>OX382224.1:11369782-21369782 GCA_947507525.1 Apamea epomidion | reverse complement strand
TCATAATTTTATTATTGCAGCAGCTTATAATATTAGGTACAACACAGTTGACGTTGTTGTCTATTTAATCTCTTTACGATATACGACTGTGGTACGTAGTATAAGTAAAGTAAGTAAGTTTAGCTAAATAAAGATGATTCCCGTCCCGAGCGACGAAAGTACTGAAAGATTCAGGGAGTCGCTTCAGTTGAAGTCGGGCTTTGGCGGCTAGTGGACGCGACCTGACTCGGTCACACTCGTTACCCCGAACAAAAACTTCACAACGATGGGCTCCAAGAAGAAAAAAGAAACGTAAGTCTTGCATTTATTTATTTCTTGCGAATGGGATCGATTTCTTCAGTCATTGTTAATTCTATACGAATGTTTATATTATGCTTAGAATTTATTTACCAAAGCGAATGTTATCGTTGAAATTACTTTGATATCTACGATTAATCAAATGGAAGTAATTCGATTAATACCTATTTGATGTTAAAAATATGTTCTGAAGAGGTAAGTTTTAATTATACCCTACAAACACTACGTTTAGAAACAGGCTAATCAGTGGTCACGAAAAAAAACGTTTGCTTTACGGACATTCAAAAAGTTTTGTATTAAAACTAAACCAATTACTAACACTTGTATGTCTGCCAACTATGTGTGTGATTTCAAATTATATGAAATACTTACAACATTATTTTTTATTATTAAGTTACAGGAAAACAAATAAGTCGAATGATAGACCGCTTCATAGTGTTTAAAGTAGCTTACTGTTTTATGTTTTTAAATCTGAAATTCATCTCCATTTTTATATTATTTATTAATATTTGGTAATAGTAATGTTTCACACTCAAAATTGGTTCCTGTTACCTTCTGGCTAGCGCGTACCTGGCTACTTACCTAACTGTTATGGTAGTCTCATAATTATTATTATTTCGGTTAAACGAGTAGATACAATTAATTACATAGCATGCTATCTTTTTATGTCATAAAAAATATACTTTCAAGTTTGCCGGGTTTAATGTCTTGTATATACTTCCTAATTGTGTTATGAATTAAAAACACAATAGAATGGCAGAATTAAAAAATAACAATATATTTTTTTTTGCTGGTCTGTTAAACTGAGGTACCTATATATGTATACAGGGTGGCAGGGACATCGACGCGCAAACTGTAACCATGGATTCAGCACATGAGATTAGACCCCAGAGTGTCGAAATTTTTCGTCGGTTATTTAAAAAAACATTGTTGTTCCATACATTTTGACCGCGTAGGTATTGCACTTTTCTATGACACAGAAGATTTTTTTTTGATAACCTACGAAAAATTTCGACGCTATGGGTTCTAAACTCATGTGCTGAATACAGTTTGCGCGTCGATGTCCCTGCCACCCGGTATGCATTAACTAAATTACTATTTATCGATTGTTTTTGTGTTTTGTGCGATTTTTCCTAGCATACTTGTCTATTAGATGAAAGGAAGACAATCTTCATTAGTGCAGCCGTTTCAATTACTGCATCAACGTTTTATTGTAATTTAAAACAACGTGGTCCTCTCATTCTCTCTTAATGCGACGCCCATTAACCTGCTGAAGCAAACTAATAAATTTCAAAGCGATCTATTTAAATAAATGTATTAATTGCCTTCATAACATTTTATAGTTTCGTGTGCCCGAGACTAATTATATTCAAGGATAGGCTGACATTTGTTTACTTGAATTAATAGAAAATTGTATAACAACCCTGTGATTATGTTATTACTTACTTTGTCCGATGCCAGTAGGCAAATAAACTAACAACTATTATATAAAATTTAATAGCGACAATTGGACAATCTGACAATTTTGTAAGTTATTCATAGTTTTTTTAAACAGCACCTGTCGCGAAAATGTGACCATAAGTTTGTAATTTTCTTTTTTACAAATTCGCCGCATTTTCAGCTATATTAATTAGGGCCCTGTGGTCTGAGGTCTACAGAGAGATAAACCTGTAACAACTGTTGAACATTGTTTAATTCCCTTGATCCAGCAGTCTAACAAGAGCCTCTTATAACTTTGCTGTTTTTATTTGTTTCAGAAAAAAGGAGCCTGAGAAAAATTTTCGCTACTATCAAATTGTAAGTAAAAGCAAATCATCAGCATCTACAGCGCATTGATACATACATTCTGCATTATTTACTTTGGTACATATCTAAGCACACAGAAATTGCAAAATCTTGCGAAATCACAATCAGGTGAGTCATTAGCGGCAATAAAAGCCAATCCATCTGTGGTGTTACTTACTTTGCTTAGCCTGCTTTGAGTGCTTAAACTAACTTCACTTTACACATATATTATAGTAATCGTAACCAGTGAACAGTTTGTTAATAATCCTTCCCTTTCATATTCCAATTAATTGGGGCGTCTCAGTATAGGTGTCTTCTTCTTCCATACATTTCTTTCTTTTCTTTCATTTTTTTTTGTAACGTTGCCCCACACTAGCAATTTCTCCTGTATCCTCCTCCTCCTGTTTCTCCTGTATTTCTATCAGACATCATCTTAGTACTCATACCCCTATCCAATATTCCCATTTTCCTACCCCAAATCCAACGTTTCTGTAGTGGTATGGAAAGAGGGAGACCCTTTCCCACACACATGAAATAAATGTGATGTTACTTCGTATCATCTCTAACTTCACCAGCCGTCACTTATCACCCACTCCATCAACCGTTTTTACAGTCTTCCAATATTCGTATAGTAACAAAATGTCATGTTTGTCCCTAGTTCCGCTACGCAACATGTACAGAGCTCTTGGCAACTATCATGGGCATCATCTTCGGCCTGGCCAGCGGAGGGGGCGTCTGCTACAATCTGGTGCAGATCGGAGAGCTCAGCACTGCTTTCGTCGAGAGAACCACTTACAGGGAGAGGCTGACTAGTTATCTACCACTTACCGTCGCTTTTGGAGGAGGGAGGAGGCTGTAAGTGGCATTAATTTTTCAAGCTTATAATTAACTTGCGATGTATGTACGTATGTATGTATGTTCGGGTGGACTGTTGCAACTCAATTTTGAAGCAGATATCTTCAACCGATTGAGCTGAATTTTTACATGCATGTATAAATCGGATGACAATGCAAAATTATTATAACATGGAGCTGATCTGATGATGGAACCGGAAGGTGGCCATAGGAACTCGGTAATTAAACGACACAACCCCATCGAGTTTGGGTTCGTATGATTCGTCTTGACGAGTACTTTGGTAGTACTTTGGTGCTAGATGGTAACCAGGGGCTGATGATGGAGCTGGAAGATGGCCATAGGAACTCGGTAATTAAACGACATAACCCCATCGAGTTTGGGCTCGTTTGATTCGTCTTGACGAGTACTTTGGTGCTAGATGGTAACCAAGGTCTGATGATGTACAAGTAGCTTAAGTGCAGTAAACGCATATAACGGAAAAACACTGCTACGCGCTACGAACTACGCCGTAGTCAATCTCGCATCAAAAATACTAAAAAGTTAAAATAAAATTAAAATAAAAACTTTTTAAAAACAAGCTTTTATTACTTATTTATTAATAAAAAGGACTAACGAGATAAAAATAATTTAAACCTGATAAGAAATAAATAAAAGCGTGTTACATTTTGATGGAACATTATAGAACATTAGGTTTAATCTTATTAGGTTTAAATTATTTTTAACTCGTTAGTCCTTTTTATTAACAAATAAGTTATAAAATCTGGTTTTTTTAAAGCTTTTTTTTTCTTTTAATTTTTTTACAATAAGCGTGCCCGCTACGTCGAACACAACTCCTGGAAGGCGTAGGCATTATGGTGTATGATGTTTTTGACTTACTGACACTTAAAAATATCTCCAATCCCTTTTAAGTGTCATAAAAAGAGGGGCAATTCTCGTAATGTTAAGAACGTTCACAGTCAGATCTCAGTGTCAATCTGTTAAAAAGATCTGTAATTTCCCTAAATATTTGACATTGATTGTTGCTGTGATGAGATTGCGACTAGATTTCAAACGTTTTTAATTACGAGAATTAGGTTTACGTTTTTATTTAGGCCTTCTGAACTTATAACTTAATCTATCTCCGCCACTCCAGTGATCACATGATAAGTAATTCATGACGATTGTCTACTTTGCAAGTGTTAACGTGTCCATTTTCGTTTGTCTAGTGCTAACGCATCTTATGAGGAAAACATGGCGGCTCTGATCGAAGACGCGAAGGCGATGGCCATCGGTCTGTTCCTGAGCATCGGCGTATCACTCATCTTCTGCATGCTGTCTGTCGGGCTGATCAGTTGGAGCGCACTGCGACAGGTATCTATTTTAGTTTCGTTGATAGCTACTTTGCGTGTTATATGCGTTCGTAGATCGTAGAATTAAAATGGACATGCCTTGATGCGGATGCGTTAATGGCAATGCTCAAAATGCTCCAATTTCTGCATCAATGTTTCTGTGTTGCAATTCTTACAGAATTTAGATGATCTACCTACAGTACGGCCACTTATGACTAAATCTTAAGTACAGTCACGAGCATAAATGCCTTACAGTTACACAAGATTCAAAAGTGATTTTCTCCTAAGGTAGATATTTAATAATGTTACGAATAAAATAGGTATTTTCTCAGTTACAATATTTATTTTACGAGAAAAACTGTAACGTAAGTTATTTTTCTTCGTAACCGTACAGCTCGGCACTTGTGAAATCAGAATAATTTCAAATGAATAGTAATTTGTTTTGACGGAACCTATTACATCTGGCATATACTTCCGAAGAAATGCCAGCTTATCTAATCTTATCTTCTAAGATCTTGGGAGACGGGAGTTGGGCCAAGTCCAACGCTGGCGAACTCGGGTGTCAATGGTTATGTCATGTTTGCGCGCCACTCATTAATCGCGGAGTATTGTTATGTTTACATTACTGATTGCTATGTCCCGCCCAAAGCAAATTATTATTACACTTTGTCGTCATTGCTCTAATCGTTAAGTACATCTACTCTGGACGAGAAAACATAATCGTAAAAATATCATGATCTGAATCAGTCTAATTACTACTTTTGCAAAAATGGTTTTAAGCTTACAACCAACGGTACATTGTTGATTGTTGCCAAAATGCGAAATTCAGGTCTACCTCAAAATAATTGTCTCATCGTGTAGTATTGAAGACCAGTTTAAAACTATATCGATATTGATATTAATAACAAAATCTCAACAATTGTTACATCACAAGCTCTAAATGCTTAACAACAAAAATGCCAATAAAACTGTAGGCACTCCATGCAGCTATGTACACTATTGAAATAAGTGCGATTTCAGCTGAGCAAGAATAACTAGCCTATTACAGTGTCATTCATTGAGTAGTTTGACCATGAGAAAAAAAGCAGAACAAGTGCCAGACTTCTTACAAAGTCTATTTATTAATTACTTGATATCAAAATTCCCGAATCTAATGCAGCAGACTGATAGTTGCATGTCCACTGTTCTATAAAACATGGATTTTCAGGAAAAGTTTCGTATAAAGCTCGCAAACGTTCTTAGTACTGCGCCATGGTGTAGTATGTTAAAACGATTATAATGTTAATCTATATAACGGACAGACTGACACGAGACAATTTGCAGCTTCATATTAAGCTTCATTGTGACTCCAGTAGCTACTGACATATTGACCTACTTGCATGATGGATGGAGGTACATTTTTACATTTTCAGTAGAAGTTCTTCTTGGTAGAATCCTACTATCACACTAATATTATAAAGGCGAAAGTTTGTGAGTGAGTGTGTGTGTGTGTTTGTATGTTTGTTACTTCTTCACGCTCAAACGGCTGGCCAATTTTGATGAAATTTGGCACACAGATGCCAATATAGTATACTCTTATCCCGATATTCCCACGGGATTGAAACTTATGCGGGTGAAACCGCGGGGCGCAGCTAGTAATATTATACGTGAAAGTTTGTATGGATGGATGGATGGAAGGATGGATGTTTGTTACTCTTTCGCGCAAAAACTACTGAACGGATTTGGATGAAATTTGGCACACATATGGTTTATAACCAGGATTAACATATAGGATACTTTTTATCTCGATATTCCCGGGATCGAAACTTATGCGGGTGAAACCGCGGTGCACAGCTAGTACAAAATAAAGGTTATTGGATTTAGGCTGAGAATCAGCAAATCTCGAAGTCACAAAACAACCCAAAAACACCGACCGGTCACTTCCTAGTGTTTCGAGTTGGAAAGAAACAGTATTGTGAAAAGCTCCCAAGTTGCTCTTAGGGAGCTTCACAGCAGTCTCTGTCTGTTTATTTATAAGAACTTCTTATGAAATCTTACGACTAATCTTTTTACTAACGGCTGATTTTTCCAACGCCAAATAATTTTATCCGAGGAATAATTTTGAATTTTGGACAGTTTTATACAAAATCTTTCAGACGTCAATATTATTCCACGAATAAAAATCATCTGTTGATTGAAAAATCAACCCAAAGATAAACAAAACGTCGACAAATTAGTAGATAATTCATCAAAATTCTTTCGTTATAACTACGAGTACGTTCGAAAAAACGGTTACACCGGTGGCACAAACGCGCACAGTAAACGTAACGTAAATTCTATTAGTTTCGCAGAATTTACTAATTATCAGTACTGGGTGGCAGGGACATCGGCGCACAACCTGTTACAATGGATTCAGTACAAGATTCTAACTAAACCCCCCCCAGACAAAAAAATGATCTTCAGTACATTTTCACCGTGTAGGTATTGCACTTTTCTATGAAACAGGAGTTCTTTTTAACGACGTATCATTTGCCTATTTCATGGTTAGAGTTTGCGCGTCGATGTCCCTGCCACCCTGTACACTTTAATAATGGGTGATACTATTTCTGATTGTCACATAAAAGTAAACAACAATCTAAAGGATAGTTGTATTTTCGATAAAAAAATCGGTCGACTTTACGTTACTTATACATTCAGCATACAGTCAGGTACTTACAATGTTGTGTATCAGTAGTATCAGTAGGTAGACACCGACGACCCAGACATGATTTATTCCGCAGAGCGTTAACTCAATCAGAAGTCATCAAGAGTTGGACTCCGAGCTACATGCCAATCGTTTTACTTTTGTTCATGTACCACCATTTAAAGATTCAATTGTCTTTATCAGTCGAGTCCTACTCAATAACATTCGTTTAAAACTGTATTGAGAATATATCAGTATGTTATGTCGGATATGTACTAATATTACAAAAAACTTGAAAAGCTCAGCTCAGAAAATTGTTGCGAAAAATACTTTCCGTCAAAATACGAACATGTGATTTGATGCATAGGTCTTCTTCGTGTCGCTGCCACGACTTCTCTAAGATCTTGTTGGCCCAAAACTTCATCACTTCTAGGGCTTCGCCTGTGGCAGCGCAGAGGCGCACTTTAACTACAACTTTTGGTACACAGGGAAGGATAGGAGGTGGAGCATAGTTTGCGACATAACTCCAGATCCATACGTTACTGCCCTTACTTCGGGGTAGCCTTGACATCGAAGGTTATTTAAACAGGAAAATTAGGGATACATGTTAAAGCAGCATACAGGCAGCATGTTCAGTTTTTCCCAACTTATTTTATTTTGCACATAGACAGCGTGATTGAGCAAAACTATGAGGAAGCAAACAGTAAATTGAGAGCCTATTTTAGTTAGTTTAGTTCTTACATATTTTCTTTGTGTTCGGCTTCTAAGAGTCCTAAGCAGATGTTAAGTAAACTATAGCCTTCCTCAAGAATTGGGTTATCAAATGCAAAACGAATTATCCAATTCTGACTGGTAGCTCTGTAGATTAGGCTATTCGAACAAACAAACTCTTGAGCTTTATTATTAACTAGCTTCTGCCCGCGACTTCGTCCGTTTAAAGCAACTTTCTTATTTTTTTCTTCCGTAAGAACCTTCTACAAAGTATTAGAAACTTAAAAAAAAATGGATGAAATCGGTAATCGTTCTCAAGTTATGGCGTGACCAAGGGATTCATTTTTATATACGAAGTATATAGATATAGATATGATGGATAGATATATGGTTAACAAAAATATCTGCAGGTGTTTGGCAGATACTATTAGTTCCTAGTTACATGTAATAATAACTTCAGAACACGTGCTGATTGATTGTAGCGGAAGGTTTTCCTGCGATTCAGTGACTAAGACTGAGCCTATAAAAGGCTCTGCTTGCCTAGAATGGTTACAATCCTGCCTTGTTGCGATCGTGCCCAGAATACGATGTTTCGGTATGAAATATATTATGACTATTATGACTACTTTGCCCTATATATTTATATGATAAATAATGGGGACAAACTTTACAAAGCACAAACGAAATCAATTGCTTTAGATTGATGACCTTACTGCTGATTGACTCGCAGGGCCTCATATTGGGAACTAAAAGATAAATAATGCTCACTTACTGATAAATGTGACCTTGGTGACTCAATATTGGGGTTCAGGGCATTATGATCAAAATGTGTCACCAATCTATCTGACTAATTTGGGCACTTATCAAGCACAGCTGTAGACTACCGATGTAGCTTCGATCGACGTTCTGAGTTTGCTAATTGCTAACTATCTGTCGCATACGTCATGATCCTTACATACCTCTTTTGTTTGTCAAAGTCAATATCCTGTCTTACTACCACCACGAGTGCCAGTGTTTGAAAGACCTACCAGGTAATTCGTACTTATTTCCTCTTGCTCACCTCGAAGCGAGCTTTTCAACAGCAGTCGTGAGGACAATGCTAAACATTTATCCTGATGTGGTTATCGTGTCTCATAAGGAAATTCTATCTGCCCTTTCTTACTGGGTTTTCCTTTCTAGTTGAATGATATCACACAATGCAAAATGCTTACAGGTAATACTTACCTGAATAAAATAACAAATTTTCAGCCACTCTTTAAATGATAAACAATTTTATTTCTGCTAGCTGGTTTGCTCAAACATTTTTACACGTCAATCATCTATATAAATAAAAATGGATCTTCGAAATGTATGTATGTACGCCCATAACTTTCGATCGACTGCACCAAATTGGATAATTCTTTTTTTTTGTGTTCGTTATTGTCAGGACAAGGTTTGTATACATAATTGGACCCGGTAGGTGGCGCTGCTTTTTCGGGTGGGATGACGTCTGCCGGGTCCGCTAGGTTCTATCAATCAATCAGCGTTTTACTTATAGGAGTAGGGTAGGAGTAGTGTAGGAGTAGGTTAGGAGTAGGGTAGGAGTAGTGTAGGAGTAGGGTAGGGGGTAGGACACCACGCGAACGAAGTAGCGCCGGGCAGCTAGAAATAATTTATATGGCAAACAACCTTTGCCGGTTCAGCTAGTATTTTATAAACTAGATAAGGTTTGATAAATGAAATGAGAAATGAGAAATGATTTTATTTTTGTAAGTAGGTTTGTACAAACACTTTTACACGTCAACCATATTTTAAACCCAGTTGAGGTCGGCGTTTCCTATCTGACTAGTCTGAGAAGAAAGGCCGAAACAAACTCACAGAGAGGTCACAGTCTCTTTTAAAGTCCAGACATAATCTTGGTCAGATCATATGAACACCATGTAGATTGATGTCTGAGATGGTTTTTTGAAGAAAGAACCAAACAGTTTGAGAGGACCTGTCCAGTCAGTGCACGCATTTGTCAGAAATCGTGCAGCTCAACACAACACTTAAAGAGCTCGACGATTCGAAGAACAATACCAAAGAAAGGACATTTGGGTAGGCCACATTAATTACTCAAACTGCCAGACCATGACAAAAACTAACAGAACAGAGAGAAAAATAAAATTACCCACATAGTCTTCACATTCACAATAATTAAAATAATAGAATACTTTACAAAGTAAGCAAATGTCATAGTATATTATATCAAATTCATTAATGTCAAAGTGTATATAAAGAAACAAAAAAATAAAAACATTCAATATGTAAAATTGGAAGCAGCTCAATCCCAAGCCCTTTTGTCCTCGATATAAGCCTTAACGGTATAAAAGGCTTTCTGGCACAACTTACGTTTAATGAATGATTTGAATTTATTAAGGCTTAGATCTTGAATCCTAAATCATAGAGGCCTCTGGCCTATTATGGCTCAAATCTGTGAAATGGCTTTCACAGTACAGTTATACAGGCAGCATGGAACGAACTGTGACTTTACTCAAGCGTAAGTACAGTAGCGTTTCATACAAAAATTAACCTTATTATGTATAACATAAACGTTCATTTTCGTATGAAAATTTATTTACGGCTCGGAGTAAAAACCGCGCTGTAGTAAAGACGTGTCCGGCAACAAACTTCCATAGTGATCCATACAACACTGACGACCGTACGTACACACGGCGAATAAACCGTAGGTTTTCACGGCAAAAAAAATGTGTGTGTACAAAGGGCCGAGGACTTTTTGAGAGTATATCGGTCCATTATGTCAATCAAGACACCGTGCTTAATAGAAATTACGTAGTAACCTCTCTATGATAATTTTGTTCATCAGATAACTCGGATACGGATGAAGTTCTTAAAGTCTGTTCTGCGACAAGACATGTCCTGGTTCGACACTGACTCCGAATTCAACTTGGCTTCAAAGATGTCTGAGTAAGTAACATTACCTAAGCTCCAGAAGTCCTTGGGCCTAGCACGAACGCGCGGACCAAACGTTACGTAAATTAGAACGATTTTAAAACTGAAAATGCTCGTTTCGCACAATATGCAGGGACATCGACGCGTAACCTTTTACCATGGATTCAGTACATGATTCTGAACCCCGCGTTCAAATTTTTTGTCGGTTATAGAAAAACATAGCTGTTCAGTACATTTTGACCACGGTAGGTACCTACTGCACTTTTCTATGTTTTTTTTTTTTTTTTGTAAACCGTCTAAATATTTCTACGGTAGAATCATGTACTGAATTCATGCTTACGGTTTGCGCGTTGATGTCCCTTATCTATGGGTGATTGAATATTGAAGTAATCGTGTCTGTGGCAAAAACGTTTCCAAATGACTCTAGGACAATCTTATTTTTATTCATTTAAAGTCGTTTGAATTTCCGTTACGTTTAACACGGGGAACGTTTGTGCTAGCTCCACTGGTCCATGATTAATCGCAAACATATCATGCCACTTTATAAATGGTTAATTATCATTTTATAAAGTAGCTGACCCGCCCCAACACTGCACGAGTGGCCTTCAGAATTAATTAAAGACATAAACTTCTCCAACAGTCACTATATTATATTCTATCCTATAGGTAAAGAAAAATATGTATGTGGTCTATTCAGCGCTTTTCGAAATAATATCTACGCTTGCAAAATTAAGATAGCGCTACTGCTGAGCATGAGGTCCTGGGTTCGATTCCAGGTCAGGTAAAGTGTTATTTCCGACGGTAGTAGCAGAATTTATGCCCGGTTGATGGCAGTAAAGTCGCCCCCTTAAACATTACTGGCGAAATGTGGGTGTGCTATACCTACCTCTACTGTGCTACTAAAGGTCACCTCTGTCTAACCCCTCGTGGAAAACAGACATGATGTTATGTAAAATCACACTGTACAGTCACGAGCACCAATATGTCAACACTTGGCAACTTTCAATTGCGATTTTTTTCGTGAAATAACGAACGCAACGTTGAAATACAACACATTACATAAAGGTATGGGTTCGAAAATGCTATGTTCGTAACAACATAAAATTTCATTAAAAAATAAAGGAGTAAATCGCTTTTGAATAAAGCCGAGTGTATACATACTTTGGCTCGTGACTGCACCTACTCTTTTAGTTTTCAACCTTGACATTGGCATTATATTGGGATTTGGTTTGATAAGGATTACGCGTACAATCACCGCCTCTGTGTCCGTTCTAGATACTAATCTGGTACTAGTACTAAGGTCATATCAAGGAGATGTCAATTCCATAAGAAGTCATTATCTTATGGATGACCATATAATATTTGCTATTCAGGGCAGTACTTACTGATTTATAGTTTTAATTCAATGCTTTATTAACTATCATTGATTAGGTAGGTATTAGACACAGTATTAGACAAGTTATTTTTAGTTGTTGGTAACAGCTTCATGACCATAAATACGCCATTGTCATCAAAAAAGTATAATGTCCTACTTCCATGTTTAAGCGAGGTGCTTTAATATGGTGATCTCTCTAATGCTCAAACAAACACAAACCAAAGCAAATTATATGGATTGTTTTGTTTAAATTAGCGGAGAGCTTAGGGCTTAGACAAAATGACATTCTATCAGTGATCATTATCAGCTTACAGCAGTCCACTGCAGGACATAGGGCTCTCCTATTGCACGCCATTTAGCTCGATTCTCGCCAACTCACATCCAGCCATCGTGCGAATATAGTCGCTCCACCTAGCCTGTGGGCGTCCTACCTTACGTTTGTCGATTCGCGGTCTCCACTCAAGAACACGTCTACCCCAACGGTCATCGGTTCTACGACTAATATGACCGGCCCATTGCCACTTCAGCTTGCTACCTAAGGATTATGTAAAAATCAAAATGTATTATTATAAGCCTCCGAAATCCTTTTGAAAGTTGTTATAGAAATATGAGATGGTTTGAAAGGGATTGCCATTTGGCTAGGCCCTCTTGTCCTAAAATATTTCTAAGGTATTTCCACTTTTAATTTCCAGGAATCTGATGTCTTTGAAGGAAGGTATGGGCGACAAGTTGGCGGTGGTATCCAACTTGGTGGGGACCGCCATCATCTGTCTGTGTACTGCTTTCCCTTTTGGTTGGGAGCTGACCCTAGCCTGCGTGTCTGTCATGCCGTTCTCAATTGCTGTCTCTATTGTTTTGACAAATGTACGTAAAATATGACTAGTTATATGTACAGCCAATTCACAGTTATTTTACCTCTGATTTTGCATCACTCCCAAAATCACAGTGATCTTTATTCTCGTTACTATAAGGTTGCTTTCGGGTTGTTGCCGCTAACAAGCCTGTCAATATCACAGTGATCTTTATTCTCGTTACAATAAAGTTGCTGTTAGTTTGCTGATGTCAGAGGCAAAATAACTGTGAACGGACTGTACTTAATATACGACATGTATGTCTATTATATATGTACATGATACACCAGAGGCTACCTGCAGTATTGTCTCTCCTTCTCCCTTTTATACATCCAAAGGTCGTCTTTGAAATATTGCTCGCCCATTGTGTCACTCTATGTAAAATTTCTACATTTATATCTGTAATTGACTGGTAGAAAATGACTCAAGCATTAAGTTTTAATAAATACTTAAGTCATATGGTGTACAATTACATAATATAAAGTATTATATTCGATGCTCGGTTATTGTTCGGTTCATAGAAATCATCCTAAACGTTTCTAAGATTGAAAGCTCTTAAGATTATTTTCCCAAAACTTGGTCATTCTGATGATTCTTTACTTCACTATTCTTGAGAAAGTTTTCAACGCATGCTTGCTCCAATCCGTGTCTAAGAAGGACGCATCATCGCATCAACTGTGTATTAATTATTTTATATATTTCTTTCAAGTATCAAACCAAGTCGTCGATTTTAGAAATGGAATCATACAGTCAAGCAGGCAAACAGGCAGAAGAAGTTTTAAAATCAGTAAGAACCATAGTGGCCTTCAACGGCGAAAACAAAGAGGTCGACAGGTATGGAACAACAACAATATATAATGGTTTAATCATAGTTTTAGGAGTTAAGTATATTTGCATAGTTATATCTATTCATTATAATTCCTCATTTAGAAAGTATTAAAAAACCCACGATGACACGATACCGTCTATGTACATTGTGATTATGTACATTGTGATTATGTACATTGTGATTATGTACATTGTGATTATGACAAAACAATATACTTAATTTTAATCTCAGAGTGTCAGACTTTCTTTACTTATCGTTTGCCCTTTTTTACCATCTCCGGTGAAGATTTGGCTAACTTATCAGGATATTATTTCATGCCAATTCTGTTCCATTTTTTAACTTGCCTGGTGTGGATAGTACAGGTGCGTTCAGAATAAGAACGGTCTCTATTAAATGCACAAGTTTCGAGATGCAACCTCATATTCCTCAGCAGTCTGTCTGTAGTCCACGCCTCAACATAGCAAAGCAAATTGTACCATATTCTCTACATTTTCAATACCCATAACGTCCTATAATTGCACTTCTACAGGTATACGAAACTGCTCCAACCTGCCGAAAAGCAAGGCCGAAAGCGAGGCCTGTACACTGGCCTTGGCAACGGGTTCAACTGGGTCCTCACGTATTCCCTCAATGCTATCGGCTTCAGTTACGGCACCAGGCTGGTCTTTCAGGACTGGGATACCCCAGATGGCGAGAGGAAATATTTAGTAGGAGTCCTTTACAGTGTAAGTATTATACTTGACGACCGTCCCTACTTCGGGCGACTTTTACGACATGATAAAACAACGCGATTGGTTATATCTAAGTTTAATATTAACATATTGTGCTCATAAACCTTCCGGAATAAATTCTGTAAATGATAGTGAAAACTGCATCAGAATCCGTGCAAGATCTATGTAATATCAAAAGAACCATGCCACTAAAGCTTTGAAAAAATGCAAGTCCGAGGTTGGTAATCTGTGCGAGAGTCCGAAAATTCCAATTTGCTATCAATTTCTTTATTTATGATCATTGTTGTTATGTTTCTCCAGATCTTATTCAGCGCATACATGGCTTCTCAGTCGATAACATACTGTGTGCCACACGCAGAAGTCTTTGCAGCTGCTCGAGGTGCAGCTTCCTCCATTTTCCAGCTGATAGACCGAGAGCCTTTAATCGACAGTCTTCAACAAACTGGCTTGTCTCCTCGAAGAGTCATAGGAGAAATAACTTTAGAGGATGTTAACTTTAGCTATCCATCGAGACCTGAAGTGAAGGTAATACTTGCCTTGTCGTTATCTTCACACTCGTCATTGATTTAACTTTATTGAGCATGAAGCGTCTCTATCTATGGTTTAATTATGGGTCGTCTCCATTTACTCAGTCATATTTTCGTCCAATAATCTATACTATGTGTTTAGTTCTAGATTTTTGATACAGTATACTGTATAAACACCGTAATTTAACATTGACATTTTTCCGTAGGTCCTCAACGGGTTCTCCGTCCAAATCAAACCTGGTGAATGTGTAGCCCTGGTTGGTTCTTCTGGCTGCGGCAAAACAACTATATTACAACTGCTCCAAAGACTTTACGATCCTCATTCTGGATCAGTGAAGCTTGATGGAAAGGATGTCAAAAATCTTAATTTGGGATGGCTCCGATCATGTTTAGGTTGTATACTGAAGTTGAAACCAATATCGAATGATTTTATATCATAAAAACCATTCATAATATACGTCAACATATTATTTCAGGAGTGGTAGGTCAAGAACCTGTTCTGTTCCGTGGCACCATTTTTGATAATATCGCCATTGGTTTCCCTGAAGCTACAAGGGAGGAAGTACAGACTGTAGCTGAAATGGCGTACGCGCACGACTTTATTACGAACCTACCCAATGTAAGTAACAGCAAAAATGGCACAGTCATCTTACGTCTTTATTGGTTTTTATTTTATGTAGCACGAGACTTGACCGTATAGAGAACAGTACAGCAACCTCGTGGGTAACGCGGGCGTAAATATGACACATCCAACTTCAGAAAGAGATGCAGGAGTGAGTGACTGGTAGGATGTTCTACTAACAAAGCCGACATGTGTCTACAACTAGATGAGCCAGCCATATTTACGGTTGGGTACTGTAAGTTTGTAGGCAAGAAGTCATCATCTCCCTACAATTTCGTAACTCTGTTGGGGTAGGCTTCCACTTTAACCGGGTGAAGCAGAATACCAATATTCTACATGGAGCGATTGGCTGTCCTACACAACCCAGTTACTGGGTAACACAATAATGATATATTGGTTTGATCTCAGGGCTACGACACAGTGATAGGCGAGCGCGGCGCGTCGCTGTCGGGCGGTCAGAAACAGCGCATCGCCATCGCGCGCTCGCTGCTGCGGGAGCCGGCCGTGCTGCTGCTGGACGAGGCTACCTCCGCTCTCGACCCTCACTCCGAGCGGCAGGTGCAGGCTGCTCTCGATCGAGCCAGTGTTGGCAGAACCACCATTATGGTGTCCCATCGGTTGGTTTGATTTTTTTACTTTCAAAAACCTTGTTGTTTTTTTCGCACTCATGTATTTACATTAATCGTATTAACGATACTTGCGCATTACAAATCATCATGGTTTTTTTCACCTATGAGTCTCGCGTTGCATTTTCGTGTAGTGACGGTCAAGTATCCTTCCTGGTGTAATCGAGGCTAAATAGTAATAGTAAAGAAAGGTTCCTTGAGAACAAGCTCATATTTCACATAAATGGCAAATCTCCAAAGTACGAGTTATTCAGATGTCTACGGGAATAACAGAAGAAACGTGTGGAAATTCAAGTCATGGCTGACCTTTGTTTGTTTTAGGTTATCTACTATCACCAACGCTAACCGTATCATCTGCATGGACCAAGGAGCCATCGTGGAGGAAGGCACGCACGAAGAGCTGATGAAAACGAAAGGTACTCTTTTGGTTTTTATTCGTATTTCAGACATGTGCGGTCGAAACGCAGTGGACTCTGATTCAGAACAGGCAATTACTTAAGTGCTTATTGCTTGAGTTTTCGATTCCATTATAAACATCAATTTGAAAATTTTCTGAATCATAAGCTTCAACTGCTGACCAAATACTCTCTCATTATTAACCTTTCTTCCTAAAATATTCTAGGATTCTACTACAAGCTAGTAACAACAGGCCACGAGGTCAAGGAACCCGAAGAAATTGAAACTTTAGTTGAGGAAAGAGATGGTGAAGAAAACGGAGAGCTAGTCGGAGAACTATCACCTCGCGCCGATGTCAAGAGGAAGTCAAACAGGCGCGTGCACAGACATCACTCGATTAAAAGAGGTTTGAACAATTTAATAATAGAGACTAAAGACAGATAAAAGAAGCAAACAAAAGTAATCTTTACAATATCATAAAATGACTGTGCAATTTCTTCAAAAGGAATTTAACTTTATGTTCCCCAAACAAAGTTCAGTTTGTTTGGGGAACCACTTCAAACATTTTTATGAATTTTTATTGTACTAGTAATTCTGAAATCAGCTTAATTTACACTAAGATAAAATTTATTTTCGTGTAAGTGGAAATAACATAAATTAGGATCAAGGATTTGAATAATAGACAGTATAGTCGTATTACGCAATTGATGGCAATGGTTTCGTCACCAACATTTGGGTCTAATTAACTCTGCAGGCGTCGGACGACTATCACAGGTCTCGATCTTATCAATAACTCCTTAATTGTTAGTTTATGAATGAGTTTATAGGGGTATGAGGAACAGAGTGTCGAGTTCACTCATACTCCATAGAAAAGGAAGGATCTTCCGACCAGACGGGTATTGTTTCTGATGGGCGACTGCCCGACGATTGATGTCGGGACATTGTATTATATGCCAGTTACGCGGTAAACTATGCTTGCGTGATGCAGGATTTGCGTGACGTCATTGTAACGCGTAGGTGTGCGTTGTAGATGCCGATTGCCGCCGCAAGTTACTATGTAAAGAAAAAGTATCCATTAACAATATTTAATGCTTTTTTTTAACAGATTCTCATGATTGGATGACTCCCCGCGGTTCTATTTGCTCTGTCGTGTCGACTGGCCTGCAAAGCTTCGTGCATAACGCTGATTATGAGTCTGACGAAGAAAACGATGAGGAGGATGTAAGTTCAATGATTTTTTTTGAAATTCTTGGTGTAATTAAAGGTTTTCCATTTTCTTGTATGAATAATTTCTACCCATCTAAGGTCTACAAAATAGCAAGAGCTCGATGTGACAGAGCAAGGTTTTGTTTTTTTCTTCCGGTGGACGTTTTGCAATCCATCTATTAGTAAAAACACATGTGATGTTTATTTATGTATATTATTCTGGTAGCTAGTAAGTCACCAATGCTTATGAAATCGCTCTTGGCGATAAGACCGCCATTGTGTCACCCTTTGAAAATGTTAAGTGTACATAATAAAAACTATTCTATTCTTATTTTCAGCAAGTTAAACCAGTAAGCGACTGGCAGATCTTGAAATTAAACGGACCGGAATGGCCACTCATCACCGTAGGATCCATTGCAGCATTCATCCAGGGCGCCTGCTTCCCCGTCTTTGCCTTACTTTTTGGATTTTCCAGTGGTGTAAGTATTAATAGAATGTCACTTATTTTTCTGTCTCCGTTTACCGAAACGTGCCATGTGTGAGTTGTTAAGCCGAACTCGTAATTAGTGGTATTTTCATTTGTTTTATTCGACTTCGCTCAACCAACCTTCCATTCAGTGCAATAAATATTGATAACGAAAAAATACGACAAAATATACTCACAAAAAAATCATTTTCTTTCCAGATTTTCGTTCTTGATGACAGAAAGGAAATTATTTACCTAGCGGATCTGTACTCTGGCATGTTCATTGTGGTGGCTGCTGTCGCTGGCGTGTCCATGTGTCTGCAGAGCACCACCTTCACGACAGCTGGTTTGAGGATGACCACCCGATTACGGCAACAATACTTTTCGTCTCTACTCAAACAAGTAATAAGACTTCTTCAGCTATCACTGGCCTAGATATATTTTTATCATGGGGCGTAGTGACTCCATTAGCAGAAAACCATAGTTCATCGATAACAACAGCCGTAATCATCCAATGACCGCTGTGAAAGACTCCTATAGCATAGGCCTCCCCCAAGCACCGTCACTTCAACAGGTTCTGTGCTTCCCACATTCAGCGCATTCCTGCGGCCTTCATTAGGTCATCAGTCCATCTCGTGGGAGGCCTTCCAACGTTAGGTCCTTATGTACGCGGTCGCCACTCCAGAACCTTTCGGCCCCATCAGCCGGCTGTTCTGCGAGCATTGCTTCCTGCCCACTGCCACTTAAGTTAGGCAGTAGGCAGGCTCACTATAGGTATTGCCATAATCATATTGCTGAAGCTATTGTAAGTGTTGTAAAAGCCAAGTCCGACAATAATGAACAATGTATATTGTTTGATTTCAGGAAATAGGTTATTTCGACAAGGACAGCAACACGGTCGGTGCAATGTGTGCAAGGCTGAGTGGAGATACAGCAGAAGTGCAAGGTGCTACCGGACTTAGGATAGGTCTTATACTGCAGGGAATAAGTTCGGTGCTAGTGGGCTTCCTGATGGCGATCTGCTATAACTGGAAACTGACTCTCGTTGGGACAGTTTTCTTACCTCTGGTTAGTATCAAATTCTCTAAAACTTAGTAAGTCCAAACTGCACTTTTGGTGCTACATGGTGGTGCCGTCTATATAACAACTTGAGTTTTGAAAAAATAGTCTTTATAGACCATCGTCTCTGTCCTGACCTATGTGACTGACTCTTTCTTTATTTACAGCCTGGCTCCGTGGGTACTTAATCTTATAGATTGCTCAAACTAACGAAGAAAAAATATTACTAAAAAAAATATGTCTCTGGTCCCTGCTAACATTTACCATTATCAATAATAATGTATTAATTATAATATCAATTATAATATCTTATTTTGAAGCAATTTCACATAAATATTTTCGCTCTAGATGGTAGGCAGCATATGGTTGGAAGGTATGATCTCGCAGAAGTCTCAGCTAGATGAACGTTCGGCCATGGAGCAAGCCACAGCTATAGCAACCGAAGCAGTCGTCAGTATCAAGACAGTTCAGAGTTTAGGTGAGGAACAGCCCCTGAAACACTATAATGTTTTTACAGCAAATATTGTAGCGAAATAATAAAAAAAAGACTTTATCACGTTTTGTTTTGTAAAATAAATAATACCGTAAACAAAACTTAATAAAGGACACAGCACGGTTCTTATTAGTTTAAAGGATTAAGTTGTAACGCCGACGCGACGTCCTTGGTGTTAGAGCCCTATAATGAATTTCACATATATACCTGTTACGCGTCGGTCACGAAACGTTTGCAAACGATCCTATAACTCCCGTAACAAAATAGATACCTGGTCCCAAATGGGTAACTTTGCACCAAGTCAATCGGTTATCAGGCAGCGAGGTAATAATTTATATCACAGTTTTAACTAAATTGAGACAATAGTAACCACTGAAAATAAAAACAAAGCTACAAATTAAACGGAAATCCGATCCTAGGCTCCACGCTGGCAGACAGAAGACTCCTCGCTGGCCGGTATCAGAATCCTCTTGTGTTGGGTTCGATTCCCAACAGGAAGCTTGTAGACGTCTGGTGCTAGGGTATCGGGTGGAGCGAATTCAAGTTCGCCTTACGATCTTCGGACAAATCTACAGAAAATAACGAAAAATGATAATCCGAGAAGCAGGCAGAATCTTTTATAACAAAAGAGCTGAAGAAAACTTAAATTACATACCAAGTCTTCATGAGACCAGTTTTTAGTGATGTACGTACGTGATACGTTTATTTTCGGGAACACTGCCTATTAAAAAGAGAAGAATGGAATAAAATTTAGGAAACGATAAGAACTTTTGAATAACCAATAGCAAAGAAAACATGCCCTTGGATCAAATGGATGACCGCACAGAACTCGGTCATTCAATCCGTTATACACTCAGCGCTAATATTAAGCAAATTATTTCATTGTAAAAGTAGAAAATAATAATAAATTAGACTTCCGTCCTGTGTCCAAAAAAATCCTTCAAATTAAAAATCTCGGCAAGAGAAAAGACGTGAAGAAAAAACCTTTCTGGTTAAAAATAAGGTTGGGTTTGTTATAAAAGAAGGTCGTTCGTGATAAAATTATAATGTAGCATTTGCCAATGGCAATGCTGCAATATGTACTACAGATAGCTGACCGATTGATCCTGATGTGAGCTAAATCATTGAGCCTGGTTGCAAGATGTATTTACATGCACCACGCCTGTAATCCCCGAATGGTGGACACAGGTACACCATTATAGTAGGTACTTACACCATTTATGTAGTACACCCAGTTATGTTTAAGTCCCATGTGATAGGGGGCGAGCCTAATGCCACCAACACACATCCAGACTATAGGTTGCTACTGTAGAATTCCAGATAGGAAAACCCAATAACACTGACTGACCTGGGAATCGAACCCAGGAGCTCATGCTCAGCAGTAGCACCTGCGACCAGCAAGTGCTACTGCGAGAGGTCCTAGACCAACGATGCAGTAATTGAATAGCTTGTTAATTTCGTTTATCTGAACGGGTATCCATTACTTAACCAGGATCCTATTCAGAAACCTATCTAAGTATTAGAGCTTTGAATAAGTGATCCTAGAAATAATGTTAATTACATCTTTTATTCAGGCGTTGAACCAGTATTCCTGAAAAAATTTGAAGATGCTCTAACTGAGGCGTGTGTAGCTGTTACTAAGAAGACACGCTGGAGGGGCCTGGTCCTCGGCTTGGGAGTGTATGTGCCGTTCATGGCTTACTGCAGTGCTACCGTATACGGTGCCGTCTTGGTGGCCTATGGAGAGATCGAATATAAGCTTGTGTTGCTGTAAGTAATTTCTACCATATTTACCTTCGGTTTTTCATCCTCTAAAACTTTGGCGATTCTAACAGTTATTTTTTAAAACAATGACGAAACTAAATTCAATTTCGTGTGTCCGTTTTGCAGCGTTCCATGGCATGATAATCGCCTGGCGACGCTTGCCTACGACATTATCACTTTTTGAGGGATGAGAAACTCTCTTCGTGTAAAATCATTGGTATTGCTGTGTAAGATCTCGTTTTAATAAAGCTATGTTTTTTTCCAGGGTCACCGAAGCTATCATGTACGGAGCCTACATGTTGGGTCAGTCGTTGGTGTATGTGCCAAGCTTCAACTCAGCCAAGACCTGTGGAGCAAGAATCCTGTCCATCATCCAAAGAACGCCCAGGGTTAAAACAGAAGATGGAATAAGGGACAAAAAGGATTGGGTAATAAAAATACGTAAAATAAAAATATTTGTATTCGCATTATAGATGAATATTATTATACCTACATAGTTACATCTTGACTGGCTTGCTGGTGGTCGCAAGCACGGCAGAACATGGTGTCCTGAGTTCAACCCTCGGTTTAGGCAAACTAATGTCATTCGTTTCTCAATGATACTTTTTTCGGACAGTGCCGGAGTGTGGTGTGCCTTGTTAACGGCAAAAGGCGCATCCTCTATTTCATGGGTCTTCTAAAACATAACTTGTAAAATAATGTCACCAGAGTTTAAGTTATGCTTAGAGGCAGGGGCACTTGAACAGTGCAACCGTACTGTACACCCCTGCATCTTCAGAAATTTAGGCGTGATGTTATGTTAATAAGTATGTTTCGTTATGTTTCTAGGCTGCTACTGGAAACTTTAGCGTCCGAGACATGGAGTTCAGTTACCCGACCCGTCCTCACCAGAGGATCCTGAAAGGCATTGATCTGAAGGTGGACGCTGGCAAGACAGTGGCTTTAGTTGGCTCCTCGGGCTGCGGCAAATCCACCATCTTGCAGCTCATGCAGAGGTTTTATGATCCGGATTCCGGTAACATTGTAAGTACCAAATAGATTTTAAAAAAGTTGTATTTCCTAAAATGGCCTGGGCATTAAAAAGATTTGAAAACAACTTAAATTGTTTTCAAGTCGACATTGGTCACAGGAGTATGCTATTTAGATCTTTGTTATCAAGTCATTAAATATAGTTTTCAATGAGCAGTGCCATGGCTTCAAAAGGTAGTAATAATAGGTAAGTAGGTATGTGTCCTGACTTGATAAAGGAAATAATTTGAAAACTGACGAAGATATAAAAAACTTGTCGTACAAGTGTACCATACACTTGTATAGTTAAGTTTTTTATATCTTCGTTACCGAGTAAATGTTACCCAGTAAGTGGGTTGTGGATAGGCAATCGCTCCATGTAAAATACTGCAATTCAGCTGCTGCTGAGTTGGAGTAGAAGCTGACCCCAACATACATAGTTGGGAAAAGGCTAGGCAAATGATGATTGTACAAGTGTACTTACAAATGTAAATCAAATGTAGTTATAGCAGGCGCGGTCCGAGGGGGGGGGGGGGTCGTGGGGCCCTGACCCCCCCCCCCCCTGACCTCCCCCAAATCGTTCAAGCTATCGGGAGTCTGCATGATTTACTTGCCTTACTAACTTAAGTTACTAACTAATACACCACACGTTACAACATAACATATAATATGTTTACTATGATTTGAAATGAAAGATACATACATAGGTAAGCGTAATATTTGATCACTAATCAAATTGTGTTTATAACCACAATTAGGGTCCTACGTAATGTGACGTAGGAAACGTGTCATGTAATGTAACGCTGTATTTGTTTTTCATCATTTGTTGCTGTATATTGTACATAGGTATAGTATAAGTCCTCCAGGCCTTTCCTTGCGTAGTGTATGCGCAGGCACAGGTGCACTGCCTCTTCTCTCACTCTCATAGTCCTATGGGACGGCAATCTGACACGACCGGAGAGAGATCAGATGCAGGACCAATGACTTAACAAGCTTTCTGAGACTCGGAGGTATCACACCGGCCACTTTCAAACTCCGGGCTGTTACTAAAAAAATCCTAATAGAAAAACTCAATAATACTTGCACATTAGTAGACAGATAGCGACCGACATGTGGTTAGTATAGTTTCGTGAAGTGTATCGGCTTTAGGTACATATACAGCATTAGTATGTAAATCCGGTAAATTGTATTGCTGGAATTCTATTGGCTGCAGTCCAAAAGCCTACAACTGCATAAACAATATAGTGTGTGCCGCCGCACTTTGCTCGCGTAGGATATGTGAACAAAAATAACAGAAAATAAAAGTACTTACCTAAATAAAGAACGCTCGCTATGGCCCTTATTTACTCCTTTTGCCTCGTTTACGTTCGTTCATCACCTTCTAACTACAGAAATTAAACTGTGGACTTGTGAAGTGATTCTTGAGTTATAAACTCACAAAGAGACATAGCTGTTTATAACATGTGGTGTTGTAGCGGTATCTACAACGCCACATGTGAACAACGCGTCATACTGACGTCACGCAAATCCTGCATCTCGCAAGCAGAGTTTACCGCGCAATTAGCATAGATACAATTTCCCAACATCAATCGTTGGGGCAACTGCCCGCCAGACACAACACCCGTCTGGTCGGAGGATCCTCCCTTTTCTATGGAGGATGAGTGAACTTTACACCCTGTTCCTCATACCTCTCTACTGGTGACTCCGGACATGAACGTCAGCGCAGCCTTCGTGCAAATACTTCAGCGTGACGTCATCATCACCACTCCCGCAAGCTTTAGCGGCGAGTCACCCAGCCAGCCAGCACCCACGGCCTCAACGGGTATCCTGACCATCAGCATGCAGCGTCCGCGCATACCTGGTCATCACCCTCAGCCTCATCAGCAACCTCGGCACAGCACACTGCACTTTCGGCCGGTCAACAAGCAGAGCACCCTCTCCTGGTCGACGCAGCAGCCAGCCTCAACCCGGCGCTGTACATCCGACGCACTGGAATATAACGCAGCGCCACCCCGACTCACTGGGGACAACTCCGCAGACAGTTCCGACTCACCGTGAACTATGCGGCAACCGGTTCCGACTCACTGGAACCTCAGCTGGCCTGGCAAGCATCGCAAGATACAAGACTCAATCCACTATCGACCTCCGGTCTCCGGAGGGGAGTGATGTAGCGGTATCTACAACGCCACATGTGAACAACGCGTCATACTGACGTCACGCAAATCCTGCATCTCGCAAGCAGAGTTTACCGCGCAATTAGCATAGATACAATTTCCCAACATCAATCGTTGGGGCAACTGCCCGCCAGACACAACACCCGTCTGGTCGGAGGATCCTCTCTTTTCTATGGAGGATGAGTGAACTTTACACCCTGTTCCTCATACCTCTATAGTGTAAGAAAGGACGTTTGTCTGTTTCCTTGCATTGCAATCTATGTAATGAACTACGCTCCGTCTAACGTCTTCTTTAACCCTTTATAAAGCCGTTCTTCTATCAATGTATTCCAATAAATAATTTAATTTTACCTGTAAGAGATTTTTTTAGAAAACTATGCTATCATTTTTTTTTCAGGAACTAGACAGCCGCGACATCAGGTCATCTTTAACCCTGCCACGTCTGCGTCGCCAACTTGGCGTAGTGCAGCAAGAACCTATTCTGTTCGACCGTACCCTCGCTGAGAACATCGCCTACGGAGACAATCATAGGAAGGTCAACATGCACGAAGTGGTTGCCGCTGCTAAAGCTGCTAATGTACACAGCTTTATAGTCTCTCTGCCTAAAGTAAGTTTAAAATATGCTTATTGGCAAAGGCTACTGGGCCCCAGTAATGTAAGAAAGTGAAATAATAAAAATAAAATCGATATGAAAAAGACGAAAGTAAGGAGGGCTGGCACAGAAACGTGCTGGTACTACAGGCGAAGAGAGACCTGTGCCCAGCATGGGGCGCAATCGGGCGGTGGATGATGATAAGTAGACTGTATATGTGGTGATAAGTAGACTGTATATGTGGTGATAAAGGCAGTCACGGGAGGAGGCCTGGTCTCAGCAGTTGGATGATACAGGCATGACTAATGTCATGCCTTACTGCCTGTCAAAGTTAAGTGTCATGAATGCTGGGTTCACATGCATGCATCACTACTTGCAAGCGCATTCTGAAGGCGTCATTAGGCATCATCATAGAAATTTCAATTTTATTTTCATCCAATTAACGTACATTTCTATTCATAACATAACATAAGATTGTTTCCCCGAAAGGTCACCCACATTTCGCCTGTTATGTTTAAGTCCCACGTCATAGGGGGCGAGCCTGTTGCCATCAACTGGGCACAAATCCAGACTCCCGGCTACTACTGAGGAATTCCAGATAGAAAAGAAACCACCGACTTCCAAAAACGACACTACAAAGTGAAAAATAACTTTAATTTCGGAAGTCGGTGTCTTTGGGTTCGTATTTTCGTTGTTTGTCGTCGTAAGTCGTTTAAAAACCCCAATAACCCAGGAGGGTTATTGGGTTTTGGGTCATCGCTTAAAAATCCCTTGCCGTGCCGTGCCGCCAATGGGCGCAACCATGGAACATACCACTGAAAATTATTAAGACTCGAATTGCTTCTAGGGTTACGACACAAACCTAGGTTCTGGCGGCGCTCAACTGTCAGGTGGTCAGAAGCAGCGCGTGTGTATTGCGCGTGCCCTGATCAGGTCGCCGCGACTGTTGCTGCTTGACGAAGCCACGTCAGCTTTGGATGCTAACAGTGAACGGGTAAGACACACATATAACAAAATTAAATTGTACAACTCTTGGAACAACTGCCAATAGACAAATCTTTCGGGAAAATAGCTAAACAATAAGCATTTCATTGTCCAGGATTCCAGGTCTGTTTCTGTTTGCTCTGCAGCACTCAGGTTCCTCTATTGAGAACCGGTCCTGGTGACGTGCACCTGGAACTAGGTTTACTCATTACTTAAATAAAATATTTCCAGGCCGTATCGGAAGCTCTGGAGAAGGCAGCTAAGGGTCGCACGTGTATCACAATCGCCCATCGGCTCTCCACCATCAAAGATGCAGACCTCATCTGTGTACTGGATAAAGGTATAAATTAAACTCTATCATATAATTATCTGTATTTATTATCTGTTGATCATTTTCAGAGGGGCTCGTGGATAAGACATAACTGCCGCACAGGTCGATCGAACAGGTTAAGCTACGTTTGCCACGGTTGGTCCGTGGATGGGTGACCACCTTTCTATACCGAGAACCCTACGCGCCTCAGAAAGGGCGCTAAGCCTTTGGTTCCGGTTGTCATTCCTGGATCTATGACAGTCGTTACGAGTCGCCAGTAGCCCGAAAGTCTGAGAACCAGTCTTACCAAGGGTTATCGTATCATCCAGTATCTGGGTTGTGGAGGTCACATAGGCAGTCGCTCCATGTAAAATACTGGTATTCAGCTGTATCCGGTTAGACTGGAAGCCGACCCCAACCAGTTGGGAAAAGGCTAGGCGTGATGTTTAAGGCATTTTTTGCCATCTTATAATACCTAAACCTTTTGTTTTAGGCAAAATTGTGGAACGTGGAACCCACTCCGAACTCTTCAGCCAACGGGGTGCCTACTGGAAAATGTGCAAAGGGCAAAATATGACTTGAGTCCTCTCTGTTCGTGCAACTCTTATGTAAAAGTACAGGAACAACATTCACATCAGTAAATCTCAACCGGTTGGAAATTAAACAGTATTCCTTATTCATCTCAGTAATAAAGATACACACTTAACACACACACACACGTAAGTGTGTGTGTGTGATTTAAGAACACACACACAGAGAGAGAGACACTTAGATTTAAAAATAATTTTGTACTTATTGAAATAAAAAGGGGATTTCGAAAGTGTTCCATTTGGTCAGTATTAAGTACGACAAGCAAACCGTATTGCATTTGTATTGTCATAATAGTTTTAGGTAAAACCAAATATTAGGGTCAATCACAATAAGATTATTCATAGATAATATACTTTTTTATTATTTTTTCTATATTTAAAACAGTACCTAGTTTTATAATTTCTTTTATGTTTTTTTAAATAAAATTTGATTAGATATTATTGTTTTTCTAAGGGCAAATTTTTCAATAGTCAGAAATCTCTTAACTGAAAAGTAAATATTGCTGTTTGACAGCTTTTGTATAGCAAATTATGTCAAACTTTCATATTTATTCTTTATATAGGATATCGGACTATTGAAAAATCAGCCCTAAGACAGTATTCATCATATCAACTTTGAGGAGAAAATGAGATATATCAATCGACAATTAATTAAAATTATATTTGTAAGCTATGGCATATAAAAAAATATTCACTGTGAAAAGTGACGCAAGTAACGAATTGAATGAGGTACAGGCAGTAAAGTATGGTATTTCGAGTGAATCTCACACATTTGATATTTTCAGGGGGCTTACCACCAGCTCTTATAGCAGGGCAGAAGTTGAACTGCACTGCTTTTTTGTGCTTAGTCATAGAACAAAAAAGCAGTGCAGTTCAACTTCTGCCCTGCCATAAGAGCTGGTGGTAAGGCCCAGACTTATTTAGCAAACAGGCGAGTTTTGCTGGCTAATTTAATTTGACTCTGTGTAAGAAAAATATGTTATATACGCAATGTATTAGAGTATAAGTGTTCTTTTTACGTTAGATAATAAAATCTGTTGTAATATTTTCTCGTTTTTTTTTTTTGTAAAACCATTTGTATTTCTGGAATGGTAAGACAACAATCCAAATCTACTGAAACGAAACATTCACCGGAGCTTTTTTGAATTTTTATGCTGACCTGATATACCATTGCACAAATTATCTAGATTATTTGCCAGTTACGTAATGTTATATTACATATTCCTATTTATTTATAAGATATATTACAGTAGTCGGTCTTATCGCAATCCGCGATCTCACAGGCAACTATAAATAATAAGTACTTGACTTTGTCACCAAGCCAGATGGAGGATTACACTGCGTGACTGTGCAAAATATATTTCATCAAATTACGTTATTATTTACTCATAATTGAAATTGTATCGAAAAATATCGTGATGAATGTTTCACAATGTTGTATCAGGGAAGCCAGCGTAAGTTTCTCGTCATACTTGAACATAATAGTTATCAAAAGCATTGCATCCAACCTCTGACGTCATCACTGAAACTAATAATATCTTGGCATTTGGCAACGATCAAGGTTAGGTTAGTTTACAAACTAGCACATGGTTTAGACAGACCTTTTCTTCGTTTTTAGTGCTACAGGTATGTAGGCTAGCCACATATTATTAATAAATAGCTGTCGCAGTAAACTTAGTTTACTATAATCACCACTGCTTGTTCCTTATGTCACCTACAGCACCACAGTAGAACGTACGCGACCGTCAATATGGCGCATCGACATTTAGAAAACAAAAACATTTAAGTAGAACGTCATCTCTGTCATTCATACCAGTGCGACAGTCTCTTTCTAACGCTCGATGAGTCTCATTGGCCCGCATAGATACCTAGCTATACCCTGTCCATTCGGTAAACCGTTTTTTGACAGATGGAACTAGTGATTGCAGCAACACATTATAATACCTTACGTGTATCAATCAATGTATTGTTATATTGATTGATACGGTATTATAATGTCTGTAAGAAGCCATAAACAAGATAATTCAATAAGATAAGGCAGTTTATATATTTATTTTATTACGCATTTTAAAGTTAACTTATACGTAATCTGGAATCATTATGTACGGTCACCAAAGGAGATAAGTAGCTAGGGCCGTCGGATATAGTTGAAGTTTTTTAAGAAACCGCTGGATGTTTTCGAATAAAAGGAGAATGCCGTGGGATCGTACCAATTTGCGAGGGAGCGTGTCAAAACCAAATGCAATTCATAAAATGACTCCTATTTTCTAAATTAGATTTAAGTTTTTGTTATGAAAAAGATTCTCGGATTTCGGACATCAAAAATAAAAGTATTTTTATTTACTTTTGTACGTATTCCTTATGTGAATGTCACTGCCATTCCACTGTCACTGCACTTCATTTCCGAATGTTGCTACTACGTAAAAAATATAGGTACCTGCCAACAAATATTTAAATGAAGAAGATAATTTGTAGTACCTACTGTAAGCAATTACAAAATAAATCAAGATATTTCAATGTGAATTTAAGATTTTATTAGTACGCCACAATACTAGTAACAGTAATTTAGTTCGATAAAACATGATACCGTAGGTATTTAAATATTATGTTATGATTAAATACGTAGTAATTAACTTGAATCCAAATAAAAAGCATAAGTTATTAATATTATAAACAGTTATCATTTTATATAAATTAAACGTCCGTCTATTGACTTAAATTCGCGCGCTTTGCCCCACTTTTGAAACGTGGACGCGGAGCTGTTTTGTAAAATCGAATACGGTTTGCTGGGCAGTATATTTAAGGACTATCGAGCGGTAACGACTAAGTGTAAGACTATCGGTGTATCTGACTACGTGTATTATACAGGGTGGCAGGGACATCGACGCGCAAACTGTAACCATGGATTCAGCATATGAGTTTAGACCCCATAGCGTCGACATTTTTCGTCGGTTATCAAAAAAAAAAATCTTCTGTTTCATAGAAAAGTGCAGTACTTACGCGGTCAAAATGTATGGAACAGCAATATTTATTTTTAATAACCGACGAAAAATTTCCACGCTATGGGTCTAAACTCATGGGCTGAATCCATGGTTACAGTTTGCGCGTCGATGTCCCTGCCAACCTGTATAGTGTTCATATTTAAAAGGATTTACCACAGTCTAAAAGTGCCTTTTCTTTCACTACCGACACCGATGTACTATTTAAGTACTATAAATATTAGGTATATTTTTATATGTCAAAAAAATTTTAGGTAACGTGTTGCGTCGTATTCATTTAAATTATTATTTTGGAATACATTTTGAGCATTTAAAGAGAAGAGGACCGATAAAAAAAATCTTTGATATTGTGACGTATTTCATTTGTTCTGTTGCGCTCTCACGAATGACTTTACTTTCAATATTGGTTTTATGTGAACTATTTAAATATAATTAAAATCCTTATTAACGAAAATGTTCAGGTGCTTTTCTATAACGTAGTCTTTGTGTGTGATAATCTTTAGCGATGCCCCCATCATTCATCGTCATCGTTCATTCGTCATTTGGTCGACCTCAAAATATTAAGAAAGTAAATGGCAAATAAATTGGAATTGCGGGAATCGATGTAAAAAATAGTTAATATAGGAAGGGCATTAAATTCTCCTCCAAATACACTAGGTTTGCGGACAGCGGACTTTGTCGTTTGGTACAGGGCACCCTATATTTGACGGCATTCTCCTTTAATTTAATTAATAGAAAACAAACAGTTCATTTATCAAATTAAATTTCATCCGAAAAAATCCATCGGTTTCTTACTAAACATCAACTATATCCGACGACCCTGGTTACTTATTTCCTTTAGTGACTGTACGTTCTAAGACGGCTGTCAAAAAACGGTTAACCTAATGACCATTTGACGGCACGGTTGGCGTAGTGGTTAAGCGATTGACTGCTGCGCAGCGTGTCGTGGGTTCGATTCCCGCACGGAACAAATATTTGTATGGCCTACAAGTAGTTGTTCCGGGTCTGGCTGTTTGTGTATGTGAGTTTAAATGTTTGTAAACGCACCCAAGATACAGGAGAAATTCCAAGTGTGGGGCAAAGTTTAAACTTTAAAAAAAAAAGTGTACAGGGTATAAAGGTCGTTTTTATGAATTTAACACCGAAACAACGGGTCTACACCGTAAGTTTTTCCGAAACTACGGGCGCTTCCTATTCTGTATGCACTTATGGATATAAGATTACATACTTCGGGGCCCGACCAAAGAATGAATGACAACACGATTTGATAGTTGTTCCTACCCGCGATGTATTCTTGCCCGTCCGAAAAAAAATTGATACTTTGACGGATCGACTACTATCGGACGAACCCATATCTTCGTTGACGGACTTAGAAAGTAGACCCAGAGACTTTTCGTTTTCGAATATTTAAGGTTTTAAGCCTCAAATTACGGCACGAGTTACTTAGTCGAAAACAACTAATGTCGACTGTCGTAGAATAAAGATTATCCAGGCGGCAAGATTGGAAACGGGATTGACTACCCAGGGTTTGGACGTTACTCATGGAGGCCTTTTTCAAATGCCCTAAGCATACAAAGTAAAAACAACTACAACCCGCAACGGGTAACTTGAGACCCGAGCGACCGGCAGGGTAAATGCGTAACACACCATCAGCAGCAATGGGTTTCATTTTTACAGTTCAACAACATTCATTGCGTAATTACGTTGTTGAGCAGACACAGTTTTGAACATATGAAGCAATGGATTAGCAATATATTTCTATATGATTCAGATTGAAATTGATATTGTGTTACGCGGCCGACCCCCGCGCCGTTACCGCTCTCGCCGTGGACGCCTCAGTACCGCACGCTGACGTCATCCGAGCGAACTCTCAAGTTAACTCTTGCGGGGTGTATGCATATTCATCACCACGTTACTTCACTGTCTGCTGGCTTTTTCAGAAAGTTAATTTCAGTTGTCCTCAAGAAGTTTTCATTCATTCTTTTCATAAACATTTTACTCACATACGGAAGACAGTCTAAACAACTGAGATTACACAAATAGCGCAAATACCACATTTTAGATAACACGTATTATCAACTCAATTACATGATTCCTCTCAAAGTCAAGAATCCTCGATAAGAGATAACGTTAATTATAAAACCGACCAAGTGCAATGTCTCATGCACCCAGTGAAGCGCTTTATTAATCATTCATAACATGACTGTAGGCATTCCACCAAATGCTGTGTAGAATAGAAAACATGCTTAAACTGACGCCTTTTCCCATGGGTATAGGCAGGAACAACAAAACGCCTGCAAACCTTACCTTTTGCTTCGTTTACACTATACATCTTCGTGCACGCACTTCTGTTGCGAGTACTTCGCAACTGAACTTTAACAGAATACTTTTTACTTTTTTTTTTCTCCCCTTTTCCGTGTAGACGTGGCACAATTCATCCATCAATCATATTCTTTACTGTGGATCATAGGTTGCTACAGAAGACAAGTGTGTTCATGACAGAGCGACCAACTGTATCCCGCCTCAGTAGGTAAGTTTTGCGGTAGTATGCAACTGCATACTACGGCACCACTACTAGTTATGCACCTCCTTATTTTATCAGTACTCGTATATAAGTCCCATGTAATAGGGAACGAGTGATCCTAATGCCATTTCCCGAACACAAATCTAAATAATTTCCGTGGAAAATAGCAATATTTATTTAAACTTTTCGCACACAAAAAAGGTACAAAGGTTGACTTCATTCCTTGAGCATTCTCTACCAGTCAACCAAGGGTGGTAAAGAGTAACATAACATAATGCCATCCCTTGATATGTAGTTGATGACCAAAGACATATGATGACTGATCTGAGGGGCAATTCTCGTAATTTTAAGAACGTTCACAGTCTGAAGGCCAATTCTCGTAATTCAAAACGTTCAAAATCTAGTCACAGTCGCAGCTCAGCGACAAAAAAATGTCAAAAACTTAATTAGAGGTATTTTTTGACAGATTGAGACTGAGGTCAGACTGTGATCGTGTAAGATAATGTACATACTCACAGTTATCTTCATTCATTCTCCAGGTCAGAACAAGCATTCTATTACCGTTAGGCGCTAATCTGTTTATTTCTTACGACATTTTTGGGTGCCTATTACTATTGGGCCGCGCCTCATCCGAGGGCTGCCTCACCTGGCGGGCTGACAGCGTCCCCGCCGTGCCTCTCTCCTGCTGCCGTACTGCATCCTGTCCTGCTGCGTGGGCCCTCCTACGGGTGTCCTCCGTGCCGCACACACACCAGCACCTGGCCACACCTGCACCTGCACCTGTACCTGCACCTGCACCTGTACCTGTACCTGCACCTGCACCTGCACCTATACCTGCACCTGCACCTGGACCTTCATCTGTACCTGCACCTGTCGCCGGCACCTACCTCGCGTCTACCTCCCTCCAACTGGATCTCCACCTCAGCCTCCTCAGCCCACCTATCATGCATCGTCATCCATACACCCCACCTCCACATACTACACACCACTCTTCAGTCCATCTCCATCTTTTAATTGCTTGTAAATATACCTTTAATTGTTTTCTACCTCCCTTTCTTTAATTTCATTTTATCTTTGACTTTAAAAGTTTAGCTTTACTTGTCGCTACACGACAAACATTCTTCACCAAAAGCAACAACCAAAAACTCCCAAGCAAAACTAAAACCAGCAGTTTAATGCAATGGAAAGTCAGTGGACTTAAATAACTAGCAGAATACCAAAATCAAAAATTCAACACACTATTTGAGCGTTTAATCTTAGCGCTGAAACTCAGAGGTTAAGGTAAGAAACTCAGAGTTAACTTTAAGTTTTCAAGTTGTTAGTAGTGATGTCTACGACGTAGACCCTCTACGGCGCTCGGCAATCAAGTTGACCCGCGTAGCACTACGACGTAGACCCTCTACGGCGCTCGGCAATCAAGTTGACCCGCGTAGCACTACGAGGCTTTCCCTAGGTGTAGACCTAGGGAAAGCCTCGTAGTATTCAAGTCGTAGGACTTGAATAATTATAAAAATTGTGTCTATTATTATATTTTATTTTATAGATTGACTGCCTCGTTGGTCCAGTGGTCCATTGGTCGCAAGCGCTACTGCTGAGTATGAGGTCCTGGGTTCGATTTCGAGGTCGGGCAAAGTGTTATCGGGTTTTTCCATCAGGAATTTTCCAGTAACCCAGAGTCTGAATCTGTGCCCAGTTGATGGCAAAAGGCTCGAACTGGTGAAATTCGATATCCATGGGGTGTACCATAAGTATACCTTAGCCTAATTCTTAGGGGATTACAGGCATGATGTTAGGAACAGACCAAATCAAACCAAAAGTCATTTATTCAAACTAGGCTGAGAATCACCACTTTTGAACATCATAATTACATAAGATAGTCCCCCAAAACGCCCGCCCTTCAATACTTCTTAGTGCTTTAGCTGGGAAGAAGTGGCGCAACAAACACCCCAGCACCACAGCTGTTTGTACAGTTAGAAGAACTTTATTTTATACAATAGTAAGTAATTAACATTACAAAACACAAAACATTAATCTACATTATTTGCCATATGTCAGCTAGCACACGCCAATATACCAATAAAAACATTGAAAACTATACTCCAGCAGAAAATATTAATAAAAACAAAACCTAAATTACATAACCGCTTACATATGCCATGCTGCATTATGTTCGTATAGCTGTAACTTGAAGTCACAAATGATAAACTAAGTAAAATAAATAAACAGTTAATTACTAATAACAATAACAAAAATATGGTCCGCATGACGACGTACACGAGCATAACGCAAAGATGAATGGCGAAGCTACACAATGACGATCCCATGTGCAATCGATGTCTGTTGTTCACAGCTGATATCCACTAAAATTTATCGACGCATTGTTATCACCGATTATAGAAGAGTTTTAGATATGAATTCTGATTCTTTTCCTGTAGTTTTATAAACGCCAATCGTAGCAAAACGGTAGCGCACTATGTTGCCTACCTATCCTTAGCAACAATAATAATGATTCGAGACAAGTGCCATGAAAAAATACCGTTGAAAAGCGTGACCGAAGAATATGCAAGTCAGGAGAAAGTTTCTGTGTTAACGTGTGAAAGGTATGGATGCAGGAAAATAAATAAATGTCACTCTTCCCTTTTTACTATTTCGTAAATGAAAGTCCATAGTATTTTATACAAATAAACTGTGCATATATAAGAATATATGCACAGTTTATTTGTACACGTATTGTAACAAGTGTGGCATTTTCGGGTGTGTAATATGTTTGGTCTACTCGTGAGAACCTGTAATTGGCTCTGTGTCGCTTATACACAGATTTGTTATTAATTTGGTTTAGCTGTTGGTTCTCCTACTTATAAATAAATAAATAATTTCATTTGACATAACTTTCATATGATATAATTTTCATATGCTATAAAAACATTTAACCTAATTTCATATGATCTAATGTTATATTTGATGTAATTTTCATTTTCTCTAATTTCATTTAGTATAACGTTCATTTCATATAATTTTTAAATTGTATAATGCTCTTTTTATATAATGTTCATTTGACAGCTTTCATATTAACTAATTATCTAAGGTAACGCAGCGTTCTTGAGAATAGCAAATTATATTATAACGTAGCCTCAAACCATTAAAGTTGCTTCTGCATCGTCTCTGGCGCTGCTGGAAGTGCAACCCCTTCGCCCTTACGTAACAAAGGATAGGCACCCATGCTAACCTCCGCAGCTTCGGCTTGCTGGTCGCCTGCGGCGACCAGCTTCAGCCGCTACAGCTCGCACGGGTGCCTATGCTTTGTTACAGCTGGCGGGGGTTGCTCTCCCTCCGCGCCTCCGGTTTTTATATACACTCTAGGGTAGGAGCCAAAAGACTACGTAAAGTCGGGGTGCCCCGATTCGGTTTTGGAACAGATTCAACCTATTAACTACAAGCCGGTGTATACTTGTGCTATATCGTATGTTGTCGCTATAGCGTAGAATTTTCCAATAGTTCCAATTTTTTTTAACATTTCTTAATTATATTAAACGTTACTTATAGATTTTGAATATTATAGCAACTGAATATTAATTGAATATTATTTCAAATGTGCATTATATAAACAGTTCATTACACCATATGAAATTAGGTAAAATGAAATTATATCAATAATTCATTATATCATTTGATCGTTATATTAAAAAAAAAATTAATTGAAATTAGGTCTTATGATCATTAGAACTTTTGTTATTATATCAAACGTTACACACCCGGCAATTTCTCATGTTAGGTTGTTCTACGAGCAACTTCGGTGTTGAGTTTTATTGAACCTAGCCACCGCTAAAAACTGAACTCTTATAATTTCGTATGTGTCTGTGTTTCGTATGTGTGAAACAATGATTTTACTCTGAGACTATTGGCACTATATCGATAAAAATAGAAAGAAGGTGTTCTGTGCGCCGCTAAACAATCGCTATCCTTGAAATTGTCTCCTTATATTGTCTCCTTGTGTTTGTTTACTGCCTAATTTATGAAATTGTCCTACCAACCTACAAAAATCTGTCTAACTAAGTAGATTAGACAGGTTTTTATGGACATAAGGTACATAGGTACTTGTAGAATGTATCTAATGTATCTTCAAATGGACGATAAATGGCACGAGTTGCTTATCTCCTTGATATGTTATATATACTTACGTAGTTTATATTATATTGACATAATTCTAGTAACAACGATAACCACGGATGTGAATTCCGACTTCATTAAGAATTTTAAAGTTGTTGTGATTTCTTATCAGTTTATCTCACCGAAACTGTCATAAAGCCGTGACTAGAGGTTTTTGTTAGCGACGTCAAGATTAAGAACGGTTTTTTTAATTTACTATCGAATATCTTGATCTTATTCTGGAAGAAACAAAAATCGTAACGAGGTACTAGTTGAAGTTTGAATGTTCCGATTCTACTGGTTCTCATTTTGAGGGTGGGATATGGTGGGGTTTGTGTGTAAGTATTATTTAATAAAAAATATCATATTTATGTATCTGAAGTCAATGTTAAGGGTCCCATACCTGAAAACAGAAACCAAGCCATTAATTAGAATTAATTAGATCGCTCTCCGTCTTTCTCTCTATCTCTACGCCACGAGATTTTTTGAAAACTGCGGAACGAGCTTTGTAACGCGGCCATAATTCGAAAAAAAAAACGTCATTAAAAATTCTTTATAAATAGGTACCGGTGGCGAGTACGTAAGTACATAGGTACGACCGTTAAAATCGATTGAACTATTTTTTTCAATTACATTGTTGTTTGGTACCTACCTATTTCACACCATCCAATATTTGCAATAAGTAAATAGGTACCGGTACTTGGTTTGTAAAGTAATTATATTGGATTTTATACAGGTATAGAGGGTAATGAGTAATACGGGGCTGGTGTCCGCAACTCCACGACAATGCGCGTATTTGTTATACAGGTATATATTTTTATTTTTTTAACTAGCCAAATTTTCGTCAGCCAGGTCTTTTTAAAATGATCTTTGAAAAATGCGAAAAGGAACTCGACTCTCTTGACCTGATTTTTTTTATGAAATATGGAATTTAAGAAGGTTAGATAAGATAGGTAAATGCCTGGTAATTATACAAACCATCACGAAATACCCAGACGGCAATGTAAATAATTATGTATGATACTGATTAGAGATAAGCTAACAAACATAGATTTGTGTGAATAAATACTATGGGTTTCAGGTAAAAAACTAAGAATACATTATAAAATAATAGAAAATACAGCATTGATAGCGGGTTTATGAAGGTGCGCAGTTGGAAAAAAAAACTCATTTGCATTCTCGATTTGTGTGGATGAGAAGAAAAAAACACTTTATTATTTTGTTTGATCGTCATTTCAAGACGAAATCCTTATTTTCTAACATTTATATTGAAAATAATATTAAGTAGGTGCTGTTCATTAAATCTTACTTTACCCCGTTCAGTTAACGAAAAAATTAGTTTAAAAGCAATAGCAATAAAATTAATGACCTATCCCATTTCCACTGCGATCGGTAGCTGGTCATAGACTGACCTGTAGGCACGTCATTATATACCTCTAATCACTAATGTAGGTATCACGTCTGTCCTATCAGCGTGCTGGTAGTTAGTTAATAGCTAAACTGACCTAATTGTAACTGATAAACCAGAAAACGTACCTGTTCAATCGTCAACTCAACTAGTGCCGGCGGGCCCAAGAAAATCAATTATATTGCACAATTGCGATTGCGCAATGATTGATCGAAAGTATGAGCGAGTTTATTTTTATTGCATGATATTTTTTCATTGCACCGTGTACATTTTCCGGGCAATGTTTCCAAGATTTCATTTCCTTAAACCTTATTCGAACCAACGAACAGCATTTCGTCTTTTTTTTTTACATAGTATTATGAACACCTACTTATCGTTTATGTAAAACTTAAAATAGTGAAATTTAAAAGTTTTAAAAAACTGTGACAAGCTGTATTTTTCGCATGTAGGAAAACTACCACGTTGAATAAAAAGTACTTGTTATTGTTAGTCAAACAGATGATCTAAAAGTACTTGTTATTGTTAGTCAATGAGATGATCTAAAAGTACTTGTTATTGTTAGTCAAAGAGATGATCTAAAAGTCTGACAAATTGCATCTATATCAGTTCAGCCACTTATGATTGAGTTAAAAACATCCAGAGATCTTTACAACCTTTCACATAGGATAGCGATATTATTGTTGAAACAAAAACAAGTCGTGACGTAGGGTTAGGTATTTTAGGGTTTTTTTTAGGGTTCCGTACCCAAAGGGTAAAAACGGGACCCTATTACTAAGACTCCGCTGTTCATTTGTCTGTCTGTCTGTCTATCACCAGGCTGTATCTCATAAACCGTGATAGCTAGACAGTTGAAATTTTCACAAATGATGTATTTCTGTTGCCGCTATAACAACAAATACTAAAAAAAAAACATAGCTAAGAACACCCCTATTCTCACAAAAAAAACAAAATCAATCGGTTTATCCGTTCGGGAGCTACGATGCCACAGACATACACACATACACACAGACACGTCAAACTTATAACACCCCGTAGTTTTTGCGTCGGTGGTTAAAAACAGAATAAAATAAATATTTAAGTGGGGCTCCCATACAACAAATGTGATTTTTTGACGGGTTTTGCTCGATATTAATAATGGCAACAGGAAGACGCTTGAAATATTCACAGAATATTTTGTTATATATTCACTTTAAAAATAAATATTAATTAAATTAAAATAAAATAAATATTTAAGGGGGGCTCCCATACAACAGACGTAATTTTTATAGATAATGATACGGAACCTTTTGTGCGCGAGTTCGACTCGCACTTGGCCGGTTTTTTAAATAATGTTTGGCATTTTAATAACCAGTCACACACTAAACAAAAACCTCACAACCACACGTGTACCTCTCTCCACGTGTCTCCTTTGTTTTGAGTAAAAAAATAAACACCATTTACGTAATTTTGTGTTCAACTTTATTACGTGTGTTCACGTTCATCTCGAATTTGAAAATGTGTTGATAAACATAACAGACTAAGCTTTAGTCCCTGAAAGTTCGACTACTGAATCGATTTTAAACATTTGCAAATAAGGGGTAACTGTTGTGCGAGAGGAGGCAAAACGCCGGGGCGTAACTCCGCTGCCGCGAGAAATCACGGCACAGCGGACAGAGCTCCGGCTGGATCTCATGGCGGCATGGAGAGTGCGATTGTCGCAACCCAGTGCTGAGCACGCCACAATTGCAGCGATAAGTCCCCTCTTTGAGGAGTGGCTAGAGAGGCGCCACGGCGCCCTCACCTTCCGCCTGACGCAAGTAGTCCTCACCGGACACGGTTGTTTCGGAAGGTTCCTATTCAGGATAAGGCGTGAGGAAACGCCAGGGTGTCACCACTGTGTTGATCGCCCGGAGGACACGGTGGAGCATACGGTGGTGGTCTGCCCGGCTTGGGCGGAGCACCGCCGCGTCCTCGTGGCGGCGATCGGCGGCGGCGATCTCTCGCGTCCAGCTCTGGTCCAGGCCATGGTACGGAGCGAGAGTGCATGGGAGGCCGTCACCTCCTTCTGCGAAGCAGTAATGCTCGTAAAGGAGGAGGCAGAGCGCGTGAGGGAGAGGCAATCTCTGCGCCCTCACGCCCCTAGTCGCCGCAGGAGACGCCCTGGACGGGAGTCAACAGCCGACTCCCGGCCACCGTAGGCGCGGGCTTGCGGGCGGTGAGCAATGGGCAGCTCACCGCCCGGTAAGGACCAGGCCCGCGTTGACGGCGCGTTTTGTTCCACGCGCGCCTCAAAGAGATGTCAAGCATGAACCGACGGGGTCCGCTAGGGCCGATGCCTGCCAGGGCCGCGGGTTGTTCGAAAGAGATACCGTGGCCCCTGGCACAGGCAACTGACGGAACACAGGTGGGTTTTAGTCAGTAAAAGTCTGACACGCCCTACCGCTTCGAGCTCGCTACGAAAGACATGCAAATTCATGTCATTCATCAACAGTCAAATCAATAATTATGACTTGATAAACTATTTAGGTAGGTACTACTACGCACTTTGCAGTAGGCAGTCGTAAATTGCTCCCCTAAATGAAAATGTCTGAAAAAATGGTTTCACAAAACTTCTGTTATTACCTTGTGCATCCATCACCAGCCTAGCCTTTTCCCAACAATGGTCGGCTTCCAGTCTAACTGGATGCAGCAGGATACCATATTTTACATGGAGAGACTCGTTATCTGACCTCGCGGTCCAATTACTGGGTGACACGAAACCCCTTGATAAGATTACTTGTCAGCCTGTTGGGCTTCTGACTAGAAGAGGGATTTGAGGTCTTACGCTTCTTCTTTAACTCGTAGAGAAGGGGATCACGGTGGTATAATGGTTTAAGCTTTAAGGTCTAATTGTTTGATCTTAGAACACAAATAAACATGAATGTGGTTAAATAATAATAGCCGCACAGGTCGATCGATCAGGTTAAGCTAAGCTTGTCGCGGTTGCTCTGTGGATGGGTGACCATCTTTACATATCGAGACCCCTCCGTGCCTAGGAAAGCACGTTAAGCCGTTGGTCCCGGCTGTCATTCGTGGATCTTTGACAGTCGTTACGGGTAGTCAGAAGCCCGACAGTCTGACAACCAGTCTTACCAAGGGGTATCGTATTACCCAGTAACTGGGTTGTGGAGGTCAGATAGGCAGCCGCTCCATATAAAATACTGGTATTCAGCAGACAAGGCTAGGTAGATGATGATCGTATTTCTAAAAATACATTCTACGTTCCTCCCTGATAAACCGATTGATATCATTTTTCGATGAAGTACCTACTTATCTGGCGCTAATTTTAATCATGTTTATAAAAACATGAATAATTTTCACAGTAATATTTTGATGGCTAACAATATTACTTATTTATTGCACAATGAGTAGTTATTTAACGCAACTCTGTAGTTTTGTGGTGTTTTATTCAAAGTAGATAGAGATTTTGATTCCAACCAAGAAAAAGTAACATTTTTACTAACCCTATCTAAAATAAAAGTTTACTATTCTATTCTATAAAATCTTTAGCGATCAACAAGCAAAACACCGTTGGTACTTTGCTTACTAAAAAAAAAAAATATATAATTTCGATCATAAATGCTAAGAAAGAAGGCCTGCGGAGAAAGTTGTCTAGTGAGATCACTGATGACGATAAGACCACCCATTGACCAAAGACCACCCTTTTTGTTTTTCCTTTAAGCATTTGTGCATGAAATACTTATTCTGTCAATCTATCATTGCATTAAGGTGATATACCAATTATTTAATATAAAATGGTCAAATTCTAATACTAAATAAACGAACAAACTATTAACTTATAATATCATAACTAAACTTAGAGCATTTAACCTAAAACTATTAACGAACTAAAATATGGCGTCGAAATATTCCTCCGCATCTCATGTATTTACTAAGGTTAAAAATAACGTCATACCGTAGAAGTTACAAAGTATTGTTCTTACCTACGTAAGAGTATTTTCGAACAGTTCTGTATTACGATACGGTGCAAGTAAACCCATAGAATGAATTATTCGTCATAAATAGGTGCAAGGAACAGTCATAGACGAAACCCCCATTAATTCCCAGACATGTTTGATCGATCATACGGAAGTAATAACAGCATGTTGTTACTAACAGTACAATATAAACTTTTCACTGCTGACTTGCCTCTTACCTCTTAACAGAATCCACAATGACCTTGCAAGGAGGTCTAAGAGGCTGGCTTTTTTATGGGTCAGTTTAAATAAGCCTCCACGATTGAGGGGTGCGTTCAGGAAACCTACACGAGACACCTATAGCGGCACTTTATGGTGGCTTGTGACGTATGCAAGTTTTCATGAATTTCCGATATTGACCGATGCCCGGTACTCTGTTGTTGTACGGGCCGCAATAATGACTATTACCGCTACAGCTATAATTTATCGAATGGATATGCTGTATTTTTTAAAGTTGTAAGCTGTAGCAGGCTTCATTATACAGTGTATGTTGGTAACTACATCCTGCGTATCCTAGGTAGTCAGCTTGTCTACCTAGCCTTGCTAAATGGCTATTGTTATTACAACAGCAAACAGTTATTGTATGTAGGTAAATTTGGCGAGCGAAAACGCTGTCTGGCGTGCAAAAACCAGCATTTTTGAGCTGACTACTCTTGGCTAATAAATTAAATTTGATTATTATTATGACCTTTGCCAGGAAAGACCTTGAAGATGTGGTATTTCCTAGAGTCAGTTCTTAAAACTAAGCAAACACGTGTAGTCATTATGTACAAATATAATTGAAGTGCTTTCAGCGGCGGTGTAATTGTCCCAGATAACAAGACGCGACGGTTTAATGAATATATAAATACCTGTAGAAGACGCGCCTGCGTTAGTTATCACATATGTGCCACAAAACCATTTGCAGCGGTTCGCGTGCAGAACCTGGTTTTTGTGGCTTTTTAATTTATAGTGACGATTAAATTAAATAAAGAAAGTACGAAAAATTCAGACAAAATGGGATTGAAGAAAAAAAAGCAGGAAAAGTAAGTCTTCACAGTTACGCTGAGCGCATGTATTTTTAACTTTCGTAATGCTTATATTTATTCATGTATTTTAATTTCATTTGTGTTCTCAATTGTTATATTTTTAAACTAAGTTATTAATATATTAAATATATATATACATTCTTACGGTTACATGTGTTATGTGTGTATTTAGATTAGTGCTCGAAATAAATTCACTAATTTCAAAAATATGAACTGCAATCATTTACATTACATATTTCTTATTCATATACTTTGTTTAGGGCCTCTTTCATAATGTCCGGGAAGGCACAACCCACCAAAATGTGTAATAAATTCTAACCGACACTCTTTAAAGTTACGTGCCATTTATAACTTAACCAGAGCTTGTATGGATATTGAAACCGGCCATTGATAACTACTTGCGTTAACATCATTTGCTTTTGTAACTATGCGAATGTTTATTTCTATAATATACCATGCACCTTTTGAGCGAATTTAATAAACCATAAGTAATTATGGATATATCTTACGAGTATAATAATTTAACAACACCTACGTGCCGATTCACCTGTTGCGTGCAAGTTTTTAAGGTTTTCGTTCATATATCTAATATAGAACTAAGTAATCAGATTGCGATAAATTCGTTTATTAATTTACCTAGACTACACTGGCCTGCCAAACTAAGTATCACACTTTTAAAATTGGAATAGTTTATTAAGTAGGTACACAAGATATACTTTCGAAATAAAAAGGACTCGAAAAAGAGTTTCATTTTGTGTACAAAAACTTCATAGTCGAGAACCTTGTTTTAAGAAATGGCTGAAAAGAGCTTTAAAAACAAAAATAAGCCTTTTTGAATTACAATTTTACCATTCATTTTATTTTGTTTCTGTTTTTGTTTTCAAATTTTTTCTTGATTGATGTTTCTTGTTACAAAAGCTAAGTTAGACAACAGCACATAAATTTTATTTATCATGCCTCTTTCACCTGAAGAAGGTGATAGGATCATGGCTTTTCTGAAACTAGGCATCAGTATACGTCGTACTGCAAGAATGGTGGGTGTGACGTTACGAACGGTCCACAAGGTGAAGCGAAGGTACGAAGAGACTGGAAACCATCTGAGGAGACCTTGTAATGGCAAACCCAGATGTACTAGTGCCCGAGAAGACTTGCTGAAGCAAATCTGAAACCCCGAAGACCAGCGAGTGAGAGCATCCCCAAACTCGAGAGAGAGCACCGAGTAGCGAGACTGCGATACGCCCGTGTACACATACAGTGAGATGAAGAAGAATGGTCAAGAATTTTGTTCACAGATGAGTCTCGATTCTCACTTTACACTTCTGATGGAAGGCGAAGTGTCTAAAGGCGGCCTGGTGAGCGATACCTTTAAGACTGCTTCTCAGAAAGAATCCGGTACGGTGGAGGCAGTGTACATGTATGGGCTGGCATATCTACAGAAGGCGCACAGAGTTAGTGGCCATAGAAAATGGCAGTCTGACCTGACTGGGGAAAGATATGCCCAAGAGAGTCTCAACGAGTATGCAGGGCCGTGTGTAGCAAATATGGGTGATGGATCGACGCTGATGCATGATAATGCCCGGCCACACACGGCTCAGGTCGTGCAAGATATTCAGGAGGTTGGCATCAGCGTGATGGCTTGGTCATCAAGAAGTCCTGATTTCAACCCGTTTGAGCACGCCTGAGATGAGCTAGAGAGGCTAATCAGAAGCCGCAGACCACCACCTACCACCGTCAGGGCACTAAAACAGGCCCTGATTAAAGAATGGGAGAATATTCCCCAACGTCGGCTCCGAAACCTCGTGTTCAGTATACCAAACCGGCTCGAAGCTGTAGTCAGAGCCCGAGGAGACAATACCAGTTATTAAAAATTAAATAACATGTAAAAACATACTTATAAATGTTAATTGAGTTTTTTAACACTAACCTAAAAATGGCTATTTTTATTGTTTTATTTTTTTTTTAAGTTTAAATGTTACTAATGTATAGTTTCTTCTATAGTTTAGAAAGAATTGTAATTTTAAAAGTGTAGTATTTAGTTTTGCAGGAGAGTGTCTTACGGTGGAATCGTATTCCATTCTATGTTATAGTAGATGAATAATGTACATATAAGGACATCCTTATATGTACATTATTCATCTACTATAACATAAATATGTTGCATGGAGGGCACGCAATTGAGAGTCCATGTATCATTGGTCAGTTTCCCTCCCTCGACAGTTTATTTGACGTTTAGTCAGTTTTGTGGATTAGACAGGTAGGTACCTTACCTCGACAGTTTCCAGTGTTTGCCTTACTTGATTTGAAAGGTTTTTTCAATTCCTCAGCCAATGTACAGTCGGTGGAAAACTGTACACACGTCTGCTAATTTAATTATGTGTGACATAACATCACGCCTGTTTCCTCTACGGGTTAGGCAGAGGTGTACTTAGAGTACACACAGTACAGTTATGTTTAAGCCACGAGAAAGAATTTAATAAACTGAAAAGTGATACACGGACTTGAAATTGGTTCCCAGTTCCCACTACAAGGCAATAAGTACCCATTTTTTTTAGGACGGAACTTGTTAGATTTTTGATCTTATTACATTTTAGAAACGAGATGAGATAGAGGACAGACTACTGTGTTGTGTGTAATTGGTTGCCTAGGTATCTGGGTGAAGTGTATAAAAAGTTTACCTAATCGATATTGACCGCAACACAAATGCAGTTCGACAAAACGATCCCTACACGCGATCATAAGTAATTCAAGGTACCAACAACAGCAGCAGCCGTGTTAGGGTCGTATCCGAGTCGCCTCGAGTGGAAATAGTTCGCAGTTAGTGAAGTTCTGACGCCTGCACGGACCGGACACGAACTCGCGTGAAAGACTTCCTGTAGACAGTACTTACGCAACGATTTTTTAGTGAGAACACGGTCCGGCTTGATGTATAGGTGTGCTTAGACTTTATTCAATGAGGCTGTAAAAGATCTGACATGTGAAATCTTTTATGTTATGAAAACTTAACGTTACGTTAACTTCTTTTTATTTATTTATTTAATTTTAATGTACTTCCGAACGTGAAGTTTTGACTTATATCTGTAGACTAACAACAATAATAAACAGTGTTGAGCTATTACTATTTTGCTATCTTTATTTTTATTGTACAGATAACTTAATTTTTACTGTAGGTAGGTATGGCATGGCTGATTGCTGTTGCACCACATAAATAAAAACATTTTTATTTTCAGATCAGCGGAGGACAATGAACTCAAAATATCGTTCTTTCAAATAGTAAGTATTCAATTAATATATATTATTATTCATCACCATTCTCCTGCCTTTATCCCAATTTATTCGTGGTCGGCGCGACATGTCTTGTTCTTCCATACTTCTCTATCAGTCGTCATCTCGGTAGTCACCCCCTTTCTAACCATATCATCATTCACACAGTCCATCCATCATTTCTATGATGATTTCTGATGTTTTATGATGATTTCTGCCTTTTGATGGTTTGAAAACTACGAGGCCATGGCCTCGTAGTTTTCAAACCATCAAAAGGCAGAAGTTCAGAACTTATCTTGATAATGCCCGCGATGCGCATAAATCTTTTGATAATCCGGATACACAGATATTTATTAGACGTGCTTTACCTACAGTCTCACCATGTCCTTGAATGCATCTTTATATAGGCTGGCTTTACATTCATTGGAAATATTTCAGGAGTTTAAAGTCTCCTCACTCTAGTAACTCAGAAAAAGCGAGTTTTTCAGTGTTGGTCCCTTAGTTAAAGATGTTTATATTTGATGAGTTCTTTCGCCTCCCAACAGATCTCAGTGAATTCAAAATCAAGAATGTAAAGTAGTGAAATGTGTAAGTGAAAGTATGTGCCGTCGTTTATCTAATTTTTCCTTCGACACCAAATACATGATGATTTTGAATTCACTGGAGCAATGGTAGCTCCATGGCAAGGGCGGCGACTACGACTACTACGAGTTCTACGTTGTAGGTCAGATCCCTGACTGGCGCTTTGCTTTGTGCAAATTATTTTATGATCACTGCTCTAAAAACGGTGAAGGAAATCATCGTGAGGAAATCAGCATGACCTAGAACCGAAAATTCAAAGACATGTGACATCTACCAACTCGCGCGGTGGATTACGGTCCACTCCCTCTCACAGAGAGTAGGCCTGTATCCCAGCAGTGGGGACGTTATAGGCTTGTTATCAATGTATAATTTACTCTATGCTTGTTAAGCTATACCACTCCATTGCCCACTGCCCCACTTTGTAGTGTTTTGTTTAGAAATCGGTTGTTTGTTTTGTAAAAAAGTTTTATTTCTTGCAGTTTCGATATGGGACGTGTTTGGAGATCTTTGCGACATTCCTGGGCATCTTCATAGCAGCGATCAGTGGCGGGGGCATAGCCTACAACCTGATTCAGATCGGAGAACTCAGCACGGCGTTTGTGGAGCGCACCAGTTTTCAGGAGGAAATGAGCACTCACTTGCCACTTTTATCTCTTTTTGGAGGCGGGGAAAGACTGTGAGTAATGTTTAATTAAGGGAAATATTTCTTTGATCCTCTAAAACGTACGTCCAAGTTTGTCGCAGTTGATTGGCTACTTAGTATTTTAGGACAACAAAATGGGTTTTTTAAGGCTCACCAAAAGATGCACATTTATTATAGAGTGCCCATTCATATTATTTTGACATCAAAATGGGAATTATTTGGGGATCGATTAAATATCTACAAGCTTTTAATTAATGACTTTGGTAATCATAAGGCCTATGAAAGCATATTCAATCTCCTTTCTTATAACCAAATAAAGCAGCTTACATGTACTTTACTGATTAAAAAATTGATTAGATTTTTAAAAAAACGGGACAAGTAGACCTGTCCAATGAGTAGACGATTCAATAAAAATCATCATCTGACTAGCCTTCTTCCAATTATGTTGGGGTCGGCTTCCAGTCTAACAGGATGCAGCTGAATACCAGTATTTTACATGTATAGATTGCGTATCTGACCTCCGCAATCCAGTTACTTACAGGACATCACGATAACCCTAAAATTGGCAAGACTGGTCGACAGACTTGTGAGCTTCTGGCTCCCATAACGACTGTAAAAGATCTACAGATGTACTAAAAGTATCCATCCTAACTTGAACCAGGGGTGACTCCGTGGGTGCTCAGGGGCTCAGGCACCCACGACAGGGAGCTAGTGGGTGCGGATCACCCATCAATGATCTGAAAAATAAATATGGTGGTTTGAAATATTTTCTATACAAAAGCGTCTAAATAAAAATAAAATATTTATGATATTTACTGACAATTGAAAAATCATAGCAAAGTAAACTTAATAACATATATTTGGCGTCTCAACCATGTGTCATGATGGAGAATAGCCGTTTTCCAATTCCATATACATGATTAGGTTTGTCACGTCATTTATTCTATTTTAAATGTCTTTCTGCAGGAGTAATGCAACTAACGAGCAGAACATGGCGGCTCTGGTAAAGGATGCGACGGCTATGGTGATAGGCTCGTTCATCTCCATTGGAATATCTCTCTTGTGCTGCGCTGTCTCCGTGGCCTTCATCAGCTGGAGTGCGCTGAGACAGGTACGTGTATGCTCCGTCAGCCGAAATAATGACATTGTCTTTTGATTTGTAAACATCCTTCTGTAAGCAGCCGGTTCATAAAAGTTCACCGTGAAAACTTAGGTGAAGTGGATGCCTCTGTGTCGCCTCTTTCTGCGAGGAGGCGATGCATGCCAAGGAGGTGGCAGAGAGGGAGAGAAGGCATACCTCTCATTCCACCCTCACTAGAAGAGCTTCGAAGTGCGCTTAACCATCTTCGGACACCATAATGAGGGGCGTGCGCGCGGCAAAATTGGGTCTGTGTCGTCGCTCGAACAGGCTCAAAGAAGTGACCCGAAATGTCTGGGGCCCGAAAAGTCTGAGGCCCGGAATGTCTGGGGTCCAAAATGTCTGGGGCCCGAAATGTCATTTCACCTTAGTAGTCACGATAAGATTTTTACAGAGTATATTGGCCAATTGCGAGTCACAGCGCGAACTACGCCAAGCTTACTAAGCCTAGGTCACCGTGTGGCGTGTTTTATAAAACTTTTATAAAAAAATCGTTTCGTTTAAAAACCGTTTTACATAGGTACTCGTATATATCAAAAAAATGTTTACAAAAGAGGATGTGGTGTGTTAAGTGCTGGCATGCATTTAGAAAGTCACGAGTCGCCACTTAAATAGCACTATTCAGGGCATTTTGTACGTCCTTTTATACTGGCAGTCTGTGGATGGATTACACGCAGAAACAGTACAGTGCTCTACGCGTCCAATATAACAACGCGTTTAGGGTACTCTTGGGACTGCCTCGCTTCTGTAGCGCGTCGGGGATGTTTGCCGAGGCGCGTGTGGATTGTTTCCACAAAATCATGCGCAAGCGGTGCACATCCCTGCTGCGTAGGGTGCGGAGCAGCGGCAACAATATCCTGAGCGCTTTTGCGGAACGTTTCGACTGTCAGTACATGAACCACTGTTGTATGGTTCACGTACTGACTAATGTTAAGATATTATTTTGATTATGTTTTAAATATTTTTTGACATTTTATGATTTTATTATTTGAATTTTATTTTGAGAGGTTGAATGGTTTTTGGAATTAACTAACATAATTTTAAGATCTTTGTTACTAACAACTATGGACATGTAATATTTGGTCTGCAATAAATGGAATTATTATTATATTATTATTATTAAATGTAAGAATGCAGTCGTTCTGATAAACAGGACACCCGACAGTGTGGCGCTATCTTTATACCACTTACCTGAAGAGCCTTAACATGGACAATAACTGAAGTTTCGAGTACTAACTCTATTATATTTAATCTAATGTGGGGAAAGCTGTACATACCACAATCGAAATATCTTCCTAGGTGTTGCTACTACTGAATTCCTGACAAAACATCAATAAAGTCTTACTGTGTCTCGTCAAATTGCTGGCTCAATACGAAACCCTATATACAATAATATGGGATTAACAAAGATATTGCTGTCCGACCATCGCTTTACCCTGTGTAAACAATTTCATCACTTTCAAAACTGAGAAGGCATAAAGCGTGAAACAACCGGCATGTACAAAAACCAAAAATTCGAAGACGTGACATCTACCAACCAGCGCCCAGTGCTGGTTGGTAGATGTCACGTCTTCGATTTTTTTCCGCGTGGTGGATTACAGCCCACTCCTTCTCGAAGAGAGGTCGAGGCTTGTGTCCCAGCAGTGGGAACATTGTAGACTGATTATACTAACAAAGACATTAGGTTTCTTTCTACTGTTCTTTCTTTGTGGTAGTAAAAACAGCAATTAAGTATTTATATTTGTACGCAGATCACAACGATACGAATGAAGTTCTTGCAGGCAGTTCTTCGACAGGACATGGCCTGGTTCGATACAGATAATGAGTTTAACCTGGCTTCAAAGATGTCTGAGTAAGTTTTCTTGCCAATATAATAGCAATGTTTCAATCAGTGGTCGAAATTGTGTCACCCATCATCATGATCAGCGTCTTAATTCTACACCAGAACCCTTTTCTCGAAAAACAGACAATGAACAATATTTTGCAGTAGCCTAGGTACATGTACCTATGCACATTATGAGATACATTGTTGCATATCTACGGTTATAATTATCATGCACTTATCGTTCATTTGCGAGAAGCTTCACATAAATCAAAATGGGTATGGTGATTTAAAAGTTTAAAGCAGCGGTTTCATTAATTCATTCCTTTATTTATTTGCAAAAACATGTGTAGATAATATACATGCTTTGATGCTTATTATATGTGTTACAAATTATTTTTTGGCTCAACATGTTTGACCATGACTGGTGTACAAATTAGGTCGAAAGACAACAAAGCGGTAAGAGTCCGACGAAGCAAGTACGGTGGAAGAAGAAGAAAGTACGGTGGCCTAAAAATTTCAAAACACCTTTCTAGCTCCCTAATTTTTAGGCCACCGTACTTTCAGTATTATCCTGCAGTTCAATACGTTTCTAGTTTTCTAATAAATGACTACCGTTTTGGTCACAGATGATTGCGCGACACGGTTTGTCTTTTTTTCTGTGCGGTTACGTAAAGGGACGTATCGTGATCAATCAATGGGACGTAAAGTGACTTAGTGGGATAACTAATAAAGTTTGCAAAAACTTAATGAAAAACACGATAAAAAGCATCTATAAGATCCAAAAAGGAGGAGACTAGGGAGATGTTATTTAGGTACCGTACATCCATACAAAATTACCAAGGCTGAATAATATACATAATTAAAGAAAATACATATCTGGTAATTTTCGTTTGTTATAATAATAACCTTAACTTAAAGTTGTAAACTTCCGAATTGGCCACCCTGTAGAGCAGTCTCCTTGTAAGCGATCAATGATTGTTATATTGTTTTATTTTTTCGAATGTAATTTTCTCATGTCCATAGGACATTTGTTGGGTTAAACCATGTCTAACCCTTAATTTTTTGCAGAAACTTGATGAAATTGAAGGATGGAATGAGTGAAAAGTTAGCAGTGGTTGGTAACTTGGTTGGCACTTCGATAATCTCTATCGGAGTCGCTATCCCACTGGGATGGGAACTTGCACTCGCCTGCATCACTGTCATGCCTTTCTCTGTGGCGGCTTCTGTGTACCTGTCCAATGTAAGTATACTTTTGGAGATGAATTTAGTCAGTTTTTCTAGATTTTAGGCATTCACGCAGACACGATGGTGATATATCACTTTTCTCTAAACTCTCGAATTAGATGGCTTTTATTGGTATCCCAATTACCTATACTTTAACAAACCGTTCGATATAGTAACCTAATGTTCTAAAACAGTTAAAAGTTAAAGGAAAATGTTAATTTTTTATTTTTAACATGGCTCACGGTTTGTTGCTAGTAGCAGGACACTTGTAATGTCTTTTCGCGCATGTGTCCCTTCGCGCAAAAGTCCATTCGCGGAAATGTCTTTTCGCGCAAGTGGGTTTGCGCAAGTGTCTTTCGCGGAAATGTCTTTCGCGCAAGTATCCCAGATGCACTGCTGGTTACTGTTCACTGGTCGCCAGTGCGCAAGACGCTAGTGACCGCAAGCGCTACTTCTGAGCATGAGATTTTGGGTTCGATTCCCGGGTCGGGTAGTGTTATTGCGTTTTTTCATCTGGAATTTCTCAGAAAGTAGTACTCCGGAGTTTGAATTTGTGCCCGGTTCATGGCATTAGGCTCGCACCGTCTAACATGGGACTGAACCATAACTGCCGAAATGTGGGTGTACTATAGGTACACCTCTGCGTAACGCTTCGGAGAATATGGGCGTGATGTTATGTTATAAGTATTTATTTATTATATTTTACCATTTATGTACACACATATATAAACAGACAATGAAAAACAGAACAGAAAAAAACAGGTACAGAGGTGATGCTTGTTTCATAAGAAATTTCTTCCAGCATACCTGAGATAGGACTCTGTCTCTATCTATTATCACGTCTGTATCTATTATACAGAGATGTAGACAGCGTGTAATAGAGCAAAGGAGACAAAAAATAATACATAGAATCAAAAAACAATTCATTTAAAAGCTAAAGTATATGTTAATAGAACAAATATTTCTATTAAACAAAAGAACATGGTTTTTAATAAACTCATACACTTGTGTGTGTGATAGCAGTGTTTGAAAATAACATTTCTTGAAACGGTTTAATTCACCCATGTAAACACTTATGCTTGAGATCTTACCTAATACAATTTCATAATAACAGGTATTAATAAACGCTTCCTTAGTACTCTCATTAGTTTCCTGAACAAGTCTTATCTAATCAGAGTACTGACGTCCACGTGACCATTGTCGTTACAGCTGATTTATCTACCTGGTACATGTCGCATGCTTAATGGAATACTGACTTAACTCAAAAAAAGACGATTTTTGTAAAAACGCAAAAGAAGGTCTTTCTATGAGAACTTATCCTACTTGTTGATGCATAAAAATAAAACTGATTTATATTAATCATGAATGCTTGTAATTTGAACACTATGATTAACTATTGATGAGATCTGAGTAAAAAAAAAACGGAAATCACATCTGACCTATCTACTAATGGGTCAGTGTTCCATTAAGCATGCGATGTACCTACTACCCTTAACCTTGAATATTTATGTTGGTATAGTATAATACAACACATTGCACGTTCAAGCTCAGTGGTAGCAAGTGCGACTGTGGCCGCGATGGTGGCCCAGTCACAGTATAAATATTTATATTGTGGCCCAGTGGTAACGAACCCAACTTACGAGTTGTAGGTTGTGAGTTCGAACCAAGGCAGGTTACTTTGTGTAAATAATTTCATCACCAATGCTCTCAAAACGGTGAAGGAAAACATCGTGAGGACACCGGCTTGTCCTAGAACCAAAAATTCGAAGACATGCGACATCTTAGTACCAACCCGCGTCGTAGATTACAGCCCACTACCTCTCTAAGAGAGGAGCCTTGTGCCCCAGCAGTGGGAACATTATAGGTTGATTATGAAGTGCGATGGTTGAGCATGGCTTCCAGTGTTCGATCCCCAGTTCGAGCAAGTGTTAGGTTCTTCCATTGTGAATTTCTCAGTAACAGTTGAGATTGACCTATGCTGGGTTGATGGCAAGGCTCACACCCTATTAGGTAATGTCATTAATTAAATCATAACTGGTCAATGATGGGTAGGTAACACTATACTTCACCCCAAAGATTACTTTTAGCGCAAAACTCAGCAGACAAGTACAAAGATATTTTATTCGTCGGATAAGGTACCTAGGTACAAAGTTGGTCAGTAGGTATAGTTGTTCAGAACACATCCGCCGCTAAAAGCGTCATACGAATATTTATATTTTACACGTGGGAATAAACCCTAATTTAAAAGGTACTAGTAGGTAGGTAGGTTTTATAGGTATATTATACTATAGTTAAAAAAATTAAAACACTAGCAACATTTGTATTATAAAATTTAATAAATCTAGTTTTATAACCAAAACGATCTTTGTAAAAGATTTTTTTCTCTTATATTTATTTATTTATCTACATGTAAAACTCTGGTTAGTAGGCATGCATTAAAATTTCATGACAGAGTGTTAAATGGATGTGTTATATGGAATATGGTTGTAAATTTGTATGGATATACGAGCCGACCCGGCAGACGTCGTCCTGCCCGGAAAAGCAGCGCCACCTACCAGGTCCAATTGTGTTTTCAAACCATCCTGGAACCCATTAAAATATACACAGTCTGGCCATAAATACTGTTACAATTAAAAATAAGAAAGATATTACATTTGAATTTGGAATCTGTCATTTTTATACGATTGTTCATTGAGTTTTCTAATTTTGGCGCCAATACATTGTACAATATTTTGCGATATTAAAATGGAGTGGGGTGATAAAGAGAACCGAATCGCTGTGATTGCATTACATAAAGTTGGTATGGAGCCAAATGCAAAAACTCTCCATACGCTTGGTATTAGTGAAATGTTTGTGTACCAGGCTATTAATAGGTACAATGAGACCTCCTCTGTTTGTGACAGAAAAAGATCTGGCCGTCCACGTAGTGTTCGTACGAAAAAGGTGGTCAAAGCAGGGAAAGAATTCGAAGAAATCCTGTCCGAAAGCAAAAGATTTTATCTCGGGAGATGAAGATAGCACCCAGAACCATGTCGCCTATTTTAAAAGATGACTTAAGACTTGCAGCCTATAAGAGACGCACTGGTCATTTTTTTAACTGATAATTTAAAAAAGAATAGGGTGGTAAAATCGAAACAACTACTGAAGCAGTACGCAAAGGGAGGTCACAGAAAAATTTTGTTTACGGATGAGAAAATCTTTACAGTTAAGCAACATTTTAACAAACAAAATGACCGTATTTATGCTCAAAGCTCTAAGGAAGCTTCCCAATTAGTCGACAGCCATATTTTTGTGAAAAAGGTATCAAAACATCGGCACAAGTGTATCATACTGTGATACCATTCTTGAGAACGTAGTTAAGCCCCTTAACAACACCATGTTTAATAACCAAGTATGGTCCTTCCAACAAGACTCGGCGCCGGGTCATAAAGCTCGGTCCACGCAGTCTTGGTTGGAAGTGAACGTTTCGGACTTCATCAGATCTTAATCCGCTGGATTATGATTTATGATCAGTTTTAGAGAGTACGGCTTGCTCTAAACGCCATGATAATTTGGAGTCCCTAAAACAATCCGTACGATTGGCAGTGAATAATTTTCCCATGGAAATAGTGCGTGCTTCTATTGATAACTGGCCTCAACGTTTAAAGGACTGTATTGCAGCCAATGGAGACCACTTCGAATAAGCTTTTTATATTTTAAATTGTTTTATATTTATGTATTAAACTAACACACTGTAAAAGTAATAAATATTATATGCAATAAAAAAAAAATTTTTCTTCGTGACAATATTTATGGCAAGACTAGGTACACACAAAATTTCATCCAAATCAGTCCAGCCGCTTAGAAGGAGTTGGGTGACAAACACACGTACAGAAGAATTATATAATTATATTAAGATATGATAGCTGTTTCTGTAGTGGAGAGTGCTGTTACGAAATTGTTTTTTTTTTAACTTGGCGGGGGTCCCTTTTTGTAAATCTATTTTCAGCTGCTGTGGGGAAGAAGTGTGAATTTTTCTTAAGAAATGTCTATTTCTAAAATATGAATAGAAGCTAGCGTTAAAACCTTAACTTTTTTTAAAGATTTCTTATCAGACTCTTAACACTTATCAGCTAGTACTTGAGTTTTAATTGCAGCTAAACAATCGCCTGCTACGGGCTTAAACACTCCTCGAGCTTAGTAGGATTATGTTATTTTGTTCTAGTATCAAACGAAATCTTCGACACGGGAGTTGGAATCCTACAGCCAAGCAGGAAAACACGCTGAGGAGATACTGAAGTCGATAAAAACTGTTGCGGCTTTCGGCGGAGAAGATAAGGAAGTTAAGAGGTAAGGGAAATTTCAATAATATCATCATCTATCAAAAAAGATGTCTACTTTTGAATATAAAGACTCGTATATAAAGCTACAATGACTGGTTGATTACCTTCGTACTTCTGGGAATCTCAAACTTCTGATTCGATCACGCTGGGAAACCACGAGCATAACCAGCTCCCTATCTAAGTAGTAGATTATAGACCACTCCCTCTCGAAGAGAGGAAGCCTGTGTCCCAGCAGTGGGAACACTATAGGCTGATTATGCATCATTATTCAGTTGTACGAAATTATCAACGTTGTCTTAACGTCACAATTTCGTAAGCTTGGTCAATATTGAAATAAAGTAATCTATGTAGACAATATAGTACAATTATGTGTTAGGCTTTCATTTCTGGTACTATTTTCTACCTACTTTGGTATCTGTTACAGACCATTAGGTTTCTTCGATGTCTTTTGTTATTTTTTCAGCATTGTCTCTCTTTCTCCCTTAGTCCATCTAAAGATTGTCTTTAAAAGGTCGCTTTTAGCGATAAGACCGCCCATTGTGTCACCCCTTGTAAAATTTCTACATTTATATCTGAATTTTTTATAGTGTAATAAAGAGCTCTCGTAATTGAAACTAGTTGAGACGTCAAGATACGATCATTCTGTACCTACCTTTCCATTCTTAATGGCCATACTAGCTAAACATACGAGTACATACATGGCCTAGCTAGATCTTTCTGTTGGCTTGCCAATGCGTCGTTTGCAATGCTCTATTAAATTCTAATGATTGTTTCCACACGATGCTGATTAAAACTTTTAATCAACATTGGTTTACCTTACAGCCTTTGAAAATCGTAAGATTTACTATTACGGCATCGTCGACTTCCCATACCCGGCTAACTATGTAGTTGTTACAAGCGGAGCGCCGCAGCGCGGCGGCGGCGGCGTTCAAGTATTTATAATAGGTACTAATTAGCACCCACAACATTGTAGGTTATTGTAGGTATATTGGTTTATAAGATACAGATCCAAAATTTAACTGAAAAAGAGCTACTTATTTTAAAATAAGGCCTGGCAGCTACACCTGCTGGTAGAAAAAAGAAAAAATTGTAAATCTAGACTTAAGAAAGACATTCCTTCTACTCATCACCATTGAGAGAGACCTACACAAATAACCGTTTCAGGTACCGAGATTTACTGAAGCCAGCTGAGCAGTATGGACGAAAACGAGGCTTGTACACCGGCGTCGGCAACGGCTTCAACTGGGTGCTGACGTATTGCCTCAACGCCATCGGGCTGGTGTACGGCATCAGACTAGTCCTTGAAGACCGCGACAAACCAGAGGAGGAACGAAGATACGTAGTCGGAATTGTGTTCAGTGTAAATATATTTACATATTTCATACTTTCCTGAAAGATTTTCTTCGTCCTACCCTAATCTGTCGATATACGAGAGTTAAAACTTTTATCCAAAAGTAACTTAATATCAAGATGTTCCGTCTACAATGTTAATTAATATGCCACAGGTACTGTTCAACGTGTACATGGCGACGCAGTCCATCACGCTCTGTGTACCTCACATCGAGGTGTTCTCAGCAGCCCGAGGCGCGGCCGCCAGCATCTTCTACCTGCTGGAGAGAGAACCACTGATAGACAGCCTCAGCTCACTGGGAGTCTCACCTAGAAGAGTAGTGGGAAATATATCGCTGGAAGACGTTCATTTTAGCTACCCGTCAAGACCTGATGTCAAGGTACGTTGTTGAAGGCAATTTAAATGTGACGGAATAGTTGGACAATGTTTTAGGGAATAAGTCCGTAGTCGGGGTTTGGCAGTACTTTTTTTAGTGAAGAGGAAGAAGGCGGAAAATCATTTGAATGATAAATCATAGTATCACAATCGTGGACGCCAAATTGAACACCTTTATGGACCGCAGTTATATACGGTCGCGTATTTTGCCAATGAACTATAATAAATCTAAAGCCATTAATGTTCTTTTACAGGTTCTAAAAGGTTTCTCCCTCAATATAAAAGCCGGGGAATGCGTAGCTTTGGTCGGGTCATCTGGCTGCGGGAAATCTACAATATTGCAGCTCTTACAACGACTGTACGACCCCCATATGGGCTCAGTCAAGTTAGATGGGAAAGAACTGAGAAATCTTAACATAGGATGGCTCCGATCATCATTAGGTTTGCATTTGTCATGGTATACATTTTTAACCAGCTTTTCAGGTGAATTTTACTCAAGGAGTTAACAATCTGGTAATTTTCAGGTGTTGTGGGTCAAGAACCAGTATTGTTCCATGGAACGATTTTCGAAAACATTTGCATCGCTTGTCCTGAGGCAACTTTACCAGAAGTACAGAGAGTTGCGGCTATGGCTTATGCACATGAATTTATATCGAATTTGCCTAAGGTTTGTACCCATGATTTAAGTTCACTTTTAGATGTCTAACGTTTAATAGTAAATTAAGGACAAAACTTTATGTAACACCTGTTATGCAAAGACTATGGTACCTATCCTATTGGAATGTTGTTTTTCAGGGCTATGATACAGTGATAGGCGAGCGCGGCGCGTCGCTGTCGGGCGGTCAGAAGCAGCGCATCGCCATCGCGCGCTCGCTGCTGCGCGAGCCGGCCGTGCTGCTACTGGACGAGGCCACCTCCGCTCTTGACCCTCACTCCGAGCGCAGAGTTCAGGCCGCACTTGATAGGGCTAGCGCTGGAAGAACTACTATCATGGTTTCACACAGGTATTTATATGAAATACCTATTAAAAGCTGAACACCTGAGAATAAACCCCCGAGTTAATTTATTGTCTCCCAGTCAGCGATTAGCGATAAGACTGTACCCTGAATTATATTCAGATGGTGTTTTAAAATGGTGTACCTACATTAAAGCATACCTACTCTATCTATCTATCTCACTTTGCAATGTGCTGCTTGTCTTTGAGTTATAATTAAATCAATGTCTCCTTGATTACAGGTTATCAACGATTTTGAACGCGAACCGTATCATTTGCATGGATCAGGGAGTCATTGTAGAGCAGGGAACACACAACGAACTCATGAAAACTAAAGGTGAGACAAACTCAATTTTCAGCTTAGTTTTCAACCATTAACCTAATACAACACTAACAAGTATTTAAATGCAGGTTTCTACTATAAGCTGGTTACTACAAATAAGCCTGAGGAGCCTGAATCTTTGCCTGAGTTGTTGGAAGACGAACCAGAAGAAGGCGCCGTTAATGTCCCCGTAGTCCGTAATGACAAGAAAAGAGATGACCGTAGACCACGACTTAACAAACAAAGTTCTGTTGTAGGTAGGTAACATATAGTATCCATTTATAGCTCAAAAATGGTTAAGGGAAACATCGTGACGAAACCGGCATATCCTAGAATAAAAAATCGAAGACATGTGACATCTACCAACCCGCACTGGACCCGCGTGGTAGATTACTGCCCACTCCCTCTCGAAGAGAGGATGCCTGGGTCTCAGTAGCGGGAACATTATAGGCTGATTATGCTTATACAATATCTGGGTGTTAATATGGCGCATACAATTATAGAAGGAGACTGTCACAAAGGAATTAATAAGGGAGACAACACTCTATAAAGTCTCCTAAAACTTGATGTGCCATGATAACGGCCGCGTACGACGTAGGTAGCTTTAAAGAAAGTGTGAAACAATGGTATCAATAGTAGAATCCAGTCAGAAACTTTACATAATTTTGTCAGTAATAACCACTCTCTGAATTGACAGAATCTCACGAATGGATGCAAACTCCTCGAGGATCCGTCACATCGGCTCTGTCGATCGGCATCCAGAGCTTTTTGTATAACCCAGACAGTGATACAAAGGATCGGGAAGTTGAGGTAGGTACATTATATTTACAACCATGGGCGCCGGGATGTGATTGAAGGCACTCCTAACTTACCCGGGGAGGGATGCTGAAGTGCAGCCTTGAACCCCACCTAAAACCATTTTATAAAAGAATATCATGTGTAGATGAAAATTAACCTACTGAAAATAATCCAGCCGAGTGCCAGCGTCCACGATATACATTCATAACTAGGCTTAATTATAATAGTGGCCTGCCTAGATGCGACAGTGTTCTCTAATATTGTCTTGTGACTTTGCAGGAAATTATACCAGTAGGCGGATGGGAAATATTGAAGCTAAATTCTCCAGAATGGCTTTACATTACTGTTGGTTCGATAGCAGCGTTTACTCAGGGCGCTTGCTTTCCTGCCTTTGCGTTGCTCTTCGGTTTTACTAGCGCTGTAAGTTCTTCTTTAATATAGTTATCATTAAGTACTAATTACAGCTAGTAACTAGTTTTTATTTAATCTGTTCTTTGTGATAATTAACTGGTGTTTTTCAGATTTTCATATTGACGGATCGCGAGGAACTATTGTTCTTGGGTGATTTATATGCGGGTCTATTCGTGGTCGTGGCAGCGATTGCCGGCGTGTCTATGTGTCTTCAGAGCACTACCTTCACAACGGCTGGTCTGAGGATGACTACTAGACTTCGAGAGGCATACTTCAATGCTTTACTTAGACAGGTACATATAGGATTGCCTATAGTAATAGTAAAATATAATTCCTTGGTAGAATAAAAAATAAACAAGTATTATGTGTCCCACAGGAAATAGGATACTATGATAAAGAATGCAACACCGTTGGAGCAATTTGTGCCAGATTAAGTGGTGACGCAGCAGAGGTGCAAGGTGCTACCGGACTCAGAATTGGTCTCATCCTGCAGGGCGTCAGTTCTGTAGTCATCGGAATCGTAATGGGATTAATTTTTAACTGGAAACTAACTCTTGTTTCAACTGCATTTTTACCAATAGTAAGTAGACTTGACATGTTGCCGATTCTGAGTTCTACTTGAAGTGTATTTGCATATATCACCGCGTTCATAATTTTACTATAGATGATTGGGAGCATCTGGCTAGAAGGCAAAATGTCACGAAAATCTCAAGCCGATGAGCGGGCAGCCATGGAAACTGCGACTGGCATAGCAACGGAAGCCGTTGTGAGCATTAAAACTGTACAAAGCTTAGGTGAGCAAGCAGTTTTTACTTATCTATACTAATAATAAAGCAGAAGAGTTAGTTTGAACCCGCCAATCTCTGGAACTACCAGTAGACTTTGTACAATAATTTTTGCATTTGATAGCCCAATTATAGAAAAGAATATAGAATAATTAATATCACGTTAGAACCCTTAGAGGTCGACCAAAGCGAAAAGTAAGTAATAGCGCGGGCAGGCGGTGCGGTGCGTTGGGGTGGGTCACGGGAACAAGAAATCTTACGCGGACGAAGTCGCGGGCATAAGGTAGTTCCTATAATATACACCCATGCCTATATGCAATGCTATGATGCTGCTGACTCTATTTTATCAACGGAAAGCAATAAGTCATGTCATCGCTATACATATTAGTGAACCGCAATATCGACAAAATGTAGTTAGGAACTCGATCTAGTTTGGATGTCATGTATTTTATAAGGAACAGGAGATAGGGATATCTAAAAGTTCTCTGATGCATCATAGCTATGCCAAATTCCTATTGGTTGTTGTCCTATTACAGGTATAGAGTCAGTATTCCTAGAAAAATTCCGAGAATCATTAACGGAAGCCTGTCAGGCTGTGGCGAACAAGTCCCGTTGGCGAGGAGTAGTGCTCGGCATGGGTATTTACGTGCCATTGATAGCGTTCTGCTGCGCGACGGTGTACGGCGCTGTTCTCGTCTCACAGGGAGAGTTGGAATACAAAGTTGTTCTTTTGTAAGTATCCTCTAACCGTTGCTACCTAAATCTTTGGATAACGAAGCCACTTCATGACAATCGTCTGGATGATAATCGTCCAATTGTTGCTTACTAATAGTGTGACTGCAGTTTCTTTGCTAATTAAACCAAGTACCTATCGTATTATAATCTTTCCACAGAGTAACAGAATGTGTCATGTTCGGAGCGTACATGCTTGGCCAGACACTGGTATACGCACCAAGCTTCAATTCCGCCAAAACCTCAGCAGCAAGGATATTGGGACTGATTCAAAGAGAACCCGTAGTCAAAACACTGGAAGGAGTCACCGATAAGAAAGATTGGGTGAATATTTTTATTTAGAATATTATTCAGGACCAACGTAAATAAATTGTTCAGATAAATTGGCTATGAACTACATTAAATTTGTCATGTCTCTTGAAAATAATCTGATATGTAATATCGTAGAACTTCTCTTTAGATAAATCTGTTAATAAATAGATACCCAAATCATTTAATTTTACAGGCTGCCACCGGAAACTTCACCTTAAAAGATCTCGAATTTAGCTACCCAACACGAAAACATCTGAAAGTCCTCAGGGGAATAGACCTGCACGTGGATGCTGGCAAGACAGTTGCGCTAGTCGGCCCATCCGGCTGTGGCAAATCCACCGTGCTGCAACTGCTGCAAAGATTCTACGACCCTGACTCCGGAAAAATTGTGAGTATTATACCCGTGTCTTTCTTTATTAAGTCCTTACTTGCTAATGCTGCATGCGGTACCTACAGCTAATCTTCGCCATCAAATTACCACTAATTCCGTAAATCGTTGCTTTGAAGCCCAGTCTGACCACCAGTCTTACCAAAGGGTATCGTGTTACCCAGTAACTGGGTTGTGAGGATCGGAAAAGCAGTCGCTCAATATAAAATACTGGTATTCAGCTGCATCCGGTTAGACCGGATTACCCAACACAGTTGGAGAAAAGCTAGGAAAATTGATTAGCTACTTACTAAATCCATATGTGTAAGTGTAACTCATAAAAGTGCACAACTTAACCATAAAAGGGTATATAGCTGCCAGTGTTTGCTGTCATCAAATGTCATTTGAACTTTGATTTTGACAAAATTTGTCAAATATACCAAGTAGTGAGAGAAATATTTTATTTTAATTCAGATTCTATACTTGACACAAATTGACTATAGTCAAGAGCCTTCGTTATTCCATACCATACCGTATTTCTCACAAAAATGGGTCAAATAATAGGCACAGCGGCAACCATGCATCTGAATTTAAAAATGAACGACAACCCAACGTTCCCATATGACAAAGGATTCTCGAGCAAAAGACAAAAACGGACAGTAACCGCTTCCGAAGCCCAACTTTCTTCTGCTAAAATTCCTCTCAAATACCGAGACTATTGTGCTGATCAGTTGCTGCAGTACCAAGTCTGCCGCTACAAACATATGCCTTTCTTGCTCAACTGTCACTGCGAGAAACATGCTTATCTTGTTTGCGAAAGGGATGACTATCTGATCAGGATGAAAGAGTTTGAAAGAGAACGTAGACTAAGAGAAAGAGAAAACAGAATAAATCCTCCTCCGCCACCGCCACCTCCGCCACCCCCCAAACCAAAGAAAAAGCACGGATGGCATTAAATATTTATTGTTCCACGAATATCATCTCTTGTGTGGATTAAAGTTTTTATTACATTTACATATTTGAATGTACTTAAATGAATTTGATCTTTAATTTATAAATGGGTAATGTAATTTCATATGAATATTATAAAAGTAATACTTACATATTAAAACTGCGAAAGTAACCATTTTCTGTATGTTACCTTTCCACGCCTTAACGGCTGATGGGATTTGGATTAAATTTGGCACGTTTCGATTTTGGCCACCTACCATAAGAACCTTTTTGCGTTGTGCGTTCAAATAAGACAGTGAATTGAGCTGCTGTCTCACGCGGGGACCTACCCACCACAAAGCTGGATACATTTTATTGGCTACCGAGATAAATTCGAACACGATTTTCCACAACAAGTTTGCGAAACTTGCTGTGGAAAACAACTAAAATAGGACACCCAGGGTTGCGCCACCACCGGTTTCCCAGTGCATAAGGTCTAAATGAGTTGTGGCGGTATCTACACCGCCTCATGCGACCTACGCGTCATACTGATGTCACGCAAAATCACATCAATCGTCGGGCAGTAATCCACCAGACACAACACTCGTCGGGTCGAAAGATCCTCCCTTTTCTATGTACCAAACCAATGCGGGACCTAATTCCAAAAAAATAAAAAAAAATAACAATCGACTTCTTGCATAGCTAGGTTCTTACCGATGTCCTTCTATAAGCCTATGTACCAACTACCACGACCTTTTTACGCGCTATCGACGTGCGTTCCGACTGTACGCGCGTCGGTGGCGCGCTTAGAGCGCGTTTATGCATTGTCCACACTTGTATATTTTTTTATAAAAGCGACAAGAAGAAAACCTCTGATAAGAAAGTGAAGAGATCTGATACATCAATATAATACAAGTATGAACAAAGCTTATCCTCACTGTGCTAAATATGAGGAAACGCAAACATCTATGCGAAAACAGCACTTATAAAATATAGTAGCGGTACGAGTATGTAAGACCTATTTTTGCAGTGCGAGGGTCGATGGAGGAGGAAAAAGACTTCGTCTGCATTAAGGCCCTAAGATTAATTTCGCCTAACTTAACTGTTACAACATGCCTTTTTTCCCTACCAGGAGTTAGATGGCCTTGACAACCGCGCATCGCTGACACTGCCGCGGCTGCGTCGCCAGTTAGGTGTGGTGCAACAGGAGCCCGTGCTGTTCGACCGCACACTAGCGGAGAACATTGCATACGGAGACAACTCCAGACCATGCACCATGCACGAGATCATTGAAGCCGCCAAAGCAGCTAACATACATACCTTCATCGCTTCACTTCCTATGGTATGTAATTTGAACTAAATTTTGTTTTCTTTTCTCTGGTGAAGCTCACGCCAATCTTCTGGACGCGGCAAGCTCAGGACGGGTCACTGTAGCAATGCTTAGGGTTGCGAGAGGCCCAGAACAGTAGAAAACAACTTTTGGTTGAATGATGATATTTACTAACGCACGATTTGATTATGATAGGGACCTAGCTTCAAATAAAAAAAAACAGAACAGAAGCAGATCAAAGTACACATACCTAAACGTTAAATAGCATAGATAAAATGCTCCATTGTTTTGTGATTATGAAAACCAATGAATTTTCCAGGGCTACGACACGAACCTAGGTGCTGGCGGCGCTCAGCTGTCAGGTGGCCAGAAGCAGCGCGTGTGTATTGCGCGTGCGCTGATCAGGTCGCCGCGACTGTTGCTGCTTGACGAAGCCACGTCGGCGCTGGACGCGACCAGTGAACGGGTAAAATAAAAAAATACTTACAATAATAAATAATTATGCAGCAAACAGTTATATAACGCTCTCTTTTCGTCTCTATGGGTATCATTTAAAAGAGCTTCAAGGTTTATGTCAGAATAATGGATTGCAATAGGTAGGTAGGTGCCTATATCCCGTAGATAGTTAGCTATCAGCGTATACCTTATGAGATAGCGAGTCTTTGACATTCACTTGTGAACTGGTATCTACTATGTAATGTAATCGGGTAACACTTTCCTAACAAATCGTACCGTGACAGCATTTTTGTAGGGCCCCAGTTACAGGCTAACAACTGGGGCCAGACAAACAGTTTGCATGCTTGAAGTAGATAGAGATAATGGATTTTGCTCGTTTCCAACTTTTACGCCTGGATCTAATAAGTGTGCCCTTGTTTTATTATTAAGTTCTTCTCAATATTAGATAGATAGAGTACTCTTTATTGTACACCATACAAATTACAGAAACATAAATATATAACATTTTACAAAGGGTGACACAATGGGCGGTCTTATCGCTAAGAGCGATCTTTAGCGATAAGACCGCCCGCGACCGACCGCGATATTAAGTGGTAATATTTAACGAACTTTCTACAGTATATCCGATACCCTAGCTAGCCGAATAGCTAATAAGGCTTTCCAGCCGCTTACCTACTTACAGTATCTAACTGTTAGCACATCGACTTTTTTTTATTATCTGTCTCATATGTTATGGCTGTATCTTTTTAAAACTCGACGTGTCGTACTTGCGTACTTATTTACGCCGATTCGGTTCATCTTTGCAGGTCGTGTCTGAGGCGCTAGAAAAAGCAGCTAAAGGTCGCACGTGTATAACAATCGCTCATCGGCTCTCCACCATCAAAGATGCGGACCTCATTTGTGTACTGGATAAAGGTAGGACTTTTCTTCTCTTTGCCAAAGATAAATAATCATAAACGGGGAAGCGCCAGGGTAGCCCGCGAAATTCAATATTTCTTAAGTTTTTTCGCAATTTGCAGGTCAGGGTCGTCCACATAATCCTATCGATTGATATTTCTAAATAGTCATTCAATAGGATTATAATTATTAACTTAGAGGGTTGTAGTCGTTGGTGATCTTAATGATTATAATTCTGTGAAGTCATATTTGTGACGGTCGCGAATCATATTTTAATCAACATACCTACAACTGACCTGTAAATTGCAAAAAAAACTTAGGAAAATTTTGTTTTCGCGGACTATTTTAGTGCATCCGCCTTAAGGTGACCAGACTGGCTTCATGTCTTAGCAGAAGTAATTAATGTACTACACATGGTCACAATGTGGCAATAGATCAATGTGTTAAATGAGGTTTGACAATCTCATACACATATCAATATTGTTATTTACATAAAGATATATTATTTTGTTGTTCCCAGGCAAAATTGTGGAGCGCGGCAGTCATGCTGATCTGATACAGCTAAAAGGCTACTACTGGCGAATGACCAGAGGACAGGACAGCCCGTGAATGAGTACAGAAGGCCAATTCTCGTAATTTAAAACAATCAAAATCTAGTCGCAGTCTCATCTCAGCGACAAACTAATGTCAAAAACCTTTCAAAATGTAGGGAAATTAAAGGATTTTTTGACAGATTGAGACTGAGATCAGACTGTGAACGTTCTCAAAATTACGAGAATTGTCCCCGTCAACCACCCATGCGTCCCATGAGTGGTGTTATTTTCGGCAGTGTTTAGTGCTCTTAGGACTAAGAAAAAGCTACCAAAAATCACGCCTAGATCTAGATGCTCGCACACGTTATAAATATATCTATTAGTCTTTTCTGCCTTTCCCAACCAAGATTGGGTCGTAATTTCGTTTTAAAATGTAGTAACTGATTAATATATTATGTTTTTGTGCGCATCCTGTTACTTGCTTTACTTAGATTTAGTGGTAATTAGATAATGTAACTGCCTGTAGGTACAGTTGTCGCTATTTATATTGTTAGTAGGTTACTTACTCAAATAAAAGATAAACGTATTACATATTTTAATTTATTTTGAATATTTTCAAAAAATCGTCTCTCCACATACACATGTGCTAATCATCTAACTCACAATATCACTTCACGATGCTTTACTTTTTGGCGATACCCTGTAACTTTATAAAGGTACTACATTTCTGTCGTTGTTAAAAAGCTTAGGTTGTTAACAAAACGAGGTTGGCGACAGAGACCGAGCGGTGTTGTGGCATCCTGTTGGTGCTAGTTTTTTACTACGAGTCCGCTATACAAAATAAGGAGCGTTCTTGGACATTGCAATGCTTTATCTATACCAGATTATACATATGCACGATAATACACAATTACAACCCGCAAGAGTTAACTTGAGACTTCGCTCAGATTACGTAAGCGCGCGATACTGAGGCTTCGATTTCGAGAACGTTAACAGCGCGAAGGTCGGGAGCTGCTTGGGTCTCAAGTTAACTCTTGCGGGCTGTATATTATAACAAAAACCTTTAAAAACTTATTACTCGTGGCTCGGTCTGTCTGCCATTGTTTCTGCACCACAACGCCGCATTTATTTGAATCGTTCGCGTGTATAATAGACTTGTTTACACGCGGACGATTACTTTTGCTGACATAAAAATATATTTTGTACATACTAATGAGAAATAATATCAAATATAAAGGTTAAAGCGAAACGTAGAAATCCAAATTAATTACATAAATGTATATGTATAAAGTAAAGATTTTGTTGATATTCTTAAACAAAGCAATGTTTTTTCTTAAGTCACTTATTTAAAAAGATGATTGCGAAAAGTTTACGTCATACATTAGATCACAAACTGTATCTATCACATCACTTTGGGCCGAGGTTCCCGTCATTTAGCGACGACTAGTGTTGTACTACCTGCTTCACCGTTTCCACAAAAAAAACTGTCAGCTGGAGAAACTAATAAAGTAGCTAAAAGAAAAAATACGTTCTGCTAACCATTGCCTTCACTACCAGCACGACGCATCAACAAACCCTATACTTATATTACACATTTTTTGGTGGAACATGTTAACCTATAACAGTAACAGGTAATCTTCCTGTATGAAAGTATTGATAGATAACGTTTGTAAAGTTAAGAGGAATCATCAATGTTATGCAATTCTTATCACACCTCTATAATTGTGTTAAAATAAATGTCTGTATTTAACAACAACTCCATAAATACAAGAAAGAAAGATTGAAAAAATTGGAAAGATGGAAGATTGGTTGGAAAGACGTAATCGTATTTAAATGTAGTTTTTTTTTTTGTATTTGTCTTCGAATAGATTTTCTTATATTTTAATAACAAATAATTTCTTTGAGTAAAGCTTATTTCAATATTATGGGTCAGAGTACTTTAAACAACAGAGGGGCAATTCTCGTAATTTTAAGAACGTTCACAGCCTGAATCTGTCTAAAATTTCTCTAATTTCCCTACATTTTCACAAGTTTTTGACATTTGTTTGTCGGCGAGATGAGACTTCGACTAGATTTTGACCGTTTTAAATTACGAGAATTGGCCTTCAGGTTTCTCGGCTTCCTACTATTTCATAGAGCAGAAATAAAGTCATAAAGTTAAAAGATAATTTATGAATTGGTAACATAATTCGCATTTCCTTTGTCAGGTACCAAATAAATCATTCTTTTTCTTCCCGATATCAAAATAATCATTTACTTATTTAATCACAAAACTATTATAATAACATTTTATTAAATTATCTTTCAACTTGCTATTTAAACAATGGCGAGAACACATGAACATTGACCAAAAGTATCACATCACTTGAAACTTAGCAACTTTTTGTACTTACGTAACGAAATATTAACCGTTTTATAATATATAAAATAGTAAATGGAAACTTAAACAAGAACATAATTTCAGGTCGCACTTATTTGCATAGGTACTACAGTGGTACCATCACGTGAAACAAAACTGCCGTATCAGTAAATAATTAATTATGTCAACCATCTATACAAGCAAGACACTCCCTTTTCTATGTCTTAGTCCTAAACATAACATTGCCATCTCACTTCTATAGTTGATTGTTAAAGCATTCGTTCATTGAAGAAATGTTCATCCAAAGGTACTCTACTGACATATACTTATAGTTAATACCTAATCCTAAGTCTCTGTACAGACATTTTTACTCATGTAATGTATGACAAAGAAAAGAGCTCCACATACCGAACTACCGTGCGCTGTGTATCATCGCACAAGACACATAGTCACTCAAATGGGAACAAGTCTGAACGAGAACCGGAAGATTTATTTTCGTATATCTGCCATAGTACGAGTGAATCTGGTAAGCACACCACATCAACGCACGGTGTTCGGCATGAGGAACTTGATAATTTCCACGACTTTGTACGAATCCCACGATCGCCTAACTGGCCACTCGATTTATTTAGAATCGACATCTTATGATTATGATTTATGGAAAATTTTATAAACTTGCTCAAGTATTCCGGCAAACTACAGCCGAGATAATACACTATACTCTTCTTAATTTTGGTAATGTCTAGAAAAGAGAAAGAAAGACAATTTTCAAATGAACCTATGGATTTTTAAATAGAATATGTTAAACATACCGAACAAATAAAAATAACAACATAACAAACCTAAAACGCAAGGTCGCACAATAAAATATTTTTCCTATTAAATGTAAAAAAAAAACTATTCAGTATAATGTAGTTTAATAGAAAGAGCCAATTAACACAATCTAAAACACTTTAAAAAAAGGTGTTAATGATTTGTAAATAAAAGAAATTAACCATTTAAACCATTCCCTGACATGTCACAGGTCGTGAACGCCACGATCTCATAAACAACGTAACGTAAATATTTACCAACTAGTCACTAAATTCAGTAACGAGATCAACAAATGTAAAATTATATTTTACAAAAACATGTTCTTTCTATGAAACGCCTGAAAAAAACACGACAAATGGCACGTTGTAGGTACCGAATCAAATAAAATGTAGATATTAAAACATAATAACACTTTGGTTTCTTGATTCAGCTAAAAGTTACAATACAACAAAATTGTTTCAAACAATATGTACTGAATAAAGTGCCTACTAATAATGCATTTCAATAATTACTTAACATTCATGTAAATAATGTTGTACATTTTCTATAAAGTTAAATAGTTTGTTAGAAATTGCACAGCCTTTTAACACAAGAAAGAATAACACTAGAATCAGTAATATACATTAAATCAATGAACATGTCCTTGTTGAAACGTACCGTGCGCCTGAGCACGTCACACTAAACAAATCATATCGTCGTCGTAATCGTTATCATATCAAATATTATGTGTATAACGTATACACTTGTTGGCATTCGTTTTGGTATAAGCCACAAGGTACTGCACCGCAACTGCCTCAATCAGAAGCACGTCGATTACATACACAATCAACAGAGCGTAAGCTGCGCTTTCCTTATAATTACTAACTATTAAACAAATTGGCAAGTGTACTTATGGTACGTGTTTGAACTAAAATCTAGAAATAATAACAATATTCTGTTGAATTCGGTTGGTTCAGTGCAGCACCATATCCCTGCTTGTTGATGACGTAGCAGGCAGGTGGGGGTCGGGGGCTGGCCCCTTACTGCGGCATGTGCTGGTGTGCGCCGGAGTGCGGTGGTTGCTGCTGCGGGTAGCCGGTGATGGCCCGCGGAGTGCCCCCCTCATAAACAATTTGTGCCGGTAAACGCTGGTTGTTTTGAATATCCTCTGCATTCACGTATGGACCTTGAACCTGGGTTGTCAATTTAGGATAATAACAAAGTAATCGTGCTATGATCATTTGTTTTTGACTACGTGAGTAAAGGCTACACAATCTGTAATTTGACGATGCAGGGCGAAGGATGATCTGATAAATGTTACACGTTACTATGAAGTATGAACCCAAATGTGATATTAACACCGACACACGACGATATTGAAATGTATCTATCTATGAGCTGATCTGATAAAATTCAAACATTCATATTGATGTATGCAATAGAATGATACATTCTGATTTGTTAAAAGCACAGAGGATGGAGATGCCTCGGCGGCCATTGCTAGAGGCAACACGTTCCATACAAACAAAGCATGTCAGTGGGCGTTCAATCGCACTAGAGTGCGCGCAAAATAAGTATGCGGGTGGGCAAAATCGGAAATAATCGTTCGCTGCTATCTTGACATTTGTGTCAGGTGTGAAGAGAGTGTGCCGTGATCCGAGTTGTCCAACGTAAATAATTGCCATAATTATGCCGAAAGATATTAAAAGTGCTGGCTGGGGATATAATCTAGAAGGTCCAACGTCGCGTGTAGAGTTATCTTGCGCGCACTCTACGACACAATTGACGTATAGACACTGACGGCTTTGACAGGCATCTCGTGACAAAAATAATGCGGACATTCTATTAGTGCTACGGTTCTTCGACAAATATTTTACCTTTGATTTTATATCACTGTCAAAATCAGTGATCTTTATAATCTTTGCAATATGGTTGCTGTTCGGCTGCAGCCATTAACAAGCCTGTCAAAATCACAGTGAACTTTATTCTCGTTACAATAAGGTTGCTATTGGGTTGCCGCTGTCAGAGGTAAAATAAATGTGAATGGACTGTACCGGCGCGGCAATTCCGTGCTGTGGTTAAAAGGTAACCACAATAATTTTCTGTACCTACCGCAAAATCCGGATACTTGATAAACCTTCAATCGATTCACAAATATACAATGGTTGATACATTGTATATTTGTGAATCGATTGAAGGTTTTATAAAAAAAATAAAAAAATATGCTCAGAGCAGCCAGTTAATATCCTTCTAGCGTTTAAAGCTTAGTAAGTGGTTTTGCAATAAGCACTAACAAAGACAGACAAAAATTATTATAAACTGGCTGACCGTTGAACATATTGATCAAATAATTTATTGGTTCTGGACAAATCGGTTTTTTTTTAAGATTCTGATTCTATAAATCTGTGTATGCTGTATATACCCAATGATATATTTTAAAGGTCATACCTTTAAAATATATCCCTATTTACAAGACCAGTCTCAATTGTCCGTATGACAAAACATCTATGATACAATATTAAAGAGCGAGATTACCGTACCTTACCAATGAACAATGCAGGATGTTGCCAGACATATGGCTTATGTATAATTATTGCATTAACTACAAATTCATTTGGACACGGTTGAATAAAAAGGTGCGGCAACAAAATAAATGAAACATTTATAAGTTTACGCAAAATGAAGACAAAAATGAAGCGCAGGATTATTGTACAAGAGTATAGACAAAGAGAATGAAAATCATAATTAACATGAAAAATAAAAAAACAAAATTGCATACTCACGTTTATAAGCGGCTGGAGGATGCCAAGCCTGGCTAGCAACAGCTGTTCCTTTACCTGCCGCAGCTCCTCCTGTTGCCTGACTATCATTTGCTGCAACTCCTCGTGCTTTCGTTGCAACTGCTCCTGCCACAGCCACTAACTTGTATCATGCAATAGGGTGCGTTGGGAAGCCTAACTACTTGTACTGAGATCCGAAGCGAAATCAATAGACATTGATATTTAATCATGCTTACTTGAATCTGTGGAACAGTTCTAGAAGATCGTTAGGTTAGGATGTAGGTATATTGTGAGGGAAGCGATCTTCGCGAAACTCACCTGCATCTGGGCTTGGTCGGACGAGACGATAACGGGCATGGAGGGGATGGCCAGCGGCAGTACGCCGGGCACTCCCACGGCGCTCACGTACGGCGCTGGGTCTAGGTACTGCGCGCCCATGCCGTGCTGCGGGGCCAGAGCCGTATCTGTATTCTTATGCGGCTGCTGCAAGGTAAGTTCAAATTAACATTTCCAAGTTCTAAGAGATATAATAGAATACTCTTTACACTCTCACCCTCTTTTTACTCTTTTTCTTTTTTGGGATATTACCACCCTAGGTTAACGGTGATGATTACCTACAGATCCATTTAGCCTAGTTTTTTTTTAAAGAATTGTCTATACCTACCCCGCTCAGCAGATAAGAAATGAAAATCGTTATCGAATACCAGCTTTAGAAGAATTTAATCCGTATTACCGACGTCAGCTATTCAGAGTCTAAGCTCAAAGCCGTAAACGGGAATGTCTAGAACAATAAATAAGCTAAAATATCCAGTGAGAAGAACCAGGAGCCATCCCAGCCGGTGTGCTTCAGGGTTCGACTGTGGGTCCATCTTTAATGCAGACGCTCTATCGGTTGGAAAACGTTCTCCCGTCACACACAAAGGCAATGCTTGTACAGTCCCTAATATTTCCCATAATTGACTATGATGATTTGCGTTACTAGGACTTGAATGCAGATCTCCACAATGAACTTGACCGTCTTGTCAATAATTACATTCGATACGTTTTCAATCTTAACAAGTATACGCACACCGATTGCTTTTAAAATGGATACCTATTCGTCAGCGCAGAGAGTTGAGGACTCTGTCTACGTTGTTCTATATTCTATACGATGTCCCTCTCACCGCTCTGGTTGCATTCACTCTTTTTTCTGTCCAGGAGGTCTTTCTTTGGATTGCGTTCCCTCTGAATTTCAAGACGACAGCCAATCGGTTTATTTTTTAAATTGTAGGCACTGAACATATTCGAAAGAAGTTGGCAGAAACATCCCAGCGCTGATTTGCTGGATTCGCTTTCTTCTCTGCCGATCATTATTTCTCTTAAAAAAAGTTTATTTTTTTTATATTATTTATGTATAGATATATATATATATATATATATAGTTTTATTTTATAGTTATTTCTGACCTATGCATCCGGTATGTAGTAACTACCATGTTTTGCCTCAGCATCACCTTAAGGTTGGTTGTTAGAAATTGATTCAGGCATTAAGTTCGCCTTGAAACAGTGCTTTTCTACTTGTGCATAAAGTTCTAATAAAATAATACAGTAGAGCGTCGATTATCCGAACGTCGGTCAACCGAACGACCGCTTAACCATGCTAGTAGTCATTAAAGTACGTTGTATGTTAATTAAATTAAATTCTTATTAAATATTTTTCTATTCTTACATATATATTTGGTTTACTGGACTACTACATACTTACCATTTTAATAAATAAGAGTAATAACAAATTGTATATTTCGTTTTATTGAAACAGTTTTTCATACAGTTCAAGTATGCGAATAAATTGGTTTTCGGAACACCCTCGGATTCCCCTAATTAGTTGAGATAATCGACGCTCTACTGTATGCCTAAACAGGGTCACACAGCTACATTCATGGAAGACAAGGCGTTGACATACACTGGACGGCTACAATATTTACTGGAACTACTCAGTCAATATTTAAAAACTTACTTAGAAACTAGATTCCACAAAAACGATTTCTGTTACCAGAAGACGTACACTACCCACTTAAAATTGATGATTTCATAACGTGCCACGAATCAGTGAAATATTTAGGTATAATATTAGCCTGGAACAATAACACTGAATTAACCATAAGGAACTCCATAAATTCATTTAAACCTATTTTAAATAGCAAATCCATTATCAGTCCTTCAACCAAATTGCATATTTATTCTATTTTGGTTACAACTTGCTTAACTTATGTAACCCCATCTCACTTATGATCTCTACTACCTGTTTTCAAGAGTCATCACGAACCGTCTGAACATTCCGGAATCCGAAAAGGTTTCACCACCGTAGACCACATAAATTTACGTCCGGCGTTCGTGCTAGAGCCTCAAAAAGGGCGAGGGATATAGCCTGCCTCTCTGCGTTTGTGGACTACGTGTAATTCTTCGATTCGATCAAGACTTGGGTTTTAGGTACAATTGACTGTCGGTACAGAGAGGTGCTGAAGTGTTTGTGTGGAAATGCTACTATGTACAGTCACCAAAAGAGATAAGTGACCAGGGTCGTCGGATATAGTAGTTTAATAAGAAACCGATGGATGTTTTCGAATGAAATTTAATTTGATAAATTAACTAATAATAATAATAATAATGCTTTATTTCCAAGTTTACAATTTAAGAAAAATAGCAGTATGCAGTAGCAACTGTTTGCTTTCTATTGATTAAATTAAATTCTATTCGAAAACATCTATCAGTTTCTTATTAAACTTCAACTATATCCAACGACCCTGGTTACTTATCTCCTTTGGCGACGGTACCTCGAAACCTAACCTTCTGCTGCGAGGTGTTAGGCAGGAAGTTACGACATTATCTCTACGAAACTGTGGTGTACACTGCACTGGAGGATAGTTAGCTTGAATGACACCACCTTTTTATCTGTAAGCGTGATTGCTGAGCAGGGCCTAGTTCGATCTACAAAAGTGTTATTCGGTTTTACCATGATGCTAATACCCTGACCCTATTACATGGACATAACTGTCGAAACGTGAAAATACGTGACGTCTGCATACCCCTTCAGGGTATACAGGTGTCACCTTATTTCATTTACTCGTTATCTAATATCAAAATCTCTTATCTAATAAAAAATTAACTAAAAATCAAAAATAAAATGCTGCTCGTTGGCAAGCGCGTCATTTGTAAACGGCTGGACGGTTTTGCCTATTTTTGAAGAAGGAAATTTTCAAATTCGAGAAAAGTGACCATATTGAAATATGGACAGGACAACGACTGTCGGGCTAGCTAGTTATAATACTCTTTGCTGTAAATCTACCACAAATAACCAACCAAATAAATGAATAAGCCGTTCACCTCGCGCATTGAGTTCCGCTGCGACGATCTAGATTCGCCGGACAGCGATCCATCGGAGCCGGTGAAGCGCACGTGCGACGTCCGTGTCCACGACGCGGCACCCGCCGTAGCAGCCGTGCCGGCCGTCGCAACCGTACCGGTCGTGCTGCACGCCGATGCTGACTTTACCGACGCTGGCTGGAAGTATAAAGAATGTTTTTAAGAATAACTCCTTCATCTTCTTTTTGGATTCTTGCCTAGTTTAGAAGCCAAACGTTTGACTGTGAACGGAATCACTGTTGTACAACTTAATCATAAGTGTACTTGTGAACATACTTTTTCTTTTTGTCTATACAAAGTCGGGTAAGTTACACCATTTATAACTTAAGAACAGCTGGAACGATATTTATGATCTTTGATTTGTAGATTTTTTTTCCGCCCCGAATAGCAGAATAACTATTAAGACATGGGAAAAATTTACGAAAAATACATTAAGATAAACTGAGGCGGTACGAAATTCGCCAGGTCAGCTAGTTATTTATAAATGTATTCTTAAGAGTATGGATGTCAAAACGTTCAAAGGGCTTTGAAGGTCAGTGGCATACCTACTTGCTCGAAATTATGAAAAAAAAAATGCTGACATCAATGCACACAGAAAGCCTAATAAACCCATACCCCGTAAAGTATCACGTTTCCCAGATATTAACGTTCAAAGTTGATCACGTGACATTCATATTTTTTGAACTTGTTGCATAGATGTTTGATTACTTTAAACTTTCAGAGTGTAAAATCTTTTTCAAGGTTACGTTTTGCCCACTCGACAGTCATTGGCGTTACCTACCGTCTGAACGGTCTTAGCGTAGCGATAGCCAAGCAAAATATGAAGTAATATCTAGTACGCCTCGCATTCGTTTTTCTTTTCGATAAACCCAGATAGACAGACAAGCGGCTATATTATATTTTATGATAGTGTGTTATCTTACTATAGATTCAACAAATCAAAATATTATGATTTAAGTATCCAAAATCGCTAAAGTTAATTATGTAATATTATGTACTTTCTGGAACACAACACTTGATGACAACAAGTATGTCCCTAACAACGGCCCTGCACTGCTTTTTTACTTAAATTCAGAATCTTAGATAACTACGTTCCATCTTCATTAACTCAGCTATTTACTTAACGGAAGTTTATTTTTTATTAGTAAAAAAAGGTCCTTAATAAATTGCGGGTACAATGGAATATGAATTGTGTCATGTTTGACATTCAGTTGGTTGTTCTGAAATTTGATAATTATATATGTTCACAAGACCCAAAAAAACTTAATAATAAATAATAATGATACAAAACCATCAGCAAAACAATAACAGCGTTACAAGTTACACTACCTATCAAGATTTACTAAGAAATGAGTCGGACAACAACTACTTTTCATCAAATCAGTAGGGAGTCACGAACAAAAATATATTACTAAGAGTAGCTTGGCAATGATACCTGAATTCATGATTCATCCATTAACATCTGTCGTCAAGATGAGGGCAAATATATGATCATATGTAAAGGCATACACAAGTGACATCACAAATATGACATCGAAAGAACAACACTATTGACGAGACAAGCGACGCCAAAATATAGAATGATGCATCGGTTTCAAAAATATGTGTCAACACAACACAGTACAACATCTGCCTAGTTTTTCCCCAACTATTTTAGGGTCTGCTTCTAGTCTAGCCGAATGCAGCTAAGTACCAGTATTTTACCTGGAGCGACTGCCTAACTGATCTCAAGACTGTTTGTCAGACTATCGTTCTTCTGACGACCCATAACGATTGTCAAAGATCTACAAATGGCAGCCGCGAACAACTGTTTACATGCTTCCCGATGCAAGGATTGGCCTCGGACCCATCCACGGACCAACCCCGGCAAGCGTATCTTAACCTTGATCGACCTACGCTGCTGTTATTAGTTAGCCTTGAGTCCCAAAGTACAAACTACATTTTTACAACAAAAATGTACATACAGGCGCCAGCACATCAAACTACTACAATCTGTCAAATTTCTTTAATAGATTTTCAACTTTATCGCTAAAGCATTAAGGTTCAAGGTTGGTTGGGAAAATTTGACAGACTCTGGTAGCTTAACCTGCTGGCGTCTGTACAGCACTTAGAGATCATTTTAATAAACAAACTTACACTAACCTGAGACAGTGGTTGGTAAGAAGAAGTTCCGAAAGCGTCGCTAGCCTCGGACATGTAAGAAGGTGACATGGACACCATGGCGTCGTCAGACGGCGCGTCCTTCAGCACCCCTATGTTCACCTCCGCCTCGCTCACGGTGTCACCCTCTGCACCCTCCTGTTTCATGCTCTTGGCTATGTCCGCGTAGCTGAAATAAAAACAAAATAAATTGATTTATATGGTTATGGTTATCATTATCAATCACTAGCTGCGCTCCGCGGTTTCACCCGCATAAGTTTCGATCCCGTGGGAATATCGGGATAAAAGGTATCCTATATGTTAATCCTGGTTATAAAACATCTGTGTGCAGCTGTGTGTTTCATCAAAATCCGTTCAGTAGTTTTTGAGTGAAAGAGTAACAAACTTTCACGTTTATAATATTATTATTGTAGAATATTAGTAGGATGTCGCTGTACCTATGACAGTTATCTATACACATAAATAAAATTGATGTGTCTGTTACTAATGTCAAAATAACAGCTTTTTACTAAATGCATATGAAAGTATATACGCTGCTTAAATCAATATTTTAAAATATTTTTAACGGACTTCAAAAAAAGGAGCCGGTTCTCAATTCGGATGTTTATATATATATATATATATGTTTATATTTTTTTTTTATGTATGTTGGGGCATTACTCCGTCATTTATAGATGGATTTGCAAAATTCTTTTTTTGTTCGAAAGAGGTTTATTCCGAAATGCTTTTTAATTTCGTGAGGATCTGATGAGTTTCGGAGACAGACAACGGAACTCTTCAAAAAAATCCCAGCAAATCAATCGCAATTGCTGCTATCGCATATGTATGCATTTTTTACGCCATCACACAACATAACATCATGCCTGTACCATCTAAAGGGGTACGCAGATCACAGATGTGTTCAGTATACCACGGTACACCCTCATTTCTGTTAAAGTTGTTATTGGGGTACCTCTAATCTTACAAGTATATGTGAATTCGTGTGGGGTAGGTACAACTAAAAAGTTAAAATAAACAATTTTTCACTTTGTAGTGTTTTTTTTTTGGAAGTCGGTTGTTTTCACTGGGCCTCAAGTCTGCTGTTACAATAGTGTCAGAATGGTCTATCATTGATTTCATAATTGTTGATTTTGACAAGTTTGGTAATCTACTAATATAATGACGTCATTATGACTTTCCAGTGGTCAACCACTGACACTCCGTTGAAAGAAATGGCATAGAATGGTAATCTCGTACATAATGACAAATGAATGACTGACTTAGGCGGTAATCTGCTAAAATTTTGACAGTTCCTTTGATCAGTGACCTACCATTAGAGCGTCATTGTGCAGTCATTGCTTTTAATTCGTTACGACGAGTATCGTGTTTGTGTTTTTATTCATTGTAGAACTAAAAAAAGTGCAAAAATGACATTAATGATCCATTTTATCATTTTATAGTGCATAGGTACCTAATTATACTGTATTTAGGTACCTACTGTGCGCCACTCTGCCGGCATTTTATTGGGCCAGTCCACCGATACCGAATTTAAAATTTGGGCGTACTCCGTCCAATATCGTTTCAATAAACTTCGCCCTTCATTGGTGCGGCTGCAGTGGCCAAGCGCCAGGTCTTGGTGGTTTTCCAAATAATCTATTAGAGCCGAAATTAGCACCTCCGCCTCGCCCCCTTGCGGGGTCGACGCGATCTCCTGATCTGACCAGTCAGACTTGGATCAGCTATACATGAGAATACATCGAAAGCGATCTTCAAGTGCGACTTAAGAGCAATTGTGTTTTATAATTAGTGTGTTTGAGTTTTTATTAGTGTTGTTTAATTAAAGTGTAATTTTTAGGGTTCCGTAGTCAACAAGGAACCCTTTTTTTTTTTTGAGGATGGGTAATCATCAAATGACCCCTCCCGGTCTGGGTGGAGCAGAAGGGAGTGTCAGACTCTTACCGACTAAAACCCACCCGTGTTCCTTCCTTAGCCCTTTATATACCAGGGCAGCGGTAACCCTTTCGGACGATCCCGCTACCCCGGCAACAAGGAACCCTTATTTATAGTTTCGCCATGTCGTCTGTCTGTCTGTGTGTCCGCGGTTTAGCTCATAAACTATTGGTACTAGAAGTTGTAATTTGGCATGAGTATACACGTTAATGACGCCGAAAAAGTGGTAAAATAAAATTTTGAAAAAAACAATTATTTAGGGTACCTCCCCTACATCTAAAGTGGGGATGATAATATTTTTTTTCGTCCTTCCCATAGTGTGGGATATCGTTGGATAGGCCTTTCAAAAATATTAGGGGTTTGGAAGACCGTTTTTTGATTAAGTAAACCGTTCGTGACTTATTTTAAAGTACCAATTTTCGTTAGAGTCAAGTGTGTGTGTGTGTGTCCCTCTACCAACTAAACGGTTGTAGTTAGAAATTCAAATGTCACGGCAGTAGTACCTATATATAACGAACTTTAAAGGAAAACTATCACACTCAAGCGGGCTTTACAAGTTTACGAGTAATAGTCGACCAATTGTATTAGACTCGAAAATTTCGAACAACTCCATAGAAATGTCGATAGATGGTGCTAAGCATCAGTTGTATCGCGCTATTGTTTCATTCCAAAATAAGTTTTATAAAAAAAAACAGTTGCTACACCGGCTATGACAAGTCTTATCAAAACTCAAAAAAAAAAATTTAACTTTCCGTACAAAATTGTCGGATCAGGTGAGGATTTGTATAGGAAGTCAAATTAGGTAGGTAGTCATGTTTGGCTTTTAGTTAGAGCATGGTACGAAACTATCAGTCAGCGAATACGACCCGCACTTGGCTGTTATAAAAACTACGGAACCCTGCACTGCGCGTGGCTCGACACGCACTTGACCGGTTTTTTGTTAATTTATATCGGCAGTTTTAATTGTCACGAACCCGAAGCTCGTAACAGTAGCCTTTACGACCGCGTGAGAACCACAAGAACTCGATAATTTTAAGTTGTAATGTTAACTCAGCAAGTGCAACGGTTGCACGGCGTTAAATGACAACACACATCGGAAATCAGTAGCAGTATCGCAGGCAATTTATTTTTTCGCGCTTTTTAGCGCGGTAGCACGAAAGAATAATTAAAATTCGTACAAAGAATCGAAGTTAATCAACAACATTTGCTTTAAACTTATACAGAAACATGGTTAAATCACACCTCAAATCTATCTATAACCTATAATGCTAAGCCCAAGAAACACAAAGTCCCCGTATAAGTTTCAACTTTATTGCTACACTTACGATTTGGTAGAGGTCCGATCTGAAGCAGACATTCTCGACGACTGCTGCACCAACGCAAGTATTAACCAATTAAAGGACAACGCCGCAGTGGAAATTTCTAAACGTAACCGTCAATATCAAACTATACATATAAATTCTGCAAAAGGATAGTGGCGAAGGACAATTTTGAAATCACTTTTCTTTGTCCCACAATAGAACCGTCGTCGGTATTGTGGAGGTTAAATGACAAATAAATCAAATGTACTTGTACCAACGCCCGCCGTTTATTAACTGACATACATTGCACTATATATTCATGGTTTCGAGGGTAGTAGAGTATTTTTTAAATAATACATAGAATACAACTAGACTGGTGGTGGCCCAGTAGTAATGGCCGTGACTCACGATTTGTAGGTCGTAGATTCAAGCTAAGACAGATGCTTTCTTGGTGTAAATTATTTAATCACTGTTGCTCTCAAAACGGTGAAGGAAAACATGGTGAGGAAACCGCCATATCTTAGACAGAGGCGTAGCTAGGGTGGGGCAGGTAGGGCACGAGCCCTAGGCGCCTATCGAACGGGGGCGCAAAATCGCCAATAATTCAATTTAAAAAACAAGATACACTACAATAAACCATTTCATACTCTTATATTTACTGATCCTGATCAGTCACAAATTCTGCTTACAATTGCAGTATCCATCGAATTTGTGACTTGAGCGATCTTTTAGTAAGTTGAAATTAACACTTTCGTTTTTGAGGGCTACAATGGGTCAAGAAAGCTTTGCTCAGTGTACAGTGAAAAGAACGGATAAAATTATTAATTTCGAAAACATCATCGACGGACTTACTTTTGTTATAAAAAAAGGAAATCAATATTTAAAGCATTGCCATACAACGTGGCAATGCCGCCAGTCTCTTGGGTACATTACCAGTCTCTTGGGTACATTACCAGTCGACAGCAATGTGGAGGAATATTTCGACGCAATATTTTAGTTTTCTAATAGATTTGGTTAGTATAAGATATTATATTTTTATTTTAATAATTTGTAGTTTATTTAGTATTAGAAGTTCGTTAATATTATGTTTATTGTTACAGTTAATAAATTCATTTTAAAGTTTTTAACTGACTTCAAAAAATGGAATGAATTTTCAATTTGCCGCCAAATCATAAACAAATGACAAATGAATAAAATACATACACAATAAAATTGGCAAGAGTTCCATTTTCAAAATTTCAACTTATTTTTTTATTACATTGTTTAGTGGCCAGTTCTAAAAACTTTCAGTGTCGGCCTCGTATAAAAAAAAACGAAGGACTTCAAAAAAAACACTAAAAAGTGAAAAATAACTTTAATTTCGGAGTCGCGTGTCAAGAAACGAAAATGCGAAACCAACGACACCGACTTCCAAAATTAAAGTTATTTTTTACTTTGTAATGTTTTTTTTTTGTAAAAACGTTTTGTTAGTAAGATTTATGACTGCATTATTTAATGTATCTGTTTTTTTACATTATTATAATTTACGAAAGGGCGCAACTATGATGTGTGCCCTAGGCGCCATTTCCTATTGGTACGCCCCTGGTCCTAGACCAATTCGAAGACATGTAACCTCTAACAACCCGTACTGAGTCAGTATAGTAGAATACGGGCCACTCCCTATCACAAAGAGGAGGCCTGTGTCCCGGCAATGGGAACATTGCGCGGTGATTGTGCTATGCAAGTAGTTATACACACACTAACCCGGACTGCGCACACAAGTATTATACATAGATATCTCTGACTCGCACACTACGCGAACAGTATGTTTGAACTAATAGTATGTCCATATGTAAAAGCTTCGCAATGAAAAGAATTTATGAAACTATTGTATTACACGTTTAATGAAAAAATAGAAGGGCAATTTCATAAACTGGGTAGTAACCAAACACAATAAGGAAACCGCTAGAAGGGTTGCGAAATGTTTCAGAGCAACGAGTTCCACCCGAGGCCATATAAAACATTGTAAAAAATGTGTTTGGTAAAAAAACACGTGCTCGAATTCCTTTATGCGATTTCTTGTTTTCAGGCGACCATCTGCGTTACGTATTACGCGTGATACACAACAAGTAAAAAGTTTGAAATACCTGTAAAACAAAAACTTATATAACGTAGAGTCACGAGCAAAAGTATGTATACACTCGGCTTTATAACAAAAGCGATTTACTCCTTTACTTTTTAAAGAAATTTTATATTGTTACGAACATAGCATTTACGAACCCATAGGTTTATGTAATGTGTCGTATTTCAACGTTGCATTCGTTATTTCTCGAAAAAATCGCTATTGAAAGTGGCCAAGTGTTGACTGATATTTAATTATTATAATAATTATGATAATGCTATTGATATTTCTCGTGCAGTCCGTCCGTTGCCTAACTGGAAATCTCCAGGGCCGGACGGGCTGCACAACTTTTAGATAAAGTGGTTCCAAAGGTCGCACGCACCCTTGGCATCCCAGTTCCAGCCAGGGTTGCTGCCCCAGTTCCTAACGACAGGAATAACCCACCTGCTACATAAATCAGGTAGTACCGCGGATCCCAAAAATTATAGACCGATCACTTGTCTACCGATGGTCTATAAAGTTCTTACATCCATTTTGAATTAATTATCTAATAATTAATTAAAATATTAATTAATTAACATATAGACACCAACTCCATCATGTCTCTCTCTCAAAATGGATGTAAGAACGGGTCCCGCGGTACTAAGGAGCTACTTCTTATTGATATGGCCATTAGCCAACAGGTTCGTCGTTCCCGAAAGGATCTGTCGACATGTTGGATAGATTATAAGAAGGCCTATGACTCGGTGCCACATACATGGCTCATGAGGGTGCTGGAGTTGTATAAAGTAGATACAACTCTGCGCACCTTCCTAATGACGCGTATGGGGCAATGGAGGACGGTCCTTCGCTATCCAGGATGTCGAAATATCCAGAGGAATAGCCAGCCGATGAGGATTGAGCGAGGCATATTCCAGGGCGACAGTTTGAGCCCGCTTTGGTTCTGCTTAGCCTTGAATCCTCTAAGCACGCTGCTGGAAGATTCAGGTCTAGGCTATCGGCTGAGGAGAGGTGTTCAGGTTATATCTCACCTCCTCTACATGGATGACCTAAAACTCTTTGCCCCCAACAATTTGCAACTGATGGAGCTACTGAAAATTACTGAAACTTTCAGTAGCGCCATCAAGATGGAATCTGGTGTGGACAAATGTGCGGTCATGCATGTAAAGCAAGGGGAGATCGTGGAATTCGTGGGAACCCAACTCTTGGATTCTACAAATCTTAAGAGCCCTCGCCGCATCCGAAACCTATTAGTATTTGGGTATGTCTGAAGCGATGGGCATCAATGTTACTGACATGAAGCAATCGTTGAAGGAGCGCTTCATTGGCCGCCTGATAAAAGTATTTAATAGTCTTTTATCAGTTGGAAACAAGGTGCGTGCCTTCAACGGTTGAGTCATGCCGGTTTTGATGTACTCTTTTGGCATACTCAAATGGACTCAGACCGAACTCGACGACCTGGATAGGAGGGTCCGTACGCTGCTAACTGCAAATCAAATGCATCACCCACGGTCATCGGTAATGAGGCTGTATATCCCGCGAAAGTGTGGAGGTCGAGGCTTTTTAAACGCTAAGAACCTCCACAATCGCGAGTTATGCAGTCTCAGGGAATATTTCCTAGAAGCCGTCGTGGGGATGCATCGAGATGTAGTCGCGGTGGACAAGGGCATCACACCGCTCTCCTTGGGTAAAGAGAACTGGCGCAAGCCAGTAGTGCTTGAAACTAATGAACGCATGGAGGTATGGCAGAGAAAGGAGCTTCACGGACGCTTCTTCCGGGCCCTACATGGGACCGATGTAGATCTACTAGCGTCCGTAGCCTGGCTGCGTTTCGGTGACCTCTTTTGAGAAACCGAAGGTTTTGTCTATGCAATTATGGACGAAGTTATGATGACGAACAATTACCGGAGGTTTATTGTGAAAGACGGCATGGTTGACATCTGTCGGGCATGCCACCGGCCGGGGAAATCAATCAGGCATATTATCTCCGGGTGTTCTCGTCTAGCTAACGGAAAGTACTTGCATAGACACAATCTTGTAGCTAGGATAATCCATCAACAACTTGCTCCGAAATACAACCTTGTGGAATCGGAAGTGCCGTACTACAGGTATGTGCCCGACCCAGTTCTCGAAAATGGTAATATCACATTGTACTAGGATCGATCCATCATCACTGACAGGACTATTGTTGCCAATAAGCCTAATATAGTGGTGGTGGATCAATCAGAGTGGCGCGCACTGATCGTTGATATAACTTGGTTATAACGAGGATATAACGAGGTTGCGTCCGAGGAGGATGGGTCCCGCATGATGAGAACCTTGTGAAAGCCGAGAAAGATAAACAAATCAAGTGTCTTAATTTAGCTCACGAGGTTGTCGACATGTGGGATGTGGACTCAGCGATCATTGTGCCGATAGTCGTGACAGCCAAGAGAGCTAGAGCCCTGACCACCGGTAGCTTGGACCCTGTTCCCGATACCGCTGGGCTACTATTTTTTATATTTTTAAATGTTTTTATACTTTTTATATTCTAATATTTAAAAATATAACTTATATGTGTTTACATTCAAATAAAGATGATAATGCGTAACGTATATGTTGTTTAAATCACTTAAGATTATTATGCGATTAGTTATGAAAATATTATAGATTATACAACTCGTGAAAAAAATAATTCATCTTGGTCCTTGTATCCCTCGCTCCGCTCAGGTTTCTAATCTTTGAATACCTCGCTACGCTCGGGATTCTATTCTAGAATCCTTCGCTGCTCTCGGGATCCAACTTAGTCCCTCGAATTGAATTCCCTTTTTTTTCACTTGTTATATTATCTACTATTTTATGACGTCCGTCCTACAACGCGTTGCATGATGTATGGGAAAATACGAACAAAAAGCCGCTTCATATTCGGAGGCACGTGTCATATATTATATTGCTATTGCTCAACTGTACGAAATTTGCTTAGTATTTTGTTAGTTTTGGTAATTAGAGTTAAGCCGCCAGTAGGGATTCCCTTGAAGAATTATTTATTTTTGAATGGTTTCAAATCGCCTGGACAGGAAAAGCCTGCGCCTGGTGACCGGGACCATCACGGGACACTGCTCGCGAAACAAACACTTCCACACGATAGGCATATCGGACAGCCCCCTGTTCAGAGCTTGCATGGAGGCTGATGAAACCGTCGCGTATGTGCTCTTTGGCTGCACACGTGTCACCCAGATTAGGTCAGAAACTCTCTGGACACCCAGGTCTTAAACAGATTTTCTCAACAGGCCAGGAGACTTAATAAGCTTCTGGAGGGAGGTGGCTGGTTGGAATAACCACCGACGGCCGCCATGGCCCACGCACAATGGTCCACCTAAAGGACTAAGTGCGGAAACCAAACCCGTAACATAGAACATGGTTTCAAATACCTTTGATATCTTTCTCCCAGTTTTGACATCTTACTCCCAGTGTTTAAGTACTTTTGGCGTCGACTTTCCTAGTTGGTTGGGTTAAAGTTATTTTTACCAAACCATGAACTTTCATATGATGACGCATAGGAGAAGTACGGCAGTTCACCTATTTAGCTAACGTTATTTATTGTAGCGGCTTAAGGTTAGCGTGGATGTTGTACGTGCTTTATATTATAATTACTGTAGCTTATTAAGAACATGTATTAGTCGCATATTGTTCACCCCCGACGCAAAATGGGTGTAATAAGTTTGGAACTTTTGGTTGCTTACCTGTGAATCGTAACTTCTAAACGGAGGAACCTATTTCGATGCGACTTTTTAAATAAAAGGCTATGGTGCATTACGTTGTAGTAATTATCAAACAAATTAAATGAACACTTACCTAACGACTTGATGGGTGCAAACTATGAACTCTGGTTTGGAATTCCACTGGTGATACGTGATGTAGAAGCGAGTCTGAAGCCAGATCCACTGTTGCCCTTTAGTTAGAAATCGGTAGTAGCACGACGTTAGTTCACCTTTCTGCATCACTGTAAAAAATATTGTGACTTGTACTTTAAGTCATCAAAAGAAATAGTTCAAGATGTTGATGAGTTTTTAACCCTTCGGAACGCAAATCCACGCGAGACTCAATGGCTTTTTAATTGTGTCTGTAATTACGGCATTTAACGGGTTAAAGCATTTCTTTGTATGTTTTATTTAATTGTGTCTGTAATTACGGCATTTAACGGGTTAAAGCATTTCTTTGTATGTTCTATTTACTTCACATAGGGTTTCCTTCACCAAAAATATCAAGAACATCATTAGGGTCGTGGGCCTTTCATTTATTTTGCCTCGTTCCACCCGTGTTGTTTTATGTGATACAATCAAAATCAAAAGTCATTTATATTTAACGTAGGCTGAGAATCAGCACTTTTCGAACGTCAAAATTACAGAAGACAGACCCTTCACCACTTCCTAGTGCTATCGCTGGGAAGAAGAAGTGGCGCAACAAACTCCCCAGCTGTATGTTCAGTTAGAAAATACTTGATACTTGATTGTATACAATACTAGGTGATAAGTAATTAACATTACAAGGCACAGAACATAAAATTAAATTATTTGCCATATGTCAGCTAGCCACGCCAATATACCAACAAATATAATAAAAAATATACGTACTCATTAAAAAAAAAATGTAAATAAAAACTTACTACCTAAATAAAAGCCTTCAGGCATAAAGGGCGTGACAGCTTACATATTTATGCATTGCTGGGTTCTGTTCACATAGCTGTCATTTGAAGTCACAGATGATAAACTAGGACTATCAAAGTAAAATAAATATATAAGTTAATACTAATAACAATAACCTAATAAGTTGTTACTAATAACAATAACCGAAGCTAATTCTGGAGAAAGAACATGAACATTGTCTTGAGTTAATTAGGGCGACCAACTATTCTTATTGTGTAAGTAGTCGTTGATGGAATAGTATTCCTTTGAACAAAGGTTGTATTTTACTTGAGCTTTAAACGCATTAAAAGGCAAGTCTAGCAAAGAAGAGGGTATCTTGTTATAAAAGGTTACACCAAGCCCAACAAATGAGTTATGAAGTCGGTGAAAGGGGGCACGTAATTTGTCCTTATTTCTATTGTTAACACTGTGAATATCACTGTTTTTAGTGTACAAGTGTAAATTTTGCCTAATATATAAGATTTTGGCGAAGATGAATTATTATGTAACCGTGAGAATACCAATATCTTTTAAAAAATCTCTTAGAGAAACTCTGGTACCTAGCTGGTAAATTGCTCGAACAGCTCGTTTTTGAAGGACAAATATATTTTGTACATCAGCGACTTTGCCCCACAGCAGAATACCGTAGGACATAACGCTGTGAAAATAACTACAATAGACTAAACGAGTTGTATCAACGTCAGTGTATTGTCTTACTTTCCTGACGGCGTAGGCAGCCGAACTGAGCCTTCCTGCTAGACTTGATATATGAGGTCCCGACTGAAGTTTGGCATCTACTATTAATCCTAAAAAATTGCCGAACCTACAGTTTCAAGCATCTCTTTATCTAAGACGATGTTGGGTCCTAGATTTCTAACATTCGGTAAGGCGAACTTTACACAATTCGTTTTCTTAGCATTGAGAACTAGGTTATTTGACGTAAACCAATCTGTAACTATTCAGAGTGTACTGTTTACGTTGTCAAAATCTTGTCTATTCTAAATAAGAGAGGTATCATCTGCAAACAGTACAACGTCACAGATGCCCTTCAAATGGAATGGTAAATCATTGATATATACTAAGAACAAGAATATACAGAAGATACATACAGTTCTGGCGTATTTCATTAACATGTATAGGAATAATAAAGAATATACATGAATGATTTAGGATAATATTTGTCTAAATCTACTCACAAGCCTCGTGGCACGTGACTACTTTTTCTAAATCGTCAAAGTGGTAGTAGTCATAGCCCGAGGTGCCGAGCACTTCGAATGGTAGGTAGCCGATGATGGGCGGGGCGCGGTGGTCCAGAAACAGGAACTTCCATTCGAGACTGTGTCGGGATGTGAACTCGCTGCGGCTGGAGTCGATGAGCGATACATCGCGGATCAGCAGTGGGGTGTACAGCCGACCAGTGCATACGAACAATAACCTGACAAACACAAACATAAACATCTATATTATATGCCACAATCATAATATAAGTCTTTCCACACATATCCGGGTTCGGAGACACGGTCAGAGGCGGAAAAAGATGGCTTAGAATCAATTTGAATGAACTAGTTACACATATCAGGCATATTTCCTTTTCCGTGTTCTACAGAGGCATTACTGCCTCTAACTCGTGTCCAAACGCCAGGACTGCCACCTGCTACTCGGAAATGGAAATACGGGTCCGGTCTCCGGCCTTGTCTACTCCGATCAGTGCTCTATGCTTCAAAAAAGAAATGACGTGGAAAGTCCTATGGAGATGGAGGATGGATGGATTTACTTTGTATGATGAGATGCAATGCTGTTCTAACCACTATCAGCAATATTCTTACCTTGATTCATTATCCGGGGTGTAATTAGGCGTCTGATCATTATCAAGTGGCTCCATGTTTGTTCCTGAAAATACAATAGAATATTTCCAAAGCTGCAAGACTCTTGGGGATGTGTTCTGATTATTGTTTATGGTTTATACGGCAAACGATCATAATCAGCCTATAATGTTCCCACTGCTGGGACACAGCCCTCCTCTCTTCGAAAGGGAGTTGGCTATATCCACCAGCCAGGTCCAGTGCGGGTTGGAAAATGTCATGTGTCTTCAAATTTTTTGGTTCTAGGACAAACCAGTTTCCTCATGATGGTTTCCTTCACCGTTTTGACATCAGTGGTGATGAAATTATTTGATTAAATATCATATTTTTTTATTTTGATGGATTATTTTGTTTTTATTCTAAAAGTGAGAAGAAGAAAAAAATATATAAGGTACTACTCACGAAAATGACCATTGAATACAACCAGTTCATATGAAGCTTCATCTCTGAAGTCCAATGCTCCTTTTTTAAGATGACACTGGAAGCGGATTTCGTTTTCTGCAACAAATAAACCTTAGATAGGAACTCACGTACTTACAAAATGGACTAAGAATTACTGTAATCTATGCAACACATGTAAACAGACAATACACGCATTATGGAAGGTAGGTACAACATTGCCATAGTTCAATGCGCTCAAAGAGATCTTGCTTATTATTTTTGTTAGGTGACATATGATAGCGATAAGTCAGTACTGTTGCAGTGACTATTTGGCAATAAAAAAAGGTTAGTCAAGTAAATGAAATCGAATGTGGCTTCTACTTTACGGTCAAATAACACAGTTGTGTTTTTTCGTGTAAACAGAGCCAAAGCACAAGTCAAGTAATCAAAGTACCACGAAAACGATTTCGGATCAATTGTTAGAAATAATATACACAGGATAAAATAACAGGCGTGAGCAGATATTATTTTAATAATTCTTATTGTACCTTTATATAGTTAAAAGAAAACGCTAAAAGAGCGATATATTTATTCTATTTCTTTCTGTATACAAGCTGCTTGTTGCAAATAACGACAATTTTCTTAACGCGAAGCAACCTAATCATAAGCCTCTAGCCTAAACATAAGAATAATCAGCCTACAATGTTCCCACTGCTGGAACACAGGCCTCCTCTCTTTAAGAGGCTGTAATCTACCACGCGGGCCCAGTGCGGGTTGGTAGATGTCACATGATTTCGAATTTTTGGTTCTAGGACATGCCGGTTACCTCACGATGTTTTCCTTCAACGTTTTGAAAGCAGCGGTGATAAAATTATTTGCTCAAAGTAAAGCGCCTGTCTGGGCTCGAACCCATGATACATATCGCAAGTCGGGTTGTCTTTAATATCAACCTACTTTTATTTACTTTAATAACAACTTACAAAGGAACTGTGTTAATACTTTAGATCTTTAATAATAATTTTTATTTCTTTTAAAATGACGAACACGTAAGCAGAAAGCGCTTTGCAATCCAATTCGAATGGCAATATGACCAAAGTACGTGAATTGATTGCACAGCAAAACCGCACGGTTTTTTTTAAATTAGTTCGTAGTTATTTTGCTTTCGCTATGTACCTACTGCACAGAAAAGGTGATTTTATATGACAAAATAAAACTTCATACAAAACTTGGCTTTATATCACCCACTTTATTAAACCAACCAATATAATCCAGATCCACTCTTACGATAAAAGGTAGGGTCAACTTTTCATCAAATCTATACTAATTAAAGCAGAGAGAAAAACGCGTTCTAACAAAGATCTAACAAATTTTTTCTCTGGAACTACCAGTCGGACTTGTACAATTCTGTTTCTGGACTATGATAGCCCAATTCTTGAGGAAGGTTACAGGCTATTTAACATCACGCTACGACCCTTAGAAGCCGAGCAAAAAGTAAAATAGTAAGAAAGAAAGCTAAGCGAGAAAAATGAAGTAACAGCGCGGGCGGGCGGGCGATGCGATGCGATGCGGCGCAGTGAGTCGGAGGAATTAGAAATTTCATGCGAATAAAGTCGCTGGCACAAAGCTAGTAAATTTATAATTTTTTACCCAAAATTCAATAACAGACAGCCTAAAGACATCAATAACTGCATTGGAGCGAAGTGTATTTCACAAAGCAGGTCAGAGGTTCATCCAACGGATACAATCTAGACACAATAGTATTCACGTCAGTTTGCTATTGTGCCCGAGCAAAAGATCTTTAGACGACGTCTCAATTGGTAATTTGCGTGTCTATGCTCTAAATATGTAGGTCGCTGTTACGATTTCATCATACCGCACCATAACATAACATAATATCACGCCAGTATTCCCCGAAGGGTTAAGCAGAGGTACCCCCACACCAACATTTCACCAGTTATGAAGTCCCATATAACAGGGGGTGGAACCTACTGCCATCAACCAGGCACAAATCTAAACTCCGAGCTGCTACTGAGAAATTCCAGATGTAAGAAACCAATAACACTTTGCCCGATCCTGGAATCGAACCCAGGACCTCACCCTTAGCACTATAAGCATATAAAAATAATTTCATATACATATTATGATGATAGTAACTTTTCTAAATCCTAAGGTCCGAAATCGCATAACTTTTGAACATGGCAATGCCAGGAATATCTATCGCAATGGCGCTAAGCCTTTCATTCGCAAGAGCTTCATGCTTAATAGCAATGTTTACAATAAAACATTTGCAGTTAGTAATGTCTACTGATAAGTATCTGTTTGATAGACGAATAAAGCCCTATCCACACAGGTTCATGTTGAGGCTTCGAAAGGGGTCGATCGAACACAACCAGTGAAAATGTTGGCAATCTTTCCCGTCCCATAAGACCCTGACCCTATTATGTGTGGATAGACCTTTAGATGAGATCTGTACAGATCTTTTAATTGTATATTAGTAACGAAGGTTATACCGTCATTATGGCACGCAATACAGAAACGCAGCATTAACGCAAACTAACATAGGCATTTCTAAACACGATTACGTAACCAGATGTTTTTGATTAACCAGTAGTAGTTAAGTCCTTAAATTATTTTCGTAGGAATGTTATTTAACACAATATCAGTCCAGATGAAACACCTGGTTACTTGCTGATTGTGTAATCTGCGTGGAAGTATTGTTTAAAAGAAGCATTAGTATTTCTTTGTTCAAAAAAAACTTGATCCAAAGTTTGCTACAAACAAACAAACTTTGAACCAAGTTTTTTTAAAGATTTGAATAGCATTGCCAAGTAGGTCGGCGACAAGACCCTATCTGAGCACCAGGGCGCAAGTAGTGGCTGGACCGTTACGCAAAAAACGTATAGTAGAAATTTTAAGTAACTAGTTAGAAACTTTTAAAGAAAGACAGCATTTTTTTTCGTTTGATATTTATTGATACATACCTTTACCAGGAGTTGTGTTCATTGGGTCAGATGCACTCCCAGGATTCTGCAACAGATTGTATAAACTTGGCCTATCTTCTTCACATGCCAAGTCAAATATGCTTTTATTCACTATATCCCCCTGCAAATAAATGACAAGTTATTTATTATGTTTGAATTCAGTATATAACACAACAAAGAATCAATTTAAAAAAGAAAATAAAGAGAAAAATATTAAATGCATCCTGCATTCAATAATTTGCTCTTTGTTCTTTGTATGGATAATGGACATAACATAATTAGTCAACATTATAAATACAATAATAAAAACTTACTGGATTGTGACCCAACAAAGATGTGATGCTTTCTGATACATAGAAGATATGACCAGTGGCTGAGAAAACCATTACAAATCCTTCCAGAGCCTCCAACACTAAATATGTAAACTCTTCATTTGACAAAAATGCTGGTTTCCAATCCTCTTGGACATCATGAGCTCTTGATCTAACAGTAATTTCTAAAACAAAATTATCCTAGTAAAATAGATGATAATCACAACCATTTAAATTCATTTAAACTGTTAGGAGGTGGAAGGGGAAAAAGAGGTTTCAATTAATTCACATATCTTTTTCTTTAATTACAAAGGTTTACTTTTTCTTTGCAGGATGTTTGAAAAAAACACATGTGACTAAATGAGTGTAGAATATAAATGTGGATGGATTGATTTTGTGAGGAAAGGTAGGTAATATGAAAGTAAACGGAGTGAATGATAGCGTGACGGTTGACAGGGGAGAATCATTCTCCCCTGTCAAACGGGAATGGAAGAAGGAAACGCGCCGACGTGTCGTGAGATACTTCAGCCACATTGGCCGCAGAGGTACCAACTAAGTGGAATATCTAATGGTGACTGCAAAAACAGAGGCAAAAGATCTACGCCAAAACCCAAAAAGGTGGTCCGATATAACATCCAAGCAATTGGAACTACCCATCAGCACTGCACTCTACCAGGCCACTGATCATAACAGAAGGACCGTTGACAACTTGAAAGGAGTCCCAATTGTCAGCAGTGAGAGATCGACTGAGAAGAGAGAATGATGCTAACTTTGAGAAGAAAACCCTCTTGTGTTTTTTCTCTTTGTTATCATAATTACTGTGTTCTCAATGTTACCATTCTTTCATATTCATGCTTCTTCTTCATCCACAATTTTACATTAACTATTTCAAAACCTGTCTCAAATTGTGCATTATCTAACATAACAAGCTTCAGAGACAAAAACAAAATGTGATTGGACCCATCAACAGACCATGCACTTTCTCCAAATGAGTGTTCTTATGCAGTTTTGTCTGTTATCCAGATAACAGGAACTGGGAATGATGCTGGCTCTCATCTTTTAAAGTTGACATATTAGTACATTGTTACCAATTTTGATTCTGGTAGATATAACCTTGTGGCAGTCCGTGAGGTCATTTTAAACTTATTCATTCCCTACATAATAATTTATCTCACAATATACTTATTACACACATTAAGTTGTCTCAGAATGTATGATTAACAATCATAGTTTACGTTTGTATAAAAACATCAAGGTGACTCAAGCATGACTTCAAGGCTTATTACATGACACAATTTCTGGAGCCCTGCCGTCAGGGACAGGGTAGTATAATAAGAAACAGGGAGACAGGGTCCCTAAACAGGGCGACCAAGTGGTTACGAACTCCCTGCTTCCCTGCCGCACTGTTGATTGTGTAGTGTAATAAGAGCCAGGGAAACAGGAAGCCAATTTTTTGACATTTAGATAAAGTCCGCACCATTATGCTATATGTGCAAAGATTTCATGTTTAACTATTACATGAGAACGAGTTAAGGTGGGAAGCGATTTCTAGCGTAAGTGTAATAAGCAAGCAAAACAAAAAAAAAAAACTGGTAGGCTGGGCACACAACAGACAAGACCCGAGAAAACATGTAATGTCTATACAGGGTGGGTAAAAAATCGTGGATCAAACCAAACAGGGCGATAGTTGGGGTTATTCGCAGTAAAAAATATCTTCGTGGCAGGGCACTCACTTGATCTGCTTAAAAGCTATGACTATTTGAGTGTATATTGAAAAAAATACCAAAATTTGTGATAAATAGGCCATTAGAGTAAAATGGGTACCTATTTTAAAACAATAAATGGTGTTGAGTATCTTCTAATAAATGTATCATCACTACAAAAGTGCTATTATGATAGTAGGTACAGACGCCAGCATGTCAAGCTACTACAATCTGTCAATTTTTTTAAAACGTTTTTAACTTTATCGCTAAAGTATGAAGGTTCAAGGTTGATTGGGAAAATTTGACAGTTTCAGGTAGCGTGATCTGCTGGCGTTTGTACCATGATTTAAGAGTATTGGCACTTTTTTCAATATCTTTTAAGTCTCACGTAAAATTATTTGTAACCTTACTTTAAAAAAAAATATGTACTACAAAAAAATTACCCTGTATTAAGAAAACTTGCCTATTTAATGACGATTAAAAGGAGGTGTAACACATAACTGTTTGTAGCTGCATTATTTTTTATGTTAACTTTTTCTTATCAAGGTCTAAATTAAAGTAAATCAGAGGATAGTCAAACACCAGAGGGGCAATTCTCATAATTTTAAGAACGTTCAGTCTGATCTCTGTCTCAATCTGTCAAAAATATGTCTAATTTCCCTACATTTTGACAAGTTTTTGACATTTGTTTGTCGCCGAGATGAGACTGCAACTAGATTTTAATCGTTTTAAATTACGAGAATTGGCCTTCTGTTATCTGACTGTAGTGTTTTATTTCATAAGTCCTTTATTTCACTAAAAAGTTAGTTCGGAACCTTGGCTACACTTTCACTATAAGGATCATAGCTCACGCGCTTGCTGCGTGGACGTCTTTTGTCTTTTGACTCGGTCGCATTTATTGGAATGATTTCATTAAGAAAGTATTGTTTATAATTTGTTAGAAACCTAACAATGCCACTAGGATCTTTCTGTAACCACTGCCAAACGTAGCCAAGGGTCCGAACTAACTTTTTAGTGAAATAAAGGACTCATGAAATAAAACACTACATTCAGATAACTGGTGTTTGACTATCCTCTGATTTACTTTAATTTAGACCTTGCTATGAAAAAAGTTAACATAAAAAAATAATGAAGCTACAAACAGCTATGTGTTACACCTCGTTTTAATCGTCATTAAATAGGCAAGCTTTTTTTAATACAGGGTCATTTTTTGGTAGTACATTTTTTTTAAAAGTAAGGTTTAAAGTAACATATAATTTTACGTGAGATTTAAAAGATATTGAAAAAAGCGCCAATACTCATAAATCATGGTATCTACTATCATAAAAGCTCTTTTGTAGTGATGATACATTTCCTAGAAGCTACTAAACCCCTTTCATTGTTTTAAAATAGGTACCCATTTTACTCTAATTGCCTATTTATCACAAATTTTGAATTTTTTTCAAAAAACACTCAAATAGTCATAACTTTTAAGGAGATCGAGTTAGTGCTCTGCCACAATAATATTTTTTACTGCAAATAACCCCAACTATCGCCCTGTTTTGTTTGATCTACGATTTTTTACCCACCCTGTATAATGAGGCCTTTTTTCCTTTACAAAAAGACTAACAAATCCATAACTTTGAGAACTGAATATAAAAAATAATGGTACTTACCATTATGGTTCTTCAAAAAGGATATAGTGGATTTGAGAACTGTTGATTTGTCCATCTTCCGGTTATTAGTGGACACCATAGCACTGAGCTCATTGACCAGCAAGTTGAAATGGTCTCTACGCTTCTTCTCACTCAAGTTACGAGTCCTCCTGACCAAAAACAATGAAAGAATGTTTAAACATATTTAATTATGCTTTTAAATCTTCAAGCCATTGTTGTGTAGTTGCTAGGCACATCATAATTATTTTACATTTATTAGTTGTTTTAAAACAAATAACTATTTTAGATATAAATCAGCTTGTCTACAGTATGTATACATGTTTAAACAACTTATTTTAATGAAGTTATATACCTTTTCGTATCATCCTTATCATCTCCGTCGTCGTCCATGGTGCTGGCACTTATGTCTGAAGTCAGCACTGGATTCCAAGCAATCTTTATGTTTTAAACATCGCAATGGCGAAACGTTCCACCAGACACAGCAGGCAACAGGGTCGAGAACCGACTAAAAATAAGTTATTTGAGCTATCAACTACGACTGTTCTTCAATACATATTATCACACCGTTTCGATTGATACCATCAAGATACAACAAAAATACGATGCGTTTGTGAATAGGTAATTGGAAAATGAACACTGTGTATCAAGCACTGCGTCAGATTTGTTGTCGATAACTATTTACAAATGCAACACCTATCAATCACATTACGCACCCAAGATAAGAATAGTTTTAGAAACAAGTTCGAAACACGTAACACCAATTAAATTCAACGCGTTTAAGAAAATTGTGGATAAAATGAGCAACTTCACAAAAAAAAAACTATGATAGAATTCGCTGCGCTGCACAGACTACATAATTTTACATAATATGCTGTGCTCTGTATTCCCAATATTCGAACTGGGTATGATTCCCATTCGCACTCGCATTATTTGCCATAGACAATTTTTTTTTGTGTGACACGGGCAACAGACTCATGGGGTTATTATTAGGAAGACCTTAGACGATGAATCCTCCTTCAATTTGTTTTTTTTTTACAATAGGCTAGATGCCTATAAAAATCGAATTAGTCCGTCAGTTAGATTATCAAAAAATATTGGACCCGTATTTTTTCTTTTGTGAATTATTTATAAAATGATGAAGATATCGCCCGTCAAAGTTCTGCGTGACGTCACGCGTTACTACACTTTTTAGCAAGGCGTGACGTCACGACCCCCTACTCCCAAATTTTGACGCGCTTTATCTGTGTCATTTTTTGTTTCATTGACAAAAGAAAAAATACGTGTACATTATTTTTTGATAATCTAACTGACGGACTAAATATAATAATCATTTTTTACCCTATACCTTGCCCCACACTAGGAATTACTCCTGGATCGTGGGTGCGCTTATAAACATTTAAACTCACATACACAAACAGCCAGACCCGGACCTGTAGGCAATACAAATATTTGTACCGTGCGGGAATCGAACCCGCGACACACAGCGTAGCAATCGATTGCTCAGCCACTGCGCCAACCATGTCGTCAAATTGACACAATAAGAAAGAAAACTGACAACTTTTGTCAAGGGTGTCGCTTGACTCACAGAAAATTTTGTTATCTAGCTGTCAAACAACACACAAAACTTTTTTCCATAAAATGGGCAGGCTTCTGAAAATAAAATGCTGTGTGGTGTTTGAATCGTTTATTATAATGGATAAAAAAACTAAAGTAAAAAGGTAAAGTGTCTATGACAAGCAGGCTTACATGTATAAAAATATCGATGATATGTGGATGATGCGGCCTGTTTATCAGTTTCATGCTGTTGTGGTATTCCAAAGTTTAAATTACGATCAAATAGTTGTATTCCGTTAAAAGGTTCTAGTTTTAAGGTGTTCGTAATTCATGAACATCAATATGTATCCGTAAGTACGTAAAAGTTTATAATAACCATTATAACGTGAAAAACAACAAGCTATTTACAAAATTGGCTACTTCGCTTCCATTATTAAAATGATTTCCATTTTTGTTATTGTTTTTACTCATATTATCCTTCATCCGCTAGCTAGGGTCACCAACCAATGAAAAAGTACTAAATACTTGATTTGACGTCATGTTTGTCAGCATTCTCCTCTATAAACCTTAATACGTTTAAAGAACATACTAATTCCGAAGCTTAATCAAGACAATCCTCGGTCAGGCGGTAGGAGAGAGTGCCGTGACGCCTCTCTAGCCACTCCTCAAAGAGGGGTCTTACCGCCGCTATCGTGGCGTGCCCTGCGCTGGGTTGCGATAGTCGCGCCTTCCATTCCGCCATGAGATCGCGCCGGAGGTCCGTCCGCTCCGCCGCGATTTGCCGCGGGTGCAGAGTTTCCCCCCGACGTAGTGCCTCCGCGCGCCAGTCATACAGACGCGCGAGGACTATCGCCTCCAGATCCCATGGCGGCGGTCCGGCAAGGAGGCCTGCTGCCTCGCCCGAGATCGTGCGGTACCCCCTTATAAGCCTTACGGCTACCACCTTTTGGGGCGCGTTCAGATAGTGTGCGGCTCGAAGCCGCAGTGAACGCGCCCACACCGGGGCCCCATAAAGGGCCATGGACCGCACGACCCCCGCGTAAAGCCTCCGGCAGGAGGCGTTTGGCCCCCTCAGGTTGGGCAGAAGCCGCTTTAAGGCGGCCCCGGTCCGTTCCAGTTTGGGGGCCAAACGTCGAAAGTGTTCGACGAAGTTCCACCGGCTGTCGAGGACGAGACCCAGGTATCTCATCGTTGTCTCGACGCCGATGTGAACCCCTCCTACCATCAGTTGGGATCCCGAAGGCGGCCCGTACCGGGGCCCATGAAAGGACATGGCCTCGGACTTGTGCACTGCCACCTCGAGACCCAACTGCCGGATCCTTTCCACGACTATCGCAACCCCGCGTGTCATCGCGTCGGCCGCCGCCTGATGCGACCTCCCCTGCGCCAGGACCAGCGTGTCGTCAGCGTAGCAAACTACGCTGACGCCATCAGGGAGGTCGGCCCGCAGCACCCAGTCGTAACCGATGTCCCACAGGAGCGGCCCCAGAACCGATGGTTCCAATTCCCGTCGCGACCGGGGTAGATGACGGCTCTGTCCGTCAAATACGCCCCGACTATTCAACGGAGGTAAGTCGGCACCCGGTGATACCGGAGTGCCTCCCCTATGCAGCTCCACGGCAGGGTGTTGAACGCGTTGGCGATGTCGAGTGACACCGCCACGACCACCCCACCCCGAGACACCGCGTCCCCCGTCGTGAGGGCTCTCACGCGCATGATGGCGTCCACCGTCGAACGCCCCTTGCGGAAGCCAAGCTGGCACTCCGCAAGATCCGGCCCCGTCCTCACCAGGTGCTGACCTCGTCGAGCAGCACTATGGGCCGGTATGCGGACGGAGAGTCCGCATGGCGCCCTGGCTTCTGAATGAGGACCAGCTTCCCCGTCTTCCAACGGAGCGGAAACTGGCCTCTCCCCATGCATGCGCTTAAGAGCGCCTCCAGTCGAGGCCCGAGAACCCTCGAGGCCAGGACCCAGGCTTTACCCGGCAAGCCGTCGGGTCCCGGGGCGGTATTTTTGGCCTTCAGCCTGCCTACCGCCGCTCTCAGATCTACCCCGGTCACTTCAGGGGTGTCGTCGTCGTCGTCCGTGTGGTCCGCTTCGGGAACCGCAAGTGGCGGAGCCATAGGCGGGGGAGTATGCTCCCCCCGTGAAGGAAACAGAGCGCTCACGACTTCCTCCACCAGCTGGGGTCGGAGACTCTGCGTCAGCGGGGGGCCCAGGTGCGGAGTTTATTCCGCACCATTCTGTAAGGGCGCCCCCATGGATCTCGGTTCAGAGTCTCCAACATCTCCTCGCGGGCCGTATCCTTGGCCCGCTGGACAGCCTCTTGGAGGGCGGTCTTCGCCGCTCTGTACCCCTCGTACAGCTCCACCTCGGTGCCTGGTGTACCGGTGTTGCGCGTCGACGCACGCCTTGCGTAACACCCCAACCTCCTAGTGCCTCCTGTACACCCGACGTCGGGCGCATCCTGGCCGGACTCGGGGCATTGCCACGTCACAAATCTCGGACATGGCCTCCGGCCGCGGCCTGCGGGCGGAGAGCAATGGGTAGCTCTCCGTCCGATCAGGACCAGGCCCGTGCCGGACGGCGCGTATGTGTTCCACGTACGCCTCAGAGAGATGTCAGCGTAGTTGACGGGGCCCGACAGGGCCGAAGCCTGCCGGGGTAGCGGGATCGTCCGAAAGGGTTACCGCTGCCCTGGTACATAAAGGGCTAAGGAAGGAACACGGGTGGGTTTTAGTCAGTAAGAGTCTGACACTCCCTTCTGCTCCACCCAGAGCGGGAGGGGTCATTTGATGATTTCCCATCCTCAAAAAAAAAAAAAAAAAGACAACCCTCGATCATATAATCCTATTGATTGATATTTAATTAAATAATCATTAAATAGGATTATGTGAACTTAGAAGGTTACATTGATAATTTTAATGATTGTAATTCTGTAAAGTCATAATTATTACGAACGTGAATCATTAATCAACCAACATTCAACATGACACTGACCTGCACATTGCAAAAAACATAAGAAAATTTGAATTTCGCGGACTACCTTGGCGCTCTCCCCATAATACAAACAGCCAAACAGAGGGCTACCATCCACGTTCACTTTACGAGCCATCATGCTAGTATGCTATTTGTCATATAGTCTGTGGTCCCTACCACAGAGTAGATTACATTTGTTAGGATAAGGCTGTAAACTTGCGAATCTGTGCCTATTTTAATCTAAAAGTGACGATGATAATGCCAAAAATATTCATCGTTCAACTCATAGAGTAAAGTAATATAGTTCAACTTCACTTCAGTTTAAAACATCGTGTTGATGATAGTGGTCGTTGTGGAAGTTTTGTTGTTCTGTCCGTTAAATTCTAGTTACTCGTAAAGATATCGTTTTAAACTTAATTTAAGCATGTGGCCAAATCGACGGATGGGGCAATACATTACTCCGCAGGAACTGCAAGAGGTAAGAAATTTAAAAAATAATTATACCTGACTTTTTATATTTTATACCGGCATTTATGTGTAAATTAAACATGTGGGACAAAAAAAATACTATTGCGGTTACGTAATTTTATATGGCGGAAGGTCCTAGCAGAGCGAGGGAGGTAGGTATTATCTTCGCCACGCGGTCGTTACGTAAGGGAATTATGTAAGGTTGAAAATCAAGGGATGACAGCAAGAAAACAAATGTAAAAACAGAACTGTAAGGGAGCGCGCGCAATGTAATTCCGCTGGCGTGTAAACAAGATAAACATAAACACGACGTCGCGGGCGCGGCGCCGCCGTGGCCGGCCGAGGGCAAGCACCGAACCGACGCCAACCTTTGTTCACACTAAATTGCATAATTATTATATAATTTGATTGGTATTCTGGGCTGCTAATGCGCTTGCAGCAGGCAGAAGTGATGAGCTCGTTCTTGGTCGCTTTGTTACAGTTATTGCGAATTTGGATTGACACATTGATGTCATTTGGTTTTACATAACTTGATATTTTACGTAACAAGTAATATCTCACATATTAAAATGGTGGCCCACGATGATCTTGCTTATCATGGGAGGTAATTTTATTTGGTAGAAATTTTACTCGCGACCTCGCAGTCTAAATTACAGGTGGGTAGGGTAGGCATGCAGCAGGTATTTTGCTTGAATATTTACTTGTCTATTGTTCCAACGCCAGATAATTTTATTCGAGGAATAATTTTGTAATTTCTACTGATATTTCATTCAAAAACTGTCAAACGTCAGTTTTATTCCTCGAATAAAAGTTATCTGGATATGAAAAAATCAGCCCTAAATCAGCGATTATCAGCGCCGGCAGGAAGTGTTGTTTTTTATTTGAATACTGTGTTGTCAAAAATGGAGGTAGGTGTATATTTTCTGTCATTTTATTAAACAAAGAAAGACAGCAAAGTTCTGCGCGTTTTTACGACATTCAGCTGTGGTGACCTTAAATAATAATACCAGAGCCAGTTCCTTAGAATAGACCAGGAGCTAGTTCTCACGTCGATTCATGCACAATATTACATTTAAGGTAAAGTTGGGTGGGGAAATTAATTGTTAAGCAAATTGACTACGAACATAAATTTTCCGTATACTCAAATCACAGCTGTCATTCTTTGACAGTTGTATGTGAAATGGCTTTAGCACGATAAATTGACGTATGGTGTCAATTTGCTTAAGGTGGATGCTCCAAGGCAGTCGGCGAATTTTTTTTAAAAACTTTTTTTCAATTTTCTGGTCAGTACTAAGTTGTACGTTGATTAAAATATGATTCGCGGACGTAACAAATATGTATTTACAGAATTATAATCATTAAAGTCATCAACACAACTCTCTAAGATCAAGTAATCCTACTGAATTACTATTTCATGAAATCTTGACATTTTAGGATTATGCTAACTTAACAAGTTGTATTACTGATTCTAATGATTATCATTTTGAAAATACATATTTGTTACTACCGCGAATCATATTTGAACCAACGTACAACTTAGTACTGACCAACAAATTGCAAAAAACGTAAGAAAATTTGAATTTCGCGGGCTACCTTGGAGCATCCACCTTAAGGGGTATGCGCTACGGTAGCCCGCGAAATTCATATTTGCTTTGGTTTTTTGCAATTTGTAGGTCAGTGTCACGTTGAATGTTGGTCAAAATATGATTTACGATCGTAACAAATATGACGTATTTACAGAATTATAAATATTTTAATCAATAAATTCATACATATAACCCACTAAGTTCAAATTACCTTATTGAATGAATATTTCGTGATCATGACATTTGAGGTCAATTCTTACTTAGAAATTTGTATTGATGATTGTAAATTATAATTCTGTAAATACTATTTGTTACGGATCATGTTTTGACCAACATACAACCTGACACTGACCTGCAAATAGCAAAAGTCGTAAGTAAATTTGAATTTCGCGGGCTCTCCTGGCGCTTTCGCCTTAACAATTAATTTGTTTGACTGTACCTACAAAACAAACCGGTCAAACAAATACGTGTGTGGCCCGTGTAAAGACGTTCCGTTCTTTGAACTTGTCCACTGACACGTGGATAGGTAGGTAGGTAGTAATAATCTATAAATACTTCATTTATTAACCGCACAATAATTTATTTAATACCGGGTTGAAGTCCCGGTATTATATAAATTAAGTTACGTCGAAGATTTAGGGTGGACGACTGGAGCCACCGTAATCTTTTTGTGTGATTAAGGGGCTATCTCCACGGGCGAGAGAATCGCGGCGATATTATCGTCGTGCCACGTATTTCTATACACTCTCTTAGAACGTGTCGGTATTATATAAATTAAGTTACGTCGAAGATTTAGGGTGGACGACTGGAGCCACCGTAATCTTTTTGTGTGATTAAGGGGCTATCTCCACTCAGCGATATCATCGCGACGAGAATTGGATGGCACGACGATAATATCGACGCCATTCTCTCGCTCGTGGAGACGGTCCCTAAGTAAGCAAAAACATACGAATTATCATAATTGCCTTTATTCCTTTTTTTTGCCTTTTTTTTTTTATCTTAAAATATTTTTTTGCGTTTTCTACATTATTTTATTTAAAGATTGCTTTGTTTTAGCAGATTTACGTATAGTTAATAATAAATCTGCCATATTCCTCGCGTCGTTGTTACCTATGTGTCAGGCGACAAATTATTTGCAACGCACTGTTTTGTCCGTTAAAATGGATAACTAAAGTAGGCAAAAGAATGCAGACCTTACAAACTTCGTGCACCGCAGACATGATCTCACACAAATTCTTTCATCTACGTAGGGCCTAAGACGCTCCCCATTACGAAACTACACGAAGCCTCGGCGCACTCATGGGTTGAGGAGTAGGATGTTGACAACACTTCAACGGCCGACATTAGTTTCATAATACGCCACTGACTGGTTACACTTCGGTACCCCTGTCTCTGCATTTCGACCAAAAGTAGTAGGTAAAATATTTACGGTGATTTTGGTGGCCACAGTCAGGAGTCGACTCTCCATCTTATCGCTCGGGATCAACATTCGAACACGTTACGAAATTATATTTATAGACATGACACGACATCATAGTCATCGTTGGTAGATGTGCGCACAACTGTGGATGGACTTCGCAATGACCGCTTACAATGAACTGTCGCAGGGGTTATTGCCATATTCTGCACGCGTTCGCAGACGGAAGTGTGATATTATTAGCATACAAGATGAACGCTGCTTCCATTCAATAAAATTTCCCCTTATGACATATACGATAAGATACGGTGGGCTCTTCATTGCTGGAAATCAAATGGTGGAATGATATGGCTCAACTTTTCTGGCTGGTGGTTCATCGTTTCTAGATTACCTACGACAGTCTGCAACAAAACTAACAAAACAACCTAAGAAATATTGCTTCTCAAACTCAAGCATTTATTTCAATTAAACCATTTACGACAAATGAAAATATGATGCTAGTTGCCCAGCTAGTTGCTCTGTGGAAACAACCCTAAAAAACCGAGTAGCTAATGATACTCAACCGCGAGAACAGACCGCTTCGTTTACGTAACCCGCGATAATAAATACCCTCGTTATTATTGTAATAAATCAGATCATTCCAAAGTTTATTATTGTCCGTGACTTAAAATGATTAACACGATCACGTTTAGCTTAAACGAGGGTGTGACTCTGCCTTGTAGCGGTATCTACAACGCCACATGCGAACAACGCGTCATACTGACGTCACGCAAATCCTGCATCTTGCAAGCAGAGTTTACCGCGAAATTAGCATATATTCAAATTATATTTATGTTTCAAATTGACGTTATTTCAAGTTATACAAATATCAACTTTATTTTAATGATAATTAAGTTGATTTCAGAGTGACTAGCACTATTCAAAAAGTTATAAAAATGTTTGAAGTTGTAGCGTAAACTGAACTTTATTGTGTAGGAATTAAAGTTGTTTTTCCATAAACTCATATTTGATTACATTTTTTGCGAATATGTCGCGATATTAGATTACATAAAAACTTCCCGACATCAGTCGTGGGCCAATTGCCCGCCAGACACAACACCCACGGTCGGAGGATCCTCCCTTTTCTATAGAGGATGAGTGAACTTTACACCCTGTTCCTCATACTTCTATAGCCTTATCTGTAATCTGAGAGGCTGACCAAATCGAAAATTAACATAGGTCAAATCTCTTGTCAAATGCTGTGATTAAATTAGTTGCATACATAAGAAACTGTCGCTTTATGTATTGAAAGTAGGTATGGTGATATTCACCTTATAACATCACCCCTTGGGTATATTGTGTCACCTAATTTTTAAATTATCTATGTACTTAAGCTTAGAATATAATATGGTTGAGAATGTTGCTGTTGAGAATACATGTACAAATTTTGGATTTTTCTAAACCAAGCCGTTTCTGCTACGTGTCAGACCTCGAAGATGTTGAATGGGCTTATTAGTCGATTCGCATGAATTTTGCTCGAACGGACAGAAATAAATATGATGTAGTGGGAATAATTGGGAATTGATAAAAATATCCATTAAGTCATAATTAGTGACGTCATTTCAGAATTTTAAGTACAAACGTATATTTCAAGGGATAAAGACAAGATGATCCGCTAACAATGTTATTGAAAACTGTTCCGTACGAAACGGGTTTTAGGTTTATTTTAGGAATGTTCTCGATCAAGGATTATATTTTTAAGCTAAATATTAGTCAACTGTATTACGTAATCATAACGATCAGTACATTTGAGTGTTCGTGGTCTCCTATAATCGATTGAGTCCTTAGTACATGACATGATTTGTAATCGCTTCTAATTATCATTTTTATTACCAATCGTAAGTCTGGCGCCTTGCAAGACGTCGTTATAGAAGCTTCTAGAAGGAGGCTTGATTGACCTCTAAACTTGAACCGGGTGTCCGGGTAAGTGGGTACCTTTGTTCTTATTCAAAGTTACGTAACACCTACGTATGAAACAATTTACATAAGTACCTATTCTACGAAGGTTTGGTTCTTTTCTGATGGCAGAGCAAGTTGGTAGTAATAATTCTCAAGCTACAAGATGGGACGACCAAATTTGATTGATTAAGGATTACGTTGACAGAAAATACCTGAACCGATTTTCATGATTATTTTTTAGTTTGAAAGAATTTTATTCTGTAGTTATCCCAGATTTTGGTGAAGATCTGATAGACAACCTTTTCCCTCTACCTTCGAAGAATCGAACCCGAGATTGTTGCAATCGCTTTAGTTTATCTAGAAAATTATGTATATCGGCAAATAATACTTGCCAATTAAAGTCAATGGTTGATTATTTTCAAGTGACGTCTCTGAGTGCCAAGCTCAAGTCCAACAATTGGAAGTAACACGGCTTCTTTTCTAGCTTATCCGTGATTGGACAATTTTCAATTAGATAACTGTTTGCTACTTACTAATCCGACGTTCTGGTTGGTCTTCAACCTTCAAGCGTTTTGCGTCATTATTGTGAAAGACAAGCGCTCCTACAGAACAGATAAATATCTGTTCAGAACAGATAAACATCTGTTCAGAACAGATAAACATCTGTTCTGGTAATGCTCCCCTATCGGCAAAGCGGAGCGACACCAGTCTTTGGGTTCTCGCGTCAACCCGCCAACGTAAACCATCGCCGGACCACCTCTGATCCGTTGTGAAATATCGATAAAAAGGACATTTTACATTACTTTCCACTATCCTCTGGTCTGGCTGCTCAAACGACGGCCCTTTTTGGGAAGGCGGCCGCTGCAGAGGAAAGGTGAGTGCTTGTACTGCTCAGTTAAAAAAAAGCGGCAAAAAGCGAGTCTGACTCCTACATGAAGTTTCCGTACCACAGTACAATACTTATACAGGTTATTAAAGAAATTGCGTGCCATAGCTTAGGTTAACGTAGGTTCAGTATCGATAAAGGAACCCAGGAAAAAAACAAAAAAAATATTGCAAGATCAACATAATTTAGTACCTACTAATTAAATAGCAATCGTTTAGAATTGATTAAAAAAATGGTTTAAAATAAGTTTTTATTTTGTTTAAATGCTAATTAATAATTTCCTAGAGTTACCTACCTACTATCGAACGCAATGAAATACCTACGCCCGAACACTTCGATAGCGCCGAGTAAAGGATAAGTACGTAAATTGCAATTCCAAGTATTTCTTCTTCCTACTTTAGCGTGCTTATCTCCTTCAAAATTAAAACCTACAAATTAAAAAATCTTGTTTAACTAGTAGGTATTCAGCAGCAGTAGACGAACGAGTGGGTATTTTAAAATGGAATCAAGTATCTAGGTAGGTATTTACAATGAATTAAAATCAACTTATTTACTCACTTGTTGAAAGTTATCAGAAATCAATTCTAAACGATTGCTATTTAAGGGCTTGTAATAGTTCAGTTGAAATTCATATTTTGTCCCCACTTCCCCGCGTCATGTATCGCTCTATCCCGCTTGCACAGTCAAACTGATTCCGTTAGGGTGAACTAAACTGTTGATGGACGGAGGCTTGGTAATAAGTGATTAAATTATGATTATATTATTATACGAAATCGATGTCTTCTGTATAGAATAAAATGGAAATATATATATATATATAATAAATGGAAAGTTAAATTATTCATTAGTACATTATAAAATAATTAGCTAGCAAATTGTCAATTTATAATGTACTAATGAATAATTTAGCTAATTTACCAAGGTAACCTACGTACAGAGGGGCAATTCTCATAATTTTAAGAACGTTCACAGTCACCAGACGAATTCTCGTAATTTAAAACGATTAAAATCTAGTCGCAGTCTCATCTCGGCGACAAACAAATATCAAAAACTTGTCAAAATGTAGGGAAATAAGAAGTATTTTTAGACAGATTGAGACTGATCAGACTGTGAACGTTCTTAAAATATTACGTGATTGCCCCTCTGATCTGTCTGAGTCTGCCAAAAATATCTCAAATTTCCATACATTTTTGACAAGTATTTGACATTGATTGTCGCTGAGATGAGATTGCGACTAGATTTTGAACGTTTTGAATTACGAGAATAAGTCATAAGTAATTTATTTCATAACAATATAGGTACAGTGTGTTGAAAAATTTAAAAATAACATTAGATATACAATTGCAATTAAAATAAAATTCATTAAATACATTTACAGAAGTAAATAAAAACAATAACGGTCAATTAAGAATTAAAGATCATAAATAATAAATGTCAAAGTAATAAAATCAATCATAAGTTACAATGTCATCTAGGAATTCATTGTTACTGTAATAGCCTTTTCGTCCTCAATTTGTTTTTAAATAAGTGAACACTGTATATGGTTTTGAATTCTATACAACGTGTCACGGAAAGGGTATATTCATCCGAAAGGGACGGCTTCTTTGGATGATATCAAACGATATTGGAAGGGTTTCAACTCAAAATAAAATACTCAAAAAATTGATACCAAATTTTCGGTTTCTTAGGTTTCGTAAATTCAAATCATAACAAACGTGTCACCGCACTACGTAGGTCAATGTCTTCAACTTTAGTTGCCAATATTATGATAAATCTCTTCCGTAATTCTGCGCGCCTAGTATCGAAGTAGCCTACTGCAGGCGGTGTTCTTTGTCGGCGCGAACTACATGCAGTCGCCCGTGCCGACAAAGGGACGCAATCCCTTTGGCGGCTTTTTCGGCGGCGGCGGCGCGCGCGCAATATTATACCATACCTACTTTACCGTGATGTAAAAATTAATGCGTAATTATTGATTTACAGTTTACTCATTAATATCAAGCCAGAAATTGCACGTAAAAACTGAGATTCAAAATTTACGTAAAAAATCGAAACAAAGTTTAGGTTGGTTAACTAGTTTCATCCCTTATTATTACTTATTACCGAGTGAACAGTAAAATCTTAAAGCTTTGCTTAATTTAGTAAATTGGCTTACATTTTTAAAGATGGGGTTCGATGTGGTGACCTTGGTATTGTATGCACAAGGCCGCTCGCTTGTTGATGGACACCTGAACATTGCGTAGCATGTCTGGTGTTATTGTCCGGAAAGCGGCCTCAATCCGCACTTTCATTTGGTCCACTGTATCACACTGCACTGCGTACACTACATTTTTAATGTACCCCCTCAAAAAAAAAGTCTAACGGGGTTAGGTCTGGGGATCGCGGAGGCCAAGCCACGCTTCTACTACCACGTCCAATCCACCGAGGAAAGCGCGCATCTAAATAATGGCGCACATCTGCCGGTATCAGCTCCTGGGTGCGACAGAAGTGGTATGGGTGCTGACCGTCATTGTAGTCGTACTGAACTGATGCGCGTATCACAGGGATAAAAACGAGTGCACTAGACACGGAACAGAAGTCGACTGACGAGCAAAACAATAACAATAACAATAATGCTAAATAAAACTCCTATTCCCTGCTATCCTGGTACAGGGTAGCTGTAACTATTAGTGTCCACTACATAGACATAGGTTTTTTACATTTCTATGGTCCACACTATTAAAAAATATTGTTCAATAATTCAAGATTATTTTACATCCTCATAATAATTTGAACTAAACTCAGTAAATCTAAGACACTAGAGCAAACTAATTACGTAATTCAAATTCAAAATTGAAAATCATTCTTTTTTTTTTTTGGGATGGGAAAATCATCAATGACTCACTCAGCTCCCGCCCTGGGTGGGGCGGAAGGAAGTGTTAGACTCTTACTGACTAAAAACCATCCTGTTCCTTCAGTTGCCCTTGCATTCCGGGGCCGCGTTATTTCGTTAGAACATTCCCGCAACCCCGGAAATTCCCGCAACTCCGTAAAATCATTCATTTCAATCCATTAAAGATCATTTATTACGGGGCCGCGTTATCTCGTTAGAAGTCTGTATTAGAAGTTGTATTACCAGGGTCCAAGATTTGTTAATTGAAACTACACGGACTGCAATTGGTTCACGTACCCTAAGACCCTACACACACATTATGATGCTTCATTGTGTGTATAAAATGACGTAATCAGGGTTCTGTGAGCAAACGATTTTCAATTCGGCAATAACAATTCCTGTTACTCATGCGGTCCTAGTACTTTATTAATTTCTTTCCACAGTTAGATGCAGTTTTGCGACATTTTTTATTGATTTCATTTGAATTATAATAAAGACTAAACATGCTCAAACCAATAAAACCCATGTACGACTCAAACAGCACCGACAAACCGTGAACTTCCGATAATTCTTTCGGTTAGTCCTACAGACAAAAATTATGCGTGCGTGCTATTATTTTTTAATTAAAAAAAACTATTAACTTGTTAATAGTTTTCGTCGCTATTTATTAATAAAAAAAATAACCTTATTTTAAAAATTATGAACGGAACCCATTGTGATTTTATTTTTACTAGGAGAAGAATAAGTTGCGAAGAGGTGAATTGAAATGATGTTTTGGGTTCAGTTGGACATAAATTGTTACTAAATCCTTTTTCTATTCTAAGTTTATTTAAGCAATTGATTCCTGAATGCACGTAAGGATTCGATTTTTATGATCAATTCAATAGTACGAGCTAACGATTTTTCGAAACAACTCCTGGATCGTATGTGTTAAAATTATTATAATAAGGGCTCACAATAGTTGAAATTCATATTTGCCCAAAGTATTGTGCTGACAAGTGACAATCATAAACAGCGAATCGGTAGGTTTATCTATTTCAAACAAGATCAACTACATACATATGCAAGCAGGTATCTAAATATTATCTCGTTAAATTTTGATACCAAGACCAATTACTTGTATTGTAGCTAGTTCACAAACATAATCAAAGTTTCGGAAAAGTCAGTAATAATATTTTTTAAACAAAAATAAACATACGGAACCTTTTATTCAGAATTACCAGGAGTAAGAGGTTTATTTTTACTTACAAATAGTTCACTGACACCGATCAGCTGATTTAGTGCTAGTGATGTGCTTATTTCAATTTGAAAAGTTCGGTTTCTGGTATCAATGTATTAAAAAATCTCATAACTTCCAAACATGTAGAGATAGGATTAAAAAACTCTTCCATTATCGTTTGATATCATCCAAAGAAGCCGTTCCTTCCGGATGAATATACCCTTTCCGTGACACATTGTATAGGCAACTTGTTGTATAAAACTACAGACTGATAACTCGGGCTATGTTTGACAACTTTTAATTTCGGTTGAATAGTGTTGGGCAAATCTTTCCTACGTGTGCTAGCTCTAGTTCATCTCTGCTCATCAGTCTCAATTTTGGGCAAATTTTTAACTAAGCTGGTAGCAACACTAAAATGTAAAGGCATGGCACTGTCAAGATTTTTACTCTAATAAAATGGTCTTTACATGATTCCGTCTGTTTCATGCAGAGCATAGTCCTTAAAGCTCTTTTCTGAATCACGAATGCCATTTGTATCTTGTACTTGTAGCTATTGCCCCAAAACTCGATGCTGTATCTTAGCCTGGACTCCACCAAGGCCAAAGTACACACTTCTAAGTTGAGGTAAACCTAATTATTCCCTCAGTGTTCTAATCGCATAGCATGCCGAGCTAATAGACGTCGTTATAGACAATGTCTCAACCTTCCAATTCAATAATGCATCAATGTGCACACCTAAGAACTTGACACTATCAACTATTTCGACATTGTTGCCACATGATACAATCTCCAACTTAGCGTTATTTGGTACCGTGGGCTTAAATAAGACACACTTTGTTTTATTTACATTAAGTTTCAAATTATTAGTACTGAACCAGTTTTCAAAAGCTTTCAAGAGAGCATTGATCTTGGATTCTAATTCCAGTATATCGTCTGCAGTAAATATCGCATTTGTGTCGTCAGCAAAGATTATTAGTTTTGTGTCCTTACACGTTTTTTGATATACTCCATTAAATCATTTTAAAATATAATAAAGAAGATTGGTCCAAAAACGGATCCCTGAGGAACACCACGGCATACTGTAACTAGATTAGATCTATACATTTTTTCTTCTCCATCTACCACTGATTTTATCTCTACATACTGCCGTCTGTTATGCAGATAAGAGCCAAATAACCTCAACACATTTTCCCGTATGCTCTAACTTAGCTAGAAGAATACCATGGTCTACTGTATCGAAGGCAGAACTGAGGTCTAGGAATAAACCAGCTACTCAATATTTATTATTCAAGTTACAAATAACTTCGTCTGCTAACGCCTCAATAGTTCCTAATGATGTTTGGTAACCAAACTGTTGGTCATTTTGGATACTGTACATCATTAAATGTTTAATGAGCCTATCCTTCATTATCTTTTCAAATATTTTAGATAATCTAGGCAAGAGAGAAATTGGTCTGAGTTGCCAGGGTCCGTCTTTGATCCTTTTTTGAAAACGGGAAGCACGTAATTCTGTAAATACGTATTTGTTACGACCGCGAATCATATTTTAATCAACGTACAACTTAGTACTGACCAGCAAATTGCAAAAAACGTAAGAAAATTTGAATTTCGCGGGCTACCTTGAAGCATCCACCTTAACATCAACGGCGAGTACATCTCACACTTAATATTTGCAAATGACATTATCATAGCGGCTGAATAGCTGCATGACTTGCAGCAGATGCTAGACAGCCTAGTTGATTCATACGCATTGGTCTCCGGATGAACTTGAAGAAACCCCAGGTTATGTTCAACGATTGCTGTCAATGTTAATGCTTTCAAGGTTATCCGAGAATACTTTTACCTACGGAAAATTCTGCGGTTTGGTAAGAACAACTTTGAGAGGTTAACAAAAGAATTTAGCTGGGCTGGGCAACGTTTAGGAAGCTTCATCGAGTCTTCTCGTTGAGTATTTCACTTTCACAAGACTAAGATCTTCAATCAGTGCACCGTCCTTGCTTTTCATGAGTTACGGAGCCTGTTTGCGCAAAGAGCAAAGGACTACTACTGCATTGTTCGCCCTGGAACCAAGAGCATCGGAAAATTATGTGTTGAATTGTCGATCATTAGTAAACTCCTATAAGTTCTTATTTGTATAGCAGACTAGCTGCAGAATAGATATACGAGTATATTTTAAAAAAAAGTATCATATTTTGAGGTTATAATCGAACCATAACAACGAATAATTAGGTATAGTTTTTCATAGCTCCGACTGATTTTTAAGAAATAAAAAAACAATAATATAATACATTTAGCTATTTTTTGTACCTACCTAGATAATTAGGTATCTAAGCAGTATTTTTCTAAAGCCTAAGTGTATATCATTGCAACGTTTAAATGCATAGAATCTAATTAACATAGATACCTGTATTCTTAGCGTTGGTTTTGGTATGAGATAAAATGTTAGTGTGTATTAATGTAAAAATAGAAACAGTGCCATGTTATCGTTTGAGCGGTACACAGTTCCGAAAATCACAGCCAGGTAAGTCGTTTTTGAAAGCAATCGGAGTCCTTTAAAATAGCCAAGTCGTAATATTCAATACAATTGCAAAGAGCAATCGACGCCGTGAGAGCATAGGTAAAGCGCTTATTACACTATCCAATTTTAAGGAATGCTAACTAGGAAGTCGGAAGCTAGTGATTACACTACACTAAATTGGATTCTAAATCGGACAGACGACGCATTCAGACGCATTCGTGAGGAAGGATCGTACACAATTTAGGAAGTAGTGCGGTTGGACCTCCAATTTACACTAAATTGGATCCAATCTGTTCTAACTGCGATTACATCTGCCGATTTCCTAGTTAGCATTCCTTAAAATTGGATAGTATAATAAGCGCTTTAGGTGAGATACTGACAACCGCCATTTAGTCACGTCAAAAATAGGGGTGGCAAACTCGATACGATTTGTCGATATTTCCTAAGATTTACTATGGCCATACGTTACAAACTGAATTACATCAACTTTTGTCATACGATAATATTAATACCATTACAACTAAGACAATGTCCTACTTATAATAAAACTCTTCCATACTTGTAATAATATTAATACATAAAAACATCTGTATCTAGTCTGCAATATTGTTTTTTTGAAGAAAATATTTATAATGTATTCAGTAACGACTGCGGCGAAGCCCAAAAGGAGGGTTATTTAAATTAATTGTCGTAAATAGTCGTTTACGTTGATACTTTAAAATGTTCGTTTTGGCATCCAGCTAGTCCGTGTTACAAAAATATTTGCAACTAATATACTAAATTAGACAATTAATTAACGTGTATGTCCGATATTTCTTGTGCGCAGGGCGATTCCGGACAATGTCCTTTTCACACCAAAAATAAAAGTCGATTCCCAGCAATTAGTTTTGTGCAATGTTACTTAGTTTGATGTATGACGGCTATGGGCCTTTTTACACCTTTTTTTTTGTGTGGGAAATCATCAAATGACGTCTCCTGCTCTGGGCGGACCGGGAGGGCTTGTCAGACTTTTACTGACAAATACCCACCCATGTTCCTTCAGTTGCCTGTGCCAGGGGCCACGGTATCTCTTTCGAACAACCCGCGGCCCTGGCAGGCATCAGCCCTAGCGGACCCCGTCAGTTAGTGCTGACATCTCTTTGAGGCGCGTTGTGTTCCACGCGTGCCTCAAAGAGATGTCAGCACTAACTGACGGGGTCACACGCGTGAAACACAACGCGCCGTCGACCCGGGCCTGGTCCTTACCAGGCGGCAAGCTGCCCATTGCTCGCCGCCCGCAAGCCCGCGCCTACGGTGGCCGGGAGTCGGTTGCTGACTCCCGACGTCCAGGGCGTCTCCTGCGGCGACTAGGAGTGAGGGCGCGCTCCGCCTCCGCCTTTGCGTGCACTACTGCTTCGCAGAAGGAGGTGACGGCTTCCCATGCACTCTCGCTCCGTATCATGGCCTGGACCAGGGCCGGACGCGAGAGATTGTCGCCGCCGATCGCCGCCATGAGGACGCGGCGGGGCCCCGCCCAAGCCGGGCAGACCTCCACCGTATGCTCCGCCGTGTCCTCCAGGAAATCCACAGAGTGGTGACACCCTGGCGTTTCCTCCCGCCTTATCCTGAACAGGAACCTCCCGAAACAACCGTGTCCGGTGAGGACCAGCGTCAGGCGGAAGGTGAGGGAGCCGTGGCGCTTCTCCGGCCACTCCTCAAAGAGGGGACTTATCGCCGCAATTGTGGCGTATCAAATGACCTCTCATTTGATAATTTCCCAAACAAAAACAAAAAACAAAAAAAAGTGGTTATAATGCTTGATATTTCCAATCTAAGCTAAGCTATGGCACGCCATTTCTTTAACGCCCTGTATAAAAAAAAAACTAACAAAATACGCCAATAATTTGTTTGCGTCTTATTTTTTTGTGAAACCTTTAAACCCTTAAATTTTTAACTTTACTTTATTTTTATTATTTGTTGTTATAGCGCCTTTATCAGAACACTCGGTGGAAATTTCGAGTGTCTACCTATTATGGCTCAAAAGATACAGTCAGTGATGGACGGACGGACAGCGGAGGCATAGTAATAGTGGGACCCTATTACTAAGCCCCCGCTGTCCGTCCGTCCGTTGGCACCCTTTGGGTTCGGAACCTTAAAAGGAGTGTATATTTTCAAGGTTCATTCATGTATTTCTTGCCTCGATTCGTCCCCTGTCCGTCCATCGTCCGGGTGAACGCCAAAATATAACTCGTAACATTCATACAGGGATTAATTGCGTAACATACTTGTACTATCAGTAACAATGGGTTCCATTTTGACAGTTCAACAATATTCATTGCGTTATTTACTTTGTTGAGCAAACTCATTGTTTGAACATATGAAGCGATGGATTAACAATATCCTTCAAAATGATTCAGATTGAGATTGATAGTGTGTTATGCAATGAAGGTGCTGCTCCACAATACTTTTATCATTACCGTTTGCAATAGTTACGATAACGCGGCAAATGTAAGTAGAAGGCGGTACCTAGTCAGTGCAAGCGAAGCATGCGCTGCGGCACAGAGTCAGTGTGCCAGTAGGTCACATTATGTAAGCCCACCGCTTACTTCGTTTTGCGTAAGAATCGTTGTAGGCAATACTACACACCGCAGACGATGATTAATTTATGTATTCTTAGGAGTCATTACGGTGTCTACTGATAAGCGACTAGCTCAAATACCTACTCAGACATACTCATCGATATGAAATTATGAGTCACACAAGACCTTAGGGCAGACATACCTACCTTACGACCTAAATAAATTATATTTATAGGTACTTTGACGCTGTCAGGCTACATTGAATAGGTACCTGTATCTACCCATTTAGTTCGAAACTACGATGTTTACGGATAATAAATTGTAATGAAGTTTTCGCAAGACGTTATCGGTCAATGACCTTGTTGCTCGTTGGAGTCATTAGTCTAACTTGTGGTTTCTTTAGATAATTTGTATGAGTAACAGAACGGTAATAATTTACATCTATACAATCTTCTATACTCTATGCAAACAAATTATTTTTACTAAATTCATAATATGAAAGTATAGAAGTACGGTACTTATAAGTTATAACAGAAAAAACTATTTTTTAAATGTTTGTCTGTCTGTCCGTTTGATCGCGCTAGTCGCCGAAACGGTTGGACCGATTTTGACGGGACTTCACTGGCAGATAGCTGATGTTATCAATAAGGAGTAACTTTTATTTTAGAAATTAGCACAATGACTGCTGTAGCCACATCCCACATGTCGACAACCTCGCGAGCCAGGTCAAGATACTGTATGTGCTTATCTTTTTCAGCTTTCACGAAGTTCTCGTCATGCGGGACCGCTATATCAACAATCATTGTGCGACGCTCTAATCGATCTATTACAACTATGTCTGGCTATAATACTCCTGTCAGTGTTGATGATAGGACTATTTGCAGCCAGACAATGGTCGTTACACGTTACTTTTTCGAGAACTGAGTCGGGCACAACCTATACGGTACTTCTGATTCCACAGGACTGTGTTTCCGAGCAAGTTGCTAATGCATAATCCTAGCTACATGGTTGTGCCTACGCAAGTAGTCTCCGTTAGTCAGACGCTAAGAGTCAAAACTAATGTATCGCATAATCACATTGATTCCCCCGGACGGTGACATGCCCGACAGATGTCAACCTTGCCGTCCTTCACAATATGTATATTTCCGGTAGTTGTTCGTCATCATAACATTTCAGCTTTTGTTGTTATCAGTCCTAGCATCAGATAATATTATGGGCTTTTTTTTTTTTCATTTATTAGATAGTCATAGGTTAGGTAGGCCTACGTAGGTACGATTCTAGATAAAGATAAAGATAAAGATACTTTATTTGCTAAACATGCGTTTACATACAAATCAAGCATGCAAGATCTTAAATTAATACTTAATACTCTAATTTAAAATATCGTTTCATTTTATTCTAAGTATAAAATATAAGACAGGTCCTGAATCCATTCAGGAACTGAGTCTGTAGTTAATGAAGTCGAGGTACCTGTGAATATTATCATAATACCTATTTCAATATTTTGGGTCTGGTATTATGAAAATAGTCCTATTCACAATTAGGCAGTGCTGGTGACAGAAGCCGAACGACTTTTATCCTTACAAGGATGAAAGTCGTTCGCAAGCGTTGTACGCAAGCGTTGTTGTTTATTATTATGTCACCGTATCATTATGAACATCGTAGTTTGTAATCTATTTCCCGAGGTTATAAACTATCTAAAAATTGTGAACTACAACAAACCGTTTACAATTTAACGCATTATTTTTCGATAGTGTATTATAATCTATCTAGGGCAAACAATTTGTGAAAACAAACAAATTGTGAACCGGTATCAAACTTGAATGCAGCGGAACGCGCCTTGCGCTAAAACTAAATAGCCAAGTAACCGCAACCAACTTGGAATTAGCGCTCACCAGTCACAGCTCCGCTTCCTCAGCTCGCTGGGCTCGCGCGCGGTTGGTCACAGTTCTAACCTAACCGATTTGGTCGGGGTGCCCTGGGTTAGTTACTTACTGCGACCAATTTGGCTACCGCCAAGAGCGACCAATCAGGGACGGTTCACAAATTTACGGGTGATAAAATCTGACTATGAACCCTTTCAGCAAGTGCAGGCTCGTTCACGATTTGACGGCTCGAAATTGATGATTATAAACTATCGAAAATGAATACGTTATATTGTAAGCAGTATGGGCATGGTACATACGGTTCACAATTAATTATAGATATCCGGAGATATGCCTTTATTGCGGAATAGTAAGGAGTTGCGGAATAGGAGTAATTTTATTTTATTTTATTTATTTGGGAAAACAAACAGTGACACATTACATTTTATAGGAAGAAATACAAAAAGATACGGCCAAATGTGTTACCAACAACATTTTCCACGGAATACACATAAAAAATAATAATCTTTACAAACCATGCTATTTAAACTAAAACCTACAGACTACAATAATTCAAGTTAAGAAAACATTTCTTGTGTTAAATAGTAAAACAAAAGTAAAGGCAAACAAAGCAAAAACTCAGAAGGCATGTAAATCTTAATCAACATTAAAATGACTATTGACCAAGTGTTTTGAGTACAATATTTTTGAAACTACCAGCAGAAAGAGCAAACATGTCGATATGATGGAATTGTTTGTTGTAATTATCAGTAAATCGCCGCAGGGGTGCCCGCATACCTGCGTTACTCCGACAAGAGGTAACTGCAAAAAGCGGGCGTGCGCGCACCCCGCGACTCACTGTTGTTCTAGGAACTATGTAACTTATTTTATTACGAATATCAATACAGTCATATACATTGCTATACAAATCAAACAAAAATACCGTCTCTAGGAGAGTGCGTCTTGATTTAAGGTCAAGTAATTTATACTTCTTAAGCAAATAATCGTAAGATAAATCTGTGTGGAAGCAACAGTAATGCATGGCTTTTAAAAATTTTCTTGGAACCTTCTCAATACGGTCTGAATACTTACTGTAAGAGGGATTCCACACTGGCACTGCGTATTCGAGCTGTGATCTGATCAGAGACTTGTACAAATATAAATAGGTACAGGGGCGCACAAACTCCTTCGCAGATCTCATCACAAAACCGTACATTCGATAGGCATTATTTACAACTTTATCAATATGGGCATCAATGTGAAGCTTATCGTCAAGATTACCAAGATCACGAATAAGGGACACCCTTGATAGTGAAGTATTATCCAAAGAATATGGGTGCGTGAAAACAATCTTATTTTTCGTGAAACTGATACAACAAAAGCATTTAGACAGACTCAGTTACAATTTATTATATTTGCAATATTCACTGAAGCTATCCCGATCTTCCTGTAACAATGTGCTGTCTTGCAGTTTTGATGGGCCTATAAATTTTTAGATCGTCAGCATAGAGCAAGACTTTAGAATTTCTAAAACAAGTGTCAATGTCATTAATAAATAAGATAAATAAAAGTGGTCCCAGAATCGAACCCTGAGGTACACCTGAAGTTACGCTAATAGTTGTAGCAGAACTGAAACCGTTAACTACGACCCTTTGAGTTCTATTCGTGACATATGAAGAGAACCGTCGGAGCAAATCACCCCGTATACCGTTAAATGAAATTTTATTCAGTAGCAACTCATGAATTCATGATCAACCTTGTCGAACGCCTTTCGAAAGTCAGTGTAAATGGCATCCGCTTGAACACGAGAATCCATATTGTTGAACAAATAATCCATAAATGCCACTAAATTTGTGTTAGTCGATCTTTTCTTTACAAATCCGTGTTGTTGTTGAACTAGACTGTGATGAAGAACAGGATATACTTTATCGTGGACTAATCTCTCAAAAAGTTTCGGTAGGGCTGACATAATGGATATAGGACGATAGTTCTCAACATCCTGCTTAGAGCCCGATTTATATATTGGTGTTATGTTCACACTCTTCCATACCTCGGGGAAAATTCCTTGAGCCAGTGATTTATTAAACAAAATATGTATAGGAGTGCAAATATGTTTAGCGGTAGCTTTGAGAAATACGACTGGAAGACCGTCTGGGCCTGGACCCTTAGTTGAGTCTAAAGAATTAAGTGCCCTCAATATCTCATTCGTGCTTAGCTCTATCTTACTGATGAGGGAATTGCGATCAGAATCCCCACTGGCAGAAATACCTCTCATGGAGGATTGTACATAAACTGAATTAAAGAAATTCGAAAAAAAGTTACAAATTTCTTCGGGGTCATTGGTACTTTGGTCTTTATATTTCATGTCAGAAGGTATACCAGAATAAGATATCTGATTGGCAATGTACGTCCAGAAGTATTTAACGTTACTGCGAATGCCGTCCTCAACAGATTCCATGTATTTTACGTAGCAGGAATTGCATTCAATGAGAACTGTTCATAATCAGAGATATTGTGATACACCTTCCATTTAACCCAGGCTTTTAACTTGTTTTTGTAAATATGTATCAGCGACGGTGAAAACCAAAACGGAAACTTCGAGGATTTAGAACTGACGAGTGGAACGTTACATTTAATTATGCTAAAAATTATACTTATTTACTGCCACACAAGTTTTCCAACCCAATGTGCTCGTTCCAATTAATTTTACTTAATTCCTCATTTATCTTCTCGTAATTAGCTTTATAATAGTTGAACTTTTTCAAAGACTTTCGAATCATGTTTGTATGGGGGGGTTTAAACGGTATTAATAAACAGAATAGAGGGTGGTGATTGTCAAGTGGTAGTAGATAGTCCGTGGGGGGAAAACAGAGCATTCATTGTTACTGATGGCCAGGTCTAATAATTTCCCGGTCGGATTCTTGATAGCGTTGTACTGATGAGCATTAATAGTAAGAGTAAGGAGTTGAACAATATTTAACCATCGCAATCTTCAATATTAATCGTACTCGGTCAATAATATTGCGCAATATTATTAATCGTCTAGGGCCCACCTTACGAAACCGCCAAATAGCCAGATTTTTTAAAATAATAATTGAATATTTTTGCATATCGAACATAAATTATTGTAATTTTTTTTCCAAAAATTGGATGAAATATAATGTATTTATCATATTGTTCTATAAATTAAAATTGACAAAATGTTCATTTGTCAAAATCTTTAGGCATAATATTAATTTAAGTTTTTACATCATTTTTACTTCATGAGTAACTGTATTGAAATAACAAGGTCTTAATTTGGAAAATAAAAAATACAATACGAGAATATCCATTGAGTTCTGTAAAAAAATATTCAACTGCAATAATACGCATATCGATAAAATCAGCCGCACGCACTCGATTGCACCTCTCTAAATCCAAAACGCTCGTTACGTTCGGGAAGATTCGGGCTAGTTCGTGTCGCTCCGGACGTAAGTTAGTAAAACATTTAAAAATTGATATAAAATATAAAACAGTGACTTAATTGTTTACTTACCGGTGGTAGGACACGCCATTTGTCTTCAGGTTGATGGTATTTGACCTATTTTTACAAGCTTTTATTTAACTTGCGATGTATGTACATATGTATGTATGTAACTATGTTTGTTCGGGTGGGCGCTTGCAACTCAATTTTGAAGCAGATATCTTCAACTGATTGAGCTGAAATTTTGCATGCATGTGTAAATTGGATGACAATGCAAAATTATTATGACATGAAGCTGATCTGGTGATGGAACCGGAAGGTGGCCATAGGAACTCGGTAGTTAAACGACACAACCCCATCGAGTTTGGACTCGTTTGATCCGTCTCGACGAGAACTTTGATGCTAGATGGTAACCAGGGTCTGATGATAAGGCTGGAAGATGGCCATAGGAACTCTGTAATTAAACGACACAACCCCATCGAGTTTGGGCTCGTATGATTCGCGAGTACTTTGGTGCTAGATGGTAACCAGGGTCTGATGATGGAGCTGGAAGATGGCCATAGGAACTCAGTAATTAAACGACATAACCCCATCGAGTTTGGGCTCGTTTGATTCGTCTTGAGATGAGTACTTTGGTGCTAGATGGTAACCAGGGACTAAAGATGAACAGGTAGCTTAAGTGCAGTAAACGCATATAACGGAAAAACACTGCTACGCGCTACGAACTACGGCGTAGTCAATCTCGCATCAAAAATACTAAAAAGATTTTTTAAAAACTAAAAGAAAAAAAAACTTTTTAAAAACAAGCTTTTATTACTTATTAATAAAAAGAACTAAAAATTTAAAAATTATTTAAACCTGATAAAAAATAAATAAAAGCGTGTTACATTTTGATGGAACATTAAAGAACATTTAGAACACAATGTAATGTGTGTTTTATTTATTTTTTACCAGATTTAAATTATTTTTAAGTTTTTACACTTCATGAGTAACTGTATTGAAATAACAAGGTCTTAATTTTATTACATATAATTACTGCACAACTCGGCATTTTGGTTTTTTACGCATCAATAGTACACTACGCAACTGCGTAGTGTATGAAGCGTACAGGCGCGCCGTTCGAAAATAAGACCAATTTTATAATATCGAGGCGGCACGTGCCACGCCCCCAAGGCATATCCCTCTATACCCGTGCAATTTATCGACAATTTACAATCTCGAAAAAGGATTATAAACTAAGGGCGATGACACACGGGCGTCGCCAATGTATTGCATCGGCGCGGCGCTGTAACGCCATCGCAGCGCTCGTGTAGCACTCACTGCGTTGAAATCACTGTTCTGCGACGACGCAACGCATTGGCAGTGCCCGTGTGACATTGCTCTTACGGTGTTCACAATCATAGGGTGACATATACATAGTATAAAATAAAACAGTCGATTAAAAAAAAAAAAACTTTGCCCCACACTAGGAAATACTCCTGTATCGTGGGGGCGTTTACAAAAATTTAAACTCACATACACAAACAGCCAGACCCGGAACAACTACCTGCAGGCAATACAAATATTTGTTCCGTCCGGGAATTGAACCCGTGACACGCAGCGCAGCAGTTGATCGCTCAGCCACTGCACCAACACTGTTTTGGTGTCCGTGTGACCGCGTTGTTCTTGTAAACTACGCAATGGATTTATTAATGCGGTTATCACATGATTATATTCCGAAAGTTGTATGTGTATAATTAATTAATAAACCGTGCGATGCAGGGGCGGGTCGCTAGTATAAAATAATTTATAAAAAAGCTTTATTGCAGACCACATGATCTAAAAACACACATAAACATTAAAAATAATTAAGCAATAAAATAGCACAAGAAACACACACATAAACTTACGGATTTCCTTTATATGACGTCAGTTATTCCCATTAGCGGTGTTACATTTTCTTTAAGTAAACATATTGAAGCCATATTATTATTTTATTTTAATACAGTACATACAAGGACAAATTTAATTAATCGACGAAACTACACAGCCGTCATCAGTATTGAATAATTACCTAATGAAGATAAAAAAAGATAAACTCAAACTATTTATTTCAATTAAACCAATTACAGGCACTTTTGAATTGTCAAGGGGTCGGTCAGTCAGAAAAATAAAGCTAATTGCCCATTCCAAAGCGTAGGTATAAAAAACTCATGTTAATAAGCCAACTAGGGAAACATCTACGTCATCAACCCTTATAGACGTAATCTTTACAAATAACAAAAATGTATCGGTATCCGTTGAGGATAAAGGAATCTTCGACCATAAACGCGTAACTTATAGCTTTGAACTGTTTTCTAGGGCACGAATTAAACCCATTTATAAAAACATTCGACCAACAAATCACCCAAAATACCACATACCTTTCAAACTAAAATTAAGAGACATAGCCTGGGAAACATTCTAATACCTAACAATAAAATAAACGGCAACTACAACCTATTCGAAGACAAATTGAAGGAAATTCTAAATTCCACTATCCCATTAAAACGTATTAAAATAACGAATACCAAAAATAGGAACTATATAACCAAAGGAATAAAAAAAGTAAAGTAACATAAGAGACTTCTAAAAACATTAGTAAACCAATCAAGAAATAAAGTTCTAAAACACCATTACAAAATGTTCTCTAAAATTCTCAAAAAATTTGTAAAAGCTTCTAAGAAACAAAATTATTCACAAGAAATGGAAATATCAAAAAATAAAACAAAGACCATGTGGCATATAATAAAACGCATAACACAAAAACCTAAAAATATTCACTGTGGAAACATAAAAATAAACATAAATAACAACAGCTGCCCCTACACTATCGCAAACAAGTTTAACCAATACTTCGCTTCTGTAGGCTCCCCAAACACGCAAAACAACAGCTTGCAAACATCCAAAGACCATGCAGTAATTACACCTGCTATTAATTCCATGTTCCTAGAACCTGTTACAGAAAAAGAAATATTTGATATTATCCAGAACCTTCCAAACAAACATAGTTGCGGCATCGACGAGATACCCTCAACATTAATAAAAGCTTGTATCCTAGAACTCACCCCCCCCGCTGACATACCTTATAAATCAATCTTTTGCGGAATCAACATTCCCGTCCCCACTAAAAATAGCGATAATTAAGCCAATACCTAAATCAGGTGGAAATTCAAATGACTCCAGCCAATACAGACCAATAGCACATCTTCCAGCATTCTCAAAAATATTTGAAAATGTAGTTACCAAACGTATGTGTAGATTCTTAGGAAAATACGACATCCTTGACAACAACCAATTTGGATTCCGGACAAATCGATCGACGACCCTAGCAGTTTATAAATACACACAAGAGATACTTACATATATTAAAGACAAAAACTATGCAATAGGTCTCCTGCTTGAAATGACTAAAGCCTATGATAAAGTTTCACACTCGATCCTGTTAACTAAATTAAATGGAGTTGGCATCATGGGGGACGCACTTGACTGGTTAAAATCGTATCTTACTGATAGGATACAGTGTGTACAGATAGAACACCTAGATGACGAGACGTGTGAGTTACAAAACGTGTGCTCGAATATACTAACCACAAACTGGTCCATTCCACAAGGTAGTGTAATAGGATTTATACTTTTCCTTATCTACATTAATGACCTACCAAAAATATGTGACCATCTATGTGTGTTGTTCGCTGATGATATCTCCGTACTCTTTACCTACAATATAACTCCCAAATTACTGAAACTTTTAACCTGATGAAATGTTGGCTTCAGAATCACAATCTAGAAGTAAACGACAAAAAAACTAAAATCATACAATTTAAACCCTACCAAAAACAAAAAAATAACTTAAAAAATATAACAGAACCCATCCAAATTGAAGAAGTTGAAGAATTCAAATTATTAGGTATTACATTAGACTCTCATATAAATTGGAAAAAACATGTCGAAAAGACTAAAATAAAACTGTCACAATTTTCATATGGACTTAGTGTACTAAAATCAAATACAAAACTCAGTGTGCCCTCTCTGCATACTACGCATATGCCTACGCGTGGCTACGCTACGGTATCATCATGTGGGGACACAGTGTGGATGCGAGTGATTTATTTATTGCACAAAAGAAATGTGTGCGAATATTATTCCAAATAAAACCTAGAGACAGCTGCAAACCCCACTTTATAAAAGAAAAAAATTTAACTCTGCCCTCCATTTATATATTAGAAATAACCACTTTTGTTAAAAATAACCTAAACCTGTTTAATTTTGACAAGAACGATCGCCGCAAAAACAAGTTAACTCTACCAGCACCTAGACTACAAATGTACAAAAATAGCCCTGAATACCGAAGCATACAAATATACAACAAATTACCTGAAAATATACGATCCACGAAAACAACATGTGTATTTAAAGCTAGGCTAAAGGCATTGCTATTACAAAAATGTTACTACAGTATAAAGGAATTTATGGAAGACAAAATGTTAAAATAGTGTTCAATCTGTGTGTTAATATATATAACCTTTTTATGTACGAAGCTAGATATAAGTTTAAATTATATAAAATGTAATATTTTTTTGGAATTATATTTAATTGTTAGTGTTTAGTATACTTAATGTAAATTGTATAATTTAGAATTAATATTATAATAAGTATTTTGTACAATTTGCAGTGCCCTTACAGGGTACATGTTTTAACACTATGCCATGAAATTTGAATGCATGCCTTACTAACCAGTGTTTTACATGTAGCAAACAAATAAATAAATAAATAGGTACCTATGGAGAAGAACGGGCAAGAAACTCCATGGACACTCTTTTAAATCAATATAATATGGTTACAAAGCATTGGTTACATCATTCATGTTAGAAACCATGCATGTGAGAACAATGCAGAACGTTAAAAGCGTCCGTAATGAAAAATAAAAAAATAAATAAAAATAAGAACACTTAAAATATGAAATTAAATTTAAATAAGTCATGGCAGCAAAGAGATGACCAGTCCCTACTGACGGCGCCCGTTCCCGAACATGACGCATGGATTAGCACCATTCAGCTCAACCATTTTGAAGGGAGCCAAATGATCCAACACACGCGCCACCATCAGCGAGACATTTGAGTGAGCATGACATACTCTCTGCTGCCAGGGCACATTCAAGTCGATGAAAGACGTACCCAGTAAATGGTAGCTTTATAGTATATACATAGTACTCACACATGTGCTATACAATTATACAATACTAGGAGATTGAATTTATATAATACAAAAAAAAGTATTTTAAAATCTTCAGCAGCTCCAACAGTGTTTTCAAATGCTAATCAATTTATTTATGCGTCCTTGTGAAGCAGGACCAGCGTTTAGCCAAGCATTATTTTCAGCGATGTAATCCCCCAATTTATAATATGCCTGGCTGCATAGTGTGCGTTTTATACAAGATTTAAATTTCGTTTCATTCTGTTCTATTATGTGGGGAGGTATTTTATTGTAACATTTTAAACAGTACCCCATGAAAGATGAGTCTACTTTAGCCGGTCTGAAACCTGGTTGAACTAATTGCTCCCTATTTCTAGTGATATAATTGTGTCTTTCACCTCTTTTACTAAAAATATGTAGATTTTTCCTTACGTACATAATGTTTTCATAGATATATTGACAAGGTACCGTCATGATGTTAATATCTTTAAACAATTCCCTTAGAGAGTCACGCCTGCGGAGGCTATATATGGCTCTGATGGCTCTTTTCTGCAGAATAAAAATAGACTCGATGTCTGCAGCCCGTCCCCATAGTAAAATACCGTACGACATAATACTATGAAAGTAACTAAAATAGACTAGTCTCGCGGTATCAACATCAGTAAATTGACGGATTTTTCTCACAGCATACTTTGCTGAACTAAGTCGTCCTGCAAGGGATGTTAAATGATGCCGCCGGGGCTGCGGCTTGTTCGAAAGAGATACCGAGGCCCCAGGCACAGGCAACTGAAGGAACACGGGTGGGTTTTAGTCAGTAAAAGACTGACACGCCCTTCCGCTCAGCCCAGAGCGGGAGAGGTCATTTGATGATTTCCCACCCCAAAAAAAAAAAAAGGGATGTTAAATGAGGACCCCATTGAAGCCTTGAGTCGAGCGTGATCCCCAGGAAAACAGTTTTATCGACGAATTCTAGTTTCTCTTGATTCAATTCTATCTCACAATGACTACTTTTAACATTTGGTAAAGAAAATCTTATGCACTTCGTTTTTTTCCCATTTAATACTAAATTATTAGCAGTGAACCAATTTTGGATCTGCAGTAGGGCGTTATTTACGTCGTCAAGATTTGATGCACGTCTATTAACTTTTTAAATCAAGGAAGTATCGTCAGCAAATAACACCATCTGCGGGATTTTACTAAACTGAGCGCAAGTTTTCCAAGTCCGTAATGCTCAAGTTTTAAAAGTAAGGTTTCGTGGTCGACGCAACCAAAAGCCTTGGAGAGGTCACAAAAAAATCCTATGGCGTCTTGGGACTCTTCCCACGCCGTAAAAATGTGTTTTAATAAAGTGACACCGGCATCAGTCGTACAACGCCCTTGGTAAAACCATATTGTTGGTCGTGCAATATTTTATTGGTGTTAAAATGACTGAGCATTTGGTTCAGCATCACCTGTTCAAACACCCTGCTGAAAACCGGTAACACGGATACGGGTCTATAATTATTGGTAACTTTACTGTCCCCCGATTTGAAAAGTGGTATCACCTTACTGTATTTCTTAAGCTCCGGGAAGACTCCTTGATCCACACACAAATTAAATATTAAGGCTACGTACGGCGCTATAGTCTCAATAATGGAGGTACAAACTTTGATAGATATTCCCATAGATCTTCGGTTAGTTTGATCTTGATTTGCTTGAAAGCTTTTATTACTATTGTGGGGTTTATATGCTTGAATTTAAATTCAATCTGGCAGGATGAGACGTTTGCTCTTAATAAATCAATAGAACGTAATGGCGAGGAATTTAAGATTTCAGTGGTTGTATGTGGGATACTGGTAAAGAAATTTACAAATTCATGAGCAACTTCTTTGTTAGTGCTTATGAGACCACGCGAAGTCTCTATTGCGAAATCATTGTTACGTCTTTTATTCCGGTTAGTTTCGTTATTGATAATTTTCCAAACCGTCTTTATTTTATTATCGGCTGATTTGATCTTGTTGCTTATATACAAGGCTTTAGCTACCTTGCAGATATTTTAAAAAGTTTTAGAGTAGGTAGCAACGTATTTATTAAAAGTTTCAGAGTTAATATAAGGCTTAAAGCCATACAGCTCAAACAATTTTTCCCTACTTTTCCTAATACCCTTAGTTGCCCGGTCACTGAAAAAAAAACTTGGGCAAATAGTTTTAGTTTTCTTTTTTAAAGTATTATTAAACTTTGTGCGTACTACCGAAAAGAACCTCTCATATAATTAATTTACATTGTTTTTAATATGGTCTGGTACACTTAACTTACTAATTAAGTTATTATTAAATCTATAGCTTGGTGTTATTTCTCTAGTTTGTATCAGAATTTTTTGTACTGGTGTATTGGATTTGAACACAACAGTTTGATCGCTGTGATTAGAAGGGACATAGTTTACTATGGCTTTATCTAAGTATTCGCAGCAACAAAAAACATTATCAATAGGTACATGTAGCAGAATTTATAGTTATGCGGGTTGGTTCTGAAAACACATTTGACAAATTGAATGATTTAAAGACAGTTAATAATCGACTGCAATTTGAACTATTCTCTAAGATATTAATATTAAAGTCACCGCACATAATTAGCGATTTTTTACCAGTTCCAAGTTTTGCTAGAACATCTTCCATTACTGACTCAAATATGGAGTAGTTTTGATAATTAGGGTTCTGTAAACGCACACTATAACATGCTTATCTAGCTCAACACAGGACAGTTCAATGTTATGTTCAACTGAAAGATCAACTATAGCTGTACGAATCTTAGATTTAATAGAATTTTTAACTAAGATTAGTGAACCCCCACGCAGCATAGATTTTCGGTTAAAACAAGTGCCCACACTATAATTTTCATAATTAATTAGCATTTCATAATCTTTCAACCAATGTTCAGTTAAACAAATAATTTCAAACATAGTTTTTTCTAAAAATAGCTCTATTTCTAATTGTTTGGAACAAAACCTTGAATATTATGATGAAATAATTTCAAGGAATTCTGCTCAGACCCTTTTTACACTTTACTATTTGAGAGCAAGAAGACACCTTGTTGTTTGTTGGTAGGTATAACAATATTGTTACTAGTATCTTCTCTTGTCTTACTTAACTAGTTTAAATCAACATCCACAGTGAGCCCCAAGACCCTCATGCCATCACCAGGCAATGATATCCCACTACTTGTGGACCCGACATTAGGACAAGAACTTGCCAAACACATAGATCCTCCTTCGTACAATCATTGTAAATAGTTAATAGCATTAGTGCTACAGTTATTTCGAGTGACCACCTGTACATTAGAATTATTACTAATAATTGCAGTAAGCTAAACTCGTAATTTCATGTAACTACTGATAACGATAATTCTCTGGTTGTCCCAACCCTATACATATCAGGGCGGGCAGCACTAGCGATCGACACAACAACGATCGATAGTCGAATTGTATACGGGACTGCGCGGGAGAGTGACGTGTTGTGTTAATTAGACTTAATATACGTATGATATTATTACAAGAACCCGTGTTTTAATTTGAAGCCCCCCCTAACACTACCTACTATTTAGCTAGCGGCCGTTGAACCCGTAATGAAGATAAATATCACATTTTCTATGAAGTTTCTGCATCAGCAGTTATATTAATTTGACCTTGTATAATTAACAATATTAACAAAATTTACTGCCGCACTCAGAGACGTCTCTTAAAAATATCAACTACGACGACGAAGACTAGGTAGGTACCTAGTTTTAAAACGCGATGCGGTCACTGCTTGTACAGTCTGCAACGAAAGTTGATAGTAATGCCTAATCTCGGAAATGGAATTCCAGATCAAAAATGTAAACAAAGATATGTCATTTCCAATGTGACGTTTCAGGGGTAGTCAACATTTCTCTAGTCATTAAATACCAGATTAAAAGGATTTAGCCGTAGGCGTATAAAAATGTAGATATTGATATTACATTACATATTTCCTCCGCTGCTACTTGTCAATATGTTGTAGTTAGTAACGTCATGAAAAAAGAATACATACATCCCATCACTACAAACTGTACTGTATACAACTGTATGCAGGTGCCGTTCGAGGACTAAAAATAATATTGATAAACTATTCCACCGAACCGCACTTATCATTTATTTTTCCGATGGGGTTAGTAAAAGTGCTCAGGTGCGGTTCAGTCATGTGCTGTTGAAATCAGTGCTCTGAGTGGAATACCTGATAATGTTTGCATTCAGAATGCTTTGCGAGCTTTTTTTTACACGTTTATGGTTCGCTCCCTGTCGTGATCAATCATCAATCACGTATTCACGTCATTCTGGATGCGATCCCACAGAGAAACTCCAGACAAATATTAAAAAAAAAATGTAGCCATAGCTAACAGAGCGACTTTGAATTCGTAGACCAGCCGTCTTCAAGACCCCGTATTTCCGCAGGTGATAATCGCGACAATAGATAGGATTCAATGATTGAAGAAATTAGTCTTCAGGCACTGCTGAATAGGCATTCTCTCAAATTCGTTCCTATTGTTTTCGCTCCATAGTTCGGTCCTTATCAGTCCCAATGACTGGCTCTGCTGCCAAGGTCCCAACAACTGCGAGCATTGCCGTTTAAAGCCAGTTTACTGTTACCTATTTCTCTATTTCCTCACACTGTTAATAACAAAATTTTATTATGAAATGATAATTAGATCACATACAAACCCTTATCAAAATAATTAATTGAATTTATGGATAATCTATTTTCGCATTTACATAAGTGCCAAAATAACTGGTAATGTATAACTGGTATACACGGTACTTATGTAATAAATTGAGAGGGGCTTGTGGCTAAGTAATAACAGCCCCACGGGTCAATCGATCAGGTTAAGCTACGCTTGACGCGGTTTATCCGTGGATGAGTGACCATCTTCACATACCAAGACCCCTCCGTGCCTTGGAAAGCACGTTAAGCCGTTGGTCCCGGCTGTCATTAGTGGATCTTTGACAGTAGTTGCGGGTCGTCAGAAGTCCGAAAGTCTGATAATCAGTCTTACCAAGGGGTATCGTACTACCCAGTAACTGGGTTGTGGAGGTCAGATAGGCAGTCGCTCCATGTAAAATACTGGTATTCTGCTGCAATCGCTTAGACTGGAATCCGACCCCAACATAGTTGGGAAAAGGCAAATGATGACCTACTTAATAAATTGATGTAGGAAAAGATCGATAAGTTTCGGAGAAGAAAATAATATATGTCTTATATATATTATTTTCTTCTCCGAAACTTATCGATCTTTTTTTAACAATTTTGCGGAGCAGCTGCATATCACTGTATCGGTTCCATTTATTCTTCTTCAATCTCAGAGGATACCAACACCAACACCTGGAAGTTAAATTGGAATTTCTCGGATCTTTTCTGGCTTCCCCCATTTAACTACTATTTATTGATTACTCGTATCACTATCATGTCAGACATGATTTACGTGATTAATCTGATTATATACTATAATTAAAATGTAATATTATAATCATAAACATTGGGATTTATAGTAAGTAATACAATTCATACTAATATTATAGATGCGAAAGTTACTCTGTAAGTCTGTCTGTATGTTACCTTTTCACGGCTGAACGGATTTCAATTTAATTTTTCACAGGGGTAAGGGTTAGGACATAAGACAGTTATCCGGGTAGTGCGTTCCTGTGGGATAATTTTCGGCCTCCACGCGGTGGAAGCCACGGGTAAAAGTTAGTATACTGTAATAAACAGCGAAATGGGCTTATTAGTCGATTCGCACGAACTTTTGAATAATATATTTTTTCTATAGGCGACTCGTACGAAGTTAATTAATTTGTGTGCGAGTCGGCAACTCCAGAAATTTTAATTTTTCTATACCTACTTTATTGCATAAAATTCAAAAGATGCCAATTACCGAATACATATTTCTGGAGTTGTCGACTCATCCGCAAATAATAAAACTTCGTTGGAATCGCCTATAGAAAAAATTCGACCGGTTCGGGCGAGTAAATTCGTGCGAATCGACAAATAAGCCACGAAGTGTGGGTGTACGCCTCCGCCTACCTCTTCGAAGAATACAGGTGTGATTATGTATGTATTTTTATGTATTATGTCCGTACCGAAGTCGAATACGTATGTATTCGCGTTAGTTAGTTGTATAACTAACTAACGCTGACGACCAGATTTTGCGAAGTCGCACCCCGTGTTGTGCCGAGAGAACAATAGTGACCATTCACAAAGCTTGCCCAGTGTTTGGGGTTCAAGCGTAGGTAAAAACTACGTATATTTAGGAATATGAAACAATAGGTTGACCGTCTCGCAATTTTACCGGCTCCCCATAAAACTCTTTTCTTCTATTTCACACATGCAAAAGTATTAACAAACATACCTTTCTGAAAAGCTGATAAGATAACGATATTTTCCTAGTAATTTGTACATCTGGCGTAGTTTTTTTTTTTTTCACTAGTCAAAATTTTTGATGAAGCAATGGCAAAAATTATAAAAAAAGAAAGGTTTGATTAGTGATATTTGCCAAAGTTTTAGGCATTTTTGTACATTTAATTACTAACAAAGATTTGCTACGGCATCAACTATGATAATAACAGAAATTTCAGTACAGTCGCTCCGTAGATAGTTTTCAAATTGGCTTTAAATGATTTAAACTGGAATTTTTAATTTAAAAAAAAACTAAAAATCGTACTAACTCAAAAACTACTGAACTTCGGTAGAACATTTGGTGGCTTAATTTGTTGCATGTTCACCCTACTATGACGTTCCATGTGGGACTAGCTACATAATACAAGAATACGGTACAATAACACCTTTATTCCCAGTAGTTCCATGTGGAACTTCTGTGAATAAAGGTTTAATTATACCGTATTCTTGAATAAGATTCTGTGACGTTTTAGCGGAAAATTTTGTTTTGTTTCAGGAGTCGCATGATGAAGCCTTCCATGACGCTAACGCCCCCGTCGACTTGTTATTATTCACATCCCTCAACACCTACGTAAGTCTTATTCAGTTCAGTCTTCACTTCGCAGTCAATCTGACAACATCAAATGTGCTTATTGCCGTAGCAGGCGTTTCGAATAAATAATAATACAGTTCCAAGTTTTATAAACAATTGATATCTTTAAAGTGTGCTATCTGTTACGATGATATGTATGTGTCGCAGCTTGAATCCGCTGTTTTACATAACTGCTAGCTGTTTTTACAAAACAGCTCCATTATGTAAAACAACTTCAGTTGTTCAACGACGTTTAGCGGTTTTTCGTAATTACTGAACTTTTAACACGCAGAATTGCTTAAACGTTTTGCATTTGCGGGTCAACGATTAGAGGTTATGTTAAACAGCGTGAAATGAAACGTCAGATTGTAGATTTCAGTTCTCTTTTTGTCGTTTGAGGCTTTTGTGTCATAACAATAATAATGGGGTCCGAAACATACAAAATAAAACGAGTAATACATAAGTAAAAAAAAGTGAAAAAAGTGATTTGAAGGACAATTTTAATTAAAAGTAGGTAAAGACAATCCTAAAAATACTAAATAATCAAGTAACTCGACCAACTTGAAAGTAGGGCTCGCCGGCCTCTAAGGAGCTGTTTTGTAAAATAACTAGCAGTTTTGTAAAACAGCGAATTCGACAATCCATCTACGACATATGCATGCATGGCCAGCGGCCTACCCTGTTTGCGCTCGAAGGTATTATTCGAGCGACAGTGATTTCCAGTTCACTTAGACGTATTACATTCGCATTATATTGAAAGAGCTCAGTGTTCTTCTACACCTACAGACAGAAGCGTGGTAGTGAAACGCATCACGGGTGTATACGTGTAGTGATCCGAACTGATTCTGAGTGTATTCAAGTGTCTCACAGTCTATGAAATCAAAACTTCTAGGCCGCGGTCCAGAGATCCTCGACGATGCGTCCGTTGCCATGTGATTGTACAGAGGTGAGCGGTGGGAAGCAGCATGGCTTCAAACTTTTATTATTCATTTATAGCACCGCTTCTCTCAAGCCTACTTAGTTTACACTCTTGCAGTAGAACACCTGCCAATCCTCATTCTTTATTGCCACCCTTCTGTAGATGTTCTGCTTTTGTTTTGTCTTCGCTTACCGCATTGCCACGCTTTTCATTTCCCAGCTATTTATTGACGAAGACCCTGAAGATTTATTTTAACATGGAATGGCGTGCAGACGGTACGCCTTCAAGTAAGTTGTAAATTTTTATCTAGCTAACTGCGGTTGCATGATTTTTGTACAGTCAGCAACAGTTATATATAAACCAAAGTTTCAGATAAATTAATTTAATGGTGAAAACTTGGTGGTTTTCTTATTTGTAACGAATTATTGTTATCAAAATTCTGGAATAAACAGCAAGTTTTGTAGCTGTTTGTAATTACTTATTATTGTAGTATTATCTATCTATATAAAAATGAATCCCTATTTCCCTTGGTCGCGCCATAGCTTGAGAACGACTTTACCGATTTCATCCATGTTTTTTTTTAAAGTTTTCTAATACTTTGTAGAATGTTCTTACGGAAAAAAATTAAAAAACTGGCGCAGAAAATTAGAAAATTTAAGAATTACGCTTTCACGCTAAAACTGCTGAACGGAGTTAGATGAAATTTGACAACTGTCTGTTTGTCTGTCTGTTTGACAACGGTCTGGGTAGACCATGATCTGGAGAAGGACATAGGCTACTTTTCATCCTGGATCGCAGATGAAGTCGCGGGCGACAGCTAGTAATTTATAAAAAACGAATTATACTATAAAAATTCTGAAATGAACACGTTGTAGTTGTTTATATTACACCTATTATTAGTTTGGTTTCACTTACAGTTTCGATTGGGGTTTCATTTTGTTTTTATGTATAAAATTTTAGTCTCATTTATTCGGTCGAGTTCACTACTTGACCGAATAAGATTACCGAACAAGTGGGTGAAATTTCCGAAGAAAACCGAATACCTAGTTGCCTAAGTAAATATCCATGCTGCAACTCTTGTAGCAAATGGGGTTAGTTTTATGACTACGTTTAATTAATTTTACGTAGGTATAATGTCTGTTGTCAATTTTAAAATTAATAATTTATTGTTATGTAGTGTATCTAGTCGGTATACTTGGTTCTATATGTCGATAAAGAAAACTGTTATTGTATTTATATATAATAATATGTACAATGTTTTAATTTTTAGTAAAAGTCTGTATGGAGATAGCATGTGCTGATTATTTATCGCTTTTATGCTCTGCAATCATCATTCATTTGCTTTTTAGGATGTCCCTAAATTACCTATCTAAAAAAAATTATATGCTGTGTTAGTTAGCACACGCGTCTTTTATTTTCTCTAAGAAATGTACATTTCTTCAGGTAACTTTTATTCGAGGAATAAAATTGACGTTTGACAGTTTTTGTATGACATAACTGTCAAAATTTCAAAATTATTCCTCGAATAAAGTTCTCAATTGATTGAAAAATCAGCCCTCAATCAATAAACAAGATAATAATATTATTCAGAGAATGTAATAAAAACATCAATTATGTACTTATAATAATTGGACAAGCAATTATTATTATATTATGTATAAAATAAATATTATACTTGATTGAGACTCAGAAAATGTAATAAATAAGAAAACATGATTTTTTTAGTCTTTGCTGCAAGTTATTTGTAAGGTATTCTGGCGAATTGTACTTACACCTTTAAAGTTACTATCGCCAGGATTCCGTTATGCTAGTAGAAGTCTAAATATTGCATTGTACGAGTGACCTAAATATCGAAGTAACGGACAGAACGGATGGGCGCAGTGCAGTAATCAACGCTGCGAGTAGCGGTCGCGTCGTCGGTTGCATAAATCTATTAGGTGAGGTGCAATCGGCTCGCGTTGCGTCGTAGCACTCGGAGCCAAGCTCGCTGCCTCCGCGCAACCGGTTTCTCTGTTCTGGGCCAAGTTCACCATTTTACATCGCTCTACGCGTATATTAATTTTTTTTTACGCAAATTTCATAAGTATCTAAAATAGTTTTTTAATTGCTACATTTATGCTTCCCAAGGACTTTTAACCGATTTTAGATTTAGTTCGCATCCTTTTACTCATACATAAACCGAAGCATCCATTTAAAGCTAATTACTAACTGTTAAAATTAAAGCCAGAAAAGAAAAAAGTTTTTGTTTGCTCCTGAACACTTCAAAAAATTAATAAATGCTTAAGACAACAACATTGATGTGACAATATTTTTAACCGAGTTCAAAGTTTTCACTTTGTAGTGTTTTATTTTTGGGCGGCGGTTGTTTTTCTTTGAAAAGTTTGGTTTTTTAAAGTTTCACCATAAGTTCCAATACAAACGTTTTTTTGTCAGCAGGTGTTGTCGGTGCGATCAACAGAAATGGCATCCACAAGTTGTTTGCGACCGGCGAGTCCTCCCTACCCTCACATGATGTATTACCCCGACCCCCTCCCGCGTGACCACTCCAGTTCTCCTGAGAGACGTCCTTCTGACATCACAATGAATCGGCAGAACAATAATGATCAAACAGATGAAGAATCGGACCACGCATTAACAGGACCCGAAGTGTCCCGGACCAATTTTTCACGAGAACCGCTTTCCGAAGCTGAGTTGTCCCCAATAATGGTTAAACGCTCCTCAAGGCTCACGATGACCGCCACCCGTAGAAAAGATTTACCAACTCCTGAGCCTACATTGGCCAGGCGACGTCTACGTGCTGGCCACAGACTGGCTGCCGCAACTCGTCTCACAAGCCAAGTGGCTGATAGAGTTGTGAAATATGCTCGCTGCATCAGAAACATATATGAAAGCGATATGGGCTGCCTCAACTGCGGGTTACTTCCTATTTGTCCCGTGACAGGAAAATGTGGCCATACGCGATGCTCTAGGTATGTATCTATATTCATTTTCTATGACATGGTTCTGCTAATAAGTTCTCTTGCAATCATCAGTAGAGGTTAATTCTGGTGTTATTGTTTTAGATGTGTGACAGATACGATCACATGTCCGTGTGGAAACGATTCTTTCAGCCAACTACCCGTAAATATTGTGATACGGGACCTTATTGGGAAGACAACATCTGACGGACCATCTTCCAGGTAGGATCCATAGTACAATCTACCAAATCTAGTTTCTTTTGCGGTGCTGTATTACAATTTACAATATTTCTTTTGTTTTCTCTTTAGAACCATGCCGGTGCCGACTAGTGTTACTTCTGCGTTCACCACAGAAGATATTGATGCAGTGGCGATGGAGTCTGATGAAACAATCCTTATTCCACCGTGTAAGTATTAAAAAAAAAATTAAACTGTATAGTTTCTTCTTCGCGAATGTCTGTATAAAGTGCAACAATAACGCTTTTAGTGTTGGTCTAGCATTCTGTTTGATTATAAATTATGGTACCCAACTTTTATGTGTTTTGTTATCATTTTGCGCAGTTATTTATTTATCAAGTTGGTCTATTTTTAAACTTGCTGGTTTTGTTATTATTAATGCAATGCTTAAGCGAATGTCCTTTTTTGTGAATTATGATTTCTGTCCAGACGTTCTTTTATGTGCTTTTACAAGTATAATGGCAAAAAGTCTTACTTTATAATTATTATTTTTAATGAAAAATTAAGTTTTTAGTGCTTAACGGTAGTTTTGTATTTAATATTATCGTTTGCTGGGCATTTTATTTATCGCTGTTATCAGTACCTACCTATTGTCTGTTACATAATGCATCCACTAGGGATTACTCAAACAAATCTGCGGGACACGTCATAATTATTTAGAAACTACGGCTTCTAATTGCGTTGTTGACACTCAGTGTATGTAAACTAGATCATAACAGTTTTAGACAACAATATTATGATGTTAATATGAGATGTGTTATGAGTATGACGCTTGCATTTTATTACAAAAATAACTTTATTTCTGTTTAAATTAGGCTCGTGAAGCTTAGTCACTTTATAACTCCTTAAACGTTTTAAAACGAATCCAATATAACACGAGAAGTAGAAAAAAAAAACAATTCAACAAAACAATTAATTTCTCTCTAGCAACATACTAGTTAATTTCTTTCTAACAATATAGTTAATTTTTTCCTAACAACTTAGTTAATTAACGAAGAAAAAAAAACGGAGGAGGTTCTCAAGTACGCATAACTTTTTACAGAATAGTCCGATTTTGATAATTCTTTTTTTATTGGAAAAGGTACACCAAAGTTGGTCCTGCCCTTTGGCAAACAATTAGTAGATTATAGTCACAAAACTAAAATAAAAACTTTATAACAAATAAATTAAACCGCCGAAAAAACTGAAAACCAAAAAATAATAAACCTTTTTTATTTAACCTTAATAACTAAGTTCTTAAACTAATGTAAGTATACCTAAATAATTTTGAGTCGGCGCCGTTTAAATTTAAGGCAATTTGTGATCTTTGTTTATTGATTGTTTGGCGCCGACTCAAAATTACTTACGTACATTAGTTTTTTCGGCGTTTAATTTTTTTCTTAAGAAGTTTTTTTTTCTCAGCAACTTGGTCACTATTTGCCAATCTTTGAACAAAAGAAAAAAAAAGTGTTTTGATCACCCGCTTATCGCGTGGCACAGGTCATGAAAGTCACTCGAGGGAGGCACGTTATGCAATGCCAGTAGTGGGTAGGTATTGATGCCCCACGGAAAATGTATTAATGTTTACTTTGAATTTCTATAAATTGAACATTCTTATTGGGGTTGATTGACACCCTTCTCCAGCACTGAGATAAAATAAACGAACCTTTCCAGGTAACAAATTTGTATGCAGTCACTCACAAAGCGAGTTATGGCATTCATCTGTATTTCAAAAGTTTCAAACTAAGGGTTGAGGTTGGCTTACATCTCACCTTTTTTTCCAACAATAACTTATTGTTTGAGTAACATGAAAGGTTATTTAATTTTAGAATTTGGGGTTATTTTTGACATTTCTCTTATTATTAAAAGCCAGTGTTGTCTCACTGCATGGTAAAGGCCCACTCTCTTTCTCCATATCTTTGAATTTCTATAAATTGAACATTCTTATTGGGGTTGATTAAGGGACGTCCTCCTCCTCCAATACTGCGATAAAATAAACAACCCAGGTTATAAAATCTTATGTAGGTAATCCACTCACAAAGCGAGTTGTGACATTCAAATATTTATTTTCATAATTAAATAGTTATGTATTTCAAAGGTTTCAAACTTTACATCTCACCTCTTTTTCCAACAATAACTTGTTGTTTGAGTAGGTAACATGAAAGGTTATTTAATATTACGATTTGGGGTTATTATTATTATTTTCTTTTATTTCATTAAGTTACATATAAATTATATTTTTAAATGTTAGGGTTACTAGTAGGGGTACTTTGACTTTGACCCCTTGGTAAGACTGGTTGTCAGATTTTCGGGCTTCTGACTACCCGTAACGTCTGTCGAAGAATGACAGCCGGAACCAACGGCTTAGCTTGCTTTCCAAGTCACGGAGGGGTCTCGGTATGTAAAGATGGTCACTCATCCACATACCAACCGCGGCAAGCTTGATCGATCGACCTGTGCGGCTGTTATTATTTAGCCACGCAACCATGTAAGCTGAAGGATGGTGACTTTTTGTAGCATGTAAAAAGTGTGAGTAGGCATCTGTAGAGGATTAAATATTTATTTTATTTGTTTATTATTGCCTGTGTATGCTGTGATGTCCCACTGCGGGGCAAAGGCCTCTACACTTTTCCCATTTCTCTATCTCCGTATAGAGTTAATCAAATCACTCAATTTATAAGTACTTACCACTAAAATTTTCAATCCGTTGGTACGTTTTCTGGGCCATTCACAAACTGATGAACGTTCAATTAATTATATTGCAGTAATTAATTACTGCAATATAATTAATTGAACGCATCTTTTCAAAGTACCTGCACCTGCCCTGCAGCCTGCAGATTAGATGTCATTTTGGACAGGACTTGTAAACCTCATTTGTCTACCTATATATACTAGCTACGTCCTAAAATCTTCGAATTATTCTTGGGAACTTATTCTAATCTAAATACATGCTGGTTACTTAATAAATAAATTAACGTATTTAATTTTCTTTCCCGCGCATTTGTTGTTCCATCCAGTATTTATATTCTCTTTCACGTGTATTAAATACTTGAATTTATTTATAAAAATGTTTACGTAAACTTAGCGAAAACTTGGAAACTGTTATATAAGTAATACAACATTCTGCGTAGAACCTTGAACCATTCGTTCTTTGTTTATTTGTAAAAACTTCAAACTAAATACGCACTGGGCAGGCTTCCTTCAGTATACGTTTCCGTATTGTGTCTGGGCTTCCAATACAATTTACTGTTAGCCTGCCAACTGCTGGGCAAAGGCTGCTGTTATCCCACTGCTGGGCAAAGAGCTCTCCCCATGACGTTCAGTGCTCGCGATCCAGTGCTAATGTGGACCACTGGTCGTTGGTTTTGTCCAGCTTGTCCTGGCATCTTCTACGGAGTCTGCCGCGCGCTATTGATACTTGGAATTATTTATCTAATTAGTATTTATTTTCCTGATATAGGAACTTCACATGTTGCTATATACAGCCCTTTCTTTAAATTCTCTGTAACAAAAGTGGTCTTGTTTCGTAACGTGGTACATAGCGGTATCGCATTCCATTAGATTAAACCACAATGTAGCGAAGTTTAATCTAACGGGATACTTGATACAACTATTAATATTATTTAAACAATATAATAATAAAGGCGCGTTACAGCAGCGCCACGTCTGTTTCGCGTGGGCGTTTATACGACGATAATCGCGCACCGACAAGGCTATTATGTAAATCGGCCATTTGTTTGTTACATTGTTGTTACGTAACAACATTGTCGACGATGCAATGGAGAACGCTGGGTCGCAGGTTACGTTGCGCCCGCTGTATAGCTCTCAAGTACTCGCGCGAAGCCCGCGATTATTCGCGGTTTACTACAATGCTTACGTCAAACATGGATCTCGACTAAACTATTCCCTTGCAACCGCTTATCGACTATTGATAAGGCCGCTCGGATGACTCACTAAGTACAAACTAAATAAAAAAAGCTGTTTATTTACTTATCGTCTAATTTGTTAGAGAGTTTGCTAAATGTCTTCTACTTTTTATGGACATTGTATTTTTTCGGCCTGGTCTAGCATGCGGCGTTTTTCTGTATCTTTTTTTCTACTTTTGATATGCGTGTGCGTGTAGGCACGTACATACCTAGCACCACTAAATGCGGTTGTGATTGGACGTATCAAAAACTCCGTAACGTAATATTATCGCCTGGTATGTGAATGTCCCTACTTAGCAGTTCCCCATGAAATGAATAGTCCCTAAGTTCTATAGTTCATTCCTAGAACAAACAAACAAAAGAACTTGAAAACGGTATCCTAAACACAGTTGTCCCGTGGTCTAGCCTCCACCCACTTAGCTAGCTAAGTTCGATGATTAAACTTCGAATGCCTTTGCATAACATCATGTAATCTGGTCCAAGTTGAGCAATAAATGAAGCGTCAATTATGACAAAATTACTAATGAAAACATAACTGCAGTAAATATAATTTCGAGAGCTTTTTCACCGCAATTTGCAAAAAAACTTGAGAAATTTTGAATTCACGGACTGCATTGAACCTTAAACTGGGCATTAACCAAACAACAAATGTCCCAAGCTCTGATGAGTTCATTTTATAATCAAGTCTAAGTATAATCAAGATTATGAAAAGAGAATTTAATAGGAAATACGTCATAATATTATGATTGTGATAGCATGATGCAATCAACATTCTAATTGAAAAATATTGCCAAAGTTGATTTTTGGCAATACCCTATTGCGACCGTTCGTGTAGTCAATGATTACACTTTTACTCGACTGCGCGACAACAAAGACAGGGTTATGTTTGTCAATACGTATCTTTGTATGTGGGATCCTTTTTTTCTATTTTTTTAACTTTTTTCTTTATACTCTCGAAACTTAGCTTTTTAGCTTCTTTATAAGGTGTCTCGATTCGTCTGGGACGCGCAATGGCTAAAGGCTAGGTTATCAAAAAATGTTTAGTACCATAACCATGTAGGGTATCAAAATAAAGGGCTTGAGGAGACGATTCCAAAAATATAACACACAAAAGGCATCAAATCTGAGATTGAACTAAAATAACTGCCACCAACTACATCAGACTGTTTAAAAAATGCGCTTGTTTTGAACTTTTTAGTTGCAGTCAGGTTTTTATTAATTTTTTTCAGTCAATTGGCCAATTAACCGTTCGTTTCCCTGGCTTTACCTGCTCACCTTACTACATAGTCTACTTAGGTACCTACAAGCGCACTGACATGCTCTTAAAAATCTGGTTGCAAAATTAAAACCAAAAATGTTGAAAGTCCATGTCATCACATCATGTCGTGGCACATATTTTGGTGTCATAACACGAAGGGGCCCCATTAAGTGACCTCATTAAATCTTCTACAGGGCAGTGGGGTACTATAGGTTGTAGTGAAATGAGAATGACGCAAGGACCCGGCTGACCTACTTGAACAGAAGTCTTTAGTTTAGTTTAATTCTCAGTTGAAAATGTGACGCAACTGCAGCTTATGACACGGACATTTATGAAGTGTTTTTTTCAGTCAGTCTATTTATAGCTTTGCCCTTTACTCTAGACGCAACTTGCTTAATGGTCGGACATGAAAATGTACTAAGAAATTGTGAGCAGATAAATCTAGGTAACGAATTAACGCGTCTGTGGTCTAGTGGTCGCAAGGGCCCAGGAGAGTGAAGTTCTGGGTTCGAAAAAACCATTACGTGTGTTATGGGTAAATGATCCCAGTAGAAGCGCAGTCTGCAGAAGTTAGTGGCCGGATTTGTAGTATAATAATTATGGAAAATTAAAACTTAGTTAAGTAGGTTTTATCAAAAAGTTGTGTGATCACTAAGGACAGCCTAAGACCTATGTGGGATCATTATTATTTAGGAAAACGTGTACTAACGAAGACTAGCTCAATCAAACCTGACTACGGTCTAAGTCAGTCGCATCACATCTAACCTGTTAACTGCAGCAGATTTATACTAATGAGGTGCTATTACGGTTACGACTTTAATAATCATCTATTTCAACTGTAGCTTTCCATTTTGCGCAAGTTGACTAGATATTGATAATTTGTGTCTTTTTTTAAATCCCAATCAGTAATTCGGCACATAGTAATACCTACTTAATTCTCAAGCAATTATAGTAATTTTAATTATTACTGCGTGGATAAATAAATTGAAAGTTTTTCAACATAGTACTTTTTTACACGTATTTTGTTACTCCACCACTCATCCTGTAGCCATTTCTGATAATTATTATTATATAATTTGGAAAATTAAATACGTAACAATTGGCCGCGTAATATAGGATTGATCATGAAAGACTTAGGTCGTTGTCAACTGTGCTGTGGCAGCAGCGAACTTGAATGATTTCATTGTGAACGCGAAGATTTCTGCAATGCATGCGACAACAGCGATTTACTATCTTTGTTTGAATTGATTATCTAAATCAATTTTGTAAAATATGAATTAATCATTCATGTTTCCTTGCGTAATGTAAAATAATAAAAAATGTCTCAACTTGTTTTGCGGTATTGAGCGGTATTTTAAAATATCGTTGATTATATAATTTATATAATAAAATGTAACTAACCTATTGTTAAAAAAAAAAAAACAATTATTATCATAAAATACTTAAAACTCATTTGCATAAATCCAATTGGATATTTTATGCCCAAAATCTTAGGCATGTGTAAAGCCCACTAACAACTCAATACCGTGTGAAGCATTGCAATAAACCGTAGTTGGTGTTTCACATAACTGTCACCGATTGCAGTGATCGCGACCTTGGCTTGCTTCAGATCCGAGTCGTAGTCGTAGCAACACGCTCCGCGCTCGCAACTCGCGGCGCCTTACGTAACGTAACACAAACTCTGACTCTTGCTGCTTATATAACAGCGTATTATGTAGCAGTGTGGACGAAATGTCACAAGACGTATGGGGCTTCTTTGTTAAGTTCGGTTCTGTCGTATTACTACAACATATGCGCTCTGCAGATTTTGAAACATTTTTCTTAGGCATCGTGAGTTGAAAATGTACCTACAGTTGTGTGTAGTTGTTTCATCGAATTACTAACACTATAAACTTGAAATAAGTACTTACGTTCTCCTTCGTAGAATAATCGTCATCGTTTATATACATAGCTTTATTTAGAATTTGGATGTCTTTCGCAGTGATCGGTGCTAGTGGGTCATGTCGCAGCCATATTCGTCTGAGGCGCCGGGCGCGGGCGGGCACTCCTGACTTCGGGGGCCCTAAGCGTATTCCAATGACACCTCGGGTAAACAATGTGTATTATTAAGCATCATTATCATTATATAACTTGTTTATTGACACATGCATGCACTTACTTTACACCAACTGATAAGTCACTCACGTTTCGCCATCCATATTAAAGCAAATCAAATATCATAATGCATATTACAATGTAATTTTTAGTGAACATTCAAATGACTTCAGGGCGTTGAACTGAACCGCCAGCTTATAAATATAGATAAGGGCTTAGTGAAAATGACATCATGAGGCGAGTGATCTCAACTAAGCAAAGCGATTGTTCTGACGTACCTATTTGTAGTTGAATATTATGATTGTTATCTTCTGTTATCTAGGCGCGGTTCAACCATGCTCTGGATCTACTTCGGCTGGGACAACACCGTCAGGCCGTGCCATACCTCGCGCTGGCGGCCGCCGCGGGCGAGCCAGAACTGCGGCAAGCGCGGGTGCTTCTAGCTCAGGTCTGTTTCTAGCTACAGTTTACCATAGTAGTAGTACCAACTAATGGTTGTGCCACTGCACGACAAAGGCCTCATCTCACAAAATCAAAAGTTATTATATTATACATTTTTTTCAAATTAGACTGAGAATGAGCACTTTTCGAACGTCAAAATTACAAAAGACAGTCCCCCAAGACGTTCGCCCTTCACCATCGGCCTTCACAGTGGAGGCATAGATATCCAAATCATGTGTAGAGGCAAACCGACTTATGTTAGGAGGCCGTGTCAGCTCTTAGATATTAGTATCATTTTCGTTATACAAGCAAGTATTATAATTAATATAAAGGGTGGGCCATCTAGTGTTTTAAACTTGAAGTACCGATTACTTTGACTTTGAAATGTAGTATGACATTCATTTTTTGACAGAAAGTTACTTTTATGTTTGACATTTGCAAAATGGGACGCTATAAGCTCGACCAAAATTGGGAAACATTAAAAACTTACTTCCAAATTAGTGAGCCTTTAACGCAAACTGTAAGAAATTTACGTGGAAAATTTCGAGAAATGATCTGCCTTCAGTTCAGTATGTGCGTCAATTTGTGAAGCGAGTTCGTGAAAATGGATCGTTATTGGACAAAACAACCCGTGTATGTTCTCGTCTAGTGCGTTCAACCGAAAACATTGCTGCTGTGGCTCAGAATGTGCAAGAATATCCATCAACATCAACTCGTCATCGTTCTCAGGAACTGAACATGCCATGTGTGCCATGACATGTTCAACGAATTTTTGTTTCCAAAAATTGAAGAGAATGACATGGATGACATTTGGTTTCAACAAGACGGGGCCACATGTCACACAGCCAACGTAACCATCGATCTATTGCGCACTGTTTTTGAAAATCGAATAATCAGCCGAAATGCTGATGTCAATTGGCCGCCTCGGAGCTGTGATTTGAGTCCTTTGGATTATTTTCTGTGGGGAACCATTAAGGATAAATGTTACGCAAACCATCCAGAGACAATTGAAGCGTTGAAACATGAAATCAAAGTTGCCTTGAAGAGATTCAAGCCGAAACAATCGAAAATGTACTGAAAAATTGGGTTGATCGGATGGGGTACTGCCGAGCCAGTCGTGGTAGTCATAGTCATATGAATGATATGGTCTTTCCATTCTTAAATGACAACGTTCAACCTTTCCAATAAAACCAGAAATTTGAAAAAATAATAGTGGTTTTTTTATAACTTCAAATTTTAAATTTTAAATGGTCCACCCGTTATTTATATAGTCAACAAAACTGAACCACAGTTTCAATTTGTTATTCATTATCCTGGTCTTAAGTTACACAAGACGTAAATGCATAAGAATTCTCATTAAAGTGAGGAATAAGCTACAGCTGCGCTCTCTGCCCTTATCATTGTTTACTTAAGCCGTCTTACGAGAGCCGAAACTATTGCAATCTGCAGCCTTGTAATGAACCGTTCAATGACTCAACATATAACGGTTCAGCGTATACTGTGATGAAACTATTGGCCCCAATCATGCAGTTGATGCAGTCCACGTCAAAGTTTAATAAGAACGCAATCAAGCATTGACATAAACGATTCCCGAAACCATAATGTACACGGTGTAACAATAAATGTATGACCTGAAAGTAGTTCAGAATAGGCTTCTGAATCGATATGCTACTATAAGTGCGGTCTACTTAATCGTATTCTAAACACAAAGGACATCCTGTTTACAGTAAAAATTTAAATGTGGGAAGGTTAAAGTATCTCTTCAGATTATTATCAGCTCAAAAAAAATGGCACCAGATAAAGATCTTTTTGTAGAATTTGAATACTAATGTAAACGCTATATTTGTTTGCTCGTGACGTCGCTTTAAGAAAATGGTGGACCGCTGCTGATAAGGTGCAACAACCTTTCTTCAATATGACTTTATTACTTGACACGTTGTTGTTCTATTGATTATATTGTTTAATTGCAGGCGATAACCGTGTTGAGCAACAATCGTGACCCGCGGGGTTTGACGACGCAACTGACCCGTTCTGTGCGTCGCTTGTCGGCAACGTCGCGCGCGTGGATCAGGTCCACTGACATGGAGTGTATTCTGTGCTGCGACACCTTCACGGACCCCGTCACCACGCCCTGCGGACACATGTTCTGCCGCACATGTCTTGAACGCACGCTGGACTATGGCAAAAGATGCCCTCTGTGTCTGCGCGATCTAATAACCTTCGCCCTGCCAGAAGTAAGTACAAAAATATTTAACGAATTAAAGGTATAAATGGTGAACGTACATTGAAGTTAATTAATTTGATTTGATGCACCACCTCTACTATGCTATTATAACACAGTTTTAAGTAGTGTCGTGTTGCTAAATCAATTGTGTCGGTTAAAGCTGTACTCTACGCCAGTTTCAACATGTAATTAGTAGTCGATGGCTAAGGTATGATTGCTTGGAACATGAGTTTCATAGTTTCTAAATATTGTATCGGCTCTGTTAAAATTCACACTTTGTGTAGAAATTCGCGCGTGTTAATAATGCTTTTGTTTATGTAGGACGTAATAGGTAGGCTAGCCACAAACTGCAGACGTAATTTAATCATGTGTGCACGTGTGTAGGAGCCCTTAAGTTATGCCCGATGTATTAACACTAAGGAGTTTGTCTTAGTGCATTGTGGGATAGGGGAAGAAGTCCTAAGACTAGTCAAGTAGGTAGTATGTAAATGGTAAAATAATCCTAAAGATAAAGACGATAAGATTTTTCTAAAATCTACTTGTATAAACGGAAGTCGTTTCTGATAGTTTTGAAAACAATAACATCCTGTATTATTGCACCGATAGTGGCACTAAAATACCGTAAAAAAAATTAAAGGAAACGAGACCTGTTGTGGTTAAGTAAATTACAATTTCCAAAAAGGATGTTTGAATTTACTTATGAATTATTATCCCACAATATCCTCTCATCACTCATCCCACATAATCCTTTTGAAATATCTGTGGTTTGTAACAAGGCAGGCATGCATATTGTCTTGGGAAATAATTTCATAACCACTGCTCTTAAAACGGTAAAGGAAAACGTAAGGAAACTGGCAGCACCCAAAATCTCAAGCCGTTGGGCCCGGCTGTTGGATTACGGCCCACTCCCTCACAAAGAAAGGAGGCCAGCACCCTAATTGCGTAACACACTATCGATCTCAATCTGAATAATTATGAAGGATATTGCTGATCCATTGCTTCATATGTTCAAAATATGTGTCTGCTCAGTAACGTAAATAAAGCAAAGAATGTTGTTGAACTGTCGAAATGAAACCAACCCATTGCTACTGATAGTGTGTTACGCAATTACCCCGCTGAGTTCCTGCAGTTGGAACATGAGCCCAGGTTCGCACAAGCTCCCATCCGTTGGAACATGAGCCCAGGTTCGCACAAGCTCCCATCCGTTGGAACATGAGCCCAGGTTCGCACAAGCTCCCATCCGTTGGAACATGAGCCCAGGTTCGCACAAGCTCCCATCCGTTGGAACATGAGCCCAGGTTCGCACAAGCTCCCATCCGTTGGAACATAAGCCCAGGTTCGCACAAGCTCCCATCCGTTAGAAGTTCTAACGGATGGGAGCTTGTGCGAACCTGGGCTTATGTTCTAACTTAGAACATGAGCCCAGGTTCGCACAAGCTCCCATCCGTTGGAACATGAGCCCAGGTTCGCACAAGCTCCCATCCGTTGGAACATGAGCCCAGGTTCGCACAAGCTCCCATCAGTTGGAACATGAGCCCAGGTTCGCGCAAGCTGCCATCAGTTGGAACATGAGCCCAGGTTCGCACAAGCTCCCATCCGTTGGAACATGAGCCCAGGTTCGCACAAGCTCCCATCCGTTGGAACATGAGCCCAGGTTCGCACAAGCTCCCATCAGTTGGAACATGAGCCCCGGTTCGCACAAGCTCTCATCAAGAAGCCGGGGCGCCCTGCGGACTCTCCGTCCGCTTACCGGCCCATCGTGCTGCTCCACTAGGTGGGCAAACTCTTTGAAAGAGTCATTGCAGACCGCCCTGTCGGGCAGCTGGTGCGGGTGGGGCCGGATTTGGCGGAAAGCCAATTTGATTTCCGCAGGGGGCGCTCTACGGTGGACGCCAACATGCGCGTGCGAGCCCTCACGACGGGGGATGCTGTGGCCCGGGGTGGGGTTGTCTTGGCGGTGTCTCTAGACATCGCCAATGCCTTCAAACCTGCCCTGGAGTTGCATCAGGGAGGCACTCCGGTATCACCGGATGCCGACCTTCCTCTGTCGCATTGTCGAGGCTTATTTGACGGACAGGGCCGTCATCTACCCGGTCACCGGGGAGAGTGGAACCGGCGAGAGATGTCGTGCGGTGTCCCACAGGTATCGGTCCTGGGGCCGCATCTGTGGGATATCGGGTACGACTGGGTGCTGCGCGCCGACCTCCCTAGCGGCGTCAGCGTGGTTTGCTACACTGACGACACGCTGGTCCTGGCGCAGGGGAGGGCCGAAGTAGCGACACGCGGGGTTGCGACAATCGTCGAGAGGATCCGGCAATTGGGACTCGAGGTGGCCTTGCACAAGTCTGAGGCCATGTGTTTTCATGGTTCACATCGGCGTCAAGCTGACAATGAAGTACCTGGGACTCGTCCTCGTCAGCCGGTGGAACTTTGTGGAGCACTTCCGATGTTTGGCTCTCAGACTGGAGCGGGCCGGGGCTGCCTTGAGGCGGCTCCTGCCCAATCAGGGGGACCAAACGCCTCCTGCCGGAGGCTCTATGCGGGGGTCGTGCGGTCTATGGCCCTTTACGGGGCACCGGTATGGGCGCGTTCCCTGAAGTGGTGACCAGCCCGCCGGTTGAACGCGTGCCAAAGGGTCATGGCTGTCCGGCTGGTCCGAGGATACCGCACGGTCTCCGCTGAGGCGGCGAGCCTCCTTGCCGGATTGCCGCCATGGGATCTGGAGGCCAAAGTCTTCGGCCACATATGGGAGTGGCGAGAGGAGGCAAAACGCCGGGGCGTGATTCCGCTGCCGCGAGAAATCACGGTACGTCAGAGCTCCGGCGGGATCTCATGGCGGCACGGAGAGTGCGAGTCGCAAACCAATGCTGGGCACGCCACAATTGCGGCGATAAGTCCCCTCTTTGAGGAGTGGCTAGAGAGGCGCCACGGCGCCCTCACCATCCGCCTGACGCAGGTCCTCACCGGACACGGTTGTTTTGGGAGGTTCAGGATAAGGCGGGAGGAAACGCCGGAGTCACCCCTGTGTAGATCGCTCGGAGGACACGGTGGAGCATATTGTGGAGGTCTGCCCTGCTTGGGCGGAGCACCGCCGCGTCCTCGTGGCGGCGATCTGCGGCGGCGATCTCTCGCGTCCGGCCCTGGTCGAGGCCGTGGTACGGAGCGAGAGTGCATGGGAGGCCGTCACCTCCTTCTGCGAAGCAGTAATGCTCGCGAAGGAGGAGGCGGAGCGCGTGAGGGAGGCAATCTCTGCGCCCTCACGCCCCTAGTCGCCGCAGGAGACGCCCTGGACGGGAGTCAACAGCCGACTCCCGGCCACCGTAGGCGCGGAATTGCGGGCGGCGAGTAATGGGCAGCTCGCCGCCCGGTAAGGACCAGGCCCGGGTCGACGTCGCGTTGTGTTCCACGCGCGCCTCAAAGAGATGTCAGCACGAACGGACAGGGACTGCTAGGGCCGATGTCTGCCAGGGCCGCGGGTTGTTCGAAAGAGATACCGTCGCCCCTGGCACTGGCAACTGAAGGAACAAGGGTGGGTGGGTTTTAGTCAGTAGAAGTCTGACACGACCTTCCGCTCAGCCCAGAGCGGGAGAGGTAATTTGATAATTTCCCACCCATAAAAAAAAAAGGTTCACACAAGCTTATTTTTCCCGCGGTATTTTTTTTTATGTCCAAGTTTGCGATAAAATCCCGCGGTGATACTTTTACGTCTGTACGACCGTGGGTTTAAAGGCTAACTATGTAAACAGGTTCCAACTAGATAACACTTGTCACGCACGTTCCCGCTGCCGGGTGCGGCGCCGCTCGTCGGACACCCGGTGGCAATACCCGGCAATTTTACCCGGATTGGCCCAAGAGCGGCTTACCCACACGTTCGTTATATCCGGCACCGACTATCTGGCCGAAACGCCTGTAAAACCCACATTTCGAGCCTAACTTACGTGTTTATGTTTCGGCTATCAGGAACCAAAGATTTTTTTTCCAATTAGTGTCTAATAGGTTATTGTTGTTACAATGTACATATTATTTGTTTCCCAGACGCGAAACACATCGTTCGTGCAGGCGGCGCTGAAAAGCATTAACGCTAACGTCACGCCGCTGCCTTTGGAACCCGATCTCATTCCTATATTTGTGTGCACAGTCGCCTACCCGTCGTAAGTACCTATATTATCTTAATTTTCGCTTACACTCAACTAACATTCAGAATTTTAGATGAGTAAAAAGTAATATAGTCATATTTTTTCATAATATGATGTATCATATGACGTGTAAAAACGTAAGAAAATTTGAATTTAGCGGGCTACCTTAGCACGTCCCCCTTAATGTACAACGCACGAGTAATAAGTGTGCAAGAGCATTATACCTCCACACTGAGCCTGAGTTGTGATGTCCCGCAGTAGACAACACTTGTCTTGGAATGGCGAACAATTTTATTTGTTAAATAACAGCCCCCTATAAGGCTGGTCAGAGTTCTACTCAGTGCGTTGCTTTTTGGAAATACCGTCCTCGTCCTGAGTTAAAACACACTCAATTGCACACAATTAAATAAATTGATGTTACGAGGACAAGTCAAAAAGTTAATCTACTGTATTGACTCTTGCCTTGCTCAGATGAAACTCGGGTTCATCACTATGAACCGATTAACTACTGATGAACCCGAGTTTCATCTCCAGTCACAATTCGGTTCATAAACTTATCGCTGTTTTCACTACACAGCTGCTTCCGCTGCTGCTGTTTCCGCGAATATGCGTTTTTAAAGTGGTGTGAGCATTCTTGGCACCCATCTCTCACTGACCTTAGACATGCCAAGATGATCATGGAGAATATTCAAATGGTCGTAGATAATACTCAAACCATTTTTGCGATCTGTTTCTTCTTTGGGCGTGCATCATCGAGAACAACTTTTTCAACAATGTCTGAGGACGTTGCCTAATTTGGCCGACCTGAGCGCAGATTCAATTGATTCTGTTCCTAGCTTGAAAAGACTATGCCACTACTAAATCACCGTTTTTCCAGGGCAAGAGTCCCCGTAAACAGATGACATTTCTTCGATAATGTTCTGAGCTGTTTTTCCTCGAACAAAAACTCGGCATGATACTCAATTTTCTCCATGGTTTATATTTGCTTCCCGATTGTTAATGAACCGATTGGGGTGAAACTTAGAACCTATTTCATTATCATATCATTGTATTGAATCTACAGGTAAAAATAACCTGGTGACTCAATACAGTAATAAATACCCCTCCCCTCTCCAGCCCCTCCATTTCGCGAACTTTGACTCACCCTCGTATATATTCTTTGTCTCAGCGAAAAACAAAACTCCAATTTAATTTCGAGATTTCGCCCTTGTATTCAACCAGGATATTAACCGATGTTCTTATGTTTATGTAGAATACCTTGTCCGCTGTTCATATTCGACCCTCGGTACTGGCTGATGATCAGGCGGGTCCTGGAGTCAGGCTCGCGAAGGTTCGGCATGGTTGCGATCGACAAAGGGCAGGACTATGTGGACTATGGCACGGTTAGTATTCACTTTTTATCTATGCTAGTATCAAATTCAGTAAACATAACAACGTTGTTAGTTCGGTTGGTGCAATAAATTCACAAGACAACATTTCTGAACTGAATGATTATAATTTTGTGCAATTACAATGTGTTGTAAAGTCTCCAAGTCTGCAGCCTTCATTTATGTAACAAAATATACATAATAAGAGGTTGTGATAATTCGAAATGACAACACTAAGCCATTTATTTAGGTGAGTCCAATGCCTGGCTTTTGAGGTATTTTAACCGGAGTTTATCAAGTGATGGTGCTATTGGTTCGATATCGCGTTTCTGACGAACACTCAGTTAAAAGAAATCGCTTAAATAGATAATTTTGTCGAATCAATAGCTATTGAGTTTATCTAAGTACCTCAGAGACTGGGCATTAGAGAGATTGCTAGTATATAAATGGGAATAGAGATAAATAAAGTCATGTCAAGTGTACTTTTAAACATCAATACTTGTAAATAACATGAATTATGTGATGTTTGCAGATTCTGGAGGTGCGCGACTGCGTTCATTTGGAGGATGGCAGGTCCATCCTATCCACCGTAGGCTTGTCGAGGTTTAAAGTCATCGAACGAGGAGTCAGGGACGGGTAAGCATACATTTTTATCACCAACTATCTATATTATGTAAAATCGGTTATCGGCTATTTATTGTATAAAAGGCCATGTCCTATATATTTTGACTCGTCATCGCCGAGCCCAAACCGCTTAGGATGGGGAATTCAAGGGGGTGAATAGCGGATTTTGTTCTCGGGTTAATAAACTTGAAACATGGCAAGAAAACGTAGGTAAGTAATGTCAGTATTCGTTTTTTTTTTAATATGATTGCATCACATAATCAATGTTCACAGGTGTGATGTCGCTCGTATCGTGCCAATTACCGACGTGATAGGAGAATACTACGAACCATGGGACATCAAAGTGCTGGCGCAACGCATCCTGTTCAAAGCTCTGCTGTGGCTGAGCCGGCTGAATGCCAAGGTGCTTGCCGATATCGAAACCGCGTTCGGGGTTCTTCAGCATCACGGCTTCTTCGATGACTGCTGGTGGGAGAGCACTGATGGCCCGTCGTGGCTGTGGTGGCTTGTAGCCGTCTTGCCGCTACGATCGCAGATTAAGGTATGCTGTCCTTGTGTGTTCATCATACATTTAATTATGAAAATATGGCGTAGAAACTCAAAAACATAAATCGATATCAAAATATTTAATTTCACTTAATCCTATATGGGCACTCATGAAACGTCAGAAGTTAGGTGCAAGGTTTCTTAGTCTCCAACGATCCGTCGAGTTAGATTGTCTGCGCTTTGCTTAGTATTTGCCACTGTAGATTTCGGTTTTCAGAAGTTATAATAAAAAATGCACTAACAAGCATCCACTCGTTTTACTAATGTATAACTGTTACTACAGGTACTCATCCTATCCACAAACTGCCTCGTTAAGAGAATGATGGCGGTAGCGCGGACTCTAGACGCAGTCGATCATGGTCACCCCAGCACGTCTCATCAACGAAGCCTGCGAAGAACTGTCTCTGCCGATGAAATCCAATAAATGGAGCACAGAGAAACATAACTCAAGCTTCGTCCACCGACACTGCCGTAGTGTGTATTATAATGTATTATTCACGTATTAGGTTCACCATTTCGAACCTTCTTTCAATAGCTGAATAACAATATTTTTTTAAATAGATCTACCCTACAGCAATATACTAGTAAGTGCTAGATTTATATAAAATACCGCCATATTTCATAGCTATATAACAGTTTTTGATAACAATTTACTGGTTCACATCCTTTAATTAGCAACAACAGGGTATATTATAGTTCCCTTTCGTCCGGTACCTGCGTTTACCGACCGTTGTATTTGGTGTTGCTTAATGGACTTTCGAAAAGGTTGAGTCCTTTAACGGATCCCCCGTTAAAAGACTTAGACCTTCCGAAGGCATCCTGTGAAAATCATCAGAAAACCCACGGGCTACCTTAGCGCATTAAACGCACGAATTAAACACTACGCTTGATATTCGTCGTACTGCAAGATTTTCCGGCAACAGTCGGTAAGATAAGGGAATCGGGCATGTAAGACCAGTGTCAAACCATAGTAGGTGACCGAACCTAATATCTAATACATTGCAGGGTCCTTAATGTGATTTAAACAGTCTAGTGTAACCTTCCTCTGATACCTAGTTAGATTTTACTCTTACTCTTTAATTACTGAACTTAATCGACCTTCGTATTAGAATTTTTCTATGATATTTGTCAAATTTAGAAATTAACTTTTTAACGTTTAGAAGTGTGTCGTGACGATAGATTATAATACATTCCATGTATCATTTTAATTGGTCTTAAATTACGTCAAATTAAATGTATGCCATTTACAAGGATTCCATTGCTAGTGAAGTTCTTCAGTTAAAAATTATATATTTATGAGGCGTTTCTAAACGTCACTATTTTTTTACAAGATTTCGAGTGTAGCTCGGCAATACCGGCTACATTCGTGTGGCCGGTAGTATTCAGTTACACGGGTAACAATGGATAGTTAAATATTTCAAAAAGTGTTACAGCAATACTTGCCGGAGTGGCCGCATCACTCTGACAATATTGTCGAGTTTTGCTGCAATACTAAGTATTCTGGAGTACATTTGAAACATTGCCGACAATGTGTTTTAACCATACATTGCCAGGAAATATGATTCGTTTAGTTATTTCAGTGAGTTTTTTATAGCAAACTTTATGAATTCCGATAAATACAAAATAATATGTATGTACTAAAAAAATATAAATGAATACCTTCCCCCTTTATTGCACTGCACCATTTCATTAACAAAGCTATTATTGTAATTCTTCATTTGGCAAACTACTTGAACGGGGTACATTTTTAAGGCAATATCAAGCTTTTGATTTCTTTGGCCATAACAGTTGTAATTTTTATTTATTTGCATTTTTATGTTTTTTACTTCGTTAACTATTATAAATTTTATGTAACATATTCAACACTTTATCGCTTATTCGATATGACTTCACATGTATTCCAAAAGTATTAACGTATTTTATTTTGGTTTTTGAATTGTGCATTCCAAATAACCCAGGGAAATATATAATCATTTCTAATTTAACTATTTTCAAATTGAATATTTAACTATTTTCAAATGAAATATTTTTCGAACATGGGTGAAAAAGATCGAGAAGTGTACTTGTTCGTACGACTTTCGCTCACTTTTTGCTACTCCCGCTAGGAAATCATCACTAGCTTTTTTTTTCACAGAACTGCCTTTTCTCTTATTTTCCTGGGTTAGACAGTTCCATTCCGCAAATGTGCACATATGTTGTTCGCTGTTTTTTTTTGGTTCTATGAAATCACAAGCACGCTTTTGCTTCGGTTGCTAGTATCAATTACGATTAAATCTTAGGTAATTAAAGATTCTGTGTAGTTCTAGCGTTAGATGTATCTTTAATCTTATAAACTAAGTAAAAGGAATGAGTCAATTTCACTAAACTCTTACTTAGTTATTTAATTTCATGTTACACAATTTGATGGGATGTTTTGCACTACGTACAAAACAGTTAAAATGCTAAATAGTGCATTAATTAATAACTAACAGAGTTTAGAGAACTTGACCCTAGTTGTGTTACTGTAAAAGTTTTGTGGACTTCTTCAGATTAACTGGTGCCTTTAATTATTTTCAAATGGCTTATATCTTGTTTATAAAATTAACAAGGTATATAGCTTTTAAGCACGTTAAGCCGTTGGTCCCGGCTGTCATTCGTAGATCTTTGACAGTCGTAACGAGTAGTAGAAAACAAAAAAACCAACAACATGAATTTTCGGTAATTAATAAAAAAACGACCTGTATGTGTAGGTTGAGTGTTTGAGGTGGAACTTCAAGGCGAAATCCGAAACCACGTGCGGCTTTCGGATAAGTTTGGATCGCGGGAAACGCTATGAGCTGAACTTTGAAAAGTTACTTCGATTTAGGTACAAAAACTTAAGTATTTGGTATAAAACCAAGCCTTAATGTCCCACCTCAAAAACTAGCCCCAAAGGCTGTCCGATATTATATTTGACATTTAAAGTAGGTAGGTAATCTTTTTAGGAGAATATGTCTCAACTAATTGTCATCTTGACACTATGTTCCGGATAGTAAATAAATGTAAATAAACAATTCTTAGAGTATAAGCAGATGTTTTTACAGCAATATTTTATGTTATAAAAATATAAAATAATTTTACAGTTGACATAAGTATTTAAAAGAGTGTTAGTTAAGTAATGTTGAAACAGGCACAGTTTGTACTATTTTAGGACCAAGTCTTTGGAATATTTTAACGTTACCTGAAACCTAATTATGTATTAACATGAATCTGAGCACATGCGAACCCAGTTAAGTCTAAGATAATATAATATTTTCGTCTATAAATTATAATAGTAAACGCAAAGTTAAGATCTCATCGAAATATTTAGAATAAGCGTTATGTTAACATTCAGGTTTAAAAATGACTATGTAAATATATTTTTTAATCTACGATTAAAAGTTCAGCCATTAATTTTGTGGAGGCAGCGAAGAACCTGCAGAGGTATGACTTAGATTGTGACACCCTGAGAAATTTCGCCAATTTATTTAAAAATGTACGCGGTTCTTATCGCCCGTCCATTCTGTTATTTTACCACTGACTGCTGTCTGTGCTAAAACAACAACAAATGAGTGCAACGAGAAATGGAGAATACTGATTTCGTATGTGATGCAAAATCAGAGGGAAAATAACTGGAAAGGGCTGTGATACGAATACACTCACCGCAGTACCTCAATTGGTTCATAAACTCGCTATTATAGTCTCCTTCGGTACTTATCCACGTCATTCCTTTGTTTAATATAAAAATGATCTCATTATCGATAGATCATTGTATGGCTAATTTCTTGAGTTTGTAGTTCATAATATAGTTACATAGAGTAGTGAACAAAATATTTCATTACGTTCAACAAAGCTGATGAGGTTGCTGTGATGTGAATTTAAATTTAAAACATTGTACAGAAAAATAGTCATAAACGGTTTTGTAAAGCGATCATGTCTTAAACTTAGATATGACACTGTTTCCTAATAAATTCTTTTTTGATTTATTTGCCTTTACATTTTATTTCAAACTACCATTCCTTCTACAAATTTAAATTGATTGTCTGCATACGTTATCGGCATACAAAAAGGATGACATCTAGCAATAAAATCTCTCAGTTCTTGACAGTCCAGTGATAAAAGGACCTTTAAAAGATTTCCCCTTTGAGAAACCGAAACCATAATTAGCTTTGCAAGGCAAAACTTATCACGGTGTTCGAATTCCATGAACCACAGCATCACCTCTGCTACGAAGCGAATTTCCCAGCTGCCCGAACATAAATAGCTAATTATGAGAAATATACTCTAAATCGACGCTTAAAAATTTCCAAAAAAGTGCGATATCTCGAAAACAACACATTTTGGACCTAAGGGTCACTAGATGGGTAGCGGGATCGTCCGAAAGGGTTACCGCTGCCCTGGTACATAAAGGGCTTAGGAAGGAACACGGGTGGGTTTTAGTCAGTAAGAGTCTGACACTCCCTTCTGCTCCACCCAGAGCGGGAGGGGTCATTTGATGATTTCCCATCCTCAAAAAAAAAAAAAAAAGGGTCACTAGATTCTAGTATCACCAATTTCAAGAAATGGTGTCACTGACTCTGGCAGGGCCACCATTAGGGATTTTAATTTTGAAAACACCAAGACAGATTTAATCGGGTCTTAGTTTATCAGATATAATGAGTTCAATTAGTAAGGTATAGTCCAAGAGCTAGATCGAAACATCTTGTACCACTGTATGGGGAAATTGAATTCTTTAAGATCTTTTTAATTACTCATCGACTGAATCTGTAACTTGGTGACAAATTGCGACTAATTAGCGACAAAATATCTGAGGAAACAGATCTTCACTAGGTGCCCTAGTTTTTGAGATATAAATGTGGCCCTGCTGGGGAGACTCTCCAGATCGGCCACCTATAAACCCTTCTATCTTTTGAACCAGTCACCGACAAATTCTGATATTTGGCGACAAATTTCGACTAATTAGCAACTAATTTTTTGTGTTATCAAAATTAAAATACCTGATGGTGGCCCTGCCAGAGTCAGTGACACCAAGGAATGCACCCAATTATCACTGTTTATGTTACATACTAATTCCATATCTCGCACAATTTTCGCTTCTCGGGCTGCAGTCTCGACATTCATAGCGATCGCTTTACGACCTAATTCGGTCGTAAAGTCCCGGATTGACAGGTGTAATGTATGGAGTGACAGGACTTTGTGACCGAATTCGGTCGTAAAGCGATCGCTATGAATGTCGAGACTGCAGCCTCTGACATAGAATAGTTTTATCTTACTAGCAACCTGTATAGTTATCTGTGCTAGCAACACTGACAGAACTTCATACAATAAATAAAAAATGTAACCTCTATTAGTTATTTCTGGAAAGAAGTCGGATTTCTAACAAACAAAACTACGTATTCGAAAGTTTTGATTACCGTTGCCGTAAAATAAATGTAATCTTTCAAAATGGTGATCATAACATGGCGATTTCAAGGGTTGTTTCGAAGACTTAAGTAAGTACATAGAATTAATCAATAATATTAGTAATTTATTATGTTATTACAATGGTATGCTTCAATTTCAGAGACTATATAGTTTGGACAACAGCTCAAGCATTGTTAAGTGTTCGCTCTCTTACTTACAATGACCACATGAGCCAAAGCTACGCAATAGATTTCTTATTGGAGCCAGTGTTTTGGTTTGTTGACAACTTCGCCCAGTATCTTGGCAAAGTAAGTATTATATATAGCTCACTAGCTTTTGCCCGCCTTGATGTCGGTCATTACCTCCGGGAACGTACTTCCACGACAAAAAGTATCCTTTGCCCAGGTCATGGTCTACCTGTGTGCCAGATTTCATCGAAATCCGTTCAGACTACTTCTGCATTTATAATATTATATAGTATGAATTACCATGCTACCTAGTTAGTTTATAAATTGACGCTGGATATATATAAGAACGGTTGCTTGGCTAATGATAATGTTCATCACGCTGCGCCTGGTCCAGACTTGTCCTTCAAAAGACCTTATGCGAATTATTATAATACACTCCCCACTTTCATAATATCAAATGGTAGATTTGGTTGATAAAAGTAATATCATAAAAAAATGTTAGATGCAATATCAAAAAAGTAATACAGGGAAAGCTACAACCAGGAACATAAAATTCATTTTAGCGTAAAGAACTAAGGGTATCTTTTTCCTGTGCTGTGCCAATATCTTTATGCTTAATTATAATAATTTCAATTATTGTGAGCAGAAGCGGCCCAGTGCGAGCAGTGGTGGCTCAGCAGCAACGGTTGCGAGTTATGAGTTGTAGGTCATAATAATGAATAATTTACACAAAGTAAAGCGACTGTTGCTTGCGCCGAGGTGCTTGACTATATATAAATTATTTCATCACTACTGCTCTCAAAACGATGAAGGAAAACATTGTGAGGAAACCCGCATGTCCTAGAACCAAAAATCCGAAGACATGTGACATCTACTAACCTGCACTAGGCCTGCGTGGTGGATTACAGTCTACCTCTTCTCACCGAAAGGAGCCCTGTGTCCCACCAGTGGTAACATTATGGGCTGATTATGCAATTATTATTATTCTAGTACTGAACAAGCAATTAAATGTGCTTTTAATATAATGTAATATTTTTGTGACAAAGTAATGCATTCCGCATATGGATTATGATGTAGTCAACAATGTTGTTTGCATGCTATTACAGCTTTGCTTTGCCTCATCGCTCTGCTCATCTTGACTGCACAACATGATATTGATTCTAGCAATTTACCACAATCTGGATTCATTCAATTTCCTATGTCATTTTTGTTAAGATAACAATACTACATAATTATATTAGTTAGGACTGATTTTTCAATAGTCCGATAACTTTTATCTGAAGAATAATTGTCAGTTTGACATATTTTCTATACAAAAACTGTCAAACCGCAATATTTATTCTTCCGGTAAAAGAAATGTGAGTAATGAAAAATCGGCCCTTAGTAGTATAGAAAAGGGTCAGAATGTGTGGACTTGTGTAATTATATGTTTCCACTGAGGTGGAGGTAAGCAATGCGGAGATTAGATTTGTAGGAATCAACCAATGACATTGGTTGAAATCAACATCTTAAGACAAGCAAAATACCTAATCAGTAGGCCAATTTTCATAATTAAAAACGTTCAAAATCTAGTCGCAATCTCATCAGCGACAATCAATGTCAAAAACTTGTCAAACGTTTAAACGATGTAGATACATTATAAGTCAATTCATGTCAAATCAAAATAAGGAAATAAAAATATGTTTTAAATCAAATCAAATCAAATCATCTTTATTGTGGACTATAGGTATACATCATAAATACAGGTCTTAAATAATTAAAATAGTTCAGCTATGTCCCGCCGTTGAGGCATACAATAATAAAATACAAATCAGAAGTTAAAACACATATTAGTCTCTATACATTATTAAAATATTCCAAATTATAAATACATACAAATTCAATTCCAAGTCATATTAGTCATAAAAAAATAAAAAAAATAATAATGTTTACTTATCTCCATAAATTACATTCTTAAACATATTAAGTTGACATTGACATAATTCATTATGATACTTATTTTTCTAATAAAAATCCATGAATGAATGTCAAAAATGTAGGGAAATTACAGGTATTTTTGACAAGTTGAGACTGAGATCTGACTGTGAACATTCTTAAAATTATGAGAATTGCCCCTCAGATATTGTGCATTGAACTTAAAGTCAAGGAGTGAACAATATCTCAGATTGACCATCTAATATAAGTCAATGATGACAACAACAATTGTACCATAAAACATTATTTTCTTCTTTTCAGGTGTTTGTTTTCTGTGTCACAGTATTGACAAGCGCTGTGGTAGCCATTGCTTACTGGGTGGGCCTGCCATATTGGTGGCAAAGATGTCCTTACACTACAGTATTTCTAGTTATATTTGGCAACTGGCTGCTTATAAACATTGTATTTCATTACTACAGGGGTGTTGTGACTGAACCTGGCTATCCACCACCGGTAAGTTTTAATTTCACATGAGTATTATATACTTTACGTACCCAGGCTATGAAGAATCGAGCTTTAGAAGGAGAGTCATACAAGTACGTGACCAATTAGCTGCATGTGGTCAGACTTAAATCATGAATGGTCTACTCTCTTTCAAATGATCATCTCATTACTATCTTGGGGTTAGTTTCCAGTCTAACCTGGCGCAGGTGAATACTGGTATTTTACTAAGAAAAACTCTCTATCTGACCTACATAATCCTGTTTCTGGACAAAACGAGCCCTTAACTTTAGTGTTCAGGCTACCCATAACAACTGACCAAGATCTACAAATGCATAGTGCTTATCGAAAATCTTTATAAAATGGGTGGTGGCTTAACCTTGGTCTTTCTATCTTTCTTAGCCTCATAATTTAGCCACGCGCCCAAGCTCTCTTAGAAGGGGCTTGTGGCTAAGTTCCTCATTCTTTTTCAAATGATAACATATTAATCAGGACACGTTATGTTTCCACAGAGCACTCTGATATCAGACGCAGCGAGTATTTGCCGGCGGTGCATCTCCCCGCGCCCGCCGCGCACGCACCACTGCTCGGTGTGCGACCGCTGCGTGCTGGCCATGGACCACCACTGTCCGTGGCTCAACAACTGTGTGGGCTACTATAACGCAAGGTTCTTCTTCCTCTACATGGTCTACATGCTCATAGGAGTGGGGTTCGTCATTACCGCCGGCATTGATATTGGATATAAAGTCATTTGGCTCAATGATACAGGTAATTTGCTATCTATGTTTTGATTAAACAATAATACTACTCCTTTCTTAATTTTCGTTTGCTGGAGGCCGACGTTGAACCGACCGCCATATTCTATGTTGTTCTATGTTACGGGTTTGGTTTCCGCACTTAGTCCTTCAGGTGGACCATTGTGCGTAGGCCATGGCGGCCGTCGATGGTTATTCCAACCAGCCCACCTCCCTCCAAAACTTATTAGGTCTCCTGGTTTGTCGAGAACATCCCTGTAAGATCTGGGTGTCCCGAGGGTTTCTGATCTAATCTGGGTGACAGCTGTGCACTTAAAGAGCACATGCGCGACGATTTCATCAGCCTCCATGCAAGCTCTGCACAGCGGCTGTCCGTTATGCCTAACGTGTGCTGACCGCCATATTACAAAAACGAGATAAAACTTTAATCTATCGGCGTAAATCGAGCTTAATATTTATTTGAATGATAACGATGTTTTTCTTTCCAGGTGGTATCATCCCAAACAATGATCCAGATCTGATCGGTCATCCAGTCCGGCTGAATCAGACCGGTGCCTTGGTGCCAGTGAAGGTGATAGTGGAGTACGACGACTCCGTCAACTTTCCTCGAGAACACAAGCTGCCCGTGCCGCCCATCACCGAAGCTCAACGAATCTGCGCACATCCCTATAAAAGAAAAGCTGTCGTGTTTATGGCCGTCACATGCCTCTCCGTATTTGTCGCACTTGGAACTTTAACGATCATCCATGGCAAGAATATCGGCCGAGGAGAAACTAGCGTGGAAGCACACATTAACGAGAAACTGCGAAAATTCTCAAGAGGCACTTACAGGAATCCGTACGATTTCGGAAAAAGAAAGAATTGGCGGCTCTTCCTTGGACTTACTCAAGGCAGAACTTTCGTAAGGCATGTTTTGCTGCCGTCTGGCCATGCCCCTACCGGCACGGGATTAGCTTGGCATACCGTCCGACGTGGTCTGGAAGACTGGCCTTAAACAAGGTTTATTTACAAATTGTTTATGGTCGCCTATCTGCCAAAGTTGTCAAATTAGTGCTGTGCACTAGTGACACAGAAGAGGCGCCTACTCTCTGGGTGTGAAATTATAGGTATTATGAATTAAAATGCATGTTGTGAAGTCATTCTAGGCATTTACCTTGCTGTCAGTAATCAAGTCAGACAGTGTTTGGTAAGCGCTCGGGCCAAAACTTAGGACCTAGTGTTTGATATAAATGTACATTGTTTTAGATTAGTTAGTATTATGATTATTGTTTTGTCTGCACAGTACAGACGGTAGTGGACGTACAGTTTTCTAGGTAAAATCTTTTATTCCTTACTGCTGGTGCTGGCGCCAGCGGGTATTTAAATATTGGTTCGTGAATAACTTAATGATGATGATTTATAAAAAAATATTTGTTTTGTTGGCGAAAATAATCATTGCAATCAGCAGATTTATTTACTGAACATGTTTGATTGTTATTTATTTTCTAGTACAGGAAATTCTTGAACATTTCATAAGTAAAATTTGATGATTATACCATCATAAATTAATATAATAATAATATTTAATTTACTAATATTTATTGTATTATACCACCAGCACATTGCAGTCCGAATATAAAATAACAGAATTACTGTCTTCTATCAATGTAGTATGTGGTCCTGTAATATTAAAACTCAATCGTAGTCAGTGTTTAATGTTTGACATCACAGTAGTAAACTTGAGAAATGATGTGTAGTTTAAAAAGTGTGAATTTTCATAATTAACATTCGCTTCTTTGTCCGTATACCGATACAGTATTTTATTAACTCAAATTAAATGAATGTTAGATATATATATTATTATAAATAAGTAGGTGCAAATATTTTCACTATTGTCAATTTTTTTGTAGCACTTGGAGAGGCCTATGACGAAATGATGGATGATGGTTGTAAAAATTGTTAAGGATAACACTAAGACTGAAGTCCTGCTGATGTTAGCATGGGATAAGGTAGACCTAAGTATGTATACAGATGGATATGCTTGAACCATGCAGTTTGTCACACCAGTTTGTGGTAGCAAAGATATTTTAAATATATGTGTAAGCTAACCTATTTTATTTTAAAGTCATCTTGGTTGTTAATTTTACATTTTTGACTTAAGCACCTCATGTACAGTATTTTATGTGTCTTTTAACTAATATGACGACGATTACCATGATATTTGACATCTGATTTTCTTCTCGTTTAGGCATTCAGTGTTAAATTGTGTACTTATAGAAGCTTATATAGCATGCTGTGGCGGTCGTGACGCAACTTAGGCGAGGCCTATGTCCAGCAATGAAATGATATGATTGATATAGCAAGCTATAGTGCATCAAAATAGGTCTTTTGGCCTAATTTGAAGCACTCAATCAACTCAGCCTATCGCAGTTCACTGCTAGACATTGGCCTCTTTCAGGCTGCGCCACAATCCCCTGTCCTCCGCCTTCCGCATACAGCATGTCTCAGCCACCATTTCAAGGTCGTCGGTCCATCTAGGTGGGGGGCGTCCCCCACTACGCTTACCAATTCGCGGTCTCTACTTCAGAACTCGTCTGATCCACCGCCCATCGGTCATTTTAAGGCACTATAGCATGCTAAATAGGACCAGAATGTCTAGAATTAATATGAAAAGAGCATCATGTATAAACTCCTTTTCCTCTGACGCGTCAGATTACGGCATCTAAAAAAATACTAACTGGCCTAATATATAATAGACATCAAAATATATCGTTGACATGCATCATTTTCCCTATAGATTTAAATGGTTATTCCGTTAACAATCTAAAATTGTTTCACGTTGATTAAACGTGGCCCATGTTACTCATTATAACATTAGCTGTCTGCCAGTGAAAGTCCTGTCAAAGTCGGTTTAGCCGTTTCGGAGATTAGCTGGAACGAATAAACAGACAGCCAGATAATAACAATTAAAATGATTTTTTTTTTGTTATAAGTATCGTAAATAACACAATTATGAATTTAGTAAAAAGCTGTTATTTTGACATTACTTAAAGACCAAATTTCAATTTTATTTATTTGTTTAGATTGCATTTTGTTTGATGAGTTCGTTACAAAGCCCAAACTTTGCCCATGGTAACCATGTGTACATAACATGTTCGCTTCGTAATTGGGGTCAAAATAAACCGATGTTTTGTAAAGCTTTATTTTAAATTGTGACGTTTGCTCTGGACCTTAAATGCGTAGGCCTTATAAACCCGGAGTAGCGAAAGAAATACTTAAAGTAAGACCGATGAATTATGGCCGGTCCGAACTTTGTGCAGAAGACTGCGCAATTACTTTTTTTTAGGAACCAAATGGTGACATGAGGCGGGTTTGAGTGAGAGGACATGCGCGAAAGTTCGGAGAGCCTATGTTCAGACCGGACCAGTATTTATGACGATTTAATGCCATCATGATTCCAGTTTAAGAGAGAGACGAAGCTATACGTGACCGATAGCACCATACCTTTTTTGTACCACTGGAATCATGATGGCATTAATACTTCGTAATACCGCCCCAGCACTCCGCAATGAGACATAACGGGACTGATTTGTATACGGGACCTAAAAATCATAAAAAAGGTCGACTTTCTTCTCGAAAAGACTATTTTGCTTTTTAAATTGCTGAAATGACTTACCCAAGAATCCAACTTGCAAGTAAAAATACGACTTGTATTATTGCATAAATGTTTTTTATATGATATGTAATGATATGAGCAATATTATAATAAGGTTCAAGAAGAAAATCTGGCACAGAATTTTCGTGTTGGTAATATGTGAAAATGCATTTATTTTGATAACGACGTGTCGTTAGGTTACCTATGTAAACAAAGATTAACTTTTTATCTTTCGAATTAAAGAAACATTCCTAATGATATTATTTACCTGTTTTCTGTACAGACGCCAGCAAGTCAAGCTACCCGAAACTGTAAAATTTTCCTAATCAACCTTGAACCTTAATGCTTAGGGATAAAGTCGAAAATCGATTAAAGAAATTTGACAGATTGTAGTAGCTGGAAGTGCTGGTGTCTGTACATAAATTAAATAAGACATTGTTATTTTGTTTAATAAACAAGTGTGTTTCTTTCTACTAGCTTTTAATAAAGTCCAATTTATTTTGTATTTTTTTACAATGTTGTATGTTCTATATAATGTTATAACTATTTCATGTTTAAGTGTAACTGTGTGTCCTTAATGTGAAATAAATAAAACCATGATCTCCAATAAATTATTTTATTTCAATTAATACATTAAATTAAGAGCTAATCAAATAACGTAACGCTACATATTGCACAGAATCTTAACATTAATAATATGTATAACAATATTATTAATATTATATATTAGAGCTAAGTATTTAATCCGTCAATAGAAAATACTTAAAATCATTATAATAAATTACAAACTTTAAATAATAAATACCTAAGTAATAAGAACATTGAAGATTACAAGGTGCATAAAGTGCATTATTATAGGCCGACAAATTTGTCGGTGACAGTCCCATGGTCCTAGCGGGTGAAGGAGGATTAAACCAAATGACGTGCACCCGACAGCACAAGATATTGCGTCGTCAAAGCAGAGTCGATTTCTCTGAAATATTTCGTGGTTTACGGCATAAAAGGATTCGTGGTATAATGGTGGTCTCAACGATCACTGTCGCACCATGGTTCATATCAACACCATACCTGTTCTGTGTACGATGTACCTCGACAGCCAAATGCAACAAGGATTGTATTTGGATATAACTAACTTTAGGCAGAATTTACTTTCGTTTGTTGGAAACAATATTTTAGATTTTTTTAAAACGTTCTCTTTAAAGTAGAATTCATATCACGGCCATGCTCATGGTTCCTTCAAACTTTTATGATAAGATTGTTAATGCAAATGCAATAGGTTCGTAGTTAAATTCATTCATAGAAAACTGAAAATGTCTAAAAATAAAGTGTCACGTTAATATCTGGCATATTGTGTAGGTACTAAGTATTTTATTTTCCATTTTGCATTTATTTTCGTTCACTGTTTGCTACAACATCTGCGTATGACAGTGTAAGCACACGGGCGGCCGTGTCACCCGACATCAAAGGCGTTTCGCTGCTGTATGTAGGATATATCGTGCGTTTTCACATGTGCAGCCGTATTTGAGAGCTCGGTCGCTGCCTGGCGACGTCGGCGCGCGGCATGCGACTGACGCTCGCGACAGGCGGTCCCGCCGTCCTCGTGAACCATGGGACTGACACCAACGAATGAAAAAGTCGGCCTTAAGTGGAGCCTTACCTACTATAATGGAGGCATAGTGATAGTTCTAAAAAGATGTTTCAAAAGACTAGATATTAAAGAGCTAGGACCTTACCTTCCACCTAATTATAAACAGTGTATATAAACTGTTAAAAACTATGTTTTACAAGTGCGTCGGGTAGGTAGATCATACGTTCCAACTCAGCCTATCGTATCCCTGCCGCATCACATCTATTCTGTAAAAATTTCATGTGAAAACTGGTGAAGTGAGCTGTGATGCTAGAGCACTATTGACAGCTCACTTCGCTTAAGAAAACGGGGAGATTTTTAGAAAATAGATCGGCTGGACATACGACATGCCTATTCTAGATCTTAGTTGTGTCCATATTGAATATTGTCGGAACTGAGTGCGAGAGATGTTAGGACGCTGCGCCGTTGCGGATTCACTCCGAGGTTCTCCCAGTTGATCCACGACAGCCTGGCAGTTAAGTCTAAACAAAAGAAAAAGAATTATTGTTAGATGATGCTAGATCTGCCTAGGGCAAAATCTGTTAGAGAAGGACTAACTTTTAGGAACTTTTAAGGATTAACTTGTACGCACAGACAATCAGGGTTCCAAGTCATCCGAGCTTAGTGCCCTGCTAGGTTCGATAAAAGTATTGGTGGCATAGGTAGGTACCTATACATTTTGTACGAACTGCTCACACATGTGACATGTCTTGACTTCGGACACTGGGCCGTTGTTCCAGAGCATACTCTGGGCCTGGTGTACAAAGTCTAAGCCAAAATCTCCAGGACCCGGAAATGCCCCGACTCAGAACTGTTTATACCTCGTATTAATCAATCTGTCTCTCATTACTGAGGATCGTGGTCACTGGACTCCTTTAAGTGGAAATCTTCCTTCATTCGACTCCGCTCCATAGTTGCCATCACCACCTGCTGGAATTAGCTTGAGGTCGCTTCTCGGCTTGTTTTAATTGGTCAGACCATCGTGTTGGCGACCTACCTGTTCCTAGGTATTTATAGCTATCTGTGTCAAAGGGCTGTCTCTGGGCATCTAACCCCATACCTACCTAGTTTAGCCAAGCAGCATTGCTGTGCTCATTGTTAGTCTCTAGACCAACTATATTGGAGCAGGTGTAAATCGATTTAAAAAAATAAAAATGGCTGCTGAATTATGTGAAATGTAAGCAGCTGGAATCTATAGCGTAGGAATGATGAATCAATGAATGCTGATAGCTAAAGATAATATTTACCACTGGTATTCCAATGAGCGCGATCTGCTTTTATCTCGCCTCGGAGACATTTCTCCACGTAGGTTAGCGGGTCGTAATCGGCTTCCAATACCTAGAAATAAGTTCCTTGTTAACTACTGTAACGGTTTAATCAGGTCGCCATTGATAACCAACTTCGACGAATCATTTATAAGTTGGTGGCTTATTATTAAGAGATAAATACTATTTGAATATTTAGAAGGCAGAAAAGGATGGACAGCTGACAGAGGGCGGCATCTTATACAAATATAGATCCAACTCTTGGAAAATCTACTTAGCATATCATCAGTCTATAATGACTTCTCCCGCTGTTGGGACACTAGTCTCCACTCCACTCCACTCCTCCACTTGACAAAACATCATTATTTTTTAATTATAGGTCAATATAATGTTATTGTATTATAAACTTAAACTATAAATTCTCTAAATAATGGTGAAAACCGCATTAGGCAACAAAATCTGATGCAGAGTTTCGAAGAACAGCGCGGTCACACAGACAGACACGAAAACCGACTTTCTAATTTATAATATGTCTTTAATTTCATTGATAACCCCGGTAGGTAATACGAGGGCGCGGAGCCCTTATAGTCTATAATATGGAAGGGGCAGCATCAGTATGGCTGCTGGAAATGGAGGCCCGGAGCCCCTTTACAAGAGCTGAGCACTGCACCTGAAGTCCATCATGACCATGCTCTAGTGCTCTAGCGGTCGCAAACACTAGTGTTGAGTATGAGATCTGGGTTCAATTCCCAGGTTGGGAAAAGTGTTGTTGATTTTCCAACAGGAATTTCTAAGTAGCAGCCCAAATTCGCAAGTCTGGATTTGTGCCCGGTTAATGGTGGCGAAGGAAAACATTGTGAGGAAACCGGCATGTCCTAGAACTAAAAGTTCGAAGACATGTGACATCTACTGGACACGCGTGGTTGATTCAGCCCACTCCCTCTAGAAGAGAGGAGGCCTGTGTCCCAGCAGTGAGAACTTTATAGGCTGAATATGCTAATGGCAATAGGCTTTGACCCTATTACATGGAACTTTAAGATAGGTGAAATGTAAAGAGGCAATCGATAAATTACGCTAATTGCTATCCTATAAACTACTTAATACTTATACGAACATAGATTCTTACCTCTCTCAGCAGAGCTATGTAAGCGATGGCCAGCCTTAGCGTGTCGATCTTGCTGAGCCTCTTCTCGTACGGGAACGTGGGCACGTGCACCCGCAGTTCATCGAACGCCGAGTTTATACTGCTAAAATCACAACACCACAACAACATTATAGCTTGTGAAGCGAACTTGAGAACTGGTTGGTAAAACAGAAGATTTTTTTTCGTAAGTACGGTCAGGGAAACTAACTGTTTATCCAATTGACACACTAAGTCAATTTGCGTTGCGCTTGCGCTGGCGAGTCGCACCGCAAGCGCAACGCAACGCATTGCAAAAATCCTCCTTCATCATTTGCGTACATTTTCTGCACAGCAATTTTTTGTAAGGAAATGTTTCGGCCTTCGGGCCGGTTCGGCTGTAATGTGCGCTTGGCTTAAAAGTCATTTCATACAACTGTCAAAGAATGACAGTTGTTATTTGAATATATGGACATATGGATTTCCCTGAATGTACGTACCTACAGAAGAAAAAAGCCTACACAAGCATTGTATACCTCTGTTCAGCTAAGGACTACAGTAAACATTTAACTTGTGCGGGTAAGTTAGTTATACCACACACAACTTGATTTTTAGCAATGTTTTCGTAGAACTAGATTTCTAGGATCTACACAGAATGCTTCTAGCTAGTGGTATGTAGTAAAAATGAATGATTATGTACCTCTACATACCTAGATAAATAATCGGTCATTCCCGTTCCTATGGCCGACCTACAACGGTTCCCGCAGACAGGCACGACGCGACTCTAGTAGAACAATTTCTATGAAAACTTGATGGAAATTGTTCTACCAGAATTGCGGCGCATCGTGGCATCGCGCCTGTCTGTGAGAACCTTAAGTAATCAACTCTTGTTCGACAGAAACTAAAACGAAACTAATTAAGTACCTACCTACAACTTTAACTACAACTTTAAACTTTAAAGGTGCATCCACACCGAAGTTACTTTTTGTATAGCAACAGTTTTCATCATGATCACTGAATGATCAACTGATGGTGAACATCACCATCACCTGCCCTTATCCCAATTTATTCAAGGTCGGCGCAGCATGTCTCTTTCTTCCATACTTCTCTTTTAGTCGTCATCTCGATAATCAATCCCTTTCTAACCATATCATCACCCACACAGTCCAGCTATCGTTTCTTTGGTCTTCCCCTACTCTTACAGCCATCGACATTCATACTCAAAACTTTCCTTGCGACATTTTCCTCATTCCTGCGTATCACATGCACATAATATGACAACCGATTTCCACACAACTTTTCAGTTACTGGTGCCACTTTCAGACTTCCTCTTGTACTCATTTCTTACTCTATCCATTCGAGTAACATCACACCTCCCAACAAGCTTTCCTTATAAATTTTTGTTAACCTTTAGTTTGTTGCCCACTGACACTCGTAAACGTTGCTCTACAAAAAGTAACTCCGGAGTGGATGCACCTCTAGTCTAGTGTAAAATCTCAAGTACATGCAAAAACATAAAAATGCATTGGGATGTCCATCGGCAAAAGTTATGAACTTTCATATAAACTTTCATCCTATGTCCCTTTAAGGAATGAAATGTCAAAACCCCTCCTTAGTGCTCACATTCGTTGTAGGTGTCACCGCAACCACCTAAGGAACTCTTGTGCAGGATTTCCATGTTTTAGACCCAGTGGTTTAGGCTAGTGAGTGAATTTATGACTTTACAGTGTCAACCTCAATAGAACTGAAGTTATCTTAAGTATAGTATAAATGAGAAGATGTAGGAACGTGCAACAAATAAGAAGGATACCCATTGGGTCCGGACCTCAGCATACGACGGCGCTCCCGCACGTTCGCGGCTGCTCGCTGCACGCGGTACGGGGAGCCTCCGCACTGATACTCGGGCTCCGCTGACGGCTCCAGCAGGACATCTGGTAGAGGTAGTTATTCTTGTACGGTCTGCTTCAAAAAGCTGTATTCGGATTGTCTACAATCTGTGTTCCTTAGTAGGTATTGTATCAATATGTAGCCACCACACATAATTCTCATTGTGCGCTTATAAAATAATTTCAAACGTGCCGATATTATCGTGGAACTCCACGTCCACGTCCATAAAATGAATGGAAATACGTTCACGTTATAACGTTATCGAGGAAGGAAATTCAAAAGCGACTTCATATACTTCCATACAATTTAGTTCCCTGTGTTATCGTGAGACCGTGACGTGGATGTAGGTACACATTAATACAATTTATGGAACACAGGTTGTAGACAGTCAAACGAAATCTTGTCGATGTATAAGTACATTTTTTTTCTGGCTGACTGTGCAACACTGAAGCCAAGACCGGAACAAAAAAGGAAGGAAACCATAGGAACCTACGAAAATTGTGGAACAAAATAGTAGGTAACGTGTGGAGAAGGAGGTAAAAGTAGATACTTAAGTATGTTACAGCCTACAAGAATTATTTTTCTGAAAAACTGTATTCCGGCTTGCGAGGTACCGCGTCTACGAACAAACTTGCTTTCAAATAATATATACAACTAGCTTTTGCCCGCGACTTCGTCTGCGATCCAAGATGAAAAGTAGCCTATTTCCTTCTCCAGATCTCGGTCTACCCATGTGCCAAATTTCATCCAAATGCGTTCAGCCGTTTTAACGTAAAAGTGTAATTCTTAAATTTTCTACTTTTCTGCACAACTTTCTTAATTTTTTTTCCGCAAGAACCTTCTACAAAATATTAGAAAATTTAAAAAAAAAAGATGGATGAAATCGGTAAAGTCGTTCTCAAGTTATGGCGTGACCAATGGAAATAGGAAGGGGCATAGGAAGGGAAATAGGAGGGCGTGTCAGACTGCTACTAACTAAAACCCACCCACCCTTGTTCCTTCAGTTGCCTGTGCCAGGTGCCACGGTATCTCTTTCGAACAACCCGCGGCCCTAGCGGTCCCCGTCAGTTCGTGCTGACATCTCTTTGAGGCGGGCGTGGAGCACAACGCGCCGTCGACCCTGGTCGTCCTGGTCCTTACCGGGCGGCGAGCTGCCTATTGCTCGCTGCCCGCAAGCCCGCGCCTACGGTGGCCGGGAGTCGGCTGTTGACTCCCGTCCAGGGCGTCTCCTGCGGTGACTAGGGGCATGAGGGCGCAGAGATTGCCTCTCCCTCACGAGCTCCGCCTCCTCCTTTGCGAGCATTACTGCTTCGCAGAAGGAGGTGACGGCCTCCCATGCACTCTCGCTCTGTACCATGGCCTGGACCAGGGCCGGACGCGAGAGATCGCCGCCACGAGGACGCGGCGGTGCTCCGCCCAAGCCGGGCCGACCTCCACAGTATGCTCAACTGTGTCCTCCGGACGATCTACACAGTGGTGACACTCTGGCATTTCCTCCCGCCTTATCCTGAACAGGAACCTCCCGAAACAACCGTGTCCGATGAGGACCTGCGTCAGGCGGAAGGTGAGAGCGCCGTGGCGCCTCTAGCCACTCCTCAAAGAGGAGACTTATCGCAGTGCCTCCCTGATGCAATTCCAGGGCAGGGTATTGAAGGCATTGGCGATGTTTAGAGACACCGCCAAGACATCCCCACCCCGGGCCACAGCATCCCCCGTCATGAGGGCTCGCACGCGCATGATGGCGTCCACCGTAGACCGCCCCCTGCGGAAAACAAACTGGCTTTCCACCAAATCCGGCCCCACCCGCACCAGCTGCCCGACAAGGCGGTCTGCAATGACTCTTTCAAAGAGTTTGCCCACCTCGTCGAGCAGCACGATGGGCCGGTAAGCGGACGGAGAGTCCGCAGCGCGCTCCGGTTTCTTGATGAAGACCAGTTTCCCCGTCTTCCAACGAAGTGGGAACCGGCCCCTCTCCAAGCATGCGCTTAGTAGCCCCCTTAGTCGAGGCCCGAGAGCCCCCAAGGCCAGGACCAAGGCTTTTCCAGGTAAGCCGTCGGGTCCTGGGGCGGTATTTTTGGGATTCAGCCTACGTACCGCCACTCTCAGCTCTACCTCGGTCACCTCCGGAGCATCATCGTCGTTTTCGGTGTGGTCCGCATCTGGCACCGCAGGTGGCGGGCCACACGCCATGGGCGGGGGAGTATGTTCCCCTCGCGAAGGGAACAGAGCGCTCATCACGTCCTCCACGAGCTGGGGCCGGAGACTCTGCGTCAGCGGAGGAGCCTATGAGCGGAGTTTCTCCCGCACCATTTTGTAGGGGCGTCCCCACGGTTCTCTGTTCAGAGTCCTCAGCGACTCCTCGGGGGCCAACCCCTGGCCCGCAGGATCGCTGCTCCAAGGGCGGTCTTCGCCGCTCTGTACCCTTCGTACAGCTCCGCCTGCAAGGTCTCCGTATCCGGAGGGTGAATACGGAGCCTGCGGTGCCTGGTGTACCGACGTCGCGCAGCCATGCACGCCTCGCGCGAAGACGTCAGCTCCGGCGACCACCAGTACACCTGGCGCCGGGCGCGTCCGGGCTGGACCCGGGGCATTGCCACGTCGCATATTTCGGACATGGCCTCCCGGAGCCACTCCGCCTCGTCGTTAATGTCAGCAGGCCTGTCCGGTGGTTACACCCAGGCCTGCACGATCGAGGCTTCCAGAAGGAGGTCCCAGTCCAGCTGCTTCAGCGCCCACCGCGGACCACCCAGGGCCGGTCGGTCCGGCGCGTTCGAGGTCTGGGTAGAGACGTCAGACCAAATGTACCGGAATAGGTCTCCACCTCCTCCAAGACACGCCAGTTGACGGCATGTGGCGACATAGCGGGGCTGGCGAACGAGATGTCCACCACTGATTCACCCCGCATCCGCACGCATGTTGGGACTGAACCCCGGTTTAGGACGACCAGGCCATTCTCCAGAGCCCAGTCCTCCACCATCCTGCCCCGTGTGTCCGTATGCCGGGAACCCCAAGCCACATTCTTAGCATTAAAGTCCTCGAGGACGAGCACGGGGTGGGAACAGAACCCGACGACGACGACTCTCAACTCCGCAAGGGAGTTGTGGAACTCGACGAGAGTTCGGGTCGGGGAGAAGTATACCCCTACCACGACTATCTCCCCGAACCGTGCTGCCACGCAACCCCGTCTTCTCTTGACAGTCTCGAGGGACGGGATACCGGCGGCGGCTGACGAAATTAGGGTCACTGAGCCGCTCAGGTCCTCTGCCCAGTCGTCCCTGGGCGGGACAAAGTACGGCTCAGCGACCACAGCGATGTTAATTGACCACTGCGCCATGCTCTGGAGCCACATATCCTGAGCGCAGTACCGACGCGCCCTGAGGCGCAGTGGTTGATGTCCACCTGGAGGAGGCGTAATGGGGCCATTATTGGCACTCCATATCAGCCCCCTCCCGATCCCCCTGCGAGGGCCCAGCCGCGGTGTATGCGGCGGCGACGACGGTGGAGGCGGCAGCGGCGACGGCAGTGGTGGCGGCGGCTACGGCGGTGACGGCGGTGGCGGAGGGCTTGCCCCTGCCCCTGGCTTTGGTGGGTGGAGCGCAGGCCTCCACCTGCTCCCAGCCCGGTGATTGGCCGGCTTGCCAGCTGCCGCACATACTTACCAGTGCGGCTTGGCGTTGCAGGAGCCGGCCTTGTGACTGGGCTGACCACAGCGGAAGCAGAGACTGCTGCGGTCCACCTCCGAGGTGCATTTAGCTCCCACATGGTTGCCCACATGGCAGCGGAAGCACCTCAGAGGTCTGGGTTCCAGCAGTTTCACCTGCGCGGAAACCCAGCCCACCAGAAGCCTTCGGCACTCCCTGGCTATTTTTTGGCTTGCTTAAATACCTATCGTTTTAATCCTTAAATGGGGTAATTGTACTCATCATTATGAACAACTTTTACTACGGGACCAACCCAGAAATCGTGAAAAAAAATCAGTTGAGCCATAGATTTATGTTCGCATAACTCGACTCTAATGTATGGATCAGATCTTTTTTCTGCCGCGTGCCTAAACAAGCCGTTAGGCTCACCTCCAACCTCTCCCACCCCCTCCCGGAAGGGGAAATATCTCGAGACGCAAGCGTCTGAGGTGCGGGGGAGGAGTTTTGGCACCTTATTCTAGACACTATTCTGAATGCGTATGCAATTTTTCAGCTGGTTGTGAAAAATTTCATATCTTTAAGCTAAAAATCTTGGGCTACTGATTTATGATTTGAATATTTTAATTATCGAACTGTTTTTATTTTAATTTTTATTACGGACGCTTTTAACGTGCTCGTCTTTCTACAACGTTCTCACATGTATAATTTCAACATGAATGATATAATCAATATTTTGTTAACAGTATTTTCATTTAAAAGAGTGTCCGTGGAGTTTCTGGCCCGTTCTTTTCCAGAGGAACTTACTATGCTTTGGAATGGGTAACTAGGTTCATCTCTCTGACTGAGCGACCCCTTGACAATTCAAACTTTTGAATTGTCAAGGGGTCGCTGTAATTGGTTAATTTAAAATAAATGCTTTTAGTTTGAGTTCAAATTTGATGTCATTTTAAGTTTAAGTACTATGCAGCAAAGCTTCGCAACCAGTGTAAGTAAGTATATGTAATGTCGTCTTTACATCATGACCAACACATAGACGTAGATACCAGAATCAAACGAAAGCCATCTAAGAATAATTTCTTTTTATAATAAAATTAAAAGTATCTAGAGTGGATGTACTTGACAAAATCGCCAGAACGTATGACGTGTCTCGTATTGGTAAGCGCTGGCCCCTTACTATATTTTCCTCAATGTTAAACCACTCAGGCATCAATGCCTTGATTTTACAGATGTAGAATAATATCGAAATAAGGAAAACTATCATAGAAGAAACTTCACTCGTAATTTGGCTTTGGGGAAGGCCTGACCGGTCTCCTGTACCAGCGTTGACAAGCCCTGCTCCCCGGTGTCCAAGCCTCTGTGTACCGGGAACCAAGGACTAGTGCTCAGAACGATTCCTGCGTCCTTACCCGCGACCTAGCCTTCTACTACTACTCGCTTATGTAAACCTACAATGAGGATTATACGTATGAAGATTAACACGTGTAATCCACACTGTAGGTTTACTGCCCGTGTGTTTCTTTTACCTAACCTATCAGTTACCGGCCTGCGCAGCCTAACTGCAAAAACCCGTTACAATAGGAATAGACAAACATTTGAGAAACCGCAAAGATAATCCACGGATTGCGAAAAATTGTCGTAAGCGCTAACATGAATTGCTCGGTCAAACACCTCCTGAAGTCCTGAACCACCAACAAAAATGACAAGATCCAAAACAAGATGTTCAGAATGTGACAGGAAGAAAAGCAAATACAGTTGTGAGCGATGTGAAGTACCAATATGCTTAGAGCATATTGGTACTTCACATCTAAATATAAATCTTTTTTTCCTAGATCTGTTCTGATCTTTCATTAATCCGAACTAAGTTTGTAATTTGTTAGGTCGCTCTGATGGCTAGTATAACTTGAGCGAATTCCGTTTATTGAATACCGTAACAAAATTCCTAGTAACTATGTACTTAAGTATGTGACACACGGCGCTCATTCTTACGGTAGATAAGATTATATTTTATTAAATTAAAATTAAAGTAGATATCAAGGTGATCACCACACAATATTAGACAATAATTTCAAGGGCACGATCGCTGATTTCTATTAAAATTATTCAAGATGAAGATTTTCTAAAACGCTGAACAATAATATTAGAAAAAAAAAACTTAACGCGGGAATATCAGACATTGCATCTTTTTCTTTCTATTTCAGTAAGAAAAGGACAGAAGATAAATATTAGTTTAGACGTAAATTGACGTAGGTATTTTAGTAGCCATGTTTTTAATCACGTCTAAACTGTCTATGGAGTACCTATCTTAATTTGACAGGACTAAACTAACATTTATCTTTTGAAAAAGATGCACTGAACTTAAATTTAGTTTAGTTTGTAAACAAGGGATTCGGCGCCAGTATCGAATAATTTGACACATTAATTATGCGATAATTTTCTTCGGTTATTCCGTACTACACTAACAATTGCAATGCCTTTCATTTTGACAATTTGACAACATTGATTGCGTTATTTACGTTATCGAGCAGACGAATCAAACAAACGAAGCAAACATTATGAAATAATGGATTAGGAATCATCCTAAATTATAAAAAAAAACTAGTCGGTGCATATGTATGGAAAATAAGGAAAGGCTTCTGTTACAGCTATAAGTTTGATAGTAAAACATAGTAAATGAAGCAGCGTTGCTACTTGGTGAAGTAAAATAACTTTCCCTTTGTGCACGAACTAATTTTGCATTGTTTTGACAGCTTCTTTAAACCGACAACATTCTCGTGGTCAAGAGAAGTAGTTTCAAAGATTATCTTCCATTTTCTAATTAAACAAGACAATGACAAATGAACGAACACTGTCCTTTAAATTGTTATGTATAAATAGTATCTAACCCTTTAGCCCGTAACCGTTATTTAGGTACTACGTTATTCAAGTAATCGATGAGATAAATCAGTTAAATAATGTAGGGCACGGATTTTGGTTTCCCGAAACCATTAGGCTTCCAAAAGTTACATTTTACGGGTAAATGACTGAAAGAACACGAATACCTGCTGTAAAGTAACAGGACATAACTTTTCACAAATATGTACCTATTCTTACGCTGAAAAAACACTCACGGACCAATAAAGCAGAAATAATTACAAAACCTAAAATAATGAAGACAGAACCTAGTATGTATTGAGTTTCAAAGGACTATTTATTTTCTCCGAACATCCATGGAAGGCTTGTCCTACGATTGATAATTTTCAGCTGAAATTTTCAATTTCCAGCCAACAAAAGCCTTTTTCCAGCCAACAAAAGCCTTTTGTTTCCTCTTAATAATGAGTTTAATGTAGGACATCATAATGTTACTTACTTTAAATACGAATAAAGTCTCCCTTCATAATATTGCACAGTTTTTATTACAATAACATTCACTCTAGCATTTAAAACATAAGAAGAGATAATTTCAGAGATTGCGATGCGACAAGCACATTTTTAAAATGATGATAAGAAAAAAAATACTAACGATGCTGACCTGTATGAAGCTGCCGGGTGTGCTGATGCACATAGGCTGCAAGAGGCAGCTGCAGTCGACTCCTGGCTGCAGCATACACACAAGACGGCAGTTCCGAAGTCAGTGAGGCCCCCTCGTCGTCAGACCCGTCGGCGTACGCAAACTTCAGGCCGGAGTAATCCAACCGACGGGAATCACTAAACAAAAATAAACAATTAAAAGGCGTGCTAATAAAAAAAAAAACTTCAGTTTGTTGTATGTTACACACGAGTTTTTCGACGATGGCATATTTTCTTCAGCAGTAAACATGGCTTTTATGATGGCTTGAAGGAAAGCTGTTCCTGTTTCACAGTTTATTTAATTAGGTAGTTTCAATAAAGGCCACGACAAAAAATAAACTTCTTCCGAGATGAAAACACTTTTTTTTAATAACAATTTCTTTTATAAATATTTATTAATAATATTTTTTTAGGTACTTAGTAGATACTGATTATGTATGTTTTTCGTGGTCTTAAAGACTAGACCGGTAATATAATAGAGTATTTTTACGCAGCTGATAATGTCTATTAAGGCTCCAAAGAGCGACTGACGCTTCTCTTCCGCTACCCTTAGTCAAAGTACCGCTCTGCCGGAGGTTCTCAAGGACACGGATCTCGCGGTTTTAGAACGAGAGGGAAAACGGTTCAATTAAATTATTATGATAATTAACAAGTCTAAGTACCAAATTAAAAATACAGCAGCAGCAGCAGAAAAAAAATTCTAAACAAAAAAAAAACTAATACAGTAAAAACACTAATATTTAAAAAAAATACTAATAGGTATTAAAAAAATATTAATATAAAAAACTTGATAAAATACCTCAATGGTGGTGACGTAGATGAGTCCGCAAGCTGGGTCCTGGTAGCTGACATTTTTCTAATCGCTATCAAAGCTCCGCGACTATACCTCGTTCGAAAATCAAATCCAACTGAATCTGCGTGGACCGCTTACGATCTAATATTATACCGTAAGGGGTGTTCACCTACCCCACGTCCACGTTAGTGTGAGTTTGGTGACGAAATTTTTGGGGCTACATGAAAACTCGCCCTAACGCCATGAATTTAACGTTGATAATGTATTGACAAAAAACGGCGGTTTATGCGAGTGTGTCCTTCATCCCCGATTTTTGGGGTGGAGTTTTCGACAGTTAAGGCAGGCGGGGGCGGGGCTTACGTCTTAACCTTTATCAAAGGACTAAAACTATCGGATAATTATTTAAATGATTAGCTCAAACGAAGACGCTCGAACTTGGACGATTCTGAAGTTAGCGAAATTATTAAAAGACCGACCACTGTAGGTACCTAAATGTTTATCTCAAGTATGAATTTTCTTGTTTTTATAAAATAGTACCTGTGCGTGCCCGGTGTCGCCCGGCGGAAATCAAAGTCTCTATCCCCACAGGTTTAGGGTGCGCGTTGTCTGTCAGTATTTTGTTACATATCCGATGGATTTAGAAAAATAATCTTTCAAACAAACCTTGTCCTGCATGGCAATTATGAACACAACAATAAAAAACAGACAAATCGGTCGAGCCATTCTCAAGTGATGAGCTTTCACAATGATCATAGTGTCTGTCTGTCTGTGTAATTACGTAGTTCTTCTAAACTGCACAACGGAGTTTGACGTGATTTTTACCATATCTAATTGAGAAAATTTCTGCCAGTAGGTTTCTGTGTAGGTATAATACTTTCATATTTAACTTAAATATAGTAAAGAAATGTAGATGTTTTGTCAAGTCGTAGGTACAAACTGGGCGAAGCAAGGACGGTCACTAGTATTAATATGATTAATATGTTTTAATATGATATATGTATGCAGAGCTGGAAGCATGATAATGCGTCTGTCTTACCAGAAGCATTATGATGCTTTCAGCTCTGAAAACTTGAAAAAATCCTAGAATTAGATACGTACTTAACGTATCTTATTCTAGGAATTTTTCAAATTTTCTTTCTTCTTTTCTTTCTTTCTTTCTTACTTTTCTCGAAGAAAACTTGAAAAATTCCTAGAAAAATTCCTATTTTTTGAATTCCAGTTGATTGGGCTACAAAAAATGTAATAAAGTACTTTCTACATCACACACAGTTACTAACAGTACCTATGTGGTTAGGTAGGTTCATCAAACCTTTAGCATCAAACAATTAGATGATAAATCTTAAATTAATCTAATTATCTATGTATTTGTTACTTTTGAATCTTTATTCAAAAGGAACAAATACATAGATAATTAGATTAATTTAAGATTTTTCTATTTTTTAAGTCTGATCTATCAGACAAAAAAATATATAGAGTTACCTGGATAAGTAGGATCTCAAGGGACCTAGGATTATTTATCACTAACAGAGGCTTTTCATTTACACAGTTTCCCAAATACTTAGTCAGGTTTAAACTGACAGTTGTTTTATTTACAGAGGCCCTGCTAAGACAGGTCGAAATCCATCGAAACGATCATTTATAGATGTGAAAATGTACATTTAAATCGTATCATGACCTGTCCAGACCAGTATTCAAAATGTTAAATTGTTATTATTGATCTCACTTATACAGGATATTGAACTACAAAGGTAAAAATCAAAAGATCTAACAAATGCATTCTCAGTTATAAAGGTTTACTAATAAGTAAACCTTTACGAAACGATTGAATTGAAATACCGCTGTTACTGGGTATTACCCAGTAACAGCGGTAAGTTTCGGGACCTCAATGCTATTATCAGTAGTAGAGTTTTCTTAACTATCCAGGTCCCACTTAACCAGGCAAGATGGTACACTGTAAAAAATATCGAATGATGAGCGAGTTTTAATTCAAAATTCATATTTAAAACAGGCTGATGCTTACTGAGTCTGAAATCTGTAGGTACCTACATCATTTTCTCTAGGGAATGGAGGAAAGAAATGGCTCGGTGGGTCGGGGCTGCGAGCCGGATCGATGCTGGCCCGGCTCTCCCATTGGCGGATGTGCGAGTGTTCCTGACAGCTCCACAATATTATAAAACAAACTCGGCAACCGTACCTACTTCACTGGAGCGAACGATGCAAAGAAAAAAAATAGCTTTATGTTTTTTTTTAATGATGTCTAAATCGCATGTTTCATTCGACATCTAGTTTGTTTCACGTGTTTTGACAGCACCACACGTTTTTCGCGTTAACCCTAGAATAGTAATCTTATAATTAATCATCGCCTGGAAGGCTATTTTATATAACAAATCGAAACCTATACTAAAATAAAACAAAGTCTGGTAAGTTACACCATTTATAACTCAAGAACAGCTGGACAGATTTTTAGTATTTGATTTTGGATTTTTTCCGCCTCGAATAGCAGAAAAACTATAAAAAAATTATGTAGGTAGATAATTCATTTTCTCTTACATTTTCTAGTTATTGAATCTGAGCCGGTACGAAGTTTAGCTAGTTTTGTTATAAAACTTTTACTGAAATTAAAGATTTTTTAACGAAATAACAAGCTAACATTCCGTACCTTTTGTACATTCGAAACAATTCAGAGAAACTCTAATTAGTCCGTAAATTAACTTTTACTAAAGTATTACCCATGCTGACACAGCATTACGGAAATATTTTACAAAAATAACTGTAGGAGATAGATAAAATTAATAGTCACTCTTTAATAAGACACCATACAAATCCGGAACAATCCGGGAACAATTCTAATGCCGAAAATATGATTTTTGCTTTATGATTTTTGCAGCATGACGTATAGGTACTACCGGGTAGATTTTATTCAAACTTTGCAAAGATATAATTTCCTATAAGTCTGGTCAGCATGTAAGCTATAAATTATTACGCTATTTGCTATGGGGGATGAGTAACCAATATTGAAATTTGTTCGTATTCTTATATAGTTTACCGCAAATTATAAAACGACGAGCGAAAACGCTATAGTATTGCAGATAGTTATAGATTTAACCTTTTACAAATGATTATCTATCATCACGCTATACCTTTATGGAGCGAAGCAGTCAATCATGACAAAATAAAAGAACGGCTATTTTAGTCAACTTTCAACTAAGCAAATTGTTTAAAGCTTCGACGACTGCTTTGCAAATTTAAGTTTGATTCCCAACAAGTGATATTTTTGTTGAGTTGCTTCTCACACGGACAATTGTACCTACGTAACTTGCTCCGTCAGTCCTGACTCTCTTCATATTATGGCTACTGAGACCAAAACTACAAATGTATTATACAGGGAAGTTTTTTAAAAATTTGACTGTTACTTAATGTATTGTGGTGTCTTACGACTTCCACGTGAATGAAGTCGCGGGCAGAAACTAGTTTCAATTAAATAAAAATATGTATGCGGCCTCTTCTCTATTTCGTTTAAGCCGTAATACACATCAACCTACTATTTACCAACCAATACCAACACTTAAAAAAATCTGGAGCGTGAGAATAACTCCTGTTTATGATGCTACAAAACACTCGCAACAAACTAGCTGCAATTTGTCATGACTATAAATTAGCGAGGCACCCTTTCATAAACAAGAAATATCCACAACTACTATAATTTGCTGCTAATTTTGCTCGGAAGTTAGGCCCTCGTCGACCCTGTAATTGATTTGTCGCGGAGACGCGCGGCCCCGTGACCTACGAGGGTGGCACCGCGCGACCGGCACGTGCCGCGACCACGCCCCGAACGACCATGTTTGATAGTTTCTCGCGTGAGATCTCATGTCGGTTTGAGTTTGTGTTGTGGGTTCTTGTGTGCAGTCATCTGTGTATGTGAATTTGTACTTCAACTTCAACCCAGTGCAGATTCAACCAGCAAAAGCAAATGCGATTGAATAGGTAGATAGTTTGCGAATATTTTCGGATGTGAAAATTGACCGCTTGATTGAATAGTTCACATTGACAGTTTTTTAATTATGTAGGTTCATCTATGACATTAATGTTGGTACTAACAAAATCGAAATCAAAAGTCATTTCTTCAAATAGGGCTGGAAATCATCACTTTTTGGACGTCAAAATTACGTAATACAGTCCCCCAAAACGCCCACCCTTCATCACTTCCTAGTGCTTTAGCTGGCGCAACAAACTGCCCAGCAGCATAGCTGTCTGTTAAGTTAGATTATGAAATCAAGTTCTGATTTCATACTATAGTAGATATGCAAAGTAATTAACATTAGGTACAAAACATTAAATTAAAGTATTTGCCATTATGTCTGATAGCACACGCTAATATTTATTATTGAATATTATACTCGGGCTTACTAGTGCAATGCCGACTTATGTTTATATAGCTGTAACTAGAAGTCACAAATGATAATGATAATTATCAATAATACGGCCATGAACACAAGGCGACCCGTCACCACAAGCATCACCCATTCACGAACATAACGCAAAGATTGGCCATTCCCCGCCTCGCCAAATAAAACAGTCAAATAAATGAACAATGAATTCTGTATAACCTGTCAGTAGGTAAGCTAACGAGTGGGCCATTTAAAATTTAAAATTCGGCTATAAAAAAAAAAACTACTGATTATTTTTTCAAATTTCTGGTTTTAATCGAAGGGTTGAACTTTTTCGTTTAAGAATAGAACACAATATCATTCATATGACTACCACGACTAGCTCGGCTCTACCCCATCCGATCAACCCAATTTTTCATTACATTTTCGATGGTTTCGGCTTGAATCTCTTCAATGGAACTTGAATTTCATGTTTCAACGCTTCAATTGTCTCTGGATGGTTTGCGTAACATTTATCCTTAATGGTTCCCCACAGACAATAATCCAAAGGGCGCAAATCACAGCTCCGAGGCGGCCAATTGACATCAGCATTTCGGCTGATTATTCGATTTTCAAAAACAGTGCGCAAAATATCGACGGTTACGTTGGCTGTGTGACATGTGGCCCCGTCTTGTTGAAACCTAATGTCCATGTCATTGACATTCTCATAAATTTTTGGAAACAAAATTCGTTGAGGATGGCATGGTAACGCCCATCGTTGACGGTAACGGCGACTCCTTGCTCATTTTCGAAGAAAAATGGCCCAATGATGCCGCCAGATCAAAATCCACACCAAACAGTGACTCGTTGTGGATGGATGTTCTTGCACAATCTGAGCCACATCAGCAATGTTTTCGGTTGAACGCGTCCAGTGCGTTCCACCGAAAACATTGCTGCTGTGGCTCAGATTGAGAACGTACACGTGTTGCGTTGTGCAATAACGATCCATTTTTACGAACTCGCTTCACAAATTGACGCACAAACTGAACTGAAGGCAGATCATTTCTCGAAAATTATCCAGGTAAATTTCTTGGTTTGCGTTAAAAACTCACTACTTTGGAAGGAAGTTTTTAATGTTTCCCAATTTTGGTCGAGCGTATAGCGTCCCATTTTGCAAATGTCAAACCTAAAACTAACTTCCTGTCAAAAAATGAATGTCATGCTACCTTTCAAAGTCAAAGTAATCGGTACTTCAAATTTAAAACACTCTTTACTTCTGGAGAAAGAACATAAACATTGTCTTGAGTTAATCATAGCCACTAACTACTACTTACAACTTGTCCGTTAAACTTATTTTATTTTATTTATTAAGGGATAATAAACAACTACAGCATATATACCCTACACAGGAAGAGACCGCGAGTATCGTATAAAATGCATATTTGTGTAGTGTACATCTGCAACTAAAATCTTGGCCACTCCCAGGCAGGTCAGTTCACAAATTTTTCTAGTAACCTAACAGATATTGTTCAGAAGCACCCCGCTGATAAAATTTTTGGTTCTTGGCGATTTTAACGTTCCAAACATAAACTGGGAACCAGATGATGATGGTCAGTCTGTTTGCCCTAGTAATATGTTCAGGTCAACTTGTTAGATAACTTTACAGTCTGCAATATCTCGCAATATAATTCGCACGTAAATGTCAACAATAAAATACTAGATCTAGTTTTAGCTAATAGCGAGGTTTTAGTAGCAAGTTGCGCTGATCCTCTGGTGCCGGAAGATTCACATCATAGGGCTCTCTGTGACTGCTGATTTCGTGGAACTTCAAACTCTTCCTGCGCGTCCTCGTATTAAATTTTTATATCGATCGGCCGACTATACGGCCATTAATCGCCGACTGAGCCAGATGAACTGGCTCAACGAAGTGAGCACTAGGACACTCGAAGATGCCGTATCATTTTTCTATGAGTCAATGAACTGCGTGACTCTTTTGTACCAATTAAGACGGTAGTTCCAAGCAGCAGATACCGTCTCTGGTTCAAACAGCCTCTGATAATAATTCTAAAAGAAAAAGCGAAATACCACGCAAAATTTAAGTAATACCTGTTTGACCACGAGTCTTTAGTTTTGCTCCGACATCGTGCCAAGGAAGTTGAAAGTGAAATGTTTAGCTGCTACATTACGAAAATTGAAAAGGACATTTTTAAGACCTCCGAAGCGTTTTGATCGTACGTAAAATCAAATCAATGCTTATCCTTCCTTATTTAAATATAGAAATAGCACTTCAAGTATAGGAGAGGATATCTGTAACATGTTTGCCAACTATTTCTATTCTAATTTTCTCAGTTCTGCTAGTAGTATCAACGGTGACGACGATCTTTCCAATGACCACGTGCGGGGGTCTAGCATGCAGTTGAACGATATTGTTTCGGACATACATTCAGTCGAGGAGGTCGAGGTTAATGAATTAAACGTATTCAATCTACTTCAAAAGGGGTTGACCTATCTAAATCAGCAGGATCAGACAATATTCCGTCAGTTTTTATACTCAAATGTGCCAAAAGTCTGACTCCTCCTCAGTCTGAGTCCTCCTCCTCCTTTCACTTCTGTTCAGGCGGTCCCTAAATTTAGGTGTGGTTCCTATAATTTGGAAGTCGGCGTTAATCACTCCGATCCACAAAAAAGAGCCAAGAAACCTCGTGGGAAACTACAGGCCCATATCCAAACTATGCATTTACGCTAAAATCCTGGAAAGAATAATATACAAACAGCTATATGCTTGTCTTAAACTAAGCATCAGTGACCGTCAGCATGGTTTCCTGCGAGGTCGGTCCTCACCTACCAATCTCATTCTTTGTGGTGACTACTTGACTGAATGTATGACTCGTTGCACACAAGTAGATGTAATCTACACAGATTACAGCAAGTGTTTTGATCACTTGGATTATGCTATACTTTTGTGCAAGCTATTGGCTATAGGTATCCGTGGAAATCTTTTCAGGTGGTCCTCATCTTATGTGGCCAACAGATGTCAAACTGTTGTTCTTAATGGATATACACCGAGAACTATGATTACCCCTCTGGGATTCCACAGGGATCGCTTTTGCAACCCTTGTTATTCAACATCTTCATCAATGACGTCTCTTCATGTTTCTCTAACTCAACAGTTCTTTTGTTTGCGGACGACATGAAGATCCTAAGTGAAATCAGAACTTATGAAGATGCTGAACGTCTCCAACATGATCTGGACAGATTTCAAAAGTATTGTACGGCCAACCGCTGGATCTAAATGGCAAACTTTAATCTATTCTTTACGATTACAAACTAGCCAACACTCCAATAGCCAGAGTTAATACGATAAGAGACTTAGGAGTCACTTTTGACTCGAAACTTCTTTTTGACACACACATCGATAATATTATTAATAAAGTTTAAGGCACTAGGTTTCATCTGGAGGATATCAGCCGATTAAAAAAATATCAAAACACTCAAAATTCTTTATTGTGCTTTTGTGCGCAGTCATCTCCGATACTGCTCACCAGTATGGAATCCTATTTATATTGCTTAGGTCAATCGCATCGAAAGTATTCAAGAAAGGTTCTAAGGTACATTCAGTTTAGATCAAAAACCAATTTGCCTAATTATTACAGCCGTTGCAGGAAGTTTCAAATTCTTCCACTAATTGAGCGGAGAAAAATTGCCGCCATGGTATTCTTGTTAAATTTAGCAAACTTTTCAACAGACTGTTCTGAACAGATGAGCAAAATTGGGCTGCGTGTTCCATCTTTTACCTCAAGGAATCATCGACCTCTTTATGTTCCCTCTGTGCGGTGCATATATCGACAAAACTCTTATATGATAAGAACTAGCAGGGCATACAACTCGTTGTGTCAGTGTTGATGATTTTGATTTGTTCTCCATCAGCGTTCCTAAACTAAAAAAAAACTGTGTAAAAACTTCTTTGAAGATCACTAAAACCTGTTCAGTCTTTTCTTAATTTTCTCCGAGTGCTTACTTATTCTTGCTTTCGCTTGCCTGTCTACTGTTTCTTGTGCTACCCTAATATTGTCAGTGAAAACTTTTAATTTGCCTTCTTTCACTGTCAACTATCTGTATCTTAGCTGTAAGTTTTCTTAAGAAATAAAATAAAATATAAATAAAATAATACATAAGGTTAACAAAAGCTTAGGAAGTAATGTGGCAGTCCCCTGCATTATCATTATACTGAGTGGTTGATAGTATAGTATGCCTTTGAAATAAGGTTAGATTTTACTTTAGCTTTAAACGCATTAAAAGGCAAGTCTAGCAAAGAGAAGGTAGCTTGTTATAAAAGGTTATACCAAGCCCAACAAATGAGTTATAAACCTTATAAAGGCGGTGAAAGGGAGCACGTAGTTTGTCCTTATTTCTGTTAATACCACTATTTTTAGTGAATAGATGCCAATATCTTTTAAAAATCTCTCAGGGAAACTCTGGGGTCTAGTTGGTAAATTTCTCCAAGAGTTGTACAAGTTGTAGATACCCAACTAGAATACTAAGAGCTGATGCTGCTAAGTACCACGACACGTGAGTAACATCTGTGCTACTAGCAGTATTTCCATTTTATTGGGTTCGAGTTCCTTATTCCTAGAGAAATTGTCTAGCTACATTGATCTCATTTAAAAAAGTTTAACTAGCCTATTGGATTTATTTTTTACTTCAAAAAGCTGTCAACCAGCGATTTGCATATAGAATTACAAACATTTTTCACAGGAGTCTTAATAATAAATAATTTAATCCAAAACCGCTCTTTTAAAAAGCTACAAACCACCAGCTTGAGTTAATTTATTTATTTGGGTGCATATGTTGGGTGGGGATTATCCAGCGAGTCCACAAGACCATAAGGACCACGTGGTCCTGAGTCCTGTGCGCAGAGCGCACGCCGCGTGTCAAGCGGCTGCCGGCGCGCGACCGCCACGCGCCTCTCAAAGTGCCCGGAACCGAGTACCGACGCCTCTACCAAAACTGTTTTTCTGACGGCACTTAATTAATCCGTGTCGCCAACTAGTTTTGATCACTGTTATCGACATCATACAGTTCGGGTACAATGCAAACAGGTTTACGAATATGAGGCAAGTTCTAATTGTGTTTTGGTACCAACAACGCTCATCTAGTGCAGACATCCCATACACATTTTGGTAAATCCTACTAATATTATAAAAGCGACAGTTTGTGAGGATGTATGAATGTTTGTTACTCTTTCACGCAAAAACTACAGAACAGATTTTGATGAAACTTTACAGTAATGTAGCTTATACATCAGAATAACACATAGGATACTTTTTATCCCGATGTTCTCACGGGATCGACACTTATGCAGGTGAAACCGCGGGGCGCTATTAGTACTCGTATATGTAGGTAACCCCACCCAACTTATTTTTTTTTGTTTGTCTTTTTTCTCTGCGTCATGTTTACCGCAAATAAATGTATTTTCTTCTTCTGCTAGGTACTGGTTTGAGTAGTTTTTTATTGACACTCTGGCGGTTTGATACTTTTATGTGGGTAGTTTTAGATAATTTCTTTGTGAAAACCTCTAGATATGAATAATCTAACAACCATAATTTAATAAAGCATAAAGGATCTAGCTATCATGAAATCTAATCTCTGAAATTCTAGATCCCTACAAGATAAATGTATAAGTGCCAGTACAGTTTTTTCAATTGCCTGGAAACTAAATCGCTCCCTTTGTGATGAGACCCCAACCCGTATTTGTCTGTATGTTTGTTGTATTTAAGCATTTATTATACGCAATTATTAACAAGTCGGGAACAGAATCGAACATGTCAACTTTAATGTGGTTCTCAAAGTTTTAGATTGAGACCGTGTTAATTATCAAAATTGTCTTTACCTACTTAAGTATCTTAGGTAGGTACTTCTTTCTAAAAATTATTTACTTGCTGTTAAAATTTAATATTATATTTACCACTAGAGTTTGCCCGCGGCTTCGCCCGGGTGCATGTCCGAAATTATCCTACGGAAACATCATCATCATCTAGCCTAGCGTTTTTCCAACTATGTTGGGGTCGGCTTCCAGTCTAACCGGATGAAGGATGAACCAGCTGAATACCAGTATTTTACGTGGAGCGACTGCCTATCTGACCTCCACAAATTATCCTACGGAAACGTAGGCAGTATCCTATGTATTAAATTGAGGATATAAACCATGTGTGCCAAATGTCATCTAAATCCTATTAGTAGCATAATACTAATGATTGAAATACTATCGTAAATCCATGCCAGCGTATTTCGGCGTTTTGTTAGGTTACTGCGCAGGAATTGTGGACAACGTGTGGTGAGCAGAATACCGTATTGTATGCATGCGACATACTACTCGATATTGGATAGGGGGGTATGGATGATCTCGGTAGACCATGACCTGGGTTAGGACCCAGGTCATGGTCTACCCATGTGGCAAAGGAGATCATCCATACTAGGCCAGACATCCAACGAAAACAACGCAAAAGAAGTATGTCACCTAAGCCGGAGAAGTCTACCCAAGCATTTCTCACTACGGCACCAAAACTCTACGACCGTTCCTACAGGGGCCCAAATACCATGAACATTTCCTTTCATCCAAAACTGTTTAGCCAAACAAATAAACTCGTTTTCGCATTTATAATCAACTCAGTCTATCGCAGTCCACTGCTGGACATAGGCCTCTTCCAGGCTGCGCCACAACACCCTGTCCTCCGCCTTCCGCATCCAGTCCGTCCCAGCAACCTTCAGCAGCAATCTTTAGGTCGTCCGTCCATCTAGCTGGGGGGCGTCCCACACTACGCTTGCCGATACACGGTCTCCACTCCAGGACTCGTCTGCTCCACCGGCCATCGGTCCTACGACAAACATGGCCAGCCAACTGCCACTTCAGTTTGCTTACTCTGCGCGCTATGTCGGTAACTCCGCATTTATAATATTAGTTAGGATTAGGCATTATTCCAGCTATTATTATCTTTAATTAAGGTACCTGTACCGCTTTCTAAAACTTTTTCCTTTCTGGTTAAAGACATTTAATTCTCATAAAGAAATTTACATTTCACTTACATAAGAACAAATTTAAAAATAAAACATAAGAACTAATCATTGTCCTTCGACACTCGGACACTGTGCCACTATGCGTAACTACCCTGCCTTGAGATAAAGAGTGCGGTCCCGCTGTCACAATGCAGATACGTCAGTCAGTAATACAACTTTTGTTTACAGCTGCTTTTTAATTTTTTTATTTATTATATTATTTTGCGTATTGGTTTTATGTTAAGTTGGTAGCATTAATCGTTTATGGTTAATTAATACTGATATTTTGAAGAAGATATTTTTTTTAGATTGTTTTTATTCATTTACTTGTTGCAAGCGCTTAATATTTCCGGGAAGTACTTAGATAACTTCGTTCCCCGATGAATAAAACAGTATCTAAGGATGATTATTATACTGTTGCGTCTGCATCGCAGTTACTATAATCACATTTTATCGCCTCGGGTTATCCTATCTTCTCCGTAGCGTATCGATAGCAATCTAAATGGACTCGGCCCAGAATTCGGCCACTTGTTTGGCACCATCACCAGTGTTCATCAGTTCCTGTAACGTGCAGCTGACAGGACACGCACGACACGATATTAAGTATCCTATCGTTTGTGGAACAGCACCACATTTACACTCCAAGGCGGAGTTGTCTATGAGTCTCCACCTGAATAGGTTTTCCTTGGTTCAGCCAACCTGGGTCCGGAGTCTAAAGACTTCCAGGTTACCCAAGGTAACTCATGTCCAGGTGGGGGGTTTTCAGCGAGTGGGACGAAAGGAAGCACAGTCTCGCCACAGCTTCAGTCTTTCAGGGTTATTCTGTAATGCCGTGGAATTGGCGAAGTACCTATTGGGCCAACGGAGATGTCCGCTTTTTGTATGGACGTTGCTTTTTTATTCTGAGAAAAATCTAACCTGAATCAAACTACACTTAAATTAAAGCTAAAAAATATGGAACTTGGAACCACTGAAATAATATTTTTAGACCCCTCCTTTTAATAGAAAAAGGGAAACTATTTAATGTTAGTACATATATTTTACTTGCTGATGTTTTCAGCAGCAGCAGAAGAGAGGAAAAAAATAGGAAGAGGTTTTGGATGATTTAAAAAAAATCATAAACGTGCTCAAATGAATAATATTAAAGTGTTTCACGACTCTTTTTGACGTGCAGTCACTTTCCGACATACGATCTAAATGGTAAATGTTGCTATACAGCGAGTTTATACACGATCAAGCACGCACGGCCGCATGTTCCTTAAGACGTACGTCCGCATTCACTGTCTATCTGCACGACGTTCGCGGTGGTGGGGGCACTCGCTTGAAGCAAAATTGGTCATGTAAATCCAGCAAGTAAATAATAATAATTATCGACATACGGCGAACCTATTCACGTTGTTTTCGTCGTGTATCGTGCACAACCTTGGCGGGACTTACAGCCGGATATAAGAGGCTTAAATTGACAGATGTTCTATTCATCTATTATATTTGACAAAGTGTTGACCGTCAGGCACAGAGTACATCCGTCAGGCTTCATTCGTCTGATCCGTCACTGTGTTATCGTATTGAAAGTGGCAGAGACTAGTTGCCAAAGGTATGTTTCTGTTTATTATTGCAATTTCATAATCGGGAAAAGGACCGTTGGAAGCTGCTCATGTGAGAATAATTGTCTGGTGTCTTGGATGGGCTCGGCATCAAAATGATATATCTCCACCTGCTGTTTCTCGAATGTTTTAATAAGAGAAGACTCAGGTCTTCTCATGTTAAAACATACAACAAGAAGACATTAAAAATGAAGAAAATCAATAAAAGATTATATAAAATAAAAGTTTTACTTCATATCAAAACTGTTACACTTGCGTCCAACTATAGCATATTCATCCACTTTCGAACTCGATTCCAACTCATTAAAAAGGAATTCTCCTATGTACGTTATTAAAAACTGTTCTCGATCAATAGTAATTATAATACTATGTACGTTATTAAAAACTGTTCTCGATCAATAGTAATTATAATACTATTATCATTGACTCCTGCTACCTGTGGACTATGCTGAAACATGCACTTCATCATAACCGCTTTATTATTAGTGTAGATTATATTATATATATTATATTACCTAGGTAAATAAATAATCTGATTAGATTCGTTTCTTTCACATTGACAAATCAAACATGGATTGACAGTAATGGCAGAACCATGTGTCAATTTGGCCAAGATTATTTTTTTTGGGGTGTGTTCACTTTATTTTTCTAGACAATTAGAAAGGTTTGTTCGTTTTAGGAGTAAATTCACACAAAAACAAAAACATTTTTTTTTAAATTGGACGTCTTTAAAAATGTATGATATAGTTAGAACCACTAGTTTTTGGGATGTCTATCTAAATATACTTAATTTATCAGGTAATTAATGAAAAATAAAAAAAAAATTTTTTTGGACATGTGCTTTAAGTAACTGTCGTGCCAGCGACACTGTAACGGTAGATATAACTAGATAAATTAATAAAGTTGTTAGGACCAATTACTATTAAACGGATTGCTTGAATAAAAGTTTGAGCATCGGCCTGCTTGCACCCCATCTAATAGAATCTGCATCGGAGGGGCCATATACACGCGACCCGCGACCCGCGATCGCGTCCCCACTCTATACCGCACTGTACAAGTACCGCAGTCCTATGGGAACAACACACAAATTACCCAAAACTAATTGTCTAATATGTTAACGCCATTTAGCTAAACAGATTGAACATTTCAAATGGGTTTTTTGTGGTCGTTTCGTGTTTGTAGCGCGCAAATGTTAGAGCGATTTGTAAAAAAGGTCGGTCGTGGCTCATAGACTCTATTGATTTATTTTGACAAAGAAAATGATGATGATGATATTTGGTTTTGGTTTGAGTAAGATAAGAAAAAGCTTGAAGACCAAGGAGTTCTTAACCGACTTCAAAAAAAGAAGGAGGTTTTCAGTTCGTTTTTTTTTTGGTATTTTAAATATATATATATATATTTGCAATAATGTATATAAAATAACTTTAATTTCGGATGTCGGTGTTTTTGGATCTGTATTTTAGTTTTTTTTGTTGTAAAGTTTTCTGATTTTTAGTTTTTAGTTATGATACCTATCCCCCACACCAATTCGACACATCATAGTGTTTTTTTTTTGTAAAAAACTTCGCGCCCCATGAAATAGGTTGTTGCCGTAATAGCTTAATATTGAGTAGTTCCGGTGGCGATCTGTGGTCTTCATCATTAGTTTCGCATCACCAAATAGTGCTTCAAGAGAGTTACTACAAAAAATACCTACATCGCTATAGGAGTGCCTATAATATTTGAACAGTTCCCTCGATTTCTCCAGGATCCCATCATCAGATCCTGACCTGATAACAATGAGACCACTGGAAAACCCTTTCAAACAGAGATATAATTTTCCAAATCGTTCTAACCGTCTTCGAGTAATCGGGGCACATACATATTACTTTCAGCATTTATTTCATCCAAAAGATCTTTACCTTTTCCATAAACTGCTACCATTTATAAATCTTTAATCTACCTACAATGACAAAGACAAAAGGTAATCGATTAGTCTTTGAATTATCCTCGGTTCGAAGACTAATGATAGGCTCATTACCGACCGTAAGGTATCGTAAGTCCCCTGTGAAATTTCTTGCGCTTTGATCACAGGCAACATTGTCCCTAAGTATATGTTACGGAAGCGGAGGACGTAATTACTACAATTTTTGATAAGAACATGACTATTATGTCAGGTTCCACGGGGAAGTCAGAAAAGGATAAGATCATGGAAAAAACAAGTTCCTTCAACACACGTGACACTAACAATCGCATCAGTTTAAAAGATTCGTTTTAGGGAGTGATTTATACTCCGGTAAGGCCGTCGTAGCCGCGTTGTAACCCCGTCGTAGACGCGTGGTAGCAGCGTCGTAAACACGTTGTAGCCCTATCGTATGTAGGTGCATCGTAGCCGCGTAGATAGCCGCTACGCGCCTACGATGGCAGAAGCGGGGGCTACCATAGAGGCCGCAACATCCATTTTTGAAATATGTTCGATGCATCTGCACAAATTTAATGCTAGACCATTAGATAGCTTTCCTTATTCATTGGCTAGACCATCATTTAATTGCGATGTTTCAATGAATCTTGGAAGGATTGTGATCTAAGTTTATTTTAGAATTTTTTATATCTATTTAGGTACAGCGGGGTAATTGCGTAACACGCTAACAGTATCAATGGCTTTCATTTTGACAGGTCAACAACTTTCCTTGCGTTATTTACGTTGTTGAGCAGACAAAATTGAACATAAGATAAGATAAGATAAGATTTCTTTATTTGTTAAACATTGTATACATACAAGAGCATGCAAGATATTAATTACATAGTTTAAGTCTAATCATGTTTAGCCGTAAGTATCGGCATATGCAGCAATGGATTAGCAGTATTCTTCAAAATGATTCAAATTCTGATTGAAATTAACCTAGGCATTTAGGATGCAGGTTGACCTAACAGCCTTTTATCATCACGCGTCAATTCTAGTTTTAACTAGAACGTAAAGGAAGGGCTAGTAAATCAAATAACCTATTGATTCAAGACTTTAATTGTGTCAACGTCCAACCAACTTACCAATGAATAATTAATGGTGTCTGTTGTCAATTTTGTATCGATCGGTTTAGCTTACATAAACTGACATTGCTTGTTTAAACAACAAGCAAATTTACAAGTCAAAACCCAGAATTGTGCTATATTAAGTAGAAACACTTACATTACACTATTAAATTAAGAAAAAAAAAATTGGTAACCGATAAAGGAGATTATTAGATTATTCTATTGTCGTAGGTCTGATTTTTCAATAGTCAATATAACTTGTATCTGACGAATAAATATTGCGAATTTACAGTTTTTGTATAGAAAATATGTCAAACGGTTATAATTATTCTTCAGATAAAGTTATCTGACTATTGAAAAATCAGCCCTTAAAGATTTAAAATCAGACAGCATGGACTAATTCGAGGTAGAATTTAGATACACAAACATTTATCTATGTAAAGACTAAAAACAAACTGAAAAGCACTAAAAAAACTTTGGCGGACGTTGCAGCGAAGATTTGAAACTTCCAAAACTTTTCGGCACTTAACACCTAACGAAATTATGAAACAGAACCATAGTTAAGAGAAAAGTATGAATAAGTTGACAAAATGCAGCAGGAAAAATATAAAAGTTGTGAAAAATTGATAGCTGTCGAAAAGTTGTCCGAATTCTGTGCAATTAAAGTTCCAAAACTAAACTTACTTTTCCATTGAGTCATCTTTTTTTTGCCTGATTCCTGGTTCCGTATCGCCCGGCAGACCCATGTTGCAATGGTTTGCAGTGAAAGCTTTGCACACCACCCTTCTACGTCTTGCGGGAATGATTATGGTTCCTGGACTGTCTTCACATCCGCTCGCGTATTGATTGCTGCATGTTAAACCTATGCTATCGCTTGCTCTTTCTTGCGGGGTCAGCAGAATTAAGACAGTGTAAAACGTATAGTGTCATGTCAATTTTCATTAAAGTTGTAGCTGCTAGGGTTCATTTTGTACTGTAGTTGCATTTGAATATTTTTGTTTATTTGTGTAATTGTGTTATTATGATTTAGCGACTTAGAATATTTCAAACAAATGTAGGTTCTAAAAGATTCAGCACCCTTTCTAACAAATAATGTTTAAATGACTGAGGAGATTACTTTCAAACAAATATAGGTTCTAAAAGATATATATGATCTTCATTGTAACAAATTGACGTTGCTTTCATCCTGCAACTCGACTCTACTCTTATTTTTAGCCAAAAAGACGACCTCTTAGTTTGAGAAACCGTTTGGATATCTAAAGTGGCTTGATGATTGAATTCAACAATTTAGGTTTATCTTAGTAATTTCTCTGGCGTATATAGGATAAATTTTTAACCAGTCCGCAAACTATAACCAAAATTCAGGACATGATTTTAGACCCCCAGAGTAGAAATATTTCGTTGGTTATAAAAAAAAAATCAACTGTTTCATAGAAAAGTGCAATTACCGACATGGTCAAAATGTATGGCAGAGCAATTAAAATAAATAAATAACTGACCAAAAATTTCAATGCTGGTGGATTCAGAATCATGTATAAATTCATGGTTTCAGTTTGCGCACTGGTTAAAAATTTTACCTTTGGCCTTCTTTATTTGGGTATTTCAAAAACAATCAAACAACAACGTAGTCAATAATAAAAAGTTTAATTAATACAACAGTTAGTTCTTTTCGTGTTTGTCTTGCGTGGTCGTCTTCTCCGGCAATCTGATCTCCTCAATTGCCAGGTTCTCGTCGCTTGACCTAAGCTCGTGGTATTTGTACTTGAAAGCCATTGTTGTGAAGATGAGCATGTCTATCAACATCAGACCCGCGAACAAGAAGAACTCTTTCCACTGTGAACAAAGATAATTAGTTATAAAGATGGCGTACGATAGTGGTTTACCAAGGAGTATTGTGTTATCCAGTAAATGAGTTGTGGAGGGCAGATAGGCAGTCGCGCCATGTCAAATACTTATAGACAGCTGTATCCGGTAAGATTGTGATGATGATGGAGTGCTGTTCGAAAGGTGATTACTTAACCGGTTGAATGCCGTAGCCCGTAATTACAGAAACAATTAAAAAGCCATTATGTCTCGCGTAGATCCACGTTCGTAAGAAGGGTTAAACGGGTCATGGCAAGACATTAAATAAAAGCCTCCGTGTCAGACGGGCCAAAACGTGATCTTATATGAATTCCGTTTTCCTCGTTTAGGTCGGAACCTTAAAAATGGGAATAAGTAAAAAGGCTCTTACCAATTATTGCATTTATAAATTGATTAACAACAAAAAAAAATCGTTTTGTGTTATAAAATTAAACGATTACTAAGTATTAGCGATACATTCCACGCTGTATGCAACGATGCTGATACGACTAGTAAACTTTTATGTAGCGTGGGATACTCACCATTTGTTAGGTCTGTTTTCATTTCAGAAATAGGCATTATTAGGACGGATCAGTGTCACAGAAAATAATAATAAAACGAGGAAATGATAAACAAAAGAGTTAAAAACCTAATAAAAATAACTCATACAGGAAATATACATTGTTGTGCATAATATATTATTATCTCCTCATCTAGTTTTTAAAATATGAGTGACGTGTAAAAGTGTTTGTACAAACTTACTTGCAAAATAAAATCCTTTATCAATTTTTTTTAAAAAACAGAATTCTTAATAGATTTTTTGTTTTATGACATGTAAACTTTGAACAGTAAAGTAAAGTAAAAGTGATGAGTGATGGTCTATTGTTTTACTTTATTTCAATGAGAAACCTTTTGTTGTTAAAAGAAGCGTGGATTTTAATTACCGCTTGGCAGGCAACAGGGAATTTTTATTTCGCTAGTTAAGATAGGTAGGTAAACTATACCAGTTAGTTTTGATAAGGTGATCAGGGTAGGGTGACATAAACCTACGGTATGATAATAAACCTACCTTTTATTTATTTTTTAAGTAAGTGATTTCTTAAAAAACTCAATAATCTGACACAGAAAATAGTTTAGTAGTATTCGCTGCTAATAAATGGATGTAGCTACTGCAATCGAACTAGGCAAAGTCTGTATTCCGGTTTGAAACCTAGTTACGATCCCAGACCAGGAATGTTTATGCAAAAGTCATGCCAGCGGTGGATTGTCATAGACCACAGACACACACGTCATAGCCTGATACCTGATGATCGGATTTGCATCTGCTATCATAATTAGGACCCGTTTCTTAGTTTCTACAGGTAGGTTTAGGCTCTACATCTATGATACCTAAAATTCTTGTACCTACATATACCTAACTATTCTGAAGACACGAGAAAAGAAGAATTACTATAACAGTGCGAGCCGTGGCAGTAGTTGAATGTATATAATCACTAGCTGTTACCCGCGATTTCGTAAAGTAGTAGAAAAGTAGCCTATGACCGACTCCAGATCATGGTCTACCCTTGTGCCAAATTTCATCCAAATTCGTTCGGCCGTTTTAGAATGATAGCGTAACAAACAAACAAACTTTGTTTCGCATTTATAATATTAGTTAGGATTATCATTTCAGCCGAAAGACGTCCACTGCTAGACTTAGAACTGCCCCAAACGTAGCCACAACGACCGGTCCTGTGCTTCTCGCATCCAGCGGATTCCAGCGGCCTTCACAAGATCATCGGTCCACCTTAAAGGAGGCCTTCCAATGCTGCGCCTGAATGAACCTATATAGTTATAGTGAAAATCTTACCTGCGCGTCCAAAAAGTTTCCTTCAACAATGAGCACGACAATTAAGTTTCCGAAGGCTACAGTGAGCAGCCAAACTGACTGCAATACTGATTTCATGCTAGTCGGTGCCTGCGTGAACGAGAACTGTAGACCCGTCACGGAGAACATCACCTCGCCCATAGTCATCACCACGTACTGTGGGATCAGCCATAGAATGTGGATGCTGTTCGATGGCGTTATCATTACAACGTTTGCATTCTGGAATATGGAAATATGTTGAGTTATTTTGGGTCTTCACTGATTCCAAATTTCGGGTTCAATGTAGTGATTATTTTGTTTTATTAATTTTTTTTATCAAAGTCAGCTTGAGTTTGGGTACTGACACTTAAAACGAATTTGGATCGAGCTGAATGAGAGTGTCCGATTCTTGAATTAGATGAGAGAAAGAGAGGCCTATGTCCAGTAGTGGACTGCTACGGGCCAGTGATAATCGACAAAACTTTGAACTTTTGACGTGTGACAACCTGTTTTTGAGGTAAGATAAAAATATTAAGATAGCACTTACGTAAGACCCAGAAGCGTCTTCATAGACGTTTATCGTGTACACAGCCCCAGATTTAAAATTGAATTCTCTTAATACTATATTCCCTGCGACCATCACATTGCTCACTCCTTTAGCAATCTTATTCTGAGCAATATCATTACTTTGAATATTCAATAACGTGATATTCTGCTTTATACTGGCTACACTTATGTTTACTTGGCTGTTAAGGTTGGTTAAAAATCTAAAACAAACAAAATGCATTAATAAGTTGTTGTAAGGAGAAAACAGGAGGAAAGTTGGATACACTGTTTATAAAAACATAACCCTGTCTTTGCTGTCGCGCAGTCGGGTAAAAAACATATAGCTATGCTACAAAGACCACAAACTATTTGTGGCATGGAAACTTTGCATACTGTGGCATTCTCCAATTTCACTTTGGGTTGTTCTGTTGTACAGACGCCAGCAGGTGAAGCTAGCCAAAAATGACAAATTTTCTCAATCAACCTTGAACCTTAATGCTTTAGCGATAAAGTTGAAAATCTATTAAAGACATTTGACAGATTGTAGTAGCTTGATGTGCTGCGTCTGTACTTCTCCTAATCTCCCACTATGGTAAAAAAGCTAATAGGTATCAAGATCACAGAGTATATAAGTGTTTTAATTAAGAGAATATTCGAAAGGGTAAACCTAGATAATCGTTGTGTTCCAAGTAGCTACATGCTACATATTAAATTTCTGCTAACGTAAACATTTGCCAGTTCAGTGAAATTAATTTGCAACTCGATAACCAACACATTGATAAAAAGCTACATCTCAAATTAAAAAATGAATGATGCATCGGGAAGTATACGTGTTATTCGTGTTATTTTCGTCGATTAAATCCTACGATATCGAAGTGAAGGTCAAACAAGGAAAACTAATTGGTCATAGAGAGGCCACCGTTTTTAATAAAAGACTCTACTTTGTATTTTATAGAGTGCCCTACGCGAAACCTCCTATCGGAAAACTAAGGTTTAAGAACCCCCAGCCTGTGCGAAAATGGGATGAAGTTTACGATGCAAGGAAAGAATTCCACGGGGCGTGTGCGCAAGCGCACATCGTTCACAAACACGGGCTGTTCGGGGCTGAAGACTGTCTGTACCTCAACATTTACACGCCTGAAATTCCCAAAACTAGAGAAGCTAAGCTGAAACCTGTCGTCGTTTGGCTTCATGGATACGCTTTCGCTTCATCCTTCAGTCATATTCACGGAGCAGATTTCTTGATCGACAATGATATTGTGTTAGTGACTGTAACACATCGAATTGGAGTGTTCGGATTTCTAAAACTTAATGATGATGACACTAATGCGAACATGGGGCTGAAAGATATAGTCATGGCTTTGAAATGGATCAGGACGAATATAAAACAATTTGGTGGTAACAAAGAGAAAATTACACTAATGGGCAGTAATTCAGCTGCGACGTTCATATCACTGCTGTTGATCACAGAAGCAAGCAAACTATTTTGCAAGATTATTTTACAGAGTGGTGCGATTTACTCTGCTTCTATAATACAAGGTGATCATACATTAGAGAGAGAGAGACTTAAACAAGAACTCAGTAAAAAGCACCTAATAATAAGTAAAGCAGGAACCAAAGACCTAATTGATGCCTCGCAAAGTATCTACACTCGTCTAGAAATGGAAAACTATCAAAGACCTGTAGTACCTTTTACACCTATTCTCGAACCGAAATCTAGAACTGCTTTACTGATACGGACGCCAAAAGAGTTTTATGAGACTGTGAAACATAAGAAATTGAAACCTTTACTAATAGGTTTCAATACCCAAGAAAGCATATCCGAAGTTATACCATTTATACAAAATCCATATTACCTGAGATTATTTAGAAAGTTTTTTAAATTTTTGGTGCCATTTTCTGATGGGTGCAGTTATAACAGTACATCACAAGTTTACAAGCGTGTTTCTGAACAAATAAAAGACAGGTATTTTAAAGGTGGTATTACTGAAAAATCGCTTGACAGTTTCATGAGATACACATCAGATCTTATTAAGTATCCAATAATAAAGTTCATTAAAACATACTTGCAACTCGGTAATGGGGATAAAAATGTGTATATGTACAAATTTGATTATAGAGGATCTTTAAACGCAGTTAAAGCAACTTCACTTGGCGAATCACAAACAAAAGTAAAAGGTGTGGCAACTGGCGATGAAATATGTTATGTGCTCAAATGTGAGCCTCTTTGGGAAAACTATGTGAAAATGAATCGCGATGAGGTCAATACTGACAAAGAGATAATTAAAGAAATGTCAGAATTATGGGCCAACTTTGCGAAATATGGTGATCCTACCCCTCGAAGTTATGTTGGCAACATAACATGGCCACCGATGAGCTTAGACAGCAATAACGTACTACTCATAAGAAAATCATTTACAACGATCGATTTCAGACCAGAACTTTCAATATATAGATTCTGGAATGACATTTATGAAATATTTTATAAAGAACAGCATTGTAGACCGAAGCATGACGAGCTATAGTATTAAGAATATCTAGATTATATAGTATTAAGAATGTCTAGATTATATAGTATTAAGAGTATCTAGATTATATAGTATTAAGAATATCTAGATTATATAGTATTAAGAATATCTAGATTAAAATAAAGCTTACCTAACATTAAGAATATCTAGATTAAAATAAAGCTTACCTAACATTAACTCCGTCGATTGCTTTGTCGTTATTGTCAGTAAAATTGTAAAGTCCTTCTTTATTTATAAAGAAAGAGTTTGCAGTATTCTCTTTAAGATGGAAGTATCCGCTGAAAGGTATATCAGCGCATTCTGTGGCAGGCTGTCCTTGTAGATAATAAGGTAGATCCACAAAATCATCAGCGAAGATTTTGAGGTTCTCGTAGACCGAGAGCGGGCCGATTTCAAAGTTGCGGGTTGCGTTCTCTTCAAGTGTGTTCAGGTTTGCCATGTTGAGCGTGAAATTGCAATTGAATCCGTTGTACACCCTCAATTGAGCTAAACCTTCCGAAACAGGTGTTCCGTACGTCGGCTGTAACAACAAAACAAAAATGCATTACACGAAACTAATCTAGCTACTCGTATTAGTGAAATCTGTAATAAAATCCGTTCAGTTGTGTTTGAGATTTTTGCTTGCAACAGACAGACGCGGCGCGATAGTGATTGGCGATATTATTGTTTTGCGCGAGAACCATAAATCTGTATTGACCATAGTTCTCCCTTTATTAAGTGTTACCGAAAGGTTGCCCCGAAGCGGCGGATAATATGTTTCATCAAGAAGTCATTGTCAATTTTCGGTTCAACTAATATATTTTTTTATTTTACTTTCAATTATTGACATCTTCTCATTACAATGTTTCTTTGTTTTGTAATATTAACTACTTTGTATATTATTGTATAGAATCAAGTTCTTTTAACTTAACAGACAGCTGTGCTGCTGGAGAGTTTGTTGCGGCAGTTCTTCTTCCCAGCTAAAGCACTAGAAAATGGTGAAGGGTCGCGCGTTTTGGGGGAACGTCTTATGTAATTTTGGCGTTCAAAAAGAGCTGATTTTCAGCCTAATCTAAATAAATAACAAAAATTTTATTGAACAAGAATGGGAGGTAAGGTTTAGGTAAATTGCTCGACTTGTAATGTTTTTGCACTTGCTAAAGCAAATTAAATTTCATTATTGTAACATGTATTGTTACAATGCCAGTTTTCACCTTGACAAATCCTGTGGCTGGGTTCAATGGAAAGCCAATCATGTACACCAATAGTTATTAATTTAAAGTCTCACCAATAAATGAAGTTCTACAATTCCGGAGATGATGAAGGCACATGCAGCCAGGATGCCGCCCCATATCATTTTATGTAAAGGTTTCCTTATAAGTTTCACCCAAGTCAGGAACGGGTAGATTGCCTGAAAAATATCTTATGCCTTAGAATTGTTGTGAATCTGATATTTCCTTTCTAAATACAGAGAAAAGATTGATACGTACCACTTCGAAAATAGGAATAAATACTAGAATGAGCAGAGGATTGAGCACTTGCATCTGATCAGCCTTTAACGTCCAGGACCCTATGTCCTGTTCCATTCGATCAGCTTGGAAGGTCCATCTGGAGCCCTGTGTTGTAATAAAATATTAAATTTGGTAATAAGATATATTTCTATGTCATACAGCCAGTGCCGGATTAAGGCAACGCGGGGCCAGTAGCAAATTCTACCTAAAGGCCCTTTGTGGTACTTGGTTTGTATTACGTTTTAAAGTTTAAGAGTTAAAATAAAACATTACTTTAATAAAATAGTGTTTTTCGATATAATACTGCAAATCAATGTACTACGTAATCTAAACAAATAAATTCATTTCCTGCTACACAGTACTATTTGAACCAATTTAGTTTCTTCAAACAATGCTAACTTTAGTATGTAGCTCAACGACACATCAGTATATCCTTGATGTGGTATCGTTATCCATATCAGTATATTCCCGGGCGTGCATGAAAGGAACCCCCGACCGGTGTTAAACTAAATCGGACAACGGTTCCAAACGCCCGGCGCACTTTGTACAGCTAGCAATCAGTAACGCAGTCTTGCTGAATAATTCTTTGACGATGACTCAAACTCAAGTCAAGTATATTTCTATTATAGAAAACATCTTCACTGGACGCTGTATTCATATGATGTCTTTAGGAGACATTTCTTTAGATTTCCCTTAGCTATGTCCTTGTTCCTCACCTGCTGGTCGAACAGAGCCCAGAAGACCGGCAGCGGAATGAAGAGCACCAGTACCCTGAGGAGAGACTTGACGTCGTCGATGAGGTTGGCGTCGTATTTGTCATCCGCGTGGTCTAGCCAGTGCTCGCGCTTCTCTTTGCTTTTGAATGACTTGACTACTGCGTGCTACGGAATAGAAGGATAATTTGTTATTATGCTGTCTTATGTGAGCAGTGGTGTGGTGGCCCAGTGTGGGTAGTGGTGGCCCAGTGTGGGCAGTGGGGGCCCAATGGTAATGGCCCCGACTTACGAGTTGTAGGTCGTGGGTTCGAACCCAGGCAGGCGCTTTACTTTGTGTAAATATTTTCATCACCACTGCTCTCAAAACGGCGAAGGAAAATATCGTGAGGAAACTAATATGTCCTAGAAGCAAAAATTCGAAGACATATGACATCTACCAACCCGCACTGGGGCCGCGTGGTAGATTACGGCCCACACCCTCCCACAGAGAGGAGGCCTGTGTCCCAACAGTGGGAACATTATAGGCTGATTATGCTGTACTATATAATCAAAGTAAAACATATCGACGAGGAAAGGAACACTCGTAGGTAGGTAAATACAGGACGCCTAAAATTGGTACAGTAGAGAATAGAATCTACCTATAGAATATAAACGCGACATGCAATTAATACAACATGCAATTTGCATATCGTATTAATTTTGGGACGGAAAACAAGATTGAATTGCTTGCATGCCTTTGGCGTTTAGCTTCTATCATTACTAGTTAGCGTGAAACACATTGTTCGAAGTGTATTGAACAAGAAAGTTCTGTGGGACAAGTTATTATTGTACAATTTTGTTATGATATGTTATACCAATAAAAATAGGTTAGCATGAGATTTAATGAGAGTTTTCCAGTTTCAAAAGACGAGAGTGATATTAGTTCAAATAATAAACAAATAGCTTTACTAAATACTAGCTTTTGCTTCGGCTTCGCACGCGTGAAAGTTGGCAATTATCCCACGTAATATTTACCTCCTTAGAGGGTGATTCTACAAAAACGGTGAAATACCTACTCTTTATTTTTTGTTGAATTTTCATATCTTAAGAAATGCTGGGTTTCCCAGACAAACTTTCACCATTCTGCGCATATATCGCCCCTTTTAGAGACATAAAGGCTCCTTGACAAATTTTATCGAAATCCGTTCCATGGCTTAGGCGTGAAATGTACCTATCATACAGACAGACAGAGCTACTTTCGTATTCTAATATTAGTATGAATGAAACAGTAACACTTCTGATCTTCTAAGGTATTTCGAATAAGTAGATATAAATAATCAAGTGGCCCTAAGACCTTCATTAATATTGAAAACCTTGATACACACACAACTACATGCGGATAAGTGTTTGCAAATAACACTTTATTTGTAAACATACTTATATATTCTTGTTGTAATTAACCAAGTAATACTTAAATAGATAAGCAAGCTATTCCAGACTTTGAAGAGCAAAATGACGGCTCCTGCCATGATTACCTACAAGAAAACCAAGTAAGTATGCTCTGACTTGTTTAAATGTTTATTTACCGAAGTAAAACGTAAAAGTAATAAAAATATTATACAAACTGACACAGTCTTAAATAATGATAGTGAATGAATATCTTTTGATTGAATTGTGTAGGTCACTTGGGTGCAAGTTTGAAGCGAACTGTACTGAATACCTAGTACATAAGGTAGGTATAAACTACCTAGGTGCCTATATATTTTTTTTTTTTTCGCTGTCCTATTTCTGGACAAAGGCCTCCCTTCACTCATTCCAGTTTTGATATAACCTATCCACCTCGTCCCGCCATCTCCTACGTGGTCTGCCGAGACCGCACCTCACTGTCCCAGGGCACCAGTCCTGGGGGTCTACTCCGAAGTAGTATCAGCCGAATGTTCGACTGTTTCCTGCTACGAAGTTACTATTTAGTTCGGTCGGTTCCGATCCTACACTCTTTCGAATATTGACTATGGTCCCGACCCAACTGAGCCCATCCGAACTTTTTTCGCATTTTTCAATAATATTCGGTTCGGCCATGTGTCGGTCCGATCCGAACATTCGCACTTTGCACTTCGGAGTAGGCCCCCAGTTCTATTTGGGCCTACAGTCTGGAATGCGGCAGACACGTCCTGCCCAGTGCCATTTAAGTTGGACAGCCTTTTGACCCACGTTAACTATCTTGGTTTTGGAGCGCAGTATTGTGTTTCTTACCTATATTTACGTATATTTATAACATTCTGCTGTATACCCAAAGACACAGATCTCCAATACCTCCAAATTACTTGAAACATCGATATCCTAACTAATATTAGAAATGCGAAAGTAAGTTTGTTTGTTTGTTAAAACAAAGCTTTGCACGCCTAATCCACTGAATCGATCATCATGAAATTTTGCATTGTCAGGGGTATAGAAAAAGGCATATACCTTTCATCCAGAAACAAATACTGTTCCCGAGGAAAAGAATAATAACTTTCGACGGTTACAATTGCTTTATATTAGGACGGTAGACGGCGCTACGTGTCTTTCAAATCATGATTGAAACATGACCCGACTTTCTGAGCAGTATTCTAACAAATATTACTAGGCTTGCATGAATTCACGATCGTATTTCAATCATTAGTATCATAGCATTATGCTTTTAATAGGATTTGGATGAAATTTGGATATATAACCTGGATTAACACATAGGATACTTTTTCTCCCGGTAATACGTTTCCGTGGGATAATTTCCGACCACCACGCGGGTGAAGCCGCGTGGAAAAGCTAATTTTCAATAAGAGCTAGTTGAGTGTTATTAGTAATGAAATCAATTTATAGCAGTGCATCAACGCCAAACAAGTACTTCCCGGGGGCATTGTCTACTGAAATTAATTCGTGAGTATTCGTGGCATTTCGGATGTAATTACGTATTTACGGACGTGGTGAAACTAGCCATGGACAATGTACAAAACCATCATTAACTGACGCCGATAATCCTACTATCCTACTCATAGAAATGTAAAAACAGGAGAAGTGGCAAGGGGGCGTATTTGTGTCGTCACGGCATGGCCAAAATGACCATGCACTAGGCGAATGGCCGTCTCCGCGAACTAGTGCGCTTTCGACCGTGATCGTGATAAAATTTATGAATGCCGTGTTGTTCAGTGGTTTCTTGTAAAAAACCGAAGCCAAAACCAAAACTTTGTAAATCATGGAAGCACTTACCATATATAAATATAAGTATTTTACTATATTTGTGTTTAAAATCATGAAAAACAACAATTTGCAAAATATTTCTTGCTTTTGCTACGTTAATTTTGTTTTCAAATATCGTAGTGACTGTATTTTCGCAGTAAATACATTGCTCCTTATTTTTTTTTTTTTTTTTTGTGTGGGAAATTATCAAATGACCCCTCCCGCTCTGGGCGGAGCAGAATGGAGTGTCAGACAGTGTCAGGGGCCACGGTAACTCTTTCGAACAACCCGCAGCCCCGGCGGCATCGGCCCTAGCGGACCCCGTCAGTTCGTGCTGACATCTCTTTGAGGCGCGCGTGGAACACAACGCGCCGTCGACCCGGGCCTGGTCCTTACCGGGCGGCAAGCTGCCCATAGCTCGCCGCCCGCAAGCCCGCGCCTGCGGTGGCCGGGAGTCGGCTGTTGACTCCCGTCCAGGGCGTCTCCTGCGGCGGCTAGGCGCGCGAGGGTGCAGCGATTGCCTCTCCCTCACGCGCTCCGCCTCCTCCTTCGCGAGCATTACTGCTTCGCAGAAGGAGGTGACGGCCTCCCATTCACTCTCGCTCCGTACCATGGCCTGGATGAGGGCCGGACGCGAGAGGTCGCCGCCGCCGGTCGCCGCCACGAGGACACGGCGGGGCCCTGTCCAAGCCGGGCGATCCCCACAGTGGTGACACCCTGGCGTTTCCTCCCGCTTTATCCTGAACAGGAACTTCCCGAAACAACCGTGTCCGGTGAGGACCTGCGTCAGGCGGAAAGTGAGGGAGCCGTGGCGCCTCTCTAGCCACTCCTCAAAGAGGGGACTTATCGCCGCAATTGTGGCGTGCCCAGCGCTGGGTTGAGACAATCGCACTCTCCATGCCGCTATGAGATCCCGCCGGAGCTCTGTCCGCTGTGCCGTGATTTCTCGCGGCAGCGGAGTAACGCCCCAGCGTTTTGCCTCCTCTCGCCACTCCCATATGTGGGCGAGGACTTTGGCCTCCAGATCCCATGGCGGCAATCAGGCAAGGAGGCTCGCCGCCTCAGCGGAGACCGTGCGGTATCCTCGGATAAGCCGGACAGCCATGACCTTTTGGGACGCGTTCAACCGGCGGGCTGGTTGCCGCCTCAGGGAACGCGCCCATACCGGTGCCCCGTAAAGGGCCATGGACCGCACGACCCCCGCATAGAGCCTCCGGCAGAAGGCGTTTAACAGTGATGCCTAACGCTTCCGACATACCTAAATACTTATAGGTTTCGGATGCGGAGAGGGCTCTAAGGTTTGTGGAATCCAAGAGTTGGGTTCTCACGGATTCCATAATCTCCCCTCGCTTTACATGCATGACCGCACATTTGTCCACACCAAATTCCATCCTGATGGCGCTACTGAAAGTTTCAGTTACTTTCAGTAGCTCCATCAGTTGCAAATTGTTAGGAGCAAAGAGTTTCAAGTCATCCATGTAGAGGAGGTGCGATACCACCTGACCACCTCTCCTCAGCCGATAGCCTAGACCTGAATCCTCCAGCAGTGTGCTTAGACTGCTGGAGCTCAGTGCGCTAGCTTAGTGCGGACTCAAACTATCGCCCTGAAATATGCCTCGCTCGATCCTTATCGGTTCGCTATTCCTCTGAATATTTCGACATCCTGGATGGCGAAGAGCCGTCCTCCATTGCCCCATACACGACATCAGGAAGACGACAACGCAGAGTTGCATCTACTTTATACAAATCCAGCACCCTCATGAGCCATGTATGTGGCACCGAGTCATAGGCCTTCTTATAATCTATCCAACATGTCGACAGATCCTTTCGGGAACGACGAACCTGTTGGGTAATGGCCATATCAATGAGGAGTAGCTCCTTAGTACCGCGGGACCCATTCTTACATCCATTTTGAGAGGCAGACATAATAGAGTTGGTGTCTATATGTTTGTTAATTTTAACTCTCAAAATGGATGTAAGAACCTTATAGACCGTCGGTAAACACGTGATCGGCGTATAATTTTTGGGTTCCGCGGTGCTACCTGATTTATGGAACAGGTGGGTAACTCCTGTCGTTAGAAATTGGGGTAGCGAACCAGACTCCAAAGCAGTCTGGAACTGAGATGCCAAGCGAGCGTGCGACCTAGAGAACCATTTTATCCAAAAGTTTTGCAGCCCGTCCGGCCCTGGAGACTTCCAGTTACGTAACGGACGGACTGCACGAGCTATATGTTGGGGGCAGATGGTAATAGCCTCCATTTCTGGTATTGGATCACAGGCTCGCTCGACTTCTCGAGCCCAATCACCTTCGGTGTGGCTGACAGGCATCATCATCCGGTAGGCACCGGTCAGCCACACCTTGGTCCGGTCGCTCCCAACCCCTATAAACCCACCTTTCATCGCTCTGGAAGGTGCGATTCTGAGTGTATCGCTCTACTCGCCGCTTATACCGACTAATACGGTTCGCCCATGCATACACTTTCTGCTTCAGGAAGTCGATGCGCTCTGTGACATAAGACATATAGTCTTGAGGACTGATATCAGAGAACGCCTGTCTCACAAAGCGCATCACTCTAGGGCGAGTATTGCCCTCCCCGAAGCAAATTAGTTTGCTGATGAGCGCCCTGGCCCCACCAATGCGGCGTTCAATCCTGCACTGCCAAGCTGGTACGGCTGGTTTCGGTCGTGTAGCTCTAGAATCATTGGTCAGTCATTATTATTATGTTTATTAAATTTATTTTCTCAGATTCCTAGAACCTGGTATTTATTAAAATCTCACGGGTATAAACCAAGGTGACATTTTAAGTTTATTATTATCTCCTTTATTTTAATGTAATCATATAAATTATATTTTTAAATATTAGAATATTAAAAGTGTATAAACATTTAAAAATATAAAAAATAGTAGCCCATCGGTATCAGGAATAGGGTCCAAGCTACCGGTGGTCAGGGCTCCAGAGAGAGGAACCTCCTGACAATGCGAGCCTTGTCCAGAAGTACCGCTTTCTGAATCAAGCCCTTGATCCAGCTGCCCAACGAGAGCCTCCTCAGGTGTTGGTCGAGGCTCTTGACTATTAAGCCATTGGCTGTCACGACTATCGGCACAATGATCGCTGAGTCCACATCCCACATGTCAACAACCTCGCGAGCCAAGTCAAGATACTTGATTTGTTTATCTTTCTCGGCTTTCACGAGGTTCTCATCATGCGGGACGGTTATGTCAACAATCATTGCGCGTCGCTCTGATCGATCCACCACCACTATATCAGGCTTATAGGCAACAATAGTCCTGTCAGTGATGATGGATCGATCCCAGTACAATGTGATATTACCATTTTCGAGAACTGGGTCGGGCACATACCTGTAGTACGGCACTTCCGATTCCACAAGGTTGTATTTCAGAGCAAGTTGTTGATGGATTATCCTAGCTACAAGGTTGTGTCTATGCAAGTACTCTCCGTTAGCTAGACGAGAACACCCGGAGATAATATGCCTGATTGATTGCCCGGGCCGGTGGCATGCCCGACAGATGTCAACTGTGCCGTCTTTCACAATAAATCTCCGGTAGTCGTTCGTCATCATAACTTCGTCCATAATTGCACAGACAAAACCTTCGGTTTCTCCAAAGAGGTCACCACAACGTAGCCATGCTACGGACGCTAGTAGATCTACATCGGGCCCATGTAGGGCCCGAAAAAAGCGCTCGTGAAGCTCCTTACTCTGCCATACCTCCATGCGTTCATTAGTGTCAAGCACTACTGGCTTGCGCCAGTTCTGTTTACCCAAGGAGAGCGGTGTGAGGCCCTTGTCCATCGCGACTACATCTCGATGCATCCCCACGTCGGTTTCTAGGAAATATTCCCTGAGACTGCATATCTCGCGATTGTGGAGGTTCTTAGCGTTTAAAATGCCTCGACCTCCACACTTTCGCGGGATATACAGCCTCATTACCGATGACCGTGGGTGATGCATTCGATTTGCAGCTAGCAGCGTACGGTCCCTCCTATCCAGGGCGTCGAGTTCGGTCTGAGTCCATTTGAGAATGCCGAAAGAGGATATCAAAACCGGCATGACCCAACCGTTGAAGGCGCGCACCTTGTTCCCGCCTGATAAAAGACTATTAAATACTTTTTTCAGGCGGCCAAAGAAGCGCTCCTTCAACGATTGCTTCATTTCAGTAACATTGATGCCCAGCGCTTCCGACATACCCAAATACTTATAGGTTTCGGATGCGGAGAGGGCTCTAAGATTTGTGGAATCCGAGAGTTGGGTTCCCACGGATTCCACGATCACCCCTCGCTTTAAATGCATGACCGCAGATTTGTCCACACCAAATTCCATCCTGATGGCGCTACTGAAAGTTTCAGTAATTTTCAGTAGCTCCATCAGTTGCAAATTGTTCGGGGCAAAGAGTTTTAGGTCATCCATGTAGGGGAGGTGAGATATAACCTGACCACCTCTCCTCAGACGATAGCCTAGACCTGAATCTTCCAGCAGCGTGCTTAGAGGATTCAAGGCTAAGCAGAATCAAAGCGGACTCAAACTGTCGCCCTGGAATGGCCTCGCTCGATCCTTATCGGCTCCCTATTTCTCTGGATATTTCGACATCCTGGATAGCGAAGGACCGTCCTCCATTGCCCCATACACGTCATCAGGAAGGTGCACAGAGTTGTATCTACTTTATACAATTCCAGCACCCTCATGAGCCATGTATGTGGCACCGAGTCATAGGCCTTCTTATAATCTATCCAACATGTCGACAGATCCTTTCGGGAACGACGAACCTGTTGGGTAATGGCCATATCAATGAGAAGTAGCTCCTTAGTACCGCAGGACCCGTTCTTACATCAATTTTGAGAGACAGACATGATGGAGTTGCTGTCTATATGTTTATTAATTTTAGCTCTCAAAATGGATGTAAGAACTTTATAGAACGTCGGTAGACTAGTGATCGGTCTATAATTTCTGGGATCCGCGGTACTACCTGATTTATGGAGAAGGTGGGTTATTCCTGTCGTTAGGAACTGAGGCAGCGACCCTGACTCTAAGGCTGACTGGAATTGGGATGCCAAGGGGGCGTGCGATCTTTTGAACCACTTTATCCAAAAGTTGTGCAGCCCGTCCGGCCCTGGAGATTTCCGGTAAGGCAACAGACGGACTGCACGAGCAATATCTTGGGGGCTGATGATAAGTGGCTCCATTTCTGGTATTAGTTCGCACGCTCGCTCGATCTTCCCAGTCCAATCACCTTCGGTGTGACTGACAGGCACCGATCAGATGTTTTGCCAGAACGAACACATGGCGTCATCATCTGGTAGGTGCGTGTCAGTCACACATTGGTCCGGTCGCTCCCAATCCCTGTAAACCCACCTTTCATTGCTCTGGAATGTGCGATTCTGAGTGTACCGCTCCACTCTCCGCCTGTACCGACGAATACGGTTTGCCCATGCACAGATCTTCTGCTTCAAGAAGTCGATACGCTCTGTGACGCGGGACAAATAATCTCGAGAACTAATATCAGTCCCCGAGAACGCCCGCCTCACAAAACACATCACTCTATTGCCCTCCCTGAAGCAGATTAGCTTGCCGATGAGTGCTCTAGTCTCCCCGATACGACGCTCAATCCTGCACTGCCAAGCTGGTACAGCTGGTTTTGGTCGTGTGGCTCTGTCACTGTTCGGGAATTTGACATGAGCCACACGACATGCCGCAACAGCCGCACAGCACAAGATTGAATGGGTATCGGTGAGGTCTTTGCTGTCGTTAAAGTAATTTGACAGCTGCGAGTCTAGAGCACACACCAGCGCCTTGTTTTTCTTGTGCATGGGTAAACGAGGTAAACGTGGTCTGAGTCCAGGCGGAATAGATCGGTACTCACGGAAAGCATCGTCCAAAGTGCTCCTCAATCTTACATTGCACTGGGAACTCACGGGTATAGCCTCATCATCATCCTCTTTATCAACGCGGTTGGGTCGCGATGAAAAACTGGGTAAATTTTGCAGTTGCACCACGACCAATGACGAAGCAGGCGCAACGTGGCTATTCCGTGATTCGAGTCGTAGTCGATCAAGTACAACGTCATCCAGCATATGGTTACGCTGGATGACCCGCACCTCATCTGACAGTCGTTGCGTCGACACGTTGACAGCTGGCTCAAGCACCTGAAACAGAGAGAGCATCCGACCACGGTACGCAGTCAAGTTACTTCCCCCCTCTGTAGCCCCAAAGTATGCGCGCATGACATTTTCGTTGACAGTTTGTGTCCATTTATTATTATTAATATTATAAATGCAAAAGTATGTGAGGATGTATGAATGGATGGATGTTTGTTACTCTTTCACGCAAAAACTACTAAACGGATTTTGATGAAACAGTAGTTAATATAGCTTATACTCGTACATCATAATAACACGTAGGATACTTTTTATTCCGATATTCCCACGGGATTGACACTTATGCGGGTGAAACCACGGGCGCTACTGGTAAACATACTCTATACTACTTATACTAATAATAAACTGAATAGTTTGTTTGTTTGAACGCGCTAGTATCAGGAACTACCAGTCGGATTTGTAAAAGCATTTGATAACCCAATTCCTAAGGAAAGCTACAGGTCCTTAAAATGACGCTAGGACCCTTGAGCCGAGCAAAAACAAAATAAGACCGCGGGCGGGCGATGCTATGCGACGCATTGGGTCAGGCCCGAAATTTCACACGGGCGAAGTCGCGGGCAGGAGCTAGTTGTATGTTTAAGAAGAAGTACCTACTAAAAGTACGTTTGGCGATTTGAACTGAAGGTTAATTCTCGTTATTTAAAACGTTCAAAATCTAGTCGCAGTCTCATCTCGGCGACATACAAATGTCAAAATGGAGGGAAAATAGAGGTATTTTTGACAGATTGAGACAGATCAGACTGTGAATGTTCTTAAAATTACGAGAATTACTCCTCTGGTTGGCCAAATCACCAGATCTGGCTTTATGAAACCTTGAGTTTATTACAACAAGCCACAAACCTTGTAAATCTTGAAAGCCAACATTGGAGAAGAAATCACCAATTTGTAGGATGTTTCGCGAGCAACAATTCAAAATGCCATAAAAATAGAGCACAAATGTGCATTAACTCAGGATCGTCGTTTGACTGATAGCCTTTGTTCGACCATCATACATTTTACACCTTTAAGGGTCAATTTTCAATCGACCGATAATTTTTATTCGTGGAATAAAATGTCTGACAGTTTTTGTATGGAAGAACTGTCAAAAATTCAAAATTATTCCTGCGATAAAATTACCTGGCGTAGGAAAAATCAGCCCTAAATAAACTATCTGTAAAATCAGGGCTCAATTTTTTTCATTTTCAGCCAAATGGCAACCAGTTTACGTTATGACACTACTTGTGCCCCACCTTGTATGTATGACCACATTGAGTCCTAGTTTATTTGGATCCGGCGCAGCATGTTTTCTTCCATACATCTATATCAGTCATCATCTGAGTATATACCTACTCTCTTTCAAGCCCGCCATCTTTCAACCATTTGAGAAAGCTCAGCCAATAATTAGGTACAGTCACGAGCACTAATATGTCAACACTTGGAAACATTCAATACCGATTTTTTCGTGAAATAACGAAAACAACAATGAAATACGACACATTCCATAAACTTATGGGTTCGAAAATACTATGTTCATATCAACATATATTTTCATTAAAAACAAAGGAGTAAATCGCTTTTGATTAAACTCAAGTGTATACATACTTATGCTCGTGACTGTATCTCCATAATCCATATGTATATGTTCTATACTTACACCTATGCATGTAGACACTTTCCCAAGCACATTTCCAGCGGGCTGCTTAATTATGTACAGATTTTTGCCAGCCACGAAGAACACTGTAAATAAAAAATAATGTAGGTAATAATTTAATAAAAGTAAAGGCATACCAACCACGGCAATACAACATGTGTTACAGTTACATGTCTGTTACTGAATACCTATTTACATTAAAGAATTGTAACATAAAAAGTAAAAAAAAAAACATGTAAAACTAAATTATTTTTATTTTTACTTTTTCTTTTTTTTCTTTATTAAGTTAATAAGTATAAAGTCAACGAAGTTATGACGATTAGGGGCTACTAGCAAACTCGAGGGGTTACAAGTAGCCTCAAAAGAGTTCCACTATTCCTCTTGGCTTCATCACCAACACCAAGTTCAATATGTTGAACTCATCAAAACGGATCATATGACATCAAACTCGAGAGGTTTACTAGTACTTAGTCACTGAAACGTTCCACTATCCACATCCTGGCTTCATCGTCAGACCTTCGACACCAAGTGCAATCAATTGGAATCGTCACAACAAATCATATGAGCTCAAACTCGGACAGTTTACTAGTAGCCACTGAGGAGTTCTATTATCAACCCTCTGGCTCCATCATCAGATCAGCTCCATGATACCAAATTATATTTTTGTCTACGGAACTACATATACATACAAAGTTTCATTTCGATACGACAGTTAGAAGTACTCGTAGGTTAAAATTGACTTCAAAGATTTTGTTACATTGTTAGTTAGTTTGTTAGTTACAAGTGAAGCTAATAAAAGGGCGTTAATAAATTAATTAACTATGTCACTATTCTTAAAACTTATGTTAAATATTTTTAAGAAATCAATTGTCCTAATAGTAATTGTAAGACCTCATGCCGCCTGTGATAGGTACAGGTTTGTCTTAGTACAGGCATCATACTTTGTAGTACCTTTTATATAATATAATTTCTAAGATTTATACTGCATTTTACCAATTTTTAATAAATATTTATTTTATTCTCTCTGCCTACATATCCCGCTATCATAGACATGAGAGAGATGGTGGTGACAAAGCGTGTGGAGAAAAGTATGAATAACCTTTACAAAGTGTCGACAAATTTTTCGGATTTACCCGTAAACCTGGAACCAAAACGTGAAAACGCCAGGACTAGATATAGTTACCAAGTTAGATTATAAGGGCCGCACAGTAATCTCAAACGAGTGTACTGCCCTGTCAAAAATATCCGATAGATTGTTATTATCATACGATTGATATTCGAATAACAATTGCTCTGCTTATATACAACTCTCGGTAACGAAACCATTGCGCGATTCAGCCGGGGAGCCGCTGACGGTACAACGCCATCTATCGCGCAAGCTGGAAATATTGTAGCGAGTTCCAGTTCAATTTCAGGACTATGCAGAACTTAAAAACTTAATTTAAACTTATTTTAAAACCAAACGATGAAAAAACGCGTTGATTGAGTGAAGCGTTTTCACTTAGTATATTCCTATGTTGGTACAGAAGCTATGTAAACAGCATCAGGATCAGTTTGCTTATGAAGTTGCATCATTTTTATTTTTCGTCTCAAAAGACAATATAAGATTAGATTATCATAAGATTACAATAATCATAATCCTTTATACATATATTTATATTGCTAAAACTGAGTAATCTAATTCCTAATACACCAGTCTTCAGACATTTTGAAATGCAAAACATTACAATGTATTTAATGCTAGAATATATTATTTATGATTTAAATACGATAAACATATTATAATAATATAATGTAGGTAATAAAATAGTTAAAATTTTTACTACGTTTACGTCGTGGTTAGGCTTGTGCGCTCCTATGAACTCTAGGGCTGTGCCGGTAGAGTTTACTTTGCCGAAACAGGGTGAGGAGCCGGACTAAGAGAGATACATATACCCGCAGGGCAGCATGTGGCGTGCTGTTGAGCAGTTGGATTCATTGCTCTTGGGTCCGGGTCTTATAGGCCTGATGTTTGTGTCCTTATTAATAGTACTAGCTAGTTACGCTTCGGTGACCTCTTTGTTTCGTTAGGACGCCAGTTTTTGGAACTTTATTCAACACATTCATCAATTGTTTACTGTATTATTATTTATTTTATTGGTGTTTTACTGTTATACCTAACATAACTGTTTATTATATTGTATGGTTTATATTAGGGTTTTATTTGGTTTAAAGTCACTTTGTCAACACAAACACATCGATTCAATACTATTTACAGTTCAAAACAAAAAAAAAAACATGCCCTGTGCGAGTTCGGTTAAGATAACGATTAGATCAGAATAAAATTACAGGGTGCGCGTTGTTTACATTAGGTACGGCAACGCCATCTACAATGCTACTTACCTATAGATACGATCATCAGTATCCCTGGCACTCCAAAAGCCAGTGGATAGCAGTCATTGTCACCGAAGCAGTGGACATCTGCTCTCAAGATGGGGGTCAAAAACGTAGAGATGAGACTGCCGGCATTGATAGCGAAGTAGAAGAGAGAGAAGAAGTAGCCCAGGTATTTCTCTTGTTCAGGCAATTTGAACTGGTCCCCTCCGAAGGCGGAGACACACGGCTTAATGCCTCCTGTTCCGAAGGCTATTAGCAGAAGAGCCACGATTGTAAATTCCCTGAAAGAAAAGAAGACAGTATTAGATCTGGATAAAAAAAGTTTTAGGTTTTATTTCTTATCAGAAGTAGACCCGCGGGATAATTGCGTAACCCATTATCAGTAGCAATGGCTTTCATTTTGACGGTTCAGCAACATTCATTGCGTTATTCACACACATTTTTCGAACATATGAAGCAATGGATTAGTAATATCCTTCAAAATGATTCAGATTGAGATTGATAGTGTTACGCAATTAGGGTGCAGTTTGATCTAGAAAAGTGTGTATTGTATGTCAGATAATATACAATATGACTCTGGCATTCAATTCTAATGAATTCATCTTCTTAAAGAACTCCCTAAGCATGCATTCGGAAAGTTGACAAAGCCGTAAATAGCTGTTGAATATTTCGCAGTTTTTATTAAATTATAATATAGGTCCGCCACGAAAATGTTGACGTTGCCAACTTGCTGATAACACCCTCTTAAATAGTGAGATGATATAGTGAGATGATATAGTGAGATAATATAGTGAGATGATATAGTGAGATGATATAGTGAGATGATATAGTGAGATGATATAGTGAGATGATATAGTGAGATTATATAGTGAGATGATATAGTGCACCATTTTAAAAAGTGAGTTGATATAGTAGCATAATCAGCCTATAATATTCTCACTGTTGGAACGCAGACCTCTACTATGTAAGAGGGAGTGGGCCGTAATCCACCACGCGGGCCCAGTGCGGGTTGGTAGGTGTCACACGTCTTCGAATTTTTGGTTCTAGGACATGCCGGTTTCCTCACGATGTTTTCCTTCACCGTTTTGAGAGCACTGGTGGTGACATAACTTCCATAAAGTAAACTCGTCAATCGCAGCGGAGATGATATGAATTCATTTTTTTTACCAGCTGCGTTGAAGAGCCAACCTATCTCGCACTGCCTCGTAGCTCATAGACAAAATTAGCTTCGGTTTATCATACTAGCCATCCTTCTAGCAAGTATTTATCTACTTTCAGCAAGCCGTCGTTATGCATTGTAGGTATAAAAACGGTTAATTTCCTACATTTCAAGTACTTACGGCTAAGATCGTGATATTACTTAATTAAGTCAGTATCGTGATTACAGCATCAATATTAGTTTAGTATCTATCATCTTCCTAGCCTTTTCCCTACTATGTTGGGGTCGGCTTCTGCTGTCTAACCGGATGCAGTTAAGTACCAGTATTTTACATGGAGCGACTGCCTATCTGACCTCCACACCACAGTTACTGGGTAATACGATACCCCTTGGTAAGACTGGTTGTCAGACTTTTTGGCTTCTGACGACTTTTAACGACTACCAAATATCCAGGAATGACAGCCGGGACTAACGATTTAACGTGCTTTCCGAAGCACGGAGGGGTCGTGGTATGTCAAGATGGTCACCCATCCACGGACCAACTGCGGTTCGATCGACCCGTGCGGGTGTTATTACTGAGCCACAAGCCACGGTCCGATAGTTTAGTACCTATACTACCTTAATTTGTAATGTAATTAAGATGCATATAGACACCTATTGATATGTCTGTTTTGTAATAAGTTATTAGTTACTAACTACTTAAGATCAAGTAGGTAGTAATGTGGCAAGATAATTATCAGTTTAGATGCAACATTATTTATTATGCAATAATACCCTGTCATCGAATTAATACTGTGCTAGTCCAACAGACAAGGTATAAATAAGATAAGAATAATATGTAAGTAATTAATAGATGTTTATAATAAATGAAGACTGTAGCGATAATTTATAGATAATTTATTCATAAATACACCTGTCCACACAACTGTCTTTCGGTGATTGGGATGAATTATGTTTTCATTTGTTGTCTCTTATGCTAAAGTAAGTTATGTAAATGTGAAACTTAGGTGCCTGAAGGAAAACATGTAGTCTTATATCGTCATTATCATCAGATGATGATAATGACGATATAAGACTACACGTTTGACACCGGCCCCTCATTGTTGGGATAAGGCTAGACAGATGTCTAACCGGATGCAGCTGAGGACCAGTAGTTTACATGAAGCGACAGCCTATCTGACCTCCACAACACAGTTACTGGGTAATACGATACCACTTAGTAAGACTGGTTGTCAGACTTCCGGGCTTCAGACGACCCGAAACGACTGTCAAAGATCCTCGAATGACAGCCGGAACCAGCGGCTGCACGTGCTTTCCGAGGCAAGGAGGGTTATTGGTATGTAAAGATGGTCACCCATCCACGGACCAACCGTGGCAAGCTTAGCTTAACCTGATTGATCGAACCGTGCGGCTGTTATAACAACATAGTAGTCTTGTATGTGCTAGTTCTATAAATAACATTAGTACAATCATTATGATACTCACATGGTGGGCAGGCTGAGCTGTGGCATTGCGGTGACTGATATTAATGTACTCCCGGCTGCATAAACTAACGATAAATAAAATATGGTCCTGCAAAAAATAATTCTTTATTAGGTACATTAGATCCACAACAAACAGAACAATTCGTCGCTAAACGAAATGGCTTTTTAGTCGATTCGTACGAATTAACTCGCCCGAAACGTGCCAATTGTACACTTTTGAATAATATTATTTTTATTATAAGCGACTCGCACGAAGTTAATTTATTTGTGGGCGAGTCGACACTCCACGTACACTTTTTTCCTAATTTCATTGCATAAAATTCAAAATGTGCCCATTGCCTAATACATATTTCTGGAGTTGTCAATTCGGCTAATATGCCAACCAATTGTCGTAAGGTGCAGTCTAATGATGGGCTTTTGTTTCCAGCCTAATCGTCAGTGACTTGCAATTAAAACACTAATTTACATAGAAAAATGGCGACGTTTGACTCACTTTCTTTGATTGCTTACGTAAGTACCTGTATTTACTAATCGTTCTGTACATAAAACAAAGTTAAATATGTGCTGAACGTGGTCAGACAAACTGTTCATACTGATTAGGTTAGTCAGTTCGACTTCGAAAGTGTGGTTAAACCATTTCACACTACAAAGTCAAGATTAAGATAAGCATTTGATAATTTGGGGGCGTGTTGTGGGAGGAATCACCGTCAATATCTCTGGCCAAGTGCCCTATCGATCGCCACTTAAGTTGAGATATTTGCAACAAAAACGGGACCAGTGAAGATACAAGGAATCTTTCACTTTACTTTTTTGGGATACCGGAAATTCGAGCTCGTTCGAATATGCAATTGAAGCCACAGCACTCAAAAAACTGGCTGGCCGAATGCGGCCCAAAAAATTTGAAGTTAGTATAAAAAAAACCGTCTCTACGGCTGCGCGACCCCATACATGGAAGTTAACTTTAGAAAAGCTTAACATAAAATATACTTGCCTAAACCTCCCCAGCCAGCCATCTGCGATCATGGCACCGATTAGTGGAAAGAAGTAGGCGAACATGGTGAACACGTGGTAGATGACTGTGGCTCCATTGTCGCTGTACCCCAACTTGTCTCGCAGGTACAGTGAAAGGATTGCTGAAACAGAAGGGTACGATTAAAGCTGAGTCAGATTTGGATGGGTCGCTCCGCATTGCATAAATTCTCCTTCATTACTTTCGTACATTTTGTATATAATAATAAAATTATTTATTGGCATAAAACAAGATGGGATTCTCTGGCTCCTGCGCCAGTTATAATTGTGTTGCAGAAGCCAGTGTCCTCCTGTGATAAAAATAGCCAATTTTATTGATTTTGTGTCAACATAAAAAAAAAATAAGCTAAAAAATAAGCCCTTGCACACCATAGGCGTTTCATACCCTGCTTTGTTTGTATTGAAATGCGATAGGGTGCGCTTAGCTTTAGAAAAGACACCACATCTCGTGGGTATTTGGAAAAATCTTGGCTCAGCAGTGGGATAGTATAGGATACACATTGGAGTAGGTATAGACCCTAGAAGAACAGGTGTTAGAACATCGCCAAAGACTTCGTTTTCAGCGCTCGAATTTGATTCCTGCATCTATCAATGTATTTACTGCTAAGTACGCAGGCAGTAAGCCTCGTAGAGAGAATTTTTATATTACTGGTTTTCAGAGAAATCTATCAAAGGTATTATGAATCGCAAAGCTACAAAATTATTCAGGCACGCGTAGAAACTTGAGTCGAGTTGACTAGAAAGTTGAGTATAGTAGATGATTCTCTAGGCTGGTTATAAAAATGGCTAAGGCTCTGTTATTTATTACACTTTCTTTTGAGCTTGCAGGCTCTGAGCCAGAATCATCAACTATCTACCAGAAGTTTTAGTAAAACGTGAAGAAACTATTAGCGTTGTAGAGAAACGCTGACCTGACGCAAACATTTTGTAGCTGATTATACCGTAAATACATGCACAGCAAAACTCAGTTGTCCTGACACCCGCATTACAGACGCGCGGCTTCAGATCTTTACAAAGTTCATCTATTTTATTAGGTATTGTGACTAAATTGTAGTTTTAATCCTCTCTGTGCAAGTTCTCAAGAACATTACACGCCCCTACAAAAACTTCTTATAAAAACATCATTGTCATCGTTCAACATTGTTGCTTTGTTAAGCTCACATGTAGCCACTTAGTGAGTTCGGAGAACCACGTCCTCAAGTGTATTTTACAGAATACAATCATGTTCAGGCAATCATGTTTTCCTTCACCGTTTTGAGAGCAATAGTGATGAAATAATTTACACAAAGTAAAACGCCTGTCCGAGTTCGAACCTCGGTCGCGAAAGTCGTGGTCGTTACCACTTGGTCACCACTGCTCTCGCTTTCTAACCGCTCTGTCTCAAGAAAAAGGAATTCTTATAAAAATTAAATGTCATCATCCATCTTCAACTTTAATTTCTTTATTGATGTCTATCAATTTGATAGCGTCTTACTGCAGTATAAACAGATGACTGGGTAAATTATCTTCGTAATACTACGTCTACAGTGCTAGTGCTATATATAGAATTATGAATACCGATACATATTTGAAGGCCTTGAATGAAAGAAACGACTACTATATGATCGTAAAAGTTACTCGGTGAGCCAATCTAGTGTGTTACACAAGGTCGTTTGTTTTACTGGCATAGGTAGGCGATGCTCAAATGTTATTTACTTAATAAAAATCTACACTTCATTCATTCACTGACACATAGGTACTGCACAGCCTAAAACGCTGGGTCTAGAAGCTTTCACATGGAAGTTTTTAAATAGACTTCGGACCCAGGTTGGCCGAAGCAAGAAAACTTGTTCAGATGGAGGTTCATAGACGACTCCGCCTTGGAGTGTAAATGCGGTGCTGTTCCACAAACGATGGGATACTTAATATCGTGTCCTGCCGTTTGTACATTATAGCAGTACTATTCTGTAAAAATGTCACCGTTAAAACGTAGGTGAAGAGAGATTAAAGTAAGCTGTCAATAGTGTCAGTCCCTAGCATTAGGTGAAATGACAGCTCACTTCACCTACACGTTTTCGTGGTGACATTTTCACTGAATAGACCGACAGGAACTAATGGACGCTAGAAACGGATGGCGCCAAACACGTAGCCGAATTCTGGGCCGAGTCCATTTAGATTACCATCGACACGCTAAGAAGAGGAGATAAGAACTTACGACCACATAACTTAGTTAAATTGTCACATTTCTATTGCGACAGCGGAAAGCGAGTGTCTGAATCAATTTTTATTGAACCAAAATTAGGTTAATTCAATAAAAGCTTGATGTATTAAGCATTACTGCATTCTTCAAACCTCTTTCATGTCGCATTTAACGAATGTCCTTCCAGACTAAGGCGCCATACCTACAGTTATGGTCACACTCCCTTACATTGTGACAATTGAACAATACTCATTGCGTTATTTACGTTGTTGAGGAGACGAACTTTTCAAACGAATGAAGTAATGGTTTATGTTGGATTGTTACAAGAAGGAGATTGTGATTGTGACTTAGGACTGATTGAAGGAGGTCGTCAAACGTATACGCAGCGTTTACGCGAAGCCGCAACACTAATTTCGATACAATAATCACGTCTACGCTAGGGTAGCGAATATGCGATTATTTTACCTATTTATTGCCTCAACTTAAGGTCTATGTGACGTGAACAACGCTAAATTACTAATTCGTAATTACCTTCGCGCAAATTGCAATTTTAACAGTTCATTATTAGTGTTAATTTTAGCGAATGTCGGGCTGTCTGGTTAGTTCAGGCTATCTGATTATGCCAGCCGCAGCTGTCGATAATAATTGTTGGTGGTTTTGGGTATTCCGATACAATATACGCCAGTTTAAGAAGATTGGCTTTATCTATTTATTTTAGGTTCTCCAACAAAAGATATTAGTGTATATCTTTCTACATTACATATAATTAATGAACGACAAAGTACCGGTGTACTCCTTCAATTACAGGAGACCACAGGATGCATAATAAAATAAACAACTAAGCTAACAAATTAAATACCTGATACATAATAAAAGAAAAATTTTGACAATGGAACATAAAAACACAACAAATTCTGTAAAATATTAGAACAAAGAATAATAAAATTTAAAAACATTGCTTTAGAAAACATGTTGGCTCCACTGAAAAACACACCCTCACAAATATCTGAAAATTATGTCAATCAACTAAGCCTATCGCAGTCCACTGCTGGACATAGGCCACCAGGCTGCGCCACAACAACCTGTCCTCCGCCTTTCGCATCCAGTCTGGCCCAGCCACCTTCTTAAGGTCGTCGGTCGGTCCTAACTGGGGGGCGTCACACACTACGTTTGCCGATACGCGGTTTCCACTCCAGGATTTGTCTGCTCCACCGGCCATCGGTCCTTCGACAAACATGGCCAGCCCACTGCCACTTCAGCTTGCTTACCTACTCTGCAATTTATGTCAGTAATTCCGGTTCTTTTACGGATAACTTCACTTCTGATTTTATCCTTCAAAGAAACCCCGAGCATAGTCTGCTCCATAGCACGCAGAAAATTATGTGATAATAATGTATACTATATTTTGCTAGATTTGTTACAAGATATTGTAAAACGCATCAATGGATTATAAAAAGTAACATACAATGTTATTTTGACATCTCATCTCCATAACCAATATCATTAATAACATGCAAACGACATTCGTCAGTTGCCATTGTTTCTCCATATTTTCTAATTTTGTTGATTTACTGATCTACTTTTTTATGAATTCAATTATTAGAAGAATAGACGTGGTGTTTAGGTACTAATTAATGTTTTGCTTGCCGTGAAAAACTACGGTTTATTCACCGTGAGTAGGCACGGTCGTCAGTGTTGTATGGATCACTATGGAAGCTGTCGTTGACGGACACGTTGTTTTTACGCCGTGTGTAGGTACCGTAAAGAAATCGTGCCCGTTTGGAGTTTTTAGGAGCAAGAATTAAAATAAAATCTTAAAGGAATATGAGTCTATTAAACAGTTATAATACTAGTTTACGATAAATTATATCCAGTTTACGGGAAAGACCTACGCATTCCACAAACATTGAGGTGCAAGGTGTGAAGAGGTGCAACCTTAGAAGCCAAGATGTGATTCCCATTTTTTTTAAACAGAAGTAACAAAATACTCAATGTTCAGTAACTTTTTATTACATCATATTTGAGGTCAATAATTAGTAACGGCTCGTTGTGTAGTCAATGCCATGAATGGCGTGTTTTGCGTACCGACGCGTACCTACCAAGCGGAAAATAGACGCATTTGGTTCTGCAGATGACATATTTAATAGAGCTGCTCTATGTTTATAGAGTGACGAACTGAAACTGCAAAAGTAAAGTACAATAATATGTAGAGTCAGAGAAACTAATTTTAAGCTGTTTTCCGTATTTTCAGTTAGCCATTTCATTGGGTTACGACCGAATTTACGTTTTCATTTTGAAAATGAAAACGAAAATTCGGCATAAAAACCGAAAAAGTTTATTTTATATTTTCGTCAGGTTTTTCGTCGGTAAAAAGTAAAAGAAATGCAGTGTCAATATTTGTTAATAATTATATTTAACAGTTTAAACTTTTTCATATTATGCTTGGTGTTGTGGTAACGATCGATTTTCTTTGAATAAAATAATTGAAAGCATTCATTTGCCGGTGCTTATTTTTTCTAGAACGAAGATTGTCGAAAATGGATATTCCTGCCTACCCTACTCGTTTATCGCTGCGATGAGAGCTATCAAGGAGAGTACTCGCTCGCTCGCTGAGAGACTCGGGTTTGGTATTCACCCGTGCGAGCCAGTAATCGCTCGTCACTGTCGCGCACTCACTGCTCGTTGCGCGCCAACTCATTTCTAGTTTCTAACTCTACTCTTTTCTCGCTACCCACCGGCGGTAAGACCATACCATAGACGTCAGAGAGCTCCTTATGGAAATTATTAGGAGTCTTGAAAAAGTTAAGAAACTTCAAAATTTGCAATGCAAATAGGTCTGCGTAGATCATAGATGAGGCTATGTATGACGTAGATCCTAATCATAAAAATGGTCTTGAATGTCACTAATGAACTTGGTAATTGAGAACACTTAAAGGAGCTAGATTACACGAACTGCCATTTTATCCTCAATTTACAAACACAAGGACAAACAGCTTACATTCCTCAAAACGTAAAAAAAATCTGGTGTAACGTAGATCGGGCATTATGTAAAGCCTGCGCTAAAATGAAAGTCACTCCTAAACTTGTTTTTATTTTAGCATATATATTTTGATTAGATGTAACGACGACTGCGGCTTCCTTGTCACTTGAGTATGATGTAGGATGTCCTGTGCGTCTCACACGACATCCTAAATTGTGTCCCTTTTAGGGTCATAAGTCTCCCAATCAATCCTTTTGCAATTTGGAGGACGCAGATCAGATTTGTAGAAACTTTTAGTTTTAAATACGCTACTTAACCAGTAAATAGAGAGATATATCTTTACAGATTTCAGTTTATCTGTCACGCAGCATGGTGGCATGTAGTTTTTCTTCTTCTATAAGAAGCATACAGGGGTAAGCCATTTCAATTATTTCAAGGCTATCTATTATTTACCGGGCAAATTCTTACGCATCATTCACGAAAGAGAATTAGTAACACATTCATCGGTAACGAAGGTTTCAACTTTATGTCTCTCCACATTTCCAAACAATTATTGTTTGAATAACATTATTAAATTGTAATTGAAAATCATAGACGAAAATTGAGGTTATCTAAAAAATTAACTTAAACTGTCAAATGTTAGGGCTTAAAGTTAGAATTTTGGGTTTATGTATTCAGACAATAAAATTAAAGTACTCAATTTGTAAGTTACTATACAGGGTGGCACGTCCATGCGCGTACTGAAACCATGAGTTTAGCACATGATTAAACCCTATAGCGTAGAAATTAATCGAAGGTTATCAAAAACAAAATCTGCTGTTTCATAGAAAACTATACCAACGCGGTCAAAATATATTTGAACGCATGTCGTTCAGAATCATGAACTGAATCCATGGTAACAGGTTGCATGTCGATGTCCCTGCCACCCTGTATACAGATCGGTAAAAGAGCAAGCTAGGCGTTATAGCGACCAAAATGGATGTTGAATAATCACTCAAACACATTTCGTCAGTCATTTTTGAAACAATTGTGCGATCGTGCATATTTTTTATACTAATTTCAGTTGGCCTTTATTATTGTAAAGACTAATGAGATATATTTAAGGAGACGGAAATCACACAGACCATAGATAATGACTCTAAAATTACACCTCTCTAATGCATGTGTCTATGATAAGGAATATGAAAATTGTCTTGTCATTATACGATGTTAGTACGATAGACTAATCTGTCTCATTATTCAGTCTGGAAATGCAAATCTGCATGGAAAAAATCTGGAAATCAGCATGGTTTACCCATGAAAGAATATGATTATTTTGCTCCGTATTGATTACATTAAAAGAAAAAACGTCACGGTTAAGTTTCAAGTTTCTTTTTCTATTTTCAGTACTTGTTCATTTCCCATTTTATAAATATAACGATTAAGTATGTCCAAGTCCTAAAGGAGTACCAACGATGCAAATAATGAAACCTGTACCTACTAGTATTGAATAAGGAGCCACATAAAGAGCGGTGGTGGACCAGTGGTAACAGCCGGGACTTACCAGCAGGCTGTAGGTCGAGGGTTCGAACCCAAGCGTTACTTTAATTTATTTAAATTACTTCACCACCACTGCTCTCAAGACGGTGAAGGAAAACATCGTGAGGAAACCAGAATCTAAAACTTCAAAGACATTTGACAGACCAACCCGCACGGGGCCCACGTGGTCGATTACGGCCCACTCCCTCGCACAGAGACGAGGCCTGTGTCACAGCAGTGGGAACACTATAGGCTGATTATGCTTTGATGCTAAATTAGTATTGATAACTTAACTACAACTTTACTTCTAGTTACATGGCTTTCATATATACCTACCTCAAAAGACCTGCTAGTGAAATAAAGCAATTACGATTATCAATCTTCTTCTCCCCTCCGAAACGAGACCCCTTCGTGCCTTTGGTCCCGGTTGTCATTTGCAGATCTTTGACAGTCGTTACGTATGGGTAGTCAGAAGCCCGAATGTCTGACAACCAGTCTTACCAAAGGGTGTCGTATCACCCAATAACTGAGTTGTGGAGGTCAGATAGGCAGTTGCTCCATGTGAAATACTGGTAATTCAGCTGCATTCGGTTAGACTGGAACCCGATACCAACATTGTAGGGAAAAGGTTAGGCAGATGATGATTTATCAATAGTTTTCTACACCTCAGTAACCGGGCTGTAATTTGTCATGCATATTTTATTATTTAAATAAAAGTACCACTTATATATACACTGGTATTTTGCATATTTGGTATATGGCGAATCCGGTGTTTTGCGAGTCTAGTAATTTGCGAATCTGGTATTTAGCGATTCTGGTATTAAGCTTCGGAGCCATCCATAACATACTGCACCTGACCTTACATCATTATATGTATTAAAGATGACGTAAAAACATAAAACAATCGTGAGAATACATTATATGCAATAGTCAGGGTCTATTCAAACGGACTATATCACAATCACTTCGTAACAACATTTTGTCGCTGTGGTGTGGTAGTACAAAACCGTTTGATTATGGTCGATTCGTATAATTTACGGACCGTTATTGGTTCAATCTAAGACTCTTGTATCATTACCAATAATTAAGCAAAGACCTCATAACTTTACTTAGACCCTCCCATATGGAAGTAGCTATCGCAGATACAACTAGCATACGAATGTATTGCCAAACTGGGCATTTTGGCAATAAAAAATGTTACAATTGGTAAGCAAGCAAGATGATTAGTTATTGTTTATAGGAACCGAGCGTTAGCCGCTTGAGATTGCAATGTTTCGTTTGTGGCTGTATTATCGTTTGTGGCTGTATCATCGTTTGTGGCTGTATCATCGTTTGTGGCTGTATCATCGTTTGTGGCTGTATCATCGTTTGTGGCTGTATCATCGTTTGTGGCTGTATCATCGTTTGTGGCTGTATCATCGTTTGTGGCTGTATCATCGTTTGTGGCTGTATAATCGTTACCCATGTCGTCAGTATAGACCTCACGGTTGCGACAACACTGAACGTGACTGCAAACGGTCGTAAGTGGAAATACGATCATATAACTTTGTGTCCGGCGACATTTTTGCCGCTGTGGTGTGGTGTGTGGTTGTGGCTCGTCTGAAAGGACCCTTATGCTATTTAATTTACCATTCGTAGCTCGTAATGATTTACGTCAAGTCAGTGACGTTCGTATCAGACTTGCACCTTCATTATTTAATTAAGTTTTTTATTTGCCATTCTGTTACTGTTATCGTAGTTGTACAATAGTCTATTTAGATAAAAATTATGTGTTATTAAGTGTTTGGGTTTATTAACTTTAAGGTTGGATAACTTGAAGGATTGTGGATTGGTAAGTCGATTTATAATAGTACTAGATCGGCACTAAGCCGTAGTTTATTATTTTCATGGAAAATTGTTCACCACTAATTTTTTATTTCAGAAATAATATGAGAGAGCAGACATGTATAGGAACAAAATTCAATAGGTACGGTAAAATGGTTTCTGATAACACGTTGCTCGACCTGGGAATCGAACCCAGGACCTAATCCTCAGTAAAAAAAAACAAATGAAAAACTGCGTAAACGACAAACAAATATGTAAATAAATATTCTAGCGAAAGTTATAGTGAACCTTTCATACCTTCTGAAAGTACCCGTAACAAATCGAAATCAAAATCAAAAGTCATTGATTCAAATTAGGCTGAGAATCAGCACTTTTCGAACGTCAAATCTACAAAAGACAGTCCCCCAAAAACGCCCGCCCTTCACCACTTCCTAGTGCTATCGCTGGGAAAAAGTGGCGCAACAAACTCCCCAGTAGCACAGCTGTCTGTTCAGTAATTCAGTTAGAAAATACTTGATTGTATACAATACTAGGTACCTATGTTAAGTAATTAACATTACAAAACACAGAACATAAAATTAAATTATTAGCCATGTCAGCTAGCCACACCAATATACCAATAAATATAATAAAAACTATACGTACTCATTACTCAAGCTAAAACAGAATTCATTAAAATTAAAATGTAAATAAAAACTTACTACCTAAATAAAAGCTTCCAGGCATAAAGGGCGTGACAGCTTACATATTTATGCATTGCTGGGTTCTGTTCACATAGTCACAAATGATAAAACTAGGACGATCGAAGTAAAATTAATAAATAAGTTAATACTAATAACAACAATAAGCAAGAATAATATGATCAATAAAATTGTCGAGGTCACTAGCTAACCACATATTTCAATCAACTCATTAAAACACATTAAAATGAGTAAATTATGTCAATAATACATTAAAATAAAATTACAACTGAATTGACTTATACAGTCAGATAAAAATAAAGAATTATATGAACTCATATAACCTGTCCGTAAGCTAATTCTGGAGAAAGAACATAAACATTGTCTTGAGTTAATCAGGGCTACCAACTATTCTTATCGTGTAAGTAGTTGTTGATGGAAAGTTTGAACAAAGGTTGGATTTTACTTGAGCTTTAAACGCATTAAAAGGCAAGTCTAGGAAAGAAGAGGTATCTTGTTATAAAAGGTTAGGTACACCATGCCCAACAAATGAGTTATGAACCTTATGAAGGCGGTGAAAGGGGGCACGTAGTTAGTCCTTATTTCTAGTGTTAACACTGTGAATATCACTGTTTTTAGTGTATGTAGAACTGTAGTTCATAGGTTTCTTGTTAACAGAACATGCGTCGTATTACCTAAGGTTTTTTTTATCGATAACAAACAGTCAATGGCGAAATGAGACATACATTTCACATGATAATGCTGTTAATTTATTTAAACTAGGTCGTTAAATGCATAGATATGGCCGCTCGTGCGTGTCGGCCTAATACGATGTGTGTTGTAGACGCGCCTAACACCAGATTAGATACTATAAGAATGTTTGGTGGCGAAATAAGCACGGAATCCGGACTAAGTACTTGGGCCATTTCCCATTATTCTACTTTGCTAGGAAATTCGATTTAAAAGTGGCTGTCAAAATCAAAATTTTGATTTTTGTCAACACTTGGAAACTTTCAATAGCGATTTTTGCGTTCTGAACGCGTTGTTTGTAAATCGTGATGAAAATGTTTGGTTCCATAATTAAGCTGCAATTGAACCAGCATAAAGTTGATATTCGTTAAAAAGGAAATAACATCAATTGGAAACTAGGATTTAAATGACCTTTACGCTGGTACGCTGTACCAGTACAGCGTCCTAATAACTGTTTGCTTTAAAAATAAAAATAATTGTTTTAATACTTGTTGATGAATAATTGTTTGCTGCACCGGACGACGTCATTACGTCGGTGCCGGCTGTCGCTAAAAACCAGCGCTGGGGCTCTGTCTTGCATAGGGTCGCAGCATAATGCTCAGCGATAGCCGTTTTGCGTGTCAAACATTTCTATTTGTTTTTATATTCTTTTTTGCGTCATGTTTACCGCAAATAAACGTATTTTCTTTCTTTTCTTTCTTTGCCTGGTTTTTTGTTTCAATTATTTTGTGTAAGGCCTAGAAGGAAAAGTTCGTAACACGTGACGTCTACGCGACATCGTAGAAAAAAAGTAACGCTAACACATGGCATCGGAAACAATGAACAAGTATTACATTATATAATAAATAACCTTAATCTCTCTTACGTGTAATGTTTTAAGTTAACAAAGTCGCTGGAGCGGACACAATAAAACAACATTCGCAATAAAGCTAGAATTATAATCTCTACTAATAATAAAGCTGAAGAGTTTGTTTGAACACGCTAATCTCTGAAACTCCTTTTAAGACTTGTAAAAATATTTATGTATTTGATAGCCCAATTCTTAAAGGCTATCTACCTAAGGGTCCTAGCGTATACCTACATCGTGCTAGGACCCTGAGCAGCCGAACAAAAACAAAAAAAAGTCAACGTTTTACGTTTCAGTTTAACGTTTAATCCCATTAGGGAATGAATTTTCCAAAATTCTTCCTTAGTGCTCACCTTCGTTATACAGGGTTAAAATTAATTAGTTATCGAAACTCCGCAGACGTGATGGGTCTCGATATCTAAACATAATAGAACGAAAAAAAAATCTGACCTTTTTCCTGCTTGACTTCTTATTATAGCCACCGACTAAATATTATTATTTTACAACTAAGGATAAAATGATGGAGCTATTTTCTTGTAATTTTTTTTTCTTTTTGCTCGGCTTTTTAGGGTCCTAGCGTGAGATCATATATAGCCTATAGCCTTCTTCAAGAATCGGTCTATATGACTACAAACAAAGGAGAATGACTAAAAGTCGTACCAAAAAGTCTCATGAATGACTGAATTCACATGAATGAAAATTATACTTTGCCGATTCTATATTAATTAAAAATAACTAGAATATAATAGAATACAATTTTCATTTAAACGATTATCATTTTTCAGAGAAATAATGGCCGTTCGTGTATGACTTGTCAAAACAAAATAAAGTACCTACTTTTTAGGTTATATCGATTTTTTTTTAAATTTTCGAGACCCGGGTTTTTTTTTACTAAAAGAACTTTTGTAGGAGTTAATATGATAGATTAGTGTAGTCTATAAAAAACAAAGTTTGACTTTATGCAACATGATACGGGATTCCATACATCTATGGGCATTGTCCTTTTACCTCTTTATATTATTAGTATGTATACAAGGCACCCTGTATATGATTCCCTTTATTTGTCCAATACTTAATTAGAAAAGTACAACAAGGGAAGTTAAGTGTCACACTATGTCAATATCATACGATTACTGTCAAAGAACGACAGTTGAGATTCGAATATTCGGACAATTTAAATTGGTAGTCCATTTAATAAATAATTAATTCCCCTGGCTACACCTATAAAATCGAAAAATATTATAGTGGTGGGTTGGTCAGGCTTATGAACCGGTACCTACAAAGTGCAATAAAACTGTAAATATTTCTATTAAGACTTTAATAAATGAATGACAGTATTCCATTGGATTGGAACCAATACTCATTGTTATAACTTGCAAGCGTATCCACACACGTCGCACGTGTATGAAAACCGGGCAGTGCTATTAACACTGACGTATAAACTAGCACGTGTCACTAAATATACATAAAAATAAATAAAGCTATGCGTGTGTCGTGAGACATATCTGTGATAATTTAATTCTAATCGAGCTTCGGTACTACTTTATTTTTGGTTGTGTTCTAGAACGGGTCAAATTGAATTAGCTAGCGAATCTCGGCAGACGTGATAGGTATCGATGTACAGACGCCAACAGGTCAAGCTACCCGAAACTGTCAAATTTTCCCAATCAACCTTGAACCTAATGCTTTAGCGATAAAATTGAAAATCTTTTAAAGAAATTCGACAGTTTGTAGTAGCTTGATCAAAACAATTTGATGATAAATTCGTTAAGGTTCAACGTATTGTAGTTGCTTTAAGTAGCAGTTCAGTAACATCAGTTGTGGTGGTGTAGAATCACGGAGCCAATACATGTAAAATTTACATACGTGATGGGTATCAAATATCTAGACAGGATAAAACAAAAACAGACTATGGGTTTGTAAACTCATACTTCCAGAGGTCGTTGACACCAATTTGTTTAAATCATAAATCATATTCTCCTTGGCTTTATCATGATTAGATTTCGACACCCACCTCGTCTGCGAAATTTAATTGGTCCCTGTATATTTAATTGGTCCCTGTATATTTAATTGGTCCCTGTATATTCTGTTTGCCGTTAGCTCATAGGTATCTAAAACACTACTGGATACTAAACAGTTACGAAAATCATGCTCGGAAACCGCGGACATAAGGATTTGAATCCTTAGTACGAACCATAATGAGCTTCATGGCGTTACCAACTCGCAAGCATGGGTGTGATTTTCTGGTACAGTGTATAAGATGAGCTTTTGCTTTGAAAGTACTAATGACCATGATTTAGAAATAGAGCACAACAAAAATTTAAAAAAGACCGACTTCCAAAAAAACATTTTTAAGTGAAAAATAACTTTGATTTCGGAAGTCTTTTGTTTTGTATTTTCGTTTCGGTTGCCACCGACATCAGTTAAAAATTAAAGTTTATAATTTTTGAGCTTGTATTGGGTTGGTATCTACCAACCCAATACAAACTCAAAAATTAAGAACTCGTGAAATACTTGCTTTGTAAATAGGTAACAGTGACAGGAAATTATTAAATTATCAACATACACAAAGTGGATTAAATAATGCGTATTATTGTAAGTTGTACACAGGTCTACGGCTGCAGTAGCCTCTGCTGCTGACGCGTGTCACTTGAGTGTATTCACACTAACTCAAAAGCTACTCAAGCAAAGTAAACTCGCCGTATGCATAACCTCCTCCTTTTAAGACGTCGGTTAAAAAACAAACATATATGTAATAAAAGAAAATGTCTTACTTCGCATTCCATAGTATGAAAATCTTTCGCAGAACTCATTTGTGACTATGAACCCCACCGCCTTTGGATAAGGGAGTTTCTGAAACAAAAAAAAAAAAAACAATGAGACCACTTTATAGAGACGCGTAATGATTGACGCTAGCTTAGCCCTGCCATCAGAAAAACACATCAGAAAGATGAATCATCACGCCTGTTGTCCCCGATGGGTTAAGCAGGTGCACCTCTGCCACCCACATTTTGCCAGTTTCAAATTATAATAGGGCACAGCTACAGACTCCGCTGCTGCTACTGAGACATTCCAGATGGAAACACGCAGTAACACATTGAAAAAAAAAAAAACAGCGGAAATAGGGAGGGAGGAAACAGTGACACGGTGGATGGTGACTTTTTAAAGAATAGCAAGGCTCCTGAGTTTCTTCCTGAAATGGCCGTATTTTTTGGACATCCAACACACATTACTTAAAAGCAATTCAGACACCTCTGGCTGTTGTTGTACAAAGGATTGGTTTCAACCATAAGTATTAGGTAATAAATAAACACTATAACTGGTAACTATAGGTATGGGGATATTATCAAAAAAGTATAATAACGTCAAGTGCAGTCCTCCGCGAGGGTGTTTAGTAAATCAATAAGTCCGCGCAGCCCCATATTATTGCGCTTTGCAATTTGGGTAAACCCAGTCAATCGATGGGTAGCAGGAACTTTATATTTGTACATTTTCTTTAATTAAATGTTTCCTTTAGGTACTTATCTTTTTAGAAAGACTCAAGTTATTGAGTGACTGACCTACTTACAAGGAACTTAAGTAATAATTACGCTGATAAGAAAATCAGCGTAATTCCTATAGTACTATATTCTACTAATATTAAAAACGTGAAAGTTTGTATGGATGGATAAATGGATCGATGGATGTTTGTACCATTTCCGCCAAAACTACTGACCGGATTTGGATGAAATTTGGCACACAGATAGTTTATAACCAGGATTAGGTAAAACACACTTTTTATCCCGATATTCCCACGGGATCGAAACTTATGCTGGTGAAACCGCGGGGCGCAGCTAGTTATAAATAAGATTTTGCAGTATGAAAACTACTTCAATTATAGATAGTGCTGGCAACGCCATCAGTACCCTAATTGCATAAAACGCTTTCAATTACAATCTGAATTTTTTTTTGAAGGATATTGCTAATCCATTGCATCATTATCTTCGAAAAATTTGTCTGCTCAACAACGTAAATAGCACAATGAATGTTGTTGAACTGTCAAAATGAAAGCTATTCCTACTTTTAGTGAGTTACGCATTTACCCCCCAGGTCGATATTTTTTAAATTATTACTTGGCAAGCAGTGTGTTTTAAATATTATTATTGACGCTTTGTGTAAAATCCGCACCTACTTGTTAATACTTCAATCGTATGTTAAATAATGCAAATTTAATTCTACATTCACTTATTTTTTTGTTACAAGCAACTTTTTACAACTCTTAAAAATAGACGATGCATAGAACGGTGTATATTTATTGAATTTATGCTATCTAAAGAAAACATGCTATTTAATTAAGGATTTATGTTTTGTTACCTATGTGTGTATATTTATAGTAACTTAAAATTTACCTGTATTTTTTTTTAAACTTTGCCTCACACTAGGAATTACTCCTTTATCGTGGGTGCGTTTACAAACATTTAAACTCAACAGCCAGACCCGGAACAACTACCTGTAGGCAATACAAATATTTGTTCCGTGCGGGAAACGAACCCGCGACACGCAGCGCAGCAGTCGATCGCCCAGCCACTGCGCCAGCCATGCCGTCCGTGCCGTATTAGAACATAGGTATTTGTATATTATGTATATTTTATTAAAATCAATAGGTACCTTTTAGGTATTAATGTTTAATTAATTTGCATGCAAAATATGGACTATACATAAAACCACCAACTTTTACAACTGGAAAAACGTATATTTTCAGAAAATAAATACCTAATTCTTCTCTCATAATCTTATTCATCTATTCTAACAAATCACTGAGCTAAAGCAAAAACCTGAAAGTAATTACCCGAGCGTTGTTTGCTGAGCCAAAACAATACAATTATTTAATACGATTACTCATCTTCTTTGAAGCGTGCACATGATCGTAGTAACCCAAATATGAGTGAAACTTGAGAGTCATTGTGTCCAATCTTTCATTAAAGATCGTAGGCTTAATTAAAACTAAGTGGGAGCGCAATTATCGTGCTAAATTTGGGGCAACCCATGTCTCGAATTCTTACAGCCGATGCATGCGATGTGCGAAACTGGATACAACTGGATTGTACCTATACTATGATCAAGCCGCGGAGCAATTACAGTCACTCGCGCCTGCCTCACGGACCACCAACAGTAAACTTAATCACAGACTTCATTTCGTGCAAAATTTTATAGCCTCATTCCAGAATTCCAAATCAGAGGTGCTGTAATACTGGGATGATTTAAGAGACGGAGCAGTAAGGGCCTATGTAGGTACTTTAACCGTTGTTGGTACGGGAAAACGTTCTTAGGAGACTGTCCTTACCTTTTTGTGTATTTGCTAGCTGCATTCAGAGATTTTGGAATAAAGGTACCTAGGTAGGCCAAAAAAAGTATTGGCATCTTAAACGTTTAAAGTTTCTCAAAAAGTTAAATACAAACTGTCTTTGTCATAAAAACGTTTTCCTGTAGTAACAACGACAAGGCCCTTGTTACCCCGTCTCAAAAATACATGTTGTATTTGAATTTCAAATACAATACAAATAAGTACCTACTTTCTTGCAGATTTTTATTGCAATGATTGTTTTGTCAACAAAGTTCGTTGGCATTTGAAAATAAACTCAAGGAAAAAAGCCGGCAAGCGTTTGCATATGAATGAATGTCAAGGAATCCAATGAGGCAATGACTAATTCAATATGAATGTGACGATAATGATCACAATTGAATTATTGGATTGAAGCGTCTGCGGCGAGTGTGGGTCGCTTGAGAGCTTATTGTTAGATCGAGAGGACACGTTTCATTAAATATGAGTAATTGACCTCAAATGTTTTGTTATAAATAGCACTGTACGGATGTACATCAGAACCGCAGGTGTACTTTTCAGACCTGCCTAAATGTATTGCAGTTATTTGGTACCTTCTGTGTACCTTTACGTACCTCTCTTGAAAATCTGTGTACCTACACCCGTGCACTGATATTTTAAAAATTAGGTACACCCGCCATTCTGATGTCAGAACCGCGGGTGTACTGCTAACCTATGTGTGTAGTTAAGTGCACTCTATAAGTAGATTTGGTACCTCTTGTGTACCTACAGAAACAAGTATTAAATAAACAAATGACTGTAAGGTTGCTGCGAAAAGTAAAAAAAAACGATTTTCTTTCTATGACGTTGTCATTATTTTATAAAATACTAATTAATCTTTACTTATTTCGTTACCATTAAAATGAATTAAAAAATCCTTTAAAACTGTCTCTTGTTTCATTTTGATTCTGAAAACCCTGACAAACATCTTAATTCTATAAATCCTTCACAATTCTAAAATAGGCAAACTGTAGTTTGTTTTTGTAATAGGTTTTCTTTAAATATTTTACTTAAGTTATTAATACTAAAGATTGTTATTTTATAAAATAATAACAACGTCGTAAAAAGAAAATCGTTTTTTTTTACTTTTCACAGCAACCTTACAGTAATTTATTTAATACTTGTGTCTGCAGGTACACAAGAGGTAGCAAAACTACTTATAGAGTGCACTTAGCTACACACATTCGTTAGCAGTACACCCGCGGTTCTGAAATCAGGATGGCGGGTGTACCTAATTTTTTAAATATCATTGCACGGGTGTAGTTACACAGATTTTCAAGAGAGGTACGTAAAGGTACACAGAAGGTACCAAATAACTGCAATAAATTTAGGCAGATCTGAAACGTACACCCGCGGTCTTGATGTGCATCAGTACGGTACATACATATGAAGTTACCGTGAAAAGTAGAAAATCTTACCGTGAAGAAGTTGTGAAGTAAGCTATCATTTCACCACACCACACACGAGGATTGACAGCTCACTTCACCTAACTTTTCACAGTGAGATTTTTACAGAATAGATCGGCTGTTTCTAAAGTTTTTGATGTACCTACATAATTCTAGCTCATTTACAACTTGTAGAGAATTTATCCTGGCATTATTGTTACAAATACTAATAAAAGTTATTTTGGGGGCAGGTACCTATATAAAAAATAACAAAAATAGAGCATGACTGAGGAGGTGGTTCCAGTAACGTTTCTGATTAAAAACAATATTTTAATGATTTTTTAACTATTGTCACCGTATAATTATGAGCATCGTTAGTTCTATCTATTTTACGGGTGATGAAATCGGACAGATTGTGAACCCTGCCGGTAAGTGCAGGTTCGTTCATAATTTGACGGTTTGACATTGATAGATTATAAATCATGAAAATGATTACATTATATTGTAAGCAGTATGGCACAGTTTACAATTTATCGACAGTTTACAATCTCGCGAGATAGATTATAAACTAACGGTGTTCACAATCATAGGGTGACTTCATCGTTAATACGAATGTTACTTATTAGGGTTCCGTAACCAAAGGGTCAAAACGGGACCATATTACTAAGACTTCACTGTCTGTTCGTCCGTCTGTCTGTCTGTCACCAGGCTGTATCTCAAGAACCGCGATAGCTAGACAGTTGAAATTTTCACAAATTATATATTTCTGTTGCCGCTATAACAACAAATACTAAAAACAAAATAAAATAAATATTTAAGGCCCACACAACAAACGTGATTTTTATAAGTAAGGGTACGGAACCCTTCGTCCGCTAGTCCGACTCGCACTTGGCCGGTTTTGCATAAAGCTATGCACAAGATCGGTTTCAATCGCAACTACGAATTGATTGCAGTTACTCACTTTATGATAAAAAGGAAGCGAACTATTGTAGTTTGTTAATATTTTATTGCTCTTTAATTGCTGTTGTTTTTTTTCTGATAACTTAATATGTAAAATATTTTTTTACCAACGAAAAAAAAAAGGAGGTTCTCAAGTCGATGCGTATATTTTTTTTGCTTTATTGGAAAGGGTGTACCCCAAAGTTGGTCCCATATAAATTTGGAAAAAAATGTTCCACCCTAAGGGTGGGAAAATAGGGGTGATTTATTGTTCACTCACAGATTTGAATGCTGAGTTGTGTATTATTATTACTCTACTCAGTGCCACAAATGCCTGCCCTTTGGCAAACAATTAATAGATTATAGCCACAAAAAATCATAAAATAAAAACTTTTTAACAAAAAAATTAAACCGCCAAACATATTGTTGGAAAGAGTAAACAATTCTGCAAAATAGAACCAAATACACCAGACCCAATCTAGCCCCTACGATGGCACTGATCAATGTCAAAGACATCATAAAAGGAAGAGGAAGGACAACAATCCTTACCTTGATAGACAACGTTATGCGTTGTGCTTCTTAAACAGACAGTTTCGTAATAGAAGAATGAAAGTAGACGCTAACACCGGTACACAATATAACAGTGTAAAGGCAGTTGTATGTAACAATGGATAATAAGAAAGCGCTCTTTATTACATTTTTGTTTTTTTTTTTATTGTTTTTGGTATATCCCAAAAGTCTCAAAGAGAAAACGTCAACAAATGGATCAGAAAACGTACCTGCGGATGCCAATTTATAGAGCCACTTACGAATTGAGTGTTTTGATTTGATTATTTGAATACTTAAACCCGAAATCATAATTTAAAATCACCTAAGGGCGGGTTGTTTCACGTACACTTTACGCACGTGTAAAAATGGCGCTAACTATCGTCAAGCCCAAAAAAGAGCGTTACAAAATTATGGCCTTGACTTCCGTCAAATAATTACGATTACGTACTCGTTATTATTTGTCGTACGTATGTTATGGTAACCAACCGTTTGAAACAACCGGCCCATAAAGATGTTTATACCATTACGTTTGAGGATAATTAATTTAATAACCTCAATTTTTGTCGATGAATTTTCAATTACAATTTAATAATGTTAGTTGAAAAATAATTATTGGGAAAAGCTTGGTGAGAAATAAACTTGACACCATTAGTAAGGGATAATGCGTTAGGGTTTAACCGGAACAGGGTTTGTTTACACTTTCATCAGAAACTTTTGGAACAAACTATACCTACGTTTTTTGCTATTTACAGCTCAGTATCAGGTTGTACGTTGATCAAAATGTCCATGACAAGCCTGTTCCATTAACTGTCTTATCCCTAACACTACTACGTGAATAAGCCTACTTTTCTGTAGGCTTTGGGTGGCAACCAATTGGGTGGTCCACCAGAGTAAGGAAGCACCAGAGGGCATCAGCCTGAGAATCACTCAAAGAGTAATTTATATTAATGAAGCTATTTTATTAGACCTTATCACCATAACCGTATAAATCAAATTGACCCAAAGCATTTATTAATATATTGTTGACAGGAATAGATGATGCTGGTAGTATACCCAACTGACTTCTCATAAATATTATTATAGGCTAAATGATTCATGTTACACAACTGTTATGGTTTTGCACTTTCACAACACCTAATTCGTATCTATTTTTATGGATTTTTTTTCGAGACATATTTTCTTGCAAAATAATATTAACCATTTTTGGATTGTCTTGTTTTACGTAAGCTTAAAGATAAACGTTTGTTAATATTTACTTATATGGATTGTGGGTGTGGGGAATTCAAAAGGACATCATTGCCCAAATTGTTATTTTTATTACAGATTGGATTTAGCAATAAAAGATCTATTGAATGTAGGTAAGAATTTACATATATTTGTAAATACTCGTGTGCTTCCTATATTATATTAATTAGAGATGCGCCGAATAATGGTTTCACTGAATAACCGAATGCCGAACCGAATATACTGCCGGATAATTCGGTTCCCCGGTCCATAGTTTTGCCGCACAAACAAGTTTATACAAGCTAGATTTCTCTTATTCTCACTAAGTTATTTATTTTTTTAAATATTCAAATGTAAGGGTTCCCACGGCTCACTCTATGTTTTCAATTCGGTGGCCAGTTTCGTAGTCGATTCAATTGAACAATGTCAATTTGCTAGTGGGATTATTGCAATTAAAAATTACTGTTCTTTTAAGATACTTGATTTTATGGAACTATTAATACAAGGATGTATTTGATTACCTGTGTTTAATTATATCTTTGTTTGAGTACCTTACAATAAACGATTTTTAATAAATAATAGGGGTTAAAGTATGAAATTTCCGTTTTATTGTAATAGGTACTTTGAATTGACATAGAACCTTCATGGTTTGAGATTTTTGAGTGAAACTTTTTTCACATGGTACCTATAAAGTTCTTCTTTTAAAAAATGTGCAACATTCGATTATCGACTTTCAGTTGTTTTTTTTATTCAGCTTAGACAAGAAAGATGGATACTTCGAAAATTCAAGTTATTTTTGAATACGAGTCCCGACGCGGAACTAACGCGGCATTCAATGTTGCGTTTGGAGAGGGGACTGCTAATGAACGCACCGTGCGATTTTGGTTTAAACGCTTTGGTGATGGAAACTTTGATTTGAAGAACAAACCACGTGGAAGACCGCCCACACAGGTGAATAACAATGAATTGAAAGAGATGGTGGAAGCCGATCCGAGCCAAACTACCCAGGAATTAGCGGCATGGTTTAACGTTACCTTACTAACAATATTGACACATTTGCGTCAAATCAATAAAATAAAAAAATATGAGAAATGGGTGCCTCATGATTTGACTGATCTTCAGAAAGAAACGCGTGTTGAAACTTGTGTTGCCTAGTTGAATCGATACAGAAATGAAGGACTATTGGATCGAATTGTGACATGTGATGAAAAGTGGATTTGAAAAATGCAATGGCTGACCCCAGGTCAAACGCCGCAACAGTGTCCTAAAGCAAAGCTTACCAATAAAAAGGTAATGGTAACTGTTTGGTGGTCTCAGCATGGTGTTATTCACTATAGCTTTCTCCGATCTGGTCAAGCAATAACGGCAGATGTCTACTGTGCCGAACTCCGAACAATGATAGCAAAACTAGCAGTGAAACAGCCCCGACTCTTGAATCGATCTTCACCATTATTGCTCCATGATAACGTGAGACCTCATACAGCACGAGAAACCGTTTAACTCTACAGGAACTGCAATTAGAAACCATTCGTCACCCTCCGTATTCACCAGACCTTGCTCCAACGGACTAGCATTTTTTTCGTGATTTGGACAATTTTCTACGTGATAAAAAGTTTTCTTCTCAGGAGGCAGTACAAAATGCTTTCATACAGTTTGTCGAATCTAGATCACGAGAGTTCTATCGCAAAGGCATAAATGACCTTTCTATTAGATGGCAGCAATGTATAGATAATAATGGTAATTATTTTGATTAAATAAATATGTTAAATTTAAAAAAAAACGAATTTCAATTTTTCAGTACAAATCTGGGATTCCTTTAATTTATTTTGCCCTAAAGGCTGATTTACAATGATCAATTAAACCGAATACATTCGGCATTTGAACCGAATGATTCGGCCGAATACGAATACCTCTAAATTCTGCCGAATACGCCGCATACCGAATATAAAACGAATATTCGGCGCATCTCTAATATTAATGCATTATGAACGGATATTAAAATTATGCAAAAAACATTTAAAGGACAATGCTCATGGATGTAGGGAATCCCGTACCATGCTGCATCCAAGTCAAACTTTGTTTTTTATAGACTACTCTTATCATATTAACTCATACAAAAGTAGTTTTTTTTGTAAACAAAACCCGGGTTTCGGAGATTTTCAAAAAAATCGAAATAACATGAAAACTAGATACTTTATTTTGTTTGACATGTCATACATGAACGGCCATTATTGCTCTAAAAAAATAATAATCGTTTAAATAAAAATTCTATTCTATTTTATTCTAGTTATTTTTAAATAAAGTAGAATCGGCAAAGTATAATTTTTTACATGTTATTCGAAAGACGTGCGCATGACACTTTCAAAATTCAAGGTTATATTAATCATATCATTTGAAACAGAATGTTACGAATACAACAAAATCAACACTTTTTTACTTAAAATTAAATTCCCTATTCAAAACTCAAATCCCCGAAGTGTAATGTCGTAAAAAATTATGAAAATAATTACTATAATATTTTGATCTTGTTGCATGAGACTTTTTGGTACAACTTTTGGTCATTGTCCTTTATTTGAATGAGATTTTAGATTTTGAGTATTTTATTATGATATTTTTGAATTATTGTCGATTTTTATAATCTGTCAATTACTTAAACTATTAAAATTATTAACATATAAATTTATTTGATTGACATTTTAAATTTTAATTATTGACATTTAAATCTATTGTATTGACTTTTTTATTTTATTTTTAAATATTTGTTAATTTTTATAATCGGACAATTTAAAGTAATAAAATGCATCAATGTTATTTTGGTTTGATCTCTTTTTATTTATTTATTTAATGTTTACAATTTGTGTTTTGGATACGATGTGAAAACGAATGACCTTATTAATTAATGTAATTGGCACGCTTGCTTGTAGGCAGAATACAATAACTCTTAGGCTTTAAGATCTTCCCTTGTTGAACAAAGTATTTTCTGGCAAATAAATATTTTGAATTTGACTTTGTAACCTTCCGGAATCAATTCTCTAACGTACCGACAAAATACAATAATGACGTATACGTAAGTATACGTCATTATTGTATTTTGTTGTTGTATTTTGTCGTATATAATAATATTAATATATGTACTAGTACTAGTATGGAAGTATGGATAGCTATATAGATATCGATTACCAATTAAAACCGCTCTATGTCTCGGAAACTTTAACAAGCAAAAATCAAAAATTGTTTTATATGGCGAGGCAATTTCAAAAAAGTCATGGTTATACCTTTTGTTGGACTGCCAACGGAATAGTATACCTCAAGCAAAACGAAGGTTCCCTGTTTGTACGAATAAACTAAGAAAATCTGTAACAACATGACTACATCATGAGTACTTCAATATCGTCTCAACCAGATATTTTTGTGCTTACTTTAATTTAATTATTTGTTTTATGCATGCCCTAACTTTAATCTTTATTATGCCTTACTGTTACACTAAGCAAGAACATTACATAAACATATTATTTGTACACTATTACTCTACACCTCTAAATCATACTGCACATTACACTATTTATCTTTCATCACACACAACGACACCAGAAACAACATCACTACTCAACACTTACAAAAACACAACAATCACTCTAAACAGAACTTCAAAACTTAAACTGACAAGTGCTTTCCATAAACCGAGTCTTAACCCAGTATACTATACTCGTAAATATCTATTTTTATTTTATCATTTAGTGACTTAATTGCTTTATCTAATGACATAGATCAGGTGTCTGTATCGCAGTCATATACCGCAAACTTAGAAGAATGTCATAGTATTATTAATACAACGCCTGATCACCTACTCATTCTGACGCAAAATGTTCGGAGTATTAGTTGTAATATGACTGGATTAGAAGTAATTCTTCACAGGTTAAAACTAAAATGTGACATCCTGATTCTAACCGAATGTTGGCTCCAAAAAGCATCTGTTATCCCTCACCTGGCTGGCTACTCTCATGCTGAAACTAAAACAAATACCAAACAAAACGATGGAGTAGTTATTTACTACAAGGATAATTTGAACTTGTCTATCTTGGAACCAGATTTTAGAAACAGTAATTGTTTGGTTGCCATTATAGAAAATCGTATTGCGGTAATTGCACTGTACAGATCTCCATCCTATACTAACTTAGACCCATTCATGTCTTCTTTGGACAATACATTAAAAAAGTTTTCAACATTCAAATACATAGTGGTTATAGGAGACTTAAATATAGCAATTAACCCTAGTAAAATTGACATTGATGGAGAACGATATTTAACCCTTGCGGCCTCGCATGGCCTGTTGCCTACTCATACCCTTGTTACACGAAGTGCTAGCCAAACATGCTTAGACCATGCCCTAATAAAGACTCAAGGCCCCTCCATCACTATAGTCCCTCATGCAACACTCACCGACCACCATCCTGTGGTATTGAGTATGTATTTGAAGAGACCTCGACAATATGCTACTACTACCAATACTAAAATTGATGAAAAAGGCCTATTAAAAGATCTTTCAGAAATCAACTTCGAGCCAATTTATCAGACAATAGACCCAAATACTAACATCAATTATCTGACAACATGCCTACAAGAGGCCATTTCAAAAAATACCCAAGTGATACATTTACCAAGGCGTCAAAAAATACTAAAACCTTGGATAACTCCAGGACTACTGCGCTGCATACAAAATAGGGACCAACTTCACTTGAAATCGAACTCAGCACCTGAAAACGAAGTCTTAAAGATCACTTACAAGCGCTACAGAAACTATTGTAATGACCTATTGAAAAGAATTAAGATAGCACATGATAAAAAACAAATAAATGATGCCCAAAATAACAATAAAAAATTATGGAAAGTCATTAAAAATATCACAAACACTACAAAATCCACCCAACAGCCAAAAGAAATTCTGTCTCTATCATCCTCTCCTCAACAATCACTTAATGAAGCAAACAATTACTTTATAAATGTGGGAAGCTCTCTGGCGGATAAAATGCAACAGTCCTATACCGGCGTAGAAAACACACACATACACATTCACCACGATCAAACAAACACTCTAAATTCATTCGCGTTAATTGATACAAGTGAGATAGAAGTGGATCAACTGATCATGGGCTTAAAGACTGACAGTGCACCCGGATGTGATCATATCAGCAGTAGATTTTTAAAACAGCACAAATCCATTCTAGTTTCTCCCTTAACTAAGATATTTAACGACAGCCTAATGACGAGTGTGTTCCCAGATATACTGAAAAGGTCGATTGTGTGCCCAATATACAAGAACGGAGACAGAAATCGTATTAGCAACTATAGGCCAATATCCATACTACCTGCGATATCAAAAATTCTAGAAAAAATCATGAACACACGGCTTGTTGACTATCTGGAAAAAAATAACTTGCTATCAGTTAACCAGTACGGGTTTAGGCATGGCAAATCTACAGAACAGGCAGTAAACAAGCTTGCTGACTTTGTCAGTTCAAATTTAGATAGAGGGAAAAAGTGCCTCTCCATTTTCCTAGATCTGGCAAAGGCGTTTGATGCGATTTCTGTTTCCCTTCTACTCAGTAAGCTAGAAAAACTTGGAATCAGGGCCACACAACTTCAACTTTTCACTAGTTACCTGTCGGAACGTACCCAATGTGTTCGAGTGGGTGAATATGTGAGCGATTACTTCCCTGTCACACACGGTGTACCGCAGGGTAGTATATTGGGACCGACTTTATTTCTCGTCTACATAAATGGGCTAACGAATATAAACCTTGCACTGGGTAAAATCATCTCTTTTGCCGATGACACGGCCTTGGTATTCGCTGGTGAAACATGGGAAGAGGTTTTCGGCGCCGCACAGGATGGTTTTGACAGGACAAGAAGATGGCTACAGAGAAATATCTTAACCCTCAATGTCGACAAAACTAAGTATGTCTGTTTCAGCATAAGGCAGGCCGCCGATATCCAAAGTGACCTAAATATAAAATCGCATGTATGTTCCTCGGTAGTAAACTGTGGTTGTCCAATGATTGAATGCGTAAATTCTCTCAAGTACTTAGGTATTATCATTGACAGGAACCTCAACTTCAAGGAACACGTAAAACTTCTTAGCTCTAGAGTACGTAAACTAATTTTTATTTTTAAAACTTTGCGTCACGTTGCGGATGCCATGCTGCTGAAACGGGTATATAACGCTCTCTGTCAGTCACTCCTTGCATATTGTATCACATCCTGGGGCGGTATCTATAAAACTACTTTAAAGTCAGTGGAGATAGCTCAGCGAGCTATTCTGAAAGTTAGCACCTTCAATCCTATCGACTTCCCAACCGCAAAGCTCTACAAGTTGTGTGATGTTTTAACAGTTAGACAACTATTTATTCTCAAAGTTATCCTCCACCAGCACACTAAACAGTCGTATAACCCATTATTGCTTCAAAAACGTCGTAAACACAACGTTTGTGACATGCCACCTACGTGTAAGACAAGATTTTGTGAAAGATTTATCGGATTCCTTGGTCCATTCCTCTATAATAAAATAAATAAAGTAATTAATATATACCCCTTAACGTTAAAACAATGTAAATTAAAAACTTGTTGTTTCTTACAGAATCTTAATTATGAGGAGACAGAACGACTATTGGAAAAAACTCAGTAAATCTACATTATTTGTATTACTCTTAAGCTCACACATACACTCATACAACCCACACACACCCTCACACAACACACACACACCCTCACACAACACACACACACCCCCACACCACACACGCACCCTTACACTACACCAAAATCACACATACATATTTACTATACAATTAAATCTAATTCTCACTTGTAATTTTAATTTTACTTACCAACTAAATTAAGTAATGGATAGCATAACCGATCATACCTTGTACTTGGACTTGATTATAATACCTTTACCTGGAATAACTTGGGGGAAAAGGCGCTGATAGCCGAAATACAGGCTCAGCCTAGTTCGGCTACAGATGCTAAACTCTCTGTTATAATAATATTGTTGCCAAGTTATAAACTTTGTAAACTAGTATTAAGTTGTTTGAGAAATAAACATTTATTATTATTTATTATTATTATTAGATACAGAAATCTGCACATACCCGTTATTGAATTTATTACTGCAAGCCTCTCATAAATCTCTTCACAAAATATGCACAATTCACAGGTATGTTTAGTGGTAAATATGTTATTATTTTTATTGTTGGCTCCGTACAAATACTGTGACGTATGTCCTTTTGGTTCTGAATACATTCAATTCAATCCAAAGCGATGGCAATAAGATTAGAATTGCGCTTGCGCTGTTCTTATTGTGACTCAATTAAAGATACTTTAATTTGCTCCCGGATTCAGAATTATTCTTAACCGGAGTTTATCGATTCGATATCTTGACACATTTTTTTTGAACACTCAGGTTTAAATAACTATGTATTAACTCAGGTAAGTAAGAACTCCACTTACCTATATAGCATAAGTATAATTAGCCGGCAATGTTCCCATTGCTTGGCCACAGGCCTGCTCTCTGAGAGGGAGTGGGAGATAATCTACTATGACCATCCGTTATGGCCCAACTATATGTATAGATCAAACTTAAATCAAGTATCTATTTATTTCATTTATTAAGCACTTTTGAATTGTTAAGCAGACGACAACCTCATAGGTTGAACTACGAAACGCAACAATAAAAATAAAAAAAATGGTCAAGGAAGGACTCAGTCAGTCAGAAAATTGAAGGTCTGAGTCTATTTGAGAGTCTGAACACCTCAGAATATAAGCTTTAGGTAGTAGGTAAGATATATGGAATGTGTTACCTGCTCGTGCGAGTGATCCGGTCGCAGCGAAGGTCATTCATATTATTGTTTTGATCGCTTATTAGTACCTATTACCTGTTTATATTACGTTTGATTTTATAAAACCATTCTTTGTGTGTGTTTTTTTTTTAAGATTTATACTTGTGCTTGACTGCGATCCCGCCTGATGGAAAGCAGTGATGTAATCGTTGATGGTAAAGCGCACTAATTTATTATGAGCCTATTCACTCTAGGCTTGATGACGCTTAAATTATAATCGGATGGGAAGACCGTTGCCGGCAAATTGTTCCAGTCCTTCGATGTACGCGGTATAAACGGCGAATCGATTCGTGCGGATCGCAGCGGTGTCAACAACGTAAGGGTGGACACTCGCCGTACGACCGGTTGTCCGATGATAGAACAGTGATATTCTCGCGCACACTCTCCAGAATGCATCCTGTAGGTAGAATACCGAAAGGCTGGCTACCCTACGCCTGTGCTCCAGGTTTTGTAGATTGGTCTTAACCAAATCTGGATCACCAATTAGCCTCTTCTCACGCCTCTCCACTGAGTCCAAAGCTGCTAGATGGCATCTTGCAGCACCGGCCCATATGTGGCTGCAGTACTCCACATACGATCGGACCTGCGCTTTGTATAACATTAGAAGCTGTCCCGGTTGTAAAGTACTGCCGGACCTTTGCAAGAACGCCAAATTTCCTAGCAGTCATCTTGGCTTTGGACTCATGAACTGCCCAAAGTTTAGGTTTGAGGAAATTTCAACTCCCAAGAGCTGAAGGCGGTCGGTGCACTCCAAGGATACATACTGAAAAGCAGGAGCCAAGGTGAACGGGTTCCTTTTAGCGGTAAACAGACACGCTTGTGTTTTGGCGGCGTTGAATCCCACCGTAAATGAATGCAGACTCAAGTTACTTAATATGCGATACGGCACAGTTTATCCTTAAAACACGTATGCGTAACTATTAAAACGCATAAAGAATAATTTATTTGAATAAGATGGCAGTTTTCCACTGTGCCGGTCCAGTGGGTCAAGGTACATGGATTACAGCAAAACAAACCGAAGGCGAATTGCAAATCCTAGCTTTTATTCGAATTTAACATTAAACACAATGATGTAGAATTCAATTTTGTGAGACAAACCAATTAATAAGGTATTTTAATTAGCAAAAAATAACAAGCTAGCTTGTATATTATCTTCTGCAGTACTTTTTCAGGTGCTAGCAAAAAGTGTTCATGAAATCTGACATCGATGCCACATTCAATAAGAAATCAAGCAGTACCTATTAAGAGATAAATATTAAACAAATTAGCATCTCATTAAAATATTTACATAATTTAAAAGCTAAGTCGAGGTAGACCACGCGTGATGGTGGTGTGACGATCTGGTAACGTTTGCGGGGCCAGTAGTCTACCATAATTGTATCCTTGGTTTTAAATTCGAACTGTCACGGGAATAAATGAGTAATCCTACTAATATTATAAATGCGAAAGTTTGTATGGATGGATGGATGGACGTTTGTTACTCTTTTACGCCAAAACTCCTGAACGGATTTGGATGAAATTTGGCACATAGATAGTTTATAACCAGGATTAAAACTTAGGATACTTATTATCTCGATATTCCCTCGGGATCACCGGGAAACCGCGGGGCGCAGCTAATTACTACATAAATAAGAAGTAGCAAATGGATAAAATACATTGTATTATTTATCACCAAACTGTCTTTTATTTATCTCCCCCTAGCTGCCACAAACAATATCATTACTATCATATGAACAGAAAGTAGAAATATTATGTCTAAAACATGTTTCCGATGTCACATTTTGATTGTGATAACGTCTACTTAGAATGAATGATCTCATAATCATAACATATCTCTCTTGTAAGATGTTGCATGTCAAAGATAAGTATTGAATAGGCTCAAATATCCACTGATAGGATTATCTGTATTTTAAGAATAGACTAGTCTCTGCTCGTGACTTTTTAACTCGGTTTATAAGGGTCTTAGCATGATGTTAAAAAGCTTATAGCCTTCGTCAAGCACTGAGCTATCAAATTCAAAAAGATTTTTTCAAATTCGACTGGTAGGTCCTAAGATTAGCGCGTTCAAACTAACAAACTCTTAAGCTTTATTTTTTACTATAGAGAGATTAATTTTGGAGGCAATATATTCTGCTGATGCTATTGCAAGTATCTACTAACTCCTTACTTTCCAAATAATCCCGTTTACTTAATTTTAGTCATAAGTATTATATATCTTAGGGGCTAATTATTTACGGTTTTTTACGGACTTCTTGAAACAAAGGGTATTAATATTTTGCACTTCTGCATAGCAAAAATTCAAGTAGATAGATAGGTACCTAAGTCAAGTAAGCACATGAAATTGACGTTATTTTCAAACGTGTGCAAGATTCGAAAGCACAAGCATAACAAGGTAACGAAGACTGTGCAATGTCTAGATCAATTTTAGCAAACTATTACCTATGCGACCTACAGTTGAAAGTACTATACAAGATTTGATTGACCATTTCAGACAGGTTTTCGTTTCGTAATAATTTATCTTCAACGCTAATAAAATACTGACAGCATTTCTTGTATTGGGTCCAACCAAAAGCAGGTTGAAATGACGCAACACCATTCGACGGACACAATCTTGCAAAAGGGAATGGAAACCTGCCAAAGGCAATACCTACAAGGATTTGTGTGAAGTAGACAGTTTGGCTAAATTAACAACTCATTTAACAATTGGTTATAAATTAACTATACTATAATTTAAGATAAAGTTAAGCCTGACCCGCAAAAGGTTCTTTTAATGTTAGAAAGTTTAGTCTTATCGTAACTCAACATAAGATTCTCTAGCAGATAAGGAGGATTCTACTACGAAGTTATGCAGCTTTTCCTTGAAGTATGGAATTAAAGAAAAGATTAGCAGACAATATGTTATCATAGAATAGCGGCCAGACTTGGTCCTCCACCTGCACCTCGTGTGGCTCATTACTTCAAGTGCTGTCAATACACTTACATGGATTGTGATGTATTACAAAATGTTAAAGCAACACGAGCTGGTTTTTATCTCCACACAAAGTATGTGGAAGATAACGCTATAAACTCGTTTTAAGACTGCGGACGCACCGATTTTTTAATAGAAGCCGTTTTTTGTGTAATATATGCGATGCTCAAGTATTACGGAGAAAACCTGTCGTAATTGTACTGTACCTGCCACAATTTAAGGAAAATATGGACGTTGTTTCCGAACTGAGTGCTTCCCTATAAGGAGCGGTAAAACCAGGTTTTTTTCAGGTCAAGAGCTGATTGGTTGTTGTGCCTAACATTGCATAACTTCAAAGTTTACAATGTCTCTTTTTTGGGTGATATATTTTATATATTTCGTATGGCAATAGATTAGCTAGAAACATGGTTATCGCCTGCAGATATTTCAATATTTTATCAAACCGATTGAGACTAAATTCCTCCAATTAAATTTCCAGCTTCCATATTGGAGACGTTAACGTTATTTTATGCTCTGTTAAAATTGACTAATGCGTGTTATATTGGCCGGCGGTACACATCAAATATACATACTTTCTGAATTCATAAATACTTTCGCGCTGAGTATTAAAACGCGTAAGGTAATTAACTTAAACAATATTAACGGTTTTATGAGAAAACCGTATAGGTACCAATTTTTGCTTTCGAGACCAAGTTATTGGTCATCAAAATGCATGCAGTCATTATTGTTGGTATTATTGTAACAAGAAGGTAATATGGTGTTGTTGTCATTCTCGTAACTCAAAGATGGCGTGGAGACGTTTGATTGTTATCTAGAATAACGATTGTTCTCGTGAACAGTAGCGTAATATATTAATATTTTTATTATTCTCGTGTTGAAGAACGGAACAAGATGCTTATTACGTGAACACGATAAATATGGTTATTTAACAGTATCATGACTGTAATAAAATGTATATTGTCCGAGGTGTTGTCGAGACTGGAGAGAGCGGGGTATTGTCGCGTTTACTTTCGAACTGTAATTGCACGTTGCTGCGGCAATCGCCGCTCATGCCATGTTATGTTATACAGGGTGATTTTTTAAAGACCAGCCAAATTTAAGGATATGGTACAGACAATCAAACTGAACAACTTTCTCCATGGGACAAATAGCGTAATCGCGAAAATTTTATCAACTGTCCCATAGAAAACTTCAATACCTACTCGACCTAAATGTATGGGACGGCTGAATTTTTATTCGCGATTACGATGTTGGTCCCATGGAGAAAGTTGTTCAGTTTGATGGTCTGTACCACATCCTTAAATTTGGCTGGTCTTTAAAAAATAACCCTGTATACAATGAAGTGAACTTAGAACCAAGCATTTTGAATTATCTAACGTTAACGAAAGCGAAATAACCACCAAACTCGTTACGTTTAAAAGTCTTATCTTGTTGATTTTGCTTTTACTAAATATTATACAGTGCCCTCTAAAAGTTAGTTGACGTTTTTCCACTGCGGCTGTGATGCCACATTATGATTTAATATAAAAAAATAATCAGGTATTCTTAAGGTATTACACACATGTTTATTTTTTATGATAAGTCATAGGTGAATGAGTCAATAAAAACGTTATATAGCAGTTCAAACATTGGGATCACTAGAATTTTAAATCATAATGTGGTGTGTCTGCTGAAGTGGAAAAAGTCAACTAATTTTTGGAGGCCACTGTTTATAGATATACTAAACATCTTAAACACGATGATATAGTAAAAAAAAAAAACTTGTATTGGTAACCCTAGCGGTATTTTGACTTTTAAGGATCCTATAGCAATCTGTGAACAACGTGGTGTGGGTTGCAATATTGTCTTATGAATTTCTTGTTTTATATTGTAACTGTTTTTTGTTCCTTTTGAATAAAATAAAAACTTGAACTATTAAGAGAATTCGAGTGGTTTTATGGACAGTTATAATACACGTCAACCAGTAACCCCGTTAGGAATCTGGCAAACGACCCTTGAGCGAGTTTGACACTATACGGAAGACCTCCCTGACGTCAGCTTCTACGAGATTAGAACAGGTCTGAAGCAGCTTAAAAACCACATGATGACGGAACTACCGACAAACTACTCGAGTATAAAACACCACAGACATGGAAAAATGGTAAGGTGATACTCTTCTTAAAAATATCGACAATGCCCTGTTTAAGAATTATAGGCCACCTCACCTCTGAGACATGTCTACAAACTGTTTTCAAGAGTCATCACGAACCATCTCGCGCACAGTTTTGTCGACTAGCCTAAAGACTTTAGCACCGAAGACCACATTCATACGCTGGCAGGTAGGCAGGTTATACAGAAGACCGAAAAGTAATAGGGGTTAAAGTATGAAATTGCCGTTTCATTGTAATAGGTACTTCGAATTGACATAGAACCTTCATGGTTTGATATTTTTGAGTGAAACTTTTTTCACATGGTACCTATGAAGTTCTTCTTTTAAAAAATGTGCAACGTTCGATTATCGACTTTCAGTTGTTTTTTTTATTCAGCTTAGACAAGAAAGATGAATACTTCGAAAATTCGAGTTCATTTTGAATACGAGTTCCCACGCGGAACTAACGCGGCAGAAACAGCTCGCAATATCAATGTTGCGTTTGGAGAGGGGACTGCTAATGAACGCACCGTGCGATTTTGGTTTAAACGCTTTCGTGATGAAAAAGCAAAGCTCACCAATAAAAAGGTAATTGTAACTGTTTGGTGGTCTCAGCATGGTGTTATTCACTATAGCTTTCTCCGATCTGGTCAAGCAATAACGGCAGATGTCTACTGTGCCGAACTCCGAACAATGATAGCAAAACTAGCAGTGAAAAAGCCCCGCCTCATGAATCGATCTTCACCATTATTGCTCCATGATAACGCGAGACCTCATACAGCACGAGAAACCGTTTTAATTCTACAGGAACTGCAATTAGAAACCATTCTTCACCCTCCGTATTCGCCAGACCTTGCTCCAACGGACTACCATTTTTTTCGTGATTTGGACAATTTTCTACGTGATAAAAAGTTTTCTTCTCAGGAGACAGTACAAAATGCTTTCACACAGTTTGTCGAATCTAGATCACGAGAGTTCTATCGCACAGGCATAAATGACCTTCCTATTAGATGGCAGCAATGTCTAGATAATATTGATAATTATTTTGATTAAATAAATATGTTAAATTAAAAAAAAAAACGAATTTCAATTTTTCAGTACAAATCGGCAATTTCATACTTTAACCCCTAATATAATCTGCCTCTCAGCATTGTGCATTAGCATTTGTGGACTACGAGGAAACCTATCCTTGTGCAGCGAGTGGTGAGACAGAAAGACGTTTTTTCTCCGAAACTGTTCACCTCTGCATTAGAGGATGTCAATCAATGGCAACATCACTCACCTATGGTTTGCCGAAGATATTGTATTCATGGCTGGGACTATGGAGGACCGCAGTACAATACTCGATGACCGACTTCTGAAAGAGTGGGTCATAAAATGAACATGGACAAAACGAAGGTCATGTCCAATGCCCATGTAACACCCACCCTCGTGAAGATCGGACTCTACGAAGTTGTGGACGATCATTGGATTTTACCTATGACAAACTGTCCAGTTATACTAGGTCCAACTTCGAGAAGGAGGTCAATCGTGAAATCCGACTGGGGCAGCGTTCGGGAAGCTACGTAATATATTCTCGGTCCATATACCAGTGTCTCGAGACGAAAGTGTATGACCAGTGCGTGTTGCCAGTGATGATCTATGGCACTGAAAGAAACGTGGACGTTAGCAATTAGAATCCTGGGTCTCATTAGAATGATGAAAGTCACCACAGATGAGTTACCCTACGTGATCGAATCAGAAATAAAGAGATACGAAGGAGGCCAAGATAGGTTCTGGAATGGCGACCGCGTACCAGAAGACGTAGTGTTGGAAGGCCTATCACAAGGTGGACCCATGACCTCGTAAAGGCTGCAGGAATGCGAGAAGCACAAAACCTGCCGAAGTGGTGGTGGTTTGAGGAGGCCAATGTCATTAGTGGATCTCTTTCGTCTGAAATGATGATGATGATGAAGCGAAATAACATTGTTCGCAAATTCTCTAAAACTATTTAAATAGTAGACGTGACGAGAGGGAGGGATCGTTCTTTGGCCAAAGAATTAGCATTGCCATTCAACGTGGCAATGCTGCCAGTCTTCTGGGCACATTTCTGGACGACAGCGAGGTGGGCGAGTACTTCGACGCCTAAATATCCTTTTGTTTTTGTATTTATTTATATAGTTAGTTAGTCTTTTAATTTAGTACCTAGTGTAAATAGTTAAAAGATTATGAAAATAAAATTTAGACAGTAAACGTAAGTAGTTTCTCATTAAATTTGCACCAACGAAGTGCTAGAAAATAGCATCCTGTACATTTTAGAACCACAGGCAACTAAAAACAAAGGACTACCATCAACTGTGACTGCCATACGAGGTTAAAATTACCAATAATCATAGTTTTATGTGGAGTTAATGTGGTTGGAACAAAAATGTCATATGCACTTGTGTTTAGCGGAAAATGGCTGGTAAACATAGTATATTAACGCTTTTCTTTATTTCCTAGTTAACTGCCTTTGTTCTAATACAACAAACGCCTTCTATGTTTCAAAAAATGTCGACATGAACAATACTATGTGTAGTATCTACAAATGAACATATTTGCACTGCAGTTTTACAAGGCTGTTATCAATTTATTTATCAACATTGCGTACTTGTGATATAGTTGACCAGAATTTACTTTAAAAAGGGAGATTCTCTGAGCCAATTTTTGTAAATTCGTTGGACCTAGGGATGTCCCCTGTAATACTTCCAGTAATACTTATTTCTTTTAAAAACTATTAGTATTATTTAAACAATGACACACGTGGTTCGTCCGAGAAGACAAACTGCTAGTGGTACAAACCTTTATATGGTAGTGTTAAGAGTCCAAGAAGGTAATAAATTAATTAAAACTCCGACCTTGCTGTGATAAAGATCTGCTCGTATTTGAAATAAAAATTATACCTAATGGGCTTTTAATTTTTTAAATCACTTATTAATTTGTTACTAGTCGCGCTTCACTTGTTTGACTTGATCTTAGGAAAAGCTATGGTTTCGTAGAAGATCGATGGCCGCCACACGACGGCTGTCATAAAAATTATGCCAATGGGGTTTTACTTTACGGTGGCAAAAAACGGTCTCTAGGACATAAGGAAAACTTACTTTCGTAAATAACATTTCAGTGACGTCATTCGCTGGTAAATGGCTAACGCTATGTGGTGGCCACCGCTCCTCTAAGAAACCGTAGCTACAACAGACCAAAGCAGATTATATTATATATATTTTTTATATGTGACCTTTCTTTGGTCACATATGAAAATATGTGATATTTTTACATGGTCACATATTTCTAACTCTCACCCCTATTGGTATCAGCCACCCTGTGGAGATCGTTGCTCAGCCTAGCCTACCTATAGGCATACCTATATTTTTGCCAGCTGCTGAATAGTGTTGTAATCCTATACAAATTTTATTATTCTGCTCACTTTCAAGTGTTCTGTCACGCTTGGCAATGGCCTCATTAGATTTTAACTGACTGACTCTTGAGAGAAATCTATAGATATTGGTCCGTATCGGACTGTTATCTATTCTGTAGTAGGTACCGGTTTTTTTTTTAACGTAAATAATATAACATCACGCTTGTTTTTCCCGACGGATTAGGCAGATGTGTAGGATCTTATAGTACACCCACATTTCGTCAGTTATGTTTAAGAATCATGTAACAGGGGGTGAGTCTATTGCTACCAACCGGGAAAGAACATAAATATACTTGAAATAAATATGTGCTGTTCATGGATTCTTAAAAATAAAGTATATGTCATCCACTGTCAGGGAATGTTTCAGCAATTGTTCCTCGATAGGTGGACTGAGGACCTGATGGAGGTCAAGGGAACCCTCTGAATGCAAAAAGCCCAAGACCGGTCCAGGTACGACGCCTGGGAGAAGCCTATGTCCAGCAGTGGATGTCTTTCGGCTGAATTTCGATGTAATTGTTAATCTTGAAATCAAAATCTCTGACATTACTACAATAATTTAATTAAAATCTAAAAGAATGCAATTTGAAAAATAGCGCGTGGTGTTGAAATCGTGGTTGACTGTTATTATGATTTATCACTGACTTTGATTTAATGTGCGCACGCGCAAACTCGAATATTACACTGAATATAATATATTTATTTATGTATATTGTTTTTTATTGCATTTATGAGTTATCTCCTTTTGTTTGACATTGCGTGAGATGTTCAATTAATACAGGTGTCTTATTGTTAATTTGACTTAAGATTAAGCAATTGTAGCCGTATCTACAACACCACATGCGGACAACGCGTCATACTGACTTCACGCAAATCCTGCATCTCGCAAGTAGAGTTTACCGTGCAATTAGCATACATACAAACTTCCCGACATCAGTCGTTGGGCAATTGCCCGCCAGACACAACACCGTCTGGTCGGAGGATCCTCCCTTTTCTATAGAGTATGAGTTAACTTTACACCCTGTTGCTCATACCTCTAAACCATGTTCGTTGTAGCAGAGATATTGGTCCTCGTCTACTTTCATTTTAGTTAGGTAGGTACCTAAGTAATGGGTCCAGGAATCCTGTAGGAACACACGACGATATATAAAACTATGCATTTCCAGTTTTTCTGACCTCGCATTGTAAGTATAGAGTTTTTCTACAGTGAGACTGACAAGTCAGCTTATACTGGAAATGTATAGCTTGATAGATATATATGTATGTACACATATATCAACAAAAAATCACCAATCGTGCGTTAGGTACACACGACTGGTGGTTTTTAGTTAAACATGTGGTGGGTTTTGTCCAACAAAAAACCTATCTTCGGAAAAACCTGTAAGCATAGATTTTTCAATTTCTCTGAATGAGAAATAAAAGGATTGTAGGTACATACATAGGTACACTATGTCATCTGTACCTTAATATTGAAAACAGCCAAGCTGATTTCAAATTAATTGACATAAGGGAGAGCAGACATCATATTAACATACATACATAGTAGGCACCTACATACTAAGTAATATTAAGTTTACTATCCTCTGAATGATTCCAAGGCACGACTAAGGTAACCTACGTACCACTGTATTCTTTATTATGAATAATTAACTAAGCTTAATTACGTCATACTTAATTGTTATTGCAGTGTTTTTGAAGTTAGCCGTATTTCTGTTTATGAATGTAATTACTAGAAACGGGTTGATTTTAATGATTTTATTATCGGTCACGTTTGGCTCAAAAATTCAATTAGTCGTGCGTTGTCACGTGGGCAGTTCACGGTACACAACTCTTAGAAGCAGTGAAAAACTGTTTTAGAAAACCATTTTTTATAATAATTACTAGCCTATTAATGCCCCACAGCAGGGCAAATGCCGCTTCTTATACAGAGAAGGCACGAGTATTGATCACCACGTTTGCTCAAGACGGGTCGGTGACTTTTTTATGAATATCAGACTTTGAGACGGTGAGACATCTTCGGGGCTTTTTTACTGAATGCAAAAAGGGGTTTTAAATACTAAGTGCATTGCATTGGATTTCTCAACACATTGTTGAAGTTTTGTGGTATTCTTAAGTTTAAGGCTATCTATAATGACAGCTTCTAATAACTACAACTGGGGGAAAATCATGCTATTGCATATTTTAAATTGTTCGGTGATATTTGACCCACTGGCCAGAATGGCTTGAGATGGCTTTAGCCAGTATTAGCAGTAGGAAAAAGTCGTGGAAGATGATAACTGTATTTTGGAGACATACTATATGTAACATGGCATACTATTTAAGAAGAACTAATTATAATATTAACTTAATTTTTAAGAAGAACGTCTTTCATTTTTAACACAATAGTTCTTAAAACTTCAAGTACCTACTATTTCTTTGTCTAGATAAAAGAATACTTGAAGGTAAAGAGATTGTTTGAAAAATAAATAAAAACTACTTAAGTGTTTCTCACTGCGCCATAACAGTTATCGCCTTGAGCATTAAGACTTGAGTGTGATGAACCATTATCACAACTAAGTGGTGTTAACAAGTAATTGATTAATAAAAACCTTAGACTGATAACATAACAATACGTTGTATTTACAAGAAGACTTCAAACAATTGTAGTGATACTGGTGTTGAAAGCTATGTAAGGCAGGTACCTATAGGTATAAGTGCCTGTTATTCTATTAGTACTGAAGGCTACCCCAGTTACGGTGTACTGTTAAGCCATACAATATGATTAATTTTTTATAGGTACCCAACGGTACAGCTGCCTCAAGTGGAGGTAGGTTGGCTTGCAGTATGTCAGACGAGCTCTCAAAACGATGAAGGAAAACATCGTGAGGAAACCGGAGGCATGTCCTAAAATTAAAAATACGAAGACATGTGTTGTCCACCAACCTGCACTTGGCCCACATGTTGGATTAAAACCAGCTGTCTCTCAAAGAGGCCTAGTGTGTCGTAACAGTGGGAACTCTATAGGCTGATTAGATATAGTTATGTCAGATGAGCTATGGGCAAGAATAACCACTCAGTAGGTTTCAAACGGTAGTAAACGACTTAGCAGCAGATGGTGGTATGAAATGGACTCATAGGTAAAGGACTGGCCTCAAATGGCAGAACACACAGAGGTGCGTAGAAAGATGGAAGGGAAGCCATAGCCTTGCAGTGGGATGCAGGACGGTGTAGGCCAAAATAAATGATAGTTTCAGGATCTTATATTTCAGCCTCCCTCTAGTTCGCAGACAGTTACAGCTGTTGGACATTACTAAAGGCCAAGGACCTGATGGAATACCACCTTGCTTTCTAAAATGGTCTGCAGATACTATTTGTAAACCTGTAACATTAATATTCAATAAATGCATTCAGAATGGCATATTTCCTTCTGTCTGGGAAAATGCAAATTTAGTTACTGTCTACAAAAGTGGCTCCAGACAAAATGTCGAGAATTATAGACCTATTTCTTTACTTTGTGCTTTAGCTAAGCTATTTGAAAAACTTGATCGTCTAAAAATTTTCCTTTTATTCAACAACAATTAATTCCTGAGCATCACGGCTTTGTCAAAAATAAATCGACTGCTGCTAACTTAATGATATTTACGAATCACTTGTTTAATAATATGGATGTAAGAGCACAAACAAACGCCGTCTATACAGACTTCAAAAAAGCATTCGATAGAGTTGATCATAGAATATTACTTAACAAGATTGCATTCAACGGCATTAGAGGCAACTTGCTGCGCTGCCTGGTTTCAGTCTTATATCTATAACCGTAATCAAACTGTGGTGAGCAATGGGTACCATTCTGATACCTTCCTTGCTACCTCCGGTGTTCTCAGGGATCAATTCTTGGCCCTTTGTTGTTTTTAATTTACATCAATGACATCGGAGACTGCTTAAATAATAGTGATTTTCTATTGTACGCTGATGACCTCAAAGTTTATAGGAAAATTGTAACGATCGATGATTGCTATCATCTACTCAGGATTTAATTAGATTAACTATCTGCCTATTGTGACATAAATAAATTGAAATTAAGTATAGGTAAATGTAGATATTTGAATTTCACCAAAAATAAAAACATTGTTAGTTTTAATTATTCTTTATGCAATGAATTACTTCTAAGAGAGACTCAGATTAGTGACTTCCTTCTTCTATCCTATTTGACTGCAAACTACACCTAAATCTACACATTGATAAGAGGCATTTCAAATGTACCACCTTGTAATGAGATCATCCGTAGATTTTAAGTGACTAGCCACTTTCCTGCATCTCTTTAATTCTTTGATCCGACCACAAATTGAGTACGCCTGCATGATATGGGATACATACTATGCTAAATTACAATCTTGCTAAAGAAAAAGTTCAGCACAAATTCTTATGATCAATGCAGTTTAGATCTCATATGGAACGTATTTCATACTCTCAGTCCCTACAAAAGTTTAACATTCTAACCTTGGAATCAAGGCGTCTGTTGCTTCAAACCATGATGCTTCATGATCTGTTGCACAACAAGATTGACTGCTCAGACCTAGTTAATAATATATTTTATGTAGTGCCCAGAACAGTTACTCGACGGGAGGCACGCGTTTACCCGCTTTTTGCCACGACACCTTGTCGTACCAACGTGGGTGAACGGGCGCCTCTCCATAGACTAGGAAAAATGTACAATAAACATTTTGTGAATTTGGATATTTTCGCTTTAGATGTCCAAAAAATTAAGAAATATTTAGTGAATAGTCTAGATTTGCGTGATGTTTAGTGTCTTTTCTTTTTGTTGGTTATCTAGTACTATTTGTTTTAGTTTAAAATAAGTACAGCCTCTTTATTCTCTTACTGTCTTCTTCTTTGTGTTTTTTTAACGTGAATATGACAACACGGTTGGCGCAGTGGCTGAGCGATCGACTGCTGCGCTGCGTGTCGTGGGTTCGATTCCCGCACGGAACAAATATTTGTATTGCCTACAGGTAGTTGTTCCGGGTCTGGCTGTTTGTGTATGTAAGTTTAAATGTTTGTAAATGCACCCACGATACAGGAGTAATTCCTAGAGTGGCGCAAAGTTTTTATAAAAAAAATATCTATAAAAAAATAAAAAAAAGTCTTCACTGTATCATTAACCTTGGTAATCTGTGGAAACGTCGTGGATTGTACATTTACCCACTTCCAATGTAATCTTAGATGTAATATATAATGTACAATTGTTTGTTTTCCCTAACAAAATAAATAAATATATCTGCGAACTGCGTTTTGATTTGTAGGTAAGTGTTAAAGGAAAGAGCAGCTGAGTCGAGAGTAGGTATTTTTTTTGACAGCTAAGATAGACGGACTTTAATACTATCATCTTCACAAGGTAATTTTGCGGCGAATCACAAATACCTAGCTATTACAAAAGTTAATTGTGATAATTGTGAGGATCGGCTTTCAAAAGACAGTTAAAATATCGACAGATTTGCGGGGAATCACATAGTGATATAAATATATGTAGATGTATTACTCGTATATCATTCTATAAATTCTCGGCAACAATATAAACACAAAGGACATACCAACCATTGATTTAACAGTGCAATCGCAAAGTTATCGTCCTCGTGGTTAATTGAAACGTTGGTCCCGATTTATCAATTAAGTAAACATAAACTCATCAGTCTGCCGAACACTGTCCTCACACAAAACGAGAGTCAGTCATAAGATCAATAAATTTATGTTCATTCTGAATAAAAATCTTGGAATCCGACGTTTATGAAGAGATTTTTTTACTTGACTTTTTGGCTTCATGCAAATAATGCCATACTCGTAATAAGGTATTCGGAGAAGTAGGTAATAATCTTTTTAATTAGCTAAGGTTTGTGGTTTCATCTGATAAGGTAAATACAGAGCTGATGAGTGCAAGACGCGACCAGCGATTTGTTTTTGGCACCTGTTTTATCGATCTATACTAAAATTCTGTTAACAACGAGTTTAGTATACCCAAACAAATTAAACTAAGGTTAAATTCCTAGATTTTCTAAATCATAATTATTCATGATATCTACCCACAATAGGAGCATTGTATGTAACGCGGATTAACTTTGAATAACGATAGTAAAATGTAAGGCAGCGCAGATAAGAGGCGTCTGAAGTATTACGCTAATGACTTAGCAGTAAAAACTATTAACCAGTCGGTTCCGTCATTTAGAGCGGGAGTTCTTTTGGAAATTGAACAATTGTGGAGTTATCAATCCATCAATCTCAGAGATAAATTTAAATCAACACAAGGATCCTGTACACGACCTACTCATATAAATCCCATTCACAGCCAATATGCCTTCATTGTACTATAGGTACATTTTTATTATCGCTTTAGCAAATTTTGAATATGACGTCATTGTAGTCAAGAACTCATGTATCAGTTTGATGCGTGGAGGAGGCCACGCATCATTACCGCAACATCGACCAGCGTTAACAAAAAATACACAAAAAACATAACAGAACATTCATAAAAACAACATCGCAGCTGTACAAGATTTTGTTCAATAAACGTGCAGGTACCAAAATTATTGTAACCTTACAAACATATTATTGCAATAGAAGGCATGCTGCAAAGAAAATTAACACAAATTTTATTTCAAATCGCTATTTCAGAATCGCCATAATTATATTTTGAGATAAAAAAAAAAATATACCAACCCCTGGCTTAGCCTCCATTGTTTCCGATCTTCAAAAATAACATATATGTAAGTTGATAGAATCACTTTTGCTTTATTTCTTGAGTCGTAAAGAAAGTAAACGCACTATGACATAATCTGTCGGTGTGCGATGCGCGTGCGCCGAGGCGAGCGCGCCAACTGTCAGTGCGCGCGCTACTGACACGCTCGCGTTTGTCAATCGTCAGCGACGCTGACTCCCAACAGTTTTCCAACTACGGCTACAGCGTTATTAACCAACAGTTTATCGTTTATGTGTCAATGCTGGTTCTCGACACAGAGGCACTGTGCTGAGATAGCTGCACATTTACCGATTAACCCATCAAGATGAATTCGGATTTCGTGTTGACGAACAGTCAATAGGGAAAATGCCTTTATTACTAGTTTATTGTACTTCATAGCTATGTGGACTGTGCTGTATAAACTTAGACATTCATATTATTTTTACCGCAGCTTACGCCATTTGATGTGTTAACTCTTAACTATAAACTAAACTATCTAAAAAATATAAATTGAGAATATGTACAGTCACGAGCATAAGTATGTATACAATTGGCTGTATTCGAAAGCGATTCACTCCATTATTTTTTAATGAAATTGTATGTTGCTATGAGCATAGTATTTTCGAGCCCATAGGTTTTTGAAATGTATCGTATTTCATTGTTGTTTTCGTTATTTCACACAAAAATCGTTATTGAAAGTTTCCAAGTGTTGACATATTAGTGCTCGTGACTGTACCTACGGTCAGTGAGTTCTCGGGGCTCTTATTTAAAATTATATCATGTTAGTAAGCAATTGCATTACAATTAATTTAATTTCCAATATTTTCAACAAAAAGGTGGTAAGTAGGTACGAGTATCATAATCTTAGCAGACAGTGTTTCTCACATGTATAATTTCAACATGAATAATGTAAAATGTAATCAATATTTTGTAACCATATTTTCATTTAAAAGAGTGTCCGTAAAGTTCCTTGTCCGTTCTTCTCCTACCTACTACGCTTTTGAATAGACAACTAGCTTCATCTTTCTGACTAACCGGCCGCTTGACAGTTCAAAAGTGTCTGCAATTGGTTTATTTGAAATAAATGCCTAGAGTTAGAATTTCTTTTTCGAAATACCTTCTAGGACGCTCACTATTCAAGAGACTGTGCACGAATTTGTGACCCCGAGATCCGGCGTAGAAAACTAAGGTCAATGATTTTCGAGTAAGTACGAGTAGCGGCTTTAAGTTGGCTAGACGTGGTGATGACAGGTGGAGCAGTGACCTAACTGAATGGTTGTCGAGAGACATAGGACATCTTATGAATATGTTGGTGATGGCAGACTAACAGTCAGAGGGGCTTATGGCTAGGTGATAACAGGCGCAAGGGCCAATCGATCAGGGTAAGCTACGCTACGTTAAGGGTAGCTTAACCTAAACTTATAAACTTACAAAGACCCCTCCGTGTCTCGAAAATTATGTTAAGCCGTTGGTCTCGGCTGGCATTCGTGGATGTTTGAAAGTCGTTACGGGTCGTCAGAAGGCCGAAAATCTGACAACCAGTTTAACCAAGGGCTATCGTATTACCCAGTAACTGGGTTGTGGAGGTCAGATAGGCAGTCGCTCCATGTACAATACTGATATTCAGCTGCATCCGGTTAGAAGGGAAAATGTTAGGACGATTGATTGATTTCCAAACTAACAACCTGATGGGTGCATGACCTACAAACTAACAGCCTGATGGGCTCATGACCTACAAAGGAGTCTTGGACACTTTCAAAGACCAGCACCCTAATTGCGTAACACACAATCAATCAGAATCGGTTTCATTTTGACAGTTCAACAACATTCATTGCGTTATTTACGTGTTGAGCAGACTTTATGAAGATAACCTTTTTCGACCTTATGAAGCAATGGATTAGTGAAAAAAAAGCTGCCAATAATGACGGATTTGGACGGAAAATATAAAACCGACCGACACAAAATGAAGCCATTTATGAAAATTTCATACATTTAAAAGTAATTAAAATGACAAAAGCAATTTCTGGAAACTATAAGTTGCTTACGAATCCATTCAGTTTGCTAATCAATATTCACTCATGTTGGAAAACTCCATTAGAAAGTAAAGTAACTGATTGTGTTTCCAACTTCTCGTGTACAAATGCCAATTTGAATAGGTAGTGACTCCGACAAAGAAATAGATGTTGACATCATCATAATTGTGAATATGACATAAAACACCGACAAGATGCGTTAGTGAAGAAATAGAGCAGACACAAGAAACTCTCTTAAAACTTTCTCTGTTAAAATGTGACGGTGAAACTTGAAGAAGAAGTTTTTGATCAAATTCCAAGACTTAGGCATTTACGCCAATCTGTGAAAGAACAAGATAGGTCACTGATGAACATGGAATTAGTATGTACCACACCGGGTGACATCGACGACATGACATCGACGCGCAAACTGTAACCATGAATTCAGAATCATGTACTGAATCCATGGTAACAGGTGGTGCGTCAATGTCCCTGCCACCCTGTATAGCTGATGACACAGCACTATAGAATTAGTATGTACCACAGCAATGAGAGTCTATTATATAAAAGAAGAAATATGGTTGTTTAATCATTAAAAAACGTTGTTAAAGACTACCGAATATTTTAATATTCCGACAGAAGTAAAAGAAATTTTGTGTGTGTGAAACACTGTAAAAAAACTCGCAGATTTGACAGAATGTAGACAAGTCGCTTGAGCCGCCATGACAGTATGCCCCGGTTGACAGCAAAAAGTGAATTGTGTTTGTATAATTAGTTTTGATACCCTATTGTTGCTATTTTGGTGAAATATTCATATTTTGAGGGGAATAGACCACAAGGAACATTACTACAGTCCGTTCAGTTATTTTACCTCTAATAGCAGCAACCGAATAGCAACCTTATTGCAACGAAAATAAAAGATCATTGTGAGTTCGACAGACTTGGCAATGGTAGCCACCCAATAGCAACCTTATTGCCATGACAATAAAGATCACTGTGATTTTGACAATGATGCAAAATCAGAGGTAAAATGCGAATGGACTGTAAACCGGTTTCTCAAAAACGGTTTTAGCTAGTCCTATTCCGAAGACCAAGGCAGATTGCAAACTAAATTGAGTATAGTTTTTCTGACACACATGAATCATGAAAGGTAGATCGACATAATTAGAGCAAATCGATCGTGGGAGATGACGTGAATTTAATTAACATTTTCGAGACTTTCGTTAAATCTACGACTGCATGTGGTGTGTGATTCCCGTAAACCGTAGATTCTTCGTGCTAGAGAATCAGTTGAAGCACTGTTCTCTGCTGGCTGGCTGGTCCTCTAGCACGAAGGTAAGCCTCGAATTTAGATTTTAGTTCCAAATACTATCAGTCTTTTTACATGGGTCTTAAACATAACTGGTAAAATGTATATGTACTATTTGGGATAGGTACACCTTTGACTACCCTTTCGAGGAAAATGTGCGTGATGTTATGTTTAAGTTAGGCGCTGAGCAGCACCCTCATTGAGGAACACACTATCAATCTCAATCTGAATCATTTTGAAGGATATTGCTAATCCATTGCTTCATATGTTCGAAAAATTTGTCTGCTCAACAACGTAAATAACGCAATGAATGTTGTTGAACTGTCAAAATGAAAGCCATTGCTACTGATTGTGTGTTACGCAATTACCCCGCAGAATATGGACAATTTGTCCGCGACGAAAGAACGTATGGAAACCAATACACACGTAGGACCTACAGACTGCCGGGATCCGCGGACAAATTGTCCATGGTCTGCTCAGCGCCTAAGTTTATCCATGTCATCAATATCAATCCATACTAAAACAATGGGTTTTGATGAAAAGTCAAACCGAAAACTTTTATGATGGCAGTGTTGCAATGAATGAAAAAACAAAATATTGTCTCTCTCCGGTCTAGTAAATTTAAACAGTTTCGCATTATCACTGCTTTGGTATGATTCAATCAGGCGCGGATCTCGGTTTTCGCTTAAGGGGGGGCAGCGCAATTATTTCTCTCTGAGAGTGGGTGAGGCACCTATTTTCTGTAAACTCTAAAATATGCATTCATTTTCGAGGATGACCTACTACTTATCAGGGCTGATTTTTCAATAGTTAGATAACTATTATCTGAGTAATAAATATTGCAGTTTGACAGCTTTTGTATAGAAAATATGACAAACTGTCATATTTATTCTTCGGATAAAAGTTATCTGACTATTGGAAAGTCCGCCCTTAGTAATACTGTATACAAAGTAAAAATACGAGTTATTAAACTGTGTCTAATTTAGAGTTTTAGACTCAGTTTGGTCGAAACTCAGGTGGGGGTAACTGCACCGGTAGCCACCCTCCCTGTATCAGATAAAAAGATAACAAAGAAATGTTTCTTTGTTATCTTTTTTCCGGGGCGTACTCAATACTTTTATTGCATTCCGCATGTCGGTATTCTTAGGTAGTAAACTTATAATTAGATCATATGGACCCTGTCGGGCACAGCAAAATAAGTGAGTTAGGAGAGAGGAAGCTTACTTATCAAACTACTAAGTATATTACAATAATGATGTAGATATTATATGAGATAAACTAATAGCTTTAATATAAAATATAAATAGGTAGGCATCTATTGAGAGATGTAATAATAATTAATAGATAAATAAAATTTAAAGTCTCGAGTACTTAAGTTATGATCACTTAGATATTCGTTTACCGAGTAGTGGCTTTTATTTAGCAAAAACTGTCAAGTTTTTTTGAAAATATGTTAATTTTCTCCTCTTTTTTATTGGTGCGGGTAGTTTATTATATAATTTAATGGACATTACATAGGGACTTGTAGAGTGCATTTTTAGCCGAGAACTTGGTAAGTTTAGTCTAGATCGGTGTCTGAGCAGATAGCGTGTCTGAATGTCTTCACGTTTTGAATACAATTCAAACTATGGGGTGCGGTTACTATTATACAGGCGAGGCCCGTACGTGGTACGTACCTCAGAAAGATCGTTAAGCGGTTCGTGTCGGCTTCGAAGTTCTTCGACAGTTGTTACAGGTAGTCTGACCACCAGTCTTACCAAAGGGTATCGTGTTTTTCAGTTAATAAGTTGTGGAGGTCAGTTCGGCAGTCGCTCCATCTAAAATACTGGTATTCAGCTTCATCCCATTAGACTGGAAGCCAACTTAATTGACTATAGCAGAGGCGTAGAATAGGAAAAAGAAATTAGTCACCGCCTGACGTAAATTGACCTAGGTATTTTTAGTAGTCATATTTTTAATCACGTCTAAACTTGGTATGGAGTATCTAAATTTGACAGGGCTTAACTAATATTTATCTTCTGTCCTTTTCTTAATTAAATAGAAAGAAAAAGATGTTTAGGATTAGTTTAGAATTTAGTTTGTGAATAAGGGAATCGGTGCCAATGTGTATTATTACCGCTTGGATACCATTCCGCACCACATATTTTAAATTGATGGACTCCCTTGTCCCTAATTGACTGTATATACTGCATGTAATAACTATTTTGGACATAGCGACCGGCACCCTAATTGCATAATATACTATCAATTACAATCTTAATCATTTTGAAGGGTATTGCTAATTCATTGCTTCGTATGTTCGAAAAATGTGTCTGCTCAACAACGTTAATAACGCAATGAATGTTGTTGAACTGTCAAAATGACAGCTATTCTTACTGTTAGTGTGTTACGCAATTACCCCGCAGGACGGGTATATTCTACCATTTTGGATTACTTTGATTACAGAAGTTAGTAGGTAGGAATAGATATGTACGATAAGCGTCACTGTAGGTAAGTACACCATTAATAAACAAGCGTTTACTTATATTTTATGACCGATTTATCCTTCTATATTCCCTGCACATTGTAATTAGACGGAATGTTTTAACTGCTGGTTATTACGGACTAGCTTTTGTCCACGGCTTCCCTCGCGTGAATTTCAGAAATTATCCCACGGGTCCGTACTTCCGGGATATAAAAGTATCCTTTGCCCTACCCCAAGTCATGGCCTATCCATATGTATGCCTTTTATTCGATTCCGTTCAGCCGTTAAGGCATGACAGGTGACAGGATATTTCCAATTCCTTAAGACACTTAAAAAGAGAGATTACATTTTAAAATCTCATATGTTACCCTCCTCGGGGACGATACACAATACGTAATTTTGTATTTCTTTTCAAAAGCATCAAGGAGGTCAGCAAAAGCCCATACAATTTTGCCCAAACATGCACCACGAGGTACACGTGCACCAAATCGTAGAGAAAAAATAGAGGAATTCGAAAATAATTGTGTTTTTATCCATAAATCATTTAAAACTACATAATAAATTATTTAAAGTTTTAATAACCTGTAACACAATTAAATTATGTGGCAACTTTGCGTGTACGGGTTGACATTAGGAGTATATGTGTTCTGTGGACATTATTTCGTGGGTAAATGTCATTCACATGTCATTCCGTTTGTTCCTGGCTTGATGCTTGATCTATGTTAAGCTGGGATATGACGGAGATCAGAGTCCCATCAAGTTGGAACCCTTGGATGTCGACGCTCCTTAGCGTTACGTTACTCATTTATTTATCGAGTTTGTTAATCACTCTGATAGGCTTCTAACACTGCTTCTAATATTAAGTAGGTACTGTTCATCAACATTCACACCTTGTATTCAGCTACTTTAGGGTATAAGCATCCTTTCTTAAGTTAGGTAGATACATAACTTTGCCTAACGAATATCGATTAACAATGAAAGTTATTATTGAATTCAGATTGAATTATACTATAAAAATATCTGAAAACAGCAGCTGAACCCGACAGCAGACAACTGTCAACTTGACAGTTTTTTTTTTTATAGGTATGGTAATGGACCAAGGTAGTATAATTGTGCCCAAAATGGCGAGCTTTTTATTACGTTAAAAGTTATTTTATTCTCGTTCCCGGGTAACCATAAGAAAAATATATAAATGCAATATTATTCAGTGTAATCTAGTGTATTTTATGCCACTAAGTGTACCTCGGTACTTTGTTTGGGCAGATTTTGGTGACATCATTTGATATTTCATATCCCTAACGTAAGAAATGTCTTATATCCACCCCCTTTAGAATTACTTTTGAGACAAAAAGTAGCCTATGTCCTTCCTCAGGATGCCATCTGTCGCCTTGGCCAATTTTAATAAAATCCCTTCAGTAGTTTAAGCGTAAATAGGTAACAGACAGACAGACATACCTACAGACAGAGTTACTTTCGAATTTATAATATTTAAGTAAGTGTGGATATTCATTTTGTTCCACAGAATGTTTTTGGTAATATTTATTACCAAATTCAAAAATAAAGGAAATAAAATAAAAATGTTTTACTATTTCTATACCGAATGGTTTTCACAATGATTGTTTTGATTGCAGTGGCCTTATACCACTCTGTTTCATCAAATAACTAGGTATTAAACGGTCTCATCACAATGTGACACAGCGTAACATCGCTGTAGGCAGTTTAGCAACTATAAAAACCTAGGCCCAGACACCATTACCTTGTAACAAAAGGTTCTCAGTTTTAAAAACTAACCTCCATTCTCCCGCCAAAACATTGAAGAATATCGACCTCGTTTAGCAAATTCAATCAAAATGCTCATATTTCTTACATTGTTCTTCTTTTGAAGTCGATTCTTACATATAAATTCCAATTTAAGTTCAAAATTAATTAAAGTTAACTTAGCATAACCTCTTTATTCTCAAGAACGCTGTTTAATGTTCGCATACCTTTAATGTTCTGCGGTTATCCAGTAAGTTTCGATCTTCCACTATGTCTTCTAACTCCATTGTGTTACATTTATATTTTAAAACCATGTAAATCACGACATAATTGCCAACAACCTGCACTGCAGTTTGATAACGCGATAACACGCACGATAACTATATATACATACGTACCGATACCTTCAACAGGTATGTTTATACTAGGATGATGTTGCAAACCGGACAGAATCTGCAACATTGTATATCACGCCACTGTAGACTCTAACGTGAAGATATAAGACTCACGGTAAATGCAAATTAATTTACTAGATATAAGGTAGCATCTTGCTGAACAATATTAAACAAAAGTTTGCTTACGCGGGCATTATATTGACACAATAATTAAGTCGAAACACACAGACTACTGTCGTGATTACATTATTACTTCTGACATAAGGAAAAATAGTAGCGAGTATTTAAATATACACAGCACATTTGAAGATTCTTTTGTAATAACCACTGAATCTATCGAAACAAACGTAGCTGAGCAAAAAATGCTTGGATACAACAATGGGAAACGGAATGGATGAGTCCATTGCTATGTCGGTAATTATTTCCATCCATTTTAAATCGTGATGTCATAATTAGATGTTGAAGGAAGGCGTAGATATGTCGATACCTACTAGAACATACTCAGTCATTTTGTTGGACTCGGACATAACACTATATATATAATGACGTAGCTATGGTTGTAGGATGACTTCCAATGAAACAGCAGAGCGAAAGAAACCAACATTATGTTTTTGGTGTGAATCAAATGATGATGATAAGTGATTTCAAGCTATATCATTCTACTTCTAGGACACCAATAGGCAAAGACTGATCAGTAAGTAGACATACATAGCTGGTAGCGAAATATGTAAAAAAATGGCTGGGTTTGAGGATATTTAAACGGTCACTTTCGACGTTTTCCACCATATTATGTTGGTTGGTGTTCAGTGTCTCAAGATATACTCTTCTACTATTCGGTATTCAATGTTACATGACACACACACATTCGGCACCCTAATTGCATAACACACAATCAATCAGGCTGGTTTTACAGCCACGCTGATCGTCGGCGCTGACTGATCAATATGTATGTAATTAAAGCGATCGTTCCTGAGTCACACTGACGGGTCAGCGCTGACATGCGTCGGCGCCGAGCCATGCGCGGAATCGGTTTCATTTTGACAGTTCAACAACTTTCATTGCGTTATTTACGTGTTGAGCAGACTTTGTGAAGGTAACCTTTTTCGAACTTATGAAGCAATGGATTAGCAATATCCTTCAAAATGATTCAGATTGAGATTGATTATGTGTTTCGCAATTAGGGTGCTGATTTAGCGTTCAATACCCCTTTAAATCATTGGTGCTTCCAAAATCTCTTAGATACGAGTGTTTGGCTGGACATAAGCCTTTCCCAAGCACATAAGCCCCCACAACAACTGTCCCTACGTTGACCGTATCCAGCGCATTTCTCTTATCTTCACAAATTCAAGCAGCGGTAACACCTTGGTAACCACTTCTCATGACACCGTTGTAAGGACTAAACCTGGTGATGGAAGCACTATCTACAAACCTATACCATCTATAGACGGTATAGGTTATCCAATGGTGATGGCAATTGCCATTTCAACCGCTCAAAAGAAACTAGTATCAAAAGGTACATTTCCGAACAGACTGTACTGCCGCCGTACCTAACCATGACTTTGTTTGGCACCGGGGCCTGGCCCCAACGTTTGGGGGACTGGGCGAGGTAGCAAGGTCTTTTGGAAGGCTGAAGATGACGTCAGGATCCAAGGTAACCGTCAACTATTAGCTGTCTTCCAAGGTGCAACGACAATTTGAGTACAAGTGTCATTAATTTAGTTCATCTATACTCCCAGGGCAGGAAGCTACCAACTTGACTAGCAATTTACCACGACATATGTGCTACATATACTTACTTACTCCAGCTGACATGATAGAAGGGGAAGATTGTTTTCTACACTTGTCTCAGCATTCGACGGCACAGCTGCAGTCTCTGGCAACGAGTGGCTACTGCACAACACTATAATAATCCCAAATCCCTTTCATCAGATTAATAATTTTGCGACCTAGTTATGTAAGCTCGGCAAACGTTAAGTAATTAATCGAACCCCCAATAATACGCATTTTGATATCCTAACAATATTTTTGGTTACTAATATAATAAATGTGCCTCTTTTTGTGAACCACAAATAATTCCTATGTTGTTGTCCTAAAAATACTAAATATAGTTCACTGCAACCAACTTACGAGTGGTAGGTCGTAGGTTCGAACCCAGGTCGCCAGGTCGCTTTTTTTTTATTCGTCCTATACTGTCCCACTGTTGGGAAAAGGCCGCCCCAAGTCCCCTAATTGCTAATTGCCGACCCTAATTGTTTAACACAATATCAATAAAAATCTGTTTTTTTTTAAAGTATATTGCTAATGCTTTGCTTCATATGTTCGAAAAAGCCTGCTCAACAACATAAATAACGCAATGAATGTTATTGAACTGTCAGAATGAAAGCCGGTGTGTTACGCAATTACCCCACAGGTCATCTATCCACCGCCTTCTGGGCCGACCGCGGTGACGCCGTCCATCCTCGGGCACCCATTGTGTGAGGACTTTTGCCCAGCGGTTATCCTGCATGCAGCTGATGTGACCCGCCGAATACCATTTGAGCCTGGCAGCCTTCTTGCCTACGTCTATTATCCCCATTTTGGAACGCAGCGTAGTGTTCCGAATTCTGTCCTGTCTTTTTACACCCAGAATACTGCGTTCCATCGCTCTTTGACAAACTCCCAAGGCCGAGTTTTTGCGACTTGGTGAGCGACCAGGTCTGAGCACCGTAGGTCGGATGGGCAGGGATACACATGTCGAGGGCTTTGCGTTTTAGGGAGATCGGCAGTTCACCCTTTATTAGACGTTTTACTTTGTGTAAATTATTTATCACCACTGCTCTCAAAATGGCGAAGGAAAACATCGCGAGGAAACCGGCTCAACTAAAACCAAAAAAAATCAAAGACATGTGACATCTACCAACGAGCCCGTGTGGTGTTATACGGCCTAATCCTTCTCACCCCCTCTTGGAGCCTATATTGTTCCCACTGCTGGGAGACAGGCCTCCTCTCTGTGAGTGACAGTGGGCCGTTATCTACCACGCGGGGCCAGTGCGGGTTGGTGGATGTCACGTCTTAGAATTTTTTGGTTCGTTATCTCACCATATTGAAAAATAAGTTGAAAGATCAGTTCAAGGCTTTGACGTACAGTTATCGATGGATTCTTCGATCTTACAATAATTATACGTTACACTAGGAGACATAAACACAACGTAGGAAGTCTACTAAACTATTGGTGTTTATGAAACCCATAATAGACCAGCGCCCTAAATGCGTAACAACTTGATAGTTGTTACGCATTTAGGGCGTAATATTCTTGAACTGTCAAAATCAAAGCCATTACTAGTGTCGGTGTTACGCTACTGCTACATATAATATCTTAGATAATATCTGCTATAATAATATCTAATAATAATATCTGTTATAATAATATCTAATAATAATATCTGCTATAATACCTATATATACTATCTGATAGAATATATTTTAGCTACTGCAGTAATATCTCACCAGCCTTCAGTCTGGCTGTTGATCTTTGACGTGGATCACAAGCAGCGTGATGATATTTATGGAGTTCTTGAGTATTAACCGCCTTTTTCTATTGAATGCCTACGTAATGAACAACGTCAGAGAAAACTTTAGTCTCTATTACATAATGCACTTTGAGATACCATAGCAACAAGCATTTTATCGCAAATATCGCTATCTTTCGAAGACGAAGATATTAGATTCATATTTTTTATATGTCAAAATTTTCAACAGAAAGAAAAGATATATCAGTGAGTTTAAGGATTTATAATAGGGGTATCAGATAACAGAGCAAACGGCTATGGATACAGTTACGTTGAGCAGTCTGAAGTAATACAAAAATAATAAGTTGTTACTGAATTGTAGGTACCAAGACTCATATAATTATTATATCACCAAAGGGTTGGGGGTCCGATACAGAATTTACAGCAGTGGGCTGGAATCCATCAATTCCAGTCCTAAATAAGCGGATAAATGCAGACAAATTTGCAGAAAAAACAAATAGACGTTTGAGGATATTTTATGGCAGCATATGAGCCTCATCGATACTCCAAGAACGTTTCCGAAACACTTCGCCCAGAAGATGCACAGTAAATTGACGAGAGGCCTGGTTTTCTTTGAAGTTGATTCTGTGGACTCGTTTTGCGTTACTCTGCCTGCTAGTTGGGTCATCATCTTCCTTTAGGAGCAGTAGAAGCAGCAGGCTTTCCTAGGTGCAGCAGGGATCAACTTGGTCGGATAGGTTTGAGTGGTTGCAGTCTTCTTAGTGAATGGATTCATGGGTTCAATAATCGGACGGTGTTTCACTTCCATGTTGATCCTCGCAAACCTTTCGCCTTTCTCCTCCTCTTTTCTTATCAAGATAAAATACGGACGCGTCTCATTTAAACTCATTTTCGTAGAGTAAAGTTTTTCTAATTTTATATTTCATGAATTTATAATTTTATAAAAAAAGTAGTTTAATTATTGCTACTCCGTCAAAATGACATATCGACACCATGTATTAAGCATAGACACGGAGGAAACAAATAGCAATAGGTTCGCCCCTTCTTAAGGTAAGGTTGCTTTAGACGTAGGTACCAGCGCCTAAGTCGTACTATAGCAATATCTGCTCTCCTGAATATAAAAACTGACAGAAATGTGCTAGTAAGTCCAGATATAGATAGATTCCGGAGATAAATAATCAAAAATTAAGATTTTTCTACTGTCTTCATTAAAATTTCATGCACGTTTGTAAGCTATTTCTGAAAAATATATGACTAGAAAGATATTATGTTTTTTCATGGCCTATTTAGTGTTATTTCCACATTCATTTAAGCATAACCAAACTGTATTTTTCTTAAAGTTATGTATGTGGTGTTGATTTTAAACTTTGAAGGCCCAGTTGCTTAATATGTACCTGCAGATAATCCGTAAATCGTACCAAGAGATCAGAACAAAATTTTAAAGGTTTAAAAATATGACAAAGGACAGCAGAAATGGACGATAACTTATATTACAACAACATTTAATTTATTTCAAATCTAGTTTCTTCCCAACTTTTATAGAACTAAGGAATTTTGGGTAAAATTATCAATAACCTGATGTGCTATTATGATGAATCCAAAAAGACAAGAATTCTACTGACTGAATGATGTCGTTTTTTTATTATTCTTTAGATTTATGTATCGTATCTGACATCTTTAAGTACGAATTAGGTACCCATACCCCTTACTCGTACCGAAGGAACTTTTTTGTAAAACGCGTTCGTAATGTTGAAAGTAGCCGCTTCTGTTTAGGAATTTATAGGATGGTAAAAAAATCCTCGAAATAAAACTCCAAAATAGTTAAGTCAAGGTTGATTTTTAGACAAGATGAGTATAAGCACGTGTCTTTGCTGGAAGCTTGGTGGTCGTGAAGTGTTTTTTCAAACGACTCAGTAACAAGTCATAATCTTCACGGTATTTTAAAAACTCGCTGCCGTTTAACTGGTTTAAAACCTCTTCTACTTGCTTTGCTAAGGGCTCGTTGGTGGTAGTGCTGGTGGTGGTGGTGGTACTTAGTCTTGGTAACGGTGGTAGCACCACGGGCGGTGGCCGCTTGAACTCCACAAGTTCTTTATGATGAGCCATGCGCAGCGCCTGGCAGATTTAACACATTTTATTACTACGTGATCTTAAATATTGCGAACAAGATTTCTTTATACACTAAAACTTTTATGGAAAACTAGCTGTGCGCCGCGGTTTCATCCGCATAACTTTTGATCCCGTGGGTATATCGGGATACAATTTTCTTCTATACAAAACCTTGTCCTGACAATAACAAACAGAAAAAAAAAACAATTATCCAATTTGGTGCAATCGGAAGTTATACGCGTACATACTCGTACATACATTTCGGTGATTCATTTTTATTCATATAGATTCGCCATTCACTCCATGACATTCTTTCTACACCGGTAAATTAACTATAGATATAGATAAATATAGTTTCAAAGTGATCTAATAAAGCTGCTAGTAGCTACTGAGTACAGCCGAAATAAGGTCAACCGAACAATTTGCCGCACTGGTAATTCTCACTCTGCTACTCACATTTTAAGGTGGACCATGGACCATGGAAGTAGTAAAAACATTGATAATACCTACCACTTCCAAGTTAGACAGAGGAACGAATTAAAGATAAGTATCGATTGAGAATTCAGGGGTTTTTATTGCAGTTTTGTCATTTAGGGTGACTAGGCACATAAAGTTTAAAGTTACTGAAACGGGATAAAATTAAAAGGTCAAAGTGGCGAGTAAATTTTATGAATGTTTACATCTAGCACAATAAGATCTTCTCCTGGCAGGGGTTGAGCGGAATGTTTCATTTAGTTTCTGCACTAGAAGTTCGTAATCTTCTTTGTTGTTCATAAGGGAGCTGTTCTTAAGCTGATTCATGACCAACATAATTTTCTGTTTGGCTGCCTTCTCCACAGGGCGGGGAGGAGACAGTGTATATTTGGTTTGGTAAGGTATTCGGCGCGCCTGCCAGATGTAAAATATTGATTACTATGGATTGCATGGTTCTGTTATCTAAATTAAGGAAATTCTCGTGCACAGCAACTTTTACTTGGCGTGTTTCACTAATATGGTGAATTAGGGCTTTTCAATCGAAACATATATCTTCTTTTAGGCAACATGAGCTTCATAATATTCACTCTCTGGTCCTCCGCGTGTGAGCCATGCGCAGCGCATACGGTACACTGGAAAAAATATTCTGTTGGGATTTCAAACTGATTCACGTGTTATATAAAGTTTTAAATTCATACATTATGGATCGAGTACCGAAAGCTAGTGCTCCAACACTCGAATGCCCGTTATCCATCAGCTATGTTCGTCAAGGAAATGTAAATAAAAAAACCTCCATCGATATTAATTTTTGAATTTATCATAATAAATAAGCAATACGTGCTTATATTTATTAATTCATTTCAACAACCACTTGCTAGCCCGAGCAAAACAAGCACTTAACATTATTTTTGACATTAATTTTATATTGTTTAACTTTTTCTTTAATTTCTACAGCTTTTTTCTCCAAGGTTGTGAACATTGGAATTTTTCGAGCTACAGCAAGTATTTCTTGTATAAAATTTGTGCAATTTTCGTATTCGTTTGGTTTTACTGCAGTGTCTGTATCGTTTGGTTTTGTTTCAGTTTCTGTGTTACTTACACCATTCATGGCTTCTGTTTCGTTAGAGTCCTAAGTAATAAAAATATACATAATTATAAGTAAATATTGTATTGGTCCACAATCACATTAGACCGGGAAAATTGGAAGGAGGGAAGGGAGGCCTTTGCCCTGCAGTGGGACAACACAGGCTCATAATAATAACAACCCCCCCGTCATATCTTACGTTGACATCGTGGTGGGGCTTGCGGGCTCCGAACTCTAGGCCCGTACCGGGAGAGTTTACTTTGCCGGAACAGGTCTAGGGTAAGGAGCCAGACCCGCAGGGCAGCATGTGGCGAGCTGTTGGGCAGTAGCGACCCCACGGACTCTATCTCCCGGGAGAAGTCTTGTTTCTCAACCCTGGCTTGCCTTTAATGGCCGGCTGGAGTGAACAATGACGAGGAACAGAGCACCCACCTCATTCTTGCCTTTATTGGCCGGCTTGAGTAGAGATTCGCAAGAGCAAACGTGCTCGGAGGAAGGAAGTATTCAAGTAAGATGCTGGTAGGGATCTTGGCCGTATTTCCGGGATTGTCCTGATAGCCGTGGAATACCTCTCCACTCCTCATAAGCCCCTCAGGACAAGTTGCCCCTTGCTGTCGCTACGACACTATGTGCAAGCGACCGCTTTCCGGGGAACATTTTTGAGTGTGCAAGTCACCCCCTGCCATTTTATCGGTGTGATTTATATAGAACATTGATCAGGCAGGGGCTATAGTTTTTCAAAAGTCCTAGATAACCAGTTCACATTAGCCACCCATATCAATAACCAAATCTTTGTTTCCATATCTTAAAATAATAATAATAATATAAGAAAATAATATGAATATCCTTGGAGCATGTAAACTGGACCAGTCATGGTGAAAGGAACTTTCGATTTACTACTAGGTACGTCTACTCAAAACAAAATAATCCCCATCATAAATTAATTTAAAATTTTGTCCAAGAATTAATTATAATTAGGTAAGCATTTGTGACGTCAAGCCAACCTGCACTGGGTCCGCGTGGTGAATCAAGGCCCACTCCCACGCACAGAGGCGAGAGAGTAGGCCTGTGTCCCAGAGTGATTATTATTTGTAAAGTAAAGCACTAAAATTTGTTCTTGACATGTTTATAGGTCCATTATGTATTTCGAACGTCAATTTTAGCGTTGAATTGGGGGTAAACAGAAAATGATAAATCCTTGAAAAAAACATTTGTTTCACACATTCTGTGACTTGTGTTCTCTTTCTCAGTCCGATTCAAAGAGTTGACGTTACCCGTCAGTCAGTTAACTGAGGTCGTAAACGCGCTAAAACTCTGTTGAAAACGAATTCCAGAGTAAAATGTTACCCATCTTATAGACAGTGTACCAGATAGACTCAGAGAGTGCATACAGAGCAGAGGAGGCCCCACTCACTATTAACCATAACATTTTTCATCTAACGGTAACAGGAAATGGGCAATAAACTAAGTTTATTTTTCAAGTTAAGTTGAATTTGTATAACAACAAATAAACTCTTTTTTATGTAAATCGATCAAAATAAACAAATTCTACCATTGACTATGTTTAAACAATTTTATAATCCCTACTCCAAACACAATTTAACATTTTTAAATAATAGCTTAAAAACTTGGTGGGGCCTTTTGAGTAGTTTTAATATAATTTTAATATCATGTTTGTATTCCGTTGAATAGAGAAACTCTTCACTACCGTCACCAGTTTAAACGCTCCAGGCCGATTTAAAACAAAACTAAATGATGATGCGAACTTAATGATGCATGAACAGGATAGACTGCTTTCCGACAAGGTTCCTGAATGATAAGAAATATTTATTTGTTGTAAATAACTATCACTGGTAACGCGATAATAATAATATGCCGGGTAACAGGTATTCTGTAGGTACAAGGAGTGCCTCCTCACAGAGCGGACACGGCTGTAGAGCTGTACAGTCACGAGCAAAAGTATGTATACACTCGGCTTTATTCAAAAGCGATGTACTCCTTTATTTTTTAATTAAATTTTATGTTATTACGAACATAGCATTTTGGAACCCATAGGTTTATGTAATGTGTCGTATTTTAACGTTGCATTCGTTATTTCACGAAAAAATCGCAATTGAAAGTTGCCAAGTGTTGACATATTGGTGCTCGTGAGTGTATGTACAACCTTTTCTCAAAGTGACTAAGATCACTTTTAAGCCGTACAATGTCAAAACTTAGGCCGAAGCCACACAGGTAGGGGCTTTTCTTGGTGCGGTTTCTCTCGCTCTACGCTGCTCACCCCGGCAGCGTGGAATGAAGCGAAGGTGCTAGCTGTATGGCTTCGGCCACACTTTCAAAGTGACATACTATAAATTAATAATACTTTACCGGCGAAAACGCACGCAGTGCCTAGTCGTAATTCGTGATCCGCACTGCTAATCGTTCAAGTACAAACTTACAGAATTTATCAAAATACCTTGTGCAGACAAAACTTAAGAAAGTAGATAGTTTTGTTCTTACATACTGCTACTGAACGGGACATAGCCTAATTTTACACTTTTTTTTTTTGCTGTATTTAAGGTAAGCAACACTACTGTTGCAATAATATTTTTTTGCAATTTAAGATTGGGGTTTATTCCTGGCAATAAATTGATAAATATAACTATCGATGATAATTCATCAATGTGGCTATACGATAAGTACTCGTATAAGCAAAAGTTTTATTTGAGGCAAATACTTTTTGACTACAACTTTTTTCTTTAGCTACAGTTTTTACACTTAGTACCAGATTCTGAACCAAATTCTGGATTCGCATTATCCATGACACTATTTTAAGCCTTTCTCGAAGAGTGGGCTCCGTGGTCTTTTAGCGATACGGGAAAAGCGAAAAATCGGGCCTAGCTCAAAACTTCCGCTAAAAACTGTGCCATTACTTTTCGATCGATGGCGACCGCCGCGTAGCATATTGCGATCACCTATCGTCCTCAAATTCATTATAACTACAATAATATATCAGCAGAGGACATCATTGCCGAAATATTTTCAAACAACAAACGCAAATTAAAAACAAAACGAAGAATCCAAATTAGATGAAGAATAACAAAGCTCTTCGTTCTCTTTGCATCAAACAAGCTGTACAGTACAGCTGCACAAAAGGTTATTTGAAAATATTCAATTAAGTATGTACAAAAGTTTTCACTTACAGCACGAGCAAAGTAGAGACATAAAGAAATTAAAACGAAAAAATACAACGGTTGCTTGAACATATCCATTTTGTATTACGGCTTGTTTCAATATAAGTAATAAAAGCACATGGAGCTGGCCGATTATTTATGGACATAAAAAAAATATATTGTGAAATAGATTGGAAATAGCTATAAAATCTACTTGTAGGTACTACGTACGGTAGGCTGCACGTCAAAGCCAACACACCAAGTGTAAGCTGACCTCTAATTCTATAGACAATTCGTACCACGCTAGGCCAGTTCGAAGTCAAAGAGTTATCACAGAAGTGCAGTCGTCTCTACGTACTAAGGAATGTGTACAAAATCTCATCCACCATTGTAGCAGATGCCCATCGTGGTCGGCTCATTCGCCGTATAGCATAATCGCCCTATAATGTTCCTAATGCTGGCTGCTCGCTGCTCACTGCGGGTTGAGGGACACTGTCATGTCTTCGATTTTTTGGTTCTAGGACATTAGGCCGGTTTCCCTTCGCACATTAGATAATATTCGTTACGTATTTTTCTTATAAGCAGTTTAATACTGTTATAGATATAATACTGTTATTAAGATTCAATTAAGATTACCGCATATTTCAAAAGCAAAACATCGTGAGGAAACCGGCATGCGTTCTAGAATCAAAAATTCGAACTCATGTGACATCTACTAACCCGCACTGGGCCCGCGTGGTGGATTTCGGCCCACTCCCTCTCAAAAAGAGAGGAGGCCTGTGTCCCAACAGTGGGAACATTTTAGGCTGATTATGCTGAAGTCGGTCAAGGAAAACATCGTGAGGAAACCTGGACAGTCTGAAATCGAAAGCGTGATGACTGATCACCATCAAAGCTCGTGCCTGCTTTGTATTGGAATAAGCCTTAGACCTGCAGTACGACAATAATAGGCTGGTATTTTTATTAGTAAGAATAAGAACCTAACTGAATCGAATCGATTTCGCAAACCAATTAGCGAAATAATAACAAATTGATATTTTTTTTCTAATTCGTGTAGAGGGCTGCGGGCCGCTGCGGCGGACCATTTCGATGGTCTAGTCTAGACTCTAGAAGACAGATGTTATAAGTGTAATTTTGGTAATTTTTCAGTAGTATAAGAAAGCTGATAGTCCAACACGCTGTTACTCAAAACGGTGCAGCGATAGTGTGTATCTGTATTATCATGAGTAGAAAATAAATGTTACTATCTGTTACAAATTCAGAAGAATATTGAAAAACATGATAAAATACCGTCACCTACTTTTGTGCATAATGTATTGACAGCCAGTAATGGACTTTAGGGCTCAGCCTAGACCATGATGTGGCAACTGAAAAAAGGTAAAAGGAGATGGAAATTTGGTTTTCTGATGGTTGCAAATGGTGCAGCATGATCAGTTAACTGGCCGATTTTTTTTCCACCATCGTTTTGGCCCCACCAAATTTTTTTTTTATCAATGGTTTGCCTGATGAAAAAGCGACAGCAGACGAGCCTTTGGGTCAATCAGTCAATCAACTCAGCCTATCGCAGTCCACTGCTGAATATAGGCCTCTCCCAAGCTGCACCACAACACCCTGCCCTCCGCCTTCCGCATCCAGTCTGTCCCGGCCACCTTCTTAAGGTCGTCCGTCCATCTAGCTGGGGGGCGTCCCACACTACGCTTGCTGATACGCGGTCTCCACTCCAGGACTCGTCGGCTCCACCAGGTATCAGTCCTTCGACAAACGTGGCCAGCCCACTCCCACTTCAGTTTGCTTACTCTACAAGCTATGTCGGTAACTCCGGTTATTTTCTGGATAATTTCATTCCTGATTTTATCCTAACCTTTGGATGGAGAGTGCAAATTAGTATTTTAACAATTAAGTATTTGGTTGCGCAAGTAATATCGAATTAGCAATGAAATAAATAAAATGTAAGTACCTAGTGTTTATGAAAATTGATTTATATTTATTTATTTTATTTAATGGCTTTGGTTACGACCGGCGATAAAATAATTCTTGTACACTTGTGCACCCTACGGTAGTTGATATTTCTATAGTAACAGGGCTTGGTCGTATATAATGAAATGAATTTAAAGCACAATATACCTTTACCTGTGTTACTTTCGGTTATACTAGTATGTATTATGAATAATTATAATGTCGCCGTAGCACAGAACACAAAATCTGTTTGCGTTGCAACGGATGAAACTATTAGAGGTATGGATATTCATTAAGTCTAACCGAATAATGAAAATAGCTAGGTACGTACGTATAGATAAAACCATGGTGACAGGTGCAGTAGGCACACAACTGTAAAGATTGCCGGAATGCCGTGCTATTGGACAATGAGAGTGAGGGAAGAGAGAGTGCACCTGTATCTGCGCACGCAATTGTGCACCATAATATCTCCCGCGCCGAAGGCTGGTCTCCGCTGAGATTGGTCGCCATGGCCGAAATTCGGTCTGGAGGACTTTTTTTTTCTACTTGCCCAAGAAAGTAAGACAAATTATAGCAAAATGTGGAATAGTGTGAACATTTCTTATAGAGATTTGCATTCGTTTCCCAGTTCAAGTTTTTTCCGAACCTATGTAATTGTACAGACGCCAGCAGGTCAAGCTACCCGAAAATGTCAAATTTTCCCAATCAACCTTGAATCTTAATGCTTTATCGATAAAGTTGAAAATCTATTCAAGAAATTTGACAGATTGTAGTAGCTTGATGTGATGTATGTACATACACACAAAATATATGTATAATTAGACTTCTCGAGATATATTATGGCTGGGAAAAGCGCACTGAAACCACCTCAGAAGAGTAATGAAAAAATTTTTCTTTACAAGATGTCATCATGAGCCTAGGGCCAAGGGTCTCCCTGACCTGCTCAGTTTGAACGACTACTCCTTTTAAAGCCTACGTTACGACAATTATTATTCACACACAAACTCTTTATTTATTAAAAACCCAATGTAACAGAGTGTACAAACATTCTTTTCAGCAAAACGTAAGAAATGTTTACTGCGACCAGATACCGGCCCCTGCAGAGCGGATATATTGTCATTCTACTATGATGCCAAACAACAGAGGTGTTATCGTTTCTTCTATGGCGGCTGCCAGGGGAATGGAAATAACTTCAAAAGTCAGAAGCAGTGTCTCGATGAGTGTTACGTTGCGGTGGGCATGGATACAGGTAAGGGATTTTTATGCGACCAATAGGAATATAACTTAATAGTATGACAAAAAAATTGAAATTACTATCATAATTATCGTAGGTACAAAAACAAAGCTAAGGTATGCTTAGGAATGCCATGGAGCAGCGTTCGCAATGCTCAGCATCCCTCGGGATGCTTCGGCAGACTACTCTAATGAAGAGTTACGACTGTTGTGAAGAACGCGATATCACGTCGGTACGCTTTGCCATGCATAATTGCGTCAACTGATGTGATGTGTTTGCGGATGAATGGAGCAAAATTAAGCATATATGTCTGGTGTTCTGTGAGAGAAAGTAAACAAGGGAATCCGCTATTCCATGTTAGTTTTTAACTAAACATTTTTATAATCAACGTAAATATTGTCTCTATGTTAAATAATGTAATTGGTTTTGTACCATTTTAATTAACTATAAATAAATAAATACACTAAGAACGTCGGGGCATGCCTAATCAGCCGCGGCATCGTTGCCGTCAGTATCTATACGTTTTTTTTTTTTAACTTTTGAACCTTGCCCCACACTAGGAATTACTCCTGTATCGTGGGTGCGTTTACAAACATTTAAACTCACATACACAAACAGCCAGACCCGGAACAACTACCTGTAGGCAATATAAATATTTGTACCGTGCGGGAATCGAACCCATGACACGCAGCGCAGCAGTCGATCGCTCAACCACTGCGCCAACCGTGTCGTCAAATGTAGTGATACCGAAATATGACACAGAACATATTTTATGATCACTCGTTGCATTTGGTTGCTTCAACTAAATTAATTTATTAACAAAATATTTACAAAATATAAAAAGCTTAAAATAATAATATGTACAAGTATATAAAAAAGGAGAAATAATCAAAATGCATCAACTAAATTAAATGACATAAACCGTATTTTTACCGTAATGTGAATGTAAGTATACGTCTTTTGAATATGAATGTGGATGGCTATGCGAGGACGGGGAGACCAAAAAAACCATGGATGAACTGTGTGAAAGATGTTATGGCTGGCTACAAAGGGAACTAACCAGATGACGACTAAGTAATAGAGAAGTATGTATGGAAGAAAAAGACATGTTGCCAGCCCTAAATACAAGGGCAAGAACATTATGATACAGTAGTTTTTGTCACCAGGTGCATTATTTTCATGTAAACTGATATGCCATGAGTCAATTTTAGAAATTAAAAAAAAAAAAAAAAAATATTTGTAAGTAATGTAAGTAAATGTTTTATAGTTAGTAAAATAATAGATTGTTTGTGTTGATTCCAGATCATAGACCGTATTTTTGCTCTTTGGCGTTTGACTACGGCCACTGCTTTGGACAATATACCCGGTGGGCATGGGACCCGGTACCCGAGTACGTAACACTTTCTTTCTCAAAATCCATAGATACTTATTTATTTATTTGTTTAATACTTTAAGCACACACATGTACAGAGCAAGAGAAAACCTAGGCTTACAATTATTATATCATCAGTATAAAATGTTCGAAGTGATAACCATTTAACATTCTGAGCCCAGCTAAACTCTTTTTAAACATTTGTGTCACATTTAAACCACACAATTAATACAGTTTTTAGTTGTTTATAATTTATTTTATAATTTATCCCACGCTTCATGTTAGCGTTTATCTCTAGGACCGTTAGTACAGGACCTACACACAATAAATTGATTGAAAAGCTCTGTGTGCGTGTTAACTGCTATAATATTGATTATTTTTTTGTCATATTTAGAGTTTGCAAACAACGCATATATTCCGGGTGCGGAGGCAACCAGAACAACTTCGAGACTAAAACTGAGTGCATGGCAACCTGCCTCACGAAACCTAACAACACAATGAGCCAACCACACAACTTGCAGCTGACTACGTGCATACCGTTCACAATACCTGAATTTAATTAAACCTGCTTCCGATAATATCCGTCGAATCGTTTCTTGACCGTTTCCTTGATCATTACCGCTTCCACATAACAACACCTTCATTGCGTAATATGTACCTACACTATCTCTCACAATATAAATCAATGAAAAAAATATTTCGCACCTTCGCTAAACGTCTAAAATTAATTATCAAATTGACTCAAGAAACGCAAAACAGCTACTTCATGACAACAAGGTACTTGAAGAGTAATAAAGTCCACTAAATCGAATTACCCAAAAGAAAACCCTTCTAAAATACTTACAGAAAATAATAAATGCACTACAGTACCAACTGAGTTTTAGTTACTTAATAATATTGGTTACCTTAATTTCTACTATTTCCTTTGTTTATGTTATAGCTAAACATTTAAGACTGCTACTTAGCAGTATTTTATAATTATAGAGGCCTACCTGTAGGACCATTACCTACTTACTGTGTAAGCAATATTTGTACGTCTTGCAAGGCAGCACATAGTCACAAAACATATTTTATTTTATACCATCATGTACTAATCCATTGCTTTATATGTTCGTAAAATTTGTCTGTTCAACAACGGAAATAACGCAATGAATGTTTCTTGAACTATCAAAATGAAATTCATTACTACTGATAGTGTGTTACGGAATTACCCCCCGGCATCCTATTCAATGAAATAAAAACGGAAATAAATTAGATGGGAATCTAATTAAAACACATTTTTATTGAAAGTACATACACTTTGTAAGCTGTTGTTATTAGAGGTCAGTGAAGCAAACACATTACAAACATACAAACATTACATAACAAATAAGAGAGGATTTTAATGAGGCGTGTGCAATAATAATAAAATCACTTGATTTATTCTTCTTCCTCGGCAACTGTCCTTAGCATCACGAAGTATGAGAAAGATGTTTTCAAAATCTGTAAACAAGGTGAAGATTTTTTTTTTTAATGTTTTTATATATTATGTAGGCGAAAATGAAGATAGGTTAGATATTTGGATGGTTTGTATATTAGTATTGTGAGATGTCAACCATGCCGTCTTTCACAATAAATCTCCGGTAATTGTTCGTCATCATAATTTAAAAAGATCAAAAATGCACCCAAGATGTAAAAAGAACTACGTGGCGTTCTCGTGACGAGAATGATGTGTGGCGTTGGATGGATCCCCGACTTATTCGATCAAAGATGTACTTAGCTAAAGCACCACGACGAGCACCCAATAAAATTCCACCTAAACTTGAATTTTCAAATCTAATATGCAGCGCAGAGCTGGGTATAGCGTTGGATTTACCATCTACCGTTGATGCTGACGGGAGATCTTTTGCCAAACATCTCCAGTCGCAGACGGAGAACTATATTATATAATAAATAATTGAATTATCGTAGAGACTATAGTGAATAAAATAATGGTTTCATAAATAAGGTAGCAATAAAGGCGGCGTACCGTGATCATGGTCTGCACGCCAATCGAGAGCAGGCCCATCGCCTTCACGTTCATGGACCGCTGCGTCTGTCTGAGCATGACAAGCACGAGCTTTCTGTTCTTTGTGTCCATGTATTCCCACGGAATACAATACGCAGCGTCTATTAACTTGTCATTCTGAAAAAAAAAGGTCTCTTGCACCGTCATTTCTACCTCACATAAGTGTTCATACACACGAGCGACACGCGTCAACGACAACTGCAGCCGTCGACAACTTGTCGCTCGTGTATTTGAGCACCGTACTCATACATGAGTGGCAAGTTGTAGACGGCAGCCACCGACGCGCCGACGGCTGCCGTTGACACTCGTCGGCGGATGCAGTGGCCTCTGCCGTTGACGCACATCGCTCGTGTGTGTGTACACTAAGTGCACACGTTGTAAAACTGGGGACAAATTCGTTAATGGAATGAAGATTTTATAACTGGCCTTCAGTCTACTGCTAAAATGCCCCGAGGCAAAATATTAAATATTAGAAAACAGGAGGTAATGTAAAAAAAAATACATAAATACTAACCGATGATCCCAACAACTCGAATATAATGCTTAACTGAATCAGCTGCTGGAAGATCACTACTGTTAGGGGTCCGTAGCGCAACAACGCTTGTTGGTTCTATAAAATAAATCAATTATTCATAAAATATAACAGAAGTCAACCGTCATCTAAAACTATTCCTCAAGTGGATAGCATTAGTAGTTCTTGAGATATCCAGCAGTGACAGACGAACAGGCAGACAGACTTCGCACCATAAAGGACGGAACCCTAAAAAGCCACTCAGAAACATCATAATGTTTTTAATTACACGCATGTGCATTGTATATTTTTTTACCTTCCTTTTACGGGGAGCCTCCCCGTAAAAGGAAGGATAATAAAAAATGTATTTAGCGCACAGAATACACCTTCTTTCCAATTTTCATTGATATTGCGCAAATATTCTCCGAGTAAAATAGCTGTGTAACATTCGGACGCACAGACAGACCTGACGAAACTATAGGAGTTCCGTTTTTGCCATTTAACTACTCAACTTTAAAAATGGTTGAATGTGTAATTTCAGCGATACGCACCATTTGCGAGCACTCCAACATCAGAAGACACTCGCTCACTTGGTGAAAGAGGAAGTACACCAGAAGCACTTCACCAAAAGTATCAGACATCCTTGCTTGGAATCTGTTGAATTGTCTATAGTAAGAAAGTGCAAGATGCGTAAGACACGGGTTTAGTCAGTAAAAAGAGGTAGATAGCTCATACGCGCTCCGCAAGTGGCACGTTAAAACTGGGCTAGGTAGCACACTTGGACTCAGTGTCGCGGCGATATCAATGGAAGGAACTTATGCTTGTCTCTTTTTCACTTCCGATTATCACGAAATGCCGACCTTACCCATTTGTCATCGTACTATATGTGGATATGTCATCGTACTTGCACCTGTCATCTAACATACTGGTTACTGTTAGCTTGTATCATCCCACTGCTGGTCAAAGGCCGCTCCCATGACTTCCAGCTCTTTCGATCCAGGGCTAAAGTAGACCACTGGTCGTTTGTTTTCTCCAACTCGTCCTGCCACCTTCTACGGGGTCTGCCGCGACGGCTTCTAGCTGTCGGCCCCACGTATTGGTTATTTTGGCCCGCAGCTCATCACATACGGCAGACGTGTGACATTAAAATATTATGTTTTTTACGTGTGCCGTTTTTGAAGATCGAAGTGGGGTAGGTAACCTATCTACCTTTTTTTTGACCAACTAGTAATAAGCAGCAAGTGATAGCTTCTTATTTCTCAAAATGACAGGCCAAGTTATTAAAAGCAATACTCACGCAATAATGACACTGTGGTAGTGAATATTCTCCCGTAACATATTGTGAATTTCCTTCGACTCTTGTTCAGTATACTTTTGTTCGGATCCATCACCTATATCTTTCTCCGATGCAACCAGTAATGATGCAGGTTTCGGAAAACTCTTGAGATTGTATTTTAAAACACGCATGTGACCCCAAAGATGAAATACCATTAGGGATATAATTAAGTCTACAATGCAGAAGTAGGATGAGCAGGTATATGACACGTACCAGTTAAAGAAGAATAAAGTAAAGTATCCTTTATAATTGGTGGTGTAGTCGAAAGGTAAAGAATAGAAAACAGAATGGTCGAATGTAGCATTTTCAGGTCTTACACTCCTATACATGCCATCAGAGTAACAGTTGTACATTGGCGTCACGTTGAATAAAATGATACCAAAACACATCATAACGATAAGGTAGATAGTGAAGAAATGAGATATTTTGTGAACCAGTATGTGTGTCTGGAACAGAAAATAAGAGAAATAAATTACAACCGAACACGGAGTCACATAGTAATAAGTACTTCTTAATTTCATTTTAAAATTTAATTTCCTTTTATTTCCCTTTGAATTGAGATGTTTAGGACACATTGTCAACAGTGCAAGCTACCTCAATTACAGTGCTTGTAAGGATCAAACGGGTGCTGTTCTGGCTTGGCCGGAGCCACGGTCTGATGTATGGAAATATATATGAAGATGCTTTAGAATGTCCGTCCTCGATAACGATAACGTACACGTATTTCCATACATCAAATTAAACGTACCTTATATGAGTAATCAGATTTATTTCTATAATTAAAAAGATGCATTTCATTCAAGAAATAGAAAAGAGTTTTGTTGTATTTTTGACTGAAGACCATAAATGCTCTCGACTGAAAGATATTAAGAATTACTTTTGTATAACTTTGCGAGGACACAAGTAATTGAAAATATAAAATATTTATAAATAAATTATTCTGAATGCATAGCTAAACTAGGACAGGTAGTCATCTAGGCTAGGTAGACCTTTACTCGTTCAGCTGTGAATTGCGAATTTTAAGTCAGTCAACGTAGACCGATAAGTCGACACGTGGCACTTCGCTAGCAGAACTAGGTAGGAAGGTCGAAAACTTCTCAATACTGTTAATTATTTATTTATTATTATGTTTAGCTTATCTTGTCCCACTACAGGGCAAAGGCCTTCCTTTCTACTTATCTGTGGACAACTTGTGCCTGTAGGCGTCAAGCTCATCCTGCCATCTTCTCCTGGGTCTGGCTCGATGTCACCGACGTTTTCTGGGACCCACATGGTACCACATGGTACCCCGGTGGTAGTTTTGGCCCATGACTCGTTCGACATACGACAAACGTGTCCGGCCCAGTCCCGCTTAAGCTTGGGTGCGTTTTTGGTAATGTCAGTGATTTGTGTTTTATAGAGCAGCACTGTGTTCCTAACACGGTCCGTTAATGTATCTCCAAGAATGCTGCGCTGCATTGCTCAATATTATCAATACTATTAAAGGTGTATTTAAATACACAGACTCAGAAATACTTACAAAAGCAATAGCATTCATAAAAACAGTAATGTAAGTATGGCCCATCTCGAAAGACGACAGTTTCCCAGTGTTGTTCCTTAGGTAGATGACTCCTACTACGAGAAAAAATGCCTTGAGACAGATCATGTAATATCTATAGATATAAGACTCATTTGGACCCTTCGGCCAGGCATCTAGGAACCACATACTCCTGCGAAGAATTTTCATATAAGGAATATCTTGTGTTCTCTCGACCCCTCTATAACAATAACAACATACTTAGTGGCAAATTTGTTTAAGGGGGGTGGGTGAGTGTCAGGTCGTTTGTTGATTTAAATATGACTTTACAGAATTATAATAATTGAAATCATCAATACAACCCTCTTATTTAAAACTACTACTACGAACGACGAACTACCACGAACTACTACTTAGTGAAATATCAACCTATACAACCTGACACTGACTACCACCCTAGTTGCGTATCACACTATCAATCTCAATCTGAATCATTTTGAAAGATATTGCTAATCCATTGCTTCATATCTTAGAAAAATGGGTCTGCTCAACAACGTAAATAATGCAATGAATGTTGTTGAACTGTCAAAATGAGAGAAATTGCTACTACGAGCGTCTAGCTATTCCGTAACAATGCAATTACCCTGCTGCAAATTGCAAAAAACAGAAAATTTGATTTTCGCAGGCTATCCTTGCGCTTCGCCCTAAAGCAGAACTTCTTGATTTTCCGGGTTTACTGGAATGTATTTCTGATCATAAAATTAATTACATTTTCTTATTACGTAAGTAGACAATGCATACAATTATGGATTCAAGCGGATAGAGAGATTTTGTATTGGTAACTTACTCTAGCTCAGTGGCGTCAGATAGTATTTTCATGATGAACGATCTTAAGACAAGTCCTGATTATTTCTTTTCTTCAATAAGAATAATAAGAATGTCGTTGGAACTATTTGTATTTATATACCCAACAAACCATGCCATTTTCCACTTGATGGGCGGCCTATAACAGACGGGTGTCATGTCAACAATTCATGGTCGCATAATTTAATATTATGAATCCTTGGGTAGTCATCAGCTTTATTTAGGATTCCGTAACAAACCTACCACTAAAACTACGTAGTATTGTCTTTTTCAGTGCCTTTTGAAATAGCTGAAAAGTTTATTATCCCTATTACGATGTTTCATAAGATCTTCTCGATTATATTGTTATTAGAAAGTTTGTTTTATGTTTTTTACTTTTTATAGGAATACTGTTTGTCTAGAATCAAATAAATAATCCTAAAAACCGGCCAAGAGCGAGTTGGGTTCGCATAAAAATGTTCATAATTATCATCCCATTTAATGAATATTTCATGAAATATGAATCATATTTTGTTCAACATACAACCTGACACTGACCTGCAAATTGCAAAACACTACCACCACATACCACCACTACACAACATTACTACCACTTCATATATTTCATGTTTATACCATCTTTTTGTAATGTATATTTATTTTATTTCTTATTTTGATTGATGTTTTTTATTTATATCTATCTAATCGTATGCTGCACTGGTTGACTACATCACGTAAACGCCGGCTGTCACTGAAAATCAGCGCTAGCTAGGGCTCTGTCTCGTATAGGATCTTAGCATTATGCTGAGCAATGGCTGTTTTACGGGGACGTGACGCATGTTTTCCCCCAACTTGTAATTATTTTGTGTTTGTGTTCTTTTTATGCGTCATGTTTAAGTACCGGAAATAAACGTATATTCTTCTTCAAAAAAAACGTAAGACAATTTGAATTTTGCGGGCTACCGTGGCGCTTCCTTTAAATCAAGTAGATTTTTTATAAGCTTTTCCTACTGAAAGTCTACTCAATAATCCAAGTGTCAACTTACACTTAGGTAGGTACGCTGCGAATGTACAGACGCCAGCCACCACATCAAGCTACTACAATCTGTCAAATTTCTTTAATAGATTTTCAACTTTATCTCTAAAGCTTTAAGGTTCAAGGTTGATTGGGAAAATTTGACAGTTTCAGGTAGCTTGAATTGCTGGCGTCTGTGCATGTGTCTCCCGTGCATTCGACTTATGGTAGTAAGAGGAACAGTGGGGTTTTAATCGGTAGCAGTACGACATTACTTTACTCTTTGGACAGAACCCTCCGTTCTCCCCAGACGGAGGATGTCCATGAGGATTTCTCACGAAAAAATGGTATGATACATGACTGATGTTTACTATATACCTATTTCTTTAGGTACCCAAATGAGGTTGCCAAACCACATTCACTTAGGTATTTTCACATATTGCAAGCGCAGTCCCATGACTGTGCTTGCAATATAAAAAAATATAGAACAATTCATAATAAACCAGCAGTATCCTTATACTGCTTGTTTATATGAATGGTTTTCTCTTCGTTGGATAAGCATATAATATTGAAATGATGACAGATTTTATTCATTCAATCAAAAATAAATTAGCAGTTTCAGTTGTCATCCCTGGAAACGACCTAGTGGGAAAGCCCATGTGTTCAAACATGTATTATGCCTTGCATGCATTGGTATTACCTATACGAATTATAATAAATGGATTCATATCAAGTTAAATACCAATTATAATAAACAGTACCTAGTAGTCATATTTTTATTAAAATTGACATTTAACATGCCAATTTTAATAAAAATATTAGGGATGCCAAACTGCAATGAAGTGGAGTATTAGGGTAGTAGGCGCCAAATTGACATTCGCAACACCACACTGCTCTCCAAAACACATATTACTGACGTTGCTCAAAAAGACGCTAAGCTGAAGTGGGACTGGACTGACTACGTCTGCCATATGCCCAATAAGCTGTGGGCCAAAATAACTACAACATGGAGCCCTAACACAATCAGAAGGCGTCGCGGCAGACTCCGTAGAAGATGGTAGGACGAGCTGGAGAAAACAAACGACGAGTGCTCCATTTTAACCGTAGATTGAAAGAGATGCCGAGCCGTAGATGGGAGAGGCCTTTGCCCAGCAGTACCTATGCATGCAAAAAATAACAGTATCAGTAATGTGGGTAGGGATGCCTAGTAGGTACGCAAAATACGCGCTTCGGCGTGGAATTACTGACACCAGCCCGTAATACCTATTACCTAGGGATGCCTAGTTTAACAGCAAAATCCATACCATCCATATCCATACATTACAACCAGCAATGATATGCTAACTGATGTTTCAGACGGGGTTAAAAAACATTTGGCGCAATAGATAACCATCACGCGCTGAGGCTTAAATAAACTTTACTTTTATTTAGTCTAGGGAGTGTCAGGCGTTGTGTTAGTTAGTTAAATACAGATAAACACGTCGCCTTGCTCCACCTTGCGGTAATAAGAGGCAATTTTATTCAGGTCACAGGCAGCGGTGGAGTGGAAAATATAGGAACTATGTTTGACAGTTCTAAAAGTAGCCATAATAAAAAATTAAAATCTCAATTCAGTTGAGTTTATTTCTGTTGGGGCGTAACTCCCAACAGTGAAAATGTTATGTTGATGTTGTAAGTGGGATGTTATGTTGATTGAGTAGACAACCGATTGGTATAAAGGTTTAATTGCTACTGAAAATAACATGTAAAGTACACAGTAAAGTAAATACAATATGCAGCGTTTCACTATACATAATGTAGGTCAAGTTAGTGGCATGTACAGCGTAGCTCGTACATATTGCCCGCTCACAAAGATAACTTAAATATAAGTTACATCGAAAATTGTTTTAAAATAAAGTTAAAATGTAAGTTAAAATGTAAAAATTAAAACAGACAAAGTCATAAGTTATTATGGTAGGTCACAACGCGAAATTGGCGACGTTGCTTTATCGAGTGCGCGTGCCCTCGATAAGTGCGCTGCGCTTCTGTCGTCGGTGACCTCAAATAAGGCGTTGTCCGCGATGCTCGCTGTCGACCTTCTTCGGGGCATCGGGTTGGGAACCGATGGTTCTGGTTTCCGTCGACTCGCCCAATGCTTGCGTAGGCGGTTATAAGCGTAGATTACGCCCGCGAATGCTGCTGCCGCCGCCAATAGGTAGATGACAACGTATTGGTGGACATCGTGGTTTGTTGCACGATCTGACAGGATGTCTTCTGATGCTGCGGCTTTCAGTTGCTCTATTTGTTTGCCAAGCTTTTGCAGTAAAACTCTCTGCTCGGATGCCGTCTCATTCTCTTGAAGATGTTTTGAAACCGGTACAGGTAGGTTTATGATGTTGTTGATTGAAGGAATTTCTGCAGGACCTGCGTCGACTTGGGCTTGAATTTTGTTCGTTTGCTGTCTTTGAGGATACACAGCAAAAGTTTCACTACTAATTATGCAATCGTCATTTATTGTTATGACGCCGGCCTTGTGTAGTAGCTGCGTAGAAACTTGATGCCCACAAATAATACGAATTTTGCATTGTTGACAGCAAAAATATAAGTAATTGTTGACATTGTTTAATTCCAACCACTTGTCTCTGCAGGTTTCATGTGTGGTTTCGCAGTTAAGAGATTCCTTGTTCTTCATGCAGAGGCTCTCGTCAGACTTCATGCGGTATATGGGTTTTTGTAGTGAACACAGTAGAGTTGTCGCGTCATTTTGCACGCATTGATGTATTTCGGATTCCATCATTGGGATGTACGAATCCTTTTGAATGTTTATTGCTAAGATTTCAGCAATAGGTATTAGGGTGACCATATCCAAGTCATGGTTTTTTGGTATTGGTATTGTTCGGTAGATCTCGAAGTTATCTCTGCTGATTAGGGGTACCTTTACCTCGATTATAAGGTATTGTTCAGTCATTTTCGCCTTTACTTGTAGAAGATGATACAGGCGAAATAACTCTGTTTGAATGTTGGTGATAGGTAGGACTAAATCCTTGGACAATTGACCCGAGATTATGTTCAATTCATGCCGAAGCTGTTCCGGTGCGATGAGATGTAAATTCATCTTGCCGTTGTAGATGTTTGTGACAGTATCTATTAGGGTCTCCTGGACGTTTCTTAGATGCTCAATCAGGCTATTTGCCGTAATAGCGGACATCACAAATTCGATGGACAGTTCTTGAGAATCCAGTTCCTTCTGGAGATTGTTCGTAAACTTCTCGAGGTTTAGCAGATGCTGGTTAAACATTTTGTACTGTTTTTCAACTGCGTCTTCCGACCTCTTCAGTAAGTTATATTCAGCTTCGATCACGGATGTTTGGTTTCTTAACAACAGTGCCAGGTGTTTTTCGTTTGCCTTGACCAGGTCAATGTCTGCTTGATATTGTTTTGCAAATTCGTCATCTAATACTCCGAACAGGGAGCGCGCGATGGAACCGACACCGTTAATAAGCCCACGTTTGTTTCTCGTATTCACTCGGCCTTGCGGATTCAGCAACATATGGTTGTAGTGTCCTATTTCTTCGGTCGAGTGTTGTAGTTGCGTTAAAATTATGTTGCATTGTGTTTTCTGTTTAATTTTCTCGCAGATGTTTTCCAGATGATTGGTGAACTTACTGGATACTTCTATACCTTGCCAGTAGGGCTTGACGTCGTAGTACACGATAATCTTCCACTCGCCGCGTATTAGTTGCATATTGGTCACTTTATCAAAGTATAGACCTTGTTGAAGCTCGGCAATGTTTGTTGTGTTAGCGGCCGCGACAGGATTTAGCAAATACAGCAGTGCCATGACCAGTCCAATTAAGTTTATTTTTCTGTTTGTTATTTTGCCTCGTCGTGAACTTTGCGACTCGCTGTTTGTTCGTAGGTATGACTCATTATCGTTTGGTTTTGAAGTAGTTTGCGGTTCGGCAGTTTCGTCATCTTTGACAGGTAAGACGGATAGTTTCGTAATAGGTCTTTTCATGTGCCCATTTTTTGTTTTTAGGCTAACGACCCGAACATATCCATCGTTCCCAGGGTGAAGCTCTGTTATTCTCCCCATGAGCCATTTTCCGGCTGGTATATGGTCATCATGAATAACTACCAGGTCGCCTATCTTCAGGTTTTTCCGTGGTTCCTGCCACTTTGATCTAGCTGATAGCTGGCACAAGTATTCGTTCTTCCATCTCTTCCAGATTTCTACGAAAATCTTTCTTGTTAGTTCCCATCTTGTTCTTGCATCTTCACTTGTTTCGATAACTGTCAGGCCCGGCCTACCCGATAAAAAGTGTGCTGGCGTCAGACAGTCTATATCGTCTATGTTTTCACTTAGTGGACACAGAGGTCTGGAATTCAAGCAGGCCTCCAGTTTTGTTAGGATTGTGGTAAACTCCTCAAATGTTAGTTTTTGTTCACCTACTACTCTCTTTAAGTGGTGTTTTAGGCTTCTGACTGCTCGTTCCCACAGTCCTCCCGCTGATGGCCAAGCGGGGGCATTAAAATGCCACTCAATCTTCATCTCCGCGATTTCCCTCTGTAGTTGGTCGCTTTTGTATGTATGTTCGATTTCCTCGTATTGTTCCATGAGTTGACGGTTTGCGCCGACGAAGTTTGTTCCATTATCACTGTATAAGTGACAAGGGGCGCCTCTTCTTGCTGCCATCCTGTTTAGGGCTGCCAAAAATGCTGAACTGGTGAGATCTGATACCAGTTCAATATGCACAGCTTTGGTCACCATACATATGAAGACTGCAATGTAGCCCTTTGTTGTTTTCGCTCCTCTGCCTTTGTTCATTTTGACGTCCACAAATCCAGTGTAATCCACCCCTGTATGGTAAAAGGGCGGCGCTTGATTTGCTCGTGCGCTCGGTAGGTTACCCATCAGCTGGTGTTCTGCTTTTGGGCTGTTTCTTCGGCACGTCACACATTTTCTGATTTGCATCTTCGTTGTTCGGTTTCCGCCGACGATCCAATATTTCTGACGTAAGTGTGATAGGGTCAGTCTCGGTCCGCCGTGAAACGTCATTCGATGAGCTTGGTCGATGAGAAGATGTGTTAATCGACTGTCGTGTGGTATGATCATCGGATGTTTCATGTCTTCGTTTAGTAAGGCGTTTTTTAATCTTCCAGAAACTCGTAGGATGTCTTGATGGTCAATGAACGGAGTCAGCGCTTTTATTTTACTGTTAGACTGCACCGTGTTATGTTTTTGTAAACAGCAAATATCTGTGTCAAATGATTTCTGTTGTGTTTGTTTTACGAGCACCTTTGTTGCCTTGTCCAATTCGTGCAACGTCAGATATCTCGGCAGTTGTTGCCGTTTCGGGTTCAATGCTCTGAGTATCCATGCGACAATGCGAGTTATATGTTCGATAGAGCTGTGATTTTGCAATAAATTTTCCACAATGCTCGGGTTTTCAATGTTATGTTGGGCTGCATTGGCTTGTTTTCGGATTGTTTTTTCTTCTTGTTCTGTATTAAAGTTATGTTTTTCAATGTTATTTGTTTTTAGCGATGGTAGCCATGTAGGCCCTTGCCACCACAGTTGATTTTCCTTTAGCTGACTAGCGTATTGGCCTCTGCTTGCGGCGTCAGCGGGATTTTCCTTTGTTTTGACGTAGTTCCACGACGATCGTGGTATGACGTCAGTAATACTTCGTACTCTGTTTTCCACATATGTTTTCCAGCGGGATGGGTCTCCTTGTAACCAACCCAGGACCACCATGGAATCAGTCCAGCCGTAGACGTGTACTTCATATTGATTCAATGACTGTTGGACTTTGCGCATTAGTTGTGAAAGAAGGTGCGCTCCATTCAATTCCAGCCTTGGTAATGTTGTTGTTTTTCGGTGTGGTACAATCTTTGACTTCGCGGCTACCAGTATTGTTGATGACTTGGTCCGTGCGTAGATGACACAGGCATATGCATCCAAGGAGGCGTCACTGAACCCGTGTAGCTCCATTGTCTGCTTTTCACCACATTGAAGCCATCTAGGTATTTCGCAAGAGTTTATCGCCATTACGTCCGCTTGTATCTTGCACCACTCCGCATGTATGTTGTCGGACACTTCGTCGTCCCATTGTAAGTTTCCATCCCATAGTTTTTGAAATAATAATTTCAATTTTGTTGACACGGGAGCCAGCCAGCCGAGTGGGTCAAATAGTTTTGATAATTCGGCTAGTAGGCTGCGTTTGGTCTGTTTCTTGTTTACGTTCGAAATTGTGCATCGAAAGGTGAATTTATCCTCTATTGAATTCCAGCACAAGCCTAACGTTTTTTGTGTGTTTTCCGTTCTGAAGTTGAAGACAATCTTATTGTTGTTGTGCTGTTCGGAGATGTCTCCCAAAAGGTCTTGATGGTTAGCTGACCATTTTCGAAGGTTGAAACCTCCTTTTTTTAATAATTGTTTCAAATCAGCGATCAATTTCTTTCCATTTTCTATTGTATGAGTCCCATGGACGAGGTCATCCATGTAGAATGATTCTTCCAGCACCTTTGATGCCCCCGGGAACTGTTCACGTTCGTCTGTCGCCAATCTCCTGAGTGTCATCATGGCTAGAAACGGCGCGGCCTTGGTACCGTATGTTACTGTTGTTAGTTGATATGAGCGGAGAGGTTTTTCCTGCGATTCCCGCCATACAATTTGTTGCAGTTGTTGGTCTGCGGGGGCTACCCAAATAGCACGAAACATCTTCTCAATGTCCGCTGTAAACGCATATTTGTATTGCCTCCATTTCATCAATAATGTTTGTAAGTCTTGTTGGAGATTGGGGCCTTTGTACATGAGGTCGTTCAAACTGCAGCCTGTAGATGTTTTTGCTGACGCGTTGAACACCACTCTGTACTTTGTTGTTGTTGACTCAGCGCGTTGCACGCCGTGGTGAGGCAAGAAACACTCTAATGTTTTGTTACTGACTGTTGATTGCTTCATATGACCTAGATCAATATATTCAGCCATGAAGTCTTTATAGGCATTTGCCAAATGTGTTTGTTTTTGTAACTTTCTTTCTAATGTTTTGAATTGGGCTATAGCCATTGGCTTGGACAACCCCAGTCTGCTCTGAAGTTCATTCTTCATCGGCAGTCTGACTTCATATTTCCCACTCTCCAAGCGTTGCGTAGTGTTGGTGTAGTATTCAATGCATGTTTCATTTTCTACCGATAGGTTGGATTGGTCCGTGATGTCTTCGGATTCCCAAAACTGTTTGATGTCTTCCAGATTGTTGATGACCACATTGCAGTGAAAAGTTTTGACATTGCCACATAAAAGCCAACCTAGGTGTGTTTGTTGTGCCATAGGTTGAGTGACGTCATCGCCTTTTATTATTCCTCCCAGCATGATTTGCGAATAAATGTCAGCTCCAAATAGTAAGTCCACTTGGCGGCTGTTATGGAAGTCTGGGTCTGCAAGATGGATGTTCTGTATGTGAGACCAAGATGGTTTTGCAAAGGTCTTATTTGGCAGGTTCTTGATCAGGTTGTTCATAATGAAGACAGACGTTTGGAACTTGAAATCGTTGTAGACAGAACTGCAAGTAATTGTTGTCATTCCTTTGCAGTGGTTTTCTTTCTGTCCAACTCCAAAGATGACTCCTTTGCATCTCTCGCGTTTGACACCGAGAAGTTGAGCGGCATGTTCCGTGATCAAAGATATCTGAGACCCTTGATCGATGAGGGCTCGCAGCTTAATTTTGGTCCCATCAGCAGCTTGTATGTTTATTACGGCGGTTGCTAGTAGTATCTCTGAAGTATCATCATCCTTTGATACATGAGAAGAATTTGTTTGTTTTTCTGTTTTGTTCTTAATACATGCATCATGTATCAATGTGTTATGTTGACCCGAGCACTTGCGACATCGGTGAGCTGACGTACATGTCTTTCCGTTATGGCTGAACAGGCAATTTACGCAGAGGTTCATTTTATTTACTGTGCTAAGTTTTAAGTGATTTGGCATTTCTAAAAACTTCGCACAATTATACATTCCATGTTCGTCATCGCAAAGAGGGCATCGAAATGTTGACGCATGGAATGATTTCGTAATTTTCTTGTTGCTAGTTGCTTGATTACTGCTGTATTGTTTTTTAGAATTTGGATGTTGACTCGATGATGTATTTGGTTTTTGATTGTTTTCTTGTTTGCGACGCGATGCTTCCAACGATGTAAACTTCGCTTCTAGGAAATCTAACAGGTCTTTCAGTATTGGCAGCTTTCGGCAATTTTTCAGCGAGTCATTGTACTCTGAATGTGTGTCTGCGTCTAATTTCTGCGATAATATGTGTACAAGAATCGGGTCCCAAGTGCCGACATCCACTCCTAAATTCTTTATCGCATGTAAGCATTCTATGCTGACGTCATGAATTTTCTTTATTTGGGCCACTGACTGTTGTTGCATGCATGGCAGATTGAACAGCATGTTCATGTGCGACGTGAAGATAAGTTTTTCGTTATTGTATCGGTGATTGAGGATATCCCAGCACACGAGGTAGTTGTCTGAACTTATCTGTAGGTGTTGAATCAAGCGTTCTGCTTCGCCTTGTACCTTGCTCTTCAGAAACTGCATCTTCTGAGCAGATGAAAGGGAATTGTTGCTGTGTATTGCTTCTGTGAAAAGGTCTTTAAACGGGATCCACTGGTTGTAGTTACCGTTGAATACAGGTATCTCTAGTTTTGGTGTTGTTTTCTCACGTTGAGCGCCGGACCACAACTTGGTATTCAAAGCCTTTTTTAGTTCGTGAAATTGGTTTTCATACCTGTTGTAGCGTTCTTCGTACACTATAATCTTCTCTCCGTTGGTTTCGCACTCTATCTCCCAGTGAAGGTTGTCAATTGCTGACCAGCGCGTTTGGAGTGTTTGCAGAGCGTCTTGAAATTCCCATCTTTCAGATAAAAACTCCACATGTATGTTCGCGACTGCTCTCATGAAGGCTTTGAAGTTTGCCGTTTGTTTGCGTATCATGTCGTCCAGCTTGCTATTGGTTCCCGTATCCTTCTTCGCAGGTTTGTTTTGCTCTTGTTGAGTAGGAGGAGGTGAGGGTTCTCTGTTTTGATGTTCTTGATTGTCATCTCTAGCTTGTTCTGCCACCTCCTCCTTGTAGGTTTCTTGTCCCTGTCTTGCCTGATCTGAGTGAAAACAAAAAATGGGCACATGAAAAGACCTATTACGAAACTATCCGTCTTACCTGTCAAAGATGACGAAACTGCCGAACCGCAAACTACTTCAAAACCAAACGATAATGAGTCATACCTACGAACAAACAGCGAGTCGCAAAGTTCACGACGAGGCAAAATAACAAACAGAAAAATAAACTTAATTGGACTGGTCATGGCACTGCTGTATTTGCTAAATCCTGTCGCGGCCGCTAACACAACAAACATTGCCGAGCTTCAACAAGGTCTATACTTTGATAAAGTGACCAATATGCAACTAATACGCGGCGAGTGGAAGATTATCGTGTACTACGACGTCAAGCCCTACTGGCAAGGTATAGAAGTATCCAGTAAGTTCACCAATCATCTGGAAAACATCTGCGAGAAAATTAAACAGAAAACACAATGCAACATAATTTTAACGCAACTACAACACTCGACCGAAGAAATAGGACACTACAACCATATGTTGCTGAATCCGCAAGGCCGAGTGAATACGAGAAACAAACGTGGGCTTATTAACGGTGTCGGTTCCATCGCGCGCTCCCTGTTCGGAGTATTAGATGACGAATTTGCAAAACAATATCAAGCAGACATTGACCTGGTCAAGGCAAACGAAAAACACCTGGCACTGTTGTTAAGAAACCAAACATCCGTGATCGAAGCTGAATATAACTTACTGAAGAGGTCGGAAGACGCAGTTGAAAAACAGTACAAAATGTTTAACCAGCATCTGCTAAACCTCGAGAAGTTTACGAACAATCTCCAGAAGGAACTGGATTCTCAAGAACTGTCCATCGAATTTGTGATGTCCGCTATTACGGCAAATAGCCTGATTGAGCATCTAAGAAACGTCCAGGAGACCCTAATAGATACTGTCACAAACATCTACAACGGCAAGATGAATTTACATCTCATCGCACCGGAACAGCTTCGGCATGAATTGAACATAATCTCGGGTCAATTGTCCAAGGATTTAGTCCTACCTATCACCAACATTCAAACAGAGTTATTTCGCCTGTATCATCTTCTACAAGTAAAGGCGAAAATGACTGAACAATACCTTATAATCGAGGTAAAGGTACCCCTAATCAGCAGAGATAACTTCGAGATCTACCGAACAATACCAATACCAAAAAACCATGACTTGGATATGGTCACCCTAATACCTATTGCTGAAATCTTAGCAATAAACATTCAAAAGGATTCGTACATCCCAATGATGGAATCCGAAATACATCAATGCGTGCAAAATGACGCGACAACTCTACTGTGTTCACTACAAAAACCCATATACCGCATGAAGTCTGACGAGAGCCTCTGCATGAAGAACAAGGAATCTCTTAACTGCGAAACCACACATGAAACCTGCAGAGACAAGTGGTTGGAATTAAACAATGTCAACAATTACTTATATTTTTGCTGTCAACAATGCAAAATTCGTATTATTTGTGGGCATCAAGTTTCTACGCAGCTACTACACAAGGCCGGCGTCATAACAATAAATGACGATTGCATAATTAGTAGTGAAACTTTTGCTGTGTATCCTCAAAGACAGCAAACGAACAAAATTCAAGCCCAAGTCGACGCAGGTCCTGCAGAAATTCCTTCAATCAACAACATCATAAACCTACCTGTACCGGTTTCAAAACATCTTCAAGAGAATGAGACGGCATCCGAGCAGAGAGTTTTACTGCAAAAGCTTGGCAAACAAATAGAGCAACTGAAAGCCGCAGCATCAGAAGACATCCTGTCAGATCGTGCAACAAACCACGATGTCCACCAATACGTTGTCATCTACCTATTGGCGGCGGCAGCAGCATTCGCGGGCGTAATCTACGCTTATAACCGCCTACGCAAGCATTGGGCGAGTCGACGGAAACCAGAACCATCGGTTCCCAACCCGATGCCCCGAAGAAGGTCGACAGCGAGCATCGCGGACAACGCCTTATTTGAGGTCACCGACGACAGAAGCGCAGCGCACTTATCGAGGGCACGCGCACTCGATAAAGCAACGTCGCCAATTTCGCGTTGTGACCTACCATAATAACTTATGACTTTGTCTGTTTTAATTTTTACATTTTAACTTACATTTTAACTTTATTTTAAAACAATTTTCGATGTAACTTATATTTAAGTTATCTTTGTGAGCGGGCAATATGTACGAGCTACGCTGTACATGCCACTAACTTGACCTACATTATGTATAGTGAAACGCTGCATATTGTATTTACTTTACTGTGTACTTTACATGTTATTTTCAGTAGCAATTAAACCTTTATACCAATCGGTTGTCTACTCAATCAACATAACATCCCACTTACAACATCAACATAACATTTTCACTGTTGGGAGTTACGCCCCAACATTTGGTCCTTCGAGCCGGATCTGAGGTACCTTCTCCTGTTTGTTGGTTGGCACCTCCCACTGTTTTTGTTTGTACCGGCTGCTCCCTTGGAGAACGAGCGACGGCCGTTAGTTGTTGGTGTTGTTGAAGAATTAGCTCCTTTACTGCGTTGTAGCACTGCAGCGTTTGGTTGTAGGAGTCATTCGTAAAGTAGGGATGACTTGCGCTTTGTTCCGTAGACAAGCGGTCATGATTGAATTGATATTCTGACCACAAGTTTTCCAACATTGCCATACGGCGTTTGAAATAGTCGGGGTATTTCCTGTCCCAACCATCTTTCTTGATATTTACTCCGATCTTCTTTATGTTGTCGGAGAGTTCGTTCTGATTCAGGTATAAATCAGCTGTTGACATGTTGTTTATGTTGTTGTTCGTGTTGACTTCAAGATGAACTCTTCTGTTGCGAGCGTCGACTGTTGTTCCACACTCCTGGTTCTTGGTACTGTGCAACCTTTCTCTTCTACGATATGCGCCTTCTCAATTGGTTACTGGGGCGACTCGCTTGTGAGAGACCAGTCCAACCGATTCGCGATCGTAAAAGATATAAGTCACACAACACTAAATTGCTCGAAGGACCAAATGTTGGGGCGTAACTCCCAACAGTGAAAATGTTATGTTGATGTTGTAAGTGGGATGTTATGTTGATTGAGTAGACAACCGATTGGTATAAAGGTTTAATTGCTACTGAAAATAACATGTAAAGTACACAGTAAAGTAAATACAATATGCAGCGTTTCACTATACATAATGTAGGTCAAGTTAGTGGCATGTACAGCGTAGCTCGTACAATTTCAATTTACAAAGATATACTTGATTGATGAATGATGATACACAATTTATAAGCCAAATGTTCAAACTCAAACTCAAATCATTTATTTCAATTGGCACTTTTGAATTGTCAAAGTTAAATAGTCGGTCAGTTAGTCAAAAACTTGAAGCTAGATGCCCATTCCAAAACGTAGATCTCTATGGAGAAGAACGGGCAAGAAACTCCAAGGACACTCTTTTAATTCAAGATATTATTACAAAATCCTGGGTACATTATTCTTATTGCTTCTATATGTGAGAACAATGTAAAAAAGAAACAATTTAAAATATAAAATTAAAAATAAGCCCTAGCAGTTAAGAGATGACCAGTCTCAACCGACGGCGCGGCGCCCGTTTACGAACATGACGCATTGATCAGCACCACCCAGCTCAACCATTTTGTAGGGTACCGAATGATCCAACACACGCGCCACCACCAGTGAGACATTTAAGTGAGCATGACATATTCTCAACTGCCATGCTCCTCCCGTATTATTATTATACCCTTTGGCAATGCTCGTTCAGAAAAAACAATGAGTGCTGTGATGACGCCAAATGTGTTCGGATAACCAAAGTGTAACTTTCAGTGAGCATTCTAATTTAAGCAAGTCAATATTAAAGATGCTTATTTAACGATATCTTCCTACTAAATACGCAACCATCTATTAAACTATCTCAATTGTATTTGTCAAGAACAAAGCCCACAAAAAATGGGTAAGTTAGTTTTTAATGCACGCACTAAAGCGCCATCTAGCTTCCACGGGTGTAACTGGTTGGGTTGTTTGCTAACAGAGATGACTGTTAAACCGTAGGTAGAGCCTCTACACAGCATCTCTGCTCAGTGTGACTGGCCAAACAGGAAAATAAGTATTTATAGATGGCGCTGGTTACAGTTACAGTAGAGCTTTAAAAATTGTAGGAAATTATGAAATATTCCGGCGACGCTTGAGGGTTATGTGTTCTTTAATTATTTATATCAAAGGACTTTTTTGAAATTTGTTTAGTTTAAGAAGAGCCTTACTGGTCTTCGGCATTATCTGTATGCTATGATATACTTTCAGCTTTAAATAAATGAACATCACTGAACAGTTCTAAATCTTACCATCCGTTTTCAGTGATTTAAGGAGGCTTATACTAATAAATATAAATATAAAGATCATATAAACACTATCTTTCCACTTTGTCATAATTGCTTACGAATTCATTACCTAATTTAATTACATTATAAATATTTTAGTGATATTTATTTTAGAAGCAATGTACTCGTACGAGTATGTAGGTATGTAAGTAAATTCTTATATTATGTTTGTACATAAATTAATGGTTAAATAAATCAATAGATCAGGAAATGATCAGGGGCGTTCAATAAGCTCCTGATATAGGTATGAAGGGCTTTGCCGCCGTCTCTTCTTAATTCTAGCTTGTAAACCGTCATCATAGTTAAATAAAGCAAATTCAACCTGTTTTTACGAACGAGTATCCTAGTCCAAAAGCATCGACCATAACAATTAGCATAGATGTATGCTTTCAAGTGTGACTTCAAATTTACGTCTGTCGCATCCTGGACCGACAGCTCTGCTACCACTTTGCAGACTGTAGCTTGCCATGGAATAAGTTAGATAAGTTATTCCGTGGCAAACCCAGACGTGGCTTTTCGTGTTCCTTGTCGTTAGGTTCAGGAGGAGAAAAATGGGTCAACAGCTACATATTCCGTGGCCGTGGGTTGGGTAGGCCTATACGGCTACAAGGTAATCTCTGTAACCTGGTAACCTAGTCAGGAATCAGCTGAGTGAATGAATTCTGGTTGCGAGCAACACAGGGCTGGTCGATGTAGCAATGATAGGCTTTCTGCTCTTACAAGCTCGAATACTTTCAGGGTAAACTCATAGTTTCTACAGAGACGGTTGCATGACGGCTGCCCTTTGCAAGTTACCTACTATTTCGCCTCTTCTTAAGAGCTTACTAACCCACTCTAGCTTAGTATTGATAAGTGAATGTAGGTATTCTATTACCGTCTTGTGTTCAATTATGAGATCTGCTTCGTACACCAAACCAAGACAAAAAACAAGAGCTACCTATCAAGTTCCCAGTCAGATACAAAGTGATATGTTTAATAACTTACTTAACTCAATCATTAGCAATTAATTGCTAACGGCCAATTAGTTTGTCCGTGATTTAAAAATGATCAAAGAATCAGGTTGAGCGCATCGTTATTCCCGTAGTGGCGAACGGAACGAATAAGCTAAGCGGTGGGCGGGGAGGGCGCCAGCGGCTGCGCGGCGGTGCGCCGGTCGGCGATACGTGCGCGCGCGACGCACTGCGCTTTTTGCTTGTGGCAGGGCGACCGCGGTGCGGCGGCGGCGGCGGAGGCGCACCGGGATCTTATCCTTATTGTATTTTATTCTGTTCTTAGCTCTCTGTCCCGACGAACGTCCCTACCACACATCCCTATTGTAAAACTCAACATTTTACTGTAACGAAGCCAGTTTATTATAAACTAACGTATTATGCCAATATGTTAGTAAAAACTCCGTCATTCTCTGCCCGGTCTTCAGACGGTCTGTTTTGTTGTGTGAACGAGTGTTATAAATAAAATAATAATAGCGGCGAACAACCGATTTTTAAGAAAATTGCTTTATCAACTGACACTATGAATATAAATGATTTAGTGACCCGTTTATTTATTCTCACCATTATTTACGTTGTGGGAGCTACACCTGATGATAAGGTAAATATTATTTATGTTTTGTTGATACTTATAACTTATTGCCAGTGTTATAAAGCTCGCGTTACTCTTAACTTACTTAAAGCGGCAATTGACTTTATATTTTCTATGATTGGTTAAAGATACAAAGCCCATCCTAAGTTATATATTTTTAAATACATACGTAAACATAAGTTAACTTTAATTTAACTTCAGTTTAAAGGGGTGAATACGATTGATAGCAGGCAAGATGTTTAATGTTAGTAAATAAGTTGAATGCGTGTAACTGAGTAGTTATGGGTACCTCGCCGGTAGGTACCATGTAGGTGTTTCCTGCATCTATCTGATGGACGTAACAAGCGATAAGCGACATATTATGTATAGCAGTATCAAGCACATCAGTTATCTGAGAGCTTGCATATCGGGTACACGTATGTACCTATAAAGTTGGCTTTTACAAAACTCCGTGGATCTAACTTTTAGACATGTCATGTAACTGAGCCATAGATCGCACTATTACTTTTATGTAATCAGAATATACTGCTTCATAATTTCATTAAAACTTATACGATGCACCTAAATACTTTCAAGTGATGCGTCTTTATATAAAAAGGTTTTAATTTCTATAATTATTTCATAGATGCATCTGAAATTCTCAAGGCAATTCATGGTTAAATATCAATCATATGGGAGAAATTAACAGTCTTTCTATTGTCTTTCACACAAACATTTTCGTTAGCGAACTGTTGCCATTCAACCATCTGGTGATGCAGTTACAGTTGACTTACTATTTAACACGAGCAACTGGCATCTGACCTCCATTACTTAATTAGTTAGTGGAGAAAGATGTATCGTTAGACGAGCAGTCTGATTTTCAGGCCTTGCACCAACTCTATATTGAAGAAACATTCGTTTCTCATACAAGACCGGTGATTTGCACATGGCCTCGCAGTTTTGGACCTATAAAATCTAACAAAGTTGTATCGTCGAAATTTGGAAACGTATAAGAAGAAATTCACTCACAGGCAACACACAACTTAAACTAATGCGTCTAGAAGCATGAAATTTTGTACATGACTTCTTTATAACGAAGGTGAGCACTAAGAAAGGACTTTTAAAATTCATCCCAAGTCCTTCATTTTTCACCATAAATTCGAAGACATGTGACGTCTACCAAGCGGAAATGGGCCCACGTGGTAGATTATAGCCTACTCTCACAGAGAGGAGGCCTGTGTCCCAGCAGTGGGAAGATTATAGGCATTCATTAGAGGGAATAAAGAGGGTTCGAAAATTTGTATGGAAGTTCGTCAGTATTGCCGATACGAAATCCCATCGGGCACACGGCTTGTATAATAATATAGCATGGAGGGTTGGGCACTCTATCCAAAATATAGCCGTAGAAACGCAGCGATTTGCGACGTAATTTACGCGAGACCGTACATAATTCATTCACCTACATAAACATTTAATTCACATCACGTCTCCAACTTACATAACTCTAAGTCATGCTATAAACTGAAAACATAAGAACAGGTACATACATATTATCATCAATCTTTCATCTAATTATTAGTTTCTGTCTTAGAAAGTTTAGCACAGTGCTAGGTTGTACGCTATTCGTTCATCATTCAAAGTAGGTATATGGAAGATCACCTCTCCAAAAAAAGGGTGTGTGTACAGGATTTAACTCCCTAACCGAAATCGGCAAGAGAGTCAAGTTTATGTAGCCTGAGATAGACAAGCAACTTTGTTAGTCGATGAAAGCTGCAGCAGCAGCTGCTGGACATGATAAAACCACGTATAGTTACTCCAGACTGCTCCATGGTGCGCATATATCGCACAAATAAGGGGGATTTTAAAACTGATCTGGAGCACAGTTTACTAAAGACAGTCTCGATGTTTCTCGAGCTCAGGCTTTCTTGATCTTGGATCTTCCCTGCTGGTGCGTTTATTTTCGTAGCGCATACGCATAATACTGTATACCTAGTTAATATTGATTCAGCCACATATACTGATTAGACAGGTAGCTGACTCTGATAAATTGATTAGACTTACATCAATAAACTAAATTGCGTGTTCTGCTTATGTTTATCAAATGTAGGCTAGCGAATAGTGTGATTCGCCATTTGCGAATATTGACATTGGCATTGAGAATGTAGTGCCTATATCTACAGTTACTCGCTTACCATATAAGTGGAAACTGAATTTAAATTAGTCTTTATGTTATGAGCTCGTATTATCATAAGTAAAATATTTAAAGTGTTTCCAAGTACAGCGCAACTCTATTGTTCAAACGGTTCAAGGAATAAACTGGAATGAGAAACCGATGCGTATTTTATTTGCATTTAGGAGTAACACCCAAGCGATGTTAATCAATTCAGAAACCTGATCTAACTGGGATCGATCTCACCAACCATTTGGCTTGAGAAATACAAACCTTTCTAAAAAGAAATTAAAAGCAATTGGAGCAGTGAGCAGTAATAAAATTTTTGATATCATGAAACACTAGTATCGTTTGCGATATGTGAATTAATGCACTATCAATTATTAGCATGGAATATAACATTTCGTCATACAGCCAACGAAACTGAGTTACATTAAACTAAAGTGCTTTAATTCTTCAATCAATCAATTAGGTCAAGTGTCAATTTAATTATGTTTGTCACTTCTCTCTTGTAAGAGTTCGGCGTCATCACTAAGCACTGAGGGCTGCAGCGCGCGCGCGGCGGCGTGCGAGGCGAGTGCGGCGCATGCACGCCGGCCAGTCTGCGGGACCGATGGCAGGACGTACCCTTCGCGGTGTCACCTCATGATAGCGCAGTGCTCCGGACCACCAGTCAACATCGCGAGGAAGGGACCTTGCGTCGGTAAGTGGCTTGTGAATTTGGAGTACCACTAAGTTTGGAGTTTGTTGCCGGCTCTTCTCCCTGTCGACAATAAATAAAACTCCCACGGTTCCTTAGAGTAGCTGTAATTTTCTTTTCCCAAGAGCCTTTCCGGCAAAGAACTGCTAAAGGCTGAAGTGTCAAAGAGCCTGAGAAGGCCTATACAAATAACAAAACACATAATTTGATAACGAGTCGCTACCAACACTTTCACGTTCAGACCATTCAAAATGATTCAATAAAGTAAAGCTTGTCTCCACAAAGAGTCTCGTTGTTGCAGACAAGTTCTACCTACCTATATCAAGTATAGGAAATACATATTTATGTCCCCCATGAACATGGCTCTTATAAAAAGCGTCTTTGTTGAACTCGACCTTGCATTTGCGGTACAACCGCTCTTTATGAAGTCATGGAATGTAGTCAGTTTACACTTTTACAGCACTACGAGAACATTAGTCGGTACAGATTATGCTAGAGTTGATGCAACAAGTCCATTTGTGTACTTAGATAAAGTTTCATTACTTGCTCAAGCGTGTATAGTGCCTTAAAGACCTAAGGCCGATTCAGCAAGTGTTCTATGCCACAACGTTGGGCCATATTACCTGACCAAAATAACTGGAGGGAGTCTATGCCCAGCAGTGGGATAGTGCCGGCTGAGAGTAACAGAACCTTAGTCTTAGTTAAACTGTTTTTTTTTGCTCACAGAAGGGCAGTCATCCTGCCTAATAGCGTTGCGGTACGCGTTAAATGCGCAGAGCGGTGTCTGGTCAGCGTATGTTCCTCGGTGCCGCGCCGATGGCAGCTACGCGGCAGTGCAGTGTGCAAGTGCAGGCGCGGCTGCTGCAGGCTGCTGGTGCGTTACACCTGACGGGAAACCTCTGCCTGACACCTCCGTCAGGAACGGCAGACCTGACTGTACCAGGACCGGTAAGTAACTCAATCACAAACGTTGACTTATTGAATGCTATCAGCGCCTTTGTTTGGGACCCAATTGTTGGTGAAGCAAGTGAGCATCAACCTATTAAAAAGCATTTCGACTAGCGACGGATTCCAAATACACCAATGGCCACTGAAGCATGTAAGTAAGTACTTTCCGTCTGTGCTGATATCGGGATAACCTAATACATTATTAAAGTTGGTATTGCAAAGCGAATTTTGTTCACTCCTTGTTGCCTAGCTCATATTTTATTGGCACTATCGTAGTAGAAAGTTGAAATTAAATTCTATTTATGAACGCATAATTTTGCATGTAAAGACATTTTCCTCGACTTCTATCTCTGTGTGCTTATTGTAAGAACATGCTTGTTTCCATGTATGCTAAGCGAATTCTACATTATTGCCCATTCACTTGATAGGTGAATAAACTAAACTTGTCTATTTTATAGGTGACATTACGACATTAGATCGAATGTCTCTATAAAAGCTATTCAATTTAAACGCTAACAATAACATTAAATTTAAATTAAACAAATTGTTAGGTACCACATATATTAGGTAAGTAGTGTGATTGAAACAATAGTAGGAAGGACGTAAGCTACTTATAAATCTTACTGAACGTTGTAGTAGGCGAAAGGAAACCGGCAGTACTGATGATGATTTATAAGTTTCGAAGTATTTGCTCGTAATAGGTTCAGAACATTTTATAGGCGATCCTACACTAAGAGATCTCTTGTACCCGGATTCGAGACATCTGTTTTATCTAACACGCCATTGGAAATACCGCTGGAAACACTTCAGACATCATTTGTAAACAATGATCCAGTTGAAAGCCAATGTTTACATTACACTAGAACGCCTTTTGGAAGTACCGATAGATAAGTTTCACGTAGTTATTATCTTAAGCAATTTTCACAGAAACATTCTCAATTCGTTGGAAAATGCTGATAAACACATCAGTCCTGCGAGCTATAAACATAGTGCTGAACTGCTGATTCACATAAAAATATACAGGCCATTAAACTAATTAACTAATTAACCATAGGTTACTGTACTTTTAACGTAAACAGACAACAGCGTATGTACCTAGTCGTGGAGCTATCGGCGGAAGATTAAAATGTATTCAAAACACTCCTACACTTTTTTAAGAGAAATAGAAAATGTTAAATAAAAAACTTGGCTAATTAACAGAAATTACAAAAATAAACGCATATGATAAAAGTGATCTCTAAATGCGTTTCTAACTTCAGACACAGAATGCAACTCCAGAATAAAATGAACCTATTCGTTTTGACATACAAATTGCGTTGCGTGCACGCAGACGACTCGGCTGCCACACGTCTGCTGTTGCGTTTATGCATAAGAGCCCCATCAAAGTAGTTTGCAATTTATCAATGTACGAAAACGCATCAGTGTCGCCCCTGACTAGTCTCGGAGCAAGACAAGAGCCGTGAGATGTAAATAACTACTGATGCTGATAACGCATGCGCGGTGACACGACGTCACGCGCAGCGTGCATCTATTTGGATGACGGTTACGAGTACATACAAATAATGCTGATAATTACCTTTGTAATTTATACCTCTTTAAAGAAACATCTTTATCGTTTTGCTGCCAGTCTTTTGGTGTCTTCTTCCTAAAAGATACGGAGCAGCCAGTCGACACATACGGAGCAGCCAGTCGACACATTCAGTGATTAATAATGTGAGTATATTTTACGTATGGCCTGCACGTCCTTATACATATTTATGTACATTTGTAAGTATTTTGTGATTAGAATGAAATTACCTTTGGCGCCATATCATCAGCATTACACATAATTATGTTTCCAGCTTTCGTTTTGAATATATTTGTCGTATTTCAGCATTAACTTAAGTTTACTACCAACTATTGTAATTTCTGTTATATCTTACTTATGTTCGAGTCTAAATATTTTTGCGTGCAGGCGCCAGGAACACTGAAATAGTTCATGTTTTACGTAAGAATTCTTTTAACATGACTCACATTGTGTTTGTCTGTCTGTTTTTTATGGAACGTCAGAGTTCAAGGTGTATATTTATGTACTCAAAATTACAGGAGCCAGAGGCCCGTGGGCTAAACGCAGCTATCTGGACTTGTTTACTAGACAGTCACCTATTATCGTATTAGACGACATTGTAATGGACTAGCCTGCATTCAATTCTTTATTCGACTATGTTCTTGTCAACCACAGGCTCGCGTTTTAACTGAAACTATATACATATTTAGATGTTTTTGCTTTGCGATCTCAATTAATCTGCCTAGCCTTGTCCCAACTGTGTTCGGGTCGGCTTCCAGTCTAAATGGATGCAGTTGAATACCAGTGTTTTACATAGAGGGACCGGCTATCTGACCTCCACAACCCACTTACTGAGCAACACGATACCCCTTGGTAAGACTGGTTGACAGACTTTACTCTTTTAGATGTGGTCCATTGATTTGCAGTTATTATGAATATTGGTAAAACCAAAAGTGACATGCATAATCATAGTGCATATATGTTAAACTATATCCTCATTAGTATTGGTATTTCCCCAGTAATTAAGCTTTAGGTAACTAAGTTATCTCTCAAGAATATTGCCGGCAGACAGTCCCATAATATATCCTTGAATACGGGCTTTCCCGGTAGTCAGCTGCAACAGACTATTATAGGCGGATTTTATTGCTGTATTTAACTCCTTTGCACTAATCATAATTGCTAAATTATTTAAACTTAGTTCTAGACGAAAGGAGTGTTTTAAATTACGCAAAACTTGAATCGTTAAGTGTTACTTGTCGCCCTTTTGAGTTGTTTGGCCTTATAAGATGATATTAAAGCTACACAAAGCACGTATTGCTTCTTTCTAAAACTATCTGCAACTGTATTCTCAGATAGAGTCGGCTCTTCCGCACAATCGTGCCGATTTGCTAGATTTGTTCCCAGCTCTATTCCGTCGGCGTTTAAATTGTTAACGTCTAGATGTACCATTATTGAAGCATAGATAACAAGCAAACTATTTTCGGTAACAGATCGTACAAAAAACCTGCCTTAGCCAATTAAATATACAGGCGAGTTGATTACGTTCCTGATTGCGACATGAGATCTGACTAGGAACGGAACATGAACGACAAAACATCACTAACTAACACATTTTGTATACAAAATGTGAAATTATGTTGATGATTTACATGCAAGTAAGTAAGTAATGGTGGATGAGGTGAACTACGAACATGCTTTATGCACTTTTTATGAGTCCACTTAACGTGTAAGCCGTGTTGAGGACACCATCTTCTCTCACTCCGTCGAATTCATTTTAAACGTTCTGCTATCGAGCTCAGAACTATTTAATACCCTTCAGACAAAGGGTCATCCTACGCAGGGCATCGCCCGCTATTCGGCTAACAGCCTGCTTCCTTGTACAAGTACTTGCACCTTCTTGTAACCTCCAACAACGATTTGATCCGCAACTGTTCCCTGCTCGTGTAGTGAAACTCTAGGAGAGAGAGTGGATGTCTCGCCAGGTACGAGGAAAACGTGGTAACTGGTACAAATCTATTGTACTAAAGCGTTTGTAAGGATACATTATTTTGTTCCCAACTCAATTTCTTCGATTCCTTACAAAGTAAACTAATGTTTCCAAGTTTTAAATCAGTGTAATGAATGAAACCGAACAGACTAGTTGGCATTGTGACGTACGAAGATAGTGCAACTGAGTCAGCAGGCGAATGATTGTTGGTAGTCTTCCATTGCATAACAGAATTTGCCACTAACAATTTTATTTGGATGGACTGGAACATCCCGATTGACTTGTACCTATCGCATTTAAACGATGGAATATTTCAACGTGAATTGCTATTACTTCATGGAAATAAACTCGAAGAACTGCATAGATGAAATGACAATTAAAAAACACTATTATTGTCATTCTATCTCTTTTCTCAAGCGTTAGAACAACTCATACTTAACTACATTAGTCAAAATAATATATGAGAAGATTAGCGTGGGCTTCAGCATCTTTGTTTTCTGTTATATGAGCTGTTCCACATATTCAACTACTTCTTGGAAGGGTATATTTTCACAATATCTGTGTAAATATTGACATGATAGCAGACGATATTCCGTGAACTTTACGCATCGGGATGAACATTATTCTTCATACGCCGGAAATGCTAGAATTCCAGACCTTAGATCTCAGCCTAAGTAGATACACGTGTTTCTTATAAACTGAGTCAGGCCCTGAATTTATTTAAAAGAGCTGACAGGGAACAATTTTTGTTTCGAAAATAAACTCAGGTAAAAAAGTGAACGTGAGTCAATAAGTTTAGACTGCGTTGACTTGATTTTGCACTTAATTCTATTGAGGAATGCGGATTGATGATAAAAAACAACTATGTATCCAAATATTATAAACTACATCATATAGCGGATGAGTTATGTTCGGACCTTTTTCATCGGATGTTGGAATATTGTTTTTAATTATCTGTAGTTTACCTGGATTTAAATTAAAGTCTACTTTATTGGCAATTTTGTGTTCGTTGGGTTTGCCGATTTGTCACACACTTTTAGGATAACGTTCGACCGCCGATGCTGTTGATTTAAAGGGTGTCTCGTTTGCTAACTTGTACTAGCATTTAAATAAATATGTCTATCTACATATCACGTTGTACTTTTGTGGAATTGGAATATGTCGTGTCCTCACATATTGCACCTTCAGAATTGGTCTTAAATGTAAGCATTTGAATTCTCTTCCAAGTTTATTTTGATTTAAAACTGCATCTGAGCAGACACAGTAAACGTTTGTTAGACATTCCATGAATAATCCATGTGAGCGCAAACATTCTGATACAACTGTATCGCACAGTATAAAAAGCAATGTCGATTGAATGTCGTAAAGAATGAATCGAATAAATATAAGTAATATTAAAAGATCCCGATCGAAAATTTCCCTAACTAAAACCACTTAGCATTCTCGTTAGGTGCGCGGGTATCGCGCTGCGCATCCGCAATAAGTTACTCGTACGTATGAAACCTGACTGTAAGTGTAATATGAAATGGCGCCATAACAGCTAACCCTTCTTGGAATACCTACATGACTTGGTGGTATTTTTAATCACTAGTGTATTAGTTATTGCTCTAGCTCTGCAGCTCATTGTACCTACGAATATGTCATTTATACTGGTAGGCATACTTTTATTACCCTTCCATTTAATAGATGACGCAACTGAAGGCACCTACTAACATTCATTTTAACTCCTCCTTACATATGTACGTAATTTAGTCTGACTTTACGAGCTTTAATGTCACAAGCACCTTATTCTTCGTCAAACAGGCTAAGTAGCTCGCCTGGCGTTTAGAGAGACTATTGATCAATGTCCGTGCATTAATGCTCTTGTCTCATTCAGTAATGAAATACTTCTGTGTTGGGTTTCCGATTCAGTGTGAAAGATTTAATTTAAACCACTCATCTCTCTCGCCCATAAATTACAGCAGCGCTTAAATTATGACGTGCCAACACGTAACTCGATGACTAAGTGAGAAATTATCAGTAACGACGTGGTATTGACTAATTGAAGTTTGTGGTTCTGTTAATAGTCGATATAGCTCCATTTCTCTGCCCGCATCCATTTACGTCGTTTTACATGCCGTCTACTAATTCTAGTCCCTTCCATTTAGTAGTGGCGCCTGCGCTGCCAATTAACCATTTACTGCCACTCATGTTGACCCGGTTGCGCGGATTCTATCTAATTAACTACACTTTATAATCACGACTTGGAATTGATGATTGCGCATCTCTGCGCAGACATCACAGTCCAGTGTTCCATTGTAACGGTTTCTCTTGAGAACTAGTGGCTAGTGCCGGATTGTAATGTGGTTTTCACCGTAACCTAGATATTTCTTAAAGGTTCGTATGTAAATTAATTTACTAAGCGAGGAGGTTATAAATAGAGTACCTACTTAAAGCTATCAGTGTGGTATATTATTACCTCCTCTTTTCAATAAGCTTAATGTTCCGTAGTGTGCGACAATAAAGTCGGTTTTATTTCGTTAACACCACTACATTTGAAGTGGAGACAGATCTTCGAGTATTTTTCTAAGAAACAGGGGACCGCGTCAGACTGCTCGACGCCGTTCACAATGGGGTCCACTTTTTTTGTCATTCAAAGGTAAGGAGAACTCGTCTCGGGCATCAGACGATAGAAAAAAAAACGTCTCAGTGATCATTTGAGAGCTTTGTTGAAGATCACCCGCACCTTTGATGTTTTATGTTTAGCTATAGAGATAGAGCTTACCTGGCCCGCGATGATGAAGTCGTTAAGAAAGAGTTAAAATAATAGACCGGTTTGCTTGCAGTAACTTAGTAATAACACTTAAAGTGTAATCGATTGTATTAACAAGAATAATAATAGAACAATAATAATAGAACAATTTCAGGAATTACTTTGGAGTGTGAATTAATAAGCAGAGAGATTTTTGTAAAAATGGCGACTAAAAACAACATATGAGTTTTTAAATACTAGTTACCAGTGTTTGATACTGCACATAATGCTCGTCTAAAGACACTGTCAATGAAAAAACGTGTTAACACTATACAAAATGAACATTTAAAATGGTGCCCTCTTATTTGGGTCAGGCGCCGAGGTGTCTAACGAAATTCGATATAAGTTCACCTTTTTTTGTGCGATACCCTATAAGTACAGCCGGCCGGTTTTAAACTATATAACTTTGAATCTTCGCTTCAATGGCGTGAAAGAGTAGCTTGTATCGTTTCAAATGTTATTTAATTATTGCTTCGGGCTTCTAGGGAACTTTTTTAATCTATAGAGTGTGGTGACTAGTTGACTGATTAATGTATTACGATTAAAAGGGGTGGTCAACTTCAATATTGACGCTTGTCCCACTTTTATTACATCATGTACACAAAAACTAATAACCTCGTATTAAATAGATTGACTTCTAGACCTACAATATCTAGAAACAATAGCTCTGGAAGTCATGTGGATAACCACATGACTACCAGATACTGAATTGTGAGAACTGTGGTTTGATACCTACTTAACTGGCATTAGTTAAATCTCCCAAGTTTAATAATCACAGTTTGAGAGTTGTCTGAACGAAATCTTTGCTAAATAAAATAAACTGTGTGATAGCTCTAATCCATAGTTCTCGAATTCATTTAAGAACTATCACGTCAAACATTATTGTTGAAGCCGGAAGACTTAAATCTATTTGTAAGCCATTCAGTATTGTTGGACGGATATCGTTCGTGTTGACCAGTTAGTCGTTCGCCAGGGTCAAAACCACGCTGTTTACTACATATACCAGAGGCTCTGTTTATATGTATGTATAGAAGCTAATCGTGTAATCCCAAAATGGAGCTGCGACTGTGTCTTGTTACGAAAAGAAGAAGTGGTGAAAGGGCACCGTTATACAACAATACTTACCGAAGACTTGTACTTTGTTAGGTTTCATGCAATAAAGTTGAGCTTCATAAGACCGTTCCCTGGTTAGGAGTACGCAATCGAATTAAAATAAATGAAAAGCTGTTTTTGATAAATTCAAACAGCTTTGCAATTTAGCAAAGAGACCATTGCCCCACATTGCATGGAGCCTAAAAATAAAACCCACTTTGGATAGGGCTATTCGGATCACCTTGATTAGCATTAGCAGGGTTCGCATTAAGACAAAGGTTTTACCTATAGTCGAACAAAAACGCCACAAATAAGGTCTAATTGGTTTGTTCGTCTCATAATCTTCTTGGAAATAAGTCAAGTACTTATATAACGTTAAAAACACAATAACCAGCTCAATAATATCAGATATTTACATAATTATGTAAATCTGAAACGTTCACGCATCTCAACGGGCTTTAGCCCTGCTATGGGCGACCTACTTCATAGATAATGCAATCTACAAGCTGTTACTGCGAACATGACCCAGTTAGTTGTAATACGGTGTCCCGAACTTACCTGGGACTATAAACTTTAAGTACCGCGGAAGATGGCGTAAACCGAGACAACCCGCGGCAAGTTATAGGGTTTCTGAATTGAATGCGCGTTAACGTTATTGGAGTGATTTTATGACGAACTAAAATACGAGGTAGCCACTGCACTAATTATGTTCATGTTCCTAGATGCCTAAAGTGTTAAAGTGTATTTTACCAATTTTGCGACAGCTAAGCATTATTCTCGCTAGTTCAGAAAAAACTTTTTCAATTTACAACGTCTGAACAGCTCGTGTACACGTGTCCATTTATTATGGTATTAAAAAGGCTTGATTGTTAAATAGTGTAAGATTTTATAGCACATCCGATTGTAAGTTTACCGGTTATATGGATATTTTAGTGATGCACTACAGTCGGCGGCTACCGGGACCGGTTCGTCTCCGCCGCGCCACCGCACTCACAACTTCACCAATGCATAAAAATAAATAACCGACTGCATGTGATCGATATCATTTTCTTATTTGTAGAAAAAAGATTTCACACCTCTTTCAAAATAGATCATGGGATCAAGTCTTTTCAAAGAAGTATAGGCGTTAAACATTTAACTTGTAATTGCCCACCGATTGCCTTTAATTTACGCAGAGATAATTATAGAATTACAACCGCAATTCAATCTAAAGTAGTAGTGAGGAAAATTTAATTGGACAAAATTGGTTACTTATCGTATTAAGGCGACACAGTGTAGCTAACTTGACAGCCAATTTGTAACCAACTTCTGCTACATAGTTGATAAAACGGTAAAGCGACATTTAATAACAGAAGCGAATGTATGAAATCCTAAAGCGAATTTAAACGAAGCCGCGTTTAAATCTAGTTATCAGCAAATGTAAGTAATGTCGTTTGTGATTACGCCAATTGCTTCCCGCTTGCAATGATATCTTCTTGAGAGGCCTTTGACCCGTTGCGACAATAGACAATAACAATTGCACATAATACCTATGTATTCTAATGAATTATTGCCGTGTGTTTCCGGGAATCGAAAGGCCAGCCCGTTTCTAACGGTGGGTATCATAAAAGGTGATCTTAAAGACCGACGACTTGTGTAAATGTTGACTGTTGACCTCAGAACTTTACTAAAGCTAAGTAATCTTCTGAAGCAGCTCTATAAGTTCACAGAGCGTTAGGTTATTTATTAGAGGGATTGTAAGAGGCAGGAAAGAAGCATCCTCATCTCTCCTCTTAAGCAATGACACAAAATATATGGCGAATGTCAATCTGTCTAAACTCTGTACCCACATGTCCCCTTCATTAGGGTGGTCAGTTAGTAGTGTGGTCGCTCGATTATAATATCTTAACGACACATAAATATTGGATGTCTGACCCACTGGCCGTCCTATAATACCTACAGTTAAGGGTTTGTGTAGACCGATATCAATCTGTTTTTGTTTTCAGGTAAATCGCACACAAGGAGGCGGTCCTCGGTTCGCGGCCAACGCAATAAAAGAAGTAAGGCTAAGGATTAATGTTAATAATTAAAGTCCGTTTAACATAGGATCCGTAAACCTGATGATGTCACATATAAATGAGATCAGATCTTTTAATAAAGGCTATGTAGAATTGGTTATTTTTTAATTTGTAAATATTGTTCTCAAACTGGATTTAAGAAGAGAAAATGTTAAGACTAAATTCTATTAAATTTCTATTATTCAAAACCTCAAGATCATTTCCGCAAACTCGTGATATCGTATGACTGCACAAGCCAATCCAAAAACCAGACTTTTGTGATGAAATGAATGTCATGCGAAATACGAACATACATAATTATCGATTTTTAGCTTTAACCATGATCTTGCCCAACAGCATGCACGCGGTCCGATCGGGGCCAGTTCAACGGGAACCTTATCAAGATCTTCAGCGGGGAGTACGAGCGAGCTCGATCCGATGCAGCCCCATCACCTGAGCCCAGGGCTGTGGCGGATTGGAAGTTCAGGGAACTGGACCGAGACCGGAGCGATGCCTTGCAGAAGTCGGAGTACAGAGGACTCAGGAGGCTTATTAAAAAGGTACCTAAGTCACCGGACTTCTTCAATCGATGTAGCTGTCTTCATCACTAATTTTATTCGTGGCGAAGGCGTTTAATTTGACGTCACCGTTTACTTGCATCGTATTATATATATATGACGTTTCTAAGAACTTAGGTATGGTGAAAGTTTTCATTGGCAACTGGGTCTACAGTCCAACGTCTGCACATAAGACTCATATGGCTGAAATTGTACGGACAGATGGTCAGATTTCCGGGAAGGGTGTTTAGTCATTGAATTTTTGAGCTCACCGCAAACTTGCGGAATAAAATCGAACCTGAAAAGACATGAATTTGATTTGTGGGTCAATGTTTGGCTTGTAATATACTCAGTTTTCATATGTCTCATATGGTGTTCATATATCTTTAACCACCAATCGCAGTGTTACCATCACCACCATAGATCCTTATAGATGTCCTTAAGTCAATAAGCGCGGAGTAAAGTTACAGCCTTTAGATTTTCATTTTTCGAGGTTTAAGTTAGCATAACTTCACTAAGGGGCATGCATGGGTATAATTTCAACAAGTGCTCTGTGTCAGGCACGGGACACACAGAAGGCACGTAACACACGAACGGGACGCAGACACGGCGTATATCTTTATTATTATAATATATATATAATATATTAAAGCTATCTGGCACAAAACAAACAGAAAGGAGGCGCGTCGTTTTTCCGTCTGCTTCCTATAGTTAAAATATCTCCTTTTTTTTTGTAATAAAATCCTTTATTTGACATACACTGATTAATTACTATTTTTACGATTTAACACTAAAATATATATACAATTATATACAAGTATATACAAGTATATAATACGAAAAAATATAGAAAAAGGCAGGAGCTCAATGGGCATCAAAAAAATTGTCCGCATCACTGTCAATGGTATAAGTGCCCAAAAGGCTGGCAGCATTACCACGTTGGATGGCAATGCTGATTCTTTGGGCTAAAAATAGGCCTTAGCGGCTCAAACATATAGCTCCCAATAAGGTTAAGGTATATTTGCGCCGTTTGAGGTTTTCTGCTCCTGCAGTAGCCGCCCCAGCACAGCCCACCGTGCGTGAGAGATGAGATGGCGTGAGGGTGTCGAAACAGGTTGCATCCCACACCAAAGGCCTACCCAACTTCCATGGCATAATGTTCAATCCATCGGGCCTCTTTCCATCGTCACGTGCCAAGCCATTGGGTTCTAAAACAGCTGGCACCCCGGCGGAGACAAGAGCCCGACGGATGATGTCGTTAATGCTGGCGTGCATTGCCAGTCGGCCAGTATTGGCAGTCGACTGCTTCACCGCATTGACAGCGATGTAGAGCTCCGCTAGGAGCGCCCAGACGCAAACATGAGCGAGCCGGAATGTGGTGTCACCCAGCATAATGCCTATATTCGGTGACGGTAGCGCCTGAAGCTAGAGGCCCGACTCCCATTCACCCACAGCCAGCAGGCGGGCACGCTCAGCTGTATTGGTGGACGTAATAATAAGTTTATTCCGTACCAACCTGCAGAGCGGCTCATCCCACTGTGAACCGTGTCTGGGCAAGCCGCTTTCCAGGCGTTCACCGCGTCGGTCAAACACGGCACTTCAGAGTCAACCTGAGCAGGGACCAAGATTCGTGTGGTTAACTTTTCAGTGCTGTGGACCGAGGATAGGAACGCCGGTAGGCTTACATTAGAAATTTTGCGGACGCCGAGTCCACCAAAACGAATGGGTAGTGTGGCGTGCAGCCAGTCCAAAGCCACATTAAAAATGGATGTAAGAGTACTGCGAATAATATGATCGTTTTTGTCCAAAAGGTGTGGATGCTTCCATAATAAAGAGGAAGAGCGGAGAAAATACATAAAATTTGGACCGAAACAACAATATCTGATTAGGGTGAATGCCGAATGTAATTTGATTTTAGAAAGTCTATCCGAAATATCGTTAAAATGTTTAATGTTTCAGTCGACGAATGGTAAAAACTGTCCCTAATAATTTTGCACTGCCACATAAAACCATATATTTCTGGTAACTCCTTTTTCAATTCAGCCAACAAAATATCGCTGTTAACAGAGTTGAAGGCGTTCTTAACGTCAACCTTGAGGATGACCTCACCTTTACTGCCATTTAAAAAACTAGATACGGGATAATAGATAATAGATACTATGTACAGCAGCCTCGCAGCCCCTTTTGGAACCAAAGCCAAGCTGTAGGGGCTAGAACTTGTTGGACAGAATGTCGCCGTACAATTTGCAACATATTTTGGCTGACGTACGCCTGTAGGTGCACCCAACGGCAATGGGACGAATGCCGTCGTCCCTCTTGCGCAGGGCACATAAATTGGCCCCGTACAAGACATCGACGACGGCATCATTCACACCGCCGTTGAGCATCAGGTTAATTAGAGCCGCAAGCTCCTTCAAAAGCGTCTCACCAGCTTCCCCGGCGCCTGAACTCAATAAATCTTTTAAATGCTGAGGAGTCAGGCCGTCGAGGCCGCCGGCGGAATCACTTCGGAAGGAGCTCACGGCTGCAATCAGCTGGGGGGCAGTGACATTAAAGGCATTGAATCCGGATCGAAATTGTCGGGAAAGGTGAGACCATCCGCAGGCGCCGGATGTTTGCTCTCCAGGGCAGAAGGGTTTCTGGAGAGTAATGCGCCTCCACAGCACTACTGAAAATTAGCCTGGCCGCTCCGCTGATATCACCTTTGCTTAATTTGGATTCTACATGTGAACATAACCCTTTTCCTGAAAGGTTTTTGAAAACAAGTAATTTTGGATCCAAAATAAGAGTCGAATTGTTGCAGTTGTCTTTAATTTGGGTTGTCAATATTTTTTTAGTTGCCAAATTTTTTTGGACATACAAAATCCTCTATAGGAAGGTGAGTAGTTGCTCCCAGGCACTTTCTGAATTCTCCTGGGTCGCAAGACGGAGACATCGTGTCAAACTCAATGCAACTGACCGTCTCGCACCCCGGGGAACTCTCATTAACACTGAGGTCAAATTTTTGGATTTTGCTAACGTTTTCCACAAAATTTGATCTGAAGGCCAATTCTCGTAATTTAAAACGTTCAAAATCTAGTCGCAGTATCATCTCACCGAGAAACAAATGTCAAAAACTTGTCAAAATGTAGATAAATTTGAGGTTTTTTTGACAGATTGAGACTGAGATCAGACTGTGAACGTTCTTAACACTACGAGAATTGCCCCTCTGGAGTTGTTGATGTTGGGGATGTGGGTGAGGAGCACAAAGGTACACTATGAGGTTTGTGAACCTTGCCATAGTGTATCCGTAGCCCCCGTTCACCTTTGAAGAAGCGCGGCTGGGAGCAATGAAATATACTAAAGTGACGAGACACGGACATGGCGCAGACACAGGGGGGTGCGGAGAGGGGTGCAGGGCGATTGCCAATTCACTGCGATATACATATACTAGGGTGTTAGATTATGACTACAATGCCTACCTCATCAATTTGTTCTACTCCTCTGGACATTGCTCGATACCAACCATTTTCCGGAGGGTTCTACTCTCGATAGAGTTCGATTTCTAATGCGCAGTCAATATCCCAGTCTGATCCATGGACTTACACTAAAATCATAACATGAATAAAGTACCTATTCCTACCTATAGCATAATCAGCCTATAATGTCCCCACTACTGGGACACAGGCCTCCTCTCTTCGCACGCGGGTTGGTAGATGTCACATGTCTGCGAATTTTTTGTTCTAGGACATGCCGGTTTCCTCACGATGTTTTGCCGTGTACATTTAAATGTTTTGATCTGCTGATAGTAAATACAACAAAGTACAACAGAATTACAAAGACCAGCACTTAAATCATCAAAGTGCACATGCATATTATTAAAACGTACATTTCATAACCTGTCATTGGGTGCAGGTGTCGTGATCTTTGACCAGATGCACGTGACTTTGAATACAGCTTCTATAAATATTGGTAAATCGGAGATATTCCAAGCATTATTAGAAATCTACCGTGTTACCTAAGGTCTTAGTACTTAGATAATGAAACAGGAAGTCAGCACGCAAGTGTGACCTAAGAGATTGAATCAAACAAAGGCATAGTATGTGATGATGTTTGTAAGTTTCAATATCGCTATTTCCCGGTAATCATACAAACACGTTTGAAGTTTCACACTTTGTCAATATACGATTTCCACTGACACTTGTCGAATCCAGGCATTCCAGTGATAGTCTTACAGGCCGGATAAGATGGCAGTCCCTCGAATCGATATTCATTCATTTACCTGGTTAGATAACCAATAGACCCAAACTTGATTCGGTAATGGGAGCAGATGATGATTGATGATAAATGATGATGATCTTAAAAGAAAGGACTTCTCACGGCGTACCTATACCAGCTGAACATAGCGATATATACAATAAACCTGAGCATAGTGCTTGTATTCCCCTAACTGAAAGAGTAAGCAGAATTAGAGTCCAATGTATTGACGGCTTGGGAGCAAACTTTTTACCAGGAACTAACATAATTATGGTACAATTCGAGTACCTACCTTCACGTCTCATATCGAGTGTTTTTAAACTGGATACCTATGTTATTGTACTTACACGATTGTCCTTAATCCGCTACTTGATCCATGAACCGTCGAGGGTCACGAGCCGTGCGTTTAGCTTGGAGTGTCAAGTGTGCTACGCTTCAATCTTACTTACGGACTACCGTGTTGAAATAGAGCTGGAGTATAGGGGTCTACGTAACGATAGAGCTAAACGATGTGTTGTTCTACATGTCTGCCTTAGTTGAATTTTATTTGAGCTACGTCAAAATTTGCACAGTATTTCCCATAATATTGGCAAGTTAACTGAAAGTAACATCGGGGATGCTTGTTTAGGCTTCGTAATAGTTCCAAGAAGGCTTGTAATTAGCGAAATTTAGCAGATTCAAAGTTTACTTTAGCAACACTTGACAAAAACTATAATTTGGATTAGGTACCTTTACCGAAGTAGCAATCTAATCATACATTTCGGAGATTCACCAAATAACGTGCAATTAATACCGTTAGCTTTTTTTTGAAATTCAAACCTTAAATCCATAACATAGTCTGAAAGTTAATAACGTCAAAATAACTAAACTACCGGTACCTACCACTATTTGTATAGATGCTAGATGTAGCATTTTGGACAGTTTTATTTAGTGAACTAGTTCAAGAACCAATACTACCTACTAAATGGTATAAAACAGAATATTGTCATTGGACCATTGATTTAATGATTTACGAACATTTCATGTTTTCTTTTTGGTTTCGACTTCTCCCTATAGATAGGTCGGTACTTGAACTTTAATCGACCAGCTTGTATTTTTATTTGTAATTGCACTTGTAGGTGGTGAAACCGAAGCGATGCGCTCGCGCATGGGCGCGCGGCTGCGACGGCGACGGTGATGGAGAGATCGCACACGCCGAGTGGGTTGCTTGTCTTCTCGTCAACCCCGAGCCGCCTGCACCGGACTGTGAGTACCTTAATGGTTACGTTGTCTAAAGGTATGGTTATACCTACAAAACCATAGACTAAGCTTGAAAATATCTGCGTCTTCCAAAACAAAAGAAGATCAACGAATGTAAGTGTTAACGCAGGGGTAATGTTCTTTTTTCCAAAAAAACTAATATTCAGAAAGATTCATAGTCTTGCTGTGTGATCTTTCGGCCAATATTAATAAACTCTATGAGTACCTAAAAATGTATGTCTCCTATGCAACTTGTTTTATACGTCTACCTACAAAAAATTTTCAAGTCATCCCTCGATAAAAACGGCAACAATAATTATGATCTATTAAGTTCAAAAATACCCATATACGTAATATAGATAGGTATACCTATTAATAACAAGTGTCTATGGTGGAATAAGTATTAGAAAAACAGTATCATTAGATCAGCCATAAAACTTAGACTGTATCTGTAGCATTAGATGATGTAGAGCGATCAGTTAATACAAGTAGAACCTGCTGTATTTAATAATCACTTATAGGTAAATACCCACTTAGGTATAGAGTATTTTGATTACTCCGCTCTTGAAAAACAAGACTGGTTTCACAGTGATTCTGAACTAATTAATTTATAATTAATGCAATCTAATTAAAAGGACACGAAGCATTTACTGACTGAGCAGGGATTAATAAAGCTATGTCGAAGAATTTAATGATTTATCTTTTTTCACCCAATTTGGGACTTTGGTCATTCTCATTTAAACGAGAACGAAAAACCACTCGCCCGGAGGCTGTAAATTAAGACTTCAAATAGGTTGTGAATATTATGCACAACAATCAGCAGACAATTTATAGACATTAACGGTTTTCATTTTAAAGACTCGTTTTTTACGGTGCTGTGGCATGGCTGGCGCCAGCTTAAGAAATGTCTCTTAAGTTTTAATAGCAATACAATTTTAATTAAAAGTAGGTACCTATAGGTATAGACAGATATGATAGTCTCGAGTGGTTTCGTGAAGAAACTAAATTAGATATGATAGTCTCGAGTGGTTTCGTGAAGAAACTCAATTAGACTTATAAAAACACTGCTTGACATGCTTATGTAACAAAGTTTCAAATAATAAAGACTGTTTCGTGAAGAAACTCAATTAGACTTATAAAAACACTGCTTGACATGCTTATGTAACAAAGTTTCAAATAATAAAGACTGTTTCGTGAAGAAACTCAATTAGACTTATAAAAACACTGCTTGACATGCTTATGTAACAAAGTTTCAAATAATAAAGACTGTTTCGTGAAGAAACTCAATTAGACTTATAAAAACACTGCTTGACATGCTTATGTAACAAAGTTTCAAATAATAAAGACTGTTTCGTGAAGAAACTCAATTAGACTTATAAAAACACTGCTTGACATGCTTATGTAACAAAGTTTCAAATAATAAAGACTGTTTCGTGAAGAAACTCAATTAGACTTATAAAAACACTGCTTGACATGCTTATGTAACAATGTTTCAAATAATAAAGACTGTTTCGTGAAGAAACTCAATTAGACTTATAAAAACACTGCTTGACATGCTTATGTAACAAAGTTTCAAATAATAAAGACTGTTTCGTGAAGAAACTCAATTAGACTTATAAAAACACTGCTTGACATGCTTATGTAACAAAGTTTCAAATAATAAAGACTGTTTCGTGAAGAAACTCAATTAGACTTATAAAAACACTGCTTGACATGCTTATGTAACAAAGTTTCAAATAATAAAGACTGTTTCGTGAAGAAACTCAATTAGAGTTATAAAAACACTGCTTGACATGCTTATGTAACAAAGTTTCAAATAATAAAGACTGTTTCGTGAAGAAACTCAATTAGAGTTATAAAAACACTGCTTGACATGCTTATGTAACAATGTTTCAAATAATAAAGACTGTTTCCCAGCTCGCTAACACCTTAATACCTCACTATTTCTAAGCATGGCTAAGTGGCCGATCAGGTCCACTGCAAGATAACAATGCAAATGCGTGTGCAAACATAATAATAATATATAGTCTCTCTCCGTTTCTTCATGTCGTTGAATGCAGACGATGACAGCGGACCGGAAGCAGAGCCTGAAGAGCCTGATGACAACGAGGAGGAGCCACCACCAGACCCAAGCTCAGGTAGCTGTTCAATATTGATATTTTCTCTATGTTCATCTTTCATCCCACCCTGTATATTGTTTCGACCACGATCGGTCCCATTCGGTAAGCGCCGTGGTCTTTTCTAATTGCCATCAAGGTGATGGCTGCAGTACCGGACTAAGCCTGTCGGGGCCCGGGGTGATAGAATTAAATGGGACCTCCCTCGCCCAGGAAAGAGCGACGAAATATTTAGCACGCTGCCTCGAAAAGGTTATATAGATTTTCGACAACAGAAAAGCCAGAGCATCAGATGAATAGCAGATGGACCATATGATGGTAAATTATAGCACCCCACCACAGATAGGTAAGGTTTTCTTCTGACTATTCGTACCTATATAAATAGGAGTGACTTTGTCGACTTACGAAGAGAAGTCTGAGAATGTAGGTTGCAAGAGCGAAGACGAGCTCGATTAGCACCTTACGTTTATATTTATGCATGCGTAAGATCCCCCTACGCAAGCAACTATAAACTGTCTTTTACTTACTGAACATATTTTGGTCTTGTTCCCCAGGACCGGGGCGGACCGCACCTGCCGCCCCCCCCTTAGTCCGCCAGTGGTTGGCTGAAGATCATAAAAGAAGTAGGTACTACCTACTGCTGTGACGGTCCTCCCGATACTGTTGCTTTATCGTATCTTAATGTAAGATACCAAGGTGTCGCTTGCCCTTGCATGGAATAAAAGGCCATTTAAATAAATAGGTACGTTCTTCTATCACTCAAGAGTTGACGAAAGCCGGCGCCTACACGAGCGCCATTTGATTTATATTGCGTACCTATCTGGTACCTGTCAGTTAGACAGGTATGACAGCCTTTACGATTTATTTATAGCCAATTCGGCATCTTTTCATCTGTAATTTCAGACCTACTTTTATTCTACAGTTCTACCTGGAATAGTGAGGAACTCCTTCGCACCAGACGGTTCCGAGTCTGAGTCGAGGCGGGAAGATGAAGCCAACGACTGCCTCACTGATAGACAAGCAGTTCTAGATGAGCAGGTCAGAAAATTTACACACATGACTCATACACGGTTTACTTACTTTCACAATCCCCATTATAGGTATATACCTATATGATTCAAATTATTTAAATTCCTTTATGATAATAATTGTCGTGAGTTCGTGACAAATAATATTATGTTGGTTTGTTGGATGACCCCGAGTTTGAGTAGGAATACTTAAGCGGAGTTCGTAAAATTCGATACCTATTTATAATAAATATCAAAATATCCGTTATGTGATATTTATCCGATAGGTATATCGTGTACGAAAGATGTGATTTTTGTTCTTTAAGTGGCTTATTCGTGTTACGAGTTTGATTATTTGACGATGTTATTATAAAAGTAACAAAAAAATTAGTCTTTGATGAATAGCAAGTCTTTCCACAAAAAAAACAAGTTTTTTTAACGAAGTCAAAAGCATTAGATCCGTACGCGTGAGGGGATTCCCATAAAATTGAAAAATATTATTTACTAGCGGACCCCGCAGACGTCGCCATGCCCGAAAAAGCAGCGCCACCTACCGGGTCCAATTGTGTATACAATCCTTGTCTTGACAATAACAAACACAAAAAAAAGAATTATCCAATTTGGTGCAGTCGATCGGAAGTTATGCGCGTACATACATTTCGATGATTCATTTTTATTTATATAGATTTATTTAATACTTTAAGTACACAAATGTACAGAGGCGGACCTAATGCTATAGGCATTCTTTACCAGCCAACTTTATTAACAAAAGAGCTAAAAAGTTAAAAATAATTTAAACCTGATAAGAAATAAATAAAAGCGTGTTACATTGTGTTCTATAGAAATGTTCTTCTTTAATGTTCCATCAAAATGTAACACGCATATATTTATTTCTTATCTGGTTTAAATTATTTTTAACTTCTTAGCTCTTTTTAATCAAGAATAAATTAAAAAAAAAAAACAATTAAAAAAATGAATGTTAAAATTGTAATTCGAAAAGGATTATTTTTGTTTTTAAAGCATTTTTCAGCCATTTCTTAAAAGAAAGTTTTATACATACAAAATTAAACTCTTTTTCGAGTCCTTTTTATTTCGAAAGTATATCTTGTGTACCCTACTTAAAAAGTTATTCCAATTTTAAAAGTGTGATACTTACTTAGTTTTGCAGGCCTGTGTAGTTTGTTGTCAAGTGTTTCAAGAGTAAACTTTGTATCTGCAAAACTTCTATTTTTGACAATAAATATTAATTGATATAATATCCACATAAATATCAATTGATACAGGTATATCGTGATACCACTGATACATGTCAGCGAACCCTGTACCTAAGGCAGCTCGGGCATAACATAGCACCATTGCAGGTATTTATACAGGAAAAATTATGGAATTAAATTCCTGCAAGCCCTGATGACCGCCACCTAGACAGATATATTATATAAAAACACAATAAAAAAACATGACAGGTGTATTCTTAATATACGTGTATGTCTATATCTACCTACATAAACATTCTCGTATTATTCCGTAAGTAATCAAGGTCTCCATTTTATCCTCGCCCACATAATATATGGAAGTGGCGAGAGGAGGCAAAACGCCGGGGCGTAACTCCGCTGCCGCGAGAAATCTCGATACAGCGGACAGAGCTCCGGCGGGATCATGGCGGCATGGAGAGTGCGATTGTCGCAACCCAGTGCTGAGCACGCCACAATTGCGGCGATAAGTACCCTCTTTGAGGAGTGGCTAGAGTGGCGCCACGCCACCCTCACCTTTCGCCTGACGCAGGTCCTCACCGTACACGGTTGTTTCGGGAGGTTCCTGTTCAGGATAAAGCGGGAGGAAACGCAAGGGTGTCCCCACTGTGTGGATCGCCCGGAGGACACGGTAGAGCATACGGTGGAGGTCTGCCCGGCTTGGGCGTAGCACCGCCGTGTCCTTGTGGCGGCGATCTCTCGCGTCCGGCCCTGGTCCTGGCCATGGTACGGAGCGAGAGTGCATGGCAGGCCGTCACCTCCTTCTGCGAAGCAGTAATGCTCGCGAAGGAGGAGGCGGAGCGCGTGAGGGAGAGGCAATCTCTGCGCCCTCACGCCCCTAGCCGCCGCAGGAGACGCCCTGGACGGGAGTCAGCAGCCGACTCCCGGCCACCGTAGGTGCGGGCTTGCGGGCGGCGAGCAATGGCCAGCTCGCCGCCCGGTAAGGACCAGGCCCGGGTAGACGGCGCGTTGTGTTCCACGCGCGCCTCAAAGAGATGTCAGCACGATGGGGTCCGCTAGGGCCGATACCTGCCAGGGCTGCGGGTTGTTCGACAGAGATACCGTGGCACCTAGCACAGGCAACTGAAGGAACACAGGTGGGTTTTAGTCAGTAAAAGTCTGACACGCCCTTCCGCTCAGCCCAGAGCGGGAGAGGTCATTTGATGATTTCCCACCCAAAAAAAAACAGGTCTTCATTTTATAGCCCTATCAGTTTTATTGTACTAATTAAATCTTACCTACTTATTTTATTTTTTATTATCTATTTAGTAAATAAAATAGTGTGATAAATATCTTAAGAACACGAATTGCTTTGACTAACGTTTTGTACCTAAATGACGTCTGAGGAACATAAAGGCAATAATAATTGCAATAAACAGCTTTAAACTGAGATTTAAGTAGCGGCACTATAGCGGGTATGCTGTACGTATACCTGCCTACTAAGTAAAATTAATATAAACCCATGTTTATCGCATTATTTTACAATATGAGTGATGGGTACCTATCTAGCCCGAAGTCATTAATTCAAGCTGTAATTATCACACAATTCAATAGGCATTCAATTTGCGAAGTTAAATACCATACTGGCTCGCAATTATTACGGCCAATAAGCTATTATTGAGCCCCGGCGCCGTTGCAAAAAAGTACAACAATCAACTCAAACCAGGTCTTAGAGTGTGGTAATAACCCTAAATACCTCTAGCCAAGTTATTGCCTTCTTTAGCTAAGGTGCCTAAGGTGCCTAAGATTAGGCCGCGGTGTGCCCTTACCCTTATAGGTACCTATATGCCTATCTTCCTCATAGAGGTACCTATTGTTACAGGTGTCAATTTCTCTTTATATCAAAAGTCTTCACTTAAAGCTTCAATATGATAATGTTAGTAGACAACAACATTATGGGGTCTTTGTGAAAAATAATTCACGGCACTCAAACGTCCGGGTGACCCTCTACTGGGCTGTCCCCATAATCCTATTACCTTTACCTTATTTGTACCTTTTACTGGAAACAAAGCATGGCCATTGGACCGTATGAACCACAAAATGAACCTTTTTTGTGTGACTGAAAAATGCTTTGTGATTAGAAAGCGGGTGGTGCTGCCCTCTACGTTCCGGAGTGTACGGGCGACGGCAGGTACGCTCGCGCACAGTGCTACAGATCGACTGGTTACTGCTGGTGTGTGCACCAAGACACTGGCAAGCCGATCCCAGGGTCTTCGGTGAAAGATCGAAGGCCTGACTGCGACGCAGCCCCGCAACACGCCAGTCCGATGAGAGGTACGGTTATATCAGGCGAGTTTGATTCCATTGTGTATTTGATTGTACTCAGTTAAGTGCAGATAGAAAAACATGTAAGCTTTTATAAATCTACTGCAGTATTTTCGACTAAGTAGTAGTCGAAACACTTCGTCCTCTCGCTGCCATTTTAAACTCGGGCACGTTGATCTTGTTTACTTAATCCAGGATAGACACATTTTTCTAATTTTTGAGAGTTGTAAGCGTTATGCAAAATTAACCATATAAATTGTAAAATTCTAGGTTGTCCCGAACCAATGAAGAGCAACTTCTTGCGTGATCTGATGAGCTTCTTCGTATCCAAGATGACCACTTCTATCAACGGGACTGGTCCAGGGTGCGTACAATTAATTGATGTGGGATCCGTCTTAGTTGATTAAAAAGTCATTAACAACTTACAGCAGTAAAAACAAAACCTAAATTGATAATAAATTCTGTACAAGGTCGAACATAAAATGACGTAACTTTTAGATCTGGCGCTCAACTCAATCCGCGACGGTATTCGCACGGCCGACGGTCAAAAGGTTAATGAACTCATCTGAATGTTGTATTAATTTATATCCTTGTTTTTAATCAGAGATATGGTAAAATGGGGAGCATCGAAAGAGGAGCAAGCAGCTACTTGGACTTACGTGATGTTAGACAAGGATAAGAACAAAGCGCTAGAGCGGCGCGAGTGGAAGGCATTCCACCAGCTGATATCGAACGTGGAACCGCTGCGGCGGTGCGGTAGGAAGCTGCCGAGGTACTGCGACGTCAACCATGACACCAAGATCAGTATTACAGAATGGATGGCGTGCTTGGAAGTCACACAAGGGTCACAGACTCAAACGAGTAAGAACTCTTTTCTAAAACATTTATATTCCAGCGCCAGGGCCTATTGTAGAGGTTTCATCCTGAGGCCTAACTTTTGCCCTGAAAAACTAAAAGAAATCTATGTTGGTATCAATTATCTAGTAGGTTCATGTTTAACTCTGCATACTTTTTACACCACGTTTGGTAGGTACACTACCTAAGCCCTCACTGTCCGTGTCAGCGGACTGCATCTCATGAACCGTAATAGGTAAACAGCTGGAATTTCACAGTGTGTATTTCTATTGCTGCTATAACATAATATGTAATTAAAATAATATAGCATCTGGCCGGTTTTTAGTTCGGCTTTTTGTTTAACACAGTGGATCTTATGTTGTCGGAAATAAATAATTTATTATTATTCTTAATCACAAACCTATGACCAGAAATTGGATGAAATATTTTAAATATATCCACCAACCTGCACTGGGTCCGCGAGATGGATTACGGCCCACTCCCTCTCACGGAGAGGAGGCCTCTGTCCCAGCAGTGGGAACATTATATGCTGATTATGATTATAAATATAACATTTTATTTTCAGCTGAAGCGACCAAAGCGCCGTCCAATCCTAGACGAAAAGGCCCAAACCCACTGGAATCATTTCTGAAAGCCGATGATTGATTCATCGTTGTATAGTATGTTGACTGTGTCGATATAAGGGACGTTTACAAGTATTCGTGCCAGTGTTAGTGGTAAGAGACCTTTGCAGTGAAGTGTTAAACCTAGGAACAAACTTTACGACAGCAAAAATCAACGAGTAGGTAAAGTCCTTTCACAGTTATTTTAAATCTGATTTTGCATCACTGTCAAAAATAAAGTGATCTTTATTTTCGTTGAAATAAGGTTGAGGTTCAGTTGCTGCCACTCACAAGCCTGTCAAAATCAGTGATCTTGTGATCTTTGGGTTGCTGCTGTCAGAGTAAAATAACCATGCTAGGACTGCAATAAGAGACGCTGTTGATAAGTCTTATTACGAATTTAACTTACATGTATTTCAAAATTCAACCACGAGTTTCAAAATCAAGGTGTTATTATTTTCGACTTTACATTTTGAGGGTAAATCGCTACTGAGTATATAACGAAGTTATATCCATTCTATAACTAAAGTCCGGTCGCGGAGCAGGAAGAATTTCGTACATTGACCTCTTTGCCTACTGACAGTGGTTACAAACATTTTTGCTTTAAGTGCGGTTTATATGAAATATTTGAAGGAGAATAAAATATATTGACTAGCTTATCAAATAGTTATTATTATATAAATTATTTATTTTGATTTTAGGCTGAAAACAGTTATAAAAATCGAGTTATAATTACTTATTTGGTAGAAATAAAAAAAAAGAAAATTCAAAAATCAGAATCCGATTTCTCTGTATCGGAGTTACTGCTTTCCGACGATGTCTCGCCTGTCACATTTATCACAAAAGAATCAACAGTTTTGTCTACATTATTATCTAGTCTAAGTCTAACAAACCTTACTGTCGCAGGTAAAAGGTTTACAATCCCTGAGGACGGCGGTCATTGCATCTGTGCGAGCGGGGCGCATTATATTTACGCGGGAGTGACAGAGACAGATAATAACAGGTTAATGTACAAAATTCTTCCTGCTCCGCGACCGGACTTTAAGCATTATCACTCCTATAGGTACCCACTAACACTATCACTCCTATACCCTGTCCATTAGGTAAACCGTTTTTTGACAGCTGTCTTAGAACAAACTATTCCAGATTACGTAAAAGTTAACTTTAAAATGCATAATAAAATAAATATAAAACTGCCTTATCTTATTTATGGCTTCTTACAGACATTATAATACCGTACGTGTATCAATCAATGTATTGTGTGTTGTTGCAATCACTAATTCCATCTGTGAAAAAACGGTTAACCTAATGGACAGGGTATAGCGGGAACATTATTGTGGTTTGGTTTCAGACTTCAGACTAACGTTATGCGGGGTCATCCATAGGGTCCGCGTAACACTGTTCCCCATTGTCAGGTTCCCTCAGTCGTCAGTTTATTTAATTCGCCAGTTTCGTTGATTAGTCAGTTTCACTGATTCATCAGTTTTGTCGATTAGACAGTTGTGTTAACTCCACAGTTTCCAGTATTTGCCAGTTTTCGTCGATTCGTCAGTTTTGTACACTCAAGGGAAAAAGTTATACTGAAATATAAATATACCTATATATACCTAACGATATGTCGTAAATTCGAATAAAATTAAATAGAGTCAATTAAAAAGGAAATGAATGCGATCGATGAATCAATTTATTTATACTTTTTAAAATATCTCTATTTATGTTAATAACTCTTAACCGACTCAAACACGGCCAAACGTCATTATTTTCGGGTAAGTACATCTATTAAAAGTCGAAAAAAAAAATTTCGTAATCGTTTATTTTCGTTCGTATCTCTTTAAATTAGTAGACGTGGGTGCAGTGTTCTACCGACTGTAATTTGGCTGACGAATTGAATAAAACTGACGAATCGACGAAAACTGGAAACTGTCGAGTTAACGCAACTGTCTAATCGGAAAAACTGACGAATCAGTGAAACTGACTAAACAACGAAACTGGCGAATTAAATAAACTGGCGACTGAGGGAAACTGACCAGTGATACGCGGACTCCATCCATACTTGTATGCTTTTAATATTACGCCATAAATGTCCTGCGCCTTAATATTTAATTCTTATATAAGAGTTTCTCAAAGATTCTCAAAACATGATAAGTAATCTAGTTTCTCATAAGTAGTTATTGTCGTAATTTATTGAAGTTGATACAAAAATTCTGACTTTCACTAGTCGTGTATAATGTAATTCCGTGTAAAAGTATTTCGTGTAGTATCAAATTCGATTGATAAAATGTATTCTGGTTTTTTAATACAATTATGTTATTTATATAGCTAATGTTCTTGTATTGTGTTGTGTAAATAAACCAGTTTTCTGTGTTGCTAGTTTAAAAATTGATTCAGAGAAAAAATATATATGAAAAAAAAACAATCTACCTAACCTTTTCCGAACTAATTTGGGGTCGGTTTCCAGTCTAACCGAAATATTTAAATATGTTATTATGAAAACACATCATCTGCCTAGCCATTTCCCAACTATGTTGGGGTCGGCTTCCAGTCTAACCGGACGCAGCTGAGAACCCAAACCAGTATTTTTTATGAAAACTATCAAAATCATATCGATATTTTAAATTGTATATCACAGGAATCACAAAATAGTCTTTTAAAATGTAACTTATATTCATAATTTTATAGTTGAATGTTGTAAAAGGTTTAAATGTCTACTATCACCTTTCTATAATGTATTCCTATTCATCTTCAGCATCTGCCCGAAGGGGCAGATGCTGAAGAGATGAAGATGACCAGAAATGTCTATTTTTGAACTGTCAGAGAAAAGTATTTATGGTCTTAGGTATTAACCTATATTTTTACACCTAATGTACTAATAAGTTTTGTATTTAAATGTGTATGTATAGTTTAATTAGTCATTGTCAATCGTAAGGACTATGTGATATTTCGTCATTACTATTGCTAAATAAAATAATTTAATATTTTGCAATTGTTTCATTACATCTGTATACATACACTCACCTTGTCTTCCCATGGGGTAGACAGGAACTACAGAATGCATTCTTTCATATTTTTTTTCTAAATACTAATAGGGTTAATGGAGATAGGGTTTGTGAATTGTGTTACTACACACCGTAGTAGGTGTTTTAAAACAACAATGGCTACTTTGTAAACGTTATATTGTAATAATATTCTATACAAGTAAAATAACAACAACAAAGGTACAATTTTTAAGCTTCACGAAAAAAAGCGTTCAGAATACTGTTGTTGAAAAGATTTCACGTATTTTCTTTGTTTACCTTAATCTACTTTACTTGGAATATTAGAGAATTCTACTATAGCATGCTCCATGCCTGCAATTTCAATAAATGAACTTGTAAAATTGTGTAGCTTGACAAGAACATAAAGTTACCAAAAACTTTTGTCTGTAGTAAAAGAATGAATTACAGGAGCAAGACACTATTTAACTTTAAATATCTCCTGTCTAGTAAAGTTTTTATACCATTTCAATAAATAGACGATTACTATACATATAATGTACCTACGCATTTCTAGCAAACACGAGTAATTGCGCTAAGCGTAAATATTTACATAAAAATACGTTGTTAAAAGTTAATGAGTGAAATTTATTATGTGTACCTAGAGCACTGTTTGTTTCATGATTTGCCAAAGCGAGACTTACACCCGGTTCCTAAAAGGCTACAACGATTAGCTAACGGACTGTCAAACTCATGTAAACTGCTGTGATTGGCTGACGGAATGAGCACTACAGCCAATCGTATCACTTGACATGAGATCGACAGTCAGCTATTTTTTTGTGTTGGAAGCCGGGCGTTAAAAAAAAAGATAGTATAAACTTTTACTCTGTAGCGACTACTTCGCACTGTACAGTTTTCTTGTATTCATCTATTGTGTCGGTGAGAATTTTCTGGAAGATGCTCTCGAAGATTTGGTTCTTGACTATAACCTCGTCGGTGTGCAGCGCGGTCCACTCGGGCTCGCAGCGTCGCCATTCGGCGAACAGAATGTCGTCGATGTGGTCCGAGCGCCGGCTTGACACTCCTGGGCAGACAAAATGTTAAATGTTAATTTATTTCTGCACATTGGTTGAAAAAAACACTTACAAGTCAAAAATAAATTATGTTTAAAACTAGAGTTCGGTGTGTCCTATTTGACTGCTCTAAGAAGAAAGACCGGAACAAACTCAGAGATCACAGTCTCTTTTAAAGCCCAGACATAATCTTGGTCAGACCGTGCAGATAAGTGTCCGAGATGATCTTTTGAGGAATGAACTACAGAGATTTGAGTGGTCCCGTCCAGTTAGTTGTGCACGCATTTGTCAGTAGTCGTGTAGCTCAACTCAGAACTTAAGGAGCTCAACGACTCGACGAACAATACCAATGAAAGGACATTTGGGTAGGCCGCATAAAGTACTCAAACTGCCAGACCATCCTTAAAAACTAACTGAGATAACCTAGAAAAACAAAGACCCACATTGCTCACATTCAGAGTAAGTAAGTAACAATAATAACTCTGAAGTAAATATTTATGTCATTGTATTTATATAATATACTAGCTTTTGCCGGCGACTATGACGTGACCAAGGGAAATAGGGATTCATTTTTATATATATAGATTATATAAAATGGTACGGTATATAAAATAATGTAAAAGTTACTTTGGCAAATACCTAAACTTTTTAACATAAATAAGCTGGATTTTCACCACAATGTGAGGATAAAGTTGTTTTTGGTCAGCTTATATTTTTCAATCTCTCTGTGCGACACAATCATTAATAAAAAATAAGTTATAAACTCACCAGACACGGCTGCAGGTATAACCGTAGTGAGCACATCTTTGAGTTCAGAAGAAGTTGTCTCCACTACCTCGTGAATTTCCACCTGGGGTTTCTGAGGCAGCAAGTTACAAGCGTCCCAAGGCTTATCGCTTAGCTCTTGCTTGTGCCTCTCTAGCGATTCCAGACAATAATCTTGAACAAACACACTGAAGGCTTCCGTTGATTCACAAAACGAGCCTTCGGGGTCAGTAATGTATTTTTCTACCTTTTCTTCTAGATTTTCATCTGGAGTGAACATACGAGGTGGTTTGGGAGTGCGAATTTCTGTAGGTGGAGTGTAGGGCGGGGGCGGTTTATCGGGAATCTCTCTCACAACTAGCAATCGACATTGCTGCTGTTCTAAAGCCTTTATCTGAAATTTGAGGACACAATGGTGACAATACTTCAGATTATTTCAAATTGCGCTTTAAATCACGTCCTCTACGTGTACGCTACGCTACAAGGCCACATGTATGTCGATTCACATGGGGGCCGATAAAAGGATCCCATGACTTTCGGGAAGAATTTAGTTTTCTAGAAGTCAATATATTAGTTATATAAATAGATTAGTTTACCTCTCTTTCTATTGCTAGTTGTTGTCTTCGTAGCTCCTCTGCCTCCACGTGGACCGGCGCCGAGAGCAACGCTATTGAAGACACAGAGCCACACAGCGACTGACTACTGACGCTGTCCGTTTCTGAAACAGTTGCACACGTACGATGAGCTCATGTTGCTAAGAGATTGACGACACATAACATAATATCACGCCTTGTTTCCCCAGAGAGTTGGGCAGATGTGTACCTATAGTAACACCCATATTTCGCCTGCTATGTGTTTCAAAATCCGGAATCCGGGCTGCTACTGAGAAATTCCGGATGGAAAAACCATACCAACCAACAATAACACTTTGCCCGACCTGGGAATCGAACTGGGAAATGACTTCATGCTCGCTGTAGCGCTTATGACCACTAGAAAAAAAAAAAGATGGTTGCTGATAGAACTAACCTGTAGGAGAGGATGGAGTTGACTTCGGCGGTAACCAGGTAGGAACATCAGGAGGTTGGCTGTCCACGACAGCGGCGGCGCCGACGGGCACCGGCAGCGGTCCGGTCGGCACTTGACTAGCAGTTACTGGCTCCTTATCTAACGGTCCCTCACTCTCCACTTCATCGCACACACATAGCTCGTCTATATTTGACAAGCTTTCAGCCATGCGGCAAGTATTCTCACTAGTAATCGTTACCAATGAAGTTCGATTAATCAGCTCCTCTGGCTGCTCGTGCTCTATTTCCGCTGTCTGTACATTCGAGTCCTTGATTTCATAAACCTTACTAGACTCATCGCTTTTCAACTCTGGTGTGGTGGCGCGCGATTTATCTTCCTCATTCAGATCGTTGTAGTATTGGTCAAACTCTTCGATAAGACTTCGAGCAGTTGATGGAGCGCTAGAATGATCACTATCTTTATTCTTTATTTGATCCATAAGTTTCTCCACAACCTCACTACCCCTTAGGTTCGTGTTATGACTATTAGCTGAATGGACTATGTTTCTCAAAGCTTCCTCGTTGACCTCATACTGTTTGCCGCTGCTGAAGATCTGTGGTAGGGTGAGGTTGTGGAACAGTATGTTGAGATATCCTCCGTCGACAACGACGAAGTGCTCTGCGGCGGTGTCGGTGGCGCAGTCCACGACGCAGTGCGCGTCGCTCGTCTGCACGCACTTCTCCGCGCTGGTGACGCTGGTGGCGCCCGCCGGGCACTCGTCCTGCATAAGTAAAGCGTCCGACGTCGCCTTACTAGTGTAACTCTCTTCACACCCGCTGCTCGATAAATCAAAACATTTCAAAGGAGCAGCGTTCCTGTCGAAACAAGTATTTCTCTTCAACTTTTTCTTGCCAAGAATGATCTGGTCGACATCGACGTTGTTTCTCAGTTTTAATTCTATGTTCTTCTTGGTTTTCATGAGTGCCACTTTACGCTTCTCGGAGAGCGCGAGCAGAGCCTTGCGCATGCGCTGCATCTCCCCACACTCGTGCTGCAGCTTGAGCAAGGCGCCACGTTGTTTCTTCTTCAACGTCGATATGTCCGTGTTTTCGTGCTTTTTCTTCTTCTCTAACCAAAGTATTTGAGATTTGGTAAAATCTTTGAGCGCATCTTCTCGCATCTTCAATACGAATAAGAGATTTTTTGCTCGTCTTTGCTCATCGCGAATGAGTAAATTAAGCTGAAATAATTAATAAAACTGTTAATTGCTATTTAATTGCACTAGGTTACCTAAAACCACCATCACTGATACTGATACTAATTGAGGTTCTTCGCCAGTAATGATTTACAATACGTATAACTGTCAATGAAAGGCTATCTACATATGAACATACACTGTTGCCCAGTGGTAGCAAAATATTTACAAATTAAAGAATAACACTTACCAGACAAAGACTCTTGGATGCCATTGTTTCGGTGTCGTCAATATTCGCGCCATTTTCAAGCTTCGACAAGAAATTGTCGTATTCCGAACTCTTGACATCAAACGTGGAGTCAAATAACACTGAATTATTTGTGAAATTTTCAACTTTGTTTTCAAGGTGGCATTTATCTCTTAGCGAACAAGTTTCCAAATATTGTAGTGATTCAAAGAATGAATCTATGAAGTTGAGTTCCCTCTGGAACTGTTCACAAATGTAGTCGCTCTGCAATAGCTCGTTATTAACTCTTATTTTGCTAATTATATCCGACGGTTTCATCAATTTATTAAAGACGTAGGAACAATTAAGAGTTTTCAGATCATTCAAATGGTTTAGGTATTCCTCTCTTGGTGTATTCTTTTTTTTATTGGAGTCGTCTGACAAAACGCTTTCATTTGTTTTCTTACTTTTTAACTCATTCTTGAACACAGACACAACGTTCATAGGGTAATGCAACGGACTAGGGGGCATAGGCCCAACGTCATCATCAGCCCCAACTAATTGGAAATTAAACTTTTGTCTAGTAGTGTATGTTACAGTAGCTCTGCTAATTATGTAAGAGGCACTTTGACAAAAACTTTTATCACTAGAATTCACTTCTCCATCTTGAGGGACTATTTTTACAGGCGGCACTTCGAGATTGGGCAATGATGCAATATTAAAAACTGTAGGGGCCTCTTTGGGTTCGCTCTTATCCTTTGTTAATGTTACATTTGGTATTTCGAGACTATCGAACAGTGTTTTCTTAGAATCCGTTTGAATAGTGCTCTCGCACGTAGTTATTGTATTGAATTCAAAGTCCTGCATTTCTGTTATTTGGCTAATTGATGTTGGCAATGGGTCGGTGGCAACTACTGCGTCTTTGTAATTCACAACATCATCTGTTTCACTGGCACAGTCTACAGTGTGTTTGATAGACTCTACAAGTGGCGCGGTACACATGTTTTTATCTCCCTTCTTACATTTATCATCAAGTGGAACACGTATCATTGTTAACGGTTTCCGTTTATTTGAAATTTCTCTGAATGTTACTTTAGCAGACTTGTTCTGTAGATGTGGTAATTTATTTGGTTTAAGTTTTTCCATGGGTCTCTTGTATGTTACTGATTTACTTTTTAAATTATCATATAGTATATTCTTGATGTTTGCTATCTCCTTTTCACTTTCACTTGATATCACTAAATTTTTGCTTACGCTAGTTTTCGCTGTTTGATTTAAGCATCTTGAGCTCCGCAGTGTTTCTAGAAACATAATGGATACGATTAGATATATACATCAGAAGCCTATCGGATTACAAAATACAAGAATATTTTGTTTCATCTCATACATTGTATTATACATATATACATAAATTGAGACAGTCCCAGTAAGTTACAATAATACTTGTGTCGGAGCTCTCTCAGTCTACCCTTAAGTGTGGCAGCTTATCCCTGAGGCGGCGACCAGCCCGCCGGTTGAACGCGTCCCAAAGGGTCATGGCTGTCCGGCTGATCCGAGGATACCGCACGGTCTCCGCTGAGGCGGCGACCCTGCTTGCAGGATTGCCGCCATGGGATCTGGAGGCCAAAGTCCTCGCCCACATATGGGAGTGGAGGCAAAACGCCGGGGCGTAACTCCGCTGCCGCGAGAAATCACGGTACAGCGGACAGAGCTCCGGCGGGATCTCATAGCGCCATGGAGAGTGCGATTGTCGCAACCCAGTGCTGAGCACGCCACAATTGCGGTGGTAAGTCCCCTCTTTGAGGAGTGGCTAGAGAGGCGCTACGGCGCCCTCACCTTCCGCCTGACGCAGGTCCTCACCGGACACGGTTGTTTCGGGAAGTTCCTGTTCAGGATAAAGCGGGAGGAAACGCCAGGGTGTCACCACTGTGTGGATCGCCCGGAGGACACGGTGGAGCATACGGTGGAGGTCTGCCCGGCTTGGGTGGAGCACCGCCGTGTCCTCGTGGCGGCGATCGGCAGCGGCGATCTCTTGCGTCCGGCCCTGGTCCAGGGCATGGTACGGAGCGAGAGTGCATGGCAGGCCGTCACCTCCTTCTGCGAAGCAGTAATGCTCGCAAAGGAGGAGGCGGAGCGTGTGAGGGAGAGGCAATCTCTGCGGCCTCACGCCCCTAGTCGCCGCAGGAGACGCCCTGGACGGGAGTCAACAGCCGACTCTCGACCAGCGTAGGCGCGGGCTTCGTCCTTACCGGGCGGCGAGCTGCCTATTGCTCGCCGCCCGGTAAGGACCAAGCCCGGGTCGACGGCGCGTTGTGTTTCACGCGCGCCGTCGAGATGATGAAGAGATGTCAGCACGTACTGACGGGGTCCGCTAAGGCCGATGCCTGCCAGGGCTGCGGGTTGTTCGAAAGAGATATCGTGGCCCCTGCCACAGGCAACTGAAGGAACACGGGGGGGTTTTAGTCAGTAAAGTAAAAGTTTGACACGCCCTTCCGCTTAGCCACGAGCGGGAGAGGTCACTTGATGATTCACCACCCAAAAAAAAAAGTGTGGCAGCTTAACAATGGTGAGACTATTAAGTAAACACAAGATTTTTTATTTATACTTTTCTTTAGAAGCTCTCGGTGGGTGAGGTAGGCACCTCTTAATGTATGTATATAATTATGAGTGTGTTTATGGGTGGGATTAATATACTTTGTATGAAGGCGAGCACACTATACCACACCAGAACCACACACCAGGTCAGAATATACTGATGTTTCAGTAGATTAGACTCTAGATTTATATGTATAATATCTGACCCGACATGTAAATTTAGAGTCTAGGTGAGTCTACTTATAAGAGCACCACAGGTTTGATACCACAAACTCACCTTTTTCTTTTGCATTTTTAATTTTACTAATTTCTTGTGAAGGACTGTTAGACCTGGCAGCCATTCGGCCTATGAAATTCTGTTGAGCCACAGACACTTCTTTCTTACTAAATGCACTGATCGTTTTGGCACTTGTTTTGATTTCCTTTGAAGCTAAAAGAAATGATACATAATTGTGTGTTAGCAGAACATACGTCACAAAAAGCGTGATGGTGACTTATTATTTGCTAAGATTAAATGCCTATTGCTTCGGAGATAAAATTTACTACGATTTTGCATTCATTTTTCGCACAGCATCCAAAAGTTTTACAATTTCGCCATTGTTATGAAACCAAGATTTTTCAAAACACAAAATCAAATGTGGAAGCAACAGATTTACGTACACAAGTCAGGATGAGGAGAAGAGCAACATTTTTCACTGGTTATTGAACAAGTCTAGAGAAATTTTGAAGAGAAAGACAATGTTAACTTTGCCACAAAAACCATGTTATTAGTGTAAAGTAGGTTACTTATTATGTAATCTTTGTATTTCTCATTAATTTTCTGAGTAAGCAAAGCAAATATGATTACCAACTTACTAGCACTATGCATTAATGCTTACAATGTGTGTATTCCTAACAACATGGGTAGTAAGTACTTATTTGTCGGGAAATGTCGGTAACAAACTGATATCTGGAGCTATATATAAATCACAACAACACACAAATCAATATCTATATGACACTATTGCCTTCAATCAACTCTGATGACGCAGACGTAAGATGCATTGCATGCATGCATTTAATATTATTGCTTCACGCCTGCATTCCCCGAACAGTTAGGCAAAGGTGCACCTATAAGTATACCCATATTTCACCAACTGTGTTTAGATGAGCCTATTTCTATCAACCGGGTACAAATCTAGGCTTCCCATGGGATAATTTCTACGTTTTTTTGTCATTTACCAACCTCTACGCGGAAGCCGCTAGAAAAACTATAGTAAAAGATTTTTTTTCCATTTTCTCAACTGCAATTCGCATTTGCCTTGCGCTTTAAGATAATAATTAATATCACTGAATGGATGATGATATCTACTTACGTTTGGTAGAATTTGATAACCTTGATGAAAGTCTATTGGGTGACTGTTTATTCTTGAAATCTGCTTCTGACCATTTATTAGTTGTTTTCACAGAGAATGGCTTTTTGTCTTTAGCTATAATGAACAAGAAAATAGAAAACAAAATGAGTAAGTAAAGCTTCAGTTCTAAAAAACATAATAAAGTGACTGTCTTCAAGTTGTTTTATAAAAAAATTATCAAAATTCCATGTTATTACACAGTAACCCACTATCAATCACACTCTGATTCATTTTGAAGGATATTGCTTATTCATTGCTCGTTTGTTCGAAAAAAAAAATTTGCTCAACAGTGTCAAATAATGCAATTAATATTGTTGAATTATCAAAATGAAAGCCATTTCAATAGTTAGTATGTTACACAATTACCCCGCTGAACATTTGTGTAGATAGTTGTGCAGCTAAAAAGCAATTTGGCTGTAGCTACTATTAATACTGAGTGTACATTGACATCTTCATTTCATTTATGTGTCAAATTCGATATGATGTGATAGTAGTTTATGTATGTGGGTATTTTAGAAAGTAATGAATACTAACAAAATTTTGGATGCAGATCATGTTCATCATCTTCTGATATGGTAACAATTTTTCTTTTAACATAACTATTACTAGTAGTCATCATCTTAGGTGGAGGGGCTGTATTATGCTTCAGAGACCGACTCGTTCTCAGTAAATCTTCTTCATCAAGTGAAATTATACGTCTGAGTCTTGGTTTCAATGAGTAGCTGTGTGCAGGCCATGACACTGTTGGAATTAAACATTTTCATTAATTACTGAGAATATATAAATAAAATAACAAATGGGCTCGAGTTTTAGTTCAATAAACAGGAAATATCCAGATATCTGAATATGCAGGAATCCGCTGAATGTGGGAAGTACATGAGCGATTGAAGTGGCAGTGCTTGGGGAGGCCTATGTCCAGCAGTAGATGTCTTTCGGCTGAAATAATAATGATGATCCAGATATCTCTCTTGATATGCTAAGCCTGATCACTAAATCATCCTCCTCCTGCCATCATCACAGACTGAATGGTAAATCTGTTGCCTAATACTTCTCAAGCTAATTGTTTTAATAGGTTGAACAAAATCGATCTAGGCTTATGAAAGCAAAATTGCTTTTCAAAACATTCAAAACTTGAAATTATTTTTAAATGCTGACAAGTAGATGAATAGTCACTAAAATTTAGTGCTCCAATCCAAGTGCTGATTATTCCTGTTTATATTGGTTATTACAAACAAATAATAACCAACAATACACTGTAGAAGAGTAATATGTATGTCAGTATAATAATAAAAACATAGCACTTGATATTTTGATAAAATAAAGGAATATCACCAGCATCAACATGCCATACCAGTGTCATATTATTTCTATTCAATAAAAATCTAACATGTAAATTGATTTGGCCTTTAAATTGTGTGATGAGGATCAAGAGTTTGAGATAGTATTTTCAGACAGAAGAGATCATCTACCACCCTCCCCTCCAAAATTATATCTCCAATTCCACATTGTCCCAGAGCAAGGTTGATAAATTAAGTATAACACTAAGAGTAATAGTTATGGTAGACAATGGCTCAGATATCAACATGCTGAAATACACAAGACAAACGAAACGGTGCGTCACTATGCAGACGATGGTCATACATCATATGAAACCATGGAAAAGAAAAAAAAAAATAACAGTAAATGCCTCACCTTTAGAGTCAAAATCGAAATCTGGAAGTCTCGTATATTTTATAACTGTGCACTTTTGCTTTGATGGTGTAGGATAATCGATTTCATCTAGTTTTAAAAAGAAATTTAACACATTAGTAATATCGGCATCTGGTTTTGTTGATGCCGATGCATCCATTATGCTGAACACTAGAAAATTTGTGCATAAATTACGGCGCCAACCATTTTATTTATTATTCATAAATAATAATTATGGAAAAACACCAGCACAGTATTGTTTAGGGTTAATTTTAGTAGTTTCTATCACATTTTTCAATTTTAGTTGTTGCACGAAGATTTTTTCTGAAGTAATCAAGAGTTGCTTGTCAATAAATTTTAAACACAACTTTTGGTTTTAGTCTATGCTAATAGACAATGAGCTGACCACAGTGTATAACTAAGAACCGATTCAGCTCAACAATACATTTCATTACAATTTATTTAATTTAGAGTTAGTTCATAATCGTAAAGATAATCTCAAAATTCTGGATGCTTATACTAGCTTCCTGAATTCCTGATGTTATGTAATTATCCTTCTGGACGCGGACGTATAAAATCAATTTAAACCATAAACTAATATACACTAATATAAAACAATGTAAGAACTAACTCTATACCGTCTTGACTCTACATCCCTATTCATAAATGTACTCTGTGCTCTACATTCTCTACACCATAAAGTAAAGTAACTCTACCTACACTTCACAGCTCAACATCGGTTCGTGCGTTGTGCGATTCATGGAAGTAGTGGAATAAAATCAATCTTTTGTTTGTTTTACAAAATCCAATTTCTGTCCGGTTTAAAGAAATTGGTACGGAGTTCGTGAATCTTAAATTCTGTTACTTTTCTTGGTTTAACATAACGTTTTGTTCAATTGATGAGCACTATAGATCGTGCGTAGCAGTAATCTCTGTGGTTTTACAGGCAGGGAAGTCAGTGGTCACTGTTGACGAAAAAATGTGTCCCTATTCACTCCCGATTGGAAAATATTGGTCATAATTGTATTCCTGCTTGAGGCGCGACGATGCAATCGCTGGCTTTTCATCATAGATTCAAAAGATAGTGGTGTACAGGACAATGAATATTGCTAAAATTGATGAAATTTGGTGTGTTGCGTAGAGAAGAATAGTGTCGTAAAGGATTCATATATTATAAACTGTGAGTAATCAGTTTAATAGTATCGGTTGGCCATTTTACCATCCATATTTATTGGCGGAGTTAACAACTATTTTAAGATTTCATACTGTATAGTCTGTAGAGCTATTGATCCAAGAAGAAACAGATACGAGATTACGAGATATATTTCATAGGTGGTACCTACCTTCTTGCAGTACTTACCTTTGGAATATTTTCGGGTGGTAAGACCTCGCTGTTAATTTGCTTAAAACATAGCAAAACAAGTAGTTTAATATTTATTATTTACATAAAATAAAGTTGATTGATTTTATGGCCTTGTGTGCCACTCGCGTTTGATGAGGACCTGAAAATGACTGTCCTTTTTTAGACAGTGCTTAGAACTCTAAATAAAAAATGAAAGGGCTTAAAAAAAAGATTTATAATATATGAAGACTTATTATATTTATGTAGTGTTATGTTACAGGTAGGTCTGATGAAAAATTGGCTCAACTTCATTACTGTCAATTACAGCAAATTATAAACATTTACACAGAATATACCTCACAGCAGTAACTTTCATGTAGATTTGCCTTCTTCTGGTGATAATAAATATTCATTGTCATTTCCTTCAAGTCTTATGTAGATTTTTAAATGAATAAAATATAGATATGTTTACTAACTTAAATAAACAATAGCTTCAACTAAAATGAACAAATTGTTCTTGTTTTGATGCTTGTGTACACTAACTTGTCTGTATAGCAGTGATTGCTGGTTGCGATAGCTCGGAAAGTCTTGATAGAGCCTATCAATAATGTAAATACTGTTGATTGTAATCGATTTTTTATGCTTTAAATGGAGCTTTGATAGATATCAGACAGTATTCAATAAATCAGGAATTAAGAAAAACAGAAATATTCAATCAAGTAGTGACATACCTTCAATATTTCTGCAACATCTATGCCGTCTGTAGAAGTATGTTTGAAAGCTATCACAAATAAACTTGCATAGCACTGCTATTGACTAAATGAAAAGAAAATAAACCAACTCTTGCTTATTAAGCTAAATGCTTCCATTTTAGAGTAAAATGCTCTTTCAATATTCACTACCATCCTACTGCCACAATTCCAATTTGTTTGAGGTTGGTGCAGCATATGTATCTCTTCAACCATACGTCTGTTATCTATCCATCTCAATAGTCACCCTCTTTCTTGTTATAATTATTACTAATCCAGCCATTACTTTGTCGGTATTCACTATTACAAACTAGTTTTGTTTAGTGCACATTTATACTTTTAGTAAACATACAGACTGTTCTGTGTTTTCATATATCATCATTTCTGCGGAAATTCGACCACTGCTGGACATCGGCCTCCCCCAATGTTTTCATTAGAACATAATCCTGTGCAGCCCAATTCAATGTAGATATATAAACAGAACAATACTAGAAGCTATTGAATTCAAGTAGTTGCTTTAGTGAATTCCAAAGTCTATAATTCAACATTTCACAGGCAAAAACAATTTATTCATCAGAAGTAGGCATCTACATAATTCTGTTTTGTTTTCTGTGTTAATACACAAGAATAATGTTTTACAATACCTTAGATCCATTTTTTTTTTCAAAATAAAATGTCTTTACCGCCCAAATATGTTTTGTTGTACTTCCATTTAACTTCCTAGGAAGAGATATTTTTTTGGGTTACATATTATTATTTTGCTACATAAAATTTTATGTTTCATGCCTCATGGTGTTCCTGTCCTAAACTATAATGTAAAAAATATTGACAGAAAACACAGTTTATAGTAAACATATTTTTACTACATACTAACATTAATTAATTTTTTTATTCAAAGTACAACATTATTCAATGTGTAACAATTAATTCAAAAATAACCATTATCTTTTGTTCATATTTGAGAGAGTTTAATTTGGTTTCATTTTTTAAATCTTTTCTTTCAGTTTTTAATTAATTAGTTATGTACCTAATTTATATGACATTACTGCACTAAAACATAACACATCATCTTTTTCCAACCATATCGCTTAGGGAAATGGCTATGCATCTTTTCTGCTTTATTTTGTACATTGCATAAAAATATTATCATAACATACATATATATCTATACATATTATAAAGTTAAGCCTTTTTCGTGACTGCCTGTGTGACAGCATTGTTCTTCTTAATTGTACTACTAATAACTATTAATATCAAACTTAAAACAAAGGAATCTCGATGTGATGTCAAGCAGGGGTGGTCACTAGTTAACAAAAAAACAATAAATGGCTTAAAACTATTTTGTTAAAGAATTTTATTGTAAAGTACTAAAAAAGCAAGAGATACATAGTACATTTTTCAGGTGTTACCACTATTATGTGGTTTTCATATAAGCCTGTACCATGTCATTGCGTAAATTATGTGTTAATACTGATACAGACATGCATGACTTTGTGTATGTCTGACAGTTTAATGTGAACTGTGATGTAGTTCAGCCAAATAATTAAACTGTGATTGCATGAATTTAGATATTATAATTTAAAAAAAAATCTTGGATGGCTTGATTTACTGTTAATATTTCTTAAATATTATAATTGTATCCCATAAATCTATTTGATGCCTTTTCTATTTCCATTACAGTATGCTTTTTAATATTAGGAGGGGTTAGGTTACTAAAACCCAGTGGGTTCATGCTTTAAAATATCATAAAATAGAATAATCTATTTTATATGATAAAAATGATATGCTGTTTGTTGGTAAGCGCATCACTTAAGCGTGTCTGGCCCGATTTGGCTATTTTTTGTTTTAAAGTGTTTGTAATGGTCCGAATTAGGTTTTTATGCAAAGAATTCAAAAAAAAAAAGGAAAGGAAAAAGGTTCAAATTCCGGAAAACCTGAAGATCCTTTTTTCTATGGGTTTTTTGTATGAACAATTGAAATCTGGACAGGACAACATCTGTCGGGTCAAATAGTATTATTATATTTGTCATATTTATAATTTTGTATTATTATGATAATTCATAAAGAAATTGTACCTATAAAAGAACAAGTTGATAGATGATAGGAAACGAATCAGAGTGCCCATTCTTTGTTTACCAACTTTGTTTACATCTTCGAAAAAGTAGACGTTTCTTTTTAATTTTTAGTTATTTTCGGTACCTGGAAAATTCATACTTCACTTCAACTATTTCTTTAGGCTATTTGGATTTATGGAGAATTATAATAGGTATTTCATAAAAACTGATCAAATTAACCGTAAATCACAGTTTCTTTGATTTATTTTTAAAGAGAAGAAGAAGAAGTCTTGGCTGAACTACTTTATGTTGCTTTAATATATCTCATTGCATCAGCTTAGATTTTGATTTTATATATCCCCATGCTGGACCTAGATACTAAGTTTTTATTTAGCATTTTATTTGTTAATTATGCTCATTTCCTTGTTTCTTTTACAGTTATGTATCCGTTCAATGTTCCAATTTTTAAACTTGTGTGCTTAAGAATTTGCTAACTTCATGATTTAATTAAAAGTTTTTTTAACTTATTGGTCTCCATATTCTAATTTTGTCCATTAAATCATTTCCTCTATGATGTCTGGTGTGATGTTGCACCACCTCTCATTCACCCTGATTACATTACGGTTAATAAAGAGGAAATATAATGACTTTTGACCTTTTAGAAAGGTCTTAGATTGGTATTCAATAATGAAAGCAAAAACTACCCAAGTTTTGCTATACCTTTAAACTGCAAGAGCTTGTACATAATCCAAAGAACGATGTACAACCTACTATAAACCACGTGCCCCATTTATCCAACAGACATCTAATTTTTACAAGCTTTTTTTAACTTGCTTTGTGTCTAATAATTTTAGTAACAGGCTACAAAATAACAAACCGTTTGTTTCAAGTCGTAAAAATATGGGGTCCCTGGAAAAATCATCATTCAGTTTCATTTATCTAACGAAAATATCGATATTTGTTTTCTATTTTTAACCCCCGACGCAAAAACGAAGGGGTGTTATAAATGTGACGTGTCTGTGTGTGTGTGGGGGGGTGTGGGGGTGGGGGTGTGTATGTATGTCTGTCTGTGGCATCGTAGCTTCCAAACGGATGAACCGATCTTAATTTTGTTTTTTTTGTTTGAAAGGTGAATTTGTTGGGAGTGTTCTTAGCTATGTTTGATGAAAATCGGTCCAAGATGGCCGCCGTCACAAAATGGCGGATTACATATTTTTTCCCAACTCCCTCAATATGGGTATCATTCGTCACAATAAAGGATATCTTAATTGCCGACTTATTTAATAAGGAACATAAAACAACAATATCACACCTATATTCCACGAAGGCGTAGGCAGAAGGAGGTGTAGGCAGTAGGTACACCTCTATAATAGGTAGCTACACAGATAGGTACTGCATTGTTATTTTTTGTCGATGAAAGCGATTCGCTTAAGTGTGGAAATGAACGTTGGGTGTAGCAAAAGAGGTATGAAAGTAGAATAGATGTTGTGGAAATGCGTTCCTTGCGAAGCATGTGTGTGGTCGAACTATGAATTATAGGCTGAAAGTATGATTTTATAGAGGCATGAGTAAATGAGATAAATTTCGTGGTGTCGTCTCTGGCGCTCCTTTTTTGTGAAGGATGAGTCTTCACAAAAAAAGGAGCGCCAGAGACGATACACGGTCTCTGGTGGTCAACTACCCGACGATTGCTGTCGGGACGTTGTATATTATGCTACTTGCGCGGTAAACTTTGCTTGCGCGATGCAGGATTTTACGTGACGACGTCACGATGCGTTGTTCATGCGTTGTTTGCATGTGGCGGTGTAGATGCCACTACAATGTGTTAAGGCGATGTTGCGTTTTAAAAGAAGATGTAGCGTTAAAAATTGAAATGATTATGTTTAAATGGTTTGGTCATGTTGAGAGGATGAGTGAAAGGCGACTTACACAAGGTATTTACAAGGCAGATGTGAGTGGAAACGCCGGGACGCTTTAGAAAGACAAATAATATAGTGACCCTTTTGGTAATGTTGTTCAGAATGGTTATGTGCTTAGTACTCGCAATCGGAGTGCGTTTATGATCAGATGTATGAACGTAAACCAAGCAAAAGTAGTATGTTAGAATCGTAGCAGGTGGCGTTCTTTAGATTCTGCCTACCCGTATGAAGAAGTCGTGGTTTTATGTATGTATATTTGAAAGAGATCAAGCACAATGATAGCCAACTACTTACATAACATGACGCCTGTGATCCCGAAGGGTTAGGCAGAGACAAACCTAGAGGACACCCACATTTCGCCAGTTATGATTAAGTCCCATGTTACAGCGGGCGAACCTATTCACCTAACCTAATCACTAGACATCTAGGAATAAAGGAAATAAAATTCTAGCCTTAACAAAAGCATCCTATTTGTTATAATAGAATCATGAGACGAGCCATTTTTTTGCATGCAAGCCTTTACATATACTCACTACTTTATATTTCTTTTATGTAGCGCTAAAATGGCGGTGAAAAAGCATGAGCTGGTTCATGATAACCGCAATCAGTTGGATCTACAAGCTCTAGAACAATATATCCAGCTGATGAATGATCAGTCTAACTATATGCCACCACCACAAGAGCTTGTAAAAAACTGTCAGGATATTGTCAAATGTCTTGGTAAGCATTTCCGTACTTAATTTTTGTGCATCACAGGAAATTATTGCTTTAATAATAGGTTATTCATGTCATTTAAACTATTACAGCCCGTGCATCCGGAAATGAAGAGCAGATGTGGACTCTACTGCAAACCGTGGAAGAATATTTGCTTCGAATTGTGAACACTGTTCACACGAGCATCCGCCATGAGATTGTCACTGCGATCCTTGATAAGTTTTATACATTTATCTCTGATCCCCGTGAGTTTTTGTTTTTCTTTTTGACATTTTAATTTTAAATGACTTCCATTAATTCATTCATTTCATATATTAATTTACCTATTATTATTTTGAGCACAACTTTCATCGTTATTTGTTTAGTAATCGTCTAGGAGGGAGGGATTACGACAATACCAGTCAGCGTCAGTACTTGCTACATTTGAGAGTTTCAGGAGTTGATAATGCTGTAAAGTGGTGGTCTGTTTGGTATAGAATCGGATGCCTGTCCTGCCACATCCGTGGTGCTCATCGTGCTGGATTGCTCTGACACCGAGGGTAACTTGTCTGCTGCGCGCTGGTTAGTGCAGCAAGGAGACAATGGTCCCGCCGGCGCGGGCCTTCGGGCTTCTCTGTCTTGCCTCTACTGCTGGCTATATGACTGGCATGGTACTCCAGCATTAGGTGATTGGGTACTGGCTTTTATAAAAGCTTTAGAGGTAAGTAATGAAGTGAAAACGTAATTTTATTTTGGATTGGTTTTCTCGGTTAAACTTTTCTCACTGGGCTTACTTTATTTTTTATTTGTTTACACAGGAAAATGAACGATTTGATATACTAATAGAAGTATCAGTCGACAACTTAGGACGCCTCTTCTTAGCTTTGAATGACCCGGTGGCACTCCGCACGTCTGTGGCTGATGTCATTTTCCACGTTTTAGCATCGCTCCGTGAGTCTACCGAAGCATTTGATAGGGTAATGTTCTAAACATTTGATTTTCAGGCTTATCTTCTTTTTACATATAACTTACTGAATTTTATGTTGCATCCAGATCGCCCCTCATGTTGGTCGTGTATTGGCCAACCTTGCCAATGACAGCGGCCAATGGAGTCGCCAGCTTCTGCAAAACGTAGTTGATATCCTATCAGCCACCGTGGACGGTCATGTCGACGCTTTGAAAGGCGAAGCCCAAGACATGTTTAAGGATAAATATGATGACGTGGTAAGTACTTCAGATTTACTTAGCCTTTTTACCCATGTTCAATAAATAGAAACTCCTCTACTGACCTTTGTATTTAACGACAATAAAGCCACTCAGTTAAATGATCATAACTTATTTACAGCATCGCTCGGCGTTGCTTAGAACGATCGATATTATAGAAGACTTCGACGAGACCTTGCAACCTATATTTAATCATATCCTTCTAACGATCAACAGAAAATTAACAATGAATAATTTAAAATGTTAAAGTGAATAGGGACAGTACTGTATGGGACATGTTCCAACAGACCCATAGCAACCAGACATGTCAAGGCCTGTAAAGATGAACATCGCAAAACGCACAAAAATACTTTTTTTTAAGTCTTTAAAATTATTGAGTTCTGGCTTGTAACATCACTATGTTGCAAAAGAATAACAGACTTTTTAATTGCACCAATCGGTTATGTTGACACACGCACACACACAACTCATAATCACCATCTGCTTAGCCTTTTCCCAACTATGTTGGGGTCGGCTTCCAGGTCTAACTTGATGCAACTGAATACCAGTATTTTACATGGAGCTACCACCACAACCCAGTTACTGGGAAATACGATACCCCTTGGTAAGACTGGTTGTCAGACTTTCGGGCTACTGACGACCCGTAACGACTGTCATAGATCCACGAATGACAGCCGGGACCAATGGCTTAACGTGCTTTCCGAGGCATGGAGGGGTCTTGGTATGTGAAGATGGTCACCATCCACGGATCAACCGCGGCAAGCGTAGCTTAACCTGATCGATCGACACGTGCGGCTGTTATTACTTAGTCACAAGCCCCTCACGCACACACACAACTGACAAATGTAAAAATAAAAGTAATTGTTGTTGTTAGCCATTTTCCTTAATTTGTATAAGTACAATTTTTATAAACTAAATTATTATTTTCCCTCAAAATAGCCCGTTAAAATTTTCTGTTTCGTAAACCAAAAAATCTGCTGGTTCATATTTTTAGAGTTCTGTACCTGGTTAAAACGAAACCCTTGTGTTCTCACTTCGTTGTTTGTCCCTCTGTCAAGGCTCTTTTGCTCAAGAACGCGTGGAGGTGAAATTAATATCAAATGCTTAGATTTACGGTACCTTAAGCTACAGCATAACGTTCACCGATTTTTTTACAAAATCATAAAAATTTGAACAGACAGAGAAAAATTTGTTTATAATAATTGTACTTTAAATATAAATTATGGGAAACGGCGGTCAACCACTATTTCCTTTGATTTTATATTTATCAGCAACATAAACCGATTAGGCCAATTATAGTATACAAAGTTTATCTTACAGGATGGCCTACGAAACGAATTCCAAAGAAAAATCTTAGAAACCCCTCTCCAAGTGCTGACCTACAACCCCTCCCCAATGTATGTTCAGCGATTATTTATAGTTTATGAGCGAGACAGCATTTAAATACACTTTTTGAAAAATTGTCACTTGTCTCTAGACTTTTTTATTTTTCTCCTTCTGTATTGCATTTTTTTTTCTATAAATCATGATCTACGATCTATAAAAAAACTATCTGTCTAAACATCACTCAAAGTGACTAAAACTGAGCCTAAAGGAAAGCATTTCTGCTCGACAAGATTCGATCTAGATTTTCAGTCTTTAAAAAAGAAAAAGAACGCGGTAAAGTAATGACCCCAAAGTAGTTTTAAAAACTTCCACAGACCTTCAGCTTTCCAAAGCAAAACAAATAAAAAGTACTTTTCGGGACGTTATTTGGTAAAATTGGAGTTCGAACAAGGTAGGAAGAGCGAAAAACACAATTTTGTCATACTTAGTAAGTACTAAAGTATTGTATGCTTCCGGTGCTCTTGGAAAAATGGATTCTCTCATGTCCTATACCTACTTTAATACTACCAAGTATGAAAAAAAAAAATAGATTTCGCCTTGCCTACCATGTTCGAACTCCCAATTTCACTAGATAATGTCCTGAAAAGTACTACCTAATTATCTGTATAACTGAAGGTCCGTGGAAGTTAATAAAATTACTTTAGGGTCATTGGCCAACCTTTTTTTTTTTTTTAAACTGAAAACCTAGAACGAATCTTGTCAAGCAAAAATTTTCCGTTTGAGCTGTTTTAGTCACGTTCGGGGGTGATGTTTCGACAGATAGTATTTTTATCGATCATAGACGATAATTTAAGGATTCATAAAAATAACATATTTAAAAAAAGTCAGAAGTCAAGTTAGAATTTCCCAAAAATGTATGAAAAGCCTAGCTCCTAAAATAGAATTAAACGCTAAACATACATAGGGATGTTTCGGGAAGCCTTTGGAGAGAAGTTTCTAAAAAGTTATTTGGACCTTATTTGAAGGCCAAAGAAAAACTGGAATGAGAGAAAAGAAAACGGAGTGCATGATAGCGTGACGGTTGCCTGGGAAGAATGGAAGAAGATAACGTGTGGCGCCAGTGGCGTGCATTGCATAAAGGCATATAAGCAGTGCCCACCGATACGATAAATCACCATAAGCCTGTCAATTACATTTTAGTGTGTGTGCCCTAACAATTAAGACACTCACTAAATTATCATACCTAGCAAAAAACAAAACAAAATCTTCATACAAACACGCGCGGCAGTAGGCAGTCGCCAGACGGCCTACTCGGCTCCCGTACTATTCGCACATTGTCATTGGTCTTTACTCGTTCAAGTTAATACGACGAAATTAAATATATGTACGTCTCACGCGTAATACAATGACGATCGATCTTCGCAATTTATCACCCTTAAGTAGGCATGCCTACTCATAACCAACCGAGTATGAATATAATATTAAAATTAAAAAATGGTTGGATAATGAGGTCGCCGATAAAAATGAAAATCCAAGACGGCGGCTGCGAAAATTTTAAGTTTTACAGCCGCCATCTTGGATTTTCATTTTGAACATCGTTTCTGCGGGGTATCCCGCGACCACACACGTTTCAATTACTTTTTACTTAAAGAGCCTGCCTACCCGTTCTGAAAAGCAATGCACGCCACTGTGTGGCGCCGACCCCAAGTGAGGAAGATAATAATAATAATAAAAAATAGTTTATTTTCTCCACAATAATACTCTTAATTGTTACACTTATTTCTACGGTGACATATAGGAGGGGCATTATATTGTGGGAGACTGGTGCCTAAACTAGGCTCAAGGCCTGTATTTCAGGTCACCAGGACGATGATGATAAAATTACAGAGTATATTCGTAAGACTCGCAGAGCCCAAACCGATAAAGATTAAGACTTGTTTTTTAGACAATAGTTGTAGTTTAAAGTAGTAGGATTTTGCAAATACCAATCCTTAAGGAGGTAAAAAGCATTCATTGTGTGAAAAATCCTTATCCTTGGATTTATAAACCTGAAACTTGGCATGAATACATAATAAGGTAAATAGTAAAGATCGTAATGATTACTTTCCACCCCTTTAAGCCACCCCCTAAGCGTTAGTTTGGAACTTCAACACCTGTTGTTAGTTCGTAAGGGAAAGTACTAAATCAGCTCGAACGAAGTCGCGAGCGAAATGCTAGTTTAGTTATGTTACAAACAAAGGGCTGATTTAAGCAGGGATCGAGTCCCAACTTTCTATGCAAAAAATAACTGTAATATTGCAACTATCCTTGTCCAGAACGAATTATATGAAATCCATCCTCCAATCCATTTTATTATATTGATTTAAATATGTACATAAACAAACAATGTGTTAATTATTAAGGGATATCTTCTAATGTGTATCAGCAAATGTCACAAGCCAACCCCCATTCTATATCGGGCACGCTCAACTATCTACGGGTCTGTACTGTAGGCGCAGTTTCAGCGCTTTAGTTCATGGTAGAGCTCTGCCGCGATCGGACGGAGGCTACTCGTCAAAATGTTTACTCGTGCAACTGCGATGCGAAAACGCCGCAGCGTAACCACGCAAACTCGTGTAGATAAAAAAGTACGCGAACACCAATATTTTTATAACGTCATTATAATGTTTAATTGTTATATAATTTAGCGATATTCAATTCAAGATCAGCCATTGGAATATGAAATTAAGACCTTGTTTCTGCCTCTGATTTTTTTTCCGTGTGGTTGATTCTGTTGTATTGTTAGGAAGGTTAGTGATTTTTTTTTTGTTTAGATTTTGTGTCTGGAGCGGCACATGGCATCTCGCGGGTGTCATAATCTGCAGCTGCCCCCGTGGCGTGCGCGTAACGTGTGCTTGACTAGCGTAAGCACACATACTCCAATGAGGAAGGTGGGCCTTCTCAACCTTGGGAATACGTGCTACATGAACAGCGTGATGCAGGCTCTGCTCGTCACTCGGCAGTAAGTACTTTATCGCCTTCATGTATCACCAAATTGTATTTGTATTGTAATATTTGTCAGATATGTAGGTACCTGCGAAAACTTATTTTTTGTTTATGTAATGTGAATTAGGGTGAATTTGGTAACCACGAATTAGATAATTTATTCAAACTTTATACTGGGAAATCTCACAAAATGAAAGTATGAAATTGAGTTTTTAATCATTTATAAAAGTGCGTTTCACGAGAACAAATCGTTCATGAATTCGTTCGAAAAAATCGATTGCTGTAAAATTATCTGTACTTTTTTTGGAGAATTTAGCTTTTATGTTTACAAACAACATAGTACAGTCACGAGAATAATTCTATTACTATGGACAGCTCTGCTAATAACAAGAATTGGCGATTTGTTAAAAAAAAAACTGATGTTATGTTTTGGTTATCATTGTTTTGTTTGTGTAAATAAGGCTCGCGCTGATATTAAGTAACCACAAAGTATGAATCTGAAACTTTCCTAAAGTAACTTTTTGTATGAATACGCGACATTATGCATAATGTAAATGTATAGATAATATTGTAAAAATCGATTGGACTTTCAAGCGAGCCGCTGAAAGTAACAGGGGTTAATTTTAAAGAAAATAAAAACGACTCAATTTTTAAAAAACCTTTAATATTTTCTTTTTATGCACTATATTTTCATTTGCAGCTTTTGCTTTTTTTTTTGCATCTTTATTACCATTGTATTCTGCCGTAGCGAATATTAAATTTTCATAGTGAATGTGCAATTTTAGCGCCTACTCGCGATTGGTTTTCAATTCTATTAAAGACCTCCAGTGAACGTGTGAGCGGGAGGAGTCATTTGATGATTTCCCATCCACAAAAAAAAAAAAAAAAAAAAAAAAAAAAAAAAAAAAAAAAAGACCTCCAGTTAATTGGGACACAGAACTCTGACTTTATGTAAAACACACTGACTACTTATGTAGCAAAGTGATCGTAGTTTGATAAGCCCCTTGATCTCGCGACACTAGTGAATTAATTTAGCACAACGTAGTCAACGTATGCATACAAAAATAAGGCCAAGAAACTATGTATGTCCCGTAATATTATCGTAGTTGGTTCCATGTTGCATTTAAGTCCGTGTTTTGCAAACAAACCTGGTGATAGGAAAAAAAATGAAAATCAATTGACACCAAATATTCAGCTTTGCAATTCCTATTCAAGAGTCGAAGGTTTTTCGCTTTGTGATTTGTATTCCTGTGCATTTATAAATGTTTGGTGGCGTCATCTCCCTGTCCGGTTATGTAAAACTGACTGTCCTCTTTGCCCGTATAGTAAAAAGTAGATTCAGGACGCCATTTTCCAGTTTCGTGTTAAAAAAATGTTGGATTGAACAGGCCTTTTCGTTTGAGTAACTTTCATCCCTATTAATGACATGTATTTTAGGTAGGTATGCAGCAGTAAATTTTCTTGATTTTTGTTTCTAATAACTGCAATGCATTCTTAATCGCCTGAAATGCGACTGAACAGTATTGATTTTAAAATCAATGAAAGTGGTTTAGTAGTTTTCATTACTAAGGGCTAGTTTTTCAAAGATCGGATATCTTTAATTCGTTGATTAAATTAGTCGTCTGACAGATTATGGGGAAAATTTCAAAAATATTTTGAAAATCCTAAATTGTTTCACAGACAAAAAAAGCTCGTGTTGGATATATCAGCCCTAACCCTCTTTGTTCATGAAAGGAAATACTAATTGGTAGTGCCCTCGAATTTAAGTTCAGGACTTTGGTGCTGGTTAACTTATATGAAACATTGTATGTGGATAGACATTTATAGGAAACAACACATACATCTGCCGTAATGTTGCTGGCGTCAATCGTATTATTACGGTGCTCGTTAACAATAAAACCTTTGTGACTTACTTAGACTGACAACTCAATATAGGTAAATATTGGCGATTTATATCCCGCTTTCGCTTTTTTAGAGAGATAGCCAACATAATAATACATTGTCGGTTGGCATCGCTCATGGTTGCAAAACTTTTTAACTTGTTCGAAATCATTCTAAAAGGATAAAATCGGAAAAACAAATATATATATATATGCTTATATTTTAATATTAAGGAAGCCTGTGAATGTTGTATTACATAGTATTCAAGTAATTATAATATAACGTGGGTCATATAACGGTGCAAGTTCCCAGAAATTCCTTTGATAGAATTTCAGCAGAATTTCAGTAAGGCTTTGGGATGGCGCGAACTTTTTGCAGTCGAAAGGGATTTATTTTAAAATATTGCTAACAGTGCCGTGGCCCAGTGGTATCGGCCCAGACTTAAGAGTTGTAGGCCTGTGTCCCAGCAGTGGGAACATTATAGGCTGATTATGATTATGCTTATGCTATTGTAAACATATTTCTTGAATTCACTTCTGCGTAGAATATTGTAGTAGACAGTCAGCACAGTGGATGTCAACAGTCTTGAGTTTGACCAAGATGAGGGTAAAAAAAATTTGTGTAAGAAGATATAACTTTTTTCTATTACCTAGCTAACTCAAGTCTCTGAAGTTGGCAACTTATCACATACCTAATTTCATTTTCCATCGTCATCCCTTTTTTCCAAAGTCATAAAGTGCAACATCTCTTATGATAAACCATTTTCAAACAGTCTACGCTATTTTTAACTCAATATCAATATCTTCATCTATTGTGACCCCTGTGTTCATAAAATGTGTGTACTACTACATAGATTTTGCGCGCACAATTCCTTTGTTCGGAAAATACCTGTCGCAATAATTGAAATACCCGGCCGTGCGTTTATTACATATTTCACAGTATTCATTTATGAACTCAGTCACCCACTCAGGTGCATCAAACCTATAGCACAGCGTCGATAATACTGACGATACCGTTCCTAGAAATAGCTCAGCGAGAATTTCCTTTGCGTAAGAAGCCCCGGGTACGCCCCGGGTAGCTCCGGTAACGCTCCGGTAACTATTGAGTTGGAAATTGCTTTCGTATATTAAAGTAGTGCGAGATTGAATTTTTATTTTTGTGTCGACAAAATCTGTATGACTGTCGTGCCAGCGACACGAAGAAGATAGTGCGAGAAAATTGATTCCATGAGCGACGTTGTTTCAGTACCTTTCTTCTAGTCGTTACACTTCAGATGGCAAGCCTTGCCCAATTAGTTGAATGAAACAATCTTCAAGGAGCCCTGGTGGCCCAGTGGTAACGGCCAAGACGTACTTATACCTGACCAAGATTATGTTTGGACTTTAAAAGAGACTTGTGACCCTTGAGTTTATCTCGCTATTTCTTCTCAATGGTAGTCAGATAAGAAATGTTGACTCCATCTAGATCTTTTTTAATAATTTGACGTGTAAAAGTGATTCCAATATCATTCACAGAATAAACAATTTCATTTCATTACGAGTACGTGTAAGTCGTAGGTTCGAACCCAGACAGGCACTTTACTTTGCGTAAATTATTTCATCACCACTGCTCTCAAAACGGAGAAGAATCGTGAATAAACCGGCAACCCCTACTAGGCCCGAGTTGTAGATTACGGCCCACTCCCTCTCACCGAGAGAAGGCCTGTATCCCAGCAGTGGGAACACTATACGCTGATTATGCTAAAAAATCTTGGGTGGTAATAACTTGAAACTGTTGCTAACAAATAGCAACTATACTACATACTACAGCAATATTGTGGTGCGTCAACCTCACAGTACCCTCTGTGGTATAGACTGCGACGCGCTGATTTAATTGCTTGATTGATATTGGATGCACTCCGTCAATAATCCAATTAACTATAAAATGAAGTGAATATGGATTATGGACGAATCACTGAGCTGAATTTCTGAAATGAATTGATGCATCCATTAGTCTCGCGTTTTTTAAAAGCTTTTTTTGTAAGAGATGTTATGACTGGTACTTATAGGTGTACTATAGGACACTTATAGGTGTATATATACTTATAATGGGCTGTCAGACCAAATGATTGTTTTTAACTTTTTATTGTTAGTTTAGCTTTCTTCTATAGATGTTAAACCATTCTGGCGAATTTGTTTACGTTTCCGTGTGTTTTCTTTTATTTTCAACGCAGAATACTTCATCTACTTTTAGCGATTATAATTCGGACATGTACTGCCTGGGCTAATTCTATTATTAAAAACCGCGATGTATTTTTTAAATTGTTTATTTCAGTTTACATAGGTCACAAGAAGAATTTTTTAATTGATGTTGCTCTTTGTTTTATGTTTTCTTAAATAAGGGCTTTACAGACCACGGTCGATCGACCGCGGTCATTGTTGCTACCTAGCCCGTAATACAGTTATGACAACAAAAAATAGAAGTAAAACAAACCTTTTGGTTATGGTATAAGTTTTTTCGTCTGTTAATTGCTTTTATTGTACACAATTTAGTATCATAAGTAGACTATTGACATTACATATATCTAAGGCCGCCCGCGCCACTAAAGCCACAATACGCCCTCCCACCGTACTAGTTAATACTGGGTATTTGGGACACGCTAATTTAACTATCTTATTATTTCTAACAGGTTCAGCACACATGTTGTGCTCAAGATGACCGCTGTGCCATATTGGGCGCGAATGGCCATACTGTTCGGCAAGATGATGCACTCCGTGTCAACCAAAGTGAACCCCGATGAATTCTTCGCCGTGGTCAAGCCTCCATTCTTCACCAGGGACAATCAACACGACAGCTCCGAGTTTCTGGGGTGAGTTCTGTTTTTACAACTATTTGGTTATTTTACACTTTTCAGGACGCTGAATGCCAATTGATGTGATAACAGTAAAAATTCTGAAGCAGGTAAGTACGTCTCGTCGTGGGAACCGTGATTTTATTTGTCAATTTCCTTTTGTTTAGGAAAAGCAAAAATATGTCATTTCCTTCCATGATGTCGGCGCAACTGGTTTTCATGAAAAGAGCAGACGCGTCGTCTACTTTACCTCCGGCGTTTAGGCAAATAGGAACAAACCTTGTTTATAAAGAGTGAACGATTTATATACTTAACGTTTTATTTTGTCGTGGATTGAAAATGATTTTATAAAGAGATTTTTATTGCTTGCTCTCAGCAAACGTCGCGCACTCGCATCAGACGAATATTCATTTTGTTTTCATTAAACAAGATTAGGAGCAGTAAGGTGCTAGTGGAAACGGGTACCTTACGGAGCCGTACCTTACGAGTTGTAAGTCGTAAGTTCGTACCCAGACAGGCGCATTACTTTGTAAAAAAAAATTATTACTGTTGCTCTCAAAACCGGGAAGGAACCACATCGTAAGGAAACCGGTATGCCCTAAAACCAAAAATTCGAAGTCATGTGACATCTACCAACCCGCACTGGGCCGGCGTGGTAGATTACGGCCCACTTCCTCTCACCGATAGGAGGGCTGTGTCCAAGCCATTGCTGCGACACAGGATTGATGCACATGACGTCATAGGCTGATAATCCTATACAAGATTAGAGTAGATCTTGTTTGTTTGATTGACGAAAGGCTTACCATAGCAGCAATTGTAAAAAATATTAACCAAATCAATGTTTTTGTAAATAAGCAAATAGTACATCATAAGTAAGTTATACGAATGGAATAAAAATAAATTCATCTGTCATTTATTATTGGATCGCTAGTTGCAAGCCACTCATTGATCCGACAGTGATACAAACTAGTTTGGTCTTCGTCGAATAGTCCCGAATAGTCCATTTAATCCAGATCAAAGTGATTACTCTTGACGTGCGAACGTCAGGAACAAAGAGTTTGAAAAAAAAAATACACACAAATGAAAATCCGATCAGATTCCCTGAATCTGTCTGCGTTAGCTACTGTTGTTTGGAGCCCTTCTGTGCATCGAGCTACCAACATTTTATTGTACAACAGCGACCTCAATAAGGACTTATTTTGCCAATACCTACCAGATATCTCTTATGCAAGGAATAATTTTGAATTTTTGGCAGACGGCAATTTTATTCCGTGAATAAAAAATATCAGGAGTCGTAAAATCATTAAAGAAAATACTTACTTATTAGTAATTAAAATTCGTACAAATTATACTTAACAACAACGACCAATGACCCCTTTGTGCTTAACATACCTACACACTAAACAGGATATATTTAGGATACCTAAAAAAGCGTTGATGGTATGCTTTCCGGCTACGTTACACGCAGTTTTGCACTTTTGTAAATAAGCAAATAGTACATCATAGGTAAGTTATACGAATGGAATCAAAATAAATTCATCTGTCATTTATTTATTATTGGATCGCTAGTAGCAAGCCACTTATTGATCCGACAGTGATACGAACTAATTTGGTCTTGACAGGATATACATATTTAGGTATCCAAAATATGTATATCCTGTCGAAGACGAAATATAAAAACAAACCTTGTAGGTTTTCTTCTCACTTCTAAACGGGAAAACTCGTTGAACTGGATTATGAGCGTTGGTGTTATGCTTTCCGGCTATGTTACACGCAGTTTTGCTCTTTGCCATTTTTTCCTATTTATAGGATTCTGCTGTTCAGTTTCTTGTGCCAGTTAAACACAAAGGCCAGTTAAACACAAAGGCCAGTCTGGAAATTTTAACTTGACGACGTGTATTTTGTCACCGTATGATTGAAACACCGTTTGTTTATAATCTATCTAGCGAGATTGTAAACTGTCGATAAATTGGTAACTGTACCATACTGCTTACAATAACCAGAGTGGCAGATCCGAGTTTCAAGGCTTCAGTTTTAACGCCATCCGCGCCGGGACTCATAGCATAGTGCATTGTCTCTAGCGCTCTGTCTACTGCATATCCCGGTATAGGACGGATGTTTTCTGGGCAATTGTATGTAACAGTATTTTATGTTTCTGGATGAGAACGGTCCTAATAAAGAATACTGTAGAAATTAGTGCAAATTTCAATTCTTTTTGCCTGTTGTGATGTTTGGTTCCTTTTCTACGGAAGGCTTGATCCAAGGTTATGTAGTGATATTCATTTTAGAAGTATGTATGTATGTTAGTATATTCTCGTAATTTTTATTTAGTTTTTTAAGTGAATTGTTTTTGATTTCATGTATTATTTTTTTGTCTCCTTTACTATTTCACACGCTGTCTACATCTCTGTATCTATTGTCCGGTATCGGGTGTGCTGGAAAGGATTTCTTATGAAATAAGCTTCACCTCTGTACCTATTTTTCTGTTCTGTTTATATATAATAAGGTTTATTCCGAGAAATTTCTTGTTTTTCTATTCTTAATGTACGGTGTTTTTCTTGTGCAACTTTTACTAAGTGGGTATTTTTTTTCTTAAGAGCTTTTCTAATCTCTAATTCCTTTAGCTGATTTTAAATAATTCTACGATGTTCTATTTTCAATTAAGCGTAGTGTAGGCGTTGTAAGATTTGTATTATTGCTCCTATCTGTTTTTTTTTGCTATTACTGCTTTTGCATATTCTACTCCTGCGTCTAGGACATCAACATCTAAGCTTTTAAAGTAATTCGACAGTTCCAAATTAAATTAAATTTTTAAAAGTGGATTAGAATGAAAAGGCGCACCAAATTTTAAAATTAAACTTGACTTTTGCGCCCAATGGTCTGTGGTCAGAGCTGCATTCTAGAACTGCTTCGTCATCTAGCTCTTGTCTTGGTCCGACTTTGGCATTGAAATTGCCTAATACCATGTGCCAAGTTCCGCAAATATCTTCATATGCTTTATTGAGGAGATCATAAAACTCTTCCACTTCTTTGTCCGAATAAGTAGATGTGGGTGGGTAAGCCTGGACGTAAGGGTCTGCTTTGGTGAAATGCGGAATTTAGCACTGCTATTCGTTCTGAGTATCCTATTAACTCAATGATGTTGTTCTTCCACTTTTTTGCTACCATAAACCATACGCCATGAAGTCCATTGGTTTCTCCAACTTGGAAGAAGACAGCTTCCTCCCGTTCTTCGGTCTGTTCTCCTTGTCTTTTGAGTTCTGCCAGACCTATGATGTCCCAGTTTATGTCTTTAAGGGTTTTGTTTTTTTGTTATTTGATACTAATAAAGGTTTTCCCAACTAATAAAGTTGTACGCTCGCTGTAGAGACACAACTCTGGGCTCGTCCATCTCGCGTTTCGATTTAGTCCGAAGATACAAAATATATTAAATACTTTAAAGTTTTAAACAGATAAATAAGTTGTTCATTTCCAATTCCAACCGTTCCAGTTCCAAACGTTTTGCATTACTCTTCTATAAAAAATTATAAGTCTTCACGCCGTGTGCCCGATTCTTATTCTTCCTATTTGGTGTAAACGTATATGTACTAAAGAGACATTGCTACAATATTATTAAGACAGCTGATGTACAATGTCGAGCTTAACATTCAGCAATTTCTCAGACAGCTTAGGGGGATGAGTTTCCAGAAAACGATAATACAATTAACTTTTACTTATAAATAGATCTTCCATATAAACTTTCAATCAAGCTATTTAAGCCCCTTAGGAGACTAAATTCCAAAAATCTTTCGTTATTACTCACCTTCGTTATAGGACACTCCTGTGCAAAAATTCATACTTCTAGAACCAGCGGGGTAATGTCGTAACACAATAACTGTAGCAATGGCTTTCATTTTGACAATTCAACAACATTATTGCGTTATTTACGTTGTTGAGCAGTTAATTTTTTCGAACATATAAAGCAATGGATGAGCAATATCCTACAAAATGATTCAGATTGTGATTAAAAGGGTGTTACGCAATTAGGCTGCTGTGGTGTGTTGTCTGTCAGTGAACAAACGAATGAATTTAAGATTTTAATAAGTTGATGTTAAGTACCTTCTCGTTTTTTAGGTTTATGAATTACGGGACCCGCAACGAGTTCACACAATGTGTTTTATGAGTTAGTTGTAGTGGATCTCATTTACTTGTCGTCTTACGACTTTACTATTGAAAGAGGATTTTATACTGCTTTTAAGAGTTTTAATTTGAATAACAAGTAATAAGTTCCATTACTCGTTATTCGTTTTGAAACTCATAAAATCAGTGTATAATTTTCTTCCAAAAATATAAGCTTTTTAAAAGCTCTTTATTACGCAACATGTAATATTAAACTCGTGCGTTATTTTTTTTATATCCTTTATTAAAAAGAACCAGGTTCTTAATAATTAATTACAATCTAGCCTATAAGACTAATAATCAATTTTAATCTAACTTAATTTATTACGTGATAGTTATTTTAAAACTTAGAATAGTGTTTATTGTACTTTACACAAGTCCGTTCCACTTTCTTAGAGTCTGATATGATGATAATAAGCACTTTGTTCATGTGTTATTATGTGTGTCATTGGCACTATTATTTCTACACTTTTTACACTACAGTAACTCAAAAGGTTTTGTCCGTTTTAATCTTTGCACTATATTTGTTTGGTGTTTAACAGCTGAATTGCCTCGATGTTCATATGTCGGTGGAGTCGTTGTTCATGGGCCTCAGCAAATTTTTGTATTATGTCGGTGACGGGTTCCATTTTTAGGTCACGATGGAGGTCGTGCGTTATTGATATCAAATTTAATCATTTCTTTGGAAACAATTTAAATGCAATGAAACTTACACAGTAATGAAAATTTAAAATTCGAGGAAATTGTGTCATTTAATTATTGAATCCAGCTGTAGTTGATACCATCTTTAATTGTTTATTATTGATTTCATTAATTTTGTTTGCATACTAGCTTCTGTCCGCTATTTCGTATGCTTAAAATTTGATGTTCAAGTTCGACTGGTACTTCCAGAGATTAGCGCGTTCAAACAAACATACTCTTCAACTTCTTTATTATCTGAATATTGATATCGTAGTATAAGCTATTCAGGTTGATTCTCGGCAAGTTTCATCCAGCTGCTACCAGTCACCCTGGGAAGATCCTGAGGGCGTCCTACCTTACGTTTGCCGATTCGCGGTCTCCACTTAAGAACACGTCTACACCAATGATCATCGGTTCTACGGCTAATATGGCCGGCCCATTGCCACTTTAGCTTACCTATTATATGAGCTATGTCGACAACTTTGTTTCTCTGCCGGATCAACTCGTTCCGGATTCTATCACTCAGAGATACTCCAAGCATAGCTTGTTCCATAGCTCGCTGAGCGACCATGAATTTATGGACCTGCCGTATCGTGAGTGTCCACGTTTCGGATCCGAAATATGTAGATAGATAACAATACGAGAACATGTTGTGTGCACACAACGTTTTCATTAATATTCGGTTAATATCCTCACTCCCTCTGGGCAAGAGTGAGACCACGAGATTTTCCAAAAGTCGGCGCCCCTGCATAGGGGGCTGAGACAATACGCTTCGAGTAATAGTCACGGTGCCGCGAACAAGTCACAACATGTTTCAGCATGCATTAGACGAAGATTTGACGTAATAAATGTGTATTGGTATGTGTGGCAGATGGTTGCAGCTAGCGGTTATGTAAAACAACGGATTTGACAATCCATCTGTGGCATATTTACTGTTATAGGTATGTTGGATTATAGAGCGCGCTAAGTTACTCAAATACTCAAATCTTTATTGCATTCCACATGTTATACAAGAGCTGGCTTACCACGGGCAAATGTACTAAACAGGGAGGGTTTTTTTTTTAAATCTTTCTTAATTTCCAGTAATCTGGTCCTTTACTATAATCCTAGAATTTTCTCAAAGATATTTTAATTATCCTACGCCAATACATGGCAATGCACGCAGATTCTCTGACCGTCAACATAACAATAACTTGTTATGCCAGTCCTACTTATGATGTGATATGCGTGTTTTATTGTTTTTTAGTGATCCACTATTGGCCTGTCTGTATGCGGTCATTTTCTTGTCACAGGATATGTCCTGCTAAGGGGCACTAACAAACAGTGTGTAGTTTGCTTCTTACAACATAACTAAGTTCAACACTAATTGCCTAACGACCAAACCCAGTCACCTATCTTCATTAAAAGAGAGATCCCAACTGATGATAAACAGTATATTTCTATCTGCTGAATGACGTCTCACAATCATCATCATCATCATCTACCTGCCCTTATCCCATTACTTAACGACGTCTCACAATCGTTAAGTAATAAAAGCTATCTATCTAACGAAAACGGTAAAACGTACGGAACCAATATGGTTAATTGTTATTCAAATATTATGTATAACTAGGAGTATTAATTCGTTGTTGGTTTATCGCAATCGCTTAACTCTATCAAAAGATATATTAATTTAAAGTGCCTCTGAGCATAGGCCTTAATGTGTCAATCACCAAGCTCTTGTGCCAACCTCATCCAGGTTCTACCCGCGATGGTAACAATGTCGTTGGCCCATCTCGCCGCCGACACTTCCGTCTCCCATTCCTTGGACCCCACTTGGTCACTGTTTTACACCACCTGTCATCATTACGTAATAAGTACACGAATTTATGTGAGGTACCACAATTAAAAATTATAAACTTTTTTACCGACTTCAAACACAAAACACTTTTTACAAGCTTTTATTTTTCTTCTTATTTCCTTGCTACGTAACAACTTCTTTCATATTAAAGTTATATGAACTTTGTAGGGTTTTATGGAAGGCTGATATATTGTTTTTGTAATAAGTTACTTTTAGAGTTGGACACAATTGACATAAACAATTGTAAACTGGAGGTGGTAATTTTTATGGTTTTCGGGAATAAAAAAGGACTAAATTAAAAATTATGTGACGATCACACTCTTAGACGCGTCGATAGCTCTGAGAAGATCGGGGCCGAAGGGAATCAAGAAAGACTCACAATCGAAACAGTCGGTGGAAAAGTTTTAAGAAAAGATAGTTCACAGAAGATTGAGTTAAAGATAAAAGGGGCTCACAGAAGAGAAAAGAAGGCTATCACAGCAAGAACCATCGACGACCTGAGGCTGTCTGAACAAAGCATAAATAAGGACACGGTAACGAATTGTCAGCATCTAAAGGCAATTGAAAAGCAAATTTTCTACGTCGCTGAGAGACCCAAACTGCTGATAGGCCAAGACAACTGGGGCCTCATAATAACAAGAAGACTTAAGAAGAGCAAGCCATCTGATCCTGTAGCCTCCCTCACCAACTTGGAGTGGGTCTTACACGGATGCGAAACGGGAGCGAATGCCCTAGTGAACTTCACACACTACAGCAGATCCACAGCTGATGAAGAAAATATAAATGAAATGTCCGAGAACATTTTCATTTGGAATCTCTTGGCATCCAGAATCGTTCACCGACAAATGACAGCGATAGAAGAGCATTAGAAACCCTCGAGAAGACTACGAAGAAACTGCCAAGCGGTCAATTTGAAACAGGACTCCTGTGGAAGAAAGATGACGAGACTCTCCCCAACAACTACAACCAAGCAATCCGATGTCTATTCAACATTGAAAAGAAGTTGGATCAAGACAAAGAAGCAAAAGAAAGCTATGAGAAGCAGATCCAAAGTCTAATTGAAAATGGATATGCAGAGAAGGCTCCAGAAATGTCGAACAAAGGAAGAACATTTTACTTACCCCACTTGGCCGTCGTGCATCCCATTAAAGGAAGATACGCTGGCCTTCGTAACACATCAAGAGACCTGCTGGATGGAAGAGGTCTCCAACGAAGAGAGAAATTACAAGCGCCGTAATGTCTACCTTTGATCCCATGAGTTTCGCCACACCAGTCTTAATACAAGGAAAGAAATTAGTTCAAGATATCTGGCGAACGAAAATAGACTGGGATGAAGTCATTAACGAACCACAAAAGGAAGCCTGGTTGAAATACTTGCAAGAAGTGTCGGCGTTAACAACATTGAAGATCCCAAGGTGCATGTCACCCTGCAGTAGAAAAGGTCAACTGCATACGTTCACCGATGCAAGCGAAGAAGCCTACGTGGCGGTAGTCTACTGGAGGACGTGTCCACATCTCTATGATCGCCGGGCAAGGCAAGAGTGATTCCAACGAAGCCAGTATCAATTCCAAGGTAAGAGCTTCAGGCGGCCCTGCTTGGCAGTAGACTAGCAGCCGCGATTGAAGAAGAAATGGAACTCCGAATATCAAAGAAGAGCTTCTGGACGGATTCTAGCACAGTACTACAGTGGATAAAAGCGGAACCAAGGAAGTTCAAAACCTTTGTGCCCAATTGACCAGCAGAAATTGAAGAAAAGTCCAAACCAGAAGACTGGAGATGGGTACCAACCAAGGAAAATCCAGCAAACGACGCCACGAGGGGAACCCCTAATGAATTCCATCACAACGCCAGATGTTTTAAAGGTCCGACCTTTCTCCGTCAACCAATAGAAGAATGGCCGTTTCGAAACTTCATGCCAGAGGGTATCATGTTGGAAGAAAAGATCAAGCAAAAGGTGACGGTACTAAAGGCTGCGGAAGAAATCATTTTCAATCCAGAGAGGTTTTCGAGCTGGGAGCGACTACTGCGCACTGCAGCCAGAGTGGTCGCCTTCACATGCCTTTTATTGAAAAAGACCCGTAAGGCAGCCGCAGCCGCCGTACGCCAGGGGGACGAGCCCTGGAGACCTCAAAGAAGACCGCAGAAGGAAAAGACACGAGTCTCAAATCAACCGACCACCAAAGAAAAGAAAAGATTGTATCTACCCCTGGAAGAAGAACATTTAAAGAAGGCTGAAGAGATATTAATGAAAATGAGTCAGAACGATAGCTTCGCAGTGGAAATAATAAATCTGAAGGCAGAAAAACCCCTGGAAAACGCGAGCCATTTAAAGAAAATCGACGTCTACATAGGAGACGATGGGATTGTCAAGCTAAGAAGCAGAACAATGAAGTTTCATGACGAAAGCGAAAGAAAAATGAATCCTATCATACTAGATGGGAAACAGAGGATTACGCGCCTCATCATACAACATAACCAGTTCCCATTCTCTCATACAGCTGTGGATTACTTTGGACCGATGCAAGTCACTATCGGGAGAAGAGTTGAAAAGCGTTGGGGGGCGTTATTCACTTGCCTCACCACAAAAGCCGTGCATCTAGAGTTGGCACCCTCTCTCAGTACCAGGTCAATAAGTATGGCGCTTCGACGAATGGCAGCTAGAAAAGGAACCCCAAAAACTATATTCAGGGACAATGGAACTAATTTTGTCGGAGCCAGAAAAGAACCGGAAGAGGCCGCGCAAGAGAAGGGGATCAAGTGGAAATTCATCCCACCAGGATGCCCAAATATGGGAGGCGCTTGGGAGAGGCTTGTGCGAACAGTCAAGACAGCGGTGGCAGTGGTTCTCAACGAAATAATCCGACCGAGGTTGAACACATAGTCAATTCGAGACCTCTCACTCCGGTTAGTATGGACCCAGAAGACGAAGAAAGTTTAACGCCAAACCACTTTCTACTGAGGAGATCGTTTGGAGCAATGACACCTGGAGAATTCGACGACAGAGAAATGATCGGGAAGGCGAATTGGAGAACCGCCCAGAGACTTGCAGATCACTTCTGGAAACGATGGATCAAAGAGTACTTACCTCTCCTAATGCTAAGAAAACTTGACCTGAACAACGTCCCAAGAGAAGGAGATATCGTGCTAATAGTAGACGCTACGCTACCACGAAATTCGTGGCGTCGTGGAGAAATCATTAAGACATACCCCGGACCAGACGGAAGAACCAGAGTTCTAGACGTGCGGACATCGGGAGGAATACTTCGCCGTACTACTCGACGGGTCGTCGTGCTGGTTTCTGCGGCATCGTCGCTTCAAGAAGATAATGTGCTACGCACCGTGGGGGAGAATGTTTGCGACGACACGTAATCAGCTTAGTTATTTTATAAGTTTCACTGTGATAACGTTAACAATGATACAGAATTAGTTTAGTGATTTTTATAAGATTGCATTGTGATAAATAACTTAGAGTTAGAATATTGTAAGTAGCGTGATGTTATGTTTCACATTCATTACATCAGGTGGCGCCACATGTACCATCATGTTACGTAACCTTAAGTACTTTACCGTAATGAGAGCCGTTAAAGAATTTTGTTATTTTTAAGGTCTAAATTTAGGTTTTTCGATTCAGTTTTTTGCATTTAGTTAGAGTAAGTTAATACCAATGTTATGAAAATAAGTACAATATTGTAAGGGATGTTAAACCACAGAAAAACGCCTAGTTAGATTTCCCATACAAAACACACATTGGTTCCGTGTGCAAACCACACGCCATCTGATTGGTCAAGAGAAATTTCGTTAGTGCCGTGTGCAAATTTCAAGCGCTTTGATTGGCTACAGCCATCAATAAAAAAGGGTAGATTTCTGTGGCAAAGCATTCCGAATCCAGCAGTGTTAGAAGAAACACAAGAAGAAAAATAAAACAAGAAACTCTGAAGAAAATATGGTTTTATTCTGCACCCACTACTACTCATCTCCTCAAGTAATATCCCGCCAGCAATAAGTCAGTTAGTCAGCGTCGTCAATGGCTGCTCCTGCCGGATAATTACGTTTTCTAGACCGTATTGATCGTATTCGAAGTTTATGTCACGTTAAATCCATGAACCAAGTTATAGTCATGCCGTGCGAATAACATCCTAGTGTGCGTTTTCGTACAGTAACCGCTCTAAGGGCGTTTGCCCACACAGCCACCGTCAACGGGACGTTAACGAGAGCGAGATAACGGCGCCGAAGTAGCGATACATACATTTATCATGGCCGCGTTTGTACCGCTCGTCCGTCACCCGAACGTCGGAATCTCGGCCCCCGATTTTCGAGTAGTTTGGCGCGACCGGTAGAACTCGGCCCGAGATTGTGACGGGCCGATGTGCAATATAAAACACGTTTGATCTTGTCCACACGCTGCCGTCGCACCGGCGCGGCGATGCGGCGGCGCGGTGCGGCGCCGGTTGCCCGGCTTTTATTTTGTCTATCATCATTCATAACATACTGAACCGCTGAGTTCGGCCGCGGTAGACAAACGACAGACGTCACCGGGACGTCACGTTCGGTTCGAATTAAAAACCTCGAAATTTTCGGACATCTTTCAGTTTTTTACTTATGACTTCTATCTAGTATCCTACGGAAAAGTTACCCAATACAAGTAGATACATATACAAAACGTGTATCTCGAGTTTTAATGGACCTACAGAGTTATGGCTGCGCTTAAAAGGCACCCAATACCTTTTTAAAGTATACAAAATACTTTAAAAAAGTATTGGGTGTCTTTTCCGTAGGATGCACCTTTTAGCGCATTCCCTCGCTTTTCTTCTCATCTCAGAAATTTCAGGATAGTACTTCTATTGTTCTATGTACCTCTTGCCTTGACTGAGAGGCAAATACAAAGACTACCTTTTTTTAATCCCATTCTTTACCTGCGCAAGTTAATAGTAAAATGTAAGTAACTGTCTAAATACCGGGTTACCGGTATTAGATATTTCAATACTTACCGCTATTTAAAAATGACAAAAAAATTCCGGGAACCCGGTTTTAGACAATACCGGGATCCCGGTATTGGAAGCCCTAGTTCGAATAATCTAGTTTCTCGTTGACATCCCGTTGAAGGTAGCGGTGGACAAACGGTGTATTTAGGCTTGCCCTTACTGTTAAAAACAGTACTGTACTGTTTTTAACTCTAAAATACTTTTTACTGTTTTACGCCAAAAATAAAGTATATGAATATACTATTTTCACTGATATCCAAAATGTAACTGAACGGAGAATGATCCTACAGTTTTGGTCCCTTTGTAAAAAATTGAGAGAATAACGTATTCTTTCAGAACATATGGAAATCCTTCGGTCAGGACGTCTGTCGGTTCAGCTATTACTAAAATATATAGACGACTCAATGCGTAATGCAGTCGATTCACTTCAATCATATTTTTTTTTGGCACGACTGCACTATTTTTGTTAGACAATTTAACCTATGGACTCTAACACGCTCTACGAACTGAAATGTTTTTCGTGGCGGGCGGGGGGAGTAGACAGTAACTGACAGCGCAGGCCCAAGGTGGTGGATGTCAGCGATCAGCCACACTGCTAACAGTGCTCCCAACTTACTCAAAAACAAGTGTTGATATCTTATGCTGCTTTATTTATCGATAGATATTTTACCAGGACTATTGTTCAACTTTTTGTTTTGTTTCCCTTTTTAAGTGCTGTTATCACTTCTGGGAAGAGATCTCTACATAGGGCCAGTTTCTCGACCGAAAATGATCACAAAATTAATGTGACAAATTTATCAAGCCCATAACCTTCCACATAACTTTCTACGTTGCCTTTTCTGGCCAATATTTCATGTTTGGTTCCAAGTTTGTTAAAGTTTAGTTCATTCAAATGGCCTCTCATTGAAACTTCAAAATTAGCCGATATGAACTTAGAGTCCTTTAATTTGCATAACTCACAATTCTAACCTATTACTTAAAAGTTACCTTTGTAAAATGTGCAAGGCATGCAAGGTGGTTCACTAATAAAGCATTTCGAAAAAGTAACTTTTCATTAGAACTTGGGATGTTTGAACCCGGTTCCTGAACTTCAGAAGCAGATCCCTAAAACTCAACAACGCGTCGATCTTTTCTAAAGCATGCATGTGCTTGACGTGAAGTGGTAAAAGTTAGACATTTACGTACAGACTAGGACAGAAAATACGCTTGAGATTGTAGGCATAATGACGTGCAGTATGCAAGTGTTGATATTACATAATTAAGAACATCATACCTTACCTGTATACCTTTATATAATAGACATATGCATCCGAGGTACCGGGCGAACATGCGCAGTATAGCTGAAACTGTTTGACCTATTTCCCGTAGTAAATCCGTAGCTGGAGTTTATAGATTTTACTTGGACGAGCTGCATCCTTAGGATTTGTAGGGTTGTAGTTGAGTGTTTTATTTACTGCACAGTTATTTGAGTTACCTGTTATTACTGCTGCGGAGATGAGTTGCCGCAAGTTGTATCTAACTAAATGACATCAGCAGGCGATCTAGTATTATGTAGGCATGTTATATTAGGTGATTGGGTGGGACTCGGGTGGGAGACATACTGTTTACTTGCATGTTTCACTATAGTACTAAACCGTCCTTATAAGGTTAACACTACTTCGCTAAGCATGGTTTAAAAAAAAAAAACTTAAACCTAAATCTTTTTAAAAATCAGTTGAAAAATTCTTTGAATCATACACAAGTGACCAAGATTTCAGAGTCTAATACTTTTGATTTAGCCTAAATTCAGTTTTCTTCGGTACAATTTATGTATTACGTTCAAATCAAATCATAATTTGTTCCAGTGCAATGAAGAGCGCCATCCCGCAACGTTAAAGAAGTATGGTTTGACACTGTACGACCCATTAGATTTAAAAACAAGCCACAAGTGGCCTTAGCGACGTGCCAACATGCCGAAGCTTGAGCTTGCTCAATCAATACATATAATAAGATCGTAACTGGTCGCTGTCTGTACATGGAAGATATATTAAAAAAAAACTATTATAGGGGGGCTTTATGAACGAAATAGAACCCAAAACAATGTTTTTTAGAATTTTTGTCTGTTTGTCTGTATGCCTGTTTGTCTGTACATTCTTGCACGCTAATCTCAGAAACGGCTTAACCAAATGAATGCGGTTTTCACTAATGCGTTTTGGTTTGCTCCACTTAAAATTTAATGTTTGTTTCATTTCAATCGGTTAATAAATAAAGAAGTTATATCAATCTAAAGAATAACAGAATTATAAAATGCTTTAGGATAACCGATCAGTTGAATTTGCTGAAACTTTACGTAGGTATTACCTAATCATTGAAGTATATAATACAATGAGGAATGAGTGACAAACTCGATGGCTTTGTGGTCGTAGTACCAACTCATATTAAGCAACCCCGGTCGTGGTTCCAACTAGGATGGGTGACCACAATTGGCACTGATACATCAACGCACAGCCTAAACCGCTGGTCCTGGAGACATGAAATTTGGAGGGTGTTTTTTGTGAAGAGTAGGTATCCACTAAGAAAGGGTTTTTCGAAATTCCACCCCTAAGAGGGTGAAAAGGGGGTATTTTGTTTGTATGAATAATCTTATTCTTTGAGTTAATAAACTTGAAACAAATACTTATCTAAGTAAATTATGAAGTTCGCTATTTTTGTTTTTCTTAAGTACCCCCTAAAAGGGGATTGGGGGTTTTAATGTTTGTATGGAAGAATTTTAACGCGCGGTCCGATTTACTCGAAACTCAGTATTTGTACCTAGGATCGAAAGTAAAGAATAATGTGTATCAATGTTTTTCGAAAATCTACCCATGACGGCTGAAAAGGGGTAGTCAATTTTACAGGGGAGGATTTTACTGCGTGGCTTGATTAACTCGAAAATTGGTATAAATAATCTTAGTCAAGTTATGAACACATCACAAACGATTTTTAAAAATTGCACACCTGGCGGGGTGAAAAGAGTTACTTAATACAGTTTAACGAGCCAGATTTTACTGCGAAAATGGGTATAAATAACGTTTTAGTTAAACAATTGAAACGAATCAAACGATTTTTTTTAAAACAGTGAAATGGGAGGACATAGTTCATATGAAAAATTTTATTCCTTTCATTTATAAGCTTGAAGCCTTTCTGAATAAATTATAAGATCTTAATCATAATTATCAAAAACTACCTTTTGAAGGGTCTTAACAAATTTAGGAGAAAGTACGAAATCCACGCGGACAAAGTCGCGGGTGAAGTGCTATGTATATATATAAAAAAATAGAATAGGACAGAATACTTCTGCCTAGCGTTTTTCCAACTACTTCTAGTTCAACCGAATGATATTTTTTAAATAGGTAGGTACCTATCTTTACAAATAAATAAAATTGAAGTGTGTGTTTTTACTAAATGCGTATGAAAATATATACACTACCTACTTATAAAAAAATATCATTTTTTTTATTTTTGTCTGGCTGTCTGTTTGTTCCGGCTAATTTTCGAATCGGCTGGACCGGTTTTGACGTGACTTTCACTGGCAGATAACAGAAGGCCAATTCTCGTAATTTAAAACGTTCAAAATCTAGTCGCAGTCTCATCTCAGCGACAAACAAATTTCAATAACTTGTCAAAATGTAGGGAAATTAGAATTATTTTTTGACAGACTGTGAAAGGTCTTAACATTACGAAAATTGTCCCTCATGTTATGGAGTAACATATATGTATTTAATTACCAGCTGTTGCCCGTGACTTCGTCTCGATCCAGGATGAAAAGTAACCTATATCCTTACCCAGCTCATGGTCTACGTGTGTGCCAAATTTCATTCAAATCCGTTCAGCCGTTTTAGCGTGAAAGCGTAACAAATAAACTTACTTTTGCATTTATAATATTAGTAAGGATTTAAACTTTTCGCACACCAAAAAGATACAAATACTGACTTAATGCTTTAATAGGCTTTATAGGCTACTTGTTGTCTCGGTAGCATGTTCCCGTGATAATTTCCGACATCCACGCGGGCGAAGCTGCGGGCAGAAGCTAGTTCATAATAAAAAAAAAAAGAACTAAAAGGAATAAAAGAAATTTTCCGACATTTCGAAATAAAACTCCAACTTTGCCAGACGTTGAGACTTTGTAGGACTTCCCTTTGATTCAAACTTCGGACGTTGAGCGCTGTTTCATCATTAACGACTGCCTGCGTACAAGATGATTGGTATATGTTTTAATATCGTCGCAAGAAAACAGGATTTTGATGAATTTATTGAATCTTTGATTTACTACTCTTTCATCACCATTCTCCTGCCTTTATCCCAATTAATTTGTGGTCGGCGCGGCATGTCGTTTTCTTCCATACTTCTCTATTAGTCGTCATCTTGGTAGTCACCCCCTTTCTAACCATATCATCACCCACACAGTCTATCCATCGTTTCTTTGGTCTTCCCCTACTCTTATAACCATTCACTACTCTTACATTGGCACTATTAATTAACCGTGCGGGTCTACAAATCTACTTTATAAAAATCTTAAATTCATTCATCCATACACAGACAGGCAACGTACACTGAGTTGCCTGCAAGCTTGAAATTTTGCGCAAAAGTTCTATACGGGGTGGGTGGCATCGAACGACATGTAAACTGAAACCATGGATTCAGAATCCAATTTTTCGCCGGCAATAAAAAAAAACCTGCTATTTCATAGAAAACTGCAGTACCTACAACGCGGTCGAAATGATTGGCACAGCAATTCTTTTTTACAACCTACCAAAAATTTTAGCGCACGTCTGAATCATGTACAGAATTTCTGGTATTCGATTGCGCGTCAAACAACAAAGGTGAGCACAGAGAAATGATTTTTGAATATTCATTCTCTAAAAGGTTTACATAAGGCTTTCAACCCCTATGTAAACCTTTTGTTTGTATGGACAATGGAAATAGAAAACGTAATTTTGGCGATGGAAATCCCATCGGGTACTCAGTGACTTATAATAATTATAGATTAGATAAGTTAGGATAGTCTCCAGGTGAGGACCAATATCCTCACCTGGAGATATAGTAAGAGGTGTGTAATGCGGTGAAAGATGAAACGTTTTTTACCCGACTGCGCGGTAGCAAAGACAAGTTATATTTTTGACGCGTATATCGCGTAAAAATACAGTACCATCACCATGTGAGGTTTCTAAAAAGAGGTTTTAAGGAGAATATTCTAAAAATAAAACACATTAAATGGCACTATGAATGGCTATAGCACAGTCACACACACACAACACACACACAAACACACAGACAGTCAGTTAGCACAGTCTACCTACATTAACTTATTAGCTGCGCCCCGCGGTTTCACCCGCATAAGTCTCGGTCCCATGGGAATATGGGGATAAAAAGTATTACGATACCTTTTATCACTTTGACCTTGATTAGGACATACGGGTCCTAATCAAGGTCATGGTCTACCCATGTGCCAAATTTCAACTAAATCCGTTAAGTCGTTTCAGCATGAAAGCGTTACAAACAAACATCGAAATAAAATTAAATCTTTTCTCTTTATGATATTAGTTTGGATACTCCCTCGAAGTTGATGCTTATAATGTTATTAACCAATACTTTCTTTCTCAACAGATATTTATTCGAACTACTGCAGTCATACGAACACTGCTCAGATCTCAACTTCGATTATACCCGCCCGGCTGTACTTTCGAGCCACAGCCGACTGCGTATAGTGGCACAGACTACTCAGCAAGCTACACAGTCGACCAGGTAATTTATTTACTTTTTTATTTATATAATTAGCGGACCCGGCAGACGTCGTCCTGCCCGGAAAAGCAGCGTCACTTACCGGCTCCAATTGTGTTCAAACCATCCAGGAACCCATTGAAGTATACACACAAACTTACTATACAGTGAATGAGTACCTGGATGACAAATTGTAATTTAATGACATTTTATTGGTTTGACATTTTAATTGTAATTTAATGACATTTATATAATTATTGACATTTTATTAATTTTGAATGTTTTAGTAAAATATATATTTAAATAATACTTTTTGTTTATTTTTTTATTTCTATTTATCTATTATTAATTAGAAATTTGTACGTCGTTGACGGCAAGACATAGCGTTCATTTTTATAAGTTCTACAAATAAAAATATTTGAATTTGAAACTTTCATCCAAATCGGTCCAGCCATTTAGGAGTTAGGTGACAAACACACGTACAGAAGAATTATAGATATTAAGATAAATAAAGATAAACAGCCGTAGGCATTTATATACTGTAACCTGCTGACTGACACGCGTCCAACCTGGAAGATTTTAAACTTGGCGTGAGCTCAACGCGCAACAAGTTTTAACGCATTTCATTTTTTACGTAGGCTTAATTCTTCTCGTTTTCGAGTAATTGGTACTTTTTTTTTTAATTATTTTTTTTATTTGGGTGGGCACTTATGGTACTGCTGCAAGTGGGAGATGGTCTGAGCAGAAGCACCACACTCGTAGGCTTGTCGCAGTTTGAGAGCTCACAACGAAGGCTTAGTGTTCATGCTCAACGGATTTCTTATTCTTCTTCTAATGAAAACAAAATACAGTAGAAGAATGGAAAAGTGTAGTATAGTATCTGAATCTCATTTTGGTCTATCGCGCTTCTATATCATATTTTCTGTAAATTGAGAGGTCTGGTTCTTGTGCTACAGTACCTCCTAGTACAAGAGCCAGGGCTACACTGATGTTTGTGTCTTGAAGTAAAAATAAATATATATATATATTTTTTAATTAATTTTAAACTGACAAAGTGGTGGCAGATTCCGAAGGATTCGAAAGACCATTGACAGATTATTGCTGTCATAGGCTAGGCTATGGTCACCAAGCCGTTTGTTAAGCTTCGTTTCCCTCCATTTATTAGAACCATCACTGCGAAACGATAACTTAACTGTCTACAGTTACAGGTCAGCTTTACGTCTATCTAAAGTATGCATGTCCTGAATAACTAACCCGTTTATATCAACGACTAGCTGATCCGGCAAACGTTGTTTTGCCATATAAATTATTTCTAGCTGCCCGGCGCTACTTCGTTCGCGTGGTGTCCTACCCCCTACCCTACTCCTACCCTACTCCTACCCTACTCCTACACTACTCCTAACCTTCTCCTATCCTACTTCTACCCTACTTCTACCCTACTCCTAACCTACTCTTACCCTACTCCTAACCTACTCCTACACTACTCCTACCCTCCTTTTACTCTACTCTACTTCTACCCTACTCCTAACCTACTCCTACCTACTCCTACCTACTCCTAACCTACTCCTAAACTATTCAAAACCGTTAATTTAATACGTGCGTCAATTCGAGTGGACCCGAGTCTAACGTACCGAAGGGACGATCGTCAAATGTTTGACAGGAAAGTAGGCAGAACCGTTTATATGGGAAAATGAAATTATTGTTTTTACTATCTTCCTGGCAATTTTTCCATATTTTCGCACCGTTTAAACCTTCCCTGGACTACGACAAACATTTCAAAACCAAAATCAGCTAAATCGGCCCAGCCGTTCTCGAGTTTTAGCGGCTCAAACGAACAGCAATTGATTTTTATATATTAGGGGTTAAAGTATGAAATTGCCGATTTGTATGATGTTTTTTTTTTAATTTAACATATTTATTTAATCAAAATAATTACCAATATTATCTACTTATACATTGCTGCCGTCTAATAGGAAGGTAAAGGCATTTATGCCTTTGCGAGAGAACTCTCGTGATCTAGATTCGACAAACTGTGTGAAAGCATTTTGTACTGCCTCCTGAGACGAAAACTTTTTATCACGTAGAAAATTGTCCAAATCACGAAAAAAATGGTAGTCCGTTGGAGCAAGGTCTGGCGAATACGGAGGGTGAAGAATGGTTTCTAATTGCAGTTCCTGTAGAATTAAAACGGTTTCTCGTGCTGTATGAGGTCTCGCGTTATCATGGAGCAATAATGGTGAAGATCGATTCATGAGTCGGGGCTGTTTCACTGCTAGTTTTGCTATCATTGTTCGGAGTTCGGCACAGTAGACATCTGCCGTTATTGCTTGACCAGATCGGAGATAGCTATAGTGAATAACACCATGCTGAGACCACCAAACAGTTACCATTACCATTTTATTGCTAAGCTTTGCTTTTCCACCACGAAAGCGTTTAAACCAAAATCGCACGGTGCGTTCATTAGCAGTCCCCTCTCCAAACGCAACATTGATATTGCGACCTGTTTCTGCCGCGTTAGTTCCGCGTCGGAACTCGTATTCAAAATTAACTCGAATTTTCGAAGTATCCATCTTTCTTGTCTAAGCTGAATAAATAAAACAACTGAAAGTCGATAATCGAATGTTGCACATTTTTTAAAAGAAGAACTTCATAGATACCATGTGAAAAAAGTTTCACTCAAAAATATCAAACCATGAAGGTTCTATGTCCATTCGAAGTACCTATTACAATGAAACGGCAATTTCATACTTTAACCCCTATTATATAGATGCATCTTTGAATTGCATAGAAGAAGGGCAGGACTCCATGTAATCTGGGCGTCGCGTTAATACGTCGCGTGAATTCGACAAACACACACATTGGCCAGAAAATCTTTGTTTAAATCTGCAAGGTTTTAAAGCTGTTTTAAGGCTGCTTATCCTTTTATACTGACCCCATGACATTTAACCAAAGAGTATCTAAATGCTGTAAACAAGACGAAATTAAAAGATGCAGAAATGAACAGTTCTAATAAATACTACTAAAGGAAAAAGTGGCAATATGATCGGATTTTTAATTAGCTGCAGTAAAATGACACTTTTTATTGTTATTTCGTCAAAAAATGTTGCCACACTATCTCTACTAATGATGTGATTAAAACGCAATGAAACATCGTTTTAGATATTCGAAATTGATCAATTTTGATGTAACCGTAATCAATCAAATATTATTTGTAGTGATCGGATAAAAATACATGTAGTTTCAAATCAGCGTAAATACACAGTTAGCTAAAAATAATTTTGTTTCATTTTTTACTCTAAAAATCATAGTATATCGATCTAAGAAATCCATTTTTGATAAATTAAAGTTTCCATTGCGAATAACGTTTATCTACTATACAGGGTAATTTGCAAAACACCAAAAATCTGAAAAATAAGAATATTTAAATGATTGTGATTAGAATGAATGCGTTTTATAAATGCAATCTGATCACTGATGTGTTGACAAAAAATAATGCAATGCTTAATTTTTTTATTGTAATCTTATGTTAACCTTAATGTCATTATAAATATCATCCTCTAATAATATTATCCTCTTTTATAAAATCAATTTAACATTGATCAATTTTGAACTGAATGTTAATTGAATGGATCGATTATTTTATCACATCACTATTCAAATTTCGTTAAAAAGTGGTAACATATACGAGTAAGCTGTTATTTTACTGCAGTTAATTCAAAGAATCAACTTTCTACACATAAATCGTCGTGATCTATCGCGCTCCATGCACTTTTGCAAATCAGACATAATTATGATATGTTTTTTAATGATTGACAAAATGTAAAAACCTACTGCCACTAAAATCCTGCTAATTAGCGTATATTATAGAAACATAAATGTAATATTCTGTTGAATATGGTAACTCCACTGCTGCCGTCCTAGGTTCTACGTTTAGATATTCAGATTTAATCAAAACAATTTTTTGTGAAGTTTAATAAAAAAAAAACTAATGTTTACAAAGCAAAGCCTTGTAATTGTTTCATATAATTCACATACCTTCATTCATGAACGCTTCTGAAATTAAGGGACACCAGAACTGCCATTCTTTCAGTATTTCCTAGCCACACAATGTAGTATATACACAATACATATCAATCAATCGACACAATGATATACATTCACTTGCAGGCACTTAAATGTACTTTTCAGATAAGACCAACAAAAAGGAAATATAGCCAATTGATGCTGATCAAGTGATGTTTGTCGAACAAGTGACGAATAAGGTCTCGTTAAAGAGAGCATTTACATAACGGCTGGTCAGTTCAGTGGACCCTCCAAATGTTGGACTTGTGGATTTAGATAAAATTGAATTTAAAACTACACATAATATTCCCCGGTTATTTTACAGTTGAATAAGCTACTAATTCGAATATCCTATTGGTTTTTATGAACTCGAGTACGTGCGAAAAGTAAAATATTCTCCCCGCGATAAAGGTGTCTTGGGTAAGCTTGAATCCCTCGCTGCTTTCTGGATTCTAGTCTTTCTTCGCTGCGCTCGGGAGCCCTAGAATCCTTCGTTGCGTTCGGGATTCATTATAGCGCCCGTGACATAAGACACTGCTTTATCCCCATCTACTATGTTAGTACTCTCATCCCTTCTGTCAAACAACATTAAGTTATATGTAACTATAGACACAGACTTTAAAGCTCTAGCCAAACGAAGCAAATCCGGCGCGTAGAGCAGGACTAAATTTGCTCACGCTGACTGTTGAGTTGCGTTGTGGTCAGAGCTTCACATAAGTAAATAAAACTCAAGTCCCACGTTCAAAATGATTCTTTCAATAATGATTATTGTTTTTGTGTTCCAGCACCGACGTCAACGATAACAACAATGCTGAGCCGGGGCCCAACCGCCGCTCTGTATCGCCTCGCCCAGGCAGCAGTGGTGCTGGTGGTAAGCTTATTTACCACTTACTGTAAACTTTTACTTGCAACCGGCGTGCGCGTATGACCCCCTCTGGTCATGGTAATTCTCGTAATTTTAAGATCGTTCACAGTCTGATCTTAGTCTCAATCTGTCAAAAATACCTCTAATTTCCCTACGTTTTGACAAGTTTTTGACATTTGTTTGTCGCTGAGATGACACTGCGACTAGATTCGAACGTTTTAAATTACGGGAATTGGCCTTCTGATGTCTGAACGTAAACGAGGCAAAAGGAGCAATTAGCAATCTTAGCAGGTTGCGTTCTGCAGATTCTTGGTTCTAAAAGATGCCGGTTTCCTCACGCTGTTTTCCTTAATCGTTTTGAAAGCAGTGGTGATGAAATTATTTACGCAAAGTAAAGCGCCTGTCTGGGTTCGAACCCACGACCTACCAACTTGTAAGTCAGGTCCGTTACCACTGAGCCACCACTGCACACAAAATTTTAATAAAATGTTTAATTAAATGTTTTACAGAGACAATTAATAAGCCACTGTGTCTCGCGTGGATCCACATTCGGCATACGAAGAGTAGTACACAATGAACCGATTTCACATTTTTGAAAAGTCTGCGAACTGTATGTACAGGCAACACACTTAATGGATTCGAAAAACCTATTCTTACACAAAATTTAATAATTTTAGGGTCAAGCTCGAGCGGATTTAAACGCCCGTCGACTGAGGTAGAGAATGTACCGCCGAAGAAACGCTTACGTATGTTCGAGTCCGCGTTCCTCCGCCGCGACTCGTTCATCGACAGCATGTTCGGTGGAGTGCTGCTGACGCGTGTCGAGTGCACCGAGTGCCACTCGTCGTCGCTGTCCCGCGACGTGTTCCGGGATCTGCAGCTCGCTTTCCCCGACAAGCCCGAAGGCTGGCAGCATAACGTACAGAGCTTACTCGAGTTCTACTGCTCCAAGGAAAGCCTCACCGGTGAAAACCAATACCAATGCCGCGACTGTGGTGAACTACGAGATGCCGAACGAAGCGTCCTCATCGAAACCACGCCCAAATATCTAATCCTCGTCCTAAAGAACTTTAAGTGAGTATTTCGAATACCTGTCAAATGTTCCCATTTCTCCTCTTCTTTTAGTTTCTCTGTCTTTAGTTGACAATCGAACTTTATCCGAAGGAAAACAGGAATACGATTTTTAAAATTAGAACCATTGTCAACAGGTTCGATCCGAAGCTGCAAGTGCAAACTAAACTGATGCACTCGATGTACCACAACCACACCATCACGCTGCCGTCGGTGCGCTCCCAGGCCGTGCACTCGTCCTACAAGCTGTACGCCGCCGTCATCCACGCCGGCACCACGCTCGACTCGGGCCACTACTACACGCTCGCTAAAGACAACGACCAGTGGAACATGTACAACGACGACGTGGTCACATCCTCTGATGAGGCACAACTGAACGGCCTCAACCGCTCCAGCACGCCCTACATCCTGTTCTACCGGCGCACTGACATCGAAGAGGGCACTGCTCCATCCATGGAAGAACTGCCCCCCAAGGTGCAAGAGACAGTGATGTCGCACAACAAGCACTACGTGGAGACTGTGCGCAAAATGCGGCTGGCTCGTCCATGACGGTTAAGATCGGACAAGTACATCGACTTCACGGTGTTGGATAACGATGACATGGACGACCCAGCTTTTGTTTCTGATAGCAAGCCCTCAATGCGACTTTAAATTTAATGATACATTTTAAAAATCATTACTTCAACTCGGACTCTGGAACTTAATTATGTATGTTACGGTCGTTGCGATGCAGGGGCGATCACGAGCTCGTCACAATCTACAGAATCTTAGTTTGACAAAGACAGGAAATTGTTCATCCAGCTCCGCCTATCTAGCTCTCCTGGCTGACAGTCTCCCTTTGTGATTCGACAATGAACTTTGGACACGAATATATCAAGTGACGGTTTAAAACTAATGAATTTTATAGACGTGATCGCAGTTGGAAGTTACATACTTCCTCGACATGAATATAAATTGGGATAATACACACATCAGTCTCTGCTGACATCCAGAATATATATAATTACTTACCGTTGAGTATTTGCGTTTTTTGGTGTTGTGTTTGTTTATATGCATAATGACGAGTGTACAATATTGTTTCATTATTTAATGCTGATGTAACGTACACGTTCTTGAAGAACTACTTAAATAATTATTGTGGTGTATTATATGGATTACAAACTCTATAGACATTTTTTATGTTGTTACGCAGTTTTTTTTTTACTGAATGATTCAAATACCGTGTCGTGTATGTAGTAGATGTTACTTGTTTATCGGTTATACAATTAAGTGCTGGAAACTAATTGTTGTGAAGTGAAATGGATTCAACCTCTGTCATGGGCAGCACAGCTCGTTAGTCTGCAACGCGATTTTGTGTTCAACTATACATATAGGAAGGACATAGCTCGCAACTCAGGCTTCGTGCAGATCTAGAGTCATTATCGTGCAATCTATTTACATAATACTTAGACCGTAACATATATACATTGAAAGTTGAATATAGAGAACTTCTGTATATTATTTATGGAGTATTTATAAGTGAAGTAGTTAAACATAAGAAATCTTTAAAACTTACATCTCATGGTTTTTGCAAAAAACCTCGTTATATTAATAAAGTAATATGAATGTTAGAATAATTTTAAAATGATAATATTCTAGATATCTATTCGTGTTGATATTGCATAAAATATTCATTTCAAATGCATTAAATCACATCAATAAGATAAACATGAGTGTTATTGGTAGATTTAAAACATGGAAAGATTTCAGTGAATTCACACAATATATAACGTATGCATGTTATTATTATCGTATATCCTTAGAGTAAGTAGGTATTCGAAGACGGGATCTATGGTGGCTGTCTCTAGACCTAGTTTTAACATTAACACATATAGTAAAGTAATTTTGATAACATCTACATGTTCAGTGTTTCTAATAGTATCCAATCGCTGAAATCCTCCACTCTTTATCATCTTATTAAATGTAGTGACGAGGTTTCTTGCAAAAGCTTATTTACAACTTGACTGACAATTTTTATTTTTTTGTTCTGTGTTGTTCACTCATCTTTTTTTTTGTTTCCTACGATGTTTTTAAATGAGCTATAACTCCTATTCGGCAATCAGGTACCTATACTTTATTTTTTAGATTACTTGTATAGTGTGCTAACAACATTTTGTAATAATCAGAATGTGTTATTCCTATTCCTTTATTGTTTTATTAAAGTATCGAGATTATTCACTTTAATATTATTATATATTATACACACATTATTTTAGCTAAATATTTTGTTATACATTCTGGTAACACTGGTTAGGTGTAATATCCTATAATTATGTCTCAGATTGATGTAAAAATGTTACTCAAACTAATGTAAGTTCGTGTTATTGTGCATTTGCATAACCTAATATAATTGTATTTGACGTACACGACTATTTATAATTCGACGTGTCACTTTCTCATCCTTAGCTGATCTGTTACCCAAATTCGTTTGTTTTGCCTCTGGAATGGCATTTTGTTTAACTCCCAACATTAATATATATATTAACAGTGGCACATTGACGGTAGGTTAGGCGCAGAGGCTGAAAGCATCTGCACCACAGGTCGGGGTTTCGAAGACCCTTAATTTTAAAAAACCATTAGAATCACCAACTAAAGTTGTCAAAAAATAAAAGGCCCGTTTTGACATTTGAGAATGCGTTCTTGACACCTGGCAGTTTCATAAAAACGAATACGTGTTTTGCGAATTTGATCTTTATTAACTACTAGAACTGTCAATGTCAAAACGGGCCTTTTATTTTTTGACAAATTTAAAAGCAATTAATTATACAATGTTGCCTAAGGAGTTAATGTTAAGTTATGCTGTCTATGAAACTGTTAACATTAATAGTTAGAATAGCATAATTATACCACTATCACGCCTGTTGGTTCTTATTTATACCTATTTAGTTATTGTCCCAGTTAGGATGTTACTGCGGCGAAGTCACGACTATTCGAGTATTTCTTTTTACACACTGTTGCTGTTGCTGAACATTTTATGTAAATATTATTTTATCCTTCGCTATTAATTTAGCAACAAAACATAGGTTTATTAAAGGAAGTGCGGTTCTCTCTATTATTTATATTCAGCGTAATCAATAAGATGTACTCTATTTAGATAGTTTACATCTTTAACGCTTTGTCATTCGAATGAACGCGACTTCGCTGGGCTTATTTACATATGTTATTAATATTAAATCGTTTAGTTTGTCCTTTATGTAAATAATTAAAGCATTTAAAGATTAAGATAGATATTCCACATGGTAAACATAGTATAAGTAGGTATATATATGTATATGTTAATTTTCAGGGCATAGCATCAGCCCACTCATACATCACTTTTGTTTATAGTTAGAAACGCATATTATTGTAAAATCGGTTTTTGGTTTAAAATAATAAAATAAACGTTGGAAAAGTTACTTTTGTTTCCTTATTAGGGTCAAATGTAATTACTTAGCGAAACTCCGCAGACGTGATGGGTATCGATAACTAAACATGATAAAACATAAAGAAATTATTTAATTATATTTTTTGGGGTTAACGACCGCTGGTATCGTAGTTACTTGAAGATTGAGTTGAGAAAATCAGATTTGTCGATGTTTTATCGTGTTCAGTTATCGATAACGATTATGTCTGTAAAGTTTACACTACGGGCCTTGTCTCAAAATTTGTTTTACTTTTATTTAAATTATTTTTATTTATTTTGTTAGATATAGATACCCATCGCGTCTCCGGAATTTGTTTGCGTTACCCCAAATGTCGAGTACTGTCATTTGAGTGTACGAGATAATTAATTAGGACATCAGCTTCTGTGCGTTAATTTTTAAAGGATGATGCCATGAAATGTATGGAAGCTGGTACTCGCTGCAATAGGAGTAAATCCTATCCTACATAATATTATAAACGCGAAAGTTTTTATTGATGGATTGATGGATGTTTGTTACTCTTTCAAGTCAAACTACTGAACGGATTTGGATGAAATTTGGTACACAAATAGATCATAACCAGGATTAACACTTTTTATCCCGATATTACCACGGGATCGAAATTTATGCGGGTGAAACCGCGGGGCGCAGCTAGTGAAATATCACTAGAAAGGTATTAACATTTAGTTAGTACAAGAATTCCAGTGACCCTTGTCTTGATTTCATGCCAACAAACATTTAGGCGTCAATTAGAGCTTGTTTTAGAACTTGACGAGATATAAAGGCGCTACATCAGCAGTTACAACTTTTAGTGACAAAAGAGCGTAGACAAGCAAAATATTTCACTTAGAGCTATACCACAGCGTTACAAGGGCGATAACAGGGTGAGTTTAAAGGTTAAAGACATAAAACAGCAATTTTTAACACTACAATACGGGCAAAGCATCCTGTGTTATAGGTTTAAGTGAATCTTACAACTATAAGATCTAAATAAAAAGTAAGCATTGATTACAACCCCCCATAGTGCTATGCAAGTGATAATTAACTTTCGCCACGAACCAAAAGTTGCACAAAAGCAATAATTACCGCTACCAGTTCTACAATGGTGCTCATAAACTCTTTTGTACCACTAAATGCCTAAAGAGGGACAAAACTCGCTTATGTTACATAAAGTCGAACAGTAGGAACATTTTTTGCTAACATAGAACTTCCAGTGCTTAATGTGACTTCTGTATAACTTTAGGTAGACTAATAGAGCTTAATACCATTTCTCTACCCCTTATTTGTTCACTTTTTGTGGTGTGCGTTACCTTGGCAAAATGTTGTGCATTTGAGAGGTGAGACCATAACAAATAATTAGTATATCATGAGGAGCAATTTGTTTACTAATAGCAAAATTTGTGTGAATTGTAGTTTTAAAGTTATGTGAGAAAAACACATTTTGCTGGAGTAACGTTTGAAACGTTATCCTGGCAAAATCGATTTTCAATAATTCGTTCAGCCTGGAACCAAATACAAGTATAGATAGCTTTTGTTGCGTAGTAGAAGTTTGTAAATAGCAAAATTTGTGTGTGATATGGTTCTTGAGCTATTTAAGATTTTGCTGCGGTAACTTTTTGGGATTTCCCAGATCTCGAAAACGGCTTAACGCAGAAGGTTGAAAAAAATACCAGTAAGAGACCTTAATTTTTTTAAATTTGTGTAAACATTAGTTTTTGATCTGGTTGTCGTAAACTAATGTAATTAAATGGTTTCAAAAATCAGATAAAAACGGATTTGCCAGTAAACCAAAACACTTATAACCAAATAAACATCTGTAAAAAATACCCATGGTAGACGCATAAAACGTCAAAAATATTAAATTTTGTATCTTTACACGATAAGAAGAAAAAAAACAAATTCGATTAATTTTAGACTCGTAGCACTTTAGCGATGAAATACGCAGTTCCCAAACCATTAAGAAACGTGGCAAACTTTAAACAAATTAAAATGATTCATGAACATTCATTCCTGTTAATTTCAGTTCAAAGTTATATCAAAATCAAGAATATGTCAGAAATTCTCTAATAAGCCGACCAAATTAAAAAGGTCACGTAAAAGCGGGGGCCCCGTACGTACGAGTAGTCTTCGCAAATTAGCAACTTAGTGTCCGATGTTTTGTACAGTTAAGCAGAAAAAGTTTTACGTGAAACCGATTTTTTAATGTTTGAAGTGCTGGTACCATATTACACAATTTCTACTAGTTTTCTATTTTATAAATGAAAATCATGTTAATTAACAGTAGTTTTAAACAATTTAATGGATCATAAGTAATTATTTAAAGTCAAAGTAACTTTAAAAAGGTAAGTTAACATTTCAGTAAATAATTTATAGTGTGATTTAAAATCAATACAAATATATATACGTGGTGGAAGGGACACCGACGCGAAAATATAGTTTATTGTTTCTGTTTGGTCAACTAAATATGAGACTAATTTTTAAATAAAAATAATGAATCATGACCATTTTATTATTTTTACTAACCTGACCAGCAAACTTTTGTATGCAACTGTACTAACAAAACATCCATATTATCGCATTCATTTAAGATGGTTACGCTTACCTATGTATGGTGCGGCCGCTTTTTCGTGACCTTATCGATTTGGTCAGCTTATTTGAGAATTTCTGACATATTCTTGATTTTGATATAAGTAACTTTCATTACAGCCGTAATTGAAAGCTGAAATCAACAGGAATGAATGTTCATGAATCATTTTAATTTGTTTAAAGTATGCCACGTTTCTTAATGTTTTGGGAACTGCGTATTTCATCGTTAAAGTACGACCAGTCTAAAATTAATCAAATTTGTTTTTTTCCTATCGTGTAAAGATACAAATTTTAATATTTTTGATGTTATAAGCCTCTACCATGAGTATTTTTTACAGTTGTTTATTTGGTTAGAAGTGTTTTGGTTTACTTGCAAATCCGTTGTTATCTGATTTTTGAAACCATTTAATTCCATTGCTTTACGACAACCAAATCAAAAACTAATGTTTAAACAAGTTTTAAAAAATTAAGGTCTCTTATTGGTAGATATTTTTTTCAATCATCTGCGTTGAGCCGTTTTCGAGATCTGGGAAATCCCAAAACGTTACCGCAGCAAAATCTTAAATAACTCAAGAACCATATCACACACAAATTTTGCTATTTACCTACAAACATTTACTACGCAACAAAAACTATCTATTCATGTATTTGGTTCCGGGCTGAACTAATTTTTGAAAATCGATTTTGCCAGGATAACGTTCAAACGTTACTCCAGCAAAATGTGTTTTTATCAAATAACTTTAAAACTACAATTCACACAAATTTTGCTATTAGTAAACAAATTGCTCCTCATGATACACTAATTATTTGTTATGGTCTCACCTCTCAAATGCACAACATTTTGCCAGGGTAACGCACACATTTTTGTGAGATACCAATGGCGACGCAACTAAAAAAATCTAAAACAGCCAAAAATGCTTGGAAACGTCAAAGTAGGACTGGTGGAAATAGACGAAAATTGTTGAGAGAATATAAACTACTCTGTTTCTGTTGAGGATCCAAAATTAATACAAGAAAATGTGATTGTAACTGATAGTAGTACTAGATGCAAGTAGTCAAGCGGGAGTTTTCTACGAAAATGTGGCACTGGGTTCCGTACATGATTTTTCAGAAAATGTGTGTGAAAGTGGTGCTACAACTACAAGCGATCAGAAGGAAAAAAATCAGTCATTACCTGAATTCGGTGTTATTCAATCATGGTTATAAAATGAAGAACAAACTCGATATGTTTCTGCTTCCGATTAAGTCATCGTATCTAAATATGTATTCAGTTAAGGATAAGGCTGACAATCGTGAAGAAATTTTGTTATAAGCAAGAGATGTACACTAGATGTAAACTAGTGTGTATTGAGCATGAAAATTCACTATATTTTATTCCTTTACTTCACACAGTTTAAAATATCAAATTAAACACAACATACCAATCACATTTCTTTTATTCTCATCACAAAACAAATCAACATAGTTTTTCTTTAAATTAATCAAATTCAAATAAAGTATCACACATAATTCTGATATCTTGTCTTTACTAAAGTTGACACTTATGATGATGACCTAAAAAGCAATAAAATTGTCTAATAAAGATTCATGAAACTCAGCATAACAATAAGATTTATTGTAAGGTAATATAAAATGTTGTACTTTTATTCACGATTCCTTATCTGCTAGTCTAGGAACATAGTTATAATCAGTAAATATGTTTACTGATTTTTGCCAGTAATACATTACATACTTAGAAATTGACAATAGTAATATGATAAAAATATTTAAAAAAGAAGATGCAAGGCGCCAAAATGCAGATTTGGAGTAGGTATGTAACTATGGCTAAATGTTTATTTAAAATTTAAAAAATAATCAATATAATAAGTGTGCATAAGGCCATCTAATAAACAAAAACATAAATTATATGAATCAAGATCTACCTATCAAGCGATAGGTTATTTAAAAGTCACAAAATACGAATATATGTCCGTTGAAACACAATTCAAATAACTTTCATTATTTAGAAAAAATAATTAAACTAACATCATCATAAAGATTCTTCTTCGTTTTCGATTGAGAAGAAGCCAGTCGCTTCTTCGAGATGAAGGCGAATGATGATTGGTCAGCCGACTGAATGAAGTAGTTCACACCACAAGTCCACAACATGCAACTTGAGAATATGGCGCTTCAGTCTGCTCTGCTCTGCTAACAAAACAAATGTACCATGTTTATAAATTAGATACTAAGTACAATTAATTACATTCTGTATTGTGTGACCCCTAAACTAGGACATCCTGTATGACAGGGGTCGAGCTTTTTCCAATTACATGGATGAGCATGAGAAGGCTTAGATCTATTTATGTATTGTGGATTAACAAACAATATAATTTCATTATGATTAAAATTCTTTCTTCGTACTGTTTTATTAAAATTTTAGGTATTGTATGAAATAGTAATTAATTTATCACACGGTCATGAAATTTCATAAGAAAAAATATCTCCACTGAAAACTTAGATTTACCTACATAGATAACAGATAAAGGTCCAAATTATGAATATTATTGCTATTACTATCGGTACTTATCACAAAGAATCTCCTCTACTATACTGGTGACTTGTAACTATAATTAAACCCTAAAAAAACAAATAATTTGTGTTCTTAAATTGTAAAGTAAACTAAGGTAGGTACTCAATTTGGTTGTGGTTTTGGGCAGCTACTACGGATCCCTAAATTTATTTGTCCACCATGTTTAGGTTACGAATTGATCTGACTAAGGTTAGAAAAACATAAGTAAACACGTTTTAATTGAAGTATTTTGCTTCATTGTGTTCTAATACTACTAGCACGATACCTTAAACTAGAATAGGCAACGTTTTATTACATTATTACAAAAGTTTTATGTTACTCCATTTCTAATAAAATATTTCTTTTCAGTCCGACAAATATTAACATATATACGCACTGTTCGCACAAAAAAACAAGAAGTTGATGAAATAAAAAAATATCCTTAGATGTTAAAAATGTTAGCTCCTGGCACAGGCGACTGAAGGAACACGGGTGGGTTTTAGTCAGTAAAAGTCTGACACTGCCTTCTGCTTCCCCAGAGCGGGAGGGGTCATTTGATGATTTCCCACCCAAAAAAAAAAAGGCCGTATTATAGCCTTTGCGGATCTATACTAGCGTTCAAAGCGTTAATAATCACCTATTTGCCACCCTCTTATCACTTAAAAATATAGTGAGTGACATTGTAGTTCTACTGTACCGCTTAAGGAGTTAGTATTCACCTATTTGCAGCCCTCTTAACACCCAAAGAGTTAATAAACGATATTTTAGTCTATTGTACCACTAAAGGAGTTATTTTCGCCTATTTAACACGTTTTTATAACTTGTAGTTTCAGTTACCGCTATTATAGTTCTCTTATTGCTTTATTATACCTCTTAACCCATTCTGTAACTCTATTTTACCGCCATTAAACAACCTAAGGTGATAAAAAAAGTGCGCCCAATTCGGGGGTACCTATATATAGTAGAGTTATAGCGCGCTCTAACTCCGAATGCATAACACTTATTTAAAACTTTAGGATCTGGTTAGGGCTCCAATAGATTTACTTATAGTAAATCTATTAGAGCTTGTCTTAGCGCCTAAGTGTTAGTTAGGGTCCGATCTCAGTAATACGTACAGTGTGGAAGTTGAGACGAGGCAGTAAGGGAAGCTACCATAACCTTTGTAGCTAGAGAAAAACATTCTTAGGAGACTGTCCTTAACTTCTTACATTTTATTTTTTCAATCGATGCAGTTTCGTGTTAGGATTCGAGGATATTTGCACCAACTGAGGATAGAGTGTGTGTATAACTCCAGCTTCCTCATATGTGATAGAATAATTCTACCTATGCCAATATTTAAGGCATAACAGTTGCAATCAAAATTCCTAGTCTTAATTTAGCTGCCACAAAAACTTCGTTAGTATGAGTCGTTTAGTGTGTGTTAGCTGGAGTGACGTCACCCTAGCTTCGTCATTCAATACATGCAAACCACTGAGGTTAGGGTTTTGGACTATAGTAAGAAAAATAAGGCATAATAGCTGCCTGCACAAGGAAGGAAAAAACTGAACGATAATACTTAAAAAGTGTTGAAACTACGATCAAAAACTTGAACTGAGAACTTTGATTGTAGCTATTATGCCTTAAATATTAGAATAGGTAGTTATTCTATCACATATGAGGGAGCTGGAGTTATACATACGGATAGAGTACTAGAAAATTCAGAAATCGCACAATACTTTTCCCATGCCTACATTTCAGTGATTGATAATCTTATCCACTATATTTTACGACGTTTGCTATTAATTATTAAAAGAAAATTGTAATGTTGTTTATAATGTATTCGTTCATCATCTGCCTAGCCTTTTCCCAACTATGTAATTGTACATATCTAAGGGTCCGCCCAGAGCGGCAGGGGTCATTTGATGATTTCCCACCCAAAAAAAAAAAGGGTCGTCTTCCAATCAAACTGGTTGCAGTTGAATATGAGTATTTTACATGAAGCGATTGCCTATTTTACCTCTACAACCCAGGCACAGGGTAACTCTTGATCCATTGGTAAGACTAGCACAGAGGTCTGTCTCGAAATGTAATGGATAGTCACCCATCCACGAACCGACCGCGGTCATCGTAGCCTAACCTTCGACCGACAGCCGTGCGGCTGTTATTAATTAGCCATGAGCCATAAATACATGTAAATCCACTAACGTAAAACATTTTTCATTGTCGTCTACTGAATCGTTAAGGCAGGAGCTGTAAATCCTGCATGCCTGGAATATAATATATTATATTATTATTATATTATAATATATTATATGTAATATGAATTATTTGGTACCTACTTACCCTAGGTACCAAATAATTCACATTACATATAATATATCAGCTAAGTAATAATGTGAACACCCGCACGGATCGAGCGATCAAGTGAAGCTACGCTTGCCGCGGTTGGTCCGTCTATGGGTCCTTTATTCGCATAATATCAGATTCTCAATATATTACTTAGATTCGCTAAACATTATATTATTCTCCAAATAGCCGAAATTGTACATTTAACCTAGATAATATTTTTAACTGACATGCCTCATTTTGTAACATTTCATTCTTAATAATTTATTCAATTCAATATTAACCTAATATTTTTACTTTTGTATTGTAATAATTTTATTTGTAAGTATACCTGATATTTGCGCGCCCCACGTGGCAGAATGTCATGAGACCATTTATTAATTAAAGACCATGTAATGTATCTACCATATTCGGACAAAAAAAGGAATTTGAATTTTTTTAAATTTAGCTCGAGAAGTGCATTTATTTTATTAAAATTATTGATTTGCGGCTCCCATTCTGAACTGCTTCAAGAACCGACTGGACAGATTAAAATAATAACTCCAAACTATAAAACATACGCAACAGCTAATTAGCTGCTATACCCTGTCCATTAGGTAAACCGTTTTTTGACCGATGGAACTAGTGATTGCAGCAACTCACAATACATTGATTGATACACGTACGGTATTATAATGTCTGTAAGAAGTCATAAATAAGATAATTCAATAAGATAAGGCAGTTTATATATTTTATTATACGCATTTTAAAGTAATCTGGAATAGTTCGTTCTAAGACAGCTGTCAAAAAACGTTTAATCTAATGAACAGGGTATAGTTTCAATTTCAACAAAGGAAAATGCCATGGGACCGTACCAACTTGCGAGGGTGTGTTTTATGATAAAAATATACGAAATTGTTACACTTAGGTACTTTTTTTCTTTAATCTTATGTTTAAACACACAATATGACTATAAAAAACTTTACTTACTATACTTACATAATACGATTAAAGTGTGTAGTCGGCTCCCTGTCTTCTTCCAAATAGGAAACTTGTTGTTCAGGGTTATAGCTCCGAAAATCCAAATCGCTTGCCTCAAACCTAAAAGGTCTTCTACCATTCAAAATAAACAGCATTGATTGGATTTTGTCTAGGGGGGGCAATCTTCCAGCTGAACTAACCAGTCATTTAATGAATAAATAATCCCACCACATGTTATTTTTCGAATTCCTTACGTATTTGATATTAATTTCAACTTTATACCTCCATGCGTTCTTGAGAAAAACATGGCAGGGCATGACTGTCTGTATCTGTGTCTGTATATACCTGTCTGTCTGTCAGTCACGGCAGGGCATGACTGACAGACAGACAGGCAAATATTTAGCCAGTTTTATTTTTTGTTTACCCTAGGCCTAAAGTAGTTATTTCGACAAAATGTATGGAGCCCCTGACTTTTTATATAAAAACTAAGGTTGTATATCGTGATGGCACAGTGGCTAAGGCCCGGCTCACATTCCCCTAGTCCGTCTCACAGAAGAGGCTTAGCTGTGTCCCTGTCCTAGCAGTGGAATATTACAGGCTGATTATGCTATGCTAACAACTTTTGGGGAACTGGGACCATGTGGCTCCTCTCCCTCGTTGCCCACCATAGTTTAATAACGATTAAATCACAAATATTTTACTTTATTTAAAATATGAGAGAGAAAATTTTATCAATCATTCTTTTTGACTTTGCGCCCGCCCGTGGCGCGACTACTTGGTAGGTTGTGGAATTATTTTTTTTATTTCAGGCTCATTTTGTGTGTATCAGTTGTATTAAAAAGTTTATTAAAACCAATACAATATTATATTCTGTAAGACATTCAGAAGCTGTGCTTCCTTTAAAAGCTCAACGCTTGCTGTTTTTTGGTGAACAAGATGCAGAATGCTAATGACCACTTGGCTTCATGTTGCAGCGACTAGACGCAGCGACAAGTCGCAGATGCTAACGACAACTGGGCGTCTTGTTGCAGCGACTAGACGTAGCGACAAGTCGCAGATGCTAACGACAACTGGGCGTCTTGTTGCAGCGACTAGACGTAGCGACAAGTCGCAGATGCTAACGACAACTGGGCGTCTTGTTGCAGCGACTAGACGTAGCGACGAGACGGGCAGTTTTTGCTGGCACTGAGGGACCTTTAGCCATAATTATACAGGTTAACCCGTTTACAGTTGTCAAGCCTCGGTGTTGCCCCGTTGGCGTCGTGGTTGCAAGCGCGACTGCTGAGCGAGGGGTCCTGGGTTCGACTCCCAGGACGGGCAAAGTGTTATTGGGTTCTTATTAATAGCAGCCCGGAGAGTGGAAGTTGGCGGTGTGATACCACCGTGCCTCGCAAAACACGTTAAACCGGTGGTCCTTCGCCTGGTCTCTCTCCAGTCGTGGCGGATTGCGTGCCGTCCCATCGGACTATGAGAGTGAGGGAAGAGAGAGTACACCTGTGTCTGCACAAACACTTATGTTCTACAATATCTTCCGCGCCGAAGGCTCCGCTGAGATGGACCGCTATAGCCGAAATACGGAATCTAGGATATGTAATGTAAAAGTAAAAACACTGATAATAAGTTTAAAAAATATAATTATCACTAGAAAAAACTTGTACATTAGTTATTGCATAGAATCTAGTAAGTTATAGGTAATGTAATAACTTGACTTCTCTTCTAAGAGAGCATCTGGACATATCGTCAGAGCGCGTAAGAGCAGCACCATAATTTCGTAACACACTATGGATTACAATCTGAATCATTTTGAAGTTGATATTGCTAATCCATTACTTCATATTACGTGTCAATTTTTTCTGCTCGACTACGTAATTATAACCCAATGAATGTTGTTGAACTGTCAAAATAAAAGCCATTGCTACTGTTAGTGTGCTACGCAATTATCCCGCAAGCATTAAATCAAGTATAAAACCCAATCTGATTCTTGAAAAAATACAGCAACATCTATTCAAACTTATTTTTTCACGAATCGGAGGTCGATGCACTCGGTCTTTAAGGCTTTCTCCAGTCAACCACGTTTCTAAATACAATACTAAAGTAAAAATAACTTGATAACCTAAGTAAGGAAGGTAAAGATCTAGGTATGTACCTACAATACCTACAATACAACATAAGGATCACGCCAGTATTTCCCGATGGGACAGGCAGGAGTGTATAATACCTATAAGTACCGAGTTTCAAGGTAGCTTACTGCCATCATCCGGGTACAAATTCATTTTCGGGGCATGTCTTAAATTGTTTTGGTTCTAGGACATGCTGGCTTCCTCTAGATGTTTTTCTTCACATTTTTGAGAGCAGTGGTGATGAAATAATTTGCACAACGTAAAATGCTTGTCCGAGTTCGAACCTACGACGCTCGTAAGTCGCGGCCGTAAGGTACTACTTGACCACCACTCTGCTCCGAAGTAGGTAAGTATGTACCTAATTCACTCATGACCGTTTTGATTTCGATAGTAAATCGATGTCAGTACCTATAGGTACAATCTCCCAAAGATATCACAAAAATATAAGTGCTTACTCCAATGCATGAATCCGTAAACAAATTATTTCATCAAATATCCGTATTGAAATTGCCCATGATGAACTTCGTATGACCCTTCCGGCCGAACGGAATTGAGCCCGTGCATTGGCTGCATTTGTATTGATTTCCGAATGCTTGAGGCGCGCGCAATTCAGGATACCTAGCGATACATATGTCCGATGCACTAGCTCGCCCTAACCCGCCCCCGCCCTTCCCCCCCGTTGCTACCTGCCGCACCCTTTTCCATCCCTACCTCAGCCGTCTAGACATGATGGAATATTAAATCAATGCAGCGGATTCACGCTGCCCGGCCAAACTGATTGCGTTCATATCTAGCGATTTTGTATAGCATATTGCATATGGAGTTACGTAAAAACCGTCGGGCGGTGGCCGGCCCCAGGCTGCGGTGAGAGTATCATTAACGTTGTACGTACAATTATTTAGGTACTTACGTAACAATACTTAATACTACCTCCTATTATAATTATGAAAATATTAGACATCTATTCCATTAAGGAAATATTTGGTAAGTATTAATCTAATAGCATCATTAGTAGGCAGGATCTACAGTTAGCCTCAAATGGATGTAAGTATATTTACAATACATCGACAAGAATTCTACAATAAAAAAATAGTCTTCAATCTTTCTTCCTATCAATGTGTAGCCACAAATTATTACACATTGGGTACTTAATAGTAAGTGGAGGTCAGATAGGCAGTCGCTCCAGGTTAAATACTGGTATTCCGCTGTATTCGGTTAGACTGGAAGCCGACCTCAACATAATTAGGAAAAGGCTAGGGAGATTTTTGTTTTGGGTATCTAATAATTGTAGGCTAGCTACATATTGATAGATACAGTATTATGGAACAGATATCGTAGAATAAGTGTAAAATGAATTCCTGTCGGTATACCTAATATCTTTTTGAGGCTGCTGTACCTAACTACTAAATAAGAAAACCAACCATTGTCGTAGTAAAGACATGGTTTAGTTTTGGGTAAAACACATTTTTGCAGTCATGTTTGATGTTTTGTTAGCAGTCGGTCGAATATGCCCGTAGAGAATTTTAAAGTCAGACCTTACCCCGTGGTCAGGCCATTGACTGAATAGATAGGGTAATTTACACACTGAACTTAGAGTTTCTTTAGAAAAATAGCAACTATAGATATTATTTATAAGCCAATAAGTTTTCCCCCAATATTGTTGAGCTTCTCTGTGGCAGCTCGGGCGATGTGCTTGAAAACTGATCCTGGCACCTGATGGAAAAACCAATAATTGATTAGGAAGGTACCAACTTTTAGTAGCTATACGGGTTCGAGTCATCTGCAGTTCCCACTTCACTCTAGCAATAATGGACAGAACTACAAAAATATAAGTTTAAAATCAGTATTCCTATGGTATTGTAGGGTAACTGCAGGGTAATACTTAGTGTAACGCATATTAAATGACAATTGAACGCTATCCCCCTTATTACAAAACAAGGTTTTTCTTTAGATCGGAGGGCAATTCTCGTAAGTTTAAGAACGTTCACAGTCTGATCTCAGTCTCAATCTGTCAAAATTACCTCTAATTTCTCTACATTTTGACATTGTTTGTCGCTGAGATCAGATTGCGACTAGATTTTGAACGTTATTAATTACGAGAATTGGCCTTCAGGTTTAAACCACCGAGCTAGGTATTAAGATCCTAACTGTTATAGAAATGCAGTTCTTTATACAAAAATGACGGCTTAGTTTGATGCTATGTTATGATTTTAATATGAAGAACTTTGTCTGAATCGAAATAAAGTTCGAAATACTGGCCCAAAGGCAAAGAGTACCTACCCAATGGTTTAGGCTTGAACTAAATTTAGATTTTGTTTTGTAATAAGACGGTATGGGTTTCATTTCGACAGTTCACCCACGTTCATTTATGAACGTATAAAATAATGGATTAGCAATATCCTTCAAAACTCTAGGGTTGTGATAGAAACTGTGTTACACAATTAGGGCGCTGGTGCATAAATATTCAAGTATTTATAAACAAAGGTTTCCTTTGTTACCTACATAGATTTTTAGCAATAGTGATGCTACCAGTTCTTGTTCAATTTAAATAATCACCGCGGTTGGTAGTACGTTCAGCAGACTAAATGCTATACATGGTGGCTCATTAATTTCATGTCTTTACTGTGCTATTTAATTACGGTGCACACATTTTTGACAACCGATCATTTGCAGTTGATGTCAGTAATGATTTCAAATGTAATGAAATTATTTATTCTGTACATGTGTACATAGGATAGGTAGGTATCTGAATCACTTTTACATGTCATATTAAAAAAAAATAAGCTAGATGGTTTTCCTATCTGACTAGGTACTCCTGAGAAGAAATGGCGAAACAAACTCAAGGCCTTGAATTTGTTTCGCCATGTGTGCTAAGGTTATGTCAGGACTTTAAAAGAAAGTGACCCGGGTAGAAATTAAAGTCCTGACAACCTTGGCACGGACCATTCAGGACAATGTAGAGAAATGAACCACAGAGATTGGACCAGTCCAGTCCGTCCAAGCATTTGTCAGAAATCTTGAAGCTCAACTCAGAACCTGAGGACCTCAACGACTCGACGAACAACACCAAAGAAAGGACATTTAGGTAGGCCGCATAAAGTAGGTACACAAACTAACATTAAAACAAACTAAGAAGGAAAAAAAAATACCCACATAGTCATCACATTCACAATAATTAAGTAGAATGTAATAAGTAGTAAAAATAATACTTTAAACTTATATAACTATTCATTTGCCAGATGAACATCGGAAAGAGTTACAGGAAACTGATTTACGTATGATTCGAGGGCTACTGTAATCCAGACATTTCAGAGGCAGACAGTATCGTACAGACCCACGCGCCACGCCGCGATCGATAAGTCATTAGCACGACCGGCAGTGGTTCACTGTTATTGCAATATTGCATCATTCGGAATATAACAGTTCGATGCTGTAGTTATACCTAAGCCCGTAGGTTTGCAGTTTCTAGACATTTACAAAAAATAATTCTCCCAGATATTGGATTAGTGAACATCATTGTTGTGCCAGACAATGACGATGCTAAATCATGTCAAAATGGTAGGTAACCATTGTCTCTTACTCAAAAAATTCAAAATGTCATGGCATGCCAGGATATTTAATTTATTTTTGTTAGTTCATTATGCTGAAAATGTATAAAAATAAGGTATTTTAAAAGTTAAAAAATGACTAAGGTCAATGGCCCTACAGTTTTGGTGCCATAATAAAAAATTACGGATGACTTCTAACCGAATAGAGCAAAAATTGTGTTAGGCGCCTATGGACCAAAACGGATGTCTTTTACACAACGTGGCTGCGACAACCATACAAAGTTACAATAATATCTAATGTATTTTATTTTATTAAAAATCATGATATTTTGATTCAATCGTTCACACATGCATATTTCTATAATTTTGATATAAGTACCAACGCTGGTAGCCAATTCGGATACCAGTCGACCGGCAGTTGTATGAAGACAGCACCGAAGACCATGTTAGCGATAGCAGACTTGTTAAATAATATTGATGAATGACATGAATATTTATTTTATAAATTATTGACTAACAATTAAAATTACTGTGAATGTGAGGACTATGTAGGTCATTTATTGTACTTCGAGTCGCTTAGCTTGAGTTCTGAGTTGAGCTACACGATTGCACTGACTGGACAGGTCCTCTCAAATCTTTGAGGTGCTTGCCTCAGACTCTAATCTTCATTGTCCTGATAGGGCCTGACCAAGATTATATCTGGACTTTAAAAGAGACAGTGACCTGTGAGTTTTTTCGGTCTTTCTTCAAAGAATACTCAGTTAAGAAACACCGAACTCATATAGGTTTTTTGGCTCGTAGAAGTTTTTTTTTAACCAATTTACAAATATTGGTTAAAATCCATTTATCACTTACTTCAAGGGCTGAGTTGACGAAATTTGAAAAGCCCTCAGCACCTCCGACCAATGCTTTACCAGCGGTATAGAACTTGTCTCCAGAATTTCCATACTTCTCCTCTTCACTTATAGTGTCCACAATAGGCTTCGGCTGAAACAATTAATATCAATCTGTTTAACCCACTGTCTAACTTCATTTTACACGTAGATCTATTTAGATATTATGATATGCACAGTCGACCTTGCAATTGCTTTAACACTTTTGACAACAATTCCCTGAACCAAAATTGAAACTACTAAGGTTGAAACTCTCTCAGTGTCACATAATTAGACAAGTTAACAGACCTTAGTAAGGCCTAAACAAAGTGACACGATTAATGTTTGTGCGAAGAAATACATTTTAATACGAGTGCGCCAAGTTCGTCATTGCGCCCGAGGCGGGATTTCGATTTGACTTCGCGTTTTAATCAAGTTATATACAGGGTGGCAGGGACGCGTAGCCTGTTACCATGGATTGAGTACATGAACAAAAAAAAACTATGCCATTTTACAGTAGGTACCAAGGGTGTCCGAGTTAAACCTCGTAAAGACAGACAGGCGGACTTGGCGTCACTAAAAGGGTCCCTTCTTTAAACACTAAAAACCGCACAACTCTGACTATTTTTATTCGGGGCGCACTTTCTCGCACTAGTGCGGGAATGTAAAGTAAAACAAAGCACTAAAGTACTCTTTCGAGTCCAGCGGGGTAATATGGTATTTGCCTGGGTAAAAAAATAAGAATTATATTTAGTCCGTCAGTTATATTATCGAAAAATAATGGACACGTATTTTTGCTTTTGTCAATCAAACAAAAATGACAAAGATGAAGCACGTCAAAATTTGGAAGTGGGGGGTCGTGACGTCACTTGCTTGCAAAAGTGTCGCAAGCAAGTGACGTCATGCGGAACTTTAACGGGCGATATCTTCATCATTTTTTATATAATTGACAAAAGAAAAAATACGGGTTCAATATTTTTTGATAATCTAACTGACGGACTAATTAGATTTTTTTTGGAAAATAGCCTATTGCGTAACACACTATCAAGCACAATGTGGATAATTTTGAAGGATATTGCAAACCCATTGCTTTTTATGTTGGAACATTTTGTCTACTCAACAACGTAAATAACGCAATAAATGTTGTTGAACTTTCAAAATAAAAGCTATTGCTATTGATACGGTTTTACGCAATTTCCCTGCTGGACTCAAGAAGTACTTTACTGCTTTGTTTGAATCTGAATGATCCACGTACCTGAAATAGTCCAGCAACAAATCCTTGTATATTTTCTTTGAACGACAAAGTCTTACTGCCAAAACCTTCTATTTCTTGCACAGCGCTTTCCAAAGTAGGTACTGGCGCGTGGAATAGCCCGCTTCCTTGAAAAGAATTAGCCTGTAAAAATGAAATAGGTACCTTATTTAGCTATGTAAATCCGGTTTGTTTTCTTTGAAAGAAGTTCTTGGAGTAGTGTGTAGTGTAGTGTAGTGGCAACTTGAGCAAATAAGTTTTGATTATTAGGGTTTCCTGTTGAATATTCTTAGTATCTTTAGTAATAAATCTGAATATGTACATTCTTAGGAGTGACCGAGTCTTCGTTTATTTCGCATACTCTCAAAACTATTAGATCTACAATCAGTTGGTACAAGTACATTGCATGTCGGTGGTAACACTTTGTCCTTGAGCTGGCCTAGTGTATTAAGGAGTTTAAATAGAATAAGAGGCCAGGTTATACTGCTTCTGTTACCAGTACCACTGATTTGCGGCCTACTGTACGTCATACCTCATATACCTATGACTTCGGAGACGAAACTCTCCGAGGTACTCACGGTGCGGCTGCTCCAAGAATTCAAGGTAGCTCAGCGTCTCGGCAAGGTATGGAAAGGTATGCCTGGAGTCTGTCTGTGGCATCGGTTTCCGGAGTGAGATGATCCGACAGAGAACTAAACTAAAATGACGTGTGATAGGCCTACGTCCTGCATTAGACTGGTAAGTATAGTCTGATGATGATCAGTTCGCCTTGTTCACTAGACTTAAATCCATCGCTACCTACAAAATTCAGTACCTGACTGTTATTTTTAATTACCTTCGCATTCAACGTGCTACCCAAAAGATTCGAAGCTGCTTGAAGTTTGTAGGTTACGAAATTCCCCCCACTTGGTTGAGCATTATTTTTGACAGGTTCGCCTCCAGGGTAATTTTCGGGGTCAAGTGGTTGAGACGGGGGCACGTCTGAAGCCGATTGGGGTTGATCGTAAACTGGCAGGTCGATACGAATCGGATCATCTGCAGGCGCTGAGAGTGTCCCCGCGACCAGCAAGAAGAGCGTTACCATTGGTGTAAGGACCATTCTGGAAGAATAAAAAAATATGTTTTAATACATTGGTTGTGCAAAAAATCAACGGGCATTTGGAATTCGTTTCTTTCCAGCTTTTTTGCGTAGTGGTGTTCCTGCAAAAGCTTGAACTGCGGGCCAAAGTTAGTAAAACTTTACGACTAACAACAAGACATCAAGTGCAATATATTGGACTCGTCAACACGAATCATATGACCCCAAACTCGAGGAGTTTACTAGTAGACCCTAAAGAGTTGCACTATCCACCTGCTGACTCTATCACCAGACCTCGGCTCGTCAATACGAATCATATGACCCTGAACTCGAGGGGTTTACTGGTAGTCACTAAAGCGTTTTACTATCCATCTCCTGGCTCCATCACCAGACCCTCATCATCATTTGTTTCCTTTTAGCCTCCATTGTGTCCCACTGCTGGGCAAAGTCGTCCTCTTTCCCTTTTCCTCGGTCCAGATACGGATACAGATCTCAGATATCAGATGCGTCCTTAAAGATTGCACTAAGTCTGATCAAATAAGAAAGTATGAAGGCAATCAATAGTAGTACAGGGTTCTATCCTATTTTAAGATTGCTAATAAAGGTCCTGATCGAAAGCTCAAGGTTTTCCAGTACGTGGCCAGGTGTTCGAGTATGGCAGGGTTGGAATTATAATTATATGGTGGTTCACGCAGTAAACACAAGTCAGTTTGAGATAAACGTGTTTAGTTTAGGAGCGATAACTCCTCTTGATTGGTAGTCTGCATCCCCGTACCACATGCAGGCTACCACATAAATTTTTCCATTAATTGACGCTGGCGGTCTTTTCGAATTCGGTTATAAATATTTTTATTTTTTATTAAAAACTTTACCCCACACTAGGAATTACTCCTGTATTGTGGGTGCGTTTACAAACATTTAAACTTACATACACAAACAACCAGACCCGGAACAACTACCTATAGGCAATACAAATATTTGTTCCGTGCGAGAATCGAACCCGCGACACGCAGCACAGCACTCGATCGCTCAGCCACTGCGCCAACCGTGTCGTCTAAATAAATATATATGTGGAATTGGAAGAATAACCGGATGATTTCCCCCTATAACGTGCGTATTAGACTGTTAATACGTTGCTAGCCCGTATACCTATATAATAGGCAGCAAAATTTTAGCGAATGGCAAAGTCAGATGACTCCATTCATAAAGTCATGAATGCAGTATTGCAGCACTGTACTTTTGTGCTTTACTTTATAGGAACGTAGCTGACGTATTACACTGAGGTATGTTGTGCGTACTATTAGTAAAATACCTGTACCTGTGAAGAAGGAAACTTCACGGGGCTTTCCTTTTGCTGGCGGTCGTTTGCATGTTTGGCCAGTTTGGGGGAGGTGGATTTGGGGACTTTGGGACAGCCCTGGTCTTAATTTAATTAGCCGGGTGCCCTGTTTGGCCGCGGAGAGTATAACTAGGTGGCTCTGTGTATTGGTAGTGGTCCTTAGGACGTAAGAAGTCCCCAGTACCATGCTCGCTTAGAGACTTGACGCATCTTAGGGTTATAAAGCAATTGCTTTGACTGTAGCCATATAATTAGCAATAGTGACACTGGCCAATCAGGTAGATTTGCGGGGTTTTTCGATGAAGATGGCTTAAAGGTATGGACGGCGTAGAAAGGGATATTTTGTGATAGCAGGTTACTATGGTCTATGCGCTTTATCACCGCTCGAGTGGAAGTTTCCTCCGGGAGATTTGTGAAACTTTATTGTGATTACAAGATGGCTAATTAGTTCCGATTTTGGCCACGCGCAAAGTCTAATCCTCCTTTATATAAATAACTGTCAGAGGTCCTGCCAGTCATTGGCAACCCCAAAGCACAGAACACTAATATCCTAGGATAACTATGTTTGTCAATTATATTAGACCAAAAAAACGTAAACACATTGTTCGGCTCTAAATTAACAATGATTTACAAATAAGTATTAAGGTGATCACTAAGCAAGCAAAAAAATAGAACAGCCAAATTAAGTTATTATAAATTAACACTAAGAATCGTCATACAAACACAGTCATGGACACAGCCCCAGAAGTCCCAAAATGTTTTGGAATATTTCCACCAAAGGTTGCAGTTTATTTCATTGCACTATTCGGATTAGGGTCCGGAGGCGTTGGCCTCACGGGAATGATTCTGTACGGCCTCGTGGAAGACAGTGATATTGCCAGATTTTTTATACAAAATCCAGTAGATGAAGATGTGAAAAAATTGGTACTTATGACAATTGGTTTGAGTTCCCTCTTGCTATTCATTAGCAGTTTTCTCTTGTTCATCGGTATCGTCTGCAGACAGGTGAAGACAGTCTTTGTGGGGGTATGGATCCTTTTCACTTTGTGTGTAATATTAATTTGTGGGGCTATCTGTATGCCCATGTTGTGTTTTTTCTTTAGCGACACATGTGTTATAAAAAAAGTATCGAGTTTCCTGCTTACATTTGGTTATATGTTTGTAACTGTCTTTCTTTGGATTTGGCTATATTTTATGGCAGTTATATTTAATCATTTAAATAACATTGGGGGTTAAATGTAAATAAAAAATAAATCGTCTTTTTCCATGACCTTGTCTTCTCAAGTTTGTTGTGAATGGATTATCAATTTATCATCACCTTTCCAGTCTAGGCAGGTACCTACACTATCTACCTACCTACTAAATTAGTTTGGAATTTACGATTTAATAATTTGTATAAGTAATTAGATTACCTACTGAAGGTGGATGCACTAATGTAAGCTGCGAAATTTAAGTTCACTTACGTTTGGAGGTCTGTGTCAGCTTGTATGTTAATTAAAATATATTTCGGCACCTTGAAAAATTTTACTTTACAGAATTATAATCATTAGAATTAGCAGTACAACTCCTTGAGCTAGATTTGGCCTCAAATGTCATGGTTTAATAAAATAGTCATTCAATAGGGCAACAGAGAGTTGTATTGATGATTTTTGTGATTATAATTCTACTAGGTGCGCCCCGCGGGTTCACCCGAATAACGGAAATAACGGAATATTGGGATAAAAAGTATCCCATAATAATTATGTTAATCCTGGTTATAAACCGTCTGTGTGCCTTTCATCCAAATCCGTTCTGAATTTTTTGCGTGAAAGAGTAACAAACATCCATCCACCCATCCATACAAACTTTCACGTTTATAATATTAGTAGGCTAAATAAATATTTGTTGAACAAACATAAAACCTGATATTGACCTGCAAATAGCAAAAACGTATCAAAATTTAGATGAAGTGGGCTAACCTGACGAATCATTCATTTTGACAGTAAGTACTAGGTTATTACCTGCTATTAAGTAATGTTCAAGATTCCGGTGAATAAGTATTTATAGCTATCATTATTTAAGTAGGTACGTAAATAAATTGCTAAATTGCTTATCAAACATACATTAAATTAATTTCCATTAAGGTAACGATGGTACCTAAGTAAAAAAGTGCGCAATCCTTAATATTTTAATGTAAATTTACAAAATACAAGTAACAAAACTACCGGCGGTCGTTGGCCCCTAAAAAAACATCATTTTTTTTAAATGTGTATATCCATACCCATCGCGTTTACAGAGTTTCACTAGCTAATTTAATTTGACCGTGTATTACACATGCCGAAAATTATCTGACAAATTAATTATCAATCTTGTTTATTATCAAATTTGTTTATTATTCATTATAAATAAACAGGTAGGGGGAAGTGTTTATCAATGAAACGCCAAACTGAAGTCGAGAAAAATAAGTTAGCTGCTCCGTACATTTATGTTCGCAAAACATCACAAAAAGTGGGGAATAAATAGTTGTTTATTTTTAGGTAATAATATAGTACTTAATATTTTGCTTTTATAATAGGTAGTCGTTGTTATGAAATACAGATGGTGACGATCGTATTATGTATAGTTTTTAGTTCACCAGTTCAACTTCAAATAACAAAAGGACATCTAATCTATGGCTACTTTTCATCCTGGATATTTGTATGAAAAATTATGAAACAATAAAAATACACAATCGCGGGCACCAGCTCAGCTTAGTACCTATAAAATAGGCAAATGATAATAAATTAAAATGCAATATATTCGCAAAAAGTTGGCTACCAATTCTTAATCATTAAAAAAACAAAGCTATTTATTTATCGAACCTTTTTTTTATAAATTCGCGGCAGGTCTTCATTACTTAAAACAAGAGTGTTGATGTAATATATTGTGAGGTAACTTACCTGCGAATCCGCGCGGTTGTCGTCTGCGATGCGTACGCGCCGGGCCACCACTGCCACAGACCGAGTGGTTGCACACTTTCACGCCTTACGTCATAGGGCCTTGGCACTTGTACCAAATGTGATGTGGATGTGGCCACACTGACACTGACCACCTCTATACATTTTCGCTAAGCATTGATGTACCAGAAGGCCGATTTTCGTAATTAAAAACGTTCAAAATCTAGTCGCAATCTCATCTGAGCGACAATCAATGTCCAAAATTTGAAAAAAATGTAAGGACATTAGAAGTATTTTTGACAGATTGAGACTGAGATCAGACTGTGCCCGTTCTTAAAATTACGAGAGTTGCCTCTCAGATCATTAGGTTCCTCTACTATTACCCGTAATCACATAATGGTATGATTCATGGGGATTGTTTACCTTACTATTGGGTACAGCTGCATCGCAAAGCGGACTGTGAAAGTGATTGCTTAGTAATTTGTTGTAAGACTCGATTGCTGATAGACGAGCGGTTGGAAGAGGAGTTGGACTTCAACCTATGAAAAAAACATAGGCTCCTAATGGTTAAGCTGGCACAGTACTCATAATAGTCAGCCCCCAATCTCCACTGCTGGGCTTCCATAGAGCTGTGAGATGGAGCTGGCTATAAACCAATAATCGGGCCAAGTGCGGGGTGGCAGAAGTCACGTCGTGTTTTCTTTGAGGTTCTGGTTTCATCACATAACGTAACATCACGCCTATACCCATGGAATAGGAGGCGAGCCTATTGCCATCAACAGAGCTCAATCCAGGCTCCGGGCTGCTAGTCTGCCACTGAGAAATTCCAGTTGCCCCAGCAGGGAAAACCACATAACACTTTGCCCGACCCGGGAATCGAACCCAGGTCCTGCACCCTAATTGCGAAACACACAATCAAATCTCAATCTGAATCATTTTGAAGGATATTGCTAATCCATTGCTTCATAAATTCGAAAAAGGTTACCTTCATAAAGTCTGCTCAACACGTAAATAACGCAATGAATGTTGTTGAACTGTCAAAATGAAACCGATTCTGATTGATTGTGTGTTACGCAATTAGGGTGCTGGTGCCACTATGGGCTGCTAGTCGACTGCTCTCGTTCCTAAAACCGACCTTTAACTGTATATAATTATATTTATTATACAGGATGAAATTGAATAAGTCCGACAAATTAAAATATCGAATTCAGCGTGCTAGAAAGTAAATTTAGACCAGGAAAGGTATGGACATACGTCTGCGTAGGTGACGGTAAGTTTACACCTAAGAATACCTAAATGTGGAATGCTATAAAACTATTGAGTATTGACCGATTTTCAACGTCGTCGCGCGCTCTTTTTTAGGGTTCCGTAGTCAACAAGGAACCCTTATAGTTTCGCCATGTCATCTGTCTGTCTGTCTGTCTGTCCGCGGTTTAGCGCAAAAACTATTGGTACTGGAAAGTTGTAATTTTTCATGAGTATACACGTTAATGACGCCGAAAAAGTGGTAAAATAAAATTTTGAAAAAAATAATTATTTAGGGTACATCCTCTACATCTAAAGTGGGGATGTTTTTTTTTTTTCGTCCTTCCCATAGTGTGGGATATCGTTAGATAGGTGTTTCAAAAATATTACGGGTTTGGGAAGACCGTTTTTCGATTAAGTAAACCATTCGTGACTTATCAAGCTTTAAAGTACCAATTTTCGTTAGAGTCAAATGTCCCCCCCCTCTACCAACTAAACGTTTGTAGTTAGAATTCAAATGTCACGGCAGTAGTACCTATATACAACGAAGTTTAAAGGAAAACTATCACACTTAAGTGGGCTTTACAAGTTTACGAGTAATAGTCGACCAATTGTATTACAATCGAAAATTTTGAACAACTCCATAGAAATGTCGATAGATGGCGCTAAGCGCCAGTTGTATCGCGCTATTGTTTTCCGCATTCGTAAATAAGTTTTATAAAAAAAACCGTTGCTACACCGGCTATGACAAGTCTTATCCAAATCTCAAAAAAAAAAAATTAAACTTTCCGTGCAAAATTGTCGGATCAGATGAGGATTTGTATAGGAAGTCAAGTTAGTAGTTAGTCATGTTTGGCTTTTAGTTAGAGCATGGTACGTAACTATCAGTCAGCGAATACGACCGTTACTTGGCTGTTATAAAAACTACGGAATCCTACACTGCGTGTGGCCCGACACGCACTTGACCGGTTTTTTATCGTAGGAACGGTCAAAATTAGGTGAATATCGCTAGAACAACACGAAAGTTTTGCTTTAAAAAAACATGTAAATTAGGTTTGGCTTTGTAGAGCGTCGTCTTTCCCCCCCTATCACTCTAATTATTATATGACAGTGATAAACTCTATCCGTCCGAGTTGTAGGTACAAGTTACCTCAACTTACAATTACCTACCTATACTTATTACTTATGATAATCCATGAACTGCGTGCCATGGAAGCTAACATGACTTTCGGCCCCAACTGTGCAATACATTGTCTCGGAAGAGATTCTCAGTTTTAGATAGTAAGTTGACTGTGTGTTTAATTTATCCAATTAGTAGAAGAGAATAAAACGTTTAAGTATGAATGAGATTTGCTTGTCTGTCTGTGGACCATTCAAACTTAATACAGGGTAGGCAAATAAGAGGTATGACAATTTTTTTTTTAATTTTTATTCTATGAAATATAAAAATTATTAAGTATTTTTATTTAAATATAGTATTTAGGGCCGGCAATTGAGTATGGAAAATAATCTTAAACAAATATCCACATCTAGCAGCATGGCAGATGTGAACCCTTTTCACTGTGTTATTTCAGTGACTGTGTCTCAGATATTTTGTTTTATTTCTTGAAAGTTCATTGGCCTGTTAGCTTAGACACGTCTCTTTAGATAGCCCCCCAAAAAAAAGGCAGGAGCTGTTAAATCCGGGAGTCTTGGGGGCCAATCAATCGGAGATATTGATTGGCCCCCAAGATCCCCCGATTTAACAGCTCCTGACTTTTTTTCGAAATTAATCGACCCGGAAACGTGGTTTTCAGTGTCTCTATTGTGGCTTGTGCCGTATGACATGTGGCCTCGTCTTGTGGAACCACATGTTTCCTAAGCCCAACCGATTCACTAGATGTATGAGAACTGCTTTATTTGTAACAATGCCATGCTGCTCAAATTTAATCACCAGACGAGTTATTATTAGCCGTGAAGGTAGGTAAGTGATTTCTACCAAAAATTGGCCGCGATTTTCTTAGTTTCCGCAATACATGATTGGGTTGAGCAGAATGTTTAAATAATTACAATACTTTGTTCAGTCGTAAAACGCTCCATCACAAATTTGCCGTATCTACACAAAATAATTTTCATGAAACAACTGTCATATTTGCCGCCAAAACAAAATGGCGGCAAAAAAAAGTTAGTTAGTTTGTATACCTCCAAGTTGCCCACCCTGTACTTTTTTTGTTACGAGTAATTGTCCTAATAGAACGCGACCATCACTAGAAATTGCGAATCGCCAATGTCAGTTATGTAATTAGGACTCTGATTTATTCGAAACCTGCATTCGTACGCAGACAAAACTTCATTATTTAAGTCCGATTCCAAGATCGTATCTTTTTAAATATATTTGACTCACCCATTCGGTTCTACGACTGCGGCTATTGCGACGCCGCCGCAGTCTTCGAATCAACGAAGAGTTATACATATAGCACTATACATCATGTGAAGACCATGTAGATTGGTGTCTGAAAATATCTTCTGAGGAAAGAACCACACAGATTGACTGGACCTGTCCAGTCAGTGCACGCATTGGTCAGTAATCGCGCATCTCAACTCAGAACTTAAGGAGCTCAACGATTCGACGAACAATACCAGGAACATTTTTGGTAGGACTAAATGACTCAAACTGCCAAATCATGATTTAATTACCTAAAACTAAATGAGAAGAAAAAAAAAAGAAAAAATCACATAAATATGTAAATGGTATGTTTACGTACGATAATACTATAGTAGTCTTTGGTACGAAACAAAGTATCCAATGTGCGACCGGCCTTAGAGCATCGCCTCATTCAATTTAAACCACAACGTCACCTCCATGTTTTGATGTCTTTTTTATATTTCGAAATTGAGTTGTCAATATTACACAACTGCCAAAACCCAAGATTCAACGTCATAAACAATGAAAGCATTTTGCATAGTTTTAATATTAATTATGAATCGAGGAGAATAAATAAATAATTTAGTAAAGACATGAACTTTTTAAATAGTTGCTGCGCTCGTTTCGGTGGTGTTACGTTTTGGACCACTCCATGCTGCCATGGCGCTGTGAAGGCTATACAACTAAAGATCCCCGAAGAACTATGGGCGAATAAGAATTCGTGCATTGTGAGGAACCTAGAAAGACTTCCAACGAAGTTATGCACAGGAAATCTACGTGTATCATTTGGGCCGACAACATGGACGCAAGTTAGATTTAGTAATGATTACCCGCGTCTGCACAGAGACATAGAATTTCCTAACTTCGATGTTTACAGGAAATCAGAATATAAAGATGTGCGAAAAACTAATTGGGGTGCCGGTGATGGAAAGCCAGGATATCTCTATGTATTTTGCCTTTTCGGTATGCTTGCTGGGGCTTACGGTGCCAAGGCCCATTTGATTCACTACGTAGCTTTCATGGATGCTCCAGCAGACGTGCTTGCTCTAGCTTCCATAGAAGTTGATATATCAAGAGTAATACTTGGTACTTGCTTGTCCATAAAATGGCGTGGAAAGCCACTATTTATCAAGAGTAGAACTAGCGCGGACATTGCAATTGAAGAAATGACACCGTTATCTTCGCTCCGTGATCCCCAAACGGAGGCAGACCGTACAATAAAGAAGGAATGGCTTGTGGTCCTTGGTATCTGCACCCACTTGGGATGTGTGCCCATACCAAACAGTGGTGACTGGGCCGGCGGTTTCTATTGTCCTTGCCACGGCAGTCACTTTGATAACTTGGGCAGGGCCAGAAAAGGTCCTGCTCCTACAAATTTAGAAATACCACCTTACAAATTTCTGACCGACAAACTTCTTCTTGTAGGGTAAATTTATTCAGTATGATTGTACTTTTTTAGTGAATATATTTCGTATTTATATCAATTTTGCATTGTGTAACCCTATTCCATTCGAATTTATGCTCATCTAAATCGTAATGGGCAGCCCCACTGTACTTATGCGCTCAGGCTCACAAATGTCACGAGCTGTCGAGCACGACATTCGTAGTAGGGCCCGCCTTTTTAACGAGAACACCTTTTTATTGCAATAAATTGTATGATATCATCATTGGACACCCGGCACCCTAATTGCGTAACACACTTTCAAACACAATCGCGCACGCTTGACAATTTGTCACATTAATATTGCGATATTATTCGTTTGAGAAGCTGGCCCCTGGACAAAGCTGAAATGTCTCAAGATAAATGCATTTAATCACACCGAGTGGCAATGCACCATCCCATAACATGTAGGTATAGTCCGGGGATTTTACGCCGAATTTTAGGCTAACTTTGCATTAATTTAAAACAATGATTTTTTCATTTATTTGGTAGACTGTTAGGATGGCAGGGGAGGGGAGGATTTCACTCCCGCTTGGAATGCATCTAATTACAATTTTAATTTGTAGAAAAAACTTGTCTGTCAGCGTTCCATAGTGATCCATATAACATCACCGACGACCGTGCCTGCACACGACGAATAAATCGTAGTATTTCACGCCAAGGAAAACGTGTGTGTCCACACGGCTACACATCAAGTTAGACTGTTTGGACTTTGGACTACTAGAAGTTGAACGCTGCGAATCGTGCGAGAGGGTGTGATATGTTTTTGTTATTTCGTCTCACTCACGCACGTCGCAGGACTGCGCGGGATCGCGTGCCACCAACATCAACTTGTATAGATGCGTATCATGTATATTACTTTGTAAAGAAGTTGAGCTCGTATTATAATACTAGCTTCTGGCCGCGACTTCGTCCGCGTGAAATTCTTGTTCCCCCGCCCCACCCCGTCGCATCGCATCGCTCGCTTCTCGTTCTCACTTAGTTCTCTTTCTGACTGTATTCATTTTAACCTAACGTGATGTTGAACAGACCAGAACGTTATCATACCTATTTTGTTGCGGAGTTATTTTAAAATTATGTTATCTCCTAAGATGTTGATTGAAATCAAGTGATGTCAAGGGCAATTTTGTTAACAATTAAATACTTGTGATGAATAACGTATTTATTTGGATAAAGATTAATATCATGTTGATAAAACACCTTTGCACATAATGCATTAATTTCGAACAAATTTGATTACCATAAAAAAGGCTATAGTGAGTCAATCTTAAAAGATAGACATCTGCTGTCGGGAACTTTTTTTTAGAACTTTTAAAGAGGAATAATTCCTTCATACGTGATTTTTGCGTAACTTAAACCGTTTACGCAGCGCACGCAACGGAAGCTCTCAAAAAGGAATAATTTTTCCCGTTTTTGCAATATTGTCCATTGATACTCCGTTCGTATTGGTCGCAGCGTAATGTTATATAGTCTAAAGCCTTCCTCAATAAATGAACTGTCCAACACAAAAATAATTTTTCAATTTGAACCAGTACTTCCTAAGAGTAGCGCGTTCAACCAACAAACTCTTCAGCTTTATAATATTAGCTTAGATGAGTTTGCACTAATAAATCCATTACCATTAGGTATTTATTATTATCATTTAAGTATATTATTATATTTTATTTCGAGCTTGCATACGTGTAGGTAATTCGGAAATCTACATTCTGTCGGATTTTCATACAAACTTTCAACCAACATCGCCACCCAACCACCCATTCCATTTCATTCCATTTTTATAACAAAAACACTGAAACACGTATTACTTTATTGTCAACTAAAAAAACAAATACAAATTTTGATAGATCTAACTTCAAAACGACGGATTTTCATACAAACTTTCAACGCCTTTTTTACCACTACTGCTGCACTGCTTTTATAAAATCACTGAAACACTTATTTCTAAATAATCATAATATTTATCATAAATTTTAAACGGTTTGCCCCTTCTTTACGACACAACAAAGCAATCAATACATCGACGTGATTCTGCACAGACTATTTGGAAGCCTGGACAATATTAAAATGTATGTTTGTTTGCCTGTAAGCTCATGTACGCACGGACGACGTAAAAATATCGCGGGGGGATTTTATCGCGCAATGGTTTTTAAGAATACATATAACATAGTGCATCCCATCGAAAAAAACAGACTGTTTGATTTTCGACTCTCGGCGCTAATGTTGAAAATTGCAGTGTTGAAATCCAGTGCGCGAAAAAAAATCACCGGGATATTTTTACGTCCGTGCGAACGTGGGCTGAGTATAAAGTGTGTGATGCTCTTTCACAGCAAAACTACAGAATCGATTAGGGGTAGCTTGAACCCATAGGATTTTTATCAAATGGGTTCTTATATTACATAATATCTACTTATGGCAAATAAAACTTAATTACTAAAATCATTAGTTAAAGGCTTATTCTATTCAGATACCTATAAGCGATATTCGATAGATACAGTTGTGGGTAACAACGAAATACGAGCGGTATATTCCGCCAGGTAGGTATATTTTGTATTCTGGTTTCGCGCTAGCCACGGGAAGTTATACAAATACCGCTTAGATTTGAATAGGCCTTTATACATGTTGCCTAAGCTAGCATCACATGCATTGCATAGGTATATCAACAATGTGTCGAAGAAAGCCTTAAATGAATTGACAATTTAAATATACTTCAACTCACAAAGCTCCGTGCGGGGCGTCCGCGTCGGCGACCGCGTAACAATAGTTAATATTAGGGGTTAAACTATGAAACTGCCGATTTGTACTGCAAAATTTAAATACGTTTTTTTTTAATTTAACATATTTATTTAATCAAAATAATTATTATCTATACATTGCTGCCATCTAATAGGAAGGTAATTTATGCCTTTGCGATAGAACTCTTGTGATCTAGATTCGACAAACTGTGTGATAGCATTTTGTAGGTACTGCCTCCTGAGAAGAAAACTTTTTATCACGTAGAAAATTGTCCAAATCACGAAAAAAATGGTAGTCCGTTGCAGCAAGGTCTGGCGAATACGGAGGGTGACGAATGGTTTCTAATTGCAGTTCCTGTAGAGTTAAAACGGTTTCTTGTGCTGTATGAGGTCCCGCGTTATCATGGAGCAATAATGGTGAAGATCGATTCATGAGTCGGGGCTGTTTCACTGCTAGTTTTGCTATCATTGTTCGGAGTTCGGCACAGTAGACATCTGCCGTTATTGCTTGACCAGATCGGAGAAAGCTATAGTGAATAACACCATGCTGAGACCACCAAACAGTTACCATTACCTTTTTATTGGTAAGCTTTGCTTTTCCATCACGAAAGCGTTTAAACCAAAATCGCACGGTGCGTTCATTAGCAGTCCCCTCTCCAAACGCAACATTGATATTGTGAGCTGTTTCTGCCGCGTTAGTTCCGCGTCGGAACTCGTATTCAAGAATAACTCGAATTTTCGAAGTATCCATCTTTCTTGTCTAAGCTAAATAAAAAAAACAACTGAAAGTCGATAATCGAATGTTGCACATTTTTTGAAAGAAGAACTTCATAAGTACCATGTGAAAAAGGTTTCACTCAAAAATCTCAAACCATGAAGGTTCTATGTCAATTCGAAGTACCTATTACAATAAAACGGCAATTTCATACTTTAACCCCTATTACTTAATGTAATGATTCATTATAAATTTTGTCTAATTATTTAACGCTTGAACGGCGCGAAATAACTATCATAATCTAAACATAACTACAAGTTACCTCAGGAGCAAACAATAGTTAAAAATCTAAATCAACAATGAACATTTTAACAACACAGTTGAAAAAAAAAAATCATCCAGTGACAACCCTCTATAGTGAATATAGAAAATAAAATTTGATATGGTTTATTGGTTTATGCTACTAATAGATATGAGAAATATCCTCACACTAGAGTAATTATTATGTAAATCCTACTAATATTATAAACGCGAAAGTTTCTATGGATGGATGGATGGATAGATGGATGTTTGTTACTCTTTCACGCCAAAACTACCAAACGGATTTGGATGAAATTTGGCACACAGATAGTTTATAACCAGGATTAACACATAGGATACTTTTTATCCGGATATTCCCACGGGATCGAAACTTATACGGATGAAACCGTGGGGTGCAGCTAGTATTATATATATTCACGCCTGTGTTTCCTGGGTTAGGCAGAGGTGTACCTATAGGACACCCACATTTCGCCAGTTATGTTTAAGTCCCATGTAATAGGGACGAGCCTATTACCATCAACCGAGCAGGAATTCGGACTCCAGGATGCTACTGAGTTCTTCCTGATGAAAAAACCCAACAACACTTTTCCCGACTCGGAATCGAACACAGGACCTCGTGCTCAGCAGGAGCTACCGACCTGGCACTCCTGAATGAATAAATAAAACTTATCATCAAAGTTCACATTTGTCCAATGTAATTTCACAATAAAATATTGAGTATTGATTTTCCGCCGTGCTGCATCCCTCGCCCTTTACCCTAGTCGCTAAAACTATAGATCTACCCTCACACAGCACATTCCTGATCAAATTTGAAGGACGTAAATCTAATATGAAGACATTGAAAATGTAACTCTAACTTAATTGTTATAAAGTGTAAATTAAAATGATTGCCGTGGGTGTGCTAAAGCTTCGGTACGTGAATTTAGTGAAATCCAGGAATAATTCGAATTTATACCTTACCGTACCGAGATAAGAGTTACATTGCAAGCAATGACTCACTAATTGTTTAACGTCGCTCGTGAATGTTGTAGACCTATAAGTAGATCACGTAGCAGGTATCTAGATTTTCCTTTGTTCCTGTGTCCCGCCCTCATAGACAAGTATGTGTCACGATCTCTCTTTCCTTCATCGTTTCACGAATCTTGACTCAAGATAACTGTTTCTGATAACGCAATACTTTACGTACCTACTAACATTTTTGTTTCTCCAATTCACCATTACTTACGTAAAAAGGGCATCACTCATTATAACCGCACCGCTCCAGAACAATAACCGCGCGTCACCGCCTCGCAAAATTCCACCCGCTTGTCGCTAACGCACCGTCAGCAAGACGAAGGCTCGCTGCTGTGTGATGATAATGTGACAGCTTGTTGTTCCCGTGCCGCTTACTAGTTGGTAGCTTACCGTCCACGCGCCAACGGCTAGTTTTCAGCTTACAGACAAGTTTTGCGAACATTAGTGAGTGTGAGAAATAGGTAGCGGATGACGGGGAGACGGCAGCGGCGAGCGGCATGCATACCGCTTGCAAGCGTTTCTACGCCGAAGAACGGGCTGCTCGCTGCTCTGCTAAAATTTACTTTAATGCAGTTAATTAAAGTCCTAACTTGAATGGCAAGTTATTGGCTGTGTCGGAGTGTTGCTATTATAATGATGGGTTAGTTATAGGCGTAAAAAAAAACAATTCAGAGTAGATGAGTAATTTTATTATTCCAATCCAATACAAAAGATAGTATCTAGTTAGTTACAAGTCTATATCAAATATGTACGTTAGGCTGTAGGTCAGTGATATGATATCAAAAGCAGCTCTTTACAAACTTCGTACTACGCTCCAGAACAAGGTGTTGACTTACACGACGACTGTACTACATTACAGGATATTAGGTACCTACTTACTTTGTTTAGGTACCAGTGGTAGGGTAGGGAACTTATTGTTAACAAGATCGTAACATAACATCACGCCTAAGTTTACATAATAAGGAACAAGGGTTTTTTGACGCCTAAATGACATTAACGGCGGTTTGTAAACATTTGTGAAATAGTCACAAAAATTGAATTGAAAAAATCCTTGTACCGTTGCTTCTAACGACAGTGCACAACCGGGACCAACTGCTTAACACGAGCTGCCTGAGAACTTCTTTTCCTTTGTTGTTGGAGCTGATCCATACGTCGTACGGGTGCCTTTAGTAGGGGCTTAACCCCGGATCTACCCATGTGGCTGTAATTGTCGCACTATATTGAGTTCAAGATCTTCTGCCGGCCTAGTGTAGCCTGAAACATCTCGAGGACTAAGCGTTTCCCTTCTTCGTAGCTCTTTTCAAGAAATCTTTCTTTCAGCTCGGGAATGAGATGAACTCCGTACAGCTGTGGCTGTCGTTCAAAGCTTACTTATGAACAGCTACGGTTCCTTTGTATATCGCCCACAACCCACAACTGGTTTGCCTTTCAAAGCATTTGATGTAAACTTGTCCAAATTTTGTAAAAGTTGTAAAAAAAAAACATTTTCATTTGTTTATTCAGTTTATTCACCAGCGGTGACCTTTTCGGTTGTTTTTTCCGACGTTTCACTTTTATTTTTAAGTACTGGATGCTGAAGTGCAACGCTTCTATAATAAGCATACGCTGCTTTGATTTGTTCGCGATTTTTCGTTTCAATATTATGGCAAATCAAGTCAATTTCGCTCATAAATGGATCTTTATTTGTAGCGTTGAACTCTAAAGCCTTCAATAAAAGGAATTTCTCCTTTCTCGTCCAATTGCATATCGCCGCGTGATCATTTACGACTGTCAGATTTCCTTCCATATCCAAATTAGAATCCATTGTTGATAAATAATTCTCAAAACTTTTATAAGCCGATAGATGTGACCGTGTCGCGACCGGACAATGAACACTGAACTGAACCCCTAAGCTTTGCATAGGCTGAACCCAGGCGGGCGCCAATAACCCCTCCCTCGTCCCTCCGGCCGAGAGCCGGGAATACCAGCCGATCGATTCTGTAAAAATCACACCGTGAAAAGTTAGGTGAAGTGAGGTTAGAGTGAGCTGGCAATAGTGTCAATCCCTAGCATTAGTTGGAATGACCGCTCACTCCACACTTACTTCACCTAACTTTTCATGGTGAGATGGTTACAGAATCGCACTAGAATCAATACTTTTGTACGGTGTTGCCTTATACATAATAAAAAACATTTTCAGGGGAAAACGAAACGCACACGCAGCTGTAATGGAAGGCGGTTATCACTTATCACACTGCAATCCGCGCCGGTATGCGGTACTGCATTTTAAAATTTTACTGTATACCGTACGGAGAGGCGGTATCAGTGTTATATAGTACCTTTTGTATGCAAATCAGGACTTTACAGTCAAGGTTAAAAACCGCAACACCGCACAAGATAATAAGATGTGATAACCGCCTTAGAAATTAGATAGATTTTCTTGATTTTTCTATTACTTACATTCATGTTACTACATCTAGGTACATACATAATATTAGGGCGATATGATTTTTCAACGGCAACCAGTATGGTTGGCGAACTATGTTAACGCAAGAAAACGCTAAAATAAAATAAAATTGTTCCGAGAGCCTTATAAATTACCACGGCTTAGAAGAGTATCTACGGCTCTCTATAATCTCGCTCGCTACTTTTGTTAAACCTACTCGCACGGATCGCTAGCCAGCAGAGAAAGCCCCCATTGGTCTGGTGGGGGATGTTGGACATCACATCGTCCGGCTACAACACTGAAAGGAATGCGCCGTTAACGGCTTTCGCGTACCTAGATATAAAATGCCCACCATTGTCACGAGGTAGCAAGTTTCATCGTGGACAATATAAAGTTTATTGATGTGGAACGAAACGAATTAATACATAATCAGCCTATAATGTTTCCACTGCTGGGACACAGGCCTCCTCTCTGTGAGAGGGAATGGGCCGTGATACACCACGCGGGCCCAATGCGGGGTGGTAGATGACAAATGTCTTAAAATTTTTGGTCCTAGGACCTAGGACACTACTCTCGACGAATGAATAAACTTCACGAAAATGCAATAATAGGATGTGGAGTGTGGACTTCATTTCACCTGGGATATTGTCCATTCGAAATCCAGCACCCTAATTGCGAAACACACAATCAATCTGAATCTGAATCATTTTGAAGGATATTGCTAATTCATTGCTTCATAAGTTCTACAAAGGTTACCTTCATAAAGTCTGCTCAACACGTAAATAACGCAATGAATGTTGTTGAACTGTCAAAATGAAACCGATTCTGATTGATTGTGTGTTACGCAATTAGGGTGCTCATCCCATTCCCTGAGTAACATAATACACAATATTGTTCTCGAGTGAACACAGTGGATTTTTCAAAAGTTTAATAGTTTTCAGAGTCCTTCAAACCGAGAACATAATAAAACAAACCACTTGTGTCTGAAATTGTTCGAATTTCATTTTAGTGTTTAAATTTTTGTAAAGTAACACAATTAAATATAAGATTCCCGCCAACGTCCGAAATTGTCCGAAACTTACTGACGAAGCTGGTAACACTGCTTTTATTATCTGTGGATCTGCATTGCTCTGCTCTGCTCAGACTCAGAGCAAAACAACCTTAGAGTTTTCGAGTGCTCGTGGGACGTCGGAGTGCGCGTGCGTGAGCGGAGTGCTCGACTCGCAGATTTCACAGAACACTAACTCGACTGCCCTCTTGGCTTTTGGTTGTTGGTTGCTGGTTATAGGTGCCATTGTTCTGTTCGGTTTCTTCCAAGCCGCGACGCACGCATATTAAATAAAAAAAAAAAATAATAGTAACATCATCTGAGTTTCTACTTACTTTACGATTGGATTTCCTACTGTAAACCGTTCACTGTTGTAAGCTGTACACAATGTGTTGCGTCGAAACAGTATACATTATTTTTTTTTTGATAGTCCTTTATTTTTATATTTCCATTAGAAACTACATTGTAAATGAATATGGAATAGACCGTAATTTTGATGTGTTTGCTTAGAAGTTTCTCGCTATCTTTTGAAAATGATATGGTAATTTGGAGGGCGGAAAATATCAAAAATAGACTGAACTAGTAATGGTGAAATAGTAATGGTGTTTATAAGAAGAATGGGTAAATTAAACAATTCTTTTCTATGGGGAATACTCTTCGCCTCGGCGACATGGAGTATCTCCTTGTACTTGTACTGGCTGCTGAACCTGAGTGGTGAGTACCTACTACTATCTACTTATGTATTACCCATATTTGCAAATAAATGCTATTCTATACTAATAAATATCTATACTCATTTATGTACCTAGTATTAATAAGTTTGCACAAAGGCAATAAGTTTACCTGTAAAATGGTTATGAACCAGTACATTAATCCTTGCTTGGCCCTACAACTGGATATTCCATGCGTCCAATAAACATTTTAACTCATGCATCAATTGGCAGTCTTACTTGGGCATTATTTATGGAATTCTACTCACTTGCTGGCTCCCAATTCAACCCAGAAGTCAATTTATAGGATTATTAACTTCATTGCTTCATATACCGGTAAGGATTCCCCTGTGCAAATAAAACCAAATGAAGCCAGATGGCAAATACCAAGATCTAATCTATAAATCTTCAGACAATTACTCCGATTGAGTCTGTATCTGAAGCACGGAACCTCTGGTGGCTGACTGAGCTGTTATGATTCCAGCACTATATTACTGTGTTATTAGTTTGAATTGTTGCTATTACCATTTCCGCTTGAAAATTAACATACGGTACCTAATTTGTTGAAGTGGGATTGTGGCCTATATTAGACTATTATCAGTAACAGATTCATAATCACTCATTCTTGTAAGCCGTGCTGTTTATATATCAGACAGAACTCAAGTTTCACCTTTTATGATTGAAGTAAGTATTCTTATAATGCAGTAGAAGGATTTGCATGATATAAGTACCAAACAGTAATATTGCCTTTATTCTTTGGTGTGATAAAAATCACAACCACATTATGCTAACTCATAAGTTGGACTGAATGAAAGAACATAAAATATGCCATACCATACTAGCATCATTGGTGATCATACTAATGCTTACATATTCTAAGACAATTAATATCACTGTATTCCAGTGCGCTTCTGCTTAATATGCAATCAAGTGTTGGAAAAATCTGCCGCCATGGCTAGGTACACTGAGAATGTTTGCAGGTTTCCAGAATTAATAATTGTTTTTTTTAATGGTACAGAACTCTGGCATATAATTCCTTAAATATCAGAATGTACTATACATCATAATGTAATGTACATCCGTCTGTTTTCTTTACCTAATTTTAGTATTCTTTAAATAATTGCCCAACTGCATAGTCAACTGACTTTATTAAGGTTTTTTATAAAGAAATTGAAAAGTATTAGAGAGTAACATAACAAGAGTAAATAATTATTTATTATTCTAGATATGGATTCTCCCAGTAACGTATTTGGTTATCTGTTACACATAAGTAATAATCTCATTTTTAAATACAGTTTGTTACAATTAAATGCTTGATAATGGAATCAAAACGCTTTGCTTGCTCAAAACACCACCTCACCATCATTTTTCATAAATTTTAGGTGACAGTATCATTAATAGCACTGAACACAGGATCCATTATCGCCTTGTGAATACAGACGAGAAGAACCGTGTAAAGAACAATGATAAATCTATTGCAGCATTAGAGGGAAAGAATTTGCTGTACGACAATTCAAAAGCAGTAGAAAAGTTTTCAGGCAACACGTGGAAGCTATACAAAGGTAAATCTGATTACCTGAGCAAGATGCTGCTCAAAGAGAAATATGCTAAACATCTTGGAATGCAGATGACAGCACAGCCCGATAACGCTCTTGGTAAGTTTATGAAATATTCAGCATTTCGATTATTTTAAGCTGTGCTGCCTCAGCTGCCTTGCTCATTTTTTTGTATCTATAAAGTAAATATGAATGAATTCTAAGATAATTCAGACAGCTTATCACACTTTGGAGTTTAATATTTTTTATATTTTCCAGTATTTAAGAAAACAAGAGTTAATGTTGTGTTATTTCCTGTAAAGTTAGGCAGAGGTGTACCTATAGTACACTCACATTTCGCTGGTTATGTAATAGGGCAGTTATGTGTTAGTCCCATGTAATAGGGCTCGCCCCATGACATGGGACTTACTGGTTCTAGATTTTTTTTTTCTAGGCTTTAAACAAAATCGAGCAGAGAATATTTTATGTAGTTTCCGTAGTTTTATGTTATTGTGTTGAGCAAATACAGCATGCACTGCATATTGCAACAGTATATCCTGTGCGACTGCATAAGCAATCTCTACACACAGCAACACAAACAGCAATTTCTTTGTTTTTTTACAATATGCGACTGGCTATCACTTCAATTGAATTTTATTCCACCTAACAAGTTGCAATTGGTCTATTATTATTGATGCGAGAGCGACCTTCCTGCTGGGCGGCTTAGTAACGTAGCTGGGTAAAGAATATTCCGTTGTACGTTAAAGGTACTCTCACTAACTGGCGCTGGCGCGGTGCGACTTCTATTCCTATCACATTTTATACATTTATGAATTCGCGATTATGTTCACTCTGCGGCTACTGTTGCGACGAATATTTATTAAAGAAAAATACTATTTCAATTATTGAGCATTCAATTCTTAAAGGCTCCAGACAGACAGGAGCGACGAGACAGCGCGACGCAACTTTAGTAGAACAATATTATTATTATTTTTTTTTTTTTTTTATCGTTGCCCCGCACTAGGAGTTTCTCCTGTGTCGTGGGTGCGTTTACAAACATTTAAACTCACATACACAAACAGCCAGACCCGGAACAACAAACCTCATTTATATTGTTCTACCAGATTCGCGTCGCACCTGTCTGGGAGCTTTAAATCAGTAAAAATTATAGTGTCTGTTTGTTAAATTATACTACGTAACTTTGTTATGCATTTCGCATTATATAATGCTATATAATTTCCATATTGATTGAACATATTTTTGATGTTCCAAATAGACAACCAGTTTGGATTGATCCGTAACGCTGAAGATGTGAGGATCCGTGACAGCGGTTATAGCGTCCATGCTTTTAACACTCTGATATCGCAAAGAATTGGCAATCACCGTGGCTTACCTGATACCAGGAATAAACTGTAAGTACTTGTTGGGTAATGTGTAGTGGCGGCTAACATATAAGTACTTTTGTAGTTTTTTTATCCACCTCAAATGAAAATACTGACGAAAATAGTCTAATTAGTTATGTTTTTCCAGGTGTCGGGTACAAAAATATGCTGATAGGCTCCCGAAGACGTCCGTGATAATCTGTTTCTTTAATGAGCACTATCACACCCTGATGCGTTCTGTACACTCAATTCTGGACCGTACTGATCTGAAATATCTCAAAGAAATCATTCTGGTTGATGACTTTAGTAACATCAACGGCCTACATGATGCGGTGCAAAAATCAGTTAATGAATTGAATAACCAAATGCGCAAGGAAGAAGAGATGCTGGAAACCAACAACATTGATGTGGAGAATGTCGTAGATTATATAAATGACGACAATAATGTAGTGGAGAAGAAAACGACTGAAACAATTAGAGATGAATTTAATATAAGACTGTTGAAGACTTCCCAGCGAGAGGGTCTTATCCGGGCGAGGCTGTATGGAGCTGAGAACAGCGTTGGTGAAGTGAGTACAATCTACTATTATAATGCTATCAGTAGATTTTTTTAGGCTGAAAGTTATCTTAATGGTGTATCAAAACATAAATGTATATTTTTTTATTTTCAGGTACTAGTTTTCCTTGACTCTCACATTGAAGTAAACCTAGAATGGTTGCCACCGATGCTGACCCGCCTTGCAGAGGGAGTGGACAAGGTCGAAGTGAGATTCTCCCATCGCGCGGTCACCCCGGTCATTGACGTCATCAACGCCGACACATTCGAATATTCGGCCAGTCCTTTAGTCCGAGGAGGTTTTAACTGGGGTCTACATTTCAAATGGGATAATTTGCCGAAAGGAACATTGAAAAGTGAGTGCACTACAGTTTTTATCGATTGTTGTGCTCTATTGTATATACTGTTGAATGTTTTACGAGCAGTGTTTAGTTTAATCAGTACTTATTGCTTTCGATTTCCCGGTGCGTACAATTCTTCTACCGTAAACAACGGGGCGTACCTATTGCACAACATAATGTTACGTTATTTGAATTTATCGAAAACCTGTGTCGTGTGGCTTTTTGGGGTGAAATCGCCATGTGTTCATGTAGGTATCAACCTATCTGTGCTGTACCTATTTTGTAATATAGTTCTGTATTCCAATCCTACCGAATATTATTATATTGTGACTGTCTTTTCAGCTGAAGAAGATTTTGTGAAACCGATTAAATCACCGACTATGGCTGGCGGACTATTCGCTATTTACCGCGAGTATTTCAACTATATAGGCAAATACGATGATGGCATGAATGTATGGGGTGGAGAGAACTTGGAGATATCTTTCCGGGTAAGCATATGCGAAATAAGCGAAATTTTCGTTGTTTTTCCGTTCTTTAGCATCATTATTTAATATAATATCATCTGCCAAAGCCTGTTCCCAACTATGCTGGGGTCAGCTTCCAGTTTAAGTGGATGCGGTTGAATACCAGTATTTTTAACCCCCGACGCAAATACGACCGACGGGGTGTTATAAGTTTGACGTGTCTCTCTCTCTGTGTGTGTGTATGTCTGTCTGTGGCATCGTAGCTGCCGAACGGATTAACCGATTTAAATTTTGTTTTTTTTCGTTTGAAAGGTGAATTTGTCGGGAGTGTTCTTAGCTGTTTGATGAAAATCGGTCCAAGATGGCTGCCGCTACAAAATGGCGGATTACATATTTTTTCACAACTCCCTCAATATGGGTATCAAATGAAAGGGCTTGACTAGTAGAATACTATTAGAATGCTACTATTTTAAACTTTAACAGAACGTTAGTCTAATAATTAGAGCGGTCCCCCGACGGTACAACATTAATCAAAAAAATTCATACGTACTTACGTAGGGTCATAATTTCGAGGTTATTTTTTCTTTTTATAAGGTTTCACGTTTATACCTTTTTGTTCTATTCGTGGCTAGTTTTTTAAAAATTGTTTTATGGTTTTTACATTCATACTACACACATCAACACTGTCTAGGGATATTTTGGATTTACTCAATTTACTCAAAATTTATTAAAAATAACATACAACATGCATATATGTTTATAAAGCCCATTTATCAGACTACACTCCAGAATAAAAGAAAACTATTTTTTTTGCGTAAACAAATTTTTATTCAATTAAAGAAAAAATGGGAAATAATGGTAAAACTAACAATAAATGTGTTTCTCAAGAAAAAGTGAAAAATAAGGAAAAATTAACCTGTTTTTAACAGTTATGTGAAAAATCAGTAGTCAGTAAAACCGCCCATGACGTTAATAACGGTCTTGCAATGTTTTTTCATGCTTTGGATTAGTTATCCAAGTCTTGCTGCGGTATATTGTCCCAGGTCCGGGTAAGATGCAAAAAAAGTGGCTCTTCCGTCGCAATGTTTGCAGGGAAATTCCTCAAAGCCCTTCTTTGGAGCATGTCCCACGCGTGTTCTATGGTGTTTAGGTCAGGCGATTGAGCGGGCCAGCCTAAGACCGATACGTCGTGCTCCTGTAACCAGCTCGTCACCACTCTCGCTGTGTGCGGACGGGCGTTATCGTGCATGAGCGTGAATTCTTGGCCCATTTGTATTCGATGGGGGTAGATTATTGGTACTAGCACCTCGTTACGGTATTTTTCAGCCGTCATGGTGTTTCTGATCCAAACGAGGTCTGTTCTTCCACCAACACGAATTCCCGCCCAAACCATAATTGTCCCGCCGTGGTATAAATGGACTTCCTGAGGATGTTGTAGACGGCTCTCACGACCAGGAACTCGCCAAACACGTACTCTAAGTGTATCGGGATGGAAACTGAACCGGGACTCATCGGTAAACAGCACTACAGACCACTGGTTATCTTTCCAGTGCAAATGTTCACGAGCCCACTCTAGTCGTCGTCCACGATTTCCTCGGCGTAGTGCTGGAGTACGAAGCGGTCTGCGAACATGAAGGTTAGCTTCATGCAGCCTTCTCCTTACAGTTTGGTCACTCACAAGCAACTGGTGCTCTGACTGGAGCCTCTGAACCAACTGCATGGCCGTAACATTTGGTTGTCTTCTTGCGGCAACTTGCAAAACTTGGTCTTGTCGTTGTGTGGTTATGCGCTTCTCGCTTGGGTGTCTTTCAGCCACATCACCAGAAGCACGATAACGTGACCATAACCTTGATATCACGTTTTGTCTTGTTCCAATCTCCTCAGCAATACTCCGTTGAGTAGCCCCAGCTTGGAGCATGCCTACTGCCCTTAACATTTCCTCTCTCGTTAAATGGCGCCGCTGCATGATGCACACAATAACATTAATTCGAAATTAACCGATAACTTGTTATAAAACTTAAATTTGACACAAAAAAATAGCCAAAAACTACTGTAGGTAAATGAAACCTTCGCGAGTTCGCTACCATTATGCCGCGTAAATCTTTTGTTTTTAATTTATTTTTTCAAATTTAAATTTAGAATCGTTCAAAAAGGTTTACAAAATAAGCTTTCTTCAAAAGAATTCAAAACTGGCCAGTATTTTTTGAATTTAAGAACTTTATACAAAATATCCCTAGACGGTGTTGATGTGTGCATTTATATTATTATTTTGTGTCGGGGGTTTTTTAAATTTTAAATTTTATATGGAGTGACTGCCTATCTCTGAGCTCCACAACCCATTTACTGAGAAATACGATACCCCTTGCCCAGGCTTCTGACGACCCGTAACAACTGCCAAAGATCCACGAATGCTTTCCGAGCCACGGAGGGGTCTTGATAAGGACCCATCCATGGACCAACCGCGGCAACCGTAACTGAACCTGATCGATCGACCGGTGCGGCTGTCTCAGCTAAACAGCTTCTTTAGAGCTTGAACTTAGGTCCGGGCTTCTATGGAAGAATGATGGTTATCTAATCAGGCAAAGGATTTAATGAAGCGAAAAAATAATGTAATTGTTTTAATGTTTTAGATTTGGATGTGCGGCGGTTCTCTGGAGTTGATCCCTTGCAGCCGAGTTGGCCATGTTTTCCGAAAGCGTCGACCTTATGGAATCGGAGAGAAGGAGGATTTCATGCTACATAACTCAATGCGTATGGCCCGGGTTTGGATGGACGATTATGTGGTCAGTACATTTTATCTTTTCCCTAGTCCCTTTGAGCCGTTGTGAAAGTTGCATAATAAAGGATGATGCATAATAACATACATAAAGGTTTAGATAAAAATGTCGTTAATGGTTCATATTTATACTAACTGTGACACCGGTGCCGCTTGTGTTTACTAAAATGTGCCAAAAACAGGAAGAGTGTCAGGTGTGACCGCGTTGTTCTTCTAAGCGTCGCAACAGATTGTGACGCGGTTTTCGCCATCATTTAGATAATTTATTCCGGATTTGGCTCTAAAATACATTCATATTAAACTTGCATAATAATCATGAATATCGATGTTTTGTCAAGTCGTAAAAACCGGGTCACTAGTAAGTTATAAGAGCAATACACGAACGAAGAGAAGATAAATTTAGATTTACATAATCCTTATCATTCTTTAATTTTTAGTTCAACACTATAATGTTTGGTCTACGTTAAGTTTTTTATCAATTGTAGACATCTTGCTCAATTAGAGTGTGTTTAATATAAGTGATCAGTTACAAACAGAACGTAAGGGCCAGAGGTCATTTTCCGTAATGATGATTTCATAGACGTATTCCCAAGTCGTCACTGTTCCGATTTATCAATAAAAAATGATCTCGATTCGCAACATAATGGTACACTGATGGCAGTTATCACACTTCAGTTGTTCCACTTAACTTATGTATGTACATAGGTACAGTCACGAGCATAAATATAATACTATGATCAGCTCGGAAATAATATGTGATCATTTACGGAAGGCATATACAGACAGGCACCATGTGCATTTGGATTGAGCGATCTTTTTTTATTTCGTGACAAAATGTGATTGTACATTTAGTCAAAAATAGCCAAAACTCAAAGCCAAAAATAAAAAAATTGTCACTCTCAAGGGTCTTCAGTTATTGCCCAAAGTGTGGATCACTCAATTCAGACATTTTGCAAAAACGGCTATGAGCCAAATATCAACAAAGACTTACTCTACTGACTAAATCTATATATCTCAAAAATTTGTTAACAAATTGTCACAATATTTTTTAAAAGCCATTGCCATCAAGGCACTTAAAGTTAATTCCAGGTATCTATGACAGTATCATTTACTACGCACCGCGGCGTTTCCACTCACATCTGCTTTGTAAATACTTTTTGTTAGTCGCCTTGTATTCATCCTCTCAACATGACCAAACTATCTAATCATACTCATTTTTTTCTGTCAATATTGTAGGAGAAAATCGCTTTTGTATCTCGCGTAACTGTACGGTAGCTCGTGGTTGTACGTACATTCAATTATTCAGTTCAGTTCATTTCAAGCATATTTGAATTGTTTAATGTATATGAAGACTTATGAAAAGGTATACCATACCATGTTATGGTATAGATTATAGCTTGTTGACAAAACAGTGCGTTTAATAGTGAATAGTGAAGTATGCTTTTGTTTTTTTTTGCCATGAGACCTATGGTATTCAGGGACAATTGCTCACATAAAGCATGATGAATGATATTATTAATACGTAATTGTTTTCTGTATTTGAATAGAGATCAATGCTTGAGTATCTCAGCCTACCGGAATCGGAAACATTTTAGCAATGGCCCGTCCGTCGGTCTGTCACTGGAGGTATTCGTCCTAAACTATGCTCGCAAAAAAAAATATCTCAGACGATTGGGAGATAACCCAAATACTGATGCATAGTATGAAAAAGGACAATCAAATTGTGATTGATAGTGTGTTACGCCATTGGGGTGCTGGTCATAAACGCACGCCCGTTCCGAGTACTAAGAATTCAGTAATATCATGTATTTTCCAACGATTTCAGAATCGAGTGATTGAACACAACCCAGCGGTGGTTCACGTAGAACTCGGTGATCTGTCGGCTAGACACAACTTACGTAAAAGCTTGAACTGCAAATCTTTCAAATGGTACCTAGAGAACGTTTACCCTGAACTGGAGACTGGCCAAAACGCAATGGCTAAGAAAAGGATGGCTGCTCTGAATGACGTTGATAAGAATAAGTTCCAGCCCTGGCATTCGCGGTAAGTTTTCTCTATTTTTAGTCCGTCTGCCGTATCATCTATCTGTCTGTCAGCGGGCTGTATCTCATGAAACGTTTCAGGTAGACAGTTGAAATTTTCACAGAGTGTGTATGTCTATTGCCGCTATAACAACAACAATATAAATAAAATAAAATTAAACATTAAAAGGGGTCTCCACCTCCATATACGAAACGTGTTTTTTTTGGGCGTTTTTTGCCTTGTGTTACGGAACTCTTCGTGTGCGAGTCTGACTCGCACTTGACCGGTTTTAATAGGTTCTTGTGGCCTTACTTAAATGTATAAGCAGAACATTTTTTTTGCTGTCTATACCGCATGTATTAACAAATTATTTAACACCAATGGGTTATGAAAGGCTGAAAGGAAAGGCTTTTTGTACTAGAACATCATAATTTTGCAGCTGTCCGTCAGTCTTGTCATGAAACCTTGTCAAGGTTTCATGACAAGCCTTTACCTCTTAAACTTAGGAAAATACCATGAGTGTTGTAATGGTCTTCAAAGGCTCGAAGTGAAATAAAATTACGGATTTAAAACGAAAATAAATAAATAAACGTTAATAACAAATATAAAAGAAAAATATAGAGCTATAGGTTTTCATCGACGATGAAAGACAGATAAAAAAAAACAGCAATTTGACGGCTAAAAGAAGAAAAGTATTGACATTTTATCAAAAATTCAATAGCAAAAAGTTCTTACGCTAGTTGCGTCGCTTAGAAGTGTCGTGTTACGGAAGTCAAAATCATAGAAGTAGACCAAGCAAACGAAACGATTATAAAAGAAAGTTCAACGCTTTCCCGCGTAATTAAAATCATTAAGTAGGTAGTTTTTCACACGGCTGCCCAGCTTAAATGGAACTGAAGATGTACACCATTCGTATGCGACCACACAGTGGGTTCCAAACAGCAGCAAACCGTTGCATGCATGGCCTGAAAAGTAAAGTGGTCGCCGCTGCGGTCGCTTTAACCATTCGTATCACGAAGGAACATGGATCCACGCGAGGCACAATGACTTTGGTTGTTTCTGTAAGTTCGTCATTCAGCCTGTTAATGGACTTGATACAAATCTTCAATACCACAGGCATCGCTAGTGCGTCGCCATCCCAGACGCAAAACTGCAGAATTCATGTGCATCTGGACCGCACTGCAATCAATCTCAACCTCAAACTCAAATCATTTATTTCAATTAAACCATTTACAAGCACTTTTGAATTGTCAAAATTAAATCAATCTGCATAGCCTTTTCCCGATTATGTTGGGGTCGGCATCCAGTCTAACTGGATGCAGCTGAATTCCAGTATTGTACATGGAGCGACTGCCTATCTGACCTCCACAACCAAGGTACTGGGTAACACAATACCCCTTGGTAAGACTGGTTGTTAGATTTTTGGGTTTTGACAACCCTTAACGACTGTCAACGATCTACGAAATGACAGCTAGGGCCAACGACTTAACGTGCTTTCCGAGGCACGGAGGGGTCTTCGTTGTTAAAGGATGGTCACCAATCTGTGAAACCGACCGCGGTAAGCGTAGCTTAACCTCCGATAGACCCGGGTGGCTGTTATTAATTTCGTAATATCATAATCACAAAAACCTCCAATTACCTACTGATATAATTTTTTTTATTTTTAATTAAAAAAGAACCAGTATCATAATAAAAATAATTAATTACAATCTAGCATATAAAGTCCATACGACTTGTTATAATAAACACTTGCCGGAAATGAGGGTCGGGAAATTTGTGAGGCTTTCAATGACTTCTTCCACGACGTTAATTCATTGACAACGGACGAAGAAGTCACTGCCTTGATATAATTTCCAACTTACAATTCACTTCGTCAACCGTGGAGAGGTCGTTGAGTGCCGTAGGCGTGGATAAGGGCCCTGGATGTGGCGGTATACCCCCAGTATTTTGGAACAACTGTGCAAAATCTTTGGCACCTCCAATTAGTACTATTTTTAATATTTCTCTAAAAGAAGGCACCTTCCCAAATGAATGGAAAAAAGCTCTAATTGTTCCAATTCATAAAAAAGGTTCGCGGACAATGATAGGAAATTATAGGGGTATTTCTATACTAAACATAATTGGTAAAGTATGAAAAACTGGTATACAACGCTATCAGTCCATATATTCTTAGAGGAATCTCTTGCAAGCAACATGGTTTTTTAAAGAATCGCTCGACTGTCTCTAATTTAGCCAGCTTCTCTAATTTCGTTCTTGAAAATACAGATAATGGGGGGCCGATTGACGTGATCTACACAGATTTTGAAAAAGCTTTTTTACAAAGCATATCTATTTGACATCACTGATTCTTTTGAACACTCTGATCACTTAATGTACGCTGATGACAAAAAAGTGTTTTATAAAATAGCATCACCCGACGATGGTAAGGCCCTTCAAGAGGATATTAATAACTTAAATAATTATTACGCAAAAAACAAGATCACTGTAAACGTTGCAAAGTGTCAATGTATCAGTTACACACGTAAGAGAAACCCGATTGTTTACTCATATAATTTTAATGGAATTGTCATAAATAAAGTCCACATGGTTAGGGATTTAGGAGTTATGTTTGACAGTAAATTAATGTTCTCAGATCACGTAAACCTTATTAGCACAAAAGCTTATAGGAACTTAGGATTAGTTTAGATTAGTTCTTAGGTCATGTAAGATGTTTAAAAATATTGGAGCTCTTAAATCTGTATATTTTGCTTATGTGCGCAGCGTTTTAGAATATACGTGCCAAATCTGGTCCCCCCAATATATAATTTATAAGAACCAAATAGAGAGGATTCAAAAAAAGTTTATTAATCATCTTAATTATCGCCTCCGTAAACCTCCGATGTCTTACGAACATAGCTGTCGAACCTATGGTCTGCTAACACTTGAAGAAAGGCGTCAAGTGATGGACATGTGTTTGCTCTATGACACTTAATGGACGCCTTGATTGCCCGGAGTTGGTCGCACAGATAACTTTTAACACTCCCCTACGGCGCACTCGTCACACGTCAATGTTGCGCGTTCCTAGGCACTCCACTAACTATGCCAAGAACTGTGTACTGACACGCATTGCTCGAATCTATAACTCGGAATTCTCTGAAATTGATTTATTTAAATGTAATAAACCGACATTCAAAAAACGAATAGTTAAAACTATAAACGGAGATAAATGAAAAGCAACCAATCTTCTTCTTCTACTATCTTTTTTTATCCAACCTTCTTTGTATTTAAAATTTTCTTAATCTTAAAAGTAATATTGTATTGTATTGCAATTTTATTTTGTTCTTTAACTGGAAATATCTGGCATTAGTCCGTTCGCATGTATTACACATACATATATCCCAGTTATACAGAGAAACCTATAATTGGCCATAATAACTGTAACACGCATATTTTGTAAAATATTTTTATGTATCGCTGTTGATTACCTAAATAAATAAAATAAAATAAAACTAATAAGCAATTTTAACCTAACTTAATTTTTTACGTGTTAATTATTTTTTAACTTATAATAGGGTTTCATCATCTTCCTGCCCCTATCGCATGTTATGTTTTCTTCTTCCATTCTCCCCTGTCAACCGTCACGCTATCATTCACTCCCTTCTCTTTCATATCATTCCTCACACAATCCATCCATCTTTTCTTCGGCCTTCCTCTCCCTTTCCATTCATCAACATGTATATTCATCACTCTTTTAGTCACATGCGTTTCGTCCCTTCTCATCACATGCCCATATCAAGCCAAACGATTTCCTTTCAACTTTTCTGTCACTGGCGCCACTTTTAAACTTCCCCTTATATACTCATTTCTTACTTTATCAATTCTCTTCAATCCACACATCCATCTCAACATTCTCATCTCCGCTGCATGCAATCTTTTTTCATCCGTCTTCTTCACAGCCCAGCATTCAGATCCATAAAGTACGACAGGCCTTATCACGGATTTATAAATTTTCCCCTTTAACTTGAGGGGCATCCGTGGGTCGCAAGTTGTTCTTGTGACCTGTCGCCATTTCATCCAAACTTATAATAGGGTTTATTGTACTTTATACAAGTCCATTCCACTTTCTTAGAGCCTACCGAGCTACTTATAATGATGACATCACCAGCTGCTCCGCCGACGCCACCTACTGATGCTCTTGTGGGGTAATTGCGTGACACAATATCAGTAGCAATAGCTTTCATTTTGACAGTTCAACAACATTTATTGCGTTATGTACGTTGTTGAGCAGACAAATTTTACGAACATATGAAGCAATGGACTAGCAATATCCTTCAACATTATTCAGATTTTGATTGATAGTGTGTTACGCGATTAGGATGCTTCCGGCACACAGGGACTCGTCCATCCAAACTGATAAATAGATTATCTCATAAAATATACGGCCTAGATTTAGTCCCACCGTGTAACAGAGGTTAGTTAGTAATGGTCTTAAAAAACTTGTATGTTTCAGCAAACGTAACTACACCGATTCGTATCAAATCCGATTGAAGAACACTTCACTATGCATCCAGAGCGAGAAGGACGTAAAGACCAAGGGCGGTGGCTTGGTACTTTCTAGCTGCATCAGGATTTTGAGTCAGGTAGGTTCTTTGTTTTTGTTGCTTCTTATGGTGATTAAAAGATTAATGAAAAGTAACAGTAAAGTTATAAGCGATGAGGACAGTACAAGCGTCCCAGTTATTATCTTTCATAAAAAATGTGGTTTTCCATATCTATAGGTGAAAGCTAAAGGACCTTAAGTCCATTTTTTGTCATTTTTTGTATTTTCAATGATAGTTTTGTATTTTCAATAGCTTAATAAAACTTCATAGTCATACTTTTTATTCTACAACGATACACTATTTACTTTTTATACACGGTCGCTTTTAATATCTAATTTCGGGTATAGACATCTTTAATGAGCTCTACTGAATAATTTATAACATGTGACTTAAGGTCCTTTAGCTTTCACCTACAGATATATAAGTGAGTACCGTGATAAGACCTCCCATTGTGTCACCCTTGTAAAATTTCTACCTTTATGTCTGTAATATTTATGGTCTACATAATAAAGAATATTCTATTCTATTCTACCTAGCAATCGGGAGATACACAATTTTAATAGTAGATAAGCATAATCAGCCTATAATGTTCCCACTGCTGGGACACAAGACTCCTCTCTGTGAGAGGGAGTGGGTCGTAATCCACCACGCAGGCCCAGTGCGGTTTGGTGGATGTCACATGTCTTCGAATTTTCGGTTTTAGGCCACGCCATTTTCCTTCACCGTTTTGAGAGCAGTGGTAATAAAATAAATCACACAAAGAAAAACGCCTCCTTGGCCACCACTGCTCTCAATAGCAGATAAAACCCTTTCATTCCGTCTTATTCAGTCAATGGACTGGATAAGACGGAATTAAAGGGTTAAACAGCACCCTCATTGCGTAACACACGATCAATCGGAATCGGTTTCATTTTGACAGTTTAACAACATTCATTGCGTTATTTACGTGTTGAGCAGACAAATTTTCCGAACTTATGAAGCAAAGGATTAGCAATTTGCTTCAAAATGATTCTGATTCCGATTGATCGTTTGTTACGCAATTAGGGTGCCGGCATTGCTAAGCAATGTGCTTAGCAATGCCTGTTTCAAGTCTAGTCAACAACGTTGACAATGACAATGAAATTGAAACAAATGTAAAAAAGGGATCAGTTCTAAAATGTTTACACTTTAATATATTTCAGATGTGGTTCGAAACAAGTCGTAATGAGCTGGTATTGGGACGCACTTTATGCCTGGACGCATCAAACAATGTAGCACCGAAGTTGAGCAAATGCCACGAACTTGGAGGCTCACAGGAATGGAAGCATAAGGGATCGGTGAGCACTGTTTTACATTTGTTGTTTACTTTTCTGTTGTATTATTAGTCGACTGTCGTCAACGGTGGGGCACATATATATATATGTTGTGAATCATTTTCTTATATTAATCCACTGTCATGAACAACTGTTGACCACGAGACCACAACCAGGACTTGCCGGTAAGGGAATGATAAGATTCTTTTTATATATGTATCTTGTATTAGTCAAATGTCATCACCTGCGGACCACAACACTCCAAACATATGAGATCGATGAGCCGGGTGTGTGAGACAACAGTGGAAACATCCTAGATTTCTTTTAAATATATTCTTCGGAATGGCTGGTCGCATGTGGTAGTTAAAAGTATTTTGAAACTGCTTTATGTAGTTTTAGTGCATGATGTGTCAAAGGGCTGAAACGTTTAGTAGTTGTCGTAGAAACATTTGTACGCATGAGTATTTTTTAAACTCAATTGGATGAAATATAATTAAAATGTGTCCAATGTGCGTGCAATTGAAAACGTTTCGTTTTTAGCCTGCATACAAACATGTGGAATTTATTAACGCGGTAAATAAATGGGACTTAAGAGCCATAAGTATCCAGCAGGAATTGGGGCACATACTTTGTTATGATGTCTTCAATAACCTGGTCCTGAGCCACGGGAGGTGCAATGAACAGCCATCCTCAAAGGAGTGGAAAAAAATGTTTGGAGCTGTGAGTCCATTACTTATACTCGTAGTTTAGATCTTCTAGTTAGAGTTTCCTGTCGCAAAACTACAATCTACGTAGTTGGGCTAGTAGTATAGTACCTAAGAACTTCCTCTGAGAACAGTAAGTGGAATATTTATTTCTATCTATTTAGTTTTCCATCGATTGGGCGCCCTAAAGCTATTTTAAAGAAACTGTAAGTTGAGTTACTTCATTTTAATTCTTTCTTACCTCCGGTTTAGTCTATTCACAACAAGAGATTCGAGTCGTTTTTGTTGTTTTTTCGGTCAACCTATCATACCAGCTGAACAACAACGTTTACTCATATCAGAGTGGGTCGGCCTACGAAAACTGGAGGTTGATTGATTTTTCTGTAATTAGAAATAATTTAATAACTTTATTATAATAACCTTTTTCTGACAGAATTTAGCCTTTGTGAGGAGCGCAGTACGCGCTCCTTACAAAGAGGCTGAATTCTGACGAGGCCACGCCCTATATTCTAGATACAATCATTTAGTCCAATCTTTCGAAATCTTCTTTCTTATTCCTTAAGTAATGTTTAACTATGATAAAGTTCATACTTTTTTTATTCATACACTACTCTATTGCCGTTTCAACACCCGCTACCCAGCAGCCTGACCGTTTTCAGCTGCCCTTTTACAAAAAAAAAAAAACACCACAAAGAGAAAAATAACGATAATTTCGGAAGTTAATGTCTTTGGCTTTATATTTTCGGTTTTTGCCACCGACTTCCGATAATAACGTTACTTTTGCCACCGACTGCCGATAGTAACGTTATTTTTCACTTTGTAGTGTTTTTTTTAGTCTGTTTTTTTACCGTTTTTATTTTTCATTTTATAGTTGTTACCACAACTAAAAAAGACCCAAATCCCTATAGGTATGCCTTAACATTTGAAGAGTTCCCTCAATTAATTCTGGATCCCATCATCAGATAACCTGATGACAATGTGGCCACCTGGAAATTTACACTTACAAACAAATTTATTTTTTCCAAATCGGTCCACCCAAGTAATTGAGAACCCCCTCCTTTTTGAAGTCGGCTAATATAGTTACCTTGGCCCTTTTAATAAATGTCTCTTATTTGTAGACTCTCACTATTCTCATTAAGGTTTAATAAAACAGACCCAACTGCTAATTTTAAACTTGTTACAATCAGTCATTTGTTGGACCACCTATAGCATTCCAGTCCAGTGATCGAAACTACCGCTAGAACGCCACTGGAATAATGTGAACCAGCACTGAAATGCTCTGGAATTCCAGTCCAGTGACTGGAATGTCGATCTACTTTTTTATTCCAGTTTGCCCATTCCAGCGCCACTGCCACACCACAGTGGACGGCGCCACAGTGGACGGCCAATCCAGTGCTAGATTAAACGTTGAAACTATTCAGCAGTCAGACAAAAACCAAAAATGCATGTTGACTTGAACACGCATTGTTGTTTTTTGTCTGACTGCCTGAATGACTGGAATAATGTAGAGTTGTAGACGATACAATCGAGCCTAGCACTGGACTGGATTGACTCGCTGGATTACTGGACTGGATTAATGTGTACCAACCAGGAAATTATTAACATTAATGCGTGATATTTTCAGGCTGGCAGCCCAGTATACAACACCGCTGCGGGCATGTGCCTCGGAGTCGACCGAGCTTACAGGGGCGAGCCGCTCATCATGGTCATTTGCGACAACCAATCCACCAACCAATGGGACTTCATCCGTTCTTAAACGAACAATGACCCGGGCTATCGAAGCACTGTCATACGGGAGTAAAATATATCTTTAACTAAGTAAATATTATGATGTAACCAGGCTATATGCCGATCAGAGCTTGTAGAATTAGTCTCAGCCGATGTTGTAATTTGATGTCATTAAACACTCGTTTCACAGTATGTTCCGATTAAAATTAGGATTGATCAAATGATCTCTTACAAAACGGACTTTTTGAGAATCTCTTCTTTGTAGACCATGTTTATCAATATTTATAATAACCTACATCGATACAATATACGAAATATTAAATGTTAGTTTACTAGCTGGTTTAGTCATTTAAGAACAATTATATAGATAAGATAATCAAATATATACTCGACTGCGTGAATATCGTGACTTCTAAGATAATATACATTGATTTTAGACAGCTTTTTGTAACAAGCTTAGTGATTTGAGATTTTTACAGCTAGACTTATTCTATTCGCCCGCAGTCGTGTAAAATTTAATCTAGAATCTCAATTAATAATAGCTTATTCTTCATTAAAGCATGAGTGGCTCGTGAAATATCGATACCGTCCCGTCTTATTTTATGATTTTTTCCTATCGTGGAGTAAAGACGTTAGTTTTTAAATAGGTGCACGCGAAAACATTGCATATTTTGTAAAAATATCTTTCTGAAATGATGTGTAGTTTCTATAGAAAAACGGATAAAATTGAAATTTTTACCTGTTTTTCTGAGATGCACTGTTTTAAAGTCTGATTATATGTTGTGTTTTATAAAACTCTAGGGCCCTTTGTATACTCAAGTTTTTCTTGCCGTGAAAACTAAGGTTTATTCGCCGTGTGCAGGCACGGTCGTCAGTGTTGCATGGATCACCATGGAAGCTTGTTGACAGACATGTTTTTTCTACGGCGCGGTTTATATGCCGTACCGTGAAGAAACCAGCCGTGTACAAAGGGCCTTCTTGTTCTTTTAGTCACGTCCTTATTATAAATAATTATGTTTTCCATTTTGTGATAAAGACAGTTTTTTAATTAACATCACCTAATCGTGTACAATGTATGTTTTAGATGGTACAATTTGGCAAAAAAGAAATAATATGGGACCCTTCTATCTTTAATACCTATAGCAAAGTGATTTAACAAACAACACATCGATATTAAACTTAAAAAATAAAAAAAACTTCCTGGACAGACTCTGCGTGAGCTAGTGTTGCCAGGAAAGAAAAAAAATAGTTTAACTTCAATACTTTTTAGCCAACATGTACGAGTATTACCCGAGTACCTATAACAGAGTACCTTTTTACACCTGTATACCTTATATATCCGTACAATATAGTATTATACAAACATAATGTACTTTAGATTAACTTTGAACAGTTTTACAGTATACTTGTGTAGTCTAGCATTATTCAATCATAAATAAGCTCAAGGTTCGCATTGTGCATCACTGTGCATAAGAACACTCATTCGTTTCACATTGTGCATACAAAAACTCATTCGTATCATAGTTTACTCTCGTTTTGCTTTTAAACTTAGTGGTCGAAATTTCTAAGTGCGTTGTGTTTTGCTACGATAATCTACTTCTGTAAGTTTATTGGGTTAGTATATACGTCTAATTTTACCTCAGTCACCATAAGTAAATCAGTGGATCCTGATCTTAAATATATTGTTATGTTAACTTGGCTGCTAATCACATTTCTAGCAAATTTGAGTAAAGATTTATTTTAGATTATCGCTTTTTAATGCTTATAAGTAAGGAAATATGTACTAATGTATTGGTTGTGGAATAAAATCATTAATTCTAATCTTGGTTCAATTATCCTGTAGATAGCAAAGAGTTAAATCGCTAGATTTACCCTCACCGTACTTAGTCTCGTGAAAAGTGTCCACACTGACATGAGTGACCTCACATTAATAGCGTTTCCTTGACAATCAAGCCTAGTCACTGCGTCATGGTGTGTCAAAGGTGTCAAAACGAAACAGAAACGCGAATATCTTTTGTCGCGGTAGGGCTAATCTAACGATTTAAATCTTTGATAGACTGACGTAGGTAGGAAAACTTTGAGTATTAGTAAGTTTGTTACCCTATAGTTACTTGTGGACAATAAAAAACTATGTACCTTAAATTGTATCCCTTAAAAATATTTTTTTATTGTGTTTTAATCACGAGGAACACCTGGTAAGAAATCTATTTTTAATATTTTTTTTTAGATTTTAGGTTATTATAAAAAAGTGTTTGAGAAAGGACGCAGGTCCAAAATAGAATTAATTTCTAATCAGATCAATACTATTGCGCTCAAGTGAGGGTTGAGTTGTGATAAATATGTTGGATTGGACGATCAATCAAATGAAATACTTTTACCACTTTCCCCTATTACATAAAGTTAGGCGTTGAGCTTGCGTTCCTGAATGCATAAAACGATTATTTGCATCACTACGGAGCGGTTTCTCGAACGAAAATTATCGCAAAATTATTGTGATAAATTGTCAAGCGCGCGTGATTGGTTGAAAGATTTATCAACAGCCAATCGCAGCAGTTTATGCATGCTTGACAGCTTGTCTCATTAATTTTGTGATAATTTTCGTTCGAAAGTCGAGCCCTAAATTAAACTTAGTTTTAAGCGCGTCTTTTATGACGAATACATCTTTTATTTTGCTTTAATACACTGCTCAAGGTTTTTGGTTTGACCGACTGATTGACATTGTTCGCAAAGATATTCTAAATAATATTATGATATTCTAAAAACAAATTCTAAATAATGATACGTATATCAACAGCATATCAAGGGTCTTTTGTAAATGTATTTTACTAATATCCATTGATTGTTGGTAAAGTTTAGGCAAAATGTTGTATTCATAATGACAATTATTTTTAATTATGATTTACATAATTCTTTCCCACCGATATCTGCTTGTATTAAGGGGGATGCGCTAGGGTAACCCGCGACATTAAAATTTTCTTCAGTTTTTTTTTCGATTTTCAGGTCAGTGTCAGGGTATATGTTTATTAAAATATGCTTCAGCACCAAATATGGCTTTAAATAAATAAATATTTGTTACAGCCTCGAATCTTAAGATCAACATACAACCTGAAACTGACCTACAAATGGCAATAAACGTAAGAAAATTTTAATTCGCGAGCTACCCTGACGTTTCCGTCTTAAAAACCCATAATAAAGGCTCGGCTACACGCAGCGCCATGTATCCTACTTTGTGCAAACATGTGGCGTCCACACTATGGAAGAAAGTTTGCACGGTATGTAGTTTTGCTGTCTTAACGCTGCATGCTTGATTGTGAGATGGAGCGTGTAGCCGGGCCGTTAGACACGTGGGAAATTTCCTTTATTATTGTAAATACAGACAGGCAAGTCCGTCGTCTCTCTACCCTATACTTTTAAGGCGTTTTATTACACACAAAACAGAAAGAACCAGTCAATAGAAGCAGTACTGTCTAATGCAGACACGGAGACTTACAGTTATTCTCGAGACATTTAATAATTATGATTTTTGTCGGGATAAATATAGCAGCTATTGCATTATCTTAAATTAAGAAATGCAAACAAATTTTTCTTGTTGTTCTCCCACTTATTTCTATGGTAAACACCGTCTCATGAAACAAGTCTCATAGACGCGGCGCCACTGTCGTGCGAGTTAATCATAAATAATGATTTATTTATTCATCTCTACATCTTATTACTGGCACTAGTTAACAAATTGCACGATCTTAAATAGACAAAGGTGTGTGAGGTAGGAGGGTTGTTGTAAGAATATTGCTAACTACATTACATAATCATAATTAGTTCTACTTATTGCCGCGGGACTTGTTTTGTGAGATGGACTTTACTGCCACATGTCTATCCTTCTATTGACGATTTCTGTTCAGCACGTGTTTACTTTGCGGTTTTGGTACAAACTCGGAATTTTTATGATCTGCACTCCTACTTTTTTGTTGCACTGCATTCCCGCTCCCTTGAAAGAACTTGGCACCTCACGGTACCGTGGTACACTGTGATAGCGCCTTTATTTCGTAGCAGTAGGGGTGCTTTTCACAGTTCAAGTGTTACTATTGACTTGCAGGTGCCTAATTATTTTTGTCTGAGTATATAGTCATCCCTTTATGTTGTATTAGTTAGGAATTGTCAGTACTATTGTACTAAATTATTTTGATAATGAATGACGTTATGTATAAGGTGATGTGAAAATAAGTAAAGGAATCGTTCGTAAGGCCAAATTATAATTTTACTCTTTGAAATTATTTTGCGAATATTTACAATTTTGTAAAAGATGTTGGGTACTTATAGTTTTTAGGTATTTGTGAGAAATGGTGTGGACGAAAATAGGTTTTTAATGTAATAGTAATGTTTCTACGAATTTAGATGTGTCAATAGTTATCTCAATATCCTTCGATCCTTTAGATAGGACGATGAACCATGTATTCTAATCATTTATGCAGTAGAATTTTCAGATACCTGTGTAATAACCAATACCTATGCAGTGTAAGTAGATACTGTGAACCTTGAGTTCAAATTAGTGTAAATCGACTTCTGAACAGAAGCCTTCTCATATAATACGTAACATACTAGAACATGTAAGTTTTTCAATACACTCTGTATGTAAAATTAGTAGTCAACCCTACCACGTAGATGCATTAAAACCTTTTGCTGTATTTTGTTGTTTATATACTTAAAGATACATTTTGATTTTTTTTATGTATGTTGTATTTAGGAAATACTTGATAAATAAAGGAAATTTGTGCAACTTGTTTTTTTTATTTTTTTACCCTAATGCCCAACCATAGCCTCACATTATGCCAGCAATCCATTCACCTAGAATGGTCTCCACTAGTGGAAGTTGTGTATGACTACGGTCGAAGGTATCAGTAGAAGTCTCTGTCCAAATTACAGTGATCTTTATTCTCATTCTTATAAGGTTGCTGTTGGATTGCTGCCACTGAAAATTCTGTCAAAGCATTGTGATCTTTATTCTCATTACGATATGGTTGCATTTAGGTTGCTTCTGTCCAGAGGTAAAATAATTAAGCGGACTGTAACGTAGGCCGCATGTCAGTGGTAACTAATCCCGTATACGCTGGTCTTTTATTCTATTGAAGCTCTGTACTGTGCTAGATCAGCTCGAGGTGAAACTCATCAATGACGTGCGCCTATACTGACTGACTATATATATATACATTTATTTTCAATAGGATATCTCTGGGAAGAACGGAGGCTTATTTCGGACTCCTATCGACTAAAACCCCACTGTTCCTTCTAGTACCATGAGTGGGGCCCGGGTCATACTTGTACATTCGCTGCACCCCCAACTGGTATCAGCCCGCCATGTCTAGCGGGCTCAGATTTGTGCAAACTGCGGCCTACCTACCTACACATAACAATATATTTGGGTTTTTTTTAATGCAATATTATTCTGCGAGAGCTCTTTTTCGAGCAAAGTGGTGATGAAGATGGCCATTTAGGTCACGCGTGCTTCAACCTTTCTACGCATACATCTTCACTTTCTTTTACATTAGGTAACGTTTGGTTTGATCGGCCGATGAAATAGGTAGGTAAGGGCATAGTTCGGCCGATGAAGGATTACGTCAAAAACATTAAATTATTTGATTAGGTAAGGCCCTCGTTTGTGATTTATAAGAATAGAATGATGCTGTAAAATCTTGTTAGAAGGAAGAAGAATAGAAGACTTCAAACTATCGAAATCTTCATCCTATAGCAGACTAATGCTGGACATAGGCCTCTCCAAGCGCACTATTTAAGTCGATCCTCAGCTATTATAAATAATAAATAAATAAATTTATTTCAGGTAAATAACACCCATACATATTCATAGTACACGTATAACATCAAATCAGATAGAATTCAAATTAAATTAAATAATTTATAATTACCTATAACTTTTAGTCAGCGCCCCGTTGCGATGGATCACTTGTACTAGAAGCACGAAGGTTTAGAAAAGGTGAGTGTAGGTCGTTTAGTAACTTTAGTTAATATCGTTGCGTTATTCCCAAAGATAAAATCAAAGTCTTCGTGGTTCAACCGTTAAAACCCAGATGGCGCTATGTTCAATAAATGCTGGGGAACTCTGTAGATGATGGCAGTTATACTGCCACCGTGTGAATCATAGCAACACTCAATTATACAAAAAATATATACCGTCAGGTGCGTTTCGGACCACGCACAGTAACGGATTCCGTAGTTGAGATCTATACCTATACGCAAAAATAAGTTTGTATTTCATAGTATTTCTCGAAAAAACTATGAACAACAAAGTTATTACTGCGGTTGTAACCGAAATTATCCCATATCTCAAAAACAATTGAAAAAGTCACATAGTAACATTATAATCTTTTAATTATGACTTGCAACGATACCCCAGCCCCAGACGGTTATGTGAATTGTTTTGTAGATGTACGAGTACCTAAGTATGAAGAAAGCCACCTCTAATTGCTCGTAATTTTTTATTGCACAGAATAACCTTCTTTCCAATTTTCATCGAAATAGTGCAAATAATCTCTGACTAAAATGGCTGTGTAATATCCGGATGGATGGACAGACGAACAGACAGATAGACGGACATACGTACAAACGGACATGACGAAATTATAAGGGTTCCGTTTTTACCATAGGCTACGGAACTCTCAAAAGCATAATTTGATTTCCTTTTGAGATCGTGTGTAATGTTAGCTTCTTATTTTCCGACCTGCCAAGCACACAGAAATTTAATGAGGGTAGGGCACGATACTATGTAAATAAAACACCATTAATTTTCATGTGTCTTCCGACACACTTTTTTATTAACATTTAAAATTACATAAAAAGAAGGCATTTTGCCTTAAAAGTCTTTTTTTATGTTCCTACATGAATAAGTTACTGATTTACAAAATATGGTAGGTACGTCGAGTGAAAACATGCTGTCTGAAACCTTGCTAGAAACAAAAGTGCCTTTTCGAAGTATTCCCAACTTGTGCATACCTCGTAATTCCAACGTTTAGGAATACCTAGTCGTTCCATGATTACTTCATCATCACTTAAAAAAATAAATGAATGAAATTTATTACATTACTTAAAAAAATAAATGAAACCTAAGTTAAAACAAGATAAGTGAACTAAGGTAGAAATATGTGTAGCTCATTGCTCCAGAACTATATTATTTTATTCCATAAAATGCAAAATGTAGGTACAGATAGCACGTTCAGCACTTGAACAATCGAAATACTTAAATTAAACAGATATGTTTGAAGTAACGATATATCCAATGTTCTTGGGCAGCAGTCAGAGTGCTCTCAAATTAAGTAGTATTAGTAAGTATATCCACGAAGGGTACAACAGTAGACATTTATTAGGTTAATACGCGTTTATGACACATTTTTAATAAATTATACATAATACTTAAATACCAAAATTGGTTAGATACTGTCGTTAAAATTAAGGTAACTTATAGGTACAAATACTTAAGTTTCTAAACACATTGAACTTAATCTAGATCGAAATAATTAAAATATAGTGACAATAATATTGTCCAAACACGAACTTACAATTTACACGGACATTTAAGTAGTTAAAGTAGATGCCATCAATCCTCATGACGGGCTAGTTGGCTACGCCGATCAGGCGAACATTGCCAATGCAGGCAGAGATCTAATCCGTGTTACATTGGTCCCAACGCTTTGCAAAGGGGTCTATAATCATAGATTTTTTAAGAACAATTTACCATTTTGATTACGAAAGCGAAGCGCTTGCTGTTTACCATCAGAGACGACAGTTCAGCACTGAACGTCCGTGACGCCGAACTTTCTGATCTACACCCACAGAGCGCGTCTTTTCACAATAATTTTGATCGTCGAATAATATTTTAAAATATTTTAGTGCCCAAAAGGACCCCTTTATCTATTCATTACTGTTTAACATGAAAATACTTAGTAATGACGAAAACGTTGACCGTGTATAAGAATTTATGATGATATGACGCGATGATAATGATACATTACAGAATTATATTAACCTGATTTGAGTGAATCGACATAAATCTGGGATACAGGAATCAGATTTCATAGACACATGAGAAATATCTGTTTTCGAAGACGAAAGGATAGACAATCGTGAATGGTTATATCAAATCGAAACGTTGACCCTAATACATCAAATATAAAAGATTATGAAGCTAGTGTTGTCTGAAAAACCTTAATTGTAGACACATATTAGATGTACGACACTTAAAATATCTCGGATAAAACGCGTGATTACTGGACATATTATTTGTTACATTAATTAATATTGTAAGAATACAATGAACAGTTTACAAAATATTACGAATTACACGTTCAATTATTTTTAAAATTAACATCGAACATTTAGTAACTACAACACTGAAATTGGTATATTAATAAAACTGGATCACAGTCGTGTTCCAGATGTGGCCAATCTGAAGAGAATATGACGCGAGATTCAGGACTCTCCCAATAACAGTGGCAGCAGCCTCATACATAAGAGGATTTGCCTTAGATGGTAAGTCCACGTTTTCATTGATTCTGGGAGGGCATTGTATACAGCAGTATTTTAAGTATGAACCTACAAGTGGCCCAAAAACGCTGGCCTAATTTCATTAGGTTCCCGCGGAATTCAGATCAGTTTGACCAGCGCATCAGATAGGGATACCGGTTACATTGGTATTCATTAACCTATATAATTATTGATATTAATAATGTTGTATACTAATACGTCTGTGCAGTGTTTAGCTGTGTACATAATTATATAATTATACGAGATCCAGTTTCTAAACACGAACGGATTGCCGTTTTCATGATGCTAATAAATTAATGTAACTTTCGTTGTAATCAACCCACAGAAAAGACATCAACCTAAAGTTTGACGTATTAATCATTACTGGTTTAATAATTATTACTATTTTACGCTATAGAATGCAAATCAGTTCCGTAGGAACTTACACTAATTATAATTATAGGTTCTCCTTAGCTACCTGTTTTCTTTAAAATATTTAAGTATGGTTATGTGTTTATGTGATATACATTGGGACAGACAGAGCTAGTGACGGACAGAGAGGTGCATAGGATCCATCTTTTCTTTCGTCCACCACATAAATTATTATACTAAATGGTGGCGATTCTCTCCTGAGCTTATATATAAACGCTTATAAATAAACACCAATGCGTCGATTCCGAACGCCAATTAGGTATATAACAAACGCACTGAAACTAATATATTAATGAACTAAAATGCGTGCAGTAACTGTTATTATATGGTTTAGTAAATGAACAAGACCGGTTATTTTAACCTGTCTTCTGCATCTGTACTACTTTAGGTATCTATGGTTAACCTGATTCTTAAACTAGTTTTTTAAGCCTAAATTTTATTGGGCACTGGAGCCGGGATTTCTGTTTTTATTGAGGCAGTGTGGTCGGCTGATTTGGCGTTGGCCTTAACAGCCAAAGTCCGCAGGCTCCGGTGCTGCTAGAGCTAACTTACTGCTAACTTACCTAAACTTAACTTATTGTTTTTTGAATCTATGTGAGAATAACAAGAGGCCTAAATCTACTTAAAACATATTTTTGTATTTTTGTATTTTTTTTCTCTTAACCTATTAATGGATGACATAGAAGCAGGCGGCTCTGGTGGTAGCTGGTCACCGCCACCTACAGACATCTATTGGTCTATTCTGTAATAATGTCACAGGGAAAACTTAGGTGAAGTGAGCTTGAAGTGAGCTGTCATTGGACCTGATGTTAGGGATTGCCACTATTGACAGCGCACTCCACCTTAGTTTACACGGTGAGATTTTTACAGAATAGCTGTAATGCTTCGGGTATTCATGAGCTTACATTGTCTATAGGCGTAGTCATCATAGAGAATGTCAAAGGAATGTCTCATGGGCCTGTAACTAGACCGGCACCCACACCCCTTACACCGGAACACAGCGACGCTGCTTTCCGGCTGATAAAGGTATGGTTGCAGTACTTCCCCGGACGAGCTCTGCCACTACGAACTCTACTACTTCTGCATTTACTCTTAACTCTGGGTGTGGAGGGTGAGCATGAGCTATTCTCTGCTTGGCCATGAAGTGACGGCATTAACTATCTTCTGTTTAGTTTAAATCAGCCTCATTCGATACGGGAGATCTTGTGGTTGAAAGCCTACCTATTCCTGCGACCAACTCGGACCCATCTACTTGAAGTAAAGTGGACGTTTAGGTCAAAGTCGAGGCTCTTAGGCGGTTAGAGCTTGGAAGCAGGTTTTTTGAGGAATGTTCAAAGTAATTGTGGTAACCTAATGTAACAGATGACCATGCATGAGACTAGTATAATGCTGGTGATGTTCATTTTAAGCCTCTACAGCCAGATTCGTGCTCTTGTGTGTTTATATTTCTCTGCTTATAATTAATATATTTTTTTTCTAGCAATCTATCTGCATAACAAAACAAGAAATATGACTTTCCATATACAGTCGGGGAATAAAAAGGTTAAGCACAGTATAATTTATTAAAAAATAAGCAGTACCTTTGTACACAAATTATAATTATGTCATATCCCTATATGTTTTACTGTGTGTACATAAATCATAAAATAAATAAATATTTTTTTCGACTACTTAAGAAGGTAAGTACTCATAAAATATTAGACATGTGTATTTTTTTTAGAATACGGGACTGCCAACATTTTGGTTCAAAAGAAGTTCGATAAAATACTAGTATTATATGCTCGAAATGCAGGAAAGGAATGAATTTAAAATTGCTTAACCTTTTCTTTCCGCGAACAGCACTCTGCTTACTGTCCTCCTCATGGAGGCTGAGAACGAGTTATTCTCGAAGAAGTGACACTTGCAGCCTTCTGTTTATGCTCATTATCCCGTGTGCAGATGGAAGGGCACGATTATGAAGGAAACTCGCCTCTTTGGATTGGGTGCATGTTTATTCAGAGATCTAACACTGTGTAAGCATCCACACATCGCTGTAGTACTCCAAGAAGGAGAGGTTGCGGGGCTAAGCAGTGGGATGGTGCCGGAGTGTGATCGTCACATTCAGTCATACTTAAGAATGTGACAACAGTTTTGGATCTCAACACCCAAACTTATATAGACATTAAGCTCCCTTTTAATACTTGCTTGGTTTATTGCAAATCGTTGGTTTGCCTTAGATGACTGAGAGCATAAATCTGATGATATTGATCCCAAGCTTACAGTGTCAGCTTCAATCTCTGGTGTTTTCAGACTTAACTCCTTATGGTGAACGCACCTAAGTTAACTAAATATATATTTTTCTGTCTAGCGAAACCTAACAAGAAATATAACTCTTATTCTTATACTTATTATTATTCCTATACTTATTATTATTCTTATTCTAAAGTCCGGGAACAAAAAAGATAAGCATCGCTTTTTTATTCTTTTTTATTACTTTTTTGAATATTTTGTATTTTTTTTTTGTTTTTTTTGAGACTGCCTTATCCTTCTTGTTCCGCGACCTCAACTCTGCTTATGACTAACCTGACAATTTTTACTCATTAGGTATTACTGAGCTCGGGGCTCCTTAAGATGTTATGGAAACTTTGTATGGATAGACCATTATTTTCTTGGCCATGCAGTAACGACATCATTTGCCTTCTGGTTCTGCTCGTCATCCCGTGGATGGGTACTGGGTACGAGCAGGGAGGGCCAGCAAGGTTCAGTTAGAGTAGCCATATGTTCTTGTGACTAAAAGCCCGACTCAAGATCAATGTAAAGTTGACTTTTGGGCCCAAGACGAGGTTCTAAGACGGTTAGAGCCTGTAAGCAGGTTGTGTTTATGAGGGATGCTCAAAGTAACTGTGGCAACCTGATTAAATAATCACGTCTCTTTATACTGGATATTCAGTCAAGGGATCGCACACAGTTAATCGTCACTATTATTATTGATGTGATGACCACAGTGCGATCTTAAGTTAACACCCTTTTTAAATTGATGTTTGGCTAGGATCCCTCTTGGCCTGATGAAGGCGCAGGATAATGTGTTAGGTGTTACGGCCTTAGAAGACCTTGCATGGCAGTTTGACCCAGATGTTATTGGTCTAAGTTCCCCTCAGTCAGGTGTTAGCTCCGATGGTGTTGGAGCTACCGCTTATGGTGAAACGCACCTAAAACTTATAACTATATCTAGCAAACCTACTACAAACACAATGAAAAATACAGTAATAAGATTTTTTGCGGGGCGTTTGTCGTCTACCGCAAATATAGTATGTACAAGTGGTAAATCCCTATTTTGGTAAATTGCCGTCCTCTTAATGACCTAATATATTTTTCACACCACCTGCTCGGTTACGTCAAATTATCATCCAACGTTTTACTGAATTTCATTATGACCCGCTGGTATATAATGTGATTTAAATTTGGAACCTCAACCAAAAAAATAGTCTGAAAACCTTTAGCAAAAAAAACTTTTTTTCTATTAAAATAGGTACTGCTCGACCAAAGAGTTCTCACTTCATAGGTTTTCAGGTAAGTATACTGATTATGATGTTAAACAAAAATCATTACAACAATTGTTTTCTGTATAATTATGGCCAAATCCAAAATGATTGAATAATGTGCATGGCGGACTTGCACAACCGCTGTTTCTACATTATCTGTGGAGGTAATGGCGGCAACTCATCGCAACAGCTGATCGGTTGCTGTGGGGCGTACCCCCGCGTTAGAATGTTGGATTTGGGTATTTATTACCTCGCAGAAGGTGTGAAAAGTATCGTATTCTCCTCGGGGCCAAAGGTGTCTTCGCCTTGGGTGACCTTGAATCTGAGTTAATTCCCTCGCTTCACTCAGGAGTTAACTTAGAGCTCCCTCGCTGTACCTGGGAGTCTAGAATCCTTCATTATGTTCGACATTCAATATAGCGTGACTTAAGACCCGTGACTTAAGACACTGCTTTAGCCTCTTAGTGAATAATCTACTATATTGATATACTGATTACATCACGAGAAAAGCAACGGATCCGTATTATATTTTTTCTGTTATTAGTATGTCTAATTATGTTAGTATTGTAATGGTCAGCATAAGGAAGAGCGCTGATGTCTGAGACACAGATATTTTCTATCTAGTTCAGATAGTTCAGACACAGATGCCTTCAGTTTAAAATTAAGAAAACTTGAATGTGTCCTGTATATCTGGTCAAATGTAACGTATGTTCTGTTTTAAATAAATTATTATTTATTTATTATATTTACATAAGTAAACATGACTTGCAAAGTTGGAATTCTATTAGTTTTTGTTTTTTTTTTGTTATTTATTTACTTAGTAATACGAGTATGTATTGTTTAGTTTAAAAATATCTGTTTAGTTAAAAAATATATTCAAATTAATTACAGAATTTAATTTGGTTTTTGCTGAATTAAAAACAAGTATGTATCTGATTAAATTATATACCTGATGTATATAATTTAAAAAAAAATGTGTTTTGTGATTATAATCAGTATATTCCTAAATCTACTTACTAATTCTAATTCTAACCACTACATTTCTAAGTGAGAGAGTATATTTCAACTTCTATCCCATTAAAAAAAACAGCTAGAGTCGGCAAAACAAAAAAAAAATTCGGGAGCAAAAATCTGGCTATGTAATGCTTATCGGCTTTGGTTTGCTGAATCCAAATCTTGATACAGACTTATGTACCACGTCTATTTTTCGAGATACTACCATTGAAATAAAATACCGGAATTGTTTTCAACATATCTTTGGCAACCAGCTTGTGTCTCTTTCATTTATTTCTAAACCAGAATAACATAGGTAAACCTTTTCTATTATAGGTGTCAATTTTCTGCGATGTAAGGCTACTACAAAATCACCAAAAATATAACAAAAATTGTTTGGTGAATTTTCACATAAACGTGGCATTGTCTTGAATGTAAAACAAATAAAATTGAAGGTATTGTAATGTTTTATATTCAATAAATAGTATAAAATGGTTATTTGATCGATAGCAATAATATATTTAAAACTAACTTACCAAAAACTCAATGAAAACAAGCAAATAACTCTTTTGTTTATTTTTTTAAGTTTCGCTCATTTATTCAAAACAATCAGTGCGCTTGCGCATGCTTGCTATCTCTTTCTAATACAGAGATAAATACAGAAAACAATGAAATTCAAATATGTACCAACGTTCACGAGTACCGTTGCCTGCATCGAAATATGACGAATTTTATTGAAATCCAAAAATGCTCACTGCGTAAAAATAAATATAAAATATGTATTGAGTTCACATATACACATTTTTGCTCTTATTTTGCCGCCGACTACAACTACTCAACTACGTAAGTGACTGCAATGTACCAAAATATTATCACTGTATTAATCATCATATTTATAACGACTTATAAATCTCAATTATTAGATAATATTAAAATCTTCTTATATATAATCACATAGATTCATATATTGCTGATTTTGAATGCACGCGTTTTGTATTAATTAAATAATATTCTTTTAAAATTAATAACAAAATTATATCAATAAAAAGCGATTCACGGATTCATAATCAACAAAATTTTTTGTAGTTGCCTTACTTTATTATAATATGGCGATATAAACTAGGGGATCAGTATCGAAATAGGTATGCGTATTAGTAAATATATTGGGCATACAGGGACGATACCAATGTATTGAAAGTGTACAGAATAGTCAGGCATCAGTACCTCGATACCTCCAGGTGCTGAAGTCTAGACCTTAAAGTAACTTAAACTCTTAGGTTTAAAGGCTTATCAACCCAAAAAAACTTACCTTCTTCTTTTAACATACTCATGTCAACTGATTTGATTGGCTGTTGTCATTACAGTTAGCCAATCACAGCAGTTCCCATGAGTTTGATAGGTTTTTTGTGTTAATGAGTGGTCGTACACACGAGCGGAACGCGTTAACGAGAGATGTAGACAACGGCAGCTGCCGAGTTGCGTCAAAGACTGCAATTGTCTCTGCCGTTGAAGCTTGCGGCTCGTGTGTATGAGAGCGTAGTCGTTTTGAAACCTGTTGCTAATTATTCATACAGTAATAGAACAAAGCTGGAAATACATTTAAAATAAGTTTCATAATAGTCTGACGTTATTTGTTAAGATCCTGACCCCAAGTTATATGGGATATGGGCAGGAAGAAGATTTTTTAAGATCCCTGTACAGCAACTTATTTATTAATACGCATCAAGAGGTCATTAATTTTAGATTAGAGAGGGGAAGCGAAACAATAATTTTGCAAATTGCATCAAAATTAAAATACTTGACTCTAACGTCGAAATCTATAAAACTCACTTAGCACGTGCAGCTTATCCTGTACTTCTAGTTTGATAGAAGTGCGACAGTGACAACAGATACTCTTAGTCAAAGTACGTGCTAAGTAAAGTGGCTAGATCTCGATCTTAACTACTTACATACTAGTCTAAACTACAAAATTATAATTTCATACCAAAAAACTAAAGACCGGGTAAACTCAAAGGTAACGAAATAATAAGAGAAACGCTTCAATGTACTAGTTACGTTAAGCGCGGTTTCCTAACTAAACTAGTCTAACTATAATTAACTAAGCCTATCTAAAACTACCTATGATCTACCTTAAATTAAGCGATACTGTTCAACACTGATCCCAGAAAAACTATACTTTATACACCTCTCTGTCTCGACGATAGCTCAAGGAAACCACACATATATACCTTTTGACAGGTAATTGAAGGAAACAGCAAGCACCCCATTCATCGAAGTATGTAACACATTAGGTTTATGTAAACTATCCCTCTCATTAACCTGGATGTTTGTATGTTTACTGGATGTTAGCAAAATCAGGCACCTTTAAGGTGGCGCCCCGGAAAGATAGTGTTATGTGTGTGGTGCACGGTCGGTGGAGATGTTTAAATTCCAGAGATATTTCCTACAAAAGTTAACACTAAAAACAATCATGTAGAGGTAGTATACACACATTCTATACAGACGAGTTTGATTGTTCTATGAGACCATAACTTGTGCCACGCGGATCATCCGCGACAGACGGCGGGTGGGCGTTCCGTTATTCGATATTTTCTTCAATAACGGTGTGTAGACATACTGGTCCAGTCCGTAAAGAACTTGTTGACTCAAATGCAGTTGATAAGCATTGTAATAATATACCATAGATTGTGTTATGGTTTTAGGGACCACTGCAATCATGCCAAGTCCATGGCCGTCGGTGGCGGGAACATATCGCTTGTATACATATGAACTTGTTTACACATATCTGAGAAACTATATGTCGCAGGACTGAATTGAGACCAAGATTTTGATCAAAAGCTGGATAGTGACTAAATGAAGATTCCTTTTATATATTGTTGAATGGGCCTGCTCTTGACCTCGATCACGCCTGATGGAAAGCGATGGATGAGGCATAATAAGATGGAACGAGCGTGCCCAGAAGAAACCTGTTCACTCATGCTTTTGAGAAATGTGATGTTAAAACAATTTTTCCATATTTTTATCTAAATAATGTCAGCCCAAAATTATCTACTAGCATAAAAGATGTTGTTACAGTTGCTATTGTTCACCGTTTCCGGAACAGCATTGCATTTGTTGCTGCGCTCCAGGATATTTGCCGGTCGTTCGACGCGGTTCGTCCGCGTGGCACGACGTGTCCTCCAGCGTTAACCATTTGTAGAAAGTGTCTTCGTTCATGCAATTCTGATAGACCTGACTAATGTAGGTTTTCATGTGGCATAAGCCAGTTAAACCTAACGTGATACGATACTTTGTTAGTGTACAGTGCTTAGGGCACTAGGTACTACGTTGTATTACGTTGTGTTTGATATTAAGTGAGGTGCTGTTTTCGATTAATTTGAGGTGAAACGAGGGAATGACTAGTTCTTACAAATATACGATATATAATAGTGTATGTAGTACATGGTGACATTGAAACATTGACTGTATAATATGTGTATTCTTAATATCTATTACATATATAATGGGGCCACAGGGCAAGATCAGAAACTAGAGTTAGTTACACGAGTAATTCGGCTTTTGTAAACCATGTGACCTAAGATCACACGCCGCTTCCGAAAATATTGAGTGCAAAGCAAATAGAAAAATCACCTTTCAATTTTATTGGCCCTTCACTCCGGTCGAAAGAAGACCGTATTCACGATACTAAAATACATAACTCTCTCTCATAAAGTTCGCTTTGTTACATCGATATTTACGGAGGCAGGGTGACCTTGAAATATTATCATGTGCATTACGAAGAAAACAAGAAGCACAGGGGGCCAATATCGCCCTGGAGGTCCTACCCACCTCCCGAAGTATACAACCTTAACATTTAAAACAGGTTAAAAAAATAGGAGTTAGACTTTGGATATACTATAGAGCAGAGGCCGCCCACGTGCTGGTCTAGCAACACATAATGTCGAAATTATATTGTGTGTGGGGGATTATATGGACCAGACACAAATTATATACGTAATTCTTAATCATGTAGAAGCATAATTTCAGCGCACAGTCAGCCTCTGCTCTAGAAGACTACTTCTTCAGTATGCGAGACAGCAACGACCCACACATTCCAAGGTTTAAACTGACAAGTGCTGGTAATAAAATACATCACAGTGCTTTGATTAAAATACAAGTTTCTGTCGCATATTGAAGTAGTGGTCTGAAGGGGTTTGCCATACAGGCGGTGATAGTGGAAGATCATGGGAGCGCTGGGCGAAGGGCGCTGGGGATAGCGTGAAGTGTTACGCGGCCGCGACGCCCCTAGCAACATTATCATGCTGATATACATATAGTGATTAAATGACTAGAATGGTTGCAAACAATAATATTGGCAGAAACTTCGATACCTTGACAAAATAAATTTCTGTTTCGCGATCGCATTCCTTAAATTTTGACTATTTTCCTAAATGCAAATTATATACATATGCATTCGTTCCTATCTACCGTTAGCGCGAATCAGAAATCTATTTCTAGATGTAAAACATCGATATCCGGTATAAAACATCGGTCCTACCGTTGTTTTTGAGATCATTAAAATAAAGATCCTTATTGGGCGTGGCTAGTCCGAGAACTGGTGACGAGGTCTCTACAATGACCGACGTCAGGAAGTATGCAAGAGGTTGCGAAGCGGTACATCGCCTAGGTCCTAGACTCTAGGACGTATGTACAATCTTAGATTCTAATAGAATGCCTTAATGTAATACTGAGATTTAATACTGCTTGATTCCTATCGTATCCTCTACGCAGTCTGTTCTGTACACACAGGTATGTCAGGTGAAAGCAAGGATATGCTATGATTCTTAATTCTATAACATGTATACATAATAGAATTTTAGAAGCTCGTTTCGACGTTTTTGCGTATGAGACAGAAGGACGAACCTGGCCGACGTAGTGATGATGATAACTGAAGGTGAGCTCGTCGTAATTCGGGGTATATCAGCGGTTGTTCGGCGGTTTATATCCATGGGTCATGCGCTCGAGGAAGCGGTGTAGGTCGTGGAAGCGTGGGCGCTGCATGGGCTCGCGCCGCCAGCACTCATGCATGAGGTCGTACAGCTCACGGCGGCAGCGCGGCGGCGGCGCGGCGGGCACACGCGCCCCCCGACCACCGCTGCGCCATTCACTAGCGTTGGCCACTACCTGATTAAACAATGATCCTCCTTGAAACAGTTGTCTTTACTCTGCTATTTCGGCTCAAAGTCACTGCTAAACACAAGTCCTGGGTATCAAAACCAACCTTAGTTCTATGACTTCTAAAACATCATCATCTAAATTTAATATGAATATCCCCCACTCACATGAAAAAATCTAGCCTCATTATGTTTATCTGGACTTTAATGCCTGTATAGCTGCTAGTTAATAATGCTTACCTGATCATCATTCATCTCTTCGAAGGGCTTTGCCAAGCAGTAAGTCAGTACTTCCCAAACGGTGACTCCGAAAGACCAGACATCGCTTGCGGGTGAACACATGCCCTGTTAACAAAAATGTTGCTGTTAGCTAAAATAAACCAAGAGTTCATATGTATTTTGTTCCAAATATAAGGTATGTAATATAATCTGTGGCGACCGCGTATCAGAAGATGCTACGTGAAGGTTTCAGAAATTCCGCTGATAAAGGTATTGTAGAACTGGTCGTTACTGCGATGCTTGGGGGAGGCCTACCTCAAGTAGTGGATGTCAATCGGCTTGTATGATGATGATCTTGAACTTACCATGAGAAGGCTTTCCCAGGCCATCCAGCGTAGAGGAAGTCGGGAGCCATCAGCCATGACGTGGTAATCGCTGACGAACTCCTCACAGAACATTGCGTAGTCAGATACTTTAACATGGAGGTCTTCAGTCACTGTTACGTTCCTGTAACAATATCACTTATTAGCCTTTTTCTATCACATTCAAACTAGGGCTGCTACGGGCTCAAATCCAGAACAGGTGCTACAAAATTTCTGATAGAAAAATCCTAGACTCAAGGATCAAATTGCCCCGCGATGAGGGTTGTCTAGTGAAAGAGCTTTGGTATGCTCTTAAAGTACTATTTATTAATTTATGAAAGAAGTATTATTTATTAATAAACAATCTTCGATTTAGTGCCCATAGTCAAATTACTTAAAGAAAGAGAATGACTATTCCGAAAAAAAAAATAGATCTACGCTACGGTACGCATACAAGTGTTGCTGTCAGTGTGTCACTGAGAACTACAGTCCGGCCGTCAAGAGAACGCGTTCTTGAGACCCGTCAGTTTCATATAAACGATTACGTGTTTTGTGAATTTAATCTTTATTAGTTACTAGAATTGTCGCACTGACAGGTGTCAGATGCGCATTATCTCGACGGCCGGACTGTAAGCGTCGTAAAAATTCGGAGTCAGTGCCAGATTATTATGTTACAGCGGTTATGGATTGAATAAATTTTATATTTTTCTTCTTTCGAGCCCCGGTTTAATGCCTCGATCCGCAATGCGGCTGGGCCATCCTCATTTTGATTTAAAAGAAGCAAGTGTGAAGTATTATTAAATTATTATCTGCCATATATCACCACTATTAAACCAGATGCCACTATTAAATATCGTAAGTGATTTTAATTATGTATTTCATCTGTTTTCACCGTACCGCTAAAAAATTGCTGAATGCTTTGTTTTAAAATATTGCAGATGAAATAACATGGCTACCAAAATCTTTATACTTATTCTTTATTCTGTCGGATAATTTTATAAATTATGATACAACTTTATACGGGTTCACCACACTTTGGGCAGCTAAGAACGTTATTCAAGTAAAACGGATGTAAAAAGATGCGAGAGCCATTTGCTCCTCCCGTGATTGCGGTCTTTTTTTTAAAACTTGATTTTAAAAACCCCTAAACCCCTATACTGCATTCACCCATAAGCACAAAGTTTTGTGTGGGTTAGATTGCGCGCTTCCGTAAACAGAGATTTTTCACACCAACAATATTAAAATCGATTCCCAGCAATTATTTTTGTACAATGTTACTTAGTTTGATGTACAGAATATCTTTTTACACCCTGTACGAGTATGTACCTAACGTAACCCGGGGGTCTACTCCGAAGTAGTATCGGCCGAATGTTCGGCCGTTTCCTGCTACGAAGTTACTATTTGGTTCGGTCGGTTCCGATCCTACACTCCTACACTCTTTCGAATATTGACTATGGCCCCGACCCAACTGAGCCGATCCGAAAGTTTTTCGCATTATTCAATAAAATTCGGTTCGACCATGTGTCGGTCCGATCCAAACATTAGCACTTTGCACTTCGGAGTAGGCCCCCTGTAACCTAATGACGACAAGATGACGACTCATAGAGAAGTAAGGAAGAAAGACATGTTGTACCGACCACGAATAAATTGGGCTAGGCAGGAGAATGAGGATGTATAACAATAAAAATAATTAAAGTATTCCGTAAATAAATAAAACTTACCTGGCTGCAAGATCGCGGTGTACTAATTCGAATGATTCCAGATATTTCATGCCGGCTGCTATCTGACAGCATATGTGAATCAAACTCGAATAGCTGCAACAAAAAATGTTTATTTGATACTGACCCTGACTCCACACGGTTAATAATGTGGACTTATTTATCCTTTCATGACTACGCTAGCAGGTCACGCTACGCGAAACTCAAATTTTGCTAATCAACCTTGAACCTTAATGCTTTAGCGATAAAGTTGAACATCTATTAAATAAATTGGTTTGCTTAATGCTGGTGTCTGTACAGACACAAAAACTTGTCCCAAAATGATGGTGAAGACCGTATCAAAAGGCATCAAGAAGTTTGGAAGAACTAACCAATCCACATTTAGACTTTGTTTTAAACTGTTTAGACTTTTGACGAATATGAACGTAAAACGATCTACAATATACTTATTTGAAACAGTGAAAGTCCTCAAGGTTAACAAAAAAAACTTTCAATTCCTGAAGACAAAGACTTACTTCAACTTTCTCGGGCTCCGCAGCATCGTAGGCAGAGGGGCGGCATCCCCGCGATCTAGGGCTGCGCACGGGGGTTCGAGCAGGCTCAAACCGAGCACCCTGGCTAGTTGTGGGTGCTTCAAACCGGCGCCCCAGGTAGCTTCGCGGGCAAATGCCGCTCTGCAACAAAAGTACCTTTTGAGTATACTTCATTGGGACGAATCAGAACCTAACTGCAGTCAGTCCTTGCAATTCACGACCGTGTCATGTGACTCATACATTGTTATCATTGCTTTAGGGCTGGTTTTTCATTCGTCAGATAATGGGAGAAAATATGACAGTTTTACATATCTAAACTAATAATAAAATAAATAAAAAGAATTGACTTTTGTGTACATTTTTTGTTACATTAGTTGTTTGTTACGCTTTTAAATTTGACACATGGGTAAGCTATGACCTGGATTAGAACATAGGATACTTATCCCGATATGACGATACGGTTGGCGCAGTGGCTGAGCGATCGACTGCTGCGCTGCGTGTCGCGGGTTCGATTCCCGCACGGAACAAATATTTTAATTGTTCTGGGTCTGGCTGTTTGTGTATGTGAGTTTAAATGTTGGTAAACGCACCCACGATACAGGAGTAATTCCTAGTGTGGCGCAAAGTTAAAAAAAAATAAAAATCCTACGGGAATATTTTTATTTATAGTTTTCTATAAAAAACCTTGAAATGGTGGCAATAGGCTCGGCCCCTATTACATGGGACTTAAACATAACTGGCGAAATGTTGGTGTGCTATAGGTACATCTCTGCTTATCCTCCGGGGAATACAGATGTGATGCTATGTACTTTTATTCCCTGGATAAGATTTATAAATGAAGATTGAAAAATTGACCCTTGAAAGTATACATTGCAATGATTGACGCGCGTGAAACGTAACAAGTGTACCTCGTTTCAACGTCTTTAAGAAGTTTGAAGCAGGGAGCTTTCTTGAATAAAATATTGATAATTACATTTTTATTTCGTAAGAATGGAATTAATTGATATTCAAAGTTTTTGTATGGAAGAACTGTAAAAAATTCAAAATAATTCCTCTGATTGGCATTGGAAAAATCAGCCCTAAGTCTTGTACAGAAAAAATAACCGTGTTCCCAAGAATATAACTTTATTAAGTAGGTACAATTTCTTGCGACGTATACTAATACCTACGTCGCAAGAAATTCTCCCCCTCGACTATTCGAATCAAATCTAAAATAGTAAGCACACTTTATTTCGTGGGATGCTATTGTTTACTTTACGTTTTAATGGTTTTTAAAGGTGCTAGAAGTTTTTATCGAGTTCAATGATCAAACTAAGTAGGTATAACTCTAACTTGCTTGGATTAAACACGACATAAGAAAATAAATTAGGGTCGGAAATCTTTGTGAAGAAATAATAATTCGAGCACCGGTTTAGTTGAACATCATGTAGACATGTACATGTGCTACTCGGCTGGGAGTATACTCACTTCACTTCGTTATGGCAGCCGCGCCACAAAGTCTTGACAACAACGAGGCGGTGGCGTCCTCCAGTCGGTGACTCTTCGTCGCTCAGCTCTTCGATACCGTCGGTCTCGCAAATCTGGAGCTGCGGACAAAATGGTAACGTCAGCACTCGTGCACACACCTAGTCAAGGTAACTTACCTATCTACAATTACAACACGGTCAAATTTTCATTTTTATTCCACGGCGGGTAGTAAATGCCAAGGAAATAGTTCTTAAGCACGTAATATAGTGAGGGAACGAAGAGAATTTCCTGTATATTTCGCAAAAGCCTACTTTGGCCCAGTTTCTAAGTTTACCGAGCGTGGAAAATGGCTTGGCGCCTTGCGGATTTACAGGCCTAGAGAAAAACCCTACCTTCCGTTGTTTAGAGCGAAGCCGAGGTGCGCTTGTTTGATTTGAAATATTTTACTACCAGAATAAGCCTTTCCTTTAACAAATATTTTTGAAGTATTGTTCATGTTTGTGAAAAGCGGAACGGAATGAAAATTTTACAATCCAAGACGGTGGATGTTACTTTCCTCACTGAGTAACTCAAACACAGAAGAGGTCGGAGTAAAAGTGAAGTATTATTATGATTCAGCTCACACACGTGTTCCAAAGTCGGCTAGCATTTCAATGACTATTTTAAAGCATTCTCCGGAAAGAGAATGAGTGCGGACTTTGCAACGGCTCGTTGCTATTTGATATAATACTCTATAGCTCTCAAAATAATTGAAAATTGAAGTCCGTTACGAGTGCCACAGGCGAAATTCAATATGTTTCAATTAAAGCTACGTGGCCAATAACAAAAGCCTTGCAGTGCAAGAGCTGCTCTCCTTTTGCAGACAACAAATCTCTGTAAATCCAGAAACTAATGGAATTAAAGTATTGTTTGTTCAGGTGGCTCGTCGGACGGCGCCGGTAAATAGCCCACTCTTACAGCTCGTGTCGCTGCGGGAGAGCTGTTATACTTCCATCAAAACTGAAATTACTCACGCTCTTAACCAAATTGTACATATATTTATTGTCCCAAAATATTTGTGATTATCTTTAAAGTGTACCTACGCGCAAACGTAATTTGGAAAATGATTAAAACAGCCAAATTATTTGCTTTGAAATTTCATTTGAGTGCTTTCAATGTGAACTTGAAAGAATAATAAAAGAGAATCTCTCTCGTCGAGAGCCACTATTGCGATGGGGAATTAGCCGATGAAGCATTCTCCCCCTAAATGCGGTGAATTATGTTTACATTAGGTCAAGTATTATTGTCCTTGAGAATAGAGGGTAGGAGCGGAAAAAGTGCCTAATCTGCTCCCTCGCTCGGAGGGGCCAATCATAAAATTTTGTAACTGACATCATTCTGCACTGAGTTGGCTAATGTACAAAATTGATAATTTAATAAGCTAAAAGGATCATGAATATTCAATAGATACTTCATAAAATATGCAGTTAATTGATTGAACACCAACTAATTGATATGTTTACTGGATACGTGCAGAATAAACTATTGAATTACTCTGTTATAAGCAACCAGAACTCATCTATCATTTAAAAGTCCCACATTTTATAATTACATGCAAATGGAGTTCCATTTGAATAAATTAAAGCTCGTTATGTACACAATAATTATTTTTTAATATCGCTCCATTAACAAAGGGACTGAGTGTTCTGTCTACCCTTTTATTTTATTTAGTCGTTCCATTAGCGACGCCCGTATCGATTTGCATTTAAACTTACAATTTTGTAACACTGAACGAGTCAGTGATAAAAATGTGATTTTGTTATGGCTCCGTAACAAAATCACATTTTTGTGTTCGTGTATTCAGAAATTAATTTTGTACTGAGCAGTTTTGCCCTTTAGCAGCGAGTCGGCTAGGCGATTAAAATCTAATTTAAGTAGCAGCCCCGTGCACACATTGACTAGGTACGTCGTTAATATAATAAAAATATGAAAAATAAACGCCCCAAGCTATTAAACCGTGTTGTTGGCGGGTGGTGCGACCGCCGCCCGCGCCGCCCGTCGGGGGGGACTGAGCCAGATTGCATTTTCTTGCTACGGTCAGTAATCAATTTTTATGGGCATTTTTGTAGACCAACGTTCTCTACGAGTCTCTGGGTGTACTGCTCGATAGTGTCGGCCCCTGCCCGAATACCAGCGTCATGCGTCAGCTATCTAAACATCGTCCCCGAATCTTCGGCTCACGTTATATAATTTTAGTGGTTTCGCAACCAATTTTAATATGTATAACAATTATTGGATCACTAAAGTGATCCAATAATCGATCACTAAAGTGATCCAATAATCGTTACTGATTGGAAATTAATGTTTTCTCGGCTATACAAACTTCAGGCTTTCATTAAAAAAGTTTATTTATCTGATCATGAGCACAAAACAATTACCAAATCTGTTATATTAAAACCCAAGCACTTTTTACGACTTATAATCAGCTTATTTTTTTCGCACTGCTGGGACACAGGCCTCCACTCGATGAGAGGGAATGGGCCGTAATCCACCACGCGGGCCGTTGCGGGTTGGGAGATGTCACATGTGTCCTCATGATGTTTTTCTTCACCTTTTCAGAAACTAAACATTCTAATTATGTAGATTAATCATTTTTCAATTACTTACTTCAGCTATTGGAGCGTTAAGCTACGGTTTCCTAAAAGAGCGGTTCCGTTTTATTATAACGGCCGTCACGAATATCAGTAATTTTTACCAATATATTTATTTAATCTTCTCGCACACAAAAAGGTACAACGGCGTTCTTAATGCCTAGGTACTTTCCCTCCATGTGGCATAGCCGTGGGACGCCCTGTATATTCCATTTAGGTGTTTAAATGCGCTCTGAACTTGAACAGCCGTTATCGTGTGACCACTCACCGCTTTCTTAGCTTAAAGCCTAACCCAAAACCGAAAGCCGCCAAAGCTTTAGTTAAAACAGCGGAACATTTTCTTAGGCCAGTTACTGGTGGTTAACATTCTAGCTATAGCGCGTGAACCTGTATTGAATTTCGCTTTGCACCCATCATCGGACATATTATATCTAAGTGAATAGGCACCGCCGCCTTATCACTGAAGATAACCGCCCATATGGCCACATAGCCACACCATATGGGAACGTACCTACTTTAGTACAATTTCCATATGATCTGCATATAACGTAAGTATCTTATTTTATGTATGTGGCAAACTTGCTTCGAGTGCACGTTATGAAGATCTAGTGAGATTCGATCTGTCTCATGGAGTATGCAGAGAGCTCTATCCTTCGAATCGAATCGTATACATGATTTGTATCTTTCATAGGTACCTAAGTACTTTGAAAGGATCGCTACGATTAATTATGTATGTAAGTTGGAATTGGAATGCATCTATTCTGTAAGTACATATTTAAGCCATTATTAGGTAAATTCGGATAGTCCTTAGAAAGCTTTTATTAGTATGGATACATAATCGTATTTTTCGATATAATCAGTGTTGTAACCATTAATAAACGCGGCTAAAGCTTCTCGGAAAAAAATAATGAGATATCAGGAAAATATATATGTATAAGGCACAATATCAAAAATCAATGTCCATCATCTGGCACAAAGATACGAAGTAAATAATCTCAATAATATATAGACTATTATCCCACATAGTTATTATATTAATCGAGATTCTGTCCGCTTATTACAAGCACGAAAGGAAAATGAGTGAGCATATAACATAAAACATTCAACACGGAACGACACAGCCATGGAAGAATTAACAAAGGCTAATTAAGAGTAACAAAACATTTGGAAGCAGTTAAAACACACTCGTAACGCAAAGAGGCCATATCTGAGGGTATGCGGCAAACTCCGCAGCTCCGGGTGAATGTGTACAGGTGGCCGCGGTTCACTAATTCACTGTGTTTGTTCGTTCCTAATGAAAATACAACAGGGGCACGCTCTATTGTTTACTCTACATTCCAGCCCGTGGTGTCGGCGTAAGTGGCTGCGCTGGTGTGCGCCGGCGCGCTCCGACAGCGAAGCGTAGCCCAGCGTAGCGCAGCGCAACTCGGGTAAGATACTAATTAGATCGGTCGCACCTTTAGTATCCCACGAACAGCGATCAGCTATCGCATGGAAAGCGTTTCGTTTTATCTAGCTCAGTTGCTTAGGCTAAAACTACATTGAAATGTGTGTGTGTTACTTGCCCGTATTAGAAGCTCTATTATTCATAGTCAAACTAGCAGACTTCCTAATTTGTTTTTGCTACTATTACCGCTAGCCAGAATATTTAAGTTTCGCTGTCAAATTTGCACACAGGTCCGTGACCGGAGTTAGGATTCAATATTGCCCTGCCCGACAGGTCGTCCCGTTGCGAGTCATGGAATCGGCTTTCCGAATAATTACTGAATACGTAGGCAGAGAATCGATTAAAGAAGATAGTTGTAACAACAAAGGATAGACTAGAGTTCGAACAACAAGAATGTCTGAATAGTTCAGTAGTTATTTGAATAAAGTGGTGTGAAACCATTGCCATTCAAACACACGTATTGATGATTAATATGTACCATAATATGTAATATTTACCACGAAATGATTAATATCATTTCGTGGTAAAACTCCGATTGTGTAACATCAATAAGACGTTTCAGTTTCTAATAGCAGTGGATTTCTAGAAAATCCTATTAGCGTAAGAAACCCTTGAAAACTAGGTTGTGAAAGAATTCTATGATAGTTCACCTAACTATCAGCTCTTGAGCAAAAAGACAGAAAATCTTGAAGCACCGCAATCGTGACTTTCAGATGAATAATAATTTGTGGGAATGAAAGCTAACTTCAGATTTATTATTTCCATTTCTCGTACCTAAAGTAGTAAAAATCAAAGCGAAAGAATTTAGCGCAAGGTATCAGAGGCTGGGTGGATAAAATGAGGTACTAGAACAAATATTTCTTATCAGTATTATAAGTTTCCTTGAGTATGTAGTATGTGTGTGGTGAGTGTGTGTAGTGTGTGTGTAAAGTGCAGTGTGGTGTGTGTAGTGTGTGTGTGCAGTATAGTGTGGTGTGTGTTTGAAGTATAATGTGGTGTGTGTTGTGAAGTGTAGTGTGGAGTGTTGTGTGTGCGGGTTAAGTGTAGTATGGTGTATGTGTAGTGCTTAGGTGTGTGAGTGTGTGTGTGTGTGTGTAATAATCACATTCACTAATTTGTACATTATAACCCGCATTTCAAAATAATTGGAAGCTGTATTTCCCTTCTGATTGCAGTGGATGGTTAGCATCAGTTTACATGTATCGATTCCCGCCACGAAATTAAGTTCCCACCAAAAACGAGGTAGGTGATTAGGCCCGAGCTGACCGAGTTGTAGGTGGACCAAGTTTTCCCTGTCGTGTAGGATTGCTTTGTGAATTACAATATTAACTTTTTAAGAAAATCATGTAGTGAAACTAAGCTATGGTTACATTTTTTTGTTGGCACATTAAATTACACATATATTTTTGAATCAGCTGCTTCATAAAAATGTTTCAAAAATTTATTTTCTACTATATTTTTTACTTTCTGTTGTCTGCGACTTGGTCGGCGTGTAAAATACACAAATTTCGTGATCTTTTAACAAACATACAGGATGAAAAAGTAGCCTATGTCCTTTTCCAGGTCCCTGGCTACCCATCTGTCAAATTTCACAACAATCCGTTTAGTGGTTTAGGTGTGAAAAGAAACGGAGAGACAGACAGAGTTACTTTCGCATTTATAATATTAGTACAGATTACACGATCCGATCATAATCAGCCAATAATGTTCCCACTGGTGGGACACAGGCTTCCTCTCTTCGAGAGGGAGTGGGCTAAAATCTACAGTGCTGGTTGGTAGACGTAACTTGTCTTAGAATTTTTGGCCCTAGGACATGCCGGATTCCTCACAATGTTTTTCTTCACCGTTTTGAGAGCAGTGGTAATGAAATTATTAAAAAAAAAGTAAAGTACCTGCCTGGGTTCGACCCCACGACTTATAACTCGTAAGTTGGCGCGGTTGCCCTGAGCCACCACTGCTCTCTGAGTATGGATTACAAGAGTAACAAAATTCAATGAAACATGTCATATAGGCCTGTACCTATTTGTGTTTTTTACAACAAAGCACCTACCCATTTTACATAACAATTCAACGAGCAAAAACTGTAAAATAGACCATTGCCCGTAGCGAGCCATTTATTTCAAGTAGCGGGTATTACAAACAATTTTTGGTGGTGTCCCAATAAAGCGGGGGCGACATGGTGACAGTACGGCCGCCCCGTAACGGCGTGTGGAATTGCCGCCCCCTCCCGCATACCCCGCGCACTCGCTTTATAATAACATAAATACATTATAATGTATTAACGGAGGGATAGAGAATCTAAGTATTTTCCTTGAAATAAGACGATATGAGTCCACTGTTAGCAAAAGTATATTTGAGATCAATTATTGTGACCGATAGGAGACAGATTGATTTTGCGAAAGGTAAGATTAGCTCTGAGAAAAATAAGAAGGCAATTATGAGGAATGGAAGAAAAAATGGTAGTATTAGGCCTATGGACATTGCTAAATAATTCCCTATTTGTTTCAAGGTCAGCTTTCAAAGTTGCCAGGCTCAATAATAAAAAGAGTACAGAGGAGGCTGAGCTATATTCAAATGCTCTTCTGGTACTAAAACGGGGAATACCCATAGATTAGGTTATAAGCCAATGTCTGGTCCAGTAATTAATTAATTTGTACATGTACAGATTTGAATCGTGCAATAGTTAGTTTATGGGTAATTTATTTGCATTGGCTCATTGCTGGAGCCCACCTGGTCTCCAGATTACGGTTAAACTATTCGACTGTTGGGATTGACCATCCTCGGGGCAAGGGAGGGACGGTACGTCATGATATATTTCCACCACGACCTTTTGGGATTACTTAGTATAGATTTTAATTATATCCTAGCAGGAGACGACAGATTACACTGGTTTATTTTAGGAATGTAATTTATTTAATAATAATTAGTCATGTACAAGTACTTGGATTTCCATTTTAGGAGCAAGCTCCTTATTGAAAGATCTGTTTTTGTAAGAAACTTCTGCGGGGGCAGGCTGCCCGATACACAAGATATTAAGTACTTACCTAAAAATTCTCCGCGCATCGTATACGAAATATTAGTGTAGAGGGTATTGTCGTTTAGAGGTATAAGGAACAGCGTGTAAAGTTCACTCGTCCTCCATAGAAAAGGGAGGATCCGCCATTCAGACGGGTGTTGTGGCTGGTGGGCAACTGCCACCCGATTGGTGTTGGGACGTTGTATATATTATGCTAGTTGCACGGTAAAGTCTGCTTGAACGATGCATGATTTTGTTTGACGTCAGTGTGCTGCGTGGTGTGTGGCGGTGTAGATAACAGCACCACAGTACTATTCCTTATAAATTCAGATTCCTATGTGTTAAGAAACACCACTACGCTTTTCTTCTTTTGACGAAGCCCTACAGCTAAACTTTAATTTTCGAAATATTTTTCTAAACTCACGTTACAAACTCTTTGATATATCAAGATGTCATGGATTAAAGTACAGAATACTTTATAGAAGTAAAATCGGAAGGCTGTCAAAAGTGACAAAAGCGAAATCCAAATTTATTAAATTCTACAAAGATGGACGACTTTTTTAAAATAATTTCTAAAAATGAGCCTACTCTTAAAAATTATGAAGTTGAAGTAACAGCAACCAGTGCGGGTAAGTTGGCGCATGTAATATGTATATTAACAACCACAACAACAACAACATCATCATGTTTGTTTTGAGCTATAACTAACAATAATATGGATGTGTGAGAGTCCGAAATAAATTATTTATTATTATTATTATTTTAGTTGTCTTTGACATATCTCGGGACACTGGGGTCCCGGACCTTTGAAAGTCGTACTAGGGGCCGAAGCCAACTCGCTGAGGACCTTTACACAATTCTAAATGATGAGGAGCCACCAACCGACGATTATCTCTGTATGCACCATGCAAGTGCTCCCAAGGACAACCCCCGGTTTGGGTTTGGATGGCTATAGTGGTTACTTTGAACTATGGAAGGTCTATGTCCGCTGCCTGAGCAATGATAATAATAATATTCACAGATGAAATGGCAGGGGGTGACTGGCACACTCAATAATGGGCCCCCGAAAACGGTCGCTAGCACATAGTGTCGTAGCGACAAGGGGGCAACATGTCCTGAGGTGCTCATGAGGAGTGGAGAAGTATTCCACGGCTATCAGGACAATCCCGGAAGTACGGTCAAAATCCCTACCAGCATCTTAATGAAATACTTCCTTCCTCCGAGCACGTTTGCTCTTGCGAATCTCCACTCAAGCCAGCCAATAAAGGCAAGAATGAGGTGGGAGCTCTGTTCCTCGTCAGTGTTCACTCCAGCCGGCCAATAAAGGCAAGCCAGAGGTGAGGAACAAGACTTTTCCCGGGAGATAGGGTCCGTGGGGTCGCTACTGCCCAACAGCTCGCCACGTGCTGCCCTGCGTGTTCCTGAATCTCTCTTGGTCTGTGTCCTCACCCTAGACCTGATCCGGAAAAGTAAACTCTTCCGTCACAGATCTAGAGTTTAGAACGCGCAAGCCCCACCACAAAGTCAACGTAGAGATACGGCGGTGGGGTTAATTATTATTATAAATGCGAAAGTGGGTTTGTTTGCAACGGAACGAGAGGTGTATGCTCACATACACCTCTCGTTCCGTTCCGTAAAAAATAACGTAATATCTCAATATTACGTTATTTTTTTGCATAAGGCTGAGGTAATTGATTTAGCATAAAGATAGTTCATGGGTTAAGCTCAGGGCTGCAGAGTGACATGGGCTACCTTTTATCTCATCAAATGGGCAGTTCCTGTGGGACAGACAACAAAAGCCGCGAGTAAAATCTAGTGACAGATAGGTAAGCGGAATTCAATGGGACAAACACACGATATGTTGCTGCCGCAGATGATGTTGGCGCAAGAACATTGTAAAAACGTTTTTTTCTAGTTCTATATTCCGGAGTATAACAATACTATACAACAACAAAAATTCTTCGAAATATAACAATGTCCTGTTGAATATATTTATAACAACGTCCTGTTAAATATAACTACGTCCTGTTGAATATAACCATGTGCTGTTGCATATAACTACGTCCTGTTGAATATAACTATGTCCTGTTGAATATAACTATGTCCTGTTGAATATAACTGGTCTTGTTGAATATAACTACGTCCTGTTAAATATAACTATGTCCTGTTGAATATAACTATGTCCTGTTGAATATCACTATTTACTATTGACTATAACTATGTCCTGTTGAATATAACAATGTCCTGTTGAATATAACAATGTCCTGTTGAATATAACAATGTCCGGTTTAATATAACAATGTACTGTTGAATATAACTATGTCCTGTGGAATATAACTATGTCCTGTTGAATCTAACAATGTCCTGTTGAATATAACAATGTCCTGTTGAATATAACAATGTCCTGCTGAATATAGCCATGTCCTGTTGAATATAACTACGTTTTGTTAAATATACCTATGTCCTGTTGAATATAACAATGTCCTGTTGTATATAACAATGCCCTGTTCAATATAACAATGTCCTGTTGAATATAACAATGTCCTGTTGAATATAACTATGTCCTGTTGAATATCACTATGGCTTGTTGAATATAACTATGTCCTGTTGTATATAACAATGTACATTCCGCGAACCGTCGAATGGATTGGAGTAGACGTATTCCTCACGTGGCAACGGAGTCTAGCTAACAATAAATGATAAGTTACGGGTATATTAATAACAATTTAATTTTCGACACTTGCCCGTAAAGTGCAGCACTTGGGTTCACAATGCAGAAAACACCCCGTGCTCTTTACTTGGTATTCCCGCACAAGTGTGGGAAAGTGCGCCACAGATTAGTAGTCGAGAGATGTGCGCTTGTATTTTTAAACTCAGCCGTGCCTTCTGTGCCTGTTTTTTTTTGTAAATATTTTAAATTATGTAAATAAACATTACATTTCATCAATTTCATTTATCAGTCAATTAACAATTATTTATTTATTTATAAACATTACTCTGTACCTATAATTTCGGGAAAACATCAAATGTTCACAATTAATTTATGGGGATCAAATGTAAAACGAGATACAAGTTTACCACCTCGTTCGGATGCTGATAGTCCCAAACTTTATATATTACAAACTTAAAGGCCTTATTTAAATTGAGACAATATACACATTGTCATTATTCAATTTTGTAATACGTGTTTTTATTTTGGTGAGTCAAATTATTTATTTATTTGTTTTATTAATTACAGCACCGGTGCCCTCTATCACACCAGATATTAAGGACACGACTGAGAAGTTTCCAGTCACAGCATCAGCTCAAATAGTAAAAAATGATGCGGCCCACACAACCATGCAAAACGCAGCTGCAGCGTCTAGAGAAACTGATGAACATGGCTTTGGTTTATACACGCCGAAGCCTGAAGAAGCAGCAGAGGAAAAAGAATCATCATCTAATGAACTCGTAAAGATGCTAGAACAAGCCGGCGAAACGACAGACTTCCTTAGTTAGCCGTGATTGGCAGCCTACACACGCGACAAGATAAACCTTTGAACATAATGACATACAAACGACAAACTAAGCCCCTATATTTCATTGAGACATATTATTTTACAGTGAACACTTTTAGACTCGTAATAATATGTTCAAATATTTCATGTTTGTATTAACACCGGTTGTAACGGAAATTTCACATCCATTGTCGATCTAAATACATTTTAGAGTCCATTTACAACTTGGCCAGATTTTATTTTACCCCTACTCTGTTACTACTCACGCTTGGGAGACAAGTCCATTTATTAATTAATTTGTTAATCCATATTTCCCTCAACCTTCGTGGAGTACATGCGTGTGAAGGCCAACTGGACTTTGAGGGTCGAGAAGTTGGAGTCGCGTCACAACACGAACTTAAAGGCGTTCGTGGTACGTGTTCCGGCACATCATCTCGAGAAGTTTCCTCAAGGAAGAGGGGTGACTGGTTTTTATTTCCCTTTAAAACAATATTCACGTAGGCGTCAGCTCTTGAAACCTTAGTGGGTCGTTGGAGATTATTTAATGAAACTCTCGGCCAAAAGTTAACCGCACTTGGTTAGGGTCCCCGTAGGACCGGTCTTATGCTGCTTTGAGGAGGCCTAATGGACTATGTCTGTCAGCGGATTTACGAAGATTATGATAAAGAGAAGTTGATACTCACATTGCCATGAGGGCCCTCGCCAAGGAAGGTGACTGGTCGCATGCGCCCCCGCGGGAAATCCAGCAGGGGCGCCACTCCGTTTGGGGGCTCGGCTTCTGGGAGTTTGATGGAGGTGAACAGTCCTGGGGCTGGCTTCTCACGGCGGCAAGCGCGTTCTTCCGGGTACGTCTGTGAAGAAGCACATCGTGTAAGTATTCGTGTTCATAAGCTTACCACCATATCTGATGTATTTGGTTTCATAGATCTATAAGTTGGACCTGTGGTCCCACAGAGCACGAGATCGCCGCGCCGCGGCGGCGTCTTAAGACGGCAATACTAATAAAATTCGTAACACCGAAATTACGTTAAGCGCACAATTTCTACAACGGACCGTCTTCAAAACCGTCAGTTTCTACGTCATTCCTATAGTAGTCCAAGTACGAGTATCCGGTGACTAACAAGCTTGGTTTGTATGGAAAGTGTGGACAGTGCCACCATTCGCAAAGGCTGCCGAGACGTCCCCAAGCTCTGTGGATCGGACCAGCGGTGCACTTTCTTCACTTTCTTTGAATTAGTAAGGGTGGAAAAAAGACGGTTAACGGGCGGAAAGCACATTTAAAGATGTAGATAGCTTATACAATAACAATCTTTAAACTTTATGCAAGAGATTTGTTCCATATATGTTGCTTTTCCGAAAGATTGCATCTTTAAACGTAGCATAACATAATCAGCCCATAATGTTCCCACTGTTCTGGGACACAGGCCTCCTATCTTTCAGAGGGACGGGGCTATAATCTTCGAGAGGGACGGGGCTATAATCTATTTTTTATTTTTGGTTCAAGGACATGCCCGTTTCCCCACGATGTTTTACTTCACCGTTTTGAGAGCAATGCTAACGAAATTATTTACACAAAGTCAAGCGCCTGCCTGAGTTCGAACCCACGACCTACAACTCGTTAATCGCGGCCGTTACCACTGGGCCAACTGCACTTCTACCAAGAAAAAAGACACAACTGCCAAGTTATTTTAGACAAGTTTACCACTTTCGGCTCCACGCACTTTTCATAGAGCTCAAACGCCATGTCGCCATACATATTGCAAATGGACCCTCCAGGACGGTCACCGGCATTACGTTTGAGCTAAAGTGAACCCTCGAGGAGGGTCGTCGGCATTAGGTTTGAAACCGGATTATAAAACACGGTAAAACGAAGTTAAATAGTGTTTTCAGAACGTCTTGTTGCTGTATTTAGTATCCCTAGGGGTGTTTATATGTCCTAGTGGGGTGGAGTCTTGAAATAATAAAAAATACAAAAATGATGAAAAAGTATAATCGCTTGGTCTGATCCCAAGTCAGGGGTGTCCAACCTCCGCTGAAATTTTCATGTAGTGTATTTTTGATATGAATGGCATAAATACATTATGTATTTTTAAATGACCCACGCGTTTTTATTTTCTAATAGCTGATTAACGTTCAAGTGTTCTATTATTACCTTGATCGTCGCTCATGATTGCAAAAATGGGGTAGAAAAAAACAGGATTTGTTACCGAGATGAGACTATCACCAAAATTAAGTACTTACTTACCGACATTTATTTATTTTTATTTATTTTATTATTTATGTACACAGTAATACGTAGTACGTAGGGATATGACATAATTATAATTTGAGTGCAAAGGTACATTGTTAGTGTAATCATCGGATATAAATATTTATTTTAATTGAGAATATTCTTCAAAAATACAACTTCTGCTTATCAGAACGATAATATGTATATCTTTTATAGAGATCTTAAAGCATCCGTAATTCTTTTGTGCTTAGAGATGTTTATACTTTTTCTAAGTTCGGAAAGGATTTAATAAAAAATAAAAAATCTAAATCCCAGAGAATGTCGACCGTATAAACTCATGTCAATTATTTGAATAAGATAAGCCACTTGCAGAATTTGATGTAACTGACAGTAAAATGATTGAATAAAGCTAGTTTATTAATTAAAACATGATTTTACGTTTAACAACTGGTAATTACCGTAAATTAATCGATAACGAAGGCTCCCCTTTTTTGTCTTGTGTTATTTGGCACTCCTTATTATTTTGTATTTATCTGTAGTATATCAGTAGGTACGTACTCTACAATACACTTATTTTAAAGTAAAAAGTTTTTTGTATATTTTGCGTAATTACCTTATTCTCTATACTTATAATGATATATTGATTGCCGTACTAAGTTACATATAAATCTGCAAATGAAATGATATATTATATTTATGTATCATAAAGTTACGTTTTATAAGATATTTTTAGTCCTATTTTTACGATTTTTCATAAGTCAAAAACTATTCGGCTTAGATGAATAGGTATTAAAAATAAGATTTATAAAGTGCAAATGAAGCCCTTTCATGTGATAACGTATCCCATTTGACCTATTTACCTCACTTTAAAAACCCCCGTTTAGGCCCCTGTTACAATGACTCTAACAATATTTAAAAAACCGGTCAAGTGCGAGTCGGACTCACGCAACGAGGGCTCCGTACAAATTTGTAGGTACGGTATGTAAATAGTTTTAAAAAAAATTTTTTTGTAATGTACCTAACTACAAATTTACGGTTTTCTGATTTTTTCCTTACTTGTGCTACATATCATTGCTTCTTGCTAAATTTCATGATTCTAGATCAACGGGAAGTACCTTATAGGTTTTGATTTCGGAAGGGTCTTGACTGACGGACAGACAGACGGACAACGAAGTGATCTTATAAGGGTTCAGTTTTTTTTTTTAGGTACGGAACCCTAAAAACACTTGTTACGTGGATGGACAAGCATTATTTATATTATTACTAGCGGACCCGGCAGACGTCGTCCTGCCCGGTTGAGTCATCATATACAGACAGCAGTGCCACCTACCGAGTCCAATTGTAACAATAACAAACACAAAAAACAAGAATTATTCAATTAGGTGCAGTCGTTCGAAAGTTATGGGCGTACATACATTTCGAAGACCCATTTTTATTTATATAGATTGTCCAAATGTCAAGTCTATAAGCATTAGACGTTCCTGAAAAAAGCAGCTATGACAGACGGAACGAACTAACAAACGAAGTCAAAACAAGTGTTATTTTTAACAATTTTGACACGAAACCCTGAAGAGCCTTGACTTCTAAAATTAAAAAAAAAAAATTGACAGTATTTGTAACCGTGAAAATGGTTTTCCACCCCTGGAATTCGTGCTTCCGGACCACCAATTTTTAAAAAAAATAAATTTGCTTGTGCTTGTTTCAAAACCAAGGCGGATACTAATAAATCTGTTAAAACATACAACTAATTTTATTTTTATAGTATATAATGCCGTATTCACTAAGAAAAACCTGCATTTATAATGAACCCTCCGCGAGGGCCCCCGGCATCCTATATGTGACTTGAGTGAACCCTCCGGAGTTGAACGTGTTAAAGGTAAAAAAAAAAAAAAAAAATATTTAATTTTCTTTTTCAAAATTCTTTGGTCAGAATCCTAAACCTAATTTGTGTTAATTTCACTTTAAAAAACATCCCTATACCTACAAATATTATTTTCACAACTGACAGGTGCATCCTTGAATTTTAATTTTAATCAGTTAAAACATTCGGGGCTAATTTATAAATGTTGCATAAAGAAGCATGATTAACGTCTGCTTAAGCATATTTTTTTTTCGTATAAACATCTCTTAACTGTCAACATTTATGAATAAGGGAGTGAGTGTATACTGGGGTTGATTTCTAAGTAAAATGTCATTAGAGTGCCGAGTTATTAACGGAAGTATTGATCAATAGGCAGTGTTCCTACATCACGTAATGGTCAATAGCACAGTACACATTTTATATGTACCCGTAAATAACCTTGTTCCTGCTTAATTGCTATTCCCCTTCCAAGATTGCGTTGCTATAATTTATACGGTACCATGAATTATTATAGATGTAGGTGTATTATATGTGTGGACTGCAGTTATTATGTGGCCATTCATTATAAATGAAATTACGAATGAAGACTATTTCATGTTCTTTGCGTGACGAGTTTTCTTTCCTGAATCCATTTCGATTCGTTACGAATAAATCCGTTTGTAAACTATGTTCGCTGTATAAAATGATAAGCTATGTTTCCAGCAACAAAGTTTTATATGTTCAGCGGTCACTTAAATCTCAAAGAATTAGCTCGACCGCACGCGATGGAACAAACTCGCCGCGTCGAACTTAGCTCACACAAAACAAACGTTATTCGCAATAGAAAGTCTGTAGCTAAAGCCGGCGACTTAGTAGCAAAGCCGTACAAAGCCATAGTAAAACATTAACAAAACACGATCGAGCCCAACGAATCGCTGGCTCATAATACCTCGTGTACTCATTTATCATTTCGTAAACGACCGCATAATACCCGTAATGAGTAAAATCCAAGCATACCTTGGGCAATACCATTAATATTACCAAAACCCGGTCTCTCCCCTTCAATGGATGTACCGCGGTACTATAGTTTGAAGACCTTTGTGGTGTACAAATTTGGTGTAGGTAGTAGGTACACTTTATGTAAGTAATCGTTTGTGAAGAGAGGTGTGTGTTAGCGTGAAGTTCCGTAGTTTTTGCCCACGGTCGTGGTGGGTTGGTGCGATTTATGTCAGAGTGGTGGCAGCAGGCGGGAAGTTAATTGAAGTAGTGGTTAACTTTATTTTTAATAAAATATTCAAGTGTCTTTCGTGTGCCCTATATCTTAAGATACCAACCTCTGGTCTAATAATGGTTTAATCTCGAAGGGAGTAACGAATTTTGAACATAATCAGACTATAATGTTCCCACTGCTGGGACACAGGCCTCCTCTCAGTGAGAGGGCGTGGGGATCCACCACGCGGGCCCAGTGTGGGTTGGTTAGATGTCACATGTCTTCGAATTTCTTATTCTAGGACATGCCGGTTTCCTCACGATATTTTTCTTCACAGTTTTGAGAGCACTGGTGATGAAATAATTTACGCAAAGTAAAGCGCCTGTTTGGGTTCGAACCTACGACCTCCATAACCCCTAAGTTGCGGCCGTTAGCATCACTGCTCAAAATTATGAACGTTTGTCAAGAATTTTTGAAATACTTCTGATACTGCCAAGTGTATGCTGGCTGTACTCTAGATTAGACTAATAATTCAACAAGCTTGTATCAAGTGCTCCTCGTATGCAGAGTAAGAGTCAACAGAGAGAGCAGGATGTTTAGATACAGTAGCTACCTGTGCTGTCTGCTTACTCCGACGATCCGAAGGCCTAACTAGTTATTGTTGCGAAGTCGAATCATCGCATTAAGGATGACACACAAACTGAAATAAATGGCTAAACTGTATTCTAAAACCAAATATTTCCACAAGTATTTATCCCACCTTCAATTACTGATGTTTTAATTTAATCCATTGTTTTATTTTCCTCTTCGTGAAATGAAAAATTTAAGAGGCTGTTAAAGAACAAAGTACAAAAATCCGCAAATGAGTTTAATCAACGGAAAAATTAATAACCTGCATTCGGAAGGTAAAAGAGTTGGCTTTTTACGATTATCATCGTAGCTTTCCTTTTGGTCACTGGCCGTTAAATTGATAAAAAATATTTATAACGTTGTTCAGCTTCACATCTTTAAATACTGCACTGAAATAACGGAACATATTCAGTTTTCATCATTTCTTCTCGGTACATAAATTTTATTTATTAGTAAATAGAATAAGCCGACGGCTATGCAAAGCAATCCATTATTTAATTCAGCTCCAGTGTGACACCCCTGGCCGTGGGGGCAGAGGGGGGTGTTGGAGGGGGGTTCCGGGACATGTGACATATTCTCGTGCCACACGGGGGTACTTACAGTAGCTAGTGTTGTGGCTACATGTCCCCGGGTGTTGCCCGTAATGGAGTGCCCGCAGAAAATGGGGAGGCAAAAATGTTGCACTAGAATTATGCACGGAGTATGGAAGATTTAGATGAGGTGATGGGCCTGTGAGTCAGTGGTATCAGCTGTTTGTTAAAGTGACATCTATTGTTCTGGGGTTTATGAGTTTAAATCAGCCGTGTCACTACACTATAGTGGGGTCACCTCTGACGATGGAGTCGTCTATGTCAAAATGTAACGTGTGAAAGTATTTTGTAAAAATATTACAAATAAGTAATATTTGTGCAAATGCATTTCCACTTTCACTAGCTTTTTCTTTTTCCTGTCGAAGAACACAAAAGTTACCTTCAAAGCCCTTATGATATCAACCCTAAATCCCCCTAAATGGAACCCTAACCCCCTCGCCCCTCAAATGACCCATCACAGGTATTTTTAATTAACTTCGAAATTAAAGCTTTACTGAAGCTCGTTTTTCATAGCTGTCATATTTCCATGCAATAATTTTAGCTAATTCACTGAACAGTAAAGTGCTGTCATGACGTTATTTATGTACTTAGGTATTTAATTAGAAGCGAGGATAAGACTAAAAATAGTTTCGAAGACGATTGGTGTAGTCGGAAAAAGAGATAAATACAGAGCTTTAATTTTTCCTTAATTACAGACTTTATCCTAAATAAAGAGTCAAGGAATAAATATGTCATCATCATCGTAACATTACGACTGTATTCCACGAAGAGTTAGGCAGAGATGTACCTATTATATAGTACGCCCACATTTCGCCAGTTATGTTTAAGTCCCATGTAATAAGGGCACAAGCCTGTTGCTATCAACCAGGCACAAATGCAGATTCCTGAGAAATTCTAGGTAGAAAAACCCTATAACATTTTGACCGACCAGGGAATCTAACCCAAGACCTTATGCGCAGCAGTAGCGTTTGTGACCACTAGCCCAACGAGTCTGTATGTTGTGCGTATGTGCAGCACCATAAGGTGCAGCGCAGACGATAGACTATCCGTGACGCACTTTTTAGTCTGTGAAAATAGAAGGTAGTTGCCTGGGTAAAAAAATAATAATTATATTCAGTCCGTCAGATTATCGAAAAATAACGGACACGTATTTTTTCTTTTGTCAATCAAACAAAAAATGACAAAGATAAAGCGCGTCTAAATTTGGGAGAGGGGTGTCGTGACGTCACTTGCTTGCAAAAATGTCTCAAGCAAGTGACGTCACGCGGAACTTTAACGGGCGATATCTTCATCATTTTTAATATAATTGACAAATGAAAAAATACGGGTTCAATATTTTTTGATAATCTAACTGACGGACTAATTAGATTTTTTTAGGAAAATAGCCTATTATATACAGTACCTAACGCATAAGACGCGCAAAAAGCCGGCGCACAAAAATCCATGTCATTCTGGCAGACCGCGCCGCGCCGCACAAAAAGTGCGTTAAAAAAATAGAACGTTTGCTTTAACGCGCGCTAACGCAGACAGACAATTTTTAGTATGCAATCTGCACTCGTTAGTGGAGGACGTAATGTACGCAGTATAATACCATGGCGTTAGAGATTGATGTATCGATGTTAATATAAGAAATCCAAAACAGACCAGCCTGTACTTCAAGTAAGTATAAAATAATACATCGCAAACTCTGCATTTCCATAGCGTCTACGTCCCTACAGTTCTGCCGACAGAATTATCGAAGATGTACGCTGTATGCGTTGAGTCTGCGTAAAATCCGTGACGGACTTTTTGCATGTCATGCAGACATTTTGCGCGCCACAGACTCGATCGTACAAAAAGTGTGTCGTCTGCGCTGCGCCTTAGGTACATTTTTACTTGTTAGTATCTTTAGTTATCTGACTATGTCACTGTCAACATTTTGAATGAAAAAACAGTTAGAAAAGGTGAGATGTGCCCATTAGTGGGAAAGGAATTTGTTTGAAAAAAACCCTAACGATATAACCCCTTGACCTAAACATATAGGAAGCTGAGTTTATCGTAAGTTTAAATTGTAGTGTGCCCGAGATAAACAGTGAGCATTAAACGTAATGTAAATTTGAATCGCGACATATTTGCCAAAAATGTAAACAAATATGAGTAGGAAAAATAATTTTAATTCGAACACAATATTATTATTATTATTATATTGCAAAACGTTGCCCCACACTAGGAATTAATCATGTATCGTGGGTGCGTTTACAAACATTTAAACTCACATACACAAACAGCCAGACCTGGAACAACTACCTGTAGGCAATACAAATATTTGTTCCGTGCGGGAATCGAACCCACGACACGCAGCGCAGCAGTCGATCGCTCAGCCACTGCACCAACAAAAACAAAATAAAGTTCACTTTACGCTACAACTTCAAACATTTTTATAACTTTTTCTATAGTGCTAGTCACTCTGAAATCAACTTAATTTCCATTTAGATAAAGTTGATATTTGTTTCACTGGAAATAACGTCAATTTGAAACATAAATAGAATTTGATTTTTAATATTATTTATTTATAATATTACGTATTTATTTCCGGAGTGAATAACTCTTTAACGGCATGAATTTCTGTTGATTTCGTTTGCCCAAACGTGATAAAGGCTGTTTACAAAGCTGAAATATTCAACAAACGTAACCCCTGCATGGCAGTTCGTACATAAAAACACACATTATTATGTTTACATTTGAATGTATTTCGTGCGTTATAAATTTCGTGCGTTATAAATTTCGTGCGTTATAAATTTCGTGCGTTATAAATTTCGTGCGTTATAAATTCCAAAGTTTCATGAATATATAACTGGAATGGACTGAATACTTTCTTGGGTTTTGCTTTGTGTATAGTGTGTTCTTTTTTCCTTTGCATTTTAAACTGAAATTGATATTGCTCATTAATCTCACGCCTTCTTCCCCTGGGGGTAGACAGGGAACTCTTAGGGAACTATTTAAAAGGATTAATATTATGACGGTACCTTGCCAATTCATTTATGAAAATATTATGTATGTAAGAAAAAATCAACATCTTTTTAATAAAATAAGTGATAGACATAATTTTAATACTAGAAATAAAGATAAATTAGATCAACCTTTTTTCAGATTATCTAAAGTTCATACATCTTTTATGGGGTACTGTGTTAAATGTTACAACAAAATACCTTGTGAAATATTGCAATTAAATGAAAGAAAATTTAAAACTTATATTAAAATTACACTTTGTAAGCAAGGATATTACAAATTAGAGGATTATATCCAAGATAAGAATGCTTGGAAACATGCTGGTCTTGCTCCATAGGACAATCTCTAGAGTCTAGACAAAATCAAACTGGTTGCTAATGTAATTGTATAATTTATTCTTTTTTTTTTTTTTTGACATTGATTTACATTCTGTAATTACTTGGGGTCACACCCGGACTTATTACTCCTTATTTATTTATGAAAATCGTCTACGTTTGGAATGTTTGTGAATATGTGAGCACCATGTATCTATCACATAGTTGATCTATATGTCATGGTTACATTTATCCATTTTAATTCTTTTACCTATTGTGGTATAGTAAGTTTATTTTTGGGTGCATCGTCTTCACATATAATTATATAAATAATGTATGCAATATATTGTAAAACATTTTAAAAGAGTAACGGTGGAGTTTCTTGCCCATTCTTCTCCATACGAAAACTACCTTTTGGAAGGGGCGACTAGAATCAATTTTATTCTAATTTTATTTTTGACGTTCAAAAGTGCCTTTTATGTGCCTATTTGAAATAAATAATTTGACTTTGACTTTGACTTTGACTTTGACAGAAACTATACATAACGCTATCAGCTACCATCCTTACATACTCATGAATTGATTGTATTTAAGTTATATAATATGCAAATGTGGATTATTAAGCAACATTTTCCCAAAAACATAATAATATAGTTTCTGAAGCAATGCATAGCGCATCGTAACTATTCGAGACCTATTAAAAGTCTTCGCAAGTTGTGTTAAAGTTGCGCCAACTTTGGTGTAAGTACTTGTGCAGAAAGCGAGAAAACTTCAAGATCGCTGTGTGTATGAAAATACCGAATGGAAGAAAATACTGGTTCCATTTTGGTAATGAGTGGTTTATTTGGTTCAGGTTTTTCGAGGCAAGCTCTTTGAGTAGCAGGTGCCTTTAGCCAGCGAAGGCTTTTAGTGGTTTTGGCTCTCTTAGGGCTGATTTTGCCATCGCCAGATAACTTTTATTCGAGGAATAAAATTGACGTTTGACAGTTTTTGTATGAAATAACTGTCAACATTTCCAAATTATTCCTGGAATAAAGTTATCTGGCGATGGAGAAATCAGCCCTTAGACACACACTTTATACTACTACTAAAAACGATACAGATTAAATCATTCCGTTTATTAAAACGCATTGCAAACGTTCACCACAGTCACTAAATAGTTTTCCTCATTAAAACTGCAAGAGATAATTTTTCTGGGCAACTCTGGTAACAAACTTTTTCCATAACGGCGGTATGGGGTATAAACCGGGCATGGGGCTCCATAACGAGTGGCAACGGGGAAAGTTCTCGAATAGTTCCATATAAGTAATGTACGCGCAATAAATCCGCCTGTGGAGGTACGTACCTTACACTGAATATTTAACGCGTTACGGAGTGAAGCACTAACTTATTACCATCTGGCAGGACATTAATATTACAAGAGATATCTTAGAAACAACGTTTTCGAATATAAATGATATAATGGGCGCTATTTTTGTGGACTTTTGATATGAGAGTACTCGTCCGGTAAAAGGCACGTCAACTTCTAGAAAAATGTTTTCGTATAATATCCGTCACACACCAGTGTAGCCGGTCCCTGATTCTACCGGTTCTAATTCTCGTTATGTCATCTTGTAATTTTTGTTCTATTAAATGGGATTTTAATCAATGGGTAGATTTTACCTGAAGAAAAAACAGTTTGACATGTTTCCCTTACAAAAGCTGTCATATCGCAATATTTACTCGCAAGTTATCTCACTATTAACAAATCAGCCTTAAATTCTTAAGAACTGATTTTTCAATATAGATAACTTTATCTGAGGAATAAATATAGGGGTTTTTTTTTTTTTTTTTTTGTGGATGGGAAATCATCAGATGACTCCTCCCGCTCTGGGTGGAGCAGAAGGGAGTGTCAGACTCTTACTGACTAAAACCCACCCGTGTTCCTTCCTTAGCCCTTTACGTACCAGGGCAGCGGTAACCCTTTCGGACGATCCCGCTACCCCGGCAGGCATAAATATAGGGGTTAGACAACTTTTGTGTAGGAAATATGTTAAACTGTCATACCTATACTTCAGATAAAAGTAATCTGACTATTGAAAAGTCAGCCCTTAGGCTGATTTTACCAAAGTCTATGTATCTTTTATCCGTGGAATAAAATTGACATCTGACAGTTCTAGTATGGAAAACCAGTCAAACATTTATTCTGAGTAAGTGACTTATTCTAGGTATAAAAGGTATAAAAGTAGAGTGTGATTGTGGACCCATGTCGCAAACCATGCTGCAAACCCCTCTAGGCTATGTCCCAAAACATGCTGTCAAAGTGACCTCTGCGCTGCCATTGACGATGCCGTGGAAGTGGCTAAGTTTTGGGCCAACAAGATATAACATTCAGTCATCATTCAGTGCCAGCGACAGGAAGAAGAAGAGGAAGGTATTAAAGTTTGATGAAATGCGCCCTTAATGAAATAAAGAGAAATTAAAAAAGTAATTAAAATAACAGATGGACGAATGAAACGATGGAAAATTTCAACAATAAGCACAATTCAAGAAGATAAAGGGAAGGTAAGCATTTGTCCATAGCTATTGAAAGCGTGGCTTCCCGCCGTGAGCGCTTGCTGAGGTGGCAGCCGTTGAAACAAAGATACGGCGGCTGTTCCAAGACAAAGCACTGCACTTGCTAAGAAGTGAGACGAGGCAACTCTGATAACGCTATGCTGCTGTACGTACCTACATTTGGGTTTGGAAACCTTTTTGTAAGCTTGAGTGAGGGATTTCTTTGATAAAAATCATTTTTAATGTCATTTACATTTTTTTTTTAAATTTTAGTATTAGCTATTAATGTTCCACTGTCGGGCAAAGGCCTCCCTACTCTCTTTTTATGTCTCTCTATCATTATAAAAATTTTACTTTTTTTTAAATTCATTTTTATTATAATTATTGAATATTAAGTATTAGGAGAGTCCCATTGCAGAAACTATCATAAAAAAATACGCTTATGAATACTAATTTGCTGTCCGAAATGTTCCAAACAGTGATGAAACAGTGATGTCAGTGATTCAGTTGCAAACTTGTTCAGAAAACCGCAATTGTTTAAAGTATTACGTAATAATTTCAAGTTTAATATCAAGTTTATCCAAATTGTAACCCAGTTGTTTTTAGTTTGAATACCATCCTTAGTATCAGAACGTTGTTAGTATTAAACTTAATTAACAACTAGTGAACTATAAAGCGTCGCACATACTCTGAGCCAACGCCATCGACGCCGCGCTCAAGACTGACAACGGAGCTACACCGCTTTAGTACAATGTAATTAAAAATTACCTGGGACGACGCTCAGGTGTTCTAGAACAAAATGCATTAATTAACTTTGTGGGGAAAACCTCAAATAAGGTATGTAGCAACGCTAATTATCTTAGTTGTCTCATATTCTATCCCAGTTTTCCACCTCAATCATTACCTATGTACTATATACTAAGCCTATGTATTTCTTTCTGTAAGCTTTTCGTGGTTTCTACTGTAACGAGTACCCGTATACGTAATGCTTTGTTTTAAGTTGCGGCTCGAGCTTTTTAAATAAGGATGCAAGCTTCAGAGGAACGGAGAACGAATTTTTTTTCGTCGGTCTGCAGCGCTGTTAATAATGTTTTTAAAGACGATTTTTCTTTACATTGCAAATGAGTTTTAACTTCGGAAGTTAAATAAATAAATAAAAATTCAAAGAATTCAATGATTGAGTTAAATGTAAAAGTCTTAAACAAATAATCGTATTTTAAAAGTGAAAGAAAATGCCAAACACAATCACCACCAACGCACAAACTTATATAACCCAAGCCATACATAATATCATTAAAGTACGTATAACAGCAGGAATGACATAAAAGTTACTATTTTATCAAGCTACAAAAAGATTCGGCCGACAAAGGGCACAGCCCTGAAGGTAATCCTTGAGTGGGCAGTGAGCATACGTCGTTTGGGCAAACTCCCAATGTCATTATAAAATACGGGCCACAATGTGGATTCACTTTGAGAAATGGAGGGCGGGCTTCTGAACACCTGGGTCCCGCTCCAACTATGTATGTACGGCGTTGTTGTTCCCCTTTTTGTAAGTTGCAAAGTCACTCGAGTTATATTTATCGACTCTCCTAAAGTGAATAGCATAATGTGTGTTGCTCTTGTTTGTTGAGGTTTTTCTTCCTTTTTCTGATATTATATTTTATGAAAATGTACTTAAGTAGTCTGTCGGTGTTGTTACACGAAGATATTATTCAGAAGGCCATATTGAATTCTATGCCCGTTTTTGTGTAACCACAAGAGGTATTAACCTGAATGTAAATAGGTGTGAAACTATGTAGGCAGTGTTGTCCGACTTAACTAACAAAGGACCGGAAATCGCGCAATGAGAGACAATTTAGTTATTCGGCTCATCACAGAGTATTGTTTACGTGTACCGTCTGCCAATTAGCAGGGACAACCCTGATATTTGCCCCTTTGTGATAGATTAGCGAGCTTAGTTCATTTGTGGTTGCGCAGAATACTAAGTTAACGTATTAATTTATTGGTACCATAAAATTATTGAAATGAAATACCGACTAAATAGGCCTTTGATTTTTATTTATTTTTAGGAAAACTTACAGCTAAACAGATACAGTAAGTAATAGATTATACAAAAATAAGGCCAATTACAAGTTTCCACGTGTAGTAAGTATATACGTATATATAATCATATATAACACAATATAATATATTATCATGTAAACAGAAAAATAACAAAACAATTTATGACAAAACCTGAACAGTTTTAGCTTTAGTTTCTTTGTAATACTCAAAGTTTACAGTGCTTCAAAACAAGCCAGCGATTTACAAATCAAATAACATATTGTTTGCTGAAAAGTCAAACAAATCTATCCATTCAACGAAGCGTCGAAGCGAAAGAGCCTTTTTTAAAACTAGTTTTGTAGAAGTCCAATTGGCCACGTTTCGACGTCACCGCACTACGTCTGGGTCTGTAAACATCGTTCTCTCTAATTTGTTTGCCACAACCGTGTGTCGCGTTTACTCTCGCCAAATGTACCGCCGTACCGGTGCTCCGGAGAGTTTTATCATGAATTATCTTTAAACACTGCTAGACTGCATACTATTCGCTATTCATACCAGCAAGTTCCTTGCAAGTGTTCGCTTAGTAATGTGCACGTATATTTTGTCAAAATTGTCCACGTTATTGTTTTTAGTTAAGAATAACTCAGGACCGGTTCAGCCGAGCGGTTTATTGAATTTCTCGAGTTTTCAGGTGAATTATTTCTTGAAAAGAAATTCGTTTGACGCTTACTCTGAACGATAAAGTTTTCGAAATCTATTGAGGCTTGAAGCTGTCTATTTTCTTGGCTGTTAAATCGTCAATATTATTTATGAAATTCTGTCATGTTTTAGAAGTCATAGGATTTCTTATTGCAAGTTTCGTTTGTGTATCACACAGCTGTTCAAATTAACGGAACGAGAAGTTGCGCGGTGAAGTTTACTGATTGGAGAGACACTTGACGAAAAGTTTCTATTGCTTCGACGTTAAAGGGAGTAGTGAAAGAATGGTATAGTTTGTAGAGAGGATTGATCGTCGGCACGGAACTGAGTTGTATTAGAATGCGATGCTCGTGTTCCGCCCCTTTGTCTCGGCAACTTTAATAAGGTCACAGGTGTTGTACTGCGAATGAATATTTTGGTTCTACGAAAGTTGGGACATAAAGGATCCCCAAATTCTTACAAAAGCTCGAGTATATTATCACTAGAGTGGCCCGTAAAAATAGAGAGCAACTATATTTTAGTGTAATAATGTTAGAATGGATTGGCTGAAGCTTTCGGCCGGGCCGTGCGTTGCTCGATAGAACTTAATGTAGTATACATTAAGTTCCTGATTTATATATATATATATATATATATATATATCGTTTCTGCTACATTTCGTAGATTCCTATTTTCAGAACAAAGAAACCTACTAATTCTTTAAGCTTCTACTAAATTATTTTAGTTCCAAAAACCTGTCATTCCTCTCTCATCTCTCTGTCATACCTGTAATGTCTCTCTCTCTTATTAATAGTAGGTACCAGCACAACTCTAGCTAGCCGTGGCCCGTGGGTCCGTCCGAGTGATGAACGCTTCGAAGCGGTGCAGTTATAAATTGTACTAACGTCAGGGCAAACGGGCTGTTTTGGATAAACGATATAAAACACGGGACGCAAATAAAAATTCGAGGACATTTGTTCACTAATGTCTGAAATCAAATAGTCGGCCGTTTTACGGAGCATAGTTAATCTTAGATTATTTTAAACACAGTTTTCTGTTTCACGTTTTACTCTCGGAAGAGGTGTTAAATGTTTATATTGTGATGCATATGCAAAAAAAACACGTAGAGCATAAAAAAGTTAAAGCGAGTTCGACAATGAATAAAATAATTGATAACGTAATTTTATTAAAACCATAAAATAACGTAACCAACTTTCAAGTCCACACACCTCTAAAATAATAAAATAATATTGTGTCATATCGATCATAATCATCGTTTCAAATAATAACATAGATATTCTTAATAGAAATTGAAGATAAAAGCCCAGACACATTACAACACAATTCAATTACATCTCATTTCTAAAATATCGTTTTCCATTCGTCGTCTGTATAACCCCATCCCCCCACGGTGGGCTAAGCAACACGTGTACGATTTTTTATATCTTTTTGACTCGTTGCACAGAGAATACCGTAATATGTTTCGATTACAGTTGCCTTGGGTTCGTTTCATCTGAAAAATGTGTCTGTGTTACCAAGTTCCCAATCCAATCGTTGCTTTTTTCAGGTTTTTGTACACCTTGCTTTGACGGTAGACTACGTTGTTATACGCGGCAATTTTCTATCATTGTTAACGTGCTTTTGCAAATCGTTTACACGTAGTTTGGAATAGTGGTTTATTTTAATGAATTATGCCATGACCGCAGATAAATGAACTAATAAATAATTTATTTTACAAAAGTAATGTATAAAGTTGGTATGCGCAGCATTTACAACGTTGGGCTTACAAGTGCACAGAGATTTCATCAATGACCTCCATGTTAGGTGGATCCTGTGTTACAGGGGTCATCCATCCGTCCATTATAAAAGAATACAGATATGTAAGTAGTATCTTCTTATTTTTTAAGGGAACAATAATCTGCGTAATTCTAGTGTGAAAAAGTTGTGGCAAGTGCGTGTAAGTGTGTGTGTGTGTATAAGAGTTATTGTTTTTGTTTAAAATTACTGCCAGTTGATAGTGGGAACAGACACAAACACATATTGGCTGATTATACTTAAGCTTTAATGCACACCTAATTTCACGATTATTACATGTTACAGTACAGGTAATCCTGAAACTAGGTGTGCGATCAAACACATTCTCAACTAAATATAATTGATACCTAATGGGCGGGTGTAATATTAAATTAGTTCCGTCGAGACGAGAAATTGTATCCAAGTGACTGCATAGTTAACTAATTATTGATACTCAGCAATCAGTCGCTTCCATGTCACTGTTTGTATGGAAACCGCGTGTTTACAGATATGTCAGTAGAATTAAGAAGTTTTGGCTTGCAATCAAACAGCTGATGTGGTATAATTTGATTGTTGATTAGGGTTAGGTAACTAGCTAGTGGTAGTGTCATTAGTAACTTTTTCTGGGTGGAAAATTTGCTTATTTACGTATTCGGAAAAGATGATTGAATTTAAATAAAAACGTGTAAAATCCTCGACTGTCCTCCGTCCTGAATCCTCGTGTGCCTCGCTGGTCTATGATCGCAAGCGCTACTGCTGAGTATGAGGTCCTGGGTTCGATTTTTATGTCCCGGGTCGGGCAAAGTGTTTCTATCTGCAACTTCTCAGTACCAGCCCAGAGTCTGGATATGTACAACCAGGCGTTGATGGCAATAGACACACCCTCTATTACTTGGGACTTAATCTTAACTCGCGAAATATGGGTGTACTATAGGAGCACCTCTTCATAACCCTTCGGGGAATACAATTGAGATATTATATAACATACATATATTATACAACATTATAATCTTGTATGTGTAAAATCACGTAAATAACTTGATTTGACATTATAGCTCAGACGTAACGTTTCATTACATGAAATTAATATTTTATGAAGATATTTTAATGCCATCTGCAATCTATTTGTTACGTTATCCATTACATATTGTACAATTGCACGAAATCAGCTAAACATAATCAGTCTGCTGGTTAAATTAACATTGTAATTAGTAAAGGGTGATTTTCAAACAATGCGCCATGGTCGGGCTCTACTGGACTGTCACTAACTTTGCTTTAATTGCGACCTCATCACATTCAGCTAAAACATCGGAATCATTGGAACGAAGCACGAGTCATGATAAACAAAGGTATTCGTACATTATTGCCCTTTGACTGAAGCGGGGGAATTCAAGAGGAATGTTTAAATTGAGATCGGAATTTAAATAAAAAAACAATGTAACTTGTACCATTATTGAGTTCAAATATTTTCGAGTCAGTTAGTATAAGTCAGTTATACTTAATATTTAGGTATTTAAGTGTAACTGACTTAGAACTAACTGACTCAATTTTTTTTGAATAATTCTGAATAAAACGTAAAATTTTATTAAATATTTTATTTTAATTATTTTCCTGAACCTTTTAATCTTAAATTAATCAACCTTTTCTAAAAATTTGGAACGACTTAAGCAAGACCAATCACTCCCAAAACATAACAGTACCGAACCCTACCCAATTTCCTGTTCCACATCGTAAAGTACTAAAAACCCATTGCACACACTAACCCGATACGCCTACCTAAACAACCCAACGGGGAGCACTAAGATTGGCTTTCATGCTCAGCCTTTATCAGATTGCCAATGAATCACCTGTGCCTAAATACGTGTGCCGGAGTCTGATAGGGCAACATGACGTAGCCTTCTACCAAAGGAGGCCGTCTAAGTCAGGTCTATTCATGACAAGCGTTTAGGTAAACACAACTGTTGGTATTGGCCCTAATAACTAATCTGTCGAATACATTTAATCCCATCAAGGGGCATGATCGCCTTTCATTGTACCAGTCAATTGCACGTAGACACCTTGCATCACAAAGGGAGGGTGCAAATTGGCAAGATTCGTGTTACATAGCTCGAGACAATATTGCTATTTCCCTGCGATATACTCCCATCCTATAACCTTATAGGATGGGAGTATCGCATCGCAACTTCATCAGTATTTAATAAATAACAAAGTATGCTATGTTTCAATGCAGGAAATATAATTTTTTCAGTGCGCACCTTTAAAAAGAAATCTTACTTCTCATTTATGAGTGATGGAGTAACAATAATCTTGACAAAGCTTGTAATCATATTAGTAATTATGTTAATAAAACGGTATTATGATAATGACACGTAATTAAGTCAAAAAAAATGGTATAGTGTTAGCCAGTAACTGGGTTGTGGAGGTGAGATAGGCAGTCACTCCACGTTAAATACTGATTCAGCTGCATCCGGTTGGACTGGACGCCGACCCTAAAAATAATTGGGAAAAGGCTATACAGACGATGAATTAAGATAAACAAAAAAAAAAAAAAAAACTATTAAAGTCGTCAAGTTCGAATCTATGAAAGGTACGAGTATCATCATATCATGTGACATGAAAATAGATTAGAATAAAACCCATTTGGATTGACATTTGCAGATTAAACGTGCGGCTTAATAGAACTGTCAGCACTTGGTTCAAGTTTCCAATACGGCCAGGCTATCAAATGCACGTCCACGTCTGTGTTCAGATTTATTGTTATGGTTGGTTTATGGTTTATTTTCGAATATCAACTGTCAAATGCTTCTTTTATTTAAAAGTCTATTTCAGCGGAATATACTGGCTGATTGTGAATTTATTGGTAATCTCTCAGGAGATATAAGTACATACTACTTAGGGCTGATTTTTCAATCATCTGATAACTTTATTCGATGAATAATTTTGAAATTTTTACAGTTATTTCATACAAAAACTGTCAAATGTCAATTTTATTCCTCGAATAAAAGTTATCTGGCGATGGAACAATCAGCCCATAATGAATAATTTTTGCCATGGAAATAACTCCGAGGTAACGCGAAAAAGTATTTTTCTTTTTGGGTAAGTATTGAATTTTATGAAGCAGCAGATATTTTTTATATTTTAGTCTTTGTCCTATAGCAAAAGTTTTTAATCCATATATACATATATAAATCAATTGCAGAGCGGTAGTCTCCCAAAAATTCAAAAATTAATCAAGGGCATTAGCTAGTAAATACTGAAGATTGCCAGCAAATCAGTCAGCCGGTACTTTTGGATGGTTACTTGAGAAATGTAGCTTATGATAATGGAATAGTACCCTTAATACAGTATTAATGAAACTGGTGATACTTGATTTTTTTTTTTTTAAACTTTGCTCCACACTGGGAATTTCTCCTGTATCGTGGCTGCGTTTACAAACATTTAAACTCACATACACAAACAGCCAGACCCGGAACAACTACTTGTAGATCATACAAATATTTGTTCCGTGCGGGAATCGAACCCGCGACACGCAGCGCAGCAGTCAATCGCTTAACCACTGCGCCAACCGTGCCGTCATTTTTTCAATTTGACGTGCCAAGCAATTTCATCATTGTGGAGTGCTTCCATTCTATGCTATGTCAACGATAGTGATGGGCGTTTATGAATAATTTAACAAATTGCCTAATCATTAATTCGTGTTATCTAAAAATGTTATCTATACCAGAATAAATTAATACGATAGATAGTAATTTTGAAATTAATCATTGAGGGCGATACATGATCAGGTTGCTGATGTTATAAATGTATTTATTGCTAATAGGGACGTTAAGTTTATTCATGATTAGCTTATAATGTTCCTACTGCTGGGACACAGGCCTCCTTTCTTCGAGAGGGAGTGACCAGTGGTGGCCCAGACGGAACAGCCCCGACTTACGAGTCGTGGGTTCGAGCCCAGACAGGCACTTTACTTTGATTAATTTTTGTCATCACCATTGCTGAAGAATTGGTGAAGGAAAACATCGTGAGGAAACCAGCATGTCCTAGAACCAAAAACTCCAAGACATGTGACATCTACCGACCAAGGGACCCGCGTGGTGGATTGCGGCCCACTTCCTCTCTCAGAGCCGGAGCCCTGTGTTCCGGCAGTGCAAACATTAAAAGCTGATCATATTATGAGTCTTTTGTTTATTTTATATACAGAGGGTGGAGAAACAATACATACAATAGACCTAATTTGATTAATAGCTAATATTATAATTAGATTCGCGAATTACGCGTGCCGTAAGTGATTACATTTACAATAGATACGTGGTTATCTTACGGCATTCAGCCTTATAGCAATTAATATCATTAATTAACACCTTGCATTGTCCGGATATAACTTCCACGTGACTGCACCTCGATGACCTTTTGCTAACATGTGTTTACTAAAGTGAAGACATCAGTACTGTAGTTATACCTAATGAAATATTGCTATAGCTAAATTTTATCGTTATATAATTTATAGAATACCATATCTTTGTTATGTACACCATATAAATTACAGAAATAAATATATAAATTTTACAAAGGGTGACACAATGGGCGGTCTTATCGCTAAGAGCGATCTTTTAAAGAAAACCTTTGGAGGGATTCAAAAAGGGAAGGAGAGACAAATACTGTAGGTAGTCTGTGGTGTACCATTTGCATAATACAATAAATACGTACATAAAGTTTAGTATTATTAGTAGTATTTATAATCATATTATGTATGTTTCACAGATTCAGTTAACGAAATAAAAGGTTTATTCATAGGTTGTTGTTCCAAACGCCGTCACTTTAGTGTTTCCAGAGGTGAAGGATTTCAAGTGGATGTAAAAACCTCATTGATGAGTGATAATCAGAGGTCGGAATTAGGTAGAGTTATTTATGTACTTGTATCGAAATGTTGATAATAATATGGATCTTCCCGGGATTTCTAATTCCAATTTGGGACATCCGTATAAGGTTCAGTCAGCTGGGCTAGCTGTCCAGGATGCAGTGGGCGTACTTATAAATAAAAACTGAGCACTGAACTATTTTCATCGTAACATTATCACCAGAGGTCGGAAATCCTCTGGGGATAATATTACGATGAAAATAGTTCAGGGCAGTTTTTATTTATAAGTACGCCCACTGCATCCTGGACAGCTAGCCCGGCTGACTGATTGTTATTTTCTTGAGGACATGAGCTATGCTTATACATTATTAAAAAACCAGTCAAGTGTGAGTCGGACTCGTGCATCGAGGGTTTCATACAAATTTGTAGGTACTTCTGTAACTACAAAATTACGGTTTTCGGATTTTTACCTTTACTTGTGCTACATGACATTGCTTCTTGCCAAATTTCATGATTCTAGATCACTTCACTGCGTCAAGGGATTCCAGCCCTGAGTATTTGATATGAATTTCAACTTGATAACTCCACGCATTCCTGAGAAAAACGGTCTTGACAGACGGACAACGAAGTGATCTTATAAGGGTTCCGTTTGACCGTCTGAGGTACGAAACCCTCAAAACGGCGAGGTCATGGATTTAAATTGATTAAATATAATAAAAACTAGGTAGCAATTCAGATTAACCAACAAGAAAAAAGTGGTAAAAAAATAATTAAACATAAAATATGTTTAACCGGTGAGCAAATACAGTTCTGTGAAAATCTTCCGAATCAAAATATTTTGATAATAAGCAGAGAAGATTCTATGACAGTAAATAAAACATTTATCCACACAAAAGTTTTATTAATTATATATTATAATAAAAAAACATCACGCTTTGTTTCTCCGAAGGTTTGGGTAGAGGTGTAGCATCATATTACACCCACATTTCATTAATTAATTATTAAGTAGAACTCCGATTATACACCGTTGAATTTTGATCGTTTTAATCCTTAAAAGGGGTCATTGTACTCATCATTATGAACAACTTGTACTACGAGACCAACCCTGAAATCGTGAAAAAAAATCAGTTGATCCACAGATTTATGTTCGCATAACTCGACATAATGTATGGCATCATAAACTGAACAAATAAAATCATAACTCATCAGCTGACTTTTTTTCACGATTTCTGGGTTGGTCCCGTAGTACAAGTTGTTCATAATGATGAGCACAATGACCCCTTATAGGGATTAAAACGATCAAAATTTTACGGTGTATAAATAGACGGTTCCAGAAAAGCAAGTAATACTAGGAATACAGAATTAGTTTCTAATCTAAATTATAATTAATTTCTAACATTCGTAGGTGTTCCTCAAAATGATTAGGTTTCTGCTTCTTTAATAATTAACCTAAACTAACAGCTTTAACTAGTAGCCGTGAGGTACACACTATTGTTTGTTTTACACTTTTTTAAATTTGTATTTTGTGTTTCATGAACAGTGGTGGCCTAGTGGTTACGGCCGCGACTTACCAGTTGTAGGTCATAGGTTCGAACCCTGACAGGCGCTTTAATTTGTGTGAGTTATTTAATCACCACTGCTCTCAAAACGGTGAAGGAAAACATCGTGAGGAAACCGGCATGTCATAGAACCAAAAATTCGAAGATATGTGACATTCACCAACCCGCACTGGGCCCGCGTGGTGGATTACGGCCGACTACCTCTCGCAGATAGGAGGCCTGTGTCCCAGCAGTGGGGAATTTAAAGACTGATTATGTTTTTTCATGAACTGTGTTCAAATAGACGACATTCTTTCTTTTAACAAATTTTTATTTTGAGAACAGTTTTCGTAAACATTTGACATTTGATTATAAATCATTGGTATCTTTGGGTCGAAAGGTTGGTGTCATCGGGACCCTTGTTTGCCTTCAATGCTTAGGACTGTACTGTGAGCCGCGTATGTAACGGGTGCACTTGGAATGTGTATGTTGTTTTACTGCACGCGTTTTGAAAGTGTTGCGTCATTGTGCAGGGGCACGGAATTGAACCCTTCCTTTGTTGTAATGACTTTTTTTTTTTTAATTTTTAATTTTTTTTTTTTATTAATAAGAACTAAAGTTCTTAGTAATGGATTAGAATCTAGCCTAACAGACTAATAAGCAATTTAACTCTAACTTAATATTTTACGAGATAGATTATGTTATAACTAAGAATAGTGTCAATTTGCACTTTTACACAGTTTCGTAGCACTTTCTTAGGGTCTGATAATTAATAAAACACTTTGTTCATGTGTTACATGTATAGCACCATTAACACCGCACTATTATTCATTCACTATATAAATACTACACTAACTCAAATGGTTTAGTTGTAATGACTTTGAGAAACTATTATTATTAATATATTTTATCTACATTTTGGTGATGTTCGTCAGGAAGGTCAGGTACATACTCGTAGCATATTCGCAACCAGCGTGCGTGTATGAAAGTAAACGGGGCAAATGGAGTATGTAAGGATCGTAGCAGGTTGCGTTCTGTAGATTCTACCTACTCTCATGGGAAGAAGGCGTGAGTGTATATATGTTTATCTACATAATTACTAAGTTCGATATTTTTTTTTCTTGTAACAGTATTTTTAAATTTCAGAAGTAACGTTACAGTTTCGAGATAAAAAAAATAGACTACAATATGTCCCTACGATTAAAATGAGAATGCGCATGAACATATAATGTCCTGAAGCATTAAAATTAGCCTTGTTTTTTAACGTAACCGGGAATGTGCGTAGCGTACCGTACTCGTAGCGTTTCGTAGCAAGCGCGTAGCAGTTTCGTAGCACTTCCGTAACTTGCGTTTAACGTAATTGTAAACGTTGCAAGTTACTTGAATATCATATAGGTGCGAGTTACTCGTACGTCTTACTGGAAGCTTCTACTTGCATATTTTTTTATTTTTTTTTATAAAAACGTTGCCCCACACTAGGAATTTCTCCTGTATCGTAGGTGCGTTTACATACATTTAAACACAAACAGCCAGACCCGGAACAACTACTTGTAGGTCATACAAATATTTGTTCCGTGCGGGAATCGAACCCGGGACACGCAGCGCCGCAGTCAATCGCTTAACCACTGCGCCAACCGTGCCGTCAAATATATTATGTTAAGGCGCTTCCTCACCGGGAGCATCCGCCTGTAATAACCTTTACCCGCGATGTAGCCGTGTTACTTCTACTTATTTAATTATATGTGCAATCCTAACCTGCTGGTGTCGATTATCTCTCTACATTTCCTAGCAGTGTACGGCCTGCGCAGTCTTCTTGTAAATCTCTAGCCGTTATAGTGGAATTTTGTATTGTTACATTACAAGCGAATGTTCCCGGTGACGGAGCGCCTTATGTAAGTGTACAAGCACCATTACAATCTGACATCATAACATCAGTCACCTATTCCGATTGGACGGTTTGAATTTAGCACTCTTCGTGTTAGTTTGAATGTCATCGCATCGGTTCGGATGCGGTGTTTTGTTCCGTGTTCGGTCGGCGCCACGATAATGTGCGGTGGCCGAATTCACGTTACTCGGTCGCTCTTTCAAATAACGATTGGGATTTTACAGCTTTGTTTTTAGGTATTTTCGCTTAGTGTTTGTAAACAATAGATACTGGATAGAGAGATAAAGCTACAAGCAGAATGACTTATGTATTACATGTTTTTTCAGGACAACTTCGAGGAAAAGCAAAGCCTTTTACCTTTTCGGATCAAGTATCCAAAGGTCAAATAACACAGTTATACATAAAATAGAAGCTTTTCTTTCTCAGACCGATTCCGAGCACAAAAACACGGCGTAACTGAACGTTAACTAAATAATGTTCATTACGTATTAATGTTCAATTGGTATGTTTTACGCAGGGCGCGCGCTGTGACCGCGCGTCCTCCCGAGGGAAATCAGTCTGCGATCCGCTGAGCCTACACTATACCATACATTACCTGTTTGAGTAAACGAACGTTACGAGCATTTTTACCATCCCACATTACACCTACATGTTTCCAATCAAACATATAAGGTTTCCTCTCCAATCCGCTTATCGATTCGTCGAAATTCCGGCAAGGAGAATTAGACCACTTTTAATTTACCTTCAAATAAAATCAAATTATATTTGGCTTTAATCATTGGGGAAAAAATCAACCGAGGGGCAAAAGCATTAGCCTATAAATGAAATGGGAATGCCCTTTTAGATTGAAACCCTATATTAGGAAAGCCTGAAATGGGAATAATTATCCGACTTTTTCGTGGACTTTTTTCTATTATCACGTTACCCTTTAAACGTCTGTTGTGGGACGTGACCTTTCAAGTTACTCTTGGGTATCGTAATTAAAATGTCCGGAGCATGTTATTGAACAATTACGTGAGGTACCGATATGAGTGATGTGTATATTGCCTGGTTTCCGGCGCCGTCCTAAAAGATAAGTGCATTGCGTTCGCCAACGTTCGGTAAACAATGGTTCATGGGAAACATAATTCATTCGCCAATCCACTCTATATGGCGTCCATTTCCACAATGGCATGACCATGAGTGGCTGTGTTCCATAGAGGTAGCTCGCCGTTAACAGAACCGTCAATGTAATGACTACATCATTGTTAGGTACGACACTTAATCGACGTCTACAAGAATTGAAAGCGACTAGAGAATCTATGCGACGTGCATGAGTGGCGGTTATGGGCCAATGTGTGGAAGTTCGATCTATGAACATAATACGTATAGCTCTGCATAGCTAGTCATGTTAATGAATTATTCACTTGTTCCAAACTCGACTATGTAGAAGATTCCTTACGAAAAGTTGGCGAGTATTCCTCGGAAAGAGAAATTATATTTTTAAAAGGCGCTAGTATATTAAATTACCAGTATTTTATGTCATTTTTTGCGATTTAAATACAGAATAGTTATTTATTGTGCCTTTGATTGTTGATACGTATATATTTAAAAATACTCTTGCGTTTTAATGCACTGTTTAGTTACATAGGTACCACCATGTTACCTAGAACGTTCTCATCCAGGATAATCTGTATTTAAGCAGATGTATGTGGAATTTTCAACAGTTTCGCTTTGTGGTATTACGGACAACATAAGTGATCATCACGTAAGCTGACTACGTAACATCTATGTAGCCGTATGTACTTAGTCGTGGACATCATAAGTTATCCGACCTACATAGTCGAAGCTTTTGAGTAAAAAATAATAATTATTATCCCTTTAGAGTTTGCTTGAGAATATTGTGAAGGCACATGTTTAGGTGAGCAGTGGTCATAGGTTCGAAACCAGACAGGCCCTTTACTTTGAGTAAAATATTTCATCACCATTGCTCACAAAACGGTGATCGAAAACAACGTGAGGAAATCGGTATGTCCTAGAACTAAAAATTCGAAGACATGCGACTTCTACCAACCCGCACTGGGCCTGGGTTGTGGATTACGTTCCACTCTCTCTCACAAAGGGGTGGCCTGTGTCCCAGCCGTGGGAACATTATAATTATACTGATTATGATGACAGGTTTACCTAGTTGGTACAAAAACTTAGTATGAAGAAAAAATCCGCTGTCAATTACATCATGCGATCGTATAATAAACACTAGCTTCTACCTGCGACTGCAACCGCGTTCTAGTTTCCCGACCGACCGCGTCGCATCGCATCGCCTGCCCGCGCCATCACTTCGTTTTCGCTTAGCGTTTTTTCTGCCTTTTCTATTTTTGCTCAGCTCCTGAGGGTGCTAGCGTGGTGTTATATTTAACACCACGCTATTACCTTCCTACAGCCTTGCTATATTCATGGCCTAATAGCCTTCCTCAACAATTGGGCTATCAAATGCATTTTTTTTTAATCCGACTTTTTGTTCCAGAGATTAGCGCACGCGCAAATAAACACACATTAAATAAACTCTTTAGCTGTATTATTAGTATAAATAGATTGTAGTTTAAAATAAAAGCAGTAGGTTACAGAACATTCTTAGTTCTTATTCATGTAGTACATTAAATATGTGATATAATATCTAAATAATAATTACATCGTTTTTGATATTGTAATTACAGAAATTGAAGAATTCATCCAATTTAAATTGGCCCGTGTATTTTAATGGGAACATAAGATTTTTCCATTCTTAGGAAAATTTTCCTCTGATTGCTATTTGTTTCCGATTGATTGCTTCATTTTAATGATGTTAAGGTAGCAGAAAGCAGTGTGGACTCTGTTATCACTTAAAATATCATGAGAAGACATCTTTCTTTTAATTCTCGGTCTCTTATGGCAATAATACAAAGTTCTATCAAGTTTGCCTTTTATAGTTAGTGTTAGCTTGTACCATGTATTTAAGTATGCAGGGTGGCAGGGACATTGACGCGCAAACTGTAATCATGAATTGAGCACATGATTTTAGACCCCCCAGCGCAGCGAAGACTTTTTGTGTCGGTTATCAAAAAAAATCTTCTGTTTCCCTACCTCCCTTCACACGCGGTCAAAATATGTGGAAGAGCATTTAAAAAAAAATAACCAACGTAATGTTTCAACTCTGGGAATTTAGAATCATGTACTGAATCCATAGTAACAGGTTACGCGTCAAAGTCCCTGCCACCCTGTATTTCACTGTAAATAAGTAATTAAAGAAGATGTGTACCTTTTAATTTGGATAAAGCAATTAATTTCAATAGTTTATTATTCAATGTCGCCCACATCTTTTATTTCTGTGAACTTGCTTGGATCATCTACTGTTACTTTTCTTACTAAGAACCACCTGACTGACTTGGCACTCAGACTACCTCATCTCCATCCTTCTATTTAAAGTAGGTATAACCAGGGAAATAAATTGTAAAGCGAATTGACAGCCTACGTCAAGTTACTGTGTTATACCCATTTCATACAACTGTTAAATATTGGTTGTTGAGATTTAAATTTAAGGACAATTTATATTGGTAGTCAATTCGGTTAAAAAATATTTTCCCTGACTGATAAGCGTGAGGACTGAATGATACATATTCTCGGTGCTCAACACAAAGTTTTAGCTACAATATATATGCAGCCGCTATGTAACGACTCTCTTGTGAAATGAGTCTAATAAACTTAATGTTTTGGCGACATTTCTCAAGAAAAACATGCTTACGAAATGGGTGTAGTGAAATTAAAAATTCTTGCTGAACTTTTTATTTTAATTTTCAGTTATAAGCGACAACAGCTCAGTGGGTAAGATTTAAGACTGATAAGCGTGAGGTGGCTGCGTGGTACCAGCCTCGTCTTACGAGTTGTGTGTCGTCAGTTCGAACCCAGACTGGCTCTTTACTTTATGTATTTAATTTCATCAGCACTGCTCACAAAACGGTGAAGGAAAATATAGTGAAGAAACCGGCAATACTTAAAAGCAAAAAAAAATACAACATGTGACATCCGTGCCGATTTTTCCTCCAATTCTTATGACCGATTTTGTGCCCGACTCAATGTACACGTCCGTCACTTTGTCTGTGGCACCACGTCCTTCCCTAGCAAGTGCATGCGGCCGACTGTCAGTGAGTAGTGTGCGTTATCGCATACATTTCCGAGCGTTACATTTTACACCGATAATCGGATCGGTCGGGATGTACCGATTTTATATCTGACCGACTTTTTGTAGGACGTGTGCATTGCACTATCAGTGCGTTCTATTTTCAGAGATCAGACGTGGGCGGGGCAGCCTTAATCATTTCCAAAATGATGCATAAGCGTAATCAGCCAATGATGTTCCCACTGCTGGGATACAGGCCTCCTCTCTCCGAGAGGACTACCTCTGGATCCGCACTGGGGCCACGTCGTGGATTAGAGCAGTGCGGGTTGGTAGATATCACATGTCTTCGAATTTTCGGTTCTACGACATGCCGGTTTACTCACGATGTTTTCCTTCACCGTTTTGAGAGCAGTGCGGGTGAAATTATTTACATACAGTAATGCGTCTGCCTGGGTTTGAACCACCGACCTACAACTCGTAAGTCGGAAACGATACTACTGGGCCAAAATGATGACGGTAGCGTTAACTACCAAACAGTTTTGATTGGAATTTTGTAATGAAATTAGCATACTTATACCGATTGTAGCATTGATTAGGATTAAGTGTGAATTGTGTGACAATTTCGATTCCATTTCAGGAAGCCGATTATGTGAAACGTCGAATGAAATAGATTCTCATTATGATTTAATACTGATTCATAGTAATTTGGATTATGTAAGTTTCCACTTATCGATATCCGTGTACCAACGTAACGATTTTGTGGTAGCCCGATATGCATACAGCTTGTTATAAATAAGCCGTTAGTTGTTACAAAGTGAAGGGAAAATTTGTCGTCTTGAAAAATCTACATGAAAGAATCCAAACACATCACATACAGAGAATCTTCAGAAGAATTGATTGAAATGCCTAGAAGTCATATAATTAGGTACTAGGTACTTACATGGTGTATAATATCTGTGGCAGCGTAGAAACTTTCATGTGGATCGGGACGTTTCATCATGTAGGGGCGCGGGAACTCCGTATCTTCGCAGATTTCTGCACCAAAAATAAAACATCAATCAGTTGCAAAGGCTTTATAACCGATTATTTTTAGGTTTGATACCTATATTTTGTCGGACGTAGGTATGACACGAATATGTTATACGAAAAAATTTGCCCGTCATTCCTATCTCAACCTATTTTCGTATCATAATGGAGCGTTCACATCGCGCCACGGACGGACGCTCCCGCCTCAAACGTCAGTCAAAGTCACGGATAATTCGTATTTTTGACCAAAAACCCGTCACTATTTTCTCTACCGTATTCTCCCAAAGATACACGAACCCGGGGCCTATTATCCTGTGCTCGGGGCGCATCATCTTTTCAATATGGCTTCGGAACAATGGCCGCCTTTCCGGCCGGATGTCCGGCCGCCCGTAACGAGCACGTATCTTGAGTTTTCTTTTAAAGGGGCCCAGTGTCAAAATGTTGGATTTTTAGTTTGTCAAAATGTTCGTGGTTGAAGTTTTTCATTCGTGTTTATGTTTAGGTTTTGAGCTTTTATAGATAGACTTTATTTGTTCGGAGTGCGCTTTACTTAGCTTACTATCACAGGCAAATTGTTAAAATGAAAATGGGATATCGCAAATGATAGCAAACTTCCAAAAGTTGTGTGCAAAAAACTCGTTATCCAACATCAGATAGCGATTCGAGGCATTTTCCTCAACATTCATCAGAAATCTATTCGTGTAAGAGTCTCTGGTATAGGGAGAGCGAGGGAAAGTAACAATCTAGGGGCAAGTGCACTCATAACCTAACGAGTGCAGTCGAGTGGCGAGTCGAGTGTCGCAGGCGAGCTAACTAGCGCCAGTCGGAAAAAACACGGCCAGCGACCACAAATACGGTGTGTAGGGGATATGTCAAAAGCGTTTAGCGACCTTTTTGAACAATTATGTTTTTTATTTTATTAACTATCCATTATTTTAATTGCACTTTCATGAATAAATGTAGGTTTTTATCTACAATTATGTGCTTTATAAGCATAAATATTAATCTGCATGAATTTTGTATTGGCATGCGTATGTCAGACCAAAATTGGAAAATGTTTTTGACGATATAACATTGAAACTTATGTACATGTTTAGATACACATGGGGATCAACCCTTGTTTATTGAGCAAAAAATAGCCCGTAGTAGTTTGTTCATTTGTAAGAGCAGATATTTACAATTAGGGTCAGCTCTCTGTGGATTTAATATCTCCGACTTTATTGTACTTTACAACTCCTGTGTCGTATATATTGTTTTATCTTCTTCTTTCTGTAGACTTTCTACTCGCTGCGTCACGTACCATATATATTGGTGTTTTAGTAGTATTGTTTAAACAACAATGTTGATTTATAGCCATTATACATACATACAAGGGTTCCTTTAGATATTTATACGACGTTAGTTTACAAAGCTGAACTAGTAGTTTTCTTCGAGTATTGGATAAGAAAAAGACAAATATGTTTTCTATATCTTACAAATGTGGTCATACATTACGTGTTATGACACAACTTGGAGAAACTATTGGAGCACTAATAAAAATACAGTCACATTTCTACTTGGAGAACTAGGACTCAAACTTGTATGATTTGTAAGCTGTGGACGCGCGGACACACGTCTGAGATAAGTAATGTGTTTGGTAGAAATAACATGAGACTCACCGTTATACTCGTGCTGGTCGTGAGTCTCTCGCTTGTCACGGCGGCCCAGGGTCTCCCTCCAAATGTTATAGGGCTCCCTGTAATCCTCATCAACGACTGCGGGCCTGCACACAAACAATAAACTTTATTATCTAGTACCAGTGTTTTAAAGTTCCCCAAAGCCCATCTAATTGAATTACTTTTTGTTTTTTTAATTTCTGTAATGGTTTGTTGTCCCATTATTTCTGGTGCAGCGAATGATTCAACATGGCTTTATACGTTTGCGATCCAGCTGGGGCCCGTATGGAGTCTTTAGTGTATGTCTGTGGATTACATCCCCTTTTTTACAAAGGGTGGACTTAGGTAGGTGATTTATGATTTTATTTCAAAGTTGACTGGGCGTTGGTGGCTGATTTATGGCAATTATGTGAGTATTGGGTTGAAGTGAAAGTTAAGAGATTATTGATGAACAAGAACCTGAAATGGCCAAATTATTAGAAACTTACCTCAGCATGTGTATCGGCGGACAGTTAGCGAGTGCAAGTGCCAGTCTCGGAGCTCTTCGATTGTTCCTAGAGCTTGAGCTGTGTCTCAGAGATGGGCAGAACGGTTTCTTCAGCATGTTCGGTATACGGCGACGGGTCTTCTTGGTAAGTAGGACTACCGTGGCTGCGATGAACGCCCCACCACCCACCAGGGCACCACAAGCCAGTCCCACAGAAACCCTCAAAGACGAGTTTCTTTTCTTTCTTGAAGATGGCGGAGTATCACTCCTGTAATACTCCTCAAGGAACTCCGCTGAAGTATTCACCCAGGTTGGAACTGTTGACAAAAATTAAAATAAATGAAGACTGGAATTACTTGAATGAACCCAACTACCGAGCTCGCTTTCAGTTTCCACGTAAGACTAAGACAATGAAGGAAAATAAATAGATGCCGAGACCAAGACTAATTGTTGTTTTATAATAGGAGAGAATTTGGTAAGAGATGCCGTCCCCTCCGCTCCGACGGTTCTCAATCCCTAAGACAGCGAGGCTGAGATTTGTCGACCGTTTTTGTGCATTCATATTTTTATGTCTAGATTTAATACATTTTTTGGTTGGTTTTTGTTGAATGATTAAAATAGTAGGTACAGTCACCAAAGGAGATAAGTAACCAGGGTCGTCAGATATACTTGAAGTTTAGTAAAAAACCGATGGATGTTTTCGAATGAAATCTAGTTTGATAAATGAACGGTTTGTTTTCTATTAATTAAATAAAATTTTATCCAAAAACATCTATCCGTTTCTTATTAAACTTAAACTATATCCGACGACCCTGGTTACTTTTCTCCGTTGGTGACTGTACCTACTATTTTAATCATTCAACAAAAACCGTACCTATCATTTTATGTTCAGTGGTGCTTAGAGATGGTCATTAATTGATTGATTGATATTTTATACAAATAAACTGAAGAAGACTGTTATGAAAACAAAATATTGTTCAGACAACTGCAATCGAATGGGCTTTTCAAGTAAATACCACACAACAAATGTAAAGTTATATAGCATAGTTTTGATAACAAAACTAAACAAAAACCCACATTCAGACAAAAAAAATTCATAGTTGTATGAATTTTGACCACACAACTTGTATCCTGAAAACTTGTAAACCGGCTATGATTTTTTCATAAAATCCGATATAGGTCGACTTGTATAGCGGGCTCAAAACTGGGTCTAAACTAAAGCTGAGGTAAAGGAAAATGGCGAAATGCCAGTGTGAGGTGCCAAGAGTCAGTTAATTCTGCGCTAATTTCTAATTGTACATTTAATGAAGTGTATCTCAGGGTTGCAGGTCTTGGAGTCCAATTTGAACTAGACTTGTGGGAACGGAGTCGGGATGCTCTAGATAAATACATTGCGGAATTTTGTTGTGTTAAACTTTAATAGACTCTTCGAGAAGTTTGAAAATGTATGTATAAAACTCGGAAGGGTGAGTTTGTGATGTATTTTGTTTTGTTATGCTTACATTTTGTATGTGTTAATACAAATTGTAAGCATAACAAAACAAAATACATCATGTACAGTATAAAAAAGGAACCAAACATTTATTTAAAACAATTATTAATGACATCATCCGTCGTGCTCTCGTCACTGCCGGAGTGCCTGCTGTTTTAGAACCCAACGGTCTAACACGCGACGATGGGAAGAGACCAGAAGGAATGACCATAATACCCTGGAAGTTAGGCAGACCTTTGGTGTGGGATGCAACATGTGTCGACACCCTTGCGCCATCCCATCTTCCTAGCACGGTGGGCTGTGCTAGAGCGGCTGCTGCAGGTTCAGAAAACCTCAAACGGCGAAAATATTCCAACCTGGTTGGGAGTTATATGTTTGAGCAGTTTGGGGTTTAAACACTAGGGCCATGGGGTCCGATTGCCCACTTGGTTTTTCGAGATATTGCCAAGCGGTTAGACGACTCTTCACGTGACCAGAGGGCTGGCCTGTTTCTTAGCCAAAGAATTAGCATCGCCATACAACGTGGCAATGCTGTCAGCCTTTTGGGTACTGTTCCTGTTGACAACGATGCGGACGAATTTTTTTGTGACCTATGATTTTTTGCTTATTTTTTCACATGTAGGTATTATTATTTTAAATGTTAGCTTATATGTATAATGTAACATATATATGATGAATGTGTTAATAAATCAGTTTTTATTAGAATAATATTTTGGTAACTATAATAATTTTGCCAGAAAACATGGCCGCAAATTCATAATTAGACCCAAAAAAGTGTGCATTCATTTTAATTTTCGTTTTATTTTTTCACAAACATTTGTGTCCGAGTGTATGCCACATAACAAACACACATCCACGCTAATATCGAATTCACAAGGCCTCCATATATATTACCTAACGTATTTACTAATGGATTACGTGTCTCGAATATTTTTGTTCAATGTTCAAATATAAAAGCGTTTATGAAAACTTCGTTTGATGTACATATACATGTAATTTATACGTTTAGATGGTCTTTGTGCTGTCGAGTGAAATTGCTGTACTGATACTTTTGGGGTACTGTGATTTTCTTGTATGTAATGTTTGTTCACAAGTAGGTATATGAAAACGGTATTGCACTTCATATTAGTTTGTTTCTACGTTCATGTCGAGCTGTATGTACAGCAATGTTCATAATCTCAGATTTATTTACTTTAGTGAAATGTAATCTAAGTTGATTATTGAGTGACCATTTGTAACAAAAAGGTCCTAATAAGTTTTTGGATGCAATGGAATTCGAACTTTGTTCAGTATGAGATCAGTTTATTGTTCCATAACTTGTCAATTATCTCAATCTTAATTCCAATATAGCGTATAAATGAGATAGCTTATGTGTATACTTTGCCTGATTTTTCAAATTAATAATGAATCAAGTACATATAAGAAACAATTCAATAACTACGGACATATTTTAATACTGACGTTCTACTTTACACTGAAATCTCAAAAACTATGCTCATTTTTAAATGAAGCTCGCCCAAATATGATGGTAAAAGATATTAAGAAAATTTTACTTAAGGCAACTAAATCTCACCCGTGTTGAGGGTTCAATGCCCTCTCGAGAGCCTAGTTAGACCGAGCGAGCCAGCGAAATAAGATAGGTATTCTTTTTAAAATGAAGGTGGTAATATAAGTCCCCTCCACGAACCTAATAATAACAAGCTAAAAAGATGCGGCTATCATGGGCGTAATACCTAGTAATATTATTTTTTACTTGTCTCTACCTAGTTATTTTGTGTATTTTCATTTTTGTACTAATATGTTTAATTTTGTACAAAAGCACTGTTCAAGGCATTATTTCTATTAAAAGCCTGTGATGTCCCGCTGCAGGTCAAAGGCCTCATACTCTCCTTCTACTTCTCTCGGCTTTAAGCTTCTGAGGACCAGCATTCTATATTTTCATTGTGGGGCGTACGATCGTACGTGGCTTAATAAAACTGAGATGAAATAAATTTAACTATCCGTATGTCTGTTTAATTCGAATTTCATAACTGTTCAGCTTCTATCAAAGTGAATTTAACAGTGTAACATTCAATTCATTCATTCATTCAATTCCAGGGATCATTTCGATTGTAAGGGAAACTAATATGTAACTACCCACCTTCAAAGTGTCTGTGACAATTGAATGTTTAGCGGACAAAAGGTAGACGGTACATTATGTTCCATTTTGGTAATTAGACACGTATCACGATACTTGTAAGGATTCCTAATTGGGGCAGATTAGGAATAATGATGATTCAGAACCCCACACCGCACTGCCGCCGGCGTAATTATGTTGAAAACTTCGCTCTGGCACCCCAAGGTACGTAGCTTAGGTACCTCACGACGTTACCCAATGTTATATTACAACAAGAACACATTTTACAGCAACTTTATATTAGAGTTCACTTTTGTTACCTGCGCTATAGTAAAATGACAATATAGTACCCTCTTTATAAAAATCTCTGCCTTCTCTTCACGTAAGTGGATTTGATGAAGTCCGACCTATTGTGGCTTCTGATATTACTCAAAATCCATTTTCCTTGACATGATAATATCTCGGAGAGCGCGGGCGAGGCTTCGCAGCCTCCTCAAAACATAATAGGGGGAACGAAATAATCCAGATCAAAGATTTTCTTTAATTACAAGTTCTTCATTTAGCGGGCGGCGATTTATCACTTAAGAGGCGATTTCCTCAAAAGAGCTGTGGATTAATTAGAGAAAGATAAAATTTGTGAAATAGCCGCAGGCTGGCGAGTGCTCCCAACTGATAAGGGCTCCGATGAGGAGTAATGGATCTATTAGCGAGCCTGCTGCCAGGCCCCTTACGCCCACGGGACCACTTCTTTATGTTCGCGTCCAAAAGCACCCAATCGTGTTTATAAATCTCCACCTGTTCACTTTTTACTCCAGAATAATTTCTTTGTACAAAACATTGCATTCGATAAACTGTTTCGGATTCCCGTTCGTGATTACGCAAGATGTTTATCCCGTGAATTGAGCGCTGATTCGGACAGCGCAAAATAAGCTGCGAATACCAAACAAATTATCTGCTGTTTACGCTGATTTATTTATTTTTTAAGTAGGCATATTAAATCCACGGCGGGATTAAAAGCGTTTACGCATCCGTCGGCTTGTTTCGAAGATTTTGGGCTTGTCATTATTAAAATGGAAAGGGTGTCGACGGTGGGGTATGAAGAATAGGTGAGTTGTGTACTTACTGGATTTGAAGGTGATTTCGCTGATGAGGATCCATTCGTGTTGGAACTTCAGCTTCATCATGATATGCTTGGCGGTGCGGTTCTGCAGGTCGATGTGGACCACCCTGGCGTGCTCGGACACTCTGTCCTGCTTCGGTTCGTGGGAGACATAATCTTCCTGCCACCGTTCCCCTTCTAGTGAGAAGTACACTTCTGCTTCTTTGAACAACTGACAAAAGGAAAAGAACATTGCAATCGCTGTATTACCGCACAATGGGTTACCTATGGGTTACCTATGGGTTACCTATGGGTTACCTATGGGTTACCTATGGGTTACGTATGCTCCTTGAAAGATCCTAATAACTAAATATCGTAAACATTTTTTGGGACATTTGGGTTTATTAAAACATTTTTATACAAACGCAAATCTGGACATAGGGAACAATAACGAAAAAAATTGCAAAGGCTTTCGCAAAGGCATTAAACAGGCGTTACCTGGACGTCTTTCGTGAACATGTTGTTGGTGTGGACATCGAGGTGGTAGAACAGACGAGTCTCACTGAAGTTGAATGTGAGGGTGACTTCCTCATCAGTTGTTATGGTTTTGTTCCAGCCAACCCAACGAGATCCTACGGCAAAAGGTAATGGTGTGATGATATCTGATTGAGTTCGCGTTTTGTGTAGTCAATGAATGATATTAGACACTTATTTTACATTTCTTTTTCAACAGAACTGTTGGTTGTAGTATTTTGATTAACTTACATTTTAAAAAGCATGCTTTAATCACTTAACGACCCAACTTAGTTATTCTATTTCCATGTAAATACACTTTACTCTTGAATAAATCCAATCCCTACAAACCGGTCTGAACGATAGTTAAGTGAAGATTGAGGACCCAAAATTTACATACCTCTTGTGTCTAACTGGTCGGGCAGTTCAAAATCGTTGGGCCCTACCAAGGAGTCCGTCATCTGACCGAGTCCATTTATTAGACGTCCGTCCCGGAGTGTTCCGTCGTAGCCGAGGTCTTCGAATCTCGCCCCGCCGGTCATCGCCTGCATGTCCCCGCCTTTGGGTGCGGAGTACGCAACTAGATCCTCTGCACAAAGAACAGACCGTAAATTTACCGCCCGGAGGCGGCTTCTCATCGCTCAGCTCGCAATCGCAAAAAACCGCAAATTTCACAAGCAGTGCAGAGCAATGTCGCTTTGCATTGTCCCGGGACGCATCAGCAATTATACACGTTATCCCTGTGATACCTACGTTTCCAACGACAGCCATACAGTTCCACCCTCATACAAGCTGTGCGAGGGTGCGCTGCGAATGGAAAAACGCGTACTTTCGATGCCACAAATGGCGCCTCAAGAGTAGACTTCCTCGGCGTGTATGTGTTCACATTTCCAGATATAAGCTGCAATAAAGAAAACAAGTTTTTGTACTTGTTTCATAAACGCACAGCGCATAAAAAACACAACAAAAAAACTTGAGTCCGTTTATCGATTCATAAAACATTAGAATGATCACTGAGATAGACTACAAAGTTTTTTAAGTACATTTTGCCTAAGCCATGTTTACAAAACAAGGAAAGGGGCATTCAGCCTTGACGGACGGATGAACACTTTGCACGGGGACAGAAAAGAGATCCATCTCTGTGAAAATATTTCGTACATATTTACGACATAGGCACTACAAAGAAAATGAAATCGTTTATCTTCTTTTGTCATTTCACGTGGAGCCGCATGTTTTGTTTTAACATTTTATTTTATGTACGGCCGTTTATCAAGGGAAATTGAAAAATGTAAACCACTAAAGCGGTTTGTTTACAGACTCACTGAGAGGGCTCGACATTTTTATTGTGGAGTAAGGATATGCGAAATTGCGATTGGTTCAGGTGAGTGAAACAGTTTGTCATACACTGTTTGAATATGCTGCTGTCGTTTTTGTGGGAAATAGTGATTTATACTCCTCATGTATTTTGAATTTACAAACAGACTAAATTGGTTTTTTTTTACATGTTAGAATCGATCAACGACAAGCGAAAGAACACAAATGAGTATGAATATCGCTTCCCCTACCCATCGATATTGGTCTTCACCAAAGAGACAATGGATGAACTGTGTGAAAGATGATATGGTTAGAAAGGGGGCGACTACCGAGATGACTACTAATAGAGAAGTGTGGGAGAAAAGTAAAAGTGGCGCCGACCACAAATAAATGAGGATAAGGGCAGGAGTTTGGTGATAATGATGAGAATCGATCAACGACATCAATATTACTGTCTATTCTGAGGTAAATACTACGTCTAAAAAATAAAAAAAAACACATATCCTTTAAGTTGTCGCATATGTATTGGTAAGTAGGTAACTACTCGTAGCGTTTGGTTGAGCGTAACCTAAGCACCCGCTCGGGGACTAATTTCATGAAACGCGAGCCTTGTGTCTTCGAAACGAGCCCGAAACTTCCCTGTGATCCAAAGTATGTAAAGCAAAACTTCGAAGGCACTGATTTGTGCCTAATTGCTAAGTAAATTAAATGATTTATTTAACTTTTAAGGTGTTTGTTAACTGTAGCGTCAAACTTTTCCAAGTTTTAATTTGGCGTTGATGTACCAGTATTTAACGTTCTGACTACTTTAACAAAGACAAGGACAAATAAAACGGACGCAAATTTAATCAGCCGACTCTAAGCCCTAAATAAAGAACTGAATTTATAGTGCTATGCAGTCTTTCGTATTTTCAGAGTTGTCTTAAAATTGTGTTTGGCATGGAGCAAAAACAAAGACTATTATTCCGCTACCAGAATAAAGAAAAACTCAATATTAAGTGGTCACTTACCCTGCTTCCGTTGAAATCTTTGTATTTGACCCAGCGGTTGAGTGCGGTGCGCCAGTACTCTACCGAGTAGCTCTCGACAAATTCCACTCCCACGGAGTTAGCGAACCTGCCCTGTGACTCGCAGCCAGTGATAAGATACTCGTCGTGGAGATCAATCTCCAGAAATTGGCGGCTCCGAGGTGATATCAATCCATTAGGGCACCATGCGCCGCCTTTGATCTCGGTCCGTATACTGTAAAGACGTGTCTCGGTTAACTTTTCCACAAAGCTTCTTTTTATTCATCACAATAAGCGAGCAACAAGTGGACATAAAGCACAGCCGAGCGTATATTTTTGTCGGTTTACCAACGATTTTGAGTTCATTTTGGTACTTAGCTAACCAGCAAATGTATAAATAGTCGTTTAGGGTACGCTGGCGCATAAACAAATAAAATTAGCGTAATAGTCTCAGCAAATATAGTGAAACATTTGTTTGTGTTTCGTTTGACAACAGAGCGGTACGTCTGGTGGCAGTTCCATTTGAATATCTTGCGTGATCTCATCAGTAGCTACAGCGGAACAAAGCGCGCTAAGCGCTGAATTAACGTGGCATTTGCTAAATCGCCTCTGACCCTATGTAAAGTGGCTCAGATGATAAGGCTTCGGAACAGCCGGCCCTACTTACATCTTGTTATCTTTGGGGAGTCAAGCTCCGAAAGGCTTTTGTAGGATCACGGTCGTTCCAAATTCATATGAAAATTTAATTTTCTGTTAGTGAATTTCTCAAACGGGAGTAGAGTTTTCGCGTTATTGTCTCGCTTCGGGCTTATGCGGGCTTAAGGCCACGAATGTGGGTCCCACAGTTAATTGTTTGAGCTAAGTATGAGCGTTTTGTGGCTGGGGGATTCACAATTATTATTGTAACAACTTGGCCGTATCATACCGCTTCATTGTTGTTTAACAATGGGCAGCGAAAGACATTATATCGATTAAAGGGCTATTTGTTTCGGATTTAGGGAATGTGTGTCCATTCAGAGCTGTGTCATTGAGTAATAGCGCGTCCACTATTGTTTTAACAAATGTTTGTTGCATAAGCATTATCAGCATTCTTGTAGTATTTGTGTCGTGGAAGGTTTTATAAATAAGTAAATTACCGTGAGCTGAGTGGCGAGACACTCTGGTCGTAGCTGGAGCTTGCCGAGAGCGATTCGTTAGCAATCAGCCCATTTTCCATGCCAAGTGGCACATGGCAGCTTCCTCCTTCGGCTGTAAGAAAAATATCATATTTAATAAATGTATTAACATTCAACACAATAACTCGTTTGGTGCGGAGTGAAAGTAAATCTTTCTTGGATATAATAAAAAGTTTTATTTATAAAAAAAATGGACTGAAATAATAATCACTTCACTTAATTATTATAATGAGTTATAATGAGTGTTATTGTTTAGTTGTGTGACAGTGTTTTGTTTTTCTTTAATTAGGGTGTGTGTCGTGCCCTGCGTGTCCGGGTGGCCGGGTGTCCGGCCCGGGGCGGGCGCTAAACTCTCCGGATCGTAACTATTCCTTCCGTAATGTGTGTTTTGGTGTTACATTAGAAAGGGACGATCTTGGGGTTACTCTGTGTGTTCTTTTAATTTCCTACCCCTCTGTTAAGATCCCGACATTTCAAAAGTTACTTCTTGCCAATGTAACAAAACTGAAAACATCCGCTTTCATATTAATTTACAGTCGAAAATTACAGGCTACGAACACAACTTTATCCCGCAGAGCCATAATAAAAGAAGTAGTCCACCAAACTTTGTCTAAATTACCTAGGCTAGGTAGGCATTCTAGAAACAGTATAGCCAGTCGTAATCCAGTCATTTGTTTCAGAATAGCCACCATTTGCGATAAAGTACTGTTGAAACGAATGGCCTGGCACGGACTATCCGCCTTTAGGTCTGTCAAGGGCATCGGAAACTAGACTGTGGTATTACACGATGAATTCCGAAATAAATGAGTATCCGGAAACACATACAAACGAAGCAAGTTAAGAAAAAGCTTGTAAAAAGATGTGTTGTGTTTCTATGGAAAAAGACTATAAATTATAGGTGTTGGTGGTGGTGTGGAGTAAAATTTGAGCAATGGTGGCCTAGTGGTAACCACCATCACCACTTACAAGTTGTAACCCAGACAGCTACTTTACTTTGTGTAAATAATTTCATCACCACTGCTCTCAAAACGGTGAAGGAAAACATCGTGAGGAAACCGGCATGTCTTAGACCCAAAAAATCGAAATATGTGACATCTAAGCGTAATAGATTACAGCCCACTCTCACTCGAAGAGAGGAGGCCTGTGTCCCAGCAGTGGGAACATTATAGGCTGATTATGAAACATAAACATTAATCTTTCCCATGTTTGTGTAAATCAGATTTTGATAAGTATAATCAAATGCCTAAAAGTTACTTATTTTATGATGTAATTTTTCGCTTAAGCGCTTTCACAAGTAGGCAATTATCGGAAAAACTTATGCTACATTATTATATTGGTAATTAGGTAGGTATTATCAGAACAATGAAATATTATCCTTGCTAATGATCCTATTACAGTTACACCGAACAAAGAGATTTGATTCTGTAGAAACGGGATAAAAGCCTCGATCTTCACAACCCTAAGGGTAGAATTTCCTATGGGGTGCGTGAGCCCTTGTCACTGGATCGTATGTGTGCACCCTAAGGGCTCTTAAAATTATCTTTGTAAAGAACGATATGTAACTTAATCCGCAGGTTTTTTAATATTTATTAATATTTTTCGGGAAACAACCTCAGATTGTTTTCCCTAATCCCTTTAACTGCATTTTATTCCCTTGCAGTTTAGCCGTTAAAATTTCCGGGGTAAGAATTACCGTGAATCTGATATTAATGGCCCAAATAATTTAATTCTACATAAATATAAATAACCCATTCAAGGATTTTATAGTACCTAACACTCTTAAGGAAGCCCAAAAAAGAACACACAGAAGAAATAAGTGTTCTTTAATACCATGGTAACAATATCATATTGGATTTACTTCCCCAGAATAATGTATATACTGCGTTGCCAGGAAAGTCGTTTATTTATACATAAAAAGGTATATTTATTCACTCGAAATATTAACAGTTATGAATATATATTTAAATTCTGAGCACATTATGCATATAATGTAGAACAAATGACGAGCACAAGTAAATTGATCTAAATTACCTGAAACAAAGGGATAAGAATGATGACTCCCATTATTTTAACTTTTTCCTGATTCTAATATAGATAATGTGGCTTTAATATAGGTAATTATATTAACTACCTACTCCCCTTCCCCCTTCTTTTTTTTTTTTTTGAGGATGGGAAATCAGCAGAGGAAGGGCAGAAGGGAGTGTCAGACTCTTACTGACTAAAACCCACCCGTGTTTCTTACTTAGCCCTTTATGTATCAGGGCAGCGGTAACCCTTTCGGACGATCCCGCTACTCCCCTTACCCCTTTTTTTTTTTTTTTTTTTGAGGATGGGAAATCATCAAATGACTCCTCCCGCTCTAGGTGGAGCAGAAGGGAGTGTCAGACTCTTACTGACTAAAACCCACCCGTGTTCCTTCCTTAGCCCTTTATGTACCAGGGCAGCGGTAACCCTTTCGGACGATCCCGCTACCCCGGCAGGCTTCGGCCCTGTCGGGCCCCGTCATCTATGCTGACATCTCTTTGAGGCGCACGTGGAACACTTACGCGCCGTCCGGCACGGGCCTGGTCCTGATCGGACGGAGAGCTACCCATTGCTCTCCGCCCGCAGGCCCGCGCCTACGGTGGCCGGGAGTCGTCACGCGGCTCCCGACGCCCGGAGCGTCTCCCTCGGCGGCTGAGGCGTGAGGATCTCTCCCTCGCCCATCCCGCCACCTCCTTCGCTAGCATGACTGCTTCGCAGAAGGAGGTGACCGCCTCCCACTCCCTCTCGCCCCGGACCATGGCTTGCACCAGGGCCGGGCGCGAGAGGTCGCCGCCGCTGCCGATCGCCTCTACGAGGACACGGCGGTGCTCTGCCCAAGCGGGGCAGACCTCCACCGTATGCTCCACCGTGTCCTCTGGGCGATCCTCGCAGTGGTGACACCCGGGCGCCTCCTCCCGCCTGATTATGTGCAGGAACCTCCCGAAACATCCGTGTCCGGAGAGGACCTGCGTCAGGCGGTAGGTGAGAGCGCCGTGACGCCTCTCTAGCCACTCCTCAAAGAGGGGTCTTACCGCCGCTATCGTGGCGTGCCCTGCGCTGGGTTGCGATAGTCGCGCCTTCCATTCCGCCATGAGATCGCGCCGGAGGTCCGTCCGCTCCGCCGCGATTTGCCGCGGGTGCAGAGTTTCCCCCCGACGTAGTGCCTCCGCGCGCCAGTCATACAGGCGCGCGAGGACTATCGCCTCCAGATCCCATGGCGGCAGTCCGGCAAGGAGGCCTGCTGCCTCGCCCGAGATCGTGCGGTACCCCCTTATCAGCCTTACGGCTACCACCTTTTGGGGTGCGTTCAGATCCCCTTACCCCTTACCCCTTACCTTGTTAAAATGTAACCCCCTTAACTTAACATTTTGACGTTTGTCACTCAGTCATACTTAAACGGCTGATCGGCACCATAATTGCCTAACACACTATCGCTCATAATCGGAATGATTTTGAAGGATTTTGCTAATTCATTGCTTAATATGTTCGAAAAATTTGTCTGCTCAACAATGTAAATAACGCAATGAATGTTGTTGAACTGTCAAAATGAAAGCCATTGCTACTGATAGTGTGCAATTACCCCGCAGATTGGGATGACACTTGCCACAAGGATAGACTCTGTCATAGATTAAAACAAAGCTACCTTGTATGTGAACGAAACTGCAGGCAATAGCTAGATATCTTATATATTTATGTACTTTTTATGGGAGTGGGGATTATAGGTAAGAGTGGACCAGTACCCCAATTTTTGTTTATTTTCCTGATTTTAATAAAACGAAAATACAATACACGACGTCGATGAGGCACAAAGGGAACAATTCAAATTCACTTTTGCGGACGGCATTATTTTAACATATATTATGCGTATATTTATTTTCGTAACTTCTCCCTCTTTTGTAGGTAAATCGAATTTAGAGATACTTGGGAAATTAAACGTTTAGAGATATCTGGGAAATGAAACGTTTTGTGTTCAGCTTTGTTTAAGAGCCTGACAATTTTATTTCGGAAAGTATTCTAATAACAAGTTCTAGTGTTTGATAAAGTTGCTTCGTTTTCCATAGATTCCTTCAAGGACTAAAATGTTCGTTATTAGCCTATAATGATCCCACTGTTGGGGTAGGGCCGTAATCCACCACACGAGCGCAGTGCGGGTTGGTAGATATCAATTGTCTTCGAATTTTTGGTTCTAGGATATGCCAGTTTCCTCACGATGCTTTTCTTCACTATTTTGAGAGCAGTCGTGATCAAGTAATTTACACAAAGTAAAGCGCCTGTCAGGGTTCGAACCTACGACCTACAACTTGTAAGTCGCGGCTATTTCCACTGTGCCACCACTGCCTTTTCCTAACATCTTAATCAAGGAAGTCACTTTTTTTTTTTAACAATTTCTACTAATGTTTAATAATAATTTATTTTGTGTCTTTTCCAGTTCAGTAAATAAGACGAAACATTCACTTTGCAAGTCTATTGTAGTGTTCCACATTAATATTCGTAAGCTCGTCCACAATACTCTAAGAAAATGGGACATGTTCGGAAAATTCTAATGTCTGTTATGATAACATGTTTATTTCTACGCGCCGATTCAAATAAATGAGTTTCCAGTACTGTTTACGCGTGGAAGGAATATGTGCATATTTACATAAGATTCGTCTTAAGGAAAATACATACACAAAAAGAATCTCGACGATTGTAAGCTTGCGTAATAACAGCACCTGTTGGTTGGAATTCAATTATTTCTGCTTTAAAGCAGATATTAGATTTTTATTTTTATGTAGTAGGTTGATATATAACCGACGGCCGATTTGATAAAAAGTTACCTTTTGACACCAATTACTCAGACTGAAAGCATTTATTACAATTAAACCATTTACAGGCGTTTGAATTGTCAAAGAGTCGGTCACAAAGTTGAAGTCAGAAAGTTGAAGCTAGTTGCCCTTTCTAAAACGTAGATCTCTATGGAGAAGAACGGGCATGGACCTCCAAGGGATATTACAAAATCCTGGGTACATTATTCTTGTTGCTTCTACCTATATGTGAGAAAAATGTAAAAAAATAAAATGAAGAAACAATTTAAAATACGAGATTAAAAATAAGCCCTGGCAGTTAAGCTAGCTATGGAAGTTAAGTTATACCTAAGGGTTTGTAGATGTTTTGCCAAAATCCCTGTTATTTTCATGGTGTAACCTTTCAAGTCAAAGCGATGCAATGCAAGCTTGGCGGCAGAAATTCACACGCCATTCTGACTATAGAACGTCAATCAAGTAGTTCTGCTAAAATAACTACATTGTCATTCAATACCACGTTAGTGTCGACAAGATATAGGCCCGAACAATAAGATTATTAAGGAGAACGACGTGTGTGTTCGCCTTAATCTGACAAACAGGCATGTGAGGGATATGCACCTAATCCAGAGAATCGCGGGGACACGTGATAAATTACTCGAGAACAAATTACGTGAAACTGCTGTGAGTAAAACAAACAATTTATTAAAAAGACAAATGAGCCGGCCCCGTCGCAAGGTGGTTTAATTATTACATGATAATACTTGTCAAAACTGTTGGCATATTTGTATGGAATGTTTGCTCGTGTGATTGATGAATACCTGAAGATATGGCATATAATACAAATCCCAAATTTATTATTTCTAGAGTATGATGCAAACGATACAAGAGACGACAGCATCCAACAAGATATTAACGATAATTCTATAATTACTAAGAAATTGTTCAACAAAGAACAGAATTGAACATTAATAATAAAGTTTATGAATAGCAAGTATCAGCAGATCCAGTTCAGAACGAACTCCAGTTCGCAGCCCCTTCCCGAGGGAAGGCTAAACTTACTACCTCATTACATTAATTGCCCGTCGCAAAGGAGAATAACTATTAAAAATTCATTGTTTTCAGCCTTCCACCAAATTCACTCGAATAGCATTATTAATATTTAATTCTACAATGACGCCGAGCCTAATGCTCTTAATTTAAAATTCTTAACAAACTTAATATTTGAGCAGAGCGGCCCCCCGAAGGATCCTATGCCTATTAAAAGTATATCAGGATTTTTGTTTATTCGCAGTCGTTTCGCTTCCAAAGCGGCGTGTGTACGAGGCCCGGCCCGAGTTCCCACTGTGCGGGCCGCAGTAGAGAGCGCGTTTTGCTGAAATTCCGCGCGGGTAACGTTTCACATGGGGTATCTCGGTAAGGAGACTAGACTTGCACGCTCAGTGGTACATAAATTTTCCGTTGGTACCGCATCGGAACCGCAGTAGGTAGCGGAACGACGTCCGTGCCTCGTACGTGTTGCGCTGCCAAATAAAAATGTGGGTGGGACCTTATTTTGAACATTAGCTAGCGACTCATATGGGGCAGCCGTACGAATAGGAAAGTAGGATATATGTGTGAGGTAAGTACGCGCGTGTACCATACATGAACTTGTCTATTTATTATGGTAACTACATTCTTTATGTACGCCTGCATTATCTGGCTGATGTTATGAGATAATGTTGGCCGCTCTTTGGTTTCTACTCTTATTGCTTTCTTGAAATATGGATATTGTGACGTAGAACGTTAGCTCAGTGTTTATTTCAGAGAAGAGCATAGCTAGGACATTGCCGAAACAGTACCAATCTTGTTATAATTTTGTTTGTGTTCTGCCTTAATTTTATTTATAAGGTCTACTTGTAAGTACCTAAGTTAAATAAACAGTGCTTTTTTGGTTGAAATTGCCAGGAAAATGTGCCAAACAAAGTGTGGTTATTAATATTCGCGGCTCGCTGCGAAACGTATAATCGCCGGACCCACCTACATAAATAATTCATGTTGGAATTAAAGAAACTAAAGTTTCTCTTATTTTAACGAGCCACTTTAATGAAAGTGTTTGCTAAAGGAATTTTTCAAATTATGCGGCAGACGTTCTTGGTGTTTATTTCTTATTTTAATATAATAAGCGGCCTCATTTATCTATTGGTTGGGAGTTATGACTCGACTTAAGGCTCACGCAGACAGATACAACACGACGGTGCGACCTGATTCTGGTAGAACAATTTCCATGAAGTTTTCATAGAAATTGTTCTACTAGAGTCGGCGCACCTTTCTGCGGGTGTCTTCAAGGCTTGGGTTTTATCTGTGAGCCAGTAAGGTAAGTTCACCTATTGTAAGGTAAGTCCACCTATTGTAAGAAATCCTTCTTGCATTTTTCTTTACCCGTAACATTGTCAGTTGTACAATCCGTGAGATAGTAAAACCATCTTATTTTCATTGGCTCTAAATGAACTCACGTCTGATTCTGAGTGACATACTGGTTCTGATAGAATAGAATAACAGCATGTCACATAGCCTCTGACTTGACGACCTAATTGTTAGAAGTCTTCGAGGGACTGCGGTGACGTCTCAATGTTTTGTCTAAGATCAAATAGGTTCCCGTGGGTGTAAGTATTGTGGCATGGAAGCTAGAATACAAGTTACACAAGTCAGTGTTTCCGACGAATGGATATGTAGATAATGTATCTATATTTGTCGATCCTATGATGTGGAATACGATTAAACCAAATAACAACACTGTGTCTATATTCCAGCGACCCTTATGTGCGGGTGGAGCTGCAAAAGGTTGATGGTGACGTCACCATTGAGAAGTAAAAACTATTTATTATTTTTAATTGAAAGCCATCCATGCAAAGTCATAGGGCGGTGAATACTAATAAGCTTTCAAAATAATTCACTGAAAGCGTTTATTTAGGAATGTGCATAAACCTTGAATGTAGGATTTAATATCAGTTTTGTGTGACCTTGGTATTGAAAACATTTGAATTTATATGAAACATATCGGTTATTTCAGCAATTTGTGAAGGCATTTGTACTGAATGCAGAGCTATGTAGGTGACTAGGTGCAATATTGAATATTATTTTATAGTTTTTTTTAAATTGCTAAATAAGCCTGCTTTTGACCTCGATCACGCCTGATGGAATGTTGGAATTGACACTTTTATTTCATTAACTTTTTGTTTATTCGACAAACTAGCGATATATGTTTCATATCTAGCTAATTAAGAGTGAGCTACTAAAGATCACTCTTAACGATAAGACCGCCCATTGTGTCAGCCTTTATAAGATTTCCACATTTATATCTGTAATACACTTAGAAAAACCAGCATATAATGTTCCCACTGCTGGGATACAGGCCTCCTCTCGGTGAGAGGAAGTGGGCCAATATGCGGGAACAGTGCGGATTGGTAGAAGTCACATGTTTTTAAATTTTTGGTTCTCAGACATGCCGGTTCCTTACGATGTTTTCCTTAGCCGTTTTGAGAGCAGTGGTGATGAAATAATTTACACAAAGTAAAGCGCCTGCCTGTTCGAACCTATGATTTACAACTTGTCAAGTCGCGGCAGTTGACACTGGGCCACCATTGCCCCCACATAGTAAAGAATATTGTATTATATTTTATTCTAATGCAAATCCTCCAAACAGTTTGATTTCTCACCGAATTATACATATGTAGTTCCTACATTTTCTGTCTTTAAAAAAAAGAATACCACGTTCAAGTATTTCCAACCTGCGTTAACTAATGATTTACATTGTCAAAGATATGAGAACAAGCTTATGTTAATCTTAACAGTATTGTAGGTATAGTGTAGCTTATAGATAATTAGAAGACAGTGTTTGGGAGCCCGAAACAGCCTCAAAACGTGGTTAGTTGTTTAACGTGTGAAACAAACGGCGGAGCCTGTAGCTTTGTTGCCGAGGACCTAGGGAAAACGGAAACGATACCGTAAGTGTATTTTTAATAAACTTACGACGTCTTAATTTTGATAATGGAACTGATATGTTCAAAGTTGTGAGGAAAGTTTGCTGTTGCTTTGATATCTTTGTACTTGGACTTAAAAGTGTAACCGTTCCAGGAAAAGCTTTTTTAAATAAAAACGCCGTCTTTATGCCAGATAACGACAAGCCTTTTGTTTTATTGGGCACACATTTTCGATTAGATACTTATAGAGCCAACGGCAATGGATAACAGTGAACAGAACATGACAAGTAAAACTAGTAGACATTAAGTTAACTTTTTCTTACCATACCTCAGAAAGTACTTCTTTTCGAAAGAGATAAAGAACCGACCAAACCAAGAGCAGACTTATAAGTTACGCTCATGAAACACATCTAGGAACGTAACATTCATGTATGTGAACACAAAATGTGGCACGTTACGTCGCCTCGGCGTTTCAGACATTAGGTAGAAATTAATGATGTGGCACCGAGTGCTGCGACTCTGACAGACTTGTAGAGAGGGGTTCATTAACCCGTCTTGGCAAACACCAGTGTGTCGTGTGCCTGTACTGTGCAAAGAGGAGAGGACACTAAATATTACACCTGGTAAAGTTTTTGGCAGACGAAAATATGCATAGCTACCTCGTTTGAAAGACGACCAAGGATTGGATGGAATGAAAAGTTTTTATAAACAAAAATAATAATTCTGTGGTCTGTGTTCACGATTGCACCAAAAATGTAGTCAGTTTAAAAAATGTCGGACAAACGCTGAGAAGAACTGGATTTTAAATTGGTTTATTTACATTTGATTATGCTATGGTTTTACTTAATATTTTCAGTATAGTGATGATTACAGTTATATTTACTGTTGGAAAACCATATTTTTCAATGCTGTAAGACTAGAGTTATTGTTATCTACCTGATATACATTTTGCCGTTTGGCTTGACTGATAGTTGAGCAAATTCTCGCCTGACTTCAGTTTGATTACCAAATATTTGTCTGGCTAACAGATGCTTGTTCCGTGTTTGAGTTTTAAGTCAATAAGTGCATCGGGAATGCCTTACGATACAGCAGACTCTTTAGGATATATTAACCCTTCGTATGCCGTGCCGAACGTGGATCCACGCGAGACAGAATGGCTTTCTAATTGTTTCTGTAATTACAGTATAAACCTGTTAAAGGCTGTTTCCAAGGAATCTATTCTCGGGAACGTAAATTCTCAGAACATTTAACGAATTAATGAATGAGTTCATGTCGACCGAGTAAGTCGATTTAGCAACCTGTCTCCATGTTGCGTCACTCGGCAGCTGTCTAGTTATCTTGTGACAGCGTGTTGTGCAACGAATTAGAGCTCATAATGTATGCAACTTTGATGTTCGAATAATACATACATAAACTCACAGCTTCTTCCTATGGGGGTAGGCAGAAACGACAGACCGACACCTGCTACTATCCTGATATACCTTTTTCATCGTTTACGTTCTTATATCCGATAGATCCCGTAATTAAAAACGTTCAAACTCTAGTTGCAATCTCATCTCATCGAGAATCAATGTCAAAAACTTGTCAAAATAGAGATGTTTTTGACAGGACTGAGATCTGAGGGGCACTTCTCGTAATATTCTGGCTTCTTTTGGCACCCTTTTGGTACGGAACCCTAAAAAGGCAATCAATTTGAATAGGACTAGACGTCTCTTCAAAAGACGGTATAATTTACCTTATTGCTATACAATTAACCACAGTGCGAATCAACAAACGTAACATATTGAATGAAACCTTTTAGCCCATATAGCAATACTTCCTGCAAAAATATGTAGGTAATACCAAAATTAATTAATTACACCCCCGGTACTTAAAGCGTCCATTACTGAAATAGCACCCTAAAACATACAAAGTTCGGTGTAATTCATCGTCAAAGAGTCGCGTTACTTAAGGCCAGGAGACAGGAACTTTGAAAGAGAATCGTAACTACCCCTACTAGGTCTGAAATTGTTTTGTTTACGCCTTCCCGTCTGCATTGTCGAGTTGACGGTGTGAAATTAAACTTAATTGTGACTGTTAATGTTGAGTTATCTAGGTAATATCCTTTATAAACGTGTGAAAGAGAGAATTTTCCGAAAATATAAATAAAGCGAGACGTTTTTTGGTAGCCGTATTAATTACTGGGATTACGCGATGAGATTTTTGTTAATGTTTGGAGAATTTGTTAGTAGGTGTTTGTGGTTCGTTGGTTTAGTAGTACGAAGACCAAAAGCGTGGGTTCGACTCACACGTTGGACAATTTCATTTGGTTATATATTGAATATTGTGAACCGAGTGCTATTTTTGTTCGTGATTCAAATAGCAAAATCTCTTTATCTCATCTCTTAATCTCATAGATTAAAAATATCTCACCTACATTCTTTAAAAAGTCAATCAGAAAACAGGGGCGGGCAGTACAAGGTTTCATTTAAAACAGAAAATAAGATTTTTGCTAGTACTTATTGGGAATGATAAGAATGTCAAGGCCCTTTTTATAGAAACTCGTACACACCACCAGAACTAACAAATAAAACTAATTACCACACAAAAAGACACTGTGACCAACTATCCAACATATCTTAGGGTGATTACATAATCGAATACTAATCGGCTCGCCTCAGCTTATCCTATCTCAACTCTCGTGCCACTTCCGTTTCATTGTTTACTTGTGAGAATTAAATTAGGTATGGATAACGAGCATGATCAACCTATAATGTTCCACACCGGCTTCCTCTCTGCATGAAGGAGTGGGCAATTGTAATCTACCACGCGGGTCCAGAGCGGGTTGATAGGTCACATGTTCGAATTTTTGGTTTCAGGACATGTCGGTTTCCTCACGATGTTTTCCTTTACCGTTTTGAGAGCAGTGTTAATGAAATTATTTACACAAAGTAAATCGGCTGCCTGGGTTATATCCCTATCTGTATAATATTATTATTAGTATAGATGTTCCAACCTTTATAACTCAAAAAGCTACGTAAAAAAGTTAAAATTCCTAGGTATTTCAGTCCAGCTTCTGTTATATGAGAAAAGGAGCCGCCTGTAATATGTGTCAGCGGAAATGAAGACCACAAGAAAAGTTGAAAGTAAAGTATGACAGTACCTATGGCTTAAATGTAAGAACTTTTGAGGTATCTCGAGAATATAATGTTGAGGAGTTGGGGAACGTATTATTGTGTTTAATTATAATTTTATATTATGTTACGGTTGTGTGTTCTTGGAACTCGTAGCCTAGTAGCGTAGCTATCTACACAGGCTTGTCTTAACAATTATTGGGGCCGGCTTCCAGCCAAAAAAATATTTTTAATTTTTTGCTTGTGTATAGTTTTCATTGTATTTGACATATCTCGGGACTCTGGGGTCCCGGACCTTGTATTTGTTGTTATAGTGTCTTGGCTAGCTGACGTTTGGCAAATAATTTAATGTAATGTTCTGTGTCTCGTAATTTTAATTAAATCAAGCTTTTCTAACTGAACAGACAGCTGTGCTGCTGGGGAGTTTGTTGCACCACTGTTTTTTCCCAGCTAAAGTACTAGGAAGTGGTGTAGGGCGGGCATTTTGGGACTGCCTTATATAATTTTGAAGTTCGAAAAGTGCTGATTCTCAGTCTAATTTGAATAAATGACTTTTGATCTCTATGCCTGTCTGATCTCAACAACCCAATAATTGGGCAACACGATACCACTTGGTAAAATTTGTAATTGTAGTAAATGACAAGAGGAGAGAAACACGTCTTTCTATTGGTAAATTAGAGAACAAAGAATCCGAAAAAAAAATCAAATGTAAGGGTGGTTATTATAAGTTATTCGGATACTTGCTAATGGTGGAAAAATATTTTACATTTGTGATGACACACATAACAAAACATCACGTCTCTTTTCCCCCAAGGGTCGGGTAAAGGCGTCCTGTGATTATTGTATTACAACTAATCACAATTTCTTAAACTCGCAAAATGTGTTTGCAAATTTCCATCGACTCTATCAAAAGTTAAACCAGAAGGCCAATTCTCAATCTCAATTTAAAACGTTCAAAATCTAGTTGCAGTCTCATCTTGGCGACAAACAATGTCAACTTGTCAAAATGTAGAGAAATTAGACGTATTTTTGACAGATTGAGACTGAGATCTGAAGGCCAATTCTCGTAATTTAAAACGTTCAAAATTTAGTCGCAGTCTCATCTCAGCGATAAACAAATGTCAAAAACGCGTCAAAATGTAGGGAAATTAGAGGTATTTTTGACAGATTGAGACTGAGCTCAGACTGTGAACGTTCTTAAAATTACGAAAATTGACCCTCAGACTTTGAACGTTCTTAAAATTACGAGAATTGGCCCTCAGAACATACACACGTTATATAAGTTTGTTTTATTTCTCCAAATACGAAAATATTGTTTGGTAATTCTCGTCTTCAGCGTTCAGGGTCAAATATAAAGAAAATGAACTTGTTCGAATTTTCTTTTCGCCCAAGAGTCTTTTCAAAGTTAGAAAAACGGGGCGACATTCTAACTTGTCTGGACTTTTCCATTGATTTTGTATTCTTATTGTAGGTATCTTTTGTTTTAGATTTTTATTTGACTTTCATTGAACGAACAAGTTTTTCGTTTAATTCGACGTCAAGCAGAAAACTTCGATAGAACTGAAATAACTTCGGGTTTTTAAAGAGTATGAATTAAACTGCAAATAGTTTTACTAAAGAGAAGATTTTGGAGTTGGTTAGTTTCTTAATTCATCTATTTGCGAATATTTAGCAGTCAGATAACAAGAGGTATTTGAAATTAACAACAATCTTGTTACATGAAGATTCCAGATATAGATAAACCTAAAGAAATGCGAATCTATCGACTATATCAGGGTATAAATTATATTTGTATTCCTAAAGGCGTTTGATTCTTCAATAAACTGATAGGTAACAATTTGTAGCCACTCCAGTAGACCGGAATAACGTGGACATGAATTGTATTCCAGTTATACATTCCTATTTATTACTAATATATTATTAATAATAAAGCTGAAGAGTTTCTTGGTTTGAACGGGCTAATCTTTGGAACTGTCAGTAAGGTTTGAAAAAATATTTTTGCATTTGATAGCTCAATTCTTGAGGAAGGCTATTTAATATCACGCTAGGTCTCTTAGGAACCGATCAAGAAATTAAAAAAGGACGCTAAGCCAAAATTAAGTAATAGAGCGCGCAGGAGGAAGGTGTGATGCGTTCGGAGGATTTCACGCATACGAAGCTGCGGGCGAAGTTAGTATTTTATAAGGTGACCGGGAAGTTATAATGTTGCTGTCGTAAATTGCGGACAATTTTTTAGAGTTCTAGTATTTGGAAAATGAAACTAAATGATAAAATTACATATTTTGTATCTTAGACATACCTTCGGCTTAGGAGGAAAAACCGTTGAATTTTAGGTGCAGGATGTCGAATCGACATGATCCCAGGAGGAGCCTAATTTTAGGAAGATTGGCTTCCAATTTGTGGAGCACTAGATCGCGAAAGTGGTATGTTAAATATTCATTTTATATTTTAAACTGCTAACAGCTTAATTGATTCGAAGTCTATTAATTTGCGGGCGTAATATCACCGCCATGCTCGTAAGGTGGGAACGCTAGTTTGGCTCGCGTTACGGTTCTCTGGTTACATATAGCTAATGCGTTAGTAAACCAATTGAACTATAATTACAGACGAGATGGCTCAGAGTGGCGTGCCTAATTTACAACATTACTTGAAATTGTATACCTATATACGAATTGTATACCGTAATATTCTAATTGTGGCAACGCCAGATGAACAGAGGGGCAATTCTCGTCATTTGAAGAACCTTCACAGTCTGATCTCAGTCTCAATCTGTCAAAAATACTTCTAATTTCCCTACATTTTTGACAAGTTTATGACATTTGTTTGTCGCCGAGATGAGACTGCAACTAGATTTTGAACGTTTTAAATTACGAGAATTAGCCTTCAGGTTAATAACACCTCCCTACCACCAGTTACTTAGATAGTCACCTAACATTTTTCAAGTTCGATGATTTACCAACTAACTCAATAACACTTTGCCTGACCGGTTGATCTAGCCCAGGATACCAAGCTAACCAGTCGTGCATACAACCACTTCGCCAACAAGTTCACTTTTTTTCTCTAGTTATTTAACATACATCTAAAGAAACATTCTGTGGCTTCGTAATGTGAGACAACAACCTGAGGTGACAATATTTCAGCAAAAACTCTATTTTATCATGGGTATTTAATGTCAAAAGATGCTTACGGAAAGTAAACACAGTTAGAACATAACAAAGCCTCTTACACGTCTCTGAAATATGCGACAAAATAATAGGAAATTCTCATGTCTGTGAGGTGAGACGTACACTGTACACTTGTTCCACAGAGATAGGAACAGAGGGGCAATTCTTGTAATTTTAAGAACGTTCACATTCTGATCTTCGTCTAAGTCTGTCAAATATCCTCTAAATGAATAAATCTCTTTATGTCAAGTCTTTGACATTGATCGTCACTGAGATTGCGACTTGCCATTGTCATTGATTGCGACTGGATTTTTAACGTTTGTAATTACGAGAATTGGTTATTTCCTTGCCACCGTACAATTATTAGGTTTTTATTATTTATTGTTATAGCGGCAATAGAAATACACTCTCTGTAAAAATTTCAACTTATTGCCTATTACAGTTCACGAGATACAGGCCGCTGACAGATAGATGGACGGACGTACAGTGGTGGCTTAGTAATAGGGTCCCGTTGGGACCCTTTGGGTACAGAACCCTGAAAAGCAAAATAGGCTCACGCACACATAGATGTGAACGTACGGCGATCTCAGCCGAATGCCAGTCGCGAGTGCGCTTGCACTCTCTGTACGTGAGCCGTGTCTATGTGTGCGGGCGTGTTCCATTATTGTATGGACTCAACCTTCTGCCCTATATTTTAGTGCTTAAACAGAAGTAACGATGTTGTGCTGTACAACGTTCTACTAACTGACGCTGGGTAGCACCACTGGCTCGGAGAGGGCAATCCAGTGCAACGTGTGCAACAGCACAATTTCCATTTTGATTTGAGCAGTGACGTTAACTAGAGAATCTTAGGGAAATTGTAAGGGGTGTAAATCACTCCGACTGTAATTTTGGATTTAAAAAAATTCAAGAGTCGAGTGAGTCGATGCATTTTTGAAGCTAAATTCAATAATGTGAAGATTGTTCTCAACTGTAATAAGACTTAGTGTTTAATTTACTTTTGCCTATTACATTTTTGTTTGATGCAATTTAACTTAGCGAACACGATTGTTTTTACTTTCATCCATTGAATACATTTTTAGAGGTATGAGGAATAGGGTGTAAAGTTTACTCATCCTCCATAGAAAAGGAAGGATCCTCCGACCAGACGGTTGTTGTGTCTGGCGGGCAATTGCCCAACGACTGATGTCGGGAGTTTGTATGTATGCTAATTGCGCGGTAAACTCTGCTTGCGAGATGCAGAATTTGCGTGACGTCAGTCTGAAGCATTGTTTGTATGTGGCGTTGTAGATAACACTACACATTTATTTTGAGTTGGCAAGATAAGTTCATCTATAAAATTAACGAAAAGGTTCAAGACCAAGACCACCACTATAATAGTTACTAATTCCATGCCACCACCCCACGTTCAAAGCATAAATTGGTTTTAAAAAATTGCTTGTGTGCCCGTTCTCCCCATTGTTTAGCTGCAAAAATCTACCAACTAGCAAAACTATGGCTTTAAAAATGCACTATGACAAGTATGTGCACGAAACAAAAAAAAAAACGCCAATGCACGTCCCGTCATTGCTTGCAGCTCCTGACAACTGTCAGAAACTACAACGATGACAGGGCGGCCTTAACCGGAACTCCGTTTTAAACTACCCATACACGAAATGACATACATGAATGACAGATAAACTTTTTTTTGTAGATTGAACAGGCAATTCTCAGCGTGTTCTGACAGACGTGAAAATGCAGATATGCGTACACAAAGAAAGGGTAAAATACGCAGATGAATGGCAAATGCGTCACGTAGACTTACCTAATACTGTGAATGCGTAGGCATATTCAGGAGAGCCTATCAACATCACATTCAACATATATTTTGTTATAATGAAGAGCTTTTTCAACAGTATATACATTTTGTATTGTTTCATAAGACGTCCGTATGGAAGTTTAAATTGAATAATAATCATTAGTTTATTTTAATAGTTTGTTACTTTATTTATTATTAGAAGTTTATCTAGTCAGTGTCTGTTTTTTGATACCGTTATATCATCATCATCTGCCTAGCCTTTTCAACTATGTTTTAGGTTAGACTGGAAGCCGACCCGGCTTCCAGTCTAACCAGATGCAGCTGAATACCAATATTTTACATGGAGCGACTGCTTATCTGACCTCCACAACCCAGTTACTGGGTAATACGATACCCCTTGGTAAGACACGTAGTCAGACATTCGGATTACTGACGACTCGTAACGACTGTCAAAGATCTACGAATATAGCCAGGACCAACGCCTTAATGTGCTTTCCGAGGTACGGAGGGGTCTTGGTATGTAAAGATGGTCACCCATCCACGGGCCAACCGCGGCAAGTGTAGCTTAGCCGAATAATCGACCCATGTGGCCGTTAAAACTTAGCCACAAGCCCCTCATTTTGATACTTTTATAATAATAAACATAAATGTAAGTAGGTAAGTATAAACTAGTTTAAGTATGAACTAAACACCACTTTATAATATACTAATGGATTATTATTCAATTTAAGCTTCCATATGGACTTCTGTATACTTCTACAGTTTCCCGATGGGACTTAACACGAAGTAAAAGTGGCTTTTTCTTCTATTTTATGTGTATAACATTTATACTTTCGTCCATCATCATCATCATAATGAGCCTATATTGTTATCACTGCTGGAACATAGGTGAACGTGGTAGATTATAGCACACTCCTCTCTTCGAGAGCGAGTGGGCTATAATCTACCACGCGGGCCCAGTGCGGGTAGGTAGATGTCACATGTCTTCGAATTTTGGGTTCTAGGACATGCCGGTTTCCTCACGATGTTTTCCTTCGCCGTGTTGAGAGCAGTGGTGATGAAATAATTTACACAAAGTAAAGCGCCAGTCTGGGTTCGAACCTACGACCTACAACTTGTAGGTCGCGGTCATTACGTCTGGGCCACCACTGCTCTCACTCTCTCTCCCCTTTCGTCCACTTAGACAAAATTGATTTTAATGTTTTAAGACCTTGTTTTCGTTAAAGATCGGGCACAAAATACTTAATCACTTGAAGATGTTTACATCTTAGATTTTTCTCGCTTTAGTTGGCAAAAGACTCGTTCATTTTATTTGAAGAAAATCGGTTTGATCTGGAAATAACTAGGTAGTTGGGTTTTGGCAATGTTTTCAAGATTTGTTGAGAGGGAGTTGAACTCAAGAAATATGACGAAAATAGTGGTAACAAGAACATGGTTCACAGAATGACGTATAAAAATATAATGGGTTATTTCTACAATGTTACTTTAGTTTATTTATTTTGCTGTTTTACCGTCGAATTCGCTTCCAAAACACCTTTTTGTCCGTGTAATTATTACCTTCGTAACGTTCCCGTACATGTTTATTGCGGGCCGTTAAAATTGTGTGTACTTTGCAAAATTGCAGTTTAAAATCGGCTGCTAAGGCCGCGTTTGTGTACACTGTATATTTAACAAAAAAGGCCACAATTATTCTGGTACATTCATGTTACACCACCGCATGTTCATACAGAGTGAAAGAGATGAGAAATGTGCGATTATGTGAGTGTAAGAGGGAGGGAAACAGCGTCCTCTTGTGGGAACAATTTGTCACTGTCTCCGCCAATTTCCTCTTGTAACTAGTTTTTTCTTTGCGCCACGTAAATTTAATTTCAGCTCTTTGTTGAACCGGTTTGAAGCGGTTGTAGCCGACTAGTACCGCAAACTTTTTTCTTTAGTGTTTTCTCTCAAGTTTGATTTCTTCATGTCGTGTTTGTGGCTCTGAGTATGTCAAGCTTTGTTTGTTTTAAGTTATCTCGATTAGCCGTAATGGTATATTGATAAACTTTATTATTATGTATATTGTAAAGTTACAGTTGGAATAATTACTTAATTATTCTTACACATTATGGGTATGCTGGGTTTCAAACAATAACAAAAGATTTTATTTTAAATGCTACACCTTCATACAATCTACATGAGCACCCCTGTTCAACCATGTGCCATAGTTTGACATACTACATCGTGTAAGAAACTGAGACCAAAGCCGTGAAAAAGGCTGGTCCCTTATTTCACGCCAGTTGCCCAACACGCTACCGCTGTTATCCTAAAAAAAACATAAAAATCATGTCAGAAACAAGGACCCTTCACTCTATGTGAAGATATAACGTCTCGGAGAGGAAAATATTTTAGGCGAATTTTGCTGTAGGTAAACAGCACTTGCATTTATTAAAATATTTAATTGTGTAAAAGTGGATTGAAAGCTGAAATTACAATTGGATTCAACAGCTTTTAGGCGAAACCAGATATAAAGATGTATGGAATGCGATATAAAGCTAGAAAAGAAACTAGCAAGATTAAATTTGGTACCGTAGCAATATTTCGTAGCCATGTGCTACGAGATTTCGTAGCGCGTAGCACGGGTTGTAGGTTGTAGTTGTGTCCAATATTGGTTCCATTTTGTGTTTGATTACATTACAAATGGAAAACCACCACCGTTTCTTGTGGAAATGTTGGACGATTTCCTTAAAGGTTGGGTAATTGTTTCAAACATTGCCAGGGGGCTATTATGGTGGTCGGTTTCTTAACGGGTTTGGTTAAATGTTTCCTCATTGCCATAATTTCGGGGAAGGGACAAAATTCGTAAAAAATATATGTTTATTTTTTATTCGTATCATTTACAAAGAAGCTATCGTCTACATAACGGTGGTTGTTGAAGTAGCTCGTGTTTCCTCCAGGTTTCGTGGCACCCTGCCAAGTGTTCCACATCATATAATATGATAGGGAAGAGTCACTCTAATATTCCTTTTCTAAATTTGCAGTTGGCATAAATCCACAATTCCGCGATGCGCAAAATAAATTACTTGAAAATCAATTGAATGTGAGATTGAAATGACCGGTGTATTTTGATGGAATGCTTCGACGAATATTAATTTACTGGCATTTGCTGTTTGAGTCAACTAAATTCGTGCAGGCAAGTTATTTCGTTTCTAACAAATATTTCCATGTAACACATAATACAGAAACCCGAGTGGATCATGTTTTACTACGAGTAATATACTAGATAAATTCTAATGAAGCATCATTTGGGAAAGTTATTTAATTTTGTTTAACTACCAGCTGGCATTTCGATTGTAGTGGCAGTAAGAGTGCCATAAAGAATTTACTGTCATACACAAAAACTATGCCATAAAACGACGCGTAATTAAAAATATAGTGCCTTTTTACTATTTTTAGAAGTAAATTACTCGATAGAAACACTCCCAGGCGATACAATCAAATTATTCAAATTAATACGAACAGCTCAATGAAATCTAATTTACTAAAACCATTTTATTTGGAAACCGACTTAAGAGCCGATAATAATGAATGGCAAAAAATGAAAAATCGCTTTTCACGATGGCCCATCTATCTAATAAACCTAATATTGGTTTGATGCGCGCTCAAGAGGCGTGAAATGACTCCCTCTCGCCTCCTCGCCCCCGCGGGGTGACAGGACTCACCAACCTATCCTGACCTGTACTGTTTTTACGTTCATCCCCGACATCGAAAGAAAATGTTTTCTTGTGACTACGCTCCCGGCTTTCCCCGACTGGTCCGCGTTGCACCTCGCTCCACGCCTTTCAATTTATATTTGAAAATGTGGAAAATTTATTTATGCTCAGTTTATAGGAATCACCTTAAGTTTATAAACATTCGGAACGGAAGATATTTATTTTGAAGTAGCGCTCGAGCTTGCTTGAAATAATCGCCCGATATAATATAGGCTTTGGCAAGAGCAAGTATGGCCGCACGCCAATAAGTGGTATTTTAGTGACCACCACAAGATTAATCGGCTAAAAACTCTTAGGTACAGATATTTCACGCTCTATAAAATATTGAGTGCTCCACTTTTTTTTTGTTTTTATTACATAAGTGTTAGTAACGAGAGCTAATCTTTTTTCCACAACATGAGCTCATATTCTCGATTGTTTCTTGGCGTATCGAAAGAAGTAGAATGACCTACCTAAGTTTCAAGTTTCTAATATAGTTTTTGGATTTTGTCACAAAATTTGGATAAATCTGGCAAAGAAATACATTAAACCGTGCAACAAACTCCCCAACGCGAACAGCCCAAAATAACTAAGCGAACAACACTTTTTGAAAATGAAACTGCTGCGAGGGTTGACATACCACGTTAACGGAGTACATTCCTCCGATGGCTGGGTCCTCAAGTGTCGGCGTAACGGAGTAACTCACAAATTACGTCCGTCCGTTGTTTACAGACAAGCAATTTGGATGTCCCCACGTCTCCGATGGCAGCATTCCTCAGCCCTTGGACCCCGGCCCTCGTTAAACTATGCGACTTAAAGCGAACAGAGCACACACGAGAACTTTTCAAGATCAGTTAAACTTGATGGTGGTATGCGATATTTATTGCGCTAGATGTAATGAACACGCTTGGGCATGCGGTTTTATTTACAGTATCGTAGACGATTTCCTTTATAACTATAGGACATTAGCGTGAAATATGTTAGCAGAGTAAGTATGCAAAGTGGTATTTAGCCTTGTGATAAAGAATTTAGTAAGTAGGTCCCCAAAACATGTTTCTAATGTGTGCCTTACACTGGGTTGGCAAAAGACTGGGAACCATCAGGAAACTTTGGTTCCCCCTTCCTTAATACTAAAAATAAGCAAGGCCAAATATTGTTTAATATCCTACACCCTACCAGAACACCACGAACGACGGCTAACCCCTCGGATAGCAAAAAATAACTCATAATATTTGCCATGACGTGTCCTGTGGCTAATCAGTTAATGAACCGTCACGTTCGGCCTAACGAGCGTCTAATTATTCTATGATTTATCTCCCGCAGTCCTGACGTACATGGGGCAGGTACCCACACGGATTTTTTCGGCTAATTACTGCTAAATGGATGTTGTTTTTGGATTTAGTGAAATAATATTTGCTGTGCCATTCTGTTTGGCGTCTGTTGAGTGTTCGGGAATCCGATATCCTGAAGTTTTTTTTTGTGTTTACCCTAAGCGAAGACACTTAATACGAATAAAGGACTACTTTTGTCTAAGTTTTTGCAAAACATTATTAACATGTACACGTTATATACGTGATATAAAGCAACACACACACACACGAACACACAAGGTAATTCAGTATATACCTACCTAAGGATAACAAGAACTCCACAGATGTGTCTTAGTTATAGTAAAAACGTTTTGTCGTATGTTAGGTGACAGTTAACAATGACAGCTGCTGGTGAGATGTGATGGAGTGTTACAGTCGGACAGTCTGAAACTAACTACGTCTGTGACTACCACTGCTACTGTTAGTAGCCAAATTTTGAATTTTGCTTACTCTTGTAAGAAAGGGCCGGATCCGTCATGGTAGTAATCAAAGGCGTGGCTTCCAGAGCCGCGTGTTTTGTCTTTTGCAGCCGCACTTAAGCACTTACTGTGGTCAAAGCTTCGGGGGTCTACAGTAGTGGTCGCCAGAGTAGTGATCGGCTCCATGTCATCGTCATCTGGCTCTGTAGTTGTGGTGGTTGTGGTAGTGGTGCGGCGGCGGCGCCTCTTGTGCTGCTTCCCCGGCCAGCGGCGCTGCGGCCCGAACGGCACCGGCGCAGTGGCACGCTGGCGCTTCATGCCTAAAATAAGAGTACTTACTGACCACAAAACCTTTTACTAAAAAGGTAGGGTGTTAGTTAATATGTAGGCCTCGGCTTTCATTGTATTCCACACTATTTATACGCTATTTATTAGCCTTATAAGCTAATAGCGTAACCATAAGGTTGCCTGCGACTTTGTTGGTTCTCCATTGGCTTAAAATTAGTACTCACTGCGGTTGTAGATATGTTGGACGGAGTCAGTAATTATACTTATCATTGGTTATCGGCGGGTGTACTGCGTGAATGTCGTTAAGGTGGTTCAGTAGAAGCGTGTGTGGCATAGCCAGCGCGAGTGAAGCGAATGGTAGCAAGCGGGCCCGAAGCGGCACACCAGAAGCTTCTGCCCTAGAACGTGGTACTCACTGTCGTGCGACGCGCCAATGACTAAGACAGCTGGTCAGTTAGAGCTATATCGTATCATGCATTCCTAAATTCCTATGTATTGTTTAGCTCCTAGACAGTAAATAAGTACTTACTGTGGTCAAAAGCCCGCGGATCAACAGTGGTTGTAGTGACAGGTGTGGTCGCTTCGCCGACGTTATTATCGTCTGGCTCGACCGTCGTGGTTGTGGTAGTGGTGCGCTTGCGGTTGCGCTCGCGTTTCCCGGCGCGGCGTGGAGGGGGCGGCACGGTCGCGACCGCCGGGATCACCGTGTCCCGGTCCACCCTGGCCACTGTTTGGTCGCTGCCATTGCCTGGCCCCGGCTCGGCAAGGACGAACGCCACTAGTGATGCGGTCAGCAGCCGTATCACCAGTGGCGCTAATCGGCCCATTCTGCCTGTTGACAAAGAAATGTGATTGTGAGTATTGGAACATTAGATTAAATAGGTATACCTTAAAGTAAGGCCTGTAGAGCAGTGGTGGCCCAGTGACTTACGAGTTGTAGGTCGTGGGTTCGAACCAGGCAGGTACTTTGTGTAAACAATGTCATCATCACTGCTCTCAAAACGGTGAAGAAAAACAGCGTGAGGAAACCGATATGTCCTAGAACCAAAAATTCGAAGACATGTGACTTCTACCAACCCGTACTGAGCCCGTGTGCTAGATTACAGCCCCCTCCCTCTCACAGAGAGGTGGCCTGTGTCCCAGGAGGAACATTACAGGCCGATTTTGCTTATGCTACTCAAAAGTAAGTATAGTTACGGGTAAGATGCTCTTTTTCAGCATAACTATCAGAGTATCTAATGAAACCGTGTCTTAATTGGTAAGTTACTTAGTATCCAAAACGGATCTGGAAAGAAAACTTTTTTAAGTCAACCTTTGTAAGTATAAAGTCCTTACTTACTTTGTACATTAATCAAGTTGGAGACTATCAAACTATCTTACCTTTCGTCTACCTTTTAAAATGTTAAACTTTAATAAGATGATGGAGATTTTTCGGGATGTACCGTGTCTCTCTAATTAAGAAAATTTTCATTAGCGCACTCCATAGGTACACCATTTACTTAAAGAAAGAATTTTCAATATTACAAAGTTTGGCGTCTGCTTTAAAAATATTATGGAGCCCAGTTTTTAAGGTAGCGTTGTTTGCAATTTAAAATATTATTTTGACTCGAAATATGAATTTTCTAATATTACTTTATGGTATATAATAATAGGTACGAGGCATTTTTTAAGAAACATAACTTACATATTTATTTAAAGTTAAATATTAAATGAAAAAAAGGACACTTAAAGTTACAAATCAAGTCACAAAGTCTCATAGAATCGTATATTACATTGCACAAAGTTCATAACTGTCTGCTACACTCGGGCACCGTAACTTCTACACCATATTGACTATTTTATAGCATCTTACGGTGGTCAAGCGAATAACAAGCAAGAGTTTGTTCGACTTGAGAGCACTTCTAGATACCACTGAGGGTAAAACACGACAAATAAACTCTACAGGGACACTTACACGCAGCCATAAAAACAGTGTCTTCAGAAAGGACCGCGCGAATAAACCATGATTGTGACACTTCCAGTCCCCAGTTATTTTATAGCTTCAAGTAAGATGGAGCTCGAATATTACTTTTTTAACGTGAAACATTTTTTATTGAATTAATTCTGCAGTCTCAATTTAATAGTGTCGTTTTTTTACGAGGACTCTTCTAAATTAGCTAAAGGAAATCTAGAACTATTTTATAATCCTTCTTCTTTATCCCCGCGTTCTCTAGTGTCCGCTTTTCTTTAAGTAATTGGCGTTCATTTGGAGCAGACGGGTGCTTTAGTCTATATTATGGTGAGTTTTCTAGAGAGACTATTGTATATCACATCTGTTGGGACAGGGAACAGTAGTTGTTTGCAGTGCTCTCGTAAATGTTGGCGTCTTTCTATCAGGTAAGTAAGTATCATTCTTTAAATGTAGTATTTTTCAACTTGTTTATCACTGAGGTTTTTTGTGTAAACTGTGAAGACGACAATATGACAATAAATTAAACTTCGTAAATCTAACGTAATGCGGTCTGCATACAAAAATTCATCCAAATATATCCAAAAGTTTAAGTAGTCACTTTTTTTTTTCTTTTTTTTTTTAATAAACCTTGCCCCACACTTGGAATTACTTCTGTATCGTGGGTGCATTTACAAACATTTAAACTCACATACACAAACAGCCAGACCCGGAACAACTTCCTGTAGGCAATACAAATATTTGTTCCGTGCGGGAATCGAACCCGCGACACGCAGCGCAGCAGTCGATCGCTCAGCCACTGCGCCAACCGTGTCGTTTAGTCACTAAACCTAGTAAAAAATTGGCAAAACCCATAAACGATCCATCACTGCTTTAGTTTGTTTGAAAAAATAACTTTTTTTTATATTAGGATTTATTTGATAGTTCCGAAATACTCTTATGCATTAGTACTCCCAGTGTTTTCATTTATTGTCGTATTGTCATAACCACATTGTAAATACCTAGAACCTGACACACTTGAGTCATTCGAGCCTCTTCGTAACTTAGAACTTTCTTACTAACTGTAACTACTGTCGTAGGTAATTCTAACACACCCTTTTACTCCGTCACTTGTATTACATCCAAATTATATCCCGAAGTGCTGCCAAGGGTTAAAAGTATCATTTGATTGCGGAAACATCGCGTTACACCCTAGGGGTATAAAGGCAAGTGGTTCTGCCGATCCCTTCGAAATATTTCGGTGCCAACATCTGTCAACGCGCTAATGCCATCATTCCTCGGCCGTTAATGCTTGGGGTCAAAGGACTACTGTAAATTCTTTATAGCATTCAATCCAACTAGTCAGCTAAATGGAATTTTGGTGTAAGTAGGCGTCAAACTTAAAACCGAGGCTCGCACCATTTACTTATTGTCCCCTGTCAAAATACACCTTTAAAAATATCAAGGATATGTACGATTATTGAGATTTATATTACGGGCCTCACGTAGGTAACGTGAGGCACGTAATATAAATCCCTACTGGAAAATTCTTGTCCACACTGCCGGTATTTAAAAGATTTTTTTTTTTGTTTTATTTACTCATAATTTTTTCTGTTAATGGACAAGTTAATTAAATATGAAACGAATAACGAATTCCGATGAGAAAGTTTATTAATATTTTAATTCAATTAGTGACTCAAAAATGCGAGCGCTCGGTGTGTATTTCACAAATGCGCTTACACAGATAAGCCGTTAATAATAAATGTGTTTGTGTAATCCTGGACTCTTTCATGTTACCTGCTACGGAGGCTTAATTATTATACAATATTTTATTAAAGCCTTGAGTAAGTAAATAAAAACGTAATAAATCAACAACATAAAACTTTAACATAAAGTCATACATACATTAGTCAGTAGCAAAAAGTTCAAACACACCTTCTGTATTAGGAAATAAGAAAAATGCCTGTTTAATCGCGAGGGTTGGGATACCTACCTGCCTGCCAGTGACAGTTCCAACCACACTGGATGGAATACATTCGGCGGAATCCTCTGGGACCAAGGCTGAAAGCCACCCCGGCACCGATCTACTTCGATAATGTTCCCAAACCCCTCTTCGTTTTATTTTTCGCCATTCTCAAGACTTACAAACAGATGGGCGGAATGTTCGGACGCAAACGAGTGAAGTACTGCGATATTTTGTTACGACATTCTGTTACAAATATTTTGAAACGACGAAGCTAAGAGAGCTTAGGTAAATGTATATTTAGGAAAAATGTTTGTTTCAATTTAAGTGTTGGGAACAGCGTATAAAGCAGCAAAAAAAGTTGAGTTTTTTATTGACTATACCGTAGTATTTTTTATACATATAAAAATATAAGGCAATTTTTAACACCAATTAATTACCTAAGTAACGAATTGCAAATGACTGGAACGACTGAATGACTGGAAACAAGTTTTTTGAAGTCAATTTACTATTTTTTGGAAGCCAATTAACCATTGGCTTCCAAAAAATAGTAAATTGACTTCAAAAAACTTGAAAACATAACAGTCAACGTAACTCTCCTCCATGTCCGATAAACAGTCGTTTACTTTTACTTAAATACTCATTAAACCAAAGTACTGAACTTTAAGCACCGCTTTGTTAAATGAAAAGTACTTTGACGGTTCAATGTGCTCTCTTAGTTTAGAATCGATAATTAAAGACTTTAATGTACAATCAAACACTCGAGATGATAATGTCAGAGTTGTATGATCACTGGAGGAAATAAACATGTTACCAATTTAAACACGTCTTTGTGAATTTAATTAAAGACATGCGAACGACTCCGTCATCAAATTATTTTATAATTGAAGCCGTGTTGTAGTAACGAGAAGGAAGAAATAAATTGTTTTATATCGAAATCAAATAGATGTTTTCGTACTGACTTTGTTTAAATTAATAAAAGGGGCATACATTCTTAATAAGAAAAGCTATTTCCTCACCCTAACTAAAACAAAGGAACTGAATATTAACAATTGAAATTATTAATAAAGATTTCAAAGACCTTCGAGTTAAAACGCAGCGTCGCGTCGTAAATAAGAAACGTACAACTTGGAAATAATATTCGTACCTACTTGTTGCTTCTCCGATCGAATTCCGGCTGAAACATCAATGTCTACTAACTATAATTAAATTCATTTTGTCATTGAATAAATTGAAACCGTCGAAACATACCGTCTACGAAACGTTTGCAAACTGAAATACAAACGGGTAATAATAACTTTGACAGTTATAACGTGAGCGTTGCTTAGTTCGCCGACACGAGACCGCGGCTAATGCAACTTTGACACTTGAAGTCCACCCACGATACATTGCTTGTCACTGAGCTATTCCGACTCGTCCACAACTATTCAGATGAACTAAACACACAGCTTTTAACATACATTACGGGAATTTAACTCAGTTGTAAATGTGAATGAAACTTCTGACAGTGTAAAACAAATAAGTGGCAATCATTTTATTACCGCTCTCTAGATTTAAGTCACGCTTGTTATGCGAATAGAAGTAGAAAAGGAAACGAGATTACAGTAAAATTGCATTAGTTCTATTGAAAAATATTACAGCGCGGGTTTATCGGCGCGATCTTATTATATCAGTGCCTAGGTAAACGTACCTAACGGGGAATTTATTAGCACTTTGTGTAATAAGCAATAGGACTGTTTCACCGTTATCTTATAAAATATTTATGTACTCCCCTGACTAAAGTAAATGAGCAATAAATTCAGCTGATATTATTACAGTTGAGTTCGATAAAATGATTGCATTGTGTAGGAGACTTCATGAATAAGTCAATGATTGACGGACGTCCGAATTTTTTCAATAATAATATGTTTTTTTATGACAAAGAGAGCGTCTGGCTTGATTCATAGACTTTTCTATACGCTGGTAGATAATCTCTGACAACAACGATTTAAAAGCGCCTTTCTTAAGATTAGACGGTGGGCCCATTGTATTGGTCTCCGCTTGATCGAGCACCGGAGCGCAGGTGGTCGATAAATGAATTTTCCCAACTGTAGGAAATTGATTTTCATTCAGTGGGAGAAAATCGGTAGCTTTTCCTTCCATTTTGTTGGTATACCGAGTTTGGATCAAAACCGTCATGTTGACTGGCTCGTTGATTAATAAGTCTCCCACGTACCGCGCGGGTGACTTATATTTTAATGAAGGAGACTTCCTCGTGTCATTGTGGACCTAATTGCAAGCTAACCACGTTTCCGTACTGTATATTAAAAGAGAATAAGCGTCTCAGTCATAGATATAATTTCTATGGTCGCAGTAAATATAACTACTTCATAACGTACTATAAAAGTTAATAGTATATCAGCTTCATTGTCTAAGATGACTTGATTATCTCTCTGATTATTTTTTTGTCTGAACATTCATAAAAAAGTAGGTACTAATTGAAGATCAGTGGGTTAGTTCTCTGGTCAATTAGCCTGAATTACATAAGAGATTAAACATAATGATGTATGTACATTTAGATACATGTCTGACCAAGATTATGTGTGAACTTTAAAAGAGACTGTGAATTTTGAGTTTGGCCTTTTATCCGAGTGTCTCATCTAGTTTTTAAAATATGAAAAACTACTACTAGATTCATTTAACTTTTATTCTATAAATCTCTGATATCCACGCTCTATCATATTAGGTTTTGTAAAACCGCTTGCACAAAAAAACAAAAAAAGGTCTTTTTTTTTTTTTTTTTTTTTTTTTTTTTTGTGGATGGGAAATCATCAAATGACTCCTCCCGCTCTGGGTGGAGCAAAAAAAAAGGTCTTAGTCAGGATTAAAACGAAACAGGGTAAAAGTAAAATGAAATCAATATTCATCTCTACTATAGCCTTAAAAATAATGAGGTGGCTTAAAACACGATACTTTAACATAACATTTTCGACGGTGGTGTTGAATTAAGTACCGAACTAAACTTTCTGTGGTAGTCGGGGTTTAATTAAAAAAGTTTTAGTCGATTGCTTTATTACTTGGTAGGTATTCTTCGTTACTTGTCTATCATGCCGCGGAGTTTCATTTGTGAAACGTCAAAATATCAATCATGGCTACCGCTTAGAAGTTCAAAGGACTTTATACAATCAGCAATAAATACAGTTGCTTTGCTTTTCTATGTCAGAAGAGCAATCGTTTCCGAATTAGTGTCACGGGGAAAGACGTCTCCGTTTTTCGCTTGATTTATTATTAACCTTTGTCACGACATGATAGCCGTTCATTTTTATGTCGTTCCGCTAAATGTCTGGCAAAAACTTGGGTAAATTTTCTCGCATTAATAAGAACGGCGCTGTCGTGTAGCCAATTCCTAAATGGGCACATCAAAACTGGAATGACAAACGTGTCGTGTGTCCGTCGAGGTATGATCGCTATTCGCAAACTTTTTCTGTGCCTGCCGTGCCAGCGCACCCCTTTACCCAATTTATGACGCCGTCGTGCATTTGAATAAGTTTACCATAAAAATAGGCATTCTGCGGCCAGAAACTTTGGCAATAAAATGCAAATGGTGACATTGGTGATGCTTCTAGATTACGAGGCCTGAGAGGGTTTGAGGTCTAGCATTTAGCAGCGGCTACAACTATTGTGAGATGTTGAAATTCAATGTTTTGTAAATATTAGCTTTTACATTTTCATCTTTATAGAAGCTTTTTTAGGTATGAGCTTTTTAGACTTGGTGAAAAACGCGTGTTTTATAAGAACTGGGGTTTCAAATATCGTTTTTTTTTGTTAGCATATTTTTTGTCCCACTGGTGGACTAAGGTCTTCCCTATTTCTGTCCAAACTTCCCTTTCGTGTGTGATCTTTGGCCATGTTTGCGCTGCAAACCTTTTCAAGTATCGTAAGCCATAGTAATTAGTCTCGTTTGACTTTTAGATCACATATACTCGTAGTTAGCAGTAGAAGTTCACTAATAATTTCATTAAACCCAACAAAAACCTCAATGTCCACGGTTAGATTGTTAGGGACACATAACGAGGTAAATGCTCCTCATAGCAGATAGGCAGCCACTGCCATGAAGATATAGGCACTAAAACAAACGCCTATCACTGCTCTAACGATACGTCGTAATGTCTCAAATGTTCATGAAACGCTACCCTTTTATCACTGTCTCTTTCACCCTCTCACTAACGCCATATGCCCGTTTCTCTCTATTGTATAACAGAATATGAATGAGATGGATAGTGCACGATATTTTTATAGTCTATTGTTGATAATGCCGGTCTGAGAATAATATTCAAGTGCCGCATTATGTAATTAAGGGGGAGTAGGTCACGTGGTAGTTTTCTTATCATAATTTTTATCAGCACGTAAATATTCACTGATTCAACCTAATGACAGCTTAAAACTGAACTGTAATAGAAGGTATATTGTTTTAATCACCATATTAGGTACAGGGATTGGTTAATCCACCTTATCTTGATATGCTCAAAAAGCTTGAATTGATGAGAGTATTAGGTTAAAAGATAATTATTTTTACACAAAATTATAAATGTTTTAGCATGAGTATTATCAGCCTGTAATGTTCCCACTGCTGGGACACAGGCCTCCTGTCTGTGAGAGGGAGTGGGCCGTAATCCACCACACTGGCCCAGTGCGGTTTGGTAAATGTCACATGTCTTCGAGTTTTTGGTTCTATAACATGCCGGTTTCCCTACGATGTTTTTCTTCACCGTTTTGTGCGAGAGCAGTGGCGATGAAATAATTTACACAAAGTAAAGTGGATGTCTGAGTTCGAACATACTATGTACAACTTGGCCACCGCTGCTGAAATATAAATGTTTTGAATTGAGAAAATTTTAACAGTTACCTCAGTCAAAGTTAACGTGATTTAGTTCTGGTAATTCTAGACCTACTGGTGTTACTCGCTAACTAAATAATTACCGTATTGAGCATTGAGTATTTCAAAGTTCCGACTAGTTTGTGGAGGTAAACTATTTTGATATTAATTGGCCGCCATTGACAAGTTTTGTATCTCAAATTAACTTGTTTCATAATTAAATACGATACATAGTTTAAACAACGTTATATAACGTTGTTTAACTATGTATATATTTATATACTAGCGGACTTAACAGACGTTGTCGTGCCCGAACAGCGCCACCTTCTGGGTCCAATTACACGATACAGGAGTAATTCCTAGTGTGGGGCAAAGTTTTCAATTTAAAAAAAAATGTGATTCTAAACCATCCAAGGACACACTCAAAAACATTTAAAAAAAAATCTAAATCGGTCCAGCCGTTAAGGAGGAGTACAGTGACTTACACACGTACAGAAGAATGATATACATATATAAAGAATAATATAATACCAGCCTATATTAGTCCCACTTCAGGGCAAAGGTCTGTTCTTATACAGAGAAGGCACGAGCATTGCTCACCACGCTTGCTCAAGACGGGTTGGCGACAGCGTTATATATAATTTATTTCATATCCATTAAAATGCTTCTATACAACATTTTACATAACTAACTATGTACACTAGGTACCTACTAATGAATGCGGATGAATTTTCCGACGCCGTATTTCAGTTTGTGAATAGTTTTAGTTAAGTTAGGATATAGTTTTGTTATTTTAATTAATTAATTAGGTATAAGACAGTGGTTATTTAATTAATTAATTAGGTATAAGACAGTGGTTATTTAATTAATTAATTAGGTATAAGACAGTGGTTATTTAATTAATTAATTAGGTATAAGACAGTGGTTATTTAAATAATTAATTAGGTATAAGACAGTGGTTATTTAATTAATTAATTAGGTATAAGACAGTGGTAATTTAATTAATTAATTAGGTATAAGACAGTGGTTATTTAATTAATTAATTAGGTATAAGACAGTGGTTATTTAATTAATTAATTAGGTATAAGACAGTGGTTATTTAATTAATTAATTAGGTATAAGACAGTGGTTATTTAATTAATTAATTAGGTATAAGACAGTGGTTATTTAATTAATTAATTAGGTATAAGACAGTGGTTATTTAATTAATTAATTAGGTATAAGACAGCGGTTATTTAATTAATTAATTAGGTATAAGACAGTAGTTATTTAATTAATTAATTAGGTATAAGACTGTGGTTATTTAATTAATTAATTAGGTATAAGACAGTGGTTATTTAATTAATTAATTAGGTATAAGACAGTGGTTATTTAATTAATTAATTAGGTATAAGACAGTGGTTATTTAATTAATTAATTAGGTATAAGACAGTGGTTATTTACGTACATTTATTATTTATATCTAATTAAAATTACACGGTACTAATTAAATGACTAGCTATACAAATACATACAAAAGCAAAAGGAGACTTATACATATATTTTTTTAGTTTTTTATGAGCATATTATGTAGATAATATGCTGTTAAAAACGTTAAGAAAACCGGAATTGTATTTCTGTTCCAAGTTTTCACTATATGGACTCTTAATCAAAAACCTTTATAAATTAAAACTGACGTTGTATATTCAATGTTCCATCGGAGTTTTTGTAAGCCAGGGTCGTATTTTTAAGTCATTCGCCCACGCCAAAAATTTGAAATGAAAAACCTCGTGCATAAACTATCAATATGACGTGCAGGAAAGCTCTATTCGTATTCATATTCGAGGCCATGTCAGTTGACAGACAGTCTTACCTTCCAATAGCTAGATAATCTCGGTCTGGCACACAAAGGAGTTCCAACTCCAACAGACGAAACTAGACTGAAATGTCTATAGAAGTCGAGAATAAAAAGCACCTGGAGCTAGTATTGTGTCTCTGGGAAATTTCGTAACTAGAATTCTGTAGACCTGTCATTTTGCAAGAGGGAAGGCATTTTCTCGAACAAAAATTTTTGGTCGTTTCATTTCCGAAGATCTTTTTCGTTATTTTATTCTTAAAACGGTTGGATGTGTAAAAAAAGTTCATCGGGAAAATTCACTCAAAGACGGCTTTCAAGGCAAGAGTTTTTCCTTCACCGTTTTCGAACGTTAAAACATTTTGAGAAAACCAAAAGTAATCTGAAATATTATTGACTGTAGTGATTCCCTGTATGTTTGAGTTTAAATGATTTTGTTTTTACACACAGTCCACCGGGGTAGTGGCGTAACACTCTATCAGTAGTACTGGCTTTCATTTTGACAGTTCAACAATATTGTCGTTGTTGAGCAGTCACATTTTTCGAACTAATGAAGCAATAGATTAGCAATATCCTCCAAAATGATTCAGATTGAGATTGCTGTGTGTTACGCAATTAGGGTGCTGGTCTATCTGTATGTCAAATATAATCGAAATTTTTTCAGCCGTTAAGGCGTGAAAGGGTAATACAGAGGCAGTCAGAGTTACTTTCGCGTTTATAATATTAGTATGGATAACGAGCATGGCGTCCCTAACGTGACGTGACGTCACGTCGCACTGAACGAGGTTATCGCGTATAAGCGGTGTTTGCACTGCACCGTGTGGGTTTGACTTGCAGCAGGTTCGTTACACCGGCTATTGTTAACACACGATCATCGACTCCGACGTCTGACCTGATTTCGAGGACAATATTGTAATAATTTATAAGAATGTTTGTAATGCAACAAGAACATGTTGTAAAATATGTTAAATTTCTGGAGCTAAGTTTTTAAAACCGTGTTTTCTATAATCTACCTGTATTTAGGGTTTCATACCTCAAACAAAACCGGAACCCTAAAATAATTACTTTGATGTCTATTTGTTCGTATATACTTAAAAAAAAACCACCTTTACATTGTTATTGTTGTAAAATCTTTGGAACTTAAGGTGGAACTCCAAACTTGTTTACCTTAAAAGCAGAGTGAAGGAGAGATCAATCACTTAGCACGATATACACGCGGAAAAAATGTTTCCCCACAAAAGATACTTTAGTAAGAAAGCAGGAAAACAATCTGTTAGTTACCAGATTGAAACAGAGTCCGTATTTTGGCCAAAAATGATTGATAGTGATACCTCAATTCCCGATTGCTAATCAAAACGGTACATCCGAAAATGAATGCCTCTCTTGAAATAGTACTCAAAAAATGTCCGTGCATTTTTAACATTAATATATTCTAAGGAAAAAATTGCAAGGAAAATAATTAACCTGAAAGCTCTTAAGAAAATTATTTTTATTCAGGAACATTAATAAAGTGGAAAAGATACAAATGAGCTGTTTATTAGTCCTACTTATTCATGGTCTGTAGATTATAATGTACCATCTAGTAATGAAGCTTAATTACGTAGAAAAGCTCGAGAAACTTTAGGCAGAACAGAGTTTTGGGCAGAACGAATAATTATTAGTAACTACTGATCAAGAAATAAGTAGGGTAGCAAATTGACTACCAGGTGAAAATATCCGTATATTCGTACAATTATCATTCTTCGACAGTTGTATGGAATGGTTATATGGTAAATTGACATAGACTTTGATAAACCATTAATTTCCCTGACAGTCCTTTGTACATACTATATCCATTATACTTCACAGCCTGTGAAGCATAAAAGAAATTGTAATTAATTGAAGGAATACGCTGAAGAGTTTGTTTGTTTGAACGCACTAATCTCTGGAACTACTACCCGAATTTGAAAAATTATTTTTGCATTTGATAGCCCAATTATTGAGGAAGGCTATAAAATAAAATACTACTAATACTACTTTAAAATCACGCTACAACCTTTAAAAAACGAACAAAACGAAAATAAATTGGAAAGGAAACGCTACGACTGGCTAGGCCGGGGGAACAAGAAATTTAGTAGAAGCTAGTAAATCAATAAAGGGTTACATTGTAACCTAGGATGCAGTTTCAAGCGGTACGGAGAACTTTGGTCCCAATACACAATACCTGTGCCCCGGTGCCCGAAGGCTTACACACCACAAATTACAGGTACCTGCCTATCTACTTCTACTAAATACAAACAAAGAGATTGTATGCTCGCACTGCTTACAAAACTATACCCTACACCTTGTGTAACTACAAAAGATTTTCTCTAAATATTTGAACGTTTTTCGCGCTCTTAGCTCATCAATGATGCGCAAGAGTGACGTCTTATTAGTAATTCATTTTGTTTTGTTATCTCCAGATATAAATGAACGGGGAATGTCTGGAAACTTGGGTTACTTGGTAAATGCGCCACCAAAAGAATCAACTTATTGAACAGTCCAGACAGCTAAGCACAGGCGCTTCAAGTAAGTTGTACTGTTGTACTGTTCCAGCGCTGGAGCAGCGGTGACTTATCTCACATAGGGTTTTAGCATTATGCTGAGCGATGGTCGTTTTGCGTGGATGTGACGCATATTTTCCCCAAACTTGGATTTTTTTTTGTGTTTGTGTTTGGTCTTTGCGTCATGTTTACAGCAAATAAATGTATTTTCTTTCTCTTTCTTCTTACTTACTTAAAAAGCACACGATGACGTAATTAAAAACCTAACTTTTTAGAAAAACAATACGTCTCGCAGTTTTCAAGAAAATCTTCTGTGACAGGCAGACTGACGAAACAGTCAGTCATCACAAACTCGTACTTCCGTTTTCTTTTCTCGATACACCTAAAAACTATGTAAGACTTACCTTCAGAACTTCCATAATCTGAACCTCCCCGTAATCCATTACATCTAATAAGCGCACAGGAGAGCCTTAGAATGCACATAACACCGCCATATTTGAAACAGAATAAGATATTGAGCTGCTCCAAAGCGTGTATCTGCATATACTATAGAACCAAATAGATCGCCCTCTAGAGGTTACTATGAATTTTGATACAGCTACCTACGTACGTAAGTATACAGGGACCAGCCATTCAATATTGACTGGCTTGAATAATAAATGCGTATTGAAACTCTATGCTTTTCCGAACATAAGTTGGGACAGTGAAATATAAAATGCAGTGTCTTTTATATTTAAAACTCATTTTGTAAAGGCTTCGTAATGGAAAACTTGTGAGTTTTGTTATTTTATCTCCTTCAATTTCTTTTCAGAACATTTGGGAGTTGTGCAGTAAATTAAAGCTGAATATTGAAACAATTCTGGAATATGTATTCATTAAATAAATTCGAGTATATACCGTAAAATTTTGATCGTTTTAATCCTTAAAAGGGGTCATTGTACTCATCATTATGAACAACTTTTACTACGAGACCTACCCGTAAGAAAAAAATCAGTTGATCCATAGATTTATGTTCGCATAATCTATGGATCAACTGATTTTTTTTTCATGATTTCTGGGTTTGTCCCGCAGTAAAAGTTGTTCATAATGATGAGTACAATGACCCCTTTTAAGGATTAAATCGATCAAAATTTAAGGGTGTATAATAATCTCGCTTTCTAAGTTTATCTTAGACATTACTGACATTGGTGAAGGCAAAACATCGTTAGGAAACCTGCACCCTAATTGCGTAACACCCTATAAATCTCAATCTGAATCATTTTGAAAGATGTTACTTATCCATTGCTGTATATGTTCGAAAAATGTGTCTGCTCAACAACGTGCATAACGCAATGAATGTTGTTGAACTGTCAAAACGAAACCCATTGCTACGGATAATGTGTTGCGACATTACCCCGCAGGTCTTAGTTATTACGTCTGAACAAGCGAAGTGATCAATGCTCGTGCCTTTTCTGTATGAGAAGAAGCTTTTACCCTGCAGTGGGACAGTAAGAGGCTGGTCTTATTATTATACTAGTTTTTGCCCGAGACTTCGTCTGCGTAAAGTTTTTTGTTCCCCCGACCTACCTCATCGCATCGCATCGCCGGTCCGCGCTATTACTTCGTTTTCGCTAACCGTTCTTTCTGTTTTTTTTTTCTTTTCGCTCGGCTCCTAAGGGACCTAGCGCGGAGGGGGCTGAAATGGAGGAGTAATAACTCCTCCACTACGCCTTCTCCAGGCGAACATCAACCACTGCGCCTGCGCTCAGGACCTGTTGCTCCAGAGCATGTCGCAGTGGTCGATTAACATCGCCGTGGTCGCTGAGCCGTACTTTGTCCCGCCCAGGGATGACTGGGTGGAGGACCTGAACGGCTCAGTGGCCGTAATTTCGTCGGCTGCCGCCGGTACCCCGTCCCTCGAAGGTGTCACGAGGGGACAGGGGTGCGTAGCAGCACGGTTCGGAGAGATTGTAGTAGTGGGAGTATACTTCTCTCCGAGCCGAACTCTCGCCGAGTTCCAAAACTCTTTAACAGAGTTGAGTGTCGTCGTCGCCAGAAACCACGCCTTCTCCGTGCTAGTGCTCGGGGACTTCAACGCCAAGAATTTGGCCTGGGGTTCCCGTTGCACGGATGTGCGGGGCAGGATGGTGGAGGACTGGGCTCTGGAAACAGGCCTGGTCGTCCTAAATCAGGGTTCTGTTCCTACGTGTGTACGGATGCGGGGCGAGTCGGTAGTGGACATCTCGTTCGCCAGCCCCGCTCTGTCACAGCGTGTCATTGACTGGCGCGTCACGGAGGAGGTGGACACCTACTCCGATCATCGGTATGTCCGGTTTGAGGTCTCCACCCAGACCTCTAGCGCGCTGGTCCAACAGGCCCCGAGTGGTCCGCGGTGGGCGCTGAAGCAGCTGGACCGGGAGCTTCTCCTGGAAGCCTCGATCGTGCAGGCCTGGGTGTTTTCACCGGACAGGCCTGCTGACATTGACGATGAGGTGGAGTGGTTCCGGGAGGCCATGTCCGAGATTTGTGACGTGGCAATGCCCCGAGTCCGGCCAGGATGCGCCAGACGTCGGGTGTACTGGTGGTTGCAGGAGGTTGGGGCGTTACGCAAGGCGTGCGTCGACGCGCGACACCGGTACACCAGGCACCGCAGGCTCCGCATCCGCCCTCCGGATGCGGAAGCCACGGAGGTGGAGCTGTACGAGGGGTACAGAGCGGCGAAGACCGCCCTCCAAGAGGCTGTCCAGCGGGCCAAGGATACGGCCCGCGAGGAGATGTTGGAGACTCTGAACCGAGATCCATGGGGGCGCCCTTACAGAATGGTGCGGAATAAACTCCGCACCTGGGCCCCCCCGCTGACGCAGAGTCTCCGACCCCCGCTGGTGGAGGAAGTGGTGAGCGCTCTGTTCCCTTCACGGGGGGAGCATACTCCCCCGCCTATGGCTCCGCCACTTAGGGTGCCCGAAGCGGACCACACAAACGACGACGACGACACCCCTGAAGTGACCGGGGTAGATCTGAGAGCGGCGGTAGGCAGGCTGAAGGCCAAAAATACCGCCCCGGGACCCGACGGCTTGCCGGGTAGAGCCTGGGTCCTGGCCTCGAGGGCTCTCAGGCCTCGACTGGAGGCGCTCTTAAGCGCATGCATGGAGAGAGGCCAGTTTCCACTCCATTGGAAGACGGGGAAGCTGGTCCTCATTCAGAAGCCAGGGCGCCCTGCGGACTCTCCGTCCGCATACCGGCCCATAGTGCTGCTCGACGAGGTCGGCAAGCTCTTTGAGAGAGTGATTGCGGGCCGCTTCGTCGGGCACCTGGTGAGGACGGGGCCGGATCTTGCGGAGTGCCAGTTTGGCTTCCGCAAGGGGCGCTCGACGGTGGATGCCATCATGCGCGTGAGAGCCCTCACGACGGGGGACGCGGTGTCCCGGGGTGGGGTGGTCGTGGCGGTGTCACTCGACATCGCCAACGCGTTCAACACCCTGCCCTGGAGCTGCATAGGGGAGGCACTCCGGTATCACCGGGTGCCGACTTACCTCCGTCGAATAGTCGGGGCGTATGTGACGGCCAGAGTCGTCATCTACCCCGGTCGCGACGGGAATTGGAACCGGCGAGAGATGTCGTGCGGTGTCCCACAGGGATCGGTTCTGGGGCCGCTCCTGTGGGACATCGGTTACGACTGGGTGCTGCGGGCTGACCTCCCTGATGGCGTCAGTGTAGTTTGCTACGCTGACGACACGCTGGTCCTGGCGCAGGGGAGGTCGCATCAGGCGGCGGCCGACGCGATGACACGCGGGGTTGCGATAGTCGTGGAAAGGATCCGGCAGTTGGGTCTCGAGGTGGCATTGCACAAGTCCGAGGCCATGTCCTTTCATGGGCCCCGATACGGGCCACCTTCGGGATCCCAACAGATGGTAGGAGGGGTTCACATCGGCGTCGAGACAACGATGAGATACCTGGGTCTCGTCCTCGACAGCCGGTGGAACTTAGTCGAGCATTTCCGACGTTTGGCCCCCAAACTGGAACGGGCCGGGGCCGCCTTAAAGCGGCTCCTGCCCAACCTGAGGGGGCCAAACGCCTCCTGCCGGAGGATTTACGCGGGGGTCGTGCGGTCCATGGCCCTATATGGGGCCCCGGTATGGGCGCGTTCACTGCGGCTGAGAGCCGCACACTACCTGAACGCGCCCCAAAAGGTGGTAGCCATAAGGCTTATCCGGGGATACCGCACGATCTCGGGCGAGGCAGCAAGCCTCCTTGCCGGACTGCCGCCAGCGTGTCGTCAGCGTAGCAAACTACGCTGACGCCATCAGGGAGGTCGGCCCGCAGCACCCAGTCGTAACCGGGTGCTGCGGGTCCAGACAAACAGACAGCCTGCCGGGGTAGCGGGCCTGCCGGGGTAGCGGGATCGTCCGAAAGGGTTACCGCTGCCCTGGTACATAAAGGGCTAAGGAAGGAACACGGGTGGGTTTTAGTCAGTAAGAGTCTGACACTCCCTTTTGCTCCACCCAGAGCGGGAGGGGTCATTTGATGATTTCCCATCCTCAAAAAAAAAAAAAAAAGGGACCTAGCGCGATGCTTAATAGCTTTCCTCAAAATTTGGGCTATCAAATGCAAAGAGATTTTTTCTAATCCGACTGGCAGTATCACAGATTAACGCGTTAAAAAATCACGGATTTCTATAAAAAAAACATACAAAAAAACAAAGTCTTTAGGTTTATGATTAGTATTCAGTTTTATTATTAATATATAGATTACTCTCACAAAATAAACATTTTGCCTATCTTGAATATATTTGCTACAAATATAATAACTTTGTTTCAGATATTATTCTGATTATTCATTACAGAACACACCCATATTAGCTACAAATAATAATAATATGAACTTTAAAGTTTTAAGACAGAATACACAGTCAACTCACTGCGTAGTCAAGATTTCGAATTTTGTGCAAATACACGCGTCATCAGTCGTGGTGTTTTGACCTCAAACCGCTACAAGTTTGTAGATGCTCCAAATCGAGCCATTAGTTTCAATATGGCGGCTATTCGACGTTTTATCTCTCTAACCTTTCAACTCTCAAGTTTGTTTCTGGAGTTTTAACCCGAGATCGTTTTTTCTTCATGATTTTCTTTAATTATGTTTCATAGTTGGTGGTGATTTGACTACATGACTATTTCGAAGGAACACGAAGCAATAAAAAAGTAAAAAAAAACGTGTGGGGTTTCGGGGGGACCCCCGGCAGAAAACCGAATGAAAATTCAAGATGGCGGCTGCGAAAATGGAAAAATTACAAAATAATTTAATAATTTCGCAGTCGCCTTTTTGGATTTTAATTTTGAGCTTACTATCGGCTTCAGCACCCTCAAAAACCATAAAAACGACACCCATGACGAAAAAAAATATTTATTAGCAGCCGCCATTTTGGATTTTCATTTTGACCTCACTATTGGCTTCACTATCCTCGAAAACGTTACGTGTCGATTTCTACTGTAGCGGTATCTAGAATGCCACATGCGAACAACGCGTCATACTGACGTCACGCAAATCCTGTATCTCGCAAGCAGAGTTTGCCGCGCAATTAGCTTATATACAAACTTCCCAACATCAATCGTTGGGCAGTTGCTCACTAAACACAACACCCGTCTGGTCGGAGGATCCTCCTTTTTCTATGGAGTATACATAAGTGAACTTTACGCCCTGTTCCTCATACCTCTATACTACCAATTTACTCCTGCCGCAAGCTCCGTTAAAGAACTTCGTTCCAATAACTACTGTTCCCACCATCATTGGACTGAAAGATGTCCACTGATGGACATAGGACTCCCCATAAATCATCGCCAAAATAACCTACAATAACCGGTCCATTGCATCATCTGTTCTATATACCTGTCTAGTCATACCGCTCACCATTATTAATCAGTAGGCAATCTTTCTATCCAAAAATAACCATAAAAGTAAGCAAAACAATAAATTGGCCAGTCAACGTATCTAAAAACACATCATTTATTAGCCAAGGTAGCTGCGTTCCTGTGATTTTCCTCCCTACCTATTTAGAATGATCAATAAACCCCCCGTGGGGCAAAAAATGTTACAGTTTACCCACGTTCTATCTCCGCAGGGAAGGTAATTAATCGAAAGGGAACTTCAAAAACCTTTTCCCCAGGCATTAAGAGGAATATGAAGGGTAAACAGCTACCTAAAGTTGATCAAAAATGTTTTTGTCAGGCATATAATGAGTATTCTTTCGTAATGCTTTGTTAATGAAATTCTGTGGTGGACGTTAATACCTTTTGTTGCACAGTATATTTTGGGCTTAGAATGAAGCGTTTGTTTAATAAGTCTACAGAATATTTCTGATATTCGATCCCGTCTGGATAGTCAGAAAGTTCAGAAACAAAAAACTGCGTAAAAATCGTACGCTTTCCGACGTCCGTTTTCTAAGCTATCTTGGCGTGAAGATATTGAAGAAATTATTATTACTACCGAAGTGAAATGGAACAATGGACAGAAAAGTTTTATTGACGTCATACAAATGAGCAAAAGTTTGCGGGACAACTAGCGGAATAAAGTCGGATGTTCTGTGGGCCAGTCGGCGGACATTCCACCTCAGACGGCAACTTATATAGATAGATAAAACTTTTATTCAGTGCAACAAAAGACACAAAACAAGTAATAAAAAAAAAACATCAAAAAAAGGTGAAACATAAAAAAAAAACAAAGATTAAAAAGCTAAATTGACCCATGGACACCGTCGATCACTACTGGGCGGTGTTTGTCTCATGGTTGCACCAAATGGGAGTCCAGCTAAGCATATGCCAGGTACAATACCTTTTTTTTTTTTTTTTTTTTTTTTTTGTGGATGGGAAATCATCAAATGACTCCTCCCGCTCTGGGTGGAGCAGAAGGGAGTGTCAGACTCTTACTGACTAAAACCCACCCGTGTTCCTTCCTTAGTCCTTTACGTACCAGGGCAGCGGTAACCCTTTCGGACAATCCCGCTACCCCGGCAGGCTTCGGCCCTGTCGGGCCCCGTCAACTACGCTGACATCTCTTTGAGGCGCGCGTGGAACACATACACGCCGTCCGGCACGGGCCTGGTCCTGATCGGACGGAGAGCTACCCATTGCTCTCCGCCCGCAGGCCCGCGCCTACGGCGGCCGGGAGTCGTCACGCGGCTCCCGACGCCCGGAGCGTCTCCCTCGGCGGCTGAGGCGTGAGGATCTTTCCCTCGCCCATCCCGCCACCTCCTTCGCTAGCATGACTGCTTCGCAGAAGGAGGTGACCGCCTCCCACTCCCTCTCGCCCCGGACCATGGCTTGCACCAGGGCCGGGCGCGAGAGGTCGCCGCCGCTGCCGATCGCCTCTACGAGGACACGGCGGTGCTCTGCCCAAGCGGGGCAGACCTCCACCGTATGCTCCACCGTGTCCTCTGGGCGATCCTCGCAGTGGTGACACCCGGGCGTCTCCTCCCGCCTGATGATGTGCAGGAACCTCCCGAAACATCCGTGTCCGGAGAGGACCTGCGTCAGGCGGTAGGTGAGAGCGCCGTGACGCCTCTCTAGCCACTCCTCAAAGAGGGGTCTTATCGCCGCTATCGTGGCGTGCCCTGCGCTGGGTTGCGATAGTCGCGCCTTCCATTCCACCATGAGACCGCGCCGGAGGTCCGTCCGCTCCGCAGCAATTTGCCGCGGGTGCAGAGTTTCCCCTCGACGTAGTGCCTCCGCGCGCCAGTCATACAGGCAGGTACAATACCTGACGCTGGTATTCTGCTGCATCCCGTTAGTGACACACGGATGTCGAGAAGACACATCTGAGTTTCAATAAAATGGTACCTACATGGTACATATGGTACCTACTTAGAAATTCTAGCCCTAAGTTCATTGAAGCAATCTGTAGTATTATAACTTTATATGTTGAAACGAGGAGTCATACTTCTGTTTGCAGGCGCATTTCCGATTTTCTGATCAACATCCCTTTTTCGATAGAGGAATGTGTTTTGGCCAACGATTGGTAGAATAGATAATGACAGCTCATTTTTCAACCACAAACCGCGTCCAAAAACCAACAATTCCATTTTGAATCAAGCTAACAGTAATGGAAGTATTATGTTCACTTTATGTTTTAAGTTGCTGTTTATAATCTATGATAAATGTAGTTGAATTTTCGATATAAATGAAAACTAACCGTTCTGAACATCACAATTTATGGCGTAACTGTCATAATGTTAATAAAGTACCGAATGAACGTAACGTGGTACACGCGTAATATGTTCGCAGTGTAACAAAACAGTAGAATCACTGTTAATTTTGTTGTCGTACGGCGTATAGGTACATATGTCACTATTATTGCACGCATGAGTAGCGCAATCTGCATATCCAACTAAGCGAAGTTATGCTACTTGTTATTTTTTGTATTGGTGTTCATTCTCTGCGTCATTTTTACGGAAAATAAACGTATTTTCTTTTCTTTCTCTGCCTAGAAGTTATTTTTAAATTTTGGGAAACATACCCAATTATGCATGGTTGATTTCCGTAACGAAGTTTACTGAATATTACCATCTTGCACCTAAAGATTTTTTTATAAAACTTCTTAATAGATGCTATAGCAGAAACATAATGTAGAAATTAATATTCCGGCTTACCTACTAAAATAAAACACAATACCTCGTAGACACACTTCACAGAAATATTTTAATCCTTCCATTATTTCGAGCACGCAGGCACATAACAAGTAGTATCAAAGCTATGCAGTAGATATGCATGTCATTCAGAGACTGCACCGGCATTCGGTTTTGGCCCCCTGGGGGATAACAGGGCCCTCACACAGCCCACACTCGAAACAAAAATATATAACAGTCGTCCCGCCTCCCCTGAATGCAAGGAATGTACACTTCATATTAAATTACTAACTGAAATTCGAAAGTCCCCGGTTTTTATCCATACCTTTGGCACAATTCGAAAGGGCTCCCATTACAAGCATCTCTGGTATGCGTCGGCTTGCTGTTAAAAATACTTTGTTGTATAGGTTTGAAATGTGAAGCCCGGCTTTGTCAGATTTATCCGTATGTAACTCTTGAACGACGAATCGTAACATCTATGCTTCGTGGTTCCAATTCAAAACCGTTCCAAAACTTGTTACGTTCCGGAAAAATGCATCAGGCTAGCCTAGTGTTGGGAATATAAAAGACGTAATGGGGTGACGCCAGGCAGTTGAACTGGTACGCCAAAGTACAATTGGATGGCGGAAGAACAAAAGATTTCTGCATCACGTTCTTCGGTGGCGCATCGAACTCGGCGTGACACGCACGCGGGGCGGCTGCGGGGCGACTGCGGGGTGGCTGCGGGGCTATTACGTATGTTAACCTTAATAGGTTTTCAATTGCATGCCCCGCACTTGGTTTTGTTGGTTGGCCATAATTGATCGGATTTCTGGGTAATGATTACGACAAGAAATTACTGGAAAACGCTCTATTTGATTATGCGGAACATAAGTCGTTAGTTTTAATTTGCACTTGACTAATTAAAACTAATAAGGAAGCGCATGCTATAGAGTGCTATCCAATCCTTGTTTTATTTATATCAGGTGGCTTATTCCATACAAACAAAAACCTAAAGCACGAAAAAGTATGTTTGTATTGGGCGAGTTTCCGAACTCTTGCTCAGTTAGCATCCGCAAACTTTGTGATAGGCTTTGCTAAGGTAGCTCCGAAAAAGAGGCGACCCTCTGTGTGTAATTAAGGTCCTGATGCGTCAACTTTACCTTGATGTGGGTTCTGAAGCAATGGAAGCCGAGCATACCTAAGTAAACTTTAACTTATCGTGGTTCTACAAAATCATTGATCTAAAGGTTTTGAGTTCGGGCGACTTTATTTTGCACCGACGCCCTGTAGAACTCTTGAGGCTATACCCAAACATTTTGCTCAAAGCAAGTGCCGTCTTAAATTCAGAAAATCAAATTGATTTGGAGCAAGCCAAGACGGCAAACTTCATAATTTCCACTTGGACTAAGTCTTGGTAAATTCATAGAGTCTACAAATGCTTCGGACTTACGGTGTTTGATTAGCATCTCCGCTAAATTTGACCTGGGATATTTGGTATTTGAAAACGAAACGTTTGTACTCTGAACGTTGTTTGACTCTTGTCGACAAACATCTTGGCAGGATCGACTAGGTGCCAACTTAATTTAATAGATTCTATCTTGAAGTGACTTTACCATGAAACAATTACGGAGTCGAAGAAAGTTTAACAGTGTCCAAGAGCATATTTTAATCCAAAGTAACTTTCACTATCTCAGCTGTTTTAAAAACGGCACTGAAGTAGGATTTGATTCTTTCAAAACTAACTTACTGTCGAGAACTATAAAAGTTGACTCACTCGCGTGACTATCGTAGGTATCCAAAATCGCAGGACGTCGATTCTACGTCGAATTTTCAAGAATTATCCTAGAAATTGGAAAGAGATTTCGTAATTTTTGAACGGACTGAACCGGTGCGGGGGAATGGTAACGTAATTTTCTGGTTCTCTGGCGGGATGGCGTCGCGACGCCCGACGTGCCGCGCCGCGCCACCCGCAGCGCCCGCGCCGAGCTCGCGCCGCGCCTCCTTATTAGATTCGATCAAATAGAAAATTTGGTGTTACGATAACCAACAATCTGGGCGCAGCGATCATTCAATATACTTTCGATACGTGCCCCGTAATACCAACAACATTATTTTGTCAACACATTCAAATAAACATTTTGTTCTGAAGTTGAGCTGTTATCGTATTGTGTGGGATGTCTATTATTTTCGCTCTTTGTGTATACATTTTTACGCATCAAATACTCAGACAGCATATTATTTTCGACTGACTGAACAGGAAAGATTGACATTGCATTCCAAAAAAAAGTCTCCCTACCGTACTGAGAGCGTCGTAACGTGAATGTTCACGGCCCGAAGGCTTCCGGAACAGATTTTAAGCTTGAAATTGTAAACTCGGAAGGTGTGATCGAGATAGCTCGCTCAGTGGGCATGCAGCGCATGCATTCGAGTTACACAAAAGCGGAAGGTTTTCCTTATTTTCCCGAGTCCCCCATTCCCCGACCGAACGTCCGCACGGATGCGAGTGCTACATGATTTTTAACTTAGCAGTGTACAGGTGAGACGGCATGCTAATGCAGTGTTTGAGTTTTCGTGGATCGTATTAGATACCTGTAGCTACAGGCTGGTCTTAAATTCATTAATCTGAAAGGCGTACTTTTTTTTCAGCACCCTTCTTCATTGACTTTAGAACTTCTCAGGTATTTTATGCGCAGTCCAAACAATGTTCACAAAATATCCATATTACTGTGTGAAAAGCTTTTTTCTTTAAAAAATTAAAATGGATAGCTGGTGTTTTTAATTGCGTGGATGAAAATTGATCTAATGGAATAAACATGAAATGCAACAAAAACGTTGGTTTTAGATATTCGATTCATTTCTAATTATTAGCTGGCAAGTCTTTGCTTAGGCCCGTCTCGATTTTTATGAAAATATAAGGAATATAAGGAAAAGACTTTTACCTTCAACATGCTCCCGGTTTTTAATCTACATTACGTAAAAACTTCGTATAAAAACACATTAACTTTTTAATTTAGCTCAACCATAAAAATTTTTTTAGTCGGCAATTTTCTAGAAAGAAATTTGTTTTCGTCGACTCCCGTCACTCGGAGATAGACTAATTTATATACCAACGCCAGCTTTGGCCCTAAGTGCAACTTAGTTTATACTGCAATCCATTTTAAGTGACCACTATAACGCTTGCAGAGTGTACCGCAATTTGATTATATTATTTTAAAGTAAGGAAATGGAGTTCGATGCTTGTAGATAATTTGTTTAACTTTTAAATAAATAAGATTAACAGACTTGTGCCCGTATTTTTGTGCTATTACCTAGTACCTATTAGGTATCTATTTATGTTCTTCTCACCTTTTTTGGGATGTCTATTAGGATTGTAATGTTTACTGATTAAACAATTTAATAAACCTGCGCACAAAACCGTTAATCCGTTAATTAACAAAGATAACAGTTCGAGTAACGGATTAACTTTTTCATTGTTAACGGACTCATTAACTTCCGTTAACTTTCCATAAGTTTGTTAATCGTTAATTAACTGCCTACTTTTGCCAAAAGGACAACGCGCGGACCACGCCGCGCCGCCAAAACCACGCTCTGACAAGTAATATTACAAACTCAAATGAAAAAAAAAAAATATATTAAACAGGGGTGCCTCTTTTATAAATTTTTCATGTCCTGCCTAAAATTCCATAGGCCATTTTTTATAAGTAAATCACTAACGCAACGGCATTAAAAACGCAATGTCTAACACGAGTTATCGATTAACATTAGCTTCCGTTAAAACTTCTAAAATGTAACGCTTTAACGTCTAACGAAGCTAGTTTTTTTTGTAACGGATTAGCTATTAACGTAGTTAATTATTTGATTAACGGTGACCTATGCTGATGAACCACGCAACTAAATATAAAATAGAATAGAATAGAATACTCTTTATTGTACACTATACAAATTACAGAACATAAATATATACAATTTTACAAAGGGTGATACAATGGGCGGTCTTATCGCTAAGAGCGATCTTTTAAAGACAACCTTTTTACCGTCTCATATTAGCTTACATTAAAGTTTTATTTATTGTTTATATTTGAATACTTAAAACTTAATAGGTAATTCTTATTATATTAAAAGCACCTCCTTTTACTTGCCACTACAAACTCCATTTCAAAAATAATTTCCTTCAATATTTTTAAATGATTTTCAAATATTTGCGGCGAGTATTTCTCCAACACTCCGGCACTACGTTGAGCAAAAACTGTATCAACATTTTCCGGCTGGCGACAACCAACACGCGCTCCCTTGATTGCGGGCGACGCGACGCTACCGACGCGACGCAACTAGCGAGCGACCCTAATAAGTGCTGTGTTCACACAGAGTGATACTGCATTTATTGCCCTAGGCTAAACAGCGTTTTGTCACTTTAAACTTTCCGCTGTGATGTATAATCCTTTATTTTGTGCATTTATCAACTCCCTTTCTCTCATTTATAACTGTACCATTTTAAGCGTTGCTCTGCTCAGGTAGGCTTATTAATCACGTTACAATTACATCGTTCCTGGTACTTCCCTTTTGTGCGACATGTTTCATAAAACTTAATTAAAGAACTTTCTAAGAGATTAAATGTACGCGAGGTTAGTATAAAAAATTGATTGAATAAGTTTGTTTAGACTTTATAGAGGCAGATGTTTTCAATTAAAGTTCAGTCACTTGTGTATTTATAAAAAGTCTTAGGTAATTAAATTTCCTGATACTTTATTTAAGGGAGTCCAGTGGAAGTCCAGTGGTGGTCCAGTGGTAACGGCTGCGACTTACGAGGTGTAGATCGTAGGTTCGAACCCAGTTAGGCGCTTTACTTTGTGTATGAAATTATTTCATCACAACTGCTCTCAAAACGGTGAAAGAAAACATTGTGAGACCGGCATGTCCTAGAACCAAAAATTCGAAGATATGTGACATCAACCAACCCGCACTGGGCCTGTGTGGTGGATTACGGTTCTTTCTCTCACCGAGATGAGTGGCCAGTGGGAACATTATGATTGATAAAATAGAACTGATATCTGTACTCACCAACTAATGTAGATGGCTGTTCTTTCAGTCAATAAACTATTGGTCCTTTTGGGCATATACAAAAGTGTTGATATAGTTAATGGTGCTAATAAAGTAGAGCGCAACCTGTCATCCGGAGTAAGTCAATAGCGTGAACAAAACTCAGCGTTGGGGTGATGCTGCCATCAATATTATGAGGCTCATAAGCGGCACCAGCCAGAAACCTTCCTTCCAAATTCATTAATTCTGTTAATGAGCTGAACGCATAATGAAGCTTTGTTCTAGCTTCTAAGCTGTGGTTAACCGTTGTGTAACGATAGGGGAAGGCGCTTCACTAAGCTAAGCTGTTGGTCTTAACTCGGTTTTATAAACTCGCTCAAAATACATGTGAACCTTTCACAAGTCCCTGTCCCACAAGTGTGCACTGTTGTTTCAAAGATTTAGCTAATACCAAGTAATTAACTGATCACTTTAATCTTTGAAGTTCACATGTCGGCGGTTTAATACGGGTTAGTGCTTGTTTTCTCTACGACACAAGAAATACTCACAATTGTGCTCGTTAACGAGAAAATACAATTAGAAACATTTATAACATAGTTGCACGGCTTTAAGCCAAGTCTATGTTTCCTCTTGGCGTTTGGATCGCTTCTTATTGAATTATTGGTTGGAGGCACGTGACTTAACGCACCCTGTGATCGGGCCATTGAGTTCTCGATGTTTGCCCGATTCTCGTACGTGTGTGGCGGACTTTAATCGATTCTTGAATGATTCTTGTCGCGTGTCGTGCGCCGTGCCGTGCTACTGCTCGCGTTTTGAATTTATCGTTTGTTTTATTAGATATCCACAGTGTGAATCAAAGAACGAAGGATAAACCACAATATTGCTGAAAGCCTTAATAATAAAATTTTCCGACTTCACCGTGTAACCTCAAACATCTGCACCGGGATACTGAATAAACACTCGACGGGAATAAAGAAAAAATATGAATAATCTAAAGAAATTTAATTTTACGATGGCCCTCCACCAATTCAGAAATGAGACACAATAAGTGAAAGGGTTTCTTTTCAGGCACCTCGGCTTTAAAAAATTGAGGTAATGGAACGTGAATAACAATTCGGCCCTCGGGGGGGCTGGAATCGGATGGTGGGTGCGGGGGGGGGGATAGATTGATGGCACCCGTTTGTAGCATCTGTCGTTTAAGTGAGCATCGATTATAGTACACACCTCGGTGTTTCTTTGTTTGGCAAGCGACGTTTGACTCGACTCATCAGTCATGCTGGCTAGGGGGATTAATTCCACAATATAAACAAATGACATGCTGATATTCCCATCCCGAGGGCCCTCCGCGTTTCGCTCAATGAAAAAAGACACCGTTCCGATTATCGGGAGTTCCGTCACAAGCTTTTATCATTTTGTAAGAGGTTTTGGAGAATATTTGATGAATGGTCGATATGACTTTAACGATTGATGTTGAAAGGTAGCACCTGTACTTAATCATTTGAAATGGATTAGGGTATGAACCTGTTATTGAGATTGTGTCAGTCTGATCGTGGGCTTAAAAAATTCAGTGTGATTTATTGTTAACGATTTTTTTTCAGGATCCTTTCAGAATTTAACTGTGGAAAATTATCACTGATCAAACGAATGATTATTAAGTTAAGGCTTAATCCTTTTCTACTTTATTGTGATCGAATTTATCCAACTGTAACCATAGATCCGGTAAATTCTCTCATTCCTCAACAACACTACGTCTTGTCTAAGTACGGGCACCTGATTCAAAGTTTGCCAGAGAACAATGTCCAATCATCTAACTGGCACCTTCAACTCGAAACAAGACTTACCTACAGCTCCCTAGGAAATTATCAAACATTAAAATCTATGAAACTTACTAAAAATATATTTTCAACATTAGGTATTACGGTAGAGAGCTCGTTGAAAATTTAGGCCTCTGGAGATTAAAAGTCTTTACCAAACTAAATTATATTAGATTATTTAATAAATGATGGAGTAATTCATTTTAATATTGATGTTTCGTTTACAAAGCTATGGTTTCCTAGTAGAGCGGTGACCGCCTCATGCGGCCGTAATGTCCAATCTTCATCTTGCTGGTGAAAATGACTGAATTTCATGACGTCCGTTATAAATAAGACGGCAAGGCTCTAGGAAACCGAAGCACGCAAGCACGAACTACATAAAAAACAAAATATATTTCGTGACAATTGTCACGAAATATACCGTTACAAAATATACCTAAATCTTATGGTATGTAATATCATGCTTATTAAAATAGGTTAAAAAACCTGAAATATTAAGTCGGCGTTACACCCCTACTCCTGATTTAGAGGATTTAAGGTTTATATATCCCCTTTGCGTATCCAAACCGCGACAATATACCTACGATGTCGGAAGTATTACGCTATAAACAGGTATTGCGTAGGCGAGGAGCCAGCGTTGATAAAATACATGCTTTCATTATTATTTCATTGTCTCTAAAATGTTTTAGAGTAGACTTTTTAATGTTGATAATGAAAAACAAGGGCATTTTAATAGTTTTCTCCGTATACCGACAGCATAAGTAATGTGAGTAACAGAGAAGAGGGCTATTACTGCGGACGTACGTGATGGCCCTACGTGGTTCCCAGCATTTCCATCGCACGCTGTTACGGCAACGATCACCCGTCAGGGAAATGCATATTCACTTCTAAATGTATAGGAACAGCTATCGTGATACTTTTTATTTATTTTATACGAGTTTACGACCTCTAAAGTTTGGAAACAATATAATGTTTATTCATAGTTACTTAAGTATACATATACCAATCTAAAATATCCTGCCGTTCACTTTTCCTGTTTCTTGATTAATCAAAATACGGAAGTACCTCTAGTTAATTTTCATAATAACTATAGGTTTTAATTATTTTAGATATTTGATATTTCTTGATATTAAAGGGTGCCCTTAGTTCCGAACTCAATTACGGAACTTGGCAACACGTTGAAATAATGCCAGTCAGAGGGGCGAGGTTTAGAAGTGTAACTTTAATTTAATTTAATTTATTTTTCAAATAATCGGATAACAGTGATCCATATTGTTAATAAAATACCTTATACCTAGTGTTAGTATACACATAAATTAGGACAAGCATTTGGGTATGAGCCACTCTGTAAAGAAAACGAAACCAGTTTCTCAACCGGTCATCTTCTCCACAAAATGCCTCATAAAAGGGGAAAACACATTTTCATTTACAGTTTTTAGAATGCTGTTGCCACTGGCCCGAGTTCTAGCTGCCACAGACGCTATTTTCTTCCGCACAGTTGCGTGGAAGCCGTCAGTACGGTTCTGCGTAAACATCTCTGACGCACTACAGAACCGGGGCAGCCTCAAGAGCATTCTAAAAACATTGTTGTATTGGACGCGCAGGACATCCAGCGATCTTTTGGTGTAGTTGATCCACAGACCACCCGTGTACAGACCCTGACAATATGCTTTGAAAAGCGTTATTTTTACCTGGTCCGTGCAGCGGGCGAATCTGCGAGCCAACATATTACCGCGGACCGCCAAAGCCCTGCGCTCCCTCTCAATATCCACATTATCTTTGAGGTCATCGGTAAGCATATGTCCCAGATATTTGAATTGTTTTACTCTTCTTATGCTCAAGCCATTTAGGGTAAAGTTAGGTGAGTAAGTTGTACACTTACCGGCGACCCCAAAGACCATGTACTCACATTTCTTCACGTTATACACGAGCCCATGCCTAGCCGCGTAGCCCTCGCAAACTCTCAACATCTCTCCAATAGAACCTGCAGTCGGGCCCAGCAGCACCATGTCGTCCGCATAGCTGATGCTGTTAATATTAACACCACCCACCCGACAGCCGACACGCATACTGCTGAGCTCGACTATGAGGTCATTCACATATAAGTTGAAGAGCCTGGGTGAGGTCAACCCTCCCTGCCTCACCCCGCACTCCAACCCATAAGCCTCAGAGAGAATGTTGGACCACTTTACATGGTTCATTTGGTTAGAATACCAAAATTGCAAAACCTTAAGGACTTCCGCCGGTACATTCCTGTCCCCCAACTTCCTCCAGAGCACATCATATGACACAAGGTCAAAAGCCCTGGAAAAATCCAGGAAACAGGCATACACCGGCGTTTTACGATCTGTATAATATTGGACAGTATTCTTGAGACTTAGGATTGCACTTTCAGTGGACAGCCCAGGTTTAAACCCAAACTGTGAGTCGTGCAGGTCCAGATATTTGTCCAAGCACGAATCAAGCATACTATCCAATATCTTAGCAATGGTAGTTGCAAGTGAGATTGGCCGGTAGTTTCCCCCGTCCGAGATATCCCCTGTCCTGTTTTTAACAATCGGTACCACAATCGTTCTCATTAGCTCTGCCGGTAGGTACGAGTGACTAATGCACATTGAATAAAACAGAGACAGGACCCTCGGCAGGTGAATACCAGCATACTTAAAATGCTCGATGCTGAGTCCATCGTGTCCGGGTGATTTACCTCTACACATGTTTTTAACTACCGCCCTGACCTCTTTCGTCGAGAAATACGTTACCGGTAACGACGACATTTTCTTAACATGATATACCATTTGCTTCTTTTATTGAAAATTTAAATTAATTAGACTTTAATTTATTTCATAGACTAGTAGAGTATTTTTAACCAGAAAAACTGTACTAATTTTATTATATTAATTTATATAGTTTTTCATGCTTCTTCATATAAGTTTGCACAATTTTATTTATCAATAAATAGCATTACATATAGGCTGCAATATTGTTAATATTTTGTATTATCCTTTCTCTGTTCCAACACATATTGTAGCTGTTTACTGTCGCTGAATAAATAAAATAAAATCTGTAAAAGTGTCACTATCTGCCTTGCTGTACTATATTATTTTGTGGAAAATCCGAAAGAAAACAGTATTCGACGTGTCGGCGGCGGCGTGTGGCGAGTGCGTTCGGATTCACCCCGCGGCCCTTCGAGTCTTTCTAGTAAATAAGGATCATGGGATTATCGAGAACGTCGTATTCACTCTGCAAAGAACCAGGATTTACAGCGTTACCCGGAAAATGTTTAATACTGTACACCTTGTTTACTTTGCTGTCCTGGCTTTACTGTTAATTTTTGCTTCGTGAACGGAAAAACACTGGGAATACATTCTGCTGGTTTGTTTCAGTTCACCACAGTACTGGGATACACAGATGTGTAAATATTTAAAGGTGATTTTAATTAGCGTTGCAGGTACTCAGACAAAGAACGGGAAGAGAAATAAAATAACTACCTCTCCTTTTTTTCATTTTTAAATGAAAGTTATTTCAGCAAATATGTTGGTTCTGATATTTATACATCGTGTTCCATTACTAAAAAAGTGAAAGGCTGTAACCTTCCATTTTCCAGTAATGGAACACGATGTATAAATATTTAAAGGTGATTTTAATTAATGTTGTGCTCAGTCAAAGAAACGTCTCTTTTTTCGCTTTACTTTTTCGAATTGAAGTTGTTTAACGAAAATGTATTATGCTGGTTCTGTTTTTGCAATCAGAAATGTAAAATGTAGTATTTATATTTAAAGAACATGGCTTTAATTCATGTTGTGCCGAGTCAAAGAACCAGAAAGTAAATAAAAATAACTAAATCACTTTTTTATTATTTTTTTCTTTTCAAAATTGAAGTTATTTAAGTAACTAAATATAAAATATATTAATTTCTGTTAGAGCTTCCTTTTTTTTTATGGTCCTAAAAGTCGTGGCAAGAGGTCATAATTCGAATTCTGAAGAAGTCTGCGGTATGAAGTCGCTAGAATACTAAGTCCGGAAATGTATGGCGCGGTCATATCGTTCTTGATAACTTTTAATTAAATAGCTCTTGATATTTCTTTATTGTTTTCGTTGCGCATTTTGTTTTGTAGCACACTGAAAAGTAGATTATCGTGGTTATTCTTTTAGTAACTTTTTCTTATGTTACTGTGTCAACTTGGAAAGCTCTTTGACAGGCTGTTCAGCTGAAGTACTTACCTAATTATGATACTCTGCTTTCACGAGTAAAATGTATTACAGGCACAAGGTACCAGACACCTGCGTCCTAACTTGTACATAATATGAAGTCGTGTTTAGTAAATCCACTTACACATCTCCAGAACGTCGTAAGAAGATTACCTCGCGGTGTTGTGTGTAGGGGCGTTACATTACATAGTACAGTCAACCACGCAAGTAGTTGTTGGATCACAACGTTATATGTACTGAATGTAAAACAGGCTTTTGGTGAGCAGGGTACCTGGGTATTGTAATATTTCTACGTAAGGCGAACAGCGTCGGCAGAAAATTGCGGACGATAACAATATGTAGTGAAGACGTATAGGATCTACTTATTCGTATGGAGTACTCGTGCGTATACTTATCTGCTGGGGATATGGCTTTTATATTTTTTTGTAGAATAAAGTTTGGCAAATGGAGTATAAATATCGATTATTTGCTGTACCAGACTACTATTACAATTGAAGCCAAGCTCGTGCCCGATGTCAGGCAGTGAGATATTACAAGATAACAGACTTAGTAACACCTTTTTATAAACGACGAAAAACATCTCGTAATACTACCACTAACCAACAGACGCGCAAAGTGTAACCAAAGGATAAAACTTAGTTACAATTTTCCACAACAACAAAAATTTGGGTAATTTATGTAACAGACTATTTGTCTCCCAGCCTACCTGCGGTTGCATGCAACTCGTCAAACAATATGATACCAACCCGTTGGATGGCAAAGTAAGCTTTATGAGATTAGATGGGACATACCGGGCCCTACGGAACATACCTATACGAGATTACATGGTAAATGTGGCTGTCCCATCCCGGGTACGCAACACAAACAAAGGACGGACATCCTGTCACGCTTGGTATTTTGTAAGAAAAATACCGAAGAAACGGTTTTAAGTTCGTCTAACATAATTTAGTATTTTTTTTGTTATTATTATTAAATCTGTGCCACTTATCTTGTTGATATTCGAAGACAATGAGGCAAGTGTATTTACTGACCTATTTTTTATTAAAATATATTATATTCTGACAACAGATTCATTTATTATTTGATACACCCACACACTTTCATTTTAATGTTTATGGGAGCATGATGAACTCTTTAACATTGACAGTACAATGTAAAAACTGGAACAAGTGGAGCGGAAGAGTGGAATTGTCTAACTACGACTGAAATATAGCATAATTATACGAAACAATTACTGGCTAATTACCAACACGTCAAAAGCATTTTCGTAATTAAAAAATTCAATTCCATAATCCAACAAAAAGCTCTACAAAAATCCTGTCTGTTAATAAAAAACAATTTAAATTAATAGGGCTCTTTGATAGAATTGGGCTATGTGCCCTTGTACACCCATTTGGGATTCAATCTAATCTGATCGGCGGTAGGCAACGGTGCGAATGCCCAAATCTGTGTACCTTAATTATCTACTAGCACCGCCGATCTTAAGTTTATTATGTTGATCAATAAAGATGTATGTACCTGTGTGTTGTGGTAGGTAGATTTATGTATTGTTTCATGTTTGGGAGTGGAATACTCCCACACATGAACATATATACTTTAATCATGTCACAAGTTGACAAAGACAGTGTGTTGTCACTTATATAAACGTTATAGGTGCAAATTATTAGTCTTTCTAATGGTGAATAATCTTTAAAACAAGAAACTTTGTACCTATAGAATACATTTTAAATCTTCAGAACACAACATTGTTCTACAATTGATTTCCGTTATCTGGCTATGTGTTTCGAAGTGTGGATTTTCTTCGATACCCGCTTTTGAATTCAAATCGGGACGAAGTCGAAACGGCATGTTTACAATTTTTCTCCAAAGGAAATTGTCTCTATCCGGAATAAACAGCGTTGTTCAGTATCAGCGCTTACGATTCGATATCGATATCAGATGGTCTGCTGCGTATAAACTTGTGTCCGGAATTTCCAACACCTGACTAAAATGGGGGTAAGACTAAAAGTGGAACGAATAGGTATGTTGTCGTATTGAGAGAAAAGCGAGTGAAAGAGTTAATATTTTACTTTCAATATTAATTTTATTTGTGAAAGATTATCAGGACGACTGATAGAGAAGTAAGGAAGTAGAAGCCATGTAGTGCTGACCCTAAATACATTGGAATAAGGACAAGAGAATGATTAAATTTTCCTGCCGTGCACCTATGTACCTCTTGTCTTTTACTGTTTTTCCCAGCGAAATCTCTAGGAAGTGGTGAAAAGCGCCACAGCCTAATTTGAATAAATTACTTTTAATTTTGAATTGTATCTTGAAATGAATTTGGTCTCATCAGTGTTCATTTTTATTCCGATATAAAATATATATTATATATATATTATATATATATATTTTATTATTATTATTATATTTTTTTTTTTATTATTATACAATATATATATTTATATACCTTCTATATAAACCCAAGAATCAGAAAACGTAAAATAGGACGCCCTCAGGCCAGGTGCGAGCTTCGCAAAGAGGCTAGTAGCTGCTGGGTGATAGTTACCGAGAATTAAGCTGAATGGCGTGCAATTGGAGAGGCCTATGTCCAGAAGTAGACTGCTGTAGGCTGATGATGATGATATGATGATGAATATATACAAAGTAAACTGTATCTATCCAAAAATACTACTATGAAAGTCAGTGGTTATTGTTAAGAATAATATTGTGCACAAGACCTTTTGTCTCACCTTACCTAATGCACTTTAATCCTTGAACTAAGAGACTGGAATCCTCACGGAATTTGGAGACTGGAATAGGGACTGGTATTAAACACAGCCCTTATTCCAGTTTGGTTATGCAGAATTTTCAATAAACTGGGTCGTGACACATGCTCGAGGTCACATTTTCCGGCTGCGCTAACCTTTAACCCAAGTTCACTGCTACGTTAAAGTTGCAGTATGTACAGACCAGATAGGGGGTGTCGGTGCTGTCACAGGCAACAACTCTATGCGGACCGACGAAGTTAAAACGTTAGAGGTTGGAATGTGTTTTGTTTTATTTACTGATTAATTCATTTGTTTGCTCGTCTTTTGTTTTAGAAAGTAATGCGATGCTTTATTAGAAAAGCGTTTCCGTCATGTTTTAAAGGAAAAAGAAAATCTGTCATTTTCACCAGTATTCGACATTAAGGAGTCAAAAAACGCTCAGTGTATGGACATTACGGCACGGTTGGCGCAGTGGCTGAGCGATCGACTGCTGCGCTGCGTGTCGCGGGTTCGATTCCCGCACGGAACAAATATTTGTATTGCCTACAGGTAGTTGTTCCGGGTTTGGCTGTTTGTGTATGTGAGCTTAAATGTTTGTGAACGCAACCACGATACAGGAGTAATTCCTAGTGCGGGGCAACGCTTTCTAAAAATAAAAAAATACGGCTGCATTTGGCGGTCACTGCTCTTCTAGGACATCGTAGCTTTATAGGGTAATAATTTTTGATGTTACTTAATTTTGATTCCTGCACCTCATGTATTTCACCGTTAAGTTTGTCCTTTTTGTTTTTTTTCTCTTGTTTTTTACATGCTGATTTTATTTGATTCCAAACCTTTAAATTTGTCCCTAGTATTATGATGCAGATATGTTTAGATTTGTTCACTTTATTTTATGTTCTCCGAGATACATTTTAATAACAAACCGAGTATTAATTTTAACTTTGTATTGAGTACATTTAAGTTTGCCCTTACTGTTATTATTATCAGTACCTATGCTAAGTATTTTTTATATGGTAATCTGTGGATATCGTCGTGAGTAGTGTATTTGTTAATTCTATTATTTTAGTACTCCAATCATGTGTAATATTTAATACACTGCTGTTTGTCGTCCCTAATAAATAAAATAAAATAAATAAATATGGTTTTTGAAAAAGACCGTTAGAAGAATGCAGTGGACAGAGAGGCAATGATGAGTACATAAAACTTTGGTTTTCTAAGAAAACGTGAACGGTCACACAACACTGGCTGTTTAAATAGAGTGCATTTTTTGACAGCTCTATGTCAAATACTGGTGAAAATTACTTTTATTGTCAAATTTTTATATGCTTGAGTACGAGGCTTTTAACTACGTTGTATATGTATATTGTGTCTTTTGACTACGTTGTATATGTATATTGTGTCTTTTTTTTGTAATGTGCATTTTATTTGTGCAGAATAAACAATTTTTCTTTCATTCTTTATTTCTAGATTTTCACGACGCGACGCCGACGGCCGTATTATGTGTAAGTACAGTTAGTTGGTTACGGCCTAAAAATCCGGTATAGTAGAAGGTAATCAATCATTGTGTGTCGTCTATTCTTCATAAATTGAATAAAAATAGGTCCTTAAATTATAGCAGTTATCCCTAGACTTTCTCGTCATAAAGAAAAATATAAGTAGAATGTTAATTATTTCTCTCGTGCTCATGAAGTGTTGAACAAAAGATAAGGTTTCACCTCAACACCTGAGAGGTTAGAATTTTTATAGCCGACGGCTAATAGTGTGAAAAAGCCGAGCATAATATTTCAAGACCTGAAGGCTGTATGTATTATGCTCTTAAAGTATTATAAGTCATTTTGCTTTACTTAGTATGTTGTATTTATGGTGTTCTTGTGAAGTCGTTTGGACTTTTGGACGTTTTGGACGTTTGGACGTTTCCAACATACAGGTTATGGGTACGAACTAAATTTGAACAGCGATCAGAACAGGAATTTTTCTTATCGAAACGAGCTTTAAATTTGTAGTAGGTACGTTATTCGAATTTGAAGTTAGTTACAAGATAGATACAATACTCCTTGTACACCAAAAATTACAAATATAAATGTATAAATTTTATTAGGGGTTGCTACCCCTAGTAAAATTTGGGCAATGCCAATTGGCAAGATAGGGACAAACGGCTTTTTATTAAACTAATCAGTAAATAAAACAAAACAATTAACAAACCAGACTACTGAACTAATTTATTTGATAAATTATGTTTCTATCCAACAAACGATGTTCCAATTCTCAGTCACTGGACAGAAAATGAGGTAAACAAATAATCAAAATCGAACGTCCGAATAGTGGACCAATTTCAAATTAATTAAAGTTAGGCGCGTCCCTGCCCTCGCATCCGAAGTTAGGCATTACTTTAAGTTACATAGGGATTGAGTTAAGTACTTTGAAACCAAACCAACCTATTGTTCAACAGGCGACTTAAGGTGTTCGTAATTTCGTGCGACAGGAGTTTCACTTTGATTGAATTTAAATAGTTAAATACTGCGGTAAATCCAAGACCGAAATTTTGGGGAAACAATTTACCTGACCTGTTAGAAGAAGAGGTATGATGGCGTTTTTGGGACATTTGGTGTTACCTGTCTTGTCGTGTTTAATCTTTGTTTGAGTTGACCGAATTCAATGTTTTGAATGATTTTCATGAAATTTTCGCAGGTGCATACCTATTTACCTTCTGGAAATTGATACGAGTGTGCTTTATACTATGATGCCTATTATAGATGAAACATATATCATACGCCATGGTATCATAAAGATAAGCACAACATGGCAAAAAAGCTCATTTTTCTCAAAAAGAACGATTACAATTCACTCTGCTACCAAATCAGTTTTTGTAGCAAATCGAAGAAATAAACACACAGGAATATTTCGATCTCAATCAACTGTACTCTTGAGAAACCAATATTCTTTGTACTGTATTTTCCAATATTTTCCAGGACAATTTGTAGTGTACCCAAGTGGATGAGTGAGCGCGATCCGTCGGAGCACGAACTAAGTAAATTAAAGTCCGCCGTTCTCACTCAAGGGATGCTCCAATTAAAAGTCAAATCAAACTACATTATACCGTTGTCATAGAATAACAAAACCCCTATACCTGTTAGGGTCACTTCGGGGAAAATAATGAGGACTCTTTTATGGAAAACTAGCACCTTACTCACTTCAACTTTCATAATAATATTCGAAAAATAAAATAGGAATAAAAACTGTGGTAATTTTTGCGTGTTTACCGTGTCATATATTTCAATAAAACTTTCTGTTTAGTAAGTATAGTAGACTTTCTTTTATGAAAAAGGGCCTAAAAATGTTCACTAAACTATATTCTACGAAGCGATCAACACTTAAAATTACTAAATTATTAGATTTTTTCATTGTTAATTACTGAACAATGTTTTCTGCGCAGTTAGGTATTTTTTCATGATAAAAGGAAATGTTAAATCCTCATACATTAACTAAGAAACTGTGTTTTACGAAAGCAGATCGTTATATCTCTACTATCGTACTTTATCAAGATATAAATATCAAAACGTAAAAATTAAGTTTAAATTGTAGTCTAAAATCGTGAGATGTAAAAATTCAAGCTGTAAATTACTTGCTAAGTCTCCAGACATAAACTAAGTGGATTCGCCCAAGGCTAGATTCGCCCAAGGCTAGATACGAATTAGGATGATTCAGAAATTGCTAAGCTTTCGCTAAGTGTTTCGAAATTCTCCCTAAACTTTTTGGCAACCCTAGCCCTGGTCGAGTTTATTGCCAATTTCGGATTGATGTACCTACTAGTATATTGCTGGAACGTTAGTCGTCACATAATTAATGCTTTTAATTTAAGTTTATTGCTTTCAAGTCTCGGTTTTTTGAAGTGGAGTTATTGCAGCTGCAAATTTATGACGTTATTGTTAGAATATTTAACTATGACCGAGATTATGACTCCAGAAAATACGGAATTGTATTGGAATAATAAGACAGGAATTCCAATAATTTATTATAAGTCAAGATACGGTTTATTTCTAATTAATTTATTTTAATGATATTACTGTCGAAAGAAAAGTAGAAACAGGGCCTGCATGACCTTTTGACAGGGCAGGTGAATGATAGGTAAGAAATGGGGCCTATCCCCTAAAATTATACTTTGGCTGTACACCGCAGTGATCCGTCCCATGATCACCTACGGGGATGTGGTCTGGTGGCCACGCACCAAGCTGGTTACAGCCTCCAACAAACTACAACGCATGCAAAGACTAGCCTGCATGGCGACTACTCCGACTCCACCTGTTCATACAACAGGAAGCGACAATGGCGGCGGTACGTCTTAACACACTTAATCTCTAGGGTAAGAGGGAAACACCACACAACGCGTTGCTCGAGGGACTCCACAAGGAGTTCCCCATTACGAAAGCCATAAACGATCGGGTGCTCAAACAATTTATCTTTGATAAAAAATACAAGATCCAACTTCACGAGAATCGCCGATGCGAGGGGTGAGAGAGTTGCGTATTTTCACGGATGGATCCAAAACAGGTACGGGTGCTGGAATCTTCTCGGAGGACTTCAACATACATATTGCCACACCATTGGGGGTCCACAACACAGTGTTCCAGGCCGAATATATGGGCATTTCCCTAGCCGCTTCAGCTATTATGGCCAGGGAAGTAAAGGAACATTCGATCCGCATACTCTCAGACAGCATGGCTGCTCTGCAAGCGCTGAACAGTTATACAGTTGATTCTGGGCTAATATACGAGTGCCACCTGCGCCTCAACCAGGTAGGTAGCCTCAATAACATAACCATTCAATGGATCAAAGGACACAGCGGTTCGCTAGGTAATGATGCAGCAGATGAACTTGCCAGAAGGGAGTCGAGCATGGCACCAGTGGGACCTGAGCCCATCACGCCACTCCCCTTCGGATACATACGTACTCTGGTAAAAAACGCACCACAGACGAATACGACAAACTTTGGACGGAGCTAGGCGAATGTAGGCAGGCCAAGGAAGCACTTCCCACAATTTATGGCCGCCTCACGAAACAGGTTCTCCGTCTAAATAAACTAAAGCTGCGTACAGTTACTGTAGCTTTAACTGGCCATGGGTCATTAAACAAACACCTCTATGTCGTAGGAGTAACAGACAGTCCGCTGTGCAGGGCCTGCATGGAGGATGACGAGACAGCGGCGCATGTGCTGCTAAACTGCCCGGTGGTCGCCACGTACAGGGCAAAGTACTTCGGTAACCCAGGTACCCTACGTGAGACGGTCAGTAACATCAAGGCGTTGCTGGCCTTCCTTGAGGAGCTAGGGTGGATCGAATGATCGATTTTCCCACCCGTTCTGTGATCTCTCTTCTACTATATATTGCAGCTAGTTGGTAATTTGGTACATATAGATTTTTTGATTTGATTCTCTAGTCCTGACATGATAAAGTGCTCTGTGATACAGACCACATCAACATTGACATTGCTCTCACTTAGTTCTTCCAGGCAGACAGCAAGATTATCAGATTTGTTCAGTAAGCCCGCAATGTTCTGATGCAGTATTTGTACGTTGTCGTCACAGAAAAAACTCAGTATTATTTATTTCGCCACTAGTGTTTTGCTCATGTATTTTCGATGTATTATTGGCCTCAGTCTTGAGGTCCTTTATTGTCAGTAATATGTCGTTTAAAATAGCTTTCATTCCAGTGTTGTTCAACCTTCCATCAGATTTAGCGAAAGTTTAGTAGTTTAGAAACTTGATAAGTACTGTCATATTATCTGTATGGTATGCAGTGTAATTACGTCAAGGTAATATATGTGTTGTATTGGCACAGTGGTTAAGGCCTTGCCTCTCTTACTTGAGATTGTGGGCTCAAATCTGGGCAAGTACCATAATTGTGAATGCCAATTTACATGTAAATTCTGAGTTTATCAGGTTTTTAGTTTTTTTTATTTATTATTTTTAGTTTACATTACTGACATCGGTGAAGGAAAACATCGTGTGGAAACCTGGACTTATCGTTAATATAAGTCAGAAATCGCCGTCTTGAGCAGTGCTGCTGGGGGGTTTGTTGCGCCACTTCTTCTTCCCAGAGAAAGCATTGGTGAAGGGCGGGCATTTTGGGGGACTGTCTTTTGTAATTTTGACGTTTGAAAAGTGCTGATTCTCAGCGTAATTGGAATAAAATACTTTTGATTTGATTTTCAGCAAGCGTGGTGATCAATACTCGTGCTTTCTCTTTGCCTTGCAGTGGTACAGTAATAGACTGGTATCATGTGAAATCAATGTATGAACAGACAGAATTAAACATTTTCATAAGCTTAATAAACTTGTGGAATGAGGACAGTAGGCGATTTTCCGTTTCTTAATCGTATTTCCGTCCGTCCTAAAATTTCATATACTTTAAATGTTACTTGTAAATGTAATGAGACATCGACACTAATTTCACAAGTTATAAAGTTCTATGTCTTACTTTAGCGCAAGTATTTTAAACCTGTTATCACACTAATATTATAAAGGCGAAAGTTTGTGAGTGAGTGTGTGTATAGGCTACTTTTTATCCCGATATTCCCACGGGATCGAAACTTATGCGGGTGAAACCGCGAGGCGCAGCTAGTTTTTCATAATTTGGGTGGCCGGTTTTCCTAGCTATGCCAAGTCAATCTGATATTAAAATGATGAGACCTATAAAATGATTTTTACGTAAAATATAATTAACCTTTGTCTCTGGCATTCAAAGGAAATTCATTCTTACTTTCTGAGTATGTCAATAGTAAAAAAGGTCAAAATACGGCAATAAGAATTCGACTCTTTAACCTAGTTTATTAAATAAAGAACGTTCGTACAATCGAATTTACTTTTGATATAATTTCTTTACAAAAAACCTTAAGGGTTGGCCTTTGTAAAAATATTTGTGAAAAAGTAAAATGAAAAATCAAATCAGAAAATTAAACGCGTCCTTCTTGGAAGAGGTAAGCGATGCTGCGCGGAATTCTATTAAGAAAAGGATGGGATTTTCCTTTTATTTTGTAGATCATATTAATTTTGACCGCATGTGTAGTCCTTTGTTCAATACCTGAAACAAATAGAAAATTTTGAGTTAGTTAATTGATTTTAGTATATCTAATTGCTCGCCATAAACCAGGCATAAATAAAGATTCCGGGTTGCTGCGGAAAAAGCCAAAAAAACTTTGCTCGACCTAGGAATCAAACTCAGGACATCATGTCAAAGTCAAAGTCAAAGTAAAAGTCAAAGTAAAAGTCAAAAGTCAAAACATTTATTTGAAATAGGCACATAAAAGGCACTTTTGAACGTCAAAAATAAAATTAAAATAAAATTGATTCTAGTCGCATACTCAGCAGTAGTGCTTGCGACCGACATCTTATCTAAGACAAAACATACTAATATATTAAGCGTTACCCTCCTTTACCTCTGCCTTACCCTTCGGAAAAAACAGGCGTAATATCATGTTACATGTAATATACTAAAGAGGTATGTCAGTCCCCTTCAAAAAAAGTTAATATCTAACCACCGTTAACAATAGGTATCTTGTACATTTGTTATTTTGAGGGCTTATTGTATTTAGTCAAATGTTTTTGCAAGCGGGCCTCAATTGTAACATACTTAACACATAATCAGCCAATAATGTTCCCACTGCTGGGACACATGCCTCCTCTCAGTACGAGGGAGTGGGCCGTAATCCACCACGCGGGCCCATTGCGGTTTGGTAGATGTCACATGTCTTCGAATTTTTAGTTCTAGGACATGCTGGTTTCCTCACGATGTTTTCCTTCACCGTTTCTAGAGCAGTGGCGGTGAAATTATTTACTCAAAGTAAAACGCTTGCTTTTGTTCGAACCCATAACCTACAATTCGTAAGTCGAGGCCTTTACCTCTGGGCCTCCACTGCTTCATTACTCACGTCTCATCATCCTCATTACTGCTCATGTCTGTAGGGATTGGCTCAGTTGTTAAAAATAGGAAATTATATTTGTCACGATAAAGATTTAAGCATGCAAAAACTAATTACAAAGGCTGTTAACATTTGCTAATTAACATTTCTTTGAATATTTGGAAATCAACATGGTTGAAGTAAAATGGGGCTAATGAAGAATGGAAGTACTAATTAGAACAAACAACGCGTTTGAGTTATTTTTAGAAGGATTCCGTCGCCATTAGTAATAAACGTAGATACTGATCGAATAGGCTTGATATGCAGACCATATACTATATATGCTTATTTAGTTACTGACGTCATTTATAAACGGTCATTTTGAAAACTAAGTTTAAGTACCTAGTAGTAAGTTTGTGAATATAACTAACTAAATCTACATAATCTTTAGCTTAATAAATTTTTCAAGGCAGCAAGATTTATAATCAATGCTATGTACGCCGAAATTGTCATTTACATTAGTCCTTTAGTTATTAAGATTATTCTAGCATAAGTTTAACGTACGTGATGTGGCTGTGCTTTTCTTAAATAAATAAATAAATCATACATAGTACTTTTGTCGACTGTTCACCTTCTGCCCGCGTGAGATTTCGTGCTCCCCCGCTCTAACCTATTACGGTTTTAGACAATTATTTTCTCAAAAGATTTACAATCACTTACAGAGAAAATACAATATTCAAATTAAAAATACTTGTAACCGATTGGCGTAGTGGGTAAGTATATATACCTACTATGACAAAATTACATTAATATTTCTTAAGAGAGAAAATATTAACCCTATTTCCCTTTCAAACTACCTATTGCATCGCATCGCCTGCCCGTGCTGGTATAGATACTTAATTTTCGCTTAACGTTCTTACTGAATTTATTCTTATTCTCTTCTCTACTATTCTTGCTCGGCTCCTAAGAGTTCTAACGTGACGTTAAATAAAAAATTAAAAAATCAAATCCGGCTTGTAATTCCAGATATTAGCGTGTTCAACAAAAAAACAAACAAACTCTTCAGATTTATTATTAGTATACATATAGTTCTAGAATTAACACACCGATTTACCCGGATGCTTTTATTATTAAAAATATCGTAGGCACATAAAACTATATCCGATAACTGAGATAAGACAATTTCAGCCAGTCCGGTGGCGGGCTAGAACGCCGATAAGCTGCAGTGTTGCACAAAAATGCCATTACAATAAGTTAACCAGCTAAAGTGGCTTGATGAAAACATTTTCTACTTAGTCCGGATTAACTGTGATAATCTAGGACAAAGCTTGCGACGGACCAAGACGAAGTTTAAAAAAACTCTACAGCTCAGGCTGAGAACTTTTCCGAAGTCTTTTCTTACAAATAATGAGTTGAAAACGTCTTCAAAAGTCGTTGATTCTGATTTATCAGCCTGTTCAAGCAAATGGGATAATAGTATCTTCGTCTGACAAAGCGAATAACTAACGTTACCTGGCTGCCGTACAACTTACTTTTCTTCGTATCGTGAACACAGTTGTACGGAGAGGGTATTCAAACAAACACGAATGTTGTTGGGATAACGGATGAATTCACTATCTTGTCTCTCGTTTACTGTTACAAAATGTTTACTTCTTTCTTCTATCTTTCCCTTTCAAACTTTAAAAGCATTTCAAAATCTATCGTAAATATTTTAATTTTTTTATTATTTATTGAATTAAAAAAAAACTGAGTGCATGTGTAACAAGGACTTTTACTGAGCATTGGGATGGTTTAACGTAATATTTTTCACAATGAATACTAAATAAAAATATAAAATACATAGAGCACTATGTATTTTATATTTTTATTTAGTTTGACATGAAGTAGGTATTGATGTTCAGTTCAACGAAACTTGTGTGGAAACTTTTAAGGCTTAATGCCGAAGTCGTAGCGACTTAGTCGGTTCTTAGTATATATATATATTCAGGAATTTAGTCAAACCTGCACTTCAAAAGATTAGGATAGGGATTGATTCTGTACAAACATGTGCATCTAATACCTATGTTTAACTGGCATACCAAACCACCGTCTGTATCAAAGATTATTCTTTGTAAAGCATTAAATTTTCCTAAACCTTTTCAAGAAAGTAATTAATTTCACCATCTATTAATAAAGGTAGAATGTCGAAATTTCCATCAAGACAAGGGGAAGATTCCAATGAACTCATTTTACGTCTTTTTACTTAACGTACCGGTTTCAAAATGCGTGCGGAAAGCTAATATTTTCACTAGGAAGCTTTAAAAACGCTCATAACATTTAATTTAGGGGAACGTGCGGATTCCGCGAGTGTAGCTACAATTACACACACATAATTGTGCTGATTGATGTTCGTAATTGTTAATATCGTGTCGCTTTATGTGAATTATTAATTATATAAGGATAAATCGTGAATTTGACTAATTAGGATTCTGCAAAATTTGGAGCGTAATATACCTATCTATTATTCAACTTTATGTGTGTATTTCCCCCCTCAATAGTAGCTGAGTAAGCCTCACATAACTAGGTACACAGCATTTGAGCAACATGCATGTGCTTTTAACCCGCGTGTGTTTACTCTGACAGCCCTCGCTAATCTGATGAATCTGATTACGACCACCCGACGAAGGCCACGTCAACCTAATGGGATATGTCAGGAGTCCTGCATGCAAGGTGCATAGGATTACGATTGGACGCTAAAGGGACCAGACCGAACTAATACAATCATTCAGATTGTCGTCCTCTGCAATTAGAGTTTAGTCCGATGGATTTTAGTCAAATGTTGTTTACAGTAAAGGATTTTCGAGTATTGTTCTAAACCTATTTATGTTTTCTCTATAATTTAATTGTAATTCTTTTGAGAAAATAAATATCTTTAACCGTAAGAGGAGACTTTAGTAGTAACGTTAGACTGAAAAGTTGTGTGGAAATAGGTTGCCATGGTATGAACATGTGATGCGGAAGAATGAGGGAAATGTCGTGGGGAAAGTTTTGAGTATGAATGTCGATGGCTATAAGAGCAGGGGAAGACCAAAGAAACGACGGGAATACTGTGTGAAAGGTAGCTGGGGTGGATCGAATGATCGATTTTCCCACCCGTACGCAAAATACGGGCATTGTCGTGGAGTTGCGGACACCAGCCCGTATTACCTATTACCTTACTGTGTGAAAGGTAATATAGCTAGAAAGAGAGAGAGGGATACTACTGGGATGCCGACTAATAGAGAAGTATAAATACATGATTGCGCCCACCCTAAATAAATTAGGATAAGGGCAAGTGACTGATGTAAAATTCAGGCAGTGGGCAAACATCATGCAGCAATAGTCATCACTTTTGGCAAAACAGATTGATTGTAACGAGTGTTAGATGACAAGATTCTAAAAAGTGTCTTACAGAAACAAGTTAATTTAACACAATATATATGGAACAATTTATCAGTAGCTGATAGCGTTGCTTCTAATTAGACTTCAGACAGAAAGTTCTGTCGATCACCCGGAGGCGTACAACGGCATTTTGTGTTCTTACACAAAATCTCCATCTAAGCTTAATAAGAATATCTGCTTCGAAAGTGAGCAACAAGCTTTATTTCTTAGAAAACTTACTGACTACTTATTTTCTAAGTTTTATTTCATTTGTGAAAGTTTGCACTCAACATTGTCGATACTATCCTATATCATCGATCACCATGGTCTTCATATGATCTGACCAACATTATGGACTTTAAAAGAGACTGTGACCTCTGAGTTTGTTTCGGCCTTTCTTCTCAGACTAGTCAGATAGGAAATGCCGACCCCATCCAGTTTTTAAATATGATTGACGTGTAGAAGTGTTTGTACAAACCTACTTACAAAATAAAATCACTTATTATTTATATTTTCTTGAATAATATATACGATGCAAAAAAACATTTGCTCAATAATTATTTTGCTTTCCAACATTAAACGTAATTAAAGCTTTTATTAAACTTCAGACCCATTTTGTGAAGTTCCAATTAAACCGCACGACTATGTACCTAGAGGAATCTCAAATAAAAAAAGCAAAAAAAAACATTCCCGCATAAGGGAGTGAAGTGAAAAAGCGAGCGAGAGATTTTTAGCTGGGCTAATTATCGCCTAAACTGGGTCGGGTCAGGCAATGCTATAAAATTTTAATTTGGACTAATATAGCCGGCTCCATTATTCAGTTAGCGCTTTGTTTAGTGCCTTTCATCTGTACGTAGATTTAGGGAGGTTTAATCACAATTTTGTATCAACTTTGTTGTTTGTTTATAATAAATTTTGTATTAATAATAATAATTCTCAATGATACTAATAGTATCAACATGATTATAATTGATCGAAATTTTGAACATAGTTTGTGTAGATAACATAACAAAACTAGAAACACTTCAATATCTGATATAATGATTTTAGTGCTCATTTTAGTGACTAAATGGCTACTAAAATACATGACAAATAACATCTACACATTTCATTGAAGAATACACTAAACCCCTGTAGATAGACTAGCGGTCTGTTGCATACACCGCCGCGAACCATAAGCCTTGTAATCCTAATACATTGTTATAACTAGTACTATCTTAGTTCAAGTTTGCTTTGTGGTAACCTAGGCAAGCCTGAGTTAGAGACGACGTTTGGCTATTAAATTAACTGAGTATATATCGTGATTTACGTGCTCAAGTGACTAATTTGATTGCAAAGGCCTCCCTTCATGGTATCCACTTATTGCGATCTTGAGGTTCCAAGATTCTGTCCTGTAATCTCCTTTGTGGCGCGGAGATAAAGCAGCATAGCATAAGGATAATCGGCCAATAATGTTCCCAATGCTGGGACACAGACCTCCTCTCTGTGAGAGAATGTGGGCTATAATCTACCACGCGGGTCCAGTGACTATTCAAGAGTGAGCTACTAAATATCACTTTTAACGATAAGACCGCCCATCAGCCTTTGTAAGATTTCCACGTTTATATCTGTAATACACTTAGCATAACCAGCCTATAATGTTCCCACTGCTGGGATACAGGCCTCCTCTCGGTGAGAGGGAGTGGGCCAATATGCGGGCCCAGTGCGGGTTGGTGGATGTAACTTATGTTCGACTTTTTAAAAGTGCCTGCCTGGTTCTGAACTTACAAGTCGTAAATCGCTGCTGTTACCACTGGGCCATCAGATCAGACTTTCTATTGGAAGGAAGGTGGAAATTGTCATACTCATCATGTGATGGTAGTCGGATCGGTGATCGCAGTTTTTCTTTAATCAAGCCGACATAAAAGGAGGGCAGGAATAAACAAAGTAGGTATATATATTATGGAAACCCCATGGAAAAATTCATAAATTGGTAAATCATAATCTCAATTTCCATGCCTAATTTGTAAAGTGCTAAAAACTTAATCATTTGGCTTACTAGTTTATGACCCAATGACCAAAATTAATTGATTTTGTGGCAATAACTGAATTTTCATAGCTCGCGTGGTAAACGCGGGGATGATGTTAAGCCCCTGATGGAATAATTATTTTTCGGGGTATAGGCCAGTGGCATCAATCACTCAATTTATCGGACATTTATTTTATTTTAATATGGCTTGCTACGGAGAAATTTTGTAGTGGTGTAAAGTCACCGTTATTGCGTATTTATAAACCAAATTATGTAAAGAAAATGCGAGAATTAACGCTTGGATGAGTAATTAAACAATTCAAAGAAGGTATTTCTGATTAGTGCAATCTATACCAATAATAAAGCTGAAGAGTTTGTTTGTTTGAACGCACTAATCTCTGGAAATACCAGACCGGATTAAAATAAAATCGTTTTGCATTTGATTGCCCAATTCTTATTCTATTTAACATCACGCTAGAACACTTAGGAACCGAGCAAAAAAAAAGTCAACAAGAAAACGAGGTAATAGCACAGGCAGGCGATGCGATGCGACAGAGTGGGGCGGGGGAAAATGAAATTTCACGCGAACGAAGTCGCGGATCGACACTAGTGGCATTATATAGGTACCGTTACAATACCAATTCAGCAATTCTATCGCAAATAATAATACAAATCAAGTATCTTGACTTGGATCGCGAGGTTGTCGACATGTGGCATTTGGACTCAGCAATCATTGCGCCGATAGTCGTGACAGCCAATGGGTTAATAGCCAAGAACTTCGAGCAACACCTGAGGAGGCTCTCGTTGGGCAGCAGGATCAAGGGCTTGATTCAGAAAGCGGTACTACTGGACATGGCTCGCATTCTCAGGAAGTTCCTCTCTCTGGAGCCCTGACCGCTGGTAGCTTGGACCCTGTTCCCGCTACCGGTGGGCTACTATTTTTCATATTTTTAAATGTTTTTTTATCTTTTTGTTTATAAGAATATTTAAAAATGTAATTTGTAAGTATTTAAATGAAATGAAGGAATAATAATAACCTTATTTCGGGTGGCATAGACCCATAGAAACCTTAACCTAGTACATATTACATAAACTTTTATAATTTGTCATGACTCGCCACACCTACACACGACATGACCCACTGATTCTGAAAGGGACAGTCAAAGGGACAGGCAAAGGTTGGTTAGAAATATTGATAAGGTAAAGAATGATGAAATAGTTATTTGTATATGACTCAAGTTATAATATCTGTCAGAGAGACTGTTTATACATGCTCGTAGGTAAGTACCTGAATGAGTGATCCCATGACGTTCAAGATGAATCCCTAACGCACTTAACTATGCAGATATTAACTATATTCATAAGTATGTTTGCAATCCTACGTCGTCACAGTCCACAGTGGGCGCAGCTAGCTTGTTCACAAACACACATTGAAATAATTTATGTACTACTGTATTTGGTCGTAACTGTCGTGAATCTAGTCAGCCAACCAAGAACAACCAAGATGCTGTTGTTGACTAATCATCTAATGACAATAATACCAGGCTATTGTGGTCCCACTGTAGGGCTACGGCTCTTTTCATACAAAGAAGGCACGAGCATTGATCACCACGCTTGCTCAAGATGGGTTGGCACTTTCAGACTTATTGAGAATGCGAGGTGGTAAATTTTTTTCAGTGAGTGACCAAATGGGGTTACTACGCTCGCGTTAGTCTCATTCTTTACTAGAATTATCTAATAAATAATTTTAAGTACCTATCTCAGTTTTTTGTGACCTCTATTTCAAGATTGAATTGTTTTTTAGTAAACGTCTTGAAACTCTTTGAGCTAATCCAATGATTATTATACAACCCGCTCAGAACCCAATGGCCCTCACTATAAGAACCTTGTTCTGTCCCTTTGATGTCTCCTTTATTTTTATGCACTGAAATTATTAATTTATTATATTACATCATATTATATCGTTAATTCTAATTAAGATTTTATTGCCAGCTTTAAGGGTTCCAACAATTTAGAAAATTTGATACTTTTAACGGTTTCAGAAATTAATTTTGAGCGCCGCCGGTCTCGTATCTGTGGAAGCTACGTCAGGCGTTTCCAAGCAATGTAATGGCTTTATGAGTTCCCCTCCACTTTTTTCGAATAATTCCTTCGTATAACGAGCGAAATTAAATTATTGTGTCTGCCACGTATCCGACGCAGGTGAGCGGGAATTGGAATACCTGCATTGCTTTACCGAACGAACGAATTTTATTAACCGCAAGTAAGAATGTCGGCTCGTGACAGCAAAAAATAATATTATGAAGATAATGGAAAGTTGAGGCGGAATTAAACGTCGTGAGCAGATCCACAGTCGGGCATTGTGAGCGTATGATGGATAATGTGTACGTATGTGTGTGCTATTCAGATTTTTATTAAACTGTTTTCCGGCAAACACTCGACGTTTCTTCCGCACCAAATCCTATAAACACACTTAAAAAGCCACAAAGGTACGCAATAACGTAATGTTACCTTACGGTAAACCGAAAACAATTCATTTCTGCGAGCGCCCCCCTGCCCCTCCCCCTGCGTCACGTACCTGCGCCCCCTCTACCGTCGAGGAACCGCGGAATGTTAGTCGATCCGTAAAAAGCAATTCTTCCCGCGCCGTTTGCCTTTTTCACCGTACATTTAATGTGAACCAATGTAATAGTTTATTTGGTTTTTTTTAATAGGCTCTGGCAATCGAAAGCTTAATATTTGGTGGTTAATTGATCTTAATTTTTTTATTAATGGGTTCAAATTGAATGCACTCTTGTCAATTTAACCTTTACAATACTTTATTCCTGTCTAAATCTAACCGAATAAGTAAGAATCTAAACCTATTTGTACAATGCAATATTCTCATTTTTCAGACTTCATAAGCTTACCATAACATGTAATGCGACGAGGTTATATGTAAAGCAATGTGAAGTATCATTACATTTCCACAATTTTATTGCCACTATTTGCGGAGGACATGATGTAAGGAATCGTACCCGAATATATAAGGAAACATCGTGTAAATAAAACAACATTGTAGTATGTATATGTACGATACATCCCCCTTTACTTGTTATGCTCAAAAGGGTGAAATAAGAAAAACTCGCTTTATATCCCTAAGTCTGTCTCAAATAAATAGTGAGTTTCACGATGAATACGAGTATCATTTTCGTTTAGCAGTCTTACAACGAAAATATGCCAATGTAAAAACTGGAGGGTATCCGCTCCATTGATTCAGAAAGAACGGGAACAACTGTATCGTTTTTCCAATGTAACTGTTCGCAGTACAGGCGACAGCATATCAGCGGTAACAGTTTCATAGTAGCGCTTTTATGTCATAGCGGTAAGAGTGGTTTTCGTAATGCCAGTGTCACCTGTTGACTGTACAATGCTACAATAGGTGTGCACACTGTGCGTAGGAGAGGAAAAAACAATGAATATATCTCGATGTTAGAATATGTAAGCAGCGAGTATGTATGTGATAAAGCAAATAAAACATTCCTCACCAGTAAATTATTCCGCCCAGATCTCAAGACTTCCTAATTTCATACGACTTGGTAAACTAGATCTTTTGTCGTACTCCATATTTGTATGTATCGCACAAGTCGTTCGTGAAGTCACCAATAAAATTTTACTACGTCGTTTAGCAAAAAATGTGTACAATACGAAACACAAAGAGCCATCACTACTTCGAAATGTTACATATTTTGTTAAAGCCAGTATCGGAAAACTCTCAAATACTCAAGGAAAGATACGTTATTATGATTAATGATAATTATGAGACATCTTTTACGAAAAACTGTAAATTATTCAGGCTCTTGAATAATAAACTTAGTAATGTTATGTTTGTTTGCAAAGCACTTATACTTAGTGGGCTAAATAGGGCAATATTGGCCACGTAAGTCGAAAAACATCTGCGTCCTTCCATTAACACAACTCGGAGTGGTGGGCCGGGCCGTGTTGGGCACACTGCGGCCAATGTGAACACTGCCCATATTCCGCAGTTGTCCGGAACCACGCATTCTGATAAACTGATTTTAAACGCTTGTAACAATCGCAAACAAATATGTGGACTTTTATTATTGCTTTAATCGGAATCAATTACTGCATGTGGAATTGAGTCTGCAGATCCATCCATCCATCATTTATCGTTGTTATGGAAAATTTCATTATACGATGATTTGTTTCACGAAAACACCGTGTTGTTTTACATTGTTTTCCCACGCCCTTATATTTTTTTTCTTACTGAATATATTTGCGTTGTACCCATACAATTTTAATATTATATCCATTTACGATGCTAAAGAAATGCAAGGTCACGATCCGTAGTACGCGGGGGCAATGACCGTGCCTGAGAAAATCTAGCGTTTGCAGACTGAAGGTGTAGCTACGTTGTTGTTGTTACTCGCGTTTTACTTGCAACTTTTGTTATTTTGTAATGAAAATTCCGCGAATCTTTACGATGAAAAATATTTTATTTTGTAACTATGAAAATGTAATATGTTTTCACCGTTTCGTTTATTGGGTTATCGTTTTGGTCAGTGTTTTTTCAGTAATAAATTTCAGCTGGATATCTTACTGAAAACCAATCCTGAGGTAAAAATAAATACCTATAAATCTATAAGATTACCAGTTTCGTGCACCTTGTGTAAAGCACAATGACGGTAAATACACTCGGAGCGAAATAAATAAAACGTCGACCGAGGCAATACCAGTAGCGGGGTCGTGTCTTCAAATGATACCCCTCCACGCTAACTCGAAATCTTTTAACGGGTTACCATTGTTAAAGAAAGAATAACGCTGAGAGACGTTCCGAGTGAAGCCTCTTCGTGTCTCACGACAATAAATTCTAATCATTGGACACGGATGTCAAAAACAGCGAGCCAAGCACATACTGGTACTGAGGACGTCTACCTACTCACTTAAACTATCGCCGCATTAAATATTAATAGTTCGCTTTTTTCGACACAAAATATTCACCAAAATATCAGGTAGAAACCCGAACACGCTCTATTTACTATCTACGTTACATAAGATTATGCTCGGTAGGTTGTTTCTCCTCCGCTACACATCGGTATTCGCCCGCACTCCGTCTTCCTTTTACCAACTAATTTTACCAACAAAATTATAAAAAAAGCCCTAAGCAGTATCTTAAAATTTAATGTAAAAAAGAAACTAAAAAAATAACATTTCATTTAGGCGCTCACATAAAAATATATAAACATATTTTTTGACTAAAAACGAAACAAAACACGAAATTTAGAGTGACTCGCTCGTAAAGCAGGAAAAAGTCGTCTCATTTATTTGCCTCTTAGCGATAAGGACGGTGGAGCATTGTGAGCTGGTTGACGTCAACTGTCAGGTTTCACAACGTTCCACCTCTTTCAGCGGCGTCGTTATGGACACGTATACCTTGATTTAATTTCTTTGCAACGCTAAGAATGGTAAAGGAGTGGAGCCGTTAGGAAACCGACCCGGCGCACAAACACACGAGCGGAATAGTTTATGTGCTCGGACCGAGCAGCTTATAAACCATATTTTCGAGAGCCCGATTGGGCGATATGAGACTGTCACGAGTATTTGTTTATCGCAGCTGATATTTCCCAGCGCAGGCGATACTGAGAAACAAATTCGAGCGTTGATTGCCAGAGTCGCAGTAGTTTACTCAAGGGTCGAGATTATCCCAAAGGAAGAGGTTACTTGGCCAGTTCTCTCGAGTTGAATGCCAGTATATTGATCGGTCGTAAACAAGGTACAGTCCCGCCGAAATTAGGACGAATGGTCACGTCAGGGTATCGCGTGACGACCGCGTGTCTGCCGGAAACAGAGATATAAAATATTTTTATTACCGCCTCTAGTGGTTAATAGTAACCATTAGGCTGTTCATTGCTTTGTTTATCTTTCTACGCGCGTGTTGGGACGGAATTGCGTTATCCGCTATTATGTGTAGTGTTATTCGGGAACATAAAAGAAAGAATTCAATTTAATTAAAGAGGTTTTGCAATCTGATATCGACGTTTTATGCAGAGGTGTAACAGTAAAATTCTTGATCGCTTGAAACGAATAAAGCGTGTTATGGAGCTACAGACAGCTGCATGCTGCTCCACGTCTCCGACTCTAAGTATTTGTTTTATTTCGTCACAACAGGGCGCAAGATTTGTTTGTGGCACGTAGAAAAATATTACTAACTCAACAAACTTGCAAAGAATTGCGTTCAATTCTCAGGTCACATACTTGTTTCCCTGAATTTGAAATGTATTACAGCAGCATGCATGCTTCACAGCAATAAAAGTGAGTGGGTTATAAATTTATGGCGTTCCTAGTTGTATTTTTCTTGGAGTCAATGGGATCATTCTGGTATGCGCATTGGAAACGTCGGGGTGCACTCGTTTTATCAAATATTTGTTGCGTTCGTTCGTGCGTTCGTTTGCGTTGCGTTATCTTATTATGATGGAGAGGCAATAAAGGTTGCTAATAGCTGCACTGAATTTTTTCAAAGTTATGTAGTCCTTTTATGAATTAAATTACATTTTCCTTCCACGTATTCCCTTGATATTTATTGCATTCTGACAGTTTAATCAAAGACAGGTCCAAATAAAATCTGTACTTGATAATATATGTCAACACGTTATAAGTTAATAGTTAAACTACTAGAATTTGTACTATTTTAACCACTAGTATTTATAGCAATAGGCTAACCCCCTATTCCGAAAGGTGGTTGTACTATACCCTTCTGCCTAAAAGCGTCATGCCATGTTTACTATTTTATTTTAAATGGTACCTTCAAAATATAATTTCAAACTACACAAACAAGGGACAGCATTAATTTTACAAGCATTAAATCTTTCTTGGGTCAGAAATATGAAGTAGAAGAGATTACATGTATATTTAATTCGGAAGTGACGTAACACACGCGGTTTGGAGACTGGCATAAATCCTTCATCACTGAACGGAAACACCGCGACGTTGATTTCTTCTGATAAAGAATGTATGAGGTTTTGTGTTTGGTTGCTTATAATTTTGGATTAGCATTCTGGGTTGCCATTAAACTTATTTGCAAATGTTTGGACTAGTTTTGGTTTTAGGTACATGTTTTAGATAAGTAGAAGTTGTGTTTTGTTTTTAAACTTATTTATTTATTTTACCATTTATGTACACACGTATACAAAGAGACAAGAAAAAAAACAGAACAGAAAAATAGGTACAAAGGTGATGCTTATTTCATAAGAAATCTCTTCCAGCATACCTGCGACAGGATAATAGATAGAGAGATACTAGATAGCGTGTGTAAGAGTAAAGGAGACAAAAAAAAAACATTAAATCATAAACGATTAACTTAACTACCAGCACACACTTTAACTTCAATGCGATAGGTTTTCAAACAAGATGCGTTATACGCCATGCGGCCGTAATGTCCAAGTACAGGGCATTTTTGAAGCCTTAATTACAAATTCTGGTGAAAATGACAGATTTTCGTGACATCCGTTACAAAAATGATGGATTTGCTCTTCTAGAAGCCCGTAGCTTTAGGTAGTGAAACGTAAAATAGAAAGAAAATACATTTATTTAGCACACACTAAAAGACACACAATACACCAGATACATACATCAGATAATAACAAAAAAATAAAGATCAAATAAAAAGTGGAAAGTCCGATGTAAGAAATTAGCAGGAAATTGTGCCTCATGGTTGCGCCAAAATGGCCCAGTTCAGCAAAAATGCCAGACAACTAGTGCCTGACGCTGGTTATCAACTGGACCTAATGTGTGAGGTGACGGATGTAAATCAGTTGTATACTGCGTGACGTGCGTATACATACTTAAAAAATAGATAAATAAAATAAAATGAATACTAATAATAAAATCTTTAAGTCTTTGAATTCAAATGAGTGAAAGTTTTGCATCCTTTCAAACTATTGGCATATAGGCATACAGGCATTTTCGTCATGCTAATAGTAATCTAATCAGCCAGGCTAGAAGTCCTACGTTTCTTAAACAGACCAAACAGAAAACTACGTGTCTTTTTAACCGACTTAAAAAAAAGTGGAGGTTCTCAATTCGGTTCTTTATGTTTGTAACTCCGTTATTTTATAAGCCGATTTGCAAAATTCTTTGTTAGTTTATATTATTGATTATGTTTTAATAACTTCCTGTCACTGATATTTACATAGCAGGTAGTGTTGTATGTTTTTTTTTTGTGCAAAATTCGAAATAATATTAAGGTTTTCATACATCCAAGTACCAATAACTTAACATACACGATATACAAAGTATGCACGTTGCTACTAAGCTCAGCAATTATCGTATCAACGATACCTATAACTATTTCAAACGCAAGACGGCGCCAGCAGTCAATTATTATTGCCACTATTCTGATTTCAGTCGTTTCAGGTTTATGATACGTGAAATATTAGCTAGACCAGCCTATAGCTTGTTAATTACAGTGTGAGATTGCAACTGGTAATAGAAAATGGCATGGCAGATGTTACGGAAATTGTCCTCCTAATAGACCTGCCATCTATTAACGAATATACTCTAGCAATAGTGTATTGATCTGTGTATTCACTATTGCTTTCATCACTGTATACACAAGTATACGGTATATACAAACCTACTTCATTATAATTAACGTCCGGAAAAATAAACAAGTATAAAAGGTTCCGGATAGTCGTCCAAACGAAATCACAAGATTTTTTTTTGCGGCGACACAAGATTGCGGTCAACAATATTTTTACTCTCCCGGAAATCGAATCAGGATTTCCGGTTCGACATTCTTCATGGCCTGGGTCAGTTTGTGATGCTAATATAAGTGGAATATGTTGGTGCTTTCAGAATACTCACAAACATTTGTAGTTAAATTCATTTTATCGTTCTGAAGGCTACGTGATCGTAGCACTTGCTACGCCGTAGCAAAGCGCGTAACGAACTATTCGCGACGTAACAGCGCGTTCCGAAGCTTGAAAAAGTTTACTAATCTTGTCTGTTAAATACGCCAAAGCTCTATATTCAATAAAAAAAATAAAACGGGAGTTCTGTGTTTGAAGCATAAAAAGCAAACTTGTTATAAAACAACAGAGCCAGACCAGAAAAAGCTTTGAATTCATTTCAATTGAACTGAAAATAGTGACTGACGTCACGTATAACAGTCGCTGGACGGCAACCCGTCATTTAATCTGCTTTAATGACAAACAAGTAACGAACAACCACGCCACGAGTATGAGTCAACAGGTTGCGTAGAATGCCATCGAAGGCTTTATCCGTGACGGGAAATCGGCATTAATCGCCAGCACGAATGTTATATTTGCATATTCATGGCACGGAAACCCCCTTGATTTAACGACAACCGCGGAATGATCGTTAAACCCCGCAAAAAGTGTCACGTCACTTTTTTTTATTTTCTCCTAACACGGAATATATATTAGGGGCCCTCATCGCGTATCGAAAAACGGCGCTCAAGCACCTCCTTCACTTATTAAGTTAAGGGTAGTAACACTTAATTATAGGCACGTACTTGAGTTTATTGCGATAATATGCTATGAACAATCACGAATTTGGGTTTTTTCCGATTTTTCGACCATTTGCGGTATTATTGAAAATTATTCATGCATTATTCGTACAGGCATTATTTTGGGTGCAATGTGGACGTTTAGGATTTTTATAAAAGCAATTATGGAAATTATGTGGAGAAATACTTACTGGAATTGCTCAATATATTCGACATTGCTCTCTCTGACAATTGATTTATACGACTTTCATTCAAAGAACCTTTAATTATTTCATTTTTATTTTGCAATATAAAACTGACAATATCTTCTTGAAATTAATATTTAAAAAAAACTTGTATACTAAATAATAGTCCTTTATCCTCTTTATCTTCCCTAAAGTAAATACGCGAATAACTTAAAACATTAAATAGAGAGACCCGCAGTACATTTAACATTATACAAAAACATTAGCGTGTATACTTTGACAGAAGGTACAAGTTGCGTTGGGTTCTGTACATGAGATAACGTTGCTTGAGAATGATTAATGCGCACCCTTGTCCTGGAATATCACGTCATCCCAGGGCTGGGTTTTTAATATAATTAGCGAATGTACAAGACGGGTTCAAACTTTGAGACCAGATTGCGGTACGTTCTTTTGCGTGCGACTGTACCTTGGGAAATGCGGACGTGATATATTCATAACAATTCTGTTAGTATCCAACAAAGGTGTTTATTTGGAAGAGATGTTCTTGCTACTGGTACTATTTTTATATAATACTAGCTGACCCGGCAAACGTTGTTTTGCCATATAAATTATTTCTAGCTGCCCGGCGCTACTTCGTTCGCGTGGTGTCCTACCCCCTACCCTACTCCTACACTACTCCTACCCTACTCCTACACTACTTCTACCCTACTCCTAACTTGCTCCTACACTATTCAAAACCCTTAATTTAATACTTGATTCAATTCGAGTGGACACGAGTCTACCGTACCGAAGGGACGATCGTCAAATGTTTGACAGGAAAGTAGAACAGTTTATATGGGAAAATTAAATTGTTGTTTTTACTATCTTCCTCGCAATTTTTCCATATTTTCTCACCGTTAAACCTTCCCTGGAGTATAACAAACATTTCAAAACTAAAATCAGCTAAATCAGCCCAGCCGTTCTCGAGTTTTAGCGCTACAAACGAACAGCAATTGATTTTTATATATATATAAATAGATAGATTGTGCTGAAAACAAAAATATGTCAAAAACTTATCAAAAATGTAGGCACATCAGTTGGTATTTTTGGCAAATTGAGACTGAGATCAGACTGTGAACGTTCTTAAAATTATGCGTAAGTTGCCCCTCTGGGAATAACGCTAATGATGGAGAAAAACAACAACACACGTCGAGGGCGGCTATACATAAATAAATCAACGCATGTTTTTCTCCGTATTACTGAAAAGAAACACCGTATCCATACAATTACCAACTGGTAACATTATATCATAGATAAAACCAACTAATCGCAACTTTCAATTAACTTTAGTTAATCACTAGTCGTACACGTTGTAACTATACAATAGAAGGCTTTGCCAACATTGTGGATTAATCGCATTAAGTATAGAGTTTAAACACAGACATCATTAGCGTAATCTGTTTCCCAATTGACGAATTTAATTGACGAGTAATTTATCTTTAGATACTGTATTTACAGTTTGTGGGCTATGTTTTTTTGTATTAGTGGCAGTAATTTGCTGGTTTGATTAATGCCGTGCGGAAAAGTTAGCCAGCCATCTTTTTTTTCACAAAACTTCATGGCTACTGCTATTACGAAGAAGATTTAGATACTGTCATTATAGTAAAGTGCATTAGCAGAGAGATAGCTTTATAGATACTATATTATATACCTTGCAATGGTCCGATTCTAATCAGCCATTAGATACGAATCAGTCGACTTGTCTCAGACAATTAGTGCTGAAAGCTGAGCATCGCACGTCGACGTCGCATTGTGCGGTCACAGCCTAATCGATTTGTATGCACAATCGCTTCATAAACACAGTAGTCCTACACATAAGTTAAATAAACGAACATAGCAATGCCTGAAGAAGATCTGTCGCAGCCAATCAGCGTGTTGACAGATCCAGACAATCTAGACAAGACGGTGACTGTGAGCTTTGCATGGTTCTCCTCATTAGAGGAAAGGTAAACATATATTCTATTGGCTATAAATGGCGTCGAATGATAAAGAAAATTATATCATTGCTTCAATTTGTAAATATTCAAAAAAGATCTTACATCTTTTTATTCCCTATTTATGCATTTTTTATCTCAATATGAGGTTATTTTTAAACAAAAGGATGCCCTCCAATATTCATTTCCAATGTGTAGTACACTGGCCTGCAAAACTAAGTACTACACTTTTAAATATATTTTTTTTTCTAAATTATAGAAGTTAGAGATGTAAAATAAAAAAAAGGTTATATAGCAAATTTTATCAGCTTTCTTTGAAACTAGTAAACTATACATTAGTAACATTTTTAACTTAGAAAACATAAAAAAAATAAATTAGCTATTTTAACTTTTAAACTTTTAAATAGTCTCAAAAAACTCAATTAATATTTATAAGTATGTTTTACATGTTATTTAATTTTACAAGCTTTTATTTAACTTGCGATGTATGTACATATATGTATGTATGTTCGGGTGGACGCTTGCAACTCAATTTCGAAGCAGATATCTCCAACCGATTGAGCTGAAATTTTGCATGCATATGTAAATCGGATGACAATGCACAATTATTATGACATGGAGCTGATCTGATGATGGAACCGGAAGGTGGCCATAGGAACTCGGAGTTAAACGACACAACCTCATCGAATTTGGACTCGTTTGACCCATCGTGACGAGAACTTTGGTGCTAGATGGTAACCAGGGTCTAATGATGGAGCTGGAAGATGGCCATAGGAACTCGGTAATTAAACGACACAACCACATCGAGTTTGGGCTCGTATGATTCGTCTTGACGAGTACTTTGGTGCTAGACGGTAACCAGGGTCTGATGATGGAGCTGGAAAATGGCCATTGGAACTCAGTAATTAAACGACATAACCCCATCGAGTTTGGGCTCGTTTGATTCGACTTGACGAGTACTTTGGTGCTAATGGTAACCAGGGACTAAAGATGAACAGGTAGCTTAAGTGCAGTAAACGCATATAACGGAAAAACACTGCTACGAACTACGCCGTAGTCAATCTCGCATCAAAACAAGCTTTTTAAAAATTAGCTTTTATTACTTATTAATAAAAAGGACTAAAAAGTTAAAAATAATTTAAACCTGATAAGAAATAAATAAAAGCGTGTTACATTTTAAATGGAACATTAAAAAACATTTAGAACACAATGTAACACGCTTTTATTTATTTCTTATCAGGGTTAAATTATTTTTAAATAAAAAAATATTTTTACAACCTAGTTAATTGTAACAATTTTACGACCCAACCAATAGGAAAATAAAATAACAAATGCTCATTGATGAATAACCAACGTTAAGGTTAGTGCACAAACATAAAAATAAACCTTTCATGTTTGAAACATTCAGCTAATAAAATAACAAATGCTCATTGATGAATAACCAACGTTAAGGTTAGTGCACAAACATAAAAATAAACCTTTCATGTTTGAAACATTCAGCTAATAAACATATAAATGCTAATATGCATGCTAATAAGCATTCAGCTATGTAAACAGAATTATAAAATAAGGGTAAAAAATCACTTCTTACTGTATAACGCGAAAAATATCAAATAATATTTGGGACCAGTTTGGACGCGTTCGTGAGTGAATTCAGGAAGATGCTGATAAAAGAAGATTTATTTGAATGTATATTTTTATATTACACAGAGCTTCAATCAAAGCTTTCTTTTGGTAGAAATATGACCGCAAAATGTTTCGTTAGCTGTTATTAGTATTTTTTAACTGAACAGACAGCTGTGCTGCTGGGGAGTTTGTTGCGGCACTTCTTCTTCCCAGCGATAGCACTAGGAAGTGATGAAGGGCGGGCGTTTTTGGGGGACTATCTTTTGTAATTATGACGTTCAAAAAGTGCTGATTCTCAGCCTAATTTGAATAAATGACTTTTGATTTTGATCTTTTGTGATAGAATTAATATGATAGATATACATACAGTCCTTTCACAAAGTTATTTAACCTCTGGTAGCAGCAACCAAACAGCAATCTTATTGTAATGACAATAAAGATCATTAGAGACTAGTCAGTAGCAGCAATCCAACTGCAACCTTATTACAAGGAGTATAAAGGCCACTGTGATTTTGACAGCGATGCAAAATCAGAGGTAGACAAAAACTGTGAATAAACTGTAAATTAAACATAACTATAATTTTAAGTCACTGATGCTATAATTACAATACTGAAAATGGCCAAATATTAAATGAACTGCATTCTAAAAAATCCATATTTATTTATAAGCCTGCCAAAACATACCCCAACAATATTATGTTATTCAAAGCTTTAAATAAATAATGAAGCAACAACAATTTGAAATCAAACTCATATGCCATAATTTATTTGTCAATCAATTATAAATGACGACGATACCTCGGTAACAGATTGCGTTATTTTAATACTACGGCAGACAAAATGTGACTGTTAAACTAATAATTGATCACAATTTACTAGTAGTGGTAATTAGAGAATTGAGAGATGTGTGTTGTGTCCTGTCAAACTACATACATAGTCAGCGCCTGACGTAAATTGAAGTATTTTTAGTGGCCATGTTTTCAATCACGTCTAAACTTGCTATGGAGTATCTTAATTTGACGGGACTAAACTAGTATGTATCTTCTGTCCTTTTCTTAATGAAATAGAAAGAAAAAGATCCACTGAACTTAAATTTAGTTAAGTTTGTGAACAAGGGAATCGGCGCTATTATAGTGCATAAGTATGTGCGCAAACACAGGTGCACTCTCTGTTCATAGTCCGATGGGAAAGCAGTCCGTTCCGGCAATCGAACCCAGGACCCACACGCACAGCAGTCGCGCTTGCAACCACGAGACCAATGAGGCAGTAGAGTAGAGAGTATTTATTAGAGCTCCTGAAATTCCGTGAAATTTCTTGTACTGCAAAATTTTGTATAATGTGCTTTCCTGACATGAGATATTAAGTAAACAACTTGACAGGAAAATTACGATTAGGATTTTCGTATCCGGTAAAAAATTTTTGATTTTTAGAAGAAAACAAATGAAAATAACTTTAAAAACCACTTCCCACTAATAAAATTTATATACACTCAAATAATTACAGAGCAATAGTGGTCCAGTGGTAACGGCACCGACTTAAGAGCTGTAGGTCGTGGGTTCGTTTACTTTGTGTAAATAATTTCATCACCACTACTCTCAAAACGGTGAAGGAAAACATCGTGAGGAAACCGGCATATCCTAGAACTAAAAATTCAAAGACATGTGACATCTACCAACCCGCACTGGGCCCGCGTGGTGGATTACAGCCTACTCCCTCTCACAGAGAAAAGGCCTGTGTCCCAGCAGTGGGAACATTATAGGCTGAATATGCTTGAAGCTGTTTATGTTAATTGCTTCTAAGCTGAGAAACAAGTGCACTCACTATTATCAGGGCTTATAAATGACTTTAGACCTAAGTCATTTAAAGTGCTGCATTTCCATAATCAATCTTAGTAAAATGTTTTATTAAATTGACCCTGGGAATCGAACCCAGGATCTAATGCTCAGCAATAGCGCTTGCGACCACTAGACCAACGAATCTGTATGTTGTGCTTATGTTCAGCACCATAAGGTACATTTTTACTTGCACCTTATTATTTTCCGACGATGCCATTGCCAAGATTTTGAATGAAAAACAGTTAGAGAAGGTGAGACGTACCCATTATGTGGGAAGGAATTTGTTTGAAAATTGCTTAGCAATATCTCTCCTTGACCTGCACATATGTATATGTTGCTGAGTTTGTCGTTGTAATAAATGTTTGTACAAAATATTGTACATAATACATTATATCGCATTTATAGCCACAAAATTAATCAGTTAAAGTGCATATTTCAACCTTTCCCCAATATTTAGCCCGGTTGTGTTAGCCTGGCAACAATTTCCCTTCGTAATTGAGCTTCTACGCCTCCCCGATGGTCGTCTCTGACGCAAATTGCGTTATCGAGATGAAACTGTGGGATCAGTTGTAAACTAACTTTAGTGTTATTGTCTTGTAAGGAAATTCTGCACATAACTGCCATTATACGTTGCAAGTATGTACAGATTGTTGTGTAGGTAGACTAATTGCTTAGACAGACTATTTAGTAGTAGGTATAGGAAGGGTGCCATCAGTAGGGACTGGTCATCTCTTAGATGCCACAGTAGCTGGCTTTATATTTTTTATTACGGACACTTTTAACGTGCACGTGTTTCTATATCGATTTGACATTTTAAATTTCAACATGAATGATGTAACCAATATTTTGAGTTTCTTGCCCGTTTTTCTTCTTATGTAGCTTCATTTTTCTGACTGACCGGTCCCTTGACAATATAAAAGTACCTATAATTTGAAATAAATGCTTTGAGTATTCTTCTTACTGATTTCAAATTAGTTTACTGGGAATTTCCGGCATTTTAAATTAAAAAATTGCCCTATCTGTCAGTTGCATGGTATTATTTAAGACCAACAAAGAAATGACAAAAATCGTTGAAAGACTTCAAGCCAAAAGCAGCTCTAATTTAAATAAATGCAATAGGGTAGTTGCCTGGGTAAAAAAATAATTATTATATTTAGTCCGTCAGTTAGATTACCGGAAAATAATGGACACGTATTTTTGCTTTTGTCAATCAAACAAAAAATGACAAAGAAAAAGCGCGGCAAAATGTGGGGCGGGGGTTCGTGATGTCACTTGCTTGCAAAAGTGTCGCAAGCTAGTGACGTCCCGCGGAATTTTAACGGGCGATATATTCAACATTTTTTATATAATTAACAAAAAAAAAAATACGGTTTCAATATTTTTTGATAATCTAACTGACGGACTAATTAGATTTTTTTAGGAAAATAGCTATAAGTTATCTCTGATAGGACTGCCTCGTTGTTGTAGTGCTCGTAAGCGCTACTGCTGAACATGAGGTTCTGGGTTCGATTTCCGGATCAGGAAAAGTGTTACTGGGTTTTTCTTTCTAGAATTTCTCAGTAGCAGGCCGGAGTCTGGATTTGTGCCCGGTTGATGGCGATAGGCTCGACCTTTATTACAAGGAGCTTAAACGTTACTGGCGAAATGTGGGTGTACTTTAAGTACACTTCTGTGCAACCTTTCGGGGAAACAAGGCGAACTGCATCGGGCTCCCTAAGGGTTTGTAAGTAAAATGACTATCATAAAAAAGTAGAAAAACAAAAGTATCTTTTACATTCTTTACTTTAATTTAGTAGAGATTTTAATTCAAACCATTTGTGCTTTAGGGAGGGGACACGACCATTTAATTTACATTTGCGGTAAAAGTTAAGCTTCAATAATAAATGCGGTGCTTTCTGTTGCAAAAAAAGTGGCTAAGTGCGAGTTGAAGTCGCACACGAAGGGTTCTGTAACACCGTTCAATATTTAATACTAGATTATTTCTTAATCCCCTTTAATTTTTAACTTTGTTTTATTTTTTATTGTTGTAGCGGCTTTAGTAGTACACACTGTGAAAATTTCAAGTGTATTTATTACGATCGTTCAAAAGATACAGCCCTGTGACAGGAGGACGGGCGGACAACAGAGCCTTAGTAATATGGTCCTATTGGCACGCTTTAGGTACCGGAACCCTAAAAAGACGATTGCGTGCTTGCGTTGCAACGAAAATAAGTGTAATTTACACGATGAATGGGGCATTCTGCATTACAGTGCACGCATTTATTAACAATATTATTTACTTGGACGGAAATAAAACGATGCTTGACTCATAAGAACGGTTTATAATTATAACTGTGTCACGTACTCACATATGACGTACTCCTTTTTATTGTCCTCTTCATAGGCGTGTGTGCAGCCGTATAAGAATAGGTGTGCCTTCTGTGTTAGGCCCTTTGTAGACCGTACAGTTTCTATACGGTACGTCGTATAAACCGCGCCGTAGAAAAAACGTGTCTACGAGTATCAACAAGCTTCCATAGTGATCCGTATTACACTGACTACGTCCTTACACACGGTGCGTAAACCGTAGTTTTTCACGGCAAGAAAAACTTGTGTGTACAAAGAGCCTCCTGGAGAACTAAAGAACTTTGAACAATGATAAAAAACTGTTGTACTTTTAATAAGTTCATACCTATTTACTTTGTTCTTAAGAACTACTTTTCTCGATTGCTTGAAGCTAGGGAGTACTATTATTACCTACGTTTCAGTAGTCGTCTATGTTCTAAAGAACAACAATGTTGTACGATACGTATCTCTTAAAAGCATACCTTAAGCTGTAAGCCAGATTTAAAACAATAATCGTTGGAAATACTCAAGTGGTAACAAAGCGAATCGCTTGCAAATTGTTGTGTTGAGCAATGCCTACGTTGTCGTCAGGCGGCTCTGCCGACATTAATCCCCTTACGTTCCCCACTCTTGTTTATTTTTCATTTTATTTCCTACAACAATAAACGCCACAGTGGTATGTGTACGAGATTAGCAGCTGTTCTTACAAGATACTTATTTAAGCTTGGGCCTTAAGAACCAGATCTGCAAGCGTTCGTTTAAGGCTCACCGAATGTATTGATCCGAGTAAGCAAATAAGATCTATTTTTGGCTACTTTCTCGTTTTTCTAATTGAGGAAGCTCTACAAAAGGTAAAAAAGAGAGATATTTTGTTGAATTTCAAGAAAATAATTTTTATAATTTAATAACGCTCACTCATTTTCCTACTCCATTAATATAATGAAAATCATAGTTGCGAAACATATTTAATTATTAAACGCATCAAACATAAAACAACAAAGGTAAAAGGAAACAATCCACGTACTCCTTCGAAGAACGAAAGATCGCTACCATTAAAGGCCCTTCGCACCCGAGGGCCAGGCCCTCGGGCCGTGTCTAATAATTAAAATATACAGAGAACAATGATACGTTTCGCTCCGTTCAATGTTTATTGACGGCACGGCGTACGGCGCGCGGCGTGAACCCTTTGCGATTTCAATTTGCAAGGGGTCCGCTCTGTCCGGACCGGAGAGAGCGAGACGGCTTAACACTAACTACAAACAATCAAGTTTAAGCAACATTTAGTTTAAACGTGACCGATATTCTGTTGCATTAAGTTGATATAGATTCCCAACTTAGATACGCCACATTGCGCGTATAATGTCGCGTATCATGACAACATCAAACTACTGCTGTGGAATGACTTAGCGCTTAATGTAATGGGTATTATAACGCAACATTTGACACCTTATGTTTTGACTTTCCCCTCTTAGTTCGAGTTGGGAAGCTGTTAATGTCACGATGTTCATGTTGGAAAAAGAACGGAGAGCTTTTAATAGCTGTGAGCTTATTCACGTAGTTTTTTCTCGTTTTTTCTAAAGCGTTGTGAGTCTGTTCGTGTTGAATGTGCACACAGGGTTATCTGCAACACTTGGTTAATTTTGTATACTTTCCACGGTCGGGCCCGTTCAGCGGTGGACTATGCAGGCATGCCTGTGAATTGCCCGTGAAAGGTATTTGGGTCTGGTCATGCGTATACGGACCGGCGAATGGGCAAGACTACGCATTGTTGTGCAGCATGAGCGTGCCTCGATGTACGCGCCATTTGAACTTGGCTATTCGAGTTCAACGATTACATGAAGCGTGACATAAACGGACGAGTCCAATTGAAATTATAGTTACGTACATAAGTTTAAAATGCCACTTTAAAAGCACTTGTCTAACTAAAATATTTTGCGGATAGATTACATATTACATACATGTAATACTCGTAAGCGCTCGACCATCAAGTTGTCAATATTAGTACAATATATCATCCACGAAACCCAACCGCTGTTGTAGATTCAAGTAATACCAGGAACGTTCATGTTTATATTACATAAGCTAGTTGACAAGTAAGAAGAAGTATGAGTACCATATCGGTTGAGTGCCATCTTCATTACGTCGTACTAATCGTGGGTATCATCAATCATAATAGCCCATAAATGTTTGGAGCGTGGGCTTTCCCTTCCCGAATACTAGGGAACGTATAAGAGGGGGATTTTGTCATAAGAACGAAGGATAACACTACTTATCTACCTGAGATTTTTCCCTAAGTCACAACACCCACGGGAAGAAATAGAAAGTTTATTCAAAGATCTGTCAGGGCTCACACAAAGTGAGCTACGGAAAATATCTTTTCATAATAAAGTAACCCCCACGTTTTGTTTGTAAGATAGTTTCATTATAACACCTTTTGTGAGGGCATTTTATTGAACTATTCCCAGTGGGGGATAGAATTTTATTGAATAAGGTTGCCTTTGTGTTGAAACATAGAGAGACGGGTATGTAAGTAGCCCGGGGTGCGCTCATGAGCGTTCCAGTGTATAATGTGAGTTTGTGAGCGCCTTCGCGTGTGTCTGGGCCTACCTTTACATAGTTCCTTATTCAAACAAGACGTGAGTACCAATTTATATGTACATCAATATTTCTAGACGATACATAACGCGCAAATAAAGAGTACAACGAACTATGTAAAACATAATAACTAATGTGCTGATATTATACTTGAAAACGGAAAACTCATTGTGTTTGGAATAGCTGTTTTCAGAGAACAAACATAGCGTACAGTAATAACAAAATAATGTATTTTCGGACGCTTAGCCCTCAGCAAGAGTGCATTAATTATGAAATTTGGGTCTCCCAGATCGCTAACATGAATTTATTTTAGTGTGCAGACGACCAACTGTTACAATATTTATTTTTGTGTCCCAAAAGCCAGAAAATGTAAGCGTAATAAAAGCTAAACTACATCTATATAGCTAATGTTTATAATTAATCCTCTCACAGGGTCTCGAGAGCCTCATCCTACTTCGCTCTCGTAGAAATAAGATTTTCTACAATTAATTCCAGTCGCTAATTGTATCTAATTGTTAATACTTAATCAAAGACTTCTGTGATCTTTCATGAGTGATATTGAGAGTAGAAATTACCCCTAAAATAGATGAAAAGTAATTTCAATGAAGGAATTAGAGATGAAATGGAGAGATAAAGTAGGGTAGGTAAAATTATTCATTTTATTTACAGTTTTGTAAGCCATGCCATAAAACGAGGGGGATTGTGATTTTGAAGCCTTTCATTTGCCTGAATGTTTGTGGCATTGTAAGCATTAAACCAATTTCGATACGGATTATTTTAACACCTACTGATTTTTTATTAAAGAGGATAAACATATACTGGGTATACTAAGCTAACTGACAAAATATTAAAATAAAAATATAATAACCTAGCAAAATATTAAAAAAAATATGGCATGTATTGTCGGCAGGTCTGTGCCATTCCAATCCAGTCATCCATACTGAAATGAATTCCCTAAAAATGACATACCATAACACCAAATAAAGGAAACTGCCAGTTCCTTCCCCGAGAAGCATTCTAAGGCGAATGGTGCAATAACATCAATAATCAAAAGACGTTAATAACTATAACAACCGGGTCTTTCATACTAAATAATAATAATAGTCAACTTGTAACATTGCGAGGGTTGTCCAAATTTCATCTCCGGAGCGATGAGAAATGGCAGTTAAGCTGAAACTTTTAACAATTGGTGTAACTATTCAGAAATCCGCCCGAGAGCGGGGAGAGCGGACAGTACGTACCTACTTTTTAAATGATTTAGTAAAGTTATAGTTTCGCTGAGCTGGAACGCGGCGGTTTCAACAAACTATCAATATTAAAGCGGTGGATTTTTTAATATACCACCGCTGGTTAAGCACCGGAGCAGTAGTGAAATAGCGTCGGGCTCGAACGAGTTTAGTGAAGCACGTAGTTGGACTGTGTTGATACTTTGAGTTGTGCTCAACCACGTAGAAGAAGTTAGCATTTAAAGTTGAATTTACTGTATGGTCTCGACTAATAGCCATAGTTCCTAAGAGGGATTAGGGTCGGAAGGCCTGTAACATGATACATCGCACGAGTGTGGTAATTACGCCCTTAGGAGTACGATGCAGAAAATTTCGTAGTGGTTGAGCTGGAAAGGTCCATTACCTACCATTGACACTGATGGCTGTAGTAGATCTCGAAGTTGAAATAAGTATTACCTGTAACAAAACGAAAATTACCTTAGTTTTATATGAAACCGGTACATAGCTATAGTTCTAAAGAAAATAAAATTGAAAAGCACAGTATTCATACGAGCTCAACTGACATTAATGAGACACATACTTCTTCTATTGTTAGCGAACTTAATAAGCTTACTTAACAGACGAGGGGATAATAGAAAGAATAAAGGTAGCGCATATTTTAATAGAAACTTGAGTTAATACAAAAAATATGGTTATACAAAAATAAGATCTAATGACAAAGTCTTCGGTTGCTTCGTAAAAAATATAATTCCCGCAAAATATCACAAGAAAACTCGGAAAATCCATCCGATCGTAAGTTGGAAGCCCTTAAGTCGCCTGAGAAAATAGAACCCTACGTTCTGTGGCCGCGACGACATAAAATTTAAAGCATCATGCCTAATATTACCGCAAGAGACTTGACTTGTAATACAAAACACAGCCGTGCACAGTCGAGAGAAGTGTAAAGTCGACCGTCCACTACGTAGGATGAGCACGGAGAAATTACCGGTTCATTTGTTTGCCAGCCACGCAATCGGGCATAGCGTGTCCATGGGCATTTACAGACAAAGCAATGCTAGTACTCTTGCGTAGCTTACCCGTGTGCTGCTGTGGAGCATCGCCCTAATACAATTTTATCAAAAAATACGGCCGGCTCGCACGTGGCTGGCTCGTAAAGGTGGTGGCCTCCCCACTCTTGCTTACAGCTTGCTAAGACGGCATTAGTACCTTTCGATAGTAAGCTAGCTAGTACAGTGCGCGGATTTTTAGGGGTTAGTATTAGGCCCTTTGTACAAACACGTTTTTCATGCCGAGAAAAACTACGGTTTATTCGCTGTGTGTAGGCACGGATGTCAGTGTTGTGTGGATCACTATGGGAGCTTGTTGACAGACACGTTTTTTCTACGACGCGGTTTATATGCCGTACCGTAAAGAAACCGTGCCCTGTATTTCTATTGAAAGTTCGGTTAGTTTTTTTATTGTTTCATTATTTCTGCTCTTCTAGTTAATTCTACAAATACATGTAGGTAATTTAATGTTATCATTGGAATATTAAATATCAGTAAAGTAATTCCCATACTCATTCTGATTTGGCACATTTCCATAAGATACCAGAAACGTTTATTATTTCAGCGTGACCTAACTGAATATATCTAGTGATTTATTATCCTATAAATCACTAGATATATAAAATCAAAAGATATATAAGTATATTATTTAAAAATACCATTATAATATTATTGTGTTATAGTTTTATTGAAGGGCAGTTATCAATCTTGTGAATTATAAGACTTTTTATTTTCTTCTTTAGGTAATTATAATTTAGATTTAAATAATAAATAGGTATAATACATAACATCACGGCTATATTTCCCGAAGAATAAATTTATGTATTTTTTAAATCTTGTCCTACGCTTAAATCTATTGAATAAATAATTATCTCTTACACTTTAATTGTTTTGACTTGTTTGTCCTTCTCAAAGTTCTCAATAGAACTTCAGTCAGTGAGTTTGCAAAGAATTAGGGAATAACAATTTATTCCCTAATTTTTTGCAAACGCGCTGACTATTATTATAAATCGATATAAAAGATAATTATTATGATTCATTCAAGTTCTCTCAACGTATTGCTTAGTATTTGCATGTATCTATTTATTTGCAAAGCGAATCTTTGTCAATAATAAATTTCTCTAAACTATTGCCAATATGTATTTACTCATGTATCCCACATGCAAATTATATTTGCGTAATGTACGTGATATTCAGTGTATTCATATTTACACTACTATGGATCACTGACACGTTAATTAGATACTTTGATTAGAACAAAGATCGGCGAAACCAGTATATCATAAAATTCTCTTTGTTGTTTCCACCGAGTCGTGCTCCACGTGTAATGGTCTTAGCTCTTCTTTTACTCCGATGAGTTTTCGCCTGTTTCAAACTAATCTCCTTAATTTCGGGGAATAGATCGAATCGAATAAAGCTATAATGAAGTTTTCCTTTTACCCGCAGTAACACCATAACACCACCGACACGACCGCCGTAAAGGTTCGAATGCCTGGCTGATATGATTCATTGGATTTTCCGTACAGAAGCTGAAAAAAATGAGTTACGAATCGGTAATTAACACTGGGAAATCCAGTCAACTAAGCCGGGCTATTGTCGTGTCGAAACGAAACGAAATAAAACAAACGTACCACGGGCATTGTTCACAGGGGAGACACGGCAAAACTGGTGCCCCGTGAAACTTGGCGGACAATATTGCAATACAAACGAGCCTGCGAAATACGTAGACTTTGCCATAAATCATAGAAGTTTGCTTTGCGATTCTTGTTTGGGAAATAAATAAATATAAACGGTATGGAACGGCCAAAGGACCCTCACGGACTCGAGGCTTCATTTGAATATCATAAAGGTGCTGTGTTAAAACAATCGCAGCGAAAAGGGATCCCTAAGATGGAAACGAAGAACTATACGTTCCTTATTTTGCTAAAGCAGTTATGGGATATAGCTACATGAATATTTATAACTTTCCCATTTAGGTTTTTTAATGTAGTGTAACAAAAAGTTAAAATTGCGAGAATTTCAAAAATACATTAGCCCTAACTGTTTGAAGTCTCGTTGACTACATCAAAACTTTTATTTAAAAAACAACTTTACTAAAACTTACTTTTGCTCTGCCCAGTTTACGTTTATTTAAATTCTAAGCGAAGTTTTTGTTTTAAATGAGTTAAGGTACAAGAAAAAAGGTATGTGCACTAAGTCTTATTATGGGACAGCTGTCCAGCCTATATGAATTTACGCATAGAAAACAAAAGCTTAGCGTTGTGTGATCTGAGAATATACTTCGTGCTCATTTTCAATGTAAAGTTCACAAATGGAAGATATTTTCCTAGTAAAAAGAGTGCTACGTCTCTATATACCATTACCTATAAAAAATTCAAACCCTACTTCCTACTAATACAAACTTTCGCGTTTATAAACGCGAAAGTTTGTGAGGATGGATGGATGGATGGATGTTTGTTACTCTTTCACGCAAAAACTACAGAACGGATTTGGATGAAATTTGGCACACAGATAGCTTATAACTAGGATTAAACACATGGAATACTTTTTATCCCGATATTCCCACGGAATCGAAACTTAGTTAATACTAAACGTGAAAAGTTTGTCAGTTGTGTTTGCAATCATAGAATACCGTTCGAATAAGAGAAACATGAAATAGGCAGGTTATTAACGATACCCGTGTCGCGTTAGCGTGGCAATAGCGGTTATTGACCCACCTACATTTTCTAGCATTCTTAATTTATAAAACTGAAATAAAGTCACGCAACGTCCGTCCTGTGTCAATATCTATCAATAACACAAAAATCATACATATGTAGTTTATTGTTAGGATTCCTTCCGAGAGATATTAGCGAAAGGGCAATGACCGCTATTACCATGCTAAAGCGACTCGAGTATAATAAACTTGTGTGCATAATCGAACATGAGTGTTGCAACAATCGCCCGAGTTATACATTGTTCGCTTATTGCTCCCAACGCAGGAAGTTAGGTCATAAAACTTTATTTTAACGCCGCTAACTTTGCTCAGGTAACATTTGTTCCTAACTCTATGCAAAGCTCCAGTTCTAATTAAAATTTCCAATTTTCAAGTAAATGTACACAAATTCTTAAGGGACCAAAACAGAAACGATTGATAAACAAATTCTGAATGGAAACGCCTCCTGAGATGACGACCGAACAATCAGACATTCCAAATATCTTCAATAACGTGAATTTGGCCTCATCAAAGGCAAATGACGGGTGATTCAGTAAGCCACTGGCTTAGCCGGCGATGTGAAAGCACTTCACGTCAAATCCGCGTCAAGTGGTTCAAATTGCCCCCTACTCCCCTCCCTCCCTTATGATAAATGTAAGGAAAATTGAAATCACGTTTCGTTTACCGTAGTAATTGCGTAGGACTAACGTGAAGGTATGAATGTGTGAATGGCTGGTTTGCGAAACGAAATGTCAATGCTAAAAGGTTGTATTGCGTGAATAGGGATAATATATTCAAGTTTTACAGGGTTGTCGCTCACAATAAACAAAGATCATGTCCGACGATTCAGCCCCCTCGAGTGAAATGAACATAACGTAGGTACGCGGGCTGTAAAATTAAAATTAATGTAGAAACAAGAAAGTGCTTAGTAAAACTTACATAATTATAGGACTCTTATCATTAACTTAACAAAAGGTTTACAACAGCGAGTTAATTATGTATGTGTGTATGTATGATTATTGTGTTCATGATAAGGGGCTTTAGTGGCGCGTTAAGGGCCTTTCATAAACTGTCTGTTTCACAATAGCACATGAATTACAGAGAAATAAGCAAACGTTGTGAACTGGAATGTGCAGAAGTTCAAACTTAAAGCATGAAGGAAGTAATAAAGGGCGTAACGTACTTAGAAATCGAGATATAGGAAAGCGGGGAGTGCAAGCGAGACAGACACATTATTAAAGTTATAAATACGTTTGTCACACGAACATTATGCAGTATAACTTTAAATTTGGCAACCTTAGAGTCTAAATTCGTTTGAACCCTACAATTGGAGTGCCGAGGCCCTGTCGAACCTTTGTCATTTTAATCATACTTCCGATCTTTCAAAATCATGTTATTGAAATATGTTCAATTTCCTACGTTCTGTAGGAATTGTAATTTTCTGCGTGTTGTCGTGTTTATGTGTGACAGAGGTTATGGGTAAAGTTGTTTGTTTCCAGAATTACAATTAGTTTACCTAAACTATGTAAAAGATGCGAAATGATTTAACTTTTAAGATTTCTTAGATATAAAATACCGCACTCATTTACTTCGCTATTGTTAAGGTAGAAAATCAATAGTCCGTGCGCACTCTCATGCTTTTACATTATTCCCAATAAATTGTACTAGGATTTATGACGCACATTAAATAGTAGGTTACCTATCGCCATTTTACGAGCCGACCCACATTTTTATACCGATAGAGGGCTGAGATTAAATTTTTAAAACAAGTTTCTCCGTTCGTGGTTCTGTTAAGTAATAAGAACGAAAGTACGGTGTAAATTATTTCTAGGTACCAATTGGCCCCAGGTGTTACGCGTTTAATCTAGGACAATTGAAATATGTAGTACTTACCTAAGTGCTTCGAATCAGAGGTGGAACTTGTTTTGTGTGACTAAATCGGACTCGTTCGGAGTGCGACTCAAGAAAGCTGCTTAGTACCCCTGATACCGGATTTTTGAAACGCCATGTTTTGCCTTTTGAGAGCAGGGGTGGCCCAGTGGTAACAGTCTTGACTTACGAGTAGTAGGTCGTGGATTAGAACCCAGGTAGGCTCTTTACTTTGTATAAATAATTGCATCATCACTGCTCTCAGAACGGCAAAGGAATACATCGTGAGGTAACTGTACGAAGGCATGTTACATCTACCAACCCGCAATGGGCCCGCGTTTTACATTATTCCACTCCACGCCCCTCTCGAAGACAGGAAGCCTGCGTCCCAGCAGTGGGAACATTATAAGCTGATTATGTATGTTTTGCCTTTTACATTCAAGTTAGTATTTTTGAACATTACTGACATCGGTGAAGAAAAAACATCGTGAGGTAACCAGGACTTATAGTTAATATAAGTCTGAAATCGCCAACCCGTCTTGAGACAGCGTTGTGATCAATGCTCGTCCCTTCTCTGTATCAGAAGAGGCCTTTCCTCTGCAGCGGGACAGTAAGAGGCTAGTATTTATTAAAAGTATTTTTTTAATACGACGGTTTTATTAGAAAATTCTAAAGCTAAGTAGGCCTGTGCTTTCTCCTGGTTTTCTTGTAAGTGCAGCCGGGATTTCTCATTTTTATTAGCCTTTATTATGTTTAGGAGTATTTATATTTATGACTTTACTCACGTGCATTTTATCGGAGTTGCCCTAGATACCCCGCTGTGAGCCGTAAATATTCTTTAGCATGAATTTCACTCACGGAACTTATTATAGGGAAATAGCCTTTCATTAAAATCTAAATAGGTAAGTGGAAAATTGGTTTCTGATATTGGTATCCTTAATGGACGAAAAAACGTAATTCGATCAGTAGCTTACGAAAAATTTTAGTGAAGGACTATTTTGTAAAAAGGTTTTTTGTTGCTACTCGTAATTACACCTTATTCACTGAGTTGTAGGGGGTAATAGATATTGAAATATGGGGTAGCAGGAGAACTTTCATTCTCAGCCATTATTTAATCCTGCAAGGTAAACACATCTCATCTACCTCTTCCCGAAAAACTCTTCATCATATTGAGAGTATCTTAACCCAAAGCATACTTGAACTAGTTAAAATCACTGCTATTGTTTTATCGTTTACTTGAAAGTGGTCATAAAAACCTCTCGGTCTCCTAGCAACGGTAAGTAAACATTGTTAACTCCGATCGAAGTACTGAAACATCCAGTCAGACTGTTTTTCGTCGAAAAATTGGACTATTAAGCGTTTTTCACATAGTTACGTTGTAAACTACTATCATTAGCGACGATTACAGACTACTTAGTTTGTTGCTCGATGTGTCGTAGAAAAATAATTATGGTACAAAAATGGTGGGGTTGCCAGAATGATTAATATTGTACTTAATGCCAGGTCGTAGACGTACGTTTTTCAAATGGGCCTTTAATAACGGAAGAAAATCGTCACACACTCCTCGCATGGCAAACCGTCAACTTTTTGGGTTACTTACTACATGTTTTTATAATAGAGTAATAAGTTGCTGCTTTTCTTTCATACATTATCATAATTATTCGGCTAACTTTAATTTAATGTCATTTTCAATTCATTCCGAAATGAAAACCAAAAATTTCGTTTAATCACGTTATTACGAAAACATTTCTAAAGAATCACAGCCGCATGAAGAATGAAGATACGGTCCCTAATAAAAGTTTCACAACGAATACAGAATTCTAATATTGCCATGCTACAGCGCAATAAAAATACCTCGACGTCAAATCTGAACCACGATTATTCATTCAAATGTCATCAAACGGTTTTGATCCCCCAGGCTCTGCTTACGATATAGAACTTATACATCGTGTATCAGAAATGTGCGGTCATATTTAGGGGGAAGTACTGACCATCAAACTGAACAACTTTATCCCATGCACTACGAAACTACCTTTTGGAATGGGCGACTACAATCAATTCTATTTCTTTCTATTTTTATTATTCTATTTTTTTCAGTGCCCCGCGGTTTCACCCGCATAAGTCTCGATCCCGTGGGAATATCGGGATAAAAAGTATTATATGTGTTAATTCTGTGCGCCAAATTTCATCCAAATCCGTTCAGTACTTTTTGCGTGAAAGAGTAACAAACATCCATCCATCGATACAAACTTTCGCGTTTATAATAATACGGGTTAAAGTATGAAATTGCCGTTTCATTGTAATAGGTACTTCGAATGGACATAGAACCTTCATGGTTTGATATTTTTGAGTGAAACTTTTTTCACATGGTACCTATGAAATTCTTCTTTTAAAAAAAGTGCAACATTCGATTATCGACTTTCAGTTGTTTTTTTTATTCAGCTTAGACAAGAAAGATGGATACTTCGAAAATTCGAGTTAATTTTGAATAGGAGTTCCGATGCGGAACTAACGCGGCAGAAACAGCTCGCAATATCAATGTTGCGGTTGGAGAGGGGACTGCTAATGAACGCACCGTGCGATTTTGGTTTAAACGCTTTCGTGATGGAAAAGCAAAGCTTACCAATAAAAAGGTAATGGTAACTGTTTGGTGGTCTCAGCATGGTGTTATTCACTATAGCTTTTTTCCGATCTGGTCAAGCAATAACGGCAGATGTCTACTGTGCTGAACTCCGAACAATGATAGCAAAACTAGCAGTGAAACAGCCCCGCCTTATGAATCGATCTTCACCATTATTGCTCCATGATAATGCGAGACCTCATACAGCACGAGAAACCGTTTTAACTCTACAGCAACAGCAATTAGAAACCATTCGTCACCCTCCGTATTCGCCAGACCTTGCTCCAACGGACTACCATTTTTTTCGTGATTTGGACAATTTTTTACGTGATAAAAAGTTTTCTTCTCAGGAGGCAGTACAAAATGCTTTCACACAGTTTGTCGAATCTAGATCACGAGAGTTCTATCGCAAAGGCATAAATGACCTTCCTATTAGATGGCACCAATGTATAGATAATAATGGTAATTATTTTGATTAAATAAATATGTTAAAATAAAAAATAAACGAATTTCAATTTTTCAGTACAAATCGGCAATTTCATACTTTAACCCCTAATATTATGCATAGGAAATAGGATTTTGACGTTCAAAAGTACCTTTGTATGTGCCTATTTGAAATAAATGCCTTGACTTTGACAGCATCATAATCGCAAAAAAATAATCAGCGTCATCACGTTTGTGTCGAGCCGGTGGTGAAGTTTTTTGTGGGACAGTTGCTTTTTTTTCGCGATCACAACGTTGGTCCTATGGAGAAAGTTGTTCAGTTAAATGGTCTGTACCACACCCGTAAATATGACCACACCTATCTGATACATGTTGTATAGTGACCCCACTTGGTAACGTTAGTTTTAGAGCCCCTATAGCAATCTATAGTGGTTCTTAAACTAGATGTGATATGATGTAGATGTATGAAGTTTTTCCAATCAACTTTAACCACCCTGTATGGCTTCATTGTTATTAATGTCATTTTAATGACACAAATAATTATAAAGTAGCATTCGATAATTATACTTACCGATGTCCCCATTATATTTAAAATCAAAATGAATGTTTATTAACGTAAATAAGTATTTAATCGCAACATTATGTCCGTATATGAATACAATTACTGTAGACGCTTCGGTTGGTTTCGTGAAAAAGCGCTGGCCAACCATTCGTTGCGCCTATAAAATGCAATTATGTAAATATAAATACTTTTAACTCGGTCCCATGTCGTTTATATTGATGTAATGAAACCGGCCATCACTGGTTTAACGTGGAAAATTCTCCAATTTAAATTATGTCTGGCTGGACGATACTTTTTGGAATTTATTTTTTAACATCACCTTGGAACTTTGATTTATATTCTATTTTAATATTTTCAACTAGTACGGGGGTATTGTGACTGTTAGTGGCGGCCTTATTATATATTGTAATGCCAACAGCATACTCAAGGTAATTGTGAAAATGGTGCACATATTTGTGCGCAATTAATTTTTTTTACATAAATAATTTGTGCACAAATTCAGCCGAATCCGGTTAGACTGGAAGCCGACCCCAACATAGTTGGGAAAAAGGCTAGGCAGATGATGATGAAATTGTGCACAAATATGAGCACAATTTATTTATATAAAAAATAATATATCTAATAAATAAATATATTTTTGATAGCAGTTTACATTAGTAAAAGTAAAGTAGAATCAAAACGCTAAAAGTCTAAGTTAAATCACAATATGAAGCTATAGTTAGATAGGTAATAAAGGTGTATTGAAAGTACCCATCATAAAGGAATTCACGGCAGGATACGCACCCTATTATTAATTAAATTTAATTTGAATTCCAATTGCAGGTTCATATCAAAGGGACTGTCAGTTTAAGGGCTATCACAGGTACAAATCATTGCTAAGTACCTTCACTGCCTATCTCTGTACTGATCTTGACAAATTAATGTCGAAAGGGTATATTTTAATACATTTTCAAAGATTTCACAACAAATTAATTCGAATTTAATTGTAGATATTAAATTTATATATTTGGGCAGTGAAACTAAGCAATTATTAAATATAAGGTTATGCTCGAGACTTTGTCCGCGTAAAATTTTGGATGCGATGCGATGTGAAGGGGTGGGCCCACCGCATCGCATCGCCTGACTGTGCTCTTACTTCGTTTTCGCTCAGCGTCCTTTCTGCATTTTTTGGTTTTGCTCGGCTCCTAATAACGCTAGCGCGATGTTAAGTAGCCTATAGCCTTCCTTAAGAATAAGGCTATCAATAGCAAAATAATTTTTCAAATCCGACTGACGACTTTATCAGCTTTATTATTAGTATAGATTATTATAATTGTAATATAGAAACTGACCGTTTGATATGAGCTATAAATTCGCGTGAGTAATAAAATGACACATTTCAATTGTGTTGCATTATACCGCAATACTAGAAGCGACGACGCGCGTAAGCGATTGACTGCTGCGCTGCGTGTCGCGGGTTCGATTCCCGCACGGAACAAATATTTGTATGGCCTACAATTAGTTGTTCCGGGTCTGGCTGTTTGTGTATTTGAGTTTAAATGTTTGTAAACGCACCCACGATACAGGAGAAATTCCTAGTGAAATGGTAGCTAAACTGATGTCCATTACGAATTACTGTTTGGGCAGATTTGGTTATACTATCATACCTACTCTAATATCGCGACATATTCGCCAAAAACTTAAACATAATTAGTTTATGGAAAAATAACTTTAATTCCTACACAATAAACTTCAGCTTACGCTACAACTTCAAACATTTTTATAACTTTGTCAATAGTGCTAGTCACTCTGAAATCAACATAATTACCATTAAAACAAAGTTTATACATGTTTAACTTAAAATAACGTCAATTGTAGCCCAACGTAAGACCCTTTTTAGGGTTCCGTACCCAATGGGTGCAAACGGAACCCTATTACTAAGCCGTCCGTCCGTCTATTTGTCAGCGGGCTGTAACTCATGAACCATAATAGGTTGACAGTTGAAATTTTCACATAGTGTATATTTCCATTGCCGCTAAAACATCAAATAATAAAAATAAAATCAAATCTCGCACAAGAAACGTGTTTTTTTTCGGCGTTTTTTGCCTTGCGGTAGCCTTCGTGTCCCAGCCCAATTCCCACGTAGCCGCTTTTTTATTTTTGAAACGTATAAATAGTTAAAATTTAATTCATTATTCTCTTAAACAGTGTGTTACCGTATCCAATATTCTATCGGAAACAGGAATAGGTCTTTTTTTATTTAAAAGAGTGTCCGTGGAGTTCCTTGCCCGTTTTTCTCCATAGGTACCTACTACGCTTTGGAATGAGCAACTAGCTTCATCTTTCTGACTGACCGACCCCTTGACAATTCAAAAATGCCTGTAATTGGTTTATTTGAAATAAATGCTCTGAGTTTTAGTTAGCCTGTACCGCTTGAACATGTGGTTACTTTATTAATTTCTGTTTTAGTCATAACCAAAACCTAAATAGAGCAATAGCGTTAACTAAAATAACGTAAATTACAAATGTTGCCCGCAACGGACGCACCGCATTGCACTAAAAATTCAGTGCGTATCTACGATGCGGATGCGAGGTCGCAGTTTAAAATAACATAACGCGATGGCCGAAACCTGTGGACACATCAGATTTAAATATTTCATGTATTAAACTCCGATATAAAGTGAAAATTTGTTCAGTTTCAAGCATGCCTTTTGAGGCCATGTTTGGTTGTTTGATGTTTGGGGCCACGGAAAGCACGTTAAGCCGTTGGTCCCGGTTATCAATCCTGCATCTTTGGCAGTCGTTGCAGCTCGTCAGAAGCCCGAAAGTCTGACAACCAGACTTACCAAGTGGTATCGTATTATATACCCATATCGTATATATACCCAGTAACTGCGTTGTGAAGGTCAGATAGGCAGTCTCTTCATGTAAAATACTGGTATTCAGATGCATCTGGTTAGAATGGAAGTCGACCCTAACATAGTTGGGAAAAGGGTAGGCAGATGATGATCATGATGTTGGAGGCCAACCACGTTGTCACGAGGTCTATATGTACCATTTTTATTTAGCAGTTCGAATCCATGTATGTAAGTACATAAATAACAACAATACACGTTCCTACTAACAGAACAAAAGCTTCAGATATAGAAGAATTCTCACAACTAGCAATGTTCCACCATAACAAAATAATAGTAACCGAAACGTTACTTATACTTACAGAAATTCTGAAAACTATAAACAAAGGCTTATCAACACAATAAAATGTACGTTTCCGTTAACTAGGTAAAAGGAAATCACACAAAAGGTCTGTTATTCGTTGTTCTGTCTCATTTTATTGAATACAAGTTATTACTAGGTATTTACATCTATTTATATAAATAAAAATGAAACATTTGGCAATATTGTGTTTCGAAATATTAGTAATATTCTGATTGTTTTTTTATTAAAGATTTATTATGTTGATTTTCCCAACTATGTTGGGGTCGGCTTCCAGTCTAACCGGATAGAGTATCAAGTGAGTATCTTATATCAGTTTACATGGAGCGACTGCCTATCTGACCTCCACAACCCAGTTACAGGGTAATACGACACCTCTTGGTACGACTGGTTTTGTCAGATTTTTGGGCTTCTGAGTACTGTCAAAGAACCACGAATGACAACGTTTTGACGTGCTTTCCGAGACCGGAGCTTTTTATACCAAGACCCCTCGTCTTGGTACGAAAAGATGGTCACCCATCCACGGACCAACCGCGGCAAGCGTAGCTTAACCTGATCGATCGAACTGTGCGACTGTTATCATTTAGCCACAGGCCCCTCAACACTCATAGACTTCTTATATTAAAGGCCCCTCAACACTCATAAACTTCTTATACCTACCAAGGGCTGATTTTTTAACCGACGAAAAAAAAGGAGGAGGTTCTCAAGTCAACGCGTATATATATATGTATATATATTTTTTTTATTTATGACCACGCATAACTTTTTACAGACTAGTCCGATTTTGATAAAAATTGGAAAGGGTCCCAAAGTTGGTCCCATATAAATTTGAAAAAAAAAAAAAAAAAAAACTCTACTCAGTGCCACATATGCCTGCCCTTTGGCAAACAATTAGTAGATTATAGTCACAAAATATTATAAAATAAAAACTTTTTAACAAATAAATGAAACCGCCGAAAAAACTGAAAAGCAAAAAATAATAAACCGTTTTTTATAAGCTTTTAAACTAATTTAAGTATACCTAAATAATTTTGAGTCGGCGCCGTTTAAATTTAAGGCAATTTAGTGATCTTTGTTTATTGATTGTTTGGCGCCGACTCAAAATTACTTAGGTATACTTACATTAGTTTAAGAACTTAGCTAATGCCAGATGACTTTTATTCGAAGAATAAAATTGACGTTTGACAGTTTTTGTATAAAATAACTGTCAAAATTTGAAAATTATTTCTTGAATAAAGTGATTACATGATTGAAAAATCAGCCCTAAATTAACTAACAAACTATTAAAATTAAAATATACCTACTAACCTAGCCGAACTAAAAGTATTAACTTACCAAATACATAACTCGTATTCTGAATTAGGTTTTATGGGAGAGTTTCAAATTCGGGAAAAACTGTAAGGCCTTTTTTCTATGGTATCTTTGTGTGAACTATTGAAATTATGACAGGATAGCTAGTAATGACATTTACATGAGGAGTACAGTCACGAGAATAACTATGTAAACACTTGGCTTTATTCAAAGACGTTTTTCTCCTTTATTTCCGGATGAATTTTTATGTTGGTATGCAGATACACAGCATTTTCGAACCAATAGGTTTTTGCAATGTGTCGTATTTCATTGTTATTTTTGTAATTTCACGCAAAAATCGCTATTGCAAGTTTCCAAGTGTTGACATATAAGTGCCACGAGCACTTATATGTCAACTCTACAGATATTAAAACGAACAACATATCATTACTTTACATTTCCCCAAAGAACAAAACAGGCACGTGTTGAAAACACGGCATTGACAGCGCGCACGTCACGGGAATCTTCGCTGAGCGAAATCGAGTTGCGTGTAATTCTGACATTGACTCCATCCCACAAACGTCATGTCACGTCAAAACGTCAGGTACAGAATAGGGAGGCCACCGGCGCGGCGGATATTTATATCTTAATATGTTCTACCTCCTTCGTATAGTTTCCTGAGATGTAACGTTGCGAAATGTAGCAATATAATATGTAACGTAAAGTAGCGGTGTACCAAAGTGGGAATATTTATTTGGATGTTAAGCTAAGTTATTAAGTACGAGGAAAGTATAAATTAGTGATTGTCAAACTGGATTCCACCGTAGCCCGCTAGATGGACTGACGACAGACGACCTAAAGAAGGTGGCTGGGACAAACTGGATGCGGACGGCGGAGGACAGGGTGTTGTGGCGCAGCCTGAGGGAGGCCTATGTCCAGCAGTGGACTGGGATAGGCTCAGTTGATTTTGATTGAAACTAGATGATTTTTTATTCAAATATTCAAAACGAGTAATTATGAAGTCGACAAAAATATATATTCGCTAAAGTACGTTGGTGGCATTTTTTAAAATTTTCGTGTTAAGTTTCTCATTCATACTTGTTAGATATTACTCTGTAGACAGTTGACACTGCCACTTTTAAATCCCAGTGTTCCCAGTAATTTGCTCAGAACTATTGGAAAACTTTTAATTACTGCGCCAGTTTAACGATACTGGGTGTCATTTGTATCTTTAACTTTTACTAGGTACTACTCAACTCACTTATTAAAGTAAAGTTTTGTTACTCTTACTCTTTAAAAGCAATTAAACCATTATGAACCTTAAAGTTGTAGAATTTAATATAAATAGCGATTCACACCTTATTCTACGAAGCAATTTTTGTAAACTCGGAATATACAAAAACTAAAAATTCGTAAATATTTAAACGAGAAAATACAAACTGGGCTTTCATTCATAGGCAAATAGGTGCGCTATGCACCAAGCTATGGGAGACAGGGATCGCTCGTCCCTCAATATTTCATGACGGGGGTTTAAACCCATGACAAGGCCGCACAAATATCCCGGGCATGCATCCCGTGGCTAGCTGTGATTAATGCAAACTAACACGTCAGGCATTTATGAAGACTAGCCTGCCCGCGACGTCAACGTTAAATTACCGGTAACAATCGACTTCTGATATAAATTGATCACATGAGATATTTTGACCTGCCCGGGTGAAAATATCTCATCTGCTGTTTGACTTGTCGAAATTCTAAATTTTGCCCTACTGAGATCGATACTTATTTAATATTATAAAGAGGTAATATTGGTTTGTTTGTTTGTATGTAGTTAAGTTTGTTTGTTTGTAAGTTTGCATGTAGGTAATGTCCGGAACTTTCAGTCGGATCTGAAAAATCTTTTTGAATTTGATAGCCCGATTCTTGAGGAAGTCTACAGCCTACAACATCACGCTAAGGAGCCGAGCAAAATGAAGAAAGCGAAAACGAAGGACTAGCGCGGGCAGGCGATGCGATGCGATAGGGTGGTTGGGGGAACAACAAATTTCACGCAGCCGAAGTTGCGCAGAAGATAGTGATAGATATTATCTCGCACCGCTAGATACTCTGACTGGTTATTTACAATTTCCAGATAAATTCGCATGCCAATTTATCATACAAATATTGTGTTACACATAGTAGGTTTCATTGAGGTGAAATTACAATTGGTTTCAATAGAATCAAAATTAACAGTTGATTTAATATTCTGAATTACAAATCTATTATGAATCAATATAATGCCCTCGCTGCTATCCAAAGCGGAATTCTGAAAGCCCTCCGTTTATAATAGAGCGGATTATCTAGAAGCGTATTGTATAAAGTCATTAACGCAATAGCTTAGAGAGCTGGGAACTAGCAGAGAGCTTAAATTTCCCTTACATTAAACGTGCTACATTGCCTAACCACTTGGCTGAAATTCAGAACGCCGCTGCACTAATAAACGATGCAATGTACCTCTATGCACGACATGCACGTTCTATAAAATACTAGGCTTTATTACACACTTTTTTGTGCTCCGCAGTGTAAAATATCAAGTCTTAGACCACGCAAAATTGCAACATTGAGTTAGATTTTTAGAACGGCTTCCAAGAAATTCGGTTCGTGTTCTCTAATACTTTGCGTAGTTCCTTTCTTTTTCTTTTAACTTTAAAAAGGTACTCACAGTTTTCTAATTCCTATCTCATTTAGACTAAACAATGTAGCCCAATGGTAACGGTCCTGATTTACGAGTTGGAGGTCTTTGTGTAAATAATTTCTAGTTATTCCGGTCGGATCCCCTGATCTGATCCCCTGCTGGTTATTACATGCATCACTACTGCTCTCAAAACGGCGAAGGAAAACATCGCGAGGAAACCGGCATGTCCTGCAACCAAAAATTCGAAGATATGTCACATCTACCAACCTGCGTGGTAGATTACAGCATACTTCCTCTTGAAGAGAGAAGGCCTGTGTCAAAGCAGTGGGAACATTATAGGCTGATTATTAATAATATGGATATGTATATCTGAAATTATGTGTAATTAACAGGTATTGAGTTAAGTGTCGATCGCTTCCGTCAAATTACAATCTGAATTGTGAACCTTCTTCAATCCTCCTTCAATCTGAATTATGCCTCGTTCCTGCCTGTTCTCGTACATATTCGAGCTTCAACCAGAAATCTGTTTATTGGCATCGATTATTAACAAACACACGGAAGAAGGACAAATGTTTAGATTTGAAATGTCCGTATTATAAAGTCGTGATCAAAGTGAACTCAAGCTGAACATAGTGTCATTCCATTTTATTTGGAAAAGTACATTTCGTCGACAGTAAAGACGCATTCCGCATTGAGTATACTACTAACTGGAATACTACCGACTGGAGTCCAATATCCCTCGTGTAGCGATCTTATCTCGCACGGACCAGGTCGAAATGTTTACGCTTAATTTTCTGACCTAATAAATACCAGATTCGACATCTTATCTGCACTTAGTGAGAACGATACCTTTTTAAGTTTTTGAGTTTTATGCCTCGAGCGGTTTAATCGTCTCGCTGGGTGTTCAATCCTTCTTAGTTTATTTGAATCTTCTTTTTCATGAGTGGATTACATTTGTACCTAAAATAACCTTTAAGACCTACATCTAATACATAAAAAGGTCGCTTAAAAATCTTTTGACAAAATGCGGTCAATATCTCTATATAACAACATAAATATTAGATGAATATGAAGAAAGGAGCTAAAGATGTAATAATAATAAAAACAAAAAGGTCGGCTATGACAACAGCCGACCTTGACAACATCTCGCATATTAAATAACTGCCACAAATATTCCCAACGTCAACATATTAAATTCTTTCTGGGGCAATATTAGTCATTCCTCAAAATCTAGTTATTTGTGACTAATTCAACAGTTTTAGTATTCCATTTGGAACCGTTAAGCTCCTGAGAGAAGTACAACCGGAAATTGCCTCGCGAACGCGACATTCCCTCCGTCGGATTATTGTCAATTCGGTACGTCATTTCCGCTTTACGAAAACATCCTGTAATTATTCGGATATTGTCAAAACGTAATAGAGAGAGGGTTGTTAAAACGAATCACCTGCTGAATGTTAATCTGGTACGAATTATTTATCATGTTTTTGTTTAATTTTAACGAGTCTCTTTGGAATAGCATAAATCTGGAAATACCTTGTTAAATAATCACGTTATGACAATTTTGTAGAAAACAAATAAATAACTTGAATAAACAAATTACTAATACATTTTTCACAGTTCATCAGAAGAATTTCAATATCCACTTTCGGAATGTCAAACCCAGGACACGCCGCAAAATCACATTCAAGGGAATATCACAGATTACAGACCACCACATAGCTCTTACAAAATTATTATAGAAACTCAACGGCAAAATATCACCTATACGAGCAATTCGGATATTGCAGCTGCGGTCCTCTGTCACCACAAGCGGAATGGAATTGGTTCGGTGTCAACGCATTATTCTCAGCCACACTATCAATTATCCTATTGCGACTAACCGAAATAGTGGTAATAACGAGTAATAAAGCAATGATCTGGACCTAAATTTGACAGGATTTTACTTTCTGGGGTCAGCTGTAGCTTGGAAGTATGCAATTTGTTGGCCGAGAATAATATATTTTATAATTATTATTGCATACCCAAAAGACTGGTAGCATTCCTGTTGACAGCGATGCGGACGAATTTAGTTTATGACCAACCCTGCATATATTTGTACATATTATTATTTTAAGACTGTCAGATTTTAAATGATGGATATTGGGGCAGTGAACCATGTTATACATCGTCGTCGCGGTCTGTATTAATAAAAAAAAACTTTATATAATCTACGTCGATATTTTTTTTTGTAAAAGTAAACATATAAGTAGGTAATCGAAAAAAAAGTGAAGTAAAGAGGAGGGAAGGGAGGTCTTTGCCCTGCAGTGGGACAACATAGACTTGTAATAATATACATATGAAGAAAAATTTGTGCATACGATCTTCTTTTCCAAAGACTAGGTTTCAGTTTCTCAGAGTAGATTCCAGTTCTCAGACTAGGTCACCTTGCTCGAAGGTCTAAAACAAAACTGTAGCTCGATGAGTTAAAATCGCAACTGCGACCCACTAAAGCTTTAACAAGAAATCCGACTGAAACATCTACAGTTTCGTCACGTACACGACGGCAGTCCATCCATCCATCTGCCTTAATTAAACACGGTCTTGTAATTCTTTTGTTTTACCGCTTTCTATAGGGAAATGCACGAAGCAATAGTGCGAACTTATATTGAAATAGACACTGTTGTTTGTGATTTTTATTTGAATGTAAGTAATAAAATTGTAGGTCGTATACTCGTACCATAATCGGTAAGCTTTAGGATTTCATTTAAAATAATGCAATTATTACTACCTAATTCAAACCGCTATACACCAAAAACCATTTCTGCAAACTAAATACACTCTAAACTCCAGCATTGAAATGATACCGACTCACCGCAAATTATAAAACAAACTCAAAGTGGAAATAGTTTCATTAATATCTAGCAGGATTACATAAATTGGGCACACGATGCAATACAAATCTCGAAACACATCATGTATCATGTATGTGAACTGAACACCTAACCCGCATTCCTTTTTGTAACGTGCAACAAAACTTCGTCAAAGGATTATACTCAATTATAAAACTTAAGCCCCGTTCACGGATTCGAGCGATGCGACTAACGATGCGACGTGCGACAAGCGATACGCGCGAACGTCACCTGTTTCTTTCCGTCGCTCCGCAAGCCGCGTTTACGGGGAATATTATAACGTGCTTCCAGTGCGAATAGCTATGCATGGGTAAATGCACGCGTATTGTTTAAATATTGCATTCCCATCCATTTGTAGAGCACGATGACGTTGGGCTATAACCACGTCAAAGGAAAGTGGTATACTGATTTCAATTGTGGTTTTTACTTCATCTGGTATTATTTATCCGTACTTATAATTTAAAATTTAAATTTATATGATTTTAATCTCATCTGTTTCGTTGGTTTGGATTTCTCTTTATAATTTGTAGCCGATATTAAAATCCTTGTTTGGCTAAGGAACTAATAGCAAGATTAAACTTATTGTGAAATGATTATTAGATTTATTTCTTCAGAAGAGCTTAGGAAAAGCTAAGGGTTTCAAGCAATTTGTTTTGCGGCTAATCTCTTTGGAAAGTTTACCAAGACACTAAAATCTGAGACGCTTGTTAGGGTTTAGATAAATAAAAGTTACAAAATAATTACCAATAGGTATAATATTTTAATACGAAGATTCATGACCGTTTCATGTATTTACAGATCACAGGTCCGATTGATGTAGTAATTTTTTCAGCTGAAAGATAATGATTTTTTTTAAAGCTATATTAGCTAATACTTTTTTGACCGTCCAATGTACCGTTATGAATATTTACTAGCGATATTATATACAGATACTTGCACACGATAACCGCTAATCGAATTATTATACAGTTCGAAACATAGTTCTAATCAAGTATCATATTAATTATATTAATTCGGCAATCAAGGGCAAGCGATAAAGGCTGTAACAGACTGTCAATAATGACTACGAAGAATAATGGTAATAATGTTTGCTGTCATTAGCGAATCATTACTCACTTTGACGGTAAATTACAGCTGGCCCTGACCTTGTGATCGGGGCTGGTTATATTTATCAAACTACCGTCTAATTATAGAAGATTATTTATCAAACTACCTATACAAATTGCAAAATTGAACCCTGAATGAGGTTTTGGTGATTTGTTTTAAAAAATATGGATAGTTATTTCTCGTATCGTAATACAATTAACTTTTTTATTTTTCTTGTTGTTTTTCTCCGTTTTCGACGCAAAACACCTTGCTCTTGCAAACTAAAGCGCATAAATGCAGTAGGAACACAGTTTTTGCTGTGACGTATTCACACATTGTGGAAATGTGGATGTATTATAATCGCATTTGCCTTTGACTGCTCTGCAAAGGGTTACATGTAGAATGTTCCTTTGATGCGTACCATGGCGTGATTCGGATAAGTTTTTGTAATTCTGGGTGTATAAGATGTTACAGTTTTCAGTTCTTATTCGAGTTTTAATGACATTTTATACGTGCGCGCGTTTTTATAATGTGCCTTTGAGGAGAACAAGACAAAGCCACTGTGAGTACAGGAAAAAATTGGGATCGTAAAATTTGTAAAAGTGTCAAATGATTGTGATAAAAAAGTGTATTGTATAACTATATAATTTCAAATCAAATGATAGTTTAATACAGACTGTAAGGTTCGAACTTGACAGCTTTGAAATGTCGCGTGTAAAAACGCAATGTTTGTCAACGAATCGGCAAACTAATTGTCATTGCGTGATCGTATCGCGGCTTGTGGCTGAAATATTATTCAACTGGTACATAACTGCACCACTAATAATAACTTATAAACTTGCTGTAAAATTACTGATTGAAAATTATTGTGCTATGTATATGAAATTGTATGGTAACATGAAATTGTATACCTGGATTGTCCACTTCGTAACACGCTGGAACGCGTTAGTTCCAATGTGTTACGCTGTGGGAATATCGGGCAGTTACTGTCGTGTGACCTTTGTACATCTCACAATTGAATTCACCGTCGCAAAACCACGTATCACGTCGCTCAGTTAGGAAAAGCGTTTGTATTCCAAGGGGCCCTGAATCCGGAACCAAAAGTAAAGATTGTAAGGTTTTTTTAAACCTAACCGTAAGTGACTCTTCCTGCGTAAGCGGAAGGGTTTCTCAAGAAATCCGCATATTAAGTTATGTGTTTCCTATTCCGAAGATAATAAGGAACTCTAACAAGTTTCGGCCATGCCGTACGTCCGTCCATCACTGCCTTTTTTCCGCAGACTATAATGTACTATAATTCTTCGTAGTACGGCCACAATAAACATACCCTCAAAACCCATCAACAAAATTAATCAAAAATGTTTCAGGAACAGGCTCAAACACAATACAGGTTGTTCCCCTTTTCGATAGCGAAAACAAACATAGTATGAACAAATACGCGCGTATGTTAGCTGTACTTGTGGGAGGGCATTTTATTTTTTCCCTTGTAACAATAACATTCTACGCGCGCTCCCCCTTAATTAATGTGAGGAGAGTCGGGTAAATTTAGCATCGTAACGAAGTATTGTTTTAACTTGCAGCGTATATTAGTGTGTTTTCATTCGCATTTTATGTTCTTAATTTCTTTTTTCGTTTGGTCTTTGTGACGTATGTGCTACAGATTTATTTTGATAGTTTTTCGTATAAAGTGACAGTTTTCCGAGTTATTCAAAGAAAACTGAAGTGCGGATAAAATAATCTTGAGTTTTCTTTCTATTAGAAATTAGTTTTTTTCGACCCTTGTGGTGTATAAAACAATATGTAAAGTTATTTGACAAAGTCTCTACAGTACGAGAAGTTTTCCTTCGTACCCAATACAAAAATAAATTATGCACTGTGAAATGTAAAACAGCATTAATGAAAAAAAGTATTCTTGGTATGGCACCTCGTATCTTTAATAAGATTCCAGATAGTTTTAAGGAAATGACTTAAAACTATCTGAAAACCTGACTAATTTACTGATAGAAAATTTTTATCATACTGCTGACAAATTCCTAAATGACTCAACAATTTAATGTGACTTTTTAAATTTATTGTGATTTTTTATGTACCCACTTATTTTACTTTTTATGACATTTCGAATTTTTTTATAATTTCTCAAAACCTAATTCAATTTTATACTACTAATTATGTTGTAATTAAATTGAGTATGATTATTATTTTAAACAATCGTTATGTTAAAATAATTGTATGCTGTTATGGCAAAACATGGCGACCTATATAAATATTTATTGCAAGAACCCAATGTACCTATGTTCGACAAATAAAATTCTGATTCTGATGGTGATAAGTAATGATAATTTTTATTTGCCAAAAATGGTGCTTTACATTTCCTTACAGTCTACGTTAATAGCTAGGTTTCCATTTAAAATTAATTTCATGTTAATTTGATAAGACTTATCACAGATAAGCCCTGCCCTAGCTACTCTTTCCGTAACACGCCTACATGTTTTAATACGCCTACCTAGCAACAAAACGAAACATCGAAAGAGCCCAAATTGTATTACGAAGCAACCTTCCCGTTTCCCTGTTTGAGGTAAATTTCAGCTGTATAAAAAGAAAAAAACACCAACAAATAAAAAAATATAAACAACTGGGACACAAAATTTCCTCGCGTTGAATCTGCTTACTCATAATTACCAGAGTTTTTAAATACGAAAAATAAAAACATGCTCGTATAAAGTAGGGCGACGGATCTAAGACCTCTGAAAAACGAGCCAACATTATTTATTCTCGGCCCTCTTTTGGTTTTAATTCGGATTTATGTATATAAATTAAAGAAAGAGGCTTATATCCCCGGGTTTGTGACGTGGCCGCTCTTGTGCTACCTTTAGTTCCTCAAAACCAGTGCGTTTGAGAAGCGAGTCAGTGGAAATGTTTAAAAAGGATATTAACCACGCTTGCTGCGTGTTAACAGTTCTAGTTCTCACCATAACGAAGCAGAGAACGCTGAATGCAAATGCTACCTTTTTTTCAGACACCTGTGTTCAACGCTCACCAATAAAACCTCTATAGAGTTTAAATATCACTGGTTTTAAACAAGAATGTTGGTTTTTTGGGATTGGTATTTTCATCATTATAAATTCTTTTGTAATAACAAGCCAGACAGAAATTCCATACGAACCATCATCATTCTGCCCCTATCCCAAATTAAATTTGGGCGTAATAAAAAGACCCAATACAGTTACCGAAAATAGGCAATATGCAGCGTGAATATTCAAATAACAAAATCTAGAAGTTTTTTTTTTGTTCGGCGATTAGGCCACCAAAAATTGTGGCGTCTTCTAAGGAAAAGCATGTTGATTTGTTCCTTATGAACTCTAGCTTACAGTTGTAGTAATAATTATACTTCACCTAACGGGAATACTGCGAAAAACGATCATAACCTAAGAAATCACTAAAAACTTTTGTATAGTAAGTAGGTTGGCCTCATCAGTATTATAATGTAGTAAAATAGTACACTGTTCAGTAATAAATAGTAGGAATGTAGGGTGTATTGAATGGTTCATGAAATCAACAATCACTTAAGTATGTAACAAAACAGTTTTATTACGTGTATCAATTTCAACACAGACGACTTAGAAGTAGATAGTACCTACAGGGTGGCACCATCTTAAAAAATCCATATTCATTGTAATCCCACAATTACACACAGGGAAACAGAAACATCAATTTCATGCAATTCGAAAGAAACGGGAAAAATTAAATGAATAAAGTCTTGTTGTCATTTCATTTCATTTATTCAATAACAACATAATATTGTATCTGAATGTTTGTCACTTGACACTTGTCAAGTAGTGATGCGGCTTGATTTTATATAACTCGTATCTCGAATAAATCAAATAAAGGCTCGATTCTATTTTCTCTCAAGGTGCCACTTGATGTTTCGTGATTAGATAAATATCACAAACACTGCCACTATAGTTAACTGTCATTCTTTAATCTATAATTAAATGCGAAGGTAGGTAATAAACCGGGGATATTTCGTGTAATAAACCTTCAAAATACTGTGATGTACAGAGTCACAGGAAATAAGAAAAAAATACATATTCTGTGGGTTAGTGCTGTCAGTTGATAACGTGTATTTTATCATTAAATCATATCACCATCGTATCGTCATTGATTATCAGATTGACAGTGAAATGGGAGTAGTAAAAGACGCTTTTTACAAAGTCGAACAAGGCCGATTTTAGTTACTGACTTAAACCTGAAAGTACCAACATTTAATGGTTGCTGTATTTTGGATCATGCTATGATTTTTTCTTTAAGAAGCTGCGGGGAACTACATTTTCCAATTACATAATCGAGTCAATCTAGTGCCTGAACGTTAATGACTGAGTAACTTCACTACAGTCAAACTGACAAGCAACAAAAAAACTACAACCCGGTTCACGTTGCTTTTTAACATTTTTAAGTTTGCTTACTCTTGCCTGAAGTAGGCGACAGTAAGCAAACTTAAAAATGTGTTTAGACAGAGGAGGACCTGCTGCAGCCTTATTGGTACATTTTTGTACTAAATGAAACAGATTCGGTTACCACCTCGAACTGTAATTAGGGATATATGTATATTGTTTTTTTTTTTTTTTTTCTTAAAATCGGAAAACGCTCTTATACATGGATTTATGACATTGACGACCATATCTGGAATTGAATCAATTGAGCGCATTAACAAAACATTTTTTTTTTATTACGATTTCGTGATTCCGTTTAGGCGACCGGTAAAATCGACCATTTTCAATGATAAATTGGTTGCATTTTTTAAAGCATAATAAGATTAATATTCGTTACAAAACTTGGGCCCAAAAAAAAAACTATCTCCTTTACGTGTCAGTAATGATTAGTAAACCTTTTACGGACATCTGACATTGGCAGAATTGTCGACATCGGCACCATTGCCATAGAGAAAAATAGAATAGAAAGTGAAAAACAATTTTTGTGCCCAATGACATATGTGATGGAAAAGCCATGTCGAATGCGATTTCAAATCTCTAAATCTCGTTACGAATATCGTGTCAGTTCGAACGAAAATAGGTGAAAAAAGGCTTCTGATATTTTATGATATTAAAGTACATTTCACGATAAAATTACTAGCTGTCGACAGCTCAGCAGTGCGATTCTGTAACCATCTCACCGTGAAAACTTAGGTGAAGTGAGCGTGGAGTGTGCTGTCATTCCAACTAATACTAGGGATGGACACTATTGACAGCTCACTCAAAGCTCACTTCACCTAACTTTTCACGGTGAGATTTTTACAGAATCGACCGACAGTTGGTGTTTTGCAAAGTGAAGTGAGATTTAGAGAGCCCATTCCAAAATAAAATTCCGGAATACGACGAAGTTATATGCACGTGTTTTCTATTTGGTTACAAAGTCCTTTGCCTTAGTGGGACATTTATAAAGATGAACGTAACAAAGTCATGTCAAAGGGCGATCCACATTTGGACGTCAAAGTGACGTTTGCGCACAGTGTAATACAGAGAATTCCTTTACGAACTAACTATCGATTTTTTTACAAATCATTCGGTGCCTCCTTTGTTTCCTAGATTAGTTCGTGCGAGAGGGTACTTTGTATAAAACCGTTGAATCCCCATGTCCGTCAGTTGTCGGAGAATTGACGGCAGCTACATGGCAAATACCATTGGCTGACGCCAAAGGGTAGGCAACTGTAGCTTATCTGTGGCTTCATTGCATCGTGGCCGACCACATATCTACATATTCCACAAGTCAAAGCTAAATACTTGGCGACTTAGTTTCAAAGTATCAACGCTTTGTCGTTTATTATATACTAACCTATATGTCTCAGCACTACATATTAGACTTTCTAGCTAAAACTGAATTTAAAATTTACCAAGTCGATCGAAAATGATATTAAACTTTTCTGCAACGATGTAAGAATAATTGTCTTCGTTGTGCTTTGTCGACACATTCAAAAATTTATTCATACTCCTTGTATTTGTAAATCAAGGAGTGTTTATTCTAAAATTTATGTACACCTCATTTCTTGTGTATTTCGTTAAAGATAAGCCACAAATGTCTGTTTGTCCTTATCTTTGATTTTGCGGGTTCTAAGTGAAGGACACTTTACCTATCAAAAGAAATCAAGGTCTAAGTAATGCCTAAGTACAAAGTAGTTGGAAAGTGTCGTAGTTTAGACAACTTTTATAGATTACTCGAGATACTCGTTCAAACTTTCTCTCTTTTAATATCTCTGTAAATATTCCAATTAAGATAAGCCTTTTAAATAGGAATGTCGTCTGAAATAATAATTTGAATTTTTATTTTAGTCGAGCTTAGAGGACTCTGTAACCAAACAAAAATGAAAACTTGTTTTAGATTTAAGTCTTACTTTGAGCCTTAAAATGTAGTTGTGTTTTTTTTTTTTTTGAGGATGGGAAATCATCAAATGACTCCTCCCGCTCTGGGTGGAGCAGAAGGGAGTGTCAGACTCTTACTGACTAAAACCCACCCGTGTTCCTTCCTTAGCCCTTTATGTACCACGGCAGCGGTAACCCTTTCGGACGATCCCGCTACCCGTGTCAAATGCCTAGAGTAATATTCAAACACGCTGTATTTGTAAAAGGTTTTTTAATGTCTCGAATAATATCGGTCATTTGCAAGCTACAGTGCCGTTGCGAATTCGCAAATGGTTTGATGCCTCGTTTGATATTTCCTCCATTAGGACCAAATTAAAAAACTTCACCGCTCGTAAAGTAGCAAACTTTCTTCGCATCATCGTTTTTCTGTGAGTGGAAAATGATGTCTTCATTAGCTCTCACTTGAGTTTGTGTTATTTAGGTGTAGTTCCAAGTATGCTGTAGTGCCTTCCACAAAAGTTTACCGGTATAATATCCTCGAGGATCCAGTTACTCTCAAAAGTTTTCCAATTTGAGAACCGCGTAGTTTTTTAATTTAGGACAGCAGGAGTTAAAATATGTTAAGCACAGCTGAAAATACGCATGTGTTTGTTTTCATTAGCATTTCCAATGGTAATAAGGGGTGAAACGGGGGAGAGCCGCCGTTCGGCTAATATAAAATGTGCCCTAAACCGCTCCTGTACATTGTGGAGCGTTGCGTTCTGTGTATTCAAACACTGTGCGATTCGCGTGAATAGACCTTTCAGCGCGCAATTTTTGATGTAGCAATCTTCCATCGGGCAAGTGGGCAAGCTGCAAGTCGCTAGCAATATCCAGTGGATCGATCCAGTTCCGCTATAAAATGCGGAGCGATGCAGTGACTCCTTTGTGATACGTAGTTATTGAGCCCGATACAATGTCGGCACGATCTGTTCTCACTTTGTATGACGTTGCTGTTCCTTAGAATCGTAATAAAATTTTGCGCATCGTTTCCTACCTCTGTCATTTCTTCATTTTGTTGCGACATATTGGCTTTCCGTTATTTCTCGATGTTGTTTTGTTCGCCATTTCGAGATCATCTGTCATCCGATGTTCTGTTATGTTGATATTGAATTTCGCTTTCGTGAGGTAATGTTTCCCATCTTTATTGTTACGTTTTACTATTCTCGTTTACGTTTACATATACTGCTTTGTGAGCTGATGAGACGCTTATTGTTCATTTGAATATAATTTAGCTCTCACATGTAGTAATCAAGATTTAGAACTAGTTTCTTGCGAACATATCTAGGATCAGCTACGATTAACTTAAACCAATTTGTCAAATACATCTTAAATCAAATTCAGCCCTGACAATCATTACATCCACCGTAGAACACCTATCAGTACGCAATCGGAGCACTAAAGGGTTAACATACAAAACGTGCAAGATTAAAACATTATTCAATCAATTTACCCGTACGGGGTATCAATGTGAAATCATACAGATAAACGGAATCGAGGGTTCTGCATCCTGATCCCGTGCCTGGTTACTTAAAATCGCATGTATAATTTAAAAGGAGTGGCTGACACACCACATTTACCATGTGGAGGGCAGGGAGATCGCACGTCCCCGATAACGCTGATAAAACGGGAAGCTGGGTTTTAAGGATTTATCACCGGCCCCCAGATTTATTCATTTGTAATTGTACCCACTTGTGGAATCCCCTTATACATATAAAACTGTTTTCAACTTACTCTCAGCGGTTATTTAGGCGTATAACGGTTAAGCGTTTAGGGCTCTATGTAGGTCAATATTAATTAAATTATTCCACCGCATAAATGAAAATATTTAATGCAACTTTGTTTACGATAGTATCAGTAAATATCGGAGCCAAAGCAAAACTATTTTAATATCAAAACGGTTTGTACGTTTTTCACTAATAGCAGAACAACGATCCCTTTTAAAAACTTTCATAATAATATCAGTAAGTACTTTTTTGTTCATGCCCACCCAGCTCATGCCGGTCGGGTTTTCTAATTATTTAAAGTCTATATAAAAGTGTTTTGTAAATGACATTTGAAAGGGAGTGATGCCCGTACCACACAGGGGTGCTTTCGAAGATCAAAGCTAAAGTAGAATAGATCTTTAGAAGAAATGCGGTGAGATAGAATGTGCCTTCTGGCTTCAAATCGACCCTTATCTATCTCTCTTAAGAGTATCACTCTAATGTTGTGTGCTACAATAATACCCGTAGCTAGGTAGGCAGCTACCTCAATCAAACTAAAATGTTATCAGAGTTATTTTTTAATGTGTTTTTTATAAATTTGGGTTGGGAAAATAGCTTAAATAGCATGTTTAGGTGTTTGCCAAGAAGCTGTCGTCAAAAACTACCAGTAATGAGTCGATGTCACTCGCTGTGCCAACGATTCGTGCAGATAATTGTAGTGAAACGAGTATTATCGTTTCAGTGATCGCTTGTTTTTGGTATGGCCACGGCATTCCGGTATTCCAAAATGCATTATCGTAATGCAACATTTGCCATCGTCTGTCCGCCCCGCATGCTCCAAATCGATTCACAATGTACCAACTTGGATGCCGACTACGCCTCGGTAATGTAATTTGAAAAACCGAACATTACAGGACATCAGGTCTTACATTTATTCGAGTTGGCATATTGGAACAAGTTCGTGTACTAAAAGTAATACAAGAAAAAGTTTCGACGTAACTTACGTGGAGGCGACGAGCGTGGAGTTTTCTTTCAACATATTATACAGTTATTTTCACATATCTGAGCTGAAATGATATAAAATTTCAAGTTCGTTTTGTTTGTGGAGTGAACTTTGTGAGTGTTTGAAATGAGTCTCTTCTTGAGAGGGTTTTTAAAACTGTTATAAACTAAGTATCTATTTATAACGCCGTAGAACATATCCTTTAAAGTACTGCTACGTACACTATAACATTTCTCATAGAATCATATCTAAAAAGAACCTATTTATCATTTCCGCAGATTATTTTAATTTGTGTAAAAAATATGATGTAAACAGTTTTCTGCATAAATAGCCGTTACAGGATGATCGACGCTCCAAAGCGGATTTTACCAAAGAAATCTTAAGTTTCTTCTGCGGAACAATATTCCGAGTACATTCTCTTCGTTCGAGATTGCCAATGAGGTTACGATAAGGCGAGCTGGGCGCGTGAGTCTGCATATTTTTCAGGCTACGTTTTCAATTTAATCCGTATAATCTCAATGTGGGGTTGTTATCAAACAATTTCTCCCTTATTTGATGGAGAATTTTTTAATAATAATAATTCCCTTTTCGCAAAAATGCAAAGCAGGCTGGTGATAATGTTGGGAAGTTATGTTTTTAAATTGGAAAGTGTTTTCGAGCTTTTTCTTTACTTACATTATTATCAAATAAGTGCCCCTTTTTCACTAGCATAATAGAAAAGCAGAGTTTATTGTTCGCCAATAGATTGTACAGTACAATAGAGGATCGCTAAAAGCCAATCATCGAAAAGTATTGGTAGTGGAAAAGATTACCAGCAGTTTCCGGCATAGGTACTTTAGAAAAATTACGTAATTTCTTTTACCTATTTGCTACAAAAATTCTATGTTTGACCACATTGGTACAGATAGGTAATCAATAAACTCGAATAATCTATGTATTAGGGTATTTACCGAAGGTACCGCGCCTTCGGTAAATATTGGTATTGGCACCAAAATCCCAAAAAAGACACCTGCTAAACAAGTAACGTAAATCCGAAATCGTAATACGTTTAAGTGCAAAAACGAAACACACAAGGCCATGGCTTGGAAACTCGCTTAATCCCTCAAATCCTTTAATGGACGTTCGGAAATGTTGTCTAAAAGGTGTAACCGCTCGCTGTACCAGCTTTACCGACCAACAACGTGATAATTATTCACTTATCATTAAAACTGTACAGGGTAACTGCTTGGCGAAACTACACAAATGCTACGGAAATTCGATTTCAAATCATGTTAAAGCCTAATTCAAAATTTCAAGTATCCATACTACTGCACATCGTTTGTCGTCCTCGGGACGCACCAGCTATGAGAAATTATGTATTTAGAAATCTTTTCTTTTTGTTTTTATCATGTTTTGATAACGATACCTGACACGTCTCACAGACGTGTAACGTGAAACTATGTACTCGTATATGTTTTGGTATCAATATCAAAACATTTACATAGTTTCACATTCACAAACAAATTTACCCTTTAAATCTATTACCTTAACAATTTACTGTCTTAATAACAAACTACTTCGAAGAACAGTCTTACCTACTTCAATTAGCAAGAATTCATGTCTTCTATTCGATTACTCGGAACCGTAACAAATGAGCCAACACATCACTGTCTCTTTCTTTCCGCAAACTAAAAATATTACGAGCATCACTCTTCCCCTATTTCTCTCTAAAATGCATTTTGGCGTTCCTACTTGTAGCCATTTATATTAATAAAGAAACACTCGCTATGTCTTGGAAGACGCAGCAGTTAGCGAACATTACTGCAAATCAATGTAATTTTAATTTCTCCAGAAGAATATTAAAATTGATCAAGATAATTGATGTTCTGCCTCATTTCTACATTTCGTACTCGTTACGAAGTCAAGTGAAGCACAAAATGGCATTCCGCAATCATCAACTTGATACAAATACCGCGCTCTTTTAAAAAAAGACTCGTAAGCGGAAACAAAGACGTCCATTTTGCAATTTTAATGTAGCATTATTGGTGAGGAGCGCGCGATCAAAAGAACTTTTACCTTAAAAAGATGACTCCGCAATCCCTCACGTTTGACGATGCAGTACTTTATCTTAGCTACAGTCAAAAAATGCACCGCTATTACAGCTAGCACTCCCACCGGAGCGGAAATCTTTTGCTCTCTGATTTTTTTACAGACGAATGGAAAATTTAATTTGGCTCTCATTTTGGGGCGCACCTGAGTTTAGGGGAATACGATTCATACTTTAAGTTCATCCCTCAATAAACTATCAGCTAGATGGATTGGATTTTGCAGGTCTTAAAATTTTACTCACGAATTCGCGTTTGTAAAAGAAATATTTTCAGAGTTAAATATCTTGAAAAAGAAATGTGATTCGGATTTTTGAGTAAATAAGCAGTGTAATGAATAATTAAGCAAGCCGAGCGAGGATGCCTGCTTAAGACGGCTCTCGTATATATTACGAGTCGTTTTACTCAGCGTAAAGGTTGTCGGGAAATCTACCCTGACATAATAAACGTGAATTTCCAAATAATATTTATGTCGGGTCAGGTCCAAAAGAGAGTTATTAACTTACTACTAATTTGGACACCATTCATTCAGGCTCAACTCGACGCTGCGGTGAGTCGATACTAAATGAAAAATAGTGCATTGAATTCAATCGTTTCGAATGCAATGTGTATGAATTTTAAACTGTCTGCATACAGATGAAGCAGGCATGTCGTGATTGAAAAACTGATTTAGATCCGAAGCGCCAATCCAAAGTGTTTTGTGTAGGATTATTTTTGGCGTTTAGGCATAACTTAATATCAATAGATATGAGACATCTATTTTCAAAATTTTCAACTGCTGTTTGTTGAATCCCTTCCCTATTTATAAGCCAATTAATTGAAATAAAAACGTTACTTTTGTGTTTATAACAACTCATCCAAAACCTTACTTAATAACTTTAAACAAATGCAGCAACATGTCACCAAAAATGCAAATGGCATAACTAAAAAAGAACAATACATAGTTGTTGGTTGGAATAATCGTCTAGATCAGCGAAAAGTATGTGTATCGCTAACATATTCGGGCTCACGTACCGCCGTTATCAGCGGGACGCAGTCGACCGCGACGTAGTCCTGCCCCCCACTCCTTCGCAATTGTTTATTTCTAAGGATAATCTTTACAAACGCTCCGCTTAATGTAAATAAATAAAAGTAATACCAACCCTCCCAAACAAATAGACACAACGATAATGACAGTCGATTTTTAGATTAGGAAATTTGAAAAACGAGTTATTTTTCAATGGCCAAAGATAATGAAACTCAATTTTTATATCTGGATTTTTATCAAACGACTAATTAGTAAAAGACCAACGATTATGACACTCAATTTTTTAAATTCGAAATGTACTTAATGATTCGCTTGACTAGAATGAAGAAAAGATAAATAATAGCTGGCATAGTCGCCAATCATTTAGTGCGTAGAGTGTAGAGTCTATACGCGAAGGGTTTATTGTGTCTGATTGTGGCACACAACGATGGGAAAGCAATTACACCACTCATATACAAGGGTACTAGAGATTTTTTTATCCAGCACATTGTTGCATATGACTTCCGCTGGGCCCCTATTTCGACAAAAGTTTCTGTTATTGAAGCTTTATTGATTGTTTGGATGCTTATGATAATATATTAGAGAGATATTGACGGTAAAGTGCCGTAAGTGTCTACTAAGACCTTGTTTTAGTATATACGAGAAAGGAAAGCGATATATTAATTTTTTATCACACTTTAATATATGAAGGCGCACGTGTAGCTTATGCATGATAACCCTAAAGTGTTTTATATCCGTATCATTATGTAAAGTAGGGCCTAAAACAACTCTTCGTGAGAATTTTATGTTCGCTATCAGTTTAAACCGTAATTTAAAGGAGATACTTTTATTTGGTTATACGAGGCTCTATGTTTTTAAACTAGACCGAGTTTATGCGTTGATATAGGGTTAATCGACTAAGTACTTAGTTACATTACTTAGTTTCATAGTGTTTGTTTTTAGTAGACTTATACTTATATCTATTGTTTTGCAGTTGCTTTGATTTCAAAGCAACTAATCTATTCTATTCTTATCAAAGTTTTACACTTATGCGTATTTACGCATAAGTGTAAAACTTTGATAAGAATAGAATAGATTATTCCTTATTTTGTACACCATAAATACAGCATATGTTAATTAAACGTCAGGTTAAGACACGTTTAAGAAAATCTTAAGATAATAATTATATATAATTATTGATTAAGTACAATAATTATATATATTGTATATTTTGTACTGTTAAATGTATTTTTAGTTTTTTTATGCTTTTTCTTGTGTAAAATAAAGGAAATAATTAAAAAATAATAGTGTTTAAGTAACACGAAGTCCTTTTTTAGGGTTCGATATTTGAGAGAAAAATATACCATTATATGACAACTTTATTTATGCGTGCTTTGACGATATTTTTGTTTTGTTCGTGGCTAATTCACTAACAAAATGGCCTTAGCTTTGTAAAACAAAATCTGTTTAACAAAAAACATTTTTTTTTTTAATATATCTCTTTTCTGACGCGTTATTTAGACAGGTAGAAAGACGATGCAAAATTGCCCATAGGCAGGGCATTTTTGCATTGTCTTTCTCTGACGATAAATACACGGAAAAAATGGCGGTAACACCGCCATTTTTAAAAAGCGTTGCATCATATCGAGTTACCTTTAACACAATTACTTTGAAGAACAACATCGCTTTTTTTGTCGCTAATGAAAGGTAAATATATTTATATACTGATAATAAAGCTGAAGAGTTTGTTTGACTGTTTGGATCTCTGAAACTAACAGTCAGATTTGAAAAAAATATTTCTGCATTTGATAGCCTAATTCATGAGAGAGGTTATATGATATTATACATCACGCTTTGACTCTTAGAAGCCGAGTGAGGCAGGTTAAACCGCGGGGCACAGCTAGTAATATTATAAATTCGAAAGTTACTCTGTCTGCATGTTACCTTTTCACGCTCAAACCACTAAACGGATTTCGATAAGAGGCAAGGAGCTAGATGGCATCCTGACGAAAGACATAGGCTACTTTTAGTGCCAGTAACACGTTACCGTGGAATAATATCCAACAACCACGCGGGCGAAGCCACGGACCGAAGTTATAGTTTCCTATTATTTGAATAAGTATACAGTACAAACATCTTTGATCACTTATGTTAAACCTTTCCTCTACAATATTCTTGACAAAAGTTTCTCTTACCACCTTTTCAGTTTGATAGAAAATTGGCCTTTCAAGTCTTGCCTCTGTTACCATAGTTACCTGGCATAAACGTAACGTTTCATTAAAATAAGATGCTCGGTCAAGCACCCTGATTATCTTTTTGTTATCACCATCGGCCCCCCTTCTAATTATATATCACTCCCTAATTAAAAAGGGTTGCAAAGCAGGGATTACAAAAAAGGTTAATCATAAAACTGTTTACGGTAATAGTAATTAGCTTGTTTCCTTGAATGAAATTTAATTAAGATGGCGGGATTCCCAATAGAGATTTTTAACCAAAAAAAAGTGATTTTGATTTTGCCATTCACTAAATAGTTTTTTTTTTATCCAACTTATACTGAGTTTTATATTATAGTAACTGCATGGAATACGAGTATGTTTACATTTTTTTGTTAGGAACGATTATCTATATGTTTTAATTCTTTTGTAACGAACGTTAACTTAAAATACGAGTATCATTAACATTTTGTTACTGGGAGTTTCTGTTCTGTAGTCTCAGAACTCTAGGCAATCAAAGTCTTCTCAACAAACTGTTTTTTATTACTGAAAGTTTCCATTAAACTTAAAACAAATTCGCATTAAAGCTCTTAAAAACTTGAGCGTTCCTAGCTCTTAGTTGCACTAATTCAGCACAAAAGGTAGACTTAGAGTTATAGCATTCTGTCCCAGTTAACTTTTCGGCTTACCGGTACAAGTGTTGGATGTTGGCGGGACTACTTAACTCCTGACTCGACGTACTTTGTATTTTAGATTGAACTGTAAGACTATCGTCCGAACAACACATTGTAAACTGTGTGCTCGATATGAAGTCTTTTATTTTATCACGACGTATTTTGCAGCAAGCTATCATGCTAACAGTGACCCGAGTAATAACAGAACTTTCCAGACTAGTGACCGACGACTTGGCACTATAGCCGCTCCACTTTTCCGATTCACAAATACCGATAACATCACTTTAAATGACAGCCTTTATGTAACGGAGCCCCATGATTTCAACTCTGGCGATTTATCGGCTCCACTCTCGCATTATTCCGGTAACCGCAGCGCGTTTGCCTCGATCCCAATATCGAAATTCGAAAAAGGGACACGCTTAAAAAAAAATAAAAAAGAGCGACACGTACATAAATTAGTAGCGAAAAAATGGCTTCTCCGCATAACGTGAGATATGGCCAATATAACGGGCATGATGTACGCTGGATGGGAGTCGCGCGGTCAATATTGATACGCCTTTATGACCCATTTACCTTTTCGGTTGGCGCGTAGCGTGGGCCAGGCACCGGCGGAATTCCGCCAGAGCGTCGTTTCAAAATTCACGCGGCTTTTTAAAAGCGCTAACTTGTTTACGTTGCTGTGACCGGCTACAGTACAGTTTGTATCAGTCTTTTAACATATGCTACGAAGTGCTACGAGCTACGACGTAATGTCTACGAGCACGTACCACGCGCGTAGGCCGGGTGTCGTTTACTTTACAAGTTAGTGAAATTCAAACATGGCTGCTTCTCTTTGGCTAGTCAGTATGTAACGAAATTTATAGCACAAAATACACAAAAAACTGAACCTAGCTCTGGAAAATGAAATATTCGATCCTTGTAAACCTTTTTCATACAAAATGCCAAGTTATTCTTCCCAAAATGTGAACAAAGAACATTTAGAACCTTTTACTGACATACTTTAAATAGGGTACTTTGCGTACGTTGTACTGAACACAAAGTGAACATTAAGTGGATGGTTTACTTCATCACTCTTCTTGACGTCCGCGAACTATTCTGAAATCGTTCAACACTTGCAATCTCCGACTGCTGGGGCCATAAAGTATGCTGTATCAGAATTCATTCTTAGATCCTGTATTATTGGTATGGTACTCCATTTTTTAAATGCATAGTGTGTTTTTTTGTCTTCTTTGTTCGACCGGTATACTTTTGTATGTTTTTTAATTGGTTTAATAGAAGTATTGGCTATTTAGTATTTATAATGTATTATGCTGTCAAACCATTATTGTTTAGACCTATTTGAAGGAAAAACCGTATTTATTATTTTTGGTAAAGGACCTAATTTCGATAAGTGCTTAATTTAATTAGGTAGTACCTATGTGGGCAGAATGCCAATTTTATTTGACGTCAAACCTACAAAGGCCTTTGCCTTAAAATAGCTCTGAACTTATATAATTAGTCCATATTTTATACCATATTTATTTATATTTAGTTTCAATTAATATAGTTCTGAAAGCTGTGACCCAGTGGTACCGGCCGCGACTTACGAGTTTGTAGGTGGTGGGTTCGAATCCAGAGAGGCTCTTTACCATAGAAATGTGAAAAACAGGAGAAGTGGCAAGGAGGCGTGTCAGTGTCGACGAATGTTCAAAATGACCATGTTCTAGTCAAATGGCAGTCTCTGCGACCTAGTGCGCTTTCGACCGTGATCGTGAAAAAATATAAGAAACCCGTGTTGGTGAGTGGTCTTGCAAAAACCGAAGCCAAAACCAAAACTTTGTAAATCATGGAATCACTTACCATAAATAAAAGTATTTTAGCGACCCGCACTGGGCCCGCGTGGTAGATTACGAAGAGATTAGGCCTGTGTCACAGAAGTGGGAAAATTATAGACTGACTATGATTTTTTTGTCTCATTGTACTCCCTTTTCCAGTATATAAAAATTTTAGTATGTGATTTTAAACGTGTAACAATTACCCTTTCACAGAAGAGGCCATAAAAAGCCGTTAAAAAAAAACTACCGTCATCCTCGCTTATTTTAAAGCCCGTTGCTTTAAACTGAAGAAGAACGATAGAACTATCAAGTTGTATTGAATAGTCGGGAGAAATTCAACACTACCGACTACACTTCGACCGAGGACAAGCGTCTTCGGAAACTATCGGTTACTTATAGGTACATTTAAAACAATCCTTATTTTTAAGTTAACAGTGAATGTTTATTAATGATTGGTGTCTCTTTATATAATTTAAAAATAAGCATATATTATACCCATTTCATGGTTTCGTTTAGATCATTATCATAATCAGCATATAATGTTCCCACTGGAACAGGCCTCCTCTCTTCGAGTGGCAGTGGGCTGCAATCTACCACGCGGGCCCAGTGCCGGTTGGTAGATGTCACATGTCTTTGAATTTTTGATTCTAGGACATGAATAACATTTTTTTGTTCCTGACGATGTTTTTCCTGTGATTTAAAATCTATAAGGATGCGGTTTATAGCCCCAAATATCTAAGTATAGAAGTTCCAACTTAGACAATTTTCGGACAAAAAACGATAGATTCACTAGTCAAAATAAATGATCCGAAAAGATTGGCTAGGGGTTAAATGTTGGACGCTGTTCCTATCGACTCTCGGAATTCAAAATGGGCACTCTCGGTAGTTACTGGTTAAAAAAATCACCCTACTGCTACGACATAAAACCAATAATGTCAAACCACTGATGTGTGGTTACCTGTACAGGCGAGTCTTTGATTTCACTTTTTTATTTTAAAAGTGAGATTTTCACACGTTTCACCATGCGGTTGTTGCTGTCACTGCAATTGACTTCTGAACGCCGCTACCTTACCGACTTTGATCAATTGAGTGGTAAAATTGACAAGTTGAAGTGCTCTCTATGATGTTAAAGGCAAAGCGTATATGCTTTTATGTGGCTGCCGATCTGTCGGGTATAATTTATGACTTGTAATGTGAGCTTATTATGTTGGTTTCTTTTTTTTATTGTTAGAGGATAAGCCAGCGTTAAGTTGGTTGATAAGAACAGAGTCGTTCATTTGAAATGTAAGTTTAAGAAACACGTAAAACATCAAGGCTTCCACTGCACCAGAAAATAAAATAGTGAGCCGAACATTGTAAAAGCCGCAGTATAAAATCGTTTTGTGTTGATTGCACATTGATTGTGCAACTGTCGAACCATTCGATGCACTTTCAAGAACTTTTTGCGGACGTGTGGTGTGCCAGAATGCGTTGCTTTTTACCACCCGTAGTCAGTTCCCGTTCCGTTTAAACTGATATTTGATTTTCCTACAAATACTTAATACGAATTCGTTTCGGACGGTTGAACAACGCAGTGGTACTGTAAGCAGATTTTAATTTGATAAAATCTTGCGTAATCAGTTAAAGAATAATTATCTATAATGAATGCACTACGCAGTTTGGAATCTGATTTGGAAAATAGGGCAAATCCTAAAGATAATAATACCCTGATCTCATTAAAAGACCAAGTTGTGATAGATCGGCGGCGACACCATTATTACTGATAACGAGTTGAACTAGTCAAAGAGATAAAGAGAAGCTCGAAGTGATTCTTCGCTCTTTCATATCGAAAGCACAGTAAATTGTTTTTGTTGGATAAATGTCCGAGTGACCGAATTGGGGGTATTTTAGTAAGAACAGACCCTTGTGAAGGTGTCGACTCATAAAATAAATTGAAATGCTTCGTCGATCAAGATTCGCGGCAGGACGCAGCGACCGCTCAGAGCTTCGACGATAAATCAACTCGGCGCTTTTATGTATAAAAAAGGAAAAAAGAGCGGGAAAGTCGTTTATTTGTTTCCAAACTATATTCGAACGGTTCCCAAGCTTCGATACTTTAATAAAAATCTTGCTGTGGAATTGAAATTTCACATTTCGTCGCACTGGCTCGGTGGGGGAGACGGGGGTTCAGAATACGGACACTGAGGAAAAATGGATAACTGCTAAACTTTTCGCGTTTCCAGCTTTAATTAGGTAGAAAATGCTCTCTTAGCCGAAATGTGTAAGTAGGGCGTCACTTAGAAGAGATTCATGTTATGGGATTCTGATTTTTTTAGCGTTGCGTGTACTTCGTCGTCATATTTGTTAAAAGTTTTATTTCACTCCCATTCACCATGTTTCTTTTTATTTCTTAATCTATACTGCGTCCCACTTTTTCCTTCCAACCCCTGTCTTGTGTGATCTCTGGACATGTTCCATTCGTCAAGTTAATGTTATTAAAACCGAATTTCTCCGTTCGATGTTTATGTAAAACAGCGGGATCCCTTACGCATTCACACAAAACTAATTCTCGAATAAACTCAATGATTGTCGCTTGATCCGAATAAGTGGTTTACGGGTAACAAAGAGAAACCTTAATAAAGGTCGTGATTGACCACCAAACTGAGCTCGGATCATCGGCCCTTATTTCGTGATGTTCCGTACTGGGGAATTCAGGTTTATTCTTTCTTTGACACTCGGTCTTTTAGGAAAATCTAGTTCTGTCTCGTTCTTTTTTGGATTCTTTACAACACTTGACATTGATTTGTTTCTATAAACGGTGCGTTGTGTTTTAAGTTATACTTAGGCACCTTAAGATATTCTCCTGCTTTCAGTAACATAAGCAGCTAATAACGCCCAAGCGTATTTCTGCTCCGTGTTACAAAGAACAGGTGATTCGATTGGCTGTGCCAATAACAAGGTAATGTTCGTTGAAAAATACCCCCAACTAATATTCTCGCAAGCCAGGGGTCCGGTGAGAAAAAATGAAAAAGTTTTTGTTCCCCCATTGTATTTGGGACGCTTGACATTAGATTAATTCCTTTACCTTTCTCAGTCTGTCCGGGTGAAAGCCCCTTGTTCTCTCGTCCACTTGAAAATAATTTATCGAGATTAAAATTTATGAAAATGAAATTTTACTTTGCGGCGTGAATGTTCCGCTTTTGTTGTAAGTGAAGTTTGAGAATTGGAATAAAAAGAATTTATATATTTTAATGATAAATGAGTTGTAATTTGATTAAAAAATCTGCTTCAGAACTTTATGTTTTAATGAAAAATTCTGAATAGTAGACAATGAACAGCTGTTATTCATGTTATATTGTATTTTTGTTAAACAAGTTAGCGACAGCATTATGTGTTTAATATGAAACCTATTAGTGAGAAACTTAATAGAGTTAGTAACTGGCTTAGTTGAGCGTATTGAGTGGCTACACAGATGCAGAAGGCATGATATAGGTATGAAACTTGGTAAGACTGTTCGTATTCGACGGGGCCATAGGTTTGCAGCCCCAAACTTAGCCAGGCAAAGTTATGCCAGAGACACTATCATCCGCATAGTACAAGCGTTTTTGGTGATACATTGCTTATTTCTTGTGAACTGGTTACAGCCGTTTAGAATTACAAAAGTATGTAGTTATCATTCATTAGCTAATGAATTTTGGGCTCGTTTTTTTTTTTACTGCATCAAAACCTATGCTTTGGCTGCAGTAAAAAAAAACGAGCCGAAACAAGTACTGAAAGAATATTTTAAGGTCTTGGTCTTTACCAAGACCTTAAAATATTCTTTACGTTTAGATACCTATACAGTTTGCAGCCCTTTTTCTTACGTTTCGTATTAAACGGACTATCTGAATATAAACTGCTAGGAGAGGTAGTCGTATCTGATCTACCAGAATATCGGATTATTTTGCGTGATATCTTTGGCAATTCGCCAGCTTTTACTATTGTAGCCTTAATAGTTGCATGGCAAATTGACACTACATCGACAATAGTTTACTGTAACCCATTACTATTAGGGGTTAAAGTATGAAATTGCCGATTTGTACTGAAAAATTGAACATCGTTTTTTTTTAAATTAGCATATTTATTTAATCAAAATAATTACCAAAATTATCTATACATTGCTGCCATCTAATAGGAAGGTCATTTATGCCTTTGCGATAGAACTCTCGTGATCTAGATTCGACAAACTGTGTGAAAGCATTTTGTACTGCCTCCTGAGAAGAAAACTTTTTATCACGTAGAAAATTGTCCAAATCACGAAAAAAATGGTAGTCCGTTGGAGCAAGGTCTGGCGAATATGGAGGGTGAAGAATGGTTTCTAATTGCAGTTCCTGTAGAGTTAAAACGGTTTCTCGTGCTGTATGAGGTCTCGCGTTATCATGGAGCAATAATGGTGAAGATCGATTCATGAGTCGGGGCTGTTTCACTGCTAGTTTTGCTATCATTGTTCGGAGTTTGGCACAGTAGACATCTGCCGTTATTGCTTGACCAGATCGGAGAAAGCTATAGTGAATAACACCATGCGGAGACCACCAAACAGTTACCATTACCTTTTTATTGGTAAGCTTTGCTTTTCCATCACGAAAGCGTTTAAACCAAAATCGCACGGTGCGTTCATTAGAAGTCCCCTCTCCAAACGCAACATTGATATTGCGAGCTGTTTCTGCCGCGTTAGTTCCGCGTTGGAACTCGTATTCAAAATTAACTCGAATTTTCGAAGTATCCATCTTTCTTGTCTAAGCTGAATAAAAAAAACAACTGAAAGTCGATAATCGAATGTTGCACATTTTTTAAAAGAAGAACTTCATAGGTACCATGTGAAAAAAGTTTCACTCAAAAATATCAAACCATGAAGGTTCTATGTCCATTCGAAGTACCTATTACAATGAAACGGCAATTTCATACTTTAACCCCTATTATTATGTGTACTATTTTCAATTGTATACATTTCCCAACTTGGGAATCGAACCCAAGACCGCATGCTCAGAATTTGCAATTCTCGCTTTTTTTCAATATTTTTTTTAATTTCCTTACATAAATAACCTTACGACTGTAATCCCCGAAGTGTTAGCTAGAGGTGTACCTATAGTACACCCACATTTCGCCAGTTATGTTTAAGTCCCATGTAACAAAGAGGAGCGAGCCTATTGACATTAACCGGGCAGGATTCCGAACTCCAGGCTACTACTGAGAAATTGCTGATAGCATAATCCAATAACGCTTTCCCGACCGGGGAATTGAACCCAGGACCTCATTCTCAGCAGTAGCGCTTGCAACCACTAGACTAACCAGGCAAGTTTTAATTTTCTTGGTTTTTGTAATAATGTTTTATTATTTGCCTTGAATTAAATGGCCGATCTCGGTATCCTATCTTCATGCCTGGTCAGACACGCAATGTCCCTAAGCTACAATATTAAGAGTGGGTACACTTGCAGGCCTGCTCCCTAACACAATAGGCTTAAACAGCCATTGGCTAACAGCCGAAGTACAAAAAGCACACCTCTACTTAGGTACCCAATTCTCTGGGGCCTGGAGGGGCGAGGGGCTTTTAACTTCAAAGGTTTTAACATTAATAATAAAATTATGGGCCGTTTTATCGGGATAACTAACCTGAAATTTACGTTACGTATTTATTTTTTGTGATATTTTATTTTTAATACTCACATCTTAGGATTTTTTGCCATAATTACCTAATCGGTAATATAAGATCGGTTATTTTTATCTCTAACTAGCTGACGCTGCGAACATACCACCTACATGTATGCGAAAATGAACTATCTTCATTATATTTTTTCATGAATTTTTCCCATGTTTTAATAATTATTCTACTATTTGCGTCGGAGATAAATCCAGCAAATCAAAGATTATAAAATCGGTTCAGGCGGTCTTGAGTTAATAATGGTGCAACTAAACCCGGCTTGTTTTATATGAATATTAAATGCAAGTGTTTGAATTATAATTACTTAACCAGTCACAAAATTTGCTCGATTTGTCGAAAAAAGATGCCCGCTTCTGGTTAAAAGAAAATATTGTTTTCTTCTCTATAACTGAAACGAAAATCCGCAAACATGTAAAAACGGTTACGGTACGGTTCCATTTTGATTGAAAATTAATTGCAAACGTTTTCCGCATACGTCGTACGTATCATTGGTCCGTTTCCGAAGCCTTAACGTTTTTTTTACAATAAAAGACCAAGGATTAAATTTTTACATTCAATGCACGCTATCAAAGGAACCTTGGTGTAGAAAAAGTTATAATCGAGCAATGAATGCCCAACACACGTACGGTACATTGCTAATGGCACCTATGGCTTTGAAACAGGTGCTCAGTCTTCGGCGTCCAAGTTTTTACAGCCATTTTTCATTAATTTTATTTCAAGTCTGTACTTGCAGCTTTTTTACTCCTGTACTTGGATTTTTTAATTCTTACGATTGCTCATTGACTTAACGTTTTCATTACAAAACGTTTTTTACTTTTAACTGTTTTCGTTTTGTGGTTTTTTTAATTAAATGTTATGAGTGGTTGTGCTAAGTTTTATCCAAGAAATATTTTTTGAAGTCCGAAATATATTTCTTTTGAGACTAAGGGCCGGTTTTATGATCCGTAGTTACATTCAACCAATTGTTAAAAATAGTAACTAATTGTAACATTTTTGCAAAATGTGTTTTTTTAATCCATTTTTAGTTTATCTAAGGGTTATTTTTTAACTAATAGTTAATTATTTGACTATTAGCAATGATCTTAAATCATAAGGTATTTTTAACAATTGGTTGAGTTTAACTACGGATCAAAAAACTGGCCGGTTTTTTCTTAGAGTAAATAAAACTAACCATTAAATATGACAAATTAACTTTATTGGTTTTGTAGTCTCGGAAAGTTCGGTTGAACCTTATTACAGTTGACTTAGTTATAATTTTTTCAAAGAATAAATTGTGGGTATTTACTTATGTCGCGTATTTCGTTAGTTTAGTAATGATTTGAAATACGATATTAGCCGCTATTTCTTTTTGAAGAAATTGTTGAATTTTGTGTTATATTTTATGTTATTCAAGGAAGGGAGTTGTAATTCATCTAAGTGCTCTTAGATTGAGTGGAAACCATTCTATGGCTAGTTTAGACTCCCTTATGTTGCCTATGCCGGAACTTTTAATTTTTATAGTAGTTTTTAGTTTGCAATTTTTCTCAATTTTCTAACGTTTTATGTTTTCTTTAATTTTTTCCCATAGCTTTCCATTGTAAAAGGTCATTTTGAAAATGACTAATTATATATTGAAACGCAGTGTTGATAATAATACGGTTCTGAAAAAGGAAGATTGGCCTATGATATCATTGTATGTAGAAATCTGAAAATTATAAATCCGCTTTTCGATTTTCTTCTCCGCCATATTCAGCAACTTCTGCAGAATTCTCGTTCTTCCTATAATAACTAAATTGTTTCGTAGCTTAATGAATATGCAACACCATAAAATAGTTTTTCATATGAACTTTGCATCATTTTTTACATTTAGGTATGTTTTAGTTAAGCTGAAGATAGAAAAAAAACTATATTTCATCTTTTTACATTTTACCGTTACATTTATCTTTTTACTTTTACCAATCTAACATTTTTCTATAAAATCAAAGGGCAGCGACATTTATCTCTACCAAAAGTTACCATAGCGAAATCTACAATTCAAATTAAGCAAAGTAGATATTTATTTGACTCGATATCATAAATTCATAATACATGTACCAATGAATTTAAATATTACCCTCCCATACATTAGTTCTGTTTGATTATTTAATTTGCATATTAAAATTGTATCAACATCTCATTTCCCTAATTTGCATTGCTGATTCAGAAGTTTGCGATCAACCTAATTGAATTTTGATATGATTTTATTAAGCTGAAGCTAAAAAACACCGTGGTTAAAAATATTTTGTGGACTTTAAAATTTTCCGTTATATTTTTTCTAGTGAACAGAATATTTTGTCTACAAATTCTCCGCTGTTTTTTTGACGCCGATAAAAATTGTACTTAAAACTTTGGACATTTAAATGGCCGATTGTTCACTTTATTTCTTGAAAGGAATAATAAAGTGATTGAAATTCATTGTTATCTCAGTACATTTTCCGGCCGGGTCATTGTTATAATCTCAGTTCAGTTGCCGGCCGGGGGGTTTTCCAATTTTTCCTGGTAGTTGTATTCCGAACACGTTCATATTTAAATGTTCGTACGAATATTATTTTATTGAAATGTCCGATAGCAAAAATTAAAATAATTGTGGTCGTTGCGGTGCACGTTATGAAGCCGCCAAAAATGATGCTGTAAATTGTTCCATATCCATTAAAGTGAAGCTTAATCATAACTTAAAATTAACTTAAGTAAAAATTATACTATATAAATCATTAAAATTTCCAGGAAAATAAGTCTAAGGACATTATTAACAATTCTAAAACTTATAAAAAATCTGAACTTAAGATTATTTATACAATAAAATTTACAATAAAATCACTGAAATGTTAATTTGCAGGTTTAGGAGTTGTATGAAAATCTGCAAAGCCTTAGACCTAAAATTATAATAAACGACTTTATACAAATTTAAAACAGCTAAATAATAATACAGGAGCTTATATAATATTAAAACAGCAAAATAATTATACAATTACAAAAAAGCTAAGTGAAATTTAAAAAAATTAAATAAAGCAATAAATAATTAAAAAAAGCCTTAAACTTACCTTTCGAACGCCCTCTCATTCACCAACAGCAGGCACCAAAGTCATAATGTAAAAAGTTTTCATCACAGAAAATATCAGTCACTTCACAAAAAACTATTCCCTTATGCAGGTGGGAAGCACATTACTACGACCGAGGAACGCGGGAGCGAGGTGGGAGTTCCGACCCAACTCGCTGGCTCCAAACTTGAATCTGAGGGCCGACCATGCCTGCGAGCCTATTTATCCTTGCCGGGGAGATACGCGCAGGCGTCCAGCACCCTGTTGCTTCTTAGTGAAGGGGAAACAGAGCGTGCCGATATCGATAACAATATATTTAATTTGCATGTTTTGATTTTTTTTATTGAATTTCGATCCGATTTTAATTCTATGGGGTTATAATTACTGAGTCCGATAGAGGCATATCATAAAAAAACACATTTATTTATTAATTCATTACGGGAGCTGAGAAAAAAATGTTAAAGGGTGCATACGTAACTATTACACAATAAGCAAGCGTTCATGAATTTTCTGTAATTTTAGGACTAAGTAATGTGATAAAATTATATATTTTTCTAACTTACGTATATTTAAACGGTAAAGTAATTTCAGTAATGTATCATTTTTACGAAATAGATAATAAACAAGCATAAAACAGAATCACAATTCAAAAATGTATTTATAAATGATTTTAGGAGATTTACTATCGTATCGCATCACTATTTCGCATGGCAATCTCTTTAATATTAAAAATGCTAAAAAGTTGAACAAAAAATAAATCATTAAATATTTTCGAACACATCGACATACGCGCGACCTGCCGTCACTACGAAACTCCCCTCACACCCGGGCAACCTGTAACTCCCCTCCCCTCCGCCCTATCGTTTAAACACTGACTTATCAAAAAACTTATGTTTAAGTTAGATGCCATTACAAGTTTTGCCACAGTGAGGGGGGTGGGGGCAAGAATCCGCCCGTGGTTGCCCCGGTTGCCCCAACCGATACCCGTTTCATCCATGAAAGATCCTCTTAATTAAGATATTTGGCGGATGGTTTTCTAGATCCTTAAAGTTATGCCATAATCTGATTACGAGACAATGTAAGTTTTAACGAAAACAGGAGGGACGGAATATTAATTTTCTCAAGATTTTGTCTCGAACGTTTTCATGATAAACTCAATAGAAAACGGTTACGTCCCGTCGAAGTGCGCTCAGTTATCTCCGGGGGCTTTTGTTTGAATTATTTGTCTTTTTTAGATGACATCTAAAACACACACTGTGTCCATGAACTCACTGCCGGTTTTTAAAGCTCGGGGCTAAAACAGGAAGACAAAGGGTTTTCATTTATTCAGATGCAGACACGGAACTCTCCACTATTGATCTGACAGTGTAGGAAAATATTCACTGTTTATAGATTTTACATTTTATGGCTTTAGCTTGTTTCATATTTTAAATTTGTGAAGTTCTAAAATAACAGTCTAAGATGAGAGGCACAGATGTACAAATCATGAAAAAGGTGTTTTTACTAAACTGAGAAGTACACTAAGTGGATTTTTAGAAGGTAAAACCTTCTAAAAATCCACTTAGTGTACTTCTCGAAGAAGAGAGTTTCTGTAAGAAATACTTTGTACGTACACGTCTCAAGTTTAAATGCGAACACAACATTATGTATCAGAAAAGTGTATAAACTGTATTTAAAAACTAGCCGACCAGCTATTATTTTATACAGATTAATTTTCGGCGTAGAGTGAGCGGAAGTCATTAAAGGCCTAATATTTAAAATTCACATTAGAACCTCAAAACATAACACAAATTTCAGCACTACCCGACCTTTTGCGAGGTAAACCCCTTTCTGACGACCTGGCTACTGGACTTGCCTCTGCCCTGAATAAATTAGAACATAGGCATTTCACAGCCGACCTTACTCACAATAGTCGAGTTCAAATAGTGCTTCATTTTAAGCCGAAACTACGTAAAATTTGATTGTTTTGCTTTCAGAGTAAGATTAATGTTGGTTGGTTATGAAAATTATGCCTTTCCAAGTCAATATCATTTTATTATGAGGTAGCATGTTCTCTCCCATGTTGTGTAGAAACTCGTATTTTCATAACATTACGGCAGGGCTCTTACAAACTTCTGTTTTCCTGGTAAACGGTTTTATGGTGCTCCACATGTGTTCATATCCTTTTCAGAAAGTTGTGTTCAGCGGTTACGTTATGTGATATAAGGAAAAATAATGACATCGTTTCGCGACCACCTCTTCCGAAAATAAACTAAGCGTTATGCTCCTTTTATTTTGTCGGACTGTTGTCTTCTGGTCTTGTAATTGTAATATAATTTCATTTCCGTTGAAGTACCTACTGGTTACTATCAGTACGTCGCCATTTTCAAAACGTTAGTAAGTAATTTTGCTCCGCAAACGTTTTGGATAGTTTAAAAGGAAAAAAAAGACTATCGAAGGTATTTGTGGAGTAAAACTTACGTTTTAACGTTTTAAATACCAATAAATCGCGACGATGAATTGAATAAAATCAAAAAAATATTTCTGAAAAAATTCGGAATTGAAACGGATGAGTTGAATAAAAACCAAAAAAATATTTCTCAAAAAATTCGGGATTGAAACGCTTGATAGGGCTAAAAGCTTAAATATAATTGTGCATCCAACTTCGTTTAGCGGTAGGACGTGATTGTGAACGAAGCAATTAATTGTCTCTTGTGTGACTGTGGGTGGATCCGTGTAAATTACTCACTTGGAATAGGTAACGACCGCGGAAAGCAGAATAATTTGAGAATATTTTGTACCAGTACCATATATTGGTATTGGTACCAAATATTCTCTATTATTATAATTATATTCTATACTCGTATGATCAAGTAATTGATGGCCGAAAAATCGATACTATGAAGCTACAATGTTGCTGAGTATCATAGGGATATACACGATGCTAGGGATATCGACGCTCAAATTATTATCATGAATTCGGCACATGATTTGAAAAGTTTATACTTTAGTAGTTTAAACGTTTCGAAGGTTTTACACGGTTAAATGTATGGAAGAGATGTTTTTTTTTAATAATCGACGAAATAGTACAACTAAAACGAGAAAAATCACGCGGACGAAGTCGCAGGCATAAAGTAGTGTAAAAGAACAATAATTACTCATTTGCATTTTCGAATAAGCCCTCTGTGATGGTGTTTGCACCGAGCTTTTTCTCATTTCTTGTAAAGACCGTTGTGTAGCAAAAACATGGACAAAACCACTACGTTAATTGAATGACCCCGGCTTTTTACTTTGATGTCCATATTTCTTAAGACTTAGCTTCTGCCTGCGGCTTTGTTCGCGTAGAAGTATTAAGACACACAATATACTAAAAAATTACTTTCACATTTTTATAAAACTTGCCTATTAACTACGTTTGTAGTTTTAGTTTCGGCAGCCAAAATATACAGAGAGTCAGGACTGGTGACGCGGCAGTGAGCGACAAATAAAAAGTAACTGTAGATTAGTTACAAAGGAGATCATTCAGGATTCATATAAAGTTGGGCTCAAAATCAAAAGTAAAAGTATAGTATATATACATACGAGTATATGCCAACGGAAAAGGATGTTTTTAATCCGTTTGGAACATCATCCTAAGCATTTGGTACTATGACACCAAAGCGGTAGAACCATCATAAAATATAAGCAGCTACATAAGTTCGAAACAAATGTAAATATATCATCTAAGTATGTACGTGGACTTATTTAGTGGGTCATTATAAACTTTTCTGCCATGACTGTAATTCTGTAAGTGAGACTGTAATATTAAAAAAAAAACCGTCAAGTTTAATGTTCCACCTAGATTATGAGTTTAAGTATTATATGTTTTGTGCATACCATGTCTTGTGCAAGGTTACTAATTCTCGCAAATAAAACAATGGCAAACATTTTTTTAATACTCATCATCATCATTTCAGCCGAAAGACGTCCACTGCTGGACATAGGCCTCCCCCAAGCACCTCCACTTCGACCGGTTCTGTGCTTCTCGCATCCAACGGGTTCCTGCGGTCTTCACAAGGTCGTCGGTCCACCTTGTGGGAGGCAATCCAACGCGTCGTCTTCCGGTACGCGATAGCCACTCCAGAACCTTTCGGCCCCATCGGCTGTCTATTCTACGAGCTATGTGCTCTGCCCACTGCCACTTAAGTATAGCAATTCTTCGGGCTATGTCGGTTACCTTGGTTCTCCTGCGGATCTTTTCATTTCTGATTCGATCACACAGGGAAATGTCCCAAACAGATTAAATACTTTTTTTTTACTTTCGATTTTGGGCCCAACATGAATGGTCTCCTTTGCGAACCGCTAAGCTATTTACCTAATTGAAAGTTGACTAAAATAGCCGTTCTTATATACATGCCTATGTCATGATTGACTGCTTAGCTCCATAAAGGTATAGCGTGATGATTATCATTTAAAAGGTTAGATCTGTAACTATTTGCAGTATTCTAACCTTTTAACTCTTTTTACAATTTGCGGTAAACTATAGTAGAATACGAAAATAATGCAAAATCGCTCATCCCCCATAGCAAATAGCGTGATCATTTATAAAAATTAAAAAAAAACGCGCAAAATTTAAACATAATCTATTCCGTACTACCTGCGTGATCATGGAACATGAATTCATAAAAATTATAAAAACTATATTTTCGGCATTGGAATCGTTCCCAGACGTTATAGAAATTACTTTTGTTCATAAAAATTCAATGTACAATTTTGACTTCACTACGATTTTATTATAATTATGTACTTATATAGATTTTTCACCTTTCCGATATGAGAGGTTATATGAATACGTACAAAAAAAAATTTATAATTATTAGCCAGTCAGGAAGGTAGCGGATGAGTAATTAAAAACATGAAAAACTCATAACATCAATGGATGCGTTTGACGTGGTTAATATAAAACTCATAAGATTTTTCTTTGTCCCTAGCTTTATTCGCTAGTCAGTGGAGAGAGTAGGGTGGCTGTCTGACGGTACTTGCGTGGCTTTTTTATTCTCATTAAGGCAACTCAAGATCTACCTACATATATTAAATTTTAATTTAGACTAGGTACTTACACTTAAATTGCATTTTTAGTGATTCAAGTAATTCTGCCAAAGGTTCTTTATTGGCCATGTAAGTGGGTAGCTTAGACCTTTGATGTTTTAATTTATTATGATTTTAATTTATGAAGTTTCTGAATCCAAGGTGAACGGCTCACAGAGGATTCTAGTAGTAAGAGGGGCGGGCCAAGCATGTAGTTTGCGCACGGATTCCAGACTTTTTTTTATCAGAAAACTGCAATCGTATAGTTAACTGTTTTCTTGTTTGTCCAGTGTATTAATCATCTGAGCTTTTGTGGGAGTAAAAACAAAATGGTTTATAAATCATGTTATTGAAAATTAAACAGGTTGATTTTTTACTTTATGGCGTAAACTACGCTGTCGTCGTATAGTTTTACCGTTTTATATTGCTTAAAACTACGATACCTATTTTGGTTATACTACATGAAATAATAATAATACCTTCTTTCGATAAATATACAACAAAATAGGCCAGTATTGTATATGACAATAGTAGGAAATAAATAAATAGATAATAATGTCCTATTAAAAAATACAATGCATTGTGCTTGCACTTCACAATATCTATTTATTTATTTGTAAATCTATTATCTGTTACACTAAATACAAATGAAATGCTGTTTGTTGGTGAGCGCACCACTTGACAACAGCTGCACCTATTCGGCTATTTTTTCTTTAAAACTATTTGTAATAGTCCGAATTAGGTTTTTATGGACAGACAAATTGGAAAAAGTTCTAAAAAATTTTGAAATCGGAAAATCGTTTCTTCTAAGAGATTTTTGTACGAATTAATGAGGACAAGGCATGCATCTATTTGGTCCGCTAATTAATAAAAACCGCAAAGGTGTACGTTATACGTAAAGAAATAAAAAAACAACCTTCTATTTGTGTTCATGTTCAAAGCTTTGACCATTTCCAATTCCCAACTCATTTTGCGGTTTTCGAAATGAGTCTTATTTACTTTCTGTGCATTTATTTTACATTTATCAGAATCCGTAGGTTTCATCTCTATATGCAAATATTTATGTTTCTTTGAAATGAAATTATTTCCCTGCAGTCCGTTTTTCCATGTAATGAAAAATGTAACATGTAAGTAAAAAAATGAATACGAAATAAATCCGATGCAGATTTATATATTTATCTTTTACAAATAGCCTTTGAGTTTCATAACTGAGCGAATAGACTGTTTGAGTTTCTGTTTGCCAGTGTATTTTTTATCTACATTTTCTGTCCATTTGTATTTAGTTTCTGTATTTTAAATACTTCTTTCATTACTACAGAATACAAGTAGGCAGGTACTAATTGCTCCTACGGCTACAGAAACTCGTCGCTAAACCGTTTTGATGTTTTTGTACATTGTTCTCTTTCATCGTCTATTTAGAGAATGGGACAAAAAAGTTTAAAATAAATAGGTATGTGTTAATTAGGTCTTATTTAGACCGACCCTTTCTTTAAAAGTTTTCATCATTCTGCTTGGAAGAACGATTTTAACTGCTTCATTAAGAGAGGATATTAGGTTTTCTAAAACTAATCAACATAAGGAGCATTCAATATTAAGCACAGTTAAGCTAAACTCAAATAAAATCACTTTATGAATTAACAAAACCACGACATGAAAAATGCGTCAACTTAAAAAAAGAAAACATACAAATTGACATATGCAAACGGAAATAGTTCTACTGCGGAAATTCCACACTAAATTGTATTTATTATAATCTAACGCATGGTGACACCCAATATAACGCATTTATTGGGTTTAAATTACACTTCCATCTACATATAAATTAATATTTATGAAGCAAAATGGGTTACAGTAATATCCAATACGATATATGGCTGATTTTTCCAACGCCAGATAACTTTAGCGGAGGAATCATTTTGAATTTTTGACAGTTCTTCCACACAAAAACTTTCAGACGTCAATTTTATTCCACGAACAAAAATTATCGGTCGATTGAAAAATCAGCATTTAAAATTATAGACTAGCAGTAAAACCAAAACTTTGTTATGTCACTGACAGTAGCTGTATATGGTGCTGACATGTAGGTACAGTCAAAAAATAAAAGGTATTGCCAACAAATAAGTGCAATGACAATTTTAATAGGTGAGATGTATTTCAAAATGGTGTTACTTTTTCGATCCGCGGTTGTACGTTACAATGAAATGAAAAATGTGGGTGTTACGTAAATAAAATCATAAACGAATTATTTAATTTATAACAAACTGGCTTTTATATTTGATTAAATCTTTGTTTAGCTGATTGATTGACGATACAGTTTCAAGTAATTGGCCTAGTATCAATATTAGTGTTTTAGTGGTAAAATGTTAGTGCCGTAACGTGTGTAGCTTCGTTTTGATTCCAACTAACTGATGTTACTTAAAAGTGCACGTTGCTTTTTTTAAAGACTATTTTAAAATCTGCCCCGTTGGTCTTGAGGTAGCAAGCGCTCCTGCTGAGCATTAGGCCTTGGGTTTGATTCCCGCGTCGGGCATAGTGTTCTTTACCTGTAATTTCTCAGTACCAGTCTGGAATCTGGATTTGTGCAAAATGTGGGTGTGCTATAGGTGCGCCTCTGCCTAATCCTTGCTTGCATTCGGGTGATAAAGGCGTGATGTTATGTTATTTTAAATATTGAAAATAGGGCCCAGATAATACCTTATTAGATACCATAGGTATTATAATTATACCTACTTCAGATTGAAGTGAGTTATTTTTTAATTAAAAGTGAAGGCTGTACGGGAAGGCGGATTCACCCCTTGGACGTATAAAAAATAAAAATACCTTCTGCTTTGCCTTCCACATCATATTGTTTTTTTCTATCTATAAAGGTTTTTAACAGTATTTTTTTCCCTTAAATCATGCGAAATAGGTACGTAATTTGATTACTACATTACTTTATAACATAAACATTAACTGAATCACTACATAAACTCCAAAGGAAAATTTTATTATTTCGCAACAGTTCCTTTATCGTATTCAATCTTAATTACAAAAAAAAAAGTTTCGCATTTGTATGGGGTATGAAGGTTACGCACCGCATAGGTAGATTCGAATCCAAGGAGGGTCACCCACGCGGCTTTTTCAAATGTCAGGCCACGCTCAAGCGAAACGAAAGAAGTTGTATAGAGCATGCCACGAGTAGGTAAGAAACAGGTAAAGCGCGCGCATGTCGCTGGACCCAAGTCCCATTGCTCGAAACCGTGAATTGGGCCTTAAAGAGCACTTTCACAAATATCCTGATTTATATACGTAAAACTGTATATAATACGTAGTGCAAGATAGTCAACTTTGGCCGAAGACCGCGTAACTCATCGTGAGCAACGTTACAATCCTGACTCTACCTAACGTTTCCTATGTCCAGAAACTGTAATATTTCGAAAGCGTTCAGAGCGTGACTTCTGCGATACATTCTAGATATGGTTGTTCCCAATGCTGCCGTAGCCTTGGTTGCTACTGGCCACGTGAGTTCCGTAGTCGCCAGACTGTCTGGCACGACTTGCTTTCACAACGTTTTCTTTGTTGCCAACTTTTGTTTTTACTGCGTTCAACTTTTACTTTTTAGGGTTTCGTACCGTACCCTACGTTGTTACGAAACTCTATGTGCCAACGTGACCCTATTGTTAAGCCTCCGCCGTCCGTCCATACATCCATCTGCCTGTTTGTCAGCGGGCTGGATCTCATGAACCGTTATAGGTAGACTGTTGAAATTTTCAGACTCTATTTATATTGCCGCTATAACAACAAAATAATAAAAATAAAATAAGGTTAAAAACTAAAGGGGGTTCCAGACAAGAAACGTGTCTTTTTCGGGGTTTTTTTACCTTGTGGTTATATCACCAACTAAGTGCGAGCCTGACTCGCACTTGGCTGGTTTTAAACACAACATTGTTGTAAAGTCAGAATAATTTTTGACTACCAATTTTAACAGTATGTTTAATCAAATCGCTATTGTCATTATTTGACAGTTGTTTAAAATGGCTATGACACGACAAATTGACGTAGGGTGTCAATGTGCTTAACAATTACCCTGATTGTACCCAAAAAATTGAATCGATCGATCGTCATTTGTTAGAATTATTACAAAAACTACACCATGTTCCAATAGTTCCCAAAATCGACGGAAAATAAACGGAAATCAGGTAGCAAGAAAACAGTTAGGTACCAGTTTAATGAAACTCATAATAAAAAAAAATCATTTTTTTACCATATTTACGTACAGTCACGAGCAAAAGTATGTATACACTCGGCCTTATTCAAAAGCGATTTGCTCCTTTATTTTTGAATGAAATTTTATGTTGTTACGAACATAGCATTGTCGAACCCATACGTTTAGGTAATGTGTCGTATTTCAATGTTGCATTCGTTATTTCACGAAAAAATCGCAATTGAAAGTTGCCAAGTGTCGACATATTGGTGCTCGTGACTGTACATACTTTGGGTAAAACCTACTAAGTACGAAAGAAATATAGCAGAAAACATCTCCAGTTTTAAATTGTAATAAGGACTTGCGAACAAACTGGAAGTAAATAAGTTTCACAAAACAGAGGTCTCTTTCTTGTAAATTACAGTTGATTGAAGTGAAACCCCCACAGGTCCATTGCAAAAGCCTTGAATGATTATCATTCAAGGCAACTTGCTGCAGCTGGAACTTGATAGCCAAGCAAATTAAATTGTCCACCTGCAATAAAAAATCAACCGAGATGATTTTTTTTTTCTATTACAGAGTTACGAGTAGGTAGGTAACTTGTTCATGGAAGCTTTCACCTCCTATTTAATATACTTCATTCCTCAGGACATCAACGCGCTACCTGTTATCATGGATTCAGTACATGATTCGGCGTTGAAATTTTCCTGTTTTTGAAAGTCTGCTTAGGTATTGCACTTTTCAATGAAACAGTAGTTTATTTTTTTAATAACCGACTTAAAATTTCTACGCTAGGGGGTATATCATGTGCTGAATTAATGGGTACTGTAGCGGTATCTACAACGCCACATGCGAACAACGCGTCATACTGACGTCACGCAAATCCTGCATCTCGCAAGCAGAGTTTACCGCGCAATTAGCATAGATACAATTTCCCAACATCAATCGTTGGGCAATTGCCCGCCAGACACAACACCCGTCTGGTCGGAGGATCCTCCCTTTTCTATAGAGTATGAGTGAACTTTACACCCTGTTCCTCATACTTCTATACAGTTTGCGCTGTCGATAATGCCACATAAATAGGCCGACCGCTTAACTGAGACATTGCCTGAGGTAGTGGCGCGGTGCGGGAGGGGTGATAGTTATCACAAGTTGACGAATCACTGAGCTCTCCCATCACGTCACCACAACCCTCCCGCACCGGGTTTTTTTTAAGTGGTTAGCCTATAGATGTAAACCTTGAAATTCGAAGCCCTCATTGATCAACCATCAATTTATAGAATGTGGAGACGGTAATACGACGATAAATGAAAACACTGGCAACTACAGTTTTATTTAAAATTTCTATATCAAATAAATCCTGATATCGAAATGAAAAAAATGTTTTTTTCAAATAATAAAATCAATAGTTATTTATTCAAACTAAGCTGAGAATCAGCACGTTTGGACCGTCAACATTAGATAGATAAGGCAGCCCCCCAAAACGTAAGCGGGGGGCTCCTTCACCACTTCCTAGTGGGAAGAAGTGACGCAACAAACTCCCCAGCAGCACGGCTTAACATTACGAAACACCAAATTAAATTATTTGCCATAATGTCAACTAGCACACGCCAATATACCAACAAAAACATTGAAAACTATACTCAAGCAGAATCTTTATATTAGTGATGGGATGACTTGGCCGATCAGCCGTCTAGCTATAGTGTCAAAACTTTTTCATATTGTTGATTTTAAAAAAAATATGCAGACTGGGAACGCCATGAAATGTTCGCAGTTTAATTTGGTATTGTATTGTCGTCTCCACCTAGTATAAAGTGAGTAATTAGTTCTGAAAGCCGTGCACTAGTTATGTTTCTTGACTCCGCAAACAAATCAGCTTTATTACTTTTATTTATTTTACACTTTGTTGGTTGTGACTTTGAGAGTAGAAAATGACAATATTGTATTTTGTAGCGCAGATAAAAGCTCGTTGAATTACCTGAAATGGAGTGATAAAATATTTTCCTCGCCATTTTAATAAACTGTTGGAAATCTGTTATTTACATTTCAAGTTACCAGTAACTTAATAAATACATATAAAGTGCACAGGAGTCGTCCAGTTAAATCCTATGCACTGTTTATGTATTTTATGACATGTGTAATAAAAGTTTAAAAGTACACATACGCTCCATTAGCTTCCGAAAAGGTTTTACCACAGAAAAATCTAGTTTGCTTTTTTTGGCGTCTGCTCCCGGGTGGTACTAAATGAATGTGCTTGTGTACCACGCACATGTTCACACCGATAACTAATTTACAATTTGGTGCGTAGTCAACGCCCCATGGATGTCGCTTCGTGCCGCGAATGTTTGAGTAGGGAAATACATAGTGTTGTACTCATATGAATACTGGCCGGAGGTTTTATTGAACACACCTCTATTTTTAAAAAGTCTACAGGTAAACAGTGTTGTACTGCAGTGGATACTGCCCTTGGGTTTCACGGTGAGCACATCACGAGTTTTAAATGTCTATAATATTCCCTATTTTTTCTTCACAAGTCTGAAGACTAGCAAAGAGTAAATTCAATTATAACTTTATTACAATATTTTTATCACAATAGAATTGCTATACCTAGTACAATTCGATATAGGAAACACCAGATTTGCCGTTAAAAAAATCACTGAGTGATCATTTTGAAAATCACAGTCATTTTCAGTATATTGATTTTACAAAATTAAGATAAATCAAGACATTGATTGCGGATATTCATTTACTTACCTAAGGAAAGTTATACGAAGCAAATGTATTGAAAAGTTCTTTCAAGAAATAATGAGAGAAGTGACTGAAAACCCATTACGTACGTAAAAAAACAACTTAATCAAGTCTTTTCATCAATTGATCAACGTATTCAGTAACTATTTACAAGCGGAAAACCCCACTGTTAATTTAAAATCGCATCACAACACTTAGGGTTTTCCGAAAATAATCTAATTACGTACGTTACTCCCTCTGCACTCTGCCTCCAAAGCTATATTTTCAACAAACTACAAAATACTCATGAAGAGTTCTCGAAGATTTTATTGGATTTTCTGTCAATCAAATAGGTACGAGTTGGGACGGAACTACGGACTAGCCTACGTCATGTTTGAAATTACTCGCCGGATAGCTCGTATCGGCGACAATTTCATTAAAACCGGCCGACTTAGTAATCATGTTATAGGTAGACGTGAAAGCAAAAAGGAAAAAAGGACAGACTGTATCGTGGCCGTACACTGACGGTCTACGAACCTACCACTGTGCATCGATCTACTTATGTAGGCTTGAGTGTGGGAAAAGTGTATGGATATTCCTAGGGTAATCAAACTGATTGCTAATTTAACTGTAGAATTATATTTTTTTATGAAATTGATTTTAAATTCTGTCATTACGCTTTTTTTCAATTTTATCAAAACAAATAAGAAAATCAAGGTATCAATTTTAGCGCTCGCCCGATAAGCAATCCATTCATCGCTGAGTTCAAACCATGAAGCAAGTTGGCGACTTGTTAACCTAGCGGTACTTACCTAGTTTAGACCGTTCCTACGAAAAAAAAGAACGCGCAATGACGTTGCGTATCGCTCGCCTACGCACGAATACTTATGTGCAACCCATTTCTTAATAACATGCTCTAAATTTACTTTATAGCACGCTGAAATAGATATTTTAATTTGTCGCACCTATTCAATGTCATCCTGTATAATTAGTGTATAAAAAACATTGCAAAACATTTTTAAAAGAGTAATGGTAGAGTTTGTTGCCAATTCTTCTACATACGAAACTACCTTTTGGAACGAGCGCATAGAATCATTAAAAAAATTCTGTAAATTTAATTTTAAAAGTTCCTTTTATGTGCCTATTGAAATAAATGGTTAGACTTTGTAATAAAAAGCTAGTTTTACTAATGAAACTGGACGCGATTAGCACATCTAAACCACGTTCAAGAGCACTGTCAGTGTCAACATGTTATTTAATATTGATACTGTCAGATAGTAAATACAGTATTATTTATTCCTGAGATTGACAATAATGAAATAAACTCCATCATCTGAATTGTATGTAAGTATGCAATTGATTTACGTTTGTTATGATATTGGTTTGTCTTTTTTTTTCATATTAAGATTATTATTATTTATGTGTCGACTTTTTTTTTCAACATGAGTGATTTTATTATTTGTATTTTGAATATTATTTTTGTGATGTGATATTTATATTGTGATGTTTTTTAGGGTTCCGTACCCAAAGGGTAAAAACGGGATCCTATTACTAAGACTTCGCAGTCTGTCCATCCGTCTGTCTGTCACAGGGCAATATCTCAAGAACCGCGAGAGCTAGACAGTTGAAATTTTCACAAATTATGTATTTCTGTTGCCGCTATAACACCAAATACTAAAAACAAAATAAAATAAATATTTAAAATCACGTCTGTTGTATGGGGACCCCATACAACAGACGTGATTTTTATAGATGATGGTACGGAACCCTTCGTGCGCGAGTCCGATTCGCACTTGGCCGGTTTATATTATTTTGATTTTAGTATTGGCTAACATAGTTGTAAGACCTTTGTTACTAACAAGTAGAGACAAATAATCAGTATGAAATATATATTTTTTAAATAATATGTGGACGCAAATAATATGTCGACTGACACAGCTGCTGTTTTGACGAAAAAGTGTTAGAAGTTTAGAACTAAAATTATATATTTTTTAAATATAACAACATTTTAATATATTTACTTTACTCGAAGATAACTTTATTCTGTACTAACAAGAAGCCTTAAAATAAAGAAGAAATTGAAATTGAAATTTATTCCCCGAAAAAAATGTCGAATGGCCGTTATGAACTTAAAAAACAATTTATGTGACATAAACTTTATTGTAATAAAAACAAAAAAATCTACTTTAAAATTGACAAAGGACGGCGACCGGCGCTCAATTAATGTAAATGAAGGAAAATGACACCTTATTCTAAAATTAATTTAGGTTCATACAACGTTGACACGAATAAATAGCCGTATATTAAACAAATGTTCTGACATTTGATAACAATGCTGCGGTAAAAAAAGGCAATTCAAATTTTTTAAGAGTTGATATTTTATTGCTTATTTGCGTCCATCTGGTCTATCATACAAAATCCATACATAAAATGTAAGACAGTTTCTTTTAATGCCTTTTTTTTTTTTTTGGATGGGAAATCATCAAATGACCTCTCCTGCTCTGGGCTGAGCGGAAGAGCGTGTCAGACTTTTACTGACTAAAACCCACCCGTGTTCCTTCAGTTGCCTGTGCCAGGGGCCACGGTATCTCTTTCGAACAACCCGCAGCCCCGGCGGTTCTTTTTATGCCTCAAAGTCTCATTCGTCGTGAAATGTGACACATGTCTTGTTTCAAAAACGAAGACGGACATGATAAGATTCTAGCTGCTCAATGGAAGCTGCGGGATGGCTGGTGTTTTCCGACAGGATCTTAGAAAATCTTTCTAAGCTTTAAAGGATATCTTTATTCCAGCCTTTTTTATTTTTACATTAATCGGATCTCATACTACGTTAGTATTACGTCAGAACCTACGTCAGTATCAGATATAGAAAATAACATTATCTAACCACAATTTCTGTCTGTCTGTCTAGCAACTGTATTATATTCACATATTTATATTTATTTCTTAAAATCGAAATTAGCCTTTCTTGTCATCATCTGTCAATATCTCATCATCATCTCCCTAACCTTTTCCCAACTATGTTAGGGTCGGCTTCCAGTCTAACTGGATGCAGTTGAATACCAGTATTTGATTAATATCTATTATTTATTTATTTCTAAAATACTTAACCTATTTTACAGTATGAGAATTATCTCATACTGTAAAATAGGTTAAGTATTTTAGACAAACACAAACAAACATACACAAACATTAGTTTATTGAATAAGCTAACATTTAAAATAATAAAAGGAACTACCCGAAATTTATGGTTTTATGTGGCAGTGCTACAGGCACCCCTCCAAAATATTATACAAGGACAATGTTTTAGAATCTGCAGTTGGATGCGAACCCTCTCGGGCCCGTCATTTTCAGTTTAGCTATTCATCCAATTTTACAGAAACTAAATTCAAAGTTGAATGTATGGTATTTAGACGATAGGACGCTAGGGGTGATGTAGACACTGTTTTGAAAGATCTACAACTCCTCAAACAGGAATTTCAATCTATTGGCTTGGACCTTAACCCTTCAAAATGTGAACTTTACCAACAGATAATTGAGTCTAGATAAATTTAATGCAATAGCCCTACAAATGAAAATTTAGACAAAAGTTCACTGCACCTCCTAGGTTCCCCAATTTTAGAAGATAGTTTTTCTACTTTCATCAATGATGATTGAAAATTACAACGACAACGACGACGACAGATAACGCTTCGGACAGACTCTCTAAAATTAATTTACATTCGGCATTCACCCTGATTAGATGTTTTGACCCAAATTTTATATATTTTCTACGTTCTTCCCCTTTATGGAAGCAACCACATCTGTTGGACAGAATCGACCATATTATTCGCAGCACAATAACAACCATTTTAAATGTGGACGACCTAGTGTAGCTTCAAGCCAACCTACCCATCCGTTATGGTGGCCACGGCGTACACCAAATTACCAGTATTAGCTTACCAGCGTCCCTGTCCTCTGTCCACAGCACCGAGTAGTTGACCGGGAAAATTTTAGCCCCCTGCCAGGTTGACTCTGAAGTGCCTTGCTTGACCGACGCGGTGAACGCCTGGAAAGCGGTTGGCCCGGATACAGATCGGTGAAGCTGTCGATTGCCTCGGTTACCATGGCCTATCCTGCAGTAGGAGCGCAGGTCGGATAGCACGGCACGCCAGCATTAATGACATCATCCGTCGAGCTCTGGTCACCGCCGGGGATCCAGCTGTTTTAGAGCCCAACGGCCTGCCACGAGACGATGGGAAGAGACCAGACGGAATGACCATAAATCCCTGGAAGTTAGGCAGACTTTTGGTGTGGGATGCAACATGATTGTGTCGACACCTTAGCACCATCCCATCTTCCTAGCACGGTGGGCTGTGCTGGAGCGGCTGCTGTGGGTGCAGAAAACCTCAAACCTGATTGGGAGTTATATGTTCGAGCCGTTTGTGGTTGAAACACTAGGGCCATGGGGTGCGAGTGCCCACTTGGTTTTTCGAGATATCGCCAAGTGGTTAGACGACTCTTCACATAACCAGAGAGCTAGCCTGTTTCTTGGCCAAAGAATTAGCGTCGCCATACAACGTGGCAATGCTGCCAGCCTTTTGGCCACTGTTCCTGTTGACAGCGATGCGAATTTTTTGATGCCCTATGATTCTTTTGCTTATTTTTGGTTTTAGCCACACAATGAAAACTTCTCAGGGTTTATCTGTGTGATGGCGAGTCGTTCATTTAAACCTTAAAAAAACAATGATAATTACTCCAATGTTAATTAAATTACAATAAAATACTTTGATATATTTTTTTATTGCTTCATTAATTAGAAACATTTTGTACGTACGTAAGAGAAAGTCTGAAAGTGGCACAGGTAACTGAAAAATTGTGTGGAAATCGGTTGTCATGTTATGGCATGTAATACGGAGGAATAAGGAAAATGTCCTGAGGAAAGTTTTGAGTAAGAATGTCGATGACTATAAGAGTAGGGGACGAAACGATGAATGGACTGTGTGAATGATGATATGGTTAGAAAGGGGGTGACTACCGAGGTGACGACCAATAGAGTAGTATGGAAGAAAAACACATGTTGCTGGAAAATGATGATGATGAGTTGGAAACATTTTGTGTTAGGAAATATTTTAATTTGTACTTATAGCTTTTCAAACCCGTTTTTTATAACGTTTGCAAGTCTTCTGGAAGTTTATTAAGAAAAAAGAAGGTAAAAAATATACTGCAACAATTTTCTCGTATACATTATTGAATTTTGTAAGATGTATTTATTTTTAAGTTGTATATTTCTCAGGAAGTCAGGTCTTGTTTTTTCGGTTAGCAGCTCGGGCCTATTGACTGCAGTAAGAGTGAAAAATTCAACTTTATTAAACACTGTCATAACATTATAGTTTTTAATTCCGAATTTCATATTTATATATTTTGCGTGACGTCAGTTGAATGCGTATTTCGCATGTGGCGATGTCGATGACGCCACATCACTCCTCTCCGGAGACCGGAAGTTGATAGTGGGCGCAGTCGTATAACTTGCGGTACTTGCCAGGGCCAGTTGAGGTTCCAGTGAGTCAGAACCGGGTGTCACATAGCTCACGGTGAGTCGGAACTTTCTGCGGTGATTACCCAGTGTGTCGGGGTGGCGCTGCGTTATATTCCAGTGCGTTGGATGTGGTATAGCGCCGGGTTGAGGCTGCCTGCTGGCATCGACCAGGAGAGGAATTAAGAGCTTTTCTTCTTGACCTGCTGAAAGTGCAATGTGCTGTGCCAAGGTCGCTGATGGGGCTCAGGGTGATGACCAGGTATGCACCGATGCTGGTTGCTGGTGGTCAGGATACCCGTTGAAGCCGTAGGTGCTGGATGGCTGTGTGACTCGCCGTTCATAAGCTGTGTGTTGGATGACGTCACGCTGAACTAGCTCCCCGACCCGATATGGACATTGATCCTTAGAGACTTCTGATGTGTATATTTTAATACTATGTATTCAATTTGCACAACATTTTCCTTGATAGATCGTATATTTACATGCAGAAAAAACAATCAATTTTCAGGTACCGGTACGTAGGAAGTAAAGTCATCCCATGTTTGACAATTAATTTCGATTATATTATGCTCTGTTATATCCAGCGTAAATACTATGTTTATGTATTAACTAGCTGCACCCCGCCGTTGCACCCGCCTAAGTTTCGATCCCGTGGGAATATCGGCATAAAATGTATCCTATTTGTTAATCCTGGTTATAAACTATCTGTGTTCCAAAATTTCATTCAAATTCGTTCATTAATTTTTGCATGAAAGAGTAACTAACATCCATCCATCCATCCATACAACCTTTCGCGTTTATAATATTAGTAGGATTATAATGACAGTAATATAAGTTTACTTAACTTTTGTCTATCTTGCGATGATTTTACATTTTAGATATTAGCGATCGAGCGGATTGTGTATTTTTGTTTTTCGTGGCCTTTTTTTATGGACGTAATAATGACACTATTATGTCATTATTACGTTAGAGCAAGCAGCGCATATTTTGTGAAAGCCACTTGAAAACCATTGCTGTAAAAAAAATACAAAGACCTGTGACAGTTGGGGATAGACAGACATGGCGTAGGCTGAGTTATAGTTTCCCGTTGGTAGACTTTTTTGAGTTTTTGGATGGGTTGGTGTAGTGTCATTACAATAAAGTCTTACTTTCACAGTTATGGTGGCTACCCTTATTTTTTATTTTTTTTTGATGGGAAATCATCAAATGACCCCTCCCGCTCTGGGTGGAGCGGCAGGGAGTGTCACCCGTGTTCCTTCCTTAGCCCTTTATGGCAGCGGTAACCCTTTCGGACGATCCCGCTACCCCGGCAGGCTTCGGCCCTGTCGGGCCCCGTCATTCATGCTGACATCTCTTTGAGGCGCGCGTGGAACACATACGCGCCGTCCGGCACGGGCCTGGTCCTGATCGGACGGTGAGCTACCCATTGCTCTTCGCCCGCAGGCATGGTTGCTACCCTTGAGCACAGTTATAAGCCCACAACGTGTGATTGTAACGTCAAAGTGTGAAGCTTATACAGCACTAATTAAATCGAACGCCGATCATTGAGCACAAAGCGTGGTTATTAAAGCGGCGGTGGCCGTCAGCACCAGTTCTTTGTGGCTGTCAAAGGGGAGGTCCCTTGCTCGGTCGAGTGTTTACCTATGGATTGTAATTCTACCGGAACTACCCCATAATAACGTTGCTTTGTGATTGGCCGATCAACATTGTTTACCGTAGTTAACGCTGCACCTCCATTATGAAGCGTAAGAATTCAAATTTTTGGGATTCTGATGATTTTGACAGTTTATTCATTTGGAAACATACTTTGCATATTATTATCATTCTTGTAATATTTATTTTAGAAGTATTTATGTATGTTTATTTGTATGTATGTTAATATATTCTCGTAATTCTTGTTTAGTTTTTAAGTGAATTGTTTTTTTTTGATTCTATGTATTATTTTTTGTCTCCTTTGCTCTATCACACGCTGTCTACATCTCTGTATCTATTGTCCTATCTCAGGTATGCTGGAAGAGATTTCTTATGAAATAAGCATCACCTCTGTACCTATTTTTCTGTTCTGTTTTTCATTGTCTGTTTATATATGTGTGTACATAAATGGTAAATAAATAAATAAATAAAATAACATAACATCACACCTGTATTGTCCGAAGGGTTTGGCAGAGGGGAGAGCAGTGGTAGCCCATTGGTAAAGACCGCGACTTACGAATTGTAGGTTGTGGGTTCGAACCCTGACATGCGCTTTACTTTATGTAAATCATATTTCATCAACACTGCTCTCAAAACAGTGTAGAAAAACATCGTGAGGAAACCGGCATGTTGCAAACCGCAATGGGCCCGCGTGGTGGACTACGGCCCACTCCCTCGTACGGAGAGGAGGCCTGTGTCCCAGCAGTGGGAACATTACAGGCTGATTAACATTATAGGCTTTTTGCAGAGGTATACCTTGGTACACCTACATTTTTCCAGATAGTCGTTGCTGATCATTATATCTGCGTTAGAAATTTAATATACAAGAGCACATAGTTACATGAAAACAGACCCATGCAAACTTGGAAAAATACGAAGATGAAAACAATGAGATGCAGTAAGCAGACAGCAAAGTAGGTATGTAAGTATATGTCTTAAATAAAAGATCATAATTAAAATAATAGCAAATTAGTAACACAAATTAAGAAGGTAACCTCAAGTTAAAAAAAAAAACGTAATGTCGTTATCAAATTACAAACAAATTGGTGAATCCCATCTGTCTTCATAGAATTTGTCTGTTTAATTACTCTAATGCCCGCCGAATAAATTACTGTTTGCTAATGAACTACCAACATTATCCTAACGATTGTTCTTAGCCAACTTTTAAAGCCACAACTGTTTATTTTCCCGCATTAAAAGCTCTCCTAATCCTATTAAAATAAAAATAAAACAGGGTATAGAGCAACAAATTTTAAAGTTGGTGCCCGAGTTCCGTACTGCCTCCGTCCCGTCCCGCACGTTAAACTTTTCTAATATATTAAAAATTTCCCGTACAAACATGCTGCATTAAAGTCGGAAAGTATCTAAAAAGTTGCTTAAATACCTACACACGGGGGAATTTATTGACTGCTTTATCACGAAACGGTTGCGATTTGTATGAAATGTCAATACGACCATATTGGTCTAAATTTCTTAGTCAGAAATTTAGACCAATATGGTCGTATTGACATTTCATACAAATCGCAACCGTTTCGTCACAGCTTTCGAACGGCGGTTTTTTTTTATTTCATGATTTCGACGGAACGGCAGAAGGGTTATGGATGGAGCTATGTCGCAATCCCTGCTCCACCTCCTATCCTGTTCTCTGTGTCCCAAAACTTGCAGTCAAAGTGACCTCTGCACAGCCACCGACGACACCGTGAAAGTGATGAACTTTTGGGCCAACAAGATCTAATAAAATACACAGATACAGTCGTGCCAGCGAAACGAAAAAGAAGAAGATTTCATGTTGAGCTTGACTGACGGCGATCTACAACACTAAGAGGATTGTCGATCAGATCAATCTCTCAAAGGTCACAAGTGCTTTAATTGGTATGTTCCCGATTAATTTCCTATAACGAAAACCCCACTAATGCTACTTAATGGCAAAAAAAAGTCTGTCAATTAACGTTTTACTTTACATGTACCTACGAGTAATAAGTATCATGTAGTCAGTATCGTGGAACTGTTCATACACTGGCCTGCCAAACTAAGTATCACACTTTTAAAATTGGAATAACTTTTTAAGTACATAAGATATACTTTCGAAATAAAAAGGACTCGAAAAAGAGTTTTATTTTGTATATAAAAACTGTTTGGGACGAATATCCGAACGCCATTCGATCACACCATCATCAGTCAATCAGAGCACATCTAAATGACGCCATTGCTCGTTCTGATTGACCAATTGTTCCCATACCCCTTTCCTCGACCGCTGTACTTTGTTTTATTAATTACATTTTTGCATTCGCAACATTCGGCTGCCTAAATTCAAAACCTAGTAACAGGTGATTTGAAAAAAAAAACGGTGTTTGGCATTTTTCGATTTACTAGACAGTATCAAAATGATGTGAACCTTAAAACACCCAGTGTCATACGTAATTTAAAAGAAAATATTTAGCAGCTCTAAGCAATTTGGCATGATTACGAAAATTTCCTTGAAGTACAAATTTTAAACTTAGTATGCCAAAATACAAATTAAAAACCCTAGCTGCTCAAGCGACTTACTAAGTTATGAATTTGAAATACCAACTTGCTATGTTTTGAATTTGGCGCCGATTGTAAAATAGATGAAATTTCGTTTAGTAAGCCCAGTGTCACGAGTGTTTTGCTCCGTAATTTATACGTTAATAAATATATTTTTATAAGTCAACAGGATTTTTATTCAAAATCTGCATTCATAGGTACTTTGGGATAATTTTTTAATCTTATAAACACTAAAAGGTATAACAAATTTGTTTAGTCTTCACGTTTACCATAGAAAATCAAATTGATAACCTAGTAAGCAGACTTACTAAGTTTTGATGTTTTTACATACATATTTGGATAAAATCACAAATAAAAATAAAGTATGAGCTATTCAAGTGTAACTATACTACTCTAAAAATGATTGCGAGTATAACAAACTAAAATGTCAACAATATAGCACCACTTTTCGCCAAACATCCAAATCGCTATCTCTTTTGGTTTCTTCGGGCGAACGAAACAAAGTAGCCGACCACTTTTTGGCTCTCCTGAACATTTTTGTTGGAATGAGTTACTATGTTTTGATTTTAAGCAGCCGCATTGTAACGACTTATTGGTATTTTTATTTCAAAAACCCCATCAGAAAGCCATTAAAACAAACAGTCAATCAGACAGCTTGATCACTCACAAACAAAAACCTCATAGCCAAGAACCTTCTTTTAAGAAATGGCTGAAATGAGCTTTAAAAACAAAAATAATCCTTTTCGAAATACAATTTTACCATTCATTTTTTTGTTTTTGTTTTCAATTTTTTTCTTGATCGATGAGTCTTATTACAAAAGCAAAGTTAGACAACAGCACATACCATTTTATTTATCATGCCTCTTTCACCTGAAGAATGTGTTAGATCGTGACTTTTCTGGACCTAGGCATCAATATGCGTTGTACTGCAAGAATGGTGGGTGTAACGTTACGAACGGAAGAAGCTGAAGCCATGGTACGAAGAGACTGGAAACCATCTGAGGAGACCTTGTAATGGCTGACCCAGGTGTACTAGTGCCCGAGAAGACCATTATATTGTTTCCACTGTGTTGAGAAATCGCCACCTTAATGCAGTTGAAGTCCAGCAACAGCTTCTTCAGACCCGAAGAACGACCAGCGAGTCCGAACCCCAAACTCGAGAGAGAGCATCGAGTAGCGAGACTGCGATACGCCCGTGAATACATACAGTCGGATGTAGAAGAGTGGTCAAGAATTTTGTTCAGAGATGAGTCTCGATTCTCACTTCTGATGGAAGGCGATCTGACAGTCGGATTGGTGAGCCATACCTCCTGGGCTTCTTAGAAAGGGTCCAGTACGGTGGAGACAATGTACATGTATGGGCTGGCATATCTTCAGAAGTTCGCACAAAGTTAGTGGCCATAGAAAATGGCACTCTTACTGGGGAAAGATATGCCCAAGAGATTCTCAACGAGTATGCAGGGCCGTATGTAGCAAATATGGGTGATGGATCGATGCTGATGCATGATAACGCCCGGCCACACACGGCTCAGGTCGTGCAAGAGTATATTCAGGAGGTTGGTATCAGCGTGATGGCTTGGCCATCAAGAAGTCCTGATCTCAACCCGATTGAGCACGCTGCCTGGGATGAGCTAAAGAGGCTAGTCAGAAGCCGCAGACCATCACCTACCACCCTCAGGGCACTAAAACAGGCCCTGATTGAAGAATTGATGAATATTCCCCAATATCGGCTCCGAAACCTGATGTTCAGTATGCCAAACCGTCTCGAAGCTATAGTCAGAGCTCGAGCAGGCAATACCAGTTATTAAAAATTAAATAACATGTAAAACATATTTATAAATGTTAATTGATATATTTGACACTAAACTAAAAATGGCTATTTTTATTGTTTTATCTTTTTTTTTAAGTTGAAAATATTACTAATGATTAGTTTACTAGTTTCAAGGAAAGCTCATAAAATTAGCTACAAAACGTTTTTAATTTTAAATCTCTAACTTCTATAGTTTAAAAAAAAAAATTAAAAGTGTAGTACTTAGTTTTGCAGGCCAGGACACACATTGCCGATGTCATTAATTTTTTAATTTAAACCATTTTCAATGCGCTACTTACGTTGTTGAGCGAATTATTGAAACACTAAGAAAGCAGTGGTGTATTTCTACTGAAGAGTGCTTCAGGAATCGTTTGATAAGAAACAATCAATAGGAAAATATTAAAAGTATTACCTATCCTCAGTTCTGCGAACGAAACATGATTTCAACGTCAGATTAATTTGTTTCTATCGAATTCTGAAAATACACCTACGTTTTATTTGATTAAAAGGGAGTAGCAACAAGAATTTAAAACTAATAGGTACAAATTGGAATACCTTCCAATGCATGTTAGATTTAATTATCCGTGAAAATATTTTATTTTTAACTAGTGACCTGTCCTGGCTTCGTTTGAGCAATATAATATTTATGTAGGTATTTCAGTTCCAAACCTTTGCCAGGAAATGAGTAGAACGTTGATGAAAACCGCATCTAGAGCCATCAAACAGTTTCAAAACCTTCGGCAAAGCCTACACAGTCAGACGACTGGGTCCAATTTATACTAGGTACCTAAATATTTAATTTGTACGATAGACACAAGCGGGTTTCTTCATCTTTAGAAGTTTTGAAAGCAACTGCAAAGGACATCCGTTTCTTTGAATCAAATTAACTAATTAATTAATTAATATTCAAACAATATTTTCTCCATACAAGTCCGTTTGAACCGTACGAGCGCTCCTTTATGGCGGCGATATCAAATAATTAGGCACAGGAATATTGTTGTTGCAGTCAGCCATTTATGTAAAACATGGAGCCTTTTAACGGAACCGATGAACAAGAAAAGGAAAAAGAAAGCTAGTATTCCGTCAAAGAAGAGTACCTATTATTATGCACTGTTTGATGTAAAAGGTTGTTTATAAAGGGAGGACCTGCACGAGATCGTTTGGCGGTACAGAGGGGGCAGGGAGGACAGGGAGTCCTTCCGCATCTTTGCTTCGAAAATGAATTGGTAGGCTTCTTGTAGCATAGTCTGGTGTCGTTAGGTGCTGGAGTAGCATGCGTTGCAGTCGCAAAACAAAATTAAAACGATAGATATGAGCTCAAAGAGAAAGTAATTAATTTTCCATTTTATAGAAAGTGGAAGTTGAATTACTGTCACATAGTTTTTTTTTTGTATTTTTGTTTTCCATGCTGCCTGTCTGCTAGATGGTGTACTTTTTCATTTACTCAGTACATAATAAGCAACAAAGATACAGCTTCAGTTTGAAACATTAATAGGTATTTCTTATGAACCATGTCCATTTCCCAAATTATACGCGGTTCTTTTGATAGGTACATTAAGTACTAATATCGAAACATGAAATAACAAGATATTTATTTTGAATTTAGATGATTTAAAACGCGCACCCGTTTAATATCCGTATAGCAGAATCCTATTTCCTGGCGAGACAAGACAAGATTATTACAATAATGAAATGATCGAGAGATGTATTTCATATTCTGAGATAAGGAAGGGAAGGTATGACGAACATTTATTATAATAAATGATATTCATTCTTAGTAAATATGTATAGGAGCGGTGGTAACGACTAACAACAAAATTTTAAGAATTGTAGGTCGTAGACTAGAACCGAGCCAGGCCCTTTGTGTAATCATCACTGGAGTCAAAACGGTGAAGGAAAACTGCGTAAGGAAACCGGCATGACTTAGATCCAAACATTCAAAGATATCTACCGACCCGCACCGGGCTCGCGTTGTGGATTACGGCCCACTCCCTCTCACAGGAGGCCTGTGTTCTACCATTGGGAACGTTATAGTCTGATATTGCTTACGTATAGGAAATAAATATGACTGATTCAGATAAATATGTGAGTAGATATGTACCTTTTCCTCTTGGTAACAAGTCTTAGCGGAAACAACATGTTGTTCTAATTAGAACAGATGTATATGATGAAGGTCGGCTAGTAACAACCTCCACTCGAATATTTTTACTTTACAGAGCTCGAAGTTAGCTAAAAATAATTATAAAAAAAATAAAAAATAAAATCCACCACGCGGGCCCAATGCGGGTTGGTAGATGTCTCATATCTTCGAACTTTTCGTTCTAGGACATACCGATTTCCTTACGATGTTTTCCTTTACCGTTTTGAGAATTTTACAAAGGGTGACACAAAGAGCGGTCTTATCGGTAGAGGATGATTTTTATTTCCATTTTCTTTAGGCATCGCGTTTAAAAAGAAAAACTGAAAATATTCTATCAAACGTACCTAATATTGCTACAAACGCAGTGAATTTTATAAAGGTTTTATTGTGAAAAAAAAATAACTAATCTAGGATGCACTGTTCAGTACAGTTTTTTTTTTGTGACCACTATAATTGTTTATCCAAATATTTTTATACTGAAATAAAACTACAGCTCGCGTTTCGATGAAACCTTTGGAAGTTTTTCAAAATATTGGTCGGTATTATTAAAAAAACGAATAAAGGCATGTTCAATGTTTGGTTTGCGGATAGTAAAGTTGTGCTACGAGTACCTAAGTATGTTGATTTTGTTAAAAAAGTAAGTGCCAGTTTAAATTGTCTCTACTCACATCTCGACTATACAATAGAATGCAGTGGTATAATTGAAACACTGTATTTTGCCAACCCTCAACCTACATAATTGCCTGGGTAAAAAAATAATAATTATATTTTTTCCGTCAATAAAAATAATGGACACGTATTTTTTCTTTTGTCAATCAAACAAACAATGACAAAAATAAAGCGCGACAAAATTTGGGAGTGGGGGTCGTGACGTCACGCCTTGCTAAAAAGTGTAGCAAGGCGTGACGTCACGCGGAACTTTAACGGGCGATATCTTCATCATTTTTTATTTATTTGACAAAAGAAAAAATACAGGTCCAATATTTTTTGATAATCTAACTGACGGACTAATTAGATTTTTTTAGGCAACTAGCCTATTTTCTTTTCATTGCAAAACCAACAATTTTACAAACTTATAAATAAAAAAAACTTAAATTATGAAATTTAAGGCTGATTTTTCCAACGCCAGATAGTTTCATCCGAGGAATAATTTTCAATTTTTGACAGTTCTTCCATACAAAATCTGTCAGACGTCAATTTTATTTAACGAATAAAAATTATCTGTCGATTGCAAAATTAGCTCTTCATCAATTACAAGTTTAACGAATTTTGAGTCTTTCAGGGTAAACCTATACCTCCCGTAGGTAGGTTTATTTCTAGGCAATGATTTTAAAATATGAGATGTTTGAAAATTCTAATGAGACAAAATTATTCTGGCAATAACGGGCATTAGTGATAACTGTGTAACTTATTACACAGTTATTACAGCTTAAACATTTATTTAAAACTCGAATGGCTAGTTCAGTAATTCCAATATACACTCCATGATCAATTAACAATGAACTAACACTCAAACATGCACTCGGACGCAATCAAACACGGCTCTATTTTCAATCCACACATTTTTGTAAAGGGCGGGTAGGGACTAATCAGTTGACGGCTGCCGTTACAGCATGGAAATAGCAGAATCGATCATTTGATTTGCAGGAATGGAACGCGCAAATGGATTCATCTTTCGATTTCCGTCAGAGCAATTAACTGGCACTGAGTGAAGATCTCCGGGTTGAATAAAAATCTTTTAACTCATTCACTCCTTCGTTCAATTTTGCTTAGGTGTTGCCCTCAGGGAATGGTTTTTGTTTGGTAAAATAAAACTTCATTTTACAGGCGACCGTGAGAGATGTAGAAAGAGGAATTGTGGAGGACTTGTGTGAATACATACCGGACTTAATTTTATTGTAGCTTGCACGTTAATTGAATAACTTTTTGTTTTAATTTTTAAAGCGGATTGTTCCGTTTAATTTTTCTTGTTATAATGTTCTTGTAGTAGTCGTCTCATCCAGATATTGTTCTCGAATAGATCGCATTATTCAGACTCTTTGTTTTAGAATGTGTGGAAATCGCTTAATGCCAATACAGAGAACACATTCTACTGTACTTAGGACGGTGAATAAATTACGGTTAAAGGTATTTATTTCTCAAAAGAGTTACAAATTCACAGATAAAAATGAATCCCTATTTCCCTTGGTCACGCCATAAATTGAGAACGACTTTATCGATTTCATCCATCTTTTTTTTTTAAAGTTTTCTAATACTTTGTAGAAGGTTCTTACGGATTTTTTTTTTTAAGAAAGTTGCGCAGAAAATTAGACAATTTAAGAATTACGGTTTTACGCCAAAACTGCTGAACGGAGTTAGATGAAATTTGACACATGGGTAGACCATGATCTGGATAAGGATATAGGCTACTTTTTATCCTGGATCGCAGACGAAGTCGCGGGCAACAGGTAGTAGAATAAAAATAGGTTTTAACAATCTTCATTTCCTTGAGCAATGGTGGCTCAGTGGGATTGCCCCCGACTTACGAGTTGTGGTGGTGAGTTCGAACCCAGGCAGGTACTTTGTGTATTTAATTTAATCCAGAGACATCCATCAACCCGCACTGGGCTAGCGTGGTGGATTACAGCCCACTCCCTCTCACCGAGAGGAGGCCTGTTTCCCAGCAGTGGGAACATTATAGGCTGATTATGGTATCCAGTTATGAGATCTAGATATAATTAGTAACTAGTCCATAGGCGGCACGAGGCAACAAAACGTCGTTACCCTCGACTAGTTAATGCGTACTTATTTTGAGGTTTCGCTCTTTGTGGTAACGACTAACGAGCAAAATGTTACCGAGTTACTACAAATATGTTTTGTAAATAAAACCATTGTAATAAATAAAAAACGTTATACAGGGTGGCAGGGGCATTGACGCGCAAACGGTTGCCATGAATTCAGCACATGACTCTAGCGTAGACACTTTTAGTTGGTTATCAAAAAAAAATCTGTTGTTTCATAGAAAAATGCAATATATGCGGTCAAAATTAATGGAACAGAAATTTTATTTTTAACAACCGACGAGAAATTTCAGCGCCGCAGTGTTCAGAATCATGTGCTGAATCCATGGTAACAGGTTGCGCGTCAATGTCCCTGCCACCTTGTGTATCATCGTAAACCGCTGACTAGTTTGACTAGAGGGGCAATTCTCGTAACTTTAAAAACGTTCACAGTCTGATCTCAGTCTCAATCTGTAAAAAATACCTCTAATATCCATACATTTTGACAACTTTTTGACATTTGTTTGTCGCCGAGATGAGACTGCAACTAGATTTTGAAAATTACGAGAATTGGTCTTCAGTATAAAACTATTTCAGTAGTAGGACTCTTCTCTCTTATAGCTTTGAGACTAAATTGTCTTTTTTTTGTTAGCCCGTACAATCCCACATATTTAGGACCGAAATATTCAACTCTAAGCTGCTAACTAAAAATATTCCATAGGAAAAAACCAACTACCGCTTGGTTCAAACGAATAGACCAAAGACTTCAACGCAGTGCAGTGAAGCGATTTGCATTTAAGGATATGAGTATATTATATTTTCCTAAAATAGACTTTTCTCATCATTGATCTAGGTTGAAATCACTCAGGTACGCAATATGCTTGACATTTAAAAACGTGCAATTGTACATTGTGATGAGCTTCAACTTTTATTTTTAACTAGACTCTACCCATGACTTCGTCCGCGTAAAATTTCTTGTTCCCCGGAGCTACCTCGTCGCGCGTCGCCTGCCCGCGCTATTAGTTCATTTTCGCGTTTTTTCTTTTTGCTCGGGTCCTAAGAGTCCTACCGTAATGATAAATAGCCTATAGCCTTTCTCAAGAATTGGGCTATCAAGTGCAAAAAGATTTTTTCAATTCTGACTGGTATTTCCAGAGATTAGCGCGTTCAAACAAATAAACACACAAAAAAAAACAATCATATTCTTCAGCTTTATTATTAGTAGATCTGCATTCTCAGGACAATAATTGCGTACCCAAAAAAATGCATTTCCCAAATAAATGCATTTTTTTTCTTTCTTTCTTTCTTACCCATTTTGCTTACAAAGATGGATGAGATTAAACCAGCGCTGGCACATTGCATGTGAGGTTTTTCTTTCTTTTTATTCGCTACTTTCATATAGACTCCATAATAAAAAGAATCGAATGTAAGGAGAGCTGCGAATGCCTTTCACAAATGTAAATGAGTAACATGAAACTTGCAGAAAGTAATATTTGACCGTTTGCTCCACACAAAATAACCAAATGGACTGTGGCCGTAAAATAAAATTCAAATGAATGTTACTAGAATATATCATATTCGTTTACTGTTCTTAAACACAAATCTGTCATAATCAGCATGATGATACCAGTTATGAAGCACAGCAATCCTGAAGAACGTGAAAAGTTTGCTGTAATTTCCTAAAAATCAGAAACAAAAATCTGGGGTCTATTATAGAAACAGCTTCCATTAACGATTACAAGGGTTTGATAGAAATTGTAACGCACACGAAGCGGATTCCTCTCCGGATTCCTTTCGTGATAAGTTTGCCTCGTTTCTGCACGATTTGCTACTGATTATAGTCCTGCCAAATGAATTCCGAAGGCGCAAAAAAAAAACTTTTAAGGGCCCTACTCGGCTGTCGCGTCGTGTTTTTATCACGTGAATTAGCTTTTAACCTAAGCATCGGTCGTGCGGAAATATTAACGAAGCTAGTATCGTGTGTACGTGTTACACGACCCTGGCTACATTTTGTTTGGTTTTTAGGCATTTGGGGCTTTAGGGAAATAAGAATGGAAAGATTATTGGCGCTTGCTGTGGGTCACAAATTAAAGACATATTTATCGAGGAAGGGCTATTATAGTGTCGATGAGTACCTAGATGATAAGCGACAATCGTAATATTATCGTTCTGGATATTAATTAATTGAATGGAATTAATTTTAAATGGTATGGTTGACTATTATTATTCTGAAATTTTTACACTTAATATTGTTTATTTTTTATTATATATTTTTGTTTTTATTATTGTATTTCTTACTCATATAGATTATTAAATGACATCTTATCTTTAGTAAAATTTCTACACAATGTATATTGTTTTGAAATAAATGACTTATGACTTATGGTCATTATTATGGTGCGTTCTGGGTTAGACATTTTGGGGCCGTGTGGAAAGACGACAAAAAGCAAAGTAGATTTACGTTGATAACATCGCACGGACGAAACTAAACCAAATAGCCGAATTGACCGAAAGGTTCTAAAAAGGTTCTAACGAAATTACAGTTCTCTAATAAATGTTTTGACGAAATCAGAAATATCTCGACATTTCCAAGGAAAGTAAGTAGTAGTTTGCGAAAGTTCCATAAACTCTATTATAGGTAATATTAAAATAATCAATTAAATTAATGGGAGATTGGTCGGAGAACAGGGAAGAGTGGAAAGCTTTGCAATAGAACTTTCCCAGCAGTGGGGCAATAGTATCAAAGTTTATTGTTTATTTTTCGTGCACTACTGAGTACAAGTTGTGTAGAGAAAATAACATTTTATATTATAAAGGTTGATAAAAAACCCATTAGTATTTCATTATATTTCCATGACGTAGACTGTGAATAGAACTCCCAATTAGACTTTAGTTATTTCAAAACGGAAAAGTTTGTAACATTTTTCTAACGTTAATTATGCTAACGACGACGGGTGGTTTACAAACATACTTATGTCTTTAAAATAAACAAGAATTTGGAACAGCATTTATGTTTTTTTTTTGTGATGCTTTGAACTTTTAGAATAAAAAAGAACGCTGATCTAGTTTAGTTGATTATTTTTAAAGTAAGTAATAGGGGTTAAAGTATGAAATTGCCGTTTCATTGTAATAGGTACTTCGAATGGACATAGAACCTTCATGGTTTGATATTTTTGAGTGAAACTTTTTCACATGGTACCTATGACGTTCTTCTTTTAAAAAATGTGCAACATTTGATTATCGACTTTCAGTTTTTTTTTTATTCAGCTTAGACAAGAAAGATGGATACTTCGAAAATTCGAGTTAATTTTGAATACGAGTTCCGACGCGGAACTAACGCAGCAGAAACAGCTCGCAATATCAATGTTGCGTTTGGAGAGGGGACTGCTAATTAACGCACCGTGCGATTTTGGTTTAAACGCTTTCGTGATGAAAAAGCAAAGCTTACCAATAAAAAGGTAATGGCAACTGTTTGGTGGTCTCAGCATGGTGTTATTCACTATAGCTTTCTCCGATCTGGTCTTTATAGACTTTGCTCCAACGGACTACCTTTTTTTTCGTGATTTAGACAATTTTCTACGTGATAAAAAGTTTTCTTCTCAGGAGGCAGTACAAAATGCTTTCACACAGTTTGTCGGATCTAGATCACGAGAGTTCAATCGCAAAGGCATAAATGACCTTCCTATTAGATGGCAGCAATGTATAGATAATATTGGTAATTATTTTGATTAACTAAATATGTTAAATTAAAAAAAAAACGAATTTCAATTTTTCAGTACAAATCGGCAATTTCATACTTTAACCCCTAATATATCCGTATTGTGCGGCTGGTATTATTTAGGCACGAGCCTCTCAAGCAAAACTTGAATCACCATCTGCCTAGCCTTTTCCCAACTATGTTGGCGTCAGATTCCTGTCAAACCGGTTGCAGCTGAATATCAGTATTTTACCTGGAGCGACTGCCCATCTGACTACCACAACCCAGTAACTAACAGAACAGTTACCAAGCAAAACCTGAATATGGTTGCGAAATTTTCGCCAGTAAAAAGGTATATATTTATACACCCATTTCTTCGTTACCCAAACACTGATTCGCAACGTGCAGCTATAATAGCAGCTTCACGATTCGTTATTTTCAGGGAATTATATTGAAAGCCAAGAAAGTTTTATTTCTATTTGTATCCTGAATAACTCTCTGCTCACGGAACTATAATTATGGGCCTGTCAACAAACAATAGCATTGTTCGTGGAATAGTAGATCGTTTGCCGGATAAATGATTAAGTACTAGTTCTAGACACATAACTTTTCTGTTTTCTATTTATCCATATCATACAATCCAATTGATTGCTTCTAATAAGACGCGGGCTATTATCAACTTGAGTTCTGTCTATTTTAGCGTTCAATCATTCAGCTAAGCCTATTGCAGTCCCCTGCTGAACATAGGCCTCTCCCAGGCTGCGCCACTACACCCTGTCCTCCGCCTTCCGCATCCAGTCTGTCCCAGCCACCTTCTTTAGGTCGTCCGTCTATCTAGCCGGCGGGATTTTAGAATTCTCGCGAAATTCAAAATTTCTTTGCAAAGAACGTTAGTGAATTTTGTGGGATACCTACATTTCACAAATTCTCATCTTCAGATTCTCAATTCGGAAGCCGGGAAAGCTTATCCGCCGCTAAACACTTGTAAGTAGGAAGCTCCTCCCCATCTCATAAGTTAACGCCATTCCACTCATGAGCCGAGCTATATCGGCCGGGCAATTTGGGGGTGAAAGTTGTCACATTACGGGTTCCAAATTACTCAGGATGGTCAAATGCCTCTCAGATAAATTTCCAGGGGACAAATCTATCTGTAATTTTCCGTATAGGCTACGGTTTTATGATGACCATCATCATTTGCCATCCTTTTGGTTACATTGATGGTTGTGAAAGGGTCAGAATAGGAAGTTTGAATACCTACTGCTTTTATAAGTTTGGTACTGCAGCTGTAATAGTAAGGGATGGCTTTTATATTGTTAATTTAAGAATATTATTAATTGTGAAATAATAAATTGGCCTTTGGCCTTTTTTTTAAATCTAAGGGCATTTTTCCACTTACGGAAAACTTCCCGTAATATTACTGTACAGATAACTCCATACAAATTCTGATCAATTTTTTAACCCATGGAAGGCCACGGAACAGATAGTCCACTGAGTAGGGCCTGCATGGGGGACGACGACGACACAGCAGCTCATGTGCTGCTAAACTGCCTCGTACAGTGGTCCCCACATACAGGGCAAAGTACTTCGGTAGGCCACGTACCCTTCGTGAGATTGTCAGTATGATCGAATAACCAATTTTCCTATCTGTACGCAACCTACGCGCTTTCACGTGGAGTTGCGTACACCAGCCCGTATTATCTGAACGAGAGAAAATAGAGGTTTTATTGGTATTACGTCCGGGGGCTTTTCGTGTCCCGCAATTGGTGAGTGGGTAGTAAGTAGCTATTCAAATTGCACCGCCTCCGGACACAACTGGGAAGATGTAAGTCCAACCTGGTAAAGTGGGGCTACCTTGACGGAACGGCAGTAGGGTGTGACTGTCGAGCTATGTCACAAACCGTGCTCCACCTCCTATCCTGCCCTCTGTGTCCCAAAACATGCAGTCAAAGTGACGTCTGCGCTGCTACCGACAGTGCTGTGGAAGAACAATATTGAAAATACAGTCGTGCCAGCGAAACGAAAAAGAAGAATAGCATTATAAAACAAGCCCTAAATATGATTTTATTAATATTTTTGACTCAAAGCTTATGCTAGCTTTAAAGGTAAACAAATACCAAGGCGTTGTCCAAGAGCTCCTCTTGTCTACTGCTTTAAATTTAATTATAAATAAAACCCCCGTGACGACTCATCCGGACTCCATTGTTTAAACCTGTCGTCTGCACTATTGTATGCTTGTCCTTAATTAAAACTTTTATAGCAAGAATAAATAGGTACACCGCCTGATAAATGAATTAAAATGACAATGGCTGAAGACTAAGGTATGAAATGTTTTAACAATAAATTGGTCAACACTAGCATATCAATTAATAACCAAATTATAGTTAGCATTGCATTTCAATTAAAATATCATGACTACTTTATTATGCTACAGTAAAATCCTCTCAGGTTGTGTCTATGACTAATTAATATGAACGATGACATAAAATGCAAATCAATTATTTGTTTACCGACACACAAAATGAACAGTCATATGAACCTAATGGATTCACGGATTTTACGTAACGTTTCAGATATACTATCTATTCTAATATTATAGCATAATCAGCCTATAATGTTCCCACTGCTGGGACACAGGCCTTTTCTCAGTGAGAGGGAGTGAGCCGTAATCCACCACGCGGGCCCAAAGCGCCGTGGTAGATGTCACACGACTGCGTACTTTGGTTCTAGGATATACCGGTTTCTTCACGATTTTTTCTTCAGCATTTTGAGAGCAGTGGTGATGATATAATTTACATAAAGAAAAGCAGCTGACTGGGTTCGAACCCTACGACCTACAGCTCATAAATCACGACCGTTACCACTGGGTCACCGCTGCTACTAATACCGCTGATACTAATATTATAAAGGAGTAATATTAATATATTATTCTTCGGAAATACTGATCCTGAATCAGAAAATTCTTTCACTATACCCTGTCCATTAGGTCAACAGTTTTTTGACAGCTGTCTTAGAACGTACATATTCCAGATAACCTAAAAGTTAACTTTAAAATGCGTAATCAAATAAATATATAAAATGCCTTAACTTATTGAATTACCATATTTATGGCTTCTTACAGAAATTATAATACCTTACGTGTATCAATCAATGTATTGTGTGTTGCTGCAATCACTTGTTCCATCGGTCAAAAAACGGTTTACCGAATGGACAGGGTATAATGGGAAGCTACAGTATTGCCGACTGCCAAAGGATATATTTTATGTCAAAACAAGAAATGTCTAAAAACTAGATTTACTTTTACTATAGATCATAAAAGCGCAATTACAATTATATTAATCCATGATTGCAGACTGCCTTCTTTAATAAATAAAAATATACCTACATAAAGTCAATTTATTTATGTATATTTATACTTTTTAATAAAGAACGCATAAAAGCTGCATAACTAAACAAAGCAGCAGTCGCACACCCCGACATGCACTGCGTTCTATGCGAGGGGGATGCCTCTTAATTTCCGTCGCGGAAAACATATAGCATGGAAGAACGAAAAAATTATCGCAACATTAAATCTAATGCAAGTGTGCATATCTTAATGGTGAACAGTATTTGAATGTTATCAAAATGCATTAATTTTTATCATGACTTACACGACCTTTCGTGAAAAATGTCGTTTTGAAATACAAATTATCTCTTTGTATTGAAGCCGTACCGTTCAAGGTGACTTTCCAACTAGACTGAATTCTTGATTCTTGTAGTTTCTGCAATAGAGTGAAATGATTGCCTTCTATGTAAAAGCTAGTATCCGATGCTAATTGACTGTAGGAAATCGTCATCTGTGTGCGTTTTATGTCCCATCATGGTGTTATAAGATCCCTTTGCGACTATCTGCGACTATATCCAACAGTAAAACTGTGATGGCCGAAGAGACAAAAAGACTTGTTGCTTCAACGTTGTCATTTATTTTTTTGTGAACACTTTTATTCCCTCCCTCTGGGACATTTGATTTTTTTGGGTTACGACGAAAAAGGTTATCTGTATCAACTGTATGGCTGACAAATAGTTGGTATGTATTAGCAGAAAATAGTCAGGGGAAGTTGTAGTATGTCTGTTCCAAAATTATCTGACGAAAATGTAAACGAATGGAGCAGAAAAAGAACTTGTGGATGTTATTTGTAGTGCTACTTACGAATTAAGTACTTTGGTTTGGTTATTTGAATACTTACCCCGAATTTCAAATTATAAATCCCTTAAAAGTGCTTTTTATTTGACCATTGAGGGTAATTTTATAACTAAAATTCTTGCCGAGGATTTATCAGTTACAATTCAATAATGTTAATTAAACAATAATTGTTGGAAAAAGTCTTGAGATATAAATTGGTAACCACAGATTAAAACAGGAAAATACTGATGAATGCCTTTCTTCCCTCCCTTTAGTGAGTGATTGCGTAAGTATTTAACCTGAATAGGTTTTGTTTACAATTTCCTCAGATACTTCGGAATAGACGTTATAATCAACGTTGTTCTGTGTTTATAATATCAGCTTGATTCTCGGCAACTCTCATCCAGCAGCTATGCTACCAGTCACCCTGCGAAGATGGTCGCTCTACCTAGCCGGGTAATAACGTTGTTTTGTCATTACTTCCTAGTATTGCTTAGCTGTCGCCACGACTCCTTCAACGTTAAATATTTTATTCAGAGTATACGTTTCCAAATAGAACACAGCTGTTTCTACAGACATCACTTCTAAAGATCTGTGCATACTTCTACCCTAATCGGTATTTGTGAAAACATTTCCAATTGATTTACCGTGAGGTTTTCAATCGGAAAGCACGATTTTCGATTTTCAAAGCATTGTTTTTGTTTAGCGTGGTGTTTATGGAGGAAATTGAAACCCACAGACGTTATTATCTCTCGTCATTCAGTGATCCCGACTATTTTAGGAATGCTAATTAACGTTTTACCAACGTCAATGATAAAGCTATTTATTAATACGCTATCCTAAACGAATTAGCGCATTGAATCAAAATAAATAAAAAGGAAACCACAGCAAGATCAATGTTGTGACTAGAGAACAGTCGCTTCATCACATCAAAAGATGTTTTCATAAACATTTATGGAAGGCGCCCACGAGGAAATTCTTCAACATCAAAAGTATGAAAGTGCTGTCTTTGTCGCGTCGCTACATGCGCGCACTTACACACAAACCCGTAGACTTGACGTGAGAGACAAATTAGTTGCTGAGCCAAAAGTGGCTCGTGGGCCGGATCCCTTAGAGGAAAATTATAGTAGGAAAACAAAATAATTGAACGAGAACCTAGAAACTTTTCTCTTGTACCTGAGTTTACCATTCAAAGAGTACCGAAGTAAGTAAGATTTTTTTTTACTAACTTTTTTTGCAATCACAGTTTGCTAGCAATTCATGTTGTAAAGTTCCGTTTACCAAGAAAGAAAGGAACACATACAATGTTGGCTCCTTGTCAACTCTTTGAAATTATAATGAATTTTTCAAACAATGGTCCAATCCACTCCGTTTAAACTATTCTGAAGTTTGCCTGAAGATTTCATATAATGGTTCACACTGGTACAAATACTTGTGTTCTTGTTCACTTCATTAAGTAGGTACGTACCTAGTTTTGGTTAAAGTTTTTTGTAACAGGTGTTAAAGTCTGGCAAACGAAAGTATACACTCGAATTATTTGCAGACTTTTTATATGGCAATGTTAGACAAAATGTCAAATTCAATTTGTCAAAACAAGATGGCGTGTTGTTGGTGATTTGTTGTGAAGATCACAACAAATCACCGTTGAGCATTTTTCTAACTCAATAATGAATAAAACTAATAAAAGTGGAGTGAGGGAGATGTTGTTTCGCATGATTTCTGAATTTGATGAAAAACAACAGGAGAAAGACGCTGAATTCAAACTGAAACAAGATTGTTTACGTGTGGTGTTGAATTTCTTAGGTTAGTATGACGCTTAGAAGTTGATACTTTGTTTGAAATCGTAATTATTATTTATATTTTTACAAAACTATTTCTCTATTTTAATCCACATTTAGTTTATATTACGTTAAATAGCTTCATAATAATGCATTATGGTTATTTAACATACCTTAATAAATGTTACATTGTAATTTTAACACAACTGGTTTTCTTTTACAGAAAATCTGGTGGATGTAGCAGGGGTTGATGAGATAGTGAAAACTATTGAAAAACTGACTGATTTGGAGCAAAAAGACAGGATAAGAACCCAGAACCAGTACTTGGATGAAATAGCTTCAATCACTGGTAAGTTTTTCCTAAGTACATAAGTTTTATAAAGATATAATCTATTAAATGATTGGCTATTATAAATGCAGCACTTAATCATTCTGTTTCATCATTCTTTACAGAAGTAAGTGTTATAACATTAAAATAAATATAAAAGGAAGGTAGAGTAAAGGAAGGTGTCTGGAATATCCCAGGGAAAAAACGGCTACATAAGCCCACAGTGTCCGACCTAGATAGTTTCGACATAGATGCTATTTGTAACAGAATTAACGAATTTTACATCGTTAGAAAACAAGTTCCTACGTTGAGAACTCTGTTAGTGGAATTAAGAGAAAGCATTGGATTTAATGGATGCAGGGAAACTCTTCGCCACTTATTATTGTCCAATGGCTATGAATTTAAGAAAAATAAAAATGAGCGTTCATTGTTAATTGAACGTTATTACATATCTGTCTGGAGACATCGGTTTTTAAGATCCATGGCTTTGAAACGTAGAGAAGGAAAGTCAATAATTTATTTAGATGAGACCTATGTTCATAAAAACTACAAGCCCAAGAAGTCTTGGCAAGGTCCATCTACAAGTGGTGCAATTGAAAATGTTTCGACAGGGAAAAGGTACTTAATTGTACATGCTGGATCAGAGAAAGGCCCTGTGCCAAACTCATTGTTAGTCTTTAGCACTAAATCAAAAATGGCGCACTACCACCACGACATGAATGCTGTAAACATTAATTAATGGCTAAGAGAAAAGCTTATACCCAATTAAAATGAGCCGAGTGTAATAGTTATAGATTACGCCAGTTACCATTCAATCATTGTAAATAAAGCTCCTACATCACAAAATCACAAAAATTACATAAGAGAATGGCTTACTTTGAATGATATTCCGTTTGAAGAATATCACACAAAAGCAGAGCTCTTATGTTTTGTAAAACGAAACACATCAGAACCAGTATATGAAGCTGGTGAACTTCTGAAGCAGAATGGGCATGAGGTATTACGACTTCCCCCCTACCACTGCGATCTAAACGCCATTGAGCTGGTATGGAGTTTGGCTAAACGTAAAGAGGCAGGTAAAAATACTGCCCTGGCCGCAGTGGAGTTAGAGGAGGTTATAAAAGAATCTTTTGAAACCATAAGTCCAGAGGAGTGGAAGAAAATGACTGATCATGTCATACATGTTGAAAATAAATATAAAGAAAGGGACAGAATTACAGAAAATAACTTAGAAAGTTTTATTATTAATGTAGGAAACAATGATTCCAGTGACTCTAATGAATCTTTTCACATGGAAGTTTTAGATTTTGATTTTGATTATGAAAGTGAATAAACCAAAATTATTATAGCATATTGTTTTTTTTTGTAAATCAGATTTCTACATAATAACTAGTCTTATTTTTGATACAGACATAGAAACACATTTTTCGAAATGTCACGTGTTGCTTTGATTTGGATCAATATAGGTAGTGTGATTTTACATCTCGAAACTTCAGTTTACTCGATATAGAAACCGAATTTAGAGACATAAAATCGAATTTCTACTTGCATAGTAGAAATTCGATATTACGCGATTAGCGCTAGCCATCTCAATATTATTATTTTTAACTTAGCCTATACTAAACTACTGCTGGGCAAAGGCCTCCCCCGAATCCTTCTGGGAACTTGAATTTATAGCAATCGTAATTACCACAAACTTAGTGGTAAGTTTCTTTTGATAAGAGGTTGCCTAGGTAGGTTAGTAGCTGCTACTACCGCAGTATTGATTTATTTCGAACACTTATTCCCATTTTTGGACCTGTCCACATGCAGACAAGCAGTAGTGTACAAATAATACTGCTTTTCAGCAAAAACAAATTATTATAAAATATCAAATTAGGTTATTCCAGGTATGTCATACTAATTTTGGGGTCGCTATACTGATATTATTTAAATTTGCCGCGCTTTTTCTGTCTCTACTTTAATTTGCCAGACTCTAGTATCCAAACTGTTGCTATACATAGCATAATCCGCTGCTGGACACAGGGCTCCTCTCTGTGAGAGGAAATGGGCCGTACGTAATAAACCATGCGGGTCCAGTGTGGGTTGGTAGATATCACAATATGTCTTCGAATTCATCTGTTGCTATGCTTTTTAAACACCTTTTAGCTATCATTTTACTATCATGATCGGAGTAACTTTCAAGGATATGGTCTTGAAAATAAATTCAGCTAATCAAATTTACTATCATTAGTACCTAATGTAGATAAATAATTAAGTGCTTAATCTAATCTTATATAATAAAGAGAAAAGATTTGATTTTTGGTATGTTTGTAACGCTTTCACGCTAAAACGGCTGAACGGATTTGGATGAAATTTGGCATAGGTAGACCATGACCTCTACACACATATGCACACATCACTGCAGGGATCTAGCAGAATATAATACCGCTAGATACCTACAGTGACGCTGATGCGTCAGGTATATTTGCCTGTGATATGCTGAGGTGGACTCAAATTTGGTGCAACCTTGAGACCACATCAAACGCCACTCTTTGGGTGTTTGTATAATCTATTTTAGTTTTTTGGATTAATCTCTGGATTAAACCCTTTATCTCAGGCCTTTTTTAGATTGTCTGTAGCCCAAAACTCTTGACACCTGTAGATTGCTTTGAGCCAGTTCAGGCCAGTTGTCAGTTGTTGACAACTTACGTGAACGAAAACAGTGTGAAAAATATTTATAAAATAGAAAATCTCGACTTGTAAAATCTTCAAAAAGTTGCAATGGACATGGTGCTTTTACAAGCGTACAGATCAAATGAGAAAAGCTTATCCGGTGAGTCATGTCGAAGTGAGGTTATAATGCATTTTTCGATTGAGGAAGCATTGATTTACCTATTCTGTTTTATTTTCAGCTCGACAAGAGAGTCTTATGTAAATAAACATTTGGTTTTGTTCAAATCGAATGAGGATAATCAATTATTATCGCGAAAAATCGAAACGGAACATCAATGACAAAATACGAAGAAAATACCGTGATAAAAATAAAAATTCCAATAAAATAAATTGGATCATCACGACACTATACAGAAATTCATCTCAGTAGTCCCAGATATCAAATTTTTTGATAAAATTTTGCTGCACCTTCTAAGTTCTCCGATTGTAGAAAAGAGTTTTTCAGCAATCATTGACGAAAACATTAAAAAAATTTACCCAGAAACAGTAGCGTTTTTGGACAGTGTGCCTGCCTGGAAGCTGTGGGAGAATGGGATCGGGCCTCGGGCTTCAGGGCTCGCTACATATTTGCGACTTGCGGCCTTGCGCGGCTCCACATCACTATCAATGCGGGGAAGCAGTCGAACGCCTCGGACACCGAAAGGCTGGCATCTTTGCACACACTGGATACCTTTCGAGCACTTTGTCGACGGACGAAGTTTTTTATGTCAAATGCGCTGTGTTTTTATATACTTGGACAGAATAATAATTATATATATTTTAGTGTTGGTGTATATTGTAAAGTATTTAGGCTTATCTCGGACAAACCAAGGGCTAAAAGCGACGATCTTCGCAAGATGGCTGGTAGCAGCTGGATGAGAGTTGCCGAAAATCAAGTTGAATGCTGTGCAATAGGAGAGGCCTATGTCCAGCAGTGGGCTGCTATAGGCTGATGGTGATGATGATGATATTATTAGTGCATATTTAAAATTGTTGTTTCTCAGATCTCTATGAAAGATTAAAACTTGAAATACACAAAAAAAAATCACGTTCCACATTGTACATAATTATAATATTTTCAAGTTACTTTTTTTACGTTGATGAATGTTTTTTGAACATCGATAATGGTTCTTAAAAGCCGAAATTCACATAACTCACAATGTTAGTTACGTTTACGCGTGCAGCTTTATTTTAAAGGGTAGATGATCAATACAGTAGAGTGGGCTCAGCACAAGGTCATAGTGTAACAGCAGGCTGTAATAATCCTTGCCGACTCGTAGTCACACCAGATTATCACACCAGTATGACAAACAGGACTTTTTTTCTCGTTTGTCACACCACTGATTTTTCCACACCATTTATCCTAACTAGTGCTGTTCTAGTTATACTACTTATGGATGATTTTTCCAACGCCAGATAATTTTATCAGAGGAATAATTTTGAATTTTTGACAGTTCTTCCATACAAAATCTGTCAGACGTCAATTTTATTCTATGAATAATAAAAAATATCTGTCGATTGGAAAATCAGCCCTTAGTTAAATTAAAAACCTTCAAATTACATAATAGCTTATATTTTTACAGACTTTAAAAAAATATATAAAATTTTATAGATGCATGTTTGTATTGCACGAATTTCTCCGCAACTATTAATCGGATCGTGACCATTTTTTTCATTTGCAATTTTACTTCAACTTAGAGAACAGTGCTAGTTTTATCAAAATCGATTCAGGCATTTTCAAGATATGGACTAATAGGTACGTGTAAGTGTGACGGCCTGGCTTATTGATACGAGCTATGGGCGTAGTGTCAAAGGGAAAACATCTCAAAACCTTGGTCAAATTCCAGTGCAATATTTACAACAAAACTATTAATTACCTACTTATTACAAAGAAATATTCCAGTTTTAACTTAAAATTAAAAATTACGAAAAAAAAAGTAATTAAAAACAATAAACCGACTTCAAAAAGAAGTTGACTCAAAATTATGAAATAACATTAATTTCGGAAGTCGGTGGCAAAAAACTAAAACAGATCCCAAGACACCAACTTCCAAAATTAATGTTATTTCATAATTTTGAGTTAATTTCTTTTTGAAGTCGGTTTAAATTTTTTTAAATTATTAACGCAATGTTTCAAGGAAATGTCCCAATGATATTTCACCACTTAAAAGTTTCAATTGGCAGAAAATGATAAAATTATCTTTATCAGTTTGGTCGACCCTCCTCTTTTGTGCGATATTAATTTCCTTTTGATTGAATAATACTGTTAATAATTTTAGTATGGTAACGTAGTTTTTATTTATATTTTTATTTAATTGGGAGTGCCAACTTTCAGTACAAACGTTGTTGGTTCTGTGCCTTTGACCAACTATATTCCAGTCGGCGATATATTGTTCATCATTTAGCCATTGTCGGGCCATGTAGGTATGCTATGAACTGTTTCATCTTTTCCCCGCTAAATTCATTAGATTCTGTTTGTATGTATCCCCATCCGTTTTTAATATAGTCCCACAATTCTTTTATGTAGTTTACTTTTCAAACCAATTGATTTCGCTTTTCGCCATAAGCTCTGACAATAATGATAGTAACACTTTTTTACCGATATATGTGGAAAAAAACATCTTAAGACATTTGCTACGGCAATCTCGAAATCTGCGTGGAATACAGTGGGACACCAATCTGGAAATTTAGTTATCAGGATGTCAAATATTGCAGCATATGTCGACTCTTTTTTGTCGCTCATAAGCACATGTATTAGCGGTATCACTGAAGTTGTTTGAGACGTGCTCCCCAAGTCGCCGAGGATAGAAAGTAATTGTGGAAATGGTCGTGGAGAACTCTTAAAAGTCGCATCTATAAAATAGTCTTTCACACTTTTTAATAATTGCTTTGCTTCTTCAGAACAAAATATTAATAACCTGGTGTGCTCATACTGATAGTCAGCAACGAGAAATTTTTCAAAAGTAGCGGGTACTTGTACTTCTTCAATACGTTTGAAAACGATCTTGCTGACCTTTAGTTTTAGTTTTCGTGCATTGTAAAGGCTGCACTTTACGCTATCGAATTGTGGTACTTTCAACCCTTTTTCTTTTAAAGGTCTTATATTTTCCTTGTAGATTTTTGTCATTGGCCCCGCAGAAGTACTAGCTACTTCATGTATTATGTGTATCGAAATAGCTATTTCATTTTGGTTCTTATCTGGTTGACATGTATTTTTGTGCTGGACTGTTTTTACAACATTTTCACCCTGTGAAGTTAAACAACGACTATGTTAACAAAATAAATTTTATTATGTTTCTAGACGGGTATTAATGCGAGTCCGAAAAGTTACGACTTAGAATAAGTTGGTTAATATAACAAGAAAAAAAAAAGAAATGAGATAAAAATATAAGTACTACTTATGCTAACCGTTCGAATTGACAAAACCACGTAAATAACTAGGTATATGGTACTTACGTTTATTGTGACCGAACCTGAGCACTTTATACTGTTACGACGGTTACGACAAAACCATATTTGAGATAAATTTTTATAAACTTTCTGTTTATAGTATTAGTGTTGCTTAAATAACAACACTTGTCCACGTTTTCTATTAATAATACAAAAATCCATGGTACAAAGCGAATGTGAAACCCCTGTTTGTCATACTAGTGTGATAATCTGGTGTGACTACGAGTCGGCAAGGGTAATAATTGCTGCTTAAAATTTCACAGAAACATCCAATCATATTGCTCGATAATATAAATTGAAAGCAATACCCAAAGGTACAAAACAACAGCAGTATATATGAGTGACCTTACGCGGTAGAAATTACAACAGTAAACGCAATACTGGCAAACAAATATTTGTAGTTGCAATCAACCTGCGCTGCACTTGCAATGTTCGCAGTCCCCTCTCGCAGGGGCGAGTGGGGCTCCAACAATACGTACAAACACTATACCCTCGCGACGCATAATAAATGCTATTGATTCGCTGACCGATGCTTTAATCCCGCGAATCCCCTCGCGGAAACATATTGCTTACAGCTGAGTCTAATAAAAAAATATCAAGGGGAAATGTGTAACCCAATCTACAAGTGTAATAAATAAAAATGACATTTATATTCGTATTAATAAAGGTGTAATAAAACACTATAAAACCACATACAATATATCAGGATTGTAGATGTCTTACCAATGTGTTAAATAGATTTATAGTTTTGAAAAAATGAGACTACGCGTTGATTGTCCAAGCAAAATTTACTACGTACCACAAGACGTCCGGATTATTTTTTCGGTGTTTTAATTTCCTTGTATCCTTGTCTATACGTCTGCCAAAAATATTTTGTCTAGTTCAAACGTCCAACTCACAATAGCCAATGTAATTTGTATTACCTAATGCATTATATTATGTAATGCACGAACGTCATGGCTGAGTCGGAAATGCATTACATGTAATGCACGGACAGTCAACGTGTTTAAGAGGTAATGAATATTAGAATTGTTCGAATAAATCATGTAATTTCAATGAATGTCAAATGAGATAGGTAATCGAAAAAATTATTCCTGTAGTTGGCGCGAAGTACGGAGAATGTATGGCGCTCTAAAATGAAGTTACATAGTCGGACGTCACGTCTGTGATAGTGCCATCTTTGTCTAGCAGTTTCTTTAAAACGTTTATAACTTAGCAATTTTCAAAGCTTTTACACTTTTTTATAATATCGTCTACACTATTTGCGAACAAATATTTTATAGAGATTAAAATTAACACATGTCATTATTGAAATGAAAATATTAAATTAATAAAAGTCCTATATCGCGAAAGAAAGCATTTTATAATAATATTATATTATAAAATGCTTTCTTTCGCGATATAGGACTTTTATTAATTGTTGCCACCACCTTGCTGATACTCCTTGCAAGGTATGTTAAGAATTTTCCTAAGAGTATAGATAGACATTTTGTCTACGTTATGCAAAGCTTTTTATCATAATAAAATTATTGTAGGTGGTATTAATTTAGAATTCATTGTTAGCTCTTTGAATTTGTAGAGTATCCGTAAACAGACTAAGACGCTTTTTTATGATACATTAATGTCTCATTGCTGGGCAAACGTCTCTCTGTCCTGAGCAGCCGAGGACCAATCTTGCAAATGATTTGGAGTAAAAAATTAAACCAATATTTTACCTTACTTAGTACTTACTGTACCTTACAAGATTGATAGCTTTGTAAATTATGTAAGTATTGCTACTGTTATAATTTGCTAAAAGTTACATATTAACAATGTGTATACAGGCTGATTTTTTAAAGACCAGCCAAATTTAAGGATGTGGTACAGACCATCAAACTGAACAACTTTCTCCATGGGACAAATAGCGTAATCGCGAAAATTTTATCAACTGTCCCATAGAAAACTTCAATACCTACTCGACCTAAATGTATGGGACGGCTGAATTTTTATTCGCGATTACGATGTTGGTCCCATGGAGAAAGTTGTTCAGTTTGATGGTCTGTACCACATCCTTAAATTTGGCTGGTCTTTAAAAAATCAGCCTGTATATATATACAAGGTGTCGTTATGCATCCTCGTCAAATTCAAGGAGGTAACTATGCTATTGATTCTCGACACGAATCAATAATAAATTAAGTAAGTTTTATTTTTTTTTAATCGGCATGTGTGAGACTGCACTGTAACTGCCCTTTTACACACACATAAAAACACGGCCGCTTATACGATACCATAACGTGATTCTGTACTTTGAAAGTGGTGTATTCTGAAATACTGTCAAACTTAAATAACTAAAAAACAAGTAGATATGTATTCATTATTTATCAGGGATCGTAATTTTATTTGATTATTTACGTCTTTCATAACAACCTCCTGAAATTTGGCTAGGGTGCAAAACAACAGCTTGTATTTTAATGTCATCTTTTAATATTACAATTTATTATGATTAGTCAAAATTAATAAAAATGTATAAAAAATTAATCATTTACCTAACATATCTCACTCTTTTCAAATTTGACATGACTACAACCGCGCCGCGCTGTCTACATCTACACAAAGGGCACATCGGCAGTATTTGTTCAATCATTGAAGCGCCTCCCCCAGCGGTGTACTAACAATACCATTTAATGTTTTATTTTGCAATAAATCCGGCGAATGCAGCTGCAGCACATTAGTTATGCTGGTCTTAGACATGTGTGTTTATTTATCGAGGCCTAGCAGTCACGAAGAAAGTTTCGCTCAACAAAATTGCTACTCATTAAATTATTGTGTTCATGTGTATTGCTAGTGTAGTGTACCTTTAGTAAATTAACTATTCTGGAACCTGGTGAATTAACAGGTATAAATTTTACATGAGTTGGTTCAGATAACTTGAGGTGGTGGGCGGTTGAGACTATGAAATATTTATTTGGTGCCTTCGCGAAGTAATTACGACGTGATGCCCTTGATAGCCATAAACTAGTTGAAATAATAATTATGTATTGAAATTGAAAGTTATGGCGAGAAACTAATGAGATTGTAGCATTGGAAGTAACCATTTCGAGTTTTATTGCAAGGTATAAAAATCATGTGAAATACACACATCAACACTGTCCAGGGATATTTTGGATTTACTCAATTTACTCAAAATTTATTAAAAATAACATACAGCATGCATATATTTTTATAAGGCCCATTTATCAGACTACACTCCAGAATAAAAGAAAACTATTTTTTTTGCGTAATCTAATTTTTATTCAAATAAAGAAAAAACGTGAAATAATGGTAAAACTAACAATGAATGTGTTTTTCAAGAAAAAGTCAATAATAAGGCAAAATAATCTGTTTTTAACAGTTATGTGAAAAATCAGTAGTCAGTAAAACACCCCATGACGTCAATAACGGTCCTGCAATGGTTTTTCATGCTTTGGATTAAGTTATCCAAGTCTTGCTGCGGTATATTGTCCCAGGTCCGGTTAAGATGCAAAAAAAGTTGCTCTTCCGTCGCAATGTTTGCAGGGAAATTCCTCAAAGCCCTTCTTTGGAGCATGTCCCACGCGTGTTCTATGGGGTTTAGGTCAGGCGATTGAGCGGGTCAGCCTAAGACCGATAAGTCGTGCTCCTGCAACCAGCTCGTCACCACTCTCGTTGTGTGCGGACGGGCGTTATCGTGCATGAGCGTGAATTCTTGGCCCATTTGTAGTAGATTTGTAGTAGATTATTGGTACTAGCACCTTGTTACGGTATTTTTCAGCCGTCATGGTGTTTCTGATCCAAACGAGGTCTGTTCTTCCACCAACACGAATTCCCGCCCAAACCATAATTGTCCCGCCGTGGTATGAATGGACTTCCTGAGGATGTTGCAGACGGCTCTCACGACCAGGAACTCGCCAAACACGTACTCTACGTGTATCGGGATGGAAACCGAACCGGGACGCATCGGTGAACAGCACTACAGACCACTGGTTATCTTCCCAGAGCAAATGTTCACGAGCCCACTCTAGTCGTCGTCCACGATTTCCTCGGCGTAGTGCTGGAGTACGAAGCGGTCTGCGAGCATGAAGGTTAGCTTCATGCAGACTTCTCCTTACAGTTTGATCACTCACAAGCAACTGGTGCTCTGACTGGAGCCTCTGAACCAACTGCATGGCCGTAACATTTGGTTGTCTTCTCGCGGCAACTTGCAAAAATCGGTCTTGTCGTTGAGTGGTTATGCGCTTCCCGCCTGGGTGGCTTTCAGCCACATCACCAGTAGCACGATAACGTGACCATAACCTTGATATCACGTTTTGTCTTGTTCCAATCTCCTCAGCAATACTCCGTTGAGTAGCCCCAGCTTGGAGCATGCCTACTGCCTTTAACATTTCCTCTCTCGTTAAATGGCGCCGCTGCATGATGCACACAATAACATTAATTCGAAATTAACCGATAACTTGTTATGAAACTTAAATTTGACACAAAAAAATAGCCAAAAACTACTGTAGGTAAATGAAGCCTTCGGACTTCGCTACCATTATGCCGCGTAAATCTTTTGTTTTTAATTAATTTTTTCAAATTCATATTTAGAATCGTTCAAAAAGGTTTACAAAATAAGCTTTCTTCAAAAGAATTTAAAACTGGCCAGTATTTTTTGAGTTTAAGAACTTTATACAAAATATCCCTAGACGGTGTTGATGTGTGTAAAAGGGTTTTTTTTGGTTGTGGTTGTCGTATGCAAGAATCTTGTACATACTAATTCCATGGTTTTATGATATTTTTGTATCCATTACTGTGAAATGTAGGTATTTATTTTACCTATGACTTTGCATCACTGTGATGTAAAGTCATAGGTAATCTTGACACAAAGTGATCTTTATTCTGGTAAAAAGTTCCTGCTGGGTTGTCACCGCTAACTAGTGTGTCAAAATAACAGTGAACTTTACTTGCGTCGTAATAAAGTTGTTCTTGGTTTGCTCTTGTCAGAGGTAAAATTTAATAACTGTAAAAAGACTTGAATAAAATGTACAAAAACAAAATCAAAAGTCATTTATTCAAATTAGGCTGAGAATCAGCACTTTTCGAACGTCAAAATTACAAAACACAGTCCCCCAAAAACGCCCGCCCTTCACCACTTCCTAATGCTATCACTGGGAAAAAGAAGTGGCGCAACAAACTCCCCGGCATTAGGTACATACGTAGAAGTAATTTAAAAAAATGCACGTTCCAATCATGGACTTCTTGCACTTAAGTAGTTTTGTCCTTTTACTTTTTCTTAATTATCCGATTCAATTTATTCATTTTTATGCGACTGCTGCTCGTAGGTAAGTAGTAACAGCTGCACGGGTCGATTGATTATGTTAAGCTAAGGTCGTCGCGGTCAGTTCGTGAATGGGTGACCATCTTAAGAAAAGCAAACAAAATCTAAAACCATCACAACTCAACAGCATTATTGAGCATTACGTATGTTATATTGAACATTACGTGGCTGAAATGCCTTAACACAAGTCAAGCCTAAATTCAAGTCTTCTCTCGGCGAGAAAATTAACATTTATGTTAAAGCTGATAACGGAACTGCGATACGGATTGTCAATATTTATCTGTTGATCCCAAACGAATGGAAGCAAAACAATGACAGTATCAGTCGCCTATTATCTCGCTCGAATTGTAAAAGTCAACAGGGGGAACTTGGCTGTGGTACACTCAACCGCCCGACAGATGATAAATGATTTTATTTCTGTAAGTAGGTTTGTACAAACATGTCAAACAAATTTTCAAAAACTAGATGAGGTCGGCGTTTCCTAACTGACTAGTCTGAGAAGAAAGGCCGAAACAAACTCGAGAGGTCACACTGTTATCACTTAATATTATTGTTAAAAAAGTTACCGTGGAGTTTCCTGCCGGCTCTTCTCTATAGGAAACGACCAATTCGAACCGTGCACCTAGCTTCTGACGTTTCATAAGTGCCCATGTAGGTTTATGTGAAATAAAATATTTTCATTTTGATATAACTGATAAATGCTATTTATTTCTGTAAATTGGTGCAAAAAATACTTTAACGAGATGGTCTTTTAAGGATATACCACACAGATTTGAGTAGATCTCAATCAGATCAAATCGAGAATCGAGAATCGTATAGCTCAACTCAGAACTTAAGAGCTCAGCGACTCGACCAACAACTACATTTGAACTACGAACACCGCGCTACTGCAAGGACCCAAATGAGCCGTCAATATCAAATTGTCAACATGTGCGTGCGGATGACCGTACTTGCGGCGCAATTGAATATTAACTTGTTACGGCTAATGCGTTATTGTACTATCTTCAAACTCAACATAATTTATTATTTGACTTCAGATATTTATTTATTTATTATGTATATCAGGGGGCTTACCACCAGCTCTTATAACAGGGCAGAAGTTGAACTGCACTGCTCATAGAAAAAAAAGCAGTGCTGTTCAACTTCTGCCCTGCTATAAGAGCTGGTGGTAAGCCCCCTGATGTAATTTCTATTGTGGAAATTCTTGGAATTTTTGTGTTGCTAAGTAACCGGCCACCTAAATAACGGTTGGATGGAAACGAGTAAGTATTCATTATTCTTTATTCTTAATGCCTAATTACATAGGTATATTTCGGTGTAAGTTTTTGGAGGAGATTGTGGCCAAGTAAGACCAGCCGTACGGATCGATTGATCAGGTTAAGCTACACTTGCCGCGGTTGGGCCGCGTATGGGTGATCATCTTAATATGCCAAGACCCCTCGGTGCCTCGAAAAGCACGTTATGCCGTTGATCCCGGCTGTCATTCGTGAATTTTTGACAGTCGATACGGGTAGTCAGAAGCCCGAAAGTCTGACAACCAGTCTTACCAAGGGGTATCGAATTACCCAGTATCTGGGTTGTGGAGGTCAGATAGGCAGTCGCTCCGTGTAGAATATTGGTATTCAGCTGCATCCGGTTAGACTGGAAGCCGACCCCAACATATTTGGGAAAAGGCAGATGACTATCAATCACAATCTGTATCATAGTGTGCTCATTGAGTAACACACTATCAATCACAATCTGTATCATTTTGAAAGATATTGCTAATTCATTGCTTCAAGTGTTCGAAAAATTTGTCTGATTAACAACGCAAATAGCGTAATGATAGGCAGTCGCTCCATATAAAATCGACGGCACGGTTTGCGCAATGGTTAAGCGATTGGCTGCTGCGCTGCGTGTCGCGGGTTCGATTCCCGCACGGAACAAATATATGTATGACCTACAAGTAGTTGTTCCGGGAAAACAAACTGATAGCAGCTTGACTTGAAAAGGCTAGGCAAATGATGATTTCGGCGTACTGTAACTTATTTGCACAATATGTAAGTAGTTCATAATAAATAATAATAAAATATAACGATAATATTATGAAATAAACCTTTATGCAGATTCCGTATTTTTCAAGACTGATTTCTTCATAAACAGCTTACGTACTTCAATTACTGCCGGAAACCTTTAAACGGGTTTCTCGAAGTTTCTTTTCAGGTACGGTTGCGTAAGATGCTAAATTTCTATAAACTTTTGTGGTAGGGTTTCGTATTCAGACTGCTACTTCTTAATTTCGACGGAACCTCTCGAAATCTTTTGTTATATGGCCCTCCTTGAAACACAAATAATGTAATAAGCAAAAAGCATAATCATGCGGGTTGGTAGATTTCACGTCTTCGAATTTGTTGGTTCCAGGACACGCCAGTTTCCTCACAATATTAAAAAAATATATATATTTATAATAATTTTTTTTTTCGCTTTTTTTCTTTTAATTCATTCTATACACACCTTGTGACAGTAAAAAACACAAAAAAAGGATTATCCAATTATTGGTTGCAGTCGAACGAAAGTTATTCGCGTACATACATTTCGGTGATTCATTTTTATTTATATACAGGGTGGCAGGGACATCGACGCGCAAACTGTAATCATGAATTCAGCACAAGAGTTTAGACCCCGTAGCGTTGAAATTTCTCAGGTTATTAAAAAAAAATTATGCTGTTCCATACGTTTTGACCGCGTAGGTATTGCACTTTTCTATGAAATAGAAGATTTTTCTTTTGATAACCGACGAAAAATTTCTACGCGGGTCTAAACTCATGTGCTGAATTCATGGTTACAGTTTGCGCGTCGATGTCCCTGCCACCCTGTATAAGATATATAAAGTCAAAGTCAAAGTCAAATAATTTATTTCAAATAGGCACATAAAAGGCACTTTTGAACGTCAAAAATAAAATTAAAATAAAATTGATTCTAGTCGCCCCTTCCAAAAGGTAGTTTTCGTATGGAGAAGAATGGGCAAGAAACTCCACCGTTACTCTTTTAAAGATAGATTCATAAGCTTCAGTGAAATAATTTTGGTATCGTGTTACCCAGTATTTGGGTTGTGGAGGTCAGATAGGCAGTACTGGTATTCAGCTGCATCAGGTTAGACTAGAAGCCGACCGCTACATAACTGGGGAAATTGTAGGCAGGTTCTTCAAGAGCCTACCTCTTGCATACACATAATTTAACTCTTCGTAATTTTAGTTTAGATAGCCTTTTATATCTACTAATAAAAAACAGCAACTTACGCTGTCCCAAGAATATGCTAAATACAAAATCACCGCATAACAATATATCAATTCCTGAATAAAAACATAGTCTAAGTACGTCATGCATCATGTTTATCAATAAGTCCTTTACTTTATCGATCCGGGCCGGAACGGCGCCGCAGACCCCTCTTTTCACTAAGTGTTATTATTTGATGCGGTAATGTAAACCTTTGTGGGAAGGGAACTCGGAGGGACGGAGGAACCATTGTGAGCAAGTGCCGCGCGAAACGTCGGCGATTTTTTCGCGGATAATACCATTGATTCGTGAAATAACGATACAAGATATTGTGTTATAGCGTTAAAATTGAGATTCTCGGTTTATACAGGACCCAGCAAAATAGTTCAAAATACTTGGATTTCAACAAAAATTTACGTAAAGAAAAAATACGTTGGGTTAGGTTAGACTTATCTTGAGTGGTGTCTATTAATCTGAGCACCTATTTTAGTGGAACCTTGTTGAAAAGTTTACGATAACTAAAACGATCACCTCTACGTCTCAGAAAAAAATCAAGTTGCTCTTTAAAACGAAGGTTTTCATGTCATGTTAGTTATAAAATAACCATTTCTCAAGAATATTTTACAGTCGTAAAATGGATTCTATACAAACGGTTACAGCTCGTTCCGTTTGCATTGTGATGTTGACCAAAGACCCCTTCCGTCCGTCCAGCCCGAGAGATAATAGCCCAGGCTCACAACTCAAACGAGTTGCGGAGAATGATAAGATGCTATCTTCTCTTTGGGAAAACTTTTTGGAATTATTTTTAACTTTGGGCACACGTAGAACTTTGATTTTTTTTGCCTTGCTACAGTCACACTGGCTAACGGTTCTACGCATAGACTGATACATATCTACCTACGCACGCTTCCACGACTACAGTCGATAAGTCAGAATTTCCTCTCTTTATTTTTTGGGTTATGGAATTTGCCGCTTCATGTTAAAAACACTGCCATCAAGATCACTGGGTACCTAGAAATATAGTAAAACAATGTGGTTCTTAAGAAAAACTCAAATACTTAAATATTACAAAACTAAAAACATTAAACAAACTAAAAACACGAATGACATTTATGTTAAACCAGACGTACTTACTTATCATTGAATGTACAACAAACAAATATACACAAGTTGGCTACACCTGGAAACAGAATCACCTATCGGACGTGTGACTTATGGCAGTCTTTAGGAGGCCAGTATTTCTTTATATTGGAACTATTGAAGAGGGGAAGAAAAATAACGGCTCTTCCGATGGGTCGTAAGGGTTGGCGACATCGCTCTGTAATACACATATAATTTTCATTTGGTGTCAGTTTTCTTTTATTTTATTTTTATTGATGAAATTATTCCTACTTTTAAAGTCTTGATTTGTGATCGCAGTTAAGTACTTAATTTTGGCAGACTAGACTAGGTACTATTTATTTATTTTATTTATTAAAGTATTTATGTACACACATATAAATTAACAAGAAGGGAGGAACCGAAAAATACGAACAAAGGTGATGCTTATTTCTGAAGATTTCTACCTGCGATAGGAGAGTAAATAAAAATAGTGTGTAAGAGTAGAAGGCAAAACTAAATACATTAAATCAAAAACAATTCTCTAGTCTAAATATAAACATACAATATGAGAATATATGTATTTTCATACATAGGTACATACTTATAAAATAAATATCATTAGAATATAATGTAATTTAAATAATAAATACATGTACAATTATGTCTTCTTTTAAATTCTGGAACAGTTTGGCAGTCCCTAATGTACTACATTGATGGTAGTACCTAGTCCTGACTGTTTTATAATTTCCGACAGTATATTTACACATACATAGCTAAAGAATGATTGTTGAAAAAATATACAACGAAATTCCTAGATATTTTAATCAAAATGTCCGATGTTCCGTTGTTAGAAAAACCTGCAATCAAAAAGTAAAATACAATTACATCGAAAATTAAAAAAAAAAACATTACACGCGCTGTCCTTTTCAGCAACCAGAAGTAATTGGAAGGAAGATTTAAAAATAACAGGCAACAGTGCCATTTACTTTATTAATACGTCGAAAAGCTGTTTGTAATATCGGTAGTGCATTCCTTTTGACGGACATTTTAGCCCTTGGTTTGGACGAAAGCGGGGAGACGGGCGTACGCGGTAAATGTATGAAGCTTTTGTATAATTTTTCGGATTTCTGACCTACCTACCATGTTTTCCTTCATGACTCCTATGGAAACAAAGATTTATTTAAATTTATTTAAACTTATAACGGCCAAGGCCAATTACATTAGTAAAAGATGACGCACTTTGTCGCTTCACTGTAGTTTCTGTTTTCAGAGAGAAGCCACAGTAACGCTTTCAGTAAAACCATGCCCTAGTAGCCGCCGGATGTAATTGCAACACCCAGCAGCTTAAGCCGGGTTAAGAGTGGGGAAATATCACATGAAATGCATCATTGATACGAGTAAGTCGTCCTTATGAATGCAATGCAACATGAAATGTAACAGAACAACGAGGCGAGTTTGTTTCAACGTGTGTTACATTACATGTTATGTTTCACCAATCTGTACCCGGCATTGAGTATAGATGTTCATTTGTTTATTACTGTTATTGACGTAATGGAATTTAAAAAAAACAACCGACTTCCAAAAAACAACAAAGTAAAAAATGACTGATTTCGGAAGTCTGTCTTTGGTTCTGAATTTTCGTTTTCAGCCACCGAAGTTTATAGTGACTTTATCGTGTTTTTTTTTTTAAGTCGGTTGTTTGTTTATTATTGTACTACCTGTGCTCCCGGTTTCACCCGCATAAGTTTCGGTCCCGTGGGAATATCGGGATAAAAAGTATCATATATGTTAATCCAGGGTGTCAGCTACGTCCATACCAAATTTCATCAAAATTGGTCCAGCCGTTTGAGCGTGAAGAAGTACCAAACATAAAAACACACACACACTCACTCACAAACTTTTGCCTTTATAATATTAGTGTGATGTAGGTACCATAATAAAAATGTGAAAGATAAAAATCTTTTCACCCACATCAATTCGTATATACCAATACTTGCTTTGTAACCAACAGTGACAGGAAGTATTATAACATCATCAACATATGTAGATCAAGTGGATTAAATACGTATCGAGGCTAACTCAAAAACTACCCAAGTAGAGTTACTAAAATAAATGTGGGATTCAATTTTCATTTTAATTACCAAATGAAAAATGAATTTAAAAAATCGGTCCACAATTGATGAAAATGTCGATGAACATAATAAAAAAATGTAAATATTCAGACGAATTGACACCCTTTGTGTGTGGTATAGACGGGAATGTGATAATCTAGCGCTGCAACATTTATTTTTTAAATGTCGTAGCATCATACTGAGATAGGAGCCTTTTGGCCTCGTACAGGACTTTCTGTTTCATTTTTCTTTTTGTTACTTTATTTTTTATATAATTTGGTTTTGTTACCTACTTTTTTTTAAAATATATAATTTGGTTTTGTTATCTACTTTTTTTTATATAGTTTGGGTTTTTTATTTTTGATTGTGTTTAGTTTAGTTTAGTTTTATGATCTTCCTGTGCGAGTCGCAATAAATACTTTTTCTTTCTTATCTGCCGACGGGCAAGGTATTTAAACAAGAAAGTACCTACTCCAGACTACAAAGTAAACACGCTGCGTTTTCAAATACAGTAACAGAGCTTTGCAATCACAAAATTAAATTTCTACGAAGCTAAGGGGAAGATAAGAGGTCCAGCAAAGTGGTTTATTTTGTGATCAGATATTATTATCGGGACATGAGGCATTTTAGCTTTGCACATATATGTTAGCAACAATTGCAGATAGGTAAAAATACATAGGCGTGGTATATAGAGAAGTGGTGGCACAGTGTTATCAACTCCAACTTACAAGTTGTAGGTCGAGGCCAGTCAGGTACTTTGTGACTCTCAAAACGGTGAAAGAAAACATCGTGAAAAAACCGGCATGTCCTAGAACCAAAACATCGTGAGAAAACCGGCATGTCCTAGAACCAAAACATCGTAAGAAGACCGGCATGTCCTAGAACCAAAACATCGTGAGAAAACCGGCATGTCCTAGAACCAAAACATCGTGAGAAAACCGGCATGTCCTAGAACCAAAACATCGTGAGAAAACCGGCATGTCCTAGAACCAAAAATTCGAGGACATGTGACCACCACTAACTCGCACTGGGCCCGAGCGGATTATGGCCCAGTCCGTCTCACAGAGAGAGGGCCTGTGTCCAGCAGTGTGAACATTAATAGGTCGATTATGGTAATCATAGGCGGCGGGGATAATATTCCACAAAATGGGTGCTTGTTTGCCACTCTTGTGCACCTGCACTGCTGAGGACCTAAATAACGTCAATGGATTCCATGATTGGCGTGGTCACCTTTTAGTTCAACTCATTTAACACAGTACATTAGAAGTCTGGATTTGTGCCTGGCTGAAGGCAATAGGCTCGTCCCCTATTAGAATCATAATCAGTTTATAACGTTCCCACTGCTGGGACCAGGCGTCCTCTCGGGGGAGGCAGTGGGCCGTAATCCACCACGCGGGCCCAGTGCGGGGTGTGCTACCACCGTTAAATGGGACTTAAACATAACTGGCGAAATGTGGGTGTACTGCAGGTACACCACTGGTTACCCCTTCGAGTATAACAGGCGTGATGTCCGTTAACCATCGACTGGAAAATAAGAAGAACCTAGTCCGTTAACCTATCAGCAAAGTGATAGCGACGCTATTTGCTTATGGTGGGTCAGATTTACGTCGTGGCGGCCATTTTTAGGACTCTTACGAAAGAACTGATGGGCAATTCTCGTAATTTTAAGAACGTTCACAGTCTGATCTCAGACTCAATCTGTCAAAAATATATCTGATTTCCCTACATTTTGAAAGTTTTTGACATTTGTTAGTCGCTGAGATGAGACTGCGACTAGATTTTGAACGTTTTAAATTACGAGAAATGGCCTTCTGCTTAAAGGAATCCTGAATTGAATAAAGTTTTATTTTTAAAAGGTGTTTGCACTTTCTATAAACTTGGTGCAGTGTAATTTGGTTACGATACTTGAAAGTATGACAGATGATATTCAGTTTTATGTCGGCAGAGTCTTCCTTTACTCGTCAAACCCTAAAAGGCCTTCTTTGCATTTATGTGCGAGTGGCCCCTTTACCTTGTGGCCTACTTTTTATTAGCCTTCTGTACCGTTTGTAACCTGCTCTTTTGTGTATCTTTGACCTTTATTCTTTGTATTACTAAGTAGCATGTATTATTTGGTGTATAATAAGCATTTTGTATTTTAGTCTTAAATTATTTACAGGTATTTATAGGTCAGCATGGCAAAGACAATCAGTCTAGACAAAATTTTTTGAGTGCTGAAACCTAGCAGCGGTGGCCCAGTGGTAATGGTAGGTTCGAACCCAGTACTTTGTGTACCTAAATAATTACATCACAACGGCTCTTAAAACCGTGAAGGAAAACATCGTGAGGAAACCGGTATGTCTTAAAAACAAAAAATTTAAGATATGTGACATATATCTACCGACCCGCACTGGGCCCGCTTGGTGAATTACCGTCCACTCCCTCTCATTGAGTGGCCTGTTTCCCAGGGGTGGGAACAGAATAGGCTGAATATGCAATATATGCAGTGACAGTGTCGTGGGCAGGGCCTGGGAAGCACTAGGATTTGTAATCATAGCCTCAGCCTGTTTCCGTTCTCTGTAGCCGATCATGGTTTTGTAGTGTTCGTTCGTGCGCAGCCACTTGGCAGCCACAATTCACGCATTGATCCAGAAAAAGTTTCTGAGATATCTCGATTATAAGGCAAGCGGTATTATTTTCTGCCATTGAATCGTAGGCATTAATGATGCATTTTTTTTTAAATTACAATAGCGAATGGCTCGATTGACTGCTCTGAACTATTAGCAAAGTTTGATTTCGCACTAACACTATTGGATTACGTAACAGGCCACTTCTAGGTGTTCCTTCTGCATCTACTAATAATAGGCATAATGCTTTTCTTATAAGAAGCGCTCGAAGCTTCAATTATGTATTTTCTGAAGATAATGTTGACTTATTTTGCACTAAGATCATGCAGCAAGGCTGCTCCTAGCCAAATATTTTTTTTTGTGAATGATGCACTTGTTAGTGGTTCTTAAACTCATATGTAGCAACATAAATAAATAAATAAATAAAACTAACCGAACCAACTTACTTATGTAAACGCTTTAAGTAATCGATATGTTATATATCTGTGGAGGCTTGTTTTTAGCAACTTGATAATGTTGCGCGCCACAATTAATGCCTGGTACTTGGTGACATTTGTTACTACTAGCACCATCTAGTATCGAGTAGCAGAATTAATTTACCACTAGCGCCATCTAGTATCGAGTAGCAGAACTAATAGATCCTTCTATAAATTTCAATGCTAGAACTTTTTATACTATCGACATCTGGTCAGTCGGGGCCGGTATGTACTCGAACATTCTAGATGTTTCTACAATAGAAGGTTCTAGAACTATCTGCGGCACTATATAAGGCCGGGATTAGCTACGACCAAGTCAGAGTCGGTTATGCGATAATAGCGAATACATCGAAAGCGATCTTCAAGTGCGACTTAAGTGCAATTGTGTTTTATAATTAGTGTGTTTGAGTTGTGATTAGTGTTGTTTAATTAAAGTGTAATTTTTGGTAATTTATATCGGCAGTTTTAATTGTCACGAACCCAAAGCTCGTAACAATAATGTGTTGTTGTAACCTATTACTTATTTGTAATTAGTCTGTAAGCCTTCTTAAAAGTAATAAATAAATAAATAAAACTAACCTAACCTACTTACTTATGTAAACACTTTAACTAATTGATATGTTATATGTTATTTTTTGCTCCATTGGTGTAATTGCCGTGTGGCGTTCCGGTGTGAGGATAAATAAATAAATAAATAATCTCTATGTGCGAGTTGTTAAAATCTGCCCCTTTGTGCCAAAGCGTCGCCTCAATGACCGAAGGATGAATCTCATTTATAAAATAAACGAACGAACATTTTATGTAGGTATTTACAAATACATCATCATAAAGGTTTCCCTATCATGTTTTCTAAATATATGATGCGCAGCAAGTGACACCGCCCCATTTTGTTACCAAGTTACTGAAATCACCGAAAAGGTCCGCAGAGCGTCGCGTCGCTGATTGCGTGGCGCTCTTCTGATGATAGAGAATATGTCAGTGGTGCCGCTGTCGTACCACTTTCACGACGACCTGCAACAGTACATTCACAGTGGTTTTACATATGATTTTCCATCACGGTCAAAATTACATTCGTCTTTATACTCCTTGTAATAAGGTTCCTGTCGGAATGCTGCTACTGACAAGTCTGTTAAAATCACAATTATCTTTATTTTCGTTATAATAAGGTTCCTGTTGACTTCCTGCTGTCAAACTTTGAAAGGACTGTATATTCCGGCACAATCCTGATGATATTGAAGCTGCTGAACCACCAATACGATGACTACTTTTGGTAAAGGCGAGCCATTATATATTAAATTATATAGGTGCCATAAACATATAGTTAATTGAATGTGTCTCCTGCGGCGTTAGTTAAATAAAACCTTGTCATAGTACCATGTCATGTCCCACGGCAAGCCACAGGGGAGGTGATTCAGGTAATATTCAATATTTGTGGTCAACCATCAAGCTTGCCACTAGAAATTATACCACAGCACTGAAGAGATTAAGTTCATTTTTGTGTTCAATAAATACTGAATTTGATACTCATTTTCCGCAATAATAAATAATAGAAAACTGAAAGTGAGTGCAGGATACTGGCTTTGTATTTAAGAATATTTTTTTGAGCGTGTTTTTGCTGCCATACGATGGATTTTGATGCAATTTAAAACGGAATATATTCTTTGCGCTTGTTCCGTAATTGATTTTTATTATGAACTGGATTTGTCTTTTTTCTTGTTGTCATTTACCGAAAATGAGAAGAAAATTATTTTAGTATTACTATTCTAAAAATATCAGGCAATTATTGTCAGACTCTATTATTAAAGTTTTTGGAATATTAATATAAACGGCAGACAACTAGTTGTGAAGTTTGTAAGGTAGGCGAGTACTTAAGAGTTACAAAGGTATGTCTAGACTTCCAACTTTCACGCATGGTGAGACTTGACATCACGACCCGAGATCGTGTCTGCATATTTATTTACTAGTACTGGGTTCATTTTTCCTGCACATAAACAACTTGAAGCAAGCTTAGACTAAGTAAAGATTAAATCCTCAGCCACGTTGTCTATCTAAGCGAAGGTTACATTATACCAGTGTGCCTATAACGCGCTAATTAGTTGAAAACACAGTCTTTTGGTGCCATGTTCTTATATTTTCCTATCAAAGATAAGATTATTATTTATTAATTAATTTATTTGTTTGTTTGTGTTTTTTATTTGTTTATTTATTTGAATAAATAAATAATAAATTAACTTAGTACTTATTTCTTGTCAAATGAGACGATGTCTATACATAGAAATAAAATAAAAATAGCCTTTATTTCTTACTACTATTCGAGTTTAACATAAAATTAATCAGGTTTATAATCTAATAGGTACTTCTAGTTACTTATATGTATAGACGAAGTTAACTTTTATTAGTAGCAGCTGCCTCAGCGGCCTAGGCCTCTCCTAAACCTTTCCACACAATATCTATACATATAAAAGGTTAAAATATAATAATAGGAGCCGTGGTGGTCTAGTGGTATTAGCCCCGACTTACAAGTTGTAGGTCGTGGGTTTGAACCCCGACCAGCGGTTTACTTTGTGTAAATAATTTCATCACCACTGCACTCAAAACGGTGAAGGAAATCATCGTAAAGAAACCGGCATGTCCTAGAACCAAAAAATTTGAAGACATGTGACTTCTACCGACCCGCACTGGGCCCGCATGGTAGATTACAGCCCACTCCCTCTCAAAGAGAGGAGGCCTGTGTCCCAGCAGTGGGAACATTATAAGCTGAATATGCTAAGAAGGTTGCTGGGACGGACTGGATGCGGAAGGTGGAGGACAAAAAAAAACGTAGTTTAAACTACGAAGTTTGGGAACGAGTCTGATAAAGGTTTTACATTTTTTGTCCGTTTGTCTGGATATATGTTCCAGATTGGCGCAAAAGAGGCTGAACGGATTCGGATAGAATTTGGCACATAGAAAACCTAGATTAACACATAGGGTACCTATTTCCGGTAGTAGGTAAGTTCTCATGAGATATTTTCACATGCACATCCACACGGGTGAAGCCGCGAGCAAAAACTAGTTAAGAATAATTTACTGTCGGCTTAAATTGCAAGGAATGTCATTCAAGCCAGTAGGTAGTTAACTAAGGGCCGGTTTTTTGATCCGTAGTTATCTCAACCAATTGTTAAAAATAGTAACTAATGGTCAAATTTTTGCAAAATGTGTTGATCAATTGTTAGTTTATCCAATGGTTACTAATGGTTATTTTTTTTAACCAATAATTAGTTAATTATTTGACCATTAGCAACGATATCAAAAAATCAGCCCTAAGTCAATTTTCAAATGTCAAATCAGTAAGGTAACTTTTTTTTAAGTGTTCCGACTTATGTAGTTTTTAACCATCTCTTCCCTTAAGGACTCATCTGCTTTTGAAACCTTTTATAATCACTGTAACGGCCATCCGCCGCAAATATTTTCAGGTCAAACGTCCAGTATTTTAAAGGAATAAATACGTAAATTAGTTTTCTCATTCAGAGACGACTTCGGAGGAAGTTCTCAAATACAATCCGTGTGCCCGATGGGATTTCCCATCGTCCAAAATTACGAACTTCCATAAAACTTCCACCCCCTATTTAACCCATACAAGGTATAAATTTAGGAATAAATTTTCAAAAATCCTTCCTTGGTACTTCGTTACAAAAGGAACTCTTGTGCATAACATGCGTCTAAACCTAGCGGCTTAGGCTGTGCGTTATCTGTGAATGAATGAATTTAAGATTTTTATTACGTAGATGCAGGTAAAAGCATGCATTGTGGGTCTAGAAAAACCATTGAGAGAAGCAGCTAAGCTAACAAAGCGAGCAATGTTATGCACGCGCCTCCATGGGAATGGAGCAGGCGGGCCCGCGCCATTGATTTCCCGAGTGGCCGATTCTAGCCGCAGATCGTAAACGCGGCGTCATCCGCCCGTCGCTCACACAACGTGATCAACACTTGGAAATGTTCGCTTAATTACACCGTTTTTTTGTTATAATTATTCGTATTTTTATGTAGCCCAGATCGAGGAAAACATGAATGGATTGCGGACTAACGCTTGTTTGCGAGTCACTCCTTTCCAAACCATGACCATCATCATTTATTTTGATGACGGCTTGTGTGCAAATGTGTGGAAGAAGACATATGATAAAATAACTATAATGTTTTGTTAGGTTGAGCAAAAAAGAGAAAAGGGCGAGATCGAGTGCCAATGTCATTGCGTATGTGTAAATTCTAAAGCACTTAGCTGCCTCATGTAAATCAGGAAATGACGTAATTGCAAAATCAGCCTCTGAAAGTCTATCTTTCACCCTCCCTACACTGAAAACAACTCAACAATCTTCTAATTAAGGACACGTAACTAATCGTAGCCTCGTCGTCACGCGCGTCACATTATAAATGCATGTTTTAATTCGCCCTTCTGGGTACTATTTAGAAGCCTTTTGGTTTGAGGGTTGACGCAAGTTAGCCCACTCGGTAGCACGAGGAGGATTTACCTGCTCAAGGGCATCCCCAAGGACATGAATATCAAGCTTATTTATGTCTGCACTTGATGGTCGGATTGAGAAGAACGCTTAGTTCTTGACGCACGTGGGCTTTATAAAGATAATATAAGCTATGTTTTCTTAGATAACATTGTTATTTTTACAATTGAATTGTTGTACTGCAGACGCAGAATACTGGGCAGTGGGTGTACCCACATCCCCATCGACAGTATTAATTCTCATAATTGGGTGTAAAATATTTTTACACGGCTTAGAAAAAGTTTGCAAGACTTCAAGGAAACACAATCACGACAAATACGTCAAATCAAAATACATTATAATTAGGTAATGAATGACAATAGCACAGTAATCTTTTACAGCCATATAAAACAGTGAGCTTTAAAAATAGATTTTTACACATTTAGGTACAGTCGAGTTCACTAATATATTGGCAGTGACAATGTTTCAAAATATTGTAAGCGTTAAAATGATCATATATTTCTATACAAACTTAGACATGAATAAAATGTTATCATATAAACTGTTCATATGTATATTACGGTAGTAGAGTCAAAAATATCTGAGTACTCTTCGGAACATAAATATCTAAATACTCTAGATTTCAATATACATATTTGGTGCAACCTAGGATTCGTAAATATCTATACAGCTTTGAATATTCAACTAAATGGCCTTTACCATTAAATTTATTTTTGCTTGCCGGAGCAAATGCAATGTTGCCGTTCGTAATAGGACTGCATCAATCTGACAACGTTGAGAGAGCTGAAAATCTTAGGGTCAACGCAGACTATACCTACCTATTTTTTAAAAACTTTTCAGTCGGTTTAAAAAGATAAATAAAATCTACTTAAGCACATTAGTATTTAATTTTTATTTTATTATTCTCAAATTCTTATTTTGTTCTTCTGAAAACCTAACATTTAAAACAAGGTAGGGAACTTCCAGGCAAGGTTTAAGCAATGGAGCTGCCAGTTTTAGAATCTGGTATATCCACCATTGGCATCAATACTATCTTGCAAACGCATTCACGCATTGATGCAATCATGTTTGAACAGGCGGCGCTACTTCTGAAGCCTTCCCAAATCTCATGTACATGGACCCTTAAATTGGTGACTGAAGAGAATGCTATACAGTAGGTATTCGGATGAAAGATGCCATAACTGACCACTTCAAATTGCATTTGTTTAAAAGAAAAAGATTGCTACAGGATATATTTCTGTAAAGAGATTGTTCAAAGAATTTAAGACAACAATTCGAGACATGTCAAATTGTCAAGATATTTTCATTGAGCATATTACCTCAATGGATATTTTTCATAGAAAAATTGCATAGATATTTGTGAACCTAACTTTGCGATAAATAATATGGACAAGGGACTGCGCACAATTTTTAGAGGTTTTGTCTGTAGCAATATTATTTATATAATGTAGTCACATATTTATGATGTCACAGATTGTTTACAATTTATTGTAAGGCAAAGCTGTTTAGAGTTTTATGAAACTTACCATTGCCTATATATTTTTGATTCATGCACATGCTCAGATATTAACGAACTCGATTGTACGAGTGTTAGAAACAAGCATATTATTATGTATAATGTTTCTGTAACTTGTTGTACTATATTTTCTGTCATTGTTGTTCCATATTTAGGACCTGTATTCACGTCCAACCCCAGTAATGATTTTCTCCTAATGTATTAATTGAAACTATTGTGTGCATAGTAGTAAATTCGCTCACATCCTTTTGTGGATTGTAAACATATGCACATTTGAACCAAGGATCTCAATTTTAAATTTTGCTTAGGTCATTCATATTTTTGCCCTCGACTGTACACCAGTGATGGGTTACCGCCTTGAAATTTACTGGTAGGTACATTGTTTCATTGTGAAAGCTGTTTTTTTTAAGTTACGTGCTCCTACATTGTTTTATACAACACGTATAACGTGCATCATCAAGATGCTTATTGCTGTTGGTGACATTCGCTTTTGAACAAATCGTACCTACCCAACAACTATAATATAAATAAGTATGGTGTTCAACGCCCACGTTATTTTCTTTAGACTTGCAGCTACTCAATCCAATGTAAAATTATCTGCAAATATTGATATAAGGGACTGTTCGAACAAAGGAATAACAACCATTTTGTGAGTATTTCTCATTTATGTACCATCAGTGTTATCAACATTAATTAGAGAATAAACACTTACAAAACTTGCTTGCTAAACATTGTTTTGTTTATTACAAGACCCCAAGGAGCGGTTAAACATATTTCATGTTTCAATTTTTAATGTAAACAGAGGGCCAATTCCCGTAATTGAAAACGTTCAAAATCTGGTCGCAATCTCATCTCAAATCTCAGCGACAGTCAATGTCAAAAACTTGTCAAAACTCTACGGAAATTAGAGGTATTTTTGACAGATTGAGACCGTGAACTTGCCCCTCTGTTCACCCAAAAAATATATATTAAGAATTATTCTGAGTAATTTATTGATTTGCGCTGGAAACATTTTTCACAGTTTATAATTATAAAAGTACCTTATTAATTATACATTTTTAAAGCGATAAAAAATAAAGCGAACCTCTCTATGAATTAAAATATTGGTAGTGCACAGATAATAATTACCTACGAAGAAATTGCGCTTTAATAGTATGAATAAATTGGCTGTGCTGAAAACATATTTCACAGTATTTACTAAAATACCTTCGTAGTTATTTAACTTTAAAACGATAATATTACAGAATTGAAATATTCGTGGAAGCTGGGTCCAGATACCTAATCATTGCCAACGAGGAAATTACTTTTTGGTAATGTAAATAACCTCAATGTTATTTTAGCAAATTACACAATAACTTGAAACCCTTTGTTATATTTATAAAAACATCGCTCATCCACATAAAGGTCAACAAAAGTTAAAAAAAAAATTGCGACCCGCCTTTGCTTTGCACGATTTTCCCCACATGACAAAGCATCAATATTTTTATAATATGTGGTAGTTTATTATACATGACCGTATTATACACAAATATTTCGGAATAAGTTCTCTAGAAGTTAGTGAAAACCGCATCAAAGTTCATTGGGCGTAATCTGACGCGGTTTGTGAAAACTTGCGTACAAAAACCAAACTAGATTTAACTTGTTAAGTTATACCCCACTTTTAGTTACATGTACTTTTTTTGTTTAACCAATCTTTTTTTAAAACAGCAATAATAATAATAATATTTTTATTTCGCCCACAAAAACAAGACTTATACGATAAAAATTTACTAGCATAACAAAAACCATTACAGTCAAGTGTATGTGCGGAGCTGGTGTCTATTATAGGTAGAAACCTATATTACAGATCACTAGGTCCTCACCCCACGAAATCAGGTATACCATAACAAAGAACTTTAACAGGGACACGTATAGAAGAATTTAGTAGAGACAAGATATTAATTTAGTAGCTAAACGCTAATTCATCTCTTAGCGCGAAGGTTTGCATGTTAGAGGTATGGTGTGTATAATAATAATAATCAACAACTCTTAGATACATCCCTCAAACAGGGACGTTTTTTTTAAAAAAAAAATAATCACTCTAATTGACTAAGGACTGATTTTCCAATCGTCAGATAATAATAAATATAGCGGTTTGACATATTTCGTATAAAAAATCTGTCAAACCGCAATTTTGATTCCTCAAATAAAAGTCCCCCAGACCCTAAAATATCTCAGTAAAAGTCCCAAAATAAAAGACTTAAATCTTTCGTATTTTTGACTGACAGCATTCCGAAATGTACAGTTTGTTGATTAGAGTAAATGAATAATTAATTTAAAGTACCTAAAACTTCTGAGTATTACAATATTATTAAACAATTATTAACAATTAGAAACTACTATGGCGTATATTTCCATAGCAACAACACTATTACCTACTTCACATTACAATCGTGCCTTGTTTGTTTATTTATTAGTAGCCTATTCTTCCGATGAACATAATCGATTACATAATTATAGTATGACATCACTATCTCTCAATGTGCATTTGTTCATAAAAAATACTTTCATGTAGGTTTTCTTTTTCTAAAGACGGCTTAACATGCTCAAATCCAATCCAAACGTAACTTCACAAATACTTAGATCCGCGGTGAGTATTATACATAAAGGCAAACAATGTGAACTTAATAATTAAAGTCCATTGCCTTGTTTTGCTTCGGAAAGTTATCATGTAATAATGGAAGAATAAAATTATAAATTAAGTCCGGTGCGGCTGGTGACCAAAGGAAGTCGAAGTGTCCAAAATTGTCTGCCTTCACCACGTGATGAATGGTCACATCCTGTAGCAGGGGTAACAATGTCTGAATATCCGACACAGTCGACAACCAATCCGAAGGTGAACTGAACAATGCTATTGGTAAAGTTATACCTCTCAAGTTGTACAATGCAGCAGTATCGTTCCCATATTTTCTTTGATTACCGTCGCCAGCATAATTGAACTTTTGAAAGTATCCGCTGTGCACAAGCTGCACGTAATGCAATATCGTCTTCACGGACCCTCCTGCTGGGAAATGAGTCATAACATCATGCAAGACCCTTGGCTCCCACGCACCACTACCACCATTCCCAAATAATAACAAAGGATTCATACATGACCTGCGTTGATCTTTGCAATACTTCTCAACAATTTGCTGGGGGAATACCTCGTCTCGCATGAATTCTAGATTTCCAAGGAAAGCAAGCGAGTGGTACCCATTTTCTCTGTAAAAATTTGCTAACATCCTGATTGGGCCTTTAGCGTGATACATAAAAGCTAATGGGGCTAACAGAGTACCTGATCTTAAGATAGTGTTATATTGCGGCCTAGTTGACAATAGAACAAGTAATGCTGTGGCCCCCATGGAATGACCTATGAAGTTAAGTTCCGAGCTTCTTGTTAATTCTCTTATGTAATTAATTGCTGCTGGTAAATCGTACACACCCATTTCATGCCAAGAAAAATCCCAAAAGTCTGACCTGTCAGCGTACTTTGATGTGTGTATTCTTGAGTATCTGTTTCCTCGAGCATTCAGCAGCCACACATCGAACCCATTCTCAACTAAAATATATGGTAGAGACCCATATGTGCCCAAAAGCAGCCAATCCTCAGAACTTCCAAGTAAACCGTGATGTAGGATTACTACTCTGTCGTTAATTCGTTTGAAGTCGCCCAGCACTCGTTGCATTGTTAACATATAACCATCTTCAGTGAGTACGGTGTGGGATTCTGATAGATATCCGTGAGTTGCTATCAACTGGTCGGCACTCTTTTGAGGCCTATCCACGAAAGGCTTTCTTGGACGTCCTTCTAAGGCTAACTTATGTTGTCCCCGGCGCAAATCCCTTTCCATATCTTTGTTAATCTTCTTTTTTCTTGAAATTTCGTCGAAGAACATTGAGAAACCTGCCTTTTCTTGAGTTTTTTCGGGTTTATCAAACAATATGTTTTTAATATTATAAAATAATTTTCGAATCGAGGCAAAGAAATGAATTCCCCTTGTTTCTCGACGGAGTGCACAATCTTCACCAGTACACGCGTCGATTGATTTTAACAAGAAGTTAGATAAGAGAGCAAATAAAATCCAATTTCTTAACATTTGGATAACCGCGTGTGCACTGAGAGCCGAGCGTTATGGTCGCACGTATGGTTCTGACTTCGAAATTGATGGAAAAGGTATCGCAAATGTAATGTCTTGAAACAATCAGTCTTATTGTAATAAAACAATCCAAGTCTGTTCAGAGGAAACGTACTTGTCTAGATAAACATATCTATTGAACAATTGAAAGGCAGCTGTTAAAAATCGCGAAGATGTTTATAAAACCACGTGCATTATATTATACATCTAGCTAATAATATAATATATGATGTAACCACTTAAGTTAGTAATGCACAACAAAACTGTGAGCGTATGAAATGATATAGGTCAGGGATGGTCAACTTGACTAAACCCAAGATCTACTGTTTACTGACGAACCCCTGTACAATCTACCAATTTCATGCTTCTTAAAATTTTAGTGAAACAATCCACAATTGTGTAGTACCTATTTTTATTTGACTAAAAGGGAATGAATGAATGAATGAAATGCACCGATCACAGCGTGGTTAAACCAGACTCAATTAATCGAATGAACCCCAAGATACGCACTAACCCCTGTAGCTTCATATTTCATGGTGCTACAGAGGCCATTGCACATCAAAAAGTAGACCGGGGGGCGCGGTATTTGTATCCCAAGACGTGTCTTTAGGATAGGAAAGGATTTAAGAGCCGTACCGGATATGCATTCTTGAGTAAGCATTGGACCAGTGGAGATATGGGTGATATTTGTCTATGGTAAAATTATTCTTAGTAATTACTTATGAGAGGATAAATAACGTGACAGAACGACGATTAAAAAATGATAAAAAATGACGCGCGCAGCAGTAGGTGATTAAATATTATTATTAGGTACATTACATTTTTTTTCTTGGCCACGATCGACTGCACTAAAATCCGCGATCGACCGGTTGACTACCCCTGATATACAGTGGCCTACAAAATTGTCAGTTGACATTATTCCACTTCAGCTGTGTGAAATTTCGGTTTAAAATACAAAAAAATAATCAGATACTTCTAAGGGGTTACTTGATTAATTTTTATGATGAGTCATAGGTAGTTGAATTAGTCGATAAAAACTTTATAGCAGTTGTAATTACTGGGATCACTTGAATTTTGAATCATAATTCAGTGAGACACAGCTAAAATGGAAAAATGTAAACTCACTTTTGGAGGCCACTGTAGGTACTTACCGAGTACCGATATCCTACTGATTACTCGTACCATAGCTCTGTTAAATTATGGCTGCAGGTGCGAATTTTCTAAGGTAAGTATTTTTTTTGTTTACATCAAAACATACACACACATAGATACGAGTACTACTAAATTCTGGTAATCAGTTTCATCCAGTTCGACTAAATGTCGACCCCAAAATACTTTGGAAAAGACTAGATAGATTAAATATGGAAAATTGAATATACTGATGACCAAAAAAAGACGGATGGTGGACGGTTAAAGATAGGGAAGGGAGAAAGTTAACTTTACGAAGACAGACAAGTGTGGATGTACAAAATTACCTGGGAGGTACACGTACACTATGAACAGGCTAGATTCTATTCGACTATTATAATTGCGAATTCGTAAAAAAAAAAGGTTTTCTTGCGGAACCGGAAACTTGACATAAGGCGGCCATGCTTGGACATGACATGAAGATAATTGTAACACATTCGACTAAGTTATGACCAACGGCGTGGATAGATAACCGCTATATACACATTGGTATCAGCAATTATCTAGACACACTCACATAAATTCAAGTCTTCATAATTATGATTACGGGCAGTATCTATAGTAAGTAAGAAGTAGGAGTTGTGGTATACTTTCGTGTAGGTTATAGTTATCATTAAAGTAGGCAAGTTTTGTTTTATCAATGACTTCAATTTGTGAACTTCCCAAGTTATGCATATTCAACGAATTATCATCTGCATTGCCTTTTCCTAACTATGTTGGAGTCGGCTTCCAGTCTCACTTGATGCAGCTGAATACCAGTATTGTACATGGATTGACTGCCTATCTGACCTCCACACCCCAATTACTGGGTAATACCCTAGGTAAGTCTGGTTGACAGACTTTCGGGCTTCTGATGACCCGTAACGAATGTCAAAGATCCAAGAATTACAGCGGGGACCAACGGCTTAACGGGCTTTCCGAGGTACGGGGAGATCTCGGTATGTAAATACGGTCACCCATCCATAGCCCGACCGCGGCAAGCGTGCGGTGGTTAATACTTGACTATGAGCCACTCAAAGTTATTTTCATCGAATATTTCGAAAATTTTGCTACCAACTAAATTAGAATCAACTTGAGAGACTTTACAAATACTTCACTACTTTTTATCCCTTTAAAGTTTTAAAAATTCAGTATCGGTAAATCATTTCACTGCAATACCATTATTTTGAAAGAAAGAAAGAAAATACATTTATTTGCGGCAAACATGACGCATAAAAAAGAACACAATCACAAAATAAAATGACAAGGTGGGGGTAAACATGCATCACATCCACGCAAAACGGCCATCGCTCAGCATAATGCTCTATAACGCTGCACGTTGTCTATCATTTTTATTATAATTTGAACTTTCTTAAAATATCCCCTCCTTTGAACCTACCATGTACCTACAGTAAGAATGAATATGTAAGAGAAAGTTTGAAAGTGACAGAAAAGTATAAAGGAAGTCGTTTCTATTGACATGTGATGAGGACGGATGATACAAATAGGACTAAAATAGTGAAGAATATAAATTTTGATGGAGAGAGAAGAGGCCAAAGAAAAGATGGATGAATTGTTTGAGTGTAAACGATAGCGTGACGGTAGACAGGTGAGAATGGATGCAGAAAACATGTTGCGCCGACATTAAGTAACATGGGACAAGGGCAAGACGATAGTGACCTACAAATTTACTGTACCTACAACATAACACTTCATGTAAGCCACTATAAATGCAATATATATAGAACATATATTACTAGAACATATTCAGGTGGAAAATGTCAGTTAGGTTCCACCGTCATTAATTATTGAACGCTTGATTGAACTTAACGTGATATGCTTCCGGATAACTAACTATATTCGGTAGAATTATCACCAGACTGATAATTGCCTGCAGCAGAAGTAACTAGACCGAACGGTTTGGCCACTAAATAAATAGACACAGAAGCTCAGCTCCATCATCATCATCATTTAATTAATGGTGTAATAATCTAGTTTATTTTAAAAAAAAAGTTCACATGACTAATTTGTAAGTAACTATTATAATATCCAGAATGGACGGATGGATAACCCCCGTAACACAGGTTTTGCCATGGGGTTATTGATAATTTATTTTGTACCAGGCTATTCGCACGCTATAATTAAATGTCACTCTGAATCTGTTACCTTTTTATGTCAAAAACCTCGACCACGATATATAGACCACATCCATCGCTTTCCATCAGGCGTGATCGAGGTCAATATCAAGGCCCATTTAGCTGTTTTTTTAAAATATATTATTAATTTATTTCAGCCGAAACACTTTACTGCTGGACAAAGGCCTCACCAAGCACCGCTATTTCGACCGGTCCTGTGCTTCCTGCATCCAGCGGATTCCTGCTGCCTGCACATACAACGAGCGAAAACGCAAAAAAAAAACCGGCCATGTGCGTGTCGAAACAAACCATGAACAGTGAAGGGTCCCGTAGGCGGCATGAATATAATGGGGAGTGCTACCCCAATTTTTTTGAACGAAGTTCCTTATCGCATATTATTCTCTGCACAACTTTTGTTACGTCACAAAAATTGTCGTGACAGCCAAATGTTTTTTTTATTTTTGGTCTTGCTCTAATTTGCCAAGTGTGAAAACGCAAAAGGAACTTCGTCCCAATCGGGTGTCCCATGATGCTTCTCGTTTTTCATGGTTTCACTTTATTATTGTATAGCAGTGCACAGAATACACCTTCTTTCTAATCTTCATTGATCATTATAGTCCTAACAGGCTCCGAGCAAAATGGCTGTATCATATCCGGACAGGTATGGAAGAGCCAAATTCGATTGGCGTGGACGAGATAGGTAACGAACTCAGGTATGGAGCAGACGACGGCCAATATGTCAGAGACTATAGAAAGTATGGAAATCTATACAATGATGCACACGAAGGACAAAAGGACCGCACCGCCGATGCTAGCCAGGTGATGTCTCTTGGGGTTATTCGCGGTCAAAATGACCGCCATCTGTGGAGCGCCTAATAGAGAACATTGAATGGATCGAGACATCTGTCCAGTCAAAATTAGTATTGCAATCGTTTCTCTCCATAAGCGATTGCTATGACTATTTATGTCATTTGACTAGGCTAAGCGAATCGGGTCAGGGTAGCCCGCGAAATTCAATAATACGGCCACGGACGGATATGTGTTACGGCCGCGAATCATATATAGATCAACATACAACCTAACATCAGTGGCTTGCATTGGTTTTCAGAATAGTCAGGCTCTGTTTTTCGTTAGGTAAGGCACGTTAAGTAAAAATTGTATTGATTTACTGGGTATAAAAACGTGTGGTCGGGGGACCGGCAGGAACGATGTTCAAAATTAAAATCCAAGATGGCGTCTGTAAAACTTTTAAAATGACAAAATTTTCGCAGCCGCTTTCTTGGATTTTCATTCTTACCTCACAATCGGCTTTAGAACCCTCGAAAAACATGGCGAAAAAAAAAAAAAAATAGCAGCCGCCATCTTGGATTTTCATTTTTACCTCACTATCGGCGATCTCAATATCCATCCCTTTCTTTCTTTGCACAGCCAAATTACGAAGTATTATTATAATATAACACTCACTCTCGGTTGGTCATGAGTAGGCATGCCTACTTTAGCATGATAAATTGCGAAGGTCGAACGTCATAGTATTACGCGTGAGACTGATCTTTATTTTCGTCGTATTAACTTAAACGAGTAAAGACCAATGACAATGTGCGAATAGTACGGGAGCCGAGTAGGGCGACTGGCGCGTGTTTGTATGAAGATTTTGTTTTTTGTTAGGTATGATTATTTAGTGACTTTCTTAATTTTGGGGCACACACACTAAAATGTAATTGACAGGCTTAGGTTATCGATTTATCGAGGTAGGCACTGCTTATATGCCTATATGCAATGCACGCCACTGCATGACACGGGCTTGCAAATTACAAAAAACTCTCTTTGTCATCTATTTTTCAAGCATTCGGGTATCTGATTGCTTGCAAAATGAAGCTCAAAGACAAGACTTCAGTGACAATGATTATTAGATTTGTCTTGACAAGTGTTATTACACTAGGTGCTGTCCAGGGTCTGATGATGGATCCGGAAGGTGGTCACAAGCACTCCTCAAGTAAACCAGAAAGCAACGTTGTGATCGGTTTCAATATATTCGTCTTGATAAGTGCTATGACACTTAGTGCTGTCCAGGGTCAGATGGTGGAGCTGGTAGGTGGCCATAGGAACTCTTCAACTAAACAAGATAGCCTTGTTGTGTTTGGGGTCTTTCCTTTTGTCATGCTAAGTACTAACCCAAAGTGTAGTCCAGTGCCTCAAGATGGATCCGGAAGGTCGCCATAGAATAAGAGAGAACTTCAAAAGTTTCTTAAAAGCTCGAGGCTTATCTTGAGTGCAAGAAGGACGTTCACGTCTCAAGGTTTTAAGAAAATATTAGAGTTCTATGTTTACGTATTAGTTCATTAAAAGCTTGTGCTTATTACATTTTATATTTTTAACATTCCATCGATAAAAAAATATAGGATACTTACACTTATTTCATGTTCTCAAAAAGCTTCAGCTTCTACTGTACGAGCTTTTGTAAAATGAGGTAACATTTCATTTGGTGTGTGCCTAATAAGTACATTTACGAGTAAGTACCTAATTTTTAGAACTAATATACGTACAGGTTGGGAACTTACAACTTTCTTTTGCGCCATTTTGTTTTGGCGGTAAATATGACAGTAGTTTCATGACAATTATCTTGTCTAGATACGGCAAATTTGTTATGGAGCGTTTTACGACTGAACAACGTGTCTTAATTATTAAAACAACCCAATCATGTATTGCGGAAACTCTAAGAAAATTGCGGCCTATTTTTGGTAGAAATCACTTACCTTTGCGGCTAACAATAACTACCATGTACAGACGCCAGCAGGTTAAACTACCCGAAACGGTCAAATTTCCCCAATCAACCTTGAACCTTAATGCTTTAATGATAAAGTTGAATATCTATTAAATAAATTTGAGAGATTGGAGTAGTTTGATGAGCTGGCGTCGGTACACTTACTTTCATACGGTGCTGTGTGAAAATATAAATATAAATAAATTTTTAGTCACGCTTCGTCTTTTTGAACCATAATTAATTTAATAAAATCACTATAGATAGGTTTATTGTGTTATTATGCTAACTACTACTACTTTATGCAAACAGATTAAAATGACTATGGAAGACAAAATATGGTTCCCACGAAACTCGACTACTCTTTAAAAAATCAATATCAAAATCAAAATATTTTATTTCACATAAACCTACATGGGCACTTATGAAACGTCAGAAGCTGGAGAAGAGCCGATAAGCACCTCCACGGATACTCTTTTAAAAATAATTGGCTTTGAAAATGTTTTTAAATTACAGTAGGTATGGGAGGACAGCGTAGGCCTGTCAACAAGTACTAGGTACTTAATAAAATAAAAAATGGTTTACAGATAAAAGATTAATATATTACCATTTTAGCAAACAGAGCTGTGGTAACAGCCGCGACTCTCGAGTTATAGATCGAAGGTTCGAGACCTGACAGGAGCTTTACTTTGTCTAAATAATTACATCACTACTGCTCACAAAACGGTGAAGGAACACATCGTGAGAAAACCGGCATGTCCTCGAAGACGTGTGACATCTACCAACCTGCACTGGGCTTGCGTGGTGGAATGTGGCCCGCTCCTTCTCACAGAGAGGAGGCCTGTGTCCCAACTGTAGCAACATTATAGGCTGATTGTGTCTGTAAAGATAAAGAGATACTTGATAGTAACTACTTGGGTTTTGGTTAACAAAATATCATTACTTACTTATTTCTCAATAGTGTGTATCTAAAAATTGGCATCCAAGAGTACACTGATGAAAAAAGGACGAAGAAACCGAATGGTTTATGGTCACAACCACAATGGTTAGAAAATGAATAAGTATTTTGTTGTTACAAGGACGTATCCCGACCATGTAGTCTGTACTTTCAAGGATAGTTCTCTTTTTCTCCTGACCACAATGGCTTCATCACCTACAAGTAATATTATAGTTGAATTTATTTCTACAAAGATTTAAATCGTTAGACTTGCCCTTACCGTACTTAGTCGCTCGAAAAAGAGTCCACTGAAAGCAGTGAGCTCACGCAATAATACTGGCATTTTTAAGTCAATCGAAGAAGACACTGGCTCCTTTAACACAGGTAGCTACCTAGCTCAGGAGTCAGGGCTTCTATCAAAGTATGTAACAACTGTTTTTATGTCAATAAATTTCTTTCTTCTTCTTAATCAAGTCAAAGCATTGCGTCATTATGTGTGTCAGAGGTGTCAATAAGAAGCAGAAACGCGACCATCTTAAGACGCACTAGGGTAAATCTAACGATTTAAGTCTTTTGCATTTCTATAGTTACCTCCAGCCTTACAGCCTCATTTGCCATTAGATGTAAAATTCCCTGAAACTCGTCTGTATAGCAGATTTATTGCCCACGTAAGCTCATTAAAGGTTATTCACATCAAAATATATAATTAGTGAGGAGAGTTCATTTGCAACATTTATAAGACTTTTGTATAATATAAAGATGACACATAAATATCTTAATACATTTAAAAAAATATTTTAATAATTATTATTTTAACTTTAATTATTACAATACAAAAATTTATTTTTATTTTTGGATCAGTAGTTCCTGGATTTATAGGCTTAGCAATTACATAGGGTCTGCCAGTTCTTCCTTTAACACCTCAATTAATACCACTCAAACACCAGTCCTTAACATTTTGCTATACATTTTGAACATAATTATCTACATAATTTTGTCGTGTGTGGATGGCTACACAGTTGACAGCGCCATCTAACAATTTGATTCTTAAACGAATAATCATATGACAGGAAACGTAAGCGAGCCCTGCCGCTTGGACACGATCGTCAGAGGAGACTTGCGGACTTGTAGCGAGGACTTGTGGAGACCGAGTGTTGGGACAGTCAGTCAGAAAAGAAAGAAAGAAAATGTGTTTATTCAGGACAGTTTACAGTCGACAGTCGAGCTCCAACCGTCTTGGCAAACGCTCAGTACCAATACCAACGCACGTGGTTGTTTCATTCGCTAGTTTATTATCCGAGTCCGAAATTCGATCGTCCCGTCCGTTGATCCCTCAAATTCCCCTGTCCTCCTACAACATTAAAATACCCACTACGTCTTATTCTTAAATATTACACCGCGATGTCTGCTAACTTTAAGTACTTACTGATAGAGTTTTTTTGGCTCTATTTTCAGTAGCATATGAAACCTATATTTTTCTCGTACAAAAAAATATAGGTCACATTCCATATAGATTCCATTTTGCTTTTAGCCCTTGTTTTGTCTAACCTGTGACTGTATCACATGTGATGATATTGTCGTGGCCGTCCACGTCCATGTCACCTTATCACGAGAACAAAGTAACGTAAAATGTGTGTTGTCACTTTAGAAATCATAAATTCGGTGAATTTTGTTCCTTTTAGCGCGACCTTGTATAAAAGTAAAAACCGAAAAAACTTGATTTCCTTTCTTATTTGGTTAATTTTTTAAATGCAATGAAACTGTCGAATCTTCAGCCTGTAACCAAATAATCTGTCAAATTGTCTATGATTTTTCACTACAGTCCTGACGAAAATAAAGATTACTGCGGGATTGACAAGCTTGACAAATGGCAACAACCCAAAAGCAACCTTATTGCAATGACTAGACATTGGATTACATTGTATTTGTATGTTTTCATATGCAATTTAGTTCTATTTTTATAGCGTTATTGCATATTTTGGTACTTTTTCATTAACAGTGTTTATTTCAGTAGTTATATGTGTTAGGCGTGTTGTATTACGCCTGAAATTCTGCCTGAAGAGGTCTCTGCGGAAATGGCGCCAAATTTCAAGTTCTGTTCAGGAACGTCAGTTGACGAGGAAAGGTCATTTTCAGCCTATAAATGAATATTAACTGACAAACGTCACAAGTTTGCTGCAGAAAACCTGGAAAAATATGTTATTGTTTACTGTCACAAGAATTATAATAAATTTTAATACATAAATATAATGTGAAAATAAACGTAAATCCTAATAATAAATTGTTTTTTTATTGTGCATATTTCGCCCTTTTTTACTGCATATCTGCATGCATATTTTGGCATTTTGATAGTGCATACAATCCGATGTCTAGCAATGACTATTAAGATCACTGTGATTTTAACTGTCATGCAAATCAAAGGTAAATTAACTATGAAAGGACTGTATTTATTTTCTGATGAGAAATTCGAATACAAAGTTGGATCCTAATTTCTTTTTTAAGTGAGCTTTAAAAAACTTTGAGATGGTTCCAAGAATAGATTTTAAGTTAATTTGTCTTTACTTTTTCTGGCACTGTGCGAAAATAGTTCAAGTGAATAAAAAACTAGCCACTCAACAAGTTGAGAGTAAGACTGACAGACTGCACTGGTTTATTTAAAGCATCGTTCGCTGATCGTGGAGGCCATTTTCCCCTCCAATCAAATTCAAATATCTAGATTTACGCCGGGCGAAAAGACTAATAGCGATACGAGTTTGATGTGTGTTAGGGATGATACGTAAAGGGGCTTCATAATCTGAACGATAATTTTGAGAAAAATCGCTTTGGGTATATACTTACTGGGTGTATATTTGGAAGGGTAGTTAGGTCAACCATTAACCGCTGTAACTACGGGAAAATGTACGTAGGAAGTCCCGTAAAAAAAATTAAAAAACGTTAAGGTCGACCTTAACTTGTTAAAATTTTGTCTGGCACAGTTTGCGAAATATATGTACAGTCAACTAGAATATTAGTAGGTAATCTACACAAAAAGTTGTTTGATACCAATCAATCCTAAGGGGCTATTCTCGTAATTTTAAGAACGTTCACAGTCTGATCTCAGTCTCAATCCGTCAAAAATACCTTTAATTTAACTACATTTTTGACCAGTTTTTGACATTTATTATAGCTGAGATGACATTGCGACTAGATTTTGAACGATTTTAATTACGGGAATAGGCCTTCTGATCTCTGTCTCAATCTGTTAAAAATGCCTCTGATTACCTACATTTTTGACAAGTTTTTGACATTGATTATCGTTGAGATGAGATTGCGACTAGATTTTGAACGTTTTTAATTACGGGAATTGGCCTTCAGTTCTTTTGGAAAAACTCTTTAGGACCAACTGTGTTACGACAATTAGAAATGTGACATTTCTAATTCGCAAAAATTCTTTTCAAATATATTACGTAGTTACCAGTCATCCACGATATTTTACAACTTAATGTTGTACCCTGGTAAAATAAAAATAAAAAATAACTAATTATGAGAAGTGCCATTTTGCACTTCTAAGTATTTCCCATAGGTTTCAAATGTCTGAGATAAAGGCCGGCCTCGATTATCCAATCATAATTGCACTTAGTTCACTTTCATCATCCCACAGAGCCTCACAGTTTCTATTCCCAAGGGACGATGACTGATACTGGAAATGTTCGAAAAAATAATGTAATTTCAAAGAAGGCGAAAAGTGAGATAATCGAAAAAAACTGTAAAATCGATGGAAATAGAGAAGCTGAACGCTTTAAAAGTTTTTGGAGGGGATTTCATTCTTGTAGCGCGGTACCGACAATGTATGGCGCTAGTATTTAAGAAAAGTTACATAGTCGTGACGTCACTTCTGTGTTGGCTCGTCTCTGTCTAGCAGTTATTTTGAAACGTTTATAACTTGGCATTTTTTTAAGCTTTTATACTTTTTATAATACTGTTTGCACTATTTGCAAAGAATACTTCTTTAGAATTAAAAAAAAAAGTATATATGGATTCCTATTTAATAGTTTTAGGTAGTTAAAAACTGAATCACTACATCGCGTATACTAATCTCCGGTCGTAAGTTTTCACTTCTATTCAGTGGCTTGTGTAGGAAAGAGATTTCTTGGTTTTCGAGGGTCCTGAAACCGATCGTGAGGTCAAAATGAAAATAGATAACGGCTGCAAAAAAATTAAAACTTTCGTCATGGGTGTCATTTTCATGGTTTTTGTGGTGCTAAAACCTCAAGGTCAAAACGAAAATTCAAGATGGCGGATGCGAACATTTTCAAATTTATCGTCATTATGTGAAATTGGCGCAGCCGCCATCTTGAATTTTCACACATTCCACACGTTTTTTTTTGGACGAGGTAGTCAGGGCTAAGAGTACTGTAACCTCAGTACGTGTAGAAGAGTTTTTTACAAAACTGCATCGATTGGCACCATAAAAATAAATCGAGAGAATTTGTCATTTTTCTAGTGAGTTAATTGTGCCATTTTTACAGAATCTGTAAAGCAAATAATGTTAGCAATTACTCAAACAGTTAAGGACAGTCTCCTAAGAACCTTTATTTTGTGGAGCTACTACGGTTACGGTGCCTGCATTTGCACTTGAGTGAGATACCTGAGCTACAGGTTTATTCCTAGTTCAGGTAGAATCCAATTATTTCTTACCTACCTCTAGTTTAAGGCCCTATTTTGTAAATATTTATGTAAATCAATTATTTCAATAAACAATTTCAATTTCTAATCTTTGGTTAAAAGCGGCTAAAAGTATAATTATCTTTTACCGGGTCAGATTTTAATGTTCCTTTGCACAAAGGCGTAGATGAGGATATCCCTACACAAATATCAAAACCATATCGCTATTAATCCATTGACCACTTTTTCATACTTTGCCCAGGTCTGCTTTCCTGATTGTTGTTTTTGTTGTTTCTATCGTTGTTGTGACGACGCACTAAATACCTACCTACAAGAATGCTTGTATCATGGCCATGGCCCCGGGTATGCTTATAAGCACAGATCTCACATAGATAGAAGTTTAAAAAAGCTTGTAAAAATATGTAACAAAAGATAAATAATTGGTTTTTATTTATGAAATACCTACAAGCTGTGCGTGCGATGGGATTTCCCATCGTCAAGAATTTAGAACTTCCGTCCAAACTTGGGGATGAATTTTCATTTTCGTTACTTATATTTATTAATTATCTATTTATTTAATACTTCAAGTACATAAATGTACAGAGGCAAACTTAATGCCATAGGCATTTTCTACCAGTCAACCTTTGGGTGATGCAGAGACAAACAGTGGTAGGTGCAATAATGAAAATTTGTGGAATAAATAATAGGGTAATAATAGTAGGGTTAAAGTATGAAATTGCTGTTTTATTGTAATAGGTACTTCGAATTGACATAGAACCTTCATGGTTTGAGATTTTTGAGTGAAACTTTTTTCACATGGTACCTATGTGGTTCTTCTTTTAAAAAATGTGCAACATTCGATTATCGACTTTCAGTTGTTTTTTTTATTAAGTTTAGACAAGAAAGATGGATATTTCGAAAATTCGAGTTATTTTTGAATACGAGTTCCGACGCGGAACTAACGCGGCAGAAACAGCTCGCAATATTATTATGTTGCGTTTGGAGAGGGGACTGCTAATGAACGCACCATGCGATTTTGGTTTAAACGCTTTCGTGATGGGAACTTTGGTTTGAAGAACGAGCCACGTGGAACACCACCCACACAGGTAAATAACAATGAATTGAAAGAGATGGTGGAAGCCGATCTGAGCCAAACTACCCAGGAATTAGCGGCATGGCTTAACGTTACCTTACCAACAATATTGACTCATTTGCGTCAAATCAATAAAATAAAAAAATATGAGAAATGGGTGCCTCATGATTTGACTGATCTGCAGAAAGAAACGCGAGTTGAAACTTGTGTTGCCTTGTTGAATCGATACAGAAATGAAGGAATATTGGATTGAATTGTGACATGTGATGAAAAGTGTATTCTATACGATAACCGTAAGCAAAAAAAGCAATGGCTGACCCCAGGTCAAACGCCGCAATAGTGTCCTAAAGCAAAGCTTACCAATAAAAAGGTAATGGTAACTGTTTGGTGGTCTCAGCATGGTGTTATTCACTATAGCTTTCTCAGATCTGGTCAAGCAATAACGGCAGATGTCTACTGTGCCGAACTCCGAACAATGGTGGCAAAACTAGCAGTGAAACATCCCCGACTCATGAATCGATCTTCACCATTATTGCTCCATGATAACGCGAGACCTCATACAGCACGACAAACCGTTTTAACTCTACAGGAACTGCAACTAGAAACCATTCGTCACCCTCCGTATTCGCTAGACCTTACTCCAACGGACTACAATTTTTTTCGTGATTTGGACAATTTTCTACGTGATAAAAAGTTTTCTTCTCAGGAGGCAGTACAAAATGCTTTCACACAGTTTGTCGAATCTAGATCACGAGAGTTCTATCGCAAAGGCATAAATGACCTTCCTATTACATGGCAGCAATGTATAGATAATAATGGTAATTAATTTGATTAAATAAATATGTTAAATTAAAAACAAAACGAATTTCAATTTTTCAGTACAAATCGGCAATTTCATACATTTCACACCCCTAATATTTTAAAAATAAATATACGCATAAACCTATTATAACTAAAAAATATAAGTACCTAATTATATAAAGGGAACTTTGCTCGTGTGCTAAGCTGTACTGTCCTTTTCTGTCAGTAAATGAATGAATTTAAGATTTTTATAAAGTAAAACTATTCTAAGATAGTCTTATTAAATACAAATCAAATAGTTCCAATTTTCCTTGCGGTGGCAAATGTGGCAATTATAAGCGCCAGGCGCCTCACATGAGAGCACTGGCGGCCCCGTGGTAATGACCCCGACTTACAGGTTGTAGGTCGTGGGTTCGAACCCAGGCAGGCCCTTTACTTTGTGTCATTTATTTCATCACCATTGCTCTCAAAAACGGTGAAGGAAAACATCGTGAGGAAACCGGCATGTCCTAGAACCAAAAGTTCGAAGACATGTGACATCTACCAACCCGCACTGGGCATGCGTGGTGGATTACGACCCACTCCCTTTCACTGTATCCCAGCAGTGGGAAAGTTATAGGCCGATTATGCTATGCCTCACATATAGGGATACAAATTACTTCTTAAAATAATATTTTAATTAATGATAACATTTCTTGTTAAGCTGCGTGGTCTGCAACCCTGCTAGGTGAACCTCCACACACGAAAGACGCACGCTCTCTGTTAAAACTCTGGTATTTAGCTGCATCCATTTAGATTTGAAGTAGATCTCAAATAGTCCTCCAGACCGAATTTCGGCAATGCCAACCAATCTCAACGGAGACCAGCCTTCGGCGCGGGAAATATTAGGTATAGTGCACAAGTGTGTGCGCAGACACAGATGCACTCTCTTTTCCCTCACTCTCTTTATCCGATAGGACGGCAATCCGACACGACCCGAGAGACACGGAAGTCGCCCTAAACATAGTTTGGAGAACGCAAGGCGAAGAAGGATTGTTTGAAGTGAAGGTAATTAAAAAAATAAACATTCACTGTTGTGGTACCTACTCGTTACCACACTGGCCTACTTAATTATTCTACAAATACCATTCTTTTCAGTAATTTATGTAGAAGACTATTATGTCCTACAATGAATGTCAGGCAGTTGGAATTTATGATACACACCCAGAAACCTAAGCAGGCTGGCATGCAACCTTAGCACAGTTACCTTTTCTTTTAATGCTTTAAAAAACATTCCTTAACACGCACATACTTATTTTCATTCAAAAACATTAAAGTGTTTGAAGAGATTTCTGTTTTAAAATCTACCTGACAATTTCGGGTTTGTATTTGCATCAGCAAATTAAAATAAAGGATTTCCAGTTAAACAACGCACCCGGCTAATGTTTTCCAAATGATATTAATGCAAATCTGTTTTAAAATTTATTCCCCGTTTTTTTTATCTTCTTCATTGTTTCGTATCTACCATTGGCCGTTGGTTCCTTTTGTTTTATCGAGAAAAATAATTGTTTGTATGGCTCACTTCTACAATAAGGTAAGCTGCGAACAACGCAAATGAATGCTTATTAATACACATTTTATTTACTTTATCAAACATTTATTAGTAATTTATGGGAAAGTATGGAGAAGGCTAGTTTTTCGCAGAGATCTATCTCCGAGGTGAAATTGAACTGTCAGTCTGTGAACGAGGTAATATCGACACCCTTCCGTACGTACTTATTTGAATATCACGAACCTTCCTATCCTTCAAAGACCACGTTATATCCTGGAAATTCAAGTCACGACTTCACAAGCCATGTAATAAGCTATTTCTAGCAATCAAGCTTGCATTTTTTCAACCTGGGCAAAAAAATTGGTTACGTATAGGAGATACTGTAATTAGGTACTAACCTAGGTCGTGGTGGTCAGATGGTAATCCCTTATTGTTTGGTTAGTTCAAAACAGTTTTGGAAGTGAAAAGTTGCGTGTTTAGCAACCCTATAAACTTTCATAGGCCAGTTATATCGAATATTAAAATTGCAAACTATAACGGCTAGTTCTGATTTTTAATATGTTGTTAGGACCACTAACAGTAGCGTATATCCAAGTTTGCAGCTTTGAAAGACCTGTGCTAACTTTGCAGCACTCGAAAAACCGCGAAATTTTCGCACGTTTTCTGGTATTCTCTACTGTACTACTATTTGATATTCTATACTTCCTGTCCTTCCGTCAGCGAGAAAACTTGTAAGGCTGATGTATAGAGATGGAAATTTGAGATGTCATGTACCTATAGAAAAACGCTCTTAGAAGATGTATTCCATCCGTATACTGCCCAGTCTCAAAAAGCCATCCTGTCTTTCGAATCATACCTAGACTTACGTGTTTTCTCTTTGATTTCATAGATATGCTCTCGCTACTCTGGCAAAGTAAGCGGAGCACCATGACAGCTAGTTTTATTTAACTCACAAAACGATACATAACTAGTATAGGATACATAACCAAAGGAGGACACTATTTCCCACTTGTCAACCTTATCCTATCTCGAAAACACTCGAAGTCACCCCGAACTACGGGAACAGGCAACGGAGTTCTACGTTTCTTATGCAATGTGTCTGTCGCCGCCATCTAGCGACATCCTAGCCTTTTTACCAAACGGCACAGTTCAACTAGCGGCCAGAATGATATTCAGCCGATGCGTCTAATATAATACAACAATAAGTGAACTGGCCGCCTGATGCTTAGGCCATTTATACAATAAGGAAACCATGTGATGAAAAAAATGGAACTTTTAATTGGGTAATCATTTTAACAACTGCTATTAAAACATTAGGGAGGTTATTATGATCAGTTGAAAAAAAAAATAACGGCCGCTCATTTTATTTTTCGGTGGTTGGTAAATTAGTATGACAGTAAAATATGAACAGTAATAAAAAGAAAGTTGGTCGGTTATTTTATCCTACAATGCTAGTAAAAATGTTGGAATGGGCAGTTACGTAAATAGTTCGGCAGTTCATAGGTTAGGTTGGAACTGTGACCAACGACGCGCGAGCCAGATTGGTCGCAGTAACTAAGCCAGGCCACCCCGACCTAATGGGTTAGGTTAAGTTAGAACTGTGACCAAACGCGCGCGAGCCGAGCGAGCGGAGTGAGTGGTACTGCGGCCGGCGAGCGCTACTTCCAAGTTAGATTTCTCATCGACTATTTCCGATTTGTTAATCGCCCACGCGTAACTGCCCGTTAAGCCATTTTACTGTTAAATATTTATTTCATTAATCATACTCATTTTTATTTCACTTTCCAAAACTTTAATATACAACTGCCGAAAAATGTCTGGGCGAAGCAAGTAGTTAAACGTTATCGATTCAAGACATTTGCCTAGCTGTCTAATGGAATGGCTGAATATCTTTCAGGCCGCTAGTAGAACGGCGTAACTGAAAGGCTAATTAAGTTAGTTGGCTGCGACATGTCTAGGTACAGGCAAGTTTAACTGGCGAAGTTTGCGTCCGCCTCCAATATGCATCGCGGAAATATTTACTGTTTCACAGTAAGGAGCTCCACACACAATGTGCGGCGCGTTTTGTAAAGCGGTTCATAAAAATTGGAGGTACTGTCTTGAAAAATCAAAACATTGTAAAGTCAAGAAAATTCATTGTTAAGCTAACTTACTAAATTGTTCGTATATTCAAGTCACAACTGCCATTCGTTAACAGTTGTATAAAATACGGCAATTTGACGTAGGGTCTTGCCTGACTGCGCGCTGCACCGCACCGCGTTTGGTGTGTGGAGCACCAGTGGCGACTTCGAAAACTAATAGAATTGAACTTAATAAGTTAGTGGACATAGTTCTTGCTAAACCCACAGACAGACCTTGTGTCTACTGGACGAATTGTGAAATGAATAACAACATTATTTGTTATAATATAAGACACCGTTAAACATCAGGCAGTTAAAGAAAACAACATTATGACTCACATATTTACTATATTGTTTCTTGTTCGGTGAGATGGACTTAAATACTTATACATAAGAATTTGGTATTGATAAGAAGGAAATAATGAAAATAGTCTTATTATGACACATTTCCTTATTCAATGAGATAGACCATAATATGAGCTAAAATCCGGATGACCGAAACTTGCATTTATTTGCAATTTTGTATACACTCGAATCTAATAGAAAGAAAAAGTATTTATTTTTAGTCGTACAGGAAGATCGTAAAACTAAACGAAACTAAACACAGCCAAAAATAAAAATTAAAAAATATATATTTAAAAAAAGTAACAAAAAGAAAAATGAAACAGAAAGCCCTATACGAGGCCAAAAGACTCAAGCCAAATCTCAGCATGATGCTTCGACAGTTCAAAAATAAATGTCGTTGCCTTGGTATATAAAATAATGAAGCATTACAATCCGTCCTGTTATATGTACATATTATAATAGTACGGATTGTAATGCTTCAGAATTATGTACAGATAGATTATGACATTTTTTAAATGGCATAGATACTGCCGTTAGAAGTCCGTCCGTCCTAGTTATAAAACTTGCAAATTGCCATTCATAGGGCGGCACAGAGACACGTCGTTAGCAAGCAGTTTGCAAACGCTTTAACATGTCACCATCCAATCTGAGTTTAACTAGCTTTGTATGGGAAAATTAGGAAACATTTTGATGAGTATAGTTAGTTACAGCACTGCGGAAACGTGGCTATCAAACCAAATTGGTTTCTCAAGTTAACATGATAATAAAGTATATACAGGCTGATTTTTTAAAGACCAGCCAAATTTAAGGATGTGGTACAGACCATCAAACTGAACAACTTTCTCCATGGGACCAACATCGTAATCACGAATAAAAATTCAGCCGTCCCATACATTTAGGTCGAGTAGGTATTGAAGTTTTCTATGGGACAGTTGATAAAATTTTTGCGATTACGCTATTTGTCCCATGGAGAAAGTTGTTCAGTTTGATGGTCTGTACCACATCCTTAAATTTGGCTGGTCTTTAAAAAATCAGCCTGTATAAATGATATAATAATAAATGTAGGTATAGTATTAGAATGAGACTAAATATATGTACATAAATAATTTAAAATAGTTAAGAACCTGCTCAGGTACCTGCTCAGGGTAATGAGTAACGAGATTTGCCCAGTGAGTCAACTTAAATGATGTTACGAGTATATAGTATTCATTTAATTGCATGTCATCATTTGAATAAAACAGTAAAAGACTGTTTTGAGATAAATATAATTTAAGTACGGCAGTATAACAATAGACAGTGGAGAAAATGGACTAACCACTCAGCTCAACTTTTGTCCATAGAAAACAAACGATTTTGTATTGACAAAAGCTAAACAGAGCTGAATAAGTGTGGTTAGTCCCTAACCCGTCTCAGATTAAAATCTATCTGAGCACCAGGTTAGTATCACTTTGAACTTCATTGCTTTTTGAACCTCTATAAATGTTTAAACCATTCTTCAAATAATCTAAAATTTTGGTAAATACTAATTCATTAGCGTTTGCACCCCACACGAACTCCGTGTGACTCATATTCCTGCCTCGTATGATGTAGTGGTCAATTGGGTTTGCGATGCTGAAGTACAATCTTAGCAAGTCGGGGATGGTGGCCAACCAGTCATCACTGGAACTAAACAGCGCAATCGGCAATGTAACTTGGTTAAGGTTAAAGTCTTCATTGATATTATTAAACCGATGAAACTTCCCACTTTTGACCACTTGTGCGTAGTGCAGCACTGTATTCGTAGAACCGCCAGCTGGTATGTGGTACAACAATCTTGCAAGAAAACTAAGGTTCCAAGAATGATCATCTTCCGGTATACCACCACTAATAAAATACATTGGATTACAGCAAAACAATAACGGGCCTTTACAATACTTTACGGCAAGCCATTTAGGCATTTTCCTTGAAGGCAAAAACTCCTTGCTGCCAATAAGTTTGAGTAGCTGGTCGGGCGGGCTCGATGCCATTGCTGTCAGAACTTTGAATGGCCCTTCAACATTGCTCATGAAAGCTAAAGGTGCCATCAGGATACCAATTCTTAGGTAATCATTGTAGTGAGGTGTCGTCGAAAGCAATACCAGAAGTGCCGTGGCACCCATCGAGTGTCCGATGAAATCAATGGGATCGTCACATTTTTTTATAGAACGAATGTAATCTATAACAGCGGCCAAGTCGAATTCTCCTATTTCTTGAAAAGAGAATCTCCAGAATTCTTCAGAATCTACCGACAATTTAACATGACCACGTGAATAGTAATTTCCTCTCGCATTCGCCATCCAAACGTCGTAGCCGATATTAGCCAAGATATAAGGAAGAGATTTTGTAGGTCCCAATAAAATCCAATCCGCGGAACTGCCAAGTAGTCCATGGTGAAGTATCACTGTTTGGTTATTTATTGCCTGGCCCAACCGCGGTGATATTCTATGTAAAGTGAGGAGATAACCGTCACTGGTGTGAACGACGTGCGACTCGATTCTCCTTCCGTGTAAGGTGGCCAGCTGCGGCGTGGACATGAGAGCAGTCGGCTCGGACTTGAGTTTGATGTATTCGGGAATTTCCGTTTCGTTCTCAGCTGCTGTTTTCTCGACGAAGTCATTGAAAGTCCTTTTAAAGTTGGGATCCCCATGTAGGTATGCAGGTGTAGGTATATTCAGTTCCTCGCCGGGTGGTGAGAAAATTTTTGTAACATGGTATTTTATATTGTTGAACGTGGCTGTCATAGAACTGGCTATATTGGTAATATGCTCTGTTAGATAGTCAAAAAACGGATCACACATCACTTTTTGATTGAGACATAGTAATATTACTAGAGTAATTATTAAAATCTTCATGATCACACATGCGTCCGAAAGAATACCACTGGCTTGACTGATTATATCATTACGTAGGTGAGTATTACAATCAAAGATAGATAGATACTCCTCCGATATATTTACAAAATAAATCAATGAGTGTAATGCTCATATTATTATTATAAAACAGTTTCAATGACTCATTGATTATATTAATGTGAGTATGGTACAATCGATTATGATTTATAACATACAAATTTAAATATAACTGTATACCTTAGAAGCAGGTCAAAAGGATCCCATACGATTATGCGGAAAAATTAAATATACCAACATCAGCGCGGAACTTCGCCTCTCGCCCAGTTCGGGAGAACTTTCTTTCTTAACGACGTAAACAATTTAAATCTAATGCAATATGCAGACCGCGCCGGCGACTCCGGCACCCCGACTTTCACCCCTCCTCCCTCTCTACCTGCGTCTTTATAAAAAATTCACCCTAATTCTGGGCCCCGAGCGTTCAGAAACCTTACGTCTCAAACTATTCGGAATCGCCACTAACCCTATATCTTGGGGATTATTTCACCTTGTTATTACCACATTTATCTGTTAACGGCTCCTGACTGCTATTCTTGCGATATTTCCTTGAATAAAAGATAAGGCTCGCTAATTATTTGGACTTATATAATACACTTAAGTAGTATTGACTGTTAACCTTATTCTATTACTGAAATAAACTTAAGATAGTAGGTTTCTTTATATCTATCGGTATGCCGACACTAACTAGTCGGTCTTTAAATATACTAGTATTATATACTCGTAAATTCATTAAACTCACACAATTGGCCACCGAGAACTCCCGAAGCAACTACATAAATAATAAACCAAAACTATCTTAAATTCAACTAATGTGATGAAATAGCCCGCACGGATGCTATGTTGACAGTACGTTACATTCATCAGCAATTTCATAAGTTCTGTAAAGACAACATTAGCTAATTAACTATGAGTTTGCATTTTAACACTGATAAATTTATCTAAAACGAACCAAAATCAATTGTGTTGTCACTGCTATCAAAGTGACATAGTTTTAACTTCATGATACGCACGACGACATGTCAAGCTATACATATCAAGCTCTCCTTGTGTGACCTCTCATTGTACGAAAAGCCTCTATGCGAGATCATCTAAAACTGGAAATGTATAGCTTGATATGTCGTCGTGTATAGAACACTAGCATATGCTGGAGGCGAGAAGCACAGTACCAGTCTATGTGGCGACACTTGGGGTAGGCCTATATCCAACACAGGAAGTCATTCTGCTAAATGATTATAAAAATGGTGATAAAAAATACGAGTACCTATAAGTTAGCCAACCCACTTAAAGCTCCTTTACATTATTCTACACGTGCTAAATTATTTAACGTTTCCAATCACAAATATTGGTACCCGAAATAGTATAATCGGCAATAAAAAGCACAGCGATGTTTGTATAGATGTGCAAGCAAGGAGAGTAAAATAAGGCAGATCGAGCAACCAACATTGAACTCATGCAAAATGCAGTGGCACACCTTTCCCCTCCTATTTGGAGCACCCCGCGTAACCTCCCCCATTTATAAATGATTCGGGGCTCAATTTCACCCGCACTCACCCACTGGTATATTGTTTGACTTGTGGACGTACTGAGTGGACTCTAGGTTTTTACACGACCATTACTGTCCGACATGTGGGTTTTTATTTATTAGTGCAACTATTTTATTGAACAACGTGTCTTGTGTAAACATTGTTTTAAAGGAAAAAACAAATTTGTGGAATATCTTTTGTCCCTGTGTGTACCACGTGTCTGATGAGTAGCTAGTTCAGTGCTATTGTAAGTAAATCTTATGATATGCCTTTAGAATTCCTCTTTGACAGCGCCTCGTCGCCATCCTTTCCTAGTTGGTCTAGTGGTCGCAAGCGCAAGGTCAGGCAAAGTGTTATTGGGTTATTCCAACTGGAATTTCTCAGTAGCGGGCCGAAGTCTGGATTTGTGCACGGTTAATGGCAACAGGCTCGCTCTCTTTAACATGGGACTTAAAATGATAACTGACGAACTGCGAAATGTACTATAGGTGCACCTCTGCATAAACCTTCCGGGAACGAATGTATGAGAAAATTAATTATTTCCATATTTCTTTTGTCGTGAATTTTTCCCATGTTTTTATAGTTATTCTGCTATTCGGGGCGAAGACAAATAAAATAAACTAAAGATCATAAAAATCGGTCCAGACGTTCTTGAGTTATAATTATGGTATAATTGATCGGATTTATTTTATTGATATAGATTATTGATAAGTTATAACTTTTAGATAATGGCTATGCTTTGGCTATGAGATGTATTGAATTTCTATTGTTTTTCTTTTACTCATTTGATCAACGTGCATTATAGGACTGGCTACAGTCCCCATGTAAAAAAATCTAAGACCATTTAATGTTGTAAAGAGACCATAGTGAGTAGAGTTTAAAGTAGCGACAGACAGACAGGCGGACAAAGAGTGATCTTATTTGTAATGACGGCACGGTTGGCGGAGTGGTTAAGCGATTGACTGCTGCGTTGCGTGTCGCGGGTTCCACTCCCGCACGGAACAAATATTTGTATGGCCTACAAGTAGTTGTTCCGGGTCTGGCTGTTTGTGTATGTGAGTTCAAATGTTTATAAACGCACCCACGATTCAGGAGAAATTCCTAGTGGGGGCAACGTTTTTGTAAAAAACAAAAAAATATATGGCGACTGAAAAATTTGAACCAAAAAGTTTTTATGGTTTTCTCTTTATCTCTCTCTCTGACTCTCTCTATATGTAATAATATTTCTCCCAGTATGCAAGCTCCGATAAACATCTTCGTTCCAATAATCGGCCATTGATTTGTTCAAGCTTCACGCAAAACTATAGGGAAATGCCAATTTCGACGTCAAATATTGCCATTGACCACATTGATGTAAATGAAGCCTTGTTTCGTTTCAGGTATTCCGTTCCCGGAACATGTCAAAGCATGATCGTGATTGAAGCACGGATATTGGGTTACAAATTGGTCTGTTAAAACGGAGAGTAGTGTCTGAAAATGACGGAAATGCATGTTTGTTTGAGGTTAGAATGAAGTGGATAAGTCATAAACTACGAATAATAAAAGGTCATAATAGTTGATTTTTCAATCCACAGATATTTTTTATTCGTGGGATATAATTGACGTCTGACAGTTTTTACCTATATATGGAAGAACTGTCAAAAACTCATAATTATTCCTCGAATAAAGTTATCTGGCGTTGGAAAAATCAGCCCTTGAACGACTTTCAAATGTTAAAAGCACTTTCTGAATCTACGCCTATTTTCACCTGGTCTCTTTTATCCTGCCGTTTTTCCGAAAAGATTTTGCCAAAATTTCACTACCCAAACAAATTTTAGAAACCTTTTTTTATACCAATGCAATGTTTGGAATAATTTTAGTACGCACATTTTCATTTGGTCTTTTACTTGGCAGAATATTATCAAGGATAATGTCATTTAGGCATTTGGTCTTTAGTCAAATGATTTATTACAGCAAACAATTTTTAGACAAAAAACGTTTGGTCAAATGATTTGTTATGGCAAAAAATATAAAGGCAAATATTTGCCTTTATATTTTTTGCCATAACAAAGTTTTTTTGGGATTTATATAATTAAAAAATGCAATTTTATTTTAATATAATCATTTATTTAATACAAATAAGGAAAAAAAGAGATTATTGTTAGCAGGCTATCAAGAACCAAACTAGTTAGACGAGGTTCATTAAAAAAAACATGGTAAGGTTAGGTTAGGTTAAAACTGTGACCTCCTACGCACGAGCCGAGCGAGCGAAGCGAGCGGTGCCGCGGTAACGGCCGGCGAGTGCCAGAAACGACTAGATTGAATAGAAAAAAAATGGAAAAATAAGAGATTATTTTTAGCAGGCTGTCGAGAACCAAACTAGAGGGACGAGGTTAATTATTAAAAATAAAAATGCTTAGGTGAGGTTAGGCTACAACTCCGACCTCCTACGCACGAGCCGAACGAGCGAAGCGAGCGGTCCCGCGGCAGCGGCCGGCGAGTGCCAGAAACGACTAGATTATATAGAAAAACAATATCGAAAAAACAGGCTACCCGAGACTGAACTAGTTAGACTATAACAATTGACTGAATAGAAATGGTAAATTGAAAACTATACTAAATATTTGGCAAATTTTATTTTGCGTAAAATGAGTTATTCCAACTGAAATATTTGACTACATAAAAATTGGTAAAAGTACTAGTTGGTAAACAAGTCATTGTTTAAACGTTGACTTGCCCAACATTAGGTTTGCGTTACAATTATTTGTGAATAGATTTTTTGCTAAGTGATAATTTGGCAATTTCTTTTCGATGAAACCAGGGAGACCCCTCTTTGGTGTGTGTAAAGCTTTCATCATCGGATGTTGGAATTAAATAAACCTGAAACGATAAAATCTCTCTTTTTGCTGAACAATAAAAACGAAAGCTTCAATTTATGTTAGTTTCCTCCTTCAAGCAAAATCCCTGTTTCCTGGGTTTTCTAAAACTACTAATTAGTTAAACACTCACTACTAATTAGTCAGCACTTTTGGAAATAACTACTTCTAGAGAAAACTATTTTCATAAGACATACAGCTGCATTTATGTAAGTTTATAAAACTTTTGCTGATTACAACGCAAACAATGTCGGAAAACTGTGAAAGCTAAAATCCACGCTAATTGCTCGTTACATTCGATATCATTTTACATCATAAACTAACATTTAACTACTTCGCACACTATGCGACATGCGACAACTTGACAAGACGGTGATTTGTCGCATGCGACTGACATATGCGAAGCAATTGCGTTATTACGCAATTGCCCCCCCCAATGTCAGTTGACCGAAGTTATCAGACGCAATGAGTGTTGTTGAACTGTCAAAAATTTACGTTGTTGAGCAGATACATTTTTCGAACAAATAAAGAAATGGATTAGCAAATATCCTGCAAAATGATTCAAATTGTGATTGAAGGTGTGACGCAGTTAGGGTGCGGGTGTGTGCGTGAATCGTGTGTCTAGACGCTGAGACAAGTAGCGAGAGCGTGTGTCTGTCATTGCAACTCTGCAACACGACGCCAAGTATGAGGAGCTTTGCGTTGAAAACGCCTGTTTCCTACAAAAGTGCAATACCTACACGGCCAATATGTATGGAACAGCAAATTTTTTTTGATTGTGCGTCGGTATCCCTGCCATATGAAAATTTTCGGCAGGAGCCTGTTTTTGCGTCTGGTCGCTGAGCTCTCACAGTCGCTAGTCGCATAGAGTGCGACATCGTTGAAAGGCAATCAACGGACAAAATCATACTAATCCGCACCCTAATTGCGTAAATACACTATCAATCTCAATCTGAATCATTTTGAAGGATATTGCTAAACCATTGCTTCATATGTTCGAAAATGTTGTCTGCTCAACAACGTAAATAACGCAATGAATGTTGTTGAACTGTCAAAATGAAAGACATTGCTACTGATCATGGGTTACGTAATTATCCCTCTCTATACTACTCATGAGAAGGAGTTTAGAGCCAATTAAGTTCACGCCAATTATGTTTCACGTATCATTCAAAGGCCGTTTTCACACATTGAAATTTATACAATCATGTCGCTTGCTTTTGTCCATTTACGGATTTACGGGCATAAATTAATATTGTATTAATGAGGGCCTCAAAGCCTAATAGGTACATGTAGTTTGTGTATTGAAATTAAACACCCCTATACGTACTTACCTACTGAAAATAAGCAACATACAGCGGTGTTTGGATTTAATTAAAACGGTCTTTGAGAATATTATTTAATTAGCGTAACGTATAATTTTACCCTTATTTTGTTTCTGCTATAAGTCTGAGTTGGTAATATTTATGTTATTACAAAGGTCGTCGGAATAATGGTTTTCGTGGTTCTTACCTGACACAATAATATTATGATTTGGAAATCCAAACATGATAATTGATTACGGCCGGATTTGGTTACGGCCATGACTTATGAGTTGTAGGGTTAGAATAGAACCCAGACAAGCGCTTTACTTTGTGTAAATTATTTCATCACCACTGCTCTCAAAACAGTGAAGGAAAACATCGTGAGGAAACCACCCTGTCCTAGAACAAAAAATCAAAGACATGTGATATCTACCAACCCGCACTGGGCCCGCGTGGTGGATTACGGCCCACTCCCTCTCTCCGAGAGGAGGTCTATGTCCCAGCAGTCGGAACATTATATTCTGATTACGTAATGTATAATGTATTTATTGTTTTTTGCCGGTTTTGTTTTTTATTTTCAGCGCATGCGACCGTTTACTTGTCATAACAATGCCACAGAGTGCTTCTGACACTCAGGGCATAGACAAGTAATGAGGTTACGTCTAGCGCGGATTAAAAATATATAATATTTATTTTATAGCTAATGCTTTACATAATATTATATCTATTTTATTATTAATTTATTACTGTGATTGCCCGTGACATCACAGCGGGCCCTATCAGAATACCAGCGCTGCGACATTTATTTTTTAAATGTCGAAGCATCATGGTGAGATAGCAGCCTTTTGGCCTCGTATGGGACTTTCTGTTTCATTTTTCCTTTTATTACTTTTTTATATAATTTGTTTTATTTTTAAAAGTGTTAGTTTATGATCCTGTACGAGTTGCAATAAATACTTTTTCTTTCTTTCTTTACGGTACTTAGGTACAAAGTAGTATAGTAGGCTGCACTTCAGAGGTAACGCTTCGACCTCGAGCAGGCCTCGCGTACTACGGAGTTTCAATAGAATAAGAGAAAATATTTTTTATTCAGGTACTACAGTAAGCAGGTTCGCAGGTTATCAGCAAGTTGAGACGACATGAGTAGCTTAAAATACTACCTACGGCTAGGTTACACTAATATGTTATTTGCCAGTGAGCCCCAAACTAGACATTTAGTCTATATCTTAGGGGTCGCGGAACGAATTCCACGGTGGAGACAAGAGAGGTGATTTCAGGTATGGTATGGTACGTATGTATGTGTTATGTTAGTGTGGTGTCAGGATCGACCTCAGTCACTTCAAATAGCAGTTTAGTAAATCTTTTTTTGTGTAAACTTCATAGACGTGATTTGTATCAATATCTAAACGCGACAAATCGAAAGAAAACTGATTTTCTCAACTCATTTTTGAAGTATCAACAATATCATCGGTCACCCCCAAAAAAACATCAAATCTTTTCAATCCTAATGTTATCGTGTTTAAATATCGATACCTACCCAATACGTCTGCAGAGTTTCGCTAGCTAATTGAATTTCACCCTTTATATATAATTTTAATAGTTTCCAGGCCAGCGTATTCGAGTTTAATTACTATTGAATACAAATGTTATGTAAGATAAAGAATGGCCGCATGTACTGGAATAAGATTTTTTTAAAGAATGTGTCACAACGTCAATGTCTATCCGGTGTTGATATAACAATATGTAACAGTTATATAAATAGAGTGTGTTTATAAAATACACGACGTGTGACTACGACGTCGTAACAATGTCATTCGGTCATCTCGCCACCGGACGACCGACATTTCGTCTCTCAGTCCACTGATGTTGTTAAAAATACCTCTAATTGTCCTTCATTTTTGGTAAATAAAAAAATACCATTTTCCATTTGACCCTTTTAGGGGATGAATTTAGAGTCCCAATCCTCAAGATCCACAGACATATGAAAGTTTTTGATATCAGAAGACGAGTTATAGAACTCAAAAGGAGTTCGGCAGGCCATTTACCGTAATTGGCCTTCAACGGAAATTGGCTTTCAGACTGTGAACGTTCTTAAAATTACGAGAATCGCCCCTCTGGCAAGGCGCAGTGATGACAGGTAGAGTAAGGCAGTGACCGAGTGGCGTCAAAGGGCTGGGCAACGATATTATGCCGGTCGTCCGCCGCCGAGATTGGCGGATGACAATGCTATCGTGGTACGGGGTAAAACCTGGATGAGGCTGGCAAAGGAGCGTGGGAATTGGCACATGATATGAGAGGCCTATACTCAGCAGTAGAAGAACCCGAGCTGTGGATGGTAATGAGGATGAATTTTTAAAACCCATCCTTAGTGTTGACTTTCGTTATGGAAGGAACTTTTGTGCGAAATTGCATGTTTCTAGAGGCAACGCAATGTTTAGGCCGTGCGTTGTCTGTTAGTGGATAAATGAACGTATATTATATAATCAGAGCCGTTACCACTGGGAGACCACTGCTCATATTTAGAAGTAATGAACACATATTGTTTGTATCAACACGCGTTACGCGTTGGTACTTATATAATGTCGTTTGTTTTAATTAAACAAAGCTATTAACAAAAATATTTGTATAGAAATGACAAACGCGGTCTTTTCTTGTCGATAAGGTAACGTGCAGTCGACTTTAATAAAGTTAAGTAATGATTTCGTCTCTTTAATGTTCGTACACACCAGCGACACGCGACAACGTGAGAAGCAACTGTAGCTGCCGGCGAGTGTTGACGGCCCCCGTCGACGCGTCGGCGCTGCTGTCGACAACATGCCGATGACGGTGAGGCACGTTGTCGACGGCGACGGTTACCTTTACCATTGACGCGAGCCACTCGTGTGTATGCAAACTTGTCTATACATTTCTTGACATTAAAACGTCTCCTAGCTTTAAGCATCGTTTATAAATACATTTTGAAATGTTCAGGGACTGGGATCCGGACCTTGCTCGGTCACCGGAGACCCAAAGCGTCAGCGAATAATAGATAGGTATTCTGAAGTTATTGTTTTAAAACAAGCAAGGAGTCAAACGCACGACGCTATTGCGGCAAGCCAAGACGAAGATGGCTGGACGAGCTTGACTCCTACCGTAAGGAGTTGCCAACACTTGCAAAAGACAGAATTGTGTGGAAAAGGGGGTGGAGGCCTTTGCCCTGGAGTGGGACAATACAGGCTAGTTAGAAGTAGTCAATAGATAATAAGTGACCCAATTTGGAAGTTGGTCCATCTGCATCCAGTTAGACGGGAAAGTCGACCCTAAGAAAATTGGGGAAAGGCTAGGCAGATGACGATGACTTGCCCCCCGCTCCGGGCGGAGCGGGGGGCATGTCAGACTTTTACTGACTAAAACCCACCCGTGTTCCTTCAGTTGCCTGTGCGGCGGCTGCGGTAACTCTTTTGAACAACCCGTGACCCTGGCAGGTATCGGCCTTAGTGGACCCCATAAATTAGTGCTGACATCTGACAAGCTGACAAGTTAACTACATACTTATATTTAATTAATTTATTTGTTTGGAAAAACACCCGATTATTATCGCCTCAGAAATCATACCGAACGATGCTATGTATGAAGCCTACCTACCATGATAATCTTATAAGACGAAGGAGACTAGTCTCCACGACACAGGGAATCCTAGTGTGGAGGCTAGTGTTATTCAAATATTGTAATGTTTTTTCTGAACAATAAAGTTTTTATTATTATTATTTTAATCTCTTTAATACAACGAATACAACGCGCCGTCGACCCGGGCCTGGTCCTTATCGGACGGCGAGCTACCCATTGCTCGCCGTTCACAAGCCCGCGCCTGCGGTGGCCGGGAATCGGCTCTCAATACTCGACGCTCAGGGCATCTCCTGCGGCGACTAGGGGGTAAACAATTTTACCTTGAGATGCATAGTAGGGTTTTAATTAGAGAAAAGGCGAGCTTGTACTGGTTTGGTTACCACTGACGTGCATCCTAACGTACTACAGTATTATTATTAGCCATTAATGTCCTACTGCTGGGCATAGGTCCAGAGCTGCCGAGGGCCAATCTTTATTAAAAGAGTCCAGCTCATGTCGCCATCTCCGTCTGGGCCTGCCGCAATGTCGTTTGCCACTAAGCGGGACCTACTGGTTCGTAATTTTGGTGGAACGGATTGTTGGGATGGTACGGATGGTATTCTTAACCCCGTGCACATGTTTAATACTCCGTTCCACAGCTCTCTGGCAAACATCGAGGGTGGGCGAAGTAACATTATTTAAAAGTAAGTAGAGTAACCTATTTTCAGTCATTGACGCTTTCCCGGTAAATTCTACAGAGAATTCGCTGTGAGGCTGCATAAACTCTTTCATTTTACGTTCGAATAAAGTCAAGCAATTATTAAAATAAATTGCTGGAACTTGAATAATTTTCACACCTGTATTGAAATATAGGCAAAGTCAACTGCTGACCAATATAGTTTGATTTATTATTATAGTTATGAATATAAATTACTAGCTTGTGCCCGCTTCGCCCTCGTGAAGGTCGGAATTATACCACGGGAGCGTACTACTGGGACAAAAAATATGTATAATACAGGGTGGCAGGGCTATTGACGCGCAAACTGTAACCAGTCAGCACATGAGTTTAGACCCCATAGCGTCGAAATTTTTCGTCGGTTATTAAACGGACGGACCACGGAGGCTTAGTAATAGAGTTCCGTTGGCACACTTTGGGTACGACACCCTCGTCAAAAAATCACATTTCCTACAATCATTACAGCTGTTCGATATTGCATTTCAGTAAGTTAATCAGCTCGCTGAAATTGAAGTAACTAGCTTAAATTTAAGCAAGTAGGTCACGAACGGCAGAATCGTACATATATTTTGTCCCCCGGCTGTGCTGAATGATGCCTAACCGGCGAGTGTAGTTATAGCACGCCTAACTTACCAAATAACCATTGAACACCTACACCCAAGTAAAATTTTAATAAACAATGGGCTGTCTAAGTTTTATACAAAAGCCTAATGATTACAGAGGTGTGGGTATAAATATACCATACCACATAGCGTAGGTAGAGACAACAGAAGGCAGGAGAAATTTAAAAAAAGATATCAGAGAAAATACTAAGTACTGATGGGACCCAAACCTACAAATATGGAAATAAATTACAGAGGCATGAGGAACAGCTTGTAAAGTTCGGGACTTTGTACATGCTAGTCGCGCGGTAAACTCTGCTTGCGCGATGCAGGATTTTGCGTGACGTTAGTATGATGCGTAGTTGAGATGCCAGCTTTGCCAGCGGTTCACTATACTGTATATACCTACTTGTAGAGCAAAACTTTCAATCAATATTTACCATAATTGCTTCCTTCATTCGCTACATTTAAAACTAAACATTAATGTGTTCTCTAATTCTTAGCATGTCGATAGCATTCTAAATTGACTCGGCCCAAATCGGCTACTTGTTTGGCACCATCACCAGCGTCCATCAATTCCTGTAACGTGCAGCTGAGAGGTCACATGGGACACGATATTAAGTGTCCCATCGTTTGTGGAACAGCACCACATTTACACTTCAAGGCGGAGTCGTCTATGAATCTCCATCTGAAAAAGCTTTCCTTGCTTCGGCCAACCTGGGTCCGGAGTCTGGCATTAATGTACAGATCTAATACGGTAAGAAGTCAGATTCAAAAACGTTCGGATGTTCGGAAAAGACATGAAAACCTGGAATATTATTATTATAGATGCCTCTCGTTGCACCACCTGTGGGGTAGTTGCGTAACACACTAACAGTAGCAATGGCTTTCATTTTGACAGTTCAACAACATTCATTGCGCTATTTACGTTGTTAAGCAGATAAATTTTTCGAACACTTGAAGCAATATCCTTCAAAATGATACAGATTGTGATTGATAGTCATCTGCCAAGCCTTTTCCCAAATATGTTGGGGTCGGCTTCCAGTCTAACCGGATGCAGCTGAATACTAATATTCTACATGGAGCGACTGTCTATCTGACCTCTCCAACCCAGATACTGGTTAGCTCGATACCCCTTGGTAAGACTGATTGTCAGATTTTCGGCTTCTAACGACCCGTAACGACTGTCAAAGATCCACGAATGACAGCTGGGATCAACGTCTTAACAAACTTTCCGAGGCACGGAAGGGTCTTGGTATGTAAAGATGGTCACCCACCCACGGACCAACCGCGGCAAGCATAGCTAAACCTAATCGATCGACCCGTGCGGCTGTTATTATTTAGCCACCCGACAGCAGGCGAAATCACCTGGAAAGCAAACTATACTTCAATACACAATACCATTACTTACCATAGTGGCATTCTAACGTGTCGGCACTATGCACGTACCTTTACAGTAAATATAGATTACATTAACCACATCAAAGCACACGCTCGTAGCCTATAGTCGTCAGAAATAGAATCAGTCATCGTGGCCGAAATATGCATGGGATGTATTATTATTTCCTTAATTTCATTATGTACATTATATTTTTAAATATAAAAAATATATAAAAATATAAAAAATAGTAGCCCACCGGTATCGGGAACAAGGTTCATGCTATCAGCGGTCAGGGCTCCAGAGAGAGAACCTCCTACAATGCAAGCCGAGTCCAGAACAACAATTTTCTGAATCAAGCCCTTAACTCAGCTGCCCAATGAGAGCCTCCTCAGGTGTAGATCGAGGTTCTTGGCTATTAAGCCATTGGCTGCTACAACTATCGGCACAATGTTCGCAGAGTCCACATCCCACATGCCGCGAGCCATGTCAAGTTACTGGATTTGTTTATCTTTCTCGGCTTTCACGAGGTTGGAATGTATTATTTTCTTTATTACGCAAAGTAGAAATAATTTATGTGATGATAGCCACTCCCAGCAGTTGCACTTCTCTACCAAAACTTTGATTGGAACTAGAATGAAGCGTAGTATAATTTTTGATTAAACTTTGCCGCCCTGCTTTCCTTGAAATTAACTGTGCTCCGACTTATTTACGAGTTCGCGAATATACTTTTGTTCTACTTGACTGTTTTGTTTATTTAATTAGAACTGATATCTTCTGTTCCTTTACGTAAAAAAATTGCACTACAGTTTGTTTCATATGTTTTTATTATATGACAAAGGAAATTTTTTGTGTGTTTTTGAGACATGTAAAGAGCTTACTAAACCAAAAGAAAAAGTTCTGTGTTATAAATTGGGATAAGGGCAAGAAAATAGGATCTTCTATATTATGTATCTACTTCTTGTTGGTACAGAGTGCCCTATATTTTATGGCATTCACCTTTACTACAAGAAAAAATAATATAATAAGATTGCAGTTGTTGAAACTGTAAGCTGTACAAGAAAATCTGAGAATCAATGAACAGGAAGTTTATTTGTACTTACCTTCACTATTGCTATCTTCAAATTTATTACTGCGCGACTTGGAACTTTTGCTCAGCTAAGCAGAAAATTGCCACTTAGTTAGAACTTACATTGCACGCTGTAATAGATACTTATATAGCAGATAATGAAATTATACGCGTGGTGTTGTGTTATGTTCTTTAATGCGTAAATCGTAATCTTTACTTTTAGAGGTACACATATTATATTACACATAACATCCTGCAGAGGTGTACCAGTTCACCAACACTTCACCAGCTATGTTTAACGTAGTCCGCGAAATTCTAATTTTCTTACGTTTTTTGCAATTTGCTGGTCAGTACTAAGTTGTACGTTGATTAAAATATGATTCGCGGCCGTAACAAATATAAATTTACAGAATTATAATCATTAGAATCAGTAATACAACTTGTTAAGTTAGCATAATACTAAAAGGTCAAGATTTCATGAAATAGTCATTCAGTAGGATTACTTGATCTTAGAGAGTTGTGTTGATGACTTTAATGATTATAATTCTTTAAATACATATTTGTTACGGCCGCGAATCATATTTTAATCAACGTACAACTTAGTACTAACCAGCCAATTGCAAAAAACGTTAGAAAATTTAAATTTCGCGGGCTACCTTGGAGCATCCACCTTAAATCCCATGAAATAGGATTTGTGTCCGGTTGATGACCATAGTGTCGTCCCGAGACTATGGCCATTAACCGGGCACCAATCCAGACACCGGACAGCTTGTGAGAAATTCCAGATGGAAAAACACATAGATATAAGAAATAAGTTTTTACATTTCTATGGAAAAACAAAATAATAGGTGTTAGTTGTGGAAATCTATGCGTATATTTATATTTAAAATATTTATTCCTCATTTTTCACGACTGGAGCTACCACTATTTGTCTCTGCATCACCCACAGGTTGACTGGTAGAAAATGCCTATGGCATTAAGTCCGTCTCTGTACATTTATGAGCTTGAAGTATGAATTAAATAAATAAATAAAAACCCAATTACACTTTGCCTGACCCGGGAATCGAACCCAGGACCTCATGGTTAGCAGTAGCGCTTGCAACCACTAGACCAGCGAGACAGTTATGATAGGTACAGTACAGATAAGTAGAACCAATTAATAAACGAATCAAATTTTTTTCGGTTCGAGATAATATTTCCTCGTACATCTCCGAGGCGTTTCCAAAATGCAAATTACTTTTATAATCCACTCTACGTTTGTGTCCATGTTTGGAGATACCTACATCGGTTCCGAGTCTTTACAAACGATTGGCTTATGATATTACATGTAATGTCCCACTTTTCGCACTTAAAGCCTCACTTACACGGTGCAAGTTTATTGCCTGTGGCATATCATCAAATGAAGCAACAATAGACAAGCTGTCTAAACAACATGTACAATTATTGCCCGATACGGACAAGTTTACCGTCCAAAACTGGCATCGGTGTAAACGGTATCGAACAATAAAATCCCGGCATGAAAATGTTCTATCATTCGAACATGAGTGATACGTGTTGAACAAGGTTTTAAATATGAGCTTATTGAAATAAAACGAGCTAAATTAAAAATAAAAATCCTATGGCCAGATCGCAACTCCACTATCAGAGCCTGAACTCCACCTAGTGCTAAAGTACTTGTCAAAACAAAACTAACGAGCCCAAACACGACAGATCACGGAGTGACGTTTAGTTGAGGAGTTCCCGTGGCCACCTTCCGCCTCCACCATCACACTTTGGACTCCACCTTCGGCTTGGCACACCTTTCGAGACAAATCAAAAGAGACCAAACACGACGGAGCTATCTGGTTTAGTTGAGGCGGCTTTTATAACCATGATTTACCTTTTTAAATTCTTTATAAAATTCTTTTGAAAACTATTTGGTTTCATGACGTATACGTCAATGGCCACAATCAACATTATTTATCGGGGGGCCTGGACCACGTCTTAATATTACTTCAGTGTGGGCAAGAAATGAAGCTATTCGTGCTATAAAAGGTGGTGGTAAGGCCTGTACTCCTCTGTGTGAGAAAGGAGATGGTCATAATCACCACAATAAAATACTTAGCGTAATAAACACTCATATCGATGCGTTAACAACAAAAAAATCGAGAGCTGTCGTGGAATACCCGGTGGGAACGAAGTGCCTTTCGCGTTTGCACACTTGGCGAATGAGAGCTGGACCAAAAAAAGTATAACATTTTGACAGTCACTTGTGTCACGAACGAAATGACGACACGGTTCAATTGGTGCGAACCAGTGCCTTGCAATGTTAAAACAAACCAACAATGTTGGGGTCGGCATCCAGTCTAACCGGATGCACCTGAATACTAGTATTTTACATGAAGTGACTGGCTATCTGACTTCTACAACCCAGTTACTGGGTAAAACGATACCTGCAGTGACATATAAGCCCAGGTAAGCACGGGCGTGTTTTTCCAGCGGCGGATTTTTTCGCATATGATTTTCAACGTACTGCTTAGCACTTAGAGTTGAAAATCTAAGAAAGTGTTTTTTTGACTCACTGGGATGCGCTCTGTTGGATTCTCAATGCTCGGGTTAACACCGAGAGTTGAAAATTCAGTGCGCGATAAAATCCCGCCGCGATATTTTTAGGCCCGTATGTAAGTGGGCTTATAGTGTGAACATTATTTACACTGAAGCAGTGCTAATGTAAAATAATTAACAAACTGAAATATATTTCAATAGTCTACAGTACAATGAAACGATCCGAGAGTATGAATTCATTAGCCCGTGAGACTGCGACAGGAAATTAAACTCCTGCACTTGTTTGTACTCCACTCAAAGTTTATATTATTACTAGCTGTGCCCGCGATTTCGTTCGCGTGGATGTCGGGTATCATCAATAATGTGTCGCTTAGAGAAGGTGTAACCACTCCTTCATTAAAAAGGAATGTCTCTTTTAAGGATAGTTTTTTTGCGCGGATCCTAATTTCTATAGCCTAAGTAACTCCTTATTACATCAGCTATCTGCGACTGAAAGTCCCGTCAAAATCAGTCCAGCCGTTTCGGAGATTAGCCGGAACAAAAAGAAAGACAGGAATTAAAAAAAAATATATGTACGAGTATAATGTATCGTATATATTTTCATAATATTTATTTAGTAAAAAGCTATTGTTTTAAAATTACAAACAGACATTTCAATTTTAATTATTCGTACTATATAGTACAGAATACTCGTATTGTTTGATTAAAAAAATATTTTCTTCATCAACCAATATTTTTGAAAGACGTGTATTGCAGATTTATGTGAAGTTTGTTTTTATGGTGATGTGGGAGAAAGTGGGTTACGACTTTACGAGTGTTATTCAGTATTTAGATGTATGAAGATAGTCGTCATTACAGGTCGTCAGAAGCCTGAAAGTCTGACAACCAGTCTTACCAAGGGGTATCCTATTAGAGAGGCGTCACGGCGCTCTCACCTACCGCCTGACGCAGGTCCTCTCCGGACACGGATGTTTCGGGAGGTTCCTGCACATAATCAGGCGGGAGGAGACGCCCGGGTGTCACCACTGCGAGGATCGCCCAGAGGACACGGTGGAGCATACGGTGGAGGTCTGCCCCGCTTGGGCAGAGCACCGCCGTGTCCTCGTAGAGGCGATCGGCAGCGGCGGCGACCTCTCGCGTCCGGCCCTGGTGCAAGCCATGGTCCGGGGCGAGAGGGAGTGGGAGGCGGTCACCTCCTTCTGCGAAGCAGTCATGCTAGCGAAGGAGGTGGCGGGATGGGCGAGGGAGAGATCCTCACGCCTCAGCCGCCGAGGGAGACGCTCCGGGCGTCGGGAGCCGCGTGACGACTCCCGGCCACCGTAGGCGCGGGCCTGCGGGCGGAGAGCAATGGGTAGCTCTCCGTCCGATCAGGACCAGGCCCGTGCCGGACGGCGCGTAAGTGTTCCACGTGCGCCTCAAAGAGATGTCAGCACAGATGACGGGGCCCGACAGGGCCGAAGCCTGCCGGGGTAGCGGGATCGTCCGAAAGGGTTACCGCTGCCCTGGTACATAAAGGGCTAAGGAAGGAACACGGGTGGGTTTTAGTCAGTAAGAGTCTGACACTCCCTTCTGCTCCACCCAGAGCGGGAGGGGTCATTTGATGATTTCCCATCCTCAAAAAAAAAAAAAAGGGGTATCCTATTACCCAGTAATTGGGGCTGCATCCGGTAACACTGGAAGCCGACGCCAACATAGTTGGGAAAAGGCTAGGACAGGTGATAAGATGTGTGAAGAAAATCGATGGCCAGAACTTAGTAGATAATAATATTATACTATAACATGCAATATTGAAATGAGACAGACAATAAATACATAAAACTAAAGCAAAAATTGGAGCAGTGTGGCCCCTGTGGTAACGGCAACCCAGACAGGCGCTTTATTTTGTGTAAATTATATTATCACCACTGCTCTCAAGGAAAACATCGCGAGGAAACCGGCATGTCTTAGAACGAAAAAATTAAACACATGTGACATCTACCAATCCGCACTCGGCCCGCGTGTTGGATCATAATCCAACACGCGGGCCGAGTGCGGATTGGCCTCCTCTCTGTGAGAGTGGGCCTGTGTCCCAGTTGTGGGAACATTATAGGCAGATTATGCTAAAGCAAAAAGACTAGAACGTTCATATGTTATTAATTATTATCGAAACAATAACAGGAGGCTAATTTCCAACGGTATATTTCTCTCGAAGCTAAAGCATTTCAACGGATCCTCGGAATTTTCGCTAATTGGTGCAGCGTAGCATACGAGTATCAGTGCAATATCAACTGTAATAAGGTTTAAAGTCAGGAATACACCTGCCAGTAAATATACAGAAGTATATAAGTAACTTGAATGCCATTGTGATAATCAATGAATCTGCCTAGCCATTTCCCAACTTTGTCGGAGTCGGCTTCATGTCTAAACGGATGCAGCTGAATACCAGTATTTTACATGGACCAACAGCTACTTATCTGACCCCCACAACCCAGTTACTGGGTAACACGATACCCTTTGGTAAGACTGGATGTCAGACTTTTAGGCATCTGACTACACGTAACGACAGTCAAGATCTACGAAAGACACCCGGGACAAACGGCTTAACATGCTTTCCGAGGTACGGATGTAACAATCACCAATCATAAAAGCAAAATAGTACGCAAGCTACTTTCATTTATGTGCATTCAGAACAACTAACTAAAATTAGAAACATCCATAAAAAAATCATAATTAGCAATGGGGTGAATACCAAAGTCAGGATGGGGAACGTTTGGCAGGGCAATACTCACATAATTGGATCAACACGAGCGACGGCCCAAATAATAATTAGTTGGTGAAATATGCACAACATTATTAAAGGTCTGCTTTATTTGGCGTTCTATTATTACTATTCTTAATTATTCATAATGGTTGAGAAGGGGACGCAGTTGGGGGAGACGTGGCAAGTTTTTAATTTTTGTTTCAATTTATTAGGTGGGTAGTGTGACGAATACTTTTATCGTTGCCTAAAAGGTTGAATAAAATACTTTCTTTTTGTATTTACTTGTTTTATATGGTTCCTTATCTTTGCTAAGACTACATATTTATAGATTACCATGCTGCCACTGCCAATGCTGAAACACAAGCATCTCGGTAATAGAGAGTTGGCCGTAATCCACCTCGCGGGCTCAGTGCGAGTTTGTAGGTGTCTTCGATGTTTTGGTTCTAAGACATGCCGGTTACCTCAAGATGTTTTTCTTCACTGTTTTGAGAGCAGCGGTGATGAAATACTTTACAGAAAGTAAAGTGCCTGTCTGTGTTCGAACCAAGCCATTTAGTAAGTGTAACAGTTCTAAATGTAAACTTTCTCTTATATTTCATTTCTCATATTTCATTACTGACGCCCACACGGTATTTCATAACATGGTACTGCAATTTGAATACCATAAGCTTATTAGTTAGAACACAAGGTAACGTTTCAGAAATACATTCTCCAAGTGTTTTAGTCCTTACCAAGAGAATATGCGCGGAAACAGTAAAGTGTATAAAATCAGCAGCAGGAAGGCTTGAAGCGTATTACTTCCACATAAGTCCATTATGAAATATCAGACAGCTTACGGGTACTCGACAATATTACACCTGAAACCTCAGTGCAGGGGCTGTCGAAACGTTTGAAATTTGTAAAGCAATTTCCACTGAGTAAGCTCTTCACAGAATATGCTTGGAATTATTTCGATGGAATTATTGTTATTTTGGTTTCATCTTTCCTGTTAATAGTTCCTGCTAGTTAATTTGTTTTGTTTTAGATGTATGTGTACATATTCTTACCATCCTCACGTGTGGTTCTCAAACATGGTCGTTGATAATTCAGCAGAGGTCACGCTCGAGGTTTTCCGAGAGCTATGGAACGGAGTATTCTGGGTATTAAACTTGTGAACCGGGTTAAGAATACAACAATCCGTTCCATCGCTAAAATAACTGATGTCACTCGGAAAGCTGCCACGCTTAAATGGAATTGGGCTGGACACATCTGTCGCATGTCAGACGATCAATGGACCAAACATACGACCCAGTGTGTCCCGCTTAATGGCAAACGACATCGCGGCAGGCCCAGACAGAGATGGCGGGATGAGCTGGACTCCTTTCATAAAGATTGGTCCTTGGCAGCTCTGGACAGAGAGAGGTAGAAGGAGAGTAGGGAGGCCTTTGCCTAGCAGTGGGACATTAACGACTAATAAAAAATAAAAAATACCGGTCAAGTGCGTGTCGGGGCACGCGTAGTGTAGGGTTCCGTAGTTTTATAACAGCCAAGTGCGGGTCGTATTCGCTGACTGATAGTTTCGTACCATGCTCTAACTAAAAGCCAAACATGACTACTTACTAATTTGACTTCCTATACAAATCCTCACCTGATCCGACAATTTTGCACGGAAAGTTTTAATTTTTTTTTTTTTGAGATTTGGATAAGACGTCATAGCCGGTGTACAGTTTTTTTTTTTTTTAAACTTATTTAGGAATGAGACAATAGCGCAATACAACTGACGCTTAGCGCCATAGCTGTCGACATTTCTATGGAGTTGTTCGAAATTTTCGAGTCAAATATAATTGGTCGACTATTACTCGTAAACTTGTAAAGCCCACTTAAGTGTGATAGTTTTCCTTTAAACTTCGTTATATATAGGTACTACTGCCGTGACATTTGAATTTCTAACTACAACCGCTTAGTTGGTAGAGGGGGAGGACACTTGACTCTAACGAAAATTGGTACTTTAAAGCTTGATAAGTCACGAACGGTTTACTTAATCAAAAAACGGTCTTCCCAAACCCCTAATATTTTTGAAAGACCTATCCAACGATATTCCACACTATGGGAAGGACAACAAAAAAAATATATCATGCCCACTTTAGATGTAGGGGAGGTAGGTACCCTAAATATATTTTTTTTCAAAATTTTGTTTTACCACTTTTTTGGCGTCATTAATGTGTATACTCATGCCAAATTACAACTTTCTAGTACCAACAGTTTTTGAGCTAAACCGCAGACAGACAGACAGACGACATGGCGAAACTATAAGGGTTCCTGGTTGACTACGGAACCCTAAAAACGTGGCAGTTGCAATGGCGAAATGGATAGCCTCTTATCCAATCTCTTAAGATTTACGTAAGCACAATCAGCTTATAATGTTCTCACTGCTGGGACACAGGCCTCCTTTTTTTTGAGAAGGAGTGGGCTCTAATCTACTACGCAGGCCCGGTGCGGGTTGGTAGATATCACATGTCTTTGAATTTTTGTTTCTAGGACATTATAAATATGATCATGATTTACGTGTTGTTTTTAAATTTATAATTCTCTAGCTAGGCTTCAGTATTACTACTGAAGCCTAGCTAGAGAATTATAAATTTTTTTTTTGATTGTGTGTTACCAATCACAAAATCATTTTTAAAGCATATTGCTAACCCATTGCTTCATATGTTCGAAAAATTTGTCTGCTCACCTACGTAAATAACGCAATGAATATTGTTGAAATGTCAAAATGAAAACCATTCTTACCGTTAGTGTGTTACGCAAATACCCCGTTGGTTAAAGTGATGAACACACTGCAAATATGAAACAGTGGTTAGTTATTTGTAATTTTATTACTTAAACCATTGTTGTGAAAGGCCCATAACCAAACCTAATTAATATCAAAATGTGATGTGGTTAGCCTGTTAAGTTCGAAGGTTCCATTACCCCAGGTAAATAACCGCCGGGTACTGCATTTAATGTAGTAAAACCACAAATTCCACTCTAGCTAATTAATCAGTACCTAATCGGGCTTAAAACGTTACGTCACATATTGATTATTACGTTTTAGTAATTGGAGAGTTTTTTTTTTGTTCCGATTTAACTAAAAAACCCATTGAAAAGAAGCTTTTTAGGCACTGGCCTCTAATAAACAAGAACGCTGGACTAAATATACTATTGGTATAAGAAATGGCATTTTTTTTTTCTCTCGAGAAATGAGCGCCACAGGAACTAAAATACATACATTGTTCCAAATGGCCGTCGTGGTATTTTTCTACGTCTCCGATGATTTAGGTCTAAATCGTGGAACAAGACTATGTTTGTGTATTTTGTGTTTACTACGAAATATTTAGAATATTTTTATCATGAGACTATGCGCATTTTGTAAAACTCACAATCATAAATATTAGTTCCACGGACGCTCAAGTTGCTATCAGCGCCAAATTGGCGAAAATCAAATGTCTTCATTTTGTCATCGATAGTACGACGTCCAGCGTACTTGTATAATAGAGGTCAGTTTTTTTAGGAAATTGACAATAGCGCATCGCGGCAACAAATAAGGTACAAAACAGCTATGCGTTCGATGTTAGTTGAATCGAATGACCACCAAAATAAAAGTACCTTTTCAGTTTTAATTAAATTAAAAAATAAATGCACGGCTCACTGGAATAATTTTTAGGTACATATTTCTTTAGTTGATTGAATTCCCTTTATTATCATGACATAAAATATGATGGTTAACGCTCTTAATTTTGAGAACTATGCGACGAAAAGTATTGTTTAAACTCTGTTCTACGATTGTTTTATCATGATACTAATGTACATATTTTATTATTATGAAATATTTTTTAATAAGTTTTTTCTGGCTTGTAAAATGTACCTATACGCCTAACTGTGCGACAAAAAACTGAGTGTTTTACGGTATACTAGGTTTGGGCAGCGCCTTAATCCTCTCATGGTGATGTGTCTGTATGTCACACCATTATGCCCTTCTAATCCGACCTTAGCAACGAAAAAGGTCCATTCCTATGGTTTTATACTTTGTTATTTATTCTTAGTACCATCACGATAATTGGGGATCATCTTTAGCTCAGCATCCTAGTTGCGTAACACACTCTCAATGTCAATATTAATTATTTTGAAGGATATTGTTAATCCCTTGCTTCATATGTTCGAAAAATTTGTCTGTTCAAGAACGTAAATATCGCAATGAATGTTGTTCAACTATCAAAAATAAAGCCATTGCCACGGATAGTGTGACGCAATTACCTCGGAGGTCAACGTAAAAATTTCTTATTTTCCTATTAATTGTTTACAAAATTAAGCCTTGAAAAACGTTCAGACCTACGGTATAATATTCTTCTAGAATGTTCAGATTTTTACTTTTAATTAAGTATGCTAGCAGTTGACCGCGTCGTCTGCGTGCCTATTTTGTACTTCATATTTATTTAATGAAATATCCAGGAGGAAAGTTGTCCATGTCCTTCATCAGGTCCCAGGCCACCTATCTATCAAATTTCATAACGATCAATTCAGTAATTTACCTAAGCATGAAAATGTATGACAGACTTACTTTCGCATTTATAATATTACCAGCTATTGCCTGCGGCTCCACCCGCGTGGATGTTGGAGAATATCCCACGGGAACGTACTACCGGGATTAAAATGTATCCTAATTTCAACCAAATGTGTCCAGCCATTTTTGTGTGAATTAGTAACAAACATTCAAGCATACAAACTTTCACATTATAAATAATACTACTAGCAGGATAAATAAGTATCGATTCAATCAATTAATCAACTCAGCCCATTGCAGTCCACTGCTGGACATAGGGTTCTCCCAGCATCGATTAAACATTTATTCATTTGATGAAATTATTTGATACTGGTTTCCAGCTTATAGGAGTAATACTTGCAAACTAAGAACGTGGCCTAAAATATTGATTGTTTTTGGTACAGCATTCATTAATTTATTTATTTATAAGCAATTTATATCATTCATTATTTACAGCATCATTAGTTATGAACTTATGACTGACATTGCTTGCCAAAGTAATTTGTGCACAATACTATCGTAAATATAATAACACCTAAAGAACGAAACTTTTTGATAGACCTGAGCCGTGAATCGGATGATTTTTTTGAACATACCCCATTCACCCCGTCATATTTTTATTGTGAGAATGCGACTCCAACCCTATAAGATACACTCACGTAGGTACTTCACTGGGGTACCCTCGTTTTATTCGTCCATCCATCCATATTTTTATAAAATACGTCTCTAAAATCTATTTTTTTAACAATTCCACGGGTTTTAATGTCCCTTTCTACCAAAATGGTGAAGGAAAACATTGTGAGGAAACCGGCATGTACCAGAACCAAAAAATCGACATCTACCAATTAGCACTGGGTCCGTGTGGTGGATTACGGCCCACCCCTTCTCACCGAGAGGAGGTTAATGACCTAGCAGGGGGACATTATAGGCTGATTATGCTATACTACTAAATTAGAGACTACCTAAAATGTATATGTATATGGTAAACAGACGGAGAGGATACACATGATCGATCGATTCGAATAGAAAATACAACAATCGTATGAGTCTGGAATACACATGCTATGAAGTACTTACTTAGCACAAAAGCGCACTGCTTTCGAGCGAGTACTTTTCTTGTCGCTATATTCTTATACTTGAGCTTCACAAACACCTAAACACTTGTACAGGTCTTTATCAGGTTACTGGTCCAGTCTAAGAACCTCGATGATTTCCCGACAATGAGTTTTCTAAAGTGTCTCCATAAAGTAGGTAGCTATTTCTAATTTTCTTACGTTTTTTGCAATTTTCAGGTTGATTTACTTCACAGAATTATATTCATTAAAATCATCAATACAAGTCTCTAAGTTCATATAACCCTATTGAATGACTATTTCATGAAATATAAATCAATAGGATTATAACGAACTTAGACGGATGGACTGATGATTTTAATGTTATTTACGACTTTACAAAACATCGAGACTTTAATATTAATGTATTATATATATAAACCTTCCGGAATAAATTGTGTGAACGTTGGTGAAAACCGCGTCTAAATCCATTGCATAGTTTAGAAAAACAGCGCGGTCACACAGACAGACACGAAAAGTGACTTTAATCTTCTACAAACGAATTTCATGAAACATCACACAGGACTCCCCGCAGGCGCGGTCGCAGCTCAAGATTTTGGGGGCGGGTCACCAAGTAGCAAGTTAGTAACTTAAGTTAGTAAAGCAAGTAAATCAGACTCTCGACAGCTTGAATGATTTCGTGACCCCCCTTCCCCTCAGCGACCGGACCGCGCCTGACTCCCAGAAAGACCAGTACGGACGGCCAAAATTGACACTAACGTCGTACAGAATACCTTGAAAAAACACCTATACACCGTTAAATTTTGATCGTTTTAATCCTTAAAAGGGGTCATTGGACTCATCATTATGAACAACTTTTACTACGGGACCAATCCTGAAATCGTGAAAAAAAAATCAGTTGATCCATAGATTTATGTTCGCATAACTCGACATAATGTATGATGGATTCACTGATGTTTTTTTTAACGGTGTATATAAAAATCAATTGTTGTACGTTAGTCTCGCCAAAACTCGAAAATGGCCCGACCGATTGTGATGAAACTTTTGTAAGTTCACGTGTACACGCTGTAGAAAGCTGCTAACAAAAAAAAAGGCATTAGCTTGTTTATAATATGAATAGAGATAGCGTACTCACGTCGCGTTTGTACGTCATAATTCAAGTAAATGTTCATATAATCGCATATTCGTATCCGCGCGACACTCACTTTCGGTTAGGACACAGGGTTATGATTATGGTAGCCTTGGAGCATCACAAACAACTCCTTTTCTAGTTTGCAAACAACCTGGCTGTTTACATTGATTTGTGATGCGATGACAGCTCTGAAAAAAACAATCATTTGAACACAAAACTAAACGTCAAATAACATAACAAACATTGATATTATTTTACTTTTAATTTAAAAAATCTTTATAAAAGTATTGTTGTAATACATATTTAGATTAGTAGTGTCACAAATTCGCCACCATGCCTAAAGTAACGCCTGTTATCCGCCATATGAAGGGGTTACCCCAGGATCTATTTTCTGCTGAAGGGCTCATGTACCAAGACTGGCACGCTGTAACCCCATGCCAACGAGCAATCACCACACGATTCGGTCTAGAGTTACAACGAGAACAGGAAGACTATATGAATAGACACCCCGAGGTAACGTTTTATAAAGTTCGCAAGTGCCCTAAAGCCAACCTTAAAGAAATACAAAACATATAGTCGACACGGCTCAGTTGCCAAAGAAGAAAAAAAAAATACAAAACAACATTGGCCATTGCCAATGTTGTTTTGTATTTTTTTTTTCTTCGATATAATACACTATAATATAATACACTATATATATAAACTCGATATAATACACTATAATAGACACATTTGTCTATTATAGTGTATTATATCGAGCTTCTACCCACGACTTCCGTCCGCGTAAAATTTCTTGTGCTTGGAGTGGATCGGGTCCAACGCCTCAATACATCACCAGCCCGCGCTTTTACTTTGTTTTCGCATAGCGTTCTTTCTGACTTTTTTTTCTTTTTGCTCGGCTCCTAAGGGTTCTAGCGTGATGTTCAAAAGCCTTCCTTAAGAATTAGGCTATCAAATACAAAAAAGATTTTTTTTCAAAACTTGCAACCTAATTGCGTAACATACGATCAATCGGAATCTGAATCATTTTGAAGCAAATTGCTAATCCATTGCTTCATAAGTTCGAAAAATTTGTCTGCTCAACACGTAAATAACGCAGTGAATTTTGTTGAACTGTGAAAATGAAACCGATTCCGATTGATTGTGTTTTACGCAATTAGGATGCAGGTGGTTGTTTCAGAGGTTATCGCGTTCAAAAAAACAAACAAACTCTTCAGCTTTATTAATTGTATATAGATTATCTTGCACCAATGACAACGCCATTTTTATGTCCACGCAATTACTGTCCATTCCAAGGTTGCCTAAAAGAGGTCGCAGAAAGCAATATAGCCGACCATTGTATGTTTTGTAAAATGTATTTGTTTTTTGTTATACATGTATTTCCTGGTGTGCAATAAAGTATATATAAATAAATAATAAACATCACATCAAGCCTGTCTTCTACGTAGGGGGAGACAGATAACCGATTCACGCACATTTCACTATTATGTCCTAAATATGAGGAAGTGAAGTATGTGGAAGTGAGTGGAATCATTTAAATGGCAACTGTAAGGGCTACTTGCTAATTATTTACCGATACAGATGTCAAACTGTATGCTTTCCAAAACATAAATAAAATATTCCTAAAAGCCGGCTAAAATACTGAATCCGAGCTGTTTGTAGGTATTTTTAAAGGGAATCTCAATAACACTATAACATGACCTCACCCTCAGCTATTATAATTATTATGTTCGTTTAGTATTGTAATTGTATTATATGGATAACTTTAAACAGTATTCATTGTTAAACAGTATTCATTGTTAGTCCATGTTCTCAAAGCCAACCGGGCAACGGAAATGAAGTACCAACACGGTGGAAGTGAGGTGATCTAACTAAACTATATTGTATGGGCCAACTTCGGAACTAGCGAGAACGAAATATGAGCACCGGACATACTACCACCCATCGTGTTGTTGTTTTAACTAAGCAACACAGAAATTACCAACATACATTCTAATATGGATCGAATAATTTCGTACCAATTTTCTGTTAAAACTGTGATGTTTTAAGAGTTTTTCGGTGGTTTCGCTCATCTGGGGGTCTATTCTCAACGAAGATACGGGCCCGAATGTAGAAGATGCGTCATAACAGGGGTCACATTCAAAATTTTGGACGAGAAACAACACATCGGGCGTAGGGACAACTGTCAAGTCGTGTTGTCATTGATTCTTAGTTCGGAAACTGAACTTATCTTATGTTCGTAAGTGATACGGAGTTGTAACCACCAGTAACTTCAGCCGAAACTATGTATTTCGTGGTTAGGGACTAGATACCCTGTTTTCCGGGTCATCAGTGTCTGTAAACAACTAGAAGCAGAGCAACACAAGAATGTGAAGAATGGTAGAAAGTCAGCAGTGATCCTTCAGTATGATCACATTTGAGGGTCAATCACCATCCCAGTACGGAAGATTTATATTTATTTATTTATATATACTTACTTTATTGTACACCACAAAAATAAATTGCACAAAAAATACATCAAACACTACAAAATATACAATGGGCGGCCTTATCGCTTTCTGCGATCTCTTCCAGGCAATCTTGGAATGGACAGTGATTTTCCTGGACATAAAATGGATCTGTCGTTGGTGCAAATATTATGGATACATCATATGCCTAATACAGTACACTAAAATAGATACACAGAAAATTCAGAAGATTCCGTTCTGAATTGATGATATTAATGATCGTTTTGGACATCGTGCAATGTCAGGGGTAATTTATGCTAGATCGTGGCAAGCACGAGCCTTGTCATGTACGAACCACGGACCCAATATTTCATGAAAATGTTACATGAAGCAGTTCATACTATACAGCTTAAGACCCGAACCTGGTCTGAAACGCGGGCGGCGTTTCAGACGAGGTTCAAGCAAGCATAATATGCGGGGCAAAAGTTGATAGCTGACTAGGTAGGGGCATGGTCAGAGTAGACCAAAAATATATTTGAAATGTTTCATGTCGCAGATTTCGATAATGGACAAAAAATAACGTGATCTTCAGAGCCGTTGATTTTGATATAAGCGAGGGCGGCCTAACCCATAAGGAATCTGATGAAGAAATTGTGTGCTTTCCCTAAATCTAACGACTTTGAAAACTCAGAAACCGGTTCTGTTTTCAGGTCTTAGCAATGCTCAAAATATTTATTGCTAAATCGACAAAAAGAGGCAACCGAAAGGATTCGATGATGGAAGCTGCTCTCCATTTCACAAGACCTATCGAAGAACTGGACGCAGAAATCAGAACCTTTCTGGAATCACCGGAGGAAGGACCTTACGTTAATTTGGTAATATGTACTTCTTCTATTAGTAAATTACAATACGCTAATTTGTAATGGCATTTCTTTTACGACTAAGATTCTAACAACACTTTTGTTGCAGGATGATAGAAAGTTTTACGAATTCGATGACTTAGATTTCATAAAAGATATAAATGAAATCGTCTTGGCACATCATCCACTAGAGCCTTGGGTCTTCCATTCTCCTCCACCTAGCATTCCCAATACTCCGTCATCTTCGTTCATTTCAGTACAAACATCAGAAAACACTCTGCCAACTCCAGGTAAATGTATATTACGTGCCTGTATGTAGATTTAGTACCCTGTACTTTTATAGCACCTCACATGTTGTAAAGAGACTCTCAAAACAGTATGAGTGTCAGAAACGACGCTATACAAAGCTGAACTTTTTCTAAAATTTGATATGCCATATTAACGGCCCCATTCATATTTGCCATATACATATGTACATGTGAAACCCCCGTGTACCGAAAGACGTAGCGTTGAAAGGCCCACAAGGTGGACCGATCTCGTGAAGGCCGCAAGAAACCGTTGGATGCGGGAAGCACAGAACCGGTTGAAGTGGCGGTGCTTAGGGAATGCCTATATTCAGCAGTGGACGTCTTTGGGCTGAATGAAATGAATGAAATAAGTTACACATGAAAATTTGATTTTTGTATAAAATAATAATAGCTCTTTGAAATCTTTATGTGACGGAATGATAATTATTTAAAAAATCTTCAGAGCCAATCCCGACTCCGGAACCAACAACATCACAGATATTCTACAAGTTGATCTCCAATACCGTGGATAAAGTGATCTTTAGCCAAGTTAATGAAGCAGACATCCTCTATGACACTGCCTATGTGGAACTGATGAAGGCAGTCGAACAAGCTATGGAGATCCCTGTCATAGACATAAAAATTGATATAGCCAATCTCTTTAGTGAAGCTTACCACATGTTTGAAGTTAACATCATGGAAAAAGCGGCATTCGGTAATACTTGGAGTTTATTTATTTACCTTTTCTCTATTTACTGCTATCTTTTCATGTGGGCATTTCGCCTGGTTTTGTTTTTCAGGGCACTTTTTCATGATAAAGAATATTTTGGAAGATCTGTCCAGATGCTGTTCTTACCCTATTTTTTTGATAACCGATTGATTTATTTCCCTCAGTATGTGTCACCACATCGTTGACATCGACAGCGTAATTTACTACAGAAAACCGCAGAACTAACAATTATAATCGATGGTTTACCTTTTCTTGTATTTATCAAAACTAAATATACAATTAAGTTATCACACGCCTTTAGTGTGAGACGCAACGTGTGTAGATACTCTGGCGCCATCCCGTCTTCCTGGCTCGGAGTCCTGTTCTGGTGCTGCTGCTGCGGCTGCGGAAAACCTCAAGCGGCGAAAGTATAATAACCTTATCGTTAATCATATTTTCGAGCCGTTTGGGGTTAAAACCCTCGGTCTGAGTGCTCATGCTATGTTCAACGAAATCTCCAAACGGCTGATTGACACTTCCCGTGACCCAAGGGCTAGCTTCTACCTTGGCCAGAGGCTAAGTATTGCTATACAACGTGGATATGCCGTCAGTCTCTTGGGTACATTACCAGTCGACAGCTATGTGGAGGAATTTTTCGACGCCATATTTTAGTTTATTCATAGTTTTGTTAGGTTAGGATATTATATTTTTATTTTGATAGTTTCAGTATTAGAAGTCTATCCAGTGTATATATTTGTAACCTCCTAAACAAATGGTATTAAGTTAAGCAAAATAAACACGACATTATTACTATCAACTAATATAATAACAATGTTCTTGAAAGTATAATCCGCACAACTGATTCCATAAACATTGTCATGTTTTTATTACCTAGTAATGTTAACTGATACCCATATTTATAATGAATCTTCATAAATCCGGTGATTATCAGGAGAATATATTATTTTGAGTCATGCTGAACAATATTCCCCCGTTCATATTCATTAATGTGCAAGTATTCATCAGCTACCCGTAATACGCCCATTGAAAAGGCTTTTACGCAATAGTGCCTTTAGTGTTCCGTATATTTTGTGAAATGGAATAACAATAGTTTTTATTTATTGTCTGCTTTCAGCCGCCGAGATAGCATGGCAGAGACGAATGCGGAAGAAGTTAAAGAAGACTCTGAGGCGACAAAATAACTTTAAAGGTTTTATATTTGTATCCTAACCTTTTTTGATTCTGACGTTTTTGCACAGCTTCGGAAAAACCATCGTATCTGACAGCTTATGTCAAATACTGTTTATCTTCTTTAAACAAAATTGTGGTGATTGTAAAAATGATCAAAAATAATATCGGTGCTTAACTATTATAACCGATTCAGTATTCAGAATAGCTTATTAGAAACCATACGTTCGAAAAAATTGCCTGGTAAGCTACGATGTAAGTTTTCATTGTAAAGCTTATGTCATCAAAGTTCTCACGGTCTTCATATCGCGACTTAGTTCATTAATCTGCTTCAACGATTCTCATTAATTTTAATAAAGTTAAGTACTTCGATGAAATAACTACGTGCAATTAACAAAATAAGTGTCCTTTTGTATAATTTGGTCAATGTAGGCACTTTGGTATTTCATGAGTGCTAGGCTTATTACGATGTTCTGTCTCAATTCTTTGTTTTTTGCCGCGAATTTTATATTATCACTACCTAACCCCACGTTGTACTGTCCTGTCGGATATTTACAAAATTTTAACTTGGAAGAGTCCCGCACTCAGTGGCGACGACCTTAACCAGCATAATTACTAGCTGACCCGACAGATGTTGTCCTGTCCCGTCGGATGTTTACAATCATTTACTTTGAAGAGTCCCGCACTCGGTGGCGACCGGCTTGACCAGCATGGTCTCAAATGCCGCCGACAACATGCCGCTCGGGTATTTGAGCACCGTACTCAAATACACGAGTGGCAACGAGCGGCACGTTGTCGACAGCGGCCATCGACGAATCTCGAGGGCTGCAGTTGATGTTAATATTATTATTATTTAGTGTTTCATGTATTTTTTAAGCAATCTAAAAAAAAAAATGGGCTGCAGTTGCTTTTACCGTTGACGCGTGTCGCTCATGTGTATGCACACTAATACGTAATTGAATTAATGGTAAGGTAAGTTAATAAAACTTGTGATCAACAGGATATGAGACGCCCCCTACTCCAAAGAGTGAAATTTCATCCCACGAGAGCTATAAGAGGCCTCCCCCGCGGCCTTGCGAGTGTCAATCATTGGCCAACTACAATCGATATGGAAAGGTGAACCCATAACAAAAAATAATACCTATTCAGGAAGTCCAGCATCCTACTTGTGTAACACACTTTCAATCACAATCCCAGGATTTTGAAGGAAATTCCTAAATATACTTAGATATTAAACTAATGCCAAGACCACCCAGGATTAGGTTAGGAGGAGATTTTTTTATAAGTTGGCAACTTTGTTCATTCAATGCAAACCTGTGTTGCGTCGTTATTGATTGCTATATAATTTGTATTGAACTGGAAAAATTTTTTTTCACTTCAAATAGGCTGCAAAGCTGCAATCCAACCTCTAGTATAATGACAAACATTCCACACTTGCATCATAATCTACTATTTATTAACTTTGTTTTCCTTTTAGGACCGCTTCGGCATCTACCTGCCGCGCGGAGAAGAAGAGGATTGCAAGAAAAATGTAACTACGACTCCAGACTGTATATCAGAAACTACTTCCAAAACAGAAAACGATGACAAGACGGAAACTTGGTCTAATCAAAGCAATAAGACGACTAGCTACAAAAGTACAGTCGATAATTAAAACGGAAGAGCACCAGAAGATGTCAGAAACAGGCAAGTTTAATAGGACTTCATAACTGACACGATGTACGCAATGGATTTTATAACCAAGTATTATATACCAAGAGAAATCGATGTATCATTTTTTTTCAATTTGTGTGCACCGCTTGTCTTAAGAAAGCAAATACCTCGTGATGAATACCACATACCACACTTCTGCGTTTTCTGCGTTGCCAGAAACAAAATTATTGTTCTTATTAATATTTACAAAATACAAAAATATTCAACTACATGTGGTTTTCTTTATTTATCACTCATGAATAGTATTTACGTACGCCTAGCGGGACCCTCGACCCAACCAAGGTAGACTATTATAGTGCTCTCATTTTGTGCCATTATAATATTCAAAATAAATGGGAGGTTTTGATTTTGTGCTTCAAAGATGTAGTAGTTAAGCTAAATCGAATAGTGCGCAGATAGTTTGTTTGGTATAAGTTTATACGATGTTTTATAGTTAAACGATTGTTACTGTGTATTGCTTTCACTTTTATAATTCTTGCAGCACCCTAATTGCGTAACACACAATCAATCAAAGACGGTTTCATTTCGACAGCTCAACAACATTCATTGCGTTATTTACGTGTTGAGCAGATTTTATGAAGGTAACCTTTTTCAACTTATGAACCAATGGATTAGCAATATCCTTCAAAATGATTCAGATTGAGATTGATTGTGTGTTTCGCAATTAGGGTGCCGGTTCTTCTTTACCCGTGGTCCCGACGAACCGCCGGAACACGCTTTTTATTTATATTCTTTAATTATTAATAAAACCTTTCTGTGTTATGACTTGACCTTGGTACAACTTTAATTCGGCAGCATTGTATTTCTCGGAGGGACCACGGGTAAAGAAAATCCCCATGGTACCCTTCCAGGGACCACGGGAGGGACCACAGGTCACAGACTGTGAATACCATACTGGCATGCAAGCTACTTGCATACTTTTGTGCAAGTTACAGACATGAGTTTTCCGGGCTTTAGGTACACGTTGGTAAATTTAAAACCTGCCATGCCGTCCGTCGATGTGCGGTGGTCTGTGCAGAGTTTTAATTATTTTGTAATTAACCTTTGAAACAATTATTATCGAACGCGTTTTCATACCCGTTGTTTCATAGGACAACACGGTCTACCAAGCAGAGTGTGTGGGTATAATACAAGCGGCCCATGCCATAGCAGCCAGGAGAGTTACGGACACTCATGTTCGTATACTCTCTGACAGCGCCTCATACCTTCAATTCAAGGGAAGCATCACATCAAATCTAATACTAGAATGTCACAAGGCGCTTGAACAGGTAACTGTATCGAACCGCAACACAGTGACACTACAATGGATAAAAGGACACAGTGGATCACTAGGTAACGACGCAGCTGACGAGCTGGCCAGAAGGGCATCCAGCACGTCAGTCTATGGACCGGAATCAGTCGCGCCTATCCCCTTCAATCAACTACGCAGGTGGCTACAGAAGCACACTCACACACAAGCAGAGAACTGGGGGTCCTTGTCACCGGGCTGCAGTCAGTCCAAGGAAGGCATGCCATCATTAGATGGCAAGTTAACCAAAAGATTACTACGTCTGGACATGAAAGGCCTGCGCCTGATGACGTAGACCATCACGGGACACTGCTCACTAAACTAACACTTCCACACGATAGGCATAACGGACAGCCCCCTGTGCAGGGCTTGCATGGAGGCTGATGAGACCGTCGCGCATGTGCTCTTTGAGTGCACAGGCTTTACCCAGATTAGGTCGGAAACTCTCGGAACACCCAGATCTTACACAAATGTTCTCAACAGACCAGGAGACTTAATAAGCTTCTGGAGGGAGGTGGGCTGGTTGGAATAACCACCGACGGCCGCCATGGCCCACGCACAATGGTCCACCTGAAGGACTAAGTGCGGAAACCAAACCCGTAACATAGAACATTCATAGGACAATTAGACCAATGTTCTTTTCTTATTTGTTAGAATAAAAAACCACCACAAATGGCCAACAATATTTATTAGTAAAATAACAATCCCAACTAAGCAAAAATATTAATTTAAATAACTATAACGTAATCATTATTTTAAAACATTTAAGGCGACATAGTATTTTAGCATGTTAAAAGTGAAATAAAAATAAATAATAATAATTAAGACTATAATATATTAGTCACACACCCTCTAGAGGACGTTCATGTACTCTCCAATCTTCATCTCAATTCTTCACATCGGTCAGTTCAGAATGCACACATATGCTCACAAAAAAGCTAGCGTGCTTGAATCTGCATGCTCATTTCTAGTTCAAAATAGCATGCTAAGTATTGTACTGGTACCGTATTATGAATATTTAATGCAATCATGATTTCAGTGTAAGAGAGAGACGGAGCTATACATGACCAATAGCACCATCCCTTTCTCGCACTGGAATCGTGAATCGATATTAATCCTTGGTAATACGGGTCGCAAATCTATGTCCAATAGCTTATTTTGCGTACACAGCATGCTAACAGCTCCATAGAAATGTACTGCCATGTTATTATTCCTCTTTTAGTTCCCGAGGAGTAAACTTCCTGCATCGAGCGTCGGGCTCAGCGTGATCCGCTTCGAGCATAGCTTCGAAGGAATATGGACGAAACGGCCAACCACCGCCAGAGTAAAACTTGCTCATGAATTCCACCCTGAAAACAACAAAAACAAAAGTTATTACAAGAGTGTATGAGGGACGGTGACTAATACTAGAAATGTTTGAAAAAATAGACTACGTACGCACTGACTGGTGGCTGGCTTAGCGCCTAGAGACTAGCGATTCACGACGATTGCGAGTAACGAAGTGAAACGAACATTCTAAAGTTTTCGCAACTGACCGCACTTCACGCTTAGCGCATTTGCGAGTCGCCTAGCGTGTATCGAACAGATAAAGGCTGTAAGCAAGCCACCTACCAGTGCATACGTAGCGTTAATCTAATTTTAAAGAAGGCATAATAAAATGAGGTAAACGAAAAAGTCTGTACCTAATATCGATGAAAATATGGAGAAGCTACTGGCTTAAATTTCTGGAAGGGATAATTCCCGTCCTTGTCGCGCAGTACGGGCAATGTATGGTGCTAATATGAAGTTAGATTGATTGTCGTGACGTCACTGCTGGTGATATACTCATGCACGCTCGCCCCCGCGCATATTAAATCAACAGTTATTAAAAAAAAAACTGCCGTTTCATAAAAAAGCAATACCGATACGGTCAAAATTCAGGTATGGAACAGCTGATTTTATTTATATTACCGACGAAAAAGCTTGTAAAAAGGGGAAGGTTCTATAAGTAATCGATAGGTACGAACAAGCGACACCGCTAGATTTCGTGGGAGGATTAATCCCTAAGATGTACCTCCAAATCTAAGGGGGTAGGGGGGGGGGATTGGAGCTATAGGATGACAAGTTGTATGAAATCCCAATGCGCAATCCGATTACCTTAAAACTTAGCACAAATACTAAGCTAAGGAAATAATAAAGTTTGTCATCATTTCATCAAGTTCCTCAAAACAACCTCCTAAAGAGTCAAAAACGCATTTTTGAATATAATTAATGCAACATTAATGCAGAAATATAGTTTAACTAGCGGAGCCGGCAGACGTCGTCCTGCCCGGTTGAGTCATCATGTACCGACAGCAGCGCCACCTAGCGTGTCCAACTGTTTTTATACCATCCAGGAACCCATTGAAATATACTCACAAAATTTCATCCAAATCGGTCCAGCCGTTTAGGAGGAGTTAGGTGACAAACACACGTACAGAATAATTATATAAATATAAGAAGATTAGGTGGTTGTAGCTTTATCATCATCGTTTTAATAAATTGGAGTGAATCGGTGAATTTCAATCAGTTCTAGTCACTTAACTAGTCGAACAAAAAGTGGCTAGCCGCGCCGCTAAGCTTTGCGTGATGTTGACCCCAAACAAAAACAAACATCATTTTTTTATTTTTTATTAAGAATACAATGTTGTCAAGCCACGAGCCTGTCTCTTTAGCTTTCAATACAACGGTCTTGCGATGATACACTAGCAAGCTTTACCGGCAAGACAACAAGACGTGGTGATGAACCCTGGTGTATCAGCGACTTTAAATAAATTCAGTGAGGACCACATTGTCTGCGTACTCCCAGCGGAAAAAGTTTCATGATTTCAGTACAGCAGGTCTTTAGTGATTAACGTCATGTAAATGTGTATGATAATTTTAAAGTATGTCCAGCCATTTTTGAGATATTTCCGAAAACCCCTTACCACTAGGGGAACGTTCTTACAGCCAACAATCAGAGTATAATTTCGTTAGTATTATTAAATACTTCTTTTTGTATATATCGACATAATATAAACCATGTCCATCTGTAATAATGAACCTTTTGGATGGTGAAGTTTTTTTTAAAGTTACCTTCTATGTACATATACACAACCTCACAAAATTCGTTCTCTGTCTTTAAAGTAGCAGTAATAATAGACAAATGTTGCCTACGATTTCGTTCGAATCAAAGTTTTCCTTGGGTAAATCACCTAGCTGAACAGTGGATAGACGAGATAAAAAATGATGGTGTTGATATAATTTTTTAAATCGTATCCGCTCACAGTAAACTATCGTCAACTGGGTCATAGTATCCCAGAGTTCACAGTAAACAGAAATCGTCAACTGCAGCTATTAGATACCGAAACCATTACGTCAGTTTCCTAAGAAAGCGGTGAAAGGTCACACAATACCGGTTGTCCAATAACGTTTTTTGACACACTAATGTCAAACACTGGTGAAAATAACAGATTTTTATGTCGTCCGTTATAATATTACAGAAACTCTTTCTTAGGAAATCAAAGCGTGTCCTAGAAGAGCGATGGCCGCCAAATAACCGGAGTGACTGCCGTCATGAAAACGGGGGCAGCGGCAAAGATTTAAACCGATAGATATGCCCGCAATACCGCGTCAAAAGATAGTCAAGTTTCTGTTTCATTTTGTCACAGTGACTTGATTTGAACTCGCTCTTCTTAATATGGACACATTTTCCCGTGACTAACTAAGATGAGGGCAGCGATTTAAATCGGGCATTTGAGCAGCGGGGTTTGACTTTACAGTGTCATAAACGCTCTCTAGGAAAACACACTAACTTACTTTAAAAAATAACGTTTGAGTGAAGTTATTCGTCGGTAAATTGCAAACGCTATGTGGCGGCCACCGGTCGTCTAGGAAACCGTAGCTTAACCAAATAAAATTACTAAGTACATTTATATGTCAATAGAATACATACATTAAATTATGTTGCTGAGCGTACAAGATAATAAAAAAAATATGATATAAATCATATTTGAAAAAATATATATATCATATTTTTTTCATATAAGTCTCATTTTTTTTTATATATATCATGATATTTTGAAAATAATACATTTTGAAAATGGCAAATTTAAAAAATATCATATTTTGGGAACGAAGAGCCGTAATGATTAAATAAACAACTTACCAGTGTAATCTAAGGCAATGAAGGAAAGCGGATAACCCTTCCATTACCACCAATATGGAGACAGTAAATACGGCCCATAGTGCGAAAATTGGAACCAGCCTAAAGGCACCTTCTACGGTGCGAACGTGTAGGCCGAGTTTTGACAGAATCATGGCCCATAACATCTCGGAGAGTTCTGCAAAAATATCAATGTGGACTTAATACTATTTCTAGCGACCCCCGACCCTGCTTCGCATGGGTGCTATGGTGATAATACATGTCAAAACATTGAGATTTAAATTGTATGTACGTGTGGTGTGTTTGTGTGTTTTTAGGACTGACAAATCGTATTTTTTTGATGGGTTACCGAAATGGCAGAAATATCGGGTGTAAGTGTAATAAGTGTTTAGGCCTTAAAACAGATTACATAAACAAATAAAATAGAAAAACTTGCGCTTTCATTACAAACACGGGTACTTTTATTGATCAACACACGTAGTTCTGATTTCTTTATAAAATGCTTAAGGACATTTTAAGGCATTTAATTCATTTAAGTCTTGTCTTAGTTGTAGTTCTAACGTTGTCAACTACGAATTACATTTTGTCATTGCATTTGATTTAAACGGTACTGGTGAGTATTGCCTGCAGGATATATCCCGCACACACTAAGAATAATATGAAAGGTGTCCGTAATCAATTTAAATACAATATTATAATCCAGCGGATTAAGATCGGGACTAGACGACGGCCAGTCTTCAGCTCTGATGAAGTCCGAAACGTTCACTTCCAACCAAGACTGCGTGGACCGAGCTTTATGACCCGGCGCCGCGTCTTGTTGGAAGGATCATACTTGGTTATTGAACATGGTGTTGTTAAGGGGCTTAACTACCTTCTCAAGAATGGTATCTTGATACACTTGTGCCGATGTTTTGATACCTTTTTCACAAAAATATGGCTCAGTCACTCCTTCATAGCTAACACCCCACCAAACTATCACTGAAGTCGGATAAAGCCCACGTTGCACTCTGTCGACTAATTGGGAAACTTCCTTAGAGCTTTGAGCATAATACGGTCATTTTTTTTGTTAAAATGTTGCTCAATTGTAAAGATTTTCTCATCCGTAAACAAAATTTTTCTGTGACCTGCCTTTGCGTACCGCTTCAGTAGTTGTTTCGATTTTACCCCCCTATTCTTTTTTAAATTATCAGTTAAAAAATGACCAGTGCGTCTCTTATAGGCTGCAAGTCCTAAGTCATCTTTTAAAATACGCGACATGGTTCTGGGTGCTATCTTCATCTCCCGAGATAAAATCTTTTGCTTTCGGACAGGATTTCTTCGAATTCTTTCCCTTACTGCTTTGACCACCTTTTTCGTACGAACGCCGGAACATGGACATGACCGTACGGAACGTGGACGGCCAGATCTTTTTCTGTCACAAACAGAGGAGGTCTCATTGTACCTATTAATAGCCCGGTACACAAACATTTGACTAATACCAAGCGTATGGAGAGTTTTAAAAATTGCATTTGGCTCCAAACCAACTTTGTGTAATGCAATCACAGCGATTCGGTTCTCTTTATTACCCCACTCCATTTTAATATCGCAAAATATTGTACAATGTATTGGCGCCAAAATTAGAAAACTCAATGAACAATCCTATAAAAATGACAGATTCCAAATTCAAATGTAATATCTTTCTTATTTTTAATTGTAACAGTATTTATGGCCAGACTGTGTATATAAATGAATCCCGGTTTCCCTTGGTCACGCCATAACTTGAGAACGACTTTACCGATTTCATCCATCCTTTTTTTTAAGTTTTCTAATACAATGTAGAAGGTTCTTACGAAAAAAAAAAATAAGAAAGATGCTTCACGCGGACGAAGTCGTGGGCAGAATCTGGTTAGGTGTATATTTTTTAACAAGCTTTAATTTAGTTTCACCTGTCCCGATGTTGTGTCTGTAATCAAATCTTGCAAATTAAATTTGATCCACTTCCCGGTTACCGATTGAGCTGAAATTTTGCAAGCATGTGTAAATCGGACGACAATGCAATAATATTATGATATGGAGCTGATCTGATGATGGAATCGGAAGGTGGCCATAGGAACTCGGTAATTAAACGACACAACCACATCAAATTTGGGCTCATTTGATTCGTCTTGACGAGTACTTTGGTGCTAGATGGTAACCAGTGTCTGATGGTGGAGCTGGAAGGTGGCCATAGGAACTCAGTAATTAAGCGACACAACCGCGGCGATTTTGATTCGTCTTGATGGGTGGACCGTTTTTAATGGGTGGTGAGTGGTGGTAGTTTGGTGGACGTGAATATGCGACCCCATCTTTGGGAAAATAAGTTCGTTCGTTCCGTTTGTTATGAATGTGGATTTTGTCTTTGATTAGATGGACGACCCAATGCCAAGGTAAGCATGTGCCAAGGGCTGAATGGTATGAGGGTGTATAAACATTTCATATCGCTAACGTTGCGCCTCAGGGTACCAGGGCTAATCCTGTTGTATTGAAGCCCCCTACAATTGACCTCTGGGGGGATGGACCGTTTTTGTGGCTCATAAGCAGTTCACCAGATTCTTAATTTACCTGTTTCTCGATTTACCACATTCTGATTGATCAGATACTCGTACTCAACACACTGGATTCTCAACTCACCATATTCTCAATTCTTCAAAAGTACAATGAGAAACGAAATTCTAAAATGTAACAATTATACATTTTCTATCAATAAAATGATGCAATGAAAAATAATTAGCAAGCAGGTACTTCTATTTTAAAAGAAAGATTAATGTTTATTTGGACACAGTTCGTGAGACAAAATATAAATAACAAAATAAAAAATTAAAATAATGTTTTAACAACAATAGTGTGTGCCTCACGGCTGCGCCAAAAAGGTTCATTTCAGCATTCAATTAATGCCAGACAGATGCTGTCTGACCCTGGTTTTCTAAGAACATGCACAATGATAAATGGTCAAAATATTTTTAAAAAATAGGCAGTCATAGACTGCCGATAGAAGAAACAAAAAAAAAGAAAGTATTTTTCTTTTCTTTCAGCACTGAAAACTTGAAACTTTGGAATAACTGCGCGTTTTAATTTTTTAATTAATATAGTATGAATAATTCTTTCATAATTTGTAAATTGAAATTATGATTAGTCTGGTCTTCAAATCTCTTGGCTCTCCGAGCAATAATTAAATATGAGTACAAAATATAAACACAATTTAATTGAAATAATAATTAGTGTTTATACACTTATATTATTTATACCTTGTATTTGTATTTATGTTAATGAACTTTATTTTAATTGTTAGCATCATTATCATCGTTAAATTCAACAATACTTAAGATTATTTACAATCAATAAAAAAAAATGTAGGTAGGTAACTAATAGACTAACCGTTCTCTCACACATTTGTTACCAGTTAGGTAACAAATGTGTGTACAACATTTGGTGAATTGAGAATCTGGTGAGTAGAGAATCGGGTAAGTTGAGAAACAGGTTAATTGATAATCTGGTGGGTTAAGAATCTGGTGAATTGAGAGTTTGGTTAATTGCTCATGAGCCGCCATTTTGATGGTACATTAAAAAACATTAAGCATATTACACCTTCATTATTTTTTTTTTGCAATCACAATGTAACACGCTTTTATTTATAAAAAATCGTTAAAGGTCGCAATGTAGGTATATTGGAAGTGGCGGCCTTTCGCCAAAAGCAATAACATTGAACTTGCCTCAGAATTGAACGCGATACCTACGCCTCACTGATTAAATACGCACTTAATAGGATACACGTATTATCACACTCACTTTTACACCCTGTGCGTGTTTCTAAACTATTAAGGTCTGATTTTTCAATCATCTGATACCTTTATTCCAGGAATAATTTTGAAATATAGACAGTTATTTCATAGAAAACCCGGCAAACGTCAATACTTATCAATAAAAGCGAAAACTGGGACGGACTTTTAATTTTTACAAACGTCATACGGCTGACATCCATTTTTGGGAATCCCTTCTTTACTTATTATTTCGTTATTTTTTTACGAAGTTTTCCAAGTAAGCGCATTTTACAAGTTACGCCTCTATAGTTCCTGAACTAAAAAAGTTATCTAAGCCGTTATAGTTTTCCTGTAGAGTTCATCACATGGACTACCATTTTCATTTTTTTCAGATTTTTGAGCCAGCCAGTATTTTAACAAAAAAAATGCGCTTCAAAGTTGAATATCTCGCACACGGATACCTAAATCAAAAAATCGGCGACCTCTCAATGTTTTTAAAGGACCTATCACCCTACACTATGGGGTAGAGAAAAAAAAACATCCCCACTTTACGCCTTGGGGAGGTACCTCCCCAAAAAAAAATAATTTTTTATTTTATTTTAGCACTTTGTCGACGTGGTAAATACACATATCCATGCAAAGTTTCATATTTCTAGCACCAACCGTTTGGAAGGTAAGCCGAGGATGGACGGACGGATATGACGAAACTATAAGGGTTCCGAGACGTGAACTACGGAACCCTAAAAAGGGCCAAAAATAAAGTGAACTTCGGAGCCGTTGATTTTCATATGATCGATGAGTGGCCTAACCCATAATGACCTAAATACATAGGCAAATGTGACGAAGAAATTGTGGGCTTTCCCCAAATCGGACGACTTTGAAAATTCAAAATTGGACCATTTTTAAAAGGATATTCAGGGCGAATGAAAGTTATTCTGTGCAATAGTGATACATGTGAATACATAAATATCTCACGGATTGATGGAGATTGAGAGAAATTTCATTAATTCAGATAAGTACCCAAAAGTGGTTATCATTTTGCATTTATCTCCAAATTAACTAATCGAATAGCTTTGATGGCTATGTGAATTTAAATCTGACCCTTCTGTGATGATTTTTCAGTATAGAGAAATTTTAAAATATCAAACACTAGTCATCAATCCGTCAGATATTTATATATTCACTATCAGGACATGTAACTATATGGGTAGCTCTCCGTCCGATCAGGACCAGGCCCGTGCCGGACGGCGCGTATTTGTTTCACGCGCGCCTCAAAGAGATGTCAGCATAGTTGACGGGGCCCGACAGGGCCGAAGCCTGCTGGGGTAGCGGGATCGTCCGAAAGGGTTACCGCTGCCCTGGTACATAAAGGGCTAAGGAAGGAACACGGGTGGGTTTTAGTCAGTAAGAGTCTGACACTCCCTTCTGCTCCACCCAGAGCGGGAGGGGTCATTTGATGATTTCCCATCCTCAAAAAAAAAAAAAAAAAACCGACGTAACACTAGCACAGAATAACTTTGATTCGCGCTGAATATCCTTTTAAAAATGGCCTAAAAGTCGTCAGATTTGAGGAAAGCCCACAATTTCTTCGTCAGATTTGCCTATTTAAGTGATTGTGGCCACACACGATCATATGAAAATCAATAGCTCTGAAAATCACTTTATTTTTGTCCCTTGTTTGAAATTTGAAAGTGGTCTCCTGACCAAGGGGCTTCTATCTGAAACTTCAAAAATATTTTGGGTGTTCTCTCCTCATGCCACACCTACTCAGCTATCAACTTTTCACCCTGAATATGCTCGGTCAAAAACCCTCTGGGCTCCCCTACCAAAACGCTCTCCCATGTGGTACAACGCGCGCCTGTATAAATCGTACTTATGACTTTTATAAAACACGATTACTGACAGATGCTTCCACTGACTGGACTGGTCCACTCTTTGTGTGTTACTTTACTTTCCTCAAATTCCATTTCAGACTGATGTGCATGGTCCTCACACGATCTGATCAAGATTATGTCTGGTCTTTTAAGACATTGGCCCCTGACTTTGTTTCGACATATCTTCTCGGAGATAGTCAGATAGGAAATGTTGACTCTACCTAGCTTATTTTTATATGATTTGCTATTTTTCAGAATAAACAATTTCATTTCGTAGCAAGGCACATTACAACACAATTTTTCTATTAAGCCACAATAGGAAAGCAAAATGTTTCGAATTGTACATGAGTGTTTTTCGCCGACGATAACATGCCGTGCACGTCCACTGTATAACCTGCCGCGCCGTCGCCAGATAACAGTACAAAACCAACCGTGTACGGCACGTTTGGTGTCGTATGTGTCGTACCGTGCTTAATTACTTACGTGAATGTGCAAGTGACAGAGCCCACAGCCGAAGGTATGAAGCTGTATGTGATATAGTACTGAGCACAAACTCAATGGTGTGAATTCCTTGGTGCAACATCACCTCTCCACTCACGACTGTGTATTTTTGTATATCCGCATTTAATTTTTGTGTAGTCACTGCATGCATTACATCTTCACTATTTTTAGGTTCAGGGCTTTTTACAAGAAATTTCTTCAGAGCATTCTACAATAAATGTATATTATTTTTATTATTGCGCTAACTATGACGCAATAACATTGCCATTGTTACCTTTGCTACTATGCAAGGGTAAGAAAGCCATGGCAAGGGTACGGACTTCATAATAATCGTGCAAATGTCACGATCTACGAGGTAGCTAGTGTGCTTAATGTTCGTTCAATAATATCCGAAAGTCTCAAAAACTTAAGCTATTTAGGATACTATTCAATTTACTACTGTGTTGAAAATGAGATCGTTAAGGTTGAAAATCAGTAATTTTATTGAAAGTATATAAAAGAACATAAAAATACTAAAAAACAGGAATCAAATACGTGCCTCGGCTTTCTTTCTTTTTCGGTTATTCGTGATTATCAAATAAACTGGTGTTCCCAGGAGCATAATAGGCACACATGCTACAGCGATAAACACCAGAACCATTTGGACTGATCTCTGGCCATCGAAAATGTATGCCCTTGTGCACCCATCATTTGCCGGCTTGGTTTCGGACATGAGCACCATGTCAATAAATAATATAAGGATCTGAGGAGCACAGGCCGTGTTATACTCCGGATCACCTGCAAAAAGTTAAACACACTTAGAGAAAATATTCGTTTTATGTTAGGTTATAATAATAATAATGATAATTGCGCTTCTATCAGGCTCTTCATGAGCCCGGTGTAGATTTCATAGCGTCCGTATTCTGGCTACGTTTTGGTGACCTCTTCGAGGAAACTGAAGGTTTCGCATATTATAAAGGACGGGACATGCCACCGTCTGGGTGAGTCCATCATCCATCTCTGGTTGTTCTCGTCTGGCTAACGGAGAGTACTTGCAAAGGCATAACCAAGTAGCCCGGATTATTCAGCAGCAACTTGCTTTGAAATATAAACTTTTAGCGGTATCTACAACACCACATGGGAACAACGCGTCATACTGACGTCACGCAAACCTGCATCTCGCAAGCAGAGTTTACCATGTAATTAGCATAGATACAATTTCCCAGTATCAATCGTTGGGCAGTTGCCCGCCAGACTCAACACCCGTCTGGTCGGAGGATCCTCCCTTTTCTATAGAGTATGAGTGAACTTTACACTCTGTTCCTCATACCTCTATATGGATTCTGAGGTACCGTATTACATGTATGTGCCCGACCCAGTTTTTGAAAATGACAAAAAGCGTGCATTCGAACTATGGTGAGTTGCAGTACAGTTTTGTCGCACAAATGTTGTTCGCACATCCATTTGTCGAGCTTACGTAGTATACTCGTCTGGAATGGGGTACCACGGGCAATAAAAATATATTTAATGAGGACATTGTTATTCAGGGGGTTCCACGGGCAAAAATATTTGCTCGTGGTACCCCAAGGGGTACGCAATTTTACAATGAGGAAAATAGTAATATCGGATTACAGTTTGAGGATGTTAGATAGTTACAAAAAAAAAAGATGTGTTTAAATAAATAAAACATTCGTATATATACTTATATTTTTGTTGGTTGTTGTTGGTTATACTTACACACCTCCACCGCAGTTACTTACATTGTTAGGTTATTGAAACATTGATTTAGAACTCGGACACAGATTATACTCAAAGACAAAGACATATTTATTCGTGGGATATGACCCAAGGTGGAAAGCAATGGTGACCAGTATTTACGACCCCGACTCACAAATAGTAGGTCATGGGTTCGAACCCAGGTAGGCGCTCTGTGTATTTCACGACCACTGCTTTCAAAACGGAGAAGGAAAAAATCGTGAGGAAACCGGTATGTCCTAAGAACCAAAAATTCAAAGACATGTGACATTTATTAACACGCACTGGGCCTGCTTGGTGGTAGATAACGATCAACGTGAAAAAAGAAAAAACCGGCCAAGTGTGTGTCTGACCACGCACAATTAAGGGTATCGTTAGTGGCTACTAAAGAATGAACGGGTCTTCAAATCTAAGTTATGAAATAAGATATAGATACTGAATGGGTTAACTATTATATAAGTAGGTATTTAAGGGCCGCTTTTTTGACCCGCAGTAAAACTCAACCAATTGTTAAAAATAGTAACTACTTAATGGTTAATTTTTTGCAAAATTTGTTTTTTGGGAAATTTTTAGTTTGTTTTTGAATGCCATATATTATTATTCCCTAAAAGTATAATTTAAAAAACCTACTAAGTATAGGTATGAATGAGGTCATACTCGATTTTAAATAGGTAATTAGAATAATGCTGAATTGAACAAAACCAAAAGTGTGTGGTTTACTTCGAACTAAACGACTATTTACGACAATTAATTTAAATTACCCTCCTTTTGGGCTTCGCCGCAATCGGGTAAAAAATATGTACTTATAGTTACTTTATAATACATTATAAATATTTTCTTTAAAAAAACAATATTGCAGACTAGATACAGATATTTTTATGTATTAATGTTATTACAAGTATAGAAGACTGTTATTATAAGTAAAGTAGGACATTGTCTTATTTGTAATGGTATTAATATTATCGTATGACAAAAGTTGATGTAATTCAGCTTGTAACGTATGGCCATAGTAAATTTTAGGAAATATCGATAAATCGTATCGAGCTTTTCACCCCTATTTTTGACGTGACTAAATGGCGGTTGTCAGTTGTTGTCAGATTCTATGCATTTAAACATTGCAATCACATACACTTAGGCTTTAGAAAAAAACTGCGTAGATACCTTATTATATAGGTAGGTACAAAAAATAGCTAAATGTATGATGGTATTGTTTTTTATTTTCTTAAAAATCACTCTGAGATATTAAAAAATATACCTAATATTCGTTGTTATGGTTCGATTATAACCTCAAAATCTGATACTTTTTTTTAAATATATCTATTCTGCAGCTAGTCCGCTATACAAATAAGATCTTATAGGAGTTTTCTAATGATCGAATTCCAGGGCGAACAATGTATGGGCGCAGAGCAATGTCCTTTAACCATTAGTTACTATTTTTAACAATTGGTTGAGTTAACTACGTATTTAAAAACCGGCCCTTTGACACGACATTGAACTACTGCCTATTTAATAATAAATCATTTTTACTTACTGTTTTTAGGCGAGTACATGAACCATTTTAAGAAACACAAGATTACCAGCCAAAAGAACATTAATGTTAGAAACAGTAGTTCAGGAATGAATTGGAAATAAATTGAGTAGGTGCGTTTGAAGTACCTGAAAAATATAGTTTTATCTGGCAATGTAGGTATCTATTCAATGCCAAATAGGTAATATCGCTAAAACCTATATCTGACAATTTTTAAAACAAAATTCCGTAGATACACATGATGACCACAGCTGCGTCCGTAAGTAAAACAAAAGAGGATCCTTTTTAGGTCAACTAATAATATGCACTGCAAGCAGGAATAGTCCTTACGGTGGTCAGATATAAATTTTGGCGATACTACTAGTTCTCCCATAGATACCGTCCTTTCACAGTTTTTTTTACCTCCGACAGTCAGTAGCAGCCCAATACCAACCTTATATTAACGAGAATAAAGATCATTGTGATCCTGACAGACTTGTCAGTAGCAACAACCTAACAGCAACTTTATTACATGGAATATCACTGTGATTGTGACAGTGATGCAAAATCAGAGGTACGAGTAAAATAACTGTAAATGGACTGTAGTATTAACCTTCGGCAATCATCGTCAATCGGAAATACGAACGCGCGGTGATGAGATCTAAGGGCCCGTTTACACGTACCACAACCACACCACATCGCAGCGACAAAATATGGGCAAGCAGTGGTTACGTGTGAATAGTGTCGCTGCAACTTCTTGCAGTTGCGTTAGCGTTAGTAGTTGTGAGGTATCTACAGCGCGACATGCGAACTACGCCTCATGCTGACGTCACGTAAAATCCTGCATCGCGCAAGCAGAGTTTACCGCGCGAATACCATATATACAATGTCCCGACGATCAATCGACGGGCAGTTGCCCACCAGACACAACAACCGTCTGGTCGGAGGATCCTCCCTTGTCTATGGACGATGAGTGAACTTTAAGCCCTGTTCATCATACTTCCACACTGGTGATCCTGAACTTGGACATTAGCGCAGCCTTCGTGAAGCTAGTTCAGCGTGACGTCATCATCATAACTTTCGATGCTAAACTTCAGTGGGGTCCACATATAGATAATTTTTCAAAAAAGCTAAGTTCCGCAGCATACGCTGTTAGAAAAATTCGTAATTTAACTGATATAGAGACAGCCCGTTTAGTGTACTTTAGCTATTTTCATAGTGTAATGTCGTACGGTATTCTATTGTGGGCAAATGCCGCTGATATTCAGACTATATTTGATTTGTAGAAGCGAGCTGTTCGATCAATTTATAAATTAAGTCCGAGACACTCACTCAGAGACAAATTTAAAGAGATTAATGTAATGACTGTGCCTTTTCAGTATATTTATAAAATCTTCTATCCTTCCTACTTAATATTATAAACGCGAAAGTTTGTATGGATGAATGGATATTTGTTTGTTACTCTTTCACGCAAAAACAACTGATGGGATTTGGATGACATTTGGCACATATAATAATAATAATAATAAGGCAGTACTCCTCGATACGGCTCGCATTGTGAGGAGGTTTCTATCTCTGGAGCCCTAACCACCAGTAGCTTGGACCCTGCTCCCGACACCGGTGGATCACTATTTTTTTATATTTTTTAATGTTTTTTTTTTGTTTTTATACTAATATTTAAAAATATAATAAAATAAGACAATTCAATGAATAAACGACATAATAATAATAAGTATTTATTTTCTCACCACAATAAACATTACATACATTGTTACACATGATATATTATTTGGTTTAGTTTACTGTGGGAGACTGGTGCCTAAGCTAGGCTTTAAGGGCCTGTATTTCAGGTCACTAGGTCTCCGTCCTCTAGCAGTTCGATACATTGCATGATAATCATAGTAAAAGTGCTTTAACAAATTTTGAATTAGGAGGTTGTATAATAGCTTTTAGAGTCTGTAGTTTAACTTAAGGTGTTTAAAAAAAATAAAAATACTAAATAAATGAATGGAAAAAACAAAATAGACAAAAAAAAAAAGAGAAACAACAAAACAAAAAAAAAAAAAAGTGTTTGTATACTGTTAGAATTGTCAGAAAATGTAGTGAGGACGTGAGTAAGATGTGTTTCGTGTGTGTATGTGCGAGAGTGCGTGTGTGTGTGTGTGAGAGAGGGTGGATGAGGGTTTAATAGATAGCAGTTGGTATACATTAAGTCATACTGGTAAGTAGTTTTTCGGTGTCAACATAGTTGAGCCCCTGGAGCCACGTGGCAAGCTTCTTTTTACATTGTCCTTTATTAAGGATAAAAATAGGTTGAGTTTTATTGATTTTGTTGTACAAGAATTGTCCCAGATAACAAAAGAAGCGGTTGGAGAATACTGTCGAAAGGGGAGAATGAGTGCGACTTACGGGATTTTATCGTCTGTTCCCATGTGTCATTGATGGGTGATAGGTGAGTAGTGAGTGTTGTTTTAGTAGCGTGTTCAGGATAAATAGTTGGCGTACTGTTAGGATTTTTGATTGCTTGTATAGCAGATCTGTAGGATAACGGTATGGGAGAGAATTGGACATAGATAGTTTATAACTAGGATTACTACATAGGATACTGTTTATCTCGATATTCTGACGGGATCGAAACTTATGCAGGTGAAACCGCGGCGTGCAGCTAGTATGCGCATAAAAATATAAATTTGATTAAAAAATACAGTGATATCTATAATATAAATACTAGGAACCGACACAAATTTGTTGTACCTACAACAAGGCTCAAGAAAATAGGTGGCTCTTTCAGATGCCAATGTATACGGTTTTATAATAAACTTCAAGCCACGTTCAAGATCTAAGCCTTAATATATAAATTCAAATCATTCATTAAACGAAAGCTGTGCCAGAGGCTATTATACCGTTAAAGATTATATTGAGGACAAAAAGGCTTGGGATTGAGCTGCTTCCAATTTTTATATATTGAATTTTGTTTTTGTTTAATTTTTTTTATACGCCAGAGAGGAACCAAAACAACACGATGACCATTTGCAACAGTGTACCAATTTTAGGTCCTGAGACGCTCGAGCGGGGGCGCTTTGAATCGGCACAGAAAACAACTGTCATTTCGTATAGCATATTTCGTCCAGCGTACTTGTTTATTAGAGGACAGTGGCCCAAAGCATTTAAGCGGCTGACGTGTTTCCTGCCCAAGATGTTGCCCATGTTACTTTTATGCATCACTCTGATGGGTCATCAGCCGCAGGTGAGTCGCGTTAGCGCGAGAAATGCACATGACCGAAACTAAGCGGTCTATAATGTCTGTCTGAATTGATTGAGAACAAAACATTTATAAATGACAACACAAACGTCCGGACAGCAAGTGCCAAGAGAGACTGCTTTTTTTGTGGTACCTATGAAATTTCGCCATGGTTTCATGGTGCGTTATTTGCCAACCTCTTTCGGTCAAAACACAATAATAATTATGCTCGAAAAAAGATACAGTAGTCAAGCCAAACGTAGGAATACTGCTGATACAACCTGGCCTACTTACCTGTAATTGAAATAACTGAGTATTATGCCGAACATCATATGAATGATTCCAATAACTATAGAAATTTTCATTTTAAATGAATTCTCAAACATTATTTTATTTTTCGCCAGCTGTAACAAAAATTAAACAATACAGGCATGGCAATCAACAATCTGACACTTTGCTATATTATATGACCATGTGACACTTGTGCAGTCACGAGTCTAAAGCTACAAAATATTTACCCTCCACACGGGATCTTCACCGAACATGTATGTGTGTCTTGTTTCTTTAGATGGATCCAAGTCCACATTGTCATCTTCAGCCAAACTTGCGATAGAATGGAGATTCATCCAGTATGATGGGGAAAGAGAGAAGGCTCTTGAAAACATGTCGTTATAACAAAATCCAGTGAAAACGCTAAACAATCCCATCATTAGCACCACGTAGCGACCTGAATATCAGTTATATCATATGAGTTCATACTATAAAAAGTTGAGTACTGTTGAAACTACAATGATGGAAATGAATTAAGACGATGAAGCAAAGGTTCGTCCAGCTTAGACCATGTACGATTTACACAGACAGGCGCGCGTCGACCCGCATTGGAGCGCATTTTAAAATGTGTTAAAGGAAATTGAAGCGTTTATAAGAAGTAGTTAAGTATCATATTTGCATAGAATTTACACAATTTGAAAAACCCGGGTGGACCCGCGGGCATACCGCGGTAGCTTGTCGACTCCACGCGTACGCGCGTACGGCTACGTGCGGATACCGTCGCGTTCGGTCGGATCCATTCAGCTACAACCGGATCCGCTCGGTTGTCGTAGGCCGGGCAATATATGCGTTTTGTGGCATTATATGCCACAAAACTTTACAATTACAATTTAAAAGTTACAATTTACAAATTTCTAAATCTTACATAGGCGTGAACTACAACACTCTGAAACTACGGTAAAGCTAGGGTTTCCTAGGAAAGCAGGTCCGTCACAGTGGGCTAGGGGTCGCTTCACCCACGCCTAGCTATGCCACTGCGTGCACGTATCCGTGCTCCAGCGGATTTGAGTAATCGGGCGGACACAGTCAGCTGCCGCCGCGTGTACGCGCATCATTCTGTTGCGACGTGCTGCGCCGCGTGCTGACGCGGCCCGGCCGGTGTAAATCGTACATTAGCCCAGGAATCAAGGTGTTCTGTAATCTCAGAACACGGAAAAACTAATCGCATATCGACGATATTTTTATTATACAATCTAAATTTTGTTTTCTAAAGCCTTTAGTTCGAAAATTGACTCTAAAAACTAGAAATGTCAGAGTCCAAAGTGAAATGACAACTACACACGCAACATAAACGTACGACTAACGCCTTCTCAAAACGAAGGAGGTACTGGCACCGATTCCCATGTTCACAAGCTAAACTAAATTTAAGTTCAGTGAATCTTTTTCTTTCTATTTCACTAAGAAAAGGACAAGATAAATGTTAGTTTAGTCCTGTCAAATTAAAATACTCCACAGATAGTTTAGACGTGACTAAAAACATGACCACTAAAAATAAGTCAATTTACGTCAGGCGCTGACTAATTTGACAGGAGTAAACTAATATTTATCTTATGTCCTTTTCTTAATAAAATGGAAAGAAAAAGATGCACGGAACTTAACTTTAGTTTAGTCTGTGAACAATTTAATCGGCGCCACTGTCTTCCCAGTCGCCAAATAGTCTAATATAAAACTTAAATATTTTCATTTATAAATCACAAAATTAATGTTAATACAATTGTTTAAAAATTAAAAATCGATTATCTCGTAAAGAAAGCCATATATGTAAATGATTTTTATGTAAAACTCTAATCATAAAGTTGTATAAAATTTAATCGTAGTTTGTGTTAATAAATACGAAATAGGTAGTTACTGTAGAGGTTTATCTGCCGAAGGCAACCTTGTTTGATTACTCCCAACGTTGTTTGATTCCTCCCGTTACCTCAGAGGGCTCGACTAGACCTCTAGATTACCTATAAGTATTGATAAGGATCACTCAGTTTAAAATGGTGTCTGTACAGTGTACTGAGTGATCCAATGATACTGTCATAGACACCTGGGATTACCTTTAAATGCCTTGATGGTTTTAAAAAATATTCTGACCTTTTTTGTTAACAAATTTTCGAGATATAAATTTAGTCAGCAAGTTTTTGTTGAGATTTAGCTCATAGCCGTTTTTGCAAAATGTCTGACTTTAGTGATCCACACTTTGGACCATAAACACTCTTGAGAGTGACAATTTTTTTACTTTGGGCTATGAGTTTGGACCATTTTTTATTAAATGTACAATCAGATTTTGTCACGAAATAAAAAAAGATCACACAATCCAAATGCACATTCTCGCGTTTAGACCTTATACACCAAAGATGGGCGCAGGGCATGGATAGAAATGTTGCCATACAAATTTAAATTCTCGGCCATCCCATCCATGCGTCGCCTCTGCTGTGTAAAACCACCTTTATGCGTCTTCTTATTAACAGAAAGAAGAGAACACATCTAGTGCGGTCCATCTCTCCGCTTAACCGTGGCAATTTTTCTATAAATTGCGACGACATCGTATTAAAAACGTCGTGCCGTGCATCGTACCACGATGTGACGTCGTGTCGTGAATTTTTACGACATACGTCGTAGATTTCCGTCGTCGCCTCGTGACACGACGTCGCATCGTAGCACGTTGCGACTGGCGTTGTTGCAGACATGTTTGAACAACTATTTTATATTGATGAAATTTTAAATAATGAATTCTTTTTTAAACTCCATAATCTGGTCCGTTTTGCCGGGTTAGAGATGAAATAAATTATTTAAAATTTCATCAATATAAAATAGTTATTTTGCCGGGTTCAAGATGAAATAAATTAATGGACCACATAGGCTGTGTGAGTGCTGCGTGAGCGGGACGTCTGCTGAATTTAATGTTCCAGGTGTACAATTTATAGAAATAATTATAAAAGTCATACCACCGAAAAATATGTTCCAGATTTCATTAGTTGATCTCTGAGCCAAGAATTGCTTCTCGTACTTCCACATCCAAGTGCCACATAACACTAAAATAAATCCGTGTCCCAAGTCTCCGAACATCATTGCAAACAGAAACGGGAAAGTGACGAGTGTGTAAAGCCCTGATGATAAAAATCGTACAGAAATAAGAAGTTGCTATTGACGACAAGATCTATCAATTTAAAAAAAAAAAAACAAAATTGCCCAAAGTTGCGACCAATGCCGTAGTGAATGTGAATGTGAGAGTCAGTAACCGCACCCAAGGAAATCCAAAGTTAGAGCTTGTCAAAGATGTAAAAAAAAAATAGCCATTTTACCTTATGCGACGGGTTTAGGATCATCTTCAACCCAAACAAATAGTCAGTTGCATAGAATTCGGAGGAATATATGCCACCCGCGTAAAAGAACATGATTGTTGCAATGGTACTTTTCTTCTCGCTGCAGTGACTTGAAAGTGAGCCTAGCAGAATCTGTTTTTGTGAATAATCTAATACCACACGGGCACAAATTAAAAAAATCGGGCACTTTAACAGAAGATGAGGCACTAATTATGCGTCAAAACCCCCCCTACGAGACCACATTTTACTGGAATGACTCTCACACGAATAAGGAATATTAAAGTACTGTACAAGTGCGTGGGCAAACCCATTTGCACCCCTTCTCTCTCATAGTCCGACAAACGGTGGCAATCCGACACGACCGGGGAAGAGATAACAATAACTAAAAATTGATTTTGATTTCCTTACTTATCTCCATGAGCGGGCAAAACGTCCAGATAGCCATCTTATTGTGTTGTAATTTAAAATACAGCCTTATCACATCAGACAGATTTTTATTACAGCAATAAAGGAATGTAATGTCCCCGAAATTTCTTTAACGGATGTGTTTAAGACGTTGAACTGGGAAGGACGCGGCATTAGTCTCCGGATGAACTTGGACAAAACCTAGGTTATTTTCGACGAATACGTCACCCCGGGGCCGATTGCTGTCAATAGCGGTGCTCTCAAGGTTGTTCGTAATCGTATCGTATAATACGCGTACCTCGGGAAACTGCAGTTTGGTAAGAACAACTTTTGAGAGGGAGGCTAACAGAACAATTCAGCTGGGGTACAGCGTTTGGGAAGCTTCGTTAAGTCCTTTCGTCGCCTATTCCACAGAGCCTAAAGACGTAAGCCGAAATGTTGACACGATAGGGCAGGGAACGAGGTGAGCCGGCAGAGAGAATAAAAGCTGTTGACATAGCTCACAGAATAAGCAAGCTAAATTGGTAATGGACCGGCCATATTAGCAGTAGAACTGATGACGGTTGGGGTAGACGTGATCTTGAGTGGAAACCGTGAATCGGCAAACGTAAGGCAGGACGCCGTCAGGGTAGGTGGAGCGACGATTTTCGCAGAGTGGCTGGTAGCAGCTGGTTAAGATTTGCCGAGAGCCAAGTTTAATGACGTGTAGTTTGAGAGGCCTATGCCCAGCAGTGGACTGCTGCAGGCTGATGATGAGTCTGATTAATTGCCGTTTCAGAAGACGACCATGCAAGGCAGCTGAGGGCAATCATTTAATGTCTAGTATCACTTCTTATTTATTACTCTGTTTGAAGAGCGCTCGCACGCCAAATACAGTATTTAGTCGTTTACCTGGATTCAGTTCCCTATATGTGGAGTCACCGTAAGCATTAATAAGATTCTGAAATCCTCTCGTAAACTTGTTGACTCGATGATAAGTAGGGGGTGCTTCTTCTGTTTGAATCTTTGAGACGAACGAGGGTATGAGTGATTTTGCCTAGAAAAATCGCAATATAAATAAATATATGGCCAAATGCAAGTCTATAGTCTGGGTAGGTACCGTAGGTGCCACTAAAACGATATCGGTTAGCCTTTTTTATCTAGCACTATATACGTTATGCCCGCGGCTTCGCTCACGTGATAGTATTTTTTTTGGCATTTTAAGTTAAGGGGGATGTTCCCATTAACTTAAAAAGGCGAAAAAATACAGTAATGAGGTGTTAGTATTTTGATTTCAAAAACCAGTTTTCATTGAATAAATTCAAGAAAACCGTAATAATATAATTTTGATTCTATGAAAACTTGATAAAGCGATTGGAGAACATAGCACAAATGCGCGTTTGTGTAAAATACTATCGTTTTAATGTAAAGAACGCTAAGCTTAGCCTTTTCCTAATAAAGAGCAACTGTCATCTGTCATCGTCCTCCGCGTAATAACCAAAATAATTAAACATATTCAAGTGGTTTACGAAAGTAGGTGAATCCGTACCCCGAAGCCATCGTCCTAACCAAAAAGATCGTTCACGCGAATACAGGGTCATCGCGCGATCACATTTGTCACTCGCTAGCTTTTGCACGCGACTCCGTCCGCGAATAATTTATTGTTCCCTCGGCTCATCTCGTCGCATAGCATCGCCTGCCCGCGCTATTACTTCGTTTTCGCTTAGCGTTCTTTGTGAAGTTTTTTGTTTTAGCTTGGCTCCTAAGAGTCAAGGGGTGATGTAAAATAGCCCATAAGTAACCTTCCTCAAGAAATGCGCTATCAAATGCAAAAAGATTTTTTTAAAATCCGGCCGGTACTTTAAGAGATTAGCGCGTTCAAACAACCAACAAACAAAACTAGGGTCTTATAGCGCGGTGTCACACCATGCAACACGCGAATACGCATGTAAACCTACTTCAGATTTTTTGACAAAAAAACGTTTCTACATTAAGTACAACAAAACTAAAAAAATATTAAACATACGGAACAAGCTGATAATATATCGTTGACTTGGTACATGTCATCGTCGGGTATCCAACAATTGCAGATTAGATACTTGTCAACGATGCGAAACATATTCAGAACGTGATAAATTGCCTTCGATTTTTTAACGTCACCCATACAATCACGAAAAATCGTAGCTATCTTACGTAGATATTGGCAGCGGACATATTTTGTCTTTTCTAACACCTAAAAATAATATAATGTATATATATATAATTTATTAAATAGTTTCTTCTCGGTTATTCCGTTTATCCACCCCAAAAAATCCACACTAAGGTTGATACGCATGCCCGAGAATCCACTCTAGGCCTATTTGGAAATCTGAAATCCACCTTACGGTAGATTTTTGGGGTAGTTAAACGGAATAACCCATTTATTTTAACAGCAATATTTTCTAAAACCAAGTTAATTTTACACGTTCTTATTTTGTGCGTGTTACACGGTCATATTTTGAGCTTGTTACTTTTACAGCTAGTACTTGTTGAACGGCAAAGGTGACCCGAAGTAATTACTACACATATGCAGCTGTCATTCGCGTCGTGTCCGATCGGCATCTGCCCTCACTGGTCATGTTCGGGTGGTCAGCTCGGCACTATACTAAGCCGTATGGCTTTTACCCGATCATACACTGCTACAATGATCTAATGGCGCCTGAATGACATTGACAAGCGAGCTTTGTTGGATAACATTTTATTTTTTTTGAAATTGTAATGACAAAACAAGAAGGCTGCGTTAGTACTGACATTAGCCACGCGCCAAAACAACCATGTCGCGTTGAAGGCGTTGTTTAATTTGTACCTTTTTGTGCGAAAAGTTTAAATAAAAACAAAAAAAAAAATTAGGCCAAACATAACTTTTTACGCTACGGTGAAGAGCGTAGATATAAATAAAAAATATACCCATGCCTATGACTGCAGGGAGACCTACCAAGAGGAAGGAAGGGTGAGAAACAGGAAGGGAGAGTCTTACCAAGTGTTATCGTATTACCCAGTAAATGGGTGGTGGAGGTCAGATAGGCAGTCGCTCCATGAAAAAAAACTAGTATTCAGCTGCATCCAGTTAGACTGGAACCCGACCCAACATAGTTGGGAAAAGGCCAGGCAGAATGATGATAGCTGCACTGCAGGGCAAAGACCTCTTCTCATAAATAGAAATCATGAGTAATGAATTGAGCATACAAGGGTCTCATTGGGCATTGTTTTTTATTATTAAATACTCTTTTTTATTACCAGATTTAACTCATTGATTTTAAGTTGAAGTTGATGCTCCAGCATAGCTCTATCTTCATCCGTGTCGGGAATAGAGAAAGTTTTAACTTCAAATCCAGTGCAAATCTTTTGTATACGTTCTGCCAGTGCTTCACCCTGGCAGATCGCTAAAAAGGCAATTTTACGTATTTCTTGGCGCTGTAAAATTAAGGTGAATGTTTAAATATTTCTGACAAAGCGGAATGACAGGGGTAATATCCTCGAGAACTATGGAATGTTAGAACTTAAGTTTTGGCATTATGTTAGATGTGAATGACGTGCACACAGATTGCTATAATTATTAGGCTGTATAATAACTGGAAATCGGTTGTCATGGTATGGGCATGTAATACTGCGGAATAAGGATGTCATGGGGAGAGTTTTGAGTATGAATATCGATGGCTATAAGAGTAGAGGAAGACCAAAGAAACGATGGATGGAATGTGTGAATGATGATATGGTAAGAAAGGGGGTGACTACCGAGATGAAGACTAATAGAGCAGTATGGAATAAAAATAAATGTTGTGCCGACCCCAAATTATTTGGGACTAGCTTTTGCCCGCGACTTCGTCCGCGTAAAGCAACTTTCTTATATTTTTTCCGTAAGAACCTTCTACAAAGTATTAGAAAACTTAAAAAAAAAATTGATGAAATCGGTAAAGTCGTTCTCAAGTTATGGCGTAACCAAGGGAAACAGGGATTCATTTTATATATATATATATATATATAGATAAGGACAGGAGTATGATAATGACGGCAGTTTCATACATTTGCCTCTCCTTAACCTTGCAAAGGCATGGTGCGAGAAAAACACAAATCAATTATATTAATACTAGGTTTTGCCTGAGACTTCACCCGCGTCGAGGTCGAATATTACGTAACCCACAGGACGTACTACCGGGATAAAAAGTAACCCCTGTGTTAATCCAGGTCATAAACAATTTGTGATCCTTTCATATAAATCCGTTCAGCCGTTTTTGCGTGTTGAGTATCAAACATACAAACTTTCACATTTATATATTATTATAGTAGGATTACAATTTTCCTGTAAAATAATGTACAATATCTAATAACTCAATTAAAATCCAAATTTTTGCGTTATATATCTGGGAGATAAGGGGGTAATTTTTTCACTGGCGATCTGCGCGCGCGTCGTCCAGACCTAACACTAAGCCAAAGTTCCTATATTACATTGTTCTCGAGAAAAACCTCCGCGGCAGACGGAGAAATGTAAAAAAATAAGTTTTGTTAAGGTTCCGGTTTTTATTTTTTCGGGACATAGGTACAAACTCACCAAAAATAGGCGCAGCTTACTTACGAAGGCCTTTTGGCATGTGCAGTATTATTTAATATTCATAAAAAAAATACCTTAGCCAGCCGATTGCGAAAGTCTATTATGTAAGCGCAATACAGTAGATACAGTAACAGACGGACAAGAAAGCTAATAAAGTGAAGTGAAGGGAGGAAAAAATAACTTGTACAAGTAGTAATTATACATACAGACTGAGGATCAATAAGGATCTTATCTTGAGACGCCTGTTTGAAGTAGATAATACCACGAGAGATTCTCCACACCATCATTTGAAAGGCGTGACACCTGGTGCGTCGCACTATCCCCGTTATCATCAACAGCCGTCCAATATCCCTGCCTCCAGCTTCTATTCCGGCTCTAGTCTGCCTGAAAAGAATTTGAATACATGATCTTTGAAAATGTATATGCAGTGGTTAAGGCTTCGCCTCTAAATCACAAGGTTGTGGGTTCAAATCCAGGCAAGTAACAATGTGAAATCAGGAACAGGGTCGAAGCTGCCGGTGGTCAGGTCTCTAGAGAGAAGAACCTCGTCACTATGCGTGCCGTATCCAGGAGTACTGCTTTTTGAATAAAGCCCTCGACCCAGCCACGCAATGGGTGGATAGGCGACTATCCGTAATGATTATCGGTATAAAGATTGCAGAGTCCACGTCCCAGATGTCGACAACTTCGTGCGCCAAGTCAAGATATTCTTGATTTTTTCACGAGATTCTCGTCATGAGGAATAGCGATGTCAACAATCATTGCACGACGCCCTCGTCGATCTATCACCACAGTAGCAGGTTTATTGGCTACAATAGTCCTGTCAGTGATGATAGATCGATCCCAGTACAATGCAGCGTGACCATTCTCGAGAACTGGATCGGGCACAAACCGGATGTACCTATGTTACTTCGGACTCTTGAAGGTTGTACTGATGCTGATGGATAATCCTAGCTACTAGATTTATGTCTGTGCAAGTACTCGCCGCTAGCAAGACCAGAACAACCGAAACCAATATGTCGGATTGATTCACCGGGCCGGTGGCATGCCCCGGCAAATTTCAACCGTACCGTCCTTGACAATGTATTTTCGATAATTATTCGCCATGATAACTTCATCGTTAATCGCACAGACAAAACCTTTGGTTTCCCCGAAAAGGTCGCCGAAACGCAGGATCTGCATTTTGGCTACGTTTCGGCAAACGACAACGCCAAAAAGCTTAAAAAAAAAAACGCTCGGAAAAATTCTTTCCCGGCAAAGCAGAGCCTTAGTGCTCATTTACGGAGACGCGGGGCGTCGCGCGTCGCGTTGTGCGGCGCGGCCCGCACTAAATTCAAACATATGGCGTTGTATGAGTGCGTTTACGTAGAAGCGATTTTAGACGCGTTTGCTTGAAATGGAGCGTTTTTTGCGGCCGAGCCTGCGGCTGGCACCGCCACGTCTCACGCGGCGTTTATCACGGCGGCGCACGCAGCGGCAATTCTCGATGAAGCGATGCCCGCGGCGGAATCTTCTGCCAGTCATATTTGGAAATTACAGAACGCAGACGTAGTCACCGTTACAATGGAGTACGATATGATCGATTTTTTATTGGAAGAATATTCAATGATAAAAAGTGAATTATTTATATCGTCGGTTTGATCCCGCGTGTGCCGCAGCGTTGCCCGCCGCGTGCTTTGCTACACGCTTGAGGATTCGCCGCGGGGGCAGCGGCGGGCACCGCCACTGCTTCCCGCCACGCTTCCCGCCCCGCGTCTCTATGAACAACGTCTTATATCGCCGCCGCTCCGTAAACAGAAAATCGTACGATGCGTCGTGAGACGCCACGCCGCACGCGACGCGTGACGCCCCGCGTCTCCGTAAATGAGGCCTTAGCCGTTAATATCTAGTCCTGCAGGTTTTCACTAGTTCTCTTTCGCCAAACTCAGCGGGGTGAGGCTCTTGTCTACTGCGATCACATCTCGGTGCATCCCTACGTCACTTTGAAGGAAATATTCCCTGAGACTGTAAATCTGCAACTCTGCGATTGTGGAGGGTTTTAGCATTTAAGAAACCTCGACCTCGAATGTACAGTCTCATCACTGATGACCGTGGGTGATGCATCCGATATGCCGTCAGCAATGTACAGATATTTCTATCCAGATCTTCAAGTTCCTTCTGAGTCCATTTGAGTATGCCGAAAGATTACATCAAAACCGGCATGATCCAACCGTTGAAGGCACCTTGTTTCCGCTTAATAAAAGATTATATTTTAACACTTTATTCAAACGATTGTTTTGATGCCTAATGCTTCCGACATACCCAATTGGATGTTTCGGTTGAGAAAAGGGAACTATGTATGGTGTAAGGAATCCGTGAGTTAGGTTCCCACGGATTGTAGGAGGGGCTTCGCTTTACATGCATGATTTGTCCACACCAAATTCCAACCTGATGGCGATGCTGAAGGTGGCTGTTACCGTTGTTCAGTAGCCCCATCAGTCGTAAATTATTGGGGCCAAAGAGTTGCAAGTCCTCCACTTAAAAAGGTGAGATATTATTGAGGTATTATTATTATATTGCCACTTCACTATCAACTTCGCGTTACGATTGTGGAATAAATATATACATAATTAGTATACATTTCGATTGCAACGGAACTTTTACTATTTCTTGTATAACATTCGAGTTTGTGTTCTAAATCTCTATAATTATCTCAGAATTTGAATTCAACTACAAATGGCATTGAAATGCTCCTCTCAAATGATGTGTGTCTGTCTAGCGGCAGTGAGTGACATGATACATATTGAATTTCACCATTCGGTTGCCTTTCTAATTTTGTAGATCCCTCTAGAGGTCTATATCCAGTTTAACACACGTGTAAGATCTCACTTGTTTACTTAATACTTATTAGAAAGAAAGAAAAATGCGTTTTTTGGCATTACACAAAACGCCAAATACACCTTAAAACTATAAAAACAGAAAACAAAGCGAACAGAAGATGTAGATATAATATTATTAATATCCATATCTACATCTTCTGTCTATATCTACCTATTCTATCCATGCATATAATAAACCTGTAGCCGAGGCATTTCTGTACATTGAAAATATTAAAAAAAAAAACTTGGGGTGTTAAAGGATAACCAAGAGATGTCATTTCATCAATTTTTGTAATTTTTGTCTGTTTGGATATGACAGATTATCTGTTTGAACAGGTCCCACGTAAAAAGTACCAAACCAATAAGGTTAATTTTTATACTCAAATATAGTGTAGAGCTCGGAGTAGTGCTTAATTTTAGTTGCATCGCAATCGCTTCACTCTATCAAAAGATATAATCAATTTAAAGTATTTTAGAACAACTTCATTACGTAATGTGGAAACACGTAACGACATCTATTGGCGCGATATGGTACTGACGAAAATATGTGAATAAACACGTCATAGGTTAACCTTTTTTTTTTTTTTTTTTTTTCAGGATGGGAAATCATCAAATGACCCCTCCCGCTCTGGGTGGAGCAGAAGGGAGTGTCAGACTCTTACTGACTAAAACCCACCCGTGTTCCTTCCTTAGCCCTTTACGTTCCAGGGCAGCGGTAACCCTTTCGGACGATCCCGCTACCCTCATAGGTTTACCTTTATACCGAAATAACACAGACACTCTGTTATTTAAAAAAGTATTGATAATTATTATAATAAAGTGTTATAAAAATCGCTTTCCAGCGATGGGTGATTAGTGGCGCTAAATGAATTTCAAATAAAAAGTGAGGATAATGTAAGATAGTAATAATTGATGTGGTGTTCTGAGTGATAAAGAATGCAATGTTAGATAATCATTGATTTAAGAAAGTTGATTAATGCAGAGCGAGTTTTGAGTTAACCACTTTGTTCAATAAAAGACGTTGAGCAAATGTCGTCATATTCCGTATCGCGGTGTTATTGGAACGAAGTTCTTTTACGGAGCTTGCTGTAGGAGTAAAATGGGAGAAATAGACACGTAACGGAAAAGCGTTATGCCCCCTCCATGCGAATTTTCATTTAGGTAATAGAATGAGACAGACAGAAAGAGAGAGAGAGAGATATAGTTTGCATGGTTTTCGAGGGTACTGAAGCCAATAGTGAGGTCAATAAGAACATCCAAGATGGCGGAGGCAATTTTTTTTAAATTTTTGGTCATGTGTGTCGTTTTCGTGGTTTCCGAGGATGCTGAAACCGATAGTGAGGTCAAAAAGAAAATGCAAGATGGCGGTTGCAAAATTTAAAATTTTTTCATCATTGGTGTCGTTTTCAAGGCTTTCGAGGATGCTGAAGCCGATAGTGAGGTCTAAAAGAAAATCCAAGATGGCGGTCGCAAAAATGTTCAATTTTTTCGTCATGGGTGTCGTTTTCATGGTTTTATGGTACCATGGTAGACCTGGCTCTTAAAATATTTGGTTCTGGATTTCTCTCTAGAGGTCCATCTCCCTCAAGTTTTTCCTTAGTTCTCTTTAACCGAATTTAAATTAGAAGAAAAACTGAAAGATTCTTTGAGGCATCTTATTAACCGACTTCAAAAAGGAAAAATTCGTCAATTCGTACGTTTTAGGGTTGCGTAGATGACCCAATAATAATGGTCCAAGAAAAGGAACGTATCATTTCGTCGAAAGATTTTTCATTTTCAATGAAGGAGTGGTAATTACACCTTTCCTAAGCGAAACATTATTGTTTTCCGACATCCACGCGAACAAAATCGCGGGCACAGCTAGTTAATAAATAAGTATACTTATAATTACGTAGGCAGTAAAACTTCTTTTGTTGTTTTGCAGCGTCCTAGAATGGGTCCAATATGCTGTAATACATAGTGAAACTCGACCAACTCCAGATAACTCTGCAATAAACTGACTTCGTTTCTGGTAATTTCTTGAATACCATCTTTCCATTGTTCTAGCGTAACCTGTAATGAGATAAACTTTTTGATTAAGAAGAGCTTTCATAGTTTCATGATTTTAATTTTTAGACTGCATTGTGTCCTACTGCTGGCAAAACCCTCCTCTATATAATATATTCTTTCAAACCATTTTGCACCTCGCAATCATGATCAGATCATCACACCACCTTCTCCGGTCTATATCGACGGCGATATCCTCCCCATCTCTCCGAGTGCATTCGTAGTCAAGCTGTGAGGCTGAAAAGGGGCGTCGGCCCCGAGGAAGGCCGATGAAAGTATTTAAGATTGGCCAGCGACAGTTGCGCACAGGGAACTGTGGAAAGACATGGGGAGACCTCTACCCAGCAGTTGGATAAAACACGTTGATAAAAAAGGAAAAGTACCTCAAACTCCGTGAACTCAATAAGCGGTTTTGCTTGAGATGGCCGTGACTGTTCATGCGGTTCTATATCATTCAGTCTCATTTCATTGTGTATATAGTTAAGCTTACGTTCCATTTCAGAAAAACGACACACCTCCATGACGTTATTCCTTTGGAACAACTGTACATCGGGATACATCTGGAATTAAGAAAAGAAAATTAAAATTCTCGTTTAATTTTTTGTTTACTAGCCTATACTGTCTCGGTCCTAGGCAAAGGCCTGTCCAGTCGTATAGTCCCTATACAATTATAATACATTCAATAAAATTTTATAGGACACAGAGAACTTCGGTAAAACGTAGATAGAAAATGAAGTTACGGCTAACTATTGCTACATCTTGGAAATATTCCCCTGGAACCAATATAAAAATTAATGTCGGTACTAAGCACATACGTCTATGAACTGCACACAACCCAAATCTCCGAGCTGATGGACGATACAATAAGCAGTCTCCGGTTGCAGATACATATTGTACTTCGTCATCTTGTCACTTCGTAGCATACACCCCATTTTGAACCTGAACAGAAAATATGCTAAAGAAGTAAACTTTGTGAAATACAGTATGGATAGTTTGTCATGAATAGTAGGATGTGGATGCGAATAAATCTTAAGATTTTTTAACGAAATTTCGGATGGGTGCATTCAATGGGGTGCATCTGCACCTGCATTGATGATTGGCGATGCTGATATGGATGCAGATGTCCAAACCAATAGGGAAGCTCCGCAATTGCGGATGTGGGTGCAAATATACGCAACATCCCAGATTTGAACACAGAATCGAAGTTCTAACCTATCTTAGAAATACGAGAAAAGTACAGATTTATGTAAATATAATTAACAACTTCTACACCTTACCTTTATTTACCTTGTTACATTTATTTTCGTAAATGCGGTTCCTGTATTTCTACAATAATACTGACCCAAGTTGCCAGACACATACAAAAAACTTTTTCAAATTTGACGTTGACGGGCGTTGATATTTATTTTAAAGTCTTCTTCGTTGTCTTCTTCTATTCTATTAAGTGTTTTTTTTTTCTTAAAGGCTAATAGTAACTGCCAGAATGAACTGTGAATACTTAAATAAAAACGTTTTATTTTGATAAGGTGTTAAAGTCACGATCTCTACTTTTATTATAGACGAATAAGGGCACTGATAAATCAAGTAGATGCCAAATCTAAAATCTGTTTGACATTCTAGCGCATTTGGGTCTACCCGAAAAGGTAATCATAAAAAAAAGGTTGCATGATTCCCTAAACAGATTGCAAATTATTTTAATAATTTCTTCATCAATAAAACTAAAACCTCCATACCAAACCATTCAAAATGCCGAATCCCGTTCGAACCAAACTCAATATTTATGCGTCCAACTATACCAGAAGATATATACAAAATAATTAAAGCCCTAAAGAACACAAATAGTACCGGATATGACAATATATCAACAAAAGTTTTAAAACACGTATCCATTAAGTAATCATCTATACTTGGTCATATAGTAAATTTAAATATATCAAATGGAGTCTACCCAGAAAAGTAAAAATTAACTCTAATTAAACATTTATTTATAAATATTTATAAAAATAACATGAGCTGCTATTGTCCAATAGCGCTTGTACCAGTCATATCGAAGATGAAACATCCATAGGTGAAACGTTCTATCAACGAATCTCTCAAAAACGAAACGTCCTGTCGGTGATCAGTCCAAAGGAAAAACGACTGTCGGAGAACGCTTGTAGAATCTATTCGAGAAAGTGATTCATGATGGTATTTATAGTCACTTTGAAAGAAAAAAAATACTTTTTAAAGAACAGATTGGCTTTCGTAAAAATATATCAATGAATATGGCAGTATTTAATTTTCTCCACGACATATTAACCCACATGAATACAAACGTGTGCACTATTTATGGACCTCAAAAAGGCTTTCGATTATGTAGACCACAAAATACTCTTAAATAAATTATACGCCTATGGTGTCAGAGGAAACCTTTATGACCTGATTACATCTTACTTAAGTAATAGAACGCAAATAACAAGGATTTGTCCCTATCTAAAAGAAATTATAACTTGTTCATCCTCATGTAGACAAGTTGCATCTGGCGTTCCACAAGGAAGTGTATTTTGTCTGCTTCTTTTTATAATATACATCAATGACCTTCAAAAAGCGACCAAATACAACACAATCCTATTTGCTGATGATAGTACAGTAGTGTTCACAGGAGATAATAAATCACACATGGAACCTGAGATAAATATCACTTTGGATAGCATTATAAACTGGTTGGCATCAAATAATTTACACATTAATCTCGACAAAACAAATTGCATGACATTCAGAAGTAGAGTAAGTAAAATAGCAAACATGAACATAAGTTACCGAAATAATAAGATCCAAGAAGTTGACGTTACGAGATTTCTGGGTATGAAGATAAATAATAATTTGAATTTAATAAAACATATCCATTATGTACTAAATTGAATACCTTATCTTATGCATTGTTTAAACTTAAACAAACGGTCAGTACTTTTACAGTCCTTACATCCTACAACGGCTATGGTGCACCTATTCTAAAGTATTATGTTATTCTACTGCTAAGGAAGCGGTATTTAAAGCCCAAAAGAAGCCATAACTAGTATAAAAGTAACTGACACCTACAGACCATTATTTTTAAATTAAATATTCTAACGGTATCATGTATATATTATATGTCGACGCAAGGCTAACTTAAACTTTTAAAATATTAACTTTAAGTTCAAAGTTAACAGTTAAATATGATTGGATAGGTTTAAATTAGTTTAGATTTGATTGTTGTATTCAGTTTGCTACTGTTCAATGTAAAAATCCATGTTATGATTTCCGATTACTATAATAGCAAATCATAACTGAAGGTTTATTCAAACTTAGGTTTAAAAACACGTTGTCTATTGCTAAATTCATTTCCTGATTAATAAGCGATATGCGTTAATTTAATAATGGTTTTTGGTTAATTTTTGTCTAATGGAAATAGTTGGTTGAACTACTACTATTGGTCAAGCGAAAAAACATGGCGCGTGTTTAAAAAGATGTTTAAATGTTTTAAGCATTATAGAATTAATTCAATGTTAAAATCGCGTGCTAAAAATAATAAAACGAATTAGCAAATTATAGTTTATTACTGTAATTAATGGTACCTGCAATTTGTAAATAAATAAATAAATGTAATGAATTCGCAACGACGATGCCATTGTGATCTTGAAAATGGCGAGCCGCTGTGAGATCATACTTGTAAGGAGAATTTTGTAAAAACATGGTTTTTCATTAAAATATCTTGTGAGTACGATTTCTATTATTAATTTAGGTTTTAAGGCTTTCTTTATTGTGTTTTACTAGTGATAAGAATAAAACGTGAGTAGATAAATTGGGTGTATTCATTTTTACAATGAGTGAGCCTAGCGGCGGAGAGGGTGACAACAGAGTTGACGTCACGTTTTCTAAATATCCGGATGGTCCCGGTTCTTCGTTATCAGAAGTGGGATAGACCCCCACTTCTGCCCGTCCATCTGGCTTGAACAATGAAAATTTAATCGCTTCTGTTAATGGGTTACTGACGGAAATTTTTACTCAGATGTTGCAAATGATGAAGCACATGTCCGATCGCATGACGACGCAACCAGATACACTCAAAGTCAAAATACATTAGGTGTTTTTGCCGTCATACGATCTGGGCATCAATATTCACCAATATTGGTGGCCAGATTGTATGACGTATGTTAGAGAGTGGTGTCAACATGTGACCACGAGCCATGGAAATTTATAGCCTGAGCGATTATGAAGTGAGAATGAAAGCTGGTAGTTTGATCAAAGGTCGCACGAGGTTATGGGTTGACAATTGGTTTGTGTCAACCACCACGTGACATTAATTGCGTGATGTTCAGATAACGACTTTTGAACCGGAGAATAGATTTTGTGCGCTTTACAGAACATAATTATCATAATTCCAAAGACATTGCACAGTTCTTGTCACTAGCTTGGGTAAACCTACCCGTACGTGCACGTTCTGTTCAAGAACAGGTCACACTTACGAAAAATTAATTGAACTCGATGCAATTGGTAGCTGGGAACTTAAACATACTCGCGATTTTTGACAGTGGAGCCGAATGTTCAGTAATACGCGAGTCTGTCACTGCTAAACTACCTGGATTACGAGTTGATCGAGTAAGCTTCTTGAAGGGATTAGGTCCATTTACGGTGATACCTCTTTCGACATTGACAACGATTTGTGTCATGGAGAGTTTACGGATAGAACTTGAATTTCACGTGGTGCCGGACTACGAAGTGTTCTCAGACATTCTGATAGGAATGAATCTTGTGAATAAAAACCAACTTTAGCGTGGTAGTGAACTCCCAGGGTATAACTGGTTCATCAACCGGTTGTTTGCCACGTGCGATATCAAAGTGAAAATTTTGATAACCTAAATTGTGACTTGACTAATGACGATCAAATCAACGAATTGAAAATTTCTTTGAACAAGTTCGAACACTTGTTTCCACTCAGTAACCGGTGTCAGTCTATCGGCGTTGTAAAAATAGGGCCCTAGCTCACCCCTTGAGCTCGCTGAGGGCCTAGCCCATATAGAACGCATATTTATTGCCCTCCAAAAGGCCGGCTTTTCGATCAATGTCGATAAAACTGCCTTCTTTAAACGCTCCATCGAATATTTGGGCAATATCATTGCAGCCGGACAAGTCAGCCCTGGCCTAAGAAAGGTGGAGGCTGTAACGGGCAGCGATCTCCAAACCGGCAAGTTAGGCAGTTTAACGGATTGGCTGGATACTTTAAACGCTTCATTCCCAATTTCTCGCGTGTGATGGTTCCACACTATGAACTGACCAAGAACGATGAGTAGTGGGAATGAAACGAAAGGTATGATGATTAAGGTGTATATAGGGCTCGCTGACCTTGTGCATGTGGGCGGAGCTAAACGCTCTACCCCCGAATACGTAAAACGCGCGCGGTGGCGCGCTGCACTAAAACGACGATCAAAGAATATGCGGAGACGCAGACATGCCGCACGCAGGTCGCCATTTTTGCCTACGATTCCAGAAGGGAATGGCGGAGGCAAGGCTGATATATTTTGTATAGATTGATACTTATGTTACGTATATTTTATGTTTTTACTGGACATTATTTATTAGAATTTTTTCATTTTTTTGATTTTGTTTAAAATCATACGTGAGAACGAACTTAGTTCCCGACGGGGGTAAAACTTTAAAAATGATATCGAGTATTTTCTTAGGAATGGAATAACATTTTATTTGCATAGACTGTAGGTCTTCTTAGGAGGACTTACATAAAAATGAGGTTTTATAAAAATGAGAACCTGTTTCATCAATTTGAATTATTATAAATCAGTAATAAACCTACCTAACTAGCACTGTACCTAAATGGCATTTTTAGGATTCCGTAGCCAATCGGATGATGTTTTAATCAACTTTCTTCCTGTCATTGTTATTTACATAGCAGGTAGTGGTATTCTAATTTGTGACCGGTAGGAGCCACAACTAAAATGTGCAAAATAATATTTTTTTCCAAAAAAAAAAATAACCGACTTCCATAAATAAACTACAAAATGAAAAATAACTTTATTTCGGAAGTCTGTAGCAAAAAACGTAAATTCAAAACCAAAGACATCGACTTCCGAAATAAAGTCATTTTTCAATTTGAAGTGTTATTTTTAAGTGTTTTTCATGTAAAAAGATTTTTTTTACTATTAATCGTACGTCAAAAGTAACAGTTGAACTACGAAAACTGTTACCACTGTTATAGTATAGTAAAGTAACAGTATCATGTCTCGTTAGTGACCTTGAAATAATCACCTACGGCCGCTCAGTAGATAAACCTTCCGCGTTCGTGCGTAACAGCCACGCGCGAATACTCAGAGTATATCAGTCAGTGGCGTGTATTGCATAAAGGCATATAAGCAGTGCCTACCTCGATAAATCACCATAGGCCTGTTAGTTACATTTTAGTGTGTGTGCCCAACTATGAAACTCACTAAATTATCATACCTAACAAAAAACAAAATCTTCATACAAATACGCGCGACAGTAGGCAGTCGCAAGACGGCTTACTCGGCTCCCGGACTATTCGATTTTTATTTTGACCTCACTATCGGCTTTATCACCCTCGAAAAGTATGAAAACGACACCCATGATGAAATATTTGAAATTTTTTGCAGACGCCATTTTGGATTTTTATTATGACCTCACTATCGGTTTTATCACCCTCGAAAAGTATGAAAACGACACCCATGATGAAATATTTGAAAAATTTTGCAGCCGCCATTTTGGACTTTTATTTTGACCTCACTATCGGCTTTATCACCCTCGAAAAGTATGAAAACGACACCCATGATGAAATATTTGAAATTTTTTGCAGCCGCAATTTTGGATTTTTATTTTGACCTCACTATCGGCTTTATCACCCTCGAAAAGTATGTAAACGACATCCATGATGAAATATTTGAAAAATTTTGCAGCCGCCATTTTGGATTTTTTTTTGACCTCACTGTCGGCTTTATCACCCTCGAAATGTATGAAAACAACACCCATGATGAAGTATTTGAAAAATTTTGCAGCCGCCAATTTGGATTTTTATTTTGACCTCGCTATCGGCTTTATCACCCTCAAAAAGTATGAAAACGACACCCATGATGAAATATTTGAAAAATTTTTCAGCCGCCATTTTGGATTTCTTTTGACCTCACTATCGGCTTTATCACCCTCGAAAAGTATGAAAACGACACCCATGATGAAAAACTTGAAAATTTTCGCAGCCGCCATCTTGGACTTTAATTTTGATCAAATTCAATATTTTCTCATTTTAATATTAGTTAGATAAGCCTTACTACTTGTATACTATCGTAAGCGTCCTGACGCGCACAATAGAAATGGGCCATCTGCAGCGAGCTAGTCAATAAACGCACACTGATACAATTCGTTCGTAAATATTTGCACTAACAGAGGCAAACGCGCGTAGTCGGTCGATAGCCGGAGCGGAGCAGCGAGCGACACAGCCCTCCCGTCTCAGTGCTAACGCACGACTGCCGCCCGCGCCCGCGCAGAGCACCTCTGAAGCTCAATCTTAAAGTGGGGAAATTTTCTTTACAAATGTTGATTGATTTACATAAGCTGTTTCATTTCTATAGTACCTCTAACAATAAATTTTTCAGTGTAAAAATATTTGCAAACATCAAAGCCGTTTAGAAGTAATATGGAATATTAGGAAAAAATAGCGTTTTGCTAAAAAATTTTTTAAGGAAAAAGTATTAGCCATACGAAAAAATCCTGTTTCAGAAATGTTGTACATGAACCTATACCAACAATATATTTTTTTCAGATCTTCTAATCAAGCCGTTAATAAGAAATATTCTTCATAAAGTGACCGTGTTACGGTACTAAACGAGAGTCAGGCCCTTAAGCATAATTTCTCTAATCATAATAATGATTAAGCATAATTTCTCTAATCATAATAATGATTAAGCATAATTTCTCTAATAATAATAATGATTAAGCATAGTATTCTAAAGCTTAGATTTATTTACGCATAATGATATTAAAACATATTCTTTATACAAAACAAATAAGCATAATAATTAACTCCTAAAATGTTAGACACTAGTACACATTTTTATACAATATTGTTCTAACGAAATTTGTAGGCACTTTACATTGTAGGTAGAATAAATCATTATTTTATTTTTCTAAGTTGACGGTGGTATTATAAAACCATTGTATCACTAAGTGTATTATTGCAAAGTTGTAATTTAATACTTAAAAAAAAAACAAAATTCTGTAATGAATAAGTAAATATCAGGAAACATCATATTGTTATAACCTCATCTAACCCAAACCACCACCCACAACACCAACAATAGAGGGGATCGTTAATGGTCACTGGTGCCTAAATACTAATATGCTAATAGTCATTAGGCCTAGTAACATTATGCCAATTAAATTTATGCCAAAATAAATTAGTCTGCAAGATAATTATTCCAACATAAACTGTATGCCAAAAAAAAATTTGGGAAGGTATTATTATGGCAAAAAAAATTATACCAAAATCGTTATGCCAAAGTATATTAGGAAAAAGAATATTATGCGAAAATAAGGGATCCCCTAATAAAATTGTTCCAAATGAAATTCTACCATCTTCATAGTATGCCAAGTAAAATTGTACAAAATAATCTTCGCTCTAAGTAAATGTTATGCTAAACGAAATCATGCGGAAATTGAACTTTACCAAAGGTAATTATGCCAAATAAAATTCTACCATCTTAAAAGTATGCCATTTGTTCAACCGTGAACATACTATAGTTGCACGCGCCAACAATAGCATCACAGCGTCAGCGACACACATACGGTCCACGCGCCGGCAACACCAGCACACCGTCAGCACTAAGATGTGGCCTACTGAGATCTTCGCTTCATCGGCTCGATACACACACGACACACATGTAAATAGCCATCAATGTGTATTTACCACAAAAATTGTATATAATTAAGTTCATTATTGTAATAAAGTTAGTCATCAAGCTGGAAAAAAAAAAAAAAAAAAAAAAAAAAAAAAAAAAAAAAAAAAAAAAAAGATTTCTGGAAAAGCTGGACTAAAGACTATTTACACCAACTTCAACAAAGGTACAAATGGAAAACTATTCAAGGAAACTTGTCGGTTGGAACTCTAGTAATTATAAAAGATGAAAAAGTTTCGCCTAGCAAATGGCCACTTGCAAAAATAAAGGAAATACATACGGGCAACGACGACCTATCCCGAGTAGTGACACTTCAAAAGTCGTCAGGAACAACTCAAAAACGATCAATTCACACATTAATACCATTGCCAATTGATACAAATACGTGTAGTAATAGCAATGAACCTAAACAGTCAATACAAACAAATACCATTACAATCCTAAGAAAAAACAAAACTAATCAACCCAAACAATGTAATAAAATATCTAAATGGTTCACGTTGCTGTTCATCATGTTACAAATATTGGGATCAGCAAAATCGACTACAACGACATACTCTGTAAAAACAGTACCACCAGGATTTTATGTTGAAAAAATAGGAACGGCAAGCATTGATAGAGGAATGTTTAGGATAGAAATAAACTATGAAAAACAACACCTAGAGCAAGACCTTGTCAAAATAAAAACAATGACGTCACAATTCAGTCAACTATGTACAAATGCTGAACAAATAACAGCTTCCGGATTTTGCAAACAATTGCACCATCATTTGTTAGAAGATGCATCAAAATTAGAGCGAACTAAAGAGTATTTGACAGAAGTGAACCAGATTAGGAAGAAAAGGGGAATATGGGGAGAGTTACTAACTGCTATCTTCGGAGTGAATGATGAGGCATACCGAGATATAGACACATTAAATTTAAACCAAAAAAAGTTAATTGAAGCTGCCAACCATCAAACCAAATTCATGATATCAACAATCTCACAAGTAAACAAAACTGAAGAAAGAATAAAACAGAAACTTATAGGATTTCAAACTAAATTAAACCAAGTCATAGGTTACATCGAGAGTAACAACCATTGGTTCAGTACAGTCGACCACAACAGTGTAAACATACGTATTATGCAGACTTACCAGTTAGCATATAATTACATGGAAGAAATCATGGATTATTACAACGGACTATTAGAGATATACTTAACCAAGGCGACAGTATATAGTGTTTTAACACCAAAGAACGTCACTGACCTAATATCATCAGCAAACAAAAAATTACCATCTAAACTAAGAATCGTTCAACAACAGTTACTAGACACCAAGATATATGAGAACAAGACTCATTTAAAAGTATACGCCTATTTTCCTATACAAGAGATAACTAAATATACTTTAATGTATGTCACACCAGTCCCAAAGATAAATTCTGACAAGTCAGCCCAAAGTATAGAAGTACATAAAGCTTACATAGGGTTAGATTACAACAACGAAATGTATTTTGACTTGGACTATGAGGAGTTCAAACGTTGTTTAGAATGGACTAACCATTTTATTTGCTTTCCTGGGGCCGTGAAAAACATGCAATTAAAAGAAAATTGCATTGTAAATCAACTATTCAAAAACCAAACACAGACGAAATGTCCTACTAAAACATACTATTTATCCAATAAAATAATATGGAAACAACTTTACATGCCAAACACTTGGTTATTCATTGTACGAGATCGAGTTACGACGTCAATACTTTGTGATGGACAAAGAGAAGAATTCGAGCTTCAAAATGTTGGTGTAATACGAATCGCAGATAACTGCATTATTAAAACAACTAATAATATATTAACTGCCAAAAGAATTGTTTCAGTACCGATAGTAACATCATACTCAAAACAAATAGACTTTCCCATAACAACGCACATGGTGACTAAATCCATGCCAAACATTACCAAAGAGGAAGAAGTCGTAGATAACTCAAAGGAGATTTTTCAGAATCTAGTTACTCAAGAAAATGCTTTACAAACCGAATTAGATAGCACTATTTGGAGTCAAATCAGTTCTCACGCATACTTAACTAGTGCGATATCGTGTATAATCATGTTTTTAATCTTTTTGTTTTTAGTTTGCTACGGCCCAGCCATACTGAGATGGATTGGAGTCACATTGCAGCACAAGACCAGAAGAACAAGTCCCGAGCCAGAAAACCAACCAGCAAGAGAACCAAACTCGCTTGCTGCCAACAAGACAACTACCAAACCGACAACAGGCCAACCAACTATCACAACGGAACCTGTGTACAGTTTACCACGTCAACACGAAACTATCGAATTATACCAACTGGAGCCTAGGTCCTGAGAGGCGCCAGAATGTTCAACCGTGAACATACTATAGTTGCACGCGCCAACAATAGCATCACAGCGTCAGCGACACACATACGGTCCACGCGCCGGCAACACCAGCACACCGTCAGCACTAAGATGTGGCCTACTGAGATCTTCGCTTCATCGGCTCGATACACACACGACACACATGTAAATAGCCATCAATGTGTATTTACCACAAAAATTGTATATAATTAAGTTCATTATTGTAATAAAGTTAGTCATCAAGCTGGAGTCGAGTGTGATTTATCTCCTTACTTCCTCTTACTGTGGCCAAGACACCTTTAGCCATCATCGGTCCTATGAGTCTGTGGGATCGGCAGTAAGAAAACCATTTCCTGTGTACATTGCACGACGTACACAAAACCCTCTTCCTACCCAAATTCCGTCTGTCACCGTAGGTCTCCTTGTGACAGACTTCCCTCTCGTACAACCAACGTAACCTACGTTTGGTGTGGTTTGTATATGGTAGGCTAGGGCTAGGATAACTGGGGTGCTAGTTAGTTACTGTAGGGCTAGGTTTGGCGTCAGTTGGGCTTTAAGTATTGATCCAGGTTCAATTATCTCAAACGTAGTCACATCGTACACACTTGGAATACCGGCCGTACTAAGCTGTAAGTCCCGGTGTGTACACCATTGTAAATTCGGACATATACACACTCGTCCATAAAAAATAATAACATTAAATAATGTTTATGCCTTAAAAATGTAGTAAAACTCAGGTCACTATGTTTTACAATTATTTATTTATACAACCAATGTTACACCGCCAAATACAGCTACCAAAACCTCCGCGCCGTACGGCCGCACAGATTAAAAATTCCCGCGCTCGCCGAGTGTTGTCGGGTCATCATATAGATTCTGATTCCTCAAATCAATTATTCCTATTGATATTCGGTTTATTTAATTATTTAAAATGTTTTATTAATTTCTATTAAAAATCATAAACTTTACAAAAATATTCGTTTAAAGAAGATTATGCCATGTGTGTTATGCCAAATAAATTTCGGAGCATCAAGACTCTGCCAGATAGAGGGGACCCAGCGCATTTTTTGGGTTTTGTATGACAAAAGGAAAAAACAGATTCCTTATAAGATCACTTTTGTTATCTGTCGGTGTCTGTCAAAAGCAAAGACATTAAATTATTTACTTAACAAGTCAAAAGCCATCTTCAGAAATCGGGAAAGGTATCAAGTTAAAATTAACACCAAATACTAAGTTCTGCGGACGCTTGGATTGGGATTCTACACAATTAGGAGTATATTTACAGTAGGTACATAGGTCCCGTTCTCCTTCTTTTTTGTCGCATCGATGATTCCCTTTTATTAATTCTCTATAAGCTTCGTCCAGAATTTGGTCATTTCAATAGCATTCGCGTTGGTATCGCAAAGGTCTTCCATAGCGCAGGTGTTTTTACACAGAGGGCACGACAAGAGGTGAGGCATCGTTTGTGATCTGACTCCACAGTCGATTAAGTTGTACCTGCAGCGCTAAGAAGACAGGTACCTGGCTTCTTAGTCGGTTAAGAGATTTCTAGCTGGAGCTTTTCTGCAGACTCAACATACTCGCAGCCTCAGTTTTAGTTGTGCCGCACTAGAGCTGCCGTCATTTTGTGGGATGTTTGACTTGAGGAAACTGTTACGGCTCTTCAGTATGTCTCGGGTTTGTTACGTTACGTCCCGTTCACCTAGCAGCATATTTGGCAAGAATCAAGGTCTCGCAGTACAAGTATTTTCTTATAGGTACTACTTTCTGTTTGGAAAAATCTGAAACTTGGTCAATTTGTAGACACACATACATGCATACATAAACTCCCACCTTCTTCCCAAGGGGTAGGCAGAAACTAGTCTGACAACTAGTCTTACCACGGGGAATCGTGTTACCCAGTAACTGGGTCGTCGTGGTCAGATACACAGTCGCACTATGTAAAGTACTAGTATTCAGCTGCATCTGGTTAAGCTACGGGATCCTAGAAAAGCGGTGACCGCAACGCGATAACGGTGTACGTACTGTACGGTAAGTGGAACTGACGTTTTTATTCATACCGGTAATTAATAATAGCGTCAGTTCCAAACAATGATATTATTCTACTAAACATCCCTTGCTAATCAGAGAGGCAATTCTCGTAATTTTAAGAACGTCTACAGTCAGATCTCAGTCTCCAGCTGTCAAAAATACCTCTAATTTCCCTAACAAGTTTTTGACATTTTTTGTCGCCGAGATGAGACTGCGACTAGATTTGAACATTTCAAATTACGAGAATTGGCCTTCAGTTATTACGACAAAATTGAAACAAAATTACAGGTATGTCAAGCATTTCTTAAAAAAACAGCTTCGATTACTATCCAGGCTGATTTTAAGGGTTCCGATCTTAATCAGGAAGAGTTTATAATATAAATGCTTTATTTAGACGACCTTTTTCTTTTCTGAATCTTAATATGCTATTGGAGACTTCGTGTATACATATAAAAAGGTACTTATTATCGTGTGTATCAACGAGCAACAAATCAGCCCCAGTTCAATCGATTACTTTCTACCTTGCTACCTTCTTCTGTTATTCTTCACGTCCGCAGGGACCACAGGCACTGGAATAATTTACTGTTTGCCAACTAAGTTTTGAGGTGGGCCTGTAGTTCCCTAGGGACAATGTGCCCATTTTCTCCTCGTATATTATAGTCAATTGCAAACATTACTTTTAACAGAAAAGTTAGTATAAGTATGTAGTGATATCGGATGTAAAATTATTTTCTTTTCTTTCGTTTGGGCATTACAGACATTGAAAAGTAATAAGGAAATGCTCTATTTTGCAATGTCGATTAGATGCCTATACGCCACAGCGGGAGTTGTTTCCCGTGGCGAAATATTATAGCTTCGCAAAAGAACTTCAGACAATAATAAATGAATATAATAAAAAACTGTATATAAAAAAAACAACAAAGGTGCTGTCAGTTATAATAAATGTACTAAAAATAAGTCTAAATTTTATTTTATTTACAATAAAATAATAAACTAAAAAATACAAACTAAACTAAAAACTAACTAACTAATACTTTTTCACAAACTTTTCAAATGAAAACGTCGGAGTTCATAAGTTTTAATTGCCATTGACGAATAAAATGAGTAACAATAACGTACATTAATTTTGGTTTGGTTTGATAGTACAAAACTATACAAACCAAAATATACAACCGTAAACAAAAGCACCAAAAGATAAATAATAATTAATCTATATGTATAAAAATTAATCCCTATTTCCCTTGATCACAGCATAACTTGAGAACGACTTTACCGATTTCATTAATATTTTTTTTTAAGTTTTCGAAGGTTCTTACGGAAAAAAAAATAAGAAAGTTGCTCCACGCGGACGAAGTCGCGGGCAGAAGCTAGTGCTGCATAATTGTGGACAAGTTCAAAATTATTGAATAATGTGCATATCAGACTAAAGTAGTGACTGGTCCCCCGTGATAGAATGTTTGATTTGGCGACAGCCAAATCAATAATTTCGTAAATATGACAATATTTACGAAATTATTAATTGTGTTTCTGATGAAATTGCATGAGTTAAAATAATATAGGCGTATGAAACTGACAGTTTTAATAAATGCATGCATGTTTTCTTTCAGTTACTGTTTCATGTTCTGCCTAATTCGAAAATCGATTTGGTTGTTATTACCTCGCCGTAGGTGCGAAATGTAGAGTATTCTCCTCGTGGGGAAAGGTGTCTTCGTCTCGGGCGACTTTGAGTCCCTCGCACTCCGGATTTTAGTCTACTCTAGAACTACTCTTATTTTAAGTACAATTTTTTTTATTAAATACTAGTCTTTACAACTTGTTTTAGGGCTGACTTTTCAATCGACACATAATTTTTATTCGTAGAATGAAATTGACGTCTGACAGTTTTTATATGGAAGAACTGTCAAAAATTCAAAATTATTCCTCAGATAAAATTATCTGGCGTTGTAAAAATCAGCCCTTAGGCGTAAACGGTAAACGAAGATGTTAAATTATTTTATATTTTTACTGCATTTATTAACTGACAGCTTTTTCAAACTATATTCGGTTTTTTATTTCTTAGGAACGATTTTTCAACAGTCGGATAACTGATCTGATAATTAAATTTGTATGCTGATGCGACTCGTAACGAATTGGGACGCGGGCAGGAGGTTGAATATTTCTTGTTGTTCTCAACCTTTGACAAGATTATTTTGTTGTTTGAATCATTTACAGTAAGTAGGTAGTCTGCTTTATTTTTAACCTGACGTAACATTACACCTGTATACCCGAAGGGTTAGTCGATATCCGTGGTACCTATAGTACACCTACATTTTGCCAGTTATGTTCAAGTCCAATGTAATCATCATATGCCGCAATCATCTGTTCGCAACTATGGTCGGCTTCCAGTCTAACCGGATGCAGCTGAATACCAGTATTTTACATGGAGCGACTGCCTATCTGACCTCCACAACCCAGTTACTGGGTAATACGATACCCTTTCGTAAGACTTTGTCAGACTTTCGAGCTACTGACGACCCATAACGACTGTTCAAGTCCAATGTAATATGCCAATCAATTCATCAATTGTGGATTTGGTATTGATTTTTAGCTGCATCTGGTTAGACTGGAAGCCAACCCCAAAAATAGTTGAGAAAAAGCTAGGCAATCTGGTGGTCAGCCCAATGGAATGATAACTTACGTTAATATAATACCAATAATTGGTATTATATTGTTATTGTTGTTAAAATTAGAACTAAGATTTCCTCAACAATTCGCAAAACATAATTTCTTATTGTTTTTTACAATTCTATTTTTATTTCCTATTCCGAGTCGAACAAGTTTTTAAAATTACCAGAAATGTGTGTAATAAAATAATACAATCCTTGTAAAATGCAAATCTATGTAATTGCTCTCTCTGTTATTAAAGGAGTTTCATGTTTTAACGAATGCCATTCAAAAAGCAAAAGGTTCTTATGTTTGTAACGTCCGCCCACAGTACGGTCCGCCCTCAACACACATAAGCAGTCTGTAATATTCCCACTGCTGGGACACAGGCCTCCTCACTTCGAGACAGACTGGGTATAATCCACCACGTGGGCCCAGTGCGGGTTGGTAGATGTCAAATGTTTTCCAATTTTTGGTTCTAGGACATGCCGTTTTCCTCACGATGTTTTCCTTTGTCGTTTAAGAGCAGTGGTGGTTGTGATCCATCGTCAACAATAACACGTAATTACGGACTTGGGCAACATGTAAAGTTATGAATACCATGTTAATCCGTCGGGATTGTAGATTTATTCCATGCACGAACGATGCAGTTAAAACGTATAGAGTCATGTGCGAATGGTCCTCGTCGTCATCGTCATTCAGAATTGGACGTCCATGTGACGTACATACACGTAGCTTTCATAACAGAAGGTTCGAATTGTATAAACGCCCTATCCTCTCTCTCGTTTGGTCACTTTATTACGTGTCAAACCCGGTAAAGGTGCGTTTGTAATAGGCGCTGAACATCGAGGTATCTAATGTAAAGTCACAATCATTAATACCTTACATTTACGCAAGATTTAAAAACGAAACCGCGCTATTATGAAATAGGTGTTTTCATAAAGTTGCTGTTTTTTCTCTGCTCTATTCTATCCCTCTAAGTAAAACCTCCCTCCATTCAATTTTTCATCATTTCATAGTAGTTTTAATAAGACCTTCTTGTTCTTCCCACTGTCTTTGTCTCAGGCTTACCCTAGGCACCAGCTCGGTTCCCCCCGGTGGTTCCCGCAATGTTGAGGCCCCCGGTTCAGTAGCCGTGGCTTGGTCAACCACGGTGAAGCCAAGAGGAACCTGAGGTGGGGTCGCTCGTCAGGGCTTTGCCAGTAAGCCGACGACGTAGCGGCTAACAAGTAGGTTGCAGTGCCGCTTGGGCTACATCGCAACTAAGGCGGGCCGCGATGTCGTCGGTTTACTGGCAAAGCCCCACCTCGGGTTCCTCTTGGTTTCACGCTTTGTTCGCATGTGACGTTGTAGATACCGCTACAGGAGGCATCATGGCTGAAGGTTGGAGGCCGCGGCAGGAGAGGAGTGCCGGTATTGCGGTGCGCCGCTCTCCTTACCTTCCGCGGCCTTGACGGGGTCGCCACCGTCTGATGGCGGACGCGGTGGGGCTGCAGGGGAGGAGGAGTGTTGGTATGACGTAGGCCGCTCTTCCTATCCTCTGCGGCCAAAAATTGGCAGGTGGCGGAGCCAATGACCTGACCCGTCGCAGGGGGACCAAGGGTGCCAGACACGGGGTCGTCTGGCGCCCATGTGCTGGTTTGGTCTCTGGGGTGGTCCCGGCGTGCTATGTGTTCTGGTGCGCCGGTGATGGGGAGTACTCCCCAGAGGAGGGTCCGGTGACGGACAGCCGCGGCGGGTTCATGGATGAGTGCCAACGCGTGCCCGTGTTCCCGCCGTAAGTGGCAGAGGAGGACGCCGTGGAGTTTTAGTGGGTTAGAGTCCCACAAAACTGCATTATCTCCCCGTGGTAGTGCAGAATGCATGACCATTTCTCCATGATAAAAAAGGGCACCAGCGCTGTGCTACTGGGGCCGCGAAAAAACTTGCCCAGGCCAAGTTAAGTTGGGCAGTCTTTTGAGCCACGGCAACTATTTTTTACATTTCAACGAGTGACTCAATCATTTTGATAAGTAAGTTCAGGAGGAGCTAGACTTGAAAGCCACAATCAGAACCAATATGCAAGCCATATTTTTTATATAAAATATAGTTAAGAAACAAACAAACACGCTATCAGTTTTTACGAATGTTCAAAAAAATCACAATAAAATTTCATTTATTATAAAGTCGCTTAGTTTAAAAAAAACGTGTGTGGTGTTTAGAATCTCAGATTTTCTTACAAACAACAGACCAACCCACATTCAGGTGAACCTAATATAAATGTGTAGATAGAGAAAACCATGCCTCGAAGGTTTAGGCTCGGGTAAATGATGGGTATTTAATTGGACACCAATTAACTAAAAGGGTATCAATGAGATAAAGTGTCAATAGGAATGGTATCAAAACATAAGTTACATAATATATTGGCAACAACGATGGGGCTCAGCTACTTTACAGCGACGTACGAAAGTATCTACTAACATACTCTACACATCAATAATTTAGGGCAACAAAGGAATAACGTTTACGTAACTTTTCTACGCCTAACAACAAGTTAGTCTATTTTAGGCTCTCAAAAAAACAAGGTTCGCGTGTACGTAGAGATGATGTAAGCAGTAATATATTGGGGTGCCAGGGCAGAAAACCTCCACGTGTGCCTGGGGACTGGAGTTCCCTTCTGGATACGTCCGGGGGGAAGACCAGTTTTCGGGCCGGTGCATCCTGGGGTGCGGGCAGCTATTTCTCATTGGGATTTTCTCCCAATGAGATCTCGCTGCCCGCATGCTAATGTTCTGCCAAGAGGAACGCTCCACACAAGCCGCTATGAGGAGCAGAGCGGCAACTGTGTGGAGTAAGAGCGGGCCTGGTGTGCACTTACCCTGCCGCCGGGCAGGCAGGAGGGGACAACCCCCCCCTCCTGCCACCGTTAATATCGTAGCCCCGAAGATTGTCAAGGTCATGTCTCTGACTTTTGACGGGGGTCGAGGGTCTTGGCTTAACCACCCGGACCGCGAGGAAGATTAACCTGTATAAAAAATTCCCCAAACCTCCAAGCGGCGGCGCACCGTGAGGGAGGTAGTAAGCTTGGCTAATGGGTAGCTTGATTTAGTCACTAGTGCGAACCACATAATCTTGAGCAGGTACCTAAAGTTTAATACTCGTGGGAACAAAAATGGAAAAATGTTATAAACAAAAAACCACAAACGACGAAGAGAGGAGTGATGCGGGGTCGGAGTCCGACGCCGCGTCTGGAGGAGCGAGCACGGGAGGCTCAGTGAGCTCTCGCCGTGACCAGAAGACGGCCGCTGCCAAGAGAAAGGCACAGAGCAAGCGGCCAAGGTCAGTGGACGGCCAGGGGTCGTCCTCTGACTGGGAGCTGGCTTCGGCCAGAAAGATCCCCACCAGTAGGCGGGGAGGAGCCCGAGAGCGGGGCATGGGGAGGGGGCTCACTGCTCGGGAGGCCGCAGAGAAGGCGGAGGAGCCCGCAAAGAAGGAGGGGGGGTCTGATCGCGCGGTCGCATCGGAGCCCTCAAGTGACGAGGCGGCGGAGGTTGGCGGCCCTGATGCGGACCGCAAAAAGAGGTTTGCGGCGGTCGTGGAGGCCGCGATCCGGGACGTGGCCCTGAAGAAGTTACAGACTTCGAAAAACAGGGCCATAGTCTCGGCCAAGGCCTCCATCTTGGCGGCAGCGGAGGCCATCCACTTCGGGCCTCCGCCGGACGGCATGTCCGAAATGCAGGCGGAGGTGGCCCGCTTGACGGCTGCCATGGAGCTCCTCCGAAAGGAGAACGAAGAGCTCCGAGCGGACCTGGCCGGGATGCGAGCGGCCGGCACAGCGCAGAACATCCCACCACCAAGCCAGCCCGTGCCGGTGGAGAACCAGGTCCTGAACCTGGTTCGGCAGGAGCTGGCGACCTTCCAGGCGCGGTTCGCCGTCCTGGAGGGTATTGTTCTGCGCCCTCCCTTGGCGGGTAGGACGGCCCCAGGGCCTAAGGCGGCCTCGTACGCGGCCGCGGCCGCCCCTAAACCCGGGCCGTCTGGCCGGGCCCAGGCGCCGGCCAAACCGGCGTCGGCTAGAGGAGCCCCGGCGCCGGCGAAACCGACGTCGGCTGGCGGAGCCTCGGCGCCGGCAAAATCGGCGCCTGCCGCCAAACCCGCGGCTCCGGCCCACAAAAAGGGCAGAACGGCTGGGGAGGGGAAGGCCCCAGAGCCTACGCCTCCCCCAATCAAATCTCCCACGACCAACGCCGAGTGGCAGGTGGTCGGGGAGAAAAAGAAGGCGGCCAAGGCGGCCAGGAAAAAGGCGCAGAGGAGGCGCCGCAAGGAGCGAGCCGTTGCGGCTAGGCTTCGCCCCCCTAAGACCGCGGCTGTAGTCATTACGCTACAGCCGGACGCGGTCAAGAGGGGGGTGACCTACGGCGACGTGCTCGCCAAAGCGAGAGCGACGGTGAATCTCCAGGAGCTGGGGATCACCGGAGGCCTCCGGCATAGGGTGACCGCCACTGGTGCCCGCATGCTGGAGGTCCCCGGTGCGACGAGTGGCCCCACCGCTGACGCCCTGGCTGAAAAGCTAAGGGCGTCCCTCAATGCGGACGAGGCTCGAGTCTCCAGGCCCGTCAAGTGCGCGGATATGCGCATTGTGGGCCTGGATGACTCGGTGACGGGGGCCGAGGTGGTCGCCGCCGTCGTCAGGACGGGCGGGTGTCTGACCGACCAGGTGAAGGCGGGCACCCTACGTCCTGACTTCACGGGTATGCGAACCATAACGGTTAGCTGTCCCGTGACGGCGGCGAGGAAGATAGTGGAGGGCGGAAGGCTCCTGGTGGGCTGGGTGTCAGCGCAGGTCAAGCTGCTGGAGCCCAGACCTCTAAGGTGCTATCGATGCCTCGTGGGGCACCACGTGAGCGTCCAGTGCACCTTAGAGGACCGCAGCACTCTGTGCTTCCGCTGCGGCAAGCCCGGACATACGGCCGGCTCGTGCAACGCCGCGCCGCACTGCGTCGCATGTGCGGCTGCTGGCAAGCCGGCCGATCACCGGGCGGGGAGCAAGTCCTGCGCTCCACCCGCCGAAGCCAGGAGGAAAGGCAGGCCCTCCGTCGTCGTCGCCACCACCACCGTCGCCGCCACTGTCGCCGCCACCGCCACCGCCGCCGCCGCCGCCGCCACCACCGCCGCCGCCGCCGCCGCCGCCGCCGCCGCCGCTACCACTGCCGAGGGGGCCCGGGAGGGGGCTGAAATGGAGGAGTAATAACTCCTCCACTACGCCTTCTCCAGGCGAACATCAACCACTGCGCCTGCGCTCAGGACCTGTTGCTCCAGAGCATGGCGCAGTGGTCGATTAACATCGCCGTGGTCGCTGAGCCGTACTTTGTCCCGCCCAGGGATGACTGGGTGGAGGACCTGAACGGCTCAGTGGCCATAATTTCGTCGGCTGCCGCCGGTACCCCGTCCCTCGAAGGTGTCACGAGGGGACAGGGGTGCGTAGCAGCACGGTTCGGAGAGATTGTAGTAGTGGGAGTATACTTCTCTCCGAGCCGAACTCTCGCCGAGTTCCAGAACTCTTTAACAGAGTTGAGTGTCGTCGTCGCCAGAAACCACGCCTTCTCCGTGCTAGTGCTCGGGGACTTCAACGCCAAGAATTTGGCCTGGGGTTCCCGTTGCACGGATGTGCGGGGCAGGATGGTGGAGGACTGGGCTCTGGAAACAGGCCTGGTCGTCCTAAATCGGGGTTCTGTTCCTACGTGTGTGCGGATGCGGGGCGAGTCGGTAGTGGACATCTCGTTCGCCAGCCCCGCTCTGTCACAACGTGTCATTGACTGGCGCGTCATGGAGGAGGTGGAGACATACTCCGATCATCGGTATATCCGGTTTGATGTCTCCACCCAGACCTCTAGCGCGCTGGTCCAACAGACCCCGAGTGGTCCACGGTGGGCGCTGAAGCAGCTGGACCGGCAGCTTCTCCTGGAAGCCTCGATCGTGCAGGCCTGGGTGTTTTCACCGGACAGGCCTGCTGACATTGACGATGAGGCGGAGTGGTTCCGGGAGGCCATGTCCGAGATCTGTGACGTGGCAATGCCCCGAGTCCGGCCAGGACGCGCCCGACGTCAGGTGTACTGGTGGTCGCAGGAGGTTGGGGCGCTACGCAAGGCGTGCGTCGACGCGCGACATCGGTACACCAGGCACCGCAGGCTCCGCATCCGCCCTCCGGATGCGGAAGCCACGGAGGTGGAGCTGTACGAGGGGTACAGAGCGGCGAAGACCACCCTCCAAGAGGCTGTCAAGCGGGCCATGGATACGGCCTGCGAGGAGATGTTGGAGACTCTGAACCGAGATCCATGGGGGCGCCCTTACAGAATGGTGCGGAATAAACTCCGCACCTGGGCCCCCCCGCTGACGCAGAGTCTCCGACCCCAGCTGGTGGAGGAAGTGGTGAGCGCTCTGTTCCCTTCACGGGGGGAGCATACTCCCCCGCCTATGGCTCCGCCACTTGCGGTGCCCGAAGCGGACCACACGGACGACGACGACGACACCCCTGAAGTGACCGGGGTAGATCTGAGAGCGGCGGTAGGCAGGCTGAAGGCCAAAAATACCGCCCCGGGACCCGACGGCTTGCCGGGTAAAGCCTGGGTCCTGGCCTCGAGGGCTCTCGGGCCTCGACTGGAGGCGCTCTTAAGCGCATGCATAGAGGCCAGTTTCCACTCCGTTGGAAGACGGGGAAGCTGGTCCTCATTCAGAAGCCAGGGCGCCCTGCGGACTCTCCGTCCGCATACCGGCCCATAGTGCTGCTCGACGAGGTCGGCAAGCTCTTTGAGAGAGTGATTGCGGGCCGCCTCGTCGGGCACCTGGTGAGGACGGGGCCGGATCTTGCGGAGTGCCAGTTTGGCTTCCGCAAGGGGCGCTCGACGGTGGACGCCATCATGCGCGTGAGAGCCCTCACGACGGGGGACGCGGTGTCCCGGGGTGGGGTGGTCGTGGCGGTGTCACTCGACATCGCCAACGCGTTCAACACCCTGCCCTGGAGCTGCATAGGGGAGGCACTCCGGTATCACCGGGTGCCGACTTACCTCCGTCGAATAGTCGGGGCGTATTTGACGGACAGAGCCGTCATCTACCCCGGTCGCGACGGGAATTGGAACCGGCGAGAGATGTCGTGCGGTGTCCCACAGGGATCGGTTCTGGGGCCGCTCCTGTGGGACATCGGTTACGACTGGGTGCTGTGGGCCGACCTCCCTGATGGCGTCAGCGTAGTTTGCTACGCTGACGACACGCTGGTCCTGGCGCAGGGGAGGTCGCATCAGGCGGCGGCCGACGCGATGACACGCGGGGTTGCGATAGTCGTGGAAAGGATCCGGCAGTGGGGTCTCGAGGTGGCATTGCACAAGTCCGAGGCCATGTCTTTTCATGGGCCCCGGTACGGGCCACCTTCGGGATCCCAACTAATGGTAGGAGGGGTTCACATCGGCGTCGAGAAGACGATGAGATACCTGGGTCTCGTCCTCGACAGCCGGTGGAACTTCGTCGAGCATTTCCGACGTTTGGCCCCCAAACTGGAACGGACCGGGGCCGCCTTAAAGCGGCTCCTGCCCAACCTGAGGGGGTCAAACGCCTCCTGCCGGAGGCTTTACGCGGGGGTCGTGCGGTCCATGGCCCTATATGGGGCCCCGGTATGGGCGCGTTCACTGCGGCTTCGAGCCGCACACTACCTGAACGCGCCCCAAAAGGTGGTAGCCGTAAGGCTAATCCGGGGGTACCGCACGATCTCGGGCGAGGCAGCAAGCCTCCTTGCCGGACTGCCACCATGGGATCTGGAGGCGATAGTCCTCGCGCGCCTGTATGACTGGCGCGCGGAGGCACTACGTCGGGGGGAAACTCTGCACCCGCGGCAAATCGCTGCGGAGCGGACGGACCTCCGGCGCGGTCTTATGGTGGAATGGAAGGCGCGACTATCACAACCCAGCGCAGGGCACGCCACGATAGCGGCGATAAGACCCCTCTTTGAGGAGTGGCTAGAGAGGCGTCACGGCGCTCTCACCTACCGCCTGACGCAGGTCCTCTCCGGACACGGATGTTTCGGGAGGTTCCTGCACATCATCAGGCGGGAGGAGACGCCCGGGTGTCACCACTGCGAGGATCGCCCAGAGGACACGGTGGAGCATACGGTGGAGGTCTGCCCCGCTTGGGCAGAGCACCGCCGTGTCCTCGTAGAGGCGATCGGCAGCGGCGGCGACCTCTCGCGCCCGGCCCTGGTGCAAGCCATGGTCCGGGGCGAGAGGGAGTGGGAGGCGGTCACCTCCTTCTGCGAAGCAGTCATGCTAGCGAAGGAGGTGGCGGGATGGGCGAGGGAAAGATCCTCACGCCTCAGCCGCCGAGGGAGACGCTCCGGGCGTCGGGAGCCGCGTGACGACTCCCGGCCACCGTAGGCGCGGGCCTGCGGGCGGAGAGCAATGGGTAGCTCTCCGTCCGATCAGGACCAGGCCCGTGCCGGACGGCATGTATGTGTTCCACGCGCGCCTCAAAGAGATGTCAGCGTAGTTGACGGGGCCCGACAGGGCCGAAGCCTGCCGGGGTAGCGGGATTGTCCGAAAGGGTTACCGCTGCCCTGGTACGTAAAGGGCTAAGGAAGGAACACGGGTGGGTTTTAGTCAGTAAGAGTCTGACACTCCCTTCTGCTCCACCCAGAGCGGGAGGAGTCATTTGATGATTTCCCATCCACAAAAAAAAAAAAAAAAAAAGCAGTAATATATTAGATAATACCACGCCCGTATTCCCGGAAGGGGGCAGTAGAGTTATGTAAGGCCCAAATTCAGAATTCGGGCTGCCGCTCAGAAATTCATGATGGTAAAACCCAATCGTACTTTCCTGACCCTGGGGTTGGAATCGAGGGTTCAGGAGTAAAGAGATATGATGAGTACGGTGTAAAGTTCTCTCACCCCCCATAGAAAAGCGAGAATTCTCCGACTAGATGTGTATTGTGTCTGGTGGGCTACTACCCGACGTTCGATGTCGGATGTTGTATATATGCTAGTTGTGCGGTAAACTCTGCTTGCGCGATGCAGGATTTCTGCGTGCCGTTAGTATGATGTAGTCATACTGTAGATATAGTTCGCATGTAGCGATTAAGATACCGCCACAGGTGGACCTTTGCTTGCTTAGTAGTCGATCAATAGACCATCAAGATAGTATCTGCGTCCATAGTAATTTAAGAAAGTAATTCATAAACAAACTTGTTTCAATCGAGAGGGTCAGGTAACATGAGTGCAGGATTTTAGGAAAAAACAAAATAAACTACCACAGAATGTTTTATTTTCCAAACTGTAACGTTCAAAAATATTTTATGTAGTGAGGAAAAACAGGTGGCTTGATATTTTTTTAATTATAGCCTACACCAATATTTCCATTAGGTCCGTACTAAAATCGCATCGTCCTTAACGAAATACCAAATTGTGTATTCACGAATATTTAATTTCGATAAAGAATACTTTCACACAAAAGTTGGCCATGCTCACATAGGTACCTAATACTCGTACATGGTATGTACGTATATAGGCATCGCATTCAGTATGATGGAGCTTCCCTTTTTTAAACAAATCTGAAGCCACAGAATGATATCCAGGGATCACCAGGCTGAACTTAAATTTCCCATCGTACATTTCACCCGCCAGGTTTTCGTTACGTGAGACTTTGTAATTAATTCCCGTGAACGTAAGAGACGTGCATTAATAAAATTCCCCATTCTAACGGGCTCTTACGGGCGGGGAAAATAAAATGTAGGGGCCCTCTAATATATGTCCCATCTGAGAATTCGCCGAGCCTCCTCATTTGTTAAATGAGGAAGTTTTGAAATACAAAGGGTATTGTTTTAATCAGAGACATTATAAGCTCGATTATTATGAGCTGTGATTTCCATTGTGACCCTCTGCTATTTATTAGAGCACATATGCCAGGAAACTAATTAGGCCTTGAGGAAAAGCGAAGACTAAAACGAACAAAACCCTTTGTGTTGGTGTAGTGAAGAAATAATAGTAACAATGACTATAATGAATAAAATATAATATAAAACAAGTACCTAAACTCACGGCCAATAAATTTAAATCGGTCACAAAAACATAGTTCCAAATTAAGAATTTTGTGCCCGACCCGGATTATTATATTAAGTACCTTTAGGTGGTACGTTAAACCTACATCAAGAGCTCACCTTGGTATGATGGTTCTCACTTCCAAGCAATCATAAAAGCTAACTTTGAAACAGCAAGTGCATAAAACTTGTACTTACTAAGTAAGCATTAAGTAAGTAAGGATTTCTTCAAGTATTAATAAGAACTAGAATTTTAAAATTAAGATTTTGTTTGGCTTACAGGATCTGCCCTATTGAATACTTACTTATGGTATATTATATATGGTATATATATTCGTTATCCCTTAAACTAAAATTATACATATAATATTATAAAACAAAATCGCTTTTCGTGTCCGTCTGTGTGGCCCAACTCAAAAATTCAAAGCTATATTTCAATTCAACAATTCACACGTACTTTAAATTATCAAGGAGTCGATCTGTCAGAACGATGAAGCTAGTTGCTCATTTCTGGTTAAAGACATTTCAAGGCGTAGTAGGTTCCTATAGAGAAGAACACAAGAAACTCCATGGACACAAATCAAAATTTAGTATTTTTACAAAATATTGGTTATAACATCACCGTTTACATCTTCCTTACTTTTTAAATAGATTTCATGTAGTTTTCCCTATCACTTTAAAGACAATTTACCCGGAAGCTGTATGTGCACAATTTTTTTTTTTACTTTTTATTAGGACAGAAATGTGAATGTATTGAAAATATTTTCTCATGGCACCTGTTCGAAGCAAGTGTTGGTCGCTAGCACGTCATAAAAAGAGCCTAATTGTTCCGCATAGGTACGTGTCTCAAATAGAATATATTATTATAAATGCAAGTCATCATGGTCGGCCGTCCGAGGATTGTTCACGATATTGAGGCAATTCCAAAAATACTCATTATACTAAATACTTATAAAATAATTTACTCAGAAAACAAAGAGAAAAATTATAGCCAGTAAAAAGAATAAACGCCAAGAACAATTATTTTAGTCCCAATTACGTAATTCACAATATAAAACCGTGCATACAGCATCGATTTTCACGAAAATTCATAAACAGTCAGTTTAATTTTACCTGACTGCTGAGCAGACGTCCCCATGACTTGCAGTTATTTTAATTAAACTATCATTGACCCACGTTGATCATTGCTTGTTGGTTTTATCCAGCTGATCCCGCCATCTCCTACGTGGTGTACCGCGACACCTTCTGTCCACCTTCTACTATTTTAGCCTGAACGCATATGGCAAGCGTAGTTAGACCAGCGGGGTAATTGCATAACACACCATCAGTAGCAATGGCTTTGATTTTGACAGTTCAACCACATTCATTGAATTATTTACGTTGTTGAATAGACACATATTTTGAACATATGAATCAATAGATTTACGAGTAGCAACATCCTTTAGAATGACTCAGATTGATATGGGTGTGTTACGCAATTAGGGTGCCGTCCCATAAAAACTCAAATAGTATTTCTAGTAAAATGCAGCCGTCAGCGTAGACAAAAAACAACAATTTGAAATTCTAAAATCATTGCTTTATTTTGCAAACAGCAGAAAAACAATAGGCACTCGGTCGGGCGGATATTAATTAACTTCAGACTTCCGAATGTCCGTCCCCTAACCAACAGTAGCAATTAGCCGTGGGCATATTTGCAATCTGATATTGGAGGTGCTGCAACCGACAACTGTAACATTATTCTGTGTACAGTACGCAAAGGAAATTAGTATGTACACACTAACAACGGTAGATACACTACCGTAGTTAAACGCCAGAGTTCTTTATTATATAAATAATTGTAAGTATTTTAAAACCAGATGTGAGTGGAAACGTCGAGTACTTATAGTGTTCTTATTGGTGATACATACATACGGTAGGCAGAAACTACAGAACGCAACCTGCTACGATTCTTACACTTCACTTCTTACCTAATCTTTTTGCCTCGTTTACGTTCATACCTCTGTAGGCCAATTCCCGTAATTAAAACGTTCAAAATCTAGTCGCAATCAGCGGCAATAAATGTAAAAACTTTTTAAAAAATTAGGGAAATTAGACGTATTTTTGACAGACTGAGACTGAGATCAGACTGTGAACATACACAACTGTTAAAATGATCAGAATTGCCCCTCTGGTCATATACCTACGCACGCCGGATGCGTGTATGGTTCTTATTGGTGATGTTCTTCAGAAAGATCAGATGAGTAGGACTCGCAAGACGCGTGCGTGTATGTGTTTAAAGAAATTTATTCTCATAAAAGACTACAGTCACTTACATGAGAAATACAATAATAATAGTGCTTATTACTAGAATTTTCGTTGGTGGTCGATTTTTTTAATTTTTTTTTTATATAAGCAGGTACTTCTATAATGCATCCAGTAGTACTTGGCTACTATTGGAGTACTTATCATCGGTTTTTTTTCGACTACATGCCGAGCAAGTTGTACTTTGAATACATTATAGGAGCTTAAATTTTTAATGGTCGACGGTAGTTGATTGTAAATATCTGCGCGAGCTTCGTTCTTGTCATGGGTAGAACTAAAAAAACTCGCTCGGCGTGAACTTCGCTGTGTTTGTTGTTTCAACCGTATAAAGGATAAGTTAGTATGGAGAGATTTATTTAATATTTTTCGGACTAGCATGCAAGTATGAGAAATATGTTATAATTGTTTTATGTTCATTAGTTTTGTCTGTTCGTATATTTTGTAAGTAGGTGTTAAGAATTGATAATGAAAGAGTATCTTTATAATTTTATTTTGCATAATTTGGAGATCGGCTAGACTAGTTTTGGTAGCATTGCCCCAGATTTCGATCAGGTATAGCAGGTGTGGTTTCACAAGGGAGTTATATATGGAGTAGCGGACCCGACGCGGCATGCACCGGACGATGCGTCGAAGTGATCCAATAAGTGATGACAATGTTGTTTTGATATGTTCAATCTGTGCCTTCCACGTCAGGGCGCTATCCATTCGTAAGCCAAGATACTTTTCGCAGTTTTTCTTTTGCAGGGGTACATTATTTATTTGTAAAAATGTTAAACCTAAAAACAAAAAATATCCCACCCTATAGGGTGGGATATTTTTGTTTTTAGCTTTAAAAATGATGTAGCAGGTTTTCGAGGTGTTAATTGTTAAGAGATTATATTGGAACCACGAGAATAGCTTGTTGAGATCTTCCTGTGCATTTGTAATTAAGTCTTGTATACAGGAGCCAAAGTAAACAAGGCATGTATCATCCGCGTACAGAGCAACATGACCATGTAGGCCTAATTCGTGTATATTATTAATATAAATTGCGAAAATTAACGGGGCCAGTAATGACCCTTGAGGAACCCCACATTGGATTGGTAATTGTAAAGTACAGGGAGTACTGAGATTGGTCTGTAGTTTCCGAGGTCAGTTTTAGAGCCTGATTTATAAATTGGAGTTACTTTTGCTATTTTTAGGGTGTTAGGGAACTCGCCATTTAGTAATAATTTGTTGAAGCATGTGGTTAGGTTACTGACAATAAGGTGTTTAATACTCTTGATGGTTTTGGTGTTGATACCATCTAAGCCTGCACTGGAGTTTGAGTCAAGATTATTGATTATTTCGATTATTTCGGCGTTAGTACATGGTTCAAGAGTGGATAATTCGAAGGTAAATAAAGAATGGGGAAGGGCTTGGGTAAGGTTATCATGAAAATGCTTGGGGATATCAGTGGCTAGGATGGAGCCTATGGTGGAGAAGTATCGGTTGAATTCTTCACAGATCTCTCTTAAGTCACTTATTTGTTTGGATCTTGCTATAAGCTTCGGGGGGATACTGCTTTGTTTAATTTTGTTGTTGGCCAGGTGGTTTACCAAGTTCCACATCTTTTTCGGCTTTTTGATACATTGAGTGAATTGATTATAGTAGTAGCTGTCTTTTGTGTCTCGAATAAGTTGTGTTAAGCTGTCTGCTGCTTGATTGATTTAAAATCTTTTTGTGTTATTTCATTTTCCGGTTGTTGTTTTAGTTCTGACCATGTATGGCCAGATGTATGTACGTGAACGAAGCGAAAGGAGTATGTCCCGGTAATTACATGCCGAAGATTCTAACTCGATGCTTGCTACCTCGATGCTTGCTACCTCGATGCTTGCTACCTCGATGCTTGCTACCTCGATGCTTGCTACCTCGATGCTTGCTACCTCGATGCTTGCTACCTCGATGCTTGCTACCTCGATGCTTGCTACCTCGATGCTTGCTACCTCGATGCTTGCTACCTCGATGCTTGCTACCTCGATGCTTGCTACCTTGATGGTTGCTACCTCGATGCTTGCTACCTCGATGCTTGCCACCTCGATGCCACCTCCATGAAAAACAAATGCATGCTAATAAACCCGCACGCACATGCCGAATGCACTGTGATAGATCGCGGGCTGCTTGGGCGCTTACCTCGATGAATACGTGAAAAAAAAAAAGTTGTTTTTTTACATCACGGTCGACGGGAACCATTGATGTTATCTTCCTCATAATTGGTCAGATTTCTTTAACTTGTTCTTCTTGAATTGGTAGAGTATAGCACAAACACACGACTGAGCAACTGAACTTTCAGGTGCGACGGAACCGACGTGTTCGTACCGCCATCCATGTAGAAATAGCGAGTATCGAGAACGAGGTGTCGAGATAGCGACCGCGATAGCAGGCATCTTCGGCATGTAAATACCGGTAACTCCCTTATGTATGTATCTATGAGTATTTCGGAAAGTTATTATGCTGATATTTGCGATACTAATGAATTTTCTCGCGGCTTTTACTTTACCTGCACCGCTGTGTAATTGCGTTACACATTTTAAACACAATTCAAAAGATTTTGATGAATATTGCTATAAAATGATAAATTAGGATGCCATTTATCATTTTTAAATAAATGATATCTATTTCTGTAAATTAATTTAGATTTTTTTTAAAGCTAATCTGTTGATTGATATGTTCAAACAATTTGCCTGTTCAACAACTTAGGTAAACAACGCAAAGAATGTTGTTAAACTGTCAAAATTAAAGGCCACTGTAAGTCTGATACTCAATTACCCCGCTGATCTAATTCTGAAGCCAGATTTTACTATTCGGTGAAAGCTGTGTGTGCATGTTCCCACTGCTGGGACACAGGCCTCCTCTATGTGAGAGGGAGTGAGCCACAATCCACGCGGGCCCCGTGCGGGTTGGTGGATGTCACATGTCTTCTTTTTCTGATTATAGGACATGCCGGTTTCCTCACGATGTGTTCCTTCACCGTTTTGAGAGCATTGATGAAATGAAATACACAAAGAAAAGTGCCTGCCTGGGTTCGAACTCAACTGAGAGCAATGGTAGCTGAATGATATCGGCCCCGACTTGCTTAGTCGTGAGTTTGAAAGGTATTGGTACCTTTTAATTACTAACATATGTATATGTTCCAACATTGTCGAGTAGCAAAACTCTGAAGTTTTTTTTGCAACTCCGGCCAAATGCGTGTCGGACCACGCACAATGAAGGGTTCCGTAGTTGGGATGGATTTATCCCAAGAACAACCTTAACTTTGTAGTTGTAAAAGTGTTCTCCCATTCATCGATATACTCGTACGTCACGGTCAATTCTGCAACTGTAAATGTTATAATCGCAAACAAATATTTATTTATGTGATAAAACTATAAATTAACGACGTGTTGATTTATTTGCGAGTATCAAAATATGCGGCCTAAATAACCATATTTTTTTATTGCGTTGACTTAGAAGCTTGATTTTTTTAGAGCTCTAAGGGACCTTAGACCTACGTATTTGATAATAATTTCAATACGATACCTCCACGCATTCCTGATAAAATGGGTCTTGAGCTGGAAGTTTTTTTTTTTAATTTATTTTGATTCATATGATTTGACATTATTTTGTAAAATGGAATTATAATAATATTCTAATTGTTATTTAAAATTGTATTAATTGATTATGATTTGCATGACCAGGTGACGGCAGAACATGGAGAACCAACTTCTATGACAACATCTATGTACCAATTATTTACCCATGTTTGCAAAGAAATAAATGATTATGATTATTATGATTATGATTATTATGAAAAACACACACACACGCACACATACCTACATTAATATTAGTTTTATTTGTGCACACCAAACCGTGTATTTTTGTTGCCGTTAATGCACTGTTGGGCAAAGGCCTCTCTACTCTCTTAAACCGTGTAGGTATACCACAAATTAAAAATATATCTATTTTAAATCATTTTGTTAAATATGACGAAGCCACAATGGTGTATTTCGTTTCATTGTTCGTTACCTGTCAGGGCTAATTAAAAGGATTCTGCAAGGCAAGAGCTTTGTTTGTAAATGATACATAATGGATATCGGATAGTCTCTATTGTGGGCTTACTTGGTACCTAAAGATAGACGTCTGACTTTCTGCAAGAATGATTTAAGGGCATGCAGCTAAGATGAAAATGGAAACATATTATATAGTATGTCTGAAATGGGAATGAGTAGATATAAAGAGTGGCGATTAGGTTATCACATTGAGGGCTGATTGTTCCATCGCCAGATAAATTTTATTCGAGGAACAAATTTGACGTTTGACAGTTTTTGTATGAAACAACTGTCAAAATTTCAAAATTATTGCTCGAATAAAGTTATCAGATGCTTGAAAATTCAGCCCTATAAACAATTTTACTTTAAAATAAAAAACATGCATTTCACAAACAAATAACATTTCTGAAAAATTTATATCAACCATTCAACAGAAACTTTATGGTATTGTTACCAAATAATCACAAATTAAGTTTGTGTCATGCTCCGCAGCAGAACCACTTTGACTATAATTATTATTATGTAAAAATTACAGGATAAAATGTAGATGATTTCTATATTTTTGTAGCTTAATATCAAAAATTGTATATTGTTAGTTTCTTGGAAAATATCAATTCAAAGTGGTCATGCTACAGAGCATACTCTCCAGCAGAACCACTTTAAAATAACAGTTATTTCACGCTGATTATGCACAGGTCATAATATAAACAAATGTATATTTATTGTAAATCAAGATAATATCTACAATTTTATAAATACTTAGGTACTGATTTTTAGTAACATGTAAATGTTTTATCAGAATGCGCCTGACCTAAATTTCTTAGCAAATAACAAGATTAATAGATAGATACATATATGTATACTATATTTCTTTACGTTAAATAAGTTAGTAAATTTAATTTAATTTATCGTAAAGAAATATATACACGGTGTCCCGAAACTCAACGATGACCTGGTACCGGGCGAGAGGCGAAGGTATACCAGTTATAAAAAAATTAAAAAATTATCTACATTTTATCATGTAATTTTTATATAGTATAGTCAAAGTGGTTCTGCTGCGGAGCATGACATTTAAGTTTAATATTGTTAATTAATAATCAAACGAAAAAAAGGTCCCACGGCTAGAATATTAATTCTTAATTGTTATTAATTATTTTAATTGTGTATGTTTTAATTTATGTGATTACCTAATCGGCACAGTGTATAAGAGGAATTTTGGAAGTACCTAAGTACTCATCGAGACCAATCGAATGCACCTCAACACGATATAAAACGAAAGAAGTTTCACCTAAAAAAACAAATTGTCCTTTAGATGGAAAATATTATTTTCCCCAAATAATAAACAATTGGTGAACTGCAAAAACTAACAGGTTGCGGGCTGGCAGACGACTCATTATTTAAAGAGCATCCGTTAAGCTACTGCGAAAACTTGGTTTCAGCCTGTAACTCGGCGAGGTAAGATGAGCCTTCCGATGTACCTACATCTCAATAGTAGGACTTCGAAACCCTCCACCACCGGGCTCGGCCGACATGGTTTTTTTGACAGTAAAAATCGACTCCGAAGCGAACAAAAAGGTTTTTGGGCAACCATATGAGGTAAAATTATGGTTCGATATGGACATCCACCACAAAGCTGAGAGTATAAGGTCGATTTTTTATGGAAGGCTGTACTCGATGATGATGTGTGTGTATTCGGTGGGCAAAGTAAGCCTTTTAGCGATGGCAGCGGCTGCCACCCGGACTAATAGACAGGTACCTACTTTTCTACAAGTGGTTAGATTCATTCATTTAATTTCAGCTGAAAGACGTCCACTGGTGGTCATAGGCCTTCCCCAAGCACCGCTACTTCGATCGGTTCTGTGCTTCCCGCATCCAGCGGATTCCTGTGGTTATCTCAACCCCTAATTAACGCGTTCCAATACGAAACCAAAAGGTAGAATGAAAATGCTTGCCTCAAAAATATAGAATGCAATTTAGCATTTGCTCTACAGTAACAAATTGCTATAAATCGGGTTCACTTTAATAGAAGGGTTCGCTCGTTTTACGATTGAGATCGTTCAAGCGCGTGCCTCTTCCTCAAAATATTGTGGTTGGCATCTAGTGTAACAGGACTCGTCTCTACCTCGTTAAATCAATTCGCCAGGCGTATCTATATTTAACAAGACTGACTTGGATAACCCTAAACACTTCGGAAATATTTCCGACCTTACGAGTAGGTTTGTGGTCCAGTACAATACTAATTGCGGAACATCTTGTTTATTCTCCTTTACACCGATTCCAGTCGTGTCAAGAATTGTGACATTTTAGTCGTAAATCTGTGATCATTTTAGTCCCCTGACTAGAGAAGATCGTAGTTATAAAAACGACAGATGGTCAATAAATATTTAAGCAAGACTTTGTTAGCGTTTTTAAGTTTATCTATCTACTATATGGTGTCAGGGACATCGACGCGCATACTGTAACCATGCAATCAGCACATGATACTAGATGGCGTAAAAATCAAGTGGTTGTCAAAAAAAAAAACTGGTGTTTCATAGAAAAGTGTGATACCTACACGGTCAAAATGTACTAAACAGATTTTTTAGAACCGATGAATAATTTCAACGCAGGTGGGTTCAAAATCATGTACTGAATCCATGGTAACAGGTTGTGCATCAATGTCCCTGCCACCCTGGGGCTGCAGTCTCGACATGCACAGTGATCGCTTTACGACCGATTTCGGTCGCAAAGTCCCGGATTGACAGGTGTAATGTATGGAGTGACAGGACTTTGCGACCGAATTCGGTCGTAAAGCGATCGCTATGAATGTCGAGACTGCAGCCCCTGTATATATAAAAATGAAATGCTGTTCGTTGGTAACCGCATCACATGAGAACACAAATTTGTCATTTTTTTTTTAATGATATAGTCTTTATCGGAATTAGGTTTTTAAGTACTTAAATAATATTGTTTTAAGTTTCCCGGAAAAATTTACAAACTCAGAAAAACTGAACGTCTTTTTTTCTTGTATAAACTGTCGCTTGAACAGGGCAACGTCTGTCGGGTCGGACGGTAGTAACGGAATAAAAACTCAAACATGCGCCTGTTTTTCCATAACACAACTATTGTTTTGTATTCTTTTATTATTTGCATCGGAACAAAGCCAGACACACCCGACACACCCCATATCTGAGAGGGGTCGGTCAGAAGTAGTTACTGCGAGGGGGAACAATACGCACATCCTGCGTATGATGCTTAAATTATTTTAAAAATGTCAAGTAAACTGAAGGTTACAGCTACCTACTGAGTTATCTATTTATTACCAAGAACAAATCAAAGTGTACGTCATAGAGTTTTCTTTTGTAAGAAAACTGTCAAATTAATTCAGAAATTTTCGTTCAGTATAGCAAGTCATTTTTAATGTCCGAACCTAAAATAAATTTTTGAGATTCGATCACCATCGAATCTCCAACAAAAAGGAAATTTCATTCATATTTTCACCCAGGTACGTAAGTAATTGTTTTCATTGGAACCAGGTACACCAAAACTACACGAAAATTTCTTTCAGGGTAACTACAGAACGCAGCTGTATATTAAATCCCTACAGAATTCGAGCTTGAACGCATCCAATATTTTCAATTTTACATTCTGCGAATTTTTTCCTTGCACTCAGCGCTTTACTACAACACTGGGCTCGGCTTTATTACCATGATACCTGCCTAGACTTTATGACGTTATTGCAACGTTATTGCAAACATATTGTTATGGCAACCAGGAACTTATATCTATAATATAATTTAGATGAAAGGGGATTTAATAAAGCCTCGTATGCTCCTATCTCGATTTATTACTAACGTAATATCATATTTTTATTTTCTAACTTCCACGTCAGTCGTCTCTTACTCGTAACTGGTTATTACTTTATCTTCTCGTCTTGAAACATTCATAAAAAAAAAAAAATATCTTGGGGTACAAACCGACAATCAGTTGAATTGGAAAGTCCACATAGCACAAGTTAAATCTTACTTTGGGTATCAGAGTTCAAAATACGCTAGTTTTAATTATTGTTCTTTTGGTAACATAATTTGTAGTGCAATATTACCTACTAGAGTTATTGTATACCTTATGCTCAATATTTTTTTTAAAATAATGTTTTACTTATGGCTTTTAATAATAATAATAATATTTATTTATTTCTAAGTATATGGTACATTGAGATCTTAAATTAAACATTGATTCATTTATACTACCATTGCTGGTGTAGAAAAATTAAATAAGCTAAGTGCATGCAAATCTTAGACATTACAATAAAAGTTATATTATTGTTTTAAATTTATATATTTAATTTGATACAATAATATTGATTTGGATTAATTGAATAGGATTATTTGTAATGTCAAAATATTAATTATTTTATCAAACATAAAATACAAAAAAAGACAACAAAAAAAAAAAAAAAAAATTGCATGTCAAAAATATAAGTTCTAGTGTCGAAATATTAATTATAATGTCAAAATACTAATAGCATAGAATATTAATTACAATGTCAAAAAGTATGATTTAAAAATTCATTAACGGAATAAAAACACATGTCTAAGAGCCGAGCAAACATTTTACATTTGTATTTTTTCATTGGTAACATTCTCAAGCCAGATGGTAATTTATTATAAATTTTTACTGTCATACAACTGGCATTTCTACTGTATAGTTGCAATCTCTGAGGAGGTATTAGCATTTAAATTGATTTCTTTTTTTTTTTTCACCGGGTTCACCGGGAGAGAATGTGCAAATTAGTAAGTTGTGATTCTATTATTAACTAGCTTCTGCCCGCGACTTCGTCCGCGTAAAGCAACTTTCTTATTTTTTTTTTCCGTAAGAACCTTCTACAAAGTTTTAAAATACTTTAAAAAAATGCATGAAATCGGTAAAGTCGTTCTCAAGTTATGGCGTGACCAAGGGAAATAGGGATTCATTTATATACACATACTCGTATATATAGATACAGCTACACTATACACTACAATATACACACTACAGAATACAAGCGCACCGGTTTTTTTTTTTTTTCTAATATCGCAGTATTATGCTGCGATAGAAGCCTTTTTGGCCTCGCACAGTTCTTTTTTTGTTTTCATGATTCCTGTACGTGTCCCAAATAAAATATTTACCTACTTTCTTTCCTTCAACGCACTCACCACTTCTCGTTCAAAGTATATTTTTCTATAACTTCAAATAACTCACAAATGGTGCAGAAACCGCACTACTTCGGACCTTCGTGTCGCGAAGGAGGCCGATCATTGGAAGTACACACATTAACTTTGTAAACATATCCATCGGTAACACTGGCGCCCAATTGTTTGCTTATTTGTTTATCCACTTTGTGTTTACAACCGCTGTTTGGATTTCGCTTTGGTTACAGGTATGAGGTTAGTTTATCACTTAAGGCCAAGTGTTTAAGTAAGATTTTTTGTTTCGTGATGTTTGTTTTATTTCGTATACAGGGAGGTTTTAAAAGTAGGAGGAACACTGTTGCTACTGTTAGTTATCGTAAAATATTATTAAAAGCTTCGCATTTCTCTTTAAATTCATTTCCTTTGTAAATTGAGATGGGAAACTACTCACCTACACAATTATTTTTAGTAGTAGTTAGTAATTAACTGTTTATTTATTTTATTTCGAAGGTCCTAGTTTATCATTTGTGACTTCAAGTTACAACTATATGAACGTAATGCGGTATTGCATAAGTAAGCGGGACGCCCTTTATGCCTGGAGGCTTTCATTTAGGTATGTTCTGTTTATTTTTTTATTACTATGTTGTAGTTGTTTATTATCCCTTAATAAATAAAATATAATTAAATATAATTACTTATTTCTGCTTGAGTATAGTTTTCAATGTAAAGAATCTTCTAATGGTACCTACAGACATAACGGCTGCTTGGGAGTTTATTGCGCCATCTCTTCATCCCAGCTACAGCACTAGGAAGTGGTGAAGGCTGGGAATTTTTGGGGACTGTTTTACGTAATTTTGACGCGAAAAAGTGATGATTCTCAGCCTAGTTTGAATATGACTTTTGATTTTTTTTTTTGTTTTACCTAATACATAGACAGAGTTCCTTGTCTAGGTTTAATGTACTAGTCCACATCAATGGAGCTAAATGCATAGCTAATACCTATTGTAGCGAAATAAAAACTGAAATTCACTTGTACACGTTTAATTTAGATAACAAAAAAAATGTAAACAAAAACTTAATGAAGAACGCACCACGATTCTTAATACACTAAAGAATAAAATTGAAACGCTGACGCGACGACCTTGGTGTTAAAACCCTATAATAATTTTCACAATTACGCGTCGGTCATGATCCGTTTGCAAACGTTCCTATAACTTCCGCAATAAATTAAAAATCTGGTAATCCTAAATGGGTAACTTCGCACCAAGTCAATCAGGTAGCGAGGCAACAATCTAAATGACAGTTTTAAATAAAAGAGACAATATGAACAAAATATTTTAAAAAAACTATTAAATATTCGCAAATCCGAACCAAGACTCCAGGCTGGCAGTCGGAAGGCTCCTCGCTGGCTGGTACCAGAATCCACCAGCGTTGGGTTCGAATTTCAACAGGAGACGTACAGTCGTCTGGTTCCAGATTGGCGGTGGAGGCGAATTCAAGATCCGCCTACAGTCTTCGGACCAATCAAGTCTTTACCTGTCTCGCCTCGAGACAAATCTTTGAAGCTGTTCGTCGGGAACACTGTCTACGGATTCTGTCGAACAACGAACAAACTCGGTCATTCAAACCTTTAATATCGTGGCAAATTATTGCATAGTCAAGCGGAAAAAAATTATATTATGGACTTCCGTCCTGTGTCCAAAAAAACTTTCAATCAAAAAAATCTCAGCAAGAGAAAAGACATCACACTTTTAGATTCAAAATTCAAAAAACCGTATGAAGAAAATTTCCTTTCTGATTAAAAAATAAGGTTGAATATGTTATAAAATAAGGTCGTTCGTGATAAAATTATAATGTAGCATTCTTCAATGCTGCACTATGTAATGTACGTTGTATAAAGTTCAAAATTCGATGGGGCTTAAATACGTAAGTCCTTACCTACGTCCAGTGAACCGCGAATAAGTACCTCGGAACTTGAGACAGACGGGTTGGTTAGTTCCTCTAAAGCAGATAGAACCTGCCCTAGTCCATTCATGCAGCTATTTCCTAAAGTTAAGTAAGTCCTGTTGTGATAAAATGAAATAAGACGTAGAGCTTTGTTTTCGCGTAAATAATTATAATTGGACGATAGCAATGATTAAACTGTTTCTAACAAGTGTTTTCGTGTTTGTTCGCTAAACAGACGGCCGATGGGGCCGAAAGGTTTTGGAGTGGGACCGCGTACCGGAAGACGTAGCGTTGGAAGGCCTCCCACAAGGTGGACTGATGACCTTGTGAAGGCCGCAGGAATACGCTGGATGGGGGAAATAAAGAATCGGTCGAAATGGCGGTGCTTGAGGGAGGCCTAAGTCCAGCAGTGGACGTCTTTGGTCTGAAATGATGAAGATGATGAAGTGTTTGCGCAGGAATTCTCTTCTTTTTGACACTATGTGTTCTGCTTTATGTAATAAGTTTAATTAAGGAGATGGGACACCTTACCCTCAGGTGAGTTGATTAATAGTGTTCAAAAGTGACAAAAACATCAAAAATTGTTAAGGAAAATATATTCTTAACAGTGAAAATATAATAACGTTGTTTATCTCCTCGTACCACACAAATAGGTGTGTTGTAAGATTTGTAAGTATACCTAGTGTCACTGTCAGACTAGCGGCTACTTACTGTTAGCATTGTGCTGTGTCGATTTTCCATTACGAGGTAAATAGTGCTAATAGCATTGCGAAATGTGACTTCAGATGGCTATTGAAACCGTGTAGCGATGAGACGCTCTTCGCTCCTGCGCTATAAACTAATAGATACAGCCGATCGATTCTGTAAATATCTCACAGTGAAAAGTTAGGTGAAGTGAGCTTAGAGTGAACTGTCAATAGTGTCAAACCCTAGCATTAGTTGGAATGACAGCTCACTCCACGCGCATTTCACCCAAGTGTTCACGGTGAGGTGGTTGCAGAATCGCACTGCAGATATCTACCTGATATATCTAATGTACATTTTTTTTGTTTATAACAATGGTGGCCCGTGAATAACGGCCTGGACTTAAGAGTTGTAAGTAGTATCCCGACAAGAGTGCAATTTTTCACTGCTCCTAAAACGGTGAATGAAATCATCTTGAGAAAACTGGCCTACAACTTTTGGAAAATAAGTGACATCCTACCAACCTACGTTAGGCCTACATGGTTGTTAATGGTCCGCCCTCCTACAGAGAAGAGGCCTCAGTCCCAGCAGTGGAGACATCATATATGTTATACTCATGTAATTTTGTTTAACTATTTGCCTAGAGCTGGCGCGGGCTAAGGCCACCGCTCATACCATTGACGTAAGGACACCATTGATCTGTTTCAAAAGTATTGATTGAAATGTAAATAAATGGATCAGAAAACGTACCTCTGGATACCAATTTGTAGTGCAACTTACAAAGTGAGTACTTACATTAATTGCATTTTTAATATATCTACATATATATAAATATTTAAACCCGAAATTCTCATTTTAAAGCACCTTAAAGATAGTTTTCATTTCGCATTTGAGGTTAATTTTAGAACCTCAATTTTCATCCATAATTATTCACATGTAATCTAATAATGATATTCAAACAATAATTGTTGAAAAAGTAGTCGGCTATAAAGTTGAATCCTTCTAAATACAGATGAACGTGTACTAATTCCCTTAAATGAGTGATGACGTAAGAATTTAACCTGAACAGGGTTTGTTTGCTTCTACTTTTATCAGATACTTATGGAAAAGTACTTACGATGGCCTGACGACTGGTCATAATTGTGTATCCGCAGTGCTGGCAACTCTTGAATCGTATTTATTTGTCTGATTGAGTTGTCGCGGTAGACAGATGCAGGCACAAGAAACATAATAGCAAGATTATTAAACTTTATATTATTATATTTTAGATCTGTTGAAATTAATACGGTAGCGTAAATGACGACGATAAAATTTTACACTATATACATTTTTTTTGTACCTTATGTAACATTTTATGTAAAATTTTATCGTCGTCACTATTTAATCATTTTCAGTAACGGATTCTTAAAGATATCTACTACAATAATTAAAAAAAAACAAAATATACAAGCTTAATTCTCTAGCTTAATTCTCTAGCATATTCTGCGACGTGACATGAAAAATCTGCCTAGCCTTTTCTTGGGGTCGGTTTCCACTCTAACCGAATGCAGCTAAAGACCAGTATTTTACTTGGAGAAACTGGCATAAATAAAACCAATAAAGCATTCAACGTGATGAGTTTACATTGTCAAGCAAATTTCATTCATCAAATGCATCGTTTCCTCGGGTTTTCTCCGTTATGGTGCCAAGTAAATAACCGGTAAATAGGTACCTAAATAGGTTTTAACATTTACTTTCAAAGACTTGTCGTAATCTCGGCTGTTGCAATGCAGTTTATCAACAGGAAAATAAGCTGTCAATCACATTCTGCTGCTGGCAAACAAATGCAAAACTGAAGGAGCCGCACAAAATGGTGGTTTTTTATTGGATAATTCGATAGATAGAATTTTTTTATCGTTCTTAAACAAGATTTTACAGGAAATAACATCGTTGACTTCAATCAACGATGTTATTTCCTGTAAAATCTAGTCCATCGTGCTGAACGTTGCTTGCGAAACATTGAAATGATTGAGTTCCGTTATAAACTTGGTTTGTCTAGTTGTTGGAGTGGTTTATTAACTCCGTTAAAAAGGTGTAACGGTAGAGTTTTTTCATATTCTTTCTTTGCGAACATCTTGTAAATGATGTTTATTTACGACTTATATTGTGCTCCCTGTAATATTCCACGGTTAGTACATCGATTTGGTAATTCGATGGTATCTTTTAAACATTTCAGATGCGTGATAATTGCATAATTGTGATAGAAAATTAATGAAATTTTCCAATACTGTATAGAATTTATTAGAACTGGTATTCGAATATCAGTGGTAAGTTAAATATTCTGCAATAAAGGGTACTTTGCCAAGAAATGCCGATGATGTAGGAATGTTTGGTTCCCGGTTCCCGGTAAAATACCTTCACTTACACACACACAAAATATAATATGTACTTTTAACAGTAGGTAATGTCAGCAATATTTCGTCACTATTTTTCATGTACAAGCTTGACGAAACGCAATTTTTGAAATGGCAAAATATTACAAAAATATTTTTAGAAGTTAGTTATCACTAAAAAATCTCGACGATACACATATTATATACATACGCGTTATACAGGCTGGCAGGAACATCGAAGCGAAACCTGTTACCATGGTTCAGTACATGATTTTTCGTCAAAAACAGCAGATTTTTTTTTTTTTTTGATAACCGACGAAAATTTCTACGATAGGTCTGGATGGAATGTGTTGAATTATGGTTACAGTTTGCGCGTCAATGTGTACTAGAGAAACCAAGTAGAGAAACTTGCTAATTTACCGTCTATATTCTACTTGACTGCAGAATGTGCCGCGACTTTACCGAGCATTGAATCGTGCTAACAAGTATGTTTCCATTACCCTTTATTACTTAACTAATGTTAAGTTATTACCTCTGTTTAAACCGTTAGTGACAGTTTCTATGTGTCGCTGTACTTATTTATAGCTTTCTACATAAGTTTGAAATTAAATAATATAATACCAACATGTTGCTTTACTTTATAGAAATAAATATCAAGATTGTAATCCCCCAAGGGTTATCTATAGTACACCCATATTTCACTAGTTATGTTTAAGTCCCGTGTTATAAGGGTTCAGCCGATCGCCATCAACCGGGCACCAATCCAGACTCCGAGCTGCTACTGAGAAGTTCCTGATTGAAAAACCCAATAACATTTTGCACGACCTGGGGATCGAACCCAGGACCTCGGTCAGCAGTAGCGCTTGCGACCACTAGACCACTAAACGACGACTTGCGACAACTAGACGACGACGAAGCAATCTCTCAATAAAAATAATTCTTTTTATGTTCCTTAGAATAGGGTAGTTGTCTGGGTAAAAAAAAAATTATTATATTTAGTCCGTCAGTTAGATTATTAAAAAATAATGTACACGTATTTTTTCTTTTGTCAATCAAACAAAAAATGACAAAGATAAAGCGCGTCAAAATTTGGGAGTGGAGGGTCGGTGACGTCAAGTGCTTGCAAAAGTGTCACAAGCAAGTGACGTCATGCGGAACTTTAACGGGCGATATCTTCATTATTTTTATATAATTGATACAAGAAACCAAGAACCTTTGTACTCATGTTATAATTCTGTCATATCAATTTGTATTTTACTGTGTGTACATAAATGATAAAATAAATAAATAAATAAATAAGAAAAAATACAGGTTCAATATTTTTTAATAACTGACGGACTAATTAGATTTTTTTAGGAAAATAGCCTATTGCCATTTATCATTTATTTATCATTGCACAAAGAGTCACTATTCATAGATAAAATGAAGGTTGTGATACAAAGTCAACAACCATAACCATCTAATACCATAACCCGCCTATAATATTACCACTGCTGGCATAAAGGCCTCCTGTCTTCTATAATATTACCACTGCTGGCATAAAGGCCTCCTGTCTTCTAGAGGGAGTGGGCTGTAATCTACCACGTGGGCCCATTGCGGGCTGGTAGATGTCACAAGGAAGACTTCGAATTTTTGGTTCTAGGACATGCCGGTTTCCTCACGATGTTTTCCTTCACCGTTCTTCTTCAGTCAACAGCCAGTTAACTTTAAGTATATTATTTACGCTAAAAGTGTCGCCAAGGTATTCTATTTAATCGAAGCCATAACAAGATAAAACGTTCATCTTCTGATTCGATTACGTCGTCGCGCGGCGTTGTGAAGTCCACATTTTTTATTGATAAGAAATCACTGGAATTTTATTATGAAGAAAACAAGGTTGAGACCTGTCCTCTAATAACTATGGAGAAGGTAATGTTCAGATTTATTTATTCGTAATTACTTGCACCTACAGTGCCCTCCAAAAGGAGTAGTTGAAGTTTTTCATTTCAGCTGTATTTAATATCATCGACTGTCTCGCCTTTTCCCAACTATGTTGGGGTTGGCTACAAGTCTAGTCGGATGCAGCTGAATAACAGTATTTTAGTTGGAGCGACTGCCTATCTGACTTCCACAATCTAGTTACTGGGTAACACGATACCTTGGTAAAACTGGTTGTCAGAATTTCGGGCGTCTGACGACCCGTAACGACTGACAAAGATCACAGAGAATGACAGCCGGAACCAACGGTTTAACGTGCTTTCCGAGGCATTCCACGGACAGGCGATCCACGGACCAACCGCGAAAAACGTAGCTTAACCTGATCGATCGACCCGTGCGGCTGTTATTACTTAGCCACCAGCCCCTTGAGCCGTAATATAACATTATGATTTAAAATTCTAGTTTCAAATGTTTGTTGATAATTGAATTCTGTCACGTTTTTACTGATGAATTCAACTATGTATCTAACGAGACGTCGTGTTTGTGTATGATAAGGGATTACCTGATTACTCTATTTCATTATCAGCTTTTACCAAGTTGTCTAATACTTACTTGACTTCCAGCCGCTAAAAGTTAGTTGAAGTTTATCATTTCTGTGGATTTACAATAATTAGGTACCTAAAAACATATTTGGCTAAAACTGTTATTCAAATAATATTACAACCCGTAATATTATTTGAATAACATTTTTAGTCAAATATTTTTTTTATTGCAAACTAGATTCCTCAAGGTCGTCGGTCCACCTGGTGGGCCTTCCAACGCTACGTCTACCGGTACGCGCCGGTCTCCAGAACCTTGTGAAGGCCGCAGGAACCCGATGGATGCGAGAAGCACAGCACCAGTCGAAGTAGAGGTGCTTGGATGATGAAACTAGATTAAGCCATTGCTAGGGGAATGACCTATTTTTATGAAAAATAATAGCGTCAAGACAAAAATTAAACATAGAAGAACGAACAAAACAAAAATTGTGGTAAAATTGTTTAATATCAGCCTTGAGCGCTTACGACAAATAATAAAAAAGAGTTAAGAACTCTTGCACTCACTCTTCTGTACTATTTTACGCAGATAGAACCTCCGCCTGGGCGTCCTTACAATTTTTCTTGTTTTTCTACGAATAGTCCCCTAATGCATGCTATGCTTAGAAGAAGATTCTGATATGCTTAGAAGTGTAACATAATGTACTCACAGATATTTTAATTCATTCCTCCAGGCCAGAACAAGCACTCCGTTACGGTTAGGTGCTATTTGGATTGTCCCTCACGACGCGTTTTATACACAATCAGTACAAAGACACAGCCCCAACTTTAACATAAGACTACGACGGTTTAGTGACATCCAAGGGTTGGGAATTTCGCCCACATTGATATATTTTTTTCCTATAAACACTATACTTTTTATACAAAATAACTATAGATTTTATTGTATTTTATTAATATATATATTATTACGACAGCTTTGACAACGACGTTTAATACGTCGCCATGACAATTTTTCTTTAAAATTCTTAATGGCCTGTAACTTTTTAGCGGATTATACATTCATACTTCTCCAAAATTAATCATGGCCACTATCATATCTCAAATTCATTTCCTACATGATGTTATTCTACGAGTTGACATAATAAATACATGCAATGCGAGGATCAGTTCCCGTTTGACGCTAAAGCGAATACATCAGATAAGCCTGATACTCCAGGGCCACCTATCCCGGGAACAACCAGCATACCTCTCCGCTCCGGTACCTGACGGACCCTCCCTACGCCTCCGTCCTCCATCCTCCGGCTTCAAGTACCAGTCGGACCACCGGCGTGCCTCGCCTGGAGGAGTCCGAAGACCCTCCTGTAATTATTGGGCCGCGCCTCATCCGAGGGCCGCCCCAGAAGACCCGCCTGTATCCATTGCGCCGCGCCTCATTCGAGGTCCACCTCACCTGGCGGACTGACAGCATCCCCGCCGTGCCTGCTTCCTCCTGCTGCCGTGCTGCATCCTGCTCCTGCTGCGTGGGCCTTCCTACGGGTGTCCTCCGTGCCGCACACCCACCAGCCCTGCCCACACCTGTACCCGCACCTGTCACCGGCACCTGCCTCGCGTCGGTCTACCTCTTCAGCTCCATCTGCAACTCCACCTCAGCCTCCTCAACCCACCTATCGCGCAACGTCACCCATAAACCCCACCTCCACATTATAAACACCACTGCCATTCCATCATCATCCTTACTTTGTAAATAAATCTTTAATTGATTTCTACTTCCCTTTCTTTAATTTAATTACCTTTGACTTTAAAGTTAACTTTTCTTGTCGCTACACGACAGAACCGGGACCTTCCATTCCATAAACAGCCATCAGACGACGCCTGCACGATATTAATAAACGAGAATAAGTCGCCAGAAAATAAAAATCGGTCCGTAAGAGAGATTTGAATTTGCTCATAAGTATTAAAAAAGTGCTAGGGGCGCTAAACTACTAGCTGACGTCACTCGTCACACGATAACTCAACACTCATCCAAAAAAATTGTGAGTTATCCAAGTAATTACTGCAAAATCAAATCTGCACCTCTTACGGACTGATGATGACAAGATTTTTTCCTTGTTTGCAACAGGCAAATATCGTGAAATTGTAGTGTACGAACCTATCTATACAGATACTTATACTTACATAATTGTGACACCACTTTGTAAAATGTTATACCTTGTTAAAAAAATACTATAGGCCGATCGTCAGCGGACATAAACCCTTGTGATTCACGTTGAATTAAACAGTAAATACAAACGAAAATTTCATCCTATCGCTAATCAAACATATTACGATATTAAGTACGACGCAATTCGCATTCTGTTTTCGCGATTTGTCTACGGAATTTCAAAACGGGGCTCAGCATGAAACTAATGCAGTTAACCAGATCCTGTAACGCCTGGGGCTAAATACAGAATTCGTTTAGCGCTCATGTCCACCTCACGCAGTCGTAAATCTATCAGGTAGGGTGATGCACCAACAACTAAATAACCTGTGTTAAAAAGAAGCATCGAAAAACAGTCAACGTTTAATATTATTATCGACTATCGCCAGGAGGGCAGCATACACACATGTAAGCACTGCACGGATCGACAACACCTCACCTCCTCGATAAAATGAAAATCTTATTGAAATCCTCGTTGGAGATTGATTTCACACTAAGAATTGGATTTTTTTTTTTTTCATGGCATCTCATGCAATATTGCTGAGGCAATTATTTCTCTCGATGATCTCTGATGCGTGAAGTAAACGTAAAATGAAATAGAACGACTTTAAAATGGAAAGCACTCGTTTCGCTCACTTTATTAATATCTGAAATTAAAATGCTATATATAGTACCTGTAGTTTGCATTTTCAATTCAGAAATCGTTCGAATATACATTACGTTTTCGTCACGCACGACGTATACTGAAGACGGGAGTTTACAAACGTATCGTGGAGTGTCGCACATTGAAAACAGTCTAAAGCGTTTATTATTCGTGAAACAATAAGGCAGACATGGCAGCATTGAAATCGGCTGCCAAGTGACGCGCTATTGTATTACGGTCATTTGTCTGTACCTGTACATATCCCTGCAGGGAATCCCTTCACCCAGCACCCCAATTGCGTAACACTCTTTATTTTCATTGCTTCATATGTTTGAAAAATTCGTATGCCCGACAACGTAAACACGCAATGAATGTTGTCGAATTGTGAAAATGACAGGCATTGCAATTGTTAGTGGGATTTGCTATCACCCCGCTGATATGCTAACCATGAAGAGTTATGAACATACATTGTAAATTCGGGCAATAGGTACCGGTTTTCATACCAACATGATGTATCCTTTAAGCCACTAGCGCTCCCTGTGCTAACTACGTTCCATACGTCGATAATTTCTCACTCCGATTCTCATCGGCCGCGTTAACAGAGCGTACCACAGTTAAAATCATTATTATGTTCCCGGAATATTACAGATGCACTCGCATTTTCTAATACCGTTACTATTTGAAATATGCGTGCTGTAATAGGGAATGGCTTGCCTGTCCACCTTCAACAGATAAGGGGATTACGCTGCACGCGATTTCGAATCGTGACTTTTTGCACGTTATGCATGTTGGAAGCCTTATCATTGGTGTCGGTACAAAAATCCTGCTCGATGTTAGAAATAGACTAATCTTGTTTCCATTAAATTGCTCAAGATTTGCAGCCGCTACAAGAGAACGGCATTCAAAGGTCAGGGCTGTGGACTTGATTGAATTATTGTAAGAATACGACGGGATTTCCTCGCGTATCGGCTGAAAGATCCGAGGGCGATTTAATCTAGGACTTATATTAAGACAGCTGAACGGGCTTAGATAAATGAATTAGCCACAAGACCCTTCGATGTGGAATTATCTGCTTAATGAATGCAACAAGTTTAGAAAGTTAGCAGGCATTTCCACACTGCTATTAATTGAAAACTAGGGCTTTAGAGGCTGTAACCTCCGTGAGTATAATACACAGAACCAGTTTGCAGATATAGATCTAGATGGAATGGTTGAGCTAGTGAATTGAAATGATAACATTAAGGTGAATCGGGTATTGAATTGATTTTGTGACTGGAATGCGAAAAATACGATTTCGATAGGATCAATCGAGAGTTTTATGCGCAAATCGATAAGTTGGTTTTTACGAGCGCGAAAGACGTAAAATATTGGATATACACGTCTGAAACAAAAGCCTAGCATAAAACATACCTGCTAATGTATGACCATGACGCGCGACGCCCATTATAAACAAAATGATCGTATGTACCTGCTAGGTACTTACTTTATGTGCCATAACCACGAAAGCTCTTCATTACGATTTGTAATTCGAGTATTTATAGATAATATGACTGAATGCCTTTTCTAGAATGTTTGCTTGAATGTTTATCACAGCATATATTTGGAATGTTCGGACGATATAAGTGCCAAACTTGTGAGCAGCATTACACATCCTCGGAAATCCGCGCTCCGCTCGGCTTCCTCCGTTTGTCTCGGTGGTTTTCCGACAAGGAAATCATTCGGAACAAAAGTCAGTATATTTCTGTGTGGCTCACGGTTAAACATAGTCTCGCCTACGCTGCTCACGCGCCGCACGGCCGCCACTGCCCAGTCCCATCTTCCTTCTCGCCGCCAATACACGCTCCAGGTTAGTACACATTTTAAGATTCACTTTTAATGCAACCTCAGCGAATTGTTTCTTCTATCATATCTAATTGCTGCGCGATATTTGTAAATGGATCTGCAAATTGTTTTATTGTGAAAGCAAATTCTATTCTGTTATTTCATTTCCAAATGTTAATCTAGGATTGGTTACCGGTAATGTCCGTTCGAATTCCTATTGCGTGATTATTTTTAGCCGTTCAGCGTTCAACGAGTGCATATTACAATACCTCGTGTCGGCTAAAAACCCGGTTTTCGATACTAAAAATATCCCGATATCGAATGTTTGCGAATTCTATTTTGAATTTGTTTCACTGTTCGACGCACGCGTCGGTGCTCGGGGAGCGTAATCCATCAGGAGGGGATGATAGATGAAACAAATAGCGGCTCCGGTCACTACTGATACCATTACATAATTTATTGATTATGCGTTCGTAGCCATCCGTGTCTGTGTAGTAAACATTTACATTATGTTTATATAAAAATTCATTGAAGTAAAATGTCCGTTGAGTTTTTTACTATTCCATGCCAAGAATCTGGACTTGCGTATGATAACATCAAAATACATTAGTCTTGTCAAATTAAAAGTTTCTGACTCTATTTTCGTTTGGCTGGTGAACATAAAAATCATTTTATCTGCGGCAACAGGATATTACGTATTATTGACTTCACTGAAGCCGCGCTGTGCCATAGGTACGTGATTTTAATTATTTGGACACATTGTTTTTACAACGAACTTGATGTGTCTGACGTGATGTTCATAAAATACACAAGCGGAGATTTTTATAGTTTCACAAACAAACCGGGCGCGTGTTCAGCTGAAAGCTGAAACACGGAACGCTTACAAAACAGAAATATTAATTAACGACACGGTAAATAACTCGTAAGTTTAACTTGTAATGGACGTGTGAACAGCAAGAGATTACAATAAGCTTTTGTTATTTTAATGAAGATTCCATTAGCTTCTTATAGATCACCTTTGTTTTAATACACAGATAAAAATTACACAGCTATAAATACTTATTTCTATTATTTGGTTTACGTCCTCAAAATAACATTTGATATAGGTAACTGTGTTTTCAGTATGTATTACAACTCATATTGATCATATAAAAATCCCTCAGTTCATCCAGCTAAACTATTGGAATATTAATTTATTTAATTTGGAATAGTAAGCTAATTAAAACATAGTTGAAAAGCATTTGACCTATTAATTGTTCCAATAATATTTAAATTGGGAGTGTTTTTAGGTTTAATGTGATTATTTCTATAAATAAATATTCAGTAATACGAAACAAAATCGATTGAGTATTTTCACTAATGTTACCTAGATATATATCTGATCTACCAAGTGTGTTTGTTCGGCGGTTTGCTAACAACACACGCCTACACGTTTTTTTATAGAAACACTCTCGACTCGCCTGCTTCGCACGGTTTTCACGACTCGAAACCAAATCGAGGATTTTTATTGTATGTCACTTTAATATTAATGTATTGTGCATAAATAAACCTTTCGGAATAAATTCCCTAAATGATGCTGAAAACCGCATCAAAATCCGTTGCGTAGTAGAAGAACAACGCGGTCACACAGACAGACACAAAAATAATAGTATATTATATGTATAATATATTATATAACATTATATATTATTAGTTAATAATAATATATTAGAGATGTTCGAAAGGACTTTTTTCTTATCTAAGACTAGAAGTGTAGATAGTAATTATTTGTAGGAACTCTAGTCCTAACCGGAATAAACGTAGATTGAAGTTTTCTCGATGAATACAAAATTAATTGACAATTGACGAGGTAGTTTAGATTGGAAAGGACTGTAGACATAGTCGATAGTGGATTTCTCTAGGCTGATGATGAAGTATTAGTTAAACTCATCAACACGAAACTGTTCATTCAAATGCAACCCAAAAATTACGTTGACTGCGTCGTTGGTCTAATGGTCGTATGCGCTACTATAGAGCATGAGGCCCGGAGTCGATTCCCAGGTCGGGCTAAATGTTATTGTGTTTTCCATCTGCAATTTCTCAATAGAAGCTCAAAAATCTGGAGTTGTGCCCGGTTAATGGCAAATTCTCGCCCTCTGGGACTTAAACATAACTGGCGAAGTGTTAGTGTACTATAGGTTCATCACTGCCTAACCATTCGGAGAATACAGACGTGCTGATATAATACATCAAAAAATAATGAACCCTTTTTATTTACAACAAAAGAGACAAAGAGTAGATACATACATATAGATACATAAAACTTACTATGGGTATCGTATTAAGCAAATATTTCCCCCATTAATCCGAGAGCGACCGAACACGGACCATTTCGCAGAAATGTAAGTGTATTACGTTACTAGATTTTGTGTTAATTGGCTGCCTCGGGCAAACTCCACGTGTAATTCGATATCAGGTGCAAATCATTCGTAATAGGCATCCCTATTACGAATGATTTGCACCTGTATGCAATAGATCTATTTATCTTGTAGAGTTTCAGATTAGAGTTGAGGGTTATTGAATTATTTAAAAGAAGCACACCAACATTTACATCTAAAATTGGCATTTTAGTAACCATGCAAATAACAGCTATGCATGACATTGACATTATGAAAATTAGAGACAAAGGAGAAAAAAAAAATGTGTCTAGTAGGCCTAAATCTAGAACACTACGAAAACTAACTTTACCTACATAGACGTGCACTGCTGTCATCATCATCAGTTCTCATTCAGAGAAGGCACAAGTCACTCTTCTGTACAGTCAAAACAAACAAAAATGGACGCACACCCTTAGGTATATCTACGTGTGTGACTGTGTGCGTGCGTGGATTTGTTACGTGACCACAATTTTCCCCTAAAATCAGTATAACTAATTTAAAAACAATGTACAAATGAACAATGTTTTACACATAATAGTAAAAAATCAGTGTATGTATTATTATTATAATATTATATTCGAATAAGGGTATTTTTTGGTGTGCGTTAATTCCGTTGATTCCTCATGATGATTACTGTACCTTAAACAAACAAGTAAAGCTAATAAAAGCGTATTAAAATTGTTTGTGATAACTAGAATGAGGTTTGAACATTCCAGAATAGAGTCAGAGCGATGTTAGAAAAATAAAATAAATAACACTGTCATAAGCAGTTCACAAAAAAATCAGAAAAATATTTTCAAATGTCCTCTAAACAATATTATAGTAGTTACCTACTAGTAATGACCTAGTTGTTCTTACGAGCTTATCATTTCATGTTTTTTTTTTGCGTTGTAGCAATTTCAAAATCAAGAGGACACTGTCATATGGACCACACCCATATAATTATATCATCTTAGCTTATAATTAAAACCTGCAGGGTGATTGCATAACACACTAATAGTAGCAATGGCTTTCATTCTGACAGTTCTACAACATTTAATGAGTTATTTACGTTGTTGAGCAGACAAGGTTTTCAAACACATGAAGTAATAGATTAGCAATATCCATCTAAATGATTCCAATTGTGATTGATAGTGTATTACGTAGTGTGCTGAAATAAATATTACGTAGTGTGCTTTCAGTGTTTTAATAAGTTCTAAATTCGTATAGCAAAAGCTGAGATACTATACAATTATCTTAACAGAGAAGTGTCGCAAACAATCAGATGCCTGCCATTATTCGTCGAAAGAAAATCTACCTCGACGCGCGAATAGTGGATTTAAAGCTATTTTGAATACCGAGATCGTAGTTAATCTTTCATTGTAGTTAAGATTCCGTAACGTTGCATTACCACTCCAGCGATCAACCAACCGTACAGAACTTATTAATAACCCGTCGCGATTTATCGACGAAATTTTGCTACATCAATTTGCGTCACAAAAATGACATCGTTGGTAAGGAAACCTGCGAATGATCGTGAGTCGATGTAACTGTCTAGTGGAAAATCGCGTCTGTGTGAATCCGACCGTCTTGCATCTGAGAATTTAATTATTATTGGTGAAACTGGTCGTCTGCAACACAGCTTAATTAGCAGCGAACAGGTTCAAAATGCTTAGAAGTTTATACATATTGAAACGGGATTAAAAAGCTATTCTTGTATCCAGACATTGATAAAAAAAACAACTGTTTGTACGTGTTATTTCCAATGTTACAAGGAACTTTTGGCGCGTGGCCAAAATTGGAACTACCGTCGCCATCTTGTTTTTTTAATTCAATTTCTGTGGAAATTTAACAATTGTTTACCAACAGCGCCTTGTCAATGTCAGTCTGGCGTTATAAGATCCTTGTAGCTCCCTCACCATAGTATTTTGAAACGGGAGCAACTGAAGTGAAATCTGACTTTCACAGCTCAATGACTACAATACTGATAAGTATGGATCGGTGGTCAATGTTGTCACGTACTGTATATAGGTACATAGGTTAAAATTGTTATTTGTATGACAACAAAGGCTTATCTTTCCCTCGAGGAATGGTCATATCTGACCACAGAACAAAATAGTCACTTAAGCCCTGTTTTTACATGTAGGTACCTAACTAAACTTTTTCAAATAAACTGTCAATAAAGCCTTTGTAATTGCCTGTTTTTTGGCCAAAGAATTAGCATCGCCATACAACGTGGCAATGCTGCTAGTCTTTTGGGCAATGTTCCTGTTGACAGCGATGCGGACGAATTTTTTGATGGTCTATGATTCTTTTGCGTATATTTTTTCACATGTACATATGTATTATTATTTTAAATGTTAGCTTATATAATGTAAATAAATAAATAAATTGAATTATAAATAAAAAAAAAAAAAAAAAATTACTATTTATAATTATATTATTATAAATACAAAAGGAAATTTGTTTCTCGGTCTCTCTATCTGTCTGTTTGTTACCTGCTCACGCCGTAATGGCTGAACAGATTTCGGTAAAATTTGGCTCATAGCTAGCTAGCTCATTTGGCCTTTTATCCCTGTAGTACGTTCCCGTGGGATAATTTCCGACCTCTACGCGAGCGAAGCCCCGGGCAAAAGCTAGTCGTAAATAAAAGCTGCGCAACATCGTGGCAGCAACCTCATTTTGTGTTGTTGGCTGCATATTTCACTCATGAACTGTATCAAATGCTGCCAGCAACAAGTTTTCTATAACCCAAAAACAAAAACACTGTCGAAACATTGCTGAAACATAATCGTGTAAAGTTTGTTTCCCATAGAATGATACGGGGTTATAGCCAGAAATACTTCCAAAACGGAAAATGGTACACACGACGACATATCAAATCAAGTTATACTTTTTCCAGTTTTAGCTGACCTCGCATTGCTTTGCGTACAATGAGAAGCCAGCTTATACTGGAAATGTACAGCTTGATATGTCGTCGTACGTAAACTCACCTGAATAATTACTACTACTGTCACTGTCAGCTACACTGACAGTTTTTCGGGATGTTCTACGTATTGAGTTTGAACTGGATTTTCAGAGAGCTCTTCTCTTGAATAAATCTGAGCAAGAAATTTAGGAACAGCGCTATGGTTACTCCAAACTGCGTAGGTAGCTATTAGAATGAAAGCTGACAGAGGTCAGCTTTTAGTCTAATACCTACCTACGCAGTTCAACAACAAAACAGAGATCTTTCCTGGATTTCAGTGTTATCATGTAATCCTAGTAACTGCGTAATTCCGTAATACGCAACGACAATGCCATTAATTTTGAAAGTTCAACAACATTCATTGTGATATTTACGCTGTCGAGCAGAAAAATATTTCAAATATAAGGGGCAATGTATTACATGCTAGCTTTTGCACGCGGCTTAGACCGCGTGTAGGTCGAAAATTATCCCACGGAAACGTATTACCGTGATAAAAAGTATCCTATGTGTATAAACTATGTATCTGTGTGCCAATTTACATCCAAATCTATTTAAAGCATACTAATGATTGAAATACTATCGTGAATTCATGCAAGCCTTGTACTTTTTGTTAGAATACTACTTTCAACGTAGGTATATGAAGAAGTGTATTAGGTGTATAAAGGTATCAAACAAACATACTTTCCCATTTATAATATTAGTTAGAATATTCAATTCGTTCAAAATCTATCGGATTTTGATGGAAAGTGTGTTACGCTATAGGGGTGCGGGGTAGCTCTACATCTTTAATTAGCTTAGAAGTTCTTGGAGTACCTTGAATTCAATATTTTTGTTGTTTTATAAGGCCATCATGTACCTTGCGATATTTTGTAAATAGTAACAAAATTACTTACTTATTGCAAGTACCTACCTGACGAAATATAGGTGTATTGTAGGTACTCCTTTTCCTAACCCTTCGAGGAAAGGCGAAGTGATATGTTATGTTAAGTTTGAAATGTAAAATGCTTTTCGTCGAGTTTGCTACGTGACATCGAAATATGCGACGCCGAATAATGTAGCGCCCAAAGTTTGCAATAACGAATAATTTAATGATGAAAGCACGAAGCAACGAATATCGTTACAGCGAAAACATAAATAAACCATAAATGTTGTCTGTATTCTCTTTGAATACGGACTCACTTGTAAATATGATATGAGTAATAAGGCCCCCACTCCACATGTGTAATTAAAAGAGTGGGCAGCGTTGTTTTTTCATGTTTTTTCATCGTAATACATCCACCTCAAAGCTCAGACAAAGAATACTTTATAATGCAATCCGTATTGCATAACATTCTGTTATTGGAAAACAAGATGGTGGACTCGTATTATTTGTAGGAAAAAGCTTTTGTGCGTATTCATAGTTTAATAATGGTACATCCTGAACAGAAACTGAGATTAACATACAATAGCTTTTCATTTTTATTTGAAAGAAAAAAAAATGGAAGTTTAGAGCTGGTGCACTCGTTTAATTTAAGCTGTTGTATTGAAAAAATGTCGTCTCAATCAGAGTATTTGGAACATGACCGATTTCTATTGTCGGCCTTACTGTTCTTTATTGACTTATTTTAGACGTTTTAATCCAGAATCGGCCTTATATGACGTCACAGAAATTTTAAGATGGTTGCTAAACATTGTGATGTAAACATTGGGGATGTCGGTGCCTAGTAAGCGGGTTCGCATATGCGTTTCACATAGGTTTCACGATTCCATTCCAGAATTAGTTTTCCGTATTCGGACACCCGAATATACGCCTTTCATACGTTATTTTTCGCATGCGTTCTTATATGTTCCGTTCGGAAACATGACCTGACGTTCGTTTGTACTGACAGTAAAAAATCCAAATGAAAAAAGGAAAATCTGCGGTAGGTTCACGAAATTCAGAATCTGTATTCCGAATTCGGAAATCGAATCGGGTAACCGTAGAGTGTTTTGCCGCGGGGAAAATTGGAGAATTCAGAGTTTTCATTGCATTTGCCATAAAACATGCTTCTAATTCTTTCTTTTTTCATTATTCTCAGGACACAACAAGATGAGTCGTTTAGGCCGGACCCGACGCACGCGCGTCTACGATTGCAACTTCGACAAAGGCGAGAGCTACTATCGCCCGGTTTTGGACCGTCTGGACGGCAAGATACCGGTGCCGCGCGTCACCGAACCGGACCGCGATCGCTTCCGGTCTGATGTTGAGAACCGCATCAAGAGCGCCATGGATGACATCGAGGGTGGTGATGATCTGTTCGACTCCAGGGGAGCCAGGGCACAGAGGGGCAGGCCTCTGTCTTCTGCTTTCGACAGCGAGGAGCTTTCTGATGATGTAAGTGCTTCCTTTTCTTTTGGTTCTCTAGGTTTTAAAATGACAACAAAAATCATTAGGTCACAGTCGGTACAAATCGTTCTCATGTAAGAGTTGCCTATAACTATTTGCGTCTTTTGAGATGTTGATTTAAAATCCTTTATAAAAACAGTCTTGGTGAGTTTTATGTACCAAAAATATTTTCAAAAACCAGGTTTAAATAACACCCAATCTTTTTTTAAATTTAAGGACACTGACAGGAACTGATTTTGGCAGTTAGTTAAAGTAAAGTAAAGTACGGCTCACAAGATTGGAGATATCGTAGGCCTACTTGAATCTTGTATTACTTCTTAAATTGAAAAAATTAACTAAATAAAATAACAGTACCTACCATTTTTTTAACAATATAGTTCAGCAGAGGGACCATAAAGGCTAACAAACAAATAATAAGCGGGCCCATTCGATTCAAATCATTCAGATAATGGATCTTTTCCTTTACCAACTTACAGTTACCTACTTATAATGCCTTTAAAAACCAATTTACGCGACATATTTCTATTTAAGTTTAATAAAATTCTAAATTCAGTTCTAAAAGATGGGTTGATACTTGTCTGCATTTTCGGAGAATCCATAAAAGATAGGTTATACAAATTTTTCATTGGGTAGGTACCCACTCTCATTACTGAGTATTAATAATAACTAATTAGCCGTTAAGAAACTACAGTAAGGATTCCTTCAACATCGAAACGTTACTTTCAATGAGGGTAGTCTTAATCTTTCATGTGGGTAGTTCTTCGATATTTCTATATAAAAACTGTCAGACATCGATTATATTCTACGGTTAAAATATCGTTTGTAAAATCAGCCCTAATGAAATAAAAGCAGACAGCAAATATCCAAAATGAAAATACTAATAAATAAATTGATATTGAAAGGTAGTAGTTTTGCGTTCATTTAAGTCCAAAATGAAACCGCTAATTTATAAATAGCATTGTTTAGGGAGACGGCGGCTGGTCGTGTATTTTTTTCTTTTATTATTTTGATTGTTTTACCGGAATATATGTTTGTTTAATTCGGGTTTTTAATTTAAAAACAATTTTAGGTATCAGACTATTAGAAGAACTAATTAACTATTCGGCCTTTTTTCACAGAATTAATTCATTTATGTCACATAAATGAATTAATTCTGTGAAAAAAGGCCCCTGGTGCATTTAGCCCCGCACCAGGGGCTTGTTGTTACATTAAAAGGGCCGAAATGTTACAACAAAAACCAAACGTAATATAAGTCTTTTTAGATAATTTCTAATCTTAATTTTAATATAAACAAATTATTATGTCTACAATGATTACGAAAGAAGTGTTTGAACCAAAAGTTCTGGAATTTACTGACAAGACTGTCGGTAACGCCTTAGTGGAATGTCTTCATTTCTTAATGATATCTAGAAACGTGATTTGATGTACCCTCGACAATGATGTTTTGAGTTCTAGAAATCCGAGGCGTCTAGTTACTTTACCTATTCGTTATTGCAACAGCATATAGGTTCAAATCCGAAGCCAGTCCGGACGGAGAAGCCGGATAATATGAAGATGGGAATTTCTAAACTTGACCCGTCCATTATTCTGCTGGCAAAACTATTCGACCCAGACGTATTTGAAAGAAAATAGAAAGAAAATGCATTTATTTGCGGCAAACATGACGCATGAAAAAAGGACATAAACACCCAAAAAAGCAAGTTGGGGGTAAACATGCGTCACATTCACGCAAAACGGCCATCGCTCAGCATAATGCTAAGACCCTATACGAGACAGAGCCCAAACGCTGGTTTTCAGCGGCAGCTGGCGTTGACGTGATGACGTTAACCAGTGCAGCATCTAATTATACATAAATAAATAAAAACTACAATCAAAACAAGAAAATAAAATAAACCATTCAACATATGATTCGACACAAAACAAAAAACAAAAATGAAAACATGAAATAAAATAAAATAAACATACATAAAAAAAAAAAAAAGATGATGAAACATGAAATATAATGATATGGTAACATTCCGGGCAACGAATCTCGCACCGCGTCGGGTGTAGGTAATCTGTGCGCGTTCGCAGCTGTCACAATGCTATACATAGATTTGACGTTTTGAATTTAGTATGTTAAAGGGATGCGCTAAAGTAGCCCGCGAAATTCTTTACTTACATTTTTGGCAATCTGCTGGTTAGTGGCAGGTTATATGTTGATAAAATATGATTCACGACCGTAACAAATATATCTTTACAGCATAATTATAGTCTATAGAATCAGCAATTTTAGACGACACGGTTGGTGCAGTGGCTGAGCGATCGACTGCTGCGCTGCGTGTCGCGGGTTCGATTCCCGCACGAAACAAATATTTGTATTGCCTACAGGTAGTTGTTCCGGGTCTGGCTGTTTGTGTATTTGAGTTTAAATGTTTGTAAACGCACCCACGATACAGGAGTAAATCCTAGTGTGGAGCAACGTTTAGAAAAAAATACCATTAATTACTCTTTAAGTTAGAATAAAGTAGGTATTTCCAATTATAAAAGGTCCTATATTTTGGGTCCGAAAATGTAAACTTGTAAAATATTTGTATAACATTGACCCCTATCAAAGCTAGCCTTAAGTTCTAAATACTTAGGTATGATAAACTAAACAGGGTGGCAGGGACATCGAGGTGCAACCGGTTACCATGGATTCAGTACCTACATGATTCTGAACCGACAGACGTTGAAATTTTCCGTCAGTTACTAAAAAAAAGTAAGCTGTTCGAACTGCAGTGCGATTCTGTAACCATCTCACCGTGAAAACTTAGGTGAAGTGAGCGTGGAGTGAGCACACTTCACCTAACTTTTCATAGTAACATTTTTACAGAATTGATCGGCTGTTCCAAACATTTTAACCGCTTGGGTATTGCGCTTTCTTCACTTTCAAAACAGCATTTTTTTTTTAATCTTTTGTTTTCGGTACTTGAAAAAAAACACAGATTGATCCAACATATAAATTCAATAGAGAGCCATCGAATATAAATATTAGAGAAATAAAAGGCGAAATTGAAATAAAAGACGAATTTTGCAGATTAGGGCCAATTCACACTACGCTGCCGAGCGGGTAAAGCGCCCTGAGTCAGCCTGAGTGACGGGAATAAATGTGATACATTTTGCATACAGGCCGTCCGCCGCATGGCGACTGTGCATAACAGGTGTGCTCGCGGCGACCGTATTTTATTCCGTTATTGTTAGGACATGGTCTGCCTGCCACGATAGCCCACGATACGGCGTGGATCGTATGCTCACACGTGTGAATCGCCCTAAAATCTATGATCGTTGAGAGTTAATACAGGTTAGATAGTACATACAATACGCGTTGCGGACACCAGCCGGTATTACCTATTATGTACAGTACTTTAATCTCACTATGCGACTCGCGCTTTACTTTTGGTAACCAAGTGTACAAACGCGCTGTGAATGTGTGCGTGAAGACGAGTAGCGTCAGCACATACACACACACACACACTTCCGACTGCGCCATTGTCTCGGACGGTACCGAGAGCTTTTGCGTTTGCACACATTCGCAGCGTGTTTGTACATGTGGTAAGCGCGCGTCGCTTCGTCAGATAAAATACTGTACTTGAATAGACTGAGCTGTTACCATTATTTAGGTCTTCCAACTTTATTGGGATGATATTGATGATAATTACTAAATTTTGGTCGAGTCACCCCGACAGCAGACTGTCTCTTAGTTTCAGGATCATAACAATAAATCCAGCTTTCGTCACCCGTAAGTATGTCGAACAAAGCCTTTGGGTCACTTCCGTAATCAACATGACGGAGCTTTTGGGCCTCTGTCAAATTATGAGGTATCCACCAGGCACAAAGCTTCCTGACTGCTAAATGTTAATGGAGGATTTTGTGCACTTGATTCATACCGATGCCTAAGCTTGTCCGAATCTGCTGATAAGTCACTCTTTGGTCAGTCTCTATCGTACGCCGCCCAACACTGATGTTATCTTCAGTCGTCGCCGTAGAAGGCCGTCCCTCACGCAGATCATCGGTGAGATTAGTGCGACCACGTTTAAACTCATTAAACCAGTTGTAAGTAGTGGCACTAAAACGGAAATAGGGCTTCATCGTGAAAGGCCAACCGAAGTCTATCATAACTTTCTTGTTGACTTAAATGACGTTGAAAGTCATAAAAAATAATTGTACGAAAGTTTTCTCGCGTTAAATTCATGCTGACGTGACGCAGACAATTTTCAATTTGCCGCCAAATCGTAAACAAATGACAAATGAATAAAATACATACACAATAATATTGGCAAAGAGTTCCATTTTCAAAATTTGAATTTATTTTTTATTATATCGTCTACAAGTGGCCAGTTCTAAAAACTTTCAGTGTCGCCCTCGATCGTTTCAAAACTTTTCCATAGTTGATTGAAAACTTTCGCAGATAATAGAGCTCCTTCTTAATATTTTGTTTACCATTGCATTCATCTTTGTTAGCTTGTTCTTGTGATCAGCTACTGAAACCTGATAGGTACCTACTATGTTTTCATTTTACCGACTACTTATTAATATTTTTTAAATACATTTATAGAATAGTGTGGCTAAGTAACAACAGTTGCACAGTCCGTGAATGGGTGACCATTTTCACATACCAAGCCTCAACCGTGTCTTGGAAAGCATGTTAAGCTCTTGGTCCCGGCTGCCATTCGTGGATCTTTGACAGTCGATACGGGTCGTCAGTATCCCGAAAGTCTGACAACCAGTCTTACCAAGGGGTATCGTATTACCCAGTAACTGGGTTTTGAAGGTCAGATAGGCAGTCGCTCCATGTAAAATAATGGTATTCTTGTCTAACCGGTTAGACAAGAAACTGACCCCAACATAGTTGGGAAAAAGCTAGGTAGATGATGATAGAATAGAATAAAATATTCTTTATTATGTACACCAAATAAATAACAGATATAAATGTTCATATAGATAATAGTTAGGTACGTGTATTTTCCAACAAAAACATAACGAGTATACAACAGACCTGAACAAAATATCACAGAGCAAATATCATCGAGTCTACTTAATTTGTTTTTCCATAGAGCTCAACCGAAGCCTAAAATTTGTAATCCCGTATTTTTAATCAAGCCTCAAAACGGATTTTGTATTTGTTATGTAACTGGTACCTCTTTCAATTAACTGCGAGCGCCCCATGTCTGGGGTTTTAAAAATATTTAACGAATGCATTCACTTGCTACAAGTAACCTACGTGACTGCATGAAATTTTCCTTTTGCGGATTCATATTTATTCTGAGAATAACTCAGTAATTCAGAATACATCCTACATGCTTCCGCGAAACGTCGTCATGCAAAATAATTAAGTAGCATTATAGATTCTTGGTTCATTTGGCTGTTGATTGCGTCTGAGCTCTCAAACAGACGTTATGTTTGCGACGTTATACACTAAAAGCCAGTATTTGAGGCAAAGCCGGTACGTTGCCAATTAAAGGTGAAGGTGCATCGCTAAACTTACTAACAATCTCTGATCTAAGAGCGTTCGCAGACAGGATACAATCGATTTTTTGTAGGAGCTAAAGGATCATATGTATCAACGTCACACGTTCTATAAATCATAAGTCATACTAAAAAAATCTGACCGATTGTAGGACCAACAAAATGTATGCCGTGTGCGAGAGCGCTAAACCAGACAGATGTATGTAGGTACACAGTAATATTATTTTCTTCCTCGTGAACATCTAAGTTGGTTAGCCCGAGGACAGATTAAACTTATAGCAACGCTAAATGTCACTGTTTACACCTCTATCACAATAAACTAGGGTTGTAACATTCTAAATAGCAGGAGAACTATACCTACTAAAATAGAGGTACGATTCATTGAAAGTAAAGATTCGAAAACATGTTTATAAACATAGCAATCGGGCGCATAAATTACAGAGCGTCACGCATCCAAAAATAACCCGAAACTTCATTCATTCAATGACAAATCTGGTATATTTTTAAAATCACCTAATACGTCTCGGGACAGCAACATTGAAAATGAAATAGCATTCTATATTTAATGTTATGACTTGCTTTGAAACAGGTGCAGACACGTGTATAGAAATATGCAGGTGTTTCTGTGTATTACACAGAATATATAATATATTAATATTCAAAGGCTTCTATTCCATCAACAACTACTTACACGATAAGAATTTATGTGTAATAGAATGTAATAATAATTAAATATAAATAATATTTAATTTAGGTAGCCCTAATTAACTCAAGACAATGTTCATGTTCTTTCTCCAGAATTAGCTTACTGGCAGGTTATTGTTATTAGTATTAACTTATTTATTTATTTTACTTCGATGGTCCTAGCTTATCATCTGTGACTTCAAGTGACAGCTATGGGACCAGAACCCAGTAATGCATAAATATGTAAGCTGTCACGCCCTTTGTTCGTGGAGGCTTTTATTTAGGTAGTAAGTTTTTATTTACATTTTAATTTTAATTAATTATTTTTTAGCTTGAGTACGTATAGTTTTTATTATATTTTTTGGTATATTGGCGTGGCTAGCTGACATATGGCAAATAATTTAATTTTATGTTCTGTGCCTTGTAATGTTAATTACTTAACACCTAGTATTGTATACAATCAAGTATCAAGTATTTTCTAACTGAACAGACACCTGGGTAGTTTGTTGCGCCACTTCTTCTTCCCGGCGATAGCACTAGGAAGTGGTGAAGGGCGGGCGTTTTTGGTTTGGGCGGACTTTTCGAAGGTCAAAATTACAAAAGACAGTTCGTCTTTTGTAATTTTGACGTTCGAAAAGTGCTGGTTCTCAGCCTAATTTGAATAAAAGACTTTTGATTTGATTTTATTTGATTCAGCCCTTTATGCGGTACTCTAATTACATATATACTTTTACTGTACACCCATTACCAGGGACGTAATGGGTGAGCAATATTTGTACGCCTTGCAAGGTAACACGTGACACAACATGTTTATTTTTATTTTATACCACCATGTACGCTCGGCTACACATCAAGCTATACATAACCAGTATAAGTTGATTTCTGATTGTACGAACAACCTATACAATGCGAGGTCAGCTAAAACTGGAAATGTATAGCTTGATGTGTAGCCGTGTGTACCACTACATTACACATATGTGTACAAACAAATAAATTTGAATTTGAGTCTTTTCAAACATTGCGAATACTACAAAGTATTTAATGAATGAGCTAATGTTGGCTACTGTTAGTAAACGGTACGGTATTTATTTTGACGAGTTAAAAAAAGACAGTTTTCAGAAAAGACTGATTCCTGTAGTTAGAACATTTACTCACTGATTCCTGTAGTTAGAACACAACTCGTGACGTGGATCCACGCGAGACACAGTGGCTTTTTAATAGTTTCTATAATTATAGCATTTAGGGCTAATTTTTCCATGGCCAGACAAATTTATTTTAAGAATAAAATTGACGTTTGACATTTTTTGCATGAAATAACTGTCAAAATTTCAAAATTATTCCTCGAATAAAGTTATCAGATGATTGAGAAATCGGCCCTTAACCGATTAAAAGTTTGCAATCATCTGATAACTTTATTCGGGGAATAATTTTGAAATTATGACAGTTATTTCATACAAAAACTGTCAAACGTCTATTTTATTCCTGGAATAAAAGTTATCTGGTGAGGGCTGATTTTTCCAACGCCAGATAATTTTATTGGAGGAATAATTTTGAATTTTTGATAGTTCTGCCATACAAAAACTGTCAGACGTCAATTTTATTCCTCGAACAAAAGTTATTTGGCGATGGAAAAATCAGCCCTTAGTTAATAATTTTATCATGTATTTTACAAAGATTTTACAATATTATGTAAATTTTATTTTCGGTCATAAATATTAAATATCGTAAGTTACATTGAAATGACTTATTTACTAGCCGTAGTCAAATAATTATTTATAAATAATGTAGCGTCCACATGCCGAGTGTCACCACAACTCACGATGTCGTAAAACGTATTCGTACCGAATAAATAATACTCTTAAAATATTCTACTGACACATTCACAGTTTTAGTCCAGTTGTGACGACTAGCGTATGATGGATGTTTGGCAAACATTTCGTATGCGTGCACGCAGCGCTAAACGTCGCGGTAACTCAGAACAACATATTATTATGATGGATTGGTCTTTTTGAGCTGTCTTGCTGAATAAAATGTGCTTTAGCGAAACATGCAGTTCAATTGAATATTTATTTCTTCGGTAAATTAACAGTTGCATAGTCAACCTCGTAATTGCTTTATCACACTAAGTTAAATCACTCACACTTCAAAAAAAGGCAAGGTCTATTTGTCTATAATTATGACAGATAGACAGTTTCAACCTAACAGTAGCCGTACACGTTCCGATATACTTGCGCAAGTTTAGACTTGCACAAGTCTATGTGACACCAAATGGCTCTGATACTTGTGCTTATTCATCCTACACACGTTAATGTATACTTGTGCAAATCCATTTTTATGTAAGTATATCATAACATGTGTAGCCTGCATTAGTGAAGTCAATCTGGGAATTATTGTCAAAAGTGATAAAGCACTTTCGAGGTCGACTTTCCCCAGACATTTTGTTTTTAATCCCGTTGGTATCAAAATGCTTGTAATGCAACGCAGTCCAATGCTGAACATAAAATCAACACTCGAATCACCGCCTTCAACATCCAGGTTGAACAGCAATAATCATCTTTTCAGTTTATTTTATACTGAAAGCTGAACTGAATACTGATGAAATATGATGACGTGGTCAATAAGCTCTCCATGAAATTTTAAATTATTTCATTGAACTATCAACGTCCATTCAACTACTATTTACTATTTATTTATATTAAGAGTAGGTACATATGACTTTCAATTTATTTTATAAACTAGCGATGACATAAAAAAGCGATCGTAGTAATAAAATAATTTTATTCGATATGCTTCCCTAACTCGGTAATTTTACGCGTCATCTCAATGTGATATGAAATGACGTACTTATTATAGTCAGCACATATTTGCCAGAAATTACATGTAGTGGAACATTATGTTATTACCAATTCGCAAAATATTTAAACGTCTTATGAAAAGTATATGGCACCTACATCAATGATCATACACCCGAGCGACACGCTTCGACGATAGAGGCAACTGCATCCGCCGACAAGCGTCGACGGCAGCCGCCGACGCGTCCTATCCCTGAGACGCCGTTGATGGCTGCAGCCGACACGCGTCGACGGGTGCAGTTGCCTTTACCGTTGACGCGTGTCCCTCGTGTGTATGCACACTGAGGCGCCTCACATAGGTACAGGGCGTTCGAAAACATCCTCATTTTTATTACATACGTTTTTCCAGTCCCTACAATTAAAATACTTAACGGAACATCTTCTGCATGAATAGCCACGACTTGCGCTTGGCCGGTTCGTGATTAACTTATCCTTCGTATCCTTGGATGCGACACCTTGTTCTACCTATAAAATATTTTTCTCTCGATGGAAGTTTTTCAAGTTCTTTGACCTAATTCTTCCAGCGTAAACGAAATCATCCACTTATTTCTTTAAAATTCTTATCCGATAATCCGATAATTAGGCACATAATAATGATATGCGTATAAGAACATGCTTCGTCTTACTTCAATGGACAGTTAGATTATTTTAACGACGTTCTAAAATAAGTAGGCATTGAGTATAATGTTTATTAACATATAGGACTTCTTCGACTGACTGATTTTCTGACACTTTCTAGTGTTAGACGGATCTCATATACCCACGCGCCACGCTCGGTCCGCGGGACACGCGACCCCACGCGTGATTTCTACCGCGTTTCCGCGCGGGGCATTTGGCTCCGTTTCCCGCGTCCCGTCGCGTGATGCGTTGTATTCCGACCAAGTTGGATCCGCCTTAGTAAACTTATCGTAGGTAATATTGATAACGGCCCCGATTCCCTTGTTCACAAACTAAACTAAATTTAAGTTCAGTGCATCTTTTTCTTTCTATTTCATTAAAAAAAGGACAGAAGATAAATATTAGTTTAGTCCTGTCAAATTAAGATACTCCATAGAGAGTTTAGACGTGATTAAAAACATTCCTATTAAAAATACGTCAATTTACTTCAGGCGCTGTCTTATTTGACAGGACTAAACTAATATTTATCTTCTGTCCTTTTCTTAATGAAATAGAAAGAAAAATACAACAAGATGGAAACTAGAAGGAATTTGGCGCTTATTACTTATATTTTTAAGTTATTGCGTGGATAGATCTCTAACCCGGGTATACTAGAGGACGTGTCTAAACGTGCCGGATAATTACGTGTCGCGGCGACGGAGACCACGGTTACTGGCGGTGCCTCGCGGCCGGTCCAACCTGCTGGGTAAAGCACCTTTGACGCGCGCCTTGCATACACTCAACAAAATCGCGGAAAGGGTGGATATATTTATCAGTTCTCTGAATGAGTTCACAAAAATTACTTTACATGTGATAAGCTGTACTTAATGGAAAAAAATATTGTTTAATACCACGCTACCGATTTGGGGCAACCTGTAATGATAGTTGTGTTGGGAATAATAAGTAAATAAATACAATAAGTAAATATTTATCTTCTGTCCTTTTCTTAATGAAATAGAAAGCAAAAGATGCACTGAACTTAAATTTTGTTTAGTTTGTGAACAAGGGAATCGGCGCCACTATAACGATATTTATTTTTAATGTTACCGCTGATGTTCTCTTTTTCTTTTGTGGGCAGTGCTATATATTTACTGTTCTGCCGGTCTATTCTGTAAAGATATCACCATGAAAACTTAGGTAAAGTGAGCTGTCAATAGTGGCAATTCCTAGCATCAGCCGATCGATTCTGTAAAAATCTCACCGTGAAAAGTTAGGTGAAGTGAGCTTAGAGTGAGCTGTCAATAGTTTCAATCCCTAGCATTAGTTGAAACGACAGCTCACTCCACGCTCACTTCACCTAATTTCAAATTATATTTATGTTTCAAATTGACGTTATTTCAATTTGAACCAATATCAACTAGTTGATTTCAGAGTGACTAGCACTATTGCAAAAGTTATAAAAATGTTTGAAGTAGTAGCGTAAACTGAATTTTATTGGGTAGGAATTAAAGTTATTTTTCCATAAACTCATATTTGTTTACATTTTTGGTGAATATGTCGCGATTCAATTTTAAGTTTTCACGGTGATATGGTTACTGCAGTGCGATTCTGTAACCATCTCTCCGGGAAAACTTATGGAATGACAGCTCGCTTCACATAACTTTTGACCGTAAGAGATCGGGTGTTTTATAATTGAACACTTGTAACTGCTGGCTGACAGTTGCACTTACTATTTTATTTTGTTTTGATTACTTGTAAGTCTTCCAAAAATATTAAATAACCTATAGTACCGGCTTAGAGAAGGTACTATGGGGTATATAGGATGGTAGAGTACTGACGTAATAAATAAGAATTTTAAACACAGCTCCCCGTTGGTCCTTCGGTCCTTAATTTAATGTAACTATGGTGTTACCTACAGGAACGAGATATTTACAGACGGCGAGTATCCCCATAGGATCGTTGCCATGACAACCAATCGCTTAATAACCTCAGCAGAGTTGTGGGTATAATTAGCAAAATAGGGGTACTACAGGCGCGCAATTGTAGTAGGTAAAAAAAATCAGTTCATCCATACATTATGTCGAGTTATGCGAACATAAATCTATGGATCAACTGATTTTTTTTCACGATTTCAGCGTTGGTCCCGTACTATAAGTTGTTCATAATGATAAGTACAACGACCCCATTTAGAGATTAAAACGATCAAAATTTAGCGGTGTGTTTATTTCTGTAATTTGGTTCAAAAAACGCCTTTACACGTCAAAATTAAATTATGTTTTAGATCGGTGTTTCCTAACTGAGCACTCTAAGAAGAAATTACAGAGATATCTGTACCTATCCAAAAAAGGTCTATCTTTTGTCAAATATAATTGTTACTGTCAATTCAATGGAATAAATTGATATTAGTATCAAATTATATATGAACTTTAAATATAACTTTAATAGTTGAGCCAAAACAACTCGCGGTTATTGTAAAGAGCAATTGATATTGCCCTTTTTTTTTAAATTGGCCAATTCGTGTATTATGTTTAGTCAAATATTCAATTACTACAATCCAAGCAAACAAACGAAAACATGCCGCAGACTGGCTGACCTAACCGTTAGTTATTAAGTAAGACAAAACAAACATTGCGAGTCATTACAATACGAGATATGATGAACCACGGTCACATGATTCTTTGTATCTCGTCCCGCTCGACACAAGCTAACTCGATGCGAAAATAACTTACCGTGACTAAACGACTTTTACGTCCAGCACACGGCCTGATTAATAAAAATAAAGTCTAATAAAAACCATGACTAATTATTGTAAGCTGAGCTCGAGACACTAACAAAGAACAGAATTGTGTTTAAAATTGAATTTAAGGCGCTGCCCAAACGTATGACGGTCCGTTTTGTCGCACAGTTAGGCGTATTGGTACATATTACAAGCCAAAGCAAAAACTTATTCAAAAATATTTCAGAAAATTAAAATAGTATCGTCATAAAACGAATAATCGTAAAACAGAGCTAAAAAAAATTTTTGTCGCATATTTCTCAATATTTCGAGCGTAAAGTGAATTCAATCAAATAAAGAAATAAGTAAAAATTATTTCACTGAGCCGTGCATTTATTTTTTAATTTAATTAAAACTGCAATATGACTTTTATTTTGGTGGTCATTCGATTCAACTAAGATCAAACTCATCGTTTTTTTGAACCTTATTTGTTGCCGCGAAGCGCTATTGTCGTTTACCTAAAAATTTGCTTCTTAACGCGCCTTAAGTTGAATTTTATTTGAGAGAACAAACTCGTCTTAACTTAAGAATCATAATTTCGTTAGTAAACACTCAATTTCGATTGAAAAAGAACAACAATATCATAACGCAAATGCCACTACAGACGCACCCCGTAAAAGCTAGTTAAACAATCAAACGTGCAATGATCCAACTTTTTAGTTGTTTACGCAGTTAAACTTGTGTGTACCGTACATGCAACGAGCAACACTTGGGCAATATTTGCCTGTCAATATTTCCCGGTTGTGCTTCAAACACATTGAGGTGAATTACTCAATGTTTGTGAGCGTTATCGTCATATGCAAACCAAACAGTTGCTATAAACTAACATGATAAAACAAACCGGTTATCCAAACCGGTTATAGTTTAGAAGAGTAATTTGATTTGGTGCAAATTAAACAAGTACACAATGTTTTTTTCGTTAGTAAAAACAAACGGGTTATTAAAAACAAACAAATATGGACGGAAAACAGAATGTAGGGTTTTTTAAATAACTCGCTTTTGCACCCGACCTATTGCTCAATGACTCAATGCATTGTTGATAATATTGATTCATAATAGATTAAAAAGGTCGAATCTCTAAAATACTTAGAGGTACTGCTAGATCAAAGACTTTCATTCAGACCCCATATTGACTTAGTAGCAAAACGAATCAGAAAGCTGATTCACGTATGAAAATGTTACGCAACTCGGCCAACAAAAAGATCTTACACCTGTGTATGTGGCATTATGTGAGTCAGTTCTCTGCTACTTCATTGCTGTATGGGGTGGAGTCGGCATAACCTCAATGCTGCAATTGGAAAGAGCCCAAAGATCAGTGCTAAAGGTTATATAAAGAAGCATCAATGCTTAATGTCCGACAGTTATACATCCTTAAATTAGTACTAAAACAACACAAAATAACAATTCAATCAACAGAATATCAAGAACTACTTAAACAACGAATCTACAAATGTCCACTTACCGTAGTAAAAACCGCTTTTGCTCAACATATGCAAGAATTCATACTCAGTTTCGTTTATAATAAAAATGCGAAAATCAGTGACATCAAAAATGTAGGAGCAACTAAGTTAAAAAAATGATTAAACAATTCCTGTTAACTCAATCCTACTCAGAAACCAAAGCCTTCGTTCGAGTAGTGTCTTAACATATTTTACACATACACTTAATTTCTCTCAAACACTTAATACTCATATCCTCACTCTTACACTACCTCCCCAACCATTTCATACTGATACATTCTTACTTTATCATTCTCTTGGACGCATCCTTGCAAAATTTCAAAAAATACCTACATTTACGACACACCTTATTTCAACAATTGTTTTTATGATTATATTAATTTTATTTTTCTAGTCTAAATTTTTGATTTTGGTTTGCGTTAGTTAATTTTATTTTATTATTTTTTTTTCTTAAAGCAATGTGTAATAAATTTTACAATACAGTATCGACCATGATATTACAAATTGTTAAAAACTCTCAAGGACTCCACGAGACAGGCTCGACCACAAGTTAAAATATAAGATTATGTTTCCCCTGTAAAAATAATCTTAGGAATAGTTTATTTGTACGAGTACTTAGTTATAAGGAAATGTAAAAACACTATTTGGCCAATAAACGATTTATTTATTTATAATTTTTGCAGAAGTGTGGTACGAATATTACAAGGCAATACAAGTTGAAATACTGACAAAAATATCATCATCTTCCCTTTTATGTCTACTCTTAAGGGGGATACGATAAGTCCCGTGGAATTTAAATTTTCTTACGTTTTTAGCAATTTGCTGGTCAGTGTCAGAATGTATGTTAATTAAAATATGATTCACAACAATACAACCCTCTCAAGTTCATATAATCTTATTGATTAATATTTTTTTATGAAATAGTCATTCAACAGGATTATATGAACTTGGATTATAGAAGTAGGTTGTATAGATGATTTTAACGATTATAATTATGTAACTACTATTTTTCACCATAGAAGATTCTGTAAAAATGTGTTTGTTTGCATATTCAGCACTGAAGCGGTGACAGGATACTTTTACATCATTTTTAGTATAAGCATAGCTTTGGTTATTCTATTTCTTTGTCCTAATAAAACAGTTAGAACTTAAGTAAAGTCATATGGTATCTATTTACATCATTTTAAAAATGTTTAAAACTATTATGACAAAATTATATCTCATTCAAAACAGGCTCAAAAGAATCAAAACTAGCATAACATTATAAAGGACATCTTCCATTGATTAATTCTTTAGTAAATTCATGGCAAAACGCTCACAAACTCTAAACAAAAGATCCCTTACACGTTTGAAAACCAAATAATCGATGCAGCAGACGCGCCACGAGAACAAGTTTACGTAGTCAGGGATGTAATATTATGAGCACAGGGAAGGTGCATTTCTAAACACATTGAATGAAGTATTCAATATATTGGATTCCTCGCCCCTTTGCTACGGTGCCGGCTAAACCTCAGAATCTCAACGAAAAGGCAAAATAACTGCAGAGAATTGATCTGAACGTATCTTCATTTTTTTTTTCAATAGTGGTGTACTAAATAGACTACGCTGCGAAAAGGTTAAACGTTATCTTTATTTTTGAATTTGCGACCGTCTGCAGCTAATTAATCCTTCTGCCACTGAGTAGATCATTAACTACAGTATCAATCTATAAGTACATACACAGGGTACAGGGTGTGAATATTTTTAAGGTGACCGTAACCAGTACGTATAAATAAATGTTGCTAAATAAATGTTTTTTCTTTCTTTCTTTCTGTATATTATTATTTATTGAATCAAAGCCAACACGGACCAATTATAAAATAAACGAATACAAAGACAATTAAATTAAATTAAATACAAGAAAATACAATTTAAATACAAAAATACAATATAGGTATATATATAGAGAATTATAATAATCTAATGACGATTCCATGAAATATCAACCAATAGGGTTATATGAACTTAGATGGTTGTAATGATTATAATTCTGCAAATACATACTTGTTACCGTCGCGAATCATATACTGTTCTACATACAACGTGACACTTACCTGCAAATTGCAAAAAAGCGCAAGTAAAGTTGAATTTCGCGGGCTACCCTGGCGCTTCCCGCTTAACAAGAGAAGAAATGAGAAGTTGTCGAAATTCGAAGGAACTAAAAATTTCGTAAGCATTTACATTTCCAAAACCAAGCTGTAACTTACTTAACTTACTTGGTCTTTATTTTCTGTTCAATACGAACCTATCTAAAAATTCACAAACACGCCTGGTTAATCAGAAATGTCGACCACAACCACCCTTTGTTTGCATAGCTTCCGATGCATTGACGGCAGGTATAGAATGTCAAAGCCAACGCAGCAATCACGCCACCCTTTGATAATTGATATTGTTACATACATCACCGGTCCATTCTGTTCGCCTTCTAGCCCTGACGGTTGTAGGTATACCTAGGTATCTAAGTTGTGTTTGTATTTGTGTAGAATGCAGGCGTAGGGTGCAAGATAATAACAGTAATTAGGGTAAATATTTGGGCTCGGGTATCCGTCACTTACTAAAGGTAGCAGTGCTGGGCGGCACGGCTTACGAGTTGGAGTCGTAGGTTCATACCCAGACAGGGCGCTTTACTTTGTGTAAATTATTTCATCACTACTGCTCTCAAAACGGTGAAGGAAAACGTCGTGAGGAAACCGGCATGTCCTAGACGTAAAAATTTGAACACATGTGACATCTACCAACCCGCACTGGGCCCGCGCGGTGGATTGCAGCCCACTATTTCTCACATAGAGGAGGCCTGTGTCCCAGCAGTTGGAACATTATAGGCTGATTATTATGAGTACATATAACCTAACCTACCTCCTGCTAAAGTATTTAATAAGTGTAATAAATACTTTAGCAGGGTAGGTTAATGCAATGTATGTATAAAATAAAGTAAGTACCCGTACATAACTGTGAAATCAGTTATGTACGGGTAACAGCAAACGCGTTTCTATGTGTGCCTAATAATTTTAACAGAAGACGTAAATAATATTTATGTGCTTAATAAAAATACTGCTCAGTCTAAAATTCAGACTTTATATGAATTCTAGAGCTAAATAATATCAAATGACGCTCGAGGAACGGTATCTGAACCTAACGAAGCTTTGTAAATCTAAGCCTAAAATTTTCATATTCTATTTTAAAGAAAAATGAGTTGAAAATTTTAAAATTTCAGTCAGGAGAGCACTATTTTAAAATTAAAGCATTTTCACTATCTTACCAGAGACTTTGCAGTAAAACACGTACAAAATGTCATTAAACAGTCAAAGAGTCATATAGTATCGACAGCGACATATTTACAACACCTGAATCAGGCTGTATAACGTTTTATTGTCGAATAAAGATTGCTGCATAGCTGTAAAAGCTGTTTTATTATCAAACATACTGTATGATTTTTTTAATTTTTGCTATAATCTTTGTATCTTTTTAAAGATATAAAGATTTGATAGTTCGTTAGATATTATTTAGAACTTTTAGTAGAATGTAAAAGAGGAAAATGTTCAATATGATCTTTTTATTCTGCGGTGCTATTAATATAGTTGGTGTTTCTGATTCTCAATTGATATTATAGTCGGGTGGTTATTGTGGTCGTGGGTGTCATTTATATGGTTCGCAATCATTATGTTAGAGTGTTCAATAATTTTTTTAGGAGCGCAACATTGGAATTAATAGAGGTTCGTTCAAATACATGCTCTTGTAAAATAATATTGGGCAGTATTATAAAGGTGATGATTTGTGGGAAAGTGCTTAAAATGTAAAAATAACCAATTACATAGTAAGATAAAGCAATACCATTTCAATCACCAGTCTTTTAGGCATCGCTTTACAACGCGCACACGCTGCCAGTCTTTTAGGCACTTTTCATTATTTTATCTCTTTTTTATATATATATTATACCATATGTACATATTATTTTAAGCCTGTTAGCTTATATACAGAATGACAGGGAACCTCGACGTATTCCTTGAAAGGGGTTATACTAGAGGTCATTAGCAACAAATTTAGTGCAGTCAACTAGGGGTCAAAACTGGATGGAAAAAAATTAAAATTTTGCTATTAAAGACCGTTTATTTCTGAGATTATTTAACTTTTGCAAGCATTTTTTTTAAACGATCACTCATTTTTCAACTTTCAGAAAAGTATCAATTAAATGTTTGGAGTGGAGTAGTTTTTTCTCATAATTAATTGTTTTTGGTAACAAGTTAGAAAATTTCTAAAAAATTGAAGAACTGACACAGCTCGGTAACCATCCAGTTTTGACGCCTAGTTGACTGGACTTAATTTGTTGCTAATGCCTTCTAGTATAACGCCTTTCAAGGACTTCGTCGAGTTTCTCTGTCACCATGTATTATGTAAATATTAGTCTTTAATCAAGTAGGTAAGTAGGACACCGACTAAACAATTTACTTAAATGTCAGTTTACCAATTTCGCGTATGCCTATCTAATGTAATGTTTGTCTCACTGCGTGCCACTTTGATGCTGTGACGCTTGGCACGTTATAGATTATTGAAGAGTCAAGACCGTGACAAAGACTTAAGATCTTTCTTGGCAGGCGAAACATTATGTTTAGACATAACTAATACTGCTAAACTATAATGTAAGCCACCGAAATTCCATTTTGATTACTCACCATTCTTTTATGTTTTATAGAACGTAGACATTCTCTTCTGAACATTGATCTCATGACTAGCCATCGCATAGAAAAAACATGGCCACAAACTTTGATTATTTGATCTGAATCCACTTTTACTAAACAAAGGATTCTTCTTTACGTGTTTAGAATGATCTAATAAAATAACAAACTCTCCTCCGATGTAAGGACCAAGCGCAGTTGCGTACCTGTACTTTAATTATCATTTTAATGTTCAGGCTCATCATATTATCTACCGTAATACGACAAAGAGAGCGTCCACTACCATACTAACAATGCTTTTAAGGTTTAAATACATTTTTAAACTACACTGGCCTGCAACACTAAGTATCACACTTTTAAAATTGGAATAAATTTTTAAGTACCCACACAAGATATATTTTCGAAATAAAACGGACTCGAAAAAGAGTTTAATTTTGTATATTAACACTTCATAGTAGAACCTTGTTTTAAGAAACGGCTGAAAAAAGCTTTAAAAACAAAAATAATCCTTTTCGAATTACAATTTTACCATTCATTTTATTGTTTCTGTTTTTGTTTTCAATTTTTTTCTTGATCGATGAGCTTGTTACAAAAGCTAAGTTAGACAACAGCATATAAATTTTATTTATCATGCCTCTTTCACCTGAAGAATGTGCTAGGATCATGACTTTTCTGGAACTAGGCATCAGTATGCGTCGTGCTGCAAGAATGGTGGGTGTGACGTTACGAACGGTCTAGAAGGTGAAGCGAAGGTGCGAAGAGACTGGAAACCATTTGAGGAGACCTTGTAATGGTAGACCCTGGTGTACTAGTGCCAGAGAAGACCGTTATATTGTTTCCATTGTGTTGAGGAATCGCCGCCTTAATGCAGTTGAAGTCCAGCAACAGCTTCTTCAGACCTGAAGGGACTACATTAGTGACAGTACAGTGAGAAGAAGACTTGCTGAAGCAAATCTGAAACCCCGAAGACCAGCGAGTGGTCCCAAACTCGAGAGAGAGCATCGAGTAGCGAGACTGCGATACGCGCGTGAACACATACAGTCGGATGAAGAAGAGTGGTCAAGAATTTTGTTCACAGATGAGTCTCGCTTCTCACTTTACACTTCTGATGGAAGGCGAAGTGTCTACAGGCGGCCTGGTGAGCGATACCTTCAAGACTGCTTCTCGGAAAGAGTCCAGTACGGTGGAGGCAGTGTACATGTATGGGCTAGCATATCTTTATAAGGTCGCACAGAGTTAGTGGCCATAGAAAATGGCACTCTGACTGGAGAAAGATATACCCAAGTGATTCTCAACGAGTATGCAGGGCCGTATTTAGCTAATATGGATGATGAATCGCTGCTGATGCATGATAATACCCGGCCACACACGGCTCAGGTCGTGCAAGAGTATATTCAGGAGGTTGGTATCAGCGTGATGGCTTGGCCATCAAGAAGTCCTGATCTCAACCCGATTGAGCACGCCTGGGATGAGCTAGGGAGGCTAGTCAGAAGCCGCAGACCACCACCTACTCACCTACCCTCAGGGCACTGTAACAGGCCCTGATTGAAGAATGGATGAATATTCCCCAACATCGGCTCCGAAACCTCGTGTTCAATATGCCAAACCATCTCGAAGCTGTAGACAGGGCCCGAGGAGGCAATACCAGTTATTAAAAATTAAATTACATTACATGTAAAACATACTTATAAATTTTAATTGAGTTTTTTGACACTATGCTAAAAATGACAATTTTTAATGTTTTATCTTATTTAAGTTAAAAATATTCCTAATGTATAATTTACTAGTTTCAAAGAAAGCTGATAAAATTTGCTATAAAACGTTTTTTTTATTTTAAATCTCTAGCTTCTATAGTTTATAAAAAAAAATATTTAAAAGTATAGTACTTGGTTTTGCAGGCCAGTGTATTTACCTTCCTCCTGCGTTTTAAAACTAAAAGAGTCCTTTGGAGTCGCTAGCGGGTTACGACATTATCATTTTATGTACAAAAATACTCTACGAAGTCACTTTGTCTGATGTATTTATTTATAGAGTGCAACATAGTATAAATAGCATGCTCTTGCATTCATAGGTACCTGTATTTAGAGTAATATGTACGTACAAAGTACGTTCGCCCGAACTATCGACAGTTGTGGTTTGGCCCTCCGACACTTCCACCCACCGCGCCATCACAGTTCCAATTCAATTAGTTTAGCACTGATACTCGAACACAACTATTTATGGCTGGACATGGAACATGCCTATTCTAACTAAAATTAGCATTTTCGAGAACTAAACCAAGTTGTTACGTAATCGTATTTAGATCTCCAATTGAATTAGTGACTGAATTCATTTTGAGTGTAGATATCTACTTGTTAATTAATTAAACAAATTAGTTCCCTTTATTTTTTCTTTTTGCTTGTTTTCTGGACATCAAAAGCTAAAGCTCTGAATTGGAGTTCACTGCTAACTGTCCGTCATGATAGACTTATTGTTTGCGCCTAGAAGACCGCAATTTCAATTAAAACAAAGAATCAATAAATCGGCGGATTCGCCGATGCCCACGTCTATATACTTACAGAAACACGTCGAATAGATAACATACACATTTTAGACAGGCAGTTGAAAATGTCGGCATGAGGTCCAACGCAGCTAAATCGAATTTCATTCTGTTCAGTACGGTACGCAAAAATACAATTCCGCACACAAAACATCACTCACGTCACTTTCTAGTTACAGTTGCAGGCCGAGAATCGCTATAAAACACCCTTAATAGAAGAAAATTAATGTAAACTTACGGCAGGCTAGTGCATCGTCATGTTTCCTGAGATAAAACAACCTGTTCCATATAACTCATTACGGAACTGCCGATCGATTCCGTAAAAATCTCACCATGAAAAGTTAGGTGAAGTGAGCATAGAGTGAGCTGTCAATAGTGACAATCAAATGTAAATGTATTAGTTGGAATTACAGCTCACTCCACGCTCACTTCACCTAAGTTTTCACGGTGAGATGGTTACAGAATCGTACTCCTGTGCGTACTTTTTACTCAGAAACACGTACATGAGCGTTTTTTTACGAGTATTTTGTGCGATCCAATGTATTCGCAGTTCACATAATATGAGTAAAGTCCTATTAATTTAATTAAATAGCTTTTAGTTATACTAAGAAGACTATAATTATGGTTCGACACTTGTATGCGTGTTACGTAGAAAAGTTGTAAGGATACTTGAAAGGAAATAAAAATGTAATCGACATTTACATTTAAAATATTCCAGATATTTCTAGTAGACTTATATAACTTACATTTATTTTCATCGTCAAAATAAGCTTGTGTTATTTTACACTATTCCCATTTGTTATTTCTGAAAAAAAGTAAAGAGAAATACGTTAATTTATGTCCCAATGTTAAAATTAACAATGAGTAGAGACACCGTTACCTACATGACGGCTCGCAGATAGCCAGACCGAAATAGCTCGCCAACCACTACAGATGATAGGACTGCCAAACCAAATGACCTGAGCCACTCGAATCCCAAACAGATTTTTATTGCATGCCGCAATCAAAATGGTTTATAATGAAATTACGACGGGAGAAATGAGCTCAGCTTTGTTATTCAGAAATGAGATTAAGAATGTTTTATTCAAGAAATAATCTCAGTAACCTTGGCGCATAAATTATAAAAGTATTACCAGCAGTTTAGTTCTTAACTTGTACTTTAATTGATTTCACTTTCACGTCCTAGAATCTATTACGTAATGCAACACGCTAATATTGAGTGTGTTATCATTTCAGATCACAGAGTCGCTGAAGCGTCTGCGTGCTGGCAAGATGTCATCTCGTTTCTCTGAGGACGTCGACTTCGAGACCAACGTCTCCAATCTCGAGAACCGCATGAGAATCTCCGACAAAATTCTTGAGAGCGTCGGCATCGGCTCGTCCGATGTGAGCAGCGCCAGGAGAGCCCTGCAAGAGAACGAGGAGCGTACAGAAAAGCGCATCGCGCGTAGGTTAAACGAAGATAATGCGCTCACAAAGTGGACTGCTATCGGCAAGTCTGATGATGAGAGCGCGGCTGCACAGCGAGCAAAAGTGTCCAGAGCGCGTCTGACTGACTTGGAAGACGAAATGAACGAGCTGAACGAGCGGACCGCCATGAGAGAAAAGCGCGCAGCTCGCCTGCGAGCCCTCGTCGCCGACTCCGAATCCTCCGACACGACAGTCGCCTCTTCCAAGGTCACCATCAGATCTGAGAGGGAAAAGAAGCAAGTCACTTTCTAAACAAACGTAGCTATCTTGTTACACTCCAGGCTCTAAAACCACTCGTTTTAGTACACTGTGAGTTCTCTTCGTTTCGAGATAGATAAGTTTGCTAGAATGTGTGATCCTGCATTTGCCTATGTACAATGGTCGAAGTTGATGTCTATTTTATATTTGGATAGAATAAAATGAAATGCTATGTATGTCCCTGTTTTCTATTTATTGAAGAGTTAATAGAATAATTTTACTATCAAGACTTATCGTTTGATTGCTAATCTCACTTTGTGTTAAGAAATAGAACCACGCAACTAGCTTCATAAAATAATAACTCTGTATTTGCACAATGTAAAAGGAAATCTTCATTTACTGAAACTCAAGCAAAGTGCATGCTAATTACATTACACGATAAATCGTCGTTTTTCTTACCGTGTTTGAGGAAAATATTCCTAAATGTATGGGAATTAAAGCACCACTTAGCTGTTCCCTCATCTGTGCTGCTGCATCAACACAGAAAAAAGTAAAGAAGTTATTATTGAACCTGAAACAGAGCAAGGTACAGACACTGCCAAAAAATATCTCTGATATATGTATTTATTTATGTAGTTTTCAATTTATATTGGTACATGCTGACCTACTTAGCTCATCTTTGGAGGATGTCGAAACAAAACAAAGTTCTAAATCAAAGATAATTTATTTTCCTCGAAGACAACATCAAAGAGTATTGCCACAAGAATGTAATGAAAATATGATTTTAACGGCTCACTGATATAGGTTTGCCTTTGGTATAAGTAATAATGTATAAGTATTTTATTCTCGTCTGTACTTATATACGGTGAAGTAATGATATTACCTGTACATAATAGAGCTCTCTATACGAAGCCGTGTATGAGTTTTTATTCAAAGCAATATTGAACGAAATATTGGTCATAGTGGGGAACGTAAATGGAGTGCGTGTGTTTTATATGATAATATGCGTGGTGTTTCCAACCCCACGAGCCCGTGAGCGTCCACTTATACGCTTGGGCTTGTATTTAGCGAGTGGTGCCATCTGCATTGCCACATGCGAACTACGAATCACCCTGACAATAATTGACACCACGCAAAATCCTGCATCGCGCAAGCAGAGTTTACCGCGCAACTAGCATATATACATACGTCCCGACATCAATCGTCGGGCAGTCCACAAGACACAACATCCATCAGGTCGGGGGATCCTCCCTTTTCCTTAGAGGAGGAGTGAACAGGAAATATCATCTTTAATCAAGTATTCTTCTTCTTAGCGTGTCAATGGCAAAAGTATAGATTTTTTTTAAATTTGTTTGGCCCAAAATTCAGCAACGCGGATAACATTCGCTGACTAAGCCATTAGGTCTTCAAGTATGCAGGTGTCAGAGCATGCGGTGCAAGGTTTGGAGGTGAGCCATTGTCTGTGGCGAAACACCGCATACATACCGGAGCTTAGAGCCTTCCATGAAACCCCACTTCTGGAGGTTGTCCTTGCTGCGACCTACTTGAGTACGAAGTCTATTTAAGTCTTTTCCAAGTAGGCCACGGTAGCTTATAATCAAGTAACACCATGGATAGTTCGTGCCCGGAGATTGAGTCAATAGAAGTGCGATTGTAGAGGCTTATTTTCAGCACAATCAACCTATTGCTGGTTGGGCCTCCTTCTTGTAAGAGGAATTGGTCGTCCGTAATCCACTACGCGAGCCCAGTGCGGATTGGCAGATGTCCCATGTCTTCGAATTTCTGGTTTTAGAACATGCCGCATTCCTCACGACGTTTTCCTTCATTCAGATTTGAGAGCAGTTTTTATGTGTCATTTCCAGCAGTGGAGTGATAAGGTTCATTAGATTTAAAAGTAACGTACCTATTAGTGTATGGTAAATTCACATTAAGACAAATAAGCTGCCGCCGACATATTGTAGGCAAGCCTATCGCCATTAACCGGGCATAAAACTAGCCACTACGGTGTAGTAGTTGAATTCCGGCACTTGAAAAGTAGATGAAATAATGATAAAGTATGTAAATACAGAATTCGAATTAAAAGGCTTTTTTTCTTGGACATGCCGATGAAATTGCGATATTTTCTAAAAAATTGCATCAAAACAGCCTATTTCCAAACTTATGTAAATAACTTCTTCTTACGCTAGTCAACCTGCCACATCGCTTGATTGCTCACAGGCACGCTTTTTTAAAGGCAAACGGGGGTTAAAGATTTACTATGGCAAGATCCACAAATCGCATAGTGTACCGTTGTGCCCCCAGCCGCATCCCCAAAATCAACACCACTAGTACAAAGTTTATGGAAAAAAATAGCAAAATTAAAAAATTCTAAAAAAATCCCTGTATTAAAGAGAGTTCCCCGGGGCACGAGACGATCTGTTGCAGCGAGTTTGGCGCAATGTATCCGTCTTGCGACCCAGGAGAACTTACAAAGTGTCTGGGAGCAATTACTTACCTTCCCTTATAGGATTCTGCATGTCCAAAAAAATTTGGCAACTAAAAAAACATTAACGAACCAAATTAAAGAAAATTGTAACAATTCGGCCCTAATTTTAGATCCAAAATTACCTGCATTCCATAACCTATCTCAAAAAGGATTATGTGGAATCAAAATTAAGTGAAGGTGACATCAGGGGTGCGGCCAGGATACTTTTCAGCAGCGTTGTGATGGCGCCTTACTTTCCAGAAACACTAACAGCTCTAGAGAGTAAACATCCAGCGCCTGCGAATTGTCTCACCTTCCCTGACCCCTCCGGCTGTGAGGCTGCCATGCATGCCCTTTCCACCTTTTTAAAGTCCAACAAAGGTGAGGTCATCCTCAAGGTTGATGTTAAGAACGCCTTTAACTCTATGAACAGGGACACTTTGTTGGCTGAAGTCAAAAAAGAGCTATCGGAAATTTATGGTTTTATATTTTCAGTTTAGCTATTCATCCAATTTTACAGAAACTAAATTCAAAATTTAATGTGTGATATTTACACGATGGAACGCTAGGAGGTGATGTAGACACTGTTTTGAAAGATCTACAACTCATCAAATAGGAATTTTAATCTATTGGCTTGGACCTTAACCCTTCAAAATGTGAACTTTACCTTTCTGACATTACCGACAGACAATTGACTCTAGATAAATTTCATGAGTTCACTGCACCTCCTAGGTTCCCCAATTTTAGAAGATAGTTTTTCTCCTTTCATCGATGAAAAAAATAAAAATTTCAACGACATGTCGGACAGACTCTCTAAAATTAATTTACATTTGGCATTCACCCTGATTAGATACTGTTGTTTTGGCCCAAATATATATTTTCTACGTTCTTTCCCTTTATGGAAGCAACCACATCTGTTGGACAAAATTGACCATATTATTCGCAGCACAGTAACAAACATTTTAAATGTGGCCTTGGTCGACCGAGCGTGGCTTCAAGCCACACTACTCATCCGTTTTGGTGGCCTCGACGTCCGCAAAATTACCAGTATTAGCTTACCGATCCTTTCCTCTGTCCACAGCACCGAAAAGTTGACCGGGAAAATTTGAGCCCCCTGCCTGGTTGACTCTGAAGTGCCTTGTTTGACCGACGCGGTGATCGCCTGGAAAGCGGCTTGCCCGAATACAGATCGGCCCATAAACCCATCTTCCCAGAGACTGTGGGATGAGCCGCTCTGCAATTTGGTACGGAATAATCTTATCAATACGTCCACCAATACTGCTGAGCATGCCCGCCTGCTGGATGTGGGTGAGTGGGAGTCGGGGCTCTGACTTCAAGCAGTCCTGTCACCCAACATAGGCACTATGCTGGGTGCCACCGCCTTCCGGCTCGCTACCTACGTTTGGGCGCTCCTTGTGGGGCTCCGCATTGCTGTCAGTGCGGTGAAGCTGTCGACTGCCTCGGACGCCATGACCTATTCTGCAGTAGGAGCGCAGGTCGGATAGCACGGCAGGCCAGCATTAATGACATCATCCGTCGTGCTCTTGTCACCGCCGGGGTGCCAGATGCTTTATGTAGAACCCAACGACTTGGCACGCAACGATGGGAAGAGACCAGACGGAATGACCATAATGCCCTGGAAGTTAGACAGACCTTTGGTGTGGGATGCAACATGTGTCAACACCCTTGCGCCAGCCCATCTTCCTAGCACGGTGGACTGTGCTGGAGCGGCTGCTGCAGGTGCAGAAAACCTGAAACGGCAAAAATATTCCAACCTGATTTGGAGTACCTAATATGTATATAACACTAGGGCCAATGGGGTCCGAGTGCCCACTTGGTTTTTCGAGATATCGCCAAGCGGTTAGTTGACTCTTCACGTGACCAGAGGGCTGGCCTGTTTCTTGGCCAAAGAATAAGCATCGCCATACAACGTGGCCATGCTGCCAGCCTTTTGGGCACTGTTCCTGTTGACAGCGATGTGGACGAATTTTTTGATGCCCTATGATTATTTTGCTTATTTTTTCACATGTTCATATCATTATTTTAAATGTTAGCTTATATAATGTTAAATACTTCTTAACATCATTAATAAGGGATTCATTCAATAAAAATACTCATTAATAATTACATATAAAACCATACCTTATCTACCCAGATTATAGAGACATCAAAATTACCTTATTAAAATGAATACATTGTTAACCTTTCGAAAAGTCACTCCTCGAATGAAATGTTTCCCAATCCAGGGATCGAACTCAGAGCCCGACAGTCGCACTAACAAGTTCACCAAAATTTGCGTAGTCTCGCATATCGAAACTTAGTTTTCATAATTCTCAGCGCACCCTAAAATCATTAGCCACAAACACAGGGAGAAATGACGCAGGTGTTATTTTAAGGATGGCGACCGTAGCTCCATCTATCGAAATGATTACGAACAACGAAACGGTTGGTTGAGAAAAAAATTTTAATTTTGTAATGACGCTTTTGACGTTCTTTTTTATTTCAAGGAATTGTTAGATGGCGACACTTTACTAAACTTAGTTATTTGAACTTAGTTAATTTTAACTTAGTTATTTGAACAACAAAATCTAAAATACAGCCGTGCTCGTAGACGAGACGAAGAAGATGCAAAATGTGTTATGCACGACCGACTTTAGGATAACGTAGTTAGTTTACCTGTAAGTTTGTTTTCATAAAGACACGGCTGGTCGTATAATACAATTTGCTGCAATTTCCTGTTAACCTATAAGGCAGGAAACTGGGTGTAAGTAGGAAGTGTAAAGGCATGACAGAATAAATACTGTGGAAATGCGTTTCTTGAGAATAAGTAGGTACAGAAGCCAGCACATCAAGCTACTACAATCTGTCAAATTTCTTTAATAGATTTTCAACTTTATCGCTAAATTATTAGGTTCAAGGTTAATTGGGAAAATTTGTCAGTTTCGGGTAGCTTGATGTCTGTACATGGGTGCAGTTTAACTCTGGATGGTTAAATAAGCCAATGATTAGTCGGAAAAAAATACCGTTAAAGATTTTGTTACTTTGTTTGCGGATCACTAACATCAGTCATTTTTAGGGTTCCGTTGTTCACGTCTCGGAACCCTTATTGTTTCGTCATGTCCGTCCGTCCGTTTGTCCGTCTTCGGCTTACCTTCCAAACGGTTAGTGCTAGAAAGATGACACTTTGCATGGATATGTATATTTACCACGTGGATAAAGTGCTAAAATGAAATCACGATAAATATTTTTTTTTTTTGGGTACACTTAGTGGGGATGATTTTTTTTTCTCGCGTCTACCACAAAGTGTGGGGTATCATTAGATAGGTCTTTTAAAAACACTGAGAGGTTGCTAACACGATTTTTTTATTTAAGTATTCGTTCACGAAAAATAATGATGGTAGTGCATGTGATGAATTTTGAAGGAAAACTATAACGGCTTAGATGACTTTGTTAGTTCAGGAGTTATAGAGGCCTAACTTGTAAAATGCGTTTACTTGGCAAGCTTCGTACAAAAATAACGAAATAATAAGTAAACATGTAAAATATTAAAAATAAAACCATAATATCTATCGGACACGATTTTATTTCAATTTGAATCCTCTAAAGAGGATAAATAAAATAAGGGGCTTAAAAAGTTAACAACGACACTCGATATATGGCGTTGTGCCAATTCACGTACCATTATGGGTGACTACGGAGCCCTATTCTATGCGTGGCCTAACACGCACTTGCCCGGTTTTTTTTATATTGAAAACACGTGCTTTCTCTACTTCTCTTTGTACGAGTCATTGGACATTTTGTTGTTTGTTAATATTTCTGAAACAAATGTCATTGCATTTTTATCGAAGCACGTACAAAATATTTTAATTTTACCAACAAAAAAAAACCAACACTGCTTTTTTATATGGATTTTTGTCAATAATTCGTTTACACAGTATCACAGGTACAAGGTTTTAAAATTGCTAATTGGGCCGACCGTCATATCGAGACAACACACTTACAGGGTGTGCACTGTTATTATATCACGCATGGTTTATGGATGTTGAGTGGAAAATTGGATAGGCGGTAGTGCGTCCCCCTGAACGTCGGTCTCAAATTGCATTATCGATTGACGGGGAAATGGTCAGCGATACGTGATATAGTAAATTAGTGCCATTAGATAGATGTGACGATCAGTTATTTGACGATCAAAAACAATAGGTCAGCCTTGGTTTACAATTGATTTCTATTGCAATTACTAGTTAACTGATTATTATATTTTTTATTTATCTGTGGAGGCTTGTAATTAGCCATCTATATGTTGTGTATTAGTCTGTAAGCCTTATTAAAATGTAAAAATCTTATAAATAATAACATATTAAACTAAGGATAAACATTAAAAATCTATGAACACGTTCATAGTGTAATTATAATAAACCTAGTTGAAAAAAAATACACACGGTAAACACTGTTTTCAAGTTATGTACGCTAATTAATCGTCATCATCCATTACTACCAAATAAAAAACAAGTATCACATACGATACGATATTATGACATACTTGTATATAATATATATTTTTCTGCGTTTATTTTCTAGCCGCAGACGTCCGGCTGTTACATTGTTTGTTTTGTTACATCTATCGATAACATCCTATCCGTTGTTGGCCATCCCGGCGTTTATCTGACGTCCGACAGACATGTCCTGTACAGCCTTGGTTAGCTCCGTGTTTTTAAAATCCATTACCCTTTCCTCTTATTCGTAACAATCTCCGAGTTTTTTTTTACCAGTAGGTACCACTTTAAATTATTAATTTAAAGTGTACGTAAAAATAACAGTTTGCTCTGTGAATATCAACGTTATTTTTGTTTAAACCAAACTTTTCTAAATTATAATTACATAGAAAGAAAAATGATTTGTCCATTATAAAAAAAAACTTATTTACAGTAAAATATACTTAAATACAAGATGACACTAAAAGATTTAATATTATATCTTGGATATAATATTACATAACGTTAGTGTTAAGTAAAAAAGATGGAAAAGGTTTTTGGTTAATAGGTAGTTTCCGAAACGTGTTATTTTCTTCTTAGGTGTCGATGGCAATCTAAATGGACTCGGCCCAGAATAGGGAAGATGCAATTTTTTCACGATCCAAAAATAATTGCTTGCTTATTTGCAAGCAAAAATTAGTCATTTATTTTCTTTTTATATTTTGAAAAAAAAAAGCCTAATACCGGGTTCCCGGATCCCAGTATTGGAAATTTTCAATGCGGTATTTATTCGAAACCCCTACGCACTATCACATTCATAGAAGTGACGTCGTACGTCACCCGAGGCTCTTTTTTTAATAGATTAAAAGTTTTTCATTCTGTTCCCTTATCTCACACTAGAATGGGGCTTACTAATATGTCTGCGGGACATAATTTTACCCATCAATGAAGTTTGATTGGGAACTTAATGATTCAAATTAATAGTTTCCTCGACGCTCACGCCGATAGTGGAGCATTCTTGAAGTAATTATAATTGACTAGCAATAGGATTGGATCGCGCTTTATAGTTGATATATCTTGTCAAAAAAGTAACTGAAGTACATATATGTGCGAAACTGTTTTAGAACCTCTACGGTAACAATTTAAATTCCAACAGTGCATAAGAAAGAAAAAAGTGGCGGTACATATGACACAGAGAAAGAATACAAAAAAGAATAAGTTGGGTGAAAATATTCGTCACATCCACGCAATATGGCCACCGCTCAGCATAATGTTACTATACGAGACAGAGGCCACAGCGACAGTCGGCATTCATTTAGTAACGACAAATAAAGTGTTTGTGCGTAGTTCAGACCGGGTTGATCATACCAAAGTTAAAAGATATGAGAGCATACTGACTGTATACCTACTGAGGGAGACAAAAAAAAGTACTTAACAATTAACGTGGTGGTATTTGATTTATTTTGTTGTTTGATTTTTTATTTTTTTCTTTTCTATTTGTATTTAAGGGTTTGTATTTTTATTTTTATGAGCGTCAATGCCTGAAATAAACGATTATTATTATTAAAACATCTGGAATACGAAATAATTGGAAACAAGAACAATAAGTTTCAGTTTTTGTTGCCCATCCAAAAAGTACTGTAATATGTAATATAAATTAGTAAACAAAGTAATTCAGTAATCTAATAATATAGTAACTAAGCTACTACAATATTATATAATATCTCTATCTATCTATATAATAATAATCATATCTGCATTATAAAACATATGCAGTAGGTACGCCTAGTCGAGAATTTAAGATGATAATCATCACACTAGTGCTACGCCGTAGCAAGTCTCCGTAGCGACGCAGACACGGACCGCAATGTTCTACGAGTCGAGACCTTGTTCGTAGCACGACGTAGACCCTACGTAGCACTCGCTTATACATTGCGTTTGTAACCGCTGTAGGCCTGAAGTACGCATGTTTTTGTTATCCTACGACCTGAGAACTTTAGGCTATAAGATAACTCTTGAAACAGGTTGGATTATTATGTTGTGATTGCGAAAGAGTAGATAAAGAGATTAGATAAAGTGATTACGAAAGATTTTCTTACCCAGAAGAATTCTTAATATATAGGATAACCAAAACCAAGTCATTTTAACATATTAGGTTGAAAATCAGCAGCTTTTAAACCTCAAAATGACATAAGACCTTCCCCCAAAATGCCCGTCCTTCACCACTTCCTCTAGTGCTTTAGCCGGAATGAAGTGGCGCAACGAACTCCACATTATATGCTATGGAATCATAATCTATACAAATAAATAAAATTTAAGTGTATTTTTGTAATGTCAAAATAACAGTTTTTTTTCGAAATGTATATGAAAGTATAAAAAAGTAAATAAATAAAGAAGTAATGTTAAATGTTATTGTAGGTAATTTTAGTTAGGTTGTTGTTTTTTTTTATGTTTTACTTTTATTATGAATGTTATTTTTTTTTTAATAGAATTTTAAATAAAAACTTTTGAGTTTCTGTCTGTATTTTTGTTCCAGTTAATCTCCGAAACATCTGGACCGATTTTAACAGGACTTCCACTGGCAGATAGCTGATTTTATAAAGGGTCATTAGGTTACTTTTATTATAAAAGAAGAAATAAGGTTCCACGCAAAAAAAAAAACAACACAGCTAGTATCTAATACGACCTAATCCAATTTGACTAATATCATCATCACATTCCAGCATTTCCAGCGCGATAGTTACGTATGCAAATGCTACTTACGACTAACTTGATTGTTCTAAACAACGCATCGGGACCACCCTGTAGATTATCACTAAGTAGGTCAGCGTATGACCGTTGATTGCAGCCAAATCATCCGTCAATATTTTATTGTGGGTGGGTACATCAATCAACGTCGGATTGTACTTGTGTAGGAACTAAGGAATTTATCCTTTCACTGATGTACATCGTCTGCGTATGCAGACTTTCGATGTCGTTTTAAATTCCAGGTGAAGATTGGGTGAGAGAATCTCGACATTTTTTGGTCTTGTACTAGTATCGATGAAAAAAAAGCGTTAATGCAGGAACGCAAAGCACGAGTGTCAAATACACTGCATTGTGATCCTAAACGCGATACAATAAGATTCACTTTTCAAGCAAATAGCTTTCTGTTAATATTATTCTCGTCTCAATTTTTATCACTGGTCTTTTATACGTTTGCATTCTTAACTTTAAGGATGATTGTGAGTGTGATGCCCTATTTTTAGTAACAATTACTGGAACACCTTCAAAACAAACAATGAACATGTAGGTACTTGTAAATCATCATTTACTTACCTTTATCCCCATTTATCTGTGGTTGGCGCAACATGTACGCACGGCTACACATCAAGCTATACATGACCAGTATAAGCTGACTTCTGATTGTATGAAAAACCTATACAATGCGAGGTCAGCTAAAACTGGAAAAGTATAGCTTGATGTGTCGCCGTGTGTACATACATCTCGCTCACAACCACTTTTACAAACAAATACTCACACACATACACTTACTCACATATTCTCTCACTCACTCAATATCAAACACACGCTTCACCAATTAGTTAATCAAAATCAGTTTTTATTTTTCTCTCTTTTATTAAGTTCCTCCTTTTTATTATATTTCCCTATAAACCAGCCTAATTTTGCAGTATATATTTTATGTTTGTTTTTTTTTATTATTTTACCTTGTATATCACTGTGTCATATCTAGGTATAAATTATAAGGCTTATATCCATGCATAATTTTGAAGGTACGCTGACTTCTAAGATACAGGTTTTTACCTAGTTTAGAGGTCAGGGTCTTTTTTACTGTGAATCAATTAGCTTAAGCCATTTTTTTATTTTGCTTCTTGTTCAATGTAATGTTCGAGCATTTCTGGGAGTAATAAAAGATTTATTTATTTTATTTATGTCTTTTTCTTCCATACTTCTTATTAGTCGTCATCTCGGTAGTCACCCCCTTTCTAACAATATCATCATTCACACAGTCCGTCCATCGTTTCTTTGGTCTTCCCCTACTCTTATAGCCATCGACATTCATACTCAAAACTTTCCTCACGACATTTTCCTCATTCCTGCGTATTACATGCCCATACCATGACAACCGATTTCTACACAACTTTTTACTTTCAGACTTCCTCTTATGTAATTTTTTATTCTATCCATTCGTGCATATACTTGTAAATACTAAATTATTTTCAAACAGATTTATTCATTATTACTGTATTTCGATTGAATAGTATAATAACACTTACCACTATATTGCAGTAATGAGTACTGTTTGCACAAAGTGATCCGTCATCATGTTTTGACTGCGTATTGTAACAATACTGAGTTTTCATTTACACCAAAGTGATAACAGAAATAATATACGTACAGTAGTTTACAAAACTGATTACATTATAAGCAATAATGTATAAGAGCTGTGTTACCATTTTAGTGTATACTATTTATCTATAGATAGTGTAAAATAAAGTTTTTAGGGATCCGTACCCAAAGGGTGCCTACGGAAATCTATTACTAAGCCTCCGCTGTCCGTCCATCCATCCGTCCGTCTGACTGTCAGCAGTAGACAGATGAAATTTTCACAGCGTGTATTTTTATTGCCGCTATAACAACGAATAATGAAATAAAATAAAGTAAAAAATTATAATTAGAAAAAAAGTAATTTTTTCGGCGTTTTTGCCTTTTTTTTTTTTGAGGATGGGAAATCATCAAATGACCCCTCCCGCTCTGGGTGGAGCAGAAGGGAGTATCAGACTCTTACTGACTAAAACCCACCCGTGTTCCTTCCTTAGCCCTTTATGTACCAGGGCAGCGGTAACCCTTTCGGACGATCCCGCTACCCCGGCAGGCTTCGGCCCTGTCGGGCCCCGTCAACTACGCTGACATCTCTTTGAGGCGCGCGTGGAACACAAACACGCCGTCCGGCACGGGCCTGGTCCTGGTCGGACGGAGAGCTACCCATTGCTCTCCGCCCGCAGGCCCGCGCCTACGGTGGCCGGGAGTCGTCACGCGGCTCCCGACGCCCGGAGCGTCTCCCTCGGCGGCTGAGGCGTGAGGATCTCTCCCTCGCCCATCCCGCCACCTCCTTCGCTAGCATGACTGCTTCGCAGAAGGAGGTGACCGCCTCCCACTCCCTCTCGCCCCGGACCATGGCTTGCACCAGGGCCGGACGCGAGAGGTCGCCGCCGCTGCCGATCGCCTCTACGAGGACACGGCGGTGCTCTGCCCAAGCGGGGCAGACCTCCACCGTATGCTCCACCGTGTCCTCTGGGCGATCCTCGCAGTGGTGACACCCGGGCGTCTCCTCCCGCCTGATGATGTGCAGGAACCTCCCGAAACATCCGTGTCCGGAGAGGACCTGCGTCAGGCGGTAGGTGAGAGCGCCGTGACGCCTCTCTAGCCACTCCTCAAAGAGGGGTCTTATCGCCGCTATCGTGGCGTGCCCTGCGCTGGGTTGCGATAGTCGCGCCTTCCATTCCACCATAAGACCGCGCAGGAGGTCCGTCCGCTCCGCAGCGATTTGCCGCGGGTGCAGAGTTTCCCCCCGACGTAGTGCCTCCGCGCGCCAGTCATACAGGCGCGCGAGGACTGTCGCCTCCAGATCCCATGGTGGCAGTCCGGCAAGGAGGCTTGCTGCCTCGCCCGAGATTGTGCGGTACCCCCTTATAAGCCTTACGGCAACCACCTTTTGGGGCGCGTTCAGATAGTGTGCGGCTCGAAGCCGCAGTGAACGCGCCCACACCGGGGCCCCGTAAAGGGCCATGGACCGCACGACCCCTGCGTAAAGCCTCCGGCAGGAGGCGTTTGGCCCCCTCAGGTTGGGCAGGAGCCGCTTTAAGGCGGCCCCGGTCCGTTCCAGTTTGGGGGCCAAACGTCGGATATGCTCGACGAAGTTCCACCGGCTGTCAAGGACGAGACCCAGGTATCTCATCGTTGTCTCGACGCCGATGTGAACCCCTCCTACCATCAGTTGGGATCCCGAAGGTGGTCCGTACCGGGGCCCATAAAAGGACATGGCCTCGGACTTGTGCAATGCCACCTCGAGACCCAACTGCCGGATCCTTTCCACGACTATCGCAACCCCGCGTGTCATCGCGTCGGCCGCCGCCTGATGCGACCTCCCCTGCGCCAGGACCAGCGTGTCGTCAGCGTAGCAAACTACGCTGACGCCATCAGGGAGGTCGGCCCGCAGCACCCAGTCGTAACCGATGTCCCACAGGAGCGGCCCCAGAACCGATCCCTGTGGGACACCGCACGACATCTCTCGCCGGTTCCAGTTCCCGTCGCGACCGGGGTAGATGACGGCTCTGTCCGTCAAATACGCCCCGACTATTCGACGGAGGTAAGTCGGCATCCGGTGATACCGGAGTGCCTCCCCTATGCAGCTCCAGGGCAGGGTGTTGAACGCGTTGGCGATGTCGAGTGACACCGCCACGACCACCCCACCCCGGGACACCGCGTCCCTCGTCGTGAGGGCTCTCACGCGCATGATGGCGTCCACCGTCGAGCGCCCCTTGCGGAAGCCAAACTGGCACTCCGCAAGATCCGGCCCCGTCCTCACCACGTGCCCGACGAGGCGGCCCGCAATCACTCTCTCAAAGAGCTTGCCGACCTCGTCGAGCAGCACTATGGGCCGGTATGCGGACGGAGAGTCCGCAGGGCGCCCTGGCTTCTGAATGAGGACCAGCTTCCCCGTCTTCCAACGGAGTGGAAACTGGCCTCTCTCCATGCATGCGCTTAAGAGCACCTCCAGTCGAGGCCCGAGAGCCCTCGAGGCCAGGACCCAGGCTTTACCCGGCAAGCCGTCGGGTCCCGGAGCGGTATTTTTGGCCTTCAGCCTGCCTACCGCCGCTCTCAGATCTACCCCGGTCACTTCAGGGGTGTCGTCGTCGTCGTCCGCGTGGTCCGCTTCGGGCACCGCAAGTGGCGGAGCCATAGGCGGGGGAGTATGCTCCCCCCGTGAAGGGAACAGAGCGCTCACCACCTCCTCCACCAGCTGTGGGCGGAGACTCTGCGTCAGCGGGGGGGCCCATGTGCGGAGTTTATTCCGCACCATTCTGTAGGGGCGCCCCCATGGATCTCTGTTCAGAGTCTCCAGCATCTCCTCGCGGGCCATATCCTTGGCCCGCTGAACAGCCTGTTGGAGGGCGGTCTTCGCCGCTCTGTACCCCTCGTATAGCTCCACCTCCGTGGCTTCCGCATCCGGAGGGCGGATGCGGAACCTGCGGTGCCTGGTGTACCGGTGTCGCGCGTCGACGCACGCCTTGCGTAGCGCCCCAACCTCCTGCGACCACCAGTACACCTGAAGTCGGGCGCATCCTGGCCGGACTCGGGGCATTGCCACGTCACAAATCTCGGACATGGCCTCCCGGAACCACTCCACCTCATCGTCAATGTCAGCAGGCCTGTCCGGTGAAAACACCCAGGCCTGCACGATCGAGGCTTCCAGGAGAAGCTCCCGGTCCAGTTGCTTCAGCGCCCACCGCGGACCACTCGGGGCCTGTTGGACCAGCGCGCTAGAGGTCTGGGTGGAGACCTCAAACCGGATATACCGATGATCGGAGTAGGTCTCCACCTCCTCCATGACGCGCCAGTCAATGACACGCTGTGACAGAGCGGGGCTGGCGAACGAGATGTCCACCACCGACTCGCCCCGCATCCGCACACACGTAGGAACAGAACCCCGATTTAGGACGACCAGGCCTGTTTCCAGAGCCCAGTCCTCCACCATCCTGCCCCGCACATCCGTGCAACGGGAACCCCAGGCCAAATTCTTGGCGTTGAAGTCCCCGAGCACTAGCACGGCGAAGGCATGGTTTCTGGCGACGACGACACTCAACTCTGTTAAAGAGTTCTGGAACTCGGCGAGAGTTCGGCTCGGAGAGAAGTATACTCCCACTACTACAATCTCTCCGAACCTCTTTCTCGGCGGCGGCCGACGAAATTATGGCCACTGAGCCGTTCAGGTCCTCCACCCAGTCATCCCTGGGCGGGACAAAGTACGGCTCAGCGACCACGGCGATGTTAATCGACCACTGCGCCATGCTCTGGAGCAACAGGTCCTGAGCGCAGGCGCAGTGGTTGATGTTCGCCTGGAGGAGGCGTAGAGGAGGAGTCATTACTTTTCCATTTCAGCCCCCTCCCGGGCCCTATCGGCAGTGGTGGCGGCGGCGGCGGCGGCGGCGGCGGCGGCGGTGGTGGCGGCGGCGGCGGCGGCGGTGGCGGTGGCGGCGACAGTGGCGGCGATGGTGGTGGTGGCGACGGCGACGGAGGGCCTGCCTTTCCTCCTGGCTTCGGCGGGTGGAGCGCAGGACTTGCTCCCCGCCCGGTGATCGGCCGGCTTGCCAGCAGCCGCACATACGACGCAGTGCGGCGCGGCGTTGCACGAGCCGGCCGTATGTCCGGGCTTACCGCAGCGAAAGCACAGAGTGCTGCGGTCCTCCAAGGTGCACTGGACGCCCACGTGGTGCCCCACGAGGCATCGATAGCACCTTAGAGGTCTGGGCTCCAGCAGCTTGACCTGCGCTGACACCCAGCCCACCAGGAGCCTTCCGCCCTCCATTACCTTCCTCGCCGCTGTCACGGGACAGCTTACCGTTACGGTTCGCATACCCGTGAAGTCAGGACGTATGGTGCCCGCCTTCACCTGGTCGGCCAGACACCCGCCCGTCCTGACGACGGCGGCTACCACCTCTGCCCCCGTCACAGAGTCATCCAGGCCCATAATGCGCATATCCGCGCACTTGACGGGCCTGGAGACTCGAGCCTCGTCCGCGTTGAGGGACGCCCTTAGATTTTCAGCCAGGGCGTCAGCGGTGGGGCCACTCGTCGCACCGGGGATCTCCAGCATGCGGGCACCAGTGGCGGTCACCCTATGCCGGAGGCCTCCGGTGATCCCCAACTCCTGGAGATCCACCGCCGCTCTTGCCTTGGTGAGCACGTCGCCATAGGTCACCCCCCTCTTAACCGCGTCCGGCTGTAGCGTAATAACTACAGCCGCGGTCTTAGGGGAGCGAAGCCTAGCCGCAACGGCTCGCTCCTTGCGCCGCTTCCTCTGCGCCTTTTTCCTGGCCGCCTTGGCCGCCTTCTTCTTCTCCCCGACCACCTGCCACTCGGCGTTGGTCGTGGGAGATTTGTTTTGGGGAGGCGTAGGCTCTGGGGCCTTCCCCTCCCCAGCCGTTCTGCCCTTTGTCTGGGCCGGCGCCGCGGGTTTGGCGGCAGGCGCCGATTTTGCCGGCGCCGAGGCTCCACCAGCCGACGTCGGTTTTGCCGGCGCCGGGGCTCCTCTAGCCGACGCCGGTTTGGCCGGCGCCTGTGCCCGGCCAGACGGCCCGGGCTTAGGGGCGGCAGCAGCCGCGTACGAGGCCGCCTTCTTCGGCCCTGGGTCCGTTCTACCCGCCAAGGGGGGGCGCAGGACTATACCCTCCAGGACGGCGAACCGCGCCTGGAAGGTCGCCAGCTCCTGCCGAACCAGGTTCAGGACCTGGTTCTCCACCGGCACGGGCTGGCTTGATGGTGTCACCTGCGCTGTGCCGGCTGCTCGCAGCCCGGCCAGGTCTGCTCGGAGCTCCTCGTTCTCCTTTCGGAGGAGCTCCATGGCAGCCGTCAAGCGGGCCACCTCCGCCCGCATATCGGACGTTACGTCCGGCGGGGGCCCGATGTGAATGGCTTCCGCCGCCGCCATGATGGAGGCCTTGGCCGAGAATATGGCCCTGTTTTTAGAAGTCTGTAACTTCTTCAGGGCCACGTCCCGGATCGCGGCCTCCACGACCGCCGCAAATCTCTCTTTGCGGTCCGCATCAGGGCCGCCTACCTCCGCCGCCTCGTCACTCGAGGGCTCCGATGCGACCGCGCGACCAGACCCCCCTCCTTCTTTGCGGGCTCCTCCGCTTTCTCTGCGGCCTCCCGAGCAGTGAGCCCCCTCCCTATGCCCCGCTCTCGGGCTCCTCCCCGCCTACTGGTGGGGATCTTCCTGGCCGAAGCCAGCTCCCCGTCAGAGGACGACCCCTGGCCGTCCACTGACCTTGGCCGCTTGCTATGGGCCTTTCTTTTAGCAGCGGCCGTATTTTGGTCACGGCGAGAGCTCACTGAGCCTCCCGTGCTCGCTCCTCCAGATGCAGCATCAGACTCCGACACCGCATCTTCGTCTGTTGTGGTATTGGGGTTTTTATTAAATGAATCCATATTTGTTCTCACGAGTAAAAAACTTCTTGTACTTGCTCAAATTACGTGGTTCGCACTAGTGACTAAACCAAGCTACCCATTAGTCAAGCTTACTACCTCCCTCACGGTGCGCCGCCGCTTGGAGGTTTGGGGAATTTTTTATAGAGGTTAATCTTCCTCGCGGTCCGGGCGGTTAAGCCAAGACCCTCGACCCCCGTCAAAAGTCAGAGACATGACCTTGACAATCTTCGGGGCTACGATATTAACGGTGGCAGAAGGGGGGGTAACCCCTCCTGCCTGCCCGGCGGCAGGGTAAGTGCACACCAGGCCCGCTCTTACTCCACACAGTAGCCGCTCTGCTCCTCATAGCGGCTTGTGTGGAGCGTTCCTCTTGGCAGAACATTAGCATGCGGGCAGCGAGATCTCATTGGGAAAAAATCCCACTGAGAAATAGCTGCCCGCACCCCAGGATGCACCGGCCCGAAAACTGGTCTTCCCCCCGGACGTATCCAGAAGGGAACTCCAGTCCCCAGGCACACGTGGAGATTTTCTGCCCTGGCACCCCGGCGTTTTTGCCTTATGGTACAGAACCGTTCGTGTGCGAGTCCGGCACTTGGCCAGTTTTTATTATTATTAGGAATTTTATAGTTATAAAAAGACCTTTAGAAAAAGGTAAATAGTTTTTTGGTAGGTACTTAAAATATCTAATAGTTTTCATTGAATGATTGAAACCAGGAAGAACCAGAAACATATACAACCAACATCAAAATAAACACCATTTATTCGGCTAATAATGAGGTGGATGGATATGGCAGTGATTCAGAATGCAACTAGTTAAATTAAGCAATGGTGGACATGCGGCACGGCCAGATAAAGGATGGACCTCATTACACAGGATCGTCTGTCGTTGCGGACCGCGCTATGTGATGAACGCAGCTCCCGTTGTGGCGACCAGGGATGCGGAACATTTTTGCAACGACGTGGCAAAATAAAGAAAAAGGAATGACAATTTTTTTATTGGGAGGCTCACAGTTGACCCTGATGATGAGTGAAGATGCTGACCTGCGGGGTAATTATATAATACACTAAGGGTTTATTTCACCAAAGTCAGTTCATCTTTTATTCATGGAATAAAATTGACGTCTGACAGTTCTAGAACGGACAAACAGTCAAAAATTCAAATTTTAAACTTAAGATAGGACTTATTTTAGGTATAAAAGTTTGGTGGAATTTAACCTGAGAGTAGCAATGGCTTTCATTTTGACAGTTCAACAACGTTCATTGCGTTATTTACATAGTTGAGCAGTCATTTTTTTCGATTAATGCGGAACGGATTAGCAATATCCTTCAATTCAGATTGTAATTGATAATTTTTTACGCAAATAGAAGTAGATTAGGACAAATTTTATTTTAATACCTAAGGATGATTTTTAACACAGTGGTTATATGTTTTTATTCAATAACCTTTTGTATTCCGACTTCTATTCTTAGTCACTCTTAGAGAATCACAGTATAATAGAAGAAGTTTATTGCGTTTATATTTCAATCTTCAATCAATTTCATGGTCAGAACTTTATTTTGCGTGTGACTTGTGGTACTCGCACAGAAACCGCCCATTAATAAGGCACATCGGATCTTAGAAAGACACTGTCAATCTGTTATAATTAACAGAGACAAGGCTCTATAAAGCCGAAGGTTTATGCAAAATGTATCTTTACGGTCACGTACTGTGCCAAAGGTTCACTATCCCTGGCGTGCACTGTGTATCACACACCTTTGTGACAATGACAGTATAATACCCGTATTACTGACAGTTCCATTTGTCCGCCATTTGACGATTCAACAGTCGACGGTCAAAAGGAATGGGCCAGACCTAGGACATGTTCACAAAGGTTTAAAGATGATTGATTATGTGTAGGTAATGAACTTAGGTACATCTAGTGCAGTCACCAATCCAGGTAGCACTTAAATATGATTTGCGGCCGTTATTTATAATCATAAAAATCATCAATACACACTGATCTAAAAGTTGCAAGAAACGTAAGTCAAGAATTGCTCGGGCTACCTTAGCGCGGGATGCGCTTTTTTTTTGGGTGGGAAATCATCAAATGACCTCTGGGCTGAGCGGAAGGGCGTGTCAGACTTTCACTGAGTAAAACTCACCCGTGTTCCTTCAGTTGCCTGTGCCAGGGGCCACGGTATCTCTTTCGAACAACCCGCAGCCCCGGCGGCATCGGCCCTAGCGGACCCCGTCAGTTCGGCTGACATCTCTTTGAGGCGCGCGTGGAACACAATGCGCCGTCGACCCGGGCTTGGTCCTTACCGTGCGGCGAGCTGCCCATTGCTCGCCACCCGCAATCCCGCTCCTACGGTGGCTGGGAGTCGGCTGTTGACTCCCATCCAGGGCGTCTCCTGCGGCGGCTAGGCGCGTGAGGGTGCAGAGATTGCCTCTCCCTCGCGCGCTCCTCCTCCTCCTTCGCGAGCATTACTGCTTCGCAGAAGGAGGTGACGGCCTCCCATTCACTCTCGCTCCGTACCATAGCCTGGACCAAGGCCGGAAGCGAGAGATCGCCTCCGCCGATCGCCGCCACGAGGACACGGCGGGGCCCAAGCCGGGCAGTAGCGTATCCCCATTAAAGGTTTATTTTTAACCGACTTCAAAAAAAGAAGGAGGTTCTCAATTGGTTGTTATTTTTTATGTTGTTAACTCAAAACTCCGATATTTATAAGCTGATGAGCAATTTTTATTTTGTATTTAAAAGAATGTACTTTCAGATTGGTCCCATAGAAATTTCATCAAAAAGGGTTGAGGAGTTTGGTTTTTAAACCAAAATTACTGGTAAAAATTACAACGTAAAACTGAAAAAAAAAACATTTTTGCAAAAAAAACCACCGACTTCCAAAAAAGACACTACAAAGTGAAAAATAACTTTAATTCCGAAGTCGGTGGCAAACAAGGAAAATGCAAACTCAACGACACCAACTTCCGAAATTAAAGTTATTTTTCACTTTATAGAGTCTTTTTTAAAAGTCAGTTGTTTTTTTTTTTTTAAATTATTTTCTAGTACCAATTTTTGGAAGACTCGTTTTTAGCAGTGGTCTTTTACGACTGAATTTGGGTATCGTAGCTCATCAAGTCGTGCTGATTAGTTTTTTTTTTTTAATATCGATAAACTATCCACGAATAGTTTTAATAGATTAATGGCTGATTTTTAATCGAAAATCAGTGCCGTTTTTTCCAACGCCAGATAATTTGATCCGAGATTTGATCTGTCAGACATCAATTCTATTCCACGAATAAAAATTATCTGTCGATTGAATAAGATAGTAACGACGTCAAAACTGTATATTAAATCATTTTGAAAACAAAGTAAGTGCTGCAAGGCGTGGGGACGAGTCTGATGCTGAAAATATAGTTTTTAGATTTCTTGTCTGTTTGTCTTTTTTTTTTTTTTTTTTTGAGGATGGGAAATCATTAAATGACCCCTCCCGCTCTGGGTGGAGCAGAAGGGAGTGTCAGACTCTTACTGACTAAAACCCACCCGTGTTCCTTCCTTAGCCCTTTATGTACCAGGGCAGCGGTAACCCTTTCGGACGATCCCGCTACCCCGGCAGGCCCGCTACCCCGGCAGGCTGTCTGTTTGTCTGGATGCATGTTCCAGATTGGCGCAAAAACAGCTGAACGGATAGATGAAATTTGGCACACAGATAGTTTATAACCTGGATTAACACCCCCGTGTCGGATATTTTCGGACATCCACGCGGGCGAATCCGAAGGCAAAAGCTTGTATAATATAATTGCTGCTGGACATAATTTCAGTAAGCTAATTAAAGCCGGCTTTTATAATAATATCTCCTGTGATATTGGATCAGATCTAATTATTAATATTAATTTCAATAATTACTTGTGTTGTGTGACGAAACTTGCCACAGACAACACGTGGATTTAAATGGTCAGACCAACATTAATTATTTTTACTTTAGCATAATCAGCCTACAATGTTCCCACTGCTGGGACCCAAGCCTCCTCTCTTCAAGAGGCTGTAATCTACCACGTGGGCCCAGTGCGGGTTGGTAGATGATATCTTCGATTTTTTTGTTCTAGGACATGTCGGTTTCTTCACGATATTTTGCTTAACCGTTTTGAGAACAGTGGTGATGGAATATTTTTCACTTTTATTCTCTTGTAATTAAGCATGCGGTCGAGCAGGAAGATGTCACTGAAAGTTGTCTTTTTTCAATAAAAGGTGGCATTTTCTTTAAAAAATTCAAAGCTCGCATATATCTTATATATAAATAAAAATGGATCTGCGAAATGTATGTACGCCCATAACATTCGAACGACTGCACCAAATTGGATAATTCTTTTTTTTTGCGTTTGTTATTGTCAGGACAAGATTTGTATACCTACATACAATTGGACCCGGTAGGTGGCGCTGCTGTCGGTACATGATGACTCGACCGGGCAGGACGACGTCTGCCGGGTCCGCTAGGTTCTATCAATCAATCAGCGTTTTACTTATAGGAGTAGGGTAGGAGTAAGTTAGGAGTAGGGTAGAAGTAGTGTAGGAGTAGGGTAGGAGTAAGGTAGGGGTAGGGTAGGGGTAAAACACCACGTAAAGATAAAGTTTCGTAAATTGTATACCAGAGAAGCCCTTTTCGGTGCGCAGCCCAGTTGTCGGACGTCACACGGCTAATCGACCTTATCTAGTTTTTATTAAAAATATGATTGAAGTGGACCACTAATGTCACAATGTGACAAGCACACAGCACAGCAACGCAGCGCAACGCAACATGTGTGTGTGTGTGATGAGTGTGTGTGTGTGTGATATGATGGCTAGTCTTCGTTGAGATTGGCCGCCGTGACCGAAATACGGTCTGAAGGACTTTTAATGTCAAAAAGGAGGACGCGCGTCGTCTGTTTCTCATACAGCTTCTAGAACTTTCTAGGAGCTGCGCCCTTATTAGATGAGCGGATTGTAGCGTGAGCGGTTCGAAACAGGTTCACGTTATAGCTTGGTTTTTAACAACAATTATTCAACATTACAGCTTCATGAAAGGTAGAGAAACAAAAACGAGATGCGTTTTAACTATCTCAAACACTTTGCATTTGAATAGTTGTCGTGTTTATGAAGAAAAATAGAAAATTCAAGGATTTGCCGTAGTTTACTCTTTCTTGAAATCAAAGAGATTTAAGATATGTAATTTAATGTCTTTGCTTGAAATGAACTAGAAACGTATCAATTTATTACAAGGTAAGAAATTCTTACGTCCGTTGTTCGGAATTTCAATCATTGAGAAATACCTTGTTCAATAATGATTATTTTATCAGCATAGATGTTGGAAAGTGGTTATTAACGCCCACGACCTCCGGCGCAATGTGGAAGGCCGTAATAAGAAGAAGAATATACTTGATAGATAGATAGACTTCACTGGAGAAAAAGTTAGGAAAGATGTAGGGTGATAAGCACACTTGAACTCAAATGAACGTCTACTTTTTCAAAATGTTAAAGAACATTAAATGATAAATCATAACACAATACAGTTTTATCACCACTTCTCTCAAAACAGTGAAAGAAAACATCGTGAGGAAACCTGCATGTCCGAGAACCAAAAAAATCCGAAAACATGTGACATCCACCAACACGTACTGGGCCTGCGTGGTGGAATCGAACTCAGGACCTCATGATCAACAGTAGCGCTTGCGACCACTAGACCACGAGGCAGTCTCAAAGATACATCTCAAACTAGAAAACCGTGTTGAAAATCTAAAAGATACAAACGTCTTCACACTAGCTGAGGCTTAGCTAACAATGTAAGCTGTAAAAGAGTCTTGGGGATAGTAACTCAAGAGGGCAAGCATACTCCTACAAAGATCTTCACAAACTAGTATTAAAGACATTTAAAAAGTAACATTATGTTTCAAGATATTCTAGTTGAATAAAATTCAATCTTTGTTAAAGTGGCCAACTAAGCGCTAATTGGGTATTCATTCTGAATATAAAACTTGTTGTTCCAAAAAAAAGGAATAAATTTCAGATATAGTTTTATGTATAAACTAAACGCCGTATGTTTGTTTCAAAATTCACGTTTTTAATAATTTTATTATTTATTATGTAGGTACCTGTTGGGGAACACAGAAATGAAAGCCAGGAAAGAAGAAATTAAAGTAGGTACTTTATCAGAATTTTAAGGAAGGAGATATGAATAAATCATAGCGTCTTTAATTTTTTTAGAGTAGACAAAATATTATTTTCATAATTATTTGTGGGAAAAAACATCCCATTCACTCTAGCAAACCCATATATATATATATGGCTATATGTCATAGATATAGTATATAATACGAGCCTTGTATACAAGGCTAATGACCATAAATAGCACCGTTCTGCCTGTTTGTACACGTCGCCACAACCAATACACGTATAGTATGTATATCTCACCTCCCAATTTAGACCACTCTAAGATCAATATTTGTTGTGACTACTAATAACTGTTAATATACATGTACGTATATGTCCATCACGTGCAATATACGATATATATCATTAATATAAGTAAGTAAATATCGTGTTTAGATCAAATAATATCGCCGGGAGGTGCCACGTGGTGGAAAATTCTGAAATGTTAAGTGCCACAAAAGCTTAGGGTGAAGACACCTATTAATTAAAAGCTATCGCTGACTTCTTTTACGTCAGCGCAATGATTTCTGTGGGATATCAGCGGGGCCATTGCGTAACACACTAACAATAGCAATGGCTTTCATTTTGACTGTTCAGCAACATTCATTGTGTCATTCAATCACGCCATTGAGCAGACTAATTTTTCGAACACATGAAGCAAAGTATTAGCAATATTCTGCAATATGATTCAGATTGTGATTGAAAGTGTGTTATGCGTGTGGTGTGCGGAAGGTAGAAGAGCACCGTAATTGCGATAAGGGTGCTGTTCTACCTTCAGGTCCGTTAGACCTAATACACCTAACGCGGTTACGATGGCGGACCGAACGCTCCCTGAAGCTCGGTTAAACTAAATAGATTGTTTCGTGTAATTGGACACATCCTGTGCCGGTCAGATTGACCTGGCGCAGATTCATTTATGTTATGCATGTATTTTAAGGTGCAATTAGCGTTTGAAATATACGACATTAGTAGGTACCTGTGGTCTGTTACCCTTTCCATGGGGTGGTAGGTAAAGTCCAAAAATATCTAATGAAAATGTAAACAAATTTATCAAAACCCGTATTTGTCATTTACACATTGAGTGCTTTGATTTGAATTTTAAACCACCATAAAGATGTTTTTTAATTGATAATTAAGTTCAATTTTATAACCTTCGTTGATGATTTCTTAATTACAATTTAATAATGTTATTCGAACAGTAGATAATAATTGTTGGAAGAAAGTGGTGAGATATAAACACACCTACCTTCTATACATAGATATAAGTCTGTTACCAAATGTAATTAACAATGGTAATGAGTGATTGCGAAAGAATTTAAACTTAACAGGGTTCGTTTACATATTCATTAAGTATATATGTAATAGTAATACAGTTCATTCTGGACTTTACATACCTACCCATAAGAAGCTTCGTGGCGTGGTGACGTCGCATACGGCCAATGACATTTACAGGTGATTTCACCCTCATAGAGAAGTTGCTTAATGCTTAATTCGACTTGTGTGACTCACAGTCACGTGTTATTTATAATGTCTATTATTTATGAACTGCCACATAGCGGACGTCTATTTACCTACACATTTTTCGTCGGATGCCGACGTCGTTAACAATATCAGATGACTGCTATATTTAGACTTGATTGTACGACTTGTATTGACAATGTAGTAAGTCGATAAGTACAGACTCTGGGTTATCAATAGTTATTATATGTGTCTATATTTAATTTCTAATAGTAGCTAAATTATCAGTTCCTATATCTGAATAATTTTGAATAAATAAATAAATAAATAAATAAATAAATAAATATTCCACAACTATCACACAACGCCATCTAGTCCCAAGCTAAGCAGAGCTTGTGTTATGGGTACTAGACAACTGATAAACATACTTATATATTTCTAAATATATAAATATTATAGATAAATTACACCCAGACACAGAACAAATGATCGTGCTCATTACACAAACATTTGTCCTGGGTGGGAATCGAACCCACGACCTCCGGCATAGCAGTCAGGGTCACTAACCACTAGACCAACAGGCCTGTCAAAGTGAATGAAGGATAATGTGAAGGATATTACTAATCCATTGCTTTAAATAATCAAAAAATTTGGGTCCTCAACAACGTAAATAACGCAATGAATGTTGTTGAACTGTCAAAATGAAAGCCATTGTTCCTGACAGTGTGTTACGCAATTACCCAGCTGTTCTAACTTTGTTAGAATCTTGAATAACAGATAATCACAGAAAGTAACACAAAACGCTTAATAACTATTGAACTATCCCTCCATATCCTTCTGAATTTATACTTCAGAAGACATTTGCAAAACCCACAGAAATAAAAAATGAAACCAGGATCGCGACCAATCAACCAATCAACACCGTCCACTGCTGCATATAGGGCTCTCTAAACTCCCCAAGTATCACAACTCCCACAACCACACTCTCACAACTCCCGGTTCTCAGCTTTCCCTGTTCGGTACTTCCCCGAAACTCTACGTTGCCTCATCGGGCACAACAATAATAAAAAATCTACGTGACGTATCTGTAGTATATTTTTTATGGATTTTTGATAGCCGATTTTAGTAAATACGGATGCTGATGAATCATTGAAAAGGGGGTGTTTTCCGATATCTATTTATACACGGTAGATATTTGAGACGGGGCAGTAAGGGTATGTACCAAAAAGTTTTTTGTGAAAACTGTCAATTAACTTGCTGACAGTATTTTTTTTCAAAATCTGTGAAGTCACATCAAATAATCTCGCAAAGTTAAGGACGGTCTAATAAGATCATTTCCTTCTAGCCACAACGGTTAATATTAGTCTTCAAACGTCCCAGCTTACAATCCTGCGAATATTGGAGCTCAATGACCAGGACACAAGACGCTACTACGTCTTCGATCAGTCAGCAATGGCACCGTCGCTTTTAAAATATTTACCATTTGACGTGTCAAAGTGTCTTAAAAGATGAGTGACACAATACACTTTTACCTATCATTTTGCATCAATAGGTCAACATAACAGTGATCTTTATTCTTATTTTGTTAAGGTGGCTTACAACACAGTTGCTGTTACGTTGGTGCTGTCAGAGGTAAAATAACTGTGAACGGACAGTAGTGCGTGTGTGTGATGGACGTCTAATGAAATCATGTTTAGTTCTCAGATAAACATGATTTCATTAGATTCACATCATACTTTGTGCTTTTACTGTTCCTATAGAAAATTCCATGGCAATACGATTTATTTTGCTAAAACTCTGTGTGTCGTATAAATATAATCACCAACTTACAACTGAGAACTTGAATATAAAAAAAAAAAACATTTCCAATAGATATGCCATTTTCGTAAAACCGCGACCGATCTTCCGTCCAAACAGATCGTTAAGTTTAATCATATTGTCTTTTGACCGAGACGTAATACATTATCTGAAGCACGCTTGGCATCCGCCGGATTCATTGATATCAGCACGAGTGTGAAGCGTTCGGTAATCACCAACTAATCCTCATTTATTATAATAAAACATGCGGAACGTCTGCGTAATTAGCAGAACTGATTGCATCCGTAACTATTAATTTTCTTATCTAAAAAATATTATGAAATAGAAAAAGACTTTCAGAACGATACCTGTAGCCATAACATTTGATGTTACATTACAAGACTTAAAATAACCACCTCAACAAAGTAATCTCTTACAAATTCACATAAATAAATCAATGAATTGTCTTCCGGATTGAACAACAGATGTGACATCATTTGTGTTAAAGTTAGTGACAATCTGGCTCATTTCCACCCAACTCAAACACGATCTAGCGGAAATTTATATGTTTGTTTTGTCTTTTCATCTGACACCCGTAACTAATGACCTCGGTACGATTAATACATTCGTGTGTAGATCACCATTATAGCAATCGCAATTTCTTATGAAAGCAATTTGTAACAGTGAGTTGATTTATTATTACAAAATACATCATTAACCATATTTATGTTTGTAACACGTAACACCGCGGAACATAACATTATGATTCAATTAACAATCATTTAAATTATGATAAACACTTTTCCAACATCAAAAGCGTCAATGCGTCACTTGGCACACTAATTAAAAACGACTAGGAATTTGTCAATACAATGCACGGTCAGCGTATTGACAGAACATCATTGGCAGCGAGTCGCACCAACATAGCGCTTGCGACAGCCAGGTGGGGTCAAAGAGAGATAAATCGGGAGGCTGCATACGACACCGGGGACGGAGCTGACAGTCGTAGACGAACGAGCATCCGCACCACACGTTTCTCCAAACCCAGTTAGGTCTGTGATGAAGTGCCGTGACCGGTCGTGATAATAGTGAAGTTCCTTTAGCAAGTGCCGGCAATAACCCTGTGGTTTTTCATCGCAGAGTACCCCTTTACGAGATGTGGGACGACGCAGATGTTCAAGAAGAGACCCCTGCGCCGGCGCCAGCGCCGGAGGAGGCCCCCGCAGCAGACCCCGAGCCTGCCGCGGCCAAGCCTGCCGAGGCTGAACCCCCCGCACCCGAGACCGTCATGGGAACTGAACCTCCGAAACTAGTATTTAAGCACTGGATCAGGTGACCAACAATATTTTGTGCAACTTTCCTAAATTAAACTCAAACAACAAACAGTTTGCCTCAATTTGTAAACAACACAGTTTGCAAATTCATTTTTCCCATATAAATACTTTTAACAAATTAGAAGTAGTTGTATTACCTTCAACATCCATGCTAAAATATCAGTAGGTAAACACTTCTCTTTATTTCGAGTGGTATATTTGTAAACAGCCGCCCTCACATTACAGGCCCAAATTCCTCCAATACAACTACCTGTACGACTACCAGCACAACTACTACAACGACGTGATCAACTACCTGGACAGGCGGAACAAGGGGCTGCCCGTGGAGAGGCCGCGCGCGCAGACATGGGGCGAGCGCGTGCTCCGGACCTACCTGTCCAAGGGGTCCAGCATCAGAAACCAGCAAAAAGACTCCTCCCTCCTTCGCCACATATCAACGGGCGCCAGGTTCCATCGCTACCACAGCAAGTCCCTCATCTCGAGGAAGTATTCCAGACTCGGATTTAACACCGTCTCCATCTAGCTTCGCTCTAACACCCTCGCTTGACCTCGCTTCAGCGGACCCACTCCGGAGTGCCGGCGTGACCTTTGTGTCGATGTTACAGGATTTCGCTGGTGTGATGCGGCATCAGCGGCGCCGCCGCAACGGTACAAACAGTAACACTGATCGGAAGCCGTCCGCATTCCTCTTTTAATATCTGTCTTATTTGTGTAAGACAATAAAACTTTAAGTTAATTTACTTCGTTTCATTTGCTTGCGTGTTCCCTGTAGGTACCCATGAACTGATATCTCTATAGCAGTCTTAAGATCTAAGAAATGTTTAACATGTGTTTATGCAATGCGACAGCCACATTAACCAGCTTTGCGATATGAGTATTATTAATTCTTAATAGCTTTAATAATTTTAATCAAGACTCAAGATTAAATCTGTTACCTAACATGCACATGAGAACTGAGTCTGTGAAGATATTAAACTAAATGCAAACATAGACGCAGAGTTCTAAGACAACACCTGAACGCGGGAACTAAACATAAATATCTACCAAGCTATGATATACAGCGGTGTTGATATAACTACATGTGTTCAGTCTGAATTATGAACTGTAGAGACATGTACGTACATGTAGCTACTACTTCAATTAGTGAACACTCCAAATACACCGATGCACCTGGACCGACATCCAATCCACTTCATAAAAAAATAACTAAAAACTAGTAGGTGGTTTTTGTTTTTTTTTGTGAAAAGCTTTCTTGAACAAACATCATTGAAAAGCTTTTAAACTGTCCCCTTTATATTACGTTACATACCTCCTCAACTTTAATTACACACAGACACATTATAAAACAATATAAACCGACATAATCACAAAACAATCCTGGGACAATTTCCCGTACAATATGAAAGAATAATAACCTCGCAATCGATCCCCGACAACGACTAATAAGGCATATTAGATTAATATCCAGATAAATGGCTCCCATTAACTTCGCTTAGAATAATAAATCTGTGCGTTGATATCTTAATAAAAGTGATTTATGGGTGAATAATTAAAATTATTTATGGATAAATCAAGTACCTATTCGTTCATAATTTTAATTATAAGTGAATAATTCTGCTAATGTATATTCTGCTCACAAAATTGCAACTTTCTCTATGAAATATTGCCAATATATATAAACAGCTAACGGAGACAGTCGCAGTTATGAGATGACTAATAACATCAATGGTAAATGATGTGTTTGAAACATAATGCGGTAATAAAGTCTCTGTGTCAGTATTCTGTCACGACACATGAAGCCAGTAATATGGCTCTTAATGCAAGACGTTCAATGTCACAATCGTGTGACACACGCAGTGGGCGCACACAAAATTTCAATGTCGAGATATCTAAAATAACTTATCTTTGACAGTTCAGTGAATGTAATCACTTGGGCGTGCGCCAAACGTTGGGCTACCTAGCAGGTAAAGTGGGCGATCGGCCAAATTGTAGATAATTAAATGTTACAATGACCAAGGGAGCCCAGACATCGATTGGGTACTCGATGTTTATAAATAGAACGCTCAATTTGCGACATCAATGCTCTCGCTGCGTTAATTACTCCACTATGACTGTTTAGGTCATTGTTTTCCGGAAAATTCATTCAAACTTCGTGTTGTGTGCACTTCGTTCCGGATTACAAAATTCCACATCTATATTAACAAATTCAACTACAACTGAGTTTTGTTTAATGAGTTTCGGAATGTAACTAAATGGTTGCGCTGAGGCTATTATGTTACTGGTCTCCAGATAGAGAGATAAAGAGAGAGAGAGAGTTGGGGTTTTGTATGCCTAGAAGCTGTGTTGATTATAGAAATTGAAGATAAGTAAAATGTGGATAATATTTTACAAAGCGTCCTAAACTATGAGGGGTTTATGCATTTGCATCGGTATACCTACGTGAGTGAGACCCGTCGTATTAAGAGCTCTTTCTTTCACTTTTACTGCTGTCAGCTTCCATAAGAAGCCTAGAAAACTCTAAGCAAGCCTAGATGATTCCAAAACATATTATGCACTTTATGTACTTAGTAGTAAAGTTTGCTGTAGCGTGTAGATAATATTAATACGTCCCTCTGTCACGGGATAATAATCGATCGTCAATTATTTGAGTGAGCTGAACCGTTCGCCGAGACACTGCATCATCCATCTGCCTCATTTCTGTGGACGAGGCTCATCAATTCATTCATAAATGACCGGATAATTGATGGATCTAGCAGACCGGTGAATTTTAACTACCGGCCGTAATGTACCTTTCGATATTACAGTTGTAAAGGAAGTAATTCGGTTCATCAGTTTATGATTGGAAACCTGCATAAATTGGGTTTCGGCTTTGCGAAGAGGGATGCGAGAGATGTATTAATTAGAATAGAATACATGATAACAAAAAGCAAAAAAAATGGACTAAAAAAGATACAATAACGGTATTAGTACAAAACAAGGGTTTTCTTTTGACTTTGTTTAAAAATATAAACGGTCGAGACAGTTTTTGAAATACCGTTCTTTACACAAATCTTTCGAATTAGCCCGGTGAAGGTACTTAGTTGTCAGTTTTGTATTTTAAACTATACTGAAGTCGGAATAAAGTTCTAAATTCACTAATGGGTCCATAGTTTAAACCGGGGCTTGAAGATAAACTTTGTTAAATAAAACGCTAACGTACCACAAAAACTTACTATAGTTGTTCAAGGCGTGTCTACTGTCCGTCTAACGTCAAACGCCATACTTTTTTTATGTTTATTAATCTCCGGTTGAACAGTTGTTTAGCTTAAATGGTTGAAAAACACGGTTTTGTGGTAATAAAGTTAGTATCTTATTGTTAGCCTCGCGTCATTTCCTCCACTCTCCTCCACCTTGACCCCACCTTCATCAGTCACATTGACAGTTATAGCTTGTTATAAATTGACGTTAAACTTGAGATGACAGTAAGACAGAAGTATTCATTTCTACATATAATTCAAATTTTATTTGTTTCAAATTGACAGTATTTCAAGTTAAATAAATATCAACTATATTTTAATGGATATTTAGTTGATTTCAGGGTAACTACCACTATTGAAAAAGTTATAAAAATGTTTGAATTTGTAGCGTAAACTGAACTTTATTGTGTAGGAATTAAAGTTATATTTCCATAAACTCATATTTGTTTACATTTTTGGCGAATATGTCGCGATTCAAATTTAGGTACATGCCCACGAAGTCAAGCACTGACTTTAAAACTAAAGTGACTTTGAAGTTAATGTAGAAGCTTTGTAGCCTACAAAACGAATAATATTTTAGTAACTTCGAAAGATGGCTATGGTAACTTAACATAACGCTTGTTATCCCCGAAAGGGTAGGCAGATGGTACCTATAGTACACCCACATTTCGTTAGGAGCGACCCAGCCTAATACCGTCAACAGGGCACGAATACAGAATCCGACCTGCCACTGAGAAATCCCTGATAAAAACAGTTTGTCCGGACCTGGGAATCGAACTCAGGATCTCATGCTCAGTCAAGTCTCTTTTAATAATTATTTCGTGTCGCCATTTTACGTGAAGAGAGCAACTGGAGGATATGATCTTTAAATCTAGAAAACTGAAGAAACAGACCTTCTCATGTCAGTACCCATATTACAAAGCAGCAATTAAAACTCTTTATTCAATCAATCAACTGAGCCTATCGCAGCAGTGCTGGACATAGGTATCTGCCAGGCTGCGCCACAACACCCAGAGGACAGGGGTTGTGGCGCAGCCTGCCTTTCGGATCTAGTCTGTCTCAACCACCTTCTTAAGGTCGTCGGTCCATCTAGCTGAGGGGCGTCCCACTCTACACTTGTCGATACGCGGTCTCCACTCCAGGACTCGTCTGCTCCACCGGCCATCGGTCTTTCTACAAACATGGCAAGCCCACTGCACTTCAGTTTGCTTTTCCGCAAGCTGTATCGGTAACTCCAGTTGTCTTTATGGCTCTATATGCAAGTTAAACAATGGTTTACTTTAAAACCATTAAATTATTCGTGTCTTCCCTCTTGCACGAGTATTTTAATTAAGAGTAAAAATCATTTAATATAGCCTGTAGCTTTTACTAGCAATAGGGTAGTTGCCTGAGTTAAAAAATAATAATTATATTTAGTCCGTCAGTTAGATTATCGAAAAATAATGGACACGTATTTTTTATTTTGTCAATCAAACAAAAAATTACAAAGATAAAGCGCGTCAAAATTTGGGAGTGGGGGGGTCGTGACGTCACTTGCTTGCAAAAATGTCACAAGTTAGTGACTTCACGCGGAACTTTAACGGGCGATATCTTCATCATTTTTTATATAATTGACAAAAGAAAAAATACGTATTCAATATTTTTTGATAATCTCACTGACGGACAAATTAGATTTTTTTAGGATAATAGCCTATTGCTATCAGGTAATGGAGAATATTGTTTTAAATTCATGTCGTGATACTGCCCCTGTTAAGAATAAGCATAGCATAATGAGCCAACAATTTTTCCATTGCTGGAACACAGGGCTCCTCTCTGTGAGAGCAGTGGATCATAACCACCACGCCGGCCTAGTGTATCGGGGTAATTGCGTAACACACAATCAGTAGCAATGGCTTTCATTTTGACAGTTCAACAACATTCATTGCGTTATTTACGTTGTTGGACAGATAAATTTTTCGAATATATGAAGCTGTGGATTAGTAATATTCTTCGAAATGATTCAGATTGTGGTTGAAAGTCTGTTACGCAATCAGAGTGCAAGTTGGTGGATGTCACACATCTTCGAACTTTTGGTTCCTGGTAAGAATAACAATCAGTTTTAGAAAACTAAGACCTGGGCATTAGTTATGTTGAATTTGCAGTATTGTCACGCATGACCGGACGATTTAGTTTGTCGTTGTAAGATTTGTTGGCAGCCTGACACGGCATATCTATCAATCAACTTATTAACTAAAGGTAGTCATGCCAAACAAAACCTCGTAATACGGTGTCGATAGACATACAGCAACTAGTTTGAGGATCCATTTCAGTATTAATTGGAGTTAGTTACACGCTTGTCATATTATGTCATTTGATATTGTCATAACCGTTGCAGTTTGTGGTGTTATGCATTGGCCGGTAGTTAGGACTGTTCATTATCATTTGAGGACTAAATATTTATCTATTTAAGGGCTGATTTTTCCAACGCCAGATAGTTTTTTCCGAGGAATAATTTTGAATTTTTGACAGTTCTTTCATACGTTTGACAGTTTTTGTATGGAAGATCTGTCAAAATTTCAAAATTATTCCTCGGATAAAATTATCTGGTGTTGGAAAAATCAGGCCTAAATAATACAAAGTCGGGTTAGTTACACCATTTATAACTCAGGAACGTCTGGATTTTTCTGATCATCATCATGCACGAACAAAAAAAAAGATTTAAATTCATTTAAACATTTATTTATTTTGAGGCGGTACGAAGTTCGCCGGCTCAACTAGTATGTACATATATTATATGTAAATATTATATGTCGTGGCCAGATCTTAGATTTGATAATTTCATGAAGTGTTCGACCATTTCATGAAATGGTTGTAGGTATTTCATGAAATAGAACATCGGCCGCTGGTCACACCATGACGTGGTCATGGTCGTGGCCAGATCATTGAATACTCAACGTTTGACGATATGAACAGTTAAATGCACGACTACTTCATGATGTGGCCAAACATTAGTGATGATCATATCGTAAAATACAGGGTGGGCAAATAAGCGGTATACACTTTATTTTTGAAATTTTAGTCTATGAAATATAAAAAATATTAAGTTTTTTTATTTAAATATAGTATTTAGGGCCGGCAATTCAGAATGGAAAATAATCTCAGACAAACGTCCACCTCTAGCAGCATGGCAGATGTGAACCCTTTTCACTACGTTTTTCATGACATTTTCACACATTTCCTGCGCTATTTCAGTGACTGTGTCTCAGATACTTGTTTTAATTCTTGAAGGTTCATTGGCCTGTTAGCATAGGCACGTCCCTTTAGATAGCCCCACAAAAAAAGTCAGGAGCTGTTAAAACTGGGGATCTTGGAGGCCAATCAATGTCACCGTTTCTCGAAATTAATCGACTCGGAAACGTTCTTTTCAATGTCTCGATTGTGGCTCGTGCAGTCTGACATGTGGCCCCGTCTTGTGGAACCACATGTTTCCTAAGCCCAACTGATTCACTTGATGTAAGAAAATTACTTTATCTGTTACAATGCCATGCTGCTCAAATTTAATCACTAAACGAGTTATTATTAGCCACGAAGGTAAGTGATTTCTACCAAAAATAGGCCGCAATTTTCTTATAATTTCCGCAATACACGATTGGGTTGCGTAGAATGTTTTAATAATTAAAACACGTTGTTCTGTCGTAAAACGCTCCATAACAAATTTGCCGTATCTACACAAAATCATTTTCATGATATAACTGTCATATTTGCCGCCAAAACAAAATGGCGGCAATAAAAAAGTTGCATACCTCCAAGTTGCCCACCCTGTCACATTATCCACTGGTAGAGGCTTTGATGTCGCTTTTTTAGTATTTAAAATTACTTTTCTAAGATTATTATTTAATTTTTAAGCTATTGTTTGTACTTACATGAGCAATTTACTACACTTTAAACCATGGATCCCTACAGTAATGATATAGCCAAACGTCGACTGACATATCATTAAACGTTGACTTTTAATATGGTCAATTTTAGGTTACCGTCAAAATGAAGGGACCAAGTCTTGGATTTCAAATCAGCCTACATAAAAGTTTATTACTGTAAATCTACTATTTGCTAGCTAAATCTAATTTTAGCTACCTCAATGTATACGCAGTTATTTAACAACATCCTGACCATATGGATATTCTGGTCGGAGGAGTATTCTACTATATAGTATTACAATATCTAATTCTACTTTAGAATTATGAAGCTGGCCATTTCATGAAATACAACCATTTCGTGGAAAGACCGAACAATTCATGAAAGTATCAAATCTACTATCTGGCCACGACATATTATATACTCGTATATACAATATGTCGTGGCCAGATAGTAGATTTAAATTTTTACATATATGTACATCGCTAATAATTTCGAGGAAGCTATCTGTAATCCCGATATCACTTAAAATAACTTCCTCGAAATTGTCAGCCAATTCTACGAGCTTAATAAATAACCTTCATCAGGCACTGTAAAGGACATCATTCATTTCGTACCCACAAATAAAAGTGCCGGCCAGAAAAAAACAGTACTATTTTCTTATGGGAAATGACCTCTTGAGCATTTTGTACAACGAAAGTCTACAACAAACCCGGGGCTGCTATTTGAGATTAAAAATGCCAAAAATCATATTTTTTTAGTCCTGATTTACTTTGACTCTGTTTTATTTCTCGTACATATCCCTGAAAATATGTTTTCAGCAACAAACAAACTGATTTCCCTTAACAGACTCAAAACAGTATCATTACACAATTGAATACGTGCACTGAAAACGTAGGAGTAAGCCTTCATTATGAAAACATTATGTTGATTCGATGGTTTCGTTACATGACACAATTATTTGTTTTGGAATGCAAAACAAACGCGCGATCTATTCGCGGTTGATGAAGTGCAGGTGAACAAGAAGCGGGTAGTTAGCAATGATGAAGTGGACAGCTCGAACTACATAGTATGCACAATATATTAATAGAACAAAGGTTACGACTGCAAATGAGTTACACAGGGTGAAATTAAATTGGCTAGCGAAATTAAAAGTTTAAGCATGATAGGACGAAAAAATAGCAATATGTGGATAACGTTGTGAGTAGTGTATTTGTTACCTCTATTATTAAGTTCTAACCTTTGTTTACTTATTATTACACTGCTGTTTGTTGTCCCTAAGTAAATAAAAAAACGATTTGGTGACAAATTGTTTTTGGCTCAATGACCCAGCATTGTATTGTAGTTACTTGAAGTATCACTTCAGTTGTGGTCTAAACTTGCATACGTGATGGATATCAATATTTAAAATGAAAAAAAAAAATGTTTTTTTTTGGAACAACCACCTTATTAGTTACTTGAAATCATCATCTGCCTAGCCTTTTCTCTACTATGTTTGGGTCGGCTTCCAGTCTAACCGGATGCAGCTGACAGTATTTTACATGGAGCGAAAGTTAGTTTGTTTTTTTTTGTGATTTTTTTTGTTGGTTTAGTTACTTGAAATACCAGTTTTAAAAACCAGTCTTAAAAACCAGTTTTAAAAACCAGTTTTTTGTGTAAACTTCACTGACGTGTAGGTTATCGTTATTTATACACGTTAAAACAAAAATAACGGATTTTCTCAACTTATACCTCACTACAAGCGCTCGCTTAGCCCCAGAAAAAATAATCAAATCATCATATGTGTCGAGTTTCGCTAGCTAATATTATTTGAACCTGTGTTGCTGTAATAATAATGTGCCTATATTTCGACTGTAGCCCGCCGGGCTGGCCGTCATATCGTTATTCCTTTGAGCCATCGTCACTGCACAGCACTTTGACGTCAGTTTTGTCGTTATTGGGTAGCTCGATTCCCTGGTTGCACCTCTGAAGCTTGGGGACTAAGGTAAAATTGAGCTGTCTCGTCCACAAAAGCCATTAATGAAGAGTTGAAGCTGTGTATCTAAAATCTTATTATGTACTCTTATGATATTGCGTGGGTCGCAAAACAATTATGGGTTTTAATTTCTTTGCGCGAAACCCTAATTCTTTTTCTGAAATAAAGTTGTACCTTATAACCTCAGCTGTCTGCCAGTGAAAGTCCTGTCAAAATCGATCCAACCGTCTCGGAGATTAGCCGACTAACTAACTAACTAACAGACTGACGAACAGACGGACAGACAAAAATTTTTTAAAAATATTTTCTTGTTAAAAGTACTGTCCGTATATACTCTCATAGGCATTAGGTAAAAAGCTGTTATTATGACATTACAAAAAGACACTTAAATTTTATTTGTTCGTTTTTGTATACATTGTTAACGACAATTTAATTCATATATGGTGTCATATGTGCGTTATAGATATGTGTTGATTATGGCATCAGAACCATATGAGAAAGTAAAGTTGGTCAATCTCGAATAATCCGTATAAATTATTCATGAATCATACGGACAAAAGCTGAAGACCTCGATTTATGCCCCGTGCATGTTGACTGACGGTCAAGTCGCCTCAAACTTCGCACCACTCACAGACTAACAACTAAGCTGTGAAATCCTCTCAATTCCCCGACCATTTTGATTAAATACCACGCTCAGGTAGTTTAGCAATTCCACTAAATTAACTTGACAAATCAAATAGCCGAGTGAGTGAGCTAACTAGACCCCGACTATTCACTAAACAAATACACGTCACCTGAAATTTAATTAATATAACAAAGCGTTCGTTCCTCGACACTACATTTCGTCTATAGGAAGTTTTAGGAACTCAGTCCGAACATTCTGCAATTAAATACCAATTTATATGAAATTGAACTGAGCATGTTTCCAATCAGTACCTTGCGAAATATTTCAGTTATGAATCTCGTTTTGGAAATGAACAACTTCATTAACTGCATACCCTTTTCCCAACTGTGCTGGATTCGGCTTCAAACTAACCGCATACACATTGGACATTTCACATTAAATGCAGAGAGCATTGATACAGACAAATTCTTCGTCAAATGAAACTCGTGCGTTTGGCTTATGAAAGTTGTTAGATTCGGGGAAAGCCCACAATTTCTTCGTCAGATTTGCCTATTTAAGTCATTATGGGTTAGGCCACACACGATCATATGGAAATCAACGACTCTGAATTATTTTTGGCCCTTTTTTGAAATCTGAAAGTGGGCTCCTGACCAAGGGGCTCCTATCTGAAACTTTTCAAATATATTGTCGGTGTTCTCTTCTCTTCGCTCTGAATATGCTTGCTCAAAAACGTACATCTATACGAGTATTATATGTTATTATGGTATTGATGCACCTTTTCATCTGGTATTGAAGCTACAGACGTCAGAGGTATTATCGCTAAACCACTTTAGATTGTATTCCATACAGACTAAATTTGAATTGAACCTTGAACGTCACATATGACTGAATCCAATGAATCAATGGGATCGGATGCCTTTTGAGAGCACCTAAACCTTGGCCTTAGATTTTGTCAAAAAATAACAAGATTATTTACAGTTTATCAGCCGAAAGTACAGTTAACAAAAAAAAAGTACCTACTAGACTTTTTGTTGACTGTACCTTTAATGTACTTGTAATTTGGGACGAAGCACAACTTCAATAGTGATATCGGCCTGGAAATTTTTGGAATGTGGGTAAAAACTTCAGAACGAACGAAGAATAAATCATTTTTTTTTATCTTTTTGAAGGTTACTTTATTTTTTTTTAATTACGTAATATACTCGTACAAGCTAACAGACCTACAACAATAATAATAAAATGTAAAAGTTAAAAAATAGGAGATTGAATCGGTATCCCTTCTTTTCGCATAATATTTTTTTTCCTAATATACTTTGTCATAACGATTTTGGTATAATTTGTTTTGCCATAATAATACTTTGCCATATTTTTTTTTGGCATAAATTTAATTTGCATAATATTACTAGGCCTAATGACTATAAGCATAATAGTATTTAGGCATACAATTATTAGGTATGATGTTTCCTGATATTTACTACTGTTACTGAATCATATAGGTTACGTTAGTTTAGAACAGTGACCATTAACGCGCGAAGGCGAGCGAGCGAAGCGAGCGCGCCGCGGCAGCAGCCGCCGAGTGCCAGTTCCCCTCTATTGTTGGTGAATAATTTGGGTTAGATGAGGTTATTACAGTATGATGGTTCCTGATATTTACTACTGTTATTGAATCATATGGGTTAGGGCAGGTTAGAACAGTGACCACTAACGCGCGAAGGCGAGCGAGCGAAGCGAGCGTGGCGCGGTAGCGGCCGCCGAGCGCCAGGTGCCCTCTATTGTTGGTGTTGTGGGTTGTGGTTTGGGTTAGATGAGGTTATAACAGTATGATGTTTCCTGATATTTACTTATTCACTACAGAATTTTTAATTTTTTTTAAAGGATTAAACTACAACTTTGCAACAATACACTTAGTGACACAACAGTTTTATGATACCACCAACCACTTAGAAAAATAAAAAATAAAATTATTCTACCTACAATGTAAAGTGCCTACAAATTTTATTAGAGCAATATTGTATAAAATGTGTATTAGTGTGTAACATTTTAGGAGTTAATTATTATGCTTATTTGTTATGCCTACAAAAATATGTTTTAATATCATTATGCGTAAATAAATTTATGCTTTAGAATGTTATGCTTAATCATTATTATGATTAGAGAAAATATGCTTAAAAAAATATGCGTAAACTGTTATGCGTAAATAATGTTATGCGAAAATATAATTAGGAAACAAAAGTATGCCAAGTTATATTAGATCTTACAATTTTATGCAAATGGATAAGGAACCGATTGAATCATAGGGCATCAAAAATTGTCCGCATCAACAAGAAAAGTGCACAAAAGGCTGGCGGTATTGCCAAGTTGTATGGGTACGTTAAAATCAAAATCAAAAGTCAATTGCTAAAAGTAAGTGGAGAATAACACTTTTCACAGACCCCCAAAACACCCGCCCTGCACCTTCCGCTTCCTAGAGCTTTAGCTGGGAAGACGAAGTGGCGCAACAAACTCAGCAGTTCAGTTAGAAAAACTTAATTTTATTCAATACTATGCAAAATAATTTACATATATAAGCTAACAGACTCATGTAAATAAAACAGAACAAGGGAAAAGAATCATATCGCATCAAAAGACGGACGGCACGGTTGGCGCAGTGGTTAAGCGATTGACTGCTGCGCTGCGTGTCGCGGGTTCGATTCCCGCACGGAACAAATATTTGTATGACCTACAAGTAGTTGTTCCGGGTCTGGCTGTTTGTGTATGTGAGTTTAAATGTTTGTAAACGCGCCCACGATACAGGAGATATTCCTAGTGTGGGGCAACGTTTTTTAAACAAAACAAAAAAAAATCGCCCGCATCGCTGTCAGGAAAAGTGCCCAGAAGGCTGGCAGCATTGCCACGTTGTATGACGATGCTGATTCTTTAGCCAAAAAACAGGCCAGCTCTTAATATTTTGACAGCCCTGTAGGTATTGATCTCTTACCATCATACTGAGAACGAGATATCTCATAGAAACGGGCCTGTGGTCTACGTAGTCATTCATCAATACATCATACAGGGCGACTAGAATCAATTTTATTTTTATTTTATTTTTGACGTTCAAAAGTGCCTTTTATGTGCCTATTTGAAATAAATGATTTGACTTTGACTTTGACATACGCTCAAAATGTAACAGGGGGAGTATCGGATTTGCGAACACACACATATGTCGCTGTCCCGGAATATTACTCAAGCACTTTTGACAAATATGAGCTGGTCGTCTTAGTAACGCTGTAGCCAGGAACCCAATTTTGGAATTGGGTGCGAAACCATTATGTAGTGTCTTTGGCTAGCTTTAGCAGAGGAATGTAGATATCTTGCCTTGCTTAGGTTCAATACAGTTTGTTATACACAAACCAAACTTAACTAAAACCTTCTAAATCTTTTACAGTGACATCTGTCCATCCAACGGCATGTTTGATGGTTTACTGAAAGAGTCGAAACAAACAGAACCCGTAAAACAATTAGCCAAATTGATAGACCTTTAAAAAAAAAATACTATAAGATTACCTACATACATACACACAAACATGCACGCACAAACACACCCACACACACGCACACACAAAAACACGCGCGGGCGCGCGCACGCACACACCCATACACACACACTTGAGCTATCGTGAACTTAGATATCACAGTTTTTAATTTGCATCCTGTTTTGTTTTCTTTTCTTTTTTAGTTTTTAGTTTATTAGTCTCCATTATGTTAATGTAAAATAGGGGAAGAAGCGAGTCGGCCCCATCACAAGTATTATCAATTACTTAATGGGGCCGCCTCATAATATATTTATGTAATGATTTTGGAACAATAAACAATTTATTTATTATTTATTTATTTTATTTACATACTTTATTTTTATGACCTATAACTACTATCTTTAAAATTAAAAGAAAAAAAAACTTTTAAAAAACAAGCTTTTATTACTTATTAATAAAAAGAACTAAAAAGTTAATAAAAAGAAGAAAAAGTTATAAAAAGAACTAAAAAATAATTTAAACCTGATAAGAAATAAATAAACGCATGTTTTTTTTCTTTTGCAATCACAATGTAACACGCTTTTATTTATTTACTATCAGGTTTAAATTATTTTTAACTTTTTATTAACAAGAAATAAAAGCTTGTTTTTAAAAAGTTTTTTTCTTTTAATTTTATTTTTAACTTTTTAGTATTTTTGATGCGAGATTGACTACGGCGTAGTTCGTAGCGCGTAGCAGTGTTTTTCCTTTATATGCGTTTACTGCACTTAAGCCACTTGTACATCATCAGACCCTGGTTACCATCTAGAACAATTTTTAACAAAATTTCAGCTCAATCGGTTGTAGATATCTGCTTCAAAATTGAGTTGCAAGAGTTTTGCTTTGCTTTTGGGGAGACTCGAGTATTCAACCATTTAAAAAAACTATCCAGAAGTAAGTCCGATAAAAGGAATAACATTTATTTATTTAATTACATAATAAGATTTACAACAAGTACAAACAGTTTCAATGGACATAACCATATTGTCATTATCATCCTTATGACAATGGCAGCACTTCAGAATGTAGTAACGTCCAAGACGCTGTCCACGCAAGTGCTCTGTGATTAATTACATGCGAGACCTAAGACTTACCACAAAACACTATTTTATTTTAATATACCTGTAACTAATAACATTTTAACATGCATTTCGTTTAGCAGACATATGAACTAACAAATTCGACCTTCCAACCTTGTAACAAATGCTACCAAATAACTCACACGTGTTGAATAAACTTGAAAACACATGACTTATGTCACAGCCGGAGATATATTATTAACATTTTCTGACTCTAGGCCAGTGTCTTGGACGACTATTTTTATACTGTGCCCAGCGTAACAATTGTGTAGATTTCTTTCGCCAATTGGAAAGAGTTGGAGTCTGTGACAGTTATAAATCGATGTACATAAATATTTCCGAGTGTCGCTCGATCTGGGCGACAGCGTCGGAATGAATCACAATAAGGAAGCAAAAGACAACGCTCACTCTGTAGGCAATCGCAATGCAATCGCAGACCGATATCGATGATACCTTTCAGAGATTTATGAGAATCATTTCCACGCTGATGCATTTGTCATTATCAATCTTTGCTCTATCAGATTAGGTAAGCTACTCTTATTTTTCTGATTAACTGTAATGTCTTGGCCTTTTATTTAATATTATTTTGATTAAACACACTTTGCGGATGCTATGAATCAATATGAAAACCATTCCGATAAGGAATTCAAATATAAATCTTATGTTATGCAAAAACCTACCGCGATTTCATCGAGCCATAACTACAGATTTCACAAAAATAGGAAAGGTGAAGATTTACTTGTGGTACAGGTACTTATAATGAAAGGTTATTCGTATCTAAAAATATTCACTGTTTTTAGTTCATTTCAACTGATAGTTGGAAAAACAATAGAAACCATAGAAGAAGAAGCAGTTGATGAAATCAATGATAATCTTGAGAATGCGGCTGATGGAGAACAGTATATCAACAAAATTGTCAATGTCGAGGGTAAGAATTTTTTTATTTAGGTAATCCGGAACATTAGAGCGTAGTAGATTGTAATGAAACTTAACTATTGTGTGAAAAATTCATTTTAGAAATCTCTCAAAGACCTGGAATCTTAATGTTCACTGCTCCTTATAAGTTATGTGAGGGAGGATGTAACGGAAGTGACGGTGGGAACATCGCGCTGCAGTTCCCTCTGTTCATTGGAGGGAGAGGCCGGAAGGCTTACAGACGTGTGTTCAATAGGGACTTCAATGTCTTGCACGCGAATGCTGCTGCGCCGTTTAAGAAGCCTACGACTAAAGCAACCATGACAACTACCCCATGTATCGTTTTAAAAGTCGCGGACACCACTACCACTACAACCACTACCACAACAACTACAACTACTACAACGACAACTACGACTACAACGACTACAACTGAGGCCCCCACAACCACAACTACTACCACCACCACCACAACCACGGAGCCCCCCACCACCCAGCCCGCAGTGCGATGTCCTTATTATCCACCTGATGTGTGCTTGAAAAAGAGAAAAAAGAAAAAAAACTGCGACCTCAAAATATTTGAAAACGATACTGCTACACCATTTATAGTGGAAACCACCAAAACTGAGAATAATTTATATAATTTCGATGAAACTGCAAGAGTAACTGATGGTAATGATGTGACTGCGCTAAGAATGGAGAACGATGTGTCATCTGTTGAAGGCATTGGCTCAGATTACAATTTTTATGACCATGGTTTCCTACGTATTTTATAAGACAATGATTAGTCAACATATGTATAATAGCATTTATTTTGGTCGTAATCAAGAAATATAACAGAAAATAAACTGAAGAATCACTATCGGCAAATAAATGAAAAGTATTGTTCTTTCCAAAACTGTCTGTAGCTGTATTAATTCCGAGTGTAGAGTTGTCACACAATTACGAGTATTATACATTTTTAAAGACAATTTTTGTTTTTTTTTTTTATATATAAAAATGTTGCTCTCATCAATACAGTATTTTAGTAGATAGCTGCTGTGTTATTACTAAGTACTTATAAACTAAATAACGCCATAAAATAATCCGACTTAAATGGAATTTAGAAATAATTCCAAATTTTATTTTTCTTGGCAGACTATTTGCATCGGTCTCATTGTGGCTACCATGGTTTTGGAATCAAGTCAGTCGGAGATGCCCTGGGACAAATGGCTGTGGTCCATGCCGCAAAAACCGATCATAACCAGTAATGACTTCCGTAGACATGAAAACCTACCCTTTAAAGACCCTTCTTTTGAGTGCGAATGTCCTCCTCATAATGGTAATACTATTTTTATACTCATATACATATACGCAGAGCTTAGAGTCTACTCCTATTAGCATAAGAATAATCAGCTAATAACCTTCCCACTGCTGCGACACAGGCCTCCCCGCTGTGAAAGGGGGTTGGCCATAATTCACAACATGAGCCCAGGTCCAAATGAATTCAATTTCAATCTTTATTGTATCCATAATGTACACATACAGGTGGAAATTATAAAACAATAGAATCAATTATGGACCTTGTCGCGCACAGCAAATTTTTAAATAAGTAGGAGAGAGAAAATTAATTATGTTTAAAATCAATTAAGGTTGGTTTAGTAGGTGGTGGTTAAACCTTTGGTGGCAAAATAATTTGTGTATACGTATGTAGCCTTGAATGATGTGTGTGAGTCAATTGTGAAGATCTTTGCAGGGTGCTGGAATCAGCTAGATTAGAGTATCCGGGTATCAAGTTATTTATTTTATCTATTGAAGAGGTATAGTTATCATGCTAGGTATCTAAGTCCAGCAGTGAGCTGCTACAGGCTGATCTTTGGGGATGATCATTCATACAAATAATGTACATAGGTTTCTTTCTTTTCTTCCAGTCCAAAGATTGAATTGAAAGATGTTAAATAATTTTATCAAAATCTTTTTTCAGAATGCGTTGTTGAATTCCAAGTCAACAAAGATATGGCAGACTTCCTCAATATTCGCGGACTTATAAAAAAAGAAGATCTTAAGCATGTTCGCGAAGATTTGATGAAATTAGAAAATTCTAGCGGTGTATATCAAGGAATCCAAGCTGTAGGACAAGAAATCAGGAATAGACGAAGTAACATAAATTACCAAGAACAATGTTGCTGTCCTCCCAAAAACGTGTACATGCCTTCATTTATAACCGACCGTAAATTCGACAAAATAGTTGAAAAATTCAAACAAGAAGAAAACAATACAGAAAACTGATTGAAATAATACGTATTTGAGTTAAGACCACACCGAGCAGAGCGGACCTGCAGCGCAGCAATATGCGGCAGTACTAATCAGCGAAATTAATTGCTAAGCAAATTGGCATACTTCGTCAATTTGCCATGTTATAGCCATTTTATACAACTGTCAAAAAATGACACTAGTGATTTGAATATACGGACAATTTAAGTTGTTAGCCAATTTTCTTAACAATGAGCTTAAATGTCGCGCAAGTACACTGCCGCGGGTTATTCTTTCTATCTGGTAACGTCCACACTTGTGCACTTTCTTCTCCATCTTTCGTCTTGAATTTTTAATTCATCTTAACGCATGCTTGTTGGAACGTCTGTTGCTTGTTGTTAGCCAAATCGGCGTAAAGCAACTGGTTTTGTAGCATGTGTTATTGTATACCCTATGGTTTTACACGCATGTCTCACAAAAAGGCGCAAGACGAAAATGCTGCAGTGTGTGACATACCTATATGATTTCCTATAAACAATCCTGCTTCGCTTTGCTGCAGCGCAGTTCCGGTGAGTGCGGCCTTACCTTTACCCTCAAATAAATGTTCAGATATTGCATTTAGTTTTATTGTTTTTCGTAAGTGAAATGTAAATTGGTTTGTGTTTCGTACGACTTAAAACTGAAGCTTACTCAGTTATAACCATGCTTGCGGTTATTATATTGATGGGGTTTTCATTTATCCATTATTCGACCACTGAAGATACAGAGCCAGTTCTTACGTTGGGTGACATAGTTCTGAACGATAAAGGACTTAAGGGTATGTACTGTATTTTATCATAATTATTCAATTCATTTCAGTTGGGAGTAGTTCTATATCATTTGGTTTACTTGGTTGGCTACTGCTACAAGGTAAATACAACAACAAGGCAAGGTGCCGATAAGTACAAAATTAAAAATGTCCCCGATGTACTCTTTTCTGCTGGCTTGAAACAAAGTTGGGGCAAATCTTTTCTATTTTAATTGAACCAATTGTCTCCAAGTTTTTAGTAGAACAACTGGAGTAGCACGTAATGTACGATCGACTGCACGTCAGTGTTACTAACATTTGAACAGCAAACAGCACACTAGGTTACAGCTACTGTTAAATACTTGAGAATTCATCCGCAGATATGTAACAAAACAACAAATTCCTCTTCGTGAAACACTTAAAACACGGTTCATATTTTTGTTTCAGCTGGTTGTCCTAAAGCACCAGTAGTGATTCAACCTGTCATAATAAAACTGTTTAGATACCCAAACCAAAAAAAAGGCTCATCAATAAAAGAACAGCTGGAAAAAATGCAAATAGGAGAATTTTTAGGATGAAGACATTGACAAATAAAACCGAGAATTTCCATTTTGTTATTTTTATTTAAAGAAACGATAATTATAACGTGTGTTTTATAATAAATTCTACAAAGAACGTATGGTGACGTAACTGTGCAGGTGGTAACACAATAGAAAGTGACGTTGAACAAGTAACAGAAAAAATAAACAGAACAATGCGATAAGTAGGTGCCAATAAAGTGCGAATGAAAAAAGTTGGCGTTAATAACCACACACAAAGAAAAATGTCGGTAAGTCTCTAAAAGAATAGGAGCCTTTCATACGTGTTGAAGTAAATAATATATTAAATTTAGAATAATACTAGCTACTAATAAGAATATCAATAATCCTGATGACTGGATTTTTTCATTAACCTTTAATAGTCAACTTCCAAAAAAAAATATATTTTATAAGTTAGAAAAACGGAATCAATATTGCAGGAATATTTTGTAATAGTTTGTTAGTATTAGTATCTAACTATATTCAAAAGTAGTGACTGACTTTCAATTAGTGACTGCACCTGCACGCCTACACCACTTCTTGTGTAATTAAGAGCTGACAATAATATAATGAGTTTAAGTATTAATTTTACAATTATTGCGTACATTATAAATACGCTACGCCTACATATTGGCATGAAATTACCGCGAATATGAATTCAGTTCAGGAATCCCGTGTATTCGTAACTTCCATCTGATAATGACGTCTATGACGAGATGCAAAATGTAATTACTAAACATTTAATAATATATTTACGTTGGTGTCTTGCTGTGTGCTTGCCCGTCATAGGTACTCTATCATTTTAATCACCGCTTTACCTACTTGTTTCATTAATATTGTGAGTCGAATACTTTGCATTTTACATTTATATGCATTGTGGTTTTATGCTATTAACAGCTTATTATTGGCGAAAGTAAACCTTCTTTCTTCTTATACCTATACTGAAATAGGTATATTTAGGTATCTTATAAAATTCTGAAAATAGGAAGATTTGGTAAGTACCTAACTCTTGGAAATTTCGACCTTTTGCGCGCCGCTAGGATTAACGTAATTGATCTCATTTTAATCTCATTTTCAGCTAACATGGATAGTTCAAGTATTAGTGCAGTACGAGATCATAGTACTAACGTCGCCATCCATCACTGGCGTCACCTACATGGACCACTTCGATTTTGAGGAGAGATACAGAGACGCTAATGAGTGTAACCCGCTATATTGGCATCCGCTACATTTGCCCCCCTACTGCGCAGAAGTTTTCGAGAAATTAATACGATCCAGACTAGCAATAAACACACCAGTCAGAATCAAGAGGAAAAGGGAAAAGAAAAAACATCACCACTCAACATACAGCTACCCTGAAGAAATATATAACTTCCCTTACCCAATATATCAAATAACTAGCGCGGAATACGAATCATATAGTCCACCTATGAGTCCATATGAAGAAGTGATTGAACTTTTAAGAAGAGACATTGCGAAAGATCCTAGCTCTCCAACTGTTACAGTGATTCCTGAGCTAGGTCCTGTTGCACTGTACAAACAAATTATATCCAGGAAAAGTGAGAATAGGATAAAAGAGATGGCAGAAGACTATGTCAAGGCTACGAAAAAAATGTACGAACAATATTATGCAGCTTATGGCAAATATCCTTCTGAACCAGAGATATTTATATACGACAGCGCGAAAAATAAAACTAAAACAGAAGAAGGTAGAAAGAAAGAAAAAGAAAACCAGGAAGAAGAAAAGAAGAATAAAGTTCACAGAGTAAGGACGAAATACGGAGGAGTAGTCACCATTATAGAGACGAAGAATTTAGATATGTTGAAAAAAGATGGACCATTGCTTTAATTTAATTTTCAAAATGTTTATTAAATGTTGTTTATTTAGTTACGCTTTTATTCAACACCTTACTAATGATTCTCAAAACTGACACAAAAAATATGATTCAAATCCTTGGGCTTGCATAGGATTCTATGCAAGCTCCTCATAATCGAAATTCAAAAGTGATTTGAAAACGATTTATTCAATTAAACTACATGAGTTGCGATTCATTCCAGAACATCTGGTGTGCCAGACGACTGCCTGTATCCGTATCCGTGGATAGTCAACCTCTCTATACCCTCCAGGCCAACTTAATAATGTTCATAGGTATATATATCTTTATTAGCATTCCATATTTTCTACTACATGAAACTCGTGCGTGTTTGTTCGTATTCTATGCGCTTGGCATAGTGAGCATACATACGAGCTGCACGCATCAACGGCAGTGGAAACTGCAGCCGTCGACGTGATGAATTTGAGTGCTCAAATACACGAGCGACACGTTGTCGACGGCGGCCGCGAACGCGTCGACTGTAGATATCGACGGGCGCCAACGGCTGCCATTAACGCGTGTTGACGGCTGCAGGTGCCTCTGCCGTTGACACGTGCTACTCGTGTGTAGGCACATGCACCGTAAAACCGATTGCGATAAAACTTGGGCAACTTATTACTTGTACGCAAAATACGCGCATTGTCGTGGAGGTGCGGACACCAGCCCGCTGTACCTATTACCTATTACCTACTTGTACTTGCGCGAAAATATGGGCATACCACAATGATTTCTTCTGCGGCAGCAAAGCGCCGGTACCAGCTAGATAAGGTATTACAAGATTGTTAAGGTACAATTACGAACCCTGTAGGGCACAGCAAAAAGTAAATGTTTTACGGCAGCCATTCTCATATAGTTCGTGTCCACACGAGAGATAAAGAAATCAATTCTCATTATTTCAACTCAAAACCGTCCTCTACATAAGCCTCCTCCCAAGCACCGCCACTTTAACAGAATCTGTGCTTCTCGCATCCAGCGGATTCCTGCGGCCTTCGCCAGATCATCGGTTCACCTTGTGAGAAGCCTTCCAACCGTACAGACCCATCAGCCATCTGTTCTGCGAGCAATGTGCCCTGCCCACTGCCACTTCAGTTTGGCAATTCTTCGGGCAAAAAAGACAAAGTCCAATGTATTTAATTGTTACAGTGATACTGAACTTGGGTCCTGTTGAATTGTACAACTATATACAAGAAGAGTGAGAATATGCTCAGATCGATGGCCAAAGCCTATATTAGGGCAACTCGGAACAGAGCGCTCACCACCTCCTCCACCAGCTGTGGGCGGAGACTCTGCGTCAGCGGGGGGCCCATGTGCGGAGTTTATTCCGCACCATTCTGTAGGGGCGCCCCCATGGATCTCTGTTCAGAGTCTCCAGCATCTCCTCGCGGGCCATATCCTTGGCCCGCTGAACAGCCTGTTGGAGGGCGGTCTTCGCCGCTCTGTACCCCTCATATAGCTCCACCTCTGTGGCTTCCGCATCCGGAGGGCGGATGCGGAGCCTGCGGTGCCTGGTGTACCGGTGTCGCGCGTCGACGCACGCCTTGCGTAGCGCCCCAACCTCCTGCGACCACCAGTACACCTGACGTCGGGCGCATCCTGGCCGGACTCGGGGCATTGCCACGTCACAGATCTCGGACATGGCCTCCCGGAACCACTCCACCTCATCGTCAATATCAGCAGGCCTGTCCGGTGAAAACACCCAGGCCTGCACGATCGAGGCTTCCAGGAGAAGCTCCCGGTCCAGCTGCTTCAGCGCCCACCGCGGACCACTCGGGGCCTGTTGGACCAGCGCGCTAGAGGTCTGGGTGGAGACCTCAAACCGGATATACCGATGATCGGAGTAGGTCTCCACCATGACGCGCCAGTCAATGACACGCTGTGACAGAGCGGGGCTGGCGAACGAGATGTCCACCACCGACTCGCCCCGCATCCGCACACACGTAGGAACAGAACCCCGATTTAGGACGACCAGGCCTGTTTCCAGAGCCCAGTCCTCCACCATCCTGCCCCGCACATCCGTGCAACGGGAACCCCAGGCCAAATTCTTGGCGTTGAAGTCCCCGAGCACTAGCACAGAGAAGGCGTGGTTTCTGGCGACGACGACACTCAACTCTGTTAAAGAGTTCTGGAACTCGGCGAGAGTTCGGCTCGGAGAGAAGTATACTCCCACTACTACAATCTCTCCGAACCGTGCTGCTACGCACCCCTGTCCCCTCGTGACACCTTCGAGGGACGGGGTACCGGCGGTGGCCGACGAAATTATGGCCACTGAGCCGTTCAGGTCCTCCACCCAGTCATCCCTGGGCGGGACAAAGTACGGCTCAGCGACCACGGCGATGTTAATCGACCACTGCGCCATGCTCTGGAGCAACAGGTCCTGAGCGCAGGCGCAGTGGTTGATGTTCGCCTGGAGAAGGCGTAGTGGAGGAGTTATTACTCCTCCATTTCAGCCCCCTCCCGGGCCCTATCGGCAGTGGTGGCGGCGGCGGCAGCGGCGGCGGCGGCGGCGGCGGTGGTGGCGGCGGCGGCGGCGGCGGTGGCGGTGGCGGCGACAGTGGCGGCGACGGTGGTGGTGGCGACGACGGCGGAGGGCCTGCCCTTCCTCCTGGCTTCGGCGGGTGGAGCGCAGGACTTGCTCCCCGCCCGGTGATCGGCCGGCTTGCCAGCAGCCGCACATGCGACGCAGTGCGGCGCGGCGTTGCACGAGCCGGCCGTATGTCCGGGCTTGCCGCAGCGGAAGCACAGAGTGCTGCGGTCCTCTAAGGTGCACTGGATGCTCACGTGGTGCCCCCCACAAGGCATCGATAGCACCTTAGAGGTCTGGGCTCCAGCAGCTTGACCTGCGCTGACACCCAGCCCACCAGGAGCCTGTGTGATGACTGGCTCGCGAAGGCACTACGTCGGGGGGAAACTCCGCACCCGCGGCAAATCGCGGCGGAGCGGACGGATCTCCGGCGCGGTCTCATGGTGGAATGGAAGGCGCGACTATCGCAACCCAGCGCAGGGCACGCCACGATAGCGGCGGTAAGACCCCTCTTTGAGGAGTGGCTAGAGAGGCGTCACGGCGCTCTCACCTACCGCCTGACGCAGGTCCTCTCCGGACACGGATGTTTCGGGAGGTTCCTGCACATAATCAGGCGGGAGGAGACGCCCGGGTGTCACCACTGCGAGGATCGCCCAGAGGACACGGTGGAGCATACGGTGGAGGTCTGCCCCGCTTGGGCAGAGCACCGCCGTGTCCTCGTAGAGGCGATCGGCAGCGGCGGGGACCTCTCGCGCCCGGCCCTGGTGCAAGCCATGGTCCGGGGCGAGAGGGAGTGGGAGGCGGTCACCTCCTTCTGCGAAGCAGTCATGCTAGCGAAGGAGGTGGCGGGATGGGCGAGGGAAAGATCCTCACGCCTCAGCCACCGAGGGAGACGCTCCGGGCGTCGGGAGCCGCGTGACGACTCCCGGCCACCGTAGGCGCGGGCCTGCGGGCGGAGAGCAATGGGTAGCTCTCCGTCCGATCAGGACCAGGCCCGTGCCGGACGGCGTGTATGTGTTCCACGCGCGCCTCAAAGAGATGTCAGCGTAGTTGACGGGGCCCGACAGGGCCGAAGCCTGCCGGGGTAGCGGGATTGTCCGAAAGGGTTACCGCTGCCCTGGTACGTAAAGGGCTAAGGAAGGAACACGGGTGGGTTTTAGTCAGTAAGAGTCTGACACTCCCTTCTGCTCCACCCAGAGCGGGAGGAGTCATTTGATGATTTCCCATCCACAAAAAAAAAAAAAAAAAAAAAAAAAAAGGGCAACTCGGAAGAAGTATGATGAATACTAAGCGGCTTTTGATAAATACTATCCATCGAAACCATACTTATATGTTTACGACGGGATCCCTTCTTTTCGGATAATATTATTTTTCCTAATATACTTTGGCTTAGCGATTTTGGTATAATTTGTTTTGCCATAATAATACATAGCCATTTTTTTTTGGCATACAGTTTATGTTGGCATAATTATCTTGAAAGTTAATTTGTTTTCGGATAAATTTAATTCGCATAATGTTACTAGCCCTAATGACTATTAGCATAGTATTAAGGCATACAATTATTAAGTATGATGTTCCTGATATTTTACTGTTATTGAATCATATGGGTTAGGTTAGGTTAGAACAGTGACCATTACCACTCGAAGGCAAGCGAGCGAAGCGTGCGTGCCGCGGTGGTGGCCGTCGAGCGCCAGATCCCCTCTATTATTGGTGTTGTAGGTTGTGGTTTGGGTTAGATGAGGTTATAATAGTATAATGTTTCCTGATATTTACTTATTCATTACAGAATTTTGTTTTTTTTTAAAGGATTAAATTACAACTTTGCAATAATACACTAAGTGGCACAATAGTTTTATGACACCACCGTCCACTTAGAAAAATAATACAATAATTTATTCTACCTACAATGTATAGTGCCTACAAATTTAATTAGAGCAATATTGTATAAAAATGTGTATTAGTGTCTAACATTTTAGGAGATTTTTATAATGCTTATTTGTTATGCCTATAAAAAATGGGATCCCTTCTTTTCGCATAATATTCTTTTTCCTAATATACTTTGGCATAACGATTTTGGCATAATTTGTTTTGCCATAATAATACTTTGCCATATTTTTTTTGGCATACAGTTTATGTTGGCATAATTATCTTGAAGGCTAATTTGTTTTGGCATAAATTTAATTCGCATAACGTTACTAGTCCTAATGATTATTAGCATAATAATATTTAGGCATACAATTAATAGAAATAACGGAAACAAATTTGAGTTATTTTTACGTATTTATTTTGGATTTCCACATTAATGATTTATTGTACATAACATTATGTAACTTAACTATGTATTCTTATATTAGGTGTATATTTTTAGCAATCGCTTGTAAATATGCAAGTTTCGAAGTATATTCATCTTCTATACTAATATTTTTTTCAATCCTATTATGTTTGTCCGTGTATTTTTTCTTTTTTACATTGAGAATGGCAATCAGAACTTAGGATGCAAGAGCGAGCGAAGCGAGCTCGGGAATTGGGGCACCCCGACTCGGACAGGTTAGGTTCGAAGGGAACGAGCCCCCGTCATCCTCTTCGTGTTAGGTTCCTTTAAACCCTGCAAACAGAAATAGGGGCCCCGCGAAGCGGGTCTCCGTCGACTACGCCTTATTATTATTGTTATGCTTAATAAAGTTATGCTTTAGAATGTTATGCTTAAAAAATGTATGCTTTAGAATGTTATGCTTAATCATTATTATGATTAAGAAATTATGCGTAAAAAAATTATGCGTAAGCTGTTATGCGTAAATAATGTATGCGTAAATATAATTAGGACAAACAAAAGTATGCCAAGTTATATTAGGTCTTAAAATTTTATGCAAATGGTTAGGGAACCATAAAAAATATGTTTTAATTTAATTATGCGTAAATAAATTTATGCTTTAGAATGTTATGCTTAATCATTATTATGATTAGAGAAATTATGCTTAAAAAATTATGCGTAAATAATGTTATGCGAAAATATTATTAGTAGAAACAAAAGTATGCCAAGTTATATTAGGTCTTACAATGTTATGCAAATGGATAGGAAACCGTTTACGACAGCGCTTTAGACAACACTAAAACTGAAGACAAAAGGATAAAGAAAAGAAGATTAAAAGAGATAAAAAGAAGAAAAACAAAGTTTACAGAGTTAAGACTAAACGCGATGATGTTGTAACTATACTAGAAACAAAGAATTTAGAAGTGATGAAAAATAATGAATTTTCGCCTTGATTTTGTTTTACTTGTTATGGTATTATTAAAGGTTCCTTGTCACTAAGATGATTTCATTTACTACTTTATCAGTTACGATCTTAACTTATCTTAAAAGGCAGTAGCAATAAAACTATTTAAATGATTATAGCTAACATGCGTTTCCTTTTTTCAAATTCCGCATATATATATCTTGTTCTGACCTTCGTTCATTCTGTCAAAATCCACAAATATATACATCCGGGTAAAGTATCAGAAGCATTTTTAAGGATTATGTCGGATTCTACCGAATAAAACTATGTGTATATTATGTGTTATACGGTTCTCAATTAGGCTACAAGATCTGCAATGGATCGCAAATAAAAGAATAATGTTCAAATTTTTAGTAGCATAAGGAAAGAAAGGAAAGAAAATATTCAAGCTATTCCATTGTTACAGTGAAGCCGAACCAGCATCCTGGTCCTTATCACGCCATAGCACAGAAAACTGAGGACATAGGTAAAGCCATGGCTGAAGCTTATGTCGCAGAGTCTCGGAAGAAGCATAAGAAATATATCGCAGCCCTTGAAAAATATGAGGACGACATAAAGAAATATAATAAAAACCCAAGAGATGCAGTCGAAATAATAAATATGAAAAATTGGGCAACTGTTTAAATTTAAGGTTTCGTGTTGTGCTTACCTACACATTAATTAATCAGATTCATTAAACGCACCATTTTAGAATAAATATAGAATTGTTTTTTTAACCTTATTAAGTACAACACAGTCACTACTGCAACTCATAAGTCGCAGCTGTTTCCACGGGGTCACCTCTGCACATATTGAATCTGTCTGAACTGTGTCGCAGAGAGGAAACATTGGGTGTCTATTGTAACTACTGTTTCGGAATTCCCAGCAAATCTGGCTAGCAAAAAGTTAGACAGATTAACTAAAATAGTTGAGCCTTTTACGTATCAGAAGTTTTAAATACATCCTACCATAGTTTCCAGTGGCGTCCATTGCATATAGGCTCATAAGCAATGCCTACCTCGACAAATCGATAAACCATAAGCCTGTCAATTACATTTTAGCATGTGTGCCCCACAATTAAGAAACTCACTAAATTATCATACCTAACAAAAATTTTATTTTCATACAAACACGTGCGGCAGTAGGCAGTCGCCAGATGGCCTACGCGGATCCCGTACTATTCGCAGATTGTCATTGGTCTTTACTCGTTCAAATTAATATGTACGTCTCACGCGTAATACTATGACGTTCGATCTTCGCAATTGATCACCCTAAAGTAGGCATGCCTACTCATGTAACCAACCGAGTGTAAATGTTAAAATTTGGTAATTTGACCGTGCGAAAAAAGAAAGGGATGGATAATGAGGTCGCCGATAGTGACGTAAAAATTAAATCCAAGATGGCGGCTGCAAAAAAAATCAAATTGTTCGTCATGGGTGTCGTTTTCGAGGTTTTCGAGGGTGCTGGAGCCGATAATAAAGTCAAAATGGAAATCCAATATGGCGGCTGCATTTTTTTTCTTCATGGGTGTCGTTTTTATAGTTTTCAAGGGCGCTAAAGCCGATAGTAAGGTCAAAATTAAAATCCAAGATGGCGGCTACAAAAAGTTTCAAAGTTTTCGTAATGGGTGTCGTTTTCATGGTTTCAAGAGTGATGGAGCCTATAATAAAGTCAAAATGAAAATGCAAGATGGCGGCTGCGAATTTTTTTAAAATCTTTCGTCATGGGTGTCGTTTTCATGGTTTTCGAGGGTGCTGGAGCCGTTAATAAAGTCAAAATAAAAATCCAAGATGGCGGCTATGTTTTTTTTTAATTTTCATCATGGTTGTCGTTTTTATTGTTTTCAAGGGTGCTAAAGCATATAATGAGGTCAAAATGAAAATCCAAGACGGTAGCTGCAAAAAGTGTAAAATTTTGTCATTTTCATAAGTTTTACAGGCGCCATCTTGGACTTTCATTTTGAACATCGTTCCTGCCGGGGGTCCCCCGACCACACACGTTTTTATACCTAGTAAATCAATAACTTTTTACTTAAAGTGCGTACGTACCTAACGAAAAAGTGTGCCTACCTATTCTGAAAATCAATGCACGCCACTGATAGTCTCGTAAATCTTTTTCTGTCTTTTAATTCCCTATTTGCATCTCCATCACATCCACGTCAAACGTGGATGGTAAACAATATTTGATCACCTCTGAAAACTCTAGTGCAACTAAAGTTCAGTTCACAAATAAAGAAAAATAATCTTTCGAGTATTGTAGTCTAGGATTCCATTGTCTACATTGAAAAAGATTAATTGTTTCATTCAAACACGTAAAGTGTTTATAAACCCCTTGTTCGGAAAACCCTCAGTCTCTAGCTGTTAGGACGAACAAAATGGTTTACATTAAGTCCATCACAAAATTAGAGGTAAGAATTATTTATTTTAACAAAAGGCTAATAGAGCAAAAGTTTTTAATATCTACATACACATACCATAACGGCACGCCTGCTGTCCCCGAAAGGTTAGGCAGAAGAGCACCCAAATTTCGCCAGTTTTTAGTATACCTGTCATAGAAATGCAAGTTTAGTGCCATGTATACTGCGACAACGGGTGTTAACATGTCAGAATACCAGCGCTGCGACATTTATTTTTTAAATGTCGTCGCATCATGCTGAGATAGGAGCCTTTTGGCCTCGTACAGGACTTTCTGTTTCATTTTGCTTTTTGATACTTTATTTTTTATATAATTTGGTTTTGGTACCTACTTTTTTTTATATAATTTGGGTTTTTTATTTTTGATTGTGTTTAGTTTAGTTTTATGATCTTCCTGTGCGAGTCGCAATAAATACTTTTTCTTTCTTTCTTTCTTTCTTTCAACGGGTGTCGATGGCTGCCGTTGACGCGTACCGCTCGTGTTACGCACACTCAAAAGGCAAAGGCGAATCATTATTCAAGCTCATATACATAGGGCACGCCACGATAGCGGCGGTAAGACCCCTCTTTGAGGAGTGGCTAGAGAGGCGTCACGGCGCTCTCACCTACCGCCTGACGCAGGTCCTCTCCGGACACGGATGTTTCGGGAGGTTCCTGCACATAATCAGGCGGGAGGAGACGCCCGGGTGTCACCACTGCGAGGATCGCCCAGAGGACACGGTGGAGCATACGGTGGAGGTCTGCCCCGCTTGGGCAGAGCACCGCCGTGTCCTCGTAGAGGCGATCGGCAGCGGCGGCGACCTCTCGCGCCCGGCCCTGGTGCAAGCCATGGTCCGGGGCGAGTGGGAGGCGGTCACCTCCTTCTGCGAAGCAGTCATGCTAGCGAAGGAGGTGGCGGGATGGGCGAGGGAGAGATCCTCACGCCTCAGCCGCCGAGAGAGACGCTCCGGGCGTCGGGAGCCGCGTGACGACTCCCGGCCACCGTAGGCACGGGCCTGCGGGCGGAGAGCAATGGGTAGCTCTCCGTCCGATCAGGACCAGGCCCGTGCCGGACGACGTGTATGTGTTCCACGCGCGCCTCAAAGAGATGTCAGCGTAGTTGACGGGGCCCGACAGGGCCGAAGCCTGCCGGGGTAGCGGGATCGTCCGAAAGGGTTACCGCTGCCCTGGTACATAAAGGGCTAAGGAAGGAACACGGGTGGGTTTTAGTCAGTAAGAGTCTGACACTCCCTTCTGCTCCACCCAGAGCGGGAGGGGTCATTTGATGATTTCCCAACCTCAAAAAAAAAAAAAAAAAAAACTCATATACATATATTAACTGTACGTCTACTTACGAGTAATATTTTCCTCAACAGTCTTAAATTATTTGTGTCCTTTATAAATCCTATTAATATTATAAACGCGAAAGTTTGTATGGATGGAGGGATGGGTGGATCAATGGCTGTTTGTTACTCTTTCACGCCAAAACTTCTGAATGGATTTGGATGAAATTTGGCACACAGATATTTTATAACTAGGATCAACACAAAGGATACTTTTTGTTCCGATATTCTTACGGGATTGAAACTTTTGCAGGTGAAACCGCGGGGCGCAGCTAGTATATAATAAATAAAAGTCATCATCATTCTCCTGCCTCTTTCTAATTTATAATTTATTTGGGGTCGGCGCTACTTTTTCTTCCATACCTCTCTATTAAGCGTCATCTCGGTAGTCACTCCCTCTCTAGCCATATCATCTTTCACACAATCCATCCATCGTTTCTTTGGTCTTCCCCTACTCGTATAGCCGTGGATATTCATACTCAAAACTTTCCTGACGACATTTCCCTCATTCCTCCGTATCACATTCCAATACCATAACCCGTTTACCACACAGCTTTTCGGTAACTGGTGTCACTTTCAGACTTCTTCTTATATTATACTCATTTCTTACTCTATCCATTAGCGTAACACCAAAAATTCCTTTTGGCATTCTCATGTCAGCTGTATTCAATGGCCCTTTATTCATGCCTTTTGTGGCCTAAACATTCTGATACATACAAGACAGCAGGTTGTCCATTACCTTATAAATCTTCTTCTTTAATAAGAGGAATGTGGGAATCGCAGATAGTTGCACCAAAATACTTCAAGCCCTTATTTTTTACAGTTCATATTTATAGTACTGTCACTGGAAGGCATAACATGCTCCATAGACGGTACATTCTCCAAACACCGACCAAACGGTACAAAACCCGGCGAAGATCCATGCAACCCTCTCTACTGGTACCCACAGAACATTCCAGAATACTGCAACTACAAAAAAATGCCAACTCCTCCTACGGATCCTGGGCAAGAAATGCCTATTCCCATCCCTATACCGGTGCCAATGCCTGCACCTCTGCCGATGCTCCCTCCACCGATGGTGCCTCCGATAGTGATGCCCCCTCATGCAGTGCCCCCCGGCCCTTCCCCACCAGTCGCAGTTCCACATCCTATAATGCCACTGCCAATACCTTTACCTTTTGGCATTCCCTTGGCTCCTACAAATCCAATGGTTCCAGTAGCTGGAATATCTCTCCCGCTTCCCCCACCTGGTTTTCAGATGGCATTCCCGCCCCAGTACCCACTACCTTACCCACCACCTTACGGTTCGCAATATCCTCCTGCTTATCCACATCTTTTCCCTTCACCATATCCGGGGCCATATGTGTCACCATATGCGTCTCCATATCCTTCTCCGTACCCAATGCCACCTCGTAGCGGAATGGGCATGGTTCCCGGAATATCAGGCTTGGTTAATCCCGATGGTGGCATTAACATAATGCCATTCTCCGATGCCTACTCCGATATGTTAGAAAACCATAAGCAGAAGATGGTCAGACGACGTCTACAGAAGTTTCTCAGCGAATATGAAAGACCTCCATGGAAGAGCCGAAGAAAAACGGGGCGACAGAATGGGCATGAAGATGTTTATGAAGAAAAATATAATGTAAATACGATTGAGTGAAGTGCAACATAAAATGTGCAACATAAAGTGATGTTGTTAAGAGTTTTGTATTTTTGGTAACGATAAATAAACATAATGAATTAAAAAGTTCTTCACTAGATAGCATTTTGAATACACTGTTTATGTGTGTGACCTTAATACTATCATATTTCCGAACCAAAGTGATTATGGATTATGCCCACAATCTTGAATTTAATTAGTTTGGTGAACGCATAATTACCAACATACCTACTATAATGTTGGTATGTGTAGCTGCTTCCTTACGAGGACAAAGTATCATTATTGTTCTTCGAGACAGCAACATTATTTTTTTATTAAAAACTATGACGTAAATAAAGTATTCAAACATATACACTGTAAAACTGGCATAGAACACATATATCAAAGAACTCGTCGTAAAAACCGGATATAGGCGCAGTTGCAATGCAAATATTGCGACACATTCGCAGCAGCCTTTTACCGTACGATATTTTATAATCCTCGCATTCAACGAATGAGCCTGAAATAATTAGAAATATAGTTTGTAGGTACGGGTTTTTCTAAAAGGGGTTTTGGAAAAATCTGCAAAATAGTTCTGCAATTCCTACGTTGACCTTTTTTGAGTTAACAAAAAATAAAAAAAACAAAGAGAAAAAAGAGCAAAGTGTTGTTAAGCCTAGTTAGCTGTGCACACACACGTGTGTCACGTCCAACTAAATGGTAGATTTGTTTACAGCACGAGAGATTCTCACATAAATCGTTGTATTAATAATTTTATATTCTGTTAATATCACGATCGGCCTAGCTTTTTCTCAACTATGTTGGGGTCGGCTTTCAGTCTAAGCGGATGCAGCTGACCTGTATTTTACATGAAGGGACTGCCTGTCTGACCTGCACAACCCAGTTACTGGGTAACACGATATTTCTTGGTAAGACTAGTTGTTAGACATTCGGGCTTCTGACGACCCGTAACGACAGCCAAAAATGTACGAATTACTTTATTAATTATTACTACTGGTAATATTATCTATTACTTACAATGGAACCACCGTCAACATAAAAATTATATCAGGGCTGTCCAGATTGTTAGGTTATTTATTCCACTAATTTAAAAATTTACGGCTCTGAGCTTGATTACTTGATAAGCATTCCTTTGGTAGCTGTTACGTTATTGTGATGATTCAGCAAATGATTTACAATAATAAAATTGTAACGCTTTTTGAAATGAACTCACTCGGAAACCCATGGTTCTGCAGTGCTATTCTATAAAAACTTGCCGTGAAAACTTTGATGAAGTGAAGTTGAAGTGAGCTGTCATTCCAACTGTGTGCTATTGTGCCACTATTAATAACTCACGTAAGTTCTTACGGTGAGATTTTTACAGAATACACCAGCTGGTATTTTCAACGGCAAGTCTCATCATCTCATCTCATCTTTAATCTAATTAAAGATGAGATGAGATGATGAGAGATGTAAAAGCTTTTCCCTTAGATACAGTATTTTAATGATTAACGATGTAAAGTCAAGTCACGGCACATTTCTCGGAAGAGGCGGTTTTATTTTAGAATAGTTATACAAACACATGTGAACACGACAACTGTGAACTGCGCGTGAGTGATGTATCGTGCGCGTTGACGGAAGCGCGCCAAAAATGTGTAGCAGTCTCGAAATGCTATATAATCTGAAAGTAACTAAAAACTTGTCATAACATTTTTGCTTGAATTTTAAATAACATGCGAGAAGCTCATAACCGGTCGATGCGGCGACGCTTGGGGTAGGCCTATGTGCACCAGTGAGAGTCCTAACAGCTAAAATGACGCTGATGATGACCAATATGAGAAGGCTTCCATTTCCGTAATTACAAACGTTCAAAATCTAATCACAATCTCACCTCAGCGACTATCAAACTCAGAAACTTGTCAAAAGATTTCATTCGTAAAAAAAATGAATTATCAGACGGCTATCTATGGCCGTTATTAAATGTAACTTTAAAAAATACTCAAATGTCCTCGACGGCAACAGCATTCGAGATTTTAACGACGACTGAAAATTCTTTCCAATTTAGTCTTCACGTGCATTAGCAACCCTTATAATTTCAGTTGTCTGCGAGGCGGTTTCCTCTTTCTATTAGAGGGCCAGACTCATTATTTTAAAAGAGTAACCAAGGCATCTTGTTTCCAGTTAGTCTCCATAAGATCGACAAATTGGAACCATCTCGATTCGTCTTCAAATTAGTGACTTTAAGCAAAACAGCGCACTGCAAAAATTCTTCTAAGAAAATGTTCTGAGAAAGATTTTTGCAATGCGGGGAAAATAATGACTGTCGTATATTTTTAATGAACCATCGCACACTATAACTAGGTGGGTTACCGCTCTTTTTGTATTGAAAGGCGATGTGCTGCGGCCGGATGTAATGTGCACTAGCTCAATAGTTTACGTAAAATAACAATCTCAAAATTCAGTATGGCCGGCTTGCTAGGTACTTAGAAAAGTCTGATGTGATGTGTGCGATGTGATTTTGCGATGACGACCCTAGACGCATCAATGATTAGTCATCAATTTCCTACAAATACCCTTTTCAAAATCAACAGTTACTGTTACTGTTAGCCTGAATCAGCCCACAGCTGGGCAAAGGCCTCTCCCCTGACTTTTAATCCAGCTCTTTCAATCCAGGGCTAAAGTGGACCACTGGTCGTTTGTTTTGTCCAGCTCGTACCGCCATCTTCTACGGGGGCTGCCGCGACGCTCATTGGGCATACGGCAGACGTGATAATTACTTTTTCATAATCGACTACTGACAGTAAAAAACTTTTTATTGACCGGTAACAATTAACCGGTAAAAAAAAGAAACTAAAAAATAAAAATAGACCGTTGTTTCCCGTGGTTTCTTAGTTAGAACTAAGCTCCTAAATGAATGTATCTAAGCTCCTAAATTAATGTATCTAAGCTCCTAAATAAATGTATCTAAGCTCCTAAATGAATGTATCTAAGTATCTAACTACTTTCGGGGCGACGCCAAACAATCAATCAACCAAGATCATATGCAATCATTGTACGGTTGACGTAATTAACTTGGGATAGATTTTCTTTTTCAATTTTAAATGGGACCAATTTCGAGGTTTACCCTACCCAATAGAGAAAAAAGAAAGAAAATAGGTTTATTTGCGGTAAACATGACGCAGAGAAAGAAGAAAAACACAAAAAAGGGCAATATATGCGTTAAATCCACCCAAAACGGCCACCTCTTTATAAAGAAAAAAAAATCGTCAATATCGGACTAATCTGTACCTATTACCCAAACCAAGCATCAGTCATTAATAAAAAAACCTTACATCCTTTGCAAAAACTATTGTTATTTCAAAGGAATTTTGATGTTGTTATCAGAGTCCAGTGGGCCTGCGTCCCAGCAGTGGGAACATTATAGGTTGATTATGTTGTTGTTGTTGTACCGGAGTTGGATTAGCGAAGTTTTGGCCAACCCATCGTCTGTAGACAGCAGTTTATTTTGCAACTGAGATCTTTGAAAGACAGTAAAAAACTTTATAAGGTCTAAATAGAAACTTGATATGTAGCAATGATCTTTATGAACAAAAGAACATCATAAAATCAATGCATGAAAATTAAAATTCTCCATATTCATCGAAAAAACGCGCCCATTCGTTGTTTGCCTGTAGTAATAATTTTCTGTCCCCAATTTTAATTTTCGCAGAACTGTTGTGCCATTCAGGGGTAGATATTGGACCAACAATTTGAAATAGGTACCTACCTGTGTATCGGAATCTGCTGTGAGCACTCGTGTCGCATACGTATTTGTATTGGAATGGCATCATCGCTTTATTATTAAACCTTTGCCGGGCCGGTTTGGCGTTTTTGATATTTTGTGTACCGGTACTACTCCTGTGATTCTACTATTGTTCGTCTCACAATAGAGTTTGATTTCCCGTATTGTTTTGGGTAATATTTTCCCATTTCCAAACTGAACTTTTTTGTTTTTCACGAAACCAGGCTTCAAAATCCCAAGGACTGATGATGCAGAAGTACATAGTGATGGCCAAGTGGTAATGGTGGCTACTTCGAGTACTACTACGGGTTGTAGATCGTAGGTACGAATCCCGCGTGGTGGATTACGGCCCACTCCTTCTCGCTTTCTCACAGAGAGGAGGCCTGTGTCCCAGCAGTGGGAACATTATAGGCTGATTATGAAGTAGGATTTGGATTATCGATCTTAGTTATTGGATAGAGATTTTACCAAAACTCGCTCACACTACACTTATAATAGAGGTCTTGATAACAGGCAGTACTCCTAGTTTATCGATCAAAATCCATCCACAGAAGTTTTCATCCTAAGTACTGCTTTCCAATACGTTTTTCTTTACTTAGCTTTTCATTGTATATCAATCGAATAAAACTAATATAAGTGTATGTACATATGTAGTTTTAGAGTCAGGAAACCAAATGAAAACCAATAATAATCTTAAACATTTATTTCCAATTCGAATTTAGATTTAGTTAACATAGAATATAATTCTATCATGATCTGATTTCGTACAATTTTGATTCTAAGACTATAAGCGTTGATATTACGAATAATAAACAGGTAAATAGTTAAAACTACTCAAACTTTATACTAAGTGGGCGGAATTGAATAATATAACTAAACTATTTATGTGTAACAATGAAAAGGATTAAGTATGCTAAGTTTGCCTACAGTGCAAATATAGTCGCTGTTATTTTTTTTTTTTTTCAATAATTTTATTTTGAATTAAATTATCTTTTGTAAATACGCGAAATAACCAAATCATAAAAAAAACAGTCCCGTTAATAATAATGTGATATTTTGACTAAATTAATTAATTAAAATTAATATTACATCAACTTAAATAATTTTATAATTTAATTTAAGTGCAATAAACAATAATATCAATTATTACAATTAATATTCTATTTACTTAATTTACTCTATTTATTGGACGGAATTCCTGAGGGCTCCAGATATATACAGATACCTTACATTCTAGAGACTATCATAATTTTATAATTCTACCTTAAAAGTATAATCGTAAGTAGGTATTCAAAATGTGTAAAAAATGTTGCTGCTATATAAACTAGGTAGTTTTAAAACGTGATACAAAGATACATCTAGTAATACGGTTGATTGACAAAACTGTTTCGTTGATGTGAAAACGTATTTTGGCCAAAGATTTAAATCGTTAGATTGGCCCTCGCCGTACTAAGTCGCGCGTAAAACCGCCCATACTGGGGGCTTACTACCAGCTCTTATAGCAGGGCAGAAGTTGTACAGCACTGCTTTTTTGTTCTATGACTAAGTACAAAAAAACATTGCAGTTCAACTTTTGCCCTGCTATAAGATCTGGTGTGGGTCACACAATACTAATGGCGTTTCCATGACAACCAAGTCAAGCCTCTGCTTGTGTGTGTCAGAGGTGTCAAAACAAAACATACTCGTAAACGCGACCATCTTTGAACGCGGCAGGGCAAACAAACGAGAAATCTTCTATCTTGGTCTTATGTTTTGGCCGTGTAATTTCTGCATCAGTTTAAGTGCCACCAAGATCACATAAAAATACAAAACACAATGGTGGAAATAAACTTATCGACGTAAATCCGCATTTAATTGGTTGTTGCTTTTTATGAAGTGCTCTCCGTCATCATTAGAGCTCTTGAAAACATGATACGTGGGAGTAGCTACCCAATGTTCTTAATAAGCATGCAGACTGATGTTATTTCAGCATCTATGCGAAGAGCCGCTGTTAATAACGCTGAGTGGGGATTAATTCTGCAACTGTTTCTAATAGAGTGCGCTAATTAATTGCGGATTTAATTTCCACCGTATTTGGCAGTGGAATTCACGTTTCAAGTTATAGAACACTGGAGAACCATTGGGTGGCATTGGCTTCATGTTTGGCACTTTAAAAGTGAACTATTATTGCAACACCATTATCTCACGTCAGGGAATATTTGAATAGGTTTTTTTGGCTTATTATTCAATTCGCACGAATTTACTCACTCGAATCGCCCGTTTTAAATAATATTTTTTTTTCTGTAGGGATCTCGCACGAATTGGCACATTTTGAATTATATACAATGTAGTTAAGATAAAGTACAGGTTTTATAACATTTAACTATTATCACTTTTGTGCGCTAGTGTCCTTTTTTCGATACTTTATTGCAAAAAATTCAAAATGTGCCAATTCGTACGAGTCACCTATAGAAAAAATAATATTGTAGTGTTGAAGTGATGATTCGCCCGAATCGGGTAAGTAAATGCGTGCGAATAGACTAATAAGTCCGTCTTCTTAATCTACAGCTGTCGCGGGAATATGCTGACACCTACATAACTTAAGAGTAAACTATAATAATACTTATTATAATTAAGTGCATAATGCCGCAAGAGTTAATAGGAGTCTTAAGTAGAATTCCAGCTTTTTATTTATCGTACTTATATACCAGATACATTAACTCATTAAATTAAAACTATTCTTTCTACGTCTGTGATGTTCCAAAGAGTGGTTCCGAAATTGCAAGTGTATGCTTTTTACAAGTAATTTTATAATCACCCTGTACCAACGGGTCGAACTTAAATAAGCTTAACTAAAAACTTCTCGTCTTAAACTTAGTGGAATGTTAAGTATGGCTGAAATAAAATAAAAAAGTGACTTACTTAACTTAACATCTAAGATTTATAAAGATAGCTAGTGGCGCCGATTCCCTTGTTCACAAACTAAACTAAATTTAAGTTCAGGGCATCTTTTTCTTTCTATTTCATTAAGAAAAGGACAGAAGATAAATATTAGTTTAGTCCTGTCAAATTAAGATACTCCATAGACATGTTTAGACGTGATTAAAAACATGGCTACTATAAATACGTTAATTTACGTCAGGTGCTGACTAATTTGACAGGACTAAACTAATATTTATCTTCTCTCCTTTTCTTAATGAAATAGAAAGAAAAAGATGGACTGAACTTAAATTTAGTTTAGTTTGTGAACAAGGGAATCGGCGCCAGTGCCTATTAATTAAATACATTGCCTCCCTATATTTACTAATACTAAAATGTGATGCAAATCTAACTGATACCTATCTAAAAAGTACAACTATTCGAATACATACCAGCTCAGATCTTTTGGAAAATTAATTTAGGTAATTTCACGAAAAATACGGTCAATTTACAATGATTTGAGATTCGAAATGGCGAGTATTAACTAAACATTGTTGAGAGCATATCCCTTATCAAACAAAATACCTATTTATATATAAATCAAACTAAGCAATAGGTACATACTCCGATGGTTTGTAATACTAAGGAGCACACGTAAGTAGCTTACGTTACGAGAGATTAGTGAGGAAGTGTGCGGGGGCGCATTCATACGAGTCTAGTTCGTGCTAGAACAAGCACGAGCTTAGGAAATTCCGGTTTTCTGGTTAACATGATGTGATGTAAATAGAGTGTAGTCTACCAACTCGCATTAAGAAAGACAAGACAATGGGCAAATGAGGTCCAGCCCGTCTATTCTGTAAAACCCTCGCCGTGAAAACTTAGGTGAAGTGAGCTTTCATTCCACTAGTGATTGACACTATTGACAGCTCACAAGCTCACTTCACTCATGTTTTCACGGTGAGATATTTACAGAATACCACCGCTGATCTCCACCACTAACAAGACCTTTGTAACTAAATGGTATATTAAACAATAAGTAATTTTTATTAGGACACCCATAAAAAAACTGACATTAAAAAGATACAGTTAAGTAATTTTTTTTTGGCATAACTTTACACGGTTCGATCCGCTAAAGAGTAGGTTGTACTGTGCTATTTTTGACTTATGCTGTTTTATAAACACATATAAGCATGGTTAGCCTATAATGACCCTGCTGGGAAACAGGCCTCCTCTCTGTGAGTGGGGTAGGCGATAATCCACCACGCGGGCCCAGTGTGGGTTGGTGTATTGACATGAGTTGTGCAAGTGCGCCTTTAAGTTCGCCCGATGTTCGGAAACCCGCAGCATTTGGTTCTGCGTTCCTTAATATGGCTAACCCGTAGTGTAGACGGATTTCAAAAATATTTTCTTTAGGCTTAGGAAGTTTCTTACTAGTTCTAGTTGCAATGTTCCCATAAGGGGATTTCTCATTGAACACATACAATAGTATTAACGAAAATCCAGTATGTAACAAGAGTTTTATTTATTATCATCTCTCTATAACTAACTTATTTGATGTCTTATTATTTTATAAGGAAATACAGTGTACGTATATTGTGATGCTGAATTAAATAAACTATTATTTTATAAGTACCCACTTAAGAGTAAAACCGTCACACTATTGTTACCATTAGTAATATTGATTTTAAACTAGATGACCCGACAGACGTTGTCCCGTCAACATTGTAATGTATAGAAAAAAGTACTTGCAGTTTTCCTGAGTTAGGGCATTTTTTACAAAAAGTTGAAAATAAATAGGTAATAGCTAAATCGGCCCTGGCGTTCTCAAGTTATGCGCTTACCAACGAAAAGTATTTTTTTATTATTTATATTATAGATTATTGTGTCAAAAATCGTAAGTAAGTACCTGCTTCAATACAAGTAATGCTACTTCCGAATCATGAAGACGCCTGGCTTAAAATACATTTCTTTAGTATGTAGGTACAAGGTGTTCAATCAATTATGAAAATAATAAGGAGAAACAAATTAAAGCGACATTTCTAACGTTCTATGGCGGGGTCTTAACTGTATACCTTAATTCAATAGAAAATGAAAAATACTCATTTAAAAGCATACATAGGTACGCCTCAACATTATCTGGAGGCGATTTATTTCTAATTTTAGGCCGTAACAGGTTAGGAAGACGAATGATGAGGAGGCCACGAGGTCGCTCCAAGTGTGCAATTTTGTGCAATTGTAAAATTAACCCTATATCACATGAACACAATTATCTAAGTACAAAGAAAATAACTGTGCACTCGTGAAAAAAATACCCATGAACAAGTATCGATTAAAAAATTAATCTATCCGTAGTAATCTATAAAGCTATTTATAAGCCCTACTCACATCATCTACCGATATAGATATAAAACATAATTTGGAATTAATTTACCGAAAAACCCTATAAATCTAAGGATAAATATTTTTCATTATGTATATCAAGGAATAAATATTACGCGATTGCTTTTAAATCCTATAACAGCACAAAAGCAAAGTATGTACAGAAACATGGATAATCAAAACTTAGGCATAGGTTAGGTACCAGACAAACTACAGGATAGGAAGACGATGGATTAACAGGCCGAGTCTCAGGCCTCCGACTGTGCAGTTTGTGCAGACAAATTATAATCCCCGTCACTACACTTCCTTAACTCAATTTTAACAAAGTGGGAAACATAATCAAACGTTAGCTGTGTTCTGGTGAAAATTACTTAGATGATGAACACTAAGTAATCCTTATTTAAACTATTCACAAAAAGCTCAAATACTATTAATAAGTTCACTAACACTTCATGAACACTGGTAAATTATTTAATTTAACTACTCTACAAAACTTTAACAGACTGATGAAATAATTTCAACAGATAGATTACTTTAAGGTCTCGGGAAAACAAACTCATGTAGATATACAAAGTAATAAGATCTAACAAAAAACGAGTGAAGCCTATACGAGGGGAGGAGTATGATAAAATAGGTAACATTACCAAAAAAAAATTAATAATTTTAATTCAAATATAAAACTCATAATAATACGGGAAATGCTACCGAATTGGCCTCAAAGTCTTTACAAACAAACAGTAAATAAAATTAATACGGGCATCCGATAGCGTTATTAAAAAAAATCAAGCATAATATTGATATCATCTAAAAAACGAAAAGATTAATTTCGAACACACCAACTTCTTAACCCCTTAAAAGAGTTTACCCGATTTTTGTTAGGCCTTACGTATTCAATTCTGTAACTAACCATGGTGGTCAATATGATACAGAAACAAACCTCATAAGTGGAAGACTGCCGGTGATTACGAGGCCACTATCTTGGGCCTCTTTGTTTCCATTGCAAAGCAAATAAAGACAAACTGGAAGAGGAAGACACTGTTGCATCAACTACCAGGAACCAGGAGCTAAATCCTGGTAGTTGGTACAAAAGGAAAACCAAAAAATCTAACAAAAACTAGGTTCACGCAATAATATCTCAGTATTTTTTAATTTTGCTACCCACATGAAATGTGAGAGGTTTGGATGGGTCCACAATACGTTAAAAGTTATTTGATTTCTCACTGATCGTGAAGCCAGACATAGGTATAGTAATGATAGCCACCAACGGCTACCTACCCTGATCTTCGAAAGAAATCATTACATCCCATCCGAAACTTATTGCGACAAGAACATTAATATCCAATTATTTTTACCAGAAAACAAGGAATAACAAGAAAAGCTTAGCTGGATGCCTTAAAGAAGGTCCACTAATGTGGAACCACCTTGATGCAGGATAAGGATGCTGGATCCAGCTGTTAGTATAAACAGTATTTCTTTATCATAATTAGCCTGTAATGTTCCCTTAGCTGGGAAGGCCTCCTCTCTTCGAGAGGGAGTGGGCTGTAATCTAGCAATCGGGCCCAGTGCGGGTTGGTAGATGTCACATGTCTTCGAATTTTTGGTTCTAGGACATGCCGGCTTTTTCACGATGTTTTCCTTCACCGTTTTGAGAGCAGTCGTGATGAAATTATTTACACAAATTAAAGCGCCTGTCTGGGTTCGACCCTAGACCTCTTTAGTCAGGGCCGTTACCACTACGACACCATTGCTCTAGTATAATTAAAATTAAGTGATCGATGATATAGAAAACGATAACATGACATGATCTGACTGATCTGATGTTGACGATGTGGTGAAGATTGAATGAAGTAGATAGGAAGACGGTGATTTCGAAGCCACAAGTTTCGGCCTCATGTTGTTCATATTGCAAAGCAAATAAAAATAAACTTGAAGGTAACTGAACAATTTAACAAAAACCAAGTTATGCAGTTTGTTAATACTGCTTCAAATGCTGCTTGAATTGAAAATAATAACCAATGGTTGAGCGGGTTAGTAAAAAAATTGATTTCTCACTGATCGTAAAGTCAGACATAGGTATTGTTATGTTAGCCACTAGGGGCAACCCACCCTGATCTTTGAAAGAAATCATGATGTCCCCTCAACACTTGATTGACGATAGAGAAATTAATATAAACATTAATTTAGAAAAAAAATAACAGCACAAGCACGAACACGCACCGCACGCGTCACATACAAGTTACGTTCTTCAACGACAAGAGATGATGATTTGACCTGACTTTTGAATCAAGACAGGAAGACGATGATGACGAGTCCACTATCCTGGGCCTATTGTTGTTTATATAGGAAAACAAATAAAGACAATGCAACGTGAAGACACTGTTACAACAATTGCTAGGAACCAGGAGTAGGATTCTAGTTGTTGCTACTAAAAGTATTATTTTTATATTCTTAAAAAGTCTAGGTGCTTTCGAAACCTAAAACTCAAGAGCTAAAGTAGGAAGACGGTTGATTTGAGGGCCATAAAGGCAACACCTATTTTGCCAATATGTTCAAAGCTAATATCAGTAAACAATTAAACTTACAAACACAACTACAGGGTAGGAAGACGATGGATCAGGAGGCCGTGGGGTCGCTCCGACTGTGCAATGTTGTGCAAATGTAAAATAAAACTCACTTCCCTTCACTATCAAATTAAATCGGAATAAAAATCAAATAACCGTGCGCTCGTGAGAATGATACCGATGATGATGTATCAATGAAGCTTAACTTAACTTATTTTTTTTTTTTGTTTTTTTTGTTTTTTATCTTGTGCCATATCTACTAATCTAATTTCAGTGCATTAAACAGTAACTTAGAATCTATTCATATGCTCCACTGACACATCGTCAAACGATAAGTATTATTAAACTGAACTTACAAAATTTAACTAGATAGGTACTAAAGATACGATAGCAGAACCAAAGAAACAGATCAAAATATATTTTATGTGACGATTTGAAAAATACAGTCTTGAAGAAACTCAATAAAAACATAAACCTCGTTTTATGATGTCTGTTAAATGTTTAAAAAGTTTGGGTTTTCATCGAAATAGCAAACAAGAACCAAGGTACAATGTACAAGATGACTAAACTGCTAGTCTACTTAATATCAAGAATTATTATCTTATTTAAAAGCAATCGACAAACCACACAACTTAAGGCCTATTATTTTATGATTAGATTTTATTATTAGGTACATAAGTTAAAGGTAACTTAAGATTTCGGAAGACGATGGTTTAGCTTATTTCTGCTGTGGATATTATCTGTGCAACCGCTTAAAGAAACACTATTGAATAACTTCTGGTGAAAATCAAATCAACGATGAAGTACCAACGGAACTGTCCTTACGAACTATTGTCATGCAATGTTAGTCAGAGAAGGTAAGCCCTAAAACGAGCAAAAGCATAAATAATCCATGTGCCTAGCGTTTTCTCTATGTTGGGGTCGGCTTCCAGTCTAACCGGGCGCAGCTGTACCAGTATTTTACATGAAGCGCCTGCCTATCTGACTTTCACTTCCCAGTAACTGGGTAACACGATATCCCTTGGTAAGATTGGTTGTCAAAGCTCTGGCTTTCTGACTAACCGTAACGACTGTCAGAGATCTACGAATGACAGCCGGGACCAACGTCATAACGTGCTATCCGAGCCAAGGATGAAGATCCCATATCTAATGAATGGTAAGGTCACCAATCTACGAATCGACCGCGGAAAGCGTATACCTTCGATTGACCCGTACGGCATAACTAATGACTTTAATAAATTTGGAAACTCCAAGAACATAATAAGCCACAATTACCTGAAGCAAAATACCTGTTGTGTTCTACTTAAAAACTGTCGAAAAGCCCGATTTTGTCTTATATGTAATAGCCTAGTGGCTCTGTCGATAAGCAGGTACGCAATATGACATTTCAGGCTATACATCTCCAGTATAAGCCGAGTTCTCATTGTACGAAAAGCCTATACAATACGAGGTCAGTTAAAACTGGACATGTATGTATTGATGTGTCGTCGCGTGTACCACTAATGCCGAAACAATAAATTTTAGGAACAGTATTTTCTAGGAAAAGAATACTGTAGAACAAAAGCCTTTTACTAACATCGGTAATTTAAAATTCTTGCAGCTAGATACCCAAAACTGACTAACATGACATACCAACTATAAATTTATCGTGCGGTGCACACTATCTTATAATATAATACACCTAGTTCGTGCTTAAAACAGTGACTTAAAAATAACACTACCTTACCTAGTTAATTTAATTTAAATCTAACTTAAATTATGGACCAGTTCCGCTGATATGCCACTGGAGTATTTGAGAAGTAAAGACTGAAAATTCTAAATCTAAAGGAGATTAACTTAAGCGCACCAGGTACCTTCATGAATTTGAAGTAGCAATACAACTATCCGATTCGTCTAATATTGAAATATCAAGGAATGTCAGATCTCGAAGATCGACTACTATCGATAAAAACCATATAGAAAAATTCTGTTTACATCTTGTCTATTTTTTTTTTTTTGTGGTCCGTACCCAAACGGCACCAACAGGACCCTATAACAGTCTGTCTGTCACAGGGTTGTATCTTTTGAACCGTAGTAAGCAGATAATTAAAATTTTCAGTGTGTCCAAATAATAAAAATACTAGAAACGTGTTTTTTTCGCCGGCTTATATTTACTGAGTTTTTTTTTATGTGTAGTTTTGAATATTGTACGGTAGCATGAACCCTTCGTGTGTGAGTCCGACTCGCACTTGGCCGGTTTTAATTTTACTAGATTCAAGTCACTAGTCATTACGTAAATGTTGCTCTCAATATTTTCTTAAAACAAAGGTACGTCGCAGCCTCAACACGAGAGGAAGTGTTTGCTTATGTACTTAGTTAGATTAGGACAGAATGCAAACTAAAATATCAACGTTGTTTATAGAAATATCCTTCTGAAATTCGAAGGTATAAAGCTCAAACGTTGTATAATTAATTTGCAGATCTATCACAATCTAAATAGTATCCTATACTTATTTAATAGGAGTCTTAAGTATTGGTGATGTTACACAACTTCCTCAGTAAAATCGTTCATGATTTTCTACCTAGCCAATTCCCGCGACATTTCCTTCCGTTCCAAAATCTTTGTTGTTATAGAACTTGTTCATGCCCTGTCAAGTTGATGAAACATACACTGAACTACTTACATTGATTGAAGGAGCACTCACAAAAGGACAACCCGAGTCTCTCTTGAAACTTATGTTCTTAAGGGTAGTTCGTTAAGTTCTTCTAGATACAGATACCTACTTATATACCATATATTTCCACCTACGCGTCTATATGGGGTCACTGTTCTCACTGAATAAGTTTTCAGTAATTTAATTTAAAATAATACTTACTTATTTTGATAAAGACTATTAATTACTTAAGTATAACTTATTAACGATAATTCCGATGTGAAAACTCAAATCTAAATATCTATCTTTCTTAGGTTTGTTAAAACTAAACGAAAAGGCACAAAAGGGAATGCTTTTACAACGTAAAATTACCTGAACTTAAAAATTTATTGCCTCAAAATTAATTAAAGACTTAACTTAATCCATGAGCTACAGCCTGCCATTCGGGTACTTAGCGATACTTCAAAAATCTGCCTACCGTGCGTGTTTCTACCATAAATGTTACCAATTATAATACAATTCTTATAAGTATAGATCTACATAATTAACATACGTCTTTTGGTGAGCTTATATGCGTCAATAAAATACATTTAAAGCGGACAATGAAAGCAGTACATAAATTCACTTCACAATAACAATTAGGTAGTTATATTATCGAGAGTCGAGTCATTGGAGGTTCCTATTTGGGAGGATCAGTGCGAGCGATAGTTTATACGTGAATGATGATGTTATCGGATATTGGCGCCGATTACTTTGTTCACAAACTAAACTAAATTTAAGTGCAGTGCATCTTTTTCTTTCTATTTCATTAAAAAAAGGACAGAAGATAAATATTAGTTTAGTCCTGTCAAATTAGTCAGCGCCTGACTTAAAGTGACGTAATTTTAGTAGCCATGTTTTTAATCACGTCTAAACTGTCTATGGAGTAACTTAATTTGACAGGACGAAACTAATCTTCTGTACTTTTCTTAATGAAACAGAAAGAAAAAGATGCACTGAATTTTAATTTTGTTAAGTTTGTGAACAAGGGAATCAGCGCCATTATTGTATTAATTCATACACCAAAACAGCGTATTGCTCAAGAGAATATGGATGTAGATGTTTTAGAAGTACACACGGGATGGTTGAGGGATAACATTGTTGTAAGTGTAGTTTAGTCGAGAGCCAGCGAGTTGTGTCGGGAGCTTACACTTCGTGCGCCGGCTTCTAGTTGCCAAGCCGCTCCTTGCGGATCTACCGCACAGCTGACGACTCTAAACCAACCACTAGCTCCCTCGGCTAATCATAAAACCAGACATCTCAACAATAACACTTAAAATGCTACCATAAAGTTAATTTACTGTTTAACAAAACGCAATCCATCACCAACAATATATAACAAACACATTTAACATAACCCATAAATAAAAAACTACCTCAGCCATGCTGAACATTTATTTAACCCGAGTCGAACTCGAAAATATACAACATAATTATATTTAAATAATATAAGCATCAGGTAGATTCCCTAATTGCATACTTGCAAGTCAACATAATACATATATAATATTATAATACAATACGGAGATCCGCCAGACCCTATGAAGTCTTCTCAAAACGTAATGTTGGTGTATGGGAATGTTTTACAAGTAGGTACTACCAGATGCAATCCTGTACCTATATGAACTAGAATACCAAATATAAACCAATCAGAAATGGTTTTTTTTTTTTTATTACTTATAAGTAGAAAATCGGTTTTTGATATAAAAGAAAATCCTGCAAGTTTTCGCTATTGAATTAAGTACAGTACAGTACCTATAACATAGTTAGTCCCAGTAAACATGTCCACTCCATGGAATCTATTCATGCGCTGTGCGGTATTAATTAGGTTCATCAAAATGTTTCGCTTTGCAACGAGCTCCATTATTCGCTACGAAAATTATGTATATTGGTATTCCGGTTCCCAAGCAATGTTTTGTAAATGTTCATCAATCGAGTCTAGCGGTTACCCGTTTGAATACAAGGTACACTACATAAAATATACATAATATCTATACCTACATGTGCGAAAATTATTGCTGCACGAATACACGTCTGTGATAGTCGTAATTAATTGGGTACTTAATTATCTTATAATTTACGGGTACCCATGTGATGTCTATCAATTTTCTTTGTTTGTTTTTCGTGACAGAAAGACGTAACATTGAAACGGTGCGGTTGCCAAAACGCAAACCGCGCGCTATAAAAAATATCCCATTATTACGAGTACTCATTAAAACCGGATTTTAAAGTTTGTTAAAGAAATGAAAATGTATTTTTAATAGATACTCATTTCAATTTATTCTAAAAGATGTGTAGAACGCAATTTTTGTAGCTATTATTGAATCCGTAGGGAGAAGGCCCTATTTAATTTAGCGATACGCTAAGAAGGATAGAGTAATTATAAGTTATATTCGATTACCTACGAGAAGCACCACATGGATGCCCATTATACTTTCTAGGCCTAGAGAGTAATGTTTAATTAAAATTGCTAACTATTGTGAATATTGTGATGAATTTCATGATATAACATCTAATTAAGCGATTAATATTTACCTTATAAATAATTACATACTACATATTTAATCATTATTTTACCTAATAATTTAAGTAGGTATCATAATCTCGCTGCGTATTTACATCGTTTTAGCTGCCACAAAAGGGCGTATTTTCTAATAGCGTTAATTTTATTCTATAACTACATGTTGGTGTTGATCTTACAGTTGATTATAATTAGTTGTTCCGTACACCTATAGGTATAAATACCTAGAATACTAATGTAAGTAATATTTAAAATATGATAAGCATTGCGTTCGAAAAAGTACTTATATACTTTAATTTAATTGCTATTGCTAATTTAGGCGTGTTGTTTTTCAATCGACAGATAATTTTTATTCGTCTAATAAAAATGACGTCTGACAGATTTTGTATAGAAGCACTGTCAATAATTCAAAATTATTTCTCGGATAAAATTAGCTGGCGTTGGAAAAATCAGCCGGAAGTGTCAGATATTCCCACTACAGCTACTTGTAGAACCTATGATCTATCCGGAATGTGTTAATTACTGAAAACTTCATGGAATGTGAACAACTACGTGAAAAAACCGTACACCGAGAGTTGACGCGATATGTATTCGGGAACAGCCCTTTTTCCACAAGACAAAACTAGGACAGTAATCCATTTTTGTCGAGATAAACCGGACAGCAAAACTTCGTAAAATCCTTCCATGTTACCTGTTGTTGTTACCTGTTTGCTTATTTTATAAGCAGGAAACGTCGTGACGTTGTAAAATTGGGTTAAAGAAACCGGGTCCTGACGCAATAAACTGTAAACTTTAACATTCTGACGCGGCAGTACTGACGTTACTGGTGACCTCTATAAACCTGATAGTTTCGCCGCCGAAACTGACAGCCGGACCTCAGAACTTATGGCTGCTGGCCGGCTGCTCGGGCGGGGTCACGTTCATCCCCATGTTATCGTAAGAGAAGTCCAAAGTGGTATCTTCTGCGGGGTGTCGGTTGCTAAGTGCTGTGCTGATGGTTTTCGGTGTGGTGGCACCCTGGCTCTTCTCGGTCTGTGAAGTCCTGGTGTCCAGGTCCCTCGCGTTCAGAGGCTGCTGCGGTCGTTTCGCTGGTTCGGGGGGATTCCGTATCTCGAGTTTAAGTTCGTGCTTCGGTTTGGGCAACTCCGCGTGTGGGTTGTGATGGGTCAGGTCGTTTGGGTACTGCTTCACACGGTTCTGGAAATGGTGAAGGATATTTTATCAGTGATTATCTATTAGAAGGAATTATTTTATTTAAAAAAAAACTGTATGGCACATATGTGAAATTGTAATATGTACGAGTATGTCATTTGGGGAAAAAAGAAGTATGAATATTGCACGTATCTATGTCATAGGAATGTACATATATTGCATGGTTGTATGTATGCTTCACGTACCTTTGTATGTAGATGTTTATATTCCATTTATGTAGTATACGTACGTGTAATGCATGTATGTGTGTCAGAAGAATGTGTGCTCAGCTAAGTGTGTTGCACGTCTGTAAGAATATTGATTTATACCTAAGTATGCTAAGTGCACGTCTTTCACGTATGTACGATTATGTAAAGCTGTTATCAGACGGGTATGTCTGTTAAGCTAATATTAATAGGATCTCTAAAAATGAAGATTTATTTGTATGTGTGTAGCACGTGACGTTTTTGTATGTGCGCTACAGATAACGTGTTTGTATGTGTATTACACGTGACGTGCTTGTTCGTATGTTAAACGTGACGTGTTCTTTTGTGTGTTACTTGTGACGTATTTGTATGTGTGTGATACGTAACGTGTTTGTGTGTGTGTTACATATGACGTGTTTGTATGTGCGTTACAGATGACGTGTTTGTATGTGTATTACACGTGACGTGCTTGTACGTAAGTTACACGTGACGTGTTCTTATGTGTGTTACGCGTGACGTGTTTGCATGCGTGTTACAATGACCTGTTCGTATGTATGTTATACGTAACGTGTTTGTATGTGCGTTACACGTAACGTGTTAGTATGTGTGCGACACGTGACGTGTTTGTATGTGTGTACGCCTAGCACGTATTATTATTATTATTATTCAGTGTTGTCAAGTAAATTCAGCTAAATAAATCATTTACCTTCGCCGGCTGAAATTTCTGTTTGATGTATCGCCAAGAGAACTTGCCCCTGCAGACGATGATGAGAATGAGCACCAAGATGGCCAGGGCCACCCCACTGATGATCAAGGCCGTCTGCGCCTGACGCTGCACACCTTCGAAAGCATAACCTTTGTCAACCACCGTTCACCAATATGTCTATAATATTAAAATAATCATGCTCAATCATAGATTTACTGGGTAATAAAAAGATGACAGTTGCATTTGCGCAGTGCGAGTTTATAGCATTTGCAGTACCCTACTTCGTTTATCAATAATTATTACATTGGCATTTCGCTTTAGAGAAAGTTTCCTCTCGCAGTAGAGGGTATGATGATTTTATTAGCAAACACAGATGACAGGCTGAAAGACTTTGCCGCCTTTTCTTGATCCTCAATTAATTTATGAGACAATGATTGCTACAGTTGCCACCATATTTCAAAATTCTGATTCATAAATATTAATTTTCAACACCCCATAATACAGGATGGCAGGGAAATCGACACACAAACTGTAACCACGAATTAAGCACATGATTTGAGACTAGGGGGTCTCAAATCATGTGCTTAATAAAACATATACATTTTTCATTAGTTTTCAAAAAAAATAATCAGCTGTTTCATAGAAAACTACAATACCTACGCGATCAAATGTATGGAACGAAAATTTTTACGCAGGGTGGTTCAGAATCATGTGCTGAATCCATGGTTACTATATACTATACCTAAAATCTCTCCACATAAATGAAAATAAGATACAAAATAGCACACACAACTAAAGCAAAACTAGGTAACATTTGCAAACTACGCTTTACGTTTTCAATGAAGAATTATTTAGGGACGGCGCTAAGGGGACTTATAAGCGCTACTAGTTGCTCCTGGCACTAGATGTCTGCCTGTACTAGACGTATAATTCATAGGAAAAGTATAAAGTTTCAGTTACCAGCTGTGCCGTTATGGCAGGTGGAATACGCGGTAGAATATACTGAGGTAACTCAGTACATCGTTTGTTCGCTGTTGATTTCATTAGCACGCTAGTGGCATTACCTTAACTACTAAATTATATCATGTCAACGAAAAGGCAAAAAAACAGTAAGTCTGCTGAATTTTAACTAAATAAATGACACTGCTTAGGTATAACAAGTACCTACAAACTGGCTGGATGCATGGTTGAATCGGGACGAAACGAACTTTAATATGGATTTTATCGTTGAAATAATATAGTTTGCTGCCAAAAAGGACTAATGTGTTTACTGTAATAAAAGATTAAGGGCTCTTTTGAAGTTTCGTCCCGGTTCACCCCGTTTGACGGTACCTAAGTGGCATATTTATCTGGTTACAATATTTCTTCTCTTCTCACTATTTAAGTACTTAGAAAACCACTCATCAAACATATATATTTTAATGATTCAGTACACGCTAGCATAGCTACTGTAGTCTCATATTTTCAATAGCAGTTGTCATTGCAAATTAAGAGAAGTTCAAAATTAACTCGACTTTTAAAATCAATAATACTTGTAACAAGTTCAGGAGGAAAGCGTTAACTTTATTCAACATTCGCAGTAAACATGTCAGTCTAATTAAGGTCTAAAACTTGGATATTCGCAGCGCAATTTCCAGAACTTGCAAAAACTTATAATTTCTATGACATTTAATTTGGTATTCTGTAGAATAGTGTTCTGCAGCACAACACAACACAGTTCTACAGAATATCAAAATGGTTATATTGTTATTTACCAGTATGTATATATGTACACTCGAGCTGTCTATTTGGTGTACAGACAGCTTACTTGCAACTACAGTCCGGCCGTCAAAAGAATGCGTTCCTGACACCTGTCAGTGCGACAATTCTAATAGCTAATAAAAATCAAATTCGCAAAACACGTACCTATTCGTTTGTATGGAACTGACAGGTGTCAGGAACGCATTCTCTCGTTAGCCGCACTGTATTTTTAAACAATGTTGTGAGTGTGCTGAATAGTCAATTCTTTTACATGACTCTCTTGATTATGCCATAAGCTTCTCAAGTTATAACACACACACGAACGTAAAGAAGATTCTATTGCCTGTATACCGATTAGCTTGTTCGCCTGTACAATAAGACTCGGTCCGTGAGCTCAACAGAGTCTCGGCTTATTCAATATTAACCCGACGAAGCTCTCAATTGGACAGCGAAAGGACATTCTCATATAAAACGCAGAAACCAATTTAGGTATAATATCTTGTTTAAAAGAAAGATAAAGTTTCTATGATGACAAATATTTATTTTTAATATCACTAGGACAATAGTATTACGGATTTATTCTACCTTTGTAAGTAATCCTACTATTTCTATATAGGATTTTGTTGTGTAACACTCTAACAGTAACAATGGCTTTCATTTTGACAGTTCAACAGACATTTCGTAGTTGAGCAGAAATATTTTTCGAACTAATGTATGAAGCAATGGATTAGCTATATCCTTGAAAATTATTCATAATTATTGTGATTGGTAGTGTGTTACGCAATTAGGGTACTGGGTGATATAGTATTGAACATAAATAGGTACTCTAAAATGTCAAAAATAAGTAAAAGTTGAATGTGCGGTGCCTAATTAGGTAGTAAGTAATCACCCCATGAACAAGCTTGTCTCACTTTAAACTGATAAAAAAAGGATTAAGGTTTGCCCATTGCTTTAGCATTAAATGGCGTCAAACTCATTAACCTCTGAGCTTGTGGATATAAATAATGAAGTAACTTTCGGCCCTATTCCTAATTTCCATAAATATTATATTCCCAGCACACTTACGTTTAATTTAATTTGCTCTTCTCTGATGTTTATTTTGTTCACGCGTTTCTCTTTGTGAAATAAATAGACTTCTTTAAACAGCCTTTAAAAAGATTCTCTCAAACGCACAAAGCATTAAAATAAATACTAATGATAAAAAAAACGAAAAATACATTCTCCATGCAAGAGTAAGTAAAACATATTCGCAAAAGCAAAAAAGACGTACAACGAATCAAATATTGCATGAGCATAAAATTCAGAACAAAGTAAACCTAGAAAAAGGAAAAAAAAGATAAAAATAGAAAGTTACCACTCAGATCCCCTGGAGGATGTGTATCTTCGGACCTTCGCATGTACCTCAGGTCGAGGAGATAGCCTGTAAATAAACAAACACGGGTGTAAACAAGAGATTTACCTATAAATAATTTTCTGTTGTAAATAAACTGTACATGCATTTAGGTAGCTGTGGGAACAGGATAATTTGGTCACGTTACTAATGTAGCTTACATTACAAAAAATGTAAGAATATTTGTATGCCATAAGGCCAAACATGATAGATCTCTTTTTTCTAGAGGGTGGCAGGAGCATCGACGCACAACCTACAATGAATTTAGAACATGATTCTACTGACGTGAGGCAGACAATTTTCAATTTGCCGCCAAATCGTAAAAAAATGACAAATGAATAAAATACATACACAATAATATTGGCAAACAGTTCCATTATCAAAATTTGAACTTATTTTTTTATTATATCGTTTACAAGTGGCCAGTTCTAAAAACTTTCAGTGTCGCCCTCGTATTTCCCAAATATAATATTTTTCTTTATATTTAGATGTATATATTTCTCATCAGCATCATCATCATCAGCCTATAGCAGTCCACTGCTGGCCAATAGTCCTCTCCAATTGCCATAGGAGAGGCCATTTTCTACACATAAATGTCTTGAATCTTGGAATCTTGGAAGTAGGTACCTACAGCTGGAGTAGATAAGTAGACCAACGTAACACGTCAAAAAAATCTTCTGTTAAGTATTCCATCATGTAACGAAGAAAACCGTAATGACAAAAAAAAAATTGGCAAAAAGACTAATGCGACAGAAGTGTCGAATGATGCTGTTCAAAAACTTTTTTTAAGAAGTGTATTAATTTCTAGTGATCTACTGACGCTTTGTCTGGCAGTCTGAATATTCTCTTTGAACTTTTCAAGGTCATTATTTTAGGCTGACGTCTATGAAAGCCGGTGAAACCGAATCTTTCACCTTTTTATACTTTATTTTAGAATCTATACTTTACATTGTGATCTCATTTTTATTTCTATTTATATTAATTTCTGTCTTAGCCTTAAATAAGTTGGCAAAGTTGCAAAATTGTTCGTCATGTAATAATATTTTCTTTTTTTAGTTATCTTAATTTTATGAAGTATTTTGCCATAATTTCTAAATTCTAAAGCCTTTAGTTTTATTATTATTATGTGTGATAAGGGTTTAACCTTCAATGCAATTCATATATATTTCTCCAAGGACGGTGTTCCGTCCTACGTAAAAAACTAAATAATTTTCTCAAGACCAAGCGACGCATATTTGAATGAAGTTTTCCTCATTGAATGTGCGTGGATGTACAAACTTTTTACAGACCAGCACATCAAGCTACTACAATCTGACAAATTTCTTTAATAGATTTTCAACATTATCGCTAAAACATTAAGGTTTAAGGTTGATTGGGAAAACTTGACAGGTTCGGGTAGCTTGACCTGCTGGCGTATGTACATTCACGCATTTAGCCTCTAGGCTAGTGGGGAAAATAATTCCCATAGTTCAACTGATTCTAAACCCAATTTGCATTTACGTAAGGTCTGAGGTCTCTATTGTCTAAGGAAAACTTCTGGATCCCTTTCAGAGAATCCACACTCACAGTTGTTGCTGCTAGTGTAAGCTTTGACTTCTCTGACATAACATAACTTTGAGTATGCTTACGACCGGTTCGCAAATACCTACGCTCTAGTGTTCTCCGTGAAGGAGATATTGTAAAATGAATAAAACTTTGTGCAGTTTTCAGAATATTGTTAATAGAATGGTAACTTCAAAATTGTAACGTTTTTTAGTTTAATTAGGTTAGTAGGATTCATATGTTTATAGAGAAAACAAGTATTTGATTAAAAAATCAATTCTTGCAAGTACCCTAGGTATTCGTTCTCCCGGTCATAATATCATAAAAATGCTTTTATTCACATTAAAACGAGATCTCAGCCGTAAAACTCAGTTTCAATGGCTTCACAATAGAAAGGCATTAACGGTACGGTACAGGTTTCTTTGCTACGAGATAAGAAAAAATTAGGGCCGGGTATTATGTTGACGCAGGCGGGTCGGGGAAAAAATGTCCCGAGCAAACAAGTCGCAGGTCGAGCCCACGACAGGTGCTTGCCCGGGCCACACACACACCACCACACAACGCACTTCACAAAACTATCAACTATTAAGCGCTTAACGAATACATTGTTTCACAACTCCCAGCTCTGGACGGATTAACCTAACGCAACAATACAAAATAAAAAAATTAAATTAAAAATTTAAAAAAACCCCCGACACAAAATAATAATAAAAATAGTATGAATGTAAAAAGCCTAAAACAATTTTTTTTAAACTATTGATAAAATAACCACGAATAGAACAAAAAAGGTATAAACGTGAAACCCTATAAAAAGAAAAAATAACCTTGAAATTATGACCCTACGTAAGTACGTATCAAATTTATTGATTTAATGTTGTCCCGTCGGGGGACCGCTCTAATTATTAGCCTAACGTTCTGTTATAGTTTAAAATAGTAGCGGTCCCCCGACGGGACAGCATTTTATCAAAAAATTTCATACGTACTTACGTAGGGTCGTCCGTCGTTTTTGCGTCGGGGGTTAAAAATGGTTTATTTCATCCCAGTATTAAATATTACATACTTAAATACAACTATGAAATAAGACATTTTATTTTGTCGTTTTCGAAATATAAAACGTAAAGTAAACTCCTGTTCCAAACTAAAAACCGAGCGGAGCAGAGCGCTCTTTTGTTTTCCACAACACAAGTTCATTCAAAGCCCGATCATACTTTTCATATTGTTTACAGACGAACTAATTGAAAACTCGCATTTAATTGCATCGCGACATATGCTACAAAAACAGATCACACTTGCACAATTTATAAACAAAGAGCCACCTGTATTTGAGTTCACCGACGATATGGCTGCACACAGACAAGCAGTTGTGTTCGTGTGCGTGGCTATACATGTGTGTGTACCATACCTGTCGAAGTCAACGGAGCATGACTTTTATGGGTATTGTTACACCCCTTACCAATGATCCTACAACTGCATTCTATTCAGCCCGTTATAACTCGTGATGTGCGAGCAATAACGATCCATTCGCAGAGGATTGGATAACATGGTACTGGCATGCACCTGATACTTTAAAATTGTACAGATGATATAAGCGGAGCGCGACGCGTTCCGAGTTCCGTGAGCTGCGTCCAGTGATAAAAAAACATTGCATGCTTTTTGGCTAGATGCAAAGGTTGTCCGACTGAAAATAATAACTGCTGTAGCTCGAAGGAATAATGCCTTTTCGTAATAATGATCGTAACAGAATATCTATAGACCACGAGAGCTTAATAAATCCTATTATTTTGTAAGAAAAAAGTACACAAAGCCTGAAATAAAATTCTATAGAATACAAAAATGGATGCGGAAAATGGTTTTCTATCTGATCTTTTAATTTGTTTGTTTTTAGGGTTCCGTACTTCAAAAGGTAAAAACGGTACCTTAAGACCATTTTTTTTCAGGAACTCTTAGAGGTATCTAGTTGGAATTAATGTCAAATACGAAGGTCTTGGAGCTCCAAAAAAAATCAAGCTTCTTAATCTACGCAATAATAAAATATTGCCATTTCTGCGACATATTTTTATACAACAAATAAATTAAAACCTATAGGGCCATTCCGGTTGACCTAGAATCATAGGCGCAAGGTCTCATAGCACCAGTAAAGGAAAAAGTCCGAAACTCATTGATTTATAGTTTTATCACATAATTTTTTTTTTTAACTATTACAAACTTACGAGATCTGTAGTTAGAGAATTGACCGTGACGTATATCGATGTATGGGAGAAATTGTCTTTCAACTACAATGTTAAGTTTGTTTTGGGATACAGTCATTCTAACTACGGAACCATTTATAGGCCGGTTTTTTTTTTATCAAAGAATCCTCGCAATGCTAACAGGAATACATTCACTGGAGATATTTCCCGATAGTCTGCATTGTAAATCGAGAAGGCAGCAGTAATATTTTCCCATAAAGTTTTTAATGAGTTTTACTTATTAGTACAGACGGATAAAAAGAATGCTTAGAATGTTTGTTACTCGAATGCCAGGATTTATAATACCTATCTATACTAATATTATAAAGACGTAAAATTTGTTTGTTTGTTCGTATGTAGGAGGTAATCTCCGAACTACAAAGGGCATTTGAAAAAAAAATGCATTTGATAACCCAATTCTTGAGGAAGGTTTATAGGCTATCATGCTAAGACCCTATGAAGCCGAGTAAAGAGGGAAAAAAGTCAGTAAGAACGCTAAGTACTAGAGCGGCCAGGCGATGCGATGCGATGCTACGGGGACAACAAATTTCACGCAGACGAAGTTGCGGGCAGAAGCTAGTCTCAAATAAAAGGACTAATAAATGTAAGTGGACAGAGTAGGGTTGGAATTTTATAGCAAACTGAATAATATACTGACACGTGTATGTAATAACGTAATATTATTATTGTGAGATGTCAGATAGACACAGAGAGACATGTTCATTTTTAAGACGAAGGAAGGTTCAATATACTTAATGGATATAAAATATATATTCACTAGGTGCGCCCGCGGTTCCTCCCGCATAAATTTCGATCCCGTGAGAATATCGAGAGAAAAGTCCTGTGTGTTAATCCTGGTTATAAACTATATGTGTGCCAAATTTCATCCAAATCCATTCAGTCGTTTTTGCGTGAAAGAGTAAGAAACCTCCATCCCTCCTCACAAACATTCTCATTTATAATATGAGTAGGATATTAGGATTAAAATCATTGAAATATTAGCTTTGCAAAAAACTACTTGGTTGATATCGCCTTATTTTTGCATTGTGATGTGATGATTGTCATTATTTCGACAGTCTAGATTTTCGAATTATTTTTTAACTTTTAAGTACTCTTTGCCAGAATTCTAAGATCGTCATCCAGCGGGGTAATTTCGTAACACACATAAAATGACAAAAAAAAATTATCGCTATGGGTTTAATTTTGACAGTTCACCTACGTTCATTGCGTTATTAACGTTGTTGAGCAGAGAAATTTTTCAAATCTATCAAGCAATGGATTAGTAAAGTCCTACAAAACTTTCGGATTGTGATTGAAAGTCTGTTAAGCAATTAGCGTCCGTTTATCATTTTATATAGTCAGAAAATAGTGCTGAAAAACAGTGTCAAATACAGATAAAGTTTTTATCGACGAATATTTACAGCAGCTGTCTAGATCACCAACAGGTATTAACGAGTTCATTATCGCGTGTGATACAATCGTATACAGTTTTTACTATGATACTATGTCAAGATCAATCTCCTGAACATGGATCGCAGCATCACTAGTACGTGTGCTCACTTAATTCTCTACAACATCTGCACCATTACCGTGTTGCCATATAAATGTGAAACCACGCTCATATAAGAGATGCTTGACCTGAAACCTACACATTCTTTACTCAAGTGCAAGCGAGACAAACACAGCAAAACAGAGACAGCGACAACTGTAGGCGGTTTGCGGTCACGAAACCAGTTGTAAAGTTTATTGTTTAATGATAACAGACTTTATAACTAAGACGACTGAGTGAATAATCGATTGCTCACTTTTTAAGGCTTCTATAATTTTTTGTTCATAATTATTATTCATCTTTATAGCTCCAAGGATTTCCATCTGATGGAAACGCGGCAGAAGTTTCTGAGAATGTTGGTCGTAGTCCAGATAACACGTGTGTTTGTAGATGTTATACCTACTTAATGTATTATTTATTCAGTGTCGTCATACTTAAATTACTAAAGTTAGTAAGACACTCCTCTCGCTAAGATGGAGTGGGCCGTAATCCACCACGCGGGCACATTGCGGGTTGGTATATGTCACATGTCTTCGATCTTTTGTTACAACATGCCGGTGTCCTCACGATGTTTTTCTTTACCGTTTTGGTAGCAGTGGTGATGAAATAATTTTACACAAAGTAGCTCCTGTCATGGTTCGAACCTACAACTGCTAGTTTTCCATATGTCACAGAAATCCGCCCGCTCAAAGAGATTCTGATTACAGTACAGGGCCTTATGGTCCACAGTGCCTTTGCAGAAAATCTCGATCAAACGAAATAAAAGCTGCTCCACGCGTCTATCGATCGCTTGTCCAGATCTTCAAAAAAATACGTGAGGTTCGTTAGCCACGACCATTAGGCTGATGAAGTCTGTATGACTAAAAATTTCAATGCTATGGGGTCTAAACTCATGTGCTGAATCCATAGTTACAGTTTGCGCGTCGATGTCCCTGCCACCCTGTATACAGGTTGCTAAAAAAGTGGAAGAAGAAGCTTACCTTGGCACTCTTTGATGCAGAGTCCAGCATCGTAGTTGTGGCTCGTCTTGTTGCAAACGACGCTGCAGGGTGCGCACCGATTGGTGTCCGGGGAGCAGTACTCCTCGAGCTGGCAGGTCAGCTGGCCGCATCGGATGCCGTCCAGCGTGAGCTGGGCGGATGCAGCGCCAGCCACCGCCAGCAGGCATGCTAGTCTAGACATGGTTGATCTGCAAAGAGGATAGAATATAATACAACATTGTTTTTTGTTGCTACAGGTCGTCAACCAATAAAATTAAGCGATAAGGCCGCCCATTGTATGTTTTGTAGAAGTAAGCGTAATTTTTGTTATATATTTTCTGGTGCACAATAAAGTATATATAAATAAATTTATAAAATATCTCTTCAGCATACCAAGAATATATTTAAACATGGATAGGACGAATTGAAAACTGAACTTTGTACAAGAACTAAGTAAGAGGGTTATAATTTGAGTGTTGGTTTGCTTAGAAAGTATTGGCGTGGGATCTGAACATTGAGTAAGTTGAAGATCGTCAAAATATGACTGTGCCTAACTATAACTCTTTCAATGTTAAGTACGCCTATAATTTATGTATAAATTAGCAGTATCTGATACCTTTCCCAAATACTATTGTTTATTTATTTATTTCCGCAGCATATGCAATTGGTGTTCCTTTAAAAAATAAATATCATTATACCAGTAGGTAACTCGGTCAGTACATAGGCGGTTACGATAAGCTATGTAATAAAAACGCATTTGCGTGGAATGCATATGGGTCCATAATGGAGTTTTATCGATCCATATGGAAGGCGTATTGATCCTTATTCCGGTACTACAAATCGACTGAAACGATTTTCACAAACTGGGCATATACACAGATCTGTCAAGTGTACGTAAAGCATTTAGTATTGTAGACTAGCTGTGTTGTGACATCTGTCATCCACAAATATAATGACTGAACACAATTGTAAAAGCAACATAAGGTAACCGCAAGACTGAGTCCTTTAGGCACAAGTCGGCTAAACGGAACACAAAGGACTTAGTTAATGGAGAAGGGGTTATAAAAACATTTCCACTCGACGCCGTTACTAAGATCCCCTTTTATATCAACATCAAAGGGTACCGGGTTGCAATCAACTTTGCATAGGAGATGTCAGATGAACGTTAAATTGATTAGGGGCGTTGGCCTGTAATCATGAGTTGTCAGGATAATTCAACCAAATTGCGTAACACACTTTCAAGCATAATCCGAAGGATTTTGAAGGAAATAGTTAATCTATTGCTTCATAAGTTTGAAAAAATCGTCTACTCGACAACGTCAATCAGGCAAAGAACGTTGTTGAATTGGAAAGGCGTACGCAATCGTTAGTGTGTTACACAATAAGCTCGCTAATTAGTCTACAGCTGGTATCAGGTACAACAATGAATTGGTAATACCATATTTATGACCATAGTTCTAACTTATTAGTCTATAAAGAATGTTGGTTCTTTACGCCATTCTGCACGATTCTCTCAGCAGAGAAAACGTAGAGATCTCCTCTTAAATGAACTTTCATTTACTTGCAGATTATATTGGCGTAATATTAACATAAGTTATTTACACCAGACTCGCATAGAAAAGTGGGAGGGAGATGAGTCTAATGCATTTAATACTAGAATCATACTTGCCAGGTACTTAGAGGAAGCATATTAATTAAGTATTTATAAAATCATTCAAAGTTCTACGAAGAAAATAATCTCTTGATACAGTGCATTTTCTTTACATGCCCTATTTGGTAAACAAACACGTTACGATAACGAGGTCTCGCATGACAACATAATATAAACGTCTTGTTATTTTTATAAGAAGCCTACCTACACGGTACGCATTGCATGAACAACTTCTTCAAATTAATCATTCAAACATATTCATTTTCTTAATGATCGATATCTGAGTACTCTCAATGAGCCATGTTTGTTTATTAAGTAATGAAATACACTTTGTATCTCTTCAATATCTTTAATAACACCGGAGCTGTGGAGGTCGGCTAGCCTTCGTAGTATACTTTTAATAACAGTAATTATGACAACCACTGAAGCGCAGTTGATCACGTTTCCATCAAGTTTACGCAGCTCAGCAAGGTGTAATATACGTGGATGTTTGATTCGCTTTTCCCGCATTGAATCAATGCAAACATTCACGTTTGTAAATAAACATACGACAGATCTATAACCAAAGGGTGTTCGTACGTTTGTAACTGAACAATTATACGTAGCGCTCGAAACGTTTGAGTCCAAATATGATTTTTATTATTTTCAAATAGAAACAGCTACAAAACGGTTGGTTAATTCTCGTAGTAATAATGAAAAAAAAATTGAAGGTGTTATTTCCGACAAGAAAACCTTTTTTTTTTTCTAGCCGGCTCTTTAATTTTTGGCTACAAAATATTATGTACCTTCTCTATTTCTTTCTATCTTCACAAAGGTTCACATAGTTGTTCTTTGAAATGTTCTAAAGCATATGTATGTGTTATGTCCTTTTACTTTTGCCTTTGACGAGCGGTTATGATGACTCATGGTGATACCTCGCTTGAAGCAGTCTATCGGGAAAATGGTTTTTAAAAACCTAGTAATTTTTTTGGTCACTTATTGTATAAACTGGTATTTATCGTCGCAAAATCCGTTAAAACTATTGTTTGGTAGGTATAAGTTACATTTAAAATATATAGGTACCTACTTATTTAAATAAAACCGTCTTTATTTCGTAGTTATATTTACCCTTGTATATACTTAACAAAGCCATAACTACTGGACCAAAAAAACTATTTTAGTACCTAACCAGTGTCAGTTAAGTAGGTCTCTCTTCTCACCTCATTAATAACAAATTTAAGGTACTTCATTTTAATAGTCATTACCAATGTCCCATTACTAATTTACCTAATTATCCCAAATGCGTAGGTCTGTGTAACGCAAACACCATAAGCCTTACGTATCGAAAGCTATTTTAAAATAAAAATTAGATAACAAAATGGCAGTTATCCAATACCTACATTTAGTTAAATACTAATACATCAGCTAGCAACATAAAATACATTTTAAAAAAACTCAAGCTTCTGATCTAATATTAACAGTACTTTAAAATCACCGGTAAATAACCGTTTCATGCAATTGATACAATGGCGTTCAAACCGTTAAGGTACCTACTGATAGAAAAAAATATAAAATATTTAAAAGGACTGGCCCCTACTTTCGCTGCATAGTAATCAGGATGAGTCATCCTCGTCCGTATGCTCTGTTGTTAACCGACATGGCATATTGCTGCGGTTCTACTCACTAATACGCCTTCAGGTACTTTTAAATAGTTAAGTATGTCTTTGTATTGTGTCGACGTCTCCAAGCAACCCTCATTTTTTATTCTACTGCAATTGTATTTACAAAAGAACGGTGAAAATACACTCCCGGACTCCTAAATCGAGCCACCGTGCCTTTTTGTGTTTATATGTTTAAAACAACATAATGAAAAGTCAGAGAAAAGGTTTTTATACTTGCAGTTTTGAAGCTGACTTACTGGCCGTCATTCCCGTACCATTATTATTCCAAATTTGAATTCACGAATTTAAAAATAGAGAAGAAAATCGGAGTTTGATCGCTCTTAAAGAAGCAACAAGCTTTGAATAGATATCTATAAGTCAATAGTTATTTCGTTATTGGTTTTGTTTTGCATAAAAAGAGTATCGAAGTGGTTTGTACTTATTTTTTTAATCCATTCTGACGTTCTAATTATGGATACTGCACCTGAAGTAGCCGTGCAAGCTGTGGCACTTTAGTCAGCGAAACGTTAGTGCACAACTTCATGCTAGTTGTTCTCCGTCCAAAGAACTTACCACAGTCTTGCCGTGCATATATATTTTTTAAATTTCTTAATTACTTCTTTTCATTTACACTGACAGCGCAAACCAATGAATATCTCCACAGTATTGCTAGTCGTAGGCATTCGTTTTGAATATGGAACGTGTTAGGCGTAGGTGCACGGTGTTATTAAGGAATTCATCACGTTTGACGGCGCAAGCGCTCGGGCCCACCCCTGAATATGCAACGTCAGTCGACTGACACGCGATCAACGTGACATAGTCGTAAACAAACGAGAATAAAAAATTACAGTTACCTATAGTAAGAGATGAATGAAAATAATTTACCTGCCCTCTGTATTGTCGTAATTAAAAGCACTTTGTATTTAAAATGCTGAAATTATTTTTATAACAGAGTATAGGCAGTTTTTTCTTTGCTTTGTTACCTGTTTATCATTATCAAAGCTTTATCTTTTTAATTAAAAGTACTTTTGCGTAAAACACATTTTAATATTCTTAACTCTATATTTTATATGGATAATTGTTCCCCCAACCCACGCCATCGCATCGCATCGCCTGTCCGCGCTATTACTTCGCTTTTCTGAGCGTTATTTTTGACTCGACTCCTAAGGATCCTAGCGTGATTCTAAATAACCGTCCTCAAGAATTGGACTATCAAATGCAAAAAGATTGTTTCGAATCTGATCTGACTAGTAGTTCGAGAAATTAGCGTTGAAACAAAAAAAAAACAAACTCATGCTCAATGCTTTCGTGGCATCTACTATATATTTTGGTCACCATAACAAATAGAAAGACTTAAAATACCCACCCAGCTTCATCGAAATCTACATTGTTTTAATAGTGTTGTGATCAACAATAATCATAATTATGGTTTCCGCAAATGATAAATTATCATGACACGTTGTTCTGGGAACATTCGTGTCTCAATACAAAATGGATTTATTTACAGGTAGGTACGTAATATTACGTAATTAAAACGTTATAAGAGGCCAATCAAACGAAATACGTATTTAAATAGATTATAATACTGTTTGTTTAGTTTATTATACACGAATTTTAGCGTGTTGTTCCACCTCATATTATTGTTCTACGCAGTACAACTGATTCTAAACGACCTTTACTGTATGAGTCACCAAATAACTGATGATTTTCGGAGGTTTATAACGAAGTTTTTAGGTGCATTTAATTTCATTTGGATAGCGAGGCGACAGAAAAATACACAAATACTGAAATATAGCAACTTATTTTGTAGAAATACGCGGTTTTTCACTATGACATCAATGAATAAACAACTTTTTAAATACTCAGCATAACTCAACTACGACAATTATCACACAAAAGGCACAAAACAACGAAGGAAATGAGAGACAAACAAACCTTTCTACCTGTGAAGAAAGTATTAGTCATGTCGCAAGGAGTTAACTGTTAAGTACACAGAAAGGTTACCTGAGCCAAAACAAATGCTGCCTTCGTCACCACAACACCACCACATACCACCACACACAATGTCTTCAAAACAAACCTTCAGGGAGGAAACTGTGGCTCAAACATTTTACACGATTTACTCATGATTGTTAACAAACGCATTTGGTCTGAATCACAACTGTACTGTTTAAGTTTTTACTATCGTTGCCAGGCAACCGACATCAAATATATACGATGCTTTGATCCGTATTGGAAAGCAGTGTGGAGTGAATCCACTGTTGAAGTGAACGTACCGCTGGTGGTGGATGACCCTACCGGATGTACCTACCTAGAGCCTTTTCGATACAGTATGTAAGTACAGATCGGTAAGTACGAAATGCAAATAAAATGGTGAAAAGAATCCGTTTTGTCTATAATTGAATCGTAGCTGAGCGTCTGAAGGACTTAATTTATGCTTCATTCCTACGTATAGGAAATATGCTGTCTCTAATGTGAATTTTTCAGTAATTAGTTACTTCACTGAAAATAGTGCAAGTAAACTGAAAACAATACCTACAGTGGGCTAGCTAGCATCAAGTAAAGTAATATGTCGGACTTATGGGAATTACTACACATAGTCTCTATTATTCCTTATGGAAAATCAATAAGACGAAGAGTGAAACGAAAATCTCATGAAATAGTGACAGCCCAAACTTGTAACCAACAGAACTTTAAGGACTTTGCATCGTGTTGCAAAATAAAGGGAACTAAAAACGATAAATAAGGCTGGGAGTGAACTGACAGGCCAAGCTGTTTATTATTCACGCATCAATCGCTCAAGTCACAGTTGAAGACTAAGCCTTACAGTTGTAAAATTGGTTCCGAGAGCAAGGCGTGCCTAACTAAGATTGATTTCAGCGCTCTTCAGACGTTCACGGTGGAATTCCTGCTGGATACGTACACTCGTACGTACACTCGGGAACACAAAGACTAGACGCATGCTAGGCATATTTCAAGGAAGGAGTTGACTATCTGGGCTTGAAGAGAATACACAAAAGTGCCTCATTCCAACGTCACTCAAAGAATAATCAGCTTATATCCTACTGATAGGACACAGACCCTACTCTTTTTGAGAAACAGAAGGCCGTAATCCACCACATGGGCCCAGTGCACGTTGGTAGATGTCACATGTTTTCAACTTTGATGGTTTTAGGACACGCCGCCGGTTTCCTAACAATGTTTTCTTTCACCGTTTTGAGAGTAGCCGTGATGATACTATTTACACAAAGTAAAGCGCCTGTCAGGGTTCGAAACGATCTACAACTCGTAAGTCGCTCTCGTTACCACTAGGCCACTACTCTTCACTCCTCGTCTCTGAGCCACTCAAAGAATAGTTTTTCAATTTCCTCAGTGAGGGATAATTTTGATAATTTCCCTTTGCCAAATGTTGAGAGAAGGCCAAGAATTTGTCTGAGACCAATTTATAATACGGGTGGTTTGGTGCTGTTATTGATTCGGTAACGTGTTGCGCCGACCCCAAGTAACATGGGATAAGGGCAGGAAGATGATGATTGATTCGGTAACTACTTATGTATTTTATTTAGGTTAACATCCAAAGTAGGCAGAGATTTTTTCATAGTTTATCACATCCTAGAGCTACCGAGACTTCAAGAAGCCAATCGACAAAGTTACTATATTTTTCTTGAATAAAAATGCAGAGATGAGCTGGCATTGACCACAACCTATCCGTGTATCCCTGTCGTCAATCATTTCCTTTGAAATATCTATTTTGCGTTTCGAGGGATCGCCGTCAGGTGAGGGTAGTCTTTGTGCTGCCTTTGCCATTTTATTACTATTCTTAGAACTTGATATTATTTCAATATAAGAATCGGTTTTATGTGGTGTTATTTGAAAAATAATTGGGATGATTTAAACGATATTATGTAGAATTTTGAGACTCAATTAAAGACGAGCTTCGATATAGCCAAACACCTATGGGCCTAGTCTAAGTGACATTCTATATGCGATAGTGATGATGGAAAAGTAAAAAATGTATAAGACTGACTTATATGCTACCGAAAAGTTTATGTCAATCCTGTTGAAAGTCGTGGTAGCAATACAAAAGCGTTTGTCTTTTGTCCCTAGACCTTCTATTTAACTAATAATGATAACACACAGGCTTAGTTTTAGGCGTGTGCTACGGTATTTGGCTGAACGTGACACGATCGGTATGCAGTGATCTAAGCGCGGATCACCTTGAAGCGGAGGCGCGCGCGCACGTACCATCGCCACCGTGCATCCTACCTCCCAACGGAATTACTTATTACATATTATTGAATACAATAACTTTATTGTACCTATTTATAGTCTAAGGCAGGTTAGTGTCAAGTTGTATGTTGAGCAAAATATGATCCTCGACCATGACAATATGTAGGTATTTAAAGAATTATAAAAACGCCTCAAATGTCATGATTTCATGAAATAGTTTATTTATGATTTTGCTAATTACAATTCTGTAAATACATATTATTTACGCCCGCGAATCATATTTAGATCAGCATTACAACCTGATACCAGACTGACCAGCAAACTGCAAAAAAAATTTTATGGCGGGTTGTCCTGGCGCTTTCGTTCGTTATGCTAATAATTCTTCTCTTCCTTTACATTAACGAGAGTGTTTTGTAGATCAATTGAGACGTTATTATATTTTCAGCCTCAACCGTTATCTGTCATTGACGAACAGCCCCGCAGGCCACACGTTTTTATCAAACAAGGTCGCAACTCGTCACCGACTCACTACCGAGGCGCCGACCGTGAGTCGTGATGACTGCACGAGAAAGCAACGAATCGAAGACGCCTCGCAACACCCACACCAGCTTATTGTTTCCTTCTCATTGGTATGCAACTAATACCGCCATGAGTGTCTCAACCCGACGCTCTATGTATGTCTCACAATCACATAAAGTACACCACGGAAAAATCAACTCTACCTCACCAAGATAAGATTCTTTTCCGGATAATTGTTAACGAAAACAAAAAGTGCAATCGAGATTTACAGGACAAAGTTGTTCGTAATATACTCGTAAGTACCTAGTAGGTATAGTTGAAACAAAGACGCCATTAGTAAAGGGATATTGGTCATATATTATTCAAAGGATGCATGTGTTATCGATCCAAAGTTTTCCCAAGCCTTGTGCATTTTAAACGAAGTTACAGATTTAGCTTTCTTTGTGGCCTCGGACACGGCATGTTAGCTTGATTTAAAATGCAATCAATACTTTGAATAAATGATGTGTATTGATTGGCGTAAATGTATTTCAACTTGGATGCTATACCTTCAGCGTTTACCTTACTTTACTTATTCAAGAAAGATATGTTCCTATATAACTCATTAAACATTATTAAAAAATGTAATAAACACATTTCACACTAAAAATGAACTAAAATGAAATGCCTATAACAATTTGAATGCAGCAATATGTCATCGCTCGAACGAGGATGGGGCCGGATACGATTGGGACATTCTGTTCTGTCCCGGATATTACTTTGAGCTGTCTCTACTAGTATTTGCTGTTTGCTCACCTGCGGGGATAACCGGTTTTCACAAGGCTTTTAAATAAAACTGCATTTACGGCAGTATTTATTAAGCTGCGTTCAGGGGAAATGTTTGGCAGGAGCAGTGAATATTTAAAGCATTTACAATTAAACACACTCAGCTTAAATAATGGTGTGAGTGATTCAGATTTTTTGTCGTTTTAAACATAATGTTATTATGATGTTAATGCAGTTGTGAATTTATTAGCTTATCTAGAAGACTGTAATAATAAAATCAGCCTATTGCTGTCCCTCACAGGGTAAGGGCCCCATCGCATGGAGAGAAGGCATATCACGACGCGTGCTCAAGGTGGATTACTTACTTACTTATAAGTCCAGGTTTCTTTACGATGTTTCCTTCACCAATGACAGTGATTATAAGATAAACTTAGACAGTGCATGGACCGTAATAATCAATGCAAATAATCATTACAGCAAATATAAAGTAATCATAACTTAGGTGCAACCATAACTTTTCTTCAAACACAGGATTCTGTTTGAAGAAAAGTTGTGATTGCAAACGGTTTTTAATCATTCGTCTCTGTTGCGTTTTCAAATTCACTTTTTATCCCAAGCACTATTGAAGATGCATCATGCAATCCATAATTATCTACCAAGAAAACAGAGTTAAGTAACAAACAAAAACTCTCTCTCTCTCAAATTTATTTAAAAAGCTTTCAAGTTTTTTTTATTTTTAACATATAAGTGTTTATATTTTTGAAATTGTCTTCTTTAACCTTTTATTTTGATATGGCCACGGTAACGTGTAATTTATAAATTTTTACTAGATTTTATGTAATATACGGCATCAAGAGGTTGTAGAAAGGTGGGTAAAGACGCCAGCAGGTAAACCTACCCGAAACTGTCAAATTTTCCCAATCAACCTTGAACCTTAATGCTATGGAGATAAAGTTGAAAATCTATTAAAGAAATTTGACAGATTGTAGTAGCTTTGATGTGCTGGCGTCTGACTTCTATTTTAAACTTCTAAAAAAGTACTAGTCTAATCGAAAAAGTAATATACCTAACTATGTAGTACCTTTAACATAGTTGCATCTGATCCCATTGTGCTGATTTAGATAATAGTAATGATTTTTTTTTAATTTTCAGTAATTGTACGCGAAATCAAAGAAAAAACATTTTGGATCAGAAATATTGAACATATAATAAAATCTTATACACACTGCACATTCAGCACTGACTTCCAAAAGTCATTTCATCGCACAAAAAAAGTGCATGAGAGCAATTTGTGGACTTAAGCCCGACGACTCATGTTGACCAATATTTAAAAAACTTTGTTTGTTACCGTTACCGTCGCTTTACATTTACGAAATATGTGTGTTAGTTATGAAAAATAAGCAACTATTTAAGACTGCAAATGATGTCAATCCTCGGAACCGACGAGATCCATATAAACTAGTGTTAAATGATTTGCCTAGACTGTCTATATACAATAGTAACTGCTTGGCAATATGCGTGTGCATTTATAATAAAATACCAAGGCATTTCAAAGCTTTAAATACAAAATTATTTAAAATTAAATTTCATAAGTGGTTACTCGAGTGTAGTTTTTATAGTTTACAAGAATTTAAAGATAAAAAATGTTGATGATTTAAAAAAAAGAAAACGATTGTTGTTGCTAAACTTGTCTTTAAAATTTGCATTCTATATTTTTGTGCCTCAATTTGTATTTAAAACCCTTGTATACCATGTTCTACGCAAATACATATTCTATTCTATTCTATTCTATATTATAAAAAGTGATAAAAAATATTTTATCAGAACTTATGTACTAATATTTATCACTATAAATATACATCATTATATTCTAAATATAATATGAAAATAAGACGAGGTAATAATTAAGTTGTTGCTCGGGGAACTCCAAATGAGCCGCCATTCAAATAAACTAAATTACCACCAATACCTTCTCAAACTACCCACAAACGAATCTTTTTTTTTTTTTTGAGAAAAAAATTGTGCAACATTGTCTTAGAACTCCCTCCGATACGCTAGCATAACTTACATACTAACCTACCCCAATCTGGCAATAAGTTTCCCCTAAGTTAAGTAAAACAGTTCAAGGTCATTCTGAAAAACGATGAAAATTACAAAACAATGAAAACTTACCTATTTATTTTTCCAAGTTCCCGTTTCAGAGCAAGCAGGAAACAAAAAAAAAAGTAAATAATCGGATCATAAAAATATGTCATATACACAAATTGTAGTGCAAAAGTACTACCTATGTTATTTATAAATAAGAGCCGGAACTGAACTGATAAGGCAGGAAATTTACATACCTTATAAGTAGGCAGTTTACTTGATTGACTCATGTAAGTGATATCACTACCTGTGTCACTATTTTAGTATGAGAAATTATTTACTATATAACTCATTAAGTACACGAACGTACCTACTGCGTAGATCTTCATCTCGTGCGCCATCATTCTCTTCCGATATTTGTGCGTCTTCCTTAAGTGCAACACCATTTTGCCTCAAGTAAAAATTATTCAAAAAGTCAAGAAAACCAATTAATCTATTAATTTAATTTATTAAATAATAAAGTTCTTAAATTCTATTGGTAATTTATTGAAATATCCAATTAATTTAAGGACTTTGAATGAATTAATTTAATTTTTAAATTAATTGAAATGGACGTCCGTCGTCCACGACAGGCCTTGCACTTCTTGTAGGGCTCAAGCAATGGCAGTAGGCACTAGAATGACGTTGCCCGGTAACCAAGCAGGTAACAATGAGTGTGGAAGTTCTACAGAATATTGACTATTTATTATTAGACCAATCGATGCCATGCACCTCACGTACACCACCTTACTGTCAATTCGAAGTTGATATCATGTGATTTGATTAAGAATTCAGATTATTTTTCTGTAGCTGAAATGCGTTTGTAGCATGGCCGGTGAGGGCTTGTAGACGGTCAATCGATTGGTAATTGTTTTCTATTAATTATTATTTAGAAACATCACGCTTTTGTATGAAGTTATAAGGTTAGGCAGAAATGCATTTACCTACAATTGCTTAACAAAACAATCGGCTATTACAGTATAGTTATTACTCATTATTATCGCAGTTATAAACGTTCGGCTGCACAGTAAGCTTGAGGTCCCGCGTTTGATTCCCATGAACTGGTTTTTGCGTTTTTCCTAGTATACATTTGTTCGCAATAATAAATTAGGCAGATATGTACTGTACCTAATAGGATTTTCTGATAATACTGTCATACTTTAATAAAAAGAATGCAATATTGCATAATAGGTAATTATTACCTACCATTTAGGTAAAATGATAATTAATAATTAATTTTGACGAACACTAGAATCGAATGACACTTGTTCTTGGAATTTAATAATTATCGAAACTAATTTATAGCAACTAATTAGTAATAATATAAACCTATTAAATACAAAGTGTATCTACCTAGAATTGACTACTGCAGCGGTCGCCGATATAATTACCCGACAACTGTTTGGTTCTCAAACGACAGGGTTTTTTTGTCTGGTAAACCCCGTTATATTATTCGAGGGTTGGAATTGTTAACTGCCAAGGAGGCTTCGTACCTACCTATACGGAACCTATTATCGCGAACGGGTTGCCTAAGGCTTATAAATATTAGAGTAGCATTGGAAATGCCAGGCGAGGAGAACGACGGCGTGATGATTACATGTAGGTAGATAGGTACCTACATAATTACCCCGTCTTATTTAACTGCGTAGGTAGGTAATTAAGGAATGTGCAATTGTTTCATAGCATAGGTAGAATATAGGTACCTCTACCTACCTAAATCTGAATCTCTCCTCTCTGAGCGTCTGTGTGAACGGATGATAGTAGGTACTTATTAATATTTATTCTGTGGCTTTAGTTAGACTGGCGCAATTCTCGGTCGTAATTATTATTTATTTAAGCATGTACCTACTGTGCTCAAAAACATATTTCTTAGGTAATAAAAATTATTTATTGTGTTTCTATCTTGATGGATGAATAATTTTTTTCCCTTATTACTTATTATTCACACATTTATTGCTTTACAATAAAATTATGCATTTTTTACGCTCTTTCATTTGATATATGAGAAAATTGCTACAAGGGTGGGGACGCTTTTTCCCAATGTTCTTTATATAATAGGTTGTTACTTTATCGCTAAAGCTTTAGGTTCAAGGTTGTTTAGGAAAATTTTACAATTTTGTAAAATTTTATAACTTTATGTGCTGGCGTCTGTACCAATCCCATTTCAGCGGCAGTGTCAAAAATGTAGGGAAAATAGAGATATTTTTGACATTTTGAAACTAAAATCAGACTGCGAACGTTCTTAAAATTACGAGAATTGCCTCTGAAGTTTGCGTCATCTTTAAAGTAATACCTACACAGATATCTTCTGAACCTACATATGGTATACCATTCGGAAAGTTAGAAGGGAGTGTACCTCTTTCCACTTCAGGAACGTAGGTAGGTAGACACTTATGTACCTACTTCAAAATAAAGGCAACTTTCCTAAACCTACTAAACTTAAACCCTAAACACTGTATGTAGTACCGCACACCTTGCTAGTGCGACAATGCATAATACACTTCTCAGTATAATAACGGGACCAAAAATTACAATAATGGAATCATTTAGATTCTATTTAACTCCATCCAATGAGAACCTACAACAATTCATACTCAGACGCAGATTGATTTTTAATATAAAGTGACCTTTAAAACGTATTCTTTAAAATTACGTGTACTCTTCACAATTTATTCAACAGCTTAATATGCCTATAAAGCTGTTGAATAAATGATAAAGTGCACGTTTTGAGGAACCTATTTGAAATCACCATGGTTACAAATAGGTGCAACAAAAATTGTACTATCACTGGTGAAGCGAGTCCAAAAGTCCTCACTGGCTCTAAGTTACCAAACATAACATAAGTTACCTGTAACAAGCACCTAGTATGGAAGACAAGCAAAACCCCAAGATTTAAAATACTCCATTTATATTCCTTTAAATAGTCACCATTGCGTAATCCAGATGATGACGACAATCATTCACGTTTCGTTCAACACAGCATCACGTTGTTTATTTTAACTTATAATAGAACCTGAATGCGGAGTATTTTCGCGTCCAAGACAGAGTCTGAAAATAGCCCAGACGAGAACAATAAAGAAAGGGAGTGATCTCCGGGCAAATAAACGCTAGTGAAGCCTTAAGTATGCTGCCAATAAAAAGTTTTGCTTCTGCTGATAATAATTTCTAAACTCAGCACCTTCAGGATGAATTGTTTGTTAGGAAATGCGCTCTAAAGGATATCTTTAGTAAATATGAGGCTTCTCAACAAGACCTGAGTAAGCGCATGCAGGAGGCTAATGAGTTGGCAGACCTGGTCAAGTATAATGCGGAGAGATATGAGTCTTTGACAAATAACCTCTCTTTTAGCTGTACCTGCTCCCGGGGACCCCAGCTTATTACACCCACACCCTCAGTAGCTCAGCCAGTGGGTAGCTGTATTAGTGATGATAGCAACAGTATGAATAATTTGAATAATACTACTTATATTTTTTCTGATAAATTTGGTCAAGGTTTTGGTAACTTGTTAAATCAGTGTTCGCCACAATATGTAATTAATAATTGTTTACCCAGTGCCAGTATTTGGCCAATTAAATAAAAATATCAAATTGACAAAAATAAACCCCAGTACAACTGTTATATTATTATATGGGGATAGTTTAATTGTAAGAAAAAAGGACATAATTGAATGTGTCCATTTGATGTTGCATCTTAATGAGTCTGATAATTGTAAATTTATTTTTTGTGCCTTGCCTTATTCCCATTATTTAACTGATGAGCAAAATAAGCATATTTATATAATGTTCATTTATAATAGGACTTGTCGTCACAGTGATGCTATTTTATATTTTGATTGTAATCAATTCATTACTGATTACAAACTGACAAATTATACTATATATTTGCCACCTAGTTGTAGGAGACAAATTGCTAATCTTTTAGCATACAATATACTCAGTGACACTGGTACTTGTAGTGTACCATCGATTACTGTTAGTACTGATACTAACACTACTTTTGATACGCCTTGTAGTTTAAATTATTAGGTGCGACAACGGGTCAGCCGCATATGTTGAAAGTTGTACATCAAAATATGCAGGGTCTGTCCGGCAAAGAGCTAGAATTGAGTTTATTTATGGAGAACTATGATGTTCAGGTGTTATGTTTGACTGAACACTAGTTGAAGGAACATGAAGTAGTGTTTATCAATGATGAAAACTTTACCGTACAGAGTGCATTTGCGAGAAAAAGTGATATTCGCGGTGGCTCTTTAGTTCTTGTTTGAAACAAGTTGAAATGTAAACACCGTTTAGATTAAGTTAATCATTCCATCGAGCGCACTATAGAGTTGTCTTGTGTTGAACTTGAGCGATATGTTATAATTTGCGTTTACCCCCCTCTGGGGATTTCATAAGTTTCGAATCGGTAATGGAGGATTCTGTCAATAGGTTGGAATCAAGTAACAAAAGTTATTTTATGTGGAGATTTTAATATTAATATTTCAGATGTTACTCCATTAAGTATTAGACTTCTCAATATTTTTAGGTCTTATAATTTAACTAACTGGTTTTATGAACCTACTAGGATCACAGCATCTTCGTCAACTTGTCTTGATAGTATATTTAGAGATTGTGATGCCAAAAATAATTTTGTGTTAACTGACTTAACGTCCGACCAATGTGGTTTATTAGCTACCTCCCCATGCCATTACATAAAAAGCCGCATAAGCTTGAATGCAGGCCTTATAGGTACAGCTAGTCGTTGCAAAATGTTTAAAAATAATATAGCTCATAGAATTACACCATCTATAGTAAAATACGAGAATCCTAATGAAATTTATGGTGCCCTTTTTGATGCTGTGCAAAAAGAGTACCAATCTACTTTCAATACCAAAACTATTAACATTATTGGATCCTCTGTTGGCTTTAACCAATGGGCTACTCCAGGTATTTATAAACGTTGAGCGAGACTTTACGAGTTATATGGTTTGAAAAAATACAAGTTTGATACTCCTTTCCTAGAGTATGTCAAAAATTATTCAAAAAGATTAGTTCTTTTGCTAAATCAAAATTTGTAGGCGATACAATTAAAAATTCTATTAATAAAGTAATAACCACTTGGAAAATTATTAACAATGAAACGGGTAAATCGGTTAAACAAGAAAAACAACTTGAGATTATGGTCGACAGCAAATTAGTTAATACAGCAGCTGACGTAGCTGAGGCATTTAATGAATTTTTTGCCAACATACCGATAGCTACGACTCGCTCCTTAAATTTGTCCCCGTCTAAAGCTGAAAACCTTTTGCATAGTAGTGTACCTAAATGTAATCCTTTATTTAGTTTCGAACATGTAACCCCGCGTGATGTAGTTAATATTTTTAATACACTTAAGTCTAAAAACACTGGTGATTATTGGGGCAACTCCATCCAAACCTTCAAACTTTTAAGTAATATAATAGACATCGTAGCCCCCATCTAGCTGTTACTTTTAATAAATGTGTTGATTTAGGAACTTTTCCTGACCTCATAAAGAGTAGTAAAGTCATACCATTATTTAAATCAGGTAATAAGAATGACGTTGGCAATTTCAGGCCTACTTCTATCTTACCTGCATATAGCAAAATATTTGAAAAGCTAATACTCAAGCAGTTGCTAAGACATTTTAATTTAAATAGCCTCCTCCATAGTGAGCAATATGGCTTTACAAAAGACCATACAAAGGAATGTACTTAGTTAGATTTTTATATGGGAGAAATGTGTGTTAAAGATGATAGTCATGTTATTTTCAATTGACGTCTTCGTGGATTGGATTTTACTTTGAGGCTGGGCAAAACTGGCTTTACTGAACGATAAAAATTCTAAATAAGACATGGACAAGGTCTCAGTACTTAAATACAAGCGCTGGCAGAATGTCATGTCTTAGCACATGAGAGCTAACGCTAACTTGAACACTAGGCAGTAGGCAAATTGGACGTGATAGCGAGGAATGCAACCATGGTAAAGTATGTTAAAACCCAGATGAATAACGCCAGGCAGAAGCAGAGTTGTTACTAAATACAAATAAAAACAATATTATTAAATCACTGAGAGAATGAACGAATGTGATGTTCGAGAGTCATTAATAATTACTCTCGGGTGTTCATTGAGTATCTACAATAAACTAATAACAAGTCAAGTCGCAAGCCATAAAACTAAACCTTGACAATACTCGTGATGTCACAGTTTTAACAAAGCCTCTGCAAAAACTGCACCAAGAAGTTAATGTTGGGGATTTTTTTCGCAGAATTTTACGCATTAGTCATCAAGTAAGACACGAATGATAGATCGTAGATCGTCAAGATCATTCTCTAAATAGCTGTTATCACGTCGTTTCTTAGTTAAAAAATTTGAGAAAGCAATCGAAGGGAAGTAAACCTGTTTGATACTGAATTTCAAAGTCGAAAAGCCGTTTCTAGACATCATCATATCTATGTACATACTTGTATTTTTAGTTAATACTTAGCCTACAGCCACCATATGTAGTAAGTGGCTAAGTACCAACCTGTGAGAAAATGTATAAACTGTTTCCTCCGCACTGATATCAATTAGCTGCGCTTAAACTAAGTATAAACTTATATCTCACCTTACAATACTGCCGACATTATGCCTCGAACCAAACCAATCACAAACACTGAGCTAAACTTTCTAAATTTAAAAATTTGTAACGTTGTGCGCAGCCTTTGCAGGCTCGGCGGCCAATCGCGGAGGTGGGTGACGGAATGCGACTCTTGCGCAGGTAGAGCCGCGCGTGTTTGTGAACCTGTCTCTGTGTGCGTGAATGTAACTACAGTGTAGCGATGTGCCGATGATAATGTGTGTGACGTGGCGAGACATTAAACTCTGACGTTTTAAAAACTTCCGAGTCTCTTGGATAGCTCTCATCGAGCTGTGAAGCTGATATGATTATGCCTTTTTTGTAAATAGATAACAGTGAGTCTTGTACGTAATCTGTGTGAATATTTGTGGCGGATTTTATAGAACACAGCCACTTGTTAAGTACAACTTTACCTTGTGAGGTGTGGCGTAACTTGCGAGAGGACTTGGTCAACTGTGGATACGGAAGGATACTTTGAACCTGAACCACGAGGCCGACTGCTCCTAAAACAAACCTAATTTCTATGGTAAATTAAATAACATACTATGTTTTCCGAAGGGCTAGATAGAGATAGGTCCGGTAAGTACCTATAGGCAGGCAAATTTACTTCTCCAGACGTGTCTGCCGTTTGAATGTGAGGGATCGTTGTCTTACCTACCCATCGCCTACTAAGCTCATCGTCAATTAATAGGACTAGCGAACCAAACTTCGAAATGGAAGAGACAGCTAACATATCGACGCTTTCCGCTATATAGGGCGTACCTCAAAATCCCATACTATTGGCAAAGAGCAAAAAACGAAAAAAATAGAACTTTCGTAAATAACTCTCATGTCTTTATTAGTACCTACCTACCTACTTATAAAATGGAGTTCTGATTTTTTTTGCGGTATTTTGCCTTATTTAATTACTAAATGTACGAGACTTATTAACGAAGTTAGCATGGAGACAAAATTAAATAGCCTGGTAACAAACGTCTGCTGTAAAAAGTGGTTAAGGACCTACAGGGGTAATTTTTACAGTTGAAAAAAAACGGTTTTAAAAATCAAACCGTATTTATTAATATTAATTGGGGTAATTTAAAATTCGTAAATCTAACATGATCATGAAAGGATGGATGAAATAAAATCATTGATAACAAGCGTTAGCAATGATTTTATTAACCCCCGACGCAAAAACGTCGGGGTGTTATAAGTTTGACATGTCTCTCTCTCTCTGTGTGTGTGTGTGTATGTGTGTGTGTGGGGGTGTCTGTGTGTGTGTATGTGTGTGTATGTCTGTCAGTGGCATCGTAACTCCCGAACGGATGAACCGATTTTGATTTTGTTCTTTTTGTTTGAAATGTGAATTTGTCGGGAGTGTTTTTAGCTATGTTTGATGAAAATCGGTCCAAGATGGCCGCCGCCACAAAATGGCGGATTACATATTTTTTCACAACTCCCTCAATATGTAAATGAAAGGGCTTGACTAGTAGAATACTATACACTATGATAAATTTGAAATCCAAGATGGCCGCTACTATTTTAAACTTTACCAGAACGTTAGGCTAATAATTAGAGCGGTCCCCCAACGGGACAACATTTAGTCAAAGAATTTCATACGTACTGACGTATAATTTCAAGGTTATTTTTTTCTTTATATAGGGTTTCACGTTTATATCTTTTTTGTTCTATTTGTGGCTATTTTTTCAATAGTTTATTTAAATTGTTTTAGGCTTTTTACATTCATACTATTTTTATTATTATTTTGTATCGGGGATTTTTTAAATTTTTAATGTAATTTTTTGATATGCCTATAAGCCGCGACCTATATAATTATGAAAATATAAAGAGTTTTACCCCTGTATATTATTACAATTTATGATACAGAAGTAAATACCTTTATTTTTCCTTTATTTCAATTAATTGTAACAGTAGTATACATTTTATTTTTACGGCTCTAGAATACTATTTCGTGACTTTTATAACACATATCTACTGACTATTTGACCTTTTGATTCCAATTAGGCTCCTATATTGTACCTACTTATATTATTAATTATCATTTTTAAATTAATCTCTCCAAATAAAAGTTTTATGGAAATAACTACTAATAACTAAATCAATCACAATTGAACAAAAGAGTAGGTAATTAAAAACAAGTAAATAATTTAAAAAATAGTTTAAATAGTAACCTTATGATTCACACGTATTAATAAAGCGTATTAACTATTAAGTACGTATAAATATTTTTTTTATTGCTGAACGGGACTGCTCTTGACCTCGATCTCGCCTGATGGAAAGCGATGGATGAGGTCTACGATGGATCGAGCGTGCCCAGAAGAGTCCTGTTCACTTTTGCTTTGAAGGCAGACGGGTTAAATGTGGAAGGGAATACAGACGCTGGCAGAGAGTTCCACACTTTGGCTAAAATAAATGTATATAGATAAATCACTATATTAAGTAAGTATGACTGCAACAAAAAGTTAATTTGCCCAAAATGGTCTTCACATCCGTAGTATCGATCTAACCGAAAGAAATTGCACTAGCAAGTTTCATTACATACTTGTAGGTGCGGTCCCACTGGTGGGATGGGGGTCACGATGAAGATGATGATGTAAGTAGAAAAACACGCAAAAACTTTTTCACTTCAGTAGCTCAAACATCTAGGTTTTGCTTGATCAATGAGCAAAATCGCATTTTGCTCACTGAGTGAGACCAAGTAACTTAAATTTTTTTTTGACTTCAGTAGCTCAAACATGTAGGTTTTGCTGCCTGAAATTAGTGAGCAAAATGCGATTTTGCTCACTGAGTGAGACCAAGTAACTTTTTAATTTTTTTTTTCAGCTAGCCGCGAATATCCTATTCAGCCTTGGGTTATTCAATCATACAATTCGAAACATTCACACTCTATCTCTTTCCCGCCATTAGAAAGAGAGAGAGACAAAGACCAGCCCTTTTGAAGTTCCGATTTTGAATTCGACCTCAAAGACAAACACGTTCGGAATTTCGTACTAACTAAATAAATTTTGCAAAAAGATAATTATGTCTTTTAATGTTATTTATTGAATTTTTAACTTATTGTTGTATTTAAACGAAAATAAGTATTTACTGCAAATAAAACTGATATTTAACCTGTAAATATTTATTTCTAGTTTCAATAATATTACGTAATATATTTTGAATAATAAAATATCTTGAAATTTGTGTGTAGACTGTTATGTATAAAGGTACTTACTGCCTAAAATAATTTTTGGAGGCGCAATGAATCCTAGTCTGGCTTAGCAATACTGTTAAAATATTTATTACGATGTGTAAAAGATGCTGTAAATGTTAAATTATGCATATTAATTATGTAATATTTTCATTACAGGTTCTACTTATCATAGGAATTAGTGGAGCGTGTCGCAATAACGAGCTATTACAGCTAACAGTTAATAATATCGAAAAGCATTCAGATAAATTACTGATAGTAAAATTGAAAAATATGAAGACCAACCTTGACAGGTCTTTTTTCGTACGCGAAGAATATGTAACTATTGTAGAAAAATACCAAAATTTAATATAATACCATAATAATAAATGCTCAAGACAGCCTATGGGAGTAAATAAAATAGGTGCTATACCGCGAGAAATTGCCACTTTCTTAAAACTGGAAGAGCCTCAGCTATACACGGGTCACTGCTTTCGGAGAACTTCGGCAACGCTCTTGGCTGATTCCGGAGCCGATCTCACCACTTTAAAACGTCACGGCGGGTGGAAGTCCAATACGGTTGCAGAAGGCTATATTGAAGACTCAATAGAAAATAAGTCGAAAATCTGTAACCGTATAGTGGAAACAATAAGTCTGAATTCGACCTCGGATCCTTGGTCTCACCCACGCCCATCCACTTCCAACGACGCACAGTGTACTTATACAGAAATTCGATCAGAGTCACCACCAATTGGTACCTCTACCTACAATGTTAATTATTTTGATTCACAATAAATAGTTATTGCAATCTATTCCTGTTTATTATTTTATATCCTAAAGTGTTCTCGCTGCTGAAGTGAAAAGTTATGTGTGTTACACGAAAGCAAAGTTTTTTCCATCTCGAGCCTTTGAATCCCTCGCCACACTCAGGATTCTAAATCAGCACTCGCAGCAAAAAACGACTTTGCTCTCTTGTTGCACAAATAACTATTATTATTGTTGTAGGTGGTTAACAAAACAAGTTGGTCAAAATTAAAAAAAAAGCGTCTCTGCAACATTCTTCTAGCTAGAGCGTACTATTATAGAAAAAATAAAATTCTAACATATATATATATAACATATCCATGTTGGATAGGATAAACAGAAATCTAAACTATGTACCTACAAGAATCATTTTAACAAATAGGCATCTACAAGGAAATATACAAGTATAAGATAGCGCGTAGACATACCTACCTACTGAAGAATATAGTGGGGTTAAAGTCTAGGGAGTCTTCAAAATTTGAAGTTATTTTATTTTATTCATGAATACGACATTTAAGGCACGAGCATGCTCAAAGCGCATTGGCGACTTCAGAAACAGGTAAGAATAATTATACAGTACCTACCTATAATATATAAGTCCGGTTCATCAGGTTAACCCACCCTAATATAGTAGAGAAAAGGCTATGCTGATGGTGATGATATAATGTCATCATGATGATTTCCTTCACCGATGTCAGTGAGCGATGTCTAAACTTTGAAAGTAGGTTCCTACACAGAAAAAACCCACGCCCACCGTGTGATACATATATCAAATGAAAGCTAGATAAAGCACGATCTTAAAAATATATAGTACTGTATTTTATTTAAGTAAGTTATTCTTCAATAATTATTTGAAAATCATTAAAATTTTAAATTCTGAAAAAAATCATGAATATAAACAATAAGTTGCAGATTGCACGAAAATTATCAGAATTGCATTTCATTGCTTGGTTTTTGTTCTATATCAAAATAAAGGTTTAAAACTTTGTTTTGCGGTTGGAAATCAATGTCGTATTTCCTTGAAATTCATATTGGGTTCTGTGCAGAACACTAATTTACATGCAGGCCTTGCATTTGGCTGGTTTTTATTGTGTATTAAACGAGATAATCAATAAATTCTAAAACAAGTCTAAAACGAGGTTACCAGAGCCATCTATGACCAAAACGTACAGAAAGTTTAACTTCGCGCCATCTATCGGATATGTTTGAAACTACTTCAAAGAATCATGGCGCACTATTAACGAACTTCACGTGGGTCGTGTTGCTTCATGTTGCGTAGATCGTTGTATAGATGGCGTTAGCAGTGTTGTGTTAGTGATTAACATTTCACTGTTGTTGCTTTTGAGTACCATGTCTTTTATTTATTTCCAACTAGCTTCTGCCCGCGACGTCGTCCGCGTAAAGCAACTTTCTCAATTATTTTTTCCGTAAGAACCTTCTACAATGTATTAGAACTTTATAAAGTGAATAAATTTGCTATATAATATGTATGTATTAGTATTATAAAAAGGTAAAAGTTTAATTAGTAATGGCAATATCAATTTTAATAAAAATGCATTAGGTAATATCAGGTAATGTCAATCTTTAATGAAATAGGATAGTGTCAATAATAAATAGTTATGATGTCAATACGTTACGGCTAAGAAAAATGCTTAAAATTGATTTTGTCCACAGTGCTGTGAGAGTCATCATGCTTATAAAGTCAAGTTACGAGTATACAAATATGTTATGTCAAAGAACTGTCATCAAAGTAGTCGCTGAGAGAATAGTAACATTTTTGTATATCATTTACGCTTGAAATTGACTTAATTTTGATTTTATTTTAGATCAGTATGTTTTTATTAAGTTTTACTTTGTATTCGGAAGTAGGAAGCGAAATTCATTCAATTTCTGTGAAAATTCTTTAAAAAGTCTTTAACTTATTTATAATTTGGAAGTTAAATTATGCATTATATAATCGAATGCTGATTTAGATTAATTTAATAAAAAAATAAATTTAGATTTAAATCAATACTTATTTATTTTTCGTAAAGATTCAGGCAGGATAGACTTCTTGGCGGCATTCTTCACACACATCATTCATAAAATGTTAACGGGTGGGGGAGGGGGCGGGAGATTTCGCCTGCGCGCCGCGACGCGACAAAGTAACGTTCCCGGCTTATGTGTAAAAAATTCAGTTGGCATGGCCATGGCAACTGCAACCCTTGCAGAGTTCAGTTGTTTGGTGAGATTTGCAATAAATTCTTAGTCGTTCGAGAGAATTTCCTTCAGTAGCAGCATTGTGTGTGATTTAAATCATTATTTGGTTCCTACGCCTAAGTTACTTTAGATGATGAGGTGGTCACAATATCATGACAGCCGAATAGAAGGATGAATTAATTGTTTACAAGACTTATTAATGACGTAAAATCAGTGCATGTTAGTTTTTTTTTTTTTGTATGTCCTTGAGTCGGTCGGATTTCTTTTCGGTACCCTACGTTTTCTAGGACGTGTGCGTTGGTAAATTAAATTTGATCTTTACTGTTTCATTTAGCTCCGACAAAAATCGGCCACCGATTGAATGCCGCTTGCGCACGTTCTAAGACTAGACTGAACTAAGGGGTACCTAGATAAATTGCTCATATCTCGTCGGTCTAGTTAAGGTGGATGCCCCAAGGAATTCAAATTTTCTTACGTTTTTTGCAATTTGCTGGTCAGTAAGTACTAAGTTGTACGTTGATTAAAATGTGATTCGCGGCCATTACAAATATGTATTTACAGAATTATAATAATTAAAGTCATCAACACAACTCTCTAAGATCAAGTAATCCTACTGAATGACTATTTCATGAAATCTTGACATTTTAGGATTATGCTAACTTAAACAAGTTGTATTACTGATTCTAATGCCCACGTCAATCACGTCAATTTGTTTAAATTTAGGAGGCCGCGTCGCGCCTTTTACGCCAGTTATGGCGCGACGAGGTTTAAAAGCATGGCGACGTTAGTTTATGTTGGTGCACAGGGGCACCTGTAAATATTAATTTACCCGACACTTGTCATAGTGTCTGGCTCGTGATTCGTTCGTCCTGACTTAAGCCTACTCTTGCAAGAAATGGACCTCACACTGTATATATCATCTGGCGTTAGGTAATTATTATCATAGGCATAGGCAGGAAGAGCCTGAGTGTTCGAATGTTGTGAATAAAAGTCTTGTTTAGAAGCGGGAGTATACCAATCCTTTTATTCAAGGATGGGCGTAGCTCATGTAGATGTTTGTCTGCCGAAGACGACCTCACATAATACAGGCCGGCTATATTTTAGCGCGGGTTACACTTATATTCGAACGTTCAAGCTAGTGTCAAATATTTTATATTAGGATTTTTGTTTAGAACTGTCAGTGATAATTTAGACAGATAGATATAAAGACTTTACCATTTGTCAGGACATAATAAAAGAGTGCGCGGCCGTGCTCCGTGTCGGCCGGACGTATGTTCTACAGGGCGAAGCGTACGGTGTGTCTTGAGGTGCGGCCGGAGCGTGTGACGTATGATGTCTGGTCACTTAAACGACCTTCTGCTTCTTCGGTGTTAGGCAGGAATAATTTAATAATTTTAATAATTTCGCTTTAATCGATCTATGCTGATGTTTACTTGCCGATCGTTGATTTTCAACGTATACACCTTGTTTTGTCTCTTCAAGACACGATACGGACTTTCGTAGGTCGGCGTCAGCGGTCGGCGATAGGCATCGGTATGTATAAATACATGCGTACATACATGTAGGTCGTCGTGTATAAACATTGCGCGGCGATCAGTGTTCCGGCGCACGGCTTGCATCTTTTTCATTGCGTTGATTGTGACGTCACTAAAGTGTGTATTTGTGTGCGCGTATATCGACGTTTCTCCACACATTTCGCCGGGTAGCCGTAGCGGTTTGCCGTAAAGCGCTTCTGCTGATGACACATCAGTGTTGTCTTTAATTGCAGCGCGAAGTCCCGGCAAAACAGTTGGCAATTCTTACGTCCAGTTTGAGTTATGTAGTCGTGCCGTCAATGCTGTTTTAAATGATCGATGCCACCTTTCGACCATTCCATTCACCTGTGGGTGGTAGGCAGTGGTTCGTGTTTTCTCGATGCCCATTCTATTCATTAGGGTTTTAAATAAATGAGATTCGAACTGTCTACCTTGATCGCTTGTGATCCTTTCTGGGCAACCAAATCATACTGGACGGAGGAGCACAGACCCATCGCTATTTTATCAACCGTTGCAAAGGTTTTTGAACATATACTTCACACTGTTATCTGTAAACAAACCAATATGTGTCTTTCTGATGCTCAACATGGTTTTCGACCTGGTCGCTCCGTGAACTCAAATCTGCTGGTTCATGTAGACTTCATATCCAGTAGCCTGGAATCCGGTAGGCAGGTCGACACTCTGTATTTTGATTTCCGGAAGGCGATCGACAAAGTGGACAACGATGTGCTTTTGGCAAAGTTAGGGGCTACGGGCTTCTCATCCGGCCTTCTTAACTTCTTCGCCGCCTACCTACGGAATCGCAAACAGTTCGTCCGGCATGGCTGCTTCGAGTCGAAGGCTTACTACACTCGCTCGGGTGTGAGTCAGGGATCCGTATTAGGGCCGCCTCTGTTTCTGATCATGATCAATGACCTAATTTGTAAAATTCGATTCGCAAAATGTCTACTATATGCCGACGATCTTAAGCTAGCTGCGCAAATCAGAACAGAGGTGGATTGCGAACTCGTACAAAAAGATATTGATACAGTCTATGAGTGGAGCATTGCGAACAAGTTGTTGTTTAATATTAGTAAATGCAGTGTTATGACTTATGATCGAGGGTTGAGACCAATAAAATACGATTACAATTTGGGGGGTATAGTGATCACTCGTGTCACCAGCGTTAAGGACTTAGGAGTGACTTTCGACCGCAGTCTGACATTTAGAGACCACGTGTCTGCCCTTGCAATGGAATCCTTCAGGCGTCTGGGATTTGTCTTGAGGAACGCTCGTGACTTTCGCAATCCCAGTATTATTAAACTTCTATACACCACTTTGATTTGGAGTAAACTCGAGTCCAGCGCCTGTGTCTGGCATCCACGTACTGCGTCACTGACACTGATGCTTGAGAAAGTTCAGAAAACCTTCCCGAGATTTTTGTATCAAAGGCTGTACCATAACTTTCCATTCATGTACCCAACGAACTATCTTCTAGGGGTGTTGGGCTTCAATTCGTTGGAGGTAAGAAGGGGCTTTGATCAGCTCACGATTGCCTGTAAAACCCTAAGCGGTCGTATTGACTGCCCTGAGCTCCACGGACTTTTCTGTTGCCTATTTGTGCCCGACAAATACCTTGGGCACCGTCAAAGCCGCCGTCATAACCTGTTCGCACTACCGCTATCTAGATCGGTTGCTAAAGCTGAATCCCCGGTATGTCGAACCCTAAGGATGCAAAACGCTCTCCTGACTGGCACCCTGAATGTGATGTGTTTGCTGATGAATGGAAGAAAATAATGCGTGCCTGCCTGGTGTTTTGTGAGAGACAAGATGCGAGGGTGTCCACTGTTACATGATAATTTAAGTTAGTTTATATCATTCTATGTTAATTAATGTAATTGGACCTGTGCCGTTTTAATTAACTATAAATAAAATAAATACATAAATACTATCCACCCTTCGTAGGTGACCGTTGCGATAGTGTTGGCTTCCATGTCGCTGACTGGGAATGCTTCTGGCCATTTTGTTGCTCGGTCGATGATGGTAACGCAATAATAATAATAATAACCCCACCGCCGTATCTCTACGTTGACGTCGTGGTGGGGCTTGCGCGCTCCGAACTCTAGGTCTGTGCCGGAAGAATTTACTTAGCCGAAACAGATGTAGGTTGAGGAGCCAGACCAAGAGAGATAAAGAAACCCGCAGGGCAGCAAGTGGCGAGCTGTTGGGCAGTAGCGACCCCACGGACCCTATCTCCCGGGAGAAATCTTGTTCCTCACCTCTGGCTTGATTTTACTGGCCGGCTGGAGTGAACAATGACGAGGAACAGAGCTCCCACCTCATTCTTGCCTTTACTGGCCGGCTTGAGTCGAGACTCGCCAGAGCAATCTTGCTCGGGGGAAGGAAGTATTCCAGTAAGTGCTCGTAGGGATCTTGACCATCTTCCGGGCTCTAGGATTGTTCTGAAAGCCTTGGAGTACCTCTCCACTCCACTCTATGTGCTAGCGACAGTTTCCGGGGGCCCATTATTGACTGTGCAAGTCACCCCCTGCCATTTTATCCGCGTATACATAAAACATTGATCAGGCAGGGGCCATAGTTCTTCCATAGTTATTGGTAAGAAGCCCACTGTAACCACCCAAACCCATAGTCCAAATTTGTATTTTTCCATATCCTGCAATAGTCCTACATTAACCGAGAGTTATCCTTGGGTGCACATGCATAGTGCATACAGGGATAATCGTCGGGTGGTGCCACATTTCAATGAAATTTCCTAAGGGGCCTCTGCGAGTTGGCTTCAGCCCCTCGTACGCCTTCCAAAGGACCGGGACCTCGTGGTCCCGAGATATGTTAAAATATAAAAATAATAATAACAATAAAGGAAATAAAAATAATATAATTAATTTATTCAGACAACCATTGATCCATTACAATACATTTAAGTTGTTAGTATGAACTTAAAAACTATGTTAGTATCTAATAACTAAGAGAGGCTTAGTCTTTTGGGTGAGGCTCCACACCATTGGGCTGTCTAGCTCACTGCTTATTACATCCAGGATGCTGTTACTGCTCCCACGCAGTCTGCTTAGCAGTGAGGCTGTCTTTTTGCGCCAGATGGCATCAAAGCCGTCTGTGCGCGACTCAGCGAACATTGTTGACCACTGCAGAAGTGTGGCAGACGCAACAGCGCCCTGAAGGCATTGTTAAACTGGATGCGCAGAGAATTGTAAGCCCTTTGGGTATATCTGAACCACAGGCTCGCTGAGTACAGAGATGTGCAATACGCTTTGAATAAAGTTACTTTCACCGCGTCTGTACAGCGAGCGAACCTGCGGGCCAGCATGTTCGCCCGGACTGACAATGCCCTGCGATCCCTCTCCATGTCTACATCATCTCCAAGATTTTCGGTAACCACATGCCCAAGATACTTGAATTGGTATACTCGATTAAGAGGAATACCATTCAGTAACACTGGTGGAACAACAGTTGGGCACTTTGTCCCTGCTTTGAAGATCATGCACTCTGATTTTTTAACATTGTAACTCAGGCCGTGTGAGTCCGCATACTTTTCACACACGGCAAGTAACTTCCGCAAAGCACAAATCGAGGGAGCCAGCAGCACAATATCATCGACATCGCTAAGATTGTTCACGGTGACACCATCCACGTAGCACCCTACGGGCATTTTACTGAGTTCCTCGATTAGCGCATTTACATATAAGTTAAAAAGTAAGGGCGAGCTTAACCCCCCCTGCCCCACTCCGCATTCCAGTCTGTATTCACTCGACAGTTCACCCATTTACATTATTTTTCTGATTGAGGTACCAATACCTAAAAATTGATGTCAACTCTGGCGGTAGGCCCGTTTCTTTTAGCTTCTGCCATAACATATCATAGGACACTAGGTCAAATGCTTTCAAGAGGTCTAGAAAGCAAGCATAAACCGGGGTGTGTCTGTCAGTGTAATATTTCACAGTGTGCTTAAGGCTAAGAATAGCAGCCTCAGTGAACATGCCAGGACGGAAGCCGAACTGAGCATCATGTAACCTAACATGCTTGTTCAAATATGAGTTAAGCACACTGTCAAATACCTTCGCTACAATCGTGGCTAGCGAAATGGGTCTGTAGTTAGATTTTTCAGACACATCCCCCGATTTACTCTTGGCAATCGGTACCACCAGAGTCTTCATCAGAGCATTAGGTGTGAGTGATTTATGCACAAATTAAATAACAATGCAAGTACTCTAGGAAGGTGGAAACCAGCATGCTTGAGTTATTCCACGCTGAGAGCGCCATACCCCGGTGATTTTCCTCCCTTCATACCCTTAATAGCACGATCAATATCTTTCGCACGTATTAAAATTGAAATATCCGTCCCCTGAGTCTCAGCATCAAACCGTCCGCATGCTGGTCCTAGGTCCTTTACTAAAAATTGCTCCATAAAGACATTAGCAATGTCTTCAGGGCTAGAAACACCGTCGACACTCACTAGGATGCCAGGTCTATTATTCAATCTATTTGTAGGTACACTCCCAAAAATTTTTAAAGTCCTTATTCGTGTAGTGTGTCGCCATCAAATCCATTTTTATCGGTTGTTGATGGTTTTGACACCACTTAAGCTTACCTTTAAAAATTTTACGCGCCTCAATCATGTCTCTGAACAATGGCCCGCTAGCTGGCTTACCGTAGCTTACCCAAGTATTAAATGTCCGCCCGGGATCCGAGTAAGACTCGCTCACGTGCTAATTCCACCCTGCTAATAACTTTCCATGTTTGCCTGTTCTCATCATACAGGTAGTAGTCGCCGCCTTTCGTAACACATTAATAATATCATCATATAATTTATTGACAATATCCTTATGAGAATCATTGTTACAGATTTTTCCACATCAACTCTGAAACTCACATGGGAAATCTATAGCTTTTAAATGTGTATTACATATTTTTGTGTACTCGTTAATCTGCTCTGGGCTCCTATCGCCCCATTTAATTTTATTACATGGTGTGCTCTTCAGTAACATTTTTTGTCTAATAACATTAAAATTACATATAATAACTAATGGATAGTGGTCTGAACAATACACCTCATACTTTACATATACTTCTACAACACACGGCCACGAGGCCCTTGTGACAATACAATGGTCTAGCCATCTACGACACCCGTGTGCCTCACTAATGAAAGTGAAAGTATCGGACGATAAACACAGTTTATTAGTATCCGCACATGTCCAGTCCTGTTCTGCAGAGAATTCCAAAACTTCAGTATAAAATCGCTCACCTGGATGTGCATTTATGTCTCCGAGAACGAAAACAGATTCAACACTACTTTCCTCAATAATAGCACTAATCGTACTTAGGCAACCTGTGAACTTAGGTACGTTCTCCACACAGTCCGTAGACATGTAAACACTGACAACCAGCACGGGCCGATCGTTTGTAGAAATACGAATAGCCGATATACGCGGGTTTGCACACTGTACCACTGACACAAACTGGAATACAGATTTACGCTATAAGAGCGCCACCCCTCCAAAACGTCTACCCTTGAGGATACCCACACTGGTGTCCACCGCCGGTCCCAGGTCCCAGGTCCCAGCGCTGCCAAAGTCTTCGTGAATGTCCGCCAAGTAAGATAGTTCACAGGGCAGCAGCCACATCTCCTGTAAGGCAATGATGTCTGCAAAACCGCATATCTGTTTTATACCGTCCACAGACCGTTTTATATTTTTGCAGTTAAATGTTACCATAGTAGCATTATACGCTTAGAATATTGCTAAGTAAATTCTATCACTTAAGCTTTAAAGTTCCCTCCAGCACCTTAAAATGTTTATATCCTTAGTTGACTCAATACTGAGTTATTCTCTTAATTGTTATGGTTTGACTTTTAAAAGTAATATACAGAAACTAGAAACAATACAAATTAGATTTTTAAAATTATTAATAAACAAAAAAACTAAAAACAAAGGGAGACTATAGTAGGTTATTCTAAATATGTAAAATACTACCAGTTAGCCTTAAACATAAATACCTATTATTAGTTAATAACCATGGCAATCGGGATAGTGGCTCACTAGTTTCTAACAGGTATACTACCAGGTCGATGACAGCAGGTAAATATGATGTACCCAGGGTTGTTAATTACTATGGCGACAGAACCTTAATAAAACGCGTTCCTTATTTATTGAACACTTTGCCTGCTGACATCAGACAAGAAACTAATAAAATAAAATTCGCAAGTAAACTTAAAAAATATTTATTAGATTCTATGTAGGTATGTATTCTATGTATGTATTAAGTATATATATAGGTTTTAGATGTACCTAACATTAAGTTTACTGTAACTGCGTAAGCAGTTTTGTGGGGCAATGTACCTAGTGTTAAGGAATTTTTTATGTGAATAAAGCATTAATTCATTCATTCATGGTAAGTAACAAATATTATTTACAAAACTTATTAAATTTTAATATAGTAAGAAATTAGGTAATAATTAATTTGAAATAAATAAATGAATGTTAATTGAAATTAATAAATCTGAGAAAATGGTATGACGGATTTTATGTTTCTTCTAAATATTAATTTATAGTGTAATATGTTTATCAGGAACCTATGGAGAGATTTTATGTTTCTTCTAAATATTAATTTATAGTGTAATATGCTTATCAGGAACCTATGGAGAGATTTTATGTTTCTTCTAAATATTAATTTATAGTGTAATATGCTTATCAGGACCTATGGAGAGATTTTTTGAGTCTTTGGAATTTTTTATCGATTTAGGTAATTTATTGAATATTTCTGGATTCACTCCTAGGAACTAAAATAAAACTAGTAAACCAAAATGGTAGAATATTAGATTTGGCTATTACTAATTGCCCAGATTTGTTCACTTTAACACCATCTATACCTATATGCCGCCTTGACACGCATCATTCCCATTTGAACTCACACTCAACAGCAAAACTGCATCTTCCACATTACACAGCTATGTCGAAAAACTATGTTTCCGTAAAACAGACTACGACAATTGTAGAAGAGATATATCACAAATAAATTGGACGGAACATGCCGTGACTGTGAGTTTTGAAGACTTTACGCAGTTCTTTTACAATAACATAATTATATTTGATCATAGAAAAGTATACTCCAAAACTTTGAGTCGAAAGTAATAAATACCCGGTATGATTCTCAAAAGGTTTAATTAGATTACTCTCATCTAAATCCAAAGCTCACTCTAAGTATAAACGTTTCGGGAATCCCAGAGACTACGATACCTTCTCTCTGCTGAGAGCAAGGGCCAAAATTGTCACAAATCACTGCTTTAAAGAATATATTAAGCGAATCGAAGACGACCTTAAGGTTAATATAAAAGCCTTCTGGCGTAACACTAAGAACAAATGTGTAACAAATAACATCCCTAGCTGTATTCACTATCATGATAGGGTGGGCAATACGGGTAAAGACATATGTAGTTGATTTATTTGCAAGTTACTTCTCATCAGTATACTGCTCTAGTAAAACTGATGACTATACTCCCAATTTCCAGCCATCAAACTACTCCATTTGCAATCTATATTTATTAAAACTAAATTTAAAATTTAAAAAAAACCCCGACTACGTGAAATCCTATAAAAAGAAAGAAAATAACCTTGAAATTATGACCCTACGTAAGTACCTACGTATGAAATTTTTTGATTAAATGTTGTCCCGTCGGGGGACCGCTCTAATTATTAGCCAAACGTTCTGTTAAAGTTTAAAATAGTAGCGGTCCCCCGACAGGACAATGTTTAATCAAAAAATTTCAATCAAACAGGTTCTATGTCAATTCGAAGTACCTATTACAATAAAACGGCAATTTCATACTTTAACCCCTATTATTTACTGCAAATAAAACTGATATTTAACCTGTAAATATCTATTTCTACTTTCAATAATGTTACGTAATATATTTTGAATAATAAAAAATCATGGGTGCTATTTCCTAATTTAAATAAAAGAGCGGGAATAAAATTTCGTGGCTGGCGTAAAGAGATGAATAGGTTTAAAAATATTAAAATAATCGTAAAATATTAGTGAAACTAGCGACGAGAACTGTATTTTAACACCGGAAGAGTTAAAACAACAAGTTATTAATGCAGAATTAAGTTTCCTACCTGAGAAGTCTCGCGATAAATGTCTGAAAGCATACCATGTCTTCAATGAATGGAGACTTACAAAGGGCGCAAGCAGTTTTTCGGAGACGGTGTTATATACTATCTTATTTTTTAGATTTATCACAAACGAGGCGATCATCTACAATGTAGAGTATTTATTCAATGTTGAAAGCTACTTTAAAAACAAAACATAACGTGTATATTGAATGAAACATACGCAAAACTCGTATCTTTTCTAAAAAGAATGTCAGTTGGGCATAAGACTAAAACGTCCAAAATTTTCACGACCCATAACATAGAAAAAATTCTTAATGAAGCTCCGAGCTGCAATTTTCTTGCCGCTAAAGTAGGTGGTACCTATGAATCTATGTTGTTAGTTATTAAAATTTATGTGTAGACTGTTATGTATAAGTACTTACTGCCTACTACCAATTTTTGGAGGGACAATGAATCCTAGTCTGGCTTAGCAATACTGTTAAAATATTTATTACTATATGTAAAAGATGCTGTAAATGTTAAATTATGCATATTAATCATGTAATATTTTCATTACAGGTTGTACTGATCATAGGAATTAGTGGAGCGTGTCGCAACAACGAGCTATTACAGCTAACAGTTAATAATATCGAAAAGCATTCAGATAAATTACTGTTAGTAAAATTGAAAAAAACGAAGACAAACCTTGACATGTCTGTTGTCTTACGCGAAGAATATGTAACTATTGTAGAAAAATACCAAAATTTACGTCCAGCCAATATAAAAACCGACCAATTTTTGCTAGCGAAGGAGGTGGCGGGATGGGTGAGGGAGAGATCCTCACGCCTCAGCCACCGCGGGAGACGCTCCGGGCGTCGGGAGCCGCGTGACGACTCCCGGCCACCGTAGGCGCGGGCCTGCGGGCGGAGAGCAATGGGTAGCTCTCCGTCCGATCAAGACCAGGCCCGTGCCGGACGGCGCGTATGTGTTCCACGCGCGCCTCAAAGAGATGTCAGCATAGTTGACGGGGCCCGACAGGGCCGAAGCCTGCCGGGGTAGCGGGATCGTCCGAAAGGGTTACCGCTGCCCTGGAACATAAAGGGCTAAGGAAGGAACACGGGTGGGTTTTAGTCAGTAGTAGTCTGACACTCCCTTACGCTCCACCCAGAGCGGGAGGGGTCATTTGATGATTTCCCATCCTCAAAAAAAAAAAAAAAAGCCAATATAAAAACCAACCGATGTTTCATACAATACCATAATAATAAATGCTCAAGACTATGGGAGTAAATAAAATAGGTGCTATACCGCGAGAAATTACCACTTTCATAAAACTGGAAGAGCCTCAGCTATACTCGGGTCACTGCTTTCGAAGAACTTCGGCAACGCTCTTGGCCGATTCCTGAGCCGATCTCACCACTTTAAAACGTCACGGCGGATGGAAGTCCAATACGGTTGCGAAGGCTATATTGAAGACTCAATAGAAAATAAGTCGAAAATCTGTAAGCGTATAGTGGAAACAATAAGTGTGAATTCGACCTCGGATCCTTGGTCTCACCCACGCCCATCCACTTCCAACGACGCACAGTGTACTTATACAGAAAGCCGATCAGAGTCACCAACGTTCACCGTTGTTCCTTCTCAATCCGCCACCGATACAGAAACCTTAACCCCAGATAGTCAAACTCAACTTAATATAGTTGCATTAAGTTGAGTTTGACTATCTAACGTTGCCAAATAAATCTGTTACTTTTAATTTGCAGAATTGCAGTAATTTTACTTTTAACTATTAAAATGTTCCATTTTATTGAATTGGTACCTCTACCTACAATGTTAATTATTTTGATTCACAATAAATAGTTATTTCAATTTATTCCTGTTAATTATTTTATTTCCTAAAGTGTTCTCGCTGCTGCAGTGAAAAGTTATGTGTGTTACACGAGAGCAAAGTTTTTTGCATCTCGTGCCTTTGAATCCCTCGCCTCACTCAGGATTCAACTTTAGAATCACTCGCTTCGCCCGTGATTCAATCGTTGAACCGCTTGCTCAGGATTCAAAATCAGCACTCGCAGCAAATAACGACTTTGCTCTCTTGTTGAACAAATAAATATTATTATTGTTGTAGGTGGTTAACAAAACAAGTTGGTCAAAATTAAAAAAAAAGTGTCTCTGCATCATACTTCTAGCTAGGGTGTACTAAATAGAAAAAATAAAATTCTAACATGAATAGGTTATACAGAAATCTAAACTATGTACCTACAAGAATCATTTTAACAAATAGGTATCTACAAGGAAATATACAAGTATATGATAGCACGTAGACATACCTACCTACTGAAGAATATAGTGGGTTAAAGACTAGGGAGTCTTCAAAATTTGAAGTTATTTTATTTTATACATGAATACGATATTTAAGGCACGAGCATGCTCAAAACGCATTGGCGACTTCAGAAACAAGAATAATTATACAGTACCTACCTATATTATATAAGTCCGGTTCATCAGGTTAACCCACCCTAATATAGTAGAGAAAGGCTATGCTGATGGTGATGATATAATGTCATCATGATGTTTTCCTTCACCGATGTCAGTGAGCGATGTCTAAACTTTGAAAGTAGGTTCCTACACAGAAAAAACCCACGTCCACCGTGTGATACATATATCAAATTAAAGCTAGATAAAGCACGATCTCAAAAATATATAGTACTGTATTTTATTTAAGTAAGTTTTTCTTCAATAATTTTACGAAATTCATTAAAAAATAAAATTCTGAAAAAAATCATGAATAGAAACAAAAAGTTGTAGATTGCACGAAAATTATCAGAATTGCATTTCATTGCTTGGTTTTTGTTCTACAGCAAAATAAAGATTTACAAACTTTGTTTTGCGGTTGGAAAATCAATGTCGTATTTCCTTGAAATTCTTATTGGGTTCTGTGCAGAACACTATTTTATATGCGGGCCTTCCATTTGGCTGGTTTTTATTGTGTATTAAACGAGATAATCAATAAATTCTAAAACAAGTCTAAAACGAGGTTACCAGAGTCATCTATGACCAAAACGTACAGAAACTTTAACTTCGCGCCATCTATCGGATATGTTTGAAACTACTTCAAAGAATCATGGCGCACTATTAACGAACTTCACGTGGGTCGTGTTGCTTCATGTTGCGTAGATCGTTGTATAGATGGCGTTAGAAGTGTTGTGTTAGTGATTAACATTTCACTGTTGTTGCTTTTGTGTACCATGTCTTTTATTTATTTGCAACTAGCTTCTGCCCGCGACGTCGTCCGCGTAAAGCAACTTTCTTAATTATTTTTTCCGTAAGAACCTTCTACAATGTATTAGAATTTTATAAAAAAAAATGGATGATATCGGTAGTCGTTCTCAAGTTATGGCGTGACCAAGGGAAATAGGGATTAATTTTTATATGTGTATTTATAATAAATATTTAAATTTATATTTTATACCCAACACCATTAGAAGTTACTTATAATATTTATAATAAAATAGTTCTAGGGAATAATAGTAGTATCTGACCGCAGCAGTAGGTACGTTTTTATTAAGTTTTACTTTGTATTCGGAAGTAGGAAGCGAAATTTATTAAATTTCTGTGAAAACATTAAAAACAATGAAAACACTAAACACTACGCCGAATTGCAAAAAGATAAATTTAATAGGAACTGGCGAGTCGGGTGAGTGACGATGACGGTAAGACAAAAAAAATACGTTCATTCAGAGGTGAACCTATGACTTCAGTAGTTTCGATTCAAAATATTAAGCTAAAGTTCGAAGTAGTACCGGATCGGCAGTCACAGCGATTTCAGAAAAAGTATACAAAAAATATTTTAAATTGTTGCCATTATCACCAACGACGGATCAATTGTTTACATACACGGGGTGTGTTATTCAGTGTTTAGGAATAGTGCAATTGCCTATTAGATACTTGGACAAGACACAGGATGTTAATGTTAGAGTGATTCGCGATGGTGGTCCCCCAATTTTAGGGCGAGATTTTATTAGTTTGTTTGGATTACACATGTTGCAAATCAATTATTGTAAATCAACTCAAATTGCTGAACCAGGCGTCTCAGAAAATAACTTGTATCAATACTCACCGCGGTTTATTTGTTTATACTAGATTAGTTTTTGGTCTTGCTAGTGCTCCTGCTATTTTTCAGCGGGCTATGGAGTGTTTACTGTCGAGACTGGACGGTGTTATGTGTTTCCTTGACGACATCTGTATTACAGGGGCAACTAAAGAGCAACACTTAAATAGGTTATGTGCGGTCTTGCAACGATTACAAGACGCAGGATTAACACTTCGTAAAGATAAGTGCCTGTTCTTCGAGAACCAAATAGAATATTTAGGTTATACTATAGATAAGAATGGTTTAAGGAAATCAAATGAAAAGGTCAAAGCTCTAATACACCAACAAACGTAAATAAGTTACAATCGTTATTGGGATTAGTCAATTATTATAGGAAGTTTGTCCATAACACCACAATAATAATAATAATAAATAATTCATTTATTTGTCAAGTAACAAGGACTCATTAATACACAGAAATTAAATATAGCACAAATCTTACACTAGAACATCCTAAATACATTATACATTACATTACAATAGGTACAACACAAAACAATAACCACACAAAACATTTTCATATTGACAGCCGACGACTGTAGGTGACGTGCAAGTCACTGCACCGTCTGATATAGGGACAGTCGAGCCTACCGGCTATCATCACTAGCACGCTGTTGGAGCTGCCGCGAACTCTGCGTACCAGGGACGCGCTTCGCTTACGCATCGTGACAATGAGCTTGACTTATATTTTTGAGAAAGTTCCATGAAATAGGCTAAAAACACACTTTCTGAAAATGAATTTGCATCTTAGCTTGTTTCCCATAAGATGAAATTTTGATACGCTTGTAAGTATCTATCGGTAGATTTTTCGGGCAAGAGGCTTAGAGTAGCCTTTTTCGCTGCCCCTGTGACTTCCGGCGGTGTCGAATGAATAAATTCATCATTACTTGACGACATTTTCAAATAAAAACAATACAGCGAAGAGAAAAAGCGCGCGGAATATTTTTTACTAGTTCACAAATTAGCGATGCGCGCGTGTTAGAAATTATATATGTACATATGTATATATGTGCATATGTATATATGTATATGTGTATATATGTATATATATATATATATATATGTATGTATATATGTATAAAGTATGTCATACTTACTTCTGTATTATAGGTTCATGTACATGATATTTAAGATAAGGGCTAGGAATTAATTAAATAACACATTATTTTGGATGTAAATAAACTGTAATCATTGAACCAAATAAAACATATTTCTGATAGGATCTTTTATAATATAACCATTTAGGTACAAAGTTACACTTAACATAGATGTACTCACATAATAATAATATTAACCGTACATTATATACGGTACATAATTTTACTACATACAAACAAACATAATTTATACTTATCTCGAATATACAGCAGAGTGGTGAGGTGGTTAATGTCCCGTGGTCGCCGAGCAAATGAATGTCTGGCTGATCAGGAGATCGCGTCGCCCCCGCAAGGGGGCGAGGCGAGCGGTACCGGGGCTATGCCCCTCGGCCGCAGAGCGCTATGCGGTGGCCTGTAAATACGGGCCCCTCGTGGTGTTTGCGCTAAGGCTTTTGGCCTGTCGGGCGCGCGTGAGTTGCGCGCGCCCGTCACGAATGTCTGACTGTAGTGCGGCAACCATTTATAAAGGAATACCCCTACTACTCGGCGATCATAGGACGTCAATTGAATCACTGTCTATTTTAAAATAACGTTCTTAAAAATCAAAGTATGCCATTACAATATTTTAAAGGATGTAAAATGCCTATATTTAATAAATTACTTATAGAAATAACATTACCTAATTAATACAACTTGTTTATAATAATCAGTACAATGAAAACTTGTTTATAATATTTAACACGCGCATCAGCGCTTTTTTTTAAGGCAAAGGCACAAAAAACAGCCAGTATTACTAATAAAGTAAATTAATATTTTTGTGTTTTTGTTACAGTGGTTGTTTGGTTGTAATTTATTGTCAAAATTAATTAAATTAAAGAATTAAATGTTTATTTATTATATTTTGTCTCCCAAAGTTAATTTTATTCATAAAATGTGGACCACTTTTCTGACATAAAAACTCTATGCTAAGATTGAAAAAGTACCTACCGTTCGTTTTAGAAGTCGGAGCATCTTGATAAACCGTACGTATTACCTTAATAAAAAAAAAACTCGTTCGTTTTACATTATAGTAACGCACAAGTACGTAATGAGATACAATACGATATTGAAATTGGTGAAATAAGAGACCCTTTACGAGCAAATGTGTTATAAAATACTTTTTGTAGTTTCTAGACAGTATCTATGACGTCTTATGGAGGAATGTTTGTTTCGAATTAAATAAATATTAGGGGTTAAAGTATGAAATTGCCGATTTGTACTGAAAAATTGAAATTAGTTTTTTTTTAAATTTAGCATATTTATTTAATCAAAATAATTACCAATATTATCTTTACATTGCTGCCATCTAATAGGAAGGTCATTTATGCCTTTGCGATAGAACTCTCGTGATCTAGATTCGACAAATTGTGTGAAAGCATTTTGTACCTACTGCCTCCTGAGAAGAAAACTTTTTATCACGTAGAAAATTGTCCAAATCACGAAAAATATGGTAGTCCGTTGGAGCAAGGTCTGGTGAATACGGAGGGTGAAGAATGGTGTCTAATTGCAGTTCCTGTAGAGTTAAAACGGTTTCTCGTGCTGTATGAGTTCTCGCGTTATCATGGAGCAATAATGGTGAAGATCGATTCATGAGTCGGGGCTGTTTCACTGCTAGTTTTGCTATCATTGTTCGGAGTTCGGCACAGTAGACATCTGCCGTTATTGCTTGACCAGATCGGAGAAAGCTATAGTGAATAACGCCATGCTGAGACCACCAAACAGTTACCATTACCTTCTTATTGGTAAGCTTTGCTTTTCCATCACGAAAGCGTTTAAACCAAAATCGCACGGTGCGTTCATTAGCAGTCCCCTCTCCAAACGCAACATTGATATTGCGAGCTGTTTCTGCCGCGTTAGTTCCGCGTCGGAACTCGTATTCAAAATTAACTCGAATTTTCGAAGTATCCATCTTTCTTGTCTAAGCTGAATAAAAAAAACAACTGAAAGTCGATAATCGAATGTTGCACATTTTTTAAAAGAAGAATTTCATAGGTACCATGTGAAAAAAGTTTCACTCAAAAATATCAAACCATGAAGGTTCTATGTCCATTCGAAGTACCTATTACAATAAAACGGCAATTTCATACTTTAACCCCTATTATAAACTTATTCTATAATTTCAACCCACCAAAGGAAAGCTGTATTCATTACCTATAAACAAATCTACATTCAAATTCATTTAACTCAACGTATTTATAAATACGTTTTCAACGTTTAATAAAAGTATTTTAATCACTTTACTAAAGGTAGGTATGTACGATTTTTTTTATTATTCTAACGTTAAGTAGAGCTTCACATTGTAAACTGGTAAAACAGTTGCATGCGACTGTACATCTTGACATCAAATAGACCAAGAGCAAGGTTTAATGTTTTGCAAAGAAGTTTAAGCCACTCTAACCTAGTAATTGAAAACATAAAAACATTTATTTAATTGAGAATGTGTCTGTCGGACATTTCTAAGGACTTTAGACCGATAAAACTAGAAGTATATTACACATATTAATAGAAATAATTTTTCTTGGACATTTTTCGTGAAAATCTCGATCTAGCTCTTGGACTACACCTTACTAATTGAACCCATTATATCTCCTAAACTAAGAATAGAATAGAATACTCTTTATTGTACACCATACAAATTACAGAACTAAGTATATAAAATTTTACAAAGGTGACACAATGGGCGGTCTTATCACTAAGAGCGATCTTTTAAAGACAACCTTTGGATGGATTAAAATTAAGGAGCGACAAATATAGTAGGTAGTGTGTGGTGTACCTACCATTTACATTATACAATTAATATAAACATATACCTAGTATATTTTACTCGTCTAAATAAATATATACCCACATATAATAACAAACATGAAACAACAGCAAAGAAAAAATAATATAAAAATAAATAAATAATAATAAAATAATGATGATGTTTAAGGAGAGAGGAAGTGCTTTTGTGTCGTAATTTTGAAACCGGACAAAGATTGAGCACACCTTACCGACACGGGCAAGTCATTCCATAACCGTACTGCTTGAACAGTAAAAGATTTGTCAAAGAAACGGGTGGAATGCATCGGCATCTCTAGTCTCATAGGTTTTCCAATGACGTCAGATATCTATTATGTGTGTCATGAAGGAACTTGAAACGTTCTTTAAGATAAGAGGGGGTTTTAGGATTAAACAAAATACTGTAGAGCTGAAATAAGATATGTGAATTCCGGCGAAGACGTAGTGATCATATTTGCGCAGGCCAAATATAAATCTTATGCAAAAGTTTTGTTCCGATTAAATCTGTAACTTGGCGACAAGTTGCGACTAATTGGCGACAAAATATGGGAGAAAACAGATCTTGGCTAGGTGCCCTAGTTTTTGAGATACACACATCAACACTGTCTAAGGATATTTTGGATTTACTCAATTTACTCAAAATTTATTAAAAATAACATACAGCATGCATATATTTTTATAAGGCCCATTTATCAGACTATACTCCAGAATAAAAGAAAACTATTTTTTTTGCGTAATCAAATTTTTATTCAAATAAAGAAAAAACGTGAAATAATGGTAAAACTAACAATGAATGTGTTTCTCAAGAAAAAGTGAAAAATAAGGAAAAATTAATCTGTTTTTAACAGTTATGTGAAAAATCAGTAGTCAGTAAAACACCCCATGACGTTAATAACGGTCCTGCAACGGTTTTTCATGCTTTGGATTAAGTTATCCAAGTCTTGTAGCGGTATATTGTCCCAGGTCCGGTTAAGATGCAAAAAAAGTTGCTCTTCCGTCGCAATGTTTGCAGGGAAATTCCTCAAAGCCCTTCTTTGGAGCATGTCCCACGCGTGTTCTATGGGGTTTTAGGTCAGGCGATTGAGCGGGCCAGCCTAAGACCAATACGTCGTGCTCCTGCAACCAGCTCGTCACCACTCTCGCTGTGTGCGGACGGGCGTTATCGTGCATGAGCGTGAATTCTTGGCCTATTTGTAGTCGATGGGGGTAGATTATTGGTACTAGTACCTCGTTACGGTATTTTTCAGCCGTCATGGTGTTTCTGATCCAAACGAGGTCTGTTCTTCCACCAACACGAATTCCCGCCCAAACCATAATTGTCCCGCCATGGTATGAATTGAGTTCCTGAGGATGTTGCAGACGGCTCTTACGACCAGGAACTCGCCAAACACGTACTCTACGTGTATCGGGATGGAAACCGAACCGGGACTCATCGGTAAACAGCACTACAGACCACTGGTTATCTTTCCAGAGCAAATGTTCACGAGCCCACTCTAGTCGTCGTCCACGATTTCCTCGGCGTAGTGCTGGAGTACGAAGTGGTCTGCGCGCATGAAGGTTAGGTTCATGCAGTCTTCTCCTTACAGTTTGATCACTCACAAGCAACTGGTGCTCTGACTGGAGCCTCTGAACCAACTGCATGGCCGTAACATTTGGTTATCTTCTCGCGGCAACTTGCAAAAATCGGTCTTGTCGATGAGTGGTTATGCGCTTCCCGCCTGGGTGTCTTTCAGCCACATCACCAGTAGCACGATAACGTGACCATAACCTTGATATCACAATTTGTCTTGTTCCAATCTCCTCAGCAATACTCCGTTGAGTAGCCCCAGCTTGGAGCATGCCTACTGCCCTTAACATTTCCTCTCTCGTTAAATGGCGCCGCTGCATGATGCACACAATAACATTAATTCGAAATTCGAAAAAATATAACAAGTTATCGGTTGATAACTTGTTATAAAACTTAAATTTGACACAAAAAAGTAGCCAAAAACTACTGTAGGTAAATGAAGCCTTCGGACTTCGCTACCATTATGCCGCGTAAATCTTTTGTTTTTAATTTATGTTTTCAAATTCAAATTTAGAATCGTTCAAAAAGGTTTACAAAATAGGCTTTCTTCAAAATAAATTAAAACTGGCCAGTATTTTTGGAGTTAAAGAACTTTATACAAAATATCCCTAGACGGTGTTTATGTGTGTATAAATGTGGCCCTGCTGAGGAGACTCTGCAGATCGGCCACCTATAAACCCTTATATCTTTTGAACCAGTGACCGACAAATTCTGATATTTGGCGATAAATTTCGACTAATTAGCGACAAATTTTTTGTTATCAAAATTAAAATCCCTGATGGTGGCCCTGCCTGAGTCAGTGACACCACAATATTAACTGAGTAAAGTTTGCATTTTGTAGTTTGCCTTAGGGCTGATTTTTCACATTTATATTCGTGGAATAAAATTGACGTCTGACAGTTTTTGTATGGAAGAACTGTCAAAAATTCAAAATTATTCCTACGTTAAAATTATCTGGCGTTGGGCAATTCAGCCCTTAGAAAAATAACTAGGGAATTCCAACTAATACGAAGACAAGGGTACACAATAAAACGAAGCAACCACTTTCCAATCATTTATTTCACAGAAATCTCATAATATTGGTGAAATGAAATTCACATTTGCTTTTTTACTTTTAATGCGAAACTAACATAATACAAACCACATGCATGTTGTCATGGACATCGAAGCCATTTAGCCTAAACTATTATTAATAATCTTTTATTAGTACTATAGAAAATAGTAATTCTCCTTCCGACCCTTAAACTTTAACAAACTAAACTTAACAGAAGACTTCTTACAAAGGTGGTACACTCTTATTACCTAAATATATTGATCTACGATTGATCATTTTACTTAAACAAGACACTGCTTTTAAAACTAGCGGATTATAAACTCAGAATGTAACATTAAACTATCAAGAAATGGGATGAATTAAGTTCAAGAGATTATTTTAACAATAAACCACCCATAAGATAAAAATAAGTTGAAATGACTGTGTCATTTTAAGTTTCAACTGAATTCATCAACAATTTATTGGTATAGTTACTGTGCATGTACTTTTTAACAAATATATCTTTCTGATAATGTATATATAACTAATCACTCTTACGTATTTTTTTTTTCTTAATTAAGATTACCGTAACAAATGTATTGTTACTTTTTGTTCGCATTTACAATAATCGTCATAGGAATGAAGTAGTACTTATATTACATAATAATTGTTAATTAGGTGGTTGGTATTCGGGCACTTAACCACGGCACAATACTTCCTTAATTGTAAATTCTTTATAACGGATTAATAATCGGACTAACAAAGATTTACCAACCCGTAACAATAATATCTAAATATACAAAATTGAAAAATTATGTTATTTTTATTAACCATTTATAATAAATGCTTTGTGCCTATTCAATTTAATTAGCATCCTACTCAAATTCGATGTCTCTTTGATTATAATATCTGTTATTTTTCTATTTCATTAATTGAACATTTGTCCATGGAATACTTTTCTAAACTATACCTGATATGATATCTATAGAACAAAAAAACAAAGCTTATTATTATCATTACTGATCGTCTTTCGTGCATTCTGAGGCATCTGTAACATATGGACTACAAATATTGGTTTTATTTTAACTTTAGATATAAGTTTTCTGTAATGTCACAAAATATATTTATAAGGCAATCTTTTTCTTCAGGACTCGTGAGCTTAAATCTATGTTAAAAATAATCACTCGATAACGCAAAAATTACGGATAATACAACAAAATACTTTTATTCGGTTATTTAGAGGTAATTCAGATCTCCAACACATCCCTTTCATACCATAGATACATTTAAATCAGTCCGGGTATTTAAGAGTACAAATGCTTAAAAAGGACATGGTTCAGCTAACCTAGCAATGTCTTGCGTAATCGAGTAAATGCAAAAATCTTTGACTGTGTGTCTGATACACACAATCACAATAAACATAACGCGCTTCTAGATATATCTCTGAAAATAATTATAACGGCTTATGGTAATTCTGATTCTTCTAATACTTTACCCTGTTTGTCAATCAATACTTTACTATTATTAATATCTTTGTTGTGAGCACCAACAGGAACGTTAAGAGTACTATCAAGGAAACATTAACCATCCGATTATAAACTATTATTATATTTGTGTATTTGTGTATCATCATGTTCGTGTGTCGGTTAATTAACGTGATGTATAAATGACGCGCAATAATGGTTAAAATAAGTTTTATCCTACTTTCATAGTTTCGAATCTGTCCAAGATTCGGGTACGCAGAGAGGATACGTCGTATCCAATCTGAGCTAGGTAACCAATTAGCCTTTAAAAATAATTGTAAAATAAATTCGTCTCTTAGCCGTAACAAGAACATTGTGTATCACAACTAAAATTAAGATCAATGTCAAAATTAAATATGTATATTCTTAACATTCCGAAAGTAACGCACAATAATCTTAATATGAACAAAATCATAATTCCAAAATATTTAACATAAAATAAAAACAAAACTAACTTTTAAGACTTACTTCTTACTTAAATTGAACGTCTCGTCTACAATCATTGTAGTCTCTCAAAAAGAAATAAACTAATTAGAACTTGTTCTTAATCAACCTTAATTGTCTCTCTAAAATCACTGTAGTCTCTCTACAAATAAAAAATAAACTTCTTAAAAACTTTTTCTTAATTAAACTTAAATTTCTCTCTACAATCACTATTATTTGGTGCAAATGGCAGTCGACACGAGTCAACAACGCACCAGAGACTAGAACTGAAGAGTTTAACTCTGGCCATATCTGTCCCATCCAAGTCTGGTCGAGAACCGAATGAGATCTTGGTTTGTAGAAATCACGAGCACGAGATCTTCATCATAATTATATTGCGAAGGTCCGTTATGTCGCAAGCACTGTATTAATTCAAAGTCACCTACTTTTCTATATTACGTACGTAATGAAGACTAGATATCAGGATTTTCGTGCGTTTATCACCACAGAGGCTTAAATTCAAATATTAAATATAATTGTGCATAGTTGTTGCATCTAGCGAGGGTGACCTTGAAACTAGAGCTTTGTGGTCGGAACATAACAAGTGTTGGAGGTCGACGGCTGAGCTACCATTTCCGATGCATGCGGTGCGTCATCGGAAGGCGGGGGCATGGGGGCGTCTTCTTCATAAATCATAACTAGTCTGCTGTATTCTCTCTTCTTGCGGGAATTCTGCAAAATAAACCAGTTTATAAAATCCATAAAATATATTTTACGTGTACCTATATAATCACACTAGCGACCAGCCTCTACTTCGCACAGTTTATACGACTTGACAATAATAATACCAGCTTTTTAGCCATGTCCCACTGCAGGGAAAAAGCCTCTTGTAATAGAGAGTAGGCATATGTATTTATCACGCTTGCTCAACACGGGTTGGTGAATTCAAGCTTATATTAACTATCAGTCCAGGTTTTTCACGATGCTTTCCTCCGCCAATGGCAGTAATGTCCAAGATAAACTCAGAAAGTACTATCGCCTAAACCTGTATCTGACCATTTTGAAAACGAAAATCCCGTGCACATGATGGCCACAACTGCGTCCGTAAGTAAAACAAAAGAGGATCCTTTTTAGGTCGACTAATAATATGCGCTGCAAGCAGGAATAGTCCTTACGGTGGTCAGATATAGATTTTGGCGATAGTACATGTGAATTGAAAAGTCACATTGGTCGCATTAGTCTCGACTTGAACCCAGTGTGGTTTGAAATCGGGGTCTCATCGTGCATGAGAGGCGAGGCCATAAGAGCCACTGACTTATAATGTGAGTTTAATATTAATATATTACACATAAACCACCGGGAATATATTCATTAAACGATATGAATAGTTATAAATATATGACAAATAACAATTACGTTCTGTAGAAAACATTTAAGGGCAGTCAATAAACTTGAATATAATCTTACCCTTTGAACAGAGGTGCTGGTTTCTTCGCCGGAACTACTGGAACTGGTGATACCTTCTTCTAAGGTAAGCCTGGCAGCCACACCCTCCAGCTGGAGGTCTTGGTACAACTGGCTTAGCTGCTCGTTGACCAGTGAGGGCTGGAAATATTATGAAGAGTTATAAATGTATTAAAATCAGTCAATGCGAGCGGCATTCTAATCTCTGGCATATAAATAAAAATACTCTGTGGAGAAATGAGAATTCGTTTATCACCCCGAAGTTGTAGTATGACAGCATGATTTTGAATTTTGTATGGTATGTTCAATCAGACAAAGATTTTGAAATTTTATGCACTACAACTTTAGAAACATAGGGCGGTGTATTACGTATACAGAGCGGTAGGTTTTTTTTTCTGTATAAGAATTTATAATTATTTCTTTGTCTATACCTCAAATATTTGTAGAATACAAGACATGAAAATGTTACATTATCAAGAGACCAACCTGTTCCAAATTCTTCATCCTTTGTCGGTCGGCCGTAAGGGTTTCTTCTAAAGATTTCGTGTGGATTTGGTACTTGTAGAACAGCTCTGAAGTCACGCATACCTATAAAAAGAAAAAATAGCATTAGTTTTGACTGTCATCGGGCTACGACTACTTTAAACTGAATATCTCATCTGCACAGCCTTTTCCCATATATATTGGGGTCGGCTTCCAGTCTAACTGTATGCAGTATTTTACACGGAGCGACTGCCTATCTGACCTCCACAACCCAGATTCTGGGTAACACGATACCCTTTGGCAAAGATGGTTGTGAAACTTTCGGGCTTCTGAATACCCGTAACAACTGTCAAAGATGATTGACTACGAATAACAGCTGGGACCAACTGCTTAACGTGCTTTCCGAGGCACAAAAGGAATAGGGGCAAATTACTATCAAGTCAAAAAGAGATTCTTCATTAAACCGAAATGAGAGGGAATCACTGTTATCGTACCTGCTCCAGCCATGGCGGGTCCATCTTCCTCCTGGTGGTGACCTTCTTCGCGGGCTGAGGTACATGGTAAGGAGATGTCGCGTTTAATGGGCTCTGAAATGATACTTCTTTTTATTGTCTGACGAAACAAAAAAAAAGAGCAAACAAGAATAATTTGTCAATAAGTATATGAAATATAATAACAACCTGGAAAAGATTTCAAAACATACCTTGTCTAGAGCTTTATAGTGTCCATTTCGATAAAATCAAGTCGTAGGTTCGTTTTCGAACTGCAAACCTACGAAATATTATGAAAACGATGACTAGCGTCTAACGAACGACAGATAACCAATCACCCTCTCCAAAGTCTGAAGAGTAACACCAATGTAGCCGACAGGAAAACGGAAAATTCTGTGGTCACACAACCATGTGTAACTACAGGCGATTGAATACCGTAGACGCTAGTTGATAGAAATCCTGAACTGAAAGAAATTGAGACAAGCTCTAGACAGAAACTGTCGACCTTGCGACATCACAGGCCATTGAATCCTGTGAGGGGAAGTCCAAGGTCCAGCGCTGATCTCCTTGCGGCCAATGAAGTAAAATGCTGATATTTACCCTAACTAGAGGTGGCTTGTTGCCATTTTTGCCATCACCACTGTCCTCGGCACTGCCGGATTCAGTCTTAAAGAATGAAGAGTAGAAGGATGAGTAGCTAGACTCTCCGTCAGTCTTGTCAGGAGTTTCCTCACTGTTGGCAAGTCTATTCCTCTTGTTGAGACGACTCTCCCTTGGAGGTGGAGTGTTCGTCGCAGCATCTGTGCTCTGAAGGGAAAATAAATCATATAGACATTGCAAAGGGTTCATTTTTCTTTGAGGGTAACTCAAAATTATGACTCATTTATACATTATTTTTTAATTGGTTTTACCTATTGATGATGTAATTTAAGTTGGATCTAGTTTTCAAAATGCTAGAAGAAATATTTTTATAATTATATACCTATACTTGTGTCATATTACTTATTACCGAGAAAACTTAAAAGTTGTGATAAAGTTTAGTGCTATTCAAATTACATGATTTGATTTAAAATATTTCTATTGTTTATTTCTATTGTTTATTTTTTCATATTTTTCAAGAGATGTTATTAAAAGAGAATATTGAATAATGAAATCCAAATTACGTGACTTCATTTAAAAGATCTTTTTAAAAAAATTTAAAACATTTTTAATTTTTCAAGGGATGTTATAAAAAAATAAAGGTTTGGTTTTTGAAACTTCGTTTGCAAAATATATTGATTACCAAGTTCAAACCTGCGTATTATGGCCATCTCGAGGCCAAACCCGCCTCGAAGAGCGCGATTCCTACCAAGTTAGGCTGTCGTAACAATTTCCTTATTATTACGTTTATCGGATCCTAGACTATGATTCAATTCGTGAGCAATATTAAAAATAGTGTATTAAAGATTGTCAATTGTTTTAATCGACCTCCGTATTTTTTATTACAATTATTATGCCCGACAGAGCATTCTGGCTATGCTCTGTCTACTTATATTTACAAAGACGTATAGACATAGCGAAATTGTAAGAACGAATGATAAAGTTATAGGTTATCTTAAAACGAGAATAGTTGCAAATATGAGCCACAGGTGCAGCTCTAACCTTATGACTCAAATTGTTGGAAGACGTGATGTCTGTAGAGTTTATGGTCGATTCCTCGTTCCCACTGCGACTTTTGTGCGGCCCCGACTCCTACAAAACCATTTAAAAAGTGCAAAAAAGAACTACACATTCCAGAATAAATATTACAGAAAAGCGGGACATGCAATAGAAGAAATAAAGCACAGGAAACTTACATACTGAAAAAATACACTTGAAATCTAATTATCAGTATAAACATATAAGAATCGTCTTATGAATTTCAACAACAAATAGTAGCGATGAGGATGATACGTGACGTAAATCCTAGAAACTGAAGAATAAAAATATAATAATTTGGTAATAAAACTCGAAAAATGATCTCTTATTTTAAAATCTACTTGGGAACCAAGCAACGAGAAATCAAAATAAACAACCATTCTAAGAGTGATGCAGCATGATGAGAATCATGTTGTACTTATACTTAAACTCTTAGATGTCATTGCCATACCCGGTTCAAAGCATTTGATGAGAGACTATCTGCGCTGGCGATGTCTGTTTTTGAAGATGTGCCTTGAGATTCTGCTCTTTTCTTGTCGCGCCACACGCTGCCCTGCATCCTGGCTGGCCTCAATGTTAAACTGGGCTTACAAGCCTGTGCAGGTATTCAACAACGGTGAGTTTATCGCCTCCGAAGGCGAATTCATTTACTTTAAAGTTAATGCTAAACTAAGCCCAATGTTGCAACAAAAAAATGGAAAATTTTGTAGGTACTTATAGCGTTCGTAAAAGAGTTTCAGTATAATATTATTATTGCTCATACATTCAGTTATCGAGTATTATTAGCCATAAAATGTGCATTATTCATATATAAGTAACTTTAATAGTTATGTTATTATTGTTAATGGTAGTTACTTCGATAGAAAAAAAGGCCTGGTCATTTGCGTTAAATGCTTGCAATTGATTTAGTAAAATGTTACTGGTTACGTAGTCATCACTTTCAGATCAAAACTGAAGCCGGTGCTGAACTAGTCGATCTGGCGAGGCAAGCTTTCAAAGACCAACGAGTGATTGTGCAAGTTACGTGTTACGTGATATTAGCACAATACATCAGGTGACGCATTCGAGCTACAGCTTGATTCAAACTTTATGGCAACTCAGAACATGAGGCGAGTCGCTGCGCAGTAACAAATTCACCTGTCAACGGGGGGTGAGAGGTGAATTACTGCGCAGAGAGTAGCGAACTTCAGAGCCGCCATAAAGTTAGAATCGGACTGTATTTCTAAGTTATCCCACATTTGTTAGGGTGTCGCATCTATCTAAGGAAATTTCTTTCCGTGTGAACAAAACATTTAGAAAAATTAATTTACAAATAAAACGAATTGGTGTCCATTCTAAATTCTGTATAGCAATAAAATTGTGCAAGTATGAAAAGGAAACGATAAACTGATGACGTACCTCTTCATAGTTGCTGCTGGTTAGACCCAAGGGGTTCATTGTGTTTGTGTACTGTTGTTGCTGTGCCATTTGCGATTGAAGCATGGGGTATGAAACCTGCTGAGACATCGGCGAGTACATTAGGGGGGTACCCATTAGTGGGTGGCCGTACATCATCACTGCAATAAAAACATTAGAATCTTTAAAATATTGCTTCCAATTTTAAATCATAACACGGTCTTCTATTGCTGTGAATGCTGAAGAAATTAATGCAGAACTTTGGTATAACAGTCAATTCCCAGATTTTACTAAAAATCTAAAATAAACGCTAGTATAGCATTGTAGATTTGGAGAGGGAGTTATTTATTAGTCGCCACGTTTGCCTAACAGATTGGCGAAAACTAATCGCAGTATCGTGTGAAAAATTCCACAGGAGTATGACGAACAAAATTAGGCTTAATCAGATGCCTTTGCCTATATATCTGAAGGCCAATTCCCATTATTAAAAACATTCAAAATCTAGTCGCAATCTCATCTCAGCGACAATCAATGTCAAAAATATAGGGAAATTAGAGGTGTTTTTGACAGATCGAGACTGACATCAGACTGTGAACGTTCTCAAAATTACGGGAATTGCCCCAGTGATCGAGAGAAAATTAAAATAAGATCAATTTACGCACGTACAACAAAAACATGAAATAAACTGTAACTTACTTGGTGCTTGGAACTGATGTTGCTGGCTATTTGAAGGGAGATGGTGAACTGAGGTTGTGGGCATTGGCTGCGGGGCGGCCGGAGCGTAGTACATCGGGTACATACCTGTAACATACGTGTATACTCATTTTATACCAAAGTTTAGAAAAAGTTCGGCTTTTATGGTCGTCTCGGTCACTTATTTATGTGAGTCTCTTTCTAAAGGTTGTTCGGCATTTTAACGCCCGGATACTGTTAGGCATATACTAGCTGTACTATAAAATGTTTTTACAAACGCACCAACAGCGCCCCCTGTCAACCTTATTCGAGCGCCAAAAGATCCTTGCAGGAAGGATTGCGGTCAGATACAGTCCGTTCACAGTTATTTTACCTCTGACAGCAGCAACCCAACAGTAAGCTTATTGCAACGAGAATAAAAATCATTGTGATTTTGACAGTGAAGCCAAATCAGAGGTAAAATAACTATGAATTTGGCTGTATCTTCAATACTTACCTGGTGTTACCAACTTAAGAACCCAGGTTTTAATATATTTTGTGTATGTGATGCGGAAGGAATGGGGAAAATGTCGTTCGGAAAGTTCTGAGTATGAATGCTATAAGAGTAGGAGAAGACCAAAGACTTGATGGGTGGACTGTGTGAAAGATGATGTGACTAGAAAGGGGGTGACTACCGAGATGATGATGTTGTGCCGACCCCAATATGGATGGGATGGAGCAAGAGAATCATGAGTGTCGTGAGCGTAGCTGAGATATTAGAATGATAAGTTACCTGGCACAGCCGACATGGTGTGCATGGGCTGCATGGGATGTGGCATGGTGCTCATGACAGGCATCTGCTGAGGGATGCCGACGCCCAGGACGTATGTGTTGATGTTGTTGGCAGGCGTCCACTGATTGGATGCTGTAATCACAACACGACGTTCGTTATGTAGTGAAATGTTCCTGAGAACATGCTTCTATGATATTGTGACAATGGCATCCGTAATTTAGAAATATTTAACCGTTATTGTTTTGTTAGTACAGACGACAGCATATCAAGCTATTACAATCTGTCAAATTTCTTTAATAGATTTTCAACTTTATCGCTAAAGCATTAAGTTAAAGATTGATTGGGAAAATTTGAAAGTTTCGGGTAGCTGGATGACCTGGCGTCTGTACCATTGGAATGAGGTGAGAATAAATCCAGAAAATATGGTCAAAACATGCTCCTTATTGATTGAAGTACATACAGGCAGGTGTAACAATAGCGCTCATATTTGTGGAGATTGAGTCACTATAGCGGGATTTGATGCTACCTACACCCCTTCAGTATGAATAACGCGCCGTGAAAACTTAGGGGAACTGAACTGGAAATGGAAAGGCTTTCCACCTGATGCTAGGGATTGACACTATTGACAGCTCAGTCCAAACTCACTTCAAATAGGTTTTCATAGCTGGATTTATTACCTGTAGCCAACTGATCGATAGTGGTGGTGATGGCCGACGTGGGTTGGTTAGCGGCGGCGCTGGTCGACAGCGTGCGCTTGTTGCTACGCGCCTGTTTCGGAGAAGGGCAGTGATGCTTGTGAGCGCCCGATTCGGCATCCATCATCTTTGATGGGCGTTTCAAGCCATGTGGCTGTTGTGGCGGCTACAAAATAAACGAAATCAAAATCCAAAATCAAAAGCACTTTTTGAACGTCAAAATTACATAAGACAGTCTCCTAAAACGCCCGCTCTTCGCCACTTCCTAGTGGTTTAGATGGGAAGAAGATGTGGTGCAACAACCTCCCCAGTTGCACAGCTGGCTAAATACTTCGATATTCGTTACAATACTTTCAACACTTCATATAAATGATGTTGTCTTCCTTCTGCGGCTAGATCCAAAACGCCTCATGTAGCCGCCTGTCTCCAAATATCTTTTAAGCACATACTGGACAGTGGAACGACTAAAAGGCCATCTTTTCTTTTGTTGGTGACAGTCCCATGGTTAACTATATGTGTAGGATCATCTTTAAAGGGTCGTGATATTGATTCCTAACATTCCTGACAAACACGTTAAAGTAAAATGTATTCTAACCTGAAGTTCAGTGGTTCCAGCACTGGTGGGATGGAAGGACGCATTACAGCGAGCCAAATGCTCCTTCTTCTTGTTCCTGGTCTCATTCGTGTTCTTCCCTCTATCACCTTTACTGCTAGAACGAGTCTCTCTGTGCACCTTCGTTAATTCTTTTTCCATCTCAGTGTTGTGCCTATTAAAGTTAAATGTTCTATAAGAAAAGTATTTCCTGTAGAACTTTTATTTACACAATACATAAACATAATAAAACAATACAGTACAACGGCAAGTATTCTGCATTTGCGACAAATTCGCCAAAAATGTAAACAAGTATGAGTTTATGGAAAAATAACTTTAATTACTACACAATAAAGTTCAGTTTACGCTACAACTTCAAACATTTTTGTAACTTTTTCAATAGTGCTAGTCACTCTGAAATCAACATAATAACCATTAAGATAAAGTTGATATTTGTTTAACTTGAAATAACGTCAATTTGAAACAAATAAAATTTGAATATAGATACTTTTGATCATTAAGAAAAGACTTTGATTAGCTCTAAGCCCAGGTACGCACGGCGCGTTGTTCTGCGATTTTTTCGCGGCACTGGATTTTGACCGCGCTGTTTAGCGCAGTGTGCAGTAAGGTAATAATTTGAATAGTACGCATAATACCTATACCCAATTATGATAAATGAATATAATTATTAAAATTTACTGCTTATATTGGATACACATCAAGAGCTGCAGTGATATACATAATTATTACAAAATAGTGGCAAATTCTCGTTCGCCAACAACTCGTTACTAACCTGTTAAGCAATGTCTCAGTAAGCCGAATAGGCTGATAATCTTCGCCAGGCATTGGACTGCTACTCGGTATGATCATCCCATTGGAATCCGACGAGCTTATTTCACCAGAGTCCCTCGAATGCTGTGCTATCGGCGACAGGCAACTTCTGCAATAAAATAATACTGTGTGATCACTGTGTAATATATATGTATGTATAATCTTCGGAATCAGAATCCATTATTATAGACCCTAGTAAAATTCTGAAGTCTGCATGCATGTCTATAAGGATATATTTTTTTACATAGAGGTGACACCGTAATAGCGAGGCGGGCCCAGTGCATGTTGGCAGACGTCTCATGTCTTCGAATTTTTGGTTCTAGGACATGCCTGGGGATTCCCTGAATGTCTAGTTCTCATAATCACGTAAGCTGGGGCAGAAATTATTCTATGATGAACACAAACTCTGTACCTACGTACAAAATTCGACTAAAATCGGTACATAAAAGCACACTTACGCGTATTTCGCGAGAGGTCTTATTTCGTGTCTGTGAATACTTTCGCCGGAGATGGTGTTGTAGTCCGCACACAAGTCAGATTCTTGACTCACAAAATACCTGAACACAAATATAAAAACAATAAAGTTATACGTTTGAATTTCTCTTATGTAAAACATTGAATACATGGAGACTGTGTTTAGGAACTGAAGGCTAAACTGCAGGCTAACTTACCGCTGCAGGGTTTCATTGTAGTTAAGTTGGGTGTAACTCAACGGGGTTTCGGTGCTCGACTGGCTATCATAATAGTCATGATGCGGGGAAATGCCACCAAGCATTACCGAGTCCCTCTCCTGTAGAATAAAACATAATTTTAGGGTAATGTTATGTAAGAAAGGCATAGCATGACGTTGCCAATGACATAACATCACGCCTGTATCACCCAAAAGCCCGTTACGTTTCAAGACCCATGTAAAAGAGAAAACACGTGCTTATCGAGTATTTCGGCCTTCGGGATATCGCCAAGCGGTTGGTCGATTCATTACGTTATCAGAGACTGACCTATTTTAGGCCAAATAATCAACATTGCCATCCTACGTGGCAACGCTGCCAGCCTTTGGGCACTTTTCCCACTAACAGCTATGCAATAAGTCTTTTTCTTCCATACTTCTCTATTAGTCGTCATCTTTATGTACAGCCAACAAAAGAGATAAGTATGCAGGGTCGACGGATATAATTGAAGTTTAGTAAGAAACCGATGGATGTTTTCGAATTAAATTTAGTTTGATAAGTGAACTGTTTGTTTTCTATTAATTAAATAAAATTTTATCCGAAAACATCAACTTTTGTTGACTGTTATGTACATGGTATACATATATAAATTGGTGTTAGATTGTATAACCTATTTAAAACTTGACAAAATAAATAGATAGCTCTGATCATTTATTTTATTATCCTTGATTAAAAAAGTAATAGGAGGCAGAGCCTTTTCTCATCCAGATTTCAGCACCCCAATTGCGTAACACACGGACAATCACAATCCGAAGGATTTTGAGAGAAATTGATAACCCATTGCTTCATTTGTTTAAAGAAATCGGCTGCTTGATGACGAAAATAAGGCAATTTATACTGTTGAAATGTCAAAATGAAAGGCATTGCCACTGTAAGTATGTTACTCAAATAGGCTGTCATTAAAATGTTCTAAAGGGAAAGCCAGATAACACGTTTTCCGGCCCAGGGAGTCGACCCTCAGACTTCAAGCTCTGACGAACGAGTTAGTCAATGCCTGTAGCATAAACAAAACAAACGTATTTGGCACAAGGAAAGAGAACCAAGGTCAGAAAAATCATATTTTGTTCATGGTCAGGATACCCGCGTGTGAGACAAAAGCCATAAGTCTGGATTGGATTGTAGTTGCAACTGCATACTAACTGTGGGTGTAACAGTTATTGTAATTGCTAAAAAATCTGTCGGTGTTGGTGTGTAACACCGTCATACCTATCTATAAAATTTACACGCAAATCTTCAAATAAGAAGGTTGTATACAGCATACTGCCCTAATAGGCTATTTTCCTAAAAAAATCGAATTAGTCCGTCAGTTAGATTATCAAAAAATATTGAAGTTAAAGTTCCGCGTGACGTCATTCGCTTGCAACACTTTTGCAAGCAAATGACGTCACGACCCCCACTCCCAAATTTTGACGCGCTTTATCTTTAGTCATTTTTTGTTTGATTGACAAACGAAAAAATACGTGTCCATTATTTTTCGATAATCTAACTGACGGACTAAATATAATTATTATTATTTTACCCAGGCAACTACCCTATTGAGTACTATCAATCTCAATCTCAATCATTTTGAAGGATAATCAATTGCTTCATATGTTCGAAAAAATTGTCTGCTCAACAACGTAAATAATGAATGTTGTTGAACTGTCAAAATGAAAGCCAATGTAACAGATAGTATGTTACGCAATTACCCCGCAAGTCATATTCGCCAACGTGTTTAAAATTACAATACGAAGTTACGCAACGAAATAATATCCCTTATCCTTTATGAGAAACACGTGTTTTCTACCCCTACTCTGAATGGAGCACCTGCTAGCCTGAGTTTGTCATAAGCTACTTCACTAGTCACGTGGCCACTACGCAACATGGATGGATATGACAAAGATATTTTGTCACGTGTTTCTGGAACCCTTCTTACTTTTAACGTGAGGTTTCTTTATGCGTGTTTCATAATGGCTCATTTCAAACAATAGTGACAAATAATAGGCAAGGAAACATCCTTATCCGTAACCGTAAGATTATAATGATTTTCAATGTCTCTAAAAAAATGAATAAAATTGAAATTTCTGTTTGTAATGTCAAACAGCTTTTTACTAAATGCATATGAAAGCAAGAAAAAAAAATGTATAAAAAAAAAAAATCTTTTGTCTGTTGGTTCCGGCTAATCTCCGAAACGGCTGGAGCGTTTTTGATGAAATTTGGTATAGGAGTACTTTGAACCCTGAGGAAAGATATAGCCTTTTTTTTATAGACAATCCATGCGGGCAAAGCCGCTGGCGCAAGCTGGTTTTCAAAATAAAACCTTAAAATGTTGAAACGTTACCTTTTATTGGACACTTCATAATATTACATATTCATATATTATTGTATGATGACGAATGAATATATAAATCCGATGTTGAGATAATCATAATCGACGATTCTTAGAGGAAACATCAGCATCGTTAAATGATAATCGTTGCACCACAACTAATGACAATATTACGTGATGTCTCTGTGGAAATGTCTGCGATATGCCCTTTCCAAGTTTTTCTTGTTTATATCGTTACAAAAGGACAATTATAAAACGTCAACACAGACTACAGACGTACTATTTAGGACGTTCTAAGTTACTAAACACAACGTAAATTAGTTGTCTGTACTAGTGAAGCGCGCGGTCGACATATCCGATCAAATAAATGAATGACGACCAGTGACACGTAAACCTACCTACCACCAAACTTATTTTATTGTAATATACCTTTTTTATGATGACAACTTTACGTGCTCTTTTTTAAAGTCCACCAATCATTAACAAACCTGGTGTTGAAGGTCTTTGGGAAGAGGCCTGTTCGATTAAATACTTCCGATTTATCCTGGCACTTCACCTAGCGTAATTTCTTTATTTATGTTTGTTACCTTCATTTTACCGTATCCAAAATAAGCGGTTTGATGTGGAGTTGCAGACATCTACATTTTAAAATATACCCTATTTATGGGAATAATGTTTTTTTTTGCTATGCGATTTTTTGCGCAAATAGGCCAAGTGTAGTGCCAACATGATATTATTGTGTGTGTACGGTTGCCGCTCCACTTTCAGTGATGGTAGTGTGATGACGGTTGCTAGATAAACAGTATCAACTCACATAGTAACTGTGGTCCTGGTCCTGGATCTCCAGGCGCAGTTCCTCGTCAACCTTGGGCGCTTCTTCCATTAGACTCTCCATGAAGGTCGCCAGGTCCTGACAACGTTGGCTCATCTGTTGCTTTGCTAATTCTGCTGGCTTAGTAAGAGCCTGTTAAATGAAACAACAATTGTAACTTTTGCATAAAACATTGCAAATAGTGTCTACTATGTATGGCAGCTACATAATTTGGTATATTACAAACTACATTACATGCTATATCATGTAGATGCTTGTCTACGACAAGCGAGTCTTAAACCATCAATTAAGCAGACTCTAGATACAATTATGTACATACATTGTTCAATAATTACGTTTATCTGTTTAACATCAAAGATTATTTTTATTATTATTATAAGTTTTGTAATTAGCTGGCTTAATATTAAGTTGTTTTGTCAGGTAAACGTAATGAATTACACAGACACGACATATAAGCTAAACATCAAGTTGTAGAGGTACATTCAAAGGTTTACCACCCAGAGGCTGATAGAATCCTGTTACAAGAAAGAGCAGTAAAGTGAGAAAAACATTAGCTTGAATTATTGAGTTCCCTTCATCTGACAGAATCTTGATGCTCCGAAATTTATTTGGCATAACACACTTGGCATAATCTTCTTTAAACGAATATTATTAAGGCATAAAAATGATTTAATATAATTATTGCTTGGCCGAATGTTTATAAGTCCGAATTTACAATGGCATACTTTTAAGATAGCTGAATTTAATTTGGAATAATTACGTTAGGCAAAGTTAAAATTTCGCATAATTTCGTTTAGCATAACGTTCACTTCGCATACTATGAAGATGGTAGAATTTCGTTTGGAATAATTTTATTACCTAGGCATATTGCTATTTCTATAAAATAGCATTTTTAACCTTAAATTAAAAGGGATGCCTTCTTTTCACTTAATATTCTTTTTCCTAATATACTTTGGCATAACGATTTTGGTATAATTTGTTTTGCCATAATAATACTTTGCCATATTTTTTTTAAGCATACAGTTTATGTTGGCATAAATATCTTGAGGGCTAATTTGTTTTGGCATAAATTTAATTCGCATAATGTTACTGGGCCTAATGACTTAGCATAGTAGTATTTAGGCATACAATGATTAGGTATGATGTTTCCTGTTATTTACGACTGTTATTGAATCATATGGGTTAGGTTAGGTTAGAACAGTGACCATTAACGCCCGAAGGCGAGCGTGCGCAGCGAGCGTGGCGCGGCAGCGGCCGCCGAGCGCCAGATCCCCTCTATTGTTGGTTTTGTGGGTTGTGGTTTGGGTTATAACAGTATGAGGTTTCCTGATATGTACTTATTCATTACAGTTTTTTTTTTTATATGGTTAAATTACAACTTTGCAATAATACACTTAGTGACACAATAGTTTTATAATACAGTGCACGTAGAAAATTAAAAAAAAAATTGTTCTACCTACAACATAAAGTGCTTACAAATTTCATCTAACATTTTACGAGTTTATTATTAGAACAGAATGTATTTTCTTTGAAAAATCATTGAGTTTCAAAAATTCGCAATGAATGTGCGCAATATGGAAGGAGTGATGGGCTATGGAGAAATGCTGCACTTGCACGCTGCGTGAGCGTACCGTGATCCATCGCCACTCCTTCGATGTCCACCGCGCACAGGATGGTTGGAAAGCAGCACATGAAGTGATTTTTTGCTCCGTTGGTGTAATTACCCTATGGCGTTCCAGTGTGAGGATAAATAAATAAATAAATGACAAATGCGTGTTTACCAAACGATTTTCTGCGAAATGAAGTTTATGCCATGCGCTGTTATGCAAAATAATATTATGACTAAAAAAGTTCTGCTATAAAGAGTAGACCCTGAATTATTAATAAGCTATCCAACAAACAGTTTTATAGGTACGTTGTTAAATAACAAGAAGTTATAAGAAACCACTGGTTTAAAAATAACTAAATTCAGTCTAACTCCAACGAATGGCTTCACCTAAACCTAAACCTTGAAAACCACAAACTGCTGAATATTGTTAGCTTCAATGCCTTTGGGTTTGCAAAAAAATACTTTGCTTACCTCATTCATTGTGCGAATAATGTTTTCTCTTAGCATTTGTGCCTTATTTTCTTCTTCCTCGACGACTTTCTTTGGGTTTTCTTGTTCCGGAGATTGAAATACATCTGGATTAGTGGGACCCTAGAAACAAGAATCATGTAAGTACAAGAGATCGTGAGATAGTCTAGTGATAACTAGTATTAGCTTCTGCCTGTGTGACTTGTTCCCGCGACCACCCCGATGGATCTCATCCCTGTCAGTGCTATTAATTCGTTTTCATTTAGCGTTCTTTCTGCTTTGCTCCTAAGGGTCCTAACGTATTGTTAAATAGCCTGTAGCCTATAGCAATAGATTAGCGCGTTCAAACAAACAAACTCTTCGGCTTTATTATTATATAGATATAGATTAGTATGGATATGTGTTATTACCTCTAGAATGTGATGTTTCCCAATAACGAACTCCAGTTTCTTAGACCAGGGGTTTATAAACGACGACCACTCAGTCTCAAGGCGAATATAATCGCCATTTTGTGTTATCATCCTGTGAAAATATATTTATTAAGATTGGTTCTCATTCGTGGATCTTTGGCAGTCGTTAGTGGTCGTCAGACGCCCGAAAGTCTGACAACTGTACGATTCCAATCAAACATCGACATATTGAGCTAATGATCCCCGAATACACAAACAACACGAGGTAGGTAACCATAAGACTTCTAAAAAGCCTGTACAATACATCTTAAAAGTGGCGTTTGATTATTCTGCCATTATCTTTCACCATACACACTAAAAAGGACTCGATTCTCAGTTTTTCGATATTGATATCTCCCTAAAGTGTCCTCGTTTATAAATCCAATTGATAATGAACAGTTTAAGCAACAATTGTAATGTGATATTTCTCATCTCCGAGAAGCCAGTCCCTGGTATCGATGTGTGGATACTGACCTGTAAGACTTAGATCTCGGCAGGCCTCCTTCTTTGACAATGGTGTCATACACCGTACGCAGGTACAGTAGGTCTTCAGGGTGGTAGAGTGAAAATACGTCTTTATCGGCAAGATCCTGGGGCAGATAACCCAGGTACGGTACAGATTGAGGGTCCACGTACTCAATGTGACCGTTGGCCGCATGTCTTATCACAAACGGCATCGCCCTTATTACCAATTCACTCGGTGCTTTAGGAATAATTTAAGGTACATTATTAATTGGCTATTTTAGAGAAGTTTGTTGTGAATGTAACATGTAGTGTATAGTAAAGACACTGCGCAAATGTGAAATAAACATCGTATGGCAATGCTTCCTTACAATTTAATATTATTTTAATGTATTTCCAATGTATGTATTAGTTGTGATTGTGTTACTGAATTTTCGTTTCTAGTAGGTCTGGAAACATAAGTTTCAGTTTATGTGTAAGACACTTTTTAAAGTCGTAGGATTAATGGTAGTAATTTTTTGTCAATCACAAATTACAGCATACTTAAATAATATTCTCGATAACCCACCAATCAACATGTTTATGAGCAAAAGATTATATTTATAAAAAACTACAAGAAATACACTAAAATTGGACCATCCCGTGCTCTCGTTTGAAAGCTCGCGATTTTCCCAAAAACAAATGTATCAGATTTGATCATTCTTCTTTCATTATTCAAGATTCACTAACGTAATCTACATAAAAAAAAGAAAATGTAAAAAAATTTAAAATGTGTTACAATAAGTCAGAAGTGTTGCCATACGCGAGTCCGGCTGTGTTATAATTTGAGCTTTCGGTGACTCGTTAGCCTTAAAAAAACACTTACTTTTATAGGCTGAGAAAAAGGGTGTAGCCTGTATGACCAAGTAGATCACTTTACCCTCTTCATCGCTTATATTTTTGAAGGTCAATTTGAGTAAGAACGGCATAAACGCCACCACTCTCTCTTTGACACTGAAGCCGGAGGTAAGACCTCTATACCGACGTATGCGGCAAACCAAAGTCGACACCGAATTAGCGGGGGTTTTAACTGAAGACAAAAGAGACACTTTATTTCTAACAATATAAAAATGCTACAAACGACGAATTCACCAATTTGGATTCACGATTTACTTATCAAGAGACACACAGTTAACAGTACCATCACAGTTATTTTACCTCTGGTTTTGCATCACTATCACAATCACAGTGATCTTTATTCTGGTTACAATAAGGTTCCTGTTGGGTTGCTGCCACTGAAAAGTCTGGCAAAATCATAATTGATCTTTATACTTGTAACAATAAGGTTGCAGTTCGGTTTCTGCTGTCAAAGGTAAAATTACTATGAAAGGACTGTAACTACATTGAAGCTGCCAATGTCATTGGGCGTTTGTTGGTAAACATTTTTGAAATTGTGTCACAGACAAAACAAGATGGCGACTTAGTTCCGATTGTGGCCACGCGCCACAATAACCTTGTATAGTATAGACAGAGAATAGCTATTTTCTGTCAACGCCTTGTAGCGTTGTATGTATTAAACATTGACATAACTCGTCAATATAAAATTTCAAACCTTGATCATTCCTGCTCTGCTACAAGGATTTTTTGGCACCTTAATGACATTGACAGCGGGGCGTTGTTGGTAAACATTTGTGAATTTGTCACAGAAATTCTAAGACCATTTAGGTGAAATGGTCTAAGCAGAAATTGTATTAACAAACAAGGTGCGTTAGTAGGCACTGATTTGTGCAACGCGCCAAAAAATCCTGGTACCATTTAAACATTTGTGAAATATCACTTGGAATGTACTCAAAAAACAAGATAGCGTCGTTAATTCCGATTACAGCTACGCGCCAAAATAACCTCGTATCGCTATAAATGAAATGAAAACCAAGTGGTAACCAAATAAATAGCAACTAAAACCTATAAACAACAATATTGAAATTCAATTACACGGTGGAAGTGAAAGCTGGCTGTAAGAAAAGTAAAAAACAAAAATATAAAACCGCGACATTTATATTAAACAGTTTTAATAATAACTCCCTCTTATATACAATGAGTAACTGAATTAATGTACATTATGAAAGTAGTTAGAAAAGAGTCGTTTAATGAATTCATTTTTGACATTTTTATTACGTATACGTAATTTTTCATTCCAAAAATAAATAAATAAATTACTGACACACTTCCGCTGTAGTCAAATCAAACCAAAATGTACAAAGTACCTACAACGCTGAACCCTTATACGTAAGCGACCGTGTGTGTGCGTAGACTTGTAATGTGACTACAATTTTCTCCCACAATTACTATAAGTAACTAATTTAACAAATAAACGTTGTTTTATAAATAATAGTAAAAAATCAATGTACATAAATTGAATTTAGTTTTGTGTTTGGTGGTGTGCGTTTTAACACCACACATACATATACAGGCTGATTTTTTAAAGACCAGCCAAATTTAAGGATGTGGTACAGACCATCAAACTGAACAACTTTCCCCATGGGACCAACATCGTAATCGCGAATAAAAATTCAGCCGTCCCATACATTTAGGCCGAGTAGGTATTGAAGTTTTCTATGGGACAGTTGATAAAATTTTCGCGATTACGCTATTTGTCCCATGGAGAAAGTTGTTCAGTTTGATGGTCTGTACCACATCCTTAAATTTGGCTGGTCTTTAAAAAATCAGCCTGTATTATGTGTGGTGTTAAAACTCACACCACCAAACACCCCAATTCCGGGACATCTTGTATTGTTACCTACGCGTAACTTTTCCCAAAGGAAAAAGGGGCTACATGTTAAGGAAAAAGTTAACTAAACGTGGTATTTTAGTTGCAAAACCTTGTAGTTTTTATGTAACCTTTATGTAATAGTTAACTTTATAAGTACCTTATTTTGTCTTAAAATGTTTGAAATAATCCGAATCAGGTTTTTACGAAAAGAAAAGTTTCAAATTTGGGGATAACTGAACGTTTTTTTTCATGGAATTATTGTATGAATAATTGAAATTTGAATAGGACATTCCGTCTCTCGGGTCGGCTTGTAGTTTGAAATAAACGTAGGTTTGTAAATCAACAAAGTATCCAATAGCCATTTGTTTAGTTAGGTACTATAAAAATATCAAAAGATACAATTATGTAATATTAGGAGTTATTACCTAAAACTGACATTTATTACATTAATATATAATACTTGTAGCATAATAGGTACAGAGACAAACGTTGTCGCCAGCATTCACTTTTTTCCATCCATGTGCCAATCATTCGAATATCCAAGAACATATAGTTTGTGGTTGACATACTTTAACGGAAACAACTTAAAAAACAAGCTCATTGTTGTGCCAAAAACACAAAAGCATGAATTAAAAGACTACAATAATATATTAGTCCGTTAACATTTATTTTACCTCTGACAGCAGCAACTTAACAACAACCTTATTGTGACGAGAATAAAGATCATAATGATTTTAACTGACTTGTCAATGGCGGTAACCCAATAGCAACCTTGTACGAATGAGAATAAAGATCACTGTGATTTGGACATTGATGCTAAATCAGATATAAAATAACTGTGAATCATTCTAATAAGGTAGCTGTTGCGTTGCTGCCTTTGTCAAATCTGTCAAAATCATTGTGATCTTTATTCTCGTCACGATAAGATTGCTGTTAGGTTGCTGCTGTCAGAGGTAAAATAACTGTGAACGGACGGTAAGTGCAAATAATCTAATAAACGTGTAATTTAAAAAAAACTTAATGCACAAGAAGACAGTGAATTGGCACAATGGATTTAGTAAGTTCGATTTACCTTTTTCTTGCGTACCATTCACAATTTTCGGGACAGCCAAACCATTTGTAATTTGAGACGCAAAGGTGTTGCGATCCTGTGAAAGAAAAAATGCCATTAAGTATATTGTACTATAACTACATAATTGATAAACAATATGACCTATTTATTATCAGTTAGAATAAGAGGTTTTTAATAATAGCTATTATGTTGTTACTTTATTGTTTAGGAAGAGTGACAATCCAATTTTTTTTTCATACGTGAGTACTGGCTGCCTGTCGTGTGATTTTTACAGAAGCCAAATAAACTATCGATACAATAAGTATCTAAGTCTCAATTGATCGGTGTCCATAAGAGTTTCTCGGAGTAAAGTTACACCGAACAAAAATAAAAGTTCGGTCATAAGGGGTAACGAGTTTGTACAGACGCCAGGAGGTCAAGCTACCCGAAACTGTCAAATTATCCCAACCAACCTTGAATCTTAATGCTTTAGCGATAAATTTGAAAATGTATTAAAGAAATTTGACAGATTGTAGTAGTTTGATGTGCTGGCGTCTGTACTTGTAGTAATAAAAATTTAACAAACGAATTTCGTACAAAAATAGACCACCCGAAGTGTTTATTTATTTAGAAAAAAGAGCAAAGGGGCTCTTAATAAATAGTATATAGAGGTATAAATCGATGCTTACACATAGCACATCACGCCTGTAATTCCAGAAGGGTTAGGCAGAGCTGTACCTAACTATAGTACAGTGTTTACACGACGAGAGATTAAGCTATACATTTCCAGTTGTAGCTGACCTCACATTGTATAAGCTTTTCTTACAATGAGAAGTCAGCTATACTGGAAATGTATTGCTTGATATGTCGTCGTGCGTACCTTTCGCCAGTTAAGTTTAAGACCCCATGTAATAGGCATAAATATATTTATTTTTATTAATATTTATATTCTAGTTAAACTTACCTTTGGGTGCACGAAGTCGATGAAGGACCTGCCAATCCACATATCTTTTGGGAACCCAAGAGTGGTCGTCAAGGTTGATGTGGCATACATGACGACGCCATCATGCATAGAGATCACGCATGAGAATCCGTCCTGTAAACCAGTATAATCTCGATTATCTTAGCCGTGCTGTTCTATGCAGTTATACATGCAGTAAGATCGACTGCATCGGAGCTATTGCCGACATTTGAAGATGCAGACTAGTGATAAAATGATAAATGACTTTATTTCTGTAAGTAGGTTTGTACAAACACTTTTAGACATCAATCATATTTTTTTAAACTACATGAGGTTGGCGTTTCCTCTCTGACTACTCTGAGAAGAAAGGCCGAAACAAACTCAGAGGTCACAGTCTCTTTTAAAGTCGAGATATAATCTTGGTCACAACATATGAGGACCATGTAGATTGGTGTCTGAAATGGTCTTTTGAGGAAAGAACCACACAGAATGAGTGGACCTGTCCAGTCAGTGCACGCATTGGTCAGCAATCGTGCAGCTCAACTCAGAACTTGAGGAGCTCAACGATTCGACGAGCAACACAAAAGAAATAATATTTGGGTTGGCCGCATAAATTACCCAAACTAAAAAAAGAGAATAGTTTTTTTTGTATTATTGAACCTGTAGTCATACTGTTTCCCGTGTGTTCCGATGCTTGCGATTAACATATTAATAACTAGCATCTAATTTATGTCGAGTATAAAGAGAACGAGGTACCTACTAGGTACCTATTCACAAGTTCAAAACTTCATATTAGTGTAATACAAACAAACATAATCAACCTTTAATGTTGCTGGGTCATAGACCTCCTTTCGTTGAGAGGGAATACAAACAAGCAATCAATAAAACCCGTGCTTCCAGATTACGCAAGTCTCCCCGTAGCTTACAACACAAATAAATCCCAAGTGAAAGAAACTAACAAAGAAATGACGTCAATCACTTACGGAAGGCACGTGTTTGGTCGTCCTTCAAAACTTATTTTTTCTACAATATACAGGTTGGCAGGGACACCCACGCACAACCTGTTTTCATGGATTCAATACCTGATTCTAAATACCCCCTGCATTGAAATATTTTGTCGGCAATTTATAAAAATATTGCTGTTCTTTACATTTTAATTTTTCTATGAAAAGGCAGATATTTTTTTTTTATAACCGAGTAACAATTTCTACGCGAATGCTTGTAGACACAAGCATGTGCTGAATTCGTGGTTACAGTTTGCGCGTCGATGTCCTAGCCAACCTGTATACAAAAATGGCCATTTATAGTGCAAAGAATGTCATGGAATATTCCTATGTTGTTGGCAAGTAACGGTAAAACGGGGTGAATAGGAATGCAGGGGTAAATCGGGCCGAAACTTTAAAATGGATTTGTACTTTAAAATAATATAGTTTGCTGCAAACAAGGACACTTAATCTTTAATTAAGAAACAGTAAACACATTACAGTCTTTTCTGGCAACAAACTATATTATTTCAACGTTGAAATCCATTTTAAATTTTCGGCCCGATTCACCCATGCATCCCGATTCACCCCGTTTTACGTACGTCGGCGAAAATCCTTTCAGATCTGCACATTTTATTACGTGACAAGCCGTGTGGCCAATTGAGATTTCCGATCGGCTATTTCTCGGAAGCATATACAGGAAACTAAGTACCAACTTCCACGCTTATAACATAAAAAAGCGGCATTGTGAGTCGGACTTGCACGGGTTCTACAAACTATCATACCTATTTAACCCGGGTGAAGTTATAAAACTCATTCCTTATTGCTCTATTTCGTTACAGTATAAGGAATTCTTGTACAGAATTTCGAGCTTGTAGACTCAGCGGTTTAAGCTGTGTTGTGTGTGAGTGAGTTTATTAAGTAGATTTTTCATCAATTAGACTTTCACAACCAGTACTTCCTATTTTTGAACACGTTATTTTTAGGTTTTTGCTCTTTGTTGTACATTTGAATTCATTGTTAATTCAGTAGGCACTTGCACAACCAGCATTTTCCGCTTTTTGATCAAGTTATTTTTAGGTATTTGCTGTTTATTGTACATTTCAAATTATTGTTCATTCATTCATTGGGCACTTACACAACCAGCATTTTCCCCTTTTTGATCATGTTTTTTTAGGTATTTGCCCATGCGTCTCAAATGTATGATCTACAGCTTATTTGAAATTATACAAGAGTTTTACTAGAATTTCATCATTTGGTTGATGACCCTCTTCTATTAAATACCACGATAGATAAAAAAAAACCGTAAAGAGAACCAGTTTCAAAGTATACAAAGTGGCAGGGACATCGACGCGCAACCTGTTGCCATGGATTCAGTACATGATTCTGAACCCCCTGCGTTGAAATTTTTGGTACCTAGGTCATTAAAAAAAAATTGCTGTTCCCTACATTTTGACCGCGTAGTTATTGCACTTTTCTATGAAACAGCAGATTTATTTTTGATAACCGACAAAACATTTCTACGCTAGGGGTCTCGAATCATGTAGGTACTAAATTCATAGTTACAGTTTGTCCTTCAATGCCCCTTCCACCTGCCACTGTATAAATAAAGGTGAAAAAAAAGATGATTCATACCTTACAACGCAATTGTTCAGAACTCTCACAACGCATCTCGTAGCGGCTAATCTCTTGGAATCGCTTACTTTGTACCTTCGGATAAATAGAAAATTATTTGTTGGAACATTTTTTTTTTTTTTAATGTACTTAAATAAAAAAACGACGTTATATCATTTTGTATATGATGTGTTGTTTAGAAAACTCTCTCATTCACTACGAGCTTAGCTTGTGCCCGCGATTTCGTTCGCGTGAAATTTAACTTGCTCTTCCGACCCAACCTGTCGCATCGCATGGCCTGCCCGCTCTGTTACTTCGTTTTCGGTCAGCGAACATTCTGATTTTTTTTTGTTGCTTTCGCTCGGCTCCAAATGGGTACTAGCGTGATGTTAAGTAGCCTTCATCAAGAATTGGGCTATCAAATGCAAAATCACTTTTTCAGCGTTCAAACAAACAAAAAAAAAACAACGCCTTCAGTTTTATTATTAGTAAGATAAGATATGATATGATAAGACAAGATTTTATACATATATTTAAAGAGGAAACGTTGCTTTTTTTTGCTGAAGTACCCTTTTTTAGTTTTAAGTATTTGTTTTTAATGGGGATCATAACTTAGGTCAGTCGGAGTATGTTTTTTATCTCCATTCTGCGTAGTGTGCCAACTGCAGTACAGTGACCATGATACCAGCATCCTCAAACTGCGTCTCATAGTTGAGGTAAAGTGTGAAAATAATAAAACATGGCCGTAATCTAGTATATTTTTTATACAAAGTACCTATACCTAAACGACGAGGACACATTAATGATATTGTAGAAGCAGACCTGTGATTATGCTAATAATATTAAATAAAGATACTTACGTAAGAAGCTTGGAGAGGGCGACCCGACGGAAAGCTGGCTGCAGGCTTAACCTGCAATAAGCTGCTGGAAACCACCTAGAACAAATATACTAGATCAGATACATTACATAAAAAAGTCAGTAAAAAAAACCTAATTGATATATTTTATTAAGTTGGTCTCCTGTCAGGTCAGTCAAGGTCTAGGAAACTCAATATTATTCCTACTCTGAACTTTTTTCTTTTCCCCAAAAACTATTAAAAATCTGATCACGGCCCCTCACCATATTGCTGGCCAGTGTGTCAAAGCATCGACCTCTCAAAGTACTTTATTTATTGAAAGCTAACATTTAAAATAATAATACATGTGTACATGTGAAAAAATAAGTAAAAAATTCGTCCGCATCGCTGTCAACAGGAACAGTGCCGAAAAGGCTGGCAGCATTGCCACGTTGTATGGAGATGCTAATTCTTTACCTCTCAAAGTATATTGTGACCAATCGCGATGTTACTGAATGTTGGCAAACGTGTAGATATGTCGTCAATGGCAATCGACGTAAGGGCTCGATCAGCGTCGCTTTGTTCAAGCCGTAGTAATAGCAATGAGGCGTGAGCGCACGCGACGCGGATAACGTCACGTTGTCGAACATGCGGCTACTATTACTCATGTGCAGTTAAATCAACCTAACCGTATCTGCGAACATTTGTGTGCTTATAACACAAAATAAAGTATTACCCACCTCATCTTTCAAAGTTGTCAGCTCAGGAACACATACGTCCATGTTCTCAACACCATTTTCTGTCTGTGCATGTACAGGTGGAAGCGTCGGGACAACTGCACAACAAAAAATCAGACGGAAGATAAAAATGCACTCACGTGTTCAAAAACATTTTAATTTTATCTGAAAAAAAAGACAGCGAAACCACAATGATAATCTCGACTAATACTCATATAAAATGAATAAATGATTACATACCATGATGTCCCGGTATCACAATATTGCCCTGTCTATACTTTACCTCACATGTACATGTGTGGCCACTGCGCACAGTGAGTTACAAATCCACCATGACCTCGAACCTAAATATTTAAGGGGCAAAACGTATTAAAAAACTGACACAAAGTTTGGAATAGCTGGTCCCTTTGGCCTTCTGTAACGATAATTAATAAATCGATTTAATACAACTTCTGGACCAAAAACTAAGTATAACCTGCATTTCATCTTAAAGCTAGTCACTATAGGCCGACCGCTTAACTGAGACGTTGCCTGAAGTAGCTGCGCGGTGCGGGAGGGGTGATAGTTGTCACAAGTTGACGAATCACTGAGCTCTCGCATCACGTCACCACACCCCTCCCACACCGGGCTGCTACCTCAGGCAACGTCTCAGTTAAGCGGTTGGCCTATAGTTAGTAAAATACATGAAGTAGTAAAGTTACGAAGACCGCGGCGATTTCAATTGGATTGCGAATAAGCGATGCAAAGCTTTTTTATGCGGTTGCTCGGACAATATTAATTAAGCCGTTAAAATTGATTGTCTAGTCTTTTAGTACAATGATTGAGAATGGACAACATTTCATTTCAATTTAAAATTAACTTGCCTACCTTTTTTTTCTCATCTGCCTTGTCTTCCATTGGTACCAGTTCTTTTTGCTGTTCTTAATATACACCATAATGATGCAAACAAATTTTGATATTAATTCTGATTGCATTGCCTTGTTCCTTATAAGGCTTACCTATAAGTAATGTTATAGTAACTTAAGGTTTTATTGTCCTTGTTAAGAATGTGGCCGCCCTAAAGTACTTTTCTTACAATCTCAATTATGGCAGACACATTGTTCATTATTGTGTTCTATATTTGTTATCACTTTATTAATTTAGCAAAGATTAACAGCACGTGCAATAAACACGTTTGGTAACCTCAGCATGTGAATTGGCTGTTACCGACAACGGACGTAAGAGATCTACGTCGTCAAAAAATCCCGTCGATTAATCCAAATATTAAACCAAATCACGAGACGTGGTAAAAATACAGAATATACAGGGTGGCAGGGACAGCGACGCGCCACCTGTTACCATGGATTCAGTAGGTACATGATACTGGACGTGCGTCGATGTCTCTGCCACCCTGTATAAAATGTAGAACTCAAACTTTACGTAATAAATATATCAATTGTTATCAAGACGCAAAAAAGATCAGGGCCGATTTTGCAATCTTCAGATAATTTTTATCTGAGGAATAAAATTGCGGTTTAACAGCTTTTGTGTAGAAACAATATGTCTTAACGCCATATCCATTCTTCAGATAAAAATTAATCTGACGATTGAAAAATCAGCCTAAAATAATGATAATATCCTTTTGTTTTACATTTCATGTTGTAACTAAACAAATTATTAACCAAGGAAAGTTTGAACTTTAGCCATAAGAGCTTCATACCCTTTATAATCAGATGATACCTTCAAAGACCCCACGAATGGGTAAAAGTCATGGATTGCATACATGACGGCACACAATTCTTCACGTTTAAACCTCTTGGGTACGAGACCCTCAAAAAAGGTTTAATAACAAAACGAAAAAGAAACCAAATATTTCTAAAAATATTAGTTAAAAAACTACATAAACTTAATGTGACGTGCATTAAGTTTATCAACCTCATATACAGGTTGGTCATTTGAGATGGAGCAGTAAGAGCTACCATCAACGTTGTAGTTACAGTAAAATGTTCTTAGGGCACCATACCAAAAAATTGAAGTGATTTCCATTCGAATTCAGAGATTATGAACTCTTTTGGCCTTACACACGACGACATATCTACATTTCCAGTACCTATAAGCTGACTTCTCAATGTATGAAAACCCTACACAATGCGAGGTCAGCTAAAACTGGAAATATATAGCTTGATATGTCGTCGTGTGTACTAGAAACATCGATTTGTTGTGTTTGTGGATGACAGAATCGCTTTCTCAAAATCTGTGCTGATGGAAATAACTCTAAAAAATAGGCATCGTCTACTAAAACTGTTTTCCTGCAGACACAATTGTTAAAGTGCTCTTAATGCAATACCTCAAATTACCACGCTGTAGGAACATCCGAAGATACGACTGCAAAATATTCTCTTTAATGTAATAGAAATTAAGAAGTCTAGCAAAATGTAAAAATATTGATCTTGTCGCTATAGAGATGACTGATGACTGAAGCCACACTAGAAGAAAATCTAAAAGAGAAACGAATAAAAAATGTATACAGGGTGACAGGGAAACTCGACGTGTTCCTTCCAGGGCGTGATAGTGTGACCCATTTGCAACAATTAAGCACCCCATAAAACCTAGGCGAAAATTCATGGAATCCGAGAAAAACCGATTTTCATGTTTTTCTTGAATATTTCCCAGAAATCGTCACTAAATATCACTTATCAATAAATTCTCTACTTGAGTGGCTTTCATAGCTATTCCATTGGCTACCTAATACTTCAACACACGCGCGGGCCTGCGGGCGGAGAGCAATGGGTAGCTCTCCGTCCGATCAGGACCAGGCCCGTACCGGACGGCGCGTAAGTGTTCCACGTGCGCCTCAAAGAGATGTCAGCATAGATGACGGGGCCCGACAGGGCCGAAGCCTGCCGGGGTAGCGGGATCGTCCGAAAGGGTTACCGCTGCCCTGGTACATAAAGGGCTAAGGAAGGAACACGGGTGGGTTTTAGTTAGTAAGAGTCTGACACTCCCTTCTGCTCCACCCAGAGCGGGAGGAGTCATTTGATGATTTCCCATCCTGAAAAAAAAAAAAAAAAAAAAAAAAAAAAAATACTTCAACACACCTATTGAAATAACCAAATTTTCTATAATATCAATCAGTTAAAAGCAAAATCAGTAAGAAATTTATTAACTATTTTCAAAACTCACCTACGTACACGAACTTTGACACCAGTTATCTCAAAATTATACTATAACACTAAGCGTACAAATTACGGGGAAGACATCTTCATTTAATCAGCTATGGAACGAGGTACAAAAGTTTCATAAATGTTTAAAGGTGCCGATGAAATAGTCGATAATGTTGGCAAAGGTCGAATTTGCAAATTGTTGAAATGTTTTAAAATTATGTGATAATCGAATTAATTAACTGGTTTATGTTATCCCTTTACCTCCGCTCCGCAAGTTAAGACCACACTTTCAAGTGGTAAGTATTACTCGCAGTCGATGAGCTAATCACCGAATATACACATAAGAAATTTTGAATGTGGTTGCTGTTGGTTACTTAGAGCATCTTAACTCGTCTGGTACTGCCAGTGCACGTTTTAGTAAACAGTTATTTCTTTTACAGAAGTCTCAAAGTTTATGTTTATTATAGAATTAGGAGTTTGTACGTGCACAGCAGCTTAACCACACGCGAACCAAGCGACAAGTGATCAGTGATTAGCTCATCAACCACCGAGTAATACTAACCACTCGAAAGTGGCGTCTCAGCTTGCCACTTGGTTGCGACGATCTCGCTTCGTGACGTAGAAATGATTGCTGGGTGGTAAGGAAGTAAAGGAATAATATAAACCAGTTAATTAATTCGATTATCACATCATTTTAAAATATTTCAACAATTTGCAAATTCGACCTTTGCCGACATTATCGACTGTCTCATCGGTACCTTTAAACATTTATGAAACTTTTGTACCGGTACCTCATTGCATAGCTAATTAAATGAAGATGTCTTCCCCGTAATTTCTACGCTTAAAAAATAAAAAAAATATTGAGATAACTGGTGTCAAAGTTCGTGTACGTAGATGATTTTTGAAAATAGTTAATAAACTTCTTACTTTAACTTTTAACTGTTGGATATTTTAGAAAATTTTGTTACATCAATAGGTGTGTTAAAGTATTAGGTAGCCAATGGAATAGCTATGAAAGCCACTCAATTAGAGAATTTAGAGACAAGTGATATTTAGTGACGATTTCTGGGAAATTTTCAAAAAACATAAAAATTTGTTTTCCTCTGTTTTCATAAATTTTCGCCTAGGCTTTATGGGGTGCTTAATTGTTGCAAATGGGTCACACTATCACGCCCTGGAAGGAACACGTCGAGTTTCCCTGTCACCCCGTATAAAGCTCAGTAGAAGCGGAACTCACCATCTAGCTTCTCTTCTTTAGGGGCATCGAAAGTGGGCACTGGTTCAGGCGCCCTTACCTCCTCTACAACCACATCGGGAACCAAAGTCTCAATCTGGGGTAGAAGTTTCTTTTTCTTTGGTTCTTTGTCTTTTTTGGGTGGTAGCAGGTTGTTGCTAGTAGAAAAACATTCAAAATTCATTTAATAATATCGAACACGAATATAATATCGAAAAAGCTAAAATTTAACAGTGATTTTGTCCTTGAGGCTTTGGCCGCAGACACTTCTTCCGCCATAATAAGGCAATTTGTGAGAAAACTTTATACCCTAGTTTCTGTTTCTAGTTGTGTCTAGTTGGTGTGGTCTTTTCATTAATTCGTGTTAAGTTTAAATTACTAACAATAGTGTTTTAAGCGCAAACCTGTTACTAACAAATTATAGATCTTTTTAGTTGTTATTTATTTAATAGCTATATGTTTTCAGCATCAGGTTAAATTATCCGAGTTACAGTTTTGATTTATCTTTGTCTTCATACTTTAACCTGACTGAAACGTCATTCTTGTAACTATAATAAATACAGCAGTAACGCTGTTATATCTTCTTCTCTTTGAACGTCGTTTCACGGGCCATCCTGCATATATTAAAAATTATATGGAGGATGGCCCGTGAAACGACGTTCAAAGACAAATTGTAGAAGCCTTTATTTAAGAGCTTTCCGAAATACACACATATTCAGCGATTATTCATCTTCAAAATGGTTGAGCTGAATAGTGCTGATCCATACGTCATGTTCGTGAACGGGCGCTGCCAGTAGGGACTGGTCGTTTCTTAGCCGCCACGGCTTATTTTAATTTATTTTCATTTCTGTATTTTTTTTAGTACGGATGCTTTTAACGTGCACGTCTTTCTACATCGTTCTGACATGTAGGTATAATGTCAACATGAATGATGTAACCAATATTTTGTAACAATTTTATCACTTAAAGGAATGTCCGTGGAGTTTCTTGCACGTTCTTCTCCATAGGTACCTATTACGCTTTGGAATGGTCAACTAGCTTCATCTTTCTGACTGACCGACCCCTTGACAATTCAAAAGTGCCTGTAATTGGTTTATTTGAAATGAATGCTTTGAGTGTGAGTTTATAGGCAAAAGGAGCAAGACAGTTTTTAACATTTTTTGGGAAATTCTAACACGAATTTTTAGGTTTCTCTTTCTGTGTCGATTTTTTATGATATTTCTTTTTTAATTTTCTTTCTTGTATTGTAGTCGATAAAAATTATTATCTTTCCAAACATAATCCAAAGTGACTAAAACTTAGCCCAAAGGGAAAATTTCGACAAGATTTGTTTTAGCTTTTCAGTCTTGTAAACAAAGAAAAAAGAAAGGTGCCAATGACCCCAAAGTAGTTTCAAAAACTTCCACGGACCCTCAGCTTTTCAAAGCAATAGAAATAGTAAGTAAATTAATTGGTGAAATTGAAGTTCCAACATAACGTAGGTAAGGCCAAAATCATTTATTTAAAAAAAAAAAAAAAAAAAAAAAAAACCGCATAAGTGTCGATCCCGTGGGAATATCGGGTTAAAAATTATCCTATGTGCTATTTTTCTGTATAAGCTATATTACTGTAAAGTTTAATCACAGTAGTTTTTGCGTGAAAGAGTAGCAAAAATTCATCCATCCATACATTCTCACAAACTTTCGCGTTTATAATATTAGTAGGATAAAAATCTTTTAATAAAATGCGACCGGAGATGAATAAAAGTCTGAAGTCATCGTTTGCCTAGCCCCTTGGCCCTTCCCAACTATGTTGGGGTCGGCTTCCAGTCTAACCGGATACAGCTGAATACCAGTATTTTACATGGAGCGATTGCCTATCTGACTTCCACAATCCAGTTACTGGGTAATACGATACCCCTTGGTAAGACTGGTTGTCAGGCTTTCAGGCTTCTGACGACCCATAACGACTGTCAAAGATCCACGAATGACAGCCGGGGCCAACAGCGTAACGTGCTTTCCGAGACACGGAGGGGTCTCGGTATGTACAGATGATCACCTATCCACGGACTAACCGAGGCTAGCATAGCTTAACCTGATCGATTGACCCGTGCGGCTGTTATTACTTAGCCACGAGCCCCTCTAAATAAAAGTCTGAAGTGAAAACAAAATTACCCAAAAAAAAAATTAAAATACCTCCTAAACTATAAATACTCTAAACATACATGGGGGTGTTTCGGAAAGCCCTTTGGAGAGAGCCTTTTAAATTTTATCATTGGACGTCGTTTCACGGGTCATCCTGTATAAGTTACGATGTGTGATAAAGTGTATATTATTAAGCCGATATTAAAAAAAAACTGTAAAAATGATCTGCTAATATTCATGTCAAATAAATAATCTATCATTGAAAACTATTGCCGTTGTAACTGCTGCTGATGCTTATGGCATACGCGAGAAAAAAAATATTTTAGTAGTAACTACTAACTAACTACTGAACTAGTAACTAGTAGAAGATATGGCAAAAGTTAAATAACGACACGTGAATAAACTAGAAGTAATAGATGCACAATTGCACACTACCCACAAGTCCATAAACATGTTAATATTACTAACCTGCTTCCAGAAGTTGAGGGTTTTCCGCCATAGCCACTGCTGCCACTGGAATGGCTTCCAGAGTGTGTAGACTTGGAACTATGACTGCAAAAAGGTTTATAATGAGCACAGTATTTGTCACACGGGAACCAAAACATCTTATGTCAAATAAAAAACTTTTGTAACAAAACAATTAAACCGCCGACAAAACTGAAAAGCAAAACGTAGGTTAAATTGTGTGAGCAGCCTTACAATCTAAAACTTTTCTTTATTGTTCTCTGTGACGCAACGGTCGGGCCGTGAGTGCCGTGACGTAAGTCAGAATAAAAATCTTTGTTTTTTTTTTTCAGTTTTAGTATTTTTTATTTTTTTATTATTTGGAATACCTAAAGGTGAACAAACAATTGTTAAAACTCATCGTCATCTGCCTAGCCTTTTCCCAACTATGTTGAGGTCGGCTTCGGCATTTGTTAAAACTGTTTCAATGAAATCGATAAGATATATAGTTTCTGAAATAAGCAGCTATGACGACAGACGAAGTCTCATCAAGGGTTTTTACCATTTGGCTAAGGAACACTAAAATTATTTTTCACTCGGCGGTGAGGAAACAAGCCTTTTGAGTTACATAAACCTAAAGGTCGAGTTTCCTTTTAAATAATTCAACCCCTTTAAAAGGAATCCTTAAACAAAAGCAGGAAAAATATATTAAAACAATAGGCTCGGTCTCGAGGCCGCCGCGACAGAGGCACACGAATCAACAAGGTTTCGAAAAAAATACTTATCACTAGGAGTACGAGGGTGACACTGAAAGTTCTTAGAAAATAAAAAACTGAACAAACTACCAAGTTATTAGTTTTATTGTGTCCATTTACATCAATACATCGCTGCGTCCGATGGACCCACTGAGAAAAGCACTTCGCCCACTCGTCCTTAGGGGTCTCTTCGACGGCATTTTGAAACGCAGCCACTGCTTCCTTGGCGTCCATAAAACGGTTTCCTCGAAGTTTTACTTTTATTTTCAGAAATATATAAAAATCGCAAGATGCGAGGTCGGGGCCCAGTAATTCCACGTCTGACGTCGCCAAGTAGTCGATTGTTTGCTTGGCGGTGTACGACGAGGCGTTATCGTGGTGAAGGAGGATCCTAGTCATCCTACTGCGAGGTCGTTTCTCCCGAACTTTTTCCAAGACAAGTGTCAAACAATTGTTAGAGTACCACTCTGCAGTAACTGTTTTTCGATCCTCTAAAATAATTGTTGCGTAATGACCTACCTACTGTCCTTCCGAAGAACGAGGCCACCAACTTTTTTTGCCACGCTTCGACCTCTCTTCACTTTAGTTGGCAACTCCTCGGAAGGAAACAACCAGACAGCAGACTGCCTTTTAGTTTCAGGATCATAACAATAAATCCAGCTTTCGTCACCCGTAAGTATATTGAATACAGCATTTGATTAACCTCCGTTAAATCTTTGAACCATTTCACGACACTAATCAACACGACGGAGCTTTTGGGCCTCTGTCAATTATGAGGTATCCACCGAGCACAAAGCTTCCTGACCGCTAAATGTTCATGGAGGATTTTGTGCACTTGACTCATACCGATGCCTAAGCTTGTCCGAATCTGCTGATAAGTCACTCTTTTGTCAGTCTCTATCATACGCCGCACAACACTGATATGTTATCTTCAGTCGTCGCCGTAGAAAGCCGTCCCTCACGCAGATCAACGGTGAGATTAGTGCGACCACATTTAAACTCATTAAACCAGTTGTAAACAGTGGCAATCGAAGTCTATCATAACTTTCTTGTTGACTTAAATGACAAATGAATAAAATACATACACAATAATATTGGCATTGTTCTATTTTCAAAATTTGAACTTATTTTTTTATTATATCGTATACAAGTGGCCAGTTCTAAAAACTTTCAGTGTCGCCCTCGTATCTGACTCCTAAATCGAGCCGCCGTGCATTTTATGTTTAAAGGCCTAACTAAAAGTTCAAAATAATGATCAGTGAGAGAAAAGTTTTTATGCAGTTTTGAAGCTGACTTACTGGCCATCAAAACGAAATCACTATAGTTCCAAATTTGAATTCACGAATTTGAAAATGAGAAGATAATCGGAGTTTGGTCGCTCTGAGAAGCAACAAGCTTTGAATAGAGCATCTATAAGACCATAGTTATTTGGTAACGTGTTTTGTTTTGCATAAAAAGAGCATTGAAATAGATTTTCTTATTTTTTATCCATTCTAACGATTAAAGTATGGATACTGCACCTGAAGTAGTTGCACAAGCCGTGGCACTTTTTCTCTGGGCTTAGTCAGCGAAACGTTAGTGCACAATTACATGCAAGACGTTCTGCCGTCCAAAAAATTTACTATTGTAAGGTATATGATTTTTAATAGCAATTAATTAAACATTTTAAATAATTAAATATATTAACCGAATATCGATGAGAATAATCAATTTGAGAATATGATAGAATAGAATCGATATGATGACTCGACAACACTCGGCGAGCGCGGAAATTTTTAATCTCCACGGCCGTATGGCGCGGAGGTTTTGGTAGCTGTATTTGGCTGTGTAACATTGGTTGTATAAATAAATAATAATTGTAAAATATAGTGACCTAAGTTTTACTACACTATCGATACCCAGACTGGCGGCTTCGTGCGCCGTCCAGGAGGACCACAAAACCCGGTCACTACAGCACAACTAGATCAGTTTATCTTCACCACCAGCCTGCGAAATCGGCCTCAGTACAGGTCCAAAAACAACTTCTACACTTTCATAGACTGACCATTTGCGCTCGAACTGTTAGAAGGAGCCACGAAGAATGTGGCCTGAAACTTCATAAGCCATCCAAACAGACACTGACTCACAGAATGGCACGCCTACAGTTTGCAGTTTGCACCCGAACATTTGCATTGGACTCAACGTCAATGGAGCCAGGTTCTTTTGATGTTTACCAAGATAATGCTGTATGGCAATAATGCACGTAGAAACTTCTACCGAAGGCAGAGATAACGTTTTCAGCAAGTTTGCATTGAAGAGAAGGTGAGTTATGACAGTGGGTCATGGACAGTCTGGGGCGGAATTTCCCCCGAAGGTAAAACTGGCTTGAGGTTGTGACGACCACGATTGCCGCCACTAAACAGTGACCGATACATTCATCAAAGCTAGAGGCTCATGTGATGCCATATGCTGAGTTTGTTGACCAGGATTTCATCATATGCTTTTGGTGTAAGTACTCACGGTACTTTTTGCAATAAAGCTATTTACACAAACACAAAAAAAAATTGTTACCATTAACATAAGTAAAGGAAAATGAATGGGCGACGAACAAAAGGTTTCTGCCCTGAAGCCCAATAGACATAAAATATGATATACATACTAATGGAAAGAGCATTTCAAGGAAACCTTTGCTTTTTACACGACTGCCCAAAAAAGGAGTTTTCAGGGACACGTATGTTTGTTAGTTTCTTTATTCCACCATAACTTCTAGGCGGCTTACCTGATATCAATGTATGTGGTATCTTTACCTTAATGTACCATGTTTTAAAGCAAATAAATATACTCTATTCTATTCTAAACGTTGCGTTATTTATCCCAGGTAAAATAGGCTGGTGAATACTAAAAAAAATATTACGGGAGAGCCATGGTTCATAAAAAAAAAAAAAAAAATTTCATAAAAATTTGACTACGTATACTATCATTGCCTAGAGGTTGCTTAGTAACAAAAATATCCAAAAAAAAACAACAAAAATATACAAAAAAAAACAACAAAAATATATAACAGTAGTATTCAATATGCATTCGTTCACTAATAACATAACAAAAAAAATTTATCTTTCGTGGCATTTGTGCGTTTGCAAAAATATCGTTTTATCACTAAAAGATATGAAATAAAAAATTAAAGAACAAGCCTACCTTGTCAAAAAGAATCTTAAAAATTCAACAAAAAAAATTAAATCAAGCTACCAATCTTTTCAATGCAGTCGGTGGTCGGTTCTTTGGAACAGTTCTTTACAGGTCCCCCGACTTCGCTGAAACAATCTTTTCATTGCAGTCGGGGGACGGTTACTTGGAACAGTTCTTTCTATACAGGTCCCCCGAAGTCGCTGAAAAGATTAGTTTTTAGTTTTCCACTTTTGGATACAATGCCGGTTTAATTGTACTGTAAATATTGTAATCTATTTAATATCTTGTGCCCATTCAACACTAAAATCATTTAGCTAATTTTTAATTTTTTAGTTCAATATTTTAATTCACTTTTTGACAAGGCAGGTGTGTTTTTAAATAATTTTTTTTCAACATTTGGTAAATGATAAATGATTTATATTTTGTAAGTAGGTTTGTATGTACAAACACTTTTACACGTCAATCATATTTTTTTTAAACTAGATGAGTTCGGTGTTTCCTATCTGACTACTCTGAGAAGCAAGGCCAAGAAAGGCCGTGTTTGTCAATTGTTAGTCAATTCGGAGTTAATGAGCTAAATAAATAAAATTTCTAAAGGAGATTGAGCATTTTTATATGGAGCCTGGTATACCTACTGGATGTCACGTGAGCAACTTTGATCGTTAATATATCTCGGAAATGTGACACTACGGGGTTTGGTGTTATTTCTGTTTGCATTGTTTTTTTATTGGGAACGGCATCTCACTGTACAACCTATGAGGTTGTCGTCTGCTTAACCGGGCTTTCCTGTGGATGCCTCAATAAATTAAGGCCTCCAGCAAGGGCTTAAAAAACTTAATAACTAAGCGACTACACGTTAAGGGCACGCCGTGTGGGGTACGGACCTCGGCTTAGGGCGTCGTCGCTGAGAGAGGGCAGCAAGGGACACTGGATCAGAATTATTTAGGGAAGAATTTAAAACTACACTAATAAAGGCTCAGCGGTGCGGGCTGGCTCGAGGAGCAAAGGGCCGGGGCAGAGTTTGCATTAATGTCAGCTATCGATTTAAATAGATTTCATGCTAGGCTGCTATTTTGAAAAAAAAAAAACAAAATGGCGGGTAGTTAGGTATAAATAAAGAAACTTGCATGTTTAAAGTGGCTTTATCGATTGAAAATTATGTTGCTGGCATCAATCAATTTAATTGAACAATCAGCGAAACAAAAATACCTCTGTAGCCAAAATGTAGGTGTACAATACATGTCTGCCTACCCTTTAAAAGTTCAGGCGTAATGTTTTGTTACGTTAATATAATAATAATGATGTTTACAAGGTACTGTTAATTAATTAGATAGTTAACTTATGACGAGAATAAAAGTAAGTTTTGGTGTCGGCATCCGCTTTATCGTTTTTCGCCACCTACTTCCGAAGTTAAAGTTACACAGGAAAGTTAGTAAAGTTAGGTTAACTTCGTAGTGTAAAAAAGTTTTTGTACAATCTGTCAAATTTCATTAAGGTTCAAGGTTGATTGGCGTCTGTACCTACGCCACACAAATTAGTATAACATTACTTGCTATGTAAATATCTGTGACAGAAAGTTATTATAACATCATCAATATACTCTAAGTGGACAAAATACGTATTATTGAAGTTACCTCAATAGTTAACAAAAAGTACCCAACCACAGTTATTAAAATTTATATGGGACCACCCCTGAAACATAACCTATCCATTAAAAATGAATTTTCGAAATGGAACAACAATTGCTGAAGAAATCTCATAAAAAAAATACAAAAAAAAACTGTGAACCTCCTCCTCTTTGAATTCAGTTAAAAATAAATGTTCTTCTAAACAACATTTTTTTTAATGAAATATACTTTAACGGTATAATCTAGCAGTTCGGCAGGTTTATATTTCTGTCCAACCAATTGTTCGTAAATGGCATAATCATGTTTGAAAATTGACATAAGGCTTAAAAGTGTTTGCAAAACATAGAATTAATTAAAGTATTTTATTGACGAAATACCAGAATTTAAATGATACTTAATTACTCATCTTTGAGATCTGTAGCTCTTCACGTACCAGTGGCGTGTATTGCATAAAGGCATATAAGCAGTGCCTACCTCGATAAATACATTTAATCAAAAATCAATTACATTTTAGTGTGTGTGCGCCCCACAATTAAGAAACTCACTAAATTATCATACCTAACAAAAAACAAAATCATACAAACACGCGCGGCAGTAGGCAGTCGCCAGACGGCGTACTCGGCTCCTGTACTATTCGCTTGTCATTGGTCTTTACTCGTTCAAGTTAATACGACGAAATTAAATTCCTGCCTACCTATTCTGAAAACCAATGCACGCCACTGCCACGTACTAACAATCAAGAGAAGCTGTCTTAATAAGAAATATTGTCCTTGAATAGACCTATCCATATCTTAATGCTATTTGGGCATCAGGGCAGATTAGACCAATCTCCTTGCATTCAGTTCAGACATTTTCATGATAGTTTTAGCTTACCTCCTTCTGGACTGACTGTTGCTGCAACTGTTGGAGTATGCAGAATCTGAAATCTTCGCATTGTTTTCTGAGTCGTCTAAGTTGTCCATGTTGCATTTATTTTTAAACTGTTAAAAGAAACAAAAATACATTAGAATTATATACCCTAAACTTCCATTTAAAGTTTTAAGAGAAAGGGGTTTATTTATTAACGATGATTAAAGTTAAGTAACATTTAAGCAACGTTTATGAATAATGGGGTAAAATTATATAAACGAAAACGCAAGGCAATATTATCTTGAGTTTGATTGAATAACAACAACTTAATTATATTGATATCACTACAAGCGACTACGATCACCATAGATGAGAGAATTGGTCCCCTCAACATAAGTGCGGTACACTGTCCATCAAACCAGAAGGTCAAGAATGATATGTTTGACATATAATTTAACTGACTGGAATTGCAAACATACCTGCTGTGGGTCTAGACTCATCACAACCAGAGGGAAAAAGAGTGTTGAAACCCACAGACAAACACTGCTATCGACTGGAGAACCAACGTACTGGCTAGCTGATACCAATAGAACACCTGACCTTCTGGACTTCTCTATAGTCAAGGGAGTGTCAGATATCAACTGTAGCGTAGAGTCGTCATTTGATACACTATCTGACCTCTGCCCAGTTATTCTACATTTAGTGTTACAGCAATCCAGAGAGAGCCAAAAATAACCCGGTGTAATCGAAAGACTGACTGGGACTCATTTGCGGATTAACTAGAAGAAGAAGTTAATCTTAAAATGAAACTAAAAACTGAAGCAGACATAGATTCTGCCACATTCTACATCACTAATGTTATACAAACAGCAGCATGGTGCGCTACCCCTATGCTATACACTACAGTCTGTCAAAATAATATACCCTTACAGATAAGGCATAACCTGGAGGCTAAACGAAAATTGCGAAGGCAACTTCATTTGAGTAGATCGGAAGAGGACAGAAGGGAATTTAATAAAGCTGCAAGAGAACTGAAGGAGCTCATTAATGACAACCAAAATACCATGTTCCAAGAAAAACTATCAACATTGTCAGCTCGAAAACAAGATAACTATTCAGTGTGGAAAATAACCAAAAATTTCAAACGACCACAAAATTTTGTACCCCCGCTTTGGCAACCTAATACTGGATCTTGAGCCAGAAAAGCAAGTAAAAAGGCGGAGGTTTTTGCAAAACACTTTTCTGCGGTTGTCACTCCGTATGAGTCGTCGATGACCGATTTTGAAGGGGAAGTCGATAATTATCTTAATAGCGATCAACAACTATCACCTTTACTCAAACTGGTCACGCCGAAAGAACTGGCAAGGACAATAAGAAATCTGGAGAACAATAAAAGTCCTGGTTATGATCTCCTCACAGGTAACATACTCAAGCACTTATCTTGAAAATTTTTCGTTTTTCTTACAATGCTGATCAGTGCTGTCTTTCGATTACAATACTACCCAACAATGTGGAAGATATCACAGATATGTATGATAGCGAAGCCGGGAAAACCACCAACCGAACCAAGCTTACACAGACCCATAAACATAACACGCAACTTTGACATGATTGGAAGGATCCAATCATGTCAAAGGTTTTTGAAAAAATATTTCTACGAAGATTAAAACCAGTCCTTGACGAGAATGTAATAATACCAGACCATCAATTTGGATTACGTGAAATCACGCAACTGTAGAACAAGTGCAAGGTGAAAATGGTTCGTGTCACCTTGGTGTGTGTACAAGGTGGTCCAAAAAATCAGACAGTCATTGGAAAATAAAGAATACTGTTCTGCGGTGTTCCTGGATATCCAACAGGCATTCGACAAGGGACTTTTATATAAAATGAAATCTCTTCTGCCTAACTCTTTTTTTATGATTTTAAAATCTTACTTAGACCAAAGAAAATTTCAAGTTGGGTACGAGGACAAACCGTCTAATATTTATGAAATGAAAGCCTCAGTCCCATAAGCTCTGTACTCTATCTTTACTGCAGATATGCCTAATACTGATGATGTGGTAACGGCGACCTATGCAGACGACACTGCCTTGCGAGTGACAAGGAGCCAACGCAGGCATCTCAGAAATTACAAGTCCAGTTGAATAAAATTCATCTTTGGCTGAAACAATGGAGAATTCGACCTAGTATAACTAAGTCAGTTCAAGTGACTTTTACTCTCCGGAAGGATTGTGCCCCAGTGTACTTGGAAAGCAAACCACTGCCAAGCAGTAAAATACCTGGGGCTACATCTAGACAAAAGGCTTACCTGGGCCAACCACATTAAGGCCAAGAAAAAGGCAGCTTCCATCGAGATGAAAAGTCTTTCCTGGCTCTTGAGAAAACAATCAAAGTTATCTCTTAGTAACAAAATACTTGTCTACAAAATCATAGTAAAACCAATGTAGACTTACGGAATAGAACTCTGGGGACCGGCTAGCAACTCCAATATCGAAATCTTACAAAGGTTCCAAACTAGGTTTTAGGCCTGCGCATGATTGCGGGGACCATCACGGGACACTGCTCACTAAACAAACACTTCCACACGATAGGCATAACGGACAGCCCCCTGTGCAGGGCTTGCATGAAGGCTGATGAGACCGTCGCGCATGTGCTCTTTGAGTGCACAGGCGTCACCCAGATTAGGTCGGAAACCCTCGGAACACCCAAATCTTACACAGATGTTCTCAACAGACCAGGTGACTTAATAAGCTTCTGGAGGGAGGTGGGCTGGTTGGAATAACCACCGACGGCCGCCATGGCCCACGCACAATGGTCCACTTGAAGGACTAAGTGTGGAAACCAAACCCGTAACATAGAACAACTAGGTTTTGGAACATTTGTTTGTTTTGTCTAAGAACAATTTCAAGCCCATTCTGGTTTGTCAGAAACAGAAATACACAAGCACTTAAAAATACCAACAGTGAAAGAAGGAACTATGCAAAAAATGCAAAACATATAAACACTGAAGAAGCACAGCAATGTTTTAGCCAAGAACCTTCTAAACACACGAGGGGATATAATGCGCCTAAAGATATGGCATATCCTGAACTTGGGCCAGAGACAGTGAAATAAATATAAAATAATATTGATATCACATTCGCAGTTGTTCGCAGTGCATCTTTTCAACATGTATCATTTGCAGTGGCCACAAAATTTATCAGGAACCTTCCATGATTAATCGATACTAATATTATTAAGAGGTTTAATTTGTTTGTTTGTATGTATGTAGGGGTTAATCTCCGGAACTACCAGTCAGATTTTAAAAATTCTTATTGCATTTTATAGCCCAATTCTTGAGGAAGGATTATAGGCTACCTAACATCACGCTACGACCCTTAGGGGTCGAGATAAATGCAGAAAGAACACTAAGCGAAAACGAAGTAGTACACGGGCGAGCGATGGGACGCAACTCGATGGGCCAAAATTTCACGGGAACAAAGTCGCGGTCAAAAGCTAGTCCTAACATATTACTACCTTACTTTTGAAAACGACTCTAATCTCCTAAATAGAGGTATACACTTAGTTTGAGGATCACGTCTAATCTGCTATTTGTATCACTGTAAGTTCTTGATAATTAATAATGCATATTATATATATACTATAGAATGCAATGATAATGACTTTGTCTTTAATTGATATGTATGATTGCTTGGTTTTAGTATTTAGGGATTTGTATTGCAAGCAAGCTGCACAGCTAGTCTTCAAAATTTTAAAGCGGCTAGATGGCTTCTTACATTTACACCCTAATAACTGATTCAATAAATATCAAATGGCAGTCTTTACATATGTTCCAGTGTTTTCTGAACTTGCTTATTATGAGAGTTGTGAAACTGGCGCTTGTGAGAATTAAAAATGCAGAATTTCCAATTTAATGAGATGGGCAGAATGGGTAGCTACTTTGCTATCAAAGCTAGGAACTAATAGCGCTGTTTTAAATCTAATAATAGTATTTCTTTTTATCAAAAAAGAAGCAGCGCTTGCATTAAATATATATCACACCAAATGCTTTGCCTCAAACATGAATCGCTAAGCGGAGGCACAGTCGACAACAAAAGTAAATTTTCAGCCAGAATCCGTAACTGAGAACTTGATTATGAAAATCGCATTTCAAACTAGTTAGAAACAAGAGGGTAAATTACCATCAACACACTAAGAAGAGATAAAAAGGTTGAAGATACTTTGAAGAAAACTTAATAGTTTGTTTCTACTTTGGTCACCGACTAATAAGAGTATTTAAGCACTTGAGAATGCTTAGGAAGGTATTGATTATCATCACAGCTGACATTATAAAGGACAAATAAAATAATAAGTACCTACCCTCTGTAAACCTGAAGGTAGAATCTAAGAACTTAAAATTTGATCACTTCTGGTGTATTTTGCTTAGAATCAGTAAATTTAGATCAAATAAATACCTAACAAAGACAAAAGTTTATATTTCGGAACTTACCAATTAACACCCGAGACGAAAGATCCTATTAAATTTTGATCCTTTTTTATTTCTTAGCTCTCAAGTTCTGAAGTTTCAACAAATTCACAAAGTAACTGTTTTATACACGTTTTATCCTAACAAATCACAACGCACGTATTTCAGCTACACGAGAATTAGCAATGAATTTTATGAAACGAATGAATTAAATTACGAGTTATTTCTCGAAAACCGTTTTGACGGAGCTGTTCCTAATCATAGTGATGGGCAACTCGAAACGTGATGTTATACGAATATAGAAATTAACAGGAATCGAATAATATCGTTGATATATCTGTTCGAGAATCAAAACAATATGTACCAAATGTTAAAATTTTTCGAATAGAATAGAACTTGATAGTAAATTAAATAGTTTTGTAGAAGAAAAATATACATTATCCAAGTGAAACTTGTTAGAAATTCTACAATATATTGATTCTCACTTCACCTTAAGAGCGTTTGCGCACTGCATCCTATTAGAATCACAGAAATATCGGTCCTAAGTTGCCACAGTACTATTTGTAAGGGGGTAGCCCACTAGATCCGAATTCTATCCGTCCGAATTTGGAACATTCCCAATTTGAATTGACATCATAAAATCAGATTCGGAGTGCAAAACTGCCATAATGTATTGGATAATACCATACAAATGCTATTACAAAGACTTATTGTTGTTTCATTATGAAGAAAGATGATTAAGATGAAAGACTATGTATAAGTATGTAAACATTTAGAATAGCAAATTGTAAAATTAACGATAAAAACTATCATATTAAAAACGTCTCGACCGTTGATGGAATAGAATAAAACTCGAATTAATAATTTTCATTTAAACATAGAAATGTTTATTCGATACGTTTCTAAATAATCGTTATGAAATCGATTTGAAAACAGTAGCTCTTCCTTTTACTCATGTAAGAATAGTACATCACCAATAGTGAGTGGCTCGGTATGTCAGTTATCGATAGAATTAATAACACTATTTAATTTGATTCAGAGAATATATTTTGATGCAGGCATCAATGCTTGATTGGCATTAGTACTAGCTAAGAGTAAGTATACAAAATTTACTTTCACCAGTAAAACTGTCGACAGTGCTTTATTTGTTTTCGTAATTGTGAAAATATTTTGTTTGTTAAATTTTGTAAATAATAAATGTTAAAAATGAAAAAATAAACAATAGCCTTTACATTTCAGAAGTTTGTCCAATTAGTTAGGTAGGTAAATCCCGGAAATCAAAAACCCCTATCGTTATGGGCGTAAGTAAATAAAGAATGAACATCACTAAGGTTCACGCTCAAAAACACGTGAACAGTCTCTCTTTCTAGGATTATTCCAAACTGCACGTGGCCGGGGAGTGAGACAGCGATACTTTCGAACATATCCGACTCGGTGTCGCGTGGCCATGACGCACTTTGCTTTGCAAGTTTATTTATTTTTAGTACAAGTACACTTAAGTTAAAGTTTATTTTAGGGAGTCGAGTGCGGGCTCAAGTCTCTAAAATTCTTATACCTTACGCCGCATAGAAACTTTTTTCCATAGATAGGTTTTGTAAAAATAAAAATTGGTGCCTACCTACAACTCATAATTAGACAATGCTCGCCAGTTTATCCCATAAGTACGCCATTGCGAGGGATTCGATCTTTAGAAATAAACTTACAAAAAAAATTACAGTAGGTACTTCTACGTATTTTTATATTCTTAGGAAATAAGTAGGACGGTTGGAGGTAGGAAACCATTCCCCCTATTACATGGGACTAGGTTATTTTAATCTAAATTTGTATACGAGTACCTACCTACGTCAGTTTTTTGTTTCCAATTTTTATTTTATATAATTTGCGAAAGTTGCTTTGCTTTATGTGAATGTCCAATGTCCTGTACACCTGTAAGTAATTGTATAATTAACAGAACCCATACCCGTTAACTTTGTACCTACTATTTAATGTAGCTACCTACACTACCTACTTATTTACAATGTATACATATATGCTGTTGGCCTATTTTAATTAAATAAATAGAGATGTGAGTGTAGATAATGAACCTACTAAATACCTATATATGACATGTAGGCGTGGTGATAAGTACCTATGAATATTTATTCAAATTGAGTAGGAAAAAAGATATAAGTACCTATCCAAGTAGGTAGTAAGATATTTTCACTGTTTTAGAAGACCTAAGCATATGTACCTACATACGGCTACACATCAAGCTATACATTCCCAGTTTTAGTTAGCTGACCTCGCATTGTATAGGTTTTTCGTACAATCAAAGTCCGCTTATACTGGCAATGTATAGGTAGCCGTGCGTGCCTACCTAACCTTAGGCATACTTAGATCACCTATATGTACCTACGTACGGTAATAATTATACCTACCCGTTTTTCTGCGCATCTATCTACTATGTTGGTAGGACTGTGGCATTGTGACTACACAGGAACCTATGTACAAGGCAGGTTGTCGTGTCGTGTCGCTCGTTGCCTCGTTACGCGTCTACGTAACCAAAGGCGACTAGGCGGCTGATGAATACCCTACTTTAATTATGAATGATAAACAACTCACTATTTCCATAACAATAGATATTAATAAGCAGTACCTAATTTTAATGAAGGTTGCGTTCATTATAAGCCTAGGTAGGTTAGGTAGGTAGGCAGCCTACTTGTGCTTCAGTACGGTTGGTACCTACACGAAACGTTGTATTATATTAGCCTCTCCTAGGCAATCGCTACTAAATTAAAGGACTAACTAACTATATTTTACATTGATTGTAAATACCTGAAGGCCAATCTCGTAATATAAAACGTTCAAAATCTAGTCCCAGTCTCATCTCGGCGACAAACAAATGTCAAAAAATTGTCAAAATGTAGGGAAATTGGCGGTATTTTTGACAGATTGAGACAGATAATCCTTTTTGATCAGACTGTGAATGTTTTTAAAATTACGAGTATTGCCCCCTCTGATTTTTGTTTCCGGTGACTCGCGTTGTCATCCATTTTTCAAGCTGACACATGGCATAGGGTTTTTTCTTGGGGAGTCAACGACCGCTGAAAGTGTTACTTGAAGAATGAGTTGAGAAAATCTGTTTTCTTTTTAACCGATTTTAAAATGTAGTAGGAAAACGACCTAAAGAAGATGGATGGGGCTCTGATGACTAGCAAACAGCCTATGGAGACCGGGCAAAAGTGGTCTATGGACCAATATGCTTGTGATATAGGTATATACTTCATAATTACCCTGGGCATCAAAATCAGACCCGGAATTTTGAAAATAATACACATTTTTAATACAGGGTTAAATTAAATTAGCTAGCGAGACTCCGCAGAGGTGATGGGTTATGGTGAAAAATTAATTATGATTTTTTTTTTTGGGTAATCGACCGTAATTGCTCGAGTAACTAGTCAATTGAAATATCAGTTTAAAAATAACAGTTTTGTTTCATGTAAACTTCACAGACGTGATAGCTATTGATATGTAAACACGAAAACCCCAAAGAAAACTGATTTTCTCAATTCCTAGTTTACAGTTCGGCCGACGAGAAAATTTTTTTTTTGACACCTGTCAGTGAGATAATTCTAGTAGTAATTATAATTGGTAACTTACGATCGAATTGTCGGTGCTTAGTGGAGGCCTCTTCGGCTGAAATGATGATGACACAAGTAGAACTAAAGTTTGAAACTATCACCCGCCTAATCTCTAGAGGTAGTTCGCTGGCTGGTGGTCAACATCATAAGCATTTATTGCAAGAATGACGCGATACAAATTAAATTTCGGGTGACTACTGATGGGACATATCTAGAAGTAATTCCTACACCCTATTTTTGTAACACACTATCAATCACAATCTGAATCATGTTGAAGGATGTTTTTTTTTTTTTTAAAAACGTTGCCCCACACTGGGAATTTCTCCTATATCGTGGGTGCGTTTACAAACATTTAAACTCACATACACAATATTGCTAATCCATTGCCTCATTTGTTTGAAAAATTTATCTGCTCAACAACGCAAATAATATAATATACCTAGTCTTGCCATAAATATAGTCACGAAGAAAAAAAATTTTTTTTAGTGCAAATAATATTTATTACTTTTACAGTGTGTTAGTTTAATACATAAATATAAAACAATTTAAAATATAAAAAGCTTATTCGAAGTGGTCTCCATTGGCTGCAATACAGTCCTTTAAACGTTGAGGCCAGTTATTAATAGAAGCACGCACTCTTTCCATGGGAAAATTCTTCGCTGCCAATCGTATGGATTGTTTTAGGGACTCCAAATTATCATGGCGTTTAGAGCAAGCCGTACTCTCTAAAACTGACCATAAATTATAATCCAGCGGATTAAGATCGGGACTAGACGACGGCCAGTCTTCAGCTCTGATGAAGTCCGAAACGTTCACTTCCAGCCAAGACTGCGTGGACCGAGCTTTATGACCCGGCGCCGAGTCTTGTTGACAGGACCATACTTGGTTATTAAACATAGTGTTGTAAAGGGGCTTAACTACCTTCTCAAGAATGGTATCTTGATACAGTTGTGCCGATGTTTTGATACCTTTTTCACAAAAATATGGCTCAGTCACTCCTTCATAGCTAACACCCCACCAAACCATCACTGAAGTCGGATAATGCCCACGTTGCACTCTGTCGACTAATTGGGAAGCTTCCTTAGAGCTTTGAGCACAAATACGGTCATTTTGTTTGTTAAAATGTTGCTCAATTTTAAAGATTTTCTCATCCGTAAACAAATTTTTTCTGTGACCTCCCTTCGTGTACCGCTTCAGTAGTTGTTTCGATTTTACCACCCTATTATTTTTTAAATTATCAGTTAAAAAATGACCAGTGCGTCTCTTATAGGCTGCAAGTCCTAAGTCATCTTTTAAAATACGCGACATGGTTCTGGGTGCTATCTTCATCTCCCGAGATAAAATCTTTTGCTTTCGGACAGGATTTCTTCGAATTCTTTCCCTTACTGCTTTGACCACCTTTTTCGTACGAACACTACGTGGACAAACAAACAAACAAAGGAGGTCTCATTGTACCTATTAATAGCCCCGTACACAAACATTTGACTAATACCAAGCGTATGGAGAGTTTTAAAAATTGCATTTGGCTCCATACCAACTTTGTGTAATGCAATCACAGCGATTCGGTTCTCTTTATCACTCCATTTTAATATCGCAAAATATTGTACAATGTATTGGCGCCAAAATTAGAAAACTCAATGAACAATCGTACAAAAATGTCAGATTCCAAATTCAAATGTAATATCTTTCTTATTTTTAATTGTAACAGTATTTATGGCCAGACTGTGTATATTATTGTTGAACTGTCAAAATAAAACAATTACCCCGCTGGAATCACCCGCGCTTTGTTATGATAGTTGAGTCGCTGGGTGTAGGTAGTACGCACATAGGGTGGGAGCCGTGAATGCTTATGCGAATCCCGCACCCCTGGCCATAGGCAGAGGTGAACACCGCGATGGTTTTAGCCGGTAAGAGTCCCCTCTGTCACCCCCACGATGGAGGAAGTCCATGAGGATTCCCATCATGCAAGAAAAAAAAGGCACGTAGGGTGGTTTTCTTTTGTTAGCCATATTATGTCCCACTGCTGGCCTGCTGGGCAAAGGCTTCCCCTTTTTTCTTCCAAACCTCCCTACCGCTATTTCTAAATATTTAGAAAACATAACGTTAACCACGTCACTATCAATGCATTAGAACAAATATATCTCGACCTAAATCTTTATTTAGATAACTCAACATTAATGCATTGGCATTGATTTCACCGCAGCAATGTCGTTAAAGGCTGGATTTTTGAGACGGGGCAGTAAGGGCAGGTATCGCTGTAGCTACAGGAAAGCGGTACCTATTAGGAGACTTTCATTGGCTTTTTGAGAAATTTTACCTCGGATTTCGAATGAATAAGAGTCATAATTTTATATGATTTCAAAACAAACTCTAGATAGTTGTGATTTCTAACATTACATTCTAGAACGTTAGATTTGTCCTAAGCTTTTTTGAAAGCTTTTAGCGATAGTTTTTTAATCCTTATAAAGAAACATCGATTAGCATCAAAAGTTTTTTTTTTAAATTGCTAATTTTATTGTTGACTGTAGGTACAATGTTCTCAAAATGTGTGAAAGCAAATCATAATTTCTCAAAAAGTTAAGGACAGTCTCCTAAGACCGTTTTCCAGTAGCTACAACGGTGCAGGTACCTGCCCTTCCTGACCCGTCTCAAAAACCCAACGTATAAAACCTAATTTTCAATTTATAGCTTTCAAACCTTAACTAAAAATGAGATAACGTATTATAAAATCTGAATAATCACCTACTTACTTAAAAATCTAACAGTCTCTTAGAAAAACGCTTTAAGCTTATATTTATGGCCTATGTACCTACATGTATATTTTTAAAGCCAAACTTATTTGTTGGCAATCACTACAGTCTCTGAGTAGCTTGTATCCTTATACATAGTTTTACGTTAATGTATCATAATGTGATCGCTATAACTAAGTCTTAATTAACATAAACTTCGATCATGCATCCCCCTTAAATGATTTCAAGTTAGCACAATTAGGTAGTAAGTCCATCTTAGACAGTATTAGCCCCCAAGCAATTGGTGTAATTTTCGTATGGCATGTTGGGAGGTAAGTCCGACACTACGCCCGCCGGATCAGGTGGAGGGTTCCCCAACAACTTTCTTGTCAAGCTGCCGGTTTTTGGGTCGTCTGGGTGATACTGTCTGTGGATAAAACAATTGGAAGTTAGAACTTATTAGCACGCTTCGGAGGCGAAATTTTACAATTTACAATATGTGGGCCATAGCATTTTAGTATTTTTAGGGTTCCGTACATCCGAACTTGCTGACGTGTATAACTGTCCATAGAACCTCTCGATCTCTCTCAACAGCTCAGGTTTGGCGGATACGATCCTGCCATCATCGGTCTTCAGTTTCGTAAGCTGGCTCTGCCCAATAGACAGATCTCTAGCAAAGATCTTGGAGCCTTCATTCTGCTCTATCGCGTCCTTAATACGGTTTGTATTAAAGCGGCGAAGGACGCTTTTCAAGGACTTAGAAATTCGTTTATTGAGCTGCCGGAATTTGAGCGCAACATCTGAAGACTGCAGGATCATCTCGCGCCTCTAATTCATGAGCCACAAAGTAGGATCAGAGAGCCTCTTTTTTGTATTCTTACGACGGGTCTTGAAGATCTTAGACCCGACCGTATGGGCAGTTTCCACGAACCCATCGTTATAATCGTCCACGTCAACAAGTAACCCCGTTACGAATCTGGCAAACGACCTATTCACCCGACACTAAACCGAAGACATCCCGGACATCAGCCTGTTCGAGATTAGGATGTCTCTGAAACAACTCAAAAACGCCAAGGCTATGGTAATGACGGAATTATGGTCGAGCTCCTGCAGGCCGGTGGAAAACCCGTTTTTTCCCAAAATCCTACCATTTTTTTTTGTAGACCAACTATTTGTTGTTGTACGGACCACGCACAATGAAGGGTTCCATAGTTGGAATGAATTAATCCCAAAAATAAATTTAACACTGTAGTTGATGAACATGTTCCAAAGAACATGAACCAAAATAAAACAGGCCTCTCACAAGATGGACTGATGAGATGACCTGGTGAAGGCTGCAGACATCGGCTGGATGCGAGAAGCATAAAACCGGTCGAAGTGGCGATGCTAGGGAGAAGCCTGTAAAATTCATTTTAATTCGAGTATCACTGACTCTTAATAGAAAAAAATACACTCATACAGTCACATTACACAAACAGCAGCAGCAGCAGACGCGGCGCGGCGCGGCGCGGCGTCGGCCAGCAGTGGACGTCTTTCGGCTGAACTGACTGAAGACCTTGTAACAATAACATCGGTTTTCGAATAACCGTCGCATATAGCATATTATATCGTACATATTACCCTCTCACAGAAAGGGGAGGCCTGTGCCACAGCAGTGGGATCATTATAGGCCGATTATGCTGTCATTCTGTACGTGTAGGTAACTCTGGTGGGGTTTAGGTTTTAGTTTTAAAATTTCATCATTATTATCATTCATGCTTGCAATAAAGACAGGTTCATACTTTCTGTGTTTGTCTGACACAGTTTGGTTGTGGTAATGGTAAGGGATTCTGAATAAATGCTCTGAGTGCGGCGATACTTCCATCAGGCTGTCTTACTGTAACGCAGCGTGTTGGTTGTAACGAATAGACATCGCTAAGTTTGCGTGGTCGCTTGCGTGTCGGCGAGCATATGTTCTGTAATGAAAAGAATAAGATTTTAAGTGTTATGATTATCTGTTGACAGTGCCGAGGTATTTGTGCTGTACCGGTTATTACGGGGGGTGTTGCGTTTGCTTGCAATAAGGAACAGGTTATACTAACCGTCTGTGTTTGTTTGACATAGTTTTGTTGTATTACTACAACAAAACTATGTCAAACAAAATCAAACAAACATATAAAATCAAATACAAAATCAAACAAACAATCGTCGCCGCCCTTACGGGCGGCGACGATTGATGATTGGAACAAAAATACTTCTACTACTTTACTTTTATCTGCGTGGTCCCTCGCGTGTCGGCGGGCATAATCTTTGTATTTACTCTGTGGGCATAATGTCCTGTAATGTAAAAAATATGATTTTAAGTGTTATGATGATCTCTTGGTAGTACTGCGGTAGGTGAGGTATTTGTGCTGTACTGGTTACTACTGGCGGTGTTAAGCATGCAATCATGCAATAAAGACCAGTTCACACTGACCATCTGTGTTGTCTGCCATAGTTTTGTTGTGGTAAGGAAGGACTTCCGAGTGAATACTCTGAGTGTGGCAATACTCCCATCTGGCGGTCTTACTGTTACACAGCTTGTTGGTTGTACAGTATAGGCGCCACTTGGTGGTTGGAACGAATAGACTTCCCTAAGTCGCTTGCATGTCAGCGGGCATATGTTCTGTAATGAAAAGACTTAAGATTCTAAGTGGTCTTATGATTTATAAGTGATAAGATGATCTATTGGCAGTACTGAGGTTTTTGGGCTGTATCAGTTATTACTGGGAGTGTTGCATTTGCTCGCAATAGGAACGGGTTATACTGACTGTCTGTGTTTATCTGACATAGTTTTGTTGTGGTTTGGGGGTTTGAATGAACGCTCTGAGTGTGGCAATACTCCCGTGTGGCCGTTTTACATACTGTTGCGTAGCTTTTTGGTTGTATTAGTTGTATAGTATAGGTGCCGCTTGTCGGTTGGAAAGAATAGATTTTCCTAAGTCTCCATGGTTGCTTGCGTGTCGGCGGGCATAATGTTCTGTAATGTAAAGACTACGATTTTTTTATAATAAGATGATCTAATGGCAATGATGTCTTTTCTTTGATTATATTTTTGCTAACATCTAAACACTACATCTATTGAAAAGCAAAGAGTAACATGAAATACCTACCATTAATATGAAATAAGGGTCTAGTCCTAAACAGGGGCCTATTATTATGATTTCTTGCGAGAGATTAAAGATACTAAAAATCGCACTAGGTAGGTACTCTGTAAAAAGTTATGCGTGGTTATACATAATATATATATATATATATATATATATATATATATATATATATATATATATATATATATACATATATACGCGTCGACTTGAGAACCTCCTCCGTTTTTTTTCGTCGGTTAAAAATTTAAATGTCTTTGTTTAGTGAGTGAAGTATCATTTTGTATACTTTCACGCATGACCATCTTTGTAAGTTTGTTTGGAAGATTTCTTCTTCGACCCCATGTTTGCAAATCAAATCCAAGACTCCGAGTATCAATAAAACACCCACTATTTATATATTTGTTATTTTATTGAAGTACCCGCCGGCACGGTCACGGTCGTTGACACGAGAAACGTGACATCCCGGTGACGGCGCCGGCAATTGTTTGTTTGCCGTTGCCGCGACCTAAACCTGTGGATTGCCGGCACATTGGTTCGTCACACGTCGCCGAGTTCTAGCGGTCGCGCCGAACTACCTACTCGAAAATTCGGAAGCACCGGATACCCGCATATAAAAAATAAGAAACAGCGAGAGTTGTATCTTTCTTCTGTCTCATGTAACGAAATATGCTTAAACGCAGTTTGTAGTTGGTGTATAGTATAGTATCCAATAGACCTACTCACACATGTGCACTGCAATAATACAATACAATATAGATTGAATGTTCAGACACGGACGACGTGACGGTGTAATTTAAAGCCTATAATACATGTGCCTGTAACTTGTACAAAAGTATGCAAGTATGTAGCTTGCACGCCAATGTGCCTTATCAACTTCTGATTGGTGAATGGCACAATAGCTTGCTCAGATTGGTGAATGGCACAAGAACGTGCTCTGATTGGTGAATGGCACAATAGCGTGCTCTGATTGGTGAATGGCACAATAGCGTGCAAGCTACTTGCATACTTTTGTACAAATTACTGGCATGTGTATTGTGGGCTTAAAGTGCCATGACATTATTACTTTCTGCAGTGCGATTCTGTAACCATCTCACCGTGAAAACTTAGGTAAAGTGAGCGTGGAGTGAGCTGTCATTCCAACTAATGCTAGGGATTGACATTATTGACAGCTCACTTCACCTAACTTTTCACGGTGATATTTTTTACAGAACCGATCGGCTGGTTGGTAGTTCGGTACCTATTACTTTAGTAAGCAGGGGAGGTAAGCCTAAAATGGGTACCTATGCATTTTAATTGCGCACCGGTATTGCCATTAAGAATGCGTGCGTGCAGTGCGCGCCGCCTGCCGCTCGCCAATTACAGGCTGTCGGCGCGCTTCTCTGGCGGACACAAGTTCACGGTAAGATAAGAACGAAGATTTTTGCTATTTCCACTAAAAAAAATTAAGGTTCATTACTTTTGGATACTCGAAAATGGTTTAAGTACCTACAATATGTTTTTAGGTAGGTACTAGTTTTGTGTTATTATTTTGCAATAAATAGACGTTTTATATACCTAAGTAATAGGTTGGCGTTTATTATTTCGGTTTTAAGGTTAGGAATCGATTGAAAAAAATACATGCTTGTGGGCAAAAAGGGTAGGGGTAAAGCGGGTGCCCGTTTTGGTATGCAGCGAGCTTTACAGAGAGCCACCAGCAGAAGACTGGATTAAGTGTGATGATTGCGAGATGTGGGCTCATGAAGCCTGCACGTCATAGTCTGGCAGAGGTTCGTATTACTGTGACATGTGTCACGAATAAGTTAAGTATGATCGAGACTGCAAAATATGTCAGAAGACTGATTATGGTTGTGAACCTGCAATTCACCCTAACTGTTAATTATAAGTAGAAACTTTAAGTTATGATTGTCATGAAACAGCCCCCCCCCCCCCCCCCTACGGGCAAAACGGGTAATTCGAATGGTAAAGATTCTTGTTATTTTTTTATCTTTAATGTACAAAACTACTAAATATGTCATTTATTTTATAGTCCTTCATAACTAAACATTTCAAAATGTACCTACAAATAAATGTTCAATTTGTATCTATAAATTGTTTTTTTATATCATCAACCTAAGCTTACCCGTTTTGGGCTACTCTCCCCTACATAGGTAGGTACCTACTACTTGAATTTATTGGGAAAAAATAAGTTGTAGTTTGTAGGACTTGGAGTTTGTGTAGGAAAACTTTCAGAAAAAAGCACCACGGATACAACTTAAAGATATACACTTTATTAGAATGTTTCAAGCATGTAGATATATTATACATAAAAAATTCAACATTAGGTAAGTCACAAGAGGCTTACAAAAAATATTGTTGCCACACTAGAAATCGAACTTGATATAAATTTTCTCAGTGCCAACAACTGTATGTTGTATATATGAGTACTTATACATACTATACATATACCCGAGTTATATATTATATAAATTCATTATGTTCAGGTTTAAAATACCTAGATATATTACGTTCCGGCCAAAGTCCGTGCATACAGTGCATATTATCAGTATCATTACGTTACTAGAACTATTGCTGACGTTTGTTATCTATACAAATAGTATTATAGACATTTAAGTATATTGGTACATACACACAACGACATATCAAGCTATATTTGTTTTATTTTTAAATGTGTTTAGTTTATGATCCTGTACGAGTCGCAATAAATACTTTTTATTTCTTTCTTTCTTTCTATACATTTCCAGTTTTAGCTGACCTCGCATTGGCTTTTAGTATGGTAAGCCAGCTTATACTGGAAATGTAAAGCTTGATATGTTGCCGTGTGTACTATCAGCAACGAAAGTCCATTAGCATTTCAGTTTTTAAATCACAATAAATTATTTAAGATAAATATTAAGACCAATTTACAACAATTATGAAGTTTAAATAACAAAGGGTATCGTATTACCCAATCACTGGGTTGTGGAGGTCAGATAGGCAGTCGCTCCATGTAAAATACTGGTATTCAGCTGCATCCGGTTAGACTGGAAGCCGATCCCAACATAGTTGGGAAAAGGCTAGGCAGATGATGAAGTTTAAATAACAAGCTTTTTCCTACTAAATTTATGTAAAAATAACAGTGTTAATCGACTTTTGTTGCCGTATGACCGTACAGTACCCGGCCATTTATATATCACAGCGGCTTACAGAACGACTGTCACAATTTTTTTTTAAATATACTTTTTTGTACACAAGAAAATATAAAACAAAAAATACATTTAACACTACAAAACATACAGCGGGCGGCCTTATCGGTTTCTACGATCTTTATTGTGATGGACAGAGACGACTCTGTCCCCATGTGCCATATTAACGGCCGGGTAGGTACTGTCATACATTACCTACACGCTAATAATAGGTACAACTAAGAAATTAGAATATTACCTAAACTACGAAAAAATATATAGAAAATAGAAGAAAATTTTGAAACTTCACATAAAGAGCTATCACCAACACTCCCGTGGTGTTTTAGACAATTCTTTATTTGGGCTGTGAAGGGTATGGTATATGGTATTCTCGGACATACGTTTCCGCGTATCCAACTTAGGATGAATTTTTTGGGGTGGATAAACGGAATAACCGGCTGTGAGGATGTATAGCTGTATGGGATGTTGACTAAAGGAGGGTTCTGGCTCTTCATCATTACTGAGAATAATGAATGACTGCACAGTAATTACTGGAATTATTATGTTCTTCATAAGACACATTTCATTTGTATGCTTCACATCTCGTTTTATAGTTCAAAAAATCTTCAGAAGAAGTTTTTTCTAATGTCGATTATGACGTAGTCTTAAAAGTTGACTGCAAAGTCTCCATCAGGTCTACCCAAATCTTTAATTTGTTGCGAGTTTTATTCTACTAATATTAGTCTTAGAAATTGATTAGCAGTCTCTTTAATTCCTTTTGTAAGTCTTGTTGAGTTACTTGACTCATCTTTCCTAATGCTGAAATAGAATAGAAACAAATCAGTTTATCTATTGCAGGGACCTACTTTTTCCTGCTGGGTAAACCATACGAACAAAATGATGCGAACTAGCTCTAGACCGAAATAGCTGGAAGTCATGCGTTTCTCCAGCAATTGCATGATTCTGGCTGACGGTAAAATCGACGGAAACCGCTGAAGGAAGAACATTTATAGCATAGTCCACATACCTAACTTAAGTCTGCGTAACACAGCGCCACATTAATTTTAAGCAGACTTTAGTCGACGGATAAACTGACTTCGAACTTGGCATCCACAAGTTTTGTTTGTGCAAACATGCTGCGCAGACATAAGTCGGCAAAGTATGTAGTCCGGCTATATATCTAGCTTCATCTGTCGTCACTTAGTGTACAGCAGTGCGATTCTGTAACCGTCTCACCGTGAAAACTTAGGTGAAGTGACCGTGGAGTGAGCTGTCATTCCAACTAATTCTAGGGATTGACACTATTGACAGCTCACTTCACCTCACTTTTCACGGTGATATTTTTATAGAATTGATCGGCTGTAATGTAAATGAGCTCTTTTTTATTTCGCACTGCAGCACTGATCTATATCGGTCTGCAAGTTGGAAATTAGGATGATCGTTTAAATGCTTGTTATACAAGAGAATTCTAGGACTGAATAGCCGCTGTATAACTTCTCAGGGAAGTTACACAACCGTTATTATAACAGATTTATTTACAACCGAATTGTCAATCAATTATCATTTATTGGTAACGTTACATTATAACTCTGATATTCGTCGTGTGTTGTACTAAAGGGAGGCTGTTGACATTTAAAAAAAATACAATAAAGTCTTTTAAGCTTGCGCTACGTAGTCAGATCTACTGCATATTCGATACCGCAATTTTTAACAAAAACATTTTTTTCTGCCATACTTGATTCTCCGGTATGCTATTCCGATTAGACCGACCAGAACACGTGTATAGCACGCCACACACGACGACACAAAAATATTATTTAGAACTGGTGATATGTTAGCAGTTAGCTGTTAGTTCGACCTTGACAAAAGTCTTAGTCACGTATGACAATTAAGAAAAGTTCAGAAAGAATAACAACAAAATTAATAGTTTACAGTTTGCTCCGAAAAGGTCATGCTATGTTTGACCTTTTGTATTTAATTATATACAGGGTGGCAGGGACATCGACGCGCAACCTGTTACCATGGATTCAGCACATGACCCTAAACACCCTCACGACGATAGATTTCATCGGTTATTAAAAAAAAAGTTAGTTGTTCTTTACATTTTGACCGCGTAGGTATTGCATTTTCCTTTGAACAGCAGATTTTTTTTTGTTAACCATCAGAAAATTTCTACACTAGGGGGTCTAAAATTATGTGCTTAATTCATGGTTACAGGTTGCGCGTCGATGTCCCTGCCACCCTGTATATTTAATTTCTGGTGGAAAGGCACATGTTGTAAAACAGAGAAGGTAAATAAACTGGGCAAAATGGTTTATGAACCAAAACATAATATGTGGTCATAAAAGTCTTAGGAGAACGTTCTTTTATAAGTTAACAATGTTAAAATGGATAAAAATGATTGGTTCAAAGACCACTTCCTATAAAAATTGCCCCTTTTGTTAAAAATAATATCGTATAATTTCCTTTAATTTACGGCAGCCAATATTAATATGGCTACGTCTTCACGTGGCGAACGAGCTACCAGCTGCATGGTGACGGCGCCGCCGGCGGCCACCAGCCTGGCTCTGACGAGCACTGGCGTGCCTCCACGCCAAATACCTCCACCGCGGATTTCTTTCACTGCATCTCCTGTGATGGCTGCTTTTGGCAACCCTAGATGTTCACACACAGCTTTAGCAGCCTCTCCTACGTCGGTTTGAGATAACCCAAATGTGTCTGAAACTTCCTCTGCAGCAGCAGCTCTTTCCCAAGTTGCTTCCCAGTCATCAGATGCTGCGCGTGACCTGAATTGTTCAGCAAAACTGATTTCGATTTCTTCTAATGGATAATTATCGCCATAGCCTTCTCCTGAATCTGGCAGTCCGGTAGTGGGATCACAATCACGAACCACGAACTCCAGAGTCGCTCCAAAAGTCGCTAAAGTATCAAGCGGGGTTTCAGGAAATTCAAGAAGACAAAAGATGCTGCCTTGTTTATCATACGGCAGTTGCTGACATGGGACTTCAGTTATTATTTTATAACCGGCAGCCACTTCTAACCGGATATGAACATCTTCAAGAAGTTGATCACTCAGGGTATTCAAACATTCAAACTGCAAGATCACATGACGTGCAAAAATATGTTTGACACACTGAACCCGATATTCAGTTTCGGCCTCCGTCAAATCAATAGACTCACATGTTTTGAAAATGGGTCCAAGTTTCTCAATGCCGGGCACGACTTTTAACTGATCAGCGTATTGCTCCTCACGTGAAACAGTTGGCGCTCTTGTTTCAATTTCAGCTGGAGCTTCCTTCGGTTCTTGCGATTCTTCTGCCATTGTAGGGACAGTAGCCATATTAAAAGGCTCTGTCGATGCTGCATCGGAGGTTAGATGATGGTACAATGCCCTCTCCAGAAGTACAGGGTTAGGTATCGGGACGTTAATAATATAGTCATTAATAAGTTGCGCATCACCAGATTCCAAAATTGCGCTATAATAAATAGCGCGATCGCGAACTTCATCATCATCATCTAATTGACACCTGGCCAAAAGAACTCTTATATTTGGCAGTAATTCAGATCGAGCTGCTCCAAAACGAGCAACGGCAGAAACAGCAGCGGCCCGTACTGGACCAGACTCCAAAATGACTCTGTTGTATATGTACCGAATATACCTGGATGGCTGACGAGCCTTTGGTCCTTCACGTCCCAGAATATGTAATATGCGAACTGCTAGTGACGCATGTTCACAGTCTTCAATAAATTCACAAAGATGAGCCAAGCCTGTCTCTTTAGCATCTGGATTTTCTTCCACAAGAGCAATAATAGCATCAGCAATAGCAGTCTTATACTGCAAGCCACCTTCATCTCGGAGCATACCGGCCAGAAATGCGGCCAGTGATTGATGTTTACGTGGGTACTTAGAACAAAGGCGCCTGATCGCACGTACCACGACAATTTTGAATTCATCAGAAATTTCAGACATGAAGCTGGAAATTTGTTTCATTAAACGATCAATTGAGCTTTCTGCACCAGTAGCTAGAAGAGTTGTAACAGCTAATGTAGCTACAGAGCGATTTGGATCCGATATGAGATTTTCCAGATCAACTGCACAGGCTGCTACAGCATTGGGATGTTTTACTGTTAGTTTTGCTAACGTGCGAGCGCCTGCCAGTCGCAAAGTAGCCTTGGAGGACCCACAAAATATTTGGAGCACAGACACAGCTTGGGCAAGATCACGAGCAGATTTTCTTAGATTCACAATTGCATGTGCCGCTTCATAGACCACGATCTCAGATTTATGACGCAAACAGGATTCAATGAAATCAACATATGGTTCTGAAGCATCACTTTGGTCTTCTTCAGCTAACTTTGCAGCATGACGAATTAGGAGGCAGAGTGCATACGGTGAGCGTAGCGGGGACCGGGCCAGCTTCGTAACAAGCTTAACTGTAGAGAGGCGATCATTACGTCGGGCACCAGCAACTACAGCTAAAGCATGGTATGACACCATAGCATTATCCGATGTGATGACCCCCTGGAAAATAGAAGGAGCATACATAAACATTTTGATAAACAAGGATCAAAAACAATTTAAAAGGGTTTCTAATTAAAATTAACTGAACTATAAGGCCAAAGCCGAAAAGCTTAGGGTTTAGCCCAAAGACACAAGGGTAGGAGCTTCACAAGTTCACATAGTGTGTGATCAAACCATGTTGTGTGATCTGCTTATTTAAGCATCCTCCATCTTGTCGACATGCCAACAATGTATGATAATTATGCTGTCTTCTAGGTGATTTACAAAGTCTCTAATAATACAAAAGTAAATTGTAATTGCATTAGTTCGCTAGTTCGCTACAGTTCTAATATTATTCTGAAACCCAGATGAGCACAATTACACAACCGCAAAACCGCATTGCCAAAACAACTTAGACCTCCTTTATACTAAGTCCATTAAAATTCCTATATGGGAGCTGATGGAGGGTGCTCTGACGTACCTCTGAATGCTAATCAGCATGCATACAGCTAACTAATGCAAGATGAGTAAATCAGATGATGAGTCAAACAGAGAAAACATTGCATCAGAGAAATGTATGTCTGCATAAAAAACAAACTAAATCATGGAGTGGCAAATAATAGCTAGCTAGCACACACTCACACAGTATCAAACCAAACTGTAATTTAAGTTATAAAAGTCAAGGATCTCTCGCATTTGCAACAATAAGAAGAGTTCTTTGGTTTATTTCTTATAAGATAGCAGCATTTACTTGCAGCTTGACCTCTGGTGATCAGAAATTATCTCACAGGTATGTACTACCGGCATAAAAATATCCTATCTCCTAACCCAGCCCATGGTCTACCAGTGTGCTAAATTTAATCAAAATTTGCTTGAAAGCCGTTAAAGTGTGAACAGGTAATAGATAGAATTTCTGTTGCATTTATAATATTAGTAAGGACAAGATAGTACTGCAGTTTGGTTAAATTGATTAGTGATTGTATATTTTTTAACGATTTATTAGGCATGTAACAAAGTATTCGCAACATTATATTACAAGCAGCAGCATCAGCAAAATAGATGTAGGTCTAATTAATTGAATTCAATTGGATAATTCAGGAGTTTATACTTCTCGTCCACAATACTAAAATAGTATTAAACATATTTTTGAACCACATTTGCTGATAATGTGAAAACAGGTAGGTAAAGTAATGTAACTAAAACTCAATTAATTAAACATTCATCTCACACAGACTAATAAAACTATAAATATGTTGAGTAAGAACTAGTTGAATCAGAAGCACAGCAGAAGTGACATCAGGGGCAGAGATATTATGAGATAAGTACTAAATTCAACTTGCACATTATTTGTATACACTTTAACAGGCTTAAGTTAATGTGTGATTTGTTTAATTACCTGAGCCTCCATCACCCAACGACGAACCAGATCTGGCACAGTAGCTGACAGGTGGAGAGCAGAAACAAGAGCCGCGGAGCTGACTGCAGGGTTCTTGTCCACAATCGCTTGTTTCATGTAGCGCTCAATTGCTTGCAACATTGTGCTATCAGTTATAGTGCATAGAGCACGAATTGCAGCAGCTCTATACAAGTCTTCCTTGCCTGTCATATCTTTAGTGAGGGACGAAGTTACTATAATCACGTCTTGAGCCATAGTGCTCAGTTCTTTAATGGTCAGGTAAACGAGCCGCCGTAACACCACGTCCTTCGACTGAAACAGCTTTGTAGTAGCGAAAAATATATCGGTAGCTTCTTGAGTAGTCAATTTCTCCCCTTGATTTAGCAAATACAGGATTTTCGTAAGGATGTGTATGCATTTTTTAGGATTAACTGGTGTCGAGTTAAAATATCTCGCCTCTTGTAACAGGGTAGTCTTATCCAGATTTTGAAATGTATTCCCAGTGTCCTCGTCTTCCTTTTTGTCACGGCGACTCATTGTAGAATACTTTAATTATATGATTTAAACACAATTATCTATTTAGAACAGTGGAAAAGTCGAAAAATTTAATAGACGGCACCCGACGACGCAGAGTAACCACGTCAATACGTCAGTCAACAAGTCACCAAATTTATCGTCAGTGTTGCCAGCTCAGGTGCTTCTAATTGTACTATACACACTACCTTTTGGTATTGTCACATTTTGCAATTGATAGGTATGATTCCAATGGGGAAGGCAACTGTCAAAATTGCCCTGTCGTAGTTTGTTCCTAAACCAAGGTATTAATGCTAGGTGTGACGTGGTTTTTATTTATTTTCCCGAAAATTGGTCGTTTTGTTTCAAAATACTCGGAAATTAGTCTTCTATTTTCCAAAAGACTTTGAAATCAGAAGGCCAATTCTCGTAATTTAAAAGGTCAAAATCTAGTCGCAGTCTCATCTCGGCGACAAACAAAGGTCAAAAACTTGTCAAAACTAAGGAAATTAGAGGTATTTTTGACAGATTGAGACTGAGATCAGACTGTGAATGTTCTTAATATTACGAGAATTGTCCCTCTGGCGTAAACCTGCATTGCAAGCTGTTTTGCATTTTGAAGAAAGTGATTTCGAGGAAATAGCAATGAAAGAGAATTGCCCAATCTCTTTAGCTTTTTTCTTTAACACACCAATGGAAAGATCTCATCAAGGACAATATTTCTTATTCTGACGACTTCTCATAGTAAAATTGTTAGTACCTACGTAAGGAGTTAATTTTTTAATGGGGTTCAAAACTGAAACCTCATCTTTGCGATATCAGCACTGTTATAATGTTACTCAAACTGTTCCTTAATGGTTGAGAGTTGAACTGCTGAATGAGTATAGAATAATTATATAATTAAAATACTAAACATATAATTTGGTGACGGTTACCTAAAATAAGTTTACTGTGTGTATCTTGTTTGTTCTCATGTGAGTGGCGTTTATGTCTTTTATGAGAATAAATTATTTGATCCTAAACTCAAGCAATTAATTTAATTATAACTAAACATTTAAAAACGCTTCTAAATACTTAATTACTCAATTTAGAGCTCTGTATTTACCTCCTGAAAATATGGTAGAAATAAATAATAGAAATACGTCCACAAAAGACTTAATTTCAAATGCTTGCAAAAAACCATATAGCGTATTATTATATTACTCTTTGCTTATTAGTGACGTTATGACGTATCGCGAAAACTATCTGTCCTCATATCGTGGGTTTGTTTGCAAGATAAATATTTTCGTGGAAAATCGCAAGTATCAGACTGCTTTTGTGAATAGAGCTGACAATTCTAATTTTTCACTTTGTGAAAAGGAACACGTAAGTATTTTATTTATCTTTAACACTGGGCCAACTGACCAACTTTAACACCCGGACGGTCGGGGACAGAATGATAGGGAGGGGCCCGTTCGGTCGCGCACTGTATGAGTTGGTGTACTCAAGTCCCGCTGTCGCTTCGCTCGCTCTTGCATCCTAATTTCTCCTAGTAAAGGTAGTAACGTTCGCCTTTCTTCGTTGACCGAGAATTCTCTACCTACAGTTCATTTACAGTAATTTTACCTCTGATTTTGCATCACCGTCCAAATCTAATAAATAGTACAGCTATTTAAAAATGAATTAATGTTTGAATATTTATAATAATATTAAAATCCGCTGTCACTTTGTCTGCACTTAAAACGGAACAGCCTAGGAGTGACGAGTGAGATTCGTACATTATCTGTGGGCAAATGTCAGTCTCAGTTTTATCATATAAATTTGAAATTGTATGGTTTTTTTCACAAAACGAAGGCGTTTGCGCATTGTGCTAATTTTCGAAACCGTTTTACATGAAGACGATGACTATACGTAAAAAAAATTGAAGCACGCGGTGTTTCTTAAAGTACAGTGGAGCCCTAGTGAAAATAATGTGTCGCTTGATGGCTGATCCTCTTTATCACAATTCCAGTAAGTATCTACATTTCATGTGTATAGCATAATATCATAGTCAGCCTATGATGTTCCCACTGCTGGGACACAGGCCTCTTCGCTGTGAGAAGAAACAAAGAAAAAATGTATTAGTATGGTAAAATAAATCAAATAATAGGTACTATTCTTTTTTAGGGTTCCGTACCCAAAGGGTAAAAACAGGACCTTATGAAGGAGATTGGGTCTGACCCTTAGAGATAAAATGTAGTTTTATTCAGAATTTATTGTAGAAATCGCTTAAAAATTGGCATCCCTCGAATCTCAAATACCCAAGCATAAACAATTATAGTTGTGTTCTCCTTAATCTTCAAAATTATAGAACAATGATTTATTTTCAATGTTTCTTTTCGCTCTCCTGAAAAGTTGTAAAAATGGATATTCGACAGATGGCTCTGATGTCAAGAGTTGTTTACGTTTAAAAATAAATAATTAAATTAAAATAAAAAAAAATATTTAAGGGGGGCTCCCATCCGCCGGGGCTGCGGGTTGTTCGAAAGAGATACCGTGGCCCCTGGCACAGGCAACTGAAGGAACACAGGTGGGTTTTAGTCAGTAAAAGTCTGACACGCCCTTCCGCTCAGCCCAGAGCGGGAGAGGTCATTTGATGATTTCCCAATTAAAAAAAAAAAGGGGGGGGGGGGCTCCCATACGACAGGACGTGATTTTTATAAAAATGGTCCGACTCGCACTTTGCCGGTTTTTGTGATATTATTTTGAGGGTTTTACAATGAAGGTTCTTTAAGTAAAAATATACTCTATTTTAAATTTTTAATGGTTTACCGATCTACAAATACATTTGTACATGGGTATTTTGAAACATTTTGTGGCGAATTTTTGCCCTAACACTCATTATACATATCAATTTATTTTATTACTACTGTCTTCTTAATAGCATTGAAAGAAAGTTGTTACACTATCCAAATATAATATAATTTTGGTATTAAATACCTATGTATTAATTAAATTGAAATAAATTCTATATTGACTTACTAACAATAACAAATTAGAAGTAAATAACAATTTCCAAACTCATCAAAATAATATGAGAGCAGGTGCAAATAAATCAAGAACAATATTATGTTAATGTTTAACAAAATGATAAAAAAAAAATCACTGAACCATTGATTATTTGCTAAATTCTGCTATTGAAATCATCATACTTATTAATGTTCAATCAATGGAATAATATATATGAAACATTTAAGCGTATGTAAGCATTTAGCTTTGTTACTATTTAATTCAATGACTTCTACTACATTAGTGTAGAAATAATAATCCACATAGGTACATAGGTACTTAAGTTTATAAATATACACAACACACAAACAGATTTGCTAAAATACTGATGATGAAATGTTAATAGAAAAATGCTCAAGTTTGTGAGCTTCAAAGAGTATACTATATATTATGAGATCGATGACCAATATCGAAGTATAAACACTTAATAAGAAGTACCAGCTAATGATTGTTTTGTCCAGTGGTCTCTAAATAACCTTTTTGTATCTATTTAGCTCAAGTATCATCACAATTCTGGACTAGAAGGAGCAATAAAATACTTTGTCAGTATTTGATTTGCGTCTTTACAAAAAGATATTGCCAACATATTATTATGTTAAATATACCTATCTATACGGTGTAAAGTCATATAAAAAATCAATAAACAAGTTCGCACATGGAATAAAATGTTGGGAATCTCATGCGACCCATCACAATTTCTGCCTCTGGCATGTGTAATGTGCGTTTTACTTAGAACATACCTTGTTGGTTTATCAAGGAAATACTTTAAGAATTTCAAAAACAGATTTTAACAATTCTGACTACACTTTTTGAAAGTTACATTTTTTAAATGGATAATTTCCATTTACTACTTTTAACCGCAGTAACGTTTAACATCACTAGAGCTCCTTGTTTAATATGAATAATCAATCTTCCCAAATATGTAAGTCTGTATATTTAAATTTTCCACATGATATAAATTTTTGAGTTACATATAAGTCTGAGAAAATAAAGAGCTTACATTACATACCTATGTAATGACTACTCACAACGTTCCTTTCCTTATGTGTAAGTACTAAGATCTTGCTCACTATGAGACGCGACACTAGAAGACTCATACATGAAATGTGAAGGTGCCCTTTTGGGAAAACCTATTACGTCTCATTGACTTACATAGCAATAAAAATTTCATCCCAGATCATATTTAACGTGTACTTAACATGGAAAGTTATAGGACCTATACTAAGAGATTTTTGTAATTTAATGCTAAGATATTTTACTAAACATAATATAACTATTTGGTCGTGAGTTTGACTAGCTTGGCGAACATAAAGATAGGTACCTATTTCTCATCTTGAGATGAGCCTGCGTAACATTTAAATATAATGTCATTGTTTTGTGAATATAATAATAAGACCTTTCTAAATAAACTGCCAAGCAGCAAAACAATTATCACAAGGCCGAAAATGAATAACTATTATATAAATATTTTTAGTTTTAATTTTTTAATAATTATATTTAAGACAATGTCTATAATGGATCATAAACTGAAATGATAGATTTTTAGAAATCCTTTTATAGCCAATTTACCTGTTCACCACTCACCGTAGGTAATTGGTTTGTTTCAGGTGTTGCAAAATAGTCCTAAGTATGTATGAACTCTAAGTACATAACTACACACCCATTGTTGACTTTGTGAATCTACATGGACAGTTATATCTACACCAGTCAAATGAAGATGACACTAATAATGGTAGTGGTAATGATTTCACTAACAAAGTAACAACCTTATTATAAAATGGGTATTACCTAAGTCAATCGAATTAGAACATTTTATTTCTACGCTACAGATTTGGCTTCACATTAATTTATTTTTAATTATTTACACCGCATTAATTTACAAAATAGGTTACTCTCATTCTCCGGTAACACGAATTTTCGCTACATTAATAACACACTTTTTTAATTCTAAAACTTTTTACAGAAATCTTCGTCCCGAACACATAGTTCAGCTATTAATAAAATTCCAGTTGTTAGCTTAGTTTCTACCTCAATATTTTCTTATGACTAGCTTATTAATTGTTGCCTCCGTCTAACAGGTTTTGTTTACGGTACCAGTAAAACGAGGTGACTTTGAAATTTTTTTTTTTTTCTCCTATTTTACTTGTAAAATGAACGCAGCCGTTTTTTAGGGACGAAGTTCCTTATCGCACATCATACTCTGCACTCTTAGCGGATGAGAACTAGACCAAAAAAAGTGTATCATTTGGACCGTCGGGACATTTTTGCTATAATTATGTAGTATGTAGTGTTTTTGTGCTTACAGGCGTGTCTGTATAGGTATATTAATGATAAACGTCAGCTGTATTCGTATATGCGTGTGATTTTTTCCATTTAGTTACTCTCGAACGTTGTTAATTTATTTCATTGAGTCTGTTATTTAAAACATAATTTACAGCGAAAGGAACTTCGTTCCAACCGGGTGTCGAACGACACCTTTCGACTTTTTGTTTCTCCTATTGGGAATTCATGATGCCACGCTATATTTTGCCAACGCGTTACATAGTAAAGTTAGTTCTGAGTGGACAGAACAACATTGCGAAGTTTACCTCGATTTTCGCCGTGAATGCGCTTTATAGGGGTAAGTAACTTTAAAACGTCATTTGAATAATTAGGTGTTATCAAAGCAGTACCATTATCAAAATCAATCTACGTAACGGGTAAAATTTTTCCTCCGTAATTATCAATACATTTGTAGTTTTAGTGTCGTTGTTTAGTGATCGTTCTCTTTATTTTAGATATATATTTTTTACAATAATTTAAAAAAACCTTTTACAAAATAAATGGTTATTGTTTCAAAATTAATCAATCTAACCTCGTTTTACGGTACCTACTTAGATAATAAGGTAACGTCCCTGGAATCAAAACTATATGTAGGTATAGGTAAAAATATGTTCCAAGATATTGTTTGTTTTGTGACTTGGTTTGGTTTTGAGCATCGAATTACAAGAATTTGAGATTGGCGGCACTCCAATAAGTTATTTCCAATATAATAATCAGAAGCTTGACTAATAAACTAGTTGAGATAATATGCCCAACATACATTTATAACGATCTTAAATATTAATATTATCTCTATACTTATAGAGATGACACTAAATTGGTGTAAGTTTATTAGCATGATACCAGTGCCGATGTCTCAAAAATATTTTCTATTTAGGTATTTTCAAAGGAATTGAGGTTGAAATTTGGTCTCCCTTTTTGGTCTAGTAAATGTGCGATTTCGTTTCAATTTTTCTATTGTAATTACTAACAGGTTTCTGCCTTCCCTAGGCAATTCTAATCGATAGTTGAAATTACACCTAATAATTTACACAATACTATAACACATGAATGCCGATCCTATGTTTATGAAACAATTTCGACTTTTCAATCCGGTTACTCAGCAAAGCGATCTTAACGTGAACATAAGCTTTATTGTCCTAAAATATACTAAATAATACGTAATTTTACTGTAATTATCAACATGGTCTTATGAAAATCGAGGTGTCCTTCCCTTTGTCCAGTCAACTGATATTTTTTATTTTGAATATTGTATTCATTCATGTACGAGTGGCTTGAATTTTACAATTCACAGCTACCTACAATCAATACCTAATTATCGTGATAGCCTAAAGTAACTTAATCGATTCTAGGCCGGCAGTGGGAAAATGCAAACGTTTATTTCGTAGATATTTACAAGTGACATAGTTTTTTGTCTCAAACACTACGTTGCTAACACTTATTTTGGCACTCGCTTTTGGATATTTGCTCGATAACAAATTGTCCTTTGATTTGCCAAACTTAGAGAACTTTGTTCCATGCGTATCAACCCGTTCACAGGTTGAACTTGTTAGGAACTAGGGTTCAAATGCCGTTACCCCCGCGAATGAAACCCTGAGGTGAATTGCTAATGGTTCTTGAATAATAACAATTCAGTGATTTGTGAACAGGTTGGAAAACCAGCGTAAACACGCTTGCTCTAATATATACATAACTGGTAGGCCCCAATAAGGCCTGTTCACGAACAACATCAACAATGAGATCCAACTTATTTTATATTATACATAGGTACTCATTATAAAATGCTCCAAAATAGGTTCGCATAATGTAGAACAATATTAGTCTCCATCATAAATATCTATTGATAATGATGACAAATTACCGAATGTCCTACGACTTATTTTATGTTGTTATGAACATATTGTTATATACTTGAACATTTGACATAGATATAAGCTTGCGAAATCTGAGGGACAATTCTCGTAATTGTCTGATCTCAGTCTCAATCTTTCAAAAATACCTCAAATTTCCCTACATTTTGACAAGTTTTTGACATTTGTTTGTCACCGAGATGACACTGCGACTAGATTTTTAACGTTTTAAATTACGAGAATTGGCCTTCAGATCGTTGCAAGAATTCGAAATAGGTAATTAGTATTTATTGTATTCTACACAACATAACACTATGTTTTTCCTCTAGGCCTTGTTATTCCATATTTTATCTGGTTGCTTTTCCTGATACATAGGTATTTTAGATTCTCTAACCATGTTCAAATAATAATTAATATATTTAACGCCTCAGAATCCAACAACGATTTCTTAGATATAACTAACACCTCTTTGACGAAATATTATATTATTTTTATTTAATATATACCACACTTGATAAGCGAAAAACATTTATGTAGCACTCAGCGGAGTACGGAACATCTATTTCGCAATATTTAGCAAAAAAATGTATTCTTTATATGGCTTATAGAATAGGTACTGACTGATTCTTCTAACCTAAATGAATATATATAAAACAGTAAAATTAGCAGTTTGACGCACTTTGGCAAATTAGTTTGGTTTTTCTTAGTACTAACTCTTTGAATTTTTTAAAATAATTTAAAACTTATTAACAAAAAAAATATAAACATCCAAATTTAGACCCTCCTCCTTTTGTGAAGTAAGTTTGTCCTTTTGTGAAACTGTTGCAAATAAACTATTCCTTAACTCGAACACGCAGACATTGAATTGGAGAAATGACTATTATTATTATTATTATTACCACGAAGACATTACAGTGATTTTGTTGCATCGGTCCCAAAAAAGCATGGTCCAAGCTCCTCAGATCTACTTGTGTTATTTCTCATACGAATACATTTCTGCTGTAACAGATTGATGCTTTCTCAGAACACGTAACATTGACAAGTATATTGGAGACCAGAGACCAAATAGGGGCCTTTTATCTAACTCCTGTTGGTGTAGGGTTGGACAAACAACAACTGTCACTTGTTAGTGGGCTCGGTTGGATTGGCTGGCGGCTGAATACTGACACGGACCTCTCCTGTAGGGCCCACTACGATTCTCACCTGAAACAACAAGAACGTGGTTGTTAAACAGAACGTTTGCTATTTTCACCATTCACAATTCCTTAGCGAAACGATCGTAATGTTCAGTTTCGATTTGCTTTTATAGCAATCATTCCGGCGATCATAAGCCGGAACAGCCAATCACGGTACGGATTTTGGTTCAAATTAGACTGATTTAAACGTTGAACTGACCATGGTAGTTTTAAAACATCAGCTTAGTAGTTACCTAGTCCCCCCGTCAGACATTCATAGCGTAGTAGACGGGGTTTGGGGGAGGGGCCATCGGTGAAGTGGCTTGCTGCGCCGCCATCGCCGAGGGTGCGCCCTCCGGGGCTCCTCGGGCGGCCCTGGATGGGGACCCGGGTGCTGGCTGGTACATCGGAGCTGCCACCTGTCATAATTGATAAAATCATGAAGGTTGATCAATATAAATTCTAATTAACAAAGTCAACTGCAGTATGTGAATTTGCTTAAAAAAAAACTGCTTGCTGCACCATCATTTAGAGGAATTCTGGAGAAAGGTTTTGCTACTCCTAGAATATTCATATTATTATACTTCGCCCTTGCGAAGCTAAGTAGCAGAGTTCTTAAGAGGTTATGTAGGTATTCAAAACACCTATTTCTCCGAAATGTTTTGGGCGGTCCTAAGTGATTATTTAGGTATTTATTTGGCGGAAAACTGCACCAAGTGTTTTCACAAAAATTTCAAGAATGGGTGATATCGGTTATCCACCCAGAATATATACTCGGAAACGCACCCTAGGCCTAGTTGACAACCACATGCGTTCGGTGGCATGGGGGGTATATTGTGGATCTCTCATGGGCAAATCCCGCGGTTGCCCGAAGGGTGTTGGGGTGGAGAGTAGCGGAGGAGATAATCACACTTTCGGACCATCGTCACATCATTTTTAATGTAACATTCCGCCCTTCGGACAGTCTGAGTCGTCCAAATTCTAGCCCACCGGCCCGGCGGTGGGTCCTCAAGCGGCTCAATCGAGACATGCTCATCGCAGCTGCTAACGTTGTGGCATGGCCGGAAGATACTGATTCCCAGCGGAACTCGCCTCATCCAGAGGATGAGGCGGTCTGGTTCCGGGATAAGATGGTGTTGATTTGCGATGCTTCCATGCCCAGGGTCAGGTGCGCCCAGCGTCCTGGTGCGGTCTATTGGTGATCGGAAGATATCGCGCAGTTGCGTGTTATCTGTCTTAGATCCCGACGTCAGTATCAACGCACCAGACGCAGACGACAGCCGAGAGCTACAGGGGAGGAAATAGCCACATGCTATAGAGTGTATCGGGAGGCAACAATGGATCTCCAACATGCCATCGCGGATGCCAGGTCAAGATCCTGGCGGGAGCTTCTCGAGGGGCTGGACAGGGATCCTTATAAATTGGTCATGGCCAAATTACGTCCATGGGTACCCCCTATCACGGAAACCATGGATCCAGGTATACTGGAGAGAGTCATAAACACGCTCTTTCCAGTAGTTAGAGACAGTCCTCCACCACGAGTGGTGAAGGACTGTCTCTAACTACTGACTACAGTCTTCTCCAGACTGGTCTGACGAGTTGGGGGTAACCAAAAGCGAGCTAGACCGAGCCGTTAGACGTTTGGCGGCCAGGCCCGGATGGTATCCCTGGTCGGGCTTGGGTTCTGGCTTTGGCTGCTTTGTGGGACCGCTTAAGACGATTGTTCAACAGCTGCCTCCGTGCGGGCGTGTTTTCCTCCGGCCGGAATGAGGCTGGATTGGTCTTGTTGAGGAAGGACGGCAGGGACTCAGGGTCTCCCTCTGCATACCGCCCCATTTGCCTGCTTGACGAGGTTTTCAAACTATTCGAAAGAATAGTTGTCGAAAGGCTCGTCGGGCATCTATCACGAGTTGGTCCCGACCTCGCCGATTGCCAGTATGGCTTCCGGCAGCAGCGTTCTACTGTGGATGCGATCCTACGCGTCCGCTCGCTGTCAGAACAGGTGGTGTCCCGAGGTGGGGTGGTTTTGGCGGTAAGTTTGGATATCGTCAACGCCTTTAACTCTCTGCCTTGGGATGCGATTAGGACGGCACTTGTACATCACAGAGTGATTCCTTACCTACGGTGCATCGTCGGGGCCTACCTTAGAGACCGGCACATTCACTATGTGTCGGGATGGTAGCGTTCATCGCAGGGAGGTTACGTGTGGGGTTCTTCAGGGATCAGTTTTAGGTCCTTTCTTGTGGAACCTCGCTTACGATGTGGTACTGCGTGTCGACCTCCCCGTTGGCATTAATGTCGTTTGTTACGCGGATGACACGCTGGTGTTGGCCGGCGGGGACACCTTCGACGAGACCATTCAGCTTGGAGTGAGAAAAGTCGTGGCGTCGATCCGCGGGCTGGGTTTAGAGATAGCGCCTCATAAGACTAAAGCGCTTTGGTTTCACAAACTGCCGAGGTGCAGAGAGCCCAGCTCATTGGTCAGAGTGGAAAATGCGCAACTCCAGGTGGGTCGATACATTAAGTATCTCGGCCTAACCCTAGACGGTCGGTGGGGCTTCGAAGAGCATTTTGAGCGCCTGGTTCCTCGAGTAGGAAAGGCAGTGGGTGCTTTGCACAGACTGTTGCCCAATCTCGGTGGACCTCAGAAGAAGTTCGCCGCCTCTACGCGGGTGTCGTGCGATCGATGGTCCTTTATGGGGCACCTGTTTGGTCAATTAGGCTGTCAGGTGTCCGGCGCTGCAGGACTAAAATCAATAGCCTGCCGCAGAGAATGGCTATTCGTATCGCACGAGGATACCGAACTGTATCCTTTGAGGCGGCAACTCTCCTTGCACGCTTTCCGCCACTGGACATCTTGGCGGATATGGACGCGAGGTTCTATAACCGAATCCGTGTCATCCGCCAAATTGGCAATGGTATGCCAGGCATCGCTGTTGTTCGGCTGAGGCGGCAGGAACGGCGATACGAGTTCGAGCGGTGGCGTGAGCGGCTGCAACAGCCGCAATATTCACATAAGCGCGTTGTCGAAGCCGTTCTACCGCACTTCGAAGCCTGGCTGAAAAGAGAGGAGTGCATCTCTTATAGGCTAAGTATAAGCTGACCGGACATGGTTGCTTCGGTGAGTACCTGAACAAGATTGGCGTGAGGCCACGGCAAATTCCCACCACTGTGGAAGCGACCTAGACTCTCCACAGCACACGCTCGAGCAGTACCCTGCGTGGGCTTCTGATCGGCAGGTTTTGGTCGCCAGGATCGGGCGAGACCTGTCTCTGCCAGCAGTAGTGAGGGCTATGCTGTCGGAGACAGAAAACTGGAGGGAAGTTGCCTCCTTCTGTGAGACCGTGATGGTCCAGAAGGAGGCTGCCGAGCGGGATCGTAAGAGCCGATCCCGCTTGGAGAAGAAGGCGTCGAGCAGGCAACCGCCTCGACGCCTAACACGCCGGAAACCCGCCTGCATCATCTAACAAAGGCGTGAATTTGGGGTCGCGGACGATTAGAGTGGGGACTCTGTCGGCCCACTGAGTGACCTCGGGGAAGGCGGCGCACAGTGGTCATGTGCTGCCTTGCACACTTGCAGTCAGGCTCCGGGGAGACCCTTTTACAGTCTCCCCAGACACGTGCCCTAACAGGCATTGCACAGAGGGGGCTCCGGATTGGTCTTTTGGGAAGGAAATGGTGCCCCTTCTATGTGCAGATGGTGACCACTGGGGTGGTTTTAGTGAGGTAAAAATCCCACACTCCCTGGTTTTATCCCCAAAGACCAGGCGCCATTTGAAGGTTTTCACCCGAAATAAAAAAAAAAGGCCTAGTTGGCAAAACGGAATTAGTAGGCTTAGGGCAAAAAAAAAACTAACTTTAATCTGAAGAACTAAAGCAGAAAACAACTTACTTTCTCAGAGTAGCAAATCATCTGTTTCCCACCTCCAGGCTGTGGGGCTGGCACGGGCCGGTACCGAGCGGGCGCTGGGCACAGTGTCTGAAAACATTTTATAGGAATTAAACTAACTGACCTTTAATATTCGTTCTTATTTTTGGGGTCGAATCTAATCGAAATAGCTTATTTATGTGGTTTTAAGAGAGGAACTTCTTTAATTACGACTTGGGAATGCAATTTCGAGTCATGATCGAAAACTGGAAACTGGTGTCGAGGTTGGCCATTCGAGATTTTCAAGAACGAGTTTTCCACTATTTTTTTAAATATTGCGATTTTGTAAATCAAACATTCTTAAACTTAACTAAAATAAAAGCTACACCTGCTTAGGGGAGTCCACGTATCATTGATCAGTTTCCCTCACTCGTCAGTTTATTTAATATTCACCAGTTTCGTTGATTAGTCAATTAGGCTGTTTCCAGTGTTTGTCAGTTTCGTTGATTCGTCAGTTTGGAAAAAAAAAAAATTACGTCCAAAGAAACAATTGAAATTGGAAGTTGTAGGTATTTAAAAAAACGCAAATCTTAAAATTAAAAATAAATTACTTAACTTCCGATATCTTATAACTGGAATCTGATAAGTGGACCTTAATACGTATTTGTTTTATAATTTAGCTTCGTTGCTCTGTTATTGAGTTTTTCAATAGAATTTTTTCAGTAGCGTCTCGGTATCTGGATTTGGGCACGGTTAATGGCAATAGGCCTATTCTTGGGTATACTGGGTGTTGTTGTGTAGTTCTTGAAGATTGTGTAGAGGCGAGAATCGAGATTGAATATCGAACCTAGGCTCGAAGTCGCCATTGCATTCCGTAACATAGACCCCAAGAACCAGTCAAAGCTAAAGTTTATTTCTTAGGCGGTTTGATAACCGCCTAAAAAATAAACTTTAAAGTTCAAAACCGCAGCATCACACAGGGTGCACGGGGCAGGGTGATCCCTGCCCCGTGCACCCTGTGTGATGCTGCGGTTTTAAACTTTGACTGTAGAATCTTGATTTGGATACAAAATCTGCAGGGTATAACACACTGACACCAGATCTCCGCGCTGTCTGTCTACATTCAAAGTTAAAAAACGCAGCACCATACCGGAGCAGTTTCCAGTGGAGTGATAGATTTTGAACGTTTTAAATTACGAGAACTTCTGGTACGTATCTATTCTTGGATTCCAATTTTCAGACAAACTCGAATAACTTTAGTTAGATTTTCGCACCCCCTCCTAATACTTAATAAAATCGTGTAGGAAAGTTTATCCTACTCATTTCACCGCTCTTATTGAAACTTGCAACTGAATGTATAACTTGGAAATGGGTTTCCACCGGTTGTTCTGTAGTCTGTGAGCTCAGATTAGCCTTTATAAGTCACTAGCTTTTGCCTGCGGCTTCGCCCGTGTGGAGTTCCGAAATTATCCTACGGGAACGTACGAGTACTAGCCGGATAAAAAGGAAACGATTCTCAGGTCGGGCAGTGTTTCCATCCACAATTTCTCAGTAGCAGCTGGTAGTATGGATTTGTGTCCGGTTGGTGGCAATAGGCTTGCGCCCTGTTAAATGGGACTTGCGGCTGTGGGGCGAAATGTGGATGAACTAAGGTGCACCTCTGTCTAACCCTTCGGGGCATATAGGCATGATGTTATGTAGTATTAAATACCTGTAACTGGAGTGCATGTGTGTAGTGCGCGCGCTGGGGCTGCGCGGCCGGCTGCGGCGTGCTGGCGCCGCTGCGCGCCTGCTGCTGGTAGTACGAGTGCATACGGCTGTCTGTAAACACCAGTTAACTCACTGTTAACACGTTCACTGTCCACAAAGTGGACACAATAGTTAAACAATCAACCTGAACCATATGCGGTTCATGGGACAGGGAATGGGTTAAAGTGTTACAAGGATATTTAGGCGCCTGAGTGACATTGACAGGCGGGCGCTGTTGGTAAACATTTGTGAAATTGTGTCACAGAGACTGTATTGACAAAACAAGATGGCGACGTTAGTTCTGATTTTGGCAACGCACCACAAAAAAACCAACCCACAAAGGGGAACCAGCGGTACTGTTATAAAATATTATAATATTATGTTTTTCTTATTTCGAAAAAACTTCCTTTGTAAGGTTCTGAAGGTATTTTCTGAAAGGTTAGGAGGGTCTACAATGGATAGGTTTGTAGCGTTTACTATATTAGTTTTGTAATACATGTAATATCCTATTAAAAGAACTAATTGTAAACACTACACATTACACAAGCACATTGCATCATAACTTTAAAAATCAAGCTACATGTCAGACATGGGGCTTGATAGACCTTCCTGTAATGATGGATGCTGCGTATTTTGTTTTTTATTTAAAAAAAAATTATATTGTAGATACTATTTCTGACTAAATTTGTTACTTACTACTAACATAGTGTTTAAGTTACTTGTAATACTAACACGCTATGGGCCTACAATGCTTGCTAATAAATTTTTATATTTTTATTTTGTTTTATTATATTTTTAAACACTTTATTGAAAGAATCCTCTAAACGCTATTTACTAATCGAAATTCGACTGACAGTTCAAATCTTTATGAAGAAGTAAATTCTTTCTATAGCTATTTGACTGGGTCCGGAGCAAGTCGGATATTTGGTGTTATACTTTAAACAAAATCGGTAAAATGTAATTTAGTAATATATTTCACGGATTACTCACAATCCTGGTTGGCCTGCGGCCACTGCTGCTGCTGTGCACCGTAATCAGCATGGTGTTGGTAATGATAGTGGGTGCTATACGGTAGGTACAGCAGCTGATGATGGTTCCTGATCGGTGGAGGCGACTCCGGGCGGCGGCACCGAGGCACGGCGCGTACCGGCGACGTCTGTTCGGAGCTCGTTTGGGAGCTGTACAACTCCTGGCTGCTGTCTGAGCATCTGGAATGGGTAAGTGGAAGAAGAGTTAAATGTTGTGAATCGTTGTATCTCGAAGCATCGAATAGGATTAGAAAGACGTCAATTCGCGGTCGGCTAATTCGAAAGCGTTGTCGTTCTGACAGTGGGGAGCCTTCCGGTTTTCCGAACAAAAAAGTGACGATCGAGTATTTGCGCGAATGATCATTTTGGTTAGGACGCGGTGCGATTTAATCGCCTGTGGCATACCATAAGTAGAAGCAACCTTAAAAGTTACACCGTCTATACAATGTTTGGACGATTCAAGACGTTTGTTGCTTTAAAGGTAAGCAACTTGTATCGTCTAAATGGAACGTTAACTTTCGCTGGCACGACTCGTAGCTCGTATATTGAAAGAAAAAAAATCTTACCCGATATTAGCGTAAAGAGAACAGTTCCTATACATGCTCTCTTGTTGCTGCCGCTGCTGTTGGTAATGCGCGTACGTCGCCATGTTCTGCGCATGCGCATAGCACGCGTCCGAGTGCTGCTGAGGCACCGGTGTGCTTTGGCACGGCCGGGTCGACGGCATGTAGTCGGATGATTTCGACCTGATAACGCGAAAATGGGATTTTAATTGTCAATTTTAATAAGTTTCGGTGTTTATTTATTTGTTAAGCACGGCGCACCAGCGGCATATTTAAAAGAATAGTTATAATAGGTCATCACGATTCTTCATTACTGCATAAATACATAACTTATTTAAAGCATGCACAACATTCATAATACAAGGCAAACATTTATGTTGATAAGTAATTACGATGTTAGGAATAAATATTAAATTGATACATAATAAAATAAAATTAGGTAGGTACCACATTTGATTAAATAATAAGGTCAAATAAACATTCGTGCTCAGAGTTCTTTAGACTGGCAGTCGCAACAAAATGCACGCGAGCGCAAGAATTTCCAAATCGCAATAAAAAAAAATCAAAGGTTAGGGTTGTTTTGTCAAGCTGTCAGCAATGCAAAATATGTATACTGTGATTCTTAATCTAGCAAACGTAATCCATAGCGCGTCTTACCAGTTAGAATTGGCACTGGCTCTGCTTTGAGGCCTTGAGTTAAGATTGGCCTCAGAATAATATGGCCAAGAATAGTTAGAGTTTGTGCGCTGGCAAGCATGCGACGGCATTTGTTGCGGAGTGGTCCCCGGAGATGGTTGCAACTCATTCTGCATCTGTTGCAGTATCTCGTCTGAAGCCCCGAGTTGCTGCTTTATAGCAATGCCACGAACAGCTGGCCGGCGATGGAAACCTAAAAACAACACATTAGGTGTCCACTTTATATTTGACAAACAAAGAAACCATATACTTGTATTGGCATGTAAAGACATTCTTTTCATTATCATGATATTCCTTTCCTATGTTGGTCGGCTTGCAGGCTAACCAGATCCACACAAGACAAAGACACTCTTCGATTAGAATAAAATCTGCGATCCATAAATTCTCGTCGATCATACCAATGCAGTTACTGTAAATAATGTGTTCATGGTTATTTTATTTTTTATAAAGGAAACCATGAACACATTAACTGCATTGTGTACTGGTATGATCGTTGAGAATTAATGTATTATTGTTTTTAGGGTTCCGTAGTCAACAAGGAACCCTTATAGTTTCGCCATGTCGTCTGTCTGTCTGTCTGTCTGTCCGCGGTTTAGCTCAAAAACTATTGGTACTAGAAAGTTGTAATTTGGCATGAGGATACACGTTAATGACGCCGAAAAAGTGGTAAAATAAAATTTTGAAAAATCAATTATTGAGGGTAAGTACCTCCCCTACAACTAAAGTGGAATGATAATTTGTTTGTCGTCCTTCCCATAGTGTGGGATATCGTTGGATAGGTCTTTTAATATTAGGGGTTTGGGAAGACCGTTTTTTGATTAAGAAAACCGTTCGTGACTTATCAAGCTTTAAAGTACCAATTTTCGCCAATTGTATTAGACTCGAAAATGTCGAACAACTCCAAAGAAATGTCGATAGATGGCGCTAAGCGTCAGTTGTATCGCGCTATTGTTTAATTCCTAAATAAGTTTTATAAAAAGAAAAACAGTTGCTACACCGGCTATGACAAATCTTATACAAATCTCGAAAAAAAAAAAAAAAACTCCGTGCAAAATTGTCGGATCAGGTGAGGATTTGCATAGGAAGTCAAATTAGGTAGGTAGTCATGTTTGGCTTTTAGTTAGAGCATGGTACGAAACTATGAGTCAGCGAATACGACCCGCACTTTGCTGTTATAAAAACTACGGAACCCTACACTGCGCGTAGCCCGACACGCACTTGACCGGTTTTTTTTCTTATCGTTCCTATGCTGCAGCGGTTGACGTCATCACGTCAACGCCGTCTGTCGCTGAAAACCAGCGATGAGGCTCAGTTTCGCATAGGGTCCTAGCATAATGCTGAACGATGGCCGTTTTTCATGGATGTGAGGCATATTTTACCCCAATTTGTATTTTTTTCGTGTTTGTGCTTTTCTCTGCGTCATGTTTACCGCAAATAAACTCATTTTCTTTTTCAATATCACAAAGGAAAACGTTCCAGCATTCACTTACAATAAAATATATCAGACAAACGTATTCACTGTAGATACAGTGCAATCGAGCGACGCATTTCCACGAATGAACTAAAAAAGATAGCAAATAAAGTCCGCGAAAGATGTGTGCCTTCTCGTGAGATTTATTTGAACCTCGAGCCAAGGCGGACTTGGTTCAATCAGTTTATCAGAAGCAGCGGGGTACAAGCCTAACACACTAACAGTGGCAATGGATTCCATTTTGACAGTTCAACAACATTCATTGTGTTATTTACGTTGTTAGCAGACAAATTTTTCAAAGACATGAAGCAATAGATTAGCAATATTTTTCAAAATGATTCAGATTGTTATTGAAAGTGTGGTACGCAATTAGAGTGCTGGTTGCACCAATGTGGAGGGTATACCATACTCCTCTGCCCAACCTGCGGGCAATACAGATGTGATGTTATGTAAAAGGACATAAAAAGTACCAGCATGTAACTGACCCACTGCAGGGCAAAGGACTCTTCTCATACGCATTATTCACCACGCTTGCTCAAGCCGGATTAACAATTTAAGACTTATATTAATTCTTAGTCCAGGTTTCCTCACGATGTTTTCCTGTATTGTATGTCTGTATTGTTTCAGATAAATTTGGAAAGTAAACTCTTAAGTACTTTAGACTCTAGGTAACTTAGAAAATGACATTAATTTACCGTAATCATCATGCTCATCGTCGCTGCTAACCGGTTGCGACTCCTGGCCGTAGCGCTGTCTTAGCCTCTCAGTCCTTGGAGCTGTGGCTCTTGCAAAAGCAGCCAAACCATCATCACCTTCTCCAGCCCCTACAAAATGTACAAAGAAACGTCTTAGCACTTAGTTATTTAGCGCCAAAGTATAGTCTTAAACATACGATTTGTTTTGGTTTTTTTTTTTTGCAATTTGCAAGTTAGTGCTAGGTTGCATGTTAGGTTATATGATTCGCGACGTAACAAATATGTTTTTTTAAGAGAGTTGTATTGCTGATTTGAATGGTTATAATTATGTAAATACGTACTTACTTGTTACGGTCGTGAATCATATTTAGTTCAAAAAACAACCTGACATTGCAAAAAAAAAATTCGCGGGCTACCTTACCGCATCCCCTTTAACGTCAGATTTTGTACGTATAAGTTGTAGGTACGTTGGCACGGGTAGCTGAGAACAGTCCTATTCTTACATCAGTGGCATTTTCCTTTGAACATTGAGATTTAAAATAGGTACGTATACCTACATCAATTGCTACCAGTGTATACCTTTTATCGGACTGTTTTGTGCGGGCCGTCTACGTTAAACTAATAAATGTCATACATTCTATTTTGTTCCAATGATTAATGACCACAGCCACATTTACTGCCAGTGGGAGTAAATGTGGCTCACACTGTGTGGGAGTCTCCCACACAGTGTGAGTATTATACCTACGTGACTATTACAGCTATGTTAACGGATAGGGGTGCAAATATCCGAGAAATCCAAAAATATTCTAAAAAAAAAAATACTTGAAATACCGGTATTTTTGGGAACCGGTACCACTGGCCTTGGTTTGATACCGGTACCAGAGTAGTATCTGTAGGTATTATTGGTATTTCTAATCAGTATCGGCACTGTACCGGTATCAAACAAATCTTTCCGTAAGTTAGAGTGAGAAAACGGATATCTAGTAAAATAAATAGGCATTACAAAATTAACTTGAAAATTGCCAACCGTACAAATATGAGATTTGTGGTGCGCACCGGGTACCTGGTTTTGGTACCGGTACCAGTCTGGAACCGGTATCCGTGTGGGGCCGGTACTCAGGTACAGAAACGGCAAGAAACGCTGAGTACCGGTAAAGAACTTGAAGTTTTGGTATCGGTAACTAACTCGTTAAAGCCTTTTAGTAAACATAACTCGTTTTATTGTAAAACCAGCTTAATTAAAATTCAATCTCACGATACTTAAGTAGTTGGAAGGTATTAACAATAACTGTAAATTTGTAGGAAGTACGGACAAAGTTTGCTTGTACTGGATGTTCATAAGTACCAACGACAGAGCAGAACACTGCAAATAGCGACATGAATAATATATTCATGCTGTTTCATTCCAGTTTCATGTTACACAACATTGCCAGGTTTAAAACGTAAGCTCTAAAATATACATTTATTTTGACCTTATGTTTTTTCAAATGATTATGAACTGAATCCGGCTTTTGTTTTTTAAGTAATCCATAACTTTTATCTTATATGATATTATGCGTTTGAATTACAACTTTGATAAAAATGCCGAATTTTCAATTAATATAAAGTATATAGGCCTCACTATCGTTTACAAACAGTATATTTTTCATTTTTATTGTATGGAAAAGGGAGAGTAGCTTTTTTTTTTTAGGGCAACGGCCCTAATTGCGTAACACACTATCAATCTCAATCTGAATCATTTTGCAGGTTATTGCTAAATCCCTTGCTTCATGTGTTCGAAAATTTGTCTGCTCAACAACGTATAAACCTCAATGAATGTTGTTGAACAGAACCCAGCAATGGATAAATATGTAAGCTGTCACACCCTTTATGCCTGGAGGCTTTTATTTAGTTAGTAAGTTTTTATTTACATTTTAATTTTAATTAATTCTTTTTTAGCTTGAGTAGGTACGAATAGTTTTTATTATATTCGTTGGTATATTGGCGTGGCTAGCTGACATATGGCAAATAATTTAATTTTATATTCTGTGCCTTGTAATGTTAATTACTTAACACCTAGTATTGTATACAATCAAGTATCAAGTATTTTCTAACTGAACAGACAGCTGTCCTGCTGGGGAGTTTGTTGCGCCACTTCTTTCCAGTGATAGCACTAGGAAGTGGTTAAGGGCGGGCGTTTTTGGGGAGTCTTTTTTTGTAATTATGACGTTCGAAAAGTGCTGATTCTCAGCCTAATTTGAATAAATGACTTTTGATTTGATTTGAACTGTCAAAATGAAACCCATTGCTACTGATAGTATGTTACGCAATTACACCGCTGGTTTAGTTTATCGGATAGTTACTTTGATAGATACAGCTTTCCTGCGATGCGACCGTTTGCGTACGAATCTTAATTATTTACCCTTCCTTATCTATTTAACAAAACAGCTCAACAAGTACCTACAGTCTGCCATAAGATCCAAATCAGTCTACTTGTCTAACTTAGTTGGTGAGAAAGTTTCGTAATTTCCAATGATCAGCAACGTATTGAAAGTTGGTGTTAGTTAAGATCTGTGTTGAGCGACTTACAGACCTGACCCCTTACCCGGTGTTCCTGCGACTACATCCGGTGCTGGTGCGTCGTTGTGCTCTTGCAAGTCCAGGTTAGTGGCTGCTGAGGCTGAAGTGCGGTCGCCGGGTGGTACGTAGTAGAAACCTTCGTGGTGGGCGGCGCTGCCGACGCAAGCTGTCAATGGCGCTAGTGTTGACAGGAACTGCCTCCTGGGCTCCGATTTCGGCTGTGGGGACACCCGGACATAATGTCTTTAATTAAGGTAGGTTGGTACAGGTTTAGGACATCCATTTTAGTAGGTTAATATCAATTGATGGTTTAAGATGCACGGAAATACGTTAAGGTATAGACCTTGACCGGTCATGGCGGCCAATCTCAGCGAAGACTAGCCATCGACGCAGGAGATATTAGGTACAGTGCTCATAGTCACCGCAATCTGACACTACCGCGGAGAAATTAGACACAGGTCTACAGTTTTAACGTGCTTACCGAGGCACGAGGGTATCACATCGCCAACTTCCTTACTCCAGGCTGTAACTGAGAAATTCCTTTCGGAGCGGACACGCGTACGAACATGTAGGTACAATGTGCACAAAAGAACACAATGTTAATACTTTAAAATTGATTATTACTCATCGTATATATATTTATCCCTTAGCAAAAATGACGTTAATTTTTTTTTTCCGAATTTGAACATTTGGGAAATATTTTCCCATTTTCTTTCTATATAAACATAATTCGGATTATTACAAACTTCGATCAATAATAGTACTAGATATTTATTTTTGTTCCTGATCCATAGATCAGAAATAGAACAAAAATAAGTCGCTGAAGTGGCCACGTTTGCACACACGTAAATATCTACATTTCTTAGTAAAAAGTTTAATAATATTAACAACTTCAGTTTATTATAAACCTCACTCAATGGTTGATTGGAACTGAGTGACAAGTAATATGGCTGCCCGAACGGTTCTTTGCCTTCAGGAGACAAGCTCGATCTCGCCTACTTCAAACACTAATTTAACAGTTTGGTGTTCGTTATCCCTTTCGAACTTTATACAAACACTATCTAGGCGTTTCTGTCTCTCCTTAAGCACCAGAGACAGAGGGCCAAACTTGCTCCACTCAACGGTTATTTGCCTCTGACTGACAAGTAAATATGGCCACCCGAATGGTTCTTTGCCTCCAGAAGGCAAGCTCGATCCCGCCTATTTCAAACGCTAATTTAACAGTTTGGTGTTCGTTATCCCTTTCGAACTTTATTCAAACACTATCTAGGCGTTTCTGTCTCTCCTTAAGCACCAGAGACAGAGGGCCAAACTTGCTCCACTCAACGGTTATTTGCCTCTGACTGACAAGTAAATATGGCCACCCGAATGGTTCTTTGCCTCCAGAAGGCAAGCTCGATCCCGCCTATTTCAAACGCTAATTTAACAGTTTTGGTGTTCGTTAACCCTTTCTAACTTTATACAAACACTATCTAGGCGTTTCTGTCTCTCCTTAAAGCACCAGAGACAAAGGCCAAACTTGCTAAGCGTTCCATTTCTACCAATTTGAAAACATCACTTTGAACACTTTGAATTCGAACGTCACCAAAGTGGTCGTTGATCATTTTGATCGTTTTAATTTGTGTTTTGGCGAAGAATTGAAGAAAAATGAAAAGAAATTGATATCAAAAGATGGGAAATTTAATAAGCATTCTAGATATATGTATATTTTTTTTACGGAGAGTCTTTCCAATACAGAGAAATAACAGTTTTAACACGACTGAGCGTCTGAGCGGTTGCGGCCGTGCGGAACGCCGAACCGTTAACCCCGGATTCAGTTTTCGCGCGCGCAAACCGTTGAGTGGCTAATGCTTAAACATAAAGTTTAATTACCATTGCAAAATATATTTAAAATGTCGCTTGAAAATAAAAAGTCATCAGTACAAAAATATTTATTCTAAACTGAAACTTAAAGTCTAAGTAATAAGGTTAAAACATTTTGTTTACTATTTCGTGCCTATTCTATTGTGGAACTTGACGTAGTTCTTGGTATTACATTTCAATGCTCAGAACACAGTAAGTATTGAAAGACGTAGAGTTGCAGAATATATTTTTTTAGGTTCGTTTTTAACCGGTCAAAAATATTTGCCACCATACAGCCGATTGAAAAAAGTAGTAAATTCTATTTTACATTGCCGCTAATACAACAAATAGGTAATAAAAAATAAAGTAAAAAAAAATAAAGGGATTCAAGAAACGTGTTTTCGGCGTATTCTTTATACACAAGTATTTAAAATAGTAATGTAGGTATGTTGAACTACCTTTAAACAAATTCAGCTTGTTATACAGCTGTCTTTTAGAAGTAATTTTTATTTGAGCGGTTTCTTTTTATAAATATAATGCAATCTTACATCAATGAATTTTTCTATAATTAGTTTAATATATTCTCGAATTTTTATAAGGGTTGTATATTTCGCAACAATAGATACCCATTCTGCACAGCGAAATGGGTCACTAGGAAATCTACTCAACGCGGTCGAAATTACTCAAAAATCAAAGCTAAGGGTCAAATTAAACAGGCGAGCGAAACTCCGCAGACATGATGGGTAACATCACACCTTGTTTCCCCGAAGGGTTAGGCAGAGATGTACTTATAGAACACCCACATTTCGCCAGTTAAAAAAAATGTTGAAAAACTATGAATCCAACAAAAATAAAATTATAAATTATAACAACACTACTCCATACATTCCCTGTTCAAGAACATTCGATGTTTGATACAATAGTTGGTGCGTTGTAGCAAACATTGGCCAACAGTTATAATATTAGCTAATTTAATTATATTTACTATTTAATTCTGTTTTTATTTTATAAAAAAACACACAATGATATAAACATACAGAAAAAAAAAAATCCTTCCAAAACCTTGGTGTTACGGTGGTTATTTACACAGTTTTTGAACGGCAATTTGACGTCTTAATGTTGGCTATGATTGGACCATACTAAGTGGAAATAGGACCACAAAAGTATTCGTGGTCTTATTTTTCGGGCCGTTTTTGAAACGCTTATCGGGAATCAATGATCGGAGATTACAAACATTAAAAAAAATTGCCAAATCGGTCCAGTCGTTCTCAAGTGATGTGCTTACCAACGACCAGCATTTTATTTTTTCATTTTTTATATAGTATGTCTAACATTTCTTTAGAATAGGATGCTTTGGCACAGCTTAAACCAGCTTAAGTACGGATCTGAATCGAAACTGGCTTAATCTGCACTAGCTATACCTACTGCAACTACCAGCGTTAGCATAAGACTGCCTAGCTGTCATAACCTTTTTTAAAAGAAATTTTAATTTGAACAAAGTTCAACTCTTTGTCTGCAATCGAGATATGACGTTGAAAAAAAATCAACACTCTGCATTCCAACTAACCAGTTTTTCTGTGAACTGAAGAGCTTAGTCGTCTTTGAGTGAAGTTTCACACCGTCTGTAAAGTTACGTTAGTGTTGAATTGAAAATAAAACTCATTGATGCGACTCTCGTGACTGGCGTGGTGTCAAAGTCTAACCTATGATATTTATTTTATTGCCCCGATTATTAAGTAGCTACGTACCGACGCCAGCAGGTAAAGCTACCCGAAACTGTCAAATTTTCCCAATCAACCTTGAACCTTAATGATTTAGCGATAAAGTTAAAAATCTAGTAAAGAAATTTGACAGATTATAGTAGCTTGATGTGCTGGTGTTTATACATAAGTATTCGTTTGAACGTACATAAGACCTAGTGCAGTCGATGTTTGTTTAACTATGCAGGTTTCTCATTTACAACTTTCAACCGGCCTTCTAACCGATCGAGGCTTTTTTTTTTTTTTTTGGATGGGAAATCATCAAATGACTCCTCCCGCTCTGGGTGGAGCAGAAGGGAGTGTCAGACTCTTACTGACTAAAACCCACCCGTGTTCCTTCCTTAGCCCTTTATGTACCAGGGCAGCGGTAACCCTTTCGGACGATCCCGCTACCCCGGCAGGACCGATCGAGGCTTAAAGCTGTTTGACTTTGTTACTTAATTATTGAAAGCCTAATGTTTGCAAGCTTTTTCCTCATGAATTTTGTAGTCCAGAACTAAAACAATACACTTTATATTTCCTGTACCTAACTATACTAGATATATCTCGCAATGTACCTACATACCTATTAAATTATAATATCGTTGGTTAATTATTATGTGTAAATTGGTTAATATACCTAATGGTTTATACAACGTGTTTTTTTTTATATCCCATAACTCTAGGGGGTGATTGTACTCATCATTATGAACGACTTTTACTATGGGACCAAACCTGAAAGCGCGAAAAAATATCAGCTGTTCCCTACATTTATGTTCGTATAACTCGTCAAAATGTAGGGGACAACAGATTTTTGTTTCGCGATTTTGGATTTGGTCCCATAGTAAAAGTTGTTCATATGATGAGTACAGTTGTCATGACTGAGTTATGGGATATAAAAAAAACACGTTGTATAATGAATCACCGATAATCTGGTGCAATTAGATACAGGCCTATTAATCACCCGAGATTGTGAAGCCGTCTGTCGTGTAATGCACAAACACGGTACTTTCGTTCAATTTCGACACAATACCTATTCCTACTACAGACTAGATGGCTGGCTAGATCGCTTGTACGCTAACTCAAGTGATAGTAATTGGCGCTTCAACAGACACATTGTTATCTGATCTAGATACCTTGCATCGTATGTTATGCGAAATCATTCAACTGTGGTTATCAGTTCCATTGTAGTACCACAGATATAGATACCTACTGGTGTAATATGTACACAATTATATAAAAGATGGAGAAAAGCCCATGAGAGGATGAATTCGTTTTCATAAAGGACTAACCTTCTGTGGTTCCTGATGTACATCACCCAGGTCCGGTGGCAGCTGTCGGGTGGGCAGCGGCACCGATATCGTAGAGGAAGACGAGCTGGACGAAGCGCTGCCGAACGCTTTCTCGCAATTCTTGTCGATACTGATGCTGTTGTATGACTTCTCACTCGACTTGTCGCTGCTACTCGACATCTTGTCGGCGCTGGCCCCGGCCGGCGACGGCCTCTGATCCTCGGCCTCGTCCTCCACATCGCAAGTTAGCAAGCGAATGCGTTCAGCGAGCGATGTCGTTTCCTGCTGCAAGGAGGACATATTATTGAGCTGAGCAAATTGTTTCATCGTCTAAAAGACAATGGCAACAATAGACGTGCCCCGTCTCACGTCTATGGATTGCAAACGACGAACATCCGCACTGAGTTGGGAACTTGCGGCGGATGAATACTACGTGAATAGCTACAATAGTCTCCACGTGCGACTGCTGTTGTTGAAAGTTGTTTTTGTATGGACAGTGCCATCAATTGTGTAGACAAGTGATGTTCTCCTTATTAATGAAATGGTGTCATTGTTGTTGTTTAGATATATATTTCCTTAATACGTTATTATAACAATGGTAGTGCAATAATGAATTTGACTTGTTTTTGCTTCATAATACCGCTCTAGTTAATCCAAACAATCTGAAAGTTAACGCACGGGCGGTAATATACTCGTAGTTCCCTTAAAACTCTAGATAACCCGACTCATAAACCTGACCTAACTAGTTAACTACGAATGTGTTCGACATGCTGTTCAACAGTATTTAGTGAGCTTTTGTACTGCACATTTTATAAAAGTTTCCGACGGAAAACGCAAATAAGTTCTTGACGCCATGACGACGTCAATATAATGCAATCACCACTGATGTATGGTTTGTGCAGTCAAGGAAATTAATGTTTAAAAGAAAATTGACACCCTACTTCAATTTGCCGTGTTATATCTTGTCAATTGTCAAAGTATTTACGGACAATTTCATTTGTAGTCTTAACAATTTTGGTGGTAGTCTTAATTCATTCTTTTAGACTTTGTTCAATTATGACTTTGTTTGTCAGTTAGGTTTTTATAAGCAAGGTTTTATTTCCTTTGCGGATTTCTTATAGATAGGGCGAGCATAGTTTATACTGGTATATTGGTAAATATTGTTTTGTATTGGTTTATATTGGTAAAGGGTTACCTATATGCTTAAAGTCTGAAGTCTGGTGTAGATTCTGATATAATGCTGTGAATAATAATACCTAGTCATTAGACTATTCAGAGCATTATATCAGTGGTGGGCGGTATTATACCGCTTTGAGGCGCTTTACTCACCTTCAAATAGGTATAGGTATTTAGCGTGTCTGAACAAAATTGACACAAATAGCTTCTTGTCATGTAATCAGACCAGGCGTAACACACTTTCAATCACAATCTGAATGTTTTTTAAGGATGTTTGCTCATTCATTGCTTTATATGTTCGAAAAATTTGTCTGCTCAGCAACGTAAATAACGCAATTAATGTTATAGAAATAACAAAATGAAAGCTATCGCTAATGTAAGTGTGAGTAAAAGTCAGATCAAAAGATCAGAGCCCTTAAAATTCTCCGAATGTCAATAACTACTGGGAATCAATAAGTACGGATTTTACAGTCGAATGAAATCAGAACTACATTATGTATCGGGAAAATTATGTAGGAATTTTGTTTTCATTTCTATCCAGATGACGTCAAAGTCCCATTATCATCATTTCAACCGAAAACATCCACTGCTGAACATAAGCCCAAGCACCGCGCCACTTTGACCTTCGATTATACACTGGCTTAACTTTTTCTCGGGCGTCGGTGAAAAGCTTGAGTGAATTTTCCTTGAAAATCTCCCGTGTGGGTAGTAAATTTTCCATTCATTTTTATGATCACGAACATTGTATGTAAATTATAGAATTGCTTTCCCGTTGTATTGTTAAACATAACAATAGAAATTAAATATCTTTTATTATCAATAGGTAGTGTGACTGTTCCTAAATTTCCCTAGGCTGATAAAATTTTCGTTTTTCCTAGTAATGTGAAATATCACAGTTAAGATCGGCTCTCCCTGTGGGAAAGGGAGCACGCCCCAATCCACCGCGTGCTCCTGTAGGGCCCGGCACCAGATTTGGGCACCCTCCCACCGTTATAAGAAATGAATTCCCATGAACTAATGTGCCATGTCCCGACTTAGAAAGCTTGGGGACAAGGAGGGTGATGGTGATGTTTATAATGGGGATTCACAGTTCGGAAACATAAGTATTACTATTATCAATATTATATGAAGCTAAGAAGACAAGAGGGTATGAAAAGTAATAATTATATTAGGATTTAGTATTATAAATGTTGCTCGCAGGTTGTCACTAAAATCTGCAATAGTCTTGATGATGAGACGGGGTAAATAAAGGGATTGTTACGCTTGCGCTTAAATGAATCATTTATAACTACGTTAATTTATCTGTTTACAATGAACCCACTACAGTGAGACCGTGAACCGTTTTAAAACGTATGTCTCATTGTACGTATTCTGTTAGACCTAACGCATAGAACCTCTGAGGACACTAATACGATCCTAACAGAACACGCTCCCTAAGCACTAAATAAATGTCTTACTCAACCCTAGGACAGAGTACTGCGAAGTCCAACTGTTATTGAGGAAGACAAGTTTTGGGTAGTTATTAATGCGTACTTATAAATGTAAATATGTATGATTGACACCGTTTTTTTTTTTTTTCTCGGTGGGAAATCATCAAATGACTCCTCCCGCTCTGGGCGGAGCAGACGGGAGTGTCAGACTTTTACTGACTAAAACCCACCCGTGTTCCTTCCTTAGCCCTACGGTGGCCGGGAGTCGGCTGTTGACTCCCGTCCAGGGCGTCTCCTGCGGCGGCTAGGCGCGCGAGGGTGCAGCGATTGCCTCTCCCTCGCGCGCTCCGCCTCCTCCTTCGCGAGCATTACTGCTTCGCAGAAGGAGGTGACGGCCTCCCATTCACTCTCGCTCCGTACCATGGCCTGTATGAGGGCCGGACGCGAGAGGTCGCCGCCGCCGATCGCCGCCAAGAGGACACGGCGGGGCCCCGCCCAAGCCGGGCAGACCTCCACCGTATGCTCCACCGTGTCCTCCGGGCGATCCCCACAGTGGTGACACCCTGGCGTTTCCTCCCGCTTTATCCTGAACAGGAACTTCCCGAAACAACCGTGTCCGGTGAGGACCTGCGTCAGGCGGAAGGTGAGGGCGCCGTGGCGCCTCTCTAGCCACTCCTCAAAGAGGGGACTTATCGCCGCAATTGTGGCGTGCCCAATGATTGACACCCTTATGGCAATCTATCCCCTTTCTAAGGTACACGCAAGTACACGTAAGGTAAGCGCATCGTAGACTCAGTCTTTAGCAAAACTCATTGCGATCGTACTTGGTGCACACTGAAGTGGAATTTCGTCACTTCATAGTTCCTTACTCTTTCCCATTTAGAAGGACGCAGTGCATCCAGTCAGCGTGTTTCGATAAATAGTGACGATTTAGTAAACGTCCTACAGAACGGATGGGGTGATTTATCGAGTCACGGTCCCTAGCGTTTTTAAAACAACTATCAAACCAGTTTGGGGTACTTAGTGAAGCCTTAGCCCTCTCCCGGAAATATGTTCTCGCGCTCGTGTTCTGTGACGATACCTTTTTGGAAGCGGAAATCATCAATAACGTTTGGTTAATCATTTAATTATAGATTGGCTTTATAGCCTAGTTTGATTTAAAAGAACTGTGAGTTTTACGGTTCTGCCTTCCATATGTGGTCGTTAACAGTCGTCAAAAGTCAAGAGCATTAAAACTCAGTGTCAGGTATAGCGGAAGGCTTTCTCTGTATTCCTTAGAACCAACCGGAGTTGAAAGATAAGGATTAGGAGATACATACTATAAGAGAAAATAGCATGAATGATTAATAACGTTCGTTTAGATTCGTCGGTTCGTTCGTGGGTTGGTTCGTTTAATTTTTTACATTTTTTTTAAACTTTGTTTTTTTGATTTTTCATGATTTATTTCCTAAATAAATCATCATTAATAGCCTCTTAGCTATATTGCCCTTCACTACTTCCTAGTGTTTAGCTGGGGAGAAGAATAGGTGCAATAAACTCTCCAGCAACACGTATCTGTCTATTTAGTTAGAGGAACTTTAATACCATTATCAGCCTAGGATTATTATTATAGTTAAGGACTCACCCGGTCGCACCAACACACACACACATAATACTCTAAATATTACATTAGTGTAATCTGAGCTTTGACTTAACCGTATTTAACTTATTCAATACTAATCGCTTTTTTACGACAGCCAACACACTTGGACAGGCCTCTTGGCTTGGCATTTACCAAATCTCTTAATATATCTAGCCTAAACTATCACGTCCGCACCCTCTGGATGTCCAAAATTGACTGTCCTAGCCTTTTTAGTTCTCATTCCCACATTCTAAAATCACCATATTCAGGCGCCCAGCCCCCGTCCGTCAGTTTTTTGTACGATTTCTCAATTGTTTCAAGGGTTTATTCAGAAGGCCAATTCTCGTAATTTAAAACGTTCAAAATCTAGTCGCAGTCTCGTCTCGGCGACAAACAAATGTCAAAAACTTGTCAAAATGTAGGGAAATTAGAAGTATTTTTTGACAGATTGAGACTGAGATCAGACTGTGAGCGTTTTTAAAATTACGAGAATTATTGCCCCTCAGGTATCGGCCCACGGCCTACGGACCCATCTTATGGTCAACAGATATGAGTGCTAGCATTGTCTGTTAAAATTATAAATCGGATATTTCACAAGATTCTTTGGAATTCGTAGAATTATTGCATTCGAACCGTCCGCCGGTAATTAGCCCTATATTGTTTCCCATTAAATAGAGAATTTATGTGTTCCTTTGAGGCCCGAACCATACGCCGATTTCAAAATGAATATAATATTTGGTTATTAAAAAGGAGCAAGTGACAGACAGTCACAGTAGGTATATGAGCGATTTAATTTGCTTTTTGACCTGGAATAGCTCAGCCTGTAAATAAAGATGTTCTCTTTACCTATTCCTAGAATATCTGCCATTTATCGGTGTTTATTATCAGTTTTTAATAGAAACAATTGGGGCTAATAATAGCAGCCACACGTCGATCGAGGGTTGAGCTACGCTTGCTGCGGCACCAGCTCGAATTTGTAGATGCCAAATTATTCAAATATTGGGAAATGCAGAAGTGAGACTATATCTGACCATTTTGAAAACAAAATACCGTGCACATGATGACCACAGCTGCGTCTGTAAGTAAAACAAAAGAGGATCCTTTTTAGGTCGACTAATAATATAAGCTGCAAGCAGGAATAGTCCTTGTCCTTGACGGTGGTCAGATACTTATAGATTATGGCGATAGTACCTTATCACTGAAGCTTAGGCTCATGTTAAGCTTGCTGCTCTTGCCGTTATTAACGTTTATCCGTAGATTTTTCAAAGAACTACGGCTGCATAGATTTTTTTTGGAAGGAATCTAATCGTCTATATGTGGGCAAACACGCGCCGGTACAGAACGCCTTCCGTATGATTCTGCAACTATTTTCCGACAATTTTATTTCCAAAACCTAATAACCTACAATATTGTATCTAGCCGATCCGTTGGTCTGGATCTGTTAGTTTATTGTGGCATCGCCCCGGACCGTCCACGTCACTCGTCAGCGGTCTGCCTCATTGTCTGGATATGACAGGTTCGACAGATAAGCAAAATAAAAAACATCGATAATTCAAATTTTTTTTGTGCCTTTGTTGTTCAAAAATTGTTTATTCTGTAAATAGGTTATCGGAATAACTTTTACTAGTCATATTATAAAAAAAAAATAAGCTAGATAAGGTCGACTTTTCCTATCTGACTACTCTGAGAAGAAAGGTCGAAACAAACTCAGATAGGTCAGATAGGTCATATTATAATTATGTCATATCAATATGTATTTTTCTGAGTGTACACAAATAATAAAATAAATAAATAGGTAATTTATTTTTAGAGGAAACGTTTACCTAAGTACATACCTAATGTCCAAATCTTATAAATATATATACGTATGCTTTGGCAAATTATTAATATCATTATGAGTCACGTTTTTTTAATTTTTAGTTTGTTTTGTTCATAGAATTAATTTTGCCTTGACTACAATAGGGTAATTGCCTGGGTAAAAATATAATTATTATTATATTTAATCCGTCAGTTAGATTATCGAAAAATAATGGACACGTATTTTTTCTTTTGTCAATTAAACACATAATAACAAAGATAAAGCGCGTCAAAATTTGGGAGTTGGGGTTCGTGACGTCACTTGCTTGTAAAAGTGTCGCAAGCAAGTGACGTCACGCGGAACTTTAACGGGCGATATCTTCATCGTTTTTTAATAATTGACTAAAGAAAAAATACGGGTTCCATATTTTTTGATAATGTAACTGACGGACTAATTAGATTTTTTTTTTTAATGTACAACTGTTTATTTTCCCTTACAAAATAAAATAAAAATAGATAAACGTAAACCGAGTCAAAAACCTGTTTCAAAAGGATTACCTAAATAAAGGAAACAGGTTTTTCTGATAACAAACATTTTTCTTTTAACCTATCGAATGCTCAACGGGTTCAATAACTTATACAGGGTCAAATTCAACTAGCTAGCGAAACTTCGCAGATGGGATGGGTATCGATATCTAAACATGATAAAACAAGGAAATAAATGATTGGATGATGATTTAATTTTCGGGTCAACATATCTACTACATATTTTTTTAAGATAACACATAATATACATACTTATACCGAATAACGTAAAAGGTCTTGTAATTCCCAAGGGAGCCTCATTGGTTAAAATACCTTCCTACTAAACCATTGATACTAATTCCCTGCACGGTCGGATATTACTGAAAATATTCTCTGATATATTATATTATATATTTTTAGCCACAAGACTTACTATTTCTGAGAAATATGTACAAGAATACTGAGAGGATCGCTTTGCTACGTTGCTTTATACAACACTTTGGTGAGAAGCCAATTATAATGCAACGCAGTCATCTGGGCCCCACATGAGACTAAATATAGTCTCATGTTGGAGCGAATACAAAATAAATTTGGTAGATTTTTATATTTGAGGCTCTATGGAGTATATCCTTTTTACTCGCTCATGTATCCAACCCTGTTTATATAAGGCATGGTTGGATACAACGAGCTGAGAGTTAGGCGTGAGTTTGCGCTTGTCTCATATTTATTTTAATTAATTAGATGCAAGATACATGACGCCAACATATTAGAGTTGGTGTGTTTGAGTGTACCCGACAGATATGTGTGGCGGCGACGGCGGCCTCCGCTGCTGGCTGTACCTCGTGGCCGCACTAATCTATTGAATGAGGCGGGCGCTTCGCACTCTTAACCTTGTAGCAGAGGAGATGGACATTTTTGCCTGTGCATTGCAGTGAATTCACAAGGATAACATTACATGTAATAAGTTTTAGAAAGTAAATTGATATTATTAGGTTTGCTTCACTATTGCATTGGGTTATACCTCTAATAATAGTTGTAAGTGATTAAATAAAAAAATTATAAAGGCAATGAAGTAAAATAGTGGGCAGACTAGTTACTATTAATAGTGCTACTGTAGGTACTACTGTTACACGAACAAAGCGCATATTCACGAGATTTCATAGAAATGAATGTTGACATTTCAATTAATTTCACGGCAATTCCCGCTGGCGTTTATTAATATAATACCTGTTGTATCTTGTTTAGTAGTTCAAAGTGAAGCCAACATTCTTGCAGACAGGACATTGTAAATACAGAAATTGGAAGCAGTGCTTCACTTAATTTGTTTTACAAATAAATCATATAAACTACATACATCGACACTGTTATAGTAACAAAGCAACTATTGTAGAATTGCAGAATGTTATAACCCGCAATATTATAACAGTTTCTTGGTACCTAGAAAAGTTAATTATTTCTTTCACTTTTAATTTTCAATTACGAAGTAGTGTAGAGCATCTCGAGCACATTTCATGCTATAACGTAGATAAGTAAACTTTTCCTAGAAAACTGGAGATTGGTGAAAAGTTCATTTTTAGGATTTTTTTATTTTGCTACAACTGTTGACCTCACTCCAAAGAGTCTTTAAAATAATGTTACTTAGGGCTGATTTTTCAATCGACCGAAAATTTTTATTCGTGAAGTTAAATTGACGTCTGACAGTTTTTGTATGGAAGAACTGTCAAAAATTCAAAATTATTCCTCCGATAAAGTTATCTGGCGTTGGAAAAATCAGCCTTTAATTACTATACTTAATCTTAAATATATAATTATTCTGTACGTGCAAGCAACACATACCTAACTTTTGTTTTTAATTCATTTTTCACTAACAATAGGTTAAGGCAATACTAACACATTATGGATCCTGTAATCTGAAATAAAGAGTTATTATTATAATTATATTATTATTATAAGCCAGATAACAGAATAAATGTGTACTAATAAGCAGTTTACAGCTTTATTACATTGTTATTAAAGCTTACGGGACAGACAAATGCTGTATTGAATGGTTTTTGGACTAATACTAATACTCGTTAAGCTTAACAACGCATTTTTATAGCACTGATTTCCTTTTTTGAAGCTTAATAATAGGTGACCAGTCAGTTCACCAAACATTAATTCAAAAATTTTTACTTGACAAGCAACGATTGGCAAAAACATATTTGACATTTCATCATTTTACAACAACAAGTTTACCAAATATTTCACTTAGCAAAATAATTATCCGATAAACTTTTATTTAATAACGTATTATTTGACAAACAATTCATTATTTTTTTCATTTCATTTCATAAACAACGTTTGGAATAAAGACATTACACAAAAACACAGATGCTGACAGAAACCCCTAACCCTGGACGGTCGACGTCAGGGGCACCCCGAGGTTCGGTTGGTTAGGTTCCTTTAAACCCTGCAGACAGAAATAGGAGCCCCGTGCAGCGGGGCTCCGTCGACCTGCTGACGGAAACCTTATCCCTAGACGGTCGACGTCAGGGGCAACCCGAGGTTCGTTTGGTTAGGTTCCTTTAAACCCTGCAGACAGAAATAGGAGCCCCGCGCAGCGGGGCTCCGTCGACCTACTGACGGAAACCCTATCCCTAGACGGTCGACGTCAGGGGCACCCCGAGGTTCGGTTGGTTAGGTTCCTTTAAACCCTGCAGACAGAAATAGGAGCCCCGCGCGGCGGGGCTCCGTCGATATTTACTAGAAATGTGATTTATCCTAATGAACCTAAATGACAAATGAAAAATGTATAAATGATTAAATATCATCTGATGCATTTGTTAAAAGAATTGTTTGCCAAATAGATGTTTGTAAAACGAGTGTTTATAAAATAAAACATTTGCGGAATAAGTTGTTTTCGAAATAAATAGTATACGAAACGTTGGTTTTAAAATGAAAATTTGTCAATGGAGTTTTGGTGAAACTTTAGTGAACCTTAATAATGGTCTTAAAAAACGAATAAAACTATTAAAGATACGCTATTCAGTTTAAGGCATCCGAGACTACTGAATGCTGCATAATAGCTGATTTGATAGCATTTGTTTGCATAATTTTGGTATCGATTTTCATTATGCCGCTTGATGCTGAATAACCTATGTTCTGTTCTCTTCAAGCTGTATTGCACTTCAATCATAACCACTTATTCAGTAGCTGAATATTTGAGGCTTATTTTGGTTTTTTAAAGCGGAGCGAAGGCTTTATAATTGAAAATTAGTAAGCTCTTTCAACTAACTTAAAGCGCTTTAAGCGCACGATTACCATCATATACAGCTAATAGCGTTAACAAATATGAAATGAAGATTTTTATACAGAAGATAACTGGATATTGAAGAGTCGTAAGGCTGTTTTAACTCTACGGAAGTAAATACGGCGCAAAGTAGGCAACCACGAAAAAAGGCCGCCGTGTAAAAATATAAAGGAAATCGTCTTCAATACATGGAAAAACAGGAAAAGAACGGGAGGAATAAGAAGAAAATGTTTAAAGGAGTACGAAAAGATAAAAAATACTATTTTCACAACAGTAGAAACATAAACTTCGCCAGTACATAAATATTATAACCTCTTTGATAAAAATATAAACGGTACAATATCTAATAAAAAACTGCGTTTTATTAATAGAGCCACTTTTAAAATGGTGCACAGTATTAGCCACGTTATTTTTGCATACTGAAATTCCCAAAAGCATTGAAAATTTTTCACTCGTCATACCTAGCCTATTAAAAACCCTTTTTTAACTCTTGAAAAGTAGTATTACCGTGTGGCGCTTAAAAAATTTACAGTGAAGATATTTGTATGTATATTCACAATAAAGTTACATGCGCAATAATAATTCATTTGCCTTTAACATAAACACACAAAAAAGTTTACTTATTCAATAAACTCCGATAATATTGCAGTAGATCACGATGAGAGTCACAATTTAAAATTTCACAATTTCCTTAATGTTATTTGCATAATTATCTAAATACTGAATAGTGACTGACCAACTGAATTTGAACACTTTCAACTGGTTAAAAGAGCTGTATTAGTTGTTAAAAAGATAGATCTGCTATTATATGTATAGACGATATTAAGCTTGTTGTACATTTATTCAGCTACTATGTTGCGATTATATTTCTATTATACAAATTAAAGCACTTTATTTTGGGCCCAAATTGCTTAAATAACGTCTGTGTAAGCGCTTATCCAGACCTTATCAGTCAACTATGGCAGCTTGAAGTTTACAGAAACGCTTTTATACAATGGTTATTCAGCCAATCTGTGTTGCTTGGGGTGTTTGTTACCTAACTCCTCCTAAACGGCTGGATCGATTTGGATGAAATTTTGTGTGTATATTTCAATGGGTTCCTGGATCGTTTGAAAATACAATTGGACCCGGTAGGTGGCGCTGATTTTCCGAGCAGGACATCGTCTGCCGGGTCCGTTAGTAATATATATATAAAGTCGATTTTGTAATGCTATTCGTTTTGGTTCTATACCCTCTAAATAAGTTAAGTGAGCAGTACTAAGACGACCCTGCCCTATCACAACATAGACAGTCTATAGTAAATAAGTAGGTATGTGTAAGTATTTAACGAGCAAAACAATTTCAATATCGAAAACTTACTCGCTCCTTCCTTATCGTGTCTGGTACTGCCAATGAGCCATTTAAGTACTGGTATTTAAACTGACAGAATTTCCAATAAAGTAGGTAACACGATGATCTGTTTGCTTTGGGCAAACGTTTTCACTGCAGATAGTGTCTGAACAACGGATATAAAATGGCAATAAATCGAGGCAAACTTAATCCAATATACTTACTGTACAATTATATTCTGTAAATCATAAAAAGTCATTGACTTGTCCAATTAAATTGATTAAAAAATCAGGGCTTTGTTGCGCGTGGTTATTGGAGCACGCCTCTCAATTTTATAGTCTCGCGATTCAATAAAATATTTTTGAGATTCAAATCAGAATTTATTTATCTACCCTCAATCAAAAGCACAGCCCTACAGCTTCAGATACCTACTATCTACAAATATAGAAATAACTAATGCGAGCTTTAAAAATAAAATAGGGCCCAGAAATGAATAATGCAATCCTATGACATGTGCGTCACGACAAATTGATGGACGTTTGTCATAATCAATCCAGTAGTTTGAGCGTTACGAGGTACATACATTTCCATACCAATAGCTACCAATTTCCATATTATGTCAACCTACTAACACAAGCATACGTAGAACAAGAGCGTGTATCTACACGCCCGGTGGGTGAACAGTAGGTACCTGAGAGTTTGATGACAGATGAACTGAGCTATGTGGGACATAAGGTAAGTATTGTATACACCGACTGAGGATAGTAAACTTGCAACCTTATCAGTGGTTGACTAATGCTGTCGGGGCCCCGGAGCGCAAATCTAAATGCGGCCCCTCCGTCCAGGAATAACCGTCGAAATATGTAGCACGCTGCCTCGAAATATGTAGCACGCTGCCTCGAAATATGTAGCACGCTGCCTCGAAAACGTTAAGTTTTTTGCTTTGTCGACAACAGAAAAGCTAGAGCGACCGACGAATACAGGATGGTAGAGCAAAATTTTTTGCACCCCGCATTGTTTAAATTTTCTTTTGAACGTTTAAGTTAGAAAATGTAGGATGCAAGAGCGAGCTTGAAAATGTTAGCACCTCACCCCGGACAGGTAACGTTTTCATTTGACTGTTCGTACATAAATAGGGAGTTGACGAGTTACGCAGAGAAGTTTGAGGAAAATGAGAAAAAGTAGGTTGCAAGAGCGAGCTCGAAAATTTTAGCACCCTACGTTTATATTTAGCACGCTTAGGGGGCTCCTAACTACAAAATGCCTTTTAATTACTGAATATTTTGGTCCTTTTTGGGATTTAATTAAAAAGTATTTTTCGAGTTTTGGTGGCCTGCTAGGACCAGGGGCCCGGGATGGACCGAACCTCCCGCCCCCTCTTAGTTCGCCAGTGAAATTTATCCTTATCATTACATATAATAGTTATAGATCTGATCGTCTCTTTGTCTGTCCTCTAAGTAGCACGATTATTCCTAGAGTCTAGTTATACGATTGAGGGCTGATTTTTCAATCATCTGTTAACTTTATTCGAGGAGACAGTTATTTCATACAAAAACTGTCAAACGTAAATTTTATTCCTCGAATAATAGTTATCTGGCGATCGAAAAATCAGCCCTTAGTGTATTTTTTCATTAATTGAAAATAATTATTCTCGCTAAGTTTTTATATGACACGCAAGGAGATTTTAGTCTATTATAGTATACTAATTCATGTAAAAATCTATTAGAACGTAAGAGTATAAAGCTTGGTCTTGTCATTAGGTGTCCCTAACTGTGCCAGAGCGAACGATCGAGCAGGGAACCGCATCACCGCCGCAACGATGTTGTTCGATCAGGTTGTTAGCGACTTGCTTTAACTTCGAAGTTTGCGCTGACCGCTTGATTAAATGCAATCCCAAGTTACATTTGACGTCACAAATTAAATTAACAGATTAATATAATAAACTAAGCTCTTTTAGGGAGAAAATGATTTGCAATGTTCGAAAAACAATTTTATAGTGTTAAAGTCGAAGCATTTATGTCAAATAGAGACGTACCTAAAAGGCACTCATCATACACGTCAAAATTTACAATTGTATTGGACAGTCCGTGCGGTCTAGTGCAGCACCCCATTAGTGTAACAAAGTTTCAATCACAATCCAAAGGATTTTGAAAAAAATTGCTAATCCATTGCCTCATATGTTCGAAAAATTTTGCTTGCTCAACAACGTAAATAACTCTATGAATGTTGTTGAACTGTCAAAATGACTGTTGAAAGTCCGGTATTCAGGGACTCTCTGTAATTGATTGAATTGACTCCCCTTCCGCTGTCTTGCTTTATTGGCACACACACTACAACTAATTAGTTTACTTTTCGTTTCATTATTTTTTTATTTTACGAAGCTTTCAATGGAACAACAATTAACGAACCATTTCGTATAAACCTGTGTGAAATCATTCAGTTGCTAATTTATTGGCAGCAAGTAGTAATAGTGAAAGATTAGTACAGTATTGTTTGTTAGTCTGCCCTATTTTCCGAAAACATCTCGCATTTTACATATTTCAGTAATTAGGAGGCGTATTAATACGAAGTTTGTGTCGGGAGAAGTCAAAGCGAAAGTAAAAGCTCTTAAAATGGAACCAGGTCAGGTCAGGTACCTATATCGCGGCGGGTAACGAATCACCGAATGAACTCTGTATTAGGTATTTGTACCTACACACCTAGTAATAGCTTAACCTTCAGGAAAGAAAGTAAGTAATATTAAATAGTTCGATTTAACGTTGCATCGGTAAAACACTAAAGTGTAACATGTGTATTAAAATTGCCGCAAAGAAGAAAAATATATAGAAACAATACCGGCGGGGTAATTGCGTAACTCACCACTTATCAGTAGCAATGGCTTTCATTTTGACAGTTCAGAAACATTAATTTCGTTATTTACATTGTTTTATTAAATTAAAAAACTTATTTTTTTTAAATTAATAAATGTATCTGAATATAGGATTAAAACTTTGAGGCGGAACGAAGCATTGTCAAATTGGAAAATAACCAATGCCTACAGGAACCTTCAGTTGAACATCTCTTGTCCGAATGATTGGTATTTTCACAACGCTCTGTTCCGAGTCAATAGATTGTCGGCCTAAAGCTGGTGGTCTCCAGAGGACACGGTGGAGCATACGGTGGAGGTCTGCCCCGCTTGGGCAGAGCACCGCCGTGTCCTCGTAGAGGCGATCGGCAGCGGCGGCGACCTCTCGCGTCCGGCCCTGGTGCAACCCATGGTCCGGGGCGAGAGGGAGTGGGAGGCGGTCACCTCCTTCTGCGAAGCAGTCATGCTAGCGAAGGAGGTGTCGGGATGGGCGAGGGAGAGATCCTCACGCCTCAGCCGCCGAGGGAGACGCTCCGGGCGTCAGGAGCCGCGTGACGACTCCCGGCCACCGTAGGCGCGGGCCTGCGGGCGGAGAGCAATGGGTAGCTCTCCGTCCGATCAGGACCAGGCCCGTGCCGGACGGCGTGTTTGTGTTCCACGCGCGCCTCAAAGAGATGTCAGCGTAGTTGACGGGGCCCGACAGGGCCGAAGCCTGCCGGGGTAGCGGGATCGTCCGAAAGGGTTACCGCTGCCCTGGTACATAAAGGGCTAAGGAAGGAACACGGGTGGGTTTTAGTCAGTAAGAGTCTGACACTCCCTTCTAAAAAAAAAAAGCTGGTGGTCTGACTAGGTATTATTATATGATGGTCGACGAAGAAGAAGATCTTAAGTCTATCTAAGTATATAAGTGTATCTTGTTTTCGACAAGAGCTAAAAAATACTTCAGTGTTTATTGAATGTATTATCACAGGTGCAGCGGGGTAATTGCTTAACACACTATCAGTAGGATTGGCTTTCAGTTTGACAGTTCAGGGACATTCATTTCGTTATTTACGTAATTGAGCAAACAAATTTTTCGAACATATGAAGCAATAGATTAGCAATATCCTTCAAAATTATTCAGATAGTGTTTTTAAGTGTGTTACGCAATTAGGGTCCTGGTTTAGTAAAATTATCCGCATAGGTTTGGATAGTCCCTAAGTTAATATTAGATTAGGTTATTTAAAGTAAGCTGTAGCATTGTCTGATTGAAAAGTAATTAATCTGCTCTCTGTTAGAGAGAGTGAGCCGTAATCCACCACGCGCCAGTGCGGGTTGGTAGATGTCACATGTCTTCGAATTTTTGGTTCTAAGTCATGCCGGTTTCCTCACGATGTGTGAAATCAAACTTAGTTAGGCGTCCATAAAAACGGCATTATTAAGAGTAATTTTGTAGGTCTTTTAACTGATATAATCCTGTCCGTTGTGTCCCAAACATGCAGTCAAAGAGACCTCTGCGCAGCCATCGACGACACCGTAGAAGTGACGAAGTTTTGGGCCAACAATAACTAAGAAGCGTACAAACGTAATCGACACTATCTATCTATACCTTTATATTCTTTCACCCAAGCTTTTTACACCTTAATTTTTAGAAACGGTCAGAAGTATCGATAAACGAATAAATTATATTTTAATTTTCACTTGTAATTTTAATTTTACTTACCAACTAAATTAAGTAATGGATAGCATAACCGATCATACCTTGTACTTGGACTTGATGATAATACCTTTACCTGGAATAACTTGGGGGAAAAGGCGCTGATAGCCGAAATACAGGCTCAGCCTAGTTCGGCTACAGATGCTAAACTCTCTGTTATAATAATATTGTTGCCAAGTTATAAACTTTGTAAACTAGTATTAAGTTGTTTGAGAAATAAACATTTATTATTTATTATTATTATAATTAGTTAGGAAAGTTCCCGACTTAACGACGTTCCGGTAATTACGAACAGATGCGTTCCCTACACCGCCATGTTCTTTTGCCTCATAACATACCTATAGAATATCTCATGGCTTCGGTTTAGGGTGACAGGAAGATCACAACTTTTTCTTCAGTTTCCATTAATTTCAACGGATAAATACGACGTACAAATAAAAGATTCAAAAAATTGTGAGATGTGAATATATTTTGTAGTAGGATTTTGACTTTGGAGGTACCTAGTCTTGATTATAAATTAATGCTTGGGTCAAATCACTGCACAAATTGCCTCTTAATCGGACACTGCGTCATAGATTAGTTAGCCCCAAAAATATGTATACACGTACAAGGAACCATTTTATTGCCAACAACCATTGTTACATAACATTGTAGCCACCGTACAGGTACAAACCATACTATACAATTTATTTTACCAAAACTAGGTAAACCTTTTGTGTATAGATGTTTTGGGACAAAATGTTTACTTTGTTTTGGTTTCCTTGTCCGTGTATACATCTTGGGGCTGAGAATACCTTCTTATTTATCATCCATTTTCTGTCAATTTGAACATTTATATCTGTAATTTGTGTGAGGCACACAATAAAGAGTACTCTATGCTGATCGGTTTGAATAATTACTATCCGTTTTCACCAATTGTATGTACTTGAAAACTGCGTACGTAATCGGCATATTTTGCGGGTCACCACGAAGTGGCTCATCAGTGGCCGCTTGTTTCGCGCAATTCGAAATTAACCGATATTCGAAAATTCCAGCTCAACAAATACAATTGCCCGAAAAAAATGCACGTGAAATTTTACCGACACTTTAAAAATACTTTATGTGATGTAAAATAAAATCCGAAACCGCGAAATTGATAGGCTTTGTTGCCAACAGTTAATATTGTTTCAGTTAAAAGCTTTCTGTTTATTTTTTTATAATCGGATTTCGGATGGGATAACATTAAACTATCAATTTATAACAGATTATAAACGTAGGGAAAATGATTACCTATATTATCATAATGATAATGTACCTACGATGATAACATAATAAAACCTAGTGCTTTTAATAGTAATGTGATAATGATTTTGAATGTAAGGTATTAATCTTGGGCGTGTCGCATGTTATAACCAACCGGACCTTCAAAGATAATGACATCTACGATACATAATTAGCCTATAATGTTCTCACTGCTGGGACTTAGGCCTCCTCTTTTCGAGAGGGAGTGGGTTATAATCTACCACGCGGGCTTTTTGAGGATTGGTGGATGTCACATGTCTTCGAATTTTTGGCAAACATTTGATTATTTGTTTAACATTCATAGTTTCCTCATTATGGTTTCCTTCACCGTTTTGAGCGCAGTGGTTATGAAATGATTTACACAAAGTAAATCGCCTGGCTGGGTTTGAACCTACGACCTACGTAAGTCGGGGCTGTTACCACTGGACCAGCACTGCTCTTCCATATAGGATACACGAAAATAATTTTAGGTATCGAAAATGTAATAGGAAGCTGAAAGTATAACTCCAACTTTTACAAAGATATCAGCAAAACTAGTCAAATACTAACCCGGTGCACAGAAAGCGTCGACTTGTTAGTATTACTAACTACAGTAACAACTAATCTGCACTGATACCATTCGGTGCCTTTAACATCAGAAGGTAAACAGTTAAACACATCGGGATTACGTAACCAATGTGTTTGCGAATACATTGCAAACTAAAATAGTTTACGTAAGAGCTGTAGTCAAAGTTCGGTTTGTTGATGAGGTTTGTTTCAACGTCCACGTTAATTAAATCGCTAATTAGAATAAGGACCAAGGTGTATTTTTGTGGTTAAAAATTATGCTACAAGACATCTGAAAATATAGTAAAACTGCAATAGTAGTTGCCTACTTATGTTTAGACGGGCGTTGACAGCTGCGACACAGTTTTTCACTTTTGCAGCTCTCATCGTTTCCATTGTTATTACCTCCATTTGTTTTTGTTCCAAATAAACAACGTTTTTTACTTTTACTTACTTTTGGTTGTTGCTTTTTCCTAGCTTCGCTCCGCAGCAGTGAGCACCGCAGCGCATTCCTCTCAGCCACACGGCGCACCGCAGCCTCCTCGGTCTTGGGCCTGACTCCAGCGTCCCAAGCCCTGAGTAAACATAACAAACAACACTCTTAATAACTAGTCCAACAGAAGAACCCAATTAAACAAGCAACGAACTACAATGAAAAGCGCTAGATCAGCAGTGTCAAAAACTATAATAATAAAACAGGAGTAAATAAAAAGAAGGCTGAAAAAAATAGCAAAATAAATGAAGCCTTCATACCTCAGCGTTTCAGAAGTGACTAACTGTGGTTCAATGGCGGGTGGAGGTGGCCTGCCGCTGTTGAACAGTTGCTGGACCGCCGAGTTAGCTTTCGGCGCGTTGATCGTAAGGATGAGGGGCGTCTCCAGTCTATCGGAGATATTTAGCATTAGAACCATGCGTCGGTACAGCTTCAAACAGACTTTTTTTTTTTTTTAGACTTAGGTGGATCCCGCGCGGGCATGGCCTGAGTGTTAAGTACTCCAGTTTCTCATGTTGAACCAACAATTAATGTGACTATATATTACATTTATATCAAAATGGGTAAAAAACAATACAGATTTTCATGACGTCCGTTATAAATGGAAACGGAAACGCTCTTCTAAGCAACCGTAGAATGAGTGGTATAATAAATCTGATGTTTTTTTAAAGTTCCAAGATAAAAATTTACAGTTAGGTAAGTATCACTTGTCCAAGTTTGTTTATTAATTAGGTACACTGAGGTTATTTTTCAAGAAACTTTAGAATAAGTACTTACCTGAAATAATGTTTAAGTATTTTATTAAATTCTTGAAATTGTATATTGCTAGCGATAGTGCTGTTTTTATCGTAAGTAATAGTTTACGGAGAATCTCCTCCGTAAACTCTTACAGGCGTGTAACCGACGTTTGCAAACACGCTGCGAGTTCATTTAACTAGCGGCGATCTATGCAGTCTAGACTAAAGACTAGACTGCTGTACTGACACCCACACAGACATAACAACATGCCTGCCAGTTCTAACATTGTGCTATGCACTAATAAATTCGCGTTTAACACGCGAATCAATTGCAGTACAGAAGCGTTACTGAATAGGTTCGATTAATTATCACTTAGTTAACTAACTATCACACTATCATATTTGCTTGCATGTTGAATCGAGGTCCACGTATATTCGACATGCAAGCGGCACGCTACAAACTATTTGCCAATTAATTTCTCGTTGATGTAAATAATTGGTACAATTTGACTTTGTGGAGCCCAGCAAATTGCTGCTGTTCTTGCAATATTATTAGATACGACAGTTTTAGAGTTAATTTCTGTACCGGCAAACGTTGATAACATTAGTTTCACTTTTATAATAAAGTATTAGTAAGTTGGTGCTCAGAAAGTTGATAGTGTTATGTAACTTCAATATTTTTACAGGCCGTCGACATACTCGCATGAGAATAGATAAGTAGCTAAGTGAGTAATTTTGGCATTAGGAATAAAATAATGGTAAATTAAACTGCAGAAATAAAACAGGACTTATTTAAATTTACCTTTGTAAACCAGACCTTTTAACTGTTGTTGGAATTCCACAACGAAGTGAGAAAAAGCCTTTTCACTACCGCCGATTTAATAAAAAATAAACTATTGTAGCCAATTAACACATTTTTAAGATCTTATAAAATTATGATATGTTTATCACGGAGATGGCGGAATGAGCTGGACTCCATTGATAAAGATTGGTCCTTGGCAGCTCTGGACAGGGAGTGGGGAGGCCTATGCCCAGCACTGGGACATTAACGGCTAAAAATAAAAACATTATCACCGGCTGCGGCAGCAGTTTAACTCTGTAAAGGGATGAAATTACCGTGATGAGCAAAATATAATGGTATTGCGCGAAACTTGCAACAATCAACGCTGACGTTAATCGAAACGGCAACAAAATGCAATCCATGGTGGACACGTGTGACATTAGGACCATATTGGAATGGAGTAGGTACAGATTTTGAAAACTTTTCATTAATTAGACTGGAGGCAATAAATGTCAAGTTTAATTTGACTAACGAGGTCGCAGGTCCCCAGTAATTATCCGATGCATCTATCGTATGAAATCAACCTGCGCTTTGCAGGATTTAAATTCCTGTACCTGTGAGTTGTATTTGTGGTGTTATACTCCTTTTGAGTTGTGGTTTCACTGTCTGCTGTCTGAGTCTGTACTGGTTCTGGCTCTTTCTTCGGAAGCTCTTGCTCTGAATGTTTGGGTCTCTCCAAGAATCGTACCGACCTAGGCGTGATGGAACCGTCTTCGTCGCTGGCGGTTGTGGTTGATCGCTGGTCATCATTCTGTTACAAAAAGAACAGTGGTCACCCGTGTCCTTTACGAGGACCGACACCATACAGAGACCTAAATTCTATTCAAATTTCTGAGAACATGCAACTAGAGCTAACAAATTAATAATTTCAAAGATTGTTTTTCATAAATTAATATTCATAAAACACACTCAGAGAAACAATTAAAACAATAAATAAATGCCAGCATTTCAACTGGCTACCATTTTCATTATTGCAGGCAGGTAGGAGGTTATTCAGGCTACCGGGAAGTTTGATAATTAATTTTGTGTGGCTAACTGAATTGTTTCCGTTAAATGCAAACTGTACAAACATTTATACGCGTGTACACTTCTGTAAAAGGTAGTTAGGTACTTTATTGCATAGTACAATGTGCTTAATAACCTGTTCGTTCATATCCTTGTCGCTGTCCAATGACTTCCAGAGTCGGCCCCCTTTCAATATGCCGCCTCGGCGCTGCGGCAATGGAGAGCTCTCGGAAGACAGTCTGCCATCAGTATCCGCTGTGTCGCTGTCCTCGCCTACGACAAAGAAAATGATCATTAGCCTGCAATGCTTCCTGTAGAAGGTTGTACTACTTCAATAATAATTGAACAACCAATGACTTGACTAATAAAAGAAACACCATTGAATGATTTAGAAGCTCTTTGAATATTCGGTCCAACAGAACAAGATGTTAAAATTAAAACAACTAGGTATATACTTTTTACCCATTTATAGAATCGCTAAATAATAAGGCGTGCTACAAATTGCAACATAGTTTTATTTCCATTCTGGATGGAGCAGCACCTCGTCTTTGCTACGTTAAACTGATTAATGTCCGCGTCGAATTCCTGAGCACTGCCGTAATTGGTATGCTACAATATCCTCACTAATTGCACTATAAATTCCCTTGTTTGCCAATTAAATGAAACTTTCAACCATTAATTTGTATTTGGTAAGAGGTAAACCGACCATTAAGGAAGCGAGTAAGAGCTACCTCCAGCAGTGGATGAAGTCAAGCTTTGGATTATGATGCACGAACTCATTACCAAAATTATAAGGATTTGTTTTCAGGGTTAACTTAATATATATAGCTTAAATACGGTGTTAAGTAAGGGCAGGCGTTAAGGTAGCCCGCGAATTTATTTTTTGCTTATGTTTTTCGCATTTTAATAGTTGTATTTATGATTCTAAAGCAGTCATTATTAGAACAATCAATACAACTTATTAAGTTCATATTGTTGAATGACTTTCTCATGAAATCATGACATTTGAGGCCAATTCTTGAAAGGCATCTGGATAGAAACTGAAATTAAATCCTACTTAGTTTTACATTTCTTCAGGTTTGCGTAAAGTTGAACTGTGAAGGATAAACATCTCTATAGAGGTCAAATCAAGTCCCCGGGCTTTTTCTGAATATTTCCATTAGCTGTCAATTAGATATCGTATCCACGATCTATGGATCTTTGACAGTCGTTACGGTTCGTCAGAAGCCCGAACGTCTGACAACCAGTCTTACTAAGGGGTATCGTATTACCCAGTAACTGACTTGTGGCGGTCAGATAGGCAGTCTAAAAAGTTAAAATACTGGTAGTATTTTAAATGGAGCGACTGCCTACAGCTGCATCCGGGAAGACTGGAAGCCAACACAGATGGGAAAAGGCTGGGCAGATGAAGATCTACGATCCATAATAACACAAAATATTAGCGCGAGTTGCGACCACCAGAAAAATGAGGCAGTCTGTTTTGTGTCAACACTAACATAACGTGTCTTATAAAAGTAAACATTATAGTGAAACTGATACGCAATTGCAAAAACACCCAAATATGGTATATACCAACAAATATTTCGGTAATTATATTGGTATTATGTAATTATGAAGAGGTAAAAAAAGATACAGATAAATAACTCCATCTGTTAGGCATAATATAAATATAATTTGTTTGCATCCGATGAAAGTAAATAAACGTTATTTTTAGATAAATAAATAAGGTTACCTCGTTATTTATCGCAAGTTTCTTTCAAGAATTCAGAGATCATTAATTTACATACTTGTATGTAGTGTGTGCCGCTCTGTAATTTCTGCCTACCACCATGGACAGAAGGCATGAGTTTATGTATGGGTATGTAATTTAGTTGTCCATCGTTTTTAGTCTGCATAAATTGCCAATACTGTGAATTGAATTATGGAGAATTCTGTCAACTATCTGGATATCTGTCGCCGTAAGATAGCGTAGGGAATAGTCGGGATTAAGTAAACCTTTACCGATTCCGATATTTCACGGATGGCTGATTTAGGTACGAAAATGTGTCACGCTTCCCTGAGGAACAACTGAAGCGAAGCTGTAGCACCTTCCTAGGGAGCTAGGGAAAACATTGAGATTTCTTTATTATATGCAAGTTTTAACGAAATCAACAATTTATTTTTAACCGCTACGACTTACAAGTTGTAAGTCGTAGGTTCGAACACTGACAGGCGCTTACTTTGTGTAAATATTTTCATCACCACTGCTCTCAAAACGGTGAAGGAATACATCGGGAGGAAACCGGCATGTCCTACAACCAAAAATTCTAAGTCATGTGACATCTACCTACCCGCACTGGGCCCGCGTGGTAGATTACAACCCAATCCCTCTCGAAGAGAGAAGGCCTGTGTCCCAGCAATGGGAACATTATAGGTAAACATATATCTAAACACATAAACCTCCCGAAATAAATTTTCTAAATGATGGTAAAAACCGCATCAAAATCCGTTGCGTTGTTTAGAAGAACAACTCGGTCACACAGGCAGACATGAGAAGAGACTTTAATTCACAATAGGTATGTACCTATACGTCCAGATAACTAGCATTCTTATGGTGTAAGCTTGTTAGCTTACAGATCTATACGTGAAGCTCCCAAGTAATGTTTTCTCTGATGTTTGATCTGTTAAGTACATGGTTCGGTGAATTTTTCGTGACATGATTATTATTTTTGCGAGGAGAGATTACTTACTTATCTTACTGCGACATTTTAGCGAGCCCTAAGGTCATTTACCTACCTCTAAGTTGGTCGTAGACTTGTGACCTTTTTATATTACAGTAAGTCTTTACTTAAAAATATCGTACTAATTTGTGAATAGTTACAAATTTTATGGGACAGTGATTGACGAGTCCTGGAAATATTTTTAGGAGAACGGAGAATTTTCTGAAGCCTTCATGGTCAGAGTCGAAGTTCTAAATGGCGGCATTCAAATCATGTCCAGCTATCTTGTATGTCTTATTTCCCCTTCAGTTTCCAGGGCATCAAATCTTGTATAGTTATTATATTGTATTCTAAAAACATAACTGGTAACTCCAGCCTTGATCATGCTTACACATTGTACCTAGTCTTTGTCCTGTAGAACAATGGATTATATGGACGTACAAAATGAAAGGCTGTCATGGAATGGATAAAAAATATTAATCAAACTCAAAAGTCTTATTTTAAATAAAACAATTACAGGCACTTTTGAATTGTTAAGGAGTCGATCAGTCAGAAAGATGAAGCTAGTTGCCCATTCCAAAGCGTAGTAGGTACGAGTACCTATGAAGAAGAACGGGCAAGTAAGTCCACGGACACTCTTTTAAATCAAAATAATATGGTTACAAAATATTGGTTACATCATTTATGTTAAAATTATGCACGTGAGAACGATGCAGAGCGTCCGTAATGAAAAGATAAATGAGGGAGTTGTGAAAAAATATGTAATCCGCCATTTTGTGGCGGCGGCCATCTTGGACCGATTTTCATCAAACATAGCTAAGAATACTCCCCACTAATTCACCTTTCATACAAAAAAAAAACAAGATCAAAATCGGTTCATCCGTTTGGGAGCTACGATTCCACAGACAGACACACACACACACACCCTCACACACACACACCCTCACACACACACACACAGAGACACGTCAAACTTATAGCCAGAGGTCGGAATTAGGTAGAGTTATTTATGTACTTGCATCGAAATGTTGATAATAATATGGATCTTCCCGGGATTTCTAATTGCAACTTCGGACATCCGATGTCGTTGATGTAAATTTGGCAACGTCGCGCGTGCAGTGGTTTAAATTGTGTAAAAGTAAATAAATTTTTTATTTTTATCACGGTTTTTTCTGCTCTTTAAAATTAATCTCGGGATTTGAGGCATATCCACTTTATTCATTCGCTGTATGAAATCAGTATAAGTAAATAAATAACTACCTAATTCCGACCTCTGCTTATAACACCCCATCGTTTTGGCGTCGGGGGTTAAAAAATAACAATTCAAATATTAAATTAAATTTAAATTAGCCATAACAGCAATGAGATGATCAGTCCCTACTACCTACTGACGGCGCCCGTTCACGAACATGACGCATGGATTAAAACCATTCAGCTCAACCATTTTAAAGGGAGCTACATGATCCAACACATGCGCCACCATCGCGATACATTAGAGTGAGCATGACGTACTCGGTAATAATGTGGTATGAATGGTTTTCTACTGTCTGAAAACATAACAATAATTTTAAAATATTACATGCTAACTACCCTCTTTGATATAATAACTATATCAAAATTATATCAAAGAGGGTCTTTGGTATATTATATCAAAGAGGGTCGTTGGCGTGTAATATTTTGATCTATAGTTCGTTTTTTAATCCCAGATTCAAATATGACATTTAAATCTTTTGTGTTTGCGTTTTTTTAGTAAAGAAATTTGACGTTACACCCGTCAAATTAGTATCTGGGATTAAAAACATTTTTACAAAAAAAAAAAAAAGAAATCAACCGACTTCCAAAAACACACTACAAACTGAAAAAAAAACTTTAATTTTCGTTTTTTGACCGAATGCGTTCATACATGACGGAGTTATGACCGGACATACATAAAAAAAAATATACGTAAAACATCCGAATTGAGAACCTCCTTTTTTTGAAGTCGGTTAAAAACGAACTTTGGTAGGTAGATATAGGTCTTTTTCATTCGCTACAAAAGCCACTTCAGCCACCACTTTAATCCTTTAGGTACATTACCATAATCAGTTGCCTAAATTGCATTAAAAAAGACGAGAGGTGTCGTGGGGCACCCGGTTGGAACGAAGTTCCTTTCGCTGTATATTATGTATTACCTTTTGCCTGTGACTTCGTCCGTGTGAAATTTATTGTTCCCCGGACCCACCCCGTCCCATCACATCGCCGGCTCGCATCATTATTTCGTTTTAACTTAGCGTTATTTCTGTCGTTTTTTTATTTTTACTCAGCTCCTAAGGGCCTCAGCGTGTTGTTGCCTTCCTCATGAATTGGGCTATCAAATGCAAAAAGATTTTTTCAAATCCGACTGGTAGTTTCAGAGATTAGCGCGTTCAAATAGACAAACAGACAAAAAAAACGGGAACGTACTACGAGTACCAGGATAAAAATCAAGTATCCTATGTGTTAATCCAAGTTATAAACTATCTTTGTGCCAAATTTTATTAAAATCCGTTCTACCGTTTTTGCTTGGTCAGGTAACAAACATCCAAACATACAAACTTTCACATTTATAATATTAGTAGGATAGTGGGACTATTTAGTGGGTTGGTGGGCTTTGGTTTAGTGGGTTTATTTAGTAGGCACAATAAAAAAACATTAACATCGTTTGAGAGATTGGTCCTTGGCAGCTCTGGACAGAGAGAGGTGGAAGGGGAGTAGGGAGGCCTTTGCCCAGCAGTGGGACAGTAAAGAAAAATATTGAGAGTAACTAAGTAAAAAACTAAAGTGTCGTTAACGGTCAAAATGTTACACTTTGTTTGGTCTAGCTCTCATTCGCCAAGTGCGCAAAGTGTAACGTGGGATAATGAAGTTCGTTTCAATATTAAAATATTGCAAAGTTTCAAAATTATTTGATGCGCTACCTTAATATCGTGTAAGTTACGACCCATAAAATTGACCTAACTCTTAGTAATCCTACTAATATTATAAACACGAAAGTTTGTCATAATGGATGGATGTTTGTTACCCTCTCACGCCAAAACTACTGAACGGATTTGGATTAACACATAGGATGGGTAGGTAACACGTAGGATAGGGCCACTTTTTATCCCAATTTTCCCACGGCATCGAAACTTATGCGGGCAAGACCGCAGGGCGCAGCTAGTTGTTAATATAAGTGGCCCAGATACGAGACGATCTCATATTTCGCTCGAATTGTCGTCGGTCATATACATATCTGTAACGTCGTTTTCTTACACAGGAATTTCTTAGCTGCAGCAAATATTTTTAATCATAAAGTTATTGCGGCTTCATATTGTCGTCGAGTCAATTACGGACACTTCAGCTTCCGCTGGTTATCTCGGCACGGAGACAGTAATGACGGTTATTATTTTCAAAAGAAAATGCTTTCATGGTCTTAAAGATTTTCCTATGGAAGATTTTGGTTTTGTTGTGGTCTGTGTGATCGCTTAGTTCTTCTAACAGTGGATTCTGATGCGGTTTTCACCCACTATTTTAGAAGTTTTTTTTTATAATAGCTCTGATAAAACTGAACGTTAAACGTATATTTAGGTACACAGGAATGCTGCAGTTTTGTTCCTGTGAAAAACATGCGGTTTATGTTATTGGCTACACTTTTTTTACACAAACTAAACTGAAGCATTCATTTCAAATAAATCCATCACGCAATTCCCGGGGCGAGTTAGGTCTGACGTATCAGGACGGAGCGCATATATGTAACACAGCTTGTTTTGAAATTGTTGAGCGTTCACGCACATTCTCGCGAATTTATGCGTGTTCAGTGCAGCAGAGGTGCCACCATTGACACGAATGATGATTTCTTTATTGCATTTTGTACCTACCTGAAATATAATCATCGAAACGGATCAGATTTTCTTAGTCGGACGCAGAAAGCGCGTACGGCCTACTAGTATCGGTCATGTTTATCTGTTACCTCTTAATAGTTACACAGATAAATAGTTAGTTAAATTTTTTCTCATACTTAAAAAAATATGTGCATTTTCGCCAAAACTATATTGAACCGAGCTAACTGAATCTAATCAATAACCATGAGCAGTGGTGGCTCAGTGGAAACGACCGCACTTACGAGTTGTAGATCGTAGGTACGATCCCAAGCAGGCAGTTTGCTTTGTGTAAATTATTTCATCACCACCGCTCTCAAAATGGCGAAAAAAAATATGATAAAGTAGCCGGTATGTCCTAGGACCAACAATTCGAAGAGGTTTGACACCCGCCAACCCCACAACACTGGCCTGCGTGATGGATTACGGCCCACTCTCTCTCACTGAGAGGAGGCCTATGTCCCAGCAGTAGGAATATTGCTGATTATGGTAATCAAGCCTATTGTTGCGTAAATGTTATCTTAAGATTGAATCTAACGCCGACCCAAGCGTCTTGCCATAATGGTCGGTATCGGTATTGTGGTATGGCACTGGTTGTTGGATGGTTGTCATTTTAGCAACTATTTGTCGCTCAATGGAACGTTTCATCATGTATCCATTAGTGTCAGGTTACACAAGTACATAGAGAAACAGATGTTATATATATGTGTATTTAGGTATAATTATGAATTATGTTTAGGTAGTTAATTAGTCAGTTTTATGTCTGGCTAGGCTGGAAGCCGGCCCCAACATAGTTGGGAAAAGGCTAGGCAGATGATATTTAGGTAGTAAAGATACGGGAAATTCTTCCAAAATAATTTTGGGTAAGATAATTTCTAAAATTAAGGCGTAACAAACACTACAACGCGCCACGCGACGGGACGCAGATAACGCGCCCCCGCGCGTGATTTTTTACATACAAATTCAACAAAAACGTGCTTTCGCGCGTGGAATTGGCCTCCGTTTCCCGCGCCCCGTTGCGTGGCCCGTTGTAGTGTGTGATGCGCCTTCGGCTCTTTTAAATTCATGATCATTAGCCATTTCGCACCATTTCTTCTAACAAAGGGTTCCAACTCTAAAGCCTCTAGCTAGATCAAAGATATGACTGCAGCAACTAAAGCTACTGCAGTCATATCTAGGATTTAGTAGAGTTACGGATAGCCATGACCTCTCGTTCACTGAAAATTCCTTTGGGTGATTATAATTGATGAAAAGAATGTACCCAAAGATACATTTCTGCGTAAGTTTGTAAGTTTTCTACGATTTTTTGTCAAGGCTAAGGCTTGTGGAAGATTTAACTTTGAGGAGTGATGTCTTCGTTTCAATGTAATCAGTAAGACGAAACATGCATGCACATTTGTGTAAAGACACATCAATTAAATAGGAATTCGAGCATCGGCACGCGCAGACCAAACGGTGCGTTCCATCTCAACATCTATAACTTTTTTGTTTCTTGACATATTGATTTAAATTTTGTATACGTATTCCTGAATACTTATGCTGTTGGATAATTAAAACACTGCCACTTTAAAACAGATATTTATTTAGTAAAAAAAATCGCAAAGTAAAATGTTGAAAAATTATTATATATTGGCGAACATTAGATTATATAAAAATTATTTATAAGTTAATAATTACATGGTTACATGATATCAAAATAAAAAAAAAAAACAGTAATGAAAAAACAAAACATTATTTTTTCATCACTTGTCAACCCTCAAAGCTCTTTAGCTTCGTTAAGTAATTCTTTTGCTATCACAATAATTGATTTATTTAAGCTCAGAAGTATACAACATTATGTGCAGAACGTCTTCCATTGTGGCTGACCTGGATCACTTCCGAGCGTGATTTAACTTCTTATAGTCTTTATTACGAGCTTTTTGAGCATCTGCAGATAATTGGCCTATTGGCAAAACTGCAAAATGCTCAATTATTTTGGCACCATGTATAAGAATTTTGTGGGCTGAAGATGGCATATTGTACCAGTTATATTAACTCACATATAACTGTGCAGTCCCCAGCGTATATTCACCAAACTTTACTGCTTGTATAGAAAATCCCGATGACATGGTTTGCAGAATTATGTATAATCTCTTGATCTTCATCATCATCTTGATCAATGTTCTGCAGAAACACGGGCGTAGCCGTGTTTCTGCAGAACATTGATAGTTTTGAAAGAACCTAAGGAGGTGTATCAATGTGTAAACCAAGTAATTCTCGGAAACGAGTTTGGACGTACTTCTTTTTTCCTTTTTTAATCTTTCTGTTCTCTGGAGTTGATGCAGCTCACTTTTCAAACCCTAGATTAAAATAAATATGCTGAGTTATTTCCATACATCTTATCCACGCATGTGAGGTGGAGAGTCCGTATTTAAACGCATCTTCATTCTCAACTCTTGCAGTTACTTTTTGAGAAACTTTCCCGTCAATCATAGTCATGAACAGCTCATGTTTTACTTCTATAATATTACCTTCTATTGCTGCAAGCGTTGGAGTTAATTCATTAATTTTGGCTTCGAGTTCACTTACAACAACTGTGGTTTCTTCTGGAGTTTCTTTTGCAAATTCCAGACAAATGGGTCTGCAATATCTAACTAAAGATAATGTCGCATTTTGCCATATAACTGCTTTGCTTTCTTCTTCCACTAGACTTAAAGGTACAAGTAAAAGTATAAACAATATAACGTCCGATATCTGTTCATTTTCTTCAGGTAAAATTTGTTTATAACATAGTTCTCACATAAATGCTATAACCAATACTGATTATAATTACCACAACAGATAAGAAGTTTGCAATATCATTATTATCATACGTGTGGTTACCGCAAAAAAATCAGCGCAAAACCAAAATCATAGGAAAATATTTTTCCCTCGGTCGACATTTTTGCTTTTAGCTCGAAATGGCGCAATAATGACGCAAGTTTTTTTCATTTCCTTGTATTACTGAATTGTTAAGGAATCTAAAAATGTCACTACCCCGACATCGGCAGGTATCGGCAATAAGTAAACTTTACTTGAAAAATAAAAAGACGGAAAATTTCCCTGTGACACTTAATTTTTTTTTTGTTAGGCTGGACGGTGTCCTACTGCTGGGCAAAGGCCTCCCCTTTTTCCTTCCAAACCTCCCTGACTAGGGCGATCTCTGGCCATGTTGGCCCTGCAAACCTCGCTTGATCGTCACACCACCTTCGCCGTGGTCTACCTCGACGGCGATGTCCTCCTTCAGGCGTCCAGTGAGTGACGATCTTTGCCCATCGCCCATCAATGTTTATACTTAAAAAAATATATATATCTCATAAAAACATAACGTACCTGTAAGCTAGAGATCCTCAGCAATCCAAAAAGGTATAATACTTATATACTCCCTGAAGAACTTAGGAAATATCCTTCCATAATGGGTAATCCAGTTAATATGAAATTATAGAAGTTCAAAGTTTTGTGTAATTTTATATACCTAAAACTGTTCTTTTTTACTATTATATCGGATAGCACATGTATCTCAGAATATAAAATAATCAAAACAGTTTCAATAACACTACTTTTGTCCGAACCTTTTGTGAGATGGAAGATACCGTTTGGTCCTAAAGTGCGGTGTCGCCCCCGTGATGGACTGACGACGGTCAGTGCCTCGGAGGGACTAGATGTGGTACACCAGTCGTTTAGGGTCGAAAGAGAACGAAACATTATGGGAAGATGGAGTGCAATAGGTCGAGTTGATTGATTATAATCTCGACCGCATCAATTATTCCTTTTGATAATTGTTCGAGCACGATCTCTGAGATAATCACAATGGGCTTTAGAAGCGTCGCTTATGATGATATAACTTGTGGAATGCACTTAGAGACTGTTATCCGATCTTGACGTTGATGTGGTTCTCAGTGCAACGATGCTTGAAGACGGAGGCTAATTGCATATTATTTGATTAAACCAATGGCAGTGGCTTACATTAATTAACGATAATGAAACATTATCCTAGCATTAGTTAGTGGCGGCTTTAGTGCACTTGACTTCACTTGAATTTAATTACAGCAGTGCGATTCTGTAACCATCTCACCGTGAAAACTTAGGTGTAGTGAGCGTGGAGTGAGCTGTCATTCCAACTAATGCTAGGGATTGACACTATTGACAGCACCACTCTAAGCTCACTTCACCTAACTTTTCACGGTGAGTTTTTTACAGAATCGATTGGCTGGTAAAGTGGTGATTCGTAGGAAAAGGTAAGGTAATCTAAGAACAATTTTTTTTTGCAGATAATGGCATTGTATATCTGCAATTTTTATTTGACATATTTTTAACATAACACTTACCGTTTACAAGAAAAATGCAAAAAACCTATACGACCTTTGACTTGGAATAAAATTTTGTGCAGACTTTTGGTATTGGTGTGGTTTTTTTACATTTAATTTATAATATGCGAATTATTGTAACTGGAAATGCCTATTTTGACATTAGAAATGATGATTAGGTTAACTTATGCAACGTAAAGGTAATTGCATTTTTAATTAATTAAGGGCTGATTTTTCAATAGGCAGTTAGGTTTTATTCGTAGAATAAAATTGACATCTGACCGATTTAATATGGAAAAACTATCTAAAATTCAAAACTATTCCTCGGATAAAATTATCTGGCGTTTGAAAAATAGCCCTAAGACAAGGTAATTACTGCCAGGGCCGCGGGTTATTCGAAAGAGATACCGTGGCCGCTGGCACAGGCAACTGAAGGAACACGGGTGGGTTTTAGTCAGTAAAAGTCTGACACGCCCTTCCGCTCAGCCCAGAGCGGGAGAGGTCATTTGATGATTTCCAACCCAAAAAAAAAAACTAGTTAATTATAATCATATTGTTTGTAAATAAAGTTTTAAAAGAAGATGTAGTGACAAGGATTGAAGAGAACGCTTCGATGGTTTGGTCAGGTTGAGAGGATGAATGAAAGGCGTTTAACAAAAGGTATTTAATTACAAGGCAGATTTGAGTGGAAACGCCGGGAACCTTATTGTTGATATTCTTCAGGTGCGTATTAGCTACTTACAACCGGCGTGCGTGTTTGACCACAGCGGGGTAATTGCGTAACACAGTATCAGTAGAAATTTCATTTTGACAGTTCAACAACATTCATTGCGTTCTCTACGTTGTTGAATAGACAAATTTTTCGAACATATGAAGCATTGGATTAGAAATATTCATCAAAATGATTCAGATTGTTATTGATAGGGTGTTACGCATTTAGGGTACTGATGTATGAACGTAAACGAAGTAAAAGGAGTATGTAAATATCGTAGCAGGTGACGATCTGTAGTTTCTGCCTACTCCTTGGAAGAAGGTGTGAGTTTATGTGTGTCTGTATGTTTGTATAATCATAATCTTAACTGTAATTACATCGTCATTGAGTCTTCAAGAGACGTATTAACAAAATACTACACAAATAAAGTTTTATTATTTGTTCAATATAAAATAATCTAAAGCAAACTACCCTTTTTCCATTTGGCTAAAACTAAAAAAAGACGAGACTACCTACACGAGAAAAACATTGACGTAACAGACGTACAACTTTCAAACTGAGGTGAGAAAAATCCCGCCAATGCATGTGGGCGCGTAGTGCCTGTAGAGTTCCGTAGTCGGTAGCTTTATGCTTGGTGCATGTTTATAAAGCTTAAAATCACAGTTATTTCCATGTGAAGAACTGCTTTCATAACCTTTTTGAAGTGGAATCGCTTGCCGCGTTTCTTTGTAAATTCTGAAACTTAAGGCGCTGAAAGTATGTTGTGGGTTTCGAAAGGGTTTTCAGGCATTTAGATTATTCCTCAAGAAACAATTCGTTTTAGAACTGTTTTGTGAGTTAATGTTTTGACATAATTTAACTTACTTAAGTATAATGACATTGCCGCCGAGGTAGGCCGCGGCGAAGGTAGTGTGATGATCTGATGAGGTTTGCAAGGCCAACATGTCCAGAGATCGCACAAGACGGAGGCTTAGAAGGTAAAAGGGGAGGTCTATGCACAGCAGTGGGACACAATAAAGGCTAACAAAAAAAAAAAGAAAGTATAATGAACAGGTATGTAGGTTTTCTTATATCCTTTTTTAAAAAGAATCAGGTTCTTAATAATTAATTACAATCTAGCCTAAAAGACTAATAAGCAATTTAAATCTAACTTATTTTTTTATTTTTTTTATTTTTTTACTATGTAGTTTGTGTGATATGTAGGTGCGAAACTTATGCGATAAGAAAAATCCAACATAGTTAATAATATCTACATCATACCAAGTTGATCTCTGTAGCAAACTAACAATAATATTAGGAAGAGTACCAAAAATACTAATGTAGCATACGGAACAGACGGATATTGCAACGTTTTGACTACGGAACTAAGCAGACAAGTAAGCCATTCTCAGTGCAGACAAACGCCACACTATCGAGATTTGAACGAGCGTTGAGTGGTATCAATTAAAGTAAAGTTTTATTTTGTTCTCTTACTCGCGGAAGTGTGGGATGCACTAACGTTGAAGAACTCGATTCGAGTTTTTGTGTTTTCAAAAAAGGTTGCATTAGACTCACTAGTAAGGGGTGCAGCTGGCATTTCAGGCTTCGTCTCTTCAGCGCATAGCTCTGGAACGCATTCTGAAAAAAAAAAGAAGTTAATTTCAGTTGATTGTTACGTTTTATCTATCACATGCGGGCTTCGCTTCGCTTTGTGTTCGACTGGTGGTGTAGCTCATGCAGATATGCGAGTGAAATATGCGTAGCTATCCGGAATGGCAGGCCAAATAAATTGTCTGATGGATTTGTGGTTCGTCACACATAGGTAGGAAGCAATTACGTTAATAGGTATTATGCCCTTAGCATACGCGCTGCAGCGGAACTCCCGGTATAAAGGTTCGTGAGTGTTGTCAGATATTCCACCTATATTCCAAAATTCATACCAAAATGGATTAGAACGTACTTAAACGACTTTGAACTTCACGTTCGAAAAGTGCTAATTCTCAGCCTAATTTGAATAAATGACTTTTGATTTTGATTTGGTTTTCTTATTGTTTCTATTTCTTTTCCGATATCTACCAATTACGGTGTACTTTTTTATCCTTATTTCGTTTTTTCTTTAACACCCGTGAGCGATAAGTTGAGATCGGAGGGGCAATTCTCGTAATTTTAAGAACGTTCACAGTCTGATCTCTGTCTAAATCTGTCAAAAATACCTCTAATTTCCCTACATTTTGACAAGATTTTGACGTTTGTTTGTCGCCGAGATGAGACTGCGTCTAGATTTTGAACGTTTTAAATTACGAGAATTGGCCTTCTAAACGCGGTGACGTCACGGTCGCACGCTCATTCCACACGGGTCTCAACCAGTTCGTGTAGTACATACAGACAAAGTACGCTACGTACGATGGACACTTAAAGCCGTAGAAGATAGGCGATATGATACGCTCTACTTGCTTACGACAACCATTCGTCAGCGTAGTAGTAACGCTTAAATGATAAATTGTTTTATTTCTGTAAGTAGGTTTGTACAAACACTTTTACACGTCTCTAGGTGGAGCCCGTTCCACGAAAGAGGTCCCGCGGGAATTACATAGTGGAACTAATTATGTTTAGATAGTTAGCAACACGCCTACAATGATTGTGCATTTTATTAACCAGTGCCTGTATTAAGATGTTGAGGTAAATAAATAAATATTTATGACTCCGTCGCTTGTAGGACTTCCTTCGAGAAACGGACTTTACGAAATATGACCGCTGTCAAAGTCAAGTTGTTAGGCCCCCCGTCCACTCCGCGATGATCAGTACGATATACTGTAAAAAGTTGGGATGACAACATTCCACTGTTCATGATTATCATTTATATGGTCTAAAACAAATTGTAGCGAAATAAAAACAGATCTTCACTTGTACACGTTTAATTTAGTAAAATAATTAAAAAAAAATGTAAACAGAATTTAATGAAGGACACAGTACGGTATCTTATATTTCAAAGGGTTAAGCTGTAACTCTGACGCGATGTCCTTGGTGTTAGAGCCCTATAATAAGTTTCACTATTACGCGTCGGTCACGCACGATCCGTTTGCAAACGTTCCTATAACTCCCGCAATAAATAAATATCTGGTAATCCTAAATGGGTAACATTGCACCAAGCCAATCGGTTATCAGGCAGCGAGGTAATAATTTATATCACTGTTTTAACTAAATCGAGACAATAGTAACTACTGAAAAATAAAAAAATAAATATTATACGCAAATCCGGTCCTAGACTCCAGGCTGGCAGTCGGAAGGCTCCTCGCTGGCTGGTATCAGAATCCACCCACGTTGGGTTCGAATCCCAACAGGAAGCTTGCAGTTGTCTGGTTCAGGCTAGCGGTGGGGCGAATTCAAGATCCGCCTACAGTATTCGGACAAATCTACAGAAAATAACGAAAAATGATAATCCGAAACGCAGGCAGAATCTTTTATAATAAAAGTGACGAAGAAAAGTTAAATTACATACCAAGTCTGAATGAAGAAACCTGACTCGCCTCGAGACAAGTTTTAAATGCTGTATAGTTCGTTTAATTTCGGGAACACTGCCTATTACAAAGAAAAGAATGGAATAAAATATAGTGAACGATCAGAACTTTTGAATAATCAATAGGAACGCAAACATACCCTTTGATCCAGTCGAACGAACTCGGTCGTTCAAACCGTTATATAGATACCTTTAATATCGTGGCAAATTATTACATGGTTAAGCGGAAAAAATAATATCATAGACTTCCATCGTGTGTCCAAAAAAAAACTTCTAATGAAAAATCTCGCTAAGAGAAAAGACATGACACTTTTTAATACAAAATTCAAAAAAACAATAACAAGAAAATAACCTTTCTGATTAAAAATAAGGTTGGATTTGATTTGATTTTACAAAAGAAGGTCGTTCGTGATAAAATTATAATGTAGCATTTGCCAATGCTGCAAGATAGGGCACGCCACGATAGCGGCGGTAAGACCCCTCTTTGAGGAGTGGCTAGAGAGGCGTCACGGCGCTCTCACCTACCGCCTGACGCAGGTCCTCTCCGGACACGGATGTTTCGGGAGGTTCCTGCACATCACCAGGCGGGAGGAGACGCCCGGGTGTCACCACTGCGAGGATCGCCCAGAGGACACGGTGGAGCATACGGTGGAGGTCTGCCCCGCTTGGGCAGAGCACCGCCGTGTCCTCGTAGAGGCGATCGGCAGCGGCGGCGACCTCTCGCGCCCGGCCCTGGTGCAAGCCATGGTCCGGGGCGAGAGGGAGTGGGAGGCGGTCACCTCCTTCTGCGAAGCAGTCATGCTAGCGAAGGAGGTGGCGGGATGGGAAAGGGAGAGATCCTCACGCCTCAGCCGCCGAGGGAGACGCTCCGGGCGTCGGGAGCCGCGTGACGACTCCCGGCCACCGTAGGCGTGGGCCTGCGGGCGGAGAGCAATGGGTAGCTCTCCGTCCGATCAGGACCAGGCCCGTGCCGGACGGCGCGTATGTGTTCCACGTGCGCCTCAAAGAGATGTCAGCGTAGATGACGGGGCCCGAGAGGGCCGAAGCCTGCCGGGGTAGCGGGATCGTCCGAAAGGGTTACCGCTGCCCTGGAACATAAAGGGCTCAGGAAGGAACACGGGTGGGTTTTAGTCAGTAAGAGTCTGACACTCCCTTCTGCTCCACCCAGAGCGGGAGGGGTCATTTGATGATTTCCCATCCGGAAAAAAAAAAAAAAATGCTGCAAGATGCAGTATGAAACTTGTGATCCCAAAATTATACAGTAAAATATCAGTAGAACAAACGATGAGCATACAGCCAACCATGTTCTATCCTCGTGGGTCAATTACAGCTTACTACCGACAAGTTAAGGCCGGCTTATCCTACCTAGATTAGTATTTGATATAGCAATGATCTGCCCAGGCACAGATAACGATACTCTGAGGCATAATATATTCATGTTCATGTTGATTTATGAATCATGCATCACAAAACAAGTTTATTCTAAATAAAAAAACCTAATATGTATTATTTTATAAAATTACTGCTTGTTTCATATTGTAATTAATCACTCAAGGTATAAGTTATGTCATGAAATACCTAATAATTATTATTTACTTACCACTTGCATATTTTCTACAAAAGTTATCATTTTGTAGCGTTCCCCCTCGATTCTGTCGTCGTCGATGTCTTCCGATTTGAACGGTCAATGTTTTTCGATTTCCGTTTTGAGAATAGCGTTTAGAGGACTACTTCGATAAAGTGTTAACAAAGTAAGTTTATTCGAAATAAGAATACCATAAAATTATATCTTCTATCTACTGTTCCTATATTACCCTAGCCTAAAAAAAATTCGTTCTTCCTAATTATATGAAATATTACAGTTAAGATCGGCTCTCCCTATACTTATAATAAAGCTGAACAATTTGTTTGTTTGTTTAAACGCTCTAATCTTTGGAACTATCAGTCGGATTAATTAAAAATATTTTTGGATTCGATAGCCTAATCCTTGAGCAAGGAGCTATTTAATATCACGCTAGGGCCAACAAGAGCCGTGCAAAAAAATTCAGGAAGATCGCTGAGCGAAAACGAAGTTATAGGCGACGGAGAGTTTTATAACAATGTGGCTGTTATTTTAGTATAGGCAGTATGTATCTTACGACTTCCACGCGTACGAAGTCGCGGGCAGAACCTATACTAATAATAAAGCTGTAGAGTTTATTTGTTTGAACGCGCTAATCTCTTGAACTACCTAAACTAAAATACTATCGATCTGTGGAAAAACCTTTTTGCTGTTGATAGCGCAATTCTTGAGGAAGGCTATAGGTAGGCTTTCTAACGTCACGGAGCCTAGAATTAAAAAAAAAAAAGTAGGAGTGTACGCTAAGCTAAAGCGAAGTAATCGCGCGGACAGGCAATGCAATGCGATGTGGTGGGTCAGGGGACCAAGAAATTTCGCGCAGACAAAGTCGCGGACAGAAGGTAGTTATTTTACCAAATTACTGCTGGTTTCCTTGTTTAATTAATCACTCCATGTATATGTTATATTAGCACTTACGTTACGTCACGAAATAGCTAATAATTATGATTTATTGTCCACTTAAACATTTTCTTCCATAAAACTTAACATTTTGTAGCAATCCCCATAAACGGGCTTCGAATCGAATAGCGAATCGAGTGGTTGTAAATGTTTACATTTATATTAAACAAAACAGCTGTCCCGAGAGTAGGTATCATATTACAAACAAGTTTCTCCAATTTTCTAGCCATTTAATTCTGTCCATTCGCAGCAATGTGACGTTACAGAGTTATAGGTACAATAGTATCACTGAAGGTTACGTTCATGTCGTATGACAAAGGGAAGTGGAGGCTACCTCGCCTGGCTGCAAACAAGCCGCGAGAGGGCGCTAGTCGCTCCAACGTCACATAGCATTTAGATTTGCAATGCATGAAGCTGATCTCGTGCCGTCCCGTCATCGAATTTAACCGAGCTCCATATAAAAGGATTTTTTAAAACAATACAGTTAAAGTATGTTTACATAATTATTGTTTATGTAAAAGAGAAAATTAGGTTAACTAGCGGTTGTAAAGACAATAAAGTTTTAGGTAAGTTGTTTGAGCAAGCTGTTTTTAGTACATGAAAACCTGAAACCGAAGCTGTAAAAATAACTAACCTAGTGCCGCAAATAAACCTAAGGATGTTCAGACATGAAAAAATAGGCGATTCTACTAACTGTTTGGTCTCGAACTTTCAAAAGTCTTAAGTAACCTGAATTTTGAACTAACTTCTGGAATCAACGAAAGAGATTTTCCGTTTCGAGGCGTATGTTTTCTTCTACTTGTTTTTACTCCAGAGTTTCACCAGGTTTCGTAATATTCTGGTAAAATCACTCCGGCTAGAATAGACTCGCTACAACTATAGTACATTGTGTTTGTGAATTGATTTGGAAGCGGCTATTCTCTTTTGCTGTTTTGTTTACTAAAACTGTCTTTCGGAAACCGACGTGAATGGATACAGTATCAGTTTTAAAAAAGAGTCTTCGAAGTGCATCTTCAAAATGGTGTAATAATGAGGAAACCAACATGTCCTAGAACTAAACAAATCGAAGACATGTGACATCCACGTCCGAATCTGATAGTGAACCCGCGTGGTGGTTACCCCTCTCACAGACAGGACAGTTCAACCTGCAACATTCCCGTAATTAAAAACGTTCAAAATCCAGTCGCAATCTCATTTCAGCGACAAGCAATGTCAAAAGACTCGTCAAAAATATAGGAAAATTAGAGGTATTTTTTACAGATTGAGAGTGAGATCAGACTGTAAACGTTTTTAAAATTACGAGACTTGCTGAAGAATATATAATTAATGTATGCAAAATATTGTAAAACATTTTAAAAGAGTAACGGTGGAGTTTCTTGCCCATTCTTCTCCATACGAAAACTACCTTTTGGAAGGGGCGACTAGAATCAATTTTATTTTAATTTTATTTTTGACGTTCAAAAGTGCCTTTTATGTGCCTATTTGAAATAAATGATTTGAGTTTGGCTTTATTAAAAGATATGGTTATGCTTCGAAGTGCGAAACCCTAAAAATGGTTGCAAAATCAATTGCACGCTTAATTTGACTTCGCTTCAGAATAAAGATCTATCTATCAGATTATTGACATTATTGATGTAGTTACCGGAGTGTATCGATAACACTCAGCCCGCCGCCAAGACGGCACCCGACGCTGCAGCTATTAATTAGTTAATAAATTAGTTTTGTAAGTAACTTCTACGTAAATACTGGAAGGAAGGAAGTATTTTTTGTATGATCAGTCGTGCTTATGTAGAGTCGGCACGAGAATGTTGTACTTATTTACAAAAATTGCTAACTTAACTTAGGTAGGTAACCACTGAAATATAAATAGTTTTCGACAAGTAACAAAAACTCGATGCCTGCTGATAAATTAGCTAGCACTAGACACATAATTTAACTGATGAGGGGTGTTTAATAAAATGTTTAAAAATACACATAATGGGTAACCGCTAGTTATCTTTTTAATAATAATCTAAAATTCGCTGACAGACAATGCACTACAATTTATCACAGGAACAAACATTCTAAAAGAGTAACGGTGGAGTTTCTTGCCCATTCTTCTCCATACGAAAACTACCTTTTGCAAGGGGCGAGTAGAATCAGTTTTATTTAAATTTTTTTTTGACGTTCAAAAGTGCCTTTTATGTGCCTATTTGAAATAAATGATTTGACTTTGACTTTGAAACACAAAGCTAGTTATAATAAATAATAATAATAAGAAGGCCTATGACTCGGTGCCACATACATAGCTCATGAGGGCGCTGGATTTGTATAAAGTAGATGCAACTCTGCGTACCTTCCTGATGTCGTGTATGGGGCAATGGAGGACGGTCTTTCGCTATCCAGGATGTCAAAATATTCAGAAGAATAGCGAACCGATAAGGATCGAGCGAGGCATATTTCAGGGCGATAGTTTGAGTTCACTTTGGTTCTGCTTAGCCTTGGATCCTCTAAGCACACTGCTGGAGGAGTCAGGTCTAGGCTATCGGCTGAGGAGAGGTGGTCAGGTTATATCGCATCTCCTCTACATGGATGACCTAAAATTCTTTGCTCCAAACAATTTGCAGCTTATGTAGCTACTGAAAGTAACTGAAACTTTCAGTAGCGCCATCAGGATGGATTTGGTGTGGACAAATGTGCGGTAATGCATGTAAAGTGAGGGGAGATTGTGGAATCCGTGGGAACCCAACTCTCGGATTCCACAAAACTTAGAGCCCTCTCCGCATCCGAAACCTATAAGTATTTGGGTATGTCGGAAGCGTTAGGCATCAATGTTACTGACATGAAGCAATCGTTGAAGGAGCGCTTCTTTGGCCTCCTGAAAAAAGTACTTAATAGTCTTCTATCAGGCGAAAACAAGGTGCGTGCCTTCAACAGTTGGGTCGTGCCGGTTTTGATGTACTCTTTCGGCATACTCAAATGGACTCAAACCGAACTAGATGCCCTGGATAGGAGGGTCCGGACGCTGCTGACTGCAAATCGAATGCATCACCCACGGTCATCGGTAATGAGGCTGTATATCCCGCAAAAGTGTGGAGGTCGAGGCCTTTTAAACGCTAAGACGCTCCACAATCGCGAGATATGCAGTCTCAGGGAATATTTTCTAGAAACCGACGTGGGGATGCATCGAGATGTAGTCGCGGTGGAGAAGGGCCTCACCCCGCTCTCCTTGGCTAAAGAGAACTGGCGCAAGCCAGTAGTGCTTGACACCAATGATCACATGGAAGTATGGCAGAGTAAAGAGCTTCACAGACGCTTTTACCGGGCTCTACATGGACCCGATGTAGATCTACTAGCGTCCTTAGTAGACTGGCTGCGTTTCGGTGACCTCTTTGGAGAAACCGAAGGTTTTGTCTGTGCAATTATGGACGAAGTTATGATGACGAACAATTACCGGAGATTTATTGCGAAAGACGGCATGGTTGACATCTGTCGGGCATGCCACCGGCCGGGAGAATTAATCAGGCATATTATCTCCGGGTGTTCTCGTCTAGCTAACGGAGTGTACTTGCATAGACACAACCTTGTAGCCAGGATAATCCATCAGCAACTTGCTCGGAAATACAGCCTTGTGGAATCTGAGGTGCCGTACTACAGGTATGTGCCCGACCCAGTTCTCGAAAATGGAAATATCACATTGTACTGGGATCGATCCATCATCACTGACAGTACTATTGTTGCCAATAAGCCTGATATAGTGGTGGTGGATCGATCAGAGCGGCGCGCAATGATTGTTGACATAACCGTCCCGCATGATGAGAACCTCGTGAAAGCCGAAAAAGATAAACAAATCAAGTATCTTGACTTGGCTCGCGAGATTGTCGACATGTGGGATGTGGACTCAGCGATCATTGTGCCGATAGTCGTGACAGCCAATGGCTTAATAGCTAAGAGCTTCGACCAACACCTGAGGAGGCTCTCGTTGGGCAGCTGGATCAATGGCTTGATTCAGAAAGCGGTACTCCTGGACACGGCTCGCATTGTCAGGAGGTTCCTCTCTCTGGAGCCCTGACCACCGGTAGCTTGGCCCCTGTTCCCGATACCGGTGCGCTACTATTTTTTATATTTTTAAAGGTTTTTATACTTTTTATATTCTAATATTTAAAAATATAATTTATATGTTTGCAATGTAATAAAGGAAATAATAATAATTGTTTATTTATCTAAAGTAATACATAGACACAGATTCAACACAGTGATAGACATACAATAATCATGAATGGCTGCTTAAACATAAGGTAAGGTTACAAAAGTCTTTAAACGTATAGACAAAAAATGAAACCCTGCCTCTCAAACTAGGAGACCTGTATCTTCAGAGACAGTGTTCGGCAATACGTACGTGGATTTAATACCTTGAAGAGTTACGGGGCGTCGATCTACCATTACATACTCGTATTATAGTGATTTGAACATCATGAGATTTGTGTGTGAGAGAACGAGAGGGTGTGTGAATTTATTGTGTAAAGGTACATGTGTTGTAAATTTTTATATCTAGCAATAATCATGTCAAGCGATGTAGGTCAGTAGTGATTCTGTTTTAATATAATCCTGCTGTATAAGCCAGGCCGTAGTTATAGATTTAACTATAAATTTATTAAGATTAATTATGTCCAGTTCTTTTTGTATTTTTTTGTAAATGTCAGTGCTTAGTACATAATACTGGTGTCTTGCAAATGAGGTTTTGTGTTGAACGCCTGAGGGCACAAAAGTTCTCTTTCTTGGATCAGACGGAGGTAAGCCGTCATGTGTCCTAAGAACAGATTTGAGAACATAGAGCTGCCGAACCGTCAGAACTTTACAGTCAGTGTATAACTGTGTTGTAGGGTGTCTGTAATGTTTCCTGGTCATCACTTTAAGCACGGCCCTTTGAGCCCTTTCTGCTCTCAGCAAATATGTTTTGGCTGGTCCACCCCATGCAGTTATACAATAACCAATAATCGATTGGCATAAACTGTAGTACACCATTTTGAGAATATGGACTGTGGCAGACTCCCGGAGAGATTTAAATATGTGAATAAGACGGAGTGTTCGAGTTGTTAGTGTATCTATTTGTTTGTCCCATCTTAAGTTATCGTCTATATGCACACCCAGGTTGGTTTTAACAATTGTAGGGCATGTGCATGATGTCCGCTGATTTTGACATGAGTGAGCTGTTATATTATAATCTGTTGTGGGTTTGGACTTACGTCGGATTGGAAACGGAATACAGAAAGTTTTTTTTAAGATTTAGTGTCAGCAAGTTTAGATCAAGCCAGGACATTATTGAGGACAACGCAGATTCTTCATTTATTTTAACATCCTCCCATGTAGGACCGTGGACGAAAATCGCGGTGTCATCTGCATATGCGTAAATTTTACAAGCGGGGAGCGACATTCTACAACGGTCATCTATGTAGATTTGAAAAAGTGCCTAATATGCTTCCTTGTGGAACGCCATATGGCACAAATTCTTCGTCACTGTAACTCGATTCAATTTTAACTCGCTGTCTACGACTTCTCAGGTAATCTCTGAATATCTATCAATACATATCACCCAAAGATTCTAACTTAGATATTAGTAAGGGAACAGAAACCGTGTCGAAGGCCTTGGATAAGTCAAGAAAAATACCAAGGCACCTTGTCTTGCTGTGCAACTTTATGGCAATTGCTTGTGTTAGATCCTATACGGCGTCTTTAGTGGAAACTCCAGATCGGAAACCGTACTGGTTGTCTGCCATAATTTTGTACTTGTAAAGAAAGTTTCTAAGGTTTTTATTTAGAATCTTTTCGAGTATTTTAGATAGCGACGACAAGACAGATATAGGTCTATAATTATCAACACAGCTTCCGCTCCCTCCCTTATAAATTGGGTGAACTATGGCCCTGTTTAGAGCATCCGGGAAGACTATACACAAATCGTAAATATATGTTAAGTCAAAGTCAAAGTCAAATCATTTATTTCAAATAGGCACATAAAAGGCACATTTGAACGTCAAAAATAAAATAAAAATAAAATTGATTCTAGTCGCCCCTTCCAAGAGGTAGTTTTCGTATGGAGAAGAATGGGCAAGAAACTCCACCGTTACCCTTTTAAAATGTTTTACAATATTCGTTATCGGCGGTACGACATGTCTTTAGTAGTGCGGATGATAGGCATATCATCCGCACTACTAAAGACATGTCGTCATATATTGGTACCGCCGTATTGGGATGGCAATACCAGCCAACGGCACAGTCGTTGCGTAACTGTAGTATAACTTGTAATACAAAAAGTTGACGAAAGTGTAGTGGAATCTATTATTCCACTACTGTTTCGTCAACTTTTTGTATTACAAGTGAATTGGAAGGGGACGTAAGTGTGTTGTTTACACCAACACAAGGTGAATCACGGTTTAAAGGTGTTGTGTTTGGGCAGTTTAGTATTTTTGCTGCCATGTTATTGCCCACGTTACTAAAGAAGGAGCAGACATAATTCAGCGAAGATTGGTGATTGTTACAAATTTTTAGTAGTTCAGCTGGACTTGTGCGTATTTTAGCAGAGTTAGTAATCTCCTTGATGGTTTTCCATAGAGCTTTAGGATTATTTTTTGACTTTTCAAGCTCACTCTTTTCGTAATTTCTCTTCAACTTTCGCAGTAGCGAATTGCAGAAATTCCTATATAGTGTATAGGTTACCTTCAGTATTAGATTGCTTGGTGATTTCCTTAATTTTATATGCAATTTGTCTCGGCACTTGATACATTTTAGTAGCCCTGGTGTAATCCATGGTTTTATGGTTCTTTGAATTCGTGGTACTTTTGTTTGCTTAGTATGTTTGTTTCTAATTGAAGAGATTATTGTAATTAGCTTAGTCATAGCCATATTGGCATCTTCCATTTTATAAATATCACTAAAATCTCCAGCTTCTAACTCTACCTTGATGGCTTCTAAGTTAGTTCGAGAGATAGTAAAGCTTTTATTTCGTATAGGGTTTGTATTTATAATAGTGAGAACAATTGGCTTATGGTCAGCTATGAATGATTCTAGTACCAAGGTGGTGGTCAATAACTTGGTTTTCAATAATACGTGATCGTGACAATTTTCCATTCTAGTGGGTAAGAGGTGGGTCGGTAGCAGTCCATGAGATGCGTTTAGAATAAGGTAATCCATTGCACGGTCATTCTTACTATACCTTCCTTTATGTCTATATTCAGATCGCCTATAGTTGTGATATTGGGTGAAGTTGACAATTCATCATAAATATTATTAAGGCTGGCCAGAAAGCTATCGAAGTGATCTCTGGAGTTATACGATCTGCGATACATCGCTACTCTCGTTAGCTTATTATCAATTTGACATATGAGACCATTTGCATGATTTAACGTCACATTCTTACTGGCGAGTTATAAACATAAAGCATTCAATTTGATGGACTATATAAACTGTCACGTATTAAAAGAGTAGTTTTCATAGCAAATTATGCTTATCTTCTTGCTCTGCAGATAGACACGGCTTACATTTCATACTTTTCTGGAGCACGCATTTTATCTGTCCCCGTCCAGTCGGCCCCGAGCTCTAACAAAATGGTCTAAAATAATATGCAAAACTTATTGTTGAGCCGAGATTACACAATACTCTGGGACTGGTATATATTAATACCACACCCGATGTGAACCGTGTTGAGAAATATTTCTGTTTAAGACGGACGTGTGTACATAGCATACAGAATGTTCAGTTTGACGCCCGCCAATTGAGTTTGGTACGCCTTCCAATTCGTGTGTGGGTATAGTACAACCGTAGCATATAATGTTAATGCCTTTTATAAAATAAAGCAGGATCCTAATTAATCAAGCAGCTAAGAGCTACTTTTCAAATTACTACTAAGCGAAGCGACAGGGCTAGAAACAGGGCTTTATTTAATAAAATAATTACTTTACGCTCGTTCGTGCTGACCTCATTTTGTTTAAAAGCTTTAGTGAAATAATTATCTACGATCTGTTTGGAAAATATAAAAGACAAAGTTTTGAATGCCAAAATCACCGCATCTTTTTAGCGTGTACGCTCCATATAAAAATATGAAATGTTTACTCTCCCGGTTGGGATTGGAAATAGCCTGCTAAAAAAAATGGCTAGAAACGAGATAGTACGAGTGTGGTTTTCAAAACCTTTGAACAAAATTCCATTTTGCTACCGAGTAGGTCTTAGCGTAGAATATCGATTTCAAATTTTCCAGTGCGCCATAAAATACCCGTCGCGCGTCTGTAAGTTGAGAGGAACAAAGTGATTGTTCTGCTGTTGCCAGCTCTACGTTAAAGCGGTAGGTAGTACTTTATAACGTTTCGCGGTAATTGTATTGGACCGTTTCGAGCAATCAAAATTTAACACAGGTAGGTATTTATAGCACGTGTGCCGAGCGACCTTCCCCGACCTTGCAGGGTGAGTGTATATTTGTATTGGGGGAATTATTCAAATTAGAGCCCTTGCTAACGTCGCTTTCTGTTTTAATTTTGGGCCTCTGGGTGTGATTAAAATTTAACTTATTTTGGGGGCTCATACGACGTTAAATCCGGAGACTTTGTTCATCAATAAGCTTGTAGTGATTGGTAGACTTATATTATCTAAACTAATATCTACTCGACATATAATCTCCAGAAACCTATCAAAGACTTTCATCATAAGTCTTTAATAGGTTTTTTTTTTAAATATACCTATTGTGTTGACTACTTGAGTTCGTAGGAATTTCAGTATTCCCTCGAAACGTGGACATATCATTGAATGTAGCCTTGCCTCGAAATATTGTCCTAGCATTCAATGTCTCGCAGAGGCTGAAACTCGAGCTAGCTAATATGTCTTTGTCACCGAAATATGACCATACAGCATCAAATGATGCAGATTTAATGAGAAAATTATACTATCAGCAGTATGGACAGTGCTAATTACTAATTAGTATTATCAAACGATCATTCACAGGCCACTAACTAGCCAAAATGATTGCTGGTGTCATATTAGCAGAGTGGCTATAATATTATGCCAGTCTGTACTGTCCCACTGTAAGGTAAAAGCCTCTTTTGACATGAATTAAGAGCTATCATCATCATATCTTATTACCTTACATACCTGCCTACTGTAAGATTAAAATCTAGGCCAGACCAATTTATAAAAAACGACGTTTAATTATATGAATATTGTATACCTCAGTGACGGACGCGTACCGCGACGGTTGGTTCGAGGTGGCGCGGGAAAAGAGTCCCTGGTAGGAATTCGGGAGGCTTTTGCCAAGCAGTGGGACAGTAAAGGCTAACAAAAAAGTGATTTTATAGCTAAAAATTCACGAACGGTAATATAATCAGAGAGACTTAGTTTTATAATGTATGTGTGTTGTATGTATGAATGTTTGTGTAATGAGCACGATCATTTGTTCTGTGTCTGGGTGTAATTTATCTATAATATTTATGTATTTAGAAATATATAAGTATATTTATCAGTTGTCTAGTACCCGTAACACAAGCTCTGCTTAGCTTGGGACTAGATGGCGTTGTGTGATAGTTGTGGAATATTTATTTATTTATTTATTTTATTTATAATATGTAGATAACCAAAGATATTATAATACAGGGTGGCAGGAACATCGACGCGCAAACTGTAACCATGGATTCAGCACATGATACTAGACCCCATAGCGTCGAAACTTTTCGCCGGTTATAAAAAAAAAAATCTTCTGTTTCATAGAAAAGTGCAATACAGAGATCGCAGTAATGCGATAAGGCCGCCCATTGTATATTTTGTAGTGTGTCATGTATTTTTTGTGCTATGTATTTTTGTGGTGTACAATAAAGTATAAAAAAGTGTAAGTGTAAAAAATAGCGTAGAGTCATCTCAAGACTTCTCTCCCTTGATTTTGTATATATATATATATTATAAGTAGGTATATATTATAGTAATAGTATGTATGTGTATATAACCTATTTATGTATTTGTGTACCTAGTTTTAAGAGTTTTTTTTTATCATTGTCCCTCTCAATTAAAGCACCTGTCATCTAATCTCTTCACCACCCTTGGTTGACTGGTAGAGAATGCCTAAGGCATTAAGTCCGCCTTTGTAACTTTTTGTGCGAAAAGTTTAAATAAATAAATAAAGTATACATAAATAAATAAATAAATAATACCTACGCTGTCAAAATGTATGGTACAGCAATATTTTTTTAATAACTGACGCAAAATTTCGACGTTATGGGGTCTAAACTCATGTGCTGAATCCATGGTTACAGTTTGCGCGTCGATGTCCCTGCCACCCTGTATAAGAATGATTTCTGTGCTCTAACGTGAACTGCGAGCCCTGTTTAAATAAATGACGTCGGCTTGCTAATCGGTAGCTACCTATGTACCTAAGTATTTAGCACTGTCTCTTGTACCTAGTTGTTACTCATTCTATGCTGTAAATCCCATAAATTCAATATTTAAGATTCACAGTAAATGCGGTAGAATCTTACACAGTACTTTACTGAACTTTAATTCAGACATCGTCTTTGTAGTCACGTACAACAGCTCTCGTAAACTGCAAGTAAATTGTCCATTTAAAACAAACGAACTTGGAACAACGAATAAATAGAATTTTGATGGATTTCTCTCAATTCGGACCTACTATGGGCTGCACACGGTCAGGCTGCCGGATCGGAGCTGCATGGATCAGTATGTCATCTACTATGGGCTGCACACGGTCAGGCTGCCGGATCGGAGCTGCATGGATCAGTATGTCATCTACTATGGGCTGCACACGGTCAGGCTGCCGGATCGGAGCTGCATGGATCAGTATGTCATCTACTATGGGCTGCACACGGTCAGGCTGCCGGATCGGAGCTGCATGGATCAGTATGTCATCTACTATGGGCTGCACACGGTCAGGCTGCCGGATCGGAGCTGCATGGATCAGTATGTCATCTTTCACACTTAGGTATTGACGGGGCTCATCCGGACTTCTCATACATTCACGGTATGGTACGCGGCAACGGCTAGCCGTTTCAAAACGAAAAGAGACTCACTAAGTCTTATTTGTCGCCTTAAGAGTGTTATTTATCAATATCCGTATCATTCATTTGTCATCTGTCTGTAAGGGATCAGACCAGGGGACTTTTTTTTTCGGCAATCTACAGATGACTTCACCCGCTCTGGGCGGAGCGGGAGGGCGATCAGGGGATCCGACCGTAATAACTCGAATTGATGACTGCTACTGTTCGCCTGCATCATCCCACTGCTGGGCAAAGGCCTCCCTATGATTTCCTGCTCTAAAGGTCGATCCAGGACAAAAGTGGACTACTAGTCGTTTGTTTTCTCTAGCTCATCCCGCCATCTTTCTACGTGGTCTGCCACGATGGCTAGCATCTTTTTAAGCAACTTCAGTAATCTGTGGTTTGGAGCGCAGTGTGTTGTTGCAAACATGGTCTGTCAAATTGTACTTTTGAATGTTTGTCAAGACCAAGTCTGGGTCAAAATGGGAAGCAAGCACATCTTAATCATTTTTAGCTTGAGTGTCAATGGCGACGAATTCAACTTTGTTTCAGCATATCGAAGACTGTATCTAGGCGTTGGTTTGATTGTAAAGAACACTTTACTATTTATTTTGGTGCATTATAAAGTTTCCTATCCTCACTTTGCTGGTGAAGGAGAAATGCATGGTCAATTCTCAGGATTGCCCCCTAAAGCCCTTTGTTCACACGTTTTTGTAGCCTTGAAAAACTAAGGTTTATTCGCTGTGTGCACGGATCGTCAGTTTTGTATGGTATCACTATGGCAGCTTGTTGACAGACACGTTTTTTCTACGGCGCGGTTTATACGCTGTACCATAATGAAACAGTGCCGCGTACAAAAGGCATTTATGCCTTATATGCTGGCTATGCTGGCTTACCGGTATATGCTGAAAGGATATTCTAAATCTAGGATGCAACCTTTAGGTTGCATCCTAGATTTAGAATATCCTTTCAGCATATACCGGTAAGCCAGCATAGCCAGTTAACCTGTTCGCACGAAGGCGGCTGTTCCACGAAATATTTGATTCAGGTGAAACCAACACGTTGAAGGCAGTAGAATTAATTAAGAGCTCAATACTGAAAGTGATATTCCTGACAGCGATATAACTGAGAGCGTTATTCCGTAAATTCATATTGGTCCTGACCAAACGTTATTTAATCCTCGTTCTCGTAAATGCATCGAGAACTGTTTGGTCAGGACCAATATGAGTTTGTTATGTACATAATTATGTATGTTATAAAAATTAATAAACCAAACAAAAAGCATAATTAATTACAGTAATAAGTAAGCATAGTTTTATAATAACCTTATGAATCCAATAAATGTAATAAATATAAAATCAAACTCCATTTCAGTAGCAAAGAGAATACATCAGTATATAAACAAACAGCCGATTTTATAATCCGTCGAACTAAATTATTTAAACCTCGCGTTAAACAATTCAAAGCTACTCTACCTAATGAGCAAAATCTGTTTTAGAATTTCACACGTTTGAAGTGTCGATAATTCGTGTTTCGTTACTGCATCAATTTCTATATTTCGCCTAACGTATGTCGAAATTTCCATTTATTTGACGCGGGTACCGGACTGCAGTATTTCCGTTACATTCTCGAATTTCCATATTTGACCTACACGCCGTCACATACACAGGGCGACACGGTTGGGAGGTGAGATTGGCAGCTCGCCAACTCTGCTTCATTCCCAATGTAATATCAGTGTGTTGTGACTTTGTTTGTTAACTTGTGTGCAAATGTTAAGGCTTACTGGCTATTATTTATTTATTATGGCCGACTTTCTCTCACTGCAGGCGCAGGGTATTTCATATGACTGTAATTGTTCGAGTTGGTTTTCAATTATTACAAGCAGTGGTGGCTCAGTGGTCACGGCTGCGACCTACGAGTTGTAGGTAGTAGGTTTTAATCCAGACAGGCGCTTTACTTAGTGTAAATTATTTCATCTGCACTGCTCTCATTCTGAGCCTGATCGCTCTCAAAACGTTGATGGAAAACATCGTATGAAAACCGGCATGTTCTAGAACCGAAAATTCGTAGAGTTATGACATCGACCTTCCTTCACTGGGCTGCGTGTTGAATTACGGCACACTACCTCTCACAGAGAGGTGGCCTGTGTCTGTGTGTTGGTCTCTTAATCGTGCCATCTGTTTAACGGAATCGCGGATTCTGCATGCTACAACCATATCAGAAGGCCAATTCACGTAATTTAAAACGTTCAAAATCTAGTCACAGTCTCATCTCGGCGACAAACAAATGTCAAAAACTTGTCAAAATATAGGGAAATTAGAAGTATTTCTTGACAGATTGAGATTGAGATCAGACTGTGATCGTTCTTAAAATTACGAGAAATGCCCCTCAGGTTACAGTCTTTGTAGTACTTACCGGTTAACATCCATTGATGTTCATAGGCCTCCTGGAAGAGGATTGGCTGCGTATTGTTGATCATAGTTTCTTTATAATGTGGTTAGATGCAGCAGTGGGAACGTTTTTGCACAAACTTACCTACTTAGTTTTATGTACAGAATGAGTAAATGACGGCTTCGTGATGGGTCTTTTGGCACCCTGTCTGTAAACTCTTTTTTTTGTCAAGGGTAATCGATCAAGAAAAAGAAAGTACCTTTCTTGTTGAATATAACAGTTGCGATCTTTTAAAATTCTATGCTAATCTTTGGAAATGAACTTTAAATATGACCAATATCTCTTCAGAAGGTTACTTTACATTAAACAACATTCGCGTTCATTTCAGAAAATATAGTTCATTGATTTTTTTATTTGATAATTTCTGACCTCCACGTAGACGAAGCCGCGAGCAAAAGCTTGTACTAAAAGTTTCAGGCTGTTTAGTGTTCCCAATACGGGTCGTGGTGAGCGTGCGACGCGGGTACGAGACGCGGTTTTAGTACCATTGTTCGATTTTTGAGCGCAGCGCGGCCGCGGTGAGGAACCCTCTTTTTTTCGTTACCTACTGTTCCTTTGGTTATGGCAAGCGCACATACTTTTTGACACATATAGCTAGTTGGTTTCTTCTCTATTCGCGAATTTTAACCTATAATACTAACTTCCCAATAATAGTTTCAAGGATTATTGGAATCCTAGACGTAGGTACCTTTCTACAATTGTACATGACAAGTGGATCGGTAATCGGTAACAGTAGTCTGATCATATTCTTTCGTAGATCTCACTTCGTAGAGCTCGTCCATCCTTCCAACAGGATCGTTTAGTCTCATCCCTCGTTAGATAGTCGCAATAACATAGGTCTATTGGCGGGCAAACTGATTGCAGAATTTTGTTTAATATTGAAATAATTAACACAAAATTCGTATCGAATTCAGTAATTGCTGCCTTAGAAATATTATTGTGTAGGTTGTTTCGGGCTATTGCATTCATCCGGCACTTCAGAAGGCCAATTCTCGTAATTTAAAACATTCAAAATCTAGTCGCAGTCTCATCTCGGCGACAGACAAATGTCAAAAACTTGTCAAACTGTAGGGAAATTAGAGGTATTTTTGACAGATTGAGGACCTAGATCTGAGGGGCAATTCTCGTAATTTTAAGAACGTTCACAGTCTGATCTCAGTCTCAATCTGTCAAAAATACTTCTAATTTCCCTACATTTTCCAGAAATTCCTCGGGACGTTGAAAGCTTTTGATGTAAAAGTTTTGTATGTAGATTTATTCGCTCAAATCAACCGAATTTTGATTGTTTTTATTGCCTATTGAACTAGATAAAAAGTTAACAATTTATCGCTATAAGGGAAAATATTTTAGTTGCAAACTAGCCTCAATAATACATGAGGTATATACCTAAAGTATTAGATACAAATTAAATGATTCAAAAAGCCCACAGTGGTGTGTAGTATCAAAGTGAGCTATCATAAAGGGCGCTCATAAAAACCAATCTTACTTTAATTTATTTCCCTTATAGAAAAAGCAATTTCAATATTAGCTGTGAAGAGAAATGGCGCATTTCTTTCGATGTTATTTATCTGTCACTCACGCGACATGATTGCTCTCTTCAGAAACTAGGTAGGTATACATACCTACCTAGTTTCTGAAGAGAGCAATCATTTCGCGAGCAATCTACTCCGTAGAGTAAATCGTTGTTTGCTGACAATATTAGACATGGATGAGAGAGTCCTATACGCTTCGAGACACACGTCAATATTTTAAGTCCACAGATTCTATCCTAATTCACTATCCTGCTAGATTCACTCACAATCTGTCATCTTAATAATAACTGTAAGAAGCTAGTCTGTGCTGTAGTGCCATCAAAACTCTCCATCGGTCATCCTGTAGCGAAGTGTATGGCGTATGACGTGTGCCACGGGTTGACGTGTAAGTATGAAAGTTTTCACTCAAACCGACACAATTTACCGGCTTCCCGTACATTCGCCACTTGGTACCCAGCGCTATCCCGCTGGAACGTGTGAAAGGTACTCGCTATCAGATCCGACACATCTGCACGTGAAATTCCGGACTTTATAATTAAATATGCGCTGGTCGGCTGCGTCCTATTCGGATTGAGACCGTTTTATCGGCTCCGAAATTCAAAGCAAATATAGTCCCTGTATTTCGTAAATGCCGTTGGCAAATCATATTAGCTAGTCTAATCCCCTCTGTTACTCACTTAACTAGAACAATTCCCGGGGCGATCACTGTCCGAAAGGTTACAATGATATTGAGTGTGAAATTCTGGATCAAATCTGTTTAAACAGGTGCCTGCAGTACATTCTGAAGTGTTAGACAAATTGTAGTCATTAACGATATAAAGAGAATGCTCTACCTTGCTCGAAGATGGCGCATTTGTCTAGCGGTGTTGCAGGGATGCCGGTTAGGTGCTCAGTTAAAAGAAATGCGGCATCATAAAAATTATAAATAACAACGGAACAGTCGAGAGTGGCGGCGTCGTAACATTCTATTTTATTTGCTTCGCGTATCATACGTACCAATGAGTTTGTCGGCATGCTTGTAACTGTCGAGAGGTTCTCTGTTTTATCAATGCAAAAGAACGGTTTTGGATAAAAAGGAACTGCGTCACATTTAATACCTACTGATTTGACTATACCTATTGTCATTGGGGAATACCTACCTCGAACATATTCTTAATCCGAATCGTTATGAATACCTAAAAAGGTTACAGATAGTGAGTACTTACTCTGTAAAAATAAACGCTAATAGATTGTCGTATAAGTTGCTACCGACAAATCAAACCATAAATTGTAAAGCCAAGTACTCTTGCTAACAATCACAATATATAAAGAGCCAAAATCATTTACGTAAGGCCACTGACAGAGAAATCAGAAAAAAACTGTGACAAGGGTTTGGTGGCACGGTTCTAATGAAGAAAACAACAGGCTGAATAAAGCAGTGCTCATCCAACCACACGGGAGCTCTGTGTTCATATTAACACACTCCGCAATACTCACGTTCGCGTACATTTGTGCGGGGCACTGAATGTCAAGATAAGCTGGCGGCTTACAATTTGAGATAGAAGCCCTGGCGCGGTGCCAACTCCTTGCCATGTCTGTCTTTGCATACGAATGAGTATACCTCTAAGGAAGTCGTAATTAAAAAATATCATTGCTCCTCATTTTTTATTACTTCAAAAGCGCCCAAACACAAACGTAAATAACGACGTTTGCTTAAAGAATTCCAGGTAAATTCATCGGAAAGTCATAGTGTTCACTTGCTAAAGCTTAAACATTTCCATAAGCTGCACAATGGACATCGCGGAAATGCAAATTATGCATTATACGTGTAATGACCATAGTGCGAACCAAATGCACAAAGCTGCAGTAAATTAAATTCGTGAATGGTCATTTAAATGTTTGAAATGAAGGTATTTATATTCCTAAAACGCAGGAGTTATGTCATAAATTGAAACGACGAGTAATTATTTTCGCGTCGTGACTGGTGAGGTATACACATAGAAGTGTGTGCCTTTGAAAGAAACTGGACTTAAAAAATAATTTGGTTGAGAATTTTTTTGCTGCAAGCGTAAGGTGACTGGTAATTATTGACCCATACTTGAACGCATGATTGTATTCATAATAACAAACAACTTTCCCGATGAAACGATTTTTTTAAATTGACTAAAGGAAAATTCAGTACCTAACAAGAATAATACACCATCAGCTGTATTTTAGTTACTAATCCCTCTTTACAAACAAAAGTACTCCACTTTTACCATGCATTAATCTTTTTCATTCAAATAAGAACCGTACGGACCGCGCGCGCAGTTCTATTGGGATGATTGGGGTCATGAACTTGGTAAATAAAAAGTAAACGTTTCTTTGGAAAAGTGGTTTGTTATGATGAGTACATCATGTGTTTCAGTATTGGTCACTAATTACCAGTCACCCTATATATCTATTCATATTATAAATTAAAGTCGCTTTTCGAGCCTGTGTGTCTTTAAGCATATCATAATCAGCTTATAATGTTCCCACTGCTGGGACACAGACCTCAGCTCAGTGCCGTAATCCACCTTGCGGGCCCCGTGCGCATTGGTAGATGTCTTCGAATTTTTTGCCGGTTCCCTCACGATGCTTTTCTTCACCGTTTTGAGAGCAGTGATGATGCAATAACTTACACAAAGTTAAACGCTTGTCAGGGTTCGAACGTAGCCGCCGGGGCTGCGGGTTGTGCCGCCGGGGCTGCGGGTTGTTCGAAAGAGATACCGTGGCCCCTGGCACAGGCAACTGAAGGAACACGGGTGGGTTTTAGTCAGTAAAAGTCTGACACTCCCTTTTGCTCCGCCCACGAGCAGAAGGGAGTGGGAGGAGGAGTCATTTGATGATTTCCCACCCAGAAAAAAAAAAAAAAGGGTTCGAACGTACAACTCGTAAGTTGCGCTCGTTACCCCTGGGTACCACTGCACCGCAATGTTCCTATATACTATATACAATGTTCCTATATACTATATACAATGTTCCTATATACTATATACAATGTTCCTATATACTACGCAACGGATTATAATGCGGTTTTCACTATCACTATCAAATATCGATGTTGCGTCAAATCGTAAAAACCGTGCGAAGAAGGAGAGGGTCGCTGGGTCAGTTTGTACCCAACTCAGCGATCCTCTCCTTCTTCGCACGGTTTTTACGATTTGACACAACATCGATATTTGATAGATATTTGATAGGTACTTAACCCTAAAAATTAAACCGCCGAAAAAACTGAAAAGTAAAACATAATAAACCTTTTTTATTTAACCTTAATAACTAAGTTCTTAAACTAATGTAAGTATACCTACCTAAGTAATTTTGAGTCGGCGCCAAACAATCAATAAACAAATATCACTAAATTAAGTTAAATTCGACTCAAAATGATTTCATTATTCATTACATTAGATTAAGAGCTTAGTTATTAAGGTTAAAATTATTTCATTACATTAGTTTAAGAACTTAGTTATTAAGGTTAAATAAAAAAAGGTTTATTATATTTGCTTTTAAATTTTTTCCGCGGTTTAATTTTTTTGTTAAAGTTTTTATTTTATAATCTACTAATTGTTTGCCTAAGGGCATATGTGGCACTGAGTGGAGTAACAATACACAACTCAGCATTCAAATCTGTGAGTGAACAATAAACCACCCCTATTTTCCCACCCTTAGGGTTGGATTCTTTTTCCCAAATTTATATGGGATCAACTTTGGGGTATACTTCCTTTCCAATAAAAAAGAATTATCAAAATCGGACTACTCTGTAAAAAGTTATGCGTGATCATACATAAAAAAAAAAAAACGCGTCGACTTGAGAACCTCCTCCGTTTTTTTCATCTGTTAAAAAGAGACTAACACCCCGATGCCAGCCCATCTATTCTGTAACAATCTCACCGTGTAAACTTCTGCTGTGTGAAGTGAGCTTGAAGTGAACTGTCATCCCACCCTGACGCTAGGGATTGACAGTTTACTTGATCTAAGTTTTCACGGTGAGATTTTTACAGAATAGATCGGCTGAACACTAAGTTTAAATGATCGAATTACATCAGCGTTTTACGGTTTTCTGGGGCGCCAGACAATGAACTGAAATTTGATGCATGTAACCTGGCATGAACAATATATTCAAATCCGTATTACCGATCATATTAGATTTTTCAGCCTGACCTCGGCAGACTCGAGTCATGTCTATCCGTGTGTCTATTTCTATATTTATTATGCTCGATACATAAATCATGTTTTATTAAATATACATTTTGTTATTAATTTAACTTAATGTAGATTCAGTAAAGATCATCATAATACCAGCCTATTTTTGTCCCATTGCTGGGCAAAGACCACGTCTCATTCTCTTTCAGGGGCGCGGCGCTTTTAGAAAACCTCATTTGCTCATTTGATGACTCGAAAAAGTGGCGAAGTGCAATGGAGCGTAGGTAATTATTTCAACAAATAGGCCTAGTTTCCATACTGTTCATATTTATACTGTGCCCGGGGCGAGGAAAATGGCGCGAATCATAACAACTACATAGGCTCTATTCTATTCGGAAATGATGTGTCGGTCAACTCTTAGGTTGGTATCTACCCCCACCTCTGATTAACGAACCGAGCGTGTGTTCGCACATGTAAACATAAGTAATCAGAGGCGCCTGCCTGTTTTGAGGAAGGGAGAAGAGTTTTGAGGTTTCGTTTTGCTCGCATCGGCAACGCGCATCGCAAAATGAAAATTTTGATAACGTATACCGGCCATCAGTAACTGGCATCCGTTGCCCGCATCTATCTATTTATATATATAAAAATCAATTGCTGTTCGTTTCAGTCGCTAAAACTCGATAATGGCTGGGCCGATTTAGTGATTTTGGTTTTGAAATGTTTGTCGTAGTCCAGAGGTTTAAACGGTAAGAAAATATGGAAAAATTGCGAGGAAGATAGTAAAAACAACAATTTCATTTTCCCATATAAACTGTTCTACCTACTTTCCTGACAAAAATTTGACGATCGTCCCTTCGGTACGGTAGACTCGGGTCCACTCGAATTGAAGCACGTATTAAATGAAGGATTTTGAATAGTGTAGGAGTACGTTAGGAGTAGGGTAGGAGTAGGGTAGGAGTAGGGTAGGAGTAGGGTAGGAGTAGGGTAGGAGTAGGGTAGGAGTAGGGTAGGAGTAGGGTAGGAGTAGGTTAGGAGTAGGGTAGGAGTAGGGTAGGAGTATAGTAGGTGTAGGGTAGAAGTAGGTTAGGAGTAGGGCTAGAAGTAGGGTAGGAGTAGGGTAGGAGTAGTGTAGGAGTAGGGTAGGAGTAGTGTAGGAGTAAGGTAGGAGTAGGGTAGGAGTAGTGTAGGAGTTGGGTAGGAGTAGGGTAGGAGTAGGGTAAGGGGTAGGAGTAGTGTAGGAGTTGGGTAGGAGTAGGGTAGGGGGTAGGACACCACGCGAACGAAGTAGCGCCGAGCAGCTAGAAATAATTTATATGGCAAAACAACGTTTGCCGGGTCAGCTAGTCATTAATAAATAATAATCTATATAAATAAAAAATAATCTTCGAAATGTATGTACCCATGTATGTGCCCATAACTTTCGAAAGAATGCACCAAATTGGATAATTCTTTTTTTTTGTGTTCGTTATTGTCAGGACAAGGTTTGTATACATAATTGGACCCGGTAGGCGGCGCTGCTTTTTCGGGTGGGTTGACATCGGCCGGGTCCGCTAGGTTCTATCAATCAATCAGCGTTTTACTTATAGGAGTAGGGTAGGAGTAGTGTAGGAGTAGGTTAGGAGTAGGGTAGGCGTATTAGGGTAGGAGTAGGGTAGGAGTAGGTTAGGAGTAGGGTAGAAGTAGGGTAGGAGTAGGGTAGGAGTAGTGTAGGAGTAGGTTAGGAGTAGGGTAGGCGTATTAGGGTAGGAGTAGGGTAGGAGTAGGTTAGGAGTAGGGTAGAAGTTGGGTAGGAGTAGGGTAGGAGTAGGGTAAGGGGTAGGAGTAGTGTAGGAGTTGGGTAGGAGTAGGGTAGGGGGTAGGACACCACGCGAACGAAGTAGCGCCGGGCAGCTAGAAATAATTTATATGGCAAAACAACGTTTGCTGGGTCAGCTAGTAAATAATAAATTGAGACAACATCACATACATTGACCTGGTCCCAAACTAAGGTGTTCCCTTGTGCTATGGTAACCAGGAACAGCGAAGGTACCACAAACACCCAGACCCAACACAAATATCTGTTTCATCAACAAACATTTGTGTTGGTGCGGAAATCGAACCCGCGACCCTTGCGTCTCAAACGGCGCTCTAAACCACTGCGCTAAACGGGTCGTCGGGTAATGAAAAAACGCCCATCCCTAAAAGGCGATTACTGATCTGTTTCTTAATGTTTATTCTCAGGGGCGCTCGGCACCCACTGTTTATTTCTCATGGGTGCTTGAGCCCCCGAGCACCCACAGAGTCGGCGCCCCTGTTCTCATCTCTCTCAAATGTCATGTAGAAGCTTATGGGCTTACCTTATTGGATTCTATGGCAGCTAACTTAGTTCCAACAGAATGAAAAAAAAAAAACTAATAAAAAAAATAAAAGTACTTAATTTATTTCTAATTAGGCTGAGAATCAGCAATTTTTGAACGTCAAAATTACAAAAGACAGTCCCCCAAAACGCCCGCCCGTCACCACTTCCTAGTGCTTTCGCTGGGAAGAAGAAGTGGCGCAACAAACTCCCCAGTAAAAGTAAAAAGTATTTATTGTGACTCGCACAGGAAGATCACAAATTAAACCAAACACAATCATAAAAATAAATCAAATTGCCAAAATTATGTTTTCGGACATTCATTATTTTTGTTCAGTTTTTGTCCATTCAGAAAAATATTATTTTAACGAGCAGAGCGGAGTAGATTGATCGCAATTCCATTTAAATTATTGGGGTCTTGTTATCGGTTCAATTACACTGTAAGTTCACCTTTAGCGAACTGTAACAGAATCATCCATTACGGGAAATGCATTAATTACCAATCTCTCTGTATAGTCTATGTGTGTATGTGTCTATTTGAGCAAAATACTGCCCGAATGTGTATTTGTGTGATTTCCACGAACCTGTAATACTAACCATCAATAGGACCTTTGTTAGTTCATTTGGTATACGAGGCGGTTGGAAAATGTATTGGATTTAATTGGGAATACTGGCAACAGTAATATTAAGTTACGTAGGTAAGCAAATAAATACATACTGTTGTACCCTCCTGACGTATATCAATTGCCATATCAACTAAAATGATATCATACTATATACCCGGCTAAGTAATAACAGCCGCACGGGTCAATAGATCAGAAGGCCAATTCTCGTAATTTAAAACGTACAAAATCTAGTCGCAGTCTCATCTCAGCGATAAATAAATGTCAAAAGCTTGTCAAAACGTAGGGAAATTAAAGTTATTTTTGACAGATTGAGACTGAGATCAGACTGTGAACATTCTTAAAATTACGAGAATTGCTCCTCTGGTTAAGCTACGTTTGCCGCGGTTAGATAAAACACTTTGAAGTTTATAATATCAACACTTACTTTATTTTCCCGGACAGAGTCTTTGACAAGGAGCTCTTCTTTCTAGTACATTTTAAAGTGTTGGTGATAAAGTAATTGTCGGGAGCGACAGGTTGCCTGCGAGGTAGTCAGTCCTTTATCTGTCCACTGGTGCTATAACAGCCTTTCTCTCAATAGAAATTTTATATCTCCCGGGACGATAGCAGCTTCAACCTTTATTTTGTTTCAAAACTGCACATCTCAGTGACTTTTGAAAATATCACGAATTCCAAACCGTGAGAAAAATTCCGGACGCTATTTTACTTCTTTAGGAAACTAGAGATCTTAAAAAGAAAGTAGAACCAACTCTCAAAGTTTCGCACAAGAGTTTTACCGTTTTAATGCATTTTGTTAAAAGTTACACCACGGAAACAAGACAGTGTGTACCTCTGTGACGTATTCGATGTTTTTGAGAAGTTAGGCAAAAAACTTTGAAGTGAATAAGAAAATAGTAGCGAGCTACCTGCGGGACCCTCATCATCATCTGCCTAGCCTTTTGCCGAACTATGTTGGGGTCGGCTTCCAGTCTAACCGGATGCAGCGTAACCCTGCCAGCCCAGCTGGGACCCTTATCTATTACAATAAAAGTTGGTGTTTCAATTTTCTGAAGGGCATATAAGTCCGCTGTCGCTGTACGTAGCTGGTCTTATTTTTTATCTTATCCCATGTGTATAACTCCAGCTTCCTCTTATGTGATAGAATAATTCTACCTTTGCCAATATATAAGGCATAATAGCTGCAATCAAAGTTCCCAGTCTTAATTTAGCTGCTACAAAAACTTCATTAATATGAGTCGTTGAGTGTGTGTTAGCTGGAGTGACGTCAACCCAGCGGCTCATTCATATCTTCCAAACGAAAAATGATATGATTATGTATTATAGCTCAAAAAATAAGGCGTAATAGCTGCCATCGGCAGCAAAATATTCAAATTTCTGGTCAAAATATTCTATGAGTTATTAAACCGATAAATATGTGTAAGCTGGAGTGACGGCACCGCAGCTGTTCATGTCATATCTTCCGAATGAAAGAAGATATGAATCTTCGAATAAATTTTTGAGCTATAATATATAAGTATTATAACTCAGCGAAAATTTAGGCATAATAGCTGCCATAGGCAGCAAAATTTTCAAATCTCTAGGCCTTGTAGTTTCCACGTAATAAACAAAAAAACAGTTTTCGCGCCAAAACCATCCAACATGACCTCCTCCTAAGCAATAATTTGATGTTTTTGGCGTGAAAACTGTTTTTTATGACATGAGCAGCTGGGGTGCCATCACTCCAGCTTACACATATTTATCGGTGTAATAACTCATAGAGTATTTTGACCAGAGACTTTAAAATTTTGCTGCCGATGGCAGCTATTACGCCTTATTTTTTAAGCTATAATACATAATCATATCTTCTTTCGTTTGGAAGAGAAATGAATGAACAGCTGGCGTGACGTCACTCCAGCTTACACGCACGTTTATGATCGTAGTTTCAACACTTTTTAAGTATTATCGTTCAGTTTTTTCCTACCTTGTGCAGCTATTTTGCCTTATTTTTCTGACTATAGTCCAAAACCCTAACCTTACTGATTTGCCTGTATCGAATGAGGAAGCTGGGGTGACGTCACTCCAGCTAACACACTAAACGACTCATATTAACGAAGTTTTTGTGGCAGCTAAATTAAGACAGGGAACTTTGATTGCAGCTATTATGCCTTAAATATTGGCATAGGTAGAATTATTCTATCACATATGAGGTAGCTGGAGTTATACACACTCTTATCCGTGTCGTGATTTTTTTTAAAACTAGCTGTGCTCGCGACTTCATTCGCGTGCATGTTGGAAAACAAATTGGATTTGATAGTTTTTTTTTGTGCGGAACCCACATTTTTTTTCCCAAAATAAAAGTAAAGTCTAAATTACTCCGTATAACATCAGCTATCTCCCAGTGAAAGTCTTGTCAAAATCGGTCCAGCTGTTTCGGAGGTCAGCCGGAACAGACAGATAGACAGATATCTATTTTTAAATAATTACGTTTACGTTGCATTTAGTAAAAAATCTGTTATTATGACATTATAAACAGACACTTTAATCTATTTTATTTATAGTATAGATATTTCTATATTACCTATATTTGACCTTAAAACTAAATCTTACGTTGGTTGAGTTGAGCGTCAACAATCTGACGCAAAACTTTATCTGACAAATGTACCTATCAAGCCAATTTCTGTCTTAATGCAACTTGAAGACACAACAAATTAATTCAATCGGCTAGGCTTCTCTTTGTTTCAATCTTCATTTTCTAGTAAACGATGAACGAGAGGAACGGAGTACCTCCACTTAGATCTTATTTGTAAAACGGTTTAAACTCCTATAAAACCTCATGTATTATGGTAACTGCCTATCTCATCTAACGTTGAGGCGGGGTTGAATAAATGATGGCGACTAGTTCGTCTAGCTTTCAGGTTATCTGTCGCACCGCTGACGAGTAAGCGATTAGCTATCAATGATTATTTCGCTCAAGAAACGTGCAAAACATTGTGGGTCCCATGTATACAGGGTGTGGCGTAAATAATGGATAACCCTGAAACTGTCGATCGACCACATTATTATCTATCATTTACCCCACTTATATCGCCTTAAGCCCATGGATGTCCAAATTATTGATATTTTTGATATTTTAAATAAAAATCGTACTTACTCTTACAAAATCAGCTGCCATTTCTACAATTGGTGACTTGTTCTCGTTTTGTTTTTTTATGTCACTCCTGAATATTTGTATTATCAGACCAGTATCAAGATTTTTTATTACAATCTAAGATAACATTGCAAAAAATACTTATTCTTAAATTTAAAAAAAAAATCTACGGAATTATGCAATGTTGGGCCCCCTATATCGAAAAAATAATGTACTCCACTGCGGTAGCCCATTATTTTATAAAATTGCCTATTTAATGCAGATTCTAAAATGGTATAATAATAACCACTATCTTGATAAAATACAAAGTTATTGGTGTTCGAATCTTAAAGGAGAATTTTCATAGATATTTTAGATATTTTAGACTCAAAGAGAATGAGAATTTCCTTAAAATTTGATCACTATGGGTTTGTTGACACAATAAAAGACATTAGTAATTAATCAAATTTATGGAAAAAAAATTATACAAGGTGTTCGAAGTGGGCTCCTTCAGTTGCTATGCACGCTGTACACCTTCTTATGAAGGACCGTTTCAATCGGCGTGCAAATCCTGCCGACGATATTTCGTCAGCAGCCGAACGTATGCGTTGTCGCAGCTGTTCAACTGAAGTGATTTCTTCTTTGTAAACAATCTCTTTTAAGCAGCCCCAGTAAAAAAAGTCCAATGGGTTTAAATCTGGCGAGCGAGTTGGCCACAGTATTGGCCCTAGACGTCCTATCCACCTCCCTGGATAGGTTTCATTAAGGTGCTGTCGTACTCTTAGCGCATAATGTGCGGGGCAGCCGTCGTTTTGAACCCACAAATCCAATACACAGGCAAATCGGAGTCCGGTAAGAAAAGCAGTAAGTCACAAATAATAATAACAGGGAGAGCGACGAAATACGGATGCGCGCGACTAATTACGAGAACGTTAGTGCACTAAAGTGGATCGCTTTATCTCGTTCGGATGAATGCTATTTGCTCAAACAAAACAAAAGAGTTTCGATAAACAAAAGAGTTGCTAGTAAAGACTAGCAACTCTTTTGTTTTTAATTTAAGAATAAGTATTTTTTGCAATGTTATCTTAGATTGTAATAAAAAATCTTGATACTGGTCTGATAATACAAATATTCAGGAGTGACATAAAAAAAACAAAACGAGAACAAGTCACCAAATGTAGAAATGGCAGCTGATTTTGTAAGAGTAAGTACGATTTTTATTTAAAATATCAAAAATATCAATAATTTCGTCATCCATGGGCTTAAGCGTAATAGGATGCCTTTTATTTTTAATATATATTAATGACCTACCTAAAATCATAGAAGGGCCATGTGTCCTATTCGCCGACGATATATCCATATTAGTCTCATGCCAAGACAATGTAAATATAGAAAAAACCCTTAATTCCATTCTTACAAAAACTTGCAATTGGATGAACGAGCATAACCTCGAGATAAACTACTCCAAAACAAAATTAATAACTTTTCACCCTTACCAAAAAACTCCTTTAACTTTAGATTTTACGTTCAATGGCTCAAAATTAGAAACTGTTAACGAATTTACATTACTCGGACTAGTTATAGACACACACGTAAACTGGAAATCACACATACAGAAAACTCACTCAAAGATTTCTAAATTCTCATACGCCCTCCGTGAAATAAAAAAGACCACCAATTTTCAGACAGCCCTCACCACCTACTATGCTTATGCCTATGCATGGCTTAGCTATGGTGTCACTCTTTGGGGAAACAGTACAGATGCACAAATACTGTTCACGCTGCAAAAGAAATTGGTCAGAATCCTGGTAAACATTGAGCAAACCGATAGTTGTAAACCTTTCTTTCAAAAACACAATATTTTAACCCTTCCGTGTATATATATCTTAGAAACATGCAAATTTGTGCGAAAACATCACGAGTTCTACTCAAAACGTGAAGACATCCAGTCGCGCTATCTACTCAGACACCGATCTAGGCTAAACATACCAAGTTCTCGACTAAAAATGCACTCAAAAAGTCCCTATGTAATGTCCATTAAAGTATATAATAAACTATCAATAAAAAACGAAAAAACTCACACATTTCTAAAAAAACTAAGAGATTTTTTGTTAAAGAAAAGCTACTACTCATTAAATGAATATTTAAGTGATATACATGTAAAGTCATAATTTTAGTAGTCAAAATTAAATATTTATATTATATTTATTAATTATTACAAGATCTCCCAATAGATACCTATTTATATTCTATATTATAAATACCTACTATTAGTTTATCTTAGAAATTACCTACCTACTGTATAATAATTATAATTTACAAGTGCTTCCTCTCTCCTAACTCACTTATTTGCTGTGCCCGACAGGGTCCATGTGATCTAATTTTAAGTTTTACCACCTAAGTACTACATGTGGAATGCAATAAAGTATTGAGTATTGAGTATTGAGTATTGTTAAGGCGATATAAGTGGGGTAAAAGATAGATAATAATCTGGTCGATCGACAGTTTCAGGGTTATCCATTATTTACGCCACACCCTGTATAAAAGAGATACCTATATTAAGGGTTAGTTGTTTCAAACAGTCAAACAGTTGCTTAACGTAACATACGTACGTCAATTAATAACGAGTACGTAATCGTTAATATTTGACGTAAGTCTAGGCCATAATTTTTTAATTGTAATTTGAATCAACGCATTTTTTGCTTTGACGATAGTTAGCGCCATTTTTGACGTATACGCGTGCGTCAAGTGGCATTGAAACAACCCGCCCTAATAACAGAAGGCCAATTCTCGTAATTTAAAACGTTCAAAATCTAGTCGCAGTCTCATCTCGGCGACAAACAAATGTCAAACACTTGTCAATATGTAGGGAAATTAGACGTATTTTTGACACATTGAGACTAAGATCAGACTGTGCATGTTCTTAAAATTACGAGAATTGGCCCGCTGATCGCTGACTGTTCACACTGCCGATGAGTACTCGTTTGTTGGAGCGACAAGAGCTATTAAAGAGAGTACTCGCTCAGCGACGTTCGCTTGGTGGACAGAACACTCGCTGAGAGCCTCACGCTATACATACCAGCGAGTAATCGCTCGTTACCGCCATGCACTCGCTGCTCATCAACTCATTTCATATGTTCGAAAAATTTGTCTCCTCAACAACGTAAATAACGCAATGGATGTTGTTGAATTGTTAAAATGAAAGCCATTGCCACTGTGAGTGTGTTACGCATTTACCCCGCTGGTGCCATAAGCTGAGTACACTCATCAATGCTTTAGATGGAGTCGTGTGACCGCCGAGCGGCAACATACTGAAGTCTAATCCTTTAGTTTATAAAGTGCTGTTTGTAAACCAGGTAGACAGGTCGACATCATTTCGCGCGGCCGAAGGGGAAAGTTTAAATTCAATCCGCATTTGCTTGGCTTCCTTATCAATCAATTTGTTGCATCAACAACGTAGTTAGTTTCATTTTATAAAGTTTTGCTGGCGCCATATTCAATTTCCAGTGACGTCATAATTATGACCTAGGAAACGAGATCATAGCAACTTAGTTAAATTGGTTCAGTGGGATGGCGGTTGGTGTACCGACTATTTATTATTTACTTCAATTCCAATGTAAAGTAGGTACTTATTATCTACCACTTACTAACACCACCTTTGTTTTAAAAACCAACGTATTGAAATAAATAGGTTTATAAACGAACTAACTTCTGTGGACAACTTCATCTGCGTGTTTGTTGTTCCCCGACCCATCCCGTCGCATCGTATCGCCTGCCCGCATAATCATCCTATAATGTTCCCACTGCTGGGACACAGGCCTCCTCTCTTCGCAAGGGGCTTCGAGGAGCTCCTGCTCGCCCTAGTACTTTATTTTCGCTTAGCTTTATATCGTTTTTTTCTTTTTGCTAGGCTCCTAGGATCGTACCGTGATATTTTAGAACCTATAGCCTTCCTCAAGAATTAGGCTATCAAATGCAAAAAGATTTTTTCAAATCCGACTGGTAATTCCGGAGATTACCCCCTTCATACAAACTTCACCAAACAGATAAACAAACAAATACCTCTTTATAATATTAAATATACTTATAGATTAAGAATATCACACAGAAATGTTTTACTTAAAACTAGTGCAGCTCAAAAAGTAACTTCCTTTTCAGCTCTGCGGTAGTCGGGTCAAAAGGAATATAAACGGGCAGTCATGTGTAATTGAATTTCCACCCGGTTGTTGACGGTCTTAAAATTATGACCAAGGAACTCTCAACTTCAGGAATAGCTGTTCGAAGTAATTTGTTACACTGTGGACAGAAAGTTTTGTTGAACTAACTTAATACAATTATAATCATAGGAGGTACAGTAGTCGGGCATTAAGGCTCCCGTAGAAAGGCGCGGCGCGACAGCGCGACGTGACTCTAGTAGAACAATTTCTATGAAAACTTCATGGAAATTGTTCTTCCAGAATCACGTCGCACCGTCGCATCGCGCCTGTGTACGGGAGTCTTTTTAGTGGCACAGCGATCTTTAGAAACAGGTCGAATAGTTGTGCTGACTTTTTTCTTAAACTTGATAGTTAAGGGGGATGCGCTAGGTAGCCCGTGAAATTCAAATTATCTTACGCTTTTATAAATTCGCAGATCAGTGTCAGGTTGTATGTCAAAGTCAAAGTCAAATCATTTATTTCAAATAGGCACATAAAAGGCACTATTGAACGTCAAAAATAAAATTAAATAAAATTGATTCTAGTCGCCCCTTCCAAAAGGTAGTTTTTGTATGGAGAAGAATGTGCAAGAAACTCCACCGTTACTCTTTTAAAATGTTTTACAATATTTTGCATACATTAATTATATAATTATATGTGAAGACGATGCACCTAAAAATAAAATTACTATACCACAATAGGTAAAAGAATTAAAATGGATAAATGAAACCATGACATTTATATTAACTTTGTGATAGATACATGGTGATCACATATTCACAAATATTCCAAAAGTAGACGATTTTATGTTGAACAAAATATGATTCGTGACCGTAACAAGTATGTATTTACAGAAATATAATCATTATAATCATCAATACAACCCTCTAAGCTCATATAATCTTATTGATTCGTATTTCATGAAATAGTCTATCAAAAACGTAAGAAACTTGGAATTTCACGGGCTACCCTGGTGTTTGGTGTTTCCCCCTTCAGTTACCCCAGTAGATATCTCAGTTCAAATATCAGTGATGCAGCTCAAACGGAACCCAATTGCTCACAAATGCTTTGTCATATAACACTTTATAAATAGTTGTTCAGATCTGTATCTTATGCAAAGTCTCATCTTGTGACCGCAGTGTATCCCGGGCAGGCCACCGCCGCGGGCCACGACCTCAATGCACCCTCCAAGCTTTTATGCGAGGCCCGAAACACGAAATAATCATGCCTCGTTTCATAAAAATTCATACATTTTAGCGCGAATTATACATACGTTCATCATTGCAGGTTGTAGACGATACAGTAGAACGATCTGGAGGTGCTATTAACAGACGATCTCATCATCCCATCAGAGGGACAATTCCCGTATTTTTAGGAACGTTCGCATTCTAATCTCAGTCTCAATCTGTCAAAAATACCTCTAATTTCCCTACATTTTTGACAAGTTTTTGACATTTGTTTGTCGCCGAGATGAGACTGCGACTAGATTTTGAACGTTTTAAATTACAAGACCAACCTTCAGATATGAAAAGCCGAAACGATGCGCAAAAATACATTCAAGAATGTTACCATCGGAAATTGAAAATATCGCCCTCCGGAATTTGTCTCGCCACCTGTGCGAAAGGGACCTACTGAAATACTGTTTCATTGTAAGCATCCGCAGGTTTGCAGCTATTTAAAAAAGTGGAGAGTCTTCGTCTAAGTGCCGAACAAGGCACCTTGTTTTTGTTTGTGGTTTTTACAAAGGTCTTCGTCCACATTTTTTATTTGATATAAGTAAATCTCAAGCTTTTCTCTGTCGCGATGGGCACTGTACGTTTGATTATTTAATATTTTTTTACTTGAGTGCGAATACTGGATAATATATTATTAGCCAGATTTCTCACACAATAAAAACAACAATAAACTCGAAAGCAACATCTTAAAAGCAGCTAACATATTTTTCTCGTTGACAATGTATTTGTGGTGCGCGTAACTTTTCCATACTTCGGGATGTTAGGCGCGGCCCAGATCTCGCAGGTCAAGGTCCCTCGCTCCTCCGGCTCCTTCGAGCCGACTACGGACAAGCTTCCAGACCTTAAATTGACCACGAAATATTGCCGAATTTTATGAGACAACTGCCTACGATTGTGCCCGTATCGGAAATTACAGATAAGGGACCGCTGCCTCTTTTTAGCCTCCCCTTTGTGGTACCTGAAAAATGGTATGTAAAATATGTACCTAAATCTCTATAGTAAATAAAAATGTAGTTTGGTTTTTATTTACTTTTTTTTCTAAATTCCCATCAAAATTGCATAAATGTCTGCACAGTCATATTTTATCTGTTTGAAATACCACTCAATGTGTTTGCTAAAAACGACGAATACTAACAAATAAGCTCCAAGTTTTCGTTTTAAAACGCAAAAATTGGAGCTCTTTGATGTCATATTTTTTTTCTCGTTACGGTATTTACACGATTTACATGGCTCAATCATAATCAGCCTATAGCGTCCCCACTGCTGGGACACACACAATAGGTACCTAATCCACCATGCGGCCCCATTGCGGGCTGTTGGCTGTCACATGTCTTGAATTGTTGGTTTTAGGACATACCGGTTTCCTCACGATGCGAAATTCTTATGGTAGCGGTAATGAAATCAACTACACAAAGTAATCCGACCTACATAGTAGTCGGGGACGTTGCCACTGGACCACTACTCTGTTACATTTTTCTTTACATTTTGCATAATATTTTTTAAATCATTCATTCATTTGGAACAAGTTACTTTTATCCGGATTTCAAAGCGTTCTGTTTACTCTTTTGCTGTTAACATTTAATTCCACAGTTCTACACGAACAAAAAGAGTGAAAGTATAAATAAAACATTATTTTCGCGCTGGATGCATAGGACCGGCTGATGTGGCGACGCTTGGAGGAGGGCTTCGTCCAGCAGAGGACTTCTATCGGCTGAAATGATTATGATGATTTTGATTATTTTTGAAAGAAAGAAAGAAAAAATATTTATTGCGACTCGTACAAGAAGATCACAAACTAAACACAGTCAAAAATAATAAACCAAATTATATTTAGAAAAAAGTAACAAATAGAAAAATGAAACAGCCCTATACGAGGCCGAAAGGCTCCTAGCTCAGCATGATGCTGCGACATTTAAAAAATAAAAGTCGTAGCGCTGGTATTCTGATAGGGCCCGCTGTGATGACGCTGTTTTCAACTAGCTCGCATCATTTCAGCCATAAAAATCCACTGCTGGACATAGGCCTCCCCCAAGCACCTCCACTTCGACAGTTTCTGTGCTTCCCGCAAACTAAGACGCGTAAAGTAGCGTTTTTGGTTAACCATTTGCCAACTGATTTTAATGGATGGTGCTGTTTATTCTGGTTCTACCTGTGCCTGTGACTCAAAAGTCAATTTTTTCATTTCGAAATCTAGAAAATGAAGTATGTGTAAGTTTAATCATATATAAATAAATATTATTATTTATTTTTTATTTATCTTTAAACTAAATATATTCTACAACATTTTATTTACATAATTTAAAGAGCTAATAATAAATGAATTTGAAGTTGAAGATCAGCGGCAACAGACTTTTTCGCACAGTTTACGCAAGTCTGTACAATAAATCGATACTAAACTGGTAATCGAATAATGTGAATCGACGAAGTTACCTATCGGGGAAAACGACTGTTCTTGGCAGACAGATGGACGCAAGAATCATCTAATTACGAGTACATATGTCCCGCTTTCCTTTTAAGGTACGAAACATTAACGTAAAAATGATTGATTCGTGACGCTGCCAGCTATGTGCCGATTCGAGTTTACGATGGCCAATGAATTCGGTGAATTGTGCCGTACGTTTGAAAGTTAGGCTTCAACCTGAATGTGCGAAAAGGTTCATTTTTCTACCACTAGCTGCGCCCCGCGGTTTCACCAGCATAACTCTCGATCCCGTAGTAATACCGGGATAAAATATAATACCGGGATAAAATCCTGTCCTAATCCAGGTCATGGTCTAACCACATGGCCCATCCAAATTCATTCAGCCGTTTTAGCATGAAAGCGACAAACAAAAATAAAAATCTAATCTCTTAGATTTATTTCTAACATCCATATCTCGGATTCCATGAAGAGATCATGTACAGACATGTTGACTTCTATAATTTTATTAAAGTATATAGAGATAGATAAAAAAGATTTGTTGACTATTTTCGCCAGTACTTTTTTCCCTCTCCAATCACTTGGACAACTCAGATAATCATGGAGTGCTCTATTGTTTATGGTTTCTTTCTTTTTCTGTTTTTCTGGTATATTTGCCTTTTGTTATCGGAGTTCTTAATGCTTTCGTAGGCTTATTGTTTTACTTTATGTTTGAACAAAAACTAATATTATGTGTACACCAACTATAATAACAGTAAATGGTTTTCAGAATGGATTGATTGCGGTACATGTAATATCAAGTGAGGGATCTTGTCCTCGTAAGTTATACATTGTATGTCGCTACGTCTGCAGTTGATATATTAAGCGTTCGCCCTCCAACCTCCCAACCTCGTCGGTATCTACCTAAAATGCTACAAATGTATGTGAGAATACATTTTTCTTCAGATATGTTAGCGGTTTTATATACGAGTATAAATGGGAATAGTGTTGCTGTGTTTTATTAGATGTGCAAATGTGTAATCTTTTTGCAATGTTTAATTTATTTCCAGCTTTATCCGTTTTAATATTTAACTTAAAGTCAAATAAAATTTACCCACAAATTACTGCACAATTCGTGATCTTCGCATATTTGTTGCCCAATGACCCATGAATTTTTTCGAATGTCGATTTCGAATTTCGAACAAAAGGATGCGTCAATCGAGGCTGTTGGCAGTGCACTTTGTTGGCTTTGTGTGGCGTGTAGGTCAGGAGGGAGAATTCGCTATATGTACCTTTGTCGCTAAAGGTCATCGGATACGTATAAGCACTGCACTGGATCAGCATTGACAACCTGGCGTCAAACCAACGTTAGCACGTTATCAGATCGGTTTGCACGGGCAATTTTATTATTCGACGACTTTTTGTCGCGCACTACTTTCTCAACTCTCGGTGTTGGGCCGAACATTCAAAATCGAACAGAGAGCATGCATATTTTTTGACAAGCTCAAAAAATATCCACTGTTGGATTTTCAACTTGAGTACGAGGGCTTAGTGTTTATTGCCGCTGCGGCCGGCCGATCGCTCCGCTTGCAAAAAGCTCAAAAGCAAAACGATTATCGTTCATCGACATAAATTCGTTATTTCTTTTTATTGAGGGCAACAACCTTAATCGAGTTATCTTTTTAAATGTGTTATGGGACTGAAGCGCGAGTGAGGCTGTTTATATCACTTACGGTGAGATGTAGGGTATTATGAATGCCGTAACCATGGCCATCATTACCAATCCATACAAATAGAAATTGATTGTCAAACACATAATAATTCACTTTTTTACATGGGTTGCCTTTAATAGCTGTTATGAATGACTCTTTTAGCATTTTATCTTTCAGTAGTCCACTTGGAAGTCCTTGAACCGTCTCCGGAGACAAGTGGCAAGATGTAAGTCCAGCCTGGTAAAGTGTGATTGTGGAGCTATATCGCAAACTATGCTCCACCTCCTATCCTGCCCTCTGTGTTACAAAACATGCAGTCAAAGTGACATTTGCGCTGCCACTGACGACGCCGTGAAAGTGGCAAAGTTTTGGGCCAACAAGATATAAAATTCAATCGTGCCAGCGACACGAAGAAGAAAAAGCATTTTATCCAGAAGAAAATGATCTGTGTTTATAAGTACGTGTTCTGATATACTTATCAATGCAGGGTTAAAACCTCTAGGGTTGGAAACTTGACTTTCAGCTAGAAGCTGCCATAGAACTGTGGCGCTATTCTGTAAAAAGATCACCGTGATAACATAGGTGAAATGAGCTTAAAGTGAGCTGTCATTCCACCTGATGCAAGGGACACACTTTATGTTCATGTCACCTAAGTTTTCACAGTGAGATTTTTACAGAGTAGCACTACTGGAGTGTGATTAAACTTACCTAATGAGATTTTCAAGGGAGCAAAATATTGGGCGAGAGATATGCATGAAAAAATAAAATTCAATATTGTGTCCGAATATTTTCCTCGCATGCTCACTTTTTTTAAAACCATTTAGTACCGGTTTCAAATAAAATGAAAATGCGGTTACAAAAATGCAATAATCCCTCTGATCGAGTTTCGGTCATGCCAGCCAATTTCAATTAAATGGCAGACAAAAAAAAACATGGCAGTCAAAATGCAGAGATTAGCCATCGACGCAGGAGATATTATAGTGCACAAGTGTGTGTGCAAATACAGGTGCACACTTTTCTCTCTGATTCTCATAGTCCGCTGGGACGGTAATCTGACACGACCGGAGAGAGCCATGCCTATCTTTCAATTACAGCCAAAAATTTGGCTAAACAACTTGCTTCTTTTGATCAATGCAATGACAGTATAAATAATTCTGCTACTAATTTGGTCACAATTAATGACATTGCTAATAATTTAAATTAGAAACAAAGACAATAGAGTCAACCTCTAGATATTGTACAGAATTGCAAAAGCAACCCAAAAAAGGGTTTAAAATCAGTAAGTAAATAGTATCAACCCGGTGCATCAAAATATTCAAGGATTTATGATCAGTGGTAAAGGACTTCCGTTAACACTGATGAATTTAATTTGTATGTCAGAAATTATTCAAAATTATTTAAAAAAGTTTGGTATATGGACCAAGTCACGTTATTTGGGTTCAAAGATTAAAAACAGCAGTAATGTAATTAAAACGACTTGGCATATTATTAATAGTGAAACTGGAAGGTCTAGTAATCGAAATACTGACTACAGCCTGTCTATTAAGTAGTAGATTAGTAAAATATCTTGAAAGTACTAAATCACTCTCTGATCATCAATTTGGTTTTAGGCCGAAACGATCCACAAGCCAAGCAGTTCACCAACTCACAAATTTTATAAGGAAGGCTTTTGACACAATTTCTTGTACTTATGAACAAGCTGGAAATGCTGGGAATACGGGGAGTACAATTGCAACTATTATCTGATTACCTTACAGCCCGCCATCAGTGTGTAAAAATAATTCCGTGCATGAGTTCTGAACTAAAGAATACACAGGTATTCTTACAAGGTAGGCCCCAAAGGCCTTGTGGGATTCCATAACAGTATGGAATCCCACACGGCCTTTGGGTCTTACCTTGTTCTTAATCTATATAAATGACCCGTGCAATTTGACACTCCAAAAAGGTGTAATTATCTCATATGCGGATGGCACAGCTCTACTGCTCGCAGCTAATTCAAAGGCCGAAGTCTATGAGGTAGCACAGAATGGTTTTAATACTGTGTCCAATTGGCTTCTCAAAAATCTCTTAACATTAAATACAGATAAAACCAAGTACCTATTATTTACAATGAGACACACTAATCCAACGCTTACTAAACTAGTCATTCAAGCGCATAACAATTGCAATTTACATTATGCTGACATTGCGTGCACTGGTCCCATTTTAGCTAAAACCGACCATATTAAATATCTAGGCGTCACGATTGAGACAAATTTGAACTTTGAGACAAATTTGAACTTCCGCAAACACATCGATTTAGTATGCACCAGAGTGCGCAAACTAATATACATTTTTAAAACTTTACGTAACATTGCAGACTTTAAATTAATTAGACAAGTTTATTTAGCTTTGTGTCAATCTATTATTACCTACTGCATAATGTCCTGGGGTGGTGCCGCTAAATCAATTTTACTGCACCTAGAACGCCCCCAAAGAGCAGTTTTAAAGGTTGCTACTTTTCGTCCATTTAGATTTCCTACACACGAGCTTTATATGGCATGTAAGGTGCTAACAGTACGTCAATTATTTATTTTGAATGTAATTTTATTCCAACACACTGAACTTTATTTTAACCCAGGTAGGTACCTTCAGATAGGAGAAGAAAAGATTTGGTTTGTGCTAACTCTCAGACTAAACATGCTGTTGCTAATCTATTTTATTTATTTTTAGGACCCTTTGTATAACCAGTATAACACAGTGCTAAAAATGTATAGTTTAAGTTATAATAGGTGTAATTTACTAGTACAGAAATATTTGGCAAAACTCAATTATGCAGACACGAAAAAACTACTAGAAATTTTAAAATAAAATCTATCTACCTACTCAAATATAAGTCTCTTCCTTTACGTAATTAATAATAGTCTCCACTTTATCTACTTTAATATTATTCGTTAATTTATTTAAACATTAACTATTTATATCTTACATAATCTAGTTTTAAAATAATATATCCAAAAAGTAACTGATTAAGTCATTGAAAATATTATACCTTCTTTTCAATTTAGCTTCTAATACATTTATTGTTGTCTTCTTTTTAAATGTTTGATGTAAAATGATGGCCTGAAACACAGTTTTTTCATAAACCTAGATCAGGCAGGTCTACATTACAGTTAGAATTTAACTTTCCTCGATTGTAATTAAAGTAAATCATATTTTTACTTTACTTTATACTTGAATAATAAATTGTATTTATTTATTAATTATTAATGACAGCATAATAAAATCAGACTCACAAGTCGCCGAGGCATGTTGCTTGTCTGATATAGAGACAGCCGGTTTAGTGTATTTTAGCTATTTTAGTAGTGTAATATCGTACGGTATTCTATTGTGGGGAAATGTCGCTAATATTCAGACTATCTTTGTTTTGCAGAAGCGAGTTGTTCGATCAATTTATAAATTAAGTCCGAGACACTCGCTCAGAGACAAATTTAAAGAGATTAATGTTATGACTGTGCCTTCTCAGTATATTTATGAAAATCTTTTATATGTGCATAATAATATAAAATTGTTTAAAAAATACAGTGATATCCATGATATCAATACTAGGAACAAACACAAATTTGCTGTACCTACAACAAGGCTCAAGAAAATAGGTGGCTCATTCAGATGCCAATGTATACGCTTTTATAATAAAGTTCCAAGCCCCGTTTAAGATCTAAGCCTTATTAAATTCAAATCATTCAATAGACGTAAGTTGTGCCAGAAAGCCTTTTATACCGTTAAGGATTATATCGAGGACAAAAAGGCTTGGGATTAAGCTGCTTCCAATTTTTTACATATTGAATTTTTTTTTTCTGTTTTGTTGTTTTTTTTATTCACTTTGACATTAGTGAATTTTATATACACTATGACATTTGCTTACTTTGTAAAGTATTCTATTATTTTAATTATTATGAATGTGAAGACTATGTGGGGTCATTTTATTTATATTATTTTCCCTTCTTTTTTTTTTCCTTTCTTTGTTATCGTTCGTCGAATCATCGAGCTTGAGCTGCACGATTTCTGACAAATGCGTGCACTGACTGAACAGATCCTCTCAATCTATGTGGTTCTTTCCTCAAAAGACCATCTCAGACAACGATCTACATGGTCTTCATATGATCTGACCAAGATTATGTCTGGACTTTAAAAGAGACTGTGACCTCTGAGTTGGTTTCGGCCTTTCTTCTCTGACTAGTCAGATAGGAAACACCGACCTCATCTAGTTTTAAAATATGATTGACGTGTAAAAGTGTTTGTACAAACCTACTTACAAAATAAAATCATTTATCAAATCGTAAGGTATATATTTTTTATGGAATTTTCCTGTTGTTCGAACTGATCCAGTAGTTAAAGTTGTTAACATTCGTAATTTTGTTCACTCCTAAAAATAGACATTATTTTTGTTAGACCTTGTTTATTTGTATGATGTTCCATTTCATAATGTTATCACGAAAAAGTATATTATGTTTCAATCTTCAATTTGGGTGACGCAGAACGTCGGTACATGTCTATGGCAGCTGACGGTGACCCTGCCAGACATATAGGTAACATTATTTTATCTTGCCCGTAAAATAAAGCCCGAGCACGTGCCAGAATGTGCCAATCGACCTTAAAGGAAACACCTGATGTTGATGAATCTTAACGGTTATTATTTTGTAAATGGCTTCCAGACGTCAAAAAATATCCAGTAATTCTTTGAATAATCATATGAATAATACACTTCACGGCCCACGCTGTAGCAATTAGTCCTGCGCCTGATCTCTGTCCGGTCGTTTGGATTACCTTCCCATCGGACTTTCAGAGTGAGGGAAAAGAGAGTGGACCTGTGCCTGCGCACATACTTAGGGAGAGCGCCCACGAGCAACTTTTTTCTCAGCAACTAATTTGTTTTTCACATTAAGTCTATGGGTTAGTGCGCGCATGTAACGAGGCGCAAAGACAGCACTTTAGATGTGAGAGACAAATTAATCGCTGGGACAAATATTGCTCGTGGGCGCCCACCCTTAATATGCAATAATTTCTCCTGCAACGAAGGCCAATTCTCCGCTGAGATTTGTCGATATGGCCAAAATTCACTCTGGAGTACTATTAGGTACATACTGTCCGTTTGTGTGTCTTTGGTATCTACCGTGACAATCATTATCACGATTTTAAAATAGGTAAGTTAAAACGATTAGTATGGTTAAATAGATTTATTTAACCGTCGGAAAGGGATTTACATACGTGCGCGTAGTCGAGCGATTTGCAACGTCGTCGCCCGCTCTTTTTTTTTCGTAGGAACGGTCAAAACTAGATAAATACCGCTAATTCAACACGTTGTCAACTTGCTTCATGGTTTGAACTTAGCGATGAATGGATTGCATTTTTGCTTTGTAAAAAAAAAAAATACTGAAGCGACTATAACTTGTGTCTACTAGAAGGCAATAACTTAATTTGATATCTAAGACGATAATTACACGAGTTTTTTCAAGAATTTGGATTTGGAAATGACAATTTATTATGATTATGTAACAGTTACTACACCGCCTATTTCGATTTTTCGCAAGTTTTCAATTTCATCCTGTATAGGTGATACTTCAATTTTTACCAGAATTTTAAACACCTCGTACCGAATGTTTTGTCTGAAATGGATATATAAAAGCAGCACGAAAGAACTAAATCAACTAAGAGGAGATTTCAATAAAAGCTGCCTACTTTTTATCTAACACCAATAGTCGATCGTTAAATGAAATTAGAGATCACAGTATTCAGTTTAAGAACGCTTAAATCACCTTTATGTCGTTGAATATTAAGAGCTGAAGCTATCCTGCCGGTGGGTTGTAAATTCATTGACGTTCTAATGCAGTAGAATAATCCAATCGAGTTTGCTTTTATCTCGAACATTTTGTAAAAGAAATTAAAAGGCGTTTAATTGAGTTTACTTAGCCTATCAGTGACTTACCCGTTCTAGTGTATCGGAAAAGAGGGCTTTATTTTCTTGCTCGTTAGCGGCTAACCCCCCAGGAAGCTTGGCTTATTAAATATTTACTAGAAGGTAAGAAGGGTGATGAAGTACACTGTACTGTACATTAATATTACTACGCACATACTAAGTGTACTCACTAGGTCACTTAGCCATGGCTGAAATACGGTCTCGTTACGTTAGCACTATACTTAGTGCTAACGTAACGAGACCGTATTTCAGCCATGGGGGTCAATCTCCACGGAGATTAGCCTCCGGCGCAGATGTTTTAGTGCACAAGTGATGCTCTCTCTTCCCTCACTCTTATTGTCCGATGGGGCAGCACGTGATCCGAGACGACCGGAGAGAGATCAGGCGCAGGACAACGGCTTACCGTGCTTTTCGAGGCAAGGGGGTATCACACCGCCCACTTACTCCGACCTGCACCCTAATTGCGTAACACACGATCAATCGAAATCTGAATCATTTTGAAGCAAATTGCTAATCCATTGCTTCATAAGTTCGAAAAATTTGTCTGCTCAACACGTAAATAACGCAATGAATGTTGTTGAACTGTCAAAATGAAACCGATTCCGATTGATCGTGTGTTACGTAATTAGGGTGCTGTTACGAAGAAATTCCTAATGGAAAGACCTAATAAAACTATGCCTGACCTGGGAATCGAGTCCAGGACCCTACGGTCAGCAGTCGGGCTTGCGTCAAAGTACGGGCATCTCATAAGCAGATTATAGTACTAAAGCCATAAAAACAAACGAGATTATAATATTAGTTTGCTCAGAGAGTAATTAATGCAGGTATAGTTTTGAAATGAATAAGTTAGGTAATATCATTAGCTACACATGTTCAGGTTAATCCGAATTTATATTACGAAACAAGTTGATACACGTAGTTTCACGTGTAAATAGATGATTATTTACACGTGAAACTATCCATGCAGGACTATGTTTGTGCAACTGGTTTCGTAATGTAAATTCGGCTTCACTTTGACCGCAGGAAAAGCGCATTGCGACGGATTAGTAACCGGTGTTAAAATGACGGAAAAAACTTCATTCGTCGTATCATAATGTTTTACCTTTTACGGTTTTTCGGCTACTTTTATTTATTACAGATAAAAACTCCAGTTTATAGCGGTTTTTTTACGGACTCAGGTCAACAATGAGAGGACTTTGCGGGGACTGTAGATAAGGTCGGACCCTAATTTGTTTTCGGCTCGCAGTAACAGTCCTCAGGCTCTGAATATCCGGTGGAACATCGACACATACGCTTATGTAGGTACCTGCGCACTATGATCAAATTTCGTAGTCCAGCCGTGGTGAGCGATAATGTAAAGAAATAAAGCGTTTTTAAACAACCTTCAATTCAAACTCTCTTCTCTCTATCTTTATAAAAGGATTCCAGCTCATGGAAAGAGAGTAGAGAGGCCTTTGACCAGCAGTGGGACAGTAACGTCTAAAATAAAATAAATAAATAATTAACACTAACTAAATAAATAGGTTCAGTTTAACTAGCTAAGTTATTGGAATACTTTACTAATTAGGGACGCAACGAGTTTACAAAGTTTCAACGAGACGAAGAGGAAGTCGTCCTAACGAAGCTTACAAGATCCAGCCACTAATAGGTAAAGCTAAATAAAACCTAAAAGGAGTAATTCCTTCGTTCAATGTTTTGTAAAATGTGTGTTGTAAGAGGATTGGCAGATTAAACGTTTTTCACTTCTATTTGTTCGATTAAGTCCAGAACAGAAAGGAAATACAATACAGCTTATTGCAGTGAACAGTTTCCGTCAGCCGTCGTCCTGCACTCTTATCTACTTATACTTTTATTTGTTAATAAACTGGAAAAAGCGGATTGCTTTACGACCGACCTGCTCCACCATTTCCCCGCAAAGAAAATAAATATCAACAATAAATTCAAACGGTTTTTATTTTCAACCGATTGTGGATTGTCAAGAGACTTGCAGCATTTGATGACCACTTTATGCCATTAATAAGTACTGCCTCGTTATTCTGTTGAAATATGAAAATGGCGCTGAATGGAAAAGCTATATGCGAAACGAATATTTTGAGTAATAGGGTAGTTGATTTTTTTTTACCTTATTTGAGTTGAATTAATCAGATAGCAAAATAGTGGGTAGCTGGGTAGGTATAGACTGTCCTTAACTTTTTGAGAAAATTAATCTGCAGTCACAGACTTTGAAAAGAATTTAGTCAGCAAGAGAATGGGCAATTTTTCACAAAAATCTATTTTGTATGCCAATCGATCCCGTTGCTTATAATCTCAAAACTCCGTTAGACCAACTGAGGTTTGTGTAATAAAAAGGTCAGAAATCGCAAAAAACTTTTTCCATACATTTCGAAGAAAATGGGACTCCCAACTTACTTTTTAATGATGGATTAACTGGCCGCTATAGCGAAGACTGGCCGAAAACGAACAAAAAAAAAAAAAACTTCCAATTTGGAACGGATATGCGTATTGCGTAATAATTTTATTTGCTTTGAAACAAAATTGTTGCTGGTCATTTCTGACAAAACTGACTTCAAATAATTTAGAACGGTTGTTTAGGCTTGATAAAGAAGAAGGTTGCTCGTTCATAAAAAGTTAGTAGGTACGAGATTCAAGTGTGAAAATATGGTAATTGCAATTTGATCACTTATAGAAGCGTGCCTATTATGACTTGTAAAACGAACCTCGACGTATAGACTTGTTACTGTTCTTGTTGACTAGATTGATTAGCATCAAAAATAGTTTTTATGAAGATTGCTAATTTTCTTACTGACTGTATTTTTTTTTTTCAAAATCTGTGAACGCTAATTAAAATTTCTTAAAAAAGTTAAGGACAGTCTCCTAGGACCGTTTGCCTTAAGGGACAACGGTCAAGGTACCGGTCCTTCCTGCCTCATCTTAAAAATCCACCTTGTATGTAGCTGTCAGGTCAGGTGGGGCTCGTGGCTAAGTAATAACAGCCGCACGGGTCGATTGATCAGGTAAAGCTACGCTTGCCGCGGTCGGGCCGTGGATGAGTGACCATCTTTACATATCCAGACCCCTCCATGTCTCGGCAAGCACGTTAAGCCTGTCCCGGCTGTCATTCGTGAATCTTCGACAGTCGTTACGGGTCGTCAGAAGCCCGAAAGTCAGACAACCAGTCTTAGGGGGTAACCAAGGGGTATCGTATTACCCAGTAACTCAGTCAGATAGGTAGTCGCTCTATGCAAAATACTGGTATTCATGGCTGCATCTGGTTAGACTGGAAACCGGGCCTAACGTAGTTGGGAAAGGGCTAGGCAGATGATGATGTAGCTGTCAGGTCGTGTCTACTAATACATTACCCAATCAAGTTTCGTGTAATCTGCATTCGCGATTTAGAAAGAAAAGAAAGAAATTGCATTTATTTGCGGCAAACATGACGCATGAAAAAAGGACATAAACACACAAAAAAAAAAGAACAAGTTGAGGGTAAACATGCGTCACATTTATTTGCATAAAATGTAAACAAATATGAGTTTATGGAAAAATAACTTTAACCCCTTCACAATAAAGTTCTGCACCCTAATTGCGTAACACACAATCAATCAGAATCGGTTTCATTTTGACAGTTCTAAAGCATTCATTGCGTTATTTACGTGTTGAGCAGACTTTATGAAGGTAACCGTTTTCGAACTTATGAAGCAATGGATTAGCAATATCCTTCAAAATGATTCAGATTGAGATTGATTGTGTATTTCGCAATTAGGGTGCTGATATTTGTTTAACTTGAAATAACATCAATTTGAAACATTAGTTTGAATAGACTTTACACACTCATGTACAATAAAATAAGCAAGCGGTTTGATACCATAGATCTTAACACCCATTCGTATAAAAGAATGACAAAAAGCTTGGCTTCTCTCCCTGCCATTCAATAAAACTGAGGAAATAGAGAGTTAACATCAAAATCTTCAAGCAAGTCATTCACTTTCATTCAATTCCTTTACACAAAAACCCACACTTAGATAAACTTAAAACTTTTAATGTTTTTTTTTATTGTTTTTGTGAAATTGAATGTTCTTTTTTATTGTTTGTATTTCCTATGCGTTTCCCAAATTAAATATTTTTCTTTCTTTCTTTCTTTCTATCACACTTTACAACTCACCACCACACATCATAGTCTCACACTCACACTATGAAATTATTTATAGATTTATTTTTTTATTTTGCTCAACAATTTTTTTATTATTGCAAGATAGTTCGCTACCTTTATTTAATTAAGTACTCTGTCCAATATCAAAATGTCCTGAAATAAAATTTAAGATAATACGAATCAGCACCCTAATTACGTAATACACTATCAATCTGATTCTGAATAATTTTGAAGGATATTGCTAATCCATTGCTTCATATGTTCGAAAAATGTATCTGCTTAACAACGTAAATAACGCAAGTAATGTTGTTGATCTGTCAAAATGAAACCCATTGCTACTGAAAGTGTGTTACGCAATTACCCCACAGGCCCCCAGATAATAAAACAAGATACAGACGCTGTCTAGTTTGGGGGCCGCTGTTCAAATAATTATGTTAAATATTCTAGTTACAGAAAGAATACATTAAAATTAAAACAAAAAACAATTGACCATTAAATTGTTCTTATTGTTATCAAAAAACAGGTTAATACGCGGTTATACATCCCACCAACGCGGTAAAAAAGCACATTTCGTAGAACATAATTGTTTATTGTTCGGGGAAAAACAGGCGTTACATTACATGTTATAATTGTTTTTTTTATAAACTTGCCTTATATCCGATAATTCAAGCGTTTTCCGGTCATATTTTGCGATGTGTTTACGTGATTCCGGCCACGTTCTTGTGGCTTACTACGTCCATATGAAACGACGTAACGCGTGCTGCGTGACAGTCCTTGCCCTACTTTTGGATGTAGATTTAGATATCACATCAGCTCATAAAGGTCCATTGTTGAACGTGGCTGTACTACCAAAACATGTCAAGAATTTTTGTACACCGGTCTCCTACACCAGACCTCTTTTTATAAGTTTCGATCCCGTGGGAATATCGGGATAAAAAGTAATCCTGGTTATAAACTATTTGTGTGCCAAATTTCATCCAAATTTTTCAGTATTATTTGTGTGAAAGAGTAACAAACATCCATCCATCCATCCATCCATACAAACTTTCGCATTTATAATATTAGTAGGACTTTACTACTAGATCTAGACTAGTCTTTATTTAGAAACTCATTGCTCATTTAACCATTATCTTCTTCTTATCATAGTTCCAGATTTCGCCCTGAAGTCCCCTTTCAAAACTTACCAACTATTAAGGGCTGATTTTTCAATAGTCAGATAACTATTTGCAGGTAGTTTGGTATATTTTCTATACAAAAGCGGTCAAACCACCATTTTTATTCTACAGACAAAAGTTATCTGACGATTGAAAAATCGGCTCTTGGGGCTGATTATTCCAACGCCAGATAACTTTTATTTGAGGAATAAAATTGACGTTTGACAGTTTTGTATTAAATAACTGTCAAAATATTAAAATTATTCCTCGAATAAAGTTATCAGTTGATTGAAAAATCAGCCCTTAGTCTAATTGCAATTTAAGTCCGATTTGACTTTGTCTTTACCATTCAGTTATTATAAATAGTGTTACGAGCTTCGGGTTCGTGACAATAAAAACTGCCGATAAAAATTACCAAAAGTTACACTTTAATCAAAGAACACTAATAGCAACTCAAACACACACTATTTATAAAACACAATCGCTCTTAAGTCGCACTTGAAGATCGCTTTCGATGTATTCGCTTCTATCGCAGAACCAAGTCTGATCAGTCGCGGCTAGTCCCGGCCTTATATAGTGCCGCAGATAATTCCAGAACCTTCTATTGTAGACACATCTAGAATGTTCGAGGACATACCGGCCCCGACTGACTAGATGTCGATAGTTCTAGTAAGTTCAGCCAATCGATAATAGATGGCGCTAGTGACTCTATTAGTTCTTGCTACTAGAAACTAGATGGCGCTAGTGGTAACTAATGTCACCATGCATCAGGCATTATTGTGGCGCGCAACAATAGTTTTCTCATTTCAGAAAAGCCCATTGACGCTCGAAGGGGGCAAATGGGAATAAAGGGTAGCAGTCTATAAAAATACATCAATAATAAAAACGCAGAAGACTGAGAAAACATTTTTAAAACACTAATAATGTGTAGGTAACAAAAAGCAGCTACTAATCCTCAGGCTGTTCCCAAACATTAACATACCGTCAAAGTCGTCGATTCTTTTATTTTTGCCCCAATTCTGTTATAAGCCTCTTATTCAACAAAAAAATAGCTTACCTCGCGAAAAAAAGTATTATGGTATCATTTAAGGGCGACAATATTTTGGAATACAACAAAGTATTCGATATTCACCGATATGAACATTCAAACTGTGGCTTAACAACTAGATAAGAGAAATGGCATAAACTTTAATTAAAAGAGCGTGTGGAAGCCAAATACATGTCCACGACACGACAGCAAATGAACGACACTATTTCTAAAGAAGGATTAATAAAAGTTAGCGCGGAAAAATATCAAATACATTTTTCCAGAAAATATAAGACCAGATAATTTTTATACGGAGAATTCTCTCGGATGGAGTAGTAATCTAACGGTCCCGTCCGCCAGCATTTCATAAGCGCATAGCGGGCCACGAAGATCACGGGCGCGGGAATCCCGCGTCGCACTTTGCCGGGAACTCGCGCTCCGTACCACCTGTAGTGAACTTCTAGGAATAATGTTACACATTTTAGACGCGCTTGATCTTAGCTTATAAAAAGTGATTGTACGAGCAAACCCGTATTTTATGCTGACATCGACGCGCAGCGAATGAATAAAATATACAATTCTAGGTCAACGACCAGTAGTCGTATATCACCGGTTGGGCTAACCACAAAAGACTCATTCGCCGCGAGTCGATCAGTTATCAGTTTCGGGTGTTATTTTAATACACAAATTCAATCATTCTATCAGTTTATCATTTAAATGTACCTTACCCGTACAGTGATTCATTTTATTATTTTTGTGAAACCGCTGTTGGATACTTAATTTTTATATTATTTAATTGTGTAAAATAAGATAGCACAGGCCGATTTCAATAAGACACGGGGTATTTTTTGAGTATCGGAAGAATAATATTGTAGTGAAATAAAAATAAATCATTACAAGAAAATCTACCTAGTTTTCATATATCCGTTTTAATTTTAGTTGCTAATACATTCAACTCAAAGCAAAAAGGATGAGGAAAATGAACTGTGTGATTTTGGATTTGGCTCTTGCTACGTGCCCGCTGCTCGTACGCGTCGCGTAGCCGACCGACCGACGACGTACGCTACGGCATAAGCTACGGCGTAGCATTCTATGCTACGATCGCGTTAATCTTCAGGAGGATTTTTTTGCGATAAATTCAAACTTCTAAATTATCGTGTATAGCCGATAGCATATACTTCTAATGAAAGTAATATAAATTAATTTATTTTAACAACTTGTGTTGACACTACGTATTCTTGTTCCGTTGCAAAGACAATTTTATTTGATAGAACCTGCTGATCCTCCAACCTGATCGTCTCCTCTGGGAACTCATTAACGTTTACAGGTATCATTTTCTAATTAGGTTTAGTGCAAGGCTAGTCGTGTTTATCTCAGCACTTGTATTTAATTTCACGGTTATTAGAATATGCAGTTTCTTGATATCGATATTATGTATTACTGTTGGATTACTGAGGTAAGATGGCTCCGCACCGAGTCAAATACTTTTAAAGCATTCGTTCGGGTCTCGGCAAGCTTTGGAATCCAATATCTATTGGATATCGGATGATAAATATCTACCAAAGGCGCTTCCCAAGTCACGGCACATTTGGCTGTAAAAGGTCTTTAATAAAAATATATTAACGCCTTTTTCTTGATAAAATGAATATAAAATAAGTTCGTGTGTCTTAAAAGGTAAATAAAATAAATTACTAACAACTGTTATTTCTTTAGAAAGGAATTAAAATGTCAATTCATTTAATTTGTAAAGCTGAACTTAGGTACGGTACTAACTCCCACTTTAGACGACTCCTCGAACGAATTAAACCTCGCTTAAGTTTAACCAAAGTGAAGTTAACATCAGTATTTAATTTTGCAAGAATCGAAATGTTCCGTTCATTACGTTCTTCGTCGAAGTTAAAACAAAAAGGTTTTCGATACACCTGGATGCGACAGCAGCAGATAAAGTTGTCAAACGTTTGTCCGTACCTCCGTAACACTTATATCTGATATCTGACCATTCGGCGACAACAGTTTCAAGTAGTAGTTATCTTTAATGTTATATTCTAGGTATAGTCTGTTTCCATTAGGTCTACGTTTTTAAGGTTAATGAGGTTTTTATGAACAAAAATAGCACAAAATACAGCTTTGCAGCAAACATAATGGGACACATAACGTATTTTTTTACTTCCTAGTCTTATTAGATTATAACCTATTAACCGCAAAACATGTGTTTTATTTACGAAATGCTTATTTTCCTACTATAAACTGACCAAATAAATATAAAAGTAAGACCACCTATAGAGTGGTGTACTCATTTGAGTCCAACGGCTGTTAACGCCTAGCATGTGTGCGCTCACCAACGTCTCACGCACACACGCACACGACAAGAAAAGACAACAGCCGCGAGTGACGATGTCACGTCATTCGCCTATAGATCGTTGAAACCGCCATATGCATATATATTTGTTTTTTGTAAATTTCTCTTGGTCATTCGACCAATAATTATAAAAATCAAGTTTGCATCATTCTTCCACCCCGTCATAGTCCACGTGAAGCTCAGTACCGGCGTTTACAACGGCTGATTACAGTAGCATTTCGATACGTTATGTTTTTTGTCTATTTTGCGATATGTAATGCAACTGTTTCTTTAGCTCTACACGTTTAAGGCAAGTCTTGGACCAACGAAGACGACGGTCAAACCTTCTGTTGTGTTTTTTTGTTGTATTTGTCACCATGCAATGCTACCTGATGCATAGGATCACTTAGATAGAAATATATATCGCTCAATGCAGCCTAATGCTGGATGAAGGCTTTTGACAAGATTGGCCACATTCAGTCTGTACTCAGCTTAGGACAAAAGTATTTCAGTCTGAATTACTTTTTAGATATTGATTATAAAACATGCGAAATATACGTATGGATATATCCTAGAATAATACTCACGAAAAATAAATTTTGGAATATGGATTATTATAATAAAAAATATATATATATATAGTACCCATACAAACGTTGTTACAGCTAAGTTAGAATGCTCTTATTGCCATACATTTTGAATGTTGCCACTTTCATTATTTCTCTTTTGATAAACTACTAACCGCTGGGTTGTGGATGTCAGATAAGCAGTCGCTCCATGTTACATACTGGTATTCAGCTGCATCCAGTTAGACTGGAAGCTGACCGCAATGTAGTTGGGAAAAGGCTAGGCAGATGATGATCGACTAACCCAATAATATAGCATTTAAAACTTAGTGACTACAGACGACTGTGTTGCCATACTCAGTTGAGTACGTATCCCTGTCCATTAGGTTAACCGTTTTTTGACAGCAGCCTTAATACAAAACTATTTCAGATTACGTAAAAGTTAACTCTACAAAAACTAATAAAATAAACATATAAACTACCTTATCTTATTGAATTATCTCATTTATGACTTCTTACACACATTATAATACCGTACGTATATCAGTTTTGACAAAAAAATATAATTGTTATGCGTATTCCTTCTGTCAAAAAACGGTTTACCTAATGGACAGGTGGTCTTGGTGGAGTAGCTTTACAAACAAAGTTAATTAAATAAAGGGAAACAAAAAAGGAAACGACAAATGGTTTATGCAAAATATGGGTCTTAATGCTCAATATCGTTAAGAAGGAATTCTAAAGTAAAAGCATTGTTTTTTCGTGAAAGGGTACTAAAATGAAGGTGCGAAATGCGAACAGTCACCTGAAATATGACTGAGGTTGTGACCTTTAAATCTGTTTTCTTAACAATTTATTGTTGTTTATACTCTATTTACCTTTTGTTGTTGCCGTTGGATTTAAAAATGAAAGAAAACATTTTATTTACAGGTACTTCAAGCTTTAACGCGGGCAGAGCTCATAACTGAAACGGTAAGTGTTTATCCTTCTTCCATTTTGCTTTCTGCTGTAATGATTAAGAAGTCAATTGACTATTCGCACGCGTTTAAACGACCAGTGTGCATGGTGTGTTTTTTAAATTCACCATCGCGTTAGAGTTTACTCAGATTTGTATGTCGCCGAGTTAGCGCCACCTGGTGCCATACACAAGAACTAAAAATTGTGAGTGTAAGTTTTATTTTACTTTATAGATGGTGACGATCGAATCCCACTCGTAAGTGAGCTCTATGCTATCACGAGTGTGAGTTACAATTTTGAGAGTTTTGACAGCTCGTTTGAGAAACTTGTTTACTTTCGAATTAGTTAATAGTTCACTGAAGTGAGAGCCTTGTGAGTGATGAATTTTCAAAGTTATTTTATGTTAATTCGTTGTGTGGATTAAAGATAGGTATACCAACTTACTACACCAACATCACAGTGACCAAACGCTTATTGCTTGGTCAGCTTTGATGGTAACTCGCACTCGCTGGCATTCGGTTGTCGATAACTTTGACGCCAACTCGATTTACTCGATGGTGAAGTCACTCGAACAATGTTGTCAAACGCACACTAAGCACATAGAGCTTAAATCACCTGCCACCTATGGCCCTTGTACGTGGACAGGCGCCACTTCAGGCATCACCTTTAAGTGGTTTAGCACTGCGCCCGAATAAGGGAACATATGTTCCGAAACAGCCGTTTAGGTTGTAATTGTATTGCGGTTGTGTACAACGTCGGACCCGATTTCAAATTTATAGATTGTACACTGAATTTTCCCGGCTCGTATATAATCGGATTCGGATCGGTCCTGTGGCATATTAGCAAAATGCGCACTTACATGCATCGTGTAACTGAGTTTACGTGAATGCTGGTATATCGACAACCTGTCTTTGTTTCCTGCGCACGGAGATAATTATTATCACCGTAAACATAAAGTCAGGGAAATACGGTCCCAGCACGGTAAATTGACGCAGAGTGTCAATTTAATCAACAGATAATTGAAGGGCAATTAATATTTCATCTTCATTACCGAACCACGAATATGCGGCACTTGTTTTATCCCGTCACCCCTTTCACACGTTAAAAAGCAGTGGCTGAAAATTCGTATTATTTTACCCAGTTTTCAATAATATTTCAGCTTCCATTTATAGTTTATTTAGATGCTCTTTGTGAAGCGTTCTATAAGAATAATTAAGTAGAGCGCTATTAATGGAATTCCTTTATTTATATTCTCTCAGATTTTCCGTTTGCTGATATTTTGCAATCGTCTATTTTTGTATAAGTACCTGCTCTCCAATTCCGTGATCAAATTAAGGTCCCTATATTTGCGTACTTCGTTCTCTTTGAACATTAGAATTAGAGGGTAAAATGAATTACTTACAGCATGTAGAAGTATTTCGTTACCTTTTACGCTGATTGTTAACATTTACGGAAAATAAAAGTAAATGATAAATGATTTTATTTCTGCACGTAGGTTTGTAAAAAACTTTTAGACGTCAATCATATTTTTAAACCTAGATGAGGGCGGCGTTTCCTGTCAGACTACTCTGAGAAGAAAGTCGAAATAAACACCAAGGTCATAGTGTCTTTTAAAGTCCAGAAATAATCTTGGTCAGATCATGTGAAAACCATGTATGTAGATGATGTCTGAAATGGTATTTTGAGGAAAGATCCATACAGATTGAGTAGACGTGTCCAGTCAGTTCACGTATTTGTCAATTATTGTGCAGCTCAACTCAGAACTTAAGGACGATTCGACCAACATTACAAAAGAAAGGACATTTGGTTATGCCGCATAAACTACTCAAACCGCCAGACCATCATTTAAACTAACTGAGGGAAAAAGCCAATGACCCCCAAGGTAGGCATGACTGACGTCTGACATGCATATCGTCGTTTAAAATAATCGGTAAAAAACACTTAAATGAGACAAGTATAAAGTTTTAACTTAAAAGGCCAAGAGTATAATCACCCTATAATGGTCCCACTGCCTCCAGCCCTGTGGAGGCCACCACGCGGGCCCTGTGCGGGTTGGTAGATGTCACATGTCATCGAATTTTTGGTTCTAGGCCATGCCGGTTTCCTCAGGATGTTTGCCATCAACGTTTTGAGAGCAGAGGTGATGAACTAATTTTCACAAAGTAAATCGCCTACGATGCGTATTGCGCCTACGTGGGTTCGAACCTACAACCTACAACTCTAAGTTGCGGCCGTTAGCACTTGGACACCACTGCTCATAGGCCAAGAGGCAGTGTCAAAAATCAGTTTTGGCGGTCCATACTAACAAGATAAACTAAATAAAAACTTAAGGGAAGCCTCACCCGTTTAGTAAACTGATAAACAGCTCTCGTAACAGTGAAAAAACAGCTACAAATCTGTTTCTGTACAATAAGTTAGTGCACTGACTGGCAGCAAGTAGTTAACTCACATCACATTCGCTGCGGGCTGCGAGCCTCCGACTTGCAACAACTAACTAACACCTGATTTCTAACTTATTCGCGATGAAAAACAAACATTATGTAAGTAGAGGAACTTTATAAATATAACCTTTTCAGGGGATATTCCTTCGGTACAAAATACAATAAATTAACCTTTTCTTAATGCAAAACTATGCTTGTTAATAAATATTCTTTATTATGATCGTGATAACTGTTCGTAATAACTTTATAAACTTTTAATTGGCAGCAGTACGTAGTTCTCTTGCAAACTGTTTTGTCCGACAAAAATAAACTTATGTTCTCAGAGTTCTGAGCTAAGTCTTAATTGGCTGACCTCAATCTTACAATGACCTTGCACAGTTCCGAATTGAATTAGAGATACGAAGAAAGAAACAAAATGGAAACCTTACCATGATAAAATATCCCATAATCGGGTTCCAGTAGTAAATATTATTATCGAGCTGAAAATTGTTTATGTACTGTAGGCGAAGCGCTAACAGCGCCCAATTAGGGGTGGGGGACGTTGCCAACATAAATAAAACATCGTCTTCCACCACGGGAAAACTCTGTTCATCAAATACTGAGTAAGGCCAGCTAATGAATCTATCTTTACTCAGCATGCCTGAAGGCAATATGCAATGTCAACTCCAATCGGGCAGTGTTAAACGCAGTGCCTGCGGGCTTCGCCGGTAGCGTAATAAACGGACAAACAATATTTTTATGCATTTATTTAAACATAGTTTGCGTAGGCAGCGTTAAAAGAACTGGAAAAAATCGTTGGTCCATTAAGCCTTTTAAAATGCAGGGATTCTGGAGGCACCGCTGTATTTAAAGTAAAATAAATAAAAGGCATATTGCTTATTAAACAATTTCAACGCTTTAAACTTATGATAAATTATTTCGCGACGTCTCAGCGATAAATGTAACTAATATAATTATATTTTGCGTAGCCACCTTTAGATTAGATAAAGATTTCTTGGAAACCTCAATGAATATATAAGTGGTTTATCTAGCAGGCCGTGTCTTTTAATAATCAGCCTATAAGGTTCTCATTGCTGGGACACAGATAGACACAGACCACTTTTCTGTGAGAGGGAATGGGCCGAAAGCGGGTTTGTCAGCTATATTTAAAGTAAAAAACGAAAGTGCATATAATTTATCAATTGATCTTAGCTCAATGATGTTTAGATCTAGATAGGACTTCAACCAATGTTGAACCAATGTTGATGTTGTGCTCAGGGCGCTTAGGCGTGATAGGAAGTGATTACTTAGCGCCACCGGCTTAGCCACAAAGAGAATTCCATTAATAGCGCTCTACTTAATTATTCTTATAGAACGCTTCACAAAGAGAATCTAAATAAACTATAAATGGAAGCTGAAAGAAAGTACTGTCTTCTTGTGGGAAATAACATCTTGATCATTTTTTACTATTACAACGAATGTTTACAATAGCTGCCAGGTGGTTAAATTGTAAGTCTAATTTTAATTTCTTATAGTAAGATACCTAAATTATAAAAAAAATAACCAACTATTTTCCTAAGGATCTTTGCAATTGGTTACATTTCTTTGCTTATTAGGTCTGTTAGTGGTTTCATATATTTTAAGCTTCGAAACTGACGCTTAAAGGGAAATTAAGAAAACCTCTGTTAAGATAGCTTGATAGAATGTACAAATGCTCTATTAATCGTTTTTTTTTTACTAACTAATGAGACGACGATATTCCCTAAAGTTATTGGTAATTAACATATTTTTAAGTGGCTGATGGTATTAACAGGATTGAAAAATACATTTTTTGAGTTAAACAAAGCATGGACGTCGTAAACGCTCTTAAAACATGTTCGGGATGTTATATTTAATTAAAAGTTGATATTTTTTAAATGTTATGCTTAAAACACTTGTCATAAAAGTATGATTTTTGGCATTTTCAATATCAAATAGCAGCCGGGGGGTTAATTGTAAACTTCGTTGTAATAGTGAAAAACGCTTTATATGTTATTTCCCATAAGATAATAGTACTTTTTTTTCTGGCCGGCTCTTAAATTTTTGTTTAAAAGGTTCTATACTTGAATGATGATGTCCTTTCAAACGAGGATACGGTTTTATCGAAGTCTTAAATTGAGTGATAATGTTTCCGGTTATCGTTCAGTTAAAGATAATGCTGGACAGTTATACAGAACGTAAAAAGGCTGGCATCAATATTTTACGCTTATGTCGACGTTTGCCATTTTATTCGCTTAATAACATATCGCCATTTATTGGTGCAAAATATCTGCATTCATTGGTAGAAAATTGTTAAAACGACATTCCGCGAAGGGAATCGGCGTACAGCGGAAATAACATTCTGTGCCCCGAATGTAATATAACATAATCAGCCAAGAATGTTCCCACTGCTGAGACACAGGCCTTCTCTCTTCTCTTTTTGAGAGCAAGCCACCATTTTGGTACATGTCACATATCTTTGAACTTTTGGTTTTAGACATACCGGTTTCCTACACCGTGTTGAGAGCAGTGGTGAAGAAATAATTTACACAAAGTAAAGCGTCTGTGCAAGGACTGGAAGGCGAAATGTCAGTCGTCCGGCGGTGAGACGGGCGGACGACATTGTTACCATCGCAGGTAGAACATGGATGAGGCTGGCACAGGGGCGTGGGTAATGGCACTCGAAAAGAGAGGCTTATGCTCAGCAGTGGGTAAATTCGGGCTGTGGATGATGGATGACAGCGCATGTCCGAGTTCGAACCCACGACATACAGCTCATAAGTTGGGGCCGTAACTATTTGGCCACAACTGCCCTACTCTCGCTAGCTCTGAATGCAATACGTTGCATTGCAATTAGACGTGACGTAATAATTTAAGAGACACTAGTCGCTGCCAACTTGTATCAAAAGTGTAGATACTATACTGTATTTTGTGATTTAGCCTCGCAAGAGGGTTTATGTTTCGCTTTTAGTAAAAGCCGCAGAGAGTAAAACTCAATTAATCAAAGCTAGTTTCAGTTTGTGGTAACGTAACCAGCCGCCGATATTCTGTAGTCTAAGTCTATTGTGGTCAACAATGACGCCAAACCTGACCTAGAACTGCTTTTCCCATCTAAGTTTAGATAGATACTAGCAGACGGAAACTGTATTTGATGAATAATAAAACAGGTGAGGGAAACACGTGAGATGCAGTGCCACTAGCGAAATAAGAGGGGGCCGCCCCAGGCCCCTGTTTGAGGGCCCCAAAACTCGTTTATTCCCAGTAGTTCCATGTATGGTACTAGTGGGAGTATTCAGTAGTTCCATACACTCGAGAAATTCGTTTTAATCAAATCCCAAACAACACCATAGTATTTGCAATGCCTAAGTGAAAGGTGGTTTATAGTTGAGAGCCCGGTGGGGGGGGGGGGGGGGGGGTTATAAAGGTTACTTCTAAAAGAGGACTGCTGGAAGATAGAGGGTTTGTCCAATGTTGTCTATTCTTATTTCCAGTGTTTCAAGATTCTTTCTATTTGTTTCAGTTTTAATTTTTTCTTTTATCTCCAGTTTTCAATGGAATCAAATTCAGCCAGGCAGGCACTTTACTTTGTCTATCTAACCACCGCTGCTCTCAACACGGTCATAGAAAACATCGTGAGGAAACCGGCATGTGCTAGAACCAAAAATTCGAAGACTTGTGACATCTATCAACTCGCACTGGGCCCGCGTGGTGGATTATAGCCCACTCCCTCGAAGAGAGGAGGCCTGTGTCCCAGCAGTAGTAACATTATAGCCTGATTATGCTATTAAAGCCTATATTAATAAAGCGTTTTCATTTTAGGACAGGATAGTCCAAACTTCTGAATTTCATTCATTTTACGAAACCAAACTACATAAGCTTTAAGACGTGTTAAAACAACACGAGCTCTCATTTTATCATATATTGCGTTGCTAAAAGAAGTCTTAGATGACAGTTTATGTCGGGACACGTACTGGTCTAGGTAACTCAATAGTGTTAGGTGTCAATCATGTGTGGATGCACGAGCTGCTTCCACTTGTCTGCTTTCACACCACATGCCATTGTCTCGTGTTTGAGACAGACGTCTAGACTCGACTGTTACACCACTATAAGCCGTATGCCCGAAGCGCTTTCCCATTGGCAATAAATGTCGAACAAGCAAGTAATACGAGAGCAGTTGTGGCCCAATGGTAATGGCCGCGACTTATAAGTTGTAGGTCGTAGGTTCGAACCCAGACGGCCACTTTACTTTGTCTAATTGATTTCAAATAGGCACATAAAAGGCACTTTTGAACGTGCCTTTTATGCACTGCTCTCAAAATGGTGAAGGAAAATATCGTGAGATAACCGACAGAAAATTATCTCAAATGATTAATTCAAATATAGACCCCCCAGCAGTTTAGGCTATCCGCTTTCTGTTAGTGAATATTTTGATACGTAGATATCAAACTACATGCAATGTTTGATTTTCATCAGTAACAGGTAATCATTGGCAGGCAATGTAATTATGGATTATCTATATAATTATAGTTAACATGTTTCAATGTTGCATTTAGGCCCACTGGCATGTTTAGTCGAGTTAAATTAATACATGTAGAGTTTGTAAACTCGGAGTTAAGTAACTAACATTTTAATCATTTTTAAGCGTTGCGCCACAAAAAGTAACATCGGGTTAGTTGACCTGACGTAGTGTTCTTTGAGTTGGGAAAATTGGAGTTCAATCGACGAAACATAAAATAGAATTGCAATGTCTATGCCCTGATATGCAAACCGACCAATCTCTTTTACACTACATTACGATACGTAATACTTTCTTGTCTTTCAATTTTATAACATGAAATTTAATTTTAAACGTATTGTATGTGGTTTCCATGGAGATTTAGTGTAATGATTGAAGAAGATGTCAGTGAGAGGGAGTGAGCCATAATCCACCATGCGGGCCGTGAGGGTTGGTAGATGTGGCATGTCTTCAAATATTTGGTTCTAAGACTTGCCGGTTTCCTCACGATGTTTTCCTTTACTGTTTTGAGAGTTTTCCGTCCTATATCTAAGTTACCTACTGATGTAGTTATTTTGCAGACAAACCTTTCGGTTCTAAATGCTCTAAGTGATGGTGAAAACCGCAACAAAATCCATTGTGCCGTTTATAATATACAAGCGGTCACACAGATAGACACGAAAAGCGAATTCGTTTAAAATACTACTTACATATGTGTAGATATTTATTTATTTAGTTAAGGGCTGATTTTTCAATCGACAGATAATTTTTATTCGTGGAATAAAATTGACGTCTGACAGTTTTTGTATGGAAGGATTGTTAAAAATTTAAAAAATGAAATTAAAATTATTCCTCCGAAAAAATTATCTAGCGTTGGTAAAATCAGCCCTAAATCACAGTTAAAATACGTTCACAGACTCATCTAAGGCGAAGCTTTAAATATAATACCGATTGCTGAGAATCTAGAATGTTTCACGTTAGCGTCAAAATGTATAAATTTTTATCGGCGAAGGTGGCCCCCACGCGTTCAACCCGTCGACTTCCCGAGAATTCCCGATATTGAAAGAAGCATCTTCCCCTTGACCCAATACACTCAAGCACATCTCTATTTGATTCAATGCATCGCTGAAGAATTTCGAATCGGAATCATTCTGATTAAGATGACATGAAAACCATCTTGGAATGCTGATTCACTGGAGAAAAGTCTACGCGATTTTCTTCGCTTGATTGAGCACACTAGTTGCAATATAAAATGGCAGTGGCTAGGTAAATTCGCATTGGTACACCCACGGACTGAATAAATCATTGTGTTTTATACTATCTTGTCTATCTTGACTGACTGCTTGTGTGTATTTCAGTAACTAATACCTACCACAACTGCAATTGCCGCTAAGTTTGAAAAAAAAACTTGAACTTTTAAGAAATACCTTTTTTAACTCTTGAATAACTACATCGAATTCGAAATTTGGTCGACGTACAATTATAATAATAAAGGAAAAGTTTGTAAGTTGGTTTGTTCGGTCGGGGTTGGTTTGTAAAAGTACTAAACGGACAAAGAAAAAACTTTGACTGGTATTATGTAGCCTCGACCTTAAGATTTTTCTAAAGGCATGTTATTTATATAGCAGAAGATAGGGAGACTTGACCTGACTTGACGGATAACGAATAAACAGTGATGTAAGACTACGTGATCATCTAATCTATCAATCTATCTATCATGACCTACAAAGCTACTTTGGACGGCCGACCCTAGATTTAAAACGAAGTCTTTATTCAGCCTTTAGTCTATGGATACTTATGATGAAAATGACCTCATATAAACTTACCGACGTGATTTATATAAATCACGTCGGTAAGTCGTTAACCACTGAAAATTGTCACTCCAGTGCAAATTGCACATTTACTCCGCGATAATCCGTGCCGTAAGGATCTATGCTTGCGTCTCTTGGCATACGTTAAGCCACGCCATGTCCAATATGTCCATAGGATGGAGTTGCAGAACCTCCGAAACAATTCTTAAGAAAGGTCACGGAGCCCTTTTTGTGTTGGCAATGAGAAACTTCGTCTATATCTCAGAATGCCCACAGTCATGAAACGCTTCTCAAAGTGATTCTTCGACTGTGATGTAAAGGACCCCAATCCCCTGATTTCGGCGGCCGCCCGATACACCCCGTCCCGCATTAGCAAGATTCGCCGAACGATGCTGCTGAGGCCCGTACCCCACAAGGGTGCTCGCAGTGTGTAGTCGCTTAGTTTATAAGTTTCATACCCTGCCTGGAAGCTTTTTGTATTAAGACATCCACAAGATAGCCCTTTAAGTAGCTTCTTCGGTTGTCGAGATACTATACAAATAAAAAAGGGAAAATAATTGCTAAGGAAAGGAGAATGTCCAAAAAAACCCAGTGTCGATGAAAAAATCTTATACGTATGTACACACGGCTACACATCAAGTTAGACTGTTTGGACTACTAGAAGTTGAACGCTGCGAATCGTGCGAGAGGGTGCGATATGTTTTTGTTATTTCGTCTCGGTCACGAACGTCGCAGGACTGCGCGGGAGCGCGTGGCACCAACATCAACGCGTATAGGTAGATGCGTATGATGTATATTATTTTGTAAACAAGTTGAGCTCGTATTATAATACTAGCTTCTAGCCGCGACTTCGTCCGCGTGAAATTCTTGTCCCCCGCCCCACCCCGTCGCATCGCATCGCTCGCTTCTCGTTCTCGCTTAGTTCTCTTTTTGACTGTATTCATTTTGACCTAGCGTGATGTTGAACCGACCCGAAAGTTATCATACCTATTTTGTTGTGGATTTATTTTAAAATTATGTTATCTCCTAAGGTGTTGATTGAAATCAAGTGATGTCAAGGCCATTTTTGTTCACAATTAAATACTTGTGATGAATAACGTATTTATTTGGATAAAGATTAATATCATGTTGATAAAACACCTTCGCAGATAATACATTAATTTCGAACAAATATGATTACCATAAAAAAGGCTATAGTGAGTCAATCTTAAAAGATAGACATGCTGTCGCGAACTTTTTTTTAGAACTTTTAAAGATGAATAATTCCTTCATACATGATTTTTGCGTAACTTAAACCGTTTACGCAGCGCACGCAACGAAAGCTCTCAAAAAGGAATCATTTTTGCCGTTTTTGCAATATGGTCCATTGATACTCCGTTCCTATTGGTCGCAGCGTGATGTTATATAGTCTAAAGCCTTCCTCGATAAATGGACTGTCCAACACAAAAATATTTTTTCAATTCGAACCAGTACTTCCTAACATTATCGCGTTCAACCAAACAAACAAACTCTTCAGCTTTATAATATTAGTTTAGATGAGTTTGCACTAATAAATCCATTACTATTAGGTATTTATTATTATCATTTAAGTATATTATTATATTATATTTCGAGCTTGCATATGTGTAGGTAATTCGATTGAAAATTTCAACCAACATCGCCATCCAACCACCCATTCCATTTCATTCCAGTTTTATAACAAAAACACTGAAACACGTATTACTTTATTGTGAACCAAAAAAACAAATACAAATTTTGATAGATCTAACTTCAAAACGACGGATTTTCATACAAACTTTCAACCCCTATTTTACCACCACTGCTGCACTGCTTTTATAAAATCACTGAAACACTTATTTCTAAATAATCATAATATTTATCATAAATTTTAAACTGTTTGCCCCTTCTTTACGACACAATAAAGCAATCAATACATCGACGTGATTCTGCACAGACTAGTTGGAAGCCTGAAAAATATTAAAATGTATGTTTGTTTGCCTGTAAGCTCACGTTCGCACGGACGATGTAAAAATATCGCGGGGGGATTTTATCGCGCAATGGTTTTTAAGAATACATGTAACATAGTGCATCCCGGCCCATCGAAAAAACACTGTTTGATTTTCGACTCTCGCCGCTAATGTTGAAAATAGCAGTGTTGAAAATCCAGTGCGCGAAAAAAATCACCGGGATATTTTTACGTCCGTGCGAACGTGGGCTGAGTATAAAGTGTGTGATGCTCTTTCACAACAAAACTACAGAAGCGATTACGGGTAGCTTGAACCCATAGGATTTTTATCAAATGGGTTCTTATATTACATATATCTACTTATGGCAAATAACACTTAATTACTAAAATCATTAGTTAATGGCCTATTCTATTCAGATACCTATAAGCGATATTCGATAGATACGGTTGTGGGTAACAACGAAATACGAGCGGTATATTCCGCCGGGTAGGTATATTTTGTATTCTGGTTTCGCGCTAGTCACGGGAGGTTATACAAATACCGCTTAGATTTGAATAGGCCTTTATACATGTTGCCTGAGCTAGCATCACATGCATTGCATAGGTATATCATCAATGTGTCGAAGAAAGCCTTAAATGAATTAACAATTTAAATATACTTCAATTCACAAAGCTCCGTGCGGGGCGTCCGCGTCAGCTGACCGCATTGTCTTATTATTTAACGCTTGAACGGCGCGAAATAACTATCATAATCTAAACATAACTACAAGTTACCTCAGGAGCTAACAAAAGTTAAAAATCTAAATCAACAATGAACATTTAAACAACACAGTTGAAAAAAACATATTCATCCAGTGAAAACCCTCTATAATGAATATGGAAAATAAAACTTGATATGGTTGCTTGGTCTATGCTACTAATAGATATGAGAAATATCCTCACACTAGAGTAATTATTATGTAAATCCTACTAATATTATAAACGCGAAAGTTTGTATGGATCGTTGGATGGATGGATGTTTGTTACTCTTTCACGCAAAAACTATTGAACGGATTTAGATGAAATTTGGCACACCGATGGTTTATAACCAGGATTAACACATACGATACTTTTCATTCTGAAATTCCCACGGCATCGAAACTTATGCGGGTGAAACCGCGGGGCGCAGCTAGTAGTTAGATAAATTATGTTTATGACTTGAAAAGAAGCTGAATCCACATGAAAAAAATGTAAAGTATTAACATTTAAAACAATAAAATATTATTCTTACATAACAGACTACTATCAAATTTAACAGCAGCCAAAATTAAAACAAATAAAAAAAATATCAATTAAAATAGTTTAAAATTTAAACTCCTAAATGAGTAATAGAATTATAGAAATCAACATAGATAAAAAAACAAAAATTTGGAAACAATATTAACAATTAATCTAATTAGTTTGCCTAACTTAACGTAACATAATAGTCGTGAATCCAGGGGCTGCAGTCTCGACATTCATAGCGATCGCTTTACGACCGAATTCGGTCGCAAAGTCCTGTCACTCCATACATTACACCTGTCAATCCGGGACTTTGTGACCGAGTTCGGTCGTAAAGCGGTCGCTATGAATGTCGAGACTGCAGCCCCTGGGCGACGTTTAGGAACTGACCGGCATAGAACACTGAATTGAATACGAGTGAAACTAGTGAATGTTTTTGCCAAAAAAAGTGCATCTGTGTGCGTAGGCGCAACGCGGCAAATGCTATGATTGGCCGATGCCACGATACGCAGTCCCTTTCCTACAATTCTCTGTATTGCTGGTAGCGTAGTTATGCGTAAATAGGGTGTCCGACTTGATATGTAGCCGTGTGTACGATAGTGGACATCAAATGTGAAATTCGTTTCTCTCAAAATAATCACCATAAGCGCCACAGCGTGCAAAAATCGGCAACATTGCAAGCGTCACATAAAGAGTTTACTGTGGTCAAAAAGAGCTAGGTGCACCATGCGGCTATGTTGCACATATTCCACCATCCAGTCAACGTAACGTAAGTCAGTTAAGCACTAAGAGTACTCATACAATCACTGTATTAAAATCCATACAGTAGTGAAACGAATGTTGTATTTGCGTAGAGCAATGGCGGGGATATCTCGAGGATTCGGGCGGCGCGGTACGCGACCCCCGAAAACGTTGGATTTAAATCCTATTACGTACATTACATTCCAGCCCGTCGTTTAGGTGTACCGATTTCACATTTTAGGCAAATAAGTAGAATACGAAACGTTTCACTACGTGGTAACGTCGCTATTCAATGTTCAAGTATTGAAGTTCATCGAATCATTGACCTAGTTATCCAATTCTACAGTGTTCAAATTTGCTCAAAATTAAATCTGTACGTAAATTGGAACGAAATTGGTCCAGTATTTAGGTCCAACTTAAATACTGTAGCAATTTCGTTAATTTTTTTGTATATCATCAACAAGGCGATAGCAAGTATGTGGTTTCTTTTGTTGCATATATGTGGTTGCCATACTCTATACTTATAATAGTAAAAGACAAACAGAGAGAGAGAAAGTCGCATAGAGGGGGCACAACGCTTTTTCGTTACCTGACGATTTCTACAAGTTTAGTGCTACTGCAAGCCGCGTTAAAGAACTTCGCTCCAGTAGGTGTACTCTCTACTGTCTACATGTGCATAATGTTAACGCTGCATACGTAAACATGCGCTGGCGAGGAAAATATAGGAACTCACGGTATACAAATAAGAGTCGATCAAAGCCGAACAGCGTGGGTATACACGGCACAACATCAGCACTCAGTTTATACTGGTTATGTATAGCTTGATGTGTAGCCTTGCGTACGTGGCGGTGATGGCGAACTAGGGATTACGTCAGAGTCACGAATATGATCGCGAAATATGCTTTTAAATTCAACCTTGTACTGCGGCTGCACATTACTCGTTCTCATTTTACACAATTTCTTCGTACCTAACATTTCTTTCATTTAATTTCAATCTTTCTTAATGCAGAAATACTTTACTATTTCAGTATCAGAAGAAATTTGACTTCAGTTTTTAAATCATTGCAGTGATTTTGTATTTGCGTCATTGAAAATCATAAAATCTTGTGAAAATAAAATAATATCTATATCTATCTATCTATTTAATTACCTATGTTCAATGTTACCTTTGGACATTGACTGAGCATTCCGCCTGGCTTACGCGCGGCCCAGTTAAAATAATAATTTGGTTACATCTTACACGCATAGGACAAAGATTTTGTATAATAGTATGTGTTAAGAAAAAGTAGTATATAAGCAGTAAAATATTGTAAATATTTCAGATTTGAATTTTATATTCTTGTCTCATTACCCCTCACTGTGGCCAAGACACCTTTAGCCATCTCTGATCAGTCTCGTGAGTCTGCGGGACTGGCAGTGAGTCTACCCTTTCCCGAACCTGGAAATCTTGTCTACAATCCGTCTGTAACCTTAGGTAGCATGGTGCAGACATCCTGAACTTATTTATATATTTATTTATCACGTACTAGGTATATGATAGGTTAGGGCTGTAGGGCTTATAGGGCTTAGGGTCGTAGGGACTGTCAGGCTGGTAGGTCTCAGTGGGTTCCCTTAACTTATCATATATTTTCATGTACCGTCACATCCTTGACTACTTTGCGGCCTTACGTGACGTCTGTTAAGGGTGGATGTACATTTTGGTCCTTCGAGCATTTGAATCACGCGGTTCACTTGCCCGCTGTAGGGATTTACTTTGACAGACTGACACTTCAGAGAACTGGGGGCTGGTGTACTCAACAAAGCATCAGTTTTCAGTAATCTGAAGTACATTGTACTAGGGTTATAGTTTGACAGAACAACGTCAACGGCTGTCGGGTCAGCTAGTCTCTAATAAATTATTGACGGCAGATATTTATCTCTTCATCTAACATCTATATCGTCTAATCTGTTCATCATCCTTGGTTGTCTGGTACATAATACCTAAAGCATTTAGTCCGCCTTTGTACCTTTTTTGTGTGCGAAACGATTAAATGCAGGCAGAGCTGGTATGCTACATTTGGTTCCAAACAAAACTGCACTGTTTCGGAAAAGCATATTCGCTATGTCTCCAAAGGTAAAGGTACTCGTATAAACAACCAAACTGTATCAAATCAGCAGACAATATTAATGAATGAAAAACAAGTTATTTGTATTTCTGATCGAGAAGACATATTACTCTATTGACGAATTCCTTAATGACGGAATATAATTGTGTTTAATTGGTCTGGAATTATTGCTTGCTTGTTATAATAATGGGACTATATGTACGAGTATATGTTGATTGATATTCTAACTATGCAATCTAATGCTTGTATCGGACATTTCCTGCTATTTTAATTGTAATCATGATTAATTATTGATATTCTTATTTTATTATTATTTGTACACTACTAAGTGGTAGGACATAGAGATCATAATATACTTGACTGTAACACCTACACTTATTTCAATTGATTTGAAATAAATAAATATATCCAAATGATGCCCAAAAACTGCTACTCAAATAGAAACGATCTCTGATTGATACAAATCCAAAAATCCAGAGTGGATTAATAAATCTCGTTAACCAGTCGGTGCACTATACTTGTGTATACGAGTTCGTGTTGGTGTTCCATACGAGCACAAACCTGTATATTGACACAGATGCGATACGTGTTCGTACGTGTAACTAAATCATTTCTAGGTACAAATTTCGTTAACCGTTCTGTTAAACTAGTGCACCGTTTGTTGCCCCACGGTGCGGAGACAAGGCAAAGGTCAAGCTGGCGCAGCCGTATTTGTGACCCACTGAATTGGAATATGGCTTTGTGTTCGATGGAAAACTCCGGAGCTACCTTTGTGACCAACTCAACACACGTAACCGTGACAGCCCCGATGCTTTCTCCAACAATTGTTCATTCATTCGTGGCTGCATGATAACTGTTATTGTTAAACGCTTGAACGTGACCATTTATTTGAATGACCTGTTTAAACAAATTTATATTTATAAACTGAAAAAAGGGCTTGTTTTTCATTATGAAGCAGCGTGCGAGAACTAATTAATTTGTGTCTAAGCTTATCAAAGGGCTTGGACGCTACTAGTGATATCATTTTTCCTTTTTCCGTTCACTTTATCCTTTTTTTTCTTTTGCAGTTTCTTTTTTGGGGTTAAAGTATGAAATTGCCGTTTTATTGTAATAGGTACTTCGAATTGACATAGAACCTTCATGGTTTGAGATTTTTGAGTGAAACTTTTTTCACATGGTACCTATGAAGTTCTTCTTTTAAAAAATGTGCAACATTTGATTGTCGACTTTCAGTTGTTTTTTTTATTCAGCTTAGACAAGAAAGATGGATATTTCGAAAATTCGAGTTATTTTGAATACGAGTTCCGACGCGGAACTAACGCGGCAGAAACAGCTCGCAATATCAATGTTGCGTTTGGATAGGGGGCTGCTAATGAACGCACCGAAAAATGATAGCAAAACTAGCAGTGAAACAGCCCCGACTCATGAATCGATCTTCACCATTATTGCTCCATGATAACGCGAGACCTCATACAGCACGAGAAACCGTTTTAAATCTACAGGAACTGCAATTAGAAACCATTCGTCACCCTCCGTATTCGCCAGACCTTGCTTCAACGGACTATCATTTTTTTTCGTGATTTGGACAATTTTCTACGTGATAAAAAGTTTTCTTCTCAGGAGGCAGTACAAAATGCTTTCACACAATTTGTCGAATCTAGATCACGAGAGTTCTATCGCAAAGGCATAAATGACCTTTCTATTAGACGGCAGCAATGTATAGATAATAATGGTAATTATTTTGATTAAATAAATATGTTAAATTAAAAAAAAACTAATTTCAATTTTTCAGTAAATCGGCAATTTCATACTTTAACCCCTAATATTACAGTGAATCCAAATGGCTGCAAGCTTTGCGTGATTAGTTTTGCTCTTTGCTCTGCAATTAGTTATTGAAAGTAAATGAGGTTTTAAATGTAACAAAGTATTTGTGTCAAGCTCTAAAACAAGGCCGCTCAACGCCAGGCCCACGGGTTACTAAATGGCGACAGTGTTTTCTAAACAGATTTCAGCAGTGCGATTCTGTAACCATCTCACCGTGAAAACTTAGGTGAAGTGAGCGTGGAGTGAGCTCTCATTCCAACTAATGCTAGGGATTGACACTATTGATAGCTCACTCTAGGCTCACTTCACCTAAGTTTTCACGGTGAGATTTTTACAGAATCGATCGGCAGCACTTCAAACCAGGTCTAAAAATTATTTTGCTTGTTATGAACCCATTCTCATCATATTTTCAGACTTTAATTTACTATCGACCTTAGATTTGTCACCAAATATTGATAAGTTATTAGCATCAAAACCTCTTCAAAGGTATCAGTTAAGTTTTATTTAGATTATTACAACTATGTTTTATTTCTAATATATACCGATATACCGGTACCTTTATCTACCGGTATCTAGGTATACCGATACCTGGGGCCGTAGAACGAAGTATCGATGCCATCATGATTCCAGTACAAAAAAGGGATAGTACTATCGGTTGTGTATAGCTCCGTCTCTCTCCTACACTAGAATCATGATGGCTGTCTTATGACGTCTGATCATAATGAAACCGTCATAATACGTCACCTCACCTGTCCTTGTCATTCCCACGCCAACACCGATAAGGCTATGACACATTGAAGAATAAAAGGGAAAGACTCCATTTAGAACTATTCATTCTCTCTACGTATTTACTTTTCATATAAAAACTTCGTGTCGGCCACTTTATATTTAATTGTCTTTTTCTCGGACTAATGGCTACAATACCTACTTGCTTGCCACCTGCGAACAAAGTTATTAAATGTTACAGACAGTACCTACTCGGGCGTTAATGCGACATATCGAGCTTGAGAGAGAGACAGAGAATAAGTGGCAGAGACGACTATAATCGAACATTTTCTACACCATTCAGGACTTAAAAATAAGGCAAACGACAGCGCTGGCCAGGTCGTTACGTAGGTATTAGTCTGACACGAAAAAAAATACAACCGACTTACAAAAAAACACTGCAAACTGAAAAATAACTTAAGTTTCGGAAGTCCTTGGTTTTGCATTTTTGGTTTTTGCTACAGACTTCTGAAGTTTAAGTTATTTTTCATTTAGTGGGTATATTTTGGAAGTCGGTTTTATTTTTGGAAAAATGTTTTTATATTTCACGTTTTACTTGTTACCACAACAAAAAATGCCCAAATCGCTATTCGTGTCTCTATAATATTTGAAGAGCTCTCTCGATTTCTCCAGGACCCCATCATCAGATCCCGACTTTCAACCAAAAAATAATTAACTGAATTGAACTGAGAACGTCCTCCTTTTTCTGAAGTCGGTTAAAAATACTGAGTCATCGACGAGAGAATTAGAAGAGGACTTGATAGACGGATCCATATGACAAATTATCATAGGTACGAGTATATCCTTAATCCCCATTTGACGAGCTATATTTTAGTGCCACTTAATACCAAGAATCCATCGAGTGGCAGTGAAGTAGTACGTGCCAAATCGACTAATACTAGGCTTTACGCCTAATGGAAATCACGAACCTATGTTAATTTACACGCTTCGGCTTTGCAAATTTGATTTCTGTCGCGAACGAGGGCAAGGGAAGGAGGTTATTACTTTAGGCCCCTCAGTCGTAGACCTGCTGCAAATTGCAAAGCTTTAATGTACAAACTTTTTTTTTTTTTGCTCTAGGACATGCCGGTTTCCTCACGATATTTACCTTCACCCTTTTAAGCGCAATGGTGATGAAATAATCTACACAAGGCATAGATATAAGAACCACGCCTCCAAGCCATATCCCTCGATATCCTTGACACAAGGTAAAGCGCCTGTCTGGGTTCAAACCTACGACCTAATCTATATGACTAAGTACGTAAGTTGCGGTCGTTACCTCTGGGCCACCACCGTGCACTGCTTTCTAACACAGTATAGTACAGTCGATATACAGTGGTTTTGCTGGTTGTGTTGGGTTTCGTGTAAATAGATGCAAAATCGAAGGTAACGAAACATCGAGCGCGCTCGTCGCAGTGCGCCCCTGCTGTGTGGATTGCAAAAAGATCCAATTAGGTTTGAAACTCTTTGCTGCACCTAACCGCCATTGGTGAGGGGTAACTGACGGCGCCGCTGGTCACAACTTCCATTAGCTGTCGGTATGGCTGCTAATACTAAATATCTACAGTAAACTGCACCCTATTGAGTATCACAATCTGAATAATTTTGAAGGAGGCTACTCCATTGCTTCTTCTACATATGTTTGAAAAATTTGGCTGCTCAACAGCGTAAATAACGCAATGAATGTGGTTGAACAGTCAAAATGAAAGCTACTATTAGTGTGTTACAAAATTAATCCTTTTTTTGTCTCGTCTCCGTCATCGTTCATCAGGAATCATCGGTAAATAATTTACAAAGGTATATACAGGGTTATTTTTTAAAGACCAGCCAAATTTAAGGATGTCGTACAGACCATCAAAATGAACAACTTTCTCCATGGGACAAATAGCGTAATCGCGAAAATTTTATCAACTGTCCCATAGAAAACTTCAATACCTACTCGACCTAAATGTATGGGACGGCTGAATTTTTATTCGCGATTACGATGTTGGTCCCATGGAGAAAGTTGTTCAGTTTGATGGTCTGTACCACATCCTTAAATTTGGCTGGTCTTTAAAATTCACCCTGTATACATAACAAGTACCTAATATTAGATGTCTGTAGGTACTAGGATAATTAATAGATAATATAGTAATCTAACATTATAATACCTTTGTAAATTATTTAATTTAGTTAATATTTTAACAATTTTAAAATTCAGAGTAAATATTTATTTATTTACTTTATCGATTCTTGTCAAACTGAAATTCAGGCGCATAATTCTAGAACACTATTGACGTTGGATGCATGTGAATAAAAAGTGAGATTCACACAAACAGTCTGAAGCAAATTGCACGTCCTGTTTATTTGCAGCAATAAAATCTAAAGTTGAATACGTAGTACAACTAACAAACACCGCTGACTAATGAATAAACTAATTGTTAATGGCGGCTGCGTTCCCTTCAGACGTCACCAACTTGTAACTCTAATGAAAAACGCGGTCAATTATGTACATCGGGGGATACTCCGTGTCTCGTCCGTTTGCTATGCATGGACGCGTACGAACTTACCCTCGATCGGCTTCTCATTCATTTTAAATACGTGAAGTGAAATACAATTAGATTGCATTCGTTTATTCAGTGAAGGTATTTTTTAATTCAATATTAGCACTGATTGAAGGCGTTTAATGTCAGTTTCAGTTATGTTGAAACTCCAAAAAAAAAAGGTTTAACATATTTTGTAACGTAGAATTTTAATTGACTTTGAAAGCAATTTAAAGAGAAATACGTAGAAAGACCTTCAAGTGTCCTTCAAGTGGTTTTTCTTTGAGAATTGGATTACCTAACCTTCCGCTTTTGACTACTTATAACAATTATTCTCAAAAGGTTTTTTCTTGAAAATACTTTGCTATATTATTTCAGAAACAATGCGCGTACGTAATCAATGTTTCCGCTTTGCTCGCAACAAAAGAGACTGAAATTGTGTAATATTTTTATAGAACGGATATAATAGGTACATTCCTAGTTCGAATGAAAGAGTATAAAAATTAAATTTTTGTTAGACAAAGACCGAACTCCTATTAGTGCATGGGGTCACAGTTCACCCGTGACGTCATAGGTAATTGCATCCCATTGACGAAGCGTCCTTCGTCCGTATCCGAGCTAACTTTCAATCAGAGTAATGTGATTACAGCATGGCGCCTGCATAAAAAAAAAGTTGTCTGCAAATTAACTGACTGTTTTTTACAGAGATCTCTTTACATCGGTTATCTATATAAGCATTAAAGCTGTATTCAAACAGCATAATCCGCCTTTATGGTCTCACTGCACGGACACAGACCTCTGTGAGTGGGAGTGGGCCGTACTCCACGCGGGCCCTGTGCAGCTTGGTGGATTGTACATGTCTTCGATTCTTTTGATTCTAGGACATGTCGGTTTCCGATGTTTTTCTTCAACTTTTTGAGAGCAGTTGTGATGAAATTAAATACACAAATTAAAGGTGCCTGTCTGGGTTTCAACACTAGATATCTGAGTTTCAACCCTGGACTACCACTGCTCTTTCATTCAAACAGCAACAAACATTAAACTGAATGTTTTGTTAACGATTAGGTATGTATTATCTACACCCGATATTTAAACTGCACTGCAAAATTATTTAAGTTATATTTGAATGAACGAGTGCAAACAAAACAAAACAGGTCAACCGACAATGTGTTCAAATATTTATTTTTCCTATTCGTACGATATAAACGTTCAATCAATTCGTGCGCACTATTTGCACGGTTCATTATGCGGAATTGGGCATGTTAATTTTAAATGATGGTGTCGGCGATCTATAAATCCTGGACAATACTCAGAACCTTTTCTTACCATCTGATGCAAACGTCGTCAAAAACGAACGTGATCAGATTTTAGATGTTTGTCGGCTTTGACCATGACAACTTTTCATAGAGCGTTATCCTGTCTGTACATAAATATTCAATTCCTTCAGCTGCAATGTCACCATCTACGGAAGCATTTTCATAAAGATACTTAGGAATCAGCCACTGCAGTCTGTCATTGCGAGCGCTTTGCCGCTACGGTTGTGGTCTGCGGTCGCCTTCGGAAATGTTCGTTGATGAACGTTTCCGTAAGGTAGTGTTTACTTACCGTCAGTCGGCGTGGTTTGCTGGCTCGAGTTGATCCGTGGCCGCTCCTCCCCGGCCGCGATGTGCTTGGCGGTCCGCCGCGCCACTGGCCGCAAGTCCGCTTCCACATCGCTTGCCTCCTCCTCTTCATAGCTGTATTCCATTTCTGTAACACAGTGTCGAGTTAATACCACATACTTTGTATTACGGAATAATAGACTTTATTGATATTATCAGATTGTGGATCGACCGATAAAAAAACTCGAATGTTTTTTTTCTAAATTACATTCAATGTTGTGTTACTCGTATATTCAATAAGCTCAGTTTTTGTCAGCCTTATAGCAACTTTCTGAAGGACCTCTCCAGAGGCTTACCTAAACTAAAAGTACATTTTGAGTAAGATAAAACTAAAATCAAAACATTGAAAACCTTTCACATCTTAAGCTCTTATTTTGTTTTAGTTTCTGTCTCCCACAGCCACCAATTGAACAGCTGACATACATTACGACTAATCTCCTTTGATATTACTGGCAACTGCGAACACGTAAAGTTAAAAACCAGTTCCTATCCACAATTACGAAACAAAGTTCCACAAATTGTCAACCAGTGGCTGGCGTGGCAGTTGAGGACTGATAATTGATTGGCAATCAGAGTTACATTGAGCCTCAGTCGTGTGACGTGCTTTAGGTTTCCTGTGTTCGCCCGAATTGGCTATCATGACAAAGCTATCTTCCTGACATTGCCAGAGATATAATCTTGATATACGCTTGCTGATGGATTGATTTGTGCTAAAGCCGGTTTCTGTTATTGCTATTATCGCTTTGAATCATTTGCCTACCATAGAAAAAGGGATTGCTGTAAAAAATATAAGAACAGAAAGTAACGACTTAAAAAATAATAAAATAAGACTGATTATTCGTACAATGTATCTATGTTGTTATTATATTTGAACTGTGGTGAAACACACAAATAAAGAGTGTGTGACGATGTGTCCAGTGATAACAACCTGTTGTTACATTTTCCGACTCTCGCGGACTGAAACTTTCAAAAGTAGACAAAATCACGTTGCCTCAGCTCTTAAAGTACAATGCAGTGCCATTCCTCGTTCCTAGAAATAACAATGGTTTCGAAATCTAAAGAGCTTCGACCAGTTTTCAGATAAAACACTGCTCCACTAAAAATACTCTGAGAAATATTTATCGTCATTCTTCATGTTCCCTTTAGTGTAATCCCATTAACAACGCCTTGTGGGCAATAAATTTTCAATAATTCATTTATATTAAAAATAATTAATCTGCTCGGAGCTTGTGAGAGCTAATAAATTTGATTACCTGCAAATAGCTGCGGTTTTCTGGTGGCGCTAACATCGACGAAGGTTATTATAATATCAATTTTTTTGCGTATAGCCCACAAAGGTTAGGTATGTATAAACGCCGTCCTCATCTAAGTAGGTTATTGTTTTAATTTTTTTATTATGACGTGTTACAGTGATTCCGATATCCTATTTACAGAAAAAACAATTTCATTGCATTTCAAATACGAAATATATAATAAAAAATAAAAATTCATCAATCATTTCATTTCTTAATTGAATTCCCGTGAACAACTAAAGCGACAAGAAACATTCCCGAGAATGCTTGACACAGCGTCAGCAAATCTAAACTATTATTATAAAGAGGTAAAATTTGTTTGTTTGTATGTATGTAACTACCAGTCGGATTTGATTAATATAACATCACGCTGCGACCAATAGGAGCGGAGCATCAATGGAAAAGGTTGCAAAAACGGGAAAAATGATTCCTTTTGAGAGCTTCCGTTCCGTTTCGTTCCGTTCCGTTGCGTGCGCTGCGTAAACGGTTTAAGTTACGCAAAAATTATGTATGATGGAGTTGTACCTCATTAAAAGTTTTAAAAAAAAGTCCGCGACAGCATATCTTTTAAGATTGAGTCACTATAACCTTTTTATGGTAATCAAATTTGCTAGAAATTAATGCATTATTTGCGAAGGTGTTTCATCAACATGATATCCTTATCCAAATAAATAAGCGTATTTATTGCGTATGTATTTATTACTTGTGATGAATAGCGATTCATCACAAGTATTTAACTGTGAACAAAATCGCCCTTGACATCACTTGATTTCAATCAACATCTTAGGAGATATCATAATTTTAAAATAACTCCGCAACAAAATAGGTAAATAACGTTCGGGTCGGTGCAACATCACGCTAGGTCAAAATGAATACAGTCAGTAAGAGAACTAAGCGAAATCGAAGTGATAGTGCGGGCGAGCGATGCGATGCGACGCAGTGGGGCGGAGAACAAGAATGTCACGCGGACAAAGTCGCGGGCAGAAGCTAGTCCAAATCAAAATCAATATCAAGCACTTTTCGAACGTCAAAATTACAAAAGGCAGTACCCTAACAACGCTCGCCCTTCACCACTTACTAGTGCTATCCCTGGGAAGAAGAAGTGGCGCAACAAACTCCCCAGCAGCACAGCTGTCTGTTCAGTTAGAAAATACTTGATACTTGATTGTACCTATACAATACTAGGTGTTAAGTAATTAACATTACAAGGCACAGAACATAAAATTAAATTATTTGCCATATGTCAGCTAGCCACGCATACCAACAAATTTAATAAAAACTACACGCACTCAAGCTAAAAATAATTAATTAAAATTAAAATGTAAATAAAAACTTACTACCTAAATAAAAGCCTCCAGGCATAAAGGGCGTGACAGCTTACATATTTATGCATTGCTGGGTTCTGGTCACATAGCTGTCACTTGAAGTCACAGATGATAAACTAGGACCATCGAAGTAAAATAAATAAATAAGTAAATATTATTAACAATAACCTGTCAGTAAGCTAATTCTGGAGAAAGAATATGAACATTGTCTTGAGTTAATTAGGGCGACCAACTATTCATATCGTGTAAGTAGTCGTTGATGGAATAGTAAGCCTTTGAACAAAGGTTGGATTTTACTTGAACTTTAAACGCATTAAAAGGCAAGTCTAGCAAAGAAGAGGGTATCTTGTTATAAAAGGTTATACCAAGCCCAACAAATGAGTTATGAACCTTATGAAGCCGGTGAAAGGGGGCACGTAGTTTGTCCTTATTTCTAGTGTTAAACTGTGGATATCACTGTTTTTAGTGAACAAGTGTAAATTTTGCTTTATATATAAGATGTTGGCGAAGATGAATTTGTGATACTACCGTGGGAATACCAATATCTTTAAAAAAATCTCTTAGAGAAACTCTGGCACCTAACTGGTAAATTGCTCGAACAGTTCGTTTTTGAAGGACAAATATATTTTTTTTTATATCAGCGGCTTTGCCCCAGCAGCAGAATACCGTAGGACATAACGGTGTGAAAATAACTAAAATAGACTAAACGAGTTGTATCAACGTCAGTGTATTGTCTTACTTTCCTGACGGCGTAGGCAGCCGAACTGAGTCTTACTGCTAGACTTGATATATGAGGTCCTTATTGAAGTTTCGCATCTACTGTTAGTCCTAGAAAAATTGCCGAGCCTACAGTTTCAATTTCAGTATGACATAAGAGAATTATCACCTCTTAAAGGAATAAAAATATTATGTTCGCTCAGCATCACATAATGTGAGTAACGTGGAGATACTGGTCTCTATAAAAATGTAAGAATTCCTCGCGACGGCAATATCTGCACGAGTAACGTATTTTCCGGTATTGTGCTTGATTCCGACACGAAGTCAAATGGTGTATGCAATTGTGTATATCATCTTCGGGTTTTCTGCCTCGATTGAACAATATTAAATAGAGTTCGTATAAATCTTTGATATCTTGTTCATCGGACTACCAAGATAATCTTTGAATATCGTGTGATTTTGACTGCAATGTCTTACATTCTTTGTTTTTTTTTCTATATAGGTAAGTTATTGTGCAAATTAGTTTTTTATTTTGTGTAGATATGGTGGTAGTCTTTGTTCCGCAATATATTTTACGAGGTTCTGCCTGCGACTTCGTCCGCGTGAATTGTCTTGTTCCCCCGAGTCTCCCCGTCGCATAGCATCGCCGGCTCGCGCTATTATTACGTTTTCGGCCAGCGTTCTTTCTTACTATTTTTTCTTTGGTCTCGGCTCGTTTAATTCCTAGTGATGGCTATTACTCGTAAATGCAAAATGATTTTTCTAATCCGAGCGGTAGTTCCTGAGATAAGCGCGTTCGAACAAACTCTTCAACTTTACTATTAGTATAGCTAGGTTTTATTGTTGTTTTTCTTATTCGTGTTTTGCTCTGTTGCCGTTGCAGACATCCTTAAGCTCTTTGTGCTGTTTTGTTTTAGTCGCTTTGTCAGGTTCACAAGCTAGGAGTTCCCTGAACATCTGTTTCAACTCTACTCTCTATGTTTCATGAATTAAACCTTGCTCTGTTTGTTACCTTTGAAGCTAAGCCGCCTGTGTCTAGCGGACACAAACAGACAGCTATTGTGTAAACATTAGCTGGACGGGTTTTCTCGATCATCTAAGAGCTGATTTTTCAATCGAGAGATAGTTTTTATTCGTGGAATAAAATTGACGTATTATTATTACGATTTTGTATGGGAAAACTGTCAAAAATTCAAAATTATTCCTCCTTGGATAAAATTATCTGGCGTTGGAAAAGTCAGCCCTAAGTCTACTCTTTCTTCTCCAGTCCAGTCTGGTCTTACTCTGTAGTATAGAATTTATTTGGTAATAACATGTTTCTAAGGGCTGATTTTACCAAAGTCTTTTATGCGTGGAATAAAATTGACGTCTGAGTGTTACAGTTCTAGTATAAAAACACTGTCAAAATTTCAAAATTTATTTTTAGGATAAGACTTATATTAGGTACAAAAGTTTGGTGAAATTCGCCCTAAGGCGAACGTTAAATCAACGTTTGTACTACCTATAATAATAATTGTATTGTGACCTCTATGAATAACCTTGTTTAACTACTTATTTTTAACTTCATCTATAGTATAAATGACATATTCGTCGTAGAACGAAATTAACATAATTATTTGGATTCCTACAGCGATAATTATAATATTTCTTGATGGTCCATAAACCCGTATTAGAAGTGTATAGTATAAAAGGGTATTATTCACAAACTAATGTATATAATTCATGATATCCGTTACCCAATTCACTTTCACTCACAAGGCCGTGGGCGGGCGGGCGGATTCGGGGGTGGCCAAACGGCGAAAATCGATCACGATTCCCTAACACCGACTCTACTTAGGAATCGAGAAACGAGACATTGTACAACCACGTTACCGTCACAAGTACAGATCGAAACTCTTGTACTCGGTAGCTAAAAGATGGGCGCTTCATGTAGTTTTTTATGAATAAAATTATAATTAAAGTCGCTCGGTTTATTTTTCTACCCGTCACTAGATTTTAACTCAAATATTGATCACTCTATGTATAAAAAATCCGATTAACTGTTATATGCTTTATAACAAGTAATCAAACTGAAATAGTTGTTCAAATTCAGTTGCTGTTTTTGGGGTTTTAGAACTTGTTACCTATAATTGTGGCGTTCAGTAAAATGGAGGAGAATGGGGAGGGGCTTGTAAAATACGCTAACTGCTAGTCCTTGGATTTTATAGCCATTGGAATAGTAGGTACAATATTTACGTCTTTCGTTTCAAGAAGGCAGGGGCCGAATTACCGTCTAGTCTCATCTGGAACCTTCTCCTAGACTACGTCATTCATCACCATGCCTGAGAAGGTCAAGCGTACCTATAAGCTTCTTTTGAACTCACAGCGCTTGATGATAAATAAATAGCATAACCTTAATAGCAAAGCCGCTTGAAAAAACATTGATTGAAGTTATCATGTTGCCAAACATCCTCCTACTTATAACTTATAAGCAATCAGCTCGTGACGAAAAACGATTTCATTTAATACGTGTAAAATATCCACTGGGCATGTCTAACGCGTTTGCACAAAATAAGAAATGTTAACGCTTTTTGCACACCATCTCCAAAAAATATAGATAGAGGTATCGGAACTCTACGTATAAAAATACCTAATAATAAAAAACTTATTAAAAAGGGGCTTTTATTAAAATGCTCTTCGTTTTCTTAAGGCGAAGCGTCAGGGTAAAATTTCTTACGTTTTTTGCAATTTGCAGATAAGTGTTAGGTTGTATGTTGAACAAAATATGTTTTATTTTTACGGTCGCGTGTCATACTACCCTGTCGCTTCCCCTTAAGTTTCAATTTTACTCTCCAATCTCAACACATACTTATAGACACAGCTTATAGGTATGTTGTTGAGATTGGGTAGTAAAACTGAAGCTTTTCAAGACGATATCATCAGAGTAACCTTGTATGAAAACGACCCTGGTTTTAACATGGAATCATATATACCAAATTAAAATGTATCGTTGGAACGGAACGAGGCAACAGTTTCAACTTAATAGGCACTTGACGAAAATTAGTTTGCAACAATCCATCTTAACGTAGGTACTCCCTAACAAGTAAAACTAAATATAAGCTCGGAAAATATCGCGGTGCGGCGGTAAGCGGATCGAATCGCAGCGAAAGCGCGCCGTCCCCGCTACGTGTCACTCAACTCTCTACCAGATGCCTATGAATGCTCGTAGCATAATGCCCGCAAGTCGCAATAACTAAAAAAGATAAAGGGAAAGAGAGACAATGAGAATTTTAAAACTTGCAGCAATCTTCCAGGATGTAGAAAGTAGATACTCGTACCTTAGTACTTTACATAATAGGAGTTGTGCTGTACAATCGACTGTAGCCTGATGACGTTCGCAAATGAAGGGCGACCTTATAAACAAGGTCAAGCAGAAAAAAAAATTAAATTCAGCTAAAGCTATTACCATATTTGGAGGTCATCCTAAAGTGTTTATCGCTGACTCGTCTGATATGCATAATAATTCAAACAAAATTAAAATAACACTAGGGCCATGGAGTCCGAGTGCCCACTTGGTTTTTTGAGATATCGCTAAGCAGTTGGTCGACTATTAACGTGAACAGAGGGCTAGCCTATTTTTTGGCCAAAGAATCAGGCTTGCCATACAGCGTGGCAAACTGGCAATGCTGCCAACTTTCTGAGCACTTTTCCTGTTGACAGCAACGCGGACGGAGTTTTGGTGCCCTATGATTCTTTTCCTTCCTTTTTTATAAACATCTACATATTGTTATTATTTGAAGTCTGCTTATATTACGTAAATTAAGTTTTTTGATTGCTACTAGGCTATTAGAAACAAAATAGGAAAGTTTCCCACCCAGATATTCACTACATTCCATCCAGAGATTTTAAAGCATTTCGGCGATCATTTGCAGATGCCTGGTACACGAGGCTTGTCCGTCGCTCTTCTGCAGCATTCACTGTATTTCGACATAATTCACGGCGATTTCTTGTGACTTGACTTGTAACTTAAGCATTGCGGCCGCTCTGTCTCGTTGCCCTCTACTGTGTAAATCGGTAAAGTCAGCCACTTCGTGCTGCCTAGACGTTTCTTACTATCTATCTTTCTTTTTTTGCCTTACCTAAACTATAGTTTAATTTTTTGTCTGCCAACAGTATTAATCATCAGCTGAACTCGAGTTTTGCTAATAACTTTCTCAGCTGCATATAAATTATGAGAAACAAGATCCGCACTCGCTTCACACGATGTAACGACTTACCAAACATGGAGGTTTCTATATTATCTATTAGTTAAATCTTAATTTATTATAAACATAAACTTTCCAAAATAAATCCTATAGATGATGGTGAAAACTGCATCAAAACATGTTGCGGAGTTAAAAATAATTACGACCGACTTTAATTTATAATATGTATAAATAAATATATAATTGCCTATTTAATTGGCCAAAATTACCCATGTCAATCAGTTCTATATTTATTTATTTAAACTTTTCGCACAAAAAGGTACAAAGGCGGACTTAATGCCTTAGGCATTCTCTACCAGACAACCAAGGGTGGTGAAGAGATTAGATGGCAGGTGCTTTGATTGAGAGGGACAATGATTAAAAAAAAACTCTTAAAACTACTATATCACACGTTGTAATTTGTGGTATTTGTAATAATGTAATTCAAGAATGTCGAATAATCGGCTAGTACCTACTATAAATGGTCGAATCTGAATAGATGAAACCTGTGTTAGATCGACCTGACCAGACGAAATATTTGCGATGATGTTGCTAGAGGGAGACAAAAGAAACGATGTATGGATTGTGTGAAAGATGATATGGCTGATCACTGAGATAACGCCTAATAGAGATGTATGAATAAGGATAAATTGGGATAAAGGGAGAAGGATAATGTTGTAGACCTATGTCCACTGCTGGATATAGGTCTCTCCCAGGCTGCGTCACAACAACCTGTCCTCCGCCTTCAGCATCCAGTCTGACCCAGCCATTTTCGGTTGTCGGTCCATCACACTACGCTTGCCGATACGCATCTGACGATATCTTGCTGATAAATCTATGATAGCCTTTACAAGCAGCTGAAGATTCTAAAGTACTCAAGATGGGAATGATATTCAATAAGGAATAATGTTCTCTGCTACAGTCTGCTGAATAGTCAATTGAGTTACGTAGTTTGCCTTTGATATTATTAGGTCTACTTCACTGACTTGTTTAAAGTAATTTTGTATAGGGCACATGATTAATCTTCAAGAGCTGTTTGTTATTCATAATGAGCATACCAATCCGCACTGGGCCCGCACGGTGGATTACAGCCGACTTCCCCACACAGAGAGGCCTGAGTCTCAGCAGTGGGGACATTATAGGCTGTTGCTGTTTAGTGAACATCATCAGTATCACCGCGACGCGCCACCAGTGCGGCCACGCAATTAATTGAGTAATTAATTATATTTACACCTGTTTGGCATATTTTGCGGCTACTTAAGGCGCAGACAGGCGTTACGCGACGGTGCGATGCGATTCTGGTCAAACAATTTTTATAGAAATTGTTCTACTAGAGTCGCGTCGCGCGTGTCTGCTATGCCTTTATACACGCAAAAGGAATTTAAATTGTCTATCGGTTTCACAGTTACCGATCAAAAGCAGCTTTTCCGAATGGTGCTAAATGTTAAAGTAGAATATATCGAGCTATATATAATGTCGCAGGAAGTTTAAAGTCTGGTTTATGAAGTTATAGGAACCAGCGGCATGCAGCTTGTTGGTTACCCAAAACAAACTTTAATACCGCTTGGATTTGACAAGTTTCGTCTGCAGCGCACGTAGCTCTCGCTGTATTCTGTTCAGAGACTAAGTCAGACTCCGAGATAGAGAAAACCACAGGTTTTTGAATCAAGAGAAGTTTCCTTTGAGTCAAAAAGCTGTGGTTTTATATGTCTTTTGACTAAGAATTGTATTTTTACTTCTGTTTAGGTATTGATAAAGGTCTAATCCCTCTCACCGTGAGGAGGCCTGTGTCCCAGCAGTGGAAACGTTATAGGCTGATTACGTATGTATTTATGTAAAGGTCTAACAAGTTCTTTGCCGCTTTTATCGTTGTTACAATTGATTAAATGTTTATCAAAAAACTCGCATACAGAATCACCCCATAGATTTCAATCAATTTTTACCTCACCTACTAATTTTCAGGCATATTTATTACTAGCTGCACCTCGCGGTTTCACCCGCATAAGTTTCGATCCCGTGGGAATTTAGGGATAAAAAGTATCCAATGTGTTAATCCAGGTTATAAACCATCTGTGTGCCGAATTTTATCCAAATCCGTTCAGTAGTTTTTGCGTGAAAGAGTAACAAACATCCATCCATCCATCCTCACAAAGTCTCGCGTTTATAATATTAGTAGGATATATAAATGTTCTCATCAATATGTTCTTATAATCATGGGCTTAAAATAGGTAATAGACCTTATCCGGTCCCAGCTTAATGTAACCAAATAAAGCTACTGAAAAAAAAATTATCCATATTAAGATTTTCGTACCAAAATAGGAACCGCTAGGACCGTTGTCCGTCCATCCGTTTGTGTGTCACGGTCGATTTTATCAGCTGACCTATATTTAAAGTCATCCCCTCGAAAATTAGCATCGGTTGTAATTTTACTTGTAGTGCCAAACAAAACTGAAATTGGGCTCATGCTCTCGTCCGATGTTTGAAATACGTAATCTGAATCTTAGAAGTGGCCACGCTACTTCTGTATGTAGTGTTTGCATGCACTTACTCGTATACTTAAGTGTGCTTTCTATATTTACCTCGCCCCATTCGTGAACAGCTTCAGGTAGAAGCGCCAGGGTAGCCCGCGAAATTCAATTTTTCTTACGTTTTTTGCAATTTGCGTTTCAAGTCAATGTCAGACTGTATGTTGAACAAAGTACGATTTGCGAGCGTACCAAGTATGTATTTACAAAATTATAATGATTAAAATCATCTATACAACCCTCTAAGTTTACATAATCCTATTGAATGACAATGTTATGAATTATCAATGGCAAAAACTTAATAAAATTTGAATTTTGCGGGATACCTAGTGCATCCCCTTAAAGAGCTCTTGTCAACGACGATGTGGAAGGGGAAACAATAAAAGTAAAACGTTTTCGATCTCTTCACTGGAAAAGATTGCTTCACTAAATAGAATTGCTGTACGTCCCTCAACCTACAAATATGTAGAACTATGGATGCTTCTTACTCCAAAAACATTATTATTACACATGCAAACGCGTTCTTTCTATGGGGGCACGCAGAAACTATAGAACCCGCCCCTGAACCCGAACCTGCTACAATCCTCTTAAATACTTCTTTTGCATCGTTTACATAAAAACATATTATTTAAATTAAATTCGGCACACAATACAAGTAGATTATGAATTGGTTAAAAAATTGAATACGTTTATCCCGATAGTAGGTCGCTCCATTTAAAATACTGATATTCAGCTGCATCCTGTTTCACTGAAACCTGACCCCAACATAGGTTGAAAAAGGCTAGGTACGCAGATTGAGTATGTTTCCTTGCCCGAAACGAATAAAAATACTTTAATATTGTAAAAGCAAATATTCAATATTCAGTTCTAGTTTAAAAAAAAGACATTCACGTCAGTCTGTTTGTAATAAAAACAAACTAGCCTCCAGTGCGAAAACGTTTACTTTTTTTAATAACATCGTCCATCGTTCATCCATCGACAGGTGTGTTTTTGGTTGCTAGAATTTTCACTGTACAAAAGTGCTCAGGCCTTACATAGATGCAAGTACTACCTACAAACATATTACCTATGAAAAATCACAGCGCTGCGACGCGTACAAAAAGTTTAGCATTTGCGTTACACTCTATCAATCACAATGTGAATGATTTTGAAGGATATGGCTAATCTATTGCTTCATGTGGTCGAAAATTAGTCTACTCAACAGCGAAAATAACGCAATGAATGTTGTTGAGCTGTCAAAATGAAAGCCATTTTTACTGTAATGTTAGTTACCTACGCAATTACCCCGCTGTTTCTCGGCACACCGCGCAAGAACATAACTTAAAAAAACCCTTCTACTTTTTTATTTATGTATCTTTAACAACATTTAAAATGTCTAGTGTATTTTGTAGCAAATAGCTGGGCAGGTGTTGAGACGGGCGCGCATGCCTGTCCCGTCCAAATCAATAAATCGTAATAAAATACATAAGATAAAAGTATAATTTGCTCCCGAGTAAAAACAAAATACATTTAAAAAAATATTTGCCGTTCCTTACATTTTGACCGCGTAGGTCAGTTTTGTAAGAAATAGCAGATTTTTTTTAATAACCTTCGTAACTTTTCGACGGTCTAGAACCATGTACTTTATGCATGGTAACAGGTTGCGTTGCGCGCCGATGTCCCGGCCACTCTCTATGTTAAATACCTTTGTATAATAAGCATTTAATAAGAATAAAATAACTAAGCAAGTATTACTATTACGATCCCTAATACGCCAATCAGCACTCTAATTGCGAAACACACTTTCAATGTCAATCTGAATCATTTTGAAGCATATTGCTAATCCATTGCTTCATATGTTCGATAAATGTGTCTGCTCAACAACGTAAATGACGCAATGAATGTTGTTGAACTGTCAAAATGAAACCCATTGATAGTGTGTTATGCAATTTCCCCGCTGCATAATTATCATTGCGATCCCTACTTACTTCCTTTTATTTGGATAACATATTCAAGCCGACCTCATCTAGTTTTATAATATGATTGACGTGTAAAAGTGTTTGTACAAACCTACTTACAAAATAAAATCATTTATCATTTAAACGTGGCATTCTCACATTTGTCCACACAAGTTACGATAATAACTCTATTAGGGGTTCTTTTAGGATTGAGAAAATTAACATAACTACTTACTAAACATTTTGGCGAAAAAGGCAGGCGATATATTCTGTGGAAATCTCACAGAGGCGCCGATTCCCTTGTTCACAAACTAAACTAAATTTAAGTTCAGTGCATCTTTTTCTTTCTATTTCATTAAGAAAAGGACAGAAGATAAATATTAGTTTAGTCCTGTCTACGCGCAACCCGCCTCCTGACGTAAATTGACGTATTTTAGTAGCAAATTTTTTAATCACGTCTAAACTTGTTTAAGGAGTATCTTAATTTGACAGGACTAAAGTAATATTTATCTTCTGTCCTTTTCTTAATGAAATAGAAGGAAAAAGATGCACTGAACTTAAATTTAGTTTAGTTTGTGAACAAGGGAATCGGCGCCAGTAAAAATTAGGTGAAGTAACCTTTAAGTAAGTTAATAGGGTCAATCTTGCAGGTGGATTGACAAGATGGCAAAACCTTTTCAAAAAGTTGCAATTTCAATGTGAGTACCTAAATCATAGCCACAGTTCACTTGCCACATACACTTCATCAGTCTATAAGGTTCCCACTGCTGGGACACAGGTCTCCTCTCGGTAAGAGAGTGTGGGAAATGAAATACCGGATTTCAAACAAAGGTTTCCACCCGCCGACCGAGCCGCATTAAAGGTCTCTGCACACAGCGGGCGGGGCGGGGCGGGGCGAGACGGGACGGCGACGCGGCGCTGGCGCGGCGGCAGTGTTCACACTGCGGGCGCGATCACGTCCCGTCCCGCCGCGCCTTTCTTTCATCAAAAAAGATATTGAGCGATTCAGACATGGTAACGCTATTGCTCATAGTTGCGCTAGCTAGGAAAAAACAACGTAAACGGAAATGGGTGCATGAAATAAATAAAAAACGCGCTCGCGTCCCGCCACGCCCCGCCCCGCCGCTTCTGACTTGTATTACCGCTCGGCGCGGCGGTGGCGCCGGCGGGGCGCGACGGTTGCCGTCGCGTCGAGCGGGGCGGCTCTGTGTGGCGTTGTCCATAATATCTAATACATTACAACTGCTCAGCGCCGCGTCGCTGTCCCATAAGCTGTGTGCAGAGACCTTTAGCTGCAAAATGGAAACACATTTGCATGGATAATCTGAAATGCATTGTGCCCGTATTAATTGATTAATTGCTTCTGGCCATGTAATTTCCTGCAAGCTCTAGGTAAAGCTCTTTTCAAATATGGTAGACGTTTATATTTTTGGTTTTGTTTAGCTTAGCATAATCAGCCTATAATGTTCCCATTGCTGGGACACAGGTCTCGGTAAGAGAGTGTGGGCCGGAACCCACCACGCGAGCCCGGTGCAGATTGGTAGATATCACATGTCTTCGAATTTTTGGTTCTTCGCGACACAAGACATGCCGGTTTCCTCACGATGTTTTCCTTCACAGTTTTGAAAACAGTGTTGATGAAATAATTTCCACAAAGACACCTCTCTGGGTTCCAACCTACGACCTATAAACTCGTAAGTCGCAGCCGTTAGCTCCATACCTTTTGTTTTAGTACTTACCTACTTTCAAGTTTAGTCATAACAAAAATTATGCTATCAAATAATTTCCTTTGAAACAAAACTTATACCAACGGCGTAACGTGCTTTCCGAGGCACGGACGGGTCTCGAAATATAATGTATATTAAAAATATAATATGAGATGCCCATCCACGAACCGCGGCAAGCGTAGCCTAACCTTCGAACGACCCGTCCGACTGTTATTATTTAGCCACGAGCCGCTCATCCTATGTGATCATGTTGCAGGTACGAACATTTTCTAACTAACCCATAATAACAGCTTATAGGCATTATACGTGTATATGTGTCACATAAACTGTAATCTCATCCGTTGGGCCTAATTAAATTTATCAAAGCGCAGTTCATGCAGCTACTAGATAATACGCACGTTTTAGATAACCTTATATCTATTACCGACGTGTTTACGTTTAGGATGATTGCAAATAGGTCTCTATGACCATGTAAATATCGTAAATAACCGGCCAATAGGTATACTAATCGAAAGATACTTTCGACAGGTAAATTATTCAATTTGAATCAATTACAACATTTAAGCACACAGTTCATGAGCAATCTCGAAAAATCAAAATCTAAAGTCATTTATTCAAACTAGGCTGAGAATCAACAATTTTTAAACGTCAAAATTACATAAGACAGTTTCCCAAAACGCCCGCCCTACACCATTTCCTAGTGATTTAGCTGGGAAGAAGAAGTGGCGCAATAAAGTCCTCAGCGGCACAGCTGTCTGTTAAGTTAGAAGAACTTGATTCTATACAATAGTAAGTAATTACTAATTAACATTACGAAACACAAAACCATTAAATCAAATTATTTGCCCAATAGATGCCAGCTAGCACACGCCAAAAATACAAGTAACTGAAACATTCAACAACGCACCACCACTGCTTTCAAAACGGCGAAGGAAAACATCGTGAGGAAACCGACATGTCCTAGAACAAAAAATTCAAAGACATGACATCCACCGGGCCGCACTGGGCTTTCTAGAGGAGGCCTGTGTCCCAGCAGTGAAACCACTAAAAGCTGATTTAGCTTAACAAGCAGTGGAGGCCTAGTGGTAATGGCCGCGACTTGCAAGTTGTAGGTCGTAGGTTCGAATCCAGACAGGCGCCTTACTTTGTGTCAATTATTTCATCGCTACTGCTCTCAAAACGGTTAAGGAAAACATCAACCATCATGTCCTAGAACAAAAAAATCAATGACATGTGACATCTATCGACCCGCACTGTGCCCGCGTGGTGGATTACGGACCACTCCATCTTACTGAGAGGAGCCTGTGTCCCAGCAGTGGGAACATTATAGGCTGATTATGCTAAGCTTAACAAAACCAAAAAAATAAACGTCTACCATATTTGAAAAGAGCTTTACCTAGAGCTTGCAGGAAATTACATGGCCAGAAGCAATTAATCAATTAATACGGGCACAATGCATTTCAGAATATCCATGCAAATGTGTTTCCATTTTGCTGCTAAATGCGGCTCGGTCGGCGGGTGGGAACCTTTGTTTGAAATTAGTCCCGTATTTCCTAGCAGGGAACGTTTATGAATATATAAAGTCTGTTGGTGCATAAAAGTGAAAAGCGATTCGTTAGGTTCGTTTATTTATCTGAGCTTATGTTTCGACAGTTGAGGGTAATGGTTCTAGAGGCAATTTAATGAGAATGAAAGTAATAGGGAATGTGTCAAATTGTAAATGTGGTGGAACACAACACACATCCGAGTTGTGTGCTTTCTCTGCGTCATAGTCACCACAAATAAACGTATTTTCTTTTCTTAACTTATTTTTGTTAGGTAATTGTAAAAACTTTTATATTCTTATCGTAACCTACATTTAAAAACAAGCTGCGCCCCGCGTTTCCACCCGCATAAGTTTCGATCCCGTGGGAATATCGGGATAAAAAGTATCCTATGTGTTAATCCTGGTTATAAACTATCTGTGTGCCATATTTCATCAAAATTGGTCTAGCCATTTGAGCGTGAAGAAGTAACAAACCTACAAACACACACACACTCACAAACTTTTGCCTTTACAGTACTAGTGTGATTATTATTCTTCAATTTTCATAATTGCACCTACCACTGTTTGTCTCTGCATCACCCAAATGTTGACAGGTAGAAAAAGCCTATGGCATTAAGTCCGCCTCTGTACATTTATGTGCTTAAACCATAAAAAAAAATTCAGATTACTTTCAATATACCTATTGACATTGATCAATTTTATTTTGTTTGCAGGTCACAGCCCTGACTTTCTGCTGAAACCGAACAGTAAAAGCCGGAACCAACAAACATTGTCAGTCACTGTGGAACCAGCATGCGCCCAAAGGAAATGTATTGTATGTTTTTTCTTATTTATTACTTGCTTTATTTACCCACCTGAAAAAAACAAGCCAGTTATGCCAGCGTAAATTGAGCTTATGAGAGTGTTGAATATAACACAAATTCGTGTGGTCAGGAGCTTTGCTGTAACAAATATTTTGTCAAGAATATAACTAGCGAAATCAAACTTCCTATGGAACTTTCTAGAACCCTTTGAAAGTAAATAAAATTATTTACTCTGTAAATAGGATATCGGAATCAATTTTCACGTAATTTTATAATAAAATAAATAGATGAGGTCGGCGTTTCCTATCTGACTTCTCTGAGAAGAATTGCCGAAACAAACTAATAAGTTTAAGTCTAGACATAATCTTGGTCAGATCATGTGAAGACCATGAAGGGTGACGTCTGAAATGGTCTTTTCAGGAAAGTATCACACAGATTTCAGTGGACGAGTCCAGTCAGTGCTAGTATTTCATCAGTAATTTTCGTCAGTAATCTAGTACTGCAACGATGCATTTCATGGAACCTGAATCGTCTCCTTTCGCATATAGTTTCACATTCGCTTTGTTGTTTGTTATTTTTATGCAGGAAAAATACTTCTTAGTAAATTTACTTGGGTATTCAAATTACTTTAATTTTTTGACAGCCGCGTAGTCCTAGGAACACGCTGGATATGACACGGCAAATGGAAGTAATTTTTCAGTTCACTACACAACTTATTTCTCTAACTGTAGTTTTTATGTAATGTTATATGTATATTTTGATGTTTTTTTTTTTGTAGTATTTATTGCACAAAATTATGTATTTTATCGAGTGATGGCCCAGTGGTAACGGCTTCTGCTTCCGAGTTGTAAGTCGTGGGTTCGAAACCAGCCATGCGCTTAGTTAAGCGTAAATAAATAAAAATAAATAAAAAATATTTTATAAATTACGCAAAGTATTGCGTAATTTATTTAATTACCACTGCCCTCGAAACGGTGAAGGAAAACATCGTGAGGAAACCGGCATGTCCTAGATCCATCCGAAGACATGTGACATCTACCAACACGCACTGGGGCCGCGTGGTGGATTACGGCCCACTCCCTTTCACAGACAGGAGGCCTGTGTCCCAGCAAAACATTATGGGCTGATTAAGCTATGAATTTTATCAAATTCCGGGAACGAATGGCGTCGCTCTACCAAGTACGCCTCAAGTTAAAATTAGAAATAGTCAGGCACTACTAAAATATTTTTAAACTCTTTCGACAGCTTTAAGCTGACAAATATCACCGAATTCATGAATCCAATCACACTATGCTCTCAACAATCGCTGGTAAAGAACCACCAAGGAGGTGGTTCTTTGAAGTCTAAAAATAAATGTGTAATGGGAACCACAGGCTAACTTCATTGTCTGTCTGCTTACAAAGATTTTAAGATCCTTAAGCCTGAGTTGCTGTTTACTGAGTTCGAAAATATAAAATGAATAATTTAAAGTGCAACAACCCTCCTGTGTTGAACACGATTTCTCCAGAAATTTGTTCTTCCAATTTATTTTAAAACCTTTTAAAGGACAGCGCACCGTCGTGGCTTTAAATCGCTTGGTTGGTTTCTATACTAGACCGTTTATGCCACGTCAGTACATACACGATAAAGGCTCCCGCGACTCTTGTAGAACAATTTTCATGAAGTTTTCATAGAAATATTTTCACCAGAGAACAAACTATCGGAAGTCTTAAAAGTCTAAAGTGCGTAACAGGGCTAAACGTTGCACAGATTTCCGCATAACGACTCCGGCTTTACCTAGTTCAAATAATGTATATTTCATGGAAATAGTCATTCAATAGGATTATATACGTCATATTTATAATTCTATTGACTAATATTTCATGGAAATTGTCATTCAATAGGATAATATGAACTTAGATAGTTGTATTGATCACTTTCATTATTATAAATCTGTAAATACATACTTGTTACAGTCGCGAATCAGTTTTTGTCCAACATACAACCTGACACTGACCTGCAAATTGCATAAATCGTAAGTGTTTATTTCACCGGCTACCCTGGCGAGAACGTTTCATGTTCCTTCAAGACACATATTAATAGATATCTGAGGTCACTAGAAAACTTGAGACTAGAGATGCATTCCACTCGTTTCTATGATAAATCTTTTACAGTTCACAGCGTACGGTTATGAAATGAATCGGTTGTCGATAAAGTGCGAATAAAAAGTGCGATAAATAATCGCACGCTTTGTCGTCCCTCGGCTTTGTCAGCTGTTAAACTGCTATAGCGATCCTGTTGTCCGATTCCTTTCGCAAGTTCCATAGAATAACTTTTAACACTATCAAAAAATTTTTTTCGTTTTATTTGTGTTTATTATATATAATTTTGTCGGTATCTCTATATTATTTTAAATCCTTATTATCTTACGTTATTTTATACTTGTTACTTTTGTATTTCCTGCGTAGTTATTAATTTTATAGTACAGTAACTTCTACCCGCGACTTCATCCGAGTGCAATTTTATGTTTCCCCGACAAAACCACCCACCAGTGGCGAGGCGCTCTAACAAGCCGATTCCCACCGGCTTCCCTTCGAAAATTCAGAACACAACCACTCTATAGTCATTTCATCATTGAAATATTATCATATATCATACTGTAGGTATTTCATACACCATAAAATTAAAACATTGCAAAACGCCTATATTACATTTTTGCCATCCTTAACAACAAAATATTTTGCTCTAAAATAACTCGTAGGCGCGTGCGGCTTGCCGTGAGTTCAATTTCTATACAAAACAAACTCGTCATGACGTCACTTCAGGTCACATGGCTTGCTATTTTTTGAGCGCCCGGTAAGCCGGTGAATACCGAGTTACTATAGACACAGTACGGTACATAGAAAATGCGTGCGCGTGAACGAGATGGAGCAATATCGCCATTCGGTCGGTTTCGCTGAATTTCGTAATGCATTCGGGTCGGAGTTCGGACATTGACATCAATTCATGTGTAGGACATTATTTTGCCGTAATAATTTGTTTAGACTTGTAGTTAATTTGCATTTTGTTCGTTGTATTCATTAAATTTATTAGATAGTAACAGTTGGAAATTGTTTGTTGGTATAAAACAGTGACTAGTATTTAGTATTAGAATTATAGCCGGAGTTTTTTTTGTTTTGTGTGTAGCAAAAGTTGTGCGCTGTAATTAGGTATTTGGGGTAAGTAGATAATTAATTAAGTTGAAATTACTTATTTAGAGTAGATATGAAAAGTAATCATTAGGATGGCATTATTGGCAGTAGATTGTTTTTTGATAGATTATTTGCTTTGTGAGGAAACATGCTTTTCAAGCTTAAGTTTTGAAAATAAAAAACACGTAACTGATTTAGGCCGTGCTCGTCCAGATATGACTATAAACGTTAGTTCCATTAGTTATTCTGTGCTATAAATTACAAACGCCGCGATGGATTTTTCAAACATTGTAATGTCGTTATTTACGATAAATATCAATGGCTAACTGGCAGTTGTAAATTAAATAAAATGTATTGTGTGGCCCGTGTTTACATTGTAGTACCTAGTTTATGCAATATAAAGGGGGTTTTACAGATATTAATAATCTGACGAGTTAATCAAAGAAACATCTCACAACTGAAAAACAAATAAGGTGTTGGTTAGCATTATTGTACATGAATTCGGTACTGGTAGTAGGATAGAATCATTTTTCGCTAATTTGCATGAAGCTCATAAAAGAAAAGTAGATCGAAATAGGAATTTAATGAAACGGTATATTGACACCGTTATTTTGTTAAGTAAACATGAAGTAGCTTTTCGTGGCCACGATGATTTATTGTGAATATGATTGTTTGATGATTAGATTGTTATTGTTTTGTGGCCAATATCGTCTTTTCGTATTGTCAATGTCAATTAATGTAAGTTGTCATTGGTCCCTGGTCTTGACAAGCAATAGACAAACAACATTTTTATGCTTGAGTACAAGTCTTTTGACTATGAGTATCTTATGTCTTCTTTTTTATTATTATTATTTTTTATTTATAATTGTGCGTTTTGTTTGTGCAGAATAAAATAATTTTATTTCTTTCTTTTCTTGATGAAATTCCGAATTCCCGAATTTTGTTTGCTCCGGCTTACCTCTGTCATAAGTTCACCCTTCGCCACTGCCACGGTTTCTTTGGGTCCGAGCGTGAAGGTAGCCTATTCAAGAATTGGACTATCAAATGCAAAAATAATTTTTCAAATCCGACTTGTAGTTCCAGAGATTAGCGCGTTCAAACAAACAAACTCTTTAGCTTTATCAGTTAGTGTTTGTAGCACAATTATTATTTTTCGGGGTGGGTGGTGTGGTCCTATAAGAAATTGTCATACTAACTGATAGATACTATTAGTAAAACATTATTTTAAAATTGTAACGGTGTTAAGAAATGCTAGTTGGCCATTAAATAATAATAAATAAAAGCCATACAGCTCCTGCGATTAGAATACACTGTTAAAATCAAGTGTTTTTTTTTTTTATCCTATGAAGACCTATGTGTTAGTAAACTTCATCCTGCTATAGAGGTATGAGGAATAGGGTGTAAAGTTCACTCATACTCTATAGAAAAGGAAGGATCCTCCAACCAGACGGATGTTGTGTCTGGCGGGCAACTGCCCAACGATTGATGTTGGGAAATTGTATCTATGCTAATTGCGCGGTAAACTCTGCTTGCGAGATGCAAGATTTGCGTGACGTCAGTATGACGCGTTGTTCGCATGTGGCGTTGTAGATACCGCTACATCACTCCCCTCCGGAGACCGGAGGTCGATAGTGGACTGAGTCTTGTATCTTGCGATGCTTGCCAGGCCAGCTGAGGTTCCAGTGAATCGGAACCGGTTGCCGCATAGTTCACGGTGAGTCGGAACTGTCTGCGGAGTTGTCCCCAGTGAGTCAGGGTGGCGCTGCGTTATATTCCAGTGCGTCGGATGTACAGCGCCGGGTTGAGGCTGGCTGCTGCGTCGACCAGGAGAGGGTGCTCTGCTTGTTGTCCGGCCGAAAGTGCAGTGTGCTGTGCCGAGGTTGCTGATGAGGCTGAGGGTGATGACCAGGTATGCGCGGACGCTGCATGCTGGTGGCCAGGATACCCGTTGAAGCCGTGGTTGCTGGCTGGCTGGGTGACTCGCCGCTAATGCTTGCGGGAGTGATGATGATGACGTCACGCTGCAGTGTTTGCACGAAGGCTGCGCTGACGTTCATATACTCGGGGTCACCAGTTTAGAGGTATTAGGAACAGGGTGGAAAGTTCACTCATACTCTATAGAAAAGAGAGGATCCTCCGACCAGACGGGTGTAGTGTCTGGCGGGCAATTGCCCAACGATTGATGTTGGGAAATTGTATCTATGCTAATTGCGCGGTAAACTCTGCTTGCGAGATGCAAGATTTGCGTGACGTCAGTATGACGCGTTGTTCGCATGTGGCGTTGTAGATACCGCTACACTGCAATAAATTGAATAAAAGTTATACTTGCATCTTGTTAAAGTTATACTCCAGTTTTCTTGGTTTTTTTTTTTTTGTTTATGTTTTTAAATTTGAAAATGCTTTACTCCCCGTCACTTTTCCCTAAAGGTACCTCTAAAGGTACTTAGTGTGTACCTCACGGCACACGTTGTTCTTAAACGGTAGTTTTCCTTTTTTTATTTGTTATTTGTATTTTGCGTTTCACGAACAGTGTCTAAATAAACTTTATTATAAAAAAGAGAAACACAGATTTATTGACCTTCCCGACTGACACCGTTTCATTGAAAACAAATTCATATAGACTAGACTTCAAAAGACAGACAAAAACTGCTCCGTTTTTGCTCAAAGAATGAAAGTATTATACTTATGTAGAGTGAAAAAGGTAATCACCCCTAGCCTTTGTGCTATCCGTTATACCGATAACAAAAAGAACTTAAAACCAATATCGGCACAAGGGAAGCATCAATTTTTCTAGAAACCCAACCCTACAATGTAACAACGCAATAACTGTCTTTTTCCTCGAGTTTGTTGATGTATTCATTCGGTTGTTCTCGTCGACATGGGACAGCAGTTAACTTTTTGGCGAAACTAGAATTTGTTTTTAGCCGACATCAAAAAAAGGAGATGGTTCTCTATTCGGTTGTTTTTTCTATGTTTGTTACCTGAACTCAGTCATTTATAAGCCGATTTGCACAATTCTTTTTTTAATGGATAAAGTTTGCCTTAGGGGCGTTCCCATGTAATTTTATTAACTTTGCTTGGGCAGGTTCTGAGTTAGGTTCAATAGTACGAATTTATTAGTTTATATTGATGATGTTTTAATAACTTCCTGTCACTGATATTTACATAGCAAGCGGTGTTATATGAATTTTTGTGGGGTAGATACAACTAAAAAGTGAAAAATATTTTTTTCGGATTTACGACAAAAAAATAAAGAATAACTTAGACTTCACAATCTTGTTTTGTATATAAGAACCGCAGGGTATAACACACAGACACCGCATCTTCATGCGTACAGTCAAAGTTAAAAACCGCAGCACCGCACACTGGAGCGGTGTGCAGTGTCATAACCAAATGGTCATAACCGTTTTAGACTTTGTCTTAACATATACACAATTCTTAATCTATCCATTCGCGTAACACCACACATCCCTCTTAGCATTCTCATCTCAGTTGCAAGTAATTTCCTTTCATTCACCCGTTTTACTAAACTGTACCTACCTATTTGTAAAAATATTAAAGTGGTCGCGTTTTAGCATTGCAATAGCGGTCATTGACCCAGGTACATTTTATAGCATTTTTCATTTAAAAAAATGAAACAAAGTCCGTTAACTTAATACATAATTAATTGTGTGGGTTCGGAGAGATATTAGCGAAGGGGTAATGACCGCTATTGCCATGGTAAACGTGACAACTGTTTATACTTTGACAAAACTGAAGGGCGTACTAAGGGCCGCTTTTTTGATCCGTAGTTAAACTCAACCAATTGTTAAAAATAGTAACTAATGGTTAAATTTTTGCAAAATGAGGTTTTTGAACAATTGTTAGTTTATCTAATGGTCACTAATGGTTATTTTTTTAACTAATAGTTAATTATTTGACCCTTGGCAATGATATTTTATCAATAGATAAACCAAAAATTGATCAAAAAACACATTTTGCAAACAATATACCATTAGTTACTATTTTTAACAATTGGTTGAGTTTAACTACAATCGGCCCTAAGTAGGCCGAGTAATTAAATAAAATACGCAGTTGGTGTCACCCACTTACCTAGAGAGATACAAAAAGTACACCTACCTACTTAAAACGTATGACAGGTACTATATTTTTAACTGCTGTTATCAAAGTCCTTGTTATTTCTGTATAACTTTATAGGTTACGAGTGTTTCCGTGAATTGCTGAAAAAACATTTTCAGCTTTGATAAACAACAAGGTTATGTAGGGTAGATTCTATATACATACATACGAGTATATACCTCGCAGATTTCCCGGTGTGAGTCTGTGGGATGCCTATTTTGCGATGAAAATTATCGCCTCATGTGTATTTTCTCTGCTTATCTTATAAATAAAAAATAAAAAGGTTTATTGCAGAAACTTGTACAACTTTTACAGTAAATCTTACATAGGGACCTCCTTTTAAGTAAAAGGTATACCTGTGCTAGAAAGCCCCGCTCTTCAATCACAAATTATAAAAAGGTAAAAGTGGTGTACCAAAATAAAATTGAATTTAAACAATAACAAAAACAAAATAAAGGAAAGAAAAAAAAAACAATAATAATAATAACTTACTAAGAGATCTATCCTAAAATAGTGTTGTGTGAGGGTGTGTGCGTGTGTATGTATAGTATGTGTGCGGGGCGTGTGTTTTTTTTTTTTAAACGAACCCTCTATTCTTCGATTTCCCTGGCTGGTACACTACAGTGACAATGTTGAGTCGGTAATAAAATTTTATATGCTAGTTGCATATAAAATTTTGCTGGCCAAGTTTCAATAATTCATACAACATTCCCATAGAAAATGCTCTTTCAGTTTTTTCCAAACTTTTCAATTTTCCCGGCAACTTTTCAAATTTTTCTTTCCATTTAACCCGATTCGGACTATTACGAATATAAAAAAAAAAACTAAAATTAGGCAAATCGGTCCGTCCGTTCTGAAATGATGAGCTTACCAAAGAACGGCATTTCATTTCATTTCACTCAGCGCAATACGTCGTCGACCCAACGTAGTTAATAAATTTGTAGAATAAGTTTTTTATTTGTATGTATTAGTTTATTATCGTATGAGATTATTTTGTGTATTTTATCTATGAGCCTTAGTTGCCTGAAATAAAGTGATTGTTATTATTATTATATTATCATATTTCAACAAGCCCCAAGCCAGGGTTTAAACACCTAGCGACTAAACGGTAAGGGCACCGCCTGTCGGGCCTCAGATTTGGGCGCGTTGGGGGAGGGCAGCAAGGCACAGGCTGGATTGGATTATAGAAATACAAAATATTTATTGTCCAGGTAATACAGTAAGCAGGTTCACAGGTTAACAGCAAGTTAAGACAACATGAGTGGCTTAAAATATTACCTACAGCTAGGTTACAATATGGGATTTGCTAGTGAGCCCCAAACTAGAAAGTTAGTCTGTATATCTTGGGGCTCGGAGTACGAATTCCAGAGTGGAGACTAGAGAGGTGATTTCAGGTATGGTGCGTGTGTATGTGTCATGTTTGTGTGGTGTGTGTGTATGATGTGCGTGTGGTTGTGTGTGTCTAGTGAGGGTGTGTGTAGGTGTGTGTTTGTTCCATTGTGCTTCGTTTGATTTGGTGTCAGGTCAAGGTCTTTATATTAGTTGTTCCGAGTCATCATAACCAGTGTTATGCAAAATTTCCTTTACTATTTTTATTATTTATATTATATACAGGCACTTGAGACATTCCTGCATTTCTATAGAATTTGCGATGCCTTTGCTGTTGCACCGTGTTAAGAGTAGCGATGAAATGTACGGCACGGAGTAATTCTACCTATTATTCGTTTAATTCTACAAATTTTGAGGACATGGCCGCACTAATATCATCTCATATTCACATTACGGCCGTGTTTCATCATGGCATATTATACATTAAATTCGCTTTTCATGTCTGTCTGTTTGACCGCATTGTTCTTCTAAACTGACACGGATTTTGATGTGGTTTTCAAAATCATTTAGAGGATTTATCCCGGAAGGTTTTAGTGTATAATGCCTTATAATTAAGAAAACTCTTTATTACGTGGAGTGGTAATACCGTGCGAAGCAGGGACAGACCGCTTGTATAACATACTATTGAAGCAACAATATGAAACATTTGCAACGGGTAATTGTATGAGGGCTGCGAGCCTTTGTTCGCCTGAGTCCTGACATGGATTTAACTTGATTGGCTTCGAATGAAAATGTGTGAATAGTTAATGCGTAGCAACATTTATGGAAGAGCGTTGCAAAATGCATGCGTTAATGATATTAATGATAGTGCGCATATAGGTAATTAGACTTCGACAATCCAGGGTTTCGAAATGTTTTCCCTCACCATTTCGATAATGCTGAATAATCAATTACCTTTTTGGATTCTAGATATATCTACATTTCCCTTTTTTCGTTTTTCGTAAATGCTATAAGGCTATATGTCAATTCTTGCTGTGTATTCAATTATAAAGTATCTGCTTAGTCACCAGGACGTCAAAAAATAAGCTGTTTGATTTGATTTTGATCGTGTTAGTCTTGCACTTTTGTTTGGAACCGAAGTTTATTTTTCATGTTTCAGAGTTAGTAACCTACTGGTAGTTTATTTTCTTTATGTTTGGCCCTTCTTTTACCTGACATACTTCTTCTTCTCGGCTCTTCTTTCTGCGGCTTCTTTGGCTACGTGTTTGGTGCCATCACTATCGTCCATCAGTTCCTGTAACTTGCAGCTGACAGGACATGATATTAAGTGTCCCATCGTTTATGGAACAGCACCACATTTGAATTCGACAGATACTGCCACTTCAGGCCATTATACGTTCAAGTTGTACTCAAAGTTGTTATTTAGAATCCTACTAATATTATAAACGCGAAAGTTTGTATGGATGGATGGATAGATGTTTGTTATTTTTTCACGCCAAAACTACTGTACGGATTTGGATGAAATTTGGCACACAGTTTATAACCAGGATTAACACATAGGATACTTTTTATCCCGATATTCCCAAGGCATCAAAACTTATGCGGGGGAAACCGCGGGACGCTGCTAGTACAATGATAATTAATCAATCATTCTTTCTTCCAAAATCACCCACCCTACAAAAATACCTGACATACTGATATTTAATTTTATATAAGCAGTACAAATTAAAGGTATGTTTTCCTCGAATTATTCAATTCTGTATGTAGGTCCAAGTATGTACGGCACGGTTGGCGCAGTGGTTAGCGATTGACTGCTGCGCTGCGTGTCGCGGGTTCGGTTCCCGCATGGAATAAATATTTGTGTGGCCTACAAGTAGTTGTTCCGGGTCTGGCTGTTTGTGTATATGAGTTTAAATGTTTGTAAACGCACCCACGACACAGGAGAAATTCCTAGTGTGGGACATCGTTTTTAATTATCAAGGGTTATCAAGGGGGTTATGTATGTTATGTTTCAGCTGTAATTTTTCATAATAGCCTGAATATATTCATTGCATTGTTGGATTTTCAGATTTTCTTCGAATAAAAGAGTTCTTTTACTCTATGAAGTAAACCAAACATGGCTTATTGATTAATAATATACGAGTATCTTCCATTGTTAGTTATGCTATAGAAGGTGTCAGGTGTGAAGTCAGTAACTGATAAACCAAGCAACTTCGCGCGACGTTAACTAATATATATAGGGTTGTGAAACTTAGGTGAAAACCGTGAAAAGTTAGGTGAAGTGTGTAGTTATTCCACCCAATGCTAGGGATTGACGCATTTGACAGCTCACTGAAGTTCACTTCACCTAAGTTTTCACGGTGAGTCTTTTGCAGAATAGATCGGCAGACCTTTTGTAGTTACATTACAAAATAATTAATTCAAACGGTAAAATGAAATCAAAATCTTGGTAGTAGTAGTGGGTAGAAATGTCGAACATGACGAAGGAAGTTCCATCCTCTTTGAACATAATTTCTATGGAGAAACAGGAAGTTATAAAATAACACATACACTAAGTAGGAAATGAGAATAAAGATGTTGAACTACAAATAAAGTAGCATGTACGCACGACGACATATCAAGCAATATATTTCCAGTATAAGCTGACTTCTCATTGTTTGAATTTGAGGTCAGCTAAAACTGGAAATGTATACTTAGCTTGATGTGTCGTCGTGTGTACTTAAATGTTCGTCTCAAAAGGTACTCCTAATGCAAGTAAGCCGGACGTTCTGGAAACGGAGTTAGCTTCAGAGCCAAGTTTAAACTAATTTGGAAATTAGTCCAGATTGGTCCCCAGAGCTTCAGTGCTATCGAATTTGATAAAGACGTATTTAGGACGGAAGGTGGAAATTTACTAGCCGAAGTATCTTTGGATAGCTACTTGGATAGCTACGTGGCTGCCTCGGGTGCTGATCGCGATATTGAAATTGCTGTAAATGAATTTGAAACGGGTTGCCTGAAAATAATGAGGTGGTTAACGGAAATGTGTTATCGCGGCAGCAAACCACCTTTGTGGGTGTTTAATATTTGAGATATGGACGGTTGCCAGGCAAGTACATAGTGTAAGGCTGTGAAGGTGGGTGCTTGGCTCGAGCCACGAAATTCAAATTTTTCGCGTTTTTACATTTTATGTGTTACTAGAACCTTTTAGGGTTCCGTACCCGAAGGGTGTCTCAGCAGGCTGTATTACATAAACTGTAATACGTAGACAGTTGATATTTTCACAGAGTGTGTATTTCTATTGCCACTATAACAACAAATAATAAAAATAAAATCAATTTAAAAATAAATTTTTAGTTAAAAATGACTCCATACTAGAAACGTTTTTTTCAGCGTTTTACCTTGTGGTACGGAACCCTTCGTGTGTGAAACCAGAGTAATATTAATATTGTTATTTGTGATAAAATTGAATGCGAACTACCAATTGTAAAGTAAAGTAAAGTAGATAACTAGCCAAACTAATCGTGTTCATGAACCAAACGTCAAGCAAGACTTTGTTAAATACATTACTTTCTTGGATTTATTAAACTTCGGTTCGAAAAAAATATGACAGCTTAGTGACCCTACAAAGGCTTGATGTATACTATACTAATACGACTTTACGAGAGAGTGCCACAAGTCTTTGTTGCTCCTTCCTTATAGTATGTATCGTAAGCCTTGATATTGGAACAAAATCCCTTTTTCCAGCTGCTAGGAGCACCTGGAATTCCTATTTCAGGTGTTGTTTGTATAGAATCTCTAAGCCTAGGTTACCCCAGGCGTGTTTTTCCCGCGGTGATCTGTTTTCGCGCGCTGGATTTTCAACTAACTGCTTAGCGCAGAGAGTTGGAAATTCAACAGAGTTTTTTCGACGCGCTGAGATGTGCTCTGTACGATTCCCAAAGCTCGGCGCAACACCGAGAATTGAAAATCCCATGTGCGATAAAATCCGTCGATATATCAGTGGGCTAAATCTGTCGGATCTGTAAAAATCTGTGAAAACCGGAGTGTCGTATTTCAATTAAAAAACCGGCCAAGTGCGTGTCAGGCCACGCATAGAATAGGGTTCCGTAGTCACCCATATTGGCACTTTACAAGTTAGTCCTTTGTAACTCCTGAACTTACATTTTTTTTCCAAGCCTTTATAGTTTTCCTTCAAAGTTCATCACATGGACTACCATCATGATTTTTTTCAGATTTTTCGAGCCAGCCGTTTAGCTTTTAAGGGGGGGGGTGCGTATTTTAGCAAAAAAATTCACTTTAAAGTTGAATATCTCGCAAACGGATACCTAAATCAAGAAATCGTCTTAGCAACCTCTCAATGGTTTTAAAAGACCTATCTAATGATACGCCATACTAAGCAGAAAAAAAATCATCCCCACTTTACGTGTAGGGGAGGTACCTCAAAAAAATAAATTTTTCGTGATTTTATTTTAGCACTTTGTCGACGTGGTAAATACAAAATCCATGCAACAACTAACCGTTTGGAAGGTAAGCCGAGGGCGGACAGACGGACGGACATGACGAAACTATAAGGGTTCCGAGTCGTGAACTACGGAATCCTAAAAATGAAGATTTTATTTTATTTCCCAGAACGGTGAAATATATGTAATCTGTAATAGGTAATCTACCAAATAAATATCTCATATTTACTTTCTCGGGTGCAGCTAAACTGCTTAAGGGCTTGTTTCAGTTTTTTTACCAAACTGCAGAGTTTTCCGCAGATAAAAGTATTCTCGGACAACCTTGAAAGCACAACAATAGACAGCAATCGTCGAACATAACCTGGGTTTGGTCAAATTTCATGCGGAGACCAATGCGTATGAATCAACTAGGCTGTACAGCATCTGCTGCATGTCATGCAGCGATTCAGCCGCTATGATAATATCATCTGCAAATACTAAGTGTAAGATGTACTCGCCGTTGATTTTAATGGCGCGTCCTTTCCAGTTCAGCGTCTTAAATACATGCTCCAATAATATTAGAGAACAATTTCAGGGAAATTACGTCCCCTTCTCTCACCCCTTTACACGAATATGTTTAGCTCGCTGGTCTTGAGGTTGGACTGTCGTTGTCGCGTTTTCATGAAGACATCTCAGCACTGGGATGTATCGGCAATGGAATTGGCATCAATGCAGCGACTTCAAAACAAACCAGGTCTCGATAGAGTCAAAAGTAATTATAGAAGTACATGTCTATTTGACAACTAATTTGAGATTTGTCAACTGATCGACCAATTTGAGAGTTGTTACAACTCTATATTAGATCTCAATCGCGTTCTCATCGCGTTTTCGTATTTTACATGATCGACGATGATTTCCGAAGCGCCTATTTTTTGTTGGACATCTGTTCGTAGGTTACCTTGGTAAATTTGCTAAATTATTCATTAGTACATTATAAATTAACTATTTGCTAGTTAATTTATAATGTACTCGCGAATAATTTAACTTTTTTAACTTTCATTATATTTCCATTTTATTCTATACAGAAGACGTCGATTTCGTATAATAATATAATCATAATTCAATCATTTATTACCAAGCCTACGTCCATCAACAGTCTAGTTCACCCTATCTGAATCAGTTTGACAGTGTGAGCGGGATAGAGGGATACATGGCGCGGGGAAGTGGGGGCAAAATATGAATTTCAGCTGAACTATTACAAGCCCTTAATTTGTCCTTTTTATCAAGCTACATTACAAATAAAAACTTTTTAAAACTTTGTAAACGTGGCGAAATTGAACCTAGTTAGAACCACTGCTCGCGGTAAACACTGTGTTCAGTATGTTTTACAGCAGCCACGGAGAGTAGGCGAACTTTTCTGTGATACCAGCATTCAAAGCGTATAGTGAGCGAGTTTCAATTCGCTTATAAAAGCAAAATGGTGTGCCGCAGACATGTTTTAATTACTTCAGCGTGTGCGGACGTGTCGCCATTACGAGTATTTGATATGAACTGAATGCAAATTCACGTCGAACAGCAGGAATTTACAGGTTCACTCTCACTTACGAAATTAATCAAATTGTTAATATGGGTAAATTTAATTATAGATGATAATAACATTTCATTATTCTGGTATCGGTTACGGTTTTGATTATAAGGTATCATTCTCGTTTACTTAATTGTTTCTAGTTTCAGACAGGGCAGATTAGGTAAATTAATTTGGCAAAAGTAAATAATAATTGAAATAATTGTTGTGAGTTCCATATACTCTGGAAACAATTATTTGGAATGTTTAAAACTGCTGATACACCACTTTACTACGTACGTTGTGGTTCCAGGTAGAAATGCCTAATAACAATTTAAGTAAGTAGTAAGTAAGTAATAATTTCTGACAAATACTATGCTCCATTCGGAATAAGATTAGACATATAAACAAACCTTTTTTACAGTCCGTTCAACCGATTTTAACTTTTATCCCGTAGGCATAAAGATGGCATTAAAAGCAAAAAATTGGTTACAATATCAACTATTTACTGCAGCTGCCATTTGTCATACCACCAACGCAATAGAAGTCAAAATCGGTTGAACGGACTGTAAAAAAGGTTTATTTATATGTCTAATCTTATTCCGAATGGAGTATAGGTCTATTTTAACTAGCCACCTACTTACTTTGGACGAGCACCCTATGTAATTGCGTAACACACTACCAATCGCAATCTGAATCATTTTGAAGGATATTGTTAATCCATTGCTTCATATGCTCAAAAATGGTGTCTGCTCAACAACGTAACAACGTAAATTTTATTGTTCTAGCGTATGGCACTCGTGCGTTACAGGTGAAAATCAACGTCAGGTGGTACACTTTGTGTTGTCATCTGTCAGTAGGTATGCTGAGGCCCTTTTGGCATTATAATCATTGTTTTCAAAGTGTATTTTTTAAACGCATTTTTCATTCTTTCTTTTCTTTAAATAACGCAATAAATGTTGTTGAACTGATTTAATGAAAGCCATTGCTCCTGTTAGTGTGTTACGCAATTACCTCGCTGGATAAAACTACATTTATCACGTTTGCGCCAAGAACAGCATTCCAACAGACTTTACTCCACAACCTATATCACAGGTGCTGTTCGATAACTAAGACTTTCTGCAGCTCTAGCTGTAATGTAATTATGGCAACTGACGTCATACAATATGTTGGTTGTTATTATCGACAGCACTATGTACTACCTATACTACACATACATACATACACACAGAGACCTATCACATTAAGGCCTGTTGTTCACGGCACGATAAGTATCTAAGAGAACTGTAATATATTTTTATTAATTTATAGATTAATAATACTTTAGTTAAATAGTCGTTATACCTACCTTCCTTTATTCTAGGTTTTACTAACTTTTGGCCGCGGCTGCGCCCGCGTTAATGTCGGAAAATATCCCACGGGAACGTATTACCGGGTTTACGTGATGATCCGTTCGGTAGTTTTTAAGTTTATCGCGTTCAGACAGACGCGGCCACTTTGGTTTTTTTTATTATGTAGTGATTATACGAGTAACTATATTTTTATTTTTTAAGTGTTATGAATGTTATGCTAATGGCCGCACTACAGTTTTTAATATAATGTAGCTGTTACCGAAAACGAACATTTTTGTGAACCTGTTTTAAATATTTGATTTGATTTTTGATAATAATAAATAAAATAAAATAACTTTATTCCAGACCTTGATCCATATGATGTTAGTTAATACACACTACTTATAAGCTATGTTAGTAACAAACGAAAAACAAGTTTTAATTCATATAATATCTGCTACACTCACCAGACGCACCGGGTATACCTATGTACATGCACACGCACCCAATGCGCCATAAGCACGGCTTATCACTAATGACCTTCAGAATGTCATTGCCGGTCCTACGCACTCTGCGCATCATAGAAGCAGTCTTCTTACGTAGAATGGTACGTGCTTCCGCAAACATTCCTGACGCGCTACAGTAACGTGGGAGCCCGAACAACATCCTGAAAACAATATTATACTGAACTCTGAGGGCGTTGTATGCCCTCACGAGGTTCTCCTTTACCGTTTTGAGAGCAATGGTGGTGAAATAATTAACACAAAACAAAGCGCCTGCCAGGGTTCGAACCTACGACCTAACTCGTAAGTCGCGGCCGCTAGCACTAGGCCACTACTGCTCATTAAAATTTGTATTAACAATAAAAATAAAACAATTTCAAAGTCAGTTTAGCTGACAAGCGTATGACACAAGATAAAAAAAAATTGTATTAGAAGTAGAACCGTTCTTAGGAATAATTATGAAACTTATTCGACAAACCCTCGTTTAATTTATTCTTCCCGGCTTCGGGAACTCGTAAAGAGCTACCTACTTGATATATTTGAACTATCTAGGTACGTTGCTTTGTAAAACGAAACACTCCCATTTTGTTCCATTATTTTGTAATGACTTGCCAGAAAGTAACGACTACCATGGCGACATCCCCAAAAGCAATTTTACGGGCGAATGAGAGGCACCTTAAAAATAAAACCCAAAATAGCAAGCAAGTAAGCAAGCAAGTATTTAAAAGCAAAAACACTGGCAATACTAGAGCATATGCAAAAGAGGAAGATCTAGGAACTCTTTTGCATAAGCACTAGTATTGCCAGTGTTTTCGCTTATTATGTATCGTTCTGTCGTCCCCACATGGTACATTCTGAGGTGATATGGTTATGGAGTCAATCAAGCTATTATACGATCCCTTAAACGAAACATTTCGTTCGATTATTTGTAATGAGTTGCCTAAAAGAAGCAACTATCCTGGCCACATTCCCTAAAAGTAAATTCACGGGCAAATGACAGGTTAGTTGTATGTAGAAAAATACGCGTTCACAGATAAAAATGGTGGTCGCCTCTAAATAAATGTAGTACTTGATGTAAATAATGAACATCAATTACTGGTGCTAAGTGGCACGATGAACTCTCAATTTGTCTGAAGGTCAAACATACAGTGACGTCACAGCGGATTATATCTTTTATTAAAATAAAACAGTTGACAATCACCCGAATTTAATTCAAGAACAACTACACGTGTGACATCAGTCATTCATTCGTATTTGGAATTTTGAACGTAGACTCCGCAGAAATGTCGTGAACTAGAGTTATCTGTGATAAGCGACACAAAGATTTAGATAAGAGCTCTTTAGTCTATTCGAAAGCTCCCTGTGCATAGACCAATCCTTTGCCATTTTCCGCAAAGGGTGTACTTCTGAAAAGGCGTAATACCTAAACAAGAACGACTCGGTATATATCTTATTGCATCGCGCAACAATTTATACGAAGTGGGACGCCATGCCATTATTACTTCAGCGAGAACATAAAAGTGTAACAAAGGTTGATGACACTTTATTCGTAAAGAAAGTATATAAGTAGATTAAGCTGAAAGAATAATGAAACGAAAAAGGACTTTAACGTCCATGGTTTTTGATAAAATATTGATCCGTCATTTTTTCCGTACAAATTTGCTTTCATTCATGACATCAGCGCTCGTAACTAAGAGCACAAATGGCGGCCATTGTTGTAGGCATAGTATGAAGATTCCGTTACAGCCCGCATTGAATATGAGGCCAACAACGCATGCGTGATGCGGCTTGGAGACGAACAATTAGACGATTCACACGCGTAATGGACGGAGGCTGTGGCCGTGCTATCCACTACGAGATAGAAATGTGGCTACAGCCATTATTCAACGTTTAAAGGCAGCTCTTCTACAAACGGTTTATGTGTTTCATTCAAAATGTGGCTTATTATACATATTTATATGTCTGAATATATATTCGTAGTTTAAAAGAAAATCCACAAACATCTTAAAAAAAGAAAAATTAAAAAATTTATTAAATATTGTGGAAGCTTTTTACTTATCGTGCAACCATTCCTAATAGAGGGGAGATATTCTGTCGCAGTCGCACGTTACAGACCACGGAGTACTACGGGGGTACGGGCCACAGACGTAGTATTTATCGTGCGCCACGGCTTTACTATGGAGTAATGTAGAATGACGTCATTTTTGTAGTATTTGTAGTAGTCTGTTACGGTCTAGCGTATCCTTTTGAAACAATATATAAACTATAAGGTTTATTAAATCGTCAAGAAGCTGTTGCTAAATATACTTTAAGTAGTTTCTGTATTTAAACAAGAAACCATTGTCTAGCACCTTATTCTAAGACACTTAAATTCCAATTTCATTTCTGAACAAACATAATTCCTTTGTTCGCGACAAACAAAAGGTAGCGCAGGGGAAGTGAAAGATGAAGTTTTATCAGTCAGCGCTAATTAATTCTGAAAAACACCCCGATGAAGAGTATTTTAAGTCGTAAGTTCCGCTACCTGTAGATAAATTATGCTTTATTATCCACGATCAAAGTTAATTGACTCTAATCAACTAGTCCCTGACTTACAGCGATAGTTTAATTTTACAGTTTTACGGCATTTGCGCTGATCTTGTCAAGTAGCAAACGATACGTGTGTGATGAGGAAGATATTGCAGTTCTGATGAAACCTTGTGAAGAAAACAGCGCTGAACGGAACAATTGAAAAGTCTTTAATAAGTCCTAGCCCTAAGTCCTCTCTGAGCATGTGCGACTCCAAAATCTATAGCAACAATTCGACACACAGCTGTAACCGGCTATTCGTTATAGAGGCAACTTCACGTTTGTTCATTTAGAGGTCCACAAGGCGCGTCCTTGGCTCCAATAGGGCGACGACACTCGATGTAACCTTGTTGTGTGCGCACGTTATCTTTAGGTCGTTAAGCATTGTTCACCCTCCGGCTAAACAGACAATGGCGACTCTGGAATGGTTTAACGCCTACTTATGCACGAGAGATGGAAATTACTATGTGTCGCGAACTCGCGTTTATTTAGATGTTGAGTGCGTTGGCTCTGAGGGCTCTTCGGGCTCGTCCTGCGCCCGCCGCCGCGGTCACCTTTTAAGCTGCAGTTCAACAACATCTCACAGGTCAAAGCAAGTCAATGAACGAACGAATGGCGAGACACGGCAACTTAACCAGTGCACGCCTCTGTGACCTTTCTTTTATGCTGACATCGCAGGAATTAGATTTACTTGAGGCAAATTTTCGCAGACGCGAAGGTGCCACTGGTATTGGCAGTTCTGATAGATGGGATTTCTAATTCATTGCAAGGAGATTTAAGAAACGCTTAAAATTTTCTTGAAAATTCTTGATAAATCTGTTCTCGAAGTACCTATTAAACTTACTTTATCTAACTAATGACACAAATCCAGACTCCGAGCTGGTACTGAGAAATTCTAGATAGGAAAACCCCATTCATGATGTTTAAATAGAAACTCATGCATATGCACTAGTATTGCCAGTGTTTTCATTTATTGTGGTACAGTCGGCCCCTCATGGTCTATTCTAAGGTCATGGGGTTATGGTGTAGTCAATCAAGCTATTATATGATCCGTGAAACGAAACATTTCGTTCCATTATTTGTAATGAGTTGCCTAAAAGCCTCAACTACCATGGCCACATCCCCAAAAAGTAATTTTACGGGCGAATGACAGGTTAGTTGTATGTAAGAAAATACACATTATTATCTATATATATAAAAATGAATCCCTATTTCCCTTGGTCACGTCATAACTTGAGAACGACTTTACCGATTTCATCCATCTTTTTTTTTTTAGTTTTCTAATACTTTGTAGAAGGTTTTTATGGTTCTTTTTTTTAAGAAAGTTGCTTCACGCGGACGCAGTCGCGGGCAGAAGCTAGTTTACAAATAAAAAAACCGGCCAAGTGCGAGTCGGACTAGCGCTCGCAGGATTCCGTACCATTATCTATAAAAATCAAGTCTGTTGTATGGAAGCCCCCCTTAAATATATTTATTTTATTTTAATTTTATTATTAAAATAAAAATACAATTGAGTATTTTGTGAATATTTTAAGTGCCTACCTGTTTCCATTATTGATATCGAGCAAAAAAGGGCAACAAAATCGCGTTTGTTGTATGGGAGCCCCCCTTAAATATTTATTTTATTTTGTTTGTAGTATTTGTTGTTATAGCGGCAATAGAAATACATAATTTATGAAAATTTCAACTGTCTAGCTATCATGGTTCTTGAGATACAGCCTGGTGACAGACAGACTGACGGACAGACAGCGAAGTCTTAGTAATAGGGTCCCGTTTTTACCTTTTGGGTACGGAACCCTAAAAATGGTATGGTAGAGATCAAATAATCGAATAACAAAGCAATACCCCTCACTTTTCCGAAGCTTACAAACAAGCTTCGGAAATATAACGGGTGAGCTCATCGACACAACTTGAAATATGCTGCTTCAGTTTAAGCATAAAATGTTGTATCGTAGCATAATCAGCCTTTAACGTTCCCACTGCTGGGACTCAGGCCTCCTCTCTTTGACAGGGAGTGGGCTGTAATCTACCACGCGGGCCCTGTGAGGGTTGGTAGCTGTCACAGTCTTCGAATTTTTGGTTCTAGGACATGCCGGTTTCCTCACAATGTTTTCCTTCACCGTTTTGAGAGCAGGTGATGAAATAAATCACACAAAGTAAAGCGCCTGTCTGGGATCGACCCCACGACCTACAACTCGTAAGTCGGGGCCGTTACCACTGGACCACCACTGGGCCACCACTAGACCACCACTGGGCCACCACTGGGCCACCACTGGGCCACCACTGGGCCACCACTGGGCCACCACTGGGCCACCACTGGGCCACCACTGGGGCACCACTGGGCCACCACTGGGCCACCACTGGGCCACCACTGGGCCACCACTGGGGCACCACTGGGCCACCACTGGGCCACCACTGGGCCACCACTGGGCCACCACTGGGCCACCACTGGACCGCCACTGGGCCACCACTGGGGCACCACTGGGGCACCACTGGGCCACCACTGGGGCACCACTGGGGCACCACTGGGCCACCACTGGGGCACCACTGGGCCACCACTGGGCCACCACTGGGCCACCACCGGTCGCTGTATCGTCCTGATCTCTTATTGTTCGGACTACAAATGCCCAAATAATTCTACACTTCAAAATCTTCACGTAATTTTATTGGGTTAGGTACCTAACCTAACATGTAATAACAGGCGTATTTGCAAGTCGAAGTCTTGTATGACTTTATATAAGGTCTAACTAAAAGTTGCGTTAACTTAAATTAGTTTTAGAACATCGTGTGTGGTAGCTCCGTAGGTATATCGATTGATTTCAAATATTTAAAGCGGTTGGGAAAATTATGAATATCTGCAGAGACTTTTATACGCTACAATACTTCTCAGTTAAAAGATATTGGACAAAACTTCAGTGTAAAGGTACGTAATGATAAAAGTGAACCAAACAGTAAATACCTAACAACGTCACGGCGTGTGAGTTGAATTATTATTAAAAAAAAGACTATTAGCTTAATAGTCTCGGAAACCAGGCTTAGACTAAAGCCGACGTAGAGGACGACAATATTCATTTGTGTGTGCACTAGTTCAAGGGAATTGTGCGTGAAACTGAAGCAGACGCGCTGACGGTGACGTACTATATTCTAGATAGGCACCTAGAATATAGCTCGTCAGCGTCAGCGCGTCGGCTCAAGCAATTGATATGCTTATGGAAGTATATCAATTACTTGAGTTTCAGGCTTTGCCTGACCGTATTGGTACTAACTAGTTAGGGGGAGAACTAAACTAACTTTGATTAAGGCTGACCTCGTGCCGGTAACGGACCTGCAGAGGCAATGTGTGTTCCCTTTGTTCTGAGAATTAGTCGTTTTTCCGCTCGAAGTTTTAATTAAAAAATGGCGGACTTTGCTGCAGCTAGCCGGTCAAACTTTTCGGGTATTTAATGCATACTAATTCCCGGTTTTCCTAACGTCCTTCTACGTAACTTCTTCCTAATAATATTTCATTCATTCATGCAGCCGAAAGACGTCCACTGCCGCACGTCTCCCGGTACGCGGTCGCCAGAACCTTTTGGCCCCATCGGCCATCTGTTTTGCGAGCAATGTGCCCTGCCCACTGCCATTTAACCTTGGCAATTCTTCGGGTTATGTCGGTAACCTTGGTTCTCTTGCGAATCTCTTTATTTCGGATTCGATCACGTAGGAAGCAAGCATAAGTGCCTAGCCCTCTCCATTGCCCTTTGGGTGACTTTTAGCCTTCCAAGAATTCCCATTGTGAACGACCACGTTTCAGCTAATTATATTAGAAGTAACTAACGCGTACCCACATGTATGTGGTGTGACTTCTGGTTGGCCGTAAGCTCTTTCAACTGTCGCACCAGCTCTATGGTGGTCTGTGGTGCGTGGTTTTTGCAAATAGATGAATCTGAATCTGAATTATTGTCTTTTGTTCAAAAAGCCGAGCTTCGTTCTACATTGAATCACGTCTTAGATTTCAAGGTCTCCCACCCACAGGCATAAGGTGTCCGTGTAACGAGACCTCAACACTGAACAACGTAAACACAAATCAGTTCAAACGCACGTGCGGTTAACTTTAGATTATTTGAAGTAGATTGAGAATCGATCAAACAATTTATTAAGTTTCAACACTTTATGGATGATAAACTTAATTAATGGGCCAGGACTTAAACCTGTAAGGACTGTAACTGTACCTGACACTGACCTGAAAATTGCAAGAAACGTAAGAAAATTTAAATTTTGCAGGCCATCCTGGCGCTTCCCCCTTAACGAAAAATAGGTCAATGACCTATTTTTATGTATAAAATAGATGAATGAATGCAGACAGGCTGATTTTAGGTAACGGTTTCAGAATTGTTGTAACTGACAAGAGAGTGGTGATTTATGGAGAGATTCCTAACAGTTGTAACAAAGTCGAAGCTACTGTTTTTTTCTGTAATATGTGTACCTACAACTGCAGTTCTAGCATTTGAGCATTTGTTTACTACAAAAATAATACCCAGCTCCGATACATTCCGTGGCATTCTTTGCCGGCCGTAGTCGTACGAACGGAACGAAACGCTTGGAAATGCAAGAATACGCTTATGTCCGCTCCGCCGCAGGTCGGGCAGCGTCACGTGAGAGTTGCACTTCTGTCACCCGAGCGAAAACTCCCACAAATAACAAAAAGGTAACTGAAACCTGCATCAAAACGTTTATTAGTCGTAGTTCTTTCAGTTACAAATCCCCAACTTTTAGCCACGTTAACTCGAATGGTTTGTTCGGTAACGTATGCATGTATTCCAAAAATTCCTAGCTTGTATTGAGGTTGCCAACGTCAATACAACGTTTGATTAAAACTTGCTCGAACAAAGTTCTAGTAGCTATTATTTTCCACCGGTAGTCTGGTAGAGTTTATTTTTATTATTTTACTACAGCTTTACAGTGGAAAGGAAAGTTCACGAATAACGTGACTTTTAACTAGTTACGAGTAGGTACTTGTGCCCAGCGACTCACCTTCTATGTAACATTCCAAAAATTCCTACCTAGCCCGGTTGTTGTCTACAGTACAACGAAAACAAAACCGTTTCAAAGTTTTCCTACCGATAGTGTTTATTTTTATAAATTTAACTACAGGCTTGCAGTTGACAGGAAAGTTAATGAGTTATGTCATTTTACAAGTTACGAGTACTTGTGCCCCGCGACTGACCTTCGAGAAAACATGTTTCGTTGTTTCAGCTCAACGTACTTAGAACGTTGAAGGACAACTATAATTATACGAATACGTAATATAATAACATATGCGCTGTATATTCTCGTCTTGACGACGCGACGTACTTCACTAACATTAAGCTCGGACCCTAACATTACGCGTAAGTGGCTAAGCTCGTATCGATCTTTACGCGTAGCAATTTTCGTAGCCGCGTAGTCCCGCTACGCTCCGCTTTCAGATGACGCGTGTGATTGCGGTGGTGCATGGCACGGACATTGTGTGCCTACGCGATGGCTACGGCCTACGTTGTTAGTTCTTAATTTGCATGTTTACGTTCAGTCCCGATATTCGTGTGCGGAATAAATAGCGACTACGACTATGCCAACAATTTAACCCGGGACGTTAAAATTGTTGCCATAGTCGTAGTCGGAAAAAAAAACCTATAATAATTATAATTGTCTATTTCAATCATCAATCTTTGTGTAGATAATATATTTGAGCTTATTTCATTAATTTCCTCTGAAATCATTACTTTTCATGCGTGGACCTAAAATAAAAACAAGCGAATCAACCATTGCAACTAATACATTCGTTCATGTTTTGGTTTTCATTTCTTTTACAATATATAGAATGTGTTTGATAGTTGATTGATAGTTTGAAACAATTTACGGAAGTTAGTGTTCATTCAGCGATACTGGCGCCGATTCCCTTGTTCGCAAACTAAACTAAATTTAAGTTCAGTGCATCTATTTATTACTATTTCATTAAGAAAAGAACAGAAGATAAGTATTAGTTTAGTCCTGTCAAATTAGGCAGACGCCTGACGTAAATTCACGTATTTTTAGTAGCCAATATTTTAATCACGTCTAAACTTGTCTATGGAGTATCTTAATTTCACAAGATTAAACTAATGTTTAACTTTTGTCTTATTCTTAATGAAATAGAAAGAAAAAGATGCACTGAACTTAAATTTAGTTTAGTTTGCGAACAAGGAAATCGGCGCCACTATTATGAAATAATAGAGATACTGAGAAGTCACTCTTCGCAGAGTTGGAAAAGACTCCGTCACTTTAACTTAATAAATAATTATCTGCTTACACTTCCCGTCGGTGGGTACTAGAAAAACCTTTGATAAATGCAACTTTAGTTTCAATAAATGTGAAATAGAAAGCTGTAATTAATTGCTGCGAGCTTTTATTCACGATTTTATAGGATAATTATTGGTTTGATAGTTGGAAAATAGTGAGTTTATTTAATGGTACACTTTTTATTTGACGGAAAACTAAATATGGTAAACATTTTCTAGACTGTTCAAACGTTTTTATACGTTTTTTTTTTCATATTTTATTTAGTTGGTACCTAGATGTTAAAACGTTGAATAATTATTTTGTAGCTGTAAAATGAAGGGTGATTATTTAGTAAAAGATTTTTTTGTAAGCTCTATACAATAAATCCTTGACTAATAAATTATTTCAACCGCTTTAATTTTTTTTTCATTAATGTATTTTATTATACTGTCAATTCCTTTCTTTTTTCTTTTTTATAATCTTAATTCTTATTTGTGATAATAAGGAACAATCCTAACTTTTTTAATCTTATCCAAAAATTTATATATTTTTTATTGTATTGTAGGTATCTTAATAATCATTTATTTTTTATATATCTGAGTAATGCTAATCTAGTGGCACTTTTTACCTTATTTCAATTTTGTTAACATGCGGATAATGTAGTGGGCTGCAATATAATGTAGTGGGCTGCAATATAATGTAGTGGGCTGCAATATAATGTAGTGGGCTGCAATATAATGTAGTGGGCTGCAATATAATGTAGTGGGCTGCAATATAATGTAGTGGGCTGCAATATAATGTAGTGGGCTGCAATATAATGTAGTGGGCTGCAATATAATGTAGTGGGCTGCAATATAATGTAGTGGGCTGCAATATAATGTAGTGGGCTGCAATATAATGTAGTGGGCTGCAATATAATGTAGTGGGCTGCAATATAATGTAGTGGGCTGCAATATAATGTAGTGGGCTGCAATATAATGTAGTGGGCTGCAATATAATGTAGTGGGCTGCAATATAATGTAGTGGGCTGCAATATAATGTAGTGGGCTGCAATATAATGTAGTGGGCTGCAATATAATGTAGTGGGCTGCAATATAATGTAGTGGGCTGCAATATAATGTAGTGGGCTGCAATATAATGTAGTGGGCTGCAATATAATGTAGTGGGCTGCAATATAATGTAGTGGGCTGCAATATAATGTAGTGGGCTGCAATATAATGTAGTGGGCTGCAATATAATGTAGTGGGCTGCAATATAATGTAGTGGGCTGCAATATAATCTAGTGGGCTGCAATATAATGTAGTGGGCTGCAATATAATGTAGTGGGCTGCAATATAATGTAGTGGGCTGCAATATAATGTAGTGGGCTGCAATATAATGTAGTGGGCTGCAATATAATGTAGTGGGCTGCAATATAATCTAGTGGGCTGCAATATAATGTAGTGGGCTGCAATATAATGTAGTGGGCTGCAATATAATGTAGTGGGCTGCAATATAATGTAGTGGGCTGCAATATAATGTAGTGGGCTGCAATATAATCTAGTGGGCTGCAATATAATGTAGTGGGCTGCAATATAATGTAGTGGGCTGCAATATAATGTAGTGGGCTGCAATATAATGTAGTGGGCTGCAATATAATGTAGTGGGCTGCAATATTGCTAATACTACTCATGAGCCTATATTGTTGTTATTTGTAACATTTTATATTGTAGCTGTTTATTGTCCCATAATAAATAAAATAAAAATATACATTCTTCTAATTATTTTTTTAACTATAATAAATAAAAACACAAAATCGATAGACCTGAGCGGCAGTTCTCGTAATTTTAAGGACGTTCCCAGTCCGTCTCACCTGTCAAAAGTACCTCTAATTAACTTACATTTTGACAAGTTTTTGACATTGATTGTCGCTGAGATGAGATTGCGACTAGCTTTTGAACGTTTTAAATTACGGGAATCGGCCTTCTGATTGGGCTTTTTCGAAAAGTTATACTCAGACTATAACCAATAGTCGATCCCAAAACTAGTCCTATTTCCGGGTAGCCTATTGACAAGTGTCTGCTTGACCGGAGCAACCGCTGAATGAAGGATTTATGTGACGGCAAAGTGTGCAGGTGCCACACGAATGATGTCACCTCGATCAGTAAGCCGCCCGCATGTTGGCGTTGATGGCATTTTCGAAACAATCACCGAACGCGCTTTTGTTTAACGTTCACTTGTGGTCGAGGGAAAATTTCATAGGAAAATTGGTTTGACTACAATTTTCTTTTAAAATCTTTATTTAACATGACTTGGCTACAGTTTTAGAGCACATTTTTTGATGAACACTTGTAATAAGATTAGCGTAGAAGATGGGTAGTTGTGCTAGTGGTCACTGCCCTGACACTGCACTGACATCTGCAATAACATCGCAGGTGCGTTGTCTAAAAGTCTATCATTTTTAAAGAGTAATTCTTTTAAAATGTTTTTTTTTGAATAAGGTGATTAGTTAGAGCTGCTGTTTTTAAAGCCAAGTTTATTTTGTAAAAAAGGAAAAAGTGAGACATTCTGTTTTCGCGCAAGAGATGTGCGATTTTTTCTTCCCAAGTCTTTTCTCTTCTTTTTCCAAAGTCTGTTTTGTACAAATTCAACCACAGTTGCCACAACAGCCACAACCACAATCACAACTAATCATGTTTAATTTTGTTAGCTACATAGTTTGATCGAATAGTCCCTATTCACAGCTGTCACTTGCAACGGTCAGCCAACTCTCCCGCGTACTGCATTAGATAATTAATTTGCTGTTACAAACGTCCCAATCGTGTTGCATTCAATGTTTCTGTTACTTTACTCGCAGCCCGTGGCAGTCGCAATTTATTTCCTATTAGCAATGTCTGAAATAAAATAGGAAGGTACAGAGCTACACTTTGTATCAAACATAACAATGTAGTTTCTAGATTCTGCCGTTATCAGGTCGACGCGTCGTACGTCTCCGAACATCTACGAGCTTATATTATTTGGGATAAGACAACCCAAGACTAACGCAAGTTCGCCAGTTCTGTTTGGACAGAACTGACAGACTTGCGTCAGTTTGACCATACTGTATTGTATGATGCAGTCTCATTCGTTATAAGTACAGTTTGTTTAAAGTAGTGGTCGCTCCGGCCAACGTATGCCACGAAGCGAAACTTAACGATCTACCCTGGATGATATCCAAGTGTCCCCTCCATACTCTTGTTGGAGATTGCCATTGCTGTATTTTATATAATAATAATCAACTAAGTAAGTCAATCTCGTCAACGAACGTCAACGCCGGATCCACATAATTTCCGCCCAAAGCCAATTTTGTTATAATATTCTCGTTTTTCATTTTCATAATAATAAATTCATGATTAATTCGTTACACTAACTTTAAGCTGTTAAATGGGTATCATGATGTTCGGATAACGGTCAACATGTACACTGGTACATTCAATAATTATAATTTATCGGGCAACAGCAAATTGGTAATTATAAAAGGTTGTACAAACCGGGACCGCTTCTTGATAATTATCTGAAAATATTAAATACATTCAGTTGTTGTGGGTTTCAACGGATATAACGAGACTTTCACTTATATTAAGACACTGAATTTTTTCCATAATATGGTTAGTCATATTGGATGAAGTAGGTATAAAGTTTTATGGACCCACATACAATATTCTATAACATTACTCGTAAACTAGTAGAGCATGTTTATGTAGTCACATATTTTCCTCTCAGTTCGCTAAAATGTGGCTGTTGTAAGAACTTTGTAGAAATTCGAAGCCGTCCAGGTGTCCACGTTTCAGAGATTTAAATATAGTTTTTCCTGTAGGGTGAAACTCGTAACAAAAAACCCCTCCAAAACTTTTGAAACAACTACACAACGAGAACCCTCATAATGTTAGTCTTGCAAAGAAAAAAAGCGAGTAACTGGAAACACATACAAACTAAGCAAGTTAATATAAAGCTTATAAAAACAATTAACCGTCGTCCACGTGTACTTTCACACGACGTCACCTGTTTTTACATTTATTTTCAATTCTTTGTCGCCGAGAAATTAATTTTAAAATAAATAACCGTCAGACCTTTAGATTTTAAATGCTAATTTCAGTTTGATACAATTCGAAAGTAGGAACTGCAACTCTGTAAAGGGTTCCTTAATTGACTCTGGAACCTTAAAAAAGAGAGAACTATGAACCGTGTTGCGAAAAAAGTAAACGCGTTAATCGTTTTAGTAACGAGAGAGTGCACTGCGAATGGCAGCCCAGGGCAGCTTATTGTTTGAATAAGTAAATAACGAAAAACCAATCAAATTGCCTTTTAGTTATAAAACGTTTTACAGTAATTGTTTCAACTTTTCTGTATGTTTGGCCACGTGATAGGGTTTTCCGGTTTGAATTGCAGCCAGGACGTTAAGTCTTTCCGATGGAGTCGGGCAACGCGGCCAATCTATTCACGTAAGCGAACGTGACGTGGAAATATTTTTCACCGTTATTTTTAATTACCGAATTAATTCTAACATTCATATTCAGAAAACAAACATGAAATATGTTTTAAGTTTTAAACATTATACATAGTTATAGTTTGTAGGGCCAAAATGGCCCGACATCGCACAAGATAGGGAAGGAAAAAGGGGAGACCTTGCCCAGCGCTGGGACACAAGATAGGCTAACAAAAAACAAACATTATACATATTAGTTGTGTGCTTTGAAATACACATATTCTGCCAGCAAGATTCTGTATATTTATGAATGTAATAATTATTTATTTACACCAGGAAAGGGTTCAGTCCTTAGTCGGATTAGTGGAAAGTAAGTACTCCACTTGTGTGTTTCTCTTTATCATAATACTAGCTTATACCCATGACTTCGTCCACGTGAAATGTCTTGTTTCCCCAACAAACCCCGGTACATCGCCTGCCCGCGGTACGAGTATTACGTGTTTTCGCTCAGCGTTCTTTCTGACTTTTTTGTTTTTGCTCGTCTCCTAAGGGTCCTAGCTTGATGTTAAGTAGCCTTCCTCAAGGATTAGGCTATCAAATGCTAAAATATTTTTTCAAATCCGACTGGTACATACAAACTTACAAACAAACAAAGGACCAGACAAAATGGTCGTTACGACCAATAACAACCAAACTTATGTCATTAGTACTATGGCGGTTACACTCCATAGGTTTACTAGTAGTTATTCAACAGTTCCGATATCTAGCGTCCACGTCCATCATCAGACCAGCTCGATGGTACCATATTATTTTGTTATTATCAAAATGCATACATTTGCGAATATTCAAACAGACCACTAGAAGTGATTAACTATCATAACATTTCTACGAAACATCGCCATAACTATTATCTCGCAGCGATTTGAAATGAGCCGCCATAGTAGTTATTGTCTAATAATAAAATACCTATCTAATATGTGTAGTTGTTATTGGTGTCAGGACCAGCTTCCATACATTTTTGCCGATTCTCGTATCACAATCTGAATCATTTTGAAGGATATTGCTAATCCATTGCTTGATATAATAGTCGAGTAAATTTGTCTGCTCAACAATGTAGATAACGCAAGTGTTGTTGAACTGTCAAAATGAAACAATTACCCTACTGGTCAGAAGAAAATATAAAATATTTAAATACCTGAGACTCGACTCAACTATTTTATAATTGTATCTCCTATTAAGCGTATGAATTTCCATTTAATTTTGTAAAGTCTACCTGAAACTCAATATGCTTCGGTAATTGGAAAGCGGAAGTTATGTGACAGCGTGGCGCTAGCTCACATTACCTAACTAATGTATAGACTAGAGGCTAGATACGGACCTCAATCTAATTGTGATTTTAGTTATGAGTTCAAGGTTTTTGTTGGGGCTCAACTTTATTAGCGAAACTTGTTTCTGGGAACGTTTTCTCTGCGTAGATATTTTCTTAATTTGTCAAGGATTATTTCTAAGAGTAGGGGAAGACTAAATGGATTGTGTGAAAGATCACATGGCTAGAAAGAGGGTGACTACTGAGATGATGACTGCACGACGCAGAAGGTGGAGGACAGAGTCTTTTGGCGCAGCCTGGGAGAGGCCTATGTCGAGCAGTGGACTGCGATAGGCTGAGTTAATTGAGAAAAGTATGAAAGAAAAAAACATGATGCGCTGACTCCAAATTAATTTCGATAAGGGCTGGAGAATGATGATGACAAACAAGGATAATATATTCGCGTATAAAGATAAATAAAGATAATATATATTAAGATAATATATATAAAGATAAATAAAGATAATATATATAAAAATAAATAAAGATAAAATATATAAAGATAAATCCAGTTTCTTTGATAATTTAAAAAGAAATTGCATTTTGTTATAGAAAATATCTGGCTGATGAACAGTATGTCGATTTTGTATTGGCTTGTTGAGTTCAATGATCGCAATAGTGCATCTTATGCGTTGATCTGCTAAAGTATGAAGCACTTTACGTCTCTAGGCGAGTGTGTAGTACCTACGGGTACTGTAATACCACATTTCCTACACAATGACTCAACTGGCGCGGTAGGTACCTTTGTAACCTGGTTTGGAAGGCGCTGGTTTCTGTGATACAATGATTTTTTTCATTGGTTCAGGCGCCAACGTTACCCTTTTTTCTGTAATGTTCATTTTTTACTTGGAAAATTGTTTTTGTAAACCTTAAATGTGTTTTGGTTTTCATTTACGTGCCTGAATGCATTTGATTTATTTATCTTGGTGTATATTTCTGAAAATTTTAAGAAGCATTTTTATTAATTCACGTTATTTTGCGAATTCACGAGAACATATTCAGAGGCATTTACTTGGCTTTTTGGCGATTTCCCTATACGAAAATGATTATCAGTTTTGGACTCGTGTCATGTTACGAAACTTGTTTACTCGTCAGATATAGCTGTGTTTATCACTTGTGTATTACGTCGCTGCATCGTAGTTATGACGAGGTTAAGTGGTCAAGGTTTTCCTAGGCCGACTGCAGTTACGTGTACGTTAAAGTGAATTCCTGAACAAACTTGTCTGTTTTCGTATTGGTGGCCATCAATAGTTACACCATTGGTTGTTTCGAACTACTAACAACAGGGAGTTCAAATGTTATTCTTTCTAACTTTTCGTTTGCTAATCAAGCAAGAATTCCGCTTTGCACTAAAATGGTTTATTTTAATATTTCGTATAATTAGTCAATTGTTACCTACTTTAATTAAGGCTAAAATATAAAGTAATGTTTTAGTAACTGATGTTACTGTTTCATGAAAATGTATCTGAAAAAAATAAAAAAATGTGGACTAAATTTATGATCGTCGGATCATAAATTTACTCCACATTTTTTATTTTTTTTTCTTCAGCAGCTTTGCATGGGTACAATAGTAACATGTCAAAAAATCGAGACTTCTGTCCTATATCTAATTGATTGTATACACTAAACCTTCCGGAATAAATTCTAAATGATGAAAACAACCGCTTCAAAATCCATTGTGAAGTTTAGAAAATATAAGCGGTCATACAGACAGTCACGAAAATCTCTTTGATTTTCGTGACTGTCTGTATGACAGGCTGAAATCAGCCCTGAGGGCTAATTTTTCAATCGACAGATAATTTTATCACAGGAATAATTTTGAATTTTTGACAGTTCTTCCATACAAAATCTGTCAGACGTCAAATTTATTCCACGAATAAAAATTAATTGTCGATTGAAAAATCAATCCTTAATGCTTTTGATTTTATGATTGGAAAACTGCAATTTATTAAATACATAATCTCTTTGTGTCAGAGCGCATTAATACGACAGTCATTGATCCGATCAACATATTATTTTTAATTTATACTTATTTCCTCTGACTGATTAAAACATACATACATCTAGTGAAGTATGATTTCAATTGTTTGAGCAGTCGACGGAAGAGTTTTTAATAAACATGCGAATGGTATTTAAAGAGAGCATTTCTCCGTGTATGAATGCTTTTGTTAAAAACATAACAATATTTATAGATATAACATTCATATCAAAACTAACAATACCAGGCTTGCTGCTAAAACATTTACAAACATTGAAGCTGAATATAAATTAATGCTGCGTGTAGTCTCACTGACCGATACTGACGTGAACGATCGGACGTTAAGCAGCAAATTGGTTTGAACGGGTAACGCCAGTGCAGACGCCCTTGCACGGGAACCCTCGCTCTATGAACCAATTATTTAGTTAAAGTGCATCGCTATTAACTGGCGGTCGGTTGTTAAGCAAGTTGTATTTTGATTTTTATAGGTAATATTTTGGTAGAAGGTGCTTATTTGATTATACTCGTAGTGAAGCTTTGGTATCTGTTATTCTGACCCAATCTGCGAGTAATCGCGTAACACACTAACACTACTACTAATAGGAATGGCTTTCATTTTGACAGTTCAACAACATTAATTGTATTATTTACGTTGTTGAGCAGACTTTTACGAACATAATATGAAGCAATGGATTAGCAATAAAATTATTCAGATTGTGATTGATAATCTGATACGCAATTGGACGCCTTTTCTCAACGCAGGGTGCGTTAACAAAAGGCGTCCTTCGGTGGAATGCGGATTAACATATCGTCCTAACGTCTTTATGTTTTTCTGAGACTTACGTGTATTTATTTCACGTGGTCTTTTTAAAATTATAGTTTATTAATACGATAAAAATATATACTTAATCTGCATTCGCGACATATTCGCCAAAAATTTAAACAAATATGAGAAATATAACTTTAATTCGTACACAATAAAGTTCAGTTGACGCTAGAACTTCAAACATTTTTATAACTTTTTTAATAGTGCTAGTCAGTCTGAAATCAACTTAATTGCCATTAAAATAAAGTTGATATTTATTTAACTTGAAATAACATCAATTTGAAACATAAATAAAATTTGAATATAGGTACATTGGATAAACCTCTTCAACTAAATTAATTATCAAACTATTTAAATAATAAAAAATAGCAGTAATTCTATGTCGTCTATTATCCTTAAATAAAGTTTTCTTGGATAGGATTGTCGATGTAGTTTTCTTGGATAGGATTGTCGATGTAATTTAAGAAATTCAAATGTAATTTAGTTTACTGGTTAGGTCGCAGCCAACTGGTTAAATTTGCCGTTTAGTCAACCGCCTGGCCTTTGGAAGTACTGTACTCGGCTCGCATTGCGATTGATTACAGTTCTAACCTAACCCGTTTGGTCGGGGTGCCCTGGCTTGTAATTGTGTAATTTTTGTGTAAAAAATTCAGATACAAGTTACTTGGTTATGAATAATTGACTATGGCTAGGTTTTAGTAAGTAGCCCTTTATTTTTTTACGTTAGAAAGGGCACAGCTTGTTTATTGTTACGACTAGGAATGAACTAAACATTGAAATTTGGCTGATAGGACTTGTATGGACAAGTCTTCGACTTTAAATTAGGCAACAGGATCGTGATGATAGTGATAAATACCTACTAATTTAACAATCGAAAGTATTATAATCTTTTCCTTGGCAAACCGGTAAAACTGAAGGTCTACTCCCTAAGCACGACATCCGTAGTTGCGGATGAAGTTTCGGGTGATTTCTACTCCGTATCACGTACGGACATAACATTATTTCGGCGCCCGTACTAAAAATTTATGACAACAGCTCTGACAGCTGTTCCATCATCACTCCCCTGCCCTTATCCCCATTTATTCGTGGTCAGCGCGACATGTCTTGTTCTTCCATACTTCTCTATTAGTCGTCACGTCTTTAGTCACCCCCTTTCTAACCATATCAGCATTCATACAGTTCATCCATCGTTTGTGTTTATGCCCGAACGAAAATAATAATTTGACACTAGTTTTAACTGATCAACTACTTTTGGACGGGCCCATTACTTCGTTGACTTAGAAAGTAGACCCTCTGGTTTCGTAGAGCTAGTAACTACAGGTCTAGTCATGTTGGCCACTTCTAAGCAGAACAAGTAATAAGCGAATTAGACTTGTTTGTTTCCATTGGTACCAAGTTGTGCATGAAGGATACATGAAACTTTGCTAAGTGGTACATGCATTTACTTCGCGAGTTTTCAAAGCAATTCTTAACACTCTGAGTGGTATTTCATCTTGATAATAATTATGTTTTCATACAGATGGTAAGTTTGGTGTCTAATATAAAGCAGAGCAATGGTGGCCGCGACTTACGAGTCGTAGGTTCGAACCCAAACAGGCGATTTACTTTGTGTAAATATTTCATCACCAGTGCGCTCAAAACGGTGAAGGAAAACATCGTGAGGAAACCGGATTGTCCTAGAAGCAAAATTTAAAGACATGTGACATCCGCCAACCCGCACTGGGCTTGCGTTGTGGATTACGGCCCACTCTCTCCATCCACGTCCCAGCAGTGGGAACATTATAGGCTGACTATGTTGATGATGATCTAAGATAAATGTTGTCTGTCAATTCTGTAATTTCTGGTGCTTTGAGAAATGTTTGGTTTGTAAAATAATGAGAAGACGATTCACGTAAGTACCCAAATAAAGTTGAAGTTTTGTAGTCAGTCAAGATGTTTGTAGTAGGGTGCAGTCAAGAACAAAACAAACCACTTTCTCAGTGTTTGTTTTTCGTGTCTAACCCGAACATATTTAAGTTATTCGTTGTAGTACTGGTATGTGCCGAGTATGGATACATCCTTTTGAGCTCACTATGTGTAAAAACTTGCCAAACAAACTCAGCAGGTATACACAAAGAACCGCAGCGTTTCCGTAATGTACCTATTTAGATAGGCATACAAAAGGTTTGACAAAAGTTATGCATGTTTTCCGTAAGTACTTATTTTATAACAGCGTTTAATTATAAAATCCGCATGTGTCGGTCTGACATATAAGACGACTGGATCGTCAACTTTACAGACGGCCTTTAAAAGATCATGGAAAACAAATGTCGATTTAACTTGCAAATTAGTTTAGGGTAATTAATCTTTGTTACTTTATTTAAATTCAAACAAAAAGCCTTAATTACAATATACAAGCTAACACTTAAATATTATCTATTCTATCAATATTTTGTACAAGTATATAATGAAAAATAAAAAAGGGAGGATCTCATTGGGCTCCATCAAATTTATCTTTTGAAAGATTTTTGGATTTATTTTTATATTAAGCTACTTAGAACTGTATGTGATTTTTGATTGTGTATGTTTTATTGAGTAAGTCGTTGAAGCGCCATATCAATAAATAAATACATTTATTTTTATGCGTTTCTAAGATTTGTCAGATTGAAAAGTAAGGTAAGGTTCTAAATATACAAATCTAGAGACGGCATTTAGAAGAAATCTTGTTCGCGTGATCGATATGATCGTAGTGATTCAAAGTCTAAGACAAATTATTTATTTCAAATAGGCATATAAAAGGCACTTTAGAACGTCAAAATTTACAAAAAAATTAATTGATTCTAGTCGCGCCTTCTAAAAGGTAGTTTCGTGTTCTTTACGTCAGAGAAGAATGGGCAAGAAATTAAATTGTATGATTACTCTCTAGATCTTTATTTTAGCAAAACTTGTACCCATGTCATACTTAAGTCTGTCTTGTTTCTTAAGTTTAGACGGGCGTTGATAGCTGCGCAATAGTTTTTAACTTTTGTAGCTATCATCGTTTCCATTGTTATTATCTCCCTTTTTTTTTTAGTTCCAAATAAAAAAAACTAAAATATTGGTTTACTAACAATTTTAGCAGCTCATCCGAAACGATTGCCATTTAAAATAGCGGTACCTTACGTAGTTCGTTCTCAATTGAAAGATACGAAGGCAGAGTGATAAGTCTGGTATGTCTATTGAGGGATGAAAGGCAAAATGGTCACAGCTTCAGACACGATTCGATATTACGATATCTACATATACTTATCTCTTGATTAAAAAATGTTTGTGGAAAATGTCGTGTCGTGGGTTATACATTTACTCAGTAGCTGTAGCTCAAATTTTGAGTTATACCATAATGTGTAACCGTCTATTTTCTCAAATAAATAAAATAAATATTCAATTTTATTTTATTTTATTAGGCAATAGCCAAATTACATATCATTGATTTGAGGACGAATGAGAGTAACTATTGGTTGAAAGTATCGTCGGGGCAACCACCTTTGACAGTTCGTAGCTATATGAAACCGTTTTCTGCTAAAAACAAGCGGTTTTTTGTAGATGTTTGAGATATTTGTTTTATTGTTGGCTTTAGATTGTCAAAACGGTGACTTTCTAAATAATCAATAGATGTTCGGTGGATACGTTGAGCGCCTTTGGTCGACCGTGAACGTTTTAAAAGGCGATGCAATGAGTGCTCTTACTTTAGATGAGAACAATAGACTCGCGGTTGTTTTGAAACCTGACACCAGTTACGTCACTCGTTCTAGTAACGATCAACCACGATCTAAATTGTTGTCAATTCAGTTTAAGCGCTTCATTGTTATATAACAAGTACTCAGTTCGCTCTAGCTACATAGCAATTAACATGATAACTGTTTTATCATCCTAATCACCCAGTCGACATTGTAATTTCGCTCGGCAGTAAAAGCAATCGCAGGTTTAGAAATATTACGCTGCAAGTCACGTTATTTTAATTCAGTTACAAGTCGAATTTGAAAGTCTGAAAGAAAGAAAAATTACAAAAAATATTTTACTATGAACGTTAGAAACGTCGATACTCGTAAGGTTTCTCATGTTTATCGGTCATGACGGCAGAACGAGTACATCAGCGATAATGGAGATCAGTGTCGTCGCTCAGCCAACAGCCCGTGACACGTGAAACTTGAGATGTGAGCGGAGTTCGTCCTTGGCAAGGACACGGCGGTGACTCACCTAGCGGCTGGTGCAGCGCGGCGTGAGCGTCGCAATCGGCACAGATGGTGGAGCGCAGCATCCTCTCTCGCTGCAGGCGGCGCAGCAGCTGCAGGTGCTGCGGCGTGAACACAGTACCCGAGCGCTCGCCCACCAGCAGCACGTCGCCAGCTTCCCACCAGGCCTGCTCCCGCAGCGTGCCATCGCGGTTGAACAGCCCCAAGTCCTTGTAGCCCTCCGGCGGACTCAGCGCGCCCGCCTCCGGCTCCTGGTAGCGTTCGCACGTGCCACATCCCGAGCACTCTTCGCCTTCGCCCTCGTCAGAGTACCCACCACACTCGTCGCGCACCACGATAATATAATCGGCCTCAAAAAATTCGTTAGCGCTCTCATCGAAGATAACCCGGTGCTTTTTAGTTTTACTTCCCTTTTTCAGTGAAGACTTTAAGTTATCGTGGTCCTTATTGTGGCGCGTATCGCGCGCGGCGCGGTCGCCGCGCATCGTCGCGAGTTATCGCGACGCGAGCGGTCGCTAAAGTGTCGGAAGGCTAGGACGGCTGGCGCGAGGCAGTAAGGCCGACTGCAGCGCCGCGCCCGCCCTATCGATCGCGCCGCCCGCCTCACTGGGGCCCGCCAACGTTAGCGACCATCCACACAGCACCGAGACGATTTCCCACTTACCATGCCATAAACATAGAGCACCGCGCGCGCTCATTAATTGGGCTCATAAATAAAAATTAAAAACATTTTTTTTTTTCTTTACATTTAGTTTCTAACGTCTATCGAGATTCTAAATTCGGGATTAGAAATAACGTACTAACTTCTAAATTGTATTGTTTGTAATTACTGTTACCTCTTTGTGGCACTCGACAATAAAACCAGTAAAGTGATGGGGTCATGAGCAGGTGGACAATAAGTCGCTCATGTAAATGAATGCAGTAAACAAATACTGTTAGTGCACGCTTGTCGCGTTGCGGCGTGTTTACAGATCCTTGTCAACATTGAAAGAGAAAGCGCCGGATGCTTCGCCGAGCTGGCTGCTGCGCTGAGAGACGCGGCTTCGACTCCTGTGAGGAACAACTACTTACTAGTATTGCTCGAAGTTACTGGTTGCGGGGCTATTTTAGTCTACGATAGATTAGTGTTTGTAAACGCACCCACGATAGGTAGGACAGGAGAAATTCTTCATAAGGTTTCTTCGGGTAATCTACCGATAAATTGTATCCAGATCAAAATGGATGTATCCATTTTGTTTTGGATACAATTTATCGTTAGGTATGTTCGCGTGCTCATAGAAAAGTGCGTTTTGACAGATATCTACTAAGGCTGTCATTTTCAAATAATGTTGTTAAACTGTTACCTATTTATTTATGTTTGTTAAATACTTGCTAAACGTTACTTTTGTTTTACACGTAAAGGCGAGACAAGGGAGCAAGGAGACCAACTTTCTATCACATGGTATATCAGGGAACATCAAAATTAAAGAATTACCTAACATAAATCTAGACAAATCACAATTTCTTATCAAAAGATACCTGCTACATGTCGGACATTAAATGATATTCAGAAAACCACGACATCGAACGGATCTAGTCTAATTTCCTTTACAAGATTCTATCAAATGAATAGGCAGATCCTCATTGAAATGAGCAGCTACATTCCGTTATATTTGAGTGAAAGCTAACCAATGCGCCGCACCAGTTCATTCACTATACAGACGGGGGTACTTGACAAATGAAATTCAGCCAGCAACACTGTCTTATCAATTATCAGGTACCATTTCAATATGCATTTGAACAGTTTCAGAAGGACCTATTCAAAAAATAAAACATTCAGGATTTTTTCCGTAATTCGTTTCATTCTCATTTGTTATGTACCTACTTTTAATTGGATTCCAATTGAGTTTTCGGATTCTCCCCAAGATCGCTCTTCCAGCCGTCTAAAATAACATACACCAATATATTGCCAAACTAAATATATAAACCCCATACTTATATTCAAATGATAAACTTATAATATCTCTATGTCGTGGAGTCCTTGCTTACAAGCTGCAGCGAATTGATATAAAACATAAAGTCGCGAACTGCGCTAAACTGCACCGCACAATCGGAGCGGCCGCGTCAACAGCGGGGGAATACAAGCGCCGCGAAATATTGCAGGGAAACATTTATGCAATTAAAATAACTACGTGTGAAAACTGATAGGTAATACGTCAATTTATATTTACCTGTCATATCGACACTTGCAATATATGATTTCTTCGGGTCTCCCTTGTTTCATCGAAAAGAAATTGCCAAATTATCACTTCCCAAAAAATTTTCTGCATAATTTCATTTGCCAAATTATTACTTAGCAAAAAATCTCTTCACAAATAATCGTAACGCAAACCTAACGTTTAGCAACTGAACGTTTAAACAATGACTTGTTTATCAACTAGTACTTTTACCAATTTTTATGTAGTCAAATATTTCAGTTGGAATAACTCATTCTACGCAAAATAAAATTTGCCAAATATTTAGGTAGTATCGTCAGTTGAATTTACCATTTCTATTCAGTCAATTGGTATAGTCTAACTAGTTCAGTTTCGGGTAGCCTGTTTTTTCCATATATTTTTTTGTACATAGGTAATCTAGTCGTTTCTGGCACTCGTCTGACGCTGCAGCAGCACCGCTCGCTTCGCTCGCTCGGCTCATACGTAGGAGGTTAAAGTTTTAACCTAACCTAACCTAAGCATTTTTTTTTTAATAATTAACCTCGTCTAACTAGTTCGATTCTCGACAGCCTGCTAAAAATAATCTCTTTTTTTCCATATTGTTTTTCTAAACAATCTAGTCGTTTCTGGCACTCGCCGGCCGCCGCCGCGGCATCGCTCGCTTCGCTCGCTCGGCTCGTGCGTAGGAGGTCACAGTTTTGACCTAACCTAACATTTTTGTTTTTTAATCAACCTCGTCTAACTAGTTCGGTTCTTGATAGCCTGCAAACAATAATCTCTTTTTTTTCCTTATTTGTATTAAACAAATGATTATATTAAAATTAAATTGCATTTTTTAATTATATAATTCCCAAAAAATCTTATTTTTGCCTTTATATTTTTTGCCCTATCAAATCGTTTGACCAAACGTTTATTGTCTAAAGATTGTTTGCTGTAATAAATCATTTGATTAAAGACCAAATGCCTAAACGACATTACCCTTGATAATAATTTGCGAAGTAAAAATTTGACCAAATGAAAATGTGCATATTAAAATCATTCCAAACATTTCATTGGTATAAAAAAGGTTGCTAAAATTTGTTTGGGTAGTGAAATTTTGGCAAAATCTTTTCGGCAAAACGGCAGGATCCCGATTTCTTCCCAATTTGACAGCTGATAAAATAAGTACTGAACATTTTTTAAATGTTTTAATTAACTGTGTTGTGCGTGTTATGTGTAAGGTCCAGATAAATGATACACGAAACGGTTTTATACTGAAATTGTTAATATATTTAATAAAGGTTAATATATTTAATAAAGGTTAAATACAACTCTGATTGTTTACTATAGTATGTGTGGACGTGCCAGGCCGATGGTATGTAAGCGACTGACGAGCACAGCGCTCGAGTTCCGTTACTATATCAAAAATGAGAATCAGCAATCGCATCACTAAGGTCGCTACAACTGGTTGACTGCCGTAATTACAGCACCCTAATTGCGTAACACATGATCAATCAGAATCTGAATCATTTTGAAGCAAATTGCTAATCCATTGCTTCATAACTTCGAAAAATTTGTCTGCTCAACACGTAAATAACGCAATGAATGTTGATGAACTGTCAAAATGAAACCGATTCCGATTGATCGTGCGTTACGGAATTAAGATGCTGAAACAATTAAAAAGCCAGTGTGATAAAGGTATTTCGATATTTCTAGTTCGTTTTCTGCTTGTATTCGCGGAAAGAAGCTGCAGCAGCCGGGATTTGAGTTGATGATGATAATTTAAACAAACCGAACAATTTCCCATTCTTTTAATGATCCATCTTCATTAACTAGCTTCATCTTTCTGACTGACCGATCCCTTGACAATTCAAAAGTGCTTGTAATTGGTTTATTTGAAATAAATGCTTTGAGTTTTAGTTTGCTTCCCTGGGATCATTAGGACGTGTAACTGGAAGTCAGAGCCGACGCCTTTGTTCAGCTTTGGGATAGATAAGCTGAAATGAGGAAAACTGCTGATTCCATATAATCCTAAGTTCCTACAGCTAAGCATACACGAAGGAATTATTACCAACTAGCTGACCCGGCGGCGAACTTCGTACCGGCTCAGAATCAATAAAGCCGTTCCATACAAAATGTATGAGAAAATGGATTATCTTCATATTTTTTTTTTCTTGGTCTGTATCCCATGTTTTAATAGTTATTTTACAATTCCAGGAGGGGACAAATCCAACAAACCAAAGGTCAGCCGTTCTTGAGTTATAAATGGTGTAACTAACCCGACTTTGTTTTATTTATACCTATATATAGGTAGATTAACTATAGTTAATCTACCTATAAACCCTATATAACTTTTTTGTTGAAATCTATAGATTATCATACTATACGCCCTCCAACACACGTCTTTGAGTGGGCGCAATAGCAGTGTGTTGACTTCGGAGCATAAACTGCAGAACAATATGTCACTCAACCACCATATTAATAGATACTATTCATAGGTATGCTACTATTAATATATTCACATTATGCAATCACTTACTGTAATAAGTAGAACGTATAATAAAATCGTAGCGCAGTCAAAACTGTAAATTAAATTATTTTGAAAAAATGTAATTAACCTGTTGAATGCCGTAATTACAGACACAATTAAAAAGCCATTGTGTCTCGCATGGATCTACGTGGAGGTCCTGTGGAACTGTCCTGAGGAACGATTCTAATACCGAAAATATAGTTTTTAGAATTTTTGTCCGCAAATTGTATAAAGACTAGCCAAAAGGTTATAATATAGCAGGTAGTCACAGATTTTACCTTTGAAGTGACTATCATCACGCTATACCTTTATAGGGCTAAGCTGACAATCATGACATCTATAGAGTGGATTTTCGAGATGGGGCAATATGAGTAGGTACGTTAACCGTGGTCGCTACAAGAAAATGGTCTATAGAGACTAACCTTAACTTTTAGAAACATTTTCATCTGCATTCACAGTTTTTTTTTTAAATGGTACAGTCAGTATGAAAATGGGCAATATTCACAAAAACTTTTTTTAATAGTGTAAATTATAAGGATAAAAAAGCTCTATCAGACCAACTTAGGTTTCAGTAGTAGAAAAGTTAGAAATCACAACTTCCCATAAATTTCGTCAGACATGAGACTGAGATGAGAGAAAATACAATATCCGATCGATCCGATCGAATAGGCCAATCGATCAGGTTAAGCTACGCTTGCCGCGGTTGGTCAGTAGATGGGTGACCATCTTTACATACCTCTCCGTGCCTCGGAAACCACGTTAAGCCGTTGGTCCCGGCTGTCATTCGTGGATCTTTGACAGTCGTTACGGGTAGTCACAAGCCCGGAAGTCTGACAACCAGTGTTACCAAGGGGTATCGTATTACCCAGTGGGTTGTGGAGGTCAGATAGGAAGTCGCTCCATGTAAAATACCGCTATTCAGCTGCATCCGGTTAGACTGGAAGCCGACCCCAACATAAGGCTAGCCAGATGATGATGATGATGAGAGAGAACACAACATATTCCAGTGTCAGGCGCGGTCGCAGCACAATGTTTGGGGGGGTCACCAAGTAGTAAGTTAGTAACTTAAGTTAGGAAGGCAAGTAAATCATGCAGACTGTCGACAGCTTGAATGACTTTAGGGGGGATCAGACCTAGCGAATGCGCCGCTCGCGAGCCGCTTGCGAACTGCGCGTGTGCATTTCATGTTCGTACGCAGCCACTGCGCCGTCCGGCGTCCGCGCGCAGCTCGCGCGCAATCTACGCGCCGTACTCGAGCGGCGCAGGAGGTGCGCGCGTGCCGCCTGCGGCGCACCTCCCTCGCTATTCTGTCTTATTTTAAAAAACGTACCCTGCCACGAACGTCTTTTCTTTTTTTTTAGGTCTGTTCAGGTCCAGTTGAAAACCAGCGTCAGGCACTAGTCTGGTATTTTTGCTGAACTGGGCGTTTTTGGCGCAGCCGTGAGGGACACTTTCCTGCTAATTTCTTAAGTACATGGAACACTTTTTATTTAATCTTTTTTTTATTGTTTGTTTTTATCTGATGTATGTATCTGGTGTATTGTGTGTTTTAGTCTGTGCTAAATAAATGTATTTTCTTTCTCTCTTCTTTCTTTTCCTTTTAGTTTTTGTCAGTAATAAAATAGCCGATGCTGCAGCAATTAAGCTAACGGCAGTCGTATGGTCAGACATCTTCGGAAGCAAATTCACGACTGAGGCTCATAGTTCAAAAGCGAAAGAAGCTATGTGCGCACGAGATGCGCGCGCGCATTACGCGCGCCCCACTCGAGCCTTGCCGGAGTGGCACTAGAGCGGCGTACGCAAGCAACACGTGCGCAGTTCGCAAGCGGCTCGCGAGCGGCACATTCGCCACGTCTGGACACACCTTGATAGTTCGTAAAACGTACACAGAAAAACATAAAGCTTAGGTGTCGTCCATCATCTTTGGATATAATAAAAATAAGTATAGTTACGTGACAGTTAATATGAAATCCTGTGTGTACAGTCTACCGTTATATTATTTTAGTGATAGCTGTTCGTCAGGAATAATCTTCAAGAAAGCATCAGTCAGTGTTGTGCAATTACGTAATACGAGCATATACAGGAACGCAGGCTTTGATTAATTCACTTGAAGCTTCGGAAGCAATGGGAAATTGCTACTGAAGGTTAAGGATCTCGACCTCAGGACGAGCTGCTTCTCACACGGACAACTGTACGGCGTTGGTTGAAATATTAGCTCTGTGTGTATATAGGTATGTAGAATAGATATTTTTACTACCTTACTCAAAAGGATCTAATGTTATTTACTCGTGTAGATTACAATTTAACTGACATTTTTCACAAAAAAAAAATATGTTAAATTTTAAAAGCCGTGTGAATAATGGTGTCCTTCCTGTGTAAAATGTTTGTGTACGGTTCAAGAATGCAATCAAAATACGTTATTTCTTTAGATATCACTAAAACTTTTCTTTAGATATCATTAAATATTTCAACTAAGTACTGGGTACTACGGTGCTACAACTACTGTGGTAGTCGTTGCCAGACGTCACGAATTTATGCGGGCCGTTCCGGTTTTTAGCCCAAAATTAAATGTCCCGCGTGGGACAGGCTCAGTCCTGCTATTCGTAGATTGAAAATAAAACTCGTAAGTAATGTATTACTTATTTATATTATATTCCTCTGAAGACTTAATTCCCGGCGGACTGGACTTAAAACGGCGAATGCTCGGAATTCTGTTACAAGTGAATGCTCTAGTCTATACTCACCTTAAAGCTTCAAGATCCCGCTTTGTCCGAATAAAAGTTGGCTACGCTGTACCTACCTTCTACCAAGATAATCGTAAGTATTAATAGCAAGCGAGGTACCCGATTGAAGAAATGATAACCTTTGGATATCTGCAATACGAAAGATATTACAGCCGATCTATTCGGTAAAAAGCATCACCGTGGAACCGTAGGTGAAGTGAGCGGTCATTCCGTTAAATGCCACTATTGACACTAATAATAATAATTGACACTATTAACAGCTCACCTCGCCTAAATTTGCACGGTGAGATATCTACAGAATAGATGTACAGGTGCATTGCTATGGCATTCTAGCGACTGAACTGAAATGTGTCATAATTTGCCTTTACTGATTGCACCGGCGGCACTTCGGCGGCGCCCAGCCCTCCAAACCGGAAGGCAGCAACGCTATTTGTTAATAGGTTGAGAGGGTAGTTCCTTCGACAAACTCCTGTAGGCCTTGCTTGGATATTTTATGGTATATAGGGTAGTAACAGAACGTATGGTTTACGTTAGTGAATTTTGAATCGGGAATTTTCTTTTCGCATATTATACAGGGTCAAATAAAATTAGCCAGCGAAACTCCGCACACGATGAGTATCGATTACTAAACACGATAGAACATAAGGCACTAACGATTACGCATCGGAATTTTGAGTAGAAAAATATACAATCGTCCTACAAGATTTTTATTTTTTTAATATCATTTAATCTGCCCATGGTCGACGAATGACAGCCGGGTCCAATGGCTTAACGTGCTTTCCGAGGTATGGAGGGGTCTTGGTATGTAAAGATGGTCAATTGGTCACCCATCCACGGACCAACCGCGGCAAGCGTAGCTTAACCTAATTGATCGACCAGTGCGGCTGTTATTACTTACAATAAAATAATAAAAGTGTTTAGATGGATAACACACGACACGATGGTTTTGCAGCGATACAAACGCGCAGGTATTTGTGAAACGGACGTGTCGTGATACTAGCGGTGAATCAGGCAAGGTGAAGGTTTATGACGGAATCACTGCAAAAGTCTCAGTGTGTAACCGTCCCTATTAAGATACATAAAATTTACAATTGTTTTTTTTACTTTTTTTTTTTTTGGACGTACTTCTTTCACCATCTTCTTAGTAGGTAATACGAGGGTGACACTGAAAGTTCTTGGAAAATCGAAAACTGAACAAACTAGCAAATTATTAGTTTTATTATATCTTTTCAAAATAGTGTCCATTTACATCAATACTTCGCTGCATCCGATGGAACCACTGAGAAAAGCACTTTGCCCACTCGTCCTTATGGGTCGCCATTTTGAAAAGCAGCCACTGCTTCCTTGGCGTCCATGAAACGTTTTCCTCGAAGATTTTCTTTTATTTTCGGAAATAAATAAAAATCGCAAGGTGCGAGGTCGGGGCTATAGAGCGGGTGACCCAGTAATTCCACATCTGACGTCGCCAAGTAGTCGATTGTTTGCTTGGCGGTGTGCGACGAGGCGTTGTCGTGGTGAAAGAGGATCCTGCTGCGAGGTCGTTTCTCCCGAATTATTTCCAAGACAAGTGGCAAGCAATTGTTAGTGTACCACTCTGCAGTAACTGCTCTCGATCCTCTAAAACAATTGTTGCGTAATGACCTGTCCTTCCGAAGAACGAGGCCACCATCTTTTTTCCACGCTTCCACCCCTCTTCACTTTAGTTGGCGACTGCTCGGAAGGAAACACCCAGACAGCAGACTGTCTCTTAGTTTCAGGATCATAACAATAAATCCAGCTTTCGTCACCCATAAGTATGTCGCACACAGCATTTGAGTCACCTCCGTTAAATCTTTGAACCATTTCACGACACCAATCAACACGACGGAGCTTTTGGGCCTCTGTCAAATTATGAGGTAGGTATCCAGCGGGCACAAAGCTTCCTGACCGCTAAATGTTCATGGAGGATTTTGTGCACTTGACTCATACCGATGCCTAAGCTTGTCCGAATCTGCTGATAAGTCACTCTTTTGTCAATCTCTATCATACGCCGCACAACACTGATGTTATTTTCAGTCGTCGCCGTAGCAGGCCGCCTCACGCAAATCATCGGTGAGATTAGTGCGACCACGTTTAAACTTAGTAAACCAGTTGTAAACAGTGGCACGAGATGGGGCTTCATCGTGAAAGGCCAATCAAAATAAAAAATAACAAAATTTTCTCGCGTTAAATTCACTTTGACGTGACGCAGACAATTTTCAATTTTCCGCCAAATCGTAAACAAATGACAAATGAATAAAGTACATACACAATAATATTGGCAAAGAGTTCCATTTTCATTTTTCGTTTACAAGTGGCCAGTTCTAAAAACTTTCAGTGTCGCCCTCGTAAGCAACAATAAAAATCGAATTGAAATGACGTCAAAGTTTACTTAATGACAGAACTTCATGGAATGAAGAGCTAAGTACCTACTCGGTACTTAACTTATTAGTCCACTCACAAATCAATAAGCTCTTGTAATTGAATCGGAGAGATTGGATTGGACTGGAGCAACGAAATGCAATCAAGTAAATTAAGATAAATTAATGGGCTTCTGAATAAATTAAATATCTGTGATGGGACCAGGCAATTTTAGTATATCAGTTAAAAATGTTTTTTTTTAAGTCGGTTTGAACAAACACTTTTTCACGTCAATCACAATAAGTTAAAAACTATATTAGAGGTCGGTGTTTCCTATCTGACTACTCTGAGAAGAAAAGCCGAAAACTCAGGGTTCACAGTCTCTTTTAAAATCCAGGCATAATCTTGGTCAAGTTGGTTCAACTCGACGGGAGATGGAACCTGGGTCAATAGGGTGACTTTCCTATGTTAATAAATTATTTGATTGGTTTCTCACTAACTCTGGTCTTCCAGTCTAAACTAATATTATAAAGAGGTAGAATTGTTTCTTTGTAATAGGTTGGTAATCTCTGGAAATGCAAAAATTATTTCACTGATAGTAAGCTACACTTTTGGCGAATTCCATAGGACATTTTTCATCCAATTCTTCCACGCGGACCAAGTGTCCAGCTAAAGGTCACTAGTTTTTACTAGTGACCTTTATTATATGACGACTCTTAAAAGGTTGACTGATTAATCTTTTTCTCTTTACGCCTTCCATATGTACGTTATTGTAGATATATTATTAAAATCGCTCTTTAGCTCTTAGACTTCTACCGAGCGGGTTCACGACACTGTTCAAACATTGTATTTTTTTGTTACATAACTAGCAGTATGGCACAGTTCATAATTTATCTACAGTTTACAATCTTGCGAGATAGATTGTAAGCTAACGGCGTTCACAATCATAGGACGACATATATGTACATCGACAAGAATTTATTGAATTGTCTACAATTTCAGTTCCACAATACTGTATCAATTTGTACCAGTTTGAATACCAGTATTTTACATGGATTACTGTCTATCTTACACCACAACCCAGTTACTAGGGTGATTGACTGGCTGGGGGGTACTGGGCGGTACTCCTTGGTAAAACAGGTTGTCAGACTTTTGGGCTTCTGACTACCCGTAACGACTGTCAAAGCCAAGCGAGTGACAGCCGGAACCAACGGCTTAACGTGTTTTCCGAGGCGCAGATACAGTATTATCGAACACAAATTAAAATTGTAGACGGTCCAATGAATTCTTGTCGATGTAACTATACTTCTTTGGGGCTGTACCTAAGTATCTAGGTAGTAATCTCAAATGGGCCCGTGGGTTTGCGGGAAGGGAGTGGACGTGGTACTGAGGTGTGTGGGTGTGCAGGGAGACAAGCCAAAGACAAGTATTTTAGAAATAAACACTTCACATTACATGACATCACCATAAACCTACGGGGTGATTGTTCCTGCGGCAGATATGCTTACCGTTAAGATGCTCCCACACAGCAGTTATATAACGTTATAAAACATTGTGTAGCACATTTTATAACAGTGTGTAACATTTTGCTACAACATGTTCCGAATGTTATGTTGTTGTTGTTGTTGTAAGAATGTTGTACACAACATTCTTATACATTCTAGTGATGTTATACAACTTCATGTACACATGAAGTTGTATAACATCACTAACAATTTATAACTTTTGTTACAATTTGTTAAAAAAAGTTAGATAACTAATGTTATGCAACAATCTCTAACGTTAAATAACTAACTGCTGCGTGGTAGCACCTCATACAAAAATCTGTTTTTACAAATCAACCTACAGTTAGTTTCCAAGCGCAATATTTACAAAATATTAAAATAAAACAATTTCAACCCTTAAAATGATCCTTCACAAAACCTACCTCAATGAAATGACCGTAAAATATTATTACGGAAAATGAACACAAAAAGCTGGATTCCGTAAAGTTACGAATGAATGAATTTCAACATTTTGCTTTTCATGCATCGTGTGTGAATTAAGAGGTGCATTCTCATTTCCTTTGTGAAATTTAACAGCCTCGGTTAACGGGGACCGGCTTTTTGGTCGAATATCAATTCTAATTGGTTATCTGTCCGTGAACAAACAGAATATTTAATTACTATATAAGGCTTTTTAATAATTTACCTATGCTATAGTTTCAGAATAAAATAATTATATTTATAAAGGACTGATTTTTCAATCGACAGATATTTTGAATCGTGGAATAAAATCGACGTCTGACAGTTTTTGTATGGAAGAACTGTCAAAAATTCAAAATTATTTCTCCGATAATTTTATCTGGCGTTGGAAATATCACCCCTCAGTAAGAATAAACTTAGTACTTTATACACTATGTAAATTAGTTACTTACAGCTATTTAAATTAGGTAAATAAAGTACACATCTGCCTACTCCGCGCATGACAGGTGAAATGTTATGTTATATGTGTGTATGTAATGTGAATTAAATAACTAACTACGAAAGAAGCAAAATAACGTCGCCTTTTTAAAGAAATTTATCATTTCTCGTTCTTTGGCCAAAGAATAAGCATTGCCATTTAACGTGGCAATGCTGCCAGTCTTCTGAGCCCGTTTCCAGGTGACTGAGATGAGTTTTCTTCTATACCACATCAGTGCAATATCGAGATAAAAAGTATCCTATGTGTTAATCCTGGGTATAATGCTGAATGTAATAAGTGTGTATGCACCGCAGGTGGGATGTGATGAAAGGGTGAAAGAGAAGTTTTGGGAGGACTTTGACATAGTTTTGATGAACATTCCGGTGCATGAAGAATTGATAGTTGGAGGTGATTTTAATGGACATGTGGGAAGAATGCGAGGGGTTTATGAAAGAGTGCATGGAGGGTGGGGATTCGGTAACGTAAATAACGAAGGAGAGATATTGCTTCAATCCGCTACCGCATTCGACCTGGTAGTAGCCAACACTTGGTTCCAGAAGAACGATGGACACCTAATTACGTACAAAAGTGGCAATCACAAGACGCAAATTGATTACTTTCTAGTACGACGCAAATACCTAAAGCATATCAAAGACTGCAAAGTGCTACCGGGAGAAGATCTAGTCTCACAGCACAGACTCCTAATTATGGAAATGGTTGTAGAAATCAAGCCCAATAAAAACAAAGAGCGACCGCCCCCCAAAATAAAATGGCATATGCTGGAGAAGAATGACTATGCAAAGACCTTTAAAGAGCGAGTGGTGGATAAAATGATAGATATGGGGGAGATGAATGATCGAAGTGTAAATGAATGCTGGAATGAAATAGCAGGGTATATTAGGAGTGCAGCGAAGAATATTTTGGGAGTGACGAAGGGAAAGGGTACGATAAATAAGGACACATGGTGGTGGTCGACAGAAATACAGAATATGTTGCAGGATAAGAAGAGAAAGTTCAAGGAATGGCAGAGTGTTGAAGATAAGAATGTTAGTTTGAAAACAGAAAAAAAGAGTGAGTATGATGCTATGAAGAAAAAAGCCAAGAAAGCTGTGGCCATAGCAAGAGCAAAAGCCCAAGACAAGCTTTATGACACACTGGATAATCCAACAGGTCAAAAAATTCTTTATCGGCTTGCTAGAGCTAGAGAGAGAAAGACGAGGGATATTTGTCAGATAAAGTGTATAAAGGATGAAACTGGAATAGTTCTTTCGGATGATGAGAAAATTAAGGATAGGTGGAAGAGTTATTTCGAAAGACTGATGAATGAGGAGAATGACTGGAGTGGTGTGCTTGGGAATAAACCAGTAAATGAGGGGTTAGTGAGAAGGATTAGTATGGATGAAGTGAGAATAGCAGTAAATGGGATGAAGAATGGTAAAGCAATAGGTCCGGATGGAATACCAGTTGAAGTATGGAAGCTATTACGGATAGATGGATGGACGTGGTTAGCTTTATTCTTCAATAAGTTGTTGCTGGAAGAAACCATCCCTGACGAATGGTGTAACAGTTCGCTGGTGCCCATCTTTAAAAACAAAGGTGATGTGCTGGAGTGCAACAACTATAGAGGAATAAAGCTAATGTCACATAGTATGAAGGCTTGGGAGAAAGTTATTGAAAGGCGACTGAGAGAAGAGAGTGAAATTTCGCAAAACCAATTCGGTTTTATGCCTGGTCGAGGAACAACAGATGCCATCTTTGCTATCCGCCAGCTGTGCGAGAAATACAGAAGTGCGCATAAGAACTTGCACATGGTATTTGTTGACCTCGAAAAAGCATACGACAGAGTGCCTCGTGAAGTTTTGTGGTGGGCGCTAAAGGAGAAAGGCGTGCCAGGGAAGTATGTGCAGTTGATTGGAGCGATGTACAGTCGATGTAGTACCCAAGTCCGGTCTACAGTGGGCACTACTGGCAGCTTCGATGTGGCTGTCGGCTTGCACCAGGGCTCAGCACTCAGTCCGTACCTCTTCGTGCTGATAATGGATGCTCTTACATCGGACATCCAAGAGGAGGCTCCCTGGTGTATGCTGTTCGCCGATGACATTGTGCTGGTGGCCGAGAGCGGCTCAGAGGTCCAGAGCAGATTAGAGAGGTGGTGGAAAAGACTCGAGACCGTGGGCCTGAGAGTAAGTCGGACCAAAACTGAGTATCTGTTTTGTGATTTTGGCGGTCTCTCCAGTCCTAGGCCCATGTCTCTCGCCGGAACGCCCTTATCGATCTGCTCCGACTTTCGGTACCTCGGGTCACTTGTCCAAGGAGATGGCGAAGTAGACCGAGACGTAACGCACCGGATCAACTCAGGATGGATGAAATGGCGACAGGTCACAGGAACAACTTGCGACCCACGGATGCCCCTCAAGTTAAAGGGGAAAATTTATAAGTCCGTGATAAGGCCTGTCGTACTTTATGGATCTGAATGCTGGGCTGTGAAGAAAACGGATGAAAAAAGATTGCATGCAGCGGAGATGAGAATGTTGAGATGGATGTGTGGAGTGACGAGAATGGATAAAGTAAGAAATGAGTATATAAGGGGAAGTTTGAAAGTGGCGCCAATGACAGAAAAGTTGAAAGGAAATCGTTTGGCTTGGTATGGGCATGTGATGAGAAGGGACGAAACGCATGTGACTAAAAGAGTGATGAATATACATGTTGATGGATGGAGAGGGAGAGGAAGGCCGAAGAAAAGGTGGATGGATTGTGTGAGGAATGATATGAAAGAGAAGGGAGTGAATGATAGCGTGACGGTTGACAGGGGAGAATGGAAGAAGAAAACGTGTTGCGCCGACCCCAAGTAACATGGGTTAAGGGCAGGAAGATGATGTGTTAATCCTGGGTATAAACTATCGTGTGCCAAATTACATCCAAAAACGTTAAGCCGTTTGAGCGTGAAGAAGTAACAAACATACAAACAGACACACACTCACTCATAAACTTCGCCTTTATAATATTAGTGTGATTAGTGTGATAATTAAGGAATTAAATAAGTACCTACCTGACACATTTTATTGACTAACTGTTGTTTTAATTATTTTCTACATTGTTCTGTAAATAAAATAATTAAAAATGTTGTTATTCACCATAGATGACGGGACCTACATAATATGCGAAACATGATTATTTTTTAATTATAGTAAGTACCTACTAAGCGAGAACCGGTCGAAGTGGGAGCTTGGATGAGCCCTATGAACCGTCTATGAACTTTTAAAAATTTTGTATTAGGTTTTTTTTAGCAGAAAACAGTGATAATGTAGCCGGAGTGATGTAAAGACGTTCGCTTGGAAAAAAACGTAGAAAATATATGTTGTATGATTTTAACACCCCTTCTACAATACATTTGTACAATACTTGTCTTGTTAGTTACTTGTCAGGTTAGAACTCGTGCTAACATGTTTACGTCAATATTGTGCAATAGGGGCGGGTGCAATACAATGCGGGTGTCTGCATTCATCCAACTTAGGTAAAGTTGGATGAATGCAGACACCCGTTCGACACCTGTTGCTTGATCCTATTATAATGCCTAACTTCGAAAGGCTTTGAAGGCTTTACTAGATATATTTACAAGAAATTCAAACTATGTAGATGGACTGAAGAGTGGTGTGTAGTATGTGGAGGTGGGGTGTATGGGTGCACGATAAGTGGGTTGAGGAAGCTGAGGTGGAGATGCAGATGAAGCTGAGGTGGTAGACCGACGCGGGCCAGGTGCTGGCGACAAGTGCACATACAGGTGCAGGTCCAGGTGCAGGTGAGGGTAGGTGCTGGTGCGTGTGCGGCACGGAGGACACCCGTAGGAGGGCCCACGCAGCAGGAGCAGGACGCAGCACGGCAGCAGGAGAGAGCAGGCACGGCGGGGACGCTGTCAGCCCACCAGGTGAGGCGGCTCTCGGATGAGGCGCGGCCCAATAAAAGTTTGGATTCCTCCGGCGAGGCGTAGCGGCGGTCCGACTGGTACTGGAGGCCTTCACGGAGGACGGAGGACGGAGGCGTAGAGAGGGTCTGTCAGGTACCGGAGCGGAGAGGTGCTCCCGAAATAGGTGGCCCTGGAGTATTAGGCTTTAATGTGTTCGCTTTAGAGGCGAAACAGGAAACTAATCCTTACATTGGGTGGATTTATTATGTCAACTCGTAGAATAACATCATGTAGAAAATATGAATTTGAGATATGGTAGTGGCCATGATTAATTTTGTAGAAGTATGAATGTATAATCAGCTAAAAAGATACAGGCCGATAAGGATTTGAAAGAAAAGTTGCCATGGCGACGTATTAAACGTCGTTGTCAAAGCTATCATAATAAAATATATTATTAATAAAATACAATAAATTTTATAGTTAAACTGTGTTATAAGTATATTGTTTATAGAAAAGGATGATATCAATCAATGTGGGCGAAATTCCCAACCCTTGGATGTCACTAAATCGTCGTAGTCTTATGTTAAAGTTGGAGCTGTGTCTGTGTACCGATTGTGGATAAAACGTGTCTTGAAAAATAATCAGATCAGCGCCTAACGGTAACAGAATGCTTGTTCTGACTTGGAAGAATGAATGAAGATAAATGTGAGTATGTACATTATGTTACAATCTCTACTATAATTATTTTGTTCGTTAACGGCAACTAAAACCTATGGAGTGTGAATTCTTTGGTCGATTCGTACATTAATAAAAATAAGTTTTTTTTTGGTAAAAGTTCCCATACTATTTTCTCAGTTGACGTTCCAAATTCAAATCACATTTATGACCAGCGGGTCATAGTGAAATTCAGTACAATATTAATGCCCGGCTAGAACTTAGGGCTTAAATGACTTGCTTTAGGATAGGTTTGCATGACATATAATTTGACATTAGCGAGCAGGTTGTATAAAAAAGTTGTACTGGGTACGGAATCCTTGTATGTGAGTCCGATTCGCACTTGACCAGTTTTACTACATCTGAATTGAAACTAAATATTCAGTGTTACGAAATTAGTTATTGCAATTCATAATGAACATTTTAATGCACCTACACAGCGATATTACATAATTTAGTTTAGCGCTAAATGTATTTTGTGGTTTGTGGTGTTTGCACCACAAATCAGGCCTGAGTATCTAAAATTCACAAATTAATCAAAATAACGAACTATTTGCGACGTTGCCACTTTAGTAGATACATTCTCCTCTTAAGAGAAAAAAAGTTTGCTACCTATTATACCCTGTCCATTAGGTAAACCGTTTAATGACAGATGGAAGTAGTGATTGCAATAACACACAATACATTGATTGATACACATACGGTATTATAATGTCTGTAAGAAGCCATAAATAAGATAATTCAATAAGTTGAGGCAGTTTATATATTTATTTTACTACGCATTTTAAAGTTAACTTTTACGTAATCTTGAATTTTTACGTTCGATAACAGCTGTCAAAAAACTATTAACCTAATGGACCGGGTATAATGATTAATTACTTATCTATGTAGGTACATATTTTGGGAAAGGGCGATATAATGTGGTAACTATACGAATGTACCTATCTATGTAGGTACGTATCTGTGCCCAGGTTTCAGGTCAACTACGTTTTACAGGCAAATAATGATTTAATATATTAGGGGTTAAAGTATGAAATTGCCGATTTGTACTGAAAATTTGAAATTCGTTTTTTTTTCTTAATTTAACATATTTATTTAATCAAAATAATTACCAATATTATCTATACATTGCTGCCATCTAATAGGAAGATCATTTATGCCTTTGCGATAGAACTCTCGTGATCTAGATTCGACCAACTGTGTGAAAGCATTTTGTACTGTCTCCTGAGAAGAAAACTTTTTATCACGTAGAAAATTGTCCAAATCACGAAAAATATGGTAGTCCGTTGGAACAAGGTCTGGCGAACATGGAGGGTGAAGAATGGTTTCTAATTGCAGTTCCTGTAGAGTTAAAACGGTTTCTCGTGCTGTATGAGGTCTCGCGTTATCATGGAGCAATAATGGTGAAGATCGATTCATGAGTCGGGGCTGTTTCATTGCTAGTTTTGCTATCATTGTTCGGAGTTCGGCACAGTAGACATCTGCCGTTATTGCTTGACCAGATCGGAGAAAGCTATAGTGAATAACACCATGCTGAGACCACCAAACAGTTACCATTACCTTTTTATTGGTAAGCTTTGGTTTTCCATCACGAAAGCGTTTAAACCAAAATCGCACGGTGCGTTCATTAGCATTCCCCTCTTCAAACGCAACATTGATATTGCGAGCTGTTTCTGCCACGTTAGTTCCGCGTCGGAACTCGTATTCAAAATTAACTCGAATTTTCGAAGTATCCATCTTTCTTGTCTAAGCTGAATAAAAAAAACAACTGAAAGTCGATAATCGAATGTTGCACATTTTTTAAAAGAAGAACTTCATAGGTACCATGTGAAAAAAGTTTCACTCAAAAATATCAAACCAAGGAGGTTCTATGTCCATTCGAAGTACCTATTACAATGAAACGGCAATTTCATACTTTAACCCCTATTATTAAACCTGCGCTTATGAAATCTCGAGGACTCGGTGCTATTTTTGAAGGCACCTAATTTGAAGAGAGTGCAGACAATAAAGTTTGATTGCTCAGATTCCAATAGATACAATATTATTTAGATTTCGAGAAAGTGAAGTGGCTTTTTTTTTTAATGTGACACATGATGTATCATCTACAATATGACACATTAGTTCATGGTTGTACCTGGGTAGTTAGTTACAGTTGGGCCCAAAAAAATAGGCACAAGAAACCATTTTATTTTCTACAACCATTGTTCCATAACATTGTATCCACCGTACAGGTACAATATATAGTTGACGACACGGTTGGCGCCGTGGCTGAGCGATTGACTACTGCGCTGCGTGTCGTCGGTTCGATTCCCGCACGGAACAAATATTTGTATTGCCTACAGGTAGTTGTTCCGGGTCTGGCTGTTTGTGTACATGCGTTTTAAACGTGTGTAAACGCAAAAAAAAAAAATAAGTATGCAACTTACTCTGCCAAAACAACGTAAATGTTTTGACCGTAAATTTCTTTACACCCTATAACCAAAACAATGTTCACAGTGATAGGTCCAGAACAAGGTTAACAAGACTTTGTTTGAATACCTTTAAGGCTGTAGACAATAAAATAGTTTCTTGTCCGTGTATACAACTTTTTGGGGCTGACTGTACATCTAACAACAACATCTATGAGGTACATAACTATTAAGTTGCTTAAGACTAAGGTTAGGTTACGGCGGAATTATGCGCGCGTCATTTCGCTGCATCGTGTTAATATGTTCTGTGCCACTGGGCGGAAAAATTGCGCATCATTTACGTTGTCAAGATTGGTGTTTTTCCGCTGTATTTTTTAGCTTTAAAATATAGGTAATAGGTACAGCGGGCTGGTGTCCGCAACTTCACGACAATGCGCGTATTTTGCGTACGGGTGGGAAAATCGATCATTCGATCCACCCCAGCTCCTCAAGGAAGGCCAGCAGATAACATCTTTAAAATATATAAGGTGTATCTATTCATCTATAAAAAAAATAATTAAAAAAATGGGTACACTCACGCACGTATACACACCCCGACGCACCCCCACACACACACCCTCAACACTCACACACTTACATACATACCTACACAAACACACACAGAGCCGCTAAATTAATGTTTTATTTTATTTTTACTTTTCTTTTTTTTTTTAAAAACCTTTTACGCCTCATCATTGTTAAGATTCCACTTAAGGGAAGAGCGAGACAGCTCCGACACAAGTACATTTGTAACTTACTGGGGCTGCCTCAATTTATGTATGACACAATGTTAAAGTTGAAATAAATATTATTATTATTAAATATTATTATTATCTATTCATACACGAAATATTTTAAGAGAAACATCTATAGGTGGTGAAGAAGCCATAGAAATGAATTTATTAATTACTTTTTTATCTAAGTTTTTTTTAAAAGTAATTATTATAATTTTAAAATTCCTTGAAACATTTTGCATAAACCCTTTACTCCGTTTCAATAACAGTAAATAGTACGTAGAAACTAGCGTGTAAACGATGTGAAAAAATAAGAAGAGCCAGTTTTTATTACGTGTGTCAAGTATTTTTTGACTCATTATTGTTTTAAATAATATACTTTTTTTTTCGTGTCTATGGTTTGTTTACCATCTATATGTGTATCTTTTAAAATAATCCGTGTATGAATAGATACAACTTATATAATAAATTTACCTGTACATATAAATGCATTTCCTCCAGTCTAAAAGAAGTAAAAGTTAGACGGTTTATGCTCGTGTGTCTATGGTAGCTTAGTTTGTGATATTCCTGTGCGACTCCCAATAAATACTTTTTCTTTCTTTCTTTCATACCTAAGTTTCATCATCATAAACAATGAACTCAGTCTTGCCTCCAAGTGTTTAGATACTTTATAAATAAATAAATTTAAAAGAAAAAAATTGCAGAAATATATTCAGAAGAAGAGTGGTTGATCTAATAAACGCCATTGATTTTCTCGACAGCTGCCACCGGTATCCCGGCACCACATTATCGGAAATTTTAAATGGAGCTAACATTTGCGTTATAACTCGAAAGTGGTTGAATATCATGAAAAAGTTGTAGTATTTTATATAATACCTAACTAACTAGCCTGTATTATTCCACTACAGGGCAAGGGCCTGCCTCTCCCTTTTCCAAAAAATTCTGCCTTTTTGCAGTCCTTTCGGTATATGATACCTAATCTCCAAAGAATATATTTAGAGCCTACTTTCTTATTCTTCTTCATCGTATCACTGCAGTGGTACGACAATATTTAAGATCTTGTAGGCCCATTACTTCGCCATCCCCGACGACGCCACGACCCTCCTACAGGAAAGTAGTAAGCCCACCAGTACTCTCAAAAAGTACTAGTCCCGACAGCCGTCCTTCCGTCCTCGCCGTCGAGGCCCGCCGCGAGGCCCCATTACATGTCCACCCCGACCCTTGCTCGAGCCAGCCCGCGCCACTGAGCCTGTAGTTTTAAATCCGTCCCTAAATAATTCCGATCCAGCCTGTCCCTTGCTGCCCTCTTAGCGACGACGCTCTAAGCCGAGGTCCGTACCCCACAGCCCACAGAGGTTGCCCTTAGCCTGTAGTCGCTTAGTTTTTAGGTTTTTTAAACCCTGGCTGGAGGCCCTTATTTATTGAGGCATCCACAGGCAAGCCCGGTTAAGCAGACGACAACCTCATAGGTAGAACTGCGAGATGCCCTATCGAAAAAAAAAAATACTTCACCACTTCCACGGCGCGATTATTACCACTGTCCACCCCCTGCTTGTCCACCCGGGTGGACAGTGTCACAACTTTTAAAAATAATTCCCACTGTCCCTGGGGGGAGGCCAGTGAGAATGATTATTAAAATAATTCACTGTAGCCACTGGTACACAGTACTGGTGGTGGTGGACACGGCTATAACCTTTTCAAACATTTACAATGGCCACCTCTGGTGGACAGCGCCACTAATAAAACCAACATTCTCTTTGTCCAACCCTGGCTGATAGACATTTATTGAACTGTAATGAATTTATTGAACTTAATTTTATTGAACTTAACTTTATTCAACTTTAATAATAACTTATATCTTAAAATCGTAATAAAAATTACGTTTAAATTCTTATTCTTTTTTTATAAAAACAAAAGTAAATACTTGCAATAGTAATTTACCAATCATTGCAATATTAATTTCTCATCATTTCCAGAAATTGTCCTACGGTTATTTGGCCATTTACAAATTCCAGTTGCGTTTCTTAAATATACTGATCACTGAAAATATATTTCTTTTTTCGTTTGTTAGTATTCACTATATTTTGGCTTAGCTGAATTTTTCGCACAACGAAAAAAAATACGTCTTCTTGAATAATGTTTAAAGCTTGCAGCATGTTTGGTTTTTTTTTTACCTATTGCTTTATTCAGTTTATGGTGCCATCCTTCAACAGCATTGGTCGTGCGATGCCTTTCCCCAAACACCATACTTTTAAGAAGTAATCTGTCATCCAATGATCTTCTTCGTATTTCCGAAATTTCAAAACATTTGTATCTGTAGTACTTCTACGGGTTAAATAAAGCCATCCGTTTTTTATTTCTGTCTCGGGTAGTAATGGAAGTACCGCTGCCAATGCTACCTCTCGAATTTTAAACATATCTTCAGATGTTGTAAGTTTTAAATCACGCCCTTTACTCCATATCGCTTTTTTGAAATGTGTATAACATCCTTTCAATATTACTGAAGGAAATGATGATCTGATGGCCTTCATAGCTGCTTTCTCAAAGTCTATTGTAAATTTTCTAGGTTCCCATTGTGGAATCTGACTTTTAATCAAATTAAATAAAATAGTGTAAGACTTAACATCTCGGAAAGTCATAAAGGCGTAAATCAATGGGATTATGTTGGTACTATTTTCTGTACTGTGAACATCACCATGTATCGAGTACAGTTGTGTGAAAGGTTCACTACAGCTTTTGAAAGTACCATCACAATAAAAATCGCGAGTCTCACAAATATACTGTTTTGCTTCTTCAACACAAAATACTAAAATACGGTTGCCATTGTAATAGTAATCCGCTAAAAGAAATTGCTTGTACTTTTGAGGAATTTGCAATTCTTCTACATTTCTGCATTGAAACTTTACCATCCCTGCAGTTTTGTTTCTATGTCTGTATAGATTGGATTTTATACTTTGAAATGACGGTACTTTTTTTATAAAGTCCATTCCGGAATCTTTGAATTGACTCACCATAGCATTAAATGTTTGTGGCACGGCAGGATAATGAGGAGAAACTACTTTGTCTTTGCATTGTTGTATTTTTTCTTCCAGGATGTTTTTGGCGAAATCGGGTGGGCAATGATGCGGTTGTTCTTCAATAATTTTAAGGTCCTATTGAAAAAAAAAAGTATTATAATAACGTCCATTAAATAAGATTTGTAAAATTTTGATAGACATTCGATTAGAAAAGCCATTAATTTACTTTTTATTAAGACAGAGCTATTTCCGCATTTAATATAAAAAATAAAGCCAGGCTAGTAACCTATCTCCGCTCCAAATTTTAGCCCTATCAGTCCAGTAGTTACGGTGTGACTACGTAACAAACATCCAAACTTTCACATTTATTAATAATATTAGAAGGATGTACAATTTAGATTGTAAGAATCATAATACCAAATTTTTAACTCACCTTTATTTTAATTCGTCCTCTGCATTTCTCCTTCTTTCTATTAGTGCACTCCCATATTACTAAACCACTTTTATATCTGCGCTTCACAATGTATTCGTGACCTGCGTGCAATAAAATCTGACCACCTTTTCTATAGACGTACGAAAAATGAAATGTTCCAGAAGAACTGCTGCCGCCGCCGGTATTTAACTCGGACATGCCTGGTTACGAGGCAAGGGATCATACACTCGTTGTTGATAAGTAAAAGTTTGCGGAACTATAAATTAAGTTAAAACTAACCATAAGCTTTACTTTTTTTGAAGATGCAACTATTTTAAAATAGGTGAACTTAATTAGAACTAGACTGTATATAGATACAGCAGTACTAGTAAATAATAATATGAGGAAAATAAATCGTCTATAAATAAATAGACAGTTAAATATGACTTGTCAATTATATACAACATTTTTAAATTTTGACATAGAATCCATTTTTTTTATTGTTAAAATAAATAATTGTTTGTAATCAGTATCAGCCAGGGTTGGGCAAAGCCAAAGACATTAAATTATTTACTTGACCTATCTTAAATCTCTTTGGGCAAAGCGCTGCCCACCGGAGGTGGCCATTGTAAATGTTTGAAAAAGTTGTAGCCGTGTCCACCAGTGGTGGCTATAGTGAATTATTTTAATAATGATTCTCACTGGCCACCCCCCCGGGGACAGTGGGAATTATTTTTAAAAGTTGTGACACTGTCCACCCGGGTGGACAAGCAGGGGGTGGACAGTGGTAATAATCGCCACGGCGTCGTCGGTCAGCAGAGGTCACTTTGACTGCAAGTTTTGGGTCACCACAGAGGGCAGGATATGACTAGGAGTAGAAGGAACCTACGTACTAATACCGTTATTGTACCTTCAAGTTTTAAGCTTGTGTAGGTAAATAAATAAATGTACCTAGTGATTACCCAAGTATAACAGAGTTATGTACAACTTCCGAAACAGGAAATGAAACGTCAACGAGTCTGACCCACAATTTGTGTGACACTGTTTTTATTTGCAATGTTTTGCTGCTCATACTGAAAAAACAAAGTTTTTTTTATTTACTCAGTCAACAACTGCATGAAATTGAAAACGGACGTTTTTGTTGACTTACCAGTTAATGTCAACAACATGCGGCATTGTTTTTTTATTTTATTTCAGTTAACTGTATAGTATGTATGAGGAACAACCCCGAATTTCGTAACACACTTTCAATCGCAATTACAATAATTTTGAAGGATATTGCTAATCCATTGCTTCATTAAAATGTTGTTGAACTGTCAAAATTAATGCCCTTTAGTGTTTTACGCAATTACCCTGGGTGTAAAGTTCACTCATCCTCCATAGAAAAGGGAGGATCCTCCGTCCAGGTAGACAGACGGATGTTGCATGGAGACTTTGTTTACAGTATGGAAACCACATATATGCAATAAATGAAACCACATAAACTCTTGTTATCGCTTTTGCTGACGATATACAAAACGTAGAATTTTAATTTTAATCAAATTTGAACACTGTAGAATTGGATCACTAGATCAATGATTCCATGAACTTGCATCCCCGCCACACCTGAATAAGTCCAAATGAATAAGATAAAAATTACAATCAAAACCCCCAATGGGCCCTCCACATTAGGTACGGTAGGTCAGGCCATGGGATCTAGACGCAAAAGTCCTCGCCCACACATGGGAGTGGCGAGAGGAGGCAAAACGCCGGGACATACCTCCGCTGTCGCGAGAAATCACGGTACAGCGGACAGAGCTCCGGCGGGATCTCATAGCGGCATGGAGAGTGCGAATGTCGCAACTCAGTGCTGGGCACGCCACAATTGCGGCAATAAGTCCCCTCTTTGAGGAGTGGCTAGAGAGGCGCCACGGCGCCCCCGCCTTCCGCCTGACGCAGGTCCTCACCGGACACGGTTGTTTCGGGAGGTTCCTGCTCAGGATAAAGCGGGAGGAAAAGCCAGAGTGTCACCACTGTGTGGATCGCCCGGAGGACACGGTGGAGCATACGGTGGAGGTCTGCCCGGCTTGGGCGGAGCACCGCCGCGTCCTCGGCGCGGCGATCGGCGGCGGCGATCTGTCGCGTTCGGCCCTGGTCCAGGCCATGGTACGGAGCGAGAGTGCATGGGAGGCCGTCACCTCCTTCTGCGAAGCAGTAATGCTCGCGAAGGAGGAGGCGGAGCGCGTGAGGGAGAGGCAATCACTGCGCTCTCACGCCCCAAGTCGCCGCAGGAGACGCCCTGGACGGGAGTCAACAGCCGACTCCCGGCCACCGTAGGCGCGGGCTTGCGGGCGGCGAGCAATGAGCAGTTCGCCGCCCGGTAAGGACCAGGCCCGGATCGACGGCACGTTGTGTTCCACGCGCGCCTCAAAGAGATGTCAGCACGAATTGCCAGGGCCGCGGGTTGTCCGAAAGAGATACCATGGCCCCGGGCACAGGCCACTAAAGGAACACAGGTGGGTTTTAGTCAGTAAAAAACGGAATAGCCCGCAGTGGTGATTAAGTAAATAAATTGCACGAAATGCTTAAAGCAATTAAAAGTAAACCATGCCTGACTGGATTCGAACTCACGAACTACTCCTTGTAAGTATAGTACAGGTTCTGACCACTGGGCCACTATCTGCTCTCTTTTATTTATTTTTTTTGTCACCATGGAGATGATAGCGTTACATGAAGAGCTCCTGAAACCGGTAAAGCGTTTAGATTGATTTAAAAAACCTTACCATTGGTAACGGACTCCGGTTACAGGTTTTTGAGGTAGAGGTACCTACCTCGAATAAGGTTAGTTTTAAATGGGTTTTTCAGTTTCTGCATACTTGGTTTCAAAATAAGTTAAATAGGTCCAAGTACATCTACTTATCTGTTCTATTCGAACATCGAGACAGTTTTTTTCCTCTTATTAATACAGGTTCTTGGTATGGTAATCTTTAATTTAGGATCTCAGTCGTAACAAGGTTACTGGGCCGCATGTAACCCGGGGGCCGCGTGTTGGACAGCCCTGACCTACATTAACAGTACCCTACTGCAAGTGGTTGCAGATTTAACCTTTTAAATGATTATCATCACGCTTTAACGTGCGGTCCGGAGGAACAGTTTATCAATATTGTTTTCAGTTCCCGAACGGCACGATGGGACGTATGTATTCTTTGTTCAGGACATTACCAACGTATCGATGCGGCAACCGCGCACAATAAAGGGCTCCGTTGTCGTTATGAATGCGGTTAAATGTTTAAGAATGCAATTTGATTAACATTGGATTCAAATCGCGTAAATGTCGCCTGAAAAATACTTCCGTAAAAGCTTTAGCACCGGAGAACACATACATACGCTACGACAGATTATACAGAAGACCGAAATGTATAACCTGCCTTCGGCTTAGCGCTTGTGAACCACGAGAAATCATTTGATTCGATCGAGACATGGGCTGTACTGCAGTCTCGACTATCGATACATCGAGGTGCTGAAGTGTCTGTACAAGAACGCCACCAGTTCAGTCCGCATCCAGGATCAGACCTCGAAACCTATCCTTCTGCAGCGAGGTGTGAGACAGGGAGACGTTATCTCTCCGAAACTGTTCACCGCTGCACTGAAGGATGTCTTCAAGGTTTTGGACTGGAACAGGACTGGCATTAACATCAATGGCGAGTACATAACTAACCTTCGGTTTGCCGACGATATTTTAGTCATTTTTGTAAATCTTTGGTATTGGCTCGTCGGTAGTCATTACTCGATGTTTAAGGGTTTCTAAGGCTTCTTTCATATTTGTTGGGTATGTGTGCTTGGTTATCTTGACTATCTCTTCATTGGTATCCATAGTCAAGTACCATGTACACGGTTGTGACAAGCACCGCTGAAAAGAAGGACCACTTCTGTATAGCCAACATTTTCTGGAACCGTAACTGTCTAAGGCTTCTTAGTTTTTATCTTGGGCGATTCGAGTCTTCGGAATTGTATGAAAGTCTCTTTGTCGCGTCGCCACATGCGCGCACTTTCATACAAACCCGTAGACTTGATGAGAGAGACATATTAGTTGCTGAGACAAAAATTGCTCGTGGCGCCCTCCCTCATAGTTATTTTACCTCTGAAACCTATATTTTACTTTATGCTGAGACCTTAGAGGACTAACAGACCAATTTATTGAAACCGTCGTCCGTTTGTCACCAGTCTGCCAGTCTGTCATGTCAGCACAAACTAAAAATGTCACAGACAATTTTCTGGAAAATGTGTATGTCGCTGTTTGCTAGGTTCCAAACTCTTTTCGTTAAATTGTGTATTCGAAAATGCATTACAATTATAACGACGTAAAGTGCCGCGTAAAATATTTTGTAAGACTACTTATTAATTTTTATTACTACTTTGTACATCTACAACGCCACATGCGAACTACGCACTGACAGCGAGGAAAATCCTGCATCGCGCAAGCAAAGTTTACTGTGCAACTAGCATTTATGCAACACCCCGACATCAATCATCGGGCAGTTACCCACCAGATACGACACCCGTCTGGTCGGAGGATAATCCTTTTTCAATAGTGGATGAGTAAACTTTACAGCCTATTCCTCAAACCTCTATACGGCAATGGCGGTGACAGAATAAGAAAAGAAAAAAAATTTATTTTTATTATCTGATGTTAAAAATCCTAGACTGGACCAAAAAAAGAGTACTTTATTAACATTTGATTGTCATAAATACAAAGACACATAAGATACCCGAACAAGGTGGAATTATCCGGTACAAGACTAAACCTCAATCGATATGTTTTGCTTGATAACACCTTAAACAAAAAAGTACATCCCATCACTAAAAAAATATTTTACGTAGGTGCCGTTCGGGAACTGAAAACAATATTGATAAACTGTTCCTCCGAACCGCACGTTACAAAATCTTGTTTCAGTGCGGTTAGTGGAAGTGCTCAAGCGCGGTTCGGGGACGTGCTGTTGAAATCGTCCTCGAAAAACTCAAGGAACAACTGAGGTTTGATTACTAACTCAAGACAGAAATCGCAAAAAAGCTTAACATTTCGTGGGAATTGCGACTGACATGAGAGAACACAATAAACCAGTGTATAAAAACAATCGCATTGTTCCAGTACTTTACTGGGCTGAATAGGAAAAAAAAAATACAACAATGCAGATTTAACCTTTTAAATGGTTTTCATCCCGTTACACCTTTAAGGAGATTATCCCTCACTGGGAGGAGGTCTGAATCCCAGCAGTGGGAACATTATAAGCTGATTATGATCACTTTAAGGAGCCATGCTGGCTATTTTAGTAGACTTTCAACAAAGTAAATAGCTTAAAGGTTCGACAACTGAGGGGCAATTCTCGTAATTTTAAAACCATTCACACTCTGATATCAATCTCAATCTGTCAAAAAATACTTCTAATTTCCCTACATTTTGACATTTGTTTGTCGCTGAGATGATAATGAGACTAGATTTTGAACGTTTTAAATTACGAGAATTGGCCTTCTGATTTGCAAACCTTTCGATTTGACAACAATTGATATTTGTTGTCAAATGCAAAATACTCAAAACCGCCAGACAATTATAAAGTCCAAGGCAAAGGGCATGCAAAGAAGGCACGAACATGCTCAAGGCGGATTGGCGACTTCAGAATCAGGTAGGAATGAATTATACAGTAAATTATAAATCTATAATATTAAGTCCGGCTCATCAGGTTAAACTGGAAGCCGGCCCCGACATATTAGGGAAAAGGCTAAGCATGATTTATAAGTCCTCATGATGTTTTCCCTTTATCGATGTCAACGATGTCATACCTTAGAAAGTAGGTACCTACATAGAAATAAGCCACGCCCGTCGTGTGATACGTACGTCAAATGAAAGCTAGATAAAGCACGATCTCAAAAATATGTAGCACAAAATTTTATATAAATAAGTTTTTTTTTAATAATTTTTCGAAACATTAAAAAAAAAATCCTGAAAAAAATCATGAACATAAACAATAAGGTGTAGATTGCGCGAAAATGATCAGAATTGTATTACACTGCTTGGTTTTTGGTCTACATCAAAATTAAGATTTACAAACTTTGTATTGCGGTTGGAAAATCGATGTCGTATTTCCTTGAAATTCGTATTGCTTCTTGTACAAAACACTATTTTATATGTAGGCCTTCCATTTGGGCGTTCTTTATCGTGTATTAAACGAGAAAATCAATAAATTGTAAAGAGGCCTAAAACGATGTAACTAGTGCCATCTATGAGCACACCTTACAGTCAGCAAGGAAACGACTCCAACGAATCATGACGCTTTACGAAACTCTACGTGGTTGCTTCTTGCTGCGTAGGTCGCTGTATAGATGGCGTTAGCAGTGTTATACCTTCTCTGTTATTATCAGTTGGGTCATTATGTGTAATGGTAGGATGTAAAGGGGCCATTATAGTTTAAGATCACCATGTAAACCTACATTCTCGCAAATAAATAGATTTGATTTGATTTGATTTGATTTGATTTGGGATCCAGGCCACCCCCTTCCGGAAAATCCGACAAACATCGAGGTCCGTGCCGGGCAGCATCAAATATAAATAACAACACTTGAGGAGAACATCACTTGATGACACTGTCCATACAAATACAACTTTAAACAAAAGCAGTCGCAAGTGGAGACTATTACCTATAGCTATTCATGTAAGTAGTATTCATCCGCAGCAAGTTCTCCCAACTTTATTCCCTTTCAGCGGTCTTATAATCTCATCCAGTTTTAGTGTTCCGTACCTCTAAAGGACAAACGTACTTAACCCTCACAGGATCGCTTCGTTGTCCGTCCGTCTATCTGTCAGTGTGTCAAGACCCGAGGTATCAAGTTGAAATTAATATCAAATACGTAGGTCTACGATCCTTTGGAGCGCTAAAAAAATCAAGCTTCTAAGTCTAGGTACTAGTACGGTACTAGTACGGTAGTTCTAGGTACTTCCCATCATCATCATCATTATTTCAGCCGAAAGACGTTCGCTGCTGTCCAGCAGTGGACATCTTTCGGCTGAAACGAGATGTGCTTGGGGGAGGCCTACGTCAATAGGCCTCCCCCAAGCACCTCCGCTTCGACTTCGTACTTCCCGTTGACAACGAATCTTGAAATTTAGCAAGTAGCAAGGTATCAGCACAAGTATAGGAACAAGTTCGAAAATCGTTATAAAGTTTTATAAATAAATTGAAAAATAATGACTCCCAAAAACATCATAGTGCAATACTAGATATGGGAGACACTTCTTAACTGTCTGACCCATATGCCCCGTCTTGAAATAAATCCTGGATCTACCCTAGGTTCTTTTTGCCTTTTTAGGGTTCCGTACCTCAAAATTTTTCTTTTGGATGGAACCCTTATAAGATCACTTCGTTTTCCGTCTATCTGTCCGGCTGTCAAGACCCTTTTTCTCAGGAACCCTCAGGGGTTATCAAGTTGAAATTAATATCAAATAGTCAGGGTTGTAATCGCTTGAAGCAGTGAAACGCAATCAAAAGATACGGGCGTCTATGTTCCGTCTATGCCGCAAATTTTGAGTAAATTTGACACTCGCAAGGGAATCAAAACCTATAGGGTACTTCCCGTTGACCGTTTCAAAATAATTTTACGTCTAGATGTCGTGATTAGTTTTGTGTTATCATTTATAGCTTGATTTAGAGAGTGTATAAAATAACTTCAATTTCGGAAGTCGTCGTCGTTGGGTTCACATTTTCGTTTTTTGCCACTGACTTCCGAAATCAAAGTAATTTTTTTTTGTCTTTTTTGGAAGTCGTTTGTTTTTTCAAAAATGTTTTTATTTTTCACTTTTAAGTTGTAATTTTGGTTTAAAAATCAAGCTACTGAACCGTTTTTGATGAAATTTCTATGGGACCAATCTGAAAGTATAATATATCCTTACAAATAAAAAAGAATTTTGCAAATCGGCTTATAAATAACGGAGTTCTGAGGTAACAAACATAAAAAAAACAATCGAATTGAGAACCTTCTCCTTTTTTGAAGTCGGTTAATAATTGGTTGCCTCGGTTACATAATATGTTATGCTTTAAATCTTTTCAAAATCTATGTTCTTAACGTCCGTTTGAAGTCCATCGTCGTCTATTCGTTTAGTCTATTTCGTGTTAGTTATACGGTCTAAAAATAGTAATACCTAGGGTAATGTGGTCTGTAACCGAAGTTTGAGCAACATAACAGAAGGCTGATAATTTTGACTTTAACATTAGGTATATTTTATGATCTAAGCACGTTCGAGTATGCGTAGGAATCGTGTGAGCAGGAAGCATACCATGAGAAGCGACAAGGTTGAGATATTGCGTAGGAACTTGGGAATTTTCAATAATGTCAATATTAATATCGCCAACTAATATGATATTTTAAAATGATGAGAGATTGGTAACGCAATCGTTGAGGGATATTAAAAAGTTATTGATATTTTTATGAATAGGTAGGTGGTATATAGACAGCAAATTAGGTACAGTGTTTGTGTTTTTTTTTTAAATAAGGCTAGAGTAGGTACACAAATTTTCGGTTCATCAATACTGTACTGTTCTATGCTTTTGCAGTTTATGACCACACCTTCATTTTGAGATTGATTATTGTGAGTAGTGAATAAAATATAACCACCGAATTCAGGAACGGTAGGATTTCACTGCAGCCAGCATTGGGTTAGAACAATGATATCCCCATCAACTTATGACTTGGCGCGTAATGTTTGAAAGATAGGAGTGTTGCAATTAAGACTATGTATATTTTCAGTTAAATAATATTTTTGGTTATTCTAAGATTTTTTTTTACAAAGAGTGGCAGTCATCAATGTCACAAGTGGCGGATTGAGCTACAGTAACAGAACAAAATCATTATTTAGTATTACGTTAAAGTCAAAACATTCAGGGTGCAATTTAAATTACCAATTATAATGATTTATAAGTCCTCGTGATATTTTCCTTCATCGATGTCAATGAGCGATGTTCTTACTTAGAAAGTAGGTACCTACACAGAAATAAGCCACGCCCCTCGTATGGTATTGTAGAGGCTTGTCTGCCGAAGACGACCTCATATAATGCAGGCCGGCTATATTTTAGCGCGGGTTACATTCGAACGTTCAAGCTAGTGTCAAATATTTTATGTTAGGATTTTTGTTTAGAACTGTCAGTGATAATTTAGACAGATAAATATAAAGACGTTCTCCCAACTTCTACTCCTTTACAAGTTGTGGAGGCACCCAAGAACATTTTTCGGAATCTGTATACAAGCTTAAAGTCACAAAATTATATAGGTTTTGTTTCAGCACACGGTGAACCAAAAAGCGTTACCCGGTACTAGTATACGGGCATATTATAAGAAGCGAGACCAATCACATACCAAGCTGCGTGTAATTGACGCCGGAGTTACAGCTAAGTGGTGCTAAGCAAAATTGCACCATGTCTAACGCCGTACATTTTTCAGGCGCTGGTTGAAATTGCTTCGACGAATTTCTCATCCAATTAAGACAAGTTGCAGCCATAAATCAATTGCCCGAAAGTAGCCTAGCGCTCATATTAGGAGCATACTTGCAAGGTCCCGCACTTGCATACTTTAAACTAATTTATAAAGAAAACCTGGATTTTAAATCCATTTGTGACCTTATCAGAGCAGAATTTCCGACCAGTGTCGATTATGTAGAAAAATTCTATAACACGAGACAAGGAGCCAATGAAGATGTATTGGCATACTTTTATACGTTTGCAGACCTGGCTTTAAAAGCTAATATTACAGACGAGAAAATTTTCATTAAATTTTTTTAAAGAGTCAGATTATAAATTAAAATTAGGGACAAAATTATATACCTCGAAAGTGGAGCTACGTGCGACCCTAGAACAAATCAAAGAAATTTTCGAAGAAACTGGACCTGAGGGGTTTAATCTCCTCTTACCGGCCCATTGTGCTGCTCGACGAGGTGGGCAAGCTCTTTGAAAGAGTAATTGCAGACCGCCTTGCCGGGCAGCTGGTGCGGGTGGGGCCGGATTTGGCGGACAGCCAGTTTGGTTTCCGCAGGGGGCGCTCTACGGTGGATGCCATCATGCGCGTGCGAGCCCTCACGACGGGGGATGCTGTGGCCCGGGGTGGGGTTGTCTTGGCGGTGTCTCTAGACATCGCCAATGCCTTCAATACCCTGCCCTGGAGTTGCATCAGGGAGGCACTCGGTTATCACCGGATGCCGACCTACCTCCGTCGCATTGTCGAGGCTTATCTGACGGACAGGGCCGTCATCTACCCCGGTCACCGGGGAGAGTGGAACCGGCGAGAGATGTCGTGCGGTGTCCCACAGGGATCGGTTCTAGGGCCGCATCTGTGGGATATCGGGTACGACTGGGTGCTGCGCGCCGACCTCCCTGATGGCGTCAGCGTAGTTTGCTACGCTGACGACACGCTGGTCCTGGCGCAGGGGAGGTCGCACCAGGCGGCGGCCGAAGCAGCGACACGCGGGGTTGCGACAATCGTCGAGAGGATCCGGCAATTGGGACTCGAGGTGGCATTGCACAAATCTGAGGCCATGTGTTTTCATGGTCCTCGGGACGCGCCACCGTCGGGTTCACAAATAACGGCGGGAGGGGTTCACATCGGCGTCGAGCTGACGATGAAGTACCTGGGACTCGTCCTCGACAGCCGGTGGAATTTCGTGGAGCACTTCCGACGTTTGGCTCCCAGACTGGAGCGGGCCGGGGCTGCCTTGAGGCGGCTCCTTCCCAATCTAGGGGGACCAAACGCCTCCTGCCGGAGGCTCTATGCGGGGGTCGTGCGGTCCATGGCCCTTTACGGGGCACCGGTATGGGCGCGATCCTTGAGGCGGCGACCAGCCCGCCGGTTGATCGCGTCCCAGAGGGTCATGGCTATCCGGCTCATTAGAGGATACTGGACGGTCTCCGCTGAGGCGGCGAGCCTCCTTGCCGGATTGCCGCCATGGGATCTGGAGGCCAAAGTCCTCGCCCACATATGGGAGTGGCGAGAGGAGGCAAAACGCCGGGGCGTTGCTCCGCTGCCGCGAGAAATCACGGCACAGCGGACAGAGCTCCGGCGGGATCTCATAGCGGCATGGAGAGTGCGATTGTCGCAACCCAGCGCTGGGCTCGCCACAATTGCGGCGATAAGTCCCCTCTTTGAGGAGTGGCTAGAGAGGCGCCACGGCGCCCTCACCTTCCGCCTGACGCAGGTCCTCACCGGACACGGTTGTTTCGGGAGGTTCCTGTTCAGAATAAAGCGGGAGGAAACGCCAGGGTGTCACCACTGTGGGGATCGCCCGGAGGACACGGTGGAGCATACGGTGGAGATCTGCCCGGCTTGGGCAGGGCCCCGCCGTGTCCTCGTGGCGGCGATCGGCGGCGGCGACCTCTCGCGTCCGGCCCTCATACAGGCCATGGTACGGAGCGAGAGTGAATGGGAGGCCGTCACCTCCTTCTGCGAAGCAGTAATGCTCGCGAAGGAGGAGGCGGAGCGCGTGAGGGAGAGGCAATCGCTGCACCCTCGCGCGCCTAGCCGCCGCAGGAGACGCCCTGGACGGGAGTCAACAGCCGACTCCCGGCCACCGTAGGCGCGGGCCTGCGGGCGGCGAGCTATGGGCAGCTCGCCGCCCGGTAAGGACCAGGCCCGGGTCGACGGCGCGTTGTGTTCCACGCGCGCCTCAAAGAGCTGTCAGCACGAACTGACGGGGTCCGCCAGGACCGATGCCGCCGGGGCTGCGGGTTGTTCGAAAGAGATACCGTGGCCCCTGGCACAGGCAACTGAAGGAACACGGGTGGGTTTTAGTCAGTAAAAGTCTGACACTCCCTTCTGCTCCGCCCAGAGCGGGAGGAGTCATTTGATGATTACCCACCCAGAAAAAAAAAAAAAAAAAAAAAAGGGGTTTAATCTCCTGAATCTTTGATTTAATGAAAAAATTAATGTAATAATTTAATGAAAATTTTTCGTCTCTAATATTAGCGTTTAAAGCCAGGTCTGCAAACGTATAAAAGTATGCCAATACATCTTCATTGGCTCCTTGTCTCGCGTTATAGAATTTTTCTACATAATCGACAAACCTACAAACCCTTGGGGACCTTTGGTTTTCAATTGATAGAGGATGCTCAATCCTCACTTTGAATAAAATTCTTTATCCCAGGTCTCCTGGGATCTCCTGGGTCTCGAGGTGGCATTGCACAAGTCCGAGGCCATGTCCTTTCATGGGCCCCGGTACGGGCCACCTTCGGGATCCCAACTGATGGTAGGAGGGGTTCACATCGGCGTCGAGAAGACGATGAGATACCTGGGTCTCGTCCTCGACAGCCGGTGGAACTTCGTCGAGCATTTCCGACGTTTGCCCCCCAAACTGGAACGGACCGGGGCTGCCTTAAAGCGGCTCCTGCCCAACCTGAGGGGGCCAAACGCCTCCTGCCCGAGGCTTTACGCGGGGGTCGTGCGGTCCATGGCCCTTTATGGGGCCCCGGTGTGGGCGCGTTCACTGCGGCTTCGAGCCGCACACTATCTGAACGCGCCCCAAAAGGTGGTTGCCGTAAGGCTTATAAGGGGGTACCGCACGATCTCGGGCGAGGCAGCAAGCCTCCTTGCCGGACTGCCACCATGGGATCTGGAGGCGATAGTCCTCGCGCGCCTGTATGACTGGCGCGCGGAGGCTCTACGTCGGGGGGAAACTCCGCACTCGCGGCAAGTCGCGGCGGAGCGGACGGACCTCCGGCGCGATCTCATGGTGGAATGGAAGGCGCGACTATCGCAACCCAGCGCAGGGCACGCCACGATAGCGGCGATAAGACCCCTCTTTGAGGAGTGGCTAGAGAGGCGTCACGGCGCTCTCACCTACCGCCTGACGCAGGTCCTCTCCGGACACGGATGTTTCGGGAGGTTCCTGCACATCATCAGGCGGGAGGAGACGCCCGGGTGTCACCACTGCGAGGATCGCCCAGAGGACATGGTGGAGCATACGGTGGAGGTCTGCCCTGCTTGGGCAGAGCACCGCCGTGTCCTCGTAGAGGCGATCGGCAGCGGCGGCGACCTCTCGCACCCGGCCCTGGTGCAAGCCATGGTCCGGGGCGAGAGGGAGTGGGAGGCGGTCACCTCCTTCTGCGAAGCAGTCATGCTAGCGAAGGAGGTAGCGGGATGGCCTCACGCCTCAGCCGCCGAGGGAGACGCTCCGGGCGCCGGGAGCCGCGTGACGACTCCCGGCCACCGTAGGCGCGGGCCTGCGGGCGGAGAGCAATGGGTAGCTCTCCGTCCGATCAGGACCAGGCCCGTGCCGGACGGCGCGTATGTTTTCCACGTGCGCCTCAAAGAGATGTCAGCGTAGTTGACGGGGCCCGACAGGGCCGAAGCCTGTCGGGGTAGCGGGATCGTCCGAAAGGGTTACCGCTGCCCTGGTACATAAAGGGCTAGGGAAGGAACACGGGTGGGTTTTAGTCAGTAAGAGTCTGACACTCCCTTCTGCTCCACCCAGAGCGGGAGGGGTCATCTGATGAATTCCCATCGTCAAAAAAAAAAAAAAAAAAGGGGTTTAATCTACCAATAACAACCCCGAAAGGAATTTTATCCAAAGTGAGGATTGAGCATCCTCTATCAATTAAAACCAAAGGTCCCCAAGGGTTTCAAGACCCTCAAGCCCGCGCCGTCACCTTCGTCGACCTCCCCTCCACGCTCAGCTGGGGAGCGTAGGGGTGAAGAGTCCTACCATACCCCGAGATACAATTTGCGTCCAAGGTATCCTTTTACAAACAGATATAATCGTTCACCCATTGCCCCCAACTCAAGTAACCCACAGCCGCCCAGACCCCCAAACGACCAAGGACACAGACAATGCAGGATAACCGGGAGTTACAGGCTGTGTCCGGAGAGGAAAAACTCCCACCTAAGTGTAACGTATTGGCTGTATCCGGTCCTTTTATTAGTATGAGTATTAACAACCGGGCATACACCTCGTTGATAGACACAGGGGCATCAATTTCATGCATATCAGAACAGCTGTTGCTAGAACTAAAGCTCGAGCTTACTTCTAATAAGACAAAACATTTTGTAAGCTCGATTTCCGGTTCGTATTTAAAAGTTGTAGGGGAAACGCAGTTCAGCTTCATGATGGACTCATGCGTGTTTGTTTTACCGTTTCGTGGTCATCAAGGATATAAACCAGAAACTGGTAGGTACTCGGACAGGACTTTTTCTATAAATACGACGCAGTCATAGATTTTCGTAATAATTGTTTGTTGTTGAAAGGTGCATCCGTGCTAATTTTTGTAAATATTCTGAACAAAATGAGTTCTCAAATACCCTCGTATGTCAAGGCCACAATGACCAGACAAGTATAAATAAAATTATCATAAGCGAACCTATTACTATGGAAGAAAGAAGTTCGAAGTCAATTTCAAAAATTGATTATCTTTATTTTGCAAAACTAGTGCAGGAGAATGATGAACAGGTTGTTACCCAAAAGGCCAATGAATGTTATTAACATCAACCCAGAATTAGAAAGTGTTGAGACAACGACACTAAAAGAACTTCTTTATTCTTATAAAGAAAACTTTACATTTACGACATCAGATTTAGGTAGCTGTAATTTAGTAGAAGTACCACCTTATAGAGTATCACCAAAACAGCTCGACATTATTAATTCCCAAGTGGAAGACATGTTAACTAATGGAGTGATTTGTGAATCGAAAAGCGCGTATGCATCTCCAGTCGTATTGGTGCAAAAACCAGATCAAACTTGGCGTTTTTGCATTGATTATCGAAAATTAAATGAAAAGGTTATAACGAATAGTTATCCTTTGCCCGTTATTGAGGATATTATGATTTATCTATCTGGAGCGCGAAACTTTGCAGATTTAGATTTAAATTCGGGTTATTGGCAATATCGTTTATGCGAAAAGTATAAGCTCAAAACGGCTTTTGTCACTCCATCAGGCTTATACGAATTCAATATAATATAATATATAGGTTCTAATGTAGTACACGTGCACTATGTGGGTTCGATATACGCAGAGGGCATACAACGCCCTATTACAACGCCCCAACTACGGTCACCGTCGACTTCACCCGCGGTTGCCTTACCTATTCATTTAAACTAAGGAGAACATCACTTGTCTACACAATTAATGGCACTGTTCATACAAATACAACTTTCAACAACAGCAGTCGCACGTGGAGACTATTGTAGCTATTCACGTAGTATTCATCCGCCGCAAGTTCCCAACTCAGTGCGGATGTTTGTCGTTTGCAATCCATAGAACGTGAGACGGGGATCGTCTATTGTTGCCATTGTCTTGTAGTCGATGAAACAATTTGCTCAGCTCTACAATATGTCCTTCTTGCAGCAGGAATCGACTTCGCTCGCTGAACGTATTCGCTTGCTGACTTGCGATGTGGAGAACGAGGCTCAGGATCAGAGATCAGATGTCGAGTAGCAGCGACAAGTCGTACAAGAGCATCAGTATCGACAAGAATTGCGAGAAAGCGTTCGGCAGCGCTTCCACCAGCTCGTCTTCCTCCACGATATCGGTGCCGCTGCCCACGCGCCTCTGCCACCGGACTAGATTACTTGTAGGTACAGACTACAGGTATCTATATCTATGGTAGAGGTAGGTACCATAGATATAGTTCATATCTGTAGGCTGTACCTAGGTACTGGTATGCGGAATCATGCAACTGTGGGTTATGTGGTTACATGTTCATGTTCATTGTGGAATGGAACATGTAACCACAGTTGAATGATTCAGCATTACATACGATGCACCTTATCTAGGTACATCAGATAACCATGTGTCTGTTGAAGCGACAATTAGGTATCACTTGAGTTAGCGCGTAGCCAAGCGATCTAACTAGCCAAATGGCTGGCTAGATAGAATACACACTAGATACTATTATCATACGAGTAAGTAGGTACTAGATACTATGCGGTATTAGGCATAGGTATGTGTTGGAATTAAAAAAACCTACGTACTGTGCCTGTGCATACACTGCACACGGTTCCACGAACTAACGTTAATAATAGCCCCGTGTCTAAGTAATTGCACCAGATGATCGGATTAATACACCTAATTAACCAAGGATAGGTTTCCCCTTATAATTTCTTATCTACCTATATAGTACAGATACAGGAAAAATAAAATAAAGGCCTACAGAACTCGTGAGAAAAAAGTTTTCAAACATGCTGGCTTTCAATAATTAAGTAACGATGTGAAAAAGCTTTAAGCATTGATCGTTACAAGCTCGGTTGAAAGTTGCTAAAGGGAACCCTGCACAAGATCTTACGAATAAACTAATATGTCCGGGTGTCCCCACGGCCGAAATCGGAGCCCCTGGAGGTAGTTCCTGTCAACACTAGCGCCAGTGATAGCTTGCGTCGGAAGCGCGGCCCACCACGAAGGTTTCTACTACGTACCACCCGGTGACCGCACTTCAGCCCCTTCAGCCACCAACCTGGACTTACAAGAGCACAACAACGCACCAGCGGCAGACGTAGTCGCAGTAACACCGGGTAAGGGGTCAGGTCTGTAAGTTGCTCAACACAGGATCTTACCTAACACCAACTTTCAATACGTTGCTGATCATTGAAAATTACGAAACTTTCTCACCAACTAAGTTAGACCAACTAGACTGATTGGGATCTTATGGCAGACTGTAGGTAGTTGTTGAACTGTTAAGGGATAAGTCTACATAATTTAATAAATTTTTAGTTCGGGACCGACTCAATCGTGGAAGGTAATAATAATAATAGAAGGCAAATATGTGGGTAAACGTGGTTTAATATCAAAATTCATTTCAGTTATACCTACACTTCAAAATCTTCATCAAATCTTCAAGTAACATGTACTTTTTTAATATTTAAGAAATTCTTCTTAAATGGAACATTAAAATGGATAGATCTCCTATCCATTTTAATGTAATAAAATCTTAATGCTATTGGGCTTCAGGGCAGATTGCCCCACCTTTTTCCCCTTTTTTAAATTCAAATTTATTTATTTGCACATGTAGGTATAGTGATACATAATGGTGTAAAATTAAAAAAATATGTTGTGTCACTATGTGCTGCCTTGCAAAGCGTACAAATATTGCTTACACAGTAGGCTATGGTCATATAGGTATGCCTCTATAATTATAAAATACTGCTAAGTTACAGTCTAAAATCTTTAGCTATAAAGTAAAAAAAGAAAATAGTACAAATGATAGGTAAGTAACAAATATTATTAACAAAACTTATTAAATTTTAATATAGTAAGAAATTAGGTAATAATTAATTTGAAATAAATAAATGAATGTTAATTGAAATTAATAAATGAATGTTAATTGAAATTAATAAATGAATGTTAATTGAAATAAATAAATGAATGTTAATTGAAATTAATAAATCTGAGAAAATGGTATGACGGATTTTATGTTTCTTCTAAATATTAATTTATAGTGTAATATGCTTATCAGGAACCTATGGAGAGATTTTATGTTTTTTCTAAATATCAATTTATAGTGTAATATGCTTATCAGGAACCTATGGAGAGATTTTATGTTTCTTCTAAATATTAATTTATAGTGTAATATGCTTATCAGGAACCTATGGAGAGATTTTATGTTTCTTCTAAATATTAATTTATAGTGTAATATGCTTATCAGGAACCTATGGAGAGATTTTATGTTTCTTCTAAATATTAATTTATAGTGTAATATGCTTATCAGGAACCTATGGAGAGATTTTATGTTTCTTCTAAATATTAATTTATAGTGTAATATGCTTATCAGGAACCTATGGAGAGATTTTATGTTTTTTCAAAAATTTAATTATATTGTAATATGCTTATCAGGAACCTATGGAGAGATTTTATGTTTCTTCTAAATATTAATTTATAGTGTAATATGCTTATCAGGAACCTATGGAGAGATTTTATGTTTCTTCTAAATATTAATTTATAGTGTAATATGCTTATCAGGAACCTATGGAGAGATTTTATGTTTCTTCTAAATATTAATTTATAGTGTAATATGCTTATCAGGAACCTATGGAGAGATTTTATGTTTCTTCTAAATATTAATTTATAGTGTAATATGCTTATCAGGAACCTATGGAGAGATTTTAAGTTTCTTCTAAATATTAATTTATAGTGTAATATGCTTATCAGGAACCTATGGAGAGATTTTATGTTTCTTCTAAATATTAATTTATAGTGTAATATGCTTATCAGGAACCTATGGAGAGATTTTATGTTTCTTCTAAATATTAATTTATAGTGTAATATGCTTATCAGGAACCTATGGAGAGATTTTATGTTTCTTCTAAATATTAATTTATAGTGTAATATGCTTATCAGGAACCTATGGAGAGATTTTATGTTTCTTCTAAATATTAATTTATAGTGTAATATGCTTATCAGGAACCTATGGAGAGATTTTATGTTTCTTCTAAATATTAATTTATAGTGTAATATGCTTATCAGGAACCTATGGAGAGATTTTATGTTTCTTCTAAATATTAATTTATAGTGTAATATGCTTATCAGGAACCTATGGAGAGATTTTATGTTTCTTCTAAATATTAATTTATAGTGTAATATGCTTATCAGGAACCTATGGAGAGATTTTATGTTTCTTCTAAATATTAATTTATAGTGTAATATGCTTATCAGGAACCTATGGAGAGATTTTAAGTTTCTTCTAAATATTAATTTATAGTGTAATATGCTTATCAGGAACCTATGGAGAGATTTTATGTTTCTTCTAAATATTAATTTATAGTGTAATATGCTTATCAGGAACCTATGGAGAGATTTTATGTTTCTTCTAAATATTAATTTATAGTGTAATATGCTTATCAGGAACCTATGGAGAGATTTTATGTTTCTTCTAAATATTAATTTATAGTGTAATATGCTTATCAGGAACCTATGGAGAGATTTTATGTTTCTTCTAAATATTAATTTATAGTGTAATATGCTTATCAGGAACCTATGGAGAGATTTTTTGAGTCTTTGGAATTTTTTATCGATTTAGGTAATTTATTGAATATTTCTGGAGCCATTCCTAGGATTTTTGTTTCAGAATAGGGGTAGGAGGTTTGATGGGTTTTTTACTTAAGAGCACCTGGATGCAGGCGCGGTCGCAGCCCAAGATTTTGGGGGGGTCACCATGGGTGCCGAGGAATATTTTAAGGGAGGTACATCTCCTCGTTGGTCTAGTGGTCGCAAGCGTTACTGCGAGCATGAGGTCTTAGCTGGGTTCGATTCCTAGGTCGGGTAAAGTGTTTTTGGGTTTTTCCATGAGAAATTTCTCAGAAACAGCCTGGAGTCTGGAGTTGGGCCCGGTTACCACCGCTAACCCAACCAGCAATTTTGCCCTTTAACCAAACCTTATATCTCAAAAAACGCTGGGTAAACGATGTATAAAGGTTTTGGTGGTGATTGATTGTTGTGTAAAAGCGTTTGACAATACATTTTTCACTTCAGTAGCTCAAACATGTAGGTTTTGCTGCCTGAAATCACTCACTCAGTGAGCAAAATCGCATTTTGCTCACTGAGTGAGACCAAGTAACTTTTTAATTTTTTTTTTTTTCAGAAAGCCGCGAATATCTTATTCAGCCTTGGGTTAATCATACAATTCGAAACATTCACACTCTATTTCTTTCCCGCCATTATAAAGAGAGAGAGACAAAGACCAGCCCTTTCGAAGTTTCGATTTTGAATTCGACCTCAAAGACAAACACGTTCGGAATTTCGTAGTAACTAAAGAAATTTTGCAAAAAGGGAATTGTCTTTTAATGTAATATATTGAATTTTTAACTTATTGTTGTATTTAAACGAAAATAAGTATTTACTGCAAATAAAATTGGAAATTTAACCTGTAATGGGTGCTATTTCCGAACACGCCTTAATAAAAAATAAAAGAGCGGGAATAAAATTTCGTGGCTGGCGTAAAGAGTTGGATTAGTTAAAAAATATTAAAATAATCGTAAAATATGAGTGAAACTAGGGACGAGAACAGTATTTTAACACCGGAAAAGTTAAAACAACAAGTTATTAATGCAGATTAAGTTTCCTACCTGAGAAGTCCGCGAGAAATATCTGAAAGCATACAATGTCTTCAATGAATGGAGACTTACAAAGGGCGCAAGCAGTTTTTCGGAGACGGTGTTGCTATCTTATTTTTTTGATTTATCACAGACGAGGCGATCATCTACAATGTGAAGTATTTACTCAATGTTGAAAGCTACTTTAAAAACAAAACATAACGTGCATATTGAAACATACGCAAAACTCGTATCTTTTCTAAAAAGAATGTCAGTTGGGGATAAGGCTAAAAAGCCAAAAAAATTCACGGCCCTTAACATTCAAAAATTTCTTAATGAAGCTCCGGACTGCAATTTTCTTGCCGCTAAAGTAAGTGGTACATACCTATGAATCTATGATGTTAGTTATTAAAATTTGTGTGTAGACTGTTATGTATAAAGGTACTTACTGCCTACTACTAATTTTTGGAGGGACAATGAATCCTAGTCTGGCTTAGCAATACTGTTAAAATATTTATTACGATATGTAAAAGATGCTGTAAATGTTAAATTATGCATATTAATTATGTAATGTTTTCATTACAGGTTGTACTGATCATAGGAATTAGTGGAGCGTGTCGCATTAACGAGCTATTACAGCTAACAGTTAATAATATCGAAAAGCATTCAGATAAATTACTGATAGTAAAATTGAAAAATATGAAGACCAACCTTGACAGGTCTTTTGTCGTACGCGAAGAATATGTAACTATTGTAGAAAAATACCAAAATTTAATATAATACCATAATAATAAATGCTCAAGACAGCCTATGGGAGTAAATAAAATAGGTGCTATACCCCGAGAAATTTCCACTTTCTTAAAACTGGAAGAGCCTTAGCTATACACGGGTCACTGCTTTCGGAGAACTTCGGCAACGCTCTTGGCTGATTTCAGAGCCGATCTCACCACTTTAAAACGTCACGGCGAGTGGAAGTCTAATACGGTTGCAGAAGGCTATATTGAAGACTCAATAGAAAATAGGTCGTAAATCTGTAAGCGTATAGTGGAAACAATAAGTCTAAATTCGACCTCGGATCCTTGGTCTCACCCACGCCCATCCACTTCCAACGACGCACAGTGTACTTATACAGAAAGCCGATCAGAGTCACCAACGTCCACCGTTGTTCCCTCTCAATCCGCCACCGAAACAGAAACCTTAACCCCCAGATAATCAAACTCAACTCAATGCAAAACTATAACGTTGCCAAATAAATTTGTTACTTTTAATTTGCAGAATTGCAGTAATTTTACTTTTAACTTTTAAAATGTTCCATTGTATTGAATTGGTACCTCTACCTACAATGTTAATTATTTTGATTCACAATAAATAGTTATTGCAATCTATTCCTGTTTATTATTTTATCTCCTAAAGTGTTCTCGCTGCTGAAGTGAAAAGTTATGTGTGTTACACGAGAGCAAAGTTTTTTGCATCTCGTGCCTTTGAATCCCTCGCCACACTCAGGATTCTAAATCAGCACTCGCAGCAAAAAACGACTTTGCTCTCTTGTTGCACAAATAACTATTATTATTGTTGTAGGTGGTTAACAAAACAAGTTGGTCAAAATTAAAAAAAAAGTGTCTCTGCATCATACTTCTAGCTAGGGTGTACTAAATAGAAAAAATAAAATTCTAACATGGATAGGATAAACAGAAATCTAAACTATGTACCTACAAGAATCATTTTAACAAATAGGTATCTACAAGGAAATATACAAGTATAAGATAGCACGTAGACATACCTACCTACTGAAGAATATAGTGGGCTAAAGTCTGGGAAAGGCAGTCTTCAAAATTTGAAGTTATTTTATTTTATACATGAATACGACATTTAAGGCACGACATGCTCAAGGCGCATTCGCGACTTCAGAAACAGGTTAGAATAATACAGTACCTACCTATATTATATAAGTCCGGTTCATCAGGTTAACCCACCCTAATATAGTAAAGAAAAGGCTATGCTGATGGTGATGATATAATGTCATCATGATGTTTTCCTTCACCGATGTCAGTGAGCGATGTCTAAACTTTGAAAGTAGGTTCCTACACAGAAAAAACCCACGCCCACCGTGTGATACATATATCAAATGAAAGCTAGATAAAGCACGATCTCAAAAATATATAGTACTGTATTTTATTTAAGTAAGTTTTTCTTCAATATTTTTTCGAAAATCATAAAAAATTTAAATTCTGAAAAAAATCATGAATATAAACAATAAGTTGTAGATTGCACGAAAATTATCAGAATTGCATTTCATTGCTTGGTTTTTGTTCTACATCAAAATAAAGGTTTACAAACTTTGTTTTGCGGTTGGAAATTCAATGTCGTATTTCCTTGAAATTCATATTGGGTTCTGTGCAGAACACTATTTTATATGCAGGCCTTCCATTTGGCTGGTTTTTATTGTGTATTAAACGAGATAATCAATAAATTCTAAAACAAGTCTAAAACGAGGTTACCTGACCAATCTGTGAGCAAAACGTAAAGTCAGTACAGAAACTTTAACTTCGCGCCACCTATCGGATATGTTTGAAACTACTTCAAAGATCATGGCGCACTATTAACGAACTTCACGTGGATCGTGTTACTTCATGTTGCGTAGATCGTTGTATAGATGGCGTTAGCAGTATTGTGTTGGTGATTAACATTTTACTGTTGTCCTGTTGCTTTTGTGTACAGTCAGCATCAAAAGTCGATGATCACATTCAGATTTTCAAAATCACTGTTCACTATTTCACCCATAAATCGCTCAACAAGATATGGCGCCAGTATTGAATGAACATCATTAAAGTTCAAAATTAACTGAACACTACTCGTCAAAGGTCACTAAACACCATTTTGTCAAAAATTGCTGATCGTTATAATATCCGAAAATATCACAACATTCAGTTTTACAAAAGTCACTGAACAATATAAAATGCTTGTTTTGGTTATCTAGTGGAATCACGGCAACGTCCAAAAATAACTTAACATCATAAATAACAAATGTTACTGAACATTACTTTGTTTCGGATTCGGATACGTAGCGTGTAAACTTATACTATCAAAAGTAGCTGAACTGCAAACTAAAAAAGTGCTCGTTATTATCTTCAGAGTTATAAATCCAATCTTGTCCTATCCAAACTAAATAATGTAAAAAAAAAAAAAAAATTATGCATGTACTTAAATTTCGAAATTAAAATTCCAAAAAAAAATGGTTTTTTTTTCATAGTATCAATGAGAAATATTAGAAGTGGGTTTTCAAGCGGCAAGCACATTTTTAAGCCTATTTTTCAAAATAAGCTCGGAAGCACGATTGTAAAGGTAAGCATATTCCGCTTAAAAAATATTCTGTCGACGTCATCTAAGCTTTCTATATTAAGATTGAATAGTAGCCTTATTTGTATAGCTATAAGACTCACTATCAAATATCACGCAGATTCTGTTTGAATTTATACCATCGACGTAATTAATATTTTTTTTAGTTCGATTGAATTGTAACCTTATTTGTAAAGCAATAAGACTCATTTTCAAAAATCACGCAGATTCTGTTCAAATTCATACCGTCGACTTAGTTTATGATTTTTATAGTACGATTGAATTAGAACCTAATATGTGTGTATCTGTATACATATAAGGCTCATTTTCAAAATTTACACAAAATCCGTTTTAATTCAATTCTTTGGGAAACATAGTTGTGGGTATTTGAAAAACTGTTTACCCTTGAATGTAAAAAATACACAGACATATTAAACCCAAAAAACATTTCATTTTGTTCAGGGACTTTAGAGATAAACGATGGTATGCTATTTTTGTCAAAAATTTGTTCAGAGACTTTAGAGACGAAGAATGTTATGCTTTTTTACTATAACTTTGTTTAGCAACTTTTGAAAAGTGATGGTCACCTACTTATGCCCTTTTATGATAATCATTTATTTCTGGCGCTTGTCATGTTGAGCGATTTAGGTATAATACGGTGTACAGCGATTTTGAAAATCTAAATGTGGTCATCAACTTTTGATGCTGACTGTACCATGTCTTTTATTTATTTCCAACTAGCTCCTGCCCGCGACGTCGTCCGCGTAAAGCAACTTTCTTAATTATTTTTTCCGTAAGAACCTTCTACAATGTATTAGAACTTAATAAAAAAATGGATGATATCGGTAGTCGGTCTCAAGTTATGGCGTGACCAAGGAAAATAGGGATTAATTTTTATATGTGTAGATCTACCCAACACCATTAGAAGTTATAAATTTTTTTAATAAAATTGTTCTAGGGAATAATAGTAGTTTCTGACCGCAGCAGTACCTACGTTTTTATTAAGTTTTACTTTGTATTCGGAAGTAGGAAGCGAAATTCATTAAATTTGTGTGAAAATTCGGGTACGTGCGTCTCTAACTGATTTATAAATTGGAAGAAATTATGCATTATATAATTGAAGACGTCATAGATACTGTCTAGAAACTACGTAAAGTATTTTGTACTTACTTGTACCACTGTATGGAGAAATTATCTTTTTAATTACACACCAACTGAATCACGTCAGTGACACCTCAAAAACTATATGTAAAAAAAACTACGAGTAAGACTACCATCGATACGAAAAGAAGAATGATAAATAGAAGTTATAATATGTTTTCAATAACGCTTTAATTTTGAGTTCAGGCCTTTTAGGGCTGGTGTGTGTGCTATAGGGACAGAAAGATAAATCAAATTCAGTTTCATTTATTCATAAAATATAATCTTACAATAATAAAATTCAGGTAAACGGTATCATACATGAATAAATACAATGCTAATAATAAACAATGAACTTCTGCATTTTAAGTCAATAAAATTTGTTTTATTACGAAAGAAAGTGTAAACGAACTATAACAATGTCATTACCGACACGTGATGGTATCGATTGTAGATTGTTAATGATAGGAATGATTTGAATGAATCATTTAACATCAATGATAATATTTTATTTGCAACTTGCAACCGTAAAGTTACCATGGCGTAAGAATATGTAGTCGGGCACCGCTCATTACATAAAATTATTCTCTACAATGTTATGTGAACGTGTCGCCGGTGCCAGTCGCCGGCTACATGACTTAATTATCTGTTGAAGGCATCAATCATGTCTCAACGACAACGTAAAGTGAAGCATCACGCGTGTACTCGAAACTCACGTTCAAACATTACACAAAATAACGTACCTACCACTAATTCTCAAGTTCTCCCAACTTTAATCCCTTTCAGCAGTCTTATAATCTCATCCAGTTAGGGTTCCGTACCTCTAAAGGACAAACAAGGATCGCTTCGTTGTCCGTCCGTCTATCTGTCAGTGTGTCAAGACCCGAGGTATCAAGTTGAAATTAATATCAAATACGTAGGTCTACGATACTTTGGAGCGCTAAAAAAATCAAGCTTCTAAGTCAGCGCAATATAAAAATACGGCTATTTATGCAACATTATTTTGACACTCGCACATAAATTATATGTGCGTGTGGTGTGAGGGCCACTTTGTTAAAACTCTTTGAAAATGTGCTTAGGATTTAGTGAACATTCCCCAACAATTGTGAAAGTTGGAATCAGATTTTGTGAAAGTCATATAAGCCAGTTATTGACTGTAAAGTTGGGCCCTCAGTTCTCACATAGAGGATTGAGGGCCCACCTGTACCTGAAAAACTATGTACACTACAGAAAAAGTCTTTATGGCAAAATCTTAGCTAATGCCAAACAAAATTTGTGAAAACAAGATATTAACGCAAAACACTGTCCTACTTTGTAAATCTTCGTTTAAAATGGGCCCTCGATTCTCATACACGTAAAAGTTTATCACGCAAATTAAATGAATCCAATAACTTACAGCTACTGTTTGAAATCCTATAAGCTACTAAATAATTTGTGAAAATTTGTGAAAGCAAAAAGAAGGCACCACTTCTTGTTGTTTGAAAGTTATGACCCTGATAAAATTCGGGCCCTCAGTCCTCCATTTCTTTTTGTTTTCTTTTAATTACTCCTAACGTACGCAAGATAAGCCTAATTCATAATTGTCTCTTTTTGTGAAAAAAAATGTGTAACAAATTCGATACCAGAAATAAATTAAAAGACCCTTTACTGTATATGAAAATCGAGTTTTATTTTTCTTTTCTGAATTAGGAAATGGGGTGACCACAATTTCTTTTAGATGGCAGCAAAGATTAGTAAATGTAGTGTCATAGGTATTAATAAACTTTCTTCGATTTTACGCTTATTATCGTCATAGCATTTGAAATGACTATTAATTAATACATGACATTTGTAACCAATACTATCAGCGAAAGGTGGAGGAACGAACTATTGCTCCGATTAGTTCGTATATCTTTGATTTGATTCTTAGTGTATACGGTATATCCTGCAGGCAATATTCACCAGTACCGTTTAAATCAAATGCAATAGCAAAATGTAATTCGTAGTTGACTGCTACCATTAAAACTACAAGTAAGACAAGACTTAAACGATTCGTCTAAACAAATTGCGTCTTCTAAACACTCGATCCCAAAAACGGATAACATATCCGAATTGAGTGGTAAAAAAGCAAATTGTCTTTCTATTGGAATCGATGCGCAGTAACTGTTAATGCATCGTTTTGTAAATAAGGCACTGTAAAAATGGTTCAGTAGAACTGTTCCAAGATACTACAACTATATTGCTTTGGCAATCAACAATAATAACGTCATTATTTGATTCTAGTTCTGTTTTTTTATAAAATATTTAAGGACTTCATCTGCTCGGATTTTGTACGGATCGTAAGTTGTTATTGCACCTGCCAAACATTTAAGGTACTCTGGGATAAATCCAGAGCTGAACAAGTAAATCATATATTTCATATATTGATTCTGAATATATCCATAACAAAAAAGAAAAAAACAGAATCCAGTCCACAGGTATTTAGAAGTTTTAAATGTCTGTTGTTGTTGTTCTCAATTTCAACGGTAGAACATAAGTTACCGTTTTGTATGTGTTTCATTTGTTTTAGTATGCTTTATCACCTACAACTTCCGCTGCACTATCATAAACTATTGTTTAGTAACTACACTAACTATTACAACTATTGTGCATATGTAAACTTACTTTACTTACTTTGCAACAGCAGAAGGAACTAAAACATCACTCACTATTGCCACTAACAAAGTATATAAAATGAGGGTAAAAAGAAATGATTGTCACCCTACCCATAATGACACACATACACAATTAAAAAATTGTTGATTTCGGTATCTATTAAGATTTGTAGTTTTATCGTAATTCTTATTAGTAACAAATAACACCAATTTGTTGCACATTGTTTTTCACAAAAAGAGACAATTTTGTATTTTGCTTATCTTGCATACGTTAGGAGTAATAAAAAGAAAACAAAAAGAAATGGAGGACTGAGGGCCCGAATTTTATCAGGGTCATAACTTTCAAACAACAAGAAGTGGTGAATTCTTTTTGCTTTCACAAATTATTTAGTAGCTTATAGGATTTCAAACAGTAGCTGTAAGTTAATGGATTCATTTTATTTACGTGATAAATTTTTACGTGTATGAGTATTGAGGGCCCATTTTGAACGAAGATTTACAAAGCAGGACAATGTTTTGCGATAGTATCTTGTTTTCACAAATTTTGTTTGGCATTAGCTAAAATTTTGCCATAAAGGCTTTTTCTGTAGTGTACATAGTTTTTCAGGTACAGGTGGGCCCTCAATCCTCTATGTGAGAACTGAGGGCCCAACTTTACAGTCAATAACTCGCTTATATGACTGTCACTAAATCTGATTCCATCTTTCACAATTGTTGGGGAATGTTCACTAAATCCTAAGCACATTTTCAAAGAGTTTTAACAAAGTGGCCCTCACACCACACGCACATTAAATTTTGATTCATTTTATCTATAGGATACTTCCCATCATCATCATCATCATCATTTCAGCCGAAAGACGTCCGCTGCTGTCCAGCAGTGGACGTCTTTCGGCTGAAATGATGATGTGCTTGGTCGACCAAGCACCTCCGCTTCGACTTCGTACTTCCCGTTGACCTCGAATCTTGAAATTTAGCAAGTAGCAAGGTATAGGAACAAGTTCGAAAATCGTTATTTAAAGTTTTATAAATAAATTGAAAAATAATGACTCCCAAAACATCATAGTGCAATACTAGATATGGGAGACACTTCTTAACTGTCTGGCCCATATGCCCCGTCCTGAAATAAATCCTGGATCTACCCTAGGCTTTTTTTTGCCTTTTTAGGGTTCCGTACCTCAAATTTTTCTTTTGGACGGAACCCTTATAAGATCACTTCGTTTTCCGTCTATCTGTCCGTCTGTCAAGACCATTTTTCTAAGGAACCCGTGGGGTTATCAAGTTGAAATTAATATCAAATACTCAGGGTTGTAATTACTTGAAGCAGTGAAATTAAACTTCTAAGTCAACGCAATCAAAAGATACGGGCGTCTATGTTCCGTTTATACCGCATATTTTCAGTAAATTTGACACTCCCAAGGGAATCAAAACCTATGGGGTACTTCCCGTTGACCTAGAACCATGAAATTGGGTAAGAAGCAATTGCATGTAGCACAAGTAAAGGAAGAAATCCGAAAACCGTAAATTTGTAGTTACATACCTACAAAGTACGGAACCCTTGTTGCGCGAGTCCGACTCGCACTTGACCGGTTTTTTTTTATGATGCTCGTAACTTTGTCTAACTTTCTTTAATATATCTTTGGAAAAAATCCTGTACCTTTTGTAAGTGCAAAGTACTACCTCGTTATTTGGATTCTTAATGGTTTTAGTATCTTATTTAATATCTATCTAATTTTTATTATCTATCACAATTTCGCATGCCTCTTAATAGGCCCGGTGGTATCCGTTTCAAAATAATTTTACGTCTAGATGTCGTGATTAGTTTTGTGTTATCATTTATAGCTTGATTTAGAGAGTGTATAAAATAACCTTAATTTCGGAAGTCGTCGTCGTTGGGTTCACATTTTCGTTTGTCACTGACTTCCGAAACAAAGTTGTTTTTCACTTTGTAGTGTCTTTTGTGGAAGTCGTTTGTTCTTTATTTTTGCTAAAAAGTTTTTATTTTTCACTTTTAAGTTGTAATTTTGGTTTAAAAACGAAACTACTGAACCGTTTTTGATGAAATTTCTATGTGACCAATCTGAAAGTATATCCATACAAATAAAAAAGAATTTTGCAAATCGGCTTATAAATAACGGAGTTTATTTAATTTATTTATATATTTTACCATTTATGTACACACATATGTAAACAGACAATAAAAAACAGAACAGAAAAAATAGGTACCTACAGAGGTGATGCTTATTTCATAAGAAATCTCTTCCAGCATACCTGAGATAGGACAATAGATACAGAGATGTAGACAGCGTGTGATAGAGCAAAGGAGACAAAAAATAATACATAGAATAAAAAAAAACAATTCACTTAAAAACTAAACAAAAATTACGAGAATATATTAACATACGTACAAATAAACATCAAAGTCAAAGTCAAAGTCAAATCATTTATTTCAAATAGGCACATAAAAGGCACTTTTGAACGTCAAAAATAAAATTAGAATAAAATTGATTCTAGTCGCCCCTTCCAAAACGTAGTTTTCGTATGGAGAAGAATGGGCAAGAAACTCCACCGTTACTCTTTTAAAATGTTTTACAATATATTGCATACATTATTTATATAATTATATGTGAAGACGATGCACCCAAAAATAAACTTACTATACCACAATAGGTAAAAGAATTAAAATGGATAAATGTAACCATGACATATAGATCAACTATGTGATAGATACATGGTGCTCACATATTCACAAACATTCCAAACGTAGACGATTTTCATAAATAAATAAGGAGTAATAAGTCCGGGTGTGACCCCAAGTAATTACAGAATGCAAATCAATGTCAAAAAAAAAAAAAAAGAATAAATTATACAATTACATTAGCAACCAGTTTGATTTTGTCTAGACTCTAGAGATTGTCCTATGGAGCAAGACCAGCATGTTTCCAAGCATTCTTATCTTGGATATAATCCTCTAATTTGTAATATCCTTGCTTACAAAGTGTAATTTTAATATAAGTTTTAAATTTTCTTTCATTTAATTGCAATATTTCACAAGGTATTTTGTTGTAACATTTAACACAGTACCCCATAAAAGATGTATGAACTTTAGATAATCTGAAAAAAGGTTGATCTAATTTATCTTTATTTCTAGTATTAAAATTATGTCTATCACTTATTTTATTAAAAAGATGTTGATTTTTTCTTACATACATAATATTTTCATAAATGAATTGGCAAGGTACCGTCATAATATAAATCCTTTTAAATAGTTCCCTAAGAGATTCGCGGCGACGTAGATTGTAAATGGCTCTGACAGCTCTCTTTTGCAAAATAAAAATGGATTCAATGTCAGCAGCCCGACCCCACAGTAAAATGCCATATGACATAATACTGTGGAAGTAACTAAAATAGACCAAGCGCGCGGTTTCTTCGTCTGTTAATTGTCTTATCTTTCTAACAGCATATGCGGCCGAGCTTAGCCGCCCCGCAATAGATGTTATATGAGGTCCCCATTGTAATTTCTCGTCTAGCGTGATTCCTAGGAAAACTGTCTGATTAACAAATTCTAATTTTTGGCCATTCAATACGATGTCACATTCGCTACTTCTAACATTAGGTAATTTAAATCTAATGCATTTTGTTTTTTTTTCATTAAGTACTAAATTATTAACCGTAAACCAATCTTGGACCTGAAGAATAGAGTTATTCACGTCGTCAAGATTTTGTGACCGTCGGTCTATTTTAAAGATCAATGATGTGTCATCTGCAAATAACACCATCTTCGGTTGATTTTGAAGTAATTGGGGTAAATCATTAATATAAACTAAAAAGAGGAATGGACCCAATATCGAACCTTGAGGAACGCCCATTGTCATTTCAGAACCCAATGAGTTTACGCCATTTACTTGGATTTTAACCTTTCTATCTTTCAGGTATGATCTTAACAAGTCAAGTGCTGTTTTCCTAATCCCATAGTGCTCGAGTTTCATCAGAAGTGTTTCATGGTTTACGCAATCGAACGCCTTAGAGAGATCGCAAAAGATTCCAATAGCATCTTGTGCTTCTTCCCAGGCGTTAAAAATGTTCTTCATTAGGGTAACACCGGCGTCAGTGGTACAACGCCCTTTGGTGAAGCCGTACTGGTGTTCATGAAAGATGTAATTTTTATTAAAGTGACGTAACATTTGATTGAGCATCAACTTTTCAAACACCTTACTGAGAACTGGCAGAATTGACACAGGTCTATAATTGTTGGGATCTTTACTATCACCGGATTTGAACAATGGTACTACTTTACTATGTTTCATAAGATCCGGAAAGACTCCTTGGTCAACACTGGTGTTAAATATGAAAGCTAAATAGGGCGCAATGGTTTCGATGAGAGATCTACATACTTTTACAGACATACCCATTACATTTTACATACATAAATACTTCTAAAATATATATTACAAGAATGATAATAATTATATCATACTCAAAATAATAAATACATACACAACTATGATGAAGTGGACAGCTAATGTTCTTTCACTCTTTTTTTAAAAACCGCAATAGTTTGGCAGTCCCTAATGTCAGGCGGTAGTGAATTCCACAATCGCACCGCGTGCACTGTGAAGGAGTAGGAGTAGAAATCGGTGGAGTGGGGAGGGGACTTAAGAAGGTTTTTAAGATGCGACCTGCAAGGTGCATCTGAAGGACGGGCGTAGGAAAACCGCTCCCGCAGATAGGATGCTGTTTTAGGATTGTGAAGGATATTGAATAGCAGACACAATATCCGAGAGTTTCTGCGAAGTCGAATGGGGAGCCACTTGAGTATCTTGCGAAAGTTGGAGACATGATCAAACTTCGTTCTGAGGTAATAAACATAAAAAAACAGTCGAATTGAAAACATCCTCCTTTTTGAAGTCGGTTATAAATTGGTTGCCTCGGTTACCTAATAATGGCGCCGATTCCCTTGTTCACCAACTAAACTAAATTTAAGTTCAGTGCATCTTTTTCTTTCTATTTCATTAAGAAAAGGATAGAAGATAAATATTAGTTTAGTCCTGTCAAATTAGTCAGCGCCTGACGTAAATTGACGTATTTTTAGTAGCCATGTTTTTAATCACGTCTAAATTGTCTATGGAGTATCTTAATTTGACAGGACTAGACTAATATTTATCTTCTGTCCTTTTCTTAATGAAATAGAAAGAAAAAGATGCACTGAACTTAAATTTAGTTTAATTTGTGAACAAGGGAATCGGCGCCATATTGTTATGCTTTAAATCTTTTCAAAATCTATGTTCTTAACGTCCGTCGTCTATTCGTTTTAGTCTATTTCGTGTTAGTTATACGGTCTAAAAATAGTAATACCTAGGGTAATGTGGTCTGTAACCGAAGTTTGAGCAACATAACAGAAGGCTGATAATTTTGACTTTAACATTAGGTATATTTTATGATCTAAGCACGTTCGAGTATGCGTAGGAATCGTGTGAGCAGGAAGCATACCATGAGAAGCGACAAGGTTGAGACATTGCGTAGGAACTTGGGAATTTTCAATAATGTCAATATTAATATCGCCAACTAATATGATATTTTAAAATGATGAGAGATTGGTAACGCAATCGTTGAGGGATATTAAAAAGTTATTGATATTTTTATGAATAGGTAGGTGGTATATAGACAGCAAATTAGGTACAGTGTTTGTGTTTTTTTTTTAAATAAGGCTAGAGTAGGTACACAAATTTTCGGTTCATCAATACTGTACTGTTCTATGCTTTTGCAGTTTATGACCACACCTTCATTTTGAGATTGATTATTGTGAGTAGTGAATAAAATATAACCACCGAATTCAGGAACGGTAGGATTTCACTGCAGCCAGCATTGGGTTAGAACAATGATATCCCCATCAACTTATGACTTGGCGCGTAATGTTTGAAAGATAGGAGTGTTGCAATTAAGACTATGTATATTTTCAGTTAAATAATATTTTTGGTTATTCTAAGATTTTTTTTTACAAAGAGTGGGAGTCATCAATGTCACAAGTGGCGGATTGAGCTACAGTAACAGAACAAAATCATTATTTAGTATCACGTTAAAGTCGTCCATTTCTCAAAACATAATATTTCAGGGTGCAATTTAAATTACCCATTATGATGATTTTAAGTCCTCGTGATGTTTTCTTTCATCGATGTCAATGTGCGATGTTCTTACTTAGAAAGTAGGTACCTACACAGAGATATGCCACTCGCCTCGTGTGGTACCTACTTCAAAATTAAAGCTAGATAAAGCAAGATCTCAAAAATGAATAGCACTGTATTTTATGTAAGTTATTGGCAACAATTTTTCTAAACCAATTAAAAATTAAAATTCTGAAAAAAATCATGAACATAAACGATAAGGTATACATTGCAAAAAGAAATCAGAATCGTATTACACAGCTTGGTTTTTGCTCTACATCACAATTAAGACTTACAAAGTTTGTATTGCGGTTAGAAAATCAATGTCTTATTTCCTTGAAATTCATATTGCTTCTTGTACAAAACTCTATTGTTTATGTAGGCCTTCCATTTGGGCGTTTTTTATTGTGTATTAAACGAGGAAATCGAACGATATGTATATCGATGTATGTGTATACGACGATCAAAACGAGGATGTAACTAGTGTCATCTATGCTTCCAAAGACTACAATAGTAGGTATACTGCCTAGTCTGCAAGGAAACGACTCCAAAGAGCCATGACTCTGTACGATACGAACTCTACGTGGTTGCTTCTTGCTGCGTAAGTCGTTGTATACCTAGATGGCATTAGCAGTGTTATGGTTTCTGAGCATCCGAACATTGGGTTAAGGCCACCTTTCGGAAAATCCGGCAAACACCGAGCTCCATGCCGGGTTCATATTTTTACCAGCGTGGCCACGTCGACCTGCACACCTATCTGGCGTGACCATCCGCCAACCGTCACCACCCCTGGTGTCTGCAGCGTGGCACACTCTCTGCGGTCATCGTCATACCAAGCTGAGCCAAGAGAGTTCTGTGCTACTCCCAAATGTTAAAGGAATTTGTGACCATACACCTACCTACTCCCATATTAACCTATTAAACATATTTTATTTTTATGTTGACAACTCACAACTGTACTTGGAGGTATTATAATGGCGTATTTACCTCCACCGCGTAAAACCTCTTCCGTCACATTGGCAGCATATGTTTACACACTTAAAAACAAAAAAAAATCGACGCTGTTTTAAAAAAAATGTAAGCTACCGATATAATTTAATATGTATTCTATGAAAAAATTTGTTTGTGATTATAGTTCTTCTATCATCGTATCCAGTATATTTATCATGATAATTCTGATCAATTTTTCTACTTTGTATGTTAGTATCTGTACCTACGTATAACTGAAGAGCAATTCTCGTAATTTTAAGAACGTTGACAGTCTGATCTGTCTCAATCTGGCAAAAATACCTCTAATATCCCTACATTTTTGGCAAGTTTTTGACATTGGTTGGTCGCCGAGATGAGACTGCGACTAGATTTTGAACGTTTGAAATTACGAGAATTGGCCTTCTGGTGTCAATTTCATATCCTCTCCTTTACCTATGCAGTTATTGTGTAGCATCCTACAATCGCATTGACAGCTGTTTGCTGGTTAATTCGCAAGGTAACCGCAGGGGCAGGGAATCAGCGTTTTAACACTTCATTTTGTCTCTCTACGGTATTCCTTAGTAAGGCTACGATTATATTGCTCCTGGGCCCCAAGTCTGCTATTTTTATAAATTCGTCATTCTAACTCGATCCCATTCCCATCCCATTGTCATTTTGCTTAAAGTTCGTAATCTGCTAAATTCTTAATGGCGATCATTGGTCGTTCAAATAGAATTGTGTCATAATGACATTGTCGTATTGCCTTTATTATAAAACCCATTAGTAGGAATAATTTTCGAAAAACGACCACTACTTTATTTATGCCAGATTTCATTTATATATATTTTTACATATTATTTATTAGTGTTTTATACCTACAAGTCAAGTGTTTTATGTAAGACAGTCATTCATTTATCATTATGCACGAGATTACCATTCTATGCAATTTCTTTCAATGGAGTGTCAGTGGTTGACCACTGGAAAGTCATAATGACGCCAGTAAATTAGTAGATTACCAAACTTCAACAATTATGAAATCAATGATAGACCATTCTGACACTATTGTAATAGCAGACTTGAGGCCCTGTAGTTCTGTGTTTGGGTGTAAATAAGGTGTAAGTAGGGTGTCAGTTGTATACCACCTTGTATGTCACCTCTGTTAACAAAGAAAACAACATTGTTACAGATGAGAAACCACCTGACTCAGCACTACTGAAGATTGTGTCAATATGTAACTAATAGATTTTTTTAGATTATTATAATAAATATATTTAGACTGTTTTTTTTTATCTGTATTTTATTTGTGAAATACAAAAAGCCCGTATTTAGTAAAAAATAAATATGAACAAATTGATATTAAATTAATAAATTGAGTTATAATTATTTTATCCTTTAAGAAATTCATTTTAATCACTATTACACACAAACTCACAGCCTTTTTCCTATGGGGTTAAGCAGAAATTACAGAACGCCACCTGTTTCGAGCCATACATAGGTACTTCTTTTGCTTCGTTTTCGTTCATTCATCAGCGGGGTAACTTCGTAACACACCAGTAGCAATGGATTTCATTTTGACAGTTCAACAACATTCATTGCGTTATTTACGTTGTTGAACAGACAAATTTTTCGAAAATTTGAAGCAGTGGATTAACAATATCCTATAAAATTGTTCAGAGTCTGATTGATAGCGTGTTACGCAATTATGGTGCTGGTCAAACTCGCACACTGATTGTGAATACACCTGAATGACCTGTCACTATATCAACTATGATAATATGTACCTATCTTATTCTTGACCAAACAATATGCACTCCTTACACTCCTTCTGAGAGTCTTTTCACATATCGCTGTACGAATACAGCTTTGCACCAGTAATTCGGCAAACGGCCATACAGACTTATATCCAATACAAATTAAATATGCGGCACAACAGGCTTGCCACCACCCTGTCACCGACGTTTAGCATTTTAGCATAGATACACTCTGTCGTACCCCGCAGCTCTTCCGTTCCGTACCTCTAAAGGAAAAAACGGAATCCATATAGGATCGCTTCTTTATTCGTCCGTGTGTCAGTCAAGACCCTTTATCTCAAGAACTCATGGAGCTATCAAGTTGACATTACCTAATATCAAATACTGAAGTCGACAGTCCCTTGGGGCTCTAATAAAATCAAGTTTCTAATTCTAAGTCAGCGCAATCAAAATTAGGCTATATAAGCGACATATTTTGATACTCGCAAATAAATTAGAACCTATAGGGTACTTCACGTTGAACTAGAATCATGAAATTTAGCAAGAAGCAAGGTCTCATAGCGGTGGTTGTATCAATATTGAAAAATAAAACCGGTGACGCCAGTGACAAGGGTAATTACAGACCCATTTCATTGACGACTATTACAGCTAAAGTACTTGACGGTGTATTTGAGAGTCAAATTAGTAAACATCTTAAAATACACGATGCTCAGTTCGGCTTTAGGCGACAGTTATCAACTGAATGTGCTATTTCGGCCCTCAAGAATACTGTCAGGTACTATACGGAGAGAAGTTCGCCTGTATATGCGGCATTTCTAGACCTTTCCAGGGCATTTGACCTGGTGAGGTATAACGTCTTGTGGTGTAAGATGCGCGAAGCGGGAGTACCTGACGCCATCACAAATATGTTTCAGTAGGTATTGGTATGGCCACCAAACCAATCAAGTTAGATGGGCCAACGAGATGTCTGAGGATTACAGGTTGGAATGCGGGGTGAGACAGGGTGGATTGACCTCACCAGCGCTTTTCAACCTGTATGTTAACAAACTGATTGTCGAGCTCAGTAGCACTCATGTTGGTTATTCTATTGACGGACTGTGTTTCAATCAAAGACATTAAATTATATACTTGACAACTATCTTAAATCTCTTTGGTGTCAATAGTATTAGTTACGCGGACGACATGGTGCTGCTGAGTCCGTCAATTAGCATACTCAGGAAGTTGTTGGCGGTCTGTTAGGCCTATGCAGAAGCGCACGGACTTGTATACAACGTGCAAAAAAGCAAACTGCTTGTATTTAGGGCGAAGCATAAAAAAACAGCACATTATGTGCCACCAGTTCTGTTAAGGGGTGTGGCCCTTGAAAGAGTGCTAGATTTTAAGTACTTGGGGCACATAGTTACGGAGGACTTAAAGGATGATGCTGATATGGAAAGAGAACGGAGGGCGTTGGCTGTCCGATGCAATATGTTGGCCCGCAGGTTCGCACGTTGCACACCAGAAGTAAAAATAACTCTTTTCAAGGCTTTCTGTCAATCATTGTACACGTGCACTATGTGGGTTCGATATACGCAGAGAGCATACAACGCCCCAACTACGGTCACCGTCGACTTCACCCGCGGTTGCCTTACCTATTCATTTAATCTAAGGAGAACATCACTTGTCTACACAATTGATGGCACTGTCCATACAAGTACAACTTTCAACAACAGCAGTCGCACGTGGAGACTATTGTAGCTATTCACGTAGTATTCATCCGCCGCAAGTTCCCAACTCAGTGCGGATGTTCGTCGTTTGCAATCCATAGAACGTGAGACGGGGATCGTCTATTGTTACCATTGTCTTGTAGTCGGTGAAACAATTTGCTCAGCTCTACAATATGTCCTTCTTGCAGCAGGAATCGACATCGCTCGCTGAACGTATTCGCTTGCTGACTTGCGATGTGGAGAACGAGGCTCAGGATCAGAGATCAGATGTCGAGTAGCAGCGACAAGTCGTACAACAGCATCAGTATCGACAAGAATTGCGAGAAAGCGTTTGGCAGCGCTTCCACCAGCTCGTCTTCCTCCACGATATCGGTGCCGCTGCCCACGCGACAGCTGCCACCGGACTAGGGTGCTGTACAGATTACTAGTAGGTATAGACTACAGGTATCTATATCTATGGTAGAGGTAGGTACCATAGATATAAGTCCATATCTGTAGGCTGTACCTAGGTACTGGTAAGCGGAATCATGCAACTGTGGGTTATGTGGTTACATGTTCATGTTCATTGTGGAATGGAACATGTAATACAAAAAAAAAGTTATCTGAATATCCACTTTATGTAACATATTGTAAGACTTTTATTTTAAAACCCACACCAATTGTTCCGTAATAGGCTGGTTTTCCATTGGCATATTGTCCCTATGCTACGATGGACCTGGTTGTACGTCCTGCAAATATATTTTATATTGTAATCAGCATCATCAGCCTAATTTAGAATTTAACATCACAATATTATATTTTATTAGAATTAACTTTCTGGTATTGACGGTGTGGACTGTTCAGTCTAGAGCATGCCTCAGGTATGTATATTTATCCTTTTAGTCACAGAACTACATATGTTCAAAGCACTCGCTGATACAAATAATTACATAAATATTATCCTAAAGCACCCAAAAGTTTAAAAACTACAGTGGTTTAATTAGCGTTGTGTCGTCGGTTGTGATTGTTTTTGTTGTGTGTTGACTTTTTTGTATTCATCATGTTGGTCGAAACGAGCAAAGGGATCGTCATTCAGCCTTAAAATGTAATAAGAAATATGCAATAAACTCTTTTAATTATAATATTGGTTATAGTTTTACTGTATTCCTTAAAATACTTAAAGATAGACCTTTAACATGAATTTAAAACCCTTAAAACTCTCAGTCGAGATTGATCGATTATAATTTATAGTTTGTTTCAAGCCCTACATTCGTCCTTAAAACAGCGACGTGAGGTTACAAGCCTTGGGTTCGTCGACGACCACAGCTACACTAGAGAATGTGTCTGTCTCCTCGACGAACTCGTCGTAGCTGACAGCCATGAAATTGTCTTTTAGAGAATAGAACTGCAGTATCGTGGGTGCGTTTACAAACATTTAAACTCGCATACACAAACAGCCAGACCCGGAACAACTACCTGTAGGGGCTGTAGGTAATACAAATATTTGTTCCGTGCGGGAACCGAACCCGCGACACGCAGCGCAGCAGTCGATCGCTCAGCCACTGCGCGTGTCGCCAGTTTTCGTGGCTCAAATACAGTTATAAGTTAGTAATGCAAGTAAATCATTCAGGCTCATGATCCCCACGACTATACTATCCCTCCCCCCTCGGACCTCGCCTGCCTGGAAGGCGTTTAGTGGATAGGGTTTCAAATTGGTTATGGTTATTTTTAATAAACATGACAACTTCGTTAATAAATGTATATTGACGGATGTGTTAATAATTTATGCCTTGTTTAGTTCCACTTGTAGTGGCTACGTGTTGTGGCCATTGTTTTTAGCGAAACTTCCATTATGTCCTGTGCTATAATCGGGACGGCATATATTTGTTCAACCTTATTATATCACTGCTTGTTAGTGAGTCGTGTAAACGCTTAATGCACAGCATCTTGTGTTGCGTTGCATGACTTGCAAGTTCTCTGTGAGTTTTCAGTAGATCACTCTCCAGTAGGGCACGTGTAATGCCCATACACGTGCCCTGAAATCATTAAATAAATTGGATTCCACAAAAATCACACAAGTAATCGACTTTTATTTAGACAGTGTATAGCGCGTCCGATCGTACGAACAATTTGTTGTGTTTAAGTCTCCCGTATTATTACTATACACAGAGGGGAGACAGTTCCCTATATTTGGCTTGGATTAAAAGATAGTGGCTCCATCTACATTTTGTTTCTAAAACTTTAGGTTTAGTTAATATAAACATCTCAAAAGATGTCACTATAATAAAAAATCATTAGTTTAAATTTTATGTCATATTTACCGTAAAAATATTTATTTTACATTTTATTATTTAATTGAGCACATTTTAATATTTTTACACATGAAAATAAGACATTATTTATGTACTGTTATTTTTTTAACTGGCAACTATCAAAAGAAAAATTGTCCGGAAGAAACCCGGTATCTTATAGTATATATATCTCTTTGATTATACATTTCTAACATGACATTAGAAAAGACGTCATTTGGCATTATTGCCAGAGCAAAAATATTAAATGCTTCTAAAAAAATCACTTTTAATAAGTAATTTAGTCACAAAGTATATTATGTTCTGTGATACAAAGCACCTAGATTCAATCCATTAAATAAGTAAGGAATCTAGAACCGTGGTTATCCAATAACTCAGAAAGCGAACCAAAAACAACAATTAAAATTAAATATACCATTAGGGTAAGAATATTTTATACTAGTGATTTCTCTCTATAGGTAGGTACCTCGACTTTTAATCGTATTCAGTAGGTAACTTGACAGTTCAATTAAAAATAATGTTACCATACTAAAACTATAGTGTTGGGGTAGTGAACGATTTTGCGTATAGAACGAATGATAAAAATGATTTAATTTCAATAAAACTATAAATACCTGTGTGTGTAAGATGTGCAATATAAGAATAATTATTAATAAAGTCGTTATTATTAAGTATAGTAGTAATTTCCTTTTTTTATTTTCTTTTAATAGAAATAAAATAAAAATCATGTTATTTTACTTTTTTTACTTTTGTCATTTTATTTCCTCTGGCAACTCGAGACATAGACGTCATTCTTGACGTCATTCTTCTTATTCATTTTTAAGACATGTTATTAAACTTAAAATAAGTAGTATAGACTTAAAGTACAAGTAAAAGCATTTAAGTACAGACGATTTCTTTAATAGATTTTCAACTTTATCGCTCAAGCATTAAGGTTCAAGGTTGATTGGGAAAATTTAACAGTTTCGGGTAGCTTGACCTGCTGGCGTCTGTACATTATTTAAGTTCATTCAATTTAGTTCAATCTTACACCACCTCACTACCTTTTTTGTCAAAACCTGGTAACCCTTCAACTGTCAAGTTACTGAATACTAGACATGGGTCGTACTTGCAAAATCGAGTACCAGGGCTCCCAAGTACGTCCACCTTAAAAAACCACGGCCTAAAACCTGAGGGGCAATTCTCGTAATATTTAGAACGTTCACAGTCTGATCTCAGTGTCAATCTGTCAAATATACCTCTAATTTCCCTACATTTTTAAGCAAGGCAAGTTTTTGACATTGATTGTCGTTGAGATGAGATTGCGACTAGATTTTGAACGTTTTTAATGACGGGAATTGGGCTTCAGGGCTCTAAATACTTTCAAGTATTTTCTATCTGCATCGAAAATTGATCCATGACTTCATACAAATAAGAAATACGTACAATTCGCGTATTCAAAAGCTCTGTTGGAAGTAAACATACTTGCATATGAAATTGATGCGTGACTTCCTATAAATAAGGAGCACAATCGCGTTTATAAATAAATACTTACAAACCAATAAAGTAAAAAAATACTTGCTTACGAAATTGTTCCGTAGACTCTTACTGATAAGGAGCATGATCGCATTTGCAAAAACTAACGCAGTTGAGTAGTACCTACCTACGTAGTTGAGCGAGTAGTCGTATAAAATACTTTGAAGTCTTGCAAGTATTTCGGTTCGGTGTGCGTACTTGGAAGCAAATACCGGGTATAAAAACCTGGTCGCGTAAATACGTACCTTCCCTACTGAGTACGATTAAAAGTCGAAGTAATAGCGTACAAAGCGCGTTATATAAAATATTAAATAAAAAAATATTAAATATTATTAAAGGTTCCTGAACGTGTGTACCTACACACGTTCACGAACGTGCACGTTCATGAAGTCAAAATCAGGAGGCTCATTCTCAAGTAATGCCAAAGTCGGGCAAAATGAACGAAAATATAGTGACAACGATATATAACGCGCTTTATACGCTATTACCCCGACTTTTAATCGTATTCAGTAGGGAAGGTACGTACTCTGGATTTAACTTTGTGTTTCACAAGCAGTGGCAGTACCTACTGCCACTGCTTGTGAAACACAAAGTTAAATCCAGAGTTAACGACTGCAATTTACAGCTCAGCATCAAGTTTTGTGCTAATAAATAAATGTACGCCCCGTCACATATATGTCTTTGCAGGGCTGATTTTTCAATCGACAGCTAATTTTTATTCGAGGAATAAAATTTACGTCTGACAGTTTTTGTATGGAAGAACTGTCAAAAATTGAAAATTATTCTTCCGATAAAGTTATCTGGCGTTGGAAAAATCAGCCCGCAGAATTATATTCTTAAGAATGACCAATACAATTCTCAAAGTTAGAATTTGCCTCAAATGATTTTATGCAACAGTCAATCAATCGGGTAATTTTTAGAGAGTTGGATTGATGAGAAAAAATAATAATTTTGCAGGGTTTCCTTAACTCTCTATTTTGCCATGTTCAATAAGAATGTTCTGAACCACTGCTCACAAAATGGTGAAAGGAAACATCGTCAGGAAACCGGCAAGTCTTAGAACCAAAAACTCGAAGACATGTGACATCTACCAACTCGCACTGGGCCCTCGTGGTGGATTACCAGTCCCAGCAGTGGGAACATTATAGGCTGATTATGTTTAAGAATGTTTAATAATGACGTTAACGATACAAACAACGTTTTTCATCGTTATTGAGTAACGTTTTTTAGTAACTGAGGGATAAACGGATCTAATACTTAACTACACATCAGTAGCATTGACGTTCGACGTCGCAGTGACGTTGACGTCCTTTTTACAGTCCCTTTTTCTCCTCATTTGCCCACCCCCCCGCGCAAAATGCTGCCAGATTAGACCATTTTACGCAGCTTAGGGTACCTGGAAGAGAAACTTATGGGCGATGCCTTTATTTCAAAGTTATCAACACAACTCTCTAAGATCAAGACAGTAATACTACTGAATGACTATTTCATGAAATCTTGACATTTTAGGATTATGCTAACTTAACAAGTTGTATTACTGATTCTAATTTTTATAATTCTGTAAATACATATTTGTTACGGCCGCGAATCATATTTTAATCAACGTACAACTTAGTACTGACCAGCAAATTGCAAAAAACGTATGAAAATTTGAATTTCGCGGGCTACCTTAGAGTATCCACCTTAGGTGGAAATAATATATGTTTTTTGGCTGTCACTAAAATTTTAAATAAATTAGGCCCACATTAAAAAAATGGGGTGACTTTAGACTATTTGGGACGTTTTTCGCGACTTGGAGCGTGCCACACAGGGCAACAATGCCCACACCATAGGTCTACAGTAGGGATGGTCCGATACCATTAAAGTATCGATACTTATTCACATGAGTAGTAGGTACTCAAATATTTTTTTGTGATAATAGTCATTAATCAACCAGCCTATAATGATCCGACTACACACACCGTTTGATTCAGGCCTCCCCTCTTCGAGAGGGAATGGGCGCAGGCCCAGTGCGGGTTGATAGATGTCACTTGTCTTCGAATTTTTGGTTCCAGGACACCCAGTGTTCTCATGATGTTTGCTTCACCGTTTTGAGAGCAGTGGTGATGAAATTATTAACACAAAGTGAAGCGCCTGCCTAGAGTCTCTCTGAGGGATCGAATTCGCAACGAGGTGATCCGGCAGAGAACCAAAGTGGTCGACATAGCTCACAGAATAGGCAAGCTGAAGTAGCAATGGGCCGGCCATATTAGCCATAGAACCGATGACCGTTGGGGTAGACGTGTTCTTGAGTGGAAACCGCGAATCGGTAAACGTAAGATGGGACGCCCTCAGTCTAAATGGAGCGATGACCTTCGCAGGATGGCAGGTAGCAGTTGGATGAGAGTTGCCGAAAATCGAGTTGAATGGCGTGCAATAGGAAAGGTCTATGTCCAGCAGTGGACTGGTATAGGGCGATGATGATGATGAAGCACCTGCCTGGGTTCGATCCCACGAACTATAACTCGGTGGACGGGGCCGTTACAACTGGGCCACCAGCTGCTCGTTCATATCAGTACTTACTTACTCCAAAAGTATCAAGAACTACTTACTTAAATCGATTTCTTTTTAGGTAGTTATATGAAATACATTACATGGGTAGATTGTACTATTATTTATTAATTAATATAATCAATACAAGACAATTAACAACCAACATAATTAACTTTTCAGAAGCAAATTTTTTACACAAAAAATCAGGTTTAGAAAGTTTCCCCAAAATAATAATTGGTCCAAATATTTCGTGGATAACTTATTTTAATTTTCAGTCATAGTTGCAGCAGCTGTGAAAAGGTGACTACGACAAAAAGGTAGTGTATAAAAACCTTATAAAGAAGGAAACATTATTTTCATTACTTCTCATTCTGCAAATGAGTTGCTTTCTAGAGATACTAGCTACCGATATATAAATATTATAATTCGATACAACTACTTTAAAAGAATTCATTTGATACTAAAATTATTTAGTATCGAAACAAAAGGATCGAGTACTTTCTGTATCGAAGCATCCCTAATCCACAGAATAAGATTTATTCAGTCACTTGGTAGCTTCGTAGCTCGCTCCTATTATAAAGTGCTCTGTGGCTCGCTCACAAGGCTCGCGTGTGTTGACGTCTGACTGCTGTCTAGCGTCTTTAAGAATTGTTTACAAAAATAAAGTTTAACATTACTCCGTGTGCGTGTTACAACTAGTGAAGTGATATTTAATTGAACATTTTGCTGAATCAACGATCCTGTGTTTTCAAATTTGAAGTCAGCCAATGGCCTAAGAGCGCGGTAAGTTTTATAAAAAAAATTAGAACAGATGGTGAAAACGATTGTTGATTGCATTGCACTTTGTTGTTGCTTTTATGTGTTGTTATTTTGTGTTTTTTTTTGTTGTTTTCGGGGTTAATTAAAGTAATTAAGTTATTGCTGTGTGTTATATGTGCTTGCGTAGGTAGGATAATGCATCCGCCTCTTGTGCATTGCTCATCTTAACCTTATGATGACCCATACGATTTGAACACATAGGTAAGCACGTACTAATATTGGACATATTGAAACTGGCTTTGATCCTGGGCCTTAATGGCATTCTGTGCCTGTTCATTGAAGTGCTGCAAGTGTTCTTGTGTGTTAACACTTGTGTTAACATCATATACTGTGGGCTTTGAGTTGATAAAAGTTGGGAAGTAAACTTGGTAACATGTAGTTATTGTTACTGAATCACTTATGGAATTTTATATTTTGTCAGTTTAATGTTGACGGGTGAGCGGCATTGTATTGCATTGTATTTATTTGTGTCTGATTCAGCGAAGTTGCTTTGCGTTTCAGTGCTTGCAGTTTAATAGTATGGCATAGCTGTTTGTATTACCTTTATATGAGTGTAATAGAGAATCTTCTATTTTATTAGTTGACATAACATTATGCTTGTTATTCCTGACGGGTAAGGCAGAAGTGTACTTATAGAGAGTGATGATCTTTCGCCAGTTATGTATAAGTCTCATGTGGGGGAGAGCCTATTGTCTACTGGGCACCCATTCAGACTCCGAGCTCCTACTGAGAAATTCCTGATGGGAACCTCAATAACACTTTTCTTAGCGCTCATACTTAACAACAGTGCTTGCAAGCACTACACCAACGAGGCTGTATTGTTGTACGCCTCAAGTTATTATTGTCAAAATAAACTTGGAAAGTCCTATCTTAGCTTCACAAAACTTTTACAAATCTTTTACTAAGAGTAGTCATTTATAGCAGTTATAAATTTTAACTAGATTTTGAGATATGGATGCCTGTCAGTCACGACTGAGGGACCACCTTTAACCGATTGTATCTTTTGAGTGGCTACTTTTACAAACTAGAGGCTGAATTTACAATTGTTTGAGAACTTTTACTAAAAGCTGACGCATTCAAAAGCTCAAAATTCGAATGTGGTCCCTCAATGGGAACGCAATTGAGTTTAGATAGGCAGTTGCTCATCTAAAATCCCTAACCCAACATAGTCTGGACGGGTGGAGTCCAACATTGTTGAAAAAGGCTAGGCAGTTGATGACTGTATGAAGATTGGCACCAACCTAAGCTGATGACAACGAAATAGAGTGAATCTTATGCTCTCTTCTTTGTACGGGCGTCGCTAACGCCGAAATAATTACCTCCCCACTATACTTGATACTTTTGCGATGATTTCTGGGTATCCTAATTTAGTCAGCAAGCAAAATCAGAACAATTTCTATATTTTAATTCAGAATCTTCTATAACTAATAATTGTCAAGTTTTGAAACCGTAAACTGAATGACATAGTTAAATCTGTTAAATTCCATTGCAATCATTTGCTTATTATAAGTGATTTCTGAAAAAAAAAAGCTTCGACTACAATACCACAGATTACACAATACGCTAAAGTATAAGGGTGCGATTCCACTGAACTGAGACGAGCGGAGCGGAGAGATGTGCATGAATCGACCAATCACATAGACTAAAAAAGTTTTTTACAAAAAAAAAAACAAACGACTTCCAAAAAAAAACACTACAAAGTGAAAAATAACTTTAATTTCGGAAGTTGCTGTCGTTGGTTCCTTTGTACCTACCCCACAAAAATTCATATACAGGGTGTCCCGAAACTCAACGATAACCTGGTACCGGGCGAGAGGCCAAGGTATACTAGTTATGAAAAAAAAAAAAAAAATCCATGTCAAGCGTTAGTCAAGCGATCATGGACATTTTTCGAAAAAGTTGAAATTTTGACACCCTTGGTCGCATTTTTAAGTACTGTGATCACAATTTTTTATAATTTTTGTGATTTTTTTAATAATGTAATCTCAAATAACAGTGCTATTAATCGCAACCACAAATCAAAGTAATAAACATTGTTAACTAAGTAAAATAAATTAAATTTTGACGAGTTATGGTTTACAAAATTATTGTCAGTTAACTTTGACACTCCATGTTGGAAAAAAAATGTAACACATTACCCTTGGCAAGTTATTTCAAAAGATGGCCCATTTAGTCTAGATTTCAAAATGGTACAACACTTGCCACTTTTCTTGCCAATGACTTTTCGTGCTACTTCGTATTTTTTGCGAAGGGACCTCATGGAAAACTTAATCAAAATAAAACAATCAATTATCGTAACACTTTAATATCCGCCTAAAAGTAGATGCTCAAATTGTTTCCCTCCGGCACGACTGCAAGCTGTGCATCGCCTCAGAAATGACCTCTTCACCAGTCGTGCACGTCTACTCGCATTTATTTCTTCTGATGCTGCATCAATTTTTTTGCGCAATTCTAATAGATTTCGTATTGGTTTTGAGTAGACTTTTTCTTTTATGCATTCCCAGTAAAAGAAAAACTACTGGATTCCAGCCCCCTAATTGCATAACACAATATCAATCTCAATCTGAATCGTTTTGAAGGATATTTTTAATCCATTGCTTCATATGTTAAAAAAAAAATATACTCCATTCAGGTCTGGGGAACTAGGAGCCATAAAATTGTCTAAGTAAAATTTTTTGGACTGACGAATCGACGTTCAAAAGAGATGGTTATGTAAACTTACACAACCTACACGGTTGGCACATGGAAAACCCGCATTTGATGCGTGATCCTCACGCATCAAATGCGGGTTTTCCATGTGCATCCCAGTACCATTTTAAAGTCAACATGTGGACAGGAATTTTAAATGGTCAAATAATCGGACCATTTGAGCTGACTGACAATTCAATTCAAATTCAAAATCCCTGCGGGGTAATTGCGTACCACACTATCAGTAGCAATGGGTTTCATTTTGACTGTTCAACAACATTCATTGCGTTATTTACGTTGTTGACCAGATTATTTTTTCGAACATATGAAGCAATGGATTAAAAATATCCTTCAAAACGATTCAGATTGAGATTGATAGTGTTACGCAATTAGGGGGCTGGAATCCAGTAGATTTTTTTTACTGGGAATGCATAAAAGAAAAAGTCTACTCAAAACCAATACGAAATCTATTAGAATTGCGCAAAAAAACTGATGCAGCATCAGAAGAAATAAATGCGAGTAGACGTGCACGGCTGGTGAAGAGGTCATTTCTGAGGCGATGCACAGCTTGCAGTCGTGCCGGAGGGAAACAATTTGAGCATCTACTTTTAGGAGGATATTAAAGTGTTACGATAATTGATTGTTTTGTTTTGATTAAGTTTTCCATGAGGTCCCTTCGCAAAATATACGAAGTAGCACTTTCATTGCAAGAAAAGTGGCAAGTGTTGTACCATTTTGAAATCTAGAATTAATGGGCCATCTTTTGAAATAACTTGCCAAGGGTAGTGTGTTACATTTTTTTTACAACTTCGAGTGTCAATATGACAATAATTTTGTAAGCCATAACTCGTCAAAACTTAATTTATTTTACTTCGTTAACAATGTTTATTACTTTGATTTGTGGTTGCGATTAATAGCACTGTTATTTGACATTACATTATTAAAAAAATAACTGTAAAATTATAAAAAATTGTGATCACAGTACTTAAAAATGCGACCAAGGGTGTCAAATTTCCACTGTGGGGATCGCCCGGAGGACACGGTGGAGCATACGGTGGAGGTCTGCCCGGCTTGAGCGGGGCCCCGCCGTGTCCTCGTGGCGGCGATCGGCGGCGGCGACCGCTCGCTTCCGGCCCTCATCCAGGCCATGGTACGGAGCGAGAGTGAATGGGAGGCCGTCACTTCCTTCTGCGAAGCAGTAATGCTCGCGAAGGAGGAGGCGGAGCGCGTGAGGGAGAGGCAATCGCTGCACCCTCGCGCGCCTAGCCGCCGCAGGAGACGCCCTGGACGGAAGTCAACAGCCGACTCCCGGCCACCGTAGGCGCGGGCTTGCAGCGGCGAGCTATGGGCTGCTCGCCGCCCGGAAAGGACCAGGCCCGGGTCGACGGCGCGTTGTGTTCCACGCGCGCCTCAAAGAGCTGTCAGCACGAACTGACGGGGTCCGCTAGGGCCGATGCCGCCGGAGCTGCGGGTTGTTCGAAAGAGATACCGTGGCCCCTGGCACAGGCAACTGAAGGAACACGGGTGGGTTATAGTCAGTAAAAGTTTGACACTCCCTTCTGCTCTGCCGGGAGGAGTCATTTGATGATTCCCCACCCAAAAAAAAAAAAAAGGTGTCACATTTTCAACTTTTTCGAAAAATTTCTATTATCGCTTGACTAAGTGACATGGATTTTTTTTCTTATTTTTTCATAACTGGTATACCTTGGCCTCTCGCCCGGTACCAGGTTATCGTTGAGTTTTGGGACACCCTGTACATATACTTGAAAGATTAGAGGTACCCCAATAACAACTTTGACAGAAATAAGGATGTACCGTGGTATACTGAAAACATCTGCGTACCCCTTTAGAGTATACAGGCGTGATGTTATGTTGTGTGATTACGTAAACAATGCATACAATTATGCGATAGCAGCAATCGCGGTTGATTTGCTGGTATTTATCGAAGAGTTCCGTTGTCTGCCTCCGAAACTCATTATCAGAACTTTACGAAATTTAAATGGGACCATTTCGGAGTAAACCACTTTCGAACAAAAAAAGCATTTTGCAAATCCTTCTTACATATATGACGGAGTTATACCCGAACATACATAAAAAAAAACCATCCGGATTGAGAACCTCCTCCTTTTTTTGACGTCTGTTAAAAATCCATATCACGTCTAAGTATCTCGTGTCGTCTCTGATTGATTGATTTCTGCACGTCTATGCTCCGCCCGCTCGTCTCCGCTTTAGTGGAAACGCACCCTGAGGCATAGATAGCCTGTATTGTAACGAAACCATAACGCGATTCAGAAATTGGGAATAAAGGCACAACGCCACCTATCGAGTGTCGTTGTAAATTTTTTAAGCCCCTAATTTTATTTATCCTCTTTAGAGGATTCAAATTGAAATAAAATCGTATCCAATAGTTAATTGTTATGATTTTATTTTGAATATATTACATGTTTACATATTTCGTTATTTTTGTACGAAGTTTTCTAAGTAAGCGCATTTTACAAGTTATGCCTCTATTACGTATACTCGTATAATACTCACATTCAGTCCGGTCTCATCAGATACATATTTCTGTTCTATTAAGACTACTTTTATGCAGCGCAATAATAGTCGCACAATAGCGCTATCAATTAATTCACACGTCACTAACCAATAAATACAACCAAACGACAACGTTCATTCCGATCAAGTTAACTATTCATAAAACTCATGTCTACCTCACAGAAATCTAAATTCTTTATTTAGTTTTCTATGATCTACCTTTCTGACTTTACGAAATGTGTGAACAAAGCGAACAAGATAAAGAATAATTATATTTCTGTCCCATTACTTCCAATCGAGTAAAAACTTACAAAAAGTCGATGTACTGCGTGAGATTTGAACACACGGCTCACTGATTCACGCATATATGTATCTGCACGCGCTTAACCATCTTGACTCATACTATAACGTTGAAATTATGAGCTACATACAATCACTTGTTGACTGACAACAATGTGTTTATTGTCTTGAAACTAGAAGGATGTAAGTCAAATTAAACGTCAAGCTATTGCTTTGTGAGATTGCCTATGGACTTTTCGCATGCTTAATGGAACACTGACCCATTAGTAGATGGTCAGATGTGATTTCCGTTTTTTTTTTTACTCAGATCTCATCAATAGTTAATCATAGACGTTCAAATTACAAGCATTCATGATTAATATAAATCAGTTTTATTTTTATGCATCAACAAGTAGGATAAGTCCTCATAGCAAGATCTTCTTTTGAGTTTTCCCAAAAATCGTCTTTTTTTGAGTTAAGTCAGTATTCCATTAAGCATGCGTTTTGGTCGACACTGTACGTACTCGTACATTTCGGTGATTCATTTTTATTTATATTAGAAGATAGATATATATTTTTTAATCTGTCAAAAAATCCTGTGTATAAAGACCCAAAAAGACAGGTTCTTTAAACATTTAAAAATAAATAACGAATTAGATATCGTTGATACATTGAAGAATACAACTTTGGCGTGGCATGACAACTCAAACTCAAATCATTTATTTCAATTAAACCATTTACAGGCACTTTTGAACTGTCAAAATTAAATAGTCGGTCAGTTAGTCAGAGAGTTGAAGCTAGTTGCCCATTCCACAACGTAGATCTGTATGGAGAAGAACGGGCAAGAAACTCCAAGGACACTCTTTTAAATCAAGATATTATTACAAAATCCTGGGTACATTATTATTATTGCTTCTATATGCGAGAACAATGTAAAAAAGACACAATTTAAAATTTAAAATAAGCCCTGATAGTTAAGAGATGACCAGTCTCAACCGACGGCGCCCGTTCACGAACATGACGTGTGGATCAGCACCACCCAGCTCAACCATTTTGTAGGGAACCGAATGATCCAACACACGCGCCACCACCAGTGAGACATTTAATTGAGCATGACATATTCTCAACTGCCATGCTCTTTCAAGTCAACATCAAAATATCAAACTGAATTAACAGGTATTACGTTTAGTCGGTTTCTTTTGTTTACGTTACTCAAAACATTGTTGGTTATCATCCTTTCCTCTTCTTTCTATGTCCGCAATGAGAGTCTACACTTACAACTCAGAATGCCCACCGTCCAGTAGTTCATAAAACGCCTCTCCAAGCCTATCTTTGATACTGCGGACGACCGACTTTTTTTTTGTTTTTGAAATGACTTCTCGCAGTTCAACCTATGAGGTCGTCGTCTGCTTAACCGAGCTTGCCTGTGGATGCCTCAATAATTTCAAGCGTCCAGCCAGGGCTAAAGAACTTAAAACTTAGCGACTACACGCTAAGCAAGACCAGTAGTTTTAAATTCGTCACTAAATAACTCCTATCCAGCCTGTCCCTAGCTGCCCTCTCCCAGCGACGCCCTAAGCCGAGGTCCGAACGCCACAGGGCGTGCCCTTAGCGTGTAGTCGCTTAGTTTTTAAGCCCTGGTTGGAAGCCTTAATTTATTGAGGCATCCACAGGCAAGCCAGATTAAGAAGACGATAACCTCATAGGTTGAACTGCGAGATCCCATTCCCAAAAAAACCGGTTATCATGTGAAAATTATGACGTTTTCATTTAAAATGCCTAATTATATTAGAAAATAACTTCGTTAAAAGTGCGTGTGAATAGGCTTTGGTGAAATTTCGGTATTTATGCTTGTAGCACTGTTCATTAAACCAAATGAATGAATATTGATCAAATTTATAAATACTCGTATAACACTTGCATACTTGTACGTAAAATAATTAATAGAAAATACATACACAAATAACATTTACAAAAAGAAAGCAAATTCAAAAGCGCATGACGAGACAGGCTAACAATATAATTTTAAGAGCGCCGAGGATAAACTACGGTAGACAGACTGTCGTATATGAGGGGGCACAACTCTATACCTAAAGGAATCAAAATCACTTTCAACTTTTAAAAGGCTATTAAAGCATCATAAATTCAGAATAATGTTTGAATTGTAAGTCTGTACTCTTCTTTATTTTTTTATTTTTATATAACTTCATTTTAGATCATACCCCAACGAAACCGTCGCAATCTTAATTTTTATGTTTTTCCTCATAGATGTTAATAATTGTATTCTTATTGAGTGAAATAAATTATATTAAACTGTAATAATTATAAAATTTATAACAAAAGGTTTAGCATCCATGAATCACGTGTTTTTTTTGTGTACCTTACGTACCTAAACCAACGGAGTATAGATAGGTATGCTTTGAATGGTAAAATGCTGGAATAGTTTCAGAACTCTTTGTTGACGTCCGTTTTTTTCGTTTTAAAAATCTACGTTTGAATGTGAGTGAGTTGTATCAGTATGGGTCACTACGGAACTATGTTGACACACTCGGCAGTTATACGGCGTGTTTCCGATGCGCCCTCTGTAGTACCGTGATGAATTTTCAAAATATCAACTGAAAATAAACACCAAAATAAATAATACGCATCGTTGTTCTTTCGGAATAATTAATTTTATTTATGTTCACATTTATTTTGACCTGCGCATGTGTTAGCCTAAACAATAATCGACTATTTAACTAATATTATTTGTGAGTTGCAACATTGTCATTTTTAACATGATGACTTTTGATGAAAAACGGCGGGGAAGGTTTTTTATGGTTTTTTTTTCTGTCAGCTAGAGATGATGAAAGTGGTCACGAGTAAAATTACTATTTTACTGTGTAGAGTACCATTAAAGTGAATTGTCTAAGTATTCGATTTTATATTTCTAACACAATGACATGGGTGATATTGGTTTCCCAGTAAAAATCCTCCTCAGTTGCTCGCCTCTGCCCACGCCAAGTGTGCGCCGGCCTTTTGTGACCCCCTTCCATTCGGGCCGCCCCACCCATCGCCGCCGCTCCACCCATCGCCGCCGCGGCTGCGCCCGCCGCAGGCTTGCAACGGGTTGCAGCAGTATTGGTAGTATCGTTCACGGCTCCGGACGTGCTTTACAACTGACGATCCTATTGTGACCTACGCTTCTTTGAATCTTGTTTGGTAATCAGAGTGCCGGAGTTTTCATTCATAGGTGTTAAATACTATAAAAATATATTTACACAACATCTAAATCTAATCACTGGTAAGTAATTACATACAGTAGATAGAAATATTTCAGGCTCAGCAGGCTAGTTTATGTGAAAATTGTCGTTTTTTTTTTTGAGATATACGCACTGATTTGATTTTGAATATTTTAAAATACGATTTGTCCCGGTAAACCCGCACCTAGACGTTAGGTAGATATTTTGGCCGAACGTTTTATACGGCGCGGGAGCGTCGCGGCCTTCGCGCCGTACCGTAAGAAACCGCGCTGTGAACAAGATTCCTTATGATCCAGTACAAAAGAGTTAGAAAAATCACCCCAATATTTTAAATGTTGCCTGGCCCTACATATTAATTCTTGTTTACAGATCATGGGTACTTGCTGTAGCAAGGAAGTTGCCGTACCGACGGATGCTTACGGGGCATCAGGCGGGGCTGTTGCTTCCACCGCACGCGCTGCGGAGCCCCGGCCCTCTGGCAGTAAAGTAGTTGACCCCAGAGTCATAGACAGCCTTGTGCTTGAGCTACTCGACTTAATCGCATCCTTCGTTGACAAGTAAGTGGACAGATATTATAAGACTTTAGGTTTAAGGTGCTCTCAACATTTGCTAACCTGTAAACAGCAGAGCTGAGGAGGTCTTGAAACGGCGCACCATACTTCGTGGAAAGGTAAGTGGACAGATATTATAAGACTATAGGTTTTAGGTGCTGCCAACATCTGCTGACCTGTAAACAGCGGACCCACGGAAATCTTGAAACGGTACACTGAGATTTTATAGTTTGTGTAAATTTTTTAGGATATAATTAGAAATAGGAGTTCACACCCTGTCAGCCTTTTAGCGAGTATTTTAATTTTTGAAGAGCTGTCCGTTCAAAAATTGTAATTATAGAAACAAAGTTTTGCAATCAACATATTATTATTTATCTTTTCTCTTTGATTATTTTATTAATGAGTAAAAACAATAGAAAATCTTCTGAAAATAAGTTTAAAATAAACAAATTTAATCAAAATAGGGTGCTTTTTACCAGTCATTTGGAACCTAAGGTCAACCTATGCGTATCCAATATGCGCCGGTTAACGGGTATTTGTGATGTGACAGTAAACTGAAATCTAATACCCACGACTTAAAGCACTTAATAGTTTTTAAAAATTTTACGTACCCGTTTTTCTTTATTTTAAATATCATGGCTGAAAGACAGATCCATTGTGGTACAGAAGGCCAGTTAACTTATAGCGTGGGAAATTTGACTAAAATGTTAGACTCACTTTGGATTCGTTTAAAACATTTTTTTTTTCATTTATCATTTTTTTTAGTGAGTATATTAAAATTTATACTGTGAAGACTACCCCGCGTGTACGTTTTTAGAGTTTCCTACCCAAATTGTGGCAACGGAACCCTATTACTAAGCCTCCGCTGTCCGTCTGTCTGTCGGCGAGCTGTATCTCATGAACCGTAATAGGTAGACAGTTTTGTATTTTCACAGAGTGTGTATTTCTATTGCCGCTTTAACAACAAATAATAATAAAAGTAAAATAAAGTTAAAAAATAAAGGGTAGCCCTTTAATTTTTAACTTTATTTAAATAAAAAACCTTCCCCCTTTAATTTTTAACTTTATTTAATTAAAAAGTCTTAAATAATTTGTGGTTTCCTGAAAATATCGGCTTTCAAAAATATAGATTTTTGCTTTCCATTTTTCGTCACAATAAAAGAGATAATACATGATAATGGCCGACTTATATAATATGGAACATAAAACAACAAAACATCAGCCCATATTCAAGAAAGGAGTAGGCAGAAGTGTATGGAACAATCACAATTCGTAATTTATGGTACATTTCGCGAATAACTGTTCTGTGTTGATCTTCCTGTACGAGTCGCAATTAATACTTTTTAGGGTTCCGTACCCAAAGGGTAAAAACGGGACCCTATTACTAAGACTTCGCTGTCTGTCCGTCCGTTTGTCTGTCACCAGGCTATCTCAAGAATTGCGATAGCTAGACAGTTGAAATTTTTACAAATTATGTATTTCTGTTGCCGCTATAACAACAAATACTAAAAACAAAATAAAATAAATATTTAAGGGGGCCTCCCATACAACAAACGCGATTTTTTTGCCCTTTTTTGCTCGATATCAATAATGGCAACAAGTAAGCACTTGAAATATTCACAAAATACTCAGTTGTATTTTTACTTTAATAATAAATAATAAAATTAAAATAAATTATATATTTAAGGGGGGCTCTCATACAACAGACGTGATTTTTATAGATATGGTACGGAACCCTTCGTGCGCAAGTGTGACTCATACTTGGCCGGTTTGTTTTTCTTTTCTATTAATTTTAGTTACATAAAATCACACTGGTATTCCTCGTAGGGAGGGATAGGCAGAGGTATACCTTTATAATAAGTTGCTACATATGTAGGTAGGTACTGCATTGTGTTTTTCGTCAAAATGAACTATCAAACACAAAGATAGCCAACTAATATAAAATTAAATTTATAACATAACATAACATTACGCTTGTAATCCTCTAAGGGATGGCAAGAGATATATAAGACACCCAGACTTTACGCAAGTTTGGTATTTAATGATTCCCCACATAGATGTGGAATACATATCATCACACCAGTCTTGTCCGATGGATAGGTAAAGTTAATTACGCCTCTATATAAGTAGCTCCATTGGTAGGTACTTATTTTTCGTCAAATTGAAAGAAATTAATACAATGATAGTCAAATAATACAGGGTGTAAAAAAACCCATCACATAGCCATCTCATTCTCTCTTTTCAGCCGAAAAACAACAGCCCGGTCTAGGCCACGACATAGCTCCTCCACATCCACAAGGTCCGTGCCTCCCGCTCGCGGCAGGTTCCTGCGACTTCGATGCAATATTTGGGCGGCCATCCTACGGTGCGTCTGCCGGTACGTGGAAATCTTCACGCCAAGCGTGGCGAATATGGCAACATCTCCCCGCCCCCCAATGTGCAATGTTGTGCGATGTTAACACACGCAAAACATTGCGCTTATGGGTGCATGCAACGGTACAGGGGTCGTGGGAGTATTAAAAATTGTGTTATAGCATTAAAAACTCATCGAGAGGAGGCCTGTGTCCCAGCAGCGGAAACGTTAAAAGCTTATTATATATATATGTATATGTATATTAAAAACTTGTTTTCGTCAAAAAAAGTCAATGGATGTTGGTAGTTGGACAGTAAACTTTGACCTTCAATATCTCCGTAACCAGAAGGTATTGTCCAGTATAAAAATATGATTACAAGGACGGGGTGTACAAGTAGCGAAGTGTAATATTACAAGGACGGGGTGTGCAAGTAGCGGAGTGTAATATTTGCATGTGTTTTCCTCCACAATGGAAGAGATCAAAGATATCCGAATAATCTCCACTTTTGTGTATTTGTGATATTAAGCTTTAATCATAATATTATGCCTGTATTCGACTATGGGATAGACAGAGGTACGGTAATTTTACAGGTATTTTACAGTACAATAACCAATAAACTTATTCTGCTCAAAAACAACATCTACAATTCACCAGTGAGATCATACTTATAACACACACACAACATAACATCACGCTTGTTTTTCTCGAAGAGTTAGGCAGAGGTGAACCTAGAACACCCACATTTCGCCAGTTATGTTCACGTCTCATGTAATAGGAAGTTATTGTTAAAAGCTTTGCCCTGAAGGGCTTCTGTCAGTATATTTGCCATATCCGAAACCGATCTTGCGTTAAAATAATGTGTCACGTTCACATTATCAAGTAAGTTATCCCAGTGTTGGTTAGCCGAAGACAGTTGTTTTTCGTATAAACATGCGCTGGGTGGCATGTGTAAATAGTACCTACACGCCAAGTATAATCTTACCCATGCTGAGACTCTTCTGAGATGCTCGTTTCTGCATTCTCTAAATAACTTCTAGAGGAATGGGGCGCTCCTACGTAATCTGTCATAAATATTTGCATTATTTGCAACATTTTGAGGCGCTGGCTCGCCAATATCTTCCGGTTCTGTAACTTGTGGGTTATCAAGATGTAGTTGCTGGTGTTCTGGTTCCACAGCCAAATCATCAGGGTGTTGTTCATGTAGTTCTGGTAGATCACGTAGTAGTTCTACGGCATTATTAACTCTTTGCCAGCACCTGTGCACCAGCACCAACACAACCTTTAGCGAAAATAAACACATGCAGCATACATATATGTATATACCTACCTGTTGGTGTTGTATTTCTATTACCAACATTACCTATGTGGGTAAGTCCACACGCCTACACATCGAGCTATACTTTTCCAGTTTTGCTGACCTCACATAGTATAGATTTTTCGTACAATGACAAGTCAGCTTATAATTGCGTACATAACTGTAGTAGTCTATTTTGTAAAATGTGGTTAGAGTGTCCTGTAAAATATATCTCCTCTGTCGAAGTACAGATCGTGGAGGACAGTCCGTAGCAGAACACGACTGATATTCCGGTCAACAAACAAATCACAATGAATAATCAGAGTCTAAAGAAAATGCCAGGGTCAGTTGAATAGCTACTTATCTATCAGTTCCAGTTAACAGAAAAAAAAATCTGTTGATAATGTTAAAAAATAAGTTGATTTATGTTCGCATAACTCGACATAATGTATGGATCAACTGATTTTTGAAGTGAAAACTTCTTTAGCAGCGTTGTGAACTTGTTGTGATGGGTAAAAAATGTTAAACTCGCGTCAGGACACGTGACCTGGTCGAAAATTCGTGAGACGGAGGGAGAGTAGACCGCATTCTAAAATATCAAAAATGCACAATAACGTTGTACATTTTTGATATTTTCTTACGAATTTTCGATCAGGTCATCATATTCAAGTTTTCACTTCTGCCGGCACTCCCGGAGTGGAACCCGTTGTTTCTTTTTCACGATTTCAGGGTTGATCCCGTAGTAAAAGTTGTTCATAATGATGAGTACAATCACCCCTTTTAAGGATTAAAACGATCAAATTTAACGGTGTATAATCCATACTAATATTACCTATCTATATCGGTATTCGAAAGAAACTCTGTCTGTATGTTACCTTTTCTACCACCAGTCAGTCGTGGTCTGTGGTGGTTTCTTTTAAACCACTGAACGGATTTCGATAATAGGGTAGTTGCCTGGGTAAAAAAATAATAATTATATTTAGTCCGTCGGTTAGATTATCGAAACATAATGGACACGTATTTTTTATTTTGTCAATCTAACAAAAAATTACAAAGATAAAGCGCGTCAAAATTTGGGAGTGGGGGTCGTGACGTCACTTGCTTGCAAAAGTGTCGCAAGCAAGTGACGTCACGCGGAACTTTAACGGGCGATATCTTCATCATTTTTCATATAATTGACAAAAGAAAAAATACAGGTTCAATATTTTTTGATAATCTAACTGACGGACTAATTAGATTTTTTTTTTGGAAAATAGCCTATTCCCAACATCAACGTGGTCGAAGCCGTGGGCAGAAACTAGTATGAAATATAGTAAAATTACATATTCGATTTTCAGTTTAGTATTTCAATAATCAAACTGTCTACTACAAAATATGAACACATTTTACTGTTTTCCGTTAAATCCAACAATCAACATCTGACGGTCGTCGCCAAAGTAAAAGATGTTCAGTAAGCCAAGGCCTTTAAAATGTTGCCTCATGTCTGTTGGCTAATTTTTTAAATCGTTTTGTAGGTGCACAACTGTACCTACACCTACGAGGTATACAAGCGTGAACTTGTTATTTCATGGAAAATAAAATACAGTACACAATACAGTTACTGCGTGTTTTTGTAGTTTTTGTGTGAAAGAGTAAGAAACATCCATCCATCCATCCTCACAACCTTCGCGTTTTTTTAGATAGCATATTAAAATGTTTAATTTCGTAATTTAATATAAAGAATTTGCTTGAAGCACAACAAAAAAACATTCGTAAGTAATTTTATTTTTCGTAATTTCCGTTGACTAAAATGTTTAATACTGAAAAAATATGTTATGGTGTTACAATTTTTCACTTATGGTACCAAAATTTCCCTGTTAACAATTTTGCCTCAATTTTTATTCATGAAAACCTGTCTATTTTTTTGCCTTGATCCGTACCAAGGCAAAAAAACGACAGAAACGCACTGTCCTGGAAAATCTTGATTTTTTTTATTATTATTTATAGAGCTACGATTACGAGCTAACTCGATTCAAGAAAAAGAAATCGCTGTTAAGATTCAGAGCAGGGTTCAGAACTAATTTCCCCGGGCTATTCTATGGACTTCAACGTCTGCAAATAAATGATTATTATTATTATTATTATTAAATGCTATGCCATACTTTTAGATTAAGTATTTCGATTTTTGCGTCGACCTAAGAATAAGTTCCATTGTTTTATTACCATCTGGAACTACCGCCATACCATGCGATAACTGGTCGCTTGCTTAATTATAACCCGCTAGAATTTCCGATAATTGCACAAAATGTTTTAATTCTGCCTTTAACTGCCGATCTATTCAGTAAAAAATTTCACCGTGAAAAGTTAGGTGAAGTGAGCGTGAGGTGAGCCGTCAATAGTGTCAATCCCTGGCATCAGGTGAAATAACAGCTCACTTCATCTACGGTTTCCCGGTGATGATTTGACGGAATAGATTGGCTGGTTTCGATACCACGCTCTAACACACACACACACACCCATATACATCCAAGCCGAAATTGATGACGTTCTCTACCTCATCGAGCTCACAATCCGATATTCCCATCACCTCAAAGGCCACATTAATAGTACACATTTATACACATGTCAATATCCACTCATTGGCGCAGTTGATAATATTAAGTACCTAGTGTATCTAGGTATAACTTTAGATCGATACCTCAATTATCCCCTCGTCTGTTAGGCAAGGTTATTAAGTTCGGTAACAACAGAAAAAGTAATTTTGTCTCATTAATGAGATTTGAGCTCTTATAAAACACATACAAACTTGGTAACAGTCAGGGTCAGAAACCTAATAATATTTTTAAAACTCTTCGACACGTGGGTCGTAAACAGTCTATTCTTTGCAATGTATATTACGTCTTGTGTCAGTCTATTATTACTTAGATTATATAATTAATGATGGGCGGTCATCATTTACATTTAGCACCCTAATTGCGAAACACACAATCTCAATCTGAATCATTTTGAAGGATATTGCTAATCCATTGCTCCATATGATCGAAAAATGTGTCTGCTCAAATACGTAAATAACGCAATGAATTACAAATACAGAATATCGATAGTGGAAAAATTAATTTTATAAAAAACCGTCGATACTGATCGACTCAGAATATCTTGCTCTTTCGATTGGTATATTTAAAGTCTTGATATCTCAAAAAACGCGCCTCTTAAATCACATATTTTCTATAGGCCTAGACAATATTTTTGTTAAAAACTTGCATATCATAATACAATGACATTACAAATATACATTTGTATTAAAATATATATATACGCGTCGACTTGAGAACCTTCTCCTTTTATTTCGTCGGATAAACACCAATATAAGTCTCTTTCCGCACAGTAGTTTGTATTTACATCAAACACAATCGAGTACATTTTAACAACACGTCATTTAATGTTTATCCATGTTTTTATTCTCCAGTATTTTTTAATTTGTCCCATTCATTAGTGCTCTGGTAAAAATAGCATGTCCCTTAAGTTTATACAACGTGGATACTACAATATGACAGTAAATGCATACACTGGCAATACTAATGCATAAGAGAATTTTAAAGTTATCAAATAAATCCGTAACATCAAAATTAAAAAAGTGATTTTTTAAACTAACTAAACAGCATAAATAGGCTGACTATCACATGGGTTTTGCCAATCTTTCACCAGCTTTAGTCACTAAACTACTTATTTGCTATAATTATTTGGTTGATTTTTTGTTTGCATACTGGGCACGTCATTAATTATCTCGTACACGAAGCTTAATTTATTGTCGTCTCCACCTTGTATATTGTGACTAAAATTATCGTAGTCAAATTGACCCTTACCGTAACTATCAGCATTGAAAACGATTTACCATCACAATGAACTTCTATAAGGCACCGCAATCCGTCGCATACGGCAACGACATTGTTTGATGCTGACACAATTAAACTTTTAAAATAATCAACACCATTACAGCAAAAAAAATTGACCAATGCTCAAACCGTTACTATGAATTCAGCACATGATTATTATATAGACATCGTGTTTGTCGGTTATAAAAAAAAATATCCGCTCTTTCATAGAACAGTCATGTCACCCACGCGGTCAATATGTATGGCAGAGCTAATTTCCTTTTTAAAAATCGACAAAAAATTTCAACGCGGGCGGCTTCAGAATCATGTACTGAATTCATGGTTACAGTTTGGGCACTGGTATTTTCTTTTCCTGTTATTGTTATAACTTATCGTACCTTGTTAGACAAAGGGATATGGAACATAACAATATTATTATTCAATGAACCTCAAGAAACTTACAACTTAACGCAATTATAATTAGTCAGAATCAGAACGTCTATACAAAAAATATTTATTGACAGTCTCATATTTTTATTTTTAGACTCATTTTCTTGTTTTTCATTTTTTACGTATTTCAAGTTCAAATGAACTTAGTTTAAAAAAAAAATAAAATCTGTTCAGCATTTTGGAAGCTACGATGGCGCAGACAGACACACAGATCCACACGTTAAACTTATAACACCCCTCGTTTTTGTCGGAGGTTAAAAACAATGTCAAATGCTTTCACCGGCGTTTTAATATTGTAAAACCATAGTTTTTTAAAGAGTAACCCTGGAGTTTCTTGCTGACTCTGCTCCATAGGATACGACTAATTAGAAACGTGTAAGTAGCTTCTGACGTTTCATAAGTGTCCATGTAGGGTTATGCGAAATAAATTATATTGATTTGATAAATTATTTGATTCAAGTGTCGAACATTTTATACCCAAATTTTTAAGTGCCGGGCCAGAAAAAAGAAGTAGTTTTCTTATGGCAAATAACGTCTTGAGCATTTTTTACTATTACAACGGAAGTCTACACCCCTCGGCTGCTATTTGAGATTGAAAATGCCAAAAATTATATTTTTATACCAAGTGTTTTGTGTGTCCGAAATCCGGGGGATTTCGGACATCAAAAATAAAAGTATTTTTATTTACTTCGTACGTATTTTCTCTTGTCGCTGCCATTGCACTTATTTTGCGAATATTGCTACTACGTAAAACATATAGGTAGGGAATTTGTAAATACCTACCGATTTACTATAATATTGGGCATATTTTTATGTGTGTCAAAAAATCTTTCGGTCACGCGTTGCGTCGTATTAACTTAAATTATTATTTTGGAATACATTTAAAGAAAAGAGGACCGATTAAAAAACAATGAAATCGTTTTTATTGTGACGTATTGCATTTTCTCTGTTGCGCCGTTACGGAAAACGTTACTTCCAATATTGGTTTTATCTGAACTATTTCAATATAATTAAAATCCTTATTAACGAAAGCGTTCAGGTGATTTTTTTTTAAGTAGTCTTTGTGTGATAATCCTTAGCGATGCCTCCATCATTCATCGTCATCGTTCATTCGTCATTTTCTCGAACGTAACCTCAAAATATTAAGAAGGTAAATGGCAAATAAATACGAATTGCGGGAATCCATGTAAAAAATAGTTAACAATATAGGAAGGCCAGACAGGCGCTTTACTTTGTGTAAATTATTTCATCACCACTGCTCTCAAAACGGTGAACGAAAACATCGTGAGGAAACCGGCATGTCCTAGCATGACATGACATGTTACATCTACCAATCCGCACTGGGCCAGCGTGGTCGATTACGGCCCACTACCTCTCATCAAGAGGTCTGTGTCCCAGCAGTGGGAACATTATATGCTGATTATATATAGGAACTGGAAGGCATACAATTCTCCTCCAATTACATTAGGTTTGGTTTTGACAGCGGACTTACCGGTTTGTACAGGGCGCCCTATATTTGATGGCATCCTCCTTTTAATTGAATATAACATCCCGAACATGTTTTAACTAATACAACATAGATCTACAATTAACTGGCTGCTATTTGAGTTGAAAGTAACAAAAATCATATTTTTTCCAACAATATATTGGACACTTGATTAAAGACGCAAACAGTTATTGATTCGCTAGTTTTCAGTCCTAAGTCTGATGAATCTATGAACGATGAATCGATCTACAATGAACACCATGAATGCCCTGGCATTCATGGTGTTCATTGGGGGTTAATTGTAGATCTATGTTGTAATAGTTAAAACATGCTCGAGATGTTATATTCAATTGAAATTTGGTATTTTTTAAATGTTATGCACTTGTTATAAAAATATGATTTTTGGCATTTTCAATATCAAATAGCAGCCGGGGGGTTAACTGTATACTTTCGTTGTAATAGTAAAAAATGCTCAAAACATGGTTTCTCATAAGAAAACAGTACTTTTTTTTTCTGAAAATAAAGGATGTGTTTGTCCATTTGGTTAACCTTTTTTTTGACAGTTGTCTTAGAACGTACATATTATGTAAAAGTTAAAAATATATAAACTGCCTCATCTTATTGAATTATCGTATTTATGGCTTCTTACATACATTATAATACCGTACGTATGCCAATCAATGTATTGTGTGTTGCTGCAATCACTAGTTCCATCTGTAAACAAACGGTTTACCTAATGGACAAGGTATAGTCATTAGTCAACCTACCTCGCAAAGAGTTATAAACAACCAGTAATAAAAAAAAAAATAAAAAAACAGAATAATATTTAAAAAAATCAAATCGGTTATCAAAAAAAAAATCTTCTGTTTCATAGAAAACTAATACCTACGCGGTCAAAATGTATGGAACAGCAATATTTTTATTTTAATAACCGACAGAAAATTGCGACGCTATGGGGTCTAAACTCATGTGTTGGATCAATGGTTACAGTTTGCGCGTCGATGTCCCTGCCTCCCTGTAGGTAACCAGCCCGTCTGTATATACTGAACTTAGAATGTGTGAGTGATAAGCTTTTTATTATTATAAGTAGGTAAATGCGGCATGGGTCGATCGATCAAGGTTAACTACGCTTGTCGCGATCGGTAGGTGGATGGGTGACCATCCATTTCATACCGAGACCCCTCCGTGTCTGGAAAAGCACTATAAAATAAGATTCAGGCGCACTAATGAAAGTAAATCGTAACCAAACCTTCGGCTCCAGTTCTAGTTTCGGCCGAAACCGATACCTAATTTATGAAGCTAAGAAATACATAGTTTTTTTTTTAGTCTATCTTGTGTACTGCTGGGCAAAGGCCTTCCCTTTGTCCTTCCTAACCTCCCTGTCTTGTGCGATCTCTGGCTATGATGGTTCTGCAAACGTTACCAGTTGATTAAATTACATTATTATATTTTATAAGACCCGTCATTTTTCGTAGATTTGTAACAAATATCATGGCTGATTTTGCAATCATCAGATTTATTATATCTAGTGAAAAATTAACTTTTGCCAGATTTTGTGTGAAAAACTCAAAATTTTACCCCGATTTGACGACGATTAAAAAATTACACCTAACTTTAATAAGGGTCTTAGCAGAGGGGCATTTCTCGTAATTTTAAGAACGTTCACAGGCCGATCTCAGTCTCAATCTGTCAAAAATACCTTTAATTTCCCTACATTTTTGATAAGATTTTTTACATTGATTGTTGCCGAGTTGAGATTGCGACTAGATTTTTAACGTTTCAAATTAAATTGACGGGAATTGACCTTCAAATATGCTATAGTTAGCTTTTTCGATTAGCGATTTATTCATTTTTCAGATGCTCAATTTAAATTTTTTATGCATTAGCAATAAAAAATAAATCCCTACTGGCTGATACTAAACTAACTACTATTTCTAAGTAAACACTTATGTTTTTGGGCTTTGTACAAAAAAAAGGATAAAAGGGGACCCCATTACTAAGTCTACGATGTCTGTATATCTGTCAGTCGCTCGTATACTATCAAAACCAAAACGCCATACGTCAGGTTCGGTCGAGCCGAAAAGTCGGCCACTTTTTGGCCGAAACCGAATCTTTTGGTCGAAACTGGCCGACACCGAAACCGTAACCAAATCTTCGGTCGGTCACTATCAGCAAGTAATTTTGAACTATATTGCATAGACATAGTGTCTCATAATTATGACAGGGTCAATTAATTGAGTTGGTTAATAGTAATGTGCATTATACGAGTACACCATTAACCCAGATACTGCGACAGGCCTTTTAAAAGCCCCAAAAACACATACGTACGACATGCATACGACCCCATATTTCGACGGAACAATAATTTCCGTAACAGCTGGGTTAAGAGACCTTTAGCATAATCAGCCTAAAATGTTCCCAGTGCAAGGGCACAGGCCTCCTCTCTTCGAGAGGGAGTAGGCTGTAATCTACCACGCGAGCCCAGTGCGGGTTGATAGATGCCACATGTCTTCGAATTTTTGGTTCTAGGACATGCCGGTTTCCTCACGATGCTTTCCTTCACCGTTGAAAGTTGAAAGTTAATGTACAGACGCCAGCAGGTACCCGAAACTGTCAAATTTTCCCAATGAACTCTGAACATTAATACTCTAGCGATAAAGTTGAAAATGTATTAAAAAAAATTGACAGATTGTAGTAGCTTGATGTGCTGGCGTCTGTACGTAAACAAACGTATTTTTGAAAATTTCCCAGAATTCGTCACTAAATATAACTTTACTCTTAACTCTTAACCAAAATTCTCTAAAACATCAAACAGTTAAAGGAAGTAGTTTATTAACTATTTTCAAAAATCATCTACGTCCATGAATTTTGACCCCGGAAGGGGAAGAAGAATGTACGTATGCGATATATTTAAATACACGCAAACTAAGCGACAAGTGAGCGGTGACCAACGAGTAAACCGTCAGACATGTTAAAAATTCAAAAGCCTGTGACCTGGTCATGACGACCTGGGTGCCTAACGTGTGATGCATTGTGGGCGGTTACGTTCAGTTCGATTCGTTGCGCATTGAAGGCCATTTAATATAAGAGTTAAGAGAAAACCGATATTTACTGAAGAATTCTAGGAAACGTTCAGAAAATATGAACCGGGTTTTCTTAGCAAACTGCTTGAATTCTCATTAACGTAAGTGCGTTTTCTGGTAGAGTAAAGCAAAAGACTCCGTATCAAAGTAGCGACAAACAAATACACAACAAACGTTAGGGCGACTGTACGATATGTCGACCATCCGTGGTGCGACAGCACATCAGCTCGATGTACGTTAGTGCGACTGATTGTTTTCACGACACATGATGGGACTACGAAACTTTTGATCGACGAACGATAGCGCGACACAATTTTCGCTCGACAAACTAAAGAGCTACAAACGTTGAAAAAAAGAATATATAAATACAACGAAAAAAAAAAAAAAAAGGTTTTATTTGTATTTTTAATTATACTGTATTTTATTTCACTATGCAATTAGAGACATTAGTGATGAAAACACTTTAATCTCGTCACTATTTCTTAATATGACATGATATGTAAGTGAGTCCTGACAAAAAATCTTTTAAATTCAAATTATCATTTTGGGCCCAATGTTGTTGCAGTTTTGTATAATATCTTCTTTTAGATTTATTCTTAATTATTTGATCTTTAATCCTTTCGACTAAACATCGTGATTTTTTGCTCTTTTCGCAGTTCTTCGATCGTTATGTTTTTTTTTTTTTTGCTTTTTAATAAAAAAATCCACATGTTATGTCAGCTTTCAACATAGCTTTAGGTAATAGGCAAACCCTCATCTAAACATTTGACGATGGACCAAATGCTGTGTTGAAATACAGGCGGCACGTTAGTAACCGTCAATTTCTAGGGATCATTCTCGTTTGTTTTTGGCGGTAAATGAAACGACTAGTATTTGGAGAACCACTTAATAATTTCGTCAGCCTCATTTGGGAGAATTTCTTCTTTAATGTATTCAACGACACTGGGATTTCCTGGGGTGGCAAAAAAGGTAATGCAGACAAATGATGTATTTGATGTGCAAAATCGAAGCTGTTTCTATACTTTTTGGCTAACCCAGTAGATTGCACGTGTCTCAAAATAGAATACAATAGAATAGAAAACGTTTATTTCAGTCAGGAGACCATAGGGTTAGTAAAAATTTTACTTAACTTCTAGTGTTAGTAGGTTACAGACACAGATGTACATACAATTAAAACTCAGTGTGGAGCTGCATCCACCTTCGCAACATCGTGGAATCCCACCGATCTGCGAACACACTGAGTCTGCGTTAGATGAAAAAAAAACAGCATTTTTGATTACTCTCTGGGTGTACTCTTTTGACCGCATTAATGGCTGATTTTTCAAAGTCAGTCATTACTAATCGTGGGTTCAAGGTCATCATCATCATCGTCATTTCAGCCGAAAGATGTCCACTGCTGGACATAGGCCTCCTCCAAACACCTCCACTTCGACCGGTTCCGTACTTTTCGCATCCAACGCGTTTCTGCGGCTTTAACAAGGTCATCGGTCCACCTTGTGGGAGGCCTTCCAACGCTACGTCTTCCGGTACGCGGTCGCCACTCCAGAACCTTTCGGCCCCATCATCGGCCATCTGTTCTGCGAGCAATGTGCCCTGCCCACTGCCACTTAAGTTTGGCAATTCTTCGAGTTACCTTGGTTAACCTGCGGATCTCTTCATTTCTGATTCGATCACGGAGGGAAACTCCAAGCATAGCCCTCTCCATTGCCGTTTGGGTGACTTTAAGCCTTCTAATAAGGCCCATTGTGAGCGGCCACGTTTCAGTGCCATTGGTCATCACTGGCACTACGCACTGGTCAAAAACTTTCGTTTTGAGACACTGCAGTATGTGGGACAAGAAGATACTTCGTAGCTTCCCGAACGCTGCCCAGCTGAGTCGGAGTTGACGATTGACCTCTTTCTCGAAGTTGGACCTACCCAACTGAACAGTTTGTCCTAGGTAAACATACTCGTCCACGAGTTCGAGTGTAGCGTCTCCGATCTTCATGAGAGTGGGTGTTACATGGGCATTTCACATGACCTTCGTTTTGTCCATGTTCATCACTCTTTCGGAGGCTCTACTGAGGTTATCGAGCATTGTACTGAGGTCCTCCATAGTCTCAGCCATGACTACGATATCGTCAGCAAACCGAAGGTGAATTATGTACTCGCCATTGATGTTCTGGACTAGAAAGGGGCTGGCATTACCAGCCCCTTTCTAGTCCAGAAACTTGAAGACATCTTCCAGTGCAGCGGTGAACAGTATAACTAATGTGGCTAATTGCATAATGACATAAAATACAGGATGATTAAAAATAAAACCTATATTCCAATATCCAAATTTTATTAAATTTTTGTTATTTTTTGTATTTATATATTTTTTTCAACGTTTGTAGCTCTTTAGTTTGTCGAGCGAAAATTGTGTCGTGCTATCGTTCGTCGATCAAAAGTTTCGTCGTCCCATCATTTGTCGTGAAAACAATCTGTCGCACTAACGTACATCGAGCTTATGTGCTGTCGCACCACTGGTGGTCGACATATCGTACTGTCGCCCTAACATTTGTCGCGTATTTGTTTGTCGCTACTTTGATACGGAGTCAAAGCGCAAACATAAATTGAATTTATATTATTAAGGGCTGTCTTTTAATACTTTCTTGGTTTTATATTACTGTCATTTATTAATAAAGAGAAAAAAAATTGGTCCGGACCCGTGATTCACCCAGGTTCTTCACCTGGGTGAAGCACGAGGACCTAATGTTCCGTGCTGGGTCCCGTGCTCCAACTGATGATCAGTACAGGCAAGAAATTAAGAAAAATACATAATTTTGTATAAAATCAATAGTATTTATTTTAACGCATACCCTATTCTCATTCTTAAGAGTTGCTTGGAGTAAATGTAATACTGATCATGCATACTGCCTCTACAATATCATTAGGTACCTACTCTTGTGCAATTTCATCTACTGACAGTACTACGCGGGAAGCATATTGTTATTCAATTGTTGAGCCGTAACCTACGACAATAAGTTATAATATCAAAGTGCAAGATGTTGTTCGTCAATTGATAGTACTTCGGAAACGATGTTGGCCGAGTCGCATTCTTAGTTTCATAATAGGTATTGCTAATATCTAAATATAGGTTGTTAGTGTAAGCGAGAGCCGTTTCATGGTCCAAGGGCTGGTGATTTAGGGTGGCAGTACTTTTAGAAATATATTCTGTAAATCATCATAATTTTACGAAATTGTCTTGTCAGCCGGAAATATAACTTCGTGATTTCTTTATTAATAAATTAGTATTATAATTCATATATTTTTATCATTATTGCCGCGAAATTACTCTTGATTAACATACAAGGTAAAACAGCTCTGCAATTCCCAAAAAACTCAAGAAATAGGTATTTATTTTCGCGGCTACATTGACGGATCCGGCGGCGGACATTTTTTTTAACGGTCTTGCAAGAAACAAAGAAAAACTTAACAGAAACCATAAATTCGATTTCTCATTGTTTACTTTAGAGACGTTGTTACTCAAATAAAATTGTTTTATATTACTTTCAATCTTTGATGACTTTAGAATCGGCCAAGTGTGTGTTGCACAACGCACCATGTTGATTTTACAGACCGGAAAAATAAGTTAGTATTCCATAGTATTTCTCGAAAAAACTATAAGAAACGATTATTATTACTGCGGTCATTACGCTAATGTGCATTGTTTCTTTTCATCCTTCGGTTCATATCGGCATCACCCCTAATTATATTTTTCGTAATTTTACAACACCATTGTTTAGCGGTGCCTAGAATACACCTTTCCAATTTTCATCAACAAAGTGAGTCTCCGCGTAAAATGGCTGTTTGACTTCCAGTCGGACGGATAGACGGACATGACGATGTTATAAGGGTTCCATTTTCGCCATGTGGCTACGGAACCCTAAAAAGGTGATTTTTATTTATTTATAGTTCATTAAAACGTTAGGTACAACTCCAATGACATTAATTAACATGGATAGAATTATTACGTTGACAATAATTATGTTTGTATATAATTTCTTTGAACTAACAGGGAACTACTCTCCCTTGCATACTTTCTCACATAGAACACCAGATAATAATAATAATTTAACTCCATTCATCCGCAAACACTTCACATTCAGGGTTGGCAGTCAGAAGGGCATTTAGCATGTTTAGAGAGTACGATAGACTGGAGATTCGGCTCTGGCTACAGTTTTGGATGGCAGTGTAGTTTGTTACTTTGTCATCGTATTTTCGCTTATTATGAAGATTAAAGAAGTCCATAATATGTATAAGGCCAATTCTCGTAATTAAAAACGTTCAACAAGTTGTCAAAAATGTAGGGAAATTAGAGGTATTTTTGATAGATCGAGACTGAGATCAGACTGAATTGCCACTCTGGTGTATGATAACTAGGGGTTTCGAATACCGGATTTTTCTACTACCGGTATTTATACCGCGTACAAAATTTCTAATATTTTCTCCGTAATTTTGACTCAATTTCTTTCCAAAATTGTTTAAAAATAAATAAATAACTAATTAGTTTCACCACAAAACAATAATATACCGTTTTTAAAATATAACATCTCTTTTTTTAATATAAATAGGTATACTTTACAGGCCGGGCACCGTAGACACAAATATCGCGTTAGATATGTCGCAAAAAATTGCACTGTACTGATTTTTTGGGATGTTGTTAGGATAGATACCAATAGTGTAAAACTAAGTTGGCAGCTTCAAAAGACCTGGTGCTCGAAAAACCTCGAAATTTTCAGACTTCTTTCAGTTTTTAACAAATTCACCCAATACTTACATTAAGTATACAAAACGTGCATCTCGAGTTTTCTGGACCTACAGAGATATTATGGCTGCGCTCAAATTTTGTATACTTTAAAAATTAATTGGGGACTTTTCCGTAGGATGCACCTTTTAGTCCATGGGAGAATCCCCCATCTTCCTTCTCACCTCAGGAATCTCAGGATAGTACTTCAATTGTTCTATTTATCTCTTGCCTTGACCGAGAGGCAAATTCAAAGACTACCATTTTTTTAATCCCAATCGTTTCTTGCGCTAGTAGTAGTAAAATGTAAGTAACTGTCTAAATAAACCACTAGATAATTAAAAGAAGCAGTTTTTAAAACTTTCCCAGATAAAAAATTAGTTTGTAAATATAATATATTATGCAATAGAACGAAATTCTGTCAGTGTAGTTTCTACTGTAAACGGTGTTGAAAAATGACAAAAAATGCCCGGGATCGGGTATTAACCAATACCTGGGATCCCGGTATTGGACGCCATAATGTTAACTAAGTGATAATTGGTGTTTGTTATGATATAGGCCGGTTCAAACTTTAAAGCATTCAGATACACTGCGCTTTGGATACAAACATCTAAAAAGTACAGAAGAGAATGGTAAAATAAATAAATAGAAGTACCTAGGTTCACAAGTGGTAGAAATATAATAATAATAAATAAGTAGAAACTAATATTCTCACATACAGAAATATTTATTATAAAAACTTATGAGAACGACAATGGGTATTTATATATGAAAAGTAAATAATATTCTTAATGTCCTAGGCGTGTTTCCTACTTTTCTCCTTCGTTTCTTTATACAATAACAAGACACACCAGAGCGTAAAAGAAAACATCCGGTAGAGGCTTCTTTTAGATGTAACATAATCTCTATCTCTAATAAATAATAATAGATATTAATTAACGAAAATTGTTCAAGTGGAAAATCCAGCTACATCCAGTTAGCCGGGACGCCGATCCCGACGCAGTTGGGAAACGGCTAGGCAGATTTTTTTAAATCTAAACAACCACTCGTCCTGATTGACCATCTAATCACGTGAGCCACGCCAGTAATTTTTCTATCGTGTGTCCGCCGACACACGATAGAAAAATTACTGGCGTGGCTCACGTGGCTCTGGAAACCCATTTAACATCTCCATGTTAAATGGGTTTCCAGAGCCACGTTAGCCACGCCAGTGCGCCCCGACGATTGTCCTCGAGGGCAATCGTCAGGGCGCACTCGGGGCCGATGCTGGGTGTCTCAGCATGCGACCCATCGGCGTTGGGGGACTGAGCTGGCGGCTTCTCCCCGACCAAAATACTACAGCCGAACCAATAGACAGACTAGACGATAGTGATGACAGTAGAGCAGATACATCCGCCTTGGATGTTTCGCAGGAGCGTCAGCTACTCAGCCTGCGACCACCAAAGCGGGAAAACCCCGAATGCGCATGAAATGGACCGAAGATATGAACATGTTCATCATGCGCACTTACTATCATATTACGAAACTTGAAAAGGACAGAACCATGTACTGCACACAATTATGCAATCAATTTAAATTACAATACCCAGAAATTAATGTAACAGAACAAAGAATAGCTGGCCAAAGCCGGGTTATTATCATGTTCAGTGCTCTCTGACCAGATTCCTTGCCAGAATTCTATTAAAGACTTCAGATGGAGGGTTAAGTATTGTTGTATTATTGCCTTTAAGCTTTCTATAAAATTATTTCTCACTTGTTTTAAATAATCTATTGTTATCTTTATTGTATCGTGCTATTCTGACTTTTTACTAGAAGCTTTTGTTTTAATGTATCTAAGTGATTATTATTGTGTATTAAAATCTCCATCGTTGCATGAGCTGTGTGACTTGAGCGTATCGCCCCTTTGCATTGTCAACTAATTCTCTATCTGTCTACAACATTATGTATCAAATCATGATGACATTATAAAGCCATTAGCAAAAATTATGACACATTCATATTATGACATTATGTACTTTTTTACCCTAACTTGTATCTGTGAGTGCTTTCCAGATACATACCCGATACATACCTTTAGCAACTATAAATTAAGAGTGAAATAACATGAATCGGAACTACGCAAATAATTAGCCTCGTAGTTTGCCAGCCGTGCCTACTCGAGTTTCCGTTATGTCATTTTCCACTGGCACTTTTCAGTAAATCCACTGGCAATTTTCAGTCAAAATATTTCAGAATCGCTTGATGTAATGCTTTAATGCTAATGTATTGCTTTTCGATGAATGAATATGATTGAGTTTGTATAGTGAAAGCTTAATGCATTGTGAAATGAAAAGTTTTAAATTGTAAAGTTAGTTTTTGTAAAGTTTTAAATTACAAACACTTACGTAATTTGAGGTACTTAAGAATACAGGAGGTCGAAGCAAGGAAGTCTTAGGAACTTAAGAATACAGGAGGTCGAAGCAAGGAAGTCTTACGAACTTACTTTACTCTATATTTTATTTTATTTTCCTCATCCTTTATTCTATTTTAGTTTATTTTGTTGAACGCCGTGTGATCGTCACTTTCGCTACAAAGAAATATTCTTTGAATAGATACGCTGCAATATATTGCAGCGTTCAAAGAATCAAATATCAAACGTATTTATCAAAGAACCTACTAACTTATACGTTTGATGTTAGATGTTATGTCTAACAGATACATTTTCTAATATCGCCATTTCAAAATAACTTATCAGATATCAGTTTCATGAGAATTGGCTAAGGTATAATAAACACATGTTTTATTTAATTGATTGATTGACAGGCCTGTTGGTCTAGTGGTTAGTGACCCTGACTGCTATGCCGGAGGTCGTGGGTTCGATTCCCACCCAGGACAAATGTTTGTGTAATGAGCACGATCATTTGTTCTGTGTCTGGGTGTAATTTATCTATAATATTTATGTATTTAGAAATATATAAGTATGTTTATCAGTTGTCTAGTACCCATAACACAAGCTCTGCTTAGCTTGGGACTAGATGGCGTTGTGTGATAGTTGTGGAATATTTATTTATTTATTTATATTATTTATTTAAGAAAATCAGTAGACACAACATGTAGAATAGATAATATCTATTCTACATGTTGTGTCTACTGATTTTCGTATACACCTACACATACATACATTCATATCAGCCTATAATGTTTCCACTGCTGGGACACAGGCCTCCTCTCGGTGAGAGGGAGTGAGCCGTAATCCACCACGCGGGCCCAGTGCGGGTTGGCAGATGTCACAAGTCTTCGAATTTCTGGTTCTAGGACATGCCGGTTTCCTCACGATATTTTCTTTCACCGTTTTGAGAGCAGTGGTGATGAAATAATTTACACAAAGTAAAGCGCCTGTCTGGGTTTGAACCTACGACCTAGAACTCGTAAGCCGCGGCAGTTACCACTTGGCCACCACTGCTTTCACCTACAACAAGCTGTAATTGCTAGTTGTAGGTAGTAAAACAAAACTTGTCCTAAAAGTCATAAGGATGAACAAAATACTTTACAAACATCAGCGTAGCATACGCTATTTAACACCACGCCACGCTACGAACGACTCGGGCTGAAGCTAGTTAATAATAAAACAGTGAACAGTTTAATTCATCAGGAAAAAGTATGGGTGTAAACGCGAGGGTAAAAACTATACCTTAATTATAGATGTTCTATGGAAATTGCTGTTTTTTTTAAGCTAGCCTGCACTGTCCCACTGCTTAACAAAGGCCTCCCCCACATCTTTCCAGGCATCCTATTCTAGAGCCACCTTGATACAACCCTTGCGGTACGCGTATAGGTCGTTCCGCCACCTCTTCCTGGGCCTCGGCGGCGCCGGCCATCCTCAGGCACCCACCGGAAATTGCTGTATGACTTTAAATTGACATCACTCTTCATAGGAATTTTGTAATACGAAAATCTTGGAACTTCATCACAAAAAGCCGATACGTTTCGAAATGGTTCGGTTTAAAGCTTGGATGTTATAGTAACTCTTGTTGGGATGGAAGCCTATACGTACCCAAAAGTAACGTTTTAGTTATTTTTTAGGGTTCCGTACCTCAAAAGGAAAAACGGAACCCTTATAAGATCACTTCGTTTTCCGTCTGTCTGTCCGTCAGTCGAGACCCATTTTATCAGGAACGCGAGGAGTTATCAAGTTCCGAAATCAAAAGTTATAGGATACTTCCCGTTGACCTATAATCATGAAATTTGACAAGAAGCAATGTCATGTAGCAAAAGTAAAGGAAAAAATCCGAAAACCGCAAAGGATGTCACCAAAATCTGCCCAAACTAAGTACCGAGGTACACTTAGTGAAATAAAATACACTAGATTACACTGAATAATATTGCATTTATATATTTTTCTTATGGTTACCCGGGGACGAGAATAAAATAACTTTTAACGTAATAAAAAGCTCGCCATTTTGGGCACAATTATACTACCTTGGTCCATTACCTTACATATTAAAAAAAAACTGTCAAGTTGACAGTTGTCTGCTGTCGGCTTCAGCTGCTGTGGTTTTTGTATTTGTTTCATTTCAAATATTTTTATAGTATAATTCAATCTGAATTGAATAATAACTCTCATTGTATAATCGATTTTCGTTAGGCAAAGTTATGTATCTACCTAACTTAAGAAAGGATGCTTATACCCAAAAGTAGCTGAATACAAGGTGTGAATGTTGATGAACAGTACCTACTTAATATTAGAAGCAGTGTTAGAAGTCTATCAGAGCGATTAACAAACTCGATAAATAAATGAGTTCCTTAGAGATGACATCCAAGGGTTCCAACTTGATGGGACTCTGATCTCCGTCATAACCCAGCAGTATAGTAACAGTACTCTGTGATCCCAGCTTCACATAGATCAAGCTGGATCAAGCCTGGAACGAACGGAATGACATGTGAATGACATTTACCCACGAAATAATGTCCACAGAACGCATATACTCCTAATGTCAACCCGTACATGCAAATTGCGACATGATTTAATTGTGTTACAGGTTATTAAAATTTTAAATAATTTGTTTTGTAGTTTTAAATGATATATGGATAAAAACACAATTATTTTCGAATTCCTCAATTTTTTCTCTACGATTTGGTGCACGTGTACCTCGAGGTACATGTTTGGGCGAAGTTGTATGGGCCTTTGCTGACCTCCTTTGTAGTTACAAATATTACAAAAAAAAAATTAAAACTATTTACATACCTATTTGTACGGAGCCCTCGGTCCGCGAGTCCGACTCGCACTTGACTGTTTTTTTTTTAATACCTGGACCCTCAGGACCGCCCTTTGTGTTTTGAATTTAGTTGGACAAGGTGCTTATTTCTGACCTAAGTGTTGGTTTGTTTTTTAAAAGTTATAGGTAGATTGTAGGTGTACAATGTAGGTATTAAATACTCCGCATACGCTCGTCTGTGATGCCGATTCGTATCAAATATAACAATGGCTGATCATAATTTCTTATTTCAGTATGTCAGGTTTATAAGTTAACTTCGGTTACCGTACGCGTGAGGGGATTCCCATAAAATTGAAAATGATTAACTATAGGCAAAACCTTCTATTAAGTAACCTACAAATTTTATTTAAAATATAAACTTGGATATTATAAAATTTTATTTCAATAAAAAGCGAACCGTACTTACTTGACGTTTAGTGAATCCGCGAAACTAATTATTAGCCTGCGACCAACCCAAGCGGCTGTATAATTTAGCCACGAGCCCTTCAAAGTATCTAGGGTACGTACCTGATAAAACAATGAACAAAAAATGGTTGTAATGTAACATGACCTATTTTATAGCGGGGCATCGATCGTTTTTCTCAGAATTTAATTACGAGTGAATGCAACGAGCTGACCTATCCCGGTGTTCCTGAAATTCGTTAATAACTAACTTCACAGAATTCAAAGAAGCTGTCTGCGCTGTAAAACAATATCATGTTTCCGACAGAGCTGGTTCAATATCCAGCTCTGATGGAAACATGATATTCTTTTTGTTTTCCATTACCTGGAATTGTAAAGCCGTTGCAAACACGTCATATTCTGTTTCAGTTTTCAGCGTAGGTTGGACGTAATACTGTTGACACATTGGGGCCGTGCACTCCTAGGCTAAGTTTGCTCTTGTGGTATAGGTATTCCGGCAACTGTGTGCTATGCATATGAAAGAGCTTTTCTGAAGCGCGCTAACTGCTCAAATATGTGTACGCGACCATCCACGCACATTAACGGTCAAAATGAATTATATCATCGATACAGCACATACGTACTCGAGCATTTTGTCGCTGCCCGGTTCAGACCGTGCGGCACATCGCAGGACTGCACTAGCGCGCATTCGGATTATTTCCCTATCGTATTAGTCTTATAACTTGTTGTTTTAATATGTAAAAAAGTGGTTTGTTATACATTTATTCGCTCTGTAGATCAAAGTTTGTGTAATATTATAATGTGTATCCGTTGTATTTTCGGGTGAATGCGCTCTGAGTCCATAGGGCTACCGGGCGGGGATCGTACTTGTGAATCCTCTCTCGCAAGTCCAGTACTGTTCTAATTTTTAACCGTTCTTTGTTGCAGTGACGAAGAATCGCCAGTTTCATTAGTGAAACTGCACCTCATTGCAGACAAGGAAGAGGGATGGTTTCAAGTAATCTCATCGATGGTTAAAATAATACCGCTTGAGAACCCACTGGGTCCCTCAGCTATAACTATTGTCTTCGACGATTGCCCACTACCGTCTAAGGAGCAAGTGATCAAGGTAGGTTTTGGTAAAGGTTTTCGTAGAGTATAAATGAGAAGACTCTTCGTTTAATGTTTCAGCATATGTACTTCGCAGCCCCACGCGTCTTAAGGTTCTCCTGGCGTCAAGAGCCCTTACTTATTTTGGGCTGCATTTGATATAATTTACATATTTAATATATTTTAACCTACTAACTTGAACACAAACAGTATGGTTACTACTTATAATTATTTGGTTAACCCAGCTTGTCTAGCAAGCTTTGTGGACGTTCACAAAGCTACGCTCGAAAACGAACAGTCGGAAAGTCAACAGCCACCCCGCACCCTTTTCCAAGAGCTTCCGGTAGAGTACCTGCCAATACTGGGAACTTTTAATTTTGAAACCGGGTCGGACCGATATTCGAATGCACAGTAAAATGCTTGTGACGTGCACAGAGCAAGTTAACCCTAACCCAATTAGTCAACTGTCAGCTCCCGGTACCATTTTTTTTTAACGTGAAAAATTGCTCATGCATTCTGCACTACCACGGGGAGATAGTGCAGTTATGTGGGGCTCTAAGCCACTAAAATTCCACGGTGTCCTCCTCTGCCGCTTACGGTGGGAACACGGGCACGCGTTAGCACTCATCCGTGAACCCGCCGCGGCTGTCCGTCACCGGACCCTCGGGGGAGTACTCCCCATCACCGGCGCACCAGAACACATAGCATGCCGTGACCACCCCAGGGACCAACCCAGCACATGGGCGCCAGACGACCCCGTGTCTGGGCACCCTTGGTCCCCCTGCGACGGGTCAGGTTATTGACCCCGCCGCCTGCCAATTTACGGCCGTAGAGGATAGGGAGAGCGGCCAACGTCATACCAACACTCCTCCTCCCCTGCGGCCTCCAACCCTCAGTCGCGATGCCTCCCATACGACATCGCAGCCCGCCTCAGTTGTGATGTCGCCCAAGCGGTATCGCAACCTACTTGTTGGCCGCTACGTCGTCGGCTTACTGGCAAAGCCCTGACGAGCGGCCCCTTCTCGGGTTCCTCTTGGCTTCAACGTAGTTGTCCCAAGCCACGGCTACTGAGCCCCCCCGCCTCGACAATGCGGGAACCCACCGGGGGGGAGCTCCCGGTACCAAAGTTAACATTCGCGTCGCTACCTCTATTTTCCATTCAAATCGGAAAATAAATCCAAGTACCGGCACGGCTGCGCCGGGGTCGCACTCATTTCCTGAAGTGCCCTAATAGTGTTCTGGAAAATTTCTCCCTTGACAAGATCCAATCCAATTTACGAAGGCAAAATAAATATTTCAATTTTGACGTCCACGTTGCAGGTTCCATAATCCGTTCTCTAAAAATATCCCTGTGTGTTGACTGTGGAAATAACATTTTTACATATAATTTTTGGGTATGTTTTTTATTCAGCTCTCATATTCACGTTAACTCGTCGTCGTTAGTCGTTCGACAAGCCAAGCCTACAATCTCAAAGTGCCCGAACACCTTGACATTCGACATGGACAATTTGTAATGTTATTGGTGTTAATCGAAATTGACTTCGTGCCGTAATGAAATGAAATGAAATTGTTTATTCTATAGAATATCAGAACCACTTTTAGACGTCATATTATAAAAAAAATAAGCTAGATGAGGTCGGCGTTTCCTATTTGACTACTCTGAGAAGAAAGGCCAATACGAACTCAGAGGTAACAGTCTCTTAGACATAATCTTGGTCAGATCATGTGAAGACCTTGTAGATTGATGTCTGAAATGGTCTTTTGAGGAAAGTACTAAGCAGATTTGAGTGGACGTATTTGTTCGGTATCCAAGTTTTCTGAATCGGGGGGTAAGTAGGTGAGAGACCAGTCTTAAGATTGCCTCTTCTAGGCCAGTGGTCGTCAGCGCGACCGCTTAGCATGAAATCCTGGTTTAGATCTCCACTAGGACAACTATTCGTACAAAGTATTTTTGTTTTTACCAAGGAAATTTTTCAGCGAATTTGTGCCCGGTTAGTGTTGATAGTATATAGCCCAAGCCGGCTGGTCCCCGTGGAATATGACCAACCCCTTCTAGCACAATTGTTAAGAAAAAATAACATTAGTATTAAAACCACAGAACAGATAAAAGATGTTAGAAAGGAAATAGTTCCTGATTTGTATTAGAACGCGTGTCGCCGCATGTCTCCCACTCTGTCTCTGTCCACTACAAGCAAGAGATCAAATAAACCACATGCACTTAGATCGCGTGTTTGCTATTGGTTGTCACACTAACGCAAATACTGCTCTGGACGTACACTCACACACGTGTAAAAGCAAATAGTTACGGCGACCAAAAGGTCGATTAATCATATCGATAAAATTACCTACTGTAATTTTGTTAATTAAAGTTTTGCAATTTTTTAAGTTGCGGGTACGGTACGAATAATGTGGACATCCTAATTACATATAAATTAAATTAAATCAAAGTCAAATTAAGAGGGAACGTCCGATACTGCCGCGAAATTTAAATTTTCTTTCGTTTTATGCTAGTTGCAGCTCTGTTTTACGTCATAATAATAGAAAGAAAGAAAGAAAAATAGCATTTTGAATAACATAAAACGTAAAACAAAGCTACAGTTTGCAAAAAAACTAAAAATAAATTTTAAATTTCACGGCCTTATCGAATGCTAAGTCGAATTAACATAATAGAATCTAATTAATTTATTGTGAATTACTCTGTGAAAAATGTATTTATTAACTGTATCATGTTAATTTATGAATTATAGCTGTGCCCGCCGGATTCACCCGCGTTAATTGGAGGAAAAAACCTATTAAAATAATATATTCCATTACTTACGATTATCACTTAGTACATTACTATAGGAAGCTAATGACCGGCCGCCTTGCGGAGTTATTTTAAAACCATGATATCTCCTAAGATATTCATTGAAATCCAAAATCCAAACAAGGGCATTTTTGTTCAAAATTATAAATAAATAAATAATAAATAAATAAATATTCCACAACTATCACACAACGCCATCTAGTCCCAAGCTAAGCAGAGCTTGTGTTATGGGTACTAGACAACTGATAAACATACTTATATATTTCTAAATACATAAATATAATTAAATACTTGTGATGAGTATCTAACATATTTATTTGGATAAGGATTAATTAAGAGGGGCAATTCTCTTTACTTTAAGAACGTTCACAGTCTGATCTGTCTCAATCTGTCAAAAACACCTTTAATTTCCCTACATTTCTGACCAGTTTTTGTAATTTTTTTGTCGCTGAGATGAAACTGCGACTAAATTTTGAACGTTTTTAATTACAAGAATTGGCCTTCTAGGCTCTTGTGTCCGGGATTAACGTCATTCAAGCGTACAAAGATATGTGTTAAAGTTAGTAAGTAAGCAAATAAATGACACAAGTAAAAATACGAGAATATTTAAATATTGAACAATAATTTAGACTCAATTTTAACGCAAATTTTATTATTTTGCCTGAAATAATACGTATTTATTAAGTAACATGACTTGCTATCTTTTAAATTCGATTTTTTTTAAATAAAATGCAACCTTACATTAAAATATTTTCCGATTATAGCTTTAGTTAGGTCTGTAACATGGCTCGCAGTAGGATATAATCCAACCTGATGATTGCTAATGTTGCTAAATAATTCGGTTCCGACGAAGCTGCGCAAAATCTTCGTTGTCAACATCTGTTTATTAATGTTCCGTAGATTGACGGTGTAAATTTTAATAACTGCTTCGGACGTTGTACAGATCAGTATCAGATTTTAGACGAAAAACCAACTAAGAAACTAAATTAATATTAATAATCCACATTATATACCCAAAGTTGTTTTAATTGTAATATTACTGAAAATAATCATTTGTATACCCATATGTACTTAATATCGACATTGTTTACAATTTGGTACAACACTATCGATGCGCATAGATTTCCCTGAATAGAAGCTTTGGCTCTACGCACGCGACGTTCGCAGTGAACGCAATACATTGCGGGACCGCTCACTTCGTACAAGACCCATGTATTGCAAGCAATGTATAATTTTGCATCTGAATGCGATTTTATCGTTTTTGTCTACAAACTACATAATACTTTTGTAATAATTACAAATATCACTCGTATTTTAAAGTTTTTTGGACTTACCGGTGTTAAGAAATCCCTCCTCGGGCCACATTACACTCTTGACTTCTTTTCCGACACGTTATAATAGCGCCAGACGCCATAATTCTTTTTTTCCGCGAAGTTTCGAACGCTGTCACAACAAGAACCGATGATTCAAATTTCGGTTGACTTTTGAGCGTTTGATCAAAATTGCGGCGACTTTTGTTGCTGGCCGTACCACTCACCTTTGCCATACAGGCGAAATGTAATGTATTTTTTTATGATTGCAGTTGCAACAGCTTTTCGGATTGTCTGCCATGCGTGCATTGGCGGGCGATATCAACGTGCAGATGGAGCGCAACATATGCGTGGTGCTCGGCTGCGTGGCCGACAAGTTAGCCGGGCCCAACAGCGTCGCCGTGCTGACCGAGGAAACCCTCGATTACATGCTATCGTTCTTGGTAAGTTACGTCGATAAAAAAAGGGTTGAAAATAAAAACAAGTAGGGGTGTTGTTATTTATTTACTAGGTACTCTTCCCATGGTTTCGGTTGCATACGTACTTTCATCCCTCATTTTACGGTACTTTAACTTTCTCATAATAAATTAAAGTCGCGCGACATTTTACGATTAATAAGCGGTTAATTTTCTTGAACAACTCGTGAATTTCCACATAAGGATTATAATGGGTAATACATATATTGTGAAAATCTTTGGATTGTTAAATGTAATCGTTTAACTTTATACTTTTCCCAAAGACATATTAGTTAATAATCAAATTCAAAGAATAAGCGATGCGCTTACGCACTGTCGCGTGAAAGCCTAAACGCGTCACGAGAACATCAATAGGCCGCTCTATTACGCTACCTACACGAACTAACATAAACGCAGCGTGAACGCTCGACGAACGCCTAGGTTAACTGCACAACGGGTTGTATGCGTCGCGATTTCACGTTCCGTGATCAGATTGGTTGGGAAAACAATATCGTGTAACTGTATTACGCAGACTTGCCCTCAATATCAAGGCTATCGCTATCCTTTGAAATCTGTTGTTAGAACGTCAAGTTTGATTTTGGAGTATTGGTTGTGTTTGATTTTAGAGGCTTGGCATTTCGAAGTTACTAAAGGCTCGGTATTCAATGCAAGGCAATGGCAATGGTAGGCTTTAAAATTCGACAACGATCAGTCTTTGTTATTGAAAATTAATCCGGACCGAAATATGGGGATTATTCGAAAAGCAATTTGTCACACCAGTGATAATTTAATGATTAAATTAATTATGTCCAGCTAGTGTGCTCTACAATATTCAGGGTCGAGGTTATGGATTACCTAGTATGCCTAGGCATGATGTTGCCGTCGATGGAAGGGTATGCTACTTTTAAAATATCTTCAGGGGCATTCGACTATATTCAGAACGTAAGCTAGCAGTTCTTCGTGAATAATTTAGTGATCGGTTCGATAGCCTTGAGTTACTATTTTCAACTTTGCCTATTAGGTGCCTTCTACGGAACTGCAGGCACTGGGTAATTTCATTTTTTTAAAGGCAATAGGTACAAATAATTTGTAGCAATATGTACCTACTTTATTTGAACTAGCTGTGCCCGCGACTTCGTTCGCGTGCAGGTCGGGAAACAAATTGGATTTAATTGGGTTTTGGTTTTTGTTTGTTTAGCATAAGTTACTCCGTATAACATCAGATATCGATCCCGCCGTTTCGGAGATTAGCCGAAACAAACAGAGACACAGAAAACATTTTTTTTAATAGGAGCCGTATATACTTTCATATGCATTTAGTAAAAAGTATATTATTTTAATAATATGTATTTATTTTTCTTCTATTTTATTTTTTTGTGCAGATAGTATTTGTATAGTAGTAGTATCTATCGTTTTACGTCATTATACTGTGACAGCCAAGGCAAGTTGGTGACAAATCTACCTTGATGATACCTTGCCTTATTTACAAAATAGGCGTGTACTTACACAACATGACATACACCACGCCTGCATACCCCGAAGGATTAAGGAGAGGTGCGCCTATAGGCTATATATAGTACATCCACATTTCGTGTGTCTTTTTACAACTTTTTCTTCTAGTTTGAAGAGTATGGGAAAAAACTTGTAAGTAACTAGTTCAAAAAAAAAGTTTATTTTTAGGGAAGTGCATCTTCAGCTCCACGAAGCGATCTCGGTCATTTTGCGCTTCAACTCGGATGTGTTAGGTTATCGTTTATTCACTAATACAAGAAATAACATTTTCGACTTCTGCAGAAAAGCTTAACAATAAGGAGAATATAGGAAGCAAAAGCGAGCAAAGCGCGCTCTATAATTTTTGCATCTCGCCTCGAATAGAATAGGTTTTATTTTGTCCATACATACATAAAGAGGACTGTGATAATTTTATAGAGAAGAATTAACATAGGTTAGTATCTAAGTAATAACAGCCGCGCGGGTCGATCGATCAGGCTAAGCTACGCTTGCCGCGGATGGACCGTGGATGGGTGACCATCTTTACATATCAAGACCCCTCCGTGCCTCGGAAGGCACGTTAAGCCGTTGGTCCCGGCTGTCAATCGTGTATCTTTGGCAGTCGTTACGGCTCGTCAGAAGCCCGAAAGTCTGACAACCAGTCTTACCAAGGGGTATTGTATTAATTACCCAGTAACTGGGTAGTGAAAGGTCAGGTACGTAGTCGCTTCATGTAAAATACTGGTATTCAGCTACATCCGGTTAGACTGGAAGCCGAACCCAACATAGTTGGGGAAAGGCTAGGTAGACTATGATAGTTTGCAAGAGCGAGCGAAGCTAGCTCGAAAATGTAAGGGTCGAGCAGATTTTCGAAAATAAGAGTTTCGTACTTTGTTGACTAATACACACAAGCTTTAGAATTGAGGGAATGTAGAATGCAAGAGCGAGAGAAGCACCTCAATTTTTTTGGGTTTTGTTTTGAAAAGGTTAAGCTCTCTATTACTGTTTGCGTTTTCGGATATATTTTTAGTTCTGAATGTGTTTACACCTATATTTTATTATGAAGCCAGAGAGGTGCAAGTGCACATTCTTGCACACCCGCTCCCGGCGCTCATGAGTAGTACACTCGTGAGTGTCTGGAATGGTTACGCATCTACGATGCCTCTGGTATTGCAGCAGTCCGTAGGGGCGGTCACCACTAACAACCAGGTGAGCCAATGACTTAAAAAATTAAAAAATATTTTTCCAGATGTATCGCCGTGAGCCCCGCATCCTGCTGTTCGCTCTGATCGCTCTTGAAAAGTTCGCTCATACTACCGAGAACCAACTGACTATCAAGGCTCGGCTGGACAAGGAAACGGATAATCCGCTGCTTCTCCTGGAGAAGTTCGCCAACAGCGAAGACTACACCTGGCGCCAGGTCGGGTTCTGTGCCAAGTGGGCCCTCGACAACCTGTGTAAGTACGAACCACAGAGCAAACGAGTTTTCCTAGTAAAATAAAAGTTTTTTTTTATTTGCACGAATGGAGAACAGTCGATTAAAATAAATTATGGAAAGCTATAAAATACAAAAGACACGTTTCTGCCCTGGTATTAAAGCTGGCGACTACCAGGAATGACAGCCAACTTCACCAAAGTTTTCACAGTGAGATTTTTACAGAATAGCACTACTGATGTTGGGGACTGCCACTATGGACAGTTATTGCATCTAAGTAATCACGGTGAGATATTTACAGAATAGATTGACTGTCGATGAGAGCATTCGTATAGTCAGTACAACGAGCCGAGCCGTTTGGCGCTAGATTCACGGTTATCGATTTCATACAAATAGTTTTCAGTGTAGTAGGTTACGTCCAAATTTTAGATCAGTTCAGGCCGGAGCATCGTCTATGCAGCATGACCAAGCACACAGTTGGAAACGTGCAATGATACCGGTCAGTCGGCAAATGTCGTAGCGTACGTAACGAGCTCCAAATGTTGCTTTAGGGTAACATCTTAGATCAGTCACCAGCTTATTACGTTATATTGTATATTTCGATAGAGTTGTTCACACATGTAGTTAGGTATACTGCTGCAGGATCTATAATTTGACGGAGCAATTTTGATTTTTCTTTTAGTTCTTGATCTCGCTACCCAGTAGCAACAGATTAAAAGACAACAAAGAAAAATCGGTACCATTAGATTCCTATCGTCGAACGGTACCTAAGTAAAGAGTAGCAAGCTGAAGTAATTAAAACTGTCGATTACGAACGTGACAAGTGAGGGCATTCAGAGGATAGCGTTTGTTAGCATTGTGAACGGGAAACATATTTTAATAAACGTTTTGTCCGAACAAAAGCAACAGTTGTTCTGTTGCTTTTGTTCGGACAAAACGTTTCTATTAATAATCTTCATTTCTTTTAATCTCGTAATCTAATATCGTGACATATTCGCCAAAAATGTAAAGAAATATATGAGTTTATGGATAAATAACTTTAATTCCTACATAATAAAGTTCAGTTTACGCTAGAACTTCAAACATTTTGTATGGGCTTGTCCACACTGCAGAGTATTCAGAGTTACATACTGGCTGTCCGGGCCGTCACGGTTGGAACACTCTCCGACGCTCCGTTTCTCTGAGTTTGTACTTTGTTCTACCTTGAAACCTTGATAATTATCTGGGATTCTGAATTGAAATTTAGATTGGGCGTAAATCCTCTTCCAAATGCTTCATTTTCCAGTCACGGTGCCCAGCCGCCCGCTGAGCTACCAGGTCGTAGACATGAACAATGTCAACGCGATCATGAACTCGCAAGACGTCAGCGAGTACCTGAAGATGTCCTGCGACGGCTTGGAAGCTCGCTGTGATTCTTACTCCTTCGAGAGCGTACGATGCACTTTTCCGGTAAGCCTCTTAGTTCATCATCTCAGCCGAAAGACCTCCATTGCTGAACATAGGCCTCCCCCAAGCGACGCTACAGCGACCAGAGGGGCACTTCTCGAAATTTTAAGAACTTTCATAGTCTGATCTGTCTCAATCTGTCAAAAATACCTCTAAATTCCTTACATTTTGACTGAGATGAGACTGCGACTAGATTTTGAACGTTTAAAATTACGAGAATTGGCCTTCTGATCTGTGCTTCACAAGATCATCGGTCCACCTTGTGGGGGATTTTCCAATGCTACGCCTTCAGGTAGGTTTGCGGTCGCTACATCCTCCCTGTTAGTTTGTTCCTATTGTTGTAGTTAGTACTCTGTATAGTGGGCTAAAACCATCAAAAAGGTAGACAAAAATGGTGGATCGAGCAGAGTAGAAATATAAAAAGGAGACATTTGCCTTGCAGCGGGACGACACCGGCAAAAAATTTAGACCAAAAAGAACACATCTTTTTTTTAATCTTCTCCTTTTTGTTTTTTTTTTCATACTTTCATAATAAAAAAACACGTGCTTCCATAATTATGTTTCTATACATCTTTATTAATGGTAAGTTTACAAAAGTCTTGCTTATAAACTATGTCCCACAAAACCGTTTTCACGGTTTGTCTGTGAGAACGGAACAAACAGTACAAAAAAGAAAACCAGATTTACAAGTGCGGACACTTAATTTCCACTTAATAGCCTTACAAAGTAGGTAATAGATAAACAAATATGGTTTACAAACTCTTGAGAAAGAACAGGTTAAGTAATTTGGCAAACTTCCCTTTTATTTTCTGAGTTCTTATATCAGCAGGCAAATGGTTGAGAAGGTAAGGTACTCTTTTATAAGTGAAGAATTTTATCGAGTTTTCAGAAAACATTATCATACAAATACAATCTAACTTGATAACTTAACAAGGTGATATAATACTGATTTCAGGTGAACAACGGTGCATGGTACTACGAGGTAGTCATCATAACTCCGGGAGTGATGCAGATTGGCTGGGCTACTAAGAATAGCCATTTCCTCAACCATGTCAGTTGTCGGAATTTGATGATAAGCTATATCTCCATTTCCTGATTAGGCATCGCGGCGCGTCGCTGTACACTAACTCTGAATTATCGCATAACGCACTCTTATTTAACGCTTAGGATTCCCGCCGGTTTCTAGTTTAGTGATTTATTGCTAAACAATTGTTTCGCATAAAAAAAAACTGACAAATATTTTACACTTGAAACATGTTTCTGTGTAAAAGTGTTACAGGGTGAAGCAAGTAAGCATAAACCCTGAATAAATCCAGTAAGTCGGATCAGTAGTCGGCATTTGTTTTAAAATCAAATGAAGTCTTAGAATGAGATCACTTTCAATTTCAAACTGAACTAAAGTCAGGAGTTTCAAAATTCGCCAAAGATGTAAACAAAAATGGCCGCTCGAAATTGTCTATGATTTAGTGATGTAGTGGTATAAATTTCAAGTTTTGGTGCTATCGATGTTACGATTTTTTTTAGTAGTGTTTCATCAGTATTTTTTATATTGAGATATCTTCATAAGTTAGTTAGTTAAGTTTGATTTGGAAATCGTGAAAACGAACAAGATATTAATACAATTATATTTTGCACTGGTTGCAATACGCTTAAATTCACTTTTTGGAACAATGCTTACTCATCTCTAATGTCAGTGAGGCCGTCAATGTAAGGGGTGCCAAATATGAAATTTGTGAAAAAATATATAGGTAATGTGTTTTTCGACAAGTAGGTAACGATACACTAGAATTCTAGTTAGCTCGGGCGTTTTAAGATCGCTTGAAGCGGCTATGATTGAGAGTTTCAATTCCCAGAAACAGTTTTTCCACATTCGAACCCGAAAGGCGACATTAGGCAATACCTTGGTTCGAATCCACGTCAAGCCGTGCTCTTTTTGAAAGTATTCGTTGTAAGTCGTAACAAATTCAATGTTAAGCAGTATAATATTTTTTAACTTGAGGAGTCCCCATATTACCTATTGAACTACGACGTTATATAATGAGGAAAAAAGACCGCATCTTTATTAAGTAGAACGCGGGTTAGCTCCAACAGCATCTTGAAAATCCTAGTCGAAAAACACACGTCCGTAAGTATAACAAATGAAAATACATTGAATTGATTTTTGTTTTCAATAAAGGAGTATTAAATACTCCGTGTACAAATAGTCGACATTTTTTATGTCAGTGACTAACATTTCAATGACAAGATAAATTTAGACGAGACAAAAAAGGATGTCGGCCGTATGACGTTTGTAAAAATTCAAAATCCGCCCAGTTTTTTGTTTTATTGATAAATTTAATAGTATATTTAAAAGTTTAGAAACACGCACAGGGTGTAAAAGTGAGTGTGATAATACGTGTATCCTACTAAGTGCGTATTTAATCACTCAGGCGTAGATATCGCGTTCAATTCCCAGGCAAGTTCAAAGTTATTGCTTTTGGCGAAAAGCCGCCACTTCTAGTATAGGCATAGAGTATTGAGTCAGTTCTTATCTGAACACGACAAACATTCACGATTATAGGGGTCCAATCAAACCCTAGCTGACAGCACGCTTATACGCGTTTTTGTGTCACCACACGTTTTTGACATCAGCTGCTCTGGTGTCACGAAGCTTCGCAAACCATACCGGCTGATTCAGTCATGTTCTTAGAGCGGATTGAAAGTAGGTACTCATGAATACCGATTAACTTTTCCTTTAAAAACAAGTCTGTTTCGAAAACATTGCTGTATCCATACAAAAATACTTACTGAATCAATTTGTATGAAACAGATGCTTTTTTTTTCAACATGGATCTGACCAACTCAGGTGAGTTGGTCAGATAGTAAAAGTAGTTCATATTCATGAACACTCCTCATTTTGAAAGTAGTGAATGGATTTAAAGTCAGTCGGTATACGTACTCAAACACCATTTGTCATTCACTATCCCACCGCGCTCGCGACGCGCCGAGATGCCTAGTTAAGCATAGCCCTATATACAAATATAGCCTAATACTTACTTTATTACCTAAGCTATGGTTTCCGAGCTGGTCACATACAAGGTTTATATATTGTATGTGGCCAGTTCTATGACATCTTATCGTTGCTAAGGAGGGTGACAACATTAATACGTTTTAATAAACATAAATTATAAGTGACATATTTAGTAAACTTAGTCGTAGAGCTAGAACATAGATTGACATAGGTTAGGGACAGGTAGTGTCTTTGAAATGTCATTATAGAAGAACATCAAAAACTAAATTAACTAGTCACATGCTTATATATACGTGACTTCTCGTTGAGCTGTTTACAAAAACTGTGCAAGTGTCCCCCCGTCCCCCCTAGTTCCTTAGAATCTATTTGTATATATTGTATCCACCAAGTTTCCAAATCATTCTAAAATCGTTTGGTCCTTAACTAGTATACTTCTGTACAATTTCAGTCAATACAATCTTTTAACGGCTGCTAGATCTTTTTACCCAAGTGCCTACAAATCAATTCAAAATATACACTTCCTGATACCTGAATCGAGCCACCATGCATATTTTTGTTTATAGGTCTATAGCTATTTAAATAATGGTAAGTAGTACAAAGAAAAAACAATATGAAGTTTTGAAGCCAGTCACTCATAATCATTTCAGTTTGTTGTTGTACCAATTTGAAATCGGAATACTAAAAAAAAAACCGTGTAATTGCAATAAATCGTCTTTTCGCGGTTTCTCAGGGAAAAAATTGCATGGATTTTTTTAAGAATACAAATGGTTACTAGGAAAAAAGGTTATTTAATAACTTGTGCTACCTCCAAGAGCATTTACAACGACCATCATGCGGTTCGGCATGGATTTAATTAATGTCACTATGACTTGCTGTGGAATGTTCTCCCATGCTTCCAAGATGGCAGATTCAACTCCTGCAAAATTTCTGGAGCTGGTTGGTTATTTCGAACACACCTCTTCAGCGCATGCAGTAAGTGCTCTATGGGATTCAGGGCTTCTTGCTGGCCATTCCATTACTGCGATACTAACGTTATGCAGGTATTCTCGAACAATTCTTGCCCTTGCATAAAAATAAAATCCTGGTCCACAAACTCAGCATATGCATCAGATCAGCCTCTAGGCATTGATGAACGTATCATCCGTGGTATACTCGGCCAGTTTTTCCTTCTGTGGAAATTCCGCCCCAGACTGTCCATGATCCACCGACATAACTCACCTTCTCTTCAATGCAACATTGCTGACGTTCTATCTGTCTTCCGTAGACGTTTCTACGTCCATGGGGAAGTGGGGGCAAAATATGAATTTCAACTGAAGTATTACAAGCCCTTAAGAGCGAACAAACTCAGATTATTTCTGTTTTTCAAATTTGTGAATTCAAATTTGGACAATGGTGATACCAATGATGGCCAGTATGTCAGCTTGAAAACTATATAACACTTTTTCTCTGACTTATCATTATTTTGATGTTTTGGGCCTTTAAACATAAAAATGCACGGTGGCTCGATTTAGGAGTCCGGGATTGTATTCCAACATAACATGAATGCAGAAATTGTCATCACTGCCAGTCGCTTCAGGTTTTGACGCATGACCGACGAAATAAAAAAGTTTGTGGGCACTTTAAACCATAGCTTTCTTAAGTGTTAATGACACGCTTTCGTTATCAACTAAGGGATCAATTTTTTTAAGTATATGTTGCTTTTATAAATAATAAGTTTCTAAACTTAAGAATCTAATGCTTTCCGCCTGAGTCCTGAGGCTAAATTTTCAGTAGGAAAGAAATGAAGAAGAGGGAGTATGCAGCAACCCGCTTTCTTGCCCATAGTCAATTAAATAAGCAGCATTGAGTTAAATATTTTGTAAAAATGTGCTGCACTATACATGCAGCATGGTGTTGTATGCGTGTCATTAACACTTTATAGGCAAAAACGTCAGGATAGCTCGCAAAATTCTATTTTTCTTACGTTTTTTGCAATTGGCAGGTCAATATCAGGTGTATGTAGATCTAAATATGATTTTCGGCCGTAACAAATATTTAATTATAGAATTATAATCATAAAAATCATCAATACAGCTCTCCAAGTTCATATTCCCCTATGGAATGACTATTTCATTCGAGGCCAATTCTAAATCAAAGAGTTGTATTGCTGATTCTAATGATTATAATGCTAAAAAGCCAGATTTGTTACGGTCGCGAGTCATATATTAATCAACATACAACCAGACACTGACCAGCAAATTGCAAAACACGTAGGTAAATTTTAATTTCGCGGGTCGCCTATCGCATTGTTCTTAAGGTGCTGGGTCAAGCAGGCACATTGCGGTCGAGCGATCTATTTTGCGTTGTTCAAACTTATGCTCCTACGCGACTACATCCTTGCTGATTCTAATGTATGCTGACGGCAATCTGATTGCCCCCTCTGACAACACCCAAAACCTAGGCAGGGTTTATAATTCAGTAAAAAAAAATACAGTAAGTTACATACCGAGAGCTCTCCGTGCCCCCGAAAGCACGTTAAGCAGTTGGTCCCGGCTGTCATTCGTAGATCTTTGACAGTCGTTGCGGATAGTGAGAAGCCTGAAAGTCTAACAACCTGTCTTGCGAATTGTTATGTGTTTCCCAGTTACTGCGTTGTGGAGGTCAAGTATTCAGCTGCATTCTGTAAGACTGTAAGGCACCCGAACGTAGTTGGGAAAAGGCTCGGGTTTTCATTTGAAACCTATGTATGTTACATATTGATTTAAATATTATGTGTTACCCAGTTACTGCGTAGCTGAGGTCAGATAGCCAGTAGCACCATATAAAATACTAGTATTCAGCTGCATTCGGTAAGACTGGAAGGCAACTGAACATAGTTGGGAAAAGGCTCGGGTTTTCATTTGAAACCTATGTATGTTACATATTGATTTAAATATAAAGTAAAAGCAAAAATATTATCTTTGGAGGACGGGTCTTTTTACTTTTGATGCAATTTAGGTTAAAGATTTGTCGTTCGAATGTTGTGTTTAGGTAAAGATTTTTACTAAGTACATTTTTAGGGTTGAATAATAAACAATAAGTAAAAAAGTTTGTTAAATATTTGACAAAATACATTAAGTATGAATAAAATTAATATAAAACAGCAATAGATCAGTATTATATAACTTAAATTAATAGTTAACATTATATAATTGGGTGTTGTCAGTGCCTTAAATATAATAAAAATGTGAAATTGTTAATTTGTTTGTCATTAACACATTCACCAGCCAGCGCACAAATAAAACTTCGCACTACAAATTGTTTCCCTCTCGAAAAGAGGAGGCCAGTGTCCCAGCAGTGGGACACAGGCCAACAACATTAAAAGCTGATTATATTATGTACTACAAATTGTTTGACAAAATAATGTTCATAAAACCTAAATCAATACCATCAAAATACGTGTGCCAGTCAGGGGATGTGTTAATGATCACCCATAGCCTTTAATCAAGAATACAAAAAGAACAAAAATATTTATGCTGAAATAAATCTAAAAATCTAAACAATTGGATTGAAAATCATGTACATCCATGGTAACAGGTTGTGCGTCGATGTTCCAGCCGCCCTGTATATTGGTCGTTGGTGCTTATTCAATTTTTGATCGCACAACATACATACGTTTTTGAGGCGCTTCTAGTGTATTCTTGATCGAAGTTCATAGCAGTGTTTTTCAAATAAAAATGTGAAGACAAAGGTTGCGTCCAAGTGCGTCCAGGCTGTGTTTAGCTGTAACCGTGTCACCAATTTGAGAAACACTGCATAAATACAGGTCCTGTATGTAGGTCCTATATGTCAACAGTGGTCCAAAACAATTTTTTTGTAGCTGTTCGCCGTGGGCGTTCCGGAAAACCCCCATGTATTTTCGGCGATTATTTTACTTTAGTAGAAAACTTAGCTCAAAGGGAAATATTTGTATGATAAAATTCGGTGCAGATTTTCAGTCCCCAAATTTTAATAAAATTAGTGTGTGTGTGTAATTATTGTGAAGCCAATGCTTCGGACTAAGTTATCTCCTAAACTTTAAATAATCGCTGTACAGAGATTCATGGGGGTATTTCGGAAAGCCCTTAGCGAGAGGCTTCTTGAAAATCATTTTGGAACGCTGTAAACGAGCCACACTATATGAATAATTAGCTGGTTTTCGAATGCTTGCGTGTGGTCAACACTTCACTGGGGACATGGGTGGCTGTAGTTATCGCCGTCTTTAGCATACGCGAGTGACTGCCGTCGACGTTCACTACTGTGTCGTCGCCGGCAGTGACAGCGAGCGGACACGACAGCGACCGTCACATATGCCAGTAAACTGACGACCATTTTGAGTGCCCTTTCTAACTAGTGATTATATTTGCTTTATTAGCTACCGATGCATCTTTTGTGCCGCGTTCGTACCTTCATATTTATCGCGTATCATTTCATCACACTCAGTAGATTACTTCTAGTTTACAAACAGCATTTTTCTTTATCGTCATGTTTCTCATTCTACCATCGCTTTTGTAATAATAATAAGATAAATTAATAGGCCCACTTTCACCACAAATTTGAATCAATAGATACGTTCAACGTTAAACGGATTTAAAGCATAGTTCTGTTTCTGTAAATTTTTTTTTAAGTTGACAGACACGTAATGATGTTTTAAATATGTTAGCGCTAAACATATTTAATGAGTTGTGGTGCTAGCGGGCCTTAGTATGAATTTGCCGTTGCATTCATTTTGTTACTGAAAATTATAACAATTATGTCTTACCTGGAAGAACAAATAGCGCGAGCTTCCACAAGAACCAACCCAACCCGCACTGGGCCCGCGTGGTGGATTACGGCCCACTCCCTCTCACCGAGAGGAGGCCTGTGTCCTAACAGTGGGAACATTATAGGCTGATTATGCTTATGCTTCCACAAGAACATAAATAGCACGCATACTGCTTACAGCAATAACGCTGCATTTGCAAGCAAAACATCACTAATTCACTCTCTGTGCATATTTAGCTGCGTCTGTTGCGTATAGCATTCAAGTGAATGCTATACGCAGCAGACGCAGCTAAATATGCACAGAGCGTCAGTTTATAACGTTCATAAATGTAGACTTATCTTTAGTTGCAACATAAGTATCTCAAGATAAGTCTACATTTCTGAACGTTATAAACTCTTTCAAAGACAGGCTTGCCTTTACTGACATACTATCGTCAAAATGTATATCTGACCACCGCAAGGACTATTACAGCTCATATCTCAGTCGACCTAAAAAGGATCCTCTTTTGTTTTACTTACGGACGCAGCTGTGGTCATCATGTGCACGGTATTATGTTTTTAAAATGGTCAGATATATGTAGGTTTTGGCGATAGTACCTATATTCAGTTGAACAAGTTATTAATATAATCGAATATAACTTGCACACACTGGTTAGTGTCTGATTCAGTATAGTTTCTCTAGAAAAAAATGGAATGTAAAAAGGGGGAAAAATCTTACTCCTATATCAACAAGCTCTGCATATAACCATTCACTGAATAATGAATGCCAATGATTTAGAACAACTTTAATCTTAATAATTTAAACGGCAAATTCATACTAAACTGTTGTATGTAAATGTTAGTTTGACTGTTAATCTCATGCCCGTTTCTTATATTCAATAATAATGTGCAGTCCATCGACTGTGACCGATCATTCGCTAGAAAACATTTTACGAACATACTAGTATAAAATATAATTATAATAGCTGAACAAACTAAATCTAATTAAACGAATAAATGGAATTAAATATAAATTATATCACATATTGGACAATATCTTATACGAACCGGGCAGGAGGGGCTAAACTTATTTCTACGGTTCCTATCTCTTTACCTTAAAATCCTTAAATGGCTGAGTACTGGCTAAGGGATTTACCAAACTTATTCAGCTCTGTTCAGCTTTTCTCCATAGAAAACAACGATTTTGTATGGAATGCATGCGCATCCGTTCAGCTTTACGGTTGCGTACGCATTCCATACAAAATCGTTGTTTTCTATGGACAAAAGCTGAACAGAGCTGAATAACTGTAGTTAATCCCTTACTTAACAAACACTTTCTGCAAATTTTATCTGTCTTCGAACTCGCATGTGAAATGAGTTTAGGCCCAACTCTTTTCTTCTAATTTATTTTAATAGTGCGTATTGTGTGCGCGATGCAATCATTAAAACTTTTGCTGCAGTGTTACTAACAATTAGTCGTAATGTTTACTGAGCTACATAAAACAACCCGTTAGTCACAAGCTTACGCTGAGTTTCTGGAACGAAAATCAACGACGCGTCAAGATAAACGCAAGTTATGTGATAGATTGGCTTTGGATTTGGATTCACAGCGGGTTACGCGGTTGACAGTTCGAATTATTATACTTGTTATAATAGAAAAACTATTAAAACGAGAATAAACCGTATCTTAATTTCAGAGATACAGGCACTTTGTCGTATTCCTCCCACGAAGTAAACTTTTTTTATCACCTGTTTTGTTTATACAGCCTTCTAAAGCAAAAGCGCGCACATTACGCACTGTTAATAACACACTGGTCCAAATTTGTTTGTTGCAATCTTTTCTTCAAATAAAAATAAAATATTTACATTAAAATTATTTTTTGAAAGTGTTGAGGTTACATTGAACAAGCATTTCCAGGGAACAGTAATTATTGGCCCTTGCGAACATATGATCGATGAACGAGTATATAACAAAACATAGGCTAGTTGACCGTTTTTGGAAAACCGTTCCTTGTGGACAATTTCCCCCAAAATATGAATATATCAGCAAAATGGTAAAACGGTAACGAATTTTAGATTTTATAACGCATTATTATTTGCAAAACGGGGCATTCTGTTATGGCGGCTCTAATGACTTCATAACATCAATTCTGTCAAATCTGTGAGCTTTTTACAGAGTTACCGCACACAACTTCTGTCGAAATATCTTTGGTAATCTTAATTATCAACGATTTTAAACATTAAAAAAAATAATTTCACATTTACATTCAAAGCAGACAAATGATTATTTGTGTTAATGTTTAATTTGTCAGTCGTAGGTAGAAGTAACGTAGGTTTATACTGTATAAATTTTTATATGCATAGTAAAAAGATTTTATTTAGATATTACAAACACGCACTTCAATATTTGTTGATTTGACCTATAGAAGATTTGAAACACAGTAGTCTGCAAGTTCGCGTTCAATGTTACGTGACCTTTATTTTGACGCAATTATTGCTCAAAAATATTAATTAATCTAAAATGATTTACAAAATTAGGTTGAGTTTTCATATCTTTAGCTTACAACGATACTATAATACAAAATTCATAAGGTATTTTTCTTACTGTCAACTAGCCTATTGTGAAATTAATGAAAATACTAGTAAATCAGAAAACCTCTCACCTAACGTTAATATTTAGGTATAAATGCTTACAATAATCCTAAATAACAATGTAAGCCAAATAAATCATTTAAAAAAATTAAACTGTGCATTGCGAAAATAAAAATAAAGTAGTTAAAGCATGCTGACCAGTGCGATAAATGTTTTTATTTATGTAAATCTGTTGCCAATAAAAAGACCCCCGTCACCCTATTCATTTTATGTCTTTGTTTTATAAAGGAGGGGTTCGGAATCGGGGATGACCTTTACTCCCTGTCCTATGATGGATGTCGTAAGCTGTTGTGGCATGAAGCAAAGCCATCCCCGGTGTACGAGGTAGAGGGATGGAAACCGGGGGATATCGTCGGCTGCCTGATCGACATGGAACTTGAGGAAGCGATATTCTCGCTCAATGGCCGCCGCATTCGAACATGCACCAACGTGTTTGAAACAACGCGGTAAATATGCATTTTATATCATGTCGTTATCGTTCTGAAGCCGTTTACGGAAGTGACGAGTCATCGTAATTCCAGTGCGACAGTGAGATCTGGCAATACGACCTACCGGTGTATTTTGTAAAAATCTCACCGTGAAAACTTAGACGAAGTGAGCTGTCACTCCACCTGATGCTAGGGTTTGACACCATTGGCAGCTCATTTCAGCTAAGTTTTCACCGTGAGATTTTTATAAAATAGATCGGTTGTTTAGCTTTATTGTTTTGCACAGAAGCAATGATGATTTTAACACTTCCCTACTCGTATACGGCCAGTTTCTTGAACGAAAATTATCGCCACAAAAAATTTGGACATATTGTCAAGCGCGCGTAGACTGCTGTGATTGAATGAATGAATGACTGATTTACTAACAGCAAATCGCAGCAGTTTACACGCGTCTGACAATTTTTTCTTATTATTTTTGCGATAATTTTCGTTCGAGAAACTGGCCCTTAGCCAGTTAACATACTTTCTAATCTGCTTTTATTTTTTTACTATTTTTTTATTGTACGTACCTACTTCCGTACAAACAGCAAACATGTTTTGTTATACAATATTCTAATATCATCTCTTTTTAATTCGAATTTTAATTTTTTTTATTTGTATTTTTGACTAAGTTAAAAGTTTTTATATTATTTAATTATAACAAAGCATTTTTACAAAAAACGCTGTTTGTTCGGTTGTAGAGCGCATAATATTGACGCAAAACAACCCAGCAAGGGGTTCCATGCTGCGGCCTCGTTTATGGCATTTCAACAATGCCGCTTCAACTTCGGGACCGACCCGTTCAAGTACCCGCCCACCGACCGCGAGTTCAAGAACTTCAACGACCACGGAACACTCACCGACGAGGAAAAGAGGGTACTTACTTATTTCAATAAAATACAGTCTAAATAATTTCTGAGTCAGATACACGAGGAAAAATTCTCGCCTCTTAGTGCCGATTATTGAATGTCGATAAGTTATTATGGTATCGTGAAAGGCGAAAATCACCTCGCCTTTCGAAATTACAACAGTATCTCAAACTGTCAGTTCTATAACATCGTCGGGCGAGTTTCTTATGGCATGACCGTAAACACAAGTGATATAATCGACTGCCGAGTCTCGTATGGACTTTTCGCTTTCGCGAGAATCGAGAAACTTTCCTCGTTTGAGCTTAATTCTAAAGAGTTTAGTCGCAGACTAAAAATAATGAACACTGGCGCCGATTCCCTTGTTCACAAACTAAACTAAATTTAAGTTTCTTTCTATTTCATTTAGAAAAGGATAGAAGATAAATATTAGTATAGTCCTGTCAAATTAGTAAGCACCTGATATAAATATACGTATTTTTAGTCGCCATGTTTTTAATCACGTCTAAACTGTCTATGGAGTATCTTAATTGGTTTAAAATTCTATTTTAGACCAATTAAACAACACTAAATAAAGTGTATTATTTTATATAAATGACTATTCCTGTGTATGTTATATGTAAATATTTCGCCTGCGCAGGTGTTGCCTCGCCGCATCGTGTTTGAGGGATTACGTACTACCACAACTAAAGAGAACGCTTGCACCATCTGCTTCGATTCCGAGGCAACCTGCATACTGCTTCCCTGCAGACATGAGTAAGGAAAATATTATACTTACATACTCTAAGCCGAAATTAATAAACGTTATTTGGCTCGTACTTTAGCTTAGTAATAGAAATAATTCTATCACGGTCACAGAACTGTCAAACTACAATTTATTGCAAGATACATACGGGAACATACACTTGGCCGCCAAGAAAGTGGGTCGGTAACAAAAACCTCGAAAACTTTCAAAATATGGGAGCTAGCTTTATGAAATAAAGACTGTATTGCAGACAATTTTATAGTGCCTAAATCAAAGTCATAAAGTTCAAGATTATGAAGTTCATTTTTAATAAAAGTAAGTTAAGTAAAAATTACAACTTTCACTACATTTCTAAAAATGTTCTATGGTATCAAATGTCTTAGTATTTGGTAGTGCCACCACGAGCTGTTAGTACAGCTGTTAGACGGTTTGTCATGCTTTCCATCAGACTTCCTTGTCTGTATGTCTTTATTTTTTATTTATGGTTTTTAATACAATTACCAAAAATAAATAAAAGGGTTTTACTTCTTCCTATGTTTGTATTGAATTAAACTTTAATTTAGTTTATATTCTAAAAGGATTATTCAAATATTTTTATAACCTGACCGCTTACTTTGCGGCCCAGTGTACGTCAAAGCACGAGCTAAGTAACGTTTATCAATCTCAGCCTTACAGTTCTTGGCACATCGAGTTTCAGAAAAACTTCAGATCCTACTCAGACGCGATACTCCAATCGACCGCATTTTTAAATTTCCCTTCAGAATAACAAGTATTATGAACTTACAAGCCGGATTTCCCATCGACAAAAATAAGACCTTCCATACAAATTCCATATTTAACCCCTTTAGGGGGAATTAATTTTAAAAAATCCTTCCTTAGTGCTCACTTTCGTTACTTATCAACCGTGCAGCTCTTCCCCTTCAGGAGAACCGACCTAAACACTGATATTTAACATTATTAGGAAAAACGAAAATTTTATCAGCCTAGGGTATTTTAAGAACAGTCACACGTGTAGAACTCTTGTGCATTTCATGCTTCTACGCCAACCGGTTCGATTTCTAAAAACTTTCCAACTTTATAAGGATTTGGGGGAGGCTTTTGCCCAGCAGTGGGACAGTATAGGCTAGTAAAAAAAAATTAATTTTCTTATCACAAAGCAGTAATCACAACACCTTCAACATTGCAGGGGCTTCTGCTCGGTGTGCATTTCTCAGTTGAAGGAATGCCCCTTGTGCCGCGCTCCCATTCTGCGGGTGAAGTTGTCGAAAGCGTGACTAGCGAAGAAGCTCTCGCCGGTCCAGGAGCGGGCGAGTGACGTGACCTTTATGGAGTCACCGACCCCACAATTCCACCGACGCTTGCTACACCCACCCTCCCCGGCCACTCCATCGTCTGCATCAAGCTCGCCGCTAACCCCATCATCGGACGAGTTCCCAGACGATCTTCGTGATTCTTTCTCTTACGTAAGATATCATTAAGCCTAATTCTGAATGTTGTGGCTGGATGTTACTGTGGCTGGTACGTGTTTTTTCGCATATTTAACACCGAGTACGTAACGTTTATTGAGGCTGATTCCCTTTGTTTCTATATAATATATCGTAAGAACTCAACATGATCAATACCTTTTAGATTTAAAGGATAGTAAATTGCCAATCTTGCCATGTTTCAACTTGATACTATCGGCCAACTACGAGACGTGTGAACTACATGTCTGTATCAATATATATTCTTTAACTATATATTGTGCAAAAATGTACCTACTGTAGAAAAAAAAAAACTATTTTAAATATATATTTATCTGTAGACAATCTGACAAGACGTCCCTATATTAGAGGTGTGTTTCAGATTGCGTCCTTTTCACTCATAGCTCAATCCTCCGTCCATTTCAGTCGAACTTTCTCACAACGCATGAGTATCCAGAGGTTCACATATTATTAGAGGTACCTAATCATTAAAATTAAGCACGTTATTATTCATTTGTTTTTGGACCGATAGTGATAATCACTTTAATAATATTTCAACGCGACTGGTAGAATATTTTTAATAAAGCAATTCCGCCTCTAAGTCAAAGTCGAAACCTTTATTTTAAGAAGGCAAAGGCACTTTTTAACATCAAACATAACAAGAAAAAAGAATTGATTAGAAAATATTTTTTTGTTATGTTTAGGTCCTAATGACTGCTTGATCTGTTGTACCTTCCGAGAAGCCTCAACGGTTAAAAAACTATATCATAATAAATATTGCTACTATGTTATGTACTCGATGTAAGAAAACGTGAATAACCACGTTGAATTTGGTAGTCTTACAAACTAAGTGAAATGTCTATGCATGAAGGTTACGCAAGATTCGATTCAAAGTACCGATTTATCTTCCTTTATATTAAATCCACAGCTACTACTCCAAAAGTATTTGTTGAATCAGGACATCTTATTAATGTATTTTCAGTCTAAACTGCATATTTTTGCTTCTCGTTATTTTTGGCTTTTTGATTAAATGCGTATTATAAATTATACTATATGGTGGGATGAAAGCCGTCATAATATTTAAAGTTTTAGGTCCTTAGTCAGCAGCGCTCGCTGTTTGTAAGACCATCCAAATGACAGTCTGTGTGTGCAATGTGCATTTATTCATTAATTCACCTTGTTTATTCTTTAACATGATGTCTATGTAGTCAGCTCCAGAAGTATTTGATGAAAGTATATACAAACCCTGTTCAAGTTAAATTCACAAATCACACACTAAAGGGAATTAGTAACACATTCATCTGTATTCTTAAACTTTATAATTCACCACTTTTCAACAAATATTGTTTTAATATCGTTAATAAATTGTAATTGAAATATCATTGACGAAAATTGGGGTTATTAGTATTAACCTCGATTGTCAAATGAAAAACATCTTTAAGGTGATTTAAAATTAGAATTTCGGGTTTAAGTATTCAAATAATCAAATCAAAGCACTCAATTTGTAAGTCATCTGCCTAGCCTTTCCTCAAATATGTTGGGGTCGGCTCCAGTCTAACCGGATGCAGCTGAATACCAGTATTTTACATAAAGCGACTAGAAAGACGTCCACAACCCAGTTACTTGGTCATACGGTGCCTCTTGGTAAGACTGGTTGTCAGACTTTCGAGATTCTGACGCTTAACGTGCTTTCCGAGGCTTCGAGAACCGGAGGGGTATTTGCCGATAAATAAAAATGTTTACATTTTCATCAGGTACTTATGGAACAGACCTATCATTGAAGTTCAAAAACTATAGTTCAGTCAGCACTCTTTGGAAAAGTTACGATTGTTGTAAAAAAACACGGTTATTTATTTATTTATATATACTTTATTGTACACCAGAAAATACATAACAAATAAATACAATTTTAATACAAAACCTACAATAGGCGGCCTTATCGCTTTCTGCGATCTCTTCCAGGGAACCTTGGAATGGACAGTGATTGCGTGGGTATAAAAAATGCAGATGCCAGTAGTGCAAAATAATATACTATAATAAATACATAGACATAAATACTGTATAATAGATACATAAATAAATATATACTAAATATACATATAAACAACGGTTATTCTTTTTCTTTTTACATCGACCGTAACGTAATACTTCGAATCTCGCTTTTATGTTCATTGGCACCAGAATTTGTGTTGTCGTCCCAGCGTTATGTTCACTTTGTTTTAGCCAGGTCTTACGCACTAAAAAAACATTATAAAAGGAAAATTGTGCTTATTCTTTTTGCTAAATTCATGCTTTTTTGTAGTTCTCACAACTCATGAAGACGATTTGGCCCTGCGTGTAGTTGGCCTGCGTGGCGTAAACTTAGGTAGTTTTAGCATAAATATCAGATAATTTTTACAACATACAATAAACACTATTTTTAGGAAACGTGTTGCAATAAACAAAAAAAAAGCAATTCTAATTTGTTATTTAAATATAATCACTGTCAAAATCATCATCTTGTTAATTCTTAATTTCTACCGTTTCTATTTCTATTTCTATTTCAATTTCTATCTTTTTCTCTTTCTTGATTGCTTTCTTTCTTCCATGTTTCAATGGCGATGTGACATCTGGAGAAAGAGATGATAGGCCTCTTTCTTCTTTTAATATCCGCGATACTGTGGTACTGCAGACACCTGTAGCATCGGCTGTACGTTGCTGTATATTACGTAAATGCGATAAATCACAGTTAGGTTCTTTATGCAACATCGAAAACTCATACTCTTCCTTCAAAAAACGGTAAACTTTAGCAATTATGGCTCGACCCTAAAACGAAATAAAAACTATTTACAACATGAGTTTGGAGGCCAAAATCAATATATGGCAAACACTGTGCAAGTCAGATATAAAATTTAAAAGTTATAACTTCATTAAGGGATTGCGCTAAGGTAGCAAACGAATATCTCTTATTAGATTAAACGTCCTGTTTTCATGAAATTACAGAGCTGCTATATTAAATTTGAATTTCGCGGGATTTTAGCACAATCGGTTTGAGTAGTTCAAGATGGCGGCCCTTTACCTGATACCAATCTTTGTACCATTCTTCGTCCTATATCTAAAAGCATTGAATTAATTAAGCAAACTGGATCACAAATAACTAAACAACAATAATTACCTCGCTACCAATAACTTTTCTGCGTTTTTTCTCCATGATAACACAGTGTCCGATGAAAATTTTTGGCGCGATCAAAATACACACTAGCGACCCAGGTCGCGTTGCGCTCCCCTAATGAAGTCTGAACTGACGCAGTGGCGTTGTGCAAATGAAGGGTGACTGAACAAACGTTCCTCGTTCACCATCTCCAAGTAAATCGTTCAATATTACGTCAATGTCACTCGTCAACCGTCTTTGCATTGCAATTGTCATTTGTGTTTTGTATCTTAAATTGTTTGGAACTTAATCGCGTGATTTTAATTTGTTAGTACTTGGATATCCTCTTATCAACGAAATATCATACTATCAAGTAATTATAAGTTAAAGTACACCACAATAATCAGAGAAGCCACTTACCTCAACGTTAAAAACATATCTTGACAATAGAACACAGTGTACGGAAGTTAAGACGAATTTGTAAAAAGGATAAAGTGGAATATAAATACATTTCAGAAAAACGTAAAATCACATTTGGCGTGCCACAAGGCAGTGTATTGGGTCCGCTATTGTTTTTAGTCTACATAAATGACTTTCCGAAAAACGTCACTTTTCCTATAGTTCTTTTTGCCGATAATAGCACTTAAATTATAGAACATAATAAAAATAGAAACTATGAATGTGACATTAAAGCCGCATTACAACAATCAATAAACTAGCTAGATAAAAATCTAAATAAAACTAAAATTATGCAGTTTAGACAAAGAATTACCACTCTTTTTTTTTTTTTTTTTTTTTTTTTTTTTTAATATATATCATTAAAAAAGTAGGACATATAATAATATTTAGGACTGACAAGTAGACTCCATACTACGTTACAGAGTCATTTTCTGGGCAAATTCATGCGAAGAGCATGATACCTTCCGTACCGTTGTTTAATTTTTTATATAGTTAGGTTACGTACTTCACTGCATACTTAGATGGACGAAATCTAGCAAATAAGTCGGTTTCATCTAGGTCCGTAAAATAATGATCACGAATTTTAATTACCGAATGACCGATTAAATCAAATAAATCCATTTGTAATGATTTGTTTTAAAATAATCATTGGTGATAATTTTGCACAAAAGTAATTTAGGGCTAATTTTTCAACCGACAGGTAATTTTTATATGTGGAATAAAATTGACGTCTAAAGGTTCTGTACGTATGAACTGTCAAAAATTCAAAATTATAAAATTTAGTCTTATGAGTAGTACTATTCAAAAGTCGTGAAATTCGTATGAGAAGTTACTTGACACTTTACTTGAGGGTGCTGAAAGAGGTCCTAAAACAATCATGTGTGTAGATAGATACTTATACAGTCTTCATGAGTTGGGAGAACTGTACACATGACACAATAATAAGTTACTGTGTCGTCAGTTGAGTCGCTGCCTTAGCATTTTTATGAATTCTCATACTCCTCCCTTTTTTAAGTTATAACATACAATAAATTATAACATACAATACAAGTATAGATTATTTAATTGTGTTCAAATAACTAAGTCATAGAAATTGACGATACAAGTACCTTCGCTAACGTTACCTTGGTCGAAAATTCCTAATTGCATGTTGTGTATTGTATCTATGTTTTGTAATGCGGTGGTGGGTAGATATTATGGATGGCTATTGTCTTTCAGACCGACTGTGTGACGAGCGATGACTGATATGTACTTTTATTTTTTGTATGGAGATTCTCACTATGACGGGCCTTGTTAATTTAGGTACTTGCCTTTATTTAGGCTTAGGGTTTTAACCATAATACAATCATTTTATTTATTTTGCTTATCAGAACATATCTTTATACAGATCCAATATTTGAAAACTATAATATAATAATTGAGCAGCCTCCAGTTAGACATGCACAACACCTTAGGAATATTCCCATATGTCTGATTTGTGCATACCTTTTTATTTGTAAATAAACAATTTGCTTCGGTCATATGTTATTCAATCTAATAATCAATATTTGTTAATTACTAAAAAATATTCAAATGCAAATAGAAAAAAAGGTCTAATGAAAATAGGATTCACGCCTTCTTCCCATGCGCTGGATAGGCAAACTACAGGAAGCCACATACAATCCCTACATACTCCTTTTGCTTTGTTTACGTTTACAGCTGCACCGTAATTGCATAACACACGATCAATCGGAATCTGAATAATTTTGAAGCAAATTGCTAATCCATTGCTTCATAAGTTCGAAAAATTTGTCTGCTCAACACGTAAATAACGCAATTAATGTTGTTGAACTGTGAAAATGAAACCGAGTCCGATTGATTGTGTGTTACGCAATTAGGGTGCTGGTCATACACACAAGTATTATTCTACGACATAACATGAATAAATTCTAATTGACGACTTTACCATTATTTTTAAACTAACATTGACTCATTTATATGCGGTATATTTTCCGTCCTAGAGCCTTCACTATCGCCTCTCAGTATAAAATGTATAAATCCATGTTGCCGTACAAATTACAGTAGAAACTAAGCTTCATGTATATGCTTGCATGTGAGTGTTTCCAGTCTTATCAATATACGTACATTACCTATACTTACATTATAAATAATTGCGCAGGTCTTGAGGGAATCTCAGAAGCACAATATCATGTAGATGAAGAGCAAAAAAACATAACCAATTATATCAACGTTTCAATATAACACAATAATCTAACAATAAATAAACAACACCTAGTAAACTTCTTTGTGGAATCCATTTTCAATGTTGTGTAACTTCTATTAATGTAAGATTTTTGGACACCCGGTCAAGTGTGACTTCAGTGCATTAGTACCCTTTCATGTACTAACAAAAAATATGAATATAAATGTTTCAATATAATACAATAACCTAACAACAACTAGTAAACTTCTCTGTGGAGTCCATTTTAATGTTGTGTAACTTCTATTAATGTTAGTTTTTTGGAAACCCAGTCAAGGGTGACTTTAGTTCATTAGTACCCTTTCATGTACTAACAAAAAATATGAATATAAATGTTTCAATATAATACAATAACCTAACAACAACTAGTAAACTTCTCTGTGGAATCCATTTTCAATGTTGTGTAACTTCTATTAATGTTAGTTTTTTGGAAACCCAGTCAAGGGTGACTTTAGTTCATTAGTACCCTTTCATGTACTAACAAAAATATGAATATAAATGTTTCAATATAATACAATAACCTAACAACAACTAGTAAACTTCTCTGTGGAGTCCATTTTAATGTTGTGTAACTTCTATTAATGTTAGTTTTTTGGAAACCCAGTCAAGGGTGACTTTAGTTCATTAGTACCCTTTCATGTACTAACAAAAAATATGAATATAAATGTTTCAATATAATACAATAACCTAACAACAACTAGTAAACTTCTCTGTGGAATCCATTTTCAATGTTGTGTAACTTCTATTAATGTTAGTTTTTTGGAAACCCAGTCAAGGGTGACTTTAGTTCATTAGTACCCTTTCATGTGCTCACAAAAAATATTAAGCTTATTATATAATATCAGATTACATTCCGAATACTTATATATGTAAATGTTGTACTAAGAGTACATTATTTGGTAGTAATGATCTTGTTAGCTTTAAGTATGTGAGATGTTCAAACAAACGCACTGTAATTAACCATATTTGTAATAAACCATTATTAATAACATTTCTTCATGCTTTACTCTCCTATTAATGCAAGAGTAAACCATGGAAAAATGGGATTTAGTAAATATAAATATATATTCTTGCATTTAGAAAAAAAAGGTGGGGCCTTTCATAGTTTTAATATGGAACTGTCTAGAGACTGGAAATTACCGTTAGAATGATATTGTTCGGATAAGAAAAGAGTGATTTAAAAATCAAAGTTAGAATGTAAGAAAAAACTTTGAATGGCCTACCAGTAAAATTAAACTCATTTCTGCTTCATGGCTATGTATTGTAGATTATTTTGTAGTAGCAACAGTATTTACTCATTGCCTATTTTATCTTCTGTGAAGAATTATTCTTGGCATTTCGTTATTGTACCTATATCTAACCATTAACAGTAATAGCTTACTTTTTGCCAATAATCAGATGTTTCCTTAAAATTATTAAGAAACTTGAAAAATTTAAGATTTTGAGAATTATGGTGTAAACTCTGTGTCATTAAATTTTAATAGTTATCTGTCGTGTTTTATGTAGTAGAAAAATAGGCCGAATTAAAAAATATATATAAATTTTGTTGAACTCATGAATATACTTTGGTTTATAAAAAACTAGCTTCGTGCCAAAATTTAAAATTAAGCTTAATTAAGAAAGTGTCTTGTAAAGAGAAGGGTGGTTTTGTTGATTTCAATTTTTGAATTGGCGATGTTAAAAAATATTGGTAGTCACCGTCGCTGGCAATTTATAATGAAAACAGTAGGTTTCTAATGAACCCTGCTCTGGCTTTAAAAAAATGTATATATTAAACAAAATTAGTATAAATATTATAGACTACCAAAAAGGATCAAATCGTGATTTAGAAATTAAATTGGAGCCCACTTGGTGCTCAAAGTAAATAAATGATAAAGTGATATTCATATCTGCATTTGAATAACTATTAAGAAAGTAAGAAAAACATTCATAACCGCAAAATTTTCAGATTTTTTTTCATAATAATTATTGTTGTTGTACCTATTTAATGGTTTTGATCCCATAAGCTACACATTGTTTATGGTTATAACTAGCAACTCTGTAATATTCTAAGCGATAGAAATACTGTTCTGTTTTAACGGTCATAAAAAAATTAGAAAACTGTATTATTAACTTCGGCCAGTCGGCCTGCCTTCCCTTAGTAATCAATGTTCCACAAGTCTACAGTATGAGATTTTGAACAGAATCAAATACAGTTAAAACTGCATATATTTTTGATTTGACTAAAATTCCCTGCTAATACCTACACTTCAAAACCCTAAATGAATTCCCTACTACAATATTTCTATCTTAATCGGTTGGTATCATAGCAGAGTAAACCCTCAAAACGAATCCTGTACAGATTTCAAATGTTTGTATAGAAATATAAGTGGAGGGGCCTGCATTTTTAAATTGGACTATCTCTACCTATTTTACATAGTTTTCACTCTAAAATATTGTTGTTGTAATTTAACAGAATTTTGCGAATTATAAACATTAAACCAATTTACAAGTTGCTAGAAACTAAAAGTATCTTCGATTTTTTGGGATTTTGTCATTTATTTAAACACAAGTTTTATTCAAAATCAATTTAGTAATCTGAGAATGTTGCAGGATATTGTAATGTAATGTAATGGCCAATAAACTAGTCATAAAATAACATTAAGTTGGCCAAATTAAATAAGTAGGTACCTCATATTGAACACTGTTCATTATAAGTAGGTGCCTACCGACTATCTGTGGTGCTGTGGTGCATCACATTTTTGTAAGAGATTTTTTAAACCTTACTTAACATATTTGCCAACAACTAGTCATTAGATCGATCAAGGCTACGTAAGGCGAGGCCTCTTGCAAATGGCGCCTGAAGAATCAAGAACAAAAATAACGTTTATGAAGAGTGTTAAGTACTCTTCAACAATATAATAAGCAAGTACCTACTTAAGGGAAAAAGCATAAATTAAAAAGAAAAATGTTTCAAAACTTTAGATGGCTATGACATACCAATTTTTTTTTAAAACGTTGTCTCACATTAAGTATTTCTCCTGTATCGTGGGTGCGTTTACAAACATTTAAACTCACATACACAAACAGCCAGACCCGGGACAAGTATCTGTAGGCAATACAAATATGTGTTCCGTGCGGGAATCGAACTCGCGACACTCAGCGCAGCAGTCGATCGCTTAGCCACTGCGCCAAACGTGTCGTCAATTGCGCTTGAGCGGTTAAATTATTTCTCCTACACATTAATAGGTAGGTAACCTTACCTTTAAATTCGCGTTTAACTAACCTTACATTGGGTAGGAATTACAAGACAAGTGAGTGCTAACTTATTATAACTCAAAATTATGAAATATAGCAGTTTAGGTAAAAAAATATTTTCATACAATACTGTAATTGTAGACAAGCTAATTTAATTATTTTCATTTACATGCCTATCTTATAATGTTGCTCTCCTTTGTTTGTGTAAATGTTGTAGGTAGGTACATACGATTTTTTTTGTAAACGGCCTGTTTTATATTAAAATAAAAGATAGATTTAGTTAATATTATAATCACATTGTAGGGACGCCATAGCGACAGTATATGTCAGGCGCACAAGACACGAGGCGACTCGTACGCGATCATTATAGTGTGTAGACGTGTCAACTAATTAAAGTGAATACCTACATGTGCTTTTGGTAATCTATTGTTTTATTGAGTCACCTACTTCTAAAACATTATTTGTAGATTGTGGAACACTTTAGGTCACAAATAAATGTTTATGAAAATATGTGTGTTGATTATTTCTGAGCCCTAATACTCCCACTAATTGAATTATTAATCACACCGATGTCGGACTATCAACTAATAAATTATATAATTTTAATATCAGTCTGATATTAAAATTGAAAAGTGGTCTTTTCAATGTTTATACCAAAGTTCCATAAGTGGATCTTTACAGCGATCTAGATCTATGCTAGTGTATTTCAGATAGATATTTCATTTGTGTACGTTATTGTACGCTCATAAACATTTTATGTAAATTTACCTTCTCAGTAATTGAATTATTGTTAATTCTTAATGGGAAATAATAAAGTTAGATGTAAGGTAGAACATTTTTAGTTGGCTGAAATAAAATTATTTTATTTTTACCGCTAAACATACGCCTTCCCCAAGCATTGTTACAACGTCCCGTTCTTACCCTGAACATTTATTTATTTCTCGAGTTAAAACGGCTTAAAACCAACATATCATTCCCAACTTGTGGGGAGCCTGGTGGATCACGCAGAGAAACTGCCAGTGTAGCTCTTTCCATTGGCTTTTGTTACTTTTGTAAGCAACCACGTTTTTGTGTTTATTTGAGAGCCCGGTAGTGTGAAATCACACCTTTGTTGCACATAAGTACAGTTACGAGCAAAAATATGGACAGCTCGAGCTCGGCAATAATATCTGATTTCATGATTCATCCATTAATATCTGTCGTCGAGATGACATCAAATGTAGTACCTATGTGATTATTTTATTTGTGGCAGCACAAATATTATGTGACATCGAAGGAACGCCAAAACCATCTGACGAGACAAGCGACGCCCAATAAATAGTTATAGGATGCTACATCGGCTCCAAAAAATTGTCGTCCGTCAGTTTTGGTGGTCCTTCGATGCATATACTTATCTGTGCTACCACTTGTAGGTATATGCCCTCGATAAATGATCACATATATTCGCCGTCATCTTGACGACAGATATTTATAAATGAATCATGAAATTATTGCCGAGCTGTCCATTGTAATATATTTATGCTCGTGACATGACCTAAATGCCCACCAAAACCCTGTTATGTTTGCGTCTATTAATCATTCTTTATATTAGGTACCTACGTTGGCGTTAGTTTGAACAACTAGTTTGATACCGGCTGAAAATCATAACATTAACAGTTTTCCCATAATGGATAAGAGTCAGCGTCGGGGCTCCAATAGTTTGGGGAGTTCATAGTTACAGAATTATAAAGTTTTCTTTTTAAAGTCATTTCAACCTGGTGGGGACGATTCATCCCAAAAAAATAATTGTCAGCTGCATGCAAGTGAGGGGAATATACTTAATTATATCAGTCGCTTAAATCAAAATTATTTCGCAATGGCACATCAGGGCTAAATTCAGAACCAGGGGTAGGGCACCGTGGGCAAAGAAACGGTGACCTTTATTTTGAAGGAAAATAAAACTACATTTTTTGTTTATTGAAAAAGCTTCTGTAATGGACTTGCCTTGTTTTGTTTTACAAAACAGTAGTTAGGTACTGTTTTCGGTTTGACCTTCATCTTGAGTCAAGACGATACTTATTGAGTAATTTTCCGAACGCTGCCCGGGCATGTCGGATTTGACGACTGGATTCTTGTTCGAAATTACGAATATACTAAACCTAGAAGAAAGAAGACCTACCGAACTGGAGAGTTTGTTCAAAGTAAATCTAACCGAGGGAAGCTTTGATTGTAGTCACCAATTACGGCAGCATTTGACATTAGTCGTCTTGCCCAAAGTCCATTAAAAATCCTCTCTTTCGGACGCGGTCTATGTCATCGGGCGTTAATAGGTAGGTAGAGGTACCTACAGCCGGTCGTCTAAAGTCTCAGCCATGAAACACTAACTGAAGTCGAGTGATTTACTCGCCATTAATGTCGATGCTCAGCCCTTTCCAGTCTTCATTACCTTGAAGATATTCCTCCAATATGGAGGAAAACAGTTTCGGAGGAATAGTAGGTAGCAGCGCAGAAAAAGTAGAAGTAGGCAGGCCCCATAACCCTCATACGCCACAGATATGGTAAACTGCTGACGTGGAAACTCACAACTGGCCCCATGGAGCGTACACATATCTATAACCCTCGCCGTAGAGAAGAATAGGTTTAGAGGTCTGCTGACTTAGTGCGAGTTTTTCGTGGTAACACCGCCTTAATGTTCCGATTGGTAAATTGAAGAACAAGAACGAAGTTGCTGAAGACTGCAGACTGCAGTAGGTAGACCTATATTATATATAGCCCAGGTCTCCATCGAAACGAATGCTTTTAAGCTAGCAAAGATATTGGTTTTTAATCTCCTGTACAACCTGTAGGTACCCCATGTACCTTTGTACGCGGACAGTATCCTTTTCAGAATCCCCCTTGTTCGAGAAGCTGGACGTCTCAAGCGGTACTTCAAGCTTCAAGCTATACATTCTTGAATCACATCATGTGAAGACAGGAATCATCTCACGCCTTTCCTCCATGATTTTGATAGTGATTGGTACCACAGGTGTTTAAGAATTTAGACCCACCCCACCGTTTGGAGAAATCACAAAATCATTGTTAACATTATCTAAAGGATGAAAATTGAATTGCTTCCTTCTAATTTCTAGGACTTACAGTACACCTACTTAACTGTCTTATGGGCAAAGCTGGACACAAGTCCATTAATCGATTATTAACGAAGTTAACATTTCGGGTAACCGGTTAACTTTAACTTAACTTCAAAATCATCGTTAACATTATCTAAAGGATGAAAATTGAATTGCTTCCTTCTAATTTCTAGGACTTACAGTACACCTACTTAACTGTCTTATGGGCAAAGCTGGACACAAGTCCATTAATCGATTATTAACGAAGTTAACATTTCGGGTAACCGGTTAACTTTAACTTAACTTCAAAATCATCGTTAACATTATCTAAAGGATGAAAATTGAATTGCTTCCTTCTAATTTCTAGGACTTACAGTACACCTACTTAACTGTCTTATGGGCAAAGCTGGACACAAGTCCATTAATCGATTATTAACGAAGTTAACATTTCGGGTAACCGGTTAACTTTAACTTAACTTCAAAATCATCGTTAACATTATCTAAAGGATGAAAATTGAATTGCTTCCTTCTAATTTCTAGGACTTACAGTACACCTACTTAACTGTCTTATGGGCAAAGCTGGACACAAGTCCATTAATCGATTATTAACGAAGTTAACATTTCGGGTAACCGGTTAACTTTAACTTAACTTCAAAATCATCGTTAACATTATCTAAAGGATGAAAATTGAATTGCTTCCTTCTAATTTCTAGGACTTACAGTACACCTACTTAACTGTCTTATGGGCAAAGCTGGACACAAGTCCATTAATCGATTATTAACGAAGTTAACATTTCGGGTAACCGGTTAACTTTAACTTAACTTCAAAATCATCGTTAACATTATCTAAAGGATGAAAATTGAATTGCTTCCTTCTAATTTCTAGGACTTACAGTACACCTACTTAACTGTCTTATGGGCAAAGCTGGACACAAGTCCATTAATCGATTATTAACGAAGTTAACATTTCGGGTAACCGGTTAACTTTAACTTAACTTCAAAATCATCGTTAACATTATCTAAAGGATGAAAATTGAATTGCTTCCTTCTAATTTCTAGGACTTACAGTACACCTACTTAACTGTCTTATGGGCAAAGCTGGACACAAGTCCATTAATCGATTATTAACGAAGTTAACATTTCGGGTAACCGGTTAACTTTAACTTAACTTCAAAATCATCGTTAACATTATCTAAAGGATGAAAATTGAATTGCTTCCTTCTAATTTCTAGGACTTACAGTACACCTACTTAACTGTCTTATGGGCAAAGCTGGACACAAGTCCATTAATCGATTATTAACGAAGTTAACATTTCGGGTAACCGGTTAACTTTAACTTAACTTCAAAATCATCGTTAACATTATCTAAAGGATGAAAATTGAATTGCTTCCTTCTAATTTCTAGGACTTACAGTACACCTACTTAACTGTCTTATGGGCAAAGCTGGACACAAGTCCATTAATCGATTATTAACGAAGTTAACATTTCGGGTAACCGGTTAACTTTAACTTAACTTTAAAAATTGATAACGGACTCATTAACTTAACTTTCCATAAGTCCGTTAATCGTTAATTAAGTACTTACTATTTGCCAAAAGGTCACCGCGCGGACCGCGCCGTGCCGCGATAAACAAGTTCTGAAAATCTCGAAATAATTTATTCTTACAAACTCTAATGATGCTCTCCTTTTATTAATTTTTCAACACTATTTTATAATCCGAAATGTAACACTATAACGTTTAACGAAGGTACCTAACTTTTTTAGTAACGGATTATCGATTACCGAACGATTTCAGTAGCGCTGCCCAACTACGCTTAAGGGTTAATAGGATTAAAAGAAAAATCAAACCACAAAATTTAATTTAATGATCGGCTTTATTATTCAAATATCTTAAAGTTTGAAAGATCTTAAAATTTTAGGTATTAAGTACCTAATTCTTTTCATATTTTAATAAAGGTACCTACAGGATATAATACAACACAAATAGTTTCCCGATACAATGTTATAGTTCATTTTGATTGTGAATATTGTGATCCAAACGAAGCCGAAGATATCGCCACCTGGAAATTATAGAATATACGTTAATTTACTAATTCACTGACTTTACGTACACACAGCTAGCCAGAAGTCAAAATACGAGACAGAAGAATACACATAATTATAACAGTGCAGGGTTACAAGATCAGACATAGATAACAAATTATAAAAACCAGTACCGTTCAAGTAAAAATAAGTAACAGGTCCAGGCTGCAATAAAACATAAAATACACGACAAGGACAAAAGAAGAATGTGCACGTAAATCAGAAAAATGTAGAAAGAGACAAAAATATAATCTTGTAGTTGGCGCCGATCTTCAGGATGACTGTTACGCACCAAAGAAGTCAACAAAGCTGGCTGTGATATGTACGTGAACCTCATAAGGCACAACCACTTTGCTGGCTCCTTGTGGTGCTTGTCGTGCTTGCAGTGTCAGCCACTCCCGAGGACTTGCAGCCGATGCTCATCGCTCATCAAAGCTGGCTGTGATATGGAATTCAAGAACACACATAACAGCCACTTTGTGAGCGACGAAACTTTCGCCTCTACATTGTGTCGTGTTCGTAATCTAGTGTACCGCAGTAGAGCCACGTCGTCGCGTCGCCCAGCCCAACTCGTCAAAAATGGCTGTGATATGGGTCTGCTACATGGCACAACCATTTTTACGAATGGGCCACGGACCGGCTTACCCATCGGGATGTATAATGTCGTGGTGCTCTCCGTAAACCGACCACATCAAAGTGGCTGTGATATGATGACGGATACATTTCACCGCCGCTTTGACAGGCTAGGCCCGGGAAACCATTGACTGTCAATTCCATCGGTGGTCTGCAACATGATGTTTTGAATGCAGTAATGCTCATCAAAGCTGGCTGTGATAGTTACTTTATGATCTATAACAAGCCGACTTTGATGGCAACACCACATTTAATTTGGCCAGAAGAAGAATATCCAATTATCAATCTGAAAATTAAGTACATAATATTCAAAAATCAACAATTCAGAAGTATACAGTACCTAAACAAAACATTAATAAAAACACGTTAAAAAAATAATAATGACGAAGTACCTACACAATAAACAAATGACAGTAATAAAGAATGAATGTAATAAAAAAGAGTAAGTGCACATAAATAAAACAGAATTATAGGAAATACACATTATTCAATAGAAGTTTTTACAAAAAGACGAGTCGTCGATGGCACAATGGTTTAATGAGTTACCTACAGTTAAGAAAATACACACACACATTAAATACATTATTAAAGTTAAAATAAATATTTTGATTTCAATAAGCCCCACATTATAAACAAATTCACTCATTAGGATACAGATTTGAATCAAACACCTGTCGCATTAAAAAACGAGTTCTGACTTTAGTCCAAGCTTACCTAAACCTTTTCTTCGGAATAAGGTAAAATGGCCCATGCCCGAAAAAAACCCTTAATGTCAATTTCTAATCGAATTGAAACAAAGCTAAAAATAGTTGAAATAATGGTCTGTGTCTAACGAAGTAAAGCAACATGCAAGTAGACCATAAATAATGTTATTCATATTTTGTAATCTTCGAAATCAATACTAGTTGCTTGTAACACGATGATCAAGCGTCACTCTCGGAAAACTTGATACGAATTTTAGTGATTCGCCATTATTATCTACTTAAATTGTTACAATAATCCCTTCAAGCCACCTGAAACACTAGGGCGCGCCATTGCACCACAAATCACGTTACCTACGTATGCGTTTACGATAAACGAATATGAAACATCGTTCTGTTTCTGTCATTAAACGGCTATTTTGTTTCAATTAATTATTTGTCCCTTACACATAGTGAACAAATTTGAAGAAAATGAGCCGATATCGTGCAAGACTTTTCTACAGTCCATTTTTTATTTACGAGTATATGACTTTAGTGTAGTCTGAATAAAGTTATTTCCTAAAGAACTTACAAACACTGAGTGGAAGGTAAATCTTGGACTGAAGTTAGAATGCGTTTTGTATTGAGACGAAATTATTTAAATATAATATAGTTGCAATTTAATCCGGTTAGACTGGAAGCCGACCCTAACATAGTTGGGAAAAGGCTAGGCACATGATAATGACAGTTGCAATTACATAGGTAATACAATGATTAGTCCGGCCATAAATAACTGTTACAAGTCAAGAAGAGGAATGAGTTTTTTTTTTGTCTTTGGCTGTGTTATTTCTGGCTTTATCAACTATTCTGCCAGTGTCGATTTATTTATTGTTTAATTAAATAACTAAGAAGTTCAATTTCCCGTCATTTCACATATTATATAAAAGGCGTGAAGCTGAAGACGCTTCCAAAGCTAAGCATCAATCAGCCACAATCTCTATCAATACACCGTCATCTATTGACGATTAGAAAAGATTGAGACGACCGTGTGGACGCTGATGCAATTAACAAAATATTACCAAGACTTACTTACTTACTTTATACCTTACCTTATATAAGTACCAGTTAAGTCGAAAATTATTAATTAATTAGGACCTGAAGCTACATATTTGAGTGAAAAAGACAGAGAACATATTGTTAGTGTTCAAAAGACTCGAGTCTTATAGCCCTAGATATTTTGAGGCTCGCATGGTTTCTGGGCGCCTGGAAGGTAAAAGTCTATATAGCTCTTTAGCCCCTGAGTCCAGTTCTAATAAAAGAGCCTCGGCTCTCGGAACTTGTATCCATAAATAAGTATTTTCTTAAAAAGCAAAACGCCCGCGCTTGTCAAAACGTGACGTCTAAAATATTATTTTCTTACAAGAACACAACAAAGATCTGAAAAATATTCAATCAACTGCCTAATATTTGCTTTCAAGATTGTTTAAATAATTTAGAATTAAGTTAAAAGAATTAAGTTTTAGTCTTAGGAATGGCTTTATAAAATTACCAACCCTTTGCAGTCCTCTACTAACAGTCTCTTTTAAATTTAAAAGGTTCGCGTTCGCGTCATCTGGAACATTACATTGGAAATCAATCTCTGCACTTTATTAAGAGAGAGCGGTCGATCAAAACTCCTCTATGAAATCTATAGAATATTTGGCTAAGTTAAATGAAATCATATCTAAGTTACTGTTATTACTGAGGTGAGCTTTTTCGCAAATATGTACCATGTTCCAAGTTCTATTTGCTTATTATAAAACTTACATTTTAATGTGTTTAAATTTTTAACATCTACAACTTATGGCCAGACATACACACCAGAATATTTTCAGAATATTACTTACAATAAAAATATTTTGCATATACATAAATAGATAAAAAACCTATCGCAGTAGAATCATGTGTTAACTATCAACCTGTAATAAAACAATTGGAAATAATTTAATAACCGTTTAAAACAGCTTGCGAAGATTTTCAGACCTACATTTCGCCGAAGTACAACCTGCGAAAAAATGTCCTTACGTTAAAACCAGTCGAAAATCAACAAGCTTAACCGCATTGGCTTTGACCCTCCTTTCCAATGTTTTAGTTAATTTATTTTAGACTGAATGAACGTGCGTTTTACGCAATGTTGACAGTGTGGACCGAGGTGCAATCGCTTTGCCGGGCGAGCGCCAGCCCTAAGCACCGTCACAAATAGACACGTTATCCCCTCAATTACGATATCATGGCATTGTGCTAAAATACTGGATGCGCCAGCCAAAACAATTAGTGTCGAATCACATTGAAATTTTCGACATCTGATTAGATAGGTAATATTTATCGTCAAATTGCGGTAACCTGTAATTTTACTAGTGCAGAATGCATAATTGCGTTCGTAATGCGAAACTTTTGCCTGTCCTAATTAATTTTCAATTAACTCTGCTTGTCTGCATTCCCGCGCTGAACCTTATTAGCCCTTTTCCTAATTGAGCCACAGCACCTACCCCACCCGTACTTCAAGCATAATTTAGCAAGTACCAAAACAAGTGGTTTTTCATTTCTTACAAAACCATTTTTCTGTTTCCTTTATTTTTCAACTTTCTTTGTTGTTTTTTATTCTATTTCTTTTTTTAGTAACTATTTTCTAAATCAGTTTAGAATCAGTATATAATTAAAAGTGAAGTTAATGAAAAATATAGATCAAAAGCTGGATTGGAAAGTACACACAGAGGAATTAAACAAAAGTATGAGCAAATCAGATTATGCTTTACTACCTATATAAACTGTTGTCGATCTTAGGTACGGTCGCTCTGCTTACTGCATATTGTGGCATCGTTGGCTCAATCTCAACTTAAGATATGGCGATATTTTTTGGGGCAACTCGTGTAAGAACTAATGTATAAGTTACAGAAACGGTGTCTCGGAGCGATGTTTGGACTAAAATGTACTGATTCGTTATTTTCCATTTATGAGGATGCGGTCTTCGTTAAATCAAACCCAAAGCTTTTCGAGAACCTATCCGATACGAATACACGAAGTCTAAAGGATGTAATAGATTATGTGTAAGAAATTCCAATACAGCACTGATGCATAAATGTGTGTTCTGCATGGCGCCTATTATATACAATCAAATTTCGCCACATATTAAAGAATTAAATGTTCACTTTTATTAAACAGTTAAAGAAATTTTAAATACAAAAAAGATATTGTTATATTGTTTTATTTACTGTTAAATTTTAATTTTTGTGTTTAAGTGCTATACCATTCAATTAAGATTTGCACACCTGGTAGAATATAACGGAAAACTATGAATATTTGTCAACTTATTGTACTCTTATTCATAAAGTTAATTTGAAAGTGAATAAATTATCTAACGCGATCCGCCAACTTACCAATTCCAAACGTTGAGAAGACTGGAGCCGAAAAAATAAGTATTAAGTAAAAGCCGGAAAAGTTTGAAGTTCGTATTTAAAATAATTAAAAGACTAATAAAAGTAAAGAAAACTATCAAAGTCTCGCGAGATAATCTGCAAGTGTCACCGGTGACACGGCTGAGATCGACTGATCGCGGTTCCCGAATGATGCGGAGGTCGTGCGAAGACCGTCTGCTCTGAAGGCTCGCATCACCGTACCACTGTACCGCGCTTTCCGCCGAGAACCGCGAGCTCACGCATGCGCAACAGCTCCGCCGCAAGGCTGCACCTCCCAATAAATGTGTGTGGGGGTGTGTGTGTCTCTGTGTGTGTGTACACAAAGCCACCTGCCCACAAAGTTGTATGTCCAATGCTTTTACCAACTTTAATCCCGATATGACTTAGAATCCGCTCGCCCGCTTCAAAGCATGTTACAGCGATTCATGAACGAGCTTTTTCTCCGTGATTTTGTTTGTGTCACAACTTTTCTCAATTATCACTCGTACCAATGCACGTTTTTTCAGTCAACCTATTTGTACTTTTTGCGAAGGCTTATGGGAATGTTTTGTTTAGACTAACTTTTCGGTACCGGCTGTACCGGTGATAAAGGTATATAAAAAAAAAAATGGTTTCCAACTCGTACGTTTCCTTTGAGCGAAAATGCTCTAACCAAACAAAGAGTTTACTACTATTGCCGTTTATGATTTGCCATTTTACTTAAAAATTGTAATTTAAAACCTAACCGAAACTAAGCCTATTATGTAGGGACTGCCATTATTCGTCATTATCATCATTTCATTTTTCATTAAGTTGAAAAGCTCTATGCAAATATCTAACATAATTTCATCAATAACAAAATGTTCCAAAGTCTCTTCAAAATGTTACATTGCATCGTTTATATATAACTATTTCGAGAACAGTTAGCAGTTAGAAGCGACTTGCTCTTCTAAACTATGCTCACAAACTCGACGAAATAATCCGTTGTGAATGTGAAACTCCCTAATTAGCGTATGAATGAAATTAATTTGTAACTTGCCTCCTGTGGATCCTGTGAAGGACTTAAGACTTTAAGGTAAGCTTATTGAAGGTATTACGAGCTGTTTCTCCAATGTAATTCCATTGGTGAGACTAATTGGTATTCAGTATAGTCAGAAGCCTCTAGAACTACTCTTCAAGTACTACTGTCCGTAAATGTTTGGCGATTTCAAAGCGATCGTTGTACAGTACTCGAATGAAGCTGCAGCAAATTGTTTTCTAAACAACGACTATCTATTCATGAAGATATCCATAACACACAGAAGTTTTAAACACTCAAACCCTTTAAACGCCAGATCACAAACAAAACGCAAAGGTGCAACTTTTTCATTTATGATGCCAAAGAACTTTGAATATTATATTATACTGCAGCTAAGTAATTAAAAAATAATTCAATGATCGACATTTTCATCTTCAATATGTAATCAGACTATTAGCGGTAATAAGAGATACATTCTGATTAGTTGAACCGTAAAGCAAGCGCCGCCCAGCGCGCCGCGCACGGCCTGTGCACAGTGCCCCCAACAGTACCAAGGTAATAATTAATAAGTATATTGTCACCACTACCATGACGCTAACAGTCCGCACCGTACAGCGATGCAAATAATTACGTAGCAGGAGCAATAATACAGTTGCTATTGTTGTTACTAATCAACCATTCAATGAAACACGAGATTGGTACTGTCCTGCCTGCCTGTTGTTTATACTAAACCATTTATCTTATGTTGGGTACAGAAAGTTTCTGTAGCAAAATTATATCATATCAAATAAATTATAGTTCAAAATTATATAGACGACGAGTTTTAATTATGTATGTAGTATGACCACAATTAGGTGCGTTGATTGAATTGACAAGAACAGGGGTGCAATGAGCAGAAAAAATAAACACAAATGCTATTATTAAATAGGGGGACGTCTGGCGCCTCCCCAACTAGCTGGAACTAACTCCCCAAATAACTGGCTATTAATTAAATGAAATGTAGCCAATTAGCAGATCTGAAGGGTTTATCAGACGTCAGACTAAACTATTACTGATTTCGCAGGTAGTAAGGCTATGAGTTCTCGACTCCCGAGCTTCTGTACATCGTTACGCAGAATTCGCTGCACTAATATCACGAAGACAATGTTATTACTATTGTAATGAATCATCTCAAACCAATGCTTCTAATCAAATCTATCAACAACAATCAATCCAACAATCTATTAACAAGACAATATGATCCCGTCTGCTATTTGAAGTTAGATTAGTAATAATTACATACGTATAGTCAAACCTATACTATTGTTGTACATAAGTCCCTTACCACATATTTGTACATAACATTTTTATGCAAGGTACTTGATTCAGGGCTGATTACTTAATGGACAGATAATTTTTAATCGTGGAATAAAATTGACATCTGACAGATTTTGTATGGAAGAACTGTCAAAAATTCAAAATTATCTGTCGGATAAACATATCTGGCGTTCGAAAATCTGCCCTTAATGCAAGTTTCTTGAAAATACGACATTAATCTGTGATAAGTTTGCTTGTCAAATTAACTAAATTATATCAATGAACTAGTATCAAATCGGTGGAGTTGAAGTAGCTACGAAATTTCGTATTTCGTAGGCCGTAGCAGCCGCGTAGCACAAGAAATCGTAACCGCTTCGTAGCCGTGAAAAATTAACTGTTTAAACTGTATTGCGTCTGTGTAATGTTCAATAATAAAATTATATAATTTATTTTAAATTTTTGTTATTTTGCGTAAATAGGTACCCTTTGGTTGCCTTCGCATGGGAAGTTTATCCAGTGTAAGTATTTCGTAGGCGCAGCGTAGATGCCAAGTTAACGTAATTCGAAATTTTGATAGCAAATACTAAAAAAAACACCAAGGAAACAGTACTTTTTAACTTTGATTCTAAAAGCTAATTATTCTAAATGTTATTAATAAGCATAGCATGGTTATTAATTGGCATCTGATATTATACTATTTTATTGAGGCAGAGGCCAGTTTTATGATGAGCTTATTTTTTTAAAGCCGAGTCTTGTAAACGTTGCTTGTTAACCTAAACAATAACACCTCCAAAATCCCTTAAAATATTCATGTAGCAGCAGTTGTATACTTAATAGAAGCAAAAAGGTGCCTAGAACTAATGAATAAAACTCTATTTAAGTAAACATTACCACTGTGACTACTATAAATGCATATATCAATGTGAAGGAATTGGTCTGGCATAACGCACGTCGTCTAAGAGTTGAAGACGGACGATGACGTGAAGAGGCTTTTCAGCAAATTTTATTTTGCTATCAATGTAGTCTGTTGAAGTCTATCCTAGATTAATCTCAGAGTTCTCGAGCTATAATATGGTATGGCTTTGGAGAAAGACGCAGAGTAAGCTGGACACAACGAGCATTAGAGCTTAGGCGTTGTGTGTCCGAGCTTTGATAATTCTCCTCAAAGGTTCTACAGAGCATGCTTGCTAAGTACTTCCAGCTGAATCCTTGACATCTTTCAGATAACAAATATAATCTAATAAAACCAGCGTTTCCCCGACTTTAGGTTTTTTGGGTAACTTTTATTTCAAGCATCTTTTGTTTTGCTAAATAAATGTAATTTATGTTTAATAATATAGTTTACTAGTTGCTGCCCGCGACTTCGGCCGCGTGAAGTTTCTTGTTTCCCGACCCACACCTTCGTAACGTATCGCCTGCCCGAGTTATTACTTTGTTTTGGCTTAGCTTTCTTTCTGAGTTTTTGTTTACTCGGCTGCTAGGTATCCTAGAATGCCTTCCTCAAGAATTGATTTTTAAATCCGACTGGTAAGTACAGACATTAGCGCGCTCATTAGTATATAGATTAATTTTGTATTTTTCCACGTCGTCGCAAGTTTATAGGTAAACTGGGAATAGGGATATGTTTAAAAGTAAACGGTAGCTAACAGGTGAGCAATTTCTTAAAAAACTTGTTTCTCACATTGCCAAAGTTACAACGATATCCAATTTAAAACAAAGGACACTCGACTCGTCGTTTGAAAATCAAAACTATCCGCCAGCACTCAGCACAGGTAGACAGGAAAAATATTCGCGAGAACTGTGAATGCAAATAATTGAGAGTGACATTCCACCATCGACGCGGACACTATTGAAACATTTTGATTCGACAACATAACGTACGTTAAAGCGCTCCATTCAAAATTCCCTATTTCATTTTCCAATACTGTTGCATATCTGAAAGTTTGGCATGTGCGTGTTAACAACAGCCATGCAGAAAGAAATCCCTTCGCGTTGTTGTTTTGTTTGAGGAATGCAAATTTAATTCGGCATTACTGTTTTGGCCGCTCCTGTGATCTATTACTCATAGTAACGTCTATTTATTAAAATACTTTGCATGCAGGTACATATTTACAGTCTGATTGATTAAAAGTATGGTAATTAATATTTTGATTTAATAAGGTTAAATTAACTAATCACCAACCTGCACTGGGCCCGTTTGGTGAATTAAGGCCCACCCCCTCTCATCGAGAGGCCAGCGGCCCAGCAGTGGGAACGTTATAGGGTGATTATGCTATTATTAAGGTTAATTAAGTATACTATACCACAAGCTCTTTGAAATTATTTGTTGCGTGACGATTTAATTAAAATCATAGAAAGGAAATTAATTTAATCACGCCCCATTTTTAATATCGTTGCTTTCCTGATTGGAAATTATTCTGCAAAAGAAAATAAATTGATGCTGCATTTCGCTATTATTGTTTCTGCCTCCGACTTCGTCCACGGCTTTAACAAAACACGGCAATAGCGTAACTTTCTACCAGTGAAAGAACTTTCCACGTGCAAACTTATAAATTAACCTCTGTATAATATTATATTATATAGTTTATATGCAAATTAGGAAATTCTTTCAACTGAAAACCACATTTTAGGAATAGCGTACCTTCGTATCAATTAAAATGAAATTGGAAGTGGTTATAATTGATTGAAATTGTCACTTGTAGGTATTTCAAGTTGAGTTTTAAAGAAGTTTTCAAAACAATTAATTATCGTGAAAATATTGTTACTAGCGAGCAAGGGGACCGAACGTGGACGAACATGTTTACCATTAATCTTAAGTGCCTAATTTATTTGAGTGATATTAAAATATCTACATTAATAGAAAAATTTAAGAAGTAGGTACCAATTTCTGAAGCAGATATTGCGACATTCACGTGAAAATAGAGTTATACTATAAACTCAGAACTTTTCAGGAAAATCCACAAAGGACCTCAGTAGGACCTCGTACTCACTTAAGTAGAGGTGACATATTGCGATGTTCAAATAAAAATATTGTTACTAGGCACTAGAGAACTTTCATAAATTCTTGGCAATAAATTGTTTAATGTTCGTTCATAATATTAAAATCTCTACATTTTCAAAGAAAGACAGGCGAGCGCACCTACTTCGTTATTACGACGCTTCTGAGAAATGTTATTGCCAAAGGGATTACATATTCCCGGTCATAGTAACCTATCTTATTATTACATTTGAGTAATATTAAAATCTGAGCATTTTCAAAGTAAGCAGGTGCACCTGCTTTGAGGATTGCCGCGGCATATTGCGACGTTCCTGTGAAATATTATTACCAAAGGGCTTCCATATTCCCCGTAATAGTACCCTATTATATATTTGAGTTTTATAAAAATCTGTACATTTTCAAAGAAATCTGCAGATGCAGCACATCGACAAGTAATCCTAGTTCGTGAACGTTACCGTGAACATTTGAATGCTACTGAAGCTTTCATAACTCGTAGAAACGCAAAGCTCAAAAGCATTTATTCTCCGAAGAAGGTAAAGTACAGTTTCCACTCAAGAGACTGATACGTATACGTAAATGATGATCTGATATCCTTACCAAAATACTATTCGCAGATAATTTGATACGAGACAAACGCAGTCTGTAGTGCTAAATATCAAATGATGGTGCTGGCTTTTACCGACGCTAATTAGTTATATCTGAAGTTGTGCATCACTAACTTTTTCAATAAAAAGTTTTGTTTGAAATATCCTGAATATAAATATAAAATGAATATAAATATCGAACCAGACTGTTTAATACAAAAATTAAACAATCTAGGGTAACTAGTAACCCGATAGTTCCTATAGACAGGTGCAATAATTAACTTAGCAATAGATGTTTGTTAATTGCATTGCGATGCAAGATCGATTCTGTAAAAATCTCACCTTGAAAAGTTAGGTGAAGTGAGCTTAGAGTGAGCTGTCAATAGTGTCAATCCCTAGCATTAGTTGGAATGACAGCTCACTCGACGCTCACTTCATATACGTTTTCACGGTGAGATGGTTACAGAATCGATCGGCTGTTCATAGACATTCAAATCAAAAACAGTTTCTCAGTCCTAAGCTGCAAATATAATTCGAAAAACACGAAGATGTGATAATTGTGTCATAATGCTCAATTTGCTATGGCATGTAAAACGTTAAAGTTCTCGGTGGACAATGGCAGACTACTGTGTATTATAGGCACGCACCATTGTGCACCGCCAATTGAATATTATAGGCACATCGGATACATCGACTTAAAAGGGGTCGTCGAATGCTTATTATTAGTTACGAGTATTCAATTTGAATTTTATTCAAGTCTTTTAAAAGGATACTTAGGTAGTTTAAGTTTCAAATGAATTATGTTTGTCTGAATTTCGTAATTTCTTCTCGAGGATGAGTAACATCGTTAAGAAATTCTGACTTATGATCTGCGTATTCTGCTCTCCATGCGAAGAAGCCTTCTTTATCTTGAAGCGAGAGGCAGATATTACATTAAATTATCTGTCTAATAAACCATTTCATACAGACCTCAGGTCGCAATACAAGGAAACTAATTAAAGCTACACCAGTGTACATAGGACCCTCAGTGATGCACTAGCACAAAGTATGTTTGCTTAACCACGTCTGTGTTTGACCATATTCCCATTCAACAAATGAACTTACTCAACTCCATCTATTTACCTGGAAGCCATAAATAAGTTCGTCAGTCGCTTCATTAGAGATATAATTTTGGTGGTATTTGAATTTCAATGTAATCTAACTACATAAACCTGGGATGGGGAACCAAATAAAATCCTGCATAATTTTGGGTAATCATGAAAATTACGATATACTGAAGGCAGTCATTGGAAAATATATCCACGTAGGAACGGGAGCTATTTCGAAGCACAATAAACTAAGACTTTCAGATAAGTATAAAGAGCTACATGTATTTTGTGTGCATTGAATGAGTGGCAATTGATACAAACAACGGAACGATATGATTGATACTTCCTTTTGAACTCGTCGGGATCCGACTCGTAACAATCCGCTTACATTATGGAGCTCATGCGTCGCACTCTCCACTAAGCGATGATTGAGTATTATCATCGAGTTACAATAAAAATATATAAGGCACAGCCGAGGCATAAGCACACAAGGATAGCCGAGATATAAGATGACATTGTGCATCTGATTCCGAACACAGGTCGAAGAACTAACATGTGACAACGCTTAATGCTGTGGCTAACTTTAGAAACAAATTAGATAACCATCAATATAATTGTCAATGTATTCAAAACATTGAAAGTCTGGGTAGACTACTTGTTGAATTAAATGACTTCAAAAGAAAATATGAAAATGAGCACAAACTGGTGCTATTCTAGTCAAAGTCGAAGAAACGTTCGATCAAATTCAATTTCAGTCAGTCTCTAGGTAATGTGGTAGCCACAACATTGTATAAAAAAAAGTTCTTGCTGCAACTGGAAACAAGTGGAATAACGTATAACTTCAGTTTAAGGTTATTATGGAAATGAGCATCTGTGTTTTCATCAGTTATCATTTAAAATACTTTTGATGCATTTTAGTATCTAATGTCAATATGTATGCAGTATTCAAACAAATGCAATCAGTTTTGTATTAAGATCGTTATCTTGCGATCACCAGCATCAGCACGGCGACAACACTCGACAGGATTATTATTTAAAGTTATGTATGTGTGTTATGATATGACCCCTAAATCCCCTTTAATTGAACTCTTCCATTCTTTTATCTCTTTTCCCACGAAAATTAAGGTTAAAGTGAAAACTAATACTTTATCGGCTAAATAAAAATTATGTCAAGAAAATATTTTTAGAGCGGAGAAAAATATAATGTTAAGTCATAATTATGATCATATTAAAGTTTCGTTTCTTTCATTGCGTACGATTTGAACTTAATGAGTTTCTACGTAAAGTCTTGAGTCCTTTGAACGATAGGTAGCAAACGTTTTCTTATTACGTATATTTTATAAAGATGTTCTGTAAGTACATGGAATAATATTCTATGAAGGAGGTGCGGGGCTGATCCCTCGGATTGCTATTTCTACAAAGCGTTGAAAGGCTAGCGATTCTCGGAAGGTGTATTTTATTCGTCTAGTTTCTTCGTTTAATTTTTGATATTTCGAAGGATGAAAATAATTGTCCACCCGTAGGAGGAGTACTTGGAGGTGCTTTGTGACACCTCGTCTAGACGTTAACACCAACTTAAAGAGACGTTTCAAGATCCTAGATAAAATGCTCATAAATCCTGTTGTAACTGTTTCTCTTATTCAATAAATACCTTCGAAATATCTTTTCACAGATAGCACAAAAGAACGGTGTATAATAAGTCTATTACAAATAGGTACATAACTACATACCTTTAGTGAGAATCATACACAATAAAATACTTAACAAGGACATACTAAGTAATACAGTAAATCTAATATTTGATGTGCCCTAGCAGAATTGCACAAATAAAATAAAAACATTGACCTGTTTTAATTTTAATTTAACATATATATTTAATATAATAGAAAAAGCAATTAATATAATAGAAAAAGATTTTAGACTTTAGGCCCACATCATTAATAGGTTTTTCTATTAAATTACCAAAATACGTATCGTTCATAATAAACAATTAATTCTCCACACATAGATTGATTCAATGACTACGCGAATGATTTGAAAGTTCAAACGTAACGAGTATTATTTTATTCTCTTGTTCGACTTTATTCAGACATAGTAACGAATCATAAATATGCATTATACCTAATTGAAAGCATACCCGTTTAAGACGTTAAAAGAGAATGACTGTGCTACCCAGTTGTATTCTTCGGGCTATCAACAATACCTAGGTAATATAAGTACTGCTTAAAAAAGGTTTTAAGAAAACCATGAGAAAACAAGCATATTGGTATAATCATAATAGTGTTTGCCAAATCTATTAACTAATAGAAAACAACCTGTCATTGTACAGTATACATATTTTCACTATGCTTAATAAACGACGGTAAACTATTTCAAGGATTTATCTTCAGCTCGCGAACGAGTTTGGTTTTAAAATGTAGTTATATTCAATTTGCAGCAGCAGTCATGCGATAAACTGGAGCGACAATTTCCAGCACAAATTCTCTCATCGTTATTTTTATACAAAGGGAATCTAGAACATAGTTCGAAGATCGAGCGCCGTTATTTATCAAATAAAATATAAGGACGACAGAGACACCCAATAAGATAAGATTTAATTTATAGAATGTTCGTTATTTGCAATAATTGGCTTCGCTGAAATTAACAGCGAGGATTGTTGATTGTCAATTGTCGATCTCGAGACACAAGTTTCAGAAAATCCTTAACGTTATTTAGTTTTCTTACATTTTCTCAGATTAATACTATCTGGATTGTAGTTTCATTATTTTGCACTATATTGTCAAAGTAATAAGTTCAAAAATAAGAGGCACTTTTGAACGTCAAAATTTACAATATAAAATAGAATTGATTCTAGTGAAATTGTTATTTAGTAAAAACCTTTCATACTTTTGCTCAGAGTAATTGTTTATAAACGTCCTATTCCAGACTAAAAGATAAATGTAGGAATACAGACTGATTTTTATAAATATGTTGAATACAAGGAAACGAGGAAACTTTTAAAGAAATCCACCTAAAGCTTAACGCTTGCTTTGTAACAACTTATCAAAAATCCTACAGTCAAATCTACAAGGTGTTGAGCTTGTTGACCATTTCACTTGATTATACACTAGAATGCTATCATAATCAGGGAGTTAATCTTACAGCCACGTGTATCATTCTTTCATAAGACTCCTGGTCTAAAATTTATGTAATTGCACCAAGTAAGTACCTATCTTGAGTTTGAGTTATGGCGACACTGATATAGCGCTCGGCGGCTGCTGTTGTAGTCTGTGCTGAATAAATATGTTTTTTTTTTCTCTTTCGTAGCACCGCGCAACATGGAGCAGACATGTCGAAAATGAAAGTTCTGTTAGATATTTATGTTTGCGCAAAAACCGAAACTAATCAGTCTTTGAAGAATATTCAAAGCTTTGGGACCTGACGTCCCATCATATCATACAGTAGGCTAGGTACCTAGTAATTTAACCGAGTATCTATCAATGCAAGACTCTTGCGATTGTCGACGTTGCCGAAGCACGAGCAAAAATCAAAGTTCTATTTTTAATCTTACTTAAGAAATTATGCAATGATTTTTTTTAAAAAAAAAACGTTGCCCCACACTAGTAATTACTCCTGTATCGTGGGTGCGTTTACAAAGATTTAAACTCCCATACACAAACAGCGAGACCCGGAACAACTATCTGTAGGCAATACAAATATTTGGTCCGCGCGGGAATCGAACCCGCAACACCCAGCGCAGCAGTCGATCGCTCAGCCACTGCGCCAACCGTGTTGTCAAATTACCTATTCAGCACACTCACAACATTGTTTTTTAAAAGTAGTTGCAAGTTAGCTGCCTGTCCATCAAACAGTTAGGTCGTCCGTAAATGAGGTGCAGCCGATCAGCGCGCCACAAAACGCATTACAGATCGCCTCGATATCAGTAGACTATCTAAATGTTCATTACTTCGTGTTGCAATTTCCCAGATTCGTCCCAGTTAGGAACTATTAAAATTAGGCCAGTTCAGAATACCACTGGTACGTAGGTGCTTTTCCGATTTACATTAAAAAACAAATGTACTTTCGCAACTACTTTTTTCGGTCGCTGTCTACTGTAACTTTACTTATAGAATCTTTTTGGAACGTCATAAAGTGGAGTGTCGTTTGGGAATTTGGAGGTTTGTTAGAAATTGTGTTCAATAATCGATTAAAGCTTTTAATTGATCTTGTTCCCTAGGTGTATAAACTTTATCTGAAGGTACCTAAATTATGATAATACAAAGTCAGATATGTAGATTGTATATACTTGACAAATGCACATACAGACACTTACCCTTACATAATCCAAGAGAAAATGTCTTAAGAAAATGCCGTTAATGGGCTAGATTGATAGAATATTAACCTCTAATTAACAATAGAAGTGCGGACACACTTTCTTTTAAACCCTTTTAACTTCATTAATCTGAAGTACGCGGCTCCTTGAAAGACCATGTCCAGGAATGGTCTCCGATAGACTCGTAATTGATGATAATATTTTGGCACTTTGTCAAATAAGTACCCTATTCGATCTAACTTCTTCATTTAGTCTACCGTTTTACTTTCGGTAAGGACAGGATACTATGAATACGACAATGTTACATTGGTACGAGATTTACGTACTACGGCCAATTATCGGATTAAAGTAATATTTACTTAGGTAAATAAGTAGGTAGGAGAGTAGGCAGGCCTTTGCCCAGCCGTGGGAGATTAAGGGCTAATATAAAAAGTAGGTAGGTAGGTGGGTAAAAGAAAATGCTAAAATAAGCTTTCTTCAGAACCCAGACACAAACATAGTTGTTGCGTTCTAAGTAGTCATGAATTTCGTTTAGAAGACGGTTTAACTATCTTTTAGCACATGGTCACAATTTGAAACTAACACCGCCATCTTTTCACTATTTCACAATCACAAACATCATTTTATTCCGAGAAATTGCAGATAGACGTGAACATACTATATCCACAATAGTATTAATTACTGTATGAACCTTTGCAATCTACGATACATGGTGAAAAGGGAAACGTTGAGAAGCTAGAATCTGATGTATAACAATGGACGTAAAAAAAAATAACATATTTACAAGCTCTAGTTACTTTGACATCTTCCATTATTAATCGTGCACTTTATTTGAATTTCATTAAATAACGTTCTTGAATTATTAAAATAATTAATTTATAGTTAAGTATACAAATGTTCCAAGAACTTAAACCGACCACTATGCAATGACTCACAACGGATTCCAAGTAAGATATCTGGGCGTGCCACAGGGTTCTGTGTTCGGCCCGCAACGGAAGCCGAAATATTTGCGACTGACTTACTTTCAAAATGATTCATTCGAATCCGTAACTTCTGGTAAATGATAAATAAATGCATGAATATCAGGGGAATCTGTAGACTCTTTAAAACAGACTTTTAAAGGAGGAGCTCTAAAGGTACTGTTACATGAAATTATCTCGCCCACATCCATAATTGTTCTCTGTCATGGAAATGAACACATTGTCTTTTAGTGTGCCATTGTTCCGGCCCTATAAAAATCCGATACCCGAAAATCTAGTGTTGAAAGTGTTGGACAAAGTTCGTCGGTTACGTGTATTATCTACCTATTTCAGGAACAATAGCCGGTTAGAAATTGTTAGTGAACCGTTAACTGCGAAACGATCCTTTAAAACATGTATCTACACCGAAACAAAAACTATGGCATTATAAGAAATAAACTAAATAAGTAATAGAACAATAATCAAAGAGGAACTATTATTGTCTACGTTCAAAAGAGTTTACTTAACTGCCAGAACTTTTTGTTAATTGCATCTACATAAAAACAGATTGAATCAATTTCTAGTTTATTACGCTTATAGGCATTATCTTAACTGTTTTAATTTACTTGTGATGTGTAAAGTAGAAAAGGGTGAGAACAATTATAATTATTGAAACACAAAAGTTTAAGTAATAGGTGTAAGCCCTCGACTAATATAAGGCACCGAAAGTTAATATTTCTGATGGAAAGAAAATATGATTTCCGCAGAACAATCGAATAAGCTCTTTGTGCAACGACAATCGGATAACGACGTCTATCGGGTTTTTAATCCCTGATCCATATTAATACCAGATGGAAGCGGTCGCAACCGCGAAACATTCCATTTTACTAATGATTATCACAATGTATTGATTTAATGGGCAATATTTAAAAGAAAAGTTTGGTAGAATATCAATTTGTAATAAACACGTTCTGAAACCCATTCTGTATCTCACGTTAACCTACTTTTGAGCGAATTAGTGTCAATCTAAGAACTGACTGTTATTACTAAAGTTATATTTTATTCACGTTACGTCCGACTAGTCTTCGCTTAAAGTTCAACATTAAATAGGCTATAAAGTTTCCTTTAAAGTTCAACCTAACCCGCGTTATTTTTGGATATATCTGTTTTAAAATTTAAACTTAAGTACCGCTTTCTATTTTCTGATTTGGACTTGGGTTGTTAAGTTGACGCACAAAGACAGACGTGTATTGTGATTCTACTGCGATATGTAATTAAATAATACATCATTGATCTATCCCAAAATAGAAACCCCCAGTAGGTACAAGATTTGCCAAAGGTTTACGTCAAACCAATTTTAAATGTCAGTATTTAGGTATTGATCGGGTCGAACTCATTATCAGTACAATGTCGATATTTCACAAACAAAAATTGTAAAATACCTATAATCACCGTTGTTTCTGGGGTCTTGAGGTATCTTCATATTACACCACCATGTTAGATGAATAGTGCTCAATCCGCATGAAAGACAAGGTAGTGAGAATTTGTGATGTCAGGGACATCTCACTACTCATGTCTTTCACACAGTAGAGAGCAAACGCTGTGACAGCTGTTGTGCTGTGCTCCGTGCGCTATGCTAGCTACCGCGGTAGACTGTAACTCTGCATTTCCGGACAGAAATGAAATAAAAGGGAATGCATGTAGTGACGTCGTCATAGGTAACGTAAAAGAAGAATGAAAATGTAGAGAAAGAAAATAAAACAAGCCTAGGGCTATGTGACAATGCATTTTATTATTTTGATGAATATTAGCGTGGCAGATAAACAGACGACACGCCACTGCAAACACCTTCTTACTAAATTATGTAAACATAAATAACTTCATCAGTATTACAGTCGCTTCGACAAAATGCAAAGTTACACTACGACCGCGTAAAAAGTACACACAAGATAAATAGATTATGTCTTGATGTTACATCATGTAGGTCTTACACATTGGTTATCAATATTTGTATGTCACCATCTATGCTTATATGTCTGCAATCAATTACCTCCTCGAATTATTAATGCAACCTATTGACCTTCATACGTAGCTTTTTATTAGTTATTATAAACTTAAATGAAATCGATTTCCTATAAACCTTTCTTCCATACAGGTACACAGAGTTGTTTTTGCTATTCATGAAATTCGTGTTAATTAAAACCGAGTTCACTGAAATGAAATGAAACTAAATTGTGAGTGGTTGGAACACAGAAACATCATCGGAAATGAAAATGGAATAGGAAAACGCATCGAGTAGACATTTAATTCTAAAGCCGACATGAATTAGATGCAGAGGAAATATAATTTCCACGCCTCCTGCTATTCGGCACTAAATGAAATGAAACCGATCCGAGTGACCGAATGTGGCTGAGTGGACGAAGGGGAAGGGAAAAATGACTGCAAATTGGTTTAAACTGGAGCTACGAAGGGATATTGCGTTGTGTGTATTTGGATTTACAAAATCATCCACCAGCCCCTCTTAATTGACGCCACTTAACACGTACCCTCCACTAGCACCAATAAAGGAGAGAATACATTTAGGATACTATTGGGATATTGAAATAAATTTTCCCCTACCAATTAGAGGTCGCTGTAAATGTAAGTAATTTATTAATGATAGCAGTCATTAGCCACTAGCCGTGTCTAATTATAACTTTGCTTGCCGGTGCTTCGGTATTGAATCTTATTGACAAATTATAAAGATAACGTCTAACGTTGAATGAAAATACTGACAAGACACTTACGTGATACTCGACCTTTGTGATAGGTCGAAGGAATGTTCACTTACGGAGAATGTTCTCCGAACGAAAACATTCTCATTCTGGCAACATGGAAAATTAAAATTGAAACCATTTAAAAATAGTAGTTAATCATCATGGGAGGAGACACTAAATGTCACTGCCAATACCAAGTAAATAACAAAAAATAAAGTCTGTTCCACAGAAATCGTAATTTATATTTTTTGTTTTTAATTAAGTACCTTAATAAAATACAGAAATCCAAATTTAAAAATAAATTTGAAATTGCTAAGAATTTAAGTTCTGTAGTAGATTATTTTGTCGTATAACTTCGTAAAGCAGTATTAAATTGGATTTCCCTATTATATCGATCTTTTTCATAGTCATTGTTTTGAGTGCATCTGAACTTTTTACGAAGTTGAAGACCCAAAGAATATTTTCGAGAACTTAACAGCGAAGTTCTCGCTAGGAGAACTCTCTCGGGAATTTATCATCACTACTCAACCTAAGCAGGTTTTAAAAGTATTACATAACATTTGATCGAATTATCGAATGATTACAGTCCAGCAATTCACAACTCAGGAGGAAGCATGTGTCCCAGCAGTGGGAACATTATAGGCTTATTATATCAACAACTCTCGTATAAACTTCTAGTAAACATATTTAAGCATGGTAGTGACATAACAAATCGCTGCTGCTACGAATTCGCTTGGAGATATTATAAATGCTAAATGAAGGAAAATGAACAAAATAAAAAATAATATGACAACAAAAAAATGGAAATGTAGGAATAAGTATAAGGGTTATTTGTTCAGAGGAAAATAACATGTGCTCTGTTAGGTGTCGAGTTTGACCTACCTGTAAGAGATCTCTATCAGCGGCCTGGCTCGCTGCTTGCGCTGGTCGACCCCTCCAGGACAGGCTGTCAAAGGTACCATAAAATGCATTCTAATGATTCATCTCAGTACAAACTTCTTAGCTAGCTTATTCATCTAGGTTTCTAGGTGCAAAGGCACACACATTCACACTAAATGGGAAGATTGATCAATGACACTCGAAAGGACGTTCATACACAGGAAAACTCAGTTCAATAAAATCTGATTTTTAATAGAAAACCAAATTATTTGGGTCCTTTGACGAACTTTTTCGATCACTGAACAATATAACAGACGGCGCGTATTCGTTAAGGTTGGAGAGAAAAGATTAATTACACAGTTCACGGCCTATTTTTCACGTTATCTAACAGTGTTTGATTCTTATCTGCCATTGTACTTGGTAGACGCTATTGAGACGTACCCACACTCACCGCCGCGAAAACAACTTAAGCCGATCAGACTAAGTATTCTATATAAAAACTTCTTTACAGTTAAAATGATTACAGCTATTGGTAGGCGTACATTAAAAAGCCCTAGACAGACACCACGCAAAGATTCCCTGAATCGTGGGAGTTCGTCTCTTTGATACTCAGGTACAAAAATAAAATTTTGTACTTAGCAGCAATTTCGGAAAAAGAAAACTGTATGAATTCTACCTACGTACGATTACGTAGGTAGTTAGGTACCTAGATGGATTTTAATATTCAAACATTTTGTGCTGTCGCATCCTTTGATTTTCAGACCGGCTTTTAAGAGGATATCTCCAAGGTAAACGCCCACAAGATTGATTAAAGGCATAATTAAAAGTATACCCATTGGGTTTGTTTTCAGTAGGTATCCATCACACAGGCTCTTGAGGCCTTTAGAGAAATTATAGGTAACTATGAACGTGAGCTTATTCATAATAAATCCTATTATTCCAGTGTTTCTCCGATCTCTGTAAGCTTGGTTATATACTGACATTTATCAAACTGTCTACTGTGATGTACTTTGTGCAATTTATTTCATCACCAAAAACCGACGTGTCCTAGAACCAAAAATTCGAAGAAATGTGACATCCACCAACCCGTACTGGGCCCGCGTGGTGGATTACGGACCACTCCCTCTTACAGAGACGAGGCCAGTGTCCCAGCAGTGGGAACTTCACAGGTTGATTACGCTACTGTGATTGATAGACTAAATTAACAACAAATAGTTACTAAAGCTCATATACCCTCTTACAAAAGCCTTAAATGAATAATCTCCCAAGAACCGGGGATAGTATCCAATAATAGATAATATAGATAAGTAACATAATAGTGCGTTAGCGTAGTAAGAGCGTCGCAAACAATCTCATATTACAATCTTCCCATGACCGTTCACATGCTACGTAGTAAATATCATTCACAACACTTCGCGATGAAGACTATAAAAACTTCGCTTTCGCACAACACGAACTCGCTGTGAACACAATAATCGCAGTGCAATATATCCTTAAATATACCTTATACTAAGTAATATTAATTAATCAAAGTGATAAAAAGATATTTGAAATTTACCTTTTAGTTTTATAGGACGCCATTTCGTTTTCTCGGAAGCTTGGTTCACGGCATAATTTCTTCAACTTGGTATTTCCCTCGATATTGAATCTGTAACAACAGAGAAATTGTTTGATTCCCGTTCTAGAATGATACCAGTAACAAACTAGTTAACATCGATAACAATTAAATATAATTGCACAGCAGCAGCGCAGCATAATTACATTAAATACACGATAATTAAACGTTTTCACAGAGGTATTTATAAAGTACATGGCTAGTATAAAAACATTCGCTTTGAGCAACTAAATACATCATAAACAACTAACTACTAAAACACTCATAGTAATATATTATTAAACTTACCGAATCAAGATGTTGCTACGTCAATCAAGCCATGGATGTCGCCCGTCCAATATAGGTACCTGCACAAACAAAACACAACATATGTATAATTTCTCACTACAAAATACCTGCATTACTGTTGGAGTATCAAACGAATGTTAACTTTTTTACATCAAAGAAATAAAACCAAGCAGTGCGCTGAAAATGCCGTAACACCCTAAAGGATTGTCAGAAAATGTGCGACTTACATTATTGATCGATTCAAATCCAAACATTTTTATTATTCAAATTATATTTTAGATTTAAATGTATAATGGTTCAAGAAATATGTTAGGGAGTCAAGCGATGCACAAAACAAGACGATAATTATAATTATGTTGCTCACGTGAATAACTCTTCACGGATGGTAGGTCTAAAGCGTGTGCAGCGCGACTTCCGTTTCCCGACACTCTGCCTTGATTTATAAATCGGTTTATTCGTATTCCGCGTCGGGAAATAGAATAGGGAGGAGGCGACATAGGATGCACTGATTGAATAAATCGCAATATTTATATTTCAATCCTGTTTTGTTGTTGGGAATACAATTTACTGAAATAGGGTACAACGCTTCAACTGGTTTACTCGATTAGAGAATAATCTATTTTTTTAAATTAATTTAAAGCGGAAATATAATTAGTAAATAATTAACCAATCAACTTTTCAGTAGGTGATGAGATTAGGTAATGGGCGAGACCCCCGGGAGTCTCGCCCATTACCTAATCTTGGCTTCGTGCATCACAAACAGAATTTAATTTGTGATCGTTATTGGATGTACAAATAAGTAATCGCACTAAGTGATCGCTGCCCGCTTCTACCCAGGCAGTGTGAACACAAAGTCAGTCTCACCCTGGAGCCGACAGGCGTCAAGCGATCGCCACGCACCCTCGGATGGGAGTGATGGGACACGACTACACGAATTTTAGAGGTACCACCTACCTGTTGATATGAACCTACATTGGCATTTTGAATGACTTTCAAATAGACTCCGATTAAGTTCCCAATTACTTCGAAGGTATTTTAATACAATTTAATTTTTATTGCGATTCTGATCCCTTTTCGAATTTATTTTGCGCGTATATGTATGTAGACATATGATGTTAGTATGAAATGAAGAAATATATGGCAATGTAATATATGTAGATATTTCTTCATTTGACATCTTCGTTATAATACATTTTTTTTTAATATTCTATATTGGGTAAGAGATATATTCCTATGATAGTATAATATCTCCCATAAGCCCATAAATTTGTATCATTTAAAACAGATGTAACAACCACTTAGTATCAGCTCACATTATCTGAATAATGTACATTTTAGCAGTTCTTCGGTTGACTCGCCTATGTTATTATGTAGATTGTAAAACAACAGAAGAATCTATTTAATACAGTTTTATACTCATTGTAATTTCCCGAAGGTTAAGACGGAGTTCGCGAAAATTGGGAGAGCTTGCGTTATTTACGAATCGATCATACAGCGCATGCGTGTTTCTTTCTTCATGTACCCGGACGCTTCACTGGTATTACTACAATTTTGATGGTTCCAATAATTTTGCACGAAGAAACGTCAGTATTCAATAACATTTTCTATAAGTTGATGCACGTTTTCTTTCACTATCATTTGCACGCGATAATTGGTCTTTCCTCCATTTATGTTTCTTTAAAAATGTTGACCATTATAATCAAGTTAGGATAAGGCCATCTTTAAAGTTATTTCCTACCTTCCTTGAACTGTAACTAGCGCCCTAGGAACTAGGGCGTCTGTTACAGGTCACTTATGTAAGTTTAAGGTATTAACACCATGTTAGGATCAAAACAGAAATCCATTAAACGGATTCCAGGATGCGACCGAACGGTGTTTTTCATATCCGTTTTATAAGGTCTCATTCAACCATGTTCTCGAACCTATTAGGTTTGCGTGCCCACTCATTTGTTGCTGCAAATTATTCAATTAATTGTCTCTCTCAAGTCAATCAAAAATACCGTTTCAAAAAATATGTTACCGATTGATTTACAAATACACAAAAACACGTTGACATGACCATCACTGAAATGATTAGAGCAGCTTTACCTCCGCAATGTTGAGAAAAACAAGTGGCATGTAAACCGACCGAAATTAGCAGTCGTTAACAGTACAGCAGTCAGCTGAGAAGTTATGCATATATTTGTTAGTGAAGCACACGACACGAGTCGACACAACGATACCTGCCTGACCTCGGATAAAGCTAACGGCCCGGTGCATTCGCCGTGCCGGGTTCAACGCCACTTACGCCACGCAATTTTTTCGCCAACTTTTACAACCAACGCCGCCATTCAAGCTCGCAGCTGGCTCCGCATTGTTATTGCAACGCGATTAAAAGGGGTCGGTTTATCATCTGCTCAGGGCATCAGGGTGATATTGGAGCAAATATAAAATAAACAACACATTATTTGCCCTGTGCTTTTATTGAATCCGTTCTATAATCTATTTGAACTCGTGCTAGGCGGAGGTAGACGCGACTCGGGAGCGTCTCTTAGTCCTAACTCAATAAAGCATCTGGATTGGCACGGGATTACATTATCGTCGCTTCGACGCTTCTAGCAATATGCGGGGGTACCTAAGTATAAATATATATATATATATATATATCTGTTTATTGCCTTCCAGATGTCTATATACCTATATAAATGGTTGTTCGTAAGACTCTCGCACATCCCAAACCGTTAAAGAAACTAACTTGATGTTTTGAAAGTAGTTGTAGTTTAAAACAAAGGGGTGTGTGTACTAAGAAAGGGTTTTGTGAAAATGAATTCGTTTTTATGAAAATTCTTATTTCTTGGGTACATAAACTTAAAACTTGACTCGAATGCGTACTTAAGTAATTAATATTTTTGGATATGACCCCTCAATAGGGGTCTAGGGGGATAAAGTTTGTATAGATGTATCATAACGCGCGGTGTCATGAAATTGAAACTCGGCATTAATAGCCTTTCTTAAAAAAATAAGAATTGCGTGATTCGGATTCGATATTCAACCCTTAACTGGCTGAAAAGGGGTAATACAATCTGTATGAAGAACACATCCTTTGATTTAGAAACTTGAAACTTACTTATAACAAAGACCTAGGTAAATAATAAAGACCCTTCAAAGGGGATGTCGAAGTTCGAAGAGGAAAATACGAAATCCGCGCGGACGAAGTGAGTGTTCAATAAAAATCACATTTAAACCTTTGGTGGTTTCTTAAATTGGATGTAGGCAAATCAAAATCTGATAGCTGTACGTTTTTAATATTTACTATTTTCAACAGACTTAAAAAAGTATTCTGCTAGTCATGTTCTATGAATGTCAGCGATTTTCTCGACAAATTAAAGAAAAGACTACTAATAGCAAAAAAAAAAACACAAAAATCGTATAAAATAAATGAACGGCTACTGACGTCGCTTCCGGGAATATTAGCACCTAAAAAGGCAATATCGTGATACCTACATAAATAATTCACATTGTGAAAATATCATCATAAAATATTGTTAAGGTATCAGCTTGTAGCTGCGAGAAAGCTTGGGCTAATTGGATAGATTATAGGGAGGGAAGCTGCGCTACAGTGGAGGCAGAGACGGGCGAAGGCTGGATTAAAAGGCAACCATCTGATTTTGTTATGCAAACGGCGCTTTTTCTTTTTTATTCCAATAACAGGTAGAAAAGTCGATTTCAAATGTAGATATCGGAGAGAGGACTTAAATAGATTTATTTAATATGACGCGGATTTGAGATAGACCAATTTCCATGAAGCGAAATTGTATTTGATGTTATAATTTTAACATCAACTACAATGACTAGTGATAGAAACGACTGGCTCCAATGAATTTACTTGTTATTTTCTAATGCCCAGTCTATGATAGGCAGATGAGCCTCGTATCAAAAATATCGTTAGTGTATAATGAATCGTCGTGCACTAGTCTCCGCACACTATATGTTCCAATATTATAGGACAAGCGCGAGGCGCCGTTCTTGGCTCGATTCCAAACCCGACATTTAACGACATTAAACCTGACTTGTCTACACGCCAGACGACCAGTCAGCCGATTAACAGGCACAAAAATTAAACTTAATACACTTTTATTTGTACAAGCCTGAAAGCAGCTGGGACTATTATTATCTAGATTCAGATAGCAAAGTAAACCTTGATATGATCGTTAAAAAAAATACCGAACCATGGGGTTGTTTCTAATATTGAATTTATGAACTAAATAATAAATATTTAAGTGCCTACATGAAACCTTAAATTATTGAAAGTGGTTAATTCATCTGCCTAGCCTTTTCCCAATTATGTTGGGGTCGGCTTCCAGTCTAACCGGAAAAATCTAAAATATCTAAAATTATTGAAAGTAGTACTTAGTAATAATTTACACCATTAAATATTCGCAACCTGCGCCTACGCCGCGTAGAGGCACCGTTCAAGTAGCATAAAATATAAAACTCACGCATGATATAGTTTCAAATGTGCTGTACCTATCATAATTAAAATCAAGTCACATTAGTATCTTATTATTTTACTAGTGCAACAGTGTTATCAATCTGTAGCAAAATTTTCGAAATCATATATGATGATATAGTTTAACTTCTGTCAACGGATCTAATCTCTCTATTACGTACGCAATAAAATGTATTTTAGAACTGTGTTATTATTAGAGATGGGCAAAACCGAATGCTTCATTCAAACCTAAGCGGTCCGGTCTCCAAAACAACAATTATTCGACTGTGAAAGACATGACATGCCATTCGACAAAGTCGTTCAAACCTATAAACAAAATGCAAAAGCGTTTGTATCTTTGACCTAGTGATATACCTAAAACAGGAAAACAAATAGTACAATATTTGATAAGAATAACACCGTTACATACACATTATTCTGCTGATAAATATTTGAATGAATAACTATTTGAATACTGCCTACTGATGAATGATCAATCGGGAGCTACCGAACCAAACAATCGACTAAGTTGATTGGAACTACGCACATCACTATTCACTAGTGATCATGACCTTGTTGATTTCAATAATTACCCAATCGAGCGATTTTACTGACCCAGTTGCCCTCCTGCCGATTTATATTAAGTACAATAATGAGCACTTGATTATTATATTAATAAAAATATTTACGTGCGTTTAATATTATCGATAACATTTTCATTAACACAGTCGTTATGTACATACTGCAGCCAATTTAAGGTTCGTCTACTTTTTAACTTTTAGGATTTATATCATACATATAGAAGGGAAAGATCATGAATTTAGAAGTATTTCGTAATTTGTGTTACGTTTACTTGCTTTGCGTGACGAAGTGCTTCCTAACATACAAACAACAACCGCCATAATATATTGAATTTATGAATTTACAAAAATAGTCAAGTCTCAAACAGCAGAGGGTCAATTCTCGTAATTTTAAGAACGTTCACAGTCTGATCTCAGTCTCAATCTGTCAGAAATACCTATATTTTCCATACATTTTGACAAGTTTTTGACATTTGCTTGTCGCCGAGATGAGACTGCGACTAGATTTGGAACGTTTTTTTACGTGAATTGGCCTTCTGATGTTTCTTGTCCGACTAACGGGAATATCATCGCATAACATATTTTTAGAAACTACATACGAAGGCTAAATACATTTGGTATTTTTAACTTCGTTCGTAAAAAAATCAAACTGTTTGCCTCAAAATAACGTGCTGCAGAAAACTGTGGCAGAAATAATGGAGTGGAATTGTTAATTAAAACCAACGCCCTAAATGTGCATGGCTCAGCTGTCGTCAGTTTCTATTTCCGGCTTCGAGTCCAGACTGAGCACTTGAATTTAAACTAGCCTAATTGATTAATGCACAATGCATTGGATTTCAGTCCGGTACGAGACAGTATTTTTGGAAATAAACTGTTGCAAAAAACATTGCTTTTTGCGCTCTCCGACTTTCCCATTTAAAAGGTTCCTTTAATATCGTTCAATATAGGTTATTTAATTATAAATCTAGCCTTCTATCTCGCAAGTATTTATTGAAATTCTTAGACACCTACTTACTTTTAATTTTATTTGAATAGAACTAGGTAGGTACATCATTTGATTCTGTTTTAAACTCCAACTCAAAGATACAATATTTGTTAATAATTGTGTCAAACAAGAGTAAGTCGTAAAACTTAAATACATACGTTTCAAATCAATATTTGAACGTCAGAAATGGCATAACGTTAACTCCACAGCATTAATTTCCAAAATCTGTGAATTTTTGTGTACCTACTATACTTATAAAAATATCTATCCTGTGTTGTTAAACCCGTTACCTACTCTAAAGAGCGATAAATAATTGTTTGGCGGCCACAAAATAATGATTCAAACAAGCGCATTACGTCATCGCGCGATAACCAATATGTTTGTTATGACAGTGATAACAGCGCGTACTGAGGACGTCACCCCCTCGTCTATGTTACATATTAGTGTTGATTAAACCACAGCGTCCACAGCTATCATCGAATGTATCCTAAAGTTGGCGGCACGTTACTGAAACTCGAGCTAGAGCTGCACAGATACCTACCGACTAATAGCTATTAGCCCGCAGTTATCGGAGGGGTGAAGGGATGTTTGGATCCCCGGCATTTCGGTAATTAACACGTTCGGGTTGGCATGGAGGGAGTGTGAATTGAACAGATCTAAAGGTATTGCAATTACAAAGAAGCATAAGTTTTTTGGGGATTATTTTTAAGAGGCTCAAATATTCGTCGTGCATATTCGAGAATAAGTCCCGTCAAACAACACATGAGCACACTCACCATAATATCTTTCCTATATAGTAAAATTACTGCATAAAAGTCATTGCAACACTATTTCAAACAACGTTTCTAATCCTCATGATATTGTTTTATTTACCACTAGATTACTTTTCACCACAGTTTATTAAACTTTAGCAGATCGTCGTCTACACGTGTTAGGCACCCGCGTTCACAAAACACAGTGAGTCCACAGTGGAGTGGATACACAGGTGCTCGGACCATGTGCGTACAGCGAATGCTCAGCTTTGCCAGGCCATCGTAACTGTCCCGTTATAACAGCGTTTGTTAAAATGTAACGTACGCGATACGAGGCTGTAAAGAACAAACCCCGTACAATAATGCGACTTATTCTACGTTGTAGTAACTGACTTGGCAGATGTCCAAGATTTACTGAACGAACGCGCGAAGCGCAGCCTCGCCCATTATTTCGACTGTGGAATTATTTGTGAATTTAGTTGCGGCGCCATTGAACGTGGTGCAGCTCTATTAATACTAATTAGATAATAATATTTACAATTACTTTATTGTATTGTTAGATCATATTATGATGAGCTTCTCAGTTTGTCATTCCATCATAATAAATACATACGTACCCACGTAGGTATCAGCTACCATTTCAATTAGCCTCCCATGTTTAATTAGGATTGAAATATATACATAGTCGTGGTGAGGAAGATTGCAATAAATAATAATAATGCCTAGAGCGTTGAGGCTAAACTATTTACAGTTTATTAATATTACAGCACTTTAATTAAATCTCGTCATTCTAATTACTAAAGTAGGAACACTTGATGAACTTAGGCAATACAAAAACAAGTCAACGCCTTGGCATCATATTGAATTGATCAAATATATCACTAACTAGCCTAAAAATAATTAGAAGTACAACTAGTAATTTTCGATTTGTTGCTTACCTGGATAATCAATTCGATATATTTCGGACAAGCCACCACATCTGAGAAGCTCGACTGGTTACTTCACCCCATTTTTTCTCTTAATGATGTCATCTAGCCATTTTACCTGTGCACAATGAAAATAAAGAGTTTGTTAATACCAGAAACCTTTGTGTCATTTTATTTCTAAGGTCTAATAATTAAATTCCAAAAGTAGAAAGCAATTTTGAAAGCTTCTGTCCATCGTTTTAAGCGGCATATCGGTATTCGAGCAGGGGCGCCAGATGTTTGGCAAACCACCGAGCTTAGCGTCGCCATCCGACCACAGATAAGGCACAGGCGGCTGACACAACGGGACGACTTTTACCTGAATTTGAGCATTTTAATGTCCCTAACCAAACGAACGTATTTTAAAGGAATTTTAAACAGTCATGGTTGATGTTTGTATTGTCATTTCAAGCTTTATATTAACTTGCTTCGTACGTATGAAGTACCTAAATAAATGTTATGTGTATATTTGTATAATATATTATACTTATTTCAAATAAATAATCTACTTATTTGTAACATTCTCACTCAGGTATGAAACTATTACGATCACAATATAACTAGTTAGTAAAAGATTCAAGTAACGCAATAAACACACGAAAACGAGCCACTTTTCACAGTTCACAGTAAAAATATTACGCTTAAATATTCCACGCTCTTACAAAGAGTGTGGAATGTTTTGCACAATTTCCTGTCCGCTTATGCCATCGGCGTGGGGTAACTTTTTGAATAAAGGCAAGGCGGGTACCTGCGCCCTCCCGAGTTAAAACAGGAAGGTTTCACCCCATTTCACCCCACTGTGACGCAAACTTCGACAAAGTTATCCTTTTATGTCGAAGCTCTTTTGAGCGTTCCAATGGATTCTCCTCTGACGTCTAGTTTTAAACAACAATTAACGAAGAATTGGTTGTTCATTTGTATAAAATTTGTAAGAAACAAAAAATATTTGAGGGTTCACTTTAATAATCACTTGAAATTCTAAACCTCTTGGAAGATGAATTGTCGGTGTGCGAACTGCCTATCAATATCAAAAGTCAACATTTAAATAATTTTAATAACGATTAAATACGAACCCAAGCGCAACTGATCTAGCTTATTTCTATTAAACATGACGACGAAGGTTAGAATTAGACTTTCCCTTATTTGGGAGCTAGAAATGTTACGGTGCGACGCCGTTAAATAAGAATCAAAGTTTCTGGCGCATATTAAAACTTAACCACTAATAATGTAACTCCTAAAGAACGTGACGATGTTACTGTAGTGGTTCGTACATAACGCACATAGTAATCAAAGGATGGCTACATGTACCGTATGTAGCCAGCCCGCTCAACCGGGAACGGACCCACGAGGTGTCAAACTGCTACTTTAGGCAATTAATTAATTAACAAAGCGGATGTTGCCGACCTCGACACATTCGTTTCAATTGACAAAATTAGTTCATTAACCCACACTGGCTACGTTTATATAACTCGCCAAATTCATTTAGTAATGAATCATAGACTGCGGACATGTTATTGACGCGTATGTAGGTAGTCCGAAAGTAGAGTTAAAATCGACGGCTAGACATTGAACATGGCGTATTCACGGTCACGATAGCTATGTTAATGATAAATGCGTGCAGCGTCGCTCTACTTGATGTAACGGCACGTCGCGTGACCGACATTGTCTTTTTTTGAGACCCCAGATTTCCGAACCGGAGTGAAAATCTTGTACAACCTCACGGCCAAAATGCAATTTCATTAGGTCTACTGAACACTAAAAGTGTTGAACAAACAGATATCGACGGAACCCTCCCAACTCAATTTTAAGTTGTAAGTATAATTTATAAGTTTTGTATATATCTTCATGTTTAATATTCTGAATGTCGAATCGGTCGTTCGCATCCTAAGCGGCTGCAAATTAGAAACTACAGTGATCCACCGGATGACCGGTTACGCATTCAAAGTTATTCATTCAAATTCAATCATACAATTCCAAGTCACGTAACTTCACACTTCAAGTGTTCTACTCAGTGTCTATACCATGAAGTAAATCCATTCCTGGGCCTGCAGTCTCGACATAGATAGCGACGCTGTCGCAAACTACCGACCGCTAAATAATACCGAAAATACTCGCTTGCCGTAACGATCCTTACGACAAACGCAAGTCTCTACTTCCGAGATACCGCGCAAAATCGTAAAATAAGTTGACTTAGCGATGTCGGTAGGCTAGCGAAGAGCGTATTCATCGGTTTTTTCATAGACAATTATTGGCCGTCACTAAATCTCCTTGAATATAGGGAAAAATCGAGAACATGATTTAGTAAAAATAATGGTTTTTCTTGAAAATTTTATAGTGAATATGTAAACGATATCTTGAAAACACAATTTTTCATTGAAACTAATAATTAGCAATAACTATTTTAAATACTGGAAATAACTTTTTTAAATATGTAGGGGTATTAAAGTTTGCCACCTTGCAAGACTTTATGTCGGTGCCAAAGATAACATTTTGACATGAAAACAAATACGCACTTGGGTTGAATTGCTGCAAATAGTTTTCTGTGTTCAGTGTGGTCATTCTCGTATCTCTTAAAGATAATGGTTGGAGAAGAAAGTGAAGTAGGTGCAGCTGCAGGCCCAGCTCCGAGCGGCGTCAAGTAAGTACCTCAATCTACAACACCTATTTTCGAATCGTAATTTGTCGGTTCAATAATTATTGAATGCATTTTCTATTATTTATTGAAGTATTACCAACCCGCACTGGGTCCGTGTGGTGGATTACAGCCCACTCCCTCTCATAGAGAGGAGGTCTAGGTCCCAGCAGTGAGAACATTAAGTATAGGCTGAATAAGCTATTCAAGTAATGCTGTGAAAAAAATTTGAAAATATTCTAGTTCACTTAAATATTTCAGGCGTGTTACGAGTGGCCAAATAGATGCTCTTTTAGTGAATTTAGAAGCCCGCCCGTACCTGTCCACTCGGAAGTTCACCCGCTTACAGGGCCGGGAAAATTTTGATGCGGGCTGGAAGGAGGTTGCCGCAGAACTGAACCAGCTGCCAAATGGTTCCATCAAAACACCAGAGCAGTGGATGACGGTAAAGTTTACACCCATTAGTTCTGTACCTACATACACTGCCAATATTGTTAATAATAATTTACTTGAAGTGTTTATCTTTCCTAAAGGTTTGGAGGGACTTTAAAAGTCGTGCCTGCAATAAAGCAGCCCGGCTGCGAAAAGAAAGGGTGGAGACCAGCCACCGAGCCATCACCACTGCTCCTCTGACTGAGGTGGTGCGTAGGATCGTGTCCCCGATTAGCGTGGAGTACACTTTTGGCACCGAGAGCCCGGACGCTATGCCGGAGGAAGACGTGAGTTTTCATGATAGTGTGTCATACATATATACAACGGTTTATTTTCTGTTATATAAGTAGTACTAAAATCAATAACTTTTTCTATTATTTACAAATGACACAACATGACATGGAAGTAGGGGTCTCCACAAGTGAGGTCATCAGCCTACCTCCAAGTCAATTAAGTTTTTAAAATGTGCTCACAACAAATGTACATTCTGTTTCAGTGCGTATTTGTTTTTATTAATTAGTTAGACTAATAAAACTCAAAATACATTATTACAGACAGTGAAATAGAGCTTCTTGACGAGGAGAACCTCATACCAGCTGTTGATGAAACTGTAGCACAAAGTGGAAGCAGCGTCAATGTGGTTGTATTGTCACCACCACTACCACCACCACCCGAGCCACAGGTAGCACCTATTATACCGCAAGACATGTCCACTCGAAATAGGAGTAAGCTTAATTTGTTATTACCATATAATGACAATATTAATATAAAATAAGGTGAATTAAAGTATGATTAATTTTGGTTTTTCAGATCTGAATCCTCGCCGCAGCGTTGATGTGAAAGACACCGAAACACAGACTTCAGCACACCAAAGCATCGCTCTACGATGTTCCTTGTAGAACAGTGAGCATCTGTATAGCGACACTTCGGTGTGCCAAGGCATCGATGTTTCAGTGGAGTCATCAGCCATGGCTCCAACGGATATCCATCATCACCACTTTTCCACCTTTGATTCAACATTTAAAGCATACTCGGAGGTCTTATTTGCAGCTTCTCGCAGACAACCTTGGCCTGTTACCTACCAAGCAACCATGTACGGTGGTCTCCACCATCAAAACGGCGCTTCATGGCCATGCGCACGGGCGAATTTGCCCGTATGTGCGCATCGTGACTAACTCCTGGCCATCGAGCATTTACATTTAGTATTAAAAGTTCTGGGTCACACACCTAGAACAATAGAAAATAAGTATGTAAGTAGGTACACATTTTTTGTTTATAAATTGGTGAAACGAAACCTATTGAAGGCAAACTTACTGTTTGCACATTCAGTGACGGACCCTCATGGTGACCACTGACATAGGCTTCCTCGTGAACCCTCGGAGCTAATATTTTGATATGGCTGCAGTGAATGGCTCCAATCGCGTCTGGAAATGGGTGTGGAGCATTTCTAAACTTCTCCTTTGCTACACACCGCTCTTCCAGTGTCATAGGGAACTTTACATACGGTACTTCCTTAACAACTTTATGTTTATAGCCTCGGTTACAGCATGTATACAGCGGCTAACCGATTTTGATATGGCTGCAGTGAATGGCTCCAATCGCGTCTGGAAATCGGTGTGGAGCATTTCTAAACTTCTCCTTTGCTACACACCGCTCTTCCAGTGTCATAGGGAACTTTACATACGGTACTTCCTTAACAACTTTATGTTTATAGCCTCGGTTTCAGCATGTATACAGCGGCTAACCGATTGTTGGCTCATGCTGCAACCCCACTGCAAGCAACTGATAGCAGCCATTTGCGTAAAATCGGAGTGCCGTCAGTATCTATTTGAAATAAAAACAAGTGTGACAAAAAAATAATGAACTGGATTTTTTAAATAAAAGTTATGCCTAGACACTCACTTGAGACTCCACAGAAAGCCCATAAGGTCTCTGGTCTCTGCAGACATGGCTGAAGTTCACTGACGAGTTCCTTTAAAATGTCTTTATTTATTCTGTATAAAGACAGAAATTCTCTATCGTCCATATTAAGTAATACATTTTCAGATTCGCGCCGGTTTCGTCAGATTTGTCGACGGTCAATCATGTCGCGTCTATGTTCAAGCACGACTAAATCCCACGCTAAATATGCCTCCGCCATAATTAAATTAAATAGATTTTTTTCTCTAAACTTAGAATAACAACAATAGTAATCCTACCGAATCACTTGCGGGCTGTCAAAAATGCTCGCAAAATGTATTCGTAAACATTAAGAAAATCGTAATGTTTGCGACAAAGTTTGGTAAAATACCGGTGACAATCGATAACTCTGAGAGTCGAGACTACCGAATATCGCTACTTCCGCATCGTTAGGACTTTGCGACCGAATTCGGTCGTAAAGCGATCGCTATGAATGTCGAGACTGCAGCCCCTGTACACCAAACGCAATGATACTGCAGAAAAACAAGATGTCTCTATAATTTTTATAAACATAATTTAATTTGAAATATGGATATTCAAGCTTTTCATGACTTAGACTTTATAAAAAGAATCTTCAGAAGTTAAAACAGACAACACTGCTTCACAAAAACATTTACTACTTTACTTACTAACCTAACTAACTAGGTAGTAATATTACAGATTCAAATGTAATCAAATATATTTGTGCTATCGAGGGAAATATATGGGTTAGTTCTATATTTATGTCTGCATTTAAATAAATATTCAAGGACCCTACAAACATTATTCTGTTTTTGTTTATGTCGGGACATGGTATAGGTACCTTGGGATAAACCTGACTGTGTAGCCGTGTATCGTCTGGAGAACAGACAACGTGGATACCAAAAATATTTTTTTCAGGCGAACTGTTCAATGTTTCAGACTGATGTGACTTTTGACGCATCTTTAGACACATATTCTAATTTACTGGCACATCTTTTAAAATCATTATTTATTACCACTTTATTTTTATTCGAGTACCAATTACAATTTACAAGCTAACACTAAAATAACAAAATTATATCCTAAATTAGCTAAAACTATAGCGTCGGAAAATTCATCCGCATCGCTGTCGACTGGTAATGTACCCAAGACACTGGCGGCATTGCCACGTTGTATGGCAATCCTTAGCCTCTGGCCAAGGTGAAAGCCAGCCCTTGGGTTATGGGAAGTGTCAAACAGTCGTTTCGAAATTTCCTTAAAAAGACCATGCGCACTCGGACCCCACGGCCTGAGGGTTTCAACCCCAAACGGCTCGAAAATATAATTATCAATAAACCGCCGCCGCCGCCGCCGCCGCCGCTGTATATTTACGCCGTTTGAGGTTTTCCGCAGCCGCAGCAGCAGTACCAGCGCAGCATGCCAACCCTGTAAGATGGGATGGCGCAAGAGTATCGACACAAGTTGCATCCCACACTAAAGGCCTACCCACCTTCCATGGAAATAAAGACATGCCGTCTGGTCTGGTCTCTTGCCATCGTCGCGTGCCAAACCATTGGGTTCTAATACAGCTGGAATGCCGACAGTCGGACAAGAGCTCGTCGAATGATGTCGTTAATGTTTGCGTGCCGCGCTAAACGACCCGCACTTCGGCTGCAAAACAAGCCGTGGTGTGCGAGACTGTTGACAACATCGCCACAGTGACATCGATGAGAAGAACAACACGGTGCTCCTAGTCCTAGGGAAGCAGCGAGGCGGAAAGTATTGTCGTCGAAAAGAATGCCTATGTTCGACGACGGTAGTGCATGAAGCCACAGACCCGACTCCCATTTACCCACAGCTAGCAGGCGCGCACGCTCCGCAGTAGTAACAGACGTGTTAAGTAAATTATCCTGAACTACTCTGCAGAGCGGCTCATCCCGCCGTCTCTGGGCAAATGGATTATCGGGTAGATCTGAGTTCGGGCAAGCGAGCCTCCAGGCATCCATAGCCTCGGTGAAGCACGGCACATAAAAATTAATCAGCGTGGAGGCTAGGATTTTCCTGATTAATTTCTCAGTTCCGTGGACCGAGCATACGAAAGCCGGTAAACTAATACTAGAAATTTCGCGGACGCCGAGGCCTCCCATACGAATGGGAAGAGTAGCTTGTGCCCAAGCTCGGTTGTCCATGGCCACTTTTAAAATCGAAGTTAATGTACGAGGTGGAATGTGGTATGCCTGATAATTTGGTCTATTTTGTCTAAAAGGTGAGTATGATTCCATAGATAGGAAGCGCGAAGAAAATAAGTTCATTTAGGACCGAAACAGCAGTAAAGAATTAAAGTGATGGCCGAATGGATATTAATTTGGAACAATCTTTCCGAAACGTCATTGTAATTTTGTATTTTTCCTCAATAAATTCGGAAAAGCAATTTTCAAAGATTGGAGACCCAAGGAGACGAAGAGAGCTTTTTCCAACAATTTTAATATCTGGAGCTATTGCGTTAAATTTGGGAAGTGTCAGTTGTCTGTCAGTACTGTCCGCTAAATATAGTTCACATTTCGAAAGGTTGAGATCAAGGCCAATGGAATAAAGTTCATTTTTTTAGAATCTTAGGTCGTTTAAAACAGTTTCTACTTCGCCACCTAAGGTGCCATCATCTACGGCGTTCTCACCTACCGCCTGACGCAGGTCCTCTCCGGACACGGATGTTTCGGGAGGTTCCTGCACATCATCAGGCGGGAGGAGACGCCCGGGTGTCACCACTGCGAGGATCGCCCAGAGGACACGGTGGAGCATACGGTGGAGGTCTGCCCCGCTTGGGCAGAGCACCGCCGTGTCCTCGTAGAGGCGATCGGCAGCGGCGGCGACCTCTCGCGTCCGGCCCTGGTTCAAGACATGGTCCGGGGCGAGAGGGAGTGGGAGGCGGTCACCTCCTTCTGCGAAGCAGTCATGCTAGCGAAGGAGGTGGCGGGATGGGCGAGGGAGAGATCCTCACGCCTCACCCGCCGAGGGAGACGCTTCGGGCGTCGGGAGCCGCGTGACGACTCCCGGCCACCGTAGGCGCGGGCGGAGAGCAATGGGTAGCTCTCCGTCCGATCAGGACCAGGCCCGTGCCGGACGGCGCGTATGTGTTCCACGCGCGCCTCAAAGAGATGTCAGCGTAGTTGACGGGGCCCGATAGGGCCGAAGCCTGCCGGGGTAGCGGGATCGTCCGAAAGGGTTACCGCTGCCCTGGTACATAAAGGGCTAAGGAAGGAATACGGGTGGGTTTTAGTCAGTAAGAGTCTGACACTCCCTTCTGCTCCACCCAGAGCGGGAGGGGTCATTTGATGATTTCCCATCCTGAAAAAAAAAGGTGCCATCATCTAGATACCAAACATTAAATTTGGAATTTAATGACTACGTTTATGTGTCTTAAATAAACGTCGTACGAGTCAAGTATTAGCTTCCGCAGAAGCGTAAAAATAATATAATAAATCACTATGAATTTCAAGAAAGTAGAGTTCGTGACGAAACATTTCCAGTTCCACGGGCAGTAAGTCTAAATTGTATAAAAATGAAACGTTAGCCAATTTTTAGTTTAACATGTGGCACTTTCTATTGTTACTGTTAGTAATAACTTTAACAAGTTACTTCGCAATTGCATACACGCCATCGTATTATAATTTTACCTATTTTTTGGTGCACTTTGAAACTCATGTTCTACCTAATCTCTATTTTAGGGAAGTAAAGAAGGAACGTAAAGCGTGTTCAGCGAGATTTCATTTCCAACGTAGTCTAAGATAGATTACGTAGGCATTTAATCGTCAAAACAGTGACGTCACATCCTGCGTTGCAATTCCATCAACTCAACGGTCGTCGCTCCGATAATTATGACCGTTTTAAACTTTTAACTGACACTAGCTAACGCTTACTAACCGTGTCGCTTTTATAACAACATTAAATAACTCTACATTGAATGAATAAATGAATTGCACCGATCCCAGCGTGGTTTGACCAGATTCGATTAATCGAATGAACCCCAAGATTCGCACTAGCTCCTGTAGCCTCATGTTCATGGTGCCACAGCCACCATTGCATATCAAGAAGTAGACCGGGGGGCGCGGTTTTTGTAGGGAAGACGTGCCCGTAGGAAAGGATAGGATTTAAGAGCCTACCGGTTATGCATCCTAGAGTAAGCATTAAATAACTAACTAGCATTAAATAACTCTACATTTGTTACAATTTCAATCTAAAAATAATGAGAGTAAAGTCGAAGCAGTTTCGAAAGTGAAATTGCGCACCAGACAAAAGACTGCCATGGTGAATAGCTGGCCAAGTGAGTCATAAATACTGGCCCACTAAGGGTTCTCTACTGCGCTTATTTAAATATAAACATATTTTATAATAATGAATAAATAACCTCAAAACAACCATTACACAGCCAAATCTCTCTTCAAAACTTGGCAACCGTCCTCGTTTAAATCTTCACTTAACTATATCAGTCCCATACAGTGCGACATTTCGATCCATTTTGTTTAATTAACAAATACAATTGATTTAAATTGTAGTTGCATAGTCGTTTTCAAAATACAGCCGCTTAAAAAATCATGTTTAAAAGAGATTGATGGCATCGAGCACTCTGACTTACACTCTGGCTTTTATAGAAACTACTTATGAGACAAACTGAAAAAATCGACATAGCTTGCAAAGTTAGCAAGCTGAAGTTCTCGTGTGCCGGTGCCGGCGATGTCTGTCGAAGGACCGATGGTCATTGGAGCAGACGAATCTTCGAGTGGGAATCGCTTTACGATGAGCGTAGCTTGGCCTCTCCTAGATGCAATCTTAAAAATGTGGCTAAAACATATTGGTGGCAGGGAGACCCGGATGTAGTGGCGCATCTTGTGTTGGGAGAGGACTATGTCCAGTAGTGGAGAGCATCACAGCGATTGGCTCAGATTGAGAGTGTTACGGTAAGAAATTTTCAAAAATAAATGTTCTGCAAATGGGATTAAAGCATGGGAGAAAGATAAACACAAGGCGAAAAGGCGGGTGTGGCGCCCTGAGCGCACGACACTAGCACTGCTGTGCTGATTGAATAAAACAAACAGGCTATACTCTATCACATTGAATGTGTTGCTGTACTATGTATAGTGTGCTACATCTCTAAAATACTAGACTAATAAAGAAGAGGGATATTGTGAGTCGATGAAGCGTGGACGTGGATAATAGCTTTCCAAACGACACGCGCTGCGCGCAATGTTGTACACACGGACGAGAGCCGTGCAATCATTGACTGCACTCATGTATTATGAATTTATAAACTAGAGAATATTTTAGGTTTCAAATAAGCTGTTAACATGTTGTTAAGCCTAAATACATATATGTCCTTGTCCTTCGTGTTCCCAATTTTGGAGGGCCAAGAAACCTCCTTCACGAATAAATTTCATATTTATTTCATTGTTTACACCTTGCAATTATGATTTTTCAACATAAGTAAATTAAAATATGAATGATATGTGAATCCAATATTAGGTTACGATGTGTATGAGATGAGCTTTCTTCGCATACCGGGCGTTGCGTGTCCCGCTCGTTGCGGCTGCAATGGCTCCGTTGCACTCCACTTCGCACGAGGCCTGCGTCCGCACAACTAATGAGTCCCGCACACAATATTCTACACATCTTACCGCTGCAAAGTACATTTTAAAGAACATTACACCCGCAAATACCTCAATAGCGCACCATTGCTTTGGGCTAATGTATATAGGACTCTTAGTATGAACTGCCTTCTTTAACCAGTTGAGTGGCGAAATCAAACCGCGGTTTGCAGAACGAGACATAACTAACTACATAGTCTCAAGTAGTCTCAACTGACTGCGTCTCTGGGTTCTGCCCACCGATACTCTAGTTTCACGTACATTTTATATCACATTGCGTATCTTTTCCAAATGGAACGAACGAAAGAGACAAATACACATCCTTTTCAGCTCCCCAGGATGCGCGCGCATGTTCCCCCTGCCCCGCAACTTGTTGAAGTTCTTTCACGGAACTTACTACCTTCTCTTCGTTTTTGTTTTGCTACTCATGGCTGACATGGCGATAAAACGACCGAATTATCGATGTAAAGTCATCGAGTCTTTGATTGTAACAAACTGCAGCAAATTCAAAACGGTAGCGTCAAAGTCGGATGATAATATATCTCTGAAAAAAATAAAGTTAAAAAAGGTACCAGTATTCCCAAATCCACTTTGTACGACCAAGCCCGTTACACCAAAGTAGAGATCGTCATCAGTATTATCAGTAATGCATCCATGGATTTCTGGACGAGTCTAATTCAAATTTATAAGATCATAGCATGGTTGCTGGATCATATTCTTGAAATGCGGTATTATAACTATCTTTTAATGTTTTGGACTTGCACGAGTGGACATTCTATCCGATTTAATATTATCGTAAATCCGTAATGAGTAACACGTGGATCTAACGAAGTTAGCCATTGGATCGAGAGGCCCCTCGAGGCGGGCTGGTCATTGGCACGAGGCCACGGGGGCTTCGCCCGCACCGACTTGTGGCAATAACTGACCTAACACTAGGCGCACCTTTGTAAACTGCAACCGAGGGTAGCGTTGCACCTGGCGACGGGTCCGACGCTCCTTTTTACGCTCTAGCTATCTATCGTTGGCAGTTTATTTTAATCGTGTGCGTGCACGCAGATGGCGCGAGCGCAGGGGTCGCACACCCGCCTCGCATCACGGACGAATATGCACCCTATGACGAAACGCACAGGGTGCAAATAGCATCACGTCGATCTTCAAGCCTAAGTTGTAAACAAACCAGGCGAGGGCAATGGCTGCCTGCCACTCCCCGCGCTATGCCGCGCCAGCGACGCCATTCAACCGGGAAGTTCACGATTTATTTTTAGCGTTCCACGAAACTTCCAATGCTGATAAAATAACGGACTCTGACGGTGATTGTAATGTATTATTGTTTGTTAAACTTTTTGAAATAATTTTTTTATGTATAAAAGTTTCAATGCTGAGAAAATAAAATACACCAAAGGTACTTTTAAAGAACAAAAATTGAATGCCTATAAAATTATTATTATGTATTCTCCTCTTATTGTTTCAGGTATTATGGAATACAATTTCGGCATTATGATAGCCAAAAGAGTCAGCTTTCAGACTAAAACGATAAATAAAAAGATACATAAAATAAAGTCAGGATAGAAGTGAAAGAGACAAAATAACTGTGATCGCATGCGGCGTGGGCACAACAAAAACAAGGAGTCGGGGCAAAAGCTTATCAACTGAGAAATCAGAAAAAATATAATATCGTTCACCGACGTGAAGCGAACAAACAAATCAACTTGTCTTGTCCACAGGAAATAAAACGGCCGGTTTGCTATATTTATAACCGGTTTCGTGAAAGTAAAATATATTCTATACAATTTGAATAGGGTCCGCTAATGTCGCCGAGGGGTGACGTTGTAAAGATTCCAGGTGCAGGCATGGGGTCAAGAGCTGCTGCATAGTAGCGTGAAAGTAACTGATAAAGATGTCGTGCGAGCCACTGATCGCCTCGCTACTACGTGCTACGCCTATCCATCGGCATTGACATTGGAGTTTCCGCGGGCCGGTGAACCGCGCTGGGGCCAAGAGCGCGATACCGCATCCGAAAATTGTTGTCTTCGGCAGCGTCGTCGGCGGTGGCGGTGGCGGCCAGGAGTCAATGACCCGAGGGCGAGGAGAGCGCGGGAGGGTGCGCGCGCACGCAGCCGCGCCCCGCCTTTATTTATTACGCTACGCGCGGCGCGTTCGGCGCCGACAACGCGCGGTGGGGCGGAGGCCGCATTCCGGGCGGCCGGCGCCGCGGCCCGTTGTGCGCTGCGAAAATAACGCGCACAGTACCGACTTAGCGGCGAACCGACGTCAGTAATCCAGTCACACTTTAAAATAAACTGTCTCAAACTTACTCAGATTTAGGAAGGAGGCGCGAGCACGTGCACCACCCGCGTGTACCACTACTGTCTCTCAGCTCACAGGCACCAATGTCACTGTCCATAACGGCAAAAGTCATATTGAAGTCGAAATCAAGCTTCCCGAACACGCTGACGCGTCTCATGTCTCTACATAAGTCAACACATAAGTTCACATGGCGCGCGCGAACTGTAGTTCCAGAGCTGCGGAAAGCGCGTTAGCTTCGATGGCGATATGACGCATTAGTGAGCGCGCGGCGCGGCTATACAGAATGCGCAAGCATACGGGGTAGTGAAAAGGGCGCGGGGGCCGCGGGAGCGCCCCCCGCGGCGGCTCCGTGCTGCCCTCTGCGTCGGGCTCATCGACCGCGCTCGCCCTAACCGCGACACGAAGTTGCTGCCATGCCACTCTCACTGTACCGCAACACGACACGACGCGCTCAGGCCCACGTCCAGCGTGACACACTACCGCTCCAACCAACACTGCTCACGTTCATGAACACTAGTAGTCAGTGATGATGCTCCGTCCCTCTCCACTTCTGTCAAAAGAACAACCCGCGTCTAGCTAGGACAGCCACATAGCAAAATGTTTTAACTCGAGGAAATGAAGGGCTTTACCCACGCCTTGCTATAGGTACAATTTGAACTATAGCATTCCTTTACCGTTGTTCGTTGGAGAAACGAACAATTTTCAGGTATAGGAATAGTAAAAAAAGGGTAAAAAGGCCACAAGCGAAGATACTGATATTGTTCAATCAAATGGTCAAAACCTTACTTTCGACCATGACATCGACAATAATGACGCATGAGGTGCCAAGACATGCTAGAGATCGGCGTTGGCTTCTTCGTGTCTGTCGACCGAGAGCAACACGGCACCGAGCGACGACGACGTGTCAACAACCATGACACGCGACATGACACTTGTTTAATTGATAGATGAGGCATCAGAGATCAGATCACTCATCATTATCAATTTTATAGCGTTTCTCTGCTTTCTAATGACATAATGCGTTTCAAAGCTTACAATAACATAGTTTTAGCATCTAGACAATACGAGGTATAAATTAAAAACAATATTGTTGATTGCCGTCATTAAATTGAGTTATGACTTAATATCTCAATTTATTTTTAATATCAACATCATAATATAATAATCATAAACAATATCATAAAACTACTACATTTTTCAATTTATTTTAACAATCTACCTCATCCAAGTATAAAAGCTTCATACTTCGATATGGTTTAGCTTTTTCTGCAGTATTCAATGAACAAGTTTTTTTACTCACTGACGCTTGAGTAAGTACGCCTTCGAATAAGAACTCGTGCGATTGTGGCCTCTCTAACGAGTAGTCATTTAGAACGGGCCGTGCCGCCGTCGTCGGTGCAATAGGATTTCATACGAAATCAAAAGTGCGCAAGGTGACTAGTGTTTTTTCTACATCCAGATTAATGGATCACAAAGATTGCCGTTATTCAAATTATTTTCAGGTGTTTTATTTTAACCTCTTTCTTGTAGGTACGACTTCCGACACATTTTTATAATGGTAACAGCAGCTTTATTTTGTAGTGGTTGACTTGTAAAAGGTACAACTTAGACCGCACTTATACATTGGGCTTTGGACGTGGATACGCCGAAGATACTATTGTTGCGTCCGTTAGAAAACTCTAACGGACGCAACAATACGCCTTACCGGTTCCAAACAACCGCTGAAAGACTGCCGCGAAACACTTTTGTGTTCCGCTAGTGCTGGTGTAATTACGGCGGAGTTAAAATAATTCTATGATTAAAGAAACTTTGATTTCGAAAATTGCTTTATATTTTGTAAGTAAAAGGACATCACCATCATCATCCTCTTGAGTCCTACCCTTATCCCAATTTATTTTGGGTTGGTGCCGCATATCTTTTTCATACATCTCTACGAGTATTAGCCGTCATCGAAGTATTTGCGTGATAATATGGCTAAAGGGGTCCTCCTTATCTTTCATACAATCCATCTATCGTTTTGCGGTCCTCACCTGCTCATGAAGCCACCCAGATTCATGCTCAAAACCTTTCTGACAATCCAAAGGCTTTCACCAATCTTCTAATTGTGAAGTCCAGCAGACAAGTCCAAACAAAATAAATGTTCATGAAAAAATCGGTATTTTGATCAATCATTCGGGAGTATTGGATGGCAAATAAGCATTGGTACGGTCCATCTGATGGTAAGTGGCCACCGATGTCTATGAACGTCAGTAATCGTGGGTGCTTTGCCATATCAAAAACAAAGCTCAAATGCTGAAAAGTGTCTGTGAAATGTCTCTGAAATCCTAATACTGGTCGACGTATTAAATATCTTCTCAACGCAGTTGATTAAGTTAGCTTACAGAAGATTAGTAGTAATAGTATATAGTAACAGTATCTTTAGATAACAGAAGTAAAACGAGTTTATGATGAATGAAACATATAAGAGGAAGCGAAAACATTGACAAGGAGTCTACAATTTTTGAAAAAGAAGAGGTTTTATTTAATGTAAAGATAGAGGGTAAGAATACCGAATAAGTGAAGGAGTTAGTTTAAAATAATAAAATTGAGACGGACATTGAAAGGAGAATACATGCAGTAAGCAGAGCAATGAATGCAGACGTGGATAAAATCAGTCGGATGACCATGATGCCAATGCTGAAAACATGTAAACAATTGCAATTTGTAACAATTACCTATGGCTAAACATTATATAACAGCTTATGAAGTTTTGAATAGATAGTAGTTTTGTCCATCCATTCAAAATTTAAGTGCTAGGCACTCGCCGGTGTTTCAACTTCTGCTCCACACTATCCAGTACCAAATCTTTTAGTTGCTTAAAGGTCTACTTTTACCTTTTCTTTCAGATCGTTTATACCCTTTGTTCTCGGTCTTCTTCTTCTCTATGTCTCTATTTTTCATAATGGTGGTAATAAACTTATCGCATTAAATTAAATGACCCATCATGATTATATTGGTATATGTTAGAGTATATTTTAACAAAAGTATACGAAGTTTCTTCTGCACCAAAATAGTTCATATAAATAAGGAGGCCCGTGTAGCACACCAAGAAGAGCTTAGTTTCAATTAGTGCCTCGATACAAAGTAATTGAAACCACACTTGACCCACATATACTGGATAAAATGTTATAATGACCCTGAGTAGGATTCGTCTTGACACTCAATACCAATTAAGGACATTTTAATTTAATTTAATCCATGCATATTTTATAATCATAGAAATTGAAATCATACAAGTATTTACTATTCTAAACGCGGAAGCACCAGGACATAGAATAATCGAATCGTAGAAATATGTAAGTTTAAAAAATGCAAGTGTGTGTTGTTAAAAAAAATGCTTGAGATTCAGGATATGTCTCAAATTATTTGATTAAAGCCCTTCTACAAAAATCTTCAAGTCTAGACGCACGTAAAGACCAAGAAATTATACATCATCGTTTGCAGTATTGAATTGGGCGGGTGAAAATAATTTCGGTGAGAAACTTTTATAAGACGTTATTAATAGGTTAGCATTACATAGTGTCTCACGGCGGTCTGACTGGCGACAAAGAAAGCATACTCTGCCTACGCAGAGCATACTGAAATAGCTGCGCGCGCGCCGCCTATGACTCAGCGCAGACAATGGACCTGATGTCCTCAACAGTAACAGCTTTCGCCAACATCAACACGTCACTACGACTCATAAGAAAATGCATTTTACTACATATTTGGATACCATTTAATTTTCTTCATAATCTAGCGGCTAGCAACCCAACAGTGTTAGATTAAGTACTATAATGCTACTATTTATAAAAATATCAATTTAGTATAAAAATATTATACTACTTGATTTAAAAAAAAAATGAGAACGTTAAATATAACTTGCTTTAAATCTGTACGTACTAATATAATATGTAAAACAGAAGAATTTGTTTTTTTGTTTGAACGCGCTAATCTCTAGGACTACCACCCAATCGGATTTAAAAAATATTTTTGCATTTGATAGGCCAATTCATGAGGAAGGTGGTAGGCAATTAAACATCACGCTACGACCTTTAGGTACCAAGCAAAAAGAAAAAAGTCAGAAAAAACGCTAAGCGAAAACGAAGTAGTAGCGGTGGACGCGGTGGATCGTAGGTTATATTTTATGTTACAACAAGAAATTTCACGGGCGAAGTCGTGGGCTGAAGGTAGTACTATAATAAGGATGGCTTCACCGGTCCGCACATGTTGTAAATATTATCCTAACAATCTGCGAATCTTATTCAAGTGACAAGCATTTGCTTTACTCAAATTAAATGTCACCCCAGAGGGGCAATTCTCGTAATTTTAATAATGTTCACAGTCAGATCTCAGTCTCAGTCTGTCAAAAATACCTATAATTTCCCTACATTTTGACAAGTTTTGGACATTTGTTTGTCGCCGAGATGAGACTGCGACTAGATTTTGAACATTTTAAATTACGAGAATTGGCCTTCTGGTGTTCGTAATTAAATACGAATATCACAGTTTCGTCCGTATTTCATTCCTTAAGAATTTCAGGTCCCAACGATTTGGCATAACGCCTCTGCCGCTATGTACAGGAAAAAGACAACGGCTGGCTATTATTTAGAGCCACAGGAGGAAAAGGTTTCAGCTAAATTACAAAATTTAATTAAATTTACGTTTTTAATAGCCCTCAAAAGTGACACCGACAAAAACAATCACACGTGTAGTTGTGGAAGTTTGCGAATTAATGATAACGGGGGCGTGGACATTGGAAATTACGCATAAATACAAAGTATTCTTTTTTTATTAATTTAAGATTAGTTCTAACACCAAAGCAATCGAAATACAGAGCTATTAAACGAAAACCGGTCGTTGACATCTCAAACAACACATTTATATGGAAATTTTGAAACAGGCTTAGGGTGTGGAGTTCGTTAGGAAATCTGTATGAATTTATGGTAGGTAAAAGTACTTAGAAATTCTGCCATAACACCTTACTGGGCGCGCAAAAGAGTGTACGAGGATTTCAATAAACATGTCAGTAAAAATGACTTTGAAAAAGAAACAATTTATTTGAGAATTTCACAAGTAATTAAGTACCTCATATGCCTATGTGGCCCTGGCGTGGATGACGTGGTAGGTAACCTGTACAAGGCGGGGCGTGGTCACAATTGAAATCCGGACGACATCAAGATGGCGTATCCAGCCGCCATTTCAGTTCGTCAAAGTGCGGTTACTCAAATATTTCTCGAGGCGAGTGCTTGGCAAACATGCCTAGTGGCACATACTAATGCGATGCTAATCATTACGCTGGACACATATTAATTTCAGTACGGCACTTTAACACGACGATGCGACCGCGACACAAAGCCCACCAATCAGTAACGGTGTAGGACTTCGACGAAAGGAAGTCAGTGTAGCGGGTCTACATGCCCCTTGGCGAAATTTTGCACTGCGGCATAAGACCGGAACATAATCGGAGAAACGACCTCTGTCCACTTGCATTTCTTGCAAGACAAATTAAATAATTATTTGTTAAAAGGGACCGTATTGGGAAATCATTGTAGTTTTACGAATATTACAGAGTATTGAAATTAAATAATTTAAAAAGTGTCATGTCTTTTCTCTTACCGAGATTTTTCATTTGAAGTTTTTTTGGACACAGGACGGAAGTCTATGATATTATTTTTTTCCGCTTGACCATGTAATAATTTGCCACGATATTAAAGGTATCGGTATATATAACGGTCTATATAACGGTTTGAACGACCGAGTTCCCTCGTTGTTCGACTGGATCCAAGGTGTTCCCGAAATTAAACGAACTATACAGCATCAAAAACTTGTCTCGAGGCGAGTCAGGTTTCTTGATTCAGACCTGGTATGTAATTTAACTTTTCTTCAGCTCTTTTGTTATAAAAGATTCTGCCTGCGTCTCGGATTATCATTTTTCGTTATTTTCTGTAGATTTGTCCGAAGATTGTAGGCGGATCTCGAATGCGCCCCACCGCTAGCCTGGGACCAGACGACTGCAAGCTTCCTGTTGGAAATCGAACCCAACGCAGGTGGATTCTGATACCAGCCAGCGAGGAGCCTTCCGACTGCCAGCGTGGAGTCTAGGACCGAATTTGCGTATAATTTTTTTATTTTTTTATTTTTCAGTAGTTACTATTGTCTTGATTTAGTTAAAACAGTGATATAAATTATTACCTCGCTGCCTGATAACCGATTGACTTGGTGGAATGTTACCCATTTAGGATTACCAGATATTTATTTATTGCGGGAGTTATAGGAACGTTTGCAAACGTATCGTGACCGACGCCTAATAGTGAAATTTATTATAGGGCTCTAACACCAAGGACGTCGCGTCAGAGTTATAACTTAATCCTTTGAAATATTAGGAACCGTGCTGTGTTCTTCATTATGTTTTGTTTACAATAATTTTCATTTTACTAAATTAAACGTGTACAAGTGAAGATCTGTTTTTATTTTGCTACAATATGTATGATTGTAGCATAACTAAAAAGCAACGTAGTTTTAATTTCACGAATATAAAGACCATGAGGCTTCTTGAAAACTAAACCACAATACAGTCGGCCATGAAAAGACGTCCAAATAAAACTTTGGAAACCTCTCTCCAACAGCTTCCCGAAACAGTTGTTAATTGGACCCTGTTAAGCAGAAAAGATCCAACCAACATTTTGTTACTTTTGAGTAAATAAGATTTGAAGTTTAGGAGTAAATATAAAACTAACAAGCAGAGGAATACAAAAATGGAAAATGACTAATGGTAACACAGTAAATTAACATTATTTTAAATGTAACACCACAGGCAAGTTGAACACAATTTTCCTGATTTTCTTAAAAAACTACCCGTGGATCTTTATTGCAAAAAAGAAAACTGTCGCTAATTTTTTACACGGAGGATCCAAATAAAAAATATATGAAGGTTTAAAAATCTTTTTTAAAGGGAACACATATTTTTTAGTTACTTTTACTTTATTATGTAGCCCGACGTTTCGGACACTTACCCCGTGACATAAGATCGTAAATAGTGTCCGAAATTTCGGCTTGAATAATTGATATTGTGAAAGCAAATAAAACGCGATAGTATCCGTAAGTTTTAATTTTAATTGAAATCTTGAAAGGGTACGTACAACTAATCAAGTTCTAATCCACAATCGATCTAATAGGATCGCAATCTTCTTCCACTTCAAGCTCAAAATCAGGTTCCCTGAAAATCCGTCTACATCATCTTCTATATTACTGTCACCAGTCATTTTTTTGTAGAACGGCTGAGAATCGCTCGGGATCAAATGCATTAAGCTTCTGATGTCGTTCAACTTAGCTTCTAGTATCATCTTACCATGAGGCCAAAGCATTTGCATATGATTTTTTGATAACAAACGTGTCCTACCACGGATTTTTTTTTCAAATCTACTTCTACAAAAGAATGATCTTGACTGTACCGCATGACAAAGAAAACATAGCCTCCTTTTTTAGCAAAAGTTTCTTTCGTCTTCAGCCACGATACTTTTTCTCCAGAAAGTTTTTGTGTTTCTCATTATTGTCGCCAGAAAGCAGGAGATGCAAACTTTTGAAGACCCAACATGACCTTTTCAAAGATTTACCAACATTACTGTGAAGAAGCTACTTCAGCAGGAATTAAGCCCATTTCATACTCAAAAGCTAAACAAATATTTTTAACAAAGTTTAATCTCCGCACTAAACCATTAAACACAGACACCCGCAATAGATGTAATTACTATGAAAATAAAAAGAGTACAACTACAAACATAGAAGAAAAGAACATGAAACGCATCTCAAAACTACAAAAATATATGAAGAATGACATGATTCTTGCCATAAATAATCCTAACTTAGAAACTATAACATTTGACTTGGAAAAATCACTGCCACTTCCGCGTATCCCAACAAACATAGATTTTTACAAACGACAGATATGGTTGTATAATTTGGGTATACATACAGGTTCCAATGATCAAGGCCACTGCAACGTCTGGGTGGAAGGCGAAGCAGGCAGTGACGCACAGGAAGTCGGATCTTGTCTCATCAAATATCTGTCAGAGAGACTTAAAGAAGGAGTAACGCACCTTATTCTGTGGAGCGATTCCTGTGGCGGCCAAAACCGCAACATCAATCTTACTCTTTTGCTGAAAGCTTTCTTAGAAGACTACTCAACGTTGCAGCAAATAAGCATGAAAAAGTTTTTGAAATCGGGACATAGCTTTTTACCGAATGATACAGATTTCGGTAAAGTGGAAAATGCGTTGAAGTACTAACAAAGAGTGTATTCGCCTGAGGACTACATAAATGTCATGAAAACCTGCAAGAAACATAAGCCTCATCAAGTTCACCGCACGGAATCAACAGATTTTCTTAGTTCACGTGCACTGGAGAATATTATAACTAATAGAAAAAAACACTTTCTGAAGAGAAACTATTGTGGCTGAAAACGAAAGATTTTTTTCTAAAAAAGGAGGCTACGTTTTCTTTGTTCATGCGGTACAGTCAAGATGATTCTTTAATAGAAGCAGATTTGAAAAAAAAAATTCGCGGTAGAAAACGCTTGATATCAAAAATTCTTGTGCAAATGCTTTGTCCTCATGGTAAGATGATACTAGAAGCTAAGTTGAACGACATCAGAAGCTTAATGCATTTGATCCCGAGCGATGCTCAGCCGTTCTAAAAAAAAATTACTGGTGACAGTAATATAGAAGATGATGTAGACGGATTTTCAGGGGAACCTGATTTTGAGCTTGAATTGGAAGAAGATGCGATCCTATTAGATTAGAAGCACTTACGAGTATAATAACTAATAAAATTTCACCCTCTTGCAAGAACTTATAACAGTGTACCTGTGTTGTTACCAGCCGATCGATTCTGTAAAAATCTCACCGTGAAAAGTTAGGTGAAGTGAGTTAGAGTGAGCTGTCAATAGTGTCAATCCCTTAGCATTAATTGGAATGACAGCTCACTCCACGCTCACTTCACCTAAGTTTTCACGGTGAGATGGTTATAGAATCGCACTGCAGATGTATAAAAAAATCTTACGTTCAGAAACGATTTTATTTTTACGTAACAAGTTAAAACAAAAAACTTTCAAAGTAATTTCAACTAAAATAATTTAAATTATTGCTAAAAAAATAGTTGAAACTTAAAAAATTAAATCGGTCTTACCAGATAGGGTGCTTTTAAAACGTTAAATGTGTTTTGGTACATGTAGTGTCATAGAGGTTTGTTTGGTGAAAGTGAAAAAAACGAAGGAGATTCTCAAGTCGACGCGTATATATATATATTTTTTTTTATGTATGACCACGCATAACTTTTTACAGCGTAGTTCGATTTTGATAATTCTTCTTTTATTGGAAAGGGTATACCCCAAAGTTGGTTCCATATAAATTTGAAAAAAAATCCAGTAACATCATAAGTACTGAAGAGCTCTTACGTCTTTAAAAAAATATTTTTGTAAGGACGTTTAGTCATAGTTGGCTGTAACTGAAGAGACATTAAACATAAAGAAAATCTAGTGGTATCCTTAACATTAGCTTAACTTTTCACACCTTCGAACCAATCATGATCTCTTTTGTATGGAAGTTAATACAATACAGCGGCGTAACCTAGTATGTCACAGAATTCAAAGTCTTTTTACCGAGTTTTAAGGTTTCCTTGGCACGGGCGTTTGTGCACCGCCACGTCAACGGGACGTCAACGTGAACGAGATGACGGCGCCGAAGTAGCGATACATACGTACATTTACTATGGGAGCGTGTCCACTACATGTCGGCACCGGGACGTCACGCTCGGTTCGAATAATCTAGTTTCTCATTAACTTCCCGTTGACGGTGGCGAGCGTGAACAAACGGTGTTACTCTAAGACGAGTGTAGATGATTCATAGACATCTCAAAGGCATTGTCTAGCAGTCTGATAATGTCGTGTACACGACGTGTAGCAGTCGAATGATGTCGTGTAGACGTAGTGTAGACGTCGTGTAGCAGTCTGATGACGTCGTGTAGCAGTCAAGTGACGTCGCGTAGAGTATATTTTTTTATCAAATCTTCAGTACCTAGTTACTTTTGATCCTCAAATTTCAAAGGAGACTATTTATACTGTAAATAGTTGTAAACTAAAACTAGGTCAAGTTTTATCGTTCACATGATGACCCTGCTTCCGGTTAGGGCGAAAGCCGACCTCAACTCAGTTGGGAAAAGGTTAAGCTGATGATGACGACCCACAAAATACGTTATTTGAAATAATGCTCCGTCCTGACGAAAGCCAGCTTACTTACTTACCTACTTTTTCACAATCAGAAGTAAAAGTAGATACGTATTTAGGATGTTGGTTTCTAACCCAATTCTTTATTTAACAACACGGAACGCAGTTATATAGCGCACTAAGCAAACGATTACGTTGTCTCGTCGCCCATTTTATAATTTTAAGTCAGTCAATACAAAACTCAAATCTGTTGCTTATAATTAGCTTTTGCCAACATTTTTCACTCCACGCCGCCGGGCAAGTCACGTAAAAGTATACCTGTGTATTCAGCCAAGCGTTAGTAATAGTTAGTGTACTCCTAATAACAACATAATGTATAATATGCACGCATATAAATAACTGCAATAAGTAAGTAGATAACGAGGTGGTATGAATGCGGCCAAGCAGTTACAGGAATGGCTTGTGAATATTTTTGCACCGAACCTCGGCCGGACTGGCCCAACGGCATTCTCGACCGCTGCCGCAGCACCGTTCCAACTACACTCCGTTCTTAACACCAACTATTGTTACTGGCCTGACCACTCTGAGAACAACTATTTTCTTTATTAATATTAGACCGAGTCAAAAAGCTGTTTGTGTTTATGGGGAATAAAATCAAACTGTGTCTAAAACTTAACAATTATATTCATGTAGCCAGTTAGATCGTACATTTTATTGCGTTTAAAATTTAAGAAAATGTTTTAATTACTAATTTAGAATCAGTACACTAAATTAAACCCTAATTAAACAAATCTAAATTCGGGAGATAAGTCGCGCCAAATAATATGAAAACTATTACAATCACCACATACATAGGTACCTACTCTTGTGCTTACCTAGATGCCTCGCGTGTTTACTTCGACGAGAGATACATGGGAGTGAGCAGGGCGTACAGCAAGAAAGGGACAGACAAGTCGAGCGTGGGAACAGTACTCAACACACGAGGTATGACTGCATTTGAGCCTGAGGCGATTCAGGCAACAAGTTGCTGGAAAAATGTTGCCCATGTAAGTTCTCAGTCATGACTTTCGAAAGCCTCGCAAAAGTAACGGACCTTCTTGATGTACCAATGTATCGTAGAAAGTATAAAAAGTACGACAGTTAGCGGCAACAATAAACGCCACACCGGTTATACTTGCATTTTGCATTTAAATTTATGGCAAACGAGTGAGTTACAAATAAAACAAACGAACCGCAGTCACAACATAGGGCAAATCGTATTATTGTGAATATAAAGTCTTCAAAAATAACACAATAATATTGTGTAAAACTCAGCATTCGGCGAAATTGTAGAAAAAGTTCGTTACGCTACAGACGTGGATGGGTTGAAATATTATTTACGCTTCCAATTAAGTTACAGCGGCATTCGCAAAACAGATTTACTAAACAGGGTGGCAGAGACCTGAACGCACAAACTGTAACCATGAATTCAGCACATGATTTTAGACGGGGTAGCGAAGAAATTTTTGGAGAGTTATCAAAAAAGAAACTGCTGATTTATATAAAAGCGCAATACCGACGCGGTCAAAATAAAATTTTAATAACCGTTTTGTTTTTTAATAACCGATTTAGAATTTCTGGTTCAGAATCATGTACTGAATCCATGGTTACCTACAGTTGGCGCGTCGATGTCCCTGCCACTGCCTGTCTTAGTTTTGTTTATTTTATTGCGCTGTTATAAAAATATTTGCTCGAGTCAAATGCTGACTGATAAACAGGAGACTAATCGTTAAGGGAAGAAAAAAAAAAAATGTTGTATCAGTTTTATCAGTTTTTTTTAAGCCCATCTCAGTGTGCTTGTAATGGTATTTACCCCAAAGGTATGCCATAAAATAGGAACGAAAAGTGTTAAGAATTTTAAAACCCATCGAGGTATTGATAAAAGAAAATAATGACATGAAAATTACAATATTCACATGGCATACAATGTGGAGATAACATACATCCATAAATGAAAACACTGGCAATATTCAACATGGGAATATTTTGAAACTAATCCGATATTTTTTCCAAACATGTAAATATTAGTTGGTAGTCATTGGCAACTAGTGGCTTCCGATCAGCTATCGTATCTACACGGTTAGTGTGGATAGGATAGCTACATACACTTAATCAGAAAATATTTGATTTAATTTATGTGTGCAGACTAGTAACGTCATTAGAAATAATTATAACTTGATTGTAGTATTGTCGCCTCCACAATGTTTACACGGTCATTTAAGTCGTATACCTGAATATGTCATCCAAGGCAAAGGGGCCTTTTCAGAAGTGATACTTTATTCACTTATTGCGTCTCATCTATCGACCCGCCCCGCCCAAGCGCCCATGCCGCCCGCCTTAGAGTACCTACCTAGTGTAGGAGTACCTCTCGAAAAAAAGCTCTGATCAGTCATTCCGGCCAATCTAATAGATTTATTTATATTTACAACTAAAATCGTCTTTACTTTTAGTTGAATCATTTAGTCAAGGCTCTATAAAATGTGTGTTCCTTTAAAAAGGAATTTGTTTATAATTTTACTCCTCCTGAAAGTGCATTTGTACAACAAGAGCGATCTGACGCTTAAGAAACATATCATACACGTAGTAAAATACTTAAATGATGTACTGGATTCTTACTACATTATGCAAGGGTCACTGAAGTGCCTTTTCTACAGACTATAACACTGTTAACGTGCTTAAGGGGCTGACAGAAATATATCCCCTGTTAAATGGACGATTCTTTTCCCCAATTCATACGAAATATGGCGAGCTTTAATTTTATAAATTGGAAGAGAAGAAAATACTTCAGAAGTCTACGTCATATTTGTCAACGATTAATTATAAGACCTGTCAAAGATGAGTCAACCCTTCAAGGGTAATCATCTAATAAAGTGGCCCAATGACTATCTTAAAAAGTATTTTTGTCAGATCAAGACCAATTATAAAAGGAAACTATTTGTAACTACACCCTCCTCATAAAAGAAAAATAATTTAGTATCGAAGCATGAGTCAACAAAAACCGGATCGACGATTTTACAAGCTTTTATTTAACTTGCCATGTATATTTATGTTTATATTTATATTATATGTATGTTTTCATCCCATCTATTCGAAAAGAACGACTTGGTTCGCAAGCGCAGAGCGGGCAGTAATGAGTTTGTAATCCTCTTTATAAATAGGCCGCAATTATCTTTGCCGCGCACTTTTTGAATTTGGAACATCTTAGTGTTCAGCGCCAAAGAAATCGAACGCAAATATTGTTTGAATAAAGACTGGCTGGAACGACGGCCCATAGTCGCGCCGCTGGCTGAATAAAAAAAAAGAAATCAAATTAAAAACGCGCGAACTACAGCCCGCGTTTTCGTCAATTTTCACGGATTGTTAGAAATTCATGGTTTTGTTTTGAAAAATGAGTTCTTCAAGTGACAGTGAAAGTATAGAATTAACTCCTGAAAGTATTAGAACTGACGCAAGAAATGTGATGGATAATCTATTACCTACAAAATCCCGGGAGAAATATATGAAAGCCTATGGTAATTTTATTCAATGGAAAAATGCAAGAGGCGCCAGGAATTTTTCAGAATCTGTGTTTTTGGCCTACTTCCAGTACTTAGCCAAAACTAAACAACCTTCCACTCTTTGCTAACAAACAAAAAAAAAAATAGCGTATCTGATTAGGATGTCTGATGGATTTAAACCTACAAAATCCAAGTGATCTCAGTCAAAAACGTGGAAAAACTGTTCTCAGTCAAAAACGTGGAGACTTTCCTTAATGAGGCACCTGACAAAGTCTTTCTTGCCGTAAAAATATGTTACTATATATGTATATGGTGGATTAGTAAAGTATAACCATAGTGTTTTAAAATGCGCATTTTATTGTAACCTGTACTTCGATAGATACTTGTCTTATTCACATTCGGTTTTGTTACAGGTGGCTTTAATTTTCGGAGTACATGGAGTTGGCGTGGCAATGAACTTTTAAAAATAACTGTTGATGACGTCGAAAATCACTCGGATGATTTACTGTTAGTAAAGCTGACACACACAAAAACAAAAATTGCTCGTTCCTTCGTAATCTGAGGAGAATACAAAACGATTGTACAGAAATACCTGGACCTGCGTCCTGCTGATATGAGGACTAATCGGTTTTTCATCCGTTATTAAAATGGCAAGCGCTTCAAACAAGTTATGGGAAAAAATAAAATTTCTAACATGCCACAAGAAATCGCTACTTATTTAAAGTTACCAGATATAAGCTGTATACAGGACATTGTTTTCGTCGTACTTCTGCTACCCTTTTGGCAGAATCTGGAGCGGACTTGACTGTTCTCCAACCGACATGGAGGCTGGAAGTCGAGTGCTGTAGCAGAGGGGTATATAGAAGATTCCATTGAGAACAAGGCGAAAACATGTGAACGCATCGTGGAAAACATTAAATTGCAACCTTCAGTTAATCCATCCGTGCCACAGTCGCCGCGCCCATCTACATCCAAACAACGATATTCACCGTCACATTTTCCTCAAAATGAGCCAGATTCGGACATTTTTTCAAACACGCAGAATATAAAATCTACAACAATCTCTATTCCTAATAAAACTGTAACAATAAATTTTCATAATTGCGAAAATGTCTAAAATGTAAATATAAGGTTTTAGTTGTTTTATTATTAGATACTATTTAATTTCAATTTAGTTGTTACTCTATGTTTTATTAAATAATAATCTACACAGTCTGGCCATAAATACTGTTACAATTAAAAATAAGAAAGATATTACATTTGAATTTGGAATCTGTCATTTTTATACGATTGTTCATTGAGTTTTCTGGTTTTGGCGCCAATACATTCTACAATATTTTGCGATATTAATATGGAGTGGGGTGATAAAGAGAACCGAATCGCTGTGATTGCATTACACAAAGTTGGTATGGAGCCAAATGCAATTTTTAAAACTCTCTATACGCTTGGTATTAGTCAAATATTTGTATACCGGGCTATTAATAGGTAAAATGAGACCTCCTCGTTTGTGACAGAAAAAGATCTGGCCGTCCACGTAGTGTTCGTACGAAAAAGGTGGTCAAAGCAGTAAGGGAAATAATTCGAAGAAATCCTGCCCGAAAGCAAAAGATTTTATCTCGGGAGATGAAGATAGCACCCAGAACCATGTCGCGTATTTTAAAAGATGACTTAGGACTTGCAGCCTATAATGAGATGCACTGGTCATTTTTTAATTGATAATTTAAAAAAGAAAAGGGTGGTAAAATCGAAACAACTACTGAAGCGGTACGCAAAGGGAGGTCACAGAAAAATTTTGTTTACGGATGAGAAAATCTTTACAATTGAGCAACATTTTAACAAACAAAATGACTGTATTTATGCTCAAAGCTCTAAGGAAGCTTCCCAATTAGTCGACAGAGTGCAACGTGGGCATTATCCGACTTCAGTGATGGTTTGGTGGGGTGTTAGCTATGAAGGAGTGACTAAGCCATATTTTTGTGAAAAAGTTTCAAAACATCGGCACAAGTGTATCAAGATACCATTCTTGAGAAGGTAGTTAAGCACCTTAACAACACCATGTTCAATAACCAAGTATGGTCCTTCCAACAAGACTCGGCGCCGGGTCATAAAGCTCGGTCCACGCAGTCTTGGTTGGAAGTGAACGTTTCGGACTTCATCAGAGCTGAAGACTGGCCGTCGTCTAGTCCCGATCTTAATCCGCTGGATTATGATTTATGGTCAGTTTTAGAGAGTACGGCTTGCTCTAAACGCCATGATAATTTGGAGTCCCTAAAACAATCCATACGATTGGCAGTGCAGAATTTTCCCATGGAAAGAGTGCGTGCTTCTATTGATAACTGGCCTCAACGTTTAAAGGATTGTATTGCAGCCAATAGAGGCCACTTCGAATAAACTTTTTATATATTTTAAATTGTTTTATATTTATGTATTAAACTAACACACTGTAAAAAATAATAAATATTATCTGCAATAAAAAAAAATGTTTTTCTTCGTGACAATATTTAAGGCAAGACTAGGTATATATATATAAAAATGAATCCCTATTTCCCTTGGTCACGCCATAACTTGAGAACGCCTTTACCGATTTAATCCATCTTTTTTTACAAGTTTTCTAATACTTTGTAGAAGGTTCTTACCCGGGGAAAAAAAGTTGCGCAAAAAATTAGAAAATTTAAGAAAACTTAACTACTAAGTATACAAACTTTTCTCATGTAACCTTAGCGCGTTTGACATAACTGTCAGTCGTATGACAGTTTGCGCGATTGACGGATCGTGTACTGCAAATATCCTATTAAAAAATTTCCTCTATGCATATATCGCAAAATATCGTTTAACAGCTGCATCGTTCGGAATTTATAGATAGAATAATTTATTTATTCTTAGTACACACTGCACAGACGATTCAATCGGAAAAAAGAAGACGGAACGGGATGGGCGGTTATTTACGTAATTATTTTGTTCAGTGAGTTCTTTTAGAAGTGTTTTTTCATCACGGTTAGTTCACGGCAATTATTATTATTAAAAGTTTAATTTGATATAAAGTTTTGGTAAGTTATGATAGACTAACACGTGGTATACATGGTTATAAAGAAATAATACAGGAGTATTTTTTTTTATTTTCAGTTGAATTTGGGTTTTTAAAAATGCCACCAAATAGACGTACTTACAAACTTAGATCACAGAACTCGCAATGCTGCAAGTCAAAGATATATAAGAGCAAGTCAAACTGACGAACAACGCGAAGCGCGAAATGAAGTTGAACGGAATCGATGGAATTGCCCGGATTACCACCTCATAATTTGCAATTAAAACTCGAATCGATAATCATAATGTTGCGGAACATAAACCAGCCACGTCTTTGTAATGGCACCCGGCTTGCGGTGAAGAAATTAATAAACAACGTCATCGAAGCCACAATTTTGAAAGTGAAGTACAAAGGCGAAGACGTTTTGATTCCACGCATTCCTATGATTTCGAACGACATGCCATTCGACTTTAAACGATTACAATTTCCAGTGCGGCTTGCATTTGCAATGTCATTAAATAAAACGCAAGGGCAGTCGTTAAGTGTTTGTGGCATCAATCTTGAAAATCCATGTTTTTCACATGGCCAATTGTATGTCGCCGGCTCCCGTGTCGGAAAACCATCAGCATTATTTCTTTAGGCGCCAGAAAACAAAACTAAAAATGTTGTGTATCAAAAAGCATTACAATAAACACTGTTTTTGAAATAATTATTTTGTTTTATTATTTATTCCAGTTCGAATTGAATATTCATAGTTAAGACAGGACAAAGTCTGTTGGGTCAGCTAGTATTACAATAAAATACGAGGCGCCTTTTATTTTCCCATAGTGCGTTTCCCATAGTATAAAGCGCCCTCGCCGTAAAAATATTATTTTGCTCCCCTATGCTATGATACAATCAACTATTGTTCGGGTGGACTCTTGCAACTCAATTTTGAAGCAGATATCTTCAACCGATTGAGCTGAAATTTTGCATGCATGTGTAAACCGGATGACAACGCAAAATTATTATGAAATGGAGCTGATCTGATGATGGAACCGGAAGGTGGCCATAGGAACTCGGTAGTTAAACGACACAACGCACTCGTTTGATCCGTCTTGACAAGAACTTTGGTGCTAGATGGTAACCAGGGTCTGATGATGGAGCTGGAAGATGGCCATAGGAACTCGGTAATTAAACGACACAACCCCATCGTTGGTGCTAGATGGTAACCAAGGTCTGATGATGGAGCTGGAAGATGGCCATAGGCACTCGATAATTAAACGACATAACCCCGCCGAGTTTGGGCTCGTTTGATTCGTCTTGACGAGTACTTTAGTAATAGATGGTAACCAGGGACTAAATATGAACAGGTAGCTTAAGTGCAGTAAATGCATAGAACGGAAAAACACTGCTACGCGCTACGAACTACGCCGTAGTCAATCTCGCATCAAAAATACTAAAAAGTTAAAAATATAATAAAAAAAGTAAAATATCTTTTTAAAAACAAGCTTTTATTACTTATTAATAAAAAGGACTAAAAAGTTAAAAATAATTTAAACCTGATAAGAAATAAATAAAAGCGTGTTACATTTTGATGGAACATTAAAGAACATTTAGAACACAATGCTTGGTAAAAGATTGTTTTTAATAAGTTGTTTTTCTTTTTTTGAAACAATAGAGTCAATAAAAATGTTCAATCAATTTCTAAGTATACGAGTAGTACGTATAGCTAAGTATCTACAATATCATTGAGACGATCAGAAAGTATATTGCGAACATCTTATAGCTCAGTATACCAGCAATTTAATTTTGCAATTGTAGAGATTCATTGTAGTAGGTCAATCTACTCAGTCAATTGATACGGTTTATAGTGTCATCACATCTTCATATTATTACACGTACTTTAGCTCAAAAAATATAATGGTCAAATTCAAATAGCGGAGGAGGAACCTAACCTATTGTTTAAGCAACATAATTGATAGGATAGCATTCGAAAACAGCAAAAAAACACAGTGTGTTTCAAACACTCAGGTCCTTTTTACACGGCATGGTTTCTTTACGGTACGGTAAATTAAACGCGCCGTAGAAAAATCGTGTGAGTTTGTATATGACACCGCAAACAACGGCTAGGTACGGCTCAGACAGATGTGTTTGAAATGCCTTAGGCCCTTTGTACCTACACACGATTATAAGAACCGTACTTTCAGTCTTTCTTTTAGGGTTAGTGCACGGATTTCTTGTGTTCGAAAATATTTTTCACTATAATCCAACAATACATGAAATGGGAAATCCATGTGGGTAAATCTGTTAAACCTTTTGCGTATGCGTAACTGAGTAATAAATATCTTCACACACTTTCATATTCATAATATTATTCGAGATTAGAAACTGAGATGAAGTTTAAAAAAGCGTACATCTTCCTGTGGGAAGTAATATCATTACATAAGTATATTCTTCAGTATTCATCGCACACTGCGAAGGTGCATAAAGAAACTCTTTCGTCTCTATTCAGAAGGCAAAAAGTTCTAGATGCTCGTAATATTTTTCTCACAAACTATTTCCTTCATAAATATAAATATGCAATTAGTTGCGGTAGACCATACCGAAATAGCTAATGAGATTCTTGAAGATTGTTAGGGCTCATGGCTAACCACTGGCGCGCAGATTAGTCGGTCTGCATTGTCAGCCCATGCTGAGCCTTTACTGTAGGCATATGTAAATACTGAGATGCCTGAGGGACATAGAGAGAAGAAAGCATGCTGCGCCGCCACATATACGTTGGAAAACGAGCAGAAGGATGATGAAAGAGACGATAATAATTTTCAAATTAAGTCGTTATAAGAAAGGTTCGAATATGTAGGATATCAGTACCTCCAGTGATAGTGGTATAGTGTTGTGTTACACAGAAGGCTGTTAGACAAATTTTTTAAAGATACAGGTACGACTTTACTGCTGTCATATTTCTAATCATATGAATCAACGCCAGTATGTAGCTACATACAAATGCGAAACATTTGGTAAACCAACAAACATAAAAGAAGAAACACAGTTTTATCATGAAAACGTACATTGTCTTACAATCGATGGGTCAAATGTATTTCATGAAGGTACTATATCTCGCACCTGAAAGCTTTGAAACATTGTTTCCACATGCGCTAGTTTTCAACTCCACTATTTGCGGATTATGGCACCGCGCCAACTCAATTCTGCGTATCTTTAAACAATCGATACATTTTGATAGCTTATCATATGTAATTAATTCTTCCGCCAGATTTAGTTGGAATCTAACTTACATGAATAGAATATTAAGTTAAATCTCAGACTGTCAGTCTTTTCCGTTGTTTTCAAATGATTGGAAGAAAAATAGAATGCATTCCCTGCTTATTATTGCTGCTTATTATTCTGTGCACAAGTTGTAACCATTTTGTGTGGAACTGCCTATTACAGTATACATAAGAGATATTTAACAATTGATCACTACACGCATATTAACTGCTTCGTCGATTAAGGTGTTTTTTATAACATGCGTTTATACTATTGCACATTTTGCTATCAACAACTACTACGCAAATTGAAGAAATTACTTCGAAGCTTATAAAGCTATTGTGAATGAACAGTTATACAGCAAATACTAACTTCCTGAACTTGGGCTTTTTATGTCTGATATTCAGCTGAATTCAGCGGCTTGTGAGCTGAATATCGATCAATATGCTCAAGATTGATTGATTGAATGGATCGTGAGCTTAGCGGTGCGTGTTTACGAAGCGATTGGCAATATTGGTACCGCATTGACGCTGCGCTTACGCTCCGTTCCTGATTTGAAATAGGCATGTCGGTGTGATATAAGTACAAGCACCCAGGGGTCGCCTGCGCCGGCGCAGGTAGCGCCGGTCGTCGGCGGCCCACGTTCTTTTTGAAGTGCCGTGCCCCGTAAAGATCTTTGTTGTCTTACACTGCCACGACTGGAGTTTTAGACTTAAGCATGCCAAAATTCGTCTTAGAATGGAAAAAAGTTAGAAAGGAAATTAGAAATGTAAGTAGGTATGTCCGTATTAATAAAGACCTACCTACTTACAGGGTTGTTAATAACAACTCTGTAAGTAGGTATATGTAACTGTAATATGTAAGTAAAATGTACTAACCCTGTTATTTCATATAACAACTTGTTATATGAACTAACAGGGTTGTATTGATGATTTTAATGATTATAATTCTGTAAATACATATTTTCTACAGTCGCGAAACATTTTTTTTTTATCAACATCAACCTGATATTGACCTACAAATTACTAAAAATGTAGGTAAATATGAATTATGGGCTACCCTGGCGATTTGCCCTTAATGTCAAATACTGGTGAGAATGACAGATTTTCATGACGACCGTTATAGATATGACGTAAACGCTCTTCAAGGAAAGGCGTAGCTAATGGCGTTATTTATGTCGTCATAGCTTACACCCCCCACTGAATAAAACAGCTTAAATTGTAATGTAATTAGATTCTTCGGCAAAGAGCAAGAGGATCGAAATGGTTCGTGTCAATATTTTAAATCAATCAAAACTGTATGACTGCAAAAATCAGTCAAAATTACTTTAGACCAGTTAAAACAATATCAACAATTACTAACATTTACTTAGAAACCTATTAGGTTAGTAGTTTTCTTTTTTGTGACCCTTTTCAAAACATTGTTACTTTTTTTTTTTGTAGTGATTTTAGATTATAACTGAGGCGCTCCGTAAAAACTGAATTTCACACACAAAACTGCGTCTTAATAGCGGTTTTGACCGATTAGTTTTAACTGTAACATACATACTAGTATAAATGTACTCTGTGCGGACGATAGAGGTTTTGCACGCTGTGTGTCCGTTTAAGGCCGCATTCGCACAAAGCGTATAGTCGTCAGCCGCCTGCGTAAATGTATGAAAAACAAAGGACTGTCTGTAAAGTTGTGTTTTCATACATTTTGTACTGGACGCTCTCAGTCGACGACCGTGAGTACTATAAGCTATGTTATGAACGCGGCTTTACAACTTCGAGCTTGTTTTTCTTTAGAAGGCGGCACAACATTAACGACGGTCGCTTGAAGCATCCGTAGTAGAAATTCCCGTGTTAAAGATAACATTGCTTAGGCGGTGACAGGGTGCTGCCACAGCACATAAACGCTCTGCAGTTAACCATATTTTAAACCTGCATTCACTTAAAAGCTTCCCAGTTTATCCCACCAACAATATTAATATAATAACCCATCAGAAATTAATGAGTAATAAAGTGCCAGTCATTAACTTAAACATTAAAAAGCATGTCGCAACAATGACTTATTAATAATATAATTTCACGGATACCGCTGTAAAATGTAATCGATTCAATTAAGGTTAACCGCTAGTACCTACGTACTTACAATGAGTAAGTACGTACTGGTGATAGTAATACGAAATTAAATGAATCAGAATTGTTATTTATTATAGAACAGCTTTTGATATATTATTGAGTGAGATTGTAAAAGTTGTTTATGTTATAACGATTTATTAATTACACAGTAACAAGTTTCTATTTCGTCATGTAAGTATATATTGTTTGACTTTGTCTCACCCGGTGCCGCGGGTCTTAAATTAGTAACATAATATTCTCAATGGTTATAACTACGTCGTGTTAGGCGAGTGTACAGAAAAATCTCAGAAAACCAAAGAAAGCGTTTTTTTTTAAGTTAGCCTCCTCTGTCCCACTGCTGAGCAAAGGTCTCAACTAAATCCTTTCAGGCATCCTTTTCTAGAGTCAACTCGATGCAACCCTTGTGGTACGCAACTAGGTAAGAAATCGATAACGATAATTAGTAATGTAAATGCTTTTTGTTTATTTCTTTTAAAGCAAGATGTCCTTAAGTTTAACTACGCAGTCAAGTTTTAGCCACCCAGTTGCACCGCGGATACTCTAACATCGACGCCGACGATTCGACAGTTTTAGGCCACATGTGACAGAAGTTCTGCAAGATATGTCCGGCGGCCGGTCTGATAGTAAGCTGCAAGTTTGAACGGCATTATTATACTTAGGACACGTTCACAAAAGCGCGAAGCTGTGCGCGCATCTGTCACGCACCGCTCTTTCCTTAGAGATTTTGGAATACTCTTGTTAGGTAAATACTTTTTAACTTCAATAATAATAATGTACGTTATGACCAGAAGCATAAAGGTGAGTTCACGACGAGTGCGCGATTTAAAAGCTGTTCGTACGCGATCAGCGCGCGATGAAATTCGTGGCATGTGAACGCATCCACACACTTACTAGTTAAGTAACAGACGGCCCAACAGACGTTTCTCACAGGAATATTGCTTCATATGAAAATGGCGATCATGGTCTTCGTTCATGCTGCAATTATAGCCACTGTAGTTTCTCTTACAGTATTATATTGTAACCATCTCACCAGCGGGATGTTGCCGTGTGAACCCTGCTTTTATACAGCAAAAACGGTTAAGATTCCAGAATTATATGAAAGGTCCGTTTTGTGGGCAAAAAAAACTGCAGTACAATCTCAACGGCTCACATGCAAGGCTACGGGCGTTATCTTGAACATGTGTGCAGTAAGTTTGACAAAAAGTTAATAAAAAGCACAACGATCGCAAGGCAGTTGACCTTGCTGGGTGTTTACATCGGCGCGCATCGGTCGCGGGCGCGTCAGGGCCGCGCGCGCGTTGCACCGGCGCTGGGACACAAACAACCTACATACCCATACCTACACCAATGCTAATGTGGTTCTATCTACATAGTGGTTCGAGTATGCAGGACGCCGCCCGGCCGTGTCCGGTTAGGCGCGTCGCGTTCCGATCCATGGATGGCACTGAACTCCTAGCATGCCCATTGTCAGTCTTGAGGCTTAGGTAGGTATATTGTAGCAACATAAATGTGGCACCAAAATTTGACTATAAGTAACTGTTTCCTGTTACTTGGCAAAAGGACGATGACAAGTATTAAAATAGAATACTGCATAGGTGATTATTTTATGGGGAAACTACATTTCTTTTAAACTTAGTTCTTAAAAATAAGATCGTTTAATAAAGCAAGCAAGACGATTCATTGGTAATGCAAACAAAAATAAACTTATTTGGGGAATGTGGGTGTACCTACAGCTCAGCACTGCCTATCCTTTCGGAAAAACAGGCGCTAAGTTGTTTATAAATTCCCTAGGAACTGAACGGATCTTTTGGGGAAAAGAGAGATATATTTTCTGATATTACTCCCCCATATCTCCTAAAATACTCGTCGTATTTTGACAAAGCAGGTATCTTTGGAAGTGTCATCTTGTTATAGGTTAAATGGCGACACATAAAATCCAACAAGGCGGCTTATAGCGGATGTTTAATTAATGTTACCGAAAAAAAAATGAATATATATCGTGTTTGGTGTTTATGGAAAGGTCTTAAGGAGTTCTTTCTGAAAATATTTCGGATATCTATAATTATACGTCCATAAACCCCAAATAAACATAAAATCATTATGTTTCACTAAAGTTGTCAAAAAATAAAAGGCCTGTTTTGACATTTGAGAATGCGGTCAGTTTCATACAAACGAATACGTGTTTTGCGAATTTGATCTTTATTAACTACTAGAACTATCAATGTCAAAACGGGCCTTTTATTTTTTGACAACGTTATGACTGTTTTCAATAACACACAAATTCTTTTAACATATAATATTATGTAGGCTACTTAGAAATAAAAGGTATTCAATTCCATTTGCTTCCTACCCTCAATAACTCCTAACCCCAAAATAATTGTGATAACAAAAGAAAGTTAAAAACTAAAACCTTACTAGGCCTAACAAGTCACATCACTCTCCTGCCCCTAACCCAATATATTCGTGGTCGGCACAGCATGTCTTTTTCTTCCACACTTCTCTATTAGTCGTCACCTCGGTAGTCACCCCTTTCTAACCATATCATCATTCACACAGTCCATCCATCGTTTCTTTGGTCTTCCCGTACTCTTATAGTCATCAACATTCATACTCAAAACTCTCCTCATGACGTTTTCCTCATTCCTCCGTATCACATGCCCATACTAGGACTAAAAGTCAATTTGAACTATTTATGCCTCAATTACATGGCATATTTGGTGGCGTGTGACTCTATACTCTATATCATAGTTTAGAAATAGCATGTTTTGGGATCATTTATCATTTTATCGTTACTATTAGGAAGTATTAATTACTTAAGACATGTGCCAAATAAACCTAAAGGAGATAGTTCTTTTTGTTCGGCGATTAGGCCACTAAAAATTGTGGCGTCTACTTGTGAAACGCATGTTGATTTGTTCCTTATGATCTCTAGATTACAGTGGTAGTAATAATTATACTTCACCTAACGGGAATACTGAGAAAAACGATGAAATTACTAAAAAACTTTTGTTTTGTAAGTAGGTTGCCCTCATCAGTATTACAATGTAGTAAAATAGTGCACTGTTCAGTAATAAATAGTAGGAATGTAGGGTGTAGTATTGAATGTAGGGTGTAGTATTGAACGGTTCATGAAATCAAAAATCACATAGGTTACAAAGCATTTTCATTACTATAAGTGTATCAATTTCAACACAGACGACTTAAAAGTAGATAGTACCTATTTCATCTAAAAAAGACGCAGATAGCTACACCTCTCATCTTGATACCGTGTCTAAGATAAAAATACTTAAATATAGTACACGCTTAAAATTACATGTGTACAATAGCCAACGTTACCAACGTCTGCCCACCAAACAACTTGCTGGATAATTGCAACAATATCAAGCAAGAGCAGCAGCTCTAGTGTTAGAAATATATATAAAGACGTTCTAGGTACCTAAATGCACTTGAAAAAAATAGAATATTGGTTTTAGAAAATAACGTATTAGAAATAATATTGTTATTCTTCTCTTTGAGGTATGTACTGGAATCCATTGCAAAATAATGTTCTGTTCCGCAAAGTTAACAGGCAAGTATGCGTTTGTTGTGCACATCGACATGGAATGTAAATATTCCTATATCCAAATCTTCATAACAAATAAACAGTTTCAATACTTTCTTGCGTCATCAATACGCACTTTCTCAAACTGCATCTAGATGTTTTGACTGAAAGAAACGAAAAATTCATGCGTACACAATTAACCGGACATCTGCAGTAGTCTCGGACAATGTCTGCACATTGCTTTGAAATCTTACTGAACAATTAACACAACATGCTTATGGCGTAAATGCTATATAATACCATCTTAAAATTTCCATATTCATTGTAATCCTAAAATTACACACAGGGAAACGGAAACATCACTTTCATGCAATTCGAAAGAAACGGGAAAAATTATATGAATGAAGTCTTGTTGTCACTTGACACTATTGTCAAGTAGTGATGTGGTTTGATTTTATTTAAGTCGTAACTCGAGTAAATCAAGTAAAGGCTCGATTCTATTATCTCTCGAGGTACCGCTCGATGTTTTCGCGATTAGATAAATATCACAAACACTGCCACTATAGTTAACTGTCATTCTTTATTCTAAAATTAAATGCGAAGGTAGGTAATAAACCGGGGATATTTCGTGTAATAAACCTTCAAAACACTGTGATGTACAGATTCACAGGATTTTAATAAAAGTAAAAATATAGATTCAGTGGGTTAGTGCTGCCAGTTGATAACGTGTATTTTGTCATTAATATCGCCATCGTATGACGGTACGATGGCGATATTAAATGATGGTCAATCTGATAATAAATGACGATTTATTATCAGACTGACCGTGAAATGTGAGTCGGAAAAGACGCTCAAAGTCGCACAAGGCCGATCTTAGTCACTGACTTAAACCTCAAAGTATCAACGTTTAATGGTTGCTGTATTTTGGATCTTGTTAAGATTCTTTTCTTTAAGTTTTTTTTTGTGTGCATTTCAAACGTACGGAGCTGCTGGGAACTTATTTTTCAATTAATAGAGTCAATCTAGTACCTGAACGTTTATGACTGAATAACATCACTATGGTCAAACTGACAAGCAACAAAAAAACTACAATCCGTTTCACGTTGATTTTTAAACTACTTTAGACAAGAGTAAGCAAACTTAAAAATGTGATAAAACAGAGGAACTGCTGCAGCGTCAATGGTACATTTTTGTACTATGTAAATGAACCAGATTCGGTTACCACCTCGAACTGCAATTAGGGATATATGTATATTGTTTTTTTTTCTTAAAATCGTAAAAAAACGCTCCTATACTGCATTCATGACATTGACGACTATATCTGGAATTGAATTAATTGAGTGCATTATCAAAACATTTTCTTTTTATTACGATTTCGTGATTTCGGTTGGACTTTATTGAAAAACTCGACCATTTTCTGATAAATGATAAATTGATTACGTTTTTTAAGTATAATACGATTAATAGACGTTATAGAAGGTGGACCCGAAAAAAAACTATCTCCTTTACTTTTTTTTGCAATGATTTTATAGTTTCATATCAATCGAAAATATAATTTTCTTTAATGACAAGGTGCACCTTGGTGAACAAACGGGTATAATAAATACCAGCTGCACACCTGTAAGAACAACCTGTGAAAAACGGGTTCCTTAGTTTCTAGGCAGAGGCGAAGTAGCTACTAACAGCCTGCCATTATTTACGGCATGATGGTCTCCAGTGTGCCATTTCTGTGCGCAACTCATGTAATACGACGACAGCCATAACTCGTGGTCGTGGAGCCATATACCGCTGAAACATCGATGCCATTCAATTTCCGCGGAGTGCAAGCGATACGTTAGCTTCACGTTCACATGCCATATCTAGCCTAGCCAGTTGATACTCTTATCAGTATTATCCTATCCTATATTCAGTAACTATGTATGCACTTTTACACAAGGAACACGAAGTTGTCGGTTGTGAAAATGATAATAATGATAAATCAATAAATGATTAAGTATATCCTACTTTCAAAATACTAATTTTGTAAAGATGACAATGAGTTTCAATACCATATTTTATGTAGAATTATAATGAATGTGCTAGTTTCACAATTTTCATTAATTATATTTACTGTAGACTTTTACATAGCAGTATATTCTCAGGCAATTTATTCCCTAAAAGAACTCAACCTTTAAAGTTATATTTGTATTTGAGAAATACAGAGAAGATGTCGTCGTTAAAGGTATTGACTAGCTGTTCGGGATGAAAGATAAAATGTGGTGAACATTCAGAATTGATGCTGAAATATTTCCACGACAGTGGTCTTAGGAAATATTGAATGTTGTGAAACTGAAAATGAAATGCAATCAAAATATTAGAAACTGACACTGCTTTAGATATTTAGTTCCAATAACACCCGGTTTCTCATAACCCGATCGAGTCTCGGAACAGTTAATCTCATGTTAGCTGTTGTAATTGGTTCGCGGAAATAACAGCAGCCAATGAAATCTCTTCAATCATACATGAGAATTGCGATAAACCTATGGAGGTTTTGTATTATATTTTGTTGTGTACCTTAATTAATAAACAATAACAAAAAAAATGTGAAACTGAACATTCAGGTCGATAGGCCTTTGAACTAAAGTCACAGACTTTTTGACATCTGGAAGGTCGTGATGAAACAAAACTTTGATTTCAGTAAATATAAATGATAAATTTCAATTAAAACGTATTGTAAATCGCAGAGAAACAATTAATTAAAGCATAATAGAATAATAATAACAAGCATATATCAAGGATGGCCTAGATGGTTTAACGGAAATACGTATTGAAACTGAACCTGATGGTCGGAAATTGCCAATAGGCAGTGAGCAAGCGTGTTTGTTACCGGTGAATGCGGTGATAAATGCTCGGTTTATCCATTATGAATGACAGGGCTTTTGTCCTGCAGTATTGTTAATATTTCTTAGCCAAAAGTATTATAGTTAAGAGCTACTACAGCGGTATCGGTCGCGAATTACGACTTGTAGTGAGTTCGAACCCAGACACGCACTATGTGTATTTAATTACATCACCATTGTTCTAAAAATGGTGAAGGAAACATCGTGAGGAAACCAGCATGTCCTAGAACCTAAAACTTCGAAGATAAATGTGACATCCATCCATTCCACACTGGGCTCACGTGGTGGATTATGGCCCACTCCCGCACCAAGAGAGGAGGCCTGTGTCCCAGCAATGTGAACATTATAGGCTGATCATGTTATATTACACCTTATGTTACCTATCAGTTATCTAAAAATAAACCTCAAATGATTGTCGTTATTGTTGCAGTTTCGCGAATTGCAGGCTTGGGTAAATCTGGGTAGAGAAGATTATATTATTTTATTTGTTTTGTTTATTTATGATGTTGTTGATGATTTTGTTGTATCGTCTTTGGGTTTGTTATGAGTATTATTTTCTATTCCATTGTAAGAAAGATTTATTAGGTTTGCGCGTTTTGTACAGTATAGTTATTTGAGTTGGAGGGGAGTTTACCGGTAGAGAATACCTTTAAAGAGCATTCTCGGATCTGATGCTGTGCGCAAACGCTCTTACGGTTGTGCAAGAAAATATTCTTAGGATCCCCTAACTGTTTTATTTTTAATCCGTTTTCACAGCTACTGTTAAAATAGTGCAGTCAGTAGCTAAAACGATTGCCCCATCTCAAAATCCCTCCATCATTAATCCATCATTCTCATCTCCCTTCATCATCATACCTTCATCTCTCCTGTATTATGTATGTATGATCGAATGTATATTGCGATGAATAATTTATGAATTCGTAAATAAATAGAAAAAAAAAAAAAAAAAATATGGCCGTGCTAAGTACGATGCAAAAAGCCTATTTATAGCTATCTATCTGGTAATCACTGGCAATGTAATGCATTGTATAGATCATCCTATTAGAAAATAAAAGGATTACACCTTGATAGTAGAGTAGTGATGGTAATAAACAAAACTGACACTACTTCCTGCAAGATTTTGACCACAGTAAAGTCAGCATGGATGACGTCATTCGAATTTACTTGGCATAATTGGAAATGATAATGTCCATAAGAATTCGAAAGCTTGCTGGCGGGTTTCTTTGTAGCCATAATAACTTTAAAGTTTAACCAAAAAGTCAGTGCCAAGAGGAAAATAATAATTTTAACACCTTACGATGCAGTTGTAAATATATATATATATACATATTTCTCGATGGGTAGGTATTTTGAACTACTGAAGTTTGGCAACACCAAAGAGTCTATTAATATTAACTGATGATTCCTGCACTACGCAACAACCTCAGACTTAATTCTGTGTACATATATTTTATGTGCTTTATGACGCCCGCGCCTCCGCCTTCAGCGGTACTTGGAAGAGCTAAAACGACTTTATTTTGAAACCATTGTATCCTACAAATTGAATTTTAGCGGTAACCACATAATATATCGTTGCTATGTTTATTAGATTTGGGCAGCGGACTCTTGTGCCCTATGTAGCCATACATTACGGATTTTTTTTTTGTACAAATAACCTAAAATAATTACATTGCTATGAGATTATGATGTACACAGTCACTTCTATGAAGACAAATTGCTGGTGACGAGCTCTTTTTGTTTTTGGCGTTTGTTAAATATCACTTTTTACAAATATAATTTGTTTTGTTTTGCCTAGAGTACGAAAGGTTTATTAGGTATCGCTACTCACTCGTGGAAGCTATAGTAATAAACCACAACGATCCAGGATCATAGCTGAGGCATTGCCCTTATGAGTCTGCATGCTGTGCTTGGGGTAGGACTACCTTTATTGCATAAAGAAGTAGCTATATTATTAAGTGACAGTGCAAGAGTTTTGTCTGCTTTTACACACACATACACACGTACATTTAAGCCGACTTAAAACGTTAAGATACATAAACTAAAAATATTGTTTACTATAGTCTAATAATACTAATACTTAGTGTTTTAACTTTTGACTGGCTGATTCGATGGAATTAACGAAAATCATTAATTCACCTCAACAATGTCATTTTAGTTCGAAGCATCTGTCTGTAGACGTGTAAATGAGCCTTTGGGATCGAAAACAAGTAAACAACGCAGTAGAGAAAGCTCGACGAGACGCAAGTCCCTGCGCCTTACTTTGAACACCAAACAACGCATCGAAGAGGCTACCATCCAGGAGGAGAAGAGAAGATGCGACCAAACTTAAGAGTAAAAGAGACAACAAAACACGGTCGCGGAATGCGGCGCACTTAATTTTTGTAACGGACTACGGGTCGAAAAGCGCGCGTCGCAGCCGTGAGGAGCATCATGTAGTACGGGCCGTATGGGGCAGGTGGGGGGATCGGCTGTAGTACGACGGCCCGCGCTTCTCGTAAAGGAAGCGACCCTGGCGCGGTCATTGCTCGCCGCGACCGCATTCCTCTCCCCCGCCCCCCGCGCCTCCACGGCGCCTGCGCATCAATGAACGGCTCGCGCGCAACTGCCGCGTCCACTCGCCCCGTCTCATTCCCGCCACTGTCTGCTTTGTCCGCTGCTTACTCCCCTTCTTTATATCTTATCTCGTTCAAATGACAACCGTTGTTGTGTGCACAAAATATTAAAACAATCAATATAAAAGTGTAATCCCACCATGAAAACATGTTTCATAAAAATAAAGAATCACTTAATTCGTACTTAAAATACTTTCAATTTCAACCAATTGCTGGTTGTTTTACTAGCTACAGGCAGGTTATTTATAAACACACCTGTTTTGGTTAATTCAGTACTATAAGGTCACATGTTATTTTACACACATGGTAAGTACCTTATACTAGTTTGAAAAAAGACGTACTCGTACTTTTTACTAAATTCTGTGTATAGGTATGTAGTTAATTTTATTATATGAGGAAGCAATACTTACTATCTCATATCATATCACACGTAGTATCTTGTTCCCAATATCTAACCGTTATTGGCAGTTACGTGTTTAATATTTGAACGTTGTAAGTTGTTGTAATGTATACGGGATAGATATTGCCAATAATTACTCAGTTCATTCACACAAATTATGCTTCAGGGCGTTTTCCATCAAAGTTTTATACATAGAATAAAGTCTTATACTGAGAATAAATATTATTTTTTTGTCAGTTTATCCATACTAGAACTGTCAGACGTCTATGTTATTCCACGGATAAAAGATTTTATTGACTTTGGTCAAATCAGCCCTTAATCATATTTTTTTATTGTTTTTAATAAGATTTCTTAAAAACTAGCGACACGCCTCCCTTGCTACGCACGGTTTTACGAATAATCACAACATCGTTTTTTTTATTAGGTATAAAGCAGTTTTAAAATTAATGTATGTATTATACACATAACATCCGGAATAAATTCTCTATATGATAGTAAAAACCGTACCAAAATCCGTTGCGTAGTTTAGCAGAACAACGCGGTCACAAGACAGACGTGAAGTTTTTTCTATTACTTGTAAGTATTTATATTATGTATAGATATAAATATAGATAATTAGTGCTTCTGTGCATCTTGCATAGAACTATCATTTAACTATTTAAAATGCTTCTTCAAAAGTTGGGACTTTACAAAAGATTTTATTTCTTTATAGATAAGGCAGACGGGGGCTGATTGACAAACTTTTCACTTATTATTGGGCTATATTTCTTGTACAGACGCCAGCACATGAAGCTACTACAATCTGTCAAATTTCTTTAATCGATTTTCAACTTTATCGCTAAAGCATTAAGGTTCAGGGTTGATTGAGAAAATTTGACAGTTTCGGGTAGCTTGACCTGTTGGCGTCTGTATCTACTTTAATATTGACATGTCTAACAATGACATTATTTGATAGTGACATTATGAGCCTAATAAAATAGTTAACATCAAGGTATACCATAATTGATCCTAGTTATTGTTATTTAGTGTTTTTTTTTTTTTCAAAACAACAAATCAATAATTATGTAAGTAAGTGTTAAATCATGAAAGGGGATGAGTAATTACACCACATTTCTATTCAATAAGCCTCAAAAACTAAACAACTTAATTTTAAAACGTTGACAACAAAAACATTGACTTTTTTACCAACTAACTTTTGCCTGCTGCTTCGCCCGCGTTGATGACGGAAATTATCCCACAGGGACGTACTATCGGGATAACAAGTGTCCTATTCAGCCGTTTTTGCGTGATTGAATAACAAATATCCAAACTTTCACATTTATCATGTTAGTAGGATGCAGGACTAACACTCGCATCGCATACTTAGTATTCTCATTTTTAGGCAAATTTTCTTGTTTTATTTTAATTTCATTATGTTATTCATTCTTTCTATTTAAAGTCATGTAATTCATTCAAATCAGACACGGTCTCCCCTACTCTTAATAAACTTATTCTATGGATGATGGTGGCATCCATAAAATAAGTTTACATCGCATAGACGATGTGTAAATGCAAAGGTACGCTGCGCTACGGTCGTATAGACGGGCACTTTGGCGCGTATAGGTACGCTACGGTCTTGTAACCGCTGGACTACGGGGCCTAGCCGTTATGCTACGACGCGTAGTCGTTGAACTACGACGCGTAGCTTCTGCGCTACGCCGCGTAGCTGCTGCGCTACGGCGCGCGTAGCCGCTGCGGTACGACGCGTTTCTATAGAGTCATTAAAAAAAGATTCCGATGTGGAATCACTGTCTGTTAACTTTGCTTCTAAATATGTTATACATAAATACCTATAATATTAGACAGCAATATCGAAAGTAATGTAAACAAACATCTTTTATTATGAACTTAACGGTTTGATGGCGAGGATGAGTTGCTTGGCGCACTTTGCAGTGCGGTGCGCTGCGGCCCGCCTCGGCTACAATGTTCGCTTAGCTTAAAGTCGCAGACGCGGAGTTTATGTAGCGTCTACAATAATAACATAAGGTCGACTTCTCCTTCGCCGGAGCTGACGTAGGTCCATTAAACATAGGACATAGGTTAATACTCGCAAGTGTAAACACTTGCGAGTATTAACTCTTGTTGATTTACCGCTATTATAAAGCCCACGTCTTCAATTCGTTTCAGTAGGTCCAGTGAAAATGGCAGCGACTTACGAGTTGCAAGTCATAGGTTCGAACGAACCTAGGCAGGCACTTTACTTCATCATCGGGTCGGCGCAGCATGTCTTCTTCTTCCATACTTCTCTATTAGTCGTCATCTCGGTAGTCACCCCTTTCTAACCATATAATCATTAACACATTTCATCCATCGTTTCTTTGGACTTCCCCTACTGTTATAGCCATCGACATTCATACTCAAAACTCTCCGATATTTTCCTCATTTCTCCGTAACACATGCCCACACCATGACAACCGATTTCCACACAACTTTTCAGTTACCGGTGCCACTTTCAGACTTCCTCTTTGTACTCATTTCTTATTCTATCCATTCGTGTAACACCACACATCCCTCTTAGCATTCTCATCTCAGCTGCATGCAATTGCCTTTCATTCATCCCTTTTGTGGCCCAACATTCTGATCCATACAAAACAGCAGGTCTAATCATGGTTTTATATATCTTCCCCTTAAGTTTAAGGGAAATGCGGGAGTCGCAGATTGTTCCCGTGACCTGCCGCCATTTCATCCATCCAATGTTAATTATGTGCTTAACCGTCCGATCTACTTCGCCATCGCTTTGCACGAGTGAACCGAGATACCGAAAGTCGGAGCAGACTGGGAGAAGTGCGCCATCAAGCGCTATGGCTCCAGACCTGGAGAGACCGCAGAAATCGCAGAACATATATTCCGTTTTGGTTCTGCTGTTTTTCAAGCCAACATTCTCCAGCTTCTGTTGCCATTTCTCCAAACTGCTCTGGATCTCAGGTCCATCTTCACCGACGAGAACAATATCATCGGCAAACAACATGCACCAGGATGCCTCCTCCTGGATGTCGGACGTAAAATCGTCCATAATCAACAGGAAGAGGTAAGGACTTAAAGCCGATCCCTGGTGCAAGCCTACAGCCACACTAGACTCTTCGGTATAGCCAGCAGCCGACCGGATGTAGGAACGAGATTGAGTATACATAGCACGAATTAACTCTGCATACTTCCCGGGCAAACCTTTAGGCACTTTACTTCGTTTAAGTTAATTTATCTCCACTGCTCCCAAATCGGTGAAAGGAACATCGTGAGGAAACCGGCATGTCCTAGAACGAATACCAACGAACGCCTTAAAACACACCGCAAACTACGTAGATAAGTATTGATAGGGCAAACCGTAACAAAATAATTCAATTGATCGTGAAATTAATATGTTAAGTTAATTCTAAGTTATTATTGGGATCATAATATAAAATAATGTACTTGGCAAGATATTGTCTGAAAGATATAAGAGGCTCATTAGAATTGAATGCTCTTTACATAGTTTCGACAAATTGTCCATCTCCCAAGATCTTGCTGAATTTCAAAGATCATTAAATTATAACTGGAACTGATAGGGTAGGAAAGAAAGCATAATTTCATATTTTTCTACTAACTAATTTTTAATCAGAAAAAATCGAATGTGTCCCTTACACATAATTTTTTTTATAAGCATTTACTAAAGTCGGAAACTCCATGCATTGATATTTTTTTACAAAAAGTAGGTTCTCAACGAAAAGTTAAACAGCATAAAATATTGCCTGTAGTAAATCAATTCATTTAAAGAGTTCTTAAAACAGTTATGGGAAAATTACAAGCAGAGCGATTCAATACATTTTCAACTTTTATAAGTTTACGGGAGCCATCGAAAGCGTGCACTGTAGGTTGTCCAACGGCTTTACGCGTCGTAGCTGGCGCGGTCAACGATCGGCAAACTGCCGGTTTGCCGGACTTACAGGTTGGACATGGGGCAATGGAATCCGCGGGGGACAAAAAAGAAACGCGCCCGCGCCGCCTGCCGTGCGCTTCTCGACTACTAAACAACGGCAAATGGCGAACTATGAGCCATGTCCAACATCGACACCAGCAAAGTTTATATATCACTAAACAATCGTGTTTAGCTATATATAAATGTTGCTGGTGATGGTCGTGCATCCTCCGCATGAGAAGATGCCTTTGCCCTGAAGTGGGGAACTAATAGGCTGGTATTATTAAACACGATGCCCTATACATGTAAAGTTGACTGAATCTCATCATAAACAGTATTAATATCACACGAATTCTTTTAATGAGTGTTTTTGTGTTGTTACCAGAATATCTAGTGCCAAGTAGTCATAAAGTGATGAGATGTCCTATTTTTTTTTTAAATGACTCGTGCATGAATTAGTTATATTTTGGTGACAACTTAGAAATCTAATTAAAGTATGAGCAAAAACTAGTTAACGTTTTATATAACAACCTTACCACGTACAATTTTGAAGAGCGTATAATACAATTACATACATTGTTTTCTACTTACACTTTCTATAAATAGGTGCTCTTAATCAATTCGCCCAGACCAGTCGAACGTTAAACCCATTTGTAAACAATATATATTTCCAAAATAAAAATAAAATGAACTTTCACGCACTAATTCAACAACATGAGCCGTTCGACCCTTCTGAGAAGACCTTTCTGGCGGGCCCGTTTCTCGGAAGAGTGGCCGCTTTTTACGCGCCAAATTCTTATTACAATGAGGTACGGACGCTACTGCGCATTCCGAGAGCCTGCGCCTTGCGACAGCGTGCCTTCAGCAATCTGGAAGGTTACATCCCGCTATGGTGCCATTGAACCCATCGAATTCCATGGAGCATTCAAATAATTCCATGATATATATTGTACATTTCAAATCAAATACATAAACGTGTTACTACGCAGGTTTGGTTGATTTAACTCATAAGTTTTCAACTTAAGAATGAAAACATAGAAATGAAATAAATTGAATCAATCTGAACATGAAGCGGGAGCTTCATATTCTAATTGAAAAAAATTTCGTTCATTTTTTTGGCCTCTGTAAGTTAATTAGACTCAGGGCTAATTTTTCAAACGCCAGGTAATTTTATCGGAGGAATAATTTTGAATTTTTGACAGTTCTTCCGTACAAAAACTGTCAGACGTCAATTTTTTCCCACGAATAAAAATTATCGGTCGATTGAAAAATCAGCCCTTAAAGGGTAATTTGTGGGTTGAAAAATATCAGAGATATCGTAAATAATGTTCTGAAAATTAATCAATTTTGTTTGTCGGTATCGTGACATCTTTAAACGACGAATGTTACACTAGGAACAAAAATGTTAGTGATCGGTTTAAATACGCGACTCACTTGGTTGATGATGAGTGCCAATAGTTAAAGGCTGCAATGTAAGTGATGTACGGTTTAAATACGCGACTCACTTGGTTGATGATGAGTGTCAATAGTTAAAGGCTGCAATGTAAGTGATGTACGGTTTAAATACGCGACTCACTTGGTTGATGATGAGTGCCAATAGTTAAAGGCTGCACCCCACCAAATCGCTCAACTATAGTTCCGGATCGGTGTCATTGACCGCCCACCATCGGAAATAGATACTCCTCCCAGAGTTCCGGCGGGGTGACTTGATAATACTAATCATGTAGTCTATGTATTTCGTAGTTTTATTAAATATGCTCACTTTATTTTCAGAAAGTGAGAAATACCTGTCTCGCGCACAAAAACTGAACAAGCAGTAGCGGTCCAAACAAAATTAAGAAAACATTTCAGAACAATTTCAAGTACTTTTTTTCGTAGTGGAGTAATTTAGAAATTAGGTATAAAACTAATAATTAAAATGTTGTCATCATCACTATTATTATTTTTACTTCGTAAAAAGAATTAAGATGTACAGTTAAAAATAGTAGATTACTCACTAATGGGATAAAGCATTGTCTTATGTCCCGTGACATAAGACAATGCTTTATCCACGTGCACTATATTGAATCCCGAACGCAACGTAACAGTTTCATACGATATTTTTAGTTGATGTTCCAAATTCAAATCGCATTATTGACCAGCGAGTTATAATGAAATTCAGTACAATATTATTGTATATTACCGGCTAGAGCTTTGACTTGCTTTAGGTTAGGTTTGCATGACATATAATTTGACATTAAAGAGCAGTTGGTGTGTAAAATATATAACAAAATACCTAAGCAAATAGTACTACATAAGTTTTTGACATGCACACATACATGAGCTATTTAATTAAAAGCTAAAATGACTGAGAAATATGCGCCTCTGCAATGTTTTGGGATTTATTTAAATGTTGTTCTATAGTAATTAGACTGACTTGTTTAAACTTCACTGCATAGGGGTTGGTTTGAAATCCACCTCAATTAGGCTCGGGGGGAGCGTAATTGAGTTGTTTTTTTAATTTGTTTTGAATAACTGTCAACGATTACATTCTTTTAAAACTTAATTATGTCAATCAAAATCAGTGGCATACGCCAATGCGCATTTCTACTTCTGGTTCATACATGCAGTAGTACAGAAATTAATTTGGAATTTAGAATGTCCTGGGTTCGATTGCCGGTTGGGCAGTGTTATTGGATTTTCAATCAGGGATTTGTAAGTGGCAGACCGGAGTCTGGATTTGTGTCCTACTGATGGCAATAGGGTCGCCCTCTTTTACATGAGACTTAATCATAACTGGTGAAATGTGGGTGCATATAATATACTCGTAGGTACACCTCTGCCTAACCATCACAAGCGTGATGCTGTTTTGTTATGTTAATTTGGAATATTCAATTGCTATTCTACCTACTTACCTACCTTCATGTGCCACTTCCAAAGTCTAGGTTTAATGTTTCAATAGATTCGGATGCATGAATCGCTGTTTACTGCATGGGGCAATATACATGTTATAGTGTGATTTTTAATAGGTACTAGATATTAATATCAAACAAATATCTCATAAAGTCCTGATAAAGAAATATCTCGCCGGTCAGCCTGACTGACGATAACAAAATTGATCGATAGTGCCTACGCAACGGGCGTATTTTTCTTTAATGCAGCATAGAGACGTTGCGAAGACGACGCGAAGATGTTACGTGGAAGAAGCGTAGAAATCTTGTAGAAGACAAGTAGATGTCTCTTAGAAGACGCCATAGGCGAAGCATAGAATGCATAAAGCCCGTGTTGAAGGCGCAAAGACGTCGCGTAGAAGACGCGTAGGGTTCACATCAAATACGTGCAAATGACACATAAACGGAGCGTAGGCACCGCAAGAACGCTACTATTATAACACTACTATTACAGTCAACAGTTGTGTTTCCTCGTCGTGTATCGGAATACGCCTTTTGGCTTAGTAGCTATAAAGAAAATTATCACGAAAACTAAAGGCAACACATAAAAAGCTACTGAACGATCAATTTTACATCTTTGAGTTAACTGACTGAAATGACTATGTTATTTTGTGCTATTTTGTATTATATTTCAAATAAATCACGATAGCAAATGAATCACGACTCGTAAATGTCAGTGTGGCGTATAACGCGACGTCAAAGCGGTGTTAACGCGTCATAAGCGCCTGCGCTGTACCAACACCCAATAATTATGAGCACCCTTAAAGGGTAGAGATGTATTATAATATTTATAATACACTTTCAAAATTAAATATTAGATAGAAGAGGTTGTCGTCTTAAAACATTGTTGACTTATATTTTACCTGAAGTATTTCTTGTTTTTCAGGTTGCGTTGGGATTTGGGGATTGAAGATATACTTTTTTTTTTAATTGACTTTCTTATTGACTTTGGTGAACGTTCCACATGTGAACACTGACACCGCCGCCGGGGCTGCGGGTTGTTCGAAAGAGATACCGTGGCCCCTGGCACAGGCAACTGAAGGAACACGGGTGGGTTTTAGTCAGTAAAAGTCTGACACTCCCTTCTGCTCCGCCCAGAGCGGGAGGAGTCATTTGATGATTTCCCACCCAGAAAAAAAAAAAAAAAAAAAAACACTTACACCGACGTACTATGTCATGACTTCCTTAATGAAATGGTAAGGAAAATACGAGTCTTGACGTTAAAACTGATATGATACAGATCAAATACCGCTATGAAACCGCTATTGTAACACAAAAATGATGTGCCAACAGCTGTTGTTGCTGTTCCTTTTTTAATAAAAAATACCAATAGTGAAAGATACAAAGAAGACATAAGACTCTCGTTTCTAAGAAAAATGTTAGTGACCAATAAATTATAGAGATCCAAGTATATCGCACACACGCGAGACAGCGTGCCTCGAACAATCGTCGTCGGAGATGGTGACATATAAGACAAACGGTGGCACATCGCGGTGCAGCATACATTGACTTCAAACGTTCGATCTAAACGGTGTCGTGGTGTTCCGCGAGTAGGTGGGTCGCCTGATCTCTCCGGCGGCATTGCAATGCACATCCGGGGCGGTCGATACGAGCGGCGACTTGCGCGGTGCCGCGGCGTCCCTCGACACCCCCGCACCGCAAACGGGGGCCCCTCACGTCTTCGAGCCCCCTCCGCGACGATTCACATCGATTCGCACGCTTGATAATTATTAAGAGCTTGCTGCGGAAATTTATCATCTTACAGTCAGTGAGAAAACGGATCTCGTGTATATAGTGGCTGTTTTTAAGATGAATATTTTTATTTAACACTGTTAAGCGCCATAAATATACTTTATCGCGTTGATCGCTATACTTTTGTTATACAATTCAAAAGGTAACAGTACCAAAACAATCCTCCGAAATATTTAGAGGCAATGTGTGCAACCCACCTTAATCTCGTGCCCTAACGGTTCCACTTTCGTAAAATAGAATACTGAAACTGCAACGTTCGTGTATTCGAGTATTGGCAATCCTACTTGTTTTGTTCCTTCACGACAAATAGAAGGAAAAGCGGCACGAGAGTTTAGCAAATAAAAAGTACAGCAAATAAAGGATCGAGTGGATGAAGTAATGATAAAATTAAAACCTAAATAATGTGTTCTAAAAAGATTGTATGATCTGTTTTTATCTGATTGATAGTAAAGAAAAAATATAACTTTAATAAATTACAGTGCAACCTCACATGCTTTGCATTAATCAGGAAGCGGAACCCGTCATGTTATATCGAATAAAAATACTTGAAAAATACGACGGTATATAATAACTTACTTATTAACTAGGATAATTTATTTATAACTATCTCCCTACGCGTTTAAATGTGACCCGTATTTTCAACCGTCTCTATTACTTTTATCCAAAGAATAATACTGCGGATTGTCATAATAATTATTTATACATCTAAACTATGTATATTATGTATATCTAAACAAAACGGGAGAATGGATTTCGGTGAAATGTGGCACATGGGTAGACGATGACCTGGAGAAGGACATAGGCTACTTTTTAACCTAGATCGCAGACAAAGTCGCGGGACACAGCTAGTATAATATACAAAAGCAGTGAAACCGCCGTGTTTCCCACTTAAACAGATTAATTTGCTGATCACAAAACAAACATCTGACTCAGAATATTGTGGTATTTGATGCACTCCGCATGTGGACGACAAAATAAACATTTAAAAAGAAAAAAAAATTAGCTTTCTGCTCACTTTACCAATATTAATAAATTGATTTTAATACAACGTAACGTAATCAAAAATCGCAAAAGAGCGAGCGAGCTTACAAAGTATTTTAGAAAATCATTCTCTCTGTCGGCTTTCGTAGCACTTTGTGGCAGAATAAAAAGTCGCTAATATGCCGCGTATTTTTCAATCACATCCGTGTGTAGGGGTGCACACAATTTGTCAATTTGCCGCTAACTGGAAACCTAAGCGTAACAACATTGTACGGTATGTGAGTGTGAGCGTACCCCATGCAGGATATCGCCACCTGTTGTGGTGGGCGGCAAATTGGCATAATCAATACCGCTTTATGGGGCACAGTGAGCTACGAAGGGGATGAGTACGATTTTAAATCATAAGTGATCTGAGGTGTTAAGCGTAAACGGTGCGTTTACGTTACGGGCTTAAAGTTCGACGCGAGCAATTAGTGGAATATAAAACCCAAGCGGACATACTGGGAGATATTTTGAAAGCGGTTCGTGGCTAAATAAAAACAGCCGCGTGGGTCGGTCGAAGATGAAGCTAAGTTTGCCGAGGTCGGTGGATGGGTGATCATCCACTAGATATCGAGACCCTTCCGTGCCTCGGGAAGCACGTTAAGCCGTTGGTCCCGGCTGTCATTTGTAGATTTTTGACAGTCAATACGGTTAATTAGAAGCCGGAAAGTCTGACAAGCAGTCTTACCAAGAGGTATCTTATTTCTCAGTAAGTGGGTTGTGCAGGCCAGATATGTAGTCGCTCCATGTAAACTACAGCTCCAACATAGTTGGGAAAAGGCTATGCTATGCAAACGATGACTTGGAAAAAGGCCTATTGTCCAGGACCTATATAAAATAAATATTTAACTACTGTTTCTCGATCTTTTATGATAATGACAACACGGAGCTCTTATAGGTTGACTTATTGTAGTCCGTCTGTCTGTTTTTCCCCAAATTCTCTTGTTAGGTATTGTATATTGTAAATTAATATGAAGCATTTTGGATGTCCTCAAGAGAAACAAAAAAAACAAAAAACACATTCTCCAAATAGGCTTGTTTGAAAAGAGTATGGTTTTGGGCCGTACCAACTTGCGGGGGAGTGGGTCACAGCCAAATGTAGTTCATAAAACAACTGTTTTTTTTAATCGGATTTTTGAATCATGTCTTCAATCTTAATGTGGATTATGTCGCCAAAAGTTTACAATACAAAATACCATGGTGCATGTTATAAGAGGACGATATCATCCTCATCGTGAAGACTGCAATGGATCTGCAGGAGACGTTCAGCAAACTGGTGAATAAGCTCGAACGGCACGGCCTACGGGTCAGACGCTCAAAAACGGAGTACATAGAATGTGACTTCGGGGGTAATGAAAAGACATGTTGCAACATTAATATTGATAAAAATACTACGCTACCCCGAGGCACCCACTTTTTAAGTACCTTGGCTCTGTTCTTACGATAGATGCCCGCGTCGACGCAGATGTTAGACATGAAGTACTCTGTAACCCGAATGCCAATACGAACTAAGGGCGAAATCTACAAAACGGCTGTCAGACCCGCACTGTTGTTTGGAGCGGAGAGCTGGAGAACAGCAAAAAATCACGAACAGCTATTTGCACACAGCCGAAATGAAGATGCTGTGCTGGGCGGGCGGTGTAACTCGTCTGGGCAGAATATGTAATGAGAACGTGAGAGGATCTTTCGGAGTGGCCCCAATAACGGACAAACTAAAAGAGAGCAGGCTCAGATGGTAAGGCCACATAATGAGAAGCGATGATAGTTTTTCAATAAAAACTGTTTTCAACAGCCCTACGAAACGTCTAGGAAGAGACCCACCGCTACAAGGTCCAGTATCGAGAGGGAGATGATAGTGCAGAACCTAACTCCTATGACAACACAGGACAGATTGTCCTGCCGTCGCTGTACAATAAGATGCGACCCCAGATAGAACTGAGATAAGGGATGGAAGATTTAATCATGCACCTGTGAAATTGAAATAGCTACCAAAACAAGTTTTAAAAAAACTTGATGCAAATGAACGATGAATTAACGGGCGGTTATTTTCTCTTACCTTGACCTTCAATACAAAATAATTGTCTATATTGCTTATCAACGTACGTTGGTAAAATTAAAATCAAGTCATTTATTCAAATTAGGCTGAGAATCTGCAGTTTACGAACGTCAAAATTACGTCTGTCTTAAGTCCCCCAAAACGCCGCCCTTCACCACTTCCTAGTGCTTTAGCTGGGAACAACAAGTGGCCCAACCTCCCCAACAGCAGTGGCGTAGCTCATCCTAATAGGGCCCTGTATCAAATTTTATTGGGAGATCTTTTTACCCAACTGTGAAGCTACAGAGGGTATTGTTTTTACAAAATAAAGAATATAGCATACTGACTTAGAAGGTGAGGGGCTCGTGACTAAGTAATAACAGCCGCACGACTCGATTGAAGGTTAAGCTCGCTTGCCGCGGTAGGTCCGTGGATGGGCGACCATCTTAACATACCGAGACCCCTCCGTGCCTCGGAAAGCACGTTAAGCCGTTGGTCCCGGCTGCAATTCGTGGATCTTTGACAGTCGTTACGAGTCGTCAGAAGCCCGAAAGTCTGACACCCAGTATTACCAAGGGACATCGTATTACCCAGTAACTGGGTTGTGGCGATCAGATAGCCAGTCGCTCCGGATGTAAAATACTGGCATTCAGCTGCATACGGTTAGATTGGAAGCCGAGACCCAATAGCACTTTGCCCGACCCGGGAATCGAACCTAGGACCTCATGCTAAGCAGTAGCGCTTGCGACCACTAGACCAATGAGGCAGACACAGTTTTCTTCCATACTTCCCTATTAGGGAGTACTCACACTTATTCAGCTCCATTCGCGTTTCCCTGAACGATTTTGGTCACACTTATACAGTTCTGCTTCTATCAGCCGCGTACTGCGTCGTAAGAATGAGAAAAGCCGTCATAGCGTGTCTCTCCGCTGAAACGCTTCTCTCTTCCCAAGCATTATTTTTCCTCTGTTGATCGCTATAATGTGACTAACAATTATCGTACAAGCAAGAATATTTTTGAACTAGCAATATAAGTTTCTCTTCGTCCATCATTTTATTTCGTAAGAATAAAATAATTATAATTACGTTACTTTTAAAGTCCGACGTCCGAACTCTCTCAATCCTTCGCGTTCCTTCATAATGATTACGTAATAATAAATCAAATCTATGCAGGAACTATGCAGGTCACAACTTGTAGATAAGGAGTCGAGAACCATCCGTGTACAGCGCTGTTACGCCGCGTTCGGCGCTGAATGCGGCGGAACAGCGCTGAACGCGGCAGAACAGCGCTGAAGCTATCTATAGCACTCGCATGATAATAACACATTTGTCCTCATTTTATACTTGTTTGCCGCGAAAGCTGAATAGACGCGGAAAGCTGAACGGATGCATACATGTCTCCATACAAAATCGTTGTTTTCTATGGGCATAAGCTGAATAGAGCTGAATAAGTGTGAGTAGTCCCTTAGTCGTCATCTCGGTACTCACCTCCTTTTTAAACATATTTTGGTACCAATTTACAGAAATAAATATCATTTATCAACAAGAATTTTAGGTTCTGGATTTTATTTTAAAAATGTTTGCTTATACCTACACGTCACGTCGGGGGCCCTGTAGCTCAGGGCCGCCGTATCGTTGATATGGCTGATGCAGCGGTAGCTACGCCCCTGACCAGCAGAGCACATTAAAAACAATAACCAAAGATTTAAATCAATTCAAATCTTTGACAATAACATAACATATTTGAATAAAATATTTTTCGAGTAAATAGTAATTGATTCATATTTTTTATAGCCTTATCGCCGCGCTATTTGTTGTCAACATCTAAATATCAGCATGTTCCATGGATTACGTAGCGTAACGAAGCAGATTATGATTCCGCCTCTATCGCATCGTCTTACTCGCATTTCCACACGCCATTCACTAATCGGAACGATTATTTCCGGATACAAGTTGGTAATAATGAGCACAAACAATGCGTGGTGTTGCCAATTTTATTACTTTATTTCAAAATAGCGTCGTCGATGTCCCTTTTATTCTTGTTTATTGAACTCTATGAGTAGATATGTATGTACTAACAGATTAACAATCACCGTTGTTCTTTGTTAGGTTCATTTATCTTTGAACTTTTAGACAACGTATGAACGGAAAACGGTTGATTAATAAATCTTCTGGATTCTCTGTTTTTCTAGCAAGGTAATGATCTTAATCAGATTTTCTCTTCGAAACACTTTGTTTGGGTAGTTCTAAGTTAGGTTTACGCAAAGAGAATTAAACCACTATAAACATTGGGTTTACGATAGGCAGTTGACACGAATTTGAAAGGACGTTGGTTAATACAAGTTGGTTGGGTAGTTTAAATGCAAGAAGATTATGAGGGATGAATGGGAACAACAATTGGCCCGATGGCGTTCATCATTTGATGATGGTTGCAGAAGAGAGAAATATCAAATAAAATATGGGATGTATGGATTGTGTGAGATAAGATATAAAAGAATAAGGAGTGAATGACGTTAGACAGGGGAGAATGGAAGAAGGAAACGTGTTTGCGCCTACCCCAAGTAAAATGCGACACGGTCAAGAAGATAATGATGAAGAGTAAACTGTACCTATGCGTGAATAGCGCTCACTGGCAGAACATTGTTTAATAGAACGTAAAAAAAAAAAGGCAAAGCAGGCCAATATTTTACAAAACGTGCCGTATGATGTGTCAAGCGATTTTAAATAGAGTTCGGTGCAGCGATAATTTGCTATCACCTTGATCTGTACTGATCTTATGGCTTAGGTATGTTCTGCAAAAGGTATGGTTGAGGCGGAGGAGGGTAGAATATCGCGAAAACCATAGATAAGTAGCTACTTATCCAGTTTACAAGATCAGTTTTTAAATACATAGATAATATTATGAATGGCTATAAGATGTTAGCACAAAGAAGTCCATGCGAGCGCAGCTAATTATACAAATAAATATCAGAAATTCACGATCCGTAAAAAGTACTTACGAACAACTGATCATACCTCTTCGGGCATTGTTTCAACCTGAAAGTATAATCAATAAATCGTCACACTAGCTAAGTGTAGTGTAGAGCCATCACATATTAGTGTTAATGAAACACGAGTCGACGGATATGCCCATTGGTTTGCATGTTTCGCGACTTGATGGCGTATCAGTCAGGCAATCACCACCCTTTATGTTAGCTATTATAATGAACTTAATTTTTTAAAGAATACATGATGTATATTTAAGACTGATTTGAATTACATACCTATTTAAAATATTTAGCATAATCGGCCTATAATATCCCGCCGCTGAAATATAGTCCGATTATGCACAGGCCTCCTCTCTGTGAGAAGGGGTGAACCTTACGGTCCACCCCTTTACCACGCCGTCACAACGCGTCCGTCTACCACGCGGACCCAGTGCGGGTTGGTGGACGTTAAGTGTCCTCGAATTCGGTTCTATATTCAAGTAAGCTCGCGATGTTTTCTCCTTCCGCGTGTTGAGAGCAGTGGTAGTGAAATAAACTGCACAAATTAAAGAATATAGTCTTTGTCCTACAACTCAAGTCGGGTCAATACTCTCATTAGTCATTAATCATACATTGACGAATGAAATACATGATAACTGAAGGAATTTGTTGTTTTTTTATCGACTCTCGACTTAACTTGCGTTAAAACCAATATTATGGAAACTGAACTATGGGAATGGAACTCATGATATAGAACGAGTCTAAATTAGTATTGTGCTGAGAAAACTCTTCTAAATCTTTTAACCATTGTTGGTACCAATTAATTATCTACTGCAATGTACGCCGCAACATAATAATTGGGGCAGAGTCTAAAATACGCTGTTTAGACCTCAGTACAGTCTCGCTAGGCAAAGTGACCATGGGTGGGTATTAACAGAACCGGAATAAGTACCTAATTATTGAGTTTTCGAAGCCGTAGGCTCGCCGAATGATCTCAACCTACATAAATATGCGAGTACAAAAAGAAAGTAAAATAAACATAAAAAATTAATTAATTGGGTATTTCTTTTAGTAATAGGCCGGAGTCTGGTTTCATGCCCGGCTAGTGGTAATCACCCCCATTACAAGAAGTTTAAATGTCGACATTAGGTACATAATGCAACTCTGCACTCATTGGAGGAAAGGGTGATGTTATGTCATGCTCATGTACATTAACATAATCTTTTTGTCTGAGCTAAAAGGCGAAAACACTATTCGAATACACTGGGGCTCGTTTCTTTGTTAACCAGATGAAGAGACGACGCAAAGTATGCTAAGACTACCTACCAAACAACACGGGATCCGACTTTAATTTGTACGGCAGACATGGGGCCTGTACAGCCAGACACAGCGAAATGTAGACTGCCTGAAGTAGACTGACTGAAGTTGACTGATTTGTTTAGTCCTGACTTGGTGAGGGCGGACTCCTGGTGTAAAGTAGGTAAGGTTATACACATATCGTTAATATTGAAAAGGAATAACTTTGGAAAATCGGTTATCGGTGCCATGGAAGCGTTACGAAAACTGCATACTTACCCATTGCATTTTCTTTTGCTGTTTGTAGAGCAATAAAAAAGAATGTTAAGTGTCAGATGCAAGCAAGTGCATATTTATGGCTCGACGACGCCTAGTCTTTTCCCAACTTCGTTGGAGTCGGCTTTCAGTCTCACCGAATGCAGCAGAATACCAGTATTTTACATGGAGCAACTGCCTATCCGACCTCCACAACCCATTCTGTGTGTCACGGGTAAATAATATATGATATAATTACAAAATCTCTAATATTTACAAGATATAACTACTGAATCTATAATTTTATTTGATATAATGATCAGTTAAGTTAAACGATTGATATAATTTTAAAGTAACTAATTTTATAAGCATAACATACATTGAATATAAAATCCTTTGATATACCACTCAAAAGACATAAAACCTATTTAGTCTAATATGATAAAACGCCTAGTAAAAAACACAAAGCAAAATTTCAGATATACACATTATAACATTGTCTAATTATTAATAAGTTGTGAAATGTAGATAACTTAACAAATATCATTGTTAGTTCTCTCTTTGTGTGCATAATCTTGCTCAGTTGATTGTGAACATAATTATGTGGTTTTTATTTCCCTGTAAAAAACATGCAAACAAGCATACATCATGCATGCAGCAGGCATGCAAACAAGCATACACCATACATGCAGCATACAAGCAAGCATGCAGCATGCAAGCAAGCATGCAGCAGCCATGGTTTCTGTCACGGCTCCGGCGGTCCCATGCGAGCTTATCGTCGCAGATGTTTCACGCTCACCACCGCGGCTGAGGCTGGCCGGCGAAAAACCACCTGCTCCTTAGCTCGCGGGCCGCCTCGCCCCTCCGCGCCTACACGATTTTAAATAACTCTCTGGGGGTAGGGCAGACCAGACTACGTGGAGTCGGTTTTGCAGCGATTCGTTTGATTTTCGATTTCGATTCGTTTCAAATGATTCATCAACATATAGGGGACCTGGCACTCTGCTCCGCTCCCGCCTTAATCTTCTCGGATTGCGGGTGTTAACCATAAAAATGGTATCAATATTATATATTTTAAACGATAGGCCTAATGATTTTCGATGAAATAAACGTTATATCAATATTATATATTTTAAACGATACGCCTAATGATTTTCGATTAAATAAACGTTATATCCAATAACATTATACGAAATAAGTTTTAGAGTATATAAATGTCATATCTATAGAAATGATATCAACAGTTGGTATAACTCACGTTTATTATATCTTGTAAACGTTATTGAAATGAAAATATACCAAATAACTTTATATGATATGAGACGCACCCGTGTGTCACGACACCCCGTGGTAGGACTGTTTGTAAGACTTTTGGGCTTCTGACTATGCGTAACGACCGTCAAAGATCTACGACTGACGACAACACGTGAGCGAAAAAAACCGCTGTAGGTAGATGCTTAAGTGTCTCTCACCTATTACAAAGCTATATTTTGAAAGGTTGTTTGAAGAAAGACTATCCCTGAAGCCCTAAATTAAGACTGCGGCTCCCTTTTGGCCGAACTTGTTAAAATGATAACGTATGTCGGTGCATTAGCATATTTTAAACAACCAGCATCAAGGAATAGTCCTCTTCAGCTGGCAGCAACTGCCGCATTTTACAGCGCGTCCAGCAGTCAGGTACCATATAGGCGGAAGGGCCGCAAATAGAGGCGCGAAAATCCGGCAAAAACCAGTACAGTATGAACAACTGGAAAGGTATTTATTCTTATGTTTATACTCAGCATTGTGTGATGGACAAAGCCCTCAATGGACATCATTGCTGAGATAGAACTAGTTCACAGCCAACATAATCTCAGCAAATTAGGCTAATATTACTAAACTAATTGTGTTAAGGCGTATTCCAGGAGATAGTTAAAATTATTTTATGTGTCATGCTAAAACTTACCTTGTATGAAAGTGTATGTGTAGAGCAATGAAGCATTACCGTCTTGTCATACTTATACAGGCACCGCAAATATCTGCAAGAGAAAAACTGTTGAGTTATCTGTCTCACATTGATAATGCATATACCCACTTTTACATAAACTATTAATGGAATAAAAAAGAAATCTGAGAATTTGATTTCAGAGAAATAAAGGTATCTTATATACCGCTAATCTGGCTATTTTTCTTAATTATAAAAAAGTTTTTAGGTGCATCCGGTTTGACTGGAAGCCGACCCCCACATAGTTGAGAAAAGGCTAGGCAGATGATGATGATGATAAGGAAAGTAGGTACATTTTAACATCATTTCGTTGCTAAGGAGCCAGCTAAGTTATGATTCTCATTAAATCAGTGACTAAGTTACCTTTATCACCCAACTGAGCATAACTAAGACTCAAACTCACACACTGTTTACTTAATTTTGATAATAGGTGTGTATAAAGTTATTTGAGGTATACATTTTATAAATAGATATAAAGTTATAGATATAGGTACAGAGCACTCGGCAACTGAAAAAAATGGGCCCTTAATTTTTTTTTTATCAAAATAACTCAATAGCACAATTGACATAAATTACAACAGTACTATGTAATCAGGCAATTTTGGTCTACCAAATAAGAAGCAGAAGTCCTTTTAGGTAATAATACCATTTTAGCAAATTAATATGCACACACATTTGTGATGTTCATGGTGGTATTTTCTCAAACCTATAGCTTCCTGGATTTGAAAGGCTTATCTTCAGCAGTGGATGACCGGTGAGGTAATGGGTTAGTACATAGTTGAGGGAATAAATAGTGCTTCTTGAGTTGCGCACGCTAAAACAAGAAAATTAGGTATGTTTTATTTAAAGGGTAAAAGAAAATAAACATTTTCATTTAAAATAAAAGATTTGGGTAAGTTGATTTTTTTAAATGCACGCTAATGCGCCCCACAGAACTCATTTTTTTCTCTAATAAAAATAACTTGAATAATCAGAATAGTTTTGTAGTATCTGTTTACCTTTTAATTTGTTTTCCTAGGTTTGAATTTAAACAGTTCGTTGCCCGATAGAGCGCCCGAGCGATCGTGATTTTGTCTGATTTGCAATAAGAAGAAAATTGCCACTGCTATATTACTTTACTCTTTGGCCACTGCTATCAGATTGTCACTGTCAGAAATTGACATATGACTAAATTCTTTGTGGTCCATGTTTTTGAGGCCCCAAGTCTCTAGTTTCCATGTTTTTTATTAGGTCCAGTAACGGTCAATCGGTTTGAAAACAAATCTTACATGCACGTTTGATTCAACCTGTAACATACCATTTGTCGAGACGTATCAAACCAACAAACCAAAGCTCAGACTCAACCATAGATTATACTTATGTGTCAACCAGATCGCAACAAACTATAATCGCTAGATGTGGTCGCAAAGCATGCCCTTAAAGGAAGATAAGGCGCTCCTTGCGTCTATTCTAAGTATTCTAACCACAGACTTTAACCATCTTGTATTTAAATAAATAAGAAAAAGAATATTGCCTTGCGTGCTTAGATCACTTAGAACACGTGTGTCAATGGACAAAAAAATGACAACTTATGCCACTAATATCTTTTTGATTTTCGGAAAATGTCAAATAACACACATAGTAACAAAATGTTTTGTGTACATCTTACAAAAAAAAATGCCGCGTTTTGCTGTAATCGGTTGTACTATAAACTCATGTATTCACTAAAGAATTACGACTGAAAACCAAGGGATATAGCGATTAACATACGCAGTTTTATCTCCCGACGCAAAAACGACGGGGTGTTATAAGTTTGACGTAGCTCTGTGTGTGTGTGTGTATAAGTCTGTCTGTGGCATCGTAGCTCCCGAACGGATGAACCGCTTTTGATTTTGTTTTTTTTGTTTGAAAGGTGAATTTGTCGGGAGTGTTCTTAGCTATGTTTTATGAAAATCGGTCCAAGATAGCCACCGCCACAAAATGGCGGATTACATATTTTTTCACAACTCCCTCAATATGGGTATCAAATGAAAGGGCTTGACTAATAGAATACGACAAATTTACACTATGACAAATTTCAAATCCAAGATGGCCACCACCACAAAGCGGCGAATTACAAAAAACCTGATTAAACACCTAATTACCTGAATCTTTAACGCAAGAAAATAAAATAAATGAAATAATAAGGAGTCCCTACAAATAGCATGAAATAAAAAATTAAATTTAAAATTTACAAAACCCCCGGCACAAAATAATAATGCTGCGGCTATTTTTTCAATAGTTTTTTTTTATTGTTTTAGGCTTTTTACATTCGTACTATTTTTATTATTATTTTGTGTCGGGAGATTTTTTAATTTTTAATTTATAGCGCAACAATTCAAGCATGTGTGCTAACTCTCTAAAGGTATGACCAGTTTTGGTGTCATCAGTTTCATGCTGCTAAGGTATCCCGAAGTTAAAATTACATTCAAATGATTCGATTCTGGGATAAGTTAAAAGGTTTTCTAGGTTCAGATCGTAGCTATTAGACATCTAATATCTCTATCACTACATATTATAAAATTAAAGTCCCCCCGCCGCGTCTGTCTGTCTGAACGCAATTAACTTAAAAAGTACCGACCGGATTTTCATACGGTTTTCACTAATGGACTTATGGACGGAGTGATTTAATTCTGTAAGGATTTGTGTAAATTGGCTGAAATATGACGATGATCGTTAAAGATAGCGGAATTTCGCGAAATATTTTTTTTAACAGTCTCGCAGTTCAACCTAGGTTTATATTATCATTTATCACATTATATCAGTGCTAGAATTAACATCTCTGAAGTTTTTTAGTCAGGGAAATCATCCTCAGGTTGGTTTTCAACTCCGATCAAGTTATTCCTGTCATAGGCCTCCAGTCTTCAACAAAAAATGAACTTACAGTTAACAAACACAAAATTACATATATATTATAAAATGTTCATATTATAATTACTTTCCATTAAAGCTGCTTTTTTACCAGTGGTAGATGCTTTACGTTTACTAAACTCGTCTTTATAAAGAGCTACGCTCCAAGTCGAATAAATATTTATCTAGTTTTCGTTTAAATTGTGATCGACACAAAAGTGAACATAAACAAAACAATGGCGATTTGTAGGCGGGCAACAGTGCTGCCATCTATGATGAGCTTTCAGTTTTAAACACCATTGTTTTGTGAAATGTATTGAAAAAACAAGATGGCTTCCGCCATCTTGTTTTTCAATTCTTAGTTAAGATTTACAAAAACAAACTATTTCTATTATTCAAGTAAACGAATAGAAACCAAAACTACCAAGTTCATACAGCTAAAAAAAATACTTCTAGAATAACAAAATAGATGTATTAAGTGATATCAAAAATTTTCTAAGGCTACCTGTGTATCAAAATTTTTCTAAGGCTACCTAAAAAATGCATACTGGGTATTCTGTACCAAACTTTCAGAAAATAGAAAATACAAAATCCACAATAAATTATTGTCCTTATCTGAAAATAATTTCAGACATCGAGCGCATTCTGAATTTAAAGTCTGACTAGAGAAATTACTTGGTGTTCCTAACGAAACTGTCTAATCGGCTAAACTGACGAATCAGTGAAATTGACTAATCAACGAAACCGGCGAAATAAAAAAAAAACTGACCGTGATACGCGGACTCGCGATCATAGGTCCTGTCTGTTGACTCATTTTTAAATATGATGTCCGAATAACGATTAAAATTGCATTAGAAAAGTATAAATCATTATTTTAAATAATGCATCATATATTTTATGCTTAGAACAATTTAATTTCAATTTCCAATTATCTATTTCTGATATACGTCATATAAATAATCCAGTCGATCGATATTTAAAAAACTCTAAGCAAATCTTAATCTTTAGCACACTGTTACAATAAAAAATCAATAGTGATGATGTGTGTATCTATAATTTCGGATAATATGTATATATCTGTGTATCGATTTTAGTGTATTATATACATAATATTTGCACCAACGAGAGCTCCATTTTTTTATGTCCAGGAAAATCACAGTCCATTTCATGGTTGCCTGGAAGAGATCGCAAAAAGCGATAAGGCTGCCCATTGTATATTATGTAGTGTTTGATGTGTTTTTTATGTTATGTATTTTTGTATAAATATTGAACGCAAATTTGAGTAATGGTAATACGAATATTACGTGTTATTGAACCTGTGTTACGTTCGTGTTATTACGTTCTAGAGTTAATAATATTTTGAATGATATTTTTGTTACATTCTAAATCGTTACTACATGTTTAAGTATGTGCGATATTTGTGAAAATTAAAAATGTAAACACGCACGATTGGCGCGAAATTTTGACTTTGAATACCAAAAAGCTTCATTATCACTATTTATTTAACTTGAACAATAGATGAATTCGTGAAATAATTAGATAATATATTGTTCGCTGCTCCTGTAGTGGAGTGTGGATGTTCGGAATTTCCAGTTTTGTTTTTTACGGTCGATCACAACTGTCACCAAAATGACGATTATCGCATTTACAGACTTGAATTTTATAAAGGTAAATTAATAAACTTGCGCACTAGATATGAAAGATAATTATAATGACGTTAACATAATTGAGTTTTTTATCTAATTCCGCACATTGAAAAGTATTGATGGGTAGCATAATAAATACGTAATCAATTTATGGCGTCATACCTAATATGTCGTCATTCTTAAGTCCGATGGGATCCATTACGTTACCGAGCCGGGTGGTATAATTTTATTAAAGATCTGAGGCGCAGTGGTTAAGCGATTGCCTGCTGCGCTGCATGTTGCGGGTTCGATTCCCGCACGGAAAAAATATTTGTATGACCTACAAGTAGTTGTTCCGAGTCTGGCTGATAACGCACCCACGATACAGGAGAAATTGAGAAATTACTAGTGTGGGGCAACGTTTAAAAAAAAAAACCTAACATTTTATCCTATGGTATGATGACGCCAATTAAAGAAGTTACAGACAGCAGCAATAAAAAAATAGCAGTAATGCGTTAACTTACCTTTAACCATTTGGCACCTATTTAGTGTTATGTTTAGGTTAAAATAACGGACAATTCAATTCTTTGAGAAATCAGCGCCATCTAGTCTATAGCAGAGGTACTTATAATACTTATTCCGTGCTGACGGGGAAGCGCCAGGGTAGCCCGTGTAATTCAATTTTTTATGCGTTTTTTACAATTTGCAGGTCAGGGTGAGGCGGTACGGTGAATATATAATCATATTGATTGATATTTTATGAAGTAGTCATTCAATAGGGTTATATTGATGATTTTAATGATTATAATTTCTGTAAGTACATACTTGCTATGGCCGCGGATCATATTTTTTTCAATATACTCGTACAACCTGACACTGACCTGCAAATTGCAAAAAACGTCATACGATTTGAATTTCGCGGGCCATTCTGAAGCTTCCCCCTTAAATTTAAAGGCTATGCTTAGCACTCTCAAACTCACCGCGTGATACATTTAACACAAACGGTATTTTGGGATAAGGGTTCACAGAATTACCGCTAATTAATTTGTTATGTTTTATTTTACCACATTTTTACATTGGTAATGGTAACACTAGTGGTGTGTGTCGCCTGGCTCATGTCGCCATAGTGTTTATTCTGTCTATGGTGTCGCCCATCCATTTCCAAGAAGCCGATTTGTGTTTTGACATAAATATTATTCAATATTTTGTGTGTTTAGTTTGATTTACTGAGTTTATTTTGTTCAAAGTTAGTTTCCTTTCAAGCAAATTAACATGACTTGGGGTTTTGTAACATGCGGGCCTAATGAGGCGCTTGTCGTCTCCGGTGAGTATACTATTTACACAATCTCTTTTTTTTTTGTTGTTTCCGGTGTTGTACATAATTCAATACTGTATCAATTATCATTATTAAATACTATATCATAGTGCTGCTTTCAATAATTTCGTATCAGGTTTCTTCTTTATTACTTAGTATGTTCCTACTGTAAGAAGGTTAAGGATGACATCATTGCACCAAATTAATGTGTTTGGCTAGCGCGAATTGTAATTATATATGTACATCTATCTACTTGCGCACTAGGTATGCACGACAGCTCTAGTCAGTCATTGATAAAGGCAAATATAAAAATACCCTAGGGGTGGGACATATCTATGAAAATAGTAATGTAATATATAAATATATTGACAATAATAATATAATTACTGCTACTATTATAATTACTTTGTCAACGCCATTTAAAGTTAAAATAATACAAAGTATTAAAAAAAAACAATGGCTCCATAATTTTTCAGTCAGAGAGTTAACTTAAGATTCTTGTGATCCACTAGTGACTGCACATAACTTTTTGTAAAATCTTCCGATATCTGTATTATTATACTGCATAGATAAAAATGACATGACCTGGAAAATTAACAATTAGCTATTTGTATCTGTTGTCTTTATCTGGGGGGCCATCTAAATAATGCAAGTCGGCCAGGCTAAAAATAAATTTGAGCTAAAAGAAAATGATAACAGGAATCTTTACATAAGAACTAAATTAAAGATCTCCTTAGATTATAGGTATGATATTTTTATGCAGCAGTACATTTTTATTAGGATTGGGGATTAAAATATGTTATTAATTTCAGGGGTAAATATAGGAAAATCTTTAGATCTGGTCACAACAGCGGTTTGATAAATGATCAAGTAGGCCCAGTCTGACCTATTGGTGCCACAATAGCACAATAGAGCAGTCAGCCTTAGCTTGTGCTATTGTGGCACCAAAAGTCAGTTTGACAATTGGAATTGTAAAATGATATATTGGCTTTGCTGCAAGAGTGTCACCTAGCATGCAGTGAAGCTATAAGCACCAAACAATGCACCTCTCTGTGTGGTTCAGTTAATAACATTAATAATACACTTCTTTATCTTGCTAAGTACATTCTTTATATTTAGGAAAAAATTTATAAAAATGACCTGCAAAAAATTTTGTGTGAGTCATTCAATACTATAGTGTGCAAAAAGTTCCCTCATATAATTCTATTTTACATTAAAGTGTTATCTTATGTAGATAAGGTCTGAATTTCTTTGTATTGTTCACATAGTTCCAAAAAGCATTGAATAATGGAATTATAAAGTATAAATAATAATAATACATACAAGCTACACAATAATAATCAATGTCACGGTAAAACAAGTAGCCCATTGGCAAGTTTGTAGCATTTATTGTCACATATTTTTGTTAAAGTAATATAGTGACCAAGCATGACCAAGTTTTTGTAACTACTCTATTTTAATGGTAAAAAAACAAATTCGAGTAGTTTGCTACATTAAGTTGTTTTGCACTGCTCAAGATTTCTAATTAGATTGCTTTTGCTCTACTTCTGTGTCCAATATCATCAACTATGTAATATTATGCTACAGGCTTCGCACAGGTGCAATGATAGCAAGTCTAAACATTTAGATATATGCGCTAAATCTAGTTGATTCCATCACCATTTAGATTAAGCGCAGATATCTCAATGTTTTCACTGCATCAAAATTCTTTTTTTAGTTTGTAATAAGCCTATAACGTTCCCACTGCCTCCTCAAATAACTGCTGAGCCACCACTGACACATGAAAAGCGACTTTGTTTTAAACTATATATCGATATAGCTAAACTATGCTAATCCTGTCCATAATACTACAGTAAAACGGGGTGAATAGGAATGCAGGGGTAAATCGGGCCGAAACTTTAAAATGGATTTGTACTTTAAAATAATATAGTTTGCTGCAAACAAGGACACTTAATCTTTAATTAAGAAACAGTAAACACATTACAGTCTTTTCTGGCAACAAACTATATTATTTCAACGTTGAAATCCATTTTAAATTTTCGGCCCGATTCACCCATGCATCCCGATTCACCCCATTTTACGGTAGTCTATTAAATTGAGTGTTGTTGAAATGTCAAATCTACATTCATTAGTGTCATTCACATTAGCAAATTATTAGATTGCTTGAATTCCTGAGGATTTATATATGTATACTGTTGTAAACAAGATTATTTGCAAAAAGATAAGTTGTATTGGTATGTTCCTGAGTCATCTTATGCAATGCTTATGGCAGAAAGAATGGTTTATTCTTTTAACCCTGACATATGAGGATGGGTTTTATAAGTTTGACAGTTCTTTGTATCTGTGGCATCTCTGTGATGTGTAGAGTTTCTTGCTGGCTCTTCTCCATAGGAAACAACTGAACAAGTGAACATGGTTTGATGATGAGGCAATAGGGGTTCACAGGATCTCGGCCTTACGAATCGTGAACCATCAAGTTTAGACTCGCTGGATTGGTATAGATGGGTAGTTTGTAGACAATAGTGTGGTTACCTTGGCCTGATTTGGCAACCAGGACAGTGCAGCTTAACCAACTACTCGGCAACTTACAACAGAATCGTGTTTTGACTCATTCAATTGGTCTCGATGCGTAGTTAACTTAGAGATGGTGAACATAATTTGTTGATGGAGCAGAATGATGGTCATTAGAAATCGGCGTTAATCATTATAGACCGCCCAAGCTTGGTTGAATTGGTCTAGATGAGTAGTTGGTGGATAGACTGTAAATTCTCTGTTGATGTAGCAGGAAGGTGGTCAGTAAAAGGAAGTCAGGGTTTTTTTTTTTTTTTTTTTTTTTTTCTATTCTGGGATGAGCGAGGGAGAGATCCTCACGCCTCAGCCGCCGAGGGAGATGCTCCGGGCGTCGGGAGCCCCGTGACGACTCCCGGCCACCGTAGGCGCGAGCCTGCTGGTGGAGAGCAATGGGTAGCTGTCTGTTCTATCAGGACCAGGCCCGTGCCGGACGGCGCGTATGTGTTCCACGCGCGCCTCAAAGAGATGTCAGCGTAGTTGACGGGGCCTGACAGGGCCGAAGCCTGCCGGGGTAGCGGGATCGTCCGAAAGGGTTACCGCTGCCCTGGTACATAAAGGGCTAAGGAAGGAACACGGGTGGGTTTTAGTCAGTAAGAGTCTGACACTCCCTTCTGCTCCACCCAGAGCGGGAGGGGCCATTTGATGAATTCTCATCCAGAAAAAAAAAAAAAGGGTTTTTTATTCTTCTACCACTCGTTCAAAGCTAGGAACAAACTAGAAGGAGGTTTTCAGAAAAATTCTTATAATGAATAGTTAAAGGTAAAAATTACATAGTGGGTATAGATCGTTCATTAGTGTGTAAGTGACTATGAAAAGGCATAGCCTTGGAAAGCCATTGTGATCAGGGCTAGGCAAATAATTGCTTTGTAAATTACCATACAACAACCTCATTAGTTAATTGGCTGAAAGCAACGACGTAAAGGCCAGTATTCATTTGAAACAATATTGAATAACAATCTCACAACTTTGTACCGTCTGCAACAACACTGCTGTGCGTCTTTCATTCGCCATGCGTACGAAATATTAATTATATATGTTGGCAGCAACACTGTAACATTCTATTTTGCCAGCAATATGTTTTCCGCAACACAAACACATGTTGCTGAAACATGTTACACAAAATGCAACTCTGGCTAAGCTCTTGGTTCAACCCCAGCGCAAAGAATAATATTGTGTTCCCAATGAATACGCGCCTAAGTTCCTGGTTCAACCCCAGGGGCAAAGAATAATATTACGTTGGTCAGTTCACAAAAAATTGCTGTTAAATGGAAATACAACTTTCCCTGTTATTTACTATTATTTCTTAAGTATGTTTTTCTTTCGTCTTTTTTTTTTACCATTTAATTGCGCTTTTGTGCTGTCTTTTGTGCGCACTGAATAAATGTTTTATCTATTAATTCCTCTGATGATAACTGTATAGTATTAAGGGCTGGTGTCCGTAAATTCTCTCTATTTTGCGTATGGTGCTAATAGCACAGACATTGGGTAGATTACATCATCATAGCACCAAGCTATTATGATGTAATCTACCCAATTTCTTATAAATATTGCCCTCTCTTTTTGACCTAGTTTGCAGTCTATGTGGAATGTCATCAATGTAACGAATATAATAGCAACGCGAAGTCTTTATCTGGTAACTGCGAAAATGTCAAAAACAAGATGAATGTTTATCAAAATCATGCTCAAGTGCTCATGCAAAAGATAACTTGCAATGATAAAATGTATGATTATGAATATTTTGTTTTTATTGTGATGGATTTGATGATAAACACAAATATTTTTATAATCCTGTGTACTCATTTTTCTTTTGCTTTACTCAATATCCAGCAAAGCGAAATTACTTTTGCTTGTGCTGCCTTATTAATATAAGTATTACATTTTCATGTTTGCAATTGTTTTATTCAGGATGCTGTTACTCAAAGCCACTACTGGTGCCGGGCGGGCGCGCGTTCGTTTGGCCGGCGATCCAAAGTGTACAGCGTATTTCCCTGAACACCATGACTCTACAGGTCGAGTCACCAACTGTTTATACCAGCCAGGGTGTACCAATATCCGTGACGGGTATAGCACAGGTAATTATATCGTCACATATCAATATGAAACAACATTAAAAAAAACTAGTAATTGCTAATGTCACCCACTGCTTCTATGGTCTAGCAGCACCTAGTCTGCTGATCGGGGGACCTAGGTTCACTCGCTGGAATAGGCAGTTTATTATGTTGTTGTCACACTGTCTTACCACATCAATTAACTCACGCAATCGCAGTTCACTGCTTGATATACGGCTCTCCCAGGCTGCGTCACAACGCCCTGTCCTCTGCCTGTCCTCCCTCTTACCACATACTTTCAATCTAATTACAGGTCAAGATTCAAGGTCAAAACGCTGAGATGCTGCTCTCTGCGTGCGAGCAATTTCTGAGCAAAAGTGAGCAGGAGATACAACATATAGCCCTTGTGACCCTTGAAGGTCATCAGCGTGCTATCATGGGCTCCATGACAGTTGAAGAGATATACAAGGACAGAAAGATCTTCTCTAAGAAGGTTGGTGTGCAGTTTTATTCAAATAATAATTATATACTATGAACAAATAATAGCTTATCATATTTGAATATCGTTTAAAATACAATATATTATCGCCAAAATCTATATCTGACCACCGTAAGGACTTCCTGTTTGCAGCGCATATTATTAGTCGACCTAAAAAGGATCCTCTTTTGTTTTACTAACGGACGCAGCTGTGGTCATCTTGTGCCCCGTGCACATGATGACCACAGCTGCGTCCTTCATCATTTTGTTTTCGACATGGTCAGATATTAGGTTTTGGCGATAGTACATTTATATTCTTTATTTATGTAATGTAATACAATTTTTTTAAATACTTTTCCAGGTGTTCGAGGTAGCTTCAAGCGATCTCATCAACATGGGAATAACAGTCGTTTCATACACACTAAAAGACATCAGAGACGAAGAGGTACATAATATTTTCCTTATTCAACATTTTTCCTTAACTACTTATTTAATTAATAACCATTTTAATGTTTATAGCTCTCTTGATCATAACCTGTTTTCTAATGATTGACTAACTTCATTAGGATGATAACATTCTGGGTTTTTCCATTAATATTTCCACTTTCAGTCACTTTTATCACTACTAGACAAAACACATGACAATGAACTAATTCACAAAATCATTTTACACTGTAATAAGTATGTTGTATCTACTTATTGAAACATTGAGTAGAATATTTTTTTCTTTCGACATGGCAACAGGGAGCTAAGGTATGTAGGTTTAAAAATGGCGTTGAATGTTTTGTTAAAGCCATCATTTTATGAATTTTCATAGATGCCACTAAAATAATAGGCTTCATAAACGAAAATATGTCATAAATCAGACAATATTCTCTACCCTATTGGGTGAGTATTTTGATGATTGTGTGACGTTTTGAATGGCTTCTCCTATTATTCTTGCTCACAAGCAATCGAAACGTGTGAGTTCTTTGCGGCGCACATTTGTAACAGCTTCACGCTATTCTGGCCAATTAGCAATGTTCGTTTTAATTAAGGCAGCGATTTTATGTGACCAGCTCCAAGGGATTAAAAAATCATGTTGCGTAATTTTTTATTTCTTTGGAACCTGACATTACCGCACATTTTTCACAAACACTTTACACATGCACATCGCTTTTGATAAGCCGAACTGATTTTACATAGAACTACGAAACGAAATTCAGACATTGCACCAAATCGACTCATTTTGTACACTTCTTTTCACAGTTTGTGAGAAAGAGAAAAAAAAATTAAACAAAGGAGAATGGCCAATGAACTATGGGTATCTGCCCAACAGCCCAATAGCCATAAAATATATACCAATGCAATGCTTTTCAAGGAGAACCTTTGCTGCTATAGTTTGACCGAAACTGCTGTACCGCGCCTTAGGAATGCGCGGCGAGGCGGGAGGAATGCGCGGCGAGGCGGGGGCGGGACGCCGTGAGCGATGACAAATGAGCGGCCTGCACTGTCCCCCCGTCTCGCAGCGCACATACCGAAAACGCGGTACAGCGATTTTGGTCAAACTATAACACGACTTTTTCCTATTGTTAGTCAGTTCGGAGTTTATTACATATGGGTGACTACTTGGACACCGAAGATTAGGAATTTTCTTAGCGTCTAATACTCATAACTAGTCATAAGACATATTTACATAGTTTCTTTAGTTCTTCACAGACAGATACGAAAAACGACTTTGTTTTATACTTGTAGATATAAGATAAAAATACCTGCCTCTGTAGCCGAAATGTAGTTGTACATAATACATGTCTGACCACCTTTAGGAAATTCAGGCTTGGAGTTTTGTTATGTTAATGAAGTTACTGTTTATTATTTCAAGACAAGTAGTAGTATTAACAAACATTCTTCTAACTATGTCTCCATACGGACAATCAATTGAGAGAAGTCGACATAATATGAAATATTCTCCTTGAAGACCTCTATCCATTGTTACATAATTTTAACGCTATTGGGCGTCACGGCAGATTAGCTCGATCTCCTTTGAATTTGAGCGGAGGTATTACAAGCTTTTAAAAAAAACAAAATTTTTATTTGATGAATATACAAAAATGTTTTCAAGAGCGCTGGAGGTGATGATATTAATAGGTGCTGTCACCTGGCATTTCGGGTTTTTTGCGTCACAAAACTATACTTTTATATTTCAATTGCTTTCGTTTTCTCACAATTAGGTAATAAAATTGTCCATAATGGGTTTATTTCGTGCATGGACCCTTAAATATTGATTCAAACAAAGGTGCGTCCCCACCGCAAGTATTCGTACTCAATCAACGACTAATTGCCTGAGTTTGCCAATCATTACTTTGCGAACAAATTATTGTGATTCCAAAGGGCGGTGCTTGTTAGAAAATAACTACCAAAGAAGTACTGTGGTCACGATTTTCCAAAAAAAAAAAATCGCTTTCTGACGATTGTTCGCGGTGTAGACGCACCTCTATACTACAAAACAATAGGTACTCGAAATTGATCTACGTTAATTCGCTTTGTGAATAAAGCGAAGTAAATTGAATTGGCGAGAATTTGAAACATTATTTTTATACAGTGACTCCCATACGAAACGCATCAGTTAGGTTCGGTAACTCTGCATTTGATATTCCATATTCATGCTTATTTCAGTATTATGTATTTTTGGTTAATGTCGTTAGTTCTAGATGCACATAACGTCAGAATCAATGTTAATACGTCTATTATGCTGAACCATCTGTGGTGTTTGCCTTGCTTCTTGGCAGAGCTTACTTATTGTTTAATTTTATTACGAATGGTGGAATGGGCCATTCGTAATAATTCCATAACATTAATATAGACCATCACTATGCATCTTCTCTCTTTTCAACTTTAATGATGTGATGAAAAGGGCATGAAAACTATGTCGCAGTGGCAGCAAAGCTAAGCTGTAGAAAGATGAGCCTTTCTACCGAACTGCCGAAACTGAGCGGTGCGTACGAGGGTGTATCCCAGATGCCCAGATTTGCTCTATTGTGGTTTCCGGCACGTGTCTTACAACAAATGATATTTACTCAAAAATGCTTGGAAATTCGAGCATTATTTTGACAACCTTCTTCGAGATAAATCTAAAATACTGGACTGGTCAAATTACATGCCAGCAGCGGCCGGCAATGTTAGTATGAAAATCCATAACTGTCGTGTTTAGCGGCCGAATAAAATACTATGAAAACTCGTATATCTATTGTTAAAAATGGAAGAACCTTTACTTCAGAACATGGCAACCAAGGAGATAACTTATCTTACTTATCAAAGATTTTATTTCAATTCCGAACTGGCTTGCAAATCAGCTGTATAAAGTAAAAAAGAAACATTACCATATTGGCGCGTGAAAAATTATTGTTGTTCGTCATTGATTCTGACATTTATAATTAAGTTTGCATTATTTGAGAAAAGTACTATACAAGCCTTGGCCGCAGCCAGGCATTGATGGACTCACCTATGTATGCCTCGGCCTCTTTTGCAGGCCGAGGAAGTAAAGTACTATAGGCACCATAAGGTTTGTAAGCGATTTTAATTAAACAGTTTTCAATTATATTAAAACTTCTTTGGAAGTTAAAGTCGTTAGGTAATTGACGAATCAAACGACAAAACAAAGGGGCATAATAATGCCAACAAGGAGATTTGGTTATGAATATACCGGTAACCGCGAACTAAATGAAGTATTGAATAACGCTGACAAATGTGTGATTAGCATGTGGCTACATGCTAATCACACATTTAGGCGTACGAGGAAAAAGATAAAGAATAGCGTTTGCTTAGAGCTTAAAAGTAACTAAAAATAGAACTGATAACAATATGGAGACGTTTGCCTGTACGGTGATAAAATCACCACTCTCTGCATTTGTAGCACAGTCTGAACTTCACTCCAGCACAACTATATTTTATATTATATTTTATTTTTATTATTACCTGTATCTCTTGAGAGATCATTAGTGGAATGCGATAGACTGAGTTGATGATTCAAAATAGATAAAAAACAGCTTTCTTAAATGGTTGCATCGATTTAGATAAAAATATTAAAAATTTCTTATCAGGGACAAAATCACAAAAGGATTAATTTTGGAAAATAATCCATACGGCTATTAATCTTAGATAAGATTTGCAATGCTATTATGGGAATGGGAATTAGGAAGTTATGAAATGTTAACCCTTCAATTGACATCGCCGGCGTCGTAACGATAAAAAGTATATAAACAATGTTGGTGTACTTTTATAGAGCCTTTAATGTTATTTGGAAACTAGTGAAATTACATTTATAGATATCGTTAAAAAAGAGTCAATGCACTATCCTAAATCACGTCCAGGCTTTATACTAGGTATGCGTTAACTGTATTTTACAGCAATTCAACGAAGATAATTATTTTTCGTGATTATTTAAATACTTGAAATTAACCAGGTTTTGCTATGTATCCTCCAGAATACTCCTCTAGAGATACGAATTTGGATGAAAGCATCCAAATCCGTTCAGCCGTTGAGGCGTGATTGTTAGCAACCATCAAAATTCACAAAATACAATTTCACATTTATAGGATAGTAGGATTTCTACGTAAAAATTTAGCTATACAATGTCAAACTCATGTTAGCTGCCTGAAATAAGAACTGACAATCAAACAATTTGACGGAGTTTGATAGTCAGCAAATGTTTGTGTCACCTTTCAGAAATTGGGTTTTATAAGATTCTTACTAAAAGTTATGTTACACGGTAATAGCAACTTGAGAAATAAATAAATTTTATTTAATACAATAGTTTACTATCAAAATCGTTTGTCTTCAGTTTGGAGGGTAAGTTGGTGAAGTTACAGGAATATGTAGGCATAAATTGTTAATGGTTTTTTTTTTTCATTATTTAGGTACATTTACAATTAACCACATGCTTGAAAAGTGTAAAACTGAAGAAAAAGACTTTAATAAAAAATTAAACCGCCGAAAAAACTCAAAAGCAAAAAATAATAAACCTTTTTTATTTAACCTTAATAACTAAGTTCTTAAACTAATGTAAGTATACCTAAGTAATTTTGAGTTGGCGCCAAACAATCAATAAACAAAGATCACTAAATTGCCTTAAGCTTAAACGGCACCGACTCAAAAAAAAAAAAGAAAATAAAAAAAGAATTATCAAAATCGCACTACTCTGTAAAAAGTTATGCGTGGTCATACATAAAAAAATATATATATACGTGTCGACTTGAGAACCTCAAATTCAAATTCAAATTTATTTGTTTGTACACATAGGTGTAATGTACTGGTATATGATGGTATAAAATAAAAATAAATATGTTGTCACTATGTGTTGCTTTGCAAGGCGTACAAATATTGTTTACCCATTAGGTAATGGGTGTATAGTAAGGCCTTTATAATTATAAAAATACTGCTAAATAACAGTTTCAAATCTTTAGCAAAATATAAACAAAGAAACTACACAAAACATAAACAAAGAAAATAGTATAGAATTTTAAAACAAATATTACACAAAAAATATTAAATAAATATTAAATTAACAAATTTCTTAAATAAATATAAACTAAACTAGTCCATAACTAAAGTAAGAAATTAGGCAATTAATCAATCTGAGAAAAGGGTGTTACGGATTTTGTATTTCGCCTAAATATTCATTAATCGTATAATATGCTTTCTGTATTAGGAACCTATGGAGTGTTTTTTTAAAGCGTATAAGTCTTTTGAAGCTTTTGTAGATTTAGGTAATTTGTTAATTTTTTTGGAGCCATTCCTAGGAAACTTTGAGAATAGGGCAGTTTGATGGGTTTTTGATTTAAGAGCACCTGGGTGGCGTTTAGTGGATAGGGTTTGAAAGAGATGACATTTACATCCGAGACTGACATAATACTAGTCTAACCTCAGTCCTAGGAAACGAATGTCTTAGAATATTTGTCTAGTATGACTTAGATTAAAGAAATGGGATGACTCATGATTTGATCAACGGCAGGCTGACAAATTAAAAAAAAAAAGATTCTATCCTAGACCCAAATATTTCACGAGTATTTCACCCTTACGTAAACGTAACTATTTGTGTTTCGAAGTAAGTAATAAGAAATGGTAACTTAACCTGTGTCAAGTAAACTTATTTTTTCTTTCTTTGTAAGTAGATGATTTAGGTAGTAAGTAGTAAATGTCATATATCATGAGCTTTGATTCTCATAAATGTACTTATATCGTTGCATTCATGTATCAGTAGTGTCAAATCCAGTTTCAGAGTAGGATATTTTATGCACCATTATTCAGATGGACCTCACCCGTGAAGTGGAAACGTGAACAATTAATACATTTACATACATTACATGGGCTTTTTGTGGGCTTGATGTAAACTGTAGGCCATTTACTTTGGCCATGTCTCATGTTCATACATAGACTTTAGAAAGTATTAGCAAATGTTGACTATATTATAATCTTAGGTGTCTGTATCTACCTGCTCTGTTCCAAAATCATTTGATGAAAATGTAAACAAATGGGTCAGCAAAATGTACCTGGGGATACCAACTTGTATTTCGATTTTCAGTCGACAGATAAGTTTCATTCGTGTAGAGTAAAATTGACGTCAGACAGATTTTGTGCGGAAGGACTGTCAAAAATTTAAAAAAAAAACCTCGAATAAAATTATCTGGCGTTGGAAATATCAACCCTTACAGATGCTTTTTATTTAACAATCTACATAGTTAATTTTTGTAACCTTTTCATCAACGATTGTTCAATTACAATAATTGTTGAAGAGATATAAGTGGAAATCTTCTAAATAAATAATTATGTGTTACTAATTCTCTTTACTGAGTGATAGCAAAAGAATTTGATCTGAACAGGGTGTTTGCGCTTTTATCAAATGGTTTTATAATTTAGATTTATGGGCATAATTATGATTAAATCAGTGTATATGCTTTTATTTAGATTTTAATGTTATGATAAGGCTTTGTTATTTCAATAGGCTCGCCTTTGTAGTAACAAGGGCGACCCTTTAACATAACTGTCGAGAATTGGGTGTGATATACAGGTTGATTTTTTTTTGTGTGCGTGAATGGCCAAATCCTAGAATATAAGAAACATTAAAAAATACTCAATAGTTTAGAGGTCGATATTGATAGAAACTGAAACTGTATCATTACTTTACCCCTTCGGTGAATACAGACGATATGTAAAGTTAATAATGTAAAATAAGAACTTTCGAGTTCTCAGGGTGTAGTCAAAGTTTATAACATCTCAAATTGCCGCCAAATAATTCGAAATATCCAAAATTTACAAAAAAAATCGCCGTATAGCGCACTACAACTTGAAAAATTAATCGGATAATATAATAGTGATAAGTCAGGGTATCACTCACACGCTTCTCTTTTATATCATTCCACAAAATAATCATAATATCAAAGTATTTGTGACGTTACCCGCTTTCTGATTGCGCAGTCTTAGTGTCAATAGCCTGTTAGAGGTATTAATAAAAATACCAACATGTAACTGTCCCGTTCCTGTGACAAAAATGGCGTGGAATATAATAGAAAATATTGTTGCTGTGAAACAATATTAGAATAGTATCCGATTAATTTAAAATAAAATGCCAGTTTCGTTAAAAAGTGCGTTCTGATTCTATTTCTTCGTTTTTCTTCAAAGTTTCCGGCAATTCTTACGTATTACTTGTATCTATTACAGAGTTTAATCTTCGCTTTCGTTTGATACTATTTATGTTATAATATAACCACTCGGTTAGAAATGAAAAAGTCCTATACTATCTTACATTCGCCACCTACAGCGTTTTAAAAAAGACAAGATCACGGTTTACTTGGTTACATAACTTATTTAAGCCCGAACCAATAAATCAACAGCACCTGAGAGCAATCTTATAACAATTTGTCAGAAATGTAATTATCTGAATTTTATACATTAGATAAGATTACACACAATGAACTGGATTATTTCTTCATTAAAACTGTTTTTCCGGAAAATATTAAATGAATTCACGGAATTTAAATGAAAGCGGTTTATAATAAGGGCCTAAATTAGAAACGCAAACTAAAATCCCAATTACGGCAAATAATATAACAACATTAATTTAAAAAGTACTTACCATATTGTTTTAGAAAATTAACGCTTGAAATCGCGATTAGTTCAAGCTTTACAAGACTGATATTTAACCTACTTGAGTGTACGCACGTGTTTTGATTCACTTTTATTCGTGTGTTAAAAGGATCATCCACGAAAACATATGTGTTATTTTTCTTGTTTTATATTCAGGGTTATCTGAAAGCGCTTGGAATGGCGCGTACAGCTGAGGTGAAACGAGACGCTCGTATTGGTGAGGCAGAAGCGCAAGCAGAAGCTAAGATAAAGGAAGCGATGGCTGAGGAACAACAAATGGCCGCCAGGTTCCTTAACGACACCGAAATCGCGAAAGCTCAGAGAGACTTCGAACTAAAAAAAGCTGCTTACGACGTTGAAGTACAAACGAAGAAGGTACGACCACAGTAATCATATCAAATGATACCGATTAATATACTGAGTGCCTCGTTGCTCAGTGGTCGCAAGCGCTACTGCTGAGCATGCTCCTGGGTTCGATTCTCAGGTCGGGCAAAATGTTATTGGGTTTATCCATCTGGTATTTCTCAGTAGCAGCCCGGGGTCTGGGTTTGTGTCCGGTTGATGGCGATAGTCTCGCACCCTATTACATGGGACCTAAACGTAACGGCCGAAATGTCGGTGTACTAAAGGTACTCCTCTGTCCTACTCTTCGGGGATTACAAGCGTGACGTTATATTTGATTTATGTGTAAATATTTAGGCTGAAGCCGAAATGGCATACGAGCTCCAAGCTGCGAAAACTAAGCAGCGCATCAAGGAAGAACAGATGCAGATTTCTGTTGTGGAGCGCACTCAAGAAATCGCCGTACAGAAATGGGAAGTACAGCGTAAGGAAAGGGAATTAGACGCGACTATTCGCAGGTAAGCAAAACTCTTTATTATCATTTAGAAACATTCTTCAAAGGTTCTTCTATGTGATCAATTTTGAATAGCATTAGATTTCGTCGGTTAGTTTTCGTTTGTGGGTGTACTATAAACCTCTGCCCACTCTTCGCGAAATACAGGCGTGATGTTTTGTTGTTTTATAATGAACTACGCCCCGCGGTTTCACCCGCATAAGTTTCGATCCCGTGGGAATATCGGGATAAAAAGCATCCTATGTCTTAATCCTGGTAATAAACCATATGTGTGCCAAATTTCATCCAAATCCGTTCAGTAGTTTTTGCGTGAAAGAGTAACAAACATCCATCCATCCATCAATACAAACTTTCACGTTTATAATATTAGTAGGATATACACAAACATAAATTATGGTTTTTTGAGCCGGTATGCGCTTTCTCAGTGGCTTTTCCAAGTACTGACTGTTATGTTAGTACATAACAAAGTCACTACTCATTAGTCATTATAGATATATACATAGTTGTATAAATCTATAATGACTAATTTTGGCGTTCAACCTACTCTTTGTAAGGATACAGTTTTCCTGTTTATTTGTTTATTGTGGATTTATTTCACTACAATATTTTAAGGGAAACTGGCAAAATAATGTTTTTCCTTCCTTAAGGTAAGAACCTAACACAGGTGCCAAGATTACTAGGTATTGATGCAGACTGAATGTATTTTTTTTTATCTACTACCTGTTGCCTGCAACATCGTCTGCAATCCAGGATGAAAAGTAGCCTATGTCCTTCTCCAGATCATGCTCTAACCATGTGTCAAATTTCATCTAAATCCGTTCAGCTGTTTTAGCATAAAAGCGTAATTCTTACATTTTCTAATTTTCTGTGCAACTTTCTTAATTTTTTTTCCCGTAAGAATCTTCTACAAAGTATTAGAAAACTTTAAAAAAAAGATGGATGAAATCGGTAAAGTCGTTCTCAAGTTATGGCGTGACCAAGGGAAATAGGGATTAATTTTATATACTTTTACCCATAGATAAGTTTGTCAATAGATTATATCTATTGACAAACTTATCTATGGGTAAAAGTCCGGATGGATTACGGATACAAACTCAGGTTGACTTTTATTGGTACTATCAGATCTTATACCGGGTGGTTGAGCTTAGAGAAAACATTTCCGGGGGCACTTCTGCACTCTTTCAGAAGAATTCGCTGTGCGTTTCCGGTATATAAGTAGCCGAATATAAAATTAATATATAGATGTGCCTTTAGTTCCCACTTAGCTGTAAATGCAACAGGACTTATACCGTTATGTTATTTCACAGGCCTGCAGAAGCTGAGAAGTTCAGGTTAGAGAAGTTGGCTGAAGCTCATAAACTAAAAACTGTGCTGGAAGCCGAAGCGGAGGCGGAGGCGGTCAAAGTGCGCGGAGAGGCGAGTATTCACGATATACTATTTACTACATTAGTCTGTAATGGTTAGAGCAGTTTCACTGCTTGTATGTTTCCCCTGTATTCATGGTAAACGAGACCTGCGCATCGTTGTTGCTGTCACATGATTCCAGTAACAAAACACATGTTCTGCTACTGATAATGTGACATTGTTATTGTTGCGCGCCACAATTAATGCCTGATACATGGTGACATTAGTTACCACTAGCGCCATCTAGTTTCGAATAGCAGCACTAATAGTCCCTAGCGCCATCTATTATTGAATGGCTGAACTAATAGAGTCACTGGCGCCATCTATTATCGAGTAGAGATGTCGGTGCTGGAACTTACTATAACTGTCGACATCTGGTCATTTGGGGCCGGTATGTGTCCGAACATTCTAGATGTTTCTACAATAGAAGGTTCTGGAATTATCTGCGGCACTATATAAGGCTGGGAATAGCCGCGACCAAGCAGACTTGGTTCTGCGATAGAAGCGAATACATCGAAAGCGATCTTCAAGTGCGACTTAAGAGCGATTGTGTTTTATAATTAGTGTGTTTGAGTTGTTATTAGTGTTGTATAAATAAAGTGTAACTTTTGGTAATTTTTATCGGCAGTTTTTATTGTCCCGAACCCGAAGCCCGTAACAATTGGTGTCAGAAGCAAGGATTAATCATGCCGATTTTACCTAAAGACGACACGGAGGGTATCCGTACCCGGAGTCAACGCCAACAGGAGACGGACCAGAGACATTTTGGTGGAGCTATGCCGCAGAGGTCAAAGGGCCAGCTACCAACCACGGAGGCCGAACCGTCCGCAGCAGCTCCAGCATCAGCAGCACCAGACTTTGCTGCCCTGATGATGATGCTGCAGGAGCAGTCCCGCCGACTGGAAGAACAGCTCCAGCGGGACAGAGAGGAACAGGCTCGCCGACAGGAGGAACGGGTTCATCGGTTGGAAGAACAGCTCCAACGTGATAAGGAGGAGCAACAGCGCTGTCAGGAAGAGCAGATGCTCCTTATGAAGGACCTTCACTCTACCTTAGGGAAAGACATGAAGGAGGTGAAGGATACGGTTGCTCAACATGACAACCGCCTGTTGGAAGCTGAAACCCGGATCGACCAAGTGAATAATCGGGTTGACAACGTGGTGGCTGACGTGAAGAAAACCGTGATGGCTGACGTAAAGAAAACGCTGGATTACCTTAAACTTGGAGATAGAATCGCAGCTCCCGTAGCTACAACACCTTCGCTACGTGGATTCAAAGTGCCACCGTTCGACGGAACTTCTTCCTGGTCGGCCTACAAAGTCCAGTTTGAGGCTGTCATGAAGGCGAACGGTTTGAATAAAAGTCAGGCCATGACTGCCCTCACCCTAGGCCTGCGCGACTAGGCCTTAACTGTTCTGGAAGTTCTCGATAAGGAAGTGACTTACGAGCAGCTCCTTGAGGCATTGGAGGCTCGGTATGGCGACGCTCACCTGGAACACGTGTTTCGTCCGCAGCTCAAGGATCGCGTGCATCGCAGTAACGAAAACCTGCAGCAATGGGCCCTTGAAGTGGAGAAGCTGGTGCGTAAAGCTTACCAGTCCGTACCTGCGCTTATTGATGGGAACCTGGTGCAGACATTCATCGACGGCATCCGCAACCTTGAAGTAAGAGCTGCTGTGAGGCTCGGGCACCACGGGACGCTTAAGGACGCCTTGGCCCATGCACTGGAGGTGGAAGCTGTGCGGCAGGATCATCGTTCCCATCGCGTCAGGGAGGTTGCAGCGGCTACAGTTCGCGACCGCAATAAAGGGTACAGCCCTAGGTGCTACGGCTGTGCGGAAAGGGGCCACCTTCGATCCAATTGCCCCAAGCGAACTGCAGAAAGAGAAGACGGCCGATCTCCCGAGGGCAGCGCAGCTAACAGCACCGCCCAGCACCAGCAGCAGGGAAACGAGTAATAGCCAGTACTGCGGGGCGGGTACTGGCTGATGTTCAAAGAGCCCCAAGGGTTTCGATCACACAAACCCAAGACGGGAACAGCCTAATCATCAAGGGCGAGGTCAACGGAACGCCGTGTAAGCTGACCATAGACACTGGAGCCACTCGCACGGTTGTCAGTTCCCAACTCATAAGACGGTCCCTTGGAGACTCCGTATACAACCGAGAACACAATAATTTGGTAACAGCCACCAGTCAGCGCATACCCGTCCATGGAGAGAAGAATATGGGGTTGAAGCTAGGCAACAAAATCTACCTGCATAATGTCATCGTGGCTGATATAATGGACGATTGCGTCCTGGGCCTTGACTTTATGAGGAAGTATTGTTGCGAAATTGACGTCAAGCAAGGTGTTTTGAAATGTGGACAAGAGGAACTTTTCGTGGAAGGGGCGTTACCAGGAAACGTGTACAGCCTTAAGAAGATTGTTCTTCCGCCGAGATCGGAAACGATTGTGCCGGTTAGTCTTCCTCGGAATCCTGGGCAAATTCATCGTTGTGTACTCGTGGAAAGGGTAGACAATGACTTTCCATGGAAAGTGGCACGTACTTTGGTTAGAACCACAGACATCTCAGGGGTACGTGTGCTGAACCTTTGTGATCAGGAACAGGTTATAGAAAAAGGCACACTAGTTAGTAGTAGTACTTGCGAGGAAGTGGATTGGTTGCGTCGATGCCAATTTCTATCGACTGGGACCCTCAGCAAGGATGCACAAACGAGAGTGACCACACTTTTAGAAGACTGCCGCAGCGCTCTGTCCCAAAATGAAACGGTCAAGGCGAAGAAAATGTTACTTAAGTATGCCGATGTTTTCTCGTCAAACGATGCTGACACCGGGAGGACTGGCTTAGTTCAACACAAAATAAACACAGGAGAAGAATTGCCTATCCGTCAGCGACCAAGGAGATTGCCGGTAGCACGCGAAAAGGAAGTGGAAACTATGATGGAGGGAATGGTGAAGGATGGTGTTATTGAACCTTCATCTAGTCCATGGTGTTCACCTGTAGTGCTGGTAAGAAAGAAGGACAGCAGCATGAGGTTTTGTGTTGACTATCGTCGTCTGAACGACGTTACGAAAAAGGACCGCTATCCTTTGCCAAGAATTGATGACACGCTGGACATGCTTACTGGAGTAAAGTGGTTTAGCACGCTGGACCTGAAAAGTGGCTACTGGCAAGTTAAAATTGATCCTAAGGAAAAGGAGAAAACTGCATTCTCGACAGGAAAGGGTCTGTGGCAATTTAAAGTTATGCCGTTTGGATTGTGCAATGCTCCGGCAACGTTTGAAAGGTTGATGGAACTTGTACTTACCGGGCTTATTGGCGATGCTTGCCTGGTCTACTTGGATGACATCATCATCGTAGGTCGTACGTTTGAAGAACATCTTCAAAACCTGGAACGCGTGCTCATGAAGATCCAGAGTGCCAACCTCAAGTTAAGTCCGAAGAAGTGTTCACTATTCAAACGGCAAGTTAGCTTTTTGGGATATGTAGTGTCTGAAGAAGGTATCCGCACGGATCCAGAGAAAATTGCCGCTGCCAAGGATTGGCCAGTTCCAAAAGACAAGACGCAGGTCAGGGCATTTCTGGGTTTGTGCTCCTATTATCGGCGATTTGTCAAAAACTTTGCAGATATAGCCAAACCCCTGCATAAGCTAACCGAGGAGAAGCGACATTTCTGCTGGGATGAAAGTTGCGACATCGCATTCCAGGAGCTAAAGGACCGTCTGTGCAAAACACCTATTTTGGGGTACCCTGATGCGGGCAAGGAATTTATAGTTGACACAGACGCAAGCGACATAGGACTTGGCGGTGTGTTGTCCCAGCGGAATGGCGATCAAGAGTTTGTGATAACGTACTTCAGCAAGTCACTGTCGAAACCTGAAAGGAACTATTGTGTTACGAGACGGGAACTGCTTGCTGTGGTAAAGTCATTGCAGCACTTTAGCAAATATCTTCTGGGGCGGAAATTCCACTTACGAACTGACCATGCTGCACTGAAATGGCTATTGCAGTTCAAAAATCCAGAAGGTCAAGTTGCGAGATGGATTGAACTATTGCAGGAATACAACTTCGTGGTCGAACATCGCAGCGGAAAATCTCATGGCAACGCAGATGCATTGTCCAGAAGACCTTGTCCTGAAGACTGCAAGCATTGTACTAGGCAAGAAAGTAAAGAAGTCGTACCTGTGAGGATGCTCAAGACGGACCTCAGCAACGAGTGGAAGGAAAGCCTACAACGTGCACAGCAGGAAGATTCAGACATCAAAGCCGATTCTGGAGTGGATGAAGGCCAGAGCTCCTAAGCCCAGGTGGAGCGACGTCTCAGTGATGAGTACAATCACAAAAAGCTATTGGGCCCAATGGGACAGCTTGGTGATTCAGGATGGAGTCCTGTGCCGTAAATGGGAAAATGCTCGGGGCGACAGCTGTCATTTGCAAATGGTTGTCCCTAAAGCTCAAGTACCGGATGTTCTACAGCTGTACCATAATGGTTGTTCAGGAGGTCATCTGGGAGTAAAACGGACTCTACTGAAGATACGAGAACGGTTTTATTGGGTCCACTGTCGGAATGATGTCGAGGACTGGTGTCGCAAATGTACAAGTTGTGCAGCTGTAAAGGGACCTCAGACTCGTAGTAGAGGTGCATTGAAATTGTACAATGTTGGCGCACCATGGGAGAGGATAGCCCTTGACGTTGCGGGGCCGTTTCCGGAAAGTGAAAGTGGTAACAAGTATTTCATGGTTGTGATGGATTACTTCACTAAGTGGCCGGAAGTCTTCGCCATTCCAAATCAAGAAGCTTCGACAGTTGCAGATAAATTAGTTTATGAAGTCTTCTGTCGGTTTGGAGTACCTTTAGAGATTCACAGTGATCAAGGAAGGAATTTTGAGTCCCAAATATTCCAGGAAACTTGTCGAGTTATGGGTACTCATAAAACAAGAACTTACCACCCACAATCGGATGGAATGGTGGAACGATTCAATCAGACATTGGAGAGGTACCTAGCAAAAGTTGTGGAAAATCGGCAACGAGATTGGGACAAGCACATACAACCGTTTTTGTTGTCATATCGAAGCGCTGTTCACGAAAGTACATCGGTGACACCAGCTTTCGCAAACTTTGGAAGAGAATTACGGCTGCCTGCAGACCTGATCACCGGAATACCACCTGATGCCCCACGCAGTATAACCGATTATGCGAATAACTTGCGGAACTAAATGAATAACATTTATGAGCACGTCAGACAATCGGGCCAGCAATGTCTGAAAAGATGAAAACCCGTTATGACCGCAAAATGAACAGTAAAGGGTTCGACGAAGGTTCACTAGTGTGGTTGCACAATCCAGTCCGCAGCAAGGGGAAATCTCCTAAGCTTCAAGCTAAATGGGATGGACCGTACCGGATTGTGACAAAGATCAATGACGTAACCTACCGGATACAGAAAGGTGCAAGAGGTACTCCTAAGATCGTCCATGTGGATCGATTGGCGCGTTATTATGGAGCCAATAATGCTCGGGACGAGCATGTCTTAGGAGGGGGCAGTGTCGCGCTCCACAATTAATGCCTGATACATGGTGACATTAGTTACCACTAGCGCCATCTAGTTTCGAATAGCAGAACTAATAGTCCCTAGCGCCATCTATTATTGAATGGCTGAACTAATAGAGTCACGGGCGCCATCTATTATCGAGTAGAGATGTCGGTGCTGGAACTTACTAGAACTGTCGACATCTGGTCATTTGGGGCCGGTATGTGTCCGAACATTCTAGATGTTTCTACAATAGAAGGTTCTGGAATTATCTGCGGCACTATATAAGGCTGGGACTAGCCGCGACCAAGCAGACTTGGTTCTGCGATAGAAGCGAATACATCGAAAGCGATCTTCAAGTGCGACTTAAGAGCGATTGTGTTTTATTTTTATAATTAGTGTGTTTGAGTTGTTATTAGTGTTGTTTAAATAAAGTGTAACTTTTGGTCATTTTTATCGGCAGTTTTTATTGTCACGAACCCGAAGCTCGTAACATTATGTTGTACTACATTTGAAGATTCATTGAAAAGATTAGAATTCTCATTAATGCATTGGAACAAATAGCTAGTTCTTATACTCCTAGTTCTGCATGGGAAGAAATATGAACACACCATCTATAAAAGACTTCATAGTATTTATTTATGGGTAATAATTTCTACAACTGTCATTTCAATTTGTGAAATAGTAAAACATAAACTGTAATAAAAAGAAAATGGGTCGGTTATTTTATCGTACAATGTTAGTGCAAAAAATACACAAGTAGTGTTCTAAATGAATGGCCAGTAAAAATGTTGGAATGGGTAGTTAGGTAAATAATTCAGCAGTTCATAGGTAAGGTTGGAACTGTGACCAACCACGCGCTAATTCCGATCCAGCCTGTCCCTTGCTGCCCTCTTCCAGCGATGCCCTAAGCTGAGGTCCGTACCCCACAGGGCAACTAAGCGACTACATGCTAAGGGCACCTCTTAGCGTATAGTCGTTTAGTTTGAAGCCCTGGATGTAGGCCTTAATTTATTGAGGCATCCACAGGTAGGCCCGGTTAAGCAGACGACAACCTCATAGGTTGAACTGAGAGATGCCAAATCGAAAAAAAAACCAACCACGCGCAAGGCGAATTGGTCGCAGTAACTAAGTCAGGGCACCCCGACCAAATGGGCTAGGTTAGGATAGAACTGTGACAAACCGCGCACGAGCCGTGCGAGCAAAGCGAGCGGTGCAGTCGCAGCGGCCGGCGAGCGCTACTTATAAGTTAGATATCTTGTCGACTAATTCCGATTTGTTAACTACCTTCATGTAACTGCCCGTTAAGCCATTTTACGGCTTAATATTTAATTAATTACCCATTTAAATATTTTTATGACTTATTTATATTTAGTTATTGCTCAGTTTACTGCCGAACTTGTTAATAAACATTCATTTTAATTTTCAAATAAAAAAGAACTACAATAACTGCAACTGCCGCTTTAAATCAGTGCCTTTTTTATTAATTAAATTTTACCTTATATGATTGGAATTGCTCTAATGCCTTTGCGATTATGGCATGTTAGTTGATGTAAGGCTGTATTATATTGTAATGTTTGTATTGCAGGCGGAGGCTTACGCTATCAAGGCAAAGGCGGTCGCTGATGCGGAACAAATGGCCAAGAAGGCGGAGGCATGGAAAGAGTACGGATCGGCTGCGATGGTCGATATGATGCTGGAAACTTTACCTAAGGTAACTAACGTCATTGTGACGCTCGTTATTATTCTTCCTATATCGATTTGGACACACTATTATGTAATTTTACTAACAATCACTGTACAGCGGATTTTCTCTTACAAAGTTTACCGTGTTGCTTAGTGAGTTGTTGATTGGATTGTGGTAGTCGGAGATCATTCAGTCAGTCAGCGAAACCTACCTCCAACCCTACTTGGACACAGTCCTTCCCAATGATACATCATATCTCCTGCTCCTGCTGTTTCCCCTGCGTCCTTAAAAATGTCTACGTAAAACAGATAAAAATTGTTTCTTTATTCACGTTTGTTATGGTTTAGGTGGCTGCGGAAGTGGCGGCTCCGTTGTCGCAAGCTCGCAAGGTGACAATGGTGTCTTGCGGTGGAGGCGAGGTGGGCGCCGCCAAGTTGACCGGGGAGGTCCTCAGCATCGTGCAGTGCATCCCAGAACTCGTCAAGGGAGTTACAGGCGTGGATATATCCAAGGTCAGTAATGCAGCATTCAATCTCTAACAGGAACTTAATTAACGGCGAAATATAGAACTAACGACCTGCAGGTCTATTCTATAAAAATCTCACCGAGAAAACTTAGCTGACGTGAGTTGTCAATAGTGTCAATTCCTACCATCTGGTGGAATGACAGCTCACTTCCCCTAAGTTTGTACGGCGATTTTTTAACAGAATAAATCGGCAGGTCACAGGACCTTCCTTGCCACCTTCCGCCATCCACGTTCATTAAGAACCATGTTGATCTATAACACGCTTTAACACTCTAATTGACCCAGCTATTATATCTTGCAAGCTTGTATGTCACAATTTTAATTTTATTTTCTTAGCTCGTTCTTCAGAAGAGAGTTACTCTATCGTCATAAGCGAGAACGGCCAAGTGAGAAACAAAAAGAAAAATCGTCTATAATGTAATCTATCTATATATGTATAAATAAAAATGAATCACCGAAATGTATGTACGCGCATAACTTCCGATCGACTGCACCTAATTCGATAATTCTTTTTTTTTTGTGTTTGTTATTGTCAGGACAAGGTTTGTATCGAAGAAAATCCAAAGAAAAAAGATCTTTTTAAATATGGCGGTACGACATTCACCGGGTCAGCTAGTTAGAGATAAGTCGGACAATTTGCCCGAAGTGTAATTTGACAACGTAAAGTACGATTACTTGATTACGCTAACATCAAATTTAAACAGGCGGAGCAATTCTCGCCTTAAGGCCGCGATTACACGTTCAGCACCCTAATTCCGTAACACACTATTACTCTCAATCTGAATCATTTTAAAGCATATTGCTAATCCATTGCTCCATATGTTCGAAAAATGTGTCGACTCAACAATGTAAATAACGCAATGAATGTTGTTGAACTGTCAAAATGAAAGCCATTGCTAGTGATAGTGTGTTACACAATTGCCCTGGAGGTTCACCGAACAAAAAGTGACACATGATCGCGACGATTGCTTTCTATTAGGACGCGGCCTTTAGGGTGCTTTCCCACCAGAGATGTGCTATGCTACGTTGCTATAGATGCGTTTGATATCCACCAATCACATTCATTGGTGCACATAGCTTAGCACTGGTGGAAACGGATTCAACTAAGATATGTTTTTTTATGGAAGGATGCGTGCTATGGATGCGTGCTATGGATGTGTGCTATGGATGGTCGCGAGTGGTGTAGCTGTGTGCCGCCCTCGCCGCTTCCCTACTATCGATACATCGCATAGCTCGAGCTGCGCATCTTCCTCGCGCAGCTACTTTGCGGCGGTGCGGCGCGCGCGGCGGCGTATCTTCATAGCACATCTTACTCGCACCGCTACATAGCTTCCTATCAGGGGTCACATAGTTTCACAGCTTAGCAATTACATCCTCGCAGCATAGCTGCATAGCACATCTCGGGTGGAAAAGCAGCCTTAGGCTTGCAAGTATCGTAAGTATCGTACATACTGTTGACTGAGTCAAATTTTTTATCTTCGATAATGTCATAATGGAGGCGAGAAACGGAGCGTGTATAAGAGCAATTTTGCTAACGAAGGAAAGCAAACTGTAACGCTACTGTGGTGGGCTCCGTGTGACACTCAAATTAATGTTAATTACCTTATGATTTCATGTCATTGGACTAAGCGTGTATAATGTAACTACAACCTGTTTTATTTTGAAGTTAACTGCATGGGTCACGAATTAGTTGTTGCCGACGAACACAAATAAGTACTTCAGGTACTTATTTGTGTAACAAATATAATCAAACCGATTATTATTAAACATCGTAATAATCAAATTCGTATTATTAACATACTCGAAAAAATCTGATTACTCATCTGTTGGCTGATTATTACTTGTATGGACGCTAGGACTAAGGACGCAAAAATTTTTTTTTTTGCTGAATGCGCTTGCTCGTAACGGGGTCGTTGTTGCAAATAATTAGCCTCAAGTATAACCAGTTCCAAGGAATGCACTCAATAACCAATCACTCTCTATGGGCATCATCTAGAAATAACATTTCTTTTCAACTATCCCTGCTTATTAAAAATAAAAACATTGTTATTATGTATTACTCTTACAATCCTAGCTGAATACTAAAACAGTTATAGTATTTTTATCTCACGAAGCGACGCGCGCTTTACATGACTGTGTACAAACAAGCTGTGAATGTGTGCGTGAAGCGTCAGCACATAACACATCCACACAGTTCCGACTTCACCATTGTCTCGGACAGAAATTTTCACGGTGAGAATTTTACAGAATAGGACTACAGGTACCAACTACCAACCAAGATTTGTAAATGATGTGGTTATGGGTAGTCATTGATTATGGAGTACGTCTACACCGTAGGATAACAGGGTGAATTGTTAAAGTACCGAGAACTCCTGCGCTTACACACACATTCACAGCGTGTTTGTACACTTGGTGACCACAATTAAAGCGCATGTCGGTTCGTGAGATAAAAATACAATATCGCGTTAAGGTCATATTTGGATACGAACTTGCGTATCACAGTCACCTATGACATATTCATAAAGATATTGAGAGACTTGATCTAGAATAATATTCAGTAAGATATCGTAAGTATTTTAATAAGTAGGTCTGATCTCGAAATAAAGACGCGATTGGTAAACAAGGCTATATATTTCTATTAAGCTATTTTTTATTTTTCTTATTTAATATACTTAATAAAACCGAAGCGAATACTTACATTAAAGTGTAACGTTAGATTATCACGGGTAGAAATATAAGCATAATAAAAAAAACAACAAAAGATATATTTTTAAGGACGATTAATAACTTCATTGTAAAAAAAAATTAAGGCATAATATAGTCCAACCCGTTGTTGATACAATATGTATAACCTAATAATCATTGACAACGTATTTAAAAAAAAAAACGAACAACGAATTCTTGTATTTTCTTTGTTCGATTTTTCCTCGCGACTAGTTGGGTCTTAAACTGAAACAATATCTTCACCTAACCGCTAATTAGATCAAGATTGTACGCTTGAGATTAAATTTTAATATCACTAGCTTTCGCCCGCGGCTTCGCCCACGTGGAGGTTGTCATTTATCCCACGTGAACGTATTACCGGGATAAAAAGTGTCTATGTTAGGACATAGTACCGGTAATACGTTCGGTTAGAACCCAGGTAATGGTCTATCCGTGTGCCAAATTTCATCAAAATCCGTTAACACTGACTGCCAGACAACAGACAATAGAAAATCTATTGTTGGCGGTCACCGGTGAGCGCGGTGGCAGTCAAATGAGATAACGAATACTGTAACTTTCACATTTATTTATAACTAGCTTCCGCCCCCGACATTGTCCGCGTGAGACTTTTTGTGCCCCCGACCACCGTGTCTTATCGCATCCTACCGCTCCTAGGGGTCGTAGCATGGTGTTAAATAGCCTAAAACCTTCCTCACGAATTGGGCTATCAAATGCAAAAAGATACAACAACAACAATAGTTTTTATTGGTGTACAATAAAAAGTACATACACATAACAAATGACACATAGAGTAACTTTCAGTGTGAATAATGTTTCAAATCCGTCTGGTTGTTCCATAGATTAGCGCGTTCATACAAACGCTCCTTAGCTTTGCTTATTACAGTGCAACCTTAATATAACGATATAACGTACCTCAATATAATTAATTCCTCGATTTAACGAAATCTTCGTAATCCACTTGAATTGTCCATAAGAGACAATATAAAATATACCTTTACATTGCGAAGATTTTTTGCGAACAACCTATAACCGCCCATTGTATATTTTGTAGTGTTTCATGTTTTTTTTTGTGCTATGTATTTTTGTGGTGTACAATAAAGTATATATATAAATAAATAAATAAATAATAAATAAATAAATAACGAACTTACAACTATCAAAAAAAGTGTAAACCTCTAATTAACGAATTTTGTCAACCCAAAACCTTTATATAACGTTCCCAATTGTATGTGATTCAGTCGCGACGTTTACCTTTTTATAACAAATTTTAGACCAACCTAACCTCAATATAACAAACCTCAGTTTAACGAATTACTTGATATAACGAATGTTTACTTGTTCCCTTCCGATTTGTTATATCGAGGTTGCGCTGTATTAAGTATAGATGAATGGAAGGACGGATTGTTTCTAGTAGGGGTGACGCAATGTTTTGTAATTCCCACAATGAGATTTGCGTTCTTGTTTCCTGTCACTACTGTTATCATTTTATGTATCCTCCCAGCATAGTTAACTCCAAGTGCTTTATCATATCTACGTAGTCTTATTTCTGTAGGTGAAAGCTAAAGGACCTTAAGTCACATTTTATAAATTAGTCAGTAGAACTCATTAAAGAATATATATATAATTGAAATTAGATATTAAAATCGACCGTGTATAAAAAGTAAATAGTGTATCGTTGTAGAATAAAAAGTATGATTATGAAGTTTTATCAAGCTATTGAAAATACAAAAATGACAAAAAATGGATTTAAGGTCCTTTAGCTTTCACCTACAGATTTAACATAATAACATATTGATAAAACCTGCACCCTAATTGCGTAACACAATCAATCAGAATCGGTTTCATTTTGACAGTGCAACAACATTCAATGCGTTATTTACGTGTTGAGCAGACTTTATGAAGGTAACCTTTTTCGAACTTATGAAGCAATGGATTAGCAATATCCTTCAAAATGATTCAGATTAAGATTGATTGTGTGTTTCGCAATTAGGGTGCCTGGCCTGTGCATAAAACTAGGTGAACGAGAACATTTAACATAATACGGCCTGATAATAATTTTCGGCGCCGAAATATTAGATAATTAGTATCATGACCAGTCTTATCTGTATGACATTTATACAGGGTCAAATTAAATTAGCTAGCGGAACTCCGAAGACGTGATGGTTTTTTTTGTGCGGTGATTGAGCGCAGTTACTTAGTGTATTCACTTGAAATATCATATCTAAACACGTTAAAACATATTTTCTTAACTAATATTTCAAGAAATACCACCAGTGGTCGTTGACCTCTAAGAAAAAAAGATCCAATCTTTAATATTTTTATTTTATCGTGTTTAGATATCGATACCTATTGGCTATTACGTCTGTGAAGTTTACTCGAGAAAAAACAGTTTTTTTAAAACTGATATTTCAAGGGACTTTATTTATCAATTTTTAACTCCCGACGCAAAAACGACGGGGTGTTATAAGTTTGACGCGTGTGTGTGTGTGTGTGGGGGGGGGGGGGGGGGTGTATGTCTGTGTGTGGCATCGTAGCTCCCGAACGGATGAACCGATTTTAATTTTGTTTTGTTTGTTTGAAAGGTGAATTTGTCGGGAGTGTTCTAAGCTAAACTTGATGAAAATCGGTCCAAGATGGCCGCCGCCACAAAATGGTGGGTTACATATTTTTTCACAACTACCTCTATATGGTTATCAAATGAAAGGGCATCACTAGTAGAATACTATACACTATGACAAATTTCAAATCTAAGATGGCCACTACCACAAAATGGCGAATTACAAAAAACCTGATTAAATACCAAATTACCTGAATCTTAAAACGCAAGAAAATAAAAGAAATGAAATAACAAGGAGTCCCTACAAAAAGCATGAAATAAAAAATTTAATTAAAAATTAAAAAAAAAACCCCGACAACGTGAAATCAACATCATCTAGTTGAATGACAAAAATAAATTTTAGACGAGACAGAACAGATGTTACTCGTTTGATGTTTTCTATGAAATCAAAAATCATCCCAGATTTTCCTTATTATTTATTGATAGTGTAAACGTGAAATTAAATTAGCTAGCGAAACTCAGCAGATGCAGAACGTTTGGCTAATAATTAGAGCGGTCCCCCGACGGGACAACATTTAATCAAAAAATTTCATACGTACTTACGTAGGGTCATAATTTCAAGGTTTTTTTTTCTTTTTATAGGGTTTTACGATGGCGGGGGTTTTTTAAATTTTTAATTTAATTTTTAGATATAGGTACCCATTACATCTGCTGAGTTTCGCTAGCTAATTTAATTTCACCTTTACACTATCAATAAATAATAAGGAAAATCTGGGATTATTTTTGATTTCATAGAAAACATCAAACGAATAACATCCGTTCCGTCTCGTCTAAAATTTATTTTTGTCATTGAACTAGATGACGTGACAATATTATGTTAAAATACAACAACAACGTACAGACGCCAGCAGGTCAAGCTACCCGAAACTGTCAAATTTTCCCAATCAACCATGAACCTAATGCTTTAGCAATAAAGTTGAAAATCTATTAAAGAAATTTGACAGATTGTAGTAGCTTGATGTGCGCCCTGTACATATCCGTACAAGGATTATTTATACACATTTTTACAAAAGATTATAATGTCGTAGATCAAAAACGGATCACTATGTTAGGTTATAATAGACGGGCGGAGAAGATTGCACTTGATCTATCAATAAAACTACTAATTTGGGGTCAATTTTTCATAATTAAAACACACGGAAGTTATAAAAATTCAAATAATTTAATCTAGTCTATGCGCGAAAATAATATAATTAATTGCAACATCGAATACCCCTTACTAAATTTCTAGCGACAATTGTTGTTTACATCTTTAGAATGGTTTAGGATTAAATAAATAAAATAATACATTGGTTTTGATAACTACGGTTTTAAATCATATCTTTTTTATACTCGGTCCCTCGGTGCGGAAGATTATGAATTCGTGACCCATCTTGTTGATGTCATGCACTATCTTTATAATTTGTATACACACGCCTTCATTACTCATGTCTCATCTATTTGTTGACAATTTACTTTTGATTGTTATGGATTAGCGTGAGTCTAGTGACATGATATGGTTGACACTTTGCTGGTATCTAAGTATCTAACGCTTTGCTTGACTAACGTGACGTCGTCGATGTGGTGCTCGGGCAGGCTGTGCTGGAACTGCCCACGTTACCGACGCCGACCGCGCGCGGCGACTCGGCGAGAAAGCAGCGATAACTGCCGAACTTATACTAGACATCTACCTAATGGTCATGGAGGTGAGGCCATCTGTTTTATTGCAGCATCCATCACACGAATCATGGATTCGTGACCCTTTGGCTTTATGTGTACATAATTTGCATGTGGTATGCCGCGGTTTTTTTCCCTAATATGTATACATATGCTAACACATAATCTAGTTTATGTTCGTTTATCATAATTTTATTTAAATAAAATGTTTGTACCTATAAATAAGGTACAAACATTTTTCTTTCATCACCTAAAGTGTGAGTACGTACTCACACTTTAGGTGTAACAATAATTGAATGACATCGGTAGGTAGGTACCTACCTACCTACCTACCGATCGATGTCATTCAATTATTGTTCGTGCATAAAACTCATAGTCTACACAAGTAGGTACTTGATAATATTCGCAATATAATTTAGCAACCTATGAATTGTTATTTATAGAACACTAATCATATTTTTAACTTGTTCTTAGCAGATTTATTTTGCTTGTATTTACAGCATTATGCTCATAAAAGATGATAGACTAGACTCGTGCGATAATTGAAAAAAGAAATGAAGTTAATTTCATAGTCGGTGTTCCGTATCGATTCGATATTAACTTTGATTATATCGGACCGTGCAAAAATGTACCTACTTTTATTTCAATAGCTGTAAGTAGATCATCAAGTAGATATATTCTTGTGAGTGTAGTGTAAAAATGTCGTTTAGACAATAATGAAGCCACAGATCGCCGGCAATTAAAGTTTTATATGTACTTTTTATATTCAAATTATCTCTGTCATGTACTTAATGTTCCTTCAAATCTGATTGGTATTTCAAAACGGGAATATTGACCCCTCGTCCTAATAAAAGCGAGTGATAGCGCGAATACGTGATCGTCGCCTTCATTATAAATGCCAGTGCTCATACCCACGAGCGGCATGCGTCAACGGCAGAGGCATCTGCAGCCGCCGACACGCTTCGACAGCAGCCATAGACATGTCTACGGTTGCCTCTGCCGTTGATGCGTGCCGCTCGTGTATATGAGCACTAACTCATTTATTCGTAAAACCGGAAGGCGCCCTTGCCCTTGCCCGCCCAGCCATGCGTTCGTGCTCGCCGAACGAAATGAACACGAAATCCGTGTGTTCGCACGACTATCGTTTTTGTTAGGACGCGGTCCGCTGCTGTTTTTTGTCCATCCACAAAGCAATTTTTAATGACTTCTAAGTACTTATTATCATAATTAGAGAATGTTTAACAAACATTGTATCGAACCACCGGCTTTTGTTTAAGTTAAATATAAACCGAACAAATCAATAATTAAGTAAAACCTTCAACAATCTGCGATTAATGAATTATGTTTGCTATAATTTTTGCAATAGCATGACGGAGTTATCGAAGGAAGTTTTCAACATTGCAATTATTAAATTCGGTAATTCTCCAGGTAATTGTTTCAGCTACCTACTGACCTATTTAAAGCAATTTTACTAACAATTTTAATTTTTTACAGGGTGTTCGCGCACTTTAAAAGCTGCTTACTACATATACCTACCTACCTGCGTTTATTTTTATTCAAAATGTAACGTATTGAATTAAGATAGATAAGCAATTAATTTTATTCGACCTAAGTGCCACTTTTGGAATATTGTTCTAAAAAGATAGATACCCAAGCAAAATTATAAATTCGTATTTAACTTAAGTATATACTAATTCGTTGTACAGGAAGATTTTTTAATCACCAATCAATCATCTACGTTATTTAAAAAAAATCTACGTTTGTGGATACCATCCACGGATACACATCACCGCTGCACCCCACACGCACGTAGTCCTTTTCTCTCATTCAGCATAGTGTACGCGGCAACTTAGTATTCGTATTAATATTCAACCTTTAACTTAGTAACCACACTGAATTGATAATATTTCAGAAAAACAAAATTTTGGAAAAAAAAATTCTACCTATTTTTGATTTTGAAAAACACCTAAGTAATTTTTTTTTCAATGCCTAGAAAATATTTGGATGGTGATTAAAAAATCATCCTTTAATGTTTTTAACTAAGAAAATGAGAAAAATATTAGTACCATCAGTGTAATTACCCCCACCTACTCCATACAGTTTATTTGTATGAACATAGCAGAATCTTCTTTGTCACTTGATTGAATACAAAAACGTTAGTTACAACGATCCTAACCTTACACTACCACAAACACATCTTACCGTTACGTCAAACTCTTACAGAAATGACAGCATTAAGTATAGAAACCCATAAAACAGAAGAACCACATCTAGATTTAAAAAATACAATTTATTTGGTACTCCGTTTCATAGGTGAATAATAAAAACCGTAAAACGAGCAATGACGTCAGTGAAATGGCTTATAAGGATAACATATATTTACCGTCCGTCTCTCACTCCATCCATACTATGAAGGCATAATTATGTCATCGAATGACATTAAAAAAAACAGTTTCATACGTTTTGGCATCATTTGGCGTACGAACGAATTTCATAATTGATTTTGATAAAGAAAGCTTGAAATTATAAAATGAAAAGTTATCAATTATATCAGTGTGTAACGGTTTTGTGGTAGTAAAGTAAATAATTCGAATTCACCAGCTTTGAGTGGAGTCAGGAGCCCAACATATTAAACCTTGTTTTTAATTATTGAGAGTTTGTTCCTCTCCTTCATCAGAGTCAGATGAATACTATCTATGATGGGATAAGGACACTTGTTTTTTTTTTCAGACTGTTTAACTGGTTTTTCCGATTGTGTTAATAGAACATTATGGTAATTGAGGCCAAGCCAAGCTTCAAGGAGGTTGGTTATGAAATACAGAACCATACTTCCGTTCCTTCATTCCATAAACTACGCGATTACCTTGCGAAAATTCATGCGTTCACATCTACTACTGTATGGAGTAAAGTAGTGGTAGTCGGAAATTGACGTTTATTAAAAAGTAATAAAAACGTTAGTGGTTTTAAAATTGCTTCTGTATCTGTGTACGAATACTTAAGTACACCTTAACTGGCTTTTGGGCTTATCTGATAGTGGTAGGTACGTCGAGTCATTGTTTTCTATTAATTTATTTGTTGGCATTTGCACAGTTCGCATTAGTCGGGCGTTCCCGTTAATAACTATAATATATTATCTGTGCAACCGTGTGATAAGGATTCAGATTTCAGATGGGCTAAATTGTAAGGAATGATTAGTGCAATCGTATTAGGAATTGCAAATCCGCAAAGAAAGTTGTCGACGCGCGTACCTAAAGGATACTAGGCGTTAGATTTGTGTCATATTTTTATGAAATCACTATAATAAAATAAAATTTATCTCTCAAAGTAGGTACGTGACAATATAGCACAATTCGCCAGGATGTTAAATTATTTTCATTCTTTTAGGGCAAATAACGAAAAAATAAAAAAGTGAGCGTACATTAAAAAAATAGCAATTTATGACCAAAACGCCTACTTATTCTCAAGGTAGAAAATTACAAATGACTGTTATACAAAAATAATACCTATATTTTTTTAATTAGCTAAACTGTCGTTAGGGTATAATATGAAAATATTTGGTGTTCAAAAAGTGCAGTTTAGAAATTCTAATAGTTATTGTGATTAACAACGTTCATAGACATTATTGATGTCCTTTTCTAAAAAGTTTACTACCTACATAGGTAGTTTTCCACTTATTTGTATGAAAGTAAATATTTAAAATCAATTTTATTTAGTGTCCGTTTCGGTAAAACTAGTCGATTTTTTCGTATCCATATAATGTTAAATTGTTATAATTGCGTGTACATACTGTTTGATCTATTATTTAGTTTCTACCTTGTAACCTTCTATATATTTAGAGCTATGATAAGATTATAGTTCTTTCGTATTTACTCATAAATAAATTGATACTGGAAAACTTGCGTTCTGTTCTAATAGCTTCAAGTTATAAATCACTTTGGATGTGATTGATATTTAGCCAGTTTTGATACAGCATAAAATAATGTATCTGCCTTCCCGTTGTGGGCATGTGTGTATGTATGTATTAAAACAATGCTGAATCTCTTTTTCTTAGTCTGCATAAGGTTGCCGTGTTTTCAGTTTGTTTTCAAATTTGTACCAACATCACAAACACTTTGATTATGTCATATTCAGGTCACTAGCGATAATCAATAAAACTCTTACCTACCTCTATTAACAATATCTCTCATGTGTAGTTCGTTTACTTACATATTTGATATTAATAGGTAATAGTTTTAAATTATTTACGTATTATTTTTACCTCAACCATCTTGGCTTTGAGTGCCATTTTAGATTATTTTAAGTTTAATTTTATTACAAATTTTATTTAGATTTAAAAGGAATGGTAAGAGAGAACAATATTTCTTATAAAACGCATTTATAATATTTTGTATCCAGATATTGTCGACACATAATTATTTTTTGTATGAAGTATTTTGTCACCGCCGAATTTTTTTGCGGGCTTTATTCTTAGGTAAAAACTTATTTCCGCCACAGCTTAAGACGTGGTATTGTGATTTTTATTGCATTCTTCGATCTCGTTAAGTGAACTTTAGTTCAAATAGGTAACAGCTAAAAAATTTACTTGCTCCCACTTGACTTGAAATCAAATTCTAATGTCATATCACTGCTTTCTTTTATCATGTTGCGCTATTTATTGCATTACGCAACCGTGTGTAAATTATACTTTAGCTGGCTAAGCATAAAGTTTGTCTGTCTAAATTGATGCACTGAGAGTGGCACAATTAATTAATTACGTTTCGTGTGGATCACATTTTTAATATGTATGTATGTGTATTGACGTGGTTTTTATTAATGTATATTCATTAAAAATTGTATACAAAAATAGCTTTTTATTTAAAGCCCCTACACGCCTCTGGAGCCATAGTTAACATTGTATAATATACAGTACTTATAGGCTAACGTGTTTCTTGTTCCTCTCAAGTGAATATTTATTATCACCATTGTATTCCAATAAAGTCTGTGTGCCAGCAGTTCACTCCACGTGACGTTACGATTGAATGAATGTTTCCAATGCAGGGCAAATGCATCTTTATTATTAGCACGTCGACTGCGAGTATTATTAACCAGTCAAAAGAAGTGTCACGACTTTCGACCTCGTCGCAAAGACCAACGCATTGAGGAAAAGACTATTGTTGTTTAGAAAGAAGGTGGAACGAGTTAGTTAATTTGATAGCCCCACAATTTTAAGATTTTTCAACATTTTGCATATTCTTCCTTTGCCAGCATTATTGACTGTTCCATGGGCATCTCTAGATATTTTTATAACATTTGTACCTAGTTCGATAGCTGATTAAATGAAGATGTTACCTTGTAATCGATAGCAAAATTTTGAGATATATGATGGTGATTTTTTTTACTGTTTGATGTGTTAGAACACTTGGTTACGACAGAAGCTACAAGCTACCATCCCACACGCTATTGTATCGAAAATGACACATTTCGATATACTGATTTGCCTTGACCCCGACAGCAAACAGCTGTCGGAAGAATAGCGGTTGTCTATTTGATTAAGGGCTGATTTTTCCATCGCCAGATAACTTTTATTCGAGGAATAAAATTGACGTTTGAGTTTTGTATGAAATTACTGTCAACATTTCAAAATTATTCTTCGAATAAAGTTATCTGATATCTTTATCTGGGGTATAATTTTAAATTTTTTATAGTTCTATACAAAATATGTCTAATAAAAATCAGCCCTACAGCTGATTTCTCAATCGCCAGATAATTTTAGTACCTACAGTAAGTACTTACTGTACTTAGAAAAGTCGGAGGGTTCACTATCACACCCAAGTATTCACCGTGTTCACCAACGCGACGTTAAAAAAAACATCCAGTACGGTATTGTTGAATAATTTATTGTCAAATTAAAAGCAATTGGATTGAAAAATGAGTTACGCCACTAGGGTGCAGGTTATTTTTTAGGTAACCGTTAGCCAGCGGTGTCCAAGGTTAACTTAAAAGTAGGTAGGTACTTCGAAAACGTCACATTTGTATTTACAGTGACAGTTAACAATTTTAATGTCAAATTAATGGTATACCATAAACGTATAAAGCAAGCTGAGGCAATAATTCGCTAGAAACTAACCTATTGAAAATTTCTCATCGCTCTACATAATTATACAAATCATATTTTTTAGATCTCGACAAATACCACAAACAACATTTTAGTAAAAATAACAAATAACATAAACCAAACAGAGTCGTATTATATAATAGGCACCAAATCATCGTTGTTAGTGTTAATACTTGCGATTACAATCAGCTTCTACATCGATTAGTAGGTATAATCAACTAAAAACATACAAATTTGTCTTACGTTTTTGCATTGCAGCTTAGTATAAGATTGTAAGTTGATCAAAATAAGATTCGCGACAGTCACGAATATATTTACAGAATAACAATCTTTAAAATCACCAATAAAACTTTCAAGTTTATATTGGTCGAAATATGACTTCCTATGAAAAAATAGTTTCATGAAAACATCACGTTTCCGTCTAATCATATCACATGAGTTTTCTACAACAGAGTGAGTAAAGGGCTATTGTTTGCTGAGAATCACAGTCGAGGATGCCATTTCGGAAGCACAAGACTCAGCCTTAATCAGGTGTCACTATATTTAAGGGTGGGTTATCCCAAACCTGTATTTTGAACGCAAAGAGCGCGAAATCACGCAGCCCGAAATTACAACTTAAGTTGACTAAGTACCTACTTATTATAACAGGCAAAATGGGATAACCCCAGACGAATTAATTTGACGAATTAATCTGTTGCGCCAGCATTGTTAATTTACCGATAGAGATGACTGCTAACCTGAACACTGAATAAAGCAACGCCGCAACATTTGCAATGTAGACAAAATAAAAATAGCAACAAACATTCTTTCAGTTCTGTATTGCATTTTCGACAATATGACGACAGTCCACTAATAATATGTAAAGTCACTCCTAGGGCAAGATTCGCAAACCGGACTTTGACTGTACTAAGTAAAAGTAAGCGTTGCATACAAATATGATCATTATTCGTACAGCATTAATGTTCATGTCCGAATGAAATACTTGCACATTAGCTTATATGAACATGAACATTAGGTAATACTGGCTGGTATCCGCAACGCCACGTCAATGCGCGTATTTTGCGTACAAGAAACATTATTCACATATGAATAACGTTCATATTCGTATGGACCGCTTACTTAAAACAAAAGTACGATCTGCGAATCTTGCCCTATGCATGAAATCGATGTTGAATTCAGATGGATCAATTATTCATACTATTATCTCCAAAACTAAGCATTTGATATTGTCGACGAAGACAAAAAGTATTACACATTCAAGTTTTTTATAAAATGTAAAGTCATCTAAAAATTCAACATTTTTTCTAGCTTAGAACTATCATCATTGTTTAGGTACGGCAAACTCGAGTATAAAAATTTACAGAAGCGATGATTTCTCGAATCGTCAACTTATCAGGCTGACATGTACCTGCAATCAAAAGAAAATGGTTATAGTGTCAATCTATTGTTGTTCCTTACGAACGCGATGGGAAGTCCAATGAAAGGGTACTGTGGCGGCCTGCCGAGTTATGAATAGATTGAAAAATGCAAAAAACCATATCAGTCTATACAGGGTGGCCATGACATCGACGCGCAAACTAAAACAAACCACTAATTCAGCACATGATTCTAGACGTCCCGCGAGTTGGTTTTTAGGGTTCCGTGGTAAACAAGGAACCCTTATAGTTTCGCCATGTCGTCTGTCTGTCTGTCTGTCCGCGGTTTAGCTCAAAAACTATTGGTATTAGAAAGTTGTAATTTGGCATGAGTATACACGTTAATGACGCCGAAAAAGTGGTAAAATAAAATTTTGAAAAAAAAAACAATTATTTACGGTACCTCCCCTACATCTAAAGTGGGGATAATAATTTTTTGTTTCGTCCTTCCCGTAGTGTGGGATATCGTTGGATAGGCCTTTCAAAAATATTAGGGGTTTGGACCGTTAAGACCGTTTTTTGATTAAATAAACCGTTCGTGACTTATCAAGCTTTAAAGTACCAATATTCGTTAGAATCAAGTATCCCCCCCTACCAACTAAACGGTTGTAGTTAGAAATTCAAATGTCACGGCAGTAGTACTTATATATAACGAAGTTTAAAGGAAAACTATCACACTCAAGTGGGCTTTACAAGTTTACGAGTATTAGACTCGAAAATTTCGAACAACTCCATAGAAATGTCGATAGATGGCGCTAAGCGTCAGTTGTATCGCGCTATTGTTTCATTCCTAAATAAGTTTTATAAAAAAGAAACAGTTGCTACACCGACTATGACAAGTCTTATCCAAATCTCAAAAAAAAAAAAAATCCGTGCTAAATTGTCGGATCAGGTGAGGATTTGTATAGGAAGTCAAATTAGGTAGGTAGTCATGTTTAGCTTTTAGTTAGAGCATGGTACGAAACTATCAGTCAGCGAATACGACCCGCACTTGGCTGTTATGAAAACTACGGAACCCTACACTGCGCGTGGCCCGACACGCACTTGACCGGCTTTTCTTATAAGTACCGACGAAAAAAATCTCATGTCTAGAATCATGTGCTGTATTCATGGTTACAGTTTGCGCGTCGATGTCCCTGCCACCCTATATACCTGCTTAATCCGAGTGCACACCTAATGATACATAAGGGCACCCCCCTCCCCATGTTCAAAAGCAAGCGCATATAACAGACGTATCCAGCATGCGACCCGCTTGTACGTAGTATGCGAATTGCGATAGTTTATACAAAAACAAGTGATTTAGGGGGATAAGGCGCAGCGTGCTCATCAGCTTCCTAAATGATTAGGAAGTACCTCTGTTCAGCTTACTACAAAAACTAATAAATAAATAATAAGAAAAAGGAATAAAATAAAAGGAAAAAAAAAAGAAAAAGGGAATAAAAGGAATAAGTGTGGTTAGTCCCTTATCGGCTAGTTCAGAGGTCAGCAAACCGTGGCTCTTAGAAGTAGATATTAGGTAACCCCAACAAAATAGGTACCTATCGCTTATGAAGAAAAATACTATAATTATACTTCATGGCTAGTAATAATGTTGTGATTACCTCTTCTGGCTTAAAATCTTGCAGACCCCTGACCTAGCTGTTGTCGATAACGTTTATTATTTTTAATGTTTAGGTTATTTAAAATATTTAAAACGACATACCTACATATATTTTCTTGGAAATGTTATACCCACTTATAAGAAGTTTCAAATTATAGCTTTTTATGTTCAACAAAGACCAATCCTTCCAAAACAGCTATCTAGGTACATATTTACTGCCTGTCTAGGAGCAACCTACTTACTTGAAATATTTAACGATTCAGCTGAAATATGCGTGATGTAGCAGGCTGTGGATTTATCCTCATATTTACAGGACTTATAAAAACAAGGTGAGTACCTATGGGTTGTATAAGTTAAGCTGATTATGAAGCAAAGCGTTAGGTAATATACAAAGTTTTTTTTTTAACACGTTAGTGAAAGCCGAGGATGAGATTTGGAAAACTTACAGATACCTACGCTAGAATTGTCACCACACTGCGAACAACGAGAACATATTGAAAATATAACATGGTTTAAAAACGACTTAATAACTGTTTTCAGGTTTGCACTATGTGTACTAAAAATAACGTTGTTTGTTCAAGGTTAATTAATGTCTGTTTTGCAATCTCAGAGACCAATTTGCTGGGTGTTATTTTATCAGAATGTATATGAATGCGGTTATTTTTTAATTTTTTATTTGTACCTTTCTATATATCTTCTGTGCCTTCTCGTTACCGACTGTGGAACAACAATATCACAAAAACTAATTACTAACTCATTAAATGTCAATTTAGTCTTTGAGATTAAAAATACTGAATTACCTCCAGCAAAAAAAAACCAATGATTCCAAGGGAGCAGAGAGGGTTTAGCGCAATTAGTAGATACGGTGAGTAACGAAAATCAATTTACACTGTCATATTTACACATCATCCTCTCACCGAGAGGAGGCCTGTGTCCCAACAGTGGGAAAATTATAGGTTGATTATGCTTATGCTATCAAATTGACACAAAACTAATCGGTAGACTGCCTTTCAGCATTTTATTTAATAGCTGCTAAGAGATTCACTAGGTACTTCAATTATGCTTCTGTTTCGATTTTTATTTACCGTATGTACCTGCTAAATATTTCGCTCAAATCGAAGTGTTATTGTATTGGACTTCATTGCTGCTCGTACTTAGCAAGATAAGAACTATAATGGTTTCAGACAATAGCCTTATGGCTACTATCGTACAGATAAGTGACACGTAACATGAAATGTAATACACGTTGAAACAAATTCGCCTAGTTCTTGTGTTGCATGGAATAAATGAGAGAGAGAGAGAGAGAGAGAGAGATAATTCGCCTAGTTCTTGTGTTGCATGGAATAAATGAGAGAGAGAGAGATTCATGTTACGTTTACCCTATATTATTATTCGTCTCCAAAACATAACACAAACGTAACACATGGTTAAAAATAACCGATTGCCTTAATATCCTACGATAGGTGCGGCCATGCGGGTTGCCATGCCACCGTTCGATTGTCCTAGTTAAAGCTGTAAATTGTAATCTACGGGAATCCCAGTAGCCACGGCCATATGGGCAAGTAGATGAAAAACAATTTAAGGAGTATTTTTAATGTAGTGCCTGTCTCAAATAAGTGCTAGCAAATAAATAGATAGATAAATCCTATGATAGCTACATAGAACGATCAGGCTATCCACTTATCTTCCTAACTACTTCCTGTCTCGACACAAACTCACAACTTCCTAATTGACTCTACAATGCTTTGTGACTGTGATACACTGCGCAGTCTATGACCATTATAGGTACAAAACATGATGCATCCAGATGTTGCATTCAAAAACATGTTTTTCTAAGTACTTCGCAATTAATTCCCGTGTGGTTATTTGGATGTAGTCATTGTGGTCGATTTGTCAGCTGTACAATACATTGCTTTATCTCATATTCATAACAGACGTATAAACGAAGGATTAGGCATGTAACTGCCTAAGCAACGTGTCAAATATTTGGATACATATCGATAACGAGCCCGGATTAGTAAGAACTAACGACAAATTAACGCTATCTAAACCTAAGCAGGTACAACTACCTACTACCTACTTACTCTTTACATATTTGCTAACAGTTTTGCGAATATGCACCATATTAGTCTTAACACGGGAAATCCCTAATTTAAGATATGAATTTAGCCGTCAGTTGTGAAGAAGCGGTTTACTTTGGAAACTAAAATTTTTGGAAAACTTATTTAAGAGGCTCTAATATAAATAGGTAATCGACCTTGAATTACCTCGATTGATGCCGACGTCAAAAATTGGTTTTTAAATTCTATGAAATACGTAACTTCTTATCTATACATTGCGGTTCATGACAATAATTGCTAATACATTAAAAATAATTTTTATTTGTAAATTATCTATCTACAATGCGTATCTATAAAACACTTGTTTTCGGTAGCTAATAGTTACGATTAACTTATATCCATCTACATGTCTTGTCACAGTAAGACAAGAGAACCTCAAAGCTAAAACCTAAACTTTACCCAAGGTTGCAACCTAGGGTAAAGTACAATAAATAAAATTTTCGTTATTATACGTTCGTAAGTTAACGAAAATTTTATTTGGTAGTCTTTGTTCTTTCACTAGCTACAAGGAGACCAAACCGAGAGTTGGGGTGGGGTGCCCCAAGTTCCCGAACTTGCATTGCTCGCTCTCCAGTAACCTAACAACGCAACCCCCACTAGATAAGACCCCGGGTCTTATGATACCAAAACATTATGTCGATGAGACGTCATCAGTCGGCGAACAGTGTTCCAGTGAAACTTAGTAAAGGCGAAAAGTTCGTAACTATCGCTATTGTCTAACCTAAAACTAAAGCCTTAAAGACCTTGTCTGCACGGTGGTTAAATTTCAAGAGATTTTGACAGACGTCATTTTAAAATATCAATTGTAACTATGTTATACATATAGGGTGATCCCTGAATTGACATGGTAATTGCAGCCAGCCCCTGTCTCCCGAAGTCTTAAAACTATCAAACTGTATTGAAATAGCGAATCTACGTATCTTGACATAATAATGTGTGAAAGATTCAACTAACAATGTCCAAGTTTTTTGTTGGATTTGGTATTATTTACACCGTAAAAAGTAATAGGTTTGGGTTTGATAATAATGCCAAATAAATATTGATAAAACAATGTCTATAGTGCAGCAAGTTTATCTGGCGTTCTAATTAAAGCCACTGGCTTTAATTAGAACTAACGAAATCACTAAAAAATTGACAAGATTTACCAGTCTAGTCAGTAAAAATATCACCTTAAAACTGCAATGAAGTAAGCTTGAAGAGATCTGTCATTTTACCTGATGCGTGAGAGGGATTGACACTATTGACACCCTACTTCACCTTTATTTTAACGATGAGATTTTAACAGAATAGGTATGGTTTAATTTCCTCCGATATCGGGTCGAAAGCCAGAGCCAGATGGACTTGCTGAACTATACACTAGGTACCTACGCAACTACTTCCGTAAAAAAATCGTTACGTACGTAAACAGAAGCTCATTTAATGAACCGTCCATTACAAGTTTAAGAGTCTACTAAAGAATAATTTATTAGTTTACGATTACTTTAGGGTTAATTATGGTTGTCGTCATAACAATTTCTGTCTACCGTACACCGTTAATGAAACATGTAACATATATTGGACGAAGCCATACAAATACATCCATCATTAATTTAAACAACTTATCCACCACCACAAAATATAATTAAGTAGTAGATAACCTACTGACCTTAACCAAGAGTCCATTTTCCACTCAGTTGCGATGAAACGTACTGTATGGATGTAAAAACATTATTCATCAGTACATTATAGGTACACATATTGACAAAAATGGTAAGTAATTAAAACAACTCAAATATATCTAAGTATTATTTTTACTTTGTCTTGTATTTGATTGAATAAGTTTATAGTTTATTATTACACTGTGCTTTCGAAACCTAAGTAATACATAGTTTTGTACAGTTAAATTGACGCGAATTATGCTATTCTTAAAAGCAAATTTATTTTATGAATTATTTCGCGATATTTGTAACATGTTTAATGGTCAGTTCTCATGGGATCAGGCGTTATTTTTTAAGTCTGACATTATTGTAGAATGCTATCAAATCATGGCAAGAACTTAACAATGATGCTGCAAGTTTGATATCTTTGTTATCAGCGAAATATTGAAAATATTGACTGTACCTACGTACATTTTCATACAGTCCACTTAAAACAGGTACTTAGTGAATAGTCAACAACGTACCGTACCGTTACCGTAAGTCATAGGCGGTTGCGCACTACATCTCCGATCCGAATCCGAGAAATGACGGTCCGAACGAAATGTGTCAAGGGGATCCGTCAAGGTAGCCTGCGATTCGCGAATTATTTATAGCTTTCACAAAAAATTTGTGAGAACTGCCGTATTTTCAAAGTTTACGAATGCAACGTCCTTTTCCTCTCAAATAACTATAATAACCTAAGTTTTAATAAACTTATTGGTATAAACATGCATATTCCTTTCCTTTTCCTTATACGCCAACCAATTAAAATCTGGCTATACGTAGAGTATGTTTATGAACTATAGCTACAAGTAAAGCTCACAGAGTATTATATCGGTACCTACCCATGAATACCGCCAATTGTAAAAGCTGAGGAATACCATAGTTACCTATAGTGATCTTACGCAAAATTATTCATAAAAAAAAATTATTTCAATTTAGTTGCTGTTATTGATAAGTAACAATTTTTTTAATCATTCGATTTTCAGTTGTGCGACATCTTATTAATGACAAATATCACAGTAAAGATATGAACAGTACAGAAACTACGTATAAACGTTCGAAACGGCACACTCACACAGACGCGCGCATCTACGATACCCCTAGGCCCTAAGCGATAGTCGCGGTGCTCTCAGTCACGGGTGCTGCGTTGGAACGAGTAGTCGCGTAATACATTTTAATCTTTGCGCCACGGACCGTCCATCTTTTTAAAAATGCCTCGAGCGTATTGTATAGTATACGGCTGTTTGACCTCGGCTTCTTCAAAAAAAACTATTTATTAGAATGAGAATATTTTACACTGTAAAATTTAATAACAAAGCATTTCGAACATGTCGTAGCAAGCGAAAGTATTTTTCGGTAAATAATTTATAATTACGAAGAATAAAGATTTTTAAATATTGTATTCTCTATTACACCCATTCTCGAGTTGAAACGGTAAGGTGCAGGGTTAACTAAAGATCGGTCGAGCGACGCGCATTTTGATTTCACTATTAGCTGACTTCAATATTAGGCTTTAGTACCCTCGAAAACTATGAAAATGATATTCACTATGAAAAATTTGATTTTTGACCAGGGGGGAAAGATAACCAGCCAACTCCTAACCGCAAACCGCGTTAAAAAACTTCGTTTTCGTTACACTTATCAATTTTACAGACATTAAGAGTGACAACCCTAACACTCCAATGGAGCGTAGGTAATTATTTAAAAAAATAGGCCTAGTTTCCATACTGTCCATATTTATACTGTGCAAATATTGTAAATTAAACTATTTAATTATTATTATATATAGGCACTTTTTGCTACGTATCTAATTATATTAATTCACATACAAACATGTTTCCTACGAATTGATGCAATCGGGTATTGTTTTGTTTAATAAAAATATGATATAAGTACTTATATACCTACCTACATATTTACATAATATCATTTACCTATCTCATTCAATAGGTATACGTTTTTTACTATAAAAATTCAGAGATAACTGAACCAAATATGTTCTTATGTAACTGAATTAAATATGTTAATGTTCTTAAATAAAACCAATTTTAATGACATAATCGTTCCATTTACGTGCAATAAACCAGTATTTATTTTTCACTTCATTATGATAAAATACATAATAACTTTTAATATTAGAATAATAATAATTAATCATCTGCCTAGCCTTTTCAATACTAGTCTGTTTAGCCCAAGTAGCAAAACTCTCCTATGGTCACAGACTTATAAAACTACGTCTTGTAGCAATCTAATAGACGCTTTGGCTAAGAACATTGATCTTACAACAGCATCTAATAAGACGATTTGAGCTATAAGTACTTATAATTCGTTTACTAGTCTTATAAACGTTTACAGGTGCTGCAGTCTCGACATTCATAGCGATCGCTTTACGACCGAATTCGGTCGAAAAGTCCCGAATTGACAGGTGTAATGTAATGTATGGAGTGACAGGACTTTGCTACCGAATTCGGTCGTAAAGCAATCGCTTTGAATGTCGAGACTTCAGCCCCAGGATTACTTTATACGATTTTTACTACAAACTAATTAGGAAAGTGTAGCTTTTGATTGATAACGTCTTGTTTCATTCTTCTATAAGACATGCACTTCTATATAACGTCTTAGATAAAGATGCTATAGGTTAAGGATATGATAGGACTGATTTGTCTTAGTTGTGACTTCCAACTTCTAATGGATTGTTAGTACCAAACTAGCATGCCCTCCGATTTAATAGGTAAAATTCTACTTTTATGTGTCCTACATTTGCTATCACTAGAGTAATCGGTCTAGAACCCTAAAACATAAATATGGTGGCGAAGTAGGTAAGGTCCTGTAGTAGTCTTAACTTTGAATAAATTGTATTATAATAATAATGTAATATTATTGCTCGTGATCCAGATCCTATCCTATCCTATGGCGGCTTAAGTATTAGTTAATTATTACCATCGAATACTTTATCAATACAATTAATTTCGCAATTGGAGTAGACTACTAGATTTTTTACACAACAGTCAAAATACAAAAGTTACCTATGTTATGCCAATAGATATTATAATATCGATTTTTTTATCATTTGGAAATATTATATTTTTCTTAAGACACCAGGACGTCACCGATACAAAAACAATGAAGAACGGATGCTCTAGTAATGGCATCACGCTAACAAATTATAAAATCGAATTGCACTTTACCGGACTGTAATAAAACGACTATAGGGAGTAATAGTCCTATAAACTGCGCTCAAATGAGGTTCCATAAACGTTTATAGGATTTATATAGGACTAAAAAATATATGCTTCTAGAATACTTACAGGGCCACATTTTGCTACTTGGGTATTTTACATGGAGCCTATGCCGCGGCGGCGCCGGCGGCGGATTAAAGGTCAAAATATTTGGAACTTTTAGAGTACGGTTTTGTAGCGAAAAATAAATACAGAAGCGTTTATTTTATTGAAGGTGGAGGAGGTATAGGTTTCGGTTTCGTATGAAATGGAAAAACCGACTGGCGATCCTGGCAAGCGTTCCACGACCCGTGAATCTTTCGCTTAACCACGAGTCCTTAATCGAATAACAAATATATTAATAACAATATGTAAATAAAATAATTAGTAATCAATAACCAGGCAATTATTGACTCTTAGATCAACCTAATAAAGCATTACTAGATATAAACCGTGGTCCATTAAAAATAAATGTGTAGACTCAAATATCCGGACGATTGTTTTGAAAGTTATTATACCACAGTTGTAGTTATGCAGTGAGTAAAACAATAGTTCAGTAATTTATTTGCTTCTGTAGCGTATATCGCGAACAATACCTGCAATTATAACAAGCACTGCCGTCAAACAGGCTGCTGTTTCCGTCGATAATTATTTTCTGATGTATGTATCTGGTGTAGTGTGTCTTTTAGTCTGTACTAAATAAATGTATTCTCTTTCATTCTAAAGCCTACTTTTTTTTGTAAGTCACATAGTTGTTTTGTTTGCTTTACTCATTATTATCTGATTTATATATCTACCTACTCACAAATATAAAGTTTTTAGGTATTATAATAGGAATCTATTTCTAAGAGTTTCTTACTGGGAATTAGCCTATTCACTGAAAAGCTGATAAGGCAATTTTATTGTTATTTCTATGCTATATTTTACAGATAAATATAATTTTAATTTCTTAATATTATGGAATCGTATTTTGATTATTATTTAATACACCTAATTAAATATTTATATAATTTAATTATAAAAACGTACCCACATACTATAATAATTGGTATTATTGGCCGCAATTGACAACATTTCAAAATATATAATCGCCTTCAACAAAAAATACCATTTCTGGAGCTTTCTATTCCTGTTCGAATATAATTAATGCAGTAATTATATTTTTTCCTGCTTACTGGGCAGTCTCCTTAAACCGGTTTCCTGTCGGTAAAACAGTTAAGGTACCTGCCCTTACGACACCATGTCAAAAATCCACCCTGTGTAATTATTATCAACTTGAAATTATGAAATGTTGCCAAAAAACATTAAAATCATCTGGTTAGAATTTTATTAAAATAATATTTTTAGCACCATTTCAAAAATTCTACACTTTTGTGTCTAAATACCTCTTTGTTAACAATTCAATAAAAATACTTTTGAATAGGGATGGGCCAGTCGTGGTTTGAACTGAATACTAACATCGGCCGAATATTCGGTGAAAATAAAAAAGTCGGTCAAACTTCGGTTATTACACGACTGCCCAAAAAAAAGAGTGTTATTTTCACTGCGTTTTCATGAGTCTTATTACCTCTTGGAATTGGCCATATATTCTGAGTGACTTTTCTCAGAGGCGGGCAGGAACAGACTTCTACCAGATAACGCAGAATCCTTGGTGTTTTTTGCAACATAACCTGCCCTTGGAAAATTTTAAATTTCTTTAAACATTTTTATTAAAAAAATAGTGTTTTTGGCGATAATTATTTCAATGTTTAAATGTTAAAATTCTGATAATGTTTAGGATACATTTAATTGTTTAATAAATAAGTAACAAACAATGTATTCCTAAATGCTTATGATTTTATTTATTTTTTTGGTTTCATTAATTTAGCCAAAACAGTTCAAGTTATTGTATTATGTTCCTGTAGCGAATGTTTGGTATTTGAACCGAATTTCGGCCCATAGCTACTTTTAAATTAATAAAATTTATATTATCTATAGCCAGAGAGCAGTAAGAGTATGAATTTGTTACTATTGTCGATGCCGTACTGGTACGTACTCAGAATTCATTAAACTGGGATGCTGTCAGTCAAAAATATGAGATTGAAAACATTTCAATTTTGTTGACATGTGCCAATAATTATGGCCCATTAAAGATAATGATTACTTTAAGTGACGATTGTTCGGAATAAACTTACGCCATTATGCAAATGCGAAATTCTATAAATTCGGTGCCTACGTACCTACACTACCTGCCGTATAGTATACAAATAATAAGCCTTCACGATTTTTGAATGCATACCTATTTATCTATGCACCTAGTGAAATGTGAGAAATTCGTAGCGGAAATTACGACTGCGTTAAAGTTCATCGCTATTCATTAGGTACATACCACCAAACCACCAAATGCATTTTCAGTTAATTTAAACGCGTCTTTACTGGCACCCAAAAAGTTCATAATAATAAACTTTCGACAGGTAGATATTTAAAAAAAAAAAAAAAACTGGTTAATGATTTACCCCTACACCATTCAAAATCATAATATATGAATTTCCTTAAACTCAAACAACATAGAGTGACGTATACTAATACTGTATGGATTGCATGTACCTGTATGTATGGTCTGAAATAAACAATATATTATTATTTTAACTTAAAAACGCTAGACGGACTACTAGTAATAATGGTAACTATTTAATTTATTTAGTTATAAATATAAGTTCTTTGAAAACAAAGCACGTATTCTTCCTATACTTATAACAATTTTCAAGTTCCTATATAGGTAGTTTCAATTGCACCATGGTTGTCATACATAATTGTAAAACAGGCGAAGGCAGGTCTAAAACCCCTATACTACACGATATTTAGAGACGGATAGGGAGCCTTCCTCTCTTCATCTTGTTACACCAAACCGATTTAGGAAAAGGGTCCCTGAACATCGCGTAAGAGTCCCTGAATAAGGCTTTTAGCCAAGTATCGGCTTGGCATCTCTAAAATTTGTATTCATATCAGAAACGTGAGTATTTTTTTGGATTGACAATTAAGAAAAAAAAAATTACTTTCTGAATCCTTTGTAAAATATTATAAAAAGAAATAGTTACAAGAAATGCAATTATAGAAAGAAAATAATAATAAAAACAAAAGGCAAAAATTTCAAAAAATATATAAAATCCTCCTAAATTAATAATAGCCGAATATACAATGGAGCCTTTCGATTCGGAAGACGGTTAGTAAGAGGCTGAAAATAGTTTTGGACCATTTTAAGGGGCCACTCCGTTTGTAAATTATCATGATGACGTCTATAGTCTGCACCAACACGACAACGAATTTAAAGAAAAACAAAAGAGCTTTCTTTTGTAGCTGTTAGTTTTAAAAAGGGCAAAAATGATCGTGGAGCACCTTTGTTAACCTAGTCAAACAGTGTTCAAGCATTTTGTGTCAAACAGTGCGAAGAGCGAGAATTTAAATAGAAGTACAAACTAAAATATTTAAATTGCACATAATATTAATAAAAATTTCTAAGTTATTGGTGGAAATTGGTACTTCTAGCTCTTAATTTAGGGTTGGATTGTTGACATGGGGTAGTAAGTGCAGGTACCTTAATCATTGCAATAATTACTAACCACATGAACAAATTATGGACAAATGGTACAATGAGTATGGTATTATTAACACATTTTCTTTAATGCCTATTGTTGCAAAAACAGTCTCCTGAGAACGTTTTCCTTTAGCTACAACAGTTAAGGTATCTGCCCTTACTGTTCCGTCTCACGAATCCACCCTGTATTGGTAGTGACCATATTATGTATAAAGTAAAAAAACCTACCCATGAACTCTTAGCGAGTATAACCATAATCAAAACTGTGTTATGTGGAACCAATTACTGCCAAAAAATGATTGTTTAATTATTATATTAAGAAATAAGCAGCTGTGCAAACAATAAATTACCTACATACAGACACTGGAAATCGAAATATATTTCATTTCTTTGTCACCCCTTCACAACTGCAATACTTAGTTAGCATGATTATATTGCCATGCAATTGAACCAACACAGAAATTGATAAATAAATTACCTAACTGAAATAAAATAAAAAGTAGACTCCAAAACTCCCAAGTTAAGAAAACTTTATAACAAAAAAATTAAACCGCCGAAAAAACTGAAAAGCAAAAAATAATAAACCTTTTTTATTTAACCTTAATAACTAAGTTCTTAAACTAATGTAAGTATCTAATGTAGTATGTAAGTAATTTTGAGTCGGCGCCAAACAATCACTAAATTGCTTTAAATTTAAACGGCGCCGACTCAAAATTATTTAGGTATTCTTACATTAGTTTAAGAACTTACTTATTAAGGTTTATTATTTTTTGCTTTTCAGTTTTTTCGGCGGTTTAATATTTTTGTTAAAAAGTTTTTATTTTATAATTTTTTGTGGCTATAATCTACTAATTGTTTACCAAAGGGCAGGCATATGTGGCACTGAGTAGAGTAATAAACTAATAATACACAACTCGGCATTCAAATCTGTGAGTGAACAATAACTCACCCCTATTTTCCCACCCTCAGGGTTGCATTTTTTTTCCAAATTTATATGGGACCAACTTTGGGGAATACCCTTACTACCCTACCCTAAAAAAAGAATGATCTAAATCGGACTACTCTGTAAAAAGTTATGCATGCGTGCAGGTCATACATTAAAAAAAATATAAACGCGTCGACTTCAGAACCTCCTCTGTTTTTTTTCGTCGGTTAAAAACAAGTCAGATCAGTTTTTAAGCAGTCTGATGCAGTTGGTGAGAGTTATTTTTGATGATGCCACCAACTGCATCAGACTGCTTGAAAAAGAATCTACATTTTTGTGTTTTGGCTTTAAATACTAATTACACAACATAAACTACAGTAGTCTATGCTGCATACTCGATATTTAATGCAAAAAAAGAAATCATATTTTAAAATTTAACACAAATGTAGATTTGTTCACAACTGTGATTAAAATTTTGGCCAACCTTCAAAGGCAACCTGGCTGGCATCATCATCATCATCATAATAGTAGATTGTGCAGTTGTGCCCTAGGTTGCATGCAATGTTAATAAAAAGAACTATTACAATGACTAAATAACCCTTCAAAAGCATTACACTTGCACTGGGGAATGCTATAACTGGTTCCACAAAACAAACAAAAGAGTGCCCTGTGTTACTTATGCAGAACACATAATTATTAACCAAAAAGACTATCAAATAACCAGCCATAAGACAATTTGTTGTTACTATTTAAAGTCTATGTTACTCTAAAAAATGATGTTATACTTTACCCCGTCCATGTTTGTAAAACCGTTTTTTGTAACGTCTAGATAGAAAGTATTTTACGACTAAAATAAGAATAATGATAGATATCGCGTACAGGAGACTTAGCATTCCGATGTCCAAATTTGAGAATGGGCTCGGTGGAGCTGCAGAAGACCTTGCACGCCGCATAGCTTGGATGCTTACACCTCCATAAACATTTTGGAGATACTGGTACACAGCTGGTAGATTCCAAGCACCTCGGGCAAGTCTACACTCTGGGCACCTTGCAACACTTGGGAACTGAACCTTGGGATGTTCAGGATCTTCAGTGACATCACCTGCTAGTCTAAGATTAACTTCATTATGTGCTATCCACAGCCAAAGCACAGCTTTATCATTTTCTTTTACATCAAATATTCTGTTTCTAGAGGCCATAGCTTGGAAATGTCCAGCACATTCTGTGCAGCCGAAGAAATTCTTGATATAGCCATGCATAGCTTTTAAAACTCGTGGACTTTCTGTGCCAGGCTTCTGAGCTGCATTTACAGTTAAAGTATGAAATAGTGTCCAAAGACCACAAGTATATCCACGGAATTTAGGTTGACTGCCTTTGCACCTTACATATTCCAGATTGGTTGTATACACTGGTGCATGAGCTGTTTCCAATCGTTTTACCAGCTCATATACTTCACTGCCACTCCAAGTATTCCTTGTTGCAAGAGTAGTACGTAATTCAGACATGTATTCTTTAAGATTGCCTCTAAAAGGAAAGGAGACTATAATGACATCTAGATAGTCTAAAAGTGCTTGTAGAGGTTCACCAGTCAAGGTTTTGAATCTTGTGATTTCTGTATGTAAACTTGTTTTAATGGTTTTTTCCAGATCACTATAATACACAAGATCAGTATTCAGAGTCACTTGTTTATCATCAGAATGCTCATTTGTGAGTATTTCTTGACTACCTTCATCCCGAGTAGGGAAAGCATAGTTTTTAGATTTTAAGAATGAATTAACTGCTTTTAGTAATCCTAGCTTTTTATTGTCTTTAGGGACGAGTGTTGTAGGCTCATGTGAAGAACTTATAGCAATAAGTCCTGGAAATTGTTTGATATTTGCCAGATCTGCAACCTCACTAGTATCATGGACTCTTTTAATCCTTATATGTGGGTAATCATTGAAGTCTAAGGCTAGTTCTGAACCCACTGTTGAATTCACATTTTCTAATACAAGGAATGTATAGTTGATATCATTAGGCACATCTTTAACAGCCGCCGAATAGTCACTGAAGGATTCAATACTGAGTGATGGTGCAGATTTTAAGTGGCCAATTGTTTGATCGTTTTGCATTCTTGTTATTATTTGAGCTTTAAGTTTTTCATGCGAGTCGCTTATCTGTATTTTATCACCAACATTGCCATTTCCTTTGACATAATACTCATGCAAATAGCGTATAGATGGATAGGCCATTACCTCGAACTGTCTACAAATCTCATTATTTTCTTCTACAGAACAGTCAATAACTGCTAACTTTATTAAGTTTTTCCAATTAATTATTTCGGCCGCCAAGGTCTTAAATTTGGGTGCAAACGCTCGACAGTGACCGCAATAGCTATTATAGAATTGAGCCACCACTGCATGTTTCTGACCATAAATTTTCCTTTCGAAATTCCGGTTCGTTAAAATGTCAACATGGTCCGACTTACTGTATAGTCCCTGTTGATCTACATCACCATCGTCCACAATAACTGCACTATTCACTAATGCAAAGAATATAGCAGTAAATAAAAGTATTGCATGCCCCAGGTTCATTTTTCATCGGCTCTCGATAGGTAACGGGAAGCGGGGCACGTCACGTTTGAATAGTATGTACTATGTAGATTGTTATAACAAAACGCGGCTTTCGCCGGTGACTCCGGAGTCCAAACTAAAGTAAAGTAACGCTGAGTGGCACCAACTTATCATTTTAATTCAAACACATAAAAGTGTATGCGTCATTTCTTTACGATTGTTCACAATGTGGTTCACAATTTACTTTCAAATCAAGAGACAAATGGTACCAGTAATGTCAAAGTCAACCATATGTCAACCACGACAACCACTGACAGCCAAGCCAAAACATGACAGCAAGACATGAGGATAAGTATGGGTTTCAAATTAAATTAATAATGTTAGTCTAGTTTTATTTTCATTGTCAACAATTCCAAGGACACACAGACACAGTGGCGATCTGACAAATAATGTTAAATAAAAAATCTAAAATAACAGTTTCAACTCGGTAGTCCCAATAGGAACCGAGAAAAAAAACAATTTTCAATGTAGGGAAACGGACCGTCTCGTTAGGTCGTTTTTCTCAAAACTATTTAGAACTGTCGAGCTTAAGCTCAAGGTATTTTACTGGACCTACCACCAACACATGGGTATTCTAATATTATGGCCTGGGACTATCCCGTTTAGGAGATATTGGACTTCATAAAACCAAAAAATTATCCAAAAAAATAAATTTGGCTTTATATGTAAATAAGTGATAATAATAGTAATTACACTAAGTGGAAAAAATACGTAGTAGTCTTATTGAAGCTAACTCAAAAACTACCCAAGCAAAATTAATAAAATACGTGACCGCCCTTGACGCATATACCTATCCATTAAAAAAATAATTTTCGAAATCGAACCACAATTGCTGGAGATATCGCGTAACACTTAATTAGGATGTTCTAGTGTAAGATTTGTGCTATATTTAATTTCTGTGTATTAATGAGTCCTTGTTACTTGACAAATAAATGAATTATATTATATTAATTATATACATAAAAATATAGTGGAATTGAGAAACTCTTCCTTACTTTTGAAGTCTATTAAAAAATAAGCTAGATGAAGTCGACATTTTCTATCTGAGAAGAACTGACGAAACAAACTGAAGGTTTAAAGTCTCTTTTAAGGGAGTCTGCCGTTTTGCCAAAATTATTTTGACAAAATTTCATTATCCAAACAAATTTTAGCAACCTTTTTTTATACCAATGTAATAATTGGAATGATTTTAGTACGCACATTTTCATTTGGCCAAATTTTTACTCGGCAAAATATTACCAAGGATAATGTCATTAAGACATTTGGTCTTTAATCAAATGATTTATTACAGCAAACAATCTTTAGACAATAAACATTTAGTCAAATGGTATGTCATGAAAAAAATATAAAGGCAAAAATAAGATTTTTTGGGAATTATATAATTAAAAAATGCACTTTCATTTGATGTCATTTGCTTACTTCTTTGTAAGTTTATGTGCTTGAATTTTTCTAAATCAAGTCAAATTTATGCCTATATCTATGGTTACGAACGACGAACGAAAAACGAACTACTACCAGAACCGTAGCTTAGGTTAGAATCTATTTTAATATTATATAATATTAATTGACATGTATAGCTTATAATTTTCTTAGAGTTTAGTGAAATTTGCAACGTGACCACACAACGCACGAATCGAGCGAGCGAAGCGAGTGGTGCCACGGCAGCGGCAGCGAGTGCCAGAAACATATTTTAAAATGTAAAACCAAACCATAATTTAGGTAATTTAGGTCATTTGTATATTTTGTGCAACTAACGTAAAGATCTTTTGTCATTGACTAAGCAATTGACTGAATAGAAATGGTAAATTGAAAACTGACGATAGTAAATATTTGTCTTATTTTATTTTGCGTAAAATATGTTATACCAACTGAAATATTTGACTACATTAAAATTGGTAAAAGTACTAAGTTGGTAAGCAAATTATTGAATAAACGTTCACTTGCTAAACATTAGGTTTGCGTTACAATTATTTGTGAAGAGTTTATTTGCTAAGTAATAATTTGGCAAATGAAATTATACGGAAAATGTTTTGGGAAGTGATAAATTGACATTTTCTTTTTAATTAAAAATGTGCGGCCCCTCTTTTAATCCTGTTTAGACAATGTAAATTAGTGCCTGAAATGGTATTTGAGTAATGAACCAGACACAGATTTGAGTCGACCAGTCCAGTCAGTGCAAGCATTTTTCAGTAATCGTGTAGCTCAGAACTTGAAGAGCTCAACCACTCAACAAACAATACCAAAGAAAGGACATTAAGGTAGGCCGCATAAAGAATTCAAACTGCCAGACCATCATTCAAAATAACTGAAATAGAAAAACGTCCCACATAGTCTTCAGAATCACAATCATTTAAGTACTAATACGTTACTATGTCATTTTGTATTAATATTCATCAGTGTCAATGTGTATATGGTATATAAAAACTGTGTATATAAAAATCTGCAATTAAAGTCACTGCGTGTGCAGATTGAATTAAAATATTTAAGTAATTATTACCGATGGGATAGAATATGTAATATTACCAAATTTCACCCTGAAAAACATGTGATGGTATTTAGTACTTTCCGCCGAAAAATATTCTCTCGCCAGCGCAAGACTGAATGACTTCTAGATCGAGACCAATGCTTAAATTTTTTAAAACCATTACATCTAAAGTTTTTTGGATAATTGATGTAAAGCTTTTGTAAAGCTTAGCTTACACCGGTTTAATTTATTTTAGTATCGTGTGTATCTTATCTATAGGCTACTTCATGCTGATGGGCACCCCTAAAAGATAATCCGAATCCGATTTTGTTTGTCTGTGCCACAGACTACAATATAATATATAGTCTGTGCTCTAAAGTCGTGGTGAAGTGTCGTCACGACTCACGTTTCGTGTTCTCTCTCCTCATCAAAATATTTGGAATTTTGAAGAGTTTAGAAATATCCTACATTTGGTGAGTATATTTTACAAACGACTAGTTTACTTCACTCCCTCTGTTAATTTTTCCCCCCCGCAGATCTTTTTCTAATATAAAACTTGACCGTACAAGTGCATTATTCTTATGTTGTAAAAACGAACTAAATCTTAAGTAGTAGCATTTCGTTGGATTGTGAATTATTTATTGTTACGGTTACTTATTAGGTACGTAGAATATTTAGGTAACGCTTAACATCTGCATATGTACAAGGCGTGGTTGCGGGTGAGAGGGGTGGTGTGCGGCCGGCAGCAGAGGGTTGGTCGATCAATACCGTTCGTAAGTCTCTACTGAGCATGCCTGAAATCCAGGCCCCAAACTATTGATTGGCGTCTCTGCGCATGACGCGTCCTAGCCAGACAGCTCAATCTCTTTATCCATTGTGCCCAGTACTATCGCGACGATCACATTAAAAGTGATTTGGTCTGATATTAGGTAAAATATTTCAATTTTTTTTAAATGTGGCGTCCTTATATTGTATTCTGTGATGTATTGTATTCTGCATTCCTAATATGAAAAATAAATATGAGATTTTATAATTTTTTGCAGGCAAGATGAGTTCCCGGAATCTTCGGAAGAAGCACCAGAAAAGCAAATTGCCGCCGCCTCGTGATGACTCTGATGAAGATTACGAGCCCCTGTATTCTCAACGTCCAGGAACTTCTAAGTACGATGGGGTAAGTACATCCTTTTTCATCCTTTTGTGGCCGTCTACATGACACCAGTTAGCGAAACACGATGCAGACACTTCATGTGCGTACTTCATGTATTAATATTGTATTGTATGATGGGCGAACAACTTACTGCTGTTGCTGGTAGAACCTGGATGAAGCTGGTACAGGAGCGAGTGAGAGGATTGGCTTAAGAAATAAGAGATCTATGCCCAGTAGTAGGTGAAATTATAATTATAAATGTATTGAGTATTGAAATTACGCTGTTCATTTCTTCTGGACCCTTTAGCGAAGCTGAGCAAACCCTCAAGAATTATTTTGACTTACTAGTTGTAGGTTACGGGTTCAAAACATACACTCCGTGAAATTAATTTCATGATCCCTGTTCTCTAAGCGATAAAGAAATTCATTGCGAAGTAACTCTGATCCATTTCCTCTCATAGAGAGAAGGCCTATGTGAATCTTGTGCAGGTTATCTAATAGCTAAAAGAAAGATATGGCTGGGCTGATTAGGACTTATTGTATTTTTGTTATTTGTGGCTAGCGGAGACATAACACATTATTATCGCAATTGGAATTCATCATTATCTTTATAACTTTGCCAGTGCTATTGCCTTCCATGTGGCTGTGTTCTAATCGAAACTTAAAGTATGGAATCATTGAAACAATTAACCATAACATATTTTTTGTACTTTGTCTGTAAACTGCAACTACGGCATGCACTTTGAGCATTGTCTAATTGTAGGCAGTACATAGGTATTGCTTCAATCTAGAGTTCCTTAAAAAAATCATAACATACAAAACTGGGATGAAGCTCTTTGTTATGCATGTCTTCTTTGTATTGTGTCTATTAAGGGTGGCTAAACAAAATGTCGAGGACAGTTGAGGTTCGTGCATGCGCAATATGCAGCGTGCACTTCTCGAACATTGCTGCGTCCATTACACGTTTATTGATTATGTTTGTCAATCAATTTCATCAATAATGACTGACTTACTTGACTTGACATTAAAATATGCTAGGAATCTCTTTGTCCAGTAATCAAGGCAGTCATACAGCAGTGAAAAAAATCAAATGGGCTTTAGTAATCTGAGATGATTGATGCTATTATTTTAATGAACGAAATGAAGGCAGCTGTGCCATATTGGCATCGGCGCACTTATCTATATATATGAGGGGTAAAAGTATGAAATTGCCGATTTGTACTGAAAAATTGAAATTAGTTTTTTTTTAATTTAACATATTTATTTAAACAAAATAATTACCAATATTATCTATACATTGCTGTCATCTAATAGGAAGGTCATTTATGCCTTTGCGATAGAACTCTCGTGATCTAGATTCGACAAACTGTGTGAAAGCATTTTGTATTGCCTCCTGAGAAGAAAACTTTTTATCACGTAGAAAATTGTCCAAATCACGAAAAAAATGGTAGTCCGTTGGAGCAAGGTCTGGCGAATACGGAGGGTGAAGAATGGTTTCTAATTGCAGTTCCTGTAGAGTTAAAAGGGTTTCTCGTGCTGTATGAGGTCTCGCGTTATCATGGAGCAATAATGGTGAATCGATTAATAATCGATTCATGAGTTGGGGCTGTTTCACTGCTAGTTTTGCTATCATTGTTCGGAGTTCGGCACAGATGACATCTGCCGTTTTTGCTTGACCAGATCGGAGAAAGCTCTAGTGAATAACACCATGCTGAGACCACCAAACAGTTACCATTACCTTTTTATTGGTAAGCTTTGCTTTTCCATCACGAAAGCGTTTAAACCAAAATCGCACGGTGCGTTCATTAGCAGTCCCCTCTCCAAACGCAACATTGATATTACGAGCTGTTTCTGCCGTGTTAGTTCCGCGTCGGAACTCGTATTCAAAATTAACTCGAATTTTCGAAGTAGGTATCCATCTTTCTTGTATAAGCTGAATAAAAAAAACAACTGAAAGTCGATAATCGAATGTTGCACATTTTTTAAAAGAAGAACTTCATTGGTACCATGTGAAAAAAGTTTCACTCAAAAATATCAAACCATGAAGGTTCTATGTCCATTCAAAGTACCTATTACAATGAAATGGCAATTTCATACTTTAACCCCTATTATATAAAATTCAAAGTCCTGACTGACTCACTGATACATCAACGCACAGCCTAAACCGCTGGTCCTAGAGACATGCAATTTGGAGGGTGTGTTCTTCGTGAAGAGTAGGTATCCACTATGAAAGGGTTTTTCGAAATTACACCCCTAAGAGGGTGAAATGAGGGGGATTTTGTTTGTATGGAAATTCTTATTCCTTGAGTTAATAAACTTGAAACTTGGCACCAATACTAATCTAAGTAAATTATGAAGTTTGCCATTTTATGTTTTTCTAAACTACCCCCATTTCTTTTTTAAAGGGGATTGGGGGGTTTTAAAGTTTGTATGGAAGAATTTTAGCGCGCGGTCCGATTAACTCGAAACTCAGAATTTATACTTAGGATCGAAAGTAAAGCATAATGTGTATCAGGGTTTTTCGAAAATTACCCCTGACTGGCTGAAAAGGGGTAGTAAATTTTACAGGGGAGGATTTTACCGCATGGCTTGATTTAATCGAAAATTAGTATAAATAATCTTTGAGTAAAGTTATGAATACATCCCAAACGATTTTTTTAAATTCCACCCCTGTCCCCCACAGAAGAGCGGGAGTTACAGTTTATATGAATAATCTTCTTCATTAGGTTAATAAACTTGAAACTTTTCAAGAATACTCGCCTGCGTAAGTAATAAAGTTTATCATTATAAGTTTTTCAAAAGTACCCCTCAAAGGGCGATAAAGGGGTGTTGAAGTTTGTGTGGAAGAATTTGAATGCGCGGTCCGATTAACTCGAAACTCAGTGTTTATACTTAAGACCAAAAATAAAAAATAACATGTATAAGGGTTTTTCAAAAATCTACCCCTAATGGGTTGAAAAGGGGTAGTTAATTTTACAGGGGAGGATTATAATGCGTGGCTTGATTAACTCGAAAATTAGTATTAATACTTTTGACAGAAAATAATTAATAATAAGTATGTAAAGTTGTCGAAAATTTACCCCTGGCGGGGCAAAAAGGGGTAATTCGATTTTTAAGGACAGGATTTGAACTTGATGCTGTATGTTACATTTTCACACCTAAACCACTGGACTTCTGATTTGGTAAAGAGATAGATGGCATCCCGGGGAAGGACATATTTTTTTATCCTGGTAGCACGTTCCCTTGGGATAAGTTCCGACATCCACGTGGGCGAAGCAGCGGGCAGAAGGTAGTCTACATACCTAGTTTTGCCATAAATATTGTCATGAAGAAAAATTTTTTTTTATTGCAAATAATATTTATTACTTTTACGGTGTGTTAGTTTAATACAAAAATATAAAACAATTTAAAATATAAAAAGCTTATTCGAAGTGGTCTCCATTGGCTGCAATACAGTCCTTTAAACGTTGAGGCCAGTTATCAATAGAAGCACGCACTCTTTCCATGGGAAAATTCTTCACTGCCAATCGTATGGATTGTTTTAGGGACTCCAAATTATCATGACGTTTAGAGCAAGCCGTACTCTCTAAAACTGACCATAAATCATAATCCAGCGGATTAAGATCGGGACTAGACGACGGCCAGTCTTCAGCTCTGATGAAGTCCGAAATGTTCACTTCCAACCAAGATTGCGTGGACCGAGCTTTATGACCCGGCGCCGACTCTTGTTGGAAGGACCATACTTGGTTATTGAACATGGTGTTGTTAAGGGGCTTAACTACCTTCTCAAGAATGGTATCTTGATACACTTGTGCCGATGTTTTGATACCTTTTTCACAAAAATATGGCTCAGTCACTCCGTCATAGCTAACACCCCACCAAACCATCACTGAAGTCGGATAATGCCCACGTTGCACTCTGTCGACTAAGTGGGAAGCTTCCTTAGAGCTTTGAGCATAAATACGGTCATTTTGTTTGTTAAAATGTTGCTCAATTGTAAAGATTTTCTCATCCGTAAACAAAATTTTTCTGAGACCTCCCTTTGTGTACCGCTTCAGTAGTTGTTTCGATTTTACCACACTATTCTTTTTTAAAATATCAGTTAAAAAATGACCAGTGCGTCTCTTATAGGCTGCAATTCCTAAGTCATCTTTTAAAATACGCGACATGGTTCTGGGTGCTATCTTCATCTCCCGAGATAAAATCTTTTGCTTTCGGACAGGATTTCTTCGAATTCTTTCCCTTACTGCTTTGACCACCTTTTTCGTACGAACACTACGTGGACGGCCAGGTCTTTTTCTGTCACAAACAGAGAAGGTCTCATTGTACCTATTAATAGCCCGGTACACAAACATTTGACTAATACCCAGCGTATGGAGAATTCTAAAAATTGCATTTGGCTCCATACCAACTTTGTGTAATGCAATCACAGCGATTCGGTTCTCTTTATCACCCCACTCCATTTTAATATCGCAAAATATTGTACAATGTATTGGCGCCAAAATTAGAAAACTCAATGAACAATCGTATAAAAATGACAGATTCCAAATTCAAATGTAATATCTTTCTTATTTTTAATTGTAACAGTATTTATGGCCAGACTGTGTATATAAAATTCAAAGGCCTGACTGACTGACTGATACATCAACGTACAGCCTAAACCGCTGGTCCTAGAGACATGAAATTTAGTGGGTGTATTCTTCGTGAAGAGTAGGTAACCACTAAGAAAGGGTTTTTCGAAATTCCACCCCTAAGAGGGTGAAATGGGGGGATTATGTTTGTATAAAAAATCTTATTCCTTGAGTTAATAAACTTGAAACTTGGCACGAATCCTTATCTAAGTAAATTATGAAGTTGGCTATTTTTTGTTTTTATAAACTACCTTCTAAAAGGGGATTCCGGGGTTTCAAAGTTTGTATGGAAGGATTTTAGCGCGCGGTCCGATGTACGCGAAACTCAGTATTTATACCTAAAATTGAAAGTAATGAATAATGTATATCAGGGATGTACAAAAATCTACCCCTGACGGGCTGAAAAGGGGTAGTCAATTGTACAGGGGAGGATTTTACAGCGTGGCTTGATTAACTCGAAAATTGGTATAAATAATCTTTGAGTCAAGTTATGAACACAAACCAAACGATTTTTCAAAATTCCTCCCCTGTGGGGGTGAAAAGCGGGGATACAGTTTATATGAAAAATCTTATTCGTTAGGTTAATAAACTTGAAAATTGGCATGAATACTCGCCTAAGTAAGCAATAAAGTTTATCATTATAAGTTTTTAAAACTACCCCTCAAAGGGGATATAGGGGTGTTGAAGTTTGTGTGGAAGTAATTGAATGCGCGGTTCAATTAACTCGAAACTCAGTACCGTATTAATACTTTTGACAGAAAATCATTAATAATAAGTATGTAAAGTTGTCGAAAATGGACCCCTGACGGGGAAAAAAAGGGTAATTCGATTTTTAAGGGGAGAAGTTGAACTTGAAACTATGTTACATTTTCACACCTAAACCACTGAACTTCTTATTTGGCAAAGATATAGATGGCTTCTGGGGAAGGACATACTTTTTATCCTGGTAGCAAGTTCCCGTGGGATAATTTTCCGACATCCACGCGGGCGACGCCGCGGGCAGAAGCTAGTACTCTATACGCACGCATAAAGTAGCCTCTGAAAATTGTGCTAAATAATCTTAAAATAATAAATCATTATAAAGAGGTAAAGATGGCATTGCAAGTACGATTTGTTGGAACCATGGCTAAAGCGTGCTTATGTTAGATTTCTAATTGCGCATTGTGCATGGTGCGCACAGTGTGTTAAAGGAGCTGAGTTGCGGTCATGTCTCGTTTATGTGTCTATTAGATAGATCTAGTCATGATACAGCCTTGCCAAAAATACCGACAGCATTTTTTTGCTTAGTTATATGGATATGATTTTTTCAGTGAGAGGGCAATGACCTTAAGAAAATCTTGATTTCAAGATTACTCAAAAAATATAAAACTTACGGTTTTTTTAGAATTGAAAATGATGTTGCAGGTTTTTATATATTTAAATTTTAAATTAGAGCTTTAATTATTTAAGAGTAAGATTTTTTTTTCAGAATTTCACATACGTATTTTTTTTAATAAAACTATAGCGATGTAGCATTTTATTTTTTTCTTATAATATACTCACTAATATTACTAATCATATTCTAAAATTTCACAAAATAATATCATGCGGCAAAGGAGATAAATCGTTTCTATGTATTTGAGGAATTTCTATGGAAATAGGGTTGTCAATTTTCGTAATAAAAAATCATAAAATAAAATTCAAAAGTATTATTCCATGATGTCATCATCAGAAAAAGTTACAAGTTTCTTCTGAGGGCAGTGAAAGGGGTTCATCATCTGATGCCATTTCCCTGGTATCACCATCTATGGAACTTAGTGGTAATTGACCATGAAACATAACATTTTCCGTTGACGGTTTTAAAAGAGAAATGACTGTCGGGGAGAGTCAAATGTTTCATTTTCTGTTTTAGTTTTCCAAGGGACATGATCGATATTAATGGATCTGAGGATTCTAACGCTCGATTAAACAAGTCAAGTATTGTAGTTTTACGATCTAACTTACGTGTGTGGTGCTCACGGTCGTAACGCCAAAATTTGTTCCTTGACAAGTCTCTATTAATGTAATCAGGGATGCCTTTAGGGTCCAGGGGTACTTGAGAGAAAAGCCATAGTACTAAAGGCCCTGTGGCCTTTAGTACTATGGCTTTCCTCTCAACTAGAGAAAGGTCCATAGGCCGCAATTTCGGGCATAAGTTGTCTCCTAGCATATTAACAGGTACACCCGCAGATTGAAGGATACCTATATCTGCCACTCGCTGACCAACATGAGGGTTGGCGCCCTCTAGCAGTAAGTCACTTGGTCGAGGCCCGAGATGACATCCCCCAACAGGACGGGTCAGCTCCTGTTGAGGCAAAGCAGCGCCTTGGGTTTTTGCCGGCTCTATGACGCCTCACCCCCGCTTCTCCGGACATCGTATAAGAGTATTGGGTTTTCGAAAGAGATACCGTGGTCCCTGGCACAGGCAACTGAAGGAACACGGGTGGGTTTTAGTCAGTAAAAGTCTGAAACTCCCTTCTGCTCCGCCCAGAGCGGGAGGAGTCATTTGATGATTGCCAACCCAGAAAAAAAAAAAAAAAAAAAAAAAAGAGTATTGGGTTTTAGCATAACTTAACGAGGGCAGACCCCTTCCCAATACTACACGATGTCCATCATCAAAGAAAATTGATTTAAAAAAAATATGTTACAATCACTTACTTTGTTGACAACCCTAAGAAAATCTTAAAAAGTCGATATCTCTAGAACAAAGCCTTTGTAGCGTCTGATTTTTTGTATGAATATACATATAAATGTATAAAATATAAATACACTGAATGAAAATGCGACCATGCAAAGTTTCGCCAGAAAAAAATTAGTTACGGAACCAAATAAAAATTAAAAAAATTGTTTGTAAGTGCTTGATTATTCAGTTATTTATACGTTAATTTGTTCTTTTAGTCGTAATCTATTGTACTACGGATCAGTTTATAATTAAATAATAGATAGAATGGAAATAAACAGAAATAATTTTTTTTTTGGTTTCTATGGACTTTTCTCGATTTTTTAAATTTCTCAAGAACTACTACACATAAAGTAACGGGGATTTTTTTAAATGCTATTTTCCAAGAATATCTTTCTAATGAGCATTGAAAATGGTGACCGCAAATCGGCTCCCATAACACACTGTGGTGTGGTCGTTTGGAATGATCGGATATAAGGTATAAAATAAACGAACTTAAAATTTTCGAACGTCGAGGGTAGTGTCAAGTAACACGATTGAAACGAGTGCTGCGATTTTAAATTCTATTTTGCGTAAAAGCCAAATAAGTCATAAAGTAAAATATACTGTGGTGTGCCTGTTAGAACTATCTGTGTGCCTGTGAAATCAGAACAAAAAAATAACAAGTGCTAATCAAGTTATTCACATAAACAAATCTAAAAATTTGAATAACGATCTATTTAGAAAAAACACAGTGTCGCGTAATTGGAAAGGATCGCGTTCTGTGCCGATCTGTGTCTCAGCGTGTCACCGCGACGGACGACTGCAGCAATAAGCTCCACCCACCTAACTCTGTGTCGCACAGTGAACGGCTGCTGGAAAGGATCGCGTTCTGTGTCGATCTGTGTCGATCCTTATCTACAATTGCAAAACAGTGAGTTGCGCCGTATTTTACGATGTCAAACAACTCGGACTTACGATCGTCTTCACTTGGAAATGATAATGTAACCATTAGAAAACAGCAAAACAATATAACCATCAGTACAGAAAATTCTTTTGCATCCCTATCAGTGGACGATGACAACGAATGTTCATCTATTACGTCTTACGACAATCATAACATAAGTTGCCCTCAGTTACAAGGAACTGAAAATGAGTCAATAACAGAATTAGAGACATTAGTCAACACCTTGCGAGAGAAATTAGCTTCTGCGGACTGCGAAATTGAAAACTTAATAACCGAGAATACTTCACTAAAAAATATTATAACTAACCATGAGAAGGTTATAAACAACCTGAAAAAAATATGTAATAGTACACCCGAAAGAGTTTTAAGCGTAACTAAAAGGAAAAGTATAAATAAAGGCAAACTAAATATTTCCCATGAAGAAGATCATTTGATTCAGAAAAGAAATAAACCCGAGAAGCAAAGCAAAAATACAACTCCCGAATCTGTAATAAAAACACAGAAGCTAAGCAGCAAACGAACCTCAACAGAAAAACAACGAACAAATACTTTATGCTCCACAAACATAACAACTCAAAGAACAGAACTAGAGGATAATTGTGTAAAGTCTTGCAGGAACAAGCTATGCATTGTTAGTGCTAATAAAACAAATGACATTCTATCAATCGCGGAACAGACATTCCAAACCTTACAGATCTGCCACTATTTGTCACCGAAATGTGCATTATTACAACTTATCAGCAATTTACATGAAAAAGTTGCAGATTACTCGTTTAGCGATTACTGTGTCATTTTAATTGGGGAAGATGATTTCCAAATAACCAAAAACTATGTAGAAATCGTAATAGAATTAAGGAAAACACTGGGAAAAATTAAAAACACAAATATTATTTTATGTTTACCTACATTTAAACTAAGCGATTATTCAATGATGTTCAACTGGCGTATCGAAACGTTTAACAACTTGCTTCGCTTAGATTTATTGACACATAATTATGTAACAGTACTAGACTCAAATTTAGACTTATCCTACGATTTTACTATGTTTTCAAAATATAATAGAAAATTAAATAACCGTGGCATGAGAAATATTTTTCAAAATTTACTGTTACTTTTAAATGATTACCAAATTTCACCATCGGAGCTGGAGCCCGATCTGGAAAATAATGTTCACTCGAAATCGGTTAAACATACCGAGTTTTTTCTTTGATCACATGTATGTTATGCATCAGAATATAGCCGGACTTATAAATAAATCCGACCTGTTAACCGTGCACATTCAGGAGCTGTTAAACAAACAAATAAATGTACATATTATATGCATAACCGAGCATTTTATAATGTCCGGGCAGGAACATCTTCTTCATATACCTAATTATAGACTCGCTGCATGCTACGCAAGAGACAACATAAAACGCGGTGGAGCCTGTATTTTAGTCAAAAAGGGTCATGAGTATAAAGAATTACCCGACATAATGAAATACTCGGTTTCAGGAATAATAGAATGTTGCGCAATTAAGATGAAACAGCATAATTTAATTATATTATGTATATATAGACCGCCTAAACTGTCCAACTTAAGTACATTTTATGAAAATTTAGATACTATTCTAAAAAAAATATGTACTAATTGTCACACTAAAATAATTTTATGTGGCGATCTTAATATAGATGTTTTAAAAAATAACAGAATTACCTTGGAACTGAAATGCTTTCTCCTGAGTTACAATCTTATTTTAGAAATTAATGAAGCAACACGTCCTGTTAGTAATACTTGCTTAGATAATTTTGCACATAATACCAAACAGAAATGTCATTCTCAAGTAATAGACTTCGGGCTATCTGACCACACAGCACAAGTAATTAAAATAAAAGTAAATAAATCATGCATAATTAAAACTTGGAGATCTAAGATTCGAGATACTTGTAAAGAAAATCTCAATAAATTTAATAGCTATCTACAAAATCTATCGTTCTGTGACGTATACGACACGGAGGATTCGAACAAAGCGTATGATAAATTTATTGAAATATTTAAGCTTCTGCATGACTTATGTTTTCCTTATAAGCTAGTGACAAAAAAATCAGAAAACCCGATTAAATGGCTATCGCGTGGCATAAGATTATGCAGTAAAAAACAGCGAAATTTACTTTGGAAACATAGACTAAGACCATCACGAGAAAATAAAATAGCCTTTGTTAATTACTCTAAGAGATTTAAAAAAATTATTAAACTAACTCAAAAATCCCAAAATAATTACTTAATCGAGAACTCAATGAATAAACCAAAAACCTCATGGCAAATAATAAATAATAACAAAATAAATAAAGAACCAATTTCACAGATAAGAAATAATAACCAAATAATTACGGACCCGAAAGAAATAGCAGAGTCATTCAATAATTTTTTCATTGACCAAATTACAAATATACCTAATAACTCCATGCTCGACGTTAAGAAAATAGACCATAACCCAAACTCAATATTTGTGCCACCAGTCGTACCTCAAGACGTGATAAGCATAATTAAATCTCTAAAAAATAAAAAGAGCTTCGGTTGTGATGGGGTTTCCACCCAAGTCATAAAATTTGTTGCTAATAGTATAGCTGGCCCTTTAACTCATATAATTAACGTTAGTATATCATCAGGAACATTTCCAGACAACTTAAAAACTATAATTGTAAAACCTATTCATAAAAAGAATAGTAAAGAGGATATGTCGAACTATAGGCCGATAGCTTTAATTTCAGTTTTTTCAAAAATAATAGAAAAAGTCATATATGAGGCAATATCATCTTTCTTAAATAAATTTAACATACTTTGCCATGAGCAATACGGATTCAGGAAAAATAGAAATATAAACATGGCAATTTTTGACTTGTTGAATGTTGTTATGTCAAATGTTGATAGTAAAACGCCTATATGTGCTGTTTATACAGATATGTCGAAAGCTTTTGATTTTGTCGACCATAACATAGTACTTCAAAAACTAAACGCTTATGGCATTCGAGGGAACATCCTAAACCTAATAAAAACATATTTATCCGGTCGCAAACAAATAACAGAAACATACAAAATATGTGTCAAGTCGAAATTAGAAAAAAGATACGTGTCTTCCAGTAGAGAAATTAAATTTGGTGTACCACAGGGAACCGTCCTTGGGCCTTTGTTATTTATAATTTACATTAACGATCTCCCACGCCAAATCCACCATCCCATGGTGCTTTTTGCTGACGACAGTACAGCACTCTTAAAATGTGACAATAATGGAAATTACGAAAACGATATAAACGACACCATTAAAGTTATAACAAATTGGCTGAATAGTAACAACTTACAAATTAACATACTTAAAACAAAAATAATGCATTTTTATCAAAGACTACGTATTAATGACTTGAACATCAACTATAATGGCCAAGATGTAGACAGAGTAGAGCTCACAAAATTTTTAGGAATTTTAATTGACAGTCAGCTGACATGGAAGCCACAAGCTGAAGCAATCTGCAAAAAACTCAGCGCATCTGCATATGCACTCTATAACCTTAGGAAAAAAGTTAATATCAAAAGAGTATTACTAGCATATCATGGTCTTGTCGTTTCGATTTTAAGGTTTGGAATTATATTCTGGGGCTATTGTACCGAAAGGGAGAGTATTTTTAAAGCCCAAAAACGCTGTTTGCGAGCAATATTTGGTTTAAAAGTTACTGACAGCTGTGTTCCAATTTTTAAAAACTATAATTTATTGACTTTTCCTTGCCTTTACATTTTAGAAATTACTCTTTTTGTTAAATGTAATAGAAACCTATTTTCATCTATATCGGAAAGCAGATACCGAGATGTAACTTTAAGATCTCAATACCGAAACTTGTTACGCTCTGGGAGATATAGAACTGCTTTATTGAGGAAAAGTGTTTTTGGTATGGCACCCACCATCTTTAACCACATTCCTGATTCTATAAAAGAGGAACCAGTAACAAGTTTCAAAAAGAAACTAACTGTACTTTTATTGAATAAGTGTTACTACTCCGTATCGGACTTTCTAGCTGATACTTTTTAGTTGTGTTTGTATGTGTAATGAACTAATGATGAACTGCATCAATGTTTGCATGCCAAAATGGTAGAATGTACAAGGATTCTTCAACATTTCTGTAACCACCTTATTGTAAATACCTACATTCCGAGCAAATAAATGAATATTATATTATATTATATTATTATAAAATAAAACAAATACAACGGAGGTGCCTTGCGAATGTCGACTCTTTTTTTAAATTTATCTATTTCAACTATGCACAAGTAAAAAAATAACCGTACGGTGGCGTACTTAATGCCTGAGACATTGTCTACCAGTCAACCTTAAGGTGGATTCTCCAAGGTAGCCCGCGAAATTCAAATTTCCTTACGTTTTTTGCAATTTGCTGGTCAGTACTAAGTTGTACGTTGATTAAAATATGATTCGCGACCGTAACAAATATGTATTTACAGAATTATAATCATTAAAGTCATCAACACAACTCTCTAAGATCAAGTAATCCTACTGAATGACTATTTCATGAAATCTTGACATTTTAGGATTATGTTAACTTAACAAGTGGCAAAAAACGTAAGAAAATTTGAATTTCGCGGGCTACCTTGGAGCATCCACCTTAAGGTGATGCAGAGAGGAAACATGGTGCAACATAAGGGACGGATAACACGAAAATAACTATAAAATACAACAATAAATAAATACATACATATAAAAATAACGATTGGTAGAGGAGAAAAAGAATCCAACACAAAAAAATTGAGATATTTCTGCCAACTTCTTTTGAATCGGAAACTTGAAATACTTTATTGTGGCTTACAATATTACTATAGTTTGACCAAAACCGCTGTACCGCGCCTGCGGCATGTGCGCGGCGAAATGGGGGGGCAGTGCAGGCCGCTCATTCGTCATCGCTCACGGCGTCCCGCCCCTCGCCTCGCCGCGCATTCCTAAGGCGCGGTACAGCAGTTTCGGTCAAACTATAATAAGTATGGAAATCATACAAAAAGTAATATATTATTGCTTCAAGTTATATGCCTTTTAAAAGAAACACATTTGACTAACAAAATGACAAATACTGCCTTTGTACCTTTTAAAAAGTTTTCACATATCACAATCCAGTGCGTACAAACTTTTGTTACACTTGTTTGTTTGGGTCGAATCTTGCAAGCTGAATTAATACCACTTCCTCTTAACCAACGGAGTTGACATTTTACATGTTTGTTAATTTCCGGAGACAATTATTTTTTACGGCTGCTGCATCTAGGATTGGCTCCAGATCTGGGAACTCCTCAACAGTCAACAGTACAGACATGAAGTTTAATATACTTAGGGCTGATATTTCCAACGCCAGATAACTTTATTGGAGGAATAATTTTGAACTTTTCACGGTTCTTCCATACAAAAACTGTCATACGTCAATTTATTCCATGAATCAAAATTATCGGTCGATTGAAAAATCAGCCCTTACGCATTTATTTGTGATAGTCCGTTCCAAAGTCCATTATGACCTGATTCTTCACTCAGGATTGGTTCCAGATGAAACGAACGAAGAAACACCGCAGCGTTCAACAGCAAAGACATAAAATTTTATATACGCATTTAATTAGGATAGTCTATTATAAAATTCACCATGATGTGGCTGCTGCACTTAAGATTGGTTTCAGTCGAGGGAATTCCTCAGTGGTCAACAGCACAGACACAAAATATTATATAATTATGCATCCAATTATGATAGCCCGTTGAAAAGTTGACCATGATTTGGCTGCTGCTCCCAGGGTTGGCTCCCGATGAAACTAAGAAACCTCAATGGTCAACAGCACAACCATAACATTCTATATACGCATTCAATTATGATAGCTCGTTGAAAAGTTCACTATGATCTGGTTGCTGCACCCAGGTTTGGTTTCAGACGAGGGAACTCCTCAGCGGTCAACAGCACAGACTCTGAATTTTATATACGCATTTAATTATGATAGCTCGTTCTTAAGTTCACCATGATCTGGCTGCTGCACCCAGGGTTGGTTCCAGTCGAGGGAACTGCTCAACGGTCAACAGCACAGATACTAACACTGACACACACAAGTGACCGTGCAACAATGACCCATTATTTAATTGAAATGAAAAGACTAAGAAACGTCCAGTGAAAACTAGAAAATAAATAAATGAGTAACATTTTTTTTCGTACGATATATAATCTTTTTGCCGCCACAAGCTTGTATATCGTATAAAATTGTATAATGTTACAAAATTATGGGTTTGATTCAATTGAAAGTTTATTAATTCATTTTAACACTTAAATAATAGCTCGTTTAAAAAAATACTATTAATTATTAATAAATTATAAGTACCTACACATAAACCTTCCGGAATAAATAATTTCTTGAAGAAGGCATTTGTAATATCACGCTACGACCCTTAGAAGCCGAGCAAAAAGAACAAGTAGGCTGAAAGAACGCTAAGCGAAATCGAAGTAATAGCGCGGTCGTGCGATGCCGTGAGATAATTTCCGTATTTATAATATGGATAGATATATGCGCAAAAGTAAAATGTGCGCATTATAATAGACTACTTTCCTAAAAAATTCTAATTAGTTCGTCAGTTAGATTATCAAAAAATAATGAACCCGTATTTTTTCTTTTGTCAATTATACAACGTGTCCCAGAAAACAACGTCAAGCCGAAAACGGGCAATAGGGCAAGTCGTGAGTTATTAGAAAAATATAAAAAAAACTTGGTCATGTACTTTTCAAATTTTATGGATTCAAAAACAAATCTCAAAAAGTGACACCCTTTATCTTTCAAGTCCTGTGACTACAAATATTAACTTTTCGTCAGTTTTTTTCTGTGACGTAAACATGAATAAAATTCCGTAAATTACAGTTAAAAGTTAAAACGTAACTACCTCAGTTTTATTATTATTATTTTTATTTAATTCAGACATAGTGCTCCATATTCATGTTAGGATAATTAAAAATTATGTTAGTAATCAAAGATCAATACATGCCAAAATAATACTATTATAACTAAAACTAAAATTAAATAACCAGAATACATAAAATGAAATTGTAAAATAAATTAATTAGCCAAAATCGCAATCATCTTTAAATTCATTAAAATCTTTAAAATCATTTAAGTAAGTACATCTTTAAATTAATATAACGAATATAAATTAAAACCAAGAATATTCATTAAAATCACAAAGAAAAATAATAGAAATATAAAATAATTATCTTATTATCAGTCAGTTCTTATTGACATGCCACTGCACACAATGCCACAATATTGGACAGTCAATTTTGCCAGCCACAACGCTAAGAATGCTGTTGCCACTGCCGCGGGCACGACTGAGCAATGACGCCGCTCTCTTTCTGAGGATGGCATGAAAGCCATCAATACGAGCGTCGGCAAACATGCCCGACACGCTACAGTGTCTCGGCAGCCGCATCAGCATCCTAAATGCATCTTTATACTGAACGCGCAAGGCGTTGATTGTCTGCGTTCTGTTTTAAATAAAATGTTAGATTTTTGCCCAACATTGAATTCAAAACTATTACATCACCAAACTTTAAACGCGTGTAGTGTAAAAAAAACGTACTACACTATTTTGGCAAGTAACTTTAAAAGATGGCGCGTTTAGTCTGGATTCCAAAATGGTATGCCACTAATTACTACTTCTTAATTGAGGAAAAACATTTTTTTTTAATGAAGCCGGATTTCATACAAGTTCGATTGAGACGAAGAGTGACGTTATTTGACTAGTGCGAGCGAGACAGATGGTGACGCTACTTTGTTAAGTGTGAGCGAGATAGATAGTGACTCTACTTTTATCTAAGAGCGAGACGGATTGACACATCATTTCGTCTGTGTGAGTGAAACAGAAAGAGACACCACTCTGGCGAAACAGGAATGCGTTAGGTAAATTGTGCAATACTGCAGTACGTTACGCTCTTTCGTTTACTACGCATCTTTCTGTATTTGTATTGACTTCGTACTTACAACTGTGGCTTTGTTTATTGGACTTGTTTTGCATTGTGATTTGGATTTATCTGCACTGTTTCTGACGACCCCGGACTTGTTTAAATCGTAATCCCGTGTTTTATTTAGTGTGTTATCATGCCATCTCGATACACCGCACAGGAATACGCCAACATGCATCTCATTTATGGAGAATGCTTATGCAACGGCAATGCTGCAGCAAGAATGTATCGTGAGAGATACCCAAATGCTGAGCGTTATCCCGATCATCGAGTATTTATGAATGTGCATCGGTCATTATCAGAGGGTCGATTCCCTAGTCAAATGGTTAGCGAGGGAAGACCCGTAATGCCCTACGAGGCCGAAGTCCTGCAAGCAGTTGAGGACGACCCAAGTAACTCAGTACGTGGAATTCAACAGAGCATAGGAGTCCCCAAAAGTACTGCACAGCGTATAAAAAAAAAACGAGTTTCACCCATACCATGTACGACGAGTACAAAGTCTGCTACCCCGAAACTACCCGGAGAGAGTGCGATTTTGTCAAACGATGTTGCAGAAGCACCGTGAGGTTCCGCGATTCTTTGAAAAATTCTATGGTCAGATGAATCAACATTTAAAAAGGACGGTTACATAAACCTCCACAACTTGCACGAATGGCACGTGGAAAATTCAAATTTGATGCGGGAAGACATCGCAGTACCAGATTAAAGTTTTTTTACTAACTTTACCATTCAAAATTCCCGTCCACATATTCATGTGGACGGGAATTTTGAGTAAAGTTATTGGTTCAATCGAGCTGCCGGAGAACTTAAATGCCCAGGGGTATTTGGACTTTTTACAAAACCAATTACCAGAATTCTTGGAAGATGTGCCACTGAACATTTACGGCAGCATGTGGTACCAACAAGATGGCTGCCCAGCGCATTATGCTCTAACAGTACGTGAGTTTCTCAAACGTGAATTCCCCGGTAGGTGGATAGGGCGGGGTGGTACAATTTCGTGGCCTGCCCGTTCACCCGATTTAAACCCCATAGATTTCTTTTACTGGGGTACGATAAAGGATATCATGTACTCTAAACCAATTCAAAATTTAGACGAGCTGAGCCAAAGAATTGCAGAAGCCGCTGAGTACATAGAGTTTGCATTGCAGCTGAAGGCAAACGGTTCGAACATTTAATATAAACTTGATAAATCTGATTTAATAAAAATTATAACTAATGAAATCCAACAACTGAATTTTATTTCAAACGCACCTAAAACTAACAAATAACTTTTTTTCCTCAATTAAGAAGTAGCAATTAGTAAGTGGAATACCATTTTGGAATCCAGACTAAATGCGCCATCTTTTAAAGTTACTTGCCAAAATAGTGTAGTACATTTTTTTACACTACACGCGGTTTAAGGTTGGTTACATAACCAACCTTAAACCGCGTATTTTTGCCCAACATTGAATTCAAAATTATTACATAATAATTTTGAATTCAATGTTGGGCAAAAATCTAACATTTTATTTAAAACTGAGGTAGTTATGTTTTAACTTTAAACTGTAATTTACAGAAGGGTTATTCATGGTTACGCAACAAAAAAAAACTGACGAAAACTTAATATTTGTAGTCACAGGACTTGAAAGATCATCACAGGGTGTCACTTTTTGAGATTTATTTTTGAATCCATAAAATTTGAAAAGTACACGACCAAGAGTTTTTTAAATATTTGTCTAATAACTGTCACGACTTGGCCTATTGCCCGTTTTCGGTTTGACGTTGATTTCTGGGACACGTATAAAAAATGATGAAGATATCGCTCGCTAAAGTTCCGCGTGACGTTACTTGCTTGCGACACTTGCAAGCAAGTGACGTCACGACCCCCCACTCCCAAATTTTGACGCGCTTTACTTTTGTCATTTTTTGTTTGATTGACAAAAGAAAAAATACGTGTCCATTATTTTTCGATAATCTAACTGACGGACTAAAAATAATTATAATTTTTGTAACCAGGCAACTCCCCTACTGTGACAGGGTAGGTGTTCAAGAATAGGTTTCCATTTAGAAAATGAAATTTTGGTCACACAAGTGCAGAAACTCCATTTTTTTTAAACACAATCAAATCAAAAACTATGTAAATACAATACAAATAACAATCATTTTACTAGCGCGATGCATTTGGCTATTCCTTTTATCGAACTACAAAATGGCAAGCTTGCGAAGATCTCATTGTATGTTTTGAATATTTAGGCATTCGGTAAAAGCAACAGCGCAGCGGTATGGTACAATATATTTTAATTGAACAAATCCTAATAAACGGCCAACCCTACGCGTTCAACATGCATTCTTGATGGCGTGCAAATATTCGTCCATTGAAAATGTTGTGATCGCACGCGCCACTGCGAACCACTACCTAAAACTTCATAATAAATTGCTAAGCGCGACTGTGCGCGCTGCACGCCATGGGCTTGTCTTAAAGTGTTTTATTTTTGTTCTAGCTGGAAGTGGCGTCTCAATCAGAATCTGAGCGTGCTTCGGAACGCAGCGAGGATGATGGGGCTGCTGCCGCCGTGCCCATTAGCGTCTCCAATAGGAAAAAGAACAACAAGAAAAAGAATAGGGGGAAAGGCCGGGGGGCCGCTGCAGCTCGTGGGGTACATTTTTGAACATTTTGTTTAATTGCAATAACATCGAATAACTAAATCTTATTGTGACATTAGCCCTTGCCCTTGCTATGAACGTGGATCTACGCGAGACATTATGGCTTTTTAATTGTGTCTGTAATTACGGTATTAAACCAGTTAAAAAAAACGGTTCTACATTATAGCTGGACGAGGTTGAGCGCTCTGTACAAGAAGTGAACGCTATCCTGGGTTCTCTGCCGCCAGCACCTGCTCCGCCTGTTAATAAGGCATTGGAAGTGTTGGCCATTGACCCCAAACACTTGAATGTAGCCAATGAGCTCAAGAAACTGTTTGGTTCTGAGGACGGAAATAGACGGTAATTTTTCCTTGTTGCTGATACCTTTTTAACACGACTTTATGTGTTTCTATTAGAATTAGATGATTACATCACAGTAACATAAGACTATCCATTAAAATAATGATGCAATTACATTAAAAAAATCTAGGTTTCGTTTTTGTGTTAGGTTCTGTTATTCATTTTTTAAATATATGTTTCAGTGCACGTGCACCGAATCGCGCCCTTTTACTTAAACGAGTATTGGTGCATCCAAATAAGGAGACTCCAGTCTATGAGTTCAACAATACTGGTAAGTGTTGATCTCTCTCGAGGCTTTCATTGTCACTAGCGGGATGTCTTGCTTGATATTTTGTTGGTCACGATGTTTCGATGTTGTTACTTAAACCGTGATCGCGGGGTCACATCCCGTCATTGAGGAAACAAGAAAGTGCATATAAAAGTGTAAGTTAAAAAAAATCGTATAGATTTTCTTTACATATCGTTATTTGAAATTTCAGGCTTGTCTATGATGAAACAGAAAGAGGAGGCAAACCGTATGTACTTTGTCTTCAATCACAGTGAGGCGTATCAAAAAATGCATCGTAACTTTTTGCTAAGACTTGCGGTCGCACGTGGTACTGGCGACATTGTGATGAATTTCGATCTGGCAAAGCAGAAAATGCATGTCGAGGCTCTGCTGGAGGTTCGTGCCAATAACCACTATTTACACATATAATGACATATTATGTGTTGTTGAACTATTGATTGACCTAACGCTGTTTCTACAGATATCTGACCGTTTATTCCGCATGGAAGAGAACAGTGTTGGCAACGAAATTGTGGAGAACGTCGTTACGTTTCTCCAGTACGTAGCGCACCCGCTGTTTATTCTGTCTCAGGTAAATACATACCAAAAAATCAGAGTATACTTGTTACATGACTAAACAGTATTCATGGAGTATTTGTTTTGTAATATTTACAGAATAACGTGCGCCTTGATTACAAGTTCTTGGAGAACCGACCATTCCACGTGGCGATGTTGAAGTACATTTATCTACTCTCTAACAAGGCCTGTCACCGCACGGCTCTGGAGGTAGCTAAAATGATGCTTCTGATTGACCCTAACGACCCGTTGGCTTTACTGTCTTTAATCGACATCCTCGCACTGAGAGCCAGGGAGCACGAGTGGCTGATTGACGCCATCAAGTACTTTGACCGCCAGCGAGAGGCCGGGTTGCTGTTTAACATCATGTATTCCAACAGCCTTGCGCATTTCCATGTTGCGCTGAAGAACAAACGTAAGTCTTTTTATTTGGATAGCAGCGACGTATAACCGATCCCGATTTTGTCAGATAGGCCTTCCAAAATATCTCAACACAAGTTTTTTTAATGAATTTACTACTGCTAATCTGCCCAGTATACTACGCTTCAGGAATAAGTACGTTTTTCTTTACCAAAAGTTTCAATAAAGTTTGTTTTTCAGTCGACTTTGCTGAAGCCGATCGTCTCATCCGGGATGCTATATTGGCATTCCCAAATATCTTTATTAAAATCTTGGAATACAGCCACGTTTCCGACCCCGCATTGACCGAGCATGCAATTTTCAAGCCAGATCCACAGACCCTGTAAGATTAAAAAAATATTATTTATACTTATATTACAGTTAAAATCAATTTACTTAATAAATTGCCACTTGATGGTAATATTATTATTTAGTTAAGAATGCTATTTTCTTGAATTGTTTGTAGCTGGTCTGCCGGTGCTTCGGAGGTGTTCATGATATATGCAAAGATGACATTCCCGCGCTGGAATGAGCCTGTGGTGATGAGCTGGCTTATTAAGAATGCCACCGAGCTCTGCCAGAACTACAATAATGATCAAGCTGTCCGGGTAAATAAGCTTTTAACTTTTAATTTGTCTTTTATAAACACGCAATAATAAATAACGCACGCATTCTTTTTTTACAGGAATCAGCACAAGACTGGGGAAAAAGTCGCATCACTTTGTACAAAGTGTGGCCTGTAGAATATCTACGTCACATTTCTGTATTTAGCAGCATGTCAAAGCTCATCATCGACACTGTACGTATCCGTTTTTTATGAATTCATTCTTAGTATATTACAACCTAGAGCAGTTACGTCCCCAACTTACGAGTAGTGTAGGTCGTGGGTACTGTAGGTCGTGGGTTCCAGCCTAGCCAGGCGCTTCACTCTGTGTAAATAATTTCATCACCGCTACTCTCAAACCGGTGAAGGAAAACATCGTGAGGAAATCGGCATACGTACTAAAACCAAAATTCGAAGACATGTAGCATCTACCAACCCGCATTGGGCCCACGTTGTAGATTATAGCCCTTTGAAGCCTGTGTCCCAGCAGTGGGTACCTTATAGGTTGATTATGCTGTATATTAGAACAATTACTAAAATCATTTTTAGGCCTGCTTTAGTTATAGACCTGAATTAATTATAAACAGGAATTAATGATTATACACCAATAAAAATAAAGACTTTTACATTGAATGATGCGTGACGTCATTACTTGCAGCAATTAACGTCGGGGGCGTTCTCCCGCCGCACCTGCGCCTGGGACCCGCTGTTCGACAAGTCCATCAACCGCTACTCGTACAGCTACGAGTACAAAGCTCCCAGGCCACCAACCTCTGGTCTCGGTGCCAACGGCTCGCCTGTTTTCAGGTTCTTCCACTCAATGATCCCGTCCTATTTTGAACCTCCAGTTGACGACTGAGTACGTTATTTTTAGTTTTATTATTTTATTTTAACTATTGGTTTACTCAAAATGTATTTTTTTTTTTAACTTTTATTGTTTGAATTTGGTTTCGTTTTATAAGTTTTTTTCTTATAATATTTATATGTATTATACTTTGTGCGGTCCGGGAGAATTGAAGAAAGACAAATAGGATTTAGTTGTAACGAGTATCAGAAAGAATTGAATTGGGGGTAATATTAACTTTAGCAATAAAAATTATAAAATGCAGGAAACATTTTTTATTGCTAATGTTTGATAAGTTTACTAAATGTATTGAACTTTATCGAATAAATGCTTCGATGATTATCAGAACGGTCACCTTCATTTGACTGACCTAAAGTAATTCTATATTTCTTTTCTTTCTCCCAAAAAGAAGGAGAATCAGTTGGTCACATTGCAATTTTAATCCTAAGTTTACGGGCTTAAACTGTATGCAATAGACTCTAGTATAACATTTAAAAGGGAATAGTTGCAATTTATAATCACTCTGTATTAGTAATACACATGAATAAGCTACTTAAATATTTGTTAACAAGATAATAAGTAAGTGCCAATACAATTTGTACATAATCATAATTTATTATTATCGCGTCAGACGATTGTTTACTGCCACATACTTGAACGCACTCACATTTCTGTCCTTTATAAAATTGTAAATATAGCAATAGGTACAAACTGTAGTGAACTACACAGCACAAAGATAATGAAACAATAAAATGCTATATTTCTTTTTATTTTATTTTATTTTTATTTGACCGACTGTCACTGGGTACCCAACTCCTACAAGGGACTAGTTATAACAGTCACGCGAGGCAGCGCTTCATATAAACCTTGCATTGAAAAAAAAAAACAGAATTACATTAGCTCCACAAAAAGCCACCGGATCAGAAACGATTGTTGGACTATACTGGAAGCGCGCCTCGTGTGCCAGTTATACCAACTTTCGCGAGTTCCTTATAAGGTAACGCTTATTTTTTTTTACTATAGATAGTTTGGTTTGTAAGATCTCCAACGCATGCGCATATTGCAGCTGCATCGGGTTGCAGCGCAGCACAATACAGACACTCCGCTGCTGCCCGCCAGTAGTGTGTGATGGTTCATATTAAATATACCAAAGAGATTTAGGAGGATTTTTGCGATGCGCATGCGGCCTGCCTCAATGTGCTTTATGTACTCATTGATAGTAACATTTTTAAAAAGAGTATGTAACTATTTAGATTTCTGTGGTAGTGATCGTTTAATTCAAAATGTCACGCCTCTCCACGGCGTTTTGTATAATGTCGCAGCTAACTAGCTTAATCAGCCTTTTAGTTAACTGCCTAGCCTTTTAACTAAATGGCGCCGTTCAAATAGCGGCCTGAATGATATTCAGCCATTCAATAAAACAGATAGACATTTAACCAATTTAAATGTCTGGGCTAGGCAAGTAGTTAAACGTTAGCCGATTGATTGATTGGTGATTGACCTAAAGCGGCAGGTGGTTTATTGTAGTTTATTAACAAGTTCGGCAATAAAAACTGAGTTGTAAACTAAGTAAAAATGAGTCATAACAAATATTTAAATGCGTCAGTAAATAATATTTAGCAGTAAAATGACTTACAGGCCGTTACGTGTGGGCAGTTATGAAATTGAAAATAGTCGGTAAGAAATCTAGCTTCGAAGTAGCGCTCGCCGGACGAAAATAGTCGGTAAGAAATCTAGCTTCGAAGTAGAAAATAGTCGGTAAGAAATCTAGCTTCGAAGTAGCGCTCGCCGGACGGTGCCGTATGAAATCGAAAATAGTCGGTAAGAAATCTAGCTTCGAAGTAGCGCTCGCCGCCGGCGTTTGGTCTTGGTTCTAACCTAACCCATTTGGTCGGGGTGCCTTGGCTTACTTACTGAGACCAATTCAGTTCGCGAGTGATTGATCACAGTTCCAACCTAACCTATGAACTGTCGAACTATTTACCTAAGTGCCCATTCTAACATTTTTACTGGTCATTCATTTATTACACTACTTGAGTATTTGTTATACTGACATTGTAGGATTAAATAACCGACCAATTTTATTTTTAATCGATCAATTTTTTTTTCTGTTCATGTTTCCCAAAAAACATGATCATGTCATTCATCGTTGTTCATGTCCGAAAAATAAAATGACTGCCCGTTATGTGTTTCAACTAATCATAATAACCTCCCTAATGTTAAAATAACAGTTGTTAAAATGATTATTCACCCTTTTATATAAATGGCCTAAGCATCAGCCAGTGAGTTCACAAAATGTTGTATTAGACTTATTGGCTGAATATAATTTCGGCCGCTAGTTGCACGGCGCCGTTTAGTTAAAAGGCTAGGCAGTTAACTAAATGGCTGATTAAACCAGTTGGCGCCGACATATATACATTTCAATGTTTGTGTAGAAATTTTAGTGGAGAGATGTGCAATTTTAGATAAACTATGTCAGCGTACATTATTGTCTTTTAGAATGAAAGCGCACACAGTCACACTATGAGCTGTCAGAGACGCTTGTATCGTATCAGTGATATGTTCACAGGCATACCATATTATTACTCTTACAGATATTCTCTTCCGTGTTCTGGCATTCTAGCGTTAATTCTAAATTTTAGATTTAATCTTAATTACACTTACATTATCACTTACGAGATATCGTATATCGTCCGCGATTTATTGTTGTAATGGTCTCGAACTCTCGATATATCAACGCAAAGAAAAAATACGGGTTAAGACGTTTTTTACGCGTCAGCTCCGCTTAGAACAGCAACGACACTGTTAACTGGTGTAAAAAACTACAGGCCGTGACCTTTTTTCAATCAGCGGGAAAATTCAAAATGAGTTTTTTTCACTATGCATACTAATATTATAATTAATGTGAAAGTAACTCGGCCTGTTGACTTTTCATACCTTAACGGCCTAACGGATTTAGATGAAATTTGACACACGGATGACCCGGGATACTTTTTGTTCCCGTAGGGTAATTTCCGACCTCATCCACGCGGGCAGGCCGCGGGCAGAAGAGAATTTTGTATAGTTTCGGATTTCATCGTCCATGCACTCACTTGAACAGTTCGCCCTGTAGGTACAAACGTAGCAGGATTGTTACACATGCAAAAAACCTACATTACGCATGCGGGCAATGGTGCATAGGTTAGTGATGCGTATTACAGTAAAACGTCCTAATCTGGAAAATGTTTGGATATTACAAATATCGCGACCTCGATCACGAATGATATCCCGTGAGTGCGACAAACCGTAAATAGGTAGCAGAGGCAAAATAATTGCTGAACTAATGTTTGATATCGAAAAACTATACTTATTATTTAATTACCTATGTAAAATAAAATGTTCATTAAATAAAAATGATTGAATTAATTAATCGTATTTTACTAATTCAATAATTACTTTATACTATACCTGGTCGGAAAGTACCTTATTACTTTAAAAAAATGAGGCAGAGTCTTCATTACTGAGTACAAAAGTGCGGGTCGAAAAAGTGTCCAATGCATTGTTAACGTGCTGTTTTTTTTTAAATTTAGTTGCTAACCTAATTAAATGAATAATGCCAAAAAAATAAAAAGTTTTTATCACTAAGTGGAAAATGATACTGGCCACATACTTTTGCTGAACATTGACTTAAAAAATAGAAACAATTTTATTAACAAGTGAAAATCGCGCGTGGCAAATTAGCTTCATTTAATTCTTTTGTTTTTATTTTCATCGTAGGTATAGTTTAAAGCACTATGTATCACTCGGAAGAAAGTGCGATTATCAAGTCGTGTGTTTTAGGGCCCTAAGTAATGTCACTTGCGTCCAGGAGCGGGCCCGCGCAAGCAAGCAAAAAAAAAATCTTCGCATTATTAATGCAAATGTGTTTTTTGTCCACAGCCACAACATTAGGAGCGATTACTTTAGAATGATTGTCGAGCTTGCAGTGCGAACCGGTTGCTATCCGTTCATATACCTTACAACTGAAGAAGCGCGTGAACTCAACGAGGCTCGGGTTCGTACCGATGCTCCCATGGAGGACGAGCACGTACTGGATGAACGTGGGGTGTTCTTTCTGCCGCCGGAAATGAATGACAACACACCGCGCATGAACGAAGACGGCACTTATGCACAACCAGAGTTCGTGCCTGGTTTTAACTTACCCGTTCCAAACTGGAATCTAGAGGATTTCTTGCCTAACTTTGTGCCGCAACCAAATGCTGGACCGCAACCAAATGCTGGACCGCAACCAAATGCTGGACCGCAACCAAATGCTGGACCGCAACCATATGCTAGACCGCAACCAAACGGTGTGCGGGCACCAAACGGTGTGCGAATACCAAACGGTGTGCGACCAAACGGTGGGCAGCGAGGAAACGGTGGGCAGCGAGGAAACGGTGGGCAGCGAGGAAACGGTGCGCAGCGAGGAAACGGTGGGCAGCGAGGAATCGGTGGGCAGCGAGGAAACGGTGGGCAGCGAGGAAACGGTGGGCAGCGAGGAAACGGTGGGCAGCGAGGAAACGGTGGGCAGCGGTCAAGCGCTGGGCAGCGATCAAACGCTGGGCCACCCCCTAACCTAGATTGGAATTTCGTAGAGAACTGTTACGACTTTCCCCCTTACGACTATGCCGATGACGAAGAAAATTTCGCTCGCGACGCCAGGGAGATGTCCCAGGCGGTGGGTGAAGACGGCTCTGAGGAGTGCACGGAGAAGGAAACGGCCGACGCTATCGACGCGATGTGCCTCGATGAGCGCATTAACAACATATTTAGGCCCACTAACGCAAACTAAGACTTGATTGATGTGATTTTGTATTGTCATATTTATCTTTAACTTGTATTTTTGATATCTATATATTTATTATTACTATATTAAAGTTTAGATTGACTTTATAAAATTCCAGGACCATTTATTATGTAGGTTTTTTTACATAAGTCTCCATATTCACACAATTTATTTAATGTTTAAATTTTATAAATTGTATTTCATTTTTTGTCACCTAAATATCATTAATTTACTATATATGTTTCATTGCTCAGTATATCAATGTCTATTGAATAACGCAGTAATTAACCAGTAGAATGCATGATTGATGTTTTAAAATAGCACTTTAAGCATACAATATAACTTAAGTCGTAAGGGCGAGAAGGACGGGCGAGGATTACCACGGAGTTGTAGAGGGAGCTCTCTTGTCACGTTGGCGGCTGGATAACACCACCGTGGGTTTGACGAGCCGACGAGCGAGGATGGGGCATGGCGCGCCACTACATTAGGCGCTTAAAAAAAAAAAGGTCCGCTCGCCGATTGCGGCCTCTCATTAGTGTCTAAAATATAACCAATATTTAATCATAGAATAAGTTATTCCGCTCACAAAATTCTAAGAATCAGGGACGATGAATGAAAGAAAGAAAAGATGAAGTAGGTAAGTATGACGTCACGTCAAGTCAAGCAGGGCAACCGCCAAGTTCGAAACAAGTTGGTTGTGCATAAGTTTTATGGCATAGGGTATGTTATTATGGAAGTAGGATCTGGAAGGTCAAAATGCTTTTTTGGATTAATATGGAGGTGTTTAGATTAAGTATTTGTAATTTAAGAAAATTATACAGTTCAGGAAATCATGGTACATATATCTATGTAGGTACTCAAAAAGTAACATTTTATTAATGTATTTGATTAGTATTAAATGTGTAGTAATAGGGCAACCAAAGCTGGTAGAAACCATTATGTATAAGACGTGTGAAAAAGATAAATAAAAACTTCAAACAAAAACTACAACAATGTTGTTTTATTTACATACCCAGCTAGTGTAAACGACCCTTTCAACCACCCCTTTCACCCCTTTTGAACCTTTTTATTTATTAACTGTGGTGGGTGATTCTCACACTGCATTAAGTAGGTCGGTAGGTAAGTACCTACCTAGTTTTATATGCTCTTTAATTCATGTAAAAGATTTATTACCTCTAGGGTTCCCTAGCCGAATGGCGAAAACGGAACCCTTATTATTTTATCATGTCCGTCTGTCTGTCCGACTTTCGGTGCGTCCGAATGTTACATAGCCATTTTACTTCGACACTATTTAAAAGGTGTAAGTATTTTGCGTACACCGCTAAACAAAAAGTCAACCTTGTTTGTAAGCAATCACTAGTCTCTGCGTTGCTTAAAGCTTTCTACATAATTTCACGTTAAATTATCATAAAGTGATTGCTAAGCCTTAACTAACATTATTGAAGAAAACTTTTACAGGAGATAACCTGAATTTATGGACATGAAAGTCCATAAAATAACGCAATGAACGTGGATGAACTGTCAAAATGAAAACCAATGCGATCAATTGTCATTTTGTCATTTTATTTATTTTATTTATTGGTCTACCAACGATTGTTTACACCAGTTATGGGCATAAAAAACAAGCAAAAACAGATAAACTATAGTGTACAATCACTTAAAGGTAAACTCAGCATGCAAAAGGAAAGTTGCACGTACGATACAGAAAAAAATTAAAAGAAAACTACCCTAATTTATATCAGCCACTAGTGTCCAAATTGTTACATGTAATTTAAATCCTGAAACAGAGAACAAAGAAGAAAAAAAAACAAAAAGGTAAATTAATCCTTAGCAGGGCCACATTTATATCTCAAAAACTAGTGCACCTAGCGAAGATCTGTTTTCTCCCATATTTTGTCGCTAATTGGTCGCAATTTGTCACCAAGTTGCAGATTCAGTCGGTGAGTAATTAAAAAAGATATTAAAGAATTCAATTTCTCCATACAGTGGTACAAGATGGTTCGATCTAGCTCTTGGACTATACCTTACTAATTGAACTCATTATGTCTGCTAAACTAAGACCCGATTAAATCTGTGTCTTGGTGACAAATTGCGACTAATTAGCGACAAAATATGGTAGAAAACAGATCTTCGCTAGGTGCCCTAGTTTTTGAGATATAAATGTGGCCCTGCTGGGGAGACTCTCTCCAGATCGGCCACCTATAAACCTTTATATCTTTTGAACCAGTGACCGACAAATTCTGATATTTAGCGACAAATTTCGACTAATTAGCGAAACATTTTTTGTGTTATCAAAATTAAAATCCCCGATGGTGGCCCTGCCAGAGTCAGTGACACCCTCGCGACAGGGGAACTAAGACCCAAGACTGTTCGTCGGAGCGGTGGACTGAGTGGCGTAATTGGCTTACGAGGAATCCTTGAAGGCACACGAAATTTAAAAGAATTTAGTGTCTGTGGGCAGTCAATTTTATCGGCCATCACTTTGCACACAAACATTACGTCAATAAGGCGACGGCGCTTTTCCAGCGAAATCATTTTAAAGTATTTCAACCGCTTGGTATATGTACGCATATTTTTTGCTATTCCGCTGGTAAACGCCAGGTGCCACAGAAAGCCGCGTTTATGGGATTCTCTCCAGACGCAACGAATGTGTAGCATAGTGCGGTCGCCAGATCACACAACAATATTCCAACAGGCTTTGAATCAGACTATTGTAAAGCATAATTTTAGTTTTAGGACGCTTTAACTGTTTGCAATGTCTTTTGTTGTGTTTAATTCTGCTATTTTGGTTTCATTTATATGATAATCTTGTCTTACTAAATTATGCCTTCTTGTAAATTTGACATGATAACATTTGTTGGGATTTAACAGCATTGAATTGCGTTCGCACTACTTAACAAGCCTCTTGAGATCACTCTGCAAAAGTATGACATCATGTTGGGACTTAATAATTCTAACAAATTTCAGGTCGTCGGCATACATGAAAACCTTAGAATGTAAGAAACACTTTGGAATATCATTTATAAAGAAGTTAAACAAAACTGGGCCCAAATGAGAACCTTGTGGAACTCCGGAAGAGATATATCGGTTGTCAGACCGAAATCCGTTTATTACTACATAAAAAGATCTGTCCAGAAGATATGAGCTTAACCAAGAAATCAATGATCCAGTTATACCATAAGCTTGCAGCTTATGAACCAGTATTCTATGTGAGATTGTCGAAAGCCTTGCTAAAATCCGAATATATGATGTCGGCTTGGTGACCTGAATCAATTGCGTCAGATAATAGCTCGGTAAACAGAAAAAGATTTGTGTTTGTTGATCTAGCTTCCACAAAGCCCTGCTGCTCGTCGGTCAGGTACAGCCTTAAGTGCTTTTGAATAAATGGACAGATCAGGGACTCAAAAATTTTAGCAAAACACGACAAAATTGATATCGGTCTGTAGTTAGAGATTAAATCGTCCCTGTCAGATTTATGTGTAGGTACAACCTTTGCCACCTTCCATTTTGATGGAAAGACCCCGGAGGTTAAGGATTTATTGTAAATTAGTGACAACGGGGTGACCAACTCAGCTGCGCACTCATAGATAAAGATTGGTGGTATCCCATCCGGCCCAGCCCCCTTATTGCAATTCAGACTTTTTAGCTTTTTGTACAGACTTTCACTGCTAATGGCAATTGAACGCAATGGGTTTCATTAAAGTCTGTTACGCAATTACCCCGCTGGTCGCCAAGTGTTACCACAGGCTTGGCAGTGAATTTACTAAGTACCCGGCCTCGGATAGGTTAGATTTTCTTTTGACCCATTCATCATCTGCCTAGCCTTTCCCCAACTATGTTGGGGTCGGCTTCCAGTCTAACCAGATGCAGCTGAATACCAGTATTTTACATTTTTTCTTTTGACCCATTCTTAGTATGACTAGGGCATATCTTTTGGATTACGGTGCATTCTTAGCGTAACTAAATACTAACATATTAATGTTATTCAAAAACCCTCTCGCCGACTGAAGCGCTAGGGATAGGGTGGCTATTGACTTGACAGACCTCCAGGCCCGAACTCAGGAGACCCGGTGCCCCGCATCACTTTGCACCTTAGTAATTACGTGACCAGAAAACGCTGGAGCGATGATTTACTTGGAAGAAAAAAACAATGGTAGAGGTACTTCATGAATCTCCGTTGCAAAGTTTTAAGTAGTGATTAGCGACTTTTTTACCATACATTTTTGACGTTTAACACGTTCAGTGCTATGTGACTCAGGCTGGCTGGACAAATCTTCAAAATAGCTCGCATTTAACTAGGTCAATGGGGCACTTTATGTGACGGCTAAACACCCTTATTTCAGAATTTGTAACGCTACAGAATCTTAGACTGATAATCGATCGAAAACGTGTCCAGCCAGCTTGAAAAACCACTTTTCGCTGGTCTCTCAATCTCGGTAACGGAAGTGATTTTGACGACTTTTTGCATATCAACGGGCGTTACATAAATTTGTAACAGGCATCGAGCAAAAACTTTTGTGATACGTACTGCGGTTTAGTAGAAAAATGCAAAAATCTGTGTCCAGCCAGCTTCAATTTACGTATAAAACTTCTGGCTGGCACTTCCAAATCTCAATAACGGGAGCGTTTTCGAATCAAAGTTTCTCCGTTACAAATTCAGGTTATCATTATCGTCCCTGAATTTGTAACGTAGAAACTTTGATTCGAAAACGCTCCCGTTATTGAGATTTAGGGGTGGTCAACCATTTTGCGGTTACAAATATTCACTAAAAATAAAAATATTTATTTTGAGATTATTAATTACGAGGAAGAGTTTAAAAATAGGGTTTCCTTTTCAGGGTTCCGTATCAAAATGGCAAAAAAGATCACCCATGGTGCGACTTCGTTTGTCTGTCTGTCCGTTCTTTTGTAACAGCTGCTTATTTCAGGAACTACTAATTTTATAGACTTGAAATTTGGAATAATTATAAATAATGCTTGTCAATGTTTATAGCAAGTGAATGAATTGAAAAAATATTACGATGCTTTTACCTACTTTGCATTTTTTTTTTAATCTGCAAATGTCTTTAACATGCATAGACATAGACGCCAGCACATAAAGCTACCCGAAACTGTCAAATTTTCCCAATCAACTTTGAACCTAATTCTTTAGCGATAAAGTTGAAAATCTATTAAAGAAATTTGACAGATTGTAGTAGCTTGATGTGCTGGCGTCTGTACTTCCAAAATCGCAAAAAGTTTAAATTCAAAAGTAACATAGCGTTTTCCCTCGTAATGACACACTGCTTTATCTTAAAACATGCATTCCTCTTACTAAATTTTTGTACATCATTACTATGTTCAAACATTCAAATAAAAATACAATAATTATACGCCCAAATCCAACAGTCCATAGACAATGTACGACCACTAGAATTTTTTTTTTCATTAACAGGGTTAAGGCCTAAAAAATGCACAATGTTTTTTTAAATCAATTTGCAGCTCTGTTCGGTCGTATGATTGATCACAGTATGATACGCGGTTGAAATGATAAGTACTTACTAGGTTATTTGCTGAATAATATTAATAACTGAAATCATTAATATATTACAATGTCTCTTAAGTTTTATTTGTTTAGAAATATAATGACTATTCTGTAAAAACATGTCTTTTCCAGCAAATTTTAATATAAATTGATAAAAATATGTTATTAATTTCTGCTAATTTTGTTCGATTTTCGTTATGATATCTTTCTGCTATCCAATCTGAGCGTCTACATTTAATTTCAAAACGATAGTACCTAGTGTCTCAACAATTTTGGACACAGCATCAGCTCATCTCTAATTAATTGTATTATCTTCGGAACGGAACAAGTAAGTATTCGAAGTAACATGGAAGAAACACAAAGATCGGAAGGTCAATTCTCGTAATTTAAAACGTTGAAAATCTAGTCTCGCAGTCTCATCTCTGCGAGAAACAAATGTCAAAAAATTGACAAAATGTAGGGAAAAGGTATTTTTGACAGATTGAGACTGCAACGTCTCTTAGCTCTAAGCAACGTTTACCAATAAAGGGGAAAGTCTCTCTCCAGTCTGTACTCTGTATAATTGAAGTACCCACCTACAATATATAAAGTTTAACAGGGTAGTTGCCTGGGTAAAAACATAATAATTATATTTAGTCCGTCAGTTAGATTATCGAAAAATAATGGACACGTATTTTTTCTTTTGTCAATCAAACAAAAAATGACAAAAATAAAGCGCGTCAAAATTTGGGAGGGGGGTCGTGACGTCACTTACTTGCAAAATTGTCGCAAGCAAGTGACGTCGCGCGGAACTTTAACGGGCGATATCTTCATCATTTTTTATATAATTGACAAAAGAAAAAATACGCGTTCAATATTTTTTGATAATCTAACAGAAGGGCTAATTAGATTTTTTTAGGAAAATAGCCTATTAAGTTTATTTAAGTTAATTCGCCTCGTTTGTCAAAAACAAACCGGGCGCAATGGTTACTGACGTAAGTGACATCTGGGAACGCACCTCTGCACTATTTAGAGTCCCGGTCTTCTAGATTCACGTTTCTTCTATCATAAAAACAGTCGGTTTTGAAGATAGATGGTGTGACGTCAGAAGTTCAGTGGCGCCATCCATGTTCGTCGCTGTTACGTAATTAAGTTTGACTGCGTAGTACTTCTGTCGCAGCAAAGGTGTCGCTACATAACTCGATTCGACACCGCTGCACTTCGAGAACGTTCTTTGTAATTTATTTAATAACTAGCACTTCGCCAGCGTGGATTTCGTATTTTCGCCTTCGAAACTCAATAACCCCTTTAAAGAATAGTTTTGAAAAATCATTAATTAGATAAGTATTTACAAATACGAGTTGGTGCCCAGGAACCAAAAGCCTTGAACTTGTCTGAGAATAGAATGCGGTTCAGAGTGGAACGTGAAAAGACCAAAGAAAAATTAACTAACAAAACTAAAGACTATAAAAAACACAACTTTACTTACAGGAGAACGATTCTACTTTTATATATTTATTATTATACTATTCGAGCTTGTAATTTTGACATTACTTGACAGAATTATTTGTAATATTGACAATACCTACTATGATCTTGAATATTTTTCAAAATATTTTTATATTTAAAATAAAAATAGCTTCATTTGCATTTGTGTAGCTTGTGGCACAGGCCTCGTCTCAGTGAGAGGGAGTAGGCCGTAATCCACCACGCGGGCCCAGTGCGGGTTGGTAGATGTCACATCTCTTCGAGTTTTTGGTCTTAGGACATGCCGGTTTCCTCACGATGTTTTCCTTCACCGTTTTGAGAGCAGTGGTGATGAACTAATTTACACAAAGTATCTAAAGCGCCTGTCTGGGTTCGAACCTATGACGTACACTCGTAAGACGCGGCCGACAGTCGTAACTTACGACATACATATCCTAACTAAAATTATAAATGCGAAAGTAAGTTTGTTTGTTTGATACCTGTTCACGCCTAATCCACTGAACCGATCATCGATCCAATCATGAAAATTTGCATATACGTTGTCAGGGGTATCTAGAAAAGAACATGGGGTACCTTTCATCCAGAAAAAAAATACTGTTCCCGAGGAAAATAACAATAACTTTCGAAGGTCACAATTGCTTTAGGAAGCTTGATGGCGCTACGTATCTTTCGAATCATGATTGAAATATGACCCGACTTTCTGAGCAGTATTTAAACAAAAAGTAGGTACCTACTAGGCTTGCATGGATTCACGAAAGTATTTCAATCATTAGTAGATATTATGCTTTTAATAAGATTTAGATGAAATTTGGCATACACATAGTTTATAACCTGGATTAACACATGCGATACTTTTTGTCCCGGTACTATGTTCCCGTGAGATAATTTCAGACCTCTACGCGGACGAAGCCGCCGGCAAAAGCTTGTTTACAATAAATTAATTCTCTTCAGAAGAAATTAAAAATCCAACACGTTTTGTTGGTAGCTTTATTTTTGTTCCTTTAAAAATTAAGATAGGTATTGATATAAGGTTTATTTTTATTTATATTTAAACACACAACACATTAAACAAATAATAATATGTACAAGTATTAATATACTTGTACATATTATTATTATTTTAAGATTGTTAGCTTCTAATAGCCTCCTTTTAATAAAGGAGGGGAAATAATCAAAGGGCATCAAACATAAATAGTCTCTTCGCCGTTTATCCACATCTGCTTCAAATCAGGAGACACTGATACACTGCAATCTATATCGATAAATTGAAGTTGAGGCAGGTAGTGAGCACAGCATTATTTGTATCGTACACATGAACATTATACGCACAGTGATGTAGAGTGCGCGACGTTTGACTTTCAAGATTATATAAATAAATAAATAAATAAATAAATAAATAAATATTCCACAACTATCACACAACGCCATCTAGTCCCAAGCTAAGCAGAGCTTGTGTTATGGGTACTAGACAACTGATAAACATACTTATATATTTCTAAATACATAAATATTATAGATAAATTACACATTATATCTGCCTGTACTGCTTGCTGCTTTTATCACTTTCGGCATAATGATGGCAATTATTTACTTTGGAAAACCCGGATCACAGCACACTCTCTTGACACTTGGTATAAACGTTAAGATAGCGTCAAACGATTATTTCGGCCGCGTGGAAACGCTTATATTTTGCACGCACCCTAATTTGTTTTTGGTCTCGCCATAATCACCGCATTGCCCATCAAATGCTAGTATATAAATCTATGGACGCGGCGAACCCGTGCTCTGTGCTTTCTGTATTATTGAAAAACATGCTAAGAAGGTGGAATGTCTTTAGTAACTAGACTAAGTTTTCCAAGAAAAAATACTCTGTGATTGTACAACTTCAAACTCAAAGATTGACATCAGAATTGTCATTATCAATAAAACTGTCTATTTTAAGGATTTTAAGTATTTTTTTAGGAGTTTATTGTTAAGTCTTTAAGAATGATTCATAGCCACCCTACATCGATATTTTGTATTATTGCGACAGAATTTTGTGAAAGATTTTCCTTCTGCGGACTGAGAAGTACGTACCTACTGATGCAAGCTTATTATGGTGTGGCGTCGCTTCGCCGGTTGCCTTGAGTGGGTTCTGCTGAGCCTTATAACAGCCTGACGGGGCGGCTGAGCGCGGCAGCGTGTGATCGCGATATTCCATGAATTTAAATTTTCCATGACATGCCTTATGTGACATAAGTATGTAGGCAACGAACTGATACGTTTGCGAGAGAGGGCTTACTACATATGTCTACCTTCTTACTACCAAAGTAGTTATTAAAATAATAAATTCTTAAGTAAATACAGATATCTGGTGGTAATGGGATGCAGAATGCTTGTTTTTATTCCGTTTGTGGATCAATTAAACTTGTGTAGGTACCTATTAGTACCCAGCATTCACAACAGAAGCGTCGATCTTGCTGGGCGGCTGGAAGCAGCAAGCTTAGTTTCGAGCTGAATGGCGTCCAATTGAAGATTGCTTAACTTTATTACTAAGTGTCAATACACAAACATTTGAGCAGCGTTTGCACACGAGCGGCACGTTGGTTTCGATGGCTGCAGTTGTCTCTGCCGTTGACGTGGGCCGTAAATGTGTATCAGCACAACCGGTCACAAAACCAAATTCCGGACTGAGAATTTCCTGGTTCACTGACCCAATAGGTACCTAATACTTTGCTCGAGCAGGGGATCGAGCTCAGGATTTGTTCAGCAAATTTGTCCAACGATGCCCTTAATGTACCCAATCAAAAATCAACTCAGCCTACCACAGTCCACTGCTGGATAGAGGCCTCGCTCAGGCTGCGCCACAACACCCTGTCCTACTTACAGTGCCCATGCTCAGTTGATTTGCCTTTTCTTTTCAGCCATACTGTCGCTATACCTAAGGAACGTGTTATGCCTCCACGAGAACGCTGCCACTGTTGTGTATCATATATTTATCATGATGTGCTACACTATGCCGCTGATGGGTGCCATATTGGCCGACAACTTTATTGGAAGATACAAGTACTTATTGGTTTTTATTTTTGACCCACATGCGTCCTGTCAAAATTTCCATATGGTCTTTAGTTTATACAAAACTCCTAGAAAAAAACCCCTTGCTGTTGTACCCGAATTTTAAAATAAGTAGTAGCATCATCATCTTCCTGCGGTGATTGATTTGGGGTCGGCACAGCACGTAGTTTTCTTCTTCTTAATAAAGATATATGGCAGAGAAATAACTACCTATATATATTATAATATTTCATTTATTTTAAGTATCTATATTTATCGAGTTTTCTTCCTTCCAAACAATAACATCTTCACACTATCTATCTTTTAGTGAAACAGAAAAAACAATTTTTTTCTATGGTAAAAACGCCAGCAGGTCAAGCTACCAGAAACGGTAAAATTTTCCCAATCAACCTTGAACCTAATGCTTTAGCGAAAAAGTTGAAAATCTGGTAAAGAAATTTGACGGATTGTAGTAGCTTGATGTGCTGGAGTCTGTACCTACTGATCATTGGATAAGTTATAACTAAGTAGCAACCTCACTAATGGTGTTGAAGATTACTTTAATGTACTGATTTGTCTCTAAAGCGTTGCAACCTCAACCGGAGCCATTTTTATGGCACCAAATATTATCATCAGATGATCAGGCCCGTCAGTAAACATTGTACAGTACGTATATACAAAAAAATAAAAAAAATACAAAAATATTTATTACTTCTCAAACATTGTGTCATACATAAACTGAGGCAGCCCCAGTAAGTTATATTAGTACTTGTGTCGGAGCTGTCTCGCTCTTCCCTTAAGTGGTATCATATCAATGAAAATGAAGTCAAAGAACAGAATAAAAATACAATTAAAAAGGAAATAAAATTAAATAAATGATAGTTAATTATTTAATTAAGCAGCTCTCGATGTGTGAGGAGTGCACGTATTTGTATGTGAATAGCCCAACAAACATTTCAGTCGTATAAATAAAAAATATGCGACTCAAAGTGCTGTAAACATCGCATTGAAGTAATTTAGCGTGTAATACGACTTAGAGCATCTTATTCTTATATAACTTTTTGTCGTATATTACAGTCATATAGAAATCGTATTAACATCTATACGACTATTTTTATGACTATTATACAGTTTTATGTAGAAACGGCGTCATTTAGTGGTAAAACCAGTGTCGTGACCTTAGTAACGTCTATATGACTTTTATCCCACCATTAATCGCATTAGAATCGCGAGAACCATCTTTAAGTGACGATCATATAAGAGTGATAAATTACACCCTTATACGATTTTAAGCCAATTTTATAACTTTTATACTACCGTTAAATTACTGAGTGTTCTATTATAGTGCTTACAAACTGCAAAAAAATATCTATCAAGTTTCGCTTCTTTTAATAAAAATGAATAAAACAACCTGGGCAAATGTAAAAAAAAGTGGTGCTTTTAAAAGGAAAGTGAAAATGAACTATACTGCGCTTCTCTCGTCATGTTGTGTTATAACGAATATGTCTACACGTAACGACAATAATGTACAAACTGGAGTTGGTTCCGTACAAGATTTTATGAATACAAAAGAATTGATTTCGATGCAAAGTAAATCTAAACAAAACGTGTCGAATAATGCTGTAATACAAAATGGATATATGCTAGTAGATGCAAAAGAAGACGAAGTGGAAGAAAAAAATGATAATCTGGAATTAAAAAGTGATAGTTCTGATTATGAAAGCACAAATGAAGATATTAAAAATGATACACTTCGTGATAATTTAAAAAAATGGGCAATCCAACACAATATTACACAAGTCGCGTTGAGAGACCTAAACAAAATCTTAAACAATAGAATTCCTTATGCCGTTCCAGCAGATCCACGAACACTTTTAAATTGTATAAAAGCAAACTTAAACATAATTCCTGTTGACTCCAGTCGTTATTGGAATAATGGCCTTATTAATAGTTTGAAAATGGTTTTTCTAAATGTAAACAATGCACCCAAGAGCATATCTCTTAATGTAAATATTGACGGCTTACCACTGTTCAAAAGTTCGAAGCACCAAGTATGGCCAATATTGTGTAATATTCATGAAAATCTCAAGATTCCACCAGTGTATATGAAGGCTCCAATAAGCCAATAGATTTAGATGCATACTTGCAACCATTTATCGATGAATTACTAGAGCTTTACCGCAACAATTTAATTATAACTTCACGAAAGGGAATTGAAATAATTATCAAAGTAAAATTGAGGGCTGTTATTTGCGATTCTCCTGCAAGAGCATTAATTAAAGGTAAGCATCTATTATCTACCTATAAATAAACATAGTAGAGCTTGCCTAGTTGGAAATGACGCGCCCCACTACGTAACTAGTTGATATAATGTATGATTGCTAATGTTTACAATGCCTTTGTCTCTGTGTGAGCATCAACAGGAAATATTATTATTATATCCTATAACTCACACAGAGACAAAGTCATTGTACAAATTAGCAATCACACATTCATATATACTAGTTAAGTAGTGGGGCGCGTCATTTCAAATTAGACTAGCTCTAACAAACAAATTATTTTAATTAGTATAAATTGTCTTTGGATCAAAACCACTAATGCCCAGTTGCTCGAAAAATTAACGTTCGTTAAATTATGGTTAAAGTAAAATTTTGTTCGTAAAAACTTTACTTTAACCATTACTTAACGAACGTTAACTTTTCGAGCAACCGGGCCTTTTTTTTTTTTTTTTTTTTTTTTCAGGATGGGAAATCATCAAATGACTCCTCCCGCTCTGGGTGGAGCAGAAGGGAGTGTCAGACTCTTACTGACTAAAACCCACCCGTGTTCCTTCCTTAGCCCTTTACGTACCAGGGCAGCGGTAACCCTTTCGGACGATCCCGCTACCCCGGCAGGCTTCGGCCCTGTCGGGCCCCGTCAACTACGCTGACATCTCTTTGAGGCGCGCGTGGAACACATACACGCCGTCCGGCACGGGCCTGGTCCTGATCGGACGGAGAGCTACCCATTGCTCTCCGCCCGCAGGCCCGCAGCAACCGGGCCTAAGAGTATAATTATTAATCACAATCTAATACGATTTATGTTGTTTTGAAAATAATCTGTTCTAATTACAATATTCACATTCATCCTCCGGATAATGATCGTATATGACAAAAAAGTTGCAGCGTGGGCACCAGAGAAAATCATAATTTATCATATGTTTAATATTTTCCTCTGACACTACAAAATGTGCAGGTTTGTTTTTGTTGTTTGTTATCATAAATCCACAACCAAAACAACGATCTGAACGTATAAAGTGAGCAGATATCCAGGGCCATCTCAAACACCAACGTGCAAGTGTGATGAAATCAGATTTGGTTAAAAACTTATCGATGTCCATTATATCACAAATCATTTTTTTATTAGATCCGAGGCCACCTATAAATAAATCACCATTTTAATTAGGTACGTAAAGAAACTTCAATCAATTCAACTTAAAAAAAAAAGCAGCTTTTGACAGTAGTTTTTAATATGATTGAATGAGTGATCGTACTTTACTGACACATGACATAAATATAAAAAAAATAAACAGTCTTCAAACCAGGAAAAGTAGGTGAAATGGTTTTTTAAACACTACAAAGGAACCCTATTTCAGTTAATATGTTGTTTAATATTGACAATATTGAACAAAAAGTATGTGCACAGAATAATTAGTCGTTTTGATGTTGTAATATGGTTGTATTTTTAACTCTAAGTCGTATAGAGGTGACTGTTAGCACGTTTACTAAAAATATACTTGATTAAATCACTTAATTTAAAGAATTTGCATGGCGCGTTAATTAAAATGTCATAATTAGCTCATATTACCCGATAGAATTAATTTCCCAATAGATTGAATGGGCCCAATGAGTTTCAACACAATAGCACATCAGATAATATATTAAAATTTTTGTCCTCACCTTCAAATGGATCTGACACAAAAAAAATATTGAAATCATGCAGGCATAATAATTTACGGCATTTATCTCACCATTTTATCACAAAATTCTGTTTAAAAATAATACTACGCTACCTATTTGCAACAAAATGCCGCAAAGCAGCGGTAATAAACACTATTACTTGACGAAAACGTGGGTTTTATGACTACTACACAACCACTATCTGACCAAAAAGTGGTTTATACGACGGTTACGTTACTCTTTTAAGACACTGATTCGTATAAAATGGGCCTATTCTCGGTGAAGCCAACGTGATGGCGACGTATTTACGACCAGCTTATGGAACCAAATGTAGAAATAATCACGTTGTGGCGACTTGTCAAATGTTTGTTGGGAGGTGTGTGTTTTGTGCGTGCGTGTGTATTTGTGTGCGCGCGTGTGTGTGTGTGTATGTATAATTATCCAGCAAGTAAGCTTACCCTGATCAGAATGTTTTCTGTTTCTTCATAAGTTAGAGATCTTAACCAATCACATAGTGTTCTTTAACAATCGTGTAACCGCATGGGATATATATAGGTATGTATAATTGTTATCGGCGAAAATCAATAGGCTCCAGTAATGGACGCAGCACCGACAATACTTGACAAACGTACGTAGACATATGTATAGTCAACCTGGTTATTGCTTTAACACTTTGGACAACAATTCCCAGTGAATTAAACCTTCATTATGCTTGAAACTATCTAACTGCCGCATAGACAAACAGACCTTGTTCACTCATCTTAGTTATATGACAAAAGCTATAATTGAAATCAACTTTACCTACTACACATTCAGAATAAGAGACTACTCATGTTAGTACAACTTGTCCATATATTAAATACAGTTTTGGGTTAAAACTTCAACGCACTTCTCATATTTTGGCCTTATCTATCACGATCTTACACATATGTATTTGTGATGTTGTTGTTTTATAACGTGCACGCGACATTCAACCTTAGGACGGTAAAGCAATTACAAGGTCGACAATACCTACAAATGTTGCAAACTAATAAAGTGGTTAATTGATTTTTTTTTCAGAGTAATACTATATTTTTCAATAATATACTTAATTGGGACTGTCCTGACTTGTTGTTCTGCGATACCTCCGCTCATGTTGCCCCCCACGTAAGTACTTCTTATTATATAAATAAAATACCTGCGGGGTAATTGCATTACACACTAAAGTTCGTTTTTTAAACCCAGATACTAAAATGACAGGTGTAATGTCAAATTTCTATACTAAAAAAACGCAAATACAAAGGACTTAAATGTCAGATTAGTATTTAGGATTAAAAACCGAACTTCAACAGTAGCAATGACTTTCATTTTGACAGTTAAACAATATTCATTGCTACGTTGTTGATCAGATTTTTTTTCGAACATAATATGATGCGATAGTCCTTCAAAATGATTTATATTGTTATTGATAGTGTGTTACGAAATTAGGGTGCCAATATGCTACAAACTGCCCGGTTGCAACCGTGACTGCTAAGCCCTGGGCTCGATTCCCAGGTCAGGCAAAGTGATGGAAAATCATTAGGATTTTTTAGTGATAGCCCGGAGTTTGGAAGTTGGCGGTGTGATGTCCTGCGCCAGATCTCTCTCCGGTCGTGTCGGACTGCGTGCCGTCCCATCGGACTATGAGAGTGAGGGAAGAGAGAGTGCACCTGTACCTATCTGCGCACACACGTGTGCACTATAATATCGCCCCCCGCCGCCGCCGCCCTTCGAAATACGGTGTGGAGGACTAGGCTATTATTAGACACACACACTAATATTGCTATGTAATAGGCAATACGGGCTGGTGTCCGTGACGCAGTCCACGTCTAAGCGCGTATTTTGCGTACTAAATTAATGTCAAACTTACATACAATACAGAAAATTCGATGGTTTCTAAAGTCGCAAAAACCGTGCTAAGCAGGAACGGTCACTGTCGTTTTGACCAATGACCAAAAATAGCGTCTTTCATTGTCGCCTCAGCCAACACCTAAAAGGGCTGTCGTTAGGCAGTCAGACTAATGTTTCGATACAAAAAACGGTACACTTTTGTAAAAAAGACACGACAGGAGAGTGATGCTGTGCGTTATCTGGCGTGTGGCTATTTTATCAAAACTTACTATCTGCCAAGATATATTTCTTAAAATTTGCTAAGTTCTTTTTCTAGGTCAATTTAACTAAAATGCTTACTAATAATCCCAAAAACATTGGAGACTAAAATATTATACTAATGACCATATATAGTTAATAAGCTAATATTATTAATAAGGCCTAATATAAAGATGATAACTTGATGCGAATAGTTAAGTTTTCGTACAATATGTTTCACTAAAAACTACCATGTATTGCATAGTGCAGCATTGGCAAATGCTACATTATAATTTTATCACGAACGACCTTCTTTTATAACAAATCCAACCTTATTTTTAACCAGAAAGGTTTTTTTCTTCATATTGGTTTTGAATTTTGAATCTAAAAGTGTCATGTCTTTTCTCTTACCGAGATTTTTCATTGTATGGATTTTTTGGACACAGGACGGAAGTCTAATGTATTATATTTTTCTGCTTTCACAATGAAATTATTTCGCTACAATATTAACGGTAATCTATAACGGTTTGAGCGACCGAGTTCTGTGCGGTCATCCACTGGATCCAAGGGTATTTTTCCTTTCCTCTTGATTATTTAAAAGTTCTTATCGTTTCCTGTTTTATTCCATTCTTTTCTTTGTAATAGGCAGTGTTCCTGAAAATAAACGAATTGTACATCACTAAAAAGTGGTCTCGAGGCGAATCACATTTCATGAAGACTCAGTATGTAATTGAACTTTTCTTCAGCTCTGTTATAAAAGATTCTGCCTGCGTCTCGGATTATCATTTTTTGTTATTTTCTGTAGATTTGTCCGAAGACTGTAGGGCGACCTAGAATTCGCCCTACCCGCCACCCTAGTACCAGACGTCTACAAGGTTCCTGTTGGGAATCGAACCCCAGCATAACACCTTGCGCGCGACCTGCCGGTCGATTCTGTAAAAATCTCACCGTGAAAAGTTAGGTGAAGTGAGCTTAGAGTGAGCTGTCAATAGTGTCAATCCCTAGCATTAGTTGGAATGACAGCTCACTCCACGCTCACTTCACCTGAGTTTTCACGGTGAGATGGTTACAGAATCTCACGGCTGCACGTTTAAGAGAATTCTGATTCCGGCCAGCGAGAAGCCTTCCGATTGTCAGCGTGAAGCCTAGGACCGGATTTTCATATATTTTGTAGTTTAGTTTGCAGTAGAGCCTATTACTTGATATACTATCTATCAATTAGCAGTATATTATCATCGTTACAATTTTGATCAAGCGGTAATTTAAATTATTATCTTGCTCTAATAACGAATTGACTTGGTGCCAATTACCCATTTAGGACGTCCTTGTATTTATTTAGTTACGTAAGTTTAGGAACGTTTGCAAACGTATATTAATCGACGCGTAACAAGAATACACAAAATTGATTATGGGGCTCGAACACCCAAAGACGTCACGACGTAAACCTTTTTAATAATAATATTCGTTCTGTGTATTTTGCTAAGTTTTTTTTACTATCTTATTTTACTTACAAAAATTAAAACGAGTTCAAGCGAAGATTACCCTCTTTTATTTTGCTACAATAGGTACATACTTGTATGTACAGTGTCGACCAAAAGTCCATAGGCAATCTCACAAAGCAATAGCTTGACGTTTAATTTGACTTACGTCCTTCTAGTTTCAAGAAAATAAATACATTGTCGTCAACAAGTGATTGTAGTTCATCATTTCAACGTTATAAATAATATGCGTCAAGATGACCTAGCGGTTAAGCGCGTGCAGATAGAAGCGTGAATCAGTGAGCCGTGTGTTCGAATCTCACGCAGAACTTCGACTTTTTGTAAGTTTTTACTCGATTGGAAATAATGAGAGAGAAATATAGTATTCTTTATCTTGTTCGCTTTGTTCACACATTTCGTAAAGTTACAAAGGTAGATCATAGAAAACTAAATAAAGAATTCAAATTCTGTGAGGTAGACATGAGTTTTATCAATAGTTTACTTTATCGAAATACTTAAACGTTGTCGTTTGGTTGTAGTTGTTGGTTGACGTGTGATTTAATAGATAGCGCTATTATATTTATTCTAATAATGCAGGCAAATATTAATATTGAGGCGAGGGCGACTATTATTGCGCTGCATAAAAGTGGTCTTAATAGAACAGAAATATCTGATGAAACCGGACTGAATGTGAGTATTATATTTATGAATTGTAACTTAAACTTTTGAAATTGTACCTAAGATTATTTGGTGACATGGATTAATACTTTTTATTGTTTTTTTAAATCCATCGTGAGGCCTAAAAGATAAATAATTAGTGTTTATTATTGGATTTATAAATGCAGAGTTTTAATATTTTAATATTATATTAAATAAATATTATTTATTATGTTATATAAAAATGAAGTCACATTTTTTTATAGCTGCCTAGTAGGACTTTTTTTTTTTTGATGAATACTGTAAGTCGCTGGCTGGATCAAGAGATATGAGGAAGAGGGTAGCCTTGCTAGTCGACAGTGAAGTGGAAGGCCGTCGCTTATTAGCGAGGCGCAACGACAACATATGCAAAGCGAGTATGAAACAGATGGTTTCACACCAACTAGACAGTTTGCGGTATTATTCGACACCTCATTGCAAACTGTTCGCCGTGCCCTCCACACTGAAGGCTTGCATCACAGAAGACCAGCTAAAAAGCCCTTCTTGACAGAAAGACATAAACAAGAACGATTACGTTTCGCACGGGATTATTTAGATTTTGACTGGAATACTACCTTATTTTCAGATGAAAAGACGTTCAAATCTAATCAAAAGGGTAGGCATCATTTATGGCGCAAGGATAACACTCGCTGTCCGTAATACAGACTCAGGTCGAATTACGATTAATATGTGGGGATGGACGAGTGCAGCAGGGCCAGGAGAACTGGCTTTTATTCCTCTACGCGCCAACAGTTCTACTTATGTAGAAGTATTAGACGATGTCATGCTGCTTATTGTGCGCGACATTTACCCAGCTGATGAGTTGACATAAATATCATTTGTCCAGGACAATTGTTTTATTCACCGGGCGAGCACTGTGCGTGAGTGGTTTTACAATCACCCGAAGATAATTGTTGTTCCATGGCCAGCCCGATCACCCGACCTCAACCCCATAGAAAATCTATGGGGTTTGATGGTGCAAAGGTGGGAGTCACGGGATGAGAGGTGTATACCACAATTAAAAGCCCATAGCATGGAGGTGTGGGAAAATTTAAGAGGAACCGAAATATGTGGTAATATTGTAGGGTCCATGCGCAAACGTCTACTTGACTGTATTGAAAATAATGGGGGTTTTACAAAATATTAATACCTATTTAGATGTTTTGGTTTTAATAATTAGACGGTGTAACTAAATATTTAGTAATACCTATTGATATATTCGTATTTATTTAATGATCTTAAAATCGAAGTTTAGTTGCAATCTTCTTTTCGTCAAGAAAATGAACATTTAAGCTATAACCTTAATACATTCACTGTGACGTTACATAAAAACATGTTCATAAAGTCTAAATCATATATTAGTTTTCAATAAACTCTGCTGAATGCTGATACCTACAATAAGTGGGTATCAACAATTATATTTTGTGTTATTAGAATATCCTTTCCTTGATAGGTTATTGTGGGTATACAACAAAAAATCTTATGAACCTTACAAGAGAACTTCTTTTATCTAGGCAGGAATGTGACGTCACAATTCTGATAAAAGTTTGCTAATTTTATAAATAAATAAAACGAATAAACATTTTTATTATCATTCAGCACGACTTTTTTATTTCCACCTTCTAACACCGAAAGGATGTAAATTAAATACAACATAATCACATAAATAGTTAAGTAATATTACAATAACTAATATTTAACTTCTTATAAATAAATAATAAGCATGAATACATTATAAATAAACATAAATATTACCTAACAAGTGTTTTCTTAAATTACAAAATAATATTATTATGGTTTCAAAGAAACAAAAAAGAAACACCCACACATTGTAATCAAGATTCGAACTCAGTCTTCATTGATCGTGAATCGATAGCTTAGACCAAACGGCTACCAGCACAAGTTTTATTTGCGCAAATTTTAGCAATGCAATGGGAAGTACAGGTCGCTACTATGACGCGTATTCTAAATGCAACAGAAATATAATGTTATTTCACTCATACACGCACATGCACTGGCTGTATCGTGCTCGCACAGTTCATAGCAATGTAGTCCTTAGCATGCCACTGGAGTTTCGAGCGTTACTGTACCTAACTAAAACAAACAATCGGCAAGAAGTTTATATCTGAAAGTAGAAGAGTGCTCCTTGAGATAACTCTGATGAAACTTCACTCGTAGTCGCTGGTAGTCTGAACCAAGACCTAAGATTATACTTACTCTTTGAAACTTTAGATACTTGTTTTATTTTTCATCATACTTCGGGAAAAGCTGGAAGAAAACAGTGGAAGCATGGACTTGACGTGTCTGTTAATTTTTGTACTTCATAACTTATCCGCTTTCTGGTAGTGCAGTGCACAAGCCTGAGAGAGCTGTTGCAAGTGTTTTTAGGTTAGATACCGGTGTCAAATATCATATACATATTTCGGATTTCCTCATAGGATTAAAAGTAAAAGAATAAAGTTATAAGATTAAAGTCATACACGCTCGCAACCGGCGTGCGTGTATGACCAGACAACAAAAGAGATAAGTATGCAGGGTTGTCGGATATAGTTGAAGTTTAGTAAGAAACATATTGATGTTTTCGGATACAATTTTATTTAATTAATAGAAAACAAACAGTTTATTTATCAAACTAAATTTCATTCGAAAACATTCATTGGTTCCTTACTAAACTTCAACTATATCCGACGACCCTGCATACTTGTTTCTTTTGTTGACTGTACGTACCCGAGGTAAAGGGAGAATGTAAGGATCGAAGCAGGTGGCGTTCTGTAGTTGGCGCTTACCCCCATGGAAAGAAGGCGTAATTTTATGTATGTGTTAAAAGTAAAAGTGTACCTAAGTATTGTGTTAGATAAATAAATATCCTCGCGAAAGGTGGCACAAGATGGCCCTTTATTATTTAGGAGATTTTTTGTGATACTGGTAAAAGAAGTGTGTTGTTGATGTCATTTAAAATTTCAGAACTACATCAATGATCGGGCTGCTGCTCATAGCCACTGGTACTGGTGGCATCAAGCCTTGTGTAGCAGCATTTGGAGGAGACCAGGTGCGTCCATTTTATTTAAGGCACCGGCAGCGTAGGCTTTCCACGAACCTTTACTCTGCGCTAACAAGACGTTAGTCTCTGTTCAATCAAGCCAGTGCAGCACCACGCGACAACAAGCAATGCTGGGTGAAAAAGCACAAGAATTACAGTGTTTATGTACAACAGAAGCGTGACTGGCTTTTTTATTTTTTTACTTATATACAAGTTAAACTGAATTAATGCACATTATGAATGTAATGATTAAGTATTGAGTAATGGTTCAGACTGTGGTTCAGAATCGCCTAATGAATCGACTGCTGACATTTTTATTAAAGGTACTTTTTTATCCCAAAAATTTTCACACTTCCGCTGTACAGTCAACCTAGACCCTTTTACGTAAAATTTTGTAATGTGACCACAATTTTCTCCCACAATCAGTATAACTGATTTATAAATAAACATGTTTTATACATAATAGTAAAAACTAGTATGTAGGATGATTATAACATAATACTCTCACGCTGTGTAAAAAAAAAATTGTAGCAAGTAAAAGGCCTCTTTTCCTAGAATTCACTGGGACACCAGAGTCCGTTCGTAAAGTAAGTAGGCTTTAAGGAAAAGCACTTCTCCCGCCTTAAGTGGCGCTTACGCGGCGCGCCAAGATCAGTGTTTCTGTGCTCGCAGCTAGGTAATACGGGCTGGTGTCCGCAACTCCACGACAATGCGCGTATTTTGCGTACGGGTGGGAAAATCGATCATTCGATCCACCCCTGCTCCTCAAGGAAGGCCAACAACGCCTTGATGTTACTGACCGTCTCACGTAGGGTACGGGGCTTACCGAATACCGGAGGCACTCGTATATTAGCCCAGAATCAACTGTATAACTGTTCAGCGCTTGCAGAACAGCCATGCTTTCTGAGAGTATATGGATCGAGTGTTCCTAGACTTCCCTGGCCATAATGGCTAAAGCGGCTAGGGAAATGCCCATGCATTCGGCATGGAACACTGTGTTGTGGCCCCCGAATGGTGTGGCTATTTGTGTGTTGAAGTCCTCCGAGAAGGTTCCAGCACCCGTACCACTATCTATTTTGGATCCATCCGTGAAAATACGCAGCTCTGCAGGGTACAACCCCTCGCATCGGCGATCCTCATGAAGTTGGATCTTGTATTTTTTATCAAAGATAAATTGTTTGGGAACCCGATCGTTTATGGCTTTCGTAATGGGGAACTCCTTGTGGAGTCCCTCGAGCAATGCGGCGTGTGGTGTTTCACTCTTACCCCAGAGGTTAAGTGTGTTAAGACGTACTGCCGCCATTGTCGCTTCCTGTTGTATGAACAGGTGGAGCGGTGGTAGTCCAAGGATGGCTTCAACTGCTGCAGTCGGAGTAGTCCTCATGCAGCCCCTAGTCGCCATGCAGGCTAGTCTTTACATGCGTTGTAGTTTGTTGGAGGCTGTAACCAGCTTGGTGCGGGGCTACACTGCGGTGTACAGTCAAACTATAATTTTAGGGGATAGGCCCCGCTTCTTACCTATCATTCTCCTGCACTGCCAAAAGGTCATGCAGGCCCTGTTTAGTTAATTGTCCAGATGATTACTTCAGTTTAACTTACTGTCTAGTATGACTCCGAGGTACTTGACTTCGCTGGTCAACTGGAGTTCAGTACCAATCGAACAGTTTTGGTAGGCGAAAAGGGCCTAGTACTCGTTTATGGGTAAACATGACTAATTCAGTTTTAGTGGGGTTCACGGCGGTTAGCGTTGAGTTTGGTGATGAGGTCATTAATCACCATGTTCCACAGGAGGGGAAACAGCCTCTGGCTATCATAGCCAGCTGCTGTTCATCCTTAAGGTGAACCACTCGTTTGCTTAGCATGTTTGTGATCCAGTCCGTTAGTACCTGTTTTACTCCATGTCTGGAGAGGGCGCTGTTGATGATGGAGAAGTTGGTTTTTTCGAAGGGTCTTTCGATGGCTATGAAAGTACCCAGGCAGATGCCCTTCTGATGGATCGCCTCCTCTATCTGGCTGACTACCAGATGAAGGGCGGATTCGGTCGACTTACCTGAGCTGTATGCATGTTGATTACCGTGTAGCGGTAAAGTTTTGAGAGCGCCATCCCTCAGTTCCCTATCACAGGCTTTCCAGAGTCTTTAGTAAGAAAGAGGTTAGGCTGATTGGTCGGTGGGATTTGGCGTTTGTGTAGTCACCCTTACTTGGCTTAGGGATGAATATAACTTTCACTTCCCTCCATCCTTTAAGAACGTATCTATAGGCCAGCCACGCTCTCATTAAAGGCGTCACTGCAGTAGGGCGGGGAACAGTCCGTCAGGACCAGCTGCCTTAAACGGATGGAATCTCCGATTGGCCCATTGGAGTTTCTCCAGCGTGATCACCCTGCTAGCATAATGCCAATCATTATCTGATGGTGTTTGAATTACATCCTGCCAGTCGGTCACCTGTGCGAAGATACATCCCGGGAAGTGAGTTTCAATGAGGACGCGCCTCGTTTCTTCTGGCGAAAATGTTAGTGTGTTGTCAGGTGCTCGCAGCTAAAAGGACCTTAGATATTTTGGGCGTTGATGAAGCTTAAGATGTACATGTAAAAATCATTTAACCGTGACGTCGCCAAAAAGTAGTGCAGAATGGCTCAACGATGGCAAACGATTATAGACAATGGAGGAGTCTGGATACCGCATTGGAAGTGTTAATTCTGAACTACTGTTAGTATTAGCATTTTCAAAGGCCTAAGTCTTAGTTTTAAAATAAATTTTGCCGGACACGCTCTTGTCGTACATTGCTTATCGCTATAGCTTGAGATCTCGTGGAGTCTACGAGAATAAAAGACTGGAACGTCTACGTCGTAACACTCTTTTCTTAGCAGCGGTTTACGCCACGAGTGGCATTTTATGAGCTTGTCTCTGATTGGCTGAAACAACGCGTCTTCCGATTCCCTAGCAAACGGCATCAAAATATCAAAACCGCCAAAATTTTACTTACTTTTGGTGTAACTTAAGCGACGATTATGTGTAATCACTTTAACTTTAGTATTATTGCAAAATTCGGCACATAGAACATTAGTAATGTAATCTGCGTTCGCCATTAAGTTGCCAAAAATGTAAACAAATATCAGTTTATGGAAAAACTACTCTAATTCCTTCACAATAAAGTTCAGTTTACGCTACAACATCAAACATTTTTATAACGTTTTCAATAGTGCTAGTCACCCTAAAATCAACTTAATTACCACTAACTAAAGCAAAGTTGATAATTGTTTAACTTACAATAACATCAATTGGAAACATAAATTTGAATAGGCCTTATATCGACACTAAGTGGACTAAAATCAGTCTTTTAATAATTATTTGTAACTTTAGATTAACAGTAGGTATTATTAATCATGTACATTGAAATAAGTAAAGGGGATTAAAGATTTTTATATGGAGCCTGGCAAACCTAGTGTCGCGCCATTTAGATTTTTTTTCAAAATGTCGGCCATGCATGAAACCTATATAAATCGATAGCTGACATCAATGCAAACGGAAAATATTATAGGACTAAAACCTCGTAAAGCTTCAAAGCGTTAATATCTCGGAAATGTGATACTTTACGGGGTTTAGTCTTATTATATGTCCTCTTTGCATTGATGTCAGCTAAATATCAATGTCATGCGTGGCCGCCATTTTGAAAAAATAACAAAGTGGTGGTCCGGTTGGTATGCCACGGGCCTTCAAAGCCGGTACGTATAAACAATAATAATAATAATAATAATAATAATAATAATAATACGCTGGATGCGCGATATCGAGCGAGTGTGTGGAACTATACCAGAAATGGAACCAGTCATAATTACGCCATTAGACGTAGCCAAAGCAGTCCGTCCATTACCGAATTGGAAATCACCGGGACCGGACGGACTGCATAACTTTTGGTTAAAATGGCTAATTAGTTCACACACTTGCCTGGCATCTCAGTTCCAGTCATCCTTACAGTCTGGGTCACTACCACAGTTTCTAACAACAGGCGTTACCCACCTGCTCCATAAGTCAGGTAGTCCCGCGGAACCCAAAAATTATAGACCGATCACGTGTTTGTCGACGGTTTATAAACTTCTTACATCCATTTTGAGAGCGAAAATTAACACACACATTGACAGTTACTCGATTATGTCTGCCTCTCAAAATGGATGTAGGAATGGGTCCCGCGGTACTAAGGAGCTACTCCTCATAGACATGGCCATTAGCCAACAGGTTCGCCGATCCCGCAAGGATATGTCGACATGCTGGATAGATTATAAGAAGGCCTACGACTCGGTGCCACATACATGGCTCATGAGGGTGCTGGAGTTGTACAAGATAGATGCAACTCTACGCACCTTCCTTGAGTCGTGTATAAGACAGTGGAAGACGGTCCTTCGCTATCCAGGGTGTCGACAGATCCAGGGGAATGATGAGCCTGTATGGATTAAGCGGGGAATATTTCAGGGCGACAGTTTGAGTCCACTTTGGTTCTGCTTAGCCCTGAATCCTCTAAGCACACTGCTGGAGGACTCAGGTCTAGGCTATCGGTTGAAGAGAGGTGGTCAGGTCATATCTCACCTCCTCTACATGGATGATTTGAAACTCTTTGCCCCTAACAAATTGCATCTGATGGAGCTACTGAAGGTAACTGAAACTTTCAGTAGTGCCATCAGGATGGAATTTGGTGTGGACAAATGTGCAGTCATGCATGTAAAGGGGGGGAAGATTATGGAATCCGAGGGAATTCCACTTTCGGATTCCATACACCTTAGATCCCTCTCCTCATCCGAAAGCTATAAGTATTTGGGTATGTCGGAAGCGTTAGGCATCAACGATGCTGACATGAAGCAATCGTTGAAGGAGCGCTTCTTTTGTCGCCTGAAGAAGGTATTAATTAGTCTTCTTTCGGGCGGAAATAAGGTGCGCGCCTTCAATGGTTGGGTAATGCCGGTTTTGATGTACTCTTTTGGCATACTCAAATGGACTCAAACTGAACTCGACGCCCTAGATAGAAGGGTCCGTACACTGCTGACCGCAAACCGGATGCATCACCCACGATCATCGGTGATGAGACTGTATATCCCGCGGAAGTGTGGGGGTCGAGGATTTTTAAATGCGAAAACCCTCCACAACCGCGAGGTGTGCAGTCTCAGGGAATATTTTTTAAAAGCCGAAGTGGGTATGCACCGTGATGTGGTCGCAATGGACAAGGGGCTCACCCCGCTCTCCATGGCGAAAGAGAACTGGCGCAAACCTGTAGTACTTACTACCGATGACCGCAAGAAGGTATGGCAAAGCAAGGAGCTTCACGGGCGCTTCTATCGGGCTCTTCATGAGCCCGGTGTAGATTTCTTAGCGTCCGTATCCTGGCTGCGTTTCAGTGACCTCTTCGGGGAAACTGAAGGTTTTGTCTGTGCAATTATGGACGAAGTTATCTTGACGAATAACTACCGGAGACATATTATGAAGGACGGGACGGCTGACGTGTGTCGGGCATGCCACCGTCCGGGTGAGTCCATCAGACATATTATCTCTGGTTGTTCTCGTCTGGCTAACAGCGAGTACTTGCACAGGCATAACCAAGTAGCCAGGATTATTCACCAGCAACTTGCTTTGAAATATAAACTTGTCGACTCAGAGGTACCGTATTACAAGTATGTGCCCGACCCAGTTCTCGAAAATAACCATGTCACGTTGTACTGGGATCGGTCTATCATCACTGACAGGACTGTTGTCGCCAACAAACCTGATATAGTGGTGATAGATCGATTAGTGCGCCGCGCAATGATTGTTGATGTTACCATTCCACATGACGGGAACCTCGTGAAAGCTGAGAAAGATAAACAAATCAAATATCTTGACTTAGCACGCGAGGTTGTTGACATGTGGAATGTGAGCTCAACTGTCATTGTGCCGATTGTCGTATCGGCCAATGGCCTGATGGCCGACAGCCTCGATCAACATCTATCGAGGCTCTCGTTAGGCGGTTGGATCAAGGGCCTGATTCAGAAGGCAGTACTCCTCGATACGGCTCGCATTGTGAGGAGGTTTCTATCTCTGGAGCCCTAACCACCGGTAGCTTGGACCCTGCTCCCGACACCGGTGGATCACTATTTTTTTATATTTTTAAATGTTTTTTTTTTATTTTTTTTATTTAATCATACTAATATTTAAAAATATAACAAAATAAGACGACTAAATAAATAAACGACATAATAATAATAATTAATAATAATAATATTCTCGTAGACTCCACGAGATCTCAAGCTATAGCGATAAGCAATGTACGACAAGAGCGTGTCCGGCAAAATTTATTTTAAAACTAAGACTTAGGCCTTTGAAAATGCTAATACTAACAGTAGTTCAGAATTAACACTTCCAATGCGGTATCCAGACTCCTCCATTGTCTATAATCGCTTAATAATGCACGCCTACCACCTCCGGAGTCGTCGCTCAGCCCCGGCCTGCCGCCGCCGGAATCCAGCCCCATCGAGAGTGCTGTGACACCGGCCGTAGCAGTTGCGTCGAGCTCGAGCGACGAATATTTTTCCCCGCCGACGTCGCCAACACCTGTACGTCGGCAGGGGAGAGGCCGGCCACCGAGGAGCTTGGGACTTAGGGGCCATCCGGCCCCGAGCCGGGTCCCCGCTGCCGGTGGTTGTGTGCAGCGCATGAGATGGACTCAGTCTATGAACGAGAACGTCATGCGCGCATACTACGGGTCTACAGAGGGGGGAACTAACCTCACTGCGTACCGTGATAGGTTGCTGTCTCTGTTCCAGGAACTGGAACCAACCGTCAACGTCTCGGCCCAACGACTGTCGGATCAGGTGCGGGTCATCCAACGCAATCACAGGTTGGACGACATAGCACTTGATAGGCTGCGCTCAGAGGTACTGAACAACCAAATCGTCTCGACTCTGGCACAAACCGCGGCACAAGCGTCAACTATTGATGCCATCCCGCCGCGGTCCAATCGTGTTGAAGAAGATGATGATAGGGTTGACACAGTAAGTAGCCAGTACAACGTCCGACTGAGGAGCGCACTGGAGGATGCGTTTCGCGAGTATAGGTCCACTCCAACCGAACTTAGACCCCGAATACCACGGCTACCTATGCACAAAAAAAATAGGGCGCTAGTGTGTGCCTTGGACTCGCAGCTCAAGAATTTCTTCGAGAGCAGCGAGGATCTCGTTGATACACACTCGATCTTGTATTGCGCGGCTGTGGCGGCATGTCGTTTAGCTAACGTCAAGTTTCCAAATTGTGACGCAGCTACTCGACCAAAACCAGCCGTACCAGCCTGGCGATACAGGATCGAGCGTCGTATCGATGGGGCCAGGGTACTCATCGGTAAACTATACTGCTTCAGGGAGGGCAACACACGACCACGAGTGATGCGCTTTGTAAGACAGGCATTTTCGGGGACTGGAATCAGCCCTCGGGAATACATATCCAATGTCACAGAGCGCATCGACTTCCTGAAGCAGAAAGTTTGTGCATGGGCGAGTCGTATTCGGCGGTATAAGCGGCGGGTTGATCGGTACACGCAGAATCGCATGTTCCGGAGCGATGAGAGGTGGGTATATAGAACTTGGGAGCGACCTGAACAAAACGTGATGGACGTGTGCCGCCCGGATGATGCCACCACTAGTGCATTCTGGCGCAGCATCTGGTCGGTGCCTGTCTGTCACGCTGAGGGTGGCTGGATGCGCGATGTCGAGCGAGTGTGTGGAACTATACCAGAAATGGAACCAGTCATAATTACGCCATTAGACGTAGCCAAAGCAGTCCGTCCGTTACCGAATTGGAAATCACCGGGACCGGACGGACTGCATAACTTTTGGTTAAAATGGCTAATTAGTTCACACACTTGCCTGGCATCTCAGTTCCAGTCATCCTTAGAGTCTGGGTCACTACCACAGTTTCTAACAACAGGCGTTACCCACCTGCTCCATAAGTCAGGTAGTCCCGCGGAACCCAAGAATTATAGACCGATCACGTGTTTGTCGACGGTTTATAAACTTCTTACATCCATTTTGAGAGCGAAAATTAACACACACATTGACAGTTACTCGATTATGTCTGCCTCTCAAAATGGATGTAGGAATGGGTCTCGCGGTACTAAGGAGCTACTCCTCATAGACATGGCCATTAGCCAACAGGTTCACCGATCCCGCAAGGATATGTCGACATGCTGGATAGATTATAAGAAGGCCTACGACTCGGTGCCACATACATGGCTCATGAGGGTGCTGGAGTTGTACAAGATAGATGCAACTCTACGCACCTTCCTTGAGTCGTGTATGAGACAGTGGAAGACGGTCCTTCGCTATCCAGGGTGTCGACAGATCCAGGGGAATGATGAGCCTGTATGGATTAAGCGGGGAATATTTCAGGGCGACAGTTTGAGTCCACTTTGGTTCTGCTTAGCCCTGAATCCTCTAAGCACACTGCTGGAGGACTCAGGTCTAGGCTATCGGTTGAAGAGAGGTGGTCAGGTCATATCTCACCTCCTCTACATGGATGATTTGAAACTCTTTGCCCCTAACAAATTGCATCTGATGGAGCTACTGAAGGTAACTGAAACTTTTAGTAGTGCCATCAGGATGGAATTTGGTGTGGACAAATGTGTAAGTATTTGGGTATGTCGGAAGCGTTAGGCATCAACGATGCTGACATGAAGCAATCGTTGAAGGAGCGCTTCTTTTGTCGCCTGAAGAAGGTATTAATTAGTCTTCTTTCGGGCGGAAATAAGGTGCGCGCCTTCAATGGTTGGGTAATGCCGGTTTTGATGTATTCTTTTGGCATACTCAAATGGACTCAGACTGAACTCGACGCCCTAGATAGAAGGGTCCGTACACTGCTGACCGCAAACCGGATGCATCACCCACGATCATCGGTGATGAGACTGTATATCCCGCGGAAGTGTGGGGGTCGAGGATTTTTAAATGCGAAAACCCTCCACAACCGCGAGGTGTGCAGTCTCAGGGAATATTTTTTAAAAGCCGAAGTGGGTATGCACCGTGATGTGGTCGCAATGGACAAGGGGCTCACCCCGCTCTCCATGGCGAAAGAGAACTGGCGCAAACCTGTAGTACTTACTACCGATGACCGCAAGAAGGTATGGCAAAGCAAGGAGCTTCACGGGCGCTTCTATCGGGCTCTTCATGAGCCCGGTGTAGATTTCTTAGCGTCCGTATCCTGGCTGCGTTTCAGTGACCTCTTCGGGGAAACTGAAGGTTTTGTCTGTGCAATTATGGACGTAGTTATCTTGACGAATAACTACCGGAGACATATTATGAAGGACGGGACGGCTGACGTGTGTCGGGCATGCCACCGTCCGGGTGAGTCCATCAGACATATTATCTCTGGTTGTTCTCGTCTGGCTAACAGCGAGTACTTGCACAGGCATAACCAAGTAGCCAGGATTATTCACCAGCAACTTGCTTTGAAATATAAACTTGTCGACTCAGAGGTCCCGTATTACAAGTATGTGCCCGACCCAGTTCTCGAAAATGACCATGTCACGTTGTACTGGGATCGGTCTATCATCACTGACAGGACTGTTGTCGCCAACAAACCTGATATAGTGGTGATAGATCGATTAGTGCGCCGCGCAATGATTGTTGATGTTACCATTCCACATGGCGGGAACCTCGTGAAAGCTGAGAAAGATAAACAAATGAAATATCTTGACTTAGCACGCGAGGTTGTTGACATGTGGAATGTGAGCTCAACTGTCATTGTGCCGATTGTCGTATCGGCCAATGGCCTGATGGCCGACAGCCTCGATCAACATCTATCGAGGCTCTCGTTAGGCGGTTGGATCAAGGGCCTGATTCAGAAGGCAGTACTCCTCGATACGGCTCGCATTGTGAGGAGGTTTCTATCTCTGGAGCCCTAACCACCGGTAGCTTGGACCCTGCTCCCGACACCGGTGGATCACTATTTTTTTATATTTTTAAATGTTTTTTATTTTTTTTAATTTTTATTTAATCATACTAATATTTAAAAATGTAACAAAATAAGACGACTAAATAAATAAACGACATAATAATAATAAATAATAAATATAATAAATATTCCACAACTATCACACAACGCCATCTAGTCCCAAGCTAAGCAGAGCTTGTGTTATGGGTACTAGACAACTGATAAACATACTTATATATTTCTAAATACATAAATATTATAGATAAATTACACCCAGACACAGAACAAATGATCGTGCTCATTACACAAACATTTGTCCTGGGTGGGAATCGAACCCACGACCTCCGGCATAAACAGTTATTGTGTTTCATGTAAATAATGCTTTGACAACAATTCTCGGTAGCGTAATATAATATTACTGTAACAACACAAGACACGACAACAAATAACCAAATAATAAACATGCAGATTATTTCTTATTATTTTACTGTTATTGGCAATTATTCCGTTTTAGGGCTGATTGTTCCAATTTTATTCGGAGAATAATTTTGAATTTTTGACAGTTCGTCCATACAAAATCTGTCAGATGTCAATTTTATTCCACGAATAAAAATAAAAAATCTGTCGATTGAAAAATCAGCCCTTAAAAGAATTGTTTTTAAAAACGGTGGAGGTACAGTCATTTCACAATTATTTTAGCTCTGATTTCATCACTGTCCAAACCACAGTGATCTTTATTCTCACTCTAATAAGGTTGCTGTTAGGTTGCTGTCATTGACAAGTCTGTCAGATTAATTGTGATCTTTATTCTCGTCACAATAAGGTTGCTGTTAGGTTGCTGCTGTCAGGGGTAAAATAACTGTTAACGGACTACGACAATGCAAAATGCAATGTCCCCCGCGCATAGAGTTTAGCGGCCAGCCGTCTTCCCCACGCCGCGCGCTGTGGCAATAACTTTTGTTCTGTATAACTTATGTAAGAAGTGTCAATAAGCTTAATTATCATGGTCTATCTATCCACAGACCTTATCCTGGACACTGGAATTTTGTTTACACTCCTTTTCCACCCACGATGCTCATAGGTTCCAACACCAATTTTTACATATAGCATGCTTTTTCATTCATTTTTTTTTTAAATACTCTCTGACACTCATTGCTTAGAATTATACAGGATTTTAAATATAGGGCAGTAAGGGCATCTTAACCGTGGTCGCTATAAGAATATCGTCTTTGGAAACTTCTTTGGATCCTTATCTTTTTGAGATATCTTGATCAGCATTCACTGATATTGAAAAAAAAAATTGGTGTCAGCAAGTTTAATTTTTTCAGTTTTCACAAGCTCTTTCATTTTGATGCCATTCGATCCTGTTTCTTCAAGGATCAAAAAACTCGAACCTAACGGACCAAAAGAGGTTTGAGTACTAGAAAAGTCAGAAATCGTCAAAAATTTCCCATACATTTCGTTGAAAATGAGACTCCAACCTAGTTTTTTATGATGGATGGACTGGCCGACAGTAAACAAAAAAAGATTAACTTCAAACTTCGAAATAAAGCAGAGTGGTAATTCTCGTAATATTTTAAGAACGTTCACAGTCTGATCTCAGTCTGAATCTGTTAAAAATACCTCTAATTTTCCTACATTTTTGACATTGATTGTCGCTAAGATGAGATTGCGAGTTTTTAACGTTTTTTATTACGAGAATTGGCCTTCAAGTTATGATTTTATTTGGTACATTAAGAACAAGATAGTTGGTTTCTTGGTTTAATTAAGATAACCATAAAGAGTTGATTTTTGAGTTTTTACAGAACGAAATAATAGAGGTTAAAGTATGAAATTGCCGTTTTATTGTAATAGGTACTTCAAATGGGCATAGAACCTTCATGGTTTGATATTTTTGAGTGAAACTTTTTTCACATGGTACCTATGAAGTTCTTCTTTTAAAAAATGTGCAACATTCGATTATCGACTTTCAGTTATTTTTTTTATTCAGCTTAGACAAGAAAGATAGATACTTCGAAAATTCGAGTTAATTTTGAATACGAGTTCCGACGCGGAACTAACGCGGCAGAAACAGCTCGCAATATCAATGTTGCGTTTGGAGAGGGGACTGCTAATGAACGCACCGTGCGATTTTGGTTTAAACGTTTTCGTGATGGAAAAGCAAAACGTACCAACAAAATGGTAATGGTAACTGTTTGGTGGTCTCAGCATGGTGTTATTCACTATAGCTTTCTCCAATCTGGTCAAGCAATAACGGCAGATGTCTACTGTGCCGAACTCCGAACAATGATAGCAAAACTAGCAGTGAAACAGCCCCGACTCATGAATCGATCTTCACCATTATTGCTCCATGATAACGCGAGACCTCATACAGCACGAGAAACCGTTTTAACTCTACAGGAACTGCAATTAGTTTTTCATTCTTCGCCCTCCGTATTCGCCAGACCTTGCTCCAACGGACTACCTTTTTTTTCGTGATTTGGACAATTTTCTACGTGATAAAAAGTTTTCTTCTCAGGAGGCAGTACAAAATGCTTTCACACAGTTTGTCGAATCTAGATCACGAGAGTTCTATCGCAAAGGCATAAATGACCTTCCTATTAGATGGCAGCAATGTATAGATAATAATGGTAATTATTTTGATTAAATAAATATGTTAAATTAAAAAAAAAAAAACAATTTCAATTTTTTAGTACAAATCGGCAATTTCATACTTTAACCCCTAATATTATAGCGAAAATGTCAAAATTATATACATTTTGTCATTTTTGTCGATGGGAATCCAATCGGGCACACGGCTTGTATAATTATAGTATAAATTAATTATATTATAGTTTAAATTACTAAAAGAAACCTGTACAGCGCAGTTCGCTATAACTTAAATACCGGTGACAATCGTTGAATCGTCGTTAGGTTTTAAAGTAAAGTAGGTATAGGTACAGTCGAGTTCACTAATATATTGGCAGTGACAATGTTTCAAAATATTGTAAGCGTTAAATGATCATATAGTTCTATACAAACTTAGACATCAATAAAATGTTATCATATAAACTGTTCATAAGTATGTTACGGTATGCAGTCAAAAATATCTGACTACTCTTAAATATCTAAATACTCTCAATATATTTGGTGGAGGATTACTAGGATTCGTAAATCTATACAGCTTTGAATATTCAACTAAATGGCCTTTACCATTAAATTTATTTTTGCTTGCCGGAGCAGAAGTACGAGTAATAATGCAATGTTGCCGTTCGTAATAGGACTGTATCAATCTGACAACGTTGAGAGAGCTGAAAATCTTAGGGTAAACGCAGACTATACCTACCTATTTCTTTAAAACTTTTCAGTCGGTTTAAAAATAAAAATAAAATCTACTTAAGCACATTAGTATTTCATTTATATTTTATTATTCTCAAATTCTTATTTTGTTCTTCTGAAAACCTAACATTTAAAATAAGGCCCAGTCAAGGTTTAAGTAATGGTGCTGCCAGTTTTAGAAACTGGTATATCCACCATTAGCATTAATAACATCTTGCAAACGTTCACGCATTGATGCAATCATGTTTGAACAGGCGGTGCTACTTCTAAAGCCTTCCCAAATCTCATGTACGTGGCACGAGGATGGGAAATCATCAAATGACCCCTCCCGCTCTGGGTGGAGTGGAAGGGAGTGTCAGACTCTTACTGACTAAAACGCACCCGTGTTCCTTCCTTAGCCCTTTATGTTCCAGGGCAGCGGTAACCCTTTCGGACGATCCCGCTACCCCGGCGATCCCGCTACGTACGTGCATATGTACGTACGTGGCCCTTAAATTGGTGACTGAAGAGCTGTCCAGTAGGTATTCGGATGAAGGATGTCATAACTGACCACTTCAAATTGCATTTGTTTAAAAGGAAAAAAAATATTATAGGATATACTTCTGTAAAGAGATTGTTCAATGAATTTAAGACAACAATTCGAGACATGTCAAATTGTCAAGATATTTTTCATAGAAAAATTGCATAGATATTTGTGAACCTAACTTTGCGCTAAATAATATGAACAAGGGATTGCGCACAATTTTTAGATTCTTTGTCTGTAGCAATATTATTGATATAATGTAGTCACATATTTATGATGTCACAGATTGTTTACAATTTATTGTAAGGCGAGTTTTATGAAACTTACCGTTGCCTATATATTTTTGATTTATGAACATGCTCAGATATGAACGAACTCGACTGTACTAATGAGCACCATAATGAAATCAGAAATCAGAAATATTTTATTTGTGATGTAGCGGTATCTACAACGCCACATGCGAACAACGCGTCATACTGACGTCACGCAAATCCTGCATCTCGCAAGCAGAGTTTACCGCGCAATTAGCATAGATACAATTTCCCAACATCAATCGTTGGGCAGTTGCCCGCCAGACACAACACCCGTCTGGTCGGAGGATCCTCCCTTTTCTATAGAGTATGAGTGAACTTTACACCCTGTTCCTCATACTTCTATACTGGTGACCCTGGACATGAACGTCAGCGCAGCCTTCGTGCAAACACTTCAGCGTGACGTCATCACCATCACTCCCGCAAGCTTTAGCGGCGAGTCACCCAGCCAGCCAGCATCCACGGCTTCAACGGGTATGCTAACCACCAGCATGCAGCGTCCGCGCATACCTGGTCATCACCCTCAGCCTCATCAGCAACCTCGGCACAGCACACTGCACTTTCGGCCGGTCAACAAGCAGAGCACCCTCTCCTGGTCGACGCAGCAGCCAGCCTCAACCCGGCGCTGTACATCCGACGCACTGGAATATAACGCAGCGCCACCCCGACTCACTGGGGACAACTCCGCAGACAGTTCCGACTCACCGTGAACTATGCGGCAACCGGTTCCGACTCACTGGAACCTCAGCTGGCCTGGCAATCATCGCAAGATACAAGACTCAGTCCACTATCGACCTCCGGTGTCCGGAGGGGAGTGATGTAGCGGTATCTACAACGCCACATGCGAACAACGCGTCATACTGACGTCACGCAAATCCTGCATCTCGCAAGCAGAGTTTACCGCGCAATTAGCATAGATACAATTTCCCAACATCAATCGTTGGGCAGTTGCCCGCCAGACACAACACCCGTCTGGTCGGAGGATCCTCCCTTTTCTATAGAGTATGAGTGAACTTTACACCCTGTTCCTCATACTTCTATAGTGATACATAGGTAGGTACAGTGGTTGGACATGTTTTAGGTTAATGTGCGCTATGATCAGCCTATTAAAGGCATACAAAATTCAAAAAGAATTAATTACAATTTCACAACAAACAACACCACAATTCTTATTCCATCTTTGTCTGAAAATAAACATACTTGAACGTATTTACGTCGGGATAGCAGGTTCGCAGAGACGATAGTCTGTGTATAAGCAACAAAATGAAGCTTATCGTGGAATTTGTAACATGGATCATTATTAAAGCTTACTGAGAATTTGTGTTGCAATTTTATAGGCATTATTTATTTTATAGGATTTATAGGCGCTGTCTCTTTCTGCGGGAGAATTCGCGCGCCCCGTGTGGAGTCGTTCCGCCCATGCAAAGTTAGTGGATACAGTTTTGAATGAAACATCCGGATCATCACTGGTTGCCTAAAACCGACCCCGGTATAAACGCTGTATCCACTGGCAGAAATAGCGCCACCAGTGATTCGTAGAGAGGTGGCAATCTCTAGCGAAAGAGCCAAACTGGTTTCCGACACACGACACCCTTTGCACGACAACATCCATGTGCCACGAAGGCTTAAAAGTCGAAACAGTTTTTTAAAGTGTGTCGTCCCACTCATTGGCGAACAATCGCAAGAAAGACTGAAGCTGTGGCGAGACTGTGCTTCCTTACCCAGACCTTTCGTCCCACCCGCTGAAGACCTCCCACCTGGACATGTGTTGCCTTGGGTAACCTGGAAGTCTTTAAATAGACTCCGGACCAAGGTTGGTCGAAGCAAGGAAAACCTGTTCAGGTAGGAATTCATAGACGACTCCGGCTTGGAGTGTAGCTGTGGTGCTGTTCCGCAAACGATGGGACACTTAATATCGTGTCCTGGGTGTTTTGTGTGGCCACTTGTTTGGCGCTATCACCAGCGTCCAGCGAATTCTGGGCAGACTCCATTTAGATTGCTATCGACACGCTAAGAAGATAGCCATTATTATTATGTTGCAGTCCAAGAGGCTTTGTGTTTCAATTCGAGAGCCCTCTTATATTTTGATGCGAAAATGTTTTTATTTGTAAGTGTTCTGATACGTTACTGAATATAAGGAGGTGGTTTGCATAAAAGCAGAGGGTAAATGATGTTATTGCATAAATTTTGAAATTATGTGAGGACGACCATTGCTTACGATTATTTGAACTTTTTATATCATCCCTCATTGTAAATGAGCCATAGTTATTTATGAGTGGACCTTAACTTTCCAGAATGAAAACCCGTGTGATTTTTTTTTTTAATTCAAATATTAATAGACTTACAATAGTAAGTAAGTATTTGCCTTTAACAAAAGACTTGTCAGCAGCTGCACCAGTTCCTATGTATAACGTACTACGTAACGTACTAACGTACTAACGTACTAACGTACTACGGCGTAGGCTGTGGCTACGGCGTAGGCTGAGGCTACGAGTCACTACGGTATTAGTAGCATTGAGTTTATATAACGACAAGCCATGAGCCCGATGGAATCTCCTATCGGTAAAAACTACGAACTGGAAGGTGTTAACAAGGGGGTGAAGGTAGTATGGCTACCTTCATCCCAGTATTTAACACCTTTAGGGTTTGTTTCAGTCTTTCTTCTCAGAGTAGTCAGTTAGGAAACACCAAACACATCTAGTTTTAAAAACATAATTTAATTGTGACTTGTAAAAGGCAAGGCAATTTATAGATAGGTTTTTTAGATACAACCATGTGTTTGGATATTACTCATAAAACGGGTGTAAAACACTCTTAACGGAGCTGAGAGTTCTTCTCGTTAATATGCTAAATTTTATTTTCTACTGGAGTACACCTGGGAACCTTCTGGCTACGGAGGAAGGTCAAAGTTGCAACGTTTTTTTAAATGTTTTTGAACGAAATCAAGTTTTAAATGTTATAACTTCACTGTAAATACTCCCACGACCCCTGTACCGTTGCATGCACCCGTAACCACATTGTTTTGCTGGCGTTACATTGCGCACTTCCGTAAACAGCGAATTTTAACACCAAAAGTAAATTGGTTTTTCAGCAATTAAGTATTTTTGCACAAAGTTACTAAGTACAGAATGCGTAGATGACGGCTTCGCGACGGGATTTTTTACTTCCTGTATGTTTTCTACTAAGTTTCTTTTAAGATGTGTGGACTTAGGTCACTTAAATTTAGGCAAGTTGCTGACTTAATGACAACAGCCTGTTACATTATTCACGGTTATACCGATGCGTCGGATTTCCAAGCAGAGCTGTCTCAATTTGTTGTTCCTAATAATTACAATCGCTTTACAAAGCATAAATGATTGAATGTCCCATTTAGTCGTACTGTACCTTGATTCACCTCTCCTATACTGCATATGTTGACGATGCTGGAGACCAACCCAGCGGGCTAATTGCGTACCACACTAACAGTAGCAATCGGTTTCATTTTGACAGTTCAACAACATTCATTGCGTTATTTACGTTGTTGTGCAGACAAATCTTTCAATCATATGAAGCAATGGATTAGCAATATCCTACAAAATGATTCAGATTGTAACTAATAGTGTGTTACGCAACAGGGGTGGATAGGACTTGTTTGAAAAAAAAAATCTCGAGAGATTGTAAATTGACGAAGAATTTAGAACGCATAGAAGTTAAATAGTATAGTATACAGCATGTATCAGCAAGGTGTGGTCATTGTTTAGGGGTGTGGTATAGCTATCAAACTTAACAACTTCTTCCGTGGGACCAACATCGTAATCGCGAAAACATTATCAACTGTCCCATACAAAACTTCAATACCTATTCGACTCAAACGTATGAGATGGCTGATTATTTTTGGCGATGACGATGTTGATCCCTAGAGAAAGTTGTCAAGGGTAGTTTGTACCACAACCCTAATTATTACTACACCTGTCTGATACATGTTGTATAATCTGTCTCTGTCGGAAAAAACGTGCACTAAGGAACAATAAACTCACCGTTTAACAATGTATTACATTTTCGCGAGATAGTATCGTTCAGTTAAACCGTTATGAAACCAATTAGCACGCACTTTGCGTTAAAACGACGGTAGTTTGTCCCGAAGTTTTATAATCACTGACTTATTAAATAGCTCGTTATGTAACAAAAGGAAAAAAATGGAGCCTCAATTAAAATGTGCAACACAAATGAATTATTCCATCCTGTAACACCATTTCCGCACCATTTCCTAGGGGCAATTCTCGTAATTTTAAAAACGTTTACAGTCTGATCTCAGTCTCAATCTTTCAAAAAATACTTCTAATTTCCCTACATTTTGACAAGTTTTTTACATTTGTTTGTCGCCGAGATGAGACTGCGACTAGATTTTGAACGTTTTAAATTACGAGAATTGGCCTTCTGATATCAGAAAAACGATATTGAATTTTGGCATTTTGTGTTTCAACTTCGTGCGTCAATCGACGAAAACCTAACATTTCATTATATTATGTGTTAAAAGGTTTTTAAAACCTGGAGGCTGGAGTGTTCGTGAATGGGATTAAATTTTATTTATATATCTTGGAAAATCTTGTCGATGTATTTGATTTCTTGTTGTAATTTGGCTGTAGTCATCGCAAACTGGTGAAAGGTTTCTTAAAAGAAAGCTGTTGTATAGTCGACCTCGTCATTGCTTCACTCTGCTCTCACTATTGACAACAATTCCTCGTAAAGAGCAACTGTCTAATAAAAAAAAATTACTCCAGACCGATTCCGGCCATGGCGGTCAATCTTAGCGGAGACCAGCCTTCGGCGCGGAAGATGTTATAGTGCACAAGTGTGTGTGCAAACACAGGTGCACTCTCTCTTCCCTCACGCTCATAGTCCAACAATTATCTACAGTACCGCTGACGAGACAATGCGTTCTTGACACCTGTCATTTTCACACAAACGAATACGTGTTTTGCGAATTTGATGTTTATTTACTGGAATTGTCGCACTGACAGGTGTCAGAAACGCATTCTCTTCTCTCGCATACTTTAACTGTCTCATACACAAATATACCTTGTCGGACCTGCAAGTGACATCAGAGTGATAAAATAATCACGGGGTCGATTATACCTACTGACCAGAGATTCGAACTTTTTGAAATCAGGGGTAAATAAGAGGTTGAATTTAACTTAGATGTTAATAAGCCTGTGATTTTAACATCCTATGCATAAAAGTAGTGTAATAAATAAGTAAGCCTTTCTGTCTGTACGAGAGGCACGATTTCAAAGCAGTTTTTTTCTTCCAGTTCCGTCTCCCTGAAGAGAACCACTTGCTCCAGAAGTTCTTCTCTACGTTCTATTGTACGGTGAACCTGGGCGGGTTCATGGGCATGGTGGTGACTCCAGCCCTGCGCAGGAGTGTCATGTGTTTCGGTGACGATGCCTGCTATGCACTGGGCTTCGGATTTCCAGTTCTGCTGGTGCTTACGTCTATCGGTAAGAGCTTGTTTGTGACAGTAGGCGTGCTATAGACTTGTTTGGATGGCAAAATATACATTCAATTTTGCCGCCTAGCCTCTCAGCTCTGAATCATGCCGAACAGAACATGTGTGGTTTTTTTTTTTGTAGTCCGTCTCAATTGCTCTCACTGCTAGGGCTCAAGCCTCCTCTCAGAGAAGGTGCGGGCCGAAACCCACCGCACGGGCTCAGGGCCAGTTGGTGCATGTCCCACGTCTATGAATTTTAGGTTTTAGGTGGGATATTTAATTGTATAATCCCGTAATCATTTTCGTTAAAGTGACGTAGAAAGAATGTACCATAATGTCAACTATTAGGAAGATGAAGGTAGCATTACCTCCAAGACCACTTTCTTTAGTTGGTTGATACGCAAGCAAATGTCAATTAATTACGTATGAATGTGTCTGGGTTATGCCTGTGTTGTCAAGATTTAGTGCAAACTGGAGTCAAAGATCTGACGCTACATTATATAATTTCAGTGATATTCGTGGCAGGCAAACCGTCGTACAGGATAAAGCAGCCGCGTGACAACGTGACGCTCAAGTTTATATCTTGTGCCTGGGTAAGTTGCCGCACAGATGGATCAGATAATTGATGAATGGTGCCACTAATACGTCTTGAAATCCGCGCACTAAGACCAAAATATCGGGAAAATAATACGATCTGGAAAAGTTCGGAAGTATAGATTTTAGACGAGCATTATTTTTACAGCGCGCCTCGTACGGGTGCAGTGGTGACATGTCAAAATATGGAAGTTTCTGAGCTATGACTAAGTTATTTTACTTAGATATAGCACAGACATTAAATATTTATGTATTTATTATGCACAGTCAACGGCAATAATAGCAGGACGAACAGACTGTTCAAAATGATCTGAGCAACTATGAAAATGAAATATTAACTCAATGACACAAGGAATGTTTCAGAATGAAAACGGCACACGACAACATTCTGACAAGAACTTTATCCAATTGAGATAAAGTTTAATTTTCTTAGTTGTTGAAATCATTTTGAACAGTCTGTTCGTTCCGATATTTTTGACGTTGACTGAACACATAAACCTTCCGGAATAAATTCTGTACTTAAATGATGATGAAAACCGCATCTAAATCCCTTGTGCAGTTTAGCGATCACACAACAGACTCTTAAAGCGATTTTGTTTTATACTATGTACAAGATAAGTTTTAATATGCTTGACATATGAGATATATTTCTCGGTAACAATTCAAAGTGAATCACACGATTGGCGTTTCAATACGAACAGGCAACGCACGTTGACACCGTGTGCCGAAAACTTCAAAAGAGCAGGGGGCCTAAAAAGGTCACTTCAAGCATTACCTCTAAAAGCTATTCATTTCCTGAATTCCCAGCAGATCATAAGCAGTTCCTCTAATTTTCGTAAAATGGTTACACATAATAGCTTAATCACCTACAATTTATTTCCTACCAGAATCATATTTGGTGTAAACATTGCCGCATGAAAAAAATAAAAACCGTAATTTTATCGGTAAATTTTTCATTACAGTTTTTATTAATCAAATTGGTTTTTCATTTTTTATTTCTACAGTTCTGGTTAAAGAGACCGCAGATAAGCCCTGAAAACAGAAATTAGAAACAATAAAAACTTTATACGCTGGCAACGCGTACACAGGAGTTCTTAGTTTATCCCTTGAGTTATGTCACGTTGACAATTTAAAACACCAACAAGACGTTTTTAATTTAAAACAAGTATTTCGTGCTAGTAAGATCGTTTTTAATACAAAGTAAGTGCATAATTATCTGACTTAGTTCAATATTTAATTGTATCGCTGTGCAAAAGTATTTAAATGTACTTAATATTTTGTAGGAATGGGAAGGCGTGCAGCTAGTGTCTGAGACACAATGGAACATTCTGCTCGAGTTTTTACACTTGTGTACAAGTGAAAGCGCGGTCGGTATTGAGCCCCTTATCAAGATCCCTGCACCCCCTTGTTTGGTCAGATTCGTCCGTCAGCACCAAGCCCTACCCCTGCCGATGCAACAACAGTGACTCTGCCTCTTCGAACTCGGCATATGCCTTAGTGAGTGGATTTTTCTAACCCTACAGCTATTCAGGTTGCGGTTAAGACGGTGTTGCGGTTAGATGACTATTGAAAACGATTATGGTATTTTTATTACGTTTTAGGTCACCCTCTTGCTGCACTAGACTCATCTAGTGCAGCATGTTGCATCTCCACCTGAGATAAAACTTTTAACTTAGTTTTATCTCAGGTGGAGATGCAACATGCTGCAGCTGATATGGCAAATTAATAGTGCAGAACCTTGGGAGGCTTGCTGATGCAGGCGAAAAACTGTTTATTGGTTTCCCATAGAGGTAAAGTATGATGTTTTTGTACATGCAATAAAAAATTTAAGTATAACATTAACATTCATATAATATAGCATATATAAACAAATACAAAAAGGAAAACATACTATATTTTAACATTAAAATAACAAAAACTTTCCATATAGGCAAAAGGTATCGGGCTCTATGTCCACTGGTGGTGTCTTCAACGTTGATTTAAGGGGATAGCCTGCGTCACCTGAAACATATTTCTTTGTTATAATAGCTAGGTACTCAAATTAAACAATGATGTTTGTAATTTCATTTTATTCAAAAGTTATTTTAATTATTGACCGATGATTTGACTTACCTAAAAACCACAAATTTTCCTTTTCAGCCTGGTGGAGTTGTTCCAAGTGGGTCTTAAGTGGATGGTGATTCTATAAAAGGAGACATGGTTTGCCCCTCCGCAGCTAGCATCGCCACAAATCAGAGTTGCAAACCTAAATAAAAAAAAGAATTCATTATTAGGTATCTAATAGTTTTTTAATCATTTAGGATGTGATTTGTTAATATACATCTACAGTGAAATAATTTTCCTATCACTATTGTTTTATTTTAGTAAATTATGACGATATAACATAATATCACACGAATATATCAGGTAACGATGACGTAGGTCAGCTGACGATTCCGTAAGTTTTTTCAATAACGTTATCTACATAATAATCTTCAGTCGAAATATATTCCCTCGAAACTTTGTCGTCGCCTCGAAAAAATCATATCCGACCCAGTTCCTCATTGATTAAAACAATAAAAGAAAAATATAAATACTTTAAAAAACATAAAACCTATGGCAATAAAGCTGACGAACTAACATTTAAACTTCTTCGTGATAAAGAATATTACAAAGTCAGTGTTACACAAATTATATGAAACTTACCGCAGCATCTATTAAAAATAACCCAAAACAATTTTGGACTTTTGTTAAAAAACGTCATATAAATGCAATCCCGAGCACGTTCAATTTTAACAACGAAACACTGCGTACCGGGGAATCAGTATGCGAGGCATTTTCAACTTATTTTCATTCCACATTTTTAGATCCTAACCTTATTCGTGGAGGTAGCTCAAGTTCCTCTTCTTCTTTGACTGAATCCTCAAATCTGTCGTCCGATATTAGTCGTATCACGCAACTTGCTTCGAAAATTAGATACATCTAAAGCGCCAGGCCAGGATAATATCTCATCCAAGCTTCTCGTATGTTGTGTTATTTCAATTCTATTTAAAAAATCTTTAGATGCCTGTGTTGTCCCTATACTTTGGAAATCAGCATTCATAACACCTGTACTTAAGAAAGGAGCCAAAACAGACATTGCTAATTATAGACCGAAATACAAATTGTGTATCATTGCCAAGGTTTTCGAAAGGATTACTTATAACCAGCCCCAGCAGTCTCGACATTCATAGCGATGGCTTTACGACCGAATTCGGTCGCAAAGTCCTGTCACTTTATACTAGAATTATATGTACCTATATACTACCCAATAACAAGCTTTGAATATCCGAATGGTTACTAGTTAGTTATTTACTGTGTATGAAGGTTATTATTGAATATGGTTTGTAGGGGAAGGGTTTTTAGGCTTGTCAGTAATTAATCAGAAAACTAGTCGTCCGTTCGTAAAACTAGGTCATCATGGAGAAGAAGGACAAGAAACTCCATGGAAACAGTATTAAAGTATTCTATCAATATATTAATTCTATCTCATGGACAACGGTCCAAGAGAATTCAAAACAATAGCAACATAATAACAATAGCTAGGAATATTTGCCATAATATGACTTATAGAACAACATAGTCATAATAAGCAATAATTAAGGTATAATATCAAATTACTTAACTTACGTGACATCTGGTCGATCTATTCCACATAATAACGGCACTAGAACGAACCAACTGAACATCTGCCAAGCAACTGAACTGATGCCGTCATTACAATCCTTTTTATATACTACCAACGTCTTTTACGTCAAACATCTACCGTCATTTTGAACCAATCACAGATCATCATATATTTTGGCTTAATATCTTCTAAAACAGTTAGTAATAAACAAATCTTACGCAGTGAAACCGTTTTAAAACATTATAAGGTAATTAATCAATTTAATAAGAGTTGATTCTTAATTCTTAGACATCATCAAAAAGTATATCAACATCAACTGACACTATTGTGCCAATCATTTGAAACAACCTATTATATTAAAATAGCAATATAAAATCTAAGATATACTACAAGTATAATCAAATATTACTTAATCATTTATAGTAGGTAATAACATTTAGGGGTTTTTTACAGACTGTTGTTTTTTGTAAACACAATATCTAGTCAAATTAGGTACTTCTACGTTGGTCCCAAGCTTCAAAATCAAAATCCAAAGTCATTTATTCAAATTAGGCTGAGAATCAGCACTTTTCGAACGTCAAAATTACAAAAGACTCCCGCCCTTCACCACTTCCTAGTGCTATCGCTGGGAAGAAGGAGTGGAGCAACAAACTCCCCAGCAGCACAGCTGTCTGTTCAGTTAGAAAATACTTGAGTGTATACAATACTAGGAACCTATGTTCAGTAATTAACATTACAAGAAAATTAAATTATTTGCCATATGTCAGCTAGCCACGCCAATATACCAACAAATATAATAAAAACTTACTACCCAAATAAAAGCCTCCAGGCATAAAGGGCGTGACAGCTTACATATTTAACCATTGCTGGGTTCTGGTCACATAGCTGTCACTTGAAGTCACAAATGGTAATCTAAGACCATCGAAGTAAAATAAATAAATAAGTTAAAACAATATCCTGTCAGTAAGCTAATTCTGGAGAAAGAACATAAACATTGTCTTGCGTTAAATTAGGGCGACCAAAAAACCTTCGTAAATGTGACAGATGCCATTATCCAACAAACAATATTCTAATATTTTAATTATATCAAAATGAAATATCTAACAAGCGCATACAAAAAAGATTTATAATTTTTTTTATGCTTTCATCAGAGGGTACCGTATCAGCCAGTTAACTATCTCAATCTCTGTAAAAAATATCATATCCTACCATTGAGTAATCGACGTGAGATCTCTGACTGTATATTTTTGTTGAAGACGGTTCGAGGTGACATAAATTGTTCTGATATTTTGTCAACTTTCATGAAACTGTTATTGATAGGTTCCCTTTGTTAAAATAGATGTGTGTACCCACTTTTAGTCCTGCATGATAGGTTGCTTCTATAGTTTACACTGGAGGTGCTGCTTATCCCCAAAATAACTTATAATCAAGTATGCCTATTGTAGGTATTGTACCTAGTGATATAAATATATTTTACTTATCCAGTTTTGATTTCGATGGAGCTAGGGTCACGGCTCTCACACAGTTAGATACACTAACTTAGTGCATCTTATGATATGCACTTGCTCCTATAAACCTCTGGTATGATCCAATGCATAAAAACTAAGTGTACTCACCACCTAAAATGTGAATAGAAGATTGTAGTAAGTTGTATGATCAAAGTTTTTATTTCATCGAGAGGGTACAGAGTAAACCTCTACAATAATATAATGATAGTGTCCACCTGGAACTACTTAGTTAAAACACACTACTTTTTTCTTTTTCTTTTGAACAATAATGTTTTTATTTATTTTATATTATTTATTATTATTATCACAATCCTTTTACTTGCCTTGGAGGTAGTACTTATGCCATCGTAGCGGGTACTTATGTATGGCTCCAGTAAATAACGTCATGACACGTTTATCTATCCTTTAAACGCCAACAAACTAAGGTCCGGCATTTCTAAGACTATGTTCATTTTCAGAGGAGCCTTGGACGCGATATAAAATGGTTTCGATAAGGGTGCGCGTGCTCCAGATTTTTTTTTATAAAGGCATAAATCTGCCATTGTAACAATATTTCTTTACAAAACCTCCCATATGGTTTGTGAGATGTTGCTATTGACTAAAATTTTATGAATCTGCTATTTGACATTAAACTTCAATAAAGCAATAATTCATAATTTGTGACCATTTTACGAATCTCCATACAAAACTGTCAAATAGATAAATTACGTGATATGAATTGCACACAGATCATATTATGAAATGTCAGTTTGTGACCATTTTACGATTTTTAATATGATTCATATTGTTATCCTATGATTTTTAATTTATTTTGAATATGATTCTGCCAAAGTGGCCTTTTTAGGCCCCCAGCTTGTTTGCTTTTGAGCGATAAAAAACGCGCGGCAGCAGCCACGCGTGTTGTGAGCCTAAACGTATCGTATTTTATTTTCGTAAAACGCCTCGCCTGCTCGTTTATAAAACATCGCGTGCGTCGAAAGCCCTTACCACGGCCGCGCGCCACTGGCCCATTCGATGGGAACACCCAAATACTCCGAAATATTTTATTCCGAATTTCGATGTTCCGATTTTCAAAAGTCCGAATTTCATAATAGCTAAGAATTATAATGTCTATTAGTAAAAATCACGAAATTTATTTTACCGAAAGTCGTAAATGCGATTTGTTAGTTTTCCGATTTTCATACGTTCGAAGAATTAAATGCTCGAAGGGTTCTCGGTCCGAAAAACGACATTCCGATTTTCAATATTTCGAGTAAACTACTAAAATTAGGATTCTGAATCACTTTTCCGAATTTTATTTGTGCGAATTTCATTTTATCTTATACTATTGACCGACGTCTTTTTTGCTATATGCATTATTTGATATATATTTTTAGATGTGATGTATTTTTTTTTGTGTGTGTGTGTGTGTTATTTTGTGATGTGTTTGAGAATTTTTCATTAGCCAAATGATTTATTTGCCATAATTTTCACCACACTGAAACAACATTTTACGGAATATTATTTGGTTACAAATATATAGTCGGTTACTTGGTAGCATTTTCAATATTAAATTAAAATACTGTCATAAAAAGTCAACATGTTGTGCTACAAAATTTTGTGACAGAAACGAATCGCTGCAAAACCGACTTCACGCAGTCTTGTCTGCCCTACTCCTACAGTGTAATTTAAGCCCGCGTAAGCGCGGAGGGGCGAGGCGGCCCGCGAGCTGAGGCGGAGGTGGTGTGCGTTAAAACCATCTGCGACGATAAGCTCGCGTGAGGCCGCCCAAACCCCGCCGCGCCGGAGCCGTGACAGAAACAATGCTGCATGCCTGCTTGCACCAATTTATTTGATGGAAATATAAAAAAACAGGAGAAGTGGCAAGGAAGCGTGCCAGTGTCCGTGCGTCGTGATTAAAATGGCTATTATGTAAGAAATTATTTCGCTTCGAATAGAAAAAAAGTCGTCGTGCAGATGGACAGTAAATGAAAAATGCTAAATGCCGTCCGTCCAACACTGCGGCCATGAGCGAACTTACAGCTGGGATGTATCGTGAATAAGAGGCTTTAATTAAATTTTACCGCCGCTGTAATTCTTTAAAAAAAAATACAGAAGAGAAAATAATGTGCCAGGAACAAATTGACGTTTAAATCTTTTTATATGTCAATGCCAGTACTTTTAAAGTTATACTTAACACTAAACCTGAAATATCCCTAGACAGTGTTGATGTGTGTAGGTGACGAACAAATTTCAGATGGCAAAAAAAATAAAGGTTTTAAAATTGCGTCAGATTTGACTCAAGACAATTCCAATCAAATAATGTGATTGACGTCAAGTTTCAGAGCGTTTTAATTTCTTCAACTAGACTACATAGATAAAAGATTAGTTTCTAGTTTCTGCCACTATTTTTCTTTTAACAAATTACATTAAAGTCTCCGCAAGTTCTAAGATAAGTTAATCTTTCTGTGAATGATGTTCAAGTCCAGCACCCTTATTGCGTAACCCACTTTCAAACACAATTTGAATCATTTTGAAGGGTATTGCTAATGCATTGCTTCATATGTTCGAAAAGTTGTCAGCTTAACAACGTAAATAACGCAATGAATGGCGTTGAACTGTCAAAATTAAACCCATTCTTACTGTTCGTGTGTTACGCAATTACCCCGCTGTCTAGATCTTGGTTCACGTTCTACATCACTTGTTACTGCTCGTCCATAGCATCGTTCAAACCAACTTCATATGGTTATGAACTTCTCAATCTTAGGTAATTACTTAACACACTTTCAATTGCAATGCCTTTCAATTTGACAATTGCAATGCCTTTCAATTTGACAATTGCAATGCCTTTCAATTTGACAATTGCAATGCCTTTCAATTTGACAATTGCAATGCCTTTCAATTTGACAATTGCAATGCCTTTCAATTTGACAATTGCAATGCCTTTCAATTTGACAATTGCAATGCCTTTCAATTTGACAATTCAACAATATTCATCGCGTTATTTAAGTTGTCGAGCAGAAGAATTTTCCAACCATATGAAGCAATGGGCATATGTATGCATAGAAATATAAAAACCCTTATATCTATTTATGTATCCATATTATATAACTGCCATTGTACAGGTTGTAAGTGCATTTATATAGTATAAGTGTCGTTGGTAAGTGCATCTAAACCTACCGACTTAAAATGAAAGAATGATTATAAAATACTTAATGTAAACTGGGCAATTTTCCTGAAAAAATATGTATTGGCCTAGATATCGTAACATTCTCACACATTCCTTTCATTCTGGTAAAGTGAGGTGGAAGGATTTTACGAGGAAATTCCTATTTCCTCCTAAAATTCTTCAGATTGCGATAGAAAGTGTGTTACACAATTGGGGTGCAGGTTTTCCTTCAGATACACATTACCACAATACATGCCTATCTACCGTGTAAGAATTATTTATTTATTTATTTTATTTATATATACTTTATTGTACACCACAAAAATACATAGCACAAAAAAAAACATGACACTACAAAATATACAATGGGCGGCCTTATCGCATTACTGCGATCTCTTCCAGGCAACCTTAGAATGGACAGTGATTTTTCTTGACATAAAATGGGACTGTCGTTGGTGCAAATATTAATTATACAATACACTAAAATAGATACACATACATATATACATATCCAAAATTATGGATACATAAATACATACATACTATATACATATATATATACAAGCAACGAAAAATAAAAGTAGACTGAAGAAGAATGTTATGATATCAAGGCCGAGGCTGTGCTTCCTTACCCAAACCTTTCGCCCCACCCGCTGAAGACCTCCCACCTGGACATGTGTTGCCTTGGGTAACCTGGAAGTCTTTAAATAGACTCCGGAACCAGGTTGGCCGAAGCAAGGAAAACCTGTTCAGGTGGAGTGTAGATGTGGTGCTGTTCCGCAAACGATGGGACACTTAATATTGTGTCCTGCGTGTCCTGTCAGCTGCACGTTACAGGAACTGATGGACGCTGGTGATGGCGCCAAACAAGTGGCCGAATTTTGGGCAGAGTCCATTTTTATTTTTTTTGAGAGAGAAGAAGAAGGCCTATCAACTTTTCCTCAGGAAAATAACACAATTTGCATTAAGTAATTTTATAATCATTCTTTAATTTAAAGTCGGTAAGTATGGATGCACTTACCAGCGAGTCTTGCACCATAAAAATGCACTTACATCCTGTACGATAGCAGGTAGAATACATTATACAGGAGGGATTATGTTTCCCTTAAGTAATCTCATTGAAGTAAATACTAATCCCGAGCCACATCCGATCATTATTATACTCATTATCAATAATATATTATCGGAGAATATATCGGATCATGGAACTAATCTCTGATTATAGCTGCTTTGTGATTACTTAACAAGGTAATAAAAAGCATGTAGCAAGCACATAAGAATAAAGAAAAAGTTTGTAATATTGCTATGGCTGCCAACCAAGAGTACTTATTATGTAAAACCACAATCAGCATAGCCTTTTTAACTATGTCGGGGTCAGCTTTTGGTCTAACCGGATGCAGCTAGATGGCTCATGAGCAGTTCACCAGATTCACAATTCACTAGATTCTTAACCCACCAGATTATCAATTAACCTGTTTCTCAACTTACCCGATTCTCTACTCACCAGATTATCCATTCAACAAATATTGTACAGTTAAGAAAAAAAATTGTTTACGATTTGCAATAGGTACGTACAGAAATGTCGCAGTGTGATCGAACGGTTAGTCTAAGTAGTTACTACATATTTTATTTTTTATTGATTGTTAAATAATCTTAAGTATTGTTGAATTTAATGTTGATAATAATGATGCTAACAATTAATATAAAGTCCTTTAACACAAATAAAAGGTATAAATAATATAAGTGTATAAGTACTATAGTTTGACCGAAACTGCTGTACCGCGCACATACTGAAAGCGCGGTACAGCGGTTTTGGTCAAACTATAATTATTATTTCAATAAAATTGTATTTATATTTTGTACTCATGCGCTTGCGCAGCCCATCATACATTTTGAATAAACATGTGCATTTGGATTGAGTGATATTTTTTTATTTCGTGACAAAATGTGATTGTACATTTAGTCAAAAATAGTCAAAACTCATAGCCCAAAGTAAAAAAATTGTCACTCTCAAGGGTCTTCGGTTATTGCCGAAAATGTGGATCACTCAATTCAGACATTTTGCAAAAACGGCTATGAGCTAAATCTCAACAAAAACTTACTCTAATGACTAAATTTATATCTTAAAAATTTGTAAAGAATTTGTCACAACATTTTTTAACCCCATCAAGGCATTTAAAGCTTGTTCCAGGTATCTTTGGACAGTATCATTGGATCACTCAGTACAGACACCATTTTGTCTGAGAGATCGTTGTAATAAGGTTTCGGATGACTTTTTCTATAGATCTATTGTTTATCCTAAAATGTACATGTTCCGAATATATTTGTACAATAAATATCATAACACAAATACCTTTGTTAAAAATTTATGAGTAACTCAATGTTTTTAAATTTGCTGAACTGAGTGATCCATAAGAATACTTATAGGTAACTTACCTGTTTCGTATTGATTTACACAAACTACGATTAATTTTTGTACAACTTTATGACTAAAGTTTTACATAAAAATAATTTACATATACAGCTTAGTTTACGAGATATTACATTTTTATTTTTATTGTTAGAGAAAAGTGCAGTATGGTGACCATATAATATCAGATCATCGGAAATATAACTGATACAGTAAGTACCCACCTATATCATCGCCAGTTGTAATATCAATTAATGTAACCAGGACTTAACTTGACTTTACAGGAGAGGCAAAAAAACTAAATTCTATTCACAAAAAGAGTGGTAACTTTTTGTGTTTTCATCTTATTGCAATGCTGTTTAGAGCATTTTTCTCTTAAAATGTTGTTATCTGAAAGAAATCATAATGAAATCTATTATTAAACGTAAGTTGTGCCAAAAAGCCTTTTATACCGTTAAGGCTTATATCGAGAACAAAAAGGCTTGGGATTAAGCTGCTTCCAATGTTTACATATTGAATGTTTTAATTTTTTTTTGTTTTGTTGTTGTTTTTTTTTATGTACACTTTGACATTAATGAATTTGATATATACTGTTACGAGCTTCGGGTTCGTGACAATAAAAACTGCCGATAAAAATTACCAAAAGTTACACTTTAATTAAACAACACTAATAACAACTCAAAACACACTATTTATAAAACACAATCGCTCTTAAGCCGCACTTGAAGATCGCTTTCGATGTATTCGCTTCTATCGCAGAACCAAGTCTGATTAGTCGCTTTTTTTTTTTTTTTTTTTTTTTTTTTTTTTTTTTTTTTTTTTTTTAGAATATGGCATCTCGTAGTTGACCTTGAGAGGTCGTGACTACTTAACCGGACTATCCTGTGGTTGCCTTAAGAAATCTTAAAGCCTCCAGCCAGGGCTAAAACTAATTAAAACTAGGCGACTGCACGCTAAGGGCACCCCCTGTGGGGTACGAACCTCGGCTTAGGGCGTCGCTGGGAGAGGGCAGCAAAGGGACAGGCTGGATCGAATTTATATTTTTAGTGCTTTGATGAGCACTGCGTTTCCTAAGACTATCTCTGAGAAGAAAGGCCGAAACAAACTCAGAGGTTACGGTCGTCGTGAATTTACAATTAATAGCTCAGCTGCAACGCGACCTGGCTCTTCATCAACAATGAAGGGTCGGGCTGGTGGTGAATTTACTTGGGGACGTCGCGATGGACCCCGGCGGCGGGGTCGGAATGTCGGTTTTTTGTTTTTGTGAGCTGTGCTGGTTGCCCTATCGCTCTCCTGGAGGAGTGTTATGGGGTCATCGGGGTCACCGAGTACATGCCTTGGACGGCGAAGCTTACTGATGTTGGAGGGGGTGTATTTTGCGGCCGCGACAACCAGAGGGTTGCGGTGCTTGGCGGCTGTGTCAAAGAAACGCTTGGAGAGGCGTTTCATGAACTGCTGGATGGTGGGGATCTTGAGATCAATATGGAGGATCTCGTTGCGAACGAACCAGGGGGAGTTTGTGGCCTTGCGGAGGAATCGGTTCTGTAGTGTTTGCATCCTATGGATGTGGCGGGGCTTTGTATGGGCAAAGACTACGCAGGCGTAAGTCATTATGGGACGGATGCAGGCTGTATACAAGCGCATTTTGCACTTGAGTGACAGCTTGCTGCCTTCGTTGAGGACGGAGTGGAGACAACCGAGAGCGAAAGCGGCGCGCGAACGGACCGTCTTTATGTGCTCTGAGAAGGTGAGGTGTTGATCCAGGATAACACCGAGGTATTTGGCTCGCTTTTCCCACGGGATTGGCTTGCCGAACATGGTGATGGGCGGAGGGGGGGTGGGTTGGAGTCTGGGTTTCAAATAGAGAACCGCCTGACTCTTATCGGGGTTGACTTCGATGCGCCATTTCCTGAACCAAGCAGCCAACTTGTTGACTGCGGTTTGGAGGCGAAGCCGTATTTGGGTGTGGCTGCGACCAGTGTAATAAATGGCTGTGTCGTCTGCGAACAGAGCCAGATGGGTCTTAGCGTCCTTTGGGATATCGCTAGTGAACAGCGTGAAAAGGAGTGGGGCGAGTACAGAGCCCTGGGGGACTCCTGCTCTGATGGGGTGGGGGGATGAGAGCGCTCCTTCGATCTTGTAGCGGAAGGTGCGGTTCGACAGAAAGTCTCGTAGGATGAGAAAGAGCCGGTCGGGCACACCGAGTTGGTACAGCTTGAATAATAAGCCGTTGTGCCAGACTTTGTCGAATGCTTTCGCTATGTCGAAGTAGATAACACCTGTCATCATGCCGCGCAGGAATCCTGAGTGGATGTGTTCGGTGATGCGGTGGACTTGTTGGACACAAGAGTGTTGGGTTCGAAAACCAAATTGCTCGTCTGGAAAGAGGCCCTTTGATTCGGCGTAGACCCTGAGACGCTTGTAAATAAGCCTCTCGTAGATCTTTCCGAGGACTTTGAGCAGACTGATAGGACGGTAGCTTGTCGGTTCGGACCTGGGCTTTCCGGGCTTATGGATGCCAATCACTGTGGCTTCTTTCCACGATTGTGGGAAAATATTGTTGCCCATGGCGCCATTGAAGATGGTGGCCAGTAGCAATATAAGGGGGGCTGGGAGGAGCTGGATCACTTTATTGGTGATCCCGTCCGAACCGGGGGCCTTTCTGGGTATGAGACCTTTGATGATATCCTGCACTTCGTCTGGAGTGACGGGAGGCAGAGGATTTTCAGGGTCTTCGACGGGCGGGAGGGAGGCTCGACGTTCGACTTCCGCGTCGACCTCTGAGAGGTGAGCTTGGTCTACTGGTTGAGTGCTGGGTGAGCATTGAGCTTCGAGGCTGATGGCCAGGCACTCGGCCTTATCATCATCATCGAAAGCGATGGTTTTGTCAGGGCGGACCAGGGGTGGTACGGTGACTACTTCGCGGGATTTGAGTCTCCTTTGAAGCTCCCAGAAGGCCTGATGGGTGGGCTCTAATTCGCTTAGCATCTTATTCCAGCTAGCTTCACGCCACTCCGATAAACGAGACTTTACAGCACGCTGCAAGTAACGCATATGGGCTTTGTTAGCGTCGCAGGGAAAGCTACTGTAGGCACGAACGGCCGCGTTCTTCTCATTCAGCAGTTCACGCACGTCGTCAGGCAATTTCCAGCGACGGTCGTCCGTCACTAGAATTTCCCTAGAACAATCGTTCATGACTGACTGCAAGTGTTCCGTGAATGAGTCGATCGCGGCCGTCGTGTCTGCGATAGAGTTGAAATGACCGGGGATGGTGTCCAGGTGGGGGGATGTGGTGGATTTCAGGCATTCCCTTACTTTCCTCCAGTCCGTTACCACTTTTGTCAGGGGAGGTAGGTCAGGATCGGTGAGACCAGAGCGAGGGGCCAATCGAATGATGATTGGTCGATGATCTGACGTGAGCTCTTGAACTACTTCTAGAGAGTCTAACCGTAGGTTGACTTTCTTCAGAAGCACTATGTCCAGGACGTCAGGGGTGTGGGAGGGGTCGTGGGGAAAGTGAGTGGGAGTCATGGGGCCTATGACGTCGAAATTGAGCAGGGGGCAGAGGTCAAAGAGCTGCCTGCCCCGGGTGTTGACCGTGACACTGTTCCAAGCAGTGTGTTTAGCGTTGAGGTCACCCGCTATGATAACGGAGTCACTCAAGCCAAGAAGGGTAGAGAGGTCATCAGACAGAAGCTGTGGGTTCTCTGGAGCGGTAGAGGGAGGAAGGTAGGCCGAGACCAGCGTGATCGGCTGGTGGCCTGTCATGCCTAATCGGCAGATTGACACTTCGAGTCGTGAGAGGGGGGGAGGGTCCATAGGGATGCAATACAGAGCCTTTTTGTAGTAAATTAGAGTACCGCCCTTGTGACACCTCGTCCTGTCATTACGAACCAGACGATAGTTAGCAATTGCGGGGCTGCGGTGGTTGGGCTTGAGGAAGGTCTCTTGGACGAGAAGGATGTCGATTTGATGATCGCGGAGGAAGGTGGCGATCTCATCTCGGTGTGGTCGGAGGCCGTTAGCATTGAAAGATGCCAACTTGAGGGATCGGGGTTTCGTTCGCGTTATTAAGGTTTTATCCATTACGGTTTTGTAATGAATGATGTTAGGGCTTGCGTAATCTCCGGGTACGCGTTGTATATCGCTTGGATGCGATAGAGGTCGCCGGAGGCCTTAGCGGCAGTGATTTCCTGTGCCATTTGCTTGGCACGGGGAGTGAGGAAAGTCAGGAAAGTGCTGCTGATCACGTTGAACGGATCAAGAGCCGCTGACTGGGTAGAGGTGGTGGGAGGGGGGGAGCTAAAGCGGCGGGAGCGGCTTTAGGAGCGGGGGTGGGGGGCTTTGGTTTACCCGCTAAATATGATTGTAGCGACGGGGGGCAAAGTCGGGGATCCGCCCTTGCAGGGGTGGGTGAGGGTGAGGCTGTCACGAGAGCGGGGAAAGCGCTCTGGTGGTTCAGCATGTTCCATGGACTAGGCCTGTGGGGGCTTAGTCGCTCGGGGAGCTGGGTCGAGGGGTATTGGGGCGGAGATTCCCTCTGTTGGCGGGCGTCTGCACGCTTGGCCAACTTAGGGGAGGAGGATTTAGGGGCCTTAGGGCAGCCACGGTAGTTGGCTGGGTGCCCTGTTTCGCCGCACAGTACGCAGCTGGGGGGTTCCTTGCAAAGGGAACGATCTTTGGGACGGGGGCAATCAGACGTGCCATGCTCACCCAGGCACTTGACGCACCTGGGTTTGGCATGGCAGTGTGCCTGGGAATGGCCGTAGAGCTGGCATCGGTGGCATTGCCCGACGATGCCGCTCTTGCGGGGTTTCTCTATTATAAGGCCTGTGAGACCACAGATCGCCTTAATCTTGAAAATAGGGTGATAGGATTCACCCTCTGCAGCGGGACAGACCACGAGGATCATGTCGAATGCAACTTGCCCTCTGGCACGGTGCATTCGGTGGACGTCAGACACAGGGATGCCCTGTGCCTGGAGATCGGCCTTGATATCCGAGACGGGGATTTCCTTGGGGATCCTGCGGATGACCACTCGGGTCTGACGTTCTTCCGGGAGGGAGTAGGTGTGAAAAGACACACCTCTCTGCCGGAGTAATCGGGTTAGTTCCCTGTAGTCTTTCGACGTAGGGACTATTACTTTTATACCCTGTTGGGTAGATTTAGCATTGGTGAAACCGATCTTGAGATCGGTGCACCATTTTGAGACGTCCGTCCACTTCCCTTTGTCCTGAATGAACACAGGGGGTGGCGGGGGAGATTTCCGAGGGGCGGAGGGGGTGACGTCAGCGCTGTGGCTGGCGGTCGGAGTGGGGGTAGCGGCGCGAGGGGCGCGTGGGGCGGACGGGGCGGGGGTAGCGGCGCGGGCGGCGTGGGAAGCGGGGGCGGAGGGAGGGGTAGCGACCGAGACAGGGGCCGCTATTTTGATGGGAGAAGAAGTTTTCTTCTTCTTCCGCATACTTTTTTTCCCTGACGCCAGCGTGAAGCCGTCGTCATCGGATGAAGTGGCTGAGGAGAAGTCGGAGACGAGAAGGGAATCCTCGTCCGAAGAGACGTGGGCGCGTTTGCCCGAGGCCTCTTCAGCGTCCATTGGCGCTGGGGAGGTGGGCGACTCAACTGGGGAGGTGGGCGACTCAACGAGCAGGCTCGTTTTGACAGTCGTGGCGGGGGAGGTAAGCTGCAGAGCAGCTAGTTTAGAGCCATATTTGGCGAGGATGTCGGGGTCCTTGAGGAGGACCTCCTTTAAAAAGATTACTATGGCATTGTCTGCCATAGTCGGGGGCTGATTAGTCGCGGCTAGTCCCGGCCTTATATAGTGCCGCAGATAATTCCAGAATCTTCTATTGTAGAAACATCTAGAATGTCCGAGTACATACCGGCCCCGACTGACCAGATGTCGATAGTTCTAGTAAGTTCAGCCAATCGATAATAGATGGCGCTAGTGAAGAACTAATAAGTTCTTCTACTAGAAACTAGATGGCGCTAGTGGTAACTAATGTCACCATCATCAGGCATTAATTGTGGCGCGCAACACTGCCCCCTCCTAAGACATGCTCGTCCCGAGCATTATCGGCTCCATAATAACGCGCCAATCGGTCCACATGGACGATCTTAGGAGTACCTCTTGCACCTTTCTGTATCCGGTAGGTTACGTCATTGATCTTTGTCACAATCCGGTACGGTCCATCCCATTTAGCTTGAAGCTTAGGAGATTTCCCTTTGCTGCGGACTGGATTGTGCAACCACACTAGTGAACCTTCGTCGAACCCTTTACTGTTCATTTTGCGGTCATAACGGGTTTTCATCTTTTCAGACATTTGCTGGCCCGATTGTCTGACGTGCTCATAAATGTCATTCATTTTGTTCCGCAAGTGATTCGCATAATCGGTTATACTGCGTGGGGCATCAGGTGGTATTCCGGTGATCAGGTCTGCAGGCAGCCGTAATTCTCTTCCAAAGTTTGCGAAAGCTGGTGTCACCGATGTACTTTCGTGAACAGCGCTTCGATATGACAACAAAAACGGTTGTATGTGCTTGTCCCAATCTCGTTGCCGATTTTCCACAACTTTTGCTAGGTACCTCTCCAATGTCTGATTGAATCGTTCCACCATTCCATCCGATTGTGGGTGGTAAGAAGTTGTTCTTGTTTTATGAGTACCCATAACTCGACAAGTTTCCTGGAATATTTGGGACTCAAAATTCCTTCCTTGATCACTGTGAATCTCTAAAGGTACTCCAAACCGACAGAAGACTTCATAAACTAATTTATCTGCAACTGTCGAAGCTTCTTGATTTGGAATGGCGAAGACTTCCGGCCACTTAGTGAAGTAATCCATCACAACCATGAAATACTTGTTACCACTTTCACTTTCCGGAAACGGCCCCGCAACGTCAAGGGCTATCCTCTCCCATGGTGCGCCAACATTGTACAATTTCAATGCACCTCTACTGCGAGTCTGAGGTCCCTTTACAGCTGCACAACTTGTACATTTGCGACACCAGTCCTCGACATCATCCCGACAGTGGACCCAGTAAAACCGTTCTCGTATTTTCAGTAGAGTCCGTTTTACTCCCAGATGACCTCCTGAACAACCATTATGGTACAGCTGTAGAACATCCGGTACTTGAGCTTTAGAGACAACCATTTGCAAATGACAGCTGTCTCCCCGAGCATTTTCCCATTTACGGCACAGGACTCCATCCTGAATCACCAAGCTGTCCCATTGGGCCCAATAGCTTTTTGTGATCGAACTCATTGCTGAGACGTCGCTCCACCTGGGCTTAGGAGCTCTGGCCTTCATCCACTCCAGAATCGGCTTGATGTCCGCATCTTCCTGCTGTGCACGTTGTAGGCTTTCCTTCCACTCGTTGCTGAGGTCTGTCTTGAGCATCCTCACAGGTACGACTTCTTTACTTTCTTGCCTAGTACCAACTAGTGTGCCTTTTTCCATAACCTGTTCCTGATCACAAAGGTTCGGCACACGTACCCTTGAGATGTCGGTGGCTCTGACCAAAGTTCGTCCCACTTTCCATGGAAGGTCATTGTCTACCCTCTCTGCAGTTCGCTTAGGGCAACTGGATCGAAGGTGGCCCCTTTCCCCACAGCCGTAGCACCTAGGGCTGTATTCTCTATTGCGGTCGCGAACTGTAGCCGCTGCAACCTCCCTGACACGATGGGATCGATGATCCTGCCGCACAGCTTCCACCTCCAGTGCATGGGCCAAGGCGTCCTTAAGCGTCCCGTGGTGCCCGAGCCTCACAGCAGCTCTTACTTCAAGGTCGCGGATGCCGTCGACGAATGCCTGCACCAGGTTCCCATCAATAAGCGCAGGCACGGACTGATAAGCTTTACGCACCAGCTTCTCCACTTCAAGGGCCCACTGCTGCAGGTTTTCATTACTGCGTTGCACGCGATCCTTGAGCTGCGCACGAAACACGTGTTCCAGGTGAGCGTCGCCATACCGAGCCTCCAATGCCTCAAGGAGCTGCTCGTAAGTCACTTCCTTACCGAGAGCTTCCAGAACAGTTAAGGCCTGGTCGCGCAGGCCTAGGGTCAGGGCAGTCATGGCCTGACTGTTATTCCAACCGTTCGCCTTTATGACAGCCGCAAACTGGATTTTGTAGGCTGACCAGGAAGAAGTTCCGTCGAACGGTGGCACTTTGAATCCACGTAGCGAAAGTGTTGTAGCTACGGGAGCTGCGATTCCATCTCCAAGTTTAAAGGTAATCCAGCGTTTTCTTTACGTCAGCCATCACGGTTTTCTTTACGTCAGCCACCACGTTGTCAACCCGATTATACACTTGGTCGATCCGGATTTCAGCTTCCGACAGGCGATTGTCATGTTGATCAACCTTATCCTTCACCTCCTTCATGTCTTTCCCGAAGGTAGCGTGAAGGTCCTTCATAAGGAGCATCTGCTCTTCCTGGCGGCGCGTTTGCTCCTCCTTATCACGTTGGAGCTGTTCTTCCAACCGACGAGCCTGTTCCTCCTGTCGGCGAGCCTGTTCCTCCTGTCGACGAGCCTGTTCCTCCTTGTCCCGCTGGAGCTGTTCTTCCAACCGACGAGCCTGTTCCTCCTGTCGGCGGGCCTGTTCCTCCTGTCGGCGGGACTGCTCCTGCAGCATCATCATCAGGGCAGCAAAGTCTGGTGCTGCTGATGCTGGAGCTGCTGCGGACTTTTCGGCCTCCGTGGTTGGTAGCTGGCCCTCCGACCTCTGCGGCATAGCTCCACCAAAACGTCTCTGGTCCGTCTCCTGTTGACGTTGACTCCGGGTACGGATACCCTCCGTGTCGTCTTTAGGTAAAATCGGCATGATTTTAATCCTTGCTTCTGACACCAATTGTTACGAGCTTCGGGTTCGTGACAATAAAAACTGCCGATAAAAATTACCAAAAGTTACACTTTAATTAAACAACACTAATAACAACTCAAAACACACTATTTATAAAACACAATCGCTCTTAAGCCGCACTTGAAGATCGCTTTCGATGTATTCGCTTCTATCGCAGAACCAAGTCTGATTAGTCGCGGCTAGTCCCGGCCTTATATAGTGCCGCAGATAATTCCAGAATCTTCTATTGTAGAAACATCTAGAATGTCCGAGTACATACCGGCCCCGACTGACCAGATGTCGATAGTTCTAGTAAGTTCAGCCAATCGATAATAGATGGCGCTAGTGAAGAACTAATAAGTTCTTCTACTAGAAACTAGATGGCGCTAGTGGTAACTAATGTCACCATCATCAGGCATTAATTGTGGCGCGCAACAATACTATGACATTTGCTTACTTTGTAAAGTATTTTATTATTTTAATTATTGTGAATGTGAAGACTATGTGGGTCATTTTATTTATATTATTTTTCTCTCTGTTCTCTTAGTTTTTGTCATGGTCTGGCAGTTTGAGTAATTAATGTAGCCTACCCAAATGTCCTTTCTTTGGTATTGTTCGTCGAAACGTTGAGCTCCTTAAGTTTTGAGTTGAGCTGCACGATTTCTGACAAATGCGTGCACTGACTGGACAGGTCCTCTCAATCTGTGTGGTTCTTTCCTCAAAAAACCATCTCAGACATCGACCTACATGGTCTTCATATGATCTGACCAAGATTATGTCTGGACTTTAAAAGAGACTGTGACCTCTGAGTTTGTTTCGGCCTTTCTTCTCAGACTAGTCAGATAGGAAACGCCGACCTAATCGAGTTTTAAAATATGATTGACGTGTAAAAGTGTTTGTACAGAACTACTTACAAAAATAAAATCATTTATCATTGTATTTTCGAAGATGACATGGTGGTTACATTATTTTTAAATATCGTGTTACTATAACGTAACTCATAGAATATACAATCTAGTTTAACGTATATCACACAGTTTTCAAGGCGTGGACATACGTTGTCATAGGTTGATTGTAGGAGTTACTTCACTTGTACTAAGGTCTAATTAAGAATAAACTCTATCTTTTAATTAATTCAAGGAAAAACTTCTTCGTTATGAATATACCAGTTGCAATGATAGAAACATAGTTTAATTGTTAAGATGACATTCACTTTGAATTGCCCATCGTCCCTTCCGGAACCAAACGGAGAAGATCACTGGCGTTCTATTATTGCGGATTCTCACTAAATTAATGTATATTTTTCTATGCCAATACTACAGACTCCAGCAGGTCAAGCTACCCGAAACTATCAAATTTTCCCAATCAACCTTGGACCTTAATACTTCAGTGATAAAGTTGAAAATCGATTAAAGAAATTTGACAGATTGTAGTAGCTTGATGTGCTGGCGTCTGTACTTTCTAAATCCATACTAACTAAACATTTGACATACGACAACACTACGATCAGTCTAAAAATTATTTTATATTTATTATATTTTTTCTATAGGCTGTTTATCGGTTTTGTCAGTGCCAGTTTAAGTAAACAAACCCAGCGCGCCATTTTCCATACAAGTTAATATTTAACAATACAAGTCTGTTTTTTTCCTCGCAAGTGTCTTGAAAAACGCCGGGAAATGAAAACAGCAGCTTATAACTTTACTTAGGTTACCATTCAATACATACAGTTAAATTTAATGAAAACAAAGCAAATTCGTTACCATTCAACGGCCAAAACTGAACAAAAAACACTGCAAATTGCAATTACAGAAACGATTCAATTCAGAAACAAAGTTGTCTTTTCCGCCAGACAAAACACAGACTTATAAATAGTAGTCTATGGCATAGACTGTATCACAGAGCATGTATGGACCGTATTGTAAATTGTAATCAATCTTTGGGTTTAAAGTTTCTTTTTGTTTGATCCACCCTTTCTGGTTAGGCAAAGGATTCTAAGTACATACAGCCTATGGTTCGACTTTTAATTATATTCAGTAACTTGCCAGTTGAGGGGTTACCAGATTTTGACAAAAAAAGATACTGAGGTGGTCGAACGAAATTGAATGAACTTAAAGAATGTACGTGCATGCATACTTTTTAATTTAAATTTAATAACTTGTCTTATAAACAAGATATACACTATTAAAAGTTGTAGAATTTGTTATATATTTTGTTTCTCAGCAGTAATTTAAAATAAAACAACTTAGATATGCATTGTTTGTTCATCTGAATCAGAAAGAAAAAATATTAAAAGGCTTAATTATAGTTTCTTTCAGATAACAACATTTTAAGAGCAAAATGCTCTAAACAGCATTGCAATAGGATGAAAACACAAAAAGTTACCACTCTTTTTGTGAATAGAATTTAGTTTTTTTGCCTCTCCTGTAAATTCATGTTAAGTCCTGGTTACATTAATTGATATTACAACTGACGATTATATAGGTGGGTACTTACTGTATCAGTTATATTTCCGATGATCTGATATTATATGATCACCCTATGGCACTTTTCTCTAACAATAAAATTAAAAATGTAATATCTCGTAAATTAAGCTGTCTAGGTAAATTATTTTTATGTAAAACTTTAGTCATAAAGTTGTACAAAAATTAATCGTAGTTTGTGTAAATCAATACGAAACAGGTAAGTTACCTATAAGTATTCTTATGAATCACTCAGTTCAGCCAATTTAAAAACATTGAGTTACTCATAAATTTTTAACAAAGGTATTTGTGTTATGATATTTATTGTACAAATATATTCGGAACATGTACATTTTAGGATAAACAATAGATCTATAGAAAAAGTCATCCGAAACCTTATTACAACGATCTCTCAGACAAAATGGTGTCTGTACTGAGTGATCCAATGATACTGTCCAAAGATACCTGGAACAAGCTTTAAATGCTTTGATGGGGTTAAAAAAAATTTGTGACAAATTCTTTACAAATTTTTAAGGTATAAATTTAGTCATTAGAGTAAGTTTTTGTTGAGATTTAGCTCATAGCCGTTTTTGCAAAATGTCTGAATTGAGTGATCCACATTTTCGGCAATAACCGAAGACCCTTGAGAGTGACAATTTTTTTACTATGGGCTATGAGTTTTGACTATTTTTGACTAAATGTACAATCACATTTTGTCACGAAATAAAAAAAGATCACTCAATCCAAATGCACATTGAATAAACTATTTGAAAATGTATATAATTATTTCTCGGAGAGCCAAGAGATTTGAAAACCAGACTAATAATAATTTCAATTTAGAAATTATGAAATTTTGAATCTCATGAACTGTATTCAAATAAACATTATTCTTTCTATCTTTCGTTTAAAATATACCTGCTTACTAATTATTTTTCATTAAATAATTTTATTGATAGATTTGTGTTACATTTTAGAATTTCGTTTCTTATTGTACGTTTGAAGAATTGAGAATGTGGTGAGTTGAGAATCCAGTCTGTTGAGAATCTAGTCAATTCAGAATCTGGTAAATCGAGAATCTGGTGAGCTGCTCATGAGCCAGCTATATACCAGTATTTTACATGGAGCGACTGCCTATCTGACCTCCACAACCCAGTAACTAGGTAACATACCTATATGATACCCCTTGGTAAGAGTCGGTGTCAGTCTTTTGGGCTTCTGACTACCCGTAACGACTAACAAAGACCTACGAATAACAGCCGGGACCAACAGCTTAAAGTGCTTTCCGAGGCACGGAGGGGTCTCGATACGTAATCGATGGTCACCCATCCGTGAACCGGCCGTGGCAAGCGTAGCTTATCTTTCGACCGACCCGTGCGGTTGTTATCACTTAGCCTCGAGCACGAGTATTAAGTAAAACAACATGTCATTGAAATGTGGGCATAGATTAATATGCCACCAATTTACAGGCCTTCCGGATTACGACGTAAAAGCTTCGTTAATTGGCTTATTCTCATTAATTATGCCTGGTCGGGAGAAGCCATTAGAATATTACTATACATTAATGAAATAACACTGAAATTGTTTAAGTACTTTCGGTCAGACTAAAACCAAATAACTCACACATATACTACAACTATTTTTCCCAACACGAGGAGACAGAACTTATCAACACACGCTTTTTTCATTACAGTGCAAGCAGATCTCTAAACGGCGTAACATTTATCACGATAATGTGTTTAGTAGGTTCCATTACATCGCAGGCAGTTGCCTGCACTATGTTCCGCTTTCACAGGTAATTGATGACACAGAAATGTTTCTTGTACTTCAACAGAGGCCATCTTTGGGCTCATTCATCACGCCAATAGCCTCCCAGTAAGACGTATCAATCATTACACTTCCGTGCATATCCTTTCCACAGGTTTTTTGCAATAGACTATAAAATAGAGAATATCTGTTATGATTGATGTTCTTCGGGAATATTTCAGGCCTTTCAACTAAACATCGAGGGTATTACTGATAACTATTTGTGTATAGGTTTCTGAAGCTGTTAAGTGCGGACGAGTACTTCGACGCCTAAATATCCTTTTGTTTTTGTATTTATTTATATAGTTTGTTAGTCTTTTAATGTAGTACCCAGTGTAAATAGTTAGTTAAGGGCTGATTTCTCCATCGCCAGATAACTTTATTCGAGGAATAATTTTGAAATGTTGACAGTAGTTATTTCATACAAAAACTATCGAACGTCAATTTTATTCCTCGAATAATAGTTATCTGGCGATGGAGAAATCAGCCCTAAATATTATTTACGTAACTTGGACGGCTATTTGTTCAGTTTGATGCGGGTATATAAGTTTGTATACTAAAATACATAGCCCTTAATGGTTCACGTTAGTGTCGAAATATATAATAACAATATAAAATTAAAATAAAATATATAATATATTGTACCAGTAGAAAAGTAACATAACCCCGTCCAACAAACTGTAACCAAATATTTGGATTTGCATTTTATTGAAATGTCTCTCGTAGATGTAGATGTCATACGATTTTTCTAACGTGGGTAACTTTAGTGCTATTTTGTTATGAGAAAATATTTTAATGGATGCTCCGAAAGTCTGAAATAGTTTTAGGAAATTAATCTTAGAAAATTCTGGGAAAGAATATTAGAAAAATGCTAATATTATTAATATATGCACTCTAAAGCTACGGGTTCCTAGAAGAGCGGTGGCGCCACATAGCGGCTGCAATTTACTGGCAAATGACGTCACTGAGAAAATATTTACGAAAGTTAGTAGATGTTTTTTCGTAGCGAGCGTTTTTGCCATCGAGAAAGTCAAACCCTTTGAATTTTTGACAGTTATTCCATACAAAAACTGTCAGATGTCAATTTTATTCCACGAATAATCGAAAGAAAAATCAGCCCTTAATCATGCGAGTTCACACATTATGAAATAGCGTTTCCATGACAATCAAGTCAAGTCACTGCGTCATTGTGTTTCAGTGGTGTCAAAATGGAGGGGCTTGTGGCTAAGTAATAACAGCCGCATGGGTCGATCGATCAGGTTAAGCTACGCTTGCCGCGGTTGGTCCGTGGATGAGTGACCATCTTCACATATCAAGACCCCTCCGTGCCTTGGAAAGCACATTAAGCAGTTGGTCCCGGCTGTCATTCGTGGCTCTTTGACAGTCGTTACGGGTCGTCAGTCGCCCGACAGTCTGACAACCAGTCTTGCCAAGGGGTATTGCATTACCCAGTAACTGGGTTGTGGAGGTCAGATAGGCAGTTGCTCCATGTAAAATAGTGGTATTCAGCTGCATCCGGTTAGACTGGAAGCCGACCTCAACATAGTTGGCTAGGCAGAGGATGAGGTGTCAAAATGAAACAGAAATGCGACTATCTGTTGACGCGGTAGGGGAAAATCTGGCGATTTAAATCTTTGCCGCTGCCATAATGTTCATGACAGCCGTTAATGCGGCCGTTAGGCCCCTCGCCCACGGCGACTTTTTGTAGCGATGCAGTAGCGATCATGTCGCGCGTTCGCAGCGATTCAGTCGCGATGCGGTCGCTAGCTGTTTACCCTCGCCCACACCACGATTCTCAGTCGTGATGCAAACGCGATACTGTCGCGCTTCTGTCGCAATGCGAGTTGCACTGATGCTCGGTTCTCCACTCACGCACCACCCTCCCTCCGTTCTTTCCCCGATGTCGTCCGACACGGTCGCGCGTTTGCATCCCACCCATCATTTGTACCCTTTTTATAAATGTTGCTCAAAGTTAAGTAATTATTTACGAATGCTTAACCGTACATTTTCGGACGTTTAGATACGTCTAAACGTCCGAAAATGTTTACTTTAAGCAAGCAAAATAATTTAGCATAAGCATTTATTTAATGGCGGCGACTTTCTACTTGTGAAATTTCTTGTGCTCCTGACCCACCCCGTCGCATCGCATCGCCTGCCCGTGCTGTTACTTCACTTTCGCTTAGCGTTTTTTCTGTCTTTTTTTTCTTTTTTGTTCGGTTCCTAAGGGTCCTAGTGTGATGTTAAATAGCCTATAGCCTTCCTCAAGTATTGGGCTATCAAAAGCCAAAAGATTAAAAAAAAATCCGACTGGTAGTTCCAAAGATCAGCGCTTTCAAACAAACAAACTTTTCGGCTTTATTATTAATATACCTCTCAATTATAAGAAACGGAATGATCACATATTGTGAGCATCAAAGGCCAAAAATGGTTTGGGTTTCCTCGGCAAAAACTAATATTACCTATAATAAATAATAATAATAAATACTTTATTTCAAACCATGGTGTCCATTTTGTTAGTAACAATGTTCTTATAGACTAGTGTCAGTAATACTTAAAACTACCCACAACACAAAACATATAAAAAGAAAGTAAACTCTACAACAATCACTACTGCGCCATTCCATGACGAGTGGCGCAGCAATGATTGATGTGAATACAGTCCATCCTACTAGCGATCATGCTAAGGATGCTGTTGGCGCTGCCGCGTAATGTAAAACTTCTAATAAAAATGGAGGTATTGCAATACTGTGGCAACTGACATTATTAACGTGTGCAACTACTTTTTAATGTACAAGACACGCGATGACAAAAACTTGTTCACTTGGACACGGTACATACATGTTGTACTTTTGAACAAAGTGTAGCAGTTATACCTACAAAAGAAATGTTTTATGCAGAAAGCGTAATAATGTTCTGTTGTACCTATACGTACAGTAAGGGTCAAAAGTGGAGTGACATTGTCACGAAGCATGGATTGACACTTCTGTTTAACTTACGACCTTCTTCTAATGATTAATTTCTATACTATATACTATATACTCTCACATTCGTTTGCAACTGATTGTAGTTCATAAATTCAACAATTAGGTTATATGGCATGATAGCCTAGCGGTTATCATACGTCGGTAAGCACGTTCATGCGTAGCGAGCAATGGGGTCGGGTTTTTAAATGGGTTTATAATTACCTACTCGAATAATCACGCTATTGATTATAGTTCCATATCATGTTCACCTTATTCACATAATCGTTAAACTTTATGATTATACCCACAGAAATCTAAATAAATAAATTATAAGGTAGACAGATGTAGTTAGCTTACGACTCATTCACCGCGACTAAATAGAACGTTATTTGTTTTTGGATGGTTGTTATTGTAGATTAGTGACGTGTGTTTAATCTATTAGCGGTGTTGTACTAGTAGTTCATATTGAAATGCAAGGAAATTTAAATATTGAGATGAAAGAAGATATTATCGCGCTGCGTAAAAGTGGACTTAATATTATATCACAGATATTTGATGAAACCGGACTGTGTGTGAGTATTATGATTTAATTATCTTATCGATTTTTTTTCTAATTAAAGTATAACTGCTGATCCTTTTAGTTATTTTTTTAAACATTTTATATTTATCATAAAGCCTGAATAGATGAAAAAAATAATTAATGATGAATATAAGATATAACATTAAGTATAATAATAATATAATATGTAACATTTCTATTATCAAAATAATTTAGTTTCAAATGGGTAATATTCGTATTTTACTAGTAGCATAACAGTACTCTTTTTTGTTTTAGAGAAATACCTACTGTGAGTCGGAGGGTCAAAAGATGGCCCCAGCTAGTCAGTGAATAATGAAACAAGTGGTTTCATACCAACGAGATATTTTGCCGAATTATTCGACACATCTTTACGAACCGTTCGCGGTGCAAATGAATACAAACGAAAACCAGCTTTTTGAGCTAGTTTTCGTTTCGCCCATATTTGATTGGAAAACATAAACAAGAACGTTTACATTTTGAGATATAGCGGTGGGAAGCACGGAATGAGAGATCTGATGAGCAGTTGAAGTTGCATTGCATGGAAATATGGGAACATTTAAGAGGAACAGATATATGCTTCAATATTTAAATTAATTTAACCTGGACGTTTGAGATAGGCAACTAAAGTTAAAACGAACGCACTGGCAGTAAACAAAGAGTAGTACTACTGAGTAATTTAATTGTATTGTGACAAGGAGTTCACATTTTTTTTGTTTACTTACGTGGGTAGATTTGCTAGTTGAGATTTCTTAGAGTACCCACACACATTAGTAGATTATTATATTACTAAGATACAATATTTTAAGTCTAAGGGTCGTAGTTCACTGATTACCTGCTTTACTTCAATAAATTGTTCTTTATGTGAAAATAAACTGTTTTGACTAGAAGTTTTTTTTTTTAGTTTATAAAATTATAACGAATAAACATTTTGAAATCACTTATAAAACATTTTTATTTTAACCCCGTATTACAATAGCAATATAATAATGAAAATAAAATAATTATTACATTGTGATTCTTGTTTATTAATATATAAAAAACGAATAACAAAATAACCGATAAAGATTATTGTTGGAAAAGAAAAATAAAAGTCCTAACTCGAGATTGGAACCCAGACCTATGCGTTCAATAATCCAAAACGTAAGACTACCAGCTATCGGTACTTGATGTAATGATTTCAATTTTAACAATGGTCTGAACCAACCAAGGTCATACGTAATTACGTAGCCTGTGTGCAAAAGTGACGGTATGTTTTTGGTTTCGTTCGACGCCAGCCAGTGTGCCAATTATGAGGTGAGCGTTCTGTGTTGATACATCACTTTATGCACACAGACGTAGGTACGCCCTTTAACGCGCGTTTCGCATCAATACAGTCCTTAAGGTGATAATGGATTAATGACCCCTTATGTACTATTATTGCAACATAAAGAGATGGTTTTAATTATTTTATACATATAATACTTCTTCATATTCTCTACCGTTCGAGATAATTCTGGGCACTGAAGAATATTAAATTTAATATGTCGCATACGGGTAGTTTATTATAAGAAACGAAGCTATATACGCTTCACTTCCTGATTACTACATATAAAATACGTGGCAGCGCAGGTTGTACACACTAGTCTAGTACCTATTCCTGGATAGACATCATTAAAAGTTTCCGTTTTAATACTGAACTTCCGTCAATTTATTAAAAAATAATTTGTGTAAAGGGAGAGCGTATCACACGGTAACTTAATCATGCCACGGTTTGTTTACCTCGTACACCTTTTTTTTTGTGTGTTGCGTCATAAATACATTTATGCAACAATGGAGATTTTGAAACACCAATTTCGGGGCCGTGTGATTTCCCGTTTTGGCGATTTGATCTGGTCGGCCAGATCGCCAGACCGCCAGACTTCTTTCTTTGGGGGTTTTTGAAATCTCGGGTTTACCACAACAAACCTTAAACCTTGTAAGTCTTGAAAGCCGACATTGTAGAAGAAATCACCAAGTTGGAGGATGTTTTGCGAGCAACAATACAAAATGCCGTAAAACGAGCACAAATCTGAATGAATTCAGAAGGTGGTTGTATGACCGATTTATAATTTTTTCGACTTAATGTCATAAATTTTACACCTTTTAATAAACTTTCCGTGAAAACAGAGCCCATTTTTTTATTTCCAACCAAATGGCAGCCAATTCACATTATGATATTACTTTTGTTTATTTATTTATTTCAGGCGACGCAGACCCATAGATAAATACCTTAACCTAAACATAAATTTTTTTTATTATAAAACTTCACTTCACTAGCTTGTTCTTGAGCTGTTCTATGGTACTTGTCCGCGGAAGCGACGGAACACCACGTCCTGCGGCCAGAAGTCTTCTTCCATGACGACCTTTTGCTGCACCTTGTAGGTACAAGAGACCGAAACGGAAAATTAGCCTCGGTTACGCACAGTTTTCTGTTACTTCTTTATAATTTCACACAACCAATTCGCAATTTTTTTGTTGGTTAAAAGCTGAGACTCAAGCCCGTATTCATAAACATTACGGTCTCACAGTGCGCGCGGACGCACAGTGTTCCGGAAACCTATTCATACAATACTTGAGTGGCGATCGGCAGTATGCGTCCTTTAATATTTATGAATTTAAAGGCTTGTCATATGGAACGCTTGAGAAATGCCTTACTTCGCATAAGTATTGCTACTTTACTTAGGGCTGATTTTTCAATCGACAGATAATTTTTATTCGTGGAATAAAATTGACGTCTGACAGTTTTTGTATGGAAGAACTGTCAAAAACTCAAAATTATTCCTCGGATAAAATTATTTGTCGTTGGAAAAATCAGCCCTTAGACAAGTATTGTTTATGAATAAACAAGTGCAAGGTGCAAGTCGGTAAAATCTGCTGCTGCTGACGAGCAGTTTTTTATCATCTTTTGTATTGAATCCCGCTTTGATTTCTGATTAAATATCAAGTTATTATTTTTAATGTGTTCTGTTAATTAATCCTCGCCCACCCGTTGCAATAAGCCGACGACTTTGTATTCGATGTTTGTAGGGAGTGTAAACAAAGCTACGTCCTCCTGCCCCAGCAGTCTCGACATTGATAGCGATCGCTTTACGACCGAATTCGGTCGCAAAGTCCCGGATTGACAGGTGTAATGTATGGAGTAACAGGACTTTGCGACCGAATTCGGTCGTAAAGCGATCGCTATGAATGTCGAGACTGCTGGGGCTGGTCATGTTTACAAAAAGATTAATACGTATTTCTCAACGTTAAGGGTCTATCAGACGGCCCACTCTACAACTATACGACGGTGGCAAAAAATATCATTGGTCGTGGGTGAATGGTTTCGCTGCAGTCGCTTGCAGTTGCGTGCATGCGTTGTCGCCAGCCAGGAAATACGTGTGGTTGGTAGTTGGTACGTAGTGGAAGGAAGGCTTGTGTACCTGGTCTCGACATGATCGGCTGGTTGCGTTGGACAGCCCTTAGTGCATGCGTCTGTAGCCGCAATCGTCGGTATTGACCAGGCGTTCCCGACAGGCGTTAAACGCACTAAATGGTCGAATGTGAACTACGCATTTTCATTAAACTTTGTAGCCGGCGACATTTTTGGTTCATTTGTGCGGTTATAGTATAGCACGTCTAAAAGGACCTCTATGAGTACACCTATCAGTAACCTGCGTCATCGATATTCTGTGAAAGCAAACAAACAATCGTTAATAACCTACCAAAAACAATATAACATCTTATATCATCTGCCTAGCCTTTTCCCAACTATGTTGGGGTCGGCTTCCAGTATAACCAGATGCAGCTAAATATCAGTATTTTACATGGAGCGACTGCCTATCCGACCTCCACTACCTAATTACTGGGTAATACGATACTCTTGGTAAGACTGGTTGTCAGATTTTCGGGCTTCTGACGACCCGTAACGACTGTCAAAGATCCACGAATGACAGCCGGGACCAACGGCTTAACATGTTTCCACGGAGGGGTCTTGGTATGTAAAGATGGTCACCCATCCACGGATCGACCCGTGTGGCTGTTAGTACTTAGCCACAAGCATCTTATAATATAATACATGTGATAAAAGATATTATTTAAATTATAATATTTCCTTTACCTGCCGTGTCTGACAAAGAGAATGGAAACAAGCCAGCATCCTAGTGATCGATATTGGTTTCATCGTAAATTATTTAGTATAAGGACTTTGATGTTCATTAATTGACGTTTATTACGTCGTTGTTAACTTGTATGTACTCTCCCCCTTTTTCATATAATTACTTTTCGTGTAGGTAGACACAAAGAGTAGATAAAAACCCTACAAGTGCGAGGTGACCTCGGTTCCGTACGATGAATATTTTATCTACCATGTTTTTTTATCCCAAGATAATTTATCTATATTATATATTATTGAAAAAATATAATATACATTCCAACTGCAAATGTAAGTTGGTACGCACAATAATGAGAGATTTACCATGTTATTGTATGACCATAGACTTCCTATAGGTTGTCCTGTAATTTATAAATAAAGAACTAATTTCTGTAAAATTGTAGGCTCTGTAGTTTCGGAGGTAACGGGGGGAATGGTAAATTTTCATCTATTCTCATAAATAACTTATGAATAATATGGTAATAAAAAAAAAAAAATTGAGGCCCCTCACAAGCCTTTTCATTTGAAATGTCAACGGTACAGTTCTGTTAGCGATTATTTGCCCCCATTAGTACCCCGCAAAGTGTCGTAGCCTTAAGGCGAAAACGCCAGGGTGGCTCGCGAAATTCAAATTTCCTTAGTGATTAAATTCTATATGTACATATTATTTGTTACAGTCGGGAATCTTATTTTTATCAACATAAGTACAATCTGGCACTGACGACCTTTAAAGTGCAATACAACTTGGAAAAGTGTATCATTCAAGTGTCGAACATTTTATACCCAAAAATTAAAGTACGACAGAAAAAAAACTATTTTCTTATGGGAACAAAATCAACGTCTTGAGCATTTTTTACTATTACAACGAAAGCTTAAAATTAACCCCCCGGCTGTTAGTTGAGATTGAAAATGCCAAAACACATATTTTTATGCTCGTAACAAGTGTTTTAAGCAAAACTGTAAAATAATGCCAGCTTTTAATTGAATTTAACATCCTGGACATGTTTTAACTATAAACTTGTTATTAAAACATGATGTTTTCGATCTCAAATAGCAGGCAGGGGGTTAATGGTAGACTTTTTAAGTAAAAAATGCTCGACAGGTCATTTCCCATAAACACGGTACTTTTTTATTCTGGCCGGCGCTTCTATTTGAAAAAAATAGGTACGAAATAAATGATGTCCTTTAGAATTTCGAATACCTTACCGCACCTCCCTTGATATTGTTTATTTACCCAGTACACAATCACCTTAACCCTCTCTATTCTTCCAGTACGCGATAGTGAAACGTATCAAGTACAGCCCTGCGTCGGACGGGGCGCCGCGCGCGCACTGGTTGGACTACGCCATCGAGAAGTACGGCGAGAAGCTGGTCGCGGACATGAAGGTGGTGTTCTCCATCCTGTACCTGTACCTGCCCGTCCCTATATTCTGGTCGCTTTTCGATCAACAGGTTTGATGTTTTCTTTATTTACTGGTCATCATCATTCTCTATCCCAATTCATTTGGGGTCGGCGCAGGATGTCTTGTTCGTCCATACTTTTTTATTAGTCGTTATCTCAGTGGTCGCCCCCTTTTTCTTCTTCTTTCTTTCATTTTATTTACTGACTAGCGGCCCGTCCCGGCTTCGCACGGGGTGGTTAAGATTTAGTAAGGATCTCTAATCTTTTCTAGCAATAAATATAGCCTATGTCACTCAGGGTGAATGTAGCTTTCCGAAAGATGTAGAATTTTTGAAATCGGCACAGTAGTTTTTGAGTTTATTCATTACAAACATACACACAAAAATACAAATCTTTCCCCTTTATAATATTAGTATAGAAGACATGAAAGTTATGGATTGAGAATGAAATCTAGTTACAGCAGTATATAACAACCCCTCTGTCTCAAACACCTTCTCTATTTAAGATTGTTTCATTTTATTAACGAGTGCCTCTAATATAATGTTTAGGTAAATAAATAAAAAAAGATTCCGTCGCATGCATATAGCGCCGCGTCTGCGAGGTTCTTTGGAGACGAACTCTACAGTGCAATTAATAATAATAATAATTAAGCCTTTATTTCTGCCATATCTTACATAGTATATAAATATATACGCAAGATACGCGCATCGACGTGGGATTGCGGACACCAGCCCCTATTACCTATTACCTACATAGTATATATCGCACTTTACTTAATATAAATGTTAGTACGTGGTTTAGTAGTTTGCTTACATCTAGTTGTTAGTATTATTTATTTATTTCAGGCGACCCAGGCTCATATATAAAAACCTTAACCTAAACATACATATTTATACTATAAAATAGTACTTCACTAGCTAGTTATTAGTTTGATATTTTAAGATTTGTGTTTGAGATATGGACCCCATCATGGTTGAAGGCCTCCTCGGGAGTTTCTATTTAGTTCGGTCTTTTCCTATTTGCATCCATTTATTGCCTGCTATTTGGGCGATATCGTCTATCCATCCATCCATATCTATCGTCTATCCGTCGTTTATTAGGTCCACCAACTTTCCTCTTTCCTTCCGGTCCTTCCCATTTTGTGGTTTTTATGGTTCATCTATTGTCTGTTAGAAGGCCAACATGACCAGCCGCACCACCACAGTGCAATATAGCGGCATTACTATGGTACAACTGCACATGAATAGGTAAAAAGGCCTCATATAGACATTCGAGTGCAAGTTAAACCAGTGTAAACAAATAAGAATTCAAAGGTTAGGCTATCAACCGTGAGCTAAACAACAAACAAGGTAACGAGTTAAATTCGTGACCTCTAGTGGACGCGCACGTTTCTCTGTTTTCGTAACAAGGTTAAGGTTAGTAGGTGAGCTCACTGAGTCACTGCTCACCGCTAAAGAATTAGAATAGCGCTTTCTACCGCCACGGTAAATTTATTCACGGTTGTATTCCTGAAAGGCGTAGACAGAGGTGCATGTATAGTACACCTACTGTAAACCCGTGTCCAGACGTGTGTAACGTACCTAATGTATCGTGTACGTAATGTATGTAACGCGAATTCTGCGTGTTGAAGGCACTACGAGCATTACATGTAACGCTCGGGCTGGAGCTCGCCCTGATTCTATGGGTCGTCGGTTTTTAACGCGAACACACAGGCTCGTCGAACACATACAATATTCGCGTTGAGTGTGTATGCCGTCCACACTATTCGCATTACGTTACATTATACACGTCTAGTCCCGGCTTTAAATATGTACCTACTCTCACTGATAAAAAATGCAAATTTCGGCAAAATTAAAAAGTTAAAAAAATATTCTCGTCAGGCCTTCAAAGCCGTCAATAAAGTTAGTAGCTACATTCTATACATAGCTACAATTAACGTCGATGATATATTTTTATTACTTCTATAGTTATATAAAACTAGCGAAACTAGACAGTCTTAGTCCTGGAGAAAAAAAATAAGAAAGTTAAAAAGAGCCTCAATTATTTTTTAAATTGCATCATTAGAAGTGCAAAAAGTTTTTAAGAGGTTCATTAATTTAAAAAAGTATCCATCATTAGCAGGTCAATAAGTTTTAAGAGGTAAGTTAAATATTTCTCTTTGTGAATTCAGACATGCTTTCTTATAGCAGGCGATCTTTGTGTCTGGGAATGCTCTTATCATTCTCCTTTAACCAAATAAGTCCAGCCGTTCTCAAATGATGCGCTTACCAACGAATAGCAGTTAATATTTTTATTTATAAAGATTAACTTACAGTAGATAGTGTCCGGTTCTTTGATAAAAACAGTATATTTTGAGCAAGTGTGCTTAATTATAGCTTGCGAATTCGCCTCGTTTTAATTACCGAAACTTAGTTCTGAACGTTTTCAGTTTATACATTTCCTTAAATTGTTCAGAAATACATTCAAATGAATTATTTTATATAATGTTATTTAACATCGTACACACGTAATCAGACAAACACTTAAATTAAAACTGAAATGCGCATTTACAAAGAGTTAGCAAATGGACAAATAACAAACTGGTATCCTATGAACAAAAAGCGAAAACATGATAGACCCAACAAGAGATGGGGTGACGACTTATAAGGCTTAATAGAAAAAGCATGGAGCAGACCAGCTGGAGATAGAACAAGATGGAGACAGGTGAAGGAGCCTTTTACCGCACTACGCGGCACTTTTAATTAAAAATTTTATTTTAAGGAAATTACTGATATTCATAGTTTTAATACCAGGAATAAACACAATCTTGCTGTACATCGTACTCGCCTCTACAAAGTATGCAATTCGTTCATGGGTATACGCTTTTACAACAAGCTTCCCATTGACATTCGAAACTTACCATTTAAAAGCTTTGTGAAAATCAAAACTTTGTAAAAATCGTACCTACTATAACATTTCTGATTATTTCGAAGACAAAAAGCTTGGGAATGAACTGCTCGCTCTGCTTTGTGGTGAAACCATAAAACTTGATATTTTAACTATCATGCCAGAACCTTGAATGAATATTGTAGAGTTTAGCGCCTTCTTGGTTTAGCACTAACTTCTGAGTTGGTTGATATTTCGTTGATTTGAAATTATATTAGACTTGTTTAATGATGCGAAATGACATGGTTTAAAGGCTATCTTTAATATTAGTGATAATCATCAAATGGTAAATCTAAGCTAATATAAGTTTATATTAAGTGTACCTTGTGGAAACTCCTCATAGGGTTTTGGTCGGGTATAGTTAGCATGGGGGTTTCGAAATTTCTAACTACTAAATATACCCAAGTTGGAGTATCATAATCGGATATATTTAGGACCTAGCGTTGCGTGATTACGTACTTCTAAATATACCCGGCCGCGTAATTCCAGACTGTATATTACAACAGACATCCATAGTGTGTGCTGGATCGCTGTGCTTGTAAGTGCCAGTCCAAGAGCAAGCGAAGCGAGCTCGAGATTTGGAGCACCCCGACTCGGACAGGTTAGGTTCGAAGGGGATCTCCTTCGTGTTAGGTTCCTTTAAACCCTGTAGACAGAAATAGGGGCCCCGCGAATCGGGGCTCCGTCGACTACGTCTTATTATTATTGCTTGTAAACCAACTTCGACCCGCCACGTGATCTTCCCCACCCTAAATACTCGCACTATGCACCAATCCCGCCATATTTCAAGCAAGTTATTCTATGGAAAAAGGGTATATTTAGTAATGATTCATTTTAAACTGGCGCTACTAAATATATCCGAGTAGCGTTGTCTTGGTAAGGTATATTTAGCGGTATTCACTCGAAAATGTGATCTCCTATAATTAGGAGGGTCCGTGAAGTCACTGGCGTCCCTACAAGGTACATTTACTAAAGACGCGACTGTGACCTCTGAGTTGGTTTCGACCTTTCTTCTCAGAGTATTTAGATAGGAAACGCCGACCTCAACAAGCTTATTTTTATAATTGTTTATCATATGACATGTAAAAGTGATTCCGCTATTCTATTTACAGAATAAACAATTTCATTTTATTTCAATGGATTAACAAAGTTTGAAATTATTTGTCAATTACTCTATTAATATTAAGTAAACAATCATTTATGATTTTATCTTAAGGTGGATGCTCCAAGGTAGCCCGCGAAATTCAAATTTTCTTACGTTTTTTGCAATTTGCTGGTCAGTACTAAGTTGTACGTTGATTAAAATATGATTCGCGGCCGTAACAAATATGTATTTACAGAATTATAATCATTAAAGTCATCAACACAACTCTCTAAGATCAAGTAATCCTACTGAATTACTTATTTCGTGAAATCTTGACATTTTAGGATTATGCTAACTTAACAAGTTGTATTACTGATTCTAATGATTATAATTTTGTAAATATATATTTAGAACATCTTAGTGTTCAGCGCCAAAGAAATCGAACGCAAAAATTGTTTGAATAAAGACTGGCTGGTACGACGGCCCATAGTCGCGCCGCCGGCTGAATAAAAAAAAAAGAAATCAAATTAAAAACGCGCGAACTACAGCCCGCGTTTTCGTAAATTTTCACGGATTGTTAGAAATTCATGGTTTTGTTTTGAAAAATACGTTCTTAAAGTGACAGTGAAAGTTTAGAATTAACTCCTGAAAGTATTAGAACTGACGCAAGAAATGTGATGGATAATCTATTACAAAATGAGCCAGATTAGGACATTATTTCAAACACGCAGAATATAAAATCTACAACAGTCTCTATTTCGAATAAAACTGTAACAATAAATTTTCATAATTGCGAAAATGTCTCAAATGTAAATATAAGGTTTTAGTTGTTTTATTATTAGATACTATTTAATTTCAATTTAGTTGTTACTCTTTGTTTTATTAAATAATAATATTAGAATAAAATATGAGGCGCCTTTTATTTTCTCATAGTGGGTGATGAAAAGTAGAGTGTATCACTCGGGCGCAAAATATATTTTTGGCTCGGGCGACGTACTTTGAATCCATCGCTACGTTCAGGATTCTACTAAAGAATCCCTCACTTCGCTCTAGATTAAAAAAAGCGCCCTCGCCGTAAAAATATTGTCTTGATCCCTTATGATACAATCTACTATTCCTGTTTATGCTATTAAACCACTTCGCGTGACTGTTTTATATTCGGTTCGAAACGTGTAGCGATAATTAAGGAATTAAATTAAGGAAAGGGAATGAATACCTTGAATACCTCGCTACGTTCAAGATTCTACTAAAGAATCCTTCAAAAAAGCGCCCTCGCCGTAAAAATATTATTTTGCTCCCTTATGATACAATCTACTATTATTATTATTATCTCCTTCTATGTTCTATGTTACGGGTTTGGTTTCCGCACTTAGTCCTTCAGGTGGACCATTGTGCGTGGGTTATTATCTCCTTTATTTCAATGTAAACAAAGTATAAAAACATTTAAAATATAGTATCATAATTATATTTATTATTATTTATCGTTTCTTTTGATATTTCTCGGGACCGTGGGGTCCCGGTCCTTTGGAAGACGTACGAGGGGCCGAAGTCAACTCGCAGAGGCCCGTTAGACTTTGTAATGAAATGAGGCACTAACCAACGGTTATCCCTGTATGCACCATGCATTTGCACTCAAGGACAACCCCCGGTTAGTGCAGGACTATTGCAGAGCATGGAAACAAAATATACTGGGCTATGGCTTTGGGTGGCTATAGTGGATCGGTTACCTTGAACTATAGAAGGTCTATGTCCCCTGCCTGACCAATGATCATACAATATTCACAGATGAAATGGCAGGGGGGTGACTTGCACACTCAATAATGGGCCCCTGAAAACGGTCGCTAGCACACAGTGTCGTAACAACAAGTGGGCAACATGTCTTGAGGTGCTTGTGAGGAGTGGAGAGGTATTCTACGGCTATGAGGACAATCCCAGCATTTTAGTGAAATATATATTATTATAATTATTATATAACATCTCGCCTGTATTCGTCGAAAGGCTAGACAGTCCGCAAAGGTGCCGAGTACTAATAAAATAATTGACGAAATATGGATATATTTCGGGCGAGCCAGGTACAAATATGGATATAAATTTTGGGCGAGCTGGGTACAAATCCAGACGCTGGTATTACGGGAAGGACTGTTATTCTAATACAGGGTAATCCGACAAACGTTTTGCAGGGCCGTGTCGGACTATCTAATTTGTCGGATTATAGAGTACTGCCTAAGACTAAAGTCCGGAATTTTTTGAAAAAGAGTACCTTGTAATCCGACTAATTACAAATCAAAATAATAAGTCAGGCCACGGATATGTATGTGAAAAAAAATGAACGATTACATTTTTCGATTTCTTCATTTTATTACTTTTTTATACAAAACAAAGCGCGTCGAGCACAATACAGTACAGTGGTGGTGCGTACAAGTTGCAACCAGAGGGGTAATTCTAGTAATTTTAAGTACGTTCACAGTCTGATCTCAGTCTCAATCTGTCAAAAATACCTCTAATTTCGCTACATTTTGGCAAGTTTTCGACATTTATTTGTCGTCGATATGAGATTGCGACTAGATTTTGAACGCTTTAAATTACGAGAATTGGCCTTCTGTTTAATCATGCATTATCTTACATTAGTAAAGATTTGTCAAAATAATGTTTGTGTTCCTACATTCAACAGTGATAGGCATGTCGGATTACAGGGGGCGCCGGATTAGAGAGGGGCCGGATTACCGGGGGTCCACTGTATATAGAACTGTTGCACGTTTCTCGACGCTTAGAAAACATAAGCGCGTGTTAGTTAACATCTGTTAAGTAGATATAGGTAATGGCGGCCATATACGCTACGGTCTACCGAAGAAGTCCAGCTGTGCACTACCTGCGCAGTTAGACCTTATGTAAAAGAACAGAAAGAAAGAAAAAAGAAAATGCACAAAGAAAAAACTTAGTTTTAATAGTATGTCGTAGCGTGTCTTAGAAGCTCCTTGATTCCAGGGTTCTCGCTGGACCTTCCAAGCCTCGCGGTTGCGGAGTGAAGTGTTCGGCGTGACCCTGATGCCGGACCAGCTGCAGGTGATGAACCCCGCCATGGTGCTGTTCATGATTCCCGTGTGCCCCGGCGGGGCGTGGCCGCTGCTGCCGGACATGCCGCCGCTACAGAAGATGTTCATCGGAGGCATACTGGCATCGTTGGCATTTGTTTCTGCTGGCATCTTGCAAATTGGAATAGAGGTTTGTATCTTGAATAAAGCCTCATTTACACGATGCAAGTTTCTTGCCTCTGGCATACAATACAATTGAAGCAACAAATGACTTGAAGTAGACGGACGATAGTAGACGGCGTTACTTTTTTGTGGTATCCCACAGGCACTTAAATCGCTCCGTGTAAATCTGCAGCCTAATTGCGTAAGACACTATCAATCACAATCTGAAACATTTTGAAGGATATCTAAAGCTTGCTACAGCTCAATTAAACAGCCGCTGGTAGGACTTACAATTATGAGTATAGTCATATTTTTAAGACCTAGTTTTTGGTCGCTAAATATTAATAATTGTTAGATGATTAATTATCATCTTTTGCAGATCATTTACTTGTTTTTTTAAAACTTAAGTTGCTTTTTAGCGATCCACGCTCCAAGTCCCGGGGCATCGTCAAACAGGCCTAGTGATAATGAACACGCTAGGCTGCCAGGTAGATCTGGCCATCCGTGGCGAAGGAATAGCCACTGTAGAGCAGCATGGGACGGCCCTCATGACACCACTGCCACATAGAGTGCTGTCCGTAACCGCCACCAGTTCCGAGAACTGTGCTGGGAGAGTCATGAAGAAACACATGGCGAAGGAAGAATTTAAGACTATAGCGGGAATGGTAAATATGTCCTTATTTTTATTTTATTTGGCTTTTTACGCGTTGTCAAACTTAACTTAGCGTATCGATGGCAAGAAGTTCAAACATATTTGGCCCAAAATTAAGCGGCACGAACTTCGCTCACTGACGCAGTCATAAGATCTTCAAGTGCACAGGTGAATGTGGCACAGGATGGAAGGTTTGCATTGTATTTGGGGAGGTGCCGCATACGTACTTAAGATCTGAGCCGTCCGTAAACCCCCATCTGTGGAGATTGTTGGGTTCGAATTTTCAAAGTTTATTTAGAGATTTCTAAGTCGGCCACGGTAACGCGTGCCCAGGCATCTTAACTGAAATGCCGCAAACTGAACTCTTCTATATATATATATATATATATATATATATATATATATATATATATATATATATATATATAATATTTATATATATATATAAGGTAAGTTTACAAAAATCTTGCTTATAAACAATGCCCCACAAAACCGTTTTCACGGTTTGTCTGTGGCAAAAATGACAGATGACAACAATTAGTCAGCAAATACGCTTATATCGGTATGAATACTTCAATGAATGGAGCGATAGTATATAACGTGGCACATAAACACTGCCGCTCGGCGCCACGTGCCAATTAATCTGCAATATCGCAACGCTGCGATATCCCTCCTGCACAAAGAGGACCAATAATGTTCTCATAGGTTACGTCCAGCAGTGGGATGTCTTTTGTACTTCTGATATGGTGATGGTAATTTTCAGAGGTGGAATGTCTTTTGTACGAAATAGTCATGATGTTATTTATCTATGAGCGGAAAATTATAGCGGTCAATAACGACCACATTTGACGAAAAGTCAGAATAACAACGATTATTCCTGTGGTAATTGCGTTTCAAAACGTAATGTTGCTCAATGATCTGCTTCTTTACGTTGACCTTTGTTAGCACTTGGATTGCGGAATTCATCAGTAGTAGTAGTCGGCAGGGTTACAGCGAAAAAGAAAACTTTGTTACCAATTCTTTGTGTAAACCGCTATGTGAGATCAATACACGATGAACATTAATAGGTGGGCCAAATTAAAATATCTAATTCAACGTGTTATAAAGAAAATTTATCGCATTTCAAGAAGGACCGGGATGCACATACGAGCGTGTAGGCGATTAATTTGGCTCCGTCGTCGCGAGCAATGTTTATCGTAGCATTCGTAAAAATTAGGTAAGTAAATACCGCTAGCTCAACGCGTTGCCTGCTTCATGTTGTGAACTCTGCGATGAATGGATTGTTTATTGGGTGAGTGCTAATAGTGACACTTTAATTTTCATGTTTAAATAATAAAAAATAAAAAAACTTTTCAACGATGTTGGTGTCTACTTGACGGCAATAACTTGATTTACACTAACTAAGACGCTAATTATTCGATGTAGAAACCGCGCGTTTGGTCTGTTTTAGTTACTTCTACAGTATTATGTCATGTGGCATTTTACTGTGGGGTCGGGCTGCTGACATTGAATCAACTTTTATTGTCGCTATAATCGCTGCGAATCTCTTAGGGAACTATTTAAAAAGGTTAATATTATGACGGTACCTTGCCAATTCATTTATGAAAATATTATGTATGTAAGAAAAAATCAACATCTTTTTAATAAAATAAGTGATAGACATAATTTGGATACTAAAAATAAAGATAAATTAGATCAACCTTTTTGCAGATTATCTAAAGTACATACATCTTTTATGGGGCACGCACTGTGTTAAATGTTACAACAAAATACCTTGTGAAATATTGCAATGAAATGATAGAAAACTACTTACTACTTACGTTTTATTTTTTTAATGAAAATCGTATACTTTTAGAATGTTTGTAAATATGTGAGCACCATGTATTTATCACATAGTTAATTTATATATCATGGTTTCATTAATCCATTTTAATTCTTTTACTTATTGTGTTATAGTAATTTTATTTTAGGTGCATCGTCTTCTTATATTATGCAAAATATTGGAAAACATTTTAAAAGAGTAGTGGTTTAGTTTCTTGCCCATTCTTCTCCATACGAAAACTACCTTTTGGAAGGGGCGACTAGAATCAATTCTATTTTAATGTAATTTTTGACGTTCAGAAGTGCCTTTTATGTGCCTATTTGAAATAAATGATTAGACTTTGACTTTGACAATTTATAATGATTATGTAACAGTTACTGCACCTCCTGTTTCGATTTGGCGCAAGTTTTAAATTTCACCCTGTATTTTCCATTCCATGTTCTCCTAAAATACACGAACTAGGCCTCCATGTTTCTAATAAACGAGTAACAGCTACAGTCAAAAGTTTTGTTAAAAAAATATTCAGACCCGAGTCACGAGGACCTGAAAAAAAAAATACCATCCGGCTGCCGTGCCTAAAATGACCAAACTATTTCTCTACGGGTTTTAAAATTGGTTTGGTACAGCAAACTTTATCAAAGAGACCATTCGATATTTGTTTCTGATGAAATACCATCCAGAAATGCGATGCTTCAAAAACAAACAGCGAATGGACGCCGCCGGGATTTTCATTCCAACTGAACTTTAATCAATCTCATCGTGCAAAGGAAATAATCAAAAATGAAATTTGATTCCCTACCTGGTGGTACTCGTAATCTACGTAGCAAGTTTTCGATATCCTGTAACATAAATGAGGTGCACTGTTGACATGATTTCCATAGGTAAGCGAGCGAAGCGAAACCGTGTGTACGGCGGTTTTAATCAATTACATCATTTAACGTTCGCTGCCTGAACTCTTTTGCTTGATATTTATTCGGCTTTAAAGGCTGTTTAGTTAACCAGAAGCATTCGTTTTTAGGGTATCTTATTATTGGAATTTTCGTCGAATCTATAATATAATCTCTTGAAATTCGCAGAGCGACAAGCTGCTTACACAAAAGTTCCATAATATTCAATACTTAGGTCTCTATTCGCTTTTTACTAATGGCTGATTCCTATAATTTACGCACCCTTATTGTTGAGAATTAAGACTCTTGTATCTTTGCCAATAATGAAGCAAAGACCTCATAGCTTTGCATAATAGACCCTCCCATACGGACTTCCGTAGCGTATCACAGATAAAAATTACCTAACAAATCTATTTATTATATAACTGCTCGATTTGGCAATAAAAATACAACCATTGGTAAGCAAAACGATCCATTTTTGTTTATAGGAACCAAGCATAAGTACCTGAGTATCCAAGATTTAAATTTATATTACACAAAATTCATACTGATTTCCGATCTCATACAATATTTGTTTACGGGAATTTATAGCAGTTGATTTAGCGCTATTCCAATAATTTTATGTTAGTACCAGACCCGATATTGTAACGGATATTGCATCTAATTATGCATATTTTAATCGTCTGTTGCATCTGATGTGTGTGCTGCTGTGGACTTGTGGCATAACCACACATGCTCATAACGGTATAATTATGACGTATTGACGTATATTATTGTAAATTATGGGCGTGTTAATGTACAAGCTTGATCTATTGGAAATCTTAAGCTTTACAAGATTTACCGATAGTCATTTTCGATGAACAAATATCGTACCTAGTATACAGGGCCCATTTAAATAGTTTACGTAGCGCATACATCGGTGACTGTCATTATTATTGTGTGGGTATACGTAATATACACACGCGGTTAAAGATAAAATAAAAGGGTACACAATGAAGGAATATGAGCCCATATTTTAATCTGATATAACAAGGTTCCCATAGCTAAGTGGTGTAAGCGCCTGCGATAGCTACTGATGTAAGCTAGACGACGTGAGTTTGATACCAACTGAGGAGTTTTGTTTTACTGCTTTTTACTTTTTGTTAAATTAATTTTGTGGTTAATGAAATCACTCAAGCAAAAACTAGATAGTTAATTAAATAAAAACATTTTATTTTTTTATTAGGTAAACATTGGTATTGGTTGGAATGAGCGAGCTTATAGTTTTTTTTTTTTTTTTAAAGCAAGCTTATAGCTCGGGTCATTAGCAAATGACCCGTATCATTTCTTCCAATATGCCTTCTTTACAATGGTTGTTTTAAGGTTCAATTTGGTGTGGGCTGTATGTTAGCAAATAAAACTTGTGTGGCCGATACAATGATTTAATGCAAACTGGTTTTAAACATTATATTCTTTAGCTATCCACACTAGACGTTCAAATGAGTAAAACACTGTGGTTTATCAGTTTTTTTGACAAAGACAATGTTTTTTGTTGCTTAAGGATGGACTTAAATAGTTTGTCAAAGTAGGTAAGTATATAAATTGGAACAAAGTAAAATTAGAGGTGAACTGAATCAACATGTTAGATAGTAAGAAAATGTGACAACTTCTAACAGCATAACAATACCATCAGTTAACCAGACTTTCAATAGTACGAGTTGTTGTTTAAAAAAATAAAGAGGATTACGGCGGTATACCTAAATTATGCTAAGGTTTGTATTTGTTCACATTCACTTAACAAATATGAACATTATTTGCATAAAAATAAGGTTCTTAATCGTCTACTAATAAAAATAAATTCGACTAATAATGAGTCGGCAAACCTTCGTTTTCTTTCACCATATTGTTCTCCCAATCAAAATTAATGTATGACCTAGCAAACTGTAGTCAGTTTTGTCGGTGCGCAGTGGACAGCAAAATCATCCGCGCTGGCTTGCTGCAACGTAAACCAGCTGACTGTAGGTGATTTCTCACAGTTTGTAAGCACACATTGTGTACTGTTGCTTTTACGCGGGTGGACAAGAAGGGATCAGGCATGTGCCTTGCCTCGATGTCGTGATGTCGAGTCAATAGATTTGCCTTTAGTTCTGGCCCACGTCGAAAATGTTCTACGTCTCCTGAATCCTGTAGGACTTGGTTTGTATAAAGCCTCAAACTAAACATGCGTTTGCTAATCGATTTTATGTGTTCTTAGGACCTTTTCTGTATAATAGACTCAAGAAGTTAAAAAGCTTCTATAGTGTTATCAGATTACTTAGCGATACTCAATAACACAGACAGAAAAACTTCTAGAAATTTTGTCGTGATTGAATTTATTCCCTGTAAGTATTTACTTTTGTATGTTTACATGAGCTTAATGCTTCGTATTAGGTTTTAATGCACTATTGTGCTTTTTCGCAGAGTTTTTAAATAATTATTTTTATATACCAGTTTTGTTTAAAAATTTAATTGAGATGGCCTGAAAACAGGTTTGAATCAAACCTAGTTCGGGTGGGTCGCTACCTAACAGTCGAATTCCGAACCATCATTACTTGCATAAAAATATTTTAGTTGTAGTTTATTTTTAGGCACTATAATTGTATGAGTTTGCCAATCTTGTCTAAATGTACACCTTTTGTAAACATTTTTATTAATAAATTATTATTATTATTATTAATCCGCATATCGGAGGTTCTCCTCAATGGATACAAATCAAAACAGTAATTAAAATTACTTACCTATAATAATACCTAGCTATTATTATAACAAATAAACATATATACCTACTATATTTATATACTGTGTATATAATAAGTGTGTGTGTATATAAGTATATATAAATAAATAAATAATAATACGAGTAGTAAATAAACTCAGTAATGAAAATACTTGTAGACTGACAACAAAGAATGCTCATTTTTTATAAAATAGGGTGCTTGAAAACAATTTTTTTAAATTGTCGGTTAGTTATTTTCTAAACAGTCAAAATAAAATGTTCTGAGAGTTCCGTGGCTGTCACAAACGTTGCAAATTTCATTACTCATCCATGAATGGGATCGAATCGTTATAAATTCAACTTTTAAGTAATGTTAAAACAAAATAATAAAATAAAAAAACAAAAAGAAAAAGACATTTGCTGCACACATGGTTTGTACTTACGACTTTTCGATCACTGACTAAAGACGATAGCCATTGCGCCAAGATCGCTATAGTAATATGATGCGAAATATTATATCTCATTCAGTAACATCAATGAATGATTACTATCGTGCCATACGCACACTACTAAACACAGAGCTCGCTCGTTTTATTTGGTGTTAGTGTACATAACCGTGACTTCACCCACACATATAATATGTAAACTAAATATGTTGTTCGATTGTACCTAAAATTTTTCATTATTAATATGTTTTGTTGCAATTAGGTAGAAAGTTTTTGGTGAATCAATATTCTATTAAGAAGTAACTTATCATAAGAGTTTCATAGAATAGGATGAAATTGTTTAGCTTCTACAATATTGAAATATATACAGGGTGTACAGTAAGGGCCAGAAGTGGAGTGACCATGTCATGAAGCAATAGATTGACACATTTGTTTAACTTACGACCTTCTTCTATTAAGTAATTTCTATACTATAGACACACACTCTCACATTCGTTTGCAACTGATTGTAGTTCATAAATTCAACAATTAGGTTATATGGCATGATAGCCTAGCGGTTATCATACGTTGGTAAGCACGTTCATGCGTAGCGACCCGTGGGTTCGACCCTTACGCCCGGTGATAATTTAAAAAAATGTTTTTATAATTACCTACTCGAATAATCACGCTATTGAATATACACACATCAACACCGTCTAGGGATATTTTGTATAAAGTTCTTAAATTAAAAAAATACTGGCCAGTTTTGAATTCTTTTGAAGAAAGCTTATTTTGTAAACCTTTTTGCACGATTCTAAATTTGAATTTGAAAAAATAAATTAAAAACAAAAGATTTACGCGGCATAATGGTAGCGAACTCCGAAGGTTTCATTTACCTACAGTAGTTTTTGGCTATTTTTTTGTGTCCAATTTAAGTTTTATAACAAGTTATCGGTTAATTTCGAATTAATGTTATTGTGTGCATCATGCAGCGGCGCCATTTAACGAGAGAGGAAATGTTAAGGGCAGTAGGCATGCTCCAAGCTGGGGCTACTCAACGGAGTATTGCTGAGGAGATTGAAACAAGACAAAACGTGATATCAAGGTTATGGTCACGTTATCGTGCTACTGTGATGGCTGAAAGACACCCAAGCTAGAAGCGCATAACCACTCAACGACAAGACCGATTTTTGCAATTTGCCGCAAGAAGACAACCAAATGTTACGGCCATGCAGTTGCTTCAGAGGCTCCAGTCAGAGCACCAGTTGCTTGTGAGAAGGCTGCATGAAGCTAACCTTCATGTTCGCAGACCGCTTCGTACTCCAGCACTACGCCGAGGAAATCGTGGACGACGACTAGAGTGGGCTCGTGAACATTTGCACTGGGAAGATAACTAGTGGTCTGTAGTGCTATTTACCGATGAGTCCCGGTTCATTTTCCATCCCGATACACGTAGAGTACGTGTTTGGCAAGTTCCTGGTCGTGAGAGCCGTCTACAACATTCTCAGGAAGTCCATTTATACCACGGCGGGACAATTATGGTTTGGGCGGGAATTCGTGTTGGTGGAAGAACAGACCTCGTTTGGATCAGAAACACCATGACGGCTGAAAAATACCGTAACGAGGTACTAGTACCAATAATCTACCCCTATAGAATACAAATGGGCCAAGAATTCACGCTCATGCACGATAACGCCCGTCCGCACACAGCGAGAGTGGTGACGAGCTGGTTACAAGGGCACGACGTATTGGTCTTAGGCTGGCCCGCTCAAAAGCCTGACCTAAACACCATAGAACACGCGTGTGACATGCTCCAAAGAAGGGCTTTGAGGAATTTCCCTGCAAACATTGCGACGGAAGAGCAACTTTTTTGCATCTTACCCGGACCTGGGACAATATACCGCAGCAAGACTTGGATAACTTAATCCAAAGCATGAAAAACCATTGCAGGACCGTTATTAACGTCATGGGTGGTTTTAATGACTACTGATTTTTCACATAACTGTTAAAAACAGATTAATTTTTCCTTTTTTTCACTTTTTCATGAGAAATACGTTCATTGTTAGTTTTACCATTATTTCAATTTTTTTCTTTATTTGTATAAATATTAGTTTACGCAAAAAAATAGTTTTCTTTTATTCTGGAGTGTAGTCTGATAAATGGGCTTTATAAAAATGTATGCATGTTGTATGTTATTTTTAATAAATTTTGAGTAAATTCAAAATATCCCTAGACAGTGTTGATGTGTGAACATAGTTAAAATAAAAATAAGTTTATTAACACAAAACACCTTAGTATATAAAGCTCTTATAATACACATAGGAACATTAAACTCTGGGGAATAAGGTTGCTTAAATAGTGAAAAACCCTGCCTCCTAAACTAGGGGTACCCTGTGACTTAGAAGTCAGTGTTCTACTGTAACTTCGTGTACAAAAAATCCTTTATTTATGTGTGATAACATGATGAACCTATAATGACTTGGTTTAACTACGAATAAGAATGAGCAGGTATGTGTTTTAAAGGAGGGAGATGTGGTTTTGTGGTGTGGTGTGTTGTGTTGTGTTGTAGTTGTGAGTTCCGGATCATGTTCGTCTTGTTCACATAATTCGTAAAACTTTATGATTATACCCACAGAGATCTAAATAAATAAATTATAAGGTAGATAGATGCAGTTAACTTACGACTCATTCACCGCGACTAAATATAACGTTATTTGTTTTTGGTTACTTGTTATTGTGGATTAGTGACGTGTGTTTAATCTATTAGCGGTGTTGTAGTTCATATTGAAATGCAAGGAAATTTAAATATTGAGATGAAAGCAGATATTATCGCGCTGCGTAAAAGTGGTTTTAATATTATATCACAGATATTTGATGAAACCGGACTGAGTGTGATTTTTATAATTTAATTATTTTATCGATTTTTTTTCTAATTTAAGTATAACTGCTGATCCTTTTAGTTATTTTTTTAAACGTTTTATATTTATGATAAAGCCTAAATAGAAGAAAAAAAAAGGTGAATATAAGATATAACATTAAGTATAATAATATAATATGTAACATTTCTATTTTCAAAATAATTTTGTTTCGAATTGGTAATATTCGTAGTTTGCTAGTAGCTCAGTACTCTTTTTTTTTGTTTTAGAGAAATACCTACTGTGAGTCGGAGGGTCAAAAGATATAAAGAAAAGGGTAGCCTTGCCAGTCGAAAGCGAAGTGGAAGGCCCGAGCTAGTCAGTGAATATGAAACAAGTGGTTTCATACCAACGAGATATTTTGCCCAATTATTCGACACGTCTTTACGAACCGTTCGCCGTGCAAACGAAAACCAGCTTTTAGAGCTGGTTTTTGTTTCACCCATATTGGATTGAAAAACATAAACAAGAACGCTTACATTTTGCGATACAGCGATGGGAAGCACGGAATGAGAGATCTGATGAGCAGTTGAAGTTGCATTGCATGGAAATATGGGAACATTTAAGAGGAACAGATATATGTTTCATTATTGTTGGATCCATGCGCCAGCGTTTACTTGATAGCATTGATAATAATGGGGGTTATACAAAGTATTAAGTTATAATTTACAAATTGATTTTAGTAACATTAAAATAATATTGTGTCATATCCGTAATAAGGATTATTTTGAGGTTTAGTTTCAATCTTCTTTTCATAATGAAAATGAATACTTAAGCTATAGCCGCAATAAGTCCTAATAAATACGATTTGCTAATTTTGTCGTTTGAGATAGGCAACTAAAGTTAAAACGAACGCACTGGCAGTAAACAAAAAGTAGTACTACTGAGTAATTTAATTGTATTGTGACAAGGAGTTCGCATTTTTTTTATTTACGTGGGTAGATTTGCTAGTTGTGATTTTTTAGAGTACCCACCCACACACATTAGTAATTCAAGCACAATATTATTATATTACTAAGATACAATATTTGAAGTCTAAGGGTCGTAGTACACTGATTGCCTGCTTTACTTCAATAAATTGTTCTTTATGAGAAAATAAACTGTTTTGACTAGAAGTTTATTTATTTCTAGTTTTTAAAATTATAACGAATAAACATTTTGAATAACATTTTTATTTTTAACCCCGTATTACAATAACAATATAATAATAATAATAATAATAATAAAAATAAAATATTACATTATTATTCTCTTTTATTAATCTATAAAAAACGAATAATAAAAAAAAACCGATAAAGATTATTGTTGGAAAAGAAAAATAAAAGTCCCAACTCGAGATCGGAACTCAGACCTATGCGTTCAATAATCCAATACGTAAGACTACCAGCTATCGGTACTTGATGTAATGATTTCAATTTTAGCAATGGTATGAACCAACCAATGTTATACGTAATTACGTTAGCCTGTGTGCAAAAGCGACGGTATGTTTTTTGTTTCGTTCGACGCCAGCCAGTATGCGAATTCTGAGGTGAGTGTTCTGTGTTGATACATCACTTATGCACACAGACGTAGGTACGGCCTTTACCGCGCGTTCACAGCAATACCAGTCCTTAAGGTGATAATGCATTAATGACCGCAAACGTACATGATTCTAAACCCCCGAAATTTTTCGTCGGTTAGCAAAACAAAATAAATCTCAAATCGTTTATTGCAATCCATAATGTACGCTTATAGGTGGTAAAATAAAATATAATAGAAACAATAAATCTGCTGTTTCATAGAAAAATGCAATATCTACGCGATCACAATGTATGGAACAGCAATTTTTTATCGGCCGTTATTAAAAAAATCAAAACAAAATCATGTACTGACAGGACATCGACGCGCATCCTGTTACAGTGTATACATAATTCAATGCTCAATATAGTAGGTATAGCAGTAAGATGAGGTTAGAATTGCGACCACATTTGTTGAGCGAGCAAAGCAAATCGGTACGCATGCGCAACGATGAGCTGCGGAATAAGTTGGTGAGCGAATATGTCGAAACGTCTGAGCGATAGCTTTGGTATGTGACAAATACCATTTTATTTGGTTACTCCTTCCCTGTAATTTGGGTTAGCAAACTAAGCTTTAAATTGGTTGAAAACGCAGCAAATTGCATCAACTTGCTGTTAATTATCCCTGTGACGTCCTACGTAATGCTACTACTGAATATGTGATTTACCGCGAGATTTGCATTTTTTTTCATCATGTTAAGTCATCACGACCCAGTGCTGGAAGCGACAACTGTCGAACGATAAAGCAATCGTTTCGACTCAGTGCTGCATGGGAACTGGGCCCGTACCTCACACTCCTCATAGGACAAAGTGCATTACGATATCATATCACTGATCACACTTTTGCTGTAACTTATAATATTGTCCGATTTAGTCATTAGCGTTCAGATTCTGTTACCAAATTAACTCGTTATCTGTAAACAAATGAGAACTACGCGGATTATCTATTAATATAATTATGTAGCTTGGTTGCAAACAAAATAATTAACGACAGGAATTGGTTTTACCATAGTGATATTTTATCAATTTATAACCCAGAATCCGTTAATAAACTGAAATCACAATATTGACTGTTTCTCGTTAATTTCCAGTTCATGCCGGTCGTGATTGGACAAAATTCAGACGATCAGATAGGGTTGTACTTTATGGACCCCAATCCCTTCGTGAAGTCTCTAACTGGGAAGCCGAAGTTAAAGTAAGTATTTCGTTAAATTATTAGTGCCTTGTTCATTCCTAAAGTTCAGTGGTGGAGTTTTTAAGGCACGTGCACTCTTGCGCCATATTATATTCTGTTAGTTGTAACGTATGAGTACAATTGGAACGAACGAGAATTTATGATTAGGTGACACGTGGGCTTGGTTTAATTATATCGACCATTAGTAGCTAAAATAATGGAAGCTTAACATTTGTGTGAGAGCTACAACCTTACTATATCTACAGGCTTAATGTATCTATCCTACAGGTAGATTATTTGGACGATACAATTTGTTCGGTCGGAGCTTTGGCTCGAATATTCAGTATTTCGGTGTTTCTACAGTTGTATATAGAATCAGAGCTGGCCATATCGCTGGAGGTTATTAACTATTTCAAAACAACATTTACGTTTAAGTCGTAGTATGATCATAACGTCCCTACCTATTTATTAGTTTTGAACATGTTATAGCGAAACGCCAGGATAGCTCGAGAAATTGATTTGATTTTTATTTGACACGTTTTTTGCAATTGTCAGCACACTGTTAGGTTGTATGTTAATCAAAACATGATTCGCGACCGTATCATTTATGTAAGTACCTATTAACAGAATTTTAATCACTAGAATCATCAATACAAGTCTCGAACTTCAATTTACCCACTGACCTCTAATAAACACTTGTATAATATAGCTGGTCAGTGAATTTACCCTATTAAATGACTATTTTCATGAACTCATGAAATTTGAGGCCAATTCTAATTTAGAAAGTTGTATTGATGATTCTAATGATTGAAATTCTGTAAACAATTACATCAGTACCTAATCATTTTTTACGATCGCGAATCACCATTTGATCAACACACTACCTGACACTGACCTGTAAAGTGCAATGTAAGAACATTCGAATTTCGCTGTCTATCCTGACGCTTTCGTCTTTACATGTTCGTTGTACATAACTATAATTTGTTCAGTGGCAAAATGACCTAGGTTTTTAATACATAACGCGCCATCGCCACGGGCGGGAATATAGCGGCGATCGTCAGTCATGCGGTGCCATCAAATTATCGTCGCATGATATCGCCGTGTGGAGATTAACTCATAGAGTTTCTATTGAAGATGGAACACCGAGACGATCGACGCGATCCTGTCGCTCGTCGAGATGGCGCCTAAGAGAGTACGGTTTTAAAATATGTGCATGTGTTTGCCACATTAAAATGGGAACGCGAAAGGACATATTAATTATTTACCGTCAAATTGAGTTAGTTAATGTGTTGTGAGGTATGAAACATTACGTTCAGCGTTACTGGGTCATGAGTTTGGCTTCATTACTGGCGCCTCTGGGAGGCATTGCATTTTTCTTGCGTCCGTCGGTAGCTTTAGATTCGGTCTTCGACGGAGTACTGTATCTAAGCCAAATCGATTTGTGATTGCTAGGGGAACTGGAGACTAAACCCGTTATATAAACAAACAAATTGACAAGATATTTAAGAATTCTAACATATTCCTCTGTTTTCTCCCTGGTCAATGATACCAGTCCAACAAATATCTAATATAAATAATTTTAGAGAAACATATAATTATAAAGCGCAGGTTTCGCAGGTCTGCTGCATTAAATTTCTTAAGAAATAAGCAGTACCTTTGTACTCAATACTGATATGTCGTATCTGTATCCTTTTTACTGTGTGTACGTACTCAATAAAATAAATATAATTACCTACCCCAAACAACAAAACATATTGAGATGACAGTGGTAGTTATACATTTTTAGCCATTAATGTCCCACTGCTGCGCAAAGGCCTCCCTACACTCTTTCCAACTCTCTCTGTCCAGAGCAGCCAAGGACCAATCTTTATTAAAGGAGTCCAGCTTATCCCGCCATCTCCGTCTGGGCCTACCACGATGTCGTTCGCCATTAAGTGGGACCTACTGGGTCGAGAGTTTGGAAAGTTTCATTAACCGGGGTGAAAACAAAGGAATACGTTAGTATGGAATGAACGCTACTGACCACGTGGCGTCCACGTGCCCGCGATCCCTGTTGTTGAGTGTTATCTAGTGAAACAGACCAACACATAACTTCTGAAGTAGAGCAACAGTCAGCCAGTCGGCTTTCCATTGAAAGATACTCACTGAGAAGCTTTTGTATACCTTTGTCGTGATAGAAACGTCACTCCCACATTCCAACAAAGAGCTGCTCGTGTAAAGAAACAATGCAATACCAAGCTGAATGCCAAGAATGTAAAGCAATGACAATCTTATTCGTGGTAACTGGTAGGCTGGCACGAGTAGGGAAGACAGGGAAATTCATTGTTAAACAAATTGACTACCAACTTAAATTGTTCGTATCAGATTATAATGTTCCCATTGCTGTGTGTGGCCTGATATTTATCAAGCGTGCCTACTGCGGGGTGATAGATGTCACATGTCTTCAAATTTTTGGTTCTAGGACATGCCGATTTCCTCATGATGTTTTCCTTTACCGTTTTGTGAGCAGTTGTGATAAAATTATTTACAGAAAGTAAAGCGCCTGGCTGGGTTCGAACCACTACTGGGACACCACTGCTACCCAAATTTTCCGTATATTAAATCACAAAATATACCTGTCATTCTTTGACAGTTCTATGAAATTGCTATTACACGGTTAATTGAGTACACGGCACGTAGAATTGCAATTTGCATAAAAATTAATTTATTTGACTATACGGAATTATATAACCCGCGTTTACCTTATATCTTTCTTCTGAAATCGTCTTCAGAAGAAAGATATAAGATAAACGCGGGTGAAGTCGACAGTGACCCAGAAGTCGTCAAATTGTCTAAAAATATTAATATCTCTTTCTACTAAACATTTAGCTAACTGATTTTTGTGGCTAAATATTTATGGTACCATATTGCACGATTAAAATAACAACACTGAGTTTTAACTATAATGGCTTCTGAAATATGTTACTCGAAAAGTGTCACCCACAATTATTTTATTTTTTTGCAAGCTTTGTTGCTGAATGTGATACTCAGCACATAGTTTTGTGTTTTGATTTGTGAAACTTCAGTGGGGGCTGCGGTAAGTCTGATTATTTGACGAATTACTTAAGTTAATTTGCTAACTATATAAATTGTTATTTGGAATACTTTTATCATAAAAGTATTTTTTTTCGAATGTGACATCTATTGATAGGTACCTTAAAATTCCCATTTGACCCAGAACTCGTAATTTCAAGTACATTTGTGACGATTACTGGGACACGTTTAATATTTGTCTCTTAATTCGTCATCTTGTAGTTATTTTGTGTTTTATGCCACAAAACGCCAAAAATAACTATTATCGGGACCGTTACATACTTTTTAACTCTCTTCTACAAACATATATAAACTATGACGATAAAAATGGCTAAAGCTGTTTTCGCTTCGCTCGCATATTACTTGAGTAAACCCGCTCTGCTCAGTCGTGGCGTCATTGGGCTCGTTTCGCTCACTCGGCACGAAACTGTGCTCGCGCTTTTCTTGTGATATTATATTTCGTGTGATATGTTATCTCAATCGTGTCGCAGATGGGCTTGTTCGCTTCCTGGTCTTAAAAGCGTTCATCCCACGCGGGCTAGCATCGTTGAATTTCTAGTGGTTTTGCGTGCATATTTTATTAAACAATTTAACCAAGGTTTACCTTTAGTTTTGTTTAGCTATTCAACCTAGATCGTTGGTATTAAAATATTGAATCGTAATAAGTACTACAAATAGAAAATTAATTAACAATAGGTCAATTTATAGCATTAAATACCAAAAATACTTTATAAAATAGCAAAGAACTTATAAATACCAACGCTGTACTCGGCTGAACAATAATATTACTTTGGGATAAATTTAATAAAATAATCAGTAAGAACCACCAGAAATGCCAGGCCGCGTGTGATTAGCGTTCTTAAGAGCTGGCTCATCGTATGATTAAGCGCGCTCTGCTCATACGTGTCAAGAGTGGGCTCGCTTCGCTCGCTCGGCTCGTAAAAAGTATTCTCAGTTTTAATATAACCTGCCTTACCAAGGAAGGTATAACCAAGCTTTAATAATCCCTGGCTTGTCGGTACTAGCTTTTCACTGGCGTGGTATGCTCGCTTCTCTCACTCAGATCGAGCGTGGATGTTACAGTTCCAATCAAACCCTCATATGCAGGGGTGTCTTCTTACTTGGTCTTCTGCCATTGAAATCGATTTCTGATGATTTATTTAAGTTATTAGGGGTACCCAAGCTTTTACCTAAAGCTCATAACTAAATTTTTTAGACTTATTTTGTTCTTCATGATTTAAATTTCTTCGATTGTCGTTTTATTACAATTTCGAGTGGAGAATTTACAGCCGATATTAGACGGAATCTTTTTGTTTTATAGGCTTTTGTAAGGAAATTCACGAAATATTTGCTCGACACTGGACTTAGTAGGCTCATTGCATTCCTTATGAAGTAATATTTTACCGTATGATGATAAGCAGATTTACGGCCGATATGAGACGACATCATAAACTTTTTTCTTTATATAATTATTTTCTGATACTGCCGTATTGTATTTACTCGGCACTGGACTTTTGAGGCCAGTTCCGTTCATTATGATGCAAGCTTACTTCGTTTGAGATTCTTTTCGTTTCTGGTCAGATTTACGGCTTATATAAGACGACATCTGAAATTAATTTGCTATTGGCACCGAGTCCCTTGTTCACAAACTAAACTAAATTTAAGTTCAATGCATCTTTTTCTTTCTATTTAATTTAGAAAAGGACAGAAGATAAATATTAGTTTAGTCCTGTTAAACTAGTCAGCGCCTGACGTAAATTGACGTATTTTTTGTAGCCATGTCGTATCACGTCTAATCTGTCTAAGGAGTATCTTAATTTGACAGGACTAAACTAATATTTTATCTTCTGTCCTTTTCTTAATGAAATGGAAAGAAAAAGATGCACAGAACTTAAATTTAGTTTAGTTGGTGAACAAGGGAATCAGGGCCATTGTCAACCTCAAATGCATTTTTAATCCCATTTCGGCCAATATTTTTTTGATGTTTGTCCGTAGGTTGTGGTAGTGCTTTCAGTGGTTTGTCAACTCCAGATAATGGTACCAGAATCACCTTTCAAACTTAACATGTTGTTTGCGCTATACGAATTGGAATTTCAACTCATAGTGAAAAAGAAGGTCGCGCGAGTTAAAAGACTGAGACTCGTGATAGAGATAAAACTAATTTTATTCTAAAAACGTGTTAGTAGTACAGTGGTATGTTGTAGAGTCAATACAATAATGTATCTAAATTATATTTGGGTTAGTTTATATACTAAGTCTTATCAGCTAATACAATGGTGGGGGCAGGTTGGTTGTCACCACAATTCATTTATCTTTATCGCTTCCGTACCCGTCCGGTATCTCTACTGTTTCGTCTCGTTATCTTGACTAATTCATATTTATATTTATTTATAATCAATTCCGCTCATCCCATTGTTATGGGGTGGTAGCGTTATCTCTGCTGTTGACTGTCCAACCTCGTTATCTTGACTCTCCCCTTCTAGTCTTTTTGTACTCTGTCGGGTTTTTATGATTCGACGAGTTAAAAAGACGATAGTTAACAAGATTATGGTTACTATCGTTATGTAGGTCAGGATCCCTATGTTTTTGATCTTATCAGAGGTTAAGTCGGGTCTATTGATGGCTGCGATCTGCTCTTCTATGTTGTCCATATTTTCTGGTAACGTCATTGGTAACTCGTTTGCTGGTTCTGTGACTTCAGTAAAGGTCTGAATATCCACAGGATCTTGAGTGCTTCCGCATTTGGTGTTGTCTTCTATATAGGAGTCTACGATGGTCACGCTTCTGTCGGCACATCTATCATAGATTGTTTGTTCCTTTAATCTGAACTGGAAATATAAGTCATTTTGAATTTTGTATGAGTATTGTTCTGGACAGTAGATTTTTATAACGCTACAGTTGTTGCGTTGTTTCAGAATGCTTTCTTCTACACATTTCTTTGTTGGTGAAGCTGTACATATATTGTTGTTACATTTGTCTACTTTATACACATGATTGGTTCCCGTTAAATACTGGCCGTTCTTAATACTAGGCATTTGACAATATTGGTTAGATGGGGTGATTATGCTAACTACTGTTTCTAGATTATATTGTTCTTTAGAGACCATGGGTAAAGCGAATTGGAATATTAATAGTTTGTTTTGTTTAGTTAATGTGTCCCATCCTATTAGGTATTCGTATTTATTAGAGAAGTCGAACATATAAAATTCTATTGGATTACTGTGATGTCCGAAGATATTTACCATGGGGTAGGTTATTATTTTACCATTATGTTTCGAGAGTCCATGCGGGGTTTGGACTGAAAATGTTTCGTCAATATAAGTCGCGTATCCATCCGATATTAATTCTTTAGCTATATTGGGTTTAATAAATGAGCGTGTTGATCCGGTGTCTATTAGTATTTTTTCGTCTGTATTAGGTATTTTAATGTATGGTAGTTGAGTATGATTAGGTGTAGAATTTATGTTGGGGTATTCTGGGGTGAATCCGTTTGAAAATCCTCCGAGTTTGGGTCATATTCGTGTGTTGGTTCACAAATTTGATCATTGTTTTGTGTTGTTTGTGTTGTAAAATATTCGTTGGCGCATTGCTGCATGTATTCTTCAAAAGGGGTATCGGGATAGTCATCACTATTACATTCAGGTTCGTCGATGTTAAATACTCGGTTTCTTTTTAATTGAGGTCGTTCTGTTACAGTTCGCATAGTCGCGTCTTTATCCTGTAATTCGGGAATTTGTGGTTTTGGTTGCCAGTTTGGTCGAGTTGGTTGCCAGTTTGGTCGAGTTGGTTGCCATGGAGGTCTTTGATTAAAATTATTAGCATTATTATTGAAATTACGCTCAGGGTGAGCGTGAGTTTGCTTATTATTATGGTTGCCATACCAAGGTTGTTTAGCTTGTCCTGCTTGTTGCATCCGAATCCTAGCCGAGAAAGGTGAGATTGGATATGTGTGTCTCTGCTGGACAGGTCTATTACCAAGGTTTGAATTATACACAAGGGCGTTGTGTTGTTGGTGGGTTGAGCTCAAATTATTTTTAACGAAAGGTTGAGTATGACCATTCGGTTTGTTTCCCGTATTTCTGATGTTAATTACGTATCCTTCTTTGTCAAGAGTTCTAGCTCTAAGGCAAGTTTCTAGGAAGTCTAATTTTTCACAGGCTGGTTTATATTCAGGTGGTAGGAGTGATATTAACTTTTGGTTAGCTATTTCCTTTAAACCGGTGTGTACATGTTGGTTAATTGTACATCCTTCAGCTATTAACATTTGTAACTCGTATATAACGTTAGTTAAGCTTGGTGAGCTTGGTCTTAAGTTATTAATTTCCTGAAACACATCTCCTATCGTTCTATTCCATGATCCATACTGTTGTTTTAGGATTTCTTTAATTTCTAACCAAGTGAAGTTATGGGGGTAGCTATATATGAGAGTAGCCGCATTGCCTGTTATTTTTGACAAGATTATATTGACTTTCTGCGCATCTGTGCCAGAGGTTATTTGAATAAAACGTTCTACTGCGGTGATAAAACCGTGTAGGTACCTTTCTCCACCTTCTCCAGAGAACTGGGGAATAGGAATATTACTTTCTGGTCTAATTTGGGAGTTGGAATCTACGGGTGGTGTCATTATTAACTTTGGGGTGTTTACTAATTTTCTACCTGAAGGAGTAAATGCCAGTTTGAGGTTGTTTTAAACGGGAAATAATCACGTGTACTTACAGTTGTGTTGTGAGAATGATGAGGGCTATCACTGTCTTCATCTGGATGTAGTAGAGGCTTCGTAGAGTCGGGTCTTTGAAGTCCGTCGATTTACTCCGATGAGCTTCTATACTGCGATGTACGAAGAGAAGTTCTTCTTGGCCAGCGTCACCTTGATGTGTACGGAGAAGAGTTTTTCTCTGAGTCAGCGTCACCTTGCAGGAGAAGTCTTGAATCTTTTTCTTTATTTGTAGGTTCTGGGCAGGTTTGATAGAGTAATCTTCTTGGTTCGGTGTCTGGTAGCGGAGATACAGCAATTCAGCACGTCGCCTTGATTGATAATTTCTTCAAGAAATGCCCGTAACGTTGGGCGCCAGTTAAAAGACTGAGACTCGTGATAGAGATAAAACTAATTTTATTCTAAAAACGTGTTAGTAGTACAGTGGTATGTTGTAGAGTCAATACAATAATGTATCTAAATTATATTTGGGTTAGTTTATATACTAAGTCTTATCAGCTAATACAATGGTGGGGGCAGGTTGGTTGTCACCACAATTCATTTATCTTTATCGCTTCCGTACCCGTCCGGTATCTCTACTGTTTCGTCTCGTTATCTTGACTAATTCATATTTATATTTATTTATAATCAATTCCGCTCATCCCATTGTTATGGGGTGGTAGCGTTATCTCTGCTGTTGACTGTCCAACCTCGTTATCTTGACTCGCGCGTGCGAGTGCACTCGATGTGACGTTATAGGCAAATTATGTCCTGACTCAAAATTGGTACAAATATGACATATCTTTTGAATGCTCAACCATTGCTGTAGCATTCAAGTTATCGTAGTAATTAGCGGTCGGAATCTTAAATGTTTTTGATGGTGAAAAATATTGAACTTATGGCAAGTTCAACATTTACAACGGGCAGTACACCGACCGAAAAGACTGATTTCGTGATTCTAAGCAAAAAAAAAAATAGAATTTAAGTTATTATCCTGCTGTTTTTATTAGCAACCTGCTCTGCTTTCTACAGCTTTAAACCTTTAGTAATTTCTTAGGATTTGATCTTCTACCTACCTTTTGTGTCTTAGACTTTCCACTCATATCAAAGATAATCACATTTTTTTTCATGTGTTCTTATCTTGAACTCTATGTTCAAGACATTGAGAGTTCATATTAGCATTAAATTTTGACGACTACCGGGGCCTTTTGATGAGTAATAGTACAAATCAGACGACTACACACAAACACAAATCGCCTTTTTTTTTGCATTTTCTTAAATAAGTATTTATCATCACACTAAATTATAGAATTGAATTACTTATTTAGAACAACGGATAAATTATCTATTTCATTATGTAAAAAGTATAATTCTAAATGAAATGGATGTCACACAGCAGTTCCTCAAAGTCAGTGAATTTTGAAACCCGGCGAGTATTGGTACATTTACCTTAAGCCCACGAAGTCCTCTACTCCTCTCTAATCTTCGCTATTGGCTTTGGAAAGTTCAAGATGGTAATGCCACTCCGTCATTGCCACAATAAACTTTGTACGCGTTATTACAAAACCAGATTTTGGTACTTATGTTTAGACAACCTGGGTCTGCAGATAAAGCTGGTTCAGGTATACCATCGCGCCATTTTATAATGTCGACTATGTCAGAATAAACAGCCTATAATGTTCCCACTTCTGGGACACAGGCCTCCTTACGATGAGAAGCAGTGGGCCGAAATTTACCACGCGGGCCCAGTGCGGGTTGGTAGATGTCACATGTCTTCGAAGTTTTGGTTCAAGAGCATACCGATTTCCTTACGATGTTTTCCTTCAGCATTTTGAGAGCAGCCGTGTTGAAATAAATTACACAAAGTAGTGCCTGGGCTCGAGCCCACGACCTACAACTAGTAAGTCATTGCTGTTACCACTGGGCCACCACTTCTCTAGCTTAACGTTCTTAATTAAAAACCTAATTAATTTAAACCCGAGCTTAAAGCCCGCTTGCAATACAACTCATTAAATGCGTGTAACGTTAAACATATTTAAAACGTCATTCTGTCCCTGTAATCTACAAATGATTGACAGAAACAGGAACACTCTAATTGCATAACACACTTTCAATCAAAATCTGATTAATTTTCAAGAATATTGATATATATTCATAAGATCAAAAAATTATTTGCTTAGCAACGTAATTAACGCAATGAATGTAGTGGGACTGTGAAATTGAAAGCCATCGCTACTGTTAGTGTGTTCCGCAATTACCCCTGGGAACTCAGTCGAAATACGGTTCGAAATAGAAAAAACTGGCAGAAAGGTAAACTTTGAACAAAAAGATACAAATCGTTTTATATTAATAAGATGGTGTATGATCCAGTCTAGCGCTAATTGCTATTAACGTTAGTGCATCGATATGCATTAACCATTGTAGATCCAGCGTATCGATACTGGTATCCAAACTATCGTCTAATTAATGAGAGAGAGAGTAAAGTTAGTTTAGTGCAACTTACGTTACACGAAAGAATTTGCTTAAAATCCTTACTTTACTAATTAATTAGTAATTTACTTTGATATTTAGATCGCGTTAACAAGTCAGTAATGGTTATGAGCTTGCTGCTACCGAAAGTTCTTAACCGACTACTTCTTAGAAGATAATTATGCTGAACGAAACTCACGGGATTACATAAATATTTTTAATAGAGCTACTTTGTACTACTTGTAACTCAACTCTTACATATTTCTTCTTAGCCATCGATGGCCAAAAGGTCAAACATCCTTGGCCCAAGATTCAGCTGCGCGAACTCCGCTCACTGTCACTGTCCGCGCACAGTCATAAGATGCCTCCCACTAATAAAATGACTTTCTACTAATATTATAAACGCGAAAGTTTGTGAGGATGAATGGATGTATGTTGTTACTCTTTCACGCAAAAAGTACTGAAAGGATTTTGATGAAACTTTACAGTAATGTAGCAGTCTGATGTATAATCACAATAACTCATAGGATACTTTTTATTCCGATATTCCCACGGGATCGATATTTATGCGGGTGAAACCGCGAGGCGCAGCTAGTATTATTATTATTGTACCTTTTTACTCAAATATCTTTATGCCATTTTCACTTTTAAGTGTTGGGTGCGTACGTACATGAATATACAAGCTGGAGCATCAGTCATTTTGCGCTACCCTATATAAATAAATAATTAATTAATAGAGTGCAGAAGTGCCATTAAACAATTACCTTTTAAGTGCTGACCTAGTAAGCTGAAAACAACATTAACAGCTGCTGTGGACGTTATATACCAACAGAGGTACGATCACCTTATTAAACCTTCATCACTTTTGGACTTTGGCACATTATACTTACTCGTTAACGCGTCACTTTTTTGCGTCGTCATTTGCACCGTATTATATGACGAACTGCCCTGTTGGTCTCGTGGTCGCAAGCACGACTACTGAGCTTGGGGTCCTGGGTTCGGTTCCGGGGTCGGGCATAGTGATATTGGGAATTTCTTAGTAACAGCCCGGAGTTTGGATGGTGCCGGCGTGATACCCCTGCGCCGCGGAATGCATGTTAAGCCGTTGGCCCTGCGCCTGATCTCTCTCCGGTCGTGTCGGATTACCGTACACTAGTGTGAGGGAGGAGGGAGTGCACCAGTGTCTGCACACACACTTGTGCATTATAATATATCCCGCGCTGAAGGCTGGTGTTCGCTGAGATGGTTCGCCAAGGTCGAAACTTGATCTGGAGGACTATTTAATTATCAGTCTATACTAATAATAAAGCTGAAGGAGAAAGGCGTGCCAGGGAAGTATGTGCAGTTGATTGGAGCGATGTACAGTCGATGTAGTACCCAAGTCCGGTCTACAGTGGGCACTACTGGCAGCTTCGATGTGGCTGTCGGCTTGCACCACGGCTCAGCAGTCAGTCCGTACCTCTTCGTGCTGATAATGGATGCTCTTACATCGGACATCCAAGAGGAGGCTCCCTGGTGTATGCTGTTCGCCGATGACATTGTGCTGGTGGCCGAGAGCGGCTCAGAGGTCCAGAGCAGATTAGAGAGGTGGTGGAAAAGACTCGAGACCGTGGGCCTGAGAGTAAGTCGGACCAAAACTGAGTATCTGTTTTGTGATTTTGGCGGTCTCTTCAGTCCTAGGCCCATGTCTCTCGCCGGAACGCCCTTATCGATCTGCTCCGACTTTCGGTACCTCGGGTCACTTGTCCAAGGAGATGGCGAAGTAGACCGAGACGTAACGCACCGGATCAACTCAGGATGGATGAAATGGCGACAGGTCACAGGAACAACTTGCGACCCACGGATGCCCCTCAAGTTAAAGGGGAAAATTTATAAGTCCGTGATAAGGCCTGTCGTACTTTATGGATCTGAATGCTGGGCTGTGAAGAAGACGGATGAAAAAAGATTGCATGCAGCGGAGATGAGAATGTTGAGATGGATGTATGGAGTGACGAGAATGGATAAAGTAAGAAATGAGTATATAAGGGGAAGTTTGAAAGTGGCGCCAGTGACAGAAAAGTTGAAAGGAAATCGTTTGGCTTGGTATGGGCATGTGATGAGAAGGGACGAAACGCATGTGAATAAAAGAGTGATGAATATACATGTTGATGGATGGAGAGGGAGAGGAAGGCCGAAGAAAAGGTGGATGGATTGTGTGAGGAATGATATGAAAGAGAAGGGAGTGAATGATAGCGTGACGGTTGACAGGGGAGAATGGAAGAAGAAAACGTGTTGCGCCGACCCCAAGTAACATGGGATAAGGGCAGGAAGATGAAGATTACTAATAATAAAGCTGACAAGTTTGTTTGTTTGTTTGAATGCGCTAATCTTACTGCCAGTCGTCAGTCAAATAGGAAAAAATATTTTTGCATTTGGTAGCCCAATTCTTAAGGAAGGCTACAGACTACTTAACATCACGCTAAGACCCTAAGAAGACGAGCAAAAGTCAGACACAACGTTAAGCAAAAACGAAGTAGGAGCGCGAATAAGTGATGCGATGCGATGCGATGGGGCGGGTCGGGGGAACAAGAAATTTCACGCGGACGAAGTCGCGGGCTGATGCTAGTTATTATTATAATATGAAAAAGTTATAATTAAGTATATTTAAATTAGTTATAATTAAGTTTATTTTAATCTAATATTATTTACTAATTTTTTTATTTACTAAAATAATTACTAAGTGTAATATGTAATAAAATAATACACATTACACTTAGTTTTAAATACAGAGTGTATTTAAAACTAAGTGTAATGTGTATTGAACTGTCTCCGAGAACATGTCTTCTCCCCAGGTTGCTTTGTATTGCAGCTATGGTTCATTTATCATCTCCTTTTCAAACAAGGTGTGGATCTATTCTTCTCGCCATAACTATTTATGGCCAAGCGGCCGTGAGTGGACCCCCAACTGTCAATACTGGTCCGCGGGGTAATTGCGTAACACTCATAAAAAGAAAATTGATCGCAATGGGTTTCATTTTGACAGTTCACACACGTTTATTGCGTTATTTATGTTGTTGAGCAGACGAATTTTTCAAATCTATGAACCAATGGGTTAGTAATATCCTTCAAAACTCTCGGATTTTGATTAAGAGTTTGTTAAGCAATTAGGTTAGTATTCACACGATCTAAGCAAGATTTTAATACTCGGACCAACGGCTGAACGTACTTTCCGAGACACGGCCTCTCCGTGTCTCGGAAAGTACGTTCAGCAGTTGGTCTGGCTCGGTCTCGGTATGTAATAATGGCCTCTCCGTGTCTCGGTCTTGGTCACACATCCGCGGACCAACCGCAGCAAGCGTAGCTTAACCTGATCAATCGACCCGTGTGGCTATGTATTATATATAGCCCCCCCCCCATGTTATGTTATGAACATTATTGCTGGAATTATAAATATCAATTGGATGATAAGCAACTTTGGCATTTCAAATTGAATTGCTATCCTCAAAACTGAATGTCACTCTTGTTGAGTGACTGACGTACGTAATTAATAATTATCTTGTAACATTTCGAGTCGCTTGCATGATCACTAACACATTTGTGGAGCGTGCGTCTACCAATTTTCAAAAACGTCAGAACTTTAAAAATGACATGTGTTCATATCTTGATACCTACCTACTTTGTCATTTCTAGTATAGAGACCGGTCGAACATAGTTCATAGGGGAAGGGGGGGTGGGGGGGGTAAATGGGACAATTGCACCTATTGGCCCCCTTGATCCGCGTTTGAGGAGGACTCATACCCTCCTGTTGACGTAATCTCGAAACCTTTCAATATTTTCCGTCATCCCATCTTATTTGAATCTTTGTAGTTCGTTCACCAATGTCATTTTTGAATATCTATCGTATCTTTGAACTCCTTAGGCGTTTCAACGTCTAACAATCTATACTTGTATTGAAGCTTTCAATCGGAAACAATATTCAAGCATTGCTAAAGGTGGAGTTCTGATAGTACGAGAGCCTATGACCAAAATTTGTGCCTCATGGTTTTACGACCGAAACCGTATAAAATCTATAGATTTGGTTTTTTTTTTTGGCTCCACGAAGTTCCACCGGCTGTCGAGGACGAGTCCCAGGTACTTCATCGTCAGCTCGACGGCGATGCGAACCCCTCCCGCCGTTGTTTGAGAACCCGACGGTGGCGCGTCCCGAGGACCATGTAAACACATGGCCTCAGACTTGTGCAAGGCCACCTCGAGTCCCAATTGCCGGATCCTCTCGACGATTGTCGCAACCCCGCGTGTTGCGTAACACACATCAAATGACGCTATGGGTTTAATTTTGACAGTTCACCCACGTTCATTACGTTATTGAGTAGACCAAATTTTCAAGCATATGAAGCAATGGATTGGCCCTAATACCCTTCAAGACTCTCGGGTTGTGATTGAAAGTGTATTACATAATTAGGGTGCTGGTTGCTATGTTAAGGTCGGTTAAATTTTTTGACATTTACAAACCCATTTTGTAAATGTCAAAAAACTTCAGGCCACATGTGACGCTCCAAATATCATCGTAATAAAATGACGAAACCTGTGCACATTTTTTATATCAGACATATTGTGATAAAATCGCTTTCCTATTTTTTTGACAAAGCAGAAATAGGCCCCAATAAAACTTTGACGTTTCTGACCGGTACTGCCCACCGGATCGGGTTCAGAATCTAACGATTTTATACGGTTTTGTCCGTAAAACGATGTGATATGGTTGTGGTTGTGGGCTCTCGTACTATGACGCTAGCATTCGGGCGTTAAAATGAACGGAAGGATAAACCAGCTGGCGAATTTTACTCAGTAGTTTGTAATATTTGATTGGACTTACAATTAATCAAAATCGACCCTCCTAACGAAGAGTAATTAATAGAAGCAGAAATGAACGGCAGCGTATTGTAAGTTTAAGCATTAATTTCGTGTTTATAGAGATCTTCGTACCTATCATCAGAGGTTCCATAATAAATTCATGCACATATGCAAGCTAGCTAATATTGATTAAACTGTTGTTTGAACTCCTACTCATTAAAAGATCACAAATACGAGTATTATGTTAATAAAGCAGTGAACAGATACGAAATAGTAAAAATGCAACGAGTTTTGTTTGAAAACTAGCGTCTGTTCGCGACTTCGTCCGCGTGAAGTTTCTTGTCAACCCGACCCACCCCGTCCCATTGCATTGTTTCACGTCCACTTCACGCACGCGTATACGCCAAGAATGGCGCTAAGTATCGTCAACCCAAAAAAAGCATTGTTTCAAATAACAATTACAAAATGATGGCCTTGCCGTAAGTTAAATAATAACGAGTACATACGTATCCTTATTATTTGACGTACGTAGGTTACGTTAACCAACCGTTTGAAACAACCGGCTTCTGCACTTTTTAACAGTGTTAACCATCTGTGACTTGTACATTATTCCAATTTTTTTGGGGATCCGTATTTATTCTAAAAAAATATGGATGCGATCACTCACTTGCATCTTTCTACCTAATAATGATAAAAGGAACCTACGTAACGAGTTTTGAATAAAAACTGTTTTTTTTTAGTGGAGTTTATTTTTCACTAAAAGCGCTACAGTAAGTTCTTTCTTTACAGAGTAGTTTACGTTGGTGAAACCGGGCCGAACAAAAACGTGTCGATCGCTGTTGAGACTGAAAAAAGACTGAGCGACATTTATTATGTGTCGGACCAGCCTGTGGACCACATCGGCGAGTCGGCTTACATGTGCCTGCAGCCTGACAAGTGAGTGCAATTAACATCTATACGTGTATCTAAAGCAAACGATGTTTTTTTATCCATTTTACGTTGCCTCGCAACCACGTACGAAGTAACTCGATGCAGGCGAAACGACTATTGTTTCGCCTGCATCGAGGTACAAACACAGACTTCACATACACGCACCGATCCGGAAATACTATTGTAAGTACCTGGATGGCATGGATACTTTCCAATACCAGACCTAAAGCTACTCAATATTCACGGTTGTTTTTATTAGATAGGTATAGGGATAGTTTAACCACTTGCATTGTTTTTTTTTTTTAATAAATCCGGAGAATCGCTATACTTGCACCTCGAAATATCAACATTTGTCAGAAAGTGACGTGTCAAGCAATTTTGAACCATGTGCTTTGCACCTTTATCTGTCAACTTGATATGTCCAGCGGGGTAATTGCGTAACACATTATCACTAGCAATGGTTTTCATTTTGACAGTTCAACAACATTCATTGCGTTATTTACGTTGTTGAGCGGACAAATTTTTCGAAAATATGAAGTAATGGATTAGCAATATCCTTCAAAATGTTTCAGGTTTAGATTGATAGTGTGTTACGCAATAAGGGTAGTGCCACTGTAACTATGTAAGTTCCGTGTTTAAACGTTTAGGCAGCGGTGCGGTGGTCGGTGGTCATGCATAAATGGCCGCTCCATTTATGCATGACCACCGACCACCGCACCGCCTATTTACCTGCTAAATTCCATTATTAGAAAATATTGTCAACCGGCCTGACAGATTTTTTTTAATTTTGTGGTCTGATTTAATTTCCGGGACACGTAGGGGTCACGATGTAAAAATTCAGATGAGAATTCAAAATCCTTGTGAATTGGCTAAAGGACATTAAATCTTACAAGTAAATAAATCTTTAATTGATTTCTACTTCCTTCTTTGATTTAATTACCTGTGACTTTAAAGTTAGGCTTTTCTGGTCGCTACACGACAATGGGAGAATCGATAACTTTCCGATTTAGTCAATCACTAGCGTATATGTAAAATAAATGGCTTTTGCGCAGCACAAAGACAGCGACAGATGTTTTTGTGTGAGTAAGTTGTACGGTGCATGATAAACGCACGCTATGTTTGGTGAGGTTAAGTTTATAATTGATTTTATATATATAGATTGTGTAGTACGTTCTGATTTATGAGTTGAAAGTGTGTGCGCGACTTTGTATCTATTGCTTTTACTGAACCACATGTGTAGTAGTGGGATCGTCTTAACGATATGGAGTTCTGATACATTTTCAACTACAAGGCATATCTCCTTCTATCCTATATCTATACTAGTGGAGAACTTTTATTATGCCTATATTATAAATAATTGAATGTCTATTAAAAGCGATGTAAATCGTTATTGTGATCATTGTAATCTGTAATATTGGACAAGGAAAATAAATAATAAATAATTGGATGATATAAATGATTGAATATAAGAAGATTGATTAACTGTGACTGATATTTTAACGTATAAGTGTAAAAGTTAAAAATTTAATAAAAATAATTGTACCTACCTAAATATTTGCACGCCATGAGAAATGGCAGACATGTCGTGAGCCACTCTTATTTTAAGATCTTGCATGCATGTATTATTTTAATTCTGTATGTATACAGATGTTTGAGCAAATAAAATTTCTTATTCTTGACAAAAAAACGAGATTTCTTTATTTTTCAGTGACCCATCACATAGCCTCAGCTACGCATTCTGTACATCAAACTTAGTAACGTTACACAAAAATAATTGCTGGGAAACCACTTTACTTGTATATAGTATTTATTAGTGTTAATTTGTTCTTGTACAATACTTTTATTTTTGGTGTGAACATTTGTTGTTTGCGGTAGTATGCAATGTAACGCATGCTAAACATTATGCTTATGGGTGCATGCAACGGTACAGAGGTCGTGGGGGTATTTAAAGTTTTTATAATACAACTTAAAAACCTGTTTTCGTAAAAACAAGTCAGTAAAAATTGGAATTTTGATCTTCAATATCTCCGTAACCAGAAGGTTCTCAGGTATGATCCAGTACAAAAAAAAAAATACAATAACTGGGAGAATAAGCGACTCTCGGCTTCGTTAAGTGTCTTTTTTACACCCGTTATGTATGTTTAATATTCCTATTTGTATACACATAAATCTTTCGGAATAAATTCAGTGAATGATGCTGAAAACCTCATCAAAATCCGTTGCGAATTTTACAAGAACAACACAATCACTCAGACAGGATAAATGACTTTAATTTAATACAACGAGTAACTGAATTAATGCTCATTATGAAAATAGCTTGTTCAGAATCGTGTACTGAATCGAGTTCTGTCATTTTTAATTTAGGTCATTTTTATCCCCAAAAATAATGAAAACTACCTAAATTACATTAAATTTTGTATTTTTTTGACTGTGCAGCGGAACAGTGACTGTTCCACTGCACAGTCAAAAACATACAAAATGGATGAAGTACATACTACGCTAGACCCTTATACGTGTACGACTGTGAGCGTGCATAGATTTGCAATGTGACCACAATTTTGTGGCACAATCAGTATAACTAATTTAATAAATAAACATTGTTTTATACTCAGTACTCGTAGCGTGGGTATCGGCTGCCCGGGGAGGAAGACAATTTTGCCGCCCTCTTAATTAGGTATTTCAATTTAATGTGTACTATACAGTATATACATTAAGAACTTTTCGGCAAGAACAGTCATCATTTTTTCGCATTATACAGGTTAGATTTCAAATAAAGAAGTTGTATTTGTTTTACAATCAAGTTTATTAATACAAAAATTCTTACTTCAACCATTGATATAACAGGTACATATACATATACATATACATCCTATATCTATACTAGTGGAGAACTTTTATTATGCCTATATTATAAATAATTGAATGTCTATTAAAAGCGATGTTAATCGTTATTGTGATCATTGTAATCTGTAATATTGGACAAGGAAAATAAATAATAAATAATTGGATGATATAAATGATTGAATATAAGAAGATTGATTAACTGTGACTGATATTTTAACGTATAAGTGTAAAAGTTAAAAATTTAATAAAAATAATTGTACCTACCTAAATATTTGCACGCCATGAGAAATGGCAGACATGTCGTGAGCCACTCTTATTTTAAGATCTTGCATGCATGTATTATTTTAATTCTGTATGTATACAGATGTTTGAGCAAATAAAATTTCTTTCTTTCTTTCTTATTTATTAAGGGGATTCCCCGAATTCGTCACAGAATAAGTAATGAATGCACGCCTACTAACCAGTGTACACAACCAGTTTACATGTAGCAAACAAATAAATAAACAAGTAAAAAATCCGTGCTCTTTTCAATCGGTCCGAATTTACGAGTACTTATAGTTGCGTTAAAAATATGAAATGGTTCAAATATTTACAAAATATATTTTATTACTTACTGTGACATTTTGCGGCCCCCAAAAATGTGTCACCCGGGGGCGCCCCCAGCCCCCACTACGCTACGCCACTGTTTATACTTATTAGTAAAAATTCAGCGTCTGTATTATGATTATAACATAATATTCTAATTGTAAATTGTAATTCTATTGTTGTATGATTGTGTTGTTTGTTGTGATTGTAATTCTATTGTTTGTTTGGTGGTGTGCGATAATTCCTCGTAATTCGTCTTCCGTAAAGAACAATGCTCATGGATGTATGGAATCCCGTACCATGCTGCATCAAAGTCAAACATTTTTCTTATAGACTACACTTATCATATCAACTCCTACAAAAGTTCTTTTTGTAAGCAAAACCCAGTTTCAGATATTTAAAAAAAGTCGAAATAACCTGAAAACTGGATACTATATTTTGTTTGACATGTAGTACACGGACGGCCATTATTGCTTAAAAAAATGATAATCGCTTAAATAAAAATTCTATTCTGTTTTATTCTAGTTATTTTTAAAGTATATTTTTTATCGTCGCGAACATTGGTCCTTCGAGCCGGATCAATGTTCGCGACGATAGGTCGTGGTGGAGCAAAATGAAATTAAGTATAGCGGACTGTATAACAAGTATAATGATTTGAGACATAAAATTACAACGGTCAGTTGAAACATGTAAACAAGTGATATAAAGACGCGCAAGCGCAGCCGTGCACGAAGGAGAGCAACAGCTGACTCTTCGTGGCGGTGTGGTGCGGGGGCCCGCGCTCGGCCGTCGGCCGGCTGACTCCCCGCTGTCCCCGCAACCCTCGTTCACTGCCGCCAGCGCGCGGCGATGTTGAGTGGAGCGCGAGCGGTCTCAACATATATGTTTTTTGAAAGACGTGTTCATGATACTTTCAAAATTCAAGGTTATATTAATCATATCATTTGATACGGAATGTCAGTAAAGGGAATACAACAATTTCAACACTTTTTACTTTAAATTAAATTCCCTGTTCAAAAATCAAATCCCCGACGCGTAATGCCGTAAACAATTATGAAAATGATTACTATAATATTTTGATTTTGATGCATGAGACTTTTTGGTACGACTTTTGGTCATTATCCTTTCCAGTTGACATGCCACTGTAGTCACCTTTTTATTATCTCTAATCAGATTCCGATGGCGAGCTCTAAGCGCAGACAGCGAGATGTCAGGGTCTGGTGAAGGCTACCTTCGAGCTGGTGGCGTGTACGTCCTGTGCCTTCGAGAGCGTCTGGGCAGGCTGGATGCCGCTGTGCTGCACGCCCCCAACCCTCCTAATGAGCTGCACCTGGCCTGGATCGTCCCTCAATATCTCCTCGTCTCTGTGGCGGAGATAATGTTTGCCGTGTCAGGGCTAGAGTTCTCGTTTACACAAGTAAGTCGGTATAGATCGTCCAATTTGAAATAGCTCTGTGCAGTGAAATTCTCGTGGTGGCAATAGACGTTATTCATATTATAATACAGAGGAAGATAAAAATGTCCGCAAAATAAAATACGAAATCAGTTCAGCCGTTTAGGAGCTACGATGCCGCAGATAGACTTACAGATACACAGGTTACACTTATAACACCCCTCTTTTTCCGTAAATTCATAGTTCTCATGGTTGTTTTAGACCCTTTATATATTTTGTGTAAATTGTTTCATAACGACCGCTCCCAAAACGGAAACTACTTATATCTAACCCGCACTGGGCCTACTCCCTCTCCTAGAGAGTAGGACTGTATCCCAGCAGTGGGAACATTATATAGCTGATTATGTTATGGTTGTTTCAGGCACCGAAAAGTATGAAAACTATTACCATAGCTGCTTGGTATGTGTCCGTAGCTTTCGGAAACTTGATAGTTATTCTCGTCGCTCAGACCAAGATATTTCAATCAAGGGTAAGTATTATGACTGAACTATATTATATTGCAACTATTCAATCCTCCCCTTTGGTGTCAGATTTTCTTTGAGGACTAACACCGGATACGGTTAATCTTTGCTAACGAATAGTTTATCAATACACTTTTGAATCAATTGTTTAATCATTCAACCGCAGCCAATCGCCACGTTCACTCGTTACGTAAAAAGAAAGATAAAGGAGATAGTTTTTTTTTGTTAGGCGAATAGGCCCACCGAAAGGTATGGTGTCTACTAATGAACCGCATCTCGATTTGTTCCTTATGGTCTCTAGATTACATTGGTAGTAATAATTATACTTCGTCTAATGGGAATACTGAGAAATACTAAAAGTGCTATTGTTTAGTGAGTAGGTTAGCCTAGTCAGTATTATAATGTAGTAGAATAGTGCACTGCTCAGTAATGAATAGTAGTGATACGTATAGGGTGTTTTGAACGATTCATGAAATCAAAAATCACATATGCAACAAAGCATTTTTATTACTATAAGTATATCAATTTCGACGTCAAGCGACTTAGAAGTAGATAGTATTTCATCTTAAAAAGACGCAGCTCGCTCCACCAGTCATCTTGATACCGTGTCTAAGATAAAAATACTTAAATACCACACGCTCAACATTATATGTATGTGCACAACAGCCAACAGTACCAACGTCTGCCCACCAAACAACTTGCTGGATACTTGCAACAATATCCAGCATGAGTAGCTCTAATTTTAGAAATTGATGTTCTAGGTACCTAAATGCACCTGAAAACAATAGATTTGTGTTAGATAATAAGGGTGAGTTGCATCAACTAACTATAGCGATTACCAATGTTTTGACAGCCGTCATATCTCCGGTTAAACGAAATTCGGGTTGCATCATTTTGACTATTGTTATAATGACGTCATAAATAACCATAACAAGCAATTATAACGATAATCATTGCTTTGACAGCCGTCAAATCTCCGGTTAAGCGAAATTCGGGTTGCATCATTTTACCAATTATCACAAGTGTCAAAATAACGTCACAAATAATTATAACATTAATCGCCCAACTTCGTGCGGTTAAAGCCTATAGTTATATAGGTTTGTGTCATAATTTTTTTGGAGTTTGGCAGTGAATTCCTTTTCAGTGTCGTCTCATGCTTGTTTTTTTAGTTGTTTTGTGCTAGTCTCGTCTGTTCTTTGCACATCAAAAATGTGTTTTTCTGCAAAGATTTGTAATCTAGTAACTTCTACATTGCTAAAATTAACACCTCAGTGCAATCATCATATTTGCCACAATCAGCCTTTATTGTTTCCACTGCTGTGACACAGGCTTCTTCGTAACGTAATCCATCACGTGTCCCAATGCGGGTTGGTAGATATCACATGTCTTCGATTTTTAGCTCTAGGACATGCCGGTTTCCTCGCAATGTTTTCCTTCACCGTTTTGAGAGCAGTAGTGATGAAACAATTTAATAATCTAAAAAAGATGCAGGTCGCTCCACCGATGAAAACTTAAATACCGCACGCTCCACATTACATATGCACAACAGCCAACAGTACCAACGTCACCAAATAGTTATCTCGCAAGAGCAGCTTGCTGTTAGAAATTGATGTTTTAGGTACCTAAATAATGTACCTAAAAAGACATGGAAGATTTGTGTTAGACAATAAACGTATTCTAACTAATATTATTATTGTTCTTTTTGGTGTGCTGGAATCCACTGCAAAATAATGTTCTTTCCCGCAGTCATCAGGCACAGTATACGTTTGTTGTGAAAATCGACATAGAATACAGGGTGGCAGGGACATCGACGCGCAAACTGTAACCATGGATTCAGCACATGAGTTTAGACCCCATAGCGTCGAAATTTTTCGCACATTATTTTGTACAAACCTACTTACAAAAAATAAAATCATTTATCATTTATAAACTCATGTGCAGAATCCATGGTTACAGTTTGCGCATCGATGTCCCTGCCACTGTATATAATATTCCTGTATCCAAATATCCATAATGTATAAACAGTTTCAATACTTTCTTGCATCGTTTAAACGCACTTTCGTTAAACTGCATTAGGGATGGTTTGACTTGTGTTCGTGAATCCTTGCGTTCACGAGTTACCGCACATCTGCAGCAGTCTCCGGCAATGTCTTCGCACATTGCGTTGAAATCTTGCTGAACAATTAACACAATATCCTTCTGGAGTAAATGCTCTTATGCTGTAATGCATCTTCCAATAACGCAATCCTTCAATTACATACAGGAAAACAGAAATATCAATTTCAAGCAATTCGAAAGAAACGGAAAAATAAAATTAATGTTATTGTCACTTGACACGTGTTGTCTTTCTGACAGTGTCAGATAGTGATGCGGCTCGAATTTGTTTAACTCGTTACTTGAGTAAATATAAGTCCATTTTCTCTCAAGGTGCCACTCGATGTAGTCGCGATTAGATAAACATCACCAGCACTGCCACACTAGTTAACTGTCATTCTTGGATAATAAACCAGGGAATAGATATATTTCGTGTAATAAACCGTCAAAATACTGTGATGTACAGAGTCACAGAGTTTAAATAAGAGAAATTACATGTTCTGTGGGTTAGTGTTGTCAGTTGATAAAGTGTAATATTTTGTCATTAGAATCGTCATTGATTATTCAGATCAACCTGATAATCAGTGGAATCTGAGTAGGACACAACGCTCTTTACAAAGTCGAACAAAGACAATCCTAGCCGAATGTCACACCGATGTACCAATAGGTATAGAACGGTTACTGTATTTTGGATCTTGCTATGATTCTTTTCTTGAAGTTTTTTTTGTGTGCGTTTCAAACGTACGAAGCAACAACCAAGTTAGATTGAGTATTCGAATTACATAGTCGAGACAATCGAGTGCATTTATGACTGAGTAACATCACTAGAGGCAACAAAAGAAAGCGACAAGCGACGATGACAAGCTTGATATGTTGCCCTTGCCAAAAAAATTACCCAACTTTAACGAAAAGAGTTCCTGGAAGGATTTGGGGGAGGGCTTTGCCCAGCAGTGGGACAGCATAGGCTAACAAAAAAAAAACATTTATTATGAATATGGATACTAGTATTACTATTGTTTATTTTATTACTTAATAAAAACAGTCTTGGTTACCGCCTCAGACTGTGACTTATATATAATATGTTTTGATATTTGAAAACACGTTGCGTTTGAGGAATAATCCCACCGAAAAAATAAGGTTGATCTTGGTTATTTTTCAAAGTGTGATGACAATAAGCTTGATGTGTTGTTCCTGTCAAAAAAATTACCCACGAACATTTTGGGGAAATAAGACGTCTTATCACTTGTCACCCTTTTAACTTTAACTTTTTACATTTTACATGATGGTGCAACAACAGATAGTTACGATTCTATGGTCATACTTATTGTTAAAATTAACTTTGACGTAATTATAACGGAGCTTTTGATGCAACTCACCCTAAGCGTATTATAACTAATATTGTTATTGTTTTCTTTGGTCTGCTATAATCCACGGCAAAATAATGGTTTTTTTCCGCAGTCAATAGCCATACTATGCGTGTGTTGTGCAGATCGACATGGAATGTAAATATTCCTGTATCCAAATCTCCATAATGAATCAATGTTTTCAATACTTTCTTACATCATCAATACGCACTTTCTCAAACTGCATGTTGTGACTAAAATAAGCAAAAAATCCATGCGTACACAAGTAACCGCACATCTGCAGCAGTCTCGGAGAATGTCTTCGCACATTGCGTGAAAATATTAATGAACAATTAACACGACATCGTTCTGGTGTAGATTCTATACCATCGTAAAAATTCCGTATTCATTATTATCCTTCATTATTACACACAGGGAAACCGAATTATCAATTTCATGCATTTCGAAAGAAACGGAAAGTTTACAATGAATTAAGTGTTGTTGTCACTTGACATTTGTCTTTCTGACAGTCTCAGATAGTGATGCGAAGAAATAAAATAAAGGCTGGAATCCATTTTCTCTCGAGATGCCACTTGATATAACCGCGATTAGATAAATATCACCAATACTGCCACATTAGTTATAAGGTCATTCTTCATTCTATAATTCAATACGAAGGTAGTTAATAAACCAGAAAATAGATATATTTCCTGTAATAAACCGCCAAAATGCTGTGATGTATAGTCACAGAATTATAATAACAGTAAAAATACATATTCTGTGGGTTAGTGCTGTCAGTTGATCACGTGTAATTTGACATTAAAATCGTCATCGTAACTTCATTGATTACATTATTTATTAGATTGATAGTGGAATGTGAGTAGGAGAAGGCGCTCTTTACAAAGCCGAACAGGGCCAATCTTAGCCGAATGTCACTGACTTAAACCTCAATTTACCAATATTTAATGGTTGCTGTATTTTGGATCTTGCTATGATTCTTTTCTTTAAGTTTTTTTGTGTGCGTTTCAAATGTATGAAGGCTGGGATGTTCGTTTTCGAAATAGAATAGAAAACTTTTATTTCAGACTGGAATCCATAGGATTAGTAACAATTTTACTTAATCGAGAAATTACATAATCGAGACAATCGAGTGCCTGAACGTTAATGACTGAGTAACATCACTACTGCAGTCTAACTGATAAACAACGCAAAGCTAAAATCCGTTTCACGTTGATTTTTAAACCACTTTATGCTAGAGTAAGCAAACTTAAAAATGAGATTAAATACAGAAGGACCTGCTGCAGCGTCAATGGTACTTTTATTTTACTTAATGAAACAAATTCGGTTACCCTCCTTTATGAGTATTTACTATTTTCCCACATCAATAGGTAAGAAATAAAAATATACACTTTTTCAACGCTGGCCCGGTATAAATTGTAATAGGCATCGAGGGAATCTCGTTGGATCGGGGCAAATTGAGGAGCCGGTAAAGCCGACAAGTCATTTTACGACACCTTATTCATTCCATGTTTTCAATTCTTTGCTTCCTAGTAACATAATATTTACTGAGTATAGGGAAAAACACTGAATTTAGGAAACACTACTGGTAGTCGATACAAAAACACTGCATTTAGGTTATAATTTTTTAAACAATACAGTCTAAACACAAAATAAACAGTGGCTTTTAATAACAAAAAAAAATTACACCTTTTAGGAAAATGAAGTATGTCTTTCACAAACTACGAAATTATGGTCAACAATTAAGACATAACTCGAAGGAAAACATCGTGAGGAAACTGGAATGTCCTAGAATCAAAAATTCCAAGACATGTAACATCTACAAACCCGCACTGGGCCCGCGTGGTGGATTACATCCCTCTCCCTCTCACCGAGAGGAGGCCTGTGTCCCATCAGTGAGAACATTACAGGCTGAATATGTAAACTGAATACATATATAACTAATGCAACATGAAATGCCAGATCTTATTACAGATTAAACACATGATACCTGTGTGTTTAATATATTACTAGGCATAAATGGCGACACATTAGCTAACTAATAAAGCATCAATTGGGGTTGTTTGTACATTTACGACATAACTATGATTTATGTTCCACTGATTCTAGTGATATGCACGTCGATTTGATGCTTAACGATAATAGGACTCAAATGTTAACACAAGACGAGATAGAAGATCTATAATGCGATATACGGCATCATTTATTCGAATATGAACGTAAAAATAATATCACGCCATATTTCCTAGATGGTTTAAACGGGATGTTAGTACACCCACATTTCGCCATTTATGTTTAAGTTCCGTGTTACAGAGGGGACCCTAAGCCGCGCAGAAATCCGAGCTGTTGCAGTCAGTTGTATATCCTACTAATATTATAAACGTGAAAGTTTGTATGGATGGATGGATGGACGGACGGACGGACGGACGGACGGACGGACGTACGGACGGACGGACGGACGGACGGACGGACGGATGGATGGATGGATGGATGGATGGATGGATGGATGGAAGTTTGTTACTCTTTCACGCAAAAACTGCTGAACGGATTTGGATGAAATTTTACACACAGATGGTTTATTACTAGGATTAACATATAGAATACTTTTCATCCGGATATTCCCACGGATCGAAACTTATGCGGGTGAAACCGCGCGGCGCAGCTAGTTATAAAATAGAACTAATGTACTTAATAATAATAAGATTGTCGTTCGATACGACAAGGCGAGATAATTCTCGTCTGTCTGCAGTCAACGGTTTCTGCGATGAAATCCATTATAGCGTCGAATACTGAATGAATTAGTCCAATCATTTCAGGATCAATGTTTTTTTCTTGTATGCTCAGCGTCGTTAACGCATTGCATAAAGTAGAGCTATCGAGATACTTAAGACATAACCTATTTCCATAAAATGAGCACCCTCCATTATGTTTATGCGAGATAATTCTCATTACTGGTCCAGTAATGAGAATTATCTCGCATACAACAGAAATTACGTTTTCGATCTGTAATTAAACTAATGGATTCTGGCACGAATTTACTTACCGCAAAAACAATATTTGTGTTAGTTCACCTTGTAGTTTCAAATACGTCTATTTGGCGCTATAACGCTCCTATAACAGAATGGTTAACGTCGAAACAATGACGATTACTATTTCATTTCGAATAATTTCGCTGAAAGTTCGTGCGTGCAGTATATTTACCTGGCGGCCATGCCACATAATGCGCGCATTGCCATATTGTCAAATACTAGTACTTAATGCGTGCCTGATTCGGCGAGCCGTACACTGTGTAACCGCGCCGACTAATGGGAATGCGTACGATCTATGGTCACATTCCCGCCAAAGGTTCAGTTGTCAAATCGTGGATTTAATGACTTTACTACGAGTATACGAATTTCGATAAAACCAAAAGATTCAACGTAAAATGAAAAGTCGACAGTTAACTCTTTATGTGATTATGTGACATAATTGAAGATTATTTAAGACTTTGAACAATGTCTTTAAAAGAAAGTAACCTGTGTTATACACACGAATAGATCCAATAATAAATCCGATGGTGTTCCGAGATATCAGAGTCTCGGTACACCATAAAATTTATTATCATGATAACCATCTGAAGATTCACAAGGTCTCCATCGACTGTTTGAGCGAAACAATATACAGACGGCCCCATCTCTCCGATTAAAATGCAAATACTACACGGCGTCTTTCAGCACGTCACATACACCAGTCCAGATTTCGGCGCTAATATTAGGTGAAATATCAGTCCTATTATTAGTGAGGGACGAATCTAAGGCCTAATATTCCACCTAATATTGATAAAAGATATTCCCTTTTATATTTGTATATAGCTCGGGCCTTTGTGTGTATACCATGAATGGTTATAGACTGGAATTACATAGCTCTAAGGCGTCACAGGTTGGCAGCGGGAGCATTGTTTCCGTCGTCCAATCCCACCTGGTTCAATAGAGCTTTAGAATATGGAAAACAATATACCTACAGAACCCCAGCTCTAAAGCATTGAATGAACAGAGTTGTGTCCTATTTATTCACGTTGACAGTCAGAGAACTGCACTGGGCTCGAAACACACATGATGTGGTTGAGATTGAGAGTTGTAAAGGTAACGACCAAAACCTGGTAACATATTTTCAGTGAAAGACAGATCACTACTGATGATTGCGAGTTAAGCCTGTATTATCATATCTGTCCTTGAATTTCGTCTCACAGTCATCAATAAAGGCTATCTTTCAAGCGAAAATAATAGATAGGGTTCTATAAAGGTTTACTTTTCTTCCAGTGCGTTCTGTTACAGCATATTTATGTTTAAAAAAAACGTTAAAAAATTCTTAAATGACTGGTTTAAGTTATAATTTATGTTAAATTAAAAGTCTGTTGTTAGTAAGTAGTATATTAGTAGTACTAGTACATTATACAAGATTTTAAAGCATTTTGCTGAACAAATGATTTACGCTGGAGTGACATAAGAAACACTAAACGGTTGAGGTTACTTTGAAATGAGGTTTTATTTCGGTGAGTAAATAACTCACTGCTGTTTTATTTGAACGAAATCTATATAATAATAATAAATTTTATTTAAATGTTGGTGACATTAAATTTTTTATGTGTGGTCCCCAAACTACGCGGTGCCTGTATCTTAGGGACTTGTAAGTTCATAACAACTTAATAGGCTCATATCATTATGATAACCCATGTCGATGCGGTATTTATAAGTCCATTTGATTTGAAGATAATTTTTATCTCAAAATCATTTTTCCAATCGAATAAACTATGTTACGATTTCAAAATTGCTTAACGTACTTTCACTTGATTCGGACATGTTTGAATGCTTAGATAGATACGTATATCCCTGCAATTCGGCGAATAGACCTATGTGTCATCTGTAGTAACTGTCCTGTGAAACAAATAGCCGTCAACGTGTTATAGGGACGCATATTTTGGCTTTTTCATACAAATAGCTATCCGTAGTAAGCGTTACACCCTCCCATCGATAGATAGCGTGGGCAAGTAAGTTTCCTTAAATCTCTTATAGATGATTGGGACGTTCAAACCAGAGAAAGGTAGGTTTTCTACCTATAGTATGCCAAAACTGGTGAAAGATAGGTTCGATGTTATTTGGTAGGATCGTTATTTTAAACTAATAAAAATAGCTAGTCATAATAAGTAAAATAACAGTGAATGGTTTTTTAAGATATAAAGAAACTAAACATACATCCAAAATGTTTTTCTTTTCGGGACTCTAGCTAGCGACCACCAGAAAAGAACCCTGACAATGAACTTTACAGTTTAAAAAGAAAGGAACACAAACCCAAGCAGAATAAGTACGTTTTTCAATATCATTCAAACAGAGGAAACCACCAAGACACGATTTTGTGTAAACTACGTCATTACGGTGTCCAAAACGAAGCTCTCAACATAATAAATTGTTATTTACATAATAGGTTCCAATGTGTAGATGTTAATGGTGTGAAATCTTCCGGGCTACCAGTTCAGTTAGGTGTACCACAAGGCTTAATACTGAGTTCATTCTTGTTCTTAGTGTATCTAATACTTACCATTCTATTTAAGAGTATCTGTGACGTTGTACTGTTTGCAGAGGATACCTCTTTTATCTCTAAAGTAGACAGGAATAGACTTGATTTTGGCGACATAAACTGTGCACTCTCCGCGGATACAGATTGGTTTACGTCTAATAACCTAGTTCTCCATGTCAAGAAAACGAAATGTGTAAAGTTGGCTTTACCGAATGTTAGAAATTTAGGACCCAACATCGTCTTAGATAAACAGGTCCTTGAAACTATAGACTCGGCAGTTTTTCTGAGCATAATAGTAGATGCCAAACTTCAGTGGGGCTCACATATATATCAAGCCTAGCGGTGAGGCTCAGTTCGGCTGTCTACGCCGTCAGGAAAGTAAGACAATACACTGACGCTTATACAGCTCGGTTAGTCTATTTTAGTGGTTTTCACAGCGTTATGTCCTAAGATACTCTGCTGTGGGGCAAAGCCGCTGATATCAATCAATACATATAATAAAATCGTAACTGGTCGTTGTCTGTACATGGAAGATATTATATAAGAAAAACTATTACGGGGGGACTTTATGACCGAAATAGAACCCAAAACAATATTTTTTGGACTTTGGTCTGTTAGCTGTACGTTTGTGCACGCTTATCTCAGAAACGGCTGAACCGATTTGAATGTGGTTTCACTAATGCGTTTTGGATTACTCCACTTTAAATTTAGTGTTTGTTTCATTTCAATCGGTTCATGAATAAAAAAGTTATATCAATCTAAAGAATATAACATAAAATGCTATAGAATAACCAATCAGTTGAATTGGCTGAAACTTTACGTAGGTATTACCTAATCATTGAAGTATACATTACAATGAGGAATGAGTGAGAAGCTCGATAGCTTTGTGGTCGTAGCGCTAACTCATGTTAAGTAACCCCGGTCGTGGTTCCAACTAGGATGGGTGACCATAATTGGCACTGATACATCATCGCACAGCCTAAGCCGCTGGTCCTGGAGACATGAAATTTGTAGGGCGTGTTCTTCCTGAAGAGTAGGTATCCAATAAGAAAGGTTTTTTCAAAATTCCACCCTTAAGAGGATGAAATGGGGGGATTTTGTTTGTATGAAATTTGAGTTAATAAACTTGAAACATGGTACGAATACTTCTCTAAGTAAATTATGAAGTTTGCCATTTTTTGTTTTTCTTAACTACCCCGTAAAATTGGGGATTGGGGAGTTTTAAAGCTTGTATGGAAGAATTTTACCGCGCGGTCCGATTTACTCGGAACTGAGTATTTATACCTGGGATTGAAAGTAAAGAATAATGTGTATCAGGGTTTTTCGAAGATCTACCCCTGACGGGGTGAAGGGGGGTAGTCAATTTCACAGGGAAGTATTTTATTGCGTGGCTTGATTTACTTGAAAATTGGTATAAATAACGTGTAAGACAAATAATGGAAAGGTCACAAAAGACTTTTATCGCCTTGGAGGTGAAAAGGGGGGATACAGTTAATACGAAAAATCTCATTTCGTTGATCTAAAAACTGGAAACTTGGCTCAAATGCCTATCTAAATGAATCATACATTTTCAAAAACTACCCTTTTAAAATGGGTATAGTAAATGGAAATATTTTAAAAAGGGGTCGATGTCGTATTAATTTAAAACAAAAGATAAATAATCTTATATATATGTGTCTTAGGGTTTTTCAAAAATCAACCCCTGGCGGGGTGAAAAGGGTGAATACAGTTTAACGACCCAGATTTTACTGCGAAAATGGGTATAAATAACGTTTTAGTCAAACAATTGAAACGTACCAAACCATTTTTTTTTAAGCAGTGAAAGGGAGGACATAGTTTATAATAATGAACAATTTTATTCCTTTCATTTATAAACTTGAAGCTTTTCTGAATAAATTATAAGATTCTTAATCATAATTTTCATAAACTACCTTTTGAAGGGTGGAGGGGGGTCTTAAAAAATGTAGGAGAAAGTACGAAATCCACGCGGACGAAGTCGCGGGTGAAGTGCTATGTACATATGTATAAAAAAATAGAATAGGACAATACTTCTGCCTAGCGTTTTTCCAATTATACTGGGGTCGACTTCCAGTTCAACCGGATGCTAATTTTTAAATCTATACAAATAAATAAAATTGATGTGTCTGTTTGTAATATCAAAATAACAGATTTTACTAAATGCGCATGAAAATATATACGCTACCTACTTATGAAAAAAATCTATTTCTAAAATTTTTGTGTGTCTGTCTGTTCCGGCTAATCTTCGAATCGGCTGGACCGGTTTTGGTGGGAATTTCACTGGCAGATAGCTGATGTTATGGAGTAACATATATTTAATCACTAGCTGTTGCCCGCGACTTCGTCTGCGAAGCAGGATTAAAAGTAGCCTATATCCTTACCCAGCTTATGGTCTATGTGTGTGCCAAATTTCATTCAAATCCGTTCAGCCGTTTTAGCGTGAAAGCGTAACAAACAAACAAGCTTACTTTCGCATGTATAATATTAGTTAGGATGTAAACTTTTCGCACACTAAAAAGATGCAAAGGCTGACTTAATGCTTTATTAGGCTTTATAGGCTATTTTTTGTCTCGGTAGCATGTTCTAGTGATAATTTCCGACATCCACGCGTGCGAAGCCTCGCGCAGAAGCTAGTATTATAATATAATACTAATAATAAAGCTGAAGAGTTTGTTTGTTGGTTTGAACACGCTAATCTCTGAAACTACCAGTCGGATTTAAAAAATATTTTTGCTTTTGAGAGCCTAATTCTCGAGGAAGGCTATAGGCTATTTAACATCACGCAATGACTCTTAGGAGCCGAGCAAAAATAAAAAAGAACGCTAAGTGAAAACGAAGTAACAGCGCGGGCAGGCAATGCGATGCGACAGGATGGGTCGGGGGGAAAGTCGAAGTCGCGGGCTAAGCTAGTTTTTAAATATAATTCTTCAAAAGTTCGGATTCGCGTCCATTATATTACCAATCAGAAGTTGATTGGCAATATCAGATGTATAGGAATAATGAAGTAGATCAGAAGGCCAATTCCCGTAATTAAAAATATTCAAAATCTAGTCGCAATCTCATCTCAGCGACAATCAACGTCAAAAACTTGTCAAAAGTGTAGGAAGATTAGGTAGAGGTATTTTTGACAGATTGAGACTGCGATCTGACTGTGAACGTTCTTAAAGTTACGAGAATTGCCCCTCTGTTCTCTGTCTCAATCTGTCAAAAATACCTCTAATTTCCCTTCATTTTGACATTTTTTTGACATTTGTTTGTCGCCGAGGTGACACTGCGACTAGATTTTGTACGTTTTAGATTACGAGAATTGGCCTTCTGATGTATAGGATTAATGAAGTAGATCAGGCTCACACCTGGATCTACTATTAAAAAAATACATGGAAGAAGATAACTGCATATACCAGACCCCTGACCCATAACCCTGATATATACCAGGCGCAGTAACGAAAACATTGCGAGATCTAATTCGACGCCAACGCCATTTAGTCGCGTTACAGGAAATACGATGCCGGCAGTAGACACACGGTGATAAAGAATAGTCTAGTTTCCTAAAAAATCTAATTAGTCCGTTAGCTAGATTATCAAAAAATATTGGACCCGTATTTTTTCTTTAGTCAATTATATAAAAATGATGAAAAGATATCGCCAGTTAAAGTTCCGCGCGACGTCACGTAACTTTTTAGCATGGCGTAACGTTACGACCCCCCACTCCCAAATTTTGACACGCTTAATCTTTGTCATTTTTTGTTTGAATGACAAAAGAAAAAATATATGTGCATTATTTTTCGATAATCTAACTGACGGATTAAATATAATAATTATTTTTTTACCCAGGAAACTACCCTATTATAGTGGGCGATTTCTACAAATACTTAGCTATCAAGAGGATTATAACAATCTATAAGCACCAAATAATCTAATATTATATACGAAGAGGTCAATGCATGCGAAGCAATACGACGCGACGTAACAACGTGCGGCCTTCTGCCCTACATTAAAACTTTACCAGGTTTTTAGGGTTCCGTACCCAAACAGTGCCAACGAAACCCTATTACTAAGGCTCCGCTCTCCGTCCGTCCGTCCGTCTGTCTGTCACAGGGCTCTATCTTTGAACCGTAATAAATTTAAATTGTCACAGAGTAGATACTACAATGACCGCTGCAACAACAAATAATAAAAATAAAATAAAGTTAAAAACTTAAAGGTCCCTGTCAAAATTATGCTCGAAACTATACATCTATACTAATAATAAAGCTGAAGAGTTTGTTTGTTTGTTTGAACGCTCTAATCTCTGGAACTACCAGTCGGATTTGAAAAATTATTTTTCCATTCGATAGCGTAATTTTTAAGGAAGGCTATAGGCTATTTAACATCACGCTATGACCCTTAGGAACCGTACAAAAGGTAAAAGAAGTTAGAAAGAACGTTAAGCGAAAACAAAGTAATAGCGCGGGTAGGCGATGCGATGCGACGCGGTGGATCGGGGGAATAAGAAATTTCACATGGAGGAAGTCGCGGCCAGAAGTTAGTCTATACTATATGTATAGGTATACTATAATATACAGGGTGGCAGGGACATCGACGCGCAAACTGTAACCATGGATTCAGCACATGAGTTTAGACCCCATAGAGTCGAAATTTTTCGGAGGTTATTATGTGCTGAATTTATGGTTACAGTTTGCTCGTCGATGTCCCTACCACCCTGTATAAGGGATTGTTGCTAAGTAGTAACTGCCGCACGGGTCGATTGATCAGATTAAGCTACGCTTGCCGCGGTTAGTCTGTAGTTAGATGACCATCTTCATATACCAAGAGCCCTTCGTGCCTCGGAAAGCATGTTAAGCCGTTGGTCCCGGCTATCATTCGTGGATCTTTGACAGTCGTTACGGGTCGTCAGAAGCCCGAAAGTCCGACAACCAGCCTTACCAAGGGGTATCTTATTACCCAGTAAATTGGTTGTGGAGGTCAGATAGGCAGTCGCTCCATGTAAAATACTGGTATTCAGCTGCATCCGGTTAGACTGGAAGCCGACCCCAACATAGGTGGGAAAAGTCTCAGCTGATGATGAGTTATACTTTAATATATCTTATCTTCCATCAATACTTCTAATAAAACCGCAGAGTTTGTTTGGTTTAACGCCGTAATCTCTGGAACTACCATTCGGATTTGAATAAATCTTGATTTGATTGCTTCGAAGAAGGTTTTAGGCTCTTTAACATCACGCGACGACCCTTAGGAGCCGAGCAAAAAAAAAAAGAAAAGAAAGAACGCGAAGCGATAACGAAGTAATGGCGCGGGCAGGAAATGTGGCTGTTACTTTACTATATCGTGGTGTCTTACGACTTGCGCCCGAACAAAGTCGCGGGCAGAGGCTAGTTCAAAATATATTTGTCCTTCAAAGACGAGCTTTTCGAGCAATTTACCGGTTAGGTGCCAGAGTGTCTCTAAGAACAGTGATATTCACAATGTTAACAATAGAAATAAGAACAAAATACGCGCCCCCTTTCACCGGCTCCGTAAGGTTCATAACTTATTAGTTGAACTTGGTTTAGCCTTTTATAACAAGACACCCTCTTATTTGCTAGATTTGTTAACACGATAACCCTTGGTCAGCCTTGTTATCGGACTTTCGGGATTCTGAGTAGGTACCCGTAACCACTGGAAAAGATCTACAAATCACAGCCGAGACCAACGGCTTCGTCCTTTCTGAGGTACGGAGGGGTCTTGGTATGAAAAAGATGACAACCCATCCCGAACCGACCTCGGTACGCGTAGCTTAACCTGATCGATCGACCCGTGTGGCTGTTATTAGTTCGCCACCAGCCCCGGGTAAAACTAGTTATGGAACAATGAACAAACACACGGAAACAGTACGATGCATCACTTAGTGAATACATGTATCTTGTTTAAGCTTAGTTCAGTAACAAAGCAAACGTGTGCTTAAATCTATAACGTGCAACTTATGCAAGGCTCTTAGTTGTTTTGTGGCAACATGTGTATGAAACACTCATTTTGCTAGCTACTTACGAGTTCAGTTCGTCTCAGTCAAGTTATAGTTTGCGAATAGTGGAGCTACGTTCAATGTGTAGTGATTTACGTGAAAATATGTTGTCACTTTGTATTTCTCTCCGAAGCGTAGTTCGCAGCGGGATTTTTAAATTGAATTTGAATATGAGCATGTACAATGTTGCAGGCGACGGAATTCTTCGTGTACGCTGCGATGCTCGCGGTTGCGATGCTCGTGTTTCTGTGGATGGCGCAGGACTACCAGTCCAGGAATATCGACGCCGACGGCTCTTCGTCTGAAAGTCGGCCGTTGTTACACCATCGATCCAAAGTTAGTAACCTTTTAAATCAATGCTTCTGCCTTTTTCTGAACGTTGGGTATTTTACATTTATACAAAAAGGAATTGTGTTTTATAATATGGTCTGAATAAGAATTTAAGATCAAAAAAGGAGAAAAAATGTTCTGTTATTTTTTCCATCGACACGCTAAGAAGGAGGACTTGGCCTGCACCACTAATCACTAAATACCGCTAAGCGTGTTTACAACGTCGTTCTGTTTCTTGCAATAGTTATGACAGAGACATAATGATGTGGGGCAAGCAGGCCTAAGGATTACCCTTTTTTTTTTTTTTTTTGATGTTGGGAAATCATCAGATGACCCCTTCCGCTCTGGGTGGAGCGGAAGGGAGTGTCAGACTCTTACTGACTAAAACCCACCCGTGTTCCTTCCTTAGCCTTTTATGTTCCAGGGCAGCGGTAACCCTTTCGGACGATCCCGCTACCCTAAGGATTACCCTTAGGCCTGCTTGCGCCACTGTGATACATCGCGGTCGCGGTTTAGTTCGCTACCTCGATGTCACCTCCATGTTAAACAAATGCAAGCTAATAGACACGCACGCACATGGCGAAGGATACCTCACTGCGATTCACCGCGGGCTGCTTGGGGGTTTACCTCGATACCTATGTGAAAACAAAATTAATATTTTGTTTTTATATCGCCGTCGACGGCAGGCATCGATATCGTATCTATTTCACTCTCGTGCTACTTCCTTTCGATTATTTACTTATGGATAGGAAGGTGTTAAATTATTAGATTTTTAATATTCTTGCTCTGTGGGATATGCGGGCGAAAACCACAACAACAGAAGGCCGATTCTTGTAATTTAAAACCGTATACCAAGGCGACTTTCTTCCATTCTCAGGCTAATACATAGAGGCGATTCTCGTAATTTTAAGAACGTTCCCAGTCTGATCTCAGTCTCAATCTGACAAAAATACGTCTAATTTCCCTACATATAGACAAGTTTTTGACATCTGTTTGTCGCCGAGATGAGACTGCGACTAGATTTTGAACGTTTTAAATTACGGGAATACCTGGTATTGTTACCTGCTGTTGTTGTTTAACACAAATTGAATGGAGTAACACACTGTATTCGAATTAAATTAAATTTTGCGAGAATGAAGATAAATCCTATTGTAAATTGGTTCATTTCCATAATTCAATCAACTGTAATGTGGAAATAATATTATGAAATTTATCTGGCATTACCGGTACCACTTGTTAGCCGCGAATATGTTGTTGACATGACACTTGTTTTATTATTTTTATCAGTAAATGGTGCCACAGAATTCTGTCGCCAACAGAAATTGAACCTTTATTTTTCAATACATTTTTAGGGTTCCGTAGTCAACAAGGAACCCTTATAGTTTCGCCATGTCGTCCGTCTGTCTGTCCGCGGCTTAGAACAAAAACTATTGGTATTAGAAAGTTGTAATTTAGCATGAGTATACACGTTAATGACCCGAAAAAGTGGTAAAATAATATTTTGATAAAAATAATTATTTAGGGTGCCCTCCCTACATCTAAAGTGGGGATGATAATTTTTTTTTTCGTCCTTTCCATAGTGTGGGATATCGTTGGATAGGTCTTTCAAAAATTTTAGGGGTTTGAAAGACCATTTTTTGATTAAGTAAACCGTTCGTGACTTATCAAGCTTTAAATTACCAATTTTCGTTAGAGTCAAGTATCCCTCCCTCTATCAACTAAACGGTTGTAGTTAGAAATTCAAATGTCACGGCAGTAGTACCTATATACAGGGTGACAGGGAAACTCGACGTGTTCCTTCCAGGGCGTGATAGTGTGACCCGTTTGCAACAATTAAGCACCCCATAAAGCCTAGGCGAAAATTCATGGAATCCGAGAAATATCGATTTTCATGTTTTTTTTTAATTTCCCAGAAATCGTCACTAAATATCACTTATCTCTAAATTCTCTAATTGAGCGGCTTTCATAGCTATTCCATTGGCTACCTAATACTTTAACACACCTTTTGATGTAATCCAATTTTCTAAAATATCAAACAGTTAAAAGTTAAAAATCATTTGCAAACACGTACTTTGACACCAGTCATCTCAAAACTTTAAAGACATCGAAGACATCTTCATTTAATCAGCTATGCAACGAGGTACAAAAGTTTCATAAATTTTTAAAGGTGCCGATGAGACAGTCGATAATGTTGGCAAAGGTCGAATTTGCAAATTGTTGAAATACTTATTTTAAAATGATGTGATAATCGAATTAATTAACTGGTTTATGTTATCCCTTTACCTCCTCACCACCCAGCAATCATTTCTACGCGGCCTGACAAATTTCACCGGCTATGACAAATTTTATATAATCTCAAAAAAAAAAAATGAAAACTTTTCGTGCAAAATTGTCGGATCAGGTGAGGATTTGTATAAGAAGTCAAATTTGGTAGGTAGTCATGTTTGGCTTTTAGTTAGAGCATGGTACGAAACTGCTAACTACTACAAGTCAGCGAATACGACCCGCGCTTGGTTGTTATAAAAACTACGGAACCCTACACTACGCGTGGCCCGACACTCACTTGACCGGTTTTTTTTTAATATGTTAGCCTTCACTGTCCCCATTGGATCTAAATGCTGAATAATGGCCTGCCCCAAATCCTTCCAGGCATATTTTTCTAGAGTCACCTCGTTCCAACTCTTGCGGTACGCGTCTAGGTCGTCCCGCACATTTTCCTAGGCCGGCCTCGGAGGTGCCGTCCATCGTCAGGCACCCGCCGTGTGGAGACTGTACTATAGAAGGCTAGAAGAGCCCTCTGAGGTAACTGGTGGAATCAAACACTATATGATTCCTTTTACTTTATATTGGGAGAACGGCTGTAACATCTTTCTATCTAAAATATCACTCCCGGTTTTAAAACAAAAACCTAATTAATATAATTGACACAAAATTGAGCGTTCGAATGTCATCCGCGCTAAATCATATCCGGCCTGCAACATATGAGGTTGCCTTCGGCAGACAAGCCTCTACAGTACCCACCGGTCACTGTGCAAAATAATTACGTGATAAATAATTTATTGATGAGTGCCTTTATTGACAAACCGCTTGGAGGCTCTTGTCCAGCTGTGGACCGCTTGGAGGCCTTTGCCCAGCAGTAGTCGTCTTTCGGATCAAATGATGATGTTGATGAAGAGACTTTATTCGGCTTTCTTTAAATGTGTTGCTTATGTTGTACATTATTAAGTAGTAGGTAGTCAAACTTTGTAGATAAAATAACAATAATTTATTTTGTAGGACTATGTTGATTATTGGTACTTAGCTGGTGTTTTTGCCTTAATATAGAAAGGCAATAATTTTCCATTAGGTTTATTATACTAGCTGTGCCCCGCAGTTCCCGTTTAATTTGAAAGAAATCGGCTCGCCCGCTATGCTTGCTATTACTTTGTTTTCGCTTAGCGTTTTTCCTCTTTTTTCGTCTCCTAAGAGTCATAGCGTGATGTTAAGTTGGCTAAACTTTCCTCAAGAATTGGGCTAGCAAAAACAAAACTATTTTTTAAAATCCAACTGGTAGTTCTAGAGATGAGCATATTAGGGTATTCAGTATATACTAGAAGTATATGTACCTATATATTACCTAAATAACAAGCTTTGAATATCAGAATGGTTACTAGTTAGTTATTTACTGTGTGTGAAAGTTATTATTGAATATGGTTTGTAGGGAAAGGGTTTTATGAAATAAAGCACAGATAGACAAGGCTAAACATTGATTTAAATTTAGGCTTGTCAGTAATTAATCAGAAAACTAGTCGTCCGTTCGCAAAACTAGGTCATCATGGAGAAGAAGGACAAGAAACTCCACGGAAACGGTATTAAAGTATTCTATCAATACATTTCTTACTTTGTCATAAATTATCGTTATCTTTAAAAATAATTAATTCTATCTCTTCAACAACGGTCCGAGAGAATTCAAAATAATCGCAACATAATAACAATAGCTAGGAATATTGGCCATAATATGACTTACACAACATATTCATAATAAGCAATAATTAAGGTATAATATCCAATTACTTAACTTACGTGACATCTGGTCGATCTATTTCACATAACAACGGCACTAGAACTAACCAACTGAACACCTACCAAGCAACTGCCTTGATAACGTCGTTACAATCCTTTTTATACACTGCCAACGTCTTTTACGTCAAGCATCTACCGCCATTTTGAACCAATCATATATTTTGGCTTAATATCTTCTAAAACAGTTAGTAATAAACAAATCTTATGTAGTGAAACCGTTTTAAAACATTATAAGGTAATTAATCAATTTAATAGGAGTTGATTCGTAATTCTTAGACATCATCAAAAAATATATCAACATCAACTGACAGTATTGTGCCAATCGTTTGAAACAACCTATTATATTGAAATAGTAATATAAAATCTAGGATATACTACAAGTATAATCAAACATTACTTAATCATTTATAGTAATAACATTTAAGTGTTTTTTACAAGTTAAGACTGTTGTTTTTTGTAAACACAATATCTAGTCAAATTAGGTACTTCTAAGTTGGTCCCAAGCATCGTAAATGTGACAGATGCCATTATCCAACAAACAATATTCTAATATTATAATTATATCAAAATGAAATATCTAATAAGCGCGTTTTAACAAACAAACAAACTCTCCAGTTTTGTTATATTAGCATATGTAGATTACTATAGCATACCTTACACACAACGCATATTCCAGTACCTACTACCGTGGTCAGAGGAATGCGAGACAAGAATGCGGGACATTTGTTTCTTTATGTGGGAATTTATTATGAACCAATACAAATAACATGAAAATTAAATTTGCAGAATGCAATTTGTTAATAAAGTCATAAGTTATAGTAGATCTAGTTATAGTTGATGCAGTATTCAGAACCCAATAATATTTTATTGATATATTTGCCCTGGGCGGGAGTTAAATTAATGCGTTCCCTAGGAAAACTTCAATATTTGGAGTTAATTGTTTTATATTAAGTAAAGTTTTTGAAGCCAGCTTATTTTACCAGTCTATTTTGTAGAGGAGACAGCTACTAAAGCAAATGACGATGTTATGTATCAAACATCTCTAAAAGGTTTTCTTACGGCCGAACTCAATAACCTATTGATGGTAGTCGCTACTGATGGTAGCCAGTACAAATTATAACTGCCAGTATAATATAATCATACAGATCGCTACTGATTTAGATTATTGGGACGTTAAAACCAGAGACAGATGGGTTTTTCTACCTCCAGTATGCCAAAACTGAGAGTTTTATTCAAACTGGAAAGGTTGGTAGAAACTAGAGATGCGCCGGGTACTCATTTATTACTCGGTACTCGGCATACATACGTACATAATCAGCATATAATTTTCCCTCTGCTAGGACGCAAGCCTTCTCTCTGTGAGACACATGTCTTCGAATTTTTTGGTTTTAGGATATGCCGGTTTCTTCACGATGTTTTCCTTCACCGTTTAGAGAGTAGTGGTGATGAAATAATTTACACAAAGTAAAGCGCCTCTCTGGGTTCGAACCTACGACCTACAACTCGTACTTAAGTCGCGGCTGTAACAACTGGGCCACCACTACTCTCATACTCGGCATACTAGGCTATATTGGCAGTACTCGCTATCAGCCGAATATCTCGATTTGATTGCGAAAAGAACTCATAAACTTATAAGTTCTTTACAATATTAATGTAGATAAGTCAGTCAGAAAAATCTCGTGAAAAAAAAACAGATACAAAATTCAAAAACAGAGACAGATATTTGTCTAAATTATCAATATCTCGTGGTATTCTTAAATATTGATCTAATTTTATAGTGATGGCACTTTTCGAATTTTCACGCTGCTATTGCAGCGCTGTAGATGCTAATCCCTCGTAGCAATGCCGAAAATTTGGATGGCATTCTTCTGTAATATTTGAAGCATTTCGGACTTCTTTTCTAATACTTGAAGCATTTCGTACGTTCCCCTCGGTTTAGTTCGTAAGTTCAACTAAACCGAGTTACTCGGCAGAGTACTCGGATCGGTAAACATGATAAAACTTGTACTCGGCGCATCTCTAGTATAAACTAGAAAGTAATGATGAAGGTGGTTCTAAGAAGAACCGAGAGCTCGGGGAAAGTTAAAAGATATACAGGGTTATTTTTTAAAGACCAGCCAAATTTAAGGATGTCGTACAGACCATCAAACTGAACAACTTTCTCCATGGGACAAATAGCGTAATCGCGAAAATTTTATCAACGGTCCCATAGAAAACTTCAATACCTACTCGACCTAAAAAAATATATTCGATGCATACATAGCATTCGATGACATTGTTACCACAATTAACATTCAAAATAGCAATGTTATGTAGATAGAGTCACGTCACAGTAGGTACCTAAATACAGGGTGTATCAGAAAGGTATGATCAATTTTATGGTGGTGGTACAGACCATCAAACTGAACAACTTTCTTCGTGGGACCAACATAAAAATTATAGCTGTCCCGTACAAAACATCAATACCTACTCGAACACTTCCACTGAGCCACCACAGCTCTGTTTGAGAGCTGTATATTATTTTGCTGTTTATTATGTACACATGTAACTGAAAGAAATATTAATTAATCGTAATTATTATTAACGAGTCTCCCTGCCTTGTGAGCAAACGGCTTCAGCACTCACCATGCGGAATTGCAAAGTCAACGGGGAGGTTATGAGGAGGAAGTTAAATTTAACTTGTATGTTTTTCGAAATTAGTAACTTTATGGTCAATACAATACAATCCTAACTAATATTCTAAATGCAAAAGTGAGTTTGTTTGTTTCGCTTTCACGCTAAAACGGCTGCACGGATTCGGATGTTTGGCACATAGGTAGACTATGATCTGGGTTAAGACAATAGAATACTCACCTACTTTTTTATCTTGATAGTACGTTGCATGCATACGAGACGGTATTCTGTTCGCGACACGTTGTGCATAATTTCTGAGCAGTAACCTAATAAAAAGTACTAGGCTGGCATGAATTCAAGATAGTTTTTCAATTATTAGTATTGTGTAACATGCTACTAATAGGGTTTGGATGTTTGGTACACAGATATTTTATAACTTGCATTTAAAACACATATTACTCATATTATTACAAAAAGAGAGAGCGAATTATGTGAGTTTGTGTATACATTATGTGGAGGTAATCTCCGGAACTACAGCTTCAATTTGAAAAATTCTTTCATCATTTGAAAGGTACATTATTCCAGATGGACATATGCTATTTATTAGGTAAAATAAATACAAAAAGACATACTCAATAATACCAATGAAATAGTATCTTGAATTCATGCTAGCCTAGTTAATACTTTTTGTTTGGTTATTGCTCAGAACTTGTGCATAACGTGTCGTGAACAAAATGCTGTCTTCACAATGTTGCACACGTGTGAAGGCGGGTTACTAGTATTACCATAAAATTGTAAGCAGCTTAGTGTTTTAGATTTTTTTTAGGAGGATAAAAATATATACACTGACCGGATAAATTTCTAATACAAAATTAACTAACAAATTAAATAAAAATGTTCAATAATAAGCTCGTTGACACTTCCCGTGACCCAAGGGCTGACTTTTACCTTGGCCAGAAGAAAAGTATTGTCATATAACGTGACAATGCCGCCAGTCTCTTGGGTACATTACCAGTCGACAGCGATGCGGAGGAATTTTTCGACGCCACATTTTAGTTTGTTAATAGTTTTAGTTAGGTTAGGATATTACATTTTTATTTTAATAGTTTAGTGTTGGGGTAAGAATTGTTCCACAAAGACCTTTATGGTTTTGCAAATAGCAGATTATTTTTACTTGAAGCAGAAGTATTACTAGAATCTTGAGAAAACTATAAAATCATTTTACGTAAATACTAAGTAATAACAGCAGGGTTTTTTTTATGGTAAGTCATCAGATGACCCCTCCCGCTCTGGGTGGACTGGAAGGGAGTGTCAGACTCTTACTGACTAAAACCCACCCGTGTTCCTTCCTTAACCCTTTATTTATTTTTTATTTTATTTTATGTTCCAGGGCAGCGGTAACCCTTTCGGACGATCCCGCTACAAGCAGGGTTAAAAATTATATTTACACTCCCAGACTCTTAAATCGAGCCAGCTTGCATTTATATGTTTAAAGGCCTAAAACATCAAAATAAAAGAAAAACTCAAAAGACAAAAAAAAAAAAAAATTAAAAGAGAAAAACTGATTACCGGAATTACCGGAAAACCATTAAATATACCTATTCTACAAATTCATAAATAATAGCGATTTTTTTCTATAATTAATTACTAAATACTCTTTGCACATATTGTCGATATAATTATTATGTCACATCAATGACAAAAATAAATTTTGAAGAGAAGAAACACAATGTTAATTAGCTGTGCTAACATAAATATTTAGATGTCTGTTCCTCTGCAAACGACCCTACTTGTGAAGTCGGCAGCTAATAAGTGTTGTTTACATAGCTGATTAAATCAGTCAGTCGTCTAGACGAGCCTGTTGAGGCACCAATGCGGACACTTTAACTTCCACTTAAACTCTGATGGAAATTAAATCTATCGAATTAATTAAATCGACGTAACTAGGAATACCGACTAGACTGGGAGCCGACCCCGACATGGTTGGGAAAAAGGTAGCAGATTGATATTGAACTATACTTGAATTCCTAATCTCAGACAATTTACATTCCATCGCCTCTAACTCCACTAACTCCTTTGGCCTTGTGTATTCTAAGTGTATTTTTGAGTGATCATTCGTAATAAAAAAGAGGTATAATTCTATAATATAAATGTATGACATTGAGTGTTGTTCCAAAACTTGATAATTATCTGAGATTCTGAATTCAAACTTAACAATAGCATTTTGTAGGAAATGTCGACAAACGGACAAAAGATTTCTATTTCCTCGTTCGTTTAAAATTCCAGACAAAAGTAAAATCGTGATAACGTCTGGATGGTAGGTCAAAAAGCTAGACATGTCTGGATCAAAAGGCTTACACGGAAAAGTTTAGGCTTAACACATTGAAGCCACAGAACCGCGCGTTTTTAGAATCAGTCCAAGTTCGCAACAGAAAATGTACCTTATAAAGGTTAACACAGATTTTGATGGCTGTTATAACAAAGATTTTTATGAAGGTGATTGAAAAGCAAGAAATAATATATTAATTAGATTGTCAGCAAAGATATAAATCGTTTATAAGGATAATGTTTCCAAGTAAATCGTTAACTGAATTAAAATTCTCAGAAATTCAACAGAAAATATTATGGCAATAAACTGAAATAAAAATGTACCCCACATACTCGTAATATATAACATAATCTGCCTTTAATGTTCTCACTTCTGGGACACAGGCGAGATGACACACTCCCTCGGTGAGACATAATATTTACCCACCAGTACCGCACATAATATTTTACACTTTTTTCCATTCATCACGATAGCTTTCTCCATTTTAACAGTTCTATTCCGCAGGTGATATCGGTGCATTCGCTGTCAACATCAAGCACGCGTGCGTTCGGGGGGACAGGCAGTAGTGCAGCTTCGTGCTTAGGCGTGATGGAGCGGTCGCGACCGGCGGCCTGGCCTCAACGGGCCTACGTGCATCTTGCCACACCCAGCACCGGAGAATATAGAGCCACTACACTGGCACAAGAATAATCTGCTAGCTGTATAATAAATTGGCACAAAATTATGATGCCGATTGATTTGAATGAAATCATGAATTTGTGTTATTTTAGAATAAAGTAAATGTTTTTATTATCTGCCGTACCTTAGTAGAAGTAGTATCAGAGGGGAAATTACCGTATTTTTAAGTATGGTCACATTCTAATCTCATCGCGACTAGATTTTGAACGTTTTGAATTACGGGAATTGGGCTTCATAACACTTGTAAACTACATATAGATAGGACGTTGCTATGGTGCTACGCTGCACCGTAGCTACTGCTACGCGGTCGTAGCACTGTCGTAGCCATCGAATTTTAGTTGAAATTTGTAACATGGCTTTTGATTCACCTTACTTTACGTATCATAATATAAAATCTAGATATTAGGTCCCTGTATATATATGTATGTTTAAACTTTTTTCCATCCCTTGGCAAACTACAGAAACTACAGAAAGCCACGCCCTGACTCAGAAATAAATTAGGTATTCATATAAAATCGAATATAATTTGCAAGCACGATAACATTAGTAATAAAACTATCGTAAAAAAATATTATGTACTTGTACCATTTCCACCTTCATTATAACCATTAACCATTTTTTCCTTTATTTCAATGATATTTTAATGTAATAATAACACGAATTTAACGCGAAATGCATAAGAATATCTAAACTCGTTATTAAAATAACAAACAAGCGTCCGGTTACAATAATGCGGTATACAAATTCAATGGAATTATTTAACAATGTTAGGGATTATTATAAGCCGGTTACATTGATAGGCGTGTGTGGGCAGGTGAACACCAGTTTTGGTTCGATAAACGAAACCATTGATAATTTTTTGGTTACGTGGGTTCCCAAAGGTTGCAAACTGGGGGATTCTAAACCTACGACGTATGTTTGGCTGACACAAGGTGCATCTTTCTAGATGTGATAGGTAGTCGGTTGAAATGTTCACAGAATACGTGTTACTATGGCTTCTGACATGGCAAATAATAAAAAAGATTACCTTAGCGCGCGAGTCTGACTCGCACTTGCGTTTTGCTTTGAGGAATGGCCGCTCCGGCCGGCTACATGATATCTGTCTGTTTTGTAGACGAACCGGTAAGTGGAACCGACCTACGGTTTTGTCTTCAGCGGCGTTTTAAAATAATTCCATATGTAACGTTTTAAGTGTATAACTTGTAAAGGAAATTTGCAAATTGCAAATCTGACACTCGCTTAAAATAGTTTTGTCATTTTATTTATATGAAACGAAACTTTATTTTAGTACTAATCATAGTTCATATTATATAATTTTAATTTCGTATATTTAAATATTGTCTAATAAAGATATTGTAAACTAACTGGCTTGTTTATTTCAAAATATTAACTTACTAAATTAACAAAATATCCGAACGTGTATCTGAACCAAATAGATTTTATGTTTACTAAGAGAGAGAGAGAAAATATGCTTTGCAATCATGAAATTTATAATACTGAGCATTTGTAAGTACCGAATTATTCTGAAACTAATTAAATAGGGACTAAGTATTTTCTTCTTATACAGTCAATGAAATAGATAGAGGTCGGTCAAATATAGATTAATTTTCCTACGTGTTTCTCTGCGGGTCAGAGTTACGACCCGCGTCAATGCTAGGCATTTTTATTTAAAATACAAATCCTTTGAAAAAATGTGCCCGGAGTCTCAAGTGGTGTTTGCACATAGCATCGCCTGAAGTCTGCAATATTTTAGTTATTGACAAAAAAATGCTGGCGTATAAAATAGTCACTGTCACGTAGGCATTATAAAAATATGAGAAAATAGAAACAAATACGATGTTCCGATCTAGATACAATTTGTAATATCCAATTACCTAAAACTCAGCTTTGGAAGCGACCGCTTCAAAACAATATACAATTATCCACTGTTTTTCACGATATCATGCTGCTCACGTCTGTACGTGAGGTATGGCGCAATCAATAATTGCAAGCCTAGCCGCTCTTTGATCACGTGAAGCATATTACGTGTATCCGGCGTCCGGCGCCCGTGCCGCATATGACGACGACGTAAACAGATTAGCGACCACGTCTCCTTCCTAATTGAACTCACAAATGACTCTTGGGACTTATATTGATCTTATTCTTTACACATGGGCACACGTCTCAGCCTCGCCGGGTATTATCCCGGATAATACGACTTCACTCCCACATCGCTTAAATATTTGAAATCCAATATACCGGACCCTAACAATGGATCATTTTATTTACAGACAGAAGCCAGATGTTGTACTACATATTGTTATGTTTTATATTGTCTGTCATTAAATGCGATGACGAACGTTTGTACAGCAGAGTGGATTTCCCATCACTCTTTCAGGACAATTCGTTATGGAAGCTGGGTGATATACCATTGCTTAATAAAAAGGTATGCCAATTTCCTGCATATAAACAATTGTTACAGTTATACAATAATTAACAAACGTTCATTTTGAACGCAGACAGCAGTAGGTATGCTACAAATGTGGAAACAATGGATGGTATTTTACTCAGTTAGCTTCTGGTATTGTCAGTATTATTGTGCAGAATTTTTCTCATTGCTGGCTAGAATGCGAATCGTTTTAATAGAAAATATAAAAATAACTTGAGCATTGGGAGCCATCCAGACTTGCCATCAGCATTCTTAAAGTAAAAAAAACAACAGTCTGAGAAAAAAGATTCGAGTGAGGAAAAGGTAGGAAAGAAAAATAGGTTTATTTGTCACGCACGACACGAAACACCAGCATACAAAAAGAAAGAACTGCAATAATAAAGAAAAATAAAAACAAAATAGATCTATAATCACGAGCACAAAATAAAAATAGGCGACAGCTGTACGTTATGACTGTGACAAGAAGTACATTATTTCCAGATATTTAAAGGAACGCGTGTGACGATCCGTGAACATCCATACGTCGCGAGCATTCGACGGCACATCATGCACTACTCCGTGGCCACCATGCTCACGAAAAACTTGTTCATAACCGTGGCACATCCTTTGATCGAGTGAGTTAATGAATATGGTTACTGTATTCCTATTTCTCCGTAACAGCGAATATTAACCGAGATTGAATTACTTCTCTCACTCCCATTATGTTATTAGCTGTGGTAGCAGAAATGCTGTTAAAATATTATTTTATGTCTTATGGTCAGTTCCTGAAGTGAGTTTCTTTATTAACAAGGTGGTATATTTTTCCTACAAAGTGTGGTTGGTGTATTAACCTACGCATTTGCATTGTAGCGTTGAGGGTAATTTAGTTATAGGTCTAAATGAATTTCCTGCTAGTTACTGAGACCCGGCTTCAGCTGGTCTGTAGGGGCTAGCTGCATCATTTCTTGCGGATAATTAATTGAGTTTAAAGCAAAAGGGTCCTCTTATACGTGAAAGTATTGGTGTAATATGATACTGGCTTCGGATGTTGTGGATATACGGAACCTACGTAGTGTGTACAGTGGCCTCCAAAAGTTAGTTGACATTTTTCCACTTCAGCTGTAATATCACATTCATCATCATCATAGCCTAGCCTCGTAAGTCGCAGCAGTTACCACTGACTGGGCCACCACTTCTCGCTAACTATTTCACTGCAATAAGACTTACATATAAAACATAGATAATTATTGTTTTATTATCCAGGTCATACATAACCAGGTACAGTCACGAGCAAAAGTATGTATACATTCGGCATTATTCAAAAGCAATTTACTCCTTTATTTTTAATGAAATTTTATGTTGTTACTAACATAGCATTTTCGAGCCCATAGATTTCTGTAATGTGTCGTATTTTAACTTTGCATTCATTATTTCACGAAAAAATCGCAATTGAAAGTTGCCAAGTGTTGACATATTAGTGCTCGTGACTGTACACATGTTAAACACAAATTGAGTTGTGTGTATAAGGTTAACATTGCAGTGTGCCACTCGACGAAATAGGCGTAGTCGTAGGCGAAAACTATGCGGATAGAGGAGCCACTCTTCTCACCGTGATGCTAGTCATCATCCACGAGAGCTTCAACCGGTACACCCTGGCCGCTGACCTGGCCTTGCTCAGGGTCTACGAAGACACGCCATTCAGGTAACGATGCGCTTTTTATTCGAGGTTCTTGTTATTTAATGGAAAGGAAAGGCAGGCGAAAGGTCAGAAGACAAATCTTATTGCACTTTTGTAATACAATGGAAATACATTTTTAGGGTTTGGTACCCAAAGGGTGCCTCCGCTGTCTGTCTGTTCGTCCGTCAGTCTGTCTATCAGCGGGCTGTATCTCATGACTTGTAATAGGAAGAAAGCTGAAAATTTCACACAGTGTTTATTTCTATTGCCGCTATAACGACAAATAATAAAAACTAAATAGAGTAAAAAATTAAAGGGTCTCTATACAAGAAATGTGTTTTTTTCGGCGTTTTTTGCTTTATGGTACGGAACCCTTCGTGTGCGAGTCCGACTTGCACTTGGCTGGTTTTTTTACGTTTGTTTTACCTATACTATTGGATGGCACACAACGCGCCGGTTCCCCTTATGGTATGTGGTCACCGCGACCTTTGGGTATCTGCAATACTAATATTCTTGCCATCTTTGAGACACAAGTAAAATGTCTCATGTGCCTTTAATCACACGGCATCTATACCCTTCAGTCTTTAAGTAAAGACACTGTGTGTTCCTAGGAAAAGGCACCCTTCGGAAACACACGTCAACTTGGGTTGTCATGGTAGTATGTACCATTTCTTTTTTTTTGTTGTCGGGTGGAAACCTTCGGGTGTAGTCTAAAAACACGCGAACCAAGCGACAAGTGGTCAGTGATTAGCTCATCGACTACGAGTAATACTAACCACTCGAAAATGGTCGCAATGGCCTGGCTACACGACGTAGGAATGATTGCTGGGTGGTGTGGAGTAAAGGGATAAAATACCAATTAATTAATTCGATTATCACACATTTTTTAAAAAATATTTAAACAATTTGCAAATTCGACCTTTGCATGCATTATCGACTGTTTCATTTAAATATTATTTCAATGTTTGTACCTCGTTAGATAGCTGATTAAATGAAAATGTATTCCCCGTAATTTGTACGTTTAATGTCATAGAAAAATATTGAGATAACTGCTGTCAAAGTTCGTGGAGCTAGATCATTTTTGAAAATAGTTAATAATCTTCTTCCTTTAACTTTTAACTGTTTTAGAAAATTTGGTTGCACCAAAAGGTTTGTTAACGTATTAGGTACTTAACGGAATGGCAATAAAAGCCATTAAAACAAAGCCAGGAACCCTAGCCTTGAGCCTAATGACAATCCTGAGCGTAGTGACGAATACTGGGGAATTTTCAAAATACTATAGTATACAGGGTGACTGTTGATTCGACGTATTCCTTCCAGAACGTCACAGTGGGACCCATTTGCAATAATGCCTAGGCGAAAATTCAAGGGATTTGAGAAAACCCAATTTTTATGTATTTTTGAAAATTCCCCAGTATTCGTCACTAAATATCACTTTTCTCTAAATTCTCTAATCGAATGGCTTTTATTGCTATTACATTAGGTACCTAATACGTTAAAGGAAAGATTCGTGAATCTTTGATTCTGACGACCCGTTACGACTAACGGGTCGTCAGAAGCTCGAAAGTCTGACAACCAGTCTTACCAAGGGGTTTCGTATTACCCAGTAACTGGGTTGAGGAGGTCAGATAGGCAGTCGCTCCATGTAAAATACTGGTACTCAGCTGCATCCGGTTAGACTAGAAGCGGACTGCAACATAGTTGGGAAAAGGCTAGACAGATGATGACTCTTAACCTAGCCTATGCCTATTTTTCCAGATGCTCTATAAAGGCTATCCAGCTGGTACATCCCAACGAATCTCTGGCCGGCCATCAAGCGTTGGTCACCGGCTGGGGGCGCTGCGATCGCACGGTAGTACCACTTCCTATAACTATTCATGTTCATCATCATCATCATCATTTCAGCCCGGAATCACGCACTGCTGGGTATAAGCCTCCACATTATCCTGCCATACTTCCCGGTTCTGTGCTTCTCCCATCCAGGTGTTTCCAGCGCGCTTTTGAGCGGATCTGGTTGTTCAGTTATGGAAATTAATGGTTAAGCATATTGACCACCAATTATTTAAATTACCCGTAAATTCAACTGAAACCTGACATACTTTGACAGTTGTATGAAATGGCCATAATGTGGCAAAATAAGCTGTCAATTTGAACAATTACTTACCCCGGCTTTATATTCACGAACTAGACATAAGGAAGCCCATGCGATCAAAATTTTTAGAAATAGAAATAACATTTATTTGCATAAAACATGGAATATAAAGTTGTTTTAAAAATACATTATAGAGCATACATGTTTTGCTTATATGCAAATGTTTCACGTCAACTAATTCCTTTATGCTGTAAAAAATTTTAGTATCCCACCATTTATGTAGTTTTTTTTCTAAACAATCTAAGATTTAAAGTTTTTAAATCACTTGGAACTTTATTCAGTATCCGAACACACATGGCTTAACAGCTTTTACTATATTTAGCCAGTCTTGGCAAGTCATTTAATATGAGCCTGTGAGAATATGAGCCTGTGAGAATATGAGCCTGTGAGAATCTCGCCGGTTTCGAGGATTTACATCCTCTGCCTTTTTAAATAAGCCTTGATGCTTTTTAACAAACATGCATACTTCATAGATATAGAGAGGGCAGCGGTAATAAATCAAGTTATTTAAGTATTGAGCTGCAAGATTCATCAGGTTGAAACCCATATATTGCACGAATACACTTTTTTGTGCAACAAATACCCTATTTTTGTTGGTACTGTTACCCCACATTCTGAAGGGAAATCAAAACCTATAGGGTACTTCCCGTTGACCTAGAATCATGAAATTTGGCAAGAAGCAATGTCATGTAGCACAAGTAAAGGAAAAAATCCGAAAACTGTAAATTTATAGTTACATTACATGAAAAATAATTTTACAACTATTTACATACATACATACAAATTTGTACAAAGCCCTCGGTGCGCGGGTCCGACTCGCATTTGACCGGTTTTTTTTTATTTGGGCTTCGGCCGGATGTTGAATGTCCAATACCAAATCATAGAAAAAAGCACACACATTACTCAAAAGTTTATTTACGCCACAAAGTTCATTTAATTCTTAAAATCTATCAGAGGTAAGTTGTGATGAATGAAAACAATTTTTTCATCATTATGTTGTTGATAGCAAACGATTACACTTTTCATAAACTATACAGACCTGCTTCTGAAAATAGTAGTAATCGTAGTACCGTAAGTAAGACCGTTTTCCAGTGGCTACAACGGTTAGGGTACCCCCTTACTGCGCTGTCTCAAAACTGATCCCTGAGGCCGTATTATAAAGTGTTTAGGCCATGATGATTCTGTTTAGGAAAAGGGACAGTGATAGAAATCCTGCATACTTCCATCTCTCTTTTACACTGGAGTCATGATGGCTTCAGCACGTTATAAATTCATAACACGACCCCTGTATGTTATGTTATGAACAACAACAAAAACGTCATCAACACAACGAAAAAATCTATTCAATCAAAGGAAAATATAATGGAAAACAAGTTTTTATTGGATGGAAACATAATAAATGCAGCCGTGCAGCGATTGATATTTCCCATACGAGCATACGATAATAATTTTAACTTGTACATTCATAATATGCAGTACATTCCGTTACGAATGCTGCGATTGAATCATTCAGAAATGCGCAACTAACCCAGACAGCGCTGGATCGCTGAATTTTGGCGCGACATGGTGGCAACTAGCGCAAAGTAAGCGATGCGAGAAAGCGCTGAGTCCAGTGATCCGTACATATCCACTGTCATTGCTGCTCCCTAACGTTCGAAACATTCCGTCGTACACTCATTTGCAGTTTTTGCGAATTCCTTTGAACGCACGTGCGATACCCTCGGCTAGAACAGAAAAAGTTATTGAAGCTGTTTCAGTTAACAGTTTGTCAGACACAAATGCAAAGAGATCGTTTGTAGCTGCATAATAACGACGCCAGTAAGTTATGAACCGAATATAAAGTAGTCGATGGAAGTGGTTCAATAATCCTACTTAAAGCATAAACAGGAAATATTATTTCATTTCAAAGTATTGGCCTGTATTATCTGGGCCTAGTACGAACGCACGGTATACGTAACGAAAATTCAAAATAAATATACTATAGCGTTTTTGTTGACATTTTTGTAACAAACACAATTAGTATCACCGATAGATATGATTAATAGTAGATTATTCACTATGGGGGATAAAGCAGTGTCTTAATGTCCCGGGCGCTATTTTGAATCCTGAACGCAATGAAGGATTCATACTATTGAGCGAGGATTAACTCATGAGCGAGGCGAGGGAGTTAAGACTATTATGCTGAGTGCAGTGAGGGATTCAAGCTCGCTCAAGACGAAGACACCTTTATCCCCGCGGAGAATACTCTATTTCTCGCACCTACTGCGAGATAATAAAAACCAATTTGATTATAGAATTAGTAGTTTACGAAACGGTTAAATAGCCGGGGTAAAAATATAACACATTAAAGGAATAATAAAAAAATACAAAATCAAAACCCGACGGGAACTAAGATTCAAAACAAGGTCACTTTTCAAGCAGTCCGATGCAGTTGGTGGTATCAAATCTGAGGTCGAACTAAAATAACTTACTGCCTGCAGGGTTTTTTGATTTTTTCAATCTAAATACATGCAATTTCATCAAAAACACAACATAGAATATCGTCAATAGTGCGTCAGCCCAAATCCATCATTCTAACGCGGTATACGCGCCACAGCAAACGATCATTTTGTTCGTCGAAGGTAACTAAAACCTATGAAGTGAAGAACTCTTTGGTCGACCTGTACGTATTTTACCTGACCTGTGTGTATTTTCTCAGTTGTGGTTTCAAATTCAAATCACACTAATGACCAGGACCTCATGTCTGCTATTACAATACCTAGTGTCAGAATGGTCTATCATTGATTTCATAATTGTTGATTTTGACAAGTTTGGTAATCTGCTAATATAATGGCGTCATTATGACTTTCCAGTGGTCAACCACTGACACTCCATTGAAAGAAATGGCATAGAAGGTAATCTCGTACATAATGACAAATGAATGACTGACTTAGGCGGTAATCTGCTAAAATTTTGACAGTTCCTTTGAACAGTGACCTACAATTAGAACGTCATTGTGCAGTCATTGCTTTTAATTCTTTATGACGAGTATCGTGTTTGTGTTTTTATTCATTGTAGACTAAAAAAAGTGCAAAAATTGCATTAATGATACATTTTATATTGCATAGGTACCTAATTATACTGTATTTAGGTACTGTGCGCCACTCTGCCGGCCTTTTATTGGGGCAGTCACCGATACCGAATTTAAAATTTGGGCGCACTCCATCTTATATCGTTTCGATAAACTTCGCCCGTCATTGGTGCGGCTACAGTGGCCAAGCGCCTGGTCTTGGTGGTCTGGTCTGGTGGTTTTCCAAATAATCAATTAGAGTCGAAATTTGCTCAATTAGCACCATTTTGTATAAAATAAATAATTAAAGGCTTCCTATCCGTTTTACGACAAGCGAAATAGAAGCGAAACTATCTGTTCAGGCGCACAGATTTATGATTATATATGATTGTATATCTTGCGCGTGATTTCGCCGATCTGCTCGAAAGCCAGTTACACAACCTCCGCGCTCAGCCCGCTATTTTGTTGTGGTGCCGAAAGTGGATGTTTATTTTACGGAAAAACTAATCTAAGAAGTCCGAATTAGACCTATACTGTATTTACTAAATCGAAAGCGACGTCATTTTGCTAGTAAAGATAATTTAAATATAGGTACACACAAAAATCTAATAAATGAAATTCAAATGAAAATAAATTCAAAACACCGGCCGCTAAAAATAAAAACAAATAAACGTCAGTAAGAAGTATTGTCACATTTGACTTTGACAGCTCAACAGATAAAATATTATTGAATTGTATAGTTTCTTGATAGTTTCACATTTATCCGCGTTAGACAGAAATTTAATGTTTTTTGCTATTTACGAACTTCTTACTACTTCAGATTGCATGAAACACTAATAAATAATATGTAAAAATATATATAAATGAAATCTGGCATGAATAAATGTTGAAATTTAGTAGTAGTTTTTCGAAAATCATTTCTACTAACGGGTTTTATAATAATGGCAATACGACAATGTCATTATGACACAATTCTATTACGAGACCATTGACCGAGCAATGATCGATCATTACAATTTAGTAGATTACGAACTTTTAGCAAAATGACAGTGGGATCGTGTTGGAATGACGAATTTATAAAAAATAGCAGACTTCATATAGCAGGGTCATAATGAAATTCGGGACTTGCTTTAGGCTAGGTTTGCTTGATATATAATTTGACGCTGGTGGTGTGAAAAGTTATAAAAATAAGGGCTTATTTTCCAACGCCAGATAATTTTATCTGAGCAATAATTTTGAATTTTTGACAATTCTTCGTTGCAAAAACTGTCAAACGTAAATTTTATTCCTCGAATAAAAGTTAGATATGGCGATGGAAAAATCAGGCCTTAGTAAGTTAATAATTATCTGCGAAACGAGTAGGTAGGGATTTTCCATTTTAAAATCGTTCGAATTTACGTTACGTTTACTCCGCGCGTTCGTTCTAGGTCTAGAGAAAATAGGCCAATACTTTGAAACGAAATGATATTTTCATCCCCTCTATTCGAAAAGTACGACTTGGTTCGCCTTTAAGTGCACCCAAAGGTGGTGTTTTCTATAAGAAACTTTTAACGGGCAGTAATGAGTTTTTAATCCTCTTTATAAATGCGCCGCAATTATCTTTTTGAATTTGGAATATCTTAGTGTTTTGCGCCAAAGCAATCGAACGCGAATATTGTTTGAATAAAGACTGGCTGGTACGACGGCCCATAGTCGAGCCGCCGGCTGAATGAAAAAAAAAATAGAAATCAATTTATAAACGCGCGACTACAGCCCGCGTTTTCGTCAATTTCCACGGATTGTTGGAAATTCATGGTTTTGTTTTGAAAAATGAGTTCTTCAAGAGTGACAGTGAAAGTATTAACTCCTGAAAGTATTAGAACAGACGCAAGAAATGTGATGGATAATCTATTCAATTCAATTCAATTGTTTATTGCTCAACACAGTACATAATATACATTTCTAGATGTCAAGTGAATGCGCAGTCCACTGTGTTGTACCAATTCAGGCATGCAAAATTATCATTAAAATTATACTAAGTCATAAATTCATATTAATACGTTATACAATTTCATTAATTCAAAATAATACCATAAGCAATGTCATAAGTTGAAATCAATAAGTTATGTATACAATGTCATAAATATAAATACCTAAATAATTAAGTAATTTCATAAATTCAAATTAATAAGTAAGTAATTTGAGAGTATAATAATGTCATAATAATTAAGTAATGTCTAATACAGTCAACACATAATTAACAATACAAATAAAATAATTTTAATGGATATAAGAAAGAAATAATTTTGAAATGTGTTATTTAATGGAATAGTAAATATTTATTTTAATTGTAAACTCTGTACTTTTGCATGCCTTGTAATTGGCAACCATCACAACTTGTACCCATATTTGCAAAATAAAATATCTCTATCTCTATTTCTCTATCTTTATTAATAAAATAAATCAGACCCAAGAATTCACCATAATTATGTATTATTATTATACACACAAATTTCTATCGGACAGGTATTCACTAATTGTGTAGAATGGCTTAATTATCAGTAGATTATCGAGTTGCTTCTTAAATACATTGATATCTGTTATACATAACAATGCATTAGGTAATTTATTATAAATATGTGGTGCCATTCCGCCTCTTACCTGCAAAATCCCGGGAGAAATATTTGAAAGCTTATGTTAATTTTATTGAATGGAGAAATGCAAGAGACGCCAAGAATTTTTCAGAATCTGTGTTTTTGGCCTACTTCCAGTACTTAGCCAAACAACCTTCCACTATCAATATCAATAAGTTGCCAAAAATCAATTAAGGCGTACACCGAGTACTCAATAAATCATGTTTCGATTTAGTAGACAATAATTGATAGTAAAAAACACTTAAATGAATAATAAACACAAATTATGCCAAATTCTGTTGACTATCCACAATTGTAATTGACAACCAACTCCGACATATATTTATCCTTGAGCTTCGTTTCCAATAACTCGGTTTCAATGAAATTAAATTAAACTGACAGTGTTCCTTCATACATACGCGTTCATACTACACCCAGTATCAGCCAAATGCATTACGTGTTAAAGACTGGATGTCGAAACGTACCAATACTTCATACTTTAGGTAATTGACAATAATAAAGTAACTTTTAACAAACCTTAATATTATTTAACATAATTATAACGTATTATAGTCCCTCTATTACCTGGGAAATAAAGGTAGTGGCGAAATGTGGGTGTATTAGAAGAACACCCACATTTAACTGCCTGTTATTGTCGTGGTTGAAAGCGCGACTGCTGAGCGTGGGGTCCTGGGTTCGATTCCCAGGTCGGACAAAGTGTTATTGGGTTTTCGATTAGGAATTTCTTAGTAACAGTCCGGAGTTTGAACGTTGGCGGTTTAATACCCCCCGTGCCTCGGAAAGCACGTAAAGCTGTTGGTCCTGCGCCTGATCTCTCCCCGATCGTGTCGGATTGCCGTCCCATCGGACTATGAGACTTAAGGAACAGGGAGTGCACCTGTGTTTGCGCGCACACTTGTACACTATAATATTTCCTGCGTACCTGGCTGATCTCCATTGAGATTGGCCGTGACAGAAATCGGTCGGGAGGCTATTATAAGTACACCTCTGTGTTACTCTTCGGCGAATACAGGGGTGATTTTATGTGTGTTATTTATTTAGTTTATTTTACCATTTATGTACACACATATATAAATAGACATGACAAAAAAGAACAGAAAAAAACGGTACAAAGGTGATGGATGCTTATTTCTAAAATAATCTCTTCCAGCATACCTGCGCTGGGAAAGTAGAGAGAGATGTAGACAGCGTGTGTAAGGGTAAAAGAGAAAAAAAAATATAAAATCAAAAACAATTCACTTAGGGCTGATTTTTCAATCAGCAGAAATTTTTATTCGTGGAATTAAATGGACGTGTGACAGTTTGCACTGTCAAAAATTCAAAATTATTCCTCGGATAAAATCATCTGGCGTTGGAAAAATCAGCCCATAATAAAACAAAATAAATAATATGAGAATATACTTACATTCATAAAAATAAACATACCCATATACATACTTGTAAAATAAATATTAATGAATTTTAATAATTTTATTATAAAGTAATCAAAATACTCAATACATACAAAACTGTACCTACCTAACTGTCTTGTTCGATTCCCGCAGATTCCCGCACGGAACAAATATTTGTATGACCTACAAGTAGTTGTTCCGGGTCTGGCTGTTTGTGTATGTGAGTTTAAATGTTTGTAAACGCACCCACGATACATGAGAAGTTCGTAGTGTGGGTCAACATTAAAAAAAAAAAAAACTATGATGAAGTGGAAAGATAGTGTTCTACTCTTATGTTATTTAACGCTTTTCAGGATCTATGTTTCAATCGTTGCTATTATTTATTTTATTAGACAAAACGGACAAGGTTGATGGCTTGCAGCCTGTCGAACATCTGTTATTCTATTATCTACTCGTAACTTCAGTGGGGTCCTGAGAATTTAACTGAAATAGATGGAGGATGCAACGGGAACTAGATCCTCTTTAAAAATGTTTCTAATATGCGAAGAAGTTGTTTCGATATTTGCTGAATAGTAAAATCTAATAGTACATTTGCTGCTGTACATTTGCACTGCTCTCAAAACGGTGAAGGAAAACATCGTGAGGAAACCGGCGAACTAAAAATTCGAAGACATGTGACATCCGCCAACCCGCACTGGATCCGCGTGGTGTATTACGGCCCACTCCCTCTCTCAGAGAGGAGGCCTGAGTCCCAGCAATGGGAACATTAGAGATTCATTCGAGATTCATTAAAGATTAGATTTAGATTCATCGAGATTAGTGGGACATTGGCTGATTATGATGAATAGTACATTTAAAGCTTCGAAAAGTCTACCAGAAGATAGACTTCGGTTTCTGACAACATATTTTAATTTAATCTGTGTTCGAGTCATTGTCAATCAATCCTACTGCTGGGTTTGCCCATCCCCTTTATTTCCTCTTTCCTTCTCACAATATTGTAATTTTTCATCGCGTCATCAATCACAACTAAGTTTTTAGTCAGGGTTCCGAACCCGAAGGATGCCAACGGGACCCTATTACTAAGCCTGCCCTTCCCGTCCGTCCGTCCGTCTGTCTGTCGGCCGGCTGTCTCATGAACAGTAATAGGTAGACTGTTAAAATTTTCACAGAGTGTGTATTTCTATTGCCGCTATAACAACAAATAATATCAATCTAGAAACCTGTATTTTTCGGCGTTTTTTGCTTTGTGGTACGGAACCGTTCGTGTACTAGTCCGAGTCTCACTCGGCTGGTTTTGCGAACTATCTGAAACGGGGTCGACCTACAGAACGTGTTGGTCCAATCCGACAAGAAATACAGATGTAGCTGTATATATATTGTTTGTAGTTCTTCGAAAGCTTGCAAAGCTCCATGCAATATTCCATTATGGCTCAATTGAACGTGTCCAAGCGTTGCATACCGCATAGAACGTGACGGACTACTCGTATTAGTACTTAGACGGCCTTACAAGCCTTTTTTTTATTATTTTATTTTATTAATTTATTTGGGAAACAAACAATTGTACATTAGGTAATACATACGAGTACATAGTATGATTACATCATGTGGATAATGAACAATTAATGACGTTTCCACAGATTACTACTTATATGTTACAGTGCGCAGTAAATACAAACAAGACCGAAGTACAATTCATATAAAAAAATTAAAACTACAAATTAGATAATTAACATTAAAAATTAGAATACAAAGACGACAAAGTGAAAAGGATCGTAAAATTATGAGGAAAGGACCTGAATTAGTTCCTTCCTAAATTTGTTGGACGACAAATGAAAAATGTCAATATTAGTAAAATTTTGGTTATATATAAACTAACCTACGGAGCGGCGCTCGCTTTCCCGCATTCGTTCGACAGGAGGTCATGGCAGAGGGTAAACGCGCACCTCTCGCCGGATTACAGTGCGGGGCACAACATAAAGCATTTTATTTATTAATTCCGTACAGTTAAACTTATTGTGTACAAAACCGTGAAGCATCATTGTTTAAAGCAACAGGCGTCTAGACTGCATTGTGAGCATTTTAAATTTTTTCAATGATTCTTCATAGGATAGAGGTTCCATACGACATTTATACTTCAGGGTTCGAAGATATTTACGTTGAACTCCTTCAATGGTTTTAATATATTTCCTATAGTAGGGATCTCATATCATACAACCATACACCAATTTGGGGGCGGATAAGAGAGTTAAAGAGGTATAAGTATACACCCGGGCGTTTAATGTAAACAATAAACATCAATGGCCCCAGTATCGAACCCTGTGGTACACCCGAGCTTGCAACAAATATGGTAGAATGGTACCCGTTCAAAATAACTGTTCGATTACGGTTGCTTATGTAAGAACAGAACCATCTCAACAAATTTCCCCCTATCCTTTTATAGGCCAATTTTTTTAACAATATCTCATGATCCACCCTATCAAACGCCTTTTTGAAATGAATGTAAGCGGGGTCCGATTGTGCCCATATTGTGAAACAAAAAAATTTTAAAGAGGGTTAAGTTAGTAACCGTCGATTATTGTTTGACGAATCCGTGTTGCTCTGGAATTAAAATATGTTGTATAATTGTATAGAGCTTCAAATGGACCTTTCAATGAGTTTAGCAGTAACACTAAGTATAGAAATGGGCCTATAAAGAGCCGCATTTTGCCTCGAACCATTTTTAAAAACTAGAATTATATTAGCTTTTTGCCATATAGAAGGAAACGTGCCTGTGCTAATACATTTATTAAAAATTAAATATAGCGGATAACACAATGTCTGAGCTGTATTCTTCAGGAAACTAGGAGGTACACCATCAGGTCCTGGTCCATTCGTAATATCCAGCATTTTCAGTTGACTACGGACCAGTGAGAGGCTTAAGTTCAAATTATCCACCGACATGTTGTTAGTAAGATCTTGATCAGATGTAGGGCACCAGTTAGGGGCTAGACTTGATGGTTCATACACAGACTGAAAGAAAGATGAGAAGAAATTACAAACTTTGAGAGGGTCACTTGAAGATTGATTTTCAGAAGGTATAAGGGATTTACCTTGGCGGTTAGCTATGTAAGCCCAAAAGTATTTAATAATTTTAGGGATACTGTACTCTACTGTTTTAATGTATTTTTGGTAACAATTAAATATTGCACTCTACACTGAAACGGGAGCGATATAGGGAGAACACCTCATACTCGTAGTCTGTGATATTTCCGTATTTCTTCCATTTGGTCCAGTGTTTCTTTTTATATTTAAAAATATGTATGAGGGATGACGAAAACCAAATAGGAAATTTAGGTGCACTAAACCACCCACACAATCGGACCCCGCTTACATTCATTTCAAAAAGGCGTTTGATAGGGTGGATCATGAGATATTGTTAAAAAAATTGGCCTATAAAAGGATAGGGGGAAATTTGTTGAGATGGTTCTGTTCTTACATAAGCAACCGTAATCGAACAGTTATTTTGAACGGGTACCATTCTACCATATTTGTTGCAAGCTCGGGTGTACCACAGGGTTCGATACTGGGGCCATTGATGTTTATTGTTTACATTAAACGCCCGGGTGTATACTTATACCTCTTTAACTCTCTTATCCGCCCCCAAATTGGTGTATGGTTGTATGATATGGGATCCCTACTATAGGAAATATATTAAAACCATTGAAGGAGTTCAACGTAAATATCTTCGAACCCTGAAGTATAAATGTCGTATGGAACCTCTATCCTATGAAGAATCATTGAAAAAATTTAAAATGCTCACAATGCAGTCTAGACGCCTGTTGCTTTAAACAATGATGCTTCACGGTTTTGTACACAATAAGTTTAACTGTACGGAATTAATAAATAAAATGCTTTATGTTGTGCCCCGCACTGTAATCCGGCGAGAGGTGCGCGTTTACCCTCTATTTGCCATGACCTCCTGTCGAACGAATGCGGGAAAGCGAGTGCCGCTCCGTAGGTTAGTTTATATATAACCAAAATTTTACTAATATTGACATTTTTCATTTGTCGTCCAACAAATTTAGGAAGGAACTAATTCAGGTCCTTTCCTCATAATTTTACGATCCTTTTCACTTTGTCTTTGTATTCTAATTTTTAATGTTAATTATCTAATTTGTAGTTTTAATTTTTTTATATGAATTGTACTTCGGTCTTGTTTGTATTTACTGCGCACTGTAACATATAAGTAGTAATCTGTGGAAACGTCATTAATTGTTCATTATCCACATGATGTAATCATACTATGTACTCGTATGTATTACCTAATGTACAATTGTTTGTTTCCCAAATAAATTAATAAAATAAAATAATAAAAAAAGGCTTGTAAGGCCGTCTAAGTACTAATACGAGTAGTCCGTCACGTTCTATGCGGTATGCAACGCTTGGACACGTTCAATTGAGCCATAATGGAATATTGCATGGAGCTTTGCAAGCTTTCGAAGAACTACAAACAATATATATACAGCTACATCTGTATTTCTTGTCGGATTGGACCAACACGTTCTGTAGGTCGACCCCGTTTCAGATAGTTCGCAAAACCAGCCGAGTGAGACTCGGACTAGTACACGAACGGTTCCGTACCACAAAGCAAAAAACGCCGAAAAATACAGGTTTCTAGATTGATATTATTTGTTGTTATAGCGGCAATAGAAATACACACTCTGTGAAAATTTTAACAGTCTACCTATTACTGTTCATGAGACAGCCGGCCGACAGACAGACGGACGGACGGACGGGAAGGGCAGGCTTAGTAATAGGGTCCCGTTGGCATCCTTCGGGTTCGGAACCCTGACTAAAAACTTAGTTGTGATTGATGACGCGATGAAAAATTACAATATTGTGAGAAGGAAAGAGGAAATAAAGGGGATGGGCAAACCCAGCAGTAGGATTGATTGACAATGACTCGAACACAGATTAAATTAAAATATGTTGTCAGAAACCGAAGTCTATCTTCTGGTAGACTTTTCGAAGCTTTAAATGTACTATTCATCATAATCAGCCAATGTCCCACTAATCTCGATGAATCTAAATCTAATCTTTAATGAATCTCGAATGAATCTCTAATGTTCCCATTGCTGGGACTCAGGCCTCCTCTCTGAGAGAGGGAGTGGGCCGTAATACACCACGCGGATCCAGTGCGGGTTGGCGGATGTCACATGTCTTCGAATTTTTAGTTCGCTGGTTTCCTCACGATGTTTTCCTTCACCGTTTTGAGAGCAGTGCAAATGTACAGCAGCAAATGTACTATTAGATTTTACTATTCAGCAAATATCGAAACAACTTCTTCGCATATTAGAAACATTTTTAAAGAGGATCTAGTTCCCGTTGCATCCTCCATCTATTTCAGTTAAATTCTCAGGACCCCACTGAAGTTACGAGTAGATAATAGAATAACAGATGTTCGACAGGCTGCAAGCCATCAACCTTGTCCGTTTTGTCTAATAAAATAAATAATAGCAACGATTGAAACATAGATCCTGAAAAGCGTTAAATAACATAAGAGTAGAACACTATCTTTCCACTTCATCATAGTTTTTTTTTTTTTAATGTTGACCCACACTACGAACTTCTCATGTATCGTGGGTGCGTTTACAAACATTTAAACTCACATACACAAACAGCCAGACCCGGAACAACTACTTGTAGGTCATACAAATATTTGTTCCGTGCGGGAATCTGCGGGAATCGAACAAGACAGTTAGGTAGGTACAGTTTTGTATGTATTGAGTATTTTGATTACTTTATGACACCGGAACGACTGTGTAAAATGGTGGGTGATGATTGTCTACTTGTAGCAAATTTTGATTAGGTATAAAGACAGGGCAATGAGTATTGGAAATTAAAAGGTCTAGTATTCGATTCTTAAGATTTGTAATATGATTAAATTGTTTAGCGTCATGCACGGTCATAAAACCTCGCAAAAGATTACAAATTGGGGTGAGACCAGAACAACTTAAGAAGTAATTAGAGGAATATGGCCTTGTCCAGTTAGCATCCGGAATATTATAATCGCCTAAAAGTAGTAGATTATCATCATTATGTTATTGAGTAAATTGAAATGCATTTCGTAGAATATTCCTCGAATGGCATAGATTGCGTAAGCTGGCCAGGCATCCTCATAACTAGAATTTATACTAAAGGTCTACCCACACATATGAGGACTGTGCCCGGGATGTGTGTGCCGCCGTGGCACACACAAGGCAGGTACTGAAGCTCCGTAAACAGACGAGTGTGAACATTGTACAAACGATTTTGGTGTTAGGAGCAGTGGTAGCCAAGTGGTAATGGCCGCGACTTACGACTTGCAGGTCGCAGGTACGAACCCAGACAGGCGCTTTACTTTCTGTAAATTATTTCATCATCTCTGCTCGGTGAAGGAAAACATCGTGAGGAAACTGTCATAGAACCAAAAATTCAAAGACATGTGACATTTGTCAATCCACACTGGGCCAGCGTGGTGGATTACGGCCCACTTCCTCTTACCGAGAGGAGGCCTGTGTCCCAGCAGTGGGAATATTACAGGCTGATTATGTGATTTTGGTGTGTATTTTTTGCGAAGCAAACACCCCCCTGTAGACCCCCTGAAATGTGTGGATAGACCTTTATGGCGCATTGTATGATTACACGTGGGGATGCTTGTGAATAGCCAGTATAATTACATCCTCAGTGGTCATAATTAATCCATTAGAAATCGTATTACTGTTACTGATAGCGAATATTCCATTAGTCATGATAGCTTTGTACTTAGATAACCTGTTACTTTCAGGCGTGTGGATGCAAAGTCATTAAGAGCTTTTCTAAATTCTAATGTTAAATATTTCAAAAGTTGAAACAATTTGTTATGTTATTGTCGCCGTTACGGTAGCTATACAAGTGTGTGTGTACGTTCAATATCTCACAATTTCAATAGACAGTTAATGCACATACACATGAGCGACACGCTTCGACGACACAGGCAACTGTAGCCGTTGACAATGTGTCGCTCGTGTGTGTGCACGCTTAGGTAGGTAGTCGTTAAGTAGTGAGAAAAGAATTGATTCGTACAGTAACAATGGTAGGTACACTCATCTTGTTCTCATTAGCATCGCAGGCACCGTCGTCTTGCGGCCACTCATGCTCCGTAATACTTGCTCGTGAACAAACGAACAAAACACAAGCACTAGTCGACCATACTTACAATACATAATATTATGCGTAATATACTTACGTGTTTCACATTTCACAACGAATAAGTCGAAAGCTTGTCTGAAGCAAACAATTCGCAATAGCAACAGGAACCAAAATTCATTAAATTAGAATGGAGTACAAACTTCCCAGACGCGGATACAGTAAATCTGTGTCCTAGATAACTCGCATCACTTCAAATTTAATGAGCGCAGAACATTTGAATCAGATTCGTATTTTGGCGCTGCTGTGCAACTCTCAAGTAGGCTGTGTAAGCCCAAGAGTGGTTTGTGGTAGGGTATTAATTAGAGGAAGTACGTAGCATATCCGACGATTTTGAAAACAAAGCCATTATTCTATGATTTTCCAATGTATTTATGTAGAAATGTTACTATATCTGTCACTCTATCAAACTCAGTTGAATACTCAGTCGGGTGATTGGTTGGCAGGTTGGTTTTGTTGGATTGTTGGGTTGGTATTCAACTGCAAAGACGAGATTGTAAAGGGTATTCCCATTTGTATTGAATCAGATCGCTACGCCAGGTTTGCTACTCCTCTACGCCTTTTCGGTTAATCTACGCCTTACGACGTAGGCGCGACTATGCGTAGCTCTGCAGTGTTGGAATTGAATAAACGTATAGGTCACCGTATGATTATTAACAACGTTAGTTTATAATCTATCTCGCGAAAATGGAAGGTTCACTTTATAATCTATCCAGGTCAAACCGTCAAATTGTGAACGAACCTGTTACCGACAGGCCACAGGGTTCACAATCTGTTCCATTTTATCACCCGTAAAATTGTGAACCGTCCCTGATATGTCAGTGTTGGCGGTAGCCTAATTGGCCGCAGTAACTAAGCCAGGGCACCCCGACCAAATCGGTTAGGTTAATTCAGAACTGTGACCAACCGCGCGCGAGCCGTGGGAGGGAAGCGAGCGGTGCCGCATCGCGAGCGCTTCTTCAAGTTGGTCGCAGTTACTTGGCTATTTAGTATTAGCACAAGGTGCGATCTGTCGCATGGAATTTAATCATACGGACTCCTAAATCCAGTCACGGTGCAGTTCCATGTAAAAAGTTCAAAGTTCATGTATAAAGGCCTGAAACACCAAAATAATGATGACTCAAAGAAAAAGTATTTATGCAGTTTGAGAGCTGACACGCTGGGCTTTTTGTTGATGTCATCATTGTTCCGAGTTTGAATTTACGTCTTTCTAAAAAATATCCTTAGCAAATACATTTATACAAATATGTGCGGGGTAGCTCGATTTTGGAGCTCGGGAGTGTTATGATAACTAAACTTTTGCGTGAGAATTTTTTCTGAATAAGGTCATGCTCATTAGATATGCAGTTGACATTAATTTTATATGTAAATAAAGTTAAAAATGCGAGACTTTGTTTATTTTAGCGTTGAATCTGTTTATTTATTCATGGAAACAGACTCGCTGTTTAAAAAAGAGAATTCTTTCGCAGAAGTGCGGACTAAGATGATTATTGTTAAGAGCTTGTAATAGTTATTCATATTTTATTTTACTTTTTCCCATTTTACAGTTTTTGGAAAACTTACAGCTAAAACCTTTTGCACGATTGAGAGTAACAAAATAAGGCTAATTACAAGTTTTCACAGATAGAAGAGAGACTATAAACAAAAAATAATTGAGAAGGTAGACAGCGTTTTGAGTAAATACATTATCATGAATGAATGTATTGACTGAATATATTGAAAACACCATATAAATTTGGGAACTGTCTAAAATAGGTACGTTTACCTCCCTAAATTTTTACAATGTTTTGACATTGACGTGAGATTACGATTTTGAATCATTTCAAAGATGATTTTGGAAAAAAAATATTTATATAAAAAATATATTATATATTTATTTAAAAATATTAATATATTATTATTATTAATATATTATTATATTATTTATTTTATATTTATAATTTTATTATTTAATATTTTTTCAAATTTGGAAATATATAAATAGGGGTGCCGTATTTTTACATCTAAATTTAATTTTACATTATTATATAATTTCTTCAGAACATAAAACGTTGTCAATCGGGTATTTTGAACGCAAGTGGAGTGACACGGGTTCCCTATATTATATTGTAGTCTGTGATACTGACAAGTATTGAAACACACCTTAGTATGGCACCTCGTATCTTTAATAAGATTCCAGATACTTTTAAGGAAATTACTTATGTCAAATTAAAAAAAAAACCGACTAATTTACTGATAGAAAAATGTTATTATACTGTTGACGAATTTCTAAATGACTTAACAATTTGATGTGTCTTTTGAAATTTATTGTGATTTTTTATGTACCCACTTTTTTATGACATTTCGTATTTTTTTATAATTTCTCAAAACCTAATTTAATTTTATATTACTAATTATGTTGTAATTAAATTGAGTATGATTGTTATTTTAAACAATCGTTTTGTTAAAATATTTGTATGCTGTAATGGCAAAACATGGCGACCTATATAAATATGTATTGCAAGAACCCAATGTACATAGGTACATTGGAGTGAATCAGTGAATCAGGGTCGTGTCGGGGGCCGGGCGGCAGAGCGGTTCAAGTTGTGAGTAGTTATAAATCTTGATATTTCCAATCTCATCTTTTTACGTTAAATGTAACGATTAAAAAATAAAAACTAACAGATGACACCTGCTTTATGCATAGTTCGATAAGCCTGCAAGTTTCAGGACCTAATTTGAAATTTTTCATTGATTATTCTACTTTTATTGTACGGTTTAGACGTAACTTTGAGATTTAGAAGAACTATCTTATTCATTCGCTGGCGCCACAGTTCTAGCATTCTCATTTCAGCTGCATGCAATTACCTTTCATTCATCCCTTTTGTGTTTGAGGAATGTGGGAATCGCAAATTGTTCCCGTGTCCTGCCGCCATTTCATCCATCCAGCGGTAATTCTGTTCCTATCTACTTCACCATCACTTAGCACGAGTGAACCGAGATACCGAAAGTCAGAACAGACTGAGAAAAGGGCGCTCTGAACTGCAGAGACCGGCAAAATCGCAGAACATATGTGTATCGCACGTTTAGTGTGTTTATTTGTCGAAATAAAAATAGATCACGGTGCATAAAAACCATAGATATAAGATATTTACATGATGAAAACCGTATCTAAGTTCGGTTTTACCTATTATCTTTGGGTGTCGTAAGTCTTTATGACATGGCAGGAGGACTGTGAAGTATTTATTTTATTGTCTTGTCCTGTACAAATCGTTATCAGATATTGCTCATGAGCTGAGTTCCTAGGCTTAGGCGGATCACATACCGCGATGCGTTCCAGACGACGCGTGTAAATACATATAAACCGAGTTACTTGCCTACAACGTGGGGCGTGTCGCAGTGTGTGATCTGCCTTAGGTTGCCCATCATCATCATCATTATCAGCATACAACAGTCAACTGCTGGACATAGGTCTCTCCAATTGCACGTCATTCGTCTCGATTCTCGGCAACTCAAATCCAGCAGCTATCAGCCACCCGTGAAGATCGTTGCTCAATACAACATAATATTCAACTTACATGTAATAACTAAATATGTATATAAACTATCTATCGATCTAATTACACAAATATGTTGCAGGGCAAAGAGCTATGTCTGCCTCGCTCCGGAAAGTACACGCCTGGCGAGAAGTTTGACCCCATGCTGAGATCTGTGTCCTTCCTAGTAAACATACCGAACTTCTACTGCGAAGGATACAAGCGGGTAAGATAACACATAGTTCATTAAACTAGTTGTGAAGTTAAGGCTTAATGCTACATGGAACGGTTAATAGATCGTTACTATATAATGAACCGATGTTACTGACATAACTTGCAAAGTAAGCTGAAGTAGTAGCAGTGGGCTGGCCATGTTTGTCGAAAGACCGATAGCCGGTAGAGCAGACACCGCGTATCGGCAAGCGTAGTGTGGGACGCCTTCCAACTACATTATAACTAACTGTTCTCAGTAGTTCCTTCAAAGGAACTGCTAAAGGAATTAGTGAGCACAAAGGGGATAGACGACCTCAAAAAGGTGGCTAGGACAGACTGTATGTGGAAGGCGGAGGACAGGTTGCTGTGGCGCAGCATGGGAAAGGCATATGTCCAGCAGTGGACTGCGATAGGCTGAGTTGATGATTATATAGGTAATAAATGAGGGTGTTCTATAGTTATACCTCTGCCTAATCCATCGGAGATTTCAGGCGTGATGTTATATACTATGTATATAGTAATGAACGGTTGGATTGACATGTGTAATTCTGCAAATATACGCATTGAGTAGGCGTGGTGATCATCCTTCCCGGTACGAGAAGAATAGTAAAATGGTACGAGAAGAATAGTAAATAGTAAAATGGCCGCTGGTATAATGTAATACGTATATCAAATCAATATTTATGTTCAAATACATTTTACTCGGAAGATGTCACAATACATATCAAGTTACCGTAGGTACTGCGGGCAAAGTTCTTAAAATATTTATGTACCTTTTATTGGCAGTTAGTTAGTTACTTGAATTTGAATTGTGTGCCTAAATAGGAACCCCGGAAGTTTCGCAACAGATAGCCTAACTTGTGCCCTATACCGCAGTGTTTAGGAATTCAAACCTCCTGAAAAAATTGTCAATTATGTAGTCCATCCAACTAAGTTAAAATTAAAGTTTAAGTGTAACTTTAAGTTTTAAAGTTTTTGTCTACGAATCGAATTGAGCAAGGTAACACTTTAGTAGGGGTAAGAGCTTCTGAGGTCCTCACATAAACTATAATTATAATCTTCTCAATACTTTAATTGTTTCGATAAAGTTTTTTACATAAAATAATTAAATCAATTATTTCTTAACTAGTTTCTGCCGCGACTTCGTCCGCGTGAAATTTCTTGCCCCCCCAGCATTGCATCGCCTGCCCGCACTATTACTTCGTTTTCCTTTAGCGTTCTTTGTCCCTTGTTTGGGTTTTGCTCGGTCGTCCTAAGAGTCGTAGCGTGATGTTAAATAGCCTATAGTCTTCCTCAATAATTGGGCTATCAAATGCAAAAATAATTTTTCAAATCCGTCTTGCAGAACCAGAGATTAGCGCGTCCAAACAAAAAACTCTTCAGCTTTATTATTAGCATATATAGGTATATGTATAGATGACTGAGCAAACCTTGGTTATGAACACATACCCTTTGAAACCAGACATAAGACTACCAACTAATTAGTCCAATCAAAGGCCTCTCTCCTACTTTGCTGTGCTCGACAGGGTCCACAATGATTATGTCCCTGTAAAACCTACCACCTAAGTTCACATTGGAATCCAATAAATACAGGTACAAGTTAAATTAGCTAGCGGAACGCCGCAGATGTGTTGGCTATAGATTTCTAAACATGGTAAAAAAAATTGAGGATTTTTTGTGGGGTCAACGACAGCGTTTTTTGTTGTCATATGAAATATTAGTTTACACTTTTTTGTCTAAACTTCACAGTCGTGCTTGATGTCGATATTCAAAACCTGATAAAACAAAAGAAAACAGATTTTCTCAACTTATACTTCAAGTAACAAAACTATCTGAAGGCCAATTCTCGTAATTTAAAACGTTCAAAATCTAGTCAGTCTCATCTCAGCGACAGACAAATGTCAAAAACTTGTCAAAATGTAAGGAAATTAGAAGTATTTTTTGACAGATTGAGACTGAGATCAGACTGTGAACGGTCTTAAAATTACGAGAATTGCCCCTCTGGTAGCGGTCGTTGGCCTCCAAAAAAACAACATATCTTTTTTTTATCGTGTTTAGATATCGAAACCCATCACGTCTACAAAGTTTCGCTAGTTAATTTTTGTTGACCCTGTACATTGAGTAAGTACTTGCTTTTGCCAAGAAGATGGCTAGCATTATCTTACAGCCTTCAAATAAACTAGACTACGATCGATAAGAACCAATCCAGCGCGTAATTATGGCAATTTCCCTTTTGATCTGACATTGTACCGCTTTCGAGGAATTTTGTTCAATTGGTACTCGATTGCTTTCATACTACTTCATATCGTAATAAATCACGAATTGTATCATTATGAGTACGTTTTGCTATACAATATGTAGTTAAACTATTTAAAACTGTTTAAGATTTCTCTCATCCGGGGACGATCTTGGATTCAATCAATTGGATTAAAAGGCTGTTTGAACAAAAAATAATAATAAAAATTGTATGAATGTAAAAAGCCTAAAACAATTTTAAAAAACTATTGAAAAATTGCGATAAATAGAACAAAAAAGGTATAAACGTGAAACCCTATAAAAAGAAAAAAATAACCTTGAAATTATGACCCTACGTAAGTACGTACCTATGACACTTTTTGATTAAATGTTGTCCCGTCGGGGGACCGCTCTAATTATTAGCCTAATGTTCTGTTAAAGTTTAAAAAAGTAGCGGTCCCCCGACGGGACAACATTTAATCAAAAAATTTCATACGTACTTACGTAGCGTCATAATTTCAATATTATTTTTATATTTTTGTAGGGTTTCACGTCTAAACCTTTTTTGTTATATTTGTGGCTACTTTTTCAATAGTTTTTTTTTCTAATTGTTTTTACATTCATACTATTTTTATTATTAATAATAATAATAATAATAATAAGTATTTATTTTCTCACCACAATAAACATTACAGACATTGTTACACATGATATATTAATATTTGGTTTAGTTTACTGTGGGAGACTGGTGCCTAAGCTAGGCTTTAAGGGCCTGTATTTCAGGTCACTATAGGGTATTATTTTGTGTCGCGGGTAAAATTTTTAATTTAATTTTTTATTTCATGCTTTTTATAGGGACTCCTTATTATTTATTTTCTTTTATTTTCTTGCGTTTTAAGATTCAGGTAATTTGGTGTTTAATCAGGTTTTTTGTAATTCGCCATTTTGTGGTGGCGGCTATCCTGGATTTGAAATTTATCATAGTGTATAGTATTCTACTAGTAAAGCCCTTTCATTTGATACCCATATTGAGGGAGTTGTGAAAAAATATGGAATCCGCCATTTTGTGGCGGCGGCCATCTTGGACCGATTTTCGTCAAACAGCTAAGAACACTCCCGACAAATTTACCTTTCAAACAAAAAAAAACAAACCTAAAATCAGTTCATCCGTTCGGGAGCTACGACGCCACAGACAGACCGACATACACACACACACACACACACACACACACACACACACACACACACACACACACACACACACACACACACACACACACACACACACACACACACACACACCCCGACACGTCAAACTTATAACACCTCGTCATTTTTGCGTCGGGGGTTAAAAACTAACAAAATCGACCTTGACGTAATATGAGTAAGGGTGGGTTGTTTCACATCCACTTAACGCACGCGTACACGTCAAACCTGGCGCTAACTATCGTCAAACCAACAAAAGCGTTGTATCAAATTACAATTACAAAATGATGGCCTTGACTTACGTCAAATAACTACGATTACGAACGCGTTAATATTTGACGTACATAGGTTACGTTAACCAACCGTTTGAAACTACCGGCCCTTACATGTGAAACAGAATCAAAGCTTTGTAACACACAAACAACATGCATCAAACGAATGAGGATTGGTGTTCGACAGAATGATGTTTGTTGAATAGTCTAAAGCCCTTTGTACACACTTGTCCATCAACATACTTCCATATTGATCCATAACACTGATGACTGGCTTGCACACGGCGTATATACCGTAGATTTTCACAGCAAGAGAAACGTGTGCTTACAAAGGGCCTTCAGACGTTGCACAGAGGGGGCTCCGGGTTGGTCTTTTGAGAGGTAACGGTGCCCCTTTCATGTGCAGACGATGAACACCGTGTGTGAGGCGTATTAACCGCGCCGTCGGAATAGGAACACAATTCAAATTTACTAACATCTAAAATTGGCATTTCAGTAACCATGCAAATATGGAAATTAGAGACAAAGGAGAAAAAACAAAGCGTGTCTAGTAGTCCTAAATCTAGAACACTACAAAACAAATTAATTTGAGCTACATAGACTTGCACTGTTCGCACTGTTTAAATAGGGAACGTTTGCATGAAGCGAGAAACAGAAGATATTTGAGAAAATATCAATAGGGTATTCCGTCAAGTTGGACCGTTCATTATATTACCTTGTCGTACGTGTTAGGGGGCTATTCAATGTGGTATTGGATGTAGGCAATTCAAAGATACGATGATGCGCTTACTTCATTGGCTAGACCAAAAGTTAAAATAGTTTACGTATACACGGCAGATCACCGGTTCTACTCGTATAGTATACGGCGACGGCACTGTGCCATAGTGCCACCGTGACGTCAACAAACACTGAGAACCGTGCCTACACATGGCGAATAAACCGTAGGTAGTTGTTCACGGCAAGAAAAACGTGGGCCTCTGTACACGGCACGATTTCATTACGGTATCATACAGCGTATAAGCCGTGCCGTAGAAAAAACGTGTAAGCTTGTATATGACACAGCAAACAACTGGACGAGACAACGGCTGTGTTTTTTCTGTGCCAAGCTGCAGAAGTGCTTCATGAATCCATACTTATAAAAAAAGATCATCATTGCTGATTACATGTAGAGAAAACTCAAAAAAGGAAAATAAGGTTTTGGATACATTCAACCATTTATCCGATATTACAGGCCTTTTATGAATCAATATAAAATGATGTATCTCCATTTATAACCAAAATCAGCGGACGTACAGCCGTCACGAAAATAATTGCCATACTGAAAACATCCGGTGCCGTCAACAGACCCCTAGACTGACACTGATGTGAATTGCGCCGTACATAGACACGGCACATGTGACGATCGCCGTGCCTTAGTGCCGCCGTGTCTGTCAACAAGCTTCCATAGTGATCCAAACAACACTGACGACTGTGCCTAAATACTTGCTATCAAGAAAAGATATGTAATGGTACACTAACTTTTTCTTGCTACCCACATACATTGTAAGAAAGGTACTTGCGCATGTACTAGGTACTTACTAGTTTATTTACGAGGACCTACCGTTCTTCATAAGTTCGTAAATCAAATAATAGGGGTTAAAGTATGAAATTGCCGTTTTATTGTAATAGGTACTTCGAATTGACATAGAATCTTCATGGTTTGAGATTTTTGAGTGAAACTTTTTTCACAAGGTACCTATGAAGTTCTTCTTTTAAAAAATGTGCAACATTCGATTATAGACTTTCAGTTGTTTTTTTTATTCAGCTTAGACAAGAAAGATGGATACTTCGAAAATTCGAGTTATTTTTTAATACGAGTTCCGACGCGGAACTAACGCGGCAGAAACAGCTCGCAATGTCAATATTGCGTTTGGAGAGGGGACTGCTAATGAACGCACCGTGCGATTTTGGTTTAAACGCTTTGGTGATGGAAACTTTGATTTGAAGAACGAACCACGCGGAAGACCGTCCACACAGGTAAATAACAATGAATTGAAAGAGATGGTGGAAGCCGATCCGAGCCAAACTACCCAGGAATTAGCATGGTACGGCATGGTTTAACGTTACCTTACCAACAATATTGACTCATTTGCGTCAAATCAATAAAATAAAAAAATATGAGAAATGGGTGCCTCATGATGTGTTGCCTTGTTTAATCGATACAGAAATGAAGAAATATTGGATCGAATTGTAACATGTGATGAAAAGTGGATTCTTTACGATAACCGTAAGCGAAAAATGCAATGGCTGACCCCAGGTCAAACGCCGCAATAGTGTCCTAAAGCAAAGCTTACCAATAAAAAGGTAATGGTAACTGTTTGGTGGTCTCAGCATGGTGTTATTCACTACAGCTTTCTCCGATATGGTCAAGCAATAACGGCAGCTGTCTACTGTGCCGAACTCCGAACAATGATAGCAAAACTAGCAGTGAAAAAGCCCCGACTCATGAATCGATCTTCACCATTATTGCTCCATGATAACGCGAGACCTAACGAGAAACCGTTTTAATTCTACAGGAACTGCAATTAGAAACCATTCGTCACCCTCCGTATTCGCCAGGCCTTGCTCCAACGGACTACCTTTTTTTTCGTGATTTGGACAATTTTCTACTTGATAAAAAGTTTTCTTCTCAGGAGGCAGTACAAAATGCTTTCACACAGTTTGTCGAATCTAGATCACGAGAGTTCTATCGCAAAGCCATAAATGACCTTCCTATTAGATGGCAGCAATGTATAGATAATAATGGTAATTATTTTGATTAAATAAATATGTTAAATAAAAAAAAAACAAATTTCAAATTTCTCAGTACAATTCGGCAATTTCATACTTTAACCCCTAATATTATGACTAACTTTTATTTCTCATAATAAGTGAATATACATAGGGTACGGCGACTAAACCGTAGTTTTTCACGACAAGAAAAACGTGTGTGTACAAAAGGCCTTAGTCTTTTCACAACACACTGAAAATGGAGATTAAAATTTTCTGGTAGCCACGCAAACACGATATATTTTTTTTTTTACTGGCCTGCCCTGTCCTGGGCAAAGAGCGTACACGATACATCATAATAATAGTCTGTGGAGCGAGTCACATGCAAAGTAATCATGTTACACGCCTAAAAGCCGACGCGGATACTGGAACCAATAACTAGTTGGATGTAAAACATCCGAAATAAAAAGGCGCACAAAACGAATTTCCTGCGAGTCCGTTTTGATGTTCGAGTGGTGACGAGCTGCTTCATTTCCCTTTGTCTGTCGTCACAACACTTGACTGGCCGCTCGGCTGGATTAAAGTTGACTCGCGTCCACCGTAGTGAAGTATTTTATTAAATGAGGGATTTTTTATTCGTTTTGTTGCTTTTCATACTGATTTGTTGTGGATATTGGTTGTCTAGTAATTTTATTTCATCCCATCTATTCGAAAAGAACGACTTGGTTCGCCTTTAAGTTACCCAAAGGTGGTGTTTTCTATAAGAAACTTTTATCGGGCAGTAATGAGTTTTTAATCCTCTTTATAAGTGCGCCGCAATTATCTTTGCCGCGCACTTTTTGAATTTGGAACATTTTAGTATTCAGCGCCAAAGAAATAAAGAAATCGAACGCAAATATTGTTTGAATAAAGCCTGGCTGGTACGACGGCCCATAGTCGCGCCGCCGGGTGAATAAAAAAAAATCGGCCAAGTGCGAGTCGGACTCGCGCACGAAGGGTTGTACCATTATCTATAAAAATCACGTCTGTTGTATGGGAGCCCCCTTAAATATTTATTTTATTTTATTATTTTTTATTAAAGTAAAAATACAACTTAGTATTTTGTGAATAAGTATTTCAAGTGCCTACCTGTTGCCATTATTGATATCGAGCAAAAAAGGGCAACAATACCGCGTTTGTTGTATGTGTGAGACCCCCTTTTTTTTTGCTCTTCCGCTCTTGGCTAAGCGGAAGGGCGTGTCAGACTTTTACTGACTAAAACCCACCCGTGTTCCTTCAGTTGTCTGTGTCAGGGGCCACAGTCTCCTTTCGAACAACCCGCAGCCCTGGCAGGCATCGGCCCTAGCGGACCCCGTCCGTTCGTGCTGACATCTCTTTGAGGCGCGCGTGGAACACAACGCGCCGTCGACCCGGGCCTGGTCCTTACCGGGCGGCGAGCTGCAAATATATTTTATTTAAATAAACTATGAAAAAAAAAAATTATTATCAATAAAAAAATAAATGAAATAAAACTAATTCAATACTTTATATTATTCATAATTTAAAACGAATTACTCATATTTTTGACACCACAAATCAATATTTTTATATAAATTATTTAAATAAAATCAAATTATTCTATAATCAATCTTTAAAACTAAAATATTTAAAGGTAATCAATGTAATATTAATATTAAATATTCCCGAGAAACACCTGTTTATTAACTATAAATACCCGAATAATATTTTTCATGTTGAATAAATGAATATACCTAAAGATAAACTATAACCAGCTCTAAAAAAAGAAATTAATATTAATATAGAAATTTAAGATCATCGTATTAATCTATTAATTAAACTAATTTCTCCTATAAGATTTAATCTAGGGGGAGCAGCTATATTAGAAGATATTAATAAAAATCATCATAATCTTATTGAAGGTATAAAATTTATTATACCTTTATTAATATATAAACTTCGTCTATGTAATCGTTCATATCTAATATTAGCTAAACAAAATATTCCTGATGAACATAAACCATGACCAATCCAGAAGCGGCAACAGAAATACATAATTTGTGAAAATTTCAACTGTCTAGCTATCGCGGTTCTTGAGATACAGCCTGGTGACAGACAGACGGACGAACAGACAGCGAAGTCTTAGTAATAGGGTCCCGTTTTAACCCTTTGGGTACGGAACCCTAAAAAAAGAAATCAAATTAAAAACGCGCGAACTACAGCCCGCATTTTGGTCAATTTTCACGGATTGTACGAAATTCGTGGTTTTGTTTTGAAAAATGAGTTCTTCAAGTGACAGTGAAAGTATAGAATTAACTCCTGAAAGTATTAGAACTGACGCAAGAAATGTGATGGATAATCTATTACCTGCAAAACCCCGGGAGAAATATATATGAAAGCCTATGGTAATTTTATTGAATGGAGAAATGCAAGAGGCGCCAATAATTTTTCTGAATCTGTGTTTTTGGCCTACTTCCAGTACTTAGCCAAAACTAAACAACCTTCCAATCTTTGGAGTACCTACTCAATGCTAAAATCAACAGTCAGTTCTAATAACGACGTAAAACTGGACACTATTCGAAATTAATAGCGTATCTGAAGAGGATGTCTGATGGATTTAAACCTAAAAAATCCAAAGTGTTCTCAGTCAAAAACGTGGAGCCTTTCCTTATTGACGCACCCGACAAAGTCTTTCTTGCCGTAAAAGTAAGTAACTATGTATATGGTAGATTAGTAAAGTATAACCATAGTGTTTTAAAATGCGCATTTTATTGTAACCTGTACTTCGATAGATACTTGTATTATTCACATTCGGTTTTGTTACAGGTGGCTTTAATTTTCGGAGTACATGGAGCTTGTCGTGGCAACGATCTTTTAAAAATAACTGTTGATGACGTCGAAAATCACTCGGATGATTTACTGTTAGTAAAGCTGACAGAATACAAAACTATTGTACAGAAATACCTGGACCTGCGTCCTGCTGATATGAAGACCAATCGGTTTTTCATCCGTTATCAAAATGCTTCAAACAAGTTATGGGAAAAAATAAAACTTTCAACATGTCACAAGAAATCGCTACTTATTCGGAGTTACCAGATATCAAGCTGTATACAGGACATTGTTTTCGTCGTCCTTCTGCTACCCTTTTGGAAGATTCTGGAGCGGACTTAACTGTTCTCAAGCGACATGGAGGATGGAAGTCGAGTGCTGTAGCAAAAAGGCGAAAACATGTGAACGCAGCGTGGAAAACATTAAATTGCATCCTTCAGTTAATCCATCCATGCCACAGTCACCGCGCCCATCTACATCCAAACCACGAGATTCATCGTCACATTTTCCTCAAATGAGCCAGATTCGGACATTATTTCAAACACGCAGATTATAAAATCTACAACAATCTCTATTCCTAATAAACTGTAACAATAAATTTTCCTAATCGCGAAAATGTCTCAAATGTGAATATACGTTTTTAATTGTTTTATTATTAGATACTATTTAATTTCAATTTTGTTGTTACTCTGTTTTATTAAATAATAATATTACAATAAAATATGAGGCGCCTTTTATTTTCTCATAGTGGGTGATGAAAAGTAGAGTGTATGAATCTCTCGCTACGTTCAGGATTCTACTAAAGAATCCCTCACTTCGCTCTGGATTTAAAAAAGCGCCCTCGCTGTAAAAATATTGTTTTGCTCCCTTATGATACAATCTACTATTTCATTTATGTTATTATTGATAATTTGAAGAAGTATTTTACCATAATTTCTAAATTTTAGAGCCTTTAGTTTGATTATTATTATGACTTATCAACTATTACTGAGATTGCTGGCTAGCTTGTAATTGGCGACTGTGTAAGTCCAAAGCTATTGTTACCTACTTAAGATATATTATATAGTACAGAAGCTATTGGTGTTCCTTTATAAATAAACTAACTGCGCCCCGCGGTTTCAGCCGCATAAGTTTCCATCCCGTGGGTATATCGGAATAAAAAGTATCCTATATGTTAATAGTGGTTATAAACTATCTGTGTGCCCAATTTCATCCAAATCCGTTCAGTAGTTTTTGCGTGAAAGAGTAACAAACATTCATCCATCCATTCGTCCATCCATACATCCATCCATCCATCCATACAAACTTTCACGTTTATAATATTAGTAAGGTATATTAAACTTTTTTTCTTATTTATTTACTTAATGTGAACTTAGGTAGTAGGTTTTACAAAGACATGAATATTGTGGACACTGTTGGGCACAGCAAAATACGGGACAGAGGAAGAGGACTTTACGTTGACTCATTAAATTACGTAAAACCGAACGTCCAGTTTTCCTTTGGGATTTGTGTATGTACTCACCCTTTGGACAGCACAACGTCTGTCAGATCCACAAGTTTATTATATATTTTAATTGACAGGACTAAGATACTTGTTCAGTGCATTTAAATAAAAACTCGATTATTTGGTAATGGCGGTTTAGCCATTTGCATTGTATTATATAGGATCACTTCGTTGTCCGTGCGTCCGTCCGTCTGTCAGTATTTCAAGACCCTTTTCGGTAATTTGAAGATTTACCCATTTTTTTTTTGCGATTACAAGCTTACATTTGCGGTTGGAGAACTGACCCTGTCGTATTCTATGGGAGAACACACACCTTCTAAGGATAGCTTCAGTAACTCCACATACAAAACGAAACACAAACACAATACAAAACATCCTTACACCGATAACAGATTGTACGATAACAACGGTTCAACCACCCGTAGTTAGAAACTATAGTTAAGTTTGCACACTGAATGACTTTACACTAACTTTCTCGCAAACTTCCACTCGAGCCGCCAATATTTTGAAACTTGTGGAAATATGAATTTTGCAGTCGGGAACAAAATATTAGGTACTTAAGTAGTACTTTGTTATATGAATTGGATTTCTTTCGGAACTCCATTGTAAACCAATAAGAAAAAACATTCTGTGTTAATGTTACCTTTTAGTACTTTAGATGAAGTAAAAATAAGAAATACACATTAAGGACTGCCAAACTGTTACAGTTTTTAAAAGAAGAGTAAAAGAACACTAGATCTGTCCACTTCATCATAGTTGTGTATGTATTTATTATTTTTAGTATGTTATAATTATTATATTATCATTCTAGTGATATTTATTTTAGAAGTATGTATATATGTTTATTTGTATGTATGTTAGTATATTCTCATAATTTTTGTTTAGTTTTATTGAATTGTTTTGATTTTATGTATTATTTTTTTGTCTCCTTTAGTCTCTCACATCACACACTGTCTACATCTCTGTATCTATTGTCCTATCTCAGGTATGCTGGAAGAGATTTCTTATGAAATAAGCATCACCTCTGTACCTATTTTTTCTGTTCTGTTTTTTCTTGTCTGTTTATATATGTGTGTACATAAATGGTTAAATAAAAAATAATATAAGTTATTATTACCAACATTATTACCAGCCGGTCGTTTCTTGTAGGTATTCATTTATTCAGTGAAGTGAGCTTGAAGTGAGTTGCCATTCCTTCATGCATGCAGATTGGCAGCTCACTTCGCCTACATTTTCACGGTGAGATTTTACAGAAAATACTGGTTATTGCCATTTATTTATTTTATTTATTTAGATTACATACATGCACAATTTTACATAATTGAATCCCAAGACGTTGTACAGAGCAAATTACAACCTAAAAAGTGACATAAAAACATACTTAAGTAGGCTAGGTAGGTAAAGTACAATTTAAAAAAAAATTATACACAAGAAAAACAAAATTAACAAATAAAACACAACACAATAATACTTGTAAAATAAACGAAATGTAATGAAGTGACAAAAAAAAACTATCAAACTATTTATTATCTTTCATCATAGGTGTAACTGAACTAACTGATCTAACTGAACAGAGAGCTGTGCTGCTGCGGAGTTTGTTGCGCCACTTCTTCTTCCCAGCGATAGCACTAGGAAGTGGTGAAGGGTGGGCGTTTTTGGGGGACTGCCTTTTGTAATTTTGACGTTCAAAAATTGCTGATTCTCAGCCTAATTTGAATAAATGACTTTTGATTTTGATTTCATCCATCATCATCTACCTTTTTCCAACTATGTTGGGGTCGGCTTCCAGTCTAACCGGATGCAGCTGAGTACCAGTATTTTACATAGAGCGACTACCTATCTGACCTCCACAACCCAGATTATCTTTCTTTTTAGATTTTCTTTCCATTATCTTTCATGCATCTTCTAACAAAATCCTAAACATTTACGATACAAATCTATCCATCTCCCGGCAAACAAGTGAGAGTGCCCGAACGAGTGAAATATAATAATTATATAAATATGATTGCATTACGATTATTTACAAGTGGTATTGTATTGTGTTTTGTTTCTTAATTTTGTAAATTGCTCTGTACTACGCCTTGGGATTCTATTTTGTAATATTGTGCATGTAAACTTAAATAAACAAATGTAAACCTACAATACCTGGTAATTAATATGGCTCAATATCTGTGTATGACGTTTCCATTTTAAACTCCGATAAACTAGGAACTGTGCCAATTTAAAGTTGTGTTTCAATTAAAAGTAACACCTTGTTAACTATAACTAAAAATTCAACGGGTGGTAAACACTAGTTGAACTTTGTTCCACTTATGGAACAAAGTTCAACTAGTGTTTACCACCCGTTGAATTTTTAGTTATAGTTAACAAGGTGTTACTTTTAATTGAAACTCAACGCTTAAAACGTTCCTGGATTTTTTGGAAAAATTCATTTTTGAATATTTTTCCTAGAATTTACTGCGATAGTTTAAAATGCGCTTATTAAATATTTCATTTTGATATAATAAAAATATTAGAATATTGTTTGTTGGATAATGGCATCTGTCACATTCACGAAGCTTGGGACCAACTTAGAAGTACCTAATTTGACTAGATATTGTGTTTACAAAAAACAACAATCTTAACTTGTAAAAAACACTTAATTGTTATTACTATAAATGTTTAAGTAATGTTTGATTATACTTGTAGTATATCTTAGATTTGGTATTGCTATTTTAATATAATAGGTTGTTTCAAACGATTGGCACAATACTGTCAGTTGATGTTGATATACTTTTTGATGATGTCTAAGAATCACGAATCAACAAAGTCAAAGTCAAAATCATTTATTTCAAATAGGCACATAAAAGGCACTTTTGAACGTCGAAAATAAAATTAGAATAAAATTGATTCTAGTCGCCCCTTCCAAAAGGTAGTTTTCGTATGGAGAAGAATGGGCAAGAAACTCCACCGTTACTCTTTTAAAATGTTTTACAATATATTGCATACATTATTTATATAATTATATGTGAAGACGATGCACCCAAAAATAAACTTACTATACCACAATAGGTAAAAGAATTAAAATGGATAAATGTAACCATGACATATAGATCAACTATGTGATAGATACATGGTGCTCACATATTCACAAACATTCCAAACGTAGACGATTTTCATAAATAAATAAGGAGTAATAAGTCCGGGTGTGACCCCAAGTAATTACAGAATGTAAATCAATGTCAAAGAAAAAAAAAAAAAAGAATAAATTATACAATTACATTAGCAACCAGTTTGATTTTGTCTAGAATCTAGAGATTGTCCTATGGAGCAAGACCAGCATGTTTCCAAGCATTCTTATCTTGGATATAATCCTCTAATTTGTAATATCCTTGCTTACAAAGTGTAATTTTAATATAAGTTTTAAATTTTCTTTCATTTAATTGCAATATTTCACAAGGTATTTTGTTGTAACATTTAACACAGTACCCCATAAAAGATGTATGAACTTTAGATAATCTGAAAAAAGGTTGATCTAATTTATCTTTATTTCTAGTATTAAAATTATGTCTATCACTTATTTTATAAAAAAGATGTTGATTTTTTCTTACATACATAATATTTTCATAAATGAATTGGCAAGGTACCGTCATAATATTAATCCTTTTAAATAGTTCCCTAAGAGATTCGCGGCGACGTAGATTGTAAATGGCTCTGACAGCTCTCTTTTGCAAAATAAAAATGGATTCAATGTCAGCAGCCCGACCCCACAGTAAAATGCCATATGACATAATACTGTGGAAGTAACTAAAATAGACCAAGCGCGCGGTTTCTTCGTCTGTTAATTGTCTTATCTTTCTAACAGCATATGCGGCCGAGCTTAGCCGCCCCGCAATAGATGTTATATGAGGTCCCCATTGTAATTTCTCGTCTAGCGTGATTCCTAGGAAAACTGTCTGATTAACAAATTCTAATTTTTGGCCATTCAATACGATGTCACATTCGCTACTTCTAACATTAGGTAATTTAAATCTAATGCATTTTGTTTTTTTTTCATTAAGTACTAAATTATTAACCGTAAACCAATCTTGGACCTGAAGAATAGAGTTATTCACGTCGTCAAGATTTTGTGACCGTCGGTCTATTTTAAAGATCAATGATGTGTCATCTGCAAATAACACCATCTTCGGTTGATTTTGAAGTAATTGGGGTAAATCATTAATATAAACTAAAAAGAGGAATGGACCCAATATCGAACCTTGAGGAACGCCCATTGTCATTTCAGAACCCAATGAGTTTACGCCATTTACTTGGACTTTAACCTTTCTATCTTTCAGGTATGATCTTAACAAGTCAAGTGCTGTTTTCCTAATCCCATAGTGCTCGAGTTTCATCAGAAGTGTTTCATCAACTCCTATTAAATTGATTAATTACCTTATAATATTTTAAAACGGTTTCACTACATAAGATTTGTTTATCATTACCTGTGTTAGAAGATATTAAGCCAAAATATATGATGATCTGTGATTGGTTCAAAATGGCGGTAGATGTTTGAAGTAAAAGACATCGGTAGTGTATAAAAAGGATTGTAACGACGTTATCAAGGCGGTTGCTTGGTAGATGTTAAGTTGGTTAGTTCTAGTGCCGTTGTTATGTGGAATAGATCGACCATAAGTCACGTAAGCTAAGTAATTGGATATTATACCTTAATTATTGCTTATTATGACTATGTTGTTCTGTAAGTCGCATTATGGCCAATATTCCTAGCTATTGTTACTATGTTGCTATTATTTTGAATTCTCTTGGACCGTTGTCGAAGAGATAGAATTAATTGTTTTTAAAGATAACGATAATTTATGACAAAGTAAGAAATGTATTGATAGAATTCTTTAATACTGTATCCATGGAGTTTCTTGTCTTTTTTCTCCATGATGACCTAGTTTTGCGAACGGACGACTAGTTTACTGATTAATTACTGACAAGCCTAAATTTAAATAAATGTTTTGCCTTGTCTATCTATGCTTTACTTCATAAAAATCTTTCCCTACAAACCATATTCAATAATAACTTTCATACACAGTATATAACTAACTAGTGACCATTCTGATGTTCAAAGCTTGTTATTTGGATAGTATATAGGTACATATACTTCTAGTTTATACTGAATACCCTAATACGCTCCTGACCCGATTACTCGAATCAGTCTTATGTTTGCTTTAACTTAATGGAATTTCATTTTAAGATTTTATTCAGCTCATGAAAATAATACCTACTTTGAAAAAACTAATGAAAATAAATCGCGCCGCAATTCATCTGTAACCAAAGAGTAGGTCCTTTTCTCTTTATTCATAAACGTTGCTTAAAGTTAAGTAGTGATTAGCGACTGCTTCACCATACATTTTTGACGTTTAAACGTCACTTAACTTTGATTATCGTTTATAAATAAACTGCTAAAAAAAATAATTTGGTGTCAAATACATCTAATTAAAATTGACCAGTGGGGCACGCTCAGTAGCAACGGCAGTAGCAATGGCAGCAATGGCTTTCATTTTGACAGATCAACAACATTCATTGCGTTAATTACATTATTGAGCAAACTCATTTTTCTTCAGAATGATTCAGATTGTGATTGATAGTGCATTACGCAATTGGGGGCCGAAATGAAGACGCCCTTTCCTTAACTTAACATTTATTTTTGTGTACAACTGTAGAGAAAACCCGATGCGCTCCAAAAGGCTTAAGATATAAGCAAAATGTAATGACACAACCTGACTATCCTAACCCTATCTGACTATCCTTGAGAAGAAACGGCGAAACAAACTCAGAGGACAAATAAGAGTCCACGTGTAAAATAAAAAATAAAACTCGCAAAGCTATTATAGTTTACCCTTCGCTCTGCAAACAAATTATAACATGATTCAAAACAACAACTGAAATTGATTTTCCAGCTGATTCTGAACAAAATAATTTGAGACCAACTTTTGGAAAGCGCAAACTTTTTGTTTCCGAAACTAGCGTTGTTGGTCACAAATTATTTTCGTGCCAATTTTCTCAGTTCAATGGTACAAAGGTTACGTTATAATGGAGATCCTGATACAAAAACGAAGCTTGGTGATAATGCAGCGGCCGTCGGCAGTAGCCCGCGACGAGATTGGATGACCGACTTCACCCGATTAGATCGTCGGCAGTGGTTAGCAGGTAAGCGACCGCCATTTCAGAAAATCTGCAAAGAGTTCATTTTTATTTTTCCGGAGCTGGGATGGGCAATGAAGCAGAATAAATTGTTTGAAATCCAGTTTTATATACACAAGTGGTGGAGCTGGTTTAGTTTTACTTAACAAAGATGACCTGCACCCTAATGGCGTAACGCACTATCAGTCACACTGAGTAATTTTGAAGGATATTGCTAATCCATTGCTTTATGTGTTCAAATTTGTCTGCCCAGCAACGTAAATATCGCAATAAATGTTATTGAACTGTCAAAATGAAAGGGATTCCTAATGTTACAATCACCCCGCCGTTATAGTTCAAAGAATAGATCTGTTGAAGTTAAATCTGAAGTTATCTGTTATTCGCTTGATATAATTGTGTTGCAATAACAAACATCGGAAATGTTAGTGATAAAATTACTCGGAAAGATAAAATGCAGTATCCTGGAAAGTTTGGAAGGCTGTTACTCACGGTGCTCGTTAGTTATGTCCGCTGAAGTGTACCGATTAACGTTTGATCTTATTAGCATTGCACGCCTTACAGAGTTTGCAGACTCACGGCCCATCCGCGTCGTTACTCGCTCCTCAAGTTACAAACTCACATCACGAATAAGTAAACAAAATGTCACAGCACTAGTATTTCAATAGCGGTGTCTGTACACGAAGCAACCAATCACAAACTAGTTAATAACGCGTTAGCAACTAATCACACGCGAGCTGCCGTGCGAGTAGCGCGCTTCCGTTTTCTATTAGATTCCGGATACTGTGTTTCGCTTCAGTTAAATTAACAATTTGTAAAAATCGGAGCGGTGTGCGTACGATTCGGCGTTACTAATTCATTTATGATTTTAGTAACTAACCTTTTGAGTAGCCTCGAGAACGACTGGCCAGCATTATGACACGAACTCAGGTTCAAGCTGTGTAATAAACGTCGTGATCTAAGCAGAGGTATTAGCAACTTACTTGGAATTTAAATTCAAATTATGTTCCCTTTTTGGCAACTCTCTCAACAATTTGGGCTCGCAAATGTATGGGTTCTGGCGTCACTAGAAAGGCTTAGATAATAAGCGATAGCAATCTTGAGTTTACTTTGTGTAAGATTGAATGGTACTGATATTTGGTATAAATAGAGCATTTGTATGGGGACTGTATTTAGTTTTAGTTTTTTTGTATAATAAGGGTTTTTTGCCCCTCAGGTGCACTGCCTGAGGGACAATTCTGGTAATTTTAAGAACCTCTCAATTTGAAAATACCTGTAATTTCCCTACACTTTTCACATGGATTGTCGCTGAAATGAGATTGCAAGTCGATTTTGAACGTTTTCAATCACGATTTGGCCTTCTGATGCATGAATGGAACTGATACTTTTAAAAATAATGAATAATTCTCGTTCTCGTCTTTATGGTCAATAACAGTGGAGGAAAATAAATGTGATCAGCAAAAAATGATAATGCGTTCTTTCTTTAACTGCATACTAGACTTTTATTTTTAAATTTGCGTACACTGTCCCACTGGTGAGCAAAGGCCTCCCCCACATCATTCCAGGCATCCTTTTCTAGAGCGACCTCGTCCCAACTCTTACGGTATGCGTCTAGGACGTATCGCCACCTCGACATTATGTTAAAAAATTTAAATAAAGACGGACATATTATTGTACAGACGCGAGCACATCCAGCTACCCGAAACTCTCAAATTTTCCCAATTAACATTGAACCTTAATGCTTTAGCGATAAAGTTGAAAATCTATTAAAGAAAGGAGATAAGATGCATTTTTTTGTTCGGCGAATATGCCCACCGAAAAGTGTGGCGTCTACTAATGAACCGCATGTTGATTTGTTCCTTATGATCTCTAGATTACAGTGGTAGTAATAATTATACTTCGTCTAACGGAAATACTGAGAACTACGATCATAACCTTAAAAATCACTGAAAATGCTACTGTTTAGTGAGTAGGTTAGCCAAGTCTGTATTATAATGTAGTAGAATAGTGCACTGCTCAGTAATAAATAGTGATATAGGGTGGTTTGAACGATTCATGATATAAAAAATCACATATAACAAAGCATTTTTATTATTATAAGTATTTATCAATTTCGACGCCAAGCAACTTAGACGTAGATATTATTTCATCTAAAAAAGACACAGCTCGCTCCACCACTCATCTTGACACCGTGTCTAAGATAAAAATACTTAAATACCGCACGCTCAACATTACATGTGCCCAATAGCCAACAGGTACCAACGTCTGCCCACCAATAGGGCGACAATCATTCAGCAGTAACTGTAAAGAAGAATGATTCTTTGAGCATGGCGTCAATTGAGAAACTAGATGGTGCCATTAACTATAGTTCATTGAAATTTGTGATGGAAATATATTTAATACAGAATGATCTATGGGAGTATACACATACTACGCCCGTTGATGAGACAGGCAAAAAGAGATAAAAAAGCAAGGAGTAAAATATGCTTGATGATAAAACCAGAGTGCTTAATTCATGTGCGTCAAGCAAAGACGGCCAAGGAGGCTTGGAAAGCTTTAGAGAAAGCATACAAAGATAAAGGGCTAAATAATCGATGCAGATTGCTGTCAAAACTAGTTAGTCTTAAACTGGAGCAGTTCACGACTAGAAGAGATTAAAGAGATTATATTTCGGCATTGATGACGACTGTACAAAAACTGTGTGATCTAGGAAAGGAAATAGATGATGAATTATTGGCTGTCCTAATGTTTCAAGGTTTAACCGATTAACTAAGCTATGAGATTAACAATTGAAAATTCAAATATTGAGCTTACTACGGATTATGTGAAAACTAAACTTTACCAAATGGAGGATACACATACAGCGGCTACGAGTGCAAACAATCATGCTCAATTGACAAAGAAAAATACTTTTAAACAAAAACAACAGAAAAAGTTTCAATGTTTTATTTGCAATGGACCACACAAAGCGAAAGATTGTCCAGACAATTCAAGCAAGAAGAGAAATAAAGCATCTATAGCTTTGGCGATGACGACTTCAACTTCAGAAGATTTTTGGATTGTTTACTCGGGAGCTTCTAGTCATATGACTTGAAGGCGTGAATGGTTACATGATTTGAAGAAGTATGAAAGGGGACTGACTGTAGCGTGTGCAAATGGAGAAAGGTTGCAAGGTATTGGAAGTGGCACAGTGGTATGTACGAAACCGAACAATTAATTTTCGTTACAATTAATGCTATGTATGTCCTGAGATTAGCTGCAAACTTACTTAGCGTTAGTGCTGTCACTAAGAAAGATCTTAAGGTAGTATTCATACAAGGGAGTTTTTAACGTAGTAAATAGTAGTAATTGTGAAATAACTGGCGAACCTTTACTTATGTATAGGTATAGAGGAAAATGGTGTGTATAAATTAAAGCAAAGCGTAAAGCACACAGCGCTGGCGACTACTATCAGTGGAGATGAAATGGATTAATGGCATAGAAGAATGGGTCTCCTTGGAGTACGTCACCTTAAACTATTACGAAATATCATGGCGACAGGGGTGAGTTTTTCTAACAGTTCTACTACACTAGAGTGCGTAGCTTGTCTGAAAGGAAAACAAACCAGACAACCATTCAAGAAAAGCAGTCCAGCAAATAGAGCAGACAGTGTACTTGAGCTACTACATACTGACGTCTGCGGACCAATGGCTGAAGAGTCATTTAGCGGATTCAACTATTTTGTAACGTTTATAGATGATTATACGCGGACAACCTTTGTATATATTCTTAAATGTAAAAGTGAAGTATTGAATAAACTTGAAGACTTCAAAATTTTTGCAGCATGACAGACTGGACAGAAGTTAAAAACTTTACGGTCTTTATGCAAAGAATATGTAAATACTCGGATGAATGATTTCATGAAGAAGTACGGAATCAAACATCAATTAACGGTGGAATATACACCTGAACAAAATGGTGTAGCAAAAAGAGCAAACAGAACAATCGTTGAAAAATCTAGGAGCATGATCCAAGAAGCTGGATTAAGCAATAAGCTTTTTGCAGAAAACAGCTGTTTTTCTGAAAAACCGATCACCAACGAAAGCTGTTAGGAATAAAACGCCTGAAGAAGTTTGGACTGAAAAGAAACAAAATCTGACATATATCAGAGTTTTTGGTTGCAAAACGTTCATGCACATACCTAAACAAAAACGTACCAAATGGGATCCGAAGAGCAAAGAGTTGCTTCATATTGGATAATGTGAAGATGCGAAAGCATATCGTTTGTTTGATCCAGAAACCAAGATGATACATAAAGCAAGCGATGTTGTTTTCTTAGAAAACCAATTTCAACCCATAGAGAGAAGTTCAGAAACAAAGAAAGATGAGATATATGTGGTCTTTGAACACGTAAATCCACCAGCTGTACCAACAAAAAACTGTGATAGAAAGTGAAGAAGAACTTCAAGAACAGAATAAGACAGAAAAATAACTACAAATGATTTAGATCAAAATGAAGAATCTGATGGCAATGTAACAGAAAGTTGTGATGAATGAAAATCCCTTGATAAGAGAGACGAAGAGGTACTACAACCAGAGGCGGTACTTCCTAATGAGAGAAGATATTCAATAAGAGAGAGGAAACCTAAACAATTTCCGGATATCAAGCTATTGAAAGTGCTTTTCCACTGACAGTGGATGAAGCTTTATCACGCATGGATAAACAAATTTGGAGAAAAGCAATTGAGGAGGATTTAGATGCTCTACGAAAACAATACCTGGACACTGGTCAAACCACCAGCGTACCCTTATAACATCGTTGATTCTAAATGGATATTTCGAATCAAAAAAGAGTTGGGCGATTAAAGGTATAAGGCATGCCTGGTACCCTGGTAGCAAGGGGATATAGTCAAAGGAGAGGCATTGATTACCACGAGACCTTCGCACCAGTTGTGAGACACAGCTCACTCAGAACTTTAATAGCTCTCGCAGCTAAATTGGATCTTCAAATTGATCAGATGGATGTTAAGACTGCATTCCTAAATGGAAACTTAAATGAAGTGGTTTACATGAAACAACCACATGGTTTCGAACAAAAAAGAAAAGAGGACTATGTGTGTCTTCTGAAGAAGCCATTATATGGACTGACGCAGGCTCCAAGAAGTTGGAACATAAAATTAGATGATTAGTTTAGGAAGCTAAACTTTAAGCGATCCTTAAATAAACCCTGTGTCTACACTAGGACTAAAGGAATGAACATAATAATCCTGGCTGTCTATGTAGATGACATTCCGCTATTTTGAAACAGAAATGAAGGTAGTGAAGAAAGAGCTTATGTCAAAATTTTAAATGAAAGATCTTGGCAAGGCAGAGTTGATGCTTGGTATTCAAATTAAACAAAAGGAGGTCAGCAAAAGCCCATACAACTTTGCCCAAACATGTACCTCGAGGTACACGTGCACCAAATCGTAGAGGAAAAATAGAGGAATTCGAAAATAATTGTGTTTTTATCCATAAATAATTTAAAACTACATAATAAATTATTTAAAGTTTTAATAACCTGTAACACAATTATTCACATGTAGCAACTTTGCAAGTACGGGTTGACATTAGGAGTATATGTGTTCTGTGGACATTATTTCGTGGGTAAATGTCATTCACATGTCATTGCGTTCGTTTCTGCGTTTCGGGGTACTCGTCTGATGTTCGTTTGTGTTGTGTATTTTGTTTAATAACTTGGCTATTCTTTCTGATATTCCGTTTATCACCTCACGATTTTGTTAAAGGATTTGGCATGGAAGATGCAAAGACAGTTTCAACGCCGGAAGTAACTGGACAAAGGCAAAGCCTCCATCAGAATACAAGTCAAGAGATGACCTACCATATAGTGCATTGATAGGTTCTCTTATGCATCTTGCTGTGTGCACACGTCCAGATATTTCTCATTCAGTGAACAGTTTGAGTCAGTTTAACAATTCATTTGACGACAGTCATTGAATCGCAGCAAGACGAGTACTTTGTTATCTCAAGGGCACTAAAAGTCATGGTCTAAAATATTTAAAAGGACAGAATGGACCTCTTGAAGGATTTGCTGATGCAGATCATGCTGGAGAGTTTGATATGAGATCATACTCTGGTTTGGTCTTCATATTGCATAGTGGCGCGATCAGCTGGGAGAGCAAGAAACAAAGAACAGCAGAGGCAGAATATGTATCGCTATCAAAAGCTGCAAGAGAAGCAATATTCCTGAGAAGGTTTATAGCCGAAGTAACTGATGGACAGGGCTACAAATTGATGAAGCCATGACCATTTTCAGTGATAGTCAGTCTGCCATCGCTATTGCCAAAAACCCAGTACATCACCAACGTACTAAATATGTAGATTTGAGGTATCATTTTGTGCGTGAGGCAATTGTAAATAATGAAGTGATACTGAAGTATAAGGAGACCTCATGCATGGTCGCAGATGGTTTAACAAAACCACTTCCAAGAGAGAAGTTTCAGTGGTGTGTGAGAGGTATGGGTGTGTGTGTCTGATAAACGTGTATGGTGTGTGAATGGACACGAGATTAAGGAGGAGTGTTGGAGCTAACATATCACCTCATGTCTGTCACATTCATTTGTAGACAGGCTGGTTGTGAATTTAAAAAAATGAAATTGTTTTTTTAAAATTGACAACTGTTGTTTGGAACAATAAGAAAATTTATTGTGATTATTATTGTCACCGTGTGTATGTCCATCAAAGTTCACTTTCTAAGTCTTTTATCTTTTCTCACATATATATTATTTGTTTAACACCAAGGTTATTCATTCTGCGCTGTGTTTAATTAACTCAAGACACAACACTCTTTTAAATAAATCCAACGAAATATGAAATGAATAGATTAGTATCAAGTTCATGTATGAAGTGGTTAGGTTTGCGTTTACGTTTACGGCACGGAAACTCATTTCAGGCAAGCGTAGCCGCGTGTAACAACTTGTTTCATAATATTATACGTAAGTATAAACTAGAGATGCGACAGCAGTTTTATTGTGCCTATTGTGCTGGTCACCCACTGCGAATCTTTTTCCCTTTAGGGCACATTATATTCAGTTATCATTCTTTGCGTTTTCCCGTAATGATGTGCGGACAAAAGAAAATGGAGGTTGTCGCCTATTGACAAGTCAGTTGCTAATAGATAACTAATATTATGTGCTTATTGGCAATTTTTAATGAAATACTATTTTATTATTTACCCGGGTGACCGATAATCCTGAGTGTAGGTGCTATTATGGTAGAGTAAGTACGTCTGTCAAACATTGAGAAAATATTTGTGTGTACATTTGAAGTTTATCGTAATTACCTACCAGCGGTGCTATTCTGTAAAAAATATCACCGTGAAAACTTAGGTGGAGTGAGCTTAAAGTAAGCTGTCATTCCACCAGTTTCTCTTGCTGTGAAAATCTACGGTTTATACGCCGTGTGCAGGCCAGTCATCAGTGTTATGGATCAATATGGAAGTATGTTGATGGACAAGTGTGTACAAAGGGCCTTAGACTATTCAGCAAACATCATTCTGTGGAACACCAATCCTCATTCGTTTGATGCATGACTTTCAGCAGTGCGATTCTGTAACCATCTCACCGTGAAAACTTAGGTAAAGTAAGCGTGGAGTGAACTGTCATTCCAACCAATACTAGGGATTGACATTATTGACAGTTCACTCTAAGCTCACTTCACATAACTTTTCACGGTGAGATTTTTACAGAATCGATCGGCTGATGCTCGGGAGCGACACTATTGACAGCTCACTTCACCTAAGTTTTCACGGTGAGTTTTTTACACAATAGCTCGGTTGTTTTCTTTAAGCGTGTTTTCCCCAACATTGTGCTTTGAGCTCATGTTCAATCAGGGAAATGTATTGTTAAGCAAATTGACACTTTACGTCAATTTGCCATATTATAGACATTTCGTACAACTGTCAAAGTATGACAATTGAGATTTGAATTTAAATTTGTAGTCCATTTGCATAAAACTATTAATTTTTCCTGACTCTACTCACCTTCACATTCTGTCTTTAGTTCAGCCTTTAATGTTGAAAACGCAATGATAATGTTTTGACACTAACATAGCATAAGCACAATCTGTTACTAACCACTAACCACTTATGGACTTACTTAGGTATGAATTAAAGATATTTTTTCTTAACTTGAAAAATAACAGTACAGATGTTAACAGCTCGTTGTGCTACTAAGTATTCATTTTCTTTATAGTTAATTTCCCATTTTGCAGTACCTACAGTCCAAAGATGATAAAATATCTCTCAACAACAAAATCCATCTTTTACATGAAACTAGATTATCGCGGCTTGGTTTGGGTGGCGTAAAATAATAACAAAATTATTATTCCATATACGATGAAAAGTCCAAGTTGGTCCTACCAAGTAAAATCAGATTAAGGCTGTCATCATACAGATGACAAGGGAGTGTGAAGTTTTAACCATATCTATTTCAGAACTACAGAGCTAGGAGATGCTTCGGCGGTCGCTGCTATAGGTGGCATTTTCAACACTTAAGAAAGAAAGAATGAAAAATGTTTATCCTGCACAAAAAAAAAAAAATATGTATTTTTTTTGTAATGTATAAAAAAAACATAAAATACACACATACAAAGTAGCCAAAAGCCTCGTATTCAAGCAACAAAAGTTTGACAATTTTGTCCATTGATCTGACTGACTGATCCGACATTGGCAAATGACATTAAATTAACAATCAAAACAAAAACAAAATGCCGATTTTGGAGATTAGATACATGAGTAGGTACTTCTGTAACAAACAAACAACAATAATAAGAACAATTAAGCCGTGTGTCGGATCTGTGCAAAAACAGCGGTAAAATGCTGCTGACTTCGGACGAACCTGTAACCTGAGGGGCAATTCTCGTAATTTTAAGAACGTTCACGGTCTGATCTCAGTCTCAATCTGTCAAAAATACCTCTAATTTTCCTACATTTTGACAAATTTTTGACATTTGTTTGTCGCCGAGATGAGACTGCGACTAGATTTTGAACGTTTTAAATTACGAGAATTGGCCTTCTGGTTTTTAGCAACTACCTCTCGAATGACACTTCCCATACAAACTAAGCGTGTCGCCGTTTACTTGCACTACGACGCAAATGACATTATAGAAAATGACTGATTTGAATGTCGATCCGTGACATAAGTTTTGCGCTCAACTTTCGTACCGGGTCCTATCAGAATACCAGCTCTGCGGTTTTTGTTTTTTTTTTACCGCAGCATCATGCTGAAAACCTTTTTGTCCTAGCACAGGTCTTCCTCTTTTCTTTGTTTTTTTTTTGTTTGGCTTATTCTTAGATAAACTTAAAAGTTTTAATGTTCTTTTTTTATTTTAGTTTTTTATTGTTTTCATGATTTTGTTAGATTTATCTACTGTTCTTTTTTATTGCTTGTATTTCTTGTACGTGTCCAAATTAATAAAATATATTTCTTTCTGTCTTTCTTTATTTCGGCGCCACGAATTTCGTTAGCACTGCCGTATCTGGACGTTGCGGTGATTCCTACCTCCGTGATTTCAGCTATCTGATGTAACTTATATAGAGGACGTATGGAAATGTGTAGGGTAGGTACTCTTACCATGAAATATTCCTCTGAGTGAACTACGTACATATGAGACATATATTTATTGTAATGTTTATATGTTCCGAGACTGTAAAAACATATGTAAATTATATAAAACAAAGCGGTTTGTTTGAGTTAGCTTAGTACTTCTCAACTTCTCGGTAAATTTTGATGCGGTTTTCGCTACAGACTTTCGGGCTTCAGACGTCCCGTAACGACTCTCAAATATCTACGAATGACAGCCGGGACGTCGGAACGTCTTAACGTGCTTTCCGAGGTACAGAGGGGTCGTGGTATCCACGGACCAATCGTGGCAAGCCCAGCTTAACCTGATCGATCGACCCCTGCGGCTGTTACGACCTAGACAAAAGCCGCCTCTCAAAAAATTGAATACTACGTTATACCTTACAAATGTTGTTTTTTTCTAATGGTTGATTGACTAACAAACATCTTCATGAACTGTTATAATAATACTAAAAATAGGTCAAAGCATTATACAGGGCACACATCTAATAAATTCATGAGACTGCACTGTGTACACAGCGAAATGCAAATTATCCCTATAATAAACATTGACATTGGATCGCCGTCAGCAAATCAGAATTACTGAGGCCGATGTCGTATATTATGATTGTGGTGTAGGTACTGACTGTGGTGTAGGTACTGATTGTGGTGTAGCTTTTGGGTTTATAGGTACTTTAATACTGCAGCCTAACTTCGTAACACAATCTGAACCATTTTGAAGGATATTGCTAATTCATTGCTTCATATGATCGAATAAAACATCTGCTTAACAACGTAAATAACGCAATGAATGTCGTTGAACTGACAAAATGAAAGCCATTCTTATTCTTAGTGTGTTAGGCAATTACCCCGTTGGACTCATCAAACGTTATTTACATTGCTAAGTAAAAACTAGCTCTGAGCCGTGGCTCCGCCCGCGTGGAGGTCGGAAATTATCCCCCGGGAACGTCCTACCGGGACCTACTGTAAAAAAATATGTCCTAACCCAGGTCAAGGCGTGAAAATGTAATAGACAGACGGACAGACTTGCTTTTGTATTAGTCTAATAATAAAGGACAATTTTCAAGGTCAGGTCGTAGCTGGTACTCGCAACCGGAGTGCGTGTAAGACCAGTGTATAAACACGTAAACACTAGTAGGAGTATGTAAGGATCACGCATGGAACGCAGGATGGCAGGGCACGTTCTGTACTTGCTGACTACCCCCATGGGAATAAGGCGTGAGGTTATGTTATGTTAGAATAATTTTGTGTCCGTATCGTGTTTTAACCACAACAAAACAGTAACTACCCTGAAATGAAATTCTTATATCCTTTCATCACGTTCATTGCGCTACGTGTTTTGATATAAAATAATTCTTGTTATAGTCTTACCAATGAATTTCCCTGACTTTAGATTTAAGAAACATGTATTTATTTTAGTTACCCCATAAACTCAAACTACATAAAGCATTTATTTCAAATAAACCAATTACACTACACTTTTTAATTGTCAAGGGGTCGGTTAGTCAGAAAGATGAACCTAGTTGCCCATTCCAAAGCGTAGGTACCTATATGGAGAAGAACGGACAAGAAACTCCACGGACACTCTTGGTTACAATATTCATGTTGAAATTATACAGGTGAGAACTATGTAAAAAGACGTGCACGTTAAAAGTGTCCATAAAAAAGATATAAATAAAACAATTCAGAAAATAAAATAAGTTGTGGCAGTTAAGAGATGACCAGTCCCTACTGACGGCGCCCCTTCACGAACATTACGTATGGATCAGCACCATTCAGCTCAACCATTTTTTATCCAACACACGCCACCAACAGCAAGACGCAGCAAACGCCAGGGCACATTCAAGTTGATGAAAGACGTAGGTACCCAGTAAATGATAGCTTTATACTTTAGATACATAGTACTCATACGTGTGCTATGCAATTATACAATAATAAGAGATTGAATTTATATAATGCAAACATAGCTTTGCCAATCTTCAGCAGTTCCGACAGTACTGTCGAACTCTAATTAATTAGTTTATGCGCCCTTGTGGAGCAGAACCAGCGTTAAGCCAAGCATTTTTGTCAGCTATGTAGTCCTTCAACTTATAATAAGCTTGGCTGTATAGTGTGCGTTTTATACAAAACTTAAATTTCGCTTCATTCAGTTGGAGTATGTGAGGAGGTATTTTATTATAACATTTTAAACATTACCCCATAAAAAATGAATCTTCTTTAAACAGTCCTGGTTGAACTAATTGGTCCCTATTTCTAGTCCTATAATTGTGTCAGCCACCTCTTTTACTGACAGGATTTAAATTTTTCCTTACGTAAGTACACGGTGTTTTCATAGACATATTGACAAGGTACCGTCACGATGTTAATATCCTGTGCTTTAATTAAACAGTTCCCTTAGAGAATCGCGCCTGCGAAGGCCATATATTGCTCTGATGGCTCTTTTCTGCAAAATAAAATTAGACTCGCCCGTCCCCATAGCAAAATACCGTAACCCGTAACCGTAACCGTACCGTATGTATAATACTTTGAAAGTAACATACATTGAGCGAGGGCTGGTTCGAGGTGGCGCGGGTAAAGAGTTCCTGTTAGGATTGGGAGGGGGAGGGGGGGGGTATTACCAGCAGTGAGACAGCAGATATAAGCTTTAAAAAAAAACGGAACTATACATTTTTTTATGAGTCATTCGACTGTAATAGTCAATATCTAGTGAAAATAAAACAATCATAAATATGTAATAGTTTTTTTTTTTTTGTAAATTACTTGCTTATTTCTCTTTCAAACCTTTTAAGGATTTTTTTGTCAACAATGAACAGTCCTTAAAACAATCTAGGAATCTCTTTATTTTTGTAGTGAAATTACTAATTAACATTCATTTAAAAATATAAATTACCAATTTGAAATACACAAAATGCTTTTGTCAATATTGTCAATATTGCTGCTTCCAGTCCTACAAGCGCATGACATCATCATATATAAAATTATTTTATTATTTAAATAAATTTCGAGTACTTAATTCTATACAAGTATTTTACCGATCCGACCCGGTAGTATAGGGACGAGGGGTCCTTATAGTATTACACGAGCAAATATATCTAACTAGTTTCTAAACAAGAGCAGTGCAGAATACTGGAGGTTGAGGCAGGCGCGTTATGCAAGTTGTGTTAGTCAACAAACAAAGTTTACTGAGGAAATAAGGATTATTTCAGCCCCCTGCTCGTTCGTGCATGAACTTCTACTGGGAACCGTAAGATGATATACATTACTACTCCAAAGCTGTGTTCAGCGGGGTAATTGCGTACACCACAACAACATTCATTGCGTTGTTTACGTTGTTGAGCAGACAAATTTTTCGAACATAAGAAGCAATGGATTAGCAATATCCTTCAAAATTATTTAGATTGTGATTAAAAGTATGTTACGCAATGAGGGTTCGGGACGAAACTTCAAAATGGATTTTAACGCTGACATAGTATTGGTTGTTGCCAACAAGGGCACTTATCGTTCATTATAATACAGTAAACACAAAAGAGTCCTTTTTAGCAACAAACTATATGTTTCGTCCCGATTCACCCTGCATCCCTATTCACCCCGTTTGAAGGTACTACCTACCTGTCAAACAAGGGTCAGCACATTGCTTGCTGATATCATAAACTCAGAATAACGTCATCAAGCATCATCAGCTTAAGATAGGGGAAATATTGAAGTGATCCTCGAAAAACTTTTAGACCTTTTTATGATGTAACCTTTTTTTAATTAATGGACCTCTAAATACTTTTTGGGCTTCTTATGATGCACGTCTCTTTATAAATGAGCGCGAGCCAAGTTGGTCGCAGTAACTAAGCTAGGACACCACAACCAAAATGGGTAAGGTTAGTTTGAACTGTGACCAACCGCGCTACATCCAAGTTGGTCGCAGTTTTTTTGGCAATGTAGTATTTTGAGGACACCTAAATAGGAATTATTTGAAGTTCACAAAAAGAGGCACGTTCATTATTTTAGGTGTTCATTCATATTTTAAATAAAAACAAAATGGGAATTATTCGAGTTTGGATTAAATACATACGTTATGACAGTACCTAACAATGATAGTAAGTACGTATTTATCCTACAACTCTTTGCAACGCCTCTAAAAGCTAAGATTAAAAAATACCAACCGACATATTTTTATCTCATGTCGATAGCACATAAACTTTCCGAAATTACATTCCAATAAAATCAGTTAAAATGCAATAGGTAGCGCAGGAGCAGGAAGGGCGCGTCTACTCCCAAGAAAACGAATTCAGTTTCCACGTGACTTAATATTGGAATAAAATTCTTTCCAAAGTAATATCACGTTGTAGTTTTCACCTGCTGGCATGAAGTCACTCCATTTTTATTTTCTAGCAGCATGTTAGGTTGCCGGACATTCAGTTGACGCCATTGTTGTGGCAGCGCACATACGAACGGACAAAGCCTTTGAAGAGCTGACAGCTCGACGCTTTTCGCCGTCCAAGTTTCTTTTGAAAAATATTCACAACAAGAACAAATAAAACTGTCGAATCTCGGAGGGTCAGGTGAGTTCCTACGGGATTTTGCATGAATTTTAAATGAAAATTGTGAAAATTCTGCACATTTTTCGCTGGCTTGGATCTCACTTTTTTGTTAAAGTGATTCATAGTAGTGGTTTAAACTGTATTAAATTTATTATTATCTTTAAACAGCATCATCATCTGCCTAGCCTTTTCCCAACTATGTTGGGGTCGGCTTCCAGTCTGACCGGATGCAGCTGAATTCCAGTAGGTATTTTATGGAGCGACTGCCTATCGGACCTTTACAACCCAGTTACTAGATAATACAATACCCCTTGGTAAGACTGACTGGTTGTCAGACTTTCGGGTCCCGGACCCGTAACGACTGTCCAAGATCCACGAATGACAGCCGGGACCAACGGCTTAACGTGCTTTCCGAGGCACGGAGGGTCTCGGAGTGTAAAGATGGTCACCCATCCACAGACCAACCGCGGCAAGCGTAATTTAACCTGATCGATCGTCTTGTGCGCCTGTTATTATTTAGCCACGGGCCCCTCTATTTTTGAAAACCATAACACACATTAAATAACTATTAAGCGCAATGTCTTTCATTTTGACAGTTCAGCTACGTTTACTGTCTTGTTTATTCTGCTAAGCAGACGAATTTTTCAAACCTATGACACAAAGGATTAAGAATAAGAATATTCTTCGAAACCCCCGAATTGTGATCCAAAGTGTATTACGCAATTACGGCGCAGGTTGTACATAATTATGAAATTGATATAATTATAATCTTATAAGATTACAGTTCCTATTATACACATTAAAGGCAGTACCTACACACTGCATTTGTGTCGTGACCACTCACCGCTGATCCTATAAATTTAAACACGTCGTCCGACTACAGAGCATTGGAGCGACAGCATGTAACCCGACATCTAAACAAGAATACGCACGAAGGAACAGCCATGACAATGTATGTCCACTGAACTGACGCACTGGGTCTTATGGTTTATGTCGTGTCGTGTGTACCTAACGTGTGTGCTGTCCGATCTCACTCGAAGCGAATTGAAGAGCAAACATACCGACAGCATAACTGACCCAACCTGCCAACTCCAATTACTTGCAACACTAAACTGTCCGTTATATACAGTAATATTGTTAGAATTTTACTAACGAATGGTTGAAGACGAACACAAGATTTGACAATCTGTTTCAATAAAACACTTATACCTACACTAGTGAGATTTCGGAGTGTAGGTAATATCCGTATATGTATATGAGCCGAGCATATAGAAAAAAAAACAAAAGAACGCTAAGCGAAAACGAAGTAATAGCGCGGGTTGGCGATGCAATGCGACACGATGGGGCTCAATTTCACGTAGGACCTAGTATAATTTTAATCGTAACATCGATTACCCTTGAACTTAAAATTCATACAATCACATCACTAAAGCTGCCCGCCCACGTACGATAAACGGTGACCGATTTTTGTAGGAGAAAAATAGAACGTACTAATGGCAATCACGTCCTACAAAAATCAGAAATCGGTCAGAAATAAAATCGGTGCATCCCGACCGATCCAATTATCGGTGAAAAATGGAACGTTCGGAAATGTATGCGTTTACACACACTACTCACCGACAGTCGGCCGCATGTACAGTCACGTGCACCAATATGTCAACACTTCGCAACTTTCAATTGCGATTTTTTCGTGAAATAACGAATGCAACGTTGAAATACGACACATTACATAAACCTATGGGTTCGAAAATGAATTATGTTCGTAACAACATAACATTCATACAAAAATAAAGGAGTAAATCGCTTTTGTATCAAGCGGAGTGTATAACTTTTGCTCGTGACTGTACTTGCTACGGAAGGACGTTGTGCCACAGACGAAGTGACGGACGTGTACGTTAAGTCGGCCACAAAATCGGTCATAAGAATCAGTGGAAAAATCGGCCCGATCATCGGTGCTACAAAAAGTTCGACGCAGGCGGGCAGCCTAAACCAAATTTTAAAATATACTCGAGCTACCATTGTTGTTTCAGTCTTTAGCAAATATAGAATGGTTTAGGATAAGGTGTCGATACAATGGCTGGATGGAAATGGAAAAGAATGGCAGTAAAAGTCACTATAGCGGAATTAAATGCTACACTCCTTAGAAAGGAGAAAATAACGAAAAAACGTTTATTTGCAGTAAAACATGTCTCAAACAAAAAACGCAAACACAAAAAGAACAAAGTGGGGGAAAATGCGTCACATCCGCGCAAAATTAGCTTATTTATGTTTATTTCAGGCAAATTGAGTAACGTGTAAGCATTGTTCAAGTGCGTGAAAGGGCTGAAGAGCTTCAGCTATTGAATCATTAGTTTTTCGCAATACGGCAATGTTCCTTTGGTTCTAAAATTACGGCATAGATTTTTATGCAGGGTGAAATTAAATTAGCTAGGTAAACTCCCCAGACGTGATGGGTATGGAGTATGGATATCTAAACATGACAAAACAAAAAAATAATAATATAAACCTTCCTTCCTACATTCTCTAAATTGATGGTAAAAACCAATTCAAATTCCATTGCGTAGTTTAGAAGAACAAAGCGGTTACACAGACATACACAAAAAGCGACAATAATCTATAACATGTATTTAGATAGCCGTAGTACGTATAAAAATATAGCAATAATAAACAGACAGCTGGTTCAAGAAAGAATTATCGAACGTATATATTTTCAGACGTAAGATTTTCATTTTCCTGACGAATGCATCGCACACATTTGATATCGTCGAAAATCTCATTGTGTAGCTTTCCCTTAAATTCCCCTTCCATCGTAAACAAGATTTGAGCCGGATATCGGAGTAAAAGGTGACGCCGCCGGATTATATTATGTTCAAACACCCAGTCTGATCCTAGGAACGTGAAGTTGGAAGTATGCATTCCCTTTCAAGATGTAGACATTGGAGGAGGGCGGGCATCAATGGTGATAGGTGCAGGTATCATTTTTTTTCAAGTAAATCACTTTTTCTCTACGAAGTAAAAATAACAAAACTGTTGCAAGATCTATTCCGTAATGGCTACCTTGTTGATGATTTTATGTCCTGATGTTTATAAATCAAAGAACAAAATTGCAACATTGTGTATCTTCCTAAGCGTTATTGATTTATAGGTATTGATTGAAATACCTACAGCAGTTATCACAAATCATGCTTTTAAAAACATGCAATTAAACATGTGCAAATCTGCCTCTATAAGGTAAGTACAACGTCAAGCGATTACGTATAAGGATAAAATGTTATTGAAAAAAAATTGGTAACGATGTAGAAAAAATAACATAACTACAAAAAGAGGACATTTATGTACTCGTACCTACTTAAAAAAAATTAAATGCTGGTCGTTGGTAACCGCATCACTTGAGAACGGCTGGATAGATTGGGCTATTTTATTTTATGTATCAGAATGTTCGTAATTAGGGTTTTATGGAAAAAAATATTTTTAAATTAGGGAAAAACTAAACGTCCTGTTTTACGGTATTTTTGTATGAACTATTGAATTTTGGACAGGACAACGTCTGTCAGCTCAGCTATTCAGCGGGTCAGTTAGTAAGTAATATAATTTTCGTTTTCAGTATTTTTTAATTAAAATTGTTAAGGTTGAAATAAACCTGACACCTTTAACCCCACTCTCCCCTACTCGATGATCGTAGCGAGCACTTAGAGAGGATTTCAGAAGCATAAAAACTGAACCAGTATGGCGGCGCATAAAACACGGTATAAAAACTTCGACCATAATCAGTTGCTCGAATAAATTGTTAAAAGAGAACGAATAATTAAATCTGTGGGATGTGTTCCCTGAATTTTCTGATACAATAATAAATTAAATATTATGTGTTTCATAAATTTCCTCGGAAGTTCTGAAGTTTATTCTGGGATTATATTTTCCATTCTTGTTTACCTAGCATCACTTACGGATAGTAAGATAAGGTAAGCATTAACAATCCCAGACAATCTATTCACGGGCTCCAATTGACCACGTGTAATAACGTCTTATACCGTGAGGGTTTCGAGGAAGCTCTTATGCTTCTTTCACATCCTTTGATAACCTTAATGGAACTTGGAAAGTACGGCTTAGTGGCCTAAGTACTAGGTACCATCCGGTGTATTATTAAAATCTCACGGTGAAAACTTAGTCACTAGGAAATGGTGAAAGGCGAGCGTTTTGGGGGACTGTCTCGTATAGGGTCTTAGCATTATGCTGAGCGATGGCCGTTTTGCGTGGATGTGTACGCATGTTTACCCCCAACTTGTTATATTTTTTGTGTGTTTATGTTCTTTATATGCGTCATGTTTGCCACAAATAAATGTATTTTCTTTCTTTCTTTTATGTCATTTTGATGTTCGAAAAGTGCTGATTCTCAGCCTAATTTGAATAAATTACTTTTGATTAGGTGAAGTAAGTTTGACGTGAGCTGTCAATAGTGTCAATCCGTAGCATGAGATGGGATGACAGCTCACTTCACCTAAGTTTTCATGGTGAGATTTTGACAGAATAGATCGGCACTATTGACAGCTCACGTCAAACTTACTTCACCAATGCCAATTATTGACTGGTTTCGGGGTAACGCACTCGATTTTGTACCTATGCAATATACCTACAACCTTTGTCCTTTTTTATAATCAGACCAACAGCTTAACGTGCTTTCCGAGGCACGAAGGGGGCTCAGTATGTAAAGATAGTCACCCATCCACGGGCCGACCGCGGCAAGCGTAGCTTAACCTTCGACCCGTGCGGTTGATATTACTTAGCCACAAGCCCCTCACCTTTCTGAAACTATGTGTCATAATTAACATCCGGACCAGGGTGTACAGCCGATCTTCTGTAAAAATCTCACCGAGAGAACTCAGGTGAAGTGAGCTTTAGGTGAGCTGTAAAGTGTCAATCCGTGGCATACATTTTCCATCTTCTGTAGGTAGCTCTGGGAGTCTAGGACACAAATTGCGACATTAATGTCTGACATTAATGTCTGACATTAATTTCCGCTATATTTGCCACTCTCTATAAGGCGCCTCCTCTTAAAGTAGTCTCCTTGTAAGCCTCGTCTAACTTGGTTCACAGACCTGACGAGAATTTGGTGATGAAGTGTTACAATACTTATTAGCATATCAGTGATTAGAGCAGTGGTGGGCTAATGGTAAGGGCCGCGACTTCAGTCGTGAGTCGTAGGTTCGAACCCAGCCAGGCGCTTTACTTTGTGTAAATTATTTCATTACTACTGCTCTCAAAATGGTGAAGAAAAACATCGAGAGGAAACTGATATGTCCTAGAACCTAAAATTTAAAGACATGTGACATCTACCAACCCGCACTGGGCCCGCGTGATAGATTAAATCCCACTCCCTCTCGAAGAGAGGAGGCCTGTGTCCCAGCAGTGGGAAGATTATAAGCTGATTATGCTTTTTAGTATATTAGTGAACTATTCAATAGGAAAAACTAACTGTTGGTCACTGGGCTCACGTGTTGATTCATACTTATTCATTAAGTTATTTAAGTAGACAGCTTTTTACGGTTCCTTACCTAAAGGGTGCCAACGAAACCCTATTGCCTCCGCTGTGTCTGTCAGCAGGCTGTATCTCATGAACCGTAATAAGTACACAGTTGAAATTTTCACAGAATGTGTATTTAAAAAAAATCATACAAGAAGCGTGGCTTTTTGTCGGTGTTTTTGCGTTGAGTATGGAACCCTTCGTGTGCGAAACCGACTGACCGTTTTTTTTTTTTAATTTATGCATATCAGTCTACAATGGCCAGTAGGTATATTTGCTATGCTTTTTCATGGTGTTGTCTATGAATGAATAAGGGTGATCAATATAGCCCTTCAACTATATCCGACGACCCTGGTTACTTATCTCTTTTGGTGACTGTACATAAACAAGTTCATATAAACTAATAACATTTAATCCTATTATGAATTCTGCTCGCCTTTCCTATATTCGCCAATGAGCTATTATCCGCTACAGAGGAGCAATTCTCGCATTTTTAAGAATGTTCGCAGTCTAATCTCAATTTCAATCTGTCAAAAATACCTCTAATTTTCCTAAATTTTTCTTTATGCGCCACAAACTGGCTGGCAAAACTAGCCGCACGATCGATCGATCAGGTCGAGCTACGTATGCCACGGTTGGTCCGTGGATAGGTGACCATCTTTACATATTAAGAATCGAATATCGTGGCTCGGTAAGCACGTCAAGCCGTTGGATTCGTGCAGCAGTCGTTACGGGTCGTCAGAAGCCCGAACGTCTGACAGCCAGTCTTACAAAGGGGTATCGTAATACCGAGTAACTGGGTTGTGGAGCTCAGATAGGCAGCATATCGATTCACGTCAAATATTGGTATTCAGCTGCATCCGGTAAGATTCGAAGCTGACCCCAATATAGTTTGGATTAGGCAGTTATTAACCTACCTCGTTCGTTAAGTGCAAGCGCTACTGCTGAGCACGAGGTCTTGGGTCCGATTCACGGGTCGGGCAGAGGGTCTTACCATCTGGAATCTCTCAGATGTACTCGTAGCTCAAAGTTTGGAAGTTGGTAGTGTGCCACCCCCGTGCCTCGGAAAGCAAGTAAATCCGGTTGTCCTGCGCCTGATCACGCCTCGGTCGTGGAGCCAGAGTGCCTGTGTCTGCGCACACACTTCTACGCTATAATATCTGCTGCGTAGCGCACTTGGCTAATCTCCGTTCATATAGGCTTGCTTGACTGAAATTCGTTCTGGAGGATATTCTTTACCATCCGAAATTTTCCAGTAGCAGCACGGAGCTTGGATTTGTGCCTGATTGAGACAATAGGCTCCCAGTATAGTACATGGGACTTAAACATAACTGGCGGAAGTTGGGAGTGCTATAGGCACACCTCTGCCTAAGTAACTATTCGGGGATTACAGCCGTGATGTTATAATAATAATAATGGTTTATTGTCTCGCAGGTTCCAAACACGTTATGTTAGGTTGTAATGGCTAAACATACCCCACGGTACCCTATATTCGGCTCACTACTCTCGGTGGTTAACACTATGGCTATTTAGCCTTCATCCATTACGCTAAGCGTGTTGTATAACTCAATAACTAATGACTACCAATGTTTATCGCTCACAATCTATTATTCAAGTAGCTGTGAAAACATAAAACTGTATTTTATTATTTATCTACAAACTTATAAATGAATAATAAACAAAATACATTTATTTCGAGCAACCATAACTCATATGTGAAGTACACACAAATACAGAAAACCCATTAAAAAGGATAATCAAAATAAAGCAACAATATAAATAAAAACGAAAACTCTAACCGGCCCTGCTGACGGCAACGTGCCTATCACAACAGTGCCGTATGTATGGGTAGTCCATCCGGTCCGCGATCGTCGCCAGGACGCCATTGGTGCTGCCCCACACCTTTTTTTTTTTTTCTGGGTGGGAAATTATCAAATTACTCCTCCCGCTCTGGGCGGAGCAGAAGGGAGTGTCAGACTTTTACTGACTAAAACCCACCCGTGTTCCTTCAGTTGCCTGTGCCTGGGCCACGGTATCTCTTTCGAACAACCCGCAGCCCCGGCGGCATCGGCCCTAGCAGACCCCGTCAGTTCGTGCTGACAGCTCTTTGAGGCGCGCGTGGAACACAACGCGCCGTCGACCCGGGCCTGGTCCTTACCGGGCGGCGAGCTGCCCATAGCTCGCCGCCCGCAAGCACGCGCCTACGGTGGCCGGGAGTCGGCTGTTGACTCCCGTCCAGGGCGTCTCCTGCGGCGGCTAGGCGCGCGAGGGTGCAGCGATTGCCTCTCCCTCACGCGCTCCGCCTCCTCCTTCGCGAGCATTACTGCTTCGCAGAAGGAGGTGATGGCCTCCCATTCACTCTCGCTCCGTACCATGGCCTGTATGAGGGCCGGACGCGAGAGGTCGCCGCCGCCGATCGCCGCCACGAGGACACGGCGGGGCCCCGCCCAAGCCGGGCAGACCTCCACCGTATGCTCCACCGTGTCCTCCGGGCGATCCCCACAGTGGTGACACCCTGGCGTTTCCTCCCGCTTTATTCTGAACAGGAACCTCCCGAAACAACCGTGTCCGGTGAGGACCTGCGTCAGGCGGAAGGTGAGGGCGCCGTGGCGCCTCTCTAGCCACTCCTCAAAGAGGGGACTTATCGCCGCAATTGTGGCGTGCCCAGCGCTGGGTTGCGACAATCGCACTTTCCATGCCGCTATGAGATCCCGCCGGAGCTCTGACCGCTGTGCCGTGATTTCTCGCGGCAGCGGAGCAACGCCCCGGCGTTTTGCCTCCTCTCGCCACTCCCATATGTGGGCGAGGACTTTGGCCTCCAGATCCCATGGCGGCAATCCGGCAAGGAGGCTCGCCGCCTCAGCGGAGACCGTGCGGTATCCTCGGATGAGCCGGACAGCCATGACCCTTTGGGACGCGAGTGCTGCCCCACACCTTACGCATGTATTCTTCAGAAAGCTTACAGACTAATATCGGCTATCTAGGTAAACAATGTACAATTGGCGCTTACAGTGGCCATTTACAAGCTTCCACAGATTAAACGGTACGGAAGTTTTTGGTTATTCACAAGTGTAGGACGGTTCGAGAGGATTTTGAAGAAGGGTGTGATAAGCACAACCCCTTATATTTATGACACAATCTCATTTCGCTAATAAGAGGCGAAACAATTGTCACTAACACCAAGACGTAGACTACTGCTGAACAAAATTATAATTACTTACTTATTTAAACTTCATGAACAGTAGTGTGTTAGTATTTTATTTTATTTGATAGGAATAACAAACAGCAGTATATTACATAGTAGGCACACAATATAAAAACTTATAATAAAAGTAACAAATACACTACTCAAGACGTCATCCACAGATTACTATACAGAATAGCTAGCTGTTAGCAGAACAAATTAAAAAGCACTTATTAGCTAATTACCAGGGTTATGATCTCTTAAAATAGTCGTAATTTCACTCTTAAATATGGCTTTTCTGAGAAACATAATATCAGTAGAGCCAAACTGTTTATTATAGGTGTCAACCAGGCGATGTAACGGCGAGCGAGCGCCTGAGTTAGTTCGATAAAATGAAGTAGCAAATAGGCGTCTCGAACGAACTTCTCGACCGATTACAGTACGAGGGATCAGGAAACACTAACTGTTCACAAGATCAGTACAATCAAATTTATTGCGGCATATACCAAACAGAGTCAACATTTCACGTAGGGTGCGACGGGATTTCAGGGTCATAAGGTTATATTTTTCAAGCAATAATTGATATGACATTTTGGTTTTACAGCATCTGTAATGCATGGAACGTAGTACGTAAGTACGTTGAACTAATTCAATGATATCAACGTACTTTTTGTAATAAGGGTTCCAGATGGGTACTGCGTATTTAAGTTGTGGCCGTATTATTGATTTGTATACATGCAAGTAGGTAGAAGGCGGATGAAATTCTCTAGACGCTCTCATTACGAAACCAAACATTTTATAAGCTTTATTGACTATGTTGTCTACATGGGTGTCAAGATGGAGCTTTGAGTCAAGATTTACACCTAGGTCACGGAAGGTTGAAACCTTGTTTAGGGCAGCGTTTCCAAGAAAGTAATTGAAATTCGTCACATGTTTCTTCCTAGTAAACGTAATGCTGTAACATTTAGAGACAATTAGGTGAAGCTTATTGCCACTGCAGTATTCCGAGAAGCAGTCTAGATCCTTCTGAAAATCTAAACAGTCGGTCTGAACAGCAATATTTTTGTAAATTTTCAAATCGTCACAAGTATTTTTTAAAAAGATCGACGGAATACCATCTGGCCCTGGACCCTTAGAGGCATCCAGTGATTTGAGTTCTTTTTGAATTTGGTATACAGGAAAATGCAAATTACAAAGATTAATATCGTGATCAGGATTAGCGGGAGGCGGTACCAATGACTTAGGATCAAAAGTACTTAGACGGTTCGTAAACGGATTGGAAAAAAGTTGAAAACAAGTCACAAGTAGTAGTAGGGTCCTTGGAAGACTGTTGGAGATAGTGAACTGTAGCTGGAATACTGTTAGTGGAGTTACGATTAGAAATGTAAGTCCAAAATGCTTTAACGTTATTAGTCACGCTCTCTATAAAATTCATATATTTTTTATAACATGTGTCAGCCTGTTTTTTGAATTTTGCTCTGTACATAGAAAATAGTTCGTAGTCACTAATGTTTCCATATTTCTTCCACTTAATCCACGTACGAGATTTCATTTTAAATAAATGCAAAAGAGATTTAGTGAACCAGCGCGTGGGAATTTAAAGTTTTTAGGGTTGTGAGCGGGAGTATGTAATTTAATAATTTCGTATATTTTGTCGTAAAAAATAGATACGGCTTCATCAGGTGGTTAATTATCAAGTAGGGTGTTCCAATCAGCGTTTCCGATGTCTGTATTTATTGCATTGTAATTAGATTTGTGATAATTTTGTGGTTTTATATTTGACTGTTTAGGCATTCGCGAGGGTTTTTAAATGGTATTCGTATATAAAATGAAGGACGGTGGGTATCTATAGATAGAAGAGGACTATTAGGATTATAAGCGACAGCATGTGTATTACAAAAATAACAGGTCGAGAATACGTCCGTTACAGATATTGAGATTGTTAAACTGAGTCAGGTCAAATTGTGAGCAAAAGTTAAGAGATGCCTGACTCAACTACTATCTGAATAGGTGATATTAGTGGCACACACCATGTATGAGTTTGCATTAATCCAGTTAAGTTCAGGTAGGTTAAAGTCGCCCGTTAAAATAATGTGGTCTTTATAGGGATCATCAAATAATTTCGATAGCGAATTCATAAAGTTTACATAAACTTCTGAGGTGTTTGGAGGTATGTAAGTGGCACAAACAATGAGATTTTTACAATCATAAAGGGGGACCTTAATTATTTGATGTTCTGGTAGAATTAATGGGGGTGACAGTGTGAGACAAGATGGAATAAGATCTTTGAAGACAGCTATTAGGACGCCTCCCCCATCTTTTTTATTTGTAACTGCTCAATCGCGATCATGTCTGAAAACTGTGTATCGAGAATCAATAAATTCGCCATCGGAAATATCCGGCGTCAACCAAGTTTCAGTCAAAATGATGATATCGTATGTATGCGATAATATATTAATGTACAATGTGTTCAGTTTGGTCCTGATCCCCCGACAGTACGAGGTGTTATCATAATTAATGGCCTTTACCATTAAATTTGTTTTTGCTTGCCGGAGCAGAAGTACTCGTACGAGTAATAATGCAATCTTGCCGTTCGTAATAGGACTGTATCAATCTGAAACCTTGAGAGAGCTGAAAATCTTAGGGTCAACGCAGACTATACCTACCTATTTCATTAAAACTTTTCAGTCGGTTTAAAAATAAAAATAAAATTTGCTTAAGCACATTAGTATTTAATTTTTATTTTATTATTATGAATATCTTATTTTGTTTTTCTGAAAACCTAACATTTAAAATAAGGTAGGCAGACTTCCAGGCAAGCTTTAAACAATGGTGCTGCCTGTTTTAGAATCTGGTATATCCACCATTGGCATCAATAACATCTTGCAAACGTTCACGCATTCATGCAATCATGTTTGAACAGGCGGCACTACTTCTAAAGCCTTCCCAAATCTCATGTATGTGGACCCTTAAATTTGTGACTGAAGATAATGCTATCCAGTAGGTATTCGGATGAAGCATATCATAACGGACTACTTCAAATTGCATTTGTTTTAAAGAAAAAGGTTACTATAGGATATACTTCTGTAAAGAAATTGTTCAAAGAATTTAAGACAACTATTCGAGACATGTCAAATTGTCAAGATATTTTTCATAAAAAAATTGCATAGATATTTGTGAACCTAACTTTGCGCTAAATAATATGAACAAGGGATTGCGCACAATTTTTAGAGTCTTTGTCTGTAGCAATATTATTGATATAATGTAGTCACATATTTATGATGTCACAGTTTGTTTACAATTTATTGTAAAGGAAAGGTGTTTAGAGTTTTATGAAACATACCATTGCCTATATATTTTTGATTCATGAACATGCTCAGATAGATATTAACGAACTCGACTGTACTTAATGTCGCCAGATGGTTGGCACTTAATTAATATTTTAAGCCATTTAAAGTATTTTACATAATTTATTAAGAGAAAAAGTGAGTCAAAACAGCATAAAAATACATAAAAGACATATAAATACATTTCGAAATATCTAGTTGTGACAGGTGGCTGAACCCGTATTTAAATAGGCTTATTACATAGCCGTAGTTGTAGGTACGTGTAATACTAACACACTACTGTTACATCTACTGTACAGTAGAGTCTATATGATCATTTTAACGCTTATAATATTTTGAAACATTGTCACTGCCAATATATTAGTGAACTCGACTGTACGTGAAGTACCTACCAGTATTATTATGAATGTGTGCGGTCGGAGGACCCCCCCGTCATGAACGAAATTGCATAATTATGTAATATAGTCGCACGCACATACTTGTATATAATAGAAAGAGATATCCAAGTCATAAGTAATTTATTTATAATAAATAGTTGTTACAGAAATTTACAAGAGCGCTATGTTATACCCAAAGGCGTACAAGTATTCATAGAGGTCATTGACATTAAAATTGATAACATAACTACATTAATGGAATGCATATAGTATTAATTGATTTGACGAAAATAAAAAAAAATCAAAGAAAAATATATAAATGTCAAAAGGAAAAATATAAAAATATAATATGAAAATGTCAAAAGGAAAAATAATGTCAATAAAAATAATAATATTAATGCCAATAAGCCTGATATAGTGGTAGTGGATCGATCAGTCCGGCGCGCAATTATTGCTGACATAACCGTCCCGCATGATGAGAACCTCGTGAAAGCCGAGAAAGATAAACAAATCAAGTATCTTGACTTGGCTCACGACGTTGTCGACATGTGGGATGTGGACTCAGAGATCATTGTGCCGAGTCGTGACAGCTAATGACTTAATAGCCACGAGGCTCGACCAACACCTCAGGAGGCTCTCGTTAGGCAGTTGGATCAAAAGCTTGATTCAGAAAGCGGTACTTCTGGACACAGCTCGCATTGTCAGGAGGTTCCTCTCTCTGGAGCCCTGACCGCTGCGGTAGCTTGGACCCTGTTCCCGATACCGGTGGGCTACTATTTTTTACATTTTTTAATGTTTTTTTTATCTTTTTGTTTATAAGAATATTTAAAAATTTAATTTATAACTACTTGGATGAAATAAAGAAACTAATACAAAATGTCACGTGCAATGTTAAATTAATGGAATTGAACCTAATAACATACTAGGTCAATGAGTACCAATTAAGGTCAAAAACAGTCATTACATTTTATGTGTCAAAAATTCCGAAATGCTGTAATATGCTTTTCATCCCATCTATTCGAAAAGAACGACTTGGTTCGCCTTTATTTGCACCCAAAGGTGGTGTTTTCTATAAGAAACTTTTAGCGGGCAGTAATGAGTTTTTAATCCTCTTTATAAGTGCGCCGTAATTATCTTTGCCGCGCACTTTTTGAATTTGGAACATCTTAGTGTTCAGCGCCAAAGAAATCGAACGCAAATAAGTTGAAAGAATGTTTGAATAAAGACTGACTGGTACGACGACCCATAGTCGCGCCGCCGGCTGAATAAAAAGAAAAAAGCAAATTATAAACGCGCGAACTACAGCCCGCGTTTTCGTCAATTTTCACGGATTCTTAGAAATTCATGGTTTTGTTTTGAAAAATGAGATCTTCAAGTGACAGTGAAAGTATAGAATTAACTCCTGAAAGTATTAGAACTGACGCAAGAAATGTGATGGATAATCTATTACCTGCAAAACCCCGGGAGAAATACGAGTATATATGAAAGCCTGTGGTAATTTTATTGAATGGAGAAATGCAAGAGGCGCCAATAATTTTTCTGAATCTGTGTTTTTGGCCTACTTCCAGTACTTAGCCAAAACTAAACAACCTTCCAATCTTTGGAGTACCTACTCAATGCTAAAATCAACAGTCAGTTCTAATAACGACGTAAAACTGGAAACTATTCGAAATTAATAGCGTATCTGAAGAGGATGTCTGATGGATTTAAACCTAAAAAATCCAAAGTGTTCTCAGTCAAAAACGTGGAGCCTTTCCTTATTGACGCACCCGACAAAGTCTTTCTTGCCGTAAAAGTAAGTAACTATGTATATGGTGGATTAGTAAAGTATAACCATAGTTTTTTAAAATGCGCATTTTATTGTAACCTGTACTTCGATAGATACTTGTATTATTCACATTCGGTTTTGTTACAGGTGGCTTTAATTTTCGGAGTACATGGAGCTGGTCGTTGCAATGAACTTTTAAAAATAACTGTTGATGACGTCGAAAATCACTGACGATTTACTTTTAGTAAAGCTGACAGACACAAAAACAAACATTGACCGATCCTTTGTAATCCGAGGAGAATACAAAACTATTGTACAGAAATACCTGGACCTGCGTCCTGCTGATATGAAGACCAATCGGTTTTTCAGCCGTTATCATAGTAAGCAAGTGCTTCAAACAAGTTAGGGGAAAAAATAAAATTTCTAACATGCCACAAGAAATCGCTACTTATTTGAAGTTACCAGATATCAAGCTGTATACAGGACATTGTTTTCGTCGTACTTCTGCTACCCTTTTGGCAGGGCAGATTCTGGAGCGGACTTAACTGTTCTCAAGCGACATGGAGGATGGAAGTCGAGTGCTGTAGCAGAGGGGTATATAGAAGATTCCATTGAGAACAAGGCGAAAACATGTGAACGCATCGTGGAAAACATTAAATTGCAACTCACTTCGCTCTGGATTCAAAAAAGCGCCCTCGCCGTAAAAATATTATTTTGCTACCTTGTGAATATACCTGTTGGTCTAGTGGTTAGTGACCCTGACTGCTATGCCGGGAATCGTGGGTTCGATTCCCACCCAGGACAAATGTTTGTGTAATGAGCACGATCATTTGTTCTGTGTCTGGGTGTAATTTATCTATAATATTTATATATTATAGAAATATATAAGTATGTTTATCACTTGTCTAGTACCCATAACACAAGCTCTGCTTAGCTTGGGACTAGATGGCGTTGTGTGATAGTTGTGGAATATTTATTTTATTTATTTAATACTACTATTATTCAACAGTAAAGATTTAAACCTTTTCTTAAATAAAAGTATGTTCAATTCCTTAATTGAACTAGGTATGTGGTTGTGTATGATTAGTGCCATACAAAAAACACTTTTATGCATCAATACCGTGTGGGACCTTTTGACGCACAAGTTATTGTTCTGTGGTCGAGTTCGTGTGTTATAAAATTATATTCCGGTAAACAAGTCTGGATTCGTTTTAACAAATACATGATAAAAAATGGCTTACAAGAATCTAAATGGTGGAGTCTGAACATTGACCTAATGCACCTTTTTTGTGCTTTAAACTCCATTTCCTTGTTGGTCGAGTTACCCCAGAAAATGACACCATACCTGAATACTGAATTCACCAAACCATGATATGCTGTGACTAAAGCATTGACGTTAATCATTGGGGTCAGTTTAAATAGGCCATAAGCTGATTTGCCAATTCGTTTAGTTAGCTCCTCCGTGCGTGCTTTCCAGTCAAATTTTTTGTCAATCGTTAAACCTAGGAATTTGGATGTATCTATTTGTGTTATCATTTTATTGTTATAGCATACTGTCATATTAGGATTCGCACGTTGGCTAAACATCATTAATTTCGTCTATCAATATTTATTTTAAGATTATTGTTATCTAACGAATTCACTATGGTGGTTATTGTCTGAGTGACAACGTTATTGTGGTTTCGATCATCAGTACTCTTAATGGTTACAGTGCTGTCATCAGCAAACATTAACATAGGGCGACTTGTTACTTTTGGCAGATCATTTATGTATAGTATAAACAGCAGGGGGCCTAAGACGCTGCCCTGGGGTACACCATAAGCAACTGTGCGATGACTAGACTTATAGGTACGTTGGCATTTAGTTTTGGGATCTATATCGGTTACTTCAACGTACTGTTTCCTGTTCCGCAAAAATAAATTGATTAAACTGAGGATATTCCCTCTAATACCGTACGCATCCAGTTTATTGAGCAAGATATTGTGATCGATATAGTCAAAGGCTTGAGTCATATCACAATAAATTGAACAAACAGGTATTCTTATGTCAACATTCGTAATGACATTGTTCAAAAAGTCATATTTTGCCATAAGAATAGTAGCTCAATGTTTATGGCACCATAAACATTGAACTACTATTCTTTTCTATATTTGAAGTCACTTGTATGCCGCAATTTGGTATAGGTTTTATTTTATCAACAAAGAAGTCGTTAAATGCGTTCGCTATATCAGGTGGACGTGACAGTATTTTATCTCCTATTTTAATGCTACGGATTTTATTATTATTGGGCATATTCTATTTAGTTTGGTTAATTATTTCCCCCGTAGTTTTAGACTTGTTAGATGATGATGTGATCTTGTAGTTATTCTTACGTTCATTACTTCAAAATAAAAGCAATGATGAAACAGAAAAATATCTCAGTAAGTGACAGATCAAATATTACTTCACACGACTTCAACCAAAACAAACACACACTCTCTTTCACTCAATAGAGTGGTAGAAGGTTCTCTCTCTGTGTGTGTGTAATAACACACACACACAGAGAGAGAGAGACACACACCCTCACACACACACCCTCACACACACACCCTCACACACACACCCTCACACACACACCCTCACACACATACCCTCACACACACACCCTCACACACACACCCTCACACACACACCCTCACACACACACCCTCACACACACCCTCACACACACACCCTCACACACACACCCTCACACACACACCCTCACACACACACCCTGATACACACCCTGACACACACACCCTGACACACACACCCTGACACACACACCCTGACACACACACCCTGACACACACACCCTCACACACACCCTCACACACACACCCTCACACACACCCTCACACACACACCCTCACACACACACCCTCACACACACACCCTCACACACACACCCTCACACACACACCCTCACACACACCATCACACGCCACTTACACTTATACAATCACTCCCCCCCCCCAACACACACACACACACACACGCGCACGCGTATTCAATTATAATCATTGTTGTAGTATTAAAAATATATATGTATATAATTGTACTAGTTTATTGTAACTTTTTGTAAGGGACAGGGACTGCTATTTCTTAATACAGGTTATTCTATAACCTAGCTTGGAAAGCTGAACTTCACCCACCAGATTGTGTTTGACAAGGAACAAACTTATAGGAATAACTTTATGTATGCCTCATATACTGCAATCTCCCTTTATGAAATAAATTTATTATTATTTTAGTTGTCTTTGACATATCGCGGGACCCTAGGGTCCCGGACCTTTAAAAGGCGTACTAGGGGCCGAAGCCAGCTCGCAAAGGCCCTTTACACAATTCTAAATTATGAGGAGGCACCAACCGACGATTATCCCTGTATGCACCATGCAAGTGCACTTAAAGACAACCCCCGGTTGGTGCAGGACTATTGCAGGACATGGAAACAAAATATACTGGGCTATGTGTTCGGGTACATCAACCTGATATACTCGTATTTCCGAAAAGGAAACACTTTGCAAACATTCCATAAACAGAGAATGCGTCAGCTAGACAGACAGAGAGAGAGTTTATATTTTATACAAGATTTATATATTATTAGATTATAGAGCCACAACCACAAGATACAAGCGACGCTTATTGTGTGGCTCACAGAACCCCGAAGTCACATTGTATTTTTACTTTTTGATAAATAAACTTTATTATTTATTTATGTATTTATTTAATACGTGTTTTCAATACAGAGCCATCTAGTATAACTTTTTAAAAGCTGTCATAAAGTTGCTGCTATCTTGGATTTTCATTTTGATCTATCGTCTTTAGGACACTCAAAAACGATAAAAACGACACCCATGACGAAAAAATTTAAAGTTTTCGTAGCCGCAAACTTGCATTTTCATTTTGACCTCACTTTTGGCTAAGCACCTTCGAAAACCCTAAAGACATCACTCATGATACAAAATAACAAAAATTTTAACAAGTTTTCAACCGCTTCCCGTAATGATTTGAGTTTGACGTTAAATCAATAAATACCGTCAAAGGCCTTTTAACGTTATTGCTTTGTTCTGTAATAAGTTTTCAGATAGGCTTACAGGCATCGTTAACTTATGGCTTATGAAATCTTAACAAATTGACAATGACTTACAGGCTTACACAATGTGTGCTCTCTCCCGGTTTAATTGTTTGCTTTAGGTGTAGGTACAAAATAGAGTACTTTCTCTTTGTTAATAATGGTTTTGTTGTCCACAGAGTTTGTCTTGTGTGTGAATGTGAACTTGAATAAAACTCTGCTTGAGATAGGAATATATGGGTATACAGGGTCAAATTAAATTAGCTAGCGAAACTGCAGAAAAAACAAAAAAGATTTTATGTTTTTTTGGAGGGTCAACGACCGCTTGTATTGTTGTATAAGATCCATTGATACGCATCACGTCTGTTAGTCGTGTCAAATTAGTCAGCGCCTGACGTAAATTGACGTATTTTTAGTAGATAACCATGTTTTTAATCACATCTAAACTGTCTATGGAGTATCTTAATTTGACAGGACTAAACTAATATGTATCTTCTGTCCTTTTCTTAATGAAATAGAAAGAAAAAGATGCACTGAACTTAAATTTAGTTTAGTTTGTGAACAAGGGAATCGGCGCCAATGTCATTATAAGTGTGTTTACGCCGACAACACGCCGATAAAAAAAAAAAAGCCTTTTTTACAATCTTTTTTTAAATTCTGTAACTCAAGGTTCCATAAGGGGTGGCCTTATCTCTATTCTTGGAAGATTGAAAGATGATGATAGCAGGTTAAAGAAAATTCACAGTCACGAAAAATGATGACGGAGATTAACTTGCGAGCTAACTAATAATAGAAAAAAATATTACTAGACACTGCTTATAGCAGAGTCAAAGGATTAACTAAAAACTGTGGAAAGTTCTAACTACAGGACCCTAATTCAATATGACCACTAAAAAAGATCCCTTAGCTAAATCCTAAATCGAAACCACGTCAATTCCTTAGCTAGTCCCGCCAATCTCGCGTTGATTTCGCGCGGTTTCGTTCATTGTGTCAGAGAATTACGGCCCGGTTTGCCCACAAGACATTTATTCTTACAAGGGGCCTTGACCACCATTTTTAAATGCAGTTTTAGCAGCACAATGGAAGCTTCCCAACGTTATACATATACATTGTATAACTGAATTAATGCACATTATGAAAGTAGCTAGACCAGAATAGTGTCATTTTTTTAATAGAACATTTTTTATTTCAAAAATATCATTAAAACTTCGTAAATTACATTCACACTTCTGCTGTACAGGCAAAACAAACCAAAATGGACGAAATGCCTACTGGCACACAGTCGTCACACGTATCTACATATCTAGCTAGATATGTAGATACGTGTGACGACTGTGTGCGTGTGTTAGATTATTCAGTATATATTAGAAGTATATGTACCTATATATTATCCAAATAACAAGCTTTGAATATCAGAATGGTTACTAGTTAGTTATTTACTGTGTATGAAGGTTATTATTTAATATGGTTTGTAGTGGAAGGGTTTTATGAAGTAAAGCACAGATAGACAAGGCTAAGCATTTATTTTAATTTAGGCTTGTCAGTAAATAATTAGAAAACTAGTCGTCTGTTCGTAAAACTAGGTCATCATGGAGAAGAAGGACAGGAAACTCCATGGAAACAGTATTAAAGTATTCTATCAATACATTTCTTACGTTGTCATAAATTATCGTTATTTTTTAAAATTGTACAACGGTCCAAGAGAATTCAAAATAATAGCAACATAATAACAATAGCTAGGAATATTGGCCATAATATGACTTACAGAACAACATAGTCATAATAAGCAATAATTAAGGTATAATATCAATTACTTAACTTACGTGACATCTGGTCGATCTATTCCACATAATAACGGCACTAGAACTAACCAACTGAACATCTACCAAGCAACTGAACTTTATAACGTCGTTACAATCCTTTTTATACACTACCAACGTCTTTTACGTCAAAGATCTACCGCCATTTTGAACTAATCACAGATCATCATATATTTTGGCTTAATATCTTTTAGCACAGGTAGTAATAAACAAATCTTATGTAGTGAAATCGTTTTAAAACATTATAAGGTAATTAATCAATTTAATAGGACTTGATTCGTGATTCTTAGACATCATCAAAAAGTATATCAACATCAACTGACAGTATTGTGCCAATTGTTTGAAACAACCTAATATATGAAAATAGCAATATAAAATCTAAGATATACTACAAGTATAATCAAATATTACTTAATCATTTATAGTAATAATATTTAAGTTGTTTTTTACAAGTTAAGACTGTTGTTTTTTGTAAACACAACATCTAATCAAATTAGGTACTTCTACGTTGGTCCCAGGCTTCTTAAATGTGACAGATGCCATTATCCTACAAACAATATTCTAATATTATAATTATATCAAAATGAAATATCTAACACGTGCGTAGATTTGTAATGTTTGGAAATAAACAATTGAATACATAATAGTAAAAATGTATTATGATTATAATATTATATTCTAGTTAGATGTTGGGTGAGGCGGTGTGCGTTTAATTCCGTGTTATGTTGTGTATAGTCAGTTATAGGAGATTTACACTAGGTCGATTTTCACCGTGCGACTGGTCTCTTAACAAATCGCCTCACAAGCCGAATTGCCATTCCATTTACACAGGTCGGTACAAATCGCAGGTGACTAGTTCATTTTGCATCAAACAATAAATTTACGGGAACAGCGTACGGGGACAACGCGAAGTGATTTTAATTATTTTATTAAATTCCCTTTGTCCCCTTTAACGGGGACATGGCCTACGGGGACAACGGGACTACAGGAAAATGTCGACCTTCATGCGGTGGGCGATTGCCTGCGACTGAGTATTTTCACTGTCGACTTTAGTCACCCACCGCATGCGACCTGTCGCTGCACGACATAAGTCAAAACCTAGTACTTCGGAACTTGTGATTTTAGTCGCCTGCGGCCTAGCCGAATGGCCATTTAGACAGACGCTATATTTATCAATGAATAGTATAAAATAAACTCGCCAGTTATACTGGAAACCCACTTTAGCAACATCACGCTACGACCCTTAGGATCCGAGCTAAATTAAACAGTGGGTGAAACCTCGGGGCACAGCTTAAATATAAAAATAATAAAGAAATCTCAATATTTTGTCAAGTCGTAAAAACCGTGCGAAGCAGTTGCGGGTACACTTTTCTTTTAAAATTCTGTATCAATACTTGTCCCAGAGTTACTCCTATCGGTCCCACTTTGATGCCCGTTCGCCTATCTGTCTGACCCCCACAAATATCTCATAAACTTCTTGAACTAGCGACATCAAATAGGTCAGATGCAGATAAAACGGAGAAAGTTACATAAATAAAGAAAAAATAAAAATATAGGTGTACATAGTTGGTACCTTTAGGTTTATATTTTTACGTTTGCTTTTTAATCCGATGCGTCCAAAAACCTCATAGGGTAAAATGTTTGTATTTTATTTATTTTTGTGTTTAAGTTTATATCTACTTTTTAATGGCTACAACAATATTATGTTGGGAAGATAAGCCTATAGAACTACATTTTAGTCATGTGAACATAATCAGCAAACAGTGAAAGCACTTCGCCTAACCTGGGAATCGAACGCAGGAGCTCATCCCCAACAGTAGCGCTAGACCAAAGACGCATTCTTTTGCGTTTCGTTTTTTTTATGATAAGTATTATCTTTCAACCGAAAGCTAAGATCGCTTCGTGGAGGGGAGCGGTCGAACTCTGGACCAGTTATAATCAGCAACAATTTTTTAATGGGTATATATTAAAAGGTTACACAATTAAAAGGCAAGTGACGTGAATGATCATTTCAGATTCTGGATTCTCTGTCATTTCGGGGGGTGGGGGGAGGGTTACTCAACCCCCTCTTTCCTACGGCCTTGCTAGATCCAAGGTTCTAACCATGCACCTCACAATGTTAGCAAATTGCAGTGTTATTAATGGATATTATCACCGTTTAGAAGTCAAAGTTTTAATGTTTGCGTAACCTGTATTGTAATTTGCCCATAGTTATTAAGTTAAGACTTACACTAACTACTGCTGATACAACAAACTAAGGGTTGTCAAAGGGGGAGCTAGAATTACGAGCACCGCGAGGTACCAAAACACTTTACACTATTGTTAACAAACTATGAAATAGAGACCATTGTCGTCCCTCATACCTACTACCCTACTACCGCCTACTACCTACACTATGCAACCGACACAGCACAAGAGAAATGTAGCTACAAGATTACGCGTAGGCGCTACAACGAATTGATTACCGGAAACTAAATTAGTATGTAAGCTATCAGACTCAACAGGTTGGCGATCGTATACGTACTTTGATATAGAACTGATGGCATATTTTCAGGGTAGTTTTCTATTCCATTCTTTCTCTATGACAATGCAGCCGATGTCGACAATATAAGGAATATGGATATCATTTTATTTTTCACTATATATGTAAAACTAGCGATCCTTCCCACGGGTGCAATCTACTAATGTGCCGATGTGTCAAAACATTGAGATTTCATTGCTATATCTAAGTTAAATATTTATCTATTATACACATAAAATTTCCGGAATAAATTCCCAAAACGATGGTGAAAACCGCATCAAAAACCCTTTGTGCAGTTTAGAAGAACTATGCGATCACACAGCAGACATGAAAACCGACTTTGTTTTATAATAATTTATTTAAATATAAAGTACCTAATATCTCTTTGGTCGGCTACAGTTTACTAGATTTTTTTTTTCTATAACGTAAAATTTTGCATACGAATTTTTCAGTTCCAACTTCGAATCGCGACCATGTGAGAGCATAGATGTGGTATATCGAGAGAGTTCCTGTACAAATGCCCACGCTTCGCAGTCTTTATCATTTTTATTTTTGTTGTTTTTTTGTTGTCTAAAACAAAACTACATACATATACTTTGGACTGCAAAAATCAGTTTAAACACGTTTTACAATTAATAACATTTATTTAGAAACCCATTGGGTTACAAGAATGTTTATGACCTTTTTTAAACATTTCTTTTGAACCGATTCTCCAGATAGATACTTATTAGACGTTACTAAAAAATGTTTTAGTAGAGAAAACGCGATTTAATTGTGTGTTTATATAGCTACACCCAAGAAAAAGATCAACTAAATGCTATAAAAATTAAAAGTGTTCCTAATGTTACTAAGGAAACTTAAAAAGGGCATTCTTTTCATATCTTTGTTACCAGAACGGTGTCAGAATACTACCAGGCATGATGTGCGTGGGTCGTTCCCGAGAGGAGGACAAAGTGGCTGCTTGTCTAGCAGTGCCGGGCGCCCCTATGGTGGTGGAGGGCCACCTGGCCGCCCTCCAGTCCTGGGGCTACGGCTGCGGCTACGAACACGACCTGCCTCTAGTTTATTCTAGCCTGCAGTATTATCAACCGTAAGTTGGCTGTACGATGGTAAATCTTATGTTGAAAAATATAGGGTCACCCTCCATGACCGTCGGACTTAAACATAACTGGCGAAATGTGGATGTACTGTAGGGACCCCTCTACCTAAGCCCCAGGGGAAAACCACCTTGATGCTTGATGCTTTTTACTGTAATGTGTAAAATATAGGTACAGTCACCAAAGGAGATAAGTAACCAGGGTCTTCGGATACAATTGAAGTTTAGTAAGAAGCTGATAGATTTTTACAAATGAAATTTAAACGATAAAAAAAAAATAACTGTTTGTTTTCTATTCATTAAATAAAATTTTATCCAAAAACATCAATCCGTTTCCTACTAAACTCCAACTATATCCGACGACCCTGGTTACTTATCTCCTTTGGTGACCGTACCTGCGTCACTACTCTGATTTTATTTTGGATCATTATCTTTATAAAGTAATTTATGGTTGTCTTTTTCTCATCTTGGCGCTTAGTTGTAGGCCTAGCCCCTAGGCCAATCCCACCAAGGCCAAGACCTAGGACAAGCCAACTAACCAAGTTTTATCTCTAATGATAATTTGATGACCTTAGGGCTTATTATTAGGTATTAATCCATGTAGATATTTTACGTAACACTACAGAAAAGTGTCTCTAAAGGTTTTCGTCAGAGAGTATATTGTGCAGGTAGTAACTAAACTGCAGGGTGGGCAAATAAGAGGTATACACTTTATTTTTAAAATGTTATTCTATGAAATATAAAAATTATTAAGTATTTTTATTTAAATATTGTATTTAGGGCCGGCAATTCAGTATGGAAAATAATCTCAGACAAATGTCCACATGCAGCATGGCAGATGTGAACCCTTTTCACTGCATTTTTCATGACATTTTCACACATTTCCTGCGTTATTTCAGTGACTGCGTCTCAGATATTTTGTTTTAATTCTTGGAGGTTCATTGACCTGTTAGCATAGACACGTCCCTTTAGATAGCCCCTCAATCCTCCGGCCAGCCTCAATCAAATCCGGTGATCTTGGGAGCCGATCAATATCACCGTTTCTCGAAATTGATCGACCCGGAAACGTTGTTTTTAATGTCTCGATTGTGGCTCTTGCCGCATGACATGTGGCCCCGTCTTGTGGAACCACATGTTTCCTAAGCCCAACTGATTCACTTCATGTAAGAAAATTGCTTTATCTGTAACAATGCCATACTGCTCAAAAATCACTAAACGAATTATTGTTAGCCGTGAAGGTAAGTGATTTCTACCAAAAATTGGCCCCAATTTTCTTAGAATTTCCGCACATTATTGGGTTGTGTAGAATGTTTTAATAATTAAAACACTTTGTTCAGTCGTAAAACGCTCCCTCCATAACAAATTTGCCGTATCTACACAAAACAATTTTCATGAAACAACTGTCATATTTGCCGCCAAAACAAAATAGTGGCAAAAAAAAGTTGTATACTTCCAACTGGCCCACCCTGTATACTCGTATATACGAGTATATGGTGCCTTTATATTACAATATTCGATCAATCAATTACCTCCTATATTGTCCCGACTGGACATATTCCAACCGTATTCCGTCCGTATTCGGTGAAAAGGGCTCTGTGGATATACTAAATACATATTGACAAGCCTAGATCTATAGTAACATTGAAATGTTATTAGTATTGATCACGTTGATTTCTAATATACCGAGGAAGGGAGAACCAGTAAATGTAAGCAGCCCTGGGCTAGTTGACCACTGGTATTATCGTATATAACATACGTACCTAAATATTAATTTACCTTTCATACTGGTTTGATCCGTCTTGGTAATGCCACATCTAGTCTTGCAACGTTGCAACCACGGCATGGAGGTATTTATGTACTTATATATTTAGCTTGAGAGAAAATCTTTGTTGAAGTCCTATGTTGAGTAAGTAATTAATCAGTTAATTATTTTGTTTCTAGTAATTGCTCCGTTGGTATCGTAGTCGCAAGCGCGACTGCTGGGCGTGGAGGGGTCGTGGAATCGATTCCCGGGTCGGATAAATTGTTATTGAGTTTTTCTATTGGGAATTTCTTAGTAACAGCCGAGTTTGGAAGTTGGCGGTATGATACCCCCGTGTCTCGGAAAGCACGTTAAGCAGTTGGTCCTGCGCCTGATTTCTCTCCGGGCGTGTCGGATTGCCGTCCCATCGGATTATGAGAGTGAGGGAAGAGGGAGTGCACCTAGCTGTGTCTGCGCGCATTATAATATCTCCCGCGCCGAAGGCTAGTCTCCGTTGAGATTGGCCGCCGTGGCCGAAATACGGTCTGGAGGACTTTATTTAATTAATCATTTTATATATCAAACAAAAGGCTTAGCCTAGTATCAGTATTGTTCCAATAAGGACTGGGTATGGCTATTACAGTTGAGTAAGACGCCTGTCCTTCAAACTAGACAAATCCTATATCTTGAAGGACAGTGTACTTTAGTGGGATTGACACGTTTTTACAAAATATTTATAATTGCGTAATAATTGTGGATTAATTATACTTAAAGGGCATACAGCGCTCTGCGGGTGCAATACAATAATGTCTTCAGAATGTTGTTGCGGTTGCCGCGGTTCTGCAGTGCTTCCGCGATGTTTGCTGAAGCGCGTACTAATGACTTTTATGCAATAGGACGCAATCGTGTGTCGTCACTGTTAGGCAGAGTACACGGCAGCAGCAACGGCATTCTGAAGATCATTTCTGATAAATATCAGTGTCCAATATACTCGCTCTGGGTGAGCATTGTGGTAGGGCCAGTAAAATAAATGTATATGCTTTTAATAATATGTAAATATGTAATTGTGTTGTAAATGTGTTTACTATTTTTGTAACCCTATTAACATAGTTTATAAGTTCCAATTGTTACTAACCATTATGGATCATTGTTATCTGACATTAAATATATAAATAAAATAAATAACTGTGATGTTTACATAAATATTTAGTGAATGGGCTTAAAAGTCAATTGTGAGGAGTGTGAGTGAGTGTGTTGCTGTGGAGTTAAACTGGTCAAATGGGGCATGTGTGTGGGTGTGGTAAACATAGAAAATATCTGTCAAGGAAATGAAAAGTTAGGTATTTTAGAAGTTAATTCGTAGAATAAATGAGTTCCTCCGTAATGCAATAATTTAAGAGGATATTTAACTATTTTCTTTTCAATTCGAATGAATGAAAGCTTTGCTTTGTCTTTGTGTTGACTGTATCCTAGTCCGATAAATTTAAACACATTTAGAGACAATGATAAAAGAAAACTTTCTAATAATCACACACATCTATTACAGATGGCTACTTCATAACATTCCGCTTATACGGCGCATATATAAAGAAAACTTGACGATACTTTTTGAAGCAAAACGGGCTTATATACTGACGAAGTGGCTCAACCTGACCAGAGTGATACGACCTGAACCATTCATTCTGAGTGACAGACCTATGGAGACACTGAAGTTGGACAAAGAACTGGCAAGGTTGAGGGGAAGCATCTATGACATAAGAGACTTCCTTTACGATGGGATTCATCACAAGTACAAAACGAAGCTATACGCGAAACTAAGACAGAAGATATTTGAGAAGGACTATTGGGAAAAGGCGCGAAAACCGTATGTAGCACAGCGATTGGTTCCATTCCTAAACCCTAATGAAACTGACGTGGATGAGACGGTGGTGCAGGAAGAAACCCGGTTCAAGGATACATCGGATATTTCTGACAACGAAAGTGATAAGTCTTATGAAGAATACTTATAATTTTTCAAGTAGAATTATAATTTCTTAACGTTAATACTTTTTAACGATATACCTATACGAGTACTTCCTTAGTTGCGACGAATTTTGTATAAGATGTTATTAAACTTTATTAATAAAGGAATATAACTTTTATAAGCATTTCAATTAATACTACTAGATCACAAGCGCAATGAATTTAAAATAACTTTGTTGAGGAACGAAAGAGTTATTATGTCGTCATTAGAAAATAACAAGTAAGTTGAGGATAAAATGCGAGCATCTCCGCGCCGTCCCACCGCTCACCTGCCCGCTAGGAACCTGCCCGCTAGGATGAGAAAAATAGGTAAAGTCGACCTTGTAAATGGTTACCCACCTTTGACAACAGTTCAGCATCTACCTAGTCTTTTCTCAAATATTTTGGGGTCGGCTTTCAGTCTAACTGGATGCAGCTGAATACCAGTACTTTACATGGAGTCTACTGCCTCCACAACCCAGGGCCATAAAGTACCCATTGGCAAGACTGGCTGTGTGTGACTTTCGGACTTCTGACGACTCATAACGACTGTCAAAGATCTACGAATGACAGATGGACCAACGGCTTAAAGTGCTTTCCGAGGCAGGGAGGGGTGGGGGGTCGGTATGTAATAGACGGTCACCCATCCACGGAGCGACCTTGGCAGGCATTACTTATCCCACATAATTGAAACCTCATTAAGGTTGAAACTATCTACCTGTGGCTGATAAAGCAGTTATGAGGTCGACTATACTGAAAACAAAAGCACCTTCGATGTGATAAAACTGATAAAAAAATATTATACAAAGGGCTGATTTTTCAATCATCTGATAACTTTATTCGAGGAATAATTTTGAAATGTTGACAGTTATTTCATACAAAAACTGCCAAACGTCAATTTTATTCCTCGAATAAAAGTTATCTAGCGATGGAAAAATCAGCCCTACATTTCATTAAAATATAAAGAATCATATTTTGGTTTCGTTTGACTGCGGCGTTGGTTGATTAGTAAATGGTACTGCTGACCATGAGTTCCCTGAATGGGCGGTGTTATTGGGGTTTATCATATGATTTTACTGTAGCAACCCGGACTCGCTATTTATGATGTCCTTCTAAGGGTTTACCTCTGCCTAATCCTTCGGGAACAACATATGTGGTTTTATATTATATTTCGTTAAAATCATAGACTTGTCTACAGCTTTCTATTTTTTGTGTACCTACCCCAAGTTTTATTTCTCTTGGAACTTAAGACAAAAACTCAATATACAGGGTGACAGGGAAACTCGACGTGTTCCTTCCAGGGCGTGATAGTGTGACCCATTTGCAACAATTAAGCACCCCATAAATATGCCACCGGGTTGCGACGATCTAGCTTCATGACGTAGAAATGATTGCTGGGTGGTGAGGAGGTAAAGGGATACCATAAACCAGTTAATTAATTCGATTATCACATCATTTTAAAATATTTCAACAATTTGCAAATTCGACCTTTGCCAACATTATCGACTGTCTCATCGGCACCTTTAAACATTTATGAAACTTTTGTACCGGTACCTCATTGCATAGCTAATTAAATGAAGATGTCTTTCCCGTAATTTGTACGCTTAGTGTTATCGTAAAATTTTGAGATAACTGGTGTCAAAGTTCGTGTACGTAGATGATTTTTGAAAATAGTTAATAAACTTCTTACTTTAAGTTTTAACTGATTGATATTTTAGAAAATTTGGTTACATTAATAGGTGTGTTAAAGTATTAGGTAGCCAATGGAATAGCTATGAAAGCTACTCAATTAGAGAATTTACAGATAAGTTATATTTAGTGACGAAATCTGGGAAATTTTCAAAAAAACATGAAAATCGGTTTTTCTCGGATTCCAAGAATTTTCACCTAGGCTTTATGGGGTGCTTAATTGTTGCAAATGGGTCACACTATCACGCCCTGGAAGGAACACGTCGAGTTTCCCTGTCACCCTGTATATATATACTCGTATTATCATATGCAACTAATAGTCACTACAAATATGCCTGTATCGTATCAAAATGAAAATCATACCTATCGATTATGAGTTTATGAGGTGATGATAATGCAAATAATAGGTACATACTTACTAAATGAGGTATCTGCAGGTCCGACTAATACTTACTTACTTAAACCACATTAAAATTCCATAAGTACAGCTGTAGTTACGGCGTCATCTAACAACCAAGCTCACAGTACTGCAGGCTATGTTGAAAACCGTACGTCAAATACTGTTTGCTAACCCTTGATTCGTTTTCAACCCCCTTTGTCACCGAAGCTAAGCACATAAGAATTGTTTCGATTTTATTATAGCTTGAGTGGAAAGAAAGGTAATGACACCCAGCGAACACTTACTCACTCACTTTAGACATTTTCTTATAAGCAGGCCTCCCCCACCAACAATACGGTAGGTACTTCAGTGGAAACCTACGACGGTGCATACTGGACAGCCCTCGCTACCATCCTGCTGAGTGGTCAACATCTTTAGCATAAGCATAATTAGCCTATAATGTTCCCACTGCTGGGCTAAAGGCCTCCTCTCCGTGTGAATGAGGAGGCCGTAATCCACCACGCGGGCCCAGTGCGGGTTGGTAAATGTCACATGTCTTCGAATTTTTGGTTCTAGGGGCTGCAGTCTCGACATTCATAGCGATCGCTTTACGACCGAATTCGGTCGCAAAGTCCCGGATTGACAGGTGTAATGTATGGAGTGACAGGACTTTGCGACCGAATTCGGTCGTAAAGCCATCGCTATGAATGTCGAAACTGCAGCCCCAGGACATGTTGGTTTCGTCACGATGTTTTCTTCACCATTTTTAGAGCAGTAATGATGAAGTAATTTACATAAAGTAAAGCGCCTGTTTGGGTACGAACTCATGACCTACTCGTAAGTCGCAGCTGTTACCCCTGGGCCACCACTGCTTAATATCTTTACAAGCCATAAAATATTTTCGAGTGTTACAATAGAATCATGGTGAGATAACCATTGTTTTGCAGGCTTTAATCCATCAGCATATCACCAATTATTTCATCGATTGATTTTTGTTGTATTTTTAAAGTGTAGTGGTGTGTGTCCTACCTATAGGTTATTTTCCTATGTCGCAAAAAAACCTTCAGAATTCTCGTAATTTTTCAGTTATGATCTCATAAATTAAACTACCTCTTAGTGGGTGTGGATATTTTATGGATCATAAAGTACATAGTTGTTATTGTAAGCACTTCTTAGATAATAAGTGCTCACTTAAGTGGGTAGTAGCAATAGTTTTAATAACCATACTTAGTGATAAATAATTCAGAACCCATTTATAAAAGTACTCGATTAGAACTTTATACGGTATAGGCAAGTATGTATGTACTCGACGTGTGTGTATATGTATGTATGTATCATTCAAAGGTGTGCAAACTACTGAAATACGCTGAAATATAATAAACCTTAAAAATGGGAAGTAAAATAAACAACACTTCTATATTTAAGGTTTTATTTGGTATTCGAATTTCAATTAAAATGTAGGTGTTGTACAATTTAATTTTGCTGGGTGTCCTCGCTTTTACATAAAGAGATTATTTATTTTTTTATAAACCTTTGATTTTCTTTTTGATTACACATTGATTTTATTATTTTGAATATTTTTATTATATGCGATTATATTGATTATATTGAAAACACTAAGTATTATCATACCAATCAAGTAAAAAAATTAAATGAAAATTTTTAATGTCATTCGACGAAAGCAAAACGCACTTTCCGCAGACATTGCAGTCTTTTCCGATTACAGAGAAATTTTAAAATAATCTCATAAATGTAATAAAATTAAATTAACAAATTATTTTGTAATAAATTAATTAATTTTCCACCCGCCCCCCTACCTCCCCTTGTTAGGTGTCATCAAACAAGCCTTCCAAAGCATTTAATGCTTCTTATGAAAGATTCTTACAGTCTAATCACTTATTTACACTCCCTTGACTAAATCAGGCATGCATGCAAAACGGAATATGGCATCTTTTGCCTAATAAAATTATATTTACAAAGTTTTTCTTCTCCCAAACAGTTACTAAAAAATACATAAATAAACTTAGAAGTACCAAGAGTCTGCACCCGAGCTAGTTCAAAGGTTCTAGAATGAGTGACTTTACACTTTCTCAAGTTATTCAACATTCAAGTAAAGACGCTATTGCAGCATCACCACAATCTAGAAACTTTACATTTAAATAAATAAGGCTAAATTAAAATTAACCTGATTATTACCATTTGCTTTTAGAATGAGTAATAACCCCAATACGTTTTAATAAACCAATGCGATATTAAAACAAGGAATGTAATTATATTAAATTAAAATTATCAAACTGAAATCAAACATTTTATAAGTATAAACTATAAGACAAAACATCTGAAAAAGTAATACTGTCTATGCAACTAATCAATCTAATGAAATAAAAATACCCTCACTTATATTGAAATCTTTGGTATGATTGAAAAGTGAAATAACATTAATATTATGAATCGTTATGATATTAACTATATGATTAAGAAGCTTCGGTATAATCTTAATGCATTTAAGGGCAGCCTGGTCGGCGGGACATGCGCATCTCGCTGGTGGCGACGGCGATCCACTCGTTGCGTACGGAATCGAACCAAGTCAGGCCCAACGTGTACTTGCCGTTGATATTCACGTGCTGGCAGTGCGAGAACCACCAGCCTCCTTCGTAGTTGCCGGCGCAGTGAGTGTTCGAGATATCACGGTCGCGGTCGATAGCCGAGAACTCCATATGGTTTTGATACTCGAATGCATCGCTGGCGTTGCCCTTGAATCCACTGACTTCCAGAACGTATCCTCCATCACCGCTTCCGACGTAGAAATGCTCATATTCAGCATACCAATATCCGCCATAGATGTCACTCATGTCAATACGCATAGATGAGCAATTGTCAGCGGTCATTTGGTGCATGGACTCTAAGCCCAGCCAGTATTCAGCGGATGGGTCACCAAAGCCGTGAACGTACTCGGAGAACTTCCTGTTGAACTCTACGGAGCCGTTGAATCGGCGCTGAATGAGAGAGCTACCGTTGGTGCACCAGGTGTCGAAGGGTGCTTGTCCGGGGTGGATGAGATAGACGCCTGCAGGGCCAGAGATGCTGGAGCAGTCTCTAGGGAGTTGGTTGACCAAATCTTCGTACTCACGTTGTACGGGTTGCAGCTCCTTTACTTCGCCCATCAGTTCCGGAAGAGGAATGGTTTCGGTCTGGTTGAGTTCTCGGTTGGCCTCGCTCTGCGCCAAAATAAGTTAACATTAGGTACTATCAGTCTGTTGTGACCATCAGCGAATTAAATTGAAACTAAGACAGGATTATAATGCAGTTTTAACCTAAGCTACAAATAAAACCCTGTAAATGAATACTTCCTAGAAAGAATTGTACGCATTCAGATACGAATTTACTTGACCTAAGAACTGTTTGGTCGAATCAAGAAGCAATTTGAGTTTTAAAGCATTCAAGTAACTCAACCTTGTGTACGGTTCAGTAAAAATAAATAATGAAAAAATCAACTACGTAGGCAGCCCACATTCGGATGCAGCTACCAATTACCTAATGTTCTGTTTGTTTGAACGTGCCAAAACAACTATCTAGACTAGCTTCGAAAAGGCTTATTTCTAAGAAATACATACTCAAGAAAGCTTGTGCTATTAAATAAGTAAGTTGGAATCTTTAAAAATAGTTCCGTACAGCAAAATTCTTGTGAAACAATTCTCACTCAAGTTCAGTTTAATCCTATAATTGAAATTGAATCAAAAGTGGGGCAAGTCTTGTTATATTTGTGGCCAGCTCTTGCATTTGTTTTGCGATCTGGAAAGGTGTGATAAACCTACCTTCAGAATGTGGTCGTTGAGCCGGTAGAAATGCTGGCGGGACCTGGCCTGAAGCTCATCCACAGAATCGTTCATCTTCTTAATGACAATACGGTCCATTTCTGCTCGGTCGATAGCATTGCTCACACTGACGGCAATCGCCTTCACCGACTGACGTAGATTTTCTTGGTCTTCCTTGAAGTACGATGATGCAGCGTTCAACTGAACAAAAAAAACATTCACGTAAAAAACAGAAAATTACATTAAATATAATTGTAAATTGTAAAATAATGAGTTTTGTAAAACAAGTTAATTAACATAGTGCTGTTTACAAAACTCCAACAATAATATCGAAATCGGTAAAGTAGCCACGCATTATTGTTTCGCCTATGTTTACACGTAAATGTCCAAAACAACGCAGGAACCTTAATCTTACCTGAGCGAAATTAACATCCAACTTGGAAATCTCCTTTCTGAATTCGGGGATAGTTTTATCGGCCTTGTTTTCAATGCTCTCCACGTCTTCACGAAGTTCCAGGATGGAGGCATGGACCTTGTCGAAGTCGGACACCTTCTGGGTGGTGTTCTTCAGATGGCTGCTGAGGACTTTGTGTTCCAATTCCAAGAACTCTACTTTAGCGGAGAGGAGATTCCAGTTGGGTTCTTCGAAGCGGTCCATACGGCGTTGGATGTCAAGGACCTGGGTCTGCAGGCTCTGCTGAAGTTCGTCGAGCTGATCCTGGCTGCGAGCCAGTCGCGAGATCTGGGCGTGCACCATCTTGTTGTGGCGGTACTTATGGTTGTGCTCAGGAATCAGGGGACCGGCTCGGTTCTCATGAGGCTCCAGCAGGATATCGTTCTCCAGATTCATGTCAGCAACTTCCTTGATCTTTACCTGTGTCAACGAGAAATGCATGGTTAGGAATGGTGGAAAAATATCGTACCGTTCTAAAAATAAACCCTTGATTTATTAATGTCAATACCATGTACGCCGATTACCTAACATTGTACACCTATTTAGAAGCCTGGTTATAATTTATTCATATCTACTTAAGTATACCGGCAACTAAGCTACCGCTATTGGCCCTTGTCTTCGCTGGCAGGTATATAAATATCTAATCACTCATTTATTCATTAGTCGAATCTATTGTCAGAACAATTGGCTTCACAACCGAAAATACGACAGTTACTAAGTTAGCGGTTTGACAATACCTTCTGAAAAGTCACTTTTGCGGTACCTATATTTAATATTTGTAAACTGAGAGAGCTAAAAACAATAGCATTGAAGCTATTTTATCGAGAGGAGATGGAACACAAACTGAGTCTTTTAGAATAAGTCGGTGGATTGTTCAATGCAGCAAAAACTACCGAGCACCTACACATCAAACTCCTCTGACGTTGGACTCTCATTTACGCGACTACATTGAAAGCTGGTTAATTGTTTAAATAATATCTACCTACGCAACAGAAATATTAAAAATATTACACGAAAAACACTCAAAACGTTCAATAATTCAGTAATGCCTACGCGAAATATCTCAACAAATTCGCATGTGGAAATTAAATTGAGTTAATCAGATCATGTGGCGAGTAAGCAAAGTGGGCAAAATATTAATTGATTATCTATTATATATATGCGCTACGTTTTAATTATGTTATCGATAATTAGGTTTGCCAAAATCATAATAATCTATTGATTGGATCAGTTGTGAACATTGCGTCGCATTTTAACTAACATTTTAGGTTTCGAAGCCACAAATTCAGAAGGTGAAACTGTCATGATCGATAAAATCTATGACACACGCATCAGCAATATATTTTGGTGAACTTGTTTCGCACCCTGTGTAGTGGAGCTTTTGTCTTCGCTTACTCTGTGGCAGGCGGTAGGTGGTAGGTGGTGGTAGGCTCACAAAGGCCCGTACAGGAGCAAAACTCGTTGGCTGGGGCGGTGTTTGTGGTTGAATAATACAAGTACTCCATCAGATTTCTAAGGTTCAGGTAAACACCCGATTATTACGCTTTGCTGCGACGGGTTAAAGAGCGTGCCTGTGGTTATAGTTTCCGTGAACTTAAAGTAAAGCCCTATTAATATACATGCTTTATGTATGTAAGTACATGTTCTTGTGTACTCTATAAGGATACTCATATATTTCATCATTTTATACGGATACACCTGGCAATTAATTAAGTTCAATCAATTTTTATTCACTGGTTTATTTGAAAATGTTTTTTTTACGATGAATGCATCAGTTACTAAGAGCTGATTTTTCCAACGCCTGATAATTTTATCGGAGCAATAATTTTGAATTTTTCACAGTTCTTCAATACAAACACTGTCAGACGTCAATTTTTTTCCACGAATAAAAATTATCAGTCGATTGAAAAATCAGCTCTAAAAGAGATAACGGCTTTTATATAACGTCAGAAGAAACTTTTATAAGGAAGAAAATTCTAATGAGCTTTTATGCCTATGCATTGGTAACAAAACATTTCAGAAAACTATATACCTATCGTGTATAAAGCTCGTCTTTAAAGGGGTACGTAAGTATTGTTTCCGTCAGGTGATTTATTAATGTGTTAAGTACGCTACCCGTCAACGTCTATAGTTTTAATTAAACTCCCCGCGACCGAATCAAAGGGCGCCCGGTGCCGGCCGGCAGCCGGAGCCGGTTCCACGCAGCCGTGAACGAAATCACTTTTAAGGGCTCGCACAAAAATAGCAATATTATCTATTCAGTATGTCAAGTCACTCTCAAGTATTTATATTAGGATATTTCACCTTGTAATCCACTTTACTCCTCTAACAAAAACATGCATGAAAAATTCAGCGAGAACAGGTAAAATTGTAAAGGAGATGGAATGGCATACAAAAAGGGAGAGACAGAATGCTAATGGAGATTGTGACGGGTTGTGATGCGGCAACAGCGACGCGGCGCCCAGAATATTCATACCGTTCGACCAAGTTTTTTCTTCACTGATTTTCTCGTGACTCTTAAAGTTCAGCCCTTAAAGCCTATATTGTAATTTCTGCCATTTCGCACGAACATACCTGCTATTAGACTCCGCTCGTAACGAAAGATTTTGCATGCAAAACTTCCCGAGAATATTCAAACTCGGCGTAGGCCGTATACAACTCTAGTACCCCTTTAGCTTTTGCATTCACTAATGTTTACCATCGTGCGAAAGAATAAGGTCATGAGAAAATGTTAGTGGGTTTTGCCATGTTGGTGTAAAACCCGAATTCAGTTGAAAAATCTTTTTAAACAGAACTACTCTCAGCTCTACAATTTATACGAGGCTTTGTGTACGAGTGTTTTAATTTAAAATATGAAATTAAATCTGGAATTTTATTTTCTGTAAACTTAACTTGAAGGAAAGAGCTTTTATTGGCCCTAACTTTTTTGACTCGAGCTGAACTCTATTCTTATGAAAGCGCCCACTTCAAAATATCAGGGAACTTTTTATTACTTATTTATGATTGACAACAGCATACGTTTTGCTCAAATTGCAAGTGAAAACAATAAACTCTTTATGCTTAAGATGAGTAACGCAATTTAAATTAAGTGGCCGTTGCCATCTGCTCAGAATACTCGGCGGGTGTAATTAACGTGGACCGCCAGAACTGGTTTCACCCAGGAGGCAGGAGCTTGTCTCAATCATGCCGCCTGCGCGCCTGTCTACTGCGTCGACATTGTGCGGGTGATTGTTTATTCAGCTACTTGGGGTTTCCTCAACGTTTTTCTCTAGTTAATTTCGTAGGGAACTTCTAGACGACACAGTTTCCCTGGAGGAGTTACCAAAGTTTTATTACCGCTTTGCTCGTCCATTTTGTTTGATGACATGACTGAGTTACGACAGGATACTTGTATAACAGCTATTATTTTTTCATTAGTGAAGATAAAAATGTAATCAATGTTTTTTTTTTAATAAGGACATAACATCTACCTTTGACGAGGTTTTTGGAGTCGTTCGATGTTCCTATATTCATTATTTTGTTTTATTGTTTTCCTTTTGCTAAGAATTCGCTGAGTTATAATGAAAAAGTGCCAATTTCGTGCAGTTCGTAAATTACAGCCAAAGGGGCCAGTTTTAGTTAATTATCACACAGGCAGACACGTTGCCTGCCTTGGACGTAGTAGGAATACTTCCGTACTGTCTTTATGGAGGATATTAAAGGTGCGTTTAACACGATGTAATGTTGAAAGCTGCTACCGATCTACACTTTGGGCATAAATTAATATACGGCCTATTTTGGTCATCGAGTGGTGGGCCGGATAATGGAAACCGTCTCACTTAAGGATGCATGACACCTGGTGTGGCCGCACTACGCCCGCGCATTGCACGACCACTACATACTTACATAGTTTTTATTTTGAGCACATCACGTGTAGCAGATGGAAAAATTGAAAATTATATTTTATACAAATAGTTTATATCTGGTTTTACTAAAAGTTTAGGTTTAGTTTGTGCAAATGCTTGGATTAGGATGTATAAAACACTAACTGTGCCCCGAGGTTTCGCCCGCACAAGTCTCGATTACGTGGGGATATCGGAATAAAAAGGATTCTATGTCCTAACCATGTCTGGATTTAGACGAAATGCACATGGGTAGACCATTTTTAGCGCGAAAGCGTAACAAACAAACAAACTCACTTTCGCATTTATAATTATTAGATGGGAACTCAGGATGCGAGCAAGTGGAAAACTCATTCACTCAAAGTAGATCTATTTTAATAAAGCACTTTTGAATTGGCAAAGAGTCAGTCAGATAGAAAAATGCAGGTATTTTCCTATCCTAAAGCGTAATAGGTTCTTACGAAGAAAAACGGGCATGAAACTCCATGGACACTCTTTATATAATAATAATTATATGTAATATGTACCACCTGGTTCCACCTGCCTGTCACACTGTTCTTTACTATGCTTACTATACTTTTAAAGCTGATTAAAAGTACACGTTGGGCTTCCTTCTTTTGCTTTAGGGGGTTTTCTAAGATAACTTTCAGCCTTTTCCTGTATTATTTATTTATATATACTTTATTGCACACCAGAAAATACCTACTTAACAAAAAAAAAATACATTTACATCTACAAAACATAGAATGGGTGGCGTATGTTTATAGATTAGCATCAAAAATAATATTCGATTTTCCATGACTACTGCGATAGTGAAAACATAATACATAAGTATGTATTATGTTTTTATTATCGCAGTAATCCAGCAGTCGTCCAGCAATGAATACATTTTCCAATAAAGCAAGTGCTTTATTGAAAAATTTATTCATTGCTGGCCGAACAGCACTAGCTAGTACTCAATTTCCAGAAGTAGATAAAAGCTATTTAAATTGGATGAACGATGGTCCGTCTCGATAGCTGCATCCATTAAAAATAAATGCGAGTGACCATTGACTATGACCGTTTGCATACGAAATGGCATCTATAAGCATAGCAAACGTCCTGAACGTTTGCTATGCTTATAGATGCCATTTCGTTGTAATTTCGGTAGTTCTACTGACTACAAAACCCTAAGAATACTATGAGTAGGTATAGTTCAGCGCGGAGTTTGCAGACTTTTTTCGTGTACGGAAGCTTTCCGCCTGAGGTATTAAGATTTATTTTCGTTTTGATCTTTAATCGCATTTTTAAAGTAATAACAAGATAAGTATTAATTTCTTTCGAAATTAATTGTTGACTTTCTATTGCGTCTATTTTTGTCCGTCTGCTTGTAGTTTCAGGACATCACTGAAATTTATTCAAGCGTGAAATCTGTTTTAGTTAAATATAAATGCAGCATATTAATTCTACCGTTTTCATTCGATGCCCTTTAAATGAAGGGGAGCGATCAAATATACAGTTTATTCGAGAAATACATACAATGTTGATGAAGAATGTTTATGTACAGTCTTCTAGATATATTGTATTCCGAAAGGGCTCGTATGCTATATCTATTTCCCTATATATTAGTTATTTTTCAATGCTTCAAGATTTTTTTGGATCCGCAATTGAATTAATATATCAGAACCCTAAAAGTTTCGTACCTACCTCATTAGGTAGGTATGAAACTTTTAGGGATTATCTATGTCCTTTTTTTAATAACTATCGCATAACATTGAAAATGTTTACTGTGCTAGCAATATTCTAGTCAGGATTCTAGTCTAACCGTATGCAGCTAAATACCAATATTTAACCTCCTCCACGCAGTTCCTGGGTAACACGATACCCCTGCGTAAGACTGGTTGTCAGACTTTTGGGCTTCTGACTAAGTACCCGTAACGACTGGCTCAAAAATCTCCGAATGAATCCGGGACCAGCAACGGCTTAAAGTGCTTTCCGAGGAATTTACGCAAAATAATAGACTCAAATCCAGTAGGTAGTTTGAAAAGCAAATAGATGCGTCATAATTATTCCAGCTTCATAACACAAGTTGCAGTAAGTAAACAACAAATTCAACACGCCAGATAATGAAATAAAACTTGATCGAAGCATTTGCATTCCCCTCCAGATTTTATCCCGGCTGTCAATGAATTTAGACACAAAGTCAATGCAAAATATATAGTTGACAATAAGCGAATTATCGCAGAAAGTTAGGTATTCAGCTCAGCTCTGAAGTTTGTGAAAATACGGAACCATAATTTAATGAATTACTTTAAGCTTTATTGATGAAATATGGTATAACACGGCTCCGCTCGCGTAAAGTAATATTGGGTAGTGTTTAAAACATTGCAACTAAGTTAATTTAAAATCTGAAGCTGAAAAACATTATATTTCTCCGTTTTATTGCCGTAGATTAAAGCCTACCTACTTCCAGCCTTTTCACTTTTACAAAAAGCATCCAGGATGATTTCAATTATATTGGTAAGATAAAAATAAAGATAGGAAAGGTTCTCTTGCTAAATCTCTTATAGATTTAGCAAGAGTTTCGCCTCTTCGGGAATGGCGTTCGAGCGATTTTTAAGGGTGATTTGAATATTCTTGACACAGTTTCTCTCAAGCTGTCGCATGCCCATGAATTTAATGAGCCTTCGTGAGGTGCTGTGCTGATTGCGACTTGTGAGAGTGCACTTATGAAATGGAAATTTACTTTTTAAATCCTAAGGACGAGTTTTTTTTTTCATCGGATTTTTAGAGCGACCCGTGGACTTTGAGTTCATCCTTATTTAAATTGTTGCTTGTCAGAAATAGTGTGAACAAAGAAATGCCATCTTTACGGACCTACCTGTTCCCCTACCCACTTAGAGTCAGCGTCCAGTCTGCTCAAAAGAACTCCATAACCACAACCTACCTTCTGTATAAAACCTGTCTATAATAATGTTGTTAGGGTAGCTCGGAACAACGATGCTACATTAAAAGCACGTTCCCATATGGTATAACAATCAGTTTACAAGACAATAAAGCACGCAATTTGCATGTTTTTCCATTACATTTGATTATGTTTGAATGAACCGTCAAATTGCCAGTTGCAGAGCAATTACGTTGCAACAGGTTCCCACTGTGTCGGATTGCAAACGGACAAAGAATAGTTTTTGACTCGTCGCGACTGCATCCGCTCGCATTATGCACGTAACTCGGCTGACATGTGTAATGCGTAGAATAAAAAAAAAAACGAAAGCAAAAGCATCGCTGGTGATTGGCTGTCCTTCAATGATGCGGAAGCAGGACCAGTTTTGCAAAGTTTTCTCATTTCGTTTTGAAGGTAAGTTGGCAGCTGGTGCTCTTTATTATTAGTAGGAGTAATAGTTATCTTATTAGTGTGCGGTGATGCGATGAAAGTACGAACTAGGTTAGGGACCTATATATTTTCCATTGATGAAAAAACTTAGGGTCCAACTGATACGAATATGATTAATAATACATTTCTTTTATGAAAATGCTGGAAAAACTTGGCGCTGTTTAGCCTTTCCTTCGACGAATAGATATAAATTGTATGTATTCTTATTTCTTTGAGTTGACATTGAATAATTTAATGATTTTTGATATGAGTTATGTTGTTAATTTTTAAATGACTAACGTATTATGTATTATGAGTGTTTTTTTTTACTGTGTAGAATTATTTTACACTCAATGTAAATTGTTAATGAATAAATTTAATTGAATTATTCTCTATCTTATTCGAAATAGAAACGGAGGAATCGTTTCTTTATTATCGATTTCTTGTCCTCACGTCAATTTGCAATAGTTAAGTATTATAGCTCCATTTTAGTTTTAATGCTTTCTCGTTATGAAATATCTACATCATAGAACACTTTTATTAAGAACTACTTAAAACTTTATGTATTTCTTTAGAAGTATTCTCACTTTATACCTTAACGAATAACTCTTAATTAAAATACCAGCGTCTGATTCCTTTAAGGCGGCTCTTCTCTTAAACTAAGTACATAAATATTTACATCGACGTTCCTTGAAAAAGAGGTGAAGTCTACTCAACAATATGTTAGGAACATCTTCACTTAAAACTCGGCTGTTATTCGAAAAATCTGTTCAAGTACACGTCAAGGGATAAAAAAGTGATCATTGGCTTTAAGTATTAACTAATTACTCGCAGTGATCGGATTTCGTGTAGTGAGTACCTACTGTGTGAGGTCCACCCACTTTTTGCGTCCTCCAGTGTACCCGAGCGGTTCCCACAGGCTTTTCGGAGTTTGTTTCTCACGGCCTCCCTATACAAATGAAGTGAGTTGGACTACATTTTATACAAATTGAATTAATATTAAATGGCGGAAAGGAAAGTTTGCTTACTACGTGGCTATACTAATTAATTGTATTTATGTTTTTAACGTTGATTTTAACATTACAGGTTTCGAACGTCATTTTTTTAATAGATTTTTTGTTACCCTTTTATTCTTGTTTTGTGATACGGCAAGAGCTTTCTTACTTAACCTTGCAAAAGGGTTCGAATCCATTAAATACCTCAACACTTGATCCTTAATGAGCACAAAGAGCGATCAGTCAGTATTAAGGAGTTTACTTTCCATCGTAAATAACGGCCGTCAAGAAACATCCTGTGATTTACCAAAGACCTTTTCTTAAGGGTTCCAATTTGGTTTAGGTCTTTATAGAAATGCACGTGTGATAACCTCACCTACGAGAATCAATCTTACTGCTATGGACTAAAGGCGCTGTACCACTGATGTTGACGTTACCTGACCCGTTTGTGCCTTTGTCGTTCCGGAATTGTGGAACCGTGAACGCAAAACTACACGCTGTACTCTGTATGTCCCATTCAGTGTTCGCAATCACTAGATGGCTTCACGGAAATCTACATATTAAATGAAATGCCGTTTGTTGGTAAAATAAGAGCATCACTCGAGAACGGCTGGGCCGATTCAATGTTCGTAATAGTCCAAATTAGATTTTAAGGAAAGAAAAATTGGAAAGTATTCCGGAATATTTTGAAATTCGGGAAAAACTGAACGTCTTTTTTCTAAGATTTTTTTTTATGAATGATTGAATTTTGGACAGGACAATGTCGGTCGGGTCAGCTAGTAACGAGATGAATCTGCATTACATTCTTTGTTTTCAGTTTGTTTTAACACAAAGTTTTTACGGAAAGGCCGAAGGTAAATTATTTTGTACCGCCATTGTCATTGGTTCTTCGGAGCAAAAGTAGCTAAGTACTCCTGTCTCAATCTATCACACGTAGCCAAGAGGTGTCCAAAGAAATAAACACTTTATTTTCACAAAAAAGTTGTACACAAAAGCTATTTTCGTGTGATCATTATTGACCTCGTAAGACTTTATAATTTATGAAGAAACTGTGACTACTTATGGAGGAAAGAGAACCTATTCCCACATAAACGGGGCAAATCAAATTGTTACCAACAACTTGTTTTAACACAATTACCTAGTTGTTTGTGTACCGGTTTTATGCTCTGCCCAAACTGAAGCGAAAACCGCGCGAGATACAGGACAAAATTCGATCGCGTCGATTGTATCAGCTAACTTGTATGGACGTGTTCAAAGTGGTGCGAATTGTAACTTGACTTCTCGCGCTTAGCACCCAGCTAATAAATCGACAAATTAATATCTATAACGAATAGGGTCATGCAATGAAATAAAAAACAAAAACGAACCCTACGTATCCTTCTGTCTCTGTGTATTTTACTGTGTGTACACAAATAATTAAATTAATAAATAAATGACATAGGTTCTCAGTCGAATAAATACGGCACCAGCACGAAAACATTTGCCGTATTAATCCGATAGGTTAAAACCGCCGGCGCACGCAGTTGCAACTCGCGACTCGCCCGGGTTTCGGCTCAGTGTATCCAGACCTTTATACAGTACACTCGGTATGAGACTTCCCCCGTGGTAACTACTTAACTAGTTCTATATTAAATTCATCATTAACTTACTCGTATTCTGCAGAATTTCGGAATTTAGTACATCGTTCGCTACAAAACGTTGTTACCAAACTAACAACAGATTCGAGCATTTGTGAGCGGCTTTACAATGCACGCTGTATTTTAATCATGTTAGCGAGATTCACTACAAGCTCATGAGCAGTTCAGCGCTTACAGAAAAATAAAACGCTACATTTTATTAAACTGTTCATAAACAGTTTACAACATATAGGTAAAGCATTTAATTCTTAATAAAATAAAATACATCTGAAAACCCAGGACAAATCTGATATGGATGTAAAATGCTATTGGAATTGTTTTTATTATAACAGCCTTTACTTGGCCAAGCAGATGCACGGAACCAATTAAAAATCCAATATCGACATCAATTATTTTGCGAGGAATCGGTAATTATTAATAAAATATATTTTTTTTATCTTTTTGTTTATAAAAATATTTAAAAATGTAATTTATAAGAAATTAGATGAAATAAAGGAAATTGGTGGGATAATCGTCGGTTGGTGCCTCCTCATCATTTAAAAATTATCTAAAGGGCCTCTGCGAGTTGGCTTCGGCCCTTGGCATGCCTTTCAAAGGTCCGAGACCCCAGGGTCCCGAGATAATAATAATATTTTATTCAGTATTCAATTGGTAAAATATTTACATAAAGTCTTAGAAATAACTTACAAAGGTATAATAATGTTAGATGCCTGTACTAGGATAAACCTGTATCACAGGCGGCATGAGCATACGTTATGGTAATTAAACAAGTTACATTTATACCTACACTAGTAACCCGCTCCTGCTCCGCACGGAGTTTACGACTTGACAAAATATCGAGATTTCTTTATTAAATGTAAGTTTAATATTAATATATTATACGCATATACCTCCCAAAACAATTCTCTAAATCGCATCGCAATCCGTTGCGTATTTTAGAAGTATACCGCGGTTACACAGACAGACACGAAAATCGACTTTAATTTAGTATAAAGCTGTAGATTTATATTTCTGCTCAATCAAACCGTAGTCCTTTATCTATGGACGGTGCAGAAACGCAAAAGGCAAATATCACACATCGCTAAGTTTTTTTATGCCTTTTGATAGGATCTCTCACATCTGTGATATTTTTATTTCATCTATGAGATATCTGGGATATTTTTGTCGTTCTACGAACATGGAGTAATTTTGTGAAGCGTTGCGTCGAGCTCCTACGATGATTTATGTAGTTTATACCCGAGTCGCTTTAACATGGCAATAGCGGCCATTGCCCTTTCCCTAATATCTCTCCGTAGGAACCCAAATAATAAACTATGTATGGTTTTTCGTTACTGGAACATGTTGAAGATCACGATAGATATTGATACAGGACGTCGGAGACTTTATTACAGTTAAAAAAAAATATGCTATGAAATACAGTAGGTCAATGACCGCTATTGTCACGCTAAAGCGACGCGATTATAGTTGACTCGTTATTATCACTTCGAAAAGTCGTGTTTTTTTATCAAAATGTGACAGCAGGCAGGTCGTCCCGCCAATCACAAGTTAGGGACAGGTGTAGGTACGTACCGAGTACCGACAACATCCATATTATCACAATAATGAGTGAGACTAACCTAATGTGCAAACGCAAAAAATCACGTTTTCTTCCGATGGTGCAGAAGCTTTCTAGTTTTTCAAAATTTCAATTATTTCGCGACAATAAATGAACAAAATGATACGAACGGTCGTACAAGCATTACGTCCGTCCCTCTCAATGGTTGGAGCGAGTTTCAAGATTTAATCACAGAGAACGGGCCATTACATGCCATCTCATCACTTATCTGTGGGCCTTTCAACTTGGCGGCGTGCCAGTTTCCTTGGCCCGGTGGTAGCACTACCTATGCTTATAATAATTGTGAGTAATTAGCACGGTGAGGCGGTAATGAGCATGTGGGTCGTTTTGATAAGAGATAAGATCCCACCCATGACATAATATATGTTTTTGGTTCTCGTATTTCACAGTCACAGAAAGTACCCGGACGTTGATGCCATATCGAGCTTTAGGGGACTGTCACACGAGTATTCATGGAGATGCGCTAAGGTAAACTGCGAAATACAAATTCAGTTACGTGTTTTGCAATTTGCAGGTCAGTGTCCGGTTGTATGTTGATTAAAATATGATTTGCGACCGTAACAAATATGTCTTTATAGAATCATAATAATTAGAATCAGCAATACAACTCCGTAAGTTAGAATGGGCCTCAAAAGTCATGATTTTATTAAATAGTAATTCTTTCAATAGGGTAATATGAACTTAGAGAGTTGTATTGATGATTTTTATAATTCTATAAATATTTTTTTGTTACGGCTGCGAATAATATTTAGATCAACATACAACCTCATTTCTCACTGAATTGCAGAAAATGTAAGAAAATTTCAATTTCGCAGGCTACCCTGACGCTTTCGTCTTAAGTGAAAGAGACGACCCTCTACCGAGCCGAACTTTTTCTTAACACGATGTGCCTTACGAACGGTCGGGTCAGGTACCTCGTCTTCAGTCTGATAATTTAATATGAGTGTAAGTACTTAGGTGTTTTTTACCAAGTGTCTTTGAACTTTTCTTCTATTACCTAATCGAAAAACGTTGTACGAATTTGAACCTTACTGGGAAGGTCCTTGTAATAAGTACCCACCTACGTACAGTTTGTTTTGTAGATTATTGCTAGCTAACCGCGTTGTATTTCAGTGGAATTGAAATAGAAATGTAGGTAAGTAAGTAATCCTACGTATTATTATAAAAAGGAAAGCTTGTATGTATGTTTGTTACTCGATCACGCAAAAATAGCGTAGCGTTTCTTACTACTTTATCCCAATATTCCCACAAGATCGAAACTTATGCGGGGGCGCTGCTAGTTAAATTATATTTATTTTAAACTGTACTATAAAAATAAGATGCCTTTGGAATAAAATAAGGTGTAAGCCAACATACTTACCTACCCAACTCTCTCCGAAGGTTTCAAGAAACCTTTAAGTACACTGCCTTTGATAGAAGTGCTCAGTAAGTTGATTGAAAAGTAATACCGTTTATGTACTCAGAAACAACTATCGACCTCGTATATTTCCAGCGGAACTGTACCCCTTTACTTTTAGTTAAATACCTTTGAGACGCTTAGTTGATTTTACAGCACACTTCATTTATTTTACGATAAATTCTCTTAAAAACATTTACAGAAAGCTGTTACTTAGCTAGGTATTAATTTAATTAGGAACTATTAAGCTTGAAGCTTTTGAAGATGTATGTCAAATTAACATACCTAATCACGTATCAGTTACATAATATAATCACGCCTTGATTCCCCGAAGGGTTGGGCAGAGGTGCATCTATAATACACATTTCGCTAGTTATGTTTACGTACTATGTAATAGGACGAGAGCCTAGTGAATCCGGGCTGCTACAGACAAATTCCAGAAAGAAAAACCCACTAACACTTTGCCCAACCTGGGAATCAAACCCAGGACCTCATGCTCAGCAGTAGCGCTTGGGCACACTAGACCAACGAAAAATACTCAAATCGAAATTAAAATCAGTTAGATAAGTACAGAATATTGCTTGGATAATACTGTTTAAGGTTCACAAAATGACAGTTGTGTAACCTCAACCAACCTTAGTACCGTGTTTATGCTATGTGAACTTTTTCCACTAACTATATTCAAAATTCAAAAGCATATCGACCGGTAAAAAGTTCTGGGCGCAACGGTCGCCGGTTGGCGGTTATAATCACCGACCGTGAACAGACCTACCACCTGTTATTGGCCCTGTCCTACCAATAACGACCTCACTTCTTAATCATACAGTTTGAACCCCTGTTGCTAATTAATCAAGCAGACTGTAACATTACGTTATTAATAATATATGGAACTTAATTATAATTTTTTTTATTGTTGAATGTATGGAACTGGTTAGGGAGTCAGTGCTAACTGGATAGTGCTGTGATATGCACTGCGATTGTCACTAATCCTAATTCGAGCATACAGGTCTTGTCCGTTGATTCAAATTGATGTCACGGAGATAATGGTATTTCCTAGAATTACTACTAACAACAGTTGACTTTGAAGGGGATGCGCTAAGGTAGCTCGCAAAATTCAGGCTAACTCTAACTTAAGAAGTTGTATTGCTGATTCTAATGATAATAATTTTGTCAAGCCATTTTATTACGGCCGCGAATCATATTTAGATCAACGTACAATCTGATATTGACCTGCAAATTGCAAAAAACGTAAGAAAATTTGGATTTCTCGGGCTACCCTGACGCTTTCTCCTTAACCCCTAGACCGTCTGAAGCTCAGCCAAATCCACCTCAAATAACCCGTCTGCAGTATTGCTAAATGTGAAAGCTTTTACTCAAATTTGTGCTCCTTCATCTGCCACTAACATGATTACCGAGCAAATGGAACAAGCGCCGTCAAATCAACAATCGACGAATACGGAAAGGGTTCTTTTACAATGTTCGCAACCCACGGGTACATTATGTAAGGCCCTAATCCCGGCCAACCGGACCGTGAATCATCATGGCCTGCGATAAATTTAGGGAAAATTCTACTACTAACATTTCTGTACAAAAATAGAAGTGAATTAGGAATTATTCAAAGAAACTTCATAAGTAAAGGGTAATATTTTCCATGTTTCGCTAACAATACCTTTTTGTGCTGAACTGCTGTACCACAGCGGCTTTTGTTATGAAACTTAACAAAGTTAGCGATGGAAGAAAAACATACGCGGCTATGTAGCGTAAGCCGTTGCGATGAGGGCTCTATTAGATAACTACACCAAAATTGTTTTGGAAACCGTCATAACGAATAAACAAAGAACGAAACATGACACGGCTCGCATTGTCGGATCACAGGAGGTTCCTCTCTCTGGAGCCCTGACTACCGGTAGCTTGGACCTTGTTCCCGATACCGGTGGGCTACTATTTTTTATATTTTAAAATGTTTTTATATTTTTTATATTCTAATATTTAAAAATATAATTTATATGTTTACATTGAAATAAAGGAAATAATAATACTTCCATAGTTATTAGTAACCAGTCCACTTTAGCCACCCAAACCCATAGTCCAATTTTGTATTTTTCCATATCCTGCAATAGGCCTACATTAACCAGGGGTTATCCTTGGGTGCATTTGCATAGTGCATACGAGCACAGGGATAATCGTCGGTTGGTGCCACATTTCAATAAAATTTCCTAAGGTGCCTCTGCGAGTTGGCTTCGGCCCCTCGTACGCCTTCCAAAGGACCGGGACACCATGGTCCCGAGATATGTTAAAATATAAAAAATAATAACAATATCTTTATTCAAAAAATTATAAGGCATGAAAATTAGTACAGTTTTGCTTAAATGTAAATTATATTCCTAAGAGTTACGTGCCTGAACCAGGTAATCCTGTGTTTCAAGTGAGAAGAGCTAAAATAGTCTTTAATTGCAGTCGAAACGACGAGGCGCGCTATTTCTATTATTTAGACCAGAATAAGTGATAATGCACATATGTGCATTGATTTTTCATACTCGAAGCTATTCACAGCTTGGCGTCGTTCTATACAAGGATTAGGTCACACTGTGACTGCCAACACAATAACTTGTCACTTCATAACAAGCAAGTGCGGCGGAGCGTACTGTATCCCATTTACGTAGTTGTCTCAGCAGGTGAGACAGAACTGACTCCATGGCTAGTTCATTATATAGTGGCTGCCCATACACAAATTGATATTGTCTTCGTTAGTAAACTTCCTTTGTAGTTCGCTCCAGAGCTTTGCCTTAGCGCAAACCGCAAAGACTTGAATTCTGCCTCTAGTTTGAAATTCTAAGACGGATATTCGGATATTCGTCGGCCATTGTACAATGTACCTACTCCCTTTCATGCAATGCTTTTAATTTGTACTAAAACAGGCCGCCTTCCTCCCCCAAGCGGCCACGGATGCCTAATTTCCTCTCAAACATTTCTGCTTCACGCTTTTTCATTTCCGTCGGCGTCCACAAATGCAGTGTGATGTAATCGGACTCTATTTACCCGTAACCCAATATATCAAAGGACGCTCTTCTATTTTCCCCAATTCCCGACAAATAAGACCTTCAGATAACATGAAACTAGTGGCACCGAAAACAAATCCCGAACAAATCGTTTTAATGGATTCAATTTGGTTACGTGGAGTTTATTCCTCTTCAGAAATAAAGGGAGAGTCCGATAAAGAAAATTGTGAGATATCTTGAGTAAATGTATGGTTCGAGTAGTAATAGAGCTGTAACCTTTTCAACTGATTGCTGGAGGGTTCCGCGTCATATTAAAATGTTAATATCATCGTGTTCGGGGAGATTGTTGACGTTGTAATTTGTCTAAATCACCACGTTCATGCCGTGGTCAGTACGATTTTTCTTAAGGCGGTTAGATAAAAATTCGTTAAGTAATTAATTGCAGAACGCGGTCTTGTTGTAATAATTCTATTTAGTTGAAACAATATTACAGGAAACATTCTGATCGACATTATTTACTGAATAAGTAAGGAGTGCAGCTAGAGTAGATATATTGCTTCTGGTACAACTTCCCCCAAACATGTAGCTCCATCTATTGTTTACGTTCTCCGACACTTTGTAAATCTTGCACAAGTAATCTGCGACTAATCTGACTACAAATATCACTTTGTAGCTAAGTTTGGTTTAGAGCTATATTAATAGGTTGGCTTGGCTTCATCTACACTGACTATAATTCCAAATTGGTTCTTATCCTCCACAGGGCGAGTGTTTTATCGATCTACAGTCTATTCGAATCACCAGTATTTGAATTCGGACCACTTTACATATGGTGACCGATGTGCTAATATATAAACATTGCTTCAAGTGTGCGCAAACTGCATTTTTACATTTAAACTTAACTCCTCAAGTGCTATCAATGAGAATACTAAAATAAGGTTTTGACATCTCTATGGCCATCGAGTTTCAACTGAACGTAGCACCAGTCCAACACTGACATGAGGACGTATGGGCATAATATAAAGTTCCTATTGTTGGGACACAAGCCTCCTCTCTGTGAGAGGGAACGGGCCGTAATCCACCACGCGGGCCCAGTGCGGTTTGGTAGGTGTCACATAGGTTCGAGTTTTTGTTTCTAAGACATGCCTTAGCGTTTTGTGAGCAGTGGTGATGAAATAATTTACACAAAGTAAAGCGCCTGTCAGGGTTTGAACCTATGACCTCCAACTCGTAAGTCGCGCTCGTTACCACTGGGCTACCACTGGACCACCGCCGCTGCGTGTGGAATATTATTATTATATTCGGTATGCATTCCAACAAATTCAGTTTGGTTGTATCAACATCATCATTTCAGCCGAAATACTTCCATCCAAAATTTTCGATAAATTATGCAACCAATAGGGAGGCCCCCTATTGGTTGCATAATGTATCGAAAATTTTCTGTATTCGAATCCGTTCGCGAGGAATATTCATGTCGAAATTCTGATGATAGCGTATTTTTGGTATATCCTGTATATCATGAATTTCGAAAATGTATTGTTGTATTGTTTACCGTTTTAATAATATAACGAGTTATATACTACTGTATCAAAACTGAAGCATAGTTATTATGTTTCTCTTCCCTCCCGCCTGTCTTCATGTAACCCCCCCCCCCCCCCCTATTCACCACTAGTGAAACACAGTTCAACATCTTCGGCTGTTTTGTCTCACCAAATCAAAGGGAAGTATAAATCCATACTTTGCAGTTCGTTGAATATTTCCTTTCACTCATAACTCATATGATGATTTTGGATAGAAAGGGAGTGACTACCGAGATGACGACAACTAGAGGAGTATGGAAGAATGAATGTTGCGCCGACCCCACGTAAATAGGCTATTTTCCTAAAAAAATCGAATTAGTTCGTCAGTTAGATTATCAAAAAATATTGAACCCGTATTTTATAAAAAATGATATAATAAATTATGAAGATATCGCCCGTTAAAGTTCCGCGTGACGTCACTTGCTTGCGACACTTTTGCAAGCAAGTGACGTCACGACCCCCCACTCCCAAATTTTGACGCGCTTTATCTTTGTAATTTTTTGTTTGATTGACAAAAGAAAAAATACGTGTCCATTATTTTTTGATAATCTAACTGACGGACTAAATAGAATTATAATTTTTGTACCCAGGCAACTACCCTACTGGGTCCAGGGCAAGAGAATGGTGATGATGACGATGGTTACTGGTGACTCGTAATATTCCCGGCGGGACGTGTAACTGTGACCTATTACCAACAATTATGCACTTCATAAAGCCTAGGCAGAAATGGGGTCCGAGAAAATCCAAGCTTAAAATGTATCATTTATTTCCCAGAATCGTAATTAAATATATTTTTCCTTTAAAATTAGTAATTTAACACACATTGCTACTCCATTTGGCAGCTAATACTTTGAAATGTTCTAAAGCAACAGAATTTCATGTATTAAATATAATTTTATACCTCCTACCTCTCTCCCTCCATATAATACCTCTAATCCTTTGAATCCTTTCACCGCTATGACCACGTGGTTAAGGACGGCTCCTTAAAGCGATACAAGGTTGCTGAAACGAGCACCACCTGCCGTTCAGTAGCTATGGTATTTTGCTACCATTTTCAACGATATCTTTAGTTACTACATTTCAGTATTTTTCTTGAATGCAATGCCTATTGAAGACGTTATTTATATTTATTACTTGAAACGGCTACTGGCTATCTCGTTATATTTTATTTACTGCATTTTCTGGTGACATGGCAGAGTAGAGCTATTACCTAGTTTTCGATTTTAAGTTCTAATAAAAAATATTTTAAGTTTTCTTCAAGCTGTATAAAGGAAAAGGGTGCAGCGAAACACAAAAAAAAAACACGACGACTTGTGAACCTTCTCCTTTCTTTCGCCTGTTAAAAACCTATTGCTAAGGCTTACCTCTTTCGACAGCTTGCTGATATGGTTGCGCTGTTCAGCGATCATGGTCCTCATCTGCTGACCGTCATACTTAATGCGGCCTACTTCGCTGTCCAACTTGTCAATGCGAGCTTCCTGGGTGCGAGTCAGCTGAGCCAAGTCCGCAGTCTCCATTAAAGCTTGTTTTAACTGTGGAAAAAGAAAATGCTTTAAAAGAGAATACTGAATGACTGCCTTTATTAACTTAATGACTGCCTTTATTATTTAAGCATCCAACGTTACCAGCATACGCGATGTACGATCTTAATAATGGAAGGACGCTTAATGTTGTTCGTTTGTATGTAAGTGACAATGGAAAACTCTACTATTTTCCTGCAACTGTTAGACGACAGTTCCTTCCAATTAGTATTTATATACAAAGTGTGTGAGAGGGAGTGGGCTGAAATCCACCACGTGGGCACAGTGCGGGTTGGTAAATGGCACACACCTATGATTTTTTGGTTTTAGGATATGCCTGTTTCATGACGATGTTTTCCTTCACCGCTAAAATAATTTATACAAAGTAAAGTGCCTGCTTGGGTTCGAACCTACGACCTACAACTTCGGCCAATTCGACTGCGCCACCACTGCTCTCTGCTCTATACAACAATATTGACTGTTAATTAAAACAATCTATCAGAAGATTTACAGATGTCTCGACTTTGTTAGTTGGATTAAAGCGACGTGGATAACGTCGCTTTAATCCAACTAACGAAGTCTACAATTTGCCAATTATATTAGGATTATCTGAAGTACCTATATTTCATTATTGTTTCATCATAAATATTAAAATGATTAAAATAGAATTCGTCAGATATCACTAAAGTGGATGTTATCCGACTGGCCGAATGGAGCTAGGTAGCAAAGTGATAGTATAGCTAATACTTAGGTATATACAACGAGAAGTCTTTTATTGTACGCACGAAGACATATCATACTATACATTTCCGGTTTTATCGCACCTTGGCTTTTCGTGCAATAAGAAGTCAGCTTATAGAGAATTTTCACGAGCATTGATCACCAAACTCGCGCTGGAACGAAAAGCTATATGGTACGTTAACTGGAACTGTATTGGAAAAAGAAATGATGATAAAACCCGATGAGGCTGTCACAGAAGCGTGGGGATTGGCACAAGCAATGAGAGGCCTATGTCCAGCTGTGGGTGAAGTTGGGGGATTGTGGACGATGATGACACGGTGTTGGAGATGAGTACATACCTCGTTCCTGATAACGTGTAGTTGACGAAGCAGAACGGAGTTGTTGACGCTCTCCTCCAGCTCGCGCATCTCAACGCGGATCTCTTCCATTGACCTCTTGGCCCACTGAAGGGTGGCGCGCTCGTTGCGTGCATGGTTGTTGGTCACGTGGACGTGGGTCGCCTGTCTGTTGGACAAGAAAATTATGATAAAGAAAACTATTTAAAAAAAACGGTTGAAACAGAAAATATCCCATATCCCAAGAACTTTTGACTTTAATAGCAAAGTCACTTCGAAACAACATCATAATCTTTTTAGCTAAGGGATTTGACAATGTATGCATAAAAATTGTTTTTCATTCCTCGGTTACTTGTGTTTTTTTGTCACTGCCTACACTATATACTTGGCTACGGAACCCTAAATTGGCTGCAAAAGGCGACCGCGTTAAAAAAAATAAAAGTTTAAAAGCGACAGATAAATAATGTGTAATAGGAGGTCTGAATACGTGCTTGACGAAATGTTTTCAGCCAGGAATTTCATGCGTAATTTTATATGATATTCATGATACCTTTAAATGCATACGGAATAGGCCTGTATTTGGATTTTGTCAAAGAGTATCCGGAAATTGAGATTAATTGGGAAATATGAACATGTTTGGCATGGCAAAATCAAATTATTCCGCATACTGCATACAAATCGTTGAATGCGTCGTAGATATAATTTATCAAGCATTTTTTAAAATAATTGTAAAGTTTTTTTCAATATAATGATGTTTATACAAGCGTGTCTCATACACGAGGCGTATGCGCAGGATGCAATGTTATGCAACGGCGCACAAGCATCGCCGTGTCTCCTGCTGTGGCGACCCTTCCGGTTCCATTTGGTAATAACACTTACTCATTATTCAATACTACAATTTGCATATTATTATTATCCCATCGTGTTATAGTAGGTACAGGTATTAAAACTACCTGTAACTATGATAGTTATTAATTTACGAAGTCTTGGATTAAATAGCTTTAAAAAATAGCAACTATTTTTTCTCCCGGCTTAAAAAAAAGTTACAAAAAAGAACTCCTTATTGTAAATGTTTTTTTTAAAGCTACTGAGAACAAGAAATTATGTATTTATTGCTAGTCTATATAACCTGTATGTTGATGTTAGACTTAAATTCGGAACCACTTTGTTGTCCCTAACTAGGCAATGAGTTATTTCCAGTACTTTTATAAATCCGACAAATCCATTTGCATGCATTTGGTTCATTAAATTTTTTAGTGGGCAAATGAAATACTGACCCAAATTCGTAACGCTATATTTAAAAGAGCGGCATGAATTTATTAAACTGTAATCTTTAGCCAAATATTACGTATACTGATAGTTTATCAAATATCTTTATTTACCTATTAGGTACCGTGCCGCCCGCCCGGGCAAATGTTAAATATTTATTCAGTGAGCGGTGATAACACGATACTGTGACGATACTTCCAAAATGTAAGCAAAGGTAGGTATTTCAAATCTTCCCATATCAGACACCGGACGTAGTAATGTCAGGTGTTGTCGGTAGTTTCTCGTTTGCACAACTAATAGATGCGATTTAGGTTAATTTAGAGTCATGTTTGCGGAGTCAGCATAAAGGCTGCCGTAGACAGGCTACGCGATAGTACGATTCAAGTAGAACACTTTCTATAAAAACTTCATGGACTTTTTATACCAGAATCGCGTCGCACCTTCGCGTCGCGCCTGTCTGCGGGAGCCTTAACAAAGGCAAGGGTTTTTATCTATGTTTTCTAAGTAAGTTTGTAGCAAACTGATTTTGCAGTGACAATAGAATAAGAAATCCAGTTTTATTTTATTATTTAAAGTCACAATTTCTTTATGTTTGTACTAAGAAATACAAGAAACATCGATTTTATTCAGGAGTGTCCAGTTCTCCGAAGACAATGTATTCTTGTTTGCTGGCGGTGTGTCTCGGACAGAGCAAATAGGAAACAGAGTTCAGTAGTTCAGCAGCAGGGTTGTCAACTTTTTTTTATAAAAAATATAGTATTTTCAAAGCCATTGTCTGTAAAAATATTGTAGATGGCGAAAAAATTACAAAAAAAATATAGAAGGTCTGTTTCGAAAGTAAACATTGTTTTTAATGCATAGGTACCTATTTATACTTTGAGCTTTTATTAACAAGTTTTTTTTTTAGTGACTCCTAGGTAACTGTTATTCCCTCTACAATTAAGGTTACAAAATAGGTACCAATAATTCAGATTTTATCAATTATACTAGTCCTATTGCGCTTAATTCACAATTTTGTATTAAAATGAACATTTATGGTAGTTTCGACTATATTTAAATATAGTATTTAGTAGTTGGCAACCCTAGTTAGCAACAACCGTAATGAGCTTTAACTTTGTTAATTATATTTAAAACAAACGGATGTATTCCTTTTTTTTTTAATCCTCTTTTACGGGAAATTGTTTAATTTTTACAAAGGGAATTAATAAAAGTGTTCTCTGGAAGCACTTCTGTGTCTTCATTATATTTGAAGTAGATACCTATCAAATGAAATTCTACGTTTATAAAAGTTGCTGATATTTTAACGTATCAAACGTGAATACAAATGGACTTTTCTTTTCAATCCTATTACTTAAATGTAATTAATGGTTTTGAAACCATAAGTACATGAAATTCAGTATTTTATTTAACAGGCAATAACTTGAAATTACAAAAATAACTTTTCAAGGAAACGTTTTAAAAGTATTTAATCAGATCAACACCCACACTCGCAACACAGGAAACGATAAGTAGGTACTGTAAACACTGAAATCTCTTTTTGCAAGTTCTTCAACCACTCGTAATTATTATTTTTCACGATAAAATAACATTATGGACTAAAAATACCATGCAGCATTCAAACCTACTTAATCATAAAGTCATACTTTGACACTTGTAACCTTTATTCCTACTCTCTCTCTCTCTCTCTTATTGTTACCTACTCTCTCTTTTAAAGTTTATTTCTGAAAACTACAATTCGACACATTTCAGCTGACGCCTACTTGAAGGTAGGGTAGGTACCTGTATAACACACTCGTCTGTCAGTCAGTTCACATCAAAATAATTTACATAATATTAGAGGTGACACGTGTAGGACCTGTCAAAAACATACTTACAGCGCGCATCGTAAGTACTTTACGTACTGTATGATTACGTGCTTATGTACGTGGCAGGTACAAATTCGCTTAACAAAAAGCATGTTCCCAATTAACTTTGTCAGATAGCACTCGTTAGCGTTTCTATGCCATAGAGTCGATTTGTTACTTTTCCAGACATTAAAGGAGATTGTAGTACAGCACTTTTTTATGGCGGCAATAATCTCTAAACGCGGAGGATAGGGAGCAGCATTTCGGAGGCATTATTAAAATTAACAATTTGGGGAAAGCGCCGAATTGCTTTTTTCAGAGAAGTTTAAATGTAAATTATATTTTATTGGACTTCGGTTTTCAGTAAAGGCGAATAATAACGGCGGAGCGCGGTTTTGAGGCACGCCACGTGCCCGTGCCCTTAATTTATGACGGTCCTTATAAAAAATCTGAGACTGTGTAAAAGAAATGGTATGAAATGTCTGCAATGTCTTAACCGAAAAAGCGGTTTTATATTTCAGTGAATGCTTTGCTACACAATCAGCCACAAACATGTGTTTATAAATCTGCCTTTTGTGACTGATATATTGGAATCTGATTATATTATTTAACTAGTACCTTCAAGATTCAACCGTAACAGCTGCCAAAAAGAGAAAAAATTCTTTACATTTTTGTATAATATGGCGGCAACACGCGCCTATAATGCAACTGAATACCCCATAATTACCGAAACAGTTTTTATAAGTGGCGGGATACGCGCACAATCGAAGAAAGATTATACCTGCCGGCGTAAAAAAAAGTCCTCGAAAACCTTTCATTGTAACGGCAGATGCAAGGATGCCATGTGCTCCTCAATGGTATTAGAAAAATAATCAATTCGAATATCACCCTTATAACAAAAGTGCGGGCGAACTCCTTGATAAACATCGCTTTTATAAAAAAAAAAGGTTCAAATTGAGCCTCCCGCCGGTCGGGCATTTTGGCCCTTGTTTCAATGTAGTCCAGAGCCTCTTTTGGGGAACTCTAACTATTGTCAGTTGGCCAAATGCCGTCGAAACAGAATGACCGTCATTAGAAATAGCACCTGCCGTCTGTTAGACATTAGAAGTTGAATAATGTCCGTCCCTTTACATGAGGCCGAGGGTCCGGGTTCCCGAGTACCGGCACGATAGTAAATTTTAATTTACGGAAAGAAAAGGTATATTTTATAAAAATCCAGTAAAAAGCAATAAATTTTTATAAGTATAAAATAAATAAAAAAGGAAAGCCTCTTGCTTTTTACGGATCTTGCGACCGCCAACTATTTCCCTAATTAACAGAGATAATTAGAGCTGAAAACGTTTACGAGATTTCTTCAGCAAAGAAAGGAAAAGTAGACTTAATATAGGTACTTCGTTTAGGTCACCAGCAATTAAGTTTAGAGATAAATTACTGGAGGGGCTCATGCAATCATAATTAAGTGTGTTAAGTGACCTAGGTGACAAATAAATGAAGTGAGATAAGCACATGTCATGTAGATTTAAGAAAATTTTGAGCCACATAACAAAACTTTTACTTTTTATCTTTTTTTTTTTTAAGTACTTTTCTATGAATGTTTGAGATCATATTTGGCGTAGTATGGGCACGCGCGCCATTTGCTACAACCGGATGTGGGCTCGTAGCACACTACTTCCGGTCGGGATATAAATAAACATCCCATCACCGCCAGATGTTCACCCCCATGCTGTTGTTGTGTAGGTACTAACGATGTGGATTTGATTTCGTCTATTCGAATTGAATTTCTACCTTTACAGACATTTAAAATTATTGTAGACATAGTTACTTATACTACTTGAACTATTATGTATTCTGTGCTTCTACATAAGGTTCAGACATCTGACACCTCTAGGTAACTGGCTGATCAGTAGAAACGCTTTTTTTTTTAATTTTAACACTGCATTAAATTCGATATATTATGCTACATCTGGGTACATAACAACGAAGGTGATGTGGTGCAAAAATCTGCCTAAACTTAGGCATCTCACTAAAACTTTAATCTTAAAAGATAGGCGCTCCCTAAATCCAGATTTCATCAATTTTGGCTTATTACTGTCTGATCTCGTGCAATATAGGTACTTAGTAGATGGATAACTTAGAACCTTACACTTTGTACCCAAATGCATATTTAATAGAAAATAGACAGTCTCCATGCGGTCTCTATATTCCCTAGTTATCCATATTTTTCGGTGAGTTCCGATGCGCGCGTTGATAATTCCCGTATTTACGTCTTAATAAATGTATTAGAACAAGAAAAATCCTTCTATACTTAAACATGTTCATTTCCTTTTACGACCAAAGAGGGGCTGATATACAGAACCCATAACTAGCTCTAAAATATTACGTTAGCTTTGCGAGAACGACGGCGAAATAAAGGAAGAGCCTAGTGTACGAATCTTTTTACTTTTTCACATGTAAATTCGGCAAATGAACGCCTAGTAAACTTGGGACATGGATCGTAAGTGCGACGCAAGAAATCGTGTGCGTTATCTACATATATTATTGTTAGGCATATGTATGTGAGGAAACAAGACAAGAACACGTGCCATTGTACCTCGTGTCCTATAAGGAAAATGTGGATGACTGTAAACATGTTCGAACATGAAAACAGATCGTACCCCCCTTTTTCATGAGTAAACGTTTTGCTTCAACGAGGTACTTTGCCATAAAACAGAGAATAGGTTTGAACTTTTCGCAAATTGCAATCGCCACTTCCAATTCAATTGAACTGTTTTTAACGCATTGCAAATCTTTTGTATTCCGCTGAACTCTTTCCAACTCAATCCAACTCTTTTCAATTAAATTTAACGATTCTAATTTTAACTAAACCCTTTTTATTCAATTTGAACTGCCCTGTATCTAACTTCAGTTGTATCGCGTCGTATGCTGTGACAGATCATTATGAAGTTAATAATTTGTAAATCAAATATGTTAAGAGGCAGCCGCTCTAAGTACAAAAAATATTAACATTCAGGCCGATCTGGCTAGACTGGGGCTCATCGGGACAAGCTTGGTGGATGGCGAAAAAGTGCCAATGAGCACCTATGCACTCCAAGAGCTGCCAATAGTAATTGCCGTGTTTATTTTCATGTTCACAACCCCCTTCCAGCTATGAGCAAAAGTGGCTAACTTCACAGAAAATAAACTCACACTCTACATAGGTATAGGACAGCACCTACTGAACTTCGAAATGATTAAATACATCAGAGTCGGTTCGGTCCTTTGAATTTTACAAAAGGTTACCTACTCTAGCAATGCATAATCATAAAGCCGAACCTGTCCGTATGTATGCGACAACTTGACTTAATTAATTCAGAATTCATGTGAAATATGTATATCTGTACATGTATCCACCCTGTTAATTTGGATTAATTAATTGCTTGGGGGAGGCCTATGTCCAGCAGTGGATGTCTTTCGGCTGAATGATGATGAATGAGAATCGGTAATAGTTACATTTCATCCATTCCAGATTATCTATGACTATTTAGGATGTGCACGCTCATGAAAACGGGCTTCAACGCACGCCATTAGACTAAACGGATAATCAGTGACTATGTTGATATTGCAATTATGAAAAGAGCAAGATAAGTAACAAATAAATATCTCGGTTGGAGGTACAAAAAGAACCTACCGACCCTGGCGATCTTACCTCGACGTGTAATAAAAATAATATAAATATTTTTTACTATCCGAACGTATAATTTCTACAAAAACAAAACATTAATAGGAGCATACTGATATTCGACATGTGGACGAAATTCCAAATGTATTCAACAAAACTAGTCTTCATAATAACGCATTCATCTCACAAACACATTAATTATACAATAACAATTACAATATGTTGACTATTAACTCAATACGACGGTAACTAAAGGTTGTTGCTGTTCTCCATGTAAAAATAAACTGAGACTTAATAAAAATCGACGAGCAAAACTGATATCTACAGCTGGCGACGTTGAATTTCAAGTATGCAAACGGGTACCTTTGCAGTTCCCAGATGCAGACTCATCTGGCACACGAGATGGCACATTCTAGCTATAGCTGCTTTTTTATCCGCCATTCATTTTAAATCTTAATCCTCCGGTATAAGGTTTAAACTAGTCTGTTCCACACGCCCGCGATCAAGGGCCACCACTTCTCACTACTCGCAGGTGCTTTTCATAGATAGAGCTTAATTTACTGCCAATTACACGTAACCAACACATGGTGTACCGAGTAACAATCTCTTACCATGCGTAGACATAGTAAAAAATATGTATGAATATAAAACATTAAACACCCAAAAGCTATTATGGTGGAGGAGAGGTAAGACGTATGTTTTGGAAGTGGGAACTCGAAAAATGTCCTGTCACATTAGCAACCGCCAGAGTAAATAAGATGCATGGGAAGGGACGCGGTACAAACGGCTTTCGACGTTCATAATTTGCATTAAAGCAAGATTTATGGAAAATGTGTTAAAAAATGCCACCCGCGCGCTCTACAAATGTAGGAGAGACCCTTTTTATCGTCAATCGTTCACAGTCTGCTTTCATGTGCATTTTGAGAACTCTCGGGAAATCTCATCACACCGGAAATAAATGGTAAAACCTGACACTGATGATTGTCAAGGACCTTTGTGAACGCTAAGTTTAGGTAAGAGATGAATAATTATATTCATTAGTAATTGGGTCAAGAACCTAAGTTAACTAACTGAGCAAATCTAGTTAATCTAGGCTTCGAAGTGCCGACATTCTCATAATTTAATTTCCAGGTTTAGAAACCTAACTAAAAGTACGAAATCAAAACAGCAAAAACAGAAATATAATTCATTATCAAGTGCGCATCATATCGAGCGGCTCTCGAGGCTTAATTTTTCAGCAGCGTATCAAGAAAGAAATAAAAACGGCAATGTCTTTTATAAATCCCCCAAGGGAAAGACGAAGAGGAATAATCGTCTCGATCAGATGGCCTGGTTCGAGTGAAGAGGCCCTTGCTTCCCGATCTCGAACCACTCCTGCGTTTACAAGTTTTATATTATGACACGTCTTGCATGACTTCAAAGCCCCGGGCGTGAGCCATTACGGCTCCTGAGGCTGCAGCCGCGACTCCTATTGTACGCGACGTGGAGCTACGCCCTCGAGCCTCGAGCGAACTCCAACACTTTATAATGCCCCGCTAAAAGAACTCCGCTTTTTCTTCATTCCATTTCAAACTCTGGCTTTGTGGCCACTTACATCAGTCGAGTCAGCTTGAAAGGTACTGCTTCGAGATCTACCTTTATGTTACAGGCAAACAACGTCCGTTTGGATATTAATGCTGATCAATTATTAATCGGGATATTCTCAATGAGTCTGTATACGGATATACCCCTGTTAGTTTCTGTGCATTATTAAGTATGTTATTTGTCCGAACCGTCGGGAACAATCACTTTTGTGAACATGAAAGCCCCGTAATACCACCACCTCTAGGGCCATTGTGGATTCTGTTTCTGCCGTAAAAAATACTCTTGACCCGTTTTTGATTCAAGAGCTTAACAAGTTTGAGATTGTTTTGTTGCTTTTGCCAAATACTAACGAACTCCGCTTCGGCAAATTTTAATCTTGTAAACCTTTTGTTTTGTTTCATAATATTTGGTGTATTTGTTTCGAGGAGGCGGAACATATCTCAACAACTTGAAAACTTTCCTCCTCGTAAATTTCCGAGCTTCCGTAGTCATCACTCCATTTAAAAAAAACTGATTTTATCAAAATAACCTTTACAGAAACACGCAGTCATGAGGCGACGTGAAGATTACTTTATGAGGCACTTATATCTAACTGACAAGTCTAGCCGCTTTAATTTATATCAACCCTTATCCGAGGCGTTAAGGAGACAAAATCAATTATTTATTTATTACAAGACGGATCGTGGGAGAGGAGAAATTACTCGACATGACTCGGAGGTATTATGAATAGAGCGATGTCACGTACTTGTGTCATTTGTATCGTATCGTATCACACGTAGCACCTGCGTGCGGCCCACACCTACCTATATGATATTCAAATGCTCACGGAGCTCTTATTTGTCAAATCAGCGAATTTATCTGCTGAGATATACCTACAGTAGGTAGCTTACAAAGGTTAAAATGTGTGATAGTTCGTAATGATCTTTCCCGATTGCATCGCAAAAATTACCCAGTCAACAATGTAGCATCCAGGGCTCAATGCCCAGGATACCCCGGACGTACATTTACTCGTGGACCATATATTAATTCATAAAGATGAATAAAGTATTGAGATCTGAAGATGGTTGAACAATTACAACGCAATTCAATATTGTATGAAGTTATTTTTATTCCTTCCGGATTGAGTTGAGAGCAGGCAGTAGAAATACTATGATTACCTACATCGAGGAGGCCTTCTAAAATAGTGAGGTTCTCATTAACATCCTTGTTTTGTTCTGCAGCTCTGATATTGCTCATGCGTAAGGTGAAACCGAGGGATTATTATTCCATCCGTGCCCGGTGAGGTGTATCCAAAATAGGCTATTATGTCGTGTAGACTAAGGATCAGTAACAAAATTAAGGGCGAGCACTATCCGCTGACTGCAAGTGATCTCAAGCAAAGCTTAATTAGCAGACAGAGATTCCAGCTCAGTACACTCTGACGAACAAATCTTATGAGTTCCAGAACACCTAGCTACGTAGGATATAGCTACTATGTTCCCCAAATTAAAAGGAGTCCTAAATGTTCTTTAAGTTTGAAACATTCCGAAAGTTTCTCGTGATTCGTGAACGTTCGATGCGACGGCGCGGCGTTTAACTTTGCAATCCCTTACGTGCTTCAACGGTTATAAAAAGAGCCTGCCCCGTAGCCGTTCATTTTTTATTAATCTGGTTAATAAGAGAAGACTTTTACTACTTACCTCAATAATTAAATCATCAAAAATTTTATTGAATTGTTGCGAAATACATTTATATAAAAGGTTAGACTGCCTACCAGACGGAAATATCATAAGTGCTCATAAATAATGCATAATATATGGAGGACCCAATCATCGGCGATAACCAAAATCGTAAAGACGTTACATTGTGGGATACTTAAACCTATTGCGAAGACCCTTTTGTGTAGTGCCTATACATTCACATACCCACATATTTTTGGTTTAATTATGTATTTTTCGCATAGGATAAGATTTTAGTGGAGTTAGTTGTGCTGATTAAGCTATTAAAAATAAATTGAATTCGTAATATATACAATTAAAAAAAAAGAATCGTACGGTAACTTTAAAAAAATTATGAATCCCTACTTCGCAAAATAAAAGTTTAAACTAATAAATTATCAAATAGACAAACATATCAAAAGAACTCAAAACAATATAAAGGCAGTATTTATCAGTGAAGAGCTTTCGAATTGCGCCCCGGCAATTAAATAAAATCGCAATGGCCGCAAGAATATTGTAAACAAGTGAAGCACAGCATTGTAGAACTTTTAAGCCGAACAATCTTTTTAAGTTATGGCTGTAAAATAATCGAGCAAAGCGCGGGAAACCGCCCACGTTAACGCACCATACTTCGTTGAAAAACCCCCAGGTCAGCAAACTTTCAAATACATATTACGCGTCATGAAAATTAAATAATGAAAACTCACGCAAGTTTGAAGCACGGTGGGTAAATGCTATAATCCATTCGCCACAATCGGACCTTTACGATGTCATCAAATAAAAAGAAATTCTCCACTTACTTTAACTCATCGACTTCTTTCTTCATCTGATTAATTTCGGACTGGTACTGCGTTCTTAGGATACTCATCTGTTCAGCCACTGTCTGGAGCTCATCCCGGATTTGAATTTCAGCCGCGGTCACAAAAAGAATTCGCGTCACCGTCAGAAACACACAAGTAAAAAAGCACTTCATTTTTACGCGATCGTAAGTTGTGAATGCGAATAATCGCAAAAGGGGCGGCTGCCTCGCACGGTGGTCGAGACGGGAATGAGCGCGCCGCTCGCCCGCCGCGCCGTTTATACGACGTCAGGGAGTAGGAAGACGCAGATGCGTTCAACAGTTGTCCAGACGCCTACGGCCTACGTTCGCAGCCTGTTTTTCAGATATCTAACTTAATGTAACAGATACATTTTTTTTTCTGTCACAATCTCTCAATAGGCTTAAACCATGCATTGTTGGATACAATAAAGCCTTCAGGAGATCCATAAAACGGCCGCAAGTTGGATTCATGTCAGTATACAAAATATTGTAATGCTCAAAGTTCGACCAAAACAAATGACAAAATAAACATCTTCAGACGTTATCACCGACAACTTTTAATGAGTTTTTGTGGGGCTTCATTGCTTGTACTTGTCACCTCCTCATGCTTTAGTAAGAGCAAGGCGATTTTTTTATTGATAGGGCCTATGCTCAATTAAGACTTAGATATAAATTAAGTAATTAGCTGTTTCAGTTCGTACTTTACACAGAACAAAAAAATATAGAGCTATTATCGGATCTCTAGATTATACTACTAAAGACCTGCCGGTCGATTCTGTAAAAATCTCACCGTGAAAATTCAAGTGAAGTGAGCTTGATGTGAGCTGTCAGTAGCGTCAATCCCTAGCATTATTTGGAATGACAGCTCACTCCACGCTCACTTCACCTAAGTTTTCACGGTGAGATGGTTACAGAATCGCACAGCTTGACGCGTTTTCTCTTTCCTACTTGGCTATCACTTTTGCTGTTTGGATAGACTAGATGCGGAAGGCGAAAAGGCTTATGTCAAGCAGTGGCAGCGATAGGCTGAGTAGTTTGTTGACGACTATATCATAACTTATATCATATCAGCATAGGAAGTAAAACCATAGGTACAGACCACAAAAGAGATAAAAAATCGTACCCACAATTTCGAAACCCGTTAACAAGTTATAACAAGCCACACGTGAATATAAAACGGTGCGAATTAATTAATTCATGTCCCGAGAACCCGAGATCCCGACGCCCGGGAACCTAGACTAGAACTTAAGATAACCTATTTGGAAAACTTTACTTTGGAACTTAGCATCGCGAACGCATTACATAACGTATTTTTAACTCCACACTTCACTCATTATACTAGCAGTTATCTGACTTCTCTACCTTGTTTTCTTGCAATATTGACTAGGTCCCTCCGATAAGTTTAAGTCTTAAATTTATCTTCTTATCTTACGATCTATCTTTCTATACTCTATCGAACTTACGGTCACTTTTCCTTCAGGCATCTTCTAGAGTTACCGCAGCCATATTTTTGCGACTATGCTGCCTACAGCTATAACTGTAATCTCAGTCAGCATGACACTAGTTACTTTATTGGATTCAAAATCATAAGTCATTTATTCAAACAGGCAGAGTCAAGACTTTTTGAACATCAAAATTACATAAGACAGTCACTCCCCACTTCCTAGTGCTACAGCTAGGAAGAAGATGGGGCGCAACCAACTCCCCAGCAGCACAGCACACAGCACACAGCACAGCAGTACAGTTAGAATAACTTGATTCTATAGAATCTAGTAAGTAATTAACATTACGAAACACAAAACATTAAATTATTTGCCACATGTCAGCTAGCACACGCCAATATACCAACAAAAACATTAAAAACTATACTCAAGCAGAAATAAATAATGAAAACATTTCAGAGATTACCAGTGCTACTCCACCATGTCTATTTTAAGAACGCCATATTTTGAACTGAGGCCTACAATGTAAGGTCCGACATGTTGTGCTCCATCGCCCGCCATGAGATCCTCATTTTATTAAAGTTTCGTTTATTTTAAGCGTCCAATTTTCAGCATCATAGACCTAATTTTAGCTGTCGAGACATTGACCAAGACCAGTCTTACATGATTTCTGCATCATATTACATATTTATTTATATAATATGGATATGAAATATTAAGCAATTATAGATACCGCATTTCTATTGTTGTTTTAAATGAGATTGGCCTAATCTCCATTGAGATTCGCCACTGTTACCGAAATCGGTCAGGAGGTTATTATTATTATTAACGTCTATCACTGCTGTCCGCGTGTACGTTCACTACCTAATTTCACTTGTCGACTGGCAGCCGTTAAACTGTCGAAAACCCAGAATATCAAATACGGATCGAGCTTCGCAAAAATTCTATAAATGGATATTAAATTGAACTGTCCATCAGTGAACCACATAAAGTTGTCGATTGTGAAAAGTATTATTCTGAATTCGCGAAACAAACTAAAAGCTTTTAAAATGCTGTGACATGGCTAAAACAATTTCGTAACAACATGGGATCCCAGGAAACGGCTTTTAGGCTTGCAAAGAATGTCAAAAATGGATCTACCATATTTGATTTTGTACTCGTATTTTGCAATGTTGTTAATAATTTCAAAAAACATTAAAAAGCAAGTAGTTTGTGATATAACAGTGTATTATAAATTGGTGATACACAATCGCATAGGCGGGAAACTGGACAAACACCAACCACCAGAACAAGCCGGATTTCACCCGAGTTTTTCTACAACCGACCACCTTCAAACACTAAACCAGACCCTTGGAAAATACACAGAATTTAATAAAGCACTATATCTGGCCTTCGTAGATTACACAAAAGCCTTCGATAGTATTAAGCACTCAGAAATCTTCATATCCCTAGAACACCAGGAACTCGAAAAGCAATACATCGATCTTTTAAAAAACATTTACAACAATAGCTCCGCAAACATTAAACTAAATACTGCTGGACCTTCTTTCAAAATACAAAAAGGTGATAAGCAGGGGGTCACCCTGCTTATCACCTATCTTATCACTTTCTCCCAAATTGCTTACAAGGACACTTGAGGAGATATTTAAGTCACGGCAGCCTCATGGAAGACCAAGGGCATTGACGTCAGCAAGAAGAGGCTGACAAACCTCCGTTTTGCCGACGACATAGTCCTTTTTGCCCCCACAGCTCTAGAACTTCAGACCATGCTCCAAGAGCTGAGCACGGCTAGCTTTAAGGTGGGACTTGCGATGAATCGGTCTAAAACCCAACTTATGACTAACAGCACCTACCCAGCAATTTCCCAGCTAGGTGCCAGAGTTTCTCTGTGTTTTTTTTTAAGATATTGGTATTCTCACGGTTGCATCACAATTCGTCTTTGCCAACATCTTATACCTACATATTAGGCAAAATTTACACTTGTACACTAAAAACAGTGATATTCAGTGTTAACACTAGAAATTAGGAGAAACTACGTGCCCCCTTTCATCGGCTTTATAAGGGTCATAACTCATTTGTTGGGCTTGGTATAACCTTTTATAACAAGATACCCTCTTCTTTGCTAGACTTGCCTTGTAATGCGTTTACACAAAGCTCAAGCAAAATCCAACCTTTGTTCAAAGGCATACTATTCCATCAACAACTACTTACACGATAAGAATAGTTGGTCGCCCTAATTAACTCAAGACAATGTTCATATTCTATCTCCAGAATTAGCTTACAGACAGGTTATTGTTATTAGTATTAACTTATTTATTTATTTTACTTCGATGGTCCTAGTTTCCCATATGTGACTTCAAGTGACAGCTATGTGAACAGAACCCAGCAATGCATAAATATGTAAGCTGTCACGTCCTTTATGCCTGGAGGCTTTTATTTGGGTAGTAAGTTTTTATTTACATTTTAATTTTAATTAATTATTTCTTTGAGTAGGTACGTATAGTTTTTATTATATTTGTTGGTATATTGGCGTGGCTAACTGACATATGGCAAAAATTTAATTTGATGTTTTGTGTCTAGTTCCGCCTTGGCGTTTGCCAAAGGGCGATGGAGCGCAGCATCCTCCAAAACGGGTATAATAGACTTAAGCAAGAAGGCTGCCAGGCTCAAGCGGAATTGGGCGGGACATATCAGCCGCATGCATGCCCAAGTCATATCAGCCGCATGACCGCTGGGCAAAAGTTTCCACACGATGGGTGCCTGAAGATGGACGGCGCCGCCAAGGTCGGCTTAGAAAGCGGTGGCGAGATGATCTGGACGCGTACCGCGAGAGCTGGTTCGAGGTGGCGCGGGAAAGGAGTTCCTGGAAGGACTTGGTCAGGCCTTTGCCCAGCAGTGCGAAAACACAGGCTAAAAAAAAAATTGGTAATTTTACAAGTAGGTAGTTAACATTTCAGAGCCCTTATTCACTATGACCACTTAATTCCTTACGGAAACCACGTGAATTCTTTAGATAAACCCGCCAATCTCGCGTTGATTTCGCGCGATTTCGTTCATTGTGTCATAGAGAATTACGACCCTCACCTTTTTAATAATATGCGACCACCCAGGGTATCTCACAAATATAATATCGGAAAATCTCCGTTTGCAGATGCTGCACTATCGATTATATTGATAATATACCAGATTTATTATGAGAACTAACAGCGCAAACTGCGGCATACCGTAAGCTACAGAGCCAAAAAGAGGTTTAGGACATTTAATTCAATGTCTGAGAGTGTTTCTGTTTGTTATAGCTCAAACGTGTTCTTCCAGGAAACCAATTCATCAATCCGAATTGCTGGCCATTTACCCTGCAATAAATTCCTGCAATCAATGTGGAAATGAAGCAGTATCTGTACCAATCATATACAAACCGCTTTAGAGTACACAGCTAAACATTTGGTTTTATTTCTTTGAAAAGAACAGCGATTTGCCAGTTTCATATGAAACATATTGCTATACTTAAATCATTTTTTTTTATTTTGCAACAATCAAAGCTAACTATCTTTAATTAGCTAGCTAATTATCCTTACATAGCTACGCTTTTATTAAAAATACCATCGTTTAACTACATATATTACGTGTAATGCTACAGTTCAATTTATTTTTATTATTATTTGCTTGTAGCACTAATAACTTATTGAAATTCCTCTCTTCATATATATTAAAGCCACCGGGTGGATGGGAAAGATATTCCACGATACTTATTAGAAAAAAAACTAGCGTAGGTAAGTACCTATAGCAAGTCTGTGGGTACTTGTGCAATTAGTGTTCCGTGCTCCCGTGTGGTATGTTTTGCATATACATATCTAGATATGGGTGGCAAACATGTTCGCTCAATCAACACCTGACTATTAATTCGCTGTTATTACTTTTTGCATTCGTACTCAGTTTTGCTTTATTGTGGGTATAATTTTGAGAAGACCCTTGATTTAAGAAGTATTTTGGAATAGTTTGAAAATATTGATACAAATATTACTTATTTCCAATTTTGGCGCGAAAAGCCCAAAAAAACGCATCCAATTTTATAAAACCAAAGCGTACAATCTACGACATTCATAATTATGTAGAGGTATCCATGCGACAATAACGGCCGGTTTTTGAAGTGCGCATAAAGACTTAATTTGCTTCAATATCATTATGTGGGGCAGCCATTTATTCGTCATTTGAACGTTTATATTGAATGCCCATTCAGCAATTTGATATGAAGCCAATGAAACTGGCTATTTTAACAGTTGGGTTCCCACGACATGTGCGCGTCGACCACCTTTCATGGGATAACTACGTGGCGAAGATATATGGTTACAAATTCCTTGAAAGTATAGCAAAAATACATATAAGCACCATATTAAAGTGTGAGAACAATTTGGATAAGATTATATCTATTGGTAAGTACGTGTTGTGTTCGTTTGTAAACAACGATATGCAATACACCTATAACAATCGTAGTATGTACACACTAAGTGCGTGTAGACTCAGATTTATAGGCAACATCACCGAAATCGATTGTCTTGTACCATAGCTGTTCAACTTTATTTGAATGAGTAGCTACCACCCCCAACCATCACCGTTGTTACCCCTAACAGGTATCACCAAGAGTTTTCATCTGGCACCGAATTGGCAGACATTTTACCGACTAGCAAACAGTTTACACTTACAAAAACGGATTATGTTATACCTATGTGACCGATCGGAGTCATATAGTATACACATATAGTAATGTTAGCTAGTACTTCATTGTCTGATCTATCTTCTTCTCGATGACAATGATTGGAAAGATGATATTCTTCTCGATGACATTGATTGGCAAGATGCAATCTGGTACTATTACTAATTTAAACGGCTAATTTACTGGTTTGGACCTCATTATGTGGTTGGCTGCGGTACGTTATATTGTAGTTATATTAATTAACGCTACTGCCTTTGTGTAACTCGACGTTGTAGAGATGCTGGACAGCCTTTGCCATTGCCATCGCGCACATCACGGCAGATTCTAGCCTGCTATGTCCGCCATCCATTGATTCCGAGATTATGTCAATTTCAGTAACAATGCCGGTTTGCTGAAAATGGTTTGCAAAGGCATTCACTCATTTCCAAAATTTAAATCATGTAAGAGCTTGCCTGTCCAAATTTAATACCTAAGCATATATGCGTCAAATTTACCGTGATTGTATGGGGTCCCAATAATGCACTAGGAACAACTGAAAGGTATCTTTACTCTCATCTAGGTATTGTTACGTTCGAAATTTAGGTGGCTAGTGCTACACCAAGGCCACAAGTAGCCGATATAGTAAATAATGGAATTGTACATATTATAGTAGTTTGCTCTAGTAGTCATACATATGTACGTACCTAAAGGAGAAGCGGGTTTATCGATAGTGCAACTTCTTTTCTCGTGTCGACACGAGATCAGTAGAAGAATCACAAATTGTTGTGGTATAAAGATAAGCAAGTTTTCAACATAGTCAACCAACCCAGGGTGCGTACTTAAGAATCATACGCCCGGAGATTCTTTAAATATACTCCAAAAGGGAACGAGAGGGGTTCGGAACTTCGGATGCATACCTAATTATAGGCGTTCCAGATCTTTGAACATTGGGCTTATACTTAAAGTGAAAGGATTGGTTTGAAAACCTAAACATCGATTGTCTAAATTAAGCGTTTTCTAATCCTTAAGTGTAGCATAACAAGACCGGCCTAAATATGGCTTATCCTGATTGTCCTGAACTCCTGATGCCTTAGTGACTATTGGAGATAAAAACTTTATTACAAGAAAAAACAACCGGCTAAAAAAACAACCGGCTAAAAAAACAACCGGCTAAAAAAAACACTATAAAGAGAAAAATAACGTTAATTTCGGAAGTCGGTGTCAAAAAACGAAAATGCGGAACCAACGACATCCGGCTACTTTTACCGTGAACTCTATAATCTATAGCGTTTAAATGGGGATGTGGACGCTTTGGTGTTATTTCAGCTAGCGACGCTTTTCCAGGACTCGGGACGCATCAGTGTAAAACGCTGAAAGACAAATCGCCTATCATATCTATTTTATTGAGTTGGAATGCCGAGATGAAGTCAACCAAGGTGGTTTTTTTCAGGTTTAAACCATCGACGTATTTTGAAGTTTAGAAAACTCTTTGTAAACCCAAGTCCAATTTGTGAGAACTTTACCCCAGTCGGAATAAGGTTCGAAATACGATAGCTCGAAGATCAAAGTTAGAACTCGTTTTGTAATGAGAAAAATCCACGAAAATACAACATCTATATAGGACGCACAGATGCTCCTATACGGCTTGCTACCCTACAAATCCAACATGACCTTACTGTTTTTGCTATGCGTAGACTTGAGAACCATTACCAGAAAAGACATGAGGACTTTTAGGCCTGCTAGCCTGAAAATAAGTCTGTAACATAATAGACTGTATGGCCGCATATCGGTAGTAGCAAAACCGGTATAAGCTGCCTTCTTATTCAATTCAAAATCCGTAGGTACTTCGCTAGGCCAGCTCGAGGTCAAAGTGTTATTAGGTACTGACGTTTACCTCTGCTGCCTCTTGTACCAGACTCTTTTGAAAAGTTGTTGATTATTTTTACAAATTAATATCTGAGCACACACCCTGAGGATATGCAAATGTGGCGCTGTTCCACAAACTATGGTAATAGTTACGTACAGCTATGGCCTTCAACAAGGTGGCCTGTTGACTTGCTGACAGGACTTCGCTGGATGCGAGAACCACAGAACCGGTCGAAGTGACGATGCTTCGGGTAGGCCTATGCCCAGCTAAGATCATGTGATGCGTGCCCTGCAAGTTAGAGGAATTAGTAGACGCTACTGATATTCCTATAACACTAGTGGGATTGTCTTCGACAAACTTGCAAAACAAAGATTATATAAGCTAAAAAACAATATCAATTGAGTTATTGACAAGCGCAGCGTTCCGTTCATTGGAATACAAACAGCTTGTCAACGTTTGACGTGTAAGTGACCAGTGAACTACCACTACGAATGCAACGCACCAACATGACTATACTTACTGAATTGAACACTACGAGTATAACCCTTCGAGTGCGGATTTCATCAATGAAACTAAACGCGTTCAATTCAAGAGCAGCCCCAGTAGTCTCGACATTCATAGCGATCGCTTTACGACCGAATTCGGTCGCAAAGTCACGGATTGACAGGTGTAATGTATGGAGTGACAAGACTTTGCGACCGAATCCGGTCGTAAAACGATTGCTATGAATGTCGAGACTGCTGGGGCAGGGTCTTGAACGCGGGAACGTGAACGCTTGAGTTAAATGTGCTGAACGTGTTAAGTTTCATCGGTGTAATTCGCCCTGAATACATAGAAACATGTGGTATGTATATAATATAAGCCAACTTCGTGATTGCTTTATTATCGTTTTAAAAAGAACACGTTTTTAGGGTTCAGTAGTTCCGTCTCGGAACCCTGATATAGTTTCGTCATATCCGTGCGTCCGTCCGTCCTCGGCTTTCTTTCCAAGCGGTTAGTGCTAGGAAGATGAAACTTTGCATGGATATGTAAATACACATATCCATTCAACACCACGTCGACAAAGTGCTAAAATAAAATCACGAAAAATATTTTTTTTTTGGATACCTCCCCTACACGTAAAGTGGGTATCATTAGATAGGTATTTTAAAAACATTGAGGGTTAGCTCAGACGATTTTTGATATTAAACTTTAAAGCGCATTTGGAAAAATTCATGATGGTAGTCCACGTGATGAACTTTGAAGGAAAACTATAACGGCTTAGATAACTTTGTTAGTTCAGGAGTTCTAAAGGCCTAACTTGTAAATTGCCATTATGGGTCACTACGGGACCCTATTCTATGCATGCCCTGACACGCACTTGGCCGGAATTTTGTCTATAAGAGAGTTGGATTGTTTCAACTTTGGTGAAGGTTGGTGTGGGACGACCCCCAGCTAGATGGACAGACGACCTAAAGAAGGTTGCTGGAACGGACTGGATCCGGAAGGCGGAGGACAGGGTGTTGTAGCGCAGCCTGGGAGAGGCCTATGTCCAGCAGTGGACTGCGATAGGCTGAGTTGATGGGTGATTTCCTGTTGTCATAAGTGATAAAGCAATTATGAGGTCCTCTATACGTCGGAAATAGGTATCTATATTTAGATACCTGTTGCCTTAATGAGGATGTGGTAGGGTAGCCCGCGAAATTGAAATTTTCTTATATTTTTGTGTGTCAGGCTGTATGTTGAAAATATGATTCGCGACCGTAACAATACATACAGTGGCCTCCAAAAGTTAAAAGATTTTTTTTCACTTCAGCCACATATGTAATCAGCCTATAATGTTCCCAACTGCTGGGACACCGGCCTCCTCTCTTTGAGAGAGAGTGGGCTATAATCTACCACACGGGCCCAGTGCGGGTTTGATATACCGGTTTCCTCACGATATTTTCCTTCACCATTTTGAGAGCAGTGGTGATGAAATTATTCGCACAAAGCAAAGCACCTGTATGGGTTCAAACCCACGACCAACAACTCGTAAGTCAGAGCTTACACAGACATTAGCACATTATGATTTAAAATTTAAAAAATAAGCATTATTATGTTGCATGATTATTATTTATAAGTCGTGGATAGTTGAATTAGTGAATAAAAAATATAAAAATGTTATAGAGTACAGTTCAAACATTTGAAACTAACTTTTGGATTTATTTACAGAAATTTAATCATATTAGAATTAGCAACAAAGCTCCTGAAGGTTACACTTATCTACAATTGGCCTCAAAAGTCATGATTTTATGAAATAGTTATTCAATAGAGTAATATGAACTAAGAATGTTGTATTGACGATTTTAATGATTATAATAGGGTAGTTGCCTGGGTAAAATAATATTAATTATATTTAGTCCGTCAGTTAGATTATCGAAAAATAATGGACACGTATTTTTTCTTTTCTCATTAAAATAAAAAATTTAAAGATAAAGCGCGTCACAATTTGGGAGCGGGGGGTCGTGACGTCACTTGCTTGCAAAAATTTCGCAAGCAAGAGACGTCACGCGGAACTTCAACGGGCGATATCTACATAATGTTTTATATAATTGACAAAAGAAAAAATACGCGTTCAATATTTTTTGATAATCTAGCTAACGGACTAATTAGATTTTTTTAGGAAAATAGCCTCTATACTTATATGTAAAATACTGGTATTCAGCTGCATCCGGTTCGACTGGAAGCCGACCCCAACAGATTTAGTTAGTAAATGGAAAGGCAGATGATGATGATGAATTATATACATACACATTTGTTACGGTTGCGAATCATAATTCGATCAACATACAATATGATACTACAAATTGCAAAATTTCGCGGGTGCGAACAACTACACGTCTTAAGTCGAAAGCCAGGCGGCTTTGGTCTTAAGGCGCGTAGTTGTGAACCAAAAAGGTTTTGTAATACAACCCCTAAATATGGGTTTATGTAAGCCGACGAAGTTTCAGGCAAAAGCTACTGGATAATAATACATAAATACAGGTACACCGTACAGTTGCATTTAATTTGAACAACAGACTTAAAATATACTCTACATTCCAAACAATACCATTGTTAGTTAATATTATTTCCATCTGATGTAATACTGTTGTTATTATTTAGCCTCGTGGTTATAAATTCTCTCTGCAGTCTCGGCTCTCTGCAGCAAAATGCATAATAGGTTCTAATTGGTGCGAGTTACACAATACGGAGATAAGAGGATGGCATGCCTAGCAGAAGCAATGGGACTCCAATTAGTGGGAAAACAATATCTTATTGCTAATTCACTTCGACTGCGCCTGACTGTAGCGCATACTCAGAAATACTAAATCAATAGAGTATGTCTGAGCCGATTGGGACAATGTTGCTCGGTTCAACTAAATTGATTCATATGCTATCGGTCGCAATCGCTACTGCTGAGCATCAGGTTCTTGGTACGATTCCCAGGTCACGCAGAATCTTATTGGATTATTCCATCAGGAATTTCCCAGTAGTCTGGATTTGTGCCCGGCTGATGGCTCGCCCCTCTGACATGGGTCACATAGCTGGATAGACTTAACTGGCGAAATGTGGATGTATTATAGGTACGCCTTTGCCTATAGCCTTCGGCGATTACGATGACGCACATTGCTGACATTGTATCAGGCTTTTATGTTTACAAGATCCAATTTGATTAGCATAATCAACCTATAACGGCCTCCTCTCTTCGGGAGCGACTGGGCTATATCGACCACGCGGGCCCAGTGCGGGTTGGTCGATGTAACGTGTCTTCAAATTTTTGGTTCTAGAACATGCCGGTTTCCTCACAATGTTTTCCTTCACCGTTTTGAGAGCAGTGGTAACACAATAAATTACATAAAGTAATTCGAACTTACGGCCCACATCTCGTAAGCCCCCCCCGTTACCACGGGGAACCACTGCAACTCGTAAGCCCCCCCCGTTACCACGGGGAACCACTGCAACTCGTAAGCCCCCCCCGTTACCACGGGGAACCACTGCAACTCGTAAGCCCCCCCCGTTACCACGGGGAACCACTGCAACTCGTAAGCCCCCCCCGTTACCACGGGGAACCACTGCTCTTTCTGATCTGGTTGATTCATCCAAATTGAAAGACAAAAGTGAACCGTCTAACTCCGGCATTTCGAAGAGGTAGCTATTGAAACAAATATCAAACGAATTTTCGTCAGACTCGTAACTTTATTAAATTGTGTATGATACGTCGCATCCTACATCGTACACGTGTCATTGCTCCTAAGCTCGAGCTTCTGAAGCTTATTCAATCTAATTTGTTGTGAAATCTCTTACCAACTTCTGATTGGCTGTTGTTGTTGTTCGGGTGAAGCAATCACAGTACAGAGATTTAGGTCTTATTAAACTCATATTGCGTAACAGCCGTATTTTTTCTCTTGAGACGTATGTTTATAGTATAAAACCAACTGGGTTGTGGGTGAAGAAATTGTATGAATTTACTAACGACGTTTGCATATAAGTCAACAGTCGAAATGCGGCGGATTTTTACAAACCTTTTAATATTGACTTTACTCAAACCTTTTGAAGCATAGATCGTGTATCATTTCCACTTTTTTTTCTTTATATCACCTGTCTTTGTTAAAAACGAGCTGACCCGACAGACGTCCTCTCCAAATTTCAATAATTCATACAAAAATAAATAGGAGTTTTTCGGAATTCGAACATTGTCCTGTAAACTTTTCTAACGTGTCTTTCCATAAAAACCTAACTCAGACTATTACAAGCTTTTTAAAACAAAAAATAACCAAATCGGTCCAGCGGGCTTCAAGTGTTGCGCTTACTTACAAGCTTTCATTTAGAACCACTTGAAGCGTTTACTAATTTTCTTAAAAAAAAAATGTCAAGTTTCAGATTACAAGTTTTATAAAAAAAATTAAATGTATATGTACCCAATAGTATACCAACTATTGTCCACTGGAAACTGTCTAGTTAAAGCAACTGTCTAATCGGTTAAACTGACGATAGTAGTAGGTATATAAACCTCGACTTTTAATCGTATTCAGTAGCTTGACAGTTGAAGGGTTACAAGGTTTTGACAAAAAAAAAATCAACGAAAATGAATGAACTCAAATAATGTACTTACTTAAATGCAAACTGTTTATTTTAAATTTAATAACATGTCTTAAAAATGAATAAGAAGAATGACGTCTACGTCTAGGCTTGCCAGAGGAAATAAAATTACAACAGTAAAAAAAGTAAAATTACATGATTTTTATTTTTTTTCTATTAAAAGAAAATAAAAAAAGGAAATTACTACTTTACTTAACTAATAACGACTTTTATTAATAATTATTCTTATATTCCACATCTTACATACGAATATTTAAAGTTTTATTTAAATTAAATAATTATTATCATTCGTTCTTTACGCAAAATCGTTCACTACCCCAACATTATAGTTTTAGTATGGTAACATTATTTTTCTTTGGCTGTCAAGTTACTGAATACGATTAAAAGTCGAGGTATAGTTTTAATTTTGTTTCTTTGTGTTTTTAATTTTATTCCCTTACAGGATCCATGTTTTCGTACCCAGCTTTAAGCCCTTTGTAACATTTTTTTTTACAATATGGTTTGGAATAAATGTATTATATGAATATGAAATACCTATGGGCAGGATCACGACAGAACACCGACCAATAGATAGGTAAGTACCTAGATCGTATATAAGCAGCATGGTGAACACTAAAAAAACCTAATTGACATCATAAAAAGAACGACCGGAGTCTGGTGACTCGAACCGTTTTCAGATATTGCCATTAATAATTCTTTAGTACAAACCGAACTAACGTCCAACTGTATTACATCTGAGTCCAAGCTAACTAAAGACTGAAAATTGATATTGATTTTTTAAGGTTTTATGTTTCATGCCGTCTTTGTCAAAACACAAGTTTTATAGGTGAACACTAAGTTGCTGTTAATAGAAAACTTTCAGAATAGACCACTCGTTCACATAAGGCAGATTGCTACGATACTATCTCGTTGTCTACGTATCTTGGGAATCGTAAACTGTAAGCCACAAAAAAACCAAGCCTGAAAAGAAATTAGTCAGCAAAAAGACATAGATTATGTTTTGCATTATGTCTGATTATATCCTCCCTGAAAGCAGTGGTGACCCAGTGGTAACGGCTGCGACTTAAGAGTTTTAAGTAGGTTCGTTTTCAGACTGGCGCTTTACTTTGTTTAAATTTTTTCATTACTGCTGCTCTCAAAACGGTGAAGAAAACATCGTGAGGAATCCGGAATGTCCTAGAAACAAACATTCGAAGACATGTGACATTTACCAACCCGCACTGGGCCCTCGAGATGGATTACGTCACCCTGTGTCTCAAGGAGAGGAGGCCTGTGTCCCAACAGTGGGCATATTATAGGCTGATTATATCCTCCCTGTTCATTTCCCAGCTAACCAGCTGTCAAATCCCTTCGTCTGCACTTTGGCTCTTTAGTATATAATTGGTCAACCAAACAACTGTTAGCTTGACCACAAACGCCAGAATCAATTAGGATTCCAGAAACAATACAACAACAAAAATCAAATTTGTTATATTTTATTAATGCTCATGTCTCAAACTGAATGGAATTGTACTCACTTTGACCAAACAAATGCTTTTAACCGCAAAAGCTTAAGTTATTTTTAGCGGCCGGGAAAATTGTACAATGGTGGTTTGCAAATGTGCATCCCGTTTTTATTCACATTACAGAGGAGTAAAAGGGACATTTCCGACGTACAGAGTAGCACAGAGTAGCAGATAGTGTACGTGTCATACTCGTAGGAACACATCTTCAAGATTAACGATAAACTTAGCTACATGTTGCAGGAACCTACCATCTAGAACATTTTTGATTGAATACCCCGTCAAACGATCCTCACGTATAAGGTGATCTAAGCTGTAAAGCACTAGGTATTCAATTTAGTTCTAGTTAGATCAGGTTAAAGCTTGATTTGCGTTGTTAGCCTATAATGTTCCCACTGCACACAGGCCTAATACTCTCGGTAAGAGGGATCGGGCCGTAATAAACCACGCGGAAATTGTGCGGGTTGTTAGATGTCACACGTCGTCGAATTTTTGGTTCTAGGACATACCGGTTTCCTCACGATGTTTTCCTTCGCCGTTTTGAAAGTGGCGGTGAAGAAAATAATTGCACAAAGTAAAGCGCTATCTAGATTCAAACCCATGACTGTAAGTCGCGGTCGTTGCCACTCATACTCACTAATACGGAGTAAGTTCCGCTACATTCAGCTGGCTGTGAGTAAGTTCCGCTACATTCAGCTGGCTGTGAGTAAGTTCCGCTACATTCAGCTGGCTGTGAGTCTGTGACAAGCGACAAGAGACCCGAATAGTGAAAGGATCAAGTTGATACATAGTTAAATGTCCAGCCTTACCAAGGGGTATCGCTAAAAATCAGGGAAACATCGAGAGGAAACATCTATACATATTGGATTCATCTATACATATAATAAAATAGAACGAAGCCAAAACTATACATTCAATATTTTTAATAAAAAGTAAGTAATTGCTACGAGGATGGTACGTGTCTGATGAATTTTGTCTGTTTGTCTGTTTGTCGGGATGTATGTTCCGGATCGGCGCAAAAACATCATTCACGTGGTTAAAAGCTAGTAGTTAATATAAATCTGAAGTCGCCAATCCTCCTTGAGCAAGCGAAATGATTGATGGTCATGCCTTCTCTGTGTGTGATACCTTTGCCCTGCAATAAGACAATAATATGCTGGTATTAAAAACATTGATTTGAGACTTATGGATCTAAATTGAGTACTACAACATGCGACAAAATTACATTCATCGAAAATTCTTAATCAGTAAGTTCCAACTTACTTACTAGCTTGACCCAAAATTGTTGAACAAAAATTGTTATTAGTAGCCTACTCTAGGAAGTTCGTAAGTCTTTCTTAATCTTGGATGGGCCTGAACACGAGTGGGTACGAGTCATTGTGCAGACACCGAGGACTCGACTTTTCAACATTTCCGTTTTTAATCAGAGCCTCCTTTTGTCTTGAGCCCTCTGTTCTTCTAAAAGGGCTCGCGGAAATCGAAAACATTGTCCACATCTACATGGCTCCTTGTACCGTAACACATACAGGTTGGCATGTTTTGGGAGTTTTTGATGGGTCACAAAGGCTGCTTTTCTCAATAATAGAAAAAAAAATGTTGCTTCAAATCCTGTGATCAAAATGGGATTGGCACTTCGCGCTGTTTTTTTGAAAAATCTTGCTGGTTATTAAATCAGTTTAGGAACTTAGGGATAAACCAACATTACTGAAGTTATTGCAGTATTCATGGTCTTATACATGATGTATGACGAATTAGCCACATTTTAGCTAAGTAGTGGAAATCAAATAACCGTAAAATTTGGCGCCAAATAAAAAAGGTAGCAAAAAAATTGTAGGTATATGTGTGGTGTGGAGTTAGCGTCAATAACATCAGTTATGCAGACGACATGGTGCTGCTGGGCCCATCGGTGGGCGCACTTCGTAAACTTGTAGCGATCTGTGAGGCGTATGCGGCGGAACATGGACTGAAATATAACTGTAAAAAGAGTAAAGTTGTGGTTTTTAAGAGTGGAAAACGTGGTCCACTACATGTTTCGCCTATTATGCTTGATGGCACAGCTCTAGCAGTGGGGAGCAGTTTCAGGTATCTGAGGCATATTGTGACAGGCGAATTGCAGGATGACGCTGACATTGAGTGGGAGCGCAGAGCATTGGCAGTCAAGGGGAACATGGTAGTGCGTAGGTTTGCACGCTGCTCGCAGCCGCGGTCCGAGGGTGGGGGTCGTGGGGGTCATGACCTCCCCAAAATCATTCAAGCTATCGAGTCTGAATGATTTACTTGTCTTACTAACTTAAAACTGTACTTGAGCCACAGAGACCCCGATGGGCATATACAAAAACATTAAGAACATAGGAGACATGGGGACCGCCGACAGAAGTGAAAACTTTAACTATGAAACGACAGTGAGTTTTTTAACGCGCCTAAAAAAGTTTTTACTTTAATAAGCCTATTATAAAAAGAATGTAGGATGCAAGAGCGAGCGAAGCAATTGGGCACTCCACTTGTACGTAAGGTTCGAAAGGCCTAAGTTAAGGCCTGATTCTAAAACCTAAACTGCTGTAAAACGAGTTTAAGCTTTTTGTCATAATTCGATAAAGTAAGTTCTCTTTCTGTATAATGGTCAAAAGGAAACCGAACCTATTTCAAAGAGGGGTGCAAAAATTCTCAGGCTCGCTTCGCTCGCTCTTATTCTGTTGATTCTTGAGCTTTTCTTCATAACTCATAAGTTGACAAAGCAAGTAATTCCTACTCCTTTTGGAATGATCAAAAGAAAATCGAACCTATCCGCGAGTGTGCAAAATTTTCGACTCGCTTCGCTCGCTTTTGTATTCTACATTCTCGTAGTTGCTTGGGCTTGCCTGAATAACTCAACAATGAAACTCCTATTTCTGCTTGAAAATATAAAACGAAACCGAGGCGGGTTGTTAAAACTTTCGAGCTCCCTTCGCTCGCTCTTCCCACACTTACCTAGGGTGGGTCGCTCCGCTCGCTCACATTATGTTGGTCTTGGGCTTTTCTTCATAAGTTGACAAAGCAAGTAATTCCTACTCCTTTTGGAATGATCAAAAGAAAATCGAACCTATCCGAGAGTGTGCAAAATATTCAAGCTCTCTTCGCTCGCTCTTGAATTCTACATTCTCGTAGTTGCTTGGACTTGCCTGGATAAGTCGACAATGTAACTCCTATTTCTGCTTAAAAATATAAAACCAAACCGTGGCGGGTTGTTAAACTTTTCGAGCTCACTTCGCTCGCTCTTCCCACCCTACGTAATCTTTAGTCCCCGAAGGGTTAGGCAGGGGTGTACCTTCATGTAGTACTTATACCCCATTTCACCAGTTATGTTTAAGTCCCATGTCATAGAGGGTGACCCTCCTAATTTCTGATGGAAAAACCTAATAACACTGTACCCAACTTAGGAATTGAACCCAGGACCTCATGCTCAGCAGTAACGCTTGCGACCACTAGACCAACGAGGAGATGTACCCCCCCCTATTAATATTCCTCGGCACCCATGGTGACCCCCCCAAAATCTTGGGCTGCGACTGCCTGGCTGCTCGAGGGAAGTAAAGATAACTGAAGGAATTTAAAACTTTCAAAATCTAGTCGCAGTCTCTTCTCGGCGACAAACAAATGTCAAAAACTTGTCAAAATGTAGGGAAATTAGAGAAATTTTTGACAGATTGAGACTGAGATCAGACTGTGAACGTTCTTAAAATTACGAGAATTGCCCCTTTGTTTTTAAGGCGTATTGCCAGTCCTTTTACTCGAGCAGTTTGTGGATAAGTTGCACTCATCGGGCTCAATGGTCTGCGTGTCCATTATAACAACATTTTCAGGATGCTTATGTGGCTGCCCCGCTATAGTCGTGCGTCTGGTATGCGTGCGGAGGCGCGAACTTCCATGGATTAAATAAATTATTAAATAATTCTTAATTCGAGGCTTCCATGCGATTGTGCGCGAAAGGGTAGCTTCCTTGTCACAGCGTGTGCGAGGCAGTAGCAACGGCATCCTGCAGATGATTGTATCTCGGGCGGATTGCCCCATCCAAAACAAGTGGATGCGCATTGTTTTGGGCGCTCACTAACACATTGTGTACCTCATACTAACACAATTTCTGATTTTGATTTTATTGTAAATTATTTAATTTAATGTAATGTTAGTATTGTTTAAATTGATTTTAATTCAATTTTATGTAATAGTGTCTGTTGTCTATGTACCAATTGATTTTAATTTAATTGAATGTATTGAATATCAGATAATAATAATCCATTATTATTATCTGAAATAAATGAATTAATAATATATACATTTGACTTGGCCAACCCTATATAATATGTGTGTGTATAGCCTACCTATATGTATAGTATTGTCTGATGTATGGAGACAAAGTTGCATCTCGCATTTCAAAATTAAACGTAGAATAATGATGTATACTCATAAATCCGGTTCCAACAGTCATTAGGTAATAATCATGCCAATATATGAAAAGGACGCTCTTTAGCAACTGAAACAAGACCAATTATTTAAAAAAAATATCAAAAAATTTTACCTACCCGCATTCCTGTCAGTACTTACGCACCAATTACATATTCCAAACTTCAGGAATACCTAATTAAACAGTCATAAATTGCTCTGCAGAGATTTAACAACTGTCTCGGGCTAATTTACTAACACTTGAAGAGTTTCTTTTTTTCGTTGGTAGGGGCAGCTGTATTTTCGAAGGCAATAAGAACAGCCGGTGCCTGCCCGAAGCGCGCGCTCTGATACTTTTGGAACCACATTGTTATTAACGACAGCTGCAACACACGCTCTTTTATTTTATATGGGACAGTTGAACATCTTCCTTGCAACCGGGTTCCGTATTCATTGATTGTATTTTGCTCACTGTCCAATCATTTCGCCAGTACCTATGTGAAAGGTTAGGTAATGTTTTGTAGTAACAATGGAGAAAATGAACTCACTCTCAATGTAAGACCGATCGCGTTTGTAGGTACTGGCTGGGTAAGACAATAACCTCCCGAGGGGCCAGAGAGTTTTTAATGAAAAGGTTAAAAAAACTTAACTTAATTAATTCATAAATTCTTAGACGGGAACCGTCTATAAAGCTTAGAGATATGAGGAGGTTCGCTTGAATCAATCAAAGTTTAATAAACTATCGACTTTTTCTACATAGAGCAACACGGGCGAGTCCGCCGGTGGCCCGTGTTGCTCTATGTTTTTATTGGCACAAGCTCGAAATTAACGTATGTAATTTCACAATATGCAGTAGCTGCTTGTTTAGCAAAGTTGCCTTGTAAGCTTGACGGCCTGACACATTCAGCTACTTACAAACTTAACAACTTATTGGGAACTAACATTAGGTAGGTAAGTACTTGGCAAAGCTTCATCGAAGCGAAATTGTTTCCAGTATGCAATGGTGTTAGATAGTTAAATTATACTGTTCGCGTATGAGGACTAAGTTTTTCGAAGCAAGATTCATGTTTCCTCAGTGTCTAACGAAATGCTTTGTTAAACTTGTACTCAAGCAACTTTACGTACTTGAGAAATTTTGTTTATTTTCTCACAATATTTAAAAATTATATTAATTAACTAATTATGTTTTCGAGCCGTTTGGGGTCGACACCCTCGGGCCGTGGGGACCGAGTGCTCATGGCTTGTTCAAAGAAATCTCAAACGGCTGGTTGACACTTCCCGTGACTCAAGGGCTGGCTTTTACCTTGGTCACAGGCTAAGTATTTCCATACAACGCGACAATGCCGCCAGTCTTTGGGTACATTACCAGTCGGCAGCGATGTGGAGGAATTTTTCGACACCGTATTTTAGTTTGTTAGTTTTAGTTTTGGTTAGGATATTATTTTTTATTTTAATAGTTTGTATTTTTATCCTCTTAAATAAATACGTAATATTAAAAAAAAACATACTGCACTTTGTGACTTTTAAATCGTGTCGTACGTACTAAATCCACGGTCTTAACTGCGTGACTTATGGAACCCTAAAATTAAGTAGGCACAGCCGATCATTCTACCTGAGCCGCAGTTTTTTGGTTTCCTCATTTCTGGCTATAATTTTAATGTTGTTTATATTTCGGTATTAAAGATTCGTGGTCATCGGTAATTAGTATTTAATTAACACCTGCCTGTAAATTGAACACATGGAAATGCATGTTGCACTTATTGCAAAATAAGTATATACTTATTAATATAAAATTATGAAGGAAAGATTAAGAACTGTGTACTGATAAATATTGGTAAAAACGACTCGAAACATCTTTCGAAACTCCTGTAAATATAGGTTATTATTGATACTTAATTGTGTACGTTGTCCTGCATAGCTATTCACAACCATCCGACAGTAGTATTGAAAATGATATATTTTGATAACCTGATTTGCCTTGCCCGATCAGCAAACAGACACAATTTGCGGGTTTTGGATTTATGAACAGCGTTTAGAGAACTCCTACGATAACATCGATTGGTGTTCGATACGGTACGGAAGCGTATCGAGTGCTTGTGAATAGCTATGCTGAACTGAATTTGGCTTTAGTCATCATAACCGTTATGTATAATATTTTAAGTATGTCCGTAAATAAGTAAGTATGTAGGGTATGTATGTGTGTATATGCATTGCATTATCAGCCTAAAATGTTCACACTGCTGATACAGGCCTCCTCTCTTCGAGAGGGAGTGGGCTGTAATGTACCACGTGGGCCCAGTGCGGGTTAGTAAATGTCACATGTCTTCGAATTTTTGGTTCTAAGACATATCGGTTTCCTCATGATGTTTTCCTTCACGGGTTTGAGAGCAATTTCATCACCACTGCTGCCTGCCTAAGTTCAAACCTACAACTCGTAAATCGGAGCCGTTATCACTGGGCCATCAGTTCTCTCAAGTTGAATAATAATCTTAGTATTTTTTTTTTGTTACTACCTAGTATGATTAAAATCCAAATAAAAGTTGCCACGAAACAAATATTTTGCGAAATCAGATTAATGAGTATGACTACAATCACGGTTTGATATGAAAAGGGAAAAGGTTACTTAATTTAATTTATTATTTATGAACCTTTTATCAAAAGCTCACCAATCATATGCTTGATGCTCTTTGAGTAACGCTAACCGCAAACGCAAACCCAGCTCCAGTATAATGAACTTAATACATACTTAATTTAAATTGTTTTTACTCAATAAATTAATTATATGTACATGTGATAAAATTAGCAAAATAATCTTAAGGCATCAAACAATTCTTCCGCATCGCTGTCAACAGGAACAGTGCCCAAAAGGCTGGCAGCATTGCCACGTTGTATGGCGATGTTAATTCTTTGGCCAAGAAACAGGCCAGCCCTTTGGTCACGTGAAGAGTCGACTAACCGCTTGGCGATATCTCAAAAACCAAGTGGGCACTCGGACCCCATGGCCCTAATGTTTCAACCCCAAACGAACATATAACTCCAAATCTGATTTGAATATTTTCGCCGCTTACTCAATTACTATTAACAATAGTAACTATTGTAATAATATAACTGTTATATAATTGAAGCTTTTATTGAACTTTGCTTATTATGTTATTTCCTGTGAAGCAAAGTACCTACTGAGATGAATCTACAATGTGTAACTGAATTAATGCACATTATGAAAGTATTTTGTTCAGAAACGTTTCCTGAATCGATTTCTGAAAAATAATTTAAACTACCTACGTATATTACAATCAGAATTCCGTTGACAGTCACAACAAACCAAAATGGACGAAGTGCAGTCACGAGCATTAATATGTAAGTGTACCTACTAGTGTACTACGTGAGCTCAACACTAGCTTGTCAACACTTGGAAACTTTCATTAGCGATTTTTGCATGAAATAACGAGAACAACAATGAAATACGGCACATTGCAAAAAACGGGTTCGAAAATACTAGGTATGTTCGTAGCAACATAAAATTTCTTTAAAAAGTAAAGGAGTAAATGGCTTTTAAATACAGCCAAGTGTATACATACTTATGCTACTATGCTAGACCCTTAAACGTGCGGCTGTGTGCGTGCGTAGATTTCCAAAATGACCACAATTTTTTCCCATAATCAGTTTAACTAATTTAATAAATAAACAATGTTTTATACGCAATAGTAAACAATCAGTGTATGTATTATGACTATAACATAATATTCTAATTGGGTTGTTTATCGATGTGCGTTAATTCCGGGATATGTTGTATAAACACCCGGGGGCCCGTGGCTAAATAATAACGGCCGCACAGGTCGATCGATCAGGTTAAGCTACGCTTGCCGCGGTTAGTCTGTGGGTAGGTGACCATCTTTACATACCGAGGCCCCTCCGTGCCTCGGAAAGCACGTTAAGCCGTTGGTCCCGGCTGTCATTCGTAGATCTTTGACAGTCGTTACGGGTAATCAGAAGCCCGAAAGTCTGACAACAAGTCTTACCAAGGGGTTACGTATTACCCAGTAACTGGGTCGTGGAGGTCAGATGGGCAGTCGCTCCATGTAAAATAATGGTATTCAGCTGAATCCGGTTAGACTGGAAGCCGACCCCAACATAGTTGGGAAAAGGCTCGGCAAATGATGTCGTATAAACACCTCCGGCATATTATTTGCAATTAATATGGCGTATCTACATAATAAAGCGATAAATACATATTCTATTCTATTTGGCACTCGCCACCGATAACAATTTTTTTTTAGAACATGACGGTATGCTCCATCCAGGATCATCTTCGCACGAGGGAACTCAATCTATGTATGTACCTACTTATAGTGCACTTTAAGATTGGATAGCAAAACGTTTTTACATTACGAAGATGACCAATTGAGTAAAAACTTGTTATGAAAGTGTCGTTTACTTTTTAATTTCTGAGAATAACGTAACAGAATGACACACCTGTGTTCCCTATCTAAAGGGTCAGGCAGGGACATCAAACACAAGCGACGCTTAGTTTCTGGCTCACCGAATCCCGACGTCACATTGTATTTTTAATTTTTGATGAATAAACTTTATCATTATTACTTTATTACCTACTAGCTGCGCCCCGCGGTTTCACCCGCATAAGTTTCGATCCCGTGGAAATATCGGGATAAAAAGTATCCTATATGTAATCCTGGTTATAAACCATCATCAACCACCACCTATGTGCCAAATTTCATCCAAATCCGTTCTGTAGTTTTTGTGTGTGTTCACCAACATCCATCCATCCATCCATACAAACTTTCACGTTTATAATACTAGTAAGATAGTAGGCCCACATTTTTGAGACTGTAAAAGGTATCTACTTATTTAAATCGACTAAAATGTACCGACTCGGATATGACAATACTTAGAAACATAAAACGGTTTTACGACTTGACAAAAAATAGAGATTTCTTTATTATACTATAGAAGTTTATTATTAATGTTTCAGGCACATAAACCTTCCGCTTCAAAATCCGTTTCGTGTTTTAGAAGAGCAACGCGTAGGAACACATAAACAGACATGAAAACCGACTCAATTTATAATATGGATCTAGATATAGATGAGGCTTGCTATTTACAAGGACCCTGACGTTAAAAATAATCTGTAACACCAAACGAGTTTGCCTGGTGTGCCACCTTGACAGAAAGTCTCAACAAATCCGAGCCCGTTGTATAGATACACGCTGCGCGGGGTGGGAGTGGCGAGCGTCCGGCGGGCTACGCGCGCACTCCGGCGCATATGCCGCGCCGCATCTGTCCTATCTCCCGCACGTTAGCATAGTACCGCACGGGCCGACGCTACAGGCTGCTCCTGAGCCGATCTATTTTGATACGTAGGGCTTTTAACTGGTTTTTGGGGGGAAAAAAAATTGGGATTCAAACATTATTGAGTGCGTTTCTCATTGAACAAGGTAGATTTTCAGAATGCTGATTAAGTACAGTAGAACTGCACGTAACATTTTTTCACTCAGCTTGGGACCGTATTAAGATATATTAATGCGATTTTTCCAGTGTGAGAGAGAGACGAAGCTAGAGAAGGCGAAAAGCAACATCTTTTTTTGCTATGGCGGCAAAATGGTGGATCCTTAACCTGGCCTAGCGTAGTAGGTACAGAGTGTCAATACTGTACAATCTTGAACAACGATAAAACATTAATGTAAAAGTTCAGTATGAACATAAGAGTTATGCACTCTTATTTTCATACTACAGCTGAGTTGATCGATAAATTGATTTAAGCCCTACTCCAGGCATAATCGTTCCAAACAAAACTTTTTATTTACATTTATCTCAAATCTATCTAAACAAATTAAAGTATGAAGTATTGCGATAGACACATTATCATCAAGGAGCGAGAGAGTCGATCAATCAACATCACTCTGTATATTGATATCGGCTGAGATCGCGGGGACACCTGCGCGCGCACCTGCTCGCCTCTGATTCGCCAAAAACGAACACGACGCATCACCTGCTGCCGCTCATCGATACTGCGGCGCAACCACTACTGATACTTTATATTTTTATTTCAAATATCATTACTCGACTTTAAGGTTTAAAAACTTAATAAATACTTACATGTTTTATATATTTTACGTGTGAATACTTTCAGGGCGGTCAATTTAGGAGCCTACTACATCTACATCTTCTATGTTATTTATATACAAGGTCAAATTAAATTAGCTAGCGAAACTCCGCGGACATGTCGGTTATCGATCAAATAATGTGTTTTTCATTTGTATGTAATTGCAATAAACATTTTTATTTTATTTATTATTATCGATCTCTCAACACGATGAAATAAAAAAGAAATTAGTTAGTTAAATTTTTTTTGGTACTTGAAATAGCAGTTTAAAAATTGCTTTTTTAGTGTAGGTATAAACTTCTCAGACGTGATGAGCATATCGATAACTCAACACGACAAAATTAAAGAAAACAGATTTTCTTAACTCATACTTCAAGAAACAACACAACCAGCGGTCGTTGAACCCAAAAAAACCTAAATCTTTTTGGTTTTTATTTTATTGTGTTTAGATTTCGATATCCATCACGTTTGCAGAATTTCGCTAGCTAATTTAATTTGACCTATAAATAAAACAAAGTCGGGTTAGTTACACCATTTATAACTAAAGAACGGCTGGACCGATTTTTATGAACTTTGATTAGTTGGATTTGAATAACAGATTAACAACATTGGAAAAATTCACCAAAAAAATAATAATGACGATTATTTATTCTGAGGCGGTGCGAAATTCGCCGGTTCGACTAGTAGTACGTTATAAACTTATAAGTGACTTACCAATGGCTAAAAGATTAGTTTTCTTTTTTAATTTAATTTTTCCCCAAAACTTACTTTACTTCCAATTCTTTCTTCTTCTTGGTCGTCATAGCTACATGAAGTTAAATCGAATCTAATCTAATAATATTATTTTAGGTCCTGGGCCTACATACTCATTTATTAATTTAATCTATGGTATGTTATCAATTCAGCACCCTACCTAATTGCCTAACACACTATCAATGACAATCTGAACCATTTTGACGGATATTGCCAATCCATTGCTTCAAATGTTCGAAAAATGTGTCTGCTCAACAACGTAAATAACGCAATGAATGTTGTTGAACTGTCAAAATGAAAGCCATTACTACTGTTAGTATGTTACGCAATTAACCCAGCAGGTTGTGTAGCTGCTTCCAAGAGAGCAGAAATTCCGCTAAAATAAGCCAGTCATATAAATTCATTTTGATAACGTTTGTATTAGGTACAACTTTTGTTTATTTTCGGGACGGAACGGAATTCAATTTACATGAGCCAAGTAGGTATGTACCTACTTATTAGTCTTGTTTGTGTTACATCGGCCACGTGTAAAAAGGGGGTGTGCTATGCAAGTGCGACATCGAAACTTTTTTGTTCGAACTTCCAACTATCGATGCCATAAGTCTCGAACTTTTCGAAGTGAGCAAAGTTGATCGCGTTGGAGTTTATCGAGGTAGGTACTTATTACTACATCGAACTAAAGTGTCGTCAATGTAACTATTATAGCAACGCAGTTAAATAGTTTTCACAGTAGGTAATGAAATTCGAACAAACAATGTTCGATTATTAGTTAATAACGCTCATTCGAACGATAATAAAATTGTAGGTAACAAATTGGATAAAATTGCGCTTGGCATAAACCTTGCGCAGTTGCGAATCTAGTCAAGTATTGCAGTCTTCTTTAGGACATCGGTCCTTACAGTACCTGTACCTTACAGCCTTACAGATACGAAAAACGATTAAATAATTCCGGAATAAATGCCAGACCGTTGAAAAATTAAAGGATTTTGTTGAACTGTGACGTATTGTCACGACCACGATCATAAATACCTTAAACTTACACAAGGTTCCAAAGCAATTCTCTAGGTGTTACGAACATATGTAGTATCAATGAAACCATACTATTATGAAATAGGTTTATCATAGGATATGTACTTATTTGCCCAAAGTTGCTATTTTTATACCAAGAGAAAAACGATTTTTGGTAACTGTAAGGTATCGCTTAGGGATTGCAATCGGGAAAACCGGATCCGATAATCCGGCGGATCTGGCATCATTATACACTTACCGGATCCGGTACCAATATTCCGGTCGACTCGTTTGATGTTTCGCGAACGACTCGGTCGAGTTAACAGCGTTTGTTGTGTTATACCGCAAAAAAAAAAGGATTTTAATAAAATACTAAAAAAAGAAATGACTGCTTTTGAAAGTGAAGGAGTTCGAGGAGAATATTTTGTCTGCTATGCATGATTACTTGCTAACAAAAAAAAAAACAAAATTAAAATTGATTCATCCGTTCGGTAGCTACGATGCCACAGACAGACATACACAGACACACAAACGCACACACACCCCCACACACACACACAGAGAGAGAGAGACACGTCAAAGTTATAACACCTCGTTGTTTTTGCGTCGGGGGTTAAATAGGCCGACAAGAGGCTGAGAGAGCCTTCTCGGCCGCAGGCTACATTTATAGCTCTATTAGAAGTTTGACTGGCAGATGACACAGTCAACACAATTTGTTTTCTAAGATCGTTTTTTTCAAACCATAAATAATTGATTAATTGTTCAAAAACTTAAAAATTGAAATATTATAAAGAATAGTTACTTTACCGTGAGTCTGTGATTGTTGTATTGTGTTATGCTAAGTACTGTGAATACTGGGATCTCAGTTAAGGTTAATTGTCATATTATATTTAATGTTGATAGATTATTAATGTTGATCTCTATCTTCAAAATATAAGTTTTCTCTTATTATAATTTGTCGTAATAAAGTTGATTGTGTATATGTATTGTTTTAATTTACTCTTTATTAACGGAAAATTAAGTTATCCTGGTTATCTAACCTCGTTGACTCAATCCGGCCGGATCCGGTTGGACCCGGCCGGATTCATAGAAATCCGGTCGGATAAAGCCGGATTTAAAATAAGGCCGGATTGCAATCCCTAGTAGTGCAGCTCGTGACTGTACCCAGGGTTACGTTACTTTGTATTTTAATGCATAGTAATAAGTAGGTACCTACCCACTTAATAAGGTATATTTTCGTGGTAGTGCTGTAAAGGCTTTTATGCTTCTCCTTTCGACGTGTAACAGTCTTTGCCAGAAAATAATATAGGTACTGTATCTTGAGGTAGGCAACATTTTAGTGATAAAATACAGTATTAGGTTTGATGAAAATACCTATTAATCAATTGATTGGTCAAGGACAGGAGGAAAGGACCATAAAAATTAGCCTTTTGTGCATCCATCATCAAGTACTGTATATTCGACCTCGGAATTCCTTTACCACTTTTGACAACAATTCCAAGTAAATAGAAACTTCATTTAGGTTGAAATTATCCAACTGTCACATAGACAAATAAACCTTGTCAGACGTGCAACTGACATTCAATTTTGCTAAACAAACAGTTTATTAATTTAGACTCCTACATAGCCACCCTGTTAGTTAGTCAAAACTGCAATTTAGTTCATCGTTGATGGCGTTTTAGATACGAATCCTATGCACAAGAAGATAATTAAAGTATTACACTAATTACTTTACTTTGCCTAGCTCAGAATCATCCAGTTGAAGCGTGATTAGCTAATCTAAACTAAACGTGCACAAAACTGAAAACTCACAGAGAAATTATGATTTTTGAACTGACTGAGAACTGCTTTGAGAACATTCAATTATCGGTATGAAACTAATCCAACTTTGTATTCTAACTCGATTCCAGTGTTTGTAATAGGTATACGCCTGGCTTTGACAGGACTTAGCCCTCGTATACACAGAAGTAACAATATCGCAGCCGGATTTTATCGCGCTCTGGTTATTCAACCCTCAGTGTTGAGCCGAATATTGAGAATCCAACAGAGCGTATTTCAACGCGTCGAACACTGTTGCATTTCCCACTCTAGGCGCTTAGCAGAGCCTTGAAAATCCAGTGTGCAAACGCCACGGGGAAAAAGTCGCCCGTGCGTACTTGGGCTTCGGGTGGGGCATTGCGGAATGTGATTTCCACATCAAGGCTATTGTGATGATCTGTAAAGTGAAGGCTGAATCCAATTTGAAGATCAGCGGAGTATGTAATTCCGTAACACACTATCAGTAACAATGGCTATCATTTTGACAGTTCAACAACATTCATTGCGTTATTTACGTTGCTGAGCAGACAAAATTTTCGAACATATGAAGCAATGGATTAGCAATATCCTTCAGAATTATTCTGATTGTGATTGAAAGTGTGTGAAGCAATTAGGGTGCAGTTATTTGTTGATTTATATTAGAAATATTACGATAGAGTACAATTACTGTATAAAAGATATTTTTATAATGTTGAAAAGATAACTATTCTTATAGGCACTATATTGGATATTGTTTTTTTTATCCAATATTAATTAACTTCTTATAAATCAACTAGCCTCTGCCCGGGACTTCGTTCGCGTGAAATTTCTTGTTCCCCCGACCCACCCGCGTCGTATCGCATCGACCGCCCGCGCTATCACCTACTTCGTTTTCTGACTTTTTTTTTTCTATTTGCTCGGTAAGAGTTCTAGCGTGATGGTAAATAGCCTTCCTAAAGAATTGGGCTATCTAATAAAAATCATTTTTCAAATCCGACTGGTAGTTCTAGAGATTAGCGCAAACAAACAAACTATTCAGCTTTATTAGTCGTATGTATAGGTATATGTAGATTTAGATTTTGTATTTAAATTATGATATTTCCTAAGATGTTGATGGAAATCAAGTGATGTCCTGGGCAATTTTGTTCACAATGAAATACTTGTGATGAATAACGTATTTATTTGGATAAGGCACAGACATATAAAGATATGTCTGTGGGATAAGGATTAATATCATGTTGATAAAACACCTTCGCAATTAATGCATTAATTTCGAACAAATTTGATTACCATAAAAAAGGTTATAGTGAGTCAATCTTAAAAGATAAACATATGCTGTCGAGGACTTTTTTTTAGAACTTTTAATGAGGAACAATTCCATCATACATAATTTTTGCGTAACTTAAACCAATTAGCACAGCGCACGCAACGGAAGTTCTAAAAAAAATAAATTAAAAATTTAAAAAACCCCCGACACAAAATAATAATAAAAAAGTATCAATGTAAAAAGCCTAAAACAATTTAAAAAGAACTATTGAAAAAATAGCCACAAATAGAACAAAAAAGGTATACACGTGAAACCCTATAAAAAGATAAAAATAACCTTGAAATTATGACCCTACGAGTACGTATGAATTTTTTGACTAATTGTTGTCCCGTCGGGGGACCGCTCTAATTATTAGCCTAACGTACTGTTAAAGTTTAAAATAGTAGCGCTAGTCGGGGTTAAAGGAATAATCTTTCCCGTTTTTGCAACATTTTCCATTGATGCTACGCTCGTATTGGTCGCAGCGTAATGTTATATAGCCTAAAGCCTTCCTCGATAAATGGACTATCCAACACAAACATATTTTTTCAATTCGAATCAGTAGTTCCTAAAATTAGCACGCTCAAACAAACACTCTTCAGTTTAGATAAATCGAGATGATCATCAATCCGCGGAAAGTAACACCGCAATTCAGAAAAATGGCGTATTTGCAAAACTCCATCTATGGGTGAATTGATAAAACGTCTGCACAAAGAATGTGCACGCGATGAATGGAAGTTATATTCGTGAATGTTTTAGCGGCATTTTGCATTTTTAGTAATTTTATATTATCTCCGAAACTATAAGCCCAATTTGACATACTGTAAAGGGCAAATCTTATCTCCTGATATCCTAGTGATCATTATATAATTTATTTTAATAAGGATTCACATTTAAAATTTATATTTTCATCCAAACGTAAGCATGTCAAAAAAATACTTTTTTTAAATATAAAAGCGATATTAAAAGATAAAATATAATAAATGATAGAAATATGGTATCGCGGACTTTTTTGTAGAAATATTTAAGGCGGTCTAGATTGCCATACATTGTTTTTAGTTTTAGACAATTGTTTAGGCAGCGCATGTAAATAATTCTGTTTTAAGAGGTATTTCATTCCGACTTGATAGACAAAAGTTGTGATAGCTCAGCTAAAATGTATGATGTAAACATAATTTATAGCCTATAGCACTCACACATAATGTAGCTTTCTACCAGTGAAAACATTTTTAGAATTGGATCATTAACTCATTAACTCCTACATACATACAAACAAAGAAACAAATTGTACCTCTTTATAATATTAGTATAGATATAGATTAAGACCTATTAGTCTGAACACTCAGACGTGTAGGTATAAAAATAATCAAATTCTCAATTAAGGCACAAAAATTAGATCTCCTGTGAAAATTGTAAGAGGCGAAGGACACCATAATTTGAATAACTGTCGTGCCAGCGACAGGAAGAAGAAGAGATCGCAAAAATATGTGACGTTCCACTGGAAGCATAACTATATCTGACAGCGCGCTGTCAGATATAGTTATGCTTCCACCGCTGCAGCGCAGCGGTGCGATTCTGTAACCATCTCACCGTGAAAATTTAGGTGTAGTGAGCGTGGAGTGAGCTGTCATTCCAACAAATGCTAAGGATTGACACTATTGACAGTTCACTCTAAGCTCATGTCACCTTACTTTTCACGGTGAGATTTTTACAGAATCGATCGGCTGTAATAGTAATTTAAAACGAGAAATGTCAAAGTCAAAGATCTTTATTGTGAGACAGTGGATGCAGAGTTGTTATTACGTATGTTAATTGGTGTGCTTTCGCACTGCTCCACCATGTTAGGCATACAATAGTTAAGAATTTGTTACATTAGACCTAAGTTTATGTGATATATTATATTAATTCAAATAGAAATTTCAATTGTAATAGAGCTTTATTTTGCATCAAAACATAAAAACAGTTTGGCACTAACTCATGAAAAGCAAGGGACCCAAAAATTTGTCATGTCAATAAAGAGTTTTTTTTTTCTTATTGACAACGGATGATGCCGACTATTCTGCCAGTTTCAATTACCTACCCATCTAGTAGGTGAGTAAAGTGATGTCAGAGATGTTATGACAACGAGGTATCACATTCTTCTGAATTTAACTAAGTAGGCAGATATTTATAACGCAAGATATGTCCGATATTATTGCCATCTAAGAGGGTACACACCTTTTTGAAGGCGATGCAGCTTCCTTTATTTTGGCGTCTCATGTCTCGTCAGATAGTTTTGATTTACTTCGATGTCACTTATTTGTGCTGTCACTTGTAGGTAGGTATATATGCCTTCCACAAATCCTACTAATACCTATTATAAACGTTCAAGTTTGTATGGATGGATGGATGGATGTTTGTTACTGTTTCACGCCAAAACTACGAACGAAATTTGGCACACAGATGGCTTATAACCAGGATTAACATATAGGATACTTTTTATCCCGATATTCCCACATGATCAAAACTTATGCGGGTGAAACCGTGGGGCGCAGCTAGTCAAAATAAAAGTCATTTATTCAAATTAGGCTGAGAATCAGCACTTTTCGAACGTCAAAATTATAAAAGATAGTCCCCAAAAACGCCCGCCTTTCACCACTTCCTATTGCTATCGCTGGGAAGAAGAACTGGCGCAACAAACTCCCCAATAGCACAGCTGTCTGTTCAGTTAGAAAACACTTGATTGTATACAATACTAGGTACCTTGTTCAGTAATTAACATTACAAGACCAGAACATAAAATTAAATTATTTGCCATATGTCAGTTAGCCACGCCAATATACCAACACATATAATAAAAACTATACGTAAGTACTCAAGCTAAAAAATGATTAATTAAAATGTAAATAAATCTTACCACCCAAATAGAAGCCTCCAGGCATAAAGGGCGTGACAGCTTACATATTTATGCATTGCTGGGTTCTGTTCACATAGCTGTCACTTGAAGTCACAAATGATAAACTAAGACCATCGAAGTAAAATAAATAAATAAGTTAATAACAATAACCTGTCAGTAAATAGTCCTGGAGAAAGAACATAAACATTGTCTTGTGTTAAATTAGGGCTACCAACTGCTCTTATCGTGTAAGTAGTCGTTGATGGAATAGTATGCTTTTGAACAAAGGTTGGATTTTACTTGAGCTTTAAACGCATTAAAAGGCAAGTCTAGCAAAGAAGAGGGTATCTTGTTCTAAAAGGTTATACCAAGCCCAACAAATGAGTTATGAACCTTATGAAGCCGGTGAAAGGGGGCACGTAGTTGGTCCTTATTTTTAGTGTTAACACTATGAATATCACTGTTTTTAGTGTACAAGTGTAAATTTTGCCTAATATAAAAGATGTTGGCAAAGATGAATTGTGATGCAACCGTGAGAATACCATTATCTTTTAAAAAATCTTTTAGAGAAACTCTGGCACCTAGCTGGTAAATTGTCGAACAGCTCGTTTTTGAAGGACAAATATATTTTGTATATCAGCGGCTTTGCCCCACAGCAGAATACCGTAGGACATGACGCTGTGAAAATAACTAAAATAGACTAAACGAGCTGTATCAACGTCAGTGTATTGTCTTACTTTCCTGACGGCGTAGGCAGTCGAACTGAGCCTCCCTGTTAGACTTGATATATGAAGTCCCCACTGAAGTTTGGCATCTACTGTTAGTCCTAGAAAAATTGCCGAGCCTACAGTTTCAAGCACCTGTTTATCTAAAGACGATGTTGGGTCCTAGATTTCTTACATTCGGTAATGCAAACTTTACACATTTCGTTTTCTTGGCGTAGAGAACTAGGTTATTTGACGTAAACCAATCTGTAACTATTGAGAGTGCACTGTTTACGTCGTCAAAATCTTGTCAAAGACAAAGACAAAGACATTTATTCGTCGGAAATGGTAGGTACAAAGGTGGTTGGTACCTACATATGGAGAAGTTTGAAACCCATTTTGTTCTTCATTAATAAGTTTATGCTTGTTTATATATTGAAGTAGACGATTATGCATTATTTTCTCATAAATTTTTGAGAATATTGAAATGAGAGTGATAGGTCTATAATTATTTTTATCTAGTGTACTCTTGCTTTTATGAAGGAGATTAACTATTGACAATTTTAATCTATCAGGGAAGGTTCCGTCAGATAGAGATAAATTAATTGTGTGGCACAGTATTGGTGTCTATTCCTATCTACTTTAAAAATAAGAGAGGTATCACCTGCAAACAGTACAACGTCACAGATGCCCTACAAATGGAATGGTAAATCATTGATATATACTAGGAACAAGAATGGACCCAGTATTGAGCCTTGCGGAACACCTAACTGAACTGGTAGCCCGGAAGATTTCACGCCATTAACATCTACACATTGGACCCTATTATGTAAATAAGAAATTATTACTTTGAGAGCTTCGTTTTGGACACCGTAATGACGCAACTTACGCAAAAGTGTGTCATGGTGCACGCTATCAAAGGCTTTGGAGAGATCACAGAAAACTCCAATAGCAGTGATCACATACACAGAATATTTTTTTAACCAGTGCGCAAACTGTAACCATGAATTCAGTACATGATTCTGAAGCCGCCTGCGTTGAAATATGTCGTTAATTTTAAAAAATTTAGCTCTGCCATACATTTTGACCACGTAGGTTTTTATAAAACAGCTGATTTCTTTTTTTATAACCGACGAAACATTTCTGTGCTCGGGGATCTAGAATCATAATGCTGAATTCATCGTTACAGATTGCGCACTGGTTAAAAAAATTATCTTGTATTTGTCGTCATCTTGACGACAGTTATTTATGAATGAATTATGAAATGAGATATTATTGCCGAGCTGTCCATAGTAATATATTAGATATACTCGTGACTCTACTACCTACGTAGGTACAAAGAAAATAACTTTTGAGCATCTTTTTTCGTCATTACGTAAGTTCTTACACTCCTTTGATCCTACCGACGACTTTCTTGTGATGTGATGCACTCTTCCTTTACGCGAAGTTTTTCTATAGAATCATAATTGCGATGCATAAAACGTGTCATAATAGGTTCAACAGCGAGGAAAATGATGGTGAATTATTTCAAATTATTTAGCAGTAATTATCAATAGTCATAAAATTTTGTTTACCACCAATAAGCTGAAATAATTAATTACATGGGTAAACAGTATAATATTTATCTTCCTCACTGAACATTTCACATCGGCCGTGATAAATATTAAACTTTTAAACTTTTTGTTTGACCATAATTTCATTATTTGCCAATTTTACGCTTTTAGTTAAAATGCATCAACACAAGCAGCAAGTACATACCACAATGTAATTATTAATGAATTTACGAAAGCCAATACCTACATAAAGTCTATTCAAACTGATGGTATTTCCAGTTAAACATATATCAACTTTATTTCAATGACAATTAAGTTGATTTCAGAGTGACTAGCACTCTTGAAAAAGTTATAAAATGTTTGAAGTGGTAGCGTAAACTGAACTTTATTGTGTAGAAATTAAAGTTATTTTTCCGTATGTTTATATTTGTTTACATTTTTGGCAAATAAGTCGCTAATGAAGATTAGTGCCTACACTGCCTAGTGCCTACCTGAAAAGCACCGAAAATACTTCACAGTCAAAAGTGATAACAATATTTATTTATTTATTTATTTATTGACACACCAACGACTTATTCACTAAATCATTACATTAAATATATTCTATATCAACAGCTTTGCGGTGAATTTGTCACTTATAGGTGTGCACAGCACTTGTATAGTCATCAAAGTTAATGATATCCCTCCTACAATCGTGAATATAACTTGAAATTCCCCGTGGTTTCACTTGAATGCTAAGAAAACTATGCATCCAAATCCTTCAACCGTTACTTGCCGTTAAAGTGTTATTGTGGCCGAAGTAGGAAAATATAAGTAGGACCTAATCGTGAATCGAACCTACAATCCTGTGCCAACTTGCTGCCACTGCACCATTTCAATCATTGCCTCTTCTCCTGCTTAGCATAATCAGCCTATAGTGTTCCCACTGCTGGGATCAGGCCTCGTCTCTTCAAGAGGGAGTGGGCTGAAATCTACCACGCCGGCCCAGTGCGGGTTGGTAGATGTCACTTGTCTTCGATTTTTCCTTGATCTAGGACATGCCGGTTTCCTCACGATGTTTTCCTTCACCGTTTTGAGAACAGTGGTGACGAAATTATCTACACAAAATAAAGCGCCTGCCTGGACCAACACAAGACATTTAAGTAGGTAATTATTAAATCCAAGACACGTGAGGTACATATACACCTACGAACAGACCAGACAAAAATGGCCGCTAGAATCCTTAACAAAATAATGCATTAGAGCAAATTAGCGCAATCACCTAGGTTATTAATAAACTCGGAGTAAAGCTACTATAAAAAAACCAGTCAAGTGCGAGTCGGACTCGCGCACCGAGGGCTCCGTACAAATTTGTAGGTATGTAAATAGTTTTAATTTTTTTATATCTTACTAGTAATTTATGGTTTTCGGATTTTTTCCTTTACTTGTGTTACATGACGCTGCTTCTTGCCAAAGGACAATGCTCATGAATGTATGGAATCCCGTACCATGCTGCATCAAAGTCAAACTTTGTTTTTTACAGACTACGCTTATCCTATTAACTCCTACAAAATATCATTTTGTAAACAAAACCTGGGTTTTGGAGATTTTCAAAAACTCGAAATAATCTAAAAACTGGTTACTTTATGTTGTTTGACATTTCATACACGAACGGCCATTATTGCTCTAAAAAATGATAATCGTTTAAATAAAAAAAAAAAACTATTATATTCTAGTTATTTTTAAATAATGTAGAATCGGCAAAGTATTATTTTTTTTTTTCAAGTTTTTTGAAAGACGTGGTCGTGAAACGGAACGTAATGTAAAGGGAATAAAACAACATCAAAACTTTTTTACTTTAATAGTTATTCGCGCAACAAGAGAGCAAAGTCGTTTTTTGCTGCGAGTGCTGATTTTGAATCCTGAGTGAGGCGAGGGATTCAAAGGCACGAGATGCAAAAAACTTTGCTCTCGTGTAACACACATAACTTTTCACTTCAGCAGCGAGAACACTTTAGGAGATAAAATAATAAACAGGAATAGATTGAAATAACTATTTATTGTGAATCAAAATAATTAACGTTGTAGGTAGAGGTACCAATTCAATAAAGTTAAAAGTAAAATTACTGCAATTCTGCAAATTAAAAGTAACAGATTTATTTGGCAACGTTATAGTTGCATTGAGTTGAGTTTGATTATCTGGGGTTAGGGTTTCTGTATCGGTGGCGGATTGAGAAGGAACAACGGTGAACGTTGGTGACTCTGATCGGCTTTCTGTATAAGTCACTGTGCGTCGTTGGAAGTGGATGGGCGTGGGAGAGACCAAGGATCCGAGGTCGAATTCAGACTTATTGTTTCCACTATACGCTTACAGATTTTCGACTTATTTTCTATTGAGTCTTCAATATAGCCTTCTGCAACCGTATTGGACTTCCACCCGCCGTGACGTTTTAAAGTAAGACGGTCTGGCTGTTTGTGTACGTGAGTTTAAATGTTTGTAAACGCACCCACGATACAGAAGAAATTCCTAGTGTGGGGCAACGGTTTTTTTTTTTTTTTTTTAAAGAAAAGAAAGAAATTGGTGAGGTCGGCTCCGGAATCAGCCAAGAGCGTTGCCGAAGTTCTCCGATAACAGTGACCCGTGTATAGCTGAGGTTCTCCCAGTTTTAAGAAAGTGGCAATTTCTCGCGGTAGCACCTATTTATTTACTCCCGTAGGATGTCTTGAGCATTTATTATTATGGTATTGTATGAAAAATCGGTCGGTTGGCTCGACGTAAATTTTGGTATTTTTCTACAATAGTTACATATTCTTCGCGTACGACAACAGACCTGTCAAGGTTCGTCTTCGTATTTTTCAATTTTACTATCAGTAATTTATCTGAATGCTTTTCGATATTATTAACTGTTAGGCTGTAATAGCTCGTTATTGCGACACGCTCCACTAATTCCTATGATCAGTACAACCTGTAATGAAAATATTACATAATTAATAAGCATAATTTAACATTTACAGCAGCTTTTACATATCGTAATAAATATTTTAACAGTATTGCTAACCCAGACTAGGATTAATTTCGCCTCCAAAAATTAGTAGTAGGCAGTAAGTACCTTTATACATACTTAACAGTCTACACACACATTTTAATAACTAACAACATCGATTCATAGGTAACTACTTACTTTTGCGGCAAGAAAATTGCAGACCGGAATTCATTAAGAAATTTTTCTATGTTAAGGGCCGTGAAAATTTTGTTTCAGCTTATTTTGGTTGCAGAAGGCTGTATTGAAGACTCAATAGAAAATAACTCGAAAATCTGTAAGCGTATAGTGGAAACAATAAGTCTGAATTCGACCATCCACTTCCAACGACGAACAGTGTACTTATACAGAAAGCCGATCAGAGTCACCAACGTTCACCGTTGTTCCTTCTCAATCCGCCACCGAAACAGAAACCATAACGCCAGATAATCAAACTCAACTCAATGCAACTATATCGTTGCCAAATAAATCTGTTACTTTTAATTTGCAGAATTGCAGTGATTTTACTTTTAACTTTTAAAATGTCCATTTTATTGAATTGGTACCTCTACGTACAATGTTAATTATTTTGATTCACAATAAATAGTTATTTCAATCTATTCCTGTTTATTATTTTATCTCCTAAAGTGTTTCGCTGCTGAAGTGAAAAGTTATGTGTGTTACACGAGAGCAAAGTTTTTTGCATCTCGTGCCTTTGAATCCCTCGCCACACTCAGGATTCAAAATCAGCAATCGCTACGCTCGTGATTCAATCGTTGAATCCTTCGCTTGCTCAGGATTCAAAATCAGCAGTCGCAGCAAAAAACGACTTTGCTCTCTTGTTGCACAAATAACTATTATTATTGTTGTAGGTGGTTAACAAAACAAGTTGGTCAAAATTTTTAAAAAGTGACTGCAACATACTTCTAGCTAGAGCGTACTAAATAGAAAAAATAAAATTCTAACATGGATAGGATAAACAGAAATCTAAACCATGTACCTACAAGAATCATTTTAACAAATAGGTATCTACAAGGAAATATACAAGTATAAGATAGCACGTAGAAATACCTACTTACTGAAGAATATAGTGGGTTAAAGTCTAGGGAGTCTTCAAAATTTGAAGTTATTTTATTTTATACATGAATACGACATTTAAGGCACGACATGCTCAAGGCGCATTGGCGACTTCAGAAACAGGTAAGAATAATTATACAGTACCTACCTATATTATATAAGTCCGGTTCATCAGGTTAACACACCCTAATATAGTAGAGAAACGGCTATTACTGATGGTGATGATATAATGTCATCATGATGTTTTCCTTCATCGATGTCAGTGAGCGATGTCTAAACTTTGAAAATAGGTTCCTACACAGTAAAAACCCACGCCCACCGTGTGATACATATATCAAATGAAAGCTAGATAAAGCACGATCTTAAAAATATATAGTACTGTATTTTATTTAAGTGAGTTTTTCTTCAATAATTTTTCGAACATCATTAAAAATTTAAATGCTGAAAAAAATCATGAATATAAACAATAAGTTGTAGATTACACGAAAATTATCAGAATTGCATTTCATTGCTTGGTTTATGTTCTACATCAAAATAAAGGTTTACAAACTTTGTTTTGCGGTTGGAAAATCAATGTCGTATTTCCTTGAAATTCATATTGCGTTCTGTGCAGAACACTATTTTATATGCAGGCCTTCCATTTGGCTAGTTTTTATTGTGTATTAAACGAGATAATCAATAAATTCTAAAACAAGTCTAAAACGAGGTTACCAGAGCCATCTATGAGCAAAACGTAAACTCAGTACAGAAACTTTAACTTCGCGCCATCTATCGGATATGTTTGAAACTACTTCAAAGGATCATGGCGCACTATTAATGAACTTCACGTGGGTCGTTTTGCTTCATGTTGCGTAGGTCGTTGTATAGATGGCGTTAGCAGTGTTGTGTTGGTGGTTCACATTTCACTGTTGTTGCTTTTGTTAACCCCCGACGCAAAAACGACGGGGTGTTATAGCTGAAGCCAAACGAGCGAAAATTTTTGAGTTGTGAGTTGCGTTATTTCGGTCACGTAATTTTGCTGCATTCGGTTTCATACAAAAGTCCTGTTTCATTCACACGGCGACGCAAAATGAGTTGTCTGCCGACTCACACGCATTATTAGAACCGAATTGAGTTTGCGGGGGGCGAGGGGGCCGACGCGGGCCGAGCAAAGCGTCAGTCAGGTACATTTTGCGTGAGAGTCGGTACGTATTTTTACTCACAAAATGCTGGACACAGAAAAAAATATAATTGAAATTGAACAACGGCCATGTCTATGGACTTATCGGAGAAGGCGTTTAGTGATAAGTTTTTAAAACAGAGGGCATGGCAAGAGGTCGCCGAGAGTTGTTTCGATGATTGGAATAATTTGAGCAACGAAGACAGAAATAATAAAAGTAAGTACCTACCTACTTATTTATTACCATATTTTTATTCATACAAAATTGATAATGACATTATAGTAAAATATCAGAACACTGAATTCATTCTCTCTTGCCAGGGTAACGCTCCTACTTCACTAACAAAGTAATTTAAAAAAAAATCTCTGATGGCTATCGCAGAATTGGATAGCCTTGTTCTAGTTGGAATTGGTCGAGTAGATCGTAGTTGACACTGTAGAAACTCGTCGTCAAAGTTAGCTCCAACTCTTCTTCGCACGAAATTGTGCAAAATCCATGTACCTAGCTTTAACAATTTCAATGGCAAAATCAGGGTTAACTTGTATTGGCGAATGAAGTACCCTCCATTTATTTGTCAATATGCCAAAAGCACATTCCACACATCGCCGTGCTCTACTGAGACGATAATTGAAAATACGTTTGTCTTTGTCGAGGTTTCTGTTTGGATATGGACGCATCATATTCCTATGTAAACCAAACGCCTCATCTCCAACAAAAACAAAAGGTTGGGGGTTCTCAATATAATTGAGTAAACTTCTGTCTACCGGTAAATTGAAATCGTTTCTGTAAAACTTTTTACCCAATTCAGACTTTCTAAAAACACTGTTATTCTATTCTTTTCCATAATCACCAACATTGATCGTTGTAAAACAGCAGTTTGCATCCGCCACAGCCATCAGCACGATGGAGAAACACTTTTTATAATTAAAATAATTTGAGCCACTGTGTGAAGGTGATTTTATTCTGATGTGTTTACCATCGACAGCTCGCAACGCAATTCGGGAAATTAGTTTTTTTATAAAAAACTTTGGCATTTGTATTCCAGATACATTCATTTGGATCTAGCATTTCATGTGGCTGAAGTACGTTCCAAATTTGTATACAAGTTTGCTTGATAATATCACTAGCAGTAGACCACTCAATCAAAAAGTCTTCACTTATCGTATTTAAATCAATACCTTTAGCAAGATACCTGAAAAAAATAGATGAAATAAATTACAAAAATACATACAGTACCTACATAATAATTAAAATAATATACACAATTAAAAATATTCCAATATAATAAACAGTTATAGTTTTTATTTTTCAGTGAACTTTCTTCTAAAGAAATGGAAAACGGCAAGAGACTATTACATCCGTCAAAAGATCATGTCCATATTTTCAATTGTTGCAGTTTTTAAATGTAACCAAAGAGTCGAGGAACTCTTCTTCAAATGTAGCTACTCCTGAAAACACGGATAATGACAGTAATGTAACTGGTAACGAAAACGATGAACAAAACATTTATGATGAATCCGAGTCGCCATCATCACAAGCTCTATCTCAACCGCTTTCATCGCAGCCAGCGTCAATGGAAACATCTGTATACCAAAACCTACTTTTGACATCAAAGCAGACAGTGTCATCGCAACCATCGGTGTCCCGAACAAAAGATAAAAACCAAAAAATGACAACATTTCAAGAATCTCTTCTCCTCGAACTGGCCTCGATTTTCATCACCTTTTTCTGAATCACACAATAGCAATCAATACATCCCGTCACCAATCAACAGAGGATACACCACAAATGAATATAATGAAACCAATCAATACACTCAATCTAATATTATAAATACATTTGATGAAACATAATAAACAGCATCAAGTTATGTTTTGTAATACAATGTTTGTAAAACTTTAAATATTATTAAACACTTTCAAAACTTACTTGAGTGTAATTATTAGTCTTTCCTCCGGACTGATGGCTAGTCTCATGTTTGTGTTTGATTTAGTAATAAAAGGTTTTAAGAGTTGTAGTAATTCTTGAAAAACATGTAATGGCAAATGATAGTACTTTTCAAATATATCTGGATTTTCACATAAACGTTCATATAAAGTGTGGAACTGTCCAAGCATCAGTCTTTCACTATTAAGCGGATTTACCCAGCATCTTTTTCTGGCATTAATTTCTTCTTCGTCTTCTAAATATGCTTCGTAAATACACAAAATTTTCAACGGTTCCATTGCACGACACAAACATCCGCTATAAACGTTCGATAGTAACTGAATAAAATGCGCTCGTCTGGGATCCCAACAGAATTTCTGCCAGGCAGAATTTCTGCAAACGAAATTCTGCGACTCACGACTCACAAAATTACGCTCGTTTGGCCTCACCCTATAAGTTTGACGTGTCTCTCTGTGTGAGGCTGTGTGTGGGGGTGTGTGTGTGTGTGTGTATGTGTATGTCTGTCTGTCTGTGGCACCGTAGCTCCCGGACGGACGAACCGATTTTGATTTTGTTTTTTTTGTTTGAAAGGTGAATTTGTCGGGAGTGTTCTGCTAAGAACACTTCCGACAAATTCACCTTTGATGTTTGATGAAAATCGGTCCAAGATGGCCGCCGCTACAAAATGACGGATTACATATTTTTTCACAACTCCCTCAATATGACAGAATGATGTCAGACTCTTACTGACTAAAACCCACCCGTGTTCCTTCCTTAACCCTTTATGTTCCAGGGCAGCGGTAACCCTTTCGGATGATCCCGCTACCCCGGCAGGCTTCGGCCCTATCGGGCCCCCTCATTTATGCTGACATCTCTTAGAGGCGCGCGTGGAACACATAAGCGCCGTCCGGCACGGGCCTGGTCCTGATCGGACGGTAAGCTACCCATTACTCTCCGCTAGCAGGCCCGCGCCTACGGTGGCCGGGAGTCGCCACGCGGCTCCCGACGCCCGGAGCGTCTCCCGCGGCGGCTGAGGCGTGAGGTTCTCTCCCTCAGCTATCCCGACACCTACTTCGCTAGCATGACTGCTTCGCAGAAGGAGGTGACTGCCTCCCACTCCCTCTCGCTCAGACCATGGCTTGAACCAGGGCCGGACGCGAGAGGTCGGCTATGAAAGGGCTTGACTAGTAGAATACTATACACTATGATATATTTCAAATCCAAGATGGCGACCACCACAAAATGGGGAATACCGACCGCTACTACTTTAAACTTTAACAGAACGTTAGGCTAATAATTAGAGCGGTCCCCTGACGGGACAACATTTAATAAAAAAATTACATACGTACTTACGTAGGGTCATAATTTCAAGGTTATTTTTTTCTTTTTATAGGGTTCACCTTTCACGTTTATACCTTTTTTGTTCTATTTGTGGCTATTTATTCAATTTCTTTTTTACTGTTTTAGGCTTTTCACATTCATACTATTTTTATTATTATTGTGTGTCGGGGGTTTTTAAAATTTTTAATTTAATTTTGTACCATGTCTTTTATTTATTTCCAACTAGCTTCTGCCCGCGACGTCGTCCGCGTAAAGCAACTTTCTTAATTATTTTTCCGTAAGAACCTTCTACAATGTATTACAACTTAATAAAAAAAATGGATGATATCGGTAGTCGTTCTCAAGTTATGGCGTGACCATGGGAAATAGGGATTAATTTTTATATGTGTAGATATACCCAACACCATTAGAAGTTATAATATTTATAATAAAATAGTTCTAGGGAATAAAGTAGTATCTGACCGCAGCAGTACGTTTTTATTAAGTTTTACTTTGTATTAGGAAGTAGGAAGCGAAATTCATTTAATTTCTGCGAAAATTCGGGTACGTGCGTCTTTAACTGATTTATAATTTGGCAGTTAAATTATGCATTATATAATTGAATACTGATATAGATTAATTTAATAAAAAAATAAATTTAGATTTAAATCAATACCATTTTATTTTTCGTAAAGATTCAGGCAGGATAGACTTCTTGGCGGCATTCTTCACACACATCATTCATAAAATCTTAACGGGTGGAGGAGGGGGCGGGAGATTTCGCCCGCGCGCCGCGACGCGACCAAGTAACGTCTCCGGCTTCCGTATTATTATATTACTCTTCGGTCCCCGGCTTATGTGTAAAAAATTCTGTTGGCATGGCCATGGCAACTGCAACCCTTGCAGAGTTCAGTTGTTTGGTGAGATTTGTAATAAATTCTTATCGTCGTTCAAGAGAATTTCCTTCAGTAGCAGCAGTGTGTGTGATTTAAATCATTATTTGGTTGACAATATCATGACAGCCGAATAGAAGGATGAATTAATTGTTTACAATACTTATCAATGACGTAAAATCAGTGCATGTTAGTTTTTTTATTTTTGTATGTCCTTTAGTCGGTAGGATTTCTTTTCGGTACCCTACGTTTTCTAGGACGTGTGCGTTGGTACATTTTGATCTCTACTGTTTCATTTAGCTCCGACAAAAATCGGCCACCGATTGAATGCCGCTTGCGCACGTTCTAAGACTAGACTGAACTAAGGGTACCTAGATAATATATTGTTCATATCTCGTCGGTCTAGTTAAGGTGGATGCTCCACGGTAGCCCGCGAAATTCAAATTTTCTTACGTTTTTTTGCAATTTGCTGGTCAGTAAGTACTAAATTGTACGTTGATTAAAATATGATTCGCAGCCGTAACAAATATGTATTTACAGAATTATAATCATTAAAGTCATCAACACAACTCTCTAAGATCAAGTAATCCTACTGAATGACTATTTCATGAAATCTTGACATTTTAGAATTATGCTAACTTAACAAGTTGTATTACTGATTCTACTACTACTACGCTACACTACTACTACTACGCTACGCAGACTACGCTACCGCTACTATTGTAAACTTTAACTTTAACAGAACGTTAGGCTAATAATTAGAGCGGTCCCCTGACGGGACAACATTTAATCAAAAAAATTGATACGTACTTACGTAAGGTCAAAATTTCAAGGTTATTTTTTTCTTTTTATAGGGTTTCACGTTTATACCTTTTTTGTTCTATTTGTGGCTAGTTTTCCAATAGTTTTTTTTTTAATTGTTTTAGGCTTTTTACATCCATACTATTTTTATTATTATATTGTGTCGGGGGTTTTTTAACTTTTTTTTTTATGTCTTTAATAAAATGAAACGATTGGATTTTTTTGTGTTTGTATGTTTGTTTGTTATACTTTCACATTAAAACGGCTGAATGGATTTGGATGAAATTAGGCACGCGGGTAGAACATGCCCTGGAGATGGACATAGGCTACTTTTTATCTTGGATCGTAGACAAAGTCACGGGCAACAGTAAGTCTTAGATAAACTGCAAATTAAACTCATTATTTTCGCAAATGGAGATGTAGTGTCCAATTCGCAAAACAGTACTTACAAAAACAAACAAACGAATTAAAAACCAACAGCTGACATATGGTAGACTCCTCAGCAATTTTAAACATCTTGCAAGACGTATAACAGGTCCTGTAACCACAGATTGGTGGCTACAAGTCTTTTAAAGGAAATCAGTGCTTCGGACAGGGGAAATAATAAACGGTCATTAAGTATTTACATTTATTTTACAATCGTTGGGACGGTCGCTTTTATCACAATGTTTGTCATTCGCTTTTAAATGCATTTATGTATTTATAAGAGATCATTTTTTTATTTGTTACAATTTCTGGATACTTAAAGCATTCAATATTACCATAATTTGAACATGTTTTGTTCGCCAAATTCAATAAAATTTAACTATAATTTTGGTACCACCCTAAGTTTATCTTTTAGGTATAACTTTACAAACAGTGTCTATATCATGAATTGTTTATTCGAAAATCTTGCCAGTTCCCTATACCTACAACACTTTGATGAACGCCTGCTAATGCTATGGTAAGTTAGAAGAGCGGTGACCGCCCACATAGCGTCCGCAATTTATCGGTGAATGACGTCACTGAACGTTACCTATGAAAGTAAGTTGGTGTGTTATTCTAGAGAGCGTTTTTGACACCATAAAGTTAAACCCATGTCATCATTTTAATGACAGCGGCCGTTATGTGCGGTCATGCGCTTTTCTAAGAAACCGTGCCTTTATTGAATTAATTTCTATTCGACGCTACATAACACTCGAGCGAGTCAGAAGTTATCATATTCATATTCATATTCATATATTTATTTGCATTCCATAATGTTGTAGAGGTGTTACAATGGCTTAAAGCTATGGTACAATTATGGACCCTGTAGGGCATATCTTAGCAAGCAAGAAGACTTTTGTCTTTATCAGATAATGAAATAGTCTTTTTGCATGTCTTGCATATTTTTTTTGTACCAATTAAACTAATTCAGTGTCTTGTAATAATAACGGATACTTATTCAAAAATCGCTTGGTACAGGCACATCTGACTACAATGTTTCTATAAGGTAATTTAATATTATTTTAAAGAAATACATTTTGTTAAATATTATTACACAAAGGACGGATGGTTATCAGAATCACATAGTTAATAAAGTATTTTGTAAGCATTTTCAATGGATCATGTTAAGTACAGACGTCAGCATATCAATCTACTACAATATGTCAAATGTCTTTAATAGATTTTCAACTTTATCGCTAAAGCATTAGGTTCAAGATTGATTGGGAAAATTTGACAGTTTCGGGTAGCTTGATGTGCTGGTGAATTTGAATTAAGTCAAACTGGATAATTATGTGCCGATTTATCAATCGTAGAAAGTTACTTTTATTTTTTTTATAAAAATGGTGGTTCATCAGCTTTTGTACAGAAAATGTGTCAAAACAATGTAGGTATTCCTCGGAGCAAAGTGATCTGACGATTACAAAATCGACCCTAAAAGTAATTAAAACAAAACAATATCTACACTTAAAGATAAAATAAAATTGAATATTATGTACCTATCTTATAAAATAAATCTTAAATAATAATTAAGAGACTAATTTGTAAAATAATTTGTGAAACGCAAATATATACAGGTACGCACGGCGACTTAGCAAGCTATACATTTCCAGTATAAGCTGAATTCTCATTCCGAAAAGCCTACACAATGCGTGGTCAGCTGAAACTAGAAATGTACATATAGCTTGTTATGTCGTCGTGTGGACCTTCGATGAGACTACCGCCTTTATCTTGCTCTTTATTCTGTGTGTTATAATTATTTTAAGAGTTTTTATCAGACCAATGACAAGGTGGTGAAAAAGCGATTGCCAAAGTAAACCTCTCTACATTTACTATCGCGTCTGTTTTGTCCAAAATTATTAAAACATTACTTTTGCGAGCTCGGTCAGGGATCGTAACATTGAGGGTTTTTATATGCGTATTTAAAGCTACGGGACGGTGATATTTAGTCTGGATTTAAATTGATGTCTTTCGTTTGTAGGGTTCCGACATGGTATATTTACTCCGTAGTTCCGACCTTCAAACGGTAGCTTGTAACTTTGTGACCGTCTGTAACGTGGGAACTTGAATTTTGTAAATATGTTAGTTCTTGATGAAGCGCATAATTCGATCAAAAGGTTTTCGTGGTAGGTACGTCTCTTTCTTTCACTCTCTTTTGCTTCAGTACTTTCTTGTTTTGGTGAGTGTGTAATTATTAGTAGGTACCTCTTCGTAGACCGTAGCTAAAGGTGTGATGGGTGGCACTATATGTACGGCAATCTATAATGATTACAGCAGTAGTACCTAAGATAGGGCAAATAACTGCTTGGGGGTTTGTTGCGCTACTTCTTCCCAACTAAAAGACTAGAATATGGCGAAGGGCTGGTTTTTGGGGGCTGTCTTGTGTAATCTTGATGTTCCAACCATGCTGATTTCCAGCCTAATTTGAATAAACGACTTTTGAGTTTCTGTTTTACACGCGATGTCGAGAACCATGGGCGGGTTCTTCTTGTCCAGGTCAAAAACACAAAAAATAAAATTCCAAGATCGTTCACAATACAGGGGCCTTTTCACAACACAGTGAAGAAATACGAAGCGCTTCGTTCAACAAAAGCGATGTCTAACAGATTTTTTCAAAATTACCATTATGGTAATTTGGCACTAGCCAATCCATTGGCATAAATAAATTTGGAGCAATGCCGAAACAAATTGCCACTTTCTTATATTTGGATGATCCACATGAATACACAGGGCAGTTTCAGAAGGTCCTCGGCTACATTGCTCGGCGATTCAGGTGCGAACTTATTGACACTTAAACGCCACGGAGGGTGTAGCCGAGGTCGAACAGTGTAGCCGAGGGCTACATAGATGACTCGATGAGAAATAAAGAAGAAATTAGCTCACGCATTACAAGGAATATAAATTTGGAGCCAAGTGTTGACTCTCGACCATCTACGAGCACACACGCGTACATTCCACCATCGTTGCCGCCGCCGCAGCCGCCTCCGTCGCCACCACCGACTGCAGAACTCTGTGGTCTCGTTTCTCCTACATTCACTCAAGAGAGTGAGAGAGAGACTGGTGAAAATGTGACTAATAATAATAACTTGACAACATTAAAAATGCCATCTGGCAACGTAATAATCAATTTTACAAATTGTTAAAATTTTTATAACTGCTTTAACAAGTGATTTAAGATTTATACGTTTAAGAAAGTCCGAGTTTTATTTATTTCCTCGCAAATATGTTATAAAACGTCGTATGACATACGTGCGCTTTGATAATTACAGCCTCTGCTTTCTTGTAGCAATATCGCCTCAGCTGTAATTTTCAACTTACCGCACTTATATCATAATGTACTATTAGGGCGCAATCGAGGCGTCTCGCCTCCAAAACATTAGTTTGTAGGGTTTTTTGTGATACTAATAAAGTTACTCTATACAAACAAACGTTTCGCAAGAGATAGGTTCCCCACACGAAGTGGTGATATTCCCAGATGGCTCCATCCGCATTTCCTCAAAGTTTTTAAGATCTGTTATTAATCTTCTGTTAAAATATCCTAGCTACACTCAACATCGTTAGACAATCACTGTGATAGCTTTACAATGGTAATACCTTTCATTTACAATGGTAATACCTTTCATTTACAATGGTAATACCTTTCATTTACAATGGTAATACCTTTCATTTAGGCAGTTCAACAATATTCGTTGCGTTATTTACGTTGTCAAGCAGACGAACTTTTCAAACATATGAAGCATTGGATTCAGAATTTCCTTCCAAATCTTTCGGATCGTGATGAAAGGTGTGTTACGCAATTAGATTGCAGCGGGGTAATTGTATAACACACATAAAAGGGCGATGCCTTTAATTTTGACAGTTCAACCACGTCCATTGCGTTATTTACTTTGTTGAGCAGACGAATTTATCAAACCTATAAAACAATGGATTAGGAATTTCCTTCAAAACCCTCGGATTGTGATTGAAAGTTTGTTACGCAATTAGGGTGCAGGTCTCTTTTAAACCTGATTGGTTTAACAATGTTAAAAAAGGGCATACACGTGACGAATGATAGATAATGGGGCTATACACAGACATAACGATATTCTAACTTTATAAAGCCATTTAAATTATGCGACTATGGCACCCGAAAACATTAAAATATGACATAGAATATATAATAAGATATTTCAGATCGCCGTGAGGTAGAATAAGTAGGTACCTAATACGATTAATATTTTGTGAACAGAAATGTCAAAAGTGAGTTTTGTTCGTTAATAAATATGAGAGATAATATTACAGGTTTTGGAACGCATATTGCTAACCACGGGCGTGTGTACACCACACGTTTTTGCCACCTGATGTATAATTATAGGGTAATTTTATTTTCGGCGCGTGCGACCTCGTTTTCGCACGCGATTGCATGTTTCAGCGGCATGTGTTACCATGGTTGTGGTTAGCACCGTGCAAAAAGGAGCTTGTACGCGTCAAATATTCACCTAAACTGTAATGGTCCTTACGGTTATAATTACGGTCTTTCTCCAACGCCGCTTGCGGTTGTCAAAATAGGTACTGAGGTGGTTAGAGTATTTTGACATTCATATTTGATATTATGCAAACTGCATTGTGAAATATGAAAAATATAAAATTACATACGTTTTTACATTTGAAGGTGTGGGAGGGAATATGTTCCCACCACATTTTGTTAATCAGAAGTTTATATATTACCACAGATGCACCTAGTAGAACTTTATCACCTAATTACCAGGAGCCGCGGTCATTGCTAGGGCTAGTCGTGGTCGGACTGGAGTCGTTCAGCAGAGAATCTTCGGTGTCTTCGTCATCATTGCGGGGCTCTTCAGCCGGGTGTCGGCAGAATGGACAGTGGCCTTTACTGATTTGCTGGATCTCGAAGTCTTCCATGTAGAACAGCTGTATAAAATTAAATATAAAGTCTTAGATTCAATTTCCGATATGAAAGTACGAAAGAAGATGCAATTATTCAGAACAGGCTATATGGCACACAACATTATGTACACTAATAATAACATTGAAGAATTTGTTTGAACGCGCTAATTTCTGGAACTAGCAGTCGAATTTGAAAAATGATTATTGCAGTCGATTTTAGTTAGTAAAAATAATACTAATTTTAAGTTGTAGGTAAAGGTACTTTTGAGTTGGCGGCCCTATAGTTGTAATAAAGAGAGACGTACGTTATGACAGTGTTCGCAGGCGGTCGCAGGCAGTTCAGGCAGCATGTTGCGGTACATGAGCGGTCGCAGCGGCGGCCGGTTGATCACTACCACGCTGGCAGGGCTCAGCTGTATCAACGCACCCCGGCTGCATACTACCACGCCTAGATCGTCGTCCTGCAAACATGTAAAAAATAACATTTTACTTCGGCTACGTCGCAATCACTTTAGGACGCCCTCAGGCTAGGTGGAGCGACGATCTTCGCAGGGTGGCTGGTAGAAGCTGGATGAAAGTGGTCGAGAAACAAGATGAATGGTGTGCAATTGGAGAGGCTTTGTCCGTAGCCTGATGATGAAGCACTTTCACAAATCACTCAAGGTTTTGTACTAATCATTCTTAAATTATCAGTACACAACCTTGATGTAGACTATAAGAATGAAGGATTTTTACAGGTCAGAATATAAACCTAATTTGTAAAAACACAATATTTTAAGTGCTATTTACTTTTAAAAGTAGGTAAGTAAGGAACATTTTCTTCTTTACGATTTGTAGGTTATGCCGATCTCAAAAATCCGCTTGAGCCTACTTGTTAATCGTCGAAGGACAAGAATAAGTCAGGAGGCTGTAATCAGGTCCATTATTAGAGACCCAGGACCCCTGGGCACTTTGGAAATTTAGCAAATAAAATTCACTACAAAACATAACAATTTCAACCGACTTCAATTCCTATAATTAATTTCTGATGTTTGGTGTCGAATTGCCCATTTCGAGTCATCAGATTTAGTGAAAGCCTATAATACCTTTGTCAGGTTTGCCTATTTAAGTCGTTTTGAATGAGTCTTCGTACGATGAGATGAAAATCAACGGCACTGAACATCCCGTTATTTATTTGAAATCTGGGCTCCTATCTGTAACTTTTCATGTAATTTTTGGCGTTCTCTCATCATGCATCGGCTGCCAAGTTTTCGTGATGAATATGATTGCTGCGAAACCCTCTGTACTAAAAACTAAAAAAAAAAAAAAAAAAACTGGGCCTACTACTGACTTCTTAGGAGGAATATTCGAAGTTGCTGGCCAAACTTTAGTAATTGGCACCAAAACAAAGAGATGTAGGGACAGAGCACTATTGTAAAATTGATTTTAAAAAAAATCACTTACCTCATCAACTTTATCTAGGAATGGATCAGCGCCATCTACGTCATGGTCTATTCTGAGGACTTCAGCGCCATATTCTGTGTTCTCGGCATCCGTAGACTCCGGGAGGGGCGCGCGCTCGATTAGATCCAACGCTTCTTCGTAAGTTATTCCCTCGGCTGGCTCGAATTGAACGAGAGGTAGCACTTCTGTTAAAAGATATGTTGATTATTACATTTTTAATACAAATCACTGCAAAGTTCCGGCTAAGTAATCTGGCAGATAATTTGGCACGAATACTCTAACATATTAACACTTATCTTGTGGATATTGGACACTGAGACAGGCTGTTAATGTTCGCAAATGCAGTTAGCATAGTTATACTAGGTGGTAGGGACATTGACGCACAACCTGTTACCATGGATTACTACACAGTACATGATTGCGTTGAAATTTTTCGTTGGTTCTGTCGGCGGTCTGTAGTTTCTGCTTACTCCCATAGGCAAGGCGTGAGGTAATACATAAACCCACCCCTTCCCCATGAGAGTGTTTATGTAATAAAAGCCCTCTTGAGCAAGCGTTGGGATCAATGGTCGTGCCTTCTTTGAATGAAAAGAGGCCTTCGCCCTGCAGTAGTATAGGCTGGTATTATTATTATCTGTAATAACTGACCGTGTGTAGCAAGCGAGTGCGCTAACGCATGTCTACAGAAAGGGCAGTGGGAGGCGCAAAGCGGCGGCGCGTGACGTCGGCAGCGCCAGCACAGCGGCGCCACCTCGTCGTCGCGAGTCTCGCCTCCAGTGCTGGCGCGGGTCTTCAGTATTAGCAGCTCCACGCTTTCCTGAATAAACACAGTTTTCATATAATGGATATTACAGTTAAGAAAATGAACATAACGGAATGGCTATGCGTTCTTTTGTTTTAGGGCCAATGCTAAAAGGCGAAAATAATTATGCGAAACCGCTGCGAAATATTACTACATTATGATGCGATCTGAGTAGCGGAACATCATGCGAGTCAGTTGAGAAAAATATCGTCGCTTTCGACTAACTTCAATTAAACCAAGAGATCCGAAGCAGACCTATAAAGTACTACTTCGGAGCTCTTGGATTCGTTTTTCCATAAAATCAGCATCCATTTTACAACAAAGTTTCGACTTGTCGACTGCCACAGATACGTGCGAAACAAACGCGGCACTGCAACAAAATAGCAGGCTGAGCGCGCAGGTGCAACCGGCTTCCGAGCAGATCGGCGAAATCGCGCGGGAAAAAGATAGAATCAATCAAATCTATATGTTAAATAAAACAATCAGTTTCGTTTCCGTAGCACTTGTCGTACAACGGACAAGTCATGGCGAAACTACTGCGGTTTCGTTGCTTTGGTTTCGCGGCGGAAGTGTGATAACTCAATGGATGGTTATTGACACGCATAATATACACATATAGTATTATACGTGGAGAAAATACTTTCAATCAATAATAGCCTTAAATGTAAAGGCCTATATTCCGCTAGTTTTCACACACTCATTGTCTGTGAAATGAAAAAAATTTCTGTGAAGTGAAATGAATGTAATCTAAAATGTGGCTGTATACAACAAGCGAGAAAGGTTAACACTCATACATCTGCGTGTGATGGTAAGAAATAAACTACGTTAAACGAATGACAAGTCACGAACAATCGTTGTGCGTAGGTGCGTGTGCAGGTATGCGTGCATTTTCGCGTTTTGCATGGAGCCTGGACCCTCTCTATCTATTTTGTATCACGGATTTTAGCTATCGGCGTATAAATAAAATAATATTTTCAAACCAACCTGAAACTTATGTGGTATCTGCAAGCCCAATATTTTGTCCAACATTTGTCGAGCCAGCGTGTTTGCGTTCAACGCCTTCGCTTGTTTTGATAAACATAGATACAAACAACTGGTATTATGATTAAGGATAATTTACTATGAAGGGTATCAATAATTTTTATCTTGTACTTAGTGTCTTTGTACTTAGCCACGCGAAAAAGTGTCCATACTGGGAAGAGTGAGCTCACACATTATAGAATAGTATAGAATACTCTTTATGTACACCATAGAAATTACAGAACATAAGTATATACATGTTAAAAAGGGTGACACAATGGGCGGTCTTATCGCTAAGAGCGATCTTTTAAAGGCAACCTTTGGATGGATTAAAATTAAGGAGAGATATAGCGTTTAGCATTATTATATAGCGTTTCCATGACGATCCAGTCACGTCACTACGTCATTGTGTGCCAGACAGAAACGCGACTATCTTTTGACGCGGTAGGGTGTATCTAATGATTTAAATCTTTGCCGCTGTCATCATTTTCATGGCAGCCGTCACTGCGGCCGTTATGTGCGATCACCGCTTTTGTAGGAAACCGTAGCTTTATTAAGAATGTCGGGAGCGCAACGTTCGCCTTTAGGAGCTAGTACAAATGATAAACAAAAGTGTTTCTGTTCTCCTGGTTGGTTTTATGCACACCCAAGTCAAATACTTCATTTGTTTTAGGAAAATGTCTTTGCATGAGTTTAGTACAATGTCAATGCAAGAAATTGTTAGATTTTGTTCGAATGTGCAAAGCGCCATGTCGAGAAAGTTCTTTGCTAGCACTAGAATCCTTCGATGCCCGTGACATAAGACACTGCTTTATCCCCTGATACCAAACTTATTTCTCAAAGGATACAACAATGAAACTCCAGTGGGCGGCTCGGCATCCAGCATGGCGAGGACGTACCGCGCCGCGTTGAGTAGCGCCTCGGGCTGGTGCAGCGAGAAGGGCTCGTTCACACAGCGGTGTACCACGTCGTATGCGTGGTAGATGCGCGCTAGCCGGTCATTGTGTGTGTACGCACGCAGCGATGGATTGCGATCTCTGCGGGTAAAACGTGCATTTGGTAGAATAGAATGGAATTCTCTTCACTATGTACACATTTTTTTTTTCGTTATAACGTTTCCATTTAGTGATACTTTATTCACATTCCAATCTACCCTATTAGCTAATAAGTAATTTAAATATAAGTTAAACTGCTAACTATAAAATTAAGAAATCGTCCAATAACGTTCATCTTTTTCACTTCGTATTCAGGGGAAGACACTTATTTCACGTGTTCTTTATAATAGTCAGCTCTTTGATCATATGAATAATAAAATAATAAAATATATTTATTTCACTAAAACATAGCACTTTGCACTATATACATTATTTGAAAAATAATATTTACATTTATATGCAATAGTAGACTCTATCTTTTAAACTAGGACTAGCCTGTATCTCAAAAGATAGGGTTCAGTCAAAATGGATTTAACAGAATCCATTTTGACTGAACCCTATATATTATATTCTAAAAAAAAAAGTGTCAATAATTTGTACTAACAGCTGTTACAAAAAAAAAAAAAAAAAAAAGTGAAAATAAAACAATAACAAAACTAATCTTATGTTACACAAAGAGTGTGATAAACGGCAGACATGCATGTGTATGTATGTGTTGAGGTGTGTGGGGGTGTGTGTGTGTGTGGGGTGTGTGTGTGGGGGGGTGAGGGTGAGTGTGTTGTCAAAGTGATTCCGTGAATGTAATAAATATGTAATAATTGGATATAAAGTGTGAGATGTGATCTTTGAGTATGTATGTGATATTATATTAGGAGATGTAAGTTAGCAGATTCTCTGTTTCCACAAAGTCCTGTTGTAATAGCCATTGACTTATTTCTTTCTTTAACATATATCTATTTAAATCCAGTATGTTTAGCTTTTTATGCAGATTTTTATATAAATGCCTACATAAAACGTAAAATTGGTGTTGGGCAAAAGATGTTTTATATTTAACGCCTGCCGGGATATTTGTGCGCTTTTTAGGGTTTGATTTGGGCATGGATCTATGAGTCCTGAGGGCCGCCTGGAGGATGAAAAGTTGTCTAACAGTCAGGACCTCACAGTCCTCGTAGAGTTGTTTAGTTGGAAATCGGTATGGTTTTTTACACATAACCTTTAGTACTGCTCTTTGAGCTCTCTCAGCTCTCAGCATGTTGGTTTTTGATGCACCACCCCACGCAGTAATGCAATACCCAATTATAGACTGACACAGTGCAAAATAGACCATCCTCAGTGTTCCCATATCAGCAGGTTCTCTTAGCGCTTTGAAAACGTAAATGAGCCGCAGTATTCTGGAAGTCATCATATCGAGCTGTTTGCCCCATCTAAGGCATTCATCAATTTGCAAACCAAGATATTTGACACTATCACGTCTGTCCAGTGAAGGGCAAGTACACGTATTAGATGAACTCTGGCACGAGTCAGCAATTATAGTAAAATCTTTAGGCGGCATAGTATTTCGTCGTATAGCGAAAGGAATGTAGCAGGTTTTATCTAAATTGAGAGTTAGTAGGCTATCGTGGAACCAGCTCATGACCTGACTTAGAGCATTTTCTGCTATTGTTTTAACCATATCCCAAGTAGGTCCATAAATGACGATTGCAGTGTCATCAGCATACGCGTATAACTTGCAGTTAGGGAGAATCATTCTGCAAAGGTCATTCATGTAAATTAGGAACATAGTGGACCCCAATATGCTTCCCTGGGGTACGCCATATGTCACAGTTTCCTCATCACTGCGATGATCACCTATCCCAACCAGCTGAGAGCGATTTTTTAGATAGTCTCTAAACATTTCCAGTGCCGCGCCTCGCACACCCAAGCGCTCCATCCTTGCTATAAGTTTGGGAACAGAAACCGTGTCGAAGGCCTTCGAGAGGTCTAGAAATATGCCTAAGCATTTAGATCCACCATCAAGTTCCTTTGCCACAAATTGTGTAAGGTCCAAAACAGCATCCTCTGTCGATACCCCAGATTTAAAACCATACTGGTTTTCTGCGATGATGCGATGTTTGTTCAAGAAGCCTTTGAGTTGCTTATTGAGGATCCTCTCAATTATTTTTGAAATCGATGGTAGGATTGAGATTGGCCGGTAGTTATTGACACAGTCTCTGCTCCCGGATTTGTATATTGGAAGGATGATAGCCTTTTTTAGTGCGTCAGGAAAAGTTCCTGTCTGAATATAGCGATTGCAGATATAGGTTATAGGAGGCACCAGTTCCTGTCGACACTTTCTTAACAGAGCTGATGATATTCCGTCCCAACCCACTGCACAGTCATTACGTAATTGTGAAATGATTGAGTCAATTTCAGTTTCATTGACTTGTAGCAAGACAAGAGTCAATTGGGGTTAGACTATCACATGGATCGCTGATTGGCGGTGACGTAGCTTGCCTGCTTTTCTTAATTATATCATCGGCTAAATTTTTACCAATGTTACTAAAAAAAGAACATACCTGATTCACCGAGGATTGGGGATCATCGTCTATCTTTAGCAACTCGTCTGGACCGGTACGTTCCTTACGTGTATTAGTTATTTCTTGTATGGTTTTCCATAGTTATTTTGGATTACATTTGGCCTTTCGAAGTTCACATTTTTCATAGGTTAATCTGAGCTTACGAAGCAAGTCATTACAGTAATTTCTATAACGGGTGTAAGTTATCTTTAGGGTTGTATTGTTAGGTGATTTATTTAATCTCATATGCATTTGATCCCTATTTTGAATACACTTCAACAAGCCAGGGGTAATCCACGGTTTCAGAATTCTTTGTCTCCTTGGAATTAAAATTTTAGAAGTATTTTTTGATATTGAGGTATTTATTAGTGATATAAAAGTGTTTAGCAATTCATTTGTGTCTTGAATGTTGTAAATATCCGCGAAGTCAATGTTTCCTATTTCTGACTTAATCGCGTCTAAGTTGGGACGAGATTTAAAGGATTTTGGATATTGGGTTTTTTTGGCATTTGTTAGCATCAATATAGTAGGTTTATGGTCTGTAATGTAAGATTCGAGAACTAATGTGATAGATGGTAATTTTGACTTTAATAAGACGTGATCTTAACAATTTTCGAGTCTGGTGGGCAGTAAATGAGTAGGTATTAGGCCATGAGAAGCGTTTAGAATCAGATATTCCAAGCTATGTGGGTTACTATTTCCAGGTTATATATCAATATTTAGATCACCAATTAGTGCAATGTTTGGATATGAAAAGAGACCCTCCAATATATTATTTAGGCTTGTTAGGAAGTTTTCTAAATGTGCAGCAGAGTTATAGGATGGAGATCGGTAAATAGTAACAAATGCAAACTTGGAATCTATTTGGCACACCAAAGTGTTTGAGTTAGCTAAGCACGGTTCCCAAATTGTGGCGTTAAGGCTTGACTTAGAGTAAACAATTACACCTTCATTTTGGTTCGAAGTTAGTTTCGTCGAGTGTGACAAGTAACCATTCAGTGCTGGAGGGTTGTTTATTTTACTAAGCCAACACTCTGTTAATACAATAACATCAATATTTATTTTCGTTAGGCATATTAGTGCCTGTAACTGACAAAAAATTTTCTTAACACTGCGGATATTCATATGTAGTATTTTAATATTACTCTCAGAAGCGACAAAATAACAGATAATCGACTCACAGATTTAAATGAAGCAATTTTACATATTGCGACCATTGTGTCATGGACGGTCATATGGTTAAAAACGATCTTCAAAAGACAACTTTTGGATGGATTAAAGGGAGAACGAGAGACTGCAGGCAGTCGGTTACTCTTTCACGCAAAAACTACTGCACGGATTTGGATGAAATTTGGCACACGGATAGTTAATAACCAGGATTAACACATAGGATACTTTTTATCCCGATTTTCCCACGGGATCGCTACTTATGCGGGTGAAACCGCGGGGCGTAACTAGTCCTCTATAATATATACATACTAATTTCCTACTCTATACAGTCTTGCCAGTAAGTGTTTGGTATAGTACTAACTTTTCGGTTGTAGCCACCGCAGCAGTCTCAAGGCACTGCGTGGCGAGCAAGTGATGGAGATAGCCCGCGTCGCTGAACCTCTCCTCGGCGACCGCGTTACCGACGAGGATCGTGAACACTCGCATCGCCGTCGTCGTCTCACCGGCCATGTGGTACGCTGAAACATACGAATTAGTCATAAAAACAGAACATACTTTACTCGAATTTAACACCTAATAACTGTTATTAATTTGTCTTTTTTAACGAACTAACATGGATGGTTAAAAAAGATTAGTTAGATTTACTTACTAGATATTATCTACTAACTATTTGCAATTGCATGTCATCACTAAATGACCGAATGTGTATCTGCACTGAATTTTATGTCTACTATAATCTATATTACGGTTCTCTTTCCTAAAAGAAAGTGACCGTCACGCGAATACGCGGTCGTTGTGAGCGTACGTACGTGCCTGCCGGACAACTGAACGCAACGATCGCTTGTTATCGGGACACCGGGTAACACAACTCTTATACAATATCATTAATTTGGCGATCAACAATGGCAGCTTTATTGTTGAATTAGGACCGGTTTTTTGATCCGTAGTTAACTCAACCGATTGTTAAAAATAGTAACTATTGGTTAAATTTTTGCAAAATGTGTTTTTCGATCAATTTTTTTAGAGCCGGTTTTTTGATCCGTAGTTAAACTCAACCAATTGTTAAAAATAGTAAGGAATTGTTATTTTTTTAACTAATAATAAATTATTTGATCATTAGCAATGATATTATATCATTAGATAAACTAACAATTGATCAAAAAACACATTTGGCAAAAATTTAACCATAAGTTACAATTTTTTTAAATTGGTCGGGTCTAACTACGGATCAAAAAACCGGCCCTTAGCGAAGTCAACCTAACCATTAGTCAGGAACGTTACTGCGTTTTTGTCTGGCTAATATTTTGATCACGGCAAGAGCTACTTTCGTATAAAATAATCTTACTATTATATTCCCACTGAGAATCAGGCCTCCTCGTTGTGGGAGGGAGCGTTAGATAAGGCTCCTTCTCACAACTGTTAGATAACAGTGGGGGTCCAGTCCAGGTTGGCGAAAGTCACATGTCTTTGAATGTGTGTTTTTAGGACATGCCAGTTACCTTTTAAATTTTAAGAGGAGCGGTGATGTAATCATTTATGTCAATAGAAATTAAGAAAAGAGAAACCATATGTCGCTGTCTGAAATTATCGTGTATCATGTATTGCTGTAAAGGGAGTGACTACAGAGAAGACGGCTGATACAAATGTTTGTAAGAACTAGACATGCTGCGCCAACTACGAATAAATTGGGATACGGGCAGGAGTGGAGGGTAATGATGATAAAAGAATAGTAGATTGTATCAATAGGGAGCAAAATAATATTTTTACGGCGAGGGCGCTTTTTTAATCCAGAGCGAAGTGAGGGATTCTTTAGTAGAATCCTGAACGTAGCGAGACATTCAAAGTACTTCGCCCGAGCCAAAAATATTTTTTGCGCCCGAGTGATACACTCTAATTTTCATCATCCACTATGAGAAAATAAATGCGCCTCATATTTTATTGTAATATTATTATTTAATAAAACATAGAGTAACAACTAAATTGAAATTAAATAGTATCTAATAATAAAACAACTAAAACAACTACAAACTTATATTTACATTTGAGACATTTTCGCAATTATGAAAATTTATTGTTACAGTTTTATTAGGAATAGAGATTGTTGTAGATTTTAAATTCTGCGTGTTTGAAATAATGTCCGAATCTGGCTCATTTTGAGGAAAATGTGACGGTGAATAACGTTGTTTGGATGTAGATGGGCGCGGCGACTGTGGCATGGATGGATTAACTGAAGGTTGCAATTTAATGTTTTCCACGATGCGTTCACATGTTTTCGCCTTGTTCTCAATGGAGTATTATATATACCCCTCTGCTATAGCACTCGACTTCCATCCTCCATGTCGCTTGAGAACAGTTAAGTCCGCTCCAGAATCTGCCAAAAGGCTAGCAGAAGTACGACGAAAACAATGTCCTGTATACAGCTTGATATCTGGTAACTCCGAATAAGTAGCGATTTCTTGTGGCATGTTAAAAGTTTTATTTTTTCCCATAACTTGTATGAAGCATTTTGATAACGGATGAAAAACCGATTGGTCTTCATATCAGAAGGACGCAGGTCCAGGTATTTCTGCACAATAGTCTCCTCGGATTACGAACGATCGGTAAATTTTTGTTTTTCTGTCTGTCAGCTTTACTAACAGTAAATCATCCGAGTGATTTTCGACGTCATCAACAGTTATTTTTAAAAGTTCATTGCCATGACAAGCTCCTTGTACTCCGAAAATTAAAGCCACCTGTAACAAAACCGAATGTGAATAAGACAAGTATCTATCGAAGTACAGGTTACAATAAAATGCGCATTTTAAAACACTATGGTTATACTTTACTAATCCACCATATACATAGTTACTTACTTTTACGGCAAGAAAGAGTTTGTCGGGTGCCTCGTTAAGGAAAGTCTTCACGTTTTTGACTGAGAACACTTTGGATTTTTTAGGTTTAAATCCATCAGACATCCTCTTCAGATACGCTATTAATTTCGAATATGTGTCCAGTTTTACGTCGTTATTTTCTAATAACGACGTAAAACTGGACACAGTCAGTTCTCTGACTGTTGATTTTAGCATTGAGTAGGTACTCCAAAGAGTGGAAGATTGTTTAGTTTTGGCTAAGTACTGGAAGTAGTGGCCTACTTCTAGTACTTACCCAAAACTAAACACAGATTCTGAAAAATTCTTGGCGCCTCTTGCATTTCTCCATTCAATAAAATTACCATGGGCTTTCATATATTTCTCCCGGGATTTTGCAGATTATCCATCACTTTTCTTGCGTCAGTTCTAATACTTTCAGGAGTTAATTCTATACTTTCACTGTCACTTGAAGAACTCATTTTTTAAAACAAAACCATGAATTTCTAACAATCCGTGAAAATTGTCGAAAACGCGGGCTGTAGTTCGCGTGTTTTTAATTTCATTTCTTTTTTTTTTCTCGGCCTGCGGCGCTACTATGGGCTGTCGTACCAGCCAGTCTTTATTCAAACAATATTTGCGTTCGATTTCTTTGGCGCTGAACACTAAGATGTTCTAAATTAGAAAAGTGCGCGGCAAAGATAATTGCGGCGCACTTATAAGTAAAGAGGATTAAAAACTCATTAATGCCCGCTAAAAGTTTCTTATAGAAAACACCACCTTTGGGTGCACTTAAAGGCGAACCAATTCTTTTTTTTTTAATAGATGGGATGAAAAAGAATGTCTAACCTTTCTGTGCATCAACGAATTTGTTTTCCTGCGCCATTCGGTGCGCGTACGGCAGGTACACCTCGCGCTTACACTCGACGTGCTCGCGAGCCAGCGCGAACGCGCGCGACCACTCGCCCGCCGCCACTGCCAGCTGCGCCACTTTACTGTGAGAATTGAACAATATTCATCTTATTAGCATAATCAGCCGATAATGTTCCCACTGCTAGGACACCAGGCCTCCTCTCTTCGAGACGGAGCAGGCTGTAATCCATCAAGCGGACCATGTTACACTGTTGATCAAGGGGTCTTACCTCCTTAATAAAAGGTGTTACACAATACCATATTGCAGTATAGAGCGAGCCTTGTGAATGTGTTCCGGTAGCGCTGCTTGGGGGAAGCCAATGTACACCACATTTTCCACTGAATGGTGCAGTACTTACATGTAGTCTCCAAGTCGTTGGTATACGTCAGCGGCAGTGGCCGGCTCACCAGCCTTCACTAACGCCTCTGCCACATAACGAAGTGACCCACTTGAACCCTTGTCTAGTTTGCGCGCCAACTCAATCAACCTGAAACGTTATATCAAACAGTTTAAATATCAGGCCTGATGTTATAGGTGGTAAGGTTGAATTTTGATCGGAAATGGAGTTTTGAAATGAAATGCGACTGTCGTTTACGAGGTTTATTGGTAACAATTTTAACATAGGTTCATACGTATATTTATTTTTATTAACTTGGCGTCGACGTTAGTAAACCAAAGGACTATGATAGTTCTTTCGAAGCAACTTTTTCGTATTAAGTATATAGAAAGGCTCCAAATCGCTTGCAGAATACGAATCTTTGGTCAAGTCAAACCGAGGACCCTCGAAAATGTCCTCGCTTTGAAAGGGTCCTCGGTCGTGCCTTGTGTATTCATACGCACGTCCTCGGATGGTACTTAAAACGAACACACGAACACGCTACACGCACACACACCTCACTGCATGCCATAATTATAACGAATCTCATTTTTATCTATCGCGCTTCTATATTATATTCTCTGTACATTCAGAGGTCTGGCTCTTGTGAGACAGGACCTCCTAGTATAAGAGCCAGGGCTACACTGATATTTGTGTCTTGCAGTGAAAATAAATAATTAAAATTTATATGGCTGGGGTCTATCTGATCACACGCCGACCGCAACCGACGACGTCTAGCCGTCCATCACCAACGACGGCCGAATGCTGTGTTCGTAAATACGCGGGCCCGGTCTCGCTCGCACGCCGCACTCGACCGCCAGTTGCGACAGCGGCAACGAACGTTTTGGCGACCGGCGGCGGGCCGGTCGTTCGTCGTGACGTCACCGCACGCAGTCGATAGCGTTTGACGTGCACCAGCACCTAGCTTCTGACGTTGCATAAGTGGCCATACAGTTTTATATATACCAATAATAAAGCTGAAGAGTTAGTTTATTTGAACGCGCTAATCTTTGGAACTAGCAACGTACCGGATTTGAAAAAAAAATGCATTTGGTAACCCATTTCTTGAAGAACGTTATATAACGTTACGATCCTTAGGAGACGAGTAAAACGAAAAAAGTCAGAATAGCACGTGCGGACGATGCGATGTGACGCGGTCTGTCGGGGTAACAAGAAATATCACTCTGATGAAGTCACGAGCAGAAGCTAGTGTGAAGAATAAATTAAAAATCTGTAGTCACATGTCTCTCCTCCCGGTCTCCGCCATCAGTTCGGCGGCACGTTTCACATCGCCCGCTGCGAGGTACATCTCAGCGGCAGCGCGTGGCTCGTTCACATGCCTCGCCCACTCTGCGCGGCGACGAGCTAAAGCCGCTAGGCCTTCCCCCTCGCCCACATATTCCTGTAAAATAGAAGAAAAAGTAACAGAATATTTATGTGAAATGAGCTCGAAGTGAGGTAAATACGAGTATAGTGTCGATCCCTAGCATCTGATGGAATGATAGTTCACTTCATGCTCACTTCCTCAAATGTTCTCACGGTGAGATTTTTACAGAATAGACCACATGCAGTGAAGTTTTTGCAGAACTTGCCAACACGCAGTGAGCAAGCGTGGTGCCTCTTCTCTACAGACCCAACTGTAGGAGTAGAAGGTTTTGCTCTTGGAGAATTTGTTGTATATTGTTAAGAAGGCGAAGTGTAATAGATGTGTCAACAATTTTAAAATTCAAAGACTTAATGAAAATTATGAGGTTGGGGTTGGGGCTTGTTGTTTTTGTGTGTTTATGTCCTTTTTCATGCGTCATGTTTGCCGCAAATAAAAGCATTTTCTTTCTTTCTTTCTTTCTAGGTAGCTTTTGATCCGAGTGGTGGATTACCGCACTCCATCTTCCATAACGGAGACCTAAGCTCAAGCCATGGAAAAAATTTAGGCTGATTATGTAGTGTTGACCCAGAAAGCAGAGAGCGGTGGTGGCCCAGCGGTAACGGCATTGACTTTCGAGTTGTAGATCGTGGCTAGTTGTAGATCGTGGGTAGTTGGAGATCGTGGGTAGTAGTAGATCGTGGGTAGTTATAGATCGTGGGTAATTGTCGATCGTGGGTAGTTCTAGATCGTGGGTAGTTCTAGATCGTGGGTAGTTGTAGATCGTGGGCAGTTGTAGAGCGTGGGTAGTTGTAGATCGTGGGTAATTCTAGATCGTGGGTAGTTGTAGATCGTGGGTAGTTGTAGATCTTGGGTAGTTGTAGATCGTGGGTTCGTACCCAAGCAGGCGCTTTACTTTGTGTAAATACCAACTCTTATGTATGTCCTTCTTTATATTGCCTCTTCTGTATTCTTAGAGGCTATCTTATTAATTTCTAGCTTTTGCATACGGCTCGCCTGCGTAGAGGTTGGAATTCCTGGATATTCACATTTCCATATGGATTATTTCCAGGATAAAAATTCCTATGTCCTAACCCAGGTCTTGCTCTATTCGTGTGCCAACTTTCATCCAAGTCGGTTAAGGCGTGAAAAGTTAACAGACAGACTTACTTTCGCATAGATATGGATTAGTATAGATAGATATGGATGTAGCTAAGGAGTCTTTAATGCACACTTACTTGAGCCTTGTTGAACATCCTAAGGTCCACGTAAAGATTCAGTGCTCTTTCGTCTCGCCCTGCACTGTGGTACGAACGCGCGGCGTCGGCGTACCGTCCCCGGTACGCCAGTATCTCGCCTAAAACAACTGCGCGTTTCTCGCCAGCCTCGAAGCGCTCCTGTTGGGTTATCAAGGTTTTATGATGTGGATAATTATAGTGAATCAAAGAAAATGATTATTTTTATAAATAGCTCGTATTGTCCTCACTCCACTCCTTCAAATAACGACAATAGTAGTAAAAGAACAGCCATATGCATAAAATCGTCTTCTTCGAAGTCGTTTAAAAACGCCAATTTTATACAGGATGTCTTGTAATTTATGGTGTGATGTACGAATACATGTGTGGGTCACACACTATCACACCCTAGAACGAATTCTAGGGCGTGATAGTGTGTGACCCATTTGCAATAATTAAGCACCCCATAAAGCCTAGGCGAAAATTATGGAATTCAAGAAAACCATTTTTCATTTTTTTTTTTTTGTATATTTCCCAGAATTCGACACAGGATATCACTTTTCTTTAAACTCTCAAATTGCATGGCCATCATTGCTATTCCATTGGGTATCTAATACGTTAACAAACCTTTCGATGTAACAAAATGTTCTAAAACATTAAACGTTTAAAAGTTAAAGGAAGAGGAGTTAATTAATTATTTTTTTAAATTTCTGACCAGCGTGTGGTAGTGTGAGATCTGCCTTAGGTTAAGCCAGATTTTCTATATATAACCAACATATTTTAAAACAAAATATCTGTATATTTACTTGTAAATGATCAGTGAGGTTAAGGAACACAATGTTCTCCCTTCGCTGGAAGGCCTTCCTAGCGATCTCGAAGGAAAGCTCCTCTAGAGCAGCCACTCCTAGCCGCTCCCAGTCTAACGAAGTCACACCCAGACACGCTACCGAGTACGCCTCACTGGAATCAAAATCATTAATTTCTGGACCTTTCTCATCAACTTCGCCTAGGCACTATCCAGTATGCCTTAGCATAATCAGCCTAAAATGTTCCCACTGCCTCCGCTGGGACACAGGCCTACTCTCTGTGAGAGGGAACGGGCCGTAATCCACCACGCGGGCCCAGAGCGGTTTGGTAGATGTTACATGACTTTGAATTTTTGGTAAAACAACTGGCTCGAAGGTTTAGGTACTTCACATGAAGGCCAAATATATTTTGCTTAAACTAAAAATCATCAATCATTTTAACCTCACTACCGGTTTCAGCACCCTCGAAACTATCTGTCTCCCTCTCTCTCTATTATACTACTGTTACTGTTAGCTTGCATCATCCCACTGTTTGCAAAGGCCTCTCCCATAGAAATGTAAAAAACAGGAGAAGTGGCAAGGAGGCGGGTCTGTGTCGTCGCGGCATGGCCGAAACGACCATGCACTAGGCAAATGGCCGTCTCCGGAAACTAGTGCGCTTTCGACCGTGATCTTGAAAAAATATAAAAATGTTGTTGTTCAGTGGTTTCTTGTAAAAACCGAAGCCAAAACCAAAACTTTGTAAATCATGGAATCACTTACCTTAAATATAAGTATTTTACTATATTTGTCTTTAAAATCATGAAAAACAAATTGTAAAATATTTCTTGCTTTTACTACGTTAATTTTGTTTTCAAATATCACAACGACTGTACAATTTTCGCAGTAAATACATCTTAACCACTGCCTAAGTATGTCACTAAGTGACTAGACAAGCAATGTAAAAATCACAAAACGATACTTTATTTATGCGGTGCATCGCATGGTACGGCTGCTGCTGGTTGCGGCCAGCTAGTGATGTGGCTGTGCAGATACACTAACGTAGGCTATCGACAACAATGTCGACTACAAAACGAATATATAGTTAATTTTACAATTTGTCAACCGTTTTAACCCAGTTGGAAGACCCTTGAGAGGATGTAATATTAGGGGTTAAAGTATGAAATTGCCGATTTGTACTGAAAAATTGAAATTCGTTTTTTTTTTTTAATTAAACATTTATTTAATCAAAATAATTACCAATATTATCTATACATTGCTGCCATCCAATAGGAAGGTCATTTATGCCTTTGCGATAGAACTCTCGTGATCTAGATTCGACAAACTGTGTGAAAGCATTTTGTACTGCCTCCTGAGAAGAAAACTTTTTATCACGTAGAAAATTGTCCAAATCACGAAAAAAAATGGTAGTCCGTTGGACCAAGGTCTGGCGAATACGGAGGGTGAAGAATGGTTTCTAATTGCAGTTGCTGTAGAGTTAAAACGGTTTCTCGTGCTGTATAAGGTCTCGCGTTATCATGGAGCAATAATAGTGATGATCGATTCATGAGTCGGGGCTGTTTCACTGCTAGTTTTGCTATCATTGTTCGGAGTTCGGCACAGTAGACATCTGCCGTTATTGCTTGACCAGATCGGAGAAAGCTATAGTGAATAACACCATGCTGAGACCACCAAACAGTTACCATTACCTTTTTATTGGTAAGCTTTGCTTTTCTATCACGAAAGCGTTTAAACCAAAATCGCACGGTGCGTTCATTAGCTGTCCCCTCTCCAAACGCAACATTCATATTGCGAGCTGTTCTGCCGCGTTAGTTCCGCGTCGGAACTCGTATTCAAAATTAACTCGAATTTTCGAAGTATCCATCTTTCTTGTCTAAGCTGAATAAAAAAAACAACTGAAAGTCGATAATCGAATGTTGCACATTTTTTAAAAGAAGAACTTCATATGTACCATGTGAAAAAAGTTTCACTCAAAAATATCAAACCATGAAGGTTCTATGTCCATTCAAAGTACCTATTACAATGAAACGGCAATTTCATACTTTAACCCCTATTATAATGTTAAAAAAAAATATTTACAAAAATTTTATTTTTTTGCTATTTTGTATTGATTTATAATATAATATTTGCTGGACATATCGTTTTTTACTTATTTTATTTTCAGAACCCCACATTTTTTTTAGTACACTCGTAAATGGGAGAATCGATAACTTTCCGATTTAGTCAATCATTAGCGTATGTATATGTAAAATAAATGGCTTTTGCACAGCACAACGATAGCGACAATGTTTTTGTGTAAGTAAGTTGTACGGTGCATGGTAAATGCACGCTATGTTTGATTTAAGGTTGTTTGAGTTAAGGTTTATAATTGATTGTGTAGTACGTTCTGATTTATGAATTGCAAGTGTGTGCGCGACTTTGTATCTATTGCTTTTACTGAACTACATGTGTTGTAGTGGCGCGGTAGTGGGATCGTCTTAACGACATGCGAGTTCTGATACATTTTCAACTACAGGGCATATCTCCTTCTATCCTATATCTATGGCCTCTCCCCATGACTTCCAGCTCTTTCGATCCAGGGCCAAAGTAGACACCTGGTCGTTTGTTTTGTCCAGCTCGCCCCGCCATCTTCTACGGGGTCTGCCGCGACGCCTTTTTGTGTCAGGGCTCCACGTGGTGGTTATTTTGGGCCACAACTTATTGGGCATACGGCAGACGTGGCCAGCCCAGTCCCACTTAAGCTTAGCGGCTTTTTGAGCAGCGTCAGTAATCTATATTTTGGAGCGCAGTGTGGTGTTGCGAATATGGTCTGTCAATTTGATGCCTAGAATACTGCGCTCCATTGCACGTTGGCAAACCTTGAGTTTGGACTTCTCAATGTTTGTCAAAGACCAAGTCTGGGATCCATAGGTCAGAATGAAAAGGATGCACATGTCCATAATTTTTGGCTTGAGTGACAAAGGCAGTTTCCTTTCATAAGCTCTTTCATGGACCAGTAGCTCTTCCAGGCATTTTCGGTTTGTCTTAAGACTTCCTTGTCTTGTCTCGACTGGAAAGAGACTAACTGACCCAAGTAGATGTATTCATGAACATATTTCAATTCCTCACCATTCACTCTGATCCTATATTTAGTGGTGTTTGACATCAGGTTGGTCTTCGACATGTTCATCGCCAGTCCGTCTCCAGTCTCTCTCTATACATATCTAATAGAAAGTCGCATGGAGGGGCAGAACGTTTTTTCGTTACGTGACGATTTCTTCCAGTTTACTCTAACAGCAAACTCCGTTAAAGAACTTCGTTACAAAACACTACAATGTACAAAATAACTTCAATTTTTGAAGTCGGTATCTTTGGTTTTGTATACCTATTCGTTTTTTATCACCGAATTCGGAGTCTTTTATTTTTACTTTTTAGCTGTCGTCTACCCCACACAAATACGTATACTTGCTATGTAAACAAAAGTGACAAAAAGTTTTATAACATCAACAATATACACAAAGTGGAATGTAATATGTATTGTTGAAACTACTAAAAGCTACGAAAGTTATACGCAACCGCCGCATAAGCTTCCTCTAACAAATGAAAAAACAATAATGTTAATCAGCCCAGAAATCACGGAGAAATCGATGAAAATACATTTAAAAAATCCATACAGACGAAAAAAGAAACTCCTCCTTTTTTGAAGTCGATTAATAAATCAAAATCGACGTCCAAATTGAATCACACATGTCTGAAAACACGTCACGGTATCACAGTCTAGTTGCACCCTTAAGACTAAAGCGAGCGATCGACTCGGAAACACTAATCCCTTACGTGAGTGCATCCTCGACACTGCACTGACTCCTCTAACTGAATAGTAAACGAATTTCGGCCCGCATGGGATTGTCTGACATTTAGACTCGGTGCTATCTATAAATAAAGAAATCAATAGTTCTCTGCTGCACGATTTTACACTACTACCATTAGGTAGTAGGTATAAATCACAGTAAGCGAGCGTTAATCTCACATAGAGTTTCAGAAAGAGACTGTCACGGGTATCTGTGACAGCCGAGATACGTTAAGCTGAACTATTGGTTGGAGTGTTGACCCTTAGGGGCACTAAGGAGCGAGGACTTCCAAAATAATAGTTTTTTTTTTTTTTTATTTACCAATTTTATTGCAGTATCGGGTGAACCTAGTCTACAGCCGCCCCGCCCCTAAGACGACCCACTGACCGAACTTTTCTTAAAATTGCATGAGCCTTATTACCGTTCATAGGGCTCATCCAATATTAGGCGGCTGTGCGCTTACCTACTGTATACGTGTTTATGAGTGGAAAAGAACTAAATGTTGTGACGCGGCTTTACTCTCGGTTTCTGCCTATAAAGTGAATCTGATAACTGGACTTGAACAAGTTTTGTGAAACTTTATTGATGTTTGAACATACAGCGGTAGACTATTCGTTTTTATGTTGTTACTGTCCCAAGCTCGCACATAGGAAGCAGCTTGCTACTCAAACGTTTTGTGTACCTATCTTGTATTCTAATCGTCTGACCATGGCGCCAGTCTTGATTTCTAACCTGGGGTAAGTAAATATTACCCATATGCACTAAAACTAAGCAATAACTAAGCAACACCTAAATGAATGACCAAATAAAGGCGAGCTATTGCATTTTCATCGCTATCCAGCACACACAGCGCGCTTTAATTTAAGCAATCTTTTAAGTGTCGCTTAATATTAGTGAAAACGGAAATATGTCAGTTATACGGCTATATGTTAGTAAAACGGTTCCCGAAATATTCTTAACTGCTGGGGTTTATCTATTCTCAAGTGCTCTTGGTTGCTATCTTGAACGTTTTCGAACACTTAATTAAGGGTAAACGCCAGGGAAATTCTTTTTTTTAATTTTGTTGCAACTTGCAGGTAAATGTCAGATTGTATGTTGAACAAAATATGATTCGCGACCGTAAGAAGTATATATTTACAGAATTCTCATCATTAAAATCATCATTGGAATCCTCTAAATTCATGTAACCTTATTGAATGACTATTTCATGAAATATCAATCGCGGGCTACCCTTGCACTTCCTGCTTAAGGAAAAACTTTACTTAAATAAGTAGATAACTTCGAATCAACTGAAAGTTTATCCGAGGATGATTGATATTGTGAGTTATGAGTGTTGAATCGAGAGATAATGGAATGGTTATTTATTGTCATACTTCAGAAATCAGCGAGGCAGGAGAGGCTGCATCGCATAGGCACATTTAGGACAGGGGATCGTGTGCAAGAGTCACAATAAAAACAACAAATAAAGCAAGTAAAGCAATTTATTTCTTAAAGTAGGCTCACTGAAATAAGTACTTAACTAACATAATTTTGATGACACATAGTGAAAACTCAAATACTTAATGATAATGACTATATAATGCAAAAGATACATTTTCAATCAATCAATTTTATTGTTATAGAACCAATGTTACAGAAAATCACATTTTTGCTATGACTAAAGTGTTTCCTTGGACCGCACACGGTCCATTGAAATAATATAATACCTTTTTTCTTATCACAAAAATCACAATTCAGCAAACTTGCTTTGCTTATCATATTAGTTTTAAATGAAATGTATACCGAACGATGTTAGAAAATCATGCCAATGAAATGGTTTTTTACATAAGCCATATCAAACTATGGAAAGAACAGATACAAATGATCAAATTGTTGAAAAATATAAGAAAATGATGCCAAACATTTGCTCAGCTCGCGTGCACCGAATGTTTGTGCACATTGCCACAATCTACATACTAATCTCTACGCTCTAATCTCCGAAACCACCCAACCGATTTCAATGAAATTTTGTGAATGTGTATGGTTTCAGTATAAAAGACAGGACAATTTGGCCCCGTTAGGTAGCGTTCCGTTTGAAGCAGCATAAAATATAATGTACTAGAGACCCGCCTGTCGCTAGTACATTATAAATTTTAATAAACCTCGAGGGAAACGGGTCAAATTTCGCATAAAAATAATCAGATACAAAAAATACACCATCAAAATAATTTTGCCAGATGCTCCTGAACAAAACGTACTGACAAAACGTAAACCCACACGTTTACATGTTTGGACTCGGATAGTTGTTAATATCTAGTATGCAAAAAACAACATAATTATCGTATGTTGCGTTTTCTAAAACTACATGATTAAGGAGAAAAATAAGTTAGAACACAAAAATCTGTTGCAGTCTCAGTGAATGGTATTGAAGGATAGTGACTCCCACAGTGGTGGAAGTAGCTAGCTAACATATAGGCGGAAAAAAAACATATAGGCAAAAACAAAACATATAGGCAGAAAAATATAGGCAAAAAAAAACAGGCTGAAAAAAAAGAAAACGTCAAGGCGAAGTTTTCTGACGTGTTTTGCAATTTGCATATCAATGTCAGGTTGTATGTTGTAAAATTTGAATTTCGCAGGCTATCATAAATAAATGGTAAATGATTTTATTTCTGTGAGTAGGTATGTACAAACGCTTTTACACTCAGTCATATTTTTTTTAAACTAGATGATGTCGGCGTTGCCTATCTGACTACTCTGAGAAGAAAAGCCGAACCAAACTCAGAGGTCACAGAGTCTTTTAAAGTCCAAACATAATCTTGGACAGATAAAAAAAAACTACCTTGACGCTTTCACTTTATAGTACAGTCATTTGGTGCTCAAAAAGGGGGTTACCTGGAAAGTTTTCCGGGAGTTTTGAAAATTGGTAATTTTATAGATTTCGACGTGCTCTTTTCGAATTTTTACTTTGCGACCTCGTATCTTTGCCGATCGCGCCGCCATATATCAAAATTCAAAAAGACCAAAATTCAAAAAGAGCATGTCGAAATCTATTAAATCGCCTATTTTCAAAACTCCCGGAAAACTTTCCAGGTAGAACTACCTAATGACTGGATTATTTAATAAACACGTAAAATGAAAAGTACTAAAACGAAACGAAAAAAATAAACAGCACACAAATACATCATAATGACCATGAAATGAAACCAATCGATTATAAGAAAGGATGTCATATTAGCCCATTAGTAATGCATTTCAGGACAGAAAAAATCAAGCAGCCAAAATAAACGTATGTACAGTTAGCGTCAATAATATCGGGACTAACAGACTGTTAAAAATGATCTAAACAACTATGAAAATGAAATACTAACTCAATGACACAAGGAATGTTTCAGAAAGACAGTACACGACAACTGTCATTCTGACAAGAACTTTATCCAATTTAGATAAAGTTTAATTTTCTTATTTGTTGAGATCATTTTGAACAGTCTGTTCGTCCCGATATTTTTAACGCTGACTGTACAAGTACATCGTATCTATTAACCTATTGTTATTGCTATTTAAGCATTGTGACCTATCATTTAAAGAAGTTAAGGAAAACCAAATTCACTCTAAAACTCAAATCACAAAAAAGTATATTTAAAATTAATAACTAATCATTCACATACCAAAGCAAACGCGTTAAAATGGACTAAAAAATTCCAAGCCGAGGCGTCGCCTCTACATCCATTATGTACTTAAAATGAAATATTAACTCAATGACACAAGGAATGTTTCAGAATGAAGACAGTACACGACAACTGTCATTCTGACAAGAACTTTATCCAATTTAGATAAAGTTTAATTTTCTTAGCTGTTGAGATCATTTTGAACAGTCTGTTCGTCCCGATATTTTTGAGGCTGACTGGACATAGTATTTATAAGAAAAATTAAAATTATAGCCATGAATACCAAAACGAGCAAGTGTCAGCGATGACATAATGCGTTGGTTAAGGTGTGCTTAGAACTCAAAGAATCCAAAATTATTAAACAAGTCTTATCATTTATGAAAATAAAAAATAATAAGTATTTTTTATTTTCATAAATGATAAGATTTGTTTATGATATGATAATATGATTATTTAAAAACTCTTTGCGCCATAATGCATAGCACCCTTTTTCCATTTTTACCCTCACAAATCCTGTCTAATAAGTCTTATTAGATAGGTCTTTTACTTTTTGAAGCACTTAAAATGTATCGACGTATCATGTCGATCCTATATTATTCAATTATTTTATAAGCTATGACAATCCCTAATAAAACATTTTTAATTTTGTTATACGTATCAGCATATTTTTGTTTTTTTTTACAAATAGGCTAAGCCTATCAGGACTACAGGCTAATGCTTTTCAGGGCAGAATAAAATCAAATAGCTAAATAAACACACAAAAAAAAGAACTATTGCTATGTGTACTAAAACGAGAAAGAATCAGAGATGACAAAATGTGTTTGTTAGGATGCGCTTAGTATAAGTACTCTGCTTAACAAAATACCTAATACTAAGAAGAGGCGACTCCTTCATCCGATATGTACAGTCAGCGTCATTAATATCGGGACGAACAGACTGTTCAAAATGATCTAAACAACTATGTAAATGAAATATTAACTTAATGACACAAGGAATGTTTCAGAAGGAAGACAGTACATGACAACTGTCATTCTGCCAAGAACTTTACCCAATTGAGATAAAGTTTAATTTTCTTAGTTGTTAAGATAATTTTGAATAGTCTGTTCGTCCCTATATTTTTAACGCTGACTGTACAAGTACATCGTATCTATTAACCTATTGTTATTGCTATTTAAGCATTGTGACCTATCATTTAAAGAAGTTAAGTAAAACAAAATTCACTCTCAAACTCAAATCACACAAAAGTCTATTTAAAATTAATAACTAATCGTTCACATAGCAAAGCAAACGCGTTAAAATGAACTAAAAAATACCAAGCCGAGGTGTCGTCTCTACATCCACTATGTACAACAATCTATTGAATTATTCTGTTAAGGTGCGCTTAGTCTATGTACTCTCCTTTAGGGAACATCAAGTAAAAAATAACTAAAAAAAAAACTAAGAAAAGGTGTCTCCTGCACATCCACTATGTACTTGTACAACAATCTCTTGAACTATTGTTATTGCTATTGAAGCATTATGACCTATCATTTAAAGAAGTTAAGGAAAAAATGCACTCTAAAACTCAAATCACACAAAAGTATATTTAAAATTAATAACTAATCATTGACACACCAGGACAGACGCGTTAAAATGAACTAAAAATTACCAAACAGAGGCGTCTCCCTTTCTTTCACTATATACTTGTACAGTCACGAGCACCAATATGTCAACACTTGGCAACTTTCAAATGCGTTTTTTTTGTGAAATAACGAATGCAACGTTGAAATAGGACACATTACATAAACCTATGTGCTTGAAAATGCTATGTTCGTAACAGCATAATATTTCATTCAAAAACAAAGGAGTAAATCGCTTTTGAATAAAGCCGAGTGTATACATAATTTTGCTCGTCACTGTGCAACAATTTATCAACACATTTACGCATTGTGACCTATCATTTAACGAAATAAGAAAAACAAAATTTACTCTCAAACTCAAATCACACAAAAAACTATTTACTATTAATAAATAATGATTGAAATTCCAAATTGTATACACCTCCTTCAGGGACAGTCGGCTAAAAATTAACTTTTTATTTTTTATTGTTAATTTAAGAATAAAACGGAATATAAACGGAAAGTTCATTTCGATCGGGCGGCCATTCTTGTTGCTAACAATCTATGTATTTACCTATTGTTATTACTATTTAAACACTGTAATCTATCATTTTACGAAGTAAAGGAAATAAAAATCACTCTCAAACTCAAATCACACACAAAATCTATTTACAATTAATAACTAATCATTAAAATTCTATATGGTAGAGCTGCTTAATTGGATCCAGAAAAAAATTAGTAAAATAAAAGCAATAAGAAATATGACCGTCATTCAGGGACAGCCGTTAACTAAAACAGTACGCAGCAGAGGATGTTCCTTCATCCACTATGTATTTGTACAACAATCTATTGACCTACATAAGCATTGTGACCTATCATTTAACGAAGTTAAGGAAAACAAAAATCACTCTCAAACTCAAATCACACAAAATCTATTAACAATTAATAACTAATCATTGAACTTCTGCTATAGACCCGCTTGGTTGAAGCAAATAACCAGAAAATAATGAGTAAAACGAAAGCAATAAGAAATATTACCCCGTTCAGGGGCAGTTGGCTGAAAATTAACTGAATAAGTACTAAGCAGAAGCACCTCCTTCAGCCACTTTGTACTTGTACAACAATCTATTGACCTATTGTTATTACTATTTAAGCATTGTGGCTTATCGTTAAACGAAGTTAAGGAAAACAAAAATCATTCTCAAACTCAAATCACACAAAATCTATTTACAATTAATAACTAATCATTGAACTTCTGCTATAAACACGCTAGGTTGAAGCAAATAACCAGAAAAAAATTAAAGAACATAAGAAGTATTACCCCCCCTCAGGGGCAGACAGATAAAAATTAGCTGAAAAAGTATTAAGTAGAGGCGCCTCCTTCATCTGCTATGTATTTGTACAACAATCTAATGACCTATTTAAGCATTGTGACCTATCTTTTAACGAAGTAAAGGAAAACAAAAATCATTCTCAAACTCAAATCAAACAAAAAATTATATTAACAATGAATTGCTAATAATTGACCTTCCATAATGTAGACCCGCTTGAATGGGGCAGATAACCAGAAAAAATTTGCAGAGACGCCACCTTCATTTACTATGTAATTGTACAACAATGTTATTATTAAAACATAACCCATCATTTTACGAAATAATAAAAACAAAAATCACTCTCAAACTCAAATAACACAAAAATCTATTTAAAATGAGTAACTAATCATTGAAGTAACAAAACAGTCGCGTCAAAATTAACATAAAAAACCCCAGCAGAGGCGTCAACCTCTACATCTACTATGTACAGTCACCAAAAGAGATAAGTAACCAGGGTCGTTGGATATAGTTGAAGTTTAGTAAGAAACCGATAAATGTTTACGAATGAAATTCAATTTGATAAATGAACTGTTTGTTATCTATTAATTAAATTAAATTTTATTCGACAATATCCATCGGTTTCTTATAAAACTTCAACTATATCCGACGACCCTGGTTACTTATCTCCTTTGGTGACAGTACTTAAACAACAATCTATTGACCTATTGTTTTTGCTATTTTAGCTTTTTAACACAAATTTAATTCCACAAAACATATTTTAATTAGTTGTTCTTTTAATTGATTTTTTGAACATTACCTACCTACAAAAATATTCAGCAGAGGCGCCTCCTTTATCCACTATGTATTTGTACAACAATCTATTGACCTATATAAGCATTGTGACCTATTTAACGAAGTTAAGGAAAACAAAAATCACTCTCAAACTCAAATCACACAAAATCTATTTACAATTAATAACTAATCATTGAACTTCTGCTATAAACACGCTAGATTGAAGCAAATAACCAGAAAAATTTTAAAGAACATAAGAAGTATTACCCCCTTGACCTATTTAAGCATTGTGACCTATCATTTAACGAAGTTAAGGAAAACCAAAATCATTCTCAAACTCAAATCAAACAAAAAATTATATTAACAATGAATTGCTAATAATTGACCTTCCATAATGTAGACCCGCTTGAATGGGGCAGATAACCAGAAAAAATTTGCAGAGACGCCACCTTCATCTACTATGTTATTGTACAACAATCTATAGACCTATTGTTATTATTAAAACATAACCCATCATTTTACGAAATAAGAAAAACAAAAATCACTCTCAAACTCAAATAACACAAAATCTATTTAAAATGAGTAACTAATCATTGAAGTAACAAAACAGTCGCGTCAAAATTAACATAAAAAACCCCAGCAGAGGCGTCAACCTCTACATCTACTATGTACAGTCACCAAAAGAGATAAGTAACCAGGGTCGTTGGAATTTGGATATAGTTGAAGATTAGTATGAAACCGATGAATGTTTACGAATGAAATTCAATTTGATAAATGAACTGTTTATTATCTATTAATTTTATTTTATTTTATTCGAAAATATCCATCGGTTTCTTATAAAACTTCAACTATATCCGACGACCCTGGTTACTTATCTCCTTTGGTGACAGTACTTAAACAACAATCTATTGACCTATTGTTTTTGCTATTTTAGCTTTTTAACACAAATTTAATTCCACAAAACATATTTTAATTAGTTGTTCTTTTAATTGATTTTTTTAACATTACCTACCTACAAAAATATTGAGAAGAGGCGTCTTCTTCATCCACTATGCACTTAAGTATACAACAATCTATTGACCTACTGCTATTTAATTATTACGACCTATCATTTTACGAAATAAGGAAAACAAAAATCACTCTCAAACTCAAACCACACAAAAATCTTTTTACAATATACATATATATTTTTTTATTATTATTATTGAACACTCATCATCCAGTGGTAGTCGGCATGAACTTACTAAGAAAAGGCACTTCTTTCATCTACTATGTCCTACAAACAATTACTACTCGTACAACAAACTATTGACATATATAAGCATTGTGACCTATCATTTAACGAAGTTAAGTAAAACAAAAATCACTCTCAAACTCAAATCACACAAAATCTATTAACAATTAATAACTAATCATTGAACTTCTGCTATAGACCCGCTTGGTTGAAGCAAATAACCAGAAAATAATGAGTAAAACGAAAGCAATAAGAAATATTAAGAAAAGGCACTTCTTTCATCTACTATGTCCTACAAACTATTACTACTCGTACAACAAACTATTGGCCTATTAAAGCATTGTGATCTATTATTTTACTCAGTTAAGGAGAACAAAAATCACTTTCAAACTAATTTCACACAAAATTCCAGTCGAGTCAAAATCCACTAAAAACATTGCAACAATAAGAATTTTTTTTTTTTTTTTTTTCAGATGACTCAGGCCCGTAGATAAATACTACCTAACCATACATCTTAACTGAAAAAGTACTAAGTAGAGGCGCCTCCTTCTACAACTATGTACTTGTATAACAATCAATTAATATATTAAAGCATTGTGACCGAAGTTAAGGAAAACAAAAATCACTCTCAAACTAAAAATAAAAAGTCTATTTACAATATATGTATTTCTTTTTACTTTTAACCATAAACTAAAAAATACTAAGAAAAGACTTCTCTCCTACATCCACTTTGTACATATTTGTATGACAATCTATTGACCTATTGCTATTGCTATTTATGGCACTAATTATTTTGGAAATAACACAATAGACAGCACGCGTAATAAGCTTTTGTGTAATAAGCATAAGTTAGTTTTTTTTTTTCGTAAGTATTTTATTATTTTGTGATTTTTTTGTTCGTTTTTTTTTGTTTTATAAATTGAACACACACTGAAAACTAAGCACTAGCAAAACCTATATCTTTTTGTATTTTTTTTTTGTTTTTTTTTTGTATTTTTTTTATTTTGTATTTTTTTTCGTATTTTTTTTATTTTGTATTGTTTTTGTATTTTTTTATTTTGTATTTTTTTCGTATTTTTTTATTTTGTATTTTTTTTTGTATTTTTTTATTTTGTATTCTTTTTGTTTTATTAAATAAACTCTGATTCTAAGCATAAGCAAAAGCTATTCAATTCCAATCTTATCTATGTACAACGATCTAATAGGCATAAGCCTATTAGGCGTTCTTTAAAGCTACGAATACCTAGAAGAGCGGTGACCCCACTTAACGGCCGTTTTGAAAATGATGACAGCGGCAAGGATTTAAATCGTTAAATTCGCCCTACCGCGTCAAAAGATAGTCGCATGTCTGTTTTGTTTGGAGACCTCTGACACACAATGACGCAGTGACTTGACTTGATTGTTCTTGAAACGCTATTTAATCTTGTGTGAGGTCAATCTACTCAGTATGGACCCTCTTTCGCATACGATGAGAGCAAACCTAGCAATTTAAATCTTTGGGCACCGGGGTTTGACTTAATGTCAAATTCTGATGTTAACGACAGATTTTTATGAGAGCCGAATGATATGACCGAACCAAAACTTTGGTTTCCTAGGAAATCAAAGTTTAATTGAGTTGGCCGCATTGAATTTGTTTACGGTAGTTACGATTTACTATTTAAAAAAAGCAATGCGTGGCCACACAAAATAAAAATTGCACAAGTAGCATGTAAATAAATATTGATTCCTATGTTCCATCGAGACACAACGATATAAAAAAAAATCTACTCAAATTCTTGACCAAACAGTAAATAAATAATCAATCATGTTTTTGTCGCAGCCTGTTTGTCGTTTTTGTGCCTACCAGCGCAGTAGGCGTAGTTCATTATATAGATTAAAAATCCGCATAACATAAGTCCTTAAAAAAAATCGCATAATTTGGATGGGCATAATGCACTTGTTAAAACTTCATGGCATAAATCTTATAACATTAAATTAGACTTCATAGAAAATAAGAGATACAAAAGCCTGAAAATGGTACAGAATTAATTCAATGCAGTTTTCGCTCAGCTAACGCTCAGCTGCTTGAGTTACAATAGATAAACAGCTGCAATAATTGTAACGATACGAAATTAAGTTACGAAAAAAAAAAGGATCTATGAAATCTAAAATTACGCTAAGCAAATTGTATCATTATGAGACACAAATATTATGCACAATCAAGTTATGCCTAGTCTATTATGCAGATTAATAATAATAACACAATCAACAGTATACCCGAAAAGGGTGGGACGCTAAAATCTAAATATAAACTTCACTTAAAATCTAACATACTTTGTAATCCGCGTAGATCCACCCATGAGTGTCGTTAGGAAGTGCAATTGGCTTGCAAGTCTTCATAAAGGCAGTTTGGAAGACGTCTCGTTTGAACACAGGAACCAATTGGCCTGCTATAATTTAGTATTATATTGATATTCTCGATTGAGAGCACCATCTGAAACAATAGAAAATAAAATTAGTTTAAGCTTATATAAATCAATTTAAAAAATCTTAGTTTTATTTTAAGATATGTCGCAAGTTCCTTGCCCCAATATGAGGAGTAGATCGATTTCAACGAGTTAAAATAACAGTATAAATTATTACAAATTTAATCCTACTAATAAGTGCGAAAGTTTGTGAGGATGGATGGATGGATGTTGGTTACTCTTTCACGCAAAAACTACTAAACGGATTTGAATGAAATTTGGCACACAGATGGTTTATAACCAGGATTAACATATAGGATACTTTTTATCTCGATATTCCCACGGGATCGAAACTTATGCGGATGAAACCGAGGGGCACAGCTTGTAATACTATAAACGCATCCACTCTAAATGATCTTATGGCGGGCACCTCTATCACTACAATATATTCCGGGTACCGTCAGTGGTTATAAGGTTACGGTATAAAAGTAATAGCACTTGCAAATAGCAATCAGTACTTACCTATTAATATAATCATCATCTTTGTATTGCACACATTTCATTGCTTAATTTCATGTCTAAACGTCATTAGACATGGAATGGATCGGCCGCACAATCTGCCGAATCCTACACCCTGGTCTCCAACTTTTTACCAGGTGTGTTAAAACCCTGAAAATGAATTATTTTTATAATGATCGCAGTAGGTTTGTGTCAAATCATAACTGTTGAACACTGACGAGAATGGCGCCACGAGATTTTCATTACAATCGAGCAAACCTAGCTAGTTCAGAACTAAGTATGATGAAGATGAGATTTTTTTTTCTTATTCCTAATCAAAACAGCGCAAAGTATAAGGTGATTCCGTCATACGATCCCACTGCGCGCGCAATTAAGTTGCTTCTATATTAAAGCCAGGAATTTAAGATAATTTTCAAGTAAAGAAAAACTAAATCAAGCTTAAGAAATACTTTGGGCACCTTTATATAATACAAACAAAAAAAAAACAAATCTATTCCTTATTGCTGAGCACGGTACATATAAATACATTGCAAAATGTTCAGTAAATAAGAAGCTAGAGTTATGACCTAGCTAACGTTTAATCACATTATATTTTATGATGAAGGTTACAAAAAACGACTACTTGCACTCAGTGATTTCCTTAAAATGTTGCTAGCATTTATGGAAAAACGCAAAGCCAATAGGCTACAAACAAATAAAAAGAAATTATGCTCACTTATAAGAAAATTTTAAAAACTTACATGTCGTCCATTACGTCACCAGACATCACGAATATTTCTTGTTTTAGAAGTCAAATATAAAGTGGTACTCGTAAGTTGAACTGGACATCATTAGGAAGCCACTGTGACGCACAACCAGCACTATTGTAACTGACTCAGTATCGAGACGCAAAGATGATGTTTAAACAGATATTGTCCAAAACGTAATGAAATGATGTGGGCTCGTGCGCCCTTTTTATACCCGACGCGACCGGGATATGATGGAATGGGGAAGGGACCCCTCTTCGTAACACGTGTGTGTGTGAGCTCTACGGATTTTTTGACCGTTACGGGCACACATACATAAATGGCTAATGTACCGGTTTTTTAGTCCATCCAACGAAACAAAAGAATTGTTATGAAAAATAATAAAGTATTGAGTAAAATACAATTGCAAAAATAGGTAACTTGAGCCACCTTACACCTAATAAAAAAAAAACAAAGTACACGATAAGGTGATTCCGTAATGCCATCCCACTGCCTGTGCAATCAAGTGGCATCTATATAAAGCCAGAAATTTGAGATAATTTTCAAGTTATAGAACAACAAACTGAATGTTAACAAAGTTCAAATTCCATTGTAACTAAAAACTTATTAAGACCTTTTTGTTACAAATGGTCAATCAAAAATCAACTAAAAATACATTTCACTAAATTATATTATGTGACTGATAAAGTGGCGATGGAATAAAAAATATCTGAGATTCAGTAGGTACCTTACAGCAGTGTTCATACACTGCTGTAAGGTACTGAATCCGTTCGCAACAATTAAAAACCAATGAACCTTTTATTGATTATATTTCCGATAGATTTATTTAGTTTCGATTTTTTTTTAATTAACTGTAAACTTGTTTTAAGGATATCCTTAGCTTTTCAAAAAGTTTTCTACCTACGAGCTTTTAATAATCAGATCTGGCAACACAATGTGTGAGAATTGGGATAAAAACTGCCTCTTGGTCACTTCAGACGTCGCAACTAATACTAGTCCAAGAATTAGAAATGGGTAATTGAAATATAACGTAATTCTGTAATGGATTATTACATTTGTTTCTTCAGTAATAAAGTCGAAAATCGCATAATTGTACGTTAAGATTATACGATTTTGTCATACACACATACACATATTTTTGCAACACAATAGTAAAGACATACATAACAGTAACGGTTTCTGGCCTAACAACAGTGCTGCAACCTATCATTTTTTAATCCCATTGGAATTCCCACTGGAGTAATAAGCACAAATCCCATTGCAAAAAAAATGCAGCTGTAACGGTTCCCATTGAAATCATTCGCCAAATAATAAATCAGACTATTATGTGAATACGTCGGTTTTTGATTTATTGAGATGCAAATTTTATCATTTGCATATCAATGGCATTGGCAGCAAAGGGTCTGTCCCTTTCATACTACCACTGCTTATTAGTCTGGATAATACAAACTGGACAATGTAGATATTACTATGAACTCAAACTGGACTGCATAATAGCATTACCATTTTATATGGTGAATGATTTCACATTGAGAGTAACGCTGACACAAAAAATAAACGACAGTATAAATACAGCAATACATGTATTCAAACCAAGGGGGCTTTAAAACATGTATTATTACGATAACTAGCAAAAAACATTGCAGATTATGTTGGCGCCATTGTAGCAACGGTTTCGCTATTCGATATTTGAATTCTGGTAACACAATTTTGTGGTAGTAATGAGTCGTACTGACTAGTATTATCGTAACGCCACCATAATCTTCCAATTTCAAATTAGAATCAAGTTAGAATTCTGTTATGTTGACAACACTGAGAACTATAAAACAGTCAACATTTGGATTAGGATTCAAGTATTATTATCCATACTTGAATTGTTTTTAGAGCAACTGCTCTCAAAACGATGAAAGAAAACATCGTGAGGAAACTTGCATGTCCTAGAACCAAAAATTCAAAGCCATGGCCATGAGACATCTACCAACCCGCATTGGGCCCGCATGATATAATATTAGCCCAGTCCCTCTCGAAGAGAGGAGGCCTGTCTCCCAGCAGTGAGAATATTATAGGCAGATTATGTATGATATGTTATGACTGCCGCAAATCAAAAATGAAACGTAGCTAATATTTTCACTATGCCTTGCGTGTCACGTGCGGTAATTTGGTTTCCAATTTTAAATCACAGGAGCGCTAAAATGCAAAACAATGGTATACAAGATGAAACGAAAACTTCACAAATAGTAATACCTAATTCAAATATAATATATCTTAATACGTACTTGAACATTTTATGATGTATGTATTGATGCACGGCGTGCGAAAGTGGCACGTTGATAGTTTGCATAGAATTAGCTTGTAGACAAAACACACGTCCGCCCTGAAAAATAATTACAATTAATTTATTAATTCAGCAATTCAGTTTTATTTTCTCTAAAGTTTTAATAAAGAAATGCTTGTCTATAAGGTCACTTTTTGCCTGTTCGAAGATGAGTTAACGGGGTGTTTCAAGGTCTTTCGAACTAAGGAACGGCATGGGAATTCTTAACGGTTATCACAGGTCACGTATCATGGGAACTCTTAACGGTAGTCACCGTCACTTGTATCTCATTTATATTCGTCAGGTTTATAGACTGCATTTTTATTTTACCGCCATTTTCCCACGCATTATACTTATGCAGGACATTATGCCCGGAACGGTAAAGCAAACGTGTTTAATACACCCCTCATTTCGCCAATTATGTTGCATGTAGGAAATGGGAGGCGAGTCTACTATTATCAAACTTTGGACTGGTATTCAGAAATTGCTGATACAACGTGTTATAGTTCGCGTCAAACTTTATGGCGGCTCTGAAGCGCGCTACTCGCTGCGCAGTCTCCACCGCTCACCCCCGCTGACCCATGACTCTTGTTACTGCGTAGCGACTCGCCTCATGTTCAGAGTCGCCATAAAGTTTGAGTCGGGCTGTGACTGAAAATCATTTAAAGGATTAAAGACCGCGTGCTTAGCGTGGATTTGGCTTCAAATCAGTCATGAGTCACGATAGGAACTAGCCACACTTATTCAGCTATGTTCAGCTTTTGTCCATAGAACAGCATAGAGCAGCGATTTTGTATGAAATGTGTGCGCATCCGTTCAGCTTTACGGATGCGTACGCATACCATACAAAATCATTGTTTTCTATGGACAAAAGCTGAACAGAGCTGAATAAGTGTGGTTACTCTCCAATAGTCGATATTCAATAACATAGATGCGAAAGTAACTCGGTCTGTTACGATTCCACGTCGTAACGGTTGATAGATTTCGATGAAATTTGGCACACATGACCTAGGTTAGGCCATAGGATCTTTTATCCCAGTAATACGTTCCCGTGGGACAATTTCCTACATGCACGCAGGCGAAGCCGCGGGTAAAAGCTAGTGCAAAATAAATGTTTTTGGCCTTACCGTTGAGGAGATCTGTATACGATTTTATTGTTTATCTCAGTGCACTGTCGTTTTTTCTACACTATTTATTTACATACCTACCTAATTTTATGTAATTCGCTAATATCTATGTTACCTAACGTAACAAACTATAGCTAGAACCTAATCAGAAATCACAGCTACGGATAAACAACAACAGTCAAATGGATCTAGATTTATAAGTGCGCTAACACACAGACGTTGCGTTTTTAGAAAATAGACAAGCACAAAGAAAAAAAAATCAAGCCAATTTCAATGTTGGTTTAAATCTTCATAATAATAACCGCAAACGCGTTCCCTAAGCCATGAAAAAGTTGTATTGAAATCGGTTTAATTAGATCTTATTTGAAGACAAACGCGGCACATTGAAGTGGAACAAACGTTACATTGGAATTAAGGCTAAAACTATACATTTTATGCTGGCTATTTGTGGTGAAGTGCTTCGATTGCAGTAAGATTTTATCAGTATACCTGTGTCATCAACAGCCTAACGCAGCTATCCACTGGTGGACTTTTGGCAAAAAGATGGTATTGCCCGTAGTCACCTCGCCCGTAGTGTACCTAGATACTGATAAATTATTACCACGACCATACTCCGCTTCCCTAGCCTGTCAAGTTTTTAAGATATCGTATGCGTGAGGGATACCTATATACTTCCCAAAGTCCAGTTCCAAGTGTCCATACGCCTATTTTGAGGAGTCAATGTACTATTCTAAAGGGGACGACAGACCGCAAACTGCAACGACTGTGCCGCCCAACTAAAATAATGAACCAGCAGCGACACCCCTATCTCTTTTAAAACGCTTCCGCAGACGGTACCAGCAGCACGTATTTTATTGTTTGACAAATGAGTTTCCCAAAACTGATGAAGAGAAGAGCCGCTGCCGTCGCAGATGTGTCACGTTGGAACCACCACTGCAGCAGCACTGTTGCCTACATGTATTGTCAACCACAACGCCGCTTCAGTCTCCGGTCTGCCGTCACGATCGGAATTGTATCATCAATGAACGCCAGTGATGCTCATTAAAGATACAATTCCTGTAGTCTTCACTTTTGTCTACTTGTGTGCCTAATAGTTATAAACCAAGCGCTCAGGTTGAATCTCTGTGGCTTCATAAAAAGCGGCAAAGGATAGTTGAGCTGGTCGCTTCATTGCAAATCACGTGGCCACCTACTGATTAGGACCTCATAATTACATAGGAGTTTCTTGCCCATTCTTCTCCATACAAAAACTACCTTTTGGATGGGGCGACTAGAATCAATTTTATTTTTATTTTATTTTTGATGTTCAAAAGTGCCTTTTATGTGCCTATTTGAAATAAACGATTTGACTTTGCCTTTAATCATTCTCCGGCTCTTATCCCAATTTACTTGGGGTCGGCGCGACATGTCTTGTTCTTCCATACTTCTATATTAGTCGTCACCTCGGTAGTCACCCCCTTTCTAACCATATCATCATTCACATAGTCCATCCATCGTTTCTTTGGTCTTCCCCTACTCTTATAGCCTACTGATTAAGTCCTATACCCTGTCCATTAGGTTAACCGTTTTTTGACAGCTGTCTTAGAACGTACTTATTCCAGATTACGTAAAACTTAACTTTAAAATGCGTAGTAAAATAAATATATAAACTACCTTATCTTATTGAATTATATTATTTATGGATTCTTACACACCTTATAATACCATACGTGCATCAATCAATGTATTGTGTGTTCCTGCAATCACTATTTAAAAAACGGTTTACCTAAATGTACAGGGTATAATTATTATAATTGGTTTCCATTTTTTGGCGTAATAACGTCTAAATCCACCGGCTTATTTCTGTTGTTTATTGGCTGTTCCTAGCTGTGTATTACATTGTGCTTGTAGCTTGAGGCCAAATGCTTCAACAAAATTAAACATTACTTTTATTTATTTGATCCTAGAATGTGTCACGCTATAACCTATGTCCCCAACCCAATTTCTTAGAGGCATTTCCTGCGTGATGGTTACCTGGCCTAATAAATACAGTCTCTATGAGGTATTATACTTTTGTTTAACCTAACTGTTTATACCTAGAACTTCAAAAGCGTTTAACGTTAGTAATCAAAATAAAACAAATTCGTAAAAATTAAAATTAAATTAAATTAATATTATAGTTAATAGAAATCCCGTTATATTTGGGAATTATAGCTAAGTCTGCTGCGCCAATAATCAAGACTTCCATTCGATTCCGATATGAAGTTTGTTTTTTTGTCATATATTTTCTTAGCGAAACATGCCTAACCTAAACAATCCATCCAGTTAGCCGCAACAAAAGTGGAACATCACATACACATTTCTTACAAAAAAAATTGTCGCAGCAGACCCGCTTTATGTCATCAATGTGTCACAGATGGATTGTCGAATGCGCTGTTTTAAATAACCGCTAGCCGTTTTACAAAACAGCTCCGTTATGTAAAACAACTGAATGACGTTAAGCAATTTTCCATTATTACTGAACTCACGACGAATGGCATAAAGGTTTTGTGTTCATCAATACAGCAGGTAAACGATTAGAGGTTATGTAAAACAGCATGAAATGAACGTCAGATTGTAGATTTTATTTTGACGTTCGTGGCTCTGTGTCATATCAACAATAATGGCGTTCGAAACAGAAATAAATAAAACTAGTATTATGAGTGAAAATGACCTTAACTCATACTTGAGTGAAACAGTGATTTGAAGGACATTTTAATATAAAGTTTTCAGAATTTTATGAAAGTCGGTCAGTCTATTAAATAGCTAAGTAGCAGAAAACCTCAAGCGGCGTAAATATAATAACCTTATTAATAATTATATTTTCGAGCCGTTTAGGGTTGAGACCCTCGGGCCGTGGGGTCCGAGTGCGCATAGTCTTTTTAAGGAAATTTCGAAAAGACTGGTTGACACTTCCCATGACCCAAGGGCTGGCTTTTACTTTGGCCAGAGGATAAGCATTGCCATACAACGTGGCAATGCCGCTAGTGTCTTGGGTACATTACCAGTCGACAGCGATGTGGATGAATTTTTCGACGCTATTTTTTAGTTTGTAAATAGTTTTAGTTAATTTAGGATATTATTTTGTTATTTTAGTGTTATCTTATAAAATGGAAATAAATTATTAATATGCTAAGTAACTACGACCAACATGGAAGTAGAGCTCACCGGCTACCGGCCCTGACGCGCCACCGCTCGCTGCACTCGCTCGGTTCGCACGCTGTTGGTCACAGTTCTAACCTAACCTAAACCAATTGGTCAGAGTGCCCTAGCTTAGTTACTACAACCGATTCAGCATTAGAAGCAACACCAAACGCTTATTGTGACCGCAGATAAGCCATTCTGCATTACGTCTAAACGTGGATAGCAGTTTTGTAACGCAACGATAATGTTTTAAATAACGGAGCTGTTTTGTAAAACGGCTAGCGTTTATTTAAAACAACAGATTCGACAATCTATCTACGACATAATGTACACTCTACGTTCACTGCATTCATTGTGAAAAATACAATTACGTGCCCTTTACTACTACCGTGCCCAATGCACAATGTTAGGTCCAGGCAGCCTGGTGAATTCCACCAAAAGCATGATAAATAACTCAGTAGCATTCTGAAAAGAAAACTTGGAATATCTTCACATTAATAAAAACAGCTTTTAATTATTTAACTAACTAGAAATAAACTGGTTTTTATCTTGTTATTATAAACTGTATTATGAAAATAAAAATAAATAATCGATTACTGAGAAATTTCTGTTCAAATATAAGTACATAGATACATACACACTCAAAATTAGGTGCATCGGTTATCGGTTTAGAAACCTAAGAAAATCATTCCTTATATCTATGCTAGTCTATGCTAGTCCTAATAACACAACCTTCCTTAATATTCTATAAAAAATACAATATTTCGTACCTGGAATCCTACAACAGAGCCAGACAAAGGCTGGGTCGCGGGCGGGAAGTGACAGGCCTTTATAGTGAGCAGTCCACCCCCAGACAGACTCAGCAGCTCATCACACCATGAGTTCCATGATACTGATGTTATGTTCTCCTCCTGTGAACCAGACATTTTGCTGATTGAAGCCCCATTAACACAGGAAAAAAGTTACCAAAGATAAGTGTTTAACTATGTACCCCAGACCGTTTCATAGACTGCTTAGCAGCTCAGTGTAGTTTGGTACGGAACCATTAACTCTTTTAAAAGTAAGATCATGGTGTTTTGACATGTCATCACATTAATCAACCTCGATCATGCATAATCAACCTATAATAGTCCCACTGTTGGGACACAGGCCTTCTCTCTGCGAGAGGGAGTGGGCCGTAATTCACCACGCGGGCCCAGTGCGGATTGGTAATGTCACTTCTGTCTTCGAATTTTTGGTTCTAGGACAGCCAGTTTCCTCACGAGGTTTTTCTTCACCGTTTTGAGAGCAGTACTGATAAAATAATTTACACAAAGTAAAGCGCCTGTCTGGGTTCGAACCTACGACCTAAAAATCGTAAGCCGCGGCCGTTTCCACTGGTCACTGCTCTATTGTCTCATTTAAGCTCCGTTAACACAGGAAGCAAAGTTACCAAAAATAGGTGTTTAAACCTATGTACCTCACACCAGCGACCATTTCATAGACTGTCATAATGTTTTCACATGTCATTGTCATCACATCAATCAACCTCGACAAACTTTTAAATTCTTATTATTCCTCGTGATTTTCTTTAATCTGTTTGTTTTTTATTGCTTTACCATATCATGATTTCACCATTTATCTAAAACTTTAAAGTCGAAATATCTATTCGATTGCTCGACAACTAGATCGATACGAAGTTTGTTATTGAATTTTCAAAATGAACGCGATTGTGTTTTGTCCCCGCGTTTACACGAAGATTTAAAACGTTGTATTTTGTGTGTTGTAACAACTGTTTTCGTTTATTGATGATTACACCTAAAACAAGCTGTGAAAACTGCGTTGTAGGTAGGTAGGTATAAAAACTGTAGGAAGCTTGGTAAAAATGTGCTCAAAATAGTTAAGTAAATGTTATAATTTCAATACATGTTATGATCATGACATGTTTTTGACTAGTCTTTTACAAGTTTTGTTGAAACCATGTCTGACAACTTGTTTGTGGTAAACGCGGAGTTAGTATTATTGTTAAGTGTTAGTGTCTTATGTGCTGTCTAATTTTAGTCAATTCATAATTTGTCTCTACAATCTACCTGTCTAGCCAATTCTCATGCAGCTGCGATGTTTCAACTTCCAAACAGTTAGTTTCGTACTAAGGCCTACCGTAAACAGTAACGAGGAACTTGTGGCTAAGTAATAACAGTCGCGCGGGTCGATCGATCAGGTTAAGCTACGCTTGCCGCGGTTGGTCCATTGATGGGTGACCATCTTTTAAATATCAAGATCTTTCCGTGCCTCGGAAAGCACGTTAAGCCGTTGGTCTCCGCTGTCGATCGTGGATCTATAGCAGTCGTTACGGGTCGTCAGAAGCCCGAAAGTCCGACAACCAGTCTTACCAAGTGGTATCGTATTACCCAGTAACTGGGTTGTGAAGGTCAGATAGGCAGTCGCTTCATGTAAAATACTGATATTCAGCTGCATCCGGTTGGACTGGAATCCGACCCCAACATAGTTGGGAAAAGGCTAGGCAGATGTTGATGCCTACCGTAAACAGTAATTCCCCTGTAGACAGATTGTAGACTCTACAGACGGATGACTCGTCGACGACAGCGAGGTAGGCGCGCGACGCACTCACGTCCAGACAGCGGACAGACGCCGGCGTCTGGAGCACCATCTTAGCGCTGCCCTGACCGGCCTCCACTTGCCAGATCTGTAGCAGATAATCACATACGTTACATCGCCTCATCTGCATCTATACATATTATAAAATAAAGTCGCTTTTCATGTCTAGTGGGGCAATACCCACCTTTTTTCGAAGCGTTTCGTCGTATTTTCAAACCATCTTAGTTTCGGCCTGAATAATGCTAGAGAGCTCAAATTCTCAGGATAAGATGTAGTTACCAGACTTACAAAACACATTAAGTTTAATTTATCTAGCTAGTAGCACTCAATCAACAAAAAAAGTTCACCCACCCCCGTAACGGGGTGTGCAAGTCTGTATTTCTTACAGATAATAGATATAAAAATAAATAGAACACCCTAAAAAAAGAAATGAAATCCCACCAAAACCACTTCATGTAAAGTCGATTGCCAAGACTTAAAAAGTTACCAGAGGGGCAATTCTCGTAATTTTAAGAACGTTCACAGTCTGATCTCAGTCTCAATCTGTCAAAAATACCTCTAATTTCCCTACATTATGACAAGTTTTTGGCATTTGTTTGTCGCCGAGATGAGACTGCGACTGGATTTTGAACGTTTTAAATTACGAGAATTGGCCTTCAGATCTAATGTAGAGCCAAGCCCCTAACTCTACACTCTACTCTTTGACTATGACCTCTGAGTTTGTAGAGTAGTCAGATAGGAAACGCCGAACTCATCAAGTTTAAAAAAAAATATGATTGACGTGTTTGTACAAACCTACTTACAGAAAATAAATCATTTATCAATTACAAGGCCTAACTCTACAAACCTTACATCTTGGTTTAAATGTAAGGCTTGGCCGTGCCATTGAACTATTGCATGACCACATTAAAGACCAGTGACTTAATGTCTTACCATAAGCCCTTATGAGTGTCTGTGCGACGGCCACGAAACAGCCTCCACTTCACTAGTCCATACCATGACATACGATTCCCACACAACTAATTGGTTCCTCTGACAAACTCATTTCTAATTCTGTCCCTCCACGCAGCCAATCTATGTAATTCTATCCATTACCCATAAACTATCAGCCCTTCCTTAAACACAATATAATATAATATTTATTTACTCAAAAAAAGGATTGTAGTACATGTTAATAATACAGTTTTACAAAATAAGTACTACATCTACAGTCGTGTGGATGTGCACGGCTCTCCTAGCTAGGTTATAAAAACCAATGTTTGGGAGAAACAGTTCGCTCCCCTCAAGTATAATGACGTAAAGGTACAATACTTAATTTACAATCGTGAGCTCCTTAAGTTTTGAGTTGAGCGGCACGATTACTGACAAGTGCGTGCACTAACTGGACAGGTCCACTTACTCTGAATGGTTCTTTCCTCAAAAGACCACTTCAGACATAAATGTACACCGTCTTCATATGACCTGACCATGATTATGTCTGGAATTTAAAAGAGACTGTGACCTCCGAGATTTGTTCAACCTTTTTTCTCAGAGTAGTCAAATAGGAAACGGCCACCTCATCTAGTTTTTTAAATATGATTGCGGTATAAAATTTTTTGTACAAACCCACTTACAGAAATAAAATGATTTAACATTTACATAGTGCTTGTGGTGTTATTGTTACAATTTTACCGTATTGGAACTTACATTTTAAGTTTAAGATAAAGGAGATAAATACACATCACGTTTGTACGCTCTGATATCGTTACATAGTACATACCAACTTATGTCCCCATTGTGTTGATGACCCTATTATTATTTGCTGAGCTTTTTGCACATCGAGTTGCTAAGCTGAGCCCAATGCAAAAACCCTTTCTCCCATAGAATCCGAACCGGCTTACATTCACTGGACCGATGCTGCAGAAATTCAGATTAATAATAATACCTTAAAACGGTCCCATATAATTATTATCCCGTATACAGTAGGCATACACGTGTAACTGTAATTTCTCATGGGAATGGCTGCAACAATGGACACGCGGCGACATCTATAGAATCCGTTTTTAATCTGATGGTCCATTCATGCAAGTTTTAATATGAAACTGGTTATTTAGCCCCAGCTGCCCAGTATCGCACATCTGGCGATTTTCAAGGGCAGCGCTAATACCGTATTTGTATCACTCCCCTCCAAGTTTCCACTCCAATTCGCCGACAAATACATTTAATAATAGTCTCTCATTTCATTTCACATAGCCGTTGCCCGTTGGAAACGCCAGATGGTCAAAAAACATGGCCGAATTTCTCGAACAAATAATGAACGGTCCAGTAATGAAGGGCGGCCCAACAGCCGAGATTAGTAACAAGAGATTCTCTATAGCAAAAAAGTAAGTGCATTTTCAAAAACATTCCCTTTGAAATTGTGCAACTGTTACCATATTTTTTTAACAATATGTAATTATAGTGTTAAAAGTATAGTAACAGTCGCACAATGTAGTTAGTTTTTGCGTTTATTAATTGTAGTTTTGATTGATTCATTTGACGGTCAAGTTGAGAGTGCATTTCTATGAAATGTTAGGGCCTAATTTTAGTCTGGTAACAGTGATTTTTAATAGACCGTAATAGCAGCTTAGCGAACTAATTTATTTGTATATTTTACCTGGCCATTCATGAGACCCAACAGCAGAACTTCTTCAAAGTACAGCGTGGTCACCTTCACATAACGTATGGGTGCTGGGACTGTCCATGATTTCGGTATTTGTCGTCCAATTATTGACAGTTTTGTGTCCTGAAATGATATAAACAATTTCAAAATAGTTTCATGAATACATCTTCCTGTTATTCCTGCTAAGCATCTTCACTTCTGCGAGCTGCTTGAGAGCGTTTGCAATCAATCTTTAAATTGTTTTCCCCAAGATTTTGTTTATGCTCTGCAAAGGAACGCAATTCATCTGTCGCGTCTAAATATTTGCTCGGCGTCACCACCTCGTAAACACACGTAGCGACAGAGTTTTCTGAACTAACCTTCCAGTATTAAATTGTGGATGCAGTAGCCTAAGCGCTAGGCTACTATGTTTATTGAGCAACAATGGTCGCCAGAATAAAGGGATGGTGGTCTGAATAAAGGGATGGTCAAAAACCCAGCATAAAAATTAATGTCTGGTAATACAATAAAGTTTACACGGGATGACTAAAGGTCAGACCAATAAAGTAGGATAGTTACCATGAACCCGTCTTGAGCAAGCGTGGTGATCAATGCTAGGGCCTTCTCTGTAAGAGAAAATACCTTTGTCCTGCAGTAGGACAGTAATAGGCTAGTATTATTGTTTCAGCATGGTTACCTGACACAAAAGCAAAGCCTCGCTGGTAGCTACTAAGAGCGAGCACTCTGTCTTCTGCGGAAGTTTCTCTTTGACCCTGTATAGCATCCCTTCCACGTCTCCCTGTTCATACACCACCACGCGTTCCGGTAGCTGCACCTGAAAACCACAACATTATCTTTAAGTAAACGGTATAAAAGCAACACCTGTTTTCCGGAAGAAAAATCAACATAACAAATTGTCAAACGCATGCCAACTGTTTTGATTGGTTGACTGAATTATTAACAGCCAATCAGAGGGGTAATTCACGTAATTATAAGAACGTTCACAGTCTGATCTCAGTCTCAATCTGTCAGAAACATCTGTAATTTCCATACATTTTTGACAAGTTTTTAACATTGATTGTCGCCGAGATGATATTTCGACTAGATTTTGAATGTTGCTAATTACGGGAATTGGCGTTCAGATCACTGGACCGGAGATTGACATGTCGTTCATTTACGTTTCCGAAACCGGGTGGAAGTCGCTGTCTTACGACTGTAAACTACTAGATGGCTGGAGGCCCACGAAATTCTTTAAGAAATTAATTATTCTATGTACGTGTAGAATGTATCAATATATGACCCATGGAGACCTGTACAGCACATACTAGCTATGTGGTGCTATGCCAGGCCATTATTATTTTGACGGACATGGTCGAAACCAAGGTCCAGGGTGCTTAGTTAGACCCTAAACGCAGCCTTATTTAGAGGCACAAAAACTTGTAGGGAAATCTTACAGAAATCTAATGAACCTATGTTACCAACATTACCTACTGAATACTTTTATGTAGAGCCAACCAACAAAACTAAAGTCTATTCAAACTATGTTTCAAATTGATGTTATTTCAAGTTAAACTAATATCAACTTTATTAGAATAGAAATTAAGTTGATTTCAAAGTGACTAGCATTATTGAAAAAGTTATGAAAAACTTTTTAACAAAACAATTAGTAGATTATAGCCACAAAAAATTATAAAATAAAAACTAAACCGCCGAAAAAACTGAAAAGCAATAAATAATAAACCTTTTTTATTTAACCTTAATAACTAAGATCTTAAACTAATGTAAGTATACCTAAGTAATTTTGAGTCGGCGCCAAACAATCAATAAACAAAGATCACTAAATTGGCTTAAATTTAAACGGCGCCGACTCAAAATTATTTAGGTATACTTACATTAGTTTAAGAACTTAGTTATTAAGGTTAAATAAAAAAGGTTTATTATTTTTTGCTTTTCAGTTTTTTCGGCGGTTTAATTTTTTTGTTAAAAAGTTTTTATTTTATAATTTTTGTGGCTATAATCTACTAATTGTTTGCCAAAGGGCAGGCATATGTGGCACTGAGTAGAGTAATAATACACAACTCAGCATTCAAATCTGTGAGTGAACAATAAATCACTCCTATTTTCCCACCCTTAGGGTTGGAATTCTTTTTCCAATTTTTATATGGGATCAACTTTGGGGTATACCCTTTCCAATAAAAAAAGAATGATCAAAATCGGACTACTCTGTAAAAAGTTATGCGTGGCCATAAATAAAAAAAAATATACGCGCCGACTTGAGAACCTCCTCCGTTTTTTTTTTTTCGTCGGTTAAAGAATGTTTAAAGTTGTACCGTAAACTGAACTTATGTAGGATTTAAAGTTATTTTTCTATAAACTCATAATTGTTTACATTTTTTGCAAATAAATCGCGAATACAGATTACTTATTACTAGCTTCTGTCCGCAACTTCATCTGCATTTCTTGTTCCCTCGACCCACTCCGTCGCATCGCATCGCCTGCCCGCGCTATCACTATTAGTTCTATATATACTATTAGTTATTAGTATACTATTAGTTCTTACTTACTTTTTTTTACTTGCCCGGCTCCTAAAAGTCTTAGCGTGTTGTTAAGTAGCCGAAAGCCTTCCGCAAGAATTGGGCTATCAGATGCTCCAACTGGTAGTTCCAGAGATTAGCGCGTTCAAACAAACAAACTCTTCAGCTTTATTATTAGTATAGATGATACATACCGCCAGCCGATGTTTATATATCGCAATCTTTTGCACCCTGTCGTGACATTTGATCCGCACTTTGTGGCCCGTAGTGAGGTGCTGTATGATGACGTCAGTCATGTTTTCCCTGTACGCGTACCGTTCGCGGTACAAACCGTGAACTGTGCTGAACACAATTTGGTAGCACCACAGAGTGCCGTCTTGACATGCTACAGCCTATAACAAATTATGTATTAAATAAATAATACATTAACTTTATAAATAATATAGTTTTTATAACGAAAAAGGACAGTATCTGGCTAAAAACAATGCATGCTGACTGATAAACCATTCTATTTTCGGCCCCATCAATCACACAGATAATATTCTTTAATGGCCATTGAGGGGACGTAAGTTCCATTTGGACGGTACAAATGGCAGTATTATGGCTCAAGCTACGGCTTCGTAGAAAAGCGGTGACCGCACATAACGGCCAGTGACGGCTGTCGTGAAAATGATGACATCTCTGACACACAATGAATCAATCAACTCGAGTCACTGCATAGTGATTTTCATAGAAACGTGTCGCTCTTCTCAGTATGGACACTTTATCGCGTGACTAAAAACGGTGAGGGCAAATCAAGCGATTTAAATCTTTGGGCAGCGGGCAACCCCCTACCCAAACTCAAAACCCGACCGTAAAGACAAAACTTTACGGTGTCAAAAACGCTGTCTAGAAAAACACGCCAACTTGCTTTCATAAACAACGTTTCAGTGACGTCTTTCACCGGTAAATTGTGGACGCCCGCTTTTCTACGAAACCTTAGCTTAAAATATCACCCTTCGCGCTACTAGCGAGTTGAGGAAGGCAATGCATCCATTGCTAAAAAAAAAACCTCGACTTTTTGCATAGACATCGACAGGCAACAGCGGTCTGTAAGCTTACCAAATTATTATAAGAAGGCGAGGGGGCTATCGCCCACACCCATTCTTGCGGCGTGCTTAATATCGGGACTCCCTCCGCCGTCAGCACGACCCATCCACCCACACCACCGACCAGCACTAATGCTCCAAGCATTGTGACAGACAATGCTGCTATACCTGAAGTTGTTTTAAGGATTTATTAGAAGTTATGAGGGCGATAATTCAGCATCAGGCCGGTATGGTAAAATCTTGTATAAATAAATAATAAATAAATATTCCACAACTATCACACAACGCCATCTAGTCCCAAGGTAAGCAGAGCTTGTGTTATGGGTACTAGACAACTGATAAACATACTTATATATTTCTAAATACATAAATATTATAGATAAATTACACCCAGACACAGAACAAATGATCGTGCTCATTACACAAACATTTGTCCTGGGTGGGAATCGAACCCACGACCTCCGGCATAGCAGTCAGGGTCACTAACCACTAGACCAACAGGCCTGTCGAACAACGTTGTATGTCCAACAACAGATGTTCCTTATGATATGCTTTCACTCTTTGAAAGTTTTTTGCAATGTTCATTATCTGTAAGTAACTGTTTCTTATCATAAACTGGTAACTGACTCTGATTTCCATCCAAAATACATTGAAATTCTTCCATTATTTTATAGAAGTAAAAGGCTTGTTACCTCCAACATGGAAAAAATAGAAGTGGCTAGCCAGTGTTTCATAAATATTCCAATTTAAATTACATGCAATTGGGGTCAATATTTGGTTTTGTTGTACCCAAGCAACCAAGCCTCCTTGTTCACATAACATAACTTCACACCTGTCATCCCCGAAGGGTTAGGCAGAGGCACCGGGTACTCATAGTACACTCACATCTCGACAATTATGTTTTAAGTGATAAGCAGGGAGCGACCTTATTGACATCAACCGGACACAATTCTAGACTCCTGGCTGCTAATGAGAGATCCCTGATGGAAAAACACTTTGCCCAACCTTGGCATCGAACCCAGGACCTCGTAGTAGCGCTCGCCACCACTAGACCAACGAGACAGTCCTGTTCATGTCCATTAATAATGTAACAGGTGAGGATCGAACTCACGCACTATCCTTGTGCAGACAAGTTTGTAAGGCACAGGCCTTAGGGCCTAAACAGATGGTGTTCATTGCGATAATAGATATCTACCTATATTCCTTTCTTTCAAAACCTGTTGACCTTGTGTATTATAGAATGATAGGGTTTCATTCCAGTCGGTAACTACTAGAACGGATTTTGAGAAGGCAACGGCCCACACAGCCGCGTCACGAACCACGCGGTATGCTTCATCGCCAAGCTGAAAAAATGTTTTAGTTTTTTATAATTTTGATGTAAAGGAGATTGGAAATTTAGTATAGACTTTGGTCCATGTGGCGTCGGAAGATGAGACCTACTTTAATTGTTCAATAATTTAATATTGTAAGACTAACTATACCCGCTAATAAATCTGCACGTGGAGGAAAAAGACTACTCCATTTGGACCACATCCCCTGTTTTCCTTACATAACATAATCAGCCTATACATTCTCACTGCTAGGACATAGGCCTCTCAGTGAGAGGGAGTGGGCTGTAATCCACCATGCGCGCCCAGTGCGGGTTGGTAGACGTCACATGTCCTCGAATTTTTGGTCCCAAACCTGTTTATTCATAAGGGTCGAAGACTTGTTTTATTTTATTCATTCAAATTGAGTGTTGAAAATCAGTTACTGACTATAGGTCAGCTTACACACAAGAATAATATTAACCAGTACTTACATGAATTGACTGACTTACTTTATCTCTTATGGTAACTGCTCCAATGGCCAGACCTATTGCTAAGTACTGGCCATTTGTAGACCAAGCACAACTTGTAATCCGTCCTGATACTCGAAACTTCTGAACTGCTTTTACATCCATAGACCAGAATGCAAAATCAGTGAGAGCACATGATGCCAGGTGGAATGTCACTGGATTATAGGCAAGGCACTGGATTGCTTCACTGTGCCTAAAAAAAAAAACAACAAACATGGAAAAATGTTGCAATTGTATTGATACGCTAAGCAATCAGGCCCAAAGAAAATAAAACGTTTATTTATACTATATTTACATCATACATATTACGCCAGCAATTTCACTATCAACTTACGAATATTTTAATATTCCCTCCATTTTGGAAGTCCAAATGATAACATTTTTATCTGCACTACCGCTTGCAAACTTCTTGCCATCTCCACAGTATGCCACAGCGTGGACTGCTCCCTTGTGAGCCTGGAGTAACTGGACAAGGGCTCCATCTCTAGGGTCATAGACCATGACCTTCTCGCCTGCGCCTACCACCAGTTGACTGCCATCTGGACTGTAGCATATTGTGTGCACACTGAAAAGAAATGGTTATAATAAAAATATAGTGAATTAATGCGAGAACAGTTCTTCTCTATTATAGCTCATGAGTACAATGAAACCTGAAGAATGTTGTATTAACTTGAGCTGAGGCCCTTTTGGCATTATAATCTTTGTTTTCTGTTTTATTCAGTTTTAAGGTGTATTTTTGCTGTAATGCCAATAAACACATTTTTCTTTAATCTTTCTATTCACTATTAATCACAGTGAATCAAATCTTAAGGTAGGAAAGTAAATACTAACTGATGCTTGCAACATCATTAGAAAAAAACTTGGATACCCATTTATCCACCTCACAGATTATGTATGAAAATTGTGAAAGTTCTTGGCATATGTACCTAAATAGGTAGGCTGTTTAAAAACCCAAATTCTATATATTTTAAGTTTGTAGGCGATAGTCTAAGAGCGTGCAATGTCTGTATTTAGCGTTAATGTTTAAATACATAATTAGTTTGCTAACCAAACAACTGCGTAATCAAAATAATGTTTCTTCAGTAAAGTTACGACGATATTATCAATTATCTTTAAAATCAATTATTATCTTTAAAATCAATAGTACTTCTAGACTATGCATGCTTTTTTTGTGATCCAGGGAAGCTTTACCTGGAAAATTCTACTTTGTCAGCTTCGTGTATTTTGTTCACCCACTTTGGAACAGTTCTCATCTTGTATTAAATAAACAGATGATTTTAAACTTTTAAATACGTTTTATTATAACACGTGCGTAATGTAAGTGGTCCGGTTTCATACAGCAAAACTCAATGTTTGATTAAATTGTGTAGGTTGACAACGGCGTCTAAAAAAATGTAAACAAACGGTAAATAGGCTGAATTTCATACGTCAAAAATGACAATAAAAGAACCACAGAGAGAACTATGAAAATATTATGTGATGGCGTTATTTAATTAACAGCCCATTTATGATTTAGGCGGATTCTGCCCCAGCAGTCTCGACATTCATAGCGATCGCTTTACGACCGAATTCGGTCGCAAAGTCCTGTCACTCCATACATTACACCTGTCAATCCGAGACTCTGCGACCGAATTCGGTCGTAAAGCGATCGCTATGAATGTCGAGACTGCTGGGGCTGGTTGAATTTACGTAACAATTATTCTTGAGCAGACAATCTGCAATGGCAAGAATATTATTATTGCTAATATCACACGATTGTTATGTATTCCGTTGGTTACTGCATTCAATTAGTCGATTTTAACCGTATTGGTTGCTTTTTGTGACAAGGGGCTTGTGGCGAAGTAATAATAGCCGCACGGGTCGCCGGGACGCCGCCGTTGATCGATCAGGTTAAGCTACGCTTGCCCCGGTTGGTTGTGGATGGGTGACCATCTTTACATACCAAGGCCCCTCCGTGCCTCGAAAAGCACGTTAAGCCGTTGGTCCCGGCCGTCATTCGAGGATCTTTGACAGTCGTTATGGTCAGTCAGAAGCCCGAAAATCTGACAAGCAGTCTTACCAAGGGGTATCGTATTACCCAGTAACTGGGTTATGGAGGTAAGTTGCAGTCGCTCCATGTTAGGTTAGTCTGGAAGTCGACCCCAACATAGTTGGGAAAAGGCTAGGCAGATGATGATGATGGTTGCTGTTTGTGACAACAATTTTTATTCTAATAAAGACAACCTCTCTGGCTCAGAAACCAGCTAAGTGCGAGACAGATTGCGAACTTAGGGTTCTTTCCAACCAAAACTATAGATAATTGTTGTTTTAATACAATATACAACGTGGCGCTACAATGGGGACATTAATTTAACAGACGGATAGGGCTAGTGCTCATTAATCATATAAACTTTGATAGGTTAAAATAATTCGTAATTAAAAAAAATTAAAACAGACTGTATTATAAAAAAGTAACTAAAATTGGAATCACCCTTGCAAAAATTCATTCATGAAATTACTTACCTAGCGCTAGCTGGCTTACGTTATCTCGGAGCGGCAACGCGTCGTTTCGCGCGCTGGAACCGCAAAACGCTTCTTGTACAGAAGCCAGCAGGTCAAGCTACCCGAAACTGTCAAATTTTCCCAATCAACCTTGATGATTACCTAAGTCAAACATAATTAGTCATAGTACAATTTCGTACGATTCTTATGAACTAAATCTATAAAATTAAAGATAATATAAGATAAAGTTGAAAATCTATTAAGGAAATTTGACAGATTGTAGTAGCTTGATGTGCTGGCGTCTGTACCTACTAGTGATTGGTCCGATTCTTTGAAGGCATGTTATCAAAGAAACCGAGCGGCAAAAGTGGTACCTACAGCGGTGGTGCTTAGTCAAACACTTATCATATCACCCTCTCTTGTTACTATTAGTTATAACTGTCATCACTAATCACTGCTTTTAATTGTCTTTATTTTCAATAAGACCACCGTGTTGGCGGATACAAAGAGCAAAACGGCGTTTCATGTTTTCCCGCACATTTGAAAATAAATTGGCACTTATAGCCATTTGCCTCAATTTCTCAAACGCATTTATTATTCGTTGGCGTAATTGTTCCACCGAATCCACGTTCTCCACGTACACATCGTCTTTAATATTTGCCATCACGATCACAAGTTTACACAAGCACTTATAACACAAATAAAAGCGTCCGTATCGTAATACATGTAAACATACCTACACGATTAGAAAACAAAGCAAAGCGTCTTTATCACAGTACCATAATCTAATTACTATCCTAATTACACAAAAATAAATAAATAAAACAATAGGTAAGCGTCTTTTTCGCGGAAACATTCACAAAAATATTTGACGACATAATTATACGCATTAGTATGAAGAAGTGTGTCAAGGACACCGGTTCGGCTAGCCCTAGAAAACAAAAAAAAAAGAGTTCTCTGTGCGGGCGGGTGTGCGGGTGGAAGGAAGGGCGCGCGTCGCCTGCGCCACTCACTGACAAAGGGATGTCTCTTTCCTTCCTAGTATTGCTTATTCGTGTTAATTTCATTGATGCGATGTTATGATCCGTGACCCCGGCAAATGACCGCTGCGCGACACTTCTATAAGTACAGGTTGCTTTAAGATGCTATTTTCTAAAATTTTAAAGAAATCCGTAAATTATTTATAATAACGTTTAATGGAAATATAATTTCTTAATGAAACGAAAATGTGAAAACTTATATGTGTGTTAAATTAATGTCACCATTGTAGCGCCACGTTGTATAAAGTATGCACTACATACAACAGCACTTATAGGTTGCGGGAATCCGCAGGATGTGAGAAGCCTATGTCAAGCGGTGGACTTTTTTTTCCTTTTTTCTTCTTGTTTTTGTCTCTCATTTCTGGCTTTACTATGATTAGGTACTTAATTTTGTGTTACATTTATTGTTATTTTTAAAACCAATGTTCGACACAAATGTAAATTTGTTGATGAATTAATAAATAAACTTCTTTCAGCTGGAATCATGATAATGTTGTACTTGGAAAGACTTGTTATCTCGTTCCAACTAGCGAGCGGAAGCTTTAAGTTCACTTTTGTTCTTAGGTAACATGCATTTATAACGTGTTTTTAAGGCACTGCCTAAACGTAGGACACCGTAAAACGCTCAGTTTTTTGTCGCATAGTTAGGCATAATAATACAAATTACAAGCCAGAAAACAATTGATTGTGCTGTGTATTGTCCAATACAACTACAATTACTTTTATTGTGGTAGCCATTCAATTAAACTAACATTAAATTAATGGCTGTTTTGAACCTTATTTGTTGCCGCAATGCGCTAGTTTAAATATCTTAGGATGCCAAACAAGCAGCTATATCATTCAGCTACAAATATATCGCAATTCTTATCTGCATTCCTTGAATAAATAAGCCGATTTCCTTCAATGCCCTATTCATTTTATTATTGGTATCAAATAAACCGCAGAATACACATGCCGATAACTTGCTATCTGAAGGAAAAACATCGAAAGGAAACCTAGTAATTTATTAATATAAGTATAAAATCGCCATCCCGACTTGAGCCCTGCAGTAGGTAGGCTAGTAATAATGTTATTTATCTCCTTTAATAACATTTAAAAATATGGTAGCGCTCTATTTTCGGGAACAGAGTTGATACCGGTGGGTGGTAAGCGTTCCAGAGAGAGGAAACTCCTAACAATTCAAGCCTTGGCCAGAAGTATGTACCTACCATATATTATTATTATCCCCTTGATTTGATTTTGATACATATTGATTAAATTTTTATATTAGTATTTATTATTATTATCAACTAAGTGTAGGCCGCTTGTACCAAACAATAAAAAAAACTGCTTAATTATATTATTCTATTCCATTATTTAACATAATCGATACTTGAAAGAGTAACCAAAAGATACAATGCTTCAATTTCAACTGCGCACATTTCTTATTCTTTGCAGTCATGGTTTGGGTAAAAATATACGGGATAGCGCGACCATTTCCGAACACACGCCATATTCAATTATCTCTTGCACGCTAAGCCTGCATGCTATATTCGATTTTACTGTATTAGAAAGCAGGCTGTCCTCAAATAATGGGTTTAAATTTAAATTACTTTTTTTTATAGCACTACTATGGGAACAACTTTTTATATCTCGGAACGAATTGGATGTTTTAAGAAAATGCTATTGCATTTATTATTTCTTCATTTATTGGATGTAATATAATTATGTGCTTTTTGAGTTGTAATAATGAGGTAGGTAGGTACGCACTTTCATAATGAGATTGAGTACTTTCACCCCGTAGGAATGTTTGATATAAAATGACTTATAAAGGAAATCAAGGGGGACTCAGGATATTGTAGATAAAATTATTTTCATAATCGACTATTAGAGTTTGAGACTTACAAAAGTAGGAGTTAGTTGAGTGTCTACATCACTGTTCGTGGAAGCGCTGCGATGATTGGGACACGTCAATAGGCATTTCATTTTCAATGCAACAAATGTGACGGAATCTCGTATTTTATTTCCGTAACATTGTGTATTTCATTTTCATGTCATTTTGTTTATACTGTTGATCGTAAATTGGTAAGTAGCATTTCAAAAATCTTAAGTAGGTATGTACTTACTAAAACTAATTTTCGGAAAGCTAATACCTACTTACATAAATTGTAATTAATTAGTACTATTGCGATCTGTGTACATCTTGTTTTTATTAAAATACTCTCGTTTATAGGTAGTTCTTTTCAAAATGAAAAACATTTATTAAATCTTTATTTCATAGAGAAAGCTTTGGATTAAAAAGCAAATGGCTGAAGTTAGATTTATTGATTAATAAGGGATATTACCATTCAAAAAGGTTTAGCTTTCACTGTTTATTCGAACGATTTTGGTAACTATTTATTACTGATTCATATTGATTAAATTATAGTGTCTATGATGGCCATTTACTAAATCATAATTACCTGATAACATTTTTCGGCCACTAAATAATCATGCCCAATTAAATGCTTATAATCTGCGAATTAATTAGTGAGATAATGTTTTTTTGTAGGTACAATGAAGTTGTTTACAAGTTTTTTATTTCTCCTGGTGATTCTCCATTGCTCATATGCACCGCCCGTGACTCCAGATAAGTCCAATGAGCAGGACAGTGAAGTCAAGGATGACTTGGTAATTATCTTTTATTATTATTCCTTTCACATAGGCCAATCAAGTGTCTTTATTTGACACATAGACATACTTACTCTAGAATCGAGGCTCACAAAAAAAGGTGCATGTGCTTAAAAATAGAACCAGTTGGCCTTCTACATAAAAACTGAAGCTATCGGCTCTGCTACAAATCATTTGTACCTATGTGTAACATTTTTCATGCATAATTTATCTGTAAATCCCTTTTTGTTTATACTGATGTTATTTTGTGTTTTCCCTTTATTTTAGCACTTAAAAATATGGAGCAGCCCTTAGTAGCAGGGTTAGAACCTTTTTCTGAACAAAGCCTGAGCCTGTGTGACACATTAGCACCCGGTTTCTCAAGGGCTGATCTATACACATTTTGATTGTTTGAATCCTTAAAAGGGGTCATTGAACTCATAACTCGACATAATGTATGGATCAGCTGTTTTTTTTCACTACTTCAGGGTTGCTTCCATAGTAAAAGTTTTTCATATTAATGAGTGCAATGACCCCTTCAAAGGATTAAAACTCAAAATGTAACGGTGTATAAACATTAATGAAGTAAAACAATGTCAAATCTGTGATTTTGTGATTGTATGAGTGAGCAATGAAATCACTTATGAAATCACAAATGTCTTTATACATAAAGCAAACATATAAACAAACATACAAACAATCTTATGTCAACAGTAGACATATGGGAAGTATGCAACTATATTGTTATGGCAAATTGAACAATACAATGTATTGTCTGCTTCCATTCTGGGTCAGTATTTATGAATACACTGTAAACATGAAAATATCTAGTTCAACACAACTGGAAAACCTTTGTATGCTGTGCCACTTTTACTGGCTTTGCGAGTTGTCACAACTTTCTTACAATAAGTAATATTGGGTGGTGGAGGAATGCCTCAACTTTGTATATGTACTTTCGCCAAAATCTAAATCTGACAACTGTAAGGACTATTCCTGCTTGTAGCGCATATTATTAGCCAACCTAAAAAAGATCCTCTTTTGTTTTACATACGGATGCAGTTGTGGTTATCATGTGCACGGGATTTTAATTCAAAATGGTCAGATATAGGTTTTGGCGATAGTACATACACAGTATACTGACTTGAAGTAATCATTATGTATGTGCGAATTAATAAAATAATAAATAAAAATATATAAACAATGAAAACAAACAAAATATTTTTTATTTATATTTTTTTTGTCTAATTTATTTTCATTTATTTGATATTTCCAACCAAGGACAATTCATATAATATAGCCTGCGAGTTTGGTTACTCATCCGTTTTTCTTTCTTATAAACATGTAAAAGCAAAAAGTGCCGACACCTACCTACTAATCCTTGAAACTCCTTACACAGCAGTAATATGAAATGACTTAAAAACAACATAAACACTTGTTCTGTCTCCTTGTTTTCTTTTTTTCATGTTCTTAGCTTTACCTAGCCTCTGTCTATTGCAAATGTTTACTAGCTAGTCTAACCCATGATTTAGAAAGTATTTTGTGTAGAACAACTAAATGCTGAATGCTGTCTATTTTATTTAAAAACTGCTCTGCAAAAAGAACTTCATCTGGTTGGATTTTGTGATGAGATACTTCTATTTCTAAACACAGCATAAGCTGAAAGACTGGAACAATGTATTAATATTATTATGTTTGTCCTCAGGAAGAGTACATGGAATACCATAGGTATCTGAAGGAAGTGGTCCAAGCCCTGGAGAGTGATCCTGACTTCAGAGAACGTTTGGAAAAAGCTGATGAAGAGGATGTTAGGGTAAGAGGGTATTTTTAGTATCTACATACATGACACACAATGCAGTCTCTCCTGCGCGGTGTTATTGCATTCGAGAACCAATTATTCAATTCACATGAAATTTTTAACTGGTTGAATGCTGCAATCAAGTGCAATCATAGACCCAGTAAAATATCCATTGCAGCTCATGTACATCTACGTCGCTGCATTCAAAGACACTATTCAATAACTGAATAGATATGATCTCTGGCTGGTTTTAAATTTTGTTCTGATGTTCAGAAAAATGGTTCACAACTAGTAATCTGTGCATAACTAGCAGAGATGACCTGTGATGCTAATGCATAACACCATTTACCGCATATTGGAAGATTTGTACCAAATTATTTTAACAAAGTTTAGTACCCAATCGGTTATTATTTTTAATTATTGCATTTCAGTCTGGAAAAATTGCTGAACAATTGGACTTTGTCAACCATAACGTAAGGACAAAATTGGACGAAATTAAACGTCGTGAGTTAGACAGACTTCGTCATTTAGCGACTAAGGTAAATAGTAATATTTATTCCCTAATTACCATGTTATACATGGTGAGTTTTTTGGTGTACACATTTAAAAGGGAGTTACAAGTATTTCTTTTTCTGCAATCCTATTGCAATTTTTCTCTTTTGCCAACAGCAATTTGAGTTGACAAACAACTTGGAACAGCATGAGGAGGGCAAAGGCGCTACAAATGAACATTTAGATCATAATAACCCACACACATTCGAGATTGAAGATTTAAAGAAGCTCATCAAGAAGACCACTGCCGACTTAGAGGCTGCTGATAAGAAGAGGAAAGAAGAATTTAAGGTACTTGTTGCTATTATTTCTTTGACTATTGTTAGGTAATGAATGGCCTTGTTCTAACATCTTGGTAAGGCTAATGTCACACTATATTGTCCATCCTAACACAACACATTACCGAGACGTGTCTGGCCTTGCATGTACAATACATACATTAAACCAATATATTCGCCTCACTTAACCTTGAATCATTTGTATTAGTTATTTATTGTTTCAACTATTTTATGTTCACATATACTTTGATGGTTATTTGTTTCCTGATTGCTTTTTTATAGTTACAATATAAATTGATTTTCAGGAATATGAAATGCAAAAGAAGTTTGAGGAACATCAGAAAGTAGAAGGCATGGAGGAAGCACAGAAGAAGGAATACATTGAGAAACATAAGCAAGAGGAAGAGGCTATCAAACACCACAAGCCGGTAAGTCCCGCTACTGTTAGGAGAATCCATTGCCGCTTCCATTGCCAGAAATGATAAGTGTTGCATATGACGTGTCTTTAAGGAAAATTAAACGTAAAAATAATAATGTGAATTCCCCTTAGCGACGTCAGATGTTATTGAAATTAACTCAAAACACGGCCGTTATTATGACTAGCAATGTGATAAGGCCTATGTTTCTTCGCGTGTAATTTAGATATGGTTTTCAACTTTTAATTATTTCTTGATTTTACAATTGCTCCAATCTCAAAATTAAATTTAAAAATGCCCTTGATAAAATGCAGCTTCACCATCCCGGTTCTAAACAACAACTGGAAGAAGTATGGGAGAAACAGGATCATATGGAACAACAACAATTTGAGCCCAAAGCATTCTTCATGATGCATGGTGAGTGGTGACTTACAACATTACTTATTAATCGTCAATTATTTGTAACAGCTACACCACCCCGCGAGAAAGGATCAGTTGTTAGAGATCTGGAAAAATGCCGACAAAATGGATACAAAAGATTTCAACCCAAAGGTGTTTTTCATGATGCATGGTAAGATCCATAGCGTGCAAGTCAAGTATAACTTAGAACACGAATTAGTAAGTAGGTTACATAGGTAGGTAACTCGTAAACAATGAAAGTTCGAGTTTACAAAGGTTTTACGCACGCTAATTTGGATTGGATTTTACAAACCCGCATGTAGTACCGTTGAGTATCTAACATATGTTTTATCTTTTTGTTGGCATGCATTACTGCTTTTGTTTTGTGAATCAATTAACTATTTTATTCGGTTAATCATCAAAGTGTGTATTCGTAATCCATTATGATTTGCGCTGTGTTAGGTGATACGGTAGGTAATTGTGCATGTTTTTTGCGTACCTACCTCAGTTGAATATTCTCTAGAATTGATTTTGCTTCCATTTCATTTTAGTGTTTGTGTGTGTGTATGTTTCCTAACTTTCCTAACTATAGCATTTTTTTAAAGTAGATTTTTGTGCTTGTATCCTCATATTGAATGTATTAAAAGCTGTTTATAAATGATTTTTCAACTCAATCGTAGAGCACAGAATGGAGAGCATCCATAACAATATGAAAAATATTAAATAATAATATAGTAAGGTTTAATTTAAAATGTGGTTACTTACTTAAGTATTTATCTGGTTTTTCTAACACAAATTCTTATCAAGGAAATAGTCATGTGCTGTCAGGAACCTCACTGTAATCATTGTATTATGCTATGAAGTTTCGAAATTACGTAATGAGTGAAAACTTTAAAAGAAAAATATTGAGCATAGAATACTCAATTATTCATTTAAAGCAAATAAAACATTACAATACAATTCAATTCATATACAATCTCATTCAACTAACAGATTATATGATTAATTTATTATTATTTAATTTCGAAATTAACAAGTTACTTCCACTTATCTATAAAGATACTGAGACTCAGTTATCTTATTAAAATCTCAACGATCTAAGATTATGATTACCTTTTTACCGTTAATATATTATAACTGTCAAACGGTGACGTGTTTAATCGACAGATGTTGATGGCAACGGCGTTTGGGACGCAGACGAAGTAAAGGCTTTGTTCATCAAGGAATTAGACAAGTTGTATGGACCGGGTGGTCCCAACAAGGACTTGCATGAGAGAGCCGAGGAAATGGAGAGGATGCGCGAACACGTGTTCAAGGAAAACGACAAAAACCGCGACGGTTTGATCGATTTTAACGAATTTATGACAGAGACTCAAAAAGCAGAATTTAACCAAGATGAAGGTAATGTATTGTTTTCTCGAACTGTCCAAACCTCTTTCTAAAGTCATCATCTGCCTAGCCTATTCCCAACTATATTGGGGTCGGCTTCCAGTCTAACCGAATGCAGCTGAATACCAGAATTTTCATGGAGCGACTGCTTATCTGACCTCCACAACCCAGTTACTGGGTAATACGATAGCCCTTGGTAAAACTGGTTGTTAGTCTTTCGGTCTTCTGACTACCCGTAATGACTGTCAAAGATCCACGAATGACAGCCGAGACAAACAGTTTAACGTGCTTTCCGAGGTACGGGTGGGTCTCGGTATGTAAAGACGGTCACCCATCCACAGACCGACCGCGGCAAGCATAGCTTAACCTGATCGATCGACCTGTGCGGCTGTTATTATTTAGCCACGGGCCCCTCAAACCTTTTTCTAAAGTCCCTAGTACAATTTCAATGATTCAATCCTTCGGTTGAACGTCGCAATCATAGACACAAACGACGCCTTACTTCACACAATGAGTTAATGAGTCTGTTCCTTCTCCTGTAGTTTTCCAATCAAAGTCAGATGTTATATAACTTGAAAATACATAGAAACTTGTATTCTGTCAATAAGATAATAAGTACGTAATAAAATATTTTGCATATTTTTTCAGGATGGAAGACGATTGAAGAAAATCAAATTTACACTCAAAATGAATATGACGAATACGAAAGGAGGAGGCTTGAAGAAATGAGATACCTTCAGCAGCGTGGCTTGGTTCGTATCTTACTTATCCTTTATCGTCTACGGCCCGACTGCCCACTGCTGGGCATAGACCTCTCTTTGCTTGCGCCAATCTCGACGCTACTGTCCTATTCAAATCCTGGTTCTGCCCGTAATTTCAACATTATCGTCTGCCTATCTTACAGTCCCTTAACCTTACATAAAACACTTACTGGAAAAACAACACAGACCCATAGAAATATAATATTGGATTGAGATTATTATTATTGGATTAAGTTTCTTTATATAGATATATAGAGGGAGGTGAAGATATTTAGGAGTTCCTCTCCTGAACGGTTAAATTCGTAAGTAACTGTGAGAGATTTAAAAAAAACTCAGCAGGGTCACCAGCCTACAACGTCCTGACAGTACCGTGTACAAGGACATACATAGGTCCAATTTTGAAGTATTGTTTGGTATCTCTAACAATTACTGTTCTTTTCATTGTAATTAAAATAGGATTCTACATTTTATCATAAACTTTACTATTTAGCCTTTTACTACTATTTTAACTTTTATAACTTTCTCATGGCCAATCTCCATAATTATTATTTTCGTAAAAAAATTGTACTGCGATAGACAGACTGACTGACAGTGTATTCCCAGCTGACATGACCTGTAATGGCTATAATAGAATTTTATCATATGTAATTGTGCCTCCAGCCTCGCCCGTAAATCATCATCTGGATCATCAATTTGCGATTAGAACATTAAATTATTGTCTTCTGCAGGTGGATGCTCATGGCCAGCCCATCCCTGGTGCACAGCATCAAATTCACCAAGCTCTGCAGCAGTTCCGTGCTTACCAACACCAGCAAGCTTACCAGCAGCAAATGCAGCACCCACAACAACCGCCTTACCAAGGCCAACAACAATATGGTCAAGTCCCTCATGCTCAAATGCCTCAAGGACAGGTTCCACCTTACCAGCAGCCTCCACAACAATATCAGCAGGGACAACCGCAATATCAAGGGCAATATCCTCAAGGCCAATTCCAACAACCACCTCAAGGTCAATTCCAGCAGCCTCCACCCCAAGGCCAATATCAGCAGCTGCCTCAAGGTCAATACCAACAGCCGCCTCAAGGATTCCAACAGCCGCCTCAAGGTCAATTCCAACATCCTCCTCAAGGACAGCAACCTCAAACGCAAGCCCAACCACAAGGGCAAGCGCCTCCACAGCTTAATGTGAATCAAGGTCAAGTTCCGCCGGTGCAGCAAGCACAGCCTACTCAAGGACAGACCCAACCAGGCCAAGGGCAGGCTCAACCAGGCCAAGGCCAGGCTCAACCAGGCCAAGCACAGGCTCCGCAGGCATCAGCACAGGCTGCACAGACTCAAAACCAAGTACCACCGCAAGCACAAGTCCCACCCGTTAAGGCACAAAACGTAGGATTAAATCAATAGATTAGAAAACAACATTAATTGACGTGAAGTATTTTTTTTTATTAATAGATCTTGACTATTTATTATATTTTTATATTATTTCACTACTGAGTGCCAAATTCGTATCACGCTTTTCTATTTTTATGATTTTCATAAAATCCTCGTTTTTTTAAATTATTTATAGCATTTCTGCCCTAGGTAGAATTATGTAAACTAGATAATAATAAAAATTGATTAATTGTAAATTAGAAAATTATTAGCTGTTAAATAAATTATAGCAAACCGGCGATGATGTTTTTGTTTTATATCCTTTTTCGTTAAAGTAGATTTGATTGCGTGCACCATGACACGCTTTTGCGTAAGTTACGTCATTACGGTGTCCGAAACGAAGCTGTCAACGTAATAATTTCTTATTTACATAATATGGTCCAATGTGTTAATGGCGTGAAACTTCCGGGCTACCAGTTCAGTTAGGTGTTCCGCAAGGCTCAATACTGGGTCCATTCTTGTTCTTAGTATATATGAATGATTTACCATTCCATTTGAAGGGCGTCTGTGACGTTGTACTGTTTGCAGATGATACCTCTCTTATTTTTAAAGTAGACAGGAATAGATAAGATTTTGACGACGTAAACAGTGCACTCTCAATAGTCACAGATTGGTTTACGTCAAATAAAAGAAAAAAGAAAACGAAATGTGTAAAGTTCGCCTTACCGAATGTTAGAAATCTAGGACCCAACATCGTCTTAGATAAAGAGGTGCTTGAAAAAGTAGGCTCGGCAATTTTTCTAGGACTAATAGTAGATGCCAAACTTCAGTGGGGACCTCATTATATCAAGTCTAGCAGGAAGGCTCAGTTCGGCTGCCTACGCCGTTAGGAAAGTAAGACAATACACTGACGTTGATAAAGCTCGTGTAGTCTATTTTAGTTATTTTCACAGCGTTATGTCCTACGGTATTCTGCTGTGGGGCAATGCCACTGATATAAAAAATATATTTGTCCTTCAAAAACGAGCTGTTCGAACAATTACAATTACAGCTAGGTGCCAGCGTTTATGAGATTTTTTTAAAGAATTTGGTATTCTCACGGTTGCATCACAATTCATCTTCGCCAACAACTTGTATATTAATGATAAATGATTTTATTTTGTAAGCAGGTTTATTAGGCAAAATTTACACTAAAAACAGTGATATTCACAGTGTTAACACTAGAAATAAGGACAAACTAAGTGCCCCCTTTCACCGGCTTCATAAGGTACACAACTCATTTGTTGGGCTTGGTACGAGGTGAATCAAAAAGTTCTTAGAATTGCATATATATAAAACCTTTTTGGGAGAAGTTCGATATTCAAATTAAAGAGTATCAATCACACAATATTTATGCAAACTGTCACTTGTTTTTGTAAGTTCGTTCGCACGTAATAAATTGTTGTTGTTGTGCAACGAGTTGCTAAAAACCCAAAATTATGGATAAAAGTGAGTTACGTGCGTAATAAATTATCTCAGTTTGAAAAAAATGTCTACGAAGGATTTTTTTTCGGACATTCAGCAGAAATTAGGGAATGATGCTGTACCCTATTCTACGGTTGCGTACTGGGTGGCTGAATTTAAAAGAGGTAGATCGAGCTGTAAAAATGACCCGCGTTCTGGGCGGCCTTCAACCTCCGTTACGGAAGAAAATGTCAAAAAGGATGAGAATCTGATTTTGGAAGACAGAAGAATAACTATAAAACATATAGCTGAGATCCTAAAGATAGCATTTGGTAGCGTTCAATCCATTTTAATTGATTCACTCCTTTGTTGCCCTAGTTACTACCAGTTGTAATACCGTTAATTTTGATTACCCTTCCTACTACTCCAGTATTGAGCTGTTAGAAGGGAAAACATAAATAGCCCGTGTTACTACCGTATACCTACTTTAAAAAAACTAATTTTATTTCTAAACTAATTTATTGTTTCTTTAACTAATTTATTGTAACTTGAACATAAAACAATTTATTCTAAAATAAAAAAAAGGAAAATCAGCGCAATTTCTCGAGGGCGTAGCCTACTGAGATTTCTGCATTTAACAACTGCATCTGAATATGACGTATATTGTCGTCGTTTACAATATCGCGACTTCTTTTGTTAAATTGCTGTGCAATAATTTTAACAAGGCTGTCATCATGTACCTACAGCATTAAGAAGGCTCAATAACGTCTTATTGTTCTCATTTTATTTAACTTGGCATGATAGCCCTCTAGAACATTATTTGTTCTGTGTCTCACACCGAAAACACTGAGCAAATCTAAATATCTAACTAAAGGTTGGTCTTTTATAGAACAGAAAGTAAACACCTTTCTGTTGAAAAAATGATAAAATACGTACAACACACATCGATTAAAAAGAAATATTTAGATTTTCTTCTTCTTTATGGACCGCCTTAAGCTCACAACACGTTGAACACAAATATATAGAAATTATAAAGTATTTGTACAGCAACTGCACAAGTAGGGTTAAACTTGAGACGACAGGACCACCGATATCCATAAGGAGAGGTGTAAGGAGTAATCTCCGAGAATTTTTATAGCGATACTAGAGATGGTCTTCAACAAACTAAACTGGGAAAGAACAGGGCTGAACAAAAACGGCAAATTCATCATCCATCTAAGATTTGCCGACGATATTATGCTACTATCCGAAAGTTTAGCACTTTCGGATAGTAGAATAATATCGTCATTAGAATCAGTAATACAACTTGTTAAGTTAGCATAATCCTAAAATGTCAAGATTTCATGAAATAGTCATTCAGTAGGATTACTTGATCTTAGAGAGTTGTGTTGATGACTTTAATGATTATAATTCTGTAAATACATATTTGTTACGGCCGCGAATCATATTTTAATCAACGTACAACTTAGTACTTACTGACCAGCAAATTGCAAAAAACGTAAGAAAATTTGAATTTCACGGGCTACCTTGGAGCATCCACCTTAACTAGACCGACGAGATATGAGCAATATATTATCTAGGTACCCCTTTTTTTCTTTTTCTTTTTCTGGATGGGAAATCGTCAAATGACTCCTCCCGCTCTGGGCGGAGCAGATTGGAGTGTCAGACTTTTACTGACTAAAACCCACCCGTGTTCCTTCAGTTGCCTGTGCCAGGGGCCACGGTATCTCTTTCGAACAACCCGCAGCCCCGGCGGCATCGGCCCTAGCGGACCCCGTCAGTTCGTGCTGACAGCTCTTTGAGGCGCGCGTGGAACACAACGCGCCGTCGACTCGGGCCTGGTCCTTACCGGGCGGCGAGCTGCCCATAGCTCGCCGGCCGCAAGCCCGCGCCTACGGTGGCCGGGAGTCGGCTGTTGACTCCCGATCTAGGTACCCCTTAGTTTAGTCTAGTCTTAGAACATGCGCAAGCGGCATTCAATCGGTGGCCGATTTTTGCCGGAGCTAAATGAAACAGTAGAGTTCAAATGTACCAACGCACACGTCCTAGAAAACGTAGGGTACCTACCGAAAAGAATTCCGACCGACTAAAGGACATACAAAAAAAAGAACTAACATGCACTGATTTTATTTATTATTTATTTATACATATATACTTTATTGTATACTACAAAAAAATACATGACACACTACAAAATACGTCATTGATAAGTCTTGTAAACAATTAATTCATCCTTCTATTCGGTTGTCATGATATTATCACCACCTCATCATCTAAAGTAACTTAGGCGTAGGAACCAAATAATGATTTACATCACACACACTGCTGCTCCTGAAGGAAATTCTCTCGAACGACGCCGACGATAAGAATTTATTGCAAATCTCACCAAACAACTGAACTCTGCAAGGGTTGCAGTTGCCATGGCCATGCCAACTGAATTTTTTACGTGTACCTACATATTTGAATGTCGAACATTAAAATACCTAAGTTCAAAATGTCAACATTTAATACACTTTAGTTCATTATATTAGGGGTTAAAGTATGAAATTACCGATTTGTACTGAAAAATTAAAATACGGTTTTTTTTAAATTTAACATATTTACTTAATCAAAATAATTACCATTATTATTTATACATTGCTGCCATCTAATAGGAAGGTCATTTATGCCTTTGCGATAGAACTCTCGTGATCTAGATTCGACAAACTGTGTGAAAGCATTTTGTACTGCCTCCTGAGAAGAAAACTTTTTATCACGTAGAAAATTGTCCAAATCACGAAAAAAATGGTAGTCCGTTGGAGCAAGGTCTGGCGAATACGGAGGGTGACGAATGGTTTCTAATTGCAGTTCCTGTAGAGTTAAAACGGTTTCTCGTGCTGTATGAGGTCTCGCGTTATCATGGAGCAATAATGGTGAAGATCGATTCATGAGTCGGGGCTGTTTCACTGCTAGTTTTGCTATCATTGTTCGGAGTTCGGCACAGTAGACATCTGCCGTTGCTTGACCAGATCGGAGAAAGCTATAGTGAATAACACCATGATGAGACCACCAAACAGTTACCATTACCTTTTTATTGGTAAGCTTTGCTTTTCCATCACGAAAGCGTTTAAACCGAAATCGCACGGTGCGTTCATTAGCAGTCCCCTCTCCAAACGCAACATTGATATTGCGAGCTGTTTCAGCCGCGTTAGTTCCGCGTCGGAACTCGTATTCAAAATTAACTCGAATGAAGCTAAATAAAAAAAACAACTGAAAGTCGATAATCGCATGTTGCACATTTTTTAAAAGAAGAACTTCATAGTACCATGTGAAAAAAGTTTCACTCAAAAATATCAAACCATGAAGGTTCTATGTCCATTCGAAGTACCTATTACAATCAATCGGCAATTTCATACTTTAACCCCTATTACTTACGTTAAAAATACCTATTAGTTAAAATATCGAACTTGATATAGGAAAAAATGTCGGTAGGTTTGAAATTGTCACACTGTGCCAACGCATAAGTCAACTCATTAGTCTGTCCACTGCAAACGTTTAACGTATTGTTTAGCGAATAATTATTATCATGTCGGATCACGGATTAGAAGTTTTTAAGACTCAAAAAGGGGGATTTAAGGTGCAAATAAATTGTTTTGCTTATACTAAAAATCGGCTGAGTCATGACAAAATATATTGCGATTGTGAATATAAAGTAAACAGTTCATTCAAGTACAAATCAGGATTAAATAACCAACTTTTTTACGGACATTAATTGTGCAACATTGATATCGTGCTGCGGCGAACATAATCATGAAAGAAACCCTATGAGAGTGAGTGTCGCGGCTAACATTGATAATTAAAAACGTAAAACGGCAAAACAACCTACCGTTAAAACTTGTCAAATAGTATTACAAAATCATATTGCGTCTACCAGTGCTGCAGTTGCAACGAAATTACCAACGAAAGAATCATTAAGACAAATGATAACTCGTGAGAAAAAAAATCAATTAAAAATACCCAAGGAACCCACTGAGTTCGACTTTGATATAAATTTCGAGCTTACTATGCTCAATGACGCAAATTTTGTCATTAAACAAAGAATTTTTCACTTCAGTAGCACCTATTTTATTTACTCCTATAGGCTGTCTTGAGCATTTATTATTATGGTATTATATTAAATTTTGGTATTTTTCTACAATGGTTACATATTCTTTGCGTACGACAAAAGACCTGTCAAGGTTCGTCTTCATATTTTTCAATTTTACTAACAGTAATTTATCTGAATGCTTTTCGATATTATTAACTGTTAGCTGTAATAGCTCATTATTGCGACACGCTCCACTAATTCCTATGATCAGTACAACCTGTAATGAAAATATGACATAATTAATATGCATAATATAACATTTACAGCATCTTTTACATATCGTAATAAATATTTTAACAGTATTGCTAAGCCAGACTAGGAATCATTGCGCCTCCAAAAATTATTGTAGGCAGTAAGTACCTATAAACATAACATGTCTACACACAAATTTCATGATATTTTATTATTCAAAATATATTACGTAATATTATTGAAACTAGAAATAAATATTTACAGGTTAAATATCAGTTTTATTTGCAGTAAATACTTATTTTCGTTTAAATACAACAACAAGTTAAAAATTCAATAAATTGCATTAAAAGACAATTATCTTTTTGCAAAATTTCTTTAGTTAGTACGAAATTCCGAACGTGTCTTTGAGGTCGAATTCAAAATCGGAACTTTGAAAGGGCTGGTCTTTGTCTCTCTCTCTTTCTAATGGCGGGAAAGAGATATAGTGTGAATGTTTCGAATTGTATGACTAACCCAAGGATGAATAAGATACTCGCGGCTTTCTGAAAAAAAAAATTAAAAAGTTACTTGGTCTCACTCAGTTAGCAAAATCGCATTTTGCTCACTGATTTCAGGCAGCAAAACCTACATGTTTGAGCTACTGAAGTGAAAACATATTTTTTCACAAGAAATAAGGAAGTTAGAAACGCGTTATTCTAAATGCATTACATTGGAGGGAGATTATGTAGAAAAATAAAATATTTTTGTTTAAATCTTTGCATTTTTTAATATTAATTCCAAGAATTTTTTGATTCACCCTCGTATAACCTTTTATAACAAGATACCCTCTTCTTTGCTAGACTTGCCTTTTAGTGCGTCTAAAGCTCAAGTAAAATCCAACCTTTGTTCAAAGGCTTACTATTCCATCAACGATTACTTACACCTTATGAATAGTTAGTTGGTCGCCCTAATTAACTCAAGACAATGTTCATGTTCTTTCTCCAGAATTAGCTTACTGATAGGTTATTGTTATTAGTATTAACTTATTTATTTATTTTACTTCGATGGTCCTAGTTTATCATCTGTGACTTCAAGTGACAGCTACGTGACCAGAACCCAGCAATGCATAAATATGTAAGCTGTCACGCCCTTTATGCCTGGAGGCTTTTATTTAGGTAGTAAGTTTTTATTTACATTTCATCATGTGCCTAGCCTTTTCCCAACTATGTTAGGGTCGGCTTCCATTTACATTTAATTTTAATTAATTATTTTTTAGCTTGAGTACGTATAGTTTGTATTATATTTGTTGGTATATTGGCGTGGCTAGCTGACATATGGCAAATAATTTAATTTTAAATTCTGTGCCTCGTAATGTTAATTAGTTAACACCTAGTAGGTATTGTATACAATCAAGTATCAAGTATTTTCTAACTGAACAGACAGCTGTGCTGCTGGGGAGTTTGTTGCGCCACTTCATCTTCCCAGCGGTAACACTAGGAAGTGGTGAAGGGCGGGCATTTTTGGGGGACTGTCATTTGTAATTTTCACGTTTGAAAAGTGCTGATTCTCAGCCTAATTTGAATGAATGACTTTTGATTTGATTTTGAGATGACTGAAAAGTTTTGTGGAAATCGGTTTTCTTGGTATGAGTATGTGATGCGGAGGAATCGGGAAAATGTCGTGAGTAAGTTTTGAGTATGAATGTGGATGGCTATAAGAGTAGAAACTGACTCAAGACGTTGTGGAAGAGGATATGGTTAGAAAAGGATTATAGTACATATTTATATATGTGTATCATTTAATAGTTTCTATTTAATTGTTCCTCTCAACCAAAGAACCTGCCAACTAATCTCTTTATCACTCTTGGTTGTCTGGTACTCTACCAACTATGCCTAAGGCATTAATTCCGCATTTGTTCCTTTTTTGTGTGCGAAAAGTTTAAATAAATAAATAAAGGGGTGACTACCGAGACATCGTCTATTAGAGAAGTATGTTGTGCCGACGTCAAATAAATAGAGATAAAGGCAAAATAATGATAATGAATTTGCGTAGTAGTTATACCCACTATTAACATAGTCTTTGAAGTGGTGTGCTGAAGTACTGGCTGCAACGTGTGGGTCAGAATGATGGGTGTATTGTTGCAGAAATTAATATGTTATATATGAAAGGAAAGTACCAGCAATGTACTTGAATGTACCTGTATTGGAATTCAATGTACAATAATTATAATAATAAAGTGAGTCGCAGTCGTGACAGTCAGAATGACGGGTGAATACTGAAATTTGATGTAATAGATATTATATGGTTACCTAATGTTTATCAGAGGAATGTACCTACACTGTATCTTACAAAAATATAATCTGAAATTATAATGCGGCGAGTTATTAACGAGAAAATCAAGAAAACAAATTTTGACGCCTAAAATTTTTTCGCACCTCCGCTCAAATAGTGTCGTACTTAAGTAAAAAAATCAAACTTTCGAGAAAAAGGTGTTTGAAATTTGATTTTAAAGTTTTCTGAAACGAATGGTACTGGTCTGTGCTAAATAGACTCCGTAGCAGCCCCAGCAGCATTCTACGCGCTATAGCCGGGAGACATGACAGCCAGTTGGTGAGGTCACGTCTTGTCACCTGTACTACTACGTTCATACTAAAAAATTGTCGGCGTCAATATTTGTTTTCTTAACCTCTCTCCCAGCTCTTTTATTGTATTTACCATTCGTTTCAGAAAACTTCAACATCAAATTTCAAATACCTTTTTCTCTAAAGTTTGATTTTGTCACTTTACGACACTATTTAAGTGGAGGTGCGATATTGCTACCACCACTTAACTCGGAATCTATAGAGACGAGCCTTTAGCCTTCAGAGTTTTCGTCATGTCGATGAACCTAGTTTTTTTTAATTTGTTTTTTACATTTATTACACAACGAGGAACGTTTTGAAAAGCTCTTAACCTCATCCCTCCCTCTCTAGGACTCCTAAAACGAACGCCCTAATGTAGGTAAACGAACCTAGGTATTCGATTCGACTACGACTTTTTACATCGAAAATACAACTATTTAATGGCATTTTGGTTTAAGCAGCATGACTTGCCCCCTTCTCTATGAGTGACGAACGTATACCATGTGTTTTGATGGGTAGAACATACCTCTAATTAAACGTGTTGATTTCGATATAAAGGCTTTTATTCCTAACAGTTAATGGTAATGCGACAACCCCGATTAGTGTCGCAGTAAGATAATTACGAATAGTCTTCAATATAAGTATATAATAAATAAGATTCGAGTATGAACGTAGGTAAAAGGAGTATGTAAGGATCGTAGCAAGTGGTGTTCTGTAGTATCTGCCTACCCCTTGGGAAGAAGGCGGGAGCATATGTATATAAATATGATTCGCGAAAAGAGTTTCTGATTCAAAAATCATTCGGATAATATTAAACTTGAACAAACGACCAGTGGTCCACTTTAGCCCTGGATCGAAAGAACTGGAAGTCATAGGGACCTTTGCCCAGCAGTGGGATGATGCAGGCTAACAGTAACAGTAATATGAAACTTGGGTAATTATGACATTACGTGGCCACTCATGTCTCATGAAGACCTTCATTCGTATTAAAATCTAGCTCCCGTTATTTACATTTATGACGATGGACCTATGCCTCGACAAGGGGGCTTACCACCAGCTCTTAAAGCAAGGCAGATGTTGAACTGCACTGCTTTTTTTTTGTTCTATGACTAAGTACAAAAAAGCAGTGCAGTTTAACTTCTGCCCTGTTATAAAAGCTAGTGGTAAGCCCCAAGGTGTTGGCCAAGGCGCCTTATAATGCAAAACCTCTGAATGGGCGCGAAATACATGCAGCGACGGCTCAAGTTATATTGGTTTACTCATAATTTTTTCCTTGCTCTCACCTCACCCTCTGTGACTTTTTAAACCGGTCCGCCTTGACCGGTGTTTTTCAATTTGTAATAATATAATACTTAATTCATGTAGGTAAGTTAATATGTCTATAAAAAATAACTGGCAGTAACCCGTTAACATTTTATAGGGCTCCAGTTAGGGCTTCATCGTGCGTACATTAGTACTATTCTGTGACATTAGTAAAAGTTTCGTATCAAAACGCAATATAAAAAAAAACAAACAACAGCATGGGCGTTGGCTTCGAATTGCGTTATACAGAAGTATAGATTTTAGTAGGTACTAGGAATATCGTAATTGGTAGGTCTAAATATAGGTATCTATCTAGCCAGGCTCTAAAGCCGTCTCCATCAAGCAGCGGAAGCGGATAGCGAAAAGCTCAAACGCGGAAATGCCATTTGCACGTAAGTATTCGCTAATAGGTAGGTATCTCAGTTAGGATACACATACAACGTCATAACTATACTAGTTTTTGCCGCTGGGTCATACCTATAATTATCATAAACCTGGGCAACACTCAAAATCCGGAAAAAAATCATAGTGTATTTCGTAGAAGAATACCCCCTAAGTACTAGAAAAATAACCACCATTTATTTTCATCACGTATGGAAAAAGGGAAGCGCCTTTTTGAAATGGTGAAAGAAAGCATCGTTGGAAACCGGCGTTTCCCACCTCAGACCAATAAAAAAGTATTTTAGTGGTCTGAGTTACCCAGAAACAAAAATTCGAAGACGTGTGACATTTACTAATCTACACTGGGCCCGCGTGGAGAATTACGACCCACTCCCTCTTACTGCAACTGAGAGGAGGCCTGTGTCCCAGCAGTGGGAACATTATAGGCTGACTATTTATAGATCGAAAAAAGAAAATTCGTCTTAAAGAAAAAAATATTTTTAAAGAAAATAGCAGGATAGCTTTATTTTTTTTACAGAAACGATTTCAATGACATCTTGTAGGTATGGATTAGTTGTTTCACCATGTCTCGCTTTTGTGTTCATTCTCCGGATTTATTTTAAGAACTTTAAGTTTTTAGGAAAATTTTCTGTGTTGAGTATAAAAGCATGGCCCTATTTCTCGAAACATAGTAGACTAATAATCTGAGTCCATGAACGAATATTTTTTACAAGTTTGCTACTGTGCGTTTCTCGAAGCTACGGTAGTAAAATATTAGTTACTAGTTGCAAACTAATAAATATTAGCTAAAATTACCTGAGTAAATTCAATTTGGTTTAACAGGGCCATCGTAGCTGTTGCCATCTCAGAGGAATAGCTGAAATGTGTAATGTCCTATCTGTGGGAATTACCTACACAGACTTATCAGTTCACTAGTCCGCTCCATGGTGACCCGCCACCTCTCGCCCCTTAGTGAGTGGCCTTACATGCGGCCGAACATTAGTAGAAGGGATGAGGGGTTGCGCGCGACGCCTGGCCCGCCCGATGCTGCGCAGCTTTTGAAATATCGATCCCTTTCATTACTTTATTCCCTGCGTTCCCTCTCCGGTGTTAGACGTATCCCGTGTTTTGTGAGTAAAGTGAATTAACTGAACATAAAATGGCGAAGAAGATTGGTCCAGAGGAGAATTACTGGTCGCCCTTCCAGCAGGATGTGACGAAGATGGTCCAGCGTCATCCCATTACCTACATACGGGATATAATGATGACCCCGACCCAGTACAAGGCCGCCCTGACCACCGCGTGGGATAGGATTGCTCGCGATATTCGCATGCCGCGTAAGTATCTACTTATCTGTTTTGTTAATGTTTATAATTAGGTAGATAAAACACTTTTTATAAATAAAAGATTGTGTAGGTATTCATAATTTCATTACGTGCTGTGCCACCCTGCGTATGCAATATATATGTATAGGTACCTAGTACCACCTGGCGATCTGGCCTTGAAACACAAAAACAATTTATGGTATAGCTGAGCCGCTGAGCAGCTGGGCTAATGCTGAGCGTGCGAATCAAGTTCCCAATTGCATTTACAAAGAGAGCCATTGCGATATACTTACACATTTTTTCTTTCTTTTACAGAAAAAGCATGCAAACAGGAGTGGACCAGCATTAAATTCAGGTACGCAAAGGTAAACAACATGATACGCTATGGAAAAGTGACTGAGGAGATCATCCAAATGCATCCAAAGACAAGCAAGTACCTGGATGGGACTCTTGAATTCATGGATGCATACATCTATGAGATAGAAGATGATGACATACCAACAGCGATCCATAAACGTTTCAACAAGATGTTTGGGGTTACTAACAAACAGGTAGTAACCAAGGAGATGGTACAAGCTTTGCTGAAGAAGAGGACACAAGAAGAAGAACCCAATGATGAAATGGGCAAAATACATGTTCAGAATCTGATGAACATAGTCGAAGATGCTGTGGAACGTTCTCTTAGGGAGATGACTACCAGTGACGATCCCGAACATCGGACAGCCGGCTAATTTCATTCACTAATCCATCAAAATAGTAACAAAGTAGCCTACAAAGGCAAAGTTACTATTTATCAAACATTTAATCTATTGTCATATCTAATTATCTATGTGCTCATATCAATACTCAATATTCGATAAAATTGACGAGAACGTCTTTTGGAAAGAAGAAGTTTGGAACTGGAACAACCTGGGGATTGTTGTGGAGGATGCCACGGACTGGTAGTAGTGTGGACACGATGGAGCAGACAGCTCGGATAGGGCGGAGCAGGGGGGGAGGAGGGTCTCCAGCGGAGCAGCGGGACGACGAACAATAAGCAGGAAGAAAAGGACTGATTATAAGGAAGCCAAATTTGGAAATTTTTAATCATAGTGTAGTAGTATATTCGGAGTATACAATAAGGTCAATGTATCTGTACCAATAATATTGTAGAACTTGGAATTAAATGTAACCTTTTCTCTTATGAATAAGGTATGTGTTTTAATTACCTTGGCGCTTTGCTGGCGACTCTGAATTATTTGGGGTATTAAGGGGCACTGTTTTTATAACAGAAACAATTCTCATGTAGCAGGTACGTCATAAGATGTACCTGCTACATTACCATGTGTTTTTTTGCGAGGAGCGTACTGAGCCACTATAGGCCAACCGGAGGGGTGTGGTGACGGTGATGCGAGAGCTCAGTGATTCTTCAACTTGTGACAACTACCTATCACCACTCCCGCACCGCGCATGTACCTCAGGCAACGTCTCAGTTAAGCGGTCGGCCTATAACTGTCACCATGTCACCCTGCTATGCACATCACCTGCTCAGCAAATGATTAATGCGCCGCTCTGCGTCAGCCATGTACGCGCCCATTGTTAAGCTACACACATGTTTACATTAGGAGAGAGGTTATTTAAATTATAAAACACCAAAAGAGTTAACATTAGGGGTTAAAGTATGAAATTTCCGATTTGTACTGAAAAATTGAAATTCGTTTTTTTTTTTAATTTGCCATAAGTATTTATTTAATCAAAATAATTACCAATATTATTTATACATTGCTGCCATCTAATAGGAAGGTCATTTATGCCTTTGCGATAGTACTCTCGTGATCTAGATTCGACAAACTGTGTGAAAGCATTTTGTACTGCCTCCTGAGAAGAAAACTTTTTATCACGTAGAAAATTGTCCAAATCACGAAAAAAATGGTAGTCCGTTGGAGCAAGGTCTGGCGAATACGGAGGGTGAAGAATGGTTTCTAATTGCAGTTCCTGTAGAGTTAAAACGGTTTCTCATGCTGTATGAGGTCTCGCGTTATCATGGAGCAATAATGGTGAAGATCGATTCATGAGTCGGGGCTGTTTCACTGCTAGTTTTGCTATCATTGTTCGGAGTTCGGCACTGTAGACATCTGCCGTTATTGCTTGACCAGATTGGAGAAAGCTATAGTGACTAACACCATGCTGAGACCACCAAACAGTTACCTTTTTATTGGTAAGCTTTGCTTTTCCATCACGAAAGCGTTTAAACCAAAATCGCACGGTGCGTTCATTAGCAGTCCCCTCTCCAAACGCAACATTGATATTGCGAGCTGTTTCAGCCGCGTTAGTTCCGCGTCGGAACTCGTATTCAAAATTAACTCGAATTTTCGAAGTATCCATCTTTCTTGTCTAAGCTGAATAAAAAAATCAACTGAAAGTCGATAATCGAATGTTGCACATTTTTTAAAAGAAGAACATCATAGGTATATGTACCATGTGAAAACAGTTTCACTCAAAAATATCAAACCATGAAGGTTCTATGTCCATTCGAAGTACCTATTACAATGAAACGGCAATTTCATACTTTAACCCCTACGAGTATTACTTACTTTAATTCTTTACACTTTCGTTGGGAACGAAGACCCTTAATAATTAGTTACTACTTATTGTTTTCGCATATACAATGGCGGCACGAGAGGCACGTGGCGACCTGTGCGGTACGGAAAATATGCGTCTACGCAGTATGCGTGTGGGCAGCGCAGCGCATTCCACGCCCCGTCATCGCAACAGCCACGCGAGAAAAAGATAGCTTGTTCTCTATATCGTGCCGGAACGCGACCGCGGGATGCTCGCATTGGAAGGAATTGTGTGTGGTTTGCTACATACTCCCCCTCCAGTCCTGGGGAACCTGTGCGCCGTGCGGTACGGAAAATACGCGTCTACGCAGTATGCGTGTGATATATTTATATAGTCTTCCGTATTATTATATTACTCTTTGTTTATCTTTGCGCGTGTGGGCAGCGGACTGGCGCGCATTCCACGCGCCGTCATCGCAACGGCCACGCGAGAAAGAGATATCTTAATCTCTATCTATATCGTGCCGGAACGGAACGCCACCGCGTGATGGTCGCATTGGAACTGTCTATTATACATAGTTACTATCACAGAGTACATTGAATAAACGGGTTACTATGCTCTTTGCATTGAAAGGAATTGTGCGTGGTTTGCTCATGGTTTGCTACAACATTTATTTTCGCTTCGTATCAGAATGTGGGTGGGATCGTCCACTGCGACCCACACGCTATGCTACGCACGAAACAAATGCTGGGAAGCATAGGAACTAGGAACCGTGGCAAACCATGCCGTGCATATCCTGCGTAGCAGTCAGTAAAAATACAAAAATCCTTTGGCAATATAGTTAGGTGGTGAGTATTATGTAGATCAAACGGAATAGACGTTCCTTATAAGCTTGTGTTCTGCTCATAAGGACACCCTGTTCCCTATATATCTAGTGATGCGATAGTACCTATACCTAGCCAGTAGCTACCTACAATATGTACGTTATAAAAACCGTGAACTATTTTCATGATCTACACGCCGTGTGTCAGATGGGATTTCCCATTGAGAATGGGCGCTCTAGTTCGCTATGGGCGCTCGAGGCGCTCTAGTTCTAAAATTCGGGCAGGGCAACGTTTGTCGAGTCCGCTAAATATCATAATTATATTATATATAGCTGCAAGTAGTGGCTGTGACGTAAGGACGGACTGAAAGACAAACGGACAGGTTGAAATTATAAGAGTTTCTTTTTTGTCATTTGGCTACACATTAATTTCACGTTTACCTTTGTAAGATAAGATACGATAATATTTATTTTTGTAAAACATATGAAGGTTTTATAATTAATATGAGGTGGCTACATGTTTTGCCATTTATGGCATACAAAATTAGTTGCACTAGACAATACAAAAACAAAAAGTACAAAAACAAAAAGAGAAAAGAAAAAGAATAACGTCAAAAAATTAATATTAAATTGAAATAACAACGTCAAAATTTAAGTTTCTTTCACAATTAAAATGTTAAAATTTAAATTCAATTCAAAATACAACGTCAAAATTTAATCATAATCAATTAATATAATTTTAAATAACTATTAAAGTATTATTATAATTCCATTTTACAAATTATTGTCATCAAATCATTTGAATCACAACAAATACAAAATAAAAATGTCGTAATAATACATCAAATGTCACTGGCTACAATATTAAGTATGTCAACAATGGATACAAATACAAGAATGACAATTTAAATAAGTAAAAATAAGAAAAAGAAATAATTTATTTTATCAAAAAGTCCAATCACATTTTAATTTTAATTATTGTTACAAAGTGCATGTCAAGAATAAATAAACTGAAAACAAGATGAGTACCAAAAAGTCAATCATAAAATCATTTAAAAATGGCAACGCCATCGATACTTAGATCCCACTTATTTTTTCCGATAGGAACTCCGAGATATTATAATAAGATTTATTTATGAGAAAGTTTTTTAAATGTCTTTTAAACAAATTAACATTTAAGATTTTGATTGATTCTGGTATATGGTCAAATATAATTGGTGCCATGCAGAAAACACTTTTATGCATCAGAGCTGTCTTCGACTGTCTTGCACATAGAATATTGACGTGTCGTCTACTACGGTTATTTGAGTCAGATAGCTTGGGAAATAAATTTGGGTTGGTTTTCACAAATACCGCAACCTCAAATATGTACAGAGAGGGCAGTGTCAGTATTCTATACTGAATATAAAATGGTTTACAAGTGTCTGTACATTTCAAACCGAATACACTTTTTTTGGTATTTAAATATTTGTTCCTTATTGGCTGTGTTTCCCCAAAAAATAAAGCCTATAATGTATAATGTATTTTGTATTGACCTATAATGCCAAAATAATACAAAGTCACGTGAGCGACACCGCTGGCACAGCTAGTCGCTAGATAAGGTTAATTCCATATTCAACTCAAAAAGAAAATAACTATATACGAAGCTGCGGGAAAAAACTAGTCATACATCAATGGAAACAGCTAAAATACCTCTTGCCGCGTTATAAACTCCTGGTCGCTTGCTGCTCGCTAGTATGGGGAGCTGTTTTAGCGACGGAAAATCAATACTGCAACCTGCGCACATTGAAAGTGAAAGGCCGCGCAGCGTATACATTGTTTTGTACGGCACGAGATTTTTCACGCTTGTTATCGAAGGGTGCTGTGCAGAACATTAAGATAAGTATAATATGCTTATCTTAATGTTCTGCACAGCACCCATCGATGTCGGTTTATTTATTGGTTGGAGATAAAAATGACCTGTTACTTTATGTATAATCCTTAGAACCCTTATCCTGTCGACTAAAGGTCATCACTCATTATAACCCCACTGTCCACGTAACGTTATTGTGCATTGCAAGTATAATAAGCGTCAAAATTTATGGCGGCTCTGAAAGTCTGAAGTGCGCTACTCGTTGCGCTGTACCTCACCCCTCACCCCCGCTGAAACGTGAATATGTTACTGCGCAGCAACGAATAATCTACTATTAATTGTACCTATGTATATTATATTATATACCTACTTTGGTATAACAGCCAACCCGAAAAACTTTTTTCTAAAAAAAAAACCTACTTCCAAAAAAGACACTACAATGTAAAAAATAACTTTTTTTTAAATAACTTTCGGAAGTCGGTGTCGTTGGGTTTGCATTTTCGTTGTTTGCCACTGACTTCCGAAATTAAAGTTATTTTTCACTTTGTAGTGTCTTTTTTGGAAGTCGGTGGTTTTTTTTTGCAAAAAAGATTTTATTTTTCATTTTTAAGTTGTAATTTTGGTCTAAAAACCAAACTACTGAACGTTTTTGATGAAATTTCTATGGGACCAATCTGCAAGTATATCCTTACAAATAAAAATATGTTTTAGCGAATCGGCTTATAAATAACGGAGTTCTGAGGTAACAAATATAAAAATAAATAAATACAGTCGAATTGAGAACCTCCTTCTTTTTTGAAGTCGGTTAAAAAGGCAATGGAATTACAAAATTAGCGAATGTGGTAATGAGGCAGTAAAGGGCGGGGAACCAGCTCCAAAAGTTTTTAAACGGGCAATAGCTAAAATCACGACAAATCGTTGGGATTTACTCGCCGGTAAGCCAACACGAAATTTCAAAGAAAAAAATATATTAAATTTACAGGCAACGAAATAAAGCTGCCTGTGTTGAAAAAACTCTTTCCAAAAATGCTGAAGCGGTAGAAGTACCTCAACAATTTTTTAAATTGATGCTAGAATTGCATGTGTGCATTCAGCGACTGTATTTCATATTTTCTAGTCTTTTGAGAATGTGTGCAATAAGATAGCACAAAAGTGTTGCGCTTATTTTCTTGTGTGCGTGCCATAAAAGCCGCCCCTTTTGATCATGTGTGCCGGATCTATTTCTTTTGTTTTTGTGGGTGTTTCTGGAGTGGCGAAAATGTGACGACACTTGAACTTGAACAAATATGCAGTAAAGGCATATCTCTCGGACATCTATGGAACAAACAGTCTCTCTAGTACCACTAGGTAATACTAACTAATATAAAAGGTGGTACTATAGAGAACGAGTTTTTGACGCTAGTATCACCGGTGGTTCAGTTCGGAGGTACTAGTGGGAACAAAGGTTGAGAACAAACAGTTTCACTAGTACCACTAAGTAAATAGTGGTACTATAGAGAACACAATTTACCGCTAGTACCACCGGTGGTACATACAGTTCGGTTGTACTAGTGGGGACATTAAGGTGTAGGTACATAATACAGAGTATTCTATTCTATTCTGAGAAATCCCATGTTTCAATAACCACTTAAAATGCACAACTCACAAGCACCCATGACCGACCCGGGGATTGAACCCACTACTTACTTATTTATTAGTTTCAGACTATCGTGGCTGTCAGTCTTTAGTTCTCGATCGAGCCGAATATTAGGCCACTTTTTAGCCGAAACCAAAACTGCGGTTGGTCTCTTTTTTTAATAACTAGCTGTTGCCCGCGACTTCGTCTGCGATCCAGGATGAAAAGTAGCCTATGTCCTGCTCCAGTTCATGGTCTACTCATGCGCCAAATTTCATCCAAATCCGTTGAGCCGTTTTAGCATGAAAGCGTAATAAGCAAACTTTTTTTCTTCGACACAACTAGCGACAGCCGGCAGACTAAGGAACTATTTGGTTATCAAATTGGTTCCTTGTTTTGCCGCTGAATTCACTGCACATTTACTGCCATCTATGCTTGCGCGATGGGTATGTCACGGCCTTTCACAGAAAAAACTACAGATGTAGCCAACGGGCTTCGTGGGTATTTTGCATATGCGAACACAGATGGAGCTTTTTCCAATTTCTGGAACAAACTGCGGTTCTCGTACAATATTATTTGTATTTTTGGGAAATAAATAATATATTTATTATTAAAGTTTGGCAGTACAGTCAGCCGCATGTTAATTGAACCAGTTTGACTTTTATTACATTTGCACGAGTGGCTGTTTTTTTCTTAGTTTCATGTGTAACTTACTATTGACTGTTGACGTGGTTGACTGTCCCAATGTTCAAGCCCCGATGTTCTATACTAGGTTCTAGATGGGATGCAATTCCACGGGGTTTAAACCGGGTGCTTTGGTAAACACCCGATAAACACCCGTTAACACCCAGAAAATTGGGTGTTTATTGTTCATGGTAGTTGAGGAGGTCAATATTTCTCAAACGTAGCGGGCGGATAGTTCATATTGAAGGGCAGCTACGTATTGCTTTGTGATGAGGATCGGCCTGTTAAGTTGCATTGTTTTGTTTGTGTGTGTCAGTTTTTGAACAATGGATGTTATTTTAATAGATAGTTAGTGTTAGGTTTTATTTATCTTTAAACTTTAATATTATAAAGAGGTAACTTTGTGACTTTGTGTATGGAGGCTAATCTCCGGAACCAAAGGTCCTATTTGAATCATTGTATCACCACTTTAAAAGTAGTTTTTTCCTGAATAGGTATTAAAAATTTAACACAAAAATTACCTTTTTTTTTGGCTACCTGCACGCAGGCTGGTTCTCGTATCCCAGCGCCCGATATGGTTAGGATTATGGTTAGGCGCTCTAGTTCTAAAATTCGGGCAGGGCAACGTTTGTCGAGTCCGCTAAATATCATAATTATATTATATATAGCTGCAAGTAGTGGCTGTGACATTAGGACGGACTGAACGACAAACGGACAGGTTGAAATTATAAGGGTTTCTTTTTTGTCATTTGGCTACACATTTCACGTTTACCTTTGTATTGAGCTATACTGCCAAAATAATACTAAATCACGTGAGCGACACCGCTGGCACAGCTAGTCGCTAGATAAGGTTCATTCTTTATTCAACTCAAAAAGAAAATAAGTATATACGAAGCTGCGGGAAAAAACTAGTCATACATCAATGGAAACAGCTAAAATACCTCTTGCCGCGTTATAAACTCCTGGTCGCTTGCTGCTCGCTAGTATGGGGAGCCGTTTTAGCGACGGAAAATCAATACTGCAACCTGCGCACATTGAAAGTGAAAGGCCGCGCAGCGTATACATTGTTTTGTACGGCACGAGATTCTTCACGCTAGTTATCGAAGGGTGCTGTGCAGAACATTAAGATAAACATAATATGCTTATCTTTGTGCTGGCACAGCACCCATCGATGTCGGTTTATTTATTGGTTGGAGATAAAAATTACCTGTTACTTTTTGTAAAATCCTTAGAAATCATATTGTTGGAGTTTCTCGCCGTTGACCACTATACACTTTAAATGTTTATTTGTAAATAGAGTTTTTAAGTTAAGTGGAAAGTGCCTGTTGATTCTTGTTCGTTGTAGGGGTATTGCTTTTCTTACATGTGGAAAGATATCTTCTTACTTGCTATACTCCAATAGCGACGATGATTCCTCCCACCAGCAAAGTGCTTATCGTATAGTTGCCGATGTCATGGATACTTAACTCGTTCGGTAGGCTTTCTCGTTCCTTTTGTGCGGTTATCTGGTCTGGTCCAGTAATCTGTGTTCTTCTGATAATTTTAGTTTAGGTAGCACAATCTTTGTATTCTTTAATGTTTTCCACATGTCATTTGGTGGATCAATAGTTGGTACCTCCATAGTCATTTCAATATTTGTATAGCTACTAAAAACATTATGTGAGTATATTGTAGCGTCTTTGTGCTATAGTATACATTCCTGACAATTGTTAGCGTTGTAATTCGATTCTCGCACACCATGCGTGGCGTACACTCGTTAATGTAGTTACATAGCCATATGTTTGGTCTCTGTAGTTTTGTCCATTGGTCAGAGCAGCTATGAGTTTCCAGTTGTTTCTGAAGTCTATAGATTTCATTTCTTCAGGTTCATTATGTGGTAAGTGCGAGCGTCGGACTTCCCGTGAGAAGGTGACCAGGAGTGAAATAGTACATATAGTAGATCTTCCACATCTTCAGATAACGGACTCAGCGGTTTGCTGTTCATGCACGCTTCGATTTGTGTAAGAAGCGTTGCAAATTGTTCGTAAGTTAGCTTCTGTTGTCCGATTACCCGTTTCAGGTGTGTTTTCATTGAACGTACAGCAGCTTCCCATAGTCCTCCTGCCGATGGCCAGGATGGAGCGTTGAAATGCCACTCGATTTGAAGGTCGTTGATTTCTTTAAAGAACTCTGAAGATAGCATTGTTTTATATAGTTGGAACTCCTCATTTAATACCTTTGCTGCTCCTACGAAGTTGGTTCCATTATCGGAATCCATATGTTTTGGGGTGCCTCTTCTGGCACACATCCTTTTTAGTGCTGCGATGAAAGTTTGCGTTGATAGATCTGAAACAAGTTCGAAATGTGCTGCTTTCGTGTACATACATATAAATATTGCTATATAGCCTTTGCAGGTTTTTATTTCGCGGCCTTTGTTTATCTTTACATCCACATGACCTGCAGTGCTATTCTGTAAAAGACAATTTCATGAATTTTCATGGCTGTAAGCTACGACGAGCTCGTCGACGAGACAGCCTTGAGATCGACCAAGCGTGCAGTGCTGCTTCAAACTCAAACCGTATTCCCTAGCGTAGTTGCGGTCGTCGACGAACCCAAGGGTGTAACGTCCCGTCGCTGTTCCGTGAACGAACGTAGGGCTTAAAACAAACTCTATAAATTATAATCGATCAATCTCGACTGAGAGTTTTATGGGTTTAAAATTTATATTAAAGGTCTATATTTAAGTATTTTAAGGAATAAAGTAAAACTATAACCAGTATCATAAATAAAAGAGTGTATTGCATATTTCTTATTACATTTTAAGGCTGAATGACGATTCCTTTGCTCATTTCGAGCAACGTGATGAATACAAAACGTCAACAGAACAAAAACAATCACAACCGACGCGACACTAACTTCTAGTTTTTAAACTTTTGAGTGCTTTATGATAATGTTTATCTAATTATTTGTATCAGCGAGTGCTTTGAACATAGGTAGTTCTGTGACTAAAAGGATAAATATGGAATACTACCTACCTACTGAAATGTATGTAATTCTAGAGGCATGCTCCAGACTGAACAGGCCACACCGTCAATACCAGTAAGTTAATTTTATTAAAATATAATATTGTGATGTTAAATTCTGAATTATGCTGATGATGCTGATTACATTATAAAATATATTTGCAGGACGTACAACCAGGTCCATCGTAGTATAGGGCAATATGCCAATGGAAAACCATACGGAACAAATGGTGAGGTTTTAAATAAAAGTCTTACAATATGTTATAATGGATATTTAGATATCTTTTTTTTTGTATTACAGTTTGAGGCTAGATCACCACCTGCAGTGCCTCATAGGAGTAATGCCCCAATTGCCTCTTCATGTAAGGTTAACTTAATTATAATTTGTTTAATTATTGGTTAGTGTAAAAAGCACTAGTGGTCTCATTTTGATTCCCAGTTTGGGCCAATTTGTTGGGATTTTCTGTACGTTTTTTTAACAGCAGCCGTTATTCAATCAACTTGTTTATGTACTAGATCTATTATGTAAGTATGTGAAGAGAGGCGTTTGGAAAATGAGAGTCTAAAGTCTAAAGTCTAACTTCATCTACTGGTTGTCAATAAGGAGTATTGACAACCAGTAGATGAAGTTAGACTTTTAAGCAAATAAGTGAGGTCAAGGCAGACCCAGGCACTGCAGGATTTATGTGCGTCAATCAGACGAGGAAGTTGAATCCCCGAAACATGGATCTATTAGAATTGTAATATATGTTTAAGAAATTTAAATGGAAATTTCAGTATAAGAACTGTTTTTTGTAGTAATGTTAATGTTTGTAAGGGGGCACTCTTTATTTAGGTAATTATTTAATATTGTTTACATTTTTTGGTTGAGTTGTATTTGTTGGTATATTGGCGTCTGCCGGTTGATTCTGCAAAAATCTCACTGTGTAAACTCGGGTGAAGTAAGCTTGATGTGAGTTGTCAGTAGTGTCAATCCCTAGCATTATTTAGAATGACAGCTCACTCCACGCTCACTTCACTTAAGTTTTCACGGTGAGATGGTTACAGAATCGCACTGCGGATAGCTGACATATAGTAAATAATTTAATTTAATGTTCTGTTTCTCGTAATGTCAATTACTTTGCTTACCTGCTATTGGCCGGAGGGTGGGCGTTTTGAGGGACTGTTTTATGTTACATGATGTAACAAAACAGTCCCATTACACGATTGTTTTTAATGGTAAATAAAAAAGAAAACATTATTGTGGAAATATCTATTTAATTTCTCATGCCCCATACTATATACACATTTATTTTTTTGTAAAAATAGAGACAAATGTATAAATACGCACATAAAGGCTAATAATTTTTGACATTATACACCTTAAACACCACACTATAAACACACACCTTAAATATATGACATAAGTAATTGTAATTATTTATCTAAAGTTAATACTGGTTAATCTATGCACTTATATCTACATTAACATTCACAAATTATACTTTCATTAAAAATTTAAATACTTATTTAGTGTATCTAATGAATAATGGTGAGTATGTTCTATCTAAACAAGTTTTCCACATCTGGAAAGCAAGGAAAGCATATTATAATTTTACATATGACATGCTCGCCATAATTGATTAACTAAATCTCACTTACTTATCTGCCCACTCACTAAGTCATCATGTGTTGGAGCCGGATGTGTCAGGATTCCAAGTACCTAACCTAGATTCTTCATCTAACAGCCGTATTTAAAGTCAAGTAAAAGTAATTACTTGAGCAAAAGTAATTACTATGTAACAATTTGTATTCTATAGTTAAGAAATTGAAGTCACATTGGTATAACATGGGAGCTGGTAGCCCTGCTAGATTACACATGTTGTGTAAAACACAGCGAGCTATGACAATTTTTCCCACTGTTAAAAATCTAGCTAGCCTAGGATCATAGTGCAATACCCTATGAACTAATAGACATCTGAACAGCTCTTTCGATATTCCAATAATCCTCTCCACACTGTTCCTTGCACTGCTGTGCAAATTGATGTAATGGCTCTCTGGAGTCCCAGTTTCTGGGTTACTAAAGGGAGTCATTAAATAAGGCCTTTGAGGATATCCTGAGTCACCTGAAATCAATGAATAAAGCTGGAATTAAGTGCAATCTTGACTTGTGTTTAAGTTATCATTGTATTGTAAATAATAACTTACCAAGTGAGTACACTATTTCTTCATTGTTTAAATTTTCCAAATGCGCCTTTACTCTAGTGTTTGAAAAAACAAAACCATCATGTGTTGCACCTCCAAAAGTCACATCCACATGCAAGATGTTTCGATCAGCATCATTAATCTGAAATAAGTATAATTATTACATATGGTACATATTTATGGATTGTTTATAATTCTACATTATTTTAATTAAGAAAGACCAACAGTTTACCTACAATACCCTAGAGTACTAATCATCGCCTGAGAGGCCGCTCGCGGTCGGTTTTTTCTGGTTATTTTGAAATTGCGGGGACGTGTCGCGCCGTGCTTTCGCGCCAACTCAGTGTAGCCCACGACGCGGCGGGGAGAGCTTGCGCGCTCGGCGGGGATACAGCGTTCCCGAGATATTGCCTACGTGATCGCCGAGGAGGCGATCATTAGTATTAAAGGTAGGGTTTTTACTATTGACTTAATTTACATTTTTGAGTTTTTTTCTTTGTTTACTCACTATTATAAGATATAAAATACATGTTTTATTTCATAGATGGATCTCAACGAGCAGCAGATAGCAAATTGCTTGGAAGATGACACCTCTGATAGTGAGACCGAGGATAATTTAGAAGTCGCGGATTACGATTCTGATGACAGTGTGGTTGATCCCACTTTTGTTCCATACCGACTCGAAAATGAGTTACAAAATATTGTGCTAGATGACCCTGATCCTCAAGACCGAAGCTCCCCAATACCGTCATCATCCGGAAGCACTTTACCAAATCCACAAACATCACCCACTTCAGAAACACAGACGACGGAGGAGCTCATTGTTTTGCCTTCTACGCCTGTTGTGAGAGGTAAGAACAACTATATTTGGGCTAGAGATACTTCTGGTAGACCAAGGTCTAATAGAACTGTTGCCAGGAACATAGTCCACATTTTTCCTGGTCCAAAACTAGATGGAAGGGATGTCATAAAACCTTTAGAATGCTTTGAAAAGTTTTTCACTCCTGACATGTGGGATGAAATACTCCTACGCACCAATGAAGATATTTCAGTCAAAGCCAGCAAATATAAACAGCAAAGCTCGACTATTGCACCGACTAGACAAGCAGAACTTCAGGCTCTTCTCGGACTTATAATTTTTAGTGGCGCTATGGGCAATAACGATTTACCAACTAAAGAACTTTTTAATCCTGTACTTTGCGGATCAAAATATATAGCTGCAATGAGTTTAGATCGTTTTGAGTTCCTTTTGCGTTGTCTCCATTTTGATGATCGTAGGACTCGTGAAGATAGAAAAAAACATGACAAATTTGCACCAATTCGAAACATCTGGGAGATTTTTATACAGAGATGTCGAGACCTTTATAAACCAGGCTCGTATGTAACGATTGATGAACAGTTACTGGCGTTCAGAGGGCGATGTCCATTTCGAATGTACATACCAAATAAACCCGCAAAGTATGGATTGAAGATAATTTTAGCTTGTGATGTCAACAGTAAATACATGTTTGATGCTTGTCCATACTTAGGAAAAACCGGCGAAATCACCCCTACCGAACCTCTAGGTACTCATTATTGCAAACTGCTTACAAAGACAATTTATGGGAGTAATCGTAACATCACTGCAGATAATTGGTTTACGTTTGTGCCTCTAGCAGAACAACTTCTCGAAGATCCATACAAATTAACATTTCTGGGAACTATCAAAGCCAATAAAAAAGAAATACCAGCCGAGTTCAAGCATGACCCATCACGCCGTGTAGGCACATCTATGTTTGGTTTTCACGATAAATTGACACTAGTTAGTCATAAACCTAAGCCTCAAAAAACAGTACTATTGTTATCTACGATGCACGATGAACCAACTGTTGATCCTGTAACGAAAAAACCTGCAATCATATTGTCTTACAATAAAACTAAAGGTGCTGTAGATACATTTGACCAAATGTGTGGTCACTTGAGTTGTAATCGCAAAACTAGACGTTGGCCGCTTTGCTTCTTTTATGGAATGATAAACATGGGTGTACTGAATAGCTATATATTGCATATATCTAATTCGAAATCTTGCGGGGCTAAACCAATGAATAGAAGAGATTTCATGAAAGAAGTAAGCGATGAATTGTGTCGACCGTGGTGTGCAAAACGAGCTGAAGAAAGACCAAAACTGAGGAAACGAGTTAGAGATGCTATACATGAGGTGATAAACACTGAAACTACAGAAAATAATGAAGAACCAAGTATAAAAAAAGGCAAGCGCAGTATGTGCAGTTATTGCCCCGCTAAAAAAAGACGCATGAGTGTTTATTACTGTGCTAAATGTAAAAAAAAATATTGTTTGGAACATCGATCTCCTAACTGCTATTCGTGTGATAAAAAATAGAAGTCTGAGTTCGACTTAGTCTGCAGTAAGCTATGTGATGATTAGACTAGTTTTTTGTTATGTTTTTCATACTTTATATATTATATTGTAGTTTTTATACCAAAGATAGTGGTCCAATGTCAACATTTTTTTTTTAAATATAATTTAAGGCTGTGTTAGAAAGTTAAGTATTATGTGTAAGGCTGATTTTAAGACAAATAAGAGTTTCTCAGATATATATTTTTTTTGCATTTCATAAAGGCAGAGGTATGCCTGTTATTTGTTATAAATTTTGTTACATTTTAATAAAAGTTTAGTACTAAAATTTTGCTTTATTTATAAAGTAGCCTCCCAGGCGATAATTAGTATTAAGCAGTAATAAGTTTATATTAGTACTCTAGGGTTAAAACGTTCATGGCATGATAGCCTTTTCGGCAATAATACCTCTCCCAGGGGCGTGAAACTTAGAACTGTTGTGATTTTCGACCATAATGACAGACTAGTGCTGCTGTCTTTGAAAGTTTTGCAGAACTAAATGTCGATGAAACCGTTTCCAAGGTATTTTAGTCTCGCTAGATGGCGCCTTTTTTGCCTGAACAACTGTTTTATTGACAGAACTGCCAGTGCTGGCGAAATCATTCAAGACTTTGAAATTGAAACTTTGAATTCAAACTTGAAAACTTCTATTCTATGCCTCTCGTGTTAAAACTTTCGTTTTTCCGCGTTATCGTAGTGTTATTTGTTATTCATTGTGTTGTTATTATTACTGTTTGCTTCTTTGCTGTTAAGTTTATGTTAATAATAGGTTTAAGTGTTCGTTTACGAGTTTTTCATTGCAATTCTCGCAAAGTCGCAATGAGTTCTCGAAAAGCTCGTTGCATTTTTGGTTGCGACCCTTTTGGTAAGTATTGCACTTAATAATGAAGTTAAATGTACATAAGCCTATTCTGTAATGTTAAAACACATTGTTTAACTTCTTCGACAACATAGTGTTTTCACAATCAACGCTAATTCCGTGACTGCAAAGCTCGAAATTCTAAAGATTTTAGCTATCTTGGCGTTAAATCTATTACGCATATGATAGCATATTATAAAATAGTAAAAAATTAGCATGAACATTACAACTCTGAAAACATAAACCTGTGGAAAGTATTTCTTTTTGTACATATCCTAAGTAAACACTATTATTTCCAGGAGTGTCAATGCATGGTTTTCTGAATAAAACTAAACACCCTGCCCTCTTTGAAGCATGGGTATCAGTCATACCCGAAAATATAGCTCATGAAAATTCTGAGAAGGTTCTGAAATCATTAAAAGTGTGTGACTACCATTTTAAACCAGAACACAGGACACGAGGCCATGGCATTACTAAAACAGCTATACCCTGTCTGTATTTAGAAGGTAAAATGAATATCGATTATTTGTTATATCTTGCACCACTTTCTTTTACTTATAGGTATGCATATGAATGATTTTTCATTATAATTATTTGATAATCAGTTGCTGCATGTGCTTCCACCTGCAACCTAGGGGAGCTGTGGGATAAAAAACCCTATGCGTTAATCCAAGACATGGTCTACCTGTGTGTCAGATTTCATTGAAATCTGTTTGGCTGTCTAGGCATGATTGAGTAACATGCATCCAAACAACGTTAACTTGTCACTTGAAGTGTCAGCCGGACACTGGTGTCCTGTCACTTTTTTAATTCAATACTATTTATTTTACTACGGGGTTTTTACAAAGTGTGTTCCACATTATATTGCTAGGAAGTAGGACAATAAAAATTACCCAATTCTTCAGTTTACACCTGACTAGACAAATGTGTGCTTAAAGGGGTAGGTGAGTAGCTTTTAGGTAGATGGTTCTTACCTGTATCGCAGAATGTCCCTTGTCATTATAAATAAATGCATATGCAGGAGTACGGTTTAAATTTAAAAACTTGCTCCTTAATGCTTACTCTCATACTGCCAACCAGAAATTACCTAACACTTTTCATTACGTTACGTTTCAGGTGTGCCAAAAGTAATAACCGATCTGGATACAGAATATAATTATTGCTAGCTGTTTCCTCAGCAAACGTTGAAATGGCTACACCATCATCATCTGGTGTAACACAGAATACCGGTAAATAATTATTGTCACACATAATATTTATCATGTTTGCTGGGCTAGCATGTAGTGTCAAAACTATTTATCACTATTTTAACTCCGTGACAGAAAATAAATACAAGGCCTTTCTTATTATGACTAAAAATTATTGTTGACTTGAACCACTTTAAACTTCTCTCTTTCCCCTTTTTTGCCATACTAGCCCTGCTGAGATTGTATACTTACCCATCAATCTCAATATCAAGCAACTTAGAATGTTGCTATGCATCTTGGGGCGATGGTCCTTCAATTATTTTTAAATTCTATCAATTAATCTTGGATTTATACATATCATCACACCTTGTTTTCCCGAAGGGTTAGACAGAGGTGTACCTATAGCTTAGTACACCCACATTTCGCCAGTTATGTTTAAGTCCTATGTAATTTACATGGCCATGTCTTAGGTTTATATATAACAATATATAATATATTATAATTGCTTTAAATATCATAATACTGGATAAAATTGTACCTTCTTAGAGTATTAACTTTTTTCTTTATAGACATTGCACTGACGAGCCATGTGCATATGCAAACATCAGTAGATGCTTGTATGCTGTATAGTGAAGAAGAATCTTCTAAATCGCAAACATCATTATGCAAAAGTAAGTTAGTATTTTGTCTACGTAGATAATTGATTTAATGTTGGTACAATAAATAAATAAATGGTAGCTCAACTGAACTTACTTTATAAATATTGCAAAGATTCCAAATAGAAGAAGCATGCTCTTAAATGTGTGTGTGGTGTCCCCTCTACATTCAATTTAACAAATAATCTGGCATGATTTATAGCCCTGATATTATAGGCCTTTGCTGGCAACTTTCAGATTACTGGGATAGAAAGTATCCTGTGTTAATCCAGGATGTCCGATTATCTGGGTGCAAAATTTCATCCACATCCATTCAGCAAATCCTGCGTGATTGAGTGACAATGATAAAAACAAACATCTTCAAAAACTTACCCATTTTCTAATATAACAATACGACGAAAGTTTTAATTGAATCTTATAATATAACAGTCAATCTTAATTTTTGAGGAAAAACAAATATTACCCGAACTAGGGCGGAACAGATCAAAGATTATCACAGGCAAATGACAAACCTGATGAAAATGGTTACTCGGATGAAAAATAAAGAAGAGTCATTCAAAACCGGACTGGCAAGGGCAGAAAGAATTGCACGATCGTCTGTTAAAGTAACAAGTAGTATGTCCATGGCGGCCAGAATTTTTACTGGTTTATAATGCAGGGAGTCAGGAAAAAGATCACGAGGTCGACGATTTACTGAGGAAGAGAAAGTACTTTCGCTTTCCTTACTGAAAAGGAGTCCGAAAAGTTATAGCCTTCTCAGGAAGTATTTTTGTTTGCCATCTAAGAAGACTCTGTTAAATGTTTTAAAATCCGTAAAATTAGTCCCCCGCATAAACAAAATAATCTTTGAAAAGTTAAAAGACAAGAAGAAGACAAGACAAGAATTTTGTCAGGTAAATACAATTACGATGGTGAAGACCAAATTAAATTAGCAGCCCTTTTATACTTCATGAAACATAGAACGAAACCAAAAAAGTAAATGTCATCTTATTATTGCTTTATATTATTATAATAGTAATAGAGTGCAGGGGGGTAATTACGACAGTCTGGTATATTCCGAATTTTATTAATTACAACCAAAAGCAGCGATATATTTTAAATATCGGGGCATTGTTAATAAATAATTATAATTCATCTCTTATAATGTATATAATAAATAAATTGTTATAATTATTTGGTTTTATTATTTTAATTGTTTACTATAGGTGGTGGTACACCAGCAGCCCTATTTGCATTTAATTGTTCTTGTTATGGTATTTATTTTCTTTGTTAATTGCAAATCTGACTGCGGCTGCGGTGTAAAGGTCGCCTTCCCAGTACACTAACTTTCAATTTTCAAATACGCCGCGGCGCCGGTAGTACCTACGTAAAAATATAGTATACCTACCTACCTATTCGTAAACGTAAAGTTTCATAGACGGCGGCACTTTCTTCGTGGCCGTTCTTTATGGTCGACTTGCCTCTCTATTCCTTTTTAGTTACTATACTCTATGACCTCTCCTCATGTTCCGTATGATGGAAATCAGGGTGCTATCAACGCAACCTAGCAACACTGGATTTTTGAATTTCTCATAAAACCAGAATAAGCATTAAAAATAATAAGCAATAAATAATTAATAAGCAATTAATTATTAATATTAATTAGGCATTATTAATTATTTATTATTATTTCCTTTATTTCATTTAAATACTTACAAATTACATTTTTAAATATTTTTGTAAACAAAAGGATAAAAAAAAACATTTAAAAATATAAAATATAGTAGCCCACCGGTATCGGGAACAGGGTCCAAGTTACCGGCGGTCAGGGCTCCAGAGAGAGGAACTTCCTGACAATGCGAGCCGTGTCCAGAAATACCGCTTTCTGAATCAAGCCCTTGATCCAGCTGCCCAACGAGAGCCTCCTCAGGAGCTGGTCGAGGCTCTTGACTATTAAGCCATTGGCTGTCACGACTATCGGCATAATGATTGCTGAGTCCACATGCCACATGTCGACAACCTCGCGAGTCAAGTCAAGATACTTGATTTGTTTATCTTTCTCGGCTTTCACGAGGTTCTCATCATGCGGGACGGTTATGTCAACAATCATTGCGCGCCGCTCTGATCGATCCACCACCACTATATCAGGCTTATTGGCAACAATAGTCCTGTCAGTGATGATGGATCGATCCCAGTACAATGTGATATTTCCATTTTCGAGAACTGGGTCGGGCACATACCTGTAGTACGGCACTTCAGATTCCACAAGGCTTTCTTTCAGAGCAAGTTGCTGATGGATTATCCTGGCTACCAGGTTGTGTCTATGCAAGTACTCTCCGTTAGCTAGACGAGAATACCCGGAGATAATATGCCTGATTGATTCTCCCGGCCGGTGGCAACCCCGACAGTTGTCAACCGTGCCGTCTTTCACAATAAATCTCCGGTAATTGTTCGTCATCGTAAACTTCGTACGTAATTCCACAGACAAACCTTCGGTTTTTCCAAAGAGGTCACCGAAACGCAGCCAGGCTACGGACGCTAGTAGATTTACATCGGGTCCATGTAGGGCCCGGTAAAAGCGTCCGTGAAGCTTCTTACTCTGCCATACTTCCATGCGATCATTAGTATCAAGCACTACTGGCTTGCGCCAGTTCTCTTTAGCCAAAGAGAGCGGGGTGAGGCCCTTGTCCACCGCGACCACATCTCGATGCATCCCCACGTCGGTTTCTAAGAAATATTCCCTGAGACTGCATATCTCGCGATTGTAGAGGGTCTTAGCGTTTAAAAAGGCTCGACCTCCACATTTTTGCGGGATATACAGCCTCATTACCGATGACCGTGGGTGGTGCATTCGATTTGTAGTCAGCAGCGTACGGACCCTCCTATCCAGGGTCTCGAGTTCGGTCTGAGTCCATTTGAGTATGCCGAAAGAGTATGTACATCAAAACCGTCATGACCCAACCATTGAAGGAGCGCACCTTGTTTCCGCCTGATAAAAGACTATTAAATACTTTTTTCAGGCGGCCAAAGAAGCGCTCCTTCAACGATTGCTTCATGTCAGTAACATTGATGCCCAACGCTTCCGACATACCCAAATACTTATAGGTTTCGGCTGCGGAGAGGGTTCTATGGTTTGTGGAATCCGAGAGTTGGGTTCCCACGGATTCCACAATCTCCCCTCGCTTTACATGCATGACCGCACATTTGTCCACACCAAATTCCATCCTGATGGCGCTACTGAAAGTTTCAGTAATTTTCAGTAGCTTCATCAGTTGCAAATTGTTGGGGGCAAAGAGTTTTAGGTCATCCATGTAGAGGAGGTGAGATATAACCTGACCACCTCTCCTCAGCTGATAGCCTTGGCCTGAATCTTCTAGCAGCGGGCTTAGAGGATTCAAGGCTAAACAGAACCAAAGCGGACTCAAACTGTCGCCCTGGAATATACCTCGCTCAATCCTTATCGGCTCGCTATTCCTCTGGATATTTCGACATCCTGGATAGCGAAGGACCGTCCTCCATTGCCCCATACATGTCATCAGGAAGGTGCGCAGAGTTGTATCTACTTTATACAACTCCAGCACCCTCATGAGCCATGTATGTGGCACCGAGTCATAGGCCTTCTTATAATCTATCCAACATGTCGACAGATCCTTTCGAGAACGACGAACCTGTTGGCTTATGGCCATATCAATGAGGAGTAGCTCCTTAGTACCGCGGGACCCGTTCTTACATCCATTTTGAGAGACAGACATGATGCAGTTGCTGTCTATATGTTTATTAATTTTAGCTCTCAAAATGGATGTAAGAACTTTATAGACCGTTAGAAGACAAGTGATCGGTCTATAATTTTTGGGGTCCGCGGTACTACCTGATTTATGGAGCAGGTGGGTTATTCCTGTCGTTAAAAACTGGGGCAGCAACCCTGACTCGTAAGGCTGACTGGAACTGGGATGCCAAGGGGGCGTGCGACCTTTGGAACCACTTTATCCAAAAGCTGTGTAGCCCGTCCGGCCCTGGAGATTTCCAGTTAGGCAACGGACGGACTGCACGAGCAACATCTTGGGGGCTGATGATAAGTGCCCCCATTTCTGGTATTAGATCGCACGCTCGCTCGATCTTCCCAGTCCAATCACCTTCGGTGTGATTGACAGGCACCGACCAGATGTTTCGCCAGAACGAATACTTGGCTTCATCATCCGGTAGGTGCGTGTCAGTCACATATTGGTCTGGTCACTCCCAACCCACCACACCTTTCATCGCTCTGGAATGTGCGATTCTAAGTGTACCGCTCCACTCTCCGCCTGTACCGACGAATACGGTTTGCCCATGCACAGATCTTCTGCTTCAGGAAGTCGATACGCTCTATGACGCGGGACAAATAATCTCGAAAACTGATATTAGTCCCCGAGAACGCCCGCTTCACAAAGCGCATCACTCTAGGGCGAGTATTGCCCTCCCTGAAGCAGATTAGTTTGCCGATGAGCGCTCTGGGCCCACCAATACGGCGTTCAATTCTGCACTGCCAAGCTGGTATAGCTGGTTTCGGTCGTATAGCTCTAAGAGTCACTGTCAAATTTGACGTGAGCTACACGACATGCCGCTACAGCCGCGCAGTACAGAATTGAATGAATATCGGTGAGATCTGCGCAGGCATCAAAATGACTTGACAACTGCGCATCCAGAACCGCCACCAGCGCCCTATTTTTGTTATGCATGGGCGAGGTAAACGTGGCCTAAGTTCGGGTGACATGAACCGATATTCCCAAATCGCACCCTCCAAAGCATTCCTCAATTCCTCATTGCACTGGATACTTACATTTGTAGCCCTGTCATTACTCCCCTCGTCAGCATGACATTTTCATTGATGGATCGTGTCCATCTCATGCGCTGCATGAAATGGACATTACATTAGATTATTATTATAATTAATAAGCATTCAAACTTCAAACAATGGCTCTTGTCCAAACAAGACTTGAGAGACTAACAAGAAAATACACCTAGGTACTTTTGATACTTGCCTTGATTTTAGCACTAGTCGATCATTCTGGTTTTGCGGAATCTAATATACTTACTAATCAGATTCTTATCATTCAGAGCATCAACAACTTCGCGGATTGCCATTAAGGCAGAAGTCTGAGATATGTATGTGTCTACATTCTTGCCAATGATTTTTTGGTAACTTCCATTATCCAAAAAAGATAGTGTGCATATTATCTTAAACATCAGGAATTCAATAGGCTTTTGTTGGTGTGGTGAGGTACCCATCATATCTCAAGAAACCTAGCTGTAATCAAACCTTTAGCCTCTTAGTTAAACCACTGCACTGGAACGAACTCGCGGACGCATTTATGGAGTTATGTCAGTTTCCAATGTATTAATTAAATCCTCAGAAAGCCTGTAAATATGGATAAAGTCACGGGATATTGTTTTAAACTTTCTTATTTGTTTCGCCTGTCGAGCTTTCTTCATAACAAATGTAGCTTTAAAGTTAACCGAGCCGCCATTTTTTCAAATAAGTATCAAAAGAATCGAACTAATTAAACTTCATTTAAGTATAGTTTATTATTTTCGTCAAGACTCGCACGAATAATTTAGAGCTTTTGGATTTGACAGATAAAAGCGAGGCTGTGGGCGAGGCTGTAAGAGACTTCGACGCTGTTTTTTGTTAGGGAATACCAAAATGTATGAAGAACTGTCAATTTGCCCTCCCGTGGCTGTGCCGTTGGGTAGTTTAACTCACGGCCGTCACAACTTTGAGCGCTAGTGTAGCTGTACGCAGCTTAGTGAATACCTGAAAAACCTGTGAAACTTTGTTTCACCGCTGCGACAGCGCTGCCCGCAAGGCTGTATTCTTAGAGAATAGCATTGCAGGTCATTTAAACACTCTTTCGTTGTATCGTACAGCTTTTTCAAGTTAGTTGAGTTCAGTTTGTCGATTGATGACTGATCGAGAAGTGTGTCCATGTATGAGATAAATAGCAGTCTCTTATTGTCGTAGCGATGTTGAATTATATTCAGACATGAGTCATGGTTCTCAGCAGTCACTGGTAGGTGTTTTATTAACTTCTCCACTTCACCTTTCAATTTTGATTTTAGGAACTTCATTTTTTGCGTTTTGTTTAGCGTTGGATTGCTATGGATCATCTCAATGAATAAATCTCTGAAAGAGATCCAATTGCTGGAAAATCTTGGACCGATTTTCATCAAACATAGCTAAGAACACTCCTGACAAATTCACCTTTCAAACAAAAAAAAAACAAAATTAAAATCGGTTAATCCGTTCGGGAGCTACGATGCCACAGACAGACATACACCCCCCCCCCCACACACACCCCGCACCCCCCCACACACACACACGCACTCACACACACAGACACGTCAAACTTATAACACCCCGTCACGGTCGTTTTTGCGTCGGGGATAATAAACATTCTCTCGGCGACACAACTAGCGACAGCCGGCAGACTAAGGAACTATTTGGTGGTCAAATTAGTTCCTTGTTTTGCCGCTGAATTCACTGCACATTTACTGCCATCTATGCTTGCGTGATGGGTATGTCACGGCCTTTCACAGAAAAAAGATGATGATAGATGTAGCCAGCGGCCTTCGTGGGTATTATCCATATGCGAACATAGATGGAGCTTTTTCCAATTTCTGGAACAAACTGCGGTTCTCGTACAATTATTTGTATTTTTGGGAAATAAATATATTTATTATTAAAGTTTGGCAGTACAGTCAGCCGCATGTTAATTGAACCCACACAAAATCTTGACGACGTGAATAACTATTCATCAGGTCCAAGATTGGTTTACGGTAAATAATTTAGTACCTAATGAAAAAAAAACCAAATGCATTAGATTTAAATTACCTAATGTTAGAATAGCGAATGTGACATCATATTGAATGGTCAAAAATTAGAATTTGTTAGTCAGACAGTTTTCCTAGGAATCACGCTAGACGAGAAATTGCAATGGGGACCTCATATAACATCTATTGCGGGGCGGCTAAGCTCGGCTGCATATGCTGTTAGAAAGGTAAGACAATTAACAGATGAAGAAACCGCGCGTTTGGTCTATTTTAGTTACTTCCACAGTATTATGTCATATGGCATTTTACTGTGGGGTCGGGCAGCTGACATTGAATCCATTTTTATTTTGCAAAAGAGAGCTGTCAGAGCCATTTACAATCTACGTCGCCGCGAATCTAACTCTTTAAAAGGGTTAATATTATGACGGTACCTTGCCAATTCATTTATGAAAATATTATGTATGTAAGAAAAAATCAACATCTTTTTAATAAAATAAGTGATAGACATAATTTTAATACTAGAAATAAAGATAAATTAGATCAACCTTTTTTCAGATTATCTAAAGTACATACATCTTTTATGGGGTGCTGTGTTAAACGTTACAACAAAATACCTTGTGAAATATTGCAATTAAATGAAAGAAAATTTAAAACTTATATTAAAATTACACTTTGTAAGCAAATATATTACAAATTAGAGGATTATATCCAAGATAAGAATCCTTGGAAACATGCTGGTCCTGCTCCATAGGACAATCTCTAGAGTCTAGACAAAATCAAACTGGTTGCTAATGTAATTGTATAATTGATTCTTTTTTTTTTCTTTGACATAGATATACATTCTGTAATTACTCACACCCGGAATGGTTTCGGTTTGTCAATATGTGAGCACCATGTATCTATCACATAGTTAATTTATATGCCATGGTTTTATTTATCCATTTTAATTCTTTTACGTATTGCGGTATAGTAATTTTATTTTTAGGTGCATCGTCTTCACATATAATTATATAATTTAATGTATACAAAATATTGTAAAATATTTTGTAAGAGTAACGGTGGAGTTTCTTGGCCATTCTTCTCCATACGAAAACTACCTTTTGGAAGGGGCGACTAGAATTAATTTTATTTTAATTTTATTTTTGACGTTCAAAAGTGCCTTTTATGTGCCTATTTGAAATAAATGATTTGACTTTGACTTTGAACCAGTTTGACTTTTATTACATTAGTAGCACGGGTGGCTGTTTTTTTAGTTTCATTTGTAACTTACTATTGACGTGGTTGACTGTCCCAATGTTCAAGCCCCTGATGTTCAATGCTAGTTTCTGGTTATAGATGGGCAATTCACCGGGTTTAAACTGGGTGCTTTGGTAAACACCCGATAAACATACGTAAACGCCCAAAAAATTGGGTGTTTACTGGGTTTACCAAAGCACCCAGGTGGATTGCCCATCTATAGCTCTGGTACTAGGAGTTCATGGTAGATGAGGAGGTCAATATTTCTCAAACGTAGCGGGCGGATAGATCATATTGAAGGGCGGTTTGTGTGTCTCAGTTTTTGAACAATGGATGTTATTTTATTAGTTAGTTAGGGTTAGGTATTATTTATCTTTAAACTTTACTAAGTATTATAAAGAGGTAACTTTGTGACTTTGTGTATGGAGGCTAATCTCCGGAACCAAAGGTCCTATTTGAATAATTGTATCACCATTTTAAAAGTAGTTTTTTCCTGAATAGGTAGTTATTAAAAATTTAACTCAAAAATTACCTTTTTTTTTGGCTACCTGCTTGCAGCAGGCGGGTTCTCGCATCCCAGCGTCCGATATGGTTATAAGATTATATAATATAAGTTATTATAAATATAAGTTATAAGATTATAGGATTATGGTTAGGCGCTCTAGTTCTAAAATTCGGACAGGGCAACGTTTGTCGAGTCCGCTAAATACCATAATTATCTTATTTATAGCTGCAAGTAGTGGCTGTGACATAAGGACGGACTGAAAGACAAACGGACAGGTTGAAATTATTAGGGGTTTAAAGTATGAAATTGCCGATTTGTACAGAAAAATTGAAATACGTTTTTTTTTTAATGTAACATATTTATTTAATCAAAATATTTACCATTATTATCTATACATTGCTGCCATTTAATAGGAAGGTCATTTATGCCTTTGCGATAGAACTCTTGTGACCTAGATTCGACAAAGTGTGTGATAGCATTTTGTACTGCCTCCTGAGAAGAAAACTTTTTATCACGTAGAAAATTGTCTAAATCACGAAAAAAATGGTAGTCCGTTGGACTGGCGAATATGTAGGGTGACGAATGGTTTTTAATTGCAGTTCCTGTAGAGTTAAAACGGTTTCTCGTGCTGTATGAGGTCTCGCGTTATCATGGAGCAATAATGGTGAAGATCGATCCATGAGTCGGGGCTGTTTCACTGCTAGTTTTGCTATCATTGTTCGGAGTTTGGCACAGTAGACATCTGCCGTTATTGCTTGACCAGATCGGAGAAAGCTATAGTAAATAACACCATGCTGAGACCACCAAACAGTTACCATTACCTTTTTATTGGTAAGCTTTGCTTTTCCATCACGAAAGCGTTTAAACCAAAATCGCACGGTGCGTTCATTAGCACTATTAGCAGTCCCCTCTCCAAACGCAACATTGATATTGCGAGCTGTTTCTGCCGCGTTAGGTCCGCGTCGGAACTCGTATTCAAGAATAACTCGAATTTTCGAAGTATCCATCTTTCTTGTCTAAGCTAAATAAAAAAAACAACTGAAAGTCGATAATCGAATGTTGCACATTTTTTAAAAGAAGAACTTCATGTGAAAAAAGTTTCACTCAAAAATCTAAAACCATGAAGGTTCTATGTCAATTCGAAGTACCTATTACAATAAAACAGCAATTTCATACTTTAACCCCTATTATAAGGATTTCTTTTTTGTCATTTGGCTACACATTTCACGTTTACCTTTGTATTGACCTATAATGCCAAAATAATACAAAGTCACGTGAGCGACACCGCTGGCACAGCTAGTCGCTAGATAAGGTTCAGTCTATATTCAACTCAAAAAGAAAATAAGTATATACGAAGCTGCGGGAAAAAACTAGTCGTACATCAATGGAAACAGCTAAAATACCTCTTGTCGAGTTATAAACTCCTGGTCGCTTGGTGCTCGCTAGTATGGGGAGCCGTTTTAGCAACAGAAAATCAATACTGCAACCTGCGCACATTGAAAGTGAAAGGCCGCGCAGCGTATACATTGTTTTGTACGGCACGAGATTTTTCACGCTTGTTATCGAAGGGTGCTGTGCAGAACATTAAGATAAGCATAATATGCTTATCTTTGTGCTTGCACAGCACCCATCGATGTCGGTTTATTTATTGGTTGGAGATAAAAAATACCTGTTACTTTTTGTAAAATCCTTAGAAATCATATTGTTGGAGTTTCTCGCCGTTGACCACTATACACTTTAAATGTTTATTTGTAAATAGAGTTTTTAAGTTCACTTATTTATTATTGACATTACCGCGTGACGGAGGTGTAGTTACGACTAATTAAAATTATTGAGTTATTATGCAAAATGTATTTTGCTGTATGAGCATTATTGGCTCGTACATGCTCCCGAGGGAAAGGTATATACGTGCTCAGATCACTAAACTTGCGATACAAGTTAAATAAAGTAAATGATAGAGCAATAAAACAATAAGCAATAACACAGTTTCATAAATTAATGATTATAGTTCGAATCTAGTTCCCAGAGATCTCCTATTTCAAAGTAGGTAGCAATTTCCTCCAGTTCTATATTTTCTGACTTCTCTCTAGGTTTTGTCGAAAGTGCCAGTTGATTCTTGTTCGTTGTAGGGGTATTGCTTTTCTTACATGTGGAAAGATATCTTCTTACTTGCCATACTCCAATAGCGACGATGATTCCTCCCGCCAGCAAAGTTGCCGATGTCGTGGATACTTAACTCGTTCGGTAGGCTTTCTCGTTCCTTTTGTGCGGTTATCTGGTTGTCCAGTAATCTGTGTTCTTCTGATAATTTTAGTTTAGGTAGCACAATCTTTGTATTCTTTAATGTTTTCCACATGTCATTTGGTGGATCAATAGTTGGTACCTCCATAGTCATTCCAATATTTGTATAGCTACTAAAAACATGTGAGTATATTGTAGCGTCTTTGTGGTATAGTATACATTCCTGACAATTGTTAGCGTTGTAATTCGATTCTCGCACACCATGCGTGGCGTACACTCGTTAATGCAGTTATATAGCCATATGTTTGGTCTCTGTAGTTTTATCCATTTTAGCATTGTTGTGGTACCCAATCACATCAAATCACATGTGATATTGTTAACATTTTGACTAAGCATTTTCGCTTCGCAAGATGCCGTGGTTCCATGCAAGAGTTCCTGTGTAGGCGTGGCAGAAGTAGTTGTCCACTTCCATTGTTGTACATTGTTGAAGATCAGCCTCTTCCATCTGTATATAAGTATTTTTTACGAAGTTCACTCCGATGTACTTTGTTGTTTTCGCTATCACCTGACATTGGTTAGTCGTGTGCTGTCTAGGTATAGGTATGTTGCGATGTAATGTATATTCGTCATCGCTTAGTAACGGGATATGTAGTTCGAACAGCAGTTCCGTGAGCCGTGCTTTGACGTAAATGATATTGTAAATATCTTTAAAGTTTGCTCCATTTCTGTTTATTGGTAGCTTTAATTTTTTCGATACAATTCAGGCAATGTAATTGAGTTGTTCAGATAGTTGCGCCGGTGTGAATAGCTCCATATCCAGATTTCCTCTGTAGATATCTGTTAATGCGTTTAGTAGCATTTGTTGGTTTTTTCTCAATACAGTGAGTAGTAAGCTGGCAGTTAGCGCCCCAGCGTTGACGTCATTAATCGTTTTCATGATTTTAAATCTGTTGTCTATCACTGCTGTATTGTATTGTGTTTCATTCATGAATTGCTGAATTACTTCTAGTTGCATTTTTACGAAGTCTTCGTTTTTCTTTATGATATTGTTTTATGCTTCGATAATAAATGTTTGATTTCTTATCAACTCTAGTAAATATTGTTCGTTTTTTTTTATATTTTTAATGTCTTGGGAGTATTTTTCGGCGAAATCGCTGTCAAGGACACCAAACAGGGCTCGTGCAATGTTTTCTACGCCGACGTTGACGTAGTCGCGACGCCTTCGTTGTTGATGTTGAGATCGTAACAATACGTTGTATTCGTTCAACTGGTTCAGATCGATCTTAAGTTGTTGTGTCGTAGAGTCACATGGCTCGTTAGGCATCGTGTCGCATAGTTGAGCTAAACGATTCACGAATTTCTGGACCTTTGTTGTACTTTGCCAGAATGTTGTTAGGTTGTAGTATACTAGAAGCTCGCTCATCGTGAATAAGTTGAATCTTTCCAACAGGATCGAAGTAAATTGGTTGGTCTTCAGATAAATGTGTTAATTTAAAAGGTTGCAGGGGTGTTGTTTGTCCTCATGATAGCGTTGTAAACACTACTAGTAACACCATGAGCAAGCTGTTAGCCCCTCTCTGGGTTCTAATGGCCTCTTTATTTTTCTGGCAGTTCTACTCTCTTTCTGTGAATCCGTACCCTCGCATGCCTTGTTTATAGGTAGCGGAGCTAGTTTTAGTAAGGGTCTTTTTAGTACTCCATTCTGTGTCTTGAGCGTTACTACACGAACTAAGTTGTCGCTTCTTGGGTGCAGTTCCACGACACGGCCCATAGCCCACCTACACGGAGGTAAATTATTTTCCTTGACGAGAACTAGTTGCCCCTTCTGTATATTTTCTTTAGTTCGTTGCCATTTGTTTCAGTTTTGTAGTAAATGAAGGTGTTCTTTTGACCAGCGATCCCAATAATGTCGGCGCATAAGCTCTATGAGTTTCCATTTGTTTCTGATGTCTATAGATTTCATTTCTTCAGGTTCATTAAGTGGTAGTGCGAGTGTCGGACTTCCCGTGAGAAGGTGACCAGGAGTGAGATAGTCCAAATCTTCCACATCTTCAGATAACGGACTCAGCGGTTTGCTGTTCATGCCCACTTCTATTTGTGTAAGAAGCGTTGCAAATTGTTCGTAGGTTAGCTTCTGTTGTCCGATTACCCGTTTCAGGTGTGTTTTCATTGAACGTACAGCAGCTTCCCATAATCCTCCTGCCGATGGCCAGGTTGTAGCGTTGAAATGCCACTCGATTTGAAGGTCGTTGATTTCTTTAAAGAACTCTGAAGATAGCATTGTTTTATATAGTTGGAACTCCTCATTTAATACCTTTGCTGCTCCTACGAAGTTGGTTCCGTTATCGGAATACATATGTTTTGGGGTGCCTTTTCTGGCACACATCCTTTTCAGTGCTGCGATGAAAGTTCGCGTTGATATATCTGAAACAAGTTCGATATGTATTGCTTTTGTGCACATACATATAAATATGGCTATGCACATATAGCCTTTGCAGGTTTTTATTTCGCGGCCTTTGTTTATCTTTACATCCACCTGACCTGACCACGCCAGTATGTGAAAACGGCTTCGACGCGCGACGGAGTGATCCTTTCTTTATGAAGGTTGTCCATCAACTGTCCAGTGTACTGTAAGCTAGCGTTAATCTTGCTCCACCGTGTAGGCTCCGTTGATGTGCCTTTTCAATTAATAGTTGGGTGAGTCTTCCCTCTCCCGGGACGAGGATGGGATGTTTAGTCTGTACTGGCAAGTTTAAGTGATTTAGATGTCCACCAACGCGTAGAACCCCATCCGAGTCCAAGAATGGGTTGAGTTTCAAAATGGTGCTTTTGTTAGGAAGTTTTCCATCTACTTTGAGAGATTTTATTTCGTTCTAAAAATAATTTCCTTGTACTGACTTGATAATTACTTGTAAAGCGTTATTTATTTCATTTAATTTCAGTTACACTTAGTCGGCCTCCTTTTGTTTCATAATGCAGCAGCGAAACGTATTACCCAGGCGAGTATTCTTGTAATACGATCTATGTTGCTATGCCGCTCGAGTAATGAGTTGATTAATTCATTTTTAGTCGACACGGGTTCCGTACTATTAGTCGTGTAACAGTTTGTTAGAAAACCCTCAGTTGTAGTATAAGTTTCTTTTAAGTTATCGTCATGTTTTTCTTGTTCCTTAAGCCGTTTAGGACCCTCACACCACAGGGAAAAGTTGACCAGTGTTGATGGCTGAAGTCCTCTTGTTGCACAGTCGGCCGGGTTTTCGTTAGTCTTTACGTAACCCCAGTTTGCCGCAGGTACGATGTTTGTTATTTGTGTCGTTGCTGTTTGTATTTTTCGTATTTCTTTGGATTTCCTTGAAGCTTTGCCAAGACTTCTTGACAGTTGGTCCAGCAGTGTATCTTTAGCTCGTAATCTTCAAGCATCTTAGTTATCTTTTTTAGGAGTATTGTTAGTAGAACTGCGGCGCATAATTCCAACCTCGGTATCGTAGTTTTCTTTTTGAGTGGTGCCACCTTAGTCTTTGCTGAGAGTAGAGTAGTTACGTAGTGGCCTGTAGGTGACGTAGTTCGGCTGTAGATAACGCATGCGTATGCTTTCTCGCTCGCGTCACAGAAGGCTTGCAATTCGATCGTCTTTTTTTCGTTTTTTAACCATGTTGGTAAACTGCAGTGCGATTCTGTAAAAATCTCACCGTGAAAACTTAGGTGAAGTGAGCGTGGAGTGAGCTGTCATTCCAACGAATGCTAAGGGATTGACAGTATTGACAGCTCACTTCACCTAACTTTTCACGGTGAGATTTTTACAGAATCGACCGGCTGATGTTGTTTATGTTTGGTAGATCGGAAGTAATTTTCAGCCATTCTTTTTCTATGGTAAGTATCTGGTACATTTTCATCCCAGCAATTGGCTGGGACTTTTGACAGTTGTCATTCCATAATTTTTGAAAGAGAAGTTTTGCTTTTGGTCATTGGAGCCAACCACCCAAGCGGATCGTAGATCTTGCTTATCTCTGACAATAGTTTGCGTTTAGTGTATGGTGCATTTTTGATACTGACAGGCGGTTCGCTAATAAAATGCAATGTGCCGCTTGCGTCCTTCCATGTGAGTCCAAGTGTTTTGCTGAACTCTTGCTGCTCGAAGTTAAAATCGTTGTTATGACTTTTCTCCTCCTCTGTATTTCTTTAAGAATAGATGGTTCGTTCGTGGACCATTTCCGTAAAATAAAACCACCTTTCTTTAGTAGTTCGCTAAGCTCCTTTTGTAATAACTTTGTCGTTTCTATGGTATAGTGTCCCGTAATGGCGGCATCCATATAAAATTTGTTTTGCAGCGCCTTTTGGGCTAAAGGGAAAGCGTTGCCTTCATCTTTATCCAGTTGTTCGAGAGTGCGCATCGCAATGAATGGTGCGACTTTGGTACCGTACGTAAGAGTACACAGCTGCATCTCTCTAAGGGGTTCTCTCAAAGACTCTCTCCAGATTATTCTTTGCAGATGTTGTTGATCTTGATGAATAAGGATTTGACGGTACATTATTTCGATGTCCGCGGTTAGAACATATTTATAGCTCCGCCATTTAATGATCAGGGATAAAATGTCCTTTTGAAGGTTAGGCCCTTATTCCATCAAATCGTTTAGGCTGTAGCCGGAGTCCGTTTTCATGGATGCATTAAAAACAGCTCGTAGTTTAGTACTGGTTGAGCACGCCCTTACCACGCCGTGGTGTGGAAGGTAGGCTTGTACTCCCCTCTCGGATTCGGCCACTGGTTTCATGTGACCTAATTCGATGTAGTCTTGGATGAATTGTTGGTACAGTTTAGCAAAGAGATCTTGTTTTGCCATTTCCTTTTCTAAATGAAGAAATTGTGCTATGGCTTGAGGCTTCGATTTGCCAAGGTTATGTTCATAGTTGGTGTTCATCGGCATCTTCACTACATATCGCCCGTTGCCTAATCGCTCTGTCGTTTCCGTGTAATATTTTTCACAGAATTCGTCTTTCGTTGATGTTTCTTTTCTGGTTCTGACGGAATGTCTTCTAACTATCTCCCAGAACGTTGTTAACTTATCTAGCTCCGTCAGAGTGACTAGACAGTTAATTTGCTTTGTAGCACCGCACAGTATCCAGCCCAAGTTGGTCTGTTGCGCAGTAGCGCTACTTGGGTTGCCAGTAGGCAACCCAAGTAGCAAAATAGTCCTATAGCAATCGACTTATAACGCACTAGATCGTTATAAGACTAATTGCGCTTAGTCAGTGCATTTACCGAACGTTTATAGGATAATGTATCCTGTAAGAGCACCTAATAAGATTATTATAAAATCGGATTGCACTTTACCGGACTGTAATACTCGTTGTATTACAGTCCGGTAAAGTGCATCCGAATCACAGGCCGTAATATTCCTATAAACTGCGCCCAAATGCGGTTCTATAAACGTTTATAGGATTTCTATAGGCCTAAAAATGAATGCTCCTAGAACAACTACAGGACTGCATTTTGCTACTTGGGAAGTTATTGTTGAGTATTCCTTCTTAAATCACATCAGAGTAAACATCTGCTCCTAGAAGTAATTCGATTGGCCCTGAAATGTTAAAGTCTGGATCGGCCAACTTAATATTGTGCAAGTGTGTCCAATTCGTTGTGTTGATTGTGGAGTTTGGCAGATTGTTGATAAGTTTACTCATCACGAATGCTTCCGTTTGGAATGTATAATCAGAGTGAATAGATTTACATTCTATTTTAATCATCCCTTTACTCGAGCCCATTATAGTGCCCACGCCAGTGATATCATCCATTTTGTTTCGGGGTAAGTTTAATCGTTGAGCAGCGTTTTCTGTAATCAAGGTTACTTGAGGCCTTGATCCAGTAACGCCTGAAGGATGACACAATCTCTTTCTCTGTTCTTGACCTTGAGTTGAAGAGTCGTTAAGAGTATTTCTTGTTCACTGTTGATGTGATTAGATGTTCGCTCAGCCGCCATTGAGGTGGTTGGCTTTGATTGTTGTCCTTTCAGATTATCATCATGAAGAAGAGAATGGGTGTTTAAAATTACACGTACGGCATCTTTTCGTTGAGTTGCATTTGTTTTCGCCGTGACTGAACAAACAATTTTTGCATTTAAGTTCAATTTACTTGTTGTTTGGTTTCGCGTTGCGATATCCATGCTCAAAAATGTAGAACATTGCCTTAGCGCATGGTCGTTTTTGCAGAGTGGACATTTCCGCAGCGATGCATGGTAGGTTTTTGTCCACTTTTCTGAGTCTTTAAAGTTCGTTGACTTGTTGCTGTTATAATTTTTATGTTGGTTATTCGTGGAATAATTTTGTTTCACACCGCTCTTTTGGGTTCGCGATGTTTCCAGCGTTATAAATTGCAATTCCAGGAACTCCATAAACTCATCTAAGTCTGGAAGATCTCTTGAATGTTTCATGTTTTTTATGTAGTCACCGTAAGTGACGTCATCCAGTTTGGCAGACAGTAAGTGCACGATAAGTGGACCCCATACAGGAACATCAATGTCCATGTTCTCCAGGGGCATTTAAACACTCTTTCGTTGTATCGTACAGCTTTTTCAAGTTAGTTGAGTTCGGTTTGTCGATTGATGATTGATCGAGAAGTGTGTCCATGTGTGAGATAAACAGCAGTCTCTTATTGTCGTAGCGATGTTGAATTATATTCAGGCATGAGTCATAGTTCTCAGCAGTCACAGGAAGGTGTTTTATTAACTTCTCCGCTTCACCTTTCAATTTGGATTTTAGGAACTTCATTTTCTGCATTTTGTTTAGCGTTGGATTGTTATGGATCATCTCAATGAATAAATCTCTGAAAGAGATCCAATTGCTGAAAGCTCTATAGAACTCCGGTAATTCCATCCGCGGTGTTGTTTTTTCGTAATGAGATGTTTCAAAGATTTTTCTATTCAAATCTGCCTTTAGGTTGTCGTAGACTTGTGTTCCTTCAGTTGCGCTCCCAATGGTCACATTTTGCATTTTGAAACGTGAATGTGTTACTGCGCAGCGACGAATAATCTACTATTAATTGTACCTATATGTATATTATATTATACAGGCTGATTTTTTAAAGACCAGCCAAATTTAAGGATGTGGTACAGACCATCAAACTGAACAACTTTCTCCATGGGACAAATAGCGTAATCGCGAAAATTTTATCAACTGTCCCATAGAAAACTTCAATACCTACTCGACCTAAATGTATGGGACGGCTGAATTTTTATTCGCGATTACAATGTTGGTCCCATGGAGAAAGTTGTTCAGTTTGATGGTCTGTACCACATCCTTAAATTTGGCTGGTCTTTAAAAAATCAGCCTGTATACCTACTTTGGTATAACAGCCAATCCGAAACTTTTTTGCAAAAAAAAAAAAAAACAACCGTGTTCCAAAAAAGACTACAAAGTGAAAAATAACTTTTTTTTTAATAACTTTCGGAAATCGGTGCCGTTGGGTTCGCATTTTCGTTTTTTGCCACTGATTTGCGAAATCAAAGTTATTTTGCACTTTATAGTGTCTTTTTTGGAAGTCGGTTGTTTTTTTTTGCCAGTAATTATGGTTAAAAAACCAAATTACTGAACCGTTTTTGATGAAATTTCTATGGGACCAATTTGAAAGTACATCCATACAAATTAAAATATTTTTTTGCGAATCGGCTTATAAATGACGGAGTTCTGAGGTACTTACAAATATAAAAATAAAAAAAATACAGTCGAATTGAGAACGTCCTTCTTTGTTGAAGTCTGTTAAAAAGGCGATGGAATTACAAAATTAGCGAATGTTGTGATGAGGCAGTAAAGGGTGAGGAGCCTGCTCCTAAAGTTTTTAAACAGGCAATAGCTAAAATCACGACAAATCTTTGGTTATTTTCTTGTGTGCGTGCCAAAAAAGCCGCCCCTTTTGATCATGTGTGCCGGTGTGTGTTTGTGTATCTATTTCTTTTGTTTTTGTGGGAGTTTCCGGAGTGGCGAAAATGTGATGAGTGTGATGACACTTAAACTTGAACAAATATGCAGTAAAGGCATATCTCTCGGATATCTATGGAACAAACAGTCTCACTAGTACCACTAATACTAATTAATATAAATCGTAATACTATAGAGAATGAGTTTTTGACGCTAGTATCACCGGTGGTTCAATTCGGAGGTACTAGTGGGAACAAAGGTTGAGCAAACAATTTGACTAGTACCACTAAGTAAATAGTGGTACTATAGAGAACACAATTCCCGCTAGTACCACCGGTGGTACGGTTCGGTTATATTAGTGGGAATATTAAGGTGTAGGTACATAATACAGAGTATTCTATTCTATTCTTCGAAATCCCATGTTTCAATAACCACAACCCACAAGCACCCATGACTGACCTGGGGATTGAACCTACTACTTACTTATTTATTAGTCTCAGACCATCGTGGCAGTCAGTCTTTAGTTCTCGACTGAAACTAGCATTGTCTGTAGTCACAGAGAATTCTAGTTTCGGTCGAGCCGAGTATTAGGCCACTTTTTAGCCGAAACCGAAACTGCGGTTAGTCTCTTTTATTAATAACTAGCTGTTGCCCGCGACTTCGCCTGCGATCCAGGATGAAACGTAGCCTATGTCCTGTTCCAGGTCATGGTCTACTCATGTGCCAAATTTCATACAAATCCGTTGAGCCGTTTTAGCATGAAAGCGTAATAAATAAACTTTTTCTCGGCGACACAGCTAGCGACAGCCGGCAGACTAAGGAACTATTTGGTGGTCAAATAAGTTCCTTGTTTTGCCGCTGAATTCACTGCACATTTACTGCCATCTATGGTTGCGTGATGGGTATGTCACGGCCTTTCACCACAGAAAAAACTACAGATGTAGCCAGCGGGCTTCGTGGGCATTATCCATATGCGAACATAGATGGAGCTTTTTCCAATTTCTGGAACAAACTGCGGTTCTCGTACAATATTATTTGTATTTTTGGGAAATAAATAATATATTTATTATTCAAGTTTGGCAGTACAGTCAGCCGCATGTTAATTGAACCAGTTTGACTTTTATTACATTAGTAGCAAGGGTGGCTGTTATCTTAGTTTCATTTGTAACTTACTAATGACGTGGTTGACTGTCCCAATACTCCCAATGTTCAAGCCCCGATGTTCAATGCTAGTTTCTGGTTATAGATGTGCAATCCACCGGGTTTAAACCGGGTGCTTTGGTAAACACCCGATAAACACCCGTAAACGCCCAGAAAATTGGGTGTTTACTGGGTGGTTACCAAAGCACCCAGGTGGATTGCCCATCTATAGCTCTGGTACTAGTAGTTCATGGTAGTTGAGGAGGTCAATATTTCTCAAAAGTAGCGGGCGGATAGTTCATATTGAAGGGCGGCTACGTATTGCTTTGTGATGAGGATCGGGGTGATAATATGCATTGTTTTGTTTGTGTGTGTCAGTTTTTGAACAATGGATGTTATTTTAATAGTTAGTTAGTGTTAGGTATTATTTATCTTTAAACTTTATTATAAAGAGGCAACTTTGTGACATTGTGTATGGAGGTCAATCTCCGGAACCAAAGTTCCTATTTGAATAATTGTATCACCATTTTAAAAGTTTTTTTTTTCTGATTAGGTATTAAAAATTGAACACAAAAATTACCTTTTTTTTTGGCTACCTGCACGCAGGCTGGTTCTCGCATCCCAGCGCCCGATATGGTTAGGATTATGGTTAGGCGCTCTAGTTCTAAAATTCGGGCAGGGCAACGTTTGTCGAGTCCGCTAAATATCATAATTATATTGTATATAGCTACAAGTAGTGGCTGTGACATAAGGACGGACTGAAAGACAAACGGACAGGTTGAAATTATAAGGGTTTCTTTTTTGTCATTTGGCTACACATTTCACGTTTACCTTTGTATTGACCTATACTGCCAAAATAATACAAAGTCACGTGAGCGACACCGCTGGCACAGCTAGTCGCTAGATAAGGCTCATTCCATATTCAACTCAAAAAGAAAAAAGTATATACGAAGCTGCGGGAAAAAACTAGTCATACATCAATGGAAACAGCTAAAAGACCTCTTGCCGCGTTATAAACTCCTGGTCGCTTGCTGCTCGCTAGTATGGGGAGCTGTTTTAGCGACGGAAAATCAATACTGCAACCTGCGCACATTGAAAGTGAAAGGCCGCGCAGCGTATACATTGTTTTGTACGGCACGAGATTTTTCACGCTTGTTATCGAAGGGTGCTGTGCACCCATTGATGTCGGTTTATTTATATTTTACTTATATATTATTTAAAAATTAATCCGTATTTCCCTTGGTCACGCCGTAACTTGAGAACGACTACCTACCGATATCATCCATTTTTTTTATTAAGTTCTTATACATTGTAGCAGGTTCTTACGGAAAAAATAATTAAGAAAGTTGCTTTACGCGAACGACGTCGCGGGCAGAAGCTAGTTGGAAATAAATAAGAGACATGGTACACAAAAGCAACAACAGTGAAATGTTAATTACCAAACAACACTGCTAACGCCATCTATACAACGACCTACGCAAAATGAAGCAACACGACCCACGTGAAATTCATTAATAGTGCGCCATGATTTTTGAAGTAGTTTCAAACATATCCGATAGATGGCGCGAAGTTAAAGTTTCTGTACTGACTTTACGTGTTACTCATAGATGGCTCTGGTAACCTCGTTTTAGACTTGTTTTAGAATTTATTGATTATCTCGTTTAATGCACAATAAAGACCAGCTAAATGGAAGGCCTGCATATAAAATAGTGTTCTGCACAGAACCCAATATGAATTTCAAGGAAATACGACATTGATTTTCCAACCGCAAAACAAAGTTTGTAAACCTTTATTTTGATGTAGAACAAAAACCAAGCAATGAAATGCAATTCTGATAATTTTCGTGCAATCTACAAGTTATTGTTTATATTCATGATTTTTACAGCATTAAAATTTTTAATCATTTTCGAAAAATTATTTAATAAAAACTTACTTAAATAAAATACAGTACTATGTATTTTTGAAATCGTGCTTTAACTAGCTTTCATTTGATGTAGTGTATCACACGGTGGGCGTGGGTTTTTTCTGTGTAGGAACCTACTTTCAAAGTTTAGACATCGCTCACTGGCATCGGTGAAGGAAAACATCATGATGACATTATATCATCACCATCAGCATAGCCTTTTCTCTACTATATTAGGGTGGGTTAACCTGATGAACCGGACTTATATAATACTTATAGGTAGGTACTGTATAATTATTCTTACATGTTTCTGAAGTCGCCAATGCGCTTTGAGCATGCTCGTGCCTTAAATGTCGTATTCATGTATAAAATAAAATAACTTCAAATTTTGAAGACTCCCTGACTTTAACCCACTATATTCTTCAGTAGGTAGGTATGTCTACGTGCTATCTTATACTTGTATATTTCCTTGTAGATACCTATTTGTTAAAATGATTCTTGTAGGTACATAGTTTAGATTTCGGTTTATCCTATACATGTTAGAATTTTATTTTTTCTAGCTAGAAGTATGTTGCAGAGACACTTTTTTTAAAATTTTGACCAACTTGTTTTGTTAACCACCTACAACAATAATAATAGTTATTTGTGCAACAAGAGAGCAAAGTCGTCTTTTGCTGCGAGTGCTGATTTTGAATCCTGAGCAAGCGAAGGATTTAACGATTGAATCACGAGCGTAGCGAGTGCTGATTTTGAATACTGAGTGTGGCGAGGGAATCAAAGGCACGAGATGCAAAAAACTTTGCTATCGTGTAACACACATAACTTTTCACTTCAGCAGCGAGAACACTTTAGGAGATAAAATAATAAACAGGAATAGATTGAAATAACTATTTATTGTGAATCAAAATAATTAACATTGTAGGTAGAGGTACCAATTCAATAAAATGGAACATTATAAAATTTAAAAGTAAAATTACTGCAATTCTGCAAATTAAAAGTAACAGATTTATTTGGCAACGTTATAGTTGCATTGAGTTGAGTTTGAAAGAAAGAAAAAAGAAAGCAAAAAAAGTGTATTTGGACACAGTTCGTGAAACACAAAATACAAAATTAATAAAATTAAAACAATGTTTCAGACAACAATATGACTATCTGGGGTTAAGGTTTCTGTTTCGGTGGCGGATTGAGAAGGAACAACGGTGAACGTTGGTGACTCTGATCGGCTTTCTGTATAAGTACACTGTGCGTCGTTGGAAGTGGATGGGCGTGAGTGAGACCAAGGATCCGAGGTCGAATTCAGACTTATTGTTTCCACTATATGCTTACAGATTTTCGACTTATTTTCTATTGAGTCTTCAATGTAGCCTTCTGCAACCGTATTGGACTTCGACCCGCCGTGACGTTTTAAAGTGGTGAGAACGGCTTCGGAATCAGCCAAGAGCGTTGCCGAAGTTCTCCGAAAGCAGTGACCCGTGCATAGCTGAGGCTCTTCCAGTTTTAAGAAAGTGGCAATTGCTCGCGGTATAGAACCTATTTTATTTACTCCCATAGCCTGTCTTGAGCATTTATTACTATGGTATTGTATGAAAAATCGGTCGGTTTTTATATTGGTTGGACGTAAATTTTGGAATTTTTCTACAATAGTTACATATTCTTCGCGTACGACAAAAGACCTGTCAAGGTTCGTCTTCGTATTTTTCAATTTTACTAAAGGTAATTTATCTGAATGCTTTTCGATATTATTAACTGTTAGGCTGTAATAGCTCGTTATAGCGACACGCTCCATTATTTCCTATGATCAGTACCACCTGTAATGAAAATATTACATAATTAATATGCATAATTTAACATTTACAGCATCTTTTACATATCGTAATAAATATTTTAACAGTATAAGCCAGACTAGGATTCATTGCGCCTCCAAAAATTAGTAGCAGGCAGTAAGTACCTTTATACATAAGTCTACACACAAATTTTAATAACTAACAACATAGATTCGTAGGTACCACTTACTTTAGCGGCAAGAAAATTGCAGTCCGGAGCTTCATTAAGAAATTTGTCTTTGTTAATTAAGGGCCGTGAAAATTTTGTACTTTTTAGCCTTATGCCCAACTGACATTATTTTTAGAAAAGATACGAGTTTTGCGTATGCTTCAATATGCACGTTATGTTTAGTTTTTAAAGTAGCTTTCAACATTGAGTAAATACTCCACATTGTAGATGATCGCCTCGTCTGTGATAAATCTAAAAAAATAAGATAGCAACACCGTCTCCGAAAAATTGATTGCGCCCTTTGTAAGTCTCCATTCATTGAAGACATGGTATGCTTTCAGATATTTCTCGCGAGACTTCTCAGGTAAGAAACTTAATTCTGCATTAATAACTTGTTGTTTTAAATCTTCCGATGTTAAATTACTGTTCTCGTTGCTAGTTTCACTCATATCCTACGATTATTTTAATATTTTTTAACTTATTCAACTCTTTACGTCAGCCACGAAATTTTATTCCCGCTCTTTTATTTAAATTAAGGCGTGTTCGGAAATAGCACCCGTGATATTTTATTATTCAAAATATATTACGTAACATTATTGAAACTCGAAATAAATATTTACAGGTTAAATATCAGTTGTATTTGCAGTAAATACTTATTTTCGTTTAAATACAACTATAAGTTAAAAATTCAATAAATTACATTAAAAGACTTAATTATCTTTTTGCAACATTTCTTTAGTTAGTATGAAATTCCGAACGTGTTTGTCTTTGAGGTCGAATTCAAAATCGGAACTTCGAAAGGGCTGGTCTTTGTCTCTCTCTCTTTCTAATGGAGGGAAAGAGATAGAGTGTGAATGTTTCGAATTGTATGATTAACCCAAGGCTGAAGAAAACAGTCGAGGCTTATAAGTGCAAATCTTCAGAATTGTGCGTTGAGCGATCTCAATAGGTTTAATTACTGTTTTGGGAGCTCCTCCCCAGGATGAAATGCAATATGTTAATACTGACTGGCACAAGGCAAAGTAGATTTGTTTTAATAACCAAGCATCAACCACGTGACGCAACCTCTTAAACACATAGATAAGCTTTCTGACTCAAGCGCTGAGTAATTTTATATGGTCCTTGAAGCTGAGATTGCCGTCGAAGAGGATCCCTAAGTATTTTATTGTATTAACACGTTGTATTGGTTTACAAGTACAGTGTATATCTAGGGAACATTGGTGAGGGACTATATTGTAGTTGCTCCCTGTTTGCGTTGAGTGACGAATACTGAAAGTCAAGTATTTCGATTTATCAGTATTTAAGGTTAAAAGATGAAGTCTGAGCCATTGGTTTACTATATTAAACCCATTTTGTGCAGCATTAAAGGCCTCATCCCAGGTATTGGCAGAGAAAAGAAGAGCTGTGTCGTCAGCGTATGATATGATGTCGCCATTGGGAATGTTGATACTAGTAACATCATTAATATAAATGAGAAAGAGAGTAGGGCCTAAAATGCTGCCCTGGGGAATGCCAAAGGACACCGGAAGATCAGCACTAACATGACTCCCTATTCGAACACACTGCGTCCGTCCAGTTAGATAGCTCTCAAAAAGTCGGAGTTGAGTTCCTCTCACTCCAAGCTTTTCTAGCTTGATAATTAAAATGGGAATTGAAATGGTGTCGAAAGCTTTTTTCAGGTCCAGGAAGATAGACAAGCATTTGCGCCCTCTGTCCAGGTTAGTACTAACAAATTTGGTTAAGCAGTAAACGGCATCATCGGTAGATCTATTTGCTCTAAAACCAAACTGATTATTTGCAAGCAAATAATTTTTTTCCAGGTATTTTGTGAGTCTTTTATTTATTAACTTTTCCAGTAGTTTTGAGATAGCGGGTAGTATAGAGATCGGGCGATAATTAGAGATTTCATTTTTATCGCCACCTTTAAAAATTGGACGGACTTCGGAGCATTTCAATTGGGAAGGGAACAGACCAGTACGGAGGCATTGATTAAAAATGAAAGTAAGTGGGGGGACAAGGAAGTTAACATGTCTTTTCAAAAATCTATTTGATATATTATCGCGGCCTACCGAGCATTCCGTTTGTAGACCCATCACAAGGCGAGAGATCTCATCTTCACTTGCTTCCTCCAAGACAAAGGAGTTCAGTTGTGTACTAGTATTGCAAGAATCCGTCAGTATTGGTGAGGCAGTATCAATAGTACTGTGCAGATTCAAGCAATTTTCAGCTAAGGTCTTGCCTACGTTTACAAAATACTGATTTATACAGTCCAGTGATTTTTCGGGTGAGGAGCATACTGTCAAAAGCTGATTTGAGTGACTAGAAACTTTATTCATTTTAGAGATTTCTTTAAGAATTTTCCAGAGCTTTTTTGGATCATTTTTTGTTTTTTCGACCTCTGATTTCTCATATGCATGTTTCACTTTCTTTAAAATTTCAGTACAAAAATTCCGGTATCGCGTTTATGTAACTTTCAGAGTGTCATTATGTGGTGAGGATTTTAGTTCATAGTGAAGCCTGTCTCTATTTCTCATGCATCTCAGTAACCCAGGAGTTACCCATGGTTTAATAATCTTTTTACGCCTTGATGTTTTGACAACAACCGTGTTTTCATTTGTTGTGGCCTGTATTAAGCTGGTTAGGTAGTTGATAGACAAGTTGGGATCATTGGACTGGAATATTGGAGTTAGATCGATTTTTAGTATGTATTGGGTTAAGGATTGCTGATTGGTTACACTGTACGTAGTGTTTGTAAGACTTCGTGGTAAATTAAGATCTAAGCATACAAGCACAGGGTAATGATCTGTTAAAGTAGCTGAAGGAATCAAGGTATGTGAGCGGTAAGCACTTCTTAATAATACATGGTCAAGACATGTACCACTGGCACTACGAGTAATTTCTGTATGGGCTGTAATCCGTGAGACGCTGTAAAGAGTTAAATATTTCTCTCCAGTTTGATCAATTTTCGAGTTGTTGATGGGAATATTAATGTCTCCTATTAACATCAAGTTGTTGGATCCTTCTACTTGTAAAAGAGTTTCGTGTAAAGAGTCTAGAAAAGGATCAGCATTTTTATATGAGGGAGAGCGGTATATAGAAACTATAGTCATCTGTTTGCTTATTCGCGTTATGAGACAGTTTCCTTATTGAAAATATGGTTCCTCAAACACTAACTCAATATGGTATTTGTAATAAATAATAACTCCGTCATTTTGTTTTAAATTTTTTAAAGTAGAGAACGATTGGAATCCTGGTAGAGTAGGAATAACATTTGTTTTTAATAACCAGCATTCCGTGAGAACTATTATGTCACAAATTATTTTTATCCTATCTAGTAACAATACAAGTCCAGGGAGATTACAATTTATGCTGCGGATATTTTGTGTGAGTATGGTCAGACGTTTGCCAGGAGAAAAAGAGATCAACACACGACTGTCTTCAAGATCACAGATAGATACTTTTGAGACAGAGCAATTATCTATATCATTTGTTAAGCTATCTAAGTCACCAAAAATGATTCTCTATAGGAAATGGGGCAAAGTAAAAATGGCAACCAAAGTAAAGATTATAGTTAAACGTTACAAAGCTATGTGTACAAGGAAATTGGCAAGGTTTACTCTTCGATTCATAAAATATGTTAAAGTGTGTGTGAAATTTCATGTTTAGTGTTGATGGACCAGTCTTAAAAATTAACAGCAAAATAATTGAGGCATGCATAAAAAACATTTTAGAAATACTGTATGACAAAATAATTTCCAAGACTAGTCACTCGGTACACTTTAGTTTTTCCACATCAGACTCCGAGGTTATTCGAATTTGCGGATCATTGATCTTTTTTCGGAGGTACACTATGCCATTGGCAGTCCAGCAAAGTTGGTAACCATGGCTCCTCTGGAAAGCCCTGGCAAGATAAAAAAGTTTTTGTGCTCGGTATGTAAGGCATTCAGCAACATATACGGGTACCACAGAGTCATTTATTTTAAGATGAGGTGGTATTAAGTTTAGCTTCTTTAGCCTTTGATTTATTGAAATTTTTAACTCCACTGATGACTTTTTCTTTAGTGACAACCGTGGTAAAGTCCACAATGATTGGGTGGGAGTTGTCTTTCGATTTTATTCGATAAATATCTTTTATCTTGGAGCTTTCGATATCAATATTCAATGACGTACCCATATTGAGGACTAGGCTGCAAAGGTCTTCCTTTGTCTACTTATCGGTCTTAGGGATATTTCGGATTTCTATACCCGTCGAGCGAGATTTACGCTCCAATTGCTCTAACTTTTCTTCTAATAGTTGAATCTTTTTTTTGTCATCCATCCGTTCCGCCTCTAGCGTGGCAATACGTCCCAGGAATTAATCGTACTTACACGACATGACCTCGACACTGTGTTTTAACTCTGAGTTCTGAACAATAATGCTACCAATCTTTTCCATTAGGTCCTCATAGCGTAGTTCCTGCTTGTCAGAGAAAGTACTAAAAGTAGACAAAGTGACTGGCGCAATATCTTCCTCGCCATCGAACTTCCTCTTTTTACGCTCCGTGATGTTTGTTGGTATTTTAGAAAGATCAGGCGCTGATTGGCATTGGTGTAATGTTGCGTCATGCGCCTGTGCATGCGCTAAGCTTTCGGTCGAAGATGTAGTTGACATTGGCATTGATATTTGAGGAGGTGTACGATTTATGGGCATGATTTCTCAGGGACCACCACGTAATTACCAGGAGAACAGGTGAAAAGGGAGGTAGAAGACAATTCTTGCAGGAGCTCAAAGAGTAGCAATGGCGAATAGACGAAAATTAAATGATATCCGTTCCTTATCAACAGCAAAAATAAAGCTGTTTTATTTTAATAAAGCTCAAAAACTATTATTTGTCTAAAATCGAGTCATTAAGCACCGCCAAGTACTAGGCGCGCATAGAAGTAGTGGCAAGTAGTGGTCGACTGGAGTGACGTTTGCAAGGGCGGGGCCAGAGAGTCGCGTACCTTCTATTGGCTTCACTAATGGGCGGCACGCTCGCTGTACGAAGGAGATGGCAGTATCCAGCAAGATGGTCACGCGCAGCAGGGCGGCTCTTGTCTTACCACAGGATAACGATGCGTTGCGTAGCTTAACTCCTCACGTTTATGCACTCCTATTTTTTTACTTCGAATTTAAATGGTAAATACTGATTTAATCAATAAGATAAAACTGTGTGGCGTCCAAAACACGTCAGCTCGTGATCGAGGTCCGAGAGGAAGGGATAAAATGCTCGTAGCACGAAATAAAGGACAGCGAGCTGTAATCAGAAATAATAAACTGTATATTGAAGGGGAACTCATAAGTTACAAAGACGAAACCATATCATACCCTCTACCCACAACTGAAAATGAGCTAAACAATATAGATAGGCGATATGCAAAGTATAACAACTGTACATTTCGAGAAAACGAAGCAGGTAATAGATTTAGAAAACCAAGAGCAACATTTTAACATTTTATTTCAAAACATCCAAAGTCTATTTAATAAACAACACATAATGGAAGCATTTGTCTATGAAAACCAGGCATATCAGGCGATATGTATTACTGAAACATGGCTCTCAAGAGACAAATTAAGCATAATTGACTTTAGCGGCTACAGAGTCGCAGCATCTTATTGTCGAGAAAACCGTGGAGCCGGCGGAGTTTGCATCTTACTAGAAGAACACAAAGAATACATAAAAAGATGTGACATAACCGAGATGTCACTTGAATATATTTTAGGAGTTTGTGCAATTGAAATACCTAACGAGAATTTGCTATTAGTAACAATGTACTGGAACAGAAGAGAAGAAAGTATATTTTATAACCAAGTCAATCAAATACTAGCGTACATAAACAATAAATACACGAAACTAAACACAGTCATCGGTGGTGACTTTAATATTGATATTCTGAAAAATAGCTCTTATGTCCGAATACAGATACACACAACACATAAAACATCCCACACACATAACACAAACAACGTCAACATGTCTTGACCTAATATTTACAAACTTTAAAAACATAGATTTAAATACATCTGTAGAAGAACTAGGTTTTTCGGATCACTGTGGTACAGTTATAAAATTTAAAATACCGGAACGACCGAAGCAATCCACTTGGTATACTGAAAAACGCCTGTATGACAAAAATAACATTGAAAGTTTCAAATGTGCATTAAATTCAGTTAATTGGAGAGATAACATTATAGAAACAACGATGCAAATCAAAATTATAATGTTTTCAATAATTTATTAACTGATATACTAAACAAAACTATACCAAAAATAAAAACTAAATTAAAAACACATTATAGAAAATATTGGTTATCTAAAGGTATAAAGATCTCATGTACAAACAAAAGATTATTAAAAATGTTAAGTATTAAGTCTGACAATCCAATTATCAAAAAACACTACAGAAAATACGAAAAAATACTAAAACAGTCGGTAATAATATCGAAAAAACAGCAGTACATTAAAAAAATTAAAATGGCTCAAAACAAAGTCAAAGCTATGTGGAATATAGTGAACGAACGCACTAACAAAAAAACACTTACAGATAAATATAATATACAGTTACGAATTAATAATGTTTTAGTCTCTGATCCAAAACGAATAGTAAACAAATTCAATAACTTTTTTGCATCAATTGGCGAAGAAACTGGCCGTGCGGCCTAAGGCCAGCCAGTACTAAACCCTTCTGAAAACACTCTATTTCTTAGGCCTTTAGACTGTCGAGAAACGCATAGAATCATACAAAATCTGAAAAACAAAAAAAGTCACGGAATAGATGAACTACCCCATCTTTGATTAGACAATGTGCAGATGAACTTGCTGTACCCTTTTGTGTTTTGATAAATCAGTCCTTTGATGAAGGTATTTTTCCTGACCAACTTAAAAAAGCTATTATTAAACCATTATTTAAGAAAAACTCGAAAACCGACCCCAATAATTACCGGCCCATAGCTCTTCTACCTACGGCTTCAAAAATTTTCGAAAAGGCTATGTATGACCGTGTGTACAGTTTTTGCGAAAGATATCAAATCTTTGACGAGGGTCAAAACGGGTTTCGCAAACATAGATCAACAACCCTAGCTGTCTATAAATATATGCAAGAAGTTATTGATATTATAAATGATAAAAAATATGCGGTTGGCATACTTTTAGACATGACCAAGGCATATGATAAAGTGCAGTTTAAAATATTGTTGGATAAACTATACGGAATAGGAATTCGTGGAACTACACATAAGTGGTTTGCGTCTTACTTAAAAAATAGAGAGCAATACGTGGAAATAGAACATTTTAACCACGACCAAAATCAAATAATCCAAGTAAGGTCCGATAAGAAGATTATAAATGCATCAATTCCTCAAGGCAGTGTTATTGGATGTCTCCTATTCATCATCTACATCAATGACCTTCCGAAAATCATGAAGGAACCATGTGTGCTATTCGCAGACGATATATCTCTGCTAACTACATGCCATACAAATAGTAACATTAACGACCAACTAAACACGATATTAAATAAAACAAAAACATGGCTGGATGAGCACAACCTTGAGATTAATTATAAAAAAACTAAATTAATGACTTTCTACCCTCAGCAATAATCCCCATTACCAGTTAATTTTACAACAAACGGCACAAAAATTGAAATAGTTAACGACTTTACGCTATTAGGACTAACAAAAGACACACACATTTCGTGGAAGCTCCATATAAAAAATTTACGATCAAAACTAGCAAAATTCACCTACGCACTTCGAGAAGTGAAAAAAACTACCGACTTGCAAACTGCACTTACTACTTACTACACCTACGCTCATGCATGGCTCAGCTATGGCATTATAATGTGGGGAAATAGCACAGATGCGCCTACGCTTTTTATTCTCCAGCAGAAGTTAACTCGGATTATAGTCAACACAAAACAAACCGACAGCTGTAAAACCTTTATTACACTACACGATATTCAGGGACCCTTTCCCTAAATTGGGATGGTGTAATAAGAGAAAGGGAGGAAGAGTCCCTATTAAAAAAACACATCACCTAAATATCGGGCCCTAGATAACGTGTAGTGTAATAGGGGTTTTAGCCCTTTTTTATAAAACATAAAATACTCAACTTACCATCTATCTATATCCTTGAAATATGCAAATTTGTCAGGAAATACATGAACTTTTTCACAACCCGCGGCGATAAACATACCGAGCGATCTGTCAGATATAGAAATATGTTAATGTTACCCTCCTCGCGCATGAAACTACATTCCAATAGCCCCTACGTAATGTCCATAAAAATATTTAATAAACTACCAGATGCAATAAAGGATGAAACCAACAATACGACATTTATAAATAAGCTCAAGCAAATATTAATTAAAAAAGCATACTACACGATAAACGAATACATACAAGACAAAAAAATCTATTGAACACAAACAGACACCACACACAGTTAGTTGTATAGATACATTCATACATATGTACATAAATAAATATTATAATATGATAGATATATGTTTAATTGACCTTACCAAATAATTATTATGTACCAACTTTATCAGACTGTACTCAATGAAATAAAATGTTATATTGACCTATAAAAATTTAATGTTAATAACATATTTTAAAGATTGCTTATTGTTAATTTGTGTCCTAAATTTATTTTATTTTAATCATTAATTTTATACCTTTTGCTGTGCCCTACAGGGTCCATAATTGTACCTTAGTTTGAAGCCATTGTAACACCTCTACAACATTATGGAATGCAAATAAATATATGAATACAATACATCTGGCGGTAAGACCAATTACATCTGGCACCCTAGTCGCTTGCCTTACCAACTGGGAGAGGCCCATTGAAAGCGCAATGTTTTGCGCTTCTCTCCCAGCGTGGTCGGTCCTCTGATATGGGAAAAGCCAGTCTTGGTGGCAGGCGTTAACGTCCCCGAGAGCGACGAGCGGCGATCAGGGTGCCGATGCAGAGCATTATCAGCGGCCTCACTAAGGTGGTCAAACAGTTGAGTCGTTTTCTGGTCACCGCGGTGCGATCGGTAGACACAGGTATACACAAATTTGTCCATAGCAGTTTCCACCAACAGCCATAAGGACGAGAAGTTAGGGTCTTCAAGGTGACGGAGACGCTGGCAGCAGATGTTATTGCGGACGTACACACAGACCCCGGCACGCTGCAGGAAATGGTGCTCCAATGAGTACCCCGGATAGTCCAGGTACGCCGCATGTGACGGACATCTAATCTGAGTCTCCGTCAAGAAAAGCAATTGTGGCTTGTCAGCCTCAAGATAGTGGTGGACCGCATCAAGATTTGAGTGCAGACCTCGAATAAATGAGAGGTGCACTCGGAAGGAGAGCACGTGTTTCCGCTGTGAACACTTACTTTTCTTTATTGGACCTTTCAAACAAAAATATTGAGTGAATAGGAAGGAAGATGGCAGTTAAGCGAGGTGATGAGATGTTAAGCCCAACAACACGACCAGTGTTGCTGCGCCCGTGGGGGGTTGATCTGGAGACTGCGGGGACGCCCGAACCCCCCCATTGATCGCCATCGGGTCCTCTCTTCCGGTCGCCAACCGGCACGATGGGGCCACCTTGGGATTTTTCGCAGTTGGCGGGGCAGCCTTTCGTGTGTGGCTGGCACACTACTTGGGCCCCCAACTACCTGCGGTCGGCCGGCGGAGCACCATGCTTCGGATCCCGCTAGCCTCCACGACCAAACACCCGACACAACAACAACTGGCGCATCATACCCGGCATACATCGCAGCACAACTGCTCAGACCCATCCTCCGTACGGCTTCACCAGACAACATGCCGGAACACGACGGATCGCTTGGCGGCATGACTTTGTCTGGTGGGTGGTAACTTTTAAGCCGGCAGGCGATGCTATGGCTATATACCACCATTATTATTGCTCGTTTAGCACTACCCAGGGGACACGGGTAGGGTGTTCGTAACTCAAGTAGATCCTACGGACACAAGCAGTTCATCCCGCAAAGTTGTCGTATGGAAGTCACTTTTTGTCTCTGATACTATAACAAATGCAGTTTCATAGCAAAAAATGCAGTTTCCAGGAACGTATGTTCTCCTGGTGGGGTCATTTGTTTCTATCTGTATTTGTTGCACCGCTTTACGCTTCTTGTGGGTGATACATTTATCATTGATATACATCATTCAGCACTTTCTATGCAATTGAAGTTCTTCTTTTTCTTGGAATAGAACATGCTTCCGGTCTTCTCGCTCATGGCTAGCGGTAATAAGTATCAGTAGCGCCCGTAGTTTCACAGTCACTACTTCGGCATTTAGAAAAGGTCACATATAGCACATTTTTCACTAATTTTAAAAGTTAACCGTGCTTAATGCAGTATAAACATTACGATGCACCGAAGTAAACAATCTCAACACACGGAACGATTAAAATCAATAATCAAACGCGCCGTGACGTGCATTAGTAAGCGCCAGGGAGAAAATTAAACAAGAGCGGTCAGTATGCGGCGTTAGGTACAACCCCGATCGGAGCCGGAGTGTTTTTACTCAGTAGCAACGCACGCGCCGCTCATAAATTTCACGCGCCGTACCTACGCGGCTCGTTAGCGAAAATAGTTATTCGCAATTAAAACAAAAGCCATAATATGCATTTGTTGAAACTTTTGTATGGTAGCAGAGTTTATTAATACGAATATAGGCGCAAAATTATAAACTTAAATTGAATATTTCGCTAATCGCAAAGTAAAAATACAATTACTTGTGCAGCCATATTACTTAGTTGTTAGAACTTTTGTTGTAAGGTATAACTAATCCCTTTAAGTATTTATGAAATGATTTGAAAAACTAATTTTTTTTATTGAATGAGTTACGGGTCATTTTCAGATTTCTATTGTTCCACAGTACCTCTGTTAGCATTTTCACTAATATATCCTTTAGAAAGTACTTACAAAGAACCAGTGTAGTATTTTAATTTAAATTTTCTAATATTGAATCAGCTGAGTTGATTGATTGACATGAAAATCAAATTATTTTATTTTATTTTTTGTTATTTGGATTTATTCAAACTATCATCATTAAATACCATAATTATGGTGTTATTGCTATAATATGTACTTATACTTATAAAAATAATCAGTCTGTGACTCGCGTGCTGAGTAACACACACTCGCGACACTCGCAAGACGCTACGCGCGAACAGCAAACTCGCTCGTTTCGATTTTTTTGTTACAATTTCTTATTATTAAAAAAATCCGGTTTTGATTTTCAAATCCGGATTTGGAAGTCTAGAAAAAATGTGCGGATATCCGGATTTTTCGGATTACGGATAGTCCGGATTGCATTCCCTAGTCTGAAGTGCGCTACTCGTTGCGCAGTACCTCACCCGTCACCCCCACTGAAACGTGAATGTGTTACTGCGCAGTGACGAATAATCTACTATTAATTGTACCTATATCTATATTATATTACAGTATATACCTATTTGGGTATAACAGCAAATCCGATTTTTTTTTATTGCAAAACAAAAAAACTACCGACTTCCAAAAAAGACACTACAAAGTGAAAAATATCTTTGAAGTCAGTGTCGTTGGGTTCGCATTTTCGTTTTTTGCCACTGATTTGCGAAAACAAAGTTATTTTGCACTTTGTAGTGTCATTTTTGGAAGTCGGTTGTTTTTTTTTGCAAAAAAAAATTTATATTTTTCATTTTTAAGTTGTAATTTTTACGAGTAATTTTGGTTAAAATACCAAATTCGTGAACCGTTTTTAATGAAATTTCTATGGGACCAATCTGAAAGTATATCCTTACAAATTAAAATATTTTTTTGCGAATCGGCTTATAAATAATGGAGATCTGAGGTAACAAATATAAAAAAAAAATACAGTCGAATTGAGAACCTCCTTCTTTTTTGAAGTCGTTTAAAAAGACGATGGAATTACAAAATTAGCGAATGTTGTGATGAGGCAGTAAAGGATGAGGAGCCAGCTCCTAAAGTTTTTAAACGGGCAATAGCTAAAATCACGACCAATCGTTGGTTATTTTGATGTGTGCGTGCCCAAAAAGCCGCCCCTTTTGATCATGTGTGCCGGTGTGTGTTTGTGTATCTATTTCTTTTGTTTTTGTGGGAGTTTCCGGAGTGGCGAAAATGTGATGAGTGTGATGACACTTGAACTTGAACAAATATGCAGTAAAGGCATATCTCTTGGATATCTATGGAACAATCAGTCTCAGTAGTACCACTAATAATAATTAATATAAATGATAGTACTATAGAGAATGAGTTTTTGACGCTAGTACCACCGGTGGTACAGTTCGGTTATACTAGTGGGAATATTAAGGTGTAGGTACATAATACAGAGTATTCTATTCTATTCTGCGAAATCCCATGTTTCAATAACCACTTAAAATGCACAACCCACAAGCACCCATGACCGACCTGGGGATTGAACCCACTACTTACTTATTTATTAGTCTCAGACCATCGTGGCATGGCTAGCATTGTCGGTAGTCACAGACAATGCTAGTTTCGGTCGAGCCGAGTATTAGGCCACTTTTTAGCCTAAACCGAAACTGCGGTTAGTCTCTTTTACTAATAACTAGCTGTTGCCCGCGACTTCGTCTGCGATCCAGGATGAAACGTAGCCTATGTCCTGTTCCAGGTCATGGTCTACTCATGTGCCAAATTTCATACAAATCCGTTGAGCCGTTTTAGCATGAAAGCGTAATAAAAAAAAATAAAATAAATTAAAGAATCCCCGACAACGTGAAACCCTATAAAAAGAAAAAAATAACCTTGAAATTATGACCCTACGTAAGTACGAGTACGTATAAATTTTTTTGATTAAATGTTGTTGTCCTGTCGGGGGACCGCTCTAATTATTAGCCAAACGTTCTGTTAAAGTTTAAAATAGTAGCGGTCCCCCGACAGGACAATATTTAATAAAAAAAATTCATACGTACTTACGTAGGGTCATAATTTCAAGTTTTTTTTTTCTTTTTATAGGGGGTCACGTTGTCGGGGGTTTTTTTAATTTAATTTTTTATTTCATCCTTTTTGTAGGGACTCCTTGTTATTTCATTTCTTTTATTTTCTTGCGTTTTAAGATTCAGGTAATTTGGTATTAAATCAGGTTTTTTGTAATTCGCCATTTTGTGGTAGTGGCCATCTTGTATTTGAAATTGTCATAGTGTATAGTATTCTACTAGTCAAGCCCTTTCATTTGATACCCATATTGAGGGAGTTGTGAAAAAATATGTAATCCGCCATTTTGTGGCGGCGGCCATCTTGGACCGAGTTTCATCAAACATAGCTAAGAACACTCCCGACAAATTCACCTTTCAAACAAAAAAAAATATGCATTGTTATGTTTGTGTGTCTCAGTTTTTGAACAATGGATGTTATTTTAATAGTTAGTTAGTGTTAGGTATTATTTATCTTTAATCTTTATTATAAAGAGGCAACTTTGTGACTTTGTGTATGGAGGCCAATCTCCGGAACCAAAGGTCCTATTTGAATAATTGTATCACCATTTTAAAAGTATTTTTTTCCTGATTAGGTATGAAAAATTTAACACAAAAATTACCTTTTTTTTGGCTACCTGCACCCAGGCTGGTTCTCGCATCCCAGCGCCCGATATGGTTAGGATTATGGTTAGGCGCTCTAGTTCTAAAATTCGGGCAGGGCAACGGTTGTCGAGTCCTGCTAAATATCATAATTATATTATATATAGCTGCAAGTAGTGTCTGTGACATAAGGACGGACTGAAAGACAAACGGACAGGTTGAAATTATAAGGGTTTCTTTTTTGTCATTTGGCTACACATTTCACGTTTACCTTTGTATTGACCTATAATGCCAAAATAATACAAAATCACGTGAGCGACACCGCTGGCACAGCTCGTCGCTAGATAAGGCTCATTCCATATTCAACTCAAAAATAAAATAATTATATACGAAGCTGCGGGAAAAAACTAGTCATACATCAATGGAAACAGCTAAAATACCTCTTGCCGCGTTATAAACTCCTGGTCGCTTGCTGCTCGCTAGTATGGGGAGCCGTTTTAGCGACGGAAAATCAATACTGCAACCTGCGCACATTGAAAGTGAAAGGCCGCGCAGCGTATACATTGTTTTGTACGGCACGAGATTTTTCACGCTTGTTACCGAAGGGTGCTGTGCAGAGGGGTGCCAGGGCAGAAAACCTCCACGTGTGCCTGGGGACTGGAGTTCCCTTCTGGATACGTCCGGGGGGAAGACCAGTTTTCGGGCCGGTGCATCCTGGGGTGCGGGCAGCTATTTCTCATTGGGATTATTTCCTAATGAGATCTCGCTGCCCGCATGCTAATGTTCTGCCAAGAGGAACGCTCCACACAAGCCGCTATGAGGAGCAGAGCGGCAAATGTGTTGGAGTAAGAGCGGGCCTGGTGTGCACTTACCCTGCCGCCGGGCAGGCAGGAGGGGTTACCCCCCCCTCCTGCCACCGTTAATATCGTAGCCCCGAAGATTGTCAAGGTCATGTCTCTGACTTTTGACGGGGATCGAGGGTCTTGGCTTAACCGCCCGGACCGCGAGGAAGATTAACCTCTATAAAAAATTCCCCAAACCTCCAAGCGGCGGCGCACCGTGAGGGAGGTAGTAAGCTTGACTAATGGGTAGCTTGGTTTAGTCGCTAGTGCGAACCACGTATTTTTGAGCAGGTACACAAAGTATATTACTCGTGGGAACAATTATGAAAAAATCTCTTAAAACATACCCAACCAAAACTGATGAAGTAAGGAGTGATGCGGGGTCGGAATCCGACGCCGCATCTGGAGGAGTGAGCACGGGAGGCTCAGGGAGCTCTCGCCGTGAGAAGGAGATGGCCGCTGCGACGACAAGGAAGGTCCAGAGCAAGCGGCCAAGGTCAGTGGACGGCCAGGGGTCGTCCTCTGACGGGGAGCTGGCCTCGGCTCGGAAGATCCCCACCAGTAGGCGGGGAGGAGCCCGAGAGCGAGGCAAAGGGAGGGGGCTCACCGCTCGGGAGGCGGCAGAACGAGCGGAGGAGCCCGTAAAGGAGGGGGGGACCGGTCGCGCGGTCGCATCGGAGCCCTCAAGCGACGAGGCGGGTGAGGTTGGCGGCCCTGATGCGGACCGCAAGAAGTTTGCGGCGGTCGTGGAGGCCGCGATCCGGGACGTGGCCCTGAAGAAGTTGCAAACTTCCAAAAACAGGGCCATAGTCTCGGCAAAGGCCTCCATAATGGCGGCAGCGGAGGCCATCCACTTTGGGCCCCCGCCGGACGGAATGTCTGAAATGCGGGCTGAGGTGGCCCGCTTGACAGCGGCCATGGAGCTCCTCCGAAAGGAGAATAAGGAGCTCCGAGCGGACCTGGCCGGGCTGCGAGCAGCCCCCCGGGAGGTGCCGCAGGAGGGGGCGCAACAGGGGCGGCCAGTACCTGCTGAGGACCGGGTCCTGAACCTGGTGCGGCAGGAGCTGGCTGCCTTTCAGAGCCGGTTCTCCGCCCTGGAGGCCATCGTCCTGCGCCCCCCGCTGGCGGCGGACCGGCCGGCCTCGGGCCAGCGGAAGGCGGTGTCGTATGCTGCCGCCGCGGCTGTCACAGCAACGGCCACGGGGCAAGCAGCAAAACGGACCGCCCCGAAACCCGCGAAGGCCACAGCCCCAGCCCCAGCCCCAGCCCCAGCCTCAGCCCCGGCGGCGAAACGGCCGCCCCAACCGCCTCCTGCATCGCCTCCGGCCGACGCCGATTGGCAGGTGGCCGGGCAGAAGAGGAAGGCTAGCAAGGCTGCAAGGGCGGCCAAAAGAAGAGAGAGGCGGCAACGGCGCAAGGAGCGAGGCGTCGCGGCTAGGCTTCGTGCCCCAAAGACCGCAGCTGTAGTTATCACACTACAGCCGGAAGCGGAGAAGAAGGGCATGTCCTACCGCGACGTGCTTGCCAAGGCTAGGGCGGCGGTGAACCTGCAGGAGCTCGGCGTTGCTGAGGGCATCCGGCTAAGGGTCACTGCGACTGGGGCCCGGATGCTGGAGGTCCCTGGTGCGGCTAGCTGCCCGACTGCTGACGCTCTGGCCGAAAGGCTTAGAGCGTCCTTAAATGCGGACGAGGCCCGAGTGTCCAGACCCACCAAGAGCGCTGACGTGCGCATTCTGGGTCTGGATGACTCTGCGACGGTGGAAGAGGTGGTGGCCGCCATCGTTAGGACTGGGGGGTGCTCTGCCGAGCAGGTGAGGGCGGGCACTCTCCGTCCTGACTCCACGGGGATGCAAGCCATCACGGTGAGCTGCCCCGTGTCGGTGGCCCAAAAGCTAGCCGGGGAGGGCCGAAGGCTCCTGGTGGGCTGGGTTTCCGCGCAGGTGAAACTGCTGGAGCCCAGACCTCTGAGGTGCTTCCGCTGCCATGTGGGCAGCCACGTGGGGGCTAAATGCACCTCGGAGGTGGACCGCAGCAATCTTTGTTTCCGCTGTGGTCAGCCCGGTCACAAGGCCGGCTCGTGCAACGCCATGCCGCACTGCTATGCTTGTGCGGCAGCCGGCAAGCCGGCCGATCACCGGGCTGGGAGCAAGGCCTGCGCTCCACCCGCCAAAGCCAGGGGCAGGGGCAAGCCCTCCACCACCGCCGTCGCCGCCGCAGCCGCCATCACCACCGCCGTCGCCGCTGCCGCCTCCACCGTGACCGCCGCCGCATCCACCGTGGCTGGGCCCTTACAGAGGGATCGGGAGGCTGATATGGAGTGCTAATAATAGCCCCATTACGCCTCCTCCAGGCGAACATCAACCACTGCGCCTCCGCTCAGGATCTGTTGCTCCAGAGCATGGCGCAGTGGTCGATTAACATCGCCGTGGTCGCTGAGCCCTACTTTGTCCCGCCCAGAGACGACTGGGTGGAGGACCTGAGCGGCTCAGTGACCCTAATTTCGTCGGCCGCCGCCGGTACCCCGTCCCTCGAGGCTGTCAAGAGAGGACAGGGTTGCGTGGCAGCACGGTTCGGGGAGATAGTCGTGGTAGGGGTATACTTCTCCCCGAGCCGAACTCTCGCCGAGTTCCACAACTCCCTCGCGGAGTTGAGAGTCGTCGTCGTCGGGTTCCGTTCCCTCCCCGTGCTCGTCCTCGGGGACTTCAATGCCAAGAATGTGGCTTGGGGTTCCCGGCATACGGACACACGGGGCAGAATGGTGGAGGACTGGGCTCTGGAGACAGGCCTGGTCGTCCTAAACCGGGGTTCGGTCCCAACATGCGTGCGGATGCGGGGTGAATCAGTGGTGGACATCTCGTTCGCCAGCCCCGCTCTGTCGCCGCATGTAGTCAACTGGCGTGTCTTGAAGGAGGTGGAGACCTATTCCGACCACCGGTATATCCGGTTCGACGTCTCCGCCCAGACCTCGGGCGCGCCGGTCCGACCGGCCCTGGGTGGTCCGCGGTGGGCGCTGAAACAGCTGGACCGGGAACTCCTCCTGGAAGCCTCGATCGTGCAGGCCTGGGTGTCACCACCGGACAGGCCTGCTGACATCAACGACGAGGCAGAGTGGTTCCGGGAGGCCATGTCCGAAATATGTGACGTGGCAATGCCCCGGGTCCGGCCCGGACGCGCCCGGCGCCAGGTGTACTGGTGGTCGCCGGAGCTGACGTCTCTGCGCGAGGCGTGCGTGGCTGCGCGACGCCGGTACACCAGGCACCGCAGGCTCCGTATCCGCCCTCCGGATACGGAAGCCGTGCAGGCGGAGCTGTACGAAGGGTACAGAGCGGCGAAGACCGCCCTCCGAGCGGAGATCCTGCGGGCCAGGGGGCTGGCCCGCGAGGAGTCGCTGGGGACTCTGAACAGAGACCCGTGGGGACGCCCCTACAAAATGGTGCGGGATAAACTCCGCCCATGGGCTCCCCCGCTGACGCAGAGTCTCCGGCCCCAGCTCGTGGAGGACGTGGTGAGCGCTCTGTTCCCTTCGCGAGGGGAACATACTCCCCCGTCCATGGCTCCGCCTCCTGCGATGCCAGATGCGGACCACACTGACGACGACGACGATGCTCCGGAGGTGACCGAGGCAGAGTTGAGAGTGGCGGTACGTAGGCTGAATGCCAGGAACACCGCCCCAGGACCCGACGGCTTACCTGGAAAAGCTTGGGTCCTGGCCTTGGACGCTCTCGGGCCTCGACTAAGGGGGCTACTAAGCGCATGCTTGGACAGGGGCCGGTTCCCACTTCGTTGGAAGACGGGGAAACTGGTCCTCATCAAAAAGCCGGGGCGCCCTGCGGACTCTCCGTCCGCTTACCGGCCCATCGTGCTGCTCGACGAGGTGGGCAAGCTCTTTGAAAGAGTAATTGCAGACCGCCTTGCCGGGCAGCTGGTGCGGGTGGGGCCGGATTTGGCGGACAGCCAGTTTGGTTTCCGCAGGGGGCGCTCTACGGTGGATGCCATCATGCGCGTGCGAGCCCTCACGACGGGGGATGCTGTGGCCCGGGGTGGGGTTGTCTTGGCGGTGTCTCTAGACATCGCCAATGCCTTCAATACCCTGCCCTGGAGTTGCATCAGGGAGGCACTCGGGTATCACCGGATGCCGACCTACCTCCGTCGCATTGTCGAGGCCTATTTGACGGACAGGGCCGTCATCTACCCCGGTCACCGGGGAGAGTGGAACCGGCGAGAGATGTCGTGCGGTGTCCCACAGGGATCGGTCCTAGGGCCGCATCTGTGGGATATCGGGTACGACTGGGTGCTGCGCGCCGACCTCCCTGATGGCGTCAGCGTAGTTTGTTACGCTGACGACACGCTGGTCCTGGCGCAGGGGAGGTCGCACCAGGCGGCGGCCGAAGCAGCGACACGCGGGGTTGCGACAATCGTCGAGAGGATCCGGCAATTGGGACTCGAGGTGGCATTGCACAAATCTGAGGCCATGTGTTTTCATGGTCCTCGGGACGCGCCACCGTCGGGTTCACAAATAACGGCGGGAGGGGTTCACATCGGCGTCGAGCTGACGATGAAGTACCTGGGACTCGTCCTCGACAGCCGGTGGAATTTCGTGGAGCACTTCCGACGTTTGGCTCCCAGACTGGAGCGGGCCGGGGCTGCCTTGAGGCGGCTCCTGCCCAATCTAGGGGGACCAAACGCCTCCTGCCGGAGGCTCTATGCGGGGGTCGTGCGGGCCATGGCCCTTTACGGGGCACCGGTATGGGCGCGATCTTTGAGGCGGCGACCAGCCCGCCGGTTGATCGCGTCCCAAAGGGTCATGGCTGTCCGGCTCATTCGAGGATACCGCACGGTCTCCGCTGAGGCGGCGAGCCTCCTTGCCGGATTGCCGCCATGGGATCTGGAGGCCAAAGTCCTCGCCCACATATGGGAGTGGCGAGAGGAGGCAAAACGCCGGGGCGTTGCTCCGCTGCCGCGAGAAATCACGGCACAGCGGACAGAGCTCCGGCGGGATCTCATAGCGGCATGGAGAGTGCGATTGTCGCAACCCAGCGCTGGGCACGCCACAATTGCGGCGATAAGTCCCCTCTTTGAGGAGTGGCTAGAGAGGCGCCACGGCGCCCTCACCTTCCGCCTGACGCAGGTCCTCACCGGACACGGTTGTTTCGGGAGGTTCCTGTTCAGGATAAAGCGGGAGGAAACGCCAGGGTGTCACCACTGTGGGGATCGCCCGGAGGACACGGTGGAGCATACGGTGGAGGTCTGCCCGGCTTGGGCGGGACCCCGCCGTGTCCTCTTGGCGGCGATCGGCGGCGGCGACCTCTCGCGTCCGGCCCTCATACAGGCCATGGTCCTGAGCGAGAGTGAATGGGAGGCCGTCACCTCCTTCTGCGAAGCAGTTATGCTCGCGAAGGAGGAGGCGGAGCGTGCGAGGGAGAGGCAATCGCTGCACCCTCGCGCTCCTAGCCGCCGCAGGAGACGCCCTGGACGGGAGTCAACAGCCGACTCCCGGCCACCGTAGGCGCGGGCTTGCGGGCGGCGAGCTATGGGCAGCTCGCCGCCCGGTAAGGACCAGGCCCGGGTCGACGGCGCGTTGTGTTCCACGCGCGCCTCAAAGAGCTGTCAGCACGAACTGACGGGGTCCGCTAGGGCCGATGCCGCCGGGGCTGCGGGTTGTTCGAAAGAGATACCGTGGCCCCTGGCACAGGCAACTGAAGGAACACGGGTGGGTTTTAGTCAGTAAAAGTCTGACACTCCCTTCTGCTCCGCCCAGAGCGGGAGGAGTCATTTGATGATTTCCCACCCAGAAAAAAAAAAAAAAAAAAAAAAAAGGGTGCTGTGCAGAACATTAAGATACCTAAGCATAATTATGCTTCTCTTGATGTTCTGCACAGCACCCATCGATGTCGGATTATTTATTAGTTGGAGATAAAAGTGACCTGTTACTTTTTGTAAAATCCTTAGAAATCATATCCTGTCGACTAAAGGTCATCACTCATTATAACCGCACTACGTCCACTTAACGTTATTGCAAGTATACTACGCGTTAAACTTTATGGTGGCTCTGAAAGTCTGAAGTAGGGAATGTAAAACCGTTCTGTTTTAAAATCCGGATTTTTAAGAACGGATTTTTGGTCCAATCCGGATTATCCGAATTTTACGGATTTTTCATGAAAATAAACAAATCTACCCATATTAGTTTGTTAATATGATGTTTCTTATATTTGTGTGAAGCACATGAAATTTCGATTCGACCTGTTGGAAACCACAGGCACTATCGACGAGAAAGCTGACGAGGTGGTCAAAGCACTACGTGAAGTGTCCCCTTGACTTTTCCCGTCGCAGCGAAAAAGTAAGGTGTTCAAACTTTCCTTGGAGACTTTTGGAGAGCCCTTTTGCCTACTCAGCCTAGTTTAAAGTATTTTTCTTTCTTTTTAATGCCACACTTAGACTTGATTATATCACAAAAAATAACTAGGACACATTCAGCACTTTAACCTGTTTGACGGAATTGCGCTTGGTCACGTTTGTATGTAACAAACAAATCTAACCAGGTAAGTACCTACAAGTAATTAGGTACGTGAGGATACAAAATGAATATTTTTACTGGAACACTATTGACCAATTACAGTTCCTCATCAAGCCCGAGGCTCACGTCGTGGCGGGGCAACGGCCGGGTCTGCGCCCAGCGCACAATTTCATGCATCACTTGACAGATATTAGATTAGGTACCTACAGGCTACAGGCCATCTCTGAGCCCTACCGCGGAGTTTGGACGGATTTTCACCCGTATGCTATACTAGTAAACAAAATCAACACTGTTATAGAATTACTCGCTTCGCCACAACTCCGTCCGTCGTGCGCAGACCCTTACTTATATTAGGTACTATCGACAAAATCTATATCTGACCACCGTAAGGAGTATTCCTGCTTGCAGCGCATATTTATTATTAGTCGACCTAAAAAGGATCTTCTTTTGTTTTACTTACGGACGCAGCTGTGGTCATCATGAGCACGGCATTTTGTTTCCAAAATGGTCAGATTAGATTTTGGCGATAGTACCCACAGAGGTGGTCTAACAACGCGACACTGACCTTCACAATCAACAATAAACAAACAAAAATTCCTGATGTAAAAACTAAATAACACTGCCGGACTTGGGAATCGAACCCTCCCACGACATCTCGTGCTCAGCAGTAGAGCTTGCGACCACTGGTGGATGCTCCAAGTTGGTAGCCCGCGAAATTATTTTTTTTTACGTTTTTTGCAATTTGCTGGTCAGTACTAAGTTGTACGTTGAATAAAATATGATTCGCGGCCGTAACAAATATGTATTTACAGAATTATAATCATTAGAATCAGTAATACAACTTGTTAAGTTAGCATAATCCTAAAATGTCAAGATTTCATGAAATAGTCATTCAGTAGGATTACTTGATCTTAGAGACTTGTGTTGATCACTTTAATGATTATAATTCTGTAAATACATATTTGTTACGGCCGCGAATCATATTGTAATCAACGTACAACTTAGTACTTACTGACTAACTTAACTAGACCGACGAGATATGAGCAATATATTCTCTAGGTACCCCTTAGTTCAGTCTAGTCTTAGAACGTGCGCAAGCGGCATTCAATCGGTAGGTAGCCGGTTTTTGTTGGAGCTAAATGAAACAGTAGAGATCAATTGTACCAACGCACACGTCCTAGAAAACGTAGGGTAGGTACTGAAAAGAAATCCGACCGACTAAACGTACAAAAAACATACAAAAAAAAAAAAAACTAACATGCACTGATTTTACGTCATTGATAAGTTTTGTAAGCAATTAATTCATCCTTGTATTCGGCTGTCATGATATTGTCACCACCTCATCATCTAAAGTAACTTAGAGGGTAACTGAACTCTGCAAGGGTTGCAGTTGCCATGGCCATGCCAACTGAATTTTTTACACATAACCCGGGAACGTTACTTTGTCGCGTCGCGGCGTGCGGGCGAAATCTCCCGCCCCCTCCCCCACCCGTTAAGATTTTATGAATGATGTGTGTGAAGAATGCCGCCAAGAAGTCTATCCTGCCAGAATCAAAATTATAACTTCTAAGGGTGTTGGGTATATCTACACATAAAAATTAATCCCTATTTTCCTTCGTCACGCCATAACCTGAGAACGACTACCGATATCATCCATTTTTTTTTATTAAGTTCTAATACATTGTAGAAGGTTCTTACGGAAAAAATAATTAAGAAAGTTGCTTTACGCGGACGACGTCGCGGGCAGAAACTAGTTGGAAATAAATAAGAGACATGGTACACAAAAGCAACAACAGTGAAATGTTAATCACCAACCGCCATCTATACAACGACCTACGCAACACGACCTACGTGAAGTTCGTTAATAGTGCGCCATGATTCTTTGAAGTACTTTCAAACATATCCGATAGATGGCGCGAAGTTAAAGTTTTTGTACTGACTTTACGTGTTGCTCATAGATGGCTCTGACCTCGTTTTAGACTTGTTTTAGAATTTATTGATTATCTCGTTTAATGCACAATAAAAACCGGCCAAATGGAAGACCTGCATATAAAATAGTGTTCTGCACATAACCCAAAATGAATTTCAAGGAAATACGACATTGATTTTCCATCCGCAAAACAAAGTTTGTAAACCTTTATTTTGATGTAGAACAAAAACCAAACAATGAAATGCAATTCTGATATTTTTCGTGCAATCTACAACTTATTGTTTATATTCATGATTTTTTTCAGCATTAAAATTTTTAATGATTTTCGAAAAATTATTGAAGAAAAACTTACTTAAATAAAATACAGTACTATATATTTTTGAGATCGTGCTTTATCTAGCTTTCATTTGATATATGTATCACACGGTGGCTATGACAACTTATTTTGATTAATGATTTGTCTTTGGTTTTATACGCAGTTTGTAAGTGGATATCTAAGGAGCAAACAGTCTCACTTAGTTAGTTTATACAGATATAAATCTAGAAATTTTACAAAGGGTGACACAATGGACGGTCTTATCGCTAAGAGCGATCTTTTAAAGACAACCTTTGGATGGATCAGAAGCAGTACGGAGACCAGATTATGTGCCAGGTCAATAGCAATAGGATCGCCATACAATACAAGTCAGTTGCCAAATCAGCGCGATCGAAGTTCGTCCCACATTCCACGCGGGAATCACCTCATTTTCACCAGAGCTTTAAACATAAGTAACTGACAATAAGTAGGTTCACACAGACACTTGTGTCTACCCTTTCGGTAATAGGTACAATAGTGATGATAGTATGTTAACTAAAGAGTTCAAAAATAATGTGGATGTAGTCTGGGATTAATTCCAAAGCATTCGCATCGAGAGGCGAAGTTACAGGATGACCCATGCCACCAAAGCACAACTATAAAGCAATGCCCCAGAAGGTTTAAACGCCTCAAAAGTTTTTTTGGGTGTGTGAGTCCAGTCCTGTCCCGATATATCTCCAAAAAAACAAGCCAATTTATTGACATTGATTGTCGCTGAGATGAGATTGCGACTAGATTTGGAACGTTTTTAATGACGAGAATCGACCTTCTATTCACATTTGAAATTCGTCTATATTTGTGAAATAACAATCATGGTGTTTCTAATCTACTGTGGTGAAAATATTATTTTATTATATTTAGTAGCCACAGAACCTAGTACCTAATCTCTATCTAGCTATCTGGAATTTGATCAACAGCGGACCACATGCATGAGTAACACGATTGTTAATACCACTTAGCCTATGCGTGCTAGGTGTTGAAAAACATCGTACCTACCTACTAGTTATACGTGGGAGGTAGGTAGATCGATCTACATACAAAGGGTACCTACTTATTCTATGATACGTTACTAATTGAAACTTCCGTAGATAATACCTACTCACGGCAGCTAGGACGTACTTGACTAGCTAGAACGAGAGGATTCCAGAATGAAACTGTTTATATCCAGCAGAGATCAAAATAGCAATATACTGGCTAAGTACTAGCTACCAAGAGTTTCTTTTGTTAGTCAATGTTGTATAAACTGGGCAATGTGTATGTGTGTGCTGGGCAAAGCTCCCCTTTTACCCTTTTACCCATACTTCTCTTTTATGTGCGATCTCTGGCCATGTTGGCCCGCCCCACAAACATGATTAGAACATCACATCACCTTCGCCGCAGTCTACCTCCACGGCAATGTTCTCCATCAGGCATCCAGTGAGTGATAATATTTGCCCATCTCTCCGGGTGCATTCGTGCAACGTGGCCAGTCCCTCCGACTACCGCCTGGCTGTATGGTGTTTAAAAAAGTTTTAAAATCCTAAAATCACTGACAGACATCACGCAGGCTAAACCATTGGGTATACAAGAGTTCCCCAAAGATCGAAGGACAACACTAAGGAATGATTTTTGAAAATTCTTCACCTAAAGGAATTTAAAACGGGGTGAAAGTTTGTAACTTTTAACCGATGGGAATTCCTTTAGAATTCATTGACAGACAACGCACACACCGCTGGGTTGAAAAGCTCCAAATTTTTTGCGAAAGTAAAGAAAATGAATTTTAAGAAATCCTTCCTTAGTGCTCCTAAGGAAGGATTTCTTAAAATTCACCTGACCCTCACCTGAGGAGGTTCAGTAGGAGTTGAAAGTTTGTATGGAAGTTCTTTATATTTGAAGTTTGGAACGTGCGTGTTGGTACAGACACTTCTGTTCATAACTAAAAGATAGTTGTATCATCATTGTATGGAGTGCATGAAAGGAGCCTCCTCGAGCGACGTACCCTCCGATCTTTTGTAACGTCCGGCGCACTCTGGGCAATCGACTTCTGTCGATTGGCTATCGTTTTACCACGATGGCAAATACAAGTCCTAATCGGTATTCCGTAAGGGAAGACCAAAGAAACGATGTGTGGACTGTGTGAATGATGATATCGTTAGAAAAAGACTTCAGGTGACGGCTAATAGACAAGTATGGAAGAAAAAGACTAGTCGCGCGCACCACAAATGAATTGGGATAAAGGCAGGAGAATGATAATATTTTCTGTAAGGAGTCACAGATGCTTAACTTTTTGTTCATTTTTATCTTTCAGCCGTCGTGAAATGTCTGAATACAACAATCCGATCCAATTTGATAGCTTTTTGTGTTGATTTTCGTTCTATAAACCGTTTGTTACGAACTGGTTTTTACCGTTGCAGGTACAGTCACCATAGAAGATAAGTAACCAGGGTCGTCGATATAATTGGAGATTAGTAAGAAACCGATGGATGATTTCGAATGAAATTTTATTTTATAAATGAAGTTTGTTTTCTATTAATTAGATTAAATTTTATTCAAAACATCCATCGGTTTCTTACCAAACTTCGACTATATCGGACGACCCTGGTTACTTATCTCCTTTGGTGACCGTACCTACCTAGTAATACCTATCTTTATAAAAACTAAATATTTAAGTAGGCAAGTAATAATAATAATTATTGGTAAATAACGAAAAAATATTATTCCTTTCAACCGTTATTTTTTTACGAGTTACTCACCTATATTGTTTACATAAAAGTTGAATCGTAACCTTAATGTTGTTTTAAAAGTCCCTGCACTTTGGAAATCGGGATCCCCCGGGGCCTAAAATTTCCACAGTCTCTGTGGCAGCACTACCTATCATCCTTATCGATACAAGCGACCTTTGTCTTAATAAATAACTTTTATCAACAACCAGCTGCGCCCGGCGGGTTCACTTCAATCAATCACTTCAGTTTCAATATCGGGAAAAAAAAGTTCCTATGTCATTACATATCTACCCATGTGTCAAATTAATTGAAAATCTGCCGATCTTTAAATTATTCTTTTTTTTTCTGTTTGTATGGATTGATTGAGCTGATTTCGAAATGAAATGAAACAATCTTGACCTATTATGATTTAGATAATGTAAAAAACTGGTAGCTTCTACAGAATCTGTTTATACCTGTTACCTGTGAAACAACCAGTTTGACAACAGTCTCTTCGGGGCTGAGGCTTGCATTCGACGAGTAGGTATCGTCCATTATGTTTGTTACATGAAATATTTTTAACTAGCACGATGACATCATCGAGCTTGGACACTCATAGATTAAGTGAATGTATTATACCTACAGCAGTTTATTTTGAAGCAAGTATAAAATTATACAGACCCGTCAATTACCTATCAACGTGAAAGGACTACAGGCAGACAGTGGACTATCTATACTAATTATTATTATTGCGAAAGTAACAGTTTGGGTGGGCTACCTTCAGAAAATTGTACGACATTCTGAAATCAGCCAAAATTCCCCAATGTACTAGTGAAAAAAGGGTCTCGCCTCAATAACCAGTGTGTTCTGCCCACCATGACGTATGGTACCGAGACATGGACGCTCACGCAGGAGGCTTTGAACAGGGTGAGAGTGGCACAGAGAGCCATGGAGTGTTCCATGCTTGGCATAAAGCTTATAAACCGAGTCCCAAACATCTGTGCCCAAACGTCGAAATCCGCAGACGTACCAAGGTTCCGATATCGGAATACGAGTTATAGAACTCAAATGGAGTTGGGCAGGACACCTTGGAAGGCACAGTGGTGATAGGTGGACTAAGGCAGTGACTAAGTGGCGTCCAAGGACTGGAAGGTGAAAAATGTCGGTCGTCCAGCGGTGAGGCGGACGACATAGTTACCATCGCGGGTAGAATCTGAATGAGGCTGGCACAGGGGCGTGGGGTATAGCACTTGAAAAGAGAGGCCTATAATCTGCAGTGGGTAAAGTCAGGCTTCCACAGCCCGATTTTACCCCCTGATGGATGAGCGGTAGTACGTTCCAGTGGGATAACTTCCAACCTTCACGCTGGCGAATCGGCATCCAAAAGCAAGTAGGTTATAAATCAAATAAGTAGTACGTGTTTCGACTTTATTAAAAGAAAACAATACACAACAAGAAGAATATACATAAATGTTCCTATTAACGGTAATGAAGAAAATGTGTAGGCAGTATAATTATCTTTCCTCAAGCGAAAGAGGTTAAAAACAACAACAGATAAGATTCGGCGAAACTCGACGTCGACGAAGCGGTCATCCTTAATCTTTGACCCTTAAACATCTCGTAAGCGCGGTGGTGTTCGAGTACCGAGGACCGAGGCTCATTCGCCACATACTAGTCGTGGTGATCAGTCATTTAGCATAGTTATTTATTTGCCATGAATATTTTAATCGTTTTAGCCGGTTTTCTGGCTATAGCGGGTGCCGTTGGCCCTTCAACCAGCAAAGTCCTCTGCTACTACAACAGCAAGAGCTATGTCAGGGAATGTAAGTATATTTACTTTTGCTGAGCGATTTTTTTCATGTACTCACATTATTAGCGAATTTTTATTTTGTTCGTTTGACGGTTTCGCAACTCTTCAAAGATTTTTTTATAGATATTATGTTATGTATAATTATTATTGGTTGGATAAGAGAGAAGTACCTTTTTACATCTCTGTGGGATTTCGCTAATTTAATATTTTTTACATCTCTGTGGGATTTCGCTAATTTAATATTTTTTACATCTCTGTGGGATTTCACTAATTTAATATTTTTTACATCTCTGTGGGATTTTGCTAATATTTTTTTGATACCGACCTACCTTTCTTAGTCCTGATTTTTCCAACGCCAGATACTGGCGCCGATTACATTGTTCACAAATTTTACGTTTTATAGATTTCACTATTATACCCACTTTAAAAAAAAAAACCAGTTTTAGTTTAAGTGCGTCCAACTAGATGTATAATCAGCCTTTATGTTGGTGTTCCCACTGCTGGGACACGTCATGATTTAGAATTATTTTCTACGTATCAATCCTAATATGTAGGTACCTGTTTTTGATGACAGTAATCATTTTAAACATTACTTTAACACTATGTTACGTCTTACTAAATCCGTTGACCGATTTGGGCGTGAAAAGGAAAACCTACAAGCTATATAACTCGGGCTCATTTGTTTTTACTGAAAGGTTATCTGCGATCAGAAGGTAACTATTAAAACCGTAACAGCACAGTAGTGACTGTAGTTAGACTTATATAACCTCGATAAGAATAACAACATCATTAACTGAGCTACTTTTCACTCTCATATCACACGACTTACATACATAACTATGTATTAATAATCCCGATTAATTTAATCTTTTATCGTGATTCTGTTTCTTCTGACTACGGCGGACGCAATTAACTTATTTAAAAGCTGACACAGACTTCGCCACAACACTGTAAATGTTCCTGTGTGTGGGAAGAAGGAAAAATAAGATTATATAATCTAGCTGCGCCCGCGATTTCAAAATGAAAGTAGGGATATTAGGAATTCAGGAAAAACAATAGAATATTTTTCATGCAAGAAGATCTTGCGCACTAAAACCCATTAAATATAGACATACTTTATAGTGAAATACCTATCAGTTTTTTGATAGAAAATTGATCATTATTTTGTATGGCCAAAAAAAATCTTATACATATTCATTTGGTTTTTGGAAGCCATTTTGAGAGTCGCATAAAAACGTTGTCACCACGAATCAGATCATAAGCCGTTGAGATGACCAATTCGATGCAACGAACAAGTCACACAAACCCTTGACCTTGGTCCAGCAGGTTTTGAGGAAAATAAACAGCCTAAAATTATACAGACAAAAGTTAAACTGTTTTGTCTCAAAATAATTGGTATTCTTTGCGATATCTATTATATAATATATATTCCCAGTAACTTGGCTATGGAGGTCAGATCAGCTCAGGCAGTCGTTCCATGTAAAATACTGGTGTTCGCTGCGTCCGGTTAAACTGGAAGCCAACCTCAACATAGTTGGCAGCAGAAGAAGCCGATGATCTACATAAAATATAGTAGAAGGAAGTCATGGTATGTCAGGTGACGGAGTCGGTAAAACTCACAGAGATCCCTATTTAAGTATCTTATTTTATCTTTTTCTGGGAAAAATACCTATTGACGTGATTGTGTTAACAAGCCGTTTTGTTATCAACCTTTAACCTCAATGATAAGGGTATACTTACTACGTACTTATGTCTACATTAGTTTGAAAAATAATAATGAATACCTAGTAGGAATAGTGCTGTTCTAAGCCGGCTTGAGATAAATTTTAATAAAAAATGAAAAACAAGATCTCTTTTTTTCAGGTCAGGAATCAAAGTTGCGATTTAGAATTTCATTAATCTGTAGCAACTTTTTTTACTTATTAGCCGGTACAATTGAATGGCTGTAACAATATTTTGTGAAAAAAATGTCTGCGATAAGATTTTCAGTTTTCAAACTAGGTAGGATCTATCGTTCTAGCTGCCATTATAATTATAGTAATTCTCGTTAAAAAAACTTATCGCATTTAAGTAGGTAGGTGGTACAGTCAACGGCAAGACTCGATTCATATTTCAGGGTTTTTAGTAGTTTTTCAGTTTTTCCAAAAGTAAAATTAAAAGAAGTACCTACATAAATGAAATGTTGAATCACAATACATCGAACAATTTTATGACAATTTAGGTGATGTGCAAAAGTTAGCAGCGTTACTTGTCTTTGTTCGTTGGCCATACCTATATTGTACCATAAACAATGCAACGTATTCATTTAGATTCAAAAGTACAATTCCTTGGCTCCATCTGTATTCAAGGCATACATACGACCATCCAGTGATGACGAAGCTATAAATATATATGCTCTTGTTCAGGTGTATAAATAAAACAAACCTTAAACAACCTCAAATTTTAAGCCTACATACAGGTAGGTCATCCATGAATCAGAGCTTTAAGTCTTTGTCCTGTTTTGTCACTGACACCTGCAGCTTGAACATTCCTCGAAAATTTTATCGTTTTATGAACTGGGTACCTACCTAAATAAATATCGCAATAATATTAATATAATATGTAATGTAAATACATTATAGTATATATGTGTATTTATAACCTATTTATGTATTTGTGTACGTAGTTTTAAAAGTTCTCGACATCAGATCCGATATCCATTTTTGCAATTTTTCAGAAGAGTGAAAATGAACATTGGAAATAAATAATTGAAGATTAAGGAGAACACTGCTATAATTATAATTATAGCTGTGTTCTTCGTCTTGGTCGTGTGTGTAATCTTCAAAATTATAGAACAATTATTTATTTTCAATGTTTATTTTCGCTTTCCTGAAAAGTTGCAAAAATGGATATCGGACCAGATGGCTCTGATGTCGAGAGTCTTTTTTTATCATTGTTTTCTCAACTAAAACCCCTGCCATCTAATCTCTTCACCACTCTTGGTTGACTGGTAGAGAATGCCTAAGGCATTAAGTCCGCCTTTGTACCTTTTTTGTGTGCGAAAAGTTTAAATAAATAAATAATGTGTTACAGTGGCTAGCGAGAAACACGTAAATAAGGCTTTGTAACACAACATCCTTGCTCAAGTGGCTCGTAATGCATCGTATTTAGGTTTACCTTATCGCACTAGTGCGGTAATGTACAATTTAGGACAATGTAAGTTGAAAATACACGTGCACAATGCATTACATATTGTTATAAAATGTTGGCCTGAAAAGCAAACACCCTTGGTTACATTTCCTATCAGACCTATGTAAAATCAGGATCACGGACAAAGTCCTCGGCAAAAAAGGGTTAGAGCATAACACGTATTAAAAATCAGGGCTTAGAGCTGGAATTACCATTTAGTTTTGTACAAAAAGTGGAAAAGGAAAATGCAAATAAATCCTACGCAATCACAATAAATACTGGGTTAAATTTGATAGTTTCATGTGTTGTCGCAACTTTTCTGCGGGAGTTTTATGGCAATGAAACCACCCGCATAGGTACGAGATAACTTTGACCAAATGTATAAAAAATGCAAATGTGTATTGTAGAAGTCACATTATCAATGTTTTTGTGGTTCGGGTGCAATTAATGATGAAGGTTCTCGAATAATGAAGTAGATGTGGGTTGTTTCGAACATTGTACCTGTATTAGAAACACAGATGATTTGTTTATAATTAAAATTATGCAATTTAAACATTGTAAAAGCCAATTATTTTGAAAGAGTAACCGTGGAGTTTCATGCCGGCTCTTCTCTATAGGAAACGATCAATTGGAACCGTGCACCTAGCTTCTGACGTTTCATAAGTGCCCATGTAGGTTTATGTGAAATATAATATTTTGATTTGATTTGAAATAGATGTTCCTGCTAAACCTATTTATATATATTTGTCCGAGATAGTCACGGAAATTACTCACTTATATAAAGTTAAATTACTTTTTCCAAGATATGTTACATTTACCAACCCGCACCGGGCCCGCGTGGTAATTTATAGCCCACTCCCTCTTACAGAGAGGAGGTCTGTGTCCCAGCAGTGGGAGCATGTCTTCGAATTTCTGGTTCTAGGACATGCCGGTTTCCTCATAATGTTTTCCTTCACCGTTTTGAGAGCAGTGGTGATGAAATAAATAATTTACACAAAGTAAAGCGTCTGTCTGGGATCGAACCTACGACCTACAACTCGTAAGTCGCGGCCGTTACCACTGGGCCGCCACTGGGCCACCACTGGGCCACCACTGGGCCACCACTGGGCCACCACTGGGCTACCACTGGGCCACAACTGGGCCACCACTGGCCCACCACTGGGCCACCACTGGGTCACCACTGGGCCACCACTGGGCCACCACTGGGCCACCACTGGGCCACCACTGCTGTCCCAGGTTTACATAATATGGTTATAGTATCCGGGTCACATTGCAATTGGTCACACGTTAATCCTTATTAACGTGTGACCAATTGCAATGTGAAACCTGTGTATGTACTTACATACATAGGTTTATTCTAATATTCTAGAAAAGATTCTTAAATCTTATTCAGGTAGCCTCAAACGTTGTTTTGCCATATAAATTATTTCTAGCTTCCTGGCGCTACTTCGTTCGCGTGGTGTCCTACCCCCTACCCTACCTCAACCCTACTCCTACCCTACTCCTACCCTACTTCTACCCTACTCCTAACCTACTCCCACCCTACTCCTACCCTACTCCTACACTACTCGTACCCTACTCCTACCCTACTCCTACCCTACTCCTAACCTACTCCTACAATACTCCTACCCTACTCCTACCCTAATTCTACCCTACTCCTAACCTACTCCCACCCTACTCCTACCCTACTCCTAACATACTCCTATACTACTCCTACCTTACTCCTAACCTACTCCTACACTACTCCTACCCTACTCCTATAAGTAAAATGCTGATTGATTGATAGAACCTAGCGGACCCGGCAGACGTCATCCCACCCGTAAAAGCAGCGCCACATCCGGGTCCAATTATGTATACAAACCTTGTCCTGACAATAACGAACACAAAAAAAAAGAATTATCCAATTTGGTGCAGACGTTCGAAAGTGATGGGCGTACATACATTTCGAAGATCCATTTTTATTTATATAGATTATAAGCCGGTGTTGTCCCACTGCAGGGAAAAGACCTTCCTTCCCTCTGTCTACTTATCCCAGGCTACTGCGATTGTGGGTTAATCCTCCAGCTCATGTCGACATCTCCTTCCAGGCTGTCGTTTCCTGCCAATGGCATAATGTTCAGGTACAATTCAATGAATTCTTGCCAATGTATATATCTTTTTATGTGTAATTAATGTATATAAAATATTATAAAACCTTTTAAAAGAGTAACGGTCGAGTTTCTTGCCCATTCTTCTCCATACGAAGCTTCCTTTTGGAAGGGGCGACTAAAATCAGTTCTATTTTAATTTCAATGTTGACGTTCAAAAGTGCCTTTTATGTGCCTATTTGAATTAAAAGTGTTGACTGACTTTTAGACTGATTGTACCTCCATTCTATACATATCATTGAATCCAATTGAAGTTATTTACACGTAAACAAATAACAACTTAACACTCGTACTAGTACTGCCTACTACCTATATTGAAAATGTCATAATCAGTCATAGTCAGTAGTTGTAGCGCAAACTGAAAAAAAGTATTTTTTCAAAAACCGCGTATTCATTTGTATACATATTTTAGAACTAAATTGCGAACGCAGGATAGTTTCTTTTCTAATAGGTAGTTACATTTTTCATTTTAATTTCAATTACTTATCTTGTAATTGCTTACAAAGCCACAGGACAGCATTGTTTCCTTCTACGTAATATTATAACTAAACTTTGTATGGTGACCTAAGAATAACTAGAATGTTTGTAGGTACGTATAGTCGACCACAGAATTGCATTACCACTGGTAAGGAATAGTCATTTGGACGTCACAAAACATCTAGCCGACCAGCCGATCAATTCTGTAAAAATCTCACCGTGAAAAGTTAGGTGCAGTGAGCTTAGCGTGAGCTGTCAATAGTGTAAATCCCTAGCATTAGTTGGAATGACAGCTCACTCCACGTTCACTTCACCTAAGTTTTCACAGTGAGATGGTTACAGAATCGCACTGCTGTAATCTCATCGTGAAAACTTAGGTAAAGTGAGTTTAAAGTGACCTGTCAAGTGACAATAGGAGTCTAATAGGATGACAGTTCACTTCAAACTCGCTTTGCTAAGTTTTCTTGGTGAGACTTTTACATAATAGCATGACTGGTCTATTTGTCTATGTGATTCAGTTACTTCGATCAATAATAGTTGACCGAAGGGCAGTTAGATAGTTTCAAGTTTGTGAAGTTTTTTTTTACCTAATGGGGATTGTTGTCAAAAGTGGCAAGGGAATTACGAGCTTGACTATACAACAGCAACACAACAACAGAGGAAGGCCGAGCAAACAAGGTCTTTTCTAAGAAAATTGTTTTTGTATTCGTGTTACCTTGATTTCGTTAGGTATAAACCGAAACAGTCATTTATATTCGATTCAACCTTTAATTTAAATTCATGATGACTGTGATCGGAATACTGAGGTGTAATGAAAAAAACTGATTATGTATTTATAGATAAAATGTGTAGTTAAAAATGTTTTTGACCCCAAAATTATCGAGACCTTGTAAAAGAATATTCGTGTATACTCGAAAATATTCGTGTCTACTTAGATACAAGACATTTGTTTTCGAATTGATAACTTTTGAGTAACCCTAACGCTGACAACGCTCACTGAAACTTTCGATAAGCTTGCGTAGGTTATAGTTGGGTAGGCACCAGTCTCCCACAGCAAACTAAACCAAATAATATATCATGTGTAACAATGTCTGTAATGTTTATTGTGGTGAGAAAATAAATACTTATTAATGAGTGACAGGCGAAGATAACAGCCAACAAAGACAATCACTTCCACGCAACACAGTACGACCTGAGTATCAAGTGTGTCAACAAGAGGGCACACGATAACGCCTTCGACAAACAATGTTATTCTAGAAATACTCGGAATCGATCAAACATTTGATTTGGGTCGTGAAATAATAGGTACGAAACTGGCCAAAGTACACTTAATAATGCGTACCAGTTTCCTTATTTTTTTGTGTTGATTCAGCCTCTCTCGTGACCTTGTGACGTGAGCTGCAAATAAAAAGAGTTATCGTAGGCAATGATCAATTTATCATTTGTGTCTTGCTTTGTTACCTTGTTGGCTACTGAGATGAACCTGACGTGACGTCATCAGGTAGCAAATGACTGAATGGTTAACATCGTGTCAACTACTGCTACTAGAGGGTGTCGTCATGTCGTGGGAATGGACACCACTTTTCTTTGCTCGCCTTGTTTAGTTCGTAGCATGGTATAAGCAGCAGATGCCACCATCAGACTTCATTCACTTTTATATGAATAAGTTACCCTTAAGCAGTCATTATAAATCAGTGGGTAATTTTGTAACACACTAACAGTAGCAATGGCTATCATTTTGACAGTTCAACAGCATTCATTGCGTTATTTATGTTGTTGAGCAGACACATTTTTCGTACATATTGTAGCGAAATAAAAGAAGAGATATCTTCGCTAGAATACGTTTTTAATTTTGATCATAAATAAAAATAGCACGATAATAAAATACAAGACTTTGAAAAACACACGACGAACGTGGAGAGTAAAAAAAGAAATCGGAATGTCTTTGGTGTTTGTACCATATATTAAATTTTCGTGTATTATTATTACGCGTCGACTAGGATTCGTTTGCAAACGTATCATATTTCGAAATAAAAGTACGTTTTAAATGGTAATACCAAGACAATTCGTTGTTAAAAACTAAGATAATTATTAAAATGATTGACAGATCTAAGTTTTAGCGTTAGAAATATAAGAATAAATGGAAGTATATTAGTATTAGGTTACTACTAAAGACTAAAAACGACGAAGTATCTGAAAATCCGGTCCTAGGCTCCACAAAGGCGATCGTAAGACTTCTCGCTGGCCGGAATCAGAATCTTCCCAAATTGGAAGCTTGTAGCTCGCTAAGCAGGAAACGTGAAGTAAAGCCGTTCAGATGAGCCGAATTAAGATCGGCCTATAATCTTCGGACGAATCTAAAGCAAATAACGTAAAATGATGATCCGAGATGCAGGCAGAATCTTTTATAACAAAGTAGCTGAAGATAAGTTAAGTTACATTCCAAGTCTGAATCAAGAAACGTGACTCGCCGCGTGACAAGTTCTAGTTATGCTTGACTTATAAAATGAGTTTTTCAGGAACACTGCCTATGGCAAAGAAAAAAATAGGATAAAATATAGAAAACGAAAAGACCTTTCAAATAATCAATTGAAGAGCAAACATACCCTCAAATCCTGGGCTTCACCACACAAAACCTGGTCGTTTAAGCCGTTAAATTCAATTCACACACAACTTTCGCTGTGAGACCATAATAAAATATTATTTACATCCGTCGTGTGTCAACAAAATACTTTAAATGAAAAATCTCCGTAGGAAAAAAGTCATGAATGACACTTGAAGATTCAAATTCAAACGGATTTGAAGAAAAAACCTTTCTGGTTGAAAATGAGGTTGCATTTATTATAAAAGAAGGTCGATTGTGATAAAATTTTAATGTAGCATTTGCTAATGCTGCAATATCTTTCAAAATGATTCGGATTGAGATTAAAAAGTGTGTTACGCAATCAGGGTGCTGGTCGCGTCGTGGGAATGGACACCACTTCTCTTGGTTCGTCTTGTTGAGTTCGTAGGATGGTACTGTAAGCAGCAGATGCCACTTCGTTTACCTTGGGCTTTTGATTTGAATAAGTGTTTACTCTTTAGGTGGAAGCGCTAAAGTAGCTTGCGAAATTCAAATTTTGTTCTTCTTAATTCACATTTCATGAAATAGTCATTTAATAGGGTTATGAACTTAGAGGGTTGTATTGATAATTTTAATGATTATAATTTAAATACATATTGGTTACAGTCGCCGATCATATTTGGTTCAACATACAACCTTTTGAATTTTGTGGGCTACCTTGGCGCTTCTCAAAAATCAGATTCCAGCAGTAGCTTGGTTTTAAATTAACTGGCATAACAATAATTTTATTCGTACTCAAACCTAAAACTAACGTAACTGAAAAAAAATGTTTAAAAAAAAATCTTGTAAAGGAAAAAAATACCTTTTTCGGCACAATTTCACCAAGGAAATATTTTTCTTTATTTCCTGCACCTTTCAACAATACTTTTTATGGCATTGATCAGTCCTGTCGGTTACTTTTAAATGGAAACAAATGGAACCCAGACAGAATTTACCAAATAAATGTAACGTCGGAAATACAAGCATTCCTATTTCCCTGTTCCAATTAGCAGGAGAGATCAAAAGCAGTCCACTTCGATGAAATTCAATATTTTTCTTTGAATTCCCAGAACTACCGACGGCTACCATTTGTAACTCACGTAATTTACGTTAATTTTGTTGATTGTCGTTTTCTATTCAGCTTTTGTTTATATCCCGGAGTACGCCATTAATAATTATTATCCTTACTATCAAAACTCGGGCACAATTTAATGGTCGTAATTTGCCTGTGCTTTATCTAATTTACTAGCTTCTGCGCGCGACTTCGTCCGCGGGTTTCTAGTTCCCCGAGCGTCGCTTCGCATCGCATGCTTGCGCTATTTACCTACTTTGTTTTCGCTTAGCGTTTCTTCTATTTTTTTTTTGCTCGGCTCTAAGGGTCCTAGCGTCATGTTAAATAGCCTATAGCCTTCCTCAAGAATTGGGCTATCAATGGCAAAAATATTTTTTTAAATACGACCGTTAGGTAGTTCCAGAGATCAGCGTTCGAACAAACAAACAAACTCTTCAGCTTTATTAAAATTATGTAGTATAGATTTATGAAGACTATCGGTTAAACAAAGGCCGAAATATCATTGTTTGTTGAGGTCGTTGAGTCGATGTGCCTCACGTTTACTTAAACATGAATTAGTGATTACCGTATTTGGCGTGTCACGAGGCTCAGCTAGCAGACACAATATTGATTCGATCTCTATATGCATATGTATATATACCTCTGTCAAATTCATAACTGGGTATTACCCGTATTAGCGACACAAACAATTTATCAATTGCTTGTCTGACTAGCGACCTTTGCCTGAGAGGTAATAATAAAAACGAGGTTAAAGATTTATATGAATCTTTTTTAACCAGATTGTTCTCGGGCCATGTATGGCGGCAGGTGCTTTACTTGTCACCACTGCTCTCAAAACGGTGAAGGAAAACATCGTGAGGAAACCGGCATGTCCTTGAACAAAAAATTCCAAGACATGTGACATCTAGCAACCCGCATTGGGCCGCTCATGGGTAGATTACAGCCCGGTACCTCTCACCGAGAGGCCTGTGTCCCAGCAGTGGGAACGTTATAGGCTGATTATGCATTACATGGTGTAGCGCAGACTGAGTCAAGCCAATGTAGACATACAGCCCCAGCGTTGAAACTTTTCGTCGGTTACTGAAAAAGCTGTTCCATAGAAAAGTGCAATGCCTACACGGTCAAAACGTATGGAACAGATAATTAAAAAAAATAACCAACTAAAAGTTTCAGAAAAAAATCAGAGGCGTTCAGAATCATATAAGTACTGACAGGTTGCGCGTCGATGTTCCAGCCACCCTGTATACAAAACTGTCTCATAATAAATTATGAAAATCTACCGAAGAATATTATTTTGTCACAAGACAAATGCTGTAAGTGTTGAATAAATAAGTAGAAATTCTAAGAAACTAGCTTTGTTGATCAACTAGCTTTGTTCTTGCTAAATTTACTAGGTAACCCTGTAAGATGTAGGCATTACTCATCCGACGCTAACAAGATTGTAGGTAATTGCACAATAGTTATGTACAGTCAGCCTCAAAAACATGTTTGTATTCATCGAGAAGGATGACACGGTGACACCCAACCGAATATACTTTAAAGTTTAAGTTCGCGCGCATATTCATACATAATAACGTTAATTATTATTCCATTGTTTGTCTTAGGGCTGATTTTTCCAACGCCAGATAACTTTATCGAAGTAATAATTTTGAATTTTTGACAGTCCTTCCATAAAAAAACTGTCGGACGTCAATTTTGGTCCACGAATAAAAATTGTCGGTCGATTGAAAAATCAGCCCTTACTTGTTTTAGTATATTCGTGTATAAATGTGTATTTATTTGTGTTTATATTTATATATAATTAGGTATATTATATATATCCTTATATTTAAATAAATATTAATTCCACAATTTTCATTGTTGCACCTACCACTGTTCAAATTCAAATATTTTTTGATACTGTTTGTCTCTGCATCACCCAAAGGCTGACTGGTAGAAAACGCCTATGACATGAAGTCCGCCTATGTACATTAGTGTGCCGTTCCGTATTGTATCAATGTGTAGCTATAATGAAGCACTCAATGTGGAGTATGTTATGTGGCTACACGTTGATACAATATTCTGGAACAAAGGTTGTAAACAATAAAATTCAGTCTTTGTCGATGTATAATACGTCATCTATTTGAGGCTGACTGTACTTACTTGTTTTCCTTCTTGCGAGAGAAACATGAGTCAATGAGGAAAGTGTCATTTTATTTTATTAATTCTTCTGTCAAAGAGGGTAGAGTTACTTCGGTATAGAGGGGAAATTGCGTAATACACTATCAGTAGCAATAGCTTTCATATCGACAGTTCAACAACATTCATTGCATTATTTACGTTGTTGAGCAAATACATTTTTCGGACATAAGAAGCAATGGATTAGCAGTATTTTTCAAAATGATTCGGATCGAGATTGATGGTGTGTTATGCAATTCGAGTGCTGGGTTGCCAAGCAGGCAATTAGAACACTTGTTTATTGATATTTACACGTTAAAATATTAATTGACAAAATAAAGATTGGTATAGAAAAACCTTTTTTTTACTAAAAATGATTATTTTACATTATTGTCACCATGACTCAAAATGGCCGTTTATTAGCACTAATTTTCAAAAGATTCTTTGTCCCTATTTTCCTACTTGGATACCATATTTCTTTAGTTTTTTCCTTGTAATTGTGTTAACCCTCATGGTTGGTGTGTTGATCACGTCATTTCGCTAGGTACGACTACGTGCCAGACGTTAAGTGGTTAATGTTACGGAAACAATGGAATTGAGTGTGCTTAGTTATACTCGAGATATGGTCATCTAAGAATAACGCCCACCTGCGGTTTTGCGTGCCTTTATTCATATATTTTAGTCGAACGTTAAACAATGCTCTGAAAGATGATGTAATTGAGTAGTTATTGATTAAACTTCACTTATTAATATTGTAACCTATAATATACGAGTAGGTACATTATTTTATTTCACTTTTACTTCAATTTCGACAGTTTAATAAACAATGGCTCACGACGTGCAACATTATTAATTTTATTGGTATTATCAACCAAAAACAGTGAATTGAACATTCTTTGTTTAATACGAAATCAGTACGAGAGTTGTGGCGGCCAAGTGGAAACGGCCGAAACTGACGAGTTGTTGGTCGTAGGTTCGAACCCATGCGCCTCACTTTACTTTGTGTAAATTATTGTATCACCACTGCTCTCAAAACGGTGAAGGAAAACATCGTGAGGAAACAATGGCACGTCCAACAACCAAGAATTCGAGGACATGTGACATCTACCAACCCGCACTGGGCCCGCGTGGTGGATTACAGCCCACTCCCTCTCACTGAGAGGAGGCCTGTGTCCCAGCAGTGGGAACATTATAGGCTGATTATAATATTACGTATACGAAATGTTAAACAAAACAAGAATATTTGCCTCAATAAAAGCCTGCTGGTTAAATACTTAAAAGGATTATCCAATTTATTGTTGACAGTCAAAGTAAAGTTAAACACCAATTCAGGAGTGACCCTGACTCAATTGAGAGCTCTCGTAATAGCAGATAATAGCCGATACGTCGCGTTGATAATAGATTAATAGCCCCCTTGTTTACAGTATAAAGTCCGTAGTGTTGTAACGGACATGAGTACCTACATCATCGTTAAAGAGTTGCGAAACTACCGTCTGAATGTTTATTGGAAGTTATACAGGATCAAATTAAATAAGCTAGTAAAACTTCGCAGACGTGACGGGTTATATCTTAACACGAATAACAATAAAAAAGAATTTGTACAAACTTTTATTTAGGGTCAACGACCGGTGGTAGTGTAGTTACTTAAAGTACCTACAAATTAAGAAAATCAGTTTTTTTTGGTAATCCTGTTAAGATGTCCATAAAAATTACATCTGTAAAGTTTACACAAAAATAACTGATTATTACACCAAAATCTCAACTAAAATCAGTCAACATTTTTTTTTAGTTAGATACCCATCACGGCTGCGGAGTTTCGCTAGCTAATTTAATTTGACCCTGTATATTTAGCTACCTACCTACATACATATATAACCACATTGAATCCGAGTCGTCAGACAAGTCAATTTCAAGTGACTACGCCCACGGCAGGATACGCAATACAGTACTTAACAAATGCAAATTATGCTTTTGTGCGGACATACCTATATTTTGTTGACCTTAATAACATGTTGCGAAAGGCTTTACAAAATTGAGAATACAGTCATCGCCACCTCTCAGGGACGTCCTGGTACAAGTTTGTACCGCTTGTGGTACACATGTGTACCAACTCGTCCTAATGAAGTTATAAAGAGACAAATTTACTTCTCTTATTTTGAAAAGGAGGAATGAAAAATAAAGAATTGGGGTCTATGTTAGATCCCAACTCTTCGTGATATACATTGTAAACATGTTAATTCAGTCGAAGGATGCATTTATCCAGCTCAAGCGCGTATGCTGCCTTTGGACCTGGACCCGGCCCTGTCTTTCTGCACCCACCTGGTGTACGGATACGCCGGCGTCCAGCCCGATACCTACAAGATGGTGCCGCTGAACGAAAACCTGGATGTAGACCGCTCACACGCCAACTACCGCGCCATCACTAACTTCAAGACCAAGTACCCGGGTCTGAAGGTCCTGCTGTCCGTCGGAGGAGACGTCGACACTGAAGAGGCAAATAAGTACAATCTCCTGGTAAGTCCTGCTGTTCCGTAAAAATGAGATTACCATTTGTCAGAAAGTAGACCTCGCTCCACCTAACGAGTTTTGACTGTATTCTAATAATAGCTTTATAATTGCTCCAACAAGGTAGGCCTTAGTTTATGAACACAATTCATATAATATTATTATAATTACGAGCAAAACCAGATAATATCTTTGAATGTTTTTAGAATCATCCGTAGGCACGAATATAATTTATGGCAATTTGCTAAACACGGATTCAGTCAAACAAAAAGTAACACACTGTTTAATTTCGTGGTTGTGTATTCAATAATACATTTGATATCTAGGTACTCACATGATTGAGTTTTGTTGGAGGCACCGTCAGATTATGCAAATTAACATTACAATTAGATGAGTCTATATTCTGAAATTGTATTATAATAGAGGAATAGGTATGTGGATGAATTAATATTCAAGCAGAACCAAATCAATAAATCTTATTTGAATATATGCGTTATAAAAGATACGACATTCTGTTCATACTCGCTTAGTGTTGAAGTTAAACATTTATATTCATCTAAACCTTATCGTCATCCGTAAGTAAGGTCAATATCAATTAGGTACTCGTATAATGATTATCAACCACTGTAAGACCGTTTGCATGTTAGCGCTCAACGGTTTCCACGATTATATATACTGTCGTTTCGAATGCATTTTTCTTATGAGCCGGTGGGGTTCTTACGATATTTAAGAGGTTAATAATTAGCAAGATAAAGGATATTAATTTGTACACTTTCCCTTCATAGTTGGAGTCCCCGCAAGCCCGTACGGCGTTTGTCAACTCTGGAGTGTTGTTGGCTGAGCAACACGGTTTCGACGGCATCGACCTCGCCTGGCAGTTCGCGAAGTACAAGCCCAAGAAGATCCGCTCCACCTGGGGTGAGAACCTCCAACGTTTAATGCTTAGTACATACAGACTGACATCGCTAGCGACAAATCGACTGTCAAAATCTTTGTGCGAAAGTGAGATTTTGAAATCGCTAGCGAGTCGCCCAATCCTTTTGCAGTTATTTTAGCTCTGACAGCAGCAACCCAACAGCAACCTTATAGCAACGAATATAAAGATCACTGTGATTTTGACAGACTTGTCAATGGAAGCAACCCGACAGCAACCTTTTAAATCGAGAATAAAGATCACTGATTTTGACAGTGATGTAAAGTAAATAACAAAGTCGCTGCGTGTGCGTGTGCAACTAACTAATCAACCAAACCCATCACTTTAAATAAATGAATTCTTTGTTGGTTTAAAGGTATAATTTGTACAGTTTTGGGCCATTATTCTCTGTACAAATATATTTCTGCAGATGCATTTGTACAGAGAATATGACCATTATTCATGTATTTGACTGTTAACAGGAAATGCAAAAATAAAATCAATGCAGGAAATTAAATATACTATAGTAAATTATATAACTATTTACAAAAGGTGGGACGAATGGGAATGGTATTATCTTGATTTTGAAGACGCTATGTTTTGGAAACCCATCTTTCAGCTGTGTGTTTGTTAGCGCTGCTCTAATTTAACTTAACTTAGTCGTAGATTCGTAGCTAGCGTTATCAAAACCAATGTATTATTCTATCAGGATCCATCTGGCATGGCATCAAGAAGACCTTCGGCACCACCCCCGTCGATGAGAAGGAGGCTGAGCACCGTGAGGGTTTCACCGCCTTGGTCCGTGAGATGAAGCAAGCTTTGAACGTCAAGCCTAACATGCAACTGGCTATCACTGTCCTCCCCAATGTCAACTCCACTGGTAAGTTTTTAACCTCCGACGTATAAAGGGGTGGTATATGGTTGACGGGTATGTCATTCTGTGTGTCTGACATCGGAGCTCAAACACGCGGAGTAAAGTTTCTCCAGTATCCAGCTTTGGTTTAACAATACATTTTCCGACGTTTAAGTTTGGTATAGCCAACCAAGTCTATTAGTAAGGGGATTTATGTTCAGCTGGCAAAAATACCTCATAGAAAAGAATTAGGAATAGCTTTTTTAACATTGTAATATTATTTTTTATGTGGAATTTGATCAATACTCTTGGCTGTGTAATACATCAACTCTTTGGTAATGATGTAATTCCTATAATAATACTTCCTGATACGTTAGGTATTAAAAGGAGACGCGTAATAAGGTACTTAGATTAAAATAGGTATGGATAAAGTAATGTATGTTTATAAGGATATCAATACGACCTCGTGGTACAGTAGTGATCTTATTATTATGTCCTTTTATCGTGATTATTCTATTATGTGCATCCACGGCATTATCCGTATATGAATCACAAGACCTTACAGTCATCTATATATATCCGTATATTATATAGTCCGTGATCCCGATTTATTTACCTACCAAGTTCAGACCGTGGTACTAATGTCTTCTTTTTTGTACCAGTTTACTACGACGTCCCTGCTATCATCAACCTGGTTGACATCGTGAACCTTGGCGCCTTTGACTTCGAGACTCCCGAGCGTAACCCCAAGGAGGCTGACTACACCACCCCCTTGTACACCCCCCAGAACCGTAACCCCCTGCTCAACGCTGACGCTGTCGTCAGCTACTGGTCAGTTTCTTATGAACCTTTTTTGAACTCGTTTAATAAACACTGGATCTACAAAACTTTGGTTGGTTTTGCATGTCCCGAAGCGGCAGTGATAAATAAATTCTCCCAAATAGCTGATCAGCTACTCTCTTGATGATCTGAATAACGCTTCAAACGCCGCAATAACTGTGGCCACCTATTGGTCCCAAACCCAAAAATAGTAAGAAACATAACCGTCGGAATGCGGGCGCCAGTTAGAATTTTCCAATTTGGTCAATGTTATTATTTGTGAACAGGCTACAAGGTGGTGCGCCTGCCCAGAAGCTCATCCTGGCTATCCCGACTGCTGCCCGCACATGGAAGCTGGACGCTGAGAGCGAGATTGCTGGTGTTCCTCCCCTACATGCTGATGGCCCCGGTGAAGCTGGTATGTCATAATCATTTACACTTTACTCTTCATGCGTACACGATGAGTACAACGGGACATTGAGTTTCAAAAAAAGACTAACACACAGGTGCGACGGATAAAGTTGGTGCTGTATAAAGCCAGTTCAGCTGTGCCTACTCGACATCGTTATCTAGAAATCGAATGGGCCCTATACCTATAGTCCTAAAATGGTACATCATTCAAATCTGCAGATATTTTTAGTCACTTCTTTGCCCAGATATAATGAATGATTATCACCTTGTTGTACATTCACCAAAGGACATAAGTAACCAGGATCGTCGGATATAGTTGAAGTTTAGTAAGAAAGTGATGGAAATTTAGTTTGATAAATTAACTGTTTGTTTTTTATTAATTAAATAAAATTTTATCCGAAAACATCAATCCGTTTCTTACTGAACTTCAACTATATCCGACGGCCCTGGTTACATATCGCCTTTGGTGACCGTACATACTGTAGTATGTAAAGTAGTTATAAAAAGTTTTTCAAACATTGGCAGACGGGCCTTAAAAAATAAATTCTCTAGCTTTGGATTTCTGTTTCTTATCGCACTCCATGTTAACGAGTCAGCCGATTCATTCTGTAAAAATAGCACCGTGAAAACTTAGGTGAAGTGAGCGTGAGCTGTCAATCTCTAGATTCCAGCAGCCGATCGATTCTGTAAAAATCTCAACATGAAAAGTTAGGTGAAGTGAGCTTAGAGTAAGCTGTCAATGGTGTCAATCCCTAACATTAGTTGGAATGACAGCTCACTCCATGCTCACCTATGTTTTCACGGTGAGATGGTTACAGAATCGCACTGCAAGTCTATTCTGTACAAATCTCACCTAGGTGAAGTGAGTTGTCAATAGTGGCAATCCCTAGCATTAGAATGACAGCTCACTTTAAGCTCACTTACTACATTCTTTCAACTAATGCTAGGGATTAACATTATTGACAGCTAACTCTAAGCTCACTTCACCTAACTTTTCACGGTGAGACAGTTCACTTGAAGTTCACTTCACCTAAGTGTTCAAGGTGAGATGTTTACAAAATATGTAGATCGACTGTTTTTATATTAACAGTAAATACCTATTGTTTTGTTTTATTAACATCACCTGAAGCCTTTTACTTGGTGCGTCACACAGAATTGTTGCGCTTTGTGAACGACGTGAATTATTATATAATACTTAAATAGAAACTTTTACTTCTTGGTGAAATCTCCTCATATTTTTCGTAATTGCTAGGTACAAAAACAAAATGAATATAAATAATGCGTTACCATGGAACGCATTTAGCAATACCTAGGTACTGTCTCGTTATTAAAGTGTCACGACATATAAATGTCTTGTGGTAATTCATTTTAGAAAAAAAATTTTTGAGCAGTTTTGTGCACGCAATTATTCAGTAAAGAAATGATGAATATTCATAATGTCTAGATTAGCTAACCAGTCTTACCATCTCAATCTGTAACGTATTGTAATGCTAATTATATTTTGGGTTATTTTAACGCAATAAACATTGTGTGACATAATCTCTTCGATGACGATTACAAGATGAAATACGGAAGCAACTGCACGTTTTATTATTTTATCAAAATAATGTGGTTTAGAAGATTGTCACTTTCCACGTCATTTTCATGTGCCTTAGCAAAAGCAAAAAAAAAAACATTTTTGTTAATAATTATTTCAGACTAAAGTCTGAAATAATTGACAAAAATGTTTTTTTTTAAATATTGTTTGAATAAATAAATAAAAATGATTCCACGAAAGTTATTTTTTCTGTTCTTGTTTCTAGGTCCTTACACCAAAACAGAGGGTATCTTGAGTTACCCTGAGGTCTGCGCCAAGCTGATCAACCCCAACCACCAGAAGGGAATGCGTCCCCACCTTAGGAAGGTTACCGACCCCAGCAAGCGCTTCGGTATGTGAATAATCATGAAAGAGAAAGTGTTTGTACATAAAAATGTTGCTTGCCTGTAGGTAGTAGCAAACGGTCAGAATACATGGCACCCTAAGAAAGCGGACATCGGTCATATAATAACGGCTGTTTAAATACAAAGGGTTTTTTGACACATTTAAATGTCAAACACTGGTGAAAATGACCGATTTTCATAATGGCCGTTTTAATATGAAATCACCGCTTTTGCAGGAAACCTTTGCTTTACCTGATGCGTTTGTAGGTTGGATATTAGGTCTACCGACTGCTCTCACACATCTGCTCAAATTATCTCATAAGTAAGAAAATTTATTGCGACAAATCTGCCACGTGTCGATGGAAAAGGGTTATGTCGATATCTCTACGAGTGCTTTATGAAAATCTGTGCAAAATGAAATGCATCGAACAGATAATAAACAGGGTAGCAGGGACACCGACGCTTAAACTGTAATCATAAATTCAGCACATGCTTCTAGAACCGCTTTTTTTTTTTGCTTATGGGAAATCATCAAATGACCCCTGCCGCTCTGGGTGGAGCAGAAGGGAGTGTCAGACGTCAGACTCTTACTGACTAAAACCCACCCGTGTTCCTTCCTTAGCCCTTTATGTTCCAGGGCAGCGGTAACCCTTTCGGACGGTCCCGCTACCCCGGCATAGACCCCAAGCATAGTATTTACCGTCAGTTGCCAAAAAAAAAGGTGCAATCCCTACGCAGTCAAAATGTATGCAACACCAATTTTTTTTTAATTACCACAAAGAATTTCAACTCAGGGTGGTTCAGAATAGCTCTCCGTCCGATCAGGACCAGGCCCGTGCCGGACGGCGTGTATGTGTTCCACGCGCGCCTCAAAGAGATGTCAGCGTAGTTGACGGGGCCCGACAGGGCCGAAGCCTGCCGGGGTAGCGGGATTGTCCGAAAGGGTTACCGCTGCCCTGGTACGTAAAGGGCTAAGGAAGGAACACGGGTGGGTTTTAGTCAGTAAGAGTCTGACACTCCCTTGTGCTCCACCCGGAGCGGGAGGGATGATTATTGATGATGATGATTTCCCATCCACAAAAAAAAAAAAAAAAAAAAAAAAAAAAAAAAAAAAAAAAAAAAAAAAAAAAATGGTGGTTCAGAATCATGTACCTACGAGTCCACGGTGACACATGGTTGCGCATCTCTGCCACCCTGGATAACTGTCTCCTGTGTATGTAACGGAATTTGGTTAGCGCTTCTATTTCTTAAATCATAATCTGATAATTATATTGAAAAAAGATCATGACAGATTTAGATAACATAACTAACACTGTTGACTATTGCTCGAGATACTGAAACTGAACAATTGATTTGTGACAATTTAGGTAAGATACTTATGACGTGTCTATAAATAACAGTGTTAACTTAGTCTGATTTTTTATTTGCTAGACCAAAATGACAGCTGCGATCATTACACTGGAGCCGGTTGTTTCAAACGGTTGGTTAACGTAACATACGTACGTCAAATAATAACGATTACGTACTCGTTATTATTTGACGTACGGCAAGGTCATAATTTTATAATTGTAATTTGATTTTGACTTTGACCATTTTAGACTTTTACGCGTGCGTCAAGTGGACGTGAAACAACTCGCCCTAAAAGTTGTCAAAAAATAAAAGGCCCGTTTTGACATTGCCAGTTCTAGTAGTTAATAAAGATCAAATTCGCAAAACACGTATTCGTTTGTATGAAACTGACAGGTGTCAAGAACGCATTCTCAAATTTAATGTCTAAACGGGCCTTTTATTTTTTGACAACATTAATGATCTTATGTTGACAAAAAAAGGGCGATCGCAGCTGTAATTTTAATCTAGCAAATCAAAAATCAGAGTTTAGTTCCGTTGGTGATCGTACTTAGTATAGGCAGCGTTATTATTTGCATACTATACAACTATCGGCGTGGGAATATTTAGTGAAGTTATGTATTTAAAAAAGTACCATAAATTAAGTAGGTACCTATCCATAGAAAATGTATCTATCTGTAGCAAACAAGTATTAAAACCATTGCCGGTGGTTGCATTGCTGTAAAAAATGCTAGATAATCCTTTAGAGCATTCCTTACTGGTGCTATATCGTTTGTTGTTGTGGTGTTAATTCAATATTGTTTTTTGCTAACAATAACGCACTCATTAATGAGGATTTAGTAGCTACAGGTCCGCGGTACACGAGGCGACGCAAATTCTGACATTTAGGCGGATCACATACTACAACGCGGCACGCGACGGGGCGCATATAACGCGCTTCGCAGCGTGTCTCTGTACATACTAACTTCAATAAAAACGCGCTTCGGAGCGGGGAATTTGGCTCTGTTTTCCGCGGCCCGTCGTGTGGGGCGTTGTAGTGTGTGATCCGACTTATATTTCAAAGGACTTCGTGTATCGGTCGCTTGCGTTGCGTTGTGTACGAAGGGGCTTACTATTAGCTAGCAAATTTGATTTTTCAGAGAAGGGCTTAACAAAGGAGCAAGATCTAAGCCCTCTTTTTGGTTGGTACTCATTAATAGTAGGCTTATAGCTTCTTAACAATCACTACTAAATGCTAAATGGCCATGACTGTCAAAAATAAAATGTTAATAACTTGCCTCTTGCAATATTATTTTCGAACGCATATATTTTAATACCTACATTCATAACTGTTTGCTTTTCATTTATTATGGTTTCATTTATTATCTTCAAGTAGACGCGGGTATAAGCTTATTTGGGTGATATTATCTTATACATAATACGCCTCTTACCCACGGTTCGTGCGTATACGCACAGACCCTTAGGTCAGTATTTAAAGGCGCGAGTTGGTTGATGCCCGAAATGTAGCGCACTTGTGAGCGCGAATGCAAAAAGGGGGTTCAAATGCTAGGTTTGACTAGGTCTGTAACCACCATTAGTTAACATCATACGGACACAAAAAATTATGCAACCTATAATTATATCTATGTACACGCATCTATATTGTTTAATACGGTTATAGTGATGGTAAACGCGTAATAGATACTAACTAAAAATATCTTGCAGGAACATATGCCTTCCGTCTACCCGACGACAACGGTGACCCAGGTCTCTGGGTGTCATACGAGGACCCTGACACAGCTGGCCAGAGGGCGGCTTATGTCAAGTAAGTTGTTTTTTTTTTTAATTCGTGAAGTACTGAAGTCCGGAGGATACATCATCTGCCAACTGTGATGTAAATGATGAACGTGAAAAACCTATGGAAAACCAAGGACAGTCAATCCGCGTCTGACGTTGCTTTTTCATACATTTTGAACATCACGCTCAACGTCGGCGGCTGACTAAACGTTTGGTGTGAATGCGGCCTTAATTGGCGAAAAGTCGATGATTCAGATTCGTTTGAATAATAATTCACTAGAACAAATCAGTTTTAGCTGTGACTAGGCTGTCAATGAACGGAAAACACGGTATTAGGCCCGGTTGTACCAAAAGGTTGGTTAACGTAACATATACGTACGTCAAATAATAATGAAGGCCATAATTTTGTAATTGTAATTTGAAACAACACTTTTTTTGGTTTGATGATAGTTAGCGCCATTTTTGACGTATAGGTACGCGTGCGTAAAATTTCCAGTTCTGAATTGTCATTGTTAACCAACAAAATTATTTTATTCAGTTTTATTCCAATAATGTCAAAATATTATGAGATAAGTAGAGATTTGATAAAACTGTTTTTATTTTTCCAGGGCCAAGAACCTCGGAGGAGTCTCCATCTTCGACCTGTCCATGGATGACTTCCGCGGCCTCTGCACGGGAGACAAGTACCCCATCCTCAGGGCTGCTAAATACCGTCTTTAAATAAACATTTTTCCTACAGTAACTTACACATATGATAGCGGCGCAAATATGATATCTTTCTCATACCGTGAATCGGTTGCCGCCCCATAAACCTTCTTGTAATCAGTTTTTTTCATGCACCTTTAAAAATAATCTTGGCTAAGTTACTGGTCATGATTGCTCTAATAATTATATAAGTCCCAGTAAAATAAGATAATTTTTATATTAAAAGAACAATGTTATTTCTGTGCTACGAAAGTGTTTTATTTATTTTTCACACCAACTACTCATAATCAGCATAATAATGGTCCACTGCTGGCTCGGACACAGGCCTCCTCTCGGTGAGTTGGCTGTAATCTACTACGCGGGCTCAGTGCGGGTAGATGTCACATGTCTTCGAATTTTTTGTTTTTAGGACGTGCCGGTTGCCTCACGATGTTTTCCTTCAACGTTTTTGAGAGCAGTGGTGATGAAATTATTTACACAAAGAAAAGCGCCTGCCTGGGTTCACACCCACGACCACTCGACCACTCGTACATCAGGGCCGTTGCCACTGGACCGGCGGTGCTCTATCACCTGCTGGCTAACCTAACCTAAAGTAGCCCGGGCAGATTTTACAAATTCAACATTGTAGTGTAATAATAATAATGATGAATTTTGAATTAAATTTCACTATGACCCGCTTGTACATAATGTGATTTGAATTTGAGAGAGATGAGACAGGCCTGTTGGTCTAGTGGTTAGTGACCCTGACTGCTATGCCGGAGGTCGTGGGTTCGATTCCCACCCAGGACAAATGTTTGTGTAATGAGCATGATCATTTGTTCTGTGTCTGGGTGTAATTTATCTATAATATTTATATATTTAGAAATATATAAGTATGTTTATCAGTTGTCTAGTACCCATAACACAAGCTCTGCTTAGCTTGGGACTAGATGGCGTTGTGTGATAGTTGTGGAATATTTATTATTTATTATTATTATTATTAATTTGGAACAGGACATCATTCAGATCGTTGGACATTGGTGGGTCGACATTGGTGTCGAACATTTTGGACCCAAAACTGATAGCCGCGGAAAATAAGTAAGGTTTTGTCTTGGGAAATAACACCCTCAACATTTTTTACTACTAAAACGACGGGATACAGTTAACCCATTCGCTGCGATTTAAGTTTGAAAATAATAAAAATATTATTTTGGCTTGTAATTGTTTGCGAAGTTTATCGTTTTTTGTGAATGAATGCCTGCGTTCCTGCATATTTATACTGCCTAATGGCACAACACTGATGCATTCTTACAGATAATTCCTGGGGAATGGCTATCACTAAATGGAAAACACTAGATGGCGCTGTATGTTTGTTACACTGTTATATTACAGTGTAACAAACATACAGCGCCATCTAGTGTAAATTATCCAAAGCACTATGATGAGCGGCATCATAAACTAGAAGACAGCAACTACAAACGATTTCAGTAGACAGGTGACGCCATCTACAATCGTCAAGCCCTTGTCGCTAACAAAGGGAGGGGCCGGTATTATCGGGCCACCGCACACCGCGGCCTGGCGAAGCCCTGGCGCCGCCCGCCACGCCCCCTGATGGGGGCGCCGTGACTTCCAACATAAATCGTCAGTCACTAGCTAGAGGTTTCTTAGCTCGGTAGTCACGCAGCCAGCTCTGATCCTTAGTAGTACGACTAGTTCCCTGCTTCGATAGCCTAGAAGTCTTCAGGAAACTAGCCAGCTAAAGGAGGTCTGAAGGGTGATAGCCACGTAGTCCCTTTCATCCCTCTACTAAGGTTTGCCTCATGACGTCAACGCCGGCTGCCGCTGAAAACCAGCGCTTGGGCTCTGTCTCGTATAGGGTCTTAGCATTATGCTGAGCGATGGCCGTTTTGCGTGAATGTGACGCATGTTTACCCCCAACTTGTCTTTTTTTGGGTGTTTATGTCCTTTTGTCATGCGTCATGTTTGCCGCAAATAAATGCATTTCCTTTCTTTCTTTCTTTTCATGATATATATAAATTGTAACGTGTAACGTAAAATAAGTTAAGTTGCCAATAAAATATCATCAAGTTCAACGGGGCTTTAATTTCACAACAAGCAACCCTACAACAGTAGTTTGTGATAACACGGGATTTCTCATTAACAGTCACCTAACAAGAGATATTCATTTATATTATTAAAGTCAAATAATTTATTTCAAATAAATGATATTAGGTACCATATATAACCGAAGAGGACTAAACTTCATGTTTTTCTGTGTACTTTCTACGAAATATTATATAATAGTATACCAAAGTGTAAAAAAAAACACAATGAATAATAAAAGTAGAATGGAACGCAAACCACAGGTTTGCAAAGCAGTCGTCGAACTACTAAGCTATTTGACTAAAATAGCCACACCAACATTAAGAAACTTTTTCGTTTAACTTTGAACTGTTTGATGTTATAGTTTTGGTTACATCGAAAGGTTTGTTAAAGTATAAGGTATCCAGTGAAATAGCATTGAAGGCCTGGGAATTTAGACAAAATTATATTTGTTGACGAATACTGTTTTTTTTATTTATTAATAAATACATAAATATTGGGTTTTCGCGAATCCCATGAATGTTTGAGGTTAAATGCTCCCAATTGTTACAAATTGATCGCAGTAACACGTCCTGAAAGGAAAACATCAAATTGCAAGTCACCCCTATATATCATGATTGACTGCTTAGCCCCATACGAGTAAAGGTATAGTGTCATGATAATCATTTAAAAGGTTAAATCTGTAACTGCCTGCAATATTATAAACTTTTGGCTCGTCTTTTTGCAATTTGCTGTAAACTTTATAAGAATACGACCAAATTAATGCAATATTGCTCATCCCGCATAGCAAAAAGCGTGATAATTTATAGCCTTAGACTTATAGGGAATATCTACGCATTTGAACAGAATCAGTCCAGTAGTATTTGTGTGATACTGGAACATACATTCAAACAAACAGAGTTCCCAGACCTCGTAGCAATTACTATTTTTCAAAAATATTCAATGTACAGTGTTTTAACTTCGCTACGATTTTATTAAATCTAGCTATATAGATAAATCCAGGTTTCCTCGCGACGTTAACCTTCATCGATATAATAAAATAGAATATATTTATTGTAAAACATGAGTATACTTACATCATCAATATGTCTGTTCAAGATAAACTCAGAGAGTACATTTGAATTGAAAAAGACCCATTGGTACTTGCTCGGATTTGAACTCACAACCTTGTGCATGAGAAGCGACGCCTTCAACCACTACGACCCGAATATTAATAAAATAAAGTAAAAACCACCCTTCTCTTAATCTGAAGTATATGATCCACCGATAGGTCTGTGGGCAGTGAACAAGACAGGTGAGCCCCCGGATTTAACTGCGATTGTTTGGGAAATACAACCTCTTAGCTACTTAGTTGATGCAATAAATAAAAATGAAAAATGTGGACATCGCGCGGCACCCGTAAATCACACAATAAACTCTAACTAAGGGTAATTACATGCCAAAGATCCAGGCAGGAGGCCAAGCATCGAGGTAAACCTCCAAGCAGCCCGCGTTGTATCGCACTGAGGTAGGTAATCCTTCGGCATGTGCGTGCATGTGTTTTATATACATAGGTAGAGGTGGTGAGCTTAACCACGACCGCGAGGTATCGCAGTGAGCAGTGAGGCATCTTTGATATGTAATTTATTACCCATGCTCATCTGTAATAGCCATACCCATCCCTTATTGAAACGATGTTACCTGGGCTAAGTCTTTTGGTAAATAAATGATTCATAATTAGCCTATATTGTTCCCACTGCTGGGGCACAGGCCTCCTCTCTTCGAGATGGAGTGTTAGTCAGTAAGGATTGCATTCGATTGCAATGAATGTTCCTGTTACCAAATATAGTATTGTATATAATATTGCATACCAAACGCAGACTGTACCTATTGACTTTGCGAAAAATATAATTATTTTGGATAGGATCGTCGCACTAAATATAATTATTTTGGATAGGATCGTCGCACTAAATATAATTATTTTGGATAGGATCGTCGCACTAAATATAATTATTTTGGATAGGATCGTCGCACTAAATATAATTATTTTGGATAGGATCGTCGCACTAAACAGAAAAATAATATTAGTTAGAAAAAACTTATTTGCAACTCAAATCTAAATTTTTTTTCGTGTGGAAATTACTTCAATTTCTAACACTAGAGTTGCTGTTGCTGGATACTGTTGCAATTACTGTTTGGTGGGCAGACGTAGGTACTATCGGCTGCTGTACACATATACCTAATGTATGTCGTATGGTATTTATCTTGGTCACGGTATGAAGATGAGAGGTGGAGCGACTGGCGTGTTTTCTAGAAGAAATACTACTTCTATGTCTTCTGACTTTGATAATGATATACTACTTACTTACCAACAGTAATAAAAATGTTTTATAACGTATGTATTTTTTTTCATGAACTGTTTGCAACACCCTATGTACCTACTATTTATTACAAAGCAGTGCAATATTTCAATACCTTATTATACAAATGGGACCAACCAACTCACTAAACAAACTATTGTTTGGTCGTATTTCTCAGGATTCCCGTTAGACGAAGTATCATTATTACTACCACTACAATATAGAGATCATAAGGAACAAATCGATATGCGTTTCATTAATATACGTCATAATTTTTGGTGGGCTTAATCCCTAAAGAAAAACAACCTCCAACGATGGAACCCTTCAAACTTGTCGCTTCACGAACTTCAGTTTTATGTGAACCTTCAAATCGCCATACCAAAGTTACGTAATAACTTATTGAAATCAAATATTACTTTTATGTTGTATTATGGCCATTCTTATTGGCAATAAAATTTATGGAAACAGTCTATACTATTTTATCGCACTTCTTAGTTTTTGTGTTTTTGAAAATTATTTCAACAAAATAATGTTCTTTTATCTTGAATTTCACACGCTTTTCACATTATTTGCATTCATTTTGATAAAAGTGCTATGCGATGTGAAAATCATTTCGACTACTCCAAAGGGTAAGTTACTAAGTACATCTTTTTTTACTAGCTTTTAGTATTCTAACGCAGGACAAAGATGATTCCCTCCTTCCATTTCATTAATTATACCTTGTACACCATCGTTACCCACCCTATAATAACATTGTTGTTTTGAATACAGGCTGGCAGGGACATCGACGCGCAAACGGTAACCATGAATTCAGTACATGATTCTAGACGTCCCCCTAGCGTAGAAATTTTGCGTCGGTTATAAAAAAAAAAAAATCATAGAAAAATGCAATAACTACGCCGTCAAAATGTATCATCATCATCTACCTAGCCTTTTCCCAACTATGTTGGGGTCGGCTTCCAGTCCAACCGGATGCAGCTGAATACGTGTCTGACATGGAGCGACTGCCTATCTGACGCTCAAAATGTGTGGTACAGCAATTATTTTTTTAATGGCCGACTTACTGTTTCTAATTAATTCTACTTATCAGAATCATGTACAAGAATGGTTGCGCGTCGATGTCCCTGCCACCCTGTAAATACCACATACCTAGGTAAGTACAGGTAGGTAGGTTTACCCACTTGGTGCACACAGCGACACATCAAGCAATCGATACATACTTGTTTCTAGTTAATTAACTTGTTTGTGTTACAACAACTGCTTTAGCTAATCGTGATAATAATTGAAGTGTAATAAAAGGTAACAAATATTATTTTGAGGATAAAGCGAATATTCTCCATGGACATTCTCGCCTCTCAACAGTTGAAATCTAACTTCGTGTGAACGAAGCCCACGTTAGCACGGACGTAAAAATATCGCGACATGATTTTTATCGCGCACTGTGGGATTTTCAACTCTCAGCGCTAAGCAGTGCGTTGAAAATCGAGTGCGCGAAAAAAGTCGATGCTGGAAAAACGCCCGCGCGAATTTGGGCTTAATCATATTTAAATTTTTTACGGTTTCACAAAAAATATACCTAAATAATTATAGAGGTCCATATCTATACAGTTGATGTATCTAATTAGTATTCAAAGTATATTGTGAATGAAAAGTAATCTTTGCTTCCAGTTGACGTGAGCCATTTCAACACGACTGTTTATTGCAAGTTTCAACCTAATGCCTTCATCTGTTCTACTCGCAAGAAATCCCGCAAGTGCGTGTTAAAGATGTTATATTAAACATTATCGTAATATATAACGTGCCGCTACAATGACGACATTAATTCAACACACGGGTAGGGCTAGTGGCCAGTAATCGATAATTCGTTATTTGAAAACTACCGCCTGCGCCGCTCGCCGACGACGTAGGGCTCTCTCTCTTTCCTTCAATACGCCTACCCTACTCTTTGCACGTTATTCGTTTTAATTTCATTGATATGATGTAATGATCCGTGACCCCTGCGCTACTTCACCTACTCACGTTTAGATTTTTGCCCCATTTCCTACATAAAAGTGGCAATCAAAACATACAAAAATACCGTAACGTAAACTAACGTTATTTTTTTTTTATATTTCTTTGGTTTGGAGTTTGCTGTCTCGGTCTTTGCGTTTCAAATATATGGTGTTTGTGTTTTGATAAGCTTTCATAGGAAATCAATGACATATACGTATTTTAGAAGTTTTGCATTCAATTTAAAACTGGGCACAGTATGCGAGGCTAAAGACTACCACGTTACTATTCTCGCAACGGAAAAAGGGCTTTTCATCATTGAATGGACATTGAAACTATTCAGACGGTCGGGGCCAAACCGCACAGCCCAGTTAAAATCCGATTCGTTGAAATAATCATTATCAAAGCCAGCTCAGATTAGGCTGCTTTCAATGGATGGTGTGAATAAGTGGGGGTTGGGGTTGGGGTTAATGGGGTTCTCACATTTGCACTCTAATTTTTATACAGTAGATGGTCTATGAAGCCAATTATAGGAAGACCTTCATCACCCTTTGGTTAATTGGCCTATACCAAATGCTGATATTGTAAATAAATAAACCAGAAAAAGGTCACGTGATGGAAACGAAACAAAAACAAAATTGGAAACGTGAGAAATTAGGGTATCTTTTACATTTTATTTACAAAGCTTTTTTTTTAATAGCAAAGAGGAGGAGTGCTCTGTGTACATCCACCTTTCGCTAGATATTTTGATGGAAGTGCTTTTGCTTTTTAGGTTCCGTATCTCAAAAGGAAAAAGTAAAACCCTTGTAGGATCACTTCATTGTCCATCTGTCTGAATTCAAATACCTATTTATACGCCGGGCAAAAGTGTTTCTGCTGGCGGGAAGGGATTGTGCTTTGTTTTAGTTGTGTTTGATGAGAGGGGTTGGCAAGAAGACGGATTTTTTTCTGGTTTTTTTCATCAAAATACATCGGTATTTTGTATTGTATGTTATTATATTTTTCAGATATTACTTCGACGTTCAGCTGAAACGATGCGTACCTTTTGAATATGCACATTGTAACCACAGCTACAACATGTTTGATGGAAGACATCAATGTCTGGATGCATGTCGAGGTAGAATTTTTTTTTTAATGCCAAGAGTTAGTGTGCCGTGGGTACCCACTGTGGGTGCCCCACATGCATAGATTATGCACTGGAATGAAAAGAATAACACTTTCAAATGACTTAGGGCCCACAGCAAATTAGCATTTAAAATAGGTGGTATAAAGTATCTACAGGAGGAATGTGGATCGTATCCTCGACGTCTGACTTTACTTCGGGGTATATTATGTTTTTTATGTATAGTCCTTCAGACCGTATTTCGGCCATGGCGGCCAATCTTAACAGAGACTAGCCTTCGGCGCGGGAGATACTATAGTGCATAAGTGTGTGCGTAGACACGGGTGCACTATCCTTTTCCTCACTCTCAAAGTCCGATGGGTCGGCAATCCGACATGACCAGGCGCAGGACCCCGATGGTCTTGTGGTCGCAAGCGCGACTGCTGAGCATGGGGTCTTGGGTTTGATTCCCAGGTCGGGCGTAGTGTTATTGGGTTTTACCATTAGGAATTTCCTAGTAACTGTTTGGAAGTTGATGGTGTGATACCCCGTGCCGCGGTAACCGCGTTATTTAGGTATGCACAACTAATAGAAATACACAAAAGGGTAAGCACCGCACCTGTGGTACCCCTGGAATTGCAGATGTCCAAAGACAGCGGTGACCACTGATCGATGGGCTGCCTGCTTGTTTGCCAATATATGACATAAATGCACAAGTAAAAACAGCAAAACCAACGATAGCATAGTTAAAAAACTGAGAACTCTCAGAATCAGGAGATGTACAGGTACACCTACCTACTTCTGCTAATTACATTTTATTACAGACGACGCGTACGCACCAATTCCAGAAATTATGGCAGAAGTCGTTTACTGCCGGTATCAACCCGACTTCGGAAAATGTAACTCGTATCACCCTTCGTAAGTTATTTGTCTATCAATATATTGTCAATCACGCTGTATCATTTTTGACAATTCCCAGTAAATTGAAACCTCGCTAAGGTAGAAAATATCTGACTGTTACTTAGAGAAATCGACGTTGTCGTTTTGTGATGGCAAGCGACATTCAACATTAGGGTGGTAGTGCAGTTTCGACTTACCGGAAATTATTTTTACATTTATTTTATTGTATGGGTATTCACATAAATTAAATTTTAAATAAGAATTTCAATTGGAAAAACACCTTTTGCTTGCTTATGCACGGCATGAACTATCCTCATAAATTTTCTCTTGTTCGTGCTGACACTAGAGATAAAGAATAATAAGCATAATCAGTCTATAATGTTCCCACTGCTGGGACACAGGCCTCCTCTCGGTGAGAGGGAGTGGGCCTAATCCACCACGTGGGCCCGGTGCGGGTCGGCTGGTATATCATGTCTTCGAATTTTTGGTTAGGACATGCCGGTTTCCTCACGATATTTTCCGTCACCGTTTTCAGTGCAGTGGTCATGAAATAGTTTACACAAATTAAAGTACCTGTCAGGGTTCGAATCTACGACCTACTCGTGTGTCGTGACGAACTCGTGTGTCGCGGTTGTTACCACTGGGCGACTCGAGGAAGAATAATAAATTGATGTAATTATTGTTTTTCAGGTGGTACTACGACATTACGGATATGAGGTGCAAAGGTTTTTCATACAGCGGTTGTGGAGGTAACCGCAATAGATTTCCTACTGCTAACGAGTGTGGAGATGTCTGTGGATCTGCTATTGTATATGAAAGTTAAATTCTAATGAATATTATATGTTTGGTTTGTTATTGCATACCGCTATACCTGCCTATAATTTTTTGGGGTTCCGTACCCAAAAAGTACTAACGGGACTTTATTACTAAGCCTCTGTTGTCCGTCCGTCCATCCGTCAGTCTGTCTGTAGCAGGCTGTATCTCATGAACCGTAATAGGTAGACAGTTGAAACTTTTATAGTGTGTGTTACTATTGCCGCTATAACAAGAAATAATTAAAATAAAATAAAGCAAAAATTAAAGGGTCTCCTTATAAAAACGGGTTTTTTTCGGCGTATTTGGCCTTGTGGTACGGATCCTTTCGTGCGAGAGTCCGACTCGCACTTGGCCGCTTTTTTACACTGGGGATATTTTCTTACCATTTCGTTTAGTCGTACATACTCAATCTTTTATATTTTACTAACTTCTGTCCGCGATTACGCCCGCGTGTTTCTTGCTCTCCCAACCCGGGCATCGCATCGCATCGTTCGCCCGCGCTATCTGCTTCTCTGGTTTTTCGCTTATAATGCTTTCTGACTTTTTTATTTTTGTTCGGCTCCTTAGGATCCTAGCGTGATGTTAAATATGTCTATAGCCTACAGCCTTCCTCAGGAATTGGGCTATCAAATGCAAACATATTTTTTCAAATCCGATCGGTAGTTCCAGAGGTAAGCGCGTTCAAACAAAAAAACAAACAAACTCTTCAGCTTTATTATTAGTATAGATTAATAAACTTAGGCCGCGTTTACACCAAATCTATATACAGCCGCCGACTATTAGAGTCAAGTCCAAAATGTATGAAATAAAAACAACGTCAGCCGCCGACTGGCCGTGCTACGTTTTTCATAAAAAACTTTTTAAAACTTTCTGCTACAAAAAATCTATAAAACTTCCAAGTTTCTAACATTTTGAACCTAATCGTCAAGCAGCTGTTGATCATGTGTGTAGGTATTTCGCGGAGTTTGGGAAGAACCTCGTGTCCGTTATCACTTCGCGTTATCCGATGCCCCCCAGCCCGTACTCGCGGCCTCGTAAAAATGTTCACCTTAACTCACTAGTTCTCCTAGAATTTGATGAATCGGATATAAATAATGTCATTATTCAACTTCGTCGAGATTCTGCTACCGGTTGGGATGGCATCTCAATAAATCTACTAAAACAATGTCGTCATGTCCTCGTATCTCCAATAACACATATTTTCAATCGTTCAATTGCCACTGGTATTTTCCCCGAAGCTTTTAAAAAGGCTGTTGTGCATCCGATTTATAAGGGTTCCCACCCTTAATATATATATACTAATATTATAAACAGGTAACGTTTGTTTGTATGTGGGGGGTGATTTCTGGAACTACCAGTCGAATTTGAAAGAATATTTTTGTTTTTGATAGCCCAATTCTTGAGGACGGCTATATAAAGGCTACATAAAATCACGCTAGGATCCTAAGGAGGCAAGCGAAAAGAAAAAAAGTCAGAAAGAATGCTAAGCGAAAACAAAGTAGTAGCTCTGGCAGGCGATGCGATGCGACGCGTGGGTCGAGGTAGAAGGTAGTAGATGACAGGTTTACTATATTGCTTGTTAATTTCCATTAACCAAGAGGAGCATTAAGTTTATTGCATCATCCAAACAGAACTGACTGGAAGCCACGAGAGCAATTACTAGCTCAGGAAAGCTTATACGGACACTACTTGAACTAATTGTGAATGTTAGCGTGGAGCACCACACCTACGGTGCTCAAAGGCACTCATCTAGAGCTAATATTTTATTACCACTTTGTAAACCTAGGAATCAGAATCACACAAACTCGGCTTTATTTTTCTTGAACAGCATACGCGGATTAAGTGGTAATTTAGGTTTGTAGGATAGCTCGCAAATTAAGTAGGGTTTGAGATCAATATATGTAGTTCCTGGTTTTCAATACTTCATCGATTTGAATATACGAGTGTGTGCTGTTGGCATTCTCCGGCTTTTTAAAATATGTGGTAGATTTGGTCAGTCTGGATACTGAAACCATAACGTATTTATTATCTTTAGCCAATCTGGTCGCCCTGAGAAACAAAATCATTACTAGTATTTGCCAAAGAGTTTTCACTGGCAACCCATTATAATCCATTCTTAATAATATTATAAATCGCAAAGTAACTCTGTCTGTAAGTTACCTTATCAAGCCTAAACCACAGAACGGATTTCGATAAAATTTTGCAAGGAGATAGATGACAGCTTGAGGAAGGACATAGGCTATTTTTTGTCCCGGTAGCATGTTCCCGTGGGATAATTTCCGACATCCGACATTCGATCAATTCAGGCGAAGCCGCGGCCAGAAGCTAGTAAGATATAAAGATAATCATTATTCTGAGTAATTATGGATCTTGCTAACCCAGTGAAATTGATTTTATGTCCGAATCCTATCCACATGGGATCCTGTACATAACCAATCTTAATAATTTTACTGTCAATTGGTCCATTGGTGCAGTTTTATGCAATGACTGGTACGGAGGAAATGGGACATGAAGAATAAAGGATGATTAACTGACGAAAACGTGTCAGAGCCTTAACACAGTAGGTACGAATATTTTTTTGGAACCAGTTCATGATACAACGTGGGACGGCTGCGTCCATTTTGAGCGTTTCTGCACCGACACATTGAATAGGCTGGGACACAGGACGAGCCCATCATGATCTACAATACTGTCTTGCCACTGCAAGACAACCCTTTGTCTGTCAGAAGAGCCCTCTCTTCTCGTAGGGTTGCATAATGTAATTCCATAACAAGCCGCCATCTTGATATAGTATCGTGTCACGCGTAGCAGCTGCTTAGGCACGGCGTAGCAGCCACGTAGGCACGGCGTAGCAGCTGCGTAGGCTCGGCGTAGCAGCCGCATATGCATGGCGTAGCAGCCGCGTAGGCACGGCGTAGCAGCTGCGTAGGATCAGCGTAGCAGCCGCATAGGCACGGCGTAGCAGCCGCCTAAGCACGGAGTAACAACCGCATAGGTACAGCGTAGCAGCCGCATAGGTACGGTGCAGTAGCCGCCTAGGCATCCCATAGACTAAATTAAATTCAAACTAGTGTCTTCATTCTGAGATGTAGAACGATTTGCAAAAAAAGGCTGGCTTATAGTTACAGTTACAAAACGCAACATTACTTTATTTTAATTTCTTAATTCTCAAGCAAGCTTAGAATAGAATACTCTTTATTTTATACACCATATAAATAGCATAAGAATAATCAGCCTATAATGTTCCCACTGCTGGGATACACGCCTCTTCTTGGTGAGAAGGAGTGGGTCACCAGGCGGGCCCAGTGCGGGATAGTAGATGTCATTCGAATTTTAGGTTCTAATTCTCAAAGTAACACATAATTAATTCCGTACCTGTACAATAATTAACAATAGTGAAACTTACAAAGGTCGAGATTGTAAATCCACTAATGAATGCCATTTATACTCACATTTCGAGGGATTTGGTACTTTAGAAAGCGGTAACCGAATAGTCGTCCTTTGTTTTCATTCATAAACACTAGAGTTAATTTGCAATGAACATAAAATGTAAGTATAAATTACGCGATAAGGTTTACATTCACTTGGCGCTTTGAATTAATTTAAGCCAGCAGCGTTTTTTCTATTAGCCTGTACTACAGCTTGGAGTTGTATTTGAAGTTTGAAACCATGCGCTTCAGGATTTGATTCCAAAGTTATCCCGAGCCAGACTCACCTGCGTGTGATTAAACCTGGAAACATCAGCATCATCTGCAGCTTATAGCTGTACTATTTATTTTATTTATTTATCCATTTATTTCAGGCATCAAGGCCCATATAAACATCTTGGGGCCGCATCTGTGGGATATCGGGTACGACTGGGTGCTGCGCGCCGACCTCCCTAGCGGCGTCAGCCCGGTTTGCTACGCTGACGACACGCTGGTCCTGGCGCAGTGGAGGTCGCACCAGGCGGCGGCCGAAGCAGCGAAACGCGGGGTTGCGACAATCGTCGAAAGAATCCGGCAATTGGGACTCGAGGTGGCATTGCACAAGTCTGAGGCCATGTGTTTTCATGGTCCTCGGGACGCGCCACCTCCGGGGTCACAAATAACGGCGGGAGGGGTTCACATCGGCGTCGAGCTGACGATGAAGTACCTGGGACTCGTCCTCGACAGCCGGTGGAACTTCGTGGAGCACTTCCGACGTTTGGCTCCCAGACTGGAGTGGGCCGGGGCTGCCTTGAGGCGGCTCCTGCCCAATCTAGGGGGACCAAACGCCTCCTGCCGGAGGCTCTATGCCGGGGTCGTTCGGTCCATGGCCCTTTACGGGGCACCGGTATGGGCGCGTCCCCTGAGGCGGCGACCAGCCCGCCGGTTGAACGCGTCCCAAAGGGTCATGGCTGTCCGGCTGATCCGAGGATACCGCACGGTCTCCGCTGAAGCGGCGAGCCTCCTTGCCGGATTGCCGCCATGGGATCTGGAGGCCAAAGTCCTCGCCCACATATGGGAGTGGCGAGAGGAGGCAAAACGCCGGGGCGTAACTCCGCTGCCGCGAGAAATCACGGTACAGCGGACAGAGCTCCGGCGGGATCTCATAGCGGCACGGAGAGTGCGATTGTCACAACCAAGTGCTGGGCACGCCACAATAGTGGCGATAAGTCCCCTTTTTGAGGAGTGGCTACCCACCACGGCGCCCTCAACTTCCGCTTGACGCAGGTCCTCATCGGACACGGTTGTTTCGGGAGGTTCCTGTTCAGGATAAAACGGGAGGAACCGCCAGGGTGTCACCACTGTGTGGATCGCCCGGAGGACACGGTGGAGCATACGGTGGAGGTATGCCCAGCTTGGGTGGAGCACCGCCGTGTCCTCGTGGCGGCGATTGGCGGCGGGGATCTCTCGCGTCCGGCCCTGGTCCAGGCCATGGACGGAGCGAGAGTGAATGGGAGGCAGTTACCTCCTTCTGCGAAGCAGTAATGCTCGCGAAGGAGGAGGCAGAGCGCGTGAGGGAGAGGCAATCTCTGCGCCCTCACGCCCCTAGCCACCGCAGGACACGCCCTGGACGGGAGTCAACAGCCGGCTTCCGGCCACCGTAGGCGCGGGCTTGCGCCCGGTAAGGACCAGGCCCGGGTTGACGGCGCGTTGTGTTCCACGCGCGCCTCAAAGAGATGTCAGCACGAACTGACGGGGTCCGCTAGGGCCGATGCCGCCGGGGCTGCGGGTTGTTTGAAAGAGATACCGTGGCCCCTGGCACAGACAAATGTAGGAACACTGGTGGGTTTTAGTCAGTAAAAGTCTGACACGCCCTTCCACTCAGCCCAGAGCAGGAGAGGTCATTTGATGATTTCCCACCCAAAAAGAAAGGCCCATATAAACACATACAATACGATATTAATATAACTTAAAAATACTATAAATACATACAACATTATAATGACACTAAAAAACTAACTAACGCACACGAAGTGTCTGCGTCGTGTTTCGCTGACTGGTGTCATGTAGCCGACTATACCTCTTTTTGTCGTTTTGACAGTACCTGAGGGGCAATTCTCGTAGTTGTAAGACTGAAACGAAAACAGAACGTTCAGTAAGAAGGCCAATTCCCGTAATTAAAAACGTTCAAAATCTAGTCACAATCTCATCTCAGCGACAATCAATGTCAAAAATGTAGGGTATTTTGACAGATTGAGACTGAGATCAGACTGTGAACGTTCTTAAAATTACGAGAATTGCCCCTATCTCAGACTCAATCTGTCAAAAGTACAACCAAACGATAATGTCCATACATTTCTGACAAGTTTTTGACATTGATTTTCGCTGAGATAAGATTGCAACGGTTAGATTTTGAACGTTTCTTACTGGAATAGGCCTTCAGGTGAGCAGTTATTTAACTGGAATTTAACAATGAAAACGAAATAAATTGGATATAGGGTATTTTTATTCCCATAAATCTCCACGCATTTTTCCCCAGTCCGTGACACGGGTTCAACCAGTTTACCTCAAAATGTTTCGCCAAACATAATAAATTATATTTCACCGCCACAATTTGAACAAACAATAGGTACATTATACAGGCTGTTGTGAGGATTCTACTAATGGATCCGTTTGCAAATATAATTGGTTTCTTAATTGCATCCACAAATGACGGAAACAACACGGTGCTGGAAGATTTACATACGAAGTGCGGTTTCCGTGATAAAGGATTTAAATCGTCTTCATCAACATTTTACTGACTGCATTAGCGACATGACAGCTTTTGTGAGAGAGCTGTTAATAATAAAAGTACTTGGGTTTTAATGGGGTGCTAATAATTTAACACCTTACCTGAAATATTAGATTTAAGATGTAGTTTATCATCATCTGCCTAGCCTTTTCCCAACTACGAGTATGTTGGGTCGGTTTCCAGTCTAACAAGTCAGATAGGCGGCTGCCTATTTGATCTCCACAACCCAGTTACTGGGTTATAATTCGATAGCCTTGGTAAGACTGGTTATCAGACTTTCGGACTTGATTACCAAAGATCCACAAAATACAGCCGGGAGCGATTGCTTAACGTGCTTAGGGGGAAGTTTCCAACTCGGTGTAAGGGACATCGAATCTGTAGCTTTAACAACCATGAATTCAGCAAATGATTCTAAACCCCCCAGGGTTAAAACAAAATTCGTCGGTTAATTAAAAAAAACCGCTTTTTCATACAAAAGTGCAATAAGTACCTACAATGTCAAAATGTATGGAACTGCTGATTCTTTTTAATAACCTACGATAAACAACGCTTGTAGGCCCAGATTCATCTACTGAATTCATGGTAAAAGTTCTCGTGTCGATGTTCCTTACACCCTGTATTTTAGAATTTTAGGAATGATACGGCAGAAAAAGTCCACAGCTAAACATTATGCCAGTAAAAGGCAAATAAAATATCACGTGTAAAATATTCTTACTGCAATACGACCGCAGTGGGAGTGTTGGCAGACCAACGGTCAGGTGGGTGGACGACCTACAGAAGATCGTGGAGAAGACCTGCAGATATATTCTGTAAAAATCTCACCGTATAAACTTAGGAGCTAGAACTAAGTGAGCATGTAGTGAGCTGCCAACACTGGCAATCCCTCATCAGGTGGAATGACAGCTCTCTTTACCTAAATTTTCACGATGAGATTTTTACAGAATACTTAGACCGGGTGAATGAGACTCACGACTAACTACGAGACTGAGAACATGGACCAGGGAAGCATGACACGAGAGGGAGGAGGCTTGTACTCATCAGTGGGTGGAATAAGGCTACCAATAATATAATGATGATAAAAACAACCGCAACATAGATTTGAAAAGCTTAGACAAGCTAATTGCGTCTTTCTGAATGAAAGATTAGCAGGCCACAGGAAGGTCCTCATAATCTTAATACTCTCCAAGCAAAGGCATATTTCTCACCTTATTGTTAAGAGCAGAAATTAATTACTTTAATGGCATGACCTCTCATACCCTCACGGCTAAAACAACCGCACGAGTTGTAGGTAAATGAGAAATTACCGTTTGCTAAGCTCACATAATTACTAATTATGTTTTAACCATAGCAAACCCTTTTGGTGAAGGCCATAACCAAATTAAATAACTCTTACACACGCTGTCTACATCTCTTTATCTACTTTCCTAGCGCAGGTATGCTGGAAGAGATTTCTTTAGAAATGAGCATCACGTTTGTACCTGTTTTTCGATTCTCTTTTTTTCTAGTCTGTTTTTTTATGTGTTCACAAACGGATAAATGAAAAAAAAAATCAAACTCAAATAAACCAATTACAAGCACTTTTAAATTGTCAAGGGGTCAGTCAGAAAGTTGAAGCTAGTTGCCCATTCCAAAGCTTAGTTATCTACCTATGGAGAAGAACTGGCAAGAAACTCTACGGACACTCTTTTAAATCTACAAAATATTGGTTACATCATTCGTGTTACAATTATAAATATGAGGTCGATGTAGAAAGACGTGTGTCGAATTGTATGATGACGTTTATAGTGGTAGTCACAACATCACACCTGTTTTCGCAGAAGGGTTAGGAAGACCTGTAACTAAATATAATCCATAGAAAAATCTTATACTTATCTATGGTGCAACCGGCCGCTGTTCACCAGTTATTCCCCTCTAAAATTCATTCATTCACTGACGGACAACGCACACCTTAAACCGTAGAGTCTATAAGCCTGAAATATTGCACAGAAGTTCTCTATATTATAACGTAAGTGAGTACTAAGAAAATTCATCCCCCAAATGGGTGAAGGTTGAAGGGAGGTGAAGGTTATTATGGAAATTCGTCAATTTTGACAATGGGATATACCATCGATGGCTTGTGATGAATAAATTCCTTCTGCTTAGCTTTTACTTAGCATAATCAGCCTATAATGTTCCCACTGCTGGGACACAGGCCTCTTCTCTGTGAGTGGGCATGGGCCGTAATCCACCACGCGGGCCCAGTGCGGGTTGGTAGATGTCACATGTCTTCGAATTTTTGGTTCTAGGATATGCGGGTTTCCTCTCCGTTTTGAGAGCAGTGGTGATGAAATAATTTGCACAAAGTAAAGCGCCTGCCCGGGTTCGAACCCACGACCTAGAACTGGTAAGTCGGGGCCGTTATCACTGGGCGACCACTGCTCACTTGCTTTTACTTGCTTGCCGCTAGTATCATGACCGACTGGTTAAGGGATTTGTATCTCAAGGACGAGAGCGCAGCGACCGTGAAGCTGCTCCCTAATCTCGTAACACACTATCAATCACAATCTGAATAATTTTGAAGGAAGTTGCTAATCCATTCCTTATAAAGGATCTTCTTAAAGTTTGTCTGCTCAATACCGTAAATGAAAACCATTGCTACTGATGTTGTGTTACGCGCTCTGGAAAAACAGACGTGATTGTTACTTGCTAGCCCCCGCTAGCAAGTAACAATCACGCCTGTTTTTCCAGAGGGGTTAGGGAAACGTGATTTCTTCTTGCCAATTATTTATGGCCTTATCTGTACCCTTCATCAGGCAACATACAAAGAGCAAGTATAGAGTTACGGATGGTTATTACTAAACTATATACTACACTACTACTATTTACTACTATATTTGTATGACCTACAAGTAGTTGTTCCGGGTCTGGCTGTTTGTGTATGTGAGTTTAAATGTTTGTAAACACACCCACGATACAGGAGAAATTCCTAGTGTGGGGCAACGTTTTAATAAAAAAAAAAGTCGGTACACCTGTTTGGGAGCTACGATGGCGCAGACAGACACACAGATACACACGTTAAACTTATAACACCCCACTGTTTTTGTTGGGGGTTAAAAAATAACGATGATGACTGCATTAGTTAAATGTAGTTTCGCGACTGGAGTGCATAACAGCTAGGGTTGGATTATCGTAGCTTATATTATTTAGCATAACGGTGCATAAACTTCAGCAAACTTGTGTGCAAACTGTGAGCTTCTGTTGTGTGAACTCCGGCTTACCTGCTATTTCAGGTGTTTCCTGTCGTCTTTAACAAACAGACGACGAAGTTGTGCTGAAATAATAATGGTATTAATTGGACGGTTTAGTTAAGCTTGGATTTGGACTGAAATTAAGGTAGGGGCACACGTGTAGACGTATGTAATCATGGGTAAGTTATTTCTTGTCAGTGAGGTCGAGGGCAGGACAATGGATGAAGGAGGACGTAGGATTTTCACTAATTTGATATGATCCACTACTAACCCGAGGTGGATGAAAGGTGGAGGTAATTTACATAATCAAGCTATTAATGAATGAGTGTGTAGCGCTATCTACAACGCCACATATGAATAACGCGTCATACTGACGTCACGCAAATCCTGCATCTCGCAAGCAGAGTTTACTGCGCAATTAGCATATTATACAATTTCCTAACATCAATCGCGGGGCAATTGCCCGCCAGACACCACACCCGTCTGGTCGGTGGATCCTCCCTTTTCTATAGATGATGAGTGGACTTTACACCCTGTTCCTTATACCTCTATGTATAAGTGTAAAAGCGAAATTTAATAATGATAATGATCCGTCTTGTGTTCTAAGGACTGTAAAACAGTTTTTCTAAGCTTAGTGGGAGTTTTGCGCGTGAGAACCAAATGATAAATGATTTTATTTTTTTAGGTTTGCACAAACACTTTTCAAAACTATATGTGGTCGGCGTTTCCTATCTGATTACTCTGAGAAGAAAGGCAAAAACAAACTCGGAGGTTACAGTCTCTTTTAAAGTCTAGACATAATCTTGGTCAGATCATGTGAAGACTTTGAGAGATTGAGTGGGCCTGTCCAGCCAGTACGCGCATTTGTCAGTAATCGTGTATCTCAACTCAACTTAAGGAGCTCAACGATTCGACGAACAATTATATACCAAAGAAAGGACATTTGGGTAGGCTGCATAAATTACTCAAACTGCTAAATGATTAAAACTATCTCAGAAGAAAAACAGTCCTCATATTCACGATCATTAAAATAATATTAATACTTTACAAACTAAATATTCATGTCATTGTATATATAGAATTCATTAATGTCAATGTGTATATATAAAATACGGATATAAGGGACCACACAGATTGAGTGGCCCTGTCCGACTGGACCGAGCCACTTAATCTGTGTGGTTCACACTGACTAGTGCGACAAGTTTCAACAAGTGTTAACAATTGTTTACGCATCCACAACATCTACCACGCGAAACTAGCACTGGGGAAGAAAAACTATGTATTACGAATTAGTTTGGGTATATAAATCAAGCAGATAAACACAAAACAATCAGGCACTGGCTGTTACACAGATTGCTTACAGAGAACACAAGAGAAAATAATACAATGGTAACTGGCTTCTGAAAACATTCTATCACCATGTATTCATTTCGGACGAGCCGGACTTTTTCCATTGCAACTGATTTTTCTAGATTGCAAAAAAGCAACAAGTTTTGTTACGGTAACGTCAAATTGTGATGTACACACAATCACAATTACGATTGATGATACGTAAACGATTGATAGCAAGCAAAGAATAGCATAAGCAAAATCAGCCCTATAATGTTTCCCCTGCTGGAACACAGGAGAGGGAGTGGGCCGTAATCCACCACGCGGGCCCAGTGGAGGTTGGTAGACGTCACATGTCTTCGAATTTTTTGTTTCTACGACAAGCCAGTTTCCTCACAATATTTTCCTTCACCGTTATGAGGGTGCAGTGGTGCTGGCCCAGTGCTAACGGCCATAAGTTACTAGTTATGGCCGCAGGTATGGACATAGAATCGAACCCTGACAGGCTGCTCTTAAAACAGTGAAAGAATAGAAGATATATAACACGCAGATTGGATGGCGGAAGGCAGAGGACAGAGTGTTGTGGCGCAGCCTTGGTGAGGCTTATATCCAGCAGTGGACTGCGATAGGCTGAGTTGATTGAGTAGGCCACGTAGAGTTGCAATTCTAAATTGCAGCCATGACTCTATATTTATCAACAGTGGTTTATGATTCTAATAATTGTCGGTAGGCAAAACCCAAAATAGCACACATTCATAATATTCTCTTTCGCACATAAATTTAAATACCAGGTAACAACTCGTTAGCTGACTACACACTTAACTCAGTTTCCTGCTCAACAAATAGCGGTGTGAGTCAAAAAGAGGTCAGATTAAATTCCCGCAGCATGAGTCCGAGGTTTTAAGTGCCATCAATAAAATGCAGTCCGCTAAACAGTATACAGTTATTTCTCTACATGCTACAGTCAACTGCTAATCCATACTTCCATACTAATATTATAAATGGGAAAGTAACTCTGTCTGTCTGTCTGTTTCCCTTTCAAGTTCGTGACTATACATAAGTTACTGTGACCGTCTAAAAACGTCAGTCAGTCTGGCACTTTTAGGTGAAAGAAGTCTTTTTCTCAGACTCGTATGTATATATATTTGGTGTTCCTTTGATGGCACTTATTTGTACTGCCACTTGTATTTGCCTCTCACAAATGATTTGCCGTCTTAAATGAATAAATATGCATATAATGTCAATGTCATGTAATGTATGCGTAATGTCATATATAATGGATCAATCATGAAATCAGATATACATAATTGCCGAGTTGTGTTTGTTTGTTTTGTCAAAATAACAGCTTTTTACTAAATGCATATGAAAGTATATACGGTACTTATATCAAAAAAACAATTTGTAATCTCGTCTTTCTTTTAATAAAGTCTGTCTGTCTGTTCCTGCTAATCTCCAAAACAGCTGGACTGATTTTGACGAGACTTTCACTGGCAGAAGCTAATGTTATAAGGAGTTACTAAGGCTAGAATTAGGGTTTCATTGATTTTAATTCTTTTGGCGCACAATAGAATTAAAATCCATGAAATCCAACTTACCTTTATATACATACATCATTTCACGCCTAAGCTACTGAACGGATGTCGATAAAATTTGGCAAAGAAATAGACGGCAACCTGGGGAAGGACATATGCTACTTGTTGTCCCGGTAACACGTTCCCGTGGGATAATTTCCGACATCCACGCGGGCAGAAGTTAGTATAAATTAATATATTTATGCTCCTGACTGTACCCGTCATGTGTGAGAAACTCTTTAGCTCGGTGTCCGACATAATTTCCGCCTGGGTACTGTATACTACTGTACCTACACTGTATCTTGTTACAGGTAGAAGATGCAAATACATAATAATACACCATCTTATTTTATGACGTCATAAAAAATTCTAAGGGTTTACGACAAGATGATAAATGCACTGTAGTCGCATCATTATTTCTCATAATAACAACATATGGCAGCAATGTATTGCAAGAAATATGATTATTATTCTGACCCATCCAGTCATTGCTGTCATGTTTAACAAGTTTTTTTAACAAGTTTCAATTAAATACTAATGGAATAATTTGTATTATCCTCTTCATCTTTTTACGTCCAACAAGAACTTTACAAAAATCTAGGAGTAAAATATTAGCTACTCAGCAAGGTGAGTATAGTCATTCGTTTAAAAATAATACTATCCTCCTGACCAAATTTCATCACGGCACGGCAGCCGGTCTCAACACAGAATAGAGTAGCTAAGTACACAGTAGATTATCACAGTGCAATTGGCACTAACACAATTGCTCTCCCTATTCCCTAAGTCTCATAGTCCGAGAGGACGGCCATCCGTCACGTCCAGGCAGTGATCAGGTGTAGAAGAAACAGCCCAACGAGCTTTCCGATGCACGAAGGTGTCACACCACCAGCTTTCAAACTCCGAGCTGCTATTGAGAAATTCATAATGGAAAAAATTACTCGCTGTCCATGCTCAGCAGTCGCACCTGTGACCTCAGAGCCAAAGGGGCTGTTGAAAGTGTTTAGAGGTATAAGGAACGGTGTGTAAAGTTCACCTGTTACCATGTATCCTGTTTGTAAATTGATATGAAATGTTAATTCTTAAAATACTTACTTGAATTTTCATTGTACCCTTACATTTAGTTTTCTTTCTTAAGTGACATTCCCATACTGTAGCTCCACTTTTATAAGTAGATTTCTTCGTAAATTGGTATCCTGCATATAATAATACAGTGCCGCCCTTTCTATTTATATATTTCAATTCACTTCTTCCTCCGGATGGGCCAGGCTGAGACTCTTGTGACATGTTAATTACTGCTGAAAACAACGGAACGAAGGTCGTCGGACACGAAGTTCAAGCAACTAAATTAAAAGAAAACTTTTCTAATCAAATATGACTTACTGTCATGTAAAAAATAAGAACTCCGTTTTGAACAAAAAAAGCATAAAAAATTCATTATTTGGAAAAAAGGTTTTAACCTAAGAGGTGAGGTTTTAACAATAGGTATTATAACTTTTGCATCCTATACTCCTATTTCTTCCCTTACTATTACCAAGCAAAAATATTAACGGTTTTAAATAGATATTAAATGTACTTAGTTACAAGAGTTCTTCTTTTACACTTTTACCGACATCACGTCACGATTTACCACTGTCAAGTTCATATCACAACTAAATTCCTAGCTCCTATTATCATAAAGGGAGGAATTCTGAACTGGGATTTAGAATGAGCCAATCAGAGCTTCACAAAAAACAATGTTATCTGTGCTTTTCTTCCGCGGCTGCATTGCCGCTCAGCACCGGCGGCGCATCCTTTTCAAGGTCACGTGTTATAATAAGTTTCGTAGGTATTCAATTAGGAAACAAACGCACATATTTCAGTACTATTATGTATGATTATACACATATATGTCGCAATCATATGTGTAGCTATTATGTAGATATTGTTTTTTTAATTTTATATTTAGGCATTTGTATAGGTACAATATTCTCTTTATTAATGCACTCTCACTTCTAATTTTAACTCAACGGGGACAGCGGGCATAATTTGAAAAGTATATATTACAATAAATTAACGGGGACAGCGTACGGGGACAAGGGGAAGTAATTTTAAATATTTTATTAAATTCCCTTTGTTCCCTTTAACGGGGACAAGGCCTACGGGGACAAAGGGACTACAGGAAAGTTCATACACCCACCATAAAAAAGTGAGGATCCTCCGACGAGACGGGTGTTGTGTCTGGTGGGCAACTGCCCGACTATTGATGTCGGGACGTTGTATACATATATGCTGATTGGGCGGAAAACTCTGCTTGCGCGATGCAGGATTTTGCGTGACGTCAGTATGATGCAGTGGTGGTTCAGTGGTAGCGATCCCGACTTACAAGTTGTAGGTCGTGGGTTCGAACCCAGGCAGGCGCTTTACTTTGTGTAATTTATTTCATCACCAATGCTCTCAAAACGGCGAAGGAAAACATCTTGAGGAAACCGGCATGTCCTAGAACCAAAAGATTCGAAGACATGTGACATCTACCAACCCGCACTGGGCCCGCGAGGTGGATTATGGCCCACTCCCTCTCACAGAGAGGAGGCCTGTGTCCTAGCAGTGGGAACATTATAGGTTGATTAATTAGTATGATTCGAAGTTCACATGTGGCGTAGATACCTACCGCCACAATGTGTATGTGGGAAAACCTTAAGACAGGCAGCAATTTAGGATACTGACGCCGATTATTTTAAGTATAGCCATTCGTGGAGCTTGGTATACAATATTGTAGAAGTAATTCTGTTTAATAAATAACGTCAGTAAGTACCTTAGCAATTAAATAAAATACCATACAACGCCATATTTTAGTTCATATCTTTTTAACCGACGAACAAAAAGGAGGTTCTCAAGTCGACGCGTATATATATATATTTTTAAGTATGACCACGCGTAACTTTTTAGAGTAGTCTGATTTTGATAATTCTTTTTTAATTGGAAAGGTTATACCCCAAAGTTGGTCCCATATTAATTTGGAAAAAAAATTACAACCCTAAGGGGTGGGAAAATAGGGGTGATTTATTGTTCACTCACAGATTTGAATGCTGAGTTGTGTATTATTACTCTACAGTGCCACATATGCCTGTCCTTTGGCAAACAATTAGTAGATTATAGCCATAAAAAAATATAAAATAAAAACATTTTAACAAAAAAATTAAACCTGCCGAAAAAACTGAAAAGCAAAAAATAATAAACCTTTTTTATTTAACCTTAATACCCATGTTCTTAAACTAATGTAGGTACATAAGTATACCTAAATAATTTTGAGATGAAGCCTCCGCCATTATGGCGGAGATGGTGACGTCAACTCTGTTGACGTCACGGTTTCTAAAATCCGAATGGTCCCGGTTCTTCGTTATATACTCGTATAATTGTTTTACGCTTTCGCGCTCGTGACAGACTTCTTCAGCGACTAGTCTCATCGAAGTGGGATGCATTTCCTAACGTTATGCGATCTACTGGGCGTGCGTTATATTTTTCTGCGGGTGAATTCGCGTGGCCCGAGTCGTTCTGCCGATGCAAAGTTAGTGCAGCATTGAATGAAACATGCCTGTCATCATCAGTGGTTCGTTGTTACCTAAAACCTACCCCGGTATAAACGCTGTACCCACTAGCAGGAATAGCGCCACCAGAGCGGTGGCAAGCTCCAGCGAAAAAGGCAAAATGTTCTCCGAAACATGACACTTTGCATGATAATATCCTTGTGCCACAAAGGCTGACAAGCCGAAACAATTTTTAAAGTGTGTCTGTCACTGGCGAACGATCAAGAGGGAAACTGAAGCTGTGGCTAGACAGTGCTTCCTTACCCAAACCATTCGTTCCATCGGCTGAAGATCTATCTGACATGAGTTGCCGTGGTTAACCAGTCTTTAAACAGACTTCGGACCTAGGTTGGCCGAAACAAGGAAAGCCTGTTCAGGTGGAGAGTCATAGATGACTCCGCCTTGGAGTCTAATAAGCTACTGTTCACAAACGATAGGTATATCCACATATCCTGCGTGTCCTGTCAGCTGATCTGAGAGCGCCAGACACGTAGCCGAATTCTGGGTCAAGTTCATTTAGGTTGACATCGACACGGTAAGAAGAATATGATAACTTTTATGAAATTATTTTTATAACATTTTGGTACATTTCATTGGTACTTTAACAAGCAATTAACTAATTGATTTGTGTTGTGTTTCTGTTAATGGATACTCGAAAAGAGATATTGAATTGAATGCACATTTTTATGAGTGTAATAAAATACACTTGTAATTTGCCAATTAATTACTTATTTTATACTTGAAGCAGTTAAAATTTTTTTTTATGGTTGTACAACTAGTTTTAAAGTTATTTAAGAAAATAAATGATAATTATCCATCAGATATTAGAGATAAAGGGGGTGGGGGCTTATCTCCGAAAGTAAGACCCTAAAATTTTGATAAAAATGCAGAAGATAGTGTTAGATTGTTCTAGATTACCGGAAATCGTCTATGGTTTTAAAATAACATGGCGATTCTCTCAAGCAGCCCGCGATGTAGCGCACATCGCGAGCTGCTTGGGAGTTTACCTCGATGTCTGGCATGTGCGTGCGTGTCTATTAGCAAGCATTTGTTTCAGATGGAGGTGACATCGAGGTACCGAGCTAAAGCGCGACCGCAAGGTATCGCAGTGAGGAATCTTCGGCATGTAATTTATTACCCATGCTCATCTGTAATAGCCATACCCATCCCTTATTGAAACGATGTTACCTGGGCTAAGTCTTTTGGTAAATAAATTATTCATAATCAGCCTATATTGTTCCCACTGCTGGGGCACAGGCCTCCTCTCTTCGAGATGGAGTGGGCTATAATCTCACGCGGGCCCAGTGCGGGTTGGTAGATGTCACATGCCTTCGAATTTTTGGTTCTAGGACATGCCGGTTTCCTCACGATGTTTTCCTTCACCGTTTTGAGAGCAGTGGTGATGAAATAATTTACACAAAGTAAAGCACCTGTCTTGGCTCGAACCTACGACCTACAAGTCGTAAGTCGCGGCTGTAGCCACTGGGCCACCACTTCTCTCAATAAATGATTACTTAAAACTAGTGGAGATTCTTGCCCATTCTTCTCCATACGATAACTACCTTTTGGAAGGGACGACTAGAATCAATTCTATTTTATTGTACTAGTTTTGACGTTCAAAAATGCCTTTTAGGTGCCTATTTGAAATAAATGATTTCACTTTGAAAAAAAAAAAAAAACTTGGAGTTATTATCAAAAGTGGTAAATCAGTAATGAAACGACTTTACAGTGAATCGTAAATAAAATACTTCCTTCTTTTTTCCCTTACCATTTTTTCCTCAATTACTTATTTTCCCTAACTGATGTAATTATAAATGAAAATACTTTTTAAATTAACTAATAGCGCTTCTAATTCATTCAAAAGTTGTCGCTAATATTTTCCACGAGTTACCGTTCATTTTGATATAAAAGATTAATCAATTTTCCGGTGCTTTCCGAAAGTAATTAGAGGCAGTCATTTTAGAATTTGAGGAAACGTTTGCATGATTAAATTGTTTAATTTCAAAGTAAAAGTTTACCTAGTTGCCTATATTAAATTTAGTGATTATTTTAAGCTTATTAATGAATTTATGTTAACATTAGAAGCACCTTATACCTACATACAGTTTTAGGCTCACCTTCCGCCTACAGCAGTTTACACCGGACTGAGGCCTCTTCTATTGCACGCCATTCAAGCGATTTTCGGCAACTCGCAACCAACTGCTACCAGCCACCCTGCGAAGTTGGTCGTTTACAAATTTACCTAGCCTGAGGGTGTCCTACCTTACGTTTTTCCTGGTGTCCACTCAAGAACACCTCAACGGTCATCGGTCACTTTAAGGCTAATAGATGTTAAATATATATATATGCTGTTAGTGTACTCTATAATAACAAAATTATATCCTAAATTAACTAAAACTATTTACAAACTAAAATATAGCGTCGAAAAATTCATCCACATCGCTGTCGACAGGTAATGTACCCAAGACACTGGTGGCATTGCCACGTGCGTTGTATGGCAATGCTTAGCCTCCGGCCAAGGTAAAAGCCAGCCCATGGGTCATGGGAAGTGTCAACCAGTTTTTTCGAAATTTCCTTAAAAAACTGGAAAGAACTTAAGCTTAACTCTATTATATAAATAAAATAAAAGAATTTATCTATACCAGTCTATAAAGCCTGGATCCTGAGTGCTCTATAAATCATCTGCCTAGCCTTTTCCCAACTATATTGGGGAAAGCTTCTAGTCAAACCAGAGATAGCTGATTCCAGTATTTTATATGGAGTGATTGCCTATCTGACCTCCACAACCCATTGACTAGGTAACACAATGCTAAGACTGGTTCTCCGACATTTTGGCTTCTGTCTCCGTAACGACTGTCAAAGTTCCACGATTGGCAGCCAGGACAAACGGCTTAACATGCTTTCGGGTGCCTCCGGGGGTCTTGATCAGGGGCGTAGCTACCGCTGTATCAGCTGTATCAACGATACGGGGCCCCTGAGCTGCAGGGGCCCCCGACGTGACGTGTATTAGCAAGAATTTTTAAAATAATATTCAGAACCTAAAATTCTTGTTGATAAATGATATTTATTTCTGTAAATTGGTTCAAAAATATGTTTAAAAAGGGGGTGAGTACCGAGATAACGACTAATAGAGAAGTATAGAAGAAAACTGTGACTGCCTCATTGGTCTAGTGGTCGTTAGCGCTACTGCTGAGCATTAGGTCCTAGGTTCGATTCCCGGGTCGGTCAAAGTGTTATTGTGTTTCGGCTTCCAATCTAACCGGATGCAGCTGAATGCCAGTATTTTACCTCCGGAGCGACTGGCTATCTGACCGCCACAACTCAGATGTCCCTTGGTAATACTGGGTGTCAGACTTTCGGGCTTCTGACGACCCATAACGACTGTCAAAGATCCACGAATGACAGCCGGGACCAACGGCTTAACGTGCTTTCCGAGGCACGGAGGAGTCTCGGTATGTTAAGACGGTCACCCATCCACGGACCCATCGCGGCAAGCGTAGCTTAACCTTCAATCGACTCGTGCGACTGTTATTACTTAGTCACGAGCCCCTCATCTTCTAAGTCAGTATGCTATATTCTTTATTTTGTAAAAACAATACCCTCTGTAGCTTCACAGCTGGGTAAAAAGGGCCCCCAAAAAAAATTTATACAGGACCCCAGTAGGATGAGCTACGCCACTGGTTTTGATGTGTAATGGATGGTCACCCATCCACGAACCAACCGTGGCAAGCGTAGCTTAACCTTCGACCGGCTGTCGTGCGGCTGTTATTATTTAGCTACAAGCCTCTGGGTCTTCCTGAGTGCTCTATTAGGTACCTGAATTCTGTGGCTACCATCCTTCTATCAATTATGGTTAAAATTACAGTTATCTTGAAGTTCTAAATAGTGGGCTATACGAGAGATATAGACAGTTGGTCCCAGGTAAACATAATCGTCCACGACTTCAAGTGTAGTGTCCTCTTGTTATCTTCATGAGAGTGAGTGTTACATTTGACATGACCCTTGTCTTGGACCTCAGTAGGTACAATGCTCAATGTCCACGGTGGGGCTTTCGAAAGAGTGCTGAAGGAAGGGTTAATTGTATATTCGCCTTGTAATAGTAAAAAAGGTTGATGGTGTTTTTCCCATAAGAAACTCGTATTTTTTCTGACTTTTATGTTTTGATATAATTCGAAACCTGAATTATGCCCTTTCGTTATATTTGCCAAAAGGCTCCATCAACCTGTCAGATATTTATATTCACTAGCAGGACATGTTATGTTATTCGCTCCCGGTTTCTTTTTTATCCGCCTTGAATATAATTTTAAAAATGGTCAAAAAACTGAGTTTTCAAAGTCGTCAAACCCACAATTTCTTCATCAGATTCGACTATTTATGCCTCACCCGATCTTACGAAACTCATGAAGATCACATTATTTTTTGTCCATTTTGGACATCAGAAAGTGGACTACTGACCATGGCGCTGGTATCTGAAACTTTTCAAATGTATTTTCGGTATTCTTTCATCATGCCGCATCTACTCAGCTATCAACTTTTCGCCCAGCATATTATGTTTTCTCAACAACCCTCTGGGCTACCCCTACCATAATTATTATAATATTATATTATATTGATTCCACAATAAGTGTCAACCCTTAGTTATAAATAAGGAATAAATAAAACTTTTATTTTTAAACCTGGGCAGAACTTTCGAATTTGGTTCAATGACAATAATAAAATGAAATGGAATTACTTATCCTAAAAGTAGGATATCGCAATCACTTTTACTCGTCATAGTAGGTATATAAAAATTACCTAGATGGATTTGACATTTCCTATCTGACTACCCCTGAGAACAAATGCCGAAACAAACTCAAATAAAAACCAAAATCAAATGCAAAGCGAAAGAAATACAACAAGAAATAAGTGTCTTGACGACGAACGATCCCATTTTCACGAAAAGAAAAGGACTAGATAAAAGTCAAGAAAATTAGCAATATCAAAAAGCCATTCGTTTTATTGTTTCACCCCTGTCTTGAGCCGGGACAGGGTGAAACAATAAAAGTTGGGTTAGCGCGGAATCAGTCGTAGACTTCGATACAATTTTGCAATCATTGGTTTAGGACATAAGTATTGATAAAAAAAAACACTACAAAAACTCTTTTACGAAATATTTTATGTTCACACATCATGCTCCTAGATAGACTCACGGAGTAAATACAGGGGCTATTCTCGTAATTTTAAGAACGTTCAAAGTTTGATCTCAGTCTCTATCTGTCAAAAATAACTCTAATTTTCCTACATTTTTGACAAATTTTTGACATTGATTGTCGCTGAGATTAGATTGCGACTAGATTTTGAACGTTTTTAATTACGGCAATTGGCCTTCAGGTGATTACGTGTATTAGTGTTTATTTTATTTCTATTAGATACTAGCTCCTCGCCCCTACTTTGCACGAGTGGTCAATATAATTTTCCCACTGCTGGGGCACAGGCCTCCTCTCAGTGAGAGGGAGGGGTACGTAATCCACCACGCGGGCCTAATGCGGGTTGGTAGGTGTCAGACGTCTTCCAATTTTTGGTTCTAGGACATGCCGGTTTCCTCACGATGTTTCCTTCGCCGTTTTGAAGGCAGTGGTGATGAAACACACACAAAATAAAGCACGTGACTAAATTCAAACCTACGACCTTCAACTCGTAAGTCGCGGTACTACCACTGGGCCACCAGTGCTCAGATTTCTCTGCTATATCTTAAATAAATATTGATGTTCTATACACATAAACCTTTCGAAACAATTGCTCCAAATAATGGTGTAAACCGTAGAATCTACGTAGTTTAGAACATCTATCTAAGCGGTCATACAGACGGACGCGAAAAGTGACTTTGTTTTGTACTGTGTATACCTTATACGTATAGGTATGGTATATACGATGGATAATCTATACCTGTACTATAGTACAGACTATCGTTTCGCATCTGATCGATAATCTATTGATTATCGATCAGATGCGAAACGATAGTCAGTAGGTACCTAAGTACACCGGTGTTGAGAACCTCGTATATTCCAAAGGAACTTTTCAATGTCGTTATACATGTTTAAATTCAGCGTTATTCTGTAAATCTCACTTCAAACCGTACGCAAGTGAGCGAGTTTTCATTTACGTCATCATCTGTAAGCGACGCAACTAGCATAAAAACTTTTTTATAGAATGTCAAATACTTTTTTCTTTTCGTCATCATCTGTAAGCGACGCAACTAGCGTAAGAACTTTTTTATAGAATGTCAAATACTTTTTTTCATATGATGTGTACTTTTTTATCAGAGGAGCAATTCTCGTAATTTTAAGAACGTTCACAGTCTGATCTCAGTCTCAATCTGTCAAAAATATGTCTAATTTCCCTACATTTTGACAAGTTTTTGACATTTGTTTGTCGCCGAGATGCGACTGCGACTAGACTTTGAACGTTTTAAATTACGAGAATTGGCCTTCTGATCTCAGTCTCAATCTGTCAAAAAATACTTCTAATTTCCCTACATTTTGACAATTTTTTGACATTTGATTGTCGCCGAGATGAGACTGCGACTAGATTTTGAACGTTTTAAATTACGAGAATTGGCCTTCTGATCTCAGTCTCAATCTGTCAAAAAATACTTCTAAGTTCCCTACATTTTGACAATTTTTTGACATTTGATTGTCGCCGAGATGAGACTGCGACTAGATTTTGAACGTTTTAAATTACGAGAATTGGCCTTCTGATCTCAGTCTCAATCTGTCAAAAAATACTTCTAATTTCCCTACATTTTGACAATTTTTTGACATTTGATTGTCGCCGAGATGAGACTGCGACTAGATTTTGAACGTTTTAAATTACGAGAATTGGCCTTCTGATCTCAGTCTCAATCTGTCAAAAAATACTTCTAATTTCCCTACATTTTGACAATTTTTTGACATTTGATTGTCGCCGAGATGAGACTGCGACTAGATTTTGAACGTTTTAAATTACGAGAATTGGCCTTCTGATCTCAGTCTCAATCTGTCAAAAAATACTTCTAATTTCCCTACATTTTGACAATTTTTTGACATTTGATTGTCGCCGAGATGAGACTGCGACTAGATTTTGAACGTTTTAAATTACGAGAATTGGCCTTCTGATCTCAGTCTCAATCTGTCAAAAAATACTTCTAATTTCCCTACATTTGACAATTTTTTGACATTTGATTGTCGCCGAGATGAGACTGCGACTAGATTTTGAACGTTTTAAATTACGAGAATTGGCCTTCTGATCTCAGTCTCAATCTGTCAAAAAATACTTCTAATTTCCCTACATTTTGACAATTTTTTGACATTTGATTGTCGCCGAGATGAGACTGCGACTAGATTTTGAACGTTTTAAATTACGAGAATTGGCCTTCTGATCTCAGTCTCAATCTGTCAAAAAATACTTCTAATTTCCCTACATTTTGACAATTTTTTGACATTTGATTGTCGCCGAGATGAGACTGCGACTAGATTTTGAACGTTTTAAATTACGAGAATTGGCCTTCTGATCTCAGTCTCAATCTGTCAAAAAATACTTCTAATTTCCCTACATTTTGACAATTTTTTGACATTTGATTGTCGCCGAGATGAGACTGCGACTAGATTTTGAACGTTTTAAATTACGAGAATTGGCCTTCTGATCTGTCATCGTCGATGAAGAAATAGTACTATATTTTTCTGTTATGTTTGTCATTAAAGTTTGTTTATTCGTTTACGTTATAAATCCGTCATTTTTCTTTCACTTGGAGACCATTACATCATCATTGTTTCTTTTGTTTTTCTACTTAGATATGAATTGAATATAATAGTGCTTGTGGGACATTTATTATCTACGTTTAAGGGACATGCGATGCTAACCTATAAGAAATTGTTACATTGACTTTAAATTTTAGTGAACCATTATTTTATAATTTTAAACAGTGTATAAAATTGTTGCCAACCTTTTCCCAGCTATACTGCGATTGGTTTCCAGTACAACTGGATTTACTTTTTTTATACTAACATAAGCTTCAAATAATAAATTCCTTATGTGTGTCTTCGCAGCATGGCTGGAAGCAGCTGGATGAGAGTAGCCGAAAATCGAGTAGAATGGCGTGCAATAGCAAAGGGCTATGTCCAGCTTGTGGATGCCGATGATGATGATGTGTGTGTGATGCACAAGTATTTGAGTAAAGTGTGATCGCACCTTGCCATCACCTCTTGCAAAACAAGGTGTTCAATGCACGGTTCCTATAAAAAAAAGAATCGTTTTGCTTACCAATGGTAGCATTTTTTATTGCCAAACTGGGCTTATAAATATGTAAGCTAATTTTACCTGTGGTAGCTACTCCCATAATGGGAGGGTCTACTATGCAAAGCTATGAGGTCTTTGCTTCATTATTGGTAAAGATATAAGAGTCTTAATTTTAACCAATAACGGTACGTTTGTAGGAATCGGTCATCTATGATTACGTCAGGTTCATGCTCTTTCCTTCTCTGCATGTGACACATTAATTTGTCTCGCAATCGGAACAACTTCAGGTTGCTGGTTCTCGTTATAAAGAAAGAGAACTTAGCAAACGAACATTTAGCGTTCTAGCATGAAAATAGTTTCCTCAATGCTTGCAAAAGTACTTCAAGTGTAACCGCAAGCCAAGGTTACCTTTAATAAGAACATCTGGGTCCAATTTTGTTAATTAAAAATGGACGGAAAGAGTTATCTCTAAAGCTTATTAGGGATCACAATGCTTGGCGAATATTTTTTATTATTTAGTTTTGTTAAAACCTCACCCTTACGGTTCTATAAATAAGAACCTAACTATCAAACCATTGTTTGAGATCATTAAATCAGGCGGAAAAATATTGAAGTTTTTAAGCAGCTGAATTAACATTTTATTTGACTTTTGGTTGCTGCAAGGGTATTTTCGTGGGAAAATGTACTTTTGGGATTTTCTGTACTTTTCCATGATTTATCAGAGCAAGGGAGTTCAATGGGAAGTTTAACTGACGATTATCTCAGTTCGCACTATGCAAGTGCACCCAAGGACCACCCCCAGTTGCTGTACTTAGGACTATTGTCATAAATCAAAGTCAAATCATTTATTTCAAATAGGCGGATAAAAGGCACTTTTGAAAGGCACTATTGTAGGAAATGGGAACAGACCCATTAGATTATTGGTTTGGATGGCTAAAGTGCTTTTTTAAATTTAATTGTTTTTTCAATTCTATGCCGCAATGAGCTGTCAAAAATAGCTCTTAAGATGATGAACTTATTTTAGCTGTGACTGTACAGACGCCCGCAGGTCAAGCTACCCGAAACTGTCAAATTTCCCCTATCAACCTTGAACCTCAACACTTTAGCAATAAAGTTGAAAATCGATTAAAGAAATTTGACAGAATGTAGTAGCTTGATGTGCTGGCGTCTGGACATACTTGAGGAAGGATATAAAAAGAAACAAGATACTATTTTTTAATTTAACGTATTTATAAATTGCATGTTTTGCATGAGGTCCTTACAGTGCGATTCTGTAACCATCTCACCGTGAAAACTTAGGTGAAGTGAGCGTGGAGTGAGCTGTCATTCCAACTAATGCTAGGGATTGACACTATTGACAGCTCACTCTAAGCTCACTTCACCTAACTTTTCACGTTGAGATTTTTACAGAATCTATCGGCAGGAGGTCTAGGCGTAGCATGAGAGGATTTCCTTCGGCTTTTCGGGTGACTGTAGTTTACATTGTCTAATACTATTTGCACAGACATCTAAACATTTGTGAGCATAATCGAAGTTATTCTGATTACCTCCACAGCCGCTGTATGAAAAACCCCTGCACGTCATGTCCGTAATATCATAATACCACCTGCAATAAGGCACAAAGAATATTATTGGTTTAACCATAGACGCGGCTACACGGTCAATCTTACTTGCACAAGAATAGAATACAATACTCGTTATTATGTAAACCATATAAATTACAGATATCTATAAAAGTAAAAATTTTACAAAGGGTGACACAATGGGCGGTCTTCTTGCTAAGAGCGATCTTTTAAAGACCTCTTTGGGATGGATTAAAAAGGTGAAGGGGATAATACCGTAGTTAGTCTGTGGTTACACTAATCTAAAGAAAGCCTGTATGACGGCGAAATAGTACTTATTGTAAGCACTGTACGGTATCGTATGGATGCCTAACTCCGATCCAGCCTGTCCCTTGCTGCCCTCTCCCAACGACGCCCTAACCCGAGCACCTCCCGAGTTCCCCACAGGGGATGCTCTTAGCGTGTAGTCGCTTAGTTTTTAAGTTTTTTAAGCCTTGATGGGAGGCCTTAATTTATTAATGCATCCACAGATAAGCCCGGTTAAGCAGACGACAACCTCATATGTTGAAATGCGAGATGTCATTTAAAAAAAAAAAACGTGTGGAGACCGCACACTCCGCTTAGCGACTTGCATGCGCTCACAAGATGCTGCACTTATCTTGTGAGCGGACATGACATAATTATAAGGGTTCCGTTCTTGCCATTTGGCTACGGAACCCTAAAATGTGCCCTAAAATGTGCAAAGGGAGAATTAATTATATGACCAAGTCGGCTGAAGTAAGGGGGTGATTACACCTAAGATACTGTACAATTTTTTCTATTATACATATACTTACCTAGGATAATATGAGTTACAGCGCCCATATTCAGGCTGGAGCCGGCAAAAAATGTTTTCTGTTATATTTGTAAGCGTTGGGGTGAGATGCATTTCTGCAACAAAAAGGTATATTATAAAATTGTTTAGCCGGTAGGTATACCTACTCTTTCGTTGTCTGTACAAGTGTACGTAAAATAATAAATACATTTTGTACATCTGTGACTAATAAATGTTAACCCTCATAGACCGAAAATTATAATATAAATAAATAACAAACCTCAGTAAGCCCAGGTACACATGGGCGCGTTTTTCCCGCGGCGATTATTTTTCGCGCGCTGCAGTTTCAACGCACTGCTTAGCGTCGTGAGTTGAAAATCCAACAGTGTGTTTGACGCGCTGGGATTCTCAACGCTCCGCTGCGATATTATTACGTCCGTGCGAACGTGGGCTAAGGAGGTGGCTACTCCTGCCGGGGTAGCGGGATCGTCCGAAAGGGTTACCGCTGCCCTGGTACATAAAGGGCTAAGGAAGGAACACGGGTGGGTTTTAGTCAGTAAGAGTCTGACACTCCCTTCTGCTCCACCCAGAGCGGGATGGGTCATTTGATGATTTCCCATCCTCAAAAAAAAAAAAAAAAGGAGGTGGCTACTGCTTCCTAATTGCGTATCAGTCTCAATCTAAATCATTTTTAAGGATATTGCTTATCCATTACTTCATATCTTGGAAAAATTCGTCTGTTGAACAACGTAAATAATGCAATAAATGTTGTTGATCTGTCAAAATGAAAGCCATTGCTACTGATAATGTGGTACGCAATTACCCCGCTGATAATGTTTTTTCCTTGAAACCGGTCAAGGAAAAAAAATACCTGTACTATGTTTCACTGCGTTATTTCCTATAAATACGTGACTTCTGAATTGATTCTACCTTTACATTCCGATTTGCACGAATGTAAAGTTGAGAACACATTGTAGGGATGAAAGCAATTTCCATGGAGAAATGGTTCACAAGTATTTCTTTCCGCGTCGTAGTAATATCTGAAAAAGATGTGACCATAAGTTTCCACCCCTTCAGTATAAATAGCAGCTGTTAACATTTTACCCAATGTTAACAACTGTTATTATGATCAGCACCCTAATTGCGTAACACACAATCAATCAGAATTGGTCTCATTTTGACAGTTCAACAACGTTCATTGCGTTATTTACGTGTTGAGCAGACTTTATGAAGGTAACCATTTTCGAACTTATGAAGCAATGGATTAGCAATATCCTTCAAAATGATTCAGATTGAGATTGTGTGTTTCGCAATTAGGGTGCAGTTTAATAAAAATAATCGACCTGAATGGCGAGCAATTGGATAGGCCTATGCACAGCGGTGGACTGCTGTACACTGATGATAATGGAAATTTGAAAAGTCTTGACCAAAAGCCTGACATTTGCGGGAAAGCCCAGAAATATTACTTTTAAAACTTGTCAAAAAAACAAACACACTGATGCCAGTCCACCTCCACGTGGGGCCTGGTGGAAACGTATTGATGGCTAACGAAATTATTTACTTCAGGTCTGCATACACAGCATATACACCTCTGCCCAACCCTTCGGGAAATAGAGGCGTGATGTTCTGTTATGTCTGTAAGGAACACACACACACATTTACCGTTTTACACGTACAAGTATCTTTCCGCGCCATTGTCCTTGCGCACAAGTTGATTCGCACAAGTATATCTATCAGCCAATCTGTGCATGATGCAAAAATATCTCCGTAAAACCATTGGTGAAGTAAGCTGTCATTCCACCTGATGGTTGGGTTTGACATTATTGACACTCACTTACAGAATAGATCGGCGGAGTAAATTTTATTTTACATTAAGGACTATCTTTACACGTACTGGTCTGTTCTGAACTAAATTTAAATTTATTTATAATACTAACATCTTTTACTATATTATTATGATTGCAGGAGAGCACAAAGTCGATTTCGTGTTTGATTCTCCCATCTGATGAGATCCATGTCTCTGTGACTTTTTTGGAAAATCTGTTCATTATTCTGAACCCTTGTACAAATTAATGCAATCTGTATGAGTTTCTTTTTGATTTCGCGATCATTACTGGTTCCTAGGTCATGTGGACGGAGAACTTCTGAGCTATCTAGGTCTTGCCTTACCCCGATATTAGCATTAAAGTCATAACTTAAAATCACCAGTCATGACATTCCATGCAATACGGTTTTCTTTGCACACTTTGTTGTACGCCGTAAAAGTCTTCCAGTTCGTCATCGGTGTGTGCCGATGTAGGTGCGTAAGCTTAGGTAATAGGTAATAGGTACAGCGGGCTGGTGTCCGCAACTCCACGACAATGCGTGTATTTTGCGTAAGGGTGGGAAAATCGATTATTCGATCCACCCCAGCTCCTCAAGGAAGGCCAGCAACGCCTTGATGTTACTGACCGTTTCTCGTAGGGTACCTGGGTTACCGAAGTACTTTGCCCTGTACGTGGCGACCACCGGGCAGTTTAGCAGCACATGCGCCGCTGTTCCTCCTCCATGCAGGCCCTGCACAGCGGACTGTCTGTTACTCCTATGACATAGAGGTTTTTGTTAAATGACCCATGGCCAGTTAATGCTGCAGTAACTGTACGCAGCTTTAGTTTATTTAGACGGAGAACCTGTTCCGTGAGGCGGCCATTAATTGTGAGAAGTGCTTTCTTGGCCTGCCTACAATCGCCTAGCTCCGTCCAAAGTTTGTCGTGTAGGTCTCTGGTGCGTTTTCTTACCAGAGTACGTATGTATCCGAAGGGAAGTGGCGCGATGGGCTCAGGTCCCACTGGTGCCATGCTCGACCCCCTTCTGGCAAGTTCATCGGCTGCATCGTTACCTAGCGGACCGCTGTGTCCTTTGATCCATTGAATGGTTATGTTATTGAGGCTACCCACCTGGTTGAGGCGCAGGTGGCACTCGTATATTAGCCCAGAATCAACTGTATTGCTGTTCAGTGCTTGCAGAACAGCCATGCTGTCTGAGAGTATGCGGATGGAGTGTTCCTTTACCTCCCTGGCCATAATGGCTGAGGCGGCCAAGGAAATGCCCATGCATTCAGCCTGGAACACTGTGTTGTGGACCCCCAGTGGTGTGGCTATATGTATGTTGAGATCCTCTGAGAAGATTCCAGCACCCGTACCACTACCTGTTTTGGATCCATCCGTGAAAATACGCAGCTCTGTAGGGCACAACCCCTCGCATCGGCGATCCTCGTGAAGTTGGATCTTGTATTTTTTGTCAAAGATAAACTGTTTGGGCACCCGATCTATTATAGCTTTCGTAATGGGGAACTCCTTGTAGAGTCCCTCGAGCAAGGTGGTGTGTGGTGTTTCACTCTTACCCCAGAGATTAAGTGTGTAAAGACGTACTGCCGCCAATGTCGCTTCCTGTTGTATGAATAAGTGGAGCGGTGGTAGTCCTAGGATGGCTTCAACTGCTGCAGTCGGAGTAGTCCTCATGCAGCCCGTAGTCTCCATGCAGGCTAGTCTTTGCATGCGTTGTAGTTTGTTGGAGGCTGTAACCAGCTTGGTGCGAGGCCACCAGACCACGGCCCCGTAGGTGATCATGGGGTGGATCACTGCAGTGTACAGCCAAAGTATAATTTTAGGGGATAGGCCCCACTTCTTACCTATCATTCTCCTGCACTGCCAAAAGGTCATGCAGGCCCTGTATAGTTTGTTGTCCAGATGACTACTCCAGTTTAGCTGACTGTCTAGTATGACTCCGAGGTACTTGACTTCGCTGGCCAGCTGGAGTTCAGTCTCGAACAGTTTTGGTAGGCGAAAAGGGCCTAGTACTCGTTTGTGGGTAAACATGACTAATTCAGTTTTACTGGGGTTCACTGATAGGTCAAATTCCCTGCACCATCTTTCTACGATACGTAGCGCTTGCTGAGTGAGGTTGCAAATCGTGCCCGTCACCTTCCCCGAAACAAGGATTGCGAGGTCGTCGGCATAACCTACTGTGTAGTAGCGGCTGGCGTTGAGTTTGGTGATGAGGTCATTAATCACCAGGTTCCACAGGAGGGGAGACAGCACCCCTCCCTGGGGGCAGCCTCTGGCTATCATGGCCAACTGCTGCTCATCCTCAAGGCGAACCACTCGTTTGCTTAACAAGTTTGTGATCCAGTCCGTTAGTAAGCTTGAAGAATAGTCAAACTCTATTGGTCTGTAATGCTTAATTTGAGAACCACTACCCTCTCCGAGTATCCGCAAAACTCTAAGATATTGTTCTTCCACTTTTTAGCCACCAAGAAATCAATACCATAAAGGTCTCTGCTGGCTCCAATGTGGTAGAATATAGAATTTTCTCTTTCCTCTGTATCCTCTCCCATTCTCCTCACTTCTAATAACCCTATTACATTCCATTTTATTTCTTTTTAAGGTTTTTCTAACTCAAGTAATCGATCATCTTGCATTAATGTGCGGACATTATACGTCAAAATATTTATTTTAGTATCGGAGTCCATTTTCGTAGCTGCTTGGTTTTGTTGACGGAGGATCGATCTCACCCGGGGATTCTTAGCTCCCCGTGCTGCGAGAACCCGTGGACCACCGTCATTGTCGCGTGGTTCTCCAGAGCTGCCGGGCACTTGGAGACTGAGGTTATGTTGTTCTGTCATGGTTTGAAAGTTTACAAAGGGGGATTTGGACTATAGTCCACTACGCTACTCCAGTGCGGGTTGGTAGACGTTGTGCCAGAGCCTTGTTCGTTGGACAGCAGGGTGCACCACGTGTAGGTGAGGTTGACTTGGGTCTTTTGGAATATGTTAATAAGACCCCTCCTTACACCATTTATGCATATAAAAAAAAACTTGTTAGAGTATCTCTCGTATATTACTAAATGCAAACTAAATAAAACTAAATACTCACTTGAATATGCTACGTTGGCTCCTTCCACACTTGAAACGATTTGCTTGCATTTTGCAATAAGTATTCGGTTGGAAGGTTGTTATATCATCTGAAACCAACGAACATGGATAGTGTGGATAGAAAGCAGCGTCCTAAGTGCATAAGACACTAACAGTCATAATCTGAATAATTTAGGAGGATATTGCTGATCCACTGCTTCATAAATGTTTGAAAAAATTGTATGCTCAACAATGTAAATAACGCAATGATTGTTGTTGAACTGTCAAAATGAAAGCCCTTCCTAGTGATAATGTGTTACGCAATTACCGCGCTGGTTAGCCTTCAGCGGGGTAATTGCGTAACGGGGTAAAATATTGTTTTAATCTAACCCAACCCATCAACAGTTTGTTCAGGTTTGGTCTTCGTAATTTGACATAGAAAGTAGTATTACAATATTCACGGGAAGGTAAAGATTTACATTTTTACCACACCGTAAAGGCTCCAGCTGACAGCCGCGACGCGACAGCGTGAGGCGATTCTAGTAGAACAATTTCTATGAAAATTTCATGGAAATTGTTCTATCAGAATCGCGGGAGCCTTAAGACGGATATCAAAACAACGAACCCATTTTTTTTTCTGGTTTAGGTGTAGGTGTAGTTTTAGTCCTTGAATCAATCACTTGAACAAAACTGAGAACAAATATAGTGAAAACAGGACAAAAATAATAGCTGAACAACATTTTAGTTTGTATGATTACTTCTCTCTATGATTGAAATCAACTCGAAGATCTTTTTATGGCGAGTTTCAATTGCCATAACGTTAAAATTATTATACACTCCCGGACTCCTAAATCGAGCTACTGTGCATTTTTATGTTAAAGTAAAACATCAAAATAATGATAAGTCAGAGAAAAAGTTTTTATGCAGTTTTGGAGCTGAGTTACTGGCCATCATTGTGGTATCGCCATTGTTCCAAATCTGAATCTAATCCAATTTTGAAAAACAAAAGAACGTTGGAGTTTGATCGCTCTTAGAGAAGCAACAAGCTTTGATTAGAGCATCTATAAATCAATGCTTATATCGTTATTTGTTTTACATAAAAAGAGTATCGAAATTGTTTTTGAAATATATGAAAACCGAACCTTATGGCGGCCGTCGTAATTGCTCTTGGAGGTAACACAAGTTATTAAATAAACGTTTTCTGTATGTAAACCATTGTTTTCTTCCAAAATTTCCCAATAATGCCCCTGAGATACGCGAAAAGACGACTTATTGCAAACAAACTGTTTATTTTTGGATGCCGATTTGGAATTTGGAACAATGACAAACGGGAATAATAGTGAGAGGCTTCAGAACCACTTCTTTTTTCTTTCAATTACCATTATTTAAAAAGACGAACAAAAACACGCAGGGTGGCTCGGTTCAGGTGTCCGGGTGTGTAGTTACTAGTAGTAATTATATAGTTTGATTTAACAAAATTGTTGTGCAACATTGCTTGACTATTTGAAGGCTCCCAAAATATATTTTTTGCGGCAAGTTTAATGATGTCCTCCCGACCGAATTCCGGCCACAGTGGCCAATCTCAAAGGAGATTATAACCAAATGCGCAGGAGATATTGTGCCTATACCCTCGTCAATCAATCAACTCAGCCTATTTCGGTCCACTGCTGGACATAGGCCTCTCCGAGGGTGCGCCTTGATACCTCACCTCACCCACCTCGCCTTTGCTTTCGTAGTCCGGCTGTCCGGCGTGCTTTCAGAGCCACGCCCGAGTCACACGACCAACTTTCAAAGTGCTACTGAGAAACTAATGGAAAAATACAATCAGCAGTCGCGATGGCCAGCACACAACCAACGGTCTAGAACGAGCATTGCGCCTAGGTCGGTGCATAGTGCATGCAAGTAGGGATTGCAATCGAGTGGTATTTTTAATCCAGGTGGATTTTTGCTGGATGAAAGTAATCCAGCTGGATCCAGCGTGGATCAAGCATTTAACGATTTTCAAAGATATTTAAAAAAAATACTGTGGACACTTTAAAATCTAACTACCTAGATTAATATCACATTTTGGTTTGAAGTAAGTAAAGTAAAGAAATAAGTAGTTTAGATGTTAGTAAAGTACTCTAATGATATCTGAAATAGCTAGTCATTTACTATCTATGCAGTCTCAGTTTTTTGCCTCACTAATTTTTTAAATTAAATTTCATAGCTCACTTATATAATCTTTAGTTAACTCTTATTAGAAGTAGAAGTTATAATATAATTAGCTTCGCCCGCGTGGTTGTCATACCTAAAACTCATCGATCGGCCCACCTGACGGTAAGTGGTCACTACCGTCTATGGACATCTGCCATACCATATTGTTAACTCCAACTTATTCGTCTTCTTAATCAGCTTATAATATTCCCACAGCTGGGACACACCTCCTCTTGAAAGAGAGTGGGCTGTAATCTACCACGTGGGCCCAGTGTGGGTTGGTAGGTGTCACAAGTCTCCGATTTTTTGGTTCTAGGACATGCCGGTTCCCTCACGATGTTTTACTTCTTTTACGTCTTTCATTTCAGCGTTCGAACTGACGATGAAATGAATACATTTCCATGGAGCCTACGCCACGGGGGTGTTTGTATTGAGCACATGCTTTTGGCACAAGGTGCGAAGTTCAAAGAGATGTCAGTCATGCTGTCCGCAGTTACGCACGTCAGTTGAGCTTGCGGGAACTGCAAACGCTCTGAGCGACGCCTAGCCTGCAAGCGGTGTAGCATGGTAATACCAATTAACAGTCTGTCAGTTTACCTCACAAGCTACGTTTGTAATACCATATCTGCAAACGTGATCGTTTGGTAATGGATAAACAGAGTTCAGTTATTTTATAAACTCTAATAGAAGCAATGATTTATAAAAAATCGACGATATTCATTATGATTTAGACGGGGCAAAGTATATTTCACAAAAATCAGTTTTACGGCTTTGTCACCTTCTAGACGATTTCTTAGCAGATCCAACAAAATAGTTGCTCATTTGGTATTGAACCTGGCAGCGCCGGCAGTGATGACATAGCTGAGCCAAAACTTGAAACTTCGAGTTATATGTATATCCAACTTAGTTGGAGCCGATTTTCTTTATAAGACCTCTGTTACAACTCCGTTAAAAACTTACAGAGGTGGATGCTGATCCAGAGACTCACTCCCCGACTTATGGATGTTTCACTTTTTTTATTTGTTTTTATCTGATTTATATTAGTTATATTGTGTGATTATTAGTCCGTGCTAAATACTCGTAATACTTTTTTGTTTTTTTCATTCAGAGGTTTCCGATTTCTTGCGAAATTCAGCTCCTACTGAGACCGAGGTTTCATTTCAACCCTAGTATAAAATTAATGTTCCTAGTGCTAAACACAACACCGAACTTCTGAAGTAGCGCAACCAAACCGTCAGCCAGTTCCCCACTTTCCATTGAAAGAGACAGGCGGAGATACATTTGTATACCGCGATAAACACGTCACTTAAACGTTGCAACAAAGAGCACCAGGCCAAAGGAACAATGCAGTAGCACCGCTGTATGCAATGCAAGTTTCATTAATAATATATTATTATGCAACATACGAGGCATTATTACGTAATGCTTAATTGTATTATAGTAGATCTAAGGTAAACTAAAATTTGGTTTGCGTAATGAAATAACAAGATACTAAGAACTTTTGGGTAAGGACACGGGAGACTGAAGTTGATATTGCAAAATAATAAAAGGTATGATGTGTTTTTATCAAAGTCAACAATACATATGGAATCTTGCTAAACTCTGATTTATAATTTGCTAGACCTAAGTTGACGGCTGCGATTCACCTTTTTTTGTCAAAATGACATTGTTTGGTATACAATTATTACACCCTGTCCATTAGGTAAACCGTTTTTTGACAGTTGGAACTAGTGATTGCAGCAACACACAATACATTGTTTGATACACGTACGGTATGTCTGTCAGAAGGATTTATTTTATTACGCATTTTAAAGTTAACTTTAACGTAATCTGGAATAATTACGTTCTAAGACAGCTGTCAAAAACGGTTTACCTAATGGACAGGGTATAGCTGTCATTTTGGTCTAGCAAATAAAAAATCAGAGTTTAGCAAGATTGCATATGTATTGTAGACTTTGATAACATCACATCATACCTTTTATTATTCAGCAATATCCACTTAAGCTCGGTAGACCTACAAAGATAAACCAAACGTGTCACGGGTTTCTGTGAACTGTCACAGAAACCCGTGACACGACGGCAGTCCGTTCAAAGTTGAGCGCACAACTACTGAGTTGTGCGCTCAACTTTGAACGGACTGCCGTCTTGTAGACGCTGCCGGCGCGGTGAATTCGTGCTAAGTGTTTGCCATAATAGGACGCGCAATTAAATATGATATCTATATTATATATCTATACTAATAATAAAGCTGAAGAGTTTGCTTGTTTGAACGCGCTAATCTCTCAAAAGCTATGTCACTTTTCTGCATAGAGGTCTGTTTTTCAATCACAAAATATTGAATTGTCAACAACATGGTCTCTCTGTCAATCGGATTTTATTTGTACAAACGCTTTGCATTCAAAACAAAACTGGTAATCAAATAAAGGTACTCCGGGATTCCTGGATGGATGTTGGCTTTGTTCTAAACCTGTGCACGTCCAGTCCTATATTTTTAATTGAAATATTTCATGCATCCGGATTTGAATATTTTCGCGGTTTTCAAACCTGAACCAATTATAGATTCTGTTAGGTTAAGCAAGGGGCCATACTTCATGGAAGGATTTTATTTTTCAGATTTAGATTTCAGTTCATAGATTTTTCTAAGTTTAATCTTCTTCTTGTCGCTGGCACGACTGTATTTCAGATCTTTTTGGCCCAAATTTTTTGACTGCATGTTTTGGGACACAGAGGGCAGGATAGGAGGTAGAGCATGGTTTGCGAAATAGCTTCACAACCACACCCTACTGCTGTTTCATCGAGGAAAGCCCACTTTACTAGGCACCGTTGTGGAGCTAAGTCGCAAACTATGCTCTACCTGTTCACTGGCTGTAATATTACAGTCAGTGAGCGAAGTGGAAGGCTCAGCTACTGACATTAAAATACACATTAAAATCTCCGCTCGACGGTTCCTACATGTTATTCGATTCTCATTTATTCTTACATGTAGGTAGATGTATACCTACCGGTACCGTTCCCTCATTAAATCTAATGCGTTCTCTTTTCTTATACGAGTATAAGTATTTCTTTTCATAAGGGGTGCGCAGTAACGTTTATTTTATTTAAATCCGATATCCTCACGTTTCTGAATAATTTTACTGTGTATGTATTTTTGTGACAAAGTCTGCTATATTTTTGAGGAACTAGGAATATGAACTAGTAAAGGAAGGTAAAGGAATGAAAGTTGGACTTATATTTTGATTAAAAAAAGCGTTAAAAATAAGTCTAGGTAGTTTTTATTTGCGTGTTTAACAAGACGAGTTCTAATTTTAGACCTAGCCTAAAACTTGGAGCCAGTTATTTGTATTGTTACGAGCTTCGGGTTCGTGACAATAAAAACTGCCGATAAAAATTACCAAAAGTTACACTTTATTTAAACAACACTAATAACAACTCAAACACACTAATTATAAAACACAATCGCTCTTAAGTCGCACTTGAAGATCGCTTTCGATGTATTCGCTTCTATCGCAGAACCAAGTCTGATTGGTCGCGGCTAGTCCCGGCCTTATATAGTGCCGCAGATAATTCCAGAACCTTCTATTGTAGACACATCTAGAATGTTCGAGTACATACCGGCCCCGACTGACCAGATGTCGATAGTTCTAGTAAGTTCAGCCAATCGATAATAGATGGCGCTAGTGACTCTATTAGTTCTTGCTACTAGAAGCTAGATGGCGCTAGTGGTAACTAATGTCACCATGCATCAGGCATTAATTGTGGCGCGCAACACTGCCCCCTCCTAAGACATGCTCGTCCCGAGCATTATCGGCTCCATAATAACGCGCCAATCGATCCACATGAACGATCTTAGGAGTACCTCTTGCACCTTTCTGTATCCGGTAGGTTACGTCATTGATCTTTGTCACAATCCGGTACGGTCCATCCCATTTAGCTTGAAGCTTAGGAGATTTCCCCTTGCTGCGGACTGGATTGTGCAACCACACTAGTGAACCTTCGTCGAACCCTTTACTGTTCATTTTGCGGTCATAACGGGTTTTCATCTTTTCAGACATTTGCTGGCCCGATTGTCTGACGTGCTCATAAATGTCATTCATTTTGTTCCGCAAATTATTCGCATAATCGGTTATACTGCGTGGGGCATCAGGTGGTATTCCGGTGATCAGGTCTGCAGGCAGCCGTAATTCTCTTCCAAAGTTTGCGAAAGCTGGTGTCACCGAAGTACTTTCGTGAACAGCGCTTCTATATGACAACAAAAACGGTTGTATGTGCTTGTCCCAATCTCGTTGCCGATTTTCCACAACTTTTGCTAGGTACCTCTCCAATGTCTGATTAAATCGTTCCACCAATCCATCCGATTGTGGGTGGTAAGAAGTTGTTCTTGTTTTATGAGTTCCTATAACTCGACAAGTTTCCTGGAATATTTGGGACTCAAAATTTCTTCCTTGATCACTGTGAATCTCTAAAGGTACTCCAAACCGACAGAAGACTTCATAAACTAATTTATCTGCAACTGTCGAAGCTTCTTGATTTGGAATGGCGAAGACTTCCGGCCACTTAGTGAAGTAATCCATCACAACCATGAAATACTTGTTACCACTTTCACTTTCCGGAAACGGCCCCGCAACGTCAAGGGCTATCCTCTCCCATGGTGCGCCAACATTGTACAATTTCAATGCACCTCTACTACGAGTCTGAGGTCCCTTTACAGCTGCACAACTTGTACATTTGCGACACCAGTCCTCGACATCATCCCGACAGTGGACCCAGTAAAACCGTTCTCGTATCTTCAGTAGAGTCCGTTTTACTCCCAGATGACCTCCTGAACAACCATTATGGTACAGCTGTAGAACATCCGGTACTTGAGCTTTAGGGACAACCATTTGCAAATGACAGCTGTCTCCCCGAGCATTTTCCCATTTACGGCACAGGACTCCATCCTGAATCACCAAGCTGTCCCATTGGGCCCAATAGCTTTTTGTGATTGTAGTCATTGCTGAGACGTCGCTCCACCTGGGCTTAGGAGCTCTGGCCTTCATCCACTCCAGAATCGGCTTGATGTCCGAATCTTCCTGCTGTGCACGTTGTAGGCTTTCCTTCCACTCGTTGCTGAGGTCTGTCTTGAGCATCCGCACAGGAACGACTTCTTTACTTTCTTGCCTAGTACAATGCTTGCAGTCTTCAGGACAAGGTCTTCTTGACAATGCAGATTGCCATGAGATTTTCCGCTGCGATGTTCGACCACGAAGTCGTATTCCTGCAATAGTTCAATCCATCTCGCAACTTGACCTTCTGGATTTTTGAACTGCAATAGCCATTTCAGTGCAGCATGGTCAGTTCGTATGTGGAATTTCCGCCCCAGAAGATATTTGCTAAAGTGCTGCAATGACTTTACCACAGCAAGCAGTTCCCGTCTCGTAACACAATAATTCCTTTCCGGTTTCGATAATGACTTGCTGAAGTACGCTATCACAAATTCATGATCGCCATTCCGCTGGGACAACACACCGCAAAGTCCTATGTCGCTTGCGTCTGTATCAACTATAAATTCCTTGCCCGCATCAGGGTACCCCAAAATAGGTGTTTTGCACAGACGGTCCTTTAGCTCCTGGAATGCGATGTCACAACTTCCATCCCAGCAGAAATGTCGCTTCTCCTCGGTTAGCCTATGCAGGGGTTTGGCTATATCTGCAAAGTTCTTGACAAATCGCCGATAATAGGAGCACAAACCCAGAAATGCCCTGACCTGCGTCTTGTCTTTTGGAATTGGCCAATCCTTAACAGCGGCGATTTTTTCTGGATCCGTGCGGATACCTTCTTCAGACACTACATATCCCAAAAAGCTAACTTGTCGTTTGAATAGTGAACACTTCTTCGGACTTAACTTGAGGTTGGCACTCTGGATCTTCATGAGCACGCGTTCCAGGTTTTGAAGATGTTCTTCAAACGTACAGCCTACGATGATGATGTCATCCAAGTAGACCAGGCAAGCATCGCCAATAAGCCCGGTAAGTACAAGTTCCATCAACCTTTCAAACGTTGCCGGAGCATTGCATAATCCAAACGGCATAACTTTAAATTGCCACAGACCCTTTCCTGTCGAGAATGCAGTTTTTTCCTTGTCCTTAGGATCAATTTCAACTTGCCAGTAGCCACTTTTCAGGTCCAGCGTGCTAAACCACTTTACTCCAGTAAGCATGTCCAGCGTGTCATCAATTCTTGGCAAAGGATAGCTGTCCTTCTTCGTAACGTCGTTCAGACGACGATAGTCAACACAAAACCTCATGCTGCCGTCCTTCTTTCTTACCAGCACTACAGGTGAACACCATGGACTAGATGAAGGTTCAATAACACCATCCTTCACCATTCCCTCAATCATGGTTTCCACTTCCTTTTCGCGTGCTACCGGCAATCTCCTTGGCCGCTGACGGATGGGCAATTCTTCTCCTGTGTTTATTTTGTGTTGAACTAAGCCAGTCCTCCCGATATCAGCATCGTTTGACGAGAAAACATCGGTATACTTGAGTAACATTTTCTTCGCCTTGACCGTTTCGTTTTGGGACAGAGCGCTGCGGCAGTCTTCTAAAAGTGTGGTCACTCTCGTTTGTGCATCCTTGCTGAGGGTCCCAGTCGATAGATATTGGCATCGACGCAACCAATCCACTTCCTCGCAAGTACCAACTAGTGTGCCTTTTTCTATAACCTGTTCCTGATCACAAAGGTTCAGCACACGTACCCCTGAGATGTCGGTGGTTCTGACCAAAGTTCGTGCCACTTTCCATGGAAGGTCATTGTCTACCCTTTCCACGAGTACACAACGATGAATTTGCCCAGGATTCCGAGGAAGGCTAACCGGCACAATCGTTTCCGATCTCGGCGGAAGAACAGTCTTCTTAAGGCTGTACACGTTCCCTGGTAAAGCCCCTTCCACGAAAAGTTCCTCTTGTCCACATTTCAAAACACCTTGCTTGACGTCAATTTCGCAACAATTCTTTCTCATAAAGTCAAGGCCCAGGATGCAATCGTCCATTATATCAGCCACGATGACATTATGCAGGTAGATTCTGTTGCCTAGCTTCAACCCCATCTTCTTCTCTCCATGGACGGGTATGCGCTGACCGGTGGCTGTTACCAAATTAATGTGTTCCCGGTTGTATGCGGAGTCCCCAAGGGACCGTCTTATGAGTTGGGAACTGACAACCGTGCGAGTGGCTCCAGTGTCTATGGTCAGCTTACACGGCGTTCCGTTGACCTCGCCCTTGATGATTAGGCTGTTCCCGTCTTGGCTTTGTGTGATCGAAACCCTTGGGGCTCTTTGAACATCAGCCAGCACCCGCCCCGCAGTCCTAGCTATTACTCGTTTCCCTGCTGCTGGTGCTGGGCGGTGCTGTTAGCTGCACTGCCCTCTGGAGATCGGCCGTCTTCTCTTTCTGCAGTTCGCTTGGGGCAACTGGATCGAAGGTGGCCCCTTTCCCCACAGCCATAGCACCTAGGGCTGTACCCTTTATTGCGGTCGCGAACTGTAGCCGCTGCAACTGCAAACTACCTGACGCGATGGGAACGATGATCCTGTCGCACGGCTTCCACCTCCAGTGCATGGGCCAAGTCGTCCTTAAGCGTCCCGTGGTGCCCGAGCCTCACAGCAGCTCTAACTTCAAGGTCGCGGATGCCGTCGATGAATGCCTGCACCAGGTTCCCATCAATAAGCACAGGTACGGACTGGTAAGCTTTACGCACCAGCTTCTCCACTTCAAGGGCCCACTGCTGCAGGTTTTCATTACTGCGTTGCACGCGATCCTTGAGCTGCGCACGAAACACGTGTTCCAGGTGAGCGTCGCCATACCGAGCCTCCAATGCCTCAAGGAGCTGCTCGTAAGCCACTTGCTTACCGAGAGCTTCCAGAACAGTTAAGGCCTGGTCTCGCAGGCCTAGGGTGAGGGCAGTCATGGCCTGACTTTTATTCCAACCGTTGGCCTTCATGACAGCCTCAAACTGGATTTTGTAGGCTGACCAGGAAGAAGTTCCGTCGAACGGTGGCACTTTGAATCTACGTAGCGAAGGTGTTGTAGCTACGGGAGCTGCAATTCCATCCCCAAGTTTAAGGTAATTCAGCGTTTTCTTTACGTCAGCCATCACGGTTTTCTTCACGTCAGCCACCGCGTTGTCAACCCGACTATACACTTGGTCGATCCGAATTTTTCCGACTTGCGTAAAGTTCTTAATGCAAAATTGACGTTAGTTTATTAATAAGAACTTTAACTTTGTCGGATTATAGTTCCAAATTTAAAAATGACTCGATGGCTTAAACCTGGGTCTAAAGATAAGCCTAGTTTTGTAATAAGTAAGGCCGAAAGTAATAAAAAAGGTAATGGTACGTCTTCTAACTAAATAATGTACTAAGTGCTTGTTGAATGTTATTGTTTAAGGATCCTTCATGTATTTTCCGAGGAAATGTCTACTATTGAAATAGTTTAAGCTGTGGTTTATTAAAAATGAAAGGCCAACCAGAGCAGTGTAGCTAGCGTAACGATTAATTTGTATGGTAATAAACCTTTAGCGTGAAAGCCGCTTAGACCCTGCCACTGGCCTATTCACTTTTGCCCTCACAGAAGCTTTTGGTACTTTATTAGATGACATTGAAAAAAAAAACAAAAATAAAATAAATAAATTGGTTTGACCTTATCAGATTCGATTACAGCAAGTTGGTTTGAAAATATGAGAGTATCTCATCAGCTTCTGCCCGCTTCGTCCGCGTGAAATTTCTTATTCCCCGGAACCACCCCGTCGCATCGCATCGCATCGCATCGCCTGTCTGCGCTATTACTGTGTTCTTTCTGAATTTTTTAGTTTTTGCTCGGCTTCTAAGTGTCTTAATGTGGTGTTAAGTAGTCTATAGCCTTATTCAGGAATTGGCTATTTGATAGCTAAACAGACAGCTGTGCTGCTGGGGAGTTTGTTGCGCCATTTCTTCTTGCCAGCAAAAGCGCTAGCACAGTAATCTGTGGCGCTAGGAAGTGGTGAAGGGCGGGTGTTTTGGAGGACTGTCTTTTGTAATTTTGACGTTCGAAAAGTGCTGATTCTCAGCCTAATTTGAATGAATGATTTTTGATTTTTTAAACAAATTTTCAAATCCGCCCGGAAGTTTTATAGAGATATAGATTAAGTAAACAAACAAAAAAAACTGTTTAGTTTTACTACCAATACCAATATATACTAATGTATATATTGGTAATGCATCGCGTTTGTGTTCAGAAATTAATAAAAATAAATTAAACAACCGTTTTATGAAAAATGTACCGACAGTAATTCGGCTTATCCGACGTGCATGCTATGTGGAAATACATGCATTCGATGGATTTAAATACCCACGAGTGTTTGATGTTTGCAGATAAAAACTACTAACTGAATTGTTTTCAGATTTAGTATCTACTGTTATACAAGTAATAATTTGCTCATAAAATACATAAGACTTTGTTTTCAACCTTAACATAACGTCATTATCACGCTTGTATTCCCCGAAGGGTTAGGCAGGAGTGGTGTAAAAAAAAGAAAGAAAGAAAGAAAGAAATCTATCTGAAATAATTCAGTAGCAGCCTGGAATCTGGATTTGCGCCTGGTTGATGGCAAAAGGATCGCTCCCTATTACATGGGACTTAAAACGTAAATGGCAAAATTTGGGTGTACTATTACACCTCTGCCCAAAACAGAACCACAGAGATCCAGATACATGGAGAAACAGAGTCTAAAGTGGTAGGTCGGTAGGTACTAATGTTACTTTTCAATGTGCATGCTATCGTTCCAGATTGTACGGGACCTACATACATTTGGAACAACATTTATCACTCATTAACATACTTAGCGCCTGGGTAAAGTTGTTTTCTTTCTTTCTGGATCAATTGGCCCCTAATTTTAAAATAATTTACTCATGAGAGCCATGAATTTAAAGTAGTTGAATTGTTCACGAGAAGGCTAGCTGTTGTTCTGCTCGAATCGATGACACACAGTTCCCATGTTTGAATAATTCTGTCTTTAATTTATTCATTAAACATTCTCAAATTCCTAGTCAGATCCTGTCGCCACAAGATCTGTACATGTCAGACTAGAACAAGGAAAACTAAGGCTACGTACGCACTGACAGGAGGCCTGCTTGGTCCCTAGAGCCTAGAGAGCCACCTTGCAAGGAGCGAAGTAAAACGAACACTTTAGAATTTCTGCAACCGGCCGCACAGCGCGCTTGGTGCCTTCGCTAGACGCCTGGCGTTTATGTAAGAATGTTAAGTCACTCAGTCTCCCCAGAGATGTGCCCTAACAGGCGTTGCACAGGGGGGGCTCCGGATTGGTCTTCTGAGAGGTAACGGTGCCCCTGCCATGTGCAGATGGTGACCACCGGGGTGGTTTTAGTGAGGTAAAAATCCCATACTCCCTGGTTTTATCTCCGCCTTTTGAAGGTTTTCCCCCGAAAACTAAAAAAATAATAATAAGGCTCTAGTAAGACACCTGTCAGTCCATACGTAGCTGTAGTGTTTCAACTTGGGTTATTAAATCTAGACACCATTATCAAAAATAACTTTACGAAATTCTTTCTCTGTAACATAAAAAAAAAACTCTGTGTAGTGGTCGCAAGTACTACTGCTGAGCATGAGGTCCTGTGTTCTATTCCCAGGTCGTGTAACGTGTTATTGAGTTTTTCCATCTGGAATTTCTAAGTAGCAGCTGGAGAGTGGGTTTGGCACCGGTGGCAATAGGCTCGTCCCCTTTTACATGGGACTTAAACATCCTGGTGAAATGTGAGTGTACACTATCTGTGCACCTTTGCCTAATCCCTTGGAAAATACAGGCGTGCTGTTAAGTTATCTTAGGTTATTACTTCAGAAGGCCAATTCCCGTAATTAAAAACCTTCCAAATCTAGTCGCAGTCTCGTCTCGGCGACACAAATGTCAAAAACTTGTCAAAATGTAGGGAAATTAATGGTATTTTTGACAGATTGAGACTGAGAAAAGACTGTGAATGTTCTTAAAATTACGAGAATTGCCCCTCTGATATTGTCAGTAGGTACATACATAAGTTTTAAGTACTAACTAATAACCACTTAATTCTAACAATATAGGTACTCGGTGAAGTAGTAACGATTGAAAAAGATACTTCATCAAGTTGAGTTCAATCTCAGAACTTGGATCTAGGTTTTGTATTCGATTTAGTTACTCACCTGAAAACGAAAGTTTACTGAAGCTTCAAGAACTATACATTTGACGAAATCAAGTATAATAATCCCCGATGCAAAAAAGACGGGGTGTTATAAGTTTGACGTGTCTCTCTCTCTCTGTGTGTGGGGGTGTGTGTGTGTGTGTGTGTATATGTCTGTCTGTGGCATCGTAGCTCCCAAACGGATGAACCGATTTTGATTTTGTTTGTTTTTGTTTGAAAGCTGAATTTGTCGGGAGTGTTCTTAGTTATGTTTGATGAAAATCAGTCCATGATGGCCGCCGCCACAAATGGTGATTTACATATTTTTTCACAACTCCCTCAATATGGGTATCAAATGAAAGGGCTTGACTAGTAGAATACTATACACTATGATAAATTTCAAACCCAAGATGGCCGCCACCAGAAAATGGCGAATTACATTTTTTTTTTCACAACTCCCTCAATATGTGTATTAAATGAAGATTTTTTTTTAAAAATTAGGCATTTAGGTAACTTCCATCCATCTTCGTATTCGATTTTGGTTAATCTATATGTATGCTATAATATATCTTGGAGCTTGTGTCTAAGAACTAACTAATAACCACTTCGGCTAAGTAATAACACCCGCCAACTAGGTTGGGGTCGGCTTCCAGTCTAACCGGATGCAACTGAATACCAATGTTTTACATGGAGCGACTGCCTATCTGACCTCCACAACCCAGTTACTGGGTGATACGATACGATACGAAAGACTAGTTGTTGTCGTTGTTGTTGTTGTTGTTGTGTGTGTTTCTTGTTTTGATTGTTGTTTTTATTTATTTATGTATAATTGCATGCTGCTCTGGTTAACGTCATCACGTCAACGCCGGCTGCCGCTGAAAACCAGCGCTTGGGCTCTGTCTCGTATAGGGTCTTAGCATTATGCTGAGCGATGGCCGTTTTGCGTGAATGTGACGCATGTTTATCCCCAACTTGTTTTTTTGTGTGTTATGTCCTTTTTTCATGCGTCATGTTTGCCGCAAATAAATCCATTTCTTTCTTTCTTCTTTCTTTCTTTCTTTCTTTCTTTGTCAGATTTTCCAGCTTCTGACGACCCGTAATGACTGTCAAAGATCCAGAAAGACAACCGGGACCAACGGCTTAACGTGCTTTCCGAGGCTCGGAGGGGTTTTGGTATGTAAAGATGGGCACCCATCCACTGACCAACTGCGGCAAGCATAGCTTAACGTGTTCGATCGACCCGTGCGCCTGTTATTACTTAGCTACAAGAAAACCTATGAAACTACACGTGGACGGAGTCACGGGCATCAGCTTGTTTGACTATAATTTCATTCGTGGACAATTAGTTTAATGGCGTTACCTACCATTCGAGGATAACATCAAAAGTTAAGAAGTTTAAAAGTGTGACCCAGGAGACATGTTGCTCTCGACTTGGTCGCTCTTCATTAAAAACTTTTTAATCGGTTCATTCTACAAATCTAAGAAACATTAATTTATCCTCATAATTTTAACTGTTTTACTTACGGAACAGGTATTAAAATATTTTATTATTAGCTAATTTTCGCTTAATTGAAAGGGGTCAATTAAGCGAAAAGTAGCTAAAAATAAAGTCCAATTGGACGGCAATTCGACACGACCAAAGAGAGAACAGGCGCAGGACCAAAGTCTTAACATGCTTTCTGCAATCTCCGATCTGTTACTGAGATATTCGTTTTAGAAAAATTCAATATCTCTTTGCCAGACCTGAAAATCGAACCCAGAACCACACGCACCGCAGTCGCGCTTATACCACGAGATCAACGGAGCAGTTCAAAGATAAAAAGTACCTAAAAAGCAGCTGTAAGGTAAATAAAGATATTATTATTTCCACATCTTTCTTTCCACTAGCAGGGTAGGTCACGCTTCCATAGGTAACTGTTTAACAAAAGACACGACATGCGCCTTTCACTGTTCCTCTATATAATAGATCAAGGCAAGAATCTTGTTAGTTTTCTTTATAAAGTAGTGATTTTTTCCCTTTGTTGCAAAGTTCTCCTTTATTTTCCCGTGAAGATTGCAGAATTTATTTTGAATGGAAAGTTCATGAAAATTGTGAATACACTCTTTTGGAAGTTTCTGAGGCTTTATAATGTACTTCTTGTAAAAGCATTCTCTTCGAAGTCATGCACAAATAATATGATATACCTCAGTACAAATTCCATTCGCATTCCCCTTAAACTTAAGGGGAAGATATATAAGACCTGCTGTCTTATATGGATCAGAATGTTGGGCCACAAAAGGGATGAATGAAAGGCAATTGCATGCAGCTGAGATGAGAATGCTAAGAGGGATGTGTGGTGTTACACGAATGGATAGAATAAGAAATGAGTACAAAGAGGAAGTCTGAAAGTGGCACCGGTAACTGAAAAGTTGCGTGGAAATTGGTTGTCATGGTATGGGCATGTGTTACGGAGAAATGACGAAAATGTCGTTAGGAGAGTTTTGAGTATGAATGTCGATGGCTATAAGAGCAGGGGAAGACCAAAGAAAAGATGGATGGAATGTGTAAATGATTATATGGTTAGAAAGGGAGTGACTACCGAGATGACGACTAATAGAGAAGTGTGGAAGAAAAAGACATGCTGCGCCGGCCCCAAATAAAGTGGGATAACGGCAGGAGAGTGATGATGACGTCAGTACAAATATGGCGTCGAAAAATTACCACACATCGCTGTGGACTGGTAATGTACCCAAGGGCTAACTTTTGCCTGGGTCAGAGGCTAAGTATTGCCGTACAACGTGGCAATGCCGCCAGTCTTTTGGATACATTAACGATGCGGCGAAATTTTTCGACGCCCTATTTTAGTTTGTCGATAGTTTTAGTTAAGTTAGGATATTATATTTTTTATTCTAATAGTTTGTTAGTTTATATTATGTGTAGTGTTACACGAATGGATAGAATAAGAAATGAGTACTTAAGAGGAAGTGTGAAAGTGGCACCGGTAACTGAAAAGTTGTGTGGAAATCGCTATAAGAGTACGGCAAGACCATAGAAACGATGGATGAACATTCATAAATGATGATATGGTTAGGAAGGGGGTGACTACTGAGCTGACGATTAATAGAGAAATATGGAAGAAAAAGGCATGTTGTGCCAATTCCAAATAAATTGAGATACTTAAGGGCAGAAGAATGATGCCGCCGGGGCTGCGGGTTGTTCGAAAGAGATACCGTGGCCCCTGGCACAGGCAACTGAAGGAACACGGGTGGGTTTTAGTCAGTAAAAGTCTGACACTCCCTTCTGCTCCGCCCAGAGCGGGAGGAGAAAAAAAAAAAGGGCAGAAGAATCATCATGATCATGTTAGTTTATTTTGTATTAGAAGTTTATCCAGTGTATATATTTTAGTTCTCCTAATAAATCTCACGGAGACTTTGAAGTACGCATTAGGTATATCTTTTTTTGAGGTTATTTGTGTACCTACTGATTATACAAATAATATTATGAATGTAGTATTCATACTTAATACTACTATTGTAAAGAAAATGGAAAAGTTTTAATAATTATTATTTTAAAATTACCTTGGAACATAGGTACAATGTAACTCGCAATAATTATGTAAAATAACAAATTCTTGTCAGAAAATTGATGAAGTTTAATAATTATTTAAACGACAGAAAACATTTAGTACAATTTCATAAGCAATCAATATTATTTGCCATTTCATGAGTAAAAGTAGAATAATGTGAGAAATAAGTACTTAATTACTTAACGACGATCTTACTGGGGGGCGATACAAACACTGGTAGACGCAATCTTTCTGCTTCAGTTTCGGGTTGTTGGTATTCTAAACTATCGATACTTAAATGGTCTCAATATTTACTCCTTCTTATATAACACTAGCGGCCCGCCCTTGCTTCGCATAGTTTTTACAACTTGACAAAACGAGATTTCTTCAATATACTTATTCTGGTTCAATATTAATGCATTACTTACATAAAACGGGTTCCAGGCCGCAGGAACCCGTTGGATGCGAGAAGCACAGTACCAGTCGAAGTGGAGGTGCTTGGAGGAGGCCTATGTCCAACAGTGGACTTCTTTCGGCTGAAATGATGATGACTTACATATGTAAAGCTTCTGAAATAAATTCTCTAAATACCCAGTAGGTTGTGGAGGTCAGATAGGCAGTTGTTCCATGTAAAATACTGGCATTCAGCTGCATCCAGTTAGACTGGAACTGACCCCAATATTGTTGGGAGAAGCAAGGCAGATTGATTGATTGATTTTGTCGTAGGTAAGTAGGAAAACCGGTATTTTACTTTAAATAAATTAATTGCCTGTTGTACGGTAGCTATAGTAAATGGGCATTAGGTAGGTACCAGATAAGCCGAAAATGGATCTTATCCAGATATGGCGACGCTGGTCCACAAAAGTTCTTTGTTGTTAGATTGGGCGCTAGATCAATATTTTTCACTGTTTTTTTTTCGATATTGTTAACAAGTCGGTACACACTATCGATAGGCAAACAATAGGTAGGTACACTCCTCTCGATAGACATATTTAGTTACGATACCATCCCTAGTCTTGGGAGTATCGCGTCTGTGGTAGCGAACAGCTTTGTCGGTTGCCTATTGTTCTAACGCGATCATTGTGGTTTCTGGTTCAAAAATCAAATCTGGTTGGTTTTTTAGAACAATTTTTATTACGATCTCAAATGTTTTTAAGTTTTTGTAGGTACTGCGGATAGATTTAGAAAAGACTAGTTGTTTGTACCAACCTCTGTTCAATGCGAAAATATATCTACCAATTTTCCATGAAAATCATCATCTGCCTAGCCTTTTCCCAACTAGGTTAGGGTACAGCTTCCAGTCAAACCAGTTGCATCTTAATGCCAGTATTTTACATGGAGCGACTGCCTATCTGACCTTCACAACCCAGTTACTGGGTCATACGATACCCCTTGATAAGACTGGTTGTCAGACTTTCGGGCTTCTGACGACCCGTAAAGACTGTTAAATATTCACGAAATTCCATGGAAATATATTTTCCATATTTTCTTAATTGCCGCATTAACCAAGAGTTTACTGGCAAAGTACTTATGAGCTTAAGTAGGATAAATACTTTAATTTACCTTTACATAGTGTGATGCCTTTCAAACTAAAGTTAAAAATCAATTTACAGCCAAACTGAAAATAAAATAGATTTCTGGGTCGGCAATACGGGGTAACTTCATTTAAAATTAACGCTTACATGACTTCGCGATTTGAGTATGACGTTTTTATACTTCAGAAAACGAGCTTAAATAAAAAAGGAATCTGTACGATTTTCCACGAATTTGCTTACTTGAAATAGATTTCTATCTCGGTTACCTTCATTTAAAATTAACGCTAATGTGCCATCGTGACGTGAACTTGACTTTTACGTCAAAATGTGACATTAATAAAAGATATCATTTTGCCAACTCCATTTTGTTACGATTTAGACGTTTGCTAATGTAAAAATACAAGTATTTTTTACTGCCTAATTTACTACTAGTAGTCCAGTATTTAATGAATGATGTTATCCGCACCTGAGTCCCTATTGATGATGAATTGATAGTAATACGGGTACCAATTACGTGGATTAGCTTTGTGTACGCCTTAAGAGATGGCCGTCAAAGACATGTGGGCCATTCTGAGTTAATACACAGAATAGCCCACGTCTTTGACGACGATTTCCTTACAGTGTTCCTCTGAATGACTTACCTTTAGTTGATAGGTTAACACGTTGGATAGTTATCCTGGCAGTTAGTCTACGTGTTTATTGAACCCAATGGGCAATTGGGCTTTAGGATCGGATCTTTACTGTCAGTTTATAGCAGTTTACTAATTGATACCTCTCTTATTGCACATTACTCTGCTTCAGCTGATATCGGTCGTTTCTCAAACAGACACGTTACTCGACCCCGCAGTCCAACAAACACCTAGATAACAACAGATTTTGGAATGAACTGAGCATTCTTCTCTTAGATAAAAATGTTAAAGAAGAAAATATTCACCAGCAAAGAACACGTAAAAAAAAGCTCTAGATTTTAATATGCTTTAAAGATTACAAGCAATGAAGTAAAAACAAACAAGCAGGCAGTAAACGATCCTGCTAAGCCAGAAGCCATAAAACAAAATTCAACCTGAATCCACTTAACATCGCTCCACAAAGGATGAAATAACTTCCACGATGGAAAACAATTATAGTACTTTATTCTTTATAACGAGCAAATTCCTGGACTCTGGTCGAGCGTAACATCGGTCAGAGGATTTGACAGGTCACTACACACGAGCTATGCTCCCAGGCCTTAAGGCTCAACCCTTGTCATTCACGCTTATCCCCCGAACGGCACCATTGTACCGTTTATAGGCGTAGTGGGATTAGCAGAGGCTATGTACAGTGTCGACCAAAAGTCCATAGGCAATCTCACAAACTCGCTATTGCTTTGTGAGATTGCCTATGGACTTTTGGTCGACACAAATTTGGTCAAATTAAACGTCAAGCTATTGCTTGACGTTTAATCCTTAAAAGGGGTCATTGTACTCATCATTATGAACAACTTTTACTACGGGACCAACCCTGAAAACGAGAAAAAAAAATCAGTTGATCCATACATTATGTCGAGTTATGCGAACATAAATCTATGGATCAACTGATTTTTATTTTCACAATTTACAAGTAGTGGTTAAGGAGCAATGTATTTACTGCGAAAATAGTACAGTCGCTGCGATTTGTGGTTTTTCATGATTTTAAAGGCAAATATAGTAAAATACTGTTATTTATATATGGTAAGTGATTCCATGATTTACAGAGTTTTGGTTTTGGCTTCGGTTTTTAGAAGAAACCACTCACCAACACGGCATTCTTATATATTTTCACAACCACGGTCGAAAGAGGACGAGACGGCCATTTGACAAGAACATGGTCATTATGAACATTCCGCAACGACACAGGCATGCCCTCTTGCCACTTCTCCTGTTTTTTACATTTCTATGATTTAACACGCAATGGTAAGAACAGGTCGCCACTATGACGCGTATTCTAAATGCAACAGAAATATTATGTTATTTCGCGTAGTGAGACGTCAGTTACTGTTCATTAGTGTGTGTTATCTGTGGAATGTTGAGACATCACTCATACACGCACACGCACACGCACTGGTCTGTATCGTGCTTGCACAGTTCATTTCATAGCAATGTAGTCCTTAGCACCTTAGCATGGCACTGAAGTTTCAGTTTTTTCTGAAGTTTCGAGCGATACTGTAGATGGCAGATCTATAGAAGATTGTGATTTGTTTCAGATGGCTATTCACAATTAAACCTGATTTTCACGGTATGACGACCCAGTAGGAGATTTATTTCATCACTAGTGCTTGTAAAAAAAGTGAAGGAATACATCGTTAGGAAACCGGCATGTTCTAGAACCAATAATTCGAAGACATGACATGACATCTATCAACCCGCACTGGGCCCGCGTGGTGGATTATCGCCCACACTCTCTCACAGAGTCCTCTCTGTGAGATAGTGTGAACGATAATGGCGGCCTGTGTCCCAGTAGTGGGAATGTCATAGGCTGGTAATGAACAATAACTTGAAGCAACAATTAAAGTTGCACCGTCTACACAGTGTTTAGGTGATGTAAGTCATTTGTTACTTAAATGTTATTCTATGTCACAGGCAAGAAACTTGCATCGTTTAAATGGGCCTTTAGTTCAGATTTTGGAAACACGTAAGGCAAATATCATCATGGCATCATACATTGCAAAAAGATTGATAAGATAAAGATATAAGATGAACTATTGGTTAGCGATTAAATAAAAATACTAATTAATTAAATCAGAAAAAGTTTAAAGAAGAAGTTGAAACGAATGAATTGCGAATTACGTCGGAAATGCTGGGGAAGTACTGGATATGCCGTTTGAACTCGGCGAAATAAGGCCCTTTGTACATCAAGCTACCAGAAACTCAAATTTTCCCAATCAACCTTGAACCTAATGCTTTAGCGATAAAGTTGAAAATCTATTAAAGAAATTTGCCAGATTGTAGTAGCTTGATTTGCTGGCGTCTGTACACACACGTTTTTTATTTTTTATTGCCGTGAAAAACTACGATTTATTCGCCGTGTGTAGGCACGGTCGTCAGTCTTGTATGGATCACTATGGAAGCTTGTTGACAGACACGTTTTGTCCAGGGCGCGGTTTATACGCCGTACTGGTAAGAAATCGTGTCCTGTGGCCTTAGGGACACAATCAATAAAAATAAAAATATTAACTGTCTACTCATGTTTACACAATCAGAATATCTAATTGTTAAAGATAAGTGTAAATTGGTATTACCAACGCTGTAATCTGATACATTTGATATTGAAATCTCCCCTGAAAGCCGATTCCAAAACAAAGATGTTCAGTCTTGTATGAATATTCAAAGAAACTTTATTTGTAAACGAATAAACCCCCCCCCCTTCTTTCTTTGTTCTTCAGTTAACTTACTTCTTACTAGCTTTTCACCCCGGCTATGCCCGCGTGGATGTCGGAAAATATCCAACGGGAATGTAGAAGCAGTATTAAAATACGCTACGTGTTAATCGACCTTACCAGTGTGTGTTTTTGCGCCAATCCGGAACATACATTCAGACAAATGGACAAAAATTCTTCGTTACTATTTTATTATATTGTGTGGCCTATGGTGTGAGATGCAACCTGTGTGGACACTCTCGCGCTTGCCCATCTTACTAGCACGGTGGGCTGTGCTGGAGCGGCTGCTGCAGTAGCAGAAGACCTCAAACTATATGTTTGAGCTGTTTGGGGAGCTATATGTTTGAGCCGTTTGGGGTTGAAACACTAGGGCCTTGGGGTCCGAGTGCTCATCGAATTTTTCGGGATATCGCCAAGCTGTTGGTTGACTCTTCACGGCATCGCCAATGTTGGCTGGCTTATTTTTTGCCCAAAGAATCAACATTGCCATCCAACGTGGTAATGCTGCCAGCCTTTTGGGCACTTATCCCATTGACAGTGATGCGGACGAATTTTTTGATGCCCAATGAGCTCCTGCCTTTTTTGTTTTTTTATTATATACTTGTATTTAAATATAAATATTTTAGTGTTAGTTTTGAAAAATAGTAATTAATCAGTGTATGTTAAATAAATGTAGGTATCCTTATATGAATATATTTAATGGGATGGCTAATCTTGATTTCATAATACAATGTCTGCATTAATAACTTTTGTATGGAGAAAAATGTTCAAAGTCAAAGTCAAAGTCAAATCATTTATTTCAAATAGGCACATTAAAAGGCACTTTTGAACGTCAAAAAAGTTCTAGCACATTATTTGAAAGCTTTAAACGAATGCATCCAGCACTCCTACACAAGTACTTATTTTATTAGAAAAGTGAGGGTACTGCTGCATCATAGGAAAATTGAATTTTAAACATTCATGGAAAGATACATATGCCGTGTTACTACTGAGGCAAAGTACTGAAGAAAAGTAGAGTGTACTAGAAATCAAATTAAATTATTTTTATTACTAGCTTTTGCTCGCGGGCTGGCCTCGTGAAATTATACGAATCCGTACTACCGGAATAAAAAGTATCCTGTGTTAATCCAGGTTATAAACTATCTGTGTGCCAAATTTCATACAAATTCCATAACAAACATCCAATATACAAAGTTTCACATTTATAATATTAGTAGGATTATAATACAGTCATGCGCATGTAAATGGTAACAGCACCATGACGGTGAAAGTACCTTTATTGGTTGACTGTACAATCAGCCTCAAAAGGATGTATACCTTCAACAATAATTTATCGTTGTCCCAAAATATTGTATTCATGTGTAGCCACAAAACACATTAGGTACTTAATAGTAGCAGCACACTGATATAGTATGAAACACAGATTTATATCTCTTTTTATGCCATTATACCTAGGCCACTTCTACGTGTTATATATGTACCTTATCAATATAGCCGAAGCCTACAGCGGCAGAAGCCTAATGAAGTGCCAATCAACGTAGGTTATCTTCACACTCAATCGCTTTCTGTATTTCCGGTGGTAGTGGGGAAGCAGTGCCAAATAGTCCGCTAATCTGTACTGTATAGTGGATATTAGAAATTCGACTCTGGCGATGATGTTACCGCAGTAACATTTTCAACTTAATTTAATAGTGGTGCAAAAGCAAGAGTAGTGGTGACCCAGAGGTAACAGCCGCGAGTTGTAGGTCGTAGGTTCAAACCCAGACAGGCGCTTTAGTTGCAGCTGCTCTCAAAACGATGAAGGAAAACATCGTAAGGTAACCTGCATGTCCTAGAACCAAAAATTCGAAGACATGTGACATATACCAACCCGCTATGGAGCTGCGTGGTGTATTACGGCCCATTCCTCTCACAGAGAGGAGGCCTGTGTCTTAGCAGTGCGAACGTTATAAGCTGATTATGATTATTAATAGTCGTGTAACACTGCGTGCTAAAACCAAGATTACGGCCGTTACCCAGAAAACCGCTAAGCTTAATTGGGACTGGGCCGCATGTGAGATGACAAATGGCCTAAGAGAACCACTGAATGGGTCCAACTAAGCGCACGACGCCATCGCGGCAGGCCGAGAGGAAAATGGCGGGGCGAGCTTAACTCCTACTGAAAGGACTGGCAAAAGAAAGAATTGTGTGAAAAAGGGAGTGGGAAAATACAGGCTAGTTAGATTAGATTAGAGAATAGTGGTGGTTGGTAGCTTATTTATTCAATTCTTTGTGTATTTACTTAAGTTGAATTATGGGACTATTTGTTATACATCGAATCGTGGCAGTGCTTTGAAGATCAAAACAAATGTTACTACTGAGTCGTATAGTGAACTCATAAACGACTCCTTAGGGTGGGCCCTTGGCAATGGATTAGCAATATCGTTCAAAATTATTCAGACTGGGATTGAAAGTTTGTTACGCTATTATACTCAGTCCACTAGGTTAACTGTTTTAGCTCTCCGTCCGATCAGGACCAGGCCCGTGCCGGACGGCGCGTATGTGTTCCACGCGCGCCTCAAAGAGATGTCAGCGTAGTTGACGGGGCCCGACAGGGCCGAAGCCTGCCGGGTTCATTTGATGATTTCCCATCCTGAAAAAAAAAAAAAAAAAAAAAGGTCAACCGTTTTTTGACAGCAGATCGAACTAGTGAGCAATTATATGTTTTTTTGGTTAAAACTGATACACGTACAGTATTATAATGTCTGTAAGAAGTCATAAATATGATAATTCAATGAGATTAGGCAGTTTATAAGTTAACTTTTACGTAATCTGGAATATGTACGTTCTAAGACAGCTGTCAAAAAACGGTTAACATAATGGACAGGGTCTAGGGTGCTGAAAGCTAAAATAACGAGGTTCGATATAAAAACAAACAAAACACAAATACATTCACAATATTTTACCTAAAACGAATAGCAATGAAAGCAATACACATATTGTAACTGAAACACATTTTATTTCAAACATTTTCATTGCAATACCGGCTCACGCTTTTAGAATATAATACCAAACCGCTATTTTAACTACCAACTATTGCAACGGAGTTTTTTTTCGTTTATGTTGATAAAACATGGGATTAAAATTGTTATCAAAGCATGGGATTAAAATTGCTTTTATGATCATTTTCAACGAATAGGTAATAATAAGAACTCGCTAAGCTCGTTTAAAACAATTTGAAATCATTGTGCAAGTATAATGTGTATTGTCTACCTAGGTAGTGCAAAATATGACTATTTTTCCAAAATTTCTATCCTGCAGAATTAATCCAGTCATTTAAGAATTTAAATTTAAAGAAGTTTTTTTTATAAAATTTCTGTAACGGTACGCACGGGAAGAGAAAAGTATAGAACCTTTTAGAACCATCTCTATTGTGGTCGGTAGATAGATAGCCTTTCATTGATGATTGTGAGACGACTTTCCAGGACAGATATATTTATACTGGCTATAATCAGTAGCGATCGTCTTTAACTGAAAATAGGTTTGGCTGTAAGAGATTAAATTTATTTTTTCAAGTCATGTACATATTTACAATGCAGAGACAACAATACGACAATAAATTAAAATACTAGCAATACTACCAAAGGGCGTCACCCAGTAAGTGGGCTCAGTAAGTGTCTTATTACCCAGTAAGTGGGCTGTGAAGGTCAGATAGGCAGTCGCTTCATGTAAAATACTGGTATTCAGCAGCATCCGGCTAGACTGGAAGCCGACCCCAATATTGTTGGGAAAATGCTAGGACAGATGATGATGACTCAAAATAGCAATGTGCAGCCGATAAGACGTATACTTTCCAATGATCGCGAAATTGCAAAATACATATTTAGTACAAGAAAAAGTTTTACCATAATAGGGTAGTTGCTTGGGTAAAAAATAATAATTATATTTAGTCCGTCAATTAGATTATCGAAAAATAATGGACACGTGTTTTTTCTTTTGTCAATCAAACAAAAAATGACAAAGATAAAGGGTTTCAAAATTTGGGAGTGGGGGGTCGTGACGTCACTTGTTTGCAAAAGTGTCGCAAGCAAGTGACGTCACGCGGAACTTTAACGGGCGATATCTTCATCATTTTTTATATAATTGACAACAGAAAAAATACGGGTTCAATATTTTTTGATACTAGGCTGACGGACTAATTAGAATTTTATAGGAAAATAGCCTATTCCCATGTCTTATACATATACATACGTTCAAAAAACATTCCTACATAAACCGAGTGAGATACAGTTATTTACGAGTAACAAGAACCGACCTAAGTTAAATTAATGTAAACTGAAAGCAATTAAGACTAAACTAATACCTATGATTTGAAGTAACTACTGCGATATGACATGTTCGCAGAATTATATATCCGGTACTTACGGTGTATGAGTAATAACTAATAAGTTTTGAAATGGGATTTCATTTCTATCCACTTAAGTTTGAATACGCAATTTAGCACGTAATTATAGATATTAATTACCAGCAAGAGTTATGCTTATCTGACCTTTCTTTTCTCTTAAGTGTTCAAGAAAGAGTTTCAAATAATCAGCGTAGAAAGGCTATTTTCCGAGACGCTTTCATGAACTTTTATTTATTACGGAAATTCTAAAAATGTTCAAATACTTAATTTAATCCCTTTTCAAAGGACCAGAACTTAGGGAAATCGTACCAGAATAATTAACATTATTAAATGCAACATTAAGTTTCATAAAACTTTCACCATTAAACTTATTTTCATGTTGTTTAAACTGATTTCAAAGTTAAATAAAGTTACTTAAGATGTACATACTATATGGAAGCAACAATACGACAACAAATTAAGTATTTGACTTTAATCTCGGTTCAAAAAAACGGCTAATGGCAGGCTACAGTTTAACTTAATCGATCGCGTCAAAATGTTATTACCTATTATGCTAGTAATTATACCACGTGAATAATTTATCGTGGACAAACTTAGACTGGGCGGGTGTGCACTAAATATGTATAAAACTTTAAAAGATCCATTAGGCCAGGGTACGGCATTAAAAGCTTTTTCTCGTAGCCCTATTAATATATTACTATGATAGCGTTTTCAACTGAAACTTTTCTAAAAATGAACGCATTATATCGTGGCTGGCCAGCGCAACACATAACTTCCACTAATAAATTTTCGGATGCCCTGAAAATCGGTACAATCCTTTTATAACCCATACGTGTCTATATTTGGTATTTTCAGCGCTCGAATGCGGGCGAGAGCATGATATTTTATTCGCGTAACTCTGTGAAATGTGGTTGAATAACAAGTTTAAAATGCTTGTTGCATTTTGAGAGCCTCGTACGTGGAATTACTTTTTTTATTTTCATACAATTGCTGTAATACTAGGTGGCTCAAATGTCATCACCCTATCGGCTATAATTTTTGCGAATGGAAGCGAATGTCTATTCTACTTTGACATTTGTGAAGTAAACAGATACGAAATACACATCAACGAGTCATGAACGGCTATACTCCAAAGAACACGGAATAATTGTTTCGGGTCGTTTAATCTCTCGTTTTGCCGATTTGCACTGGCCGGCAAGATGGTCTGATTTAACCGCTCCAGACTTCTTATTGTGAGGTTTTTTGAAGTCACGATCCTTATCAACAAGTCTCAGACTCTTAAAGCCCTCAAAGGTAATATCTGTAAAGAATGCGAGGACCTATCGCCGGAAGTTCTGGCATGGAAAATTCCATAAATCGAGCCCGAATGGCCATAAATTCTGGCGACGGCCACTAGCCTATATCATTTTCAAATTAACATAATCCAAAAGCAGAACCAAATTTTTTCATTCAGTAAAAAAAATACAGCCAAAGAACATCGGGTGACAACTTCTGCGCCAGCTTATAGTAATAGTACCTAATAATAGTTATTTTATTTCCAAAACTTCAGTACACGTTACATCAATGACGTCGCGAACCCTGAACTAGAACATTCTATATGACAGGGTCGAGGTTTCTCCAGTTACACGCATCAGCATGAGAAGGCTTATAAACCCAGTTAAGTGACTTTACATCTCGAAGAAGCATCAGATTGAAGATGTTACTGGTATCTCAAAACAAACATTTACTATGCGACCTACTAATTTATCATGTTTCCAATCATTACGTAAAGATACCTAATATTGTTGAACTTTTTGATTTTCCTTAATGAGGCACGGTGTAGACATGGCTTCATTAAATTCGAGCTTTTTCTCGCCAATTTGCCATTGATTTCGGCGCTACACAAAGAGGATCACAGATCCGTCGAGGAACAGCCAACTTTTGGGCGAATGTACTCGGATTATAATGAAGTACGTTGTTAAACTAGTTAATCACGATTCTAGTCACCAAGTTTGTGCATAAATTGTGCTCCTGGGCAGTTTTTGTTGCTTCTGAAGAAATCGGAGGGGTGCCCAACAAAAGAATTAGTGAGACCCGGGTACGCTTGGTGCTGACTTCCGATTGTATTCACGGTACCGCATTACTTTTGAATTTCCAACTTTTTCATTATACTTGTCTTTTTATGTTGGAAAAGAAAGGACAAGATGTCGTTCGCATTCAACTTTGTGAGACGACGTTTTCTCTGGCGATATGAAGATAATAGATATATGATGTTCCGCGTACATTTATCAACGTGGTTCGTTCTAGATAATTTCCTCAAAAAGAAACTTGAGAATAATTCGAACATTTTGTAACTATTCTAGCTTTGCTTTACAAACACCAATAGTCTGGAAAAATCATTTGGTTTCCAAAAGCAACCTGAATAAATAAAATCTTCAATTCTCAGGTGCTGCGACAGATAAATTTCATGCTTGAAACTTCTCCAAGTGTAAGATGAACTTTTTAAAAGCGTATATTTTGTTCGTAAGCAAGAAGGGTCGAGGGAATAAGAGCGAAAGCGTGTACACTTCAGTCGATTTCACTTCAGCTGAAATTAAAGCTTGGTTGGGATCAGCGGTTTTTGAGATTGCGGTCGCGCTTTGTTGCTGGCGTATAATATGAAATCGGTAGGAAAAAAGGATCCGCAAAAGTTCAGTGTCATTCTGTGCGACGAATGGCGTGCCGTCTTCACAATACAACCTCATGAGAGTGAGTACGTGATTTGTTCCAACCGTGGAAACGGACGCCGAGACCCGACCGAGCGCCGATTCACAATTGATTGGATTTTAGTATTTTTCACCGATTGACCACCGTTTATTCGGTATTTTGATATACTTTTTTCGATTGAATCTAGGAGAATTTCAGAGATCTTAATAGATATTCTTTAAATGATTTGTATCTATATTTTTTATACTTAAATACCATCAACTTTTTGCTTATGTAAAAAAGTCGTACCTAAGTGAGTTTTTACAAGCTGTCTTACTTCGTAAGCTCAAAGAATATAATGATATCTACGAACTCGAATTTTTGCTGCGCGTTTCTCAAAGCTGAAAAAGATAACAAACGATGCTGACAAGTGCCTTGCATGTGTTATTGAAAGAGACTTATTTTTGGCAAAATATATTGATCGATAGCAAAATGTTACTGATGCTGAAGATAATTAACGCAAAAATTATACAGATATCTTAACATATAAAAATGACTGCGATAAATCATTGTATTTTCAGGGGTGGTAGTTGCTAAATCAATTAATGCCCATAGATAGCTTTTTACATGTATATTTTATAAACGGTATGTATGTATTTAATGTTACGTACATTTTGAACAAGTACCAATAGACAAGAGGAAGTTCCTATTTGGATACCTTTATGATATTTCATTTTGCTCTTCCGCCATTCAATATACAATTTGCTAGCATTTGTCATCTCCGGGAATTCTTTCCAAAAGATTGCAAGGTAGAGCGACAGGAAATTATATTTCTGTGAACCGTTGGAAAATAACTCTGACTGATCCATAAAATTATTTGATTTTGAACTTATTTTCAGGTCATTTCTTTAGTTGAAATAGTTATTGTTGTCTTAACATCTAAAACCAAATTTCTGTTTTATGTACTGTTACAATAAAATGGTTTTTGTTTCTGTCATTTCGTTTATCGCTCAATTTTGTGTTGTATTTTAGATTTTCGTGGTTGGTAGGAGGTGCTTAGCGGCGGCGCGGCGGTAGCGTTGAATAGATAAAACAACATCAGACCAAACTGAACAGACACATGAATAATGAACTGAAGTTAGCTACGTAAACCTACAGATAATAGAATGTACTATAGGTACATAGAGCTATTATTTTCTTGATAAAGTCTATTCATCTAGCCCAGCCTTTTCATAACTATGTTGACGTCGGGTTTCGGTCTAACCGAATGCAGCTGTAGCAGTGTTTAGCATGGAGGGAATGCCTATCTGGCTTCCACAACCCAGTTATTTTGTAACACGATATAGGTACCTGCTTAGTAAGATTTGAAGGAGAAGGTTGTCATACTTTTGAGCTTCTAAGGATGGTCGAAGATTCACGAATGATAGCCAGGACCAAAGGCTTAACGGGGTTTCCGAGGCAGGAAGGGGTCTCGGTATGTAAAGATTGTCTCCCATCCACAGATTGATCTCGGCAAGTATAGCTTAACATTATTACTTAGCCACGAGCCCCTCTTAACTGCCATATATAATACTATCTATATCATACGTCTGCTATAGGAACAGGAACATAGAGAGATCTGAAGATTCTACTTAAATGCATATTTTTGCATCTGTTATTTTCTTGATAAAGTCTATCAAGCATAAAATACAATTCCAAAACTTGGTAATTGAAATCGACAACATAGCAACTGTGTGGCCTGCCAGCTAATCCAGCTGGATTAGTCTGAAGCGTTGGCGACGACGGCAGTAATAAAACTTCGATCGTATATAAAGCCGCATCTATACGTCTCCAATCTATAGAACAGATCATGTCATTGGTAACTTTAATATAGCAATTTGAACGGCGTGAAAGAATATGTTTATTTCAGTGACTTTTTGGAACGAAGTTCTTTAACGCGGCTTGCGGTTGGAGTTGTATAACTGGTAGAAATCTTCACGTAACGAAAAAGCATTATGCCCTCTCCACGCAACTTTTTCTCTTTCCCTGTCTCTTTCTATTATATCAGCGTGGTCTAAATGAAAATTAGTGTCCCACCGAAACAGGATTTTCAGCTTAACCGAAACCAAAAATTATTTGAATTTTTATAGCATGTTAAATCTATTGTATTTATACGCATATATAGACAGTTAACACGTGAAAAAAAATAAAATGCAGCAATTAAACTATGTAACAAAAATAGTTCTTTATTTGTAAAATTAACATAGTTGGGAAAAGGCTAGGCAGATGATGATGATTTGTAAAATTAACAATTTAAATTAAAAAAAAATTAAATAATCATATTTGTCAAAATTTAAAAAAAATCTACATTATTTACTTATGTTTACAATATTCTTAATGATTAGATAACTTGTGTTGTTATTTTCTAATGAGATCTAGTATTTAACTTAGTATTTAAAGAATTATCTTACCATTATAATTAATTAACAGTGATAGGTAATTAATATTTATCAGTCTCAATAAAGATGAGTATATTTTGTACGACAACCAAGTAATTTTACAATAATATTATTTAAGTGTTATGTATAATTTAAAAAAATAGTTACAGTTAGTATTCGTAATTAAAGAGCCTCATATCTTTGAGTAATCTTAATTAAAAAGTATTATATTGTAAGCTAAGAAAAGTAGTTTTTCAACATTTTCACCAAGCAGGTTACTCCGACGATCTGCGTATATTTGTCCAGGCAGCGGCACTAAACAGCTGTTCGCTTGGAACACTGGTAGGCGGAGCGGATAGATACCTACTTTAAGACAGCTTTATACGCTATATAACGCAACGCCGACATATATACCTATATATGTCGGCGTTGCGTTGCAATAATGGCTCCGACAAATAAGACAGAATTTTTTCTTTCAAAACATTTTTTTGATCTTCAGCAGATCCAGTTGTCTCTTCTATTTCATTGGGAGTATTATCATGAGTATCCCACAGACACTCCTTTTCTTGATGCAAGTTGGAGTCTAGCAAGATCGGTTCTGTAGAAACTGAGGGAACATTCTCTCCGCCGCTGGACAATACAACCTATTTATTTTCCACTGTAGGACAAGACTCTAATGAATGCCATAAAAATACATCATCATTAATCATAAGTAAAAACAAATATTTACCTAAAAATGTTTGCGCGAGACAAACCAAATAACCTCAAATCATCACGATCGCGCCGGCTAGCGAACTCAACTGGCAATCACGTTCACTCACTCGAAGTTAGCCGAATGATGCGCGACAATTCACGAACACCTAGTTTCGGTGGGGCCGAAGGTTTGGCCAATTATTGGCCAAAACCGATACTGTGGCCGAAACTAAATTTTTTGGCCGAAACTAGCCGAAACCGAAACCGAACCTTGTCGGTCCTCAATGAAAATCCAAGATGGCGACAGTTTTATTAAAACCCTTAAAAAAATTATACTATACTTACTATATTATATTATACTTACTAGATAATAACAATAGTCCTCCAGACCGTACCTATTTCGACTATGGCAGCCAATCGCAAAGGAGGCTAGCGTTCGGCGCGGGAGATATTATAGTGCACACTTTGTGAGCGAAAACACAGGTGCACTCTCTTCCCTCACTCTCATAGCCCATACCTACTAGATAGCTTTGTATTAAAAACGCGTATTTAATTCACAGTTTCTCTCTCTATCTGTCTCTTTTTATTTTATACGAGTGTGTGTGCGTGAGAGTATCGCGTAAGAAACTTCGTTCCTGACGACGCGACGGTCCCCCGATCGCACACCATTTTTCTTATTACTTCTACGGAGGTTGTGATAAAGAGGAAGTTTTTCCTAGAGTGTCTGTGAGTGAGTATAAAATAATATGATTGACAAGGGTGGGGTACTCAACTTCAAAAATCAAAACTTCAACAATCAAAATATCAACACCATATAATCAACAGTTTAATTTTTCAATTAATCAGAATAACATTAGCTTCAAACATAAACGGATCAAAATGTACACACTTCAGATGAGCAACGAATGTGAATAACATAGATTTATAACATGAATAGTTCAAAATATCAACAGTTTAGATGATCGACGAATCTGAATTTCACTGATTTATAACGTATATTGATCACTTGATCAACACTTTAGAAAATCGATGTTTAACAAAATATCGTGAAATATTCAGACATAGACTACATTCGTTGCTGACTTTGTTTAATGCTGCAATTGTAGGCATTTTTTTAAAATAATACTAATACTTCTAGTTCTTCTCTTTACCCATAAAAAGATTCAAAAGTGTACATGCATGCATTATTGAATAATATTGCTAAAAGTCAAAACGACGGTGTCATAACTTTGACGGCAGAATACAAGAAACCGGCTCAACCCCAGATGTGTAGGTGTAAAACAAAAACTAGTGTATTTAGGCAAAAATATAAAGTGAAAAAATTCAGCTTGGAATGTGTCGCATTAAGTAAATAAACAAAATACCTAACATGTAAACAACGGCTCGTTATCCGTCCAAATTCGAATGACTACAAAAAAGCGACGGAGTCGTACATATCGATGACCTTCTTTATTGAAAGTATTAAACCTGCACCCTAATTGCGTAACACACGATCAATCGGAATCGGTTTCATTTTGACAGTTCAACAACATTCATTGCGTTATTTACGTGTTAAGCAGACTTTATGACGGTAACCTTTTTCGAACTTATGAAGCAATGGATTAGCAATATCCTTCAAAATGATTCAGATTGAGATTGATTGTGTTTCGCAATTAGGGTGCTGGGTCATTCTACTTTTTAGTGCAGGTTTTTGGCACTGCATAAACATAGGTTTCAAAAATTTAATGGTTAAAGATAAATGAAGTAATTTAATTGTATTTATGCGTAATTATACCTAAACAATTGCAATTAACTGCCACCAGCAAATTTTGCACATATTTTTTTCTGATAATAAAGATTTTGTCGACCAAGGTAATAAAATCATACCACTCTGTTACCCATCAAAATATTTTTATTGAGTCACTCATTAAAATCAAACAATAACAAAACGTATTTTAGAAACATAAATCTTTCTCTTTCATAACTATAATTAGATTTTTTTTTATTAAGTCCTATAAATTACATTTAAAAGACACCTATGTTACTGTTGTGCACTTTTGTCTACAAAAAATTTACATAAAATGTATATTATGTGTAAAAATATCTTAGCAACGTATTTAACATTGATAAAAAAAAATATCTTGCTTCTCAAGTTCTCAAGAGTTGTACAATTGGTTTAAGAATTACATTACAGGTATATCTGTAATGTAATTTTTAAGCCAATTGTACAACTCAAGTTGAAAAACCTTTACTTAGAATTAGGGACATAATGGTAACACAGTTGTCGTTAAATCTTTCACGACGCGTTTCGTTTTGTGGTACCGTTCCCAACCCTTCCTTCTTGCTTCCTCTTTAACAGTGTCTAATTTTCGTTTGTTTCGGTACCGACATTGTTTTTCGGCTGGGGTTAGCGGCATGATGTTCTGTAAAAGATAAAAACATCGCATTATTGTACTAATTTTACCTTCAGTAATTATAGTAAGCCAGTAAATAAATGTAAAATTGTTAAAATACAACCCTATGGGTCGATACGAGCAAATCAAGTTAAATAAAATTGTAAAGAATTATTGACAGAGTATATTTACAACTGTGTTACCATCTTTACAACTGCGCTACCAATAGTTTCCAAAGCGGAGCAAAGTGGACTGGTAACACAGTTGTAAAATAACATGATGCTACCTGATATTTACGAAATGACCATGTAATTTGCAAATCCAACAACAAAACACAATACAAGAGATAATAGATAATAGAATACAATTAAGTGACATAAATGCCGCGTCTCAATGGTTAAAACATAACGTAAAAGTTCAGAAACTTACCTTTTCGCCGGGTAACAAAGTGCACACCAAATAAACACACGCGTCGTGATTCACAACATGGCAGCGACTAAGTGGTGTCGCGCGGCTTGCTACCTTTCCCCCCATCCCGCTCTTGTCATGCACAACCTTCCGATCGAGCAAGCGACCAGCGCGGTACTCTGCGACTTCTAACGTTTTTCTTGAAAAAGCGGTAACATAGTAGTACTGTATTTATCTTGTTCATTAGGGACAAAATCCAATTAATTATTTAAAAAAAAAACTAAACCGATTAAAAATATATGATAACAACATAAAAAACGCCCACAAATTAAATAAACTTACAAATTTTTTTAAACAGGACTGCACTGCAAGAAGCATACTTTTTTTGGTTAGGTTGTCCGCGTATCAGATCGGGGACACTTTGCAATACTATGGAAAACAACTATGTTACCATAAAACTCCACTTTGTTACAATACATATCTTAAAATAGGTAAACTATTCAAATGTAAATGCTAATTGAAGTTAAGCAAATAATGCGGCAGTTTCACGTATTGCGCAAGTTTTTTTTTTATTTTATTAGTAAAATGGCAGATCCAGATTTTTTTGTCCGGGGGAACACAAAAACCTGCACTAAAAAGTAGAATGACCCTGCTGTTGTCCGTACAGTCGCGTTCAAACGTTTGTTGGAAATTACATGACCTAATTTCGGGGGCGAATTAAAAAATATATTAGTTGTATCTTGTGACCTTATCAAATGAAACAGCTTGTTGATGTGGAAATTATTATTTTTATTCCATTAAATGCCAGCACTTCAAGACACTATAATCTGTCAAAATCTTTTATAGATTTTCAACTTTATTCCTAAAGCATTAGGTTCAAGGTTGATTGGTAAAATTAAAATTTGTCAGTTTTGGTTTTATTTTAACAAACATGATTTAGAACATGTATTGTTTAAAAAAATAAAAAATAAAGTAACCTACTAAAAAAATTCAAGTTTCTACTTGATAATAATTGGTACCTAAGTATGTACTTTTAAACAAGTCAAAACAATGCCATTAAATACTTACCTACCATCGCAGATCGTGCCATCATTGTAACTCATTGTTACAAAATCCACCACCCCAAAAACCACATCATTGTTATCAAATGTCCGAATGTGCTTAATCTACTTTACGCCTCTATCAACCAACTTAAAAAAACTTAAGTAAACAAACAATAACAGTTCAACCGTGTCATTCAACGCGACAGTACCTTGGCGTCATAACTGCAACTGTTTACCAAAACCAAGTGATATACGCTACTTTCAACCAACTTAAAAAAAAATGAGTAAACAAACAGTAACAGTGCAACCGTGTGACTCAACGCGACAGTGTCCTTGGCGTCATAACTGCAACTGTTTACCAATACCAAGTGATAACCCAAACGCACTTCCTAGTCAAAAAAACATTTTGCATTGTCGATGAAGAGCGATGTTTATGTATCTGTCTCTGTCCCACTAATACCGTACGCGTACTAGCTGTCACACTTTCTCCAAGCTAGACAAACCGACTCCTTGCGTCGCGACGACGTTAGTGGATGGCGAGGGGCCAGAGGTAAGCAGCGGTGGGGATGCGAAAAAAGGGAATCTTCTATTAATAATGGAAAACTTAATGTTAATTTATCTAACCTAAATTTATTTACTGTATCTGTAGGCTCTTTTTTGTAGTACTTAGATATTCATCACATCATCACACATTTCTTGAACTATATAATTATTTTTTAAAAACAACCGCCAATCTTTTGAGTCTTTATAGTACTGTTTTATAATAATATTAAAAATGCTAATGTCTGGATGGATGTATGTCCTTCGTTTACACACAAAATATTGAATGTATTTTAATGAAATTTCAATTTGAATTTGGAATTTGGATAGCTCATACCCATTGATATATAAAATATCAATGTTCATACCTTGGAAAAGCACTTACTTAGGCTACTTTTTATAATGCACATAGACATGTGCAAAGTCACAGAAAAAGCTAGTACAATATAATCCAATACCAATTTTATTTTATTATAACTACTATTCTAGTTCAGTGTACTCAGGCACAACATCAAAGAGTATATAACTATCGTTTCAACCGGTTAGTGAGTAAAGTAAAGAAGGTCATCGATATGTACGAATCCGTCGCTTTTTTGTAGTTATTCGAATTTGGTCGGATAACCAGCCGTTGTTTACGTGTTAGGTCTTTTATTTATATTTACTTAATGCGACACATTCCAAGCTGAATTTTTTCTATATATATTGTTGACTAAATACACTAGTTTTTGATTTACACCTACACTTCTGGGGTTGAGCCGGTTTCTTGTATTCTGCCGTCAAAGTTATGACTTCGTCGTTTTGACTTTTAGCAATATTATCCAATAATTAATGCATGTTGATACTTTTTATGGGTATTATAAACGTTAAGAAGGACCGAATACAGTTTTCAGCGAGCTTATACGTTTTCCCATTTAGGTGCTACAATATTTTTTCGGGTTTTCAAAAAACTGCGATTACTTGAAAATTATAAATATTTTCTTAAATTTAATTATGTCACAAATACGCACAAATAAAGAGCTACTCGTGTATGTTTATTCTACAGGCGCACATGCTATGGTTTTAGCTGTACACGATTCTGCATAACGTTACTCCAGCAGGAAATGCAATATCTCGAAAACCTAAAGGCGCACAAGTTTTATTTTTGGTGCACTTTTTTTACACAAATATAAGCTCTCTGGCTATGCACAATATTTCTCTGTTGGGGTAACGTACCCCAATTTTAGGACTCGACTGATTTCCGCCATTCAGGCAACAACAAAGTAACACCATCCCTTTTGTTACCAACATACGCGACTATCTATTTGACAACCTCGTGGGTCTAGGGGTCACAATGCAACTAAAACATAACAAGCGAATTGTGGGTGGGTAACGAACACCAAAAATTGTCTGTCATCGTCCTGCCTTTTTCCCGATTAATTTGGGGTCGGCGCTGCATCTCTTATACTTCCATAGTATATCTCTATTATCCATAACATAAGTAGGTAGTTTCACGCCGTTTCTAAAAAACACAAAAGTGTTTTGGTAAACTTTGAATCTCGAAAAATATTTTATTTTAGTTTGTGGTGGAAACCCTTTGGCTATGGGTCCGTGTGCTTATGGTTTGTTCAACGAAATCTCCAAAACGGCTGGTTGACTCCCCGTGACCCAAGGGCTGACTTTTACCTTGGGCAAAGGCCATATAACGTGGCAATGCCGCCAGTCTCTTGGGTACATTAACAGTCGATAGCGATGCGGAGGAATTTTTAAAACTTAGTTATGTTAGGTTATTATATTTTAATTTTAATAGTTTGTTAGTTAATTAGTATAAGAAGTTTATCGAGTGTAAATATTTGTATTATCTTTAATAAATAAAACATCGTATAAAGTGTTTTTACATGAAAACATGTGACCTTAATCAGCCCTAGACCCAAGTGCAAACTAAATAAAAGAGAATGTTGAATATAAAAGTTTGATGGTAACTAAACTAAATTCTAAATTGGGAGAGGCCGTAACATCTGAAACTTTTCAGACGATATGGCCTGCGTTTCTGCAAAATATTGACTGACGCTCTGACAAAGCCTTAAACAGCGTTCTGCAGTCATTTATTTTTCAGTATTTTGCTGCAACACAAATTACTGACTCGAAAGAGGCCCGTAAAAACTACATAATAATAGGGGTTAAAGTATGAAATTGCCGTTTCATTGTAATAGGTACTTCGAATGGACATATAACCTTCATGGTTTGATATTTTTGAGTGAAACTTTTTTCACATGGACCTATGAAGTTCTTCTTTTAAAAAATGTGCAACATTCGATTATCGACTTTCAGTTGTTTTTTTTATTCAGCTTAGACAAGAAAGATGGATACTTCGAAAACTTGAGTTAATTTTGAATACGAGTTCCGACGCGGAACTAACGCGTCAGAAACAGCTCGCAATATCAATGTTGCGTTTGGAGAGGGGACTGCTAATGAACACACCGTGCGATTTTGGTTTAAACGATTTCGTGATGGAAAAGCAAAGCTTACCAATAAAAAGGTAATAGTAACTGTTTGGTGGTCTCAGCATGGTGTTATTCACTATAGCTTTCTCCGATCTGGTCAAGCAATAACGGCAGATGTCTACTGTGCCGAACTCCGAACAATGGTAGCAAAACTAGCAGTGAAACAGCCCCGACCCATGAATTGAATTTCACCATTATTGTTCCATGATAACGCGAGACCTCATACAGCACGAGAAACCGGTTTAACTCTACAGGAACTGCAATTAGAAACCATTTTTCACCCTCCGTATTCGCCAGACCTTGCTTCAACGGACTACAATTTTTTTCGTGATTTGGACAATATTCTATGTGATAAAAAGTTTTCTTCTCAGGAGGCTGTACAAAATGCTTTCACACAGTTTGTCGAATCTAGATCACGAGAGTTCTATCGCAAAGGCATAAAAGACCTTCCTAATAGATGGCAGCAATGTATAGATAATAATGGTAATTATTTTGATTAAATAAATATGTTAAATTTAAAAAAAAAACGAATTTCAATTTTTCAGTACAAATCGGCAATTTCATACTTTAACCCCTAATATTTTATTCTCTACATATATTAAAAACTTAAGTACTTAAAGAACGACCTAAAGAAGGTGGCTCGGGTAGACTGGATGGGGAAGGCGGAGGACAGGGCGCTGTGGCGCAGTCTGGGAGACGCCTATGTCCAGCTGTGGACTGCGATAGGCTGAGTTGATTGATTGAATGACATTAAAAACATTGAAAAAAAAAATAAAAAAAATTGTTTTAAAGCGGTTTGTAATTAATTAATTTGCACGGAAATAAATAAAGCTTTTTTATTATTATTTTGCCAGTTTACCGGCGCTTGCGACGCTGATGGTCACTTGCTTGTTAGGGGTGGTAGGCAAGTTAAAAGTTCATCTAAGGAGTAAGACAAAGTGACATTCTATCAGTGATAACAATGATGGAATATGTAGTAAAAAATGTATGGGACTGGCATAAGCTACCGATAAGTCTATGACGTCAAGCCCGTTGAAAGTCGCTGTAGATCTACAAATCGCTTTGAAAGCTATTGCCACTTGTCTAGGCCCACTGGGCCCTGCGGGGTAATTGCGTAACACACTAACAGTAGTAATGGCTTTCATTTTGACAGTTCAACAACATTTATTGCCTTATTTACGTTGTTGAGCGGATAAGTTTATCGAACATACAATCTTTATTTTTCGCTCAGATCTCAAGTTCGTATGCGGCACCTCCCTACAGATAATAGCCCACCTTCCATGCTGCGCTTGTCACCTGTGCACTTGATGATCTTATTAATGCGTCACTGAGCGGAGTTCGCGCAACTGAATTTTGGGCCGAAGATGTTTGAACTTTTTGCCATCTATACTCTACGTATAAGAAGAGAGACTTTGCACCACAAATTACTAATGCATTTAACGCTAAAAGTAGGTACTTACTTATTTAAAACATTATTCTGTCCCTGCCTTCTTCAAACGATTGACAGAATTAAAACAATGTTTTAAATTAAATAAGACTGTGTGAATGGTGATATGGTTAGAAAGGGGGTGACCTTTCTAACCATATCACCATTCACACAGTCCATTTACAAATCGACTTTTAATGATTTGGAACATAATTTCGCAAAAATAATATTTATTTCACATTCTATCTTTGATTCCCTCGGGAGATTTTATGCGCCATATCGAATAAGTACAAAATTACTTCGTTCTATAGCCAACGATAAAAGAATCGTACTACTGGCAATCATTATTAGTGGTAATTCTAGTGGAATAGTCACGTACGGTATACAACTATGTGTGCCAATAAAATAATGTACATCTAATTCTAACTTAATATACATTTTTTTTTTTTTTTTTTTTTTTTTTTTTTTTTTTCAGGATGGGAAATCATCAAATGACTCCTCCCGCTCTGGGTGGAGCAGAAGGGAGTGTCAGACTCTTACTGACTAAAACCCACCCGTGTTCCTTCCTTAGCCCTTTACGTACCAGGGCAGCGGTAACCCTTTCGGACGATCCCGCTACCCCGGCAGGAACTTAATATACATTAGGTGGTGTTAGTAAAGTGTCTACATTTTGCCAACTAGCTAGACTGCGAAATACTTTTCTCTTAATAAGAACTTGAAGTTTTGTGAATATTTATATTTGTTTAATATACTTAGCTGTTTCTGTAGCCATGGGAAGATTGAAATTGATGAAAAATTGATGATTTGAAAGTCATAAGCAGTGGAAGCAGATTCATCTCAAACCACGTCGGAACTTGCAGCAGCCTTTAACGTAAGTGATAAATCAATATTAATTAATTTACGTCAAATTGGAAAGATAAAAATGCTCTGAAAGTGGGTACCGTACGAACTCACGGAAAAACAACAACAAAATCGTCTTTGTTGAATAGGCACACAAATGAGAGGATTCTGAATCGGATTGTCACTTGTGATGAAAAGTGGATCCTGTACGACAATAGAAAACGTCCGACGCACTGATTTGACACGGGGGAGGCAACGCAAATTAAGTTAAATGAAGCTGCTTGTAGGTATATCGTGGACTTGTGCCGGCATTGTTCATTACAGCTTCTTGAGACCTGGCACGTCAATTACTGCAGAGATGTACTGTGAGGAATTGCAAATGATGATGGATAAGCTCACTTTCAAACAGCCGAGACTTATCAATTGATCCAGTCCACTCCTTCGTCACGACAACGCTCGTCCACACACCGCACAAAGGACCGTCTCAAAACTACAGGAGTTATTGCTGGAAACTCTCCGTCATCCACCATATTCACCAAACCTTACTCCGACTGATTTCCATTTCTTTCGGAATTTGGACAACTTTTTTTATAAGGGGAACATTTCAAATCCAACGAGGCACAAAGACCTCATTTACGGAGACGCGTGGCGTCGCGCGCGCGGCGCGTCGCGCGCACGGCGCGTCGCACGATTTTTCTGTTGACGGAGCGGCGGCGCGTCAAGCGGCACTTATCATCGCACGCGTAAACACAAACGTAAGGCAATATAAGACGTTTTTCATAGAGATGCGGGGCGGGAAGCGTGGCGGTGCCCGCCGCTGCGCCCGCGGCGAATCCTCAACCCTGTAGCAAAGCACGCGGCGGGCAACGCTGCGGCGCACGCGGGATAATCAATCAAAACGACCAGTTTTCTAAAAATCGATCAAATCGTACTCCATTGTGACGGTGACTACCTTCTGCAATTTCCAAATATGACTGGCAGAAGATTCCGCCGCGGGTATCGCTGCATCAAGAATTGCCGCTGCGTGCGCCACCGCGATAAACGCCGCGTGAGACGCGGCGGTGCCAGCCGCGGGTTCGGCCGCAAAAAACGCTCCATTTCAAGCCAACGCGTCTAAAATCGCTTCTCCGTAAACGCACTCATAAATACAACGCCATATGTTTGAATTTAGTGCGGGCCGCGCCGCACAACGCGACGCGCAACGCCCCGCGTCTCCGTAAATGAGCACTAAGGAGTTCATCGATTCCCGTCCCAGGATTTCTATAATAGAGCCATCAACAAACTTCCAATAAAATGCAAAAGTGCATCGACAATAATTGCCAATACTTCGATTAATTAAACATATAATTTTCTATAAAAAATAACCTTTTTTTGTGTAAAACGGCAATTTTATAGGTAAGGCATTAATACATTGCATTCATTAATTCTTCACCAATTTGCGTCGCATTCAATAAATTTGAATGGCACAATCCAATTAATGAATAGCTTTCCGTATGGTGTTCATGACTTTAATATAAATAAATGCCGTTATACGTAACTACGTTTCAATCAACTGATAAATATCTGCTTTCAGCTTTCCTATGCCAATAAAGTTTTTCTCTGAGTTGTGAAAATACAAACTAGTTAATGCTCATTTATGTAGAGAAACTTCTAGGTTCGAAGGTTAGGTTCACTGTTTTTGGGTTGCGTTGTCTGCGTTGGCAGTTTTTTCACCAGTAGAAAAGCAAAAAGTGACAGCAGTTGCTGAGTATGGACTCTTGCGTTCGACTCGCAGGTCGATCAGTGGTATTGGGTTTTCCATTAAGAGTTTCTCAGTAGCAGGCTTATAACTTGGAACTCAAACAGAAGTGGTGAAGTTTGGGTGTACTTAGTATGTAAATTGTGCGCCGCTGCCGAACCCTTCGGGGATCATAGGCGCGATGTTATGTTATGTTTAAAAACATAAAGGACAAACAAGTTAAAGAGGACTCTTACATAAATAGGTGCGGCGAAGAAAATGTTCAAAGTTTCTTGGGTCTTCGATACAAAGAATATGCAAAGCAGAAGCCAACGCAACGTAACAAGCCGATTACAAAAATGTATATTGAGACTCACCACAAATAGTGCTTTTGTTATTTTTAGGGTTCCGTACCTAAAGGGTGCCAACGGGACCCTATTACTAAGCCTCCGCTGCCCGTCCGTTCGTCCGTCCGTCTGTCTGTCAGCGGGGTGTACCTATCTCATGAACAGTAATAGGTAGACAATTGAAATTTTCACAGAGCGTGTATTTCTATCGACGCTATAACAACAAATGAATATATTTAAAAATTAAAGGGGTATCCATACAAGGAACATCTTTCTTTTGGCGTTTTTTACCTTGTGGTACAGAACCCTTCGATTGCGAGCCCGACTCGCACTTGGCCGGTTTTTTAGCTGATCTAGCAACAATTTAAAGATTCTCATAGATTTTAAATTATATTTTTTGTATATTCATTCAGGTCACTCTGTGAAGTTGTAAAGAGAAAATTGAGTTCTTCGGCTTAGAATTTTTTAGGAATGTCAGCACATTTTCGAGACTAGCAACTATACCAATCACCATTCTGATGGCAAATGGTTTATTTTATAGGAGCTTCGCATCTTTGCTCGTACAGCTCTCTTACTTGGTAGGTATTCTGTTTAAGTATCACATATTTTTCATTGCGACTGATATGCAACATCAACAATTAGGTTTAATTTAGTGATCACAATACGATATAAACATCTTCTACCTATAAGTACTAAATTATTTAACAAATTATTCAAATAATAAAATATCCCAGCCAAGTGCGAGTCGGACCACTCACAATGACGGGTTCTACAGTTAGGATGAATTCATCCCAAAAACCAACTTAACATTGTAGTTGAAAATCATGTTCTCCCATACATCGATATATATCAGAGTCAATTCTCCGACTGCAAATGTAAGTTTGATATCGCAAAAAAAAAAATATTATGTGCAAAACTACAAATGAACGATTATCGGACTTTTTCCTTTACTTTTGCTGTAAGACCTTGTTTCATGCCAAATTTTTATGATTCTAGGTCAACGGGAAGTATGCTTAAAATATGTATCAAAATTGTCGGAATTAATACACATTATGAAAGTAGTTGGTTCAGAACCGTTTACTGAATCGATTTCTGTAATTTTTAATATAGGTAATATTGTATACCAAAAATAATTAAAACTACGTCAATTACTGTCACACTTCCGCCGTACAGTCAAAACAAACCAAAATGGATGAAATACTCACTAAGCTAGAACCTTATACGAGTGCGACTGTGTGCATGCGTAGATTTGTAATGTGACCAAAATTTTCTCCCACAATCAGTATAACTAATTTATTTAAAAAAGAACTATGTTTTTTACATAATAATAAAAAATCTGTGTATGTATTATGATTATAACATGTTCTAATTGGGCTGTCTGGTGGTGTGAGTTAATTCCGGGACATGTTGTATTGTCGTATCTTTTATTGCATTTCCCTAGTAGGTTGATTCATAAAGCAAGGGACCAAATACCTACGTATTTGATATTAATTTCAACTTTATACCTCTACACTACTCGTCCTCCTTCGTTCCTGAAAAAAAGGGTCTTAAAAGACTGACTAATAGAAGGACAATGAAGTAATCGTGTAAGGGTTCCGTTTATTCCTTTTGAGGTACGGAACCTTAAAACTGTCAATAAAATATCCTAACTAAACTTACAAAAAAACTCAAATTAGGTCAAAATCAAAAGTAATTTATTCAAATTTGGCCCAGAACGACCGCCCTTCACCGCTTTCTTGTGCGTTAGCTGGGAAGAAGTGGAGCAACGTATTCCCCAGCAGTACAACTGTCGGTTTTGTATATAATTTCGAAACATCATGATTCCTTTGATTGAACATCGTCATCCTTCCTATTATTTCATTTGGGGTTGGTCGTAGACCCGTAGCGTAATAGAAATGTACATACATCCATAAACTCGCGCCTTTTTCCCAAGAGGAAGGCAGAAACTACAGAACGCCACCTGCTACAATCCTTACATACTCCTTTTGCCTCGTTTACGTTCATACATCTGGAATATAGATGTACTAGCTGACCGGGCAAACGTTGTTTTGCCATATAAGTTATTTCTAGCTGCCCGGCGCTACTTCGTTCGCGTGGTGTCTTACCCACTACCCTACCCCTACCCTACCCCTACCGTACTCCTACACTACTCCTACCCTACTCCTACCCTACTCCTACCCTACTTCTACCCTACTCCTGACCTACTCCTACTCTACTCCTAACCTATTCCTACACTACTCCTACCTTGCTCTTATAAGTAAAATTCTGATTGATTGATAGAACCTAGCGGACCCGGCAGACGTCATCCCACCCAAAAAACCAGCAAAAGGGTCCAATTATGTATACAAACCTTGTCCTGATAATAACGAACACAAAAAAAAGAATTATCCAATTTGGTGCAGTCGTTCGAAAGTTAAAGGCGTACATACATTTCGAAGATCCATTTTAGTTTATAAAGATAGATGAAAGGAAAACCATACAACTAGGTTTAGTTGTGTGGTTTACCTTTCATTCATCTCTATCATCCTTCGTCTATGTTCACTAGTTTTCTAACTATGCATATCATCTTTCACACTATTCATCCATCCTTTCATTGGCCTGTCGATTGTCTATTTCTCCGATTTGGCTTTAGTAGGATTTGAAACAGGCAACTAAATAACACATCGGGTTAAGTTAGTTTTTGCATACTTTTAAAGATTTCCAGTTGGTAATTCTTCCTAAAAATCACCATAGGTTAACCACCAGAAGGCACCTATTTCTTTGGCAGTCTTCTGGACACGTTTCCAGATGACAGCGATGCGGACGAGCACTTCGACGCCTAAGTGTACTTTTGTTTTTGTATTTATTTGTATAGTTAGTTATTTAGTCATTTAGGGGTTTATTTATAAACGATGATTAAAGTTAAGTGACGTTTAAATGTCAAAAATGTTTGGTTAAACAGTCACTTATCACTACTTAACTTTAAGCAACGTTCATGAATAAAGGATTGAGTACCAAGTGCAAATAGTTAGTTGTGTATAATATTGTAAAAGTTCCTTAGTTAATAATAATCTGTGGTGGATTTATCTATTAATAAATCAGTATTTATAAAACCTGTTTCCATTAGTTCGGTTTCGATGTTCACACGGATCCATGGAATGTTGGAATAGGGCCACAGAATAGGACAGAGGTAGTGATTATTAGATTTGTCACCTGCTGACTCGATCTATTGGCTGACCAATGCACGCGGCATTATCTGCGCGTGAGTCACCGGAACTTTAGTGAATGCATTCATGAATATTATAGTGTACCGCGTTCTGGCTTCCCAGTTTAATGACCAAAGCACTTAACTATCCATTTTAAATCTTTTGTTACCGTGGAGAATATACTGCACCATAGGTGGTGCTTAATTGCATATTTGGTGCGTTTTACCTCTAAGAAAGTTATTCATGCATGTTGGAATTTTTGTTGTATACTTATTCCGTAGTTTTTCTATTCAATATTCAAACCAATATCAAACAATATTCACTTATTATGATTAAAGTTGGTTAAGTATTTAAATTGTTGAAATTAGTCCTTCTATTTCCATCAAACTGATTTAGGAAGGCACAACTTTTGAAACTTTGCAAGTCGCGGCAAGTTTTGTTGTAAGTCCAGCACCTGTTCAAATTACGGTGGAGCCTGCTACACAGAAAATTCTTATGCCTTCGGGAGCTGTGAGATAACAAATGATGAAACAATGACGCCATCATGTTAGGTGGGCCATGGATGGAGGCATCAAACCCCCCGCGCGGGGTAGGTCTGCGCGACGTTGCCGCTCCGAGCGCGGCGGCTTGCAGCGCTGCCTCGCGCGCGATGCCTGTCATACCGCGTGGTACCTCCGACCGAGCGTCCGTGTCCGAGCCGCGCGCGCTCCGCGTCGCCTTCTCAAACAAACTTACAAACTCACTTTCCGCCGCCGGAAACCTGTTTCGTCTACAAAAACCTCTTGTTACAGCATAACCACCACACTGTATTCACTCCCGACTCCATTAATAAATTCCATCATAATTTTAAGTGAACTTTAACGCATCTACGTGCGGCAACTTTGAAAAACTTTATAAAGTTTGTTTTGAAGCTGGCGATTGGCTGCGGTGTGCATGTGTAAGCTGTAAAGTCATGGCTGGACGTAGTTCTCACTAAACCGGTAAGTGAAACGAACTTTACTGGAAACATGTATTTGAATTTGAACGCATCAAGCAAAGTATGATATCGCGCGTATGCAACACGTTTGTACAAAGCGTGTCGTTAGGGTTTGTCTGTTTGGATTGTGTTGCACCTAAATGCTAATCAGTGTCCGGTGTACGTCGGGGAACTACTATGATGTGGGCGTCATGCCGTCATGTCAGGCAGTCAAGCTGCATTCCCGATGGCTCCACAAGACTCGGTGGCATGCCGTCCACAAAGGTTTTGTTTACAACTCAACATTTCCACGAAGTGTTCCACTGTTCAATTATCGGCACCAGTTATTGTCCGCCGCTGTTTTCTTAGTGTCGAGTTGCTAACAATTGTCTTATAAGAAGAGTCAAACAGAATGAAATTAGAGGTAATCATTTCGTAACTTTGTTGTATTTCTCATAATATAAAAAATGAGACTTCCAGCAGCTAATATCAATGAGATAAGTTACAAGTAACAACAAGTTCCAACTCTGCAGCAGTTTAAACAAAGAGTCAACTTCTCTGTTAGTGCCAATAAGATATTGAGAGCTAACAATGATTAGTTGACTCGACTTCTAATTGGGTATTTAAATATTGAAATTTAAATGACTGCAGCTATGCATGAGTTGCTCAATCATTTGGAGTCACTACAATTTATCCGACACTCAACAAGTAACTTTATAAGAATGGAGATGCCAGAAGTAAGTGATGTTTATTAAATGGTACAAGCATTATGAGCTTCTTGGTACTACACTAAGCTTTTAGAGATAATCAAAGGATGTCACCAAAATCTGCCCAAACGAAGTACCGAGGTACACTTAGTGGCATAAAATACACTAGATTACACTGAATAATATTGCATTTATATATTTTTCTTACGGTTACCCGGGGACGAGAATAAAATAACTTTTAACGTAATATAAACCTCGCCATTTCGGGCACAATTATACTACATTGGACCATTACATTACCTATTAAAAAAAACCTGTCAAGTTGACAGTTTTCTGCTGTCAGCTACAGCTGCTGTTGTTTTTGTTTCATTTCAAATATTTTATAGTATCGTCAAGAACCAAATCGTGAGGTGACAAACGGAATACTAGAAAGAATTGCCAAGTTATGAAACAAAATACACAGCACAAACGAACAACAGACGAGTACCCCGAAACGCAAAAAACGAACGGAATGACATGTGAATGACATTTACCCACGAAATAATGTCCACAGAACACATTATGCTCCTAATGTCAACCCGTACATGCAAAGTTGCCATATGATTTAATTGTGTTACAGGTTATTAAAACTTTAAATAATATATTGTGTAGTTTTAAATTATTTATGGATAAAAACACAATTATTTTCGAATTCCTCTATTTTTTCTCTACGATTTGGCGCACGTGTACCTAGAGGTACGGTACATGTTTGGGCAAAGTTGTATGGGCTTTTGCTGACCTCCTTTATCCATCTTGGTCAAGATGTCATCATTACGATTTTACTTACCCCTGACACGTTGAGATGCGGTGTGGCAGAAACTACATGAAGAAACCTCTGAGAAACTAAATTAAAGACTAAAATTATACCAAAACTTATAAGGATAATCAATGATTTAAAATTATTCTATTCTGTTGCATAAAATGTTATCTGAAGAAGAAGGATAATCAATGATTTAAACTTATTCTTTTTGTTTCCATAAAATGTTAATTATTAGTTTGATGAAAGCGAGTGGGTGAATTTTGGCAATTTATGCCACCTGGGCACTTCATCTTCAAAATTCCATTTGTTCAGTAGTTCCGAGGCCTACATTCAATAATAAGTAATATCGGTAGCCAAAATTGACGTTGAAAACACGATTTTCGAATGAAACGATGAAAATGCTCAAAAGCCTTGAGCTGCACGCCATGTGGTCCAAAAATAGGCTCTGTGACGATTAAAAAGGTTCTGCTTCAGAACAGTGATGAACAACGGTTAAGCTACCATCTACCATCCACTTGTACGCTTTCATTATCATTCCACAAAGACTCGATTTCATTGATGTAAACTTAATTTAAACTGAAGCGTTTATGGTTTCTTTAAGGTTTCAAGAAATCAATGGAGGCACATCGCATAGAATCAAATATTAATTAGAAAAATAAATATTTTCTACTGACACACTAATTTCAATTAACCTCACTGTCGACAGTAATTCACTTGCCTAAATTCCTAGAATCCTGACTTCGGGTATTATTACTTTTGTGAAAGAAACCTTCCAGCATTGGACCGAAATCGACCAACCGCAATAGTCCAAGTTGACTAATTGACACTTCACCCAACCGCATACGGTCGAAAATTCCTACAAACCAACATTAAATAATCCAATATAAAACAGGAACCCAATTAGAGACATGGGTACCGGTCAGATTTACTCGCACTAGCAGGAGTGGATAACTAAGTTTGTTTCCCTTCCTCCAATATTTTGATGGATCGCTATCGATAGCATATTACATCCAATAAGACAATAAATAATATTTTCTTCCCCGCTAGCTTCTTTCACTCACAATATATGTATAAGCTCACCGATATTTGCCTGTGCGGATATTTTTATAAGGGAATCAATATTGGAGATTACTCCGATATTTTGATCCGTCTCAACGGCAACCTTCAACAAACTTCGCTAAAATGTAAATTACTTTTACACCGATTTATTTTCTCGTAAAAGTTCCCCTAGCTTCGATTTTTACCAGACAAATTGGCAGACTATTAAATAAACTATTATTATGTAAAAGTTTGGAAGTCTATCCTGGAGCCCCTTAGGGAATAGTAAAAAAGTTGTCAGAAATAAAAATAAAAGGTATACATGAATAATAAGAGGTAAACATCGAGAAAAAACCGGCATGTCCTAGAACCAAAAATTCAAAGACATGTGATATCTACCAACTCGCACAGTGCCCGCGTGGTAGATTACAGCCCACTCCTTCTCGAAGAGAGGAAGCCTGTGTCCCAGTAGTGGGAACTTTATTTGCTGATTATGTGTTATGCCGAAAGAGTAAGCTCAGTAAACCATATTTAGAATTCCAACAAAAAGATAGTTAAGCAGTTTTAGGAATGATTTCAATTGGTTTTCATTTCAAGGCTACCTCAACACGTGTTAATGAAAGGATAACCGACCTAAAGTATTGACTGTCAACAAGGAACCAGCTAATTAAAATAGAAGTAGTCTTATATCACCTCCTTATTACTGAATGAATAAGGCTGTAAACCACAACACATGTAATCTTTGTGCGGGATCAAATGTGCACTCAATTAATTAAAACATATACTCGTATTAAATCAAACCTTTGTACACAGACTATTTTTCTTTCGTAGCTACTCGGATTATATTTTGTTTTCACATTCATCTCGTCAAAACTACGATTTGCCTTAAATGCTGATGGCGTTTGCTATTTAACTGCAATATCGTTATCTTCAAAACAATATGCAAAGCCTTGTGTAAGTCTGTCAGTGGTTCTGTCTAAATGCCAAGAAGAAGTTTAAAACTGCACACATTTTTGTGAATCCGGAAAAATTCTTTTCCGTCGCTTTGAGACTTTGAATAGACCTTTTGTCTCTGAGCAGCCTCATTTTGCTGGCTATTTAGCCTGTCTCTCGACACGGCGTTTCCCGGTTGCATGAATCCGGAAAACAATCATGCTCTTTCCGAATGTGAGCAGACTTTAAATGTGTATAATAGATGACATACCTGGACAAACGGGCTTAATGTCAGCACCGGCTTGAATTCTGGAAAGTTGCTAACTCCCCCACCTGCTGCAAACAACTCCAACTTATGAGAGGAAGCCGAAAACTACTAGAGAGTGTTTACAGCTGCAATTGGCAGATTATCTTGTCCTGTCTAGCAGATTACTGTAACGTCTTACATCACTTTTATTAACTTTTCGTTTCGTTCTGTTGACCTTAAACTTGCGCCGTGTGTACTCGGAGCACAATGTGATGGAATGCTTTTATTTTCGTTGGCTTTGTTAGAGGTCACTACCAAGCGCAGTCGAGTTGAAAAAAATCGCTTATTTCCTTTGATTTGATAGCCAGGTAAACTGGCAGCGTCAAAACGGTAACGTCGACCCAATTGTAGGACATTCTTTGAACTTCGTTCTTAGAGAATTATAAATGTTAAATATTCCTGTACTTTGTCATAAAACTTCGTTGTTTTTAATCGGAGTTTTAGAATATTAACATAAATGAAGTTACTTTGATGATTCAGAATTTTCGGTTAGCTGTCATCCCTCGTCATGAGCGGGACCCTAAGTTCATTTTGATATACCGTAGCTACTTTTGGATAAGCAATTAACGGGAGTTTAAACTATGGAAGTTTATAATAGTTTACTGATTGCTTGCGCACCCTTTATTCGGTCATGAATATGATGAATAATAATAATATCGCTCTCGTCGAGTGACGTAAAGGAAAAATGTCTGCCACATGTGTTGGAGACAACTTGAGTAAGGAATGAAAGGGTAGTAAGCAGTTTGGTCCTTAGAAATAGCAATGTATTTGCTGTTTCCAAGAGATCTTTCAGGCGTGGTGATAAGAGCAGTTTGTCGCAAGATAGCTTGGTATCTGGCAGGATTGCTCTTCGGCAGTTACTGTTATCCGTGTTGATTACTTTGTTAAAGTGATTATTTGTCTCCCACCGATTAAAGGTGAATTAACCTTAACGTTGTTCGCAAAGACTGCATGCAATTTACTGTAAAATAATATGTAAATGTGATATCATCTGACCCGACATTTTTCTTTGCTATCCCCTCCCGCTGTGTGCCCAAGCCAGACGTTATTTCTCAAAGAGCATTTACGAGCTCGAGCAACTCTCAAACTTTTAAAGAAATTGCATAATTACGTAATAGCAAATTAATTACATCTTTAGATGTAATCTATATAGCAGAATATATAGCGCTCGCATGATACCTTTTAATTCCTCTTGTTGATATTAGTTGTAAGTTAAATTAACTTCGCGTCTGATTCGTAGGTATTACCATGGGCGGGTATATTTACAACTGCAACTAAATTAATACGCTTCACCTCACATACCTCCACGATTTGCTCGCGAAATCTAAATAGTTGCCGTTTACCTATTCTAATCTTAGTATAGAGAGCTTTCCCTAAGTAAATGCACTGGCTGCATTTGTGGATATAAATTTCGTATCGGTACTAAAATTACAAGAATAGCCCCAAGAAACTGTTTCCTACCAACGCCATTACACAGTACAACATAACGGATAGATACGCAATTGTATCGGTTCCACCAGATAACCTGTATAAATTGCAACTCGTTGATTAGTCAAGATTGTGTTCGAAACAAAGAGTATAAAAGTGCAGCTGTAGCAGCAGATGTAAAAGATAAACATAATAAAGTAAATACCACTTATAATTTGGACGGATATTCTGGCACACATTTGCAAACAAACTTGCATTCTCTTGCAAACTTTCTCGACACACTTAATAATGACCTAAAGACATGTGCATGTAAAATCACACTTTTACCTGTCTATCTAACTAAGACTACTAGAAACAAAGTGAACGAATGAAAGAATAGATAGTGACAATGAATCAGATTTGATCGAATATCCCGATATTTTTTTAATCGCATTTCTCCTTAAATATCTAGTTTGTACAGAGAGAACCTGGAGAGAAGGGAACCCAAAAATTTAAGTTATATTTGTATTAAGAATAAATATTAAGTCAGTTTCATTATTAAGTTTTAGAACAATGAGCTCGATGTAAAACACAACAAAGTTGAAATTCCATTGCAACCATTTATTTAGGACGTTTTTATTACAAATGGTCCCTCAAAAATCAACTTTACAATAAACAACCGTAAAGTAGAAAGTTGAGTAAGTGGCAATGGAATTGAAGTATGGTATAGCAAATATTAAAGGAAACCTTAAACCTAGTTACGCACTTGATCAATATAGCACGTAGAACACACAAAAATTCGAATACCAATAACAATGACTGTAATATGGCTTCATATTTCAATTGAGAAAAAAAACCGAAAGAAACGGGTCACGTTGATTTCCACAGGTTCAAAGGCGCGTGCCCTTTTTAAATGCGAAATCTGATACAATTCAGTTCCTTCGGAATGGGCCGTCAGTAATTTACATGGATAAAATTCATTGATTCTTGGGCCACAAAAATCGATTCACGTAATTGATTCCACGCTGACCGAACTTAAACTTGTTATAGAGTTGCTATCGATTTTTGTTATTCTTCAGTCTGTTCGCAATGTATTATTGAAGTAGAGTTAAACAAACATACTTTTGCTTAGTTGGACAAAGTAATCCTAAACTCAATTTACTATACAAACGTTACTCAAACTTTATATGTAGGTAAAGTTTTCAATCATTATTTGACTGTTTTATATTTGTTTTTATAGCTCGTTTCTTCACTATTAATGGATGTCTGTATTGACCTGCAGTTCCGTCGTATGCATTTTTACGTGTGGGTTGTGAATACGTAATGAGCGGAATGGTACCGTTACCACACGTTACCACAACGAAAAGGCAAATGAACTTTGGTTCCCTTCTTTTTACCTCCCCTTTTCCTTTGATGGATTATATTGAACGCGTTCCTTTATTGCCGTAATGAATACTCTCCTTTATTGACGTAATTAATAAGCGTCATGAGCAGATTAGTGATGGAATATCTAATCTTGTAATATTGGAATTATTGAGGTGTTATTGTGTCAGACAAGTTATTATATCAAGGGTAAACCTTGATATAATCCTCCAAGATAGAATATTCCGGAGTAGATCGGCTTAATTAAATTTCCTGTAGTTCATGTTAATTAAATTACTATGCAATCAAGTATTCAGGTGACAATATTGTTCAGGGTTGCTCGGTGCAGCGGTTACTGGGGAATCTATTCAATAGTGGGCTTCCGGGCTGACGTATAATCGATTGTCGACATTATTTATGGTGTTTAGCTATGACTGCGCTAGCGGCATAAATGATGACATCGGGCCACACATTACTCACCTCACAAACATCGATTATTCAAAGGGATTCCTGGAAATGGCACCGAAATAAAACATTACGTTTTTTCGCTATAGTTTATCTGCTTAAAATCTCATAGTCTCTTTTTTTTATAGACGTTTATACGCTTCGCTATTTTGGTTTGTTTCTCTAAATCAAATCAAAAGGAATTCGTTTATTACAAATTGTTTAACTTCATCTTACAAAAACGAATCGGCCGTGATTTTCAAAGAGTGTATTAATGTTTCTTTGAAGTGCTTTTTTAATTAGTAAGTAAATGAGCAGATTCTAAAGTATTTGTTTTACTTATTATTTCTTTCGGCTGAGGTTTTTGCTTGAAGATATAGAAACAGAAGATAGAGTAAACAAATTATTTGGGAGATTTTAAGATTACAAGGAGCATTTTACCATTTTTAAACGACTTCAAAAAAAGAAGGAGATTCTCGATTCGGTCGTTTTTTTTTTACATTTGTTTCCTCAGAATTCTGTTATTTAAAAGCCGATTTGAAAAAATATTTTTTGTTTAACCGACTTCAAAAATGAGGAGGTTCTCAATTAGACTGTATTTTTTTGTATGTTACGCGATATCTCCAGTAATTGTAAATTGTTTTAAAAAAAATATTTTTTATGTTTAATTGATAGGTTATGCCTCAGGGGTGGTCCCGAGTAGTAGTTTTTGAGTTAGCTTCAATAATGCGTATTTTTGCCACTTACTTTATATTGATAATGTTATAACTTCCTGTCACTGATATTTACATAGCAAGTAGCGTTATACGAATTTGTGTGGGGTAAGTACAACTTAAAAGTGAAAAATAAAATCTGTTTCACAAAACAAAAAAGAAACATCTGATTTCCAAAAAAGATACAACATAGTGAAAAATAACTTTAGTTTCGAAAGTCGGTGGCAAACAACGAAAATGACGACACTGACTTCTCTTTCTTCTATGAAATAAAAACCTCATTAACATGCTATGCCAACAATGGGCCAAACTTAAACTATAAACGGTTATAACTCCGAAAATCACCAGGGAGTTAAACAACTTTGTGCATAGATCTATAAATAGATTTTTAAAAGCTATGTTCTTAATACTTATGACTATCGGCATGTGGTACAGCGTATCGACTAGTATTTTATATGGAACCGGTTATAACGCGTGAACAATACTGGAGTCAAAAGTTGGTCTTACATACCTGAACTTTATCCCAATCCTTGTTTCAAATAAAAAAGGCTTATTAATACTAGCTCGTTCATTTAACCACAAGGTGCAAGGCTAACTTTAACATAACAACATAGGATGGAATAGAAAATTATGCTAATGTGATAATAAAAATACCATTTGATTGTTGATTAAAAAGTTACATAAATCAGAAAAATAACGTTTTTTAAAGTATAAAAATAAATACCTGAGCACGATGTTTTTTTTTCCTAATACCAATGGGCACAGATCTTGTGAACATAAAAAAACAGAACTCGAATAAAATATCTATTCCCATTGATATAAGGTACGTTTTCAGTCGTAGAACTCAAAATTGCACCTTCGAAATCGTTGAAATCTAAAGCAAAGAGTCGTTCTAATCAACGCGAAATAAAAAAAAAACGATTAACAGTCGTTAACCTCATGGATTTTTCTAACGGTTCCATAAAAATCAATTTCGTTAGGAGTGTGATCGAGGATCGAGATCACTTTTCCAACAAGCACTTTCGTTGGAAATAAATTAGGTGCCTTTGCCAATAAACTGGCAAGCGCCGACAAGAGATCAGTTTGCCAATATTGTGATTGTCAATCGAACTGTTTGATTTGGTAATCGTTGAGTGGAGCAAATCTGATGGATTTTTGGTATTCAGAATTTCAGTGTACATTCGTGTATGTAGCTGTGGTGTGACATTTATTGAGTACAACGTTTACTAGAAATCCAATAACACACTCGAGAGCAATGAATTAGGGTCACATAAAGATACCTGAATATAAATGAAATAAATTTTTAATAGACAATCAAATGTTGCTTAAATTAAAGTAATAAAACTTCTTAGTTACTGTAAAGTTATACTATCAAAAAAGACAAAATAAAAAAATGGGACTTTTTGAAATGTAACTACGAATTCTCTGCATCTATTTTTGCTATTGTTTCTATTCTGTCATATAAAAAGGTATGTAAACAGCATTTCTGATGTTCAATATTCATTCTTAGTTTCCGAGACTTTCAGGTATCATTATGTGACCCTAATTCATTGCTCTCGAGTGTAATTGTTATGCTACATCTATCAAACAAATTTCTCGGAAAAAGCTTAGATGATATATTTTATTGCATCCTTCATGGTTTCAATAGAAACTTGTAAGTTCAATACATTCTTTGACGGAACTATCTCGAATAACACATCTCACATTGTATTACAAAGGACTATTATATTTCTTCTCATATGGATACTTTTATTTAACGATCTGAAGAAGATCTGCTTTAGCACCTGATTTTTCTATTTTTAACACGCTTTTGTTAGCCTGTCCTGTATCTACCTATCGATGTAATGGAATCTTTCAGCGTAATTTTCACCAACTTTAAGACGTCCGATTAACTTGAAAATTGCTTGCTTGCACACGTAATAAGGACCGATGACAACACAATCATTTCATAACCTTGGTCTTATATCCTCACCAGCACCCTGTGTAACACTATCAATATCAATCTGAATCATTTTGAAGGATATTGCTAATCCATTGATTCATATGTTCGAGAAATGTGTCTGCTCAACAACGTAAACAAAGCAATGAATGTTGTTGAACTGTCAGAATGAAACCCATTACTACTGATACTGTGTAACGCCATAACCCCACATCACACATACGATACCTATATCTATAAAGAAATCGAGTCTCATGATTATAACTACTTTTACTTTTGAAATAACATCTATTTTGAGACTAAAAATAAGAAAATAAATCATAGTTAAAAGTCGAACTAAAAAATAGAAAATAATTAACAAAATAATAAACCGCGCAATTAAAGTGTGGGTGGTTTTTACTTTATTTTTTTAATAACACTTACTTTTATAATTAATAGCTAGCTACCAATAAACATGGATGTCAAGCACCCCACGCTTGTTTATTTTAATTTACTCGTAGTTGGGTCTTCTTTCTTTTTAACAGCTCCTTGTTTTTAGATGGGTTTCTCAATATCGTTGTTCTAGTTAACCTTGCAAAGCGCTGCCAACTACAGTATAATACCCGCCTATTACTATCCCACCGCTGGGCAAAGGACTCTTCCCAAACAGGGAGGGCCCTGACATTAATCATCACGATTGCTTAAGACGGGTTCACGGACGGGACAGGTTTCTTTCACCGATCTCAGTAATGTCCAAGATAAACCTCAGAAAGTACATAATAAATTTAAAAAGTCACAATAGTACTTTCCTGGATTAGAACCCATAACCTCGTGCATGAGAGGAGAGGCCTTAACCACTGTGCCTGTGTGTTACGACATTCCAACTTATCTAAATATATTTATGCCGAGATTATTACTCCCTGACTTTGCCTCATAATTCCTTAGAAAATACTCAGTTCTTATAACAAAAGTTTTCTTACTGCGAAGAATATCTCTATCATGAACACACTTCTCTGCTATCTGGCATCATAGTGTTCATATGTAGCATACAGGGTGGCAGGGACATCGACACGCAAACTGAAACCATATTTCCAGCAGATGAAAATTTACGTCGGTTATAAACAAAAAAGTTTGCTGTTTCATAGGAAAGTCCAATACCTACGCCGTCGAAATATATGGAACAGCAATTATTTTTTTAATAACCGACGATAGTTTTCAATGCAGGGGGAATCATGTACTGAATAATGGTGACAGTTTGTGCGTCAAAGTCCCTGCCACCCTGTATATCCTACATACTATATGTATACCTACCTACTATTATATGTACATATACTTACATACATTTTTGGCAAATAAATGATTTCTGATTCTGATTCTGATACAATACACAGCTGCTATCGAGGTGTAGGAAAATCTCAATATAGGCTTTAACTTTAGATTCGCAGTCTTGCAGGTATCGCTCACCAGGCCGCCTGTAGACTCTTCGCCTTCCATCAGAAGTGTAAGGTGAGAATCGAGACTCATCTGTGAACAAAATTCTTGACCACTCTTCTTTAACCCACTGTATGTGTTTAAGGGCGTATAGAAGTTTCGCTACTCGATGCTCTTTCTCGAGTTTGGGGCCATTCGCTGGTCTTCGGGGTTTCAGATTTGCTTCAGCAAGTCTTTTTCTCACTATACTGTCACTAATGTAGTCCCTTCAGGTCTGGAGAAGTTGTTGCTGGACTTCAACTGCATTAAGGTTGCGATTTCTCAACACAGTGCAAACAATATAACGGTCTTCTCGGGCACTAGTACACCTGGGTCTGCCATTACAAGGTCTCCTATGATGGTTTCCAGTCTCTTCGTACCTTCACTTCACCTTCTGGACCGTTCGTAACGTCACACCAACCATTCTTGCGGTACGACGCATACTGATGCCTAGTTCCAAAGAAAAGTCATGATCCTAGCACATTCTCCAGGTGAAAGAGACATGATAAATAAAATTTATGTGCGGTTGTCTAACTTAGTTTTTGGAACAAGACTCATCGATTCAAAAAAAATTTGAAAACAAAAACTGTAAAAAAAAAAAATCAATGGCAAAATTGTAATTCGAAAAGGATTATTTATGCTTTTAAAGCTTTTTCAGCCATTTCTTAAAAGAAGTTTCTCGACTATGTAGTTTTTATGTACAAAATTAAACTCTTTTTCGAGTCCTTTTTATTTCGAAAGTATATCTTGTGTACTTAAAAGTTATTCAAATTTTAAAAGTGATTTTAGATACGTTTCACAGGCCAGTGTATTAAACCCAGGATCAAAATCATTACCGTTACCAACAAAATAAAATCAGATGATAACCATTTAAATATAACCAAGGAACAATTAGAAGTCGTAACCGTAAATTGAGGAAATAAACGCAGTCAACCGCTTTGGGTTATTAAACAATAATACACCAATAAGAAACCATTTGGGATAGGAATCCATTCAATTAAGAAACCGGAGGGCAGGGAAGGTTCCTGGGGGTACTAAAAGTAAATTATTGGAATAGAAATGTACCTAAAAGTGAATTTATGGTTGGTTGGATGTAAAGGCTTTCATTATTATTGTAAATCTCAGTTTTTTGTTCTAGTATGACAGTGCAATATCATAAAATCATTTTAGAAATCATGGTTTACTAAGGGAATAAACAGAAATACTTAAACCCAACCTTTTTTTACCTAGCTTATTAAATACTGTCCCACCGCTGGCCCAAGTCCTTCCAGGAACTCTTTTTCCACATCACCTCAAACCAGCCCACACGGTACGCGTCCTGAAAGCCAATTCTCGTAATTTAAAACGTTCAAAATCTAGTCGCAGTCTCATCTCGGCGACAAACAAATGTCAAAAACTTGTCAAAAATGTTGGGAAATTAGAAGTATTTTTGACAGATTGAGACTGAGATCAGGGCCCGTATTCCCGTAATTTAAAACGTTTAAAATCTACTTAGTCGCAGTTTAATCTCGGCGACAAACAAACGTCAAAAACTTGACAAAATGTAGGGAAATTAGACGTATTTTTGATAGATTGAGACTGAGATCAGACCCTGAACGTTTATAAAATTACAAGAATTGCCCCTCAGGTTATCTCGCCATCTCTTGTTAGGCCAGCTTCGACGGCACCGTCAATCTTCAGGCACTCACTGTGTGGAGACTTTTGGCCCAGCGGCCCTCGTGCAGCCGGCTGACCTGACCCGCCCGATTCCTTTTGCGCCTGGCAGCTTTCTTGGCGTATTAAGAGTTTTCGGATATTTATTTCAATCCCATTTATCATAAACAAATAAAAAACAAAGTTTTCCTTGCTTTATTTATAGAATGATCTACAAATAAACCAAGGAAAACTTTCTTGAAAATAAATATACAAGTGTACCTTTTAATACAACTAAAATCCAGGATAGACTGCAGTTCTATAGAATTAAAGGTTTATTGGTTGCGGCTCTGTCCTTGTTTGATTTCGCAATGTATTGGCTTCCTAGAGGATTAATCCTAATTCATATTATAAATGCGAAAGTGTGTTTGTTTCACGCTAAAACGACTGAACAGAATTGGATGAAATTTGGCACATGGGACATGATATGACAGGTAAGGACAGAGGCTGGGTTTCATCCCGATATTCCCACGGGAGCGAGACTTGTGCGGGTGAAACCGAGGGGCGCAGCTAGTTATTAATACATGGAACAAATCCAATTTAATTAATATCCAATCAATAGAATCTGTTTCGACAGCAAATGCCAGTATCAAGGCTTATTGGTATTCACAACATTATGTTGTGGGAGACAAAACTGGAAACTTAATTATCAAATGATTTTCTCAACGCCTGAATGGTCTTAAGACTTGTCTAGTCTCTAGTCCAATTTTCAAAAGTTGTTCCTCCTAATAGCAACGTGCAAAGAAAACATACACCATCCCCACTGGGTTGTTGGCAATGCACGGGTGCAGAACTACCCAAAATGCTTCTGAAACTTTGACGAGGTCACATTCATCCAATAACTCTGACCTGAATTTGGTTGTGAGCTTTATCTTCATCTCAAATAGAACTATTGTCAATTGAACAAACTCGTTAAGTTTTGATCGAACTGCGTTGCGACTGTTGTGACGTTCGAACTCGGTTTCTATTCTGTACAGTACCCGGGTGTATCAAACAATGATACATCGAGCTTGAAGCATCATTTACACGATGGTAGTGTCTTGTCTGTGACAACAAATTACAGAACTATTGTCAATTGAACAAACTCGTTAAGTTTTGATCGAACTGCGTTGCGACTGTTGTGACGTTCGAACTCGGTTTCTATTCTGTACAGTACCCGGGTGTATCAAACAATGATACATCGAGCTTGAAGCATCATTTACACGATGGTAGTGTCTTGTCTGTGACAACAAATTACTTGCATCGTATAAACACTGTTTAGACAGTGCAACTTTTATTGTTGCTTGTATAGTTGTATGCCACACGCACGGTATAAATCAGGGTTTAGAAAAAGACTGTCATACCGCACCCAAAAGCGTAACACATTATCCATCCCAATCTGACTCATTTTGAAGGATCTTGCTAATCCATTTCTTGATATGTTCGAGATATTGTCTGCCCAACAACGTCAATAACACAATAAGTGTTGTTGAACTGTCAAAATGAAAGTCATTGTTAGTGTTACGCAGGTCCTATGAATGAAAGAGACGACGCTCTACGCAACTTTTTCTAAGTTTCGAAGTGCTTATGTACGGCGGGCGGTACCTACTAAAGGTACCTGTGAACTGTTATCGTTCATTCAACGTCACGCCAGCTGATCAGTAGCGTCAAGGGACAACTACATTGACCTGTGGCTGCCGCGCTGTGGGCGTGTGATGTCTTGACTTTAGTCTGTACGGAATGTTTTTGGTAGTGTTGTTTGTTTGTGTTACGCTTAGTTATATGGTTAACTTACTTTTGCTTGTGGCTTCGCCCGCATGAAGGTCGGAATTATCGGGATCAAAAGTACCCTTTGTCCTAACCATGTGCCAAATATCATCAACAGAGGTAATATTTATATATTAAAATCTCCAATTACTATCATTACAGGTACCTAATGCAATAGACAATTGAATTGAATGTTGTTTCAGTTTTAAGTTTAATGTTCCAGTTTTCTTTATCTACTATCGCTCTCTTTTGTGGCTAAGTAATAACAGCCGCACGGGTCGATCGACAGTTAAGCTACGCTTGCAGCGGTTGGTCGTGGATGGGTGACCATATTTAGATAACAAGACCCCCTCGTGCCTCTGAACTCGTAGATCTATGCGGGTCGTCAGAAGCCCGAAAGTCTGACAACCAGTCTCACCAGTATTACCCAGTAACTGAGTTGTGGAGGTCAGATAGACAGTCGCTTCATGTAAAATACACAGCTCTATGCAGCCGTATGTTCAGCTGAATCCGGTTAGACTGGAAGCCGACCCCAACATAGTTGGAAACGGCTAGGTAGATGACGCTCCCTATTCTTCCGTATAGATCAAAGAAAAAAATCTTAGTGGTTTAGTTGGCCACATTTGTTAGTGGTTGAAGTAGAAACTTGATAAATGTTAGTAGATTAATTTCTTGGTATGCTCTTGGGTCTTGTTCGCGTGTCAGAAGTTTACTTGTTTCAAGTTCGTGGTCAACAAGGCCTTGGCTCCCTCACAACGAAAACTTTGCTAGGCAACATTTTTTTAATAGTTCTCACGGGGGAAACGGTGTTGATAAATTATATTTGTTTTCTTGTTGATACTATAATAATGATTGGATTGCACAGCAACTGAATTGTGGAGGTCAGGTAAGCAGTCGCTGCATGTAAAATACTGGTGTTCAGCTGCATCCTGTTAGACTGGAAGCTGACCTCAACTTAGTTGGGAAAAGGCTAGGCAGATAATGATTACGATGTTGTTAGTATAATAATTAATCCGTAAAAATAATTAATCAAATTAAACTATACCTAATCGATAATTGTGAAAAACAATAATGGACCTTGGGAGTGACCAAAGTTCCTTAACCCCTTGTCCTCCAAAGTCCTCCTGTTAAACCAATTTTAAGGGCCGGCGCCCACTGGCGGCACGGCATGGCAAGGGATTTTTATGCGACGAATAGAAATATAACTTAAATGTATGACAATAAAATTGAAATTTCAATGATGATACCAAAGGACGTCGCGGCATGCCTACGGATAACGCGGCATCATTGCTGCCGATTAAATTTCAATTTTATTACCATACTTTTAAGTTATATTTTCTATTAGTTGCATAAAAATCCCTTGCCGTGCCGTGCCGCCAGTGGGCGCCGGCCCTTAAGGGACCTCGTTTAAAGTTTCTTTAACGGTGGTTAAAGCACTAAACATAAACATGGCTGAACTCACATTTCATCCTGGAATAAAAGCGAAGTACCTACTTCCTTCAATAAACCGATAACATTCATAGTTAACTATTATGTTAAGGTTATAAAGATTATAACGAGTTCAAGTATATCAGCTGGCTGCTGGTTATAATTGCTCGCGCGGCTGCGCAGGTAGTTCTCTCAAGGGCCCGGACTGCGCCAAACAGATTACTTAACGGTACACCAATGCGGTTTTACTCACCTGTCGTCTTCCATATTAATTCGAAATATCCTTTTTCTCAATCATATCAATCTCAATATCATCAATCATTTTACGACCGCCATTCTCTCTGGAAAGTGCGATACCGATGATTAAAGGAACCATTTCTCGAGATTTTTTATATACATATAAAATAGGGTCATATTTAATTCGACAGCATTGTATTTTACGGAGGGAGGTTACTGTTAGGGTTAATGGAGGAACACCAAAGGAAAGGCCGTTATAAGGATTTATATAATACGTTTATTATCCTTTTATATTTATATATTGGAAGGTGTGTTTACTAATATTACGTGAGACGTGTGATCCCACACACGGCTAAAAGAGTAGTACAGTCGCTATGCGAAAGTAAGGATTTCGGTCAAGTGGTAAGGGCGGGCTCGATAGTAAAAAATAATATTTATGAGTTAAAAAGAGAAAGACGATAGTGTTGAAGTAGGATCTTTTTGTTTTTGCTATTCTCCAACACGCCCCCTCAAAAATAAATCCTTTTCTTTTTAACTGCGATATCATGTTTCAAATATCTTTATACAATTAAAAATCACACACCTCCAACTTATTTCTCTCTCTGGGAATACAATCATCATGGTCCAACATTCGTTGCGCAGGATTAGGGAAAACCCAGAAAACCTAATAAAACCATTAACAATCAATTCATTCATTATAACTGGAAAGTATTATTGTTGCTCATCTACTTATTATAACCAAGCTCTTATAATTATCATATCCTTATCATTCTATTTATCCACGTCACCTTTCTTTGTCGCTTGTATAAACTTGCCATTGTTTGCTACAATTTTTTTTATTGGTTTTTCTTGTGTCAGTGAAGTTTAGCGCCAAATCTTCTCGATTCATCAAATGATCTGAGGCTCCAGAATCCAATACAAAAGTAATATCGTTTTTCTAGTCATTACTGTCATTTGTTTTGTTTGTGTTTTTGTTTGTTGTTTGTTGCCCGTCATAAAAGCAAATGCAAAAGAAGTATTTGGTTCCGACCTCACCATCTGAACCGTTTTAATGTTGGTTCTATTGTTCTCAATAGACCTTTTGTTAGAAAAACAATGCTTTTTCAAATGTCCCTTTTTTCCATAGTGTAAATATTTCTTGGGTTTAAAATTGTTCTTAATCGGTTTTATTTATTTATTGACTTTAGTTTCAAAGTTTCAGCCTGAAGTACTTTTAGACTTAGATCATGTCCTTCGCTTGTTAGTTTGATTTCATGATCTAATAATCTCGTTTTCACAAAAGGTAAAGTTAAATTCTCTTCAGTCAATGTTTCGATTGCGGTGACGATGCTGCTATAGCTGTTCGGTAGAGTCATGAAAAGGTGGGTCACTTTATCGGATTCCTCTAATTTTGCACCTGCAGCCATAAGTTCGGTGACAATCTCATCAAATACTTGGAAATGTTTGATTAATTTGGTGTCACTATCCACTTTCAAGTTCAGCAACCCTTTTTTAAGAGACAGCTGCGTTGCCATGCTTTTTCTTTCAAAGATAGAATCAAGCTTCGCGAAAATTAGTTTTGCGGTGTCTTGTTCGGTTGCCAGGCCAAGTAATGAGTCTGACAAATTCTATTATCGAATTCTTAGCTGATGCATGATTTTGAAGCCACTCAGCATTTCTTTCTGTCGGAGGTTCATCGTCGATAACGTTCTAAACTCCAAGTTCACATAATAGATTGCGAATTCGAAATTTCCACACACTATACTTTTCTTCATCAAATTGTTTGATGTTCCTTTTAGATCTCATGTCCATTTTTAAACACTCGCACTAAAGTAACTTTTTATGTATTATTTAGTGTCCAATCACTTTCACTTTATATTATTTATCGCAGTTTGGCTTAGCGCTCTGGGCCCATAACCTGTTAGGGTTAATAGAGGAACACCAAAGGAAAGGCCGTTATAAGGATTTATATAATACGTTTATTATCCTTTTATATTTATATATTGGAAGGTGTGTTTACTAATATTACGTGAGACGTGTGATCCCACACAAGGCTAAAAGAGTAGTACAGTCGCTATGCGACAGTAAGGATTTCGGTCAAGTGGTAAGGGTGGGCTCGATAGTAAAAAATAATATTTATGAGTTAGAAAGAGAAAAACGATAGTGTTGAAGTAGGATCGATTTGTTTTTGCTATACTCCAACAGATACCTGCCAGGGACTACGGGCGGCACTACCATTTTAATTCGGCAGCATTGTATTTCTCGGAGGTACCACGGGACGAGCTGGACAAAACAAACGACCAGTGGTCCACTTTGGCCCTGGATCGAAAGAGCTGGAAGTCATGGGGAGAGGCCTTTGCCCAGCAGTTGGATGATGCAGGTTATTAGTAACAGTAACCACGGGTAAAAATATACCCAAGGTACCTTCCAGGAACTACGGGAGAGACCACGGGTCTCACACGATATTTAGCTGTAATGGGCGGTTCCGAAGACCTATTAAATAGAGTTTAATAATTTCACGCTTCATATAGATAGCTACTGAAAACTCTAAACCTAAGTACTAGAACTTTACGACAAAATACTTAACGAAAGAGCTATACATTTTGATTTAATAGTAGATTACATCTTGGTTTCATCAGTTATTTTATTTAGTAAAAGAGAATAAGTAAAAGAATCTATAAAATTGATTAATGATAATTATATTTTATAATTACCACGTTATGATCCGAATTCCGATGAGCTGTAAGCTATATAAGTAGTTACCTACTTACGAGTATATTGCTTAACATTGTTTTAGATGAGAAGTATTAAGAATGTATCCATTTTACGAAGAAATTCCTGTAAGATAAGCAGCCAACATTCGCAGACTTAGCGACAAACAGAAAGGGGCCGCATTAATTTAATTTATTTCGGGGTAGCCGCTATGTCAGGCTTTTTTTTCGCCCCAAGATTACCACTAACCCGATTACTTAGCACTCCTGACTCATGAAAACGTATATAATTACGGCCAACTCATCATTCATTACCATACAAAGATCTTTGTTCCCTAGCCGAGTTGTAATGATACTTAGATAATTAGATGCAGGAAGGGACTCCGTGATAACCGACTTAGGTACCTATTCATTGTGTTCAGAATCTGGAGTATTCTATGTATCCACTTTCGGCAGCAAAGTTAAACTTTTAGCCCTTTATTCATAAACGTTGCTTAAAGTTAATGAGTGATTAGCGACTCTTTAACCATACATTTTTTACGTTTCTATATCACTTAACTTTAATCATAGGTTATAAATAAACCCTTTGATATGCGAATTAAACATTACAGGGAATGTCGATTCCTAAGGTTGAGGCAACGGATTTATCTCACCGAAATAACTAGGAAGTTAAGTAACATCTTAAACAGATGACAGATATATTTCTTTAGTAATCGTCTATCTAATGCTTTTCTGATTTCAAAAGAAATTGAATATCAAATCGTCATAAAGTACTGGATCTTGATTGGTCAACAAACTGACTATCAACTTTAATTGTTCTTAATACCTCCGTCATTTTTTGTCAAACGTTTTAAATGACTTTAACACGCTCATAACACAGTGTATTAATCTGCTTAAAAACCAAGTTCCCTGACTGTAAGTACGAGGGCGGAGTGATAAGTCTGGTAAAAATTAAACAAGGTGTCAAATTTATCTAGTTATTATTATTTATTTTTCAACGTAGTTTCCTTGTAACTCAATGCACTTCATCTAGCGTTTCTCTAGCTTTTTGATCCCTTCCATAAAGTATGACTTAGGTAACCCTTCGAAATAGGCATTGGTTTCGTGCATGATCTCCTCGTTGGAGCCAAATCTTTTCCCACAAAGCCATTTTTTAAAATTCGGACACAGAAAATAGTCGCAAGGGGCTAAATCTGGCGAATACGGTGGGTGAGAAAGCAACTCATAGCACAACTCATGAAGTTTGGCTATGGCAATCGCGCAGGTGTGCACTCGTGCGTTGTCTTGGTGGAAGAGGATTTTCGTCTTAGCCAAATGCAGTCGTATTTCACGTAAAATTTTGTCAAATTGGTTCAATGAATTGGCATAATATGCGCCATTAATCGTTTTACCCTTCTCTAGGTAGTCAATATGGATTACCCCACGCGCTTCCCAAAAAACTGTAGCCAATACTTTATTGGACGATAAAACTGTTTTGGCCTTCTTTAAGAAAGAAAGAAAAAACATTTATTTAGTACAGACTAAAAGACACACAATACACCAGATACATACATAAGATAACAAAATTCTATAGACCGATGAAAGAAGTTAGCAGGTAAGTGTGGCAGGCAGGTGTGTGTGTGTGGTGTGTGGTCTTTGGAGCTGGTTCGCTGGTAGCAATCCACTGTTTCAATTGTTGCTTGGTTTCTGGGGTATGGTGGTGGATCCATGTTTCGTCTACTGTTTTATCCCGTTGAAACAACGCCAAACCTGCCTCCGAAGTGGTCACACGCATGCATTTTTGATCAACAGTGCACCCATTCATATCTAAATGTTGGTGTAAGATATTGCGAATACGTTCGTCTGAGATACCTACTATCTCGACTATCTCCCTCACTTTTACTCTTCGGTCGTTCAACACTATATCGTGGATTTTCGCGATCATCTCTGGAGTAGTAACCTCAACTGGGCGTCCTGGATGCACAGCATCACTTGTGCTTATACGACCACACCGAAAAAAGTTGAACCATTTATGAATCATTTTAATCGACGGAGCAGAGTCCCCATAATATTTATCATGTTTTTGTTTCGTTTCCGTTAACGTTTTTTTGCGCAAAAAATAATGATTAATCACGACACGAAATTCACTTTTCTCCATCTTTGCAAAAACGTGTTCAGTTGTTTTTCTTTAATGGCTGTCAAAAAAAAACTAACCGGCAGTAGTGGCTGAAAATTTTAATTTAGTCCTTCAAAAGTGTTGTGAACAAGGAGGTTCCATGCAATTTGTGATAATTTTATTCCAAAATAGATTTTTACCAGACTTATCACTCCGAGTCCGCCCTCGTACATTAAGTATCTGCTACGGACGTTCAACACAACTTACCCCTTTATTCATTAACGCGCTTTGCATAAGCTTACGTAGTGATTAGCGACTGTTTAACCATACATTTTTGACGTTTGAACGTCACTTAACTTTAATCATTGTTTATAAATAAACCCCTTCATCACTAGAATTGTCATTCTCACTTTTAAAGTGACTTTTATTTCACTGGCCTTTGCGTGTTTACTTACAGTATCTTAAAACAGAGATCTGCTATGCGCACGGGCTTACGTCTGACTGCTTGTTATCTTTTCTTCAATGAAAAATGCCGAGACTGGGACCTGTGACTGCATTAAATCGGATATAGCAGCATGCTTAGTCATCAAAGGCAAGTCCACATACTTATTAGGTCCGAATGCGCCTCTTCTCAGGATTCCGACCAGCTCACCCGCCGGACCGGTTCCGAGAGTGCACGTGTACGTATAACACTAGTGTTAAGAGCGAACGAACTCAGTTGCTTCGCTGGATCGCTCAGAGCTAGTCATTCGATCGTGAGCGTCTCTAATTGAGGGCGATGGCCCAATGTAATTATTGTAGGAAGCCGGCGAGCAGCCGCAGCTGAGCGACTGTCGCCGCCTCTTGCGCCCGCGCTCGATTCTCCGACTTTGCTCACAAACCTCCTGCGCTCTTGCGTTCGGCCCACCCTTCAGTCGTGGCGTGACCTTAACGGGATTCTTTAATGACAGCTCGGAAAGTAAGATGAGGGTGATAAGAATTTAATGTAAGTTGTAAGTGTGATTGAGGTGTGGTGGTATATGTAGCTATTAATATTATGAGGAGGAAATTGTATTTGATGTTCATTTATTCTCTTTGGAACTCTCATCATTCTCTCTTCATTTTTGCTCAAGAATTTTTAGATCTTTTAGTGGTTCAGTAAGTCATCGCAGAAGCACGACTATCAAAACATTAGCCAATCTATTATGTAAAAACCTCACCGTGAAAACTTAGGTGAAGTTAGCATGAAGGGAGCTGTCATTCCACCTGATGTTAGAGATTGACACAATTGATAGCACTCCAATCCACTTCACCTAACTTTTCACGGTGAGATTTTTACAGAATAGACCGGTAGGACTTTAAGACCAGTTGTTTGTCTTCGCCTGTAAAGTAATTCCAAAAGTTCCATCGCGGTTGCGAAGTAAATTTTATAGTGATGTTAGGCGGGAGCAATGTATCAACTATTGGCTACGGAGATGAAGCCGTGTGGGCTCAAATACTTTCATTGGATCGTGACGCGGTGCTATGAAGACTGGCCAAGCGGCTCGTTGAGGCTAATCATTGTTGACCGCAATTGATAATTCACTCGCTTTTCATAGTAGTGCTTTCCATTTCCTTTGATTTTTTATTTTAACCTCTAGCCACACTGAGGCAAAATCCGTGCGGGACGCGGAACACGACTCCGCGCGTCGGTTGTTTTAATGGTTAGGGAGTAAGGGATGCTACACGCATGTTTGGGTCGGCACGATTCGGGAAAGCCGGCTTAATCGAAGGATCGACATAGGTATATAAATTTGATTTTGACAGCTTTTTTCCGAACATTATATTTAGGTAGGTACCTAGATATAATTATGTTCGGAAAAATTGGGCCGAGCCGATCCGAACATGATTAAGCAAACGCAGATGCCGAACGACATTCACGATTCGCAGGTCCATAAACTCAAGGTCCCTCAAAGAGTTATGGAACGGGTTATGCTTGGTGTTTTTCTGAGGGATCGAATCGCCAACGAGGTGATCCGGCTGAGAACCAAGTTGTCGACATAGCTCACAGAATAAGCAAGTTGAAGTGGCAATGGGCCAGCCATAGTAGCCGTAGAACCGATGACCGTTGGGGTAGACGTGTTCTTGAGTGGAGACCGCGAATCTTCAAACGTAAGGTAGGACGCCCTCAGGCTAGGTGGAGCGACGATCATCGCAGGGTGGCCGGTATAAGCTGGATGAGATTTGCCGAAAATAGCGTGGAATGGCGTGCAATAGGAGAGGCTTATGTCCAGCAGGGGACTGTTGTAGGCTGAAGATGATGATAATGTTAGCATTATCATCATCTTCAGCCTACAACAGTCCCCTGCTGGACTACTGGAAACTGTACTGATCGACACGAGCCCAATGAAAGCCGAATATGTGTATAGTTAGTAGTAATTGCTTCGGGTCGCCTTTGATGTTTAACAACTACCACTGCCGAATCGAATGCAGCCTTCAAGCGATTGTCCGCACCTATCGTCGTGAGTGAATTCAGTGAGTCAGTTTGACCTGAGCTCTTAGACTAAAACGGCCTCATATATAAAAAAAAAAAAACATAATATAGGTTTTATTTCAATGTCAAATATTATTATTTAAAAATAAAAATCCCAGGAGATTAATTTTAAATTTTTTTTTTTCTCCTTACTAAATTATATGTTGGAATGGCCGATCCGCAGACATCCATGCAGTCGTGCGCGTTTCTGAATCTGTTGCGATTGCCGCCGCAGCCGCTGTACGAGAAGCCCTTGCACGAGCGACTAGAAGTGTCGAAGTAATACCTGCAGATTTAATCATTTATTGCACTGGCATATTACTCAGCCTATATAATATCCCCACTGCTGGGACACAGGCCTTCTCTCTGTGAGAGGCAGTGGGCCTCGCGGGTTCAGTGCGGATTAGCGGATGTTACATGTCTTCGAATTTTTGGTTCTAGAACATGCCGCTTTCCTCGCGATGTTTTCCTTCACCGTTTTGAGAGCAGTGGTGATGAAATTAAATACACAAAGTGCCTGCCTTGGTTCGAACTCGTAAGTCGGGAAACCACTGGACTCTTATTTTGTTATTAATTTATTGCACTATTTATTTAGTTTGCACACACATATTAATATTCTCATGTTAAAGGTGAAGCTTTTAGGTTCCCGTGCCGGTTAAAGAATACAAATTTTTACCTTGTAGACAGCGGTCAGTCTAGTTTTTAGAACATTACAAGAACTAAACTAAAATTTGTCAGAAAGGTCAGGTGCGTACCTAGTACTCGCTATGACCAGAGGGGCAATTCTCGTAATTTTAAGAATGTTCACAGTCTGATCTCAGTCTCAATCTGTCAAAAATACCTAAAATTTCCCTGCATTTTGGCAAGTTTTTGACATTTGTTTGTCGCCGAGATGGCACTGCGACTAGATTTTGAACGTTTTAAATTACGAGAATTGGCCTTCAGATGTAATATGAACGTAAACGAAGGAAAAGGAGTATGTAAGGATCATAGCAGCTGGCGTTTAGTTGTTTCTGCCTATCCCCATGGGAAGAAGGCGTTTATGTATATTATTTAAAATTTAATAATTTATATTATATATTTTAATAATTATTTAATTAAATATTAAATATTATATTAAAAATTTAATTTAATAATATTTTTATACATAATATATATTTAATATATATATATAATATAAAATTAAATTTATTAAAAAATTAAGATTTACAACCAAACAAATTTCAAACCAGATTTTTGGACAAATTGTTTACATACACATCGGACAAATTGTTTACATACACAATGTGTATGTAAACAATTTGTCCAAAAATCTGGTTGATCAAGTACTTATCCTTTATATTTACAATATACAAGTTACTTCTATAGGTATCTAAGAAAAAAATCCCAAAATAAGATAATAACAGTCCTTAGTTGAGTTTAGTAATGCAGCGGCCATAAAAAAAGAATGCTGTTCCATACATTTTGACCGCACTATGAAACAGCATATTTTTTTTTTACCGACGAAACATTCTACGCTACGGAGTCTAGAATCATGTGCTGAATCCATGATTACAGTGTGCGCGTCGATGTCCCTGCCACCTACATGCATGTGAAACCAGCGTTACGACGAAGATGTCGTCGATCAACCGCTGTCTGGTGCTACCTTGGCGATCCCTACTGGCACATTACGTTATTAAGTGTCTTTATTACAAAACTTACATTGGATAATAGCTAAAGCACGTTCCGAAGTCGTGTTGAAGAGTACATGCAACACCAGTTGCTAATTCTGTCATTTTCTCATGAGTCAATGCATGAGCACCATCACCTACTAAATAATGAACTCAGTTTAGTTTGTCTTGAGCCTATCACATCAAGTTGGTCATGCATAAATGACCTGCTTGATTACAAAGATACAATACACTTTTTTTTTTACATTTTAAATTGCACTCTCTTTTGCATCATATTTTTTTTTTGACATTAAAAAGATTACGTCCGTTTATCGTGTTAGGGTGTATTGATATAGAAAGCCGGTAACCAGGGCCGATAAGCTAACGCTACTCGGCGTTGGTTGTCAACGCGCTGGTCGGCGCGGTTTTCATACTTTTTGCCAAATCAGCGCGAACCGTCGCCGATACGCGACAACAAGTCCCTATGCCATTAGTCGCCACCGGTGAATACAGCTATTCTGTAAAAAACCCACCGTGGAAACTGAGGTGAAGTGAGCTGAGAGTAGAATAGACCAGCCGATCGATTCTGTAAAAATCTCACCGTGAAAAGTTAGGTGAAGTGAGCTTAGAGTGAGCTGTCAAAAGTGTCAATCCCTAACATCTGTTGGAATGACCGCTCACTTCACCTAAGTTTTCACGGTGAGATAGTTACAGAATCCCACTGCTGCTATTGCTCGGGATTGGCAGTATTGACAGCTCATTTGAAGGTCACTTCACCTACATATTCACGGTGAGATTTTTACAGAATACACAGCTTTCGTTTCATCCCTAAAACTGGGAAACAATGACAGATGTTATTAAGGTTGTGATTTGAATTTACAGACAATTTGATTTGATAATCGATATTCTTATTCAGTTCACTTTGAACACTAAGTAGGTACTTACTATGACATATAGAACTACATTCGTCAAGTGAAGTAAAACTATTTAAATTTAAGTCACAGCCGCCGTATTGGTACGTTTTGCAGGATTTCATGGTAATGTCGTAATAAAATCTAAAACAACAAAAAAAAAAAAAAATTAGAAATCTTGTTCTAAATAAATACTTTTCGTAAAACTCGCTGGCGATTTCAAAATCTCACGACCACACACATATTTTGACAGCCAATTTGTCGCTAGCAATGTAAAAAAATCTATGTGTATGGACGTGAGATATAAAGTAATATAAAGTACTGTATTTTTTAATTATATTTTATTTAGAGGATACTTGCTGACTGTACCTACCTATTAGCTACATTTTTTTTTATATCTGCCCACCTATTCTGTAAAAAGCTCACCGTGAAAACTTAAGTGAACGGAGCTGTCAATAGTGTCAATTCCTAGCATCTGGTGGAATGCCAGCTCACTTCGCCTAAGTGTTCACGGTGAAGTTTTTACAGATTAGGTCCGCTGTGGGTGTGATATATATTTATTTACATAATACCATACCTGTGTATAGCGGTCCGGTTGCGAAAACAATCCCAAGCGTTCGGCTGTAGTTTACAGCGAACATCATAGCCAATCTGGCGGAATTCAACTAAAAATATATATTTAGTTTACTTAGAAACCGAAAGAAGTAGAAGACTACTACCCTTACCCAGTAACTGTGTTGTGGAGGTCAGATAGACAGTCGCTTCATGTGAAATACTGGTACTCAGCTGTATCCGGTTAGACTGAAAGCCGACCCCAACATAGTTGGGAAAAGGCCACGCAGATGATGACTTAGGAAACTGAAAACTGTTACTATTTGGGCTAACGTAACGTGTACATTCTCATTAACTCCATCGACGATGCGCTTTAATACTGCACACTTTTCGTCACCACTTACCGTAGCCATTTACCATGTTCCATTCATGGACAGTCAAGAAATGGGTTAATTTTTACTTACACCATTGTTTTTGCGTCTTGGCAAAAAACGAAACTTGTTGGCAAAAAACGAAAATTCAATGAAAATTTCAGTTTGAAAAGGTTTAATAATAGACTGTTGTGTGAAATAAAAATTTAATTATATATTAACATCTACCATGCACAACTAAACTTTTTTTTTTTTTTTTAATTTTACTAGCTTCTGCCCGTGACTTTCGTTCACGTGGAAGCCGTAAGACTACACAACATGCACATGCATCCTCCATAGCAAATAGCATGATAGTTTATAGCCTAGACTGATCAGACTTAGAAGGAATATGCAAAATTTTCACAGGATCTATCCAGGATTATTTATTTACGTGACGCTGGAACATACATTCCGACAAAGACAAAAATCTAAAAACTATAGGAGCACTACGCAAGAATTGTTCCCAGACCTCGTAAAAATTACTTAAAAACAAAATAATATACAGTTCGCTACGATTTTATCCTACTTAATAATATTATAAACGCGAAAGTTTGTGAGGATGGATGGATGGATGTTTATTACACTTTCACGCAAAAACTACTGAACGGATTTGGATGAAATTTGGCACACATTATATATGTGTCCCAAATAACCAGGATTAACAAATAGGATACTTTTCATCCCGATGTTCCCACGGGATCGAGACTCGCATGGCGCTGCTAGTAATATATATATATATATATATTGATAATAAACATTGACACTGTTGGAGTCATGAACAAAATCGTAAACTTACACGAATCAGCTTCTTCAACCGCGGCCCTCACCACAGTGGGCAGCTCTAACATACCCACAAACAATGAAACATAAATTAAATTAAGTTTTGAATACATATTTAGACTACAACCGTTATTCCATGTTGCGCCTTAACACGATGCTATGCATTATGCCCACAAAATCGAAACTGATACGGTAATCATAGCATGAAATTTTAATAATACAGTGTCGTAAAAACTAGTATATTAATTACTAAGAGACATAAAACTGCAATATTTTCGTCGGCGAAAATCTTAAGACAGAGTAGTTACAACCGGTTATTTCTTAGCTTGGCTAGCTTCATATTTATCTGCTAAAGCTGTCAAATCTCTAATAGCAATTTCCATCACGTTCTTTTTAAATGCTGGAGTAATCCCTTTGTGAACGTTTTCCAAAATCCACTGTACCATCCATTTGTGTTTTAGACGTCTTGATACCCAGTGCCGCTTTACGTGATATTCCATTTGTCGTCGGACACCTCTATACACCGTCATTTGTCGCTCCCTGTAAACGGCTTCTAACTGAATAGCAACATTTTCTTTTTTAGCATCTATCAATTCTTTTTGTCCTTCCGCTCTCCAGATTGTCGTTTGAGCATTTTTTATTTGTGTTGTCATAGCAGTCACCTGCGACTGTCTACCTTCTTCTAACTCATTGGCTATTGCATCTACTCCCTTATCTAGAGCAATGCCAATTGATCTTCCAAATCTAGTTGTAACATAATATAACATTACAAACAGTGATAAACACATATAGTATTCATGATCCATTACATAGATTTCTTTGCTCATTAAATAATTGCCGAGACCTATCATCAATATGTAAGGGCCAGATACGCCAGTCATGGGTTTGAGGAAAAGAAACCATTCTTCTGGAATGAAACACATGCGACATTTTCCAGGTGTTTTTGCTCTTTTTAAAACTTCTCCTCCGTCGTCGTCTTTGCTTTTACCTCCACACGTTAGGCCCTTTAGGTCTAGGCATACTGGACCGTCACTGATGCATAAGGGACTTCTGTCTTTCGCCCCTTTTAGTGCAGGGCGGACCTTCAGTCTCTCAGTTTCACAGATTGTCCTCACTTTGGAATGTTGTAAGACCGTGGGACTAAGTATATTGCGTTTTTGAGTTAAATATTTTATAATTTGAAGCATTATCAAAAACTACATTTATTGACATATCGAGTGACATTATCGTTAGACGTTTTATATGACACATTCCTTTTATTTTAAAATGTTGTACTAGTGGTTTGAAAAGTTCTTGCATTATAAAGGTTCGTTGAAAAAATGTATGTATATTAAAATAAAATTATACTACCTAATACTTTCATTATGGATGAAAAAGATTTTTTATTACATATATTGATTGGTCCTTGGCACAATTATTGTTGTTATTCGTAGGTATACATAAAAGTTTATTTATTTTTGTTTACCTCCATTTTCTTAGTCTTTACATAACATAATCAGCCTATAATGTTCCCACTGCTGGGACACAGGCCTCCTATCCGTGACAGGGAGTGGGCCATAATCCATCACGCGGGCCCAGTGCAGGTCGGTAGATGTCACGTGTCTTCGATTTTTTGGTTCTAGAACATGCCAGTTTCCTCACTATGTTTTCCTTCACCGTTTCGAGAGCCGTGGTGATAAAATAATTTACACAAAGTAAAACGCTTGTCTGGGGTCGAACCTTCTTAGTCTTTAGTTTACTATAATAAATAATGCTGTCTATAAGTTTGTGACATGTAATTCCTGTACTTGCTTACGACTGAGTCACGGATTTTGTCGAAACTCACACACGAAGATTGACACAATCTTGCCCCACGCGACATATGTATCTCGCGTCTTGCCACAGTAACAATCATATAAGAGACAATATTTAGCAGTGATGTGACAACATTCTGGCAGTAGGTAAGTACGTAAAATGGGAAAAAGTTAAATAGATAATGATGAATTATCTACCGAATACACATTCTTTTTAAAATTACTTTTTTATGAAAGAACATAATATATAGATTTAACTTTTTAATGAATGAGAGAATTTTTAAAGACGTGATTATCACACAAGTTGCTTGCTAATCACAATTCGTATTACCTTATCCTCGGCGTTTTACGGCACCCTAGAGAAAAGCCTACGAACAAAAAGAAAATGAACATTGTATGTTTAGCCATATAACGTTAGATTAGATATCAGGGCCATCTTTAACGAGAACATTCGTTGAAAAATAATTTTATTAGTAACTTCAAACTCAAACTCAAAGTATTTATTTTAATTAAACTATTTACAGGCACTTTTGTCAGACAGTCCGAAATATGGATACTAAACGGTAATGTATTTAAACCTAATACCTAACAAGTTTAAGTTAAAAAAAACTCTGTTCACGAATAAGTGTTTCTTTACCATGTATTTGCCTTTCCCGCGGCTTCGCCCGCGTGGTGGTCGGAAAACATCCCGGATTCAAAATACCCGATGTGTTAATCCTTATAAAAAATACAATACAATTTTCACTTCGTTACTATTTTCTTGTATATATTGATGAGAATTCAATAAACAAGGTTTAAAATTCGCTACTTGGATTGCCCTTGTAGAAAAGTGACGCAATTTAATTCAAGAGCGTTACCTAAATAACAAGTTAAAAGAAACCTTTTCTAACTAGAGTTTAATTACTCGTAGATTCAAACTAAGGGCTGATTTTTTCTACACCTGATAATTATATCCGAGGAATAATTTTGAATTTTTTAGAGTTCTTCCATGCAAAAACTGTCAGACGTCAATTTTATTCGATGATTTAAAATTATCTGTCGATTGAAAAATCAGCCCTTAGAACACATTAGATATTTCTTTAAAAAAAAGTAAAGTAAGTGAAAGTAAAGCAAGTAAGTGAAATTAAGAAGTAATATTAGTCGACACGCTTATTCAATATTCATAGATTTTATAAATTGCCGCATATGGAAAAGCCATGAATGGTGTAAAAATCAATATAGCCTGTTTACAAAGTGCACGTTGCGCATCACCGGACTAAAAGACCGAAATACCCTGTAGGGCCTTTGAGTGGAACTATATTGAAATAAATTATTTCATTCATGCTAACGATGACGACGGCTTGTTAAAATGGCATTAGGTAGCTACTGCTATTCATGTTTGAATCAGTTTTAGAAATTAATGAGCCTTTAATTTTGGCAGTATTGATTACGTTTTCCGATTTGAAATTATGCTGACTTTTAATCAAAGCTTCTCTTAGGTAGAGCCAGTACATAAATGAATCTATTTTTAAAACTTAAATAAATGCGTACATGCTTCACAATCTATATGTTTACCGGCTGCGGTTAAGTTACTGATGTGAGCCACATTTAAATACAGGAATTACGTTTAAATTGCACTGAATGACTGCGGCGCTTACCGCTGATTTTAATCCAGTTCATTTTAAAGCAGAAATATTTCCAAGGAAGCCCAGAATTATGATATGCTATCTTGTAAGTGTTGTCGTGTAACCTGCCATTCAGGTTCGCAAGTAACCGATCATTTATAGCTGGCAGCGCAAATCCGCCACGCTTCGCCATATCGAGTGCTGTCTCAGGCTCCGAGCTTATACACTACGTGAGGCCATCTTCTATCTAAGCTTAAATATAAAACTCAATCGCCTTCGATTTTCACTTATAACTTAACTAAGCAATTTGGTCTGTCATCAATTACGATCGAGTCCGTGGAGAAGAGCGAATCATTTAGTTTAATGCAAGAGTAGTGTTGTAGCCACTCTACTCCTGATTCGTACTATTGAACAGTCGGCGAAGTGGGAAATGTTAAAAGCTTGAAATGTCTTTGTTTGCAGTAACGCCACGTATTTACCAGGAAACTGAAGGAATGCGAAACCTTACACCTTGTGCAGGTGTAAAGCAGTAATTTATTAAAGGAAATAATGGTTTAAAGCGACTGCGGGTACATTAACTATTGTTATGGCCTCTCGAACAATTGTGTGGGCAATACTTATAAATCGATTGGCTGGATGGAACGTGGCAATATTTTTATAAAAAAAATGTGTAACTGCTTTGTATTTGTATGCAGTTTTAGTTGGCAACAGTGAAAATTAAGTGGTGATTATGTTTTATAGAGCTGTGGTAAACCCTGCCAGATAAAGCTCTGTCTAATTGGAAATATAATAATCGCTTAATACATAATACGTACCAATTTTATAGGTACGTGTAGAAGTGGTGAAGTGAAGTTGGTATGTGGTGAAGGGCGGGCGTTTTTGGGGTACTGTCTTTTATAATTTTGACGTTCGAATAGTGCTGATTCGCAGCCTAATTTGAATAAATGACTTTTGATTTTTGATGTTATTACAAATGATTCTAGACAGCTTAGAAATTGTTGTCGGTTATCAAAGAAAAAAGAAGCTGTTTCATAGAAAAGTGCAATACGTAGGTATTGCACTTTTCTATGAAACAGCTTTTTTCAAAATCAAAGTGTATAGAACAGAAATTTTAACGCGGTTCAGAATAATGTACTGAATCCATGGTAACAGGATGCACATCGATGTCCCTGCCACCATGTTTTCTTTACGCGTTCTACGCCAAAACCGCTAAAAACCTACTCTGAAAAATATTTTTAACCTACTTCTCATACTTTCAGCAATATCAATTCGGGTCTTAAACCACACAATTCAACACGAGGCTTACTTGATTTACAAAAGATTATTTGAACAGAGTCCACACACACGCTTGTGTCTATAAAGTTCGCTTTGAGAGAAGTGAACATGGCGTTATTTCTGGCAGATGAATTGGTAAGCCAGGGTTACAAGGACAGGGACAGGGGACAGGGGACAGGTAAAATTCGTTTTTATAGCAGGGGTGTCTTATATGAGGCACACATGACACAATTACACAGGGCTAGTTAACATATTTGCTCAGTTTCATGTACGTGATCCGTCTTTGTGAACTGCTTTTCATATTTTATTCCGTCCTACAAAGCATCATTTCCCGCGCGCATTCCTCGGGGATTAGTAGGATTAGAACCTTGTTAGCGCAATTTTCGCCGTCTATTTCGAGAATGTTTCCACTTTCTGAAAGGAAATACTTCTTAAATAAATGTTTTCTTTATGTATAATTTTGGCTTGAACAAGAATGAAACAAGTGTTTGTTTCAGATTTTGTTAGCGAAGTTGTATTTTGAAAGTGAAGTTGGTGGTCTTAGTTTGTTAAGCCCATTACGTGGGTTATCGAATACCAGATGCTTTAATAAGCACTTTTATGGAGAAATAAGCTTTGTTTAACTACTTTGCAAGATGTTACGAATAAAATGTTTTTTGGTACAAAACTGGAAATAAATGTCTGTATTTTTTTGTTTAAAAAATGTGTTGGGACCTTTTGTGGTGAGTGATGCTTAAAATAGAAATTAAAACATTCTAATTGAAGTACCTTCAAACAGGCACAAGTTGGCTCCCCTTTGTAATTATAATAAGCCTGTCAGTAAGCAATGAAGGTGTATAAATGCTGCCAAAAGCAAATATAAATTATAAATAATTTATTGGGCTTGAGTTCCATCTATAATGATATTCTTAAATGTTAAGTCAGAGTTATGTAGATTTGCCTTCTCGCGGTCATATCCTAAAGCTTCACGATATCGTTAAAAAGTTTCGTACATTTGTAAAGACTACGTGCTAATGTAGGCGTACAAAAAACGTGTTTATTACATTAAAAGTCGTAAACTGTCTTTAGCCTGTTCACTGTAGGCTGTAGGGCCCATACTGAGCTCTTCTCTGGACTTCCCAAACGCCTAATTTATTTGTAGCAAGAATTTTCCGTTTACATCAAGGGTCTAGACAATATCGCTCGCTGGGAGTTCTTACTGAAGATATAGTGGTTCTCCCCAAAGTCCCGAAGATAGGGACAAATTAAACAACTAAAATCAAATAAATTTAGGAACTCATAGTTATTTTAACAAAAAACTAAACTGAATTAATATCAAACTATGTTGGCTATGCATACAAATGAGCTAAAAACAATAATAATTAGTAGGTACTTAAACATAGCTAATAAATAATTAAAGGTGTACCGAATAATAGAAACAGTAGCCATTAGAGTCGGTTCAATGGCAGACCATTGTATTGAAGAGTGAGTGCTTGTGCTTATAAAGGTGGGGTCCCACGTGCCGTATCGCGTTTGGTCGTCGGTGCGGTGGCGGCGGCGCTTACCACGCGCTCACATAACACGAACAAATGGTGCGTTCATTCTTGGCATTGAGGAAGTGAACACGCTTTATCATGTGACCGATATTAAGCACGTCTTCACAGACGTATTGGAGTACTAAAGAGCGTTGCACTACGTTGGCTTCCATTACGAGTACTGCGGCATTTGTACGGAGTCATTATAGAAGGCGAATGGTTTCGTTTTGTTGAATTAGATAGATACTTCAGTTCCAATTTCACATAATTGAAAAATCTAATTGACATTTTCATAAAGATACGTTAAATAAAAAATAAATTACAAGAGACGAATAAAAACAATACGAGTATTGCAGTCCCTCTTACAAAGGGGTGAAGGAGGTAGTTGGTTGCCGCTGTTTTCTATCTTCGCGGCACAACTTGTATAATGTTCAAAGGGAAATAAAAGCTCACGAAACAAATAACAAGACATTTGATTTCCATAACATTTGCTTTCTTTTTTATGGCAGGTATTCTTAATATTTATGCAGTTTAAAAGGTCGTTTCAAAATAATTTCACTTAATGCTCGCCCTGACAGCGATGAATTATTTATTGGCTGTTCTGTTTTGGAACGACAGGCTTAGTTGACAAGGAAGCGTGTCTCGCACCCGAGAAATCTCGAGATATTTAGACATTTTTATGTACCGAGTTGTAGGCTACCTTAGCCGCCTTTTTCCTTGTATAAGATTTCTGGGTTCTTTCGAAAATGTTTACAGGCGGTCTCGTGCTTGTGTCAAATAAGGAATTTCTCCAGAGTGACTTATAAGTTTCTGGAAAGAGTGTCCGTGGAGTTTCTTGCCCGTTCTTCTCCATAGGTACCTACGCTTTGGAATGGGCAACTAACTTCATCTTTCTGACTGACCCTTTGACAATTCAAAAGTGCCTGTTTAAAAGTTATTAGATCCTGGTTTATTTGAAATAAATACTTTGAGTTGGAGTTATGGACTTCAGGTAGGTAGCTTCAGTTACTTGTTTGGCTTGTCTGGGGAAGAATATTTTGGGTCACAAATAAATGTATTGACTAGTGGAAGTTTATTTAATAATCACACATATCAGAGGGGCAATTCTCGTATCTTTTAAGAACGTTCACAGTCTGAGGGGCAATTCTCGTAATTTTAGGAAAGTTCACAGTCTGATCTCAGTCTCAATCTGTCAAAAATACCTCTAATTTCCCTACATTTTGACAGATTTTTGACATTTGTTTGTCACCGAGATGAGATTGCGACTAGATTTTGAACGTTTAAAATTACGAGAATTGGCTTTCTAATCTCGGTCTCAATCTGTCAAAAGTAACTCTAATTTCCCTACATTTTTGACATTGGTTTGTCGCCGAGATGAAACTGCGACTAGATTTTGAACGTTTTAATTTACTATAATTGGCCTTCTGTTGTTTAGGGGTTGTGGCTAAGTAATAACAGACGCACGGGTCGATCGATCAGGTTAAGCTACGCTTGCTGCGGTTGGTCCGTGGATGGGTGACCATATTTACATTTCAAAACCCCTCCGTGCCTCACAAAGCACTTTAAACAGTTGGCCCCGGCTGTCATTCGTGAATCTTTAGCAATCGTTACGGTTCGTCAGAATCCCAAAAGTCGGACATCCAGTCTTACTAAAGGTATCTTATTATAACCCAGTAACTGCGTTTTGGAGGTCAGATAGGCAGACGCTTCTTGTAAAATACTGGTATTAAGCTGCTTTCGGTTAGACTGGAAGCCGAACCCAACATAGTTGGGAAAGGGTGGGGTAGGTGATAATTGCATATCTGTTGCATGTAGCACATTAACAATAATTTAAAACATTTTGCGATGCTGAATTCTATAATTAATTCAGTGTCGTAGTATATGGGTCATCCATACCTAATCAGCAAAACTAACTTTGCGTAATCTTCACGAAAAGTTGATGGCACGTCCGTTGGTCTATCGATTCATTTCCTGTAAAGCGACTTTTCCTCAGAGCCAGGCTGCTGCCGACTGCCGTTAATCAACATAACTTCCTTCATCACTGTGAAATCCTTCGCCACCATCATAAAATGATTTATTATTCCCTTTACCAGTTTTGTATACTCCTGGTCATTGGAACATTTCGGTTTATAAATCTCTTAAATTTTAAATGAACTTATACAGTGTACCAGCCGCTTTCAACTAAGTTGATTCGTCTTGCTGTCTTTTAAGTAATTCCACTCCGCTAATCAAACTTATGAAAAGTTAATTTAATGAAAATATTCGTGCTAGACGTAATTAGCGAGAAAGCTCTGTAGGTACGATGTTAGATACATTTTCTTAATGTTGTATATTTGTGTTAAGAGATTAAATTTATGATCAAAGGTGACTCAGAGAAAACGAGTCTCAGCAATATTGGAGAATTACTGATTACTTTCGCGGAATATTGTTTTCTTATTTTCTGATTGGCTGAACGAGTCCGTTTCTCCGATACCTACGAGTACTTACAATAGTATTTAACTGCCCGTTGGTCTCGTAGTAGCAAACGCGACTGCTAAGCGTGAAGTCCTGGGTTCAATGCCCAGGTCGGGCAAAGTGTTACTGGGTTTTTCCATGAGGAATTTCTCAGTAACAGCCCGGAGTTTGGAAGTTAACGGTGTGATACCCCCGTGCCTCGGTCCTGGCCTGATCTCTCTCCGGTCGTGTCGGATGGCCGTCCTATCGGACTATGAGAGTGAGGGAAGGGAGAATGCACCTGCGCACACACTTGTGCACTATAATATCTCCCGCGTAGATCCGCTAGTCTCTGTTGAGATTGGCTGCCATGGCCGAAATTCGGTCTGGAGGACTATTATAATAATAGTATTTAAGGTTAATAACAATTCTTTATCGAAGTTGAGTACCTAATCGGACAGTAAATAGTGATAAGTATTGAACATAGAATGGATAACGCTTGAATTGCTTCATTCGACAAGAAATTGACATGTAATTACTTGGTGAATTGAACTGAAATGTTTATGGTTTCCTCAAACGAATAGAATAATGGGATGATTTAGGTACTTTATTGACGATCATGGCCATTCGAATTCGAAAACCGTAACAATTAATTGGGTTTGTTTTTGTAAAGTAAATTGCTCAATGGAATCCAATGGCCCTTTTATGCAAATCTACGTTTAATTTTTAGTTACTAAAGGGCTATTGATATGAGATTTATATGAATATAATGTAATATCATTCAAAACTTCCACCCATGGCCTTCTTTCCGTCCCAGGGCCCGGTCGGCGACAGGAGTAGCATTCCTTTGGGTCAGAATTCCCCACAGAGCCCCGTTGCCAAGTGGAATTTTCCTATCCTATTATGGTTATCGAGTTAATTTATATTTGAATTGGTAATCATTGAACATGGTCAATACTGAGTTGAAGCCGAAAATATTTGTAACAACCACTGCTGATACATTCGTCCCACCAGCCCCTAAGGCATCGTCCATGATGCCCCAAAGAGCTGTCAGCAAGAACTGACGGGGTCCGCTAGGGCCGATGCCGCCGGGGCTGCGGGTTGTTCGAAAGAGATACCGTGGCCCCTGGCACAGGCAACTGAAGGAACACGGGTGGGTTTTAGTCAGTAAAAGTCTGACACTCCCTTCTGCTCCGCCCAGAGCGAGAGGAGTCATTTGATGATTTCCCACCCTGAAAAAAAAAAAAAAAAAAGGCATCGTCCATGACGCTACTCAAAAGTGAGGTGTCACAAACTTTCTTATCATGATTGACAAAGGCTTCAAATAGTAACTTTATATTTCTTTCCTTTGATAGAAGACTCGCATGCAGAATTTAATTGTATAATAATAATAATTTTAATTAACCTTAGGTACAATTATTACCTTATAACCTTGAAAGCATAAGCATAAGTATAATCATAACCAGTCATGGGAATATTATAAGCTGCTCAGCAACAGGCCTCCTCTTTCTGTGAGAGGGAGTGGTGGCCACCACGCGCGCCTAGTGCGGGTTGGTGGAAATCACATGTCTTTGAATTTTTGTTTCTATAACATGCCGGTTTCCTCACGATGTTTTCCTTCACCGTGGTGTTAAAATGCCTATTTGTTATATTATATTTGAGATAAATATAGGTCGTCTGGTTTATTTTTACACCCGCCCAGCTTGCAGGCTTCGCTACAAATAAAACTCTTTATTTATATTGTTCAGAATAAACAATAGGTTACTTTTCAATTATTCATTAAAACCCTACTAAAACGCGATATTCACTGCCCAGTGGATGGCTATAATTGATTATCGTGACTGGCTTTTTAGTACTTTATCGCGTTAAAATTTAAAATATATTATATTCAAGGACCCAGTGCTTTGTTTGAAAAACTTTTTTACAAGTTTTTTTTTGTGAACTCCGTAATTTCATTTTTCTAAAAGAAAATTATGTTTTATTAATGATGTATATCACCAAAAACTATCAGGCTGTAGCACTCTAAAGACTGATATTTTTTATAAAAGCTTTTTGCTACATCATGTGATATCTACCAACCCGCACTGGGTCCGCGGGGTAGATTATAGCCCACTCTCTATCGAAGAAAGGAGGCCTGTGTCCAACAGTGGGAACATTATAGCCTGATTATGATATCTACATCTACTATGGTTTGAGATAACACCACTATATCTCGAGTCATGTAATGGACCCAGAAAGTTTAGTTTTAGGTATTATGAATCACTAAAGATTTCCATGATATTGCGTGAGTGAGAACGTTTCCAAGCATAAGGTGGGCTGTGATATAGTCCCATACATTACTTCAAAGTCTCGTTTCTTAGCCAGATAGTTGTAGCTTGAACTTCCTTATCTTAATCTAAGGATATCCGAACCGTGTAATCAGGGAAGCACAAAATTTACTGAAATTACTACACTAAAACTGACATATAGGTACGTGCATAACTAGGTTAGTCTTTATGAGAAAAGTTAGCAACGCAAATAGAGACACGCACACTATGATACGATATAATATGCACATGTATGTGTTTGTAAAGCGATGTCCCAGTAATAACACTAAGATGTCAATTCTTGAATGGTGCAGCATCGTAGCGCACTTTCATGTTTGACCTTCGATGTCTAAGGTGAATGAACTTACGAACGCAGACACCTGCTATCTTCGCTCTGTCTCCTTTTCAACAAAAAATGTTGAGCTTTTTTGACATTGATCATCGGATGTTATTACGGAGCAAATTTTTCGGAATGATGGCATAGCAATTTGCTTCGCGAAATGCATTTTTTAACGCTTCTCGACTTGATGGAGGAAATCTTTGTTTTCTTTTAAAGCTTTTTCAATCATTTCACAAAATGATTTATGACGATCTCATGGAAACTGGAAATAAAATCAATTTCTTCACAAAACTGACCTTATTTGCTTTTTTACGCTTTTTGTGCAAATTGTAAGTAGCCATCGATACAGACCACATCAAAGCGACGTCACAATGCTACCACAACGCGACGACACTGTCACAGCCGCAGTCGACCCGCGTCGGCAAACCACAACGCAACTGCAAAAAGTTGCAGCAAAACCTTTCACACGTAATCACTGCTTGTCCACATTTTGTGATGTGGTGTGGTTGTGGTACGTGTGTTTGGCTCCTTACGGAAACACGGCAAAAGAACTTTTCTAGTCTTGTCTTAAGTGTATGCAAATGAGCATACATTTAAACAACATTCAAACAACACGTAGCTGAAATAATTGCTCATACGCGGTGAAAACGGGTAGTTAGTGTAATTTTGTGGGCGATTCCTTGCGCGTGCGCCGCCCGCCGGTGGCTACTGCCCGGTACTTGCACAACTGCGTTCACTGACGTACTGTCTAACTTGTGTCTAACAAAGCCCACATTGTTACTAATTAGAAGTCAAACACAGGCTGCTACGTTATTGTAAGAATACATAATGAGACTGTCTTGAACGCGTACGCACATTGCTTGAAATGATTAAAGCGTAACAAATTAGGCAATTTCTCGTATGTGTTGTAGAATTCATGTTTCTCTGATTTAAATAATGTTATTATGCACCTTTGTTTTGTAATTAAACTTTAAAAAAAAGTTATGCTTACTTTTTCATTAGAGTGGGGGGGGGGGGGGTGGACACGTAAGCACAACAATTCGGCATAACACGTTAACCCAGAAGCAATCTTTTGTTCAAAAAGTTAATAAAAGTTCTTGAAACAAGCAAATCCAATTCGCGGAGCAGTTGCTGTGTTTTATTTTTGTTGTGAATTTTGATACTCGTAGGTACAGTCAGGGGTAGGTATTGTGCATCAAATTGACACACTGGGTCAATTTGCCGTGTTATTGAAATTTAATACAAGTATCAAAAAACTACATTTAATTTTGTGATTTAAATATACAAGCAATTTAAGTTGGTAGTCAATTTTCTAAACAATTAAGTTCCCTGACATTACACTGCTCGTCGGATAATAGAACTTGACGGAATTTTGCTCCTTTCTTACTTCAAAAGTAACTTACTGTAAGTTACTGTCAGCATTTCATCTCACGGAGGGGGTATGACCTCTCCAATATAAAGATCCGTCTTCCATAACTTCAGGCTGTGTCAGGGAGTATAATTGGGTCATTCTACTTTTTAGTGCAGGTTTTTGTGTCCCCCCGGACAAAAAAATCAGGATCTGCCATTTTACTAATAAAATGCCGCATTATTTGCTTAGCTTCAATTAGCATAGTGTTAGCTAGTAAATTGTAATTGTTGTGTCTTTGTGAATAAAATATAAGTAAAATCTAAAAATAGCAAATTGACACGAGCAAGTTATAATATCTAGAGGCATTAAGGCCGTGTTGCCGCGCGTTGAATCTAAACTAGTCAAGTTGAAGGTCAGCGCTGGCTCTCGAGGCTCAGAAGCCGTTTTATATGTGCATACAAAACACCTATCGACCTGTTAAATGACACATTGCCATCTTATTACATAATAGTATATTCATAAGGCTTTTATAATCCTTTGCTAGGCGAGCTGCGCGCCTCACAGTATTACCATACAATGTAACGAGTAATAACGTTAACAAATTAAAATGACGACAATATTTGGTACGTCTTCGTAAACGTAATTTTCTTCGTGAGTTATCAGATTTTTAATTAAAAGTTTTGAATTCTGTTTTAGAATGTGTTTTTTTGTTGTCTTGGAGATCTGGTATCATTTAATAATAAAAAGACCGATTGCCCCAGTAGAATATATTACACATACACATCAATAAAGACAATTAAACAACCCGAAACAGACAGCTCTCATTTAATTTTATTACGGTAGAATACATGTTATATGACGGTTTCAGATTAATTTTAACATTCTAACATTTTAGCTTTCCGAGTTCAAACACTGTTTTAATATCTGCGTTAAAATAAACATCAAGTGAATCTGAAAAGTTGAAAGCTGTTAAGTTTAACAATTTCATTCTCGAATTATTCATTAAAAGTATCATAAAACTACGGCACTCTATTTATAAAAAGGTTGGAATGACTCAAAAGTTACTTAAACGAAAGAAAATAATTTGAAAAGTAATTTACGAAAATCATCTCCAAATGCAAATCGACTTGGGCAAATGTTTCCAAATCCATTACGGGCTGCGCTCGTGTCTTACTTGCCCAGAGTTCACGAGACGCTAAATGCTAAAATGTCTCGACAGTTATTATGTCGGGTAATTCCTTAGTAAATGTAAAAAAGATTGTTCTAGCAATATATCTTGCTTCGCAGTTAGCTTCAAGGTGAAATGTAACGCCTGGTCCAAGTGATTGGATACCTGGGACACGCTTAGAATCTCAAAGATGAGCAAACTGCTCAAAGTAGCATAATCAGCCTATAATGTTCCCACTGCTGGGACACTGGCCTCCTCTCTTCGAGGAGTGGGCTGTTATCTACCTCGCGAGCCCAGTGCGAGTTGGTAGACGTCACATGCCCTCGAATGTTGGTTCTAGAACGTTTCCTGATGATGTTTTCCTTTGCCGTTTTGAGAGCAGTGGTGATGAAATTATTTACAGAAGGTAAAGCGCCTGCCTGGGTTCGAACTCACGAAGTCTGGGCCATTATCACTGGGCCACCACTGTTCCGGCCGGAAAGTCAAAGTGTTTCAATGAAATTCAAATAATTAATTATCATTGTTAGCACGTTTAGCAGGTCTTTTTGCGATACAGTGGACTATCAGCGTTTGAGCCGGTCGAACTCTTGAATATGACATAAATTGTGAACGTAATCTGAAACTGGCCACTTATTTTAGACGATATCAAATCAACAATGTATAATGTATATAGTAGCAATGTCTTATGATCTAAGTATGTAGGTTAATGTTAGATGATAAAATAACTTCAAGTATTGTAATCAATTAATCACACATGTACTATCGCCAAAACCTATATCTGATCATTTTGAAAACCAAATCCCGTGCACATGATGACCACAGCTGCGTCCATAAGTAAAACAAAAGAGGATCCTCTTTAGGTCGACTAATAATATGCGCTGCAAGCAGGAATAGTCCTTACGGTGGTCAGACAAAGATTTTGGCGATAGTACTTATACGTAAAATTAGTTTCCTACAGTGACAATATAAAACATTTCTATTGTAGGTACCTATAGGTATTCTACTTTTTTCTGGAATTATAAAACCTAGCTTTGCTTGGAAGATCATTAATCCATTCATTCATCCGAAAGATGTCCACTGCTGGACATAGGCCTCCCCCAAGCACCGCCACTTTGACCGGCAAATATAAAATATGAACTCATGCACTTTACATAAGAAGAGCAGTCTGTGGTGGCCTATTGCTAACTGCCGCGACTTATATGTCGTAGGTCATAGATTGGAACCCTGACAGACGCTTTACTTTGTATACATTATTTCTTCACCACTGCACTCAAAACAGTAAAGGAAAATAACTTTAGGAAAACGGCATGTCCTAGAACCGTAAATTCGAAGATATGTGACATCTACCAACCCGCACTGGGCTCGCGTGGTGGATTACGGCCGACTCCCTTACACAGAGAGGAGGCCTGTGTCCCAGCAGTGGCAACATTATAGTTTGATTATGCTGCTATGCTAATTATTTACGTTAGTCCACCGGTCTGATAATGTAGAACCTTCTATCTAATCGTAAGCAGAATAAATATATTTTTAGAAAATCCTTGACACGAGTTTTTTAATTAAGTCCAGCAAGGAAGGATATCCCTTGGAGTATTTTTTAGCCCGTGAACATAAAACACTAACAAGAACTATTTTTAGTCTAACGCGTGCATGGATGCAGTTCAAAGTGGAATTTCTTGGGAAACATGTACGACGAAGCTAAGCTACAAAATTTGTAAAAATAAATTGTAACTATCATTACACAACAAACGTTTATTACGTTTCAAACTAAGTAAAATCTGAGCGTGATTTGTGACCGTCCCTTGGAGTATGCTGTCTGAATTTACTGATCGTCTTTTCTTCATTATGGGGACGAGGTCGGTCGTTAATTAGTGCACCGAATAGTCTTATGTGGTCGTAGTCTCATTAAAAGCACGTCCAATTCCAGAATGATGAGCCATCTCCCCCCATTCCCCTTAATCCCGACGAGTTGAATAACTTTCAGGATAAGTTACGTGTCGCGATGAGATAGTCCACAATTGTTTATCGTCGCGACGATGTTAATTTAAACTTGTTGGCTGTACAGTGTACCCAGCTTCGCATCCCCTCGCGTTACTTTCAGTAAAAAAGTACAAGAAAGAAAAGAAAATAAACGTGTTGGTACAAATACAACAAGTCTGAATTACAGGAAAACTATCAAATACTCCTCACAATTTACGCCAATGTGAAAACTTTGTATTACAAACTTAGTTTTGTGGAAACAATTCGACCAAAAGAACTGAGGCTCTGACTTACTGGTTCCGGGTACATATTATGCGGGTTCCGTTCAGATTGGTCGTTTTCTTCTCAAAGGGGAAAAGTTGTAAAAATTATTAGGAAAGGGCCGCAGTTCGGTCGCGCATGCAGGCTTTTATCGCGCATAAATCACAAAATTTTTGTAACATAAAGCACTGGGTCCTTAGGGCATGAGGAGTCTTTCTACAGTTTGAGGAAAGCCGATTTTAGAACGTTGTAAATGTCGAGTGTGACACATGGAAATAAATAGCGTTATAATGATGTAGACAGAAAACTTTTTTACTTTATACGCCCTGTATTTTAGTGGGCTTGGAGTGATTATTCCTATTTCCAATCACTATTATTATTATTATTCATTTATTCATTCGAGTTACAAAGACTCATAGACTATATTCAAAATCCAATACATCACAAATACATCATACATTAGGTACATTAACAATACAATATAAAAACCTTCAACCCTTACAAATTAATTAATCAATACTATAAAAATGAAGGTTTCTGGACATAACAATGAGAAAAGTATTTTTTTGTTGACTTGTGATTGTGAAGTTTGTATGGGATGCGGAGAATTTATTTCACTTCCCAAATTCGTTAACAAGTGGTTTGATATAATTCCTGTAAGCATAAAGTCGCTGTTATCACAAAATACTTTTAGTAAAGTTACTATAAGTAGGTACTTATTTTTTTTTTAAACAAGGCTTAGAAGGTATTTCCGGTTTGTTTGAAAGATGGTTTTTAGATACAGTCGCTAGATTTACGGGTAAACTTGTGATTTTTAATTGAACCAGATGTTGTTTTTCATTTTAGTACGATGAGATTTACTGACTTACTTAATTATTGGAGAGCAGTGGTGGCCCTGTGGTAACTCCCCACTTACGGGATATAGGTCGTGGGTTCAAACCCAGGCGCTTTACTTTCTGTAAATAATTTCATCACCACTGCTCTCAAAACGGTGAAGGAAAACACCGTGAGGAAACTGGCATGTTCTGAACCCAAATATTTGAAGTTACACGTGATATCTACCAACCCTCACTGGGCCGGTGTGGTAGATTATAGCCAACTCCTTCTCGAAGAGAGAAGGCCTCTGTTCCAGCAGTGGGAACATTATAGGCTGATTATTCTTATAATTGTTCTTGAATTAAATGAGCCATATTATCAGGCAATTGTAGGAGTCGTCCTTATCTAATGTTAATTCAGCCAGTAAGTAATCACTTCACATTTACGAGTATGTATCTATTCGCCTCAAAGACTGCCTTTTGACATTAACTCGAGATATTATACCCAATTTAATTGTTGTTTTGCGTCTGAAGTTAGTTTTGTAGATAATGTGAATCCCACGAATAGTTATCGCGTCTATGAACATGAATGAACACACTTTGAATTTGAAATATATTTATTGTTTACGTAATTAAATTGGATTATTGGCTTGTTGAAAATCAAAGCAAGGAGAATTAATGAATGATTGTCCAGGCGAGAATTTATAATTGATTAATATATCAGGTATCCGTAGGAGGCTCTTTCGGTTACTTGGGTGTAACCAAAATTGCTCGAAGAATTGCCAAACCTAAGCGGCAGTGGGTATAGGGCTCATTGCTTGCAGAACAGATGGCCAATGGACCCGAAAGGTTCAGGAATAGCGACTGCGTACCGGAAGACGTAGCGTTGGAAGGCTTCCACAAGATAGACCGATGACTTGGTGAAGGCCGCAAGAATCCGCTGGATGCAAAAAGCATAGAACCAGTCGACGTGGCGGTGCTTGTGGGAGGCCTATGTCTAGCAGTGGGGTCTTTCGGCTGACATGATGGTGATGATGATGACGTGCAGGAAGACCACAAGTGTTATAGGTATATTCAAAAACGTTCAGCCGCAAAAACAAAAATACAAAAAGAAAGTAAATTTTCACTAAGCAAAAGTTTAAAAAGCAAAAATGAAGAAAAATGTGGCTTCGTCGAGCTTGTTCGGCAATCACATGCTCAATCTTCACTAAAACAACGTTTTGTTTGCGTGAGTTTTCTTAGCAAATATTAGCTTGAGAAATTGAATTATCGTCGGTTATTTCCATATTCTTGACGGAGTTTTCCAAATGCTCCCATCCCAACTGAATCCTTCTGTCGGCTTCTTTCTCAAAGTTGTGTCTACCGAGCTGGATTATTTGCCCCAGGTAGACATAATCCTTTACAACTTCAAGAAGCGACCCTTCGATGTGGATTGGACTCGGCAAGACGTGCGAATTGTACATGATTTTCGTCTTATCCAAATTTATGCCTAGCCCAACCCGCTGAGAGGCTCCATTAAGTCCGTGCAGCAGTTTGGTCTAGCTGTTCCAGCGTCTCTGCCATTATGACGATGTAATCGGAAAATCGAAGATGTAAAATGTACTCGTCGTTCACGTTGATACCCTGTCCAGTCCAGTCCAGCGTCTTGATGACGTCTTCATCGCATTTGTAAACAGTTTTGGGGATATTACATCTCCCTGTCTCGCCTGCGACTGAGCAGTTTTACAGTCGATTTCAGTCACCTGCAGCATGCGAACTGTCGCTGCAAGACAAAAGTCGAAACCTACTTTGGAACTTCAATTTTAATGACCTGCGGCTTAGCCGAATTGCCATTAAGACAGTTGATTTTCACCGTTTGTCGAAAATCGTGCGCCTATAGTCATCTGTATAAAGTCCGCATTACGACAGCGACTGCGGAGAAAACAAATGAAAGAAGTGTTGTGTGTGGCACGAGTCACCGCGACGCGACTTGCGGATCAACGACTGACGGAAACAGGTGACGCTTTGAAGCCTGTCGCGTCGCAACTTGCATAGCTTGAGTCCGTGAACTGGGCCTGAGACTGTTATTTCACTGCACCGGACAGCGCTCCGGTGAGTAGTGCTGCGATTTTTAACTTTGACTGTAGTCCGCATGGAGATGCGGTGCCAGTCATATATTCTGCGGTTTTTGCATATAAATCAAGATTCTACAGTCAAAGTTTAAAACCGCAGCACCGCACACCGGAGCGGTGTCCGGTGCAGTGTGATAACCGCCTAAGTACTTACGTATCAAGTTGCATCACCCGCAGAGCCTGTGAGTCACCTATCATTGACCCGCGGCTGAGATAATCATCGAATGCAAATGATTGCGCATCGCAGCTCGCATCATCAGTTAGCGTTGATCAAGGATGTTCCGTTATTTAAAAAACAGGTTCATTGTCCAACTTCTTTATTACATTTAGTTATTAAATGTTTTAAAATTACTTGTGAGCTGCATCTTTAGCTGATGGAGCGAGTGATACATTTATATTATATACATATACACACAAATAAATAAAATTGTAGGGTTTATTTGTAATGTCAAAATAACAGCTTTTACTAAATACATATGAAAGTATATACGGTACTTATAACCAAAAAACCATTTTAAAAAAATTGTCGGACTGTCTGTTTGTTCTGGATAATCTCGGAAACTGCTGGACCGATTTTGACGGGACTTTGACTGGCAGATAGCTGATGTTATAAGGAGTAGACTTAGGATATTTTTATTTTCGAAAAATAATGACTAAAGGGAAACATTATTGTTTTCCGATATCCACGCAAACGAAGACGCGGGCACAGCTAATTGAAAATAATTATGAAAAATTACTGTATAATCCAAGTAACATAAGGGAAAAGATGGTTATTCAGGAAAACGACATCAACGATATTGTCGAAAATATCTGCATTTTAGTTGGACATATTCCAACCAGAAACTCGTATCCGGCATTTAAAACTCTCAAGTACCCATTGGTTTCAAACACTTTTATTCTCGGTTGGTTATTTTGACAATATCAGAAAGTTTTTTAATTTTGCTTCGATATAGATAAAAGAAGGCTTTCATGAATGTTCACGAAAACTTTCCATACATTATTTCTTTACACTCTGTTCTTCCTTTCTTGCATGCTTTACTTTGTGTAAATAATTTCATCACCACTACTTTCAACACTGTGAAGGCAAACATCGTGAGGAAACCGGCCTAGAACTAAAATACAAAGACTTTTTTTTAGTTGGTAGTGACCTCTACCAACCCGCACTGGGCCCGCGTGGTGGATTACTGCCCACTCCCTCTCACAGAAAGGAGGCCTGTGCCCCAGCAGTGGGAACATTATAGGTTGATTATGCTATTCAAAGTCACCCTGTATAACGTAATGACGCTAAAGCTGCAGAATTTATTTAACACTACAACAATTTAAATGGGAGACATTGTTTATATTGTATGAAATACAAACAAGTGTAGTCGTCGTTAAAATAGTTTTAGTTAGGGTAATGCAAAGCGTCGAGTAGAAACTTTGAGTGCGATACTGTAATTTAATTCAAAATATTATATTTGTACGTGGTTCGCTCTGTTTGCTGATTCCACGGAACTAATCGTGTTCCTAGAGGAGTAGCTTAATTGCAAACACCGACATATAGTAAACAATCATGTTAACCTAGTTATTATTGCCATCAAACAAAGTCAGGGTGAGTTTTTAACCAAATAATTGCAAGAAAATATTGACTATAAAATAGAGACGACACTTAACTTAATAGTCTTCGTTAAAGTACGGGGCACGTTAGTAGGAGATATTTTATAGTATAGTATGTTTATTTTACTTTTTCCGCATACAATGTTAACTTCCAATTTTTCAAGCCTCGACGAGTCATTGAACGAATTGTAGAAGGAAACTAGGGTTACGAATGTACAGACGCTTGTATTAATTGCTTTCACGTACAAATACCTTATCAAAGGTAATGTACTGTGTGACTGTGACTGTAAAGGGATATTAGTTGATTATCAATTTGACTACCATCTTAAATTGTTCGAAAAGAATGACAGTTGCGATTTGAATATAGGTATATTCAAATCGCAACTGTCATTCTTTGATAGTTGTATGAAATAGATATAAGACAGCAAATTGACTTAGTGTGCAACAACTAGCTGTGCCCGCGACTTCGTTTGCGTGGATGTTGGAAAACAATAATGTGTCTCTTTACTATTATTTTTTATAAAATAAAAGTAGCCTAATATACTCCTTATAATATCAGCTATATGCCAGTGAAAGTTCCGTCAAAATCCGTCCAGCCGTTTCGGAGATTAGCCAGAACAAACAAGCAGAAAGACTTTTTTTTTTGTTATACGTACCGTATATACCTACTTTCATATGCATTTAGTAAAACGCTTTTAATTTGAGATTACAAACAGACACTTAAATTTTATTTATTTGTATTAAACTTACTAACTGTACAGACGCTGTTATTAAGTAGGTACGTTGTCAAATGTGTTTAACTAATTACTGCAGTCGTTAGTACGAAACAAAAGTTAGTACAGACAGTACGAGTATAAATGTGAAAGTAGCGAAATCCGTATCGTTATCCAACAAAGTTAATACTCCAACTTTATAATGTATGTACGTAGTTTGTAGTGAGCCTGCATCCACGTGAACTTCTTGCAATGAGCCAGCGTTAAAGAAGTGCAATTAAAGTTTTATTTGAAGCCAAGTAAAGTAAAGCAAAGTTCTCGGCTCAGTGTAGGGAGACAAATTGCAGCTGAAACTTTGGCCTCTTGTGGTAAATTAGTTTTTTTATTGGGTTAATAATGTTAATTGTACTTGGTTGGCTGAACTATCTACGGGCCGGTTATGATATAATATCATTGCTAATGGTCAAATAATTAACTATTAGTTAAAAAATAACCATTAGTGACCATTAGATAAACTAAAAATTTGTCGAAAAAACACATTTTGCAAAAACTTAACCTTTACTTACTATTTTTAACAATTGGTTGAGTTTAACTACGAATCAAAAAACCGGCCCTAAGGCCCTTTGCACTGTTTCTTTACGGTACGCCGTAGAAATATCGTGTACGCCAACTATCTTCTATAGTGATCCATACAACACTGCCGGCGGTGCTTACACACGGTAAATAAACCGTAGTTTTTCACGGCAAGAAAAACATGTGTGTACAAAGGGCCAAAGTGCCTAAAGTACACATGATAAATGGTTTTTATACGTCCAACCTGTTACCATGGATTCATAACCCAACGCGTAGTTTTTATACGTGCAACCTGTTACCATGGATTCATAACCCAACGCGTAGTGTTCATACGTGCAACCTGTTACAATGGATTCATAACCCAACGCGTAGTTTTCATACGTGCAACCTGTTACAATGTATTCATAACCCAACGCGTAGTGTTCATACGTGCAACCTGTTACAATGTATTCATAACCCAACGCGTAGTGTTCATACGTGCAACCTCATACAATGGATTCATAACCCAACGCGTAGTGTTCATACGTGCAACCTGTTACAATGTATTCATAACCCAACGCGTAGTGTTCATACGTGCAACCTGTTACAATGGATTCATAACCCAACGCGTAGTGTTCATACGTGCAACCTGTTACCATGGATTCATAACCGAACGCGTAGTTATCGTCGTTTATTTAATAAATTAAATAACTGTTACATTTTAACCGCGTAACTATTGCTTTTTTTATGGAACAACTATTTTTTAGGGTCTAGATACATGTGCTGAATTCACGGTTACAGTTTGTCATTTCTGGTACTACTACACTACTTATACTGGTTTGAAAAGATAAAAGATGTCTAAATAAAGGTATTTTCTCTCTGAAATTGTTGTGGCGTTAAATATGTATACCTGATTTTGTTATCGCTCCGAAACTTAGTAAGTTATTCTATGATATTAGCTTAGATCTTATTTCTTTGAGACACTAAGTACTTGTTTTATTTCAAAGAAACAAAATATAAGAGGTAATACGTTTACTATTTTCGAAATAGGCAAAGTTTCAAATAAAATGTTCGTGTATTTGAAAGTATTGTATTATACAGTGTGCAGGGATATCTACGGGCAACCTATTAACTTAGATTTTGTACATGATTCTGAAAGTCGAAATACTTCGCCGGTTATTAAAAAAAAAAAATTGTGCATATTTTAACCGCTATTTATTTTTCTTCGCAAGTGTGTTGAAAAACGCGTGAACATTAGTAATTAAATATTTACATCAAAATGGTACTATGATTAAAGCTTTAGCAGAGAAGACAACCCCAAAAACATCGTAAAATTGTACAGTCGAGTAGAGTAGGTACAGTCGAGTAGAGTAGGTACAATCTCAATAAAAAAAATCAATACCGTCAAGAAAAACACCGATACCACAATGTTACGTTACAAATAGAAATAAAATCCATCTGACTCAATTCTGAGGGTATCTAGCAAAAATAATGGCAATCTTCTTCAATAGAGATAAAGCTATTTTCTATAGGGAATGGTTTCGTTCATATTTCTCTAAAATAAAGGTCCGCTAGATCTGTGTAACGATTGAAGTACTGGGCTCTACTGATTTACAGTGGGTTAAGTTTATTGACATTGTAATAAAATGGTTTGTGTGCTAATAAACAATCACGTCGAGGTCACCAGTATAGAGGTATGAGGAACAGGGCGTAAAGTTCACTCATACTCTATAGAAAAGGGAGGATCCTCGGACCAGACGGGTGTTGTGTCTGGTGAGCAACTGCCCAACGATTGATGTTGGAAAGTTCGTGTATATGCTAATTACGCGGTAAACTCTGCTTGCGAGATGCAGGATTTGTGTGACGTCAGTATGACGCGTTGTTCGCATGTGGCGTTGTAGATACCGCTACAAACATAACATGAAGCCTGTATTCCTCGAAAGATTAGACAGAGATGCACCTATATCGTACACCCACATTTCGATAGTTATGTTTAAGTCCCGTGTATAAATAGGGGGCGAGCCGTCAACCAGGCACAAACTTGACTGCTACTGAGAAAATCCAGATGGAGAAACCTAACAGTTTACCCAACCCGGGAATCGAACCCAGGATCACATGCTTAGCAGTCGCGCTTGCGACCAACGAAGCAGTAAAGACATTCCTACAATATTAATTTATACGTGCAATAAGATTGCTTCAGTGAAGAAAAATGTAGTGAAAGGTTTTGACATTATCGTTTAGCTGTAAAATGAGGGAAAATGAGCATTGATTCCAGGAAAAGCTTTTTATTTAGAATTGAGTAGGTGTTATTTGGTGGAAAGGTCGATAATTCCTACACGTGGCGGAAAATATGCATTGTCAGGAAGTTCGCGTGTGGTGGGAGCAGCTTCCATAGACGTAGGTATATAAGTTAGTAGTTAAACTAAGTTTTCTTACAATGTTTTCCTTCACCGTCAGTCCGTTTTGTCTAAGTTTAAAACTTAGGCAGAGCATGAAATTCAAAAGTTTGTATGTTTTCAACGCGAACTGAGTATAGTGGCTCACCCACTATCTAACTCTAACATTTTTGCCGATCTTCTAATCCAAGCCTAACTGCGGTTTATTGGTTCCGAAGCCACATTCCCAGCGATTTTCCTTATCCAAGATTTACTCAAATCACTTAAAGCCAAGACATAAATTCAAAGTAACTAAATCTTGGAAAACATAAGAAATACACCCACGTGTAACGCCAACCTCTTCAATAGGTATATCCAACTTGTCCTTACTTGTGATAGTAGGGACTCAATTTACAAATAGCAAGCCGAAGCTTAATTAGTTAATATTCTCCGCCATGATTAAAACGCTCGCTGTAACTTCTCAATCGTTCTGGTTGGTTAAATGTTCGACACTTGACTTGGTAACAACTTCAATTTATTGACGGGCGGATGGCACAATTAAAGAGCTATCTTTCGCTGTTTTAGATCTAATTGACTATTCTTAGGAAGACACGGAAAGTTTATTGTGGTTGATGGTCGCTATTTGGACATTAAGTAATTACTTCAGATATAGAAGTAGTGATTTTCAGTCCAAGTTCTTCCCGCGCCGATTTATTTCGCGCACTGAGTTTTCAACACACTGCTTAGAGCTGAGAGTTGAAAATCCAACAATATGTTTTGTTGACGCGCTGGGATGCACTCTGTTGGATTCTCAACGCTCGGTTTAACACCGAGAGCTTAAAATCTAATGCGTGATAAAATACCCTCACAATATTTTTACGAACGTGGGCTTAGTTTGAAATAATGGTAAAGCTACCCTTGTCGCGAAATAACATCTAGTAAATGTTTATATCATCCCTTACCACAACGCTTGTTAGTTATACAAACATACCGTGTAATCACAACTAATTAATCCAATTTACTAATGCTAATTAAAGTTCAGATTGTGTACAATGGACTAATATTATTCGAACCACCGAACCATAAATATGTTATCACTGTGTCCACAAGTTAGTCGAAAGCGAATTACAAACTGATCCCGAAAGCTCTCGGCTTGGATTGACAGACGGAATATTTAATATTAACCCAATAGATATTTTAAGAACCCTAATAAAAACTTAAAGAGAAGATTAAAAAAGTTTTGTTTATAGGTATTATCAATATTTTCAATCTGGAGTAATTAGGTAAACACGTGTAAACATGTTCTAATTAAAAAACAACTTGGAAGTTATTTAAACTTTCTAAAAAACGATTTGTCATTTGAGTCACCGCCATTGTAATATTTTTTTCCGAAACTTTCGTTTTTAAAACTATTGATGAATTTAAAAATAAATGGAAAGGATTATTAATAGTGTCTATTATCGAAGATAGATTCCAATAATGCAGTTTCCCTTGCACCACACTGACCACGTACAGGTGACTAAGCAGTGTTTATTCATCAGAGCGAGCCCTAAACATAACTAGCGAACAATGTCGTCACACTCTGCTAGCCTTTTGATAGTCAGCTAGATATTTCACAAATAATTGGGTGGTGCCAATGGATTGGTGGAATTGATAGCTAGAATGTTAAAAGGAATTCCAGGTTGGTTCGGTGGTAACATTCCATTCTGTCTACATCAACGTCCTCTAGGGATTAGCCGTGTAAATATTGCACATTTGTGTCAATCTAACCAGACAGGAACGTGTGGAGTGGAGTGACGCCAGTTGCAGTTTGCCGAGGGGCAGAATTGGTGAAGTGTTCCCAGTCGTCAGTTAGCATTGATTGGCTCGCTGGAGTCTCGTCCACATCGTTGACCCTAATAGTGGCCATTAGTAGTAGTAGCTTTGTGAAAAAAACACAAAGCGATCAGTAGGTACGTGTGTTACTGTGTTATGTCAATGTGATTTCGCAGTGGATTTTGTTAGCGACTTGTTACAAATGAACAATGGTACTTGTGTTGGCGTTTCTTGTATCATTATAATAATTAGCCAGGATGTGGTACACACTTTTGTAATTCGCATAAAACTTCTATTGTATAACTATGTCTTTGACCCAAAATAAGTAACGAATTTAAAGATTTTAAAGTTGAGTAATGAGCACTTATTTCATTATTATAAATTGTATCTCCTGCTTTAACTACGCATTTCCTTTGTTTCAGGTGACGAGGCTTCATTCAAGTTCGGGCACAGTTTATCATGGTGGCAGTGAATTAATCCTCCTAAATGTTTAGGAGAGGCTACAAGACGCGTTACTTTCGAGTGGTGCTCAAGGCCAGGTCCTGGAAACGCGTGCCGATGAAGCTGTTAAAGTGGGGTAGGAAGATGCCGTCCACCAAACAGTACAATCTCGTACCCAACGATGAGTACGACACCAGGATCCCCTTGCATCCCGACGAAGCCTTCACCTATGGCATCACTTTCCAAGCTAAGGTAAGAGAAACTGCACATTTTAAAGATTTGAGCAGATAGTGAAGACTTGAACGAAATGGATCCCAGGATTGACGCCAATGTAACGAATGACTTTGAGGTCAGAGGACCAAAGAGAAATAGAGGGGAAATAGCAACGGAAGCGTGGCAGTTACCGTCGAATTTAATAGGACCTTTTTGTGTAGGCGTAGCGTACCGACTTCATACACAAAAGCTCATTTTATTTAACGGATTCTATCAAGTGTCCGTTGATATTTTGTCATTGCCTATCTGACTTCATCATTATCAGCCTATAATGTTCCCACTGCTGGGACACAGGCCTCCTCTCGGTGACAGGGAGTGGGCCGTAATCCACCACGCGGGCCCAGTGCGGGTTGGTAGATGTCACTTGTCTTCGAATTTTTGTTTATAATACATGCCGGTTTCCTCACGATGTTTTCCTTCACCGTTTTGAGAGCAGTGGTGATGAAATAATTTACACAAAGTAAAGTGCCTGACGGGGTTCGAACCTACGACCTACGACTTGTAAGTCGCGGCCGTTAGCACTTGGCTACCACTGCTCTGACCACCTATCAGCTATCTGACGTCTACAACCCAGTAACTGGTTAATATGATACCTCTTGGTAAGACTAGTTATCAGGCTTTAGGGCTTCTTCGTGGCAATATGCAACATATTTTATATCCAGCAACGTGGGCTATGAAAAGTGTTATGAGTATGAATTTCCGGCACGGTATTACATCATATGAATGTCAAAGTTTTAATCTTTAATTTGAAATATTGGTTATCTGTCTTAAAACACAGGTCCTCGTTGAGATAATCTATGGTAATAAATAGTCCGCACAAATTTAATATCACAGTGCTTTTGTTTTTTTTAATTTTGAACAGAGGCAAAAGCTCATCATTTTGACTTGAAGGCTACACAACACTTGTGTGTAACACAAAAGTTTGCATTTCCAATTCAGGTCGCACTTCACAGTAATCTATATTGTTTTATTTTTTCTGTAAATTTTTACCTTCGGGCCTTCCAATTGTTGTTTGTAAATATAGACCTTATAAATTGGGTTTTAGAAACAAATTGTTTCTGAGCGAAGTTTACAAATTTCAGTAGGTAACCAACGGAGGTAAGGCTCTCGTAAATTATCTGGTACGCGTTCAGAATCCTCTAGATTATTCCCATGAGAGAAATAAATATTTTTACCTTTTATCCTTGGAGTATTTTCGTTAGGAGGGAGTACCTATTTTGAATAGATTTTATATTTTCCTTGTTTAAGTAAGCGAGAAAATATATTATGTAAGTACTAGGTACTTACATAAAATATTTTCTCGCTGGTGCCTAGAGTAGAAACCGAGAGAGCGTGGAAGGTGACTGATTGGTCAATTTGTCCACATGACAGACAGCGTCATTATTGGAAAACGATTTTGCATCGATACCTAAGTTATTGTCAACTTGTCCAATTTACCTGATAGTACAAGCTTTGTATCTGCTGCGCGAATTAAATCCCTGTGCCGTGGTGAAAGGCGGGTATTTTGAGGGACTGTTCTTGACGATCGAAAAGTGCTAATTTTCAGCCTAATTTGAATAAATTAGGCTTAAAAAGACTTTAGATTTTGATTTTAGACGTTTAACTTGTTTAAATTATAACTGCGGTATTCACTAGCATCGATATTAATTAGAGGACGTTAGAATTTCTTATATTTAATAATACGGACGGGAGGGAAACCTTTATTTCTGTAACGGAATCCTTATTATAAAATTATAATTAACAACAAGGACGTTTCATATAAACTGCCCCGGGGTTGGTAAGGCTCGCAAAGTCGACCCTTTTTCGTGACATAATAATTTTTTAAAGTCGAGCCTTTAGTCAATTATCAAATTGTTTAAAGTAGCATTATAATTATTTCAGTGAGAAATCTACTTGGGGCTGATTTATGTAATTTTTCAATACTCATATAACTTTTATCTGAGTAAGGGCTGATTTTTTCAACGCCAGATAATTTTATCAACGCCAGATAATTTTATCGGAGGAATAATTTTGAATTTTTGACAATTCTTCCATACAAAAACTGTCAGACATCAATTTTATTCAACGAATAAAAATTATCTGTTGATTGAAAAATCAGCCCTAATAATTATTGCGGTTAGAAAGTTTTTGTATAGAAATTATGTCAAACTCTAATAATTATTCTTCAGATAAAAGTTAGATGACTATTGGAAAATCCGCCCTTACTCATACAAAATTAATCTAAAGATAGCTAAAATAATAATTTGAACAATTAGGTTCCAGTCTTTCCCAATTCTGTAGTCACTACAAATTTAGACGATAGGTACGAGGTTTTCTTCACGTTTCAGTTTCTGTAAATCAGATAGCTCAAGGCAAAGAGGGCTTTCAGCCTGTTTTAAATATTCAGTCGATTGCAGCCGAAAATACTGTGCCTCTATTCTTCGAATCTAAAGATTAAATGCTAGAAACTTCAGCCTTGGACTTGGAGTTCTATATGTATCTCTTTATATTCATTTTGAAGAACGTTCTAGAACCATTTTCACGAGGTTGTTACTTTGTGTCTACTTACAATGCAGTGCCGACAGTGCTAGCGCTTTGCTTTGAAAAGTATGTCTATGCTCTGAAATCATACTTTACTCAGTTATCGAAAAATTCAGTGACGAGATACCTACTGAATTTTTCGACAACTTGGATTTTGGAATGGGTTGTTGTAAGATCCCTTCTTCCATAGGTAGAAGTTTTTGTCCATTTATTCAATTTGGGTAGCTCAAACAAAGCTGTCTTTAGAATATTATTTTAAATGTAATTTCAAATTCGAAACACACTCAAAATTATGCGAGTAAGTTATTTACCCAAGTAAACCAAATCGCCAAATGACCTCCAGATGAAACCACTAATTGGTTAAATATCCTACAAGAGCACGAGTTGCATAAAATGACCGCAAATCAAACACCACATAACATCTGTTTTATATGGTAATGTGGTTTCATTGCTCTAACTGGGCCTCGTCGCAATCGGTTCATTAGCTCCGTTTAATAATGTAATGGACGCTCAAATTTTGCATTAAGCTCCATAGATATGTTTCTCTATACAATAGAGGATAACAACGCTATGTTATGTTAGTTTATAAAAGCCAGTTTGTAGAACTACTAACTGTAAAACAACACAGACACAGTAAAAAGTTTGGTTACAGTCGGATATATAAACCTACGTGTACTTTAGTACCTAGGTAGTTACAATAGCCGTAACGCTACACGAGTTGATGTTGAACCATTTTTTTTTACTAGCCTTCGCTGTTCCACTACTGGGCAAAGGCCTCCCTCCATTCTTCCTATCTATCGCGAGCCCGCGCGTCTTATTTATTTAGTGAGAATAAAAAAGTGTTGTGTTCCCATGGGAATACCATAGGAAAACAACACTTGTTTAGGCCAATATTGTGGTAGGATTCATTTTACAGCTCATAATACAAACAGTGAACTAATTTTTAGTGACGACCTTACTATTGAGTTCAGAGCTTTATCGGCATAAGCTACGGGTGGTCGACGTTATACTTTAATCAGAGGGGCTATTCTCGTAATTATAAGAACGTTCACAGTCTGATCTCAGGATCAGTCTGTCAAAAATACCTCTAATTTTCCTAAATTTTGACCAGTTTTTGACATTTGTTCGTCGCCGAGATGAGACTGCGACTAGATTTGAACGTTTTAAATTACGAGAATTGGTCTACAGATAGATACCCGCATTCTTGCATTTTCGTTTTCCCAAATGGTGTATCAAATAGATTTGGGAATTCTCACAAAAACAGTCATGTTGCAATTCCATGGCAAGCTCTCAGCCAATTTCTGTGACTTTTGTAAAAGCGGTGTATGGTAGTTCTTCAAATTGGGACCATCAATCCGTCTGACAAACAACTGCTATGCTATACCTGTCATTAGAAGGTCTACATTCATAACGTGACGTGATGGAAGACTTAATTGCACATAATATAAACACATTTTTTAAGGATGCTAGTTAATACAGTGCACAACCATAATTATGTTCATAAAATTGTAGGTCACGCGGATTACATTAAAAGTTCGGTAACAAACTATTACATTTCTCGTCCATCAAACCGTTTATTTTAGCGAATTCAGAGGCTATAGTCATATGCTCATCATATCGCAGGGAGGGAAATTCAGGCTCAATATTAGTGGTTAATTAGACAGTTTCCAGCAGTTATGAATCAGAACCCACTCGTTTTAGTAATTCGATAACTTTATTAGTGGGTGGTACTAGAATATGGTGGTACAGATTTCACATTTTATCAGCTTTCTTCTTTTTCGTCGCACTCTTGGCAGAGTGGTCGTAGTCCTCATGTAGTTTCTTGTCTAGGGGCTGATGTGATTCTTCTCACGATTTCTCGCCACCTACTCCGATTTCTGGTATTTTTCGTGCACTCATACAAGGGATTGCCCACTGCGGAATAAAGGTCAGTCCATCTCATGGGTGAGCGTCCGCTTTTACCAGGCTAGCTTTGTGAAATCTGTAAAGCCGTTGTTAAAATGAAATCCCTGTTAATAACGGAGCTTTGAACAATTTCGTGCAATCGAACGGATGCAGTGTTCAACACAATGTGTTCCTCCAACATGCGTTATGAAAAAGGAAGAAAATCTTTCAAGGGATTAAGTTTTCTTTTTGTTCCTTGTCGTAGAAGTAGGTTCACGTTTATAGGGCACCAAGTAGAATCACATAGTTATTAAAGAAATTTAAAACTGTCTTTGCTATAGGGTTGAGTTTCTCTGCTGGTCTACTAATCAGTAATTTTACAGACGTGGAGTTAGGTGCGCCTCCATTATTTCCTAATGGTCTCTTCGTTAGCTTGTTTTACATAATGAAACATCTGTGTTTGTATTGGACACTAATCTGGATTCAGGACTAAGCTTTTAATGACTAACGACGGGTGATGTCAAGGCCAGTGAGCGGTTCAAATGAAGCCATTCCAGCAATACCAAATAATGGCTTCCGTTATAGCTATAACCGAATACCAACATATTCAGGAGCTCCCTTGTACCGCAAAATAAGTACACAAATACTTGAAACTTTCGGCATAGTTTCCGAACGTAAATGTCGCATGAGATAAAGTGCTCTTAAGTCATCTTCAGTGCGGGGACTTGAGAAATATAATACTGTGCTAAGAATTTTCGTATCGTATCAGTTTCTCTGGAAAGTAGATAATAGAGATACAATTCGGCTCGTCAGACCACAATATACTACGGGCTATCGAACCGAAGTTATCGATGAATCCCTTTCTATTGTACAAATGTTTCCGTTTACGTCTTCAATATCAATAATATTACAGTCAAAAAAAGTTCGCAGACACAGGATTAAGTCCGCTGTATTAACCGCCCATTGGGCGTGAAATAGAAGAAGATAAATATGGGTAATGGTAGCGGTAGGACTTTTAGTCGTGGGTTTGAAACCAGGCAGGAGTGCCTTTCTAAAAAGTTTCGTGACTTGCAACAACCCGCACTGGGCCTGCGTGGTGGTTTACGGCTCTTTCCTTCACGCTGAGAGAAGACCTCAGTCCTGGCAATGCTAACGTTATGGCTGGTGATTGAAATTGTAAATGATTTAATACCTTATTGACAATGATCGTAAGGTGTTAGTCAAATGACAAGTGATCAACCTGCCGCTCCTTCGACAAAAATTAAAACATGCGAAGCTCGTGATCGCAGTAACGTTGCCTGCATTCTCGAGGCTCTTTGCACAGAAACACTTAGCTTTACAATCATAGCACGATCTACCCTTCGAGCAAGGCAGCACGTACTTACGAGTCGTAATTAGTAATAACTTCAATATAGGAGGGTGAAAGGAAAAGCGCTTTTCATGATGTCGAATTTGTATAGCTTTGACGACGATTATACAATGCTTCTATCAGCTAATGAGACCTCGAAGCCAAGGTAAAATACATATTGATTATCAGTAGTTTTTAAACGATATAGATCGACAAAAGCAACACAATTCTCACGCTTCAGGTAATTAGTCCAAGTAATGTCATCAATAAGGAATAAGTTATGCATAAGTAAACTACCCGTTTAAGAAAATGTTTAAAATAACTGCAAGATAATTATAAAATCGTTATGTGATATCATTCTTCCATCTTTAGTATTCTAGTCTTTACCGTTTTGGGATGGCCATGACTATAATTATCTTGAGCCAACACGTCACAGAATATGACTAATTCATGATAAAGAATTCAATTTCTCATGTTCTAAAAACAAAGCGCTCGCCTCTTTTGTATGCCTTCCGATTTATTTATAATAATCGACATTCAATGTCCCTACTTTTTGAGTGAACTACGGCCTAAGTTTTTCACTTCCCAAAACCTTCGCTCCGAGAAATCCCCTCCGCGGTAGTTTTTCACTTAGCCCGTGCCTCCGAAACTTTTATATTAGATGACGAGAAAAGTTTCTAACCACTGTTGTTACCGGCGCGGCACTATTTTTTCATCCTGTTTTGATTGTACGTTTATTCAGCGAAACCTAAAATGGAAAAGCGAATTGACGGCTTGACTTTTCAGAGTGCCTATTCACATTTTTTTCAGTAAAATTGGAAAGGTTGTTCTAAAAAAAACCCGATGCGTTGTGTGATATGCTCCGTCTGTTTCACATCCAATTCCACAAAAGTTAAATCTCGGCGTGGTGTATCGCGAATGAAGCCTACGGGAAAATCCACATCTGATATATTCACAAAATTAAAAAAACAACTGTTTCTACTTGTGGAAGTTACTGTCTAGTTACTATGAAATGAATCGTGGGTCACAAAACAATGTATTAGAGTTCCATTGGAGCAATAAATTGCAGCGATAACGAGTTCAATAGGGCGATACATGTACCCGTGTACTTTAATAGCGGAGGGCGATGACGTCGCCTGGTCGCCTCGTGGCGGATAGTCGATACAATCTGGTGGTCACCCGCCCGTTAACCAGTCACCCTCGCGCGGAAACGCTTCTTACACTACACCCTTACGTACCCTACCACCCTACGTAACACACCCTGTATTTGCTGCACACACATAGACAGTTTTATGAGCGTGAACTAACGTCGAGCATCAGGGTTATCTGTACCGTCAGTAATATAAACCAAGAGTTCATGCCGTTAACACTCTTATCCAAGACTGTGCCGTGACTATACCTCCTATAATATTGGAATAAAGTTTGACAAAGGTGTCTGTAGTGTCCATCTAGCTAACCTATTTTCGCAACTGTCAAAACTCACGCAGTAAAATTAAATACCCTGCGTAAAAGAAACCTACGGAGCGTTAGGAAAGAAAATATAACTAATATCATGTCTTTAAAAAAAACATTAACCATTTTTATAGATCCTTAGAAAGAGATTAATTCTTTTTTCATTCAAATGCCTGTACTTCCTCTGTCTCTACATTTATCCAGACAATTTTCGCCTTATAGGTACCTACCTCTAATACGAATATTTTCTGAATAAATGTTCAACAAAACGTGTCCCTATACGAAGGTGCTAAGCCAGTTTCTTATTTCCCTTTCACAGATAACAAAGAGACAGGCAAATAATACGAGATGTTCCTTATTTTGCCGGAAAATTCAGTGTCAACTATTTTCATTTTTCTCCGTCACATTGTTAGCTCGCATTCTCCCGAGGGACGAGGGTTCGCAAACAATTCGCCAATCGTTAGAGTCACTTGTATTTACATAAATTATACACATATTTGGACTAACTGCTCAATCTTTTTCGTGAAGCCAAGCCGGGGACCGAATACGTCGTGTGACTACGGATTTTACTAACATACTTAGTAAAGTTGGTTTTATAATAATGTTCTTTAAGTACGTCTGCATAAATCCAGCATATGATTTAGATTACAATGCCAAGGTATTCTGTATACTTTACTGTCAGGTACAGGAATCTCTGAGATATTTAATCTGGGACGATTTTAAGGTGGAATAGGCAGACGGTAATAAATTTCTATTATAGTCAGGCTTACTCGTAATATTATTCAGGATGCTACGCCCGCATAAATCCTACTTCTTTAGTTGAACATTGGGAGGTTGGTAAAACTAGTTTTCTGTTGGACTAAAGAACTTTGGGAAAGTTTACAGCGTGTTGAACAAGTCACATACAAAAGAGGAGGTGTTCAATACTGACGCAAAGCACAGTTCATATTGAATATACCTAATGAGTTTGCTCATTTCCGGGCAACTTAATAACATTTGCAGTGTTTAATAGTCCATGTATTTGGTTTATAATTTAACGGTCATTAGTTATGGGGCGTTAATTATATCAATGTACACATACGTAATGATGGATAAGGCAATCATGTCGCTAATTCGTTAAATGTAACAGTATAAATAAAATAAATTGCTAACTAAATAGAGGTACGATGCCAGTTACAAGTTTGTACAATATACAACAATAAAGTAAAGACTTCAAGTTATACATAAATATGTCAAGCAGTCCCAAAGTATTACTTTTTTGTGGCAGTCCTTACTTACCTTAAAGCGCTTTTCACACCGGGAGCATTCACCTGTAATGTAAGAGTTCAGTTTGAGCATTACATCAGTGATTGAGAAGAACCAAGCATTACAGCACGCAACCTGTAATGACACAATTTTCAACATTACGTTCAACGGTAGCATTCGCCTGTAATGTAACAGTATAGTGAGTAGGAGCTCCCGTGATACAATTTGTGACATGAATGAAAACATTATTCGATTACAGGCGAATAGTCGCCAGTCAGAAAGGCGAAGTTAAGATAATATAAAATATTGTAAGGTAATGCTTAAAATCGAATCTTGGATATTACAGGCAAATGCTCTGTTGAGGAAGCGCCTTAGCGGACTTAAGAGGCCCAAAAGTCAGGCGACCTGTCTTACCTTAGCGGACAAGGTCGAGGGTATTGCAAACTCGGACATTGAAGATCCGTGGCATAACTGCCAGGCTCCATATAAAAATCTTCAAACCCCTTTACGACCACATAACCAACCAACCAACTTACCACCATCACAACTAACCATTATGGTGAAGTGGAATACCACATCCCAGTAATGGCCTAAGACCTAATAGATAATTTGTCGTCACTAACATTGTCATAATTCGGTTCGCTAACCGTCAACGTTCTATTCCATTATCCTCAGTGTTCTGCGAAATATTCCCAAAGCAAACTGATTTGTGCTCGTTTTCGCAGAATTCTATGCACGCTGGCTGGTCCGTTAATTACAGGAAAATAATGCATGTTGTTCAAAGAGAAATGTACTTGTATGCCTAGATATTGAGGCTGCATTTTGAAGACTATTCCAGATAAGTTTCTGATAAAAGCATTGAAGGTGTGCATCCACGCGTGTCATTCAGGGATACTTGTGATGTGACCTACTTATTTATCTTTGTTAAGGTACACAATGTACGCGTCTCGGTTGGAACTTGGATATTCTAGTCCAGATATAGTGAAGGTTTTTGCATCTGCGTGCTGATTATCGAAAAGAATTTAGCCAAGATGTGCCACCCGATATCTGAGGAAATGGAAAAATTACTCGCATACAAATCCTTTATTTAGGATGATATCTAACACAAAATGTATAATAGAATTAAAGTCTTAAAATTGCATTATTTAAAAGGGAAATTGTATCGTATTTAGACTTCGTGCTTCAATCAACGTTATTATACCCATAATTTCCTATCAGGTGCCACCCTTTCGGCATTCCCTGTTTCAGTAACTCACACTATAAGCTATATTATGATGAATTAATACGTAGTACCAATGTGTTCTATGGATCACTATACAGTCGTTCCTAATAGGGTATATGAACCACACGGGTTCACAGCTCCAAGTTCAGCGAGTACGTTATACATTTTTAATACCATTGCGTCGTTAGCTTCATGTCACCTTTTAAAGTTTTCCATAAACATTAAATAAAGTGCTCCGTAAATAAATCCAACTTTAATAATATACTTAATAAAATAAATAGGTTTCTTTAGAGGATTTTAATAAATGTTAGAAATACGTTAACCCTCTACTGCAGCTAGCTCTTATAGTTTTTCAAATAAATATAAATTCTACTCCACAAATCTAAATCTGTTAATTTACTGATCTGTATATGTCACGAATTAAAATTGGAGATACATAAAGAGAGGGGAGAGCGTATCAATATTCTGAAACATTAAATTGTGGGTCAAAAAAGGTACTGTTGAATATTTGTACTCGAATAGGGTTTGAAAAACGTTATAACCATGGAATTGGAAACCAGGGCCATTCCAGTTAATTTAACAAAAATCTTTTACTGGACAATAATGTACATTTGGTAAAGGTCAGTCCAACTGCCCCAGGGGAGAGACGAATCCTGTTATATTAAAAATACACCCATTTGTTTGCAAAGGAAAGAATAACAAACCCTTAGAATTTCCTTTGCTTGCAGTACGGGTAAGCTGAACCAACACAAAAAAATATAGAGAATCGTGCCTCCCCCTCGTTTCTGAAGGCCTTATAAAGTAAACCTGGTGTCGAATCTCTTGTTAGCTATTGTGATTGGTTTAACAAAGGTGTAGGTACAGACGGGGTAATTAATTATTAGGCAATTTGACACCTTACGTCAATTTGCAGTAGGGCACCGTGGCTAAGGAATAACAGTCACACTGATCGATCAATCAGGTTTAGCTACGCTTGCTGTGGTCGATCCGTGGATGGGTGACGATCTTTACATACCGAGATCCCTCCGTGCCTCGGAAATCACGTTAAGTAGTTGGTCCCGGCTGTCATTCGTGGATCTTTGTCAGTCGTTACGGGTAGTCAGAAGCCAGAAAGTTTGACAACCAGTCTTATCAAGAGGTATCGTGTTAAACTAGTAACTGGGTTGTGTAGATCAGATAGGCAGTTGCTCCATGTAAAATACTGGTATTCAGCTGCATCCGATTAGACTGGAAGCCGACTTCAACAGAGTTGGGAAAAGGCTAAGCAGATGATGACATCAATTGACGTTGACGGCACGGTTGGCGCAGTGGTTAAGCGATTGACTACTGCGCTGCGTGTCGCGGGTTCGATTCCCGCACGGAATAAATATTTGTATAACCTACAAGTAGTTGTTCCGGGTATGGCTGTTTGTGTATGTCAGTTTAAATGTTTGTAAACGCACCCAAGATATAGGAGAAATTACTAGTGTGCGTCAATGTATTAAAAAAAAAAATTGCCGTGTTATAGTCGTTTCATACAATTGTCAAAATAGAATAACAGTTGTAGTGTGTGTGTAGTGTAGAATGAGATTTGTGATATGAATATACGGACAATTTAAGTCGGTAAGTAGACAATTAGTTTAACAATTAATTTAAACATACTGGCTTCCTAAATTAAAGGGAGGTCCGATGAATAATCAGAATAGTTCCCCAAATGACGCTGAATACCGTTGTGGGTATGTAGTTGTATTGGTAGTGGTTAAATTCAATCAAGGCATTCTAGGGGTGAGCCGCTGGGCTTCGGTTAAGGGATCGGTTGACCTTACAGCCACGCTGCCCACCTTGGCAACGAGAACAAAAGTGAACTGTTTTGAGTCAAGATTTCTCACTAATTGCTCCGTTTTAAAGTACTTCATTTAGCGGCTTTCGTTCAGCAATGTAACTGCTTGATTTTGTACAAGCACTGGGTTACTTGAATGGTGTTTTAAATTTGTAACGGTGGAGTTTCTTGCCCATTATCCTCCATATGAAACTATCTTTTGGAAGGGGTGACTAAAATCCATTATTTTTTATTTTGCAAATATTGACGTTCTAAAGTGCTTTTGTTAGTTAGTGCCTAATTGACCTTGACTTGACTTTGAATGTGGGTTTAAAAAAATTACCTTTTGTTTTACACTAGGCAAAGACATCGTTAATTTTCTATGAGATGATTTAATTTTGGTAAAATATGTGTATATATTATTTCTATCATTTGCAAATCGTACATAGAATGTAGAAAAGAAAATTATCGCATCGTTAATTATTGATAAACATATGATATTTTAGACCAATACTTACATATAATTTTTAACTACCCCGTTGGTCTCGTGGTCGCAAGCGCGACTGCTGAGCGTGGGTTCCTGGGTTCGATTCCCGGGTCGGGCAAAGTGTTCTTAAGTTTATCCATTAGGAATTTCTCAGTAACAGCCCGGAATTTGGAAGTTGACGGTATGATACCCCCGTGTCTGGGTTGGTCCTGCGCCTAATCTCTCTCTGGTCGTGTCGGATTGCCGTGCCATGGTACTATAAGAGCAAGAGAGGAAGGGAAGTGCACTTGTGTCTGCGCGCACACTTGTGTACTATAATATCTCCCGAGCTGAAGGCTGGTCTTCGTGGAGATTGGCCGCCGCCGTAGCCAAACTACGGTCTCGAGGACTTTTTATTTATATTTTTTTATGCAACAGCTACTTACTTAATCACGTTTTTATCGAGAACACCAGCTACGTAGGCTTGCATCCTAAAATTAGATCACACTAAATTGATTTAGGATTATCAGTCGGTAAATCAATCATTTAAGCTAAGTCGAAGCACGATTGAGCTATTCAATGTATTATGAGTATGCAAATCACATCATTGCCTGGTTCCCACATAGATAAGCTTTTACATGTAGGTTCCTCCGAATATCATTAGGATTACAGCATTGATAGAGCTTGTAGTGGTATGCATACAAATGCCTGCAGTGATAATTAATTTGAAGGACAAATTTAGTAATTTTAAGAACGTTCACTTCACAGTCTGATCTCAGTCTCAATCTGTCAAAAACACCTGTCAATTTTCCTACATTTTTGACAAGTTTTTGACATTGATTGTCGCTGAGATGAGAGTAGATTTTGAACATTTTTAATTACAGGAATTTGACCTTCAGTTCAAAACTTGGATACATACCCACATACATAAACTTATGGCTTTCTCCCACGGGGGTGTGTAGACAGAAACTACAGAACGCCACCTGCAAGGATCCTTACATACTCATTTTCACATCAGGCCGCCAGACAAATACACCGGTTACGAATACTACGCACCTGTTCGAAAGGTCATCACCAAAAAGGTCACTTCATACCCCAGAAGGACATATATTGACCATGCCATATAGGGCAAAAAAAAACTATCCTGTGGGTCAATTATTTATTTCAAATGGTTTTTATGCTTTGGTGTTTGATGAGCTCATGATCAAGAGCTTCAAAAACTATGCAATGACCCGACGACGCGCAACGCGTCGAGGTCGCGAACGGATTCAGTTCGGACAGTCCATATGATTATTCAGATTTTATGAACCTAACTAGTTTCCGCCCGCGTGGTATGTCGATCAAGTTTTTTTTTTATTTTAAGTGCCGTAGCTTTTTACTAAATGTATATTACATATACATTTAGTAAAAAGCTGTGATTTTGACACAAATAGACACCTCAATTTCATCAAATCATCGTTGTTAGAACCTAATATAGGTAGTTGTTCCCGTAAATATTTCTACGTAGGTAAGTATATGCTTCATTTCTCTAGGAAACACCTATTTCGGTGTTACGATTGATCAATTCAAAACAGCATCACGCCTGTAATCACCAAAGGGTTAGGTTAGGTTAGGTAGGTATGGTGTAGGTACAGTAACACCATACATTTATCAATTCTGCAATCTTTTGTACATCTGAATAGAAATTATCCAGACACGCTAATACAGTTTTGTCGCTGAAATTGTATGAATAACAACGTTAAGTACTAGATAATTTCCCATAATAATAATTAATAATAATGTAGCGTCTCCTCATCATCTGAAATTATCTAAAGGGCCTCTGAAAGTTGGCTTCGGCCCCTGGTACGCCTTCCAAAGGTCTGGGACTCCAGGGTCCCGAAATATATCAAAGAAAATTAATAATAATTTTAATTTATGAAAAGCAGAAAATTAAAACGTTTACAATAATTAAAGATTATATGATAATAATCGAAAACAAATATTGTTCTGATCCTCCTGTTTGTTAAACATTAATGGAGGGGCTGAACTTTGTAATTTGTTTATTTTACATTGAGAAATTATTAATTATACCTATTGAAGTACAAAAAGAGTTTCTAAAATATAATGTGGAGTGTAAAAACAGGTTTTTAAATTGGTTGGTTGGTTGGTTTGGTTGGTTGATTGGTTGGTTGGTTTTTTATTTTTGGGTTATTCGTTTTCCTTTTTAAAGAAAGTTAAATATGCATTACGAGAATTGTGTGTAATTTTAAAAACGGCCACAGTCAGAGGGACTGTGACCGTTTTTAAAATTACGAGAATTGCCCCTCAGATGTCTAAACGTAAACTAAGCGAAAGGAGTATGTATGGTCCATCATAGCCCAACTAGCAAAGTAATCCTATAAAGAAAGATTATAAGTCTCTCACTACTAATAACGTTCTTATAAAGACATTGCGGTAGACTATTTAACTTATAATAGCATTTGCCAAGCCTTAACATGTTTAAGTGCATTCGTTTTTATATTTCGGTCTTATAGTTCGCTACAAGACTGACCTACTAAACATCTATAGGACACTTTTACTAGTAATAGCATTTCACAAACGTAGATATTCTCAAGAGGATTTGCTTTTATAAGTCAGTCTTATAATTAGCTACAAGATTTTAATTTTTAAGACACTTTTAGGAATAAGTCTCCTATAATTGTTTACTGTAAAACTAAATAATCTAGAATAACATTTTGATCCTATAGTAGCATTTTGTGAGAAAACAAGATATAATAATATAGTTAGCTAAGATCACTATAAGTTTGCACCAGTACAGTTTTGCTCGAGACTCTTTTAAATCAAATATTATTTAATAATAGCGCTATTTGATCAAAAAAGCTTATAAGCTACTAGATCAATAACTTTATTAGTAAACGTCAGCCATTTTGTTGAGATTCAGTTGTTCCCCTTTGTCTTGAGAAAATAAGTTGAACATGAATTTAAGCGATTGGAAACATGGGATTGAAAAGGAGTGCTGGTTACAGGAGAAAAATGACAAATAGGTATAAATAATTAATGAAGCCAGGTTCTTTAGGAATAAAATCAACAGAATCAGGAAGTAAATCAAGCGCATCAAGTGAAGTTAAAGAGGGTTCTGCGACCAAAAATATTTTTTCACCCCTAGCCCACCACTCAGAAAGTGATGAAGATGAAAATTGGGAAGAAGAATACGATCTATATATCGAAGAAACCACTGACTCTGAAAAAAATCATGAATTGCTTAAAGATATGCAGAGCTGGGCTATAAAATTTAATATACCTCACCTAGCCCTGAACGATATCTACTATTTTGAACAAAAGATTAAGTAATGTTTTACCTAAAGATGTTGGACTTTATTACATACCAACAAAGAAACGTTGCATATTACAATCTCGAATCCAGGACAGTATTGGCACAATGGATTAATTAAATGCCTAAAAATATACCACATTCCTCCCTTTGTGATTGGTGTGAATATACACTATTTACATATCGTAGGTGCTTAGTTAAGTGACATATAATATTACTAAAAAAAAAAAAAAGAGGGATTTATTCTGGTGAAGGAAAGCCATCTGATCTGAATGCATATTTGGGGTATTTTGTAAAAGAAATGAGGGAACTTGAAGAAGATGGATTAGTCCTGTCGTCAAATGAATCTAGAATCAAAGTCAAAATAAGAGCCCTCATTTGTGATTCCCCAGCAAGGGCCTTGATTAAAAGCAAGTTTCGTATTGATTTTTTTTTTAACTAGAAGATCATACGGGCAGACGGTCCACCTGATGGTAAGTGATCACTGCCACCCATAGATACCTGAAACACCGGAGGAATTGCTAGTGCGTTGCCGACCTTGTTGAAGGACTCTTTTACGCTCTTTTTTTATAAATGTAAAAGTTGAGGAGTCAAAGCGGAACAAACATCCATAATGTTTGTTCCGCTTTGACTCCTCAACGGCTGAACAGATTTGGATAAAATTTGGTTAGTAGATAGATGAGGCACTGGATTAAATTTTGAACCCACTGCTGTGCACAGGTCTCGCGATATAAGATGTGGTCCACGCGAGCGAAGCCGCGAGCGGAAGGCGGACGGTGAATATTTGGTCAAAAAACAGTCGATATCAAGAAATACAACCATCTTGTTAACTAAATCCTAAAAAGAGTAAATTTAGCATTAGCAGGCATATTTCAAGGGAACCCTAACTTGTTTTTAAATGGAGGCGAGTTATCTGGACTGAAACTGCTACAAGTACTACTTTACCTATATTGTTTCTACAAAGTACTTAATGAAGAGCAATTTCAAAACATGGCGAATATTAATAAGAATTGATGAAATATTTTATTTACAACAATATACTAATGTGCTATTTTTCGGAGGGGATTGTAAAACTAACTAAATTGCGGTACACATTTACAGTAAAAATGACTTCCCCACGAGTTCATACACTATATTAATAGGAATTAATGTTCTACAATAATACAAAATAATAGTAACAGAAACTTATGTTTTTATTAAGTATTTACCACAAAACAACCGAAACCACCAGCCAGAGGAACAACAAAGATAACTTCTATTAAAATATACTTATTACTAATAACTAAGTACATTACTAGTGCATTATAAACAAGATTGCTTTAGTAAGATACTTATATCAGATACTAACAAGAGCATTTGTGCTTGTGATTGTGTAGTCTTATATCATTAGACAAGCTATTGCGCTTCGTCAAGTTTATTATAGGGCTTAGTAACATTTTAAAAGTTGATTATAAGATAGTTATAGAAATAAACGCTCCTATAACTGCGCCCAAATCCAGCTTTGTAGCATGATACAAGTTTCTTATAAGTGACAATAAAAGTAGTCTTGAGATCGTTTTAAGTACTGATTTTGCTAGTTGGGAGTTATTTTACCTCTGATTTTGCATCACTGTCAATATTACATTGTTCTTTAATCTTGTGACAAAAAGGTTGCTATTGGGTTGCTGCAACTGTCAAGTCTGTCAACATCACCTTTATTGTTGTTGTTACCATCATCTTTATTGTTGTTGTAATAAGGTTGCGGTTGGGTTGCAGCTGTCAGAAGTAAAATAAATGTGAAGGACTGTAAGGATCGTAGTGGAGCGTTCTGTAGTTTCTTAATTCCTACCTTCCTGAAAAAGGCGTGAGCTTATGAATGTGTGTGTAAAAGGCTTTAGCACCAAGTTTCATTTGCATCAGTCTATAATGTTTGCACTGCTGGAACACAGGCCCCCTTTCTGTGAGAGCGAATGGGCCTTAATCCACCACACAGGCCCAGTGAGGGTTGGTAGATGTCACATGTCCTCGATTTTTTGGTTTTAGGACATGCCGGTTTCCTCACGATGTTTTCCTTCAGAGCAGTGGTGATGAAATAGTTTAGATAAAGGAAAGCGCCTGGCTATTAGTTTCATTTAATTCTTTGCTACTACAGGCAGAGAGGGTTGAAAATGACAGCGCCTAATAGCTTTATCTAGCCCTGGTGTATATCATAGGCGGCAACGATAGAGTAGCCCTTTGTTATCCCTGACAATAGCTCTCGGGCTGAATCGTGGAGTGTAGACTGAGATTGTTGTTACGGGGCTTATCCTACCCAAGGGGTTTGTTGACTCAGTATGTTGGTCTATCATAGCTTCGATGTTGGCGATTGATAGGTAGTAGTTGGTGGAACTGAGTAAGTAATTTCTTTTTATTTCCAAAACGCTGTGAATGTGAGTTGTAATAAAATACCGGCCAAGTGCGAGTCGGACTTGCACACTGAGCATTACGTACAATATTTAACATTAGATAATTTAAAAGAAAACATGTTTTTTGTGTGGATTTTATTTTTAATGTTTGTTGTTATAGCGGTCATAGTAGTACATACTCAGTAAATATTTCAAGTGTCTGTCTATTACGGGTCAAAAGATACAGCCCTGTGACAGACGGACGGAAGGTTAGACGGACGGACAGCGGAGCCTTAGTAATAGGGTCCTGTTGGCTTCCTTTTTGTACGGAACCCTAAAAAATAGGACGTACCTTCAATTTATTCGCTCCTAAGTACTTCTTGACAACCAAAATAATAATTCCAATAGGCAAGAGGAAGTCATTCGCGATTTTTAAAACGGACAAAGAATGCGTGTTTTGCATAACAATATCAAACAAGTTTAATGGCCTTCAGGTGGCCCACTAGTTACGGCCGCAACTTATGAGTTGAAGGTCGTAGGTTCGAACCCAGACAGGCGCTTTACTTTGTATTAATTATTTCATCATCACTGCTCTCGGCATGTCCTAGAACCATGAAATTTAAGACATGTGACATCCGCTAACCCGCACTGGACCCGCGTGTTGGACTACAGCCTACTCCCTCTCACCAAAAGAAGGCCTGTATCCCAGCAGTGAGAACATTATAGGCAGATTATGCTGCATGACCTTCGTATCACGAGAGCTTTTATGGTACTGAATAACTCGAATAACTCTATCACGACTAACTAAATATATCTTAGGCTGGTTTACGACATAGTGTACGTTGTCATTCGTTTAATAGTTATCTATGTAGGTACAGTCACGAACAACACGACCACTTAGCGAAACCCTCGGCTTCACAGTCTGCGTCATCGGCGAAATGTTGCTTGCCTGTCAGTCTTTTACAGCTTGCACTTCGGAGAGTGTGCGCAGGAGTGCCACGACCAGCACCCCTTTTTGTGTTGGAAATCATCAACTAACTTCTCCCGCTCTGGGCGGAGCGGAAGGGCATGTCAGACTTTTACTTACTAAAACCCACCCGTTTTATTTCAGTTGCCTGTGCCAGGGGCCACGGTCACTCTTTCGAACAACCCGCGAACCTGGCAGCACCCTAATAGCGTAACACAGTATCAATCACATTTTGAAGGACATTGCTAATCCATTGCTTCATATGTTCGTAAATTTGTCTGTTCAACCACGTAAATAACTCAATGAATGTTGTTGACCTGTCAAAATGAAAACTATTGCTACTGCTAGACACTCTCTTCTCTCTTCACTACCGGACCACTAGACATATTAGGGGTTAAAGTATGAAATTGCCGATTTGTACTGAAAAATTGAAAATCGTTTTTTTTTTTAATTTAACATATTTATTTAATCAAAATATTTACCAATATTATCTAAACATTGCTGCCATCTAATAGGAAGGTCATTTATGCCTTTGCGATAGAACTCTCGTGATCTAGATTCGACAAACTGTGTGAAAGCATTTTGTACTGCCTCCTGAGAAGAAAACTTTTTATCACGTAGAAAATTGTCCAAATCACGTAAAATATGGTCCGTTGGAGCAAGGTCTGGCGAATACGGAGGGTAAAGAATGGTTTCTAATTGCAGTTCCTGTAGAGTTAAAACGGTTTCTCGTGCTGTATGAGGTCTCGCGTGATCATGGAGCAATAATGGTGAAGATCGATTCATGAGTCGGGGCTGTTTCACTGCTAGTTTTACTATTATTGTTCGGAGTTCGGCACAGTAGACATCTGCCGTTATTGCTTGACCAGATCGGAGAAAGCTATAGTGAATAACACCATGCTGAGACCACCAAACAGTTACCATTACCTTTTTATTGGTAAGCTTTGCTTTTCCATCACGAAAGCGTTTAAACCAAAATCGCACTGTGCGTTCATTAGCAGTCCCCTCTGCAAACGCAACATTGATATTGCGAGCTGTTTCTGCCGCGTTAGTTCCGCGTCGGAACTTGTATTCAAAATTAACTCGAATTTTTGAAGTATCCATCTTTCTTGTCTAAGCTGAATAAAAAAAACAACTGAAAGTCGATAATCGAATGTTGCATATTTTTTAAAAGAAGAACTCCATAGTTACCATATGAAAAAAGTTTCACTCAAAAATATCAAACCATGAAGGTTCTATGTCCATTCGAAGTACCTATTACAATGAAACGGCAATTTCATACTTTAACCCCTATTATTTGATATTTGAGATATTATTTGCCAGTGAGCCCCAAACTGGACAGTCTGCATCTTGGGGATCGGGGTACGAAATCCAGTGTGGAGACTAGAGAGGTGATTTCAGGTATGGCGTGTAAATCGTTGTTGATTTACAAAAAGTTTTAATAAACCTACCTACATATTTATTCTCGTGACTGTAGCTACTATTATCTATCAGACGCAATGACTACAGCAGAAAATATTCTCTGAATGAATCATCAAGTTGCAATTACGTGAAACAATGGCGTATCCAAAATGCCATCTTAGGAGCCCCATTATAATTGTCTTGCAGCACTCTGCACCTGCTTCCGCTGCCTTATGTTATGTACACAATAAAATAAATCGCCATATCAGTAGTAAATAATTACGTAAATCGTACACCTGAGCTATGTGTCACTAAGAATTAATTTCCAACATTTTTTTTCCTGCTGCGGCGTAAAAGTCGTACGTACGTAATTGTAATTTATCATTATAAGGATGCCTGAATGAATGTTCCCACGTCGACGTTGCCTTATCGATCGGACGTGCAATAAATCTATGTATTAGTCGTTTTAAACGTATAATGCTGTCATGCATCTGTTCAAACAAACATGACTGCAGTGCAAATCCTTTCACTTAACAAGTACTGCATCCATACTACATACTAATGTTATAAATGCGAAATCATTCTTTCCTGTCTGTCTGTCTGTTTTTACCTTTTTACGCCTTAACAGTTGAACGGATTTCGGTACAGGTACACAGGCAGACCATGACCTGGGGTAGGACGTAGGACTTTCTATCCCCGTAGAAAATTCCCGAGGAATAATTCCCGATCTATATGCAAGCTAATAATACTAACACACGGCCCGGACAGCTGCGTACTAGGTAAAAAAAGTGAAGTCTCTGTTAGTATTCGAACGGAAAATCCCCAGGCGCATTTATTCGGTGCAGTGCTGGAAAACGAGCAATGACGAACGCGGTACAACCATGAGCTCTACGAGATATACCTACGACGAGCCTAATAACTGTAATGAAAACCATCATAATAGGACGTCTGTCTTCGATGGGCAGGACATGTCGCAAGAATGAACGAAACCAGAGCACCCAAACGTTTACTAGATAGTAGTAACCCGGATTGTCGGAAGAATCGAGAGCGGCCCAAGCAACGATGGTGTTATGGGATAGATGCCGCGGGAAAAAAATTATGTACCTCCTAATAAATCGCGAGTCTCTCAGTCTTGTCGTCCGTTAGAGAATACAATAAAGGACGACTTATCCGATTTTAAGTACTGTAACATAACATACTAACCTATATCACGCTAAAGCCCGGGGATCACTGATTTCTCAGCTCTACAGTGATGGTCCATCACTGATGGATGATTGTGGGGATGCCCCCTTTGGTTTGCCTATCGTACGTACTAATTCCATGGTTTGTAACCCGAAAGCTTAGGCGGAGGTGTACCTGCAGTGCACCCCCATTTCGCATGTAATAGGGAGTAATCAGAAAACTTAAGGCAGTATTCCGCAAAGGTTCCTTAGTACCATTCCGGGGTTTGTATTTATGCCCTGTTCATGGCAATACGCTAGTAGTAGGCTAGTAGTAGTAGTAGTATAGTGGGCTGCTGCCTTAAGTTCTATGATTACTTTTTTATCAGGATCGGAATAGTTTTTAGGGTTCCGTACCCAAAGGGTAATAACGGGACCCAATAGGGTCCCGTTATTACCCTTGCGAAGTCTTAGTAATAACTAAGACTTCGCTGTCTGTCTGTCCGTCTGTCCGTCCGTCTGTCTGTCACTAGGCTGTATCTCAAGAGCCGCGATAGCTAGACAGTTGAAATTTTCACAAATTATGTATTTTTGTTATAACCACACCACCGCTATAACCACAAATACAAATAAACAAAATAAAATAAATATTTAAGGGGGGCTCCCATACAACAAACGCGATTTTTTTGCCCTTTTTTGCTCGATATTAATAATGGCAACAGGTAGGCACTTGAAATATTCACAAAATACTCAGTTGTATTTTTACTTTAATAATAAATAATAATATTAAAATAAAATAAATATTTATGTAAGGCTCCCATACAACATACCTGATTTTTATAGAAAATGGTACGGAACCCTTCGTGCGCGAGTCCGACTCGCACTTGGCCGGATTTTTAGATTAAAAAGCAGATATTTATATTGGTTTTATTGTTTCTTTGAACGGGCTAATCTCTGACAGTCGGATTTGAAAAATTATTTTTGCATTTGGTAGCCCAATTTTTGAGAAAGTTTATAGGCAATTCAACATCAAGCTGCTACCCTTAGAAGCCGAGTAAAAGGTAAAAACGACCGCTAAGTGAAAACGAAGTAACAAGGCATAGCAGTAGGATTTTTTATTCTAACGCTGACGCTAGTCGTACTATACTTAGGTAATTGAAAAGAGGTGCAGTCGTCGATCAACATGCGCCAGCATACGGGTTGGAAAGATTATTGTAAACAGTGCTCGAGGTCAGGTCAGAAACCTAAAGCATTCCGTAAGTGATTTTATATCGATTATTACAGTGTTGTGAACGTTATCTAGTTAATATTTCCTAACTTTACGTAGATTTTGTTTAGAATATATTCAGCAATAGTAATGCATAGTCATAAACCTCTAGGAAACTCGATTTGTTGCACGCATTTCTCTTGTTTTTTCCTATATTTTCATTTGAAAACCTAAAAACTCCAACTTCTAACAAAATTTTCTGTAGGTACATTTTTTGTCGTACCTATCTCCACCATCGACTACCTAACCTTTCCCGCCTATGTTGGGGTCGCCATTCAGTCTCACCCGATGCAGCTGAATACCAGTATTTTACATGGAGCGACTGCATATCTGACCTGCACAATCAAGTTACTGTGTAACACGACACCCCTTGGTAAGTTGTCTAGTTGTAAGACTTTTTTGGGCTTCAGGCTACCTGGTGCTTTCCGAGGCACGTAGTGGTGTCGATATGTAGTGGATGGTCACCCATCATCACGAACCAACCGTGGCAAGCGAAGGTAAATCTTCGAGCGACCCGTGCGGGTGTTATTATTTAGCCACGAACCCTTTTAGCTACCTACACCAGACAAATCTGAGGCCATGTGTTTTCATGGTCCTCGGGACGAGCCACCGTCAGGTTCACAAATAACGGCGGGAGGGGTTCACATCGGCGTCGAGCTGACGATGAAGTACCTGGGACTCCTCCTCGACAGCCGGTGGAATTTCGTGGAGCACTTCCGACGTTTGGCTCCTAGACTGGAGCGGGCCGGGGCTGCCTTGAGGCGGCTCCTTCCCAATCTAGGGGGACCAAACGCCTCCTGCCGGAGGCTCTATGCGGGGGTCGTGCGGGCCATGGCCCTTTACGGGGCACCGGTATGGGCGCGATCCTTGAGGCGGCGACCAGCCCGCCGGTTGATCGCGTCCCAAAGGGTCATGGCTGTCCGGCTCATTCGAGGATACCGCACGGTCTCCGCTGAGGCGGCGAGCCTCCTTGCCGGATTGCCGCCATGGGATCTGGAGGCCAAAGTCCTCGCCCACATATGGGAGTGGCGAGAGGAGGCAAAACGCCGGGGCGTTACTCCGCTGCCGCGAGAAATCACGGCACAGCGGACAGAGCTCCGGCGGGATCTCATAGCGGCATGGAGAGTGTGATTGTTGCAACCCAGCGCTGGGCACGCCACAATTGCGGCGATAAGTCCCCTCTTTGAGGAGTGGCTAGAGAGGCGCCACGGCGCCCTCACCTTCTGCCTGACGCAGGTCCTCACCGGACACGGTTGTTTTGGGAGGTTCCTGTTCAGGATAAAGCGGGAGGAAACGCCAAGGTGTCACCACTGTGGGGATCGCCTGGAGGACACGGTGGAGTATACGGTGGAGGTCTGCCCGGCTTGGGCGGGGCCCCGCCGTGTCCTCGTGGCGGCGATCGGCGGCGGCGACCTCTCGTACGGAGCGAGAGTGAATGGGAGGCCATCACCTCCTTCTGCGAAGCAGTAATGTACGCGAAGGAGGAGGCGGAGCGCGTGAGGGAGAGGCAATCGCTGCACCCTCGCGCGCCTAGCCGCCGCAGGAGACGCCCTGGACGGGAGTCAACAGCCGACTCCCGGCCACCGTAGGCGCGGGCTTGCGGGCGGCGAGCTATGGGCAGCTCGCCGCCCGGTAAGGACCAGGCCCGGGTCGACGGCGCGTTGTGTTCCACGCACGCCTCAAAGAGCTGTCAGCACGAACTGACGGGGTCCGCTAGGGCCGATGCCGCCGGGGCTGCGGGTTGTTCGAAAGAGATACCGTGGCCCCTGGCACAGGCAACTGAAGGAACACGGGTGGGTTTTAGTCAGTAAAAGTCTGACACTCCCTTCTGCTCCGCCCAGAGCGGGAGGAGTCACTTGATGATTTCCCAGCCAGAAAAAAAAAAAAAACTACCTACACCAGGCGATACAAAATCATATTATATTGATTCGATTAACTTATTCTAATCCGCTAAGTCCAATAACCGTCACGTAGAGTATCTAGTTAATTTTAGCGGCGTCAATGCGAAACATCCTTTCGATACAGGATTACGTGTGGGCGAGACGAGACCGGAATACTGAGTGCTCCAGCAAATAGTGTACTAGGGGTTCAGCACAGCGAAGGACGTTGGAATGCTTCGCGATCTTCGCATTTAAATGCCGAACAGTTCGCAGTTCGCGGCGCATGACAAATACTCCTTGGTACACTCAATAGATGTCTATTTCCGATTTCTAGGGAACTCTTTGTTGTATATTTATTTAATGTTACGAATTCAATAACATTCTCTTTATTTATTTAAAAAAATAAGAGATTTGTGAGCTTATTTATTTATTGTATTTGTTGTGAATATGTTCCGCGGTTACAGTCGCTGATTGTCTTTTGTCTATACATAACTTATTTACGTTTAGGAAAAACGATCGCTTCAACCATTCTTGTTGTTTGGTATAGGTACATAATGATCTAACAAACAAATGCTTGATGTATTTTAACGTTTAACTACATAAATATTTAAGCGGAACATTGTAAAACTGTTCATTTGAATAATTAAAATTACACACGAGCTGAATCAAGGGCTGTAGCGAACAGTTAATTTTCAATGAAAAAAGCTTGTAAAAAGTCATTTTTCTATCTGGGTAGAGAGGTGCGGAAATGTTCTGTGGAAACAATATTTTTCTAGCACACACGGTTTTGTGGAGAACCTGCGTTTATTTCCTGATGCTCACATATAGGGTAGTAAAAAATGAAAGTAAAAAAATTGTTTAATCTTAAAGGCTTCCCTTTAAGATTCTTTCCACTTGCATTCATGTAGTTACAATGTGGTTACAAAAAACCGTAGATACCTAATACGTACCCAACAGAATACAAAAAAGATAGCTAAAGCAAGAATATTAAGTATGATACTTACTTTATATTTAAGTAGGTACTTTAAGGCTTCAATCAAATCATCTGAAAAAAAAAAAGTATCACAAAATCTCCTTATCTAGGCAGTTCTATAAAAAAGGGTTTATAATACACTCTAAATCATCTTCATCAGCCGAGCCGAATGAGTTATGCTTATCGTTAAAATTTACCATATTCCGAAAGCAATATTTTCTCGAAAGCGATCAGAACCGGGCACAAAGGGGTCTTCGCTGGCCAGAGCACACAATTTACAAAGATTACCATAAATTAATATTATCTATGCCATTAGTAGGTCAGCTTCGGTTATTGGCAAATATATTGCTTCCCAAAGTATACATATTTTGTTAAGTTTAATTAGTGTCCATGTCGAATCTGTGGAACCTTGGCATAGGTAATGCTAACGGCTATGAAATATTAACTTATAGACAGATAGAATTTAGTTGTAGTATATACAGACTGATTTTTTAAAGACCAGCCAAATTTAAGGATGTGGTACAGACCATCAAACTGAACAACTTTCTCCATGGGACCAACATCGTAATCCTTAAATTTGGCTGGTCTTTAAAAAATCAGCCTGTATAAGTAAGTACATAAGTATCTGCATAATCAGCCTATACTGTTCCCACTGCTGGTATACAGTTGTCCTCTTTTGTGAGAGGGAGTAGACCTTAATTCACCACGTAAGCCCAGTGCGGGTTTGGTAGATGTCACATGTCTTTGAATTTTTGGTTCTATAACATGCTGGTATCCTCACGTTTCCCTTCACCGTTTTGAGAACAGTGTTGGTGAAATAATTTACACAAAGTAGCACTTGTCGGGGTTCGAACCAACGACCTGCAACTCGTAACTGTTACCACTGGGCCACTGCTCCCTGTTACTAAGATAAATATCTTGGTTGATATTAGGATACGATTAGGATTTAGGTATTTTTCTTTGTTACTAAGTAGGTACTGGAGGGGTTTGGTATGAGGAACAGGGTGTAAAGTTTGCTCATCCTCCATAGAAAAGGGAGGATCCTCCGACCAGACGGGTGTTGTGTCTGGCGGGCAACTGCCCAACGATTGATGTTGGGAAATTGTATCTATGCTAATTGCGCGGTAAACTCTGCTTGCGAGATGCAGGATTTGCGTGACGTCAGTATGACGCGTTGTCCGCATGTGGCGTTGTAGATACCGCTACAGTAACAAAGACAAAAACCTAAATAAAATGCCCATTGTACTATCGATAACATCATCGAATTACAGGTTAAATAAAAACAGATACAAAAGTCGAACATTTTGCGGTACCGATACCCGAAAAAAAGTATCTGAAAAACGATCTCTCATTTAGAAACACACAGTGGATTAAAATTTTCCGCCTCTAGTAGCGACATGTCCTAAATTTCCCCGATTCAAATTAAAAAGCTTTTAAGATGTTATCCTGTTCTCTGAGACTCTGATACGGCACGTCGCCCCTGAATTATCGAATACCTTTCTCTCTTTTAAGAGCCACTTCGGTTCCTTTCGTCCTCGCCTGATCTGAAGCCCCTTGTTTACCTTTATCGCCCTCCTTACAGTTTACAAACAAAATATTCACAATATACTCTCCGTGAGTTGTCTATTTTCATTGCTTTTCGTTTTTCTCATACCTATCAGTTTAAATTTAATTCTGGCGAGGCATTTTCAGCTTTGAGGTTACATGCAAAATGTATCGAGTAATTAATAACATCGAAATTGTTTGCATTGAAATCTTGCTCCCAATTTTAATTGATTTCCTGTGGCTATAATGCGATAAACGTTGTGAAATAAACGCTACAAAAGCTAATGTTTGAACGTTATGGTTACATTTATGATCAATTAATATCAATATTATTTAGCATTGTTCGCAGCGTTTCACCAAAATGGCCATTTCAATTGAAAACTTTACTAGGCATCCCTAAGTTGCTATTTTCAAGTAACATGCTCTTTGTACATAAAAATTTAATGTTAAAGTCCATTTTATAAACGTACCATTTACTTGTTTACAATGTCCAAACATGACATGAGTTGTCTAAAACAAATACACGAATGAAAAGCAGTCACAATTAACATTTGCAGGTCGTTCAAAGGTAACCCTTCAGGCATCTAAAAAACAGTATCGTAGCTTTTCATTGTACAAGTAAATATTACAGGGCTTAATTTACTATTTGCTACGAAAACAATTAATTTTACCTAACATACTTACCTACCCAAATAAATGTTGAAATATTCGCATCGTCTATGCTACAATTTGAAATTTCGGTGTTTAAAATGTCTTCTACTTCTTAATGACATTAACTAAATCGAATTTCTTAGACAGAATAATTAATTGTAACTGCTTACAATCGTAAATTGTCTTTCGCCTTAATTATACAATCTTCAGAAAATGTTCATTTATTTCAATTAATCTAAGTGTTAATGAAAAAAGCGGCCCTAGTTTAATTATACTTACGAACGATTACATCTTTTTAGGGTCTACTGGGATGTTAATGGACCAGATATTGCTTTTCTTCGTGTTCAATAATTATGAACATAGATTTTCTGAGTTATAAATATCTCCTTCAGTATTACGATTAAATTAAAATAGCCTTTACAATTAGGAGTTGGTCCTAGCTTACGGACCTTTTTTGTCATGAACTGAACTATTTTTCTCCCCCTTCCCCACGGTGATTAGTTTCTTTTTGTATAGGCTCGTTCTAATAAAAAAGCGATCGTGTGCTCTGATCGGTAACTACAACTAACTCCAGACTTCCTTTTGTAGTGCTTTTCCAATATTCTGTTTCCATATGTTAGACACAATTAATGTCAGGAAATGTACCATTCAAACATAGTCCTTCTGAACAAAAAAGGCGACAAAAGCAATATCGGCAATTACTGCCCAATAAGTCTGACATCTCATATTTATAAGACTTTTATTAAAGAGATACACAATCGTACAGACGGAAAACTGGATAAACATCAGCCACCAGAACAAGCCGGATTTTGTCCAAGTTTTTCAACCAACTATCACCTTCAAACACATACAGACCCCCAGAATAATACACAGAATTCAATAAACCACTATATCTGGCCTCCGTAGATCATACGAAGGCTTTTGATACACATTCAGATATTATATTCACATCTCTAGAATACTAAGAACTTGAAAAACAATACATTGACCTTTAAAAATCATTTACAGCAATAGCTCCGCAAACATAAAACTAAATAGGTACCTACTGCTAGACCTCCATTCCAAATACAAAAAGGCGTTAATCAAGGTGACCCGCTCTCTCCCAAATTGTTTGCGAGCACCATTCAGAAGATATTTAAGTCACTAGCAGCCTCATGGGCATTGCCATCGGCAGAAGAGGCTGACAAACCTCCGATTTACCGACGATATCGTCCGTTTTGCTCTAGAACTCCCGACAATGATTCAAAAGCTGAGCACAGCTAGCTTCAGGGTGGGACTTGTGATGAATCGGTCTAAAACCCAACTAATGACCAACATGACTCAGCGTTGTCTCGAGGTAGATGGGCAGGAAATAATAAATATGTCGATGAGTATATCTACTTGGGCCAGTTAGTTTCTTTCGAAAACAGGCAGGAAAAGGAAATCGATCGCCGAATTGGAAACGCCTGGAAAAGCTACTGGTCCATGAAGATGCTAATGAAGGGTGATCTGCCGATTACCCTGAAGCGCAAATTCATCGAAATGTGTATCCTGCCCGTCCGAACCTACGGTGCTCAGATCTGGTCGCTCAACGAGTCGCAAAAGGTTCGCCTTGGAATTTGCCAAAGAGCGATGGATCGCAGCATTCTGGGTGTAAAAAGTCAGCACAGAATTCGGAACACCGCGCTGCGTTCCTAAATGGGCTTACTGAATGTAGGAAAGAAGACTGCCAGGCTCAAATGGGATTGGTGCATCGCATGCACTACGGAAAATTCTCCACAAAATGGGTGCCTGAAGATGGACGGCGCCGCTGTGGCCGGCCCAGAATAGGATGGCGAGATGACCTAGACGCGTAGCGCGAGGTCTTGTTCGAGATGGCGTGGGAAAAAAAGTTCCTAGAAGGATTTAGAGAAGACCTTTGCCCAGCAGAAAGACAGTACAGGCTAACAAGAAACAAAAGAAGATGTTAAGCAACTGCATCAACAAGAGAAGACACCCCGCCGAGCTCAAATAGATCAGGAGAAGGGTTGGAGTAAGATAAAAGATCGTTCATTGCTCGTTGAAGAGTGCTCACATTTTCCTATGAAAACCATACAAAACAAAACAATGTCTTGATCGTAGTGATCAAATCAGATCAAGCAGTGGTGGCCGAGAGGGAACGGCCCCGACTTATGAATTGGCGGTCGTGGGTTCCAACCCAGTCAGGCACTTTACTTTATGTAAAATAATCTCATCACCACTGTTCTCAAAACGGTGAAGGAAAACATCGTGAGGAAACCGGCACTTCCTAGAACTAAAAATTCGAAGACATGTGATATCCACTAACCCGCACTGGGCCCGCGTGGTAGATTACAGCCCACTCCCTGTCGAAGAGAAGAGGCCTGTGTCCCAATAGAGGGAATATTATAGGTTGATTATGTAGTGATCAAAACCAAATGATTGGTTGATGACAATAACCACATATCGGTTCATTAATATAATAAACTGAACATTAACCAAGAACACGATGGTAACAATGTAGTCGAACACTCCTCATCAGCTATTCTAGGTACAGCGAGCCGACGACGTTGGATCACGCGATAATTATGCAAACGTACAGAGAATCGCTAGGTACTTGTACTTGACCAGCTCTGCTCGCGGCTCCGCTCCTTGATTTTAGATGATTTTCATTTCGATCTTGATTGAGAGCTTTTATTAATTTGCAAATATGCGTCTCGAACTGATTGTCTGATCACACCCATTAAATTAGCAATTTTAATCTTCTTTTTAACATTAATACGACCGTGTCGTATTATAGAAGCTTTTTTCGTTTCTCCGATGTCCCAAAATGTAGGTAGGGCAGGCAAAAGGTAGGTAGTAACCTAAAACTAAACTACCTTCATAATACAATTTGAAATTATGTGATAAAACCATCTTAATTTAAAAAAAATGATATTACCCAGTACCTAATTAGTTTGTGATGGTCAGATGGCAGTCGCTTCACATAAAATATCGCCACCTAATACCTAATTAGCCTGGAAACCTTCTCCAACTTAGGAAGTAAGTAAGAAGTAAGGAAAAGGGTAATAAAACCGTGAGAACCTGAAATTGCCTCTGTGTCGCTTATACAATTATTATTAATTTGGTTTAGCTGTTGGTTCTCCTACTTATAAATAAATAAATAATGGTGTAGCCATTTATGATCAAAGTAAATGGATTTACTTAAACATTAATTGTATCTTCCTCTATAATTAGATAAGTTTTAAACTCACAAAGGTTTAATGCCTACTTAGTAGCGTAACCTTTTCTCTAGCCTTATGAACAAACAGCCCTTGGCATTATTTGCTCCTCGTGTACAATTTTTGGCCTAACTATTTAGAAGTGAGAAACACAAACTGTATAATATTTCGCACATCATTTAACTTAGTTGCCAATTGTTTTGTTTTTGTATAAGCAAACAAATTATAACAATCTTCATGATTACATAATGCCGGGTACAGAATAAACGTATATGAAATGAAACACAAATGAGCCGAGCAAATTAATGCTATGCAAAGAAGTTTGCCTGGTATAACAACTATATTGAATTAAGAATTTGAGATAATTTTCAAGTTATTGAACAACAAACTGAATATGTGTTAACAAAGTTCAAATTCCATTGCAACCAAAAACTTATTAGGACCTTTTTTAACCCCCGACGTAAAAACGACGGGGTGTTATAAGTTTGACGTGTCTTTCTCTCTCTCTGTGTGTGTGTGGGGGGGGGGGGGGGGGGGGGGGTGTATGTCTGTCTGTGGCATCGTAGCTCCCGAACGGATGAACCGATTTTGTTTTGTTTGTTTGAAAGGTAAATTTGTCGGGAGTGTAGTCTAGTAGAATACTATACACTATGTAACGTGAAACCCTATAGAAAGAAAAGAATAACCTTGAAATTATGACCCTACGTAAGTACGTATGAAATTTTTTGATTAAATGTTGTCCCGTCGGGGGACCGCTACTATTTTAAACTTTAATAGAACGTTAGGCTAATAATTAGAGCGGTGTCGGGGGTTTTTTTGTTACAAATGGTCACTCAAAAATCAACTTAGAATACATTTCAATAAAGTAGATAACTGATTAAGTGCCGATGGAATGTAAATTATCTGAGATTATGAACCTTATCGGCGAATTTATTTTAACGTATGTTACATTTAATGTCACGTGCACAAATCTGTACTCAGCATTAGATCTACATATTGTAGGTACAAACATCTTTGGAAAAAGTGTTATCTTCGCGCCATTCCTAGTAAACACTCAGAATAATATGACGCACCCTTACAATTCTTAATAACGCCATAGCAATAATACTCGGTCGTTCGAATTCGTATTCCCTTCAGGCTTACTCCAACTCCATAAGAAACGACCAATTGGAACCGTGCACCTAGCTTCTGACGTTTCAAAAGTGCCATGTAGGTTTATGTAAAATAAAATATGTTGATTTAGAACTTCGTCTAGCTTCGTAGGTCGCCATTGTATATGTGCTGCGGTGTCCGAATTCGGGTAAACTCATTTGGATACCCGAATGCGGGCTAGCTACTAAGAGTAATTGTTATTTTTTTGCAGTCATCATTAACTTGAAGGTGGTAAAGGTACAATAAATAAATAAATAAATAAAATGTATCTAAGAGCTGCTTTGTCAGTCGACAGATAATTTTTATTCCTGGAATAAAATTGACGTCTGACATTTTTTGTAAGGAAGAACTGTCAAAAATTCAAAATTATTTCTCCGATAAAGCCATCTAGCGTTGGTAAAATCAGCCCTAAGAATTAAAAATCTTCGCAGCGTATTTTAGGAGGAAACAAAAATGTTCCTCAACTCAAGTTAAAATAGCATAACAAAGAAGTGAAACAGTACAAAGTAAGGCTGTATAATAAGCGACATAAACACATTAGGAATTATACCGACAAAAAAGTGGCTCCCTTCCTGAAAGTAAGTGTTTTGGGCCATACCTACTTATTATCATTTCAGCGGAGAGTTCAACAGATGCCAACAATAAGCAAAGTAATATTAATTTAATAAGTTAAGACGTAACCGAGCCTAGATGGAGCAAATATTTAAATAACATCGAAAAGCACTCTATATTTTCAAAGAGTTCAAAATGTTTCTAAGATATTCGACCTTTAGTATTTTCTCTTTAGTTAAGACCTTACTTAATTACCAAAGATTTCCATTTTGATAAGAGAACAAAATGATCCAAAATTAACATGAGCAGTTTTCAAGATTTTTGTTCTACACTAACTTTTACCCACGACTTCATTTGCGTGAAATTTCATTTTTGTGGTATGCCTATTTATAAACTTTATGCAAGTGCCAGCAATAAGTTAAAATGTTTTATCGTAATCGGATTAACGTGTCATACCTTTAATCCGATTGCGATAAACCTTTTTCTAAGCTCATAAAAAATGAACAGACATTGATTTGTATATATTAGTAGAAGATGGAATGATGTTATTTTACTCGTTCATCATAATTATGCTTAGACCTTACTTAGAATGACTTATTAGGTATGTAAATGCGTTTGAGTTCATCCTATATGACTTCCCAACTCACCCACACACACACTTGGTACAGAATAAGCAAAATTTAAAAAATAATATAACCAAAGTTACTAAAAATATTTAAATTTAAATCTTCAGTGGCTTTGTTTGGCAGTAGCCGAAATCAATGTCAAATATTCTACTATATAAATAAGCAGCCAAATTATGCCTTAAAGTAAAAAACTTTATCACTAAGCGATTATATTACGAAAGTTTTAAAGAACAATATTTTGAAACAGATTATACTAAGTCTGACCTGAGGATTAAAAACTTTGAACGAATATGAAAGGTTTTGAATTCAGAATTTAGGGGTTTTGTTTACTTTTTAAATAAGCGAACTGATGTAAGTATTAGACACCTAAATATTCTTATAGTTCTAGTAAGAATATCTAGCTTTTATCATGATGTAGGTACGCTCCTGGGAAATGATGCATAATCATCCTATAATGTCCCCACTGCTGGGACACAGGCCTTTCTGTGAGAGGGAGTGGGCCGTAATCCACCACGCGGGCCCAGTGCGGGTTGGTAGATATCACATATCTTCTGATGTTTTTTTTTCTAGGACTTGCCGTTTTCCATACGATGTTTTCCTTCATCGTTTTGAGAGCAGTAGCGATGAAAATTAAAAATAGTAAAGTGCCAGTCTGGGTTCGAAATTATAGCAACATCAAAACAAAGATAGTGAATATTTAGATTCATATGAATAGGTCAGTATGCACATTCGTATTTTTCCAGCCCTATCATGCTCTAACTATTTTATTTTTAGCGCAGATTTTCACAGTAGAAAGTTTGAACTAGCGTTTGAAAAATAACCCTACATGTGCCAGGAAACTTTGTCATAGAGATCATAAAAATATATTTTATATCGGTTTTGATATTTACGGTTTAGTGCTATCTTAGAAATTCGATAGTACCTATAAAGCGGTCGTAATGGTTCGCCGCGGTTTCACGCCGCCGTAACTAAGCTGGACCCTTCCTTCATCATACTGTCACTCCAATTCAAAATCCAATCCGCTGGCGGACTATCTGATGCCAAGCCTCATTTATTACTTTCATATAAGCCGAAGACTCCGAAGTGTTCGGCTTTAGCTGTGACGTCAATCTCGCATATACATACTTAGCTACTGCAGGTTTCAAATGGAAATATTTTTCACGTTTTCATATAACATTTAAGTGTAGGTGAGGAGCTCGTAACCTCGTTAGATTCGCGGTAACGAGCAGTTTCAGACCACTAACACTATTGGGATTGAAGGCCTAATAGAGGTGGCATATAATCTAGGGCAAACTTTCAAAATCCCAATTGAAATGCCCATTTGAATTGGAATTTTGAAAGTTTGGAAGTTGAGTGAAAAAAAAACGGGTAAGTTCTGTGTTATGATTTTCCGATTAGTACCCCGAAAAGTCATTTAGGGCTGATTTTTCAATCGACATATAATTTTCTGTGTGATAGTTTTTGTATGGAAGAACTGTGAAAAATTCAAAATCATTCCTGCGATAAAAATAATTATCTGGCGTTATAAAAATCAGCCCTTAGTCAGAGATGAAGTGTAGACAGCACTGTCGGACTGCGTTGTCCGCTAATCCTACTAATATTATAAACGTGAGAGTTTGTATGGATGGATGTTTGTTACTCTTTCACGCAAAAACTACTGAACGGATTTGGAAGAATTTTGGCACACAAATGGTTTCTAAACCGGATTAACAACACTTTTTATACCGATATTCCCACGGGATCGAAACTTATGCGAGTGAAACCACGGGACACAGCTAGTAATATTATAAGTAAAAAGAGGTAGAAATGTTACCTACCCTTTTTTTTTTTTTTTTTTTCTGGGTGGGAAATCATCAAATGACTCCTCCCGCTCTGGGCGGAGCAGAAGGGAGTGTCAGACTTTTACTGACTAAAACCCACCCGTGTTCCTTCAGTTGCCTGTGCCAGGGGCCACGGTATCTCTTTCGAACAACCCGCAGCCCCGGCGGCATCGGCCCTAGCGGACCCCGTCAGTTCGTGCTGACAACTCTTTGAGGCGCGCGTGGAACACAACGCGCCGTCGACCCGGGCCTGGTCCTTACCGGGCGGCGAGCTGCCCATAGCTCGCCGCCCGCAAGCCCGCGCCTACGGTGGCCGGGAGTCGGCTGTTGACTCCTGTCCAGGGCGTCTCCTGCGGCGGCTAGGAGCGCGAGGGTGCAGCGATTGCCTCTCCCTCGCGCGCTCCGCCTCCTCCTTCGCAAGCATTACTGCTTCGCAGAAGGAGGTGACGGCCTCCCATTCACTCTCGCTCCGGACCATGGCTTGTATGAGGGCCGGACGCGAGAGGTCGCCGCCGTCGATCGCCGCCAAGAGGACACGGCGGGGTCCCGCCCAAGCCGGGCAGACCTCCACCGTATGCTCTACCGTGTCCTCCGGGCGATCCCCACAGTGGTGACACCCTGGCGTTTCCTCCCGCTTTATCCTGAACAGGAACCTCCCGAAAGAACCGTGTCCGGTGAGGACCTGCGTCAGGCGGAAGGTGAGGGCGCCGTGGCGCCTCTCGAGCCACTCCTCAAAGAGGGGACTTATCGCCGCAATTGTGGCGTGCCCAGCGCTGGGTTGCGACAATCGCACTCTCCATGCCGCTATGAGATCCCGCCGGAGCTCTGTCCGCTGTGCCGTGATTTCTCGCGGCAGCGGAGCAACGCCCCGGCGTTTTGCCTCCTCTCGCCACTCCCATATGTGGGCGAGGACTTTGGCCTCCAGATCCCATGGCGGCAATCCGGCAAGGAGGCTCGCCGCCTCAGCGGAGACCGTGCGGTATCCTCGAATGAGCCGGACAGCCATGACCCTTTGGGACGCGATCAACCGGCGGGCTGGTCGCCGCCTCAAAGATCGCGCCCATACCGGTGCCCCGTAAAGGGCCATGGCCCGCACGACCCCCGCATAGAGCCTCCGGCAGGAGGCGTTTGGTCCCCCTAGATTGGTAAGGAGCCGCCTCAAGGCAGCCCCGGCCCGCTCCAGTCTGGGAGCCAAACGTCGGAAGTACTCCACGAAATTCCACCGGCTGTCGAGGACGAGTCCCAGGTACTTCATCGTCAGCTCGACGCCGATGTGAACCCCTCCCGCCGTTATTTGTGAACCCGACGGTGGCGCGTCCCGAGGACCATGAAAACACATGGCCTCAGATTTGTGCAATGCCACCTCGAGTCCCAATTGCCGGATCCTCTCGACGATTGTCGCAACCCCGCGTGTCGCTGCTTCGGCCGCCGCCTGGTGCGACCTCCCCTGCGCCAGGACCAGCGTGTCGTCAGCGTAGCAAACTACGCTGACGCCATCAGGGAGGTCGGCGCGCAGCACCCAGTCGTACCCGATATCCCACAGATGCGGCCCTAGGACCGATCCCTGTGGGACACCGCACGACATCTCTCGCCGGTTCCACTCTCCCCGGTGACCGGGGTAGATGACGGCCCTGTCCGTCAAATAGGCCTCGACAATGCGACGGAGGTAGGTCGGCATCCGGTGATACCCGAGTGCCTCCCTGATGCAACTCCAGGGCAGGGTATTGAAGGCATTGGCGATGTCTAGAGACACCGCCAAGACAACCCCACCCCGGGCCACAGCATCCCCCGTCGTGAGGGCTCGCACGCGCATGATGGCATCCACCGTAGAGCGCCCCCTGCGGAAACCAAACTGGCTGTCCGCCAAGTCCGGCCCCACCCGCACCAGCTGCCTGGCAAGGCGGTCTGCAATTACTCTTTCAAAGAGCTTGCCCACCTCGTCGAGCAGCACGATGGGCCGGTAAGCGGACGGAGAGTCCGCAGGGCGCCCCGGCTTTTTGATGAGGACCAGTTTCCCCGTCTTCCAACGAAGTGGGAACCGGCCCCTGTCCAAGCATGCGTTTAGTAGCCCCCTTAGTCGAGGCCCGAGAGCCTCCAAGGCCAGGACCCAAGCTTTTCCAGGTAAGCCGTCGGGTCCTGGGGCGGTGTTCCTGGCATTCAGCCTACGTACCGCCACTCTCAACTCTGCCTCGGTCACCTCCGGAGCATCGTCGTCGTCGTCGGTGTGGTCCGCATCTGGCATCGCAGGAGGCGGAGCCATGGACGGGGGAGTATGTTCCCCTCGCGAAGGGAACAGAGCGCTCACCACGTCCTCCACGAGCTGGGGCCGGAGACTCTGCGTCAGCGGGGGAGCCCATGGGCGGAGTTTATCCCGCACCATTTTGTAGGGGCGTCCCCACGGGTCTCTGTTCAGAGTCCCCAGCGACTCCTCGCGGGCCAGCCCCCTGGCCCGCAGGATCTCCGCTCGGAGGGCGGTCTTCGCCGCTCTGTACCCTTCGTACAGCTCCGCCTGCACGGCTTCCGTATCCGTAGGGCGGATACGGAGCCTGCGGTGCCTGGTGTACCGGCGTCGCGCAGCCACGCACGCCTCGCGCAGAGACGTCAGCTCCGGCGACCACCAGTACACCTGGCGCCGGGCGCGTCCGGGCCGGACCCGGGGCATTGCCACGTCACATATTTCGGACATGGCCTCCCGGAACCACTCTGCCTCGTCGTTGATGTCAGCAGGCCTGTCCGGTGGTGACACCCAGGCCTGCACGATCGAGGCTTCCAGGAGGAGCTCCCCGTCCAGCTGTTTCAGCGCCCACCGCGGACCACCCAGGGCCGGTCGGACCGGCGCGCCCGAGGTCTGGGCGGAGACGTCGAACCGGATATACCGGTGGTCGGAATAGGTCTCCACCTCCTCCAAGACACGCCAGTTGACTACATGCGGCGACAGAGCGGGGCTGGCGAACGAGATGTCCACCACTGATTCACCCCGCATCCGCACGCATGTTGGGACCGAACCCCGGTTTGGACGACCAGGCCTGTCTCCAGAGCCCAGTCCTCCACCATTCTGCCCAGTGTGTCCGTATGCCGGGAACCCCAAGCCACATTCTTGGCATTGAAGTCCCCGAGGACGAGCACGGGGAGGGAACGGAACCCGACGACGACGACTCTCAACTCCGCGAGGGAGTTGTGGAACTCGGCGAGAGTTCGGCTCGGGGAGAAGTATACCCCTACCACGACTATCTCCCCGAACCGTGCTGCCACGCAACCCTATCCTCTCTTGACAGCCTCGAGGGACGGGGTACCGGCGGCGGCCGACGAAATTAGGGTCACTGAGCCGCTCAGGTCCTCCACCCAGTCGTCTCTGGGCGAAGGTTACCTACCCAACATTCGATCTTCAAAAACGGCACAAAGTCATACTATTAGATGACTGACACGTGGAAGTTAGACGGCGTGTTGTAATTATCGAGAGCGAAAAGAGACAAAACGATATTGGACCTAACTACGTTAATTAGCTAAGTTTTGACGTACCTTTTGCGGAGCGTGTATAACCTATCTTTTTTTTTTACTTGTAATATTATTAGTTGTCGCCCAGTTATTAACAATTCCAGACTCATTTATGTAACAAAATGAGTAAAGTCTCAAAATAATACCACACACAATTAAGAAAGCAATTAATAAGGCGAAGGATCGAGTAAGACGAAGTGTTAAATGAAGTACTTATTAGTCTGTAACAAATTAAGTCGAGTCAGTTGTTTCCAACACTGAAACAATCAGCCGGGGGCTCCACGATCTGGTGACAATTACATTACACCTAACTGAATAGAAAGGTGCTTCTGATAAAATGAAAATTACCACAGCGAGCTCAGATTGCAATCGGCGAAGAAAGTATGAATTGGTTAGAAAAACGTTTTCAAGAACTCAATAAGACTAGGATGGAGAAATTCATTTTGAACTTTACCCGAGGCTTCATCTGAACATCTACCTGCACCGCAATAAAGAGCCAGAAGCCAGAATCTACATTCGCTCCTAATGCTAGTTACTTTAAGAGCTCTTATCTAGTGCAGCTTAAATTTAGAATTAGGACCAGAACACTGGCAGACTTTAGGTTTAAGCTCATTCATTAAAAACTATTCAACGGAGACATTGGATTGAAGTAATCGCAGTTGGCGCTAACTTTGAAATAGACTTCGAAAGGAAAATAAAGTAAATCGCTCTGAGTGAAAAACTGCGAAGTTCTTTGGGAAATATATATCTGCCTAGCTGGCTAGCTATTTAACTGGCTACAATTTACATAATTTAAAAGCTAACAGTACCATTATATAAAAAGGAGGGGAAATAATCAAAGGGCATTAAATTTTTTTTAGCATCGCTGTCAATAGGAAAAGTGCCCCAAAGGCTGGCAGCATTGCCACGTTGCATGGCAATCCTGATTCTTGGCAAAAAAATAGACCAGCCCATTGCCTACGTAGGCAAAATCACTTAGTTTCAAAAACCATTATAGTAATTGAGTAGAAAATTGATCTCAGAATTGTCGTAAAAGATAATAACGGTATTTTGTATCTTTATCTGTATTTAGAGCCGACAAATAAATATACGTTATTAGTAATGCCTTTCCTTGTTGCTGTAGTCCAATAAAATTGGAATACCTTTATACATAGTTGCAATGAGACATCGAGCGTTAGGTTTACGCAATGAAAACTTTGCAGGCTGAGTTTAACTTGAGGTTTGGAGCAATTCGTGGTCGAATCTGCTCATACATCGGCTGTTATAGTGGTGTAGTGTGTGTGTTAGTTCTGCTAAATCTTGCTAAAGTTTTTAATGACGTCAGCAAGCACCGTACGACCACGTGTCAGATTCGGGCGTCGTCGCCAGCGTCGCACAGTTCTGACACCCATTAGCCTCGCAGTCAACACTTTGATTTTAACAAGGGGTCCGCGGACCCTTGTAATCCGTTTACGCGTCACAAGTGCTCCCGGCCCGAGTGGCGACGTTTTGTCAAACGTCTTACCTACTTAGCTTTCTACTTGCTTAAATATTTGTGTTCTAAACATTAATGAGATTCGCTCGATCGAAACCACAAACTCATTAAGAAGTCTTAATTGAATTTAGAACGGCAACCGATCATTGTGTGGGTACAGATGCTTGTAAAATATTTTTCTTTGTATCCGGACACTTGTCTAGGTTTATTGCCAACACGTTCCAAAAGAGCCGCTCGGGCACGAATAAATTCCAGGCTGGTGAGTCAGAGAGCGCTTTGTGTGAGCCCGCGGGCAAATGAGGCTGCGTTGTGGAAGCTCCCTCTCTCAGCAGCGCATTACCGCTCGCCCGTTTCACCTACACCACGTCTCTGACAAATAATTACACTCAGGTTTTATCGCCTGTAAAAATCCTAACTGTAAAGCAAATATCTCATCGATTTACTTATTTTTTTCCTTTTCTCAGGTAATACGAGTTTTGATTTAAGCACTGCAGCCGTCGTGAGGTAATGTAGCATAAGCTCTGCCAAGCGAATGCTGATTTTATTTATTTTGCTCAGGGGATGCATTTTTTCCAATTCAATGAATACCGTAGGTATTATTCATTACGCTGAGCACATAAATTCACGTCGATGATCCATTCAAGTATTTTCCATTTAATAAAGCCTTGCTGTAGGTACTTTTGAATAATTAATGTTAAAACGTCGTAGCATAAAAGTTACTTTTTTTGTCTATAAGGTCTATTATTTCTGAAGCACTCAAAAGTTGGCAATTTTTACAATGAAAGAATTCTTGAGAGGTCACTCTTATTGAATTTTCCGCGAAGTCGTTGACAGTATAGTGAAGGGGAGATTTGACAAAATGGCGACTGGCTTTTTGTTAGTTGTGGAAGTCCCGAGGGAGATTTAAACCGGGTATAGTTAAAGTTGTAACCAGTATTTATCTAAGTGAGTTAGTTGTATAGGCGTACGATGCGTGGGCTCCCCAAGGGTGTTGTTTCAAACAAGGGTTAGCACAAAACTTGTATGTTCGGAAAGATGTTAATTAATGTGTTCGCGTGGGAAGCCCTCCTCTGATTATAAATTATTTCCCCGTTGATTAAACTACACATGTCTTCCATGCGCGTTGCGATTTCTTTATTTTTTGCTCTTTTACTTTCAATTTGCTAGCGCATCTGTATAGGAAGAGTTTTGTTTCTGTTTATTTAGGTACAAGAAAGTTTTCCCTTTGAGGCCATTTCACCATTTCAAGTTCTAAGCAAAAGTAACTTAAAAAATTTACTGAACTAAAACATAAATTATTTTCTTACTGCCTACTTATTCTAGATTGAATTTCCTAAACAGATAATTTTCTCCATATAAGAGGAAAGTAAGTGTTTCCTAAAATAAATGACACTAGCTCTAAAAGAAAGGAAAATATTTTATTTGAGACACGCACAGGAAATACAAACAATAAAAAAGGGAGGATTTAAAACTAACAAAAGCACTCCACTACTGCACTACTAGCATAATAAATGTAAATTCCGGGTATGCTTAGCCAGTTAACTTCATGAAAATCCCTCTCAAGCTCAAAGCTTATTGGATGCTTTTGTTCATGCTTATCAGGAACTAGTAGTGCAAGTTTTGATGAAAATGTGTTGCACTCGAACAGTTTGCGTCTAGCTATTTCTGAAATTAGTAAACTGATCTGAACACACGTAAGTTAGCAGCGGTTTCACCACCGTATTAGGACGAACGGACGGACAAACTTTGGACCGCGAGTTGATTGAATGTATTGTGTAATTCGGTCAGAATATAAACCTAAACATTCACTAATGTTTAGGTTAATGCTTGCCAGCTTGGCTGTGGTTGCCAAGCTGTGAGATAAATACGTTATAAAACATGCTTCTATATGATAGATATATGTATTATTATAATGCTTTATGAGCAACAAATACGTTGTTGCCATGCACGGTTGCAAAGTACGTCAAGGTTGGCATTCTCGAGCAAAAATTAGGTAAAAACCAACAACGAATTTCTCTTTTTGTTTTAACTTAAAAGTTTTACCTTAAATTATGATTTGTTGTGCACGATGGTAGCAAAGTTTAGTATTAGAGTACGAGTTGAATTCGAAATAGTTAGGTATTTTCGTCAGCTTAAGACTTTATGGTTCAGCATAAGTGCAACAAGCAAATATGTGGTTGCTATGCACGGATGCCTTATTAATTTTTGCACGTGAATGTGAAAAATTATGTGCGTGTGTGTGTGTGTTTTTGCACGTGCAAAAATTTGGCAAAAATCAACAACGAATTTCTCTTAAAGTTTTGACTTAAATTATGATATACTGTGCACGTTGGTACCTACGTGTTAGAACACTATGACAAGACTAGCAAAGTATGATATTAATTAGAGGACGATTTTAAGTTATTCTAAGACAATGCTTAATGCTTTATGGTACAGCATAAGAGCAACAAGTAAATGTCTATGTTGTTGCTTTGCACGGGTGCCTTATTACGTCCAATTATGACAGATATTTCTACAATCACATGCAAAAATAAATTCTACAAGAAATTTGCCTCTAGCACGTGCATACGTGCTAAGCGCAGACAACTCTATGACAACCTATCAAAGTTTAATATTATTTCGAGTACGAACTTGACTTTGAATTCGAACTAGGTACGTCACTGTAAGACAATGCTAAAAACTCTAGCCCGATACATCGGCACGAATCCCAAATGTTAACCGACACATTCTGTGTCGTATATGGTCGTCGTAGTGTGACCCTTAATCGTGCAGTCGACTGCAGTAGCGCATTTTTACCGCAACTTGCTGTTAGAGGACATTTGTTAAAATTACTGTAAAAACTGCAGACTGCCTGCCTGGCTGCGACAGTTCTAGGTTCAATAGTAAAAACTGCTTGAATAAACTGTTCAAATAGGTTCAGTCTTACCTACTAAAACTAAAGTATCCTAAGTTATATCATCAGCTATCTGCCAGTGTGTCCAGCCGTTTTGGAGATTAGCCGGAACAAACAGACAGTCAAATGTTTAAAAGTTGTTTTTTTTTTTGTTATAAATAGCGACCGTATATATTTTCATATATCGACGTCCCCCAGCAATAAGTCAGTAATCGTAAAACTCGAATTTTACAGGAGTAATGTTTTTCTGTTTTTGATGAATATATTTTCAACGAGTCGGAGTATTGATGCCATTGATACATCAAACGAAAGCTATTTTTTTGTGTAATTCCATTACGATGTCAACATTAAATTATCTGTGTGTAAAACAATTTAAAAAAAAAAATATTACAAACATATTATAGGTAAATGGTTTCCACTACAATACACTTACGCCAATTCAATTTTATTTATTTGTATTGTACCTATACATGATAGAGGTTGAAAAGAAAACCAAATCATATCTTTTTTATATTTTGTGTATTATGTGTGTGTGTATTAAATTTTGTACATTGTGTATTATTAGTAGGTATATTCATTCACCAGAGCGTTTAAATGTTCAAAGATATTAAATTAATATCAAAGATATTGTTTCTAGTATATAATAACCAATATTGAATAAGTATGCACAGAATGTCAAAATTGAAACCTTTGGGACCCGCCTTATTTCAAAATTAATACTCACTTTTAACATTTCAAACACTTTTGAAAATAATTTTCGTAATGTTTGACATTTTTGTCTCATGTTTCAATGTTGTTTTGTGTACTTTTTTAACTTTCAGCTTAAGAATTCTCTTCGTGGGAGCTTTTAATCCGGCGCCAATGGCTCTGGGTCATACTGACCCGAACCGACTTAAATCTGTCATTATTCAATGCATTGTTAGCCTTTGTGTAGCTGGAGATACGACCTCCTTCTAAGCGAACTGCAGGTATGCTAAGTGCGACGCCGCATACACATCGAGATATACGTGCATCAACTCAAAACGGGTAAATAATATGACCCAGCGTCATCGCTGGCGTAGTATTTTTGCGACATACTTTTATTAGGTCATTTAGTATTTGTTGTCAATTCACCTTGTTCTTTTTTAAGTTTTTGTTAAATAGGTCTATTAGTGGCATATTTAACAAAAACTACCGCAAATATTCTCTCAGGGTGGTCACCCTCGGTCGCAAAGTCCCGAATTGACAGGTGTAATGTATGGAGTGACAGGACTTTGCGACCAAATTCGGTCGTAAAGCGATCGCTATGAATGTCGAGACTGCAGCCCCAGATCATTTGATTCCGTACTACAACAATAGCAGTATTTCTATGTCTCTGAATGAGGAAGTAGAATACTGATTTGTTACTATTATTATGATAAGAAGTTTGTTTGTTCCCTATTTTATTATGTACAATTAATAATTAATTATATAACAAAATACTCTCACGTATAAAAAGGTTGCACTTATTCAATGCATTCAAAATTCAATTAGCTGCATATTGAATCACAAATAACACCCTTCCTAAAAGCTGAATGCATTGGATGGGTGTAAATCTTGCTACCGTGACGTCTGTGGCAAACTTTATATAATTAAATTTTTTAAAGCATTGTTCCCATGTGACTTTGTGACTTTTTTGAGAATAAATTATCCTTAAACATAATTTATATTATTATTTAGAATAATTTAACAAAAATTTAAAAAATATTAATGTTATGTTTTCAGAGTTGATTTTGCACGCGCTATTAAGAAAGCTAGTAAAAGTTTGAATTATAAAATATATGTATATGTTCACGTCATTTGCCCCGGGTTAAAGTTCAAACTGCATGCAAATATAATGTACAAAAGCTCGGTACTGTAGCTAGAGCATTTTAAAGCTCTTTCCTCCGAGTTCTTTGTGAATGTTGAACATGGTGGAAAGAGTTCGCAACGTTTTCATGTTGATATCATTAACGCGTGATGTTTTACTTTTTCCGACTAAAGTCGCAAATGAGATACGAAAAAGATAAGACGAATATGAGCTTTCGAATGAGAGCGAACCCATGTTCTCATGTCATCAAAACAATTGTTTGGAAATTCCAATTTCCAACAATTCCAACATCATCGTCCTAACTTTTCGTGACTTTCGCAGGTAGAAAAAATAAAAGGCACAATGAAAAAGTTCACAACGTTTGAGAGTAAAATAAGTCGCGTTCCCACTATGTCGTGACGATTAATTTTCTCTAGCTGTTCCCATTATATCGACTGCTTTTAGAGGTATCTGGAACTGGTTGTAAAGTTCACTCATCCTCCATAGAAAAGGGAGGATCTTACCACCAGACGGGTGTTGTGTCTGGCGGGCAATTGCCCAACGATTGATGTTGGGTAATTGTATCTATGCTAATAGCGCGGTAAACTCTGCTTGCGAGATTCAGGATTTGCGTGACGTCAGTATGACGGGTTGTTCGCATGTGGCGTTGTAGATACCGCTACATGTTTATCAGTCGATATAATGGAAACAGCGACAGAAGTCTCTGTGTCGTCGTCATTTTATCGTTGAACGACTGTCGTATCTAGGTGTTTCACGGCAGTCACCTTGTCGTTTGCACATCAGTCGCCTCTACATTCTTTTGAAAATCAGTAGTGCGTATAGTTCCCGAGTACAATGGACGAATTGATAGATAGTCGCAACATGATTTGCCGTCACGATTTTTTATCGTTTTACGACTGTTGTGATATCCGTTCCCATTGACATGACAATCTGTCGTCACTACAAAAGAAAGTCGTGGACGGCAGTTAATCGTGTCGTCCTATATGTGAACACCTCTATTGAAATACTCAAGCCACAACGCTTTAAACGACTCGATAATCTGTCGTTACGACATAATGGGAACGGGGCCTTACTTAATGGAAATCAAACGAAATTTATAGCAAAAATGTCGTGATGGTCAAAATGTTACACTTTATTGTCTGGCTCTGATTCGCCAAGTGTGCAGAGTATGACGTAGGTTATGAAACTTCGTTCAAATATTGAAATAACTTTCCAGAAATAACTCATTTGTATTACATAAAAACAAAAAAAAAAAAACTCGATAAACCGAATCTGTGCATTATAACCGGATAGCGCACTGGCTCTGTCCATATGCGGCCTGATAACGCCCACGTTCCAAATAAAAATGTAATAATCACACGGATTACTGCTCGACCTGTCCAGTTCTGGTGGTTTGAAGTTTTGAACTTTGAATCAGATTACCGTCTTAATGAGAATATGGGTGACATGATTTTAATAGGAAAAGTAAAATTAATATGCCGTTTGATGTTCTAATTTATTTGTTCATTTATACCGGTATTAATTTCCAGCAACTTTGCTGTGATTAATATTGGATTTTAATTTTCCAATTTGGTGTCCCAAATGCAAACGCAGTTGGCTTTATATTATAATTATCACTTTCCGCTTCCGATGATGCTGAGTTCAGTTTAATTGTTTTTGCTCTTATGAAGTTTATAACCGACCTAAGCAATAAAAAGTCGAGTATAATAAAGAAAATGCAATGATCTAAATAAATATTATTAAAAAAAAAGATTTGTTTTTTTGTGTATTTGTTTGTTACGCTTCCACGCTAAAACATCTCAACGGATTTGGATGGAATTTGGCACATGGGTACACCATGACCTGGATTAGGGCATAGGATGTTTTATCTTGATATTCCCACAGGATTGAGAATTATCATACTGCGGGGCTGCTATAAGGCTGTTATCGTAATATCATCAGTTTTTCAGCCAACATTTACATACAATTCACTTATATTCTCTATATCAGTTTTTCAGCCAACATTTACATACAATTCACTTATATTTTTTCCTTTGCAGATTTGTAAAACGCTCGGAAATTCACGTATTCCTACTTAAATTCAATATATAAGAATAGTAGCACGTGTCGTTCTGCTCTACTTCATACACGTATACTGTAGTTCCGAACTTTCGATTACTTTATAGACCTATTGTAGCCGCATGGGCCCTACCTCACAATGGAACGAAAGGAGGCTTTGATAAAAAATTAAACTACCTTTTATTAGCAATTGGAATGTGGTACCTAAGTATGGTACCTAACCATAGTGTAATCCATACAACCATAACAATTATATAAATTCGCGGTCGGTTTGTTACGTTTGAACGGCTAAGCCTCAAACCAATTTTTATGAATAAATAGGGTATGGAGATCGCTTGCAACTGCTATGAAAAAAAACAACCCCTTCTTTAGGGGTTTGCGTTTGATGTTTGTATGAAAATATCTATAATCCCCGCGGATAAAGCGGTCGAATAACAGCTTCGCCAATATACTAGTGATTGCTAGCTATCAGTAAGTCTTCACATTGCATGTGCTTTGATTTAGCAGCAATTGATAGAACATGAATAAATGAATAAAATGAGTTGAATGCTTATTGCTGAATTTGGTGCAATTAAAAATAATGATAAAATAATCGGCATAATAAAACACTACCTTCTTCCCGTGACTTCGTCCATGTGAAATTCTTTGCTCCCCCGACCTACCACGTCGCATCGCATCGCCTGCCTACGCTACTACTCTCCTTTATATTATTTTTACTCAGTTCCTTAGGCTATAAGTAGACTCCTTAGGCCATATAGCTATCGAGAACTGGGCTATGATATGCAAAAAAAAAAGTTCAAATCCAACTGGTCGTTTCAGAGATTAGCGCTTTCAAACGAACAAAAAAACTCTTAAGCTTTATTATTAGCGTAGAAGATAGATAAATAACTAAAAAGAAAATTACTCCAACATACCAAGCAAAGATTCCGCGGCCGTCACGAGATATCCGGTCTTTCGATACCAAAAATGTCGGAAATCGATCAGCCTAATATCATTGAATAATTTAAAGATTTATTTAAGCAATGTGAACTTATCAACTCCGACGTTTGTTAAGTTGACGCGCTGAATGTAAATCGAGCAAGTACAATAAGGACCATGTTTTTGAAGGGGCTTTGAAATATTCTGGTCCTGGCGTCCTGCATAACAAGAGGCTCGGATTTATTGTGTTAGTGATAACATTGTGACTTTGAGTGAACATTACTCGCATCAGACAGAAGGACTACAGTAAAAAAAAATATTCCATGCATGTCTAAAATTTGGTCTTCACGTTATTAAATTCGAAGCTTGTAGTTACGCCTAGATGGTCCTTTGGGTTGGTTAAAAATTGGAAATCAATTTTCTGCATAAAACTTTTACCCGTTTTTTTTTCGGAACACTTGTCAGCACCTACAACAGCGGGGTAGTGGAGTAACACATGAACAGTAGCAATTACTTTCATTTTGACAGTTCAAAAACATACATTGCGTTATTTACGTTGGTGAGCAGACAAATTTTTCGAACATATTAAAAAAAAAAAAAAAAAAAAAAAAAAAAAAAAAAAAAAAAAAAAGATCATATAAAGCAATGATTTATCAATATCTTTCATAACGATTTAGATGGTGATTAAAAGTGTGTTACGCAATTAGGGTATAACTGTGACAAGCATAAAATCCACGCAATCAGAATCGTGGATATAACTTCTCACTTTTCAATACAGCTTTACAGTGCAATGTATCGGATCTCAGACTTGAAGGTGGAAATCTTATAAAGTATATAAGTTATTTGAAGCTCAAGTATTTTGAGCACATAATCTAACTTTCCCATCATGTTTTGATGCTGTTAAGAAGTTTGTTAGCTTTTTCTCTGCATATAAGCTAGAAAATTGTATGTAGGTGATTCTCGGATATTTTTACATGTTTGACTTTCAGACAGAACTGAATTAAGGCTATTTTTGGATTAGCATTTTAATCTCAACACCAACGTAAGCTAGACCGATTTTTAAATATAATCGGGTACTTATTTGTTTTCTAAATTTATAATTTGGTATTTAGCAACTTTAGTCAATGCTAATGATAATTCGGTTCCAATTTGTGCTTATAATACCGTTAAAACCAGTAATAACCGACTGAAATAGTTACAAACATTGCGGTTGGTCCATTATTTAATTCATAATTACCGATTTTTCAGAAGCAATCCGATACATTAACCGTTTCCACCACTACATTAATTAAGTCTGACGGTTTAATGGGCTGGCTGTTAATAATAATTTATTTGTAGGCAATCATATTAATTAATTTGGTTAGCCTACATTTAAGCAGTTCTGTCCGTACCTAACTGGTTAATAACGCAGCCTTACCGTACTTAAAAGAAAATACAAATTAAAAGTGTTTATTCACAGGCATAATTATATGCAAGACATATTGCCCCCGCCAAACTTCAAAGCTGAAACGCAACTTCGAATTGGAAGATATGAAGGCGATGTACCTAGTTCAGTAGAAGGCGATGTATCAAATTCACAGTGCACCTGCACTGTGAATTTATTTTCCTAGATTACAAAAATGTAAACATTTTAACGGAAAATCGTTATCTCGGTTTGTCTCAACTTAAACCGTCAAACATTATATTGTTTTACTTTAAACGAGCTGAATCCCTCTTACCTCCACAATAGCAATACAATTTCAGAAGCTATTTACAACATTCACTCGAAAAAAAAAAAAAAACTTTTTTTTCCCTCCGACTATCCGTTTTCTAGTACATAGAAGTAGATTACAAAACACATTACGGCATTAAAAAAAAAAGAACTATCGAATTCGTGTTTGACCTTTCCTTCATGTCTCTTGTACGATTCCAGACGGCAGTACGTACCTCCTGTAGTTTAATTTCCGCCAAATTATGCCATAGGTACGTGCCTAGAATAAAATAAATATGTGAACACTTACAACAGCAGTCGTATTTAGAAATAAATCTACAAAATTATACTATTCCGTGCTGTATACAAGGTTTATTTTCAAAGACCTGTCAAATTTAAGGGTGTGGTACAGAAAATCAAACTGAACAACTGTCTCCATGAGACCAATATCGTAATCGCGAAAAAATTTTCAACTGTCCCATATATGTGTATAACTTCATTACCTACTCGACCTAAACATATGATACGGCTGATTCGCGATTACGATGTTGGTTCCATGGAGAAAATTGTTCAGTCTGATTTAAAGCTAATCTTTGAAAACTAACCCTGTACAATTTCAAAACATAGGGTGAATGTAACAACAGGTATATAACAATGAACTTACATTTGATAGTACCTTTCTAGAGCACATTAAATTACTCAAATAATATTTTTTTAAGAAGGTATAAGAAATAAAAGGGGTATGGAAGGTTTATAGTAGGTACCGTTCTGTAATTTCCGCCCACCCCCATGGGAGGGAAGAAGGCGCGAGATTAAGCATGTACGACATAAGGAACATATTAAAGAAAACTATAGTGTCCAGCGCAGGCGTAGCGATATTGCCGCGTCGTAGACCCCTCGTAGACTCATCGTAGACCCCTCGTAGACCCAGGGTAGACCCCTCGTAAACCCTATTTAGACCGTTGATGTAGTGCGATGTGAGTTAATACAATTATGACCAAAGTCTAGTGACTAAATAATTTCATCAGAAACTAAGTCAAAAAGTCAAACATTTTATCAGTAAAAAACTGAAAATAATTATGAAGTCCACCTCAAAAACAGGGATTTAAAGTTGCAGCATGAAAAGTTAAACTATTACAGTAGCATAGCGAGGGAGGGATGAAACCATAAAAGGTGGATAGCACAATCATCTCGGGGGACGGCGCAGCGATTCAACACTTCTCTGATTCCTTCTAAGAGGAAATGAATGCCATATAAAAGTTTTGCTTTGGACCACACAATTTTTATCTACGAACATAATTTTAATTGTAATTTTAAAAGGATTATTTATTCATTTTTAATCAAATTTCATTAGTACCACTTAATGACGTACTTCAAGTATAAAGGCCAATTCCCGTAATTAAAAACGTTCAAAATCTAGTCGTAATCTCATCTCAGCGACAATCAATAATATCAAAAATGTAGGGAACAAAGAGGAATTTTTGACAGATTGAAACTAAGATCAGACTGTGGACTTTCTATAATTACGAGAATTGCCCCTAAGGGCATTTTTCTTGGCGTTGCTCCGCTGCCGCGAGAAATCACGGCACAGCGGACAGAGCTCCGGCGGGATCTCATAGCGGCATGGAGAGTGCGATTGTCGCAACCCAGCGCTGGGCACGCCACAATTGCGGCGATAAGTCCCCCCCTCTTTGAGGAGTGGCTAGAGAGGCGCCATGGCGCCCTCACCTTCCGCCTGACGCAGGTCCTCACCGGACACGGTTGTTTCGGGAGGTTCCTGTTCAGGATAAAGCGGGAGGAAACGCCACGGTGTCACCACTGTGGGGATCGCCCGGAGGACACGGTGGAGCATACGGTGGAGGTCTGCCCGGCTTGGGCGGGACCCCGCCGTGTCCTCTTGGCGGCGATCGGCGGCGGCGACCTCTCGCGTCCGGCCCTCATACAGGCCATGGTCCGGAGCGAGAGTGAATGGGAGGCCGTCACCTCCTTCTGCGAAGCAGTAATGTTCGCGAAGGAGGAGGCGGAGCGCGCGAGGGAGAGGCAATCGCTGCACCCTCGCGCTCCTAGCCGCCGCAGGAGACGCCCTGGACGGGAGTCAACAGCCGACTCCCGGCCACTGTAGGCGCGGGCTTGCGGGCGGCGAGCTATGGGCAGCTCGCCGCCCGGTAAGGACCAGGCCCGGGTCGACGGCGCGTTGTGTTCCACGCGCGCCTCTAAGAGCTGTCAGCACGAACTGACGGGGTCCGCTAGGGCCGATGCCGCCGGGGCTGCGGGTTGTTCGAAAGAGATACCGTGGCCTCTGGCACAGGCAACTGAAAGAACACGGGTGGGTTTTAGTCAGTAAAAGTCTGACACTCCCTTCTGCTCCGCCCAGAGCGGGAGGAGTCATTTGATGATTTCCCACCCAGAAAAAAAAAAAAAAAAATGGCATTTTTCTTTCTCTTAAAAGGAATCTGAAACTGCTAGCCTAGAAATTAACTACGAGTACAGACTGCATTATAAGAAGCATTCATTATTAATTCCTCCAGCGTGCAGCTCACAGGAATGTGTTTATTAAAACTCCTTTACTTAGTTAATAAAAACTAGGTATAGTTATTATTTTGCTGAATGAAATATTCATAATGAAAAATGCATAGCTTAAAAAAAAGTGACCGGATATAAGTTCGGATGAATAATGAATGCAGTCTGAGCTGGACAAGCGCCGCGTATGAATTCACAATCCGCCGTCCGTCGGTCAAGGTGCCACTTTTCTCACCACTGCATCTGAAAATCTGGAAAACATTAGCATTTTTGATTTAATGGAACGCCACTTTGAATTAGCAGAATACCAGCGTCAGGTATTGTACCTGGCATATGCTGAGCTGGACTCCCATTTGGTGCAACCATGAGACACACACCGCCCAGTAGTGATCGACCGTTATAGACTACCGTTATTTACTTGTACGAGGTGTCTATGGGTCAATTTAGCTTTTAAATCTTTGTTTTTTTTATGTTTCACCTTTTTTTGATGATTTTTTTTATTACTTGGTTTGTGTCTTTTGTTGCACTGAATAAAAGTTTTATCTATCTATCTATCTAATTAGGCATCCTATTTTGCTCTCGTCCTACCTTGCTGTTGGTTGGTCCTATTTTGTTCTTGTTCTTTCTTTTACCTGCGGGGTAATTGCGTAACACATTATTAGTAGCAATGGCTCTCATTGTGACAGTTCATTAACATTCATTGCGTTATTTACTTTGTTGAGTACATACATTTTTCGAACATAAATATGATGGAATGGATTAGCAATATCCATCAAAATTATTCAGATTATGATTGATCGTGTTTTACGCAATTAGGGTGCTGTGCTTAGTGCGATTAAAAAAAAAACATTTCCTAACTAAGACTGTACAAATTACATGATGCTGCAGTTTTGACTAACCTTGTTTTTAGGGTTCCGTACCACAGAAGGCAAAACGGAACCCTTATAAGATCACTTCGTTGTCCATCTGTCGGTACGTTCGTCTCTCAGGAACGTGAACAGCTATCAAGTTCAAATTCATATCAAATACTCAGGGCTGCAATCCCTTGAAGTAGTGAAAAAATCAAAGTTCTAAGAAAACGCAATATAAAATACGGACGTTTATGTTCATTTATGCCGCATATTTTGACACTCGCAAAGGAATCAAAACCTATAGGGTACTATGGCAAGAAGCAATGTAATGTAGCACAAGTAAAGGAAAATTCTGAAAACCGTAATTTTGTAGTTACATTTTCATTTGTTTCATTCTCCTCTCCTCTCCTTTTCTTTCTATAAATTTGTACGGGACCCTGGGTGTGCGAGTCCGACTCGCACTTGACCGGTTTTTTTTGTTAGCCTCTATCGTGTCCCACTGCTGGGCAAAGGCCTCCCCTTTTTCCTTTCAAACCTCCCTGTCTTGTGCGATCTCTGGCCATGTTGGCCCTGCAAACATTATTAGATCGTCACACCACCTTCGCCGTGTTGTTTAGCGACAAAAATATATTGTTAACTTTTCCTTGACTGATGTTAAAGGAAAAGTTCACGTATTTATAGAATCTAATCTTAGTACCTTTACATTGTATGACATTTTTATCTTATCACCCACTCATTCTTCTAGAAATACTTGACATTTAAAAACGATCTCGTCTTATTTTTTTTTATTTTGAAGACTATAATTATCACCACCATTTCTATATGTATGACCTTCTATTAAATGTTCCTTTCATCTGTTAATTAAGTGATATATAATAATAATAACACGATAAACGAACTGCTAATCACTTAGACGATAGTACAAACAATACGGAATTCTCACTGCTCGGTTGTTTGATCTACAACTCCAATTTAATTGAGGAAGTGAACAGTTTTGTTGGAATTGTAAATTGTCTGTAACTTAGCTGCTAGTTAATCACAAAGTCATACATGGTACTAACTAGTTCCCCAAGGCACTGATTTCTGAGCATACGGGTGACAAGTGACAATCGACGCTAGTGTCTATGCGAAGCATGGTTGTCCCATATCTCATCTTAACTCAGATAATTAATTTGTGCCAACATAAAGTTCGTCGCAGTGAGCCTTACCTGTATGAAAATTTAGCGAAGTCAGCAGTGGAATCCTTCTAATTAACGAGGCGCAGAAAATTGCTGCGTGCTTTAGACATGTCGCAATAATTACTTATCTGTGATGTCGCTCTTACGAATTTGCCGAACACATTAGACCGTAAAGACGCTTAATTACTGGCAGTTTCACACCTCAGCTACAACGATGAGACGTGTCTGTCACAATTAATTCTGTGAATCATACGAATATACATATATTTTGTTCCCAGTTGTTTTAGGACATTTGTGTTTAATTGACTGTCATTAAACATTGTTGTGTGTAGAAACTCTCAAGTAACTGTCGTTGTTATTCGAGAGAGCGATGTATGTTGAGCTTTTATGTATTGAGCTTGAGCTTGTTTGTGCAGGGGCTGATTTTTCAATCATCTGATAACTTTATTCGAGGAATCATTTTGACAGTAATTTCATACAAAAACTGTCAAACGTCAATTTTATTCCTCGAATAAAAGTTATCTGGCGAGGGCAAAATCAGCTATGAATCAAAAATGTTTACAAGACAAAAGCTCCCCGAAAATCGGGCCGAATGCCATTAAATATTAAAACGCCGATCTCTCGCTCAGCATATTTCAATAGTTTCCCCACGATTCATGCAAATTTTATGAATTCAGTTGCAGGTCTGTTTAAACTTGAAGACACAACAGCACTATGAAACTTTAAGTCCCAATTTGGGGCAGCGTTGTTATTAAAATTAATCGTCTTATGTCGGACAGCTTAGCTAACAGTGTTGTCTTGTGTACCCAGGCTTACAATATATTTAGTAGCAATGGTCTGCTCTAATCCTCTTGAGAGAAAAGGATTTGTTCTGAGAAGGTCAATTGGCTAACGTAGTTTGTTAGTAGGTTATCTAAGCTACTATTGCTTTATAAGCTCTTCATGGATCCCTGCTTTGATTTTCTGCCGGGTTATTCTGTTAAAATCTTGAAGCGTACCGAATAGACACTAGAAATTGACACCAGAGTGCGCGCAAAATAAGTTCTCAAAATGATCGTTTGCCACCATCTTGAAGTTTATGTCAGGTATCCAGAGTGTGCTGTGTTCCCTGTTTTCTAAAGTAAATAATCGCTATCATTATGAAGAAAGTGATTAAAAGTGCTGCACTTTTAATCACTTTCGGCATCAATCTTGAAATCAAACGTCCCGCGCAGACTTATCTAGCGCGCATTCTATTGTCAATTCCTAGTATCAATAATGCTATTCTGTAAAACATCTCACCTTGAAAACTTAGTAGAAGTGAGTTTGAAGTGAGTCAATAGTGTCAATCCCTAGCATCGGATGAGATAAAAAATCACTTCAAACTCAATTCACTTAAGTTTTCACAGTGACAATTTTACAGCAGGTAAAATGACAGCTCACTTCCAACTCATTTCTTCTAAGTTTTCACGGTGAGATTTGTACAGAATAAATCGGCAGGTCATATTGCAATGGTTGCAATGGTTTATTTTATTTTCTTGTTTTGATTGTTGTTTTTATTTATTTATGTATAATTGCATGCTGCACTGGTTAACGTCATCACGCCAACGCCGGCTGCCGCTGAAAACCAGCGCTTGGGCTCTGTCTCGTATAGGGTCTTAGCATTATGCTGAGCGATGGCCGTTTTGCGTGAATGTGACGCATGTTTACCCCCAACTTGTTTTTTTGTGTGTTTATGTCCTTTTTTCATGCGTCATGTTTGTCGCAAATAAATGCATTTTCTTTCTTTCTATATTGATTATGAATTTCTTGAAGAACAATGAATCTTAGACTGCGGTTTAGTGCAACTTTAGAATGCAACGTCCGGCGCATCACACCTCGCTGGCGCCTTGAGGACTAACCTTACTTTAACCATGACAATAAAACTTTCCTTATTACTTTGTGCTGATACGAGGCTGCCTAGATTTAAGCATTTGCTTCCCTGGGTGGGAATCTGCATTACAGTTTTTATTCTGCAACAAAACAAGGACATACTGAGAGTAAAATAATTAAGAGCTAAATGAAATGAAATTGTTTATTTCTAATTATAAATAGGATATCGGTATCACTTTTACACGTCATCCATCCTAATATTACAAATTCGAAAGTAACTCTGTCTGTATGTTACCTTTTCACGCCTAAACCACTGAACGGATTTCGATAAAATTTGGCAAGGAGGTAGATGGCATCCTGGTGAAGGACATAGGTTACTTTTTGTCCCGGCAGCACGTTCCCGTGGAATACATTTAACTTAAAATAAAAATTAACAAGCTAGATGCAGTCTGTCTGCATCTAGCTTGTAAATTTTTTGTTAACTTTTCCTATCTAACTACCCCTGAGAAGAAATGTCGAAGCAAACTAAGGGGTCAAAAACGAATAACAATGCTTTTACGATACAGGATAATGTTTCTTTAACATAGATTTCCATCGAGTGACATCCTATATTACGCAAGAGGGTTCTCGCAAATAGCACAAGTGTTGGTGACACATTTCTTTACTTACACACATATATTGCACAATTTTCTTAACACTCCTAACAGCCGGCTGAGGCGAGAAAGTTCATAGAGAAAACGTGTGTTTTTCTTAGCTTGTCTTATTTGGTACACAAAATATTATAACGTAGGATGATTTTAAGAAAATTATTGTTTTTTTAGTTTTTGAATGTAAGTAGGTAGCCTACTTAATAGAAAATTTCTAAAAAAAACACAATCGTGTTTGATAAATGTGTATGCAGTCTGACACGCCCTCCGCGGGAGAAATTCCTTGATGACCTTCCAATCCAAAAAAAAAAGGGTGGCATCAACGCGCAAACTGTACATAAACATGAAATTAAGTACAAGCGTAAAATATTAAATAAAAAATTAACTGTTCCACACATTTTGTTTTTTATGAAACAGTGAATTTTACACACCATGTAAGTCTTAGAAATAAAACATGCTTTGGTGTTTACTGTAAGTGCAGAAAGCAATTGTTATGTAAATAAATAAATGTAAGAAAACATATTCTTAACATTCCGTGAAACAATAGGTACATAGGTATCTATGTAAAACAATAGATAAATAGGTATCTATTGTTTTTACTTTATATACGGTACTGATGAAAGTACCTATTATAATGCTATCATTATAATACTTTTACAATGATAGCATTCGTTCGTATATAAAGTTAACTTACTACATAATTATTATCTGAACAAACTAAGTTTAGCTTTCTATAATTAATCCAAGAGTAAATCTTAGATTTCCAATATATGTTTTCACTTGATGACTTGACTTATCTTTGGCGATAAATGATACGATTTATATGACCAAGAGACAATTTTTCTTGGTAAAGCAAAAGATAACGTCTTGACAGACAATAAAACAAAACACTAGTAGAGTTCCTTATTATATTTTCTCTTTTCGTCGTGTCTGTGATACCTCATAAAGCTCTCACATTTAAGGGGCAATTCTCGTAATTTTAAGAACGTTCACAGTCACAAGGCCAATTCTCGTAAATAAAAACATTCAAAATCTAGTCGCAGTCTCATCTCAGTGACAAACAAATGTCAAGAACTTGGCAAAATGTAAGGAAATTAGAGGTATTTTTGACAGATTGAGACTGAGATCAGACTCTCGACGTTCTTAACATTACGAGAATTGCCCCTCTGATCTCAGTCACAATCTGTCAAAAGTACCTCTGATTTCCCTACATTATTGACAAGTTTTGACATTTATTGTCGCTGAGATGTAATTGCGACTAGATTTTGAACGTTTTTAATTACGGGAATTGGCCTTCTGACGTTGGTTGACGCCGCGTAGACACTGCGCCAGTGTTGCGCTTACGATGCGTGTTCATTTGACAAACGCCTACGCTATGTAGATGCAAAGGGTACTTGAGTACCTAAAATTCATGATTACACAAAAGGTTATTTTTTGTACTTGCTCGCGTATATTGAACTCCTAATTTTGTGAGTTTTGTAAATTTTCGAGATTGCGGGGGTGTTAAATATAAATTAAAACTTGATACTAAAATATTCGTCTGTTCATTATAAATTTATATTGTTATTCTATTGTTATTCCTATAACTAGATTTAGGTACCCTGAATCTAATTAAAGGAATAAGGTAAATAATCTAATTATCAAAACCTTTGGTATAAATGTTTCTTATACAGAAAAAATGGTCTCAGGAATAAGTTTTCACTCCATTTAGTATTTTCAGTCCATTGGTCATTCGAATGGCGGCATCGACTATGCTGTATATATAGTTCAAAGTAGGTGCGTCATTTGCAGCACCATCCCGTTTATACTGCCGTGCCAGCATTTTTGTCACCAGCATCAACCTAGGTACCATATTATTGCACCGCCAGCACAATGACACGTCACATGAATTATTTATGACGTCATAACACGATATAGTCACAAGTTTATGTCACATTAATGTTAAATCAATAGTTGGTTAACGGGCTGAACGTGGATCAAACTCAATCACTCTCTTGATTGTTTAGCGTCTTGGTAAACAAAGGAACAGGATGAGAAGCAAGATATGAGCTAAATTCTACAATAATTAATATGAAACTTGATAGTTCGAGCTTTGTGTGTGTTGATTGGTTAGGCCTGTGATTTGCTCGTTCCATCGTAGACCTCATCAATCGCTTTCCATCAGGCGAGATCGCGGTCAAGAGTTGGCCCATTTCGCAGTAAAAAAATGTTATAGACTCCTATGAGTGAGCTCTGAGTGACCCTATCATACAGGTTGTCAGGTTAAACGAGGAATTTATTTACGGGGGGTAGTACTTTCATATTTCAGAGTCGGTCCCGTAGTAAAAGTTGTTCATCTTCATTAACCCTCGCCTAAAGTATATCCCCCTAACACCCTGAATATTGGTTTCCACGAAGCCTAACATACAAATCGATATCGCAAATGTTCTTTAGTAAACACTGCTCATTGCCTACCCTCACCTTTAGTAAGAGTTATGGAAAAAGGAGTTGGGATTATTGGTCTGACCATACTACGAACAACTCAATTGCAATACAATAGCGATTCCTAGGTAATATTACATTCTGATCACTACCATTGAACCTTTGTAAAAGAAAGCTGAGGTACTTCAAATAATCTTTCTTGCCAAATGATGGCTCGAGGTGACTCGAGAAAAAAGGGGAGGTCGCCAATACTTAGCCGAGAATCACTGAGCAAACTTTTATCTCCCAAAGAGTAAATATCACTTAAACCTGATTTTCACTTAAGTGTGAAGGCACCGCTATTGTCACCTAAAACAAATATTGACATTTCTCCTTTGTACTGAATTTCGATACAAGCAATAGGTACTGGAGTGCTATTCCGTGGCTTTCGAGGCTCACTCAAGTGAGCTCACACAATTCTATAGATGAGCTAGACTTGTTACTGCTGTAAATAATCGCGTTCCACACGTCGATCTTCGCAAACGTACGGGATAACGTCCCGTGTGATACAAATAAACCTTAAACCCGCATTGATTGAAACGCGATGCTATTCTAATTAAACATGTTCATTACTTAGAACACACGGCTTGGCTTCGGTAATGTAACGAATACCTCCGCCCCGTCGACACGTCAGGAGTAATCGAAACGTGGAACATTCGCACAATTTACCCGAAGACTGCCAACACACCACCTTGAGTTGCGGGTCACGATCTCCAGCAATGAGATATGCGACTAACTACGCATGTTCAACCGCACGTGTTTCCCTGATCATGACACGTTGTACAGCCAATAGTGTCAGCTCCATTAAACACAAGTACCTAACGCCTTAACGAGAAAGGGGATCCATTCCGGGCATCGTAATGATCAAACAATGCACTTCGTTTGTCAACAAAAACCTTGTAGAATCCGATCACGTTCCTATTGTTCATATTTTGAGTTTCGGTGAACTTTGTGCTGATGGATTTCAGCTATATTAGAGTCAATATGTTTGTTATTTAAGGCACGCAAAACGAAATCAGGTCAACCCGGTGGCTGCGGACACAGTATCAATGCACGTACACTGAGAGAAACATAGCTGGACGCGTAAGCACTGCAAAGCGTCAAATCCAGAGTTTGTGCAATGTTTCACGTCCTTCCGATAGCATCGCATTTATGATGACCGTGAAAATAAAGCAATCGGCTGTGAAATGGAATCCGCAACATTGTTTCCTCTCGCGTTTACCGTTAACGGTTAGTTGCCAATGGAAGTTACTTGCGCATAAAACACTGCTGTATTGTTGCCATTTGTTGGTACATTAGTAAGTGGACTAGTCGAACCGTTCGTAGTTGGCTGCTCGCTTAGTCAGCGATGAGTCAGCTTGTTACTGAGCAATTCTACAATCGTGCCGTTCAGATGTATGCCGTTGTGATGCCGATCATGAGGCTGCGTCGAAGATTGGTAATAGGCGCGTTGAACATGTAGCCTAGAAGGAATTGGTTAGTTTGGTTGCTCAGTCACCCTCGGATGTTATGATTTAACGGCATCTTCGTTTTCTTTGATAATCAGCAGTTCCGTGACCGACTGACTGACCAAGCCTTCACCACTGAAAAATAAAATAGGCAAATGATGAAGATCTGTGCCACAAATGGGACGAGGACTTGAATTTTGTAAACGAAAGAAGTCTGCAACAGCTACTTAATAATATACTTACTTACAATGCAATGCAATGGCGTAAACGCCTCTAAATTACTATAGCATACAAACCAAGGAATGTTATGTTGAAACTAGATGCAACAGCGAGGTACTATTCTATGATGATAAATTGTATTGCTTACCGAATAATAATGAAAGGTTCAGTAGCAAAAGCGAAAGAATTTTAACGTTAAAAATCTAAAAGTTTGAAAGGGTTATTATTTTCCCCTTGATATATTTTTAAATGGATTAAAAGCTAAAAGGTTCCGAAATGGAACGCGGAATTTACTCCCACAAAATTGGTTTACATAACAATATAACTGTATTTCCACAAAATTGCAGTCTATAGTCTGCGTAAGGAAAATAACAGACTCGCAATTTTTGTCCTCACGAGATGCAGGCATTCATCAAGGTCTCTAAGGCGTAACAATGAACTATCAACCTCTCATGCATTATTACTAGATGTAGGAGATGGTCTCGTAGAAAGCGGAGTTGTGTATTCAGCCTATAATTTGGAATAGCATATAAAAAGGCCGGTAGCCTAACCTGTTAAGGGGGTGCGATAAGGTAGCCCGCGAAATTCGATTTTTCTTACTTTTCTTGCGTTAACAAGTTGTATTTTTCTTGATTATAATTTGTTACGGCCGCGAAGTATATTTAGATAACGTACAACCTGGTACTAACCTGCAAATTCCAAAAAAACGTAAGACTATATGAATTTCGCGGGCTATCCTGCTGAAGATAGTCTGCGAAATTCATATTGTCTTTTGATCTGAGCATCTTACATGCCATGTGTATACTCGTGTTTTCTTGTAGGTTTCTAAAATTTTGATGTATCTGCTTGATATCCCAAAAATATTTAACATAACTCTGAAAATAGTTTGTAAGACCAATGAAACCCACAATTAGCTCGGAGGGCTCTTAACTATCAAAAATAACTTCAATAATCTTAACTAATTCTTGCTTATATTGTTCTGTGTGTATTCGATTTTGCCTCGCAAGCATATTGCAAAAACGTCCGCTCACCCGTTCCACTAACTGTGGGACCAACGCTTGAACCTACGTAAGGTCACAGACGTGTTTCTAAGGAAGAATTCATCTCATTTTGCCTTTTTATTTCCAGCATATCGTACAAAGGAAAATATATAGCGGTATTCAATAATTTAATTTAGGCACGAGGTTATTACGTAGATTATTTTCATTTAATTACTTTCACAAATTCTCATAAGCCATCATTTGTTCAGTCCAACTTGGCTTCCTAATGGACGATGTTCTCCTCGTTAAGGTTTTAATTAAAAATACTTCGAACTCGGCGATATGTTACTTTCGAAAGAACTTGAATAAATATTTATCATCCAGTCTCGCATAAATAATAGGAACTTTGTTTGTACTCGGGTACCGTCACTTTTATATCGTTCTACAAACTCATTTGATTCTTAACAATAATTTGTGTGCTAGGAAGTGTTTACTATCTCTTTCATCAACATCATCATTTCAGCCGAAAGACGTCCGCTGGTGGTCATAGGCCTCCCCCAAGCACCGCCACTTCGACCGGTTCTCTCTACAATCCTTTTACAATGCTAAAACCAGAATAAACGACCGACATCTTGGAGAGAACATTGTCAGAAGATAAAACAAAAAATACCTTTTCACTTACGTACCTACCTATTCGTTCATGTCCCAGCTAGCCATTCAGCGGAGCTTCCATAAATTCGCTGATACACACAGGTACTTAAATTGCCGACACAGAATCTAAATTGCTCGGAAAAATGTTTAATCACCCAAAAGACCACCCGACATAAATTATGCAGATAGACGAATACCTAATTGGATTTCTAAAGTATTTTCGCTTTGAATGAAAACGCTGCGAGTGGCGGCTGCGTAGGTGTGTTTCATTTCCCAGTCTGAGGGTTAAACAAACATAGTTTCGACTTTTGTGAGGCCTTGACTTGAGCTGCTGTACCTCCCACATAACCCACTGTATGTACATAAATAGGTTGTGTCGACCTGCTTTTACATCCGTTTTTCACGCAGGTATTCATTACAATCTGAGAGATGAAACCCTAATGTACTCTGAATTATGCATGCGTCCTTTGAACATCCTCCAAGACATTCCGTGGATAAAAGAGACACATATTTACTAGAGAGAATAATAGACTCGCAGCGTCTGAATGGAATACATCATTCTTCTTTACTATGTCATCGTTACAGTAAAACTACATTTGTACTTTTCTTTTACACTAGCTTCTGCCCGTGATTTCGTTCGCGTGGAAATGATAAGACACCAAAATATAGGGTGATTACCCCGTAGGGTTGTAATGCTTTTTTGTTTTTTTTTTTAAATATAATTTTGGTCTGCAGCAGCTAAAATATGAAGAGAGTCAGGACTGGTGACGCGATATGCAGTTATCCGTGTAAGAAGCAGTTTGTCCTGAGGTCGACAACCACAACCTTTTCAATAGCCATTTCCCATTGCTTGCGGATATTTTGGTTTTTTGTGAATTAATGAATGCCTGTGTTCCTGCATATACTGCCTAATGGCACAACAGTGATACACTGACTGATGCATTCTTACAGATTATTCCTGGCGAACAGCTATCACTATACATATATTATTATATAATATTATAACAGTACATTGTAAACACAGGATTTCTCATTAATAGTCCCTTATCAAAGATATTTATTTTTCTTATAACCAAAGATGACGGAAGAGGTCTTTACGATTTCCTATGTACCTAGGTACGTTCTACGAACTATCATAATAATAATATAACAAAATATACATATTTTCTCCGGGAGTTCTCGTCTAGCTAACGGAAAGTATTTGCATAGACACAACCTTGTAGCCAGGATAATCCATCAGCAACTAGCTCTGAAATACAACCTTGTGGAATCATATGCTGGTATGGTACTACAGGTATGTGCCCGACCCAGTTCTCGAAAATGGAAATATCACATTGTACTGGGATCGATCCATAATCACTGACAGGACTATTGTTGCCAATAAGCCTGATATAGTGGTGGTGGATCGATCAGAGTGGCACGCAATGATTGTTGACATAACCGTCCCGCATGATGAGAACCTGGAAATTCCACCCCTAAGAGGGTGAAATGGGGGGATTTTGTTAGTATGGAAAATCTTATTCCTTGAGTTAATAAGACTTGAAACTTGGCACCAATACTAATCTAAGTAAATTATGAAGTTTGCCATTTTATGTTTTTCTAAACTACCCCCTAAAAGGGGATTGGGGGTTTCAAACTTTGTATGAAATAATTTTAGCGCAGTCCGATTATCTCGAAGCTCACTATTTATACCTACGATCGAAAGTAAAGAATAATGTGTATCAGGGTTTTTCGAAAATTATCCCTGACGGGCTGAAAAGGGGTAGTCAATTTTACAGGGGAGGATTTTACTGCATGGTTTGATAAACTCAAAAATTAGTATAAATAATCTTTGAGTCAAGTTATGAATACAACCCAAACGATTTTTTAAAATTCCACCCCTTTTTTTTTTTTTTTTTGGGGATGGGAAATCATCAAATGACCCCTCCCGCTCTGGGTGGAGCAGAAGGGAGTGTCAGACTCTTACTGACTAAAACCCACCCGTGTTCCTTCCTTAGCCCTTTATGTACCAGGGCAGCGGTAACCCTTTCGGACGATCCCGCTACCCCGGCAGGCTTCGGCCCTGTCGGGCCCCGTCAACTACGCTGACATCTCTTTGAGGCGCACGTGGAACACATACGCGCCGTCCGGCACGGGCCTGGTCCTGATCGGACGGAGAGCTACCCATTGCTCTCAGCCCGCAGGCCCGCGCCTACGGTGGCCGGGAGTCGTCACGCGACTCCCTCGGCGGCTGAGGCGTAAGGATCTCTCCCTTGCCCATCCCGCCACCTCCTTCGCTGGCATGACTGCTTCGCAGAAGGAGGTGACCGCCTCCCACTCCCTCTCGCTCCGGACCATAGCTTGCACCAGGGCCGGACGCGAGAGGTCGCCGCCGCTGCCGATCGCCTCTACGAGGACACGGCGGTGCTCTGCCCAAGCCGGGCAGACCTCCACCGTATGCTCCACCGTGTCCTCTGGGCGATCCTCGCAGTGGTGACACCCGGGCGTCTCCTCCCGCCTGATGATGTGCAGGAACCTCCCGAAACATCCGTGTCCGGAGAGGACCTGCGTCAGGCGGTAGGTGAGAGCGCCGTGACGCCTCTCTAGCCACTCCTCAAAGAGGGGTCTTACCGCCGCTATCGTGGCGTGCCCTGCGCTGGGTTGCGATAGTCGCGCCTTTCATTCCGCCATGAGATCGCGCCGGAGGTCCGTCCGCTCCGCCGCGGTTTGCCGCGGGTGCAGAGTTTCCCCCCGACGTAGTGCCTCCGCGCGCCAGTCATACAGGCGCGCGAGGACTATCGCCTCCAGATCCCATGGCGGCAGTCCGGCAAGGAGGCTTGCTGCCTCGCCCGAGATCGTGCGGTATCCCCGGATAAGCCTTACGGCTATCACCTTTTGGGGCGCGTTCAGGTAGTGTGCGGCTCGCAGCCGCAGTGAACGCGCCCATACCGGGGCCCCATATGGGGCCATGGACCGCACGACCCCCGCGTAAAGCCTCCGGCAGGAGGCGTTTGGCCCCCTCAGGTTGGGCAGGAGCCGCTTTAAGGCGGCCTCGGCCCGTTCCAGTTTGGGGGCCAAACGTCGGAAATGCTCGACGAAGTTCCACCGGCTGTCGAGGACGAGACCCAGGTATCTCATCGTTGTCTCGACGCCGATGTGAACCCCTCCTACCATCAGTTGGGATCCCGAAGGTGGCCCGTACCGGGGCCCATGAAAGGACATGGCCTCGGACTTGTGCAATGCCACCTCGAGACCCAACTGCCGGATCCTTTCCACGACTATCGCAACCCCGCGTGTCATCGCGACGGCCGCCGCCTGATGCGACCTCCCCTGCGCCAGGACCAGCGTGTCGTCAGCGTAGCAAACTGCACTGACGCCATCAGGAAGGTCGGCCCGCAGCACCCAGTCGTAACCGATGTTCCTCAGGAGCGGCCCCAGAACCGATCCCTGTGGGACACCGCACGACATCTCTCGCCGGTTCCAATTCCCGTCGCGACCGGGGTAAATGACGGCTCTGTCCGTCAAATACGCCCCGACTATTCGACGGAGGTAAGTCGGCACCCGGTGATACCGGAGTGCCTCCCCTATGCAGCTCCAGGGCAGGGTGTTGAACGCCTTGGCGATGTCGAGTGACACCGCCACGACCACCCCACCCCGGGACACCGCGTCCCCCGTCGTGAGGGCTCTCACGCGCATGATGGCGTCCACCGTCGAGCGCCCCTTGCGGAAGCCAAACTGGCACTCCGCAAGATCCGGCCCCGTCCTCACCAGGTGCCCAACGAGGCGGCCCGCAATCACTCTCTCAAAGAGCTTGCCGACCTCGTCGAGCAGCACTATGGGCCGGTATGCGGACGGAGAGTCCGCAGGGCGCCCTGGCTTCTGAATGAGGACCAGCTTCCCCGTCTTCCAACGGAGTAGAAACTGGCCTCTCTCCATGCATGCGCTTAAGAGCGCCTCCAGTCGAGGCCCGAGAGCCCTCGAGGCCAGGACCCAGGCTTTACCCGGCAAGCCGTCGGGTCCCGGGGCGGTATTTTTGGCCTTCAGCCTGCCTACCGCCGCTCTCAGATCTACCCTGGTCACTTCGGGGGTGTCGTCGTCGTCGTCCGTGTGGTCCGCTTCGGGCACCGCAAGTGGCGGAGCCATAGGCGGGGGAGTATGCTTCCCCCGTGAAGGGAACAGAGCGCTCACCACTTTCTCCGGGGCCCAGGTGCGGAGTTTATTCCGCACCATTCTGTAAGGGCGCCCCCACGGATCTCGGTTCAGAGTCTCCAACATCTCCTCGCGGGCCGTATCCTTGGCCCGCTGGACAGCCTCTTGGAGGGCGGTCTTCGCCGCTCTGTACCCCTCGTACAGCTCCACCTCCGTGGCTTCCGCATCCGGAGGGCGGATGCGGAGCCTGCGGTGCCTGGTGTACCGGTGTCGCGCGTCGACGCACGCCTTGCGTAGCGCCCCAACCTCCTGCGACCACCAGTACACCTGACGTCGGGCGCATCTTGGCCGGACTCGGGGCATTGCCACGTCACAGATCTCGGACATGCCTCCCGGAACCACTCCGCCTCATCGTCGATGTCAGCAGGCCTGTCCGGTGAAAACACCCAGGCCTGCACGATCGAGGCTTCCAGGAGAAGCTCCCGGTCCAGCTGCTTCAGCGCCCACCGCGGACCACTCGGGGCTTGTTGGACCAGCGCGCTAGAGGTCTGGGTGGAGACATCAAACCGGATATACCGATGATCGGAGTAGGTCTCCACCGCCTCCATGACGCGCCAGTCAATGACACGCTGTGACAGAGCGGGGCTGGCGAACGAGATGTCCACTACCGACTCGCCCCGCATCCGCACACACGTAGGAACAGTACCCCGATTTAGGACGACCAGGCCTGTTTCCAGAGCCCAGTCCTCCACCATCCTGCCCCGCACATCCGTGCAACGGGAACCCCAGGCCAAATTCTTGGCGTTGAAGTCCCCGAGCACTAGCATGGAGAAGGCGTGGTTTCTGGCGACGACGACACTCAACTCTGTTAAAGAGTTTTGGAACTCGGCGAGAGATCGGCTCGGAGAGAAGTATACTCCCACTACTACAATCTCTCCGAACCGTGCTGCTACGCACCCCTGTCCCCTCGTGACACCTTCGAGGGACGGGGTACCGGCGGCAGCTGACGAAATTATGGCCACTGAGCCGTTCAGGTCTTCCACCCAGTCATCCCTGGGCGGGAAAAAGTACGGCTCAGCGACCACGGCGATGTTAATCGACCACTGCGCCATGCTCTGGAGCAACAGGTCCTGAGCGCAGGCGCAGTGGTTGATGTTCGCCTGGAGGAGGCGTATAGGAGGAGACATTACTCCTCCATTTCAGCCCCCTCCCGGGCTCCCTCGGCAGTGGTGGCGGCGGCGGCGGCGGCGGCAGCGGCGGCGGCGGCGGCGGTGGTGGCGGCGGCGGCGGCGGCGACGGTGGCGGTGGCGGCAGCTGTGGCGGCGACGGTGGTGGTGGTGGTGACGGCGGCGGAGGGCCTGCCTTTCCTCCTGGCTTCGGCGGGTGGAGCGCAGGACTTGCTTCCCGCCCGGTGATCGGCCGGCTTGCCAGCAGCCGCACATGCGACGCAGTGTGGCGCGGCGTTGCACGAGCCGGCCGTATGTCCGGGCTTCTTAATGATGTCATGAATGACTGCTTAGCTTCTAGGTAGGTATAGCGGGATGATAATTATTAAAAAAGTTAAATCTGTAACTACCTGCAATATTCTAACCTTTACACTCGTCTTTTTACAGTTTGCTGTAAACTATAGAAGAATACGAAAAATATGCAATATTTCTCATCCCTCATACTTCGACTGGAGATTTTACTACGATATTATTTTATGTATTGATTTTATATCCGTACACTTAAGGGAGTTCGGATATAAAATGTAGTGTCCCAATCTATAAAATCCGTCACGATTTGGGAGTGTTAAAATCTTTTACACGGTTTAACTCAGTCAAACTTTACAGTCCGATTATTTTTCGAAGACAATTACTTAATCGGCTTACAACTGTTAAACTTTGTGAAATGAACATCGCCAGTGAGGCGCCGCTCACCGAGGGTAAAATTTTTACGGATTCCCTACAGATCTTGCAAACCTTTTGTTTAAATGCGGAGAGTGTCCGCAATTACGTCCTTCGTTCGTGTTCTTTTACTGTGTTTTGTGCCAAGGTTCCTTGTAAACAATTACAAGGAACTCGATAAACACGTTCGGCATGTTCGGATTGTATTTTACCACATAAATACTTAAGCAGCGCGTTCGTACAATGATAATACATCTGACGGCACAGCGGGGACACCTGTATTTATTAGAAGTCAGGCGTGCCGGGAGTAGAAATAAGTGACATCGAAAGCATTCGGTTCATCCGGAGCTGTGGCTTGTACAATTTCACTGTCGATTACGTTGACACGAGTCGAGGCACGCCGTTCAGCGACAGACAAAGGGACAATAGTCGAGTGGCTTTAAAAATGTATTCTGCTTGCGCGGGAAAATTGAATAGTCCACGAGTATTTTTATACAGCAAAAACAAAGCTCTGTTTGCGTAGCGATAGTGAGCTTTAATGCGATTACACAACAGCACATAAGCAATCTTAGGTTTAGTTGGTTAACCACATAATATTATGAAGGTATGCTTTGACCGCGCGAAGTATGCCTCCTGCGAGCTTAGATAATGTTGTAGTAACTGTGAATAAAGTTACGTTGATACTGAGCAATAGTACGATATCTGTCGACAACTCGACAGTATCGTTTTGTCTAGAGCGGGATCTCAGCGCCTTTCGTGACTCGACTCGTGCTTGACTAAGACCGGTTCACCATCCTACACCGCAGAATGTGGACTTATAGCTAAGTATACAGCCTAGACATTTAACAAGACCATTCTGTCTTTAAAAAGCCCACACGCTTTGATATTTCGGTACCTTTTTGAAAAAGTATATCATTATGTTTAGTTAGTCTAGAAGTTTATTATGTAAATTCAATGATATTTCGGCTATTTATAAGGCAACTTAGGCTATAAAAGACCCCGTTTGAGCTCGTTCAAGGAGTGATTCTTGGCTTGTTTAATAGAAAATCTGGCGTTAAATAAAATAAACATGAATGAAACCTTTACAACAAAGAAATGCGGATAAGAACAAGGTTTTAAAAACGAGGTCACACTGGAATAGGTCTTATAAAATCCAAAGTTAGTGCGAAACTAAATTCTTAGCACTAAGGAATGCTCCTACTAGGTTTTACTAACAATACCTTATAGAAAAAAGTAAATATCACAATTTAAATGCACTCAATCACAAAGAAGCTGCAATAGCCCATCTTTTAAGGCGGTGTCTTTCAACCCAGAAGTCGTGAGATCGGACCCCAGCCGTTGCAAATTGACATAGATAAACATACATACCTTCTCCTATATCAAAAATAATTAATTAACCTTTATAGCTTTTTTAAGGGTACCAAGAAAACTATCACTTATAAAGTTTCTACACAGATGGCTAATGAACCTGAAAAAAAAAAACAACTTTAGTAAGCTTGAATATGCTTTTAAGCTTTTAACCTGATTTCCACGACGATGGGAGAATGCTGTCTACTTGAGGACTTGGGAGAGTACCTCTTAACGTGATTATACGCTCTAGTTCACTGATGATATCCACCGACTGTTTTTATTATATTTCCAGGGTGCTCATTCCACTGATAGCCGTATAACGTAAATTGCTGACAGGCTTATAATAGATATTTTTGCTGAGCTGTTCTCGTGTCGATTGGAGAGAAAATTTTATAATTTTACGTAGCTACGTATCTTCTAATTGGATACTAAAGTCTACCTGTTTCTGGGTTTGAACTCCTATAGCAAAATTCTTTCTTTAAGTTTGTAGTTAAACTAAAAAACAGGAATGACCAAAAAACTAAATAATAAGAAAAGCAGAATCAGAATAATTTATTTGTTAAAAAATATACAAACATTTAAATCATTTCGTGATACATTATAATACACTTTATTCTATGATCAGAAGGCTAATTCTCGTAATTAAAAATGTTCAATATCTAGTCGCAATCTCATCTCAGCGACAATCAGTGTCAAAAATATAGGAAAATTAAAGGTATTTTTGACAGATTGAGACTGAGATAGATCAGACTGTGAACGTTTTTTAAATTACGAGAATTGCCCCTCTGATATTGAACATCTGTGTCTGAACTAGATATAAAATATCTGTATTTCAGACATCAGGGCGTTGTTTAACCTCTATATACATAATGGTGTCTTTAATAGCGCTATCTCCATTTACCAAAGTATGTTTCCTTGCCACTGGTTTATCGAATCTACAGTAAAACTACATTGTACGAAGAGCCTATAAAATGTGAGGCCAGCATACACTGAAATTGTATCTAGCTTGATATGTCGTCGTGTGTACCATGTTTACCACACGCAAATACAAACTCCAATCAACTCATAACATGAGAACGAACACTTCTCTGCCTAACACAGCCAGGTCAACGCGTGATGGTCATGCCTAGATGTGACCTCTTAATAACTCACTATGCGAATATACATGCGCGCGTCCCACTTCAAACCGCGAGGAACGATTCACACTACATTAAATTCAGTAAAGTGCAATAACAGCGATGTATATGAGCGCATATTACTTCAGTTATGACTTACGTATATAGTTTTCCGGCTGTAATGCATTATGGGTCGGGGAAAATAAAATTAGTGGAAAACTACTGCATGAGCTTAGTTGTGACGCCTCCGACACGGAACTGCTTCAAGAATCGACTGGACAGATTAAATATCTCCAAGCTATACGACACACACGCATTAGCTAATTAGCTGCTAGTGTGTCTAACCAAATAATAATAATAATGAGCACGAGTTGTGAGTCGTGAGTTCGAACCCAGGCAACTTTACTTTTTATACCTATTTAATTTCAACACCACTGCACTCAAAATGGTGAAGGAAAACATCGTGAAGAAACCAGCAGGTCCTAGGACCAAAATCTTCGAAGATATGTGACATCCACCAACCCGCATTGGGCGCGTGTGGTTGATTATGGCCCACTCCCTCTCTCAGAGAGGAGGCCTGTGCTCAACATACTTCAGGCCTTATACATGAACTGAAAGTACGTACCATAAGGATGCTACAGTTTGGTGCAACTCCTGAAAATCCCTTCAACGACTTGTTACAAGAGAGGAAAGGGATTATTGCATTGCTCATAATTAAAAACCGAAGTTATTTTTATTATGTATTTAATTACAGAGTTTTATTTGTATTGATGCCAATGAATCCATTCTCATTATTTTAATGGTAAAAGCTAGAAATCCCAAAAACAGAATCCACAAGACCAATACGTAGGTTTACTACATATCCTAATAATCAAGTACTCATAATTGTATAACTTATTCCATAATAAAATTTTGACTATAAAAAGAAGAAAATGTTTTGTCCAAACAAAAAACATTTAAGGCAATATCTTGAACAACGATACTTAATCAAGATTAATCCCAAAAGTTAGATGGCGCACTTTGAAGTTTTAAAATATGATTTAAGAAGTTAAACAGAGATTCTAAACAACTTGGTGTAAGTATATTTAAATTATTTTATCCGGTCATAGCGCCTTATTTAATTACTTTCTTCTGAATAAAATGTTGATGATCCCGATATCAAATTGAGAAAACAAAAATCAAAAACCCGTGGATAGCTACTTTAGGCACTATTATAGGCTAGTTTTAATCTACTTGTCCATAACAGTCCATTGTAGGTCAATTGGGCATGTAGGCGGCTCTCATAGGTTGCAACCTATGAGAGGCCGACCTCGCGTCACAATCACAGATCAGTAATAGTAGTCTGTAGAGTAGTCCATTCGAAGCTCCTTCATATCGACAGGAAATAATCAGAATGCCGTGGTGAAAATAGGGGTGCGATCTACACATACTACAGTGCAACCTCAATATAACGTACCTCAATATAACGAATTACTCGATTTAACGAATTCTTCGTAATCCCCTTGAATTGTCCATAAGAGTCAATGTAAAATATACGATTTTTAAGAATTTTTGCGAACCTCTTTCTAACGAATTTTCAACTAAGTATCAAAAAAAAGTGTAAACCACTAATTAACGAATTTTGTCAACCCAAAACCTTTATATAACGTTCCCAATTGTATGTGATTCAGTCGCGACGTTTACCTTTTTATAACAAATTTTAGACCAACCTAACCTCAATATAACAAACCTCAGTTTAACGAATTACTTGATATAACGAATATTTACTTGTTCCCTTCCGATTTGTTATATCGAGGTTGCACTGTATAACCTAACATCACGCCTGTTTACCCTGAAGAGTTAGGCAGAGGTGTACCTATAGTACGCGCGATCTATATCATACAAATATGATTGAAAGAATGAAAAATTAGTTTATTGGTTGGTTGGTAAAAAAAAAACTTTATAACGACTACCCCTACTTCTTACTTTCTGTATTGTTATTCGTTCTTAAAGACTATAATAACGCACTTAGTTAAATTAATACCTTAGGTACTTACCTGTTTGTCAAAGTTCTTAGAAGAAAATTAATAATAAGAACTTATAATTAGTACTTATAATTATAAGTAGGTACTTATAATTAGACTGGCTGGAGCTCTCCGAAGAACCCATTGATGATGGGCAGTCTTTTCATTCATGAGAGAAAATACTGCCAGCGCCCTCCGTAAATCTCTAGTTAATAAAGAAAGTAGGTACCTACCTAGGTAGATAAGACCTATCTACGTAAGTTACATAATCTTATTCATACCGGAGTTGCCAATTAGTTAATTAGTGGAGACTCTGGCTGGTTCCTTTGACATTCAAAATCAGCATTCATACAGTCACCCCCATTAAAATAAATTGGTTTCAGTCAAATTTTAGTAATTAATGCATATCTTTACTGCTCTAGTTTTTAACTACGTCATCAGATTGTCCGGTCAGTAAATCCAAAAATTGTTTGCGAAAAACATATTATGTACCTTGTACATCAAAATGAATTGCAAAGCTGTCGGGGGGCGAAAAAGGTCCAATACAACATTGAATTCGGCTTCCCCATGCATTGTGTCGTGATTTACTTGTATTTATTTATTCAGCATCCCTTTCGGACAGAATTGCAAATGTTAAATAACACCGTACGGAGTGCTTTGAAATGGTAACAAGTTCTGGATTTTCAAAGCTTTTGCAAATACAGTGCAAAGAGCACTGCATTTTCAAAGAGCATGCAAGTAATCTCATGGTTTCTCAAGAACATTATTAAGCCAGAATCATAATGAATCCCCAAAAAAGTTTAGTTTTACACACTATGTTGTATGCATCCTACGAATTTCATACTGAGCTTTGGACCAGAGAGATACACTGACTAAAATATTAAAAATTTCGGGTACTGGCACTGATTATTGATTGACTGAACTTTCTTATCATGATTACATCTATAAACAGTTTTTCTACAGTTTCGTCTAGAGCGAAACCCCTATAATCATCTCATTTGAATGAATGCTGTCTAAGAATGAAAACGGTTGTGATAAAAACAGACGTATTTCTTCATTTCATGAAATATTACAGTAATACTCGTAATATGTTCGCTAATATAGTAGTTTTGAAATAACACCAAATAAATAATGGGTTTGCGAACCGGGACATTATTCACGCGTAGAGAGACGCTCGCGCTTTATTCACATTTGGTTAGGACAAATTGTGACGAATGAGGGTGCAGTATGGGGCTAACACAGATTTGCGACTAAATCGTCTTGTGACTTAGAATAATTGGGATAAACTGTTGGCGAAACCGGTTGATTAAGATCTCAAGAGTTAGGATAGATTTTGTGGCGTTTATCGTGTTTTTTGTTTTTGATTGCTGTATTATTATCAGTGATCGGATAATCGGATGCATATTTATCTAAAGTGTAGGTGTTGGTTATTATGGAATGCACTTTTGTATCGAAAAAATTCCGGGAATTCGGAATCGACAAATTTTGTTTTTTTTACTATAGAATCAAATCGGGTGTAGGAATATTTACTTAGTTTAAGGTGTTGGATAATATTATGGAATGCACTTTTGTATCGAAAAAAACCCGGGATTTATATTTAAAAAGATATGTTTTAAGAAGCCGCTTCCATAATTTCCTAATCAAAAATGAAATTTAGGTAAATATGCATCCGATTATCCCATAACTGATTATTATGGATTGATTAATTGTCACTGTGAATACTTACTATTTAAGGACAAAGCAAACACTATAAAAGCCACACCCGAATTACTTAGGTTCTACAAGTTACTTCTAAAGATTATTCCGTTAATTTTGGTTTTACACTTCACAAAAAAATTGCTTACACTTTTTTTTATTTGAGACTAGCTGCGCCCTGCGGTTTCACCCGCATAAGTTTCGATCCCGTGGAAACATCGAGATCAAAAGTATCCTATTTATTAATCCTGGTTATAAACCATATGTGTGCCAAATTCAATCCGTTCAGTAGTTTTTGCGTGAAAGAGTAACAAACATCCAGCCATCCATCCATCCATACAAACTTTCACGTTTATAATATTAAGTAGGATTATATACACAGAATCAGGACTCATGATATATTTTTATATTCTTAAACCTCTTCCGGGATTCAATTTTTGCCATCCCTAGCGCCAAATTCCTGTAACTTCTGGACCCTAAATGATTTTAATATGACATTTTAACCCCGACGCAAAAACGACGGGGTGTTATAAGTTTGACGTGTGTGTGTGTGTGTGGGTGTGTGTGTGTGTGTGTGTGTGTGTGTGTATGTGTGTGTGTATGTCTGTCTGTGGCATCGTAGCTCCCGAACGGATGAACCGATTTTGATTTTGTTTTTTTTTTGTTTGAAAGGTGAATTTGTCGGGAGTGTTCTTAGCTATGTTTGATGGAAGTCGGTCCAAGATGGCCACCGCCACAAAATGGCGGATTACATATTTTTTCACAACTCCCTCAACATGGGTATCAAATGAAAGGGCTTGACTAGTAGAATACTATACACTATGATAAATTTCAAATCCAAGATGGCCGCCACCACAAAATGGAGAATCACATTTTTTTTTTTCACAACTCCCTCTATATGGGTATCAAATGAAAGAGCTTGACTAGTAGAATACTATACACTATGACAAAATTATTAGCCAAACGTTCTGTTAAAGTTTAAAATAGTAGCGATCCCCCGACAGGACAATATTTAATCAAAAAATTTCATACGTAAGAAATTTTTTGATTGAATTATGACCCTACGTAAGTACGTAGGGTCATAATTACAAGGTTATTTTTTTCTTTTAATAGGGTTTCACGTTGTCGGGGTTTTTTTAAAAGATAATTGTATCCTACAGAGTTGTTATAACGAGTGTAAAAATATAATCGATAAAACTTTAATATTTGATGTACAGAGGCCAGCACACTAAGCTTCCACAATCTGTCATTTTTTTAAATAGATTTCAACTTTATATCTAAAGCATTAAGGTTCAAGGTTGATTGGGAAAATTTGACAGTTTCGGGTAGCTGGACCTGCTGGCGTCTGTATAGTCACGACAACACACACAACACACGACAACACTCAACACTTGGCAGCTTTCCAATGCGATTTTTTCGTGAAATAACGAATGCAACGTTGAAATACGATACATTACATAAACCTATGGGTCCAAAAATGCTATGTTCGTAACATCATAAAATTTCATTAAAAAATAAAGGTGTAAATCGCTTTTGAATAAAGCCGAGTATATACTTATATACTTTTACTCGTGACTGTACCTATCAGAATATCGAAAAATTGAGGATTTGCTAAGTAGCTAATTTTCGAGTCTTACTGCATCAAGTAAATACAATCAAATATATGTACAACAAAACGGAACAGATCTGAAATTATACCGATTTTATGGAAAAAAAGATTTAAAAAAATTATAATTATTATATTATTAGCAGTTTAAAATAAAATCGCACCGAGCTCTTGCTTTTAAAATGATGTGTTCTATCGATTAAGCAAACACCGGTGATGGGCCACTTGTCAGTGGGGATCCCCGGAGGACACGGTGGAGCATACGGTGGAGGTCTGCCCGGCTTGGGCGGGGCCCCGCCGTGTCCTCGTGGCGGCGATCGGCGGCGGCGACCTCTCGCGTCCGGCCCTCGTCCAGGCCATGGTACGGAGCGAGAGTGAATGGGAGGCCGTCACCTACTTCTGCGAAGCAGTAATGCTCGCGAAGGAGGAAGCGGAGCGCGTGAGGGAGAGGCAATCTCTGCACCCTCGCGCGCCTAGCCGCCGCAGGAGACGCCCTGGACGGGAGTCAACAGCCGACTCCCGGCCACCGTAGGCGCGGGCTTGCGGGCGGCGAGCTATGGGCAGCACGCCGCCCGGTAAGGACCAGGCCCGGGTCGACGGCGTGTTGTGTTCCACGCGCGCCTCAAAGAGATGTCAGCACGAACTGACGGGGTCCGCTAGGGCCGATGCCGCCGGGTCTGCGGGTTGTTCGAAAGAGATACCGTGGCCCCTGGCACAGGCAACTGAACGAACACGGGTGGGTTTTAGTCAGTAAAAGTCTGACACTCCCTTCTACTCCGCCCAGAGCGGGAGGGGTCATATGATGATTTCCCACCCAAAAAAAAAAAGGGCCACTTGTCAAGTAATATTTCCAGGTCATGCTAAAAATTACCCAGACTGCAAGGTGGTAATAATAGGTTGACTGGCCTCAGACACAACTACATTTAAGTAACGATATACCTGTCTTAGCATAAACATAACTATAATCAGCCTATAATGTTCCCACTGCTGGCACTCAGGCCTCCTCTCTGTGAGAGGGAGAGGACCATAATCCACCACGCGAACCCAGTGCGAGGTGACGGATGTCACATATCTTTGAATTTTTGGTTCTATCTAGGACATGTCGGTTTTCTTACGATGTTTTCCTTCAGGTCTGAGATCCTTTCTTAGAGCTTTTTTTAATGGCATCTAGTAACTGGGTTGTGGAGGTAAGATAGGTAGTCGCTCCATGTAAAATAGTGTTTACAGTTGCATCATTGTATCATGCAGATTGATAGGAAGAAGCCATCAACTTTCCAATCGCGTATTCATTACCTTGGATTCCGAGAGTCTTTAAAATTGCTTGTTGCAACCTAGTCAATAGTCTAAGTTATGTTAAACTTAACTATAAGCTTTTAAGATAAAACGCGGTCACTTGGTCGTTGGCGTTCATTTCATACAAACGCATTCCTCTGTTTCCTCCCAGGTTAATGTTACTGTAAGCCTGCATCATCCCACTGCTGGGATCCCTCTCCCCATGACTTCCAGCTCTAATAATGTTAATGGTTAATCTTACTAGTGCAAATATTATTTTACGATATAATGAATATATACCACTGCCATGTCCCTATGATTTGTTTTATGGCGTACTAACACGAATTTTAGAAAAAAACAATTGAGAAAGAAATCAAACATACGAACGTGGCCGTAGTAGGTATATCAAGAGCATATCGTAAAAAATGTTTGCTGTCATTACCCAGGAAGAAAACAGAGAAATACGTTTGTATGGCAGAAACGCGTGACCGAGTTTCCTCTTAATCGAAGATATAAAGTCCTCATAGCTTTAGAATTTATTTTCGACAATTTGACAATTGATTGTTTGGAACACCCAATCGTTCGTCGTCGAAAGACCCTTTAGTTCAAACCCATAAAGTTTGCTTTATTCATTTGTAACATAGATTGGGAGCATAAAGGATGATGTCAATGTGCTTCCACAGCAATGTTAGTTCGGGTGGAAATTCCGCCTGTTTAGAAGATCATACGAGATTGTTCGCATGGCTGATTGAGATTCAGACTCTGTTTGCTAATTATACAAAGGAATAACCGGTTTTGTGAGCAATGTTACTAAGTTGATTGAACTTTGTCGATGAAAACACGAGTACCCTAGTTCCTAGTTTCAAAAATCCTCTCGCTTTTTATATTCTTTCTTTGTCGCGTGTCTGTTCAGGTTAACATTTTGTTCTGTACTCGTGTTACAAAGTTATTGCTCTTTCTTTTAGTACGTGAGACCGCAGAGCGCGGAACTTCCCCCGAATCGCTCCGTCTTCAGGACGTGTGTTCAACACTTTGTTGCAAAACATATCAGAATGTAAATAAGGAGGGCTTAGTTTGAACAGCTCCGTTATTACGTCAGCAAGAGCTTCTGTGAGTGTGGAACTTAGTTAGTGCTTTGGTGAATATATTAATTCAATTTAATATTACACACCTAAGTAAAGTGAGTAAGAAAGTACCTACATACCATGTTTTGTCTCTGCATCACCGTAAAGTTGACTGGTAGAAAATGCTAGTCTACCTTTGTACAGTATTTATTTACATAATAAATAAATAAATAATGTCTACTTTGATACAAGACTTATTATTTTACCTCAGTAAGCATTTTAAGGGACGTTTATCCATAATTTACGGTTATTACCCCTCCCTCCCCACGCCAAACATTGAATTATGTAACACGCGTAAGGAATCTCTTTCATCTTTGTACCTACATACTTATCAGTAAAGTAATTATACACTTACAACTTATGGTTTGTTCCTTCACTTACGGATAAGTATCGGTTGGTCTCGAAGTAAAATCAGAGAACGTAGATATTTTAAAGTAGGACTCAAAATACAAAATAGATAGTAGGTATTCTATGGGGAAAAAGTGTGAAATCTTCTACAAGTTATTCGACGTTTAGGTACATTTTAAGGCAGCCTCCTCTGGGCGGAAATCGAGGAGAATTGCTAATGTACGGTAACGACGGTAACTGCAGAAGCGGAAATTAGTTTCCTTTACGAGGGGTTTGTCCTCGTGGCTTGGCATGGTCTACTGTGGAGAATAATTTCGCATTTTCCTTTCTACTTATGATAATAAACATACGTACACTTTTGAATAAAAGACAATCAACTAGAAGTTTATGGTAGGTATTCAAATTGAGAAACAACTTATTAAGAAATTATAAATACAATATACAACCTAACACTAACATAATTAAATATATTATGTACAAGTATAAAAAGGGAAAAAGGGAAAAGGTTATTGAGCTTGATTCATTGAGCTTAATTGAGCATTCATTGATTGCTCATTGAGCATCAAAAAATTCGTCCGCATCGCTGTCAGTGGGAAAAGTGCCCAAAAGGCTGAAACAACTGCCTCTCAAATCAAAAAACATTTACAAGAAAGTAAAGTAGATAATAATAAAATCTTTTACCTTTTTTAATAGCAAAAGAATTACTCGGTGTCAACACAACGCCTAATATTATTCGTTAGCGATTACACTCGACTTTTTGCCACCGCACATTATTCAGGCGCTCGTAAAAAACGTCTTAATGGTAACCGAAAAGTAATTGTTTTCTTTTATCTTGTTCACAAGGAAGCAAATTAGCAGGCTGAAAAGACAAATTGTCACCTCCGGAATTATGTAGATGGAATGTAGAAAAGCGCTATGTTAGTAGCTAACGTTGTAAGCAGCTGTTTTCGGAGATTTGAGTTTTAAGCTGAAATAAAGGCGACGAATCACTTTATTTTTATGTACATTGTCATCGTGTAACAATATAAAAAAATATCTTTCAGGTAGTGCACTTGTTGAGCCTAAGCTTAAGATTGGATTAATAAGATCGATGACGCGACTACACTAGCTCGCTGTTCATTGTTTGCTCCGGACCGGCTGCGGGTGTCGCGCGCCTGTGCCTCGCGGGGCCTATTCGCGGCGCCGCCAGTGCATACTCTCACTGCTCGTTATGCTCCCACAACCCAGGCGATCAATCTGCTGAATGCCCTGATTGCTCAGGAGCCGGAAGTTGACATATTTACGTCTAGCAGTAAATCTATGTTTAATGTCTGTATGAAGTTTTTTAGTTAAATGTTATGTTGTTGGCTTGTTGCGCGCTTTGGTGTATACTGTAAGTGCAGCAAGCAATTGATATATAAATAAATAAATAAATATATAAATAAATAACTATGTGTGTCGAGGAAATTACCGCAGCCGATGTGGTAGTAGTGGCTTACGTCAAAGACATTATAAAAGCAAAGTCAATGCATACGTCTATGACGTAAACTACTTACCTCTTATACTTATTGAATTTGGCAGCAGATCTACGACTCCATTCCTATTGTTTATTTTAACAAAACTCTATATTTTGTTTGGGAACAAATTAATTCAGTACACTCCACATTTACACGCAAGCTCGATTTCTAAACACTGTTAAGGAAACAACTGCTTAATTATTTTTGCGAAGTTTCATTTCACGACCCAACCGTCAATATTTTAGAAATTAAAACTATCGTCTATAACTCTATTCGTCTATAATTTTCAGTCTGACATGGGTAAAGTGCATGCAGGCGCAACTAAGTTTCAAGTTCAAGAGCCAATTTATTGACAACTTGAACCAACAAAGTAACAAAATGGGTCGGATATCTTAATGGCGAAGTAGTTAGGTAATGAAAATATTTAATAGTAGCGTTTCCTGTTACCTAGCTTCATTTTCAAAGTCACTTGGGTTATTCTTAAGCCTCGCCACGTGAAAGGCTTTCTTCGCAAAGGTAACCGACTGCCAAAGAGGTCAAACTTGACGATGCAACCCTGCGGCGGCTAGCCGAGTTGCCCAGAATATCATCACAGCTCTGGGTGGCGCTGTGTAAAGAAAAACGTATACAATAGGCCAAATTCTAAAAACATTATCTAGTTTATTATTTCGTCTGTTTCCAGTTTGACTAGTGCGGTAATTGCGTAGCACAATTGCATTGGCAATGCCATTCAATTTAATAGTTCAATAACATGAATTCGTTGCGTTATTTGTGTTGTTGAGTAGACGAGTTATCAAACAAATGAAGGAATGCATTAGCAATTTCCTTCAAAAACTGCCGAATTGTGTTTGAAAGTATGATACGTAATTGTCATCTTCTACAATGCATTGGCACACATAGTTTCATAAGTAGCTACTTTTGTAAGCTAATAAACTGATTAACAGTTTCTCCTTCATTTAAGTCCGAGAAATACTGTTATAGCAATCTAATAATACTTTAATCAACTCAGTCGTCGCCACGTCTAGAGCATCGGATTCTCTGGACTTTGTAATAGGTTCTTAATTTTTATCTCGACTAGCCACTTTTAAATGACTCAGCTTTTTATTAAAATTTATCACTTTAATCGCTTAGATTGGACTAGTTTTCCCGGGAGATTTTCGTAATTATCTCTAGATTGTAAAACCATACGCGATTTGCCGTCGGACAGATTATTTCATGTTTGGGACTTAATGTACCGACAACTTTGATCCCCTCCTCATTAATCATGAATGTTTTAATGTATTCCTACGAGTTAAGGCGTTCTTTGCGTACCTAATCAAACATTCGTAATAACACAGAACTTCACAGTGAATTTATAAATGTTAGTAATTTTGAACGTTTTGGAATAAAGCTTTATTCTTTACTTGTATACCTAGGATTTAGGAAGTATTTTACAACTAGTCTATTAAATTAAACCCAGAGCAATGGTGGCCACCATTGCTCTGGGTTTAATTTCGGTGGTCAGTGGTATCGCCCCCGAAATACGAGTTGTAGGTTAAGAGTTCGAACCCAAATAAGCATATGTGGTGATGAAAACGGTAAAAGAAAACATCGTGAGAAAACCGGCATGTCCTAGAACCAAAAAATTCGAAGACGTACATACATACATACATCCATCAACCCGCACTGGGCCCACGTGGCGAATTTTGGGCCACTTCCTCTCACACAAACGAAGCGTCTCACAAGTGGGGAAATTCTAGGCTGATTAAAAAATAATCTTATTGATTTATTCTGCCTACTTCCAATAAAATCATATTTGCTGTCGTAAAAATATTATATATCCCTTCTTGGGCCCTAACTAGGATTAAATTCGGGACAATCACATTTGGCATAGTACAAAAATGAAATAAGTATAAACCGTACCCTTTTCTATTTTTATTGCAAATTACATATTCAATTTGAGATATATGAGAAAGAGGATGGAGAAATTTCAGTATCAAATGCATCTCATCTCAGCATTCAGTATGGGATTGAAATAAATTAGTTAGTTAGGGTCTTTGACACTGATATAATGTTATTATAATGCTCCCTCCACACGAGACGGAGTTTGGGCACGTGACGCGAACACACTATGAGATAAAAGATTTAAGTGATCTTTCGACGTAACGCTCGCCAGGTGTTTTGTTCAAGAAATTCAGTTTGAACGCTTGAACTATTTGTTGTTTTTACTTTTGTTTATGTTTCCTTAGGAACCTGCGCTGCTTTGTTATTCCTCTAAAAGCTGCTGTTGATGATAGCTGAGCGAATTTCAAAGCGACACTGCGCTTTTTGTCGTTGGCTTTTATTACTATTTTTATGGAACACTATCTTTTACGTGGCGTAAATGTAAATAGCAATATGCTGCAGTTTCTTAGTACGACACTCGATATACACCTTATTGTAGAAGACGTCGGAGTGCACAAAAGTCTGAGATACTTTGAAAATAAGGGAAAAATCCTAGCATAAAATACCAAAAACTTCTTGAGTTCCTTTCATCGAATCGAAATTTAATAATTTTAATTTGTTGCAGTACATCGGGACAATGGACGTGCCGCGCCCAACCAGCCGGGTCGAGATCGTCGCTGCGATGCGCCGCGTTCGTGTGAGTATGCTTTTATAATATTGCCGACATATAGTAAATAGTACTTTTTATTTTATTCTCCGATTCATCAAAATGTTTTTATTAACACTTACTATCTACATTCACATACCCGCTGATTACGAGTTTTTAGAGGACGTAGCAATACCTATGTACGCGTAATATACGTTGATATAAATCCCTGTATGTAGGTACCTTCCCGTTTGCGCAAGAGCATTCATACGTTGTCATACAAAGCACAACATGCTTTGTATGACAGCTTGGCGACCTCTGACTCCCGCGGATACGCAACTTCTTCAAAACCACTAGTAAATATTAATTTATAAAATCCCTTTATAAAATTAAATGAGGATTGTTCTCTAGATTACTCTCTTTTTTATTATTAGTGGTTAGCAAACCAACTTTAGTTGACGAGACAAGTAGTGATACGTACCTAGATAGTATTGGTAGAAAGTAGGAACTGCATCTGATATCTATACATATTATAAATAAAAGTATATTTTCGTGTCTGTCTGTGTGACTACGTTGTTCTTCTAAAAAACGCAATAGATTTTGATGCGGTTTTCACCATCATGTAGACAATTTATTTCGGAAAGTGTATGTGTGTAATGCATGAAAAAAAAAGTCTACTTTTTCGTTATTCTTAGATATGAGCAAGGCATTTTATTTTTTATCACACGAACGACTACTCTACAAGCTAGAGAAATATGGTATAAGAGGCAAATCGCATGATTCGCTTAAAAGTTGTTTATCTAATCGCCAACAGAGAACTGTTATCTCTAGGATAGACAATAACACTAGGACGACATATTGCTCAGAACTAAAAATTAATGGTTCTGGTGTCCCGCAGGGAAGTGTACTGGGTCCGCAACTATTTATATTATAGATTAATGACCTCAGGAAATGTTTAAAATATGAATGTATCCAATTTGCTGACGATACAACTTTGACGATAAAATATTCCAACAAAACTGACATAGAAATTGATACTAATAATGAATTAATGAATGTGATAAAATGGCTGGGGACAATAATCTTCATGTCAATATAGAAAAAACCAAAATAGTTCAATTTCAAACATGTAGCTTGTCAGTAATACCAACAGCAATTAGACATAATAATGCAATTCTGCAACCAGGACCATCAGCTTTATTTTAAGGTATAGTAATTGACAACAAATTGAACTGGAAAGAACATAGAAAGAGTATGCAGTAAGCTTGATAAGTTTGCATATGCTCTTCGCAAGTTAAAACTAGTTTCCAGTGAAAAAACAGTCCTAAATGCTTATCATGGGTATGTTTCGTCAGTATTGTGTTACGGCCTAGTGATATGGGGTAATTCAGTGGATGTGGAAAGAGCATTTATAGTGCAAAAAAAAAAGTATCAGAGCCATGAGTGGAGCAGAATATTTAGACCATTGCAGGCCATTATTTAAGGAATTAAAGATTCTTCCACTCCCATGTCTGTATATTTTTGAAGTTTGTCTATTTGTAAACAAAATACCCTCATTTATTTCTATTAAATGAACAAGTCTCCGAAAGACTGAACAAAAAAAATGCCGAGAAATTTCTAGTAGGTACCTGCTTAGAAGTTGCAATTATACAGTAGAAATGCCAGTTGTACGACAATTAAAATTTATAATAAATTACCACCTGCCCTGAGAATGTTACCAATTAATAAGTTTAAATGTAAAATGTTTGGTTGGCTTTTAGACATGTGTTTTTATTCCATCAATGAATTTTTAAATAATACTTTTTGAAGATTAATAATGACATAAGTACTTTGATATTCTTACGAATTCTTGGACATTGTAATTTTTATTTTGACATTATGATTTATATTGTCAACATTTTGACTTATAATTATTTTAGATTTAACTATTAATATTTTGACATTATAAATAATGCATTTTTGATCTTCACCAGTCTGCATGTACATAGTTTTTAATATTTCTACACCCGCAATGGTAGTATGTGTGAAACAATGTCTAATATAAGGCCTCAATGTACCATAATACTGAGAAATAAATAAATACATACATACATTAATATTTAAATTAAATATAATAAAGAAATCTCGAGGTTTTGGCAAGCCTTAAAACCGTGCGAGGCAGGAGCACTTATTTAATTTTTAATATTATAATATTTTTATTTAAAAAATAAATAATAGTACTAAAAATCATATAAAGGATCATTCAAGTGTCGAACAATTTATACTCAAAAATTAAAGTACTAAAGTATATACATATTGTATAGTAAAAAATGCTCAGGATGTTATTCAATATAATACAAGAAAATAGTATTCTTTTCTTTAATTTTTTTACATTTTGTGTATGAATTGGATGATGTCCTTTCTCGTGTAGGTACTAGTACTATACTATACATTAGAGTAAATTTCAGTCCCATGTACCACAAACAACGCGCCCCAGCAACACAAATAAAATTCCTGTGCGAATCAAAAATGTTTTTTAAAATTTTTTTATATAAAAAAAAGACCACAAATCCATATCAATCTGTAACAAAAGATTAGGATAAAGGCTAAAACCCAACTACTTAATTGGCCCCGGTGGCACACTTAACAAAGCAGAACAAGACGCGCGTACCCACCGTTTGCTCATAAAATTGATTTAGCTAAGCTTTGTCGGTAATTTTACATTGTTTAGGAACAAGAACATTGAGCTTTTATTGAGCGTGGGCTTATGCCACAAAATTCGCTTGGCTGAATGGCTTTAGGTAGGTATGCTTCGCTGAATGGCTTTAGGTAGGTATGCTTCGCTGAATGGCTACAGTTGGAACCTCTATTAGGACAAGCTTTTGTTTAATGTCGTGTCGAATATTCCAATAAACATAGGTTCTAGGTTATAGGCAATTAAAAAAAAAAAAACTACGCGCTCTTTGTGAACCAGTCAATGTGAAGATTAAATGATTTTTTTTTTAACTAGCTTCTATTCGCGACTTCGTCTGAGTGAAATTTCTTCTTGCCCCAAGCTACCCCGTCGCATTGCATCGTTTTCGCTTAGCGTTCGTGCTTAATTTTTCATTTTTGCTCGGATCCTAAGAATCCTAGCGTGATGTTAAGAATTGGGGTTTAAACTATAAATTTTTCAAATCCGACTTGTAGTTCCAGAGATTAGCGCGTTCAAACAAACAAACAAAGTCTTCAATTTTATATTATTAGTATATATAGGTGGGTAAGTAATAATAGCCGCACGGGTCGAACGATAACATTAAGCTCCGCTTGCCGCGGTTGGTCCGTGGATGGGTGACCATCTTCATATACCTACCAAGACCCTTGCGTGTCTCGGATAGCACGTTAAACGTTGGTCCCGGCTGTCATTCGTGGATCTTTGACAGTCGTTACGGGTCATCAGAAGCCCGAAAGTCTGACAACCAGTCTTACCAAGGGGTATCGTATTACCCAGTAACTGGGTTATGGAGGTCAGATAGTCGCTCAATGTAAAATACTGGTATTCAGCTGCATCCGGTTAGACTGGAAGCCAACCCCAACCAGTTGGGAAAAGGCAAGGCAGGTGATGATAGGTAGAAATAATTACTTTAGTATTTTGACTTCCTTACCAAATTAGAGAAACTTCAGCTAACCTTTGCAAGCGCACAAACCATATAAACCTTTTTAACTTCACATCTCGTGAACTTAGGTAACGTTGAAAATAAGGTTACCCTCTCCAAGCTTTAAGCATTAAAACACTTATCCTTATTAATTACCGGATAATAAGAATTATGTCACATTAATAAGGTAATTAATTAAAATAACTGACGCTTCGATGTCATTGAAACACAAGAAAGAATAATTATGATAGGTAAAGCAAAACCGAAAGTAAAAAGAGAAAGTCTACATCCAAATAGACATTTCAAAGCAATGCATCGATTTTGTAAATAAATATTGTCTAGCCAAGGAAATCCACTAATACTCTATTACTATAATAACAGTATTAATGGATAATTTCGTAAAACCATAAGCCTCCTTTCTGGGGCAGTCGGGTTAAAAATGAGAGTATATTTTTGTGGCGAGCTCAAAAAATAATTTGTGCAGACAAAGTGAGTTGTAACATAATCCATGCGGGACTGAATGAATCCTCCTAACCATGTCCGTTACAGGAGGAAAGCTTACCTTTTCCTCGTAAACAAAATCGGAAACCGCCCGTCTGCTTAGCACTAGAAAGTGGTGAAGGGCGGGCGTTTTTTGCGGGAGTGTCTTTTGTAATTTTGACGTTCAAAAAGTGCTGATTCTCAGCCTAATTTGAATAAATGACTTTTGATTTTTTTGATTTTGCTTGCTGAATATTTAGAAAAAGAAAAAATGAAAATAACTTTATTTAACCCAAGTTAAGATGGCCAGTCAAGTTAAGATGGCCAGGCACCAAATATTCACACAAAAGCAACAAACAAGAAAAACTGAACCCAAGTACAGCCGCCAGCACATCAAGCTAGTACAATCTGTCAAATTTCTTTAATAGATTTTAAACTTTATCGCTAAACATTAAGGTTCACGGTTGATTGGGAAAATTTGACAGTTTCGAGTAGCTGGATGTGTTGGCGTCTATACCTACCATAAGCAAGTATCAAAACCTTTGGTTCCTAATCTAGAGTCTAGCCATCCCTAGGCATAGTGACTGTTCTATCAACAAGATTTTCACGGCTTTCGAAATTTTATGCTAAAAAAAAAGAGTATAGCCATAGCATTCGACTGTTACTGGATATCTACATCTATATTTTTTCCCCCACATTTTCGCTCTATAATACGAGTATATGTGTAAATGGCCTAAGCATCAGCCAGCCACTTTTTTAAATGTTGTATTAGACGCATTGGCTGAATATCATTCAGACAGCTAGATGAACGGCGCCGTTTATTTAAAAGGCTGGGCAGTTAACGGAATGGCGGATTAAGCCAGTTGGCGGCCACATATACATATTATACATTAAAGTCACTTTTCGTGTCTGTTCTTGAGACCGCGTTGTTATTCTAAACTACGCAACGGAATTTGATACGATTTTCACCAATATTTAGAGAATTTATTCCGTAAGGCGTATGTTTTTAAATACATTAATATTAAACTTACATCATCATCATCTGCCTACCCTTTTCCTAACTATGTTGGGGTCGGCTTTCAGTCTAATAATAATAATAAATAATATTAAACTTACATATATGTAATAAAGAAATCACGATGTTAAGTCCTAAATTATAATAATTATCAGTTTAAAAATAGCCATTTGAAAAATACCATTCGCTATAAGATAAGAGTACAAAGCAAGTGCATGATGTCGAACTAGTCTCCCAGCTTTTAAACTATACTCATCATCGTCATCATCAGCTTAAAGCAGTCCACTGCTGGACATAGGCCTCTCCTATTGCACGCCATTACTACAACTCGTTTTTCGGCAACTCTCATCTAAACTATACTCACTTTTCCGTTTTGTCTAAATTGTCAGATCTTGTGCCATAAGTAGTTATGGTGGTAGGAACATTTTGGCATTCTCCTCGTGTAGAAAAGGGGCGAGAGGGCATATAGGCAGAGAATTTTCTTCCAACCCTTGCGTAAGTTGTCGCCCCCTTGGTTTCCCGTTTCGCTTCACTTAAGCCACATATTTTCTTTCTCTTAGTTACGAATTTAATAACAAAAAAATTGCTTTCAATATTGCGTTCTCATTTCTTTTCATCATAAGTAGGTATAATGGTTTGAACAACTTTAATATTACTTCCCAACTTCGCGTTGTCTGCGATCTATTTCGAAATGTTATGTATTCTTGTTTATTGTGTTTCCTTTGTTATAATTGTTTTATATTAAGGTATATTTTTAATCTAAGGTATGTCATGTTTATCATCTTTTTTTTGTTGAATAATTATATTTCTTTAAGTAATTATGTCGCATTACCCGCACTGGGCCTGCGTGGTGGATTACGGCTCATTCCCTCTCACAGAGAGGAGGCCTGTGTCCCAGGAGTGGGAACGTTGTAGGCTGTTTATTATGCTAATTATATCGACCAAGACTAGGTACATGACATTTTTGGATTTAAATGTTAATACGTACCACTATTATACTTAGTAAAAACAGGCGCGTGTAAATCCAGGGGCTTAAGTACAAGGAAGAGATCGCTGAAAGCGATAAGTCCACCCATTGTGTGTTTTGTAGTGTTAAATGTATTTTCTAGTATACAAAAAAGTATATACAAATAAATAAATAAAATACAAGATAAACTAAACCGTTTCACCAACTAGGCACCTAAAAATGTTACAGCCCGAGATTTTTATTTCAAAAGTTCACTTTACAAGTCAAACCACCGCTGCACTGGTGCATAGAACACGAAAAAAAGAACCGATAACTTGCAAATATCCCAGACGAGCAAACTTGTACTTACTGAGCATCCTCCAAACAGTTTTTTGCAAATCCGCTTTCATGACCATGCCCTGAACTTAGCAACACGACTGAAAGTGTGCTCAAACTTTTAATCGAGAAAATAAACTGTTCAAATAAAACTAGCACTACTACTAACCTGAAGTTTTTTGAATAAATAACGATTGTCATTTGTCATCAATGTCATTTCTCTGATGTACAAGAACATTCCCATCACCATCATCCTTGAAGAACAAAATAATAGTTGGAAATGTCTTCACCTAGTGGGTACTAGGTGTAGACATATCCAACAATTATTTTATTAACCTAGCACTTAGATGTAAAAAAAAAAATGTTAGAATATTATAGCTAGCTTTGCCATCATTTTCTTTAGTAATTTGTCTGTAATTTTTCGTTGAACTGACTCCATTTCAGTTGAAAAATATGAGTGATATTATCAGCGGGCTCTGTTTTATCGTCTGTGAAAAACCCGATTTACCGCGAAATAAACCTGAAACTCCGAATGGAACGGATTTTCTTGAAAATGTTTCGTTGAAAAATTTTCAGTGGCTTGTAGAAGGTGTTGTTAGATTCGATTAAAGTACACAAGTATTGCGTTTTCAATTCACAAACATTTTGTTTGGATATTGAAAGATATGGAGACGCATATCTTTGCATAAGCGTGTATGAATAGTCGTGTTACATTTAAACATGGATGCGATACGACACGGAGGAGCTTCACCACCGGTAGCGCTTCGCATCTGAATATAAATGAACTTGTTTATAAACCGCCGAAAAAATCGTGACGACACCGTTATGAGCAGCACCTGGGATATATACATATTTATTCATAAGTATGCGCAAACTGCTACCCTTCCTTGCCTTCATATTTCGCGGTTAAAAAGCCATTTAAGACAACATTTTCTCGTTTCCTGTAACACTTAAGAAATACAATATCTTTCTTTTCTCCCGCTGTATCTTTATCTAATTCTTTTAGTGAATGTGTTTGTGTGCGTAATCAGACTAGCATTGTGATTTGTCTGCTACGAGTATTAACTCAATCAGTCTGCCTAGCCTTGTCATAAATATGTTAGGGTCGGCTTCCGTTCTAATAGAATGCAGCTGAATACCAGTATTTTACATAGAGCTACTGCCTATCTGACCTTCACAACACAGTTACTGTATTATTGGTTAGCGGTAACACGATACCCTTGGTATGAATGGTTGTTAGATTTTTTGGGCTTCTGACTATACGTATCGACTGTCAAAGATCTACAAATGACAGCCGGGACCAACGGCTTAACGTGCTCTCCGAGGCACGGACGTGTCTTGAAATGTAATGGATGGTCACCCATCCACGAACCAACCGCGGCAAGCATAGCTTAACCTTCGATCGACCCGTGCGTCTGATATTCTTTATCCACCATCCCCTCTATAAACTGTTTTCTGCTATAACTGTTATAACAATTAATCAAAGTCGTCAAGAAAACAAACACAGTTTTATGAGCACAAACAATATGCAGCTAAAACCAGCTTTACTATTCCGTAACTGCGGTTTGACCAGCTGAGCAGCTAATTCAACAACAATTGCTAATACTCCGCCACTAGTTCAACTTCTCCAGACATTTGCAAGTCAGGCAGTCTGTATATTTGGTTCAGCATATTGAGAAACTTTCGAGATAAAAATAGATATAAAACGGTGTCTATTGATCAAAGTCATCAACGCACAAAGTATTTATAAGATTGGAATACTGGCCGTAATTTCCTTCCATGACGTCAGTCGCTGTAATCATAAAAACGGTAGTCATGTCCTCATAAAACGTTGATTCGATTAAGTCATAGACTTCCAAAACATTCGTTTTCTTTTTAGTGGAGTGCCTACCAGTTGATCCTCGGCCATTACTTTTATTTCATGGTTTATTAATTTTAGTCGAAAATTCGTTCTAATAAATAAAGACAACGCTATTTTAAGCGCATGGGAGGTAATTACGTAACACACTGTCAGTAGCAATGACTTTCATTTTGACAGTTCAACACTATTCATTGCGTTATATGTATTTACTTTGTTGATCTGACAAATTTTTCGAACATATTATGAAGCAATGGATTAGCAATAACCTTCAAAATCATTCAGATTGATATTGCGTTACGCAATTAGGGTTTAATTAATCAGCATTAATAGCCTCAAATACCTCGTGACAGTGAACTTCAGGAGAATGCCACGCAAATGTTATTAAGCATGTAGACTTTCAGACCTCTTAATAGGACCCGCTTTGCTAATTGCCTCTCATCTGCCCAATATTCGCAGCTTCCACCTTTACTAAATTATGATGCACGTCGCTAAGTAACAAGGTGCCTCTATTACATTATCCTCAGTGTACAGGTGCGCAGCGGAAACGTGGATAATTATAATTGACGCTATTTTAGAGCTATTTCACCACAAACTTCACAGAAATTCTAAAGTTGGTTTAAGTGTGAGGCGGAGATCCGGAGCGGGATTAGTTATTTTTGGTACCTACGGCGTCTGATGACGACTTCTTGACAATTGCATTGAAATAGCAGCTTTTAGTTAGCCACTAACAGAAGAATTTAATACCTAAAGACATTCACCATCTTTAGAATTATTTTCATTATAGGAGTTAAGTACTTGTAGATATAATCAGCTTTTAATTCGTCGAAGTATGTTTTGATTTAAGATCCGACCCGAGACCGTGTATGACGTCTGGACTTCCTTTTATCAACCTACGTAAACCTTCCTTAAGTCATCACAGACTTATGGTGACAGAACGACAAACACGATAAACCCGGAAAAAAGAGAAAAAGCATTTAAAAATAATACGTAATTTTCTTGTCTTCAACACTCTAGTGTATATCTATGTATATCTATCTATAATTACCTACTAATAATAAAGCTAAAGAGTTTGTTTGTTTGTTCTTTTGAATGCGCTAATCTCTGGAACAACCAGCAGAATTTAAAAAAAAAATCTCTTAGCGTTTGGTAGCCCAATTGTTCAGGAAGGTTATAGGTTAGATAACATCACGCTACTACCCTTGAGAGCCCAGCAAACAGTCGCAAAGAACTCTAACGAAGTACCTAATAGCGCGCTCTGGCGATGCGATGTTACGCGGTGGGTGGAGGGCGAGGAAGTTTCATAAATATGTGGCTATTCATTTTGTAGGTATATTGTGTATCTTATGACTTCCATGCGAACAAAGTCGCGGATAGAAGCTATTATTTTAATAAAGTAATGAGACTACGGAACTGACGATACTTCATTCATTGTATTTTTGAAGAGACCAAACATAAAAATATCCAAAGGATAGTTAAGTAATAATGCATAATCACGCTAACATCCCAATCTATATTGATACCAGGAAGGCTTTGCGCTATACAAAGGGTTGGGACTTGGCCTCGACCGGAAATTTACCACGGAAACTGACCCCATGGCCTATAATTTGTAAAGACGGAATTCAGCCCCTGCCTTTTATCCCAATATAAATTGTCTTCATCTAATGAAACGTTATTTCCGTAGTACGAATTCAAGGCGAGGGGTGTGAAGAAACGCAAGGTGACTGTGGACGTGTCCACGGACGGAGTTCGGGTGACGACGAGGACCAATATCACGACTAGGAAGACCAAGGTGAGTGTAAATCTAATTTTCAGTGAGTTCTGGCAAATGGACAGACTAAACCTAAAGTGGCCAAGTGCTTGTTGGACCACGCATAATGAAGGGTTTCGTAGTTGGGACGAATTTGACCCAAGAAAAAACTTAATATTGTAGTTGTTGAAACATGTTCTCCCGTACATACGTCACGATCAATTCTTCAACTACAAAAGTTCGTAATCGCAAAAATATATTTTGTTATATGATAAAACTACATACTTATTAACAATTTTCGGACTTTTTCCTTGACTTGTACCGTGAGACCCTGCGCCTTGCCAATTTTCATGAGATCAACGGGAAGCACCCTCATAGGTTTTGATTTATTTGCGAGGATCAAATTATGTGGGCCGTATTTTTTTATTGCGTTCCCTTAGAAGCTTGATTGTTTTAGAGCTGCAAGGAACCGTAGACCTATGTAATTGATATTAATTTCAACTTGATACCTTTACCCCGCATTCCTGAGAAAAAGGGTCTTGACAGATTGACAGACAGACGGACAACGAAGTGATCTTATAAAATTTCCGTTTTTCCTTTTGAGGTACAGACACCTAAACATGACAAAACTAAAATATTGATTCAGTTAAGAGTGACACAGAAATACATAGTTGCTAATGGAGAAGAAAGTTACAACTGAAAAGCTAAGAATGAGTAGGTACTTACTAACAAACTTGGCAAAAGTTGTAACGAGCTTTTAGATGCTAGAGCTTAAGGGTCAGAATGATCTCTGAAAGTTATTGGCAAGGACAGCAAAAGAACCATCATGAGGACACAATGATACGGTACAATAGAAACTATTGATAATTAATGCAAAGTGGGTCATATTTATTAGATGAACGGGTAGTATTGTAGCTAAATGCGACCCTCAGCTCAGGTACCCGAACAATGTTTTAACCCCACTTAAAGTTACATTTAGGGTAAGGGTGTTAATATAATTATACAAACAAATGTAGATCACTGCGAGAGGTCACAGAGTGTGTGAACAAATAAATAATTACATTACAGGACCCTCGTTTGTACAAAAATAATAAAAGTAACCGAAAAGTTGTTCTCATTCCAAGAAGTCCAAAAAACCGAAAAAAAAATTTAAGGCTTTCAAAAATATTATTCAATACTTGTCTTAATGCATTGGCCTTTTTATTCATGAAATGCTGATAATACATCTGATCGCTTGAACGCCGTCTCAATTTAAATTGAAAACTTCAAGGACTCAGTAAAAAAGTTTGATTCATTTCACCTCAAAATCATTTGCGGTGCGGCTGTTAGATGAGATAAGAGTTCGTGTGTACTCGTTTTGGGGGAAGACAATCCTGTTGCTTAATTTTTTTCTGATTTCACCAATTATTCTTTATTCCATAGACCCCTTTTGTGTGACATATAACATTTACTCAATTTATCTTCGTATGGTTCATAAATCCTAAGTGCCTGCAATTTCTTTCAGAGTTTGAGGAAATATCTCAGTGCCATTTTTATATTCCTCGAAGCGTCTCGAAGAAAAATGTTAGTTCAAATCAGAAATGGAATCGTCCGATAATGCGTGTTTCACATGTTCTTCTTCAAATACTTTTGCCTGTTTTGCGGATTTCGGATTGAACGAATTTTCCCAGAAAACCGGGTTTTGTTCCCGTTAATCGAGTCATTTTGTAATTGGGGCACTATTGTTGGGAGTCTCAGCGGGATTTCTGTTACCATTCGAATAAACAATGCTTATTGTACAGTTGGGAGACAAAATACTGAAAACAATTTTAAATCCAAGTTGTAATGAGTGGTTTTCTTTTTCAGAACCTTAAGGGCTGATTTTTCAATAGTCAAATAACTTTTATCTGGGGAATAGCTAATAATTGACATTTGAGAGCTTTTGATAGAAAATGTGTCAAACTGTAATATTTATTCTGCACATGAAAGTTATCTGACAATTGAAAAATCTGCCCTTAAAATGTAACATAAATAATTCGATAGACATTATCTCCCTCCACACATTGGCTGATATTACCACATATTACTAAATTATCTGTTAGGCGTGAGTAACCGGTGACAGTGATTTTTTCTCGGGGCTCGTAAATCATGGCGGGTATAATGGACGGCTGTCAACCTGCTGTCTAGGAGCCGCCGCGTTCAGCGTCTATTGTAGCATCGATCCATTGTAGCCCCTGAAAAATAATCTTGGTCCACTCTTCATTATTGGATTTACTTTAAAAAAAACTGGTACTTTGTAATATTTCATTTTGATTGGTATGTACCTACTTTAAAATTAGGTCATTCACATTTCAATTCATTAATTTCATTTCATTGGTCATTTTCATTTTAGGCCATTTATCAAGTTGAAATTAATATCAAATATGGACTGCAATCTCTTGAAGCAGTAAAAAAAATCAAACTTCTAAGTCAACGCAATCAAAGGATACGGGCGTTTATGTTCGGTTTATGCCGCATATTTTGACGCTCGCAAGGGAATCAAAAACCTTTAGGTTACTTGCCGTTAACCTAGAATCATGAAATTTGACAAGAAGCAATGTCATGTAGCAAAAGTAAAGGAAAAAATCCGAAAACCGTATATTTGTAGTTACATACCTACAAATTTGTACGGAACCCTTGGTACGCGAGTCCGACTCGCACCAGACCAGTTTTTTTCTACGTAGGGAGGTAATGTTTTGTTTTTATCTATATAACGGCGGGTATAACTTTAGGTATAGGTTTTGGCATATAATAGTTTTGTTTTCGTCAACATTCTAAAATATCTAGTGTCTCTGACTAACCCTTCAAAAAGCACAGACGTGATGTTATATGTCATGTTAAGTCTAAAATGTCTTGAGTCATAATCATAACACTAATATATTTTATGAATCTCAGGAGATTCATAAAATATATTACGAGTAGGTGTTGGAATCAGCAGAAATTTGTAATACCAGATATTGAAATAGCGGGGAATTTCAAATGTGAGCTAAATTCCATGCATTTCTGTGCATGCTTTAATGCCATCATGCCAAGCCAAGTGTGAAGAAACCTGAAGATAATTTTTGTTACAGAAGAGTTCAAGTAAGCTGTTTGGTCGCGGCAGCAAGACTAGTGTGACCACGGAGGCTGCCGAGATAATGCACCATCCCATCTACCGCATCTTCTACGTCTCCCACGACAGCTCTGACCTGAAGATCTTCTCCTACATTGCTAGAGATGGCGCCACCAACGTCTTCAAGTGCAACGTTTTCAAGAGCAATCGCAAGGTTAGTACCTGTTTTATCATGAAATGATGATAAAACATCATTTATGTTGAACATTATCATTTTCCTGTCTCAGAAAGCACGTTAAACCGTATGACCCGGCTGTCATTTGTAGATCTTTGACAGTCGTTAAGGTTTGCCGAAGCCCGAAGGCCTGACAACCAGTCTTACCAAGGGTATCGTATTAACCAGTAACTGGGCTGTGGAGGTCAGAGGGCAGTCAAACTATATAAAATGCTGGTATTCGGCTGCATCAGGTTAGACTGCAAGCCGCCTGTGTGAGGCGGCTGTTTGGGAAAAAACTATATAGATGATTATGATGACTTAATATCTTGTCGTTGTCGAAACACCTGTGGAAACATACGTCCACGTCCAGCAATGATGCTGTACACGTATGTATATAGGTATATGCCACACACAAAAACCGTCACAACCAGTTTTGTGCTACCCGCAAATACCGGAGTCCTCGATCAGGACGTCGGTCGACCTAACCACGCCGCGCCTCACGATAGGTACAGTAGACCGCGCGGCGGAGGTAACTCATTATTTTGAGCTGGCTAAGCGTAGAACGAAGTTTAAATAGAATGCGAGGCCGGCGGTTACCACTAGTGTGATCGACTGTACACGTTCGCCTATTCAGAATTTGTGGAGCTGCTCAGCAGTGCCATTAATGTACATCTTAGTTATTATACGTAGGTAACACTACTAAAATGAAAGGTATTCAAATTAAATCTTTGCAAAGCAATTTATCAAAAGCAGAAAGCAATGTTTCGTAACAATAATAAAAATTGGCTTCCCGGCTGAAGATCAACAGTTAATAAATGGCCTCAACTTCAATTTAAGATGGAGAGGAATCCCAAAATTTGCAAAAGATTAATAAATAGGTATCTATCAAAGATTCGTCGGCACCCTCTTTTTGTGAAAATAAATTCATTCACAATTTCGGAAGGTTTGCTCGTAATTTACAGGACTATTAAATCTATTTTGTAGTCAGAAATACGGCAACAAATATCAGAATACCAAATGATTTCACAATAATAAATAAACTATAGACAGCAGTATCTAACAATTATGTTTACGTTTTGGATTAAAATACTAACTAGAATATTATTTCACAATATGACCCTAACGTTCAATATATAGATACATAAAGAGTTATTCCACAATAACTGTCAAAAACAAACAATACTTTCTAAGATACCTCGAACATAAAAGACTTTTAGATCGGAGACCAAAACAACTACAAAAACACGAAGAGCTTTACCGCCCTTTTAAGGTAAACCTGGCAACATTCCGTCGCTGTCTTCCTAGATAATCCACTTTAAAACGTACGAACTGAAGAGGGAGTAAAGGTGCCTTAACGACCGGAGAGCGGACCGTAGTCGTCGGCTCCGAGAGTGGTCTCGAGCCAAGCGTGCTGTTTATTAAGATCGCACGGGCTCGTAAACGGGCCCAGCCATAAACCGCAGCTGCGTATCACTCGCTGTACAATATGTGGAAATTACCACTCCACTGAGCAAACGTTACACTCATACTGATGGACTTTAATCGATACCGACATACATAAGATGAAAGCTTGGTCCTAAGTGTCTATTAGTTTAGACTTCTTCAACTTTTCGTGTCGATGGTACTCTTCCTTTTTGTTTTTTTTTGTTTTATATAGTTTGACCCAGTAGGTGGCCACGTTGATCAGTTTAGACAAAACTACTTTTGACAATAGTTAAGTTTGGGTGTTGCTAAAAAAGCGGTACTTGTCGCTCTGCCATTCTAACGGCCCGTTCACGACCTTGTCGCTGTGAGCGACAGCTAAGCGCGGGGCGGGACTGCCGTAATTTTGCTGCCGGTTTGATGTCAGGACTTTTCTAGGAAACCAAAACTTTAGATATAAAGCTTCAATTGCACAATCTTTACGATTATCCTAACGGAGCGGGATAGCCTTTACAAGAAGTGGACATTGTATTAGTGGTTAAAGATAAATAAAAAATAAAATATAAAATCTATTAAAACCAAATGATGTGATTGCCATTACAACCACTAATAAAGAGTTAAAATTCGAATGGTCTGTTTAAAATTAAAATAATATTTCAAAGAAGTATGTAAAAAATAAATAAATACACAGTATTGTACATACCTACAAATTGTTTAAAACAACTTAAACCGCAATTTAAAATCCAAGATATATAACCCGAATCATTAAATATTACGCTATCCTTTATAGTAATAAAACTATAATAATAATTTAATGTGTTATTTTTTAAAATACTAGTAAAATTAGGTACTTCTATAAAATATGTAGAAGTATTGAAAGAAATAAAAAATAAAATACTCAGAAACATTGGCCTCCAAAAGTTAGTTGACATTTTTCCACTTTTTCTTATAATGAGGTATCTATAACTGTTACACCACATATGATTTAAAATTCTAGTACCAAATGTTTGAACTGTACACTATAACGCTTATAACGACTAATTTAATCTATGACTTATCATAAAAATAGAATCAACTAATCCCTCAGGATAACCTGATTATTATTTTACTTTAAATCATAATGTGGCATCATAGGTGAAGTGGAAAAATGTCAACTAACTTTTGGAGGCCACTGTGAGTATTGCAGTATCAAAGCTTCTACATAGATTCCAAGTGCCTCCAAGCTTCGTAAATGTGACAGATATTATTATCCAACAAACAACATTCTAATATTTTATTATCAACAAAAATTCATGATTATGTAACGTTACATGTCTAAACTAATACTTTAAAGAGAAAATATTTGACTTTTTGTTATCTTACGCTTTCGCGCTAAAACGGCTGAACGGATTTGGATGAAATTTGGCACAAGGATAGACTATGACCTGAAGAAAGACATAGGCTACTTTTCATCCTGAACCGGAGACGAAATCGTGGACAGTAACTAGTAATTCTTTCTTTACCAAAAAACGCAATCACGAATATTATACCGAAGCTTGAAAAACCTGACAAATACGTGCCATAATATTCATACAATCTAAAAGCTAAAGGCTTTTCGCGTTAAAAAACTATCATTACTATTTTTGTATTACCCTCAGTACCTAAAAGCCTCCGCTCTCACGTAATCGGGCAAAAATAGTGAATTCGGGCGCCAGAAGATGGCGCCAATAACGCCAGGTACAACTATTGAGCCCCGCGGTTCTAGATGGTGTTAGTGGGAAAATTAAAAGTCGTAATGATTTTGTTACCTGCTGCTGCATATATACGGACCGATTTTGTTCGACAAGTAATAAGGCCAACAGTGCTCGTACTCTTTGTTGACTTCACATTGAAAGTCCTAGGGCGGACGTACGAGAACTTCTCTTCTATTCGAACGCGCTAATATTTTCAAGGTGTTTTCAACAACGAGAACTATCGGTTTTGCGCTGATTCTAAAAAAACATTATATATCCTATCATCACCCGGGTTCCTGCCAGTATGTCAATTTATTTGCGTTCCGCGTAGCACATTTTTTTCTTTCATACACTCTTTTTCTTTAATGTACACATCATTTCAAGCGCATTGTTACATTACAAGAACAGCTTCTGTTTATTTGTGTAACTGTTATGGAACCTCCACCATAACCTGGAAATGATTGACGGTGGATGGTTGATGAATGATTGAGCTTTAGGTATTTTCCTTAAAAAAACACAAAACAAGCACAAAACAAAACAAGTTTAGTTGATCACAGTACCTAATATCATCTTCAAAAAAGGCATAGAGAAAAAAAGTTGCTTTAAAAACAAATGGGTATCTATAAAACAAAAAACCCGAATCAAAATGTTATTTAAAAGGAAAGTGGTTAGCTACGTCAATACAATGATGAAAATTCAGCTGAACTGGTTTTGAAGTAGAACACCAGCGAAGATATTTCACGGCTATTTTCTCTAGCTATACACACACAGAAGGAGCGAATTTTTGTTTTTCCTGTTTTACCAATTGTTAAGCTTAAGAAGCTGTTGTAAAATTTCAGCTTCCTGAGTATGTTCCTCACCTTGAGGTGGCGCACTAGACTTGAAATTTTGAAAACCAAAGAAACTGTGTGAAATATGCTGCGAAAAGGTATACATTTCTTGAACTATTGACAGTTATATGTTAATTAGTTAATTGAATAATAATAAAACAAGAAATACCAAGCAAAACACGTTTTTTGACTATAAAAACGAAACATTGAAAGAAGTTAACAATACAAAATTTCTAGGCATTCACTCTGGGCTGAACTGGAAAATGCAAGTCGATGATGTCTGCAAAAAATTGCATCAGTCCTCTTATGCACTTTAGATGCTACGAAAGGTTGTACACGGAAGTGCATTACTAAGCGCCTACCATGCATACGTGGGGTCTGTGCTCAAATATGGTGTCCTTTTTTGAGGTGATTCTCCCAACAGGGAATCTGCGTTTAAAGCGCAAAAAAAATGTATTAAAAGTATATGTAGACTTAAACAAACTGAGACGTGTAGAGCAGTGTTTTCTAGTTTGAAAATATTAAATCTTACGTCAATATATATTTATGAGGCTGCAGTGATGATAAAACGCGATAACGGCAATTATAAAACATTAAGAAGTGCGCGACATAAAAATGAATTGAATGTTATTAAATGTAGGACAGTTAAATTTATAAAGAGTATATTTGGGATAGGGATAAAATATTATAACAGACTACCAAAAAGCATTGAAAAACTGAATATTTTTAAAGCTAAACTCAAAGAATGTTTAATAAGTAAAGCATACTACTCGATCAATGACTTTTTAGATGATAAAGATATAATAATCATGTAATTGAACGTATGATAATTGATAATAATGTATTTTGACATAAATAGTGATATTAATGATAAAATTAATTTTAAATGACTACTAGATATTGTACACCCTATGGGTATGTTACAGCGATCGATGTATTATATGATTTAGAACTGCTTTTCCCCCTGTAGCAAACAATAAATGAATTTGAATTTTCAAATTTAATCGGGCTCCAATAGGTTAAAGACGTCTCTGGGCATACTACCCAATTCTTGTTTCCTAGCGTAGTGTAAGAAAAAGGTTACTTAAAAAAAAAAACTAAGGTACAAATTACAGTATGAAAACATTATTATGTAAGCCGGGTGTAGCAACAAAATTGCGAATATCTTCGTACGTAATAAAACGGTTTACACATTCAGGAAGGAACTAATTTTGTGCCCAGCTGTTGAAGCACCTTCACCGAAATATTATCAAAGATACAAATGATACTCTTCGTAAAGGTGAGGTACTCAGAGGTCTCGTATTGAATCAGGAAGAGGGTTAAGTGTTTGCGGGACCGTTCCATTTGAAAGAAATAGTATGGGTTCCGAAAATCCGAACCGTGTTCAATAAAATTAACCTCTCTGCATTCGGTCCCTTACCAATGAAAACTCAATACTGCCGTGGTGAAAATACTTTACGACAGACATCCTTTTTGGAAATCAGTGAGAATGAGAGGTGAAGGTGAATTATTAAAGGAATTTCAGAAGTTTCTTGCAATGGTAAAGTAAAATTGTCGGAGGAACTGGTCGGAACCGAGTTGATTGCTAGTTTCATAAAATCATAACGCAAGATATCGATTACCGCTTTGTTATGTGTTGCTATTGTGTAAAACCTTATTAATTTCTTTCAAGTTATCGTATTGTATTTCGCATCACGTCCAATCAAAGCAGAGGACCTCACTCGAGCAGACGCCATCTTAACGGTGACGGCATCTTGATGTTCACTTCAAGCGTACTCTTGCACCAAGACCTTAACTTTTGAAATACTTCCTTATAGGTAAAATGAAACCTCTCAAAACGAGGTTGAATATGCCGTTAGCGGCAGAAATTAGGTCAGAAGCCTAAAAGTCTAACACCAAACTTACCAAAGGACATCGTGTACCGTTTAGGTACTGGGTTGTGGAGGTCAGCTAGGCAGTCGGTCCATATAAAATGCTGGTATTCAGATGCATCCGGTTGGACTGGAAGCTGACCCCAACATAGTTGAAAAAGCCAAGGATGATGACAATGATGATGCTTATGCTTACCTACCTTAACATAAGCCTTAAGTTATATGTAACGTTTTTAAAGCACTCCTTGTACCAAATGCATTACCTACGCAAATAATGCAATATTGACATGAGTCCCGCCATCTTAACGGTGAAATTCGTTTCCCTTTGTGACATGACATCATTGCACTTAGCCGAGACAGCGATGTTAGATTACAATGTTTCATGAAGGTAAAAGTATTCCGTGGGTTAAAAGCGCATCCACGTGTTATAGAAAAACTAACCAAGAGCTTCTTCTAGTCATACTTGCACTTAATGTTACCTCATTAACGGCATAACTATGTAAATTTCTAATAACTGCTCTCAAATTACGATGATCATTTGTTTTTTATAAACTTCTTTGACCTAATCTTACACCTAACATTATATTACTACCATTCTTATTTCAACTCTTTATTAGTGGTTGTTTTAGTTGAAATAGGTTTTTATTATTTTATTTATCTTTTATATGTTTGGTGAAAACGTGGTAGACTGTAGATTTGTAGACAATTTTCTATTTAATAAGTACCTGGTGCTTGTTGCCTACACTGTCCTCCCATACCTGCCGATCGATTCTGTAAAAAACTCACCGTGAAAAGTTAGGTGAAGTGAGCTTAGAGTGAGCTGTCAATAGTGTCAAGATACTGTATAAAACGTGTGCACAGAGCATGTGTAGTTGTATTCGTGAATGCTTTAATGACATTTTGCGTTTTAGTAATTTTCTATTATCTCCGAAACTATATAACCAATTGACATACCTACCGTAAAGGGCAAATCTTATCTCTATAGTGCCCTTGTGATCATAAAATAATTTATTTTGGTATGATTCATAATTAAAAATTATATTTTCATCTAAACGTAAGCATGTGAAAAAAATACTTTTTTAAAACATAATAGTGATATTAAAAGATAAAATATAAAAGATAGAAATATGTTGTCGCTGACTTTTTTGTAGAACTTTGTAAGGCGGACCAGATTGCTATACATTGGTTTTAAACTACTCAAAACAAAATAGGGCCCACCTCGAATCAGTCACTATTTTGGTCAAAATAAAGTTATCTAAGTAGTTGTTGTCAAAGTTACGCATTGAACCGTCAAGCTGACATGTTTAGGAGCCCTTATCAATGTTTATTTCGACAACATTCATATTGGTTTCAAGAGGGTAGCTAAAAAAGTGAAGTACTCGAAAAAAACATCGAATGCACAAATTCTCGGTCACTTAAGTTTTCAGTCTACACTAAACACTGCTGTGGAATACTCACGTTTTTAACAATTTTGTTTGGTTCCTGTGTTAGTTGTGATCACTATGCCTGGTTCTCGCCGACATATGGACATGGAAGCCGCTGCAAGAGCAGTATCTTTGCTTCAAGAGGGACAGTCTCAGAGATCTGTGGCTATACACCTCGGTGTTTCGCGATGAGCAATCCGAAATGTGTGGGAACGATATCAGGAGACCGGAAGTGTAGCTAGGAGACCTGGCACAGGAAGAGTTAGAGCTACAACTGCCCAGGAAGACCGATATCTAAGGTTAACCGAACGACGGGAGCGTACTGTTACCGCTCGGACCTTACAAACTCGACTACGGCAATCCACAGGGACGAGAGTCAGCGACCAAACCATTCGGAATCGGCTTCACGAAGATGGACAACGCTCCAGAGTACGCGCTATTCGACTGAAACTGACGAGGGCTCATCGTGCAGCACGCTTAAGGTACGCCCGGGAACATTTGGAATGGACCATGGATAACTGGAGGAATGTGCTTTTTACGGACGAGTCTAAAGTGAAGTTTTTCAGTGATGACAGACGGATACGCGTGTGGAGAAGAGAAGGGGAACGTTTTTCTGAACCATGCGTGCATGGAACAGACCGATGGGGGGGTCCCAGTGTTATGGTATGGGGTGGAATTAGCTTACACGGCAAAACAGAGCTGGTAATTCTCAATGAAGGTACCGTAACCGCCGCCAGTTACATCGAGCGAGTAATCCGGCCACATGTCATCCCGTTTTCACAAAGAGTGGGCAATAATTTTGTCTTTATGCATGACAATGCTCGCGCACACACAGCCCGCACCACACAAAGAGCCCTCTCTGAAGCCAATATCACCGTTTTGCCATGGCCAGCCATGAGTCCCGACCTCAACCCAATAGAATATTTATGGGATCAACTCAAAAGAAGCCTGAAAGAAAACTACAGTGATGTGAACAGCCAGCAGGAGCTCATTAACGCCCTGAAAGTCTGTTGGGAACAAATACCGCACACAAACGTGACTCACTTGATTGAAAGTGTACCAGATAGGCTCAGAGAGTGCATACGGAGCAGAGGAGGACCCACTCGTTATTAAAAAATAACAAGCACCATATTTTTTTTCAGAAGACGTGTGCTTTACCAGATTACGTTTATCTTTTATTTTGTGTAATTTTTCCTAAAAACTGTTATTTGTGTTTTTATTAAAGGAAATAAACAAATGATTCCATTGTTTGTGTTTACACTATTCCTGAATTCCTGAAACCTAAAACTTGAAACTTATACATTCATAAAAACTGAACAATTATGTTCAATTTTATGTTAAGGCAAAAAAACATGGTGGGCCCTATTTAGTTTCGAGTAGTTTATATGCAACTGTTGAGGCAGCGCATGCAAATAATTTTGTTTTAAGAGGTATTTCTTTCCGACTTGCTAGACAAAAGTTGTGATAGGTCAGCTGAAATGCATGATGTAAACATAATTTATAGCCTATATCACTCAACCATAATATAGCTTTCTACCAGTGAAAACCTTATTAGAATTGGATCATTAACTCCGGAGATTTGTTTACCCCCTACATAAAAACAAATTTTACCTCTTTATAATATTAAGTATAGATAAAATATTTTGATTTGATTTGTTCTGTACCGGTATAGAGGCATGAAGAACAGGGTGTAAAGTTCACTCAACCTCCATAGAAAACAGAGGATTCTCCGACCAGACGGGTGTTGTGTCTGGCGGGCAATTGCCCCACGGCTGATGTCGGGAAGTTTGTATGCATGCTAATTGCGCGGTAAACTCTGCTTGTGAAATGCAGGATTTGCGTGACGTCAGTATGACGCGTTGTTCGCATGTGGCGTTGTAGATACCGCTACATCACGCCCCTCCGGACGCCGGGGGTCGATAGTGGGCTCAGTCTTTTATCTTTCTTCATCTTGTGTACTTCGGACTTTTCTTCATCCCTTCGTACATTTATAATCACAAACGCCTACCCCACCTACATTGGTGACCCCGAGCAGGAGCACGAGGATGCACGAGGACAAAGCACACAGTCAGCGAGATGTCGGTGATTCGACAGCGGAAAGTTTTCGTGTGGGTGTGCGGGTACCGCCGATTTACCCGCAGAGGCCCGGATTATGATTCAACCGATGGGGCAATTGCCCGCCAGACACAACACCCGTCTGGTCGAAGGATCCTCCCTTTTCTATAGAGGATGAGTGGACCTTACACCCTGTTCCTCATACCTCTATACTGGTGACCCCGAGCATGAACGTCAGTGCAGCCTTCATGCAAATACTTCAGCGTGACGTCATCATCATCACTCCCGAAAGTTTTTGCGGCAAGTCACCCAGCCAGCCAGCATGCAGCGTCCGCGCATACCTAGTCATCACCCTCAGCCTCATCAGCAACCTCGGCACAGCACACTGCACTTACGGCTGGTCAACAAGAAGAGCTTCCTGTCCTAGTCGACGCAGAAGCTAGCCTCAACCCGCCGCTGTACGACATCCGACGCACTGGAGTATAATGCAGCGCCACCACGACTTACTGGGGACATCTCCGCAGACAGTTCCGACTCACCGTGAACTATGCGGCAACCGATTCCGATTCACGCCAGGCCAGCTTGCGAGATGCAGGATTTGCGTGACGTCAGTATGACGCCTTGTTCGCATGTGACGTTGTAGATACCGCTACACCGGACTTAGAAAAGGATAATAATATACGAATTGTATTAGTCAACTTCAATAAGCTTTCTTCCTTGGTCCCCAATTGTATTGGGTCTATGGTTTATTATTTTATGGTGTCCTGCGTCTACGTCTTTTGTCTGATATGATTATGTCAAAATCTGACATAGTATATAACAGCGCATGAATACATCATGCATATGCCTTTATGAATGTACTACGTCCTTGATTAGATGCATTATCTTACTAACGGTTCTATCCGTTTCTCTCTGCATCTACGCTACAGCAAACTTAAGAGCCTATCTTAAGTTTACAGTACCTACACTATGTAATCTTTGTAACTATAAACCCTCACTGGGCCTGCGTGGTGGATTACGGCCCACTCCCACTCACCGAGAGGAGGCCTGAGTCCCAGCAGTGGGACAAGCAGGCCGATTATGATGACTTACTCTTTGATGGTAACTCTGTGAAAAACTCAGTAACAGTCTAAAGTTTGGGACCTACACTAACATTGTGTAGGAACGCAACAGTACCTGAGACGCCTCTTCATAGAACACTACTGGCACATGACTGTAACATATTCCTGTAATACCTACGAGTATAATCATCTGTTTGTAACAGAATGGTAGGCTTGGCATCACATATCTTTTCTCATCCACACATTAGACGGGAATGTACACGAAACGTAATTCTGCTAAATCCCTGCCAAAGCTGACACTGACATATGGCCCAAATAAAGCTAACCAAAAAAAGATATAAAGAAAATTATTCCAAAAGGTACGATTAGAAACACCTAGTAATTAGACTTTCGACGTAATTCATGGAGCTTTTTTATTTTTCTTGATGAGTAGGCAGGTAGGTATTAAAGTTTCTTTCCTTTGTGAACCTTTTTCATTGAAGTCTTCTTTAGTTGAAAATCGGATGGCGTAGGGCGTAGTATATAAAAAGTGTAAAACAAGTTTGAGTTTACGTGTCTTGGGTGTAAGTAGGTCTAAAACTGGATGTTCACAATGACGAAGAGATACGCTTCTGAAAATGCACTGTCGTTCCTTCACGTTTTTAGAGAAAAGGTTGCTAAGAGGTATTTACCTAACATTCACTGTTTATGGGGATACCTTTACCAAATGACCTTATAAAAAAAAGGGAAACATGTTTATTCATCCTTGTGCCAGTGATGACCTACATATTTGGACAGACGTTGAATAAAATTGAAACATTAACAATCGAATCGAATCGTTTATCGAAATTGCTTAAAATACAGTTGGCTGGAAGTAAATCCCATATTTTAAATTTTATGCGCCCCTACAATGACGTCAGCGCAATCATTCTTTTTGATGAACTACCCACGACATTTATGAGGGGTATAAAATTTCAAAGATTAATCTTGCTTGAAATTCGATCGATCATTGATTAAAAAAGATCCAGCGAGTATATTAATCGGTTAAAAATAAAATGATTCATTGTTTGCCAAGAACTAATTCTGATACGGAAGATAAGGTTTTATTGTTCTACTTTTGTAACATTTCAAGCTGGCCGTAAAAGATACCTATTAACTTTTGGCATTTTGATTGCCTTTACATTTATACGGGAATTAAAGTAAAAGCGGTTCTTTAAGATTCCGGTACATACATACCTAAAATTATTTTTAACTTACTAAAAATTACCTTCGACCTTCCGTAATAATAATAGTGTAGGTAGGTAATGACGTAAAAATCTCTACATCAAAAGTCGGGCACACGCGTGTGAACAAACAAAACACATCGGCTCGATCTATCGCGGTTCCGTTTATCTTCTTTCTTTAAATCAATCAATTAACCGAACGCCTCTGCATCCAACACTTTACTAAGAATATTGAAGAAGTTTGTAGTAAACTATTAACCTACCCACCAATTTGTACATGTCTTTTAAATAGTTCTACACCAAACCTATGTACATACATAATCAGCCTATAATGTTCCCACTGCTGGGACACAGGCCTTGTCTCTGTGAGAGGGAGTGGGCCATAATCCTTCACGTGAACCCAGTGCGGGTTAGTGGATGTCACATGTCAAGGATTGTTTTGGTTCTAGGACAAGTTTCCTCGCGTTGTTTCCCTTCGCCGTTGAGAGCAGTAGTGGTGAAATTAAATACACAAAGTAAAGTGCCTGTCTGGGTTCGAACTCACGACCTGACCAAACGGGGCCGTTACCACTAGGCCACCACTGCCGACGTATATATTTGACATCTTCGAAAGGCGAATCTGTCATAAAAATATGTCATTTTATGATAAAATGACATCGCACTTTGCAAAGATGACGGCATTTCCAATCGTAATAGGTTATTGCTAGTATTACCTATCTAATTCTGGATGTTGTACGCAAACCTTCGTTTTATAGTCAGTATAAATCTTCGCGTCCACCAGCTTCTCGACTTTTATAATCAATTACCGTCACCGATCACTCGTTCCCGGAGCCCATAAATATTCAAGAAGTAACTAAGTTGTTTGCGCTGAATCGTTTGCGGCTGCTTTTTAATTACACCAATTGATTGAGAGTATTTTATTATAGCTCGCATTACGATTATGGCTCAGTTACCGAATAGTAAGCATAAACTCGCACGTGCACTCCTAGTGCTGGGTAAACTCAAACAAACACATTTAATAATGTTACGCTCAACGTTTGATCCCAGAAACAGCAAAATATGACGTCTTCTCGCCGAAATTTTTCCCCGAATCTCTGAACAGGGGACGAAAATCACATTTTTTTTAATCTAAACCCACTTTGAATCTAAACGAAATCATGCCAATATTACACTTTGTGATTGTGCCATTGATTTTACAGAACGCGAATTGATAAAGTACCTCTGAGTTCCAAGAAATAGACCTTCTACCCCTCGGTTCCACTAAATCTGTTTGATAAATGATAATAAGAATGTTGAGGGACGGAAACTTTTCCTAATGTAAATATAAAAGAATCACAAACTTTCCTAAGCTCACTCGCTGATGGACGCCAATATGTTCATAAAATGAAAATCCTCGACGCGTTCTCGTTTCATCGATTTTCAATACACCATTTGTCATACATTACATTAACACTCAGTCGAATATCATTTGCCAACGATAAAGTAGCTCGAGAGTAATAAAATAATATGGTGCTGCTATTAATAACAAGTTGTGCCGAACTAAAGTCTTTATAAATTTTATCAGGTCCATTCCTTACGTCGTAACCTGCCACTTCACAATTTAGGGCTGTGATTTATAATTTTCTTCCTAATTTAAATACGAATGTGTGAAATTATGAAGTAAAATTTCTTGGAAATGTCAGGTTTTCCCGACCACTCTCGTACAGAGAAGTTTAGCGCTTAGAAACACGCGAATATATTTATTTGTGGTACTTGGAGCGACGCGCGACGCACGCGCAAGCCATGCCTTCGCCACTTCAGTTGTTTCGTACCAAGGCGCACGGACGCGCGCATTATGATAGAAAATGTGTGTGTGTCGTGATTAGAAGAAATACAAGTGTGCCCGATTAACAGTGATTCAGTTACAATGTCCCACCACAAGGACAGGGACCATAGTAAACAAAGGAAAAACGATCATCTATTGAAAAACTTGCCGACTGAAGTGTTACTGAAAGCGCGAAGCACTCTCTTCTCGTTAGGTGGTGCACTTAAACCAAAACATGAGCCGCATCAGCAGCAACGACCAAAGTTACCCAAACAAGAGTCCAAAGACAAAAAGAGTCACGACAGACTCAAACCCAGCCGATCTGAGCCGGAATTTAGTGAAGTTCGGAAAAACAAACACAGAAGTAGAATTGAAGATGGTCATCCTCGCGACTCATACTCCTGCGGTTTGAAACCTAGACCGTTATCAGTGGGAGCAAACAAGCGATATGAGAAGGAACTAGAGGATTACCACAGTGGGGGTTATCCGAAGGAGTCGTCACCATTGCATCGGCAATTTGAGTCCGCGGAAGAAGTTTGTGTACAGTCACGTCTTGTGATACCCGTTACTGAAAGACTGAATCCAGATGTCCAAATGCAGGATGTTAGTGAAAGACCTAGGAAAAAATTGTCGTTTCGTGAACCCGAAATTATCAGTAGTGGCAGCGCGACACTGGGCCGGTCTCATAAGTTGATGGGTGTGAATAGTCTCTCCAGAAGATCTAATAGATTATCACTTAGATCTGAACCACATTCTTCGAGCTTAGAAGGGTTGGACTCGGATTTAGAGGTATGTGAACTATACTTTGATAAGTTAATTTAAAAAACATGTTTGTTTGTAGAAGCCAAGAACATACGTCCATCTATTTGAAATATGATTCAGTTTTGATTATTATCTAGAACCCACCTTGTGAGAAAATTAATTTGGTTTATTTATACCGTCAACTGTCAAAAACAAGAAATATGAAAACTTTCCGTTGCATTTCAGACTTTGGTAAAAACTGAGTAAAAACGTCCGCTTGTCAAGTCGGTTGTGAACTCGGAATTAGGAATTACCGATGACTTCACGATGTTAGAACATTCAAAACAGTGGGTCTGTTGTATGGATGATAGTTAAATGGAAATAATTGTAGGAACAAACAGTACAATTACGTCAACGCAGACCAATTGGTACACTTATGTTGATGGCCAAGAAACAGGCGATGGTGTAACACGCGAAGCTGTAACAATAGCGGAACGGGCAGCGGCCAGCGGCGGCGGTGTCTGTGGTGTGTCGGCGCAACTGTTTGATGTTTATTTTGATAGCGTCCGCCCGCCGTGGCCAAGGACCGCGCCGCTCGCGGAAGCGCCGATTTCTTATAAATCGAAGTCTCCAGTGACATTTATCTGCGTACTATTTTGCAGTGGCGTGGACTTACGTCAAGGGCGATACTTCCGTCGTCGGCTCCATTTATTATTTAGAAAACTTTAGTAAACTGGTAATGTTTGTACGAGGGATATTTTGAAACTGCCACCGCCAACGTGTGAATTACGCACTGGAATAGTTAGTAAAACATAGTCTCGCTATCATTAATTCTCTCGGTGCGTTTAGTTTACGTTCTAAATCAACATACAAGTGCTAATGGAGTGAAATGAAGCACACAATGTTCCCAGATTTGCTAATTGTAATATAATTATACCAAAACATACCTACCAACATTGCGTGGTCATACATGCAGCAGCTATAAAAATTTTATGTAACGATCTCTCCATCAAAAATTAACTAGCATAATCAGTCTATAATGTTCCCACTGCTGGGACACAGGCCTCCTCTCTATGAGAGGGAGTGGGCCGCAATCCCCCATGCGGGCCCAGTGTGGGTCGGTATTTGTCACATGTCTTCAAATTTTTTGGTTCTGGGACATGCCGGTTTCCTCACGATGTTTTCCTTCACCGCTTTGAGAGCAGTGGTGATGAAATTAAATACATAAAGTGTTTGTCTGGGTTCGAACTCACGACTCGAAAGTCGGGGCCACCTACTACTTGGCCACGACTGCTCTATAAACTAAAGTGGTATAACTTTCGTGAAAAACATAAAGTCTACAAGAATGTCACGACCATCACTCTTCCTTGTCTTTAAATGAATGTAATATATTTAAACTGCCCTGTCTCTTACCGCAGTACAGGGCTTCTTGGACTTGCGTCATCGTTATTAGTCCTGAGTCAGTCTCATCTCGACCTTCTATATTAATGACGTCATAAAATATCGAAATGGTCTATCGGTCTACAGAAAGCCTTTAACCTTCACTCGGTCACAGTTCATATTATTATCTAGGTAGGGGGTGGGGTACCCAATAACCTTTTGACAGATCGCTACTGATGGTATCTAGTTAATAATTATAACTGCCAGTATAATATAATCATACAGATCGCTACTGATATAGATTATTGGGACGTTAAAACCAGAGATAGATAGGTTTTTCTACCTCCAGTATGCCAAAACTGGTGAAAAATATGTAATTGGGTTTGGCCGTAAAACTACTTGGATGCTCTGTGGTGTAAGCTCGGTTATAAATGATAAACATTACATTATAATAATGATGTTAACCAAACAATTCATGCGAAATTATTGTTAGAAACAAAAGGCCAATTTTAGTGTTTACATTGAAGTTACTTTATAATCTCTTGTTAATGTTAATGTTGAGCCAATTTTAATGGAGCCATATATTAATATGCATGAAATAACATTTATAATCTATGAAAGCAATGGTGGCCTAGTAACAGCTGCGACTTACGAGTTCTAGGTCGTAGTTTCGATCCCACTGCTCTCAAAACGGTGAAGGAAAACATCGTCAGGAAACAGGCAAGTACTAGAACGAAAATCGAAGACATGTGACATCCACCAACCCGCACTGGGCCCGCGTGGTGGATCACGGCCCACTCCCTCTCATCTGAGGAGGCTTGTATAATGCAGTGGGAACATTATAGTCTGATTATGAATCTATGGACGTTGTTCTGAACATCCACACTGTCACTAAACCAACTACTTTACTAAATTCAGTCTTTTAATAAAATAAAAAACCTGTAAGTGAAATAAGATCTGTAATTTTTTTGGCTCAGACAAAAAAACATTATCCGCGTAGAGTATGACGCTTATAAAAATAATGTTGAACGAAACATTAATACATTTTATTGCGTCGTCTACCGTTATAAAGAATAATATAATGCACAATTATTACTAGAACGTAGTCCTCTGACGTTAGGTTTAGGGAAATAGGTATTGGTAACTGATGGTATCGGCTGACGTATCGATATTCGATAACTGGCCAACATCACCTGGATGACTTTTAGCTACGCGTCTATTCTATAGTCTGTTTCAAAAATATCTGATGAAAGTGTAAACAAACCCTGTTCAGGTTAAATTGTTACGCAATCAGTCAATAAAATGAACTTAGCAACACATTTTCAAGTTTCAACTTTATATATATCACCACTTTTTCCAACAATTATTGTTTGAATAACATTATTAAATTGTAATTGAAAAATTGTTCTCGGAAATTGGTTATAAAATTAACCTCGATAGTCAATTGAAAAACATCCTTAAGGTAATTTCAATTTAGAATTTCAGGTTTCTAATATTCAAATAATCAACTTGATTTCATTAAAACCCTATAAAAAGAAAAAAATAACCTTGAAATTATGACCGTCGGGGGACCGCTCTAATTATTAGCCTAACGTTCTGTTAAAGTTTAAAATAGTAGCGGTCCCCCGACGGGACAACATTTTATCAAAAAATTTCATACGTACTTACGTAGGGTCATAATTTCAAGGTTATTTTTTCTTTTTATAGGGTTTCACCTTTCACGTTGTATACCTTTTTTGTTCTATTTGTAGCTATTTATTCAATTTTTTTTTTAAATTGTTTTAGGCTTTTCACATTCATACTATTTTTTTATTATTATTTTGTGTCGGGGGTTTTTTTAATTTTTTATATCATGCTTTTTGTAGGGACTCCATAATATTTAAATTCTTTTATTTTCATGCATTTTAAGATTCAGGTAATTTGGTGTTTAATCAGGTTTTTTGTAATTCGCCATTTTGTGGTGGTGGCCATCTTGGATTGAAATATAACATAGTGTATAGTATTCTACTAGTCAAGTCCTTTCATTTGATACCCATATTGAGCGAGTTGTGATAAAAAAAGGTAATTCGCCATTTTGTGGTGGCGGCCATCTTGGATTTGAAATTTATCATAGAGTATAGTATTCTACTCGTCAAGTCCTTTTATTTGATACCCATATTGAGGGAGTTGTGAAAAAATATGTAATCCGCCATTTTGTGGCGGCGGCCATCTTGGACCGATTTTCATCAAACATAGCTAAGAACACTCCCGATAAATTCACTTTTCAAACAAAAAAAACAAAATCAAAATCGGTTCATCCGTTCGGGAGCTACGGTGCCACAGACAGACAGACATACACACACACACACAGAGACACGGTAAACTTATAACACCCCGTCCTTTCTGCAAACTGGAATACACGGGTACGTTTTCTGATCTATTTGTTTACATTTTCATCAGATACCTTTGCAACAGACCATAGTTTCGTTTTCTTATGAAAATGTTCGTAATTTATTAGGAGTATGATGCAGGAGTCGTAAACACAGGACTGCGCTTTTACTGAGAGCGAACGCCGTCCGAGGCGGCACAGGCACGTACAAAAGCTTTTATCCTAAACCAACCACATTTCTTTGACCTCACTCCAGCTGTAGTGACGACGCCAGCGAAAATAGACCAGGCAATGACGTATACATAGCAATGAGGTAGCCAAAAATTATGATCGACATAAAGGTCATTGTCTTGGCCTCACCAATTTTTGTCCCAATTTTTCTTAAAATATTTTTTATACGACACAGCTGTCTAACTACATAAACGTAGGCGGGCTCGTCTCCAATATCTGCTATACTGCTTATTAAATCCATGTCTCTTCTTTGATTAGTACCTAAATTTCAATTGAAACCACAAATAATCAGCTGACAATGTACTGCTGCGACACAGGCCTCTTCCTCCACCACCCAGGCCCAGTGCGGGTTGGTAGATGTCACATGTCTTCGAAGTTTTGGTTCTAGGACATGCCCGTTTCCTTATTGAAACCACGAATTACCTTAATTCTGGAGCAGATGTTACTCCATTTGCTCTAACTATTATTTCCGTTATTTTTTCCTACTATCCTACCTCCTCGATCATGATCCGGTGACGGTTTTTTGATATTCGGCACACAAAACTTATAATTCTTAAAGGTTCGGTCGAAGAAAGTTTCACGACCCTGCAGAAGTCCTTAAAACCATAAATAGCATCTTATAAATATTTGATATAAGATGTAAAACCTGTCGTATCTCCACATCGGTCAACCAAAACGTAAGTAAGTAATAATCATAAAAGATAAATACTTAATTATCATAAACATCGAGATCGCTGTAGGACGTGAGATGACCAAAAATAGACTTTTCTGAAAAAGTTCATCAATATTTTATTCAGCTTTGTCATTTTAAACGACATCTCATCACCTTATATTTTTTCAATAATATTTTTGAGGAAGTATCTTAGGAGTAAGCAACATAATGTTTCCGAGCAGGTAGCTAATACCCGTTTTAGTGATCCATCAGTAATCCGCGTACAAATATTGGGCGTTTCAATCATCGATCAGTGTCAAACTTTGCCATTATTCACACAAACGGGCGTTGAACGGCTATTTATTTTATTATGGATATTCAGGAACTTGAATTATTAGTTTCTATCGGCCTCCAAGGCCCTGTGGAGTCTCACAGTCAGTCCGTGCGTGCGTATTGAAGGTAACATGAAAAACTTCTCGCGAAACAGATTTATTTTCCTTTGCAGAGGTTTTATATTTTTCGGTCACAAAGGTGTATTACGGTGGTTAATATAAAAGGACAACGTGCCGAGATTCGGCAGCGGAATCAAGATCGCTCGTCAAGCTTTTAGAAATCCAAATTAAATTAGTTAGCTTCTGTGTAAAAACGAGCATGTTTTCTGTTTCCCTGTACATACTGTCATATTAGCGTCAATTTATGTAGAATCGCGAGGTGTGACAAATAGTGGTGTCATTTATCTCTTTCTTGAAATGCACGAGAAGCGTAATATCGTGTCGATCCCTGGCCGCGAGCCAAGCACTGTCGCTGAACTCTATCTAGTGTCCACTCCATTACACTTATTATAAAGATTCCACTTCATTAGCACATGTAGATCAGATATTGCAAAATTTCAGGCGCAATTTAATGTTATTATACGAGATAGAATTATCTACGTTTGATGAACGCATTAGATAGCTAATGCGCGATAAACGTTTCAATATATGACTTCATAGAGTTCACTGAACAGAAATAGTGGGTCAACGTTATGAAATTTTAAACAATATGTTCTGGATGATTAATAAAACTGTGGTTGCTCATTAGATGTGTCGTTTTAGTCATTTCCCTAAGCCGTGTTGAGAGCGGATGCTATTTAGTTCCAAACTTATGATTGCTGTCTACCAACAGCTGCACTCAAACTAATGCCGAAACACGTTGAGAGGAAATGAAATTTCGTAATTGAACTTCCTAATTTCCATATCACAAAAAATATTACATTAAAGTTACATATGAAAGTCCTGCACGCAGTAAACAAATTGTTTACTGCAACGTGCCGTTTACGTTTAAACTGAATTGACATGAATATGTAGGAAACCAGTATGAGAGCAGTGGCTGCACAGTGGTAACGACTGCGACTTAGTACAGTCGTAGGTCGAAGGTTCGAACCCCGAGAGGTGCTTTACTTTGTGTAAATTATTTCATCACCACTAGTCTTAAATCCGATTCGAAGACATGTGACATCTACCAACACGCATTGGGCCCGCGTGGTGGATTACGGCCCACTCCCTCACAGAGGGGAGGCCTGTGTCCCAGCAGTGGGAACATCAGAGGCTGATTATGCTATGTAGGAAACCACCGTGTAGTTTTATTTTAATTTGGTAGAGCTTTATCATTTAGCATTCCGGATACCACACTCAAATTGGCGACTGTTTAATCATCACCTCAGTCAAATATTTATTCAGACTCAATTACTGGCCCCTACGCTTCCGTGACAGCTGTAAAAATTGTGAACTTATGAATATAAATTGTAGATAAGCAGATATGGTTTTTATGCCTACCTGTGTTTTTCATTTACCTCGGATGATTGCGTTATGAATAATATCTCCGGCGACTGCTTTGATACATCGCTCCACATCGATGTTTGCCGAGTAACAATTTTGTTTCAATTCCACGGCGACTCTTTGGTTTCAAACATAAGCGTTGAACCTGAATAATCTGTTCCATCCGTTACGTCGGCTGAATGAGAGAAGCATTAATTAAACACATGTCATCTCCCACGCAGGCTCCACGCCCGGAGCTTTTATCTCCCTTTTGTAAAATATCATTCTCAGTCAGTTGTACCCTTTTATTTCCAGTGTGTAGTTATGCCGACGATTTCGTGTGTACTAGGGTTCAACGGTCTAAAAAGCAGAATTACTTTCAGTCTTCCGAACTCCTTATATGTTTTCCATTGCCTTTTCACCCGAATAAAAATACAACTAAAAGTCGCCCTGTCCCACATCACCAACAAGCAAACACTTAGTGAAGTTACACAAACTTGCACACAGTTACTGTTCTATTAGTTAATAGGTTTGGACATACAAGTTGTAATATTCTAGACAAACTTGAACTACACTAAATTTATAGTAGCGGAACCCTCCGTTATTAATACCTTGACATTGATTAAATTGTTTGTCGTCGGCTCCGACAGCTGTATAATATAACCAGCGACAATGTTGCCTTCTCCTAAACACCAGAATATCACGTCCGCTTCTAACGAGTAGCTTACGTTAATAAAATTTTAAGACCACTGCGGCAGAAAGAAAGAAAACTGGTAAATAAATACATGTCCTGTAGCAAAATATTTAACCCAGTCAAAGTAGAAATGTACATAATAGAAAAATCGACGAACAGTGGACTATTGGTGCGTTAGTTTCAGGAAAGCAATAACTACAAACAGAGAACTTTATTGACAGTTGAAGGGTTTCATACTTCGCTACAGGAATCGCTGTTGATAATTGAGGGAAAAACAAAAAGCCAATACATAATAATCGTGTTCCTATGCTCAAAACTGTTGACAGCTTCACACGATATAGTTCTGAAACTGATTCCTAAAGAAGAGTGATTATCTAGGCGCTGTGATGACGCTAAAATTGAAGCAATGAGAAACCCTTTACGATGAAAAACAACTGTGCAAACTATGATAGGGCTGAGAGCTAAACGTAATGGATCATAAAACTGAAAAATAAACAGTTCCTTGAAGCAGTTCATATATTAAGAACATAGCGTTGTTGTGTTGTATCTTACTCAACATCTTATTATGAAGAAAGTGCCCATCTTATGTATTATTTTCCTTTCTTTCAGTAACATGACATTTTTCTTATTCTTCATTATGTTGAGCCATCTGTTCGCTGTTCGTTACAATCTAATTAAGTGATGAGACAATGAGTAGTGTGTACGAAAATACAGAATATCAATCTCTTATAGAACAGATCACAGTCGTATCATGCCCTAAATGTGTTAACGTATTTAAGGGGAATACTTGGATATTAAATAAACACGCACGTTCGGTACTTCATTACCATTCGAGTGGAAACCATCCACACTGCTAAATAGTACATATACAAGTCGATTCCAATGGTACTTTATGTTCAAAATAAAGCATGTTGATAGTACATTCTGAAATATAAATCGAGGACTTAAAATAATAAATAAAAGCCTCGGTGGATAGCAGAGGTCGTTTGTCTTTGACCGTATTAGTCCCAAGGTGGTAGCAGGCGAGCCTACCTCAATTTTCGAGATTATATTCGAGAAAATTCGTCTTGAACTAAATATAATACACTCTAAAAACGCTTGCCTGAGTCTGGTTGTTACTTGAGTCTAAAATGCGCTACTTATTCACAAGACTTAGGATAAGATCCATGAGAAGTACTAAAAGTAAAATAAACCTTTTTTTCCTCAGAGTCAAGCGATGAGGATCGTCCGCACCGTGGGACAAGCATTCGAGGTGTGCCATAAGATGCAGATCAACTCCCCTGAGCAGCCAGCACCCTCCACATCAACCGCCCCAGATGAGCCGGTCGCCAGCGGCAGCGACATCGCCGCCTCCAAAGGTTTGATATACCAACGACAACGAAAGGCTTCATCTTGACGTACCAAAACTATAATGACCCAATAATCATGAGTCATTATGACCCAATAATATTGCACTGAACTATTGAACAATACTCTAAAACGTATGACACGATGTCCCCTTTACACTGTAGTGCAATTAATTTGATTTACTTGACATTGCTACTCACATGAAATGGAGAATTTAATTTTAGCTCCTACATAGGTACATCGCTTGGTTGATCTTCTGATGTTTTCGCTGCTCGCGACAGTCTGTCTTCCCATTTATAATCTTTCTGCCTTTGCGTCGCGATTTTAATCTTGGCGAGTTAATTTTTCTTAGCCAGATAGCGACTTCATCAATGTACACATAATTCTTTGCAAAGCGAAAAACATATAATGTGTCACTTAAATAAATTACGCGTCCAGAATGTTTATTTATGTGAGTGTACATATTTTATAAGAAGTATAAAGACGTCAGACGGAATTATATACTTTCATATTCAGCCATTTATTTTAAGAAAATAACTAAATTATAAAATACTAACTGGATGGTAAATTACTGTGTTTATAAATAACTTTTTTTTAATATTGACATAACCATAACACATGATAAATTGATGATGTTTTATGAAACTTTTTTAATCAACTTGCAGATATTTTTTTTTTAAAGTAAGCCTTAAGTGTGTTAGTCGATTATGGCAGCATGAAATTGATTTTTAAAAGCATCAATATTTTCTTCCGTTTGTCGGAGGTAACAAATAAAATAAGGTGAGGTAGAGTTCAGTTCCGCAGCGGTGCAACGTTGCTCATAAGCGGGAAGTCGTAAATGCGAGAGGTTTGTGCCAACAAGGTTCTTGTTATTATATTATTTCCCAGTGGGCGGTCTTAAATATAATTTTATTCAGAAAATTTGTCATGTCATCACTCATGTGACGCTACTACTCGTATTCATTTATTTATGCCATGTCTGGAAGTTTTACTGGATACAGAGACAAAAGAAAGAGTCGTAATTACATAGAGCGACGCATTACTTACGCCTATTTTTCATGAATTTTATAGTACACAGCAATATTTGCGTGCTGTCGTCACGCAAGTGTGAGCACATCGTAATTTGACAGCTCAACTTGTATCACAGCCGATGACGTCACATATTCTTTTTTTCGCTGTTTCTGCGGGTTGCTTATAATTAGCTTTTATGTATCGTTTTATGACATCCGACGTAATGGGTAGGTAACAGCTGGTTTAACGAGCAACGTCATAATTTTACTGCGTTTACCTTAATCTACATAAAGTCATACTTACCCTGACTGGTCAGCGGCGGTTTATAGACATAAGACATGTTGTCCCATCTCAAATACGCTTACAAAGTTAATTCTTATTTTGTTTATCTTAGGCTATTTTTAGTTTCACGCTATTTTGTCTACCAACTTCATCGTGTGAATCCACGTTTATGATTCCATGACAACCGTGCCGTTTCATTCGCTGCACGTAATTTGTGGTTTCATGCAACTATCGTAAACATTCATCTCGTATTTTTTCCACCTCATATTGTCACTTCTTGCATGCAAACAGGTGGCACAAACAGACACTGCGAGTAGCGTGTTGCACCACAATGCCAAGAAAAGAATGTTGACTCAGAACTATGCAGAGAATTTATCTTCCAGTAAACACAGTATTTAATAAATCATTTCATTATAGTCCAATAAACGTTACCACTAACGAAATAATATTTCATATAACCCGTCTGCCGTTTGCTTAGTCAATTAAAATGACGTGGTTATACACGGCTGGCTTTGGAAACTTGGATCCATTTCCAGGAATTGTTATTAGAAGTTAGTGATGTCTGATCAACAGAAGCGGCTTCTGATTGCGGTGCCTCTGAGGGGGCGGCTTCGTCTACAACGAAGGCGATAGTGGAGGAGGGAGCAGTGGGAGGTCGCGAGGAGAGACCCAGACATCTAGAACTGCTGCCACCGCCACCAAGGAAGGAGAACAAACGAACGCCACAGGTAACTATCAATTTATTTATTCAATGAAATACTATCGATAAAAGAATACTTGTAATTCCGATAAACGATTCACAATCGCAAGCGAACAGTGGAATTTAGTGAAAAGTATTCAAACGAATTGAGAGAAACTTCGTTGTTCGGGATTTTAATACTCGATTTACTCAGCGGGTCTACGCCTACTTGCATATTTACATGCTTTAATTGTATAGTTTCATTACCTTCGAACAATTGCCGAAAAATTTAAGTTTTTGGAGGACAAATTCGAAAAACACAGCTTGTCCCATGGGGGTGCGCAGAAATTAACGGATGCCACGTGCTACGTTTTAATATGTTTTATCCATGTTTATGCTTTCGAGTGTGAGCACTACGTACCTGATCTGTTTGGCGGTTACTACCACTACGAATTTTACGCTATCGAATCCAAAACTCTTTTTAGAAAACCTTTCATTCTCTCTTCACGACTACAGCTAATCCTTCTTCTTCATAAAGTTCATCCCCTACCTAATGTACATCTTCTAAATATCTAAATTGGCAAACTGTAACATGCAATTGACCAAACATTTGAAGCGTCAGCTGAGTCGACTGCACAAGTTGCGAGCCTAGCTGGTACCTACCTAGGACGAACTAACTAAACTCTGGTGCAAAAGGTACTTGATCAACTAGTTTAGCACAAGTTACTACTTCAATTACGAACGTTAACCCATGTTTAATAATATTGGAAAATGGAAGGGCTGAAAATGAAGCTATAACCAATATGCTCTTTTTGTTTTGAACCCAATTGAGCAACAAATTTATTTTTCTTTTATACCTAGTACTGCTTTAAAAACTGTATTTTTCTATTAGTCTCTTTTCTTAGCTTTGTTTTCTCATAATATTATTATAATCCAGATAATAAAGTCGGATCTAAAATTGAAATCAAAATTTAAATCGAGATACTTCTACAGCCCACATTAAAGCTTATGGTGTTTCATAAAAGCGGCAAAAATATTGCGAAGTTGGCGTTCTCCAACACTTTTATAGCATAATCAGCCTATAACGTTCCCACTGCTGGGATACAGGCCTCCTCTCTGTGAGAGGGAAATTTTTATGCATGAGAAAAATTATCATATTCAATGCCCCATGTACTGTAATGTCTTAAAACAGCGAGGGTTCATCTTGCTATTGTTACTTATCTAAGGGAACCTTCTTGATAAAAGTTTTAAAATATTCCGCTAGTTTATCACAGCTCCCGAATTCTGCCCATATTCTAAACAAATTCTTCCCTCTTTGCGCGGAAAATCTCAAACGACGGAAATATTATAATACTAGCTGCACCCCGCGGTTTAACTTGCATAAGTTTCGATCCTGTGGGAATATCGGGATAAAAAGTATCCTATATGTTAATACTGGTTATAAAACCATCTGTTTGCCAAATTTCATCCAAATCCGTTCAGTAGTTTTTGTGTGAAAGAGTAACAAACATCCATCCATCCAAACTTTCACATTTATAATATTAGTAGGATAGGATATATACTACTATACTTTCCCCCCTTTTCTTTTTTTTTTATTTTGTTCATATACATGTACGTATTGTTATTTATTGTTTTATGTCTGCTAGCTAATATGTACTCGTATTATATAAGTTTACGAATATCTATGCGTAAACTTATATAATAATAATATTTTATTCAGTATTAAATTGGTAAAATATTTACATAAAGTCTTAGAAATAACTTACAAAGGTATAATAATGTTAGATGCCTGTACTAGGATAAACCTGTATCACAGTCGGCATGAGCATACTTTATGGTAATTGTAGGACAATAAAATTCTTAACAATATTTAACATTACAAGTCTTGATATAATGACAAAAAAAAATTATTAGTTATTTTATTCCTAATTTACTTAAATACTATTTACCTTAAACATCAAAATAACAAAAAGTCTTATAATACAAACTAGCGTCTTTTCTTTACATATTTAATTGATATGCCTCGTGTTATAGATTAACACTAATGAATACTTCGATTCGCTCAATTTTTTTCTCAAGGCATATCAATTTAATATGTAAAGAAAAAATGGCAGTAGCAATTACATTTTAGCAGTAGTCGTGTGCATGGCGCATGTTAGTGAACGCAGAGTGTGTGTGAGTGAGCACACGCAGCGTTACATATGATTTGCAACTGGTCATGCGCATATAAACAAGTCACGACCGTTTGAATGTATACACACATCAGACCCTACATTAAAACGTTAGGTTATAAGAAAATGTTATATATCTAAGTGTCTTTTAAGATGGAAAGTCTCGGAAAAATCATGTGTCAAGATAAACTTCACCTTGCCGTTTTAGCGTAATTTGAACAAGAATTATCTACACTCCCGCATTATTATTAGTTTGGTGTAAAATAAGATACCAGCATAAAATCGTAAATGTCGTAAGTTCGAGACACAATAAAATGTCTGCCCTACGATCTTAAAATTGACATTACAACGAACTAAACACGAACTGCATATTTTATAAGCTTGACATTTAAATTAGAGTACGTTAATACTAAATAGTTTAGTTCCAGTGAAGCTCTAGTTCTAGACGAGTAGTCTGGAGGGCTTCCAAACTGGCATTGTTACCTAATTAACATTTCCAGTGGAGCACTAAATTTTGCACGTCACCTGGGACCACTGTGATTCGCCTACTCTCATTCCTTCTCGCCCCACAATCTACAGTTTTAAGTTTCGTACGCTTTGGAATCGTTTGTGACTTTCCAGACTTATCAATTCTGTGGCTGCGAAGTTTCCAAATCCATTCAATGTTGCCAGCATTGAAGTATTTCGCATTCGATAACTTTTTAACTACTTGCAAGTACTACTTAAAAGTTTCTTCCAAGTGGATAATAAAGGATTTAAATCTACTGATCCCCCTTTTTTAAAGTGAGTCATTTATATGCAATGCCTATAGAAAAATATAAATGCAACCGAAAGTAAACATTTATACTCGTACATAATTTTGAAATAGACAACATGAAACACGAAAAGATTTCCCTTCATAAAACATTTTTTTCTTTAGATCCACCAACTTGCTTTTGTATTAGAAAATACGCCCGAAATACGGTAAAAATAAGCCTACGTAACTCAGTTAATGAACATGTCATGTTCTGTATTATATTTACTTAATATAGAATACTGCTTCTTTTCTTACAACACAAAGATCGTGGCATAGCCCTGTTCCACGTACTGGATAACAGGTAAATGCTTGTAACATTACTCACTTGATTTAACCTGACCTTCCTTGTGTAGCCTGTATACTTAGTCCGTTTAAAGCCTCGCGTTCATTGGGAAACAAAGTTACACAACATTGTTTAGCAACATGTTTTTGTGATGTGGGGACCCTATACGATGAAAAAGGTGGTAGAGATTCCCTCACCAGATTCGAAAAAGTGTTGTCTGTTGTAGACAGAACAGTTTTGTTGTAAGCAAAATCTGTTTTTTGTAGATTTTCAGACAACTTTGGGACTATATTTTATCGAATGAGCATGCCGTTTTTGCGATTGTTTTGACGTCCATTGGATGACAGTGAAGGCGGAGTGTGTGCACCTGTGTGCACACACTTCTGCACTTTAATATCTCCTGCGTAGGTGGCCAGTCTCCTTGGGAGTGGCTGCCATGGCCGAAATTCGGTCTATAGGACTATAAATTGTTTTTATACAGCGATATCCAGACTAAATACAGCCTAAACACGAATATGTACGATTTATCTGACTTGCCTTGAGTACCTAGTCTATCCATCTATCTTCGGTAAGTCCATCATAATCCAAACTAATGATGTATGGAAATTCCTCGAACAGAATGTGTTTTGCATATTTCGTACTTTTAATCATATAAAAGTATGTGTAGAAGACAAGCCGCTTTTGATCTTTTTTCGTTCCGTAAATTTAATACACAAGTAATTCTTTAAGGCGATTCCCTCGAGGAAATCTTCTAATCTCAGGATTTTACTCTCCTTATTGGAATTAAAATAAATAACGTTTCTTTTGTTTTTGTTTTGATTATTCTAGCCGCCTATCAAGTGATTAGAATTTTTGGCCTGATTTTATTATGTGTCATTAGAATCCAAACATCACGCACGTTCTCCCAGAAGGGTTGGCAGAAGTATTCAGTACACCCACATTTCGCTAGTTATGTCTAGTCCTATGTGATAGCGGGCACTGCCCCGTTGGTGTCGTGTTCGCAAGCGCGACTGCTGAGGGTGGTGTCCCGGGTTGGATTCCCGGGTCGGACAAAGATCAGGAATTTCTTAGTAACAGCTCGGAGTTTGGAAGTCAGCGGTGCCTCAGAAACACGTTAAGGCGTTGGTCCTGCACCTGATCTCTCTCCGGTGGTGTCGGATTACCGTCTCATCAGACTATAAGAATGAGAGAAGAGAGAGTGCAGCTCCGTCTGCGCACACACTTACACACTATAATATCTCCCACACCGAAGGCTGATCTCCGCTGAGATTTTGCCATGGCCAAAATTTTGTCTGAAGGACTATAATTAATAGTGGGAAAGCCTCTAAGGCTGTCATTAAAGTTTTTATTTTATTAAGATTCAAAACAATAGATAATTTAGCTTTCTCACTAACCTCTAAACAAACAAACCCGACCACATCGTCTTTTTAAAGCGCTTTGTAGCTATTTATCTCTTCTGTTATTTTCACAACGTTCTCTGAGTATTTACAAAGCATTGTTTTAAAACGGTCAGTTAATGAAGCCTAACTAAACTCATAAAGTTTTAACCACAAACACAAATGTTACCATCAGAAACGAAACTTTTCATTATTCTCTTTTAGTTTTAAAGCAAATTAATGCTGAATACACTGAATGAATTATTAAATACCTGCAAAACTACAAAAGTGCGTTACTGAAAATGGAAATAGAAGTACCTTATGGCCAGCAATGAGAACAGTGGCGGCCCCATGGTAACGCGCTTACTTACGAATTGTAGGTCGGTGGAATAAGGCCCACTCCCTCTCACAGACATTCGTCCTGTGTCCCAGCAGTGGGAACGTTATAGGCGGATTATGCATGTATACATACTAAATTATTAATGTAAAAATACAAAGGCACATTAATAAAAATTTAAACAGAAATACCTTATGGAAAGTTTTACAATACATTAATTTCGGATTACAATAACAATGAGGATTTCCATTACATACAATATGTTTTTCATGCCTACATAAACAGCGGTACCTACAATATTTGAATGTTTGAACTCGTATTGTTTGCTGAAAACGTGAAATTTTGTGAGAGGGTTCGTATTTCATGACGTCATCGGTTTCGTCTCAGCTATTAATTTTAGTATTATTGGCGGTAATTAATCTCCTAGGCGTTACGTGTGGCTGATATTTATGACGCTCTCAATACGCCCCTTGTGTTCAATAACAGATACTTACTGTACGGACCGTTCTTAACAACTGCTCGTAGATTGGAGGAAAAGCATGGTAATAGGTATTTTATGTATTTGATAAAGTAATTGAAAATTGAGCACTCGCATCAGCTATTTTTATTTATTTAGGATCTCACATAAATAATGGGCAGCATTAGGTGTGCTTGGAGGAGGCCTATGTCCAGCAGTGGACGTCTTTCTGCTGAAATTATGATGAGATATGATGAATTATGATGAGTTGTACTCCTTCAGATACAGGGTCAAATTAAAGTAGCTAGCAAAACTCTGCAGACGTGATGGGTATTGATATGTAAACAAGATAAAATTAAAAGATTGGATGTTTTTTTCCTAGGGGTTAACGACCGCTGGTAGTATTGTTACTTAAAGTACGAATATAGCAAATATGTTTTATCGATTATTAAAGTGCAATGGCGCTCATTGTCACAACCGTAGTAGGCTGGCTATCGCTAACGCTAAGTCATCTCTTCACTTTGTTTTGCTCCTTGAAACTTTATGACTGATTAGAATGCTTCGAAGCAAACGTGCACCATCGTCGGTTGCATCACAGCTTTAGCATCCTGATGCTAAAGCTGTGATGCAACCGACGATGACAACAATTTTATTATACCCTGGCGCTTAACGAAGCAGCCGTGCTTCATTAAGCGGCAGGCTATAATAAAATTGTTGGTCCAAAAATGGAATGCGTTTTTCATCGAGTTAAAATTTTCTCATCCCATATCGGTATCGACGATTCGATTGAGCACTTTCATGCTTCGAATAGTTATTGGCTATAATTTTTTGTTTCCGGAAAAACTAACAGAATTGGATGGAGCCTAAACAATTGACCTATGGTATGACAATACAATAGGTCAATTATTCAGGCTCCAAGCTGCTGACAAGCAGGATAAATGAATACGTCCTAGTCAGCTGTATAGAAGGGAAAAGGTATTCAGCATAGATTTGGGCCATTAACACAGTTATTAGGAACTATTCAGCTCGTTAGGCTGATTTAGTGTCCGGAATACTCTCGTACGGCATTCCAAAGGATCGGGACCCTTTGGAAGGCGTACGAAGGACCTAAACCAACTTGCAGAGGCTCATTAGAAGTTGAAGTGTTGAAGCACCAACCGACGATTATCCCTAATATCTCTATGAAAGTGCTCCCAAGGACAACCTCCGGTTGGTGCAGGACTATTGCAGAACATGGAAACAAAATATATTGGGCTGTGGGTTGTAGGTGACTTTAGTCTATTGATTACCTAAAACTATGGGAGAACTATAATGTCTCTGGCCTGATCAATGTTAAGTAAAAAAGGAATAAAATGGCAGGGAGTGACTTGCAAACTCAATAATAGGCCCCCGAAAACGGTCGCTGGCACATAGTGACGTAGCAACAAAAGGGAAACAGTTCCTGAGTTGCTTCATTAGTTTTATCATTACGGAGGCTATTCTAATGCGCCCAGAATGGTTTGTGTGAAGCCTGAAGACTAAAGTTATTACCTAGTTCATACTTGCAAAACTTCTAACAAAAAAGTTTGGCAAAGTTTTCAACCACCCAAGCAGAATTTTGGCATAAAAAACAAAAGTTTCAAAATGATAGGTCAGTTCTCGAGCACATTCCCGTTACCCAGCACCCAACTATAACACAAAAGCATACACACCATTAAGAACGTCTACACCGCACTTATGAATGAAATATTTGACCTTTGTATATGTTGATCAGCATTATTCTAACAAACCTGGTAAAAATAGATACATTATTATCCGTACTGAAATAGTAGCCACTACTCCCGATAATCGCCCTCCCACATAGAATCCGAGAGCGTTACTTACTATAAATCAAACCTATAATAATATCATCGGAACGCGAATGACTTCGATTCAGTTTCAACTGTTTCAGCTTTTGCCACAGTAGTAAATAATTCAGTGTTTTACTTATCTACAATTTTCAGTAGGTAATTTTATTTTGACTTATGGATGCGGAAAATGCCGTGACAAAAGTTGTCGTGCTGGCAAAATGTGGGTGTTACTTAACGCCTCTGCTAAACCCTGCGGGTAGTACAGGCGTGGTGTTACCTATATTATTTTATGTGAATGGTTCATGAATGAATGTGAATGGCTATACGAATAGCGGAAGACTAAAGAAACGATGGACGAAGGGTGAAACATGATAATGGCTATTAAGGGGGTGACTACTAAAATGAGATGACGACTAATGGAGAAGTATGGAAGAAGAAGACATGCTGAGCCGACCCCAAATAAATCCGGATAAGGACAGGAGAATGAAATGATAGGGATGTAACCTTCTTTTATGTAGTTCTTCATTTTTATTCTACGTCGTCAAAGAGTTCGTCGGATTATTTGTGTCTGATGCGACAGTCGTTTCATATATTTACTGCTTTCACAGTATTGTGTCATTTGCGTATATTACGCCTTATATTACACGTAATAGGGTAATACTTGTGTAAATTCATGACGTTTGCTCTTCTTGAATGTTTTATTGAATGCAGATACTACGTGGTTTCAATATAGTTACAATATTGTACACAACCTAACCTACGCACCACCCAATAGCTTTCTTCAGTTTGAGTAACTTTCAATAATATATGATTTACAAATACGTGGCTTTGAATAAGTCATCGCCAAAACCCTTATTTGTCCACCATTGTGTTCACGTGGACAAACATTGGCTACTAAATACGTAATTACAAGCCAGCCCACGTCTTAAATAAACGATATCGTTTCCATTACATTAAAGGGGCACTTTACCACAGAAATGTGTCTACTTAAGTCTTACAAGGCCACATGAGGTTGCCGCGTAAGAGTTTACAACAAAACTAACGGTAACTTTTGGAGGAGCTTAGAGTTTTGCGAGAAGTCATTATGCAAAACTCTCGCGTAATGACGGTAAGTTTAAAATCGCGACACATTGCGCCACGAGTCACGACGGCACTGGGTTCAAGAAGGAATTCCAAATGTCTGTAGTGTTTCTCTAGTCTAGATAGTTCTAGATATCTCGGAGCTCTGAACTAGTGTTACACTCCCTTAGCACCCCGGTCACGCCCCTGTTTGCCACAGAACGCTTTCTTCGATACAAGACCGCGACTCTACTACTGTTGACCTCTCTCTTGGCACTCGCTGGGATTCACTTAGCTCGCTAACCATATTTACATAGGTTACCAATGAAAGCTTAGGCAAACAGGCCTTCAATTGAATTAGAAATTAATTAATCCGGGTATGTTAGTCTATACGTAAAATATTTTCATATTTGAACAAACCTAAAGGTACATTTACTGAAATTATGATAGGTACTAAAAATTTCAAAGCATTTCACGTGTCCTGCATAGTTTCAGATGAAAATTATATGTCAGATCTTCGTCTATATGATGACTTTTTACTGCTATTGTGTAGGCATTGTGCAGTTATTTGTGGAATTGGAATCGTGCCAATTAGGTATCTACAATAATTCGTATTCATACGAACAAAAGATTTTATTCCCCCATATCCGCGGTGTTGTATGGAAATGTCATTATAGAAAATTATTTTTATGAGAGCCATAAAAGTAATGTTATTTCTCGTTCGAAATACAATATGGGTGTGTGCTCTGCTATGCTGCTGAGGAGATCTGATTTAAGGACGTATATCGGATGTCTGTTCTGTGTAGTCCGCCTGTCCACGTCCAACTGTCATGTCGTCCAAGCTCTGAAAGCACGTCGGGACCAGTGGTGGCACTTGAGAACCCATATCGCATTCCACTTCACATCTCTAGTGCCTTGAAGTACCATGGTAATTAGAGCTTAATGCAATCAGGTCCTATCTTAATTAATTTTGAGTAGGTATCCAGTACGTTCCTATGGCCGTCTCCATTTTATTATGATTGCAGCAGATAAAAAGGACATAACAATGGTGCCATCTTGGTTCATCATCGCGGTTTTAATTATAAAATTTTCGTTTGTCTTTAAAATGAAAATGAAACCCTTTTGTGTGAAACTTTTAATTTCGTTCTGTGTTTTCTTTTCATTTTCATCCAGAGGTCAGAGACTTTGGTTATTCCAATCGTCAATTAAATATTTTTTGTCCTTTGTCGATGAAAATTAAATACTATCTTATTCTATAACTTCTTGGGGAAAACGAGCAAAAAATTAAGATCCAATTGTTCACGAATCAGATTTATTATTCTTGCTTTTTCAAATTGCGACTCTTATCAAAGTGTGCACTTTTAAGTCTATATATTATATAAAATAACATATTATTATTCCTATGCTTTTCCACGATCAGCCCTGACCGTATTCCGTTCAAGATCGTACAAATATCTACAAATTGTTCTGCACGTAAACAATAGCTGCAATCATTTGTGTTACGCTACGCGTAAACCAAATAGTTATATTAAGTATTATCAACATCTATATCTCCAAATTCTTGGTAGGAAAAGGAATACAATATTTCTATAGATCTCCGTTTCGACGCTTTTGTACAAATTAGAGGCCTTAGGAATAAGGGGAACGCCGCTGAAACTTTTTACTGACTACTTAGACGATCGTTATCAATGTGTTAAAATTGACAATATTAGTAGCGACGAGCAAAAAAACACAGGTTTTGGTGTTCCCCAGGGAAGTATTTTGGGCCCCATCCTTTTCCTGATTTATATCAACGATTTGTGTAGTTTAAATATTAATCAAGGCAAAATTATATCGTATGCAGATGACACGCCGTTAATATTCACCGCAAAAAAAAATAGCGAATTGTACGAATATGCTCAAATAGGTTTCAATACTGTGTCTAACTGGCTCCAAAGCAACTTACTAACATTAAATGCTGACAAGGCGAAATATATTCACTTCTCCATCCGCAAACTGCATTTAAATATTATTAACTCTCATCTGTATGCCCATCATTGCGGATTCCGCTCACTCAGCATATGTAAGTGTCCTTTTATCCTTAAAACATGTAACATAACAGATCTCGGGGTTCAAATAGACGAGTTGCTCTCAGTTGACAGGCCTGTTGGTCTAGTGGTTAGTGACCCTGACTGCTATGCCGGAGGTCGTGGGTTCGATTCCCACCCAGGACAAATGTTTGTGTAATGAGCACGATCATTTGTTCTGTGTCTGGGTGTAATTTATCTATAATATTTATATATTTAGAAATATATAAGTATGTTTATCAGTTGTCTAGTACCCATAACACAAGCTCTGCTTAGCTTGGGACTAGATGGCGTTGTGTGATAGTTGTGGAATATTTATTTATTTATTTATTTATTTAGACCACATATTGACAGTTTGGTTAAAAGAGTGCGAAAGTTAATGTTTGTTTTTAAAAAATTGCGAGCAATTGCAGTTATAAGACTAATGTCACAAGTTTACTTGGCCCTAGGTCAATCTGTATTACAGTACTGTATTACTTCATGGGGTGGAGCACCTAAAACTTACTTACTGCCTCTTGAAAGAGCACAGAGAGCAATTTAAATTTAAAAGTAGCTAACTTCCATCCCTTTCTCTATCCTACAGATCTGCTATACAAATCCTGTAACGTGCTGACTGTTCGCCAGCTTTTCATAATGCACTTGGTTTTAAAACAGCACACCATGTTCTCACCATGTTCATGGAGACGGAATGATATTGTATGTGAGTCAAATGCATCCTCTAAATATGTGTTTATAAACAGATTTTATTCATTTTTAGGCCCATTTCTATACAATAAATTAAATAGGAAATAATGTATCTATAAATTAAATACTTACGACTGTAAAATGGTTATTCTGCAATTTTTACTTAGCATATCATACAGTGAAACAGAAGATTTAGTCGTTGTCTGTAAATAAAACATATTAGTTTTTTAAGGTAATAATAGTTTTTAATTAGTCTTCTCATTTTTTAATTACATATTTTAAAATTCTAAGCACCTTTCTAGCCTGAAACACAGGTCTGCACCTCGTTCAGGCAAATGAGCAACTGTGTCATCTATAATTTTTAAGATAAGTTATTGTAAATCTGCACCATTTTTATAAATAAACGTTATTTTTATATATTATTATTATTATTATAGAAAACTACAATGTTATTGCTCACAGCTAGAGTATGTATAGTTATTATTTAGTTTCTTAATCAGTACTATTACAGTCACTACGGTAGACAGACCGAGTAATAGTCATAGTAGCCACTCACTATGTTAAATTAGCTACCTTGGGATTGCCCAATAAGTCACAATGAACCACGCTAGACTGGATGCGATCTCACACAATCAAAATCACCCCGGGGTAAATCCTGAGCGAGGGGGGTCCGATGGTCTGATAGAATTTAATGAAGTCACAAATCAAGTTTTCCATTCAGTCCCCTGTAGGTTTTGGCCCAAGGGGTCCGCCCTTGGGTTCTTGTGACATGGCTCAGGGTAAACTATTTATTAAATTATCTCACTCCTATTTCTCTTTCCTCTCTGTCTCTCTTACCGAAACACTTGAAACTAGGCGGAAAAATAGTTTCAGCACTTTGTAGGTACATAGTACATGGGCACTTCGTAGGTATTATTGGGTTTACCATTAAGAATTTCTCAGAAACAACTTAGTTTGGAAGTTGGCGTTGTGACACCCCCGTGCCTCGGAAACCACGTTAAGCCGTTGGTCCTGCGCCTGATCTCTCCCTGGTCGTGTCGGATTGCCGTCCCATCGGACTATGAGAGTGAGGGAAGAGAGAGTGCACTTGTGTCTGCGCACACACTTGTGCACTATAATATCTCCCGCGCCGAAGGCTAGTCTCCGTTGAGATTTGCCGCGAAATAAGATCTGGAGGACTATAGGTACAAAGTACTTACTGTAAAGCAAAACAGTGCGCTTTAAACTTAACATACTCAATCATTTCTTCGCCTCTTCATTAGGAACGCAGACTACAGCATTTTTCCTTCATGATGTTGGTGTTTTGATTCAAAACAAAACACCATATTACATTTATTTCCAATCAATGTTTGAAGAAACTCTTTCTTTATTGTTTTAGCAGCGCACAACTCCAGCGCCAACCATCAACCTGCCGGATCTCCCAGAGTGTGTGACCAAAGTGGACCTGATCACGGGTGGCGAGGAAAACGGCGAGTCTACAACACCGCTCAGCGCGCAACACCAGCTGCAACTGTTGCGCGAACGGCTCGAACAACAAGCGCAACAGACCCGCGCCGCTGTCGCGCAGCTGTTGCTGTTGCGTGATCAGCTTGCCGCCGAACAAGCCGCACGATGCGAAGCTCAGGTTTGTAACTTTGCTTTAAGAGTATATGGGAATTTAACCTAAAGTAAAGAAAGTATGGGATAAGGGAGCAGTGGAGGCCCCTACTTATGAGTTGTAGGTCGGAACTTCGAACCTAGGTAGGCACTTTAATTTCTGTATCTAATTTTATCATACTACTCTCAAACCGGTGAAAGAAAAGATCGTGAGGAAACCAGCATGTCCTAGAACCAAAAAAATCGAAGACATGTGACAACCACCAAATCCCGCGTGGAGGTTTATGGCCTACTCCCTCTCGCAGAGAGGAGGCCTGTGTCCTAGCAGTGGGAACATCATAGGCTGATTATGGTAAAGAAAATATATTTATTTGCACTTAACGAAACGCATAAAGAACAGAAAAAAAGCACACGAACTTAAAATAAAAATAGATGAAAGAAGATGATGATGAGAAGTAGATATCTGAAGCTATATTGGACGATTATCTATGGTCATAATTAATGGATCGACTGAAAGTTGTTTAGAGTATATATTACTGAAGCCGGCGTGGGATGGGTTACAGGAGCGATGTAAGACGTAAACACTAGCATTACTTCGTCTGATAACTGGCAACACTAAAAGAAGTTATAAATGATAAATGATTTTATTTTGTAAGTAGGTGAAACAAACACTTTTACACGTCAATCATATTTTAATACTAGATGAGGTTGGCGTTTCCTGACTAGTCTGAGAAGAAAGGCCAAGACAAACTCAGAGGTCACAGTCTCTTTTAAAGTCCAAACATAATCTTGGTCAGATCATAAAAAGACCATGTAGATCGATGTCTGAGATGGTATTTTGAGGACTGAGGTTTTTGTCCAGTCAGTGCACGCATTTGTCAGAAATGGTGCAGCTCAACTCAAAACTTAAGGAGCTCAACGATTCGACGAACCAAGAAAGTACCAAAGAAAGGACATTTGGGGAGGCCACATTAATTACTCAAACTGCCACACCATGACAAAAACTTACAGAACAGAGAGAAAAATAAAAAATAATATAAATAAAATTACCCTCATAGTTTTCACATTCACAATAATTAAAATAATAGAATACTTTACAAAGTAAGCAAATGTCATTGTATATTTAAAATTCATAAATTCATTAACAGAAAAAAATAAAAACAGTCAATATGAAAAAATTGGAAGCAGCTCAATCCCAAGCCTTTTTGTCCTCGATATAATCCTTAACGGTATAAAAGGCTTTCTGGCACAACTTACGTTTAATGAATGATTTGAACTTAATAATGCTTAGATCTTGAACGGGGCTTGGAACTTTATTATAAAAGCGTATACATTGGCATCTGAACGAGCCACCTATTTTCTTGAGCCTTGTTGTAGGTAGGTACAACAAATTTGTGTTTGTCCCCAGTATTTATATCATGGATATCACTGTATTTTTTAAACAATTTTATATTTTCATGGGCATATAAAAGATTTTCATAAATATATTGAGAAGGCACAATCATAACATTAATCTCTTTAAAGGACATTGCCCGGAATCGCCCTGTGCACAAGAAATATCGGACATACACGATAAATAATTGTCAAATATTTATTATATAAGTTGCAAATACTTTTGTAACACGGACTAGCTGCATGCCAAAATGAACATCTAAGTATTTTACGCGACTAATAACATTAATCGCCGCCATCTTCGCCAAACGTCAAGTCGTATCGAAAAAGATTAGGGATGCCTAAGCGATTGCAATCGATCAATCGAATTTTTAATTAATTGTTGCATGTTTTTGAATGAGAATCACTAGAACATTCACTCAAGAGCTCAGCCATTTTTCAATGTACACTAACGCCATCTATCTACCACGCTACATCACCACTATCATCTAAGGAGACAGCATTATTTATACACTATTACACACAAACATTTTATCTCATTCCAAAACCAATGCTAAGAATACAGGTACCTACCTATGATAATTACTTTCTATGTATTTAAACGTTGCAATTGCCACACACACATAGCCACATAGCCTTTAGGAGAAATCTGCATAGATACCTAATTATCTAGAGATAAATATATAATGTTATTGTTTTTTAGTTTCTTAAAAATCACTCGAAGCTATGAAAAACTATACCTAATATTCGTTGTTATGGTTCGATTATTACCTCAAAATCTGATACTTTTTTTGAAATATATCTTTTCTGCAGCTAGTCTGCTATACAAATAAGATCTTATAGGAGTTTACTAATGATCGACAATACAACACATAATTTTACGATGTTCTTGGTTCCAGGGCGAACAATGTATGGGCGCAGAGCAATGTCCTTTGTCTCTGAGCGAGTGTTTCGGACTTAATTTATAAATTGATCGAACAGCTGCCTTCTGAAAAACAAAGACAGTCTGAATATCAGCAGCATTTCCCCACAATAGAATACCGTACGACATTACACTATGAAAATAGCTAAAGTACACTAAACGGGCTGTCTCTATATCAGTTAAATTACGAATTTTTCTAACAGCGTATGCTGCGGAACTAAGCTTTTTTGACATTTTATCTATATGTGGACCCCACTGAAGCTTAGCATCCAAAGTTATGCCCAAGAATACTGTGCTGTCTTCAGGATTCAATTCTTCGCCTTTTATCAACACATTAATTTTTACCTGCCTAACGTGAGGTAGCGTAAACTTAATGCATTTGGTTTTTTTCTCGTTTAAAAGTAAATTATTAACATTGAACCAGGGGATTACTATATACCCTAGAGATCCCGCTATTTACATCGTCAGTAACCTGCTGCAGACGTTCAAGTTTAAACAAAAGTGAAGTGTCATCTGCAAACAACACTATATCATGATTATCCTTTATGAGGTACGGCAATTCATTTATATAAATAAGTAACAAGAAAGGACCAAGAATTGAAGTCTGTAGGACTCTCATTGTTACTATAGATCCGGGAGATCTTTTCCATTAACGTCAACGCTCTGAATTCTTTTACTCAAGTATGAAGTAAGCAAACCCAGAGTAGTGTTCCGGATTCCGTAGTGGCGGAGTTTCCTGATTAACGTTTCGTGAAGAACGCAATCGAATGCGTTGGACAAATCACAAAAGATGCCCAAGGCATTATAAATATGTCCTAAAAGTTCAACACGATAATGTTCAGTAGTTGAAGACCCCTTGTAAAACCGAACTGTTTGCTATGTAATAATTTGTGTTTATTAAAAAATCTTTGCATTTGGTTTAAAATTAATTTCTCAAAAATTTTACTAAAGGTAGGTAGTACAGAAATAGGTCTATAATTTGTAGGGTCTGATGTACTACCTGATTTAAACAAAGGTATTAGTTTACTATTATATTATTTATGAGGTCAGGAAATTCCACATTGTCAATACAACTATTAAAGATAAGAGCTTAGAGTAGGTGCTACAATGTCAATAATAGACTTAGCCACTTTTACAGAATTACCCCACAGATCTGCAGTCTTTTTAACATCTAAAGTATGAAAGGTTTTATTTATATCTCTACAGGTATATTATTTATATTTATAGGTATATTATTTATTTTATTTATTCGGTGTTACGCGCTCTTAATTAAAATTACCATTTAGTCGAATTAAAATCGATTAATCGTTTAAAATAGCTGAATAACCAATGATTAAAAAAAATAACAAAATAAATTACAACTCTCAAAATTAACTGATTTTCATTATTGAATAATGTCACGCCCCGTTATATATATTTTACTCTTAGCTTGTAAAAATAGTATTTAATGTGTGGAGTACTAATAAAGCAATACGTTATAAACTGAGCTTCTGAAACAGCAATTTGGAGCTAGCAATCAAAACTAAAAAATGTAAACTCCATTTGTAAAATAGTACAAAAAGAAGTGCCTGAATGCAAAGTTAATAACTTTTTTAACTCTGTCATCCGCGACTGGATTACTTTTTAGATCGGCGTTTGTATGAAGTTCTGATTGGAAATCCAGTTCGGATGGCTTAAAAATTAATATACGATACCGATGCGCTGAACCAAAGAGATTTGTAACAATTTTATTGATACTGTCGCTGTCAGCAAGAGGGATGGATAGGCAGGGCAATAACTACAGTTACTTTTTAACCATGTTCGTTTCAGAATCGGGTGTCTGACATCGCATATTTTTTAATGATTGCTTTCGTAAAACGTACCTTTATTGGTGTAAGAATGTTTGTTTGATGTATTTTTGACTTGCAAAATGTATTGTATAAAGGGTGCAGATGTTACATCGAATGTGGGTGTGGATGAATGTGGGTTTACATCGAATAATCACCATCACTCTTCCGCCGTTATCCATTAATAATAATTATTATTATTATCCATTTATCTTACCTTATATATTTGTAGTCGACGCAGCATGTCTTGTTCTTCCATACTTCTCTATTAGTCGTCATCTTGGTAGTCACCCCCTTTCTAACCATATCATCATTCACACAGTCCTACTATCGTTTCAGCGGTCTGCCCGTACTCTTATAGCCATCAAATAGGTAATGATAATCATTAAAATGATTAGTTAACGGATTGTATTGCAAAACTTTCAGGCTCGCACTCACCAACTGTTGGTCCATAACAAAGAGCTGCTCGAACACATTGCAGCTCTAGTGGCACACTTGCAAGAGCGAGAGCGAGGATCGTCTCGACCAATCAACGCTCAGCAACTGACACTCTTGCCCCAGGTAAGAACATAGCGACTTTAAAAAAATTGAATGTGTAGTGTTCTTAATGCGTGAACGCATGTTTGCTGACACTTGCAGCGTCATTTGCACAGCTGTCACCCAATTGGTATCAAAATGTAATAGTTTTCAAGATTCGCTATTTTGAAAACGTTTACATTTTGATACTAATTGGGTTTGACGCTGCAGGCAGTATGCGTTTACCTTTAGCGTTTATAGTTTTAGGGTGCACGCACATTAAAACTAAATCACTGCAGTTTGTGATGAGTGGTACGAATTAGATTTTGTATAGAATCCCAAAACCTGTGTCATGTGCAAAATGAATTTTTTGTGTGTCTCTATACTTCATGTGCGTGTACCTTATAGATATTATTTGTGCTCTGATCGTCTTTTAGTAACCCGATTTTAATTTGCTAATGTTTTGTTTGTTTTGCATTGTAAAAAGGCATGTGCGTATCGTATTTCGTGTTGAGTTTCTCAACAAAGTTCTGAATGAGTAACTCTCCAGGGAATGAGCGAAGTTTTGCAGGAAACGTCTGTGATATTACCGTATGAAAAGCTACTTGTATGAATATCATAGACATTCCTTCTGCGTTTCGAAAAGTTTTAAAACTAAATTGACACTTCACCATATATAATATACAGTACCTACCCGGGCGGGTGTGACCGTGTGACTGACACATCGTGTTTTAGGAAAAGACACAAACTTGAGTGACAGAATCGACGGTATAAAAAGTCGAATCTTTTTATTAAAACTCTGCCCAACGAATAACCGATTACTATGAATATTTCTTTTATATTATTAACAATTTAAAATCACTACATCAATTAAAAATTGAAGGGTGGGCGTTTTGGGGGTCTGTCTTTATGTAATTTTGACGTTCGAAAAGCGCTGATTCTCCTTCTAATTCTAATAGATGACTTTTGATTTTGAACAAAAAATATATTTAGACTGAACTGTAGACAAAGTTGCCCCTAGGTCCTGAAAGCTTATTAAGTCGAATCTTTTGTCAAACCTCATTAATTCCAATGTTTAGAATGGCATATTTCTGGCAGCCAATCACAACACTGCGATTTGACAACAGCTTTAATACTTTACTTATCTTTATTGGTTTTTAGTCCGACATCTGTAAAAGTTAGCTCGAGCTTTGACTAAGGGCGGGTTGTTTCACGTCCACTTGATGCACGCGTATACGTCAAAATTGGCGCTAACTATCGTCAAACCAAAAAAAGGTTTGTTTCAAATTATAATTACAAAATGATGGTCTTGACGTACGTCAATAATTACGAGTACCAAATCGTTATTATTTGACGTACGTATATTATGTTAACCAACCGTTAGAGACAACCGGCCCTTAGATATGTTCCCGTCTCTATCTTGTAGATGTAGTATGACAGTTGAGCGACAGTGACAGGAATGACATGTAGCCAAAGGGCGTACTAGGTAACGTTTATAGATCTCGGCCCCAGAATCCAGCTGTCAGTCTTAAAATTCGCACCTTCAATCTTTAGTAACTATCCCTTTATTTTAATTACGCTTATTTATTTGCATAATTATTCCACATTACGATTTCGTTGTTCCTGTTTGTCCGTAAAATTACCTGTTCTTTTAAAAATAAAACCAATGCAAATCACACAGACCGGCTTTATGCCGAGAATAAAATATGAAAATTATCTTAAAACCATTCATTTCGAAGAGAAATTTCATAAATTTTTAACGCAGTTGTACGAAGTGTATTTTGTTGCAAAATTATTGCTTAAATGAAGCGAAAAAAAATAGCAAGGCATTTTATTTTCACGTTCAAAACTTGCTGAAATATATACATGAAATGGAGTGAAATGGAATACATGATACATGTTCAGTAGGCAAACTGTACCTAGTATAAATACGACCACGCTGGTGTGTTGTTACATAGCCAGTGAGAGCACCCGTTTCTCACCGCTAATCTCCATAGATTGACACTCCATTTGTCAATGTCCATCCTATCCCACTCGACGTTACCATTTTATTTCGTTGTTTTACCGCAGATTTGCAAATTTGTTTTAATTTATCACCATCCATTTAACCAAACAATAATTTGAACATTCACAGAGGATTTGTATTTCGTATCGTACATGAAAAGCCCTTTACTTTTAGAGCTTTGGGGTGACCCCGTATGAAAGTGTCGCATGGTTTATAGCTTGTTGATGTTATTTTTTGTGAGTATTTTAGCCAATTCCTATGTTAACTCTATAAGAAGCTTTTATTCAATTGCTATTTGATTTTTAATAATGATCTAACTTGTGCAATTTTACTTCGTGGTTATTTACTTACCATTGTTTTCTGTTAATGCTACTAGATTATTCAGAGGAAAGCCGACCTCTCGTACAACGAAGCATTCAAGCCCGACGCCGTGCCGATGTGCAACGGCAACCGTTCTCCCACCAACACCGAAGCTCTGATCAACCTGATCACACAGAACACAAGGGTTAATCAAAACATGGAGAATAACAACATGAATTTTTCTCCATTTTGTGCGTCACCAGTCCAGGAGACAGCGAATGGCGCGAGTTCAGCCCCCAGCTTCGGCGGGATGACTAACGATCAGATACAAAACTACTTGATATCCAAATTCCAGAACATGGGAGGCTTCCCTAACGGCAACGAAGTGAGCAAGCCACCACCCACCATAAACTACAACCAGCAGTTCTTCCAGAACAGCAACGCTTTCCCGACCATCCCTCCGCTGAGCAACCACTACAGCAACTCTGATCTAGCGAGCTTACTCAACCACCAAATCTACAAAGACATGTGCAGTTCGAGCGACGAGCTAGGGAACTTAGCGCAGGCCATGAGCGTGGGCCAGTCTGAGAACTCTCTGTACAGCAACAATAGTCAACCGACGACCTCGAAGGATTCCAGCCCAGAAGGCTCCAGTTCGGATGAAGGAGCTCCTTTCATAATGCCGCTGTCTCACAACTGCACGCTGACGGCGACTGGTGATGACGGACGCGTGCGGCTCATCGTGCCGGTGAGCCCTTCGGAAAGCACGACCGATGTCGTTGAGTCACAGGCCGAACCGCAAGGCGCGTCGGGACACACTCTGAGGGTGCCCGGTCAGGACTCACCAGGGACACTCCTGGCCCCCGCGGCCCCCATCACCCGCACGACCAGCGAGAAGGTTCCCAACCGCAGCGAGATGATGACGGCTCTGCGCTCCCAGTGGACGCGCCACACCACCAAGTAAACTCGCACTGAATCTACGCTAACTGATCTGAGTCAAGTTACCTAAAACCTTATTTATATTTAGACGTATCTTCTATAAAATAATATCTACTTTTCGTCATATTTGTACAAAGAGTGTAGGTATATTTTGTATGTATACTTTTGTTTTACATTTGTTTTAGGGTAGATAGTATTCTCGTTTGAAGATTGAGACTAACGATGGTGCCAAACTTGTGCCACTTGATGTGAATTGCGTTAAACGGAAGAGAGTCGAAGATAGAGATTTATTTACATATCATGTTCTCTTATACTAGTCCAACGTTATTATTTTTATAATAAAACCCGTATGTATCAGAACATATCCTTTATCATATCGCCATTAAAGGATGGTTTTAGGTTTATGATCCATATTGTTATAGTTTAAAGTGCAAGTTATACGCCGATATTTATGCTCTTGATGATCCATAAAAATGTAATAGTCTATTATTGCAAGGATTTTATGCTTTTCTACGATTTATGTAGTCCTTGTGATAATCGTATTTTAGGAGACATTCCTCATTTAAAAATATTGTTTCCTAATGTAAGTAATGTACCGCGCTTCATAGTTGTTCAATTAACGAAGAATATTCATGTTAGTCGCTGAATAGGTCATGGATGGATACTATTCTACAAGTATTCTCTGTCACGTTTTACTTACATTGTTGCAATCGATATCAATAGCGTTCTAATGAGATTTGTCGTCACATAGACAATTTGTAGATTGTCTTTAAGTAGGTATGGATGTTTAGTTTCAATATATTCAACAGATTCAGTGTAACCGTGTTTATCATTAGTTTTAATTAGGTATTCAACACAATATTTAATTCTACGTGTTTTATAAATTAGATGGATATTATTATAGTCAGTTAATGTTATATGAACATTTTCAAGCTTACTTCTAAAAGACAGTCCGACATTCGCTACAAACTCGTTTTGATTTTAATATTTAAATATTTCACGTGAAATGCCAAAAATGAAAGTGTTCGTAAAGTATGATGCGTACGAGCCAAAACTTGCCAAATAAATAATAATTCGTAAATAACGAAGAGAGAAAAAATAAAATATCAATTTTATATCTGCCAAAGTTATGCAAATATGGACCAAAGTAAAAAAGCTTTTTGTTTCATGTAACAGTATTGTTTGAATCACATTTTGAATTGTAAATGACGCCATGTGACATTCTGACGTTGGTACATCGTTATAAGAGAATTCAAAGTTAAATTCATGACCCCGTTAGTGGGGAGATCCACCAATGATGCGGTGATGGATGCAATTCCACGAGGTATTGGCGCCGATGCCTTCACTAGGATAAGAATCTTATTGATGAGATATATTCTAGTCAATAACCAGATTATTTTTAATAATAATTCAACGGTCTAGTCAATATATATTAATGTTATATTTGAGCATGGTGCGTGTAACAACGGTGTGGACTGACCATCGCACCATGTTCAACAAAATGTAAAACCACACCGTTCATATAAAATGAAGTTTTTAAATAGTATAGATAAGAACTAAAAAGCAGAATGTTAAGAAAATAAATCCTTATCATTGCCGTGAAAGGAACATTGACATTGACACATTGGTTTGTATGATGTCTAAGTTAAGGGTGTCGCAGGCACGCAACAGAAGGGTTTGTCTAAATTATTATACAAATATATTCTTACGCCAACTTAGCCCTTGGCAGAGTGCCCCGCAGGCAGGACTGCTTGCTCCTAACCTAATCCTTTGTAATCCTTTGTCTAACTCAACTGCCACCCTTGGCTTTACACTTTGTGAATCTATTATTATATCCAACTACACTTATTATAATAATCATTAAATAAAACTCTGAATGTGAGCTTACTCTGGTATAATTATGAAAGTTAATCAATTTATCCATGTTTCTAGAAATTATAACATATAATCAATAATTTTAAGGAACATAAAATAGTCATTCTCCGTATGGAACTTAAAAAAAACATGAAAAATGCAAAAAAAAAAATATGTTTATAGTTACACAATGATTATTAAAATTAGTTAGCAGCGATGTCAATGTTTCAAACAAAAAATATAGATGTTCAATTTTTAAATCTATGTAACCACTGTGTAGAAAATAGCCGAAATGTTTATGCATACTCGTATGGTTTAGAAATAGTTTCAAACTTATAATAACCTTGTCTACAGCAGCAATAGAAACCACAATCGCAAACAAAACATAGCAATGTGATCCGTATCGTCGTATCATTCCATATCATTAAATAGCACCTGCTTATACGAAACTAAATTTTGTTTTAATGTCCCTGATTCCTTTCGTAAACTGACAAAAAATTGCACCAATCAATCGTCGATCATAAAACCACAATTGAAAAAATGGTTGGTAAAAAAGGTGAGGTATTCCACTTAGAGCACTGATTTCAACAGTATTGACCGAATCGCACCTGAGCTCTTCTACTAACTGCACTGCAACAAAATGTTCATAAGGGTGCGGTTCTGTAGAACCGTTTACCAATATTATTTTCAGTCCCCAAACGGCACCTACGTAAATATTTTTTTGAGTGACGACGTGATTTTTTTTTAGTGCGACGTATTTTTTTGTTCAAGGTATTATCCAATACAAATCAACAGAAGATAAGTTTTGTACCGGATAATTCCATCTTGTTCACCTGGAGCAAGGAGTAATGTTTAATTTATGTCTATCTACCCCAAAAAAATAAATTCGTAATGTCAAATAAACCAACCAACAAAAGAATGTGATTAGTGTCAAGCTCAAGCTGGCTTTACCTTTCATATTTTCAACTGACTTACTGACAACTTACTAATACGGAATAATTAGTATTTCGAGCTGAAAATCTAACCGGTTTAGGCCGCCATGCTAGTCGCGATTGCAATGCAAGAGCATGCAGATTGGCGCAGCGCTAATCAATCAACGCCTGACTTAGTCTAGCGCGATTCCTGACGAGTTAAATGCTTTACTATGAGACAGGATGAGTTACCCTTAATTCAACAGCCCACGAGGTACTGAGTTACAACTGAATAATAGCATCGCTGTATGCAAGCTAAGCGGCTAGGATCTGATTGCATATTAGTTTGTTGGAACCCAGGTATTTGTCCAGTAGTAAAATCCTCTCCTTCTTCTCCTCTCCTCCTAAACCTTCATCCTCCTCTCTCCTTTAAACCTCCTTCATTTGATGTTTTTGTATCCTCTTAAACCTTCAATCGGCTTGGCCTAATTAGTACGGACGACTACTCAGTACGTGTTAGTAAAGTAGACAGCATTCTGTAGATGCTGCTGTATGGGCAGCAGAGACAAGGTTGACTGGCAAATAATACCAGCGGGGTAATTGCGTAACACACGCAACGGCAGTGCCTTTTTTTTTTTTTTTTTTGTGGATGGGAAATCATCAAATGACTCCTCCCGCTCTGGGTGGAGCAGAAGGGAGTGTCAGACTCTTACTGACTAAAACCCACCCGTGTTCCTTTCTTAGCCCTTTATGTACCAGGGCAGCGGTAACCCTTTCGGACGATCCCGCTACCCCGGCAGGCTTCGGCCCTGTCGGGCCCCGTCAACTACGCTGACATCTCTCTGAGGCGCACGTGGAACGGCAGTGCCTTAAATTCCATTTTGACAGTTCAGTAACATTCATTGGGTCATTTACGTTGTCGAGCAGACGAATTTTTCAAACTTATGAAGCAACGGATTAGCAATTTCTCTTCAAAACGCAATGTGTTACGCAATTTGGATGTAAGAACGCAGTGCAAGCTAATACTTGTTAAAGAATATGTAATAATGAATGCTAAACAACCTCGCGTTTTCACTGGCCCCGGGATCTCTCCGCTCCGTTTCTCTCTGTTTATACACAATAGGAATAATGTGTTTACGATTCCCGCTCCCCACGTCCATCGTCCATTCACTCTGTGTACACTCACCAGTCTAGCGAAAACAAAATTCAGAATTAGAACTATTCGTCGTAAAATAGTGTCGGTTGTTGCTTAACGCTTCCAGAGTAGAAAAAGAATGGAAAACGTAGGGGTTTGCTGGAGCGAATCATTTACTGTAGGGTTGTAAATTAACCCTGACTGCCCAGTTAGGATAGCAGCGTGATGTTTGTATTGTAGACCACCGTTCGAGTTAAATTCGTGAAAATTTATGAAACAGGACTCTTTTCGTATTTGTGAGTTTTCTAGTAGGTGCTCCTATTTCAGCTGTTGAAGAGCCTTTGGACGCGGTTATAAGTAGGTAGGCAACAAGGTTGATTGGTGGTTTCTTAATACTTATTCGATCTGAGACATTACTCATCTTTACTATTCCAAGACAAAAAAACTTTTTTAAACAAAACATCGCAAAATAAGCAGATTCATGAATAAAACTTCATTTTGCCGTCTGAATTGTTGACGGAGCTCTCATTTCCTGCTGTCAAATTGTTTTGAAGTCTAAAGCTTGATGGATGGTGTTCTTAGTGTACATTTACAAACCTTCTATCACTTTAATAAAAATTGTTATATATAATAGAAATAATATAATAGAAGAAAAGGACATGCTGTGCCAACCCCAAATATGGACCAGGGCGGAAGCAGTATGATGACGATCCTACAGATCCTGCCATTTTCATCTGTTATTAAAATTGAAGGATCGGTGATGAAGTCAGTGATGAAGGGAGTGAATATGAACATGCGAACTTTACGCAATTACAGAATAAGCTGTTTGAGCGCAAAACTTACCACGCTAGAAAGATTCTTAAAAAAATATTCAACCGAATTGAGAACCTCCTCCTTCTTTTGAATCAGACACTGAAGAAACGTTACCTTAAGATACGTTCAAAACACGTTATTTCAGCTTCACTTGTTAAAATATTTCAGTGTTTTCTACATACACCCACGCTTTCTTCCCGTGGGGGTACGCACAAACTACAGAACGCCTTCTGCAACGATCCTTACACACTTCTTTTGCCTCGTTTACGTTCATATAATCTGCTCATACACGCACGCCGGTTGCGGGTACTGCGCACCTGACCTTTCTGAAGAACATCACCAAAAAGGTATAGTGCGTCCTAGGGCATCCCCTCGTACCCTAATGTTTTCCATTCTGTTACAAAATCCATTAACTTTACTGAGAGGTATGTTTTCGTAACTAACCCGCTGATAAAGGAACAGCTTCTAGTCTCTGACCTATTCAGTATCCAGGTGCCACGACGAGTCAACATGTTTTAGCTAATCTTTTTCTATGATAAACTTAGAAAAATAAAGACAAATATGACAGAATCTATCGTGCGATCCTGACACTTTACAAATACCTACCGGCCGACTTTTATTACCGTCGGGATCAAAAATAAAAGGTGAACTACATAAGTCGGTGCTTATGGCACAGTTTTTTTTTCAGATAAAATAAAATAAAAAAACCTTTGTTTTTGTCGCTACGCTTTCATTGATAATTTCCGTGCGGAGATTAAGTAGTAATACTTGTCAATATTCGTTTTTTTTGTGAAAAAATAAGTTTCTTTGCCATAGGAAATTCATATTTAAAAAATTTGAGCTACGTAATATGCCTACAGACTACGTTGGTTCTAGGCTAGACAAAAGAGATACTTAATAGGTTCTGGTAACGCAGAAAATACAAAATAAGCATTGTTTCGCAGTCTTGGTAATTTTTCTTTTGAAACAAATGCTTTCGTCTGGTAATGAGTAGTCGGTACACGAAAGTAAACTCCACGGGTAAGTAATAGATGATATAACAACAAAATCTCTAATATTAACAACATATAACAATGGGACCTATAATTTTATTTAATATAGCGATTAGTTAATATAATGAACGATTGATATAATTTTAAAATAACTAATTTTTATAAGCATAACATACATAAAATATAACATCGTTTGACATAACGTACATTAAATATAAAATCGTTTGACATACCACTCAAAAGATATAAAACTTATTTGGTCTAATATGATGAAGATAGATGAAGATAGGTCGACGGAGCCCCGCTCCGCAGGGCTCCTATTTCTGGGTGGTTTAAAAAAAAATAACCATGAAGGCTAAGGAGGGAGCTTCGCTCCGCTTCGCTCCCGCCTTAGCCTTATAACCTAACCTATCCGAGTCGGGGTACTCTGAGTAGGGGTGTTAACCATAATGACGTTTTTTATATACAGGCTGATTTTTTAAAGACCAGCCAAATTTAAGGATGTGGTACAGACCATCAAACTGAACCACTTTCTCCATGGGACAAATAGCGTAATCGCGAAAATTTTATCAACTGTCCCATAGAAAACTTCAATACCTACTCGACCTAAATGTATGGGACGGCTGAATTTTTATTCGCGATTACAATGTTGGTCCCATGGAGAAAGTTGTTCAGTTTGACGGTCTGTACCACATCCTTAAATTTGGCTGGTCTTTAAAAAATCAGCCTGTATATTAAACGTTAGACCTAATGATTTTCGATTAAATAAACAATATACATATTAAACGTTAGACCAAATGATTTTCGATTACAAAAACGTTATATCAAACAACGTTATAGTAATTAAGTTTTAGAATAAATAAATGTTATATGTAAAGAAATTATATCAACAGTTGGTATATCTCACGTTGATTATATCTTATGAACGATAATAAAATGAAATTAGACCAAATGAGTTTATACGTTATGAGACGCACCAAAACTCCACACTTAAAGGTGTTCTCACATAATTTACTTCTGATGTTCATAAGTTAGGGAAGTTTAAAAAATATACAATCCAAGTTTTCGCAGCACTAAGTTCGGCAACAAAAATATACTTCAACACGTTCACATACAGACATACGTTTCCGTTCCACGAAAACGTAATGTAGAATCTGACGTAATGTTAGGAGTTTGTTGCGACACTTCTTCCTAGCTAAAGCACTAGGAAGTGATGAAAGGCGGGAGTTGTGGGGTACTGTCTTATGTAATTTTGTCGTTCGAAAAGTGCTGATCCTCAGCCTAATTTGAATAAATGACTTTTGATTTTGATGAAATCTGGTAATGCTCTATGTTATTAAATATTAAACAGTCTCAAAAAACCATTTGATTTTCCGTTTGCAGGGTGAACATAGTTTTATATTATCGACTGCTGTTAAAGAAATACAGCGAACATGGCTATTATCATGTGAAAAAAAATGACATAATGTGATTACTAATACGAACTCAATGGCGGAACACTGCGATCGTGCCTAGCGAATTTTCACCAGTGTGGCAACAATACAAACGAAAACAGCCATTTTTAATGTGGACATGTTAAATTGTTATGATAACACGTGTAATTGTAATGTTATTTGTTATACAACAGTTGTCTTCGTCTGCAAAGATAGACCGATGGTTCTCGCTTCTGCCCGGCAACACTCCTGCGCTGTCGCGGCCTGAGAGCGGGTTCATCTCCGGCGTGGACGACGGTGCCGACGCTGCCACCCTCGCCGAAGCCAAGAATCTGCTCCTACAATTGGGTGCTAAGAAGAAACGACGTCTCATCCCTATACGCTTCACTAGAAGAAAGATCTTAGTTAATAAACACACGCTGCTATAATGTTTAGCACATACTGTGTACGCTGTTTAAAAAGTTGGCTTTTCAAACCTTATTTGGATTGGGAGTTATATTACAGGATTAAGAGTTTAGGTGCGTATTAAAGCGTAGACTTGTGCTACGGTACGAGGCCGTGCCGGGAAATCCTCTAATCCGACACGTTTGACATCGTCGTGTGCCAACGATTCTACATCGTGGCTTCGACGATACTGTATGAGTTCATTCAACTCTTAGAAAATACACGACCAGCTACTCTAGAGTATGGTACGAGTACATATTAATATTATTGTTAATTTTAGTATGTAGGTAATTAAGGAAAGTAACTGGAGAATCGATTTCTCCGGAGAAAATAAGGCTTCTCTACGAGAACAAATTGGATGCAAGTACTTATAACTAATTTAGACACGTGATAACTTATTCATACTCGCTCACTACGGCTAATATTATATTGATTGTAATGTTAATGGAAATTAAATTTAATGTTAGACTGAACTCACGAAGGATCTATGTAGCTTTTTGAGCAGCGTACACATCGCTTGTAGAGCAATTTACATTATTACAATTCACGTTAACGCGACAGTAAAAGTATTATACTATGACAGTGAAACATTAGCCTTATATGCTGACAGTATATGGGGCTGACATACTTACGTTATTATAATATACCGATGGTGCTTTCCATGTGGTTTAGGCACATTTGTGTTATAAGTTTGTAATTTAGTTTCAGTGATCTCAACTCGAATACTTTCATGATTACATAACTGTCACTTTGGAGTCGGATTGGTTCCGAGCTTTCGATACTGTCTAAGATAAGTACGTTGGTACTAGGAATCCAAAGTCTTTATTTTGTGAGACTATTAATTGAGTCTAATGGTAGGTTTTTATTTTCTTCTTTGTGATATTTCTCGCATGCCGTTAGGGAGGGATCAACCTTGTGCTCTACGATAGCGTTAATACCTACCTATAGGCAGTACCTTTCTTTATACAAAGTATCAATAGAGAAACAACACAAAGCCCACAAGGGATGGGATATGGGGCTTATGGGACTTAAGACTAAGAAAGGTAATGAAATAAAAAGAAAATGAGGCGTTAATAAAATACCAGACTAACAGCAATAGTAAACAACCCTAGTTTCTCCGTAATTGCAAACACCCAATATTCACTTACACTCATAATATATAGCAACAATTTTATGGCAATAAAACTATTCACTGTATGTCCCAGTAATCGTCCAGTGAAACTAACTTTAATGTAGAAGTAACTATTTTCGTTTCTATGGAACAAATACTGCCCGAAAACTTCGAAGACTTGTTTTTGTTAGAATTCGTTATAGTTTTAAACTTTACTGTTAAATATATTTTATAGCAGTATTAATTATTATACCTAGAAATAAGATTAATACACATGACCTCTAGGTAACTTACGAACAAAGTGAACGACTATTTTTTAATGATAGAAGTTAGGTCTAATTTGCAACGTGACGATATTGAAATTTTGCATTTCCTAGTTTAAATTGAGTTTTTTAAGAGATAGAAAATAAGTAAGGAAGTAGCTCGTACTGCATACAGCGACCAAATATTTTGTGTTACAAAGTATTGAACCCGAGGTGTAGCGATGATGTAGCGAACACCGACTAACACCATACAGCTCCTTGCACCTAATTTTCTCAGCAGAATTATAAGTCTTTAGAGATCCAAAAGCTTTGACGGTGAGCTTTCTTGAAGAATTGAGGCTGGCAAGAACGCCAATCTACTTACTTTTAAAAAAAAACAGTGCCATAATAACAATATTCGTTTTTTTCGAATGCACTAACCCTCTAGTGTTATTTAAATGTTTGAAGTATGATTTAAAAGCTGTTTGAAAAAAATTAGTATTCACTGTGGACGACCGCATATATTGATTTTAATGAACATGGTTATTTGACAAAATAGTACAGCCTTTATACCATCCGCCGTTGTGTAAAGGGCCAACTACAAGACGTTGTTCACATACGTTCTTTTTTTACATGTATCTCGCAATATACTGCCTTAGTATTTCTTACTCAATAACTTAACTGTATTATATTGTATCTGTATCATGCATTCCAATGTTGTATTACTATGATATTTAATAATACTAATTAATATATAATTAGTTAAAATAGTTTAAATGTTGAGTGATCGAATGACTGATTATAATTGATAATGTGTTCTTTAGTTACAACTATTTTATATGTTAGATAAACTAGAATGATTTAAGATAGCATTGGAATATATTTGATTGAAATATAGAAATTGTGTGTTCTTCCCACGAATTATTTCTTCATTTTTCATCATTCATCATCATTTTCTTTCCCTAGCTTAGGTTATGTATGTGTCAATTTATTGATCCTGATTGGAAACTTGACATGGACACTAATCGACTGTGGCTGACTACAAAATAATACTATGAAGGAAGGTAAGTTAGTAAGTATAACGTAACCATGCTTTCCTTTTTATTATGAAGCTGAATGAACCCTACGAAGAAGGTAATACAAATTATATCTAAATGATTAAATAGTGGCACAATTTTATCTGATCCAGTGACTGAAAGTTGAATTAACGAAACTCAAATTGACCAGAGGGCCTAGACAAAGTGACTCGATAGGATAAAGTGACATTAGATCCGCGAAAATATTATGGTACACGATTATGAAAAAGTCAAAAATCTATTGGATTGACGTGTTATATTCTCTAAGACCAAAAAGCATATAAGCATAATCAGCCTGTAGGTATTGTTCCCACTGCTGGGACCAAGGCCTCCTCTCGGTGAGAGGGAGTGGGCTTTGTTCTACCACGCAGGCCTAGTAGATGTCATTTGTCATCGAATTTTTGATCTTAGCATAAAATTAATCCTGTTGAAGGTCGTTGTAGAAATACGGAAACGCTTTGAAAGCGATTGCCAGTTGTCTGGGTTTGAATCTACAACCTACAACACGTAAGTGCGGCCATTACCACAGGGTAACCACAGTTCCATTACCACTGGGTCACCACTGTTCCATTACCACTGGGTCACCACTGTTCCATTACCACTGGGTCACCACTGTTCCATTACCACTGGGTCACCACTGTTGCATTACCACTGGGTCACCACTGTTCTATTACCACTGGGTCACCACTGTTCCCAGGTCAACTTCTTGTGTAAAATAGTTCACATTTTAAGACACTCTTAAAACACAACCTACCAACAACAACAACTACCTGAATTGAGTACTTGTCTATACCTATATATAAAAATGAATCCCGATTTCCCTTGGTCACGCCATAGCATGAGAACGACTTTACCGATTCCATCCATCTTTTGTTTTTTTGTGAGCGTCAAAATGAAGGGACCGAATCTCCAATCTCTGTCATACATATATAAAACCATAATACCATTAATCTACTATTTCCTACCTTTGCTATAATTTTAGCTACCTCAAGTCATCATACACATAATATTTTAACAAAATGTTTGGTCCCTCCATCATGATATCAAGATGGAGGGACCAAACTGATAGACTACTCTCTGGAATGTTCTACCTACTTAGTGTTATAATACCTTAACTCTACCTTAATATTATTGATGTTGGCTGCCCGAAACATATATCGTTTTAAAGACATCGATTATATAAGTATGTCCCTGCAAATTGACGATTGAATTGTTTAGTGCAACAGCTAAATGGGCGGTTTATTTTCGATCTTCGAAAGATAAATATTTAATACCTATTTACTACCTTCTAATCGTGCAAAATTTCGTACGTTAAAGATTATTTTAACTAGACAAAAAAAAAATAAGAAATAAGTAGGTTCAACGTACAAATTTTAATCGTATTAGCATTAATAAAGTCGTTTTTTAAAAATAAGAATAGCACAAAAATATCTATCTCATATAAAATGTATATTTAGTTTTTAATAATTACTAATTTTGTTGATTCATTTTATTTAATTCTCGTAATACTCAATGTAGGTAAACACAAAGAAAAATATTGAAAGTTCTAAAACATAGTCGATGTATTGACGTCACTTAATGTCACGTGATGAGTTGACGTCACTTAATTATAATATAGGTAGATTAAATATATGAGTAATTTTGTTAATAAGAAATTTTGCACGATTAGAAGGTAGTTAATAGGTATTAAATATTTATCCTTCGAAGATCGAAAATAAACCGCCCATTTAGCTGTTGCACTAAACAATTGAATCGTCAATTTGTAGGGACCAACTTATATAATCAATATCTTTAAAACGATATATGTTTTGAGCAGCCAAAATCAATAATATTAAGGTAGAAATAAGGTATTATAACACTAAGTAGGTAGAACATTCCAGGGAGTAGTCTATCAGTTTGGTCCCTCCATCTTGATATCATGATGGAGGGACCAAGCATTTTGTTAAAATATTATGTATATGATGAGGTAGCTAAAATTATAGCAAAGGTAGGAAATAGTAGATTAATGGTATTATTTATTTATATATGTATGACAAAGATTGGAGATTTGGTCCCTTCATTTTGACGCTCACGTTTTTTTAGTTTTCTAATACTTTGTAGAAGGTTCTAACGGAAAAAAAAATAAGAAAATTGCGCAGAAAATTAGAAAATTTAAGAATTACGCTTTTACGCTAAAACAGCTGAACGGATTTAGATGAAATTTGACACATGGTTAGACTGGACTGGAGAAGGACATAGGCTACTTTTCATCATAGATCGCAGACGAAGTCGCGAGCAACAGCTAGTAGTTCATAAATTATTTATTTAGAACATAAATGGATAATCTATCATCCATTGTTATTGTTATCGAAGATAACTGCCTTACCTACAGAAAATGAAGGTTCTCGTGATCACGGTCATGAATAATAGCTTATTGACTCGATGGTGTATCGCAAACAGTGGACGAACTCATCAGCTTCTCACTAAAACCTGATAGGACCCGAATATCTTAGCTGCACACAAAAAAGGAGGTCGCTGTCTTTGCTCTTCGGAAGTGCTTAAAATGTCTTAGTATCAGTATGTAAACACAATGAATAACAACAAAGAAATCAACGGGACTTAGGACACACAAGTTTTTCTTACAGTGAAAAACTACGGTTTATTCACCGTGTGTAGGTACGATCGTCAATGTTGTATGGATCACTATGGAAGCTTGGATACAGACATGTTTTTTCTACGGTGCGGTTTATGCGCCATACCATAAAGAATTGTGCCGTGTACAAACGGCCTTATGCTGACTTTTTTTGAAAAATATGGAACTCACAAGCGGAACATAAGTACTTACTTATACTTTACTTTACTTACAGTAGGCAGTTTACTGGAGGATCAAAATGCATCACTCCTAGGTTGTTGACATCAACCTAGCTGCAACAACACAACATGATAACAACTAAGTTGTCAAATTGCAGCCCTCTTTGTCTTTCCTACCTTGCTGTGCCCGACAGGGTCCACAATGACCATGTCTATCCACCACCTAAGTTCACATTGTAGAATAACTAACTAACAAGCCAGTATTGTCCCACTGCAGGGCAAAGGCCTCCCTCTCCCTCCTCTCCCTTTTCCACATTGTGCAATGCAATAAATGTATTGTGCAATTAGATTTGTAATTAGATTCGAGCACGCATAAAATAACAGCTATTAATGCTGTCATAAATAAGGAATTTATGAAATTTTTTACGTACTAGGTAGATCCCACTATAAGGCAAGCTAAGCATACGTGACGTATCGAACGCATTGAAGAACTAATACCTAAGTGGTTTTAATGAGGCTTTAATTAGAAATTTCCTGCTGCGCTGAACAGAAAAGGAAACGTGTTATTACTGCTGTTCAAAGTTATGCAGGTAATGAGCCTAATCTGTATACAACGCAAATAGTGTGACTGAGATTTTTCATTCCATGTTTTTTTTATGGTTATGTGGCTGACGGCCGACGAATAGTCACTGCTGCATAGGAACATCTGCAGAGAAAGGCATTTCCAGTCCTTGCCATACCAGAGACAACGCTAAAATCTCATGTGCCTGTAATTACAGTGGCGCTCATACCCTACCAACTGCGGGGTAGTACATTACGATTTACGAATTTTTCGGGACATTGTCAAGCGGTTGGTTGGCTCTTCACGTGACCAGAAGGCTGGCCTATTTTTAACCCAAAGAATCAGCATTGCGATCCAACGTGGTAAAGCTGCCAGCCTTTTGGGCAGTTATCCCGTTGACAGTGATGCGGACGAATTTTTTGATGCCCAATGAGCTCCTGCCTTTTTACAAGCTTTTATTTAACTTGCGATGTATGTATGCAACTATGTTTGTTCGGGTGGACTCTTGCAACTCCATTTTTAAGCAGATATCTTCAACCGACTGAGCTGAAATTTTGCATGCATGTGTAAATCGAATGACAATGCAAAATTATTATGACATGGAGCTGATCCGATGATGGAACCGGAAGGTGGCCATGGGAACTCGGTAGTTAAACGACACAACCCCATCGAGTTTGGACTCATTTGATCCGTCTTGACGAGTACTTTGGTGCTAGCTGGTAACCAGGGTCTGATGATTGAGCTGGAAGATGGCCGTAGGAACTCGGTAATTAAACGACACAACCCCATTGAGTTTGGGCTCGTATGATTCTTCTTGATGAGTACTTTGGTGCTAGATGGTAACCAGGGTCTGATGATAGAGCTGGAAGATGGACATAGGAACTCAGTAATTAAACGACATAACCCCATCGAGTTTGGGCTCGATTGATTCGTCTTGACGAGTACTTTGGTGCTAGATGATAACCAGGGTCCGATGATGGAGCTGGAAGATGGCCATAGGAACTCGGTAATTAAATGACACAACCCCATCGAGTTTGGACTCGTCTGAAGTTAAAAATAAAATAAAAAATCTCTTTTTACAAACAAGCTTTTATTACTAATAAAAAGGACTAAAAAGTAAAAAATAATTTAAACGTGATAAGAAATAAATAAAAGCGTGTTACATTTTGATGGAACATTAAAGAACATTTAGAACACAATTTAACACGCTTTTATTTATATCTTATCAGGTTTTAATTATTTTTTAACTTTTTAGTCCTTTTTATTAATAAGTAGGTTGTTGTTTTTTTAAAGCTTGTTTTTTTTAAGTTTTTTTTTTTCCTATATTTTTTCGTATTATATAATTGTATATAGTATATATTAGTGTTAGCTTGTAAAAATAGTAATTAATCTGTGTATGTTAAATAAAAAAATTCTATTCCATTAAATAACATATTTCTAGTTCATCATTCACTAATAATTATCAATGTTCAACTATTCAATTCATTCATTAAATACAATAATTTAAAAATGTAATTTATAAGTATTTAAATGAAATAAGGGATACAGTAGCAAAGACAATTTTTTTCGAACCTGTAAATAAATAGTTTATATCTATGAAGCAATGGATAAGCAATATCCTTCAAAATTATTCAGGTTGTGATTGATCGTGTATTACGCAATAAGGGTGCTGGTACCTACACTGGTCGCTGGTAGAGCTGCTTGATGTTAGGAAGAGGTACAGGTATGAGCATAAAAACCTTATCTTACTTTAACGTCAAATTTAATAGCTATCTGCTCCGTACGTATTGATGATTTTGAATTTTGCTAAATGTAAGACTATTTTTATGCTCGTTACTGTATTTATAGTGGTATGGTAATACTTCTTCCTCAGACGAACTTCTTCGCAAAAGACTCTAGCACTAATGCTCTATTCGCCAATTAAATAAAAACGGGTTTGATTCTTCTCCATCTAAGTATAAGTCGTGTGCCAATTACATTTTAATTAGGCGCATATTGCCTGACTGTTTAAATTAACTTTATGTTTATTCAAGTGTGTTTGATGGTTTAGTTAATTAGCTAAATGAGTTTATTAACAAGACATCTTACGAACTGCTATATGGAACTATATCGGCAGTCATGTTTTGATCCCATTGCTGGGAGATTTCTTGTTATGAAGGGAATTAATGAGCAAATTGATAAAGTACGTTTCCGATTTCAATTACAATTGTATTTTAGAATTTGGACGATTGGCTGGACACTGGGCTAAATGTGGCATGACAGGTGGACTAGATTCCTGGAACACTATGATTGGGCACAATCTATCAACTCAGCCTATCACAACCCACTCTTAGGAAAACGCCTCTCCCAAGCAGCGCCGCAACGCTGTCCTCCGCCTTCCGCATCCATTCTGTTTGAACCACCGTTTTGAGATCGTCGGCCTATCTAGCAAAATCTCCAACACATCTGCAAAGACAGTAAGTCACCAATGTCATGATGGTACGCTATACTAAGCTTGTCAGAAGATCTGGATAAGATTGACTCAAAACGGGTAACAATAGCCTTTAATTCTGCAGGGACCAAGGAACGTAGAAAAGATGACATGACTCCTTTAAAACAGACGTCATCTCACTCATTTATAGCTCACTGAGCATGTAGACAATCAAGTCGTATACAATATATTAAAGACGAAGGCAATGGGTCAAGCGACCGGTTCTCAAATGACGTCATCTTGGAATTCTGCAGTTTTATCAATAACAACTTTATAATGTAGATATGACATCGAACGAGTTTCTAAAGAGATAGGTATTACGTATAAAGAGGATTCGATAAAGGATTATATTGTTTATTCGGAGGTACACCAGTTCCTCAAATAACAGGTTTAGAAACTAGCCATAACGCGCTCTTTTGGTCAAAAAGAAATGATGCAAGAATTTCGACTAATGTAAAATCTGAAATGTTCAGCAAATGACTCAAGAATCTACCACGACACTTAAATGTACGTAATATTATTATTTTGTTCTCGTTTTACTATTGTTTAATTTGGAGAACTAATGTCCGTCAAAAAGGATAAATGGACGGTCATTATTGGTTAAACAACAACGCTTATCTGTGATCGGAATGTTAAAGCAGCTCATCGAATGTGTTATTCGGAGTTTCGGACAACAGTTACCGACAGAATTGTAAACCGTACTTGGGCAGGCTACCAGTTAAACCAGATGCTACCGTGTATTAATATGGGATGGGAATGCTGCCATGTGAATTCCACAACACAATTTCAGGATAATTCCAATACTTTGAGGTAAGAAGGCCAGTTGGCCGATATTCAGGCTTCTGAGTACCCGTTGCGTCTGACATAGATTTTCGTTGGACCGAAGATTTGATGTAGCTCACTGAGGCATAGAGGGCATTAGAGGGACCTCGATTATTGAACCCATAGAGGATTGACCGCAGCAAATGCAGCTTAAACCCGCTCAAATAGAGGTTATAAGCTCACTAAATAAAGACCGACCTTTTTAGTCAAAACTAGCTTTGGCTTCACTCAAGTCTGTGTGATTGATCAATTGATCATATTGACAGTGTAAGTTAATCGTTAATCGAAGTCATATGTCTTGTACTGACTTGTTAGAAGGAACAGACGCCATCAGATCAAGCTACTACAATCTGTCAAATTTCTTTAATAGATTTTCAACTTTATTGCTAAAGCATTAAGGTTCAAAATTGATTAGCAAAATTTGACAGTTTCGGGTAGCTTGATGTGGCGTCTGAACAAAGTCGGTTCAAGTATATGAATATCATTATTCTACCCACCAATAACAAGGCACTTGTATTCTGTTCTGCCTAACTCATCATCTGCCTAACCTTTACTATGTTGGTACCTATAAATGCAGCTTAGTATCAGTATTTTACATGGAACGACTTCCTATCTGACCTCCACAACCCAGCAACTGGGTAATACGGTACCCCTTGGTAAGATTGCTTGTCAGAGTTTTGGACTTCTACGACCCGGAACAATTGTCAAAGATTCACGAATGACAGACGGGACCAACGGCTCAACGTGCTTTCCGAGGCACGGAGGAGTCTTAGTACCTATGTAAAGATGGTCACCCATCCACGGACCAACCGCAACAAGCGTAGCTTAACCGGACCGATCAACCATCGATGTTATTAATTAGCCACAAGCCCAGTGGGGCATTCCGTAACTAGTTTGGCAGAATAGAATAGTGATTCTATTCTGCCAAACTAGTTACGGAATGCCAGCACGTTATTGAAGGGCAATTGTGTTCACTGAATGGCTTCCTAATTATCAGTCACCACTCAGTTTATCGTACATTGTCGGTGATGGCCGTCCACGGCCACAGTCGTGATCATTTAATAAATGACAATTGCCACTTAATAATACATTTAGGCATGGTTAACATGACTTCCACAAACTAATTTACGAATGTGCCTACACAAGGTTAGTGGAATATTGTGCCAACGGTATGTGGTTTAAAAGTATGTAAAACATACATACCTATGTCATTTTCCTAATAAAGATGAATAAGTTACCGTAGGCACAAGCCTTCAGTAACTTATTTATCCGTTCATTCGTTTCAATAATAGGAATATTATGACACAAGATAATCTATACTTCTATACTAATATTATAAAGAGGAAAGATTTGTATTTTTGTGTGTATGTTTGTAATGAACAAACTCAAAAACTACTGTGCCGATTTCAAAAATTCTTTCACTATTGGAAAGCTATATTCACCCTGAGTGACATAGGCTATATTTATTGCTAGAAATGATTAGGGATCCTTACTAAAACTTAACCACCCTTGCGAAGCGGGGACGGGCCGATAGTAATTATATAAAATTATTAGAAATCGAATGAAAAACATGTTTAAGGGTCCGTCATCCTTGTAATAAATATTGATAGGTACTGAAGAATTACTGAAACGTTCTTTATCATGATCATGACTGGACCGTTCATTATCATGACTGGACCGATACAAAAGTTTAAATTCACTTATCTCTGTATGTAAGGTACAGACGTCAGCAGGTCAAGCTACCCGAAACTGTCAAATTTTCCCAATCAACCTTGAACCTTAAAGCTTTAGCGATAAAGTTGAAAGTCGGTTAAAGAAATTTGACAGATTGTAGTAGTTTGATGTGTTGGCGTCTGTACATACAAAGACGTATATATTCTTGAGTGTCATCTCATATTTTTAGGAATCGCAGCTATACTGGATGGACATCAATGAGCAACCTGTTACTAAGGTTTCAGTACAAATGATTCTGAACACCCTGCATTGATAATGTTTTGTCGGTTATTTAAAAAAAAAATTGCTTTTCCATACATATTGACCGCGTACGTATTGCACTTTTCTATGAAACACTGCTTTTTTTTTTGATAACCGACGAGAAATTTAGACGCTATGGGAGTCTAGAATCAAGTACTGAATTTCTGGTTACACTTTGCGCGTCGATGTCCCACTGTCACCCTGTGCAAGAGCTTTTAGTTTCAATGCAAACGGCATGCTGACTTGCTCAGCGTACAATGATTCCGTTTATGACGTGACATACATGTACAGCATACAATGCTGATGCATGTCGTATTGAATGAAAGTTGACGTGGTATATAAGCAGCACTTTAATTTATTTACAAATTCGTTTTATACTACTGACCTGCATATATTCACTGCATCATCGTTGTTTAGACTGTTCATAACTGTGTTGGGGTTGGCTTCCAGTCTAACTAGATGCAGCTGAATATCAGTATTTTACAAGGAGCGACTACCTATCTGACCTTCACGACCCAGCCAGCTGGACTCCAGTCCACCTGTAACGACTCTGTCAAGGGTCTGCAAATAATAGCTGGGACCAACGGCTTTCAAAGGCTCGGACGGTTCTCGGTATGCAATGGATGGTCCCCCATCCACTTAATTAAGGTAGTCAATCTTCGATCGGCTCGTTACTATATACACGTAGGCACTATATAATACCTCTAATAAATATCTTCTGCATGACGGAGGTAAAGTCTGAGAAGAGTCCGAAAATTAAAAACTTGCTTAGGTAAGTACTTGCTCAAGCAATGAATCCCTTAACCCCCAGGCCTCATTCCTCTTTAGAATACGTTCCTCGCAGTCCAGTGTTTCATTGGGTATCCTGTAAGTTATACTTCCTAATTCATCCAGATCTCAAGGCACTTAGGTGGAGGAGCGTGGAGGAGTAAATTGATCCAATATTATTTCTATTGACTACCGACCAAAACAGTAAGCAGTCAGTAATTTAAAACACTCCAATTCCAAACCTGCAAATATCCGGAAAGTTCCAAAGGCCACCCACATCAGGTTATATGTATATACATATAAATGATAATATTTTGATATTCCCTAACAGAGTTATCTGTATAGTACAGCCTCGCAGACAATGAAGTTTGCTACAAACTTTACTTCGTAAATGCATCAGACAGAGAACCTTGGCTCTAGTATCTAGTATGAAAGAAATTGATGTCTTTTCCAGTAGGTATGGTGTTCTTTGTTGGAGTAAAGCCTATAGTGGATTGATCTTTATTTACTTGTGTTGTTGTTCTGTGGTTTTTAGTGAGTTTTCTATATATAAATAATCATACGTTAGCTGTATGATACATTCAAGATCATTGCTTTCTTGAATATTTCACAACATTAGGCAAGCATGCTAAATAGTATTTGGCAGCAAAGTACTGACGTATTTTCAAAGAATTCATTGGTGAGAGTGCTGAAAGTGATAAGTCGACTACAATTAGGCACTGTAATCCAAGTCTCACTTCCTGACACTTGTCTTTCAACAAAACTTTTTCTATTATGCGGCAGGGTAAACCGATTTTTGTGAGAATTTCTCCATTTTTTCCAAGCTGAATAGTTTACGTCACCTACGTGTAGCTTTGTCTCTAGTACACGTAATAAGCCTATAATGTTCCCACTGCTGGGACACAGGCATACTCTCTTCAAGACGGAGTGGGCTGTAAACCACCACGCGGGCCCAGTGCGGGTTGGTAGATGTCACATGTCTTCGAATCTTTGGTTCCAGGACATGCCGGTTCCGTCACGATGCTTTTCTTCATCGTTGTGAGAGCAGTGGTGATGAAATTAAAGACACAACGCCTGTTTGGGTCCGAACCCACGACCTACGACTAGTAAGTCGCCACTGGGCCGACACTGGTCTGAGCTTGTCTCTAGTACGAGAGGACTTCATTATTGGTGTGGTGCTCCAAAAATAAATGAAGCAATTCATTTTATTAATAATAATGTCAACAACCATGGATATACCTACGTTAAAATTAGCAAAAAAGTACCTACCCTCGTTTGCAATTTATTTGCCAAATATGTAAACAAATATGAATTATTGGAAAAACAACTTTAAAACCTACAGAATAAAGTTCAGTTTACGCTACAACTTCAAATATTTTTATAACTTTTTCCAGAGTGCTCGTCACTCTGATATGAACGTAATTACCATTGAAATAAATTTGATATTTGTTTAACATGAAATAACATCAATTTGAAACAAATTTGAATGGACCTTAGGCATTCTACTTCTTCTCGTGTTGAGGATTAATTTATTTTATTTATTTATTCATAACCAACTTATATTAACAGTTTGCACCACACATAAGTACAAGTTATTATATTTTGTCCTACCAGGACGTAGCGACCTGCCCCAGCAGTCTCGACATTCATAGCGATCGCTTTACGACCGAATTCGGTTGCAAAGTCCTGTCACTCCATACATTTCACCTGTCAATCCGGGACTTTGCGACCGAATTCGGTCGTAAAGCGATCGCTATGAACGTCGAGACTGCAGCCCCTGGGCAGCTCTATATTTTCCCTCGCTTAAGTACAGTAGAATTCAATTCATACAGAGGAACTGCAGGCAGTCAGGCCAATAATTCAATAACAAAAACAAATTGATAGAACTCTCGCGTAGGTGCAAAGATCAACTGTACTCTGATTGAGTGCGTCTGCGCATAATATCCTTCGCCTGACGGTCACCTACACAACTACATAATGCCATTATATACCAATTAAGGGAAAGGAAGCATTGTGAGTCAAGAACCGAATCCTGACCCGGTCTGCCAACACGATCATTGCGACGCGTGACGTAAGCGCATGTTATTTATTGCAAAACTTTATCGCGGTCGATATGCTTATGCAGCTGTTAAATGGCTTCTAGTGATACCAGTAAGTAGGACTTGAATTTACAATTTTGCGTTAACGACAGCGTATTTTTAGTGCGTACTGCAATAACAACATTGAAATAGATGCGAAGCATACGCATGCAGAAAAATTACTTGAGCAGGTATTGATACTTAATAGAAGAGTCCCGTGTCATACATAAATAATAAATACGTATAAGTTTATTTCAATAATATTGTTTACAATGATACGTAATATCTTATAGGCTATACTCGTAATTTCTTATTATAATTGAATTAGACACCTGCATAGCTATTCACAACCACTCGATACGCTTCCGTACCGTATCCAACATCAATCAATGTTATCGTAGGAGTCCTCTAAAGTCTAAACGATGTACCCAAGTCCAAAACCCGATTTTTTTTACAGTTTAGATCAATAAGACGACCGTTATTCTTCCGACAGCAGTTTGCTGTCGCGGGCAAGGCAAATCAGGTTATACAAATGTGGCATTATCGATACGATTAGCCTGTCGGATGGTTGTGAATAGCTACGCTGTAGCCGAACTAGGCGAAAGCCTGTATATCGGCTATCAGCGCCAAAACCCTCAAATGCATAATACTTAAACACTTAAAAACAGCCATCAAGTAGAAATGTTAACATTTTTAAGAAAAAAAGATATAAATCGATAGGTACAATAAAATAATCTATAGGCAAAAATTATTAAAGCTTTACTTTATTTTTATCAATCAACTCAGCCTATCGCAGTCCACTGTTGGACATAGGCCTCTCCCAGACTGCGCCACTACACCCTGTCGGGGGCGCCTTCCACATCCAGTCTACCCCAGCCACCTTATTTAGGTCGTCCGTTTATTTTTATAATATACCAAAAATAAAAATAAATAATTTAAATCAAAAGTAAAATAATTTATTTATTTATAAGATACAGTAGGTAGGTAAACTACTGTTATTAAACGATGTGCGAAACATGGTAACATGAAAATTACTGAAACATTAACTTGACGTTACCCGTAGCCATAGATTGACACAACTAGACACTCACGTTTATGAATTCAAAATTATGTAAGGGCATCCATACCTAAAACCTCTCTCTATTCTAAAAGAGGCCTGTCTCCTGAATATTTAATATAATCATAATGTACGTTACAAACCCCACTGCACCCTAATTAGACATAAGCGTGGCATAAACCCTTGGAGGATTATATTTATTTAATCCTAATCCTTTTATGCCGACGGTAATTCCCTAACACAATTCAAACAGATATTCACACAAAGAAAAGTTAGGCGTACGTGTTCAAACATTCAAATTTCGCTTGCTTAATTGAGAATATGATTTAAGTTAAGTAACAGACTTAATACTTGAGTTATAAATACCTACGACGAAAATAATAATGTAACAAGGAGGAGGGTTTTAAATACAGGTGGTGATAACAGCTTCGTGTGCGCTTAGCTGCGCGAGAGTGACATTTATTTCACTCAATATTGCACCCATTAACGATTGCGTTAGTCATTAGAGGTACCTTATTGCTTGTACCTTCAAATACCTAACTAAGAAACTCACAATTTCGTCACAGGGTCTTCAATTTAGCGCTCAATTTTAAATACAAGTATGGCTATTGGCTAATCGTCGTGATACGCCTGGCCGTCTTGGCAACACCGCGCCGACAGTCTGTGAGCGACCAAACGGTTGTGCGGACACATGTACCATACGTGCCACATACGAACCAACTACCGTGCTTCTCCGGTTTACCGTTAACCATGAACTAATGTGATATAACATACATGTGATTTTGGATTTTCTTAACAGATTAAAACAGTAAGTATCGGTTTTTATTCTTTTTGTTTATTGTTACTGCTATCGTTGTTGGAAACTAATGTTAATGCGCTTATATGTCATGTTACGGTAAGTTAAAGTAACATTATTCAACTTTCCTTTCAATGTGTTACAATATTTTCTTGTTTATGTAGCTATGTGCTGCTCAAAATATTTCAAAAGCGAATTTGGCGTATTGTTTACGGACTGTAGAATGTTAGTGTAGGCACTGCAATAATTTAACCGCTTTGCGTATTAATTAACTTGGCTTATCGCAGTCCACTGCTGGACCTAGGCCTTGTCGAAGTTTCGCCACGGCTCTACCACGTATGCGAAAAAGATAAATAATAGCAATAGATCGACGATGTTTAGCACTAGCACACCAGATTGCTATCGTAAACGCAATATTATAATTTTTAATATAAATTCGGCAATCTAATCTAATCTTATCTTTTATATTTTAATTCAATCACGCAAATTGGTGAAATGCGCATTTTTACGCGTCGATTGATTTATTTAGCTTGAGTGAACCTCGTGGTTTACCTACATAAGGCACAGTTCTCTTTATACATAACCGTATGTTTATTTTGACCTCTAAGATCACTGTTTACCTATACAGAGCACTGACTCAATCAATCAAGATTATTTATAAGAGAAATGAGTTATGTATAAACAGTAGCTAGGTATACATACTTACCTACATATCAACAAAATGTTTCGACGAGAGTCATCTGATACATTTTTAAAGTGATTCTGACAATTCTGGAGCCATGTTATGCTTGATTTTTTCATATAAATGGCTTTCAAAACCTGTACCTAAGGCGATTTATTTATGAGCGATGATTACGATGAATATCAGCGTATTTTATAAAATCAAGAAAGTAAAAAATAATGTGTTTAACTATACAACAATAAACAGGACGTCCGAAAACTTATGTGGAGTTCCTAGTCGTGGTTGGTATGCGATGTCAAATTAAGGAAATGACGTAAGGAAAGCTTTGAGTATGAATTGGATGGCTATAAGAGGAAGACCAAAGAAACGATGAAAGAACTTTGTAAAACATGATATGGCTAGAAAGGGAGGGACTACTAAGATGACGAATAATAGTGAAGTGTCAAAGAAAACCGACCCGCATTTTCCCGCGTGGTGGATGACAGCCCACTCCCTCTCGAAGAGAGTAAGCCTGAGCCCCAGCAGTGGTAACATTATAGGAGGATTATGTATGGAAGAAGAAATAAATAAATTGGGCTAGGGTCAAGAGAATGATGATCAATAAGTTCCTAGAATACCATCCCGCCTAGTGTTTTAAACACAGAGGATGTGCATTGAATCACGAACTTGTCACCCTTGCTTGCGCTTTTTTCGCCTTATTTGGTTGTTTCCTTATTAGATTTCCCCTTACCATAATTAATCGATAATATTGTCCCTGCGCAATATTTGATATAATATTTTATAATTATAACCTACACCTTACTCCGTTTGAAATAAGATTAGTAATTTAAATAAAGCTTTTTTACAGTCCGTTCGACTGATTTTGACTTCTATTGAGTTGGTGGCATGAAAAAAGGCAGCTGCAGTAAACAGTTGGTATTGTAACCACTTTCTTGCTTTTAATGCCATCCTTATGCCTACGGAATAGAAGTCAAAATCGGTTGAACGGACTGTAAAAAGGTTTATTTAAATATCGAATCTTATTTCAAAAGGAATATAAGTACTTGCTAGTTTGTCTTGTTTACTGCATTTTTTAAATGTAAGTAATTTTTTTTAAATTCCATCTTTTTACTTGTAAAAATCTCAACATTTTAATCATTTGTACTGACTGTGACTATACAAATATTAAAACTTATTATGTCTAAACTTCATGACATTCGTAGAAACCATTAATGTGTGTTTTGCGACGTATTTTTTATTATCAATCACGTCAGCTGATAATGAAACTTAATACTTATTGTAGGTAACACAGACTGACACTGATACCTATATAATTACTCAAGGATATATCACTCGTGAAGAACTGCTCGTTTACAGATTAGGACTTCTGATTTTATCCTTGTGCCATGCAATATGCTGGTAGGAGTATAAACATCTTTTCATAGAAGAATATTCAAATATCCTTATATTTCTGTCTTATGTATATTTCTATCTTTCACCCTTAGGGCGCATTCCACCAAACTTTTATACATACAATAAGGGCTGGTTGTTCCAACGCCAGATAATTTTATCCGAGGAATAATTTTCAATTTTTGACAAGTCTTCCATACAAAATCTGTCAGATGTCAATTTTATTCTACGAATAAAAATTATCTGTCGATTGAAAAATCAGCCCTAAGTCTTGTGAGAGTAAATTTGAATTTTAGTCAGTTTTTCCATACTCTCAGACGTCAATTTTATTCCACCGATAAAAAATAACTTTCGTAAAATCAGACCTTAGTATAGTTCTTGTGCATAGTTTAGGTTTCTGTTTGTCCACGTTAGAGTAAGTAACCTTTTTTTTTCAATTTATTGTACTTACACCCATATACAGATGGGAACTTTATCAATATTTTCACCATCTTTTATTTTGTAATTCTAAATATAAAACAAAGGACAAAAAAACTCGAAAAATTTATATACAAAAACTCAAAAGTGACTCAATCGTACCTGAATCATTCCGAGCTTTAAATGATGACTAAGCTTTGCAGGGTCAGAATGATAGCTATAGCTTATGTTGAAGTTTAGTTTTATGTTTATAGACTTCCCTTCACCTCGTTGCAGCTTGGAGGTTTGCACTGTAAATTGTTAAAATACCTCAATGTTGAGAGTTAAGTGCTCACATACACGACTGGCAAGCGTCAACGACAGAGGCAACTGCTGCCGCCAACCCGCGTCGACGGCTGCCGTCGATAACGTGCAGTTGTCTCTGCCGTTGACGCGTGCCGCTTGTGTGTATAGGTACCAAGTCTAAGTACAAAATTCCATCTAGGTGTTGTTATGAGCTGAGCAGGTACATACCTAGGTACCGTTACTGATGAAACGACAGTAATTGTGGCCTGTCAAGCATGCATAATAGCAGATCAGCGGAGGCGTGTTGTATGTACTGCTCTAGTGCTGACCAATTACTTATTACTAGCTTCTGTCCGCGACTTCGTCCGCGTGAAATTCGTCTGTTTCGTCCCGACCCACCGCGTCGCATCCTGCCGCCCACCCGCGCTATTACTTCGTTTTATTCTTTTTCTCGGCTCTCATGGGTCGTAGCGTAATGTTAAATAGCATCCCTAAAGAATTGAGCTATCAAATAATGCAAAAAGAATTTTTCAAATGACTGGTTGTTCCAGAAATTAGCGCGTTTAGACAAACAAACTCTTCAGCTTTATTATTAGTATATACATAGATTATGGCACACTGTGGAATTTGGTAAAAAGTGAGCAAAAACCATTTGATAGGAATCTGACCTAAGCCGACTTAGGTCAGAATGTCAGATTCCTATCAAATTATTTTTGCTCATTTTTTACTAAACTCGACGAACAACAAAACTGTGCCTTTATCAATGCCTTCTTTCTCAGTAGGTAGGTACATGTTTTAGTAGGTATAATGTATCATTTGTATAGTAGAGACTACTGCTCTATTCAATGCTACATGCTCTAGCTAATGGTACATGGTACCTAATGCCCTGCACTATTGTGTGTTCTATGCTAATGCCTCATCGGTATTTAAAAATAAACGAGTCTTGATTTAAAAATAACGATAATTAAGTTGATGTTTACTTTACACTGCTTTAACTGTTGGGTGGTCTGGCGCACTCTAAACAAAACTGTCTAAAAATTGATTGGCATCACATTGTTTACAGCAAGATATCAACCGGCAATCATGTACCTACATCTAGAAAGTAGGACAGGGCCAGATGTTATGCCATACCTTAAGCCCTTTGCTTATCTACTAAGAGCGTTATTATGCGCAAATACACGATTGTTGGAGCAAGCAAAGAATAGTCGCTCAATCTTGTTGCATTCGACTGTACTACAAACTCGTTTACCATTTTTATGTTCGCACCAAACGATTGTTTATGCATTCTTGACATTTATCTAGTAGTAACCCTAAAAACTACCTAGACAGGTAGTTACGCAGATTGCTGATTGAAGTTTTAGACAGTGTAAACAACATCTAATTAACCGACTTAGCGAGTGAAAAAAGGAGGAGGTTTTATGTTCGTCTGTAACGCAAAAGTCCGTCCGCGGCAATTTCCTTTCGCGCAAGTGTCTTTCGCGGAAGTGTACGAGATCCGAAACACACTAAGGTACTTTATTGCGTAACATAGTTTCAATCACAATCTGAGAGTTTTGAAGGATATTTTTAACCCATTGCTTAATAGGTTTAATAAAATCGTCTGCCCAACAACGGAAATAACGCAATGAACGTGTCTGAACTGTCAAAATGAAAAAAATGCGTTCGAATGACATTTATGTGTCTTACGCAATTAGCGGAAATTACGTGGGTGCAGGATTGATAGGTGTCCAAATATTTAATGTTTATTGTGAAAAACCATTTACTGGCGACCTGTACTTTTCTTAAATTTTATTTATTATTACACATCTAAATGTTGAGGGCAATCTCCTCTAAGGCCGCTTTCCGGTAGCTACAACGGCTACGGTACATAACCTTACCGCCCCATCTCAAAAATCCACCCCGTATAAGAAATTTTTATTTCATATAGATGTAGGTACATTCAAACGAAATGAAAAAGAAGAAAGCTATGGGTATAGGATGTCATATGGCAGTAGTTTCACATTAGTAGTTGTGGGTGTGCAGACAGCAGCAATTAGCAAGACAGAAAAGCAAGGCTTTTATGCAACATAACGAAAACTGCGTAATGATCAAATGCAACCAGGCCCGCTTTGAGATAAATATCTAAATATTACAAACGATATGACGTTACGAGTTAATGATGATGATGATAATGGAATGCGATTTCAAAAAAATATCTGGTTAGTGATTTCGAAACACAAAGCCGACGATTATTTTGTTGCGTTACTCTGTCGTAATAGCAGTACCTACCTAGTTAATCCGAGAGAGGAAAGTATAATGTTATATGATTTAATAACTGTCTTCTTGCTCAAGATGCTGGGTTTTCGTGCAAGAAAATTATCTCCAATAACAGTCTGAATACATATTTTGAGCCCAGTTAATGGCAAACAACCTAAAGAAGGTGGCTGAGATAAACTGGATGCGGAAGGCGGAGGACAGGGTGTTGTGGCGCAGCCTGGGAAAGGCCTATCAGTTGACTGCAATAGGCTGAGTTGATTGAATGGCAGACAACCAGACTCAAATTATTTAGTAAGTAATACCAATGGGAATTCAAAATAAAATTACTAAATTATTCCAGTTCGTCCCACTGATATTGTCAGTGAGACGAACGTGAATAAGTTTAACATTATTTATTAAATTATCGATCGTCCCACCAGTGGCACGACGCCGACGGCCAGTAGAACGGGAATACACGCATCATAGGTTCGCGCATCTAAAGTGGGACAAAATAACTAGTCGGTAAAATGTCACCTTTCCTACCTATACCTTTACGTTTCGTACAATTTAAATGTAGGAACAAGCACGTGTCTGTCTCACGCCGGAAATGGAAATCAGACACTTGTCTGAAGATAATATAATTATCATTCACTGTTGGATATTGTACCTGTGCAAAGCATACAAAATATTTTCGCAGAATACAAAAGATTTTTTAAGCATTTTTGTAGGTACTCAATACTTATATTATATCCTTTTTACTGGGGAGCGGAGGTTAATTATCATTATAAAATCAAAATCAAAAGTCATTTATTAAAATTAGACCGAGAATCAGCAGTTTTCGAACGTGAAAATTACAAAAGACAGTCCCCCAAAATCACTTCATCACTTCCTGGTGCTTTGGCTGTGAAGAAGCTGTGGCGCAACAAACTCCCCAAAGCCAGCAACGCAGCTGTCTGTTTAGTTAGAAAATACGTGATTAAATACAATGTATGCAAAGTAATTAACATTACAAGACACAGAACATTAAATTAAATTATTTGCCATATGTCAGGTATTTCGTTTTAGGAGTAAGCAACGTAGCACGTTATGCATGCTCGTTGGACATTATTGAGTCACGAACCTTCAATTGGAAGGGTCGGTCACCGACATAGCCTTGAAAATAACGTCTCCGGACCTCATTAGGTATTTGACTTCAATCACATTTTCGCGTTTCATTTAATGAGTAGGTACCTATCTACCTACAGACTTATAGAGTATGCTGTCTACCATAAAAATGGTGAAGGTTCTACTTTGAAACTTTGCCAACTTAAAGTAAAAAAAAAATGTAATTAGGCATGGAAACATAAAGTAACTAAGTAGATGCAGTGCCATAACTAAAAGCACAATGCATTCCGTGGGCAGGTACCTGCTATAATCAGCAGTCATAATGGACAGTACAGGCCTCTCTTCGAGAGGGAGTGGGCTATAATCAACCAAACGGGCCTAGTGCGGGTTGGTAGATGTCAGACGATATAGACATGCCGGTTGCTGCACAATGTTTCCTTCACCGTTTTGATAGCATCTTCCACTTAATAAAAATCTAAAATTCATTAATTCACTGACGGACAACGCAAAGCCTATGCCGCTGCCTCTAGAAATATTGTACAAGACTTTTCATATACGATGTATAACGTAAGTGACAACTAAGGAAGGATGTTCGAAACATCATCCCCTTAATAAGTGAGGGAGGCACTTAAGAATGATGGATGGATTAAGTATATGAAAGATGACATGGCTAAAGAGGGGGTGACTTTAGACATGACGGTTAATAGATAAGTATGGAAGAAGAAAACATGTTGCGCCCGCCGGCCCGAAATAGATCGGGATAAGGGCGGGCGTGTGATGACCATATACGTTTATAAAGTTAGTTTTATTACTCACACTCATAGAAAGAAGGAGATATGCTCGGTAGTTGAAAATGTATCGGAACCTGTGGGATATACTCGGTAGTTGAAAATGTATCGGAACCTGTGAGATATGCCCGGTAGTTAAAAATGTATCGGAACGTGTGTTTTCTGTATCTGTGACTATACTAGCTTCTGCCCGCGACTTCGACTTTTTTCGACAACTTGAAGATTTTCCGGGAACCTTTCCAAATTTTCTTTCCGTAAGAACCTGATTAGGAATGAAGAACATTTTAAAACAAAAAATAACCAAATCGGTCCAGCCGTTCTCAAGTGATGCTGACCAACGGACAGCTTTTCATTTTTATTACACAGGGTTGCAGGGACGTCGACGTGTAACCTGTTACCATGAATTCAGCAAATGATTCCAGCCCCCAGCGTATAAATTTATCGATAGTTATCAAAAAAAATTGCTGTTTCATGAAAAATTGCAATACCGACGCGGTCAAAATGTATGCAACAGCAATGAAGATAGATTATATTTAACCGTGGTTCCTGTCGCACATATCGTGTTGATTCGAAATAACCGATGAACCGTGAACTTGTGACAGGCAACAATATTCAATGATTCTCATTTTTAAACCAATAGTGCAGCGCAAATTTTGAATGAGGTCATTTTATTTCAGGAATTATCATGGCACAGGAAACTTGTTAAATAAAGACACAGACGAAGAGCATTTAATGTTTGTCATAAAATAGGTATAATTTTCAATAATTTAGGTAATAAGTAACGGTAATGAAAATTCAATCATCCCAAAAAGCTATGAATTCAAATAACAGGCAGGAGAACTTCATTTAAGTAGTGGTCAGTAGAATACACAGTTTGCAACATTAATAAAAACCCTAGCTGCTTTGTCTGATCTCGTCCATAAAGAAATTGGGCAAATAAAAAAGAAAATTATCATAATCATAAATCCTTTCAGTATAGGAGACCACAGCATGCAAAATAAAGTAAAAATAAGTCAAAATAATAATAATAGTTAAAATGTTTCAAGAGAAACGAAATCAAGTTTGGTAAATAATTAAGGACATAAAATAAAATATTTTAGAGAAACTTGATTTTGAAATAATGGAAACAAACAAAAGGATTTTTCAGAAATCGACGAAAAGTCGCATTCCTTCGGTTTAGAAACTTGAAACTTTGCACAAAATTACATAGCTAGGTAAATCATAAAGATCTTAAATAATCACTAGCTTCTGCCCGCGGCTTCGCCCGCGTGGATGTCGGAAAGGATAAGAAGTATATGTCCTTCCCCAGAATGCCATCTATCTCTTAGGCATCTGCTGGCAGGCAATTTTATTGAAATCCGTTTAGTGGTTTAGGCGTGAAAATGTAACATACAGACAGAATTTATAATTTTATATAGTATAGCACTTTGCCCGCGTCTTCGTCCACGTGTACTTTACTCAAAAAATTTCGAAGATGTATGTTTACGATCTTTATCATTTATTTATTTAATTCGGGTTAATTTTAAAGTTTACAGAACAAACGAATAAGATTTTTGAAATAAACCTTGTCGTCCTCTTTTACCACGGCTTTGTTTTAAAAAAAAGCGTTTCGTACGTTCCCATTGTATGACTTAAAGATTATTTATACCCATTTTCGAGTTAATGGAAGCAAGTAGTAAAATCCACCCCTTAAACTTTATTATCCTCTTCCACCCCCATAAGAGACGATTTTTGAAAAACCCTATAAGCACATACTTTTTGTTTGAAGTATTAGTACCGAGTTTCGAGTTAATCCGTCGGAGAGCCTAATATTTTTTCTTATCTATTAACTTTTTCACCCCCTGAAGCATCTGTGAGGAAGTGACCATCTGTATTAATTAATGAGGCAAATATTGCCAAGTATCAAGTTCAATTTAACCAAAGGAAAAAGATTTTTCATATTAACTGTATCCCGTCTTTTCACCCCACTGGGGTACTTTATTACTACGTCCTGGGAAAACAAAAAATAAAATTGGGATGTTTCCATAATTTGACCCAAAGATGATGTACACCAAGTTTTGAGTTATTCAAGCCACGTAGTAAAATACTCCCTTTAAAAAAATTATTACCCCTATTTGCCCCGTCAGCGGTCGATTTTCGAAAGACCCAAAAACTTATCAGCGTTTCTTTCCTGTCAAAAGTATTAATACTGACTTTCGAGTTAATCGGATTGCGCATTCAAATTCTTCCACACAAACTTTAACCCCCCTTTGTGGGGTAGTTTTGAAAAGCTTATAATGATAAACTTTATTACTTACTTAGGCAAGTATTCATGCCAAGTTTCAAGTTTACTAACTGAATCACTCCCACAAGGGTGGAATTTTGAAAACTCGTTTGGGATGTACCTATTCATAACTGAACTCAAAGATTATTTATACCAATTTTCGAGTTAATCAAGCCACGCATTATAATCCTCTCCTGTAAAATTAACTACCCCTGTTTACCTCATTAGGGGTAGATTTTCGAAAAACCCTGAAACACATGTTATTATTTATTTTTGGTCTTAAGTATAAACACTAAGTTTCGAGTTAATCGGACCGCGCGTTCAAATTCTTCCACACAAACTTTAACACCCCTATAACCCTCTGAGGGGTAGTTTTGAAAAACTTATAATGATAAACTTTATTACTTACTTAGGCGAGTATTCTTGCCAATTTTCAAGTTTATTAACCTAATGAATAAGATTTTTCATATAAAGTGTATCCCCACTTTTCAACCTCACAGGGGTAGAATTTTGAAAAATTGTTTGGGATGTGTTCATAACTTGACTTAAAGATTATTTATACCAATTGTCGAGTTAATCAAACCGCGCTGTAAAATCCTCCCCTGTAAAATTGACTACCCCTTTTCAGCCCGTCAGGGGTATATTTTCGAAAAACCCTCATACACATTATTCTTTAATTTTCGAGTTTCGAGTAAATCGGACTGCGCGTTAAAATTCTTCCATACAAACTTTAAAATCCCCCAATCCCCTTTAAAAAAATGCAAACTTCATAATTTACTTAGATAAGCATTCTTGCAAAGTTTCAAATTTATTAACTCAAGGAATAAGATTTTCCATACAAACAAAATCCCCCCATTTCACCCTCTTAGGGGTGGAATTTCGAAAATCCCGTTCTTAGTGGATACCTACTCTTCACGAAGAACACACCATCCAAATTTCATATTTCTAGGACCAGCGATTTAGGCTGTGCGTTGATATATCAGTCAGTCAGTCAGGACTTTGAATTTTATATAATATATTTAGATATAGATTATATTATTTGCCAAAACTACCCTGGAGGAGGCGAATTTCTAAAGGGAAAGTTCGAAAACCCCGCGGACGAAGTTGAGGACGAAGAACTAGTTGATTATAAATATATGATAGAGTTACCTATCTACTGACCCATGTCATAATGCGATATGATAAGCATAGTGCAAAGTCAACTGTCATTATATGTAAATTAATCTTTCAGTTAGGTATATAAGTCTCAGGTATTACAATGTAGATTAACTTTCAGATTCTTTTCTTTCAATTAGTTATTGAAAGCCAAGAGTCCAAGACTTCCATAAAATATTTTGTCAGATTCATAAAAACCTACGATAGTGCCAAGATATTTGGTGGAATTCGTTTTAACTAACACAGGACCTACTAATCGAGTAGTCGTTCAAGTTGAAAATTTGGTTGATCCTGGGGTCTTGGGAAGTCATGTATTTTGTCAAGATAAGTTTTTTCACTTGCCTAATTTCTGTAATTTTCTTGCTTCAGGTCAGCAACCTGGCACCGATAAGTAAAAAGTTCGGAGCCGGCCCTACAGGCAAAAGTGGGGCCGGTTCCTTTGGCAAAAGTGCAGGCGGTCTTGGTAAGAGTGGAACCAGTGGATTTGGGAAGACTACTGGCGGCAAGATTTCTAGTGGGAAATCTTCCAGCTCGGCACCTAAGCTCCCTAGTGGATTAGGCTCTAGTTCCGGTGGAAAGTCATCTGGATTTGGTGCCAGCTCATCCCAAAGCTATGGCTTATCATCGTTAAGCTCGCCCAAAAACAAAAGCAGTAAAACAGGCTTCGGAATAATATGGCTTCCTACAAGAAAAACTAAGAAGAAGGAAGTCGTGTACAGTGGCGTCAATGACAAATACCCTAAAGGGAAATATGAAAGATCACCGTCAATGTACAGGGTGTAAGTATTCAAGTGTGATGATGTATTGTCGCTTCACTCTCTTTTAAAAAAAAGAAGTTTATTTTTCTATTTAGTGCCCGGTTACGATTACCAGAATAATCAATAATGATGTTCAAACTGATTATAATTTATTAATAATTTTATCATAATTGCCGCGTATGTAATTAATTTTGGTAAACATACTATTTAGAACAGTGCCATTTTGCAAAAACCGTAAGAAATTTTGAATTTGGCGGGTTACATTTAAGGAATCACTTTAAAGGCCAGAACACACTTACTGAGTACTTTTAATATTTGCTAAAAGTTGAATCGCATTTTTAAAAAACCTAATATTAGAAGTAATTTATTTTACCGACGAATAACTTTTGTCGAAAAATCCCATAACAGCAAAAGATTACACATAAATCATTCATGCAATGAAAGTAGTCGATTATTTGATTTATCCCTGAAGACTGATTGATTTCGTTGCACATCACTAGAGTAGAGACAGACTACGGAACTAGTAAGTACTTTATGCCTGCAGTGACATGACATCAAAGACTACAATATGTATAGCATGACATCATAAAGGTCAAGGAGGCTTGTTAGACGCTTGTTACAATTGGTTACAATACTTCTTTTCTGGAACTCTCAAATTATTACTGAAATAAATGATAAAAATCCTTAGTTTTTTTTAACAAAACCCAAGCTTAAAAAATTCTAGCGACACGTTTGGGGACAATAATACAAAACCACTAATACAATCGATATTTGGTGATTGTTTGTGAACAACAGTAAAACTTTTTTGTTGGCCTATGTTTATGACACGCCGAGATGCAAGAAAACAACAATTTTGAAACTATCATTAGCACATGGCGACGTTTGTCTGGAGAACAAATAGCAACTGCTGTAGTAAGGTAAATCAAGTAATTGGATGTCGTTTACACGTAGGTAACTGGTAACTGCAGTCATCATTTTATCGAGTGTTGTTTACTTTAATAATAATGAAGCTATACATAGATGGATGACAATGTGTGCGAGCTGTCGTGAAATGTAATTTAATCTTCCGTCTCCCGGTCGCCTCAGTAGTACAGTCACCTTAACACTGTAACTCAGTTTCATTGCTTGCTTAAATTAATCGCAAAAATTCTTCTTTTAAGCATGTCTGGAGATTCACCTGATTTTCAACCACACAAGAAGAAAGAAGAGGAGACAGATTTGTTGATGTCAGAGAGGACAAAAGCACCTGCTGCGAGTATAGCTACGGCTGGTACAGCTTTAGGTGCTTCTGAAGTGCCATCTGATAGTACAGGAAATGCTGAAGAAAAACAGGAGTTCATTAGACACGACATGAAAGAAGATAGTAAAGTAAGTGTACACATTCATAACATACTTTTGTATTAGTAGCTGTACCTGCTTTGATCGTTTTTCACATCCCCAGAACACAACATTATAACTATAGGTGTAATAAAAATAAAACTTCTATTGTGTCTCATCATATCTCCGCAAAGTGTTAACATTATTATTGTTTTTACATTACAGGAAGCAGCTGGAGACACAAACAATAAGGAGTTCAAAAGTGAAGACTTGTTCGAGAATGACAAGGTCACAAATAAATCTGAAAAAGAAGATAAAGATACTGAGAAATTTGGAGACAAGGTTGACAGTGTGTACCTAAGGCCTCCTCCGCCACACAAGACCAGGTCTGCCGCGTCTACAGAGGAGGAAGAAGACTGTGGCATCAAGTGCCTGTACTACACCATCCAGTGTTGTGACTGCGTCCTCATGTAATACAACATAGGTTTGTAACAACTTAATATATGCTCATCTAGTTACTAAATATTTTTATACGAACTCATATCTCATGATTTTATATTAATTATCTTTCCATCTCCACATACTGGATGTGTTTGTGAAACTTTTATTTTTCTGTTCACTTGCCATGTGTTGTTGTCTCGATAAATTTTGATTTCGGCCTCAAATCTATTTTTTTAAACAGATTGTATTCAAGCCGCCTCTAATAAAAAATTTAATTTAGAATATAAGTTATTCTTAGTCACCATGACTAAAATCACCTTGCTGCCATTGATGATCAAATTTTAAAATTCTGTGGAGCGAGTTTAAACTTTGGAAACCATTTACTAATCTGCCATGTATTAGCAACTATTTATAATGGTGCCAAATGTTGCATTCCAATATGTTCCAAGTATGTGATAAGTGACAAATATATTTTTGTACTTTATACATTAATTATAATTTTATATAGGTACTAAACTGAGTGATACTTTTAGAAATATGAAAAAAAAAAACTTGTCTTCTACTGATAGCACAAAGGCTGCATTTTTAAATCACTCTAAATACATTATATGTTTGTCTTACTTATTAGTAAGAGTGTATAAGACTACGGGTTGTATAACAATGCGGTGAACTAAAACAAAAATAAATTTAAATTTTATATTTCCAAATTATTGATTTTGAAATAATGAATTCGAGTAAGACCAATTTAAATTAAAAATGGATTTTTAGAAAATCATTTTGCTAACCTACTTTCTATTGAGACTCATAAAACTGTAATATGTAAAACAAAACACAAATTTTGATTCTCCATTCCTGTAGTTTTAGGCAGTTGATGTGTTGTCTCGAGCCAATCAAGACTCCTCACATTTGAGCGACTGCATGTGCTAGCGCAGCCTTTTTACTTTTTCATAGTTTAAGTAACTTTAAAGTAGTGTTAGTTACTTTTTATATCTCATAAAAAGCCTTGTGCCAATCTCGTACATGTAATATTTATTTAAATAGGTCCATACATAAAATTTTAATATTACCTGTCATATCAATAAAAATAAATCCTCTTGAAATTCTTTAGGAAACAATGAGGATATTACGAGTATTATCTTCTTATATAATAATATCAATGTAACACATAAATTATAACTCCATATATGGAGGATTTAATGTTTTTAGAATATGTAATCTTGTGGATTTTGATTATTTCAATCTACAGATCTTTTGTGTATTCCTGTGAATCTAAAAATGTATCGATTTTCTAGGTCTTGCATTTGCCTTAGTGGTGTTTCCTCTTCTGGTCAAATATTATGAACCACTCTTTGTAAGAGACTATATTATATAATGCCACTCTTTTTGTCCTTATTACGAATTTACCAAGTGTAATGAAAAACCTTTATAGCTTTATTTTTGACTTTATACTTTGTCAACTAGTACTAGAGGATCAGACTCCGTCCAGAATTGGAGCCTGTACTTGGTGTAGTACATTGACTGTAGATTTAGAAAATATGTATTTATAAAAAGTGTAGGTACATTTGTACAGCCAATAAAATATGAACTTGAGACCTGACCTTTTATTTTTATTTAGGTACAATTTTTCTGCGAGATATCTTTATTTTCGAGCAAATGTAATCAAAGCTGGTGAAATATTAGACAACCCAAACAAACGATTTAGAGATTTGGCTTTCGCGCTGCTGATGATGCGAGAGTCTGATTCAAGACTCGATTTCAAGGCTATACAGAACTCAATTATTTATGGTTAAGTAATTATTATACTTATCCATGGCTTTGATAGAATATTTTAAAAGAGTAGGTAGTCACGAGCATAAGTATGTATTACACTTAGCTTTATTCAAAAGCGATTTTCACCTTTATTTTTTTAATGAAATTTTGTGTTGTTGTGAGTATTTTAGAACCAATTGGTTTTTGCAATGTGTCGTATTTTATTGTTATTTTAAGCAAAAATCGCTATTGAAAGTTTCCAAGTGTTGATATATTGGTGCTCGTGACTGTACCTAATCTTCGAATTTCTTTTCCATTAACATGGAGCCTATTAGTCTCCATGAGAATTAGTTTTGGTTTGGACGACTAGCTTTCTGTTTATTTCACAATCTTATGTATTTTTTTCAATTAGGTTTTCAAGATACGAGCCAAAAAAAATCCTGCGTCTTTCGGAGATTTCTCGGGATTTAGTTTTAACATTTGGTTCCTACCACAGTTAGGTACTACACAATAAGGGCTCGATCATACGTACCGACAAAATGTGGGCAAGCAGTGGTCACCTACGTGCGCAGTGTCGTTGCAGCTCCTTGCAGTTGCGTTGTGGCAAAATTTCGATGTGGTTGCGAATTTGCGAAATGTAGTGAGTTATGGTTGTGGTTTCATGATATATTCTTTGAACAGTAGTATGTGTGTCACCGTAATTGAGGGCTATTTTTGTCTGGTGTTTGCACAATAGAATCTGCTTCACCGATTTCATTATACAGGGTGCATTTTTAATACGTACATTTTTCTAAGAAGGGGCTGTAAGGACAAGTTCCAGAAATAAAACAACACATTATAAATTGTACATTTATTACAACCAATATGTAGTAGCACAACTTTAAGATTCCAGTACCTACACTAACATTGATATATAATATTATGTAAGTAGGTGTAAATGCAAAATTCATCATTAATGTTTACCCAGCTTCAAAAACTTCCGTTTTTCTAATTTATATAAATAACATCAAGTATTTGTAACAAAATAATCCATAAACAAAAATGCATATTTTTACATAGAAAGAGAGAGAGAGAGAGATCCACAAATTATATTACACAGTATTGAGTGAAGAATGATACGTCAGGTTAGACCGTTTTATGAAGAATGGTCAAACGCTCATTTATTAAATCCATACAATGTACCCAGTACCTATCCTATGCAATATACATAATATCATATTACAATTTTTTATTACCAACTTTGACAAAGGTTCATCACATTTTAACAAAGCAGTTTTACCTTAAGCACAATTTTAGGAAGATCTGAAATATTTGGTAACTAATTACTAATTTATGTTGGTAACTGAACACTAATTTACAATGAACTGAACTTATAGGCGACAAAACAAAATATATAAAGACTTTTAAGATAGAATTTCAAAGGCGATAGCCGACCGCAGACGACAGCGGCACTGCAGTTTTGATTCCGAAAGCGACGACATATCGACGGCGAAAGCAGACTTCTCTTATGCCGTTTCGCGAAACTCATTTGTCAAACAAAAAAATACTGACAGCACTATTGGTTTGCCGTCTGTAGTCGCCGGTCAACCACAGCAGCAGGCGGTAATGTCGCCATCTACGGAAGCGTTTTTATAGAAATACATTGAAACCAGTAGTGTTGCTGCGGTTGGGCGGCACTGCAGTCTGCGGTCTTCCGTCGCCTTTGGAATTATGCCTAAGTTGTATACAATGAGTACATCTTGAAACAATATAGGTTTTTGGTATGATTCACTTATGTACTTGCAGAAATAATATTAGGTACTTACTATTTTTGACTTCGTACCTATTTTACATTAAAAGTCCGATCAATGGCAATTTCTACACTATATATATTTTGAGCTTGGCTCAAGTTACATTGAGCTAATAGGATCGCATTTATTTCATTCCTGACGGTAGCAATAGTTCGTGGAGCTTTCTGTTCCAGGTTTTATAAGTAGGCTGTAATTAATTTTATGTTTTTTTGTTCCTCTGGAATTAAAACTTCAATTCACATCATTTCTCTACCTCGTAAAATCAGTTTTACACAAACTGTTTTGAGAAATAAAATATTATAGAATCGATATTGATCAGTTGTTTATAGTAACGGTAGGTACAATATAATACTTTGACCAGGTTCGTCGATTTAACAAATGAAAATTCACAATGTTTCAAAAGACAAGGCAATTTGATTTGTGTTTACAATCAGTATAAATAGTATCAAAATTATTTCAATAATGTATTATTAAACACTTCATTGAAATGAATAGTGTACAATAATATAATGAGTGTATAGAATAGGTACTATTGAGTATTGAGACTATACATTCATATAAAATAAATAATTTTTCAATCAGCTTGGTTTATTTCATAAATGCAGTTGTAACTGGTTGAAATCTGAAGACATGGATTATCACTAAAACAACATTAAACATTTGAAAGTCAAATGTTTTTAAGTTAATTACTTTTTAATGAATAAAACGAGCTATTAGGATGTCAAATGATATCTCATAGGGTACAGGGAGGGAGCAGCAGTTCACCGCGAAAGTCAAAACCTACGTATTTTGCAATTTGCAGATCAGTGTCAGGTTGTACGTTTATTAAAATATGACTCGCGACCGTAACAAACAAGGCTTTATAGAATTATAATCATAAGAATCAGCAATACAACTCCTTAAGTTTGAATTGACCTCAAAATGACACGATTTCATGAAATAGTCATTCAATAGGGTATTATGAACTTAAGAGAGTTGTATTGATGATTTTTATGAGTATAATTGTTTAAATAAATATTTGGTACGGCCGCGAATCATATTTAGATCAACATACAATTTAATAGATACTGACCTCTAAATTAAAAAAAAAAGCAAGAAATTTGAATTTCTCGGGTTTGACGCCTTAATTGAACCGTACTAAAGTAGCAAAGTATACAACGTTGATTAAGTACTTAGGACTATAGTGGCTGTTTTATAAGTATGTTGTGCGTTCGTGCATTTAATATCTACTATGGAAATGTGGTACGTAGTACTTAGGCCTTAAGATATAATTATACCCTTTTAATGATTACTGAGCTAGAATAATGCATGACTTAATCGCTTAGTGAGGTTATGTCGATATCCTAACTAGCTCAGCGTTATTCCTACCATGAAGTCTAGCAGTGATTGCCTATCAAACCTTGTCTCGGCATTACATTTCTACAGTCCATTCAGTTATTCGACCTCTGGTTTTACATCACTGTCAAAAGCACAATCATCTTTATTGCCGTTGCAATAAGGTTGCTGTTGGGCTGCTGCCAATGACAAATCTGTCAAAATCACAGTGATCTTTTTATCGTGACAATATGGTTGCTATTGGACTGCTGCTGTTAGAGGTAAAATAACTGTGAAAGGAGTTCACGTGAACCTAAGTGTGGCGTGGCAACAAACATTGTTGCTGAATAGACTAATTACATATACATGATATGCACTTCCATTTCGAATATAATTTGGCATGTGTCGTAGAAAAAGGTGTAATACAAACCATGTAGATTTACCTAATATAAAACAATAACAAATTAAGTTTATTTCAATGACATTGTTTAACCTAACATTTTATTGCACAAAGGCCAAATACTCAACTTACAGATTATATTGTATTATGTCTTACGCGTGTACATCAAAATTTACTAAAACATAGTTCTACCTGGCATCACATCTGAGGGTCTACAGTGCTTTCAAATACGCAGCGAAAAGTAAAACGGACATGAGATAGAATAAATATTGCTTTTAATCTCTCGTGTCGTACGAACTATAAGGCCCTTTGTACACACACGTTTTTCTTGCCTTGAAAAACTACGGTTTATTCGCCGTGTGTAGGTACGGTCGTCAGTGCTGTGTGGAACACTGTGGAAGCTGGTTGACAGACACTTTTTTCGACGGCGCGAATTATACTCCGTACCGTAAAGAAACCGTGCCGTGTACAAAGGACCTAAGGATAGCTCATGCCGTGGTAGTGCTGTAGAGCTCCTAGATTACCTTATTAGTATACTTAGTGCGTACGTTACGTTTGCATTTTCCATCTCACTACCTCTGAATGCCCTTAATATTTTACCAAATAAAATAAAATTACTTACTAGAGTATAAACCACAATATCCTCACTTTTGTTTACAATCTATAAATATTCGGCGTTAAGAGTACTTAACTTACTTAATCGATTAAAAGTATTTTTCACTGAGCGAGGTCCGAATTAATTGTTTACTGAAGACATTTTGTTGTTCAATTTTATTTGTATTCTAATTTTATTTAAATATACAACATTAATAATCACAATTGTAAACATGGATAAAAATTTTCCAGTTCCAGTTCTTCTGGCATGGAAATACAGGTTGTATATTAAATTCAAGTTTATATTGGCCAGCCGGGTCGCGCTCGTGGTCGCATCCTTATGCCAAAATATTGTTTTTTCAACGACTTTATGTATATGTACCTACGTAAGTGACTTGCATAAAGACGGGTGAAACATTTTATAGCGTTTTTTGTCTTGCGCACAGTCGGGTAAAAATCAGGACGTTTCATCAATAGAAGACAATATTCTAGGGTGGCCTCTATCCGATGGACTATAGAGCGGAAGACAAAGATGATGCCATTTTTTGTCCTAATTCTTCGCGCGACTATTTTAAGAGTTTTAGGCTACGTATGCACTGACTGGTGGGTTGCTTAGCGTCGTAGACTCTTGTGACTTACCATCTGTTCGATACACGCTAGGCGACTAGCAAAGGCCCCAAGCGCGCAGTGCGGCTGGTTACAAAAATTCTAGAACGTTCGTTTCACTTGTCTACTCGCAAGTTGACTCGCTAGGCTCTAAGCGGTGAACAAGCCACCTGTCAGTGCCTTACCAATCCGATAAATAATCTACATCATACCGGTAAGATCGTAAGATTAACGCAAGGCGATCTGCTTGTACCTCAGATATGATCGCAAAAGCCGATGCAGCACTAGTAGCCTAATTAATACAATATCTCAATAAGAGCTTGTTTTAATTTCGACTAATACACTTAACGCACATCATTCTGCTAACATTGTTTTCGCCTCATATTTTGATACACACCTCTCTTATATTTTGATACACACCTCTCTTATATACATATAAAATTTAAAATTGTTATAAATATTTACATAACAAAAATATGATAATGACTTGAGTGAAATATTTTCTAAATAAAACAAAAATAATTTTTACGTTTAGTAATTTTAGTACCTTATAAGGACTAAAATTAAAATATCCGAACTAAAATTCATAAATACGTCGAATTATAATTGTTGGGACCGCAAAAGCTATGCGAGATTCTCTTAATTTCTTTTAGTTGACTAATATAAAGCGAGATTAATTATAGACATTAAAACAAAAAACATAATTAAAATATAACAATATTGATTGACTATAATTAAATAATATAAAAATTATATGAACATGACTAAAATTAAATTATATTAATAATGAAATTAAATACAGCCAAATAAATATCCTTCGTTAGATTACTAATATCATTAGTCACTCCAAAATTTGGTCCCGTCAAAATATAGTCTACCCAAAAGTAATGATAAAAATTTAACTGTGGAAGCAGGACAAAAAGCTAAAATTAAATCTATTAGGATTGTGATTGTGAATGAATATTAATGAGTGGGACCTTTCTTAACTTTGCGTATATAAAAATCATTTATAAAATTCGTTACAATTTAAGTACTTACAACGTAAGATTAGGAATTAATTATCTATTTTTATTATTAATCTCCTAAGAGTGAAGAAGATGAATTATTATTTGAATCGGTTTATTTTTAAGTAACTTGGATAATGCAGCTGATAAAGAAAACTTTTATAAATTACATTATATAAAATGCTTTAAACAGTATTCTCCTCTAAATATGTAATTTAAAATCGATGTAGATCACATAATTTGATAGCTTTGAAAAAAAAACTATCAGGATCATCAAGAAGAAATATTTTTAGCTTAAAAATCGAGTACTTCAATACACTGAGGGCACTTCTCGTAATTTTAAGAACGTTCACAGTCTGATCTCAGTCTCACTCTGTCAAAAATACCTCTAATTCCCTCTATTGACATATTTATGACATTGATTGTCGTTTTTAATTACGGGAATTGGCCTCCGGTTCAGCGTACATAACCGGTACAGTATTTTACATTATTGTGTAAATATGGCATAACATATAATACCTACAGCTTCACACTGAACTTTGGGAATAAACAGACACTTATAATCATGACACATTAAGATATTGTGGAAATTGCACTACTATATTCTAAGGGAAGTTCCCATGGATCCAAAATACAGTCTCCTCCAGACGTTCTGATTTGGAAGTTGGAAGGGTTCGCGAAAAACGCTCAGCGTTTTAAAACTTGGAATCCATCAATTTAACTAGGTAAGTACTTCTAGTTCTTATGTATGGGTAGTGGATGAGCTTCTGAGTTGATGACGTATTTGTTCAAGTCTATGGTGAATCTGTCATCGCTGAACAGTAAGTACAGGTATTTAAGTGTCTCCGATAAGAAGAAAGACTCCATCATGTCACGTTGAACCGGTTTCTCCACTTTCACGTTTGCTAGCGACGTGTAGCCATTCGGCACTTTGGCATACTTTTCGAACCCCTGGAAAGTTCATACAATATTGAGTTAGAAGAAAATTCGGAATCATTGTAGTGGTTTTGGTATACTGTATCAATATAATTAAGACTAGAGTACTGGTCCTTGTGTAAAACGGAGTCACTTTTCGTGTCTGTCTGTGACCGCTTAGTTCTCCTAAACTACACAAGAAGAAGAATTTATTTCGGAGGGTTTATGTGTAATACACTAGCTCTTCGTCAGCGTGGACTTGCTACTTTCCCCTTGGACTTCAGCGCCCCCTCCACCCCCTTCAAAGGGTATATCGGTAAATGAATCATTACGATCTTTATTATTTACCTAGATAAGTATTTGTGCCAAGTTTCAATTTTCTCAACAGACGAAATGATAAATGATTCATACAAACGAAATCTTCTCATCCTCTTAAAGTTCGATTTTAGCAAAATACCTTCTTAGTGGATGCCTACAATATAGAACCCGCCTAAATATCGAGTTTCTAATAGTAGTAATTCTTGACTATTATAATAGATCAATATTTAACTTAGGTATTACACGGAAATCTGAGATCAGAAACTGGATACCCGCCGATGCTGGTCCAAACAAAGAGTTTTGACCTGTAGTGCCGGGTCTCTAGTTTAGACATAATCAGTAATAATTACAGCTTGGAGTAGACAGTGTGGGAGGGAATCTCAAGACAGACAGCTTCCCTCAACTTCTGATAGCAAGTAAACTGACCAAATGCGAGTCGTACTCGCGCACTAAGGGTTTCGTGCCACCGAAACTATTTATTATACTTTACCTTCCTTTTATTTCGTACAATAAAGGCCATTGTGAAACTTATTCCGGTAGAATTTACAGTTGGTGATGAAGCCTAATAATTAATCGTAGTTAATCAATGCCATCCTTTTTTATTTACATCATATGCCTAGCCTTTTCCTAACTATATTCAGGTCGGCTTCCAGTCTAACCGGATGCAGCTGAGTACCAGTATTTTACATGGAGCAACTACCTATCTGACCTCCACAATCCAGTTACTGGGTAACACTTACCCCTTGGTAAGACTGGTTGTCAGACTTTTGGGCTTCTGACGACCCGTAACGACTGTCAAAGATCGACGAATGACAGCCGGGGCCAACGGATTAACGTATTTAATTTTATTCTAAGCTCAATAATAACGGAGAGGGAGAGAGCGAGAGAAAGTCGCATGGAGGGGGCATAACGCTTTTTCCTTGCTTGACGATTTCTACCAGTGAACTTAGGAGTTGACTGGTAGAAATCGTTATTTAACGCGGCTTACGTAGGCCGTAAGCCGCGTTAAATAACTTCGTTCCAATAAAATTTGTCTTACCTGGTATATTTGCCAGCCCCAATCCTGATAGGTGGTGTTTCCAGTTATCTGATACATGTACCAGAGACTCTCGACAAATTCTGGGCGCAGGAGTGTGTGAGAATCCGCCGTTTTAGTGTACATGTCCTCAGCCACGCTTGCCTGCGGAACATTTTTGGGTGTTGGAACATTTTCCTATGTGAAATGAAAAAAAAAGTAAATAAATAAAACATTAAAAAATAGTAAAATACAAAATTAAGACGCCTGATGCAGTACGAGTTTGAAACCTGGCAAGTAATAGTGTGTGCTTTTTCGTCAAATACCCCTTTCTTCATAAACTTTGCTTAAAGTGAAGTAGTGATTAGCGACTGTTAAACCATACATTTTTGACGTTTAAACGTCTCTTAACTTTAACCATCGTTTATAAATAACCCTCATATGTTTAATGTTAGTTGATTATGCACAAAGTTGACTAACTGTGAAAGAAAGTATAATGAAGAAACCTGCAAGAATGAAATCGCCAACCTGCAACGAGCAAGTGTAGTAAGCTCATGCCAAGTATCTTCTTTAGAAAAGAAGATGCTTTTGCCTTGCGGTGGCACAATCACACCACAGGCTGGCATTAATCAAATCGATGATTCAGTCAGTGGCGGTATTAGTTAGGTAGTACTTTTACTCTGCAAATGCATTATGCGGTAGTTTTCACGTTCCACCGTCTGCAGAACGGAACAGGTGAAAGTGTTCCCACATTTTCTATAAGTCACGCTATCTGCTTGCGCGACATACAACGGACTGTTAAAAGTAAAATTATTACCGCGTTAGGTATTCTGTAGATAGCATGTTTATTACTATCTGCCTGCTTTTGTTAAAACTCAATAGAAACAGAATCAAATTAAAGAAAACATAAACTACTATACATTTTCAAGGTTGAAGGTGAAAAGTTGAAACAGGATGCGACAGTGGGTCCAAAAGTTCAATGGACTCTTGAAAGTATCATGTTAGTCACGTGACAAAACATACCATCACGCTTGTGTTCTTCGAATGGGAACGAGGTGTAGAGGTATGTACTGTATACACCAGCATTTCGTTGTTACCCTGTAATAGGGAGCGACCCTCGTCAATTAAATACTGGAATTCGAGGCCAGGAAGTTTCGTAGACGTCTAGTTCGTGGCAATCACATAATCAGTCAATCTGAGTGTATGTCTCTTCTTTCAGAACATGGGCCAATGGGCTTGTTAGCTGGAGGCGTCGCCATCTTGCAGTAATGTTTTTAAGAAGAAACTTCATTGGCGGCTGACTTATTTAAAGACAAACAAGTAGCTCCATCTACAAGGAACTGATTTGACAGTTTTCTTACCCAATATGGTTTTTAATGTTTTGTCTTGTCGCCGATTGGTCGCTTTCCATTCACGATCACTTCGACAAGTGACAAACACTCAGAGCTCTCTCGCGGCGAAGCTTCCAGCAAACAACCCCATTATGTAAGTCGTTATAATCTTTACAGGTATAGGTACTCACCAGGTAAAAATGAGTAATTTCAGGAGCCAGGAACGTTGGGTGTGCAGCATATGTTAGGTAGCATGTGTACAGGAGTTCTTCAGCCATGGTCATGTGCCAGTCAGGGAGACCGTTGGCGTGACCCAGCGCCAGTGTGCCTGGCAGGAAACAGGTCAGATGGTCCATCTTCGGGTTAAATGCCTGGAATTTAAAAGATTTATGATTTAGAACACACTGTTTTTATGTATTTTATGATTTGGGCTAAGACATTTGGTTGAGTTTAACTACGGATCAAAAAACCGGTCATTTTTTTTTTTTTTTGAGGATGGTAAATCATCAAATGACCCCTCCCGCTCTAGGTGGAGCGGAAGGGAGTGTCAGACTCTTACTGACTAAAACCCACCCGTGTTCCTTCCTTAGCCCTTTATGTTCCAGGGCAGCGGTAACCCTTTCGGACGATCCCGCTACAAAAAAAACCCGGCCTTAAGTTAGGTTTGTGCGGCAGTATTTATAACGATATATGTTACTCTTATTCAGAGATCATAATTTGTGTAAGAGCCATGTAATACAGGAAAATGGTCTTTTGGGAGCACTGGTGGCCTAGTGGTAACGGCCGTGACTTGCAAGTTGTAGGTCGTTGGTTCGAACCCCGTCAGGCACTTTACTCTGTGTAAATTATTTCATCACCACTGCTCTCTAAACGGTGAAGGATAACATCATGAGGAAACGAGCTTGACCTAGAACCAAAAATTCGAAGACATGTGCCCAACCCACATTGGGCTCGCGAGGTGGATTCCGGCGCGCTCCGCTCTCACAGAGCGGAGGTCTGTGTCCAAGCAGTGGGAACAGTAAAGACTGATTATGCTGGTCTTTTGAGGAAGATATATTTATGGTTTGTTGCATAAATATCCGATGAAAATGTAAACAAATGGATCAGAAAACATAAATTTGTACCATTACACCGTACAAATTAATCACACAAGTTTATTTGGCCCTATGTCAATCTATAATTCAATACTGTATCACTTCTTGGGGTGGCGCACCATAAACTAATTTGCTTCCTTTTGAAAAAGCTCAGAGAGCCATTTTGAAGGTAGCATACTTCCATCCCTTCTTTTTTCCCACAGATCTGCTATATAAATCCTGCAATGTACTAACTGTTCGCCAGCTTTGCATTATGCACTTAGTATTAAAACAGCACACCATGCTTGCCTACAATGTCGACAACACTAACAAGAGACGGAATGATCTAGTATGCATGTCTAATGCAGCCTCAAAACATATCCTTAGCCTTCCTCAAGCAGTGAGCTATCAAAAGCAAAAAGAATGTTTTAAATGCGACTGGTGGGTCCAGAGCTTCGCGCGTTCAAACAAACAAACTTTTATTATTAGTATAGATAAGGAATATGTGTTCCTAATTAACACATTCAAGTTATTAAGTCCGTTAAAAAAATTGCGAAGTTTCCAATACTAGGTGACTTATACGACGCTTAACTTGTGAGGCACAGCCAATAATGTATTACATAATAATGTCCGACATTCATACAGCCTAGGCTTAGCTACTTTATATGGAGCGACTGCTTATCTGACCTCCACAACCCAGTTACTGGGTAACGCAATACCGCTTGGTAAGACTGGTTGTCAGACTTTTGGGCTGGCTGTATACCCGTAACGACTGTCAAAGATCTACGAATGTCAGCCGGGACCAACGACCTAATGTGATATGAAAAGGATGGTCACCCATCCACGAACCGACCACGGCGAGCGTAGCTTGATGTTCGATCGACCCACCTTACAATGCCTGACAATTTTAAAGAAAACACAATAAATGCCTTGCCAAGATAGTTTGCGGCCTAGTTATAACTTAATGGATGTACAGCCTCTAATTTTAATCATTAGCTGGTTATTTTAGCTCTATGTACTAGTGAACTATTGTTGTATGTTAACAGCTTATTAGGTGAGGCTAGATTACTGCTTATACCTATTATTATGTAATTATGTCAGAGTAATTGAAGTTGGTATGGTCTGTTTCAAAAGTATTTGACGAAAATGTAAACAAATGGATCAGAAAATGTACACGTGGATGCCAATTTGTAGTGCCACTTACAAAATGACTGATTTTATTTGTTTATTATCTCCTTTATTTTATATAAGTACTTATAAATTACATTTTTAAATATTTTTATAAACAAAAAGATTTAAAAAAAACATTTAAAAATATAAAACATAGTAGCCCACCGGTATCGGGACGAGGGTCCAAGCTACCGGTTCTCAGGGCTCCTGAGAGCGGAACCTCCTGACAATGCGAGCCGTGTCCAGAAGTACCGCTTTCTGAATCAAACCCTCGATCCAGCTGCCCAACGAGAGCCTCCTCAGGTGTTGGTCGAGGCTCCTGGCTATTAAGCCATTGGCTGTGACGACTATCGGCACAATGATCGCTAAGTCCGCATCCCACATGTCGACAACCTCGTGAGCCAAGTCAAGATACTTGATTTGTTTATCTTTCTCGGCTTTCACGAGGTTCTCATCATGCGGGACGGTTATGTCAACAATCATTGCGCGCCGTTCTGATCGATCCACTACCACTATATCAGGCTTATTGGCAACAATCGTCATGTCAGTGATGATAGATCGATCCCAGTACAATGTGATATTTCCATTTTCGAGAACTGGGTTGGGCACATACCCTGTAGTACGGCACCTCCGATTCTACAAGGCTGTATTTCAGAGCAAGCTGCTGGTGGATTATCCTGGCTACAAGGTTGTGTCTATGCAAGTACTCTCCGTTAGCTAGACGAGAACACCCGGAGATAATATGCCTGATTGATTCCCCCGGCCGGTGGCATGCCCGACAGATGCCAACCGTGCCGTCTTTCACAATAAATCTCCGGTAATTGTTCGTCATCATAACTTCGTCCATAATTGCACACACAAAAACCTTCCAAAGCGTGATTATTATTATTACGTTTTTCATTTCACGATCATTTTTAGGGTTCCGTACCCAAAGGGTAAAAACGGGACCCTATTACTAAGACTCCACTGTCCGTCCGTCTGTCTGTCTGTCACGAGGCTGTATCTCATGAACCGTGGTAGCTAGACAGTTGAAATTTTCACAGATGATGTATTTCTGTTGCCGCTATAACAACAAATACTAAAAAAAGAATAAAATAAATATTTAAGTAGGGCTCCCATACAACAAACGTGATTTTTTTGCCGTTTTTGCTCGATATTAATAACGGCAACAGGAAGACGCTTGAAAAATTCACGGAATATTTAGTTGTATATTCTTTAAAAATAAATAGTTATTTTAAAATAAAATAAATATTTGAGGGGGGATCCCATACAACAGATGTGAGCTAGATGACGAAGCAGTTCTAGGTCCATATGGTACAGGAATACGCAATTAATGAGGTCGGAATACATGGGGTGAGGTGGGGTGGGTATGAGGTGGTGATGAGGTGGGGTAATGAGATAATGAGATAATGAGGTGAGGTGAGGATAATGAGGTGACGGTAGGTGGGGTGAGGGCTGTTACTGCCTTCGGACAGAATATTGCTAATGCCAATAGTTTTCATTTTATTCAAAAACCCGGCGACGGTGGACCTGTACATCACCCAGTAGTAGTATTAAGAACGAAAGTCTATATTCGTACGTCCGACAAGCAGATGTCAACAAGATAAAATACAGCTCAGACTTCATGTGACTGTTCCTAAATTAACCTAGGCAGATCAGACCACTGCGCGCAAAAGTCAAGTTTAGTTATAAAATTCACTGCGCAAAATCCTTCAGATCACCTATTAAAAATGTCAATAAAGGAAGCCTATTTAAAAGCCTGGATTTTGACGTCCAACGATAGTTATCGTTCTGACTGAGGATGAATTGGTTAAAGACCTAATATCATGACCAATTCCGCTAAACATTAGGTCGAGGTGGATGGGCAGGAATTACATTATGTCGACGAATATATCTACCTGGGCCAAATAGTTTCTTTCCAAAACATTCGGGACAAAGAAATCGACAGTCGCGTCGAAAATGCCTGGAGAAGTCCACGAAGGCCCCAATGAAGGCTGACCTTCCAATATCACTAAACCGCAAGCTCGTCGACATATTGTGTATCCTGCATACCCTGACCTATGGCGGGTCTTGACCGAGGCTCAGAAGACCAAAAAGCGATGGAGCGTAGCATTTTTAAATAAAACTAACGGTTCGAATTTGCAACATAGTAATACGCTCGGAGACAGGCATCCCGATGTTTGCGATAAGACCGCGAGGCTGCTATGGGAATGGGCGGGTCACACCTATAGGATGATGCATCAGGACAGATGGGCCAGGGTCGTCACGCAATGGGTGCCTGAAGTCGGGCGCAGTCACAACGATAGGCCTAGGAAACGCTAGCGTGACGATCTAGACTCGTTCTTGACTGATTGGCCGGCAAAGACAGCAGATAAAAACGAATGAAAAAGTACGGGGGAGATCTTTCTTTTGAGAGCACTGGACAGCACAGATTTTTCTAACAAAGATTGTTGAAAAAACTGGCATGCCCCTTACATGCCCCTTAGGGATAACCGTCATTGCTGAATCTTTGAATATGACCTAGCGACTATAGCGTATAGTGCACGAAAGGTTCACAGAAAAAAATAAGAAAATTCGCGACTGTAGCTTTTCTACCAATGAACGGCGATATTTAGAGGTCGCGTGATGATGTCGCGACACTTTAAAAAGACAACAACCCAAGTGACAATGTTAATCTAATCTGCGTTGATAACTTGGGTGTATGACAATATTAATAGCGTTCAAGAAAGGTCAATGACTATGTTCTAATTTAAATGATATCATTAAATGACCGACATTATGGTACGCTCTGTAGGCGGACTACTTTTTTACTGTATTTTTTTTATGTATGGCAGTTCGCAGTTCGACCTATGACGTTGTCATCTGCTTAACCGGGCTTGCCTGTGGATACCTCAGTAAATTAAGGCCTCCAGGCCGGGCTTAAAAAAACTTAAAAACTAAGCGACTACACGGTAAGGGCAACCCCTGTGGTGTGGTGGTACGGACCTCGGCTTAGGGCGTCGCTGAGAGAGGGCAGCAAGGGACAGGCTGGATCGGAATTAACTGTATCGATTTTATTTTACCTACTTATATACCTTACCGTCACCTGTACCACGGTACACATATCACTTCATATTATAAATTCTGTCTGTCTGAATGCAATAAAAACTACCGAACAGGTTTTTATACGGTTTTCACCAATGGACTGAGTGATTCACGAGGTAGGTTTAGCTGTATTATTCATTAGGGTTTTGTTGGTTGGCTGAAATATAACGATAATTGTTGAATATCTCAGAAATAATCATGCTGACTTGGATTGACGTCACGACCCCCCACTCCCAAATTTTGACGCGCTTTATCTTTGTTTGATTGACAAAAGAAAAAATACGTGTCGCATTATTTTTCGATAATCTAACTGACGGACTAAATATAATAATTATTTTTTTACCCAGGCAACTACCCTATTATTTTCATTTTATGTAGGTAATGTTAAGTTATTTATACTTGTCCCGATATTGTCAAAAATGCGCAACCAGTTTCTGAAAAGCCTGATTACCGATACAGTGGCGCCGATTTACTTTTTCACACACTAAACTAAATTTAAATACAGTGCATGTTTTCTTTCTATTTCATTAAGAAAAGGACAGAAGATAAATATTAGTTTAGTCCTGTCAAATTAAGATACACTTGCCACGTGGCACCTTGTCTATACTAATATTATAACGAGGTAAAATTTGTATGTTTGTATGTAGGGGTTAATCTCTGGAACTACCGGTTTTTTTGTGTTTTGTAGCCCAATGCTTTAGGAAGGCTATAGGCTAACATCACGCTAAGGCACTAAGGAGCCGAGCAAAAATAAAAAAGTCAGAAAGAACGCTAGAACGCTAAGCGAAATCGATGTAATAGCGCTGGCAGACGACGCGATGCGACGGGTGGGGGGTCGGGGGGGAGGGTTCAACAAGAAATTTCTACTAGAAACTAGAAAGTCTAGTTTTTATATAATATTAATGTAATTTATTATCATTTAATTGTGCTTTAGTGTATTGTGCTATATCTTTTGTGTGCACTGAATAAATGTTTTATCAAATAATTTCTGTAGAATAATTATAGTATTTTACCATGACAATGTTTTGAAATCAATGGTTCGTTGTTTGAAATGTCTGAACTGGCTGATTAGATTAAGTGTACCTACACTACCTTCTGTCAGTCGGGGGTGCGGCGAATGTACTCATATCTCCTGTACCCCTAAGTTATGGCAGTAGAAGAAACAGTGGGGTTTTAGTCGGTAGTAGTTCGACATAACCCTCAGTTCTTCCCAGATTTCGCCATGAAAAAGAAAGGGTACCTACAGTCTTATGTTATACATACGTTCATGATATCTCACCTCAGAACCAGCCGACAGCTCTCCGATAAATAAGTGCTTGTTAGGGGTCGACCGCTTCGCCAGGAAGTTACGGACACCTTCTATAGCAGTCAGATAGTCGTCGAGTAAGCTGAAAATAAAATGTAAACAAACGCCTGAAATAACATACATACAATACACTAACAAAATGTCGCAAGCGTTTAGAACTAGAGTATAGGTAGCCAGCTAAAAGATACCAACAGATTTGTTAAATTTTTGGGTGTGATCAAACAAGATCGAGTAAACGAGTACGCAACAGACCGTGTCGATCGCCATTGTGCAACAAAAACGATCAATATAAATAAGGCCGGTGGGTTCCTACAAATTTGCTCAATTTTACTTGATGATTATCACAGGCTACAGTATGAAATCGGGCCAATTCATGAGAAGCGAGGGGATCTTATTGATAGTCAAAAGGGGATCGTATCGAGTAAAAATAATGATCATCAAAATTCGAACAAATCTGTAGGCACCTCCACCACTTCATTTAGACTACAAACGTTACGGATATTTGCTAATTGGTCAATTAAAACAAGTCGTTACGCAAGGCTCCCTTCGCGTCTAGCGTAGCTTAAACATATGCGCGAAGCTAATTCCTTATCAACGTAAGTATCGATAAAGGACGTGATATCAACCAGAGCCAGAGAGCCGAAGGCTGTTCTCAGTCGACTCCGAAAACAATAAAATAATACATACAATATATTTTTTGTGTATTTTTAACAAAGTATATTCGCCAGGCAGTTTCAGAAGATAAGTACTCAGCCAACAGCAGACCACTGCTGGACATAGGCCTGTTCATTTTTTGCATACATACAGCTAATTCTAAACGCTTGCCACATATCCATAGTCCAATTATTTGACCTTTTAAATGGCTAATTAAGTTAATTGTCGCACAGACGAGGTATTAAGAGCAGCATTCGCGTTGATTAAATGCTACTACTTGCGTATGCCGAAAAAACAGGTGATATTTTTACATGATTGATTTTGCTTAGCAGTTGGGGTCATTGACATCTCCCAACAAGATTTAAACAAACCGAATTGTAAAAAAAACAACAATGTAAATAAAGCAAATTGTAAAAAAGATGAGTGTTACACAGATATTGGTATTACCGCGATCGTCTAAACCTAATAGATGTCTATTTTCACGCTATTTGAATTTGAAGTTCAAGAACAAACAGTTATTCGCATAGTCAGAGGCGCATATCGCATAGCAGTAACAGGAAAAGTTTGAGCGATAACATCACCCATTGTAGATACATTTCTGTTTTTATTTTCCTTGTCCAATACACTATTTTAATATTGTTGAAATGATAGAAGATAAAAGAAAAAAAAATAGGTTTGTTTGTCACAGATAACATAGCCAGTATGATATAAATATTTCCAGTATATTATTAAAGCTATAGCAAAACTTCGGACTAGTAGTGGCCTACAATCCAGCACCCTAATTGCGTAACACCCTATCAATAACAATCTAAATCAGTTCGAAGGATTTTACTAATCCATTGCTTCATATTATGTCTGAATCATTTCGAAGGATTTTACTAATCCATTGCTTCATATGTCCGAAAAATTAGTCTGCTCAACAACGTAAATAACGCAATGAATGTTGTTGAACTGTCAAAATGAAAGTCATCGCTACTGTTAATGTGTTACGCAACCCGCAGTAAGGGCAATAACCCGCAATAGTTAGTATAATGATAAATACGAGCACAGCTTTGAAACTGTTATCAAATATATTCTTAATTAGCCCAAGTAATGTGATTGATAACCTATAACCTTTTTTTTTTTTTTTTTTTTTTGTGGATGGGAAATCATCAAATGACTCCTCCCGCTCTGGGTGGAGCAGAAGGGAGTGTCAGACTCTTACTGACTAAAACCGCGCACCCGTGTTCCTTCCTTAGCCCTTTATGTACCAGGGCAGCGGTAACCCTTTCGGACGATCCCGCTACCCATAACCTATAACCTGTAATACGGGTTTTGTCACATACATTTAGTTTATTGTGTTCATTATAAAATAACGGCTATATTAGGTAGCATCATTGCATTGACCCGAAACAAGAAGATTGTTTTAATTATGCTCTGTTTATTTATTTTAGAATATGACTCTTGTAAAATAATTATTTGAGAGGTTAGGCAAATATATTAGTAGAACTTATATACCCCTAATTCAAACGATACTAAACTTTTACTATGTTGAAACAATACACTAACTTATAGTGACACGCGAGACTTCACCCGATTTCTGATTTGTGAATTTGAACTTTATATTTGTATATTTTTTATGTATGAAAATACGTGGAATTTCAACGCCGTCCTTAAGTAATGCTAAAGTAGAGTTTGATTGATTGAGATCTCAATTCAGAAACCCGATGTTAATAGCGACATTCAGTTGCGTTTGAAAATTCAGACCATAGATACGAAATTTTCTGTAATAATGCTTATAAACACTTACTAGTTAATAGTCTTTCCAGTTTGCAGCCATTGTTTCAGTAAGTACTCGTAGTAGCTGTCCCCTCTGGCCCCGAGCGTGATGGTCGCGTGCGGCAGGAAGTGGCCAGTGTTCGGATTTATAAATATTGGCACCAGGCCGTGCTTCTTCGGCAAGTGATGTATCTTCTCCGACACAGCTGCGGCGGCGTCCTAAAATAAAGAAATACAGTCATTTTTAAATAATACTTTCCAAGTACAGTCAGCCTCAATAAGTTATTTGCATCGACAAGAATTTATTTTATTGACTACCTCAAGTTCTACACGATTACTGATAAATGATACTGACTGGACTGGTCCACTCAAAGCTGTATGGTACTGGCCTTTCTTCTCAGAGTAGTCAGATAGGGAACACTGACCTCATCTGGCTTATTTTTTTTAATAATATGACGTGTGAAAATTATTTCGATATCCTATTAACAGAGTAAACAATTTCATTTAACAATATATATTACATAACATCATATCAATGAGTAGCTACAATTAAGTACCTACCCGATGTGTAATGTGTTTTGTGGCTACACATTAATAACATATTATAACGGAACACAGGGTTGACTGGTAGAAAATAATACGGCATGAAGTCCGCCATTGTACATTAATTTGTGTGCTTGAAGCAATAAATAAACACAGATCGACGTTTAAATGAATTCTTGTCAAAAATACATCTTTCTGAGGCGGACCGTATTCAAGGAAAAAGTTTGAAGGCCATTCCCATCATTACAGAGTAATTAGGCATTGTAGTTATTAATGTAGTAATTAGGCATTGTACTTATTAATGCAGTATGTAAAACATAAACATTATCGTTGTCATTAAGTGATTAGTTAAGAATAACATAATTATCTACAGCTAATGGTCAAATTATCGTCCCAAACCAAAAGTGGTCGTTACCATTGGTTTTACTATTAGGAAATTTTATGGTGGCCCACCACATATAGTATACCTAAGACCTCAACATCACAGGACTACTAACATAGTTATATGGCTTATTTATTAACACATGTCTGTTTATCTATATACTATAAATTAAATGCTGTTCGTTGGTAAGCGCACCACTTGAGAAAGACTGGACCGATATGGCCATTTTTTTATTTGTTTTAAAATGTTCGTAATAGTCCGAATCTGGTTTTCGTTGAAAGAAAAATTGGAAAAGTTTTCCGGAAAATCTTCAAATTCTGTAAAAACTGGACGTCGTTTTTTGTATGAATTATTTAAATTTGGACAGGACAACGTCAGTCGGGTAAGCTAGTACTTTATATAAATTAGTTTGTGAGATTGGCTATGGGTGCTTGTAATAAAATGTTATTTTATTATCACTCACGAAATGTACACTTTATACTACTGCCTACCCCTTTAGGGAACATAAGCTTGATATTATGAATATACGGTTCTTGAAAGAACGGATGACGTCGGATCGTTCCTCTTACAGACGTGTTCTTGCCATGTTTGTTTATTTTGAAAATTGGAATGCATAACGCGTTTCATAATGCCTTGTAAGATGGGTATGCGACATACAGACAAACATGCTATTTTGTGTACAGGCATATAACTTTTAAACAATGTTGTGACTACGCTAAGTAGTCAATTCTTCTAAATTACTCTCTAAAGTATGCCATACGCTTAAAAGGTATTACGCACACCATAAAATTACATACTGGTAGTGTAATAGAGATGAATATTTTTGCCAGTAAGTATACCGAAGAGATTGTTGGACTGTGTTTTGGCGACCACGGACAATTTGGCCTTCTTCTTAACGTGTCGATTTGACTCAAGTTTTGACGACCAGTGGGGTAATTGCGTAACACACACACAACAATATTCATTGCGTTATTTACGTTAGTTAGCAGACAAATTTTTTGAGCATTGTGTTAGCAATATCCTTCATAATGATTCAGATTGTCATTGAAAGTGTGTTATGCAAGTAGGATGCAGATTGTAGCCACCTACGCGCTATGTCTTTGCAAGTAGGTACCTGCCTAAACAAAGTATACGAGTATTGTTACGCAGATGGCACAATTTCACAACGTGTTCGAAACTGCATTGAATCTGATTGATTTGTATAAATCCACCGCTGAAAAGCTGGCTGCGTAACATAAAGTTATGTGACCTGACATTTGAAGTGTTTGGTGGCAAAAAAAAACAATGGAAAAAAAGTGATCTTTGAATGAAAAACATGAATATTCTGTTAGACAAACATTCTATCCACTTCTTCACCGTGTGAATAAACTATCTAGTGGCTACAAGTGGCTACCAGTCTTTATACAAGTTTTTATAGATGCCATCTTATTTGTTGGCACCCAATACTTTATATTTGTAAAGAATATACTTAGTTTTATTTACTGGTTCATTCTAACGTAACTGCAAAGCTGGTGAGATTATACCGGGTGGCAGGGAAAACTGTAACCATGAATTCAGCACATGATTACAGAAAAAAATTATATTATATACACACATCAACACAGTCTAGGGATATTTTGTATAAAGTTCTTTAACTCAAAAAATACTGGCCAGTTTTAAATTCTTTTGAAGAAAGCTTATTTTGTAAACCTTTTTGAACGATTCTAAATTTGAATTTGAAAAAATGAATTAAAAACAAAAGATTTACGCGGCATAATGGTAGCGAAGTCCGAAGGCTTCATTTACCTACAGTAGTTTTTGGCTATTTTTTGTGTCAAATTTAAGTTTTATAACAAGTTATCGGTTAATGTTATTGTGTGCATCATGCAGCGGCGCCATTTAACGAGAGCGAAAATGTTAAGGGCAGTAGGCATGCTCCAAGCTGGGGCTACTCAACGGAGTATTGCTGAGGAGATTGGAACAAGACAAATTGTGATATCAAGGTTATGGTCACGTTATCGTGCTACTGGTGATGTGGCTGAAAGACACCCAGGCGGGAAGCGCATAACCACTCAACGACAAGACCGATTTTTGCAAGTTGCCGCGAGAAGACAACCAAATGTTACGGCCATGCAGTTGGTTCAGAGGCTCCAGTCAGAGCACCAGTTGCTTGTGAGTGATCAAACTGTAAGGAGAAGACTGCATGAAGCTAACCTTCATGCGCGCAGACCGCTTCGTACTCCAGCACTACGCCGAGGAAATCGTGGACGACGACTAGAGTGGGCTCGTGAACATTTGCTCTGGGAAGATAACCAGTGGTCTGTAGTGCTGTTTACCGATGAGTCCCGGTTCGGTTTCCATCCCGATACACGTAGAGTACGTGTTTGGCGAGTTCCTGGTTGTAAGAGCCGTCTGCAACATCCTCAGGAAGTCAATTCATACCACGGCGGGACAATTATGGTTTGGGCGGGAATTTGTGTTGGTGGAAGAACAGACCTCGTTTGGATCAGAAACACCATGACGGCTGAAAAATACCGTAACGAGGTGCTAGTACCAATAATCTACCCCCATCGACTACAAATGGGCCAAGAATTCACGCTCATGCACGATAACGCCCGTCCGCACACAGCGAGAGTGGTGACGAGCTGGTTGCAGGAGCACGACGTATTGGTCTTAGGCTGGCCCGCTCAATCGCCTGACCTAAAACCCCATAGAACACGCGTGGGACATGCTCCAAAGAAGGGCTTTGACGAATTTCCCTGCAAACATTGCGACGGAAGAGCAACTTTTTTTGCATCTTAACCGGACCTGGGACAATATACCGCAGCAAGACTTGGATAACTTAATCCAAAGCATGAAAAACCGTTGCAGGACCGTTATTAACGTCATGGGGTGTTTTACTGACTACTGATTTTTCACATAACTGTTAAAAACAGATTAATTTTTCCTTATTTTTCACTTTTTCTTGGGAAACACATTCATTGTTAGTTTTACCATTATTTCACGTTTTTTCTTTATTTGAATAAAAATTTGATTACGCAAAAAAAATAGTTTTCTTTTATTCTGGAGTATAGTCTGATAAATGGGCCTATTAAAAATATATGCATGCTGTATGTTATTTTTAATAAATTTTGAGTAAATTGAGTAAATCCAAAATATCCCTAGACAGTGTTGATGTGTGTATTTTTAGTTTTATAGAGAAGTGCAATACCTACGCGGTCGAAATGTATGGAACAGCTATTTTTTTTTAAATACCGACGATAAATTCCAACGTAGGGGGGTTCAGAACTATGTACTGAATCCATAGAAACGGGTTGCGCGTCGAAATCCCTGCCTACCTGTATAGTGCGTTATTAACAAACCAGTAATCGCTTAGAACCTCCTCCTAAGTAAGAGCGGATGCGTTTTGATGCGACTAACCTCGGCCACGCTCGAGGTCACAGTAACTTCGTACAAAGCGCTACTGCATTACTTGACAAAATTCACGATCGCATAACTACGTTGTTTCGAGTAAAAACCAGCCGGTCTATGCTGTAAATATCTCTTTGTGAAAACATAACTGAAGTGAGCTGTCAATAGTGTAAATCCTAAATCCTACTCCTAGCTGTCATTCTACCTGATGCATCCCGTGGAATGACAGCTCATTGCAAGCTCATAGCAAAATCAGCCTATAATGTTTCCACTGCTGGGAAAGGCACAGGCCTCCTCTTTCTGTGAGAGGAAGCGGGCCATAATCCACTACGAGGGCCCAGTGCAGGTTGGTGGATAAACAAAGCATTGCAAGCTCACCTTACCTACATTTTCAAGTTGATATTTACAGATTAGACCAGCTGGTATAGTACTTTTTTGTCATAAAGTGACGCGTGCTTTACTTGTGGTTAGCAAGTGTACAAACACGCTGTGAATATTGTGTGTGTAAGCGCAGGACCTCTCGGTATCGTCCGAGACAATGGCGAAGTCGGAAGTGTGGCGTGTGTGTGTGTGGGTTATGTGCAGACGCTACATGTCTTCACGCTCACATTCATAGCGTATTTGTACACTTGGAAAGCACAAGTAAAGCGCACGTGGCTTCTTGAGATAAAAATACTGTAGTACTGTACTCGGATGTTAATATGGCACATCGATATTAGAAGCAGATGGGCCGTATTATGAAGTATTAATGCCATCATTATTCCAGTCTAAAAAAAGAATGGGGCTATCGGTCATGTATAGCTCAGTCTCTCTCTCGCACTGGAAATATGATGGCATTACAACGTAATAATATGGCACCAGCTATATATATTACTTGTCCAGCTTGTAAAATGATTGCTGTTGGAGCGGGTACCAGGGGACCTACTCCGAAGTGCAAAGTGCGAATGTTTGGATCGGACCGACACATGGCCGAACCGAATATTATTGCAAAATACGAAAAAAGTTCGGATCGTCTCAGTTGGGTCGGGACCATAGTCAATATTAGAAAGAGTGTAGTAGTGTAGGATCGGAACCGACCGAACCAAATAGTAACTTCGTAGCAGGAAACGGCCGAACATTCGGCCGATACTACTTCGGAGTAGACCCCCAGGTTCCATACATTTTTGCCCATTAACCTTTGATACAATAATAGTCCATTTGCTTTTAAAGCAAGACTCATACTCAAAGCATTTATTCCAAATAAACAATTTACAAACACTTTTGAATTGTCAAAGGATCAGGTGAGGTGGGTCAGAAAGATAAAGCTAATTGCCCATTCCAAGCAAAGTAGGTTCCTATGGAGATAACATTGCATTGACACTCACCTCGAACCCAGGATTATTGCTAGCTCTGGATAGTTCTCTGAACTCCAACTGCACCGTAGTCACCTCAGCAGTAGTACTATAGTGAGACCATTCTGGTGCGTGCGCGGTTCTCTCACCAAGGTTCACATCAGAGTATGGTATACCAGAGGGCGAAGAGAAAGCAGTCATTAATCGGTCTCCTAGGTCGATCTAAAAATGGAGATAGGATATTTTATTTTGAGTTTTAGGTACTTTCTATTTAGGTATTGGTTGCTGTTGTATGAGGACTCACATCTAAAAGATGAGCCAGTCAGCTCATTTCCTGCTGTGGTTCTATTTGTCATTGTTATTCTTTACTGCCGTCACGACTCAATGGAAACAGCTAGGAATGACGAGGCGTCCAACTACAAATGCAATGCCGTGACACGACACAAACGGAACCTACATTTAGGTGCTGGCCGTAATTCTGTTTAAACTTTGTGAACTAAAAGATGTGGTTTTCAAATCGAATTTTAAGGAACAGCACCCTAATTGCGTAACACACAATCAATCAGAATCGGTTTCATTTTGACAGTTCAACAACATTCATTGCGTTATATACGTGTTGAGCAGACTTTATGAAGGCAACCTTTTTCGAACTTTTAAGCAATGGATTAGCAATATCCTTCAAAATGATACAGATTGAGATTGATTGTGTGTTTCGCAATTAGGGTGCAGATCGTTTTCTGAGTACATGTTGTAGGTTAGGTTTTTACAAATACAGGGTTATTTTAAATTGGCTAGATAAACTCCGCAAAAGCGATAGGTATTGATATCTAAACACGATACACAATATAAAGGTTTGATGTTTGTTTTGGGAGGTCAATGACCGTTCTTAGTTTTGTTAGAGTTGAAAAAACTGTTTCCGTATGTTTTATCGTGTTTAGATATCGATACACATCACATCTACACAAAAAAAAACTATTTTCTAAGCTAATATTTCAAATGTCTACAATAACTTCAGTTGATGACCCTACAAAAAAAAAAACATCAAATTGTATTTTTTTATTCATCATGTTTAGATTTCTATACACATCGCGTCTGCGGAGTTTGGCTAGCCAATTTAAACCCATAAAAACGCGAAACCCTGGATAAATAACGAAAGACAATTTCTGTTCATCCTGACAGGGAAAGTGGTCATTACAAAGTAAGAAAACATTAATGCCAATGATTAGGGGTTAAAAATTGGACACTTACAGCTTTAGTAAGGAACATACGATCTTGGGTGAAATGATAACAGGACAGCAAACTTCCCAGAACTCTGATAGTGACTTCAAAGAAATTAACATCTTTGTTCTTTGTGAAAACTAGCTCATTTTTAACCCATTGCTTGCCTTCCTCGAATTCTGAGAACAAAGTGTTGAAATAATATAAAATTACCTAATCCAATATTGAATTACTTGATTGAACATCGATTCATAAAACTAATCTATTTATCCTGAAATATATTAATAACCAGTCTGCCCGCGTGAAATTTGGCGTTCAAACAAACAAACTCTTCAGCTTTATTACATACTTGAACGTGACGTGTGACACATAGTTTTAGAGAAAAAACTGAGACAAATAAAGATGCACAGAAGTGATTCCACGAGTCTTATTTTTGCTAATTGAGCTCAGAACACTAATTTAAAAGAACATTATCTCTTATTGGTTGCCTCGCTTGGTACTCCTAGATAACACTAAGGACCTAAAGTAAATCTCAATGTACCAAAACGCCACTGAGATAATGATGACTAGACACTATCAATAATTATGACTCCGTCCTGGAGTTTGTATATGGTACTGTTTCACAAACGATGCGACACTTAATATCGTACCCTGCGCTACTTATGGCGCCACACTCGTAGCCGAATTCTGGGTCGACCCTATAATTAGATTACCTTCGAAACACTAAGAAGACTTTAAATAATGAATTACCTTCAGTTAGTCCCATAATGTAGGCTGTGTCCAGTGAGTCCACGATGGTGAGGCCAAGAGAGAACCAGTCGAACGCCATGCCGGACACTGGCTTCAAGTTGTCGTGGCCCCAAGCGTGTTCTTTGTAGCCACGCCACGCGTGTCTGAAGCTTTCCACGACGGCGTATTGACGAGCATTTATCGGTCCTAAAAAAACAATCAAGGTTTTAAAATTATGATGTCTGTTAGTATGGTCTGTTCCTTCTTTTTCTGTTCCTCTAATTTTGCCGCTGTATTACGCCATTGTGGATATAACGTTAATTCTAGTTGATGCTTAATAATGTTATTCAAAGAATAATTGTTAGAATAAGTGGTGAGCAGTGGCGTGCATTGCATATAGGCACATAAGCAGTGCCTTCCTCGACAAATTGATAAACCATACGCCTCACATCTATCGTGTGTGCCCCACAATTAAGAACCTCACTAAATTATCATAACTAACAAAAAATAAAATCCTCATACAAACACGCGCGGCAGTAGGCAGTCGTCAGACGGCCTACTCGGCTCCCGTACTATTCGCACATTGTCATTGGTCTTTACTCGTTCAAGTTAATACGACGAAATTAGAAATACATAATTATATTCAAATTTTATTTGTTTCAAATTGACGTTATTTCAAGTTAAACAAATATCAACTTTATTTTAATGGTAATTAAGTTAATTTCAGAGTGCCTAGCACTATTGAAAAAGTTATAAAAATGTTTGAAGTTGTAGCGTAAACTAAACTTTACTGTGTAGAAATTAAAGTCATTTTTCCATAAACTCATATTTGTTTACATTTTTGGCGAATATGTCGCAGTTTAATTTTATGACTCACGCGTAATACTACGACGTTCGATCTTCGCAATTTATCACCCTAAAGTAGGCATGCCTACTCAAGTAACCAACCGTGTGTGAATGTTAAAATAATACTTCGTAATTTGACCGTGCGAAAAAAGTTAGGGATGGATGAGGTCACAAATAGTGAGGTAAACATTAAAAACCAAGATGGCGGCTGCAAAAAATTTCATTTTTTTCGTCATGGGTGTCGTTTTCATGGTTTTCGAGGGTGCTGGAGCCGATAATAAAGTCAAAATAAAAATCCAAGATGGCGGCTGTATTTTTTTAAAATTTTTGATCATGTGTGTCGTTTTTAGGGTGTTCAAGGGTGCTAAAGCCGATAGTGAGTTCAAAATGAAAATCCGAGATGGCGGCTGCAAATAAAATCAAATTTTTCGTCATGGGTGTCGTTTTCATGGTTTTCGAGGGTGCCGGAGCCGATAATAAAGTCAAAATGAAAATCCAAGATGGCGGCTGTCCCCCGACCGCACACATTTTTATAAAGTAAATCAATAACTTTTTACTTAAAGTGCGTACGTACCTAACGAAAGAGTGTGCCTACCTATTCTGAAAACCAATGCACGCCACTGGTGGCGAGATATAAAGTTGAAACCTTAAAAATACAGATGAATGAGTTACGAATTCCTTTTAGTGAGTGATTGCGTAAGAATTTAACCTGAACAGGGTTTGTTTGCATTTTAATTAGATACATTCGAAACATACTATAGTCACATTATTGGCATGGATGTTAATACTGCGGACGGGCACTGAATGATTTGATAGATTTTTTAAAAAAGGTTATGCGTTTAAAACTAAGAAATACACACATCAACACTGTCTAGGGATATTTTGGATTTACTCAATTTACTCAAAATTTATTATAAATAACATACAACATGCATATATTTTTATAAAGCCCATTTATCAGACTACACTCCAGAATAAAAAAAAACTAGTTATTTTTGCGTAAACAAATTTTTATTCAAATAAAGAAAAAACGTGAAATAATGGTAAAACTAAAAATGAATGTGTTTCTCAAGGAAAAAGTGAAAAATAAGGAAAAATTAATCTGTTTTTAACAGTTATGTGAAAAACCAGTAGTCAGTAAAACACCCCATGACGTTAATAACGGTCCTGCAACGGTTTTTCATGCTTTGGATTAAGTTATCCAAGTCTTGCTGCGGTATATTGTCCCAAGTCCGGCTAAGATGCAAAAAAAGTTGCTCTTCTGTCGCAATGTTTGCAGGGAAATTCCTCAAAGCCCTTCTTTGGAGCATGTCCCACGCATGTTCTATCGGGTTTAGGTCAGGCGATTGAGCGGGCCAGCCTAAGACCGATACGTCGTGCTCCTGCAACCAGCTCGTCACCACTCTAGCTGTGTGCGGACGGGCGTTATCGTGCATGAGCGTGAATTCTTGGCCCATTTGTAGTCGATGGGGGTAGATTATTGGTACTAGCATCTCGTTACGGTATTTTTCAGCCGTCATGATGTTTCTGATCCAAACGAGGTCGGTTCTTCCACCAACACGAAGTCCCGCCCAAATCATAATTGTCCCGCCGTGGTATGAATAGACTTCCTGAGGATGTTGCAGACGGCTCTCACGACCAGGAACTCGCCAAACACGTACTCTACGTGTATCGGGATGGAAACCGTTTGGAGCATGCCTACTGCCCTTAACAATTCCTCTCTCGTTAAATGGCGCCGCTGCATGATGCACACAATAACATTAATTCGAATTTACCGATAACTTGTTATAAAACTTAAATTTGACACAAAAAAACAGGCAAAAACTACTGTAGGTAAATGAAACCTTCGGACTTCGCTACCATTATGCCGCGTAAGTCTTTTGTTTTTAATTTATTTTTTCAAATTCAAATTTAGAATCGTTCAAAAAGGTTTACAAAATAAGCTTTCTTCAAATGAATTTAAAACTGGCCAGTATTTTTTGAGTTTAATAACTTTATACAAAATATCCCTAGACGGTGTTGATGTGTGTAGTACAAAATGTAGTCAAGTACTATGCATACGAGTTTATGACACAGTGCAGAATTTTATTGGTGCAAAGACCTTGTTATGGTTGTTGAAACAACAATCCATTTCAATCATGCAGCTGTAATTACATGCTTATCAGTTTTCAACAGAACAATCATATTAAAACAATACCTGTAAAGATGGGCCTTTCATGTTTGTCAGCTTCTACAACAGTCTTCTTGGGGACAACTGCTTGAGCTGCTTGCTCATTGACTAGAGACACATTCTTAAGAGTTTCCTAAAACATAACAAGACATCTTTAATTAATACAGATTATAAAATAAAGTCGCCTTTCGTGTCTGTCTGTATGACCGCTTAGATCTTCTAAATTACGCAATGGATTTTGATACGACTTTTACCATCATTTAGAGCATTTATTCCAGAAGGTTTATTTATGTGTTTATAAGCACAAAAATCTCGAAGTTTTGACATGTAGCCATTGCACCCGTCTGAAACTGAGGCGGGTTACTACTGCTACTCTACTATGGTAACTATTTATTAATAAGTCTTTTTTTGACGTTTCAAATGCTTAACAATCACCATACTAACACATTGGTGCAAATTATTAGTATTATCTCAACTCGAAATACACGCCAACATATTTTTAGATAACCGTTATCTGGTAACTCTATACAATGCTACCAGTAATGTTCACACTGTAAACTGTATAATGTTATCGTCATTAAAGATTGCTATAGGTAGTAGCAGGAAACGAACAGTGAACATTTACATTCTTTGTAGTTTATTACACTTTCGATTTAACTTTCCACTACAAATAGGCTATTTTCCTAAAAAAAATCTAATTAGTCCGTCAGTTGGATTATCAAAAAATATTGAACCCGTATTTTTTCCTTTGTCAATTATATGAAAAATGATGAAGATATCGCCCGTTAAAGTTCCGCGTGACGTCACTTGCTTGCGACACTTTTGCAAGCAAGTGACGTCACGACACCCCACCCCCAAATTTTGACGCGCTTTATCTTTGTAATATTTTTGTTTGATTGACAAAAGAAAAAATACGTGTCCATTATTTTTCTATAATCTAACTAACGGACTAAATATAATAATTATTTTTTTACCAAGGCAACTACCCTATTATATGAAAAGTTACAACTGGCGATCAAAACTTGTCTTGACATAATGGTTTTTTAATTGTTTCTGTAATTACGGCATTTAACCGATTAAGTTATTATAGGATTACTTGAAAAATTATTATTCGGTAAAATGTGGCGCTGAATCACGAAATATAGAATAAATAGCGGCAGGCCTTTTCCCATGACGTGACGACAGAATATCCTTGTAGTGATAATAGATAAAAATTGTTAGATAATACTATAGTATTATCATAATTGGACATAATATTGTTATCTACAGTTATCAATCACTTTTTATTAGGGTAATCTTAGATAACGTGATTTGTAAATAAAGAATTACAAGGCAATCAATAAGTTATTGAACAACTGATAACAAGTATTAGTATTTACTAAATGATAAGCTTATTAATGGAACTATGTATGAGGTTTACTATTTTCGCATTAATATGCACTCGACCTGGCTTATTTTCTTTAGCATATATAAGTCTTAAGTACCTACTTAGAGAAATAACGACTTAACTTTCTAAGTGCTATTAATGTTGATTTATTTTATTTTATCATCATTTTCCTTGTTCTGATTTAAACATATTCATGGATAAACTTTTTGTTCCATCATGTAGGTAAAGAAACAATATGACATGAGGTATATTAATAACTTACTTGTGCTAAATCACTATGATTAATCTTATTTATATTTGCAGCAGAAACTTTCGAGATATAAAACATTGCTAGTACAGTTGCTGCTATAACAAATACTGCGTAAACTATGGATCTTTGCAGCCTTGATAGGCGATTCCATCTCTGAAAATAAAAAATAGAAATTAGATTTGCTTAGCCAAAAGCATTAATAAAAAACGTTCACAGAAAATAAGAATGATGCAAATGAGGAGAGCATTCTCATGTTTCACTACCATGTAAAATAATATTTTTACCTTCATATTTTAGATTACCTATTTTACGCAATAGTATCAACGTAACATACAACTACGAGTAAGTGCACAAACCTGTTCTCAAAGACACTATTATAAAAATTACACCACACAATATAGTTTCCAAGAGTGTGCATGAATTTTATCTATTTATAAGTCTTACCATTTTTATCTATTGACACTTTTATATTTATGAATTCAATGACCTCAATGTTACTTGACTTTTTTACTGTAGTAATTATTCAATAGAGATTTCAAATGCATGCGTGAATTATATTAAATAATGCTTTTCAATTTCAATGCACATAAACTCACAAATAAATATAGACGGTACTTGCAATACTGGATGGAATACATACTGTCAATACTTGCACAGGCATATTTCACAAACTAAGTAAACAAAAGTTGCTCTGTTTCACTTGAAAAATAATGAGTACCTAAGTTGTTTTTTTTTAAAGTCTGTACAAAACACTATTCGAGCAGTAACCAACTGTTTACATAAATATAAAATGACTTGATAAAATTAACAGTTGAACACACAAAGATCTACTTAATAACAGGAAAATTCTTATGAAAATAAAAATGATGATTAAACATGTCAGCTGTGTTGCAACATTTTTATGTAAATGAATGCAAGATAATGGGCAAGGAGTCGCAGTAGCCAGATGTTTCACAACAATTACAAAGATCAAAGTGCTATCAATCAAAGTATTATATTTGCAATAACTACCACATTCTGGAATAACCCGATACAATGAATATTAACTGAAGCACGTATGGCTTGTTTTATATTTAAGTTATTTATTGTATCAGCATGCTGTGTTATCATTTTGGTGTTCAGTAAAAGATGTTCTCTTTTCTAATTTAACTCGTGATATTTTTTGAGAACAGTTTTTAGACTTAAAGTGTGCCTTAAGCTGGATGTTCCAATATCAATAAAAAACAATAGACAAGGTGAGTTTTTATTTAACATGAGACTTCAGGGCACAATTTTTTTTTTCGCATTTTTATATTATTGGGTCATGCTTATTGCTTAAAATTTGTCACTTTGCTAAAATAAAATGATCAAGAAAACACACATAGACACAGCTTCTTTAATTCTTCTTCTTCTTTGATTACAGGTAATATAATTTATTAGACTTACCCTAATAATTTTCCTATGAGATCCACTCTGTTGTAGATCTGTGATCAGGACCGAGGTGTCACTCTTAAGACTCCATTTGCCTATACTGTTTTGAGGAACTATTGGTAGCTGGTCAGCGTCATTGAACTCTATCTTCATATCCATGTTGGATTTTAACATATCTTTGTTTCAAGCTTTTGCATTATTATTTTAACATGATTTTTTCTGTAATAACCAAAACTAATGATGAAATCTTAACAGTAACATAATCATAAGTATTTACAGCAAATATAGCCTTTTAGCAAGTGAGCTCAATTAATATCAGACAACTCCCTAGGGAGTTTACCTTGGCTATCAGAAGGCTCTTAGGGAACAGAAAGGGTCGATTATTAAAATAGCCATAACAGTATTTAAATATATTATAACCGGTAAATAGGTAGGTATTTAAAAACAAGTTACATTCTAATTCATAGTGAAACTATCTTATTTAATTTCGTCACCCTATTAAGTTTTGTTTATTAGGTTGCTCTCAAAACATGGATGGTCAACGATAGAGACCCTATTCATTTAAAAACTAGGTAGCTCCACGTCCGCAAAGTAAAAAGGGCAATGCCATTTTCAAATGCCTCAAATATTTTTAATTATTCTTACATAAATGTTTGCCAAATTGAATGGCATTCAGTAAGTCCACAGAAATCACGTTCACATCACTCCAAAAACGAAGTTTCATTAACATTATGTTTTAAGTACATACTTAGAAATAAATGGAAAATAAATTCCAAGATAAAATCGCGTTAAAAAAACGAAGTAGTGAGCATGCACACAAGAGCACTGAAGAGCACAGAGAACAGTAAACGCCAGAAGACAGATCGGAGTAAACCACAGATAACAAAGAAATTCACGTCACGTTTCACTTTACGTTTAAGGTGGGATCGATTGACTCCGACATACATGGCGACAGTGCGAACAAGGTGCGCAACGCGACTCTACGTGGATCCCTGGGTCGTAAAAACGCCTCGGCGGCCGCTGCCAGACGCGGCATTGTTAACACTTTGTATTAGATCCAAGCGTGTCACCATTTACTAGCACTACGATACAAATGACGCGAAGAAACTAATGGCTTTGAAGGCGTTCTGTGACAGCAGTTGTGCGCTCAACGCACTTTCGGCAACACGAATATTGTTCCGATGTCTATGGTCGAAGGAGAATATCTTAATAAATTATTATTCAAACAATAGGGCGAGGAATGGTATGCCCGGGCGTCGACAAAAACATTCGTGCTGCCGCGAAGTTCGGTTATTCTGAAGAAATTCAATGCTGTTGCTTACTAAATTGAGTTCGCTTTTTCGATTAATATCCGATTTTAGCCACGCGCCAAAATATTCTTGTGCAACTGTGGTTGCACACTGTCCGTAGTGACTAGTGATGTTCATGCAATTTTTTGTGATGTCGATAAAGTTTGTTTTCCTCGTCCTATTTATTTCATGTTTCTCAAAGGAGAAAATAATACTGTTGGCTCACGGAAAATATACCGTAGCGTTAATTTTAGCACACCACCTCGCATAGGTTACCTAGATTTCGTTTTGACCATTCATACAGAAGGAGTTAGTGATATCTTGCCGACTTATACCGAAAAGTTTAAAAATTAAGAGGACCTAGGCTACAAGAACGAGCAAAGCGAGCTCCAAAGCTGCCACGGAGACGTAGATTTTCAAAAAACATACCTACACTACAGAAATAGGAGTAGGTAAACTATTTTGCCGATCTAAGCAGAAAAGGTTAAGAATTAAGAGAATCTAATCTGCAAGAGAGAGAGAAGCGAGCTCGAATGGAACAAACTAATCTAATTTTGTACCCAAAATGTAATAAAAACGTTATTTAGTGATTTATATGACAATGAAAACTTTACTGTACGTACCACGGTAAATACCGTAATCCAATAATCTTTAATAAAAACTGCATTCGAGGATAATTTAAATCCTCTTAGGTACCCGACTCGGGAATCGAACCCGGTCCAGACTGGACTGCCTGCACAATAATTGTGTTACACACTATCAATCTCAATCTGAATCATTTTGAAGGATATTGATAATCCATTGCTTCATAATTATGTTCGAAACATTTGTCTGCTCACCAAAGTAACTAATGGAACGAATGCTGTTGAACAGTCAAAATGAAAGCCATTTCTACACTGGTAGTGTGTTACGCAATTACCTCTCTGATTGGTTAAGTTAGCTGTTCGGGTCCCTTGGGGTCGCAAGGCGTGACAGCTGATGCTGAGCAAAATGGTATTGGTAGTCAAGTCATCAAGTGCACCATGCTACACTTGACTTCAATCCACCACGGATTAAATACCTAAATAATACCAAGAAATGCAGCTTGTTACATTGTATATTTCTTACTTTTTGGGTCGTTTTAAAAATGGCTTGCCTAGATTGAGTAAAGTCCAGAAATTATTATCGATATGATATTTTAATCAAAGTCTGCCTCTGCTGCGCTACTGGTCTGCGTTTCGTCCTTGCTGGTCTATCTTTTTTGAATTGTCAGCATAGATGTGCATTCGTCCCGCTCTGTCACACTTCATGTGTCATTATGAGTGAAGAGTTTCGCGTACCTAGATTGGTACCCAATTCGGAAGTTGTTTGTTATTGTTATGCCGCCTTGCATTCCATAAAATCGAAGTGGACAATGTTGAATACCTATTAAGTATATGGAGTTATGAAAGATGAATATGTGTAGCTACTTAATGGTAAAAAATGCAATCAAAATACTTTGATTATAAATAATATACTTTAGAAACAAAAAAAATAAAATATACCTGAAACTGTCGTTCCACCCATATTAAACCCTGATCTTTACTCTATTCCCGCTGACGACCTATATAATTTGTACGTAGATAGGTTTCAGGTGCATGAATCGATAACGTATCCAGCCTCCCCCAACCCGGCTGTCTGCAGTTTTCGGTACCGCACGCAACAAGTCGGAACAAATCGCTAAAATATCTAGACTGTAATTCCTTTGGATCCTTTTCTTCCCGCGCAAGTGAACCAATAAAAATAAAAATGTATTTTCAATTTCTAGTTATAGTTTTCTCAGTGCGGCACGATTTAATGCTCCAAGGACTAGTAAGCACCATTTTTTATTAATACTCTTTACCTAAATTGTTACTTTTTAATAAATAGGTTCTTTTAAGTAAGCTCTGGCTGTTAATAAAATTTGATTAATGATTGACATTTCCTAAAATATTCTTGGTAGTTGTGATTATTTGGCATAGTTTATCTGATTTCGTAATATTTTGCTTACTAATCATAATCTTCTTTTGAAATCAAGTGACCACTATACCAAGTCTTTGTTTTATAAATTGATATTGGATATTTTTTCGACTCCTTTTATACAAATATAGTGTTAATGCCGCAAACAGATTTCTGGCCGTTTCACACAGGAAAGACAGGAGAACATGTTGAACACGGTGACAATGCGAAAGTTTTAGTACGTTGATTGTTACGTAACTTTTATATTAAAATACTTTATTGATTAAATAGATGTTTATAATAGATGAGGAAGCAAAGTGTCAAAGTATACCTAGTTGCATCAGTTGTATGATACTTACATACCCATCTTTTAATTTCGCTGAGTCTCTTGCTGCGTTTTATTCACTCCTGTCTGCATTTATTCAGCAAAAACAGTTGGGTGACATGGAGGGGGAAGTAAAAGTAATCCAGATGGAGTTGGCAGCAATCAGGAGAGATAGATTGGATTTATACAACCGCAAGGAATCAACAGGACTTGTTGTTACGGTAAGTAAGAAATACCTACCAACCTAGAAACTTTAACAAAATAAAAATATTTGCAATTTCTTTTCTTAAATTACCTATATAGGTTTGCCATAAATGCCTAATGAGTAGTTTTTCGGTCTACTTTAGCCTATTTGGAGTTAGGAAGAGGAGGAGGGCTTAGAGGCGTGAAGAAGGCGTGCGTTTGTTTATGTTTGTAGCCTACTTATTCGAGTTTAGTCATCGATGGTTGGTGATGCTCTGTGCTGACTAAAAATTACGTTCCGATTGACGAAAAAGCATATTTTTTTACAAATAGGGACTAAGTCTAACCAAAAGTGGCTTGATTTAATTATTATCGTTATTTTGGTGCGTTTAAGTAGTATTTGTCGGAGCGCCTGCCCGGGCTGTCAAGCAAGCTGTTTTGTTCTCGGCACTGCATGCTTTATGATCGCTGTAGGCAACCCACAGTAGCGCGCGCAAATAGAGAAGGTGATGTAATCTAAAAGAAAGTAATAGTATGAGTAGTAGGTACAGTCAACCTCAAAGATGTATTATGACAGGAATTCATTTAATTGCCTAAAATCTTAAGCGACTGCTACTAAAATCTAATGTAGCTTTGAAGGCGATTTTTAATAAGCAATATTTTCTTTATCTAACCTGAAGGCCAATTCTCGTAATTTAAAACGTTCAAAATCTAGTCGCAGGTCTCATCTCGGCGACAAACTAATGTCAAAAACATGTCTAAATGAAGGGAAATTAGAGATATTTTTGACAGATTGAGACTGAGATTGAATCAGACTGTGAACGTTCTTAAAATTACGAGAATTACCCCTCTGGTTATGAACACTACTGACACAATCATAATAGTGTAATCAATTAAGTGCCTAATATCCATTTTCCGAACATCACATGAAAATTATCAACATTGTTGATTTTTTTCCGAGTTTTAATATTAGTGTTTAAGAAAATTAGGTGTACCTATCATAACTTAATTAACCATCACACCCATTCACACACCACAACGATAGATTAAAGAAACGAAACAGACAAAGCTTTTAAAGCTTTGTCTCTGTTTCGTTTCTGTTTATTATCATAGGTATTCCGTTATTTTTAAGTAAAATTCATCTTTAGCTGACCCGACAGATGTCGTCCTGTCCAAATATCAATCATCCATACCAATCCTATAGAAAAAGGACGTTCGGTTTTCCCAAATTTGAACGTTTTTCCAATTTTTGTTTCCTTAAAAATCTAATAGTCTGAATTAGATATTATAAGGGAACATTTTAAAATAAAAAATAGCCAAATGGCCCAACCGTTTTCAAGTGATGCGCTTACCAACGAGCAGGGGGTCTAAAAGACCACAAAAAGTGATTCATTTCTCGAATTCCCAGATCTGAATTATGGCTTATCCATTGCTTCATATGTTCGAATGACGTGTCTGCTCAACAAAGTAAATAATGCAATGAATGTCAACAACATTCATTGCATTATTTACTTTGTTGAGCAGACAAAATGAAAACCATTCCTACTGTTCATGCGTTACGCGTTGACCCCACAGATCATTAGCAAATCCAACTGTCGTATAATGGTGACACATATTAACTGAATCATACTCAATTCATTTCAGAATTTGGTGTAAATATAGCCGCATGAAAAAAAATAAAGACCGTAATTTTACCTGTTGATTTTTCTTTACTTTTTGTTAATCAAATTAGTTTTTTGTATTTCGTGCGAGTTGGATCGATTTAAATACAAAGTAAGTGCATACTTGTTTATCTTAGATTAATATTTAATTTTATCGCTGTAAAGTATTCAAATGTACGCCATATTTTGTAGGAATGGAAAGGCGTGCATCTATTGTCTGAGACACAATGGAACATTCTGCTCGACTTACAATAAAAGTGGGAGCTGTGTCGGTGTTGAGCCCCCTATCGTGATCACTGCAGCCCCAAGTTGTGGCTAGATTCGTGCGTCAGCACAAAGCCCTAACCCGGCCGACGGGCCGATGCTAAATAGTGCCTCTGTCTCGTCGAACTCGGCAAGCGAGTTACCGCAGTCAGTTGAATTTTCTAACCCGCATAAATCTTAACCGCAATATGAAAACGATTAGGTTTGTTATTTATATTATGTATTTCAGGTCGCCATCTGGCTCCATGAGATGCACCGTGCTGCAGCTGATATGGCTACTGCTCGTGCGTACCAATTAATAGCGCAGAACTTGGGGAGGCTCGATGATGCAGTCGAAAGACTATTATTTTATCGAATATTGATGTCCCATAGAGGTGAAGTATGAAAAAATGAAAAAATGAAAAGAAATATGAAAATAAAAAGCGTTGGTGTCATCAGTGTTGAACATTAACTGAAACGTATTATATTTTTATAATAGGTATTCAAATCAAATAATAGGTACTCAAATGAAACAATGATGTTTTAAATTTTATTTTATAATGTGTTGATTATTTGACTTACCTAAAAACTATAAATTTTCCTTTTCAGCCTGGTGGACTTGCTCTAAGAGGGTCTTATGTTGATGATTTCATACAAAGGAGTAGGTATTAATGTTTCGCCTCTCCATGGCTAGCATCAACATAAATCAGAGTGGCATACCTACCTACCTAAATATTTCTGTTAGTATCATTAATTGATTATTGCTAGATTTAATAAATACTTATGATGGAAATTGTTAATTAAGTAATATATTTTACCTTTCGTTATTGTTTTATTTTAGTAATAGGTCTAATGTACGTCCTCATAAGACCTATCTAATAAAATTAAAGTAAAAGTAAAGTAAGATAATATAACAAAGTCAAAGTCAAATCATTTATTTCAAATAGGCACATAAAAGACACTTTTGAACGTCAAAAATAAAATTAAAATAAAATTGATTCTAGTCACCCTTTCCAAAAGGTAGTTTTCGTATGGAGAAGAATGGGAAAGAAACTCCACCGTTACTCTTTTAAAATGTTTTACAATATATTGCATACATTATTTATATAATTATATGTGAAGACGATGCACCCAAAAATAAAATTACTATACCACAATAGGTAAAAGAATTAAAATGGATAAATGTAACCATGACATATAGATCAACTATGTGATAGATACATGGTACTCACATATTCACAAACATTCCAAACGTAGACAATTTTCATAAATAAATAAGGAGTAATAAGTCCGGGTGTGACCCCAAGTAATTACAGAATGTAAATCAATGTCAAAGAAAAAAAAAAAGAATAAATTATACAATTACATTAGCAACCAGTTTGATTTTGTGTAGACTCTAGAGATTGTCCTATGGAGCAAGACCAGCATGTTTCCAAGCATTCTTATCTTGGATATAATCCTTTAATTTGTAATATCCTTGCTTACAAAGTGTAATTTTAATATAAGTTTTAAATTTTCTTTCATTTAATTGCAATATTTCACAAGGTATTTTGTTGTAACATTTAACACAGTACCCCATAAAAGATGTATGTACTTTAGATAATCTGAAAAAAGGTTGATCTAATTTATCTTTATTTCTAGTATTAAAATTATGTCTATCACTTATTTTATTAAAAAGATGTTGATTTTTTCTTACATACATAATATTTTCATAAATGAATTGGCAAGGTACCGTCATAATATTAACCCTTTTAAATAGTTCCCTAAGAGATTCGCGGCGACGTAGATTGTAAATGGCTCTGACAGCTCTCTTTTGCAAAATAAAAATGGATTCAATGTCAGCAGCCCGACCCCACAGTAAAATGCCATATGACATAATACTGTGGAAGTAACTAAAATAGACCAAGCGCGCGGTTTCTTCGTCTGTTAATTGTCTTATCTTTCTAACAGCATATGCGGCCGAGCTTAGCCGCCCCGCAATAGATGTTATATGAGGTCCCCATTGTAATTTCTCGTCTAGCGTGATTCCTAGGAAAACTGTCTGATTAACAAATTCTAATTTTTGGCCATTCAATATGATGTCACATTCGCTACTTCTAACATTAGGTAATTTAAATCTAATGCATTTTTTTTTTTTCATTAAGTACTAAATTATTTACCGTAAACCAATCTTGGACCTGAAGAATAGAGTTATTCACGTCGTCAAGATTTTGTGACCGTCGGTCTATTTTAAAGATCAATGATGTGTCATCTGCAAATAACACCATCTTCGGTTGATTTTGAAGTAATTGGGGTAAATCATTAATATAAACTAAAAAGAGGAATGGACCCAATATCGAACCTTGAGGAACGCCCATTGTCATTTCAGAACCCAATGAGTTTACGCCATTTACTTGGACTTTAACCTTTCTATCTTTCAGGTATGATCTTAACAAGTCAAGTGCTGTTTTCCTAATCCCATAGTGCTCGAGTTTCATCAGAAGTGTTTCATGGTTTACGCAATCGAACGCCTTAGAGAGATCGCAAAAGATTTCAATAGCATCTTGTGCTTCTTCCCAGGCGTTAAAAATGTTCTTCATTAGGGTAACACCGGCGCGTCAGTGGTACAACGCCCTTTGGTGAAGCCGTACTGGTGTTCATGAAAGATGTAATTTTTATTAAAGTGACGTAACATTTGATTGAGCATCAACTTTTCAAACACCTTACTGAGAACTGGCAGAATTGACACAGCTCTATAATTGTTGGGATCTTTACTATCACCGGATTTGAACAATGGTACTACTTTACTATGTTTCATAAGATCCGGAAAGACTCCTTGGTCAACACTGGTGTTAAATATGAAAGCTAAATAGGGCGCAATGGTTTCGATGAGAGATCTACATACTTTTACAGACATACCCCAGAGATCTTCTGTTGATTTAATTTTAAGATCTTTAAAAGCTCTTATAACAGCCTGGGGGTTTGTATGCTGAAACCTAAGCTCCGAAGGGCATGTCTTTACATTCTTTTTAAGTAAGGCAGCAGAAAGCGTGGGGGAAGAATTTAAAGCTTTAGTAGTTTTAAGGGGAATATTAGCAAAGAAGTTTTCAAATTCCTGAGCTATTTCTACATCTGAATTGATGGGGCTATGTGCAGTCTCTAAATTAAGTTCACTATTTCGCTGTTTTTTCCTACCTGTTTCATTATTTATTATTTGCCAGGTAGTTTTTATTTTATCATCAGCTGATTTTATTTTATTGCTTATATAAAGAGCTTTAGCTCTTTGGCACACCCTTTTAAAAGTTTTTGAATATTTTGCAACATACTGATGAAAGTTTGTATTTTTCATATGTTGCTTTAAGCCATACAGTTCAAAAAGTTTTTCCCTGCTTTTACGAATACCTGGAGTAGCCCAGTCACTGAATAAAAACTTTGTGTAAATACTTTTAGTTTTCAGTGAAAAGTGTCATAAAATTGCGAGTTTAACAGTGAAAAGAACTCGGCGTAGAACTCATTGGGGTCATCTATATTATTAAAACTCTGATCACATAATTTACTGGCCAAAGAATTATTTAATTTCTCTAAATTTTTACATGTAATTGGCCTAAACCGTATTTAAATTTTTTGTAAAGGCATATAGGAGCTGTTATTATTAAAATTTGTCCACTGTGATCAGATGGCAACTTATCTACAATTCGTTTGTGTATGTAATCGCAATTACTAAAAATATTATCTATACAAGTGGCAGAAGAAGCTGTCACTCGGGTTGGTTCCATAAACACATTTGACAAATCAAATGACCCAAAAAGACTCAATAATCTGACAGTATTCGAGTTATGTTCCAATAAATTAATATTAAAATCACCACATACGATTATTGACTTACTACTAGTTCTAAGCTTTAACACATCTTCCATTACAGAATCAAACACCGATAGATTCTGGTAATTAGGAGGTCTGTATACGCATACTATAACATGCTTATTGAGCTCAACACAGGACAATTCAATGATGTGTTCAACAGACAGCCCGATGATGTCTTTACGTTCTTTAGATTTAATAGAATTTTTAAGTAATATTAATGACCCGCCATGTATCATACGTTTCCGTCTGAAATGGCTAACTACACGATAATTTTCATAATTAATTGACATTACTTGATAATCTTTCAACCAATGCTCTGTTAAACAAATGACATCAAACTTGGTGTCTTCCAAAAAAAATTCTATTTCCAGTAATTTGGAAACGCAACCTTGGATATTTTGATTAAATAATTTTAAAATATGTTGCACACCCTTTAGTTTCTTAGTATTATTAATTATATTGCCAGAAGATACCTTATTATTATTCTGTATTATATAACATACATAATATCATACCTATTAGGACGCAGGAATCCACTGGATGCGGAGCACAGAACCGGTCGAATTGGTGGAAGTGGCGGTGCTTGGGGGAGGCCTTTGTCCAGCAGTGGACGTCTTTGAGCTGAAATGATGATGATCATGATCACACCTATATGCCGATGAGGTCACGACACACATTTTATTTAGCCTAATTATATAAACCAACAAACTCGAGAATTTCTAAGGCTATTTCCATTATCCGAAGAGTTACACTTCGTTGGCGATATAAAATCTCTCCAAAAGACACGCGCGTGCTAAGAAAATTCTCATAAAGGGCCAAACCTCCCGTATTTCATATTTCTATTCTTCAAAATGTTTCGTAAGATGTGGCTCTTGACTAATTTGAATGATTCTGTTATTTGATATTAAACTTCAATAAAGCAATCGATAATTTGTAAACAATTTTACGAATCTCCATACAAAACTGTCAAACAAATGAATTATTATTACAATATTTTTTAGAAACTTTAGGGCCTTAACCACACTTGTATCATTTTGGTGTGTCAAAATCTCCGTCGTGTGGCACCGCCTTGTATCATTACTAGTTTGGATGAAAATCGATACGCGATCAAGAGATACACAGTATGGACAAAGTTTTAGATAAGGACTCACTGGCGCGCATTACTCAGCGCGCGATGATGCACACTGTGGGCCGCCTCCCGTACGGGGGGTTACTTGGTAACCGGCATCGCTGCTATATCATTTGTGTCCTGCCCCAGCAGTCTCGACATTCATAGCGACAGCTTTACGACCGAATTCGGTCGCAAAGTCTCGGATTGACAGGTGTAATGTATGGAGTGACAGGACTTTGCGACCGAATTGGGTCGTAAAGCGATCACTATGAATGTCGAGACTGCTGGGCTATATTGTTAACCGTACTTAACGAACGGATATTATACATTTTGAACAACCCTAACCTTGTCATTGTTTGTTGAATTACCCACTTCCACATGATGCCTTTCACGTTTCCAGTTTCAAACCTATGTATCCCAGCCCGATTCAAACTTTACGGCGGGTCGGAAAATGAGGCGAGTCGTTGCGCAGTAACAAATTCACGTGTCAGAGGGGGTGAGGGGTCAGACACTGCGCAGCGATTAGCGCACTTCAGAGCCGCCATAAAGTTTGAATTGGGCTGTAGGTACCTTATCTATCTGAGTAGTAGGTAAGGTAGGTGAAGTTCTGATTATGCCTTATTTATTCATTTGATGTATTTTAGGAAGCTGAACCTGAAGAAGTGCTTAAGATAGAACAGACCCTCCCGCCAGCAGTAAAGCACTACAAAAATTTACCAGAAGTAAGTCCTTGTATTTGTACCATTGTGTATCAGTGTAGACCATAGAAATTCAAAAAAATTTCTTTCTTATACATATCTAAGTATGGTGTACACAACTTTAATTAAATCGTAACTGTTAAAAAACAATAAGAAACCAAAAATCATAGAAGCTTCAGTAATCGGTTAGCTATTCAAGAGGGTTAGCATTTTAAGCAACCGGCAAAGTTGATTTAATTTCCTTTACAAAATTTCATTATGGTGCAACCAGAACGTTCTGGATATGAGGATATCACATAGGTGTACCTACTACATCAAAGATTACGTCAGATACCATTCTCGAACGCAGTCTGGAGGAACCCTAAGTGCCTCAAACCACATGAGCGACACGGCATGTTGTCGACGGTTGCAGTTCCCTCTGCTGTTAGAGGGAACTGCAGCCGTCGACAACATGCCGTTCGTTTATTTGAGCACCGTACTCAAATACACAAGCGGCATGTTGTCGACGACACTAATGATTTTCTCAATAATATTTACAATAAAAATTTAGATTGCAAAGCTACGAGAGGAATTAATTAAAGCACAAAACGCAGCTGACGAAGAAAGATTTCAGCGGGAGAAATATGAAGCCAAACTCAAAGATTTGGAATTAAAGCTAAATAACATTTGTGGTGCTGGAATGGTTGCCGAGTTAAAGGCACGATCTTAGTACTAATAATAAAGTATAATACTGAGTTTATTTACTAGTAGGATTTTTTAGTGTTCGTCCTTTTTAATTAAATATCATGTTGAAGTTAGCCGTAGACAGCCATTTGTCTAGTCTCTAGCCTTAGTCTCATACAGGATGGCAGGGACATCGACGCGGAACCTGTTACCATGGTACTACATGATTGTGACGAATACTACCTGTTCCATACATTTTGACCACGTAGGTATTGCACTTATTTTGAGTATTTTATTAATTGCATTTTTGAAAAATTTCGTCGCTTGGGGGTTTAGAATCATGTACCTACTGAATTCATGGTTTCAGTTTGACCGTCAATGTCCCTGCCACCCTGTATGTCGTTTTAATCCTAACTTATTGTTAAGAACGTAATCACTAGCTGCTTGTACATTAGTATACCTACCTCGTACTGAGTTCAGTGTACCTAGGTACTTTTATATAAGGTTGTAATAATAATAATAATAATAAATTGTTTTATTGGGAATAACATAGGAACCATTTTTGGTTAGTACTCACCTTAGAAACTACAGCTTAAAACACTAGGGTTAGTAACAAATTTAAACATATTATATTACCTAAAATTAATGAGTCATGTACTTACGAAGCACTTCATGCGGACAATGAAGCCGCATGAGATGCCTCAGCACAGGAGCTCCCGGGTCCTCAGCCACGACTTTCAGGATGCTATTGCTACTAATCTAATGCTGTAATCTATTGCCGGTCATATAAACCCGAATTCTGTGGGGTAATTGAGTAACACATGGCTATCATGTTGACAGTTCAACAACATTCATTGCATAATTTACGTTGTTGAGCAGTCAAATTTTTCGAACATGTGAAGCAATCAATTAGCAATATCCTTCAAAACGCAATTAGAGTGCGGGAACGATACCACAGTAAAATAAAGTAATGATACTGTGACGATACTCAATCATGAATCTCGAATTAAAACTAGATTTCAATTGGGATTTCCAAGAAAAATCTGACAGTTTTTTATCTAGACTTACCTCACACTGATTACCATTTTATAACAGGCACTAAGTAGGTATGTAGCTATCCTAGGATTGTACCTAGGTACTTAAATTCATCATCGTTATTGTTTTGTGTTATGTACTTAAGTCAAGTAGGTATACAGAAGTTTTCCATGTGAAAATAATGAGTTAGGAAGATTACCTACTACGTACATAATTGTTCAATAAATAATTAGCTTTGTATTTTTACCGTAACAATAGGAGACGAAAATATTATCCAATGAAGAAATAACAGTTTTGAAAACGCAAGTCAGAGATGTCAGGGAGGAGGCAGAGGAGTTAAAAATTACCTTAGTGGAGAAATCTGAACAATTACAGGAGTATCGCGTGAAGGTAAAACAAAGACTCACCTTTGTACCTATTTTTTCACTTACTTTTTTTTCTTGTCTGTTTCTATATGTGTGTACATAAATGGTGAAATAAATAAATAAGGCCAGATTTTTATAGTTTTCTATAAGTACGTATAATAACTACCTATTTTATTCTTTGACTGTTTAGAACCCGACTAGGCTAATAAGCAGCCTCTTCTGCTGTTGGTGTCGAAAAAGTCTTTAAGACTGACTGGCAGCATGACTGTCAGCAATGACCAGCCGTGCTATTCTGTAAACACCTCCCCGTGAAAACTTGGGTGAAGTGAGCCGTCATTCCACCTGATTGACACTTTTCACAGCTCACTTTAAAATCACGTCACCTAAGTTTTAACGGGGAGATTTCTTACGGAATAGCAATGCTGCTCTCTCCTAAGAAAGATCGTAACATAGACGCTACTGGACTAGTCCTTACCAATCTATGGGGTTATTCCTCACTGTTATTTTAGCAGTTATGAAACGCATATGCTCAGCAGAGCTCTTGATTATTGAACCATGTAAATTTTCTTTTTAGCATGTAGTTAGATACCAAAAACAAACAAATAAGCAGTTATTAGCTTGTTTTTGGTATTTAACTAAGTAATCATATTTACAGTATCTGCAAGCTCAGCAACAAGTAGAAGAGCTGAAACGGCAGTTAGACATTATAGAATTTGATAACAAGCAAGTTTCCGATCAAATACAAGTAGAAATACAGAAGATGAAAGTAAGTACCTAGTAATTTTTATTTGGTGTGGGCAACTTTCCTCCCAGTTGTTAAGCGCTCCATCTAGTGCTAGTGAAGTAAACAACGAGTAGCGAGAGTAACACTTCTTAGCGTAGTAGTTCTTGTAGTTCCATAGTAAAGCAATAGCCAGCGCGGTTACCAACAAAAAAAAAAAATATGGCTTATTTTTTATAACCTGCAGGCCAATTCCCATTTGAAAACGTTCAAAATCTAGTCGCAATCTCATCTCAGCGACAATCAATGTCAAGAACTTGTCAAAAATGGTGGTATTTTTGACAGATTAAGACAGATCAGACTATGAACATTTTTAAAATTACGAAAATTGCCCCCTCTGTTCTCTGAGATAAGTAGAATTAATAGAACATTAGGTAAAGAAAGAAAAAAAACATTGGTAGGTTAATTGAAAAAGCCCCTAAAAGAGCAATATGTATTGATGCCAATCTAGCCATTAAGTAATATTGCTTTAGCAAATTTATAGTGATGGCTTGTACCAAAGTAACATCCATAGTTGTGTGCCGACGGGATGAAATTAGGTTAATCCCACCGGTTTTCATAGGGATGCATTTACAAAGGTAGAGTGCCGCCGTTCCTATGATTAGATTAGTTCCCTAGATCAACTCCAGCTTCGAGTTTGAGACTAGGAGATTTCGGAGGCGGTCACAAGTGCAACTGCTTAGCGTTGGGTTCGATTCCCTGGTCGAGCAAATAAGTCTATTGAGGTTTTCCATTAGGAATCAAATTCATGCAAAGCTCGACAAAAAAATCTAACGATATGAAGTACTTTTGAATAACTGGGACTTAAAACTCGATCATAATATGATGTATGTTAATTTGCGTAAAATACTTAGACCACTTCACGTTTTTACAAAATGTTGGAACATGTTCAGGAAAAGATAGCCTCTTAAAAATAGAACGTACATTGTGATAGAACTTTTCTAAAATTCTTCATTCATAATTTCGATAAACGTCTTATTAATTACCTTCACTTCTCTCGACATTTATCCGTGTTCGCACTATGCAAATGCACCCAAGGACAACAACCGGTTAGAACTATTGTAGGAAATGGAAACAAAGAATCCAATATGATTCTGGGTTTGGGTGGCTAAAGTGAAGTGGTTATCCCGGGAGATACGGTCAGTGGGGTCGCTACTGCCTAGCGGCTCAACACATGCTGACCTGCGGCTTTCTGTATCTCTCTAGGTCTGGCTCCTCGCCCCAGACTAAGCCCCACCCCGACGTCAACGTAGAGATACGGCGGTGGGGCTATTATTATTATTATGAACTTTAACTTAAAGCCAAGTATATTTTATTACAGATGCAATTTCAAGAGAAGTTGCAAGAGTTGGCACCTTTGCCAGACTTGCTAAAAGGTGCTCAGATACAACTTCAAGAGGCTAAGCAACTGCAACGACTGGCTGAAGACAGCTCGCAACAACTTTCTAACGAATTACACCGAGTCAAGGAAAAGGTTTGTAAATTAACCATTGAAACCATTCTGACTGAATATATGTACATATTTGACCCTCTGAAATGTTGCCACGTCAGTAACCTTTAGAAACCATGTGTATGACATCTTGAAACAATCCCTTCAAACAAAGAGTTAGATACTTAAATTAAAATGGATTTTTAAAAAAAACTTAAAGACCTGCTTTATAGGTAATCAATAAATGTAAAAGACTATTTGAATGATAGGTACTGTGACATCCTACTATTGTAATCCTTTATACTTTGACGTCTTACGCTTTGATACTCTGACATTTAATGGTACTTTGACGTTCTAAGGGCTGATTTTTCAATCATCTGATAACTTTATTCGAGGAATAATTTTGAAATTTGGACAGTTATTTCATACAAAAACTGTCAAACGTCAATTTTATTCCTCGAATAAAAGTTATCTTGCGATGGAAAAATCAGCCCTAAACAGGATTATTTTTAACCGACATTCCTCAAATTAAATTTTAAGTCATAATTATGCAATCAATAATGTTAATAGTAACCTAATACTTATATCTGTCCTGTAATAAATTAATGCAAGTAGGTACCTAATATTTGCACGCCATACTTAGCAGAATGTGATGATACCATTGACTAATCAGTAAGACCTTATAATGTACCATATTCTAACCAATAAATGATAATGATTATAAAACTGCGTGTCATTTCATCACTGGTACTAGAATTCTGTTTATCAATACTAAAGCCTAGCTTTCGTTTGGAAACTCTCCAGAACATATTCCAATTATTTTTACTCTCATGGCATAAATAATTTGGCTTTGATTAACTGATCAAGGAAACTGGAAGAACTCATACATGTACACTGTCATCTGTCAATTTTGTTTTACCAAAAAATCGATGTGCAAACACCATTTCTGTAGCTTCACCATTCAGATAAAAGCGATTGCGCCTATAGATTTGCTAACAACACTTGACGCTTACAGTTGGTCCTTGCTGTGAACAATTTGAACCAAGATAACGTCGAAAAATCCAAACTATACGACGCGAATAATTCGTTGAAAGCGGCTATGGAAGATAAAATAAAAGAAATAGAGGAAACCTCGAAAGCTTTAGAGGAATACAAGTGAGTGTTTTTATTTTTCTACCTTTTTTATTTTGATACCCTGATCGCGTTTGACCACTATCTCACCCAATGGTAAGCGATGACGATACGATATAGTCGACGGTGGAGCGGGCATTCCTAGAAGTACCATTCACTCTTTACTCGAAGATACCCAGGTTACACCTAGCTGTCAGGAAACATATTCCGACAGGCACCATAAGGTGGATGCTCCAAGGTAGCCCGCGAAATTCAAATTTTCTTACGTTTTTTGCAATTTGCTGGTCAGTACTAAGTTGTACGTTGATTACAATATGATTCGCGGCCGTAACAAATATGTATTTACAGAATTATAATCATTAAAGTCATCAACACAACTCTAAGATCAAGTAATCCTACTGAATGACTATTTCATGAAATCTTGACATTTTAGGATTATGCTAACTTAACAAGTTGTATTACTGATTCTTATGATTATAATTCTGTAAATACATATTTGTTACGGCCGCGAATCATATTTTAATCAACGTACAACTTAGTACTGACCAGCAAATTGCAAAAAACGTAAGAAAATTTGAATTTCGCGGGCTACCTTGGAGCATCCACCTTAACTATATGCAGGAAGAAAGCTATCTTATTGATTGCAGAATTTCTTGAATGAAAAGAGATTAAGATTTCCATCTTGTCTTTAAAAGTCCAGTTCTGATGCCTTGTTCAGGTCGGATCCAGGATCGGTCTTACAAGCACGATGGCGATTCCCAAACATGCAGATAGAAAGATAGATAGAACATGCTTTATTGTACACCATAATTTAACAAAACTCATTAACAAAAGCATATGCAGGGCAAAAGGATGTTCTTATCGCTTATATTTACCAGAAAACCTCCAAGTATATATTATCGATTTAATAAAAGATAGTAGAAAGTAAAATATAAGATAGTTTGTCTTCGCTGGACTAGGGAAGACAACTAGAGTTCCATACCAATTTCCAATGACAGGCTCTTAGGAAGTAAAGTATCAAATCTCGCTCTTTATACATCTCAAAATCACTCTCGGCCCTTCATGAATACGTTATTCTAATAATTATATTCGTGAGGTATAATGTGTTCCCTTTTCGGATTTAACTTGTTTTATGACAGGTTTCGTAATTTTCTAAGTAGTTAACTAGCTTATCTAATGGTAAGTTTCCACGTCTTAATAAGCTCTAGGTTATACAGGAGTCGAAATCTGCGACATTTATAGGCAAATAAGGCAATTAAGGCAAATTAATAATGATCTTTACTGCCTCTGTAACTGCATCCGACACATCTTAATTCATTATAGTTATCTCGGGTGATTCATTTCATGAGGACAAGCATAATTTTCTCAGATTCCTGCTCGATCTAAAGCCGGTGACCGGGAACATCCCGCGCTGGGTTTGTAACCGACCGTTGATTGCCTTAACTGCTTTTAGTACCTGCTTAGCTTATAAGGAAATAGTTTACCGTCGTTTAAACGTCTTAAAAGTCTCGAGGATAATGTATTCTTTGAAATCATTTTTTTTTTTTTACTAGAATCAAATCAATGAGAGCCGACGAGAAGTTAATACAGCAAGAAATACGATTTAAGGAGAAAGCTGCCGAATGCACTCAGTTTCTGAAGGATTTAGAAGAACTTAAATCTGAAAATAGCAGATCTCTGGTTCGGGGTAAAGAAAGAGCTGATTCCATGCGCAGATACTTACAGACCCAGATATCAGAACTAGAAAGACAGTTGATCCAAAGTCGAGCGCATTGCAGAGCTTGCCAGAAGGAGAGGGACGAGGTATACAAATATCAGTCTTACATTTACAACTTGGAATTACACTAAACTATAGTAAACTAGCGACTCGCCTCTGCTTCGCACGGTTTTTACGACTAGACAAAACATCATCATTTTTATATATGTAAGTTTAATATTAATGTATTATGCATTAGCGAATGGCCTTTGGCGTTTGCAATCTAAGGTAACTTTTCACTGTCGGGAAATAATGTCCTGTGATTTCTTCTTCCGTTTACGCCATTCTTCTAAGTACTGAGATTACATTTGCGGTAATAATGGTTTTGAAATTATATCATACAAGCAAGATATAATGTTTTTTTATCAATCATAACTAGATGGCATTTCCCTAATAATAAATACTTCATGCATTGAAGTCATAGTATTATGTTAATATGGTCAAATCTTATCTAAATGGTATGCAAGCTTACTACGCCAAATATACCATGGTTATAGTTCAGACATTCAAGCTTTATAGGGTAATTCCAGGATAGGTGCCCCACTTTTTGATAGGGAGCCATAACTTAATAATTAATAATCTTTTGGCCATACGTCTTTTGCATATGGTAACTTTGATCTTTAATCTATGATGGTATCCCATTTGTTTTACACAAATTTCATAGATTTGGAGGAAATTGTGTCTTTTTTACTCCTCTCAAAAATAGGATAGATGCCTATCGTGAGGGATAGAAGACTCATGGTAAAAATGCTTCAAGGGATAGATGCCTAACGTGAGGGATAGGAGACTCGCTGTATGAATGCTTCAATATTAGATGCTAATTGAAATAAAACATACTAGTTTCAATAATCAGTTTGTATTCAATATTTAACATTAATTTGTGACATCTTTTATAATTATATGTCTATCTAGAATTATTAAACAAAAGAAGCATTTTTATATTAGTGAAATAATAATCATCTTATACATCTAATTAACGTAATCAATATAGTTTTCAGAACTAACGAAATATAATTTTATCAGTCTTATTCTTCTTATACCTTAGTGATACCGCAATCATCTTATGCTTAACATATAGCATTAGGTTATCGCTTAAATTCAGTCTGTGATGTAATAGCTTTTAGTTTACCACATCTCGAACAGTAAATTTGGAATTGTGTGCATGTCTCATGTAGCCATTGCCGACACGTGGCACATGCAATCCAATCTGATTTGGATTTAGTCAAATTGTAGTTTTCATAACATTCTACACAATAATTATCAACTTTTCCAAGCTTTCTTCAGTCCAACTAATTTGACGGGGGACCACCCCAGGTTTTCTTTTATATTTTCGAGGCATTTCTTCCACCTGCAATATGAAAACATTTATAGAAATATGTAGTTAGGGATGGATGCCCCTAAGGGCATCTATCCCGGACAGCAGATGGGGCAACTATACTTTTAGCACAGGATAGATGCCTTTATTAATAAAAAAAAAATTAAAAAGAAAACTATAATTTATAGCATTATTTCGTGTACTTTAAACTGTAGTATCAGCAAATAAATTAAAAAGATATAGAATTTATAACAGAGTGAAAAGATATTCGATAGTCAGTACTTACGATTAAGTATAATTTCAACGCTTGAGATGGCCTCGCCGCGGAAGATTTTTACACTCACGGGCAAAACGCGTGCGCTCTCGAGTGCGGTTGGCGTGGCACTGGGGTCTTAGGGGGGAGCGCTTCCTATTGCGTAGTACGATTTTAGCCTACGACATTTCTAACATAGAGTATTCAAAGCCGCGGCACCTATCCCATTGGGGCACCTATCCTGGAATTACCCTATATGAAAAAAAAAAATGGACTTGCTGCCTACTCATTAGGAAAATGTAAGGATCCCCCAATTCTCACATCTTTACTTTATACAAAACAATATTCGCGCAGTATTTTTTTTGTGATATAATGCCACGTGCAAAGTTGAGCTTAACAAACAAAATTGAGTTGTCCTATCGAGAGCAGAGTGAACTTTGAAGGGCTGTACTATGATCTGTTTGATTCCTGCCAGCAACTAAAAATTTATTCATTCATGCACATTCATAAGGAGCTGAGAGGTTTGTAAAGTGCGGTCGGTGACAATAATTATAATTATTCGGAGCGAGCGCAATCAACCTGATATTATCTACTGATTTTATTGAGCACTTTGAACAACATCAGGTTTAAAGGATTCAAGTATTAGGAACTTGGAATAATAATGATCTAATTAACTAATCACGATGCTATGTATTTTAGACAGTAAATATATTCTGAAATCACGTTTACCCTCAGTTATTTTGGCAAACGTACGTCACAGACGAACTTTAAAATAAGGCGCGCATTTTAAAACAATTTTGTAAAGATATTAATTGGTAATGTAAAATCTACATACACGTAGCATTAAATTGATAAGCTTAGAATATGAATGTACAACATAGTGAGTCTAACTTGATGATGTTAATGCGAATTTGATTATGAACTATGAAAATGACTTAATAAACTTTACTACTGACCCGCTTCACAAGGGAGAATGTAGGTACTGAAAACAGTTTCCCTAAATTAAAAACATTCAAAATCTAGTCGCAATCTCATCTGAGCGAGAAACAATGTCAAAAACTTGTTAAAATGTAGATAATTTAGAAGTATTTTAGACCGATTTAGACTAAGATTAGAATGCGAACGTTATTATTAAAAACACGAGAATTGCCACATTGATTCAGCGACATGACAGTATTAAAACATGATGCTTTTGGTGCTCTATTTAAATGATTTTTTTTTATACACGCCTTCCGGAATAAGTTCTTTAAACGTTTTATTCATACTGTGCGATGGTGAAAACCTCATTAAAATCCATTGTGTATTTTAGAAGAACTAATTAAGCGGTCACACATATGTTATTACAAATATGTATTTTTGTTATATTATACTGTATTCATACTGTTTAAATATAGATTATTATATTATATAGATTCTCATTGCTAAGATCGCACTTGCAAGTTCGTAAGAATAAGAATCTATAGGGACCTACTCACAGTTAACTCACGATGATCCCTTATGCCTTCTCTAGTGTCATTTGTATTTGGTTTGTATGGGTTACCTACTGTCCAACAAAAGCTAATCTATTCTGTAAAAATCTCAACGTGAAAACTAAGGTGAAGTAAGCTGTCAGTAGTGTCAATCCTTAGCCTCAGGTAGAATGACAACTCACATCAAGCTTACTTCACCTAAGTTTACATTGCCAGTTATTGTTTCATATACCATGTGGGGACGACAATAACACAATAAATGAAAACATTGGCAATACTAGTGCGTAGGAGTATTTTAGAACCATCAAATACCTACCAAAATCCAAAAATTTAACTATAAAAAAAAATATGGGTCGACTGTGGGTTTTAGCCATCAACCGACTAACTGTAGAGTGACTAGTTTAATAACATGTATTTGGATGAATTTTAGTTTGTAGACTGGGAACGTAATTAGTTTACACTCTGTTCACTAGGTTAACCATTTTTTGACAGCTGCCTTAGAACGTAACTATTCAATATTACGTAAAAGTTAACTTTAAAATGCGTAATAAGTAAAATAAATATATAAACTGCTTTATCTTATTGAATTATTTTACTTATGCTCCTTACAGACATCGTGTATCAATTTAGACAAAAAATATAATATATAATTCTATATAATTCCTGGCAAATAATTATTTTTATATAATTTTTAAAAATTACATTTTATCGTGACAGTGATGGGATCGAATGTATTCGCTTCAAATGAATAAATCGGAAATAATCATTTTATATTCTAAGTAAATCAGTATAGAAAAACCTTGCATCTACTCAAATATCAATATAATATATAAATTATTTGCCAGGATTCGGATTTGCCACGATAAACAAGATGTTAATGTTTTATTTCGATTTTAAAACTTTCATAAAATGTTGTGAATAAAAACGGTGTGTTTTAATTATGTAGTAAACCCCATATTTATGTGTATATATTAAAAACACAATTGATACGGTAAACCAGTGTATACTTTAGTTTTACGCTAATTTCTGCAAAATTGAAATTAAAGTAAACAAAGCGGTTTATGTATATTGTTTTGTATTTAATAACAATCAACATAGGCATAGAAACCGCACTATTTTTTATTCGACAGCAAAATATCGATAGTTGATGCTAAATACAAAAAAAGAACCAACGGGTTGCACTCCGCGAGTGTCGGCAGAAGTGAAAACTTGAATATGAACGTTGTGCATTTTTGATATTTTGGAATGGTTAGGGAATAATTTTGCACGAATTGCTTTAATTATCAGTATAAAAGTACTGTCATTTATGTGGTAAAATACAATATTCATTTCTACTCTCCCTCCGTCTTACAAATTTTCGATCAGGTCACGTGTCCTGACGCGAGTTTAACATTTTTTTACCCATCACAACAAAAGTATACAACGCCGCTAAAGAAGTTTTCACTTAAAAAAATATATAAACTTCTGAATTGAGAACCTCCTCCTTTTTTGGAGGTGGTTAGTTAAAGGGAAATTATCGAAATGTGTGTTATAACGTTGCTGCAATCACTAGTTCTATCTGTCAAAAAACGGTTAACCTAGTGGACAGACTGTAATTAAATTTTTACCTACGAAGTTTTATTTATTGTCGTATTAACGTCCCCTGTCTGTATCAAAATACTATGTAAACTTCACCCATTCTCACCTCACATAAGCTGGTTATGATTGCTTAGTGAGAGTTCTTAGATATAATACATTAGGTTGTCATAAAACTTGAACAATATTAATATGAGATTTTTTATATTAATATTTTAGATTGGTATCAGGTAGCTATGAAAGTAAAAAGAAAGCAAACAGCTATATTTAGAAACAGTCTACATTAATTAGTTCTTTTAATTAATTAGTTTTCGTTTTTAGATTCGCCAACGCATGCAAATACAGATTAATAATCTTCAAGAAAATTTTGAACTATCAGAGATCCGACTTCGGGCTCTGCAAAATCAAGTGACGTCATTGAAAAACAGCTATACTGTGGTCCTGGCTGACAATGAGGATATCAATGATTTAAACAAGATAGTTGCTCCATAAATATGGTCTCCCAAAGCTGTATCAAATCATGTATCCATAACTACCTAGTTACAGGATTTCCTATATCTATATTCCTATCTATGGTAGGTACCTTACCTACCATAAATAGGAAGTCCTGTCAAAAAAATAGCAAACATGAATGTTTTTAAATTCGATTGGGTACTTTACACTTTATCATGTAGTTACAGTTTTCATATAAGTAGTGAAAACAATATGCCTACTCATTCTTAGATTGATAAATAAATACACAAAAAAAATTCGATGTCTATGCATAATAATATAACCAATAAACTGTTTTTGTTTTTGACATAGTGCAAAATGGTTGTTTTATTTGATTAATAGTACCTAGGAATTAAAAAAAAATATTTTATTTTAGTTTTGGTTGATGATATTAATTTTCGATAAGCCTATTTAAGAATAACAATAGTACCTAATATAAGTACTACCTACATTACATAACGTAGGTACATAAATACAATTTTGCGATTATAATTACATTACTACATACATATACATACATTATTTACTCAAAACTATCTGACCTGCACCCTTATTGCGAAACACACAATCAATCTCAATCTGAATCATTTTGAAGGATATTGCTAATCCATTGCTTCATAAGTTCGACAAAGGTTACCTTCATAAAGTCTGCTCAACACGTAAATAACGCAATGAATGTTGTTGAACTGTCAAAATGAAACCGATTCTGATTGATTGTGTGTTGCGCAATTAGGGTGCTGTTCCCTAAAACTCGATCGCAGCGCCATCTACCGGATCCTTTTGTGAAACTAATCCATCCATCCACTCGCACACAATTATTTTTTTATCAAAATCGGTCCAGCCGTTTAGGAGCAGTTCAGTGATATACACACGTACAGAAGAATGATGGAGGAACCCGGGGCAGGAATAAAAACTTAGAAAAGCAAGATAATTAAAAATGCATTCTTTTATTACTCTCATTAATGTTCTTTAAAGTTAACGTAAAATAATTGTCGGGATGATTTTTCAATACTTAGATTAACTATTATCTTAGGAATTAATATGGCGGCTTGACATATTATTAACAGTACAAAAACTGTCAAAACAAAATTTATATTCCTCCAATAAAAGTTATCTGGCTATTGAAAAATCAGCTCTTAGTCTGCTAGTTAGTACTTGGAGATATTCGAACTTAAAAAAAAACCTTCTTTTGCCCCATACGGTACCCGGGGAAGGAAGGTCATACGCAGGGCATAATATGCATACCCAGACGTACAGTGCCCTCCAAAAGTTAGTTGACACTTGTCCTCGATATAGTGAACAGTTCAAACATTTGAAACTAGAATTTTAAATCATAATGTCGCATTACAGCTAAAGTGGACAACGAGTCAACTAACTTTTGGACGGCACTGTATACTCTTATGTTAGTCTTAACCGAGCAATAACGGAGCAAATGAGAAAGACTTCGTAATCATTAGCCTCTTCACCGGCACAGGAACAGTGGGCTCATCTGTAACATGCAGGGCAAGTAACCAAACCCTCTCTAGATTCTGAATACCAATATCCAGAGTACATAACCTCCTTATTTTATTTTCTGATACTTTTTCTTATTTTTTTATTTCTCTTCAGTCTTACTTTGATGGTGTCGTACAATAATTGGATCTGCAGAAAAAAGATAAAGTTTTATGCGGGGCAAAACGGGCACCCTGCTCATTTTGCACCCCCAGAAATGCCCTCGAGTTCGTATAAAATAAATGTTAACCAAAAAATCAAAAAAATATTTGGTAATTGGTTCACCAATTCCCCTAGTTACAATAGTCACGTAATTGAACGTAGTAATTTATTTAAGAACGAAGAATTTCACGCAACCGTGAATTAGCTACAACACAGGCTTACAAAAAAAAAAAAAATTAAATGCGTCTCTTGCGTATAATTTTCCTTCTGTCAAGAAGTGAATTATAGTGACGCACACAAAACCACTTGTCTCGCAAGTGCCAGGTTGACTGGAATCCTCTAGTAGACTAGTACCGAAGGTTTCGGTTTATGATGTTGCGAAGGAGAGGGGGTATTACCCCAGAGGTTCGCAATGCCCCGGCTTCCCTTAGATAACGTTGTAGTAAATCTTGTGTTAATCCAAATGCAACTTCTGCATTTTACTCAAGCGGGTTTCAATTGCCATTCGGAAAATCACCAGTAATGACGCAAAAGAAATTGATCCTCGAAATGTCCCAGTACAATAATCGAAGTGTAGTGTGTAGTGATTCTTAGGCTCACTTTCACCACAAATCACTAAATATATTATGCGCTAAACAAATCTAAAACATCGTTCTATGTCTGTCAGTAATTTAAAGATGACAGGGATTGAATTATGTTTTATATAAGTTTAGCATATTATCTGGTTCGCATGCGTCCAACAAGTGCGCAAATATTACGTGCATATTGCGTACGCGATAGCCGTATTCTCGGCCGCGATACTGGCGGCTTTGTTCGAGTGGCCGCGCGGCCTGTGCCTGCGCCCTTGTTCGACTTGAGGCCGTGCCTCTCCACTTGCTCGCTTAATGTCAACGCACCGCTAACTACGCTTCACTTAATTTTTATTATTACGATTTTTTACATGAGTTTCCCTATGCTCTGGTTGACTCCTGCGCTACCAGTTTGCTCTGCGATCTACCTGATACAATTTGCAAATTATTGGGTTTATTGTTATGTTATCGTAGCTACCTGGGAGAGGATTAAGTAAAAGAGACTATAGCTAAGTGTATTATTAGATAATAGTCGTCAGTGATAAAAAAGAACGAAAAAATAGGTATTCCTAATCTATTACTGCAAGTGTCAAAACCACTAGATACTTTATGTGCCCAATTGCCAGCTAAACCAACTTGTTTTCCAATACCTGCATTGAGTTATCACTTGGAACAACCTATTATGCTGATTGCTATACAAAGTAATCAAAACATGTCTACATCGAGGGTGATTTAAATTCTACAAGTACTAAAAACTATCGCGAAGGCATTCAACAGACAATATAAAATATAAAACTATAACAGGTTAGCTCGTCGTTAACTAGTAACTAAATAACCTTCATGCAAGTTAAAATTAAATAAAGCGGAATCTAGGCCTTAAATGCGTATATTAAATTCCTACAGTCACGTCTTGCTGTTTAAACAGCTGTAAATAAAGTGTGAGTGAAACAATAAAGAGGTGAGACCTATTAGCATTACCTCCAAAAGTTATAATTATAGCAGTGCTAATTGAATAGGAAGGAAGTAGTATAAAGATTTTATTAGGTACGTTTCATGTCTTCCTTTTACAGAACTTCCTTTTTTTAGTGTCTTAAAAATCAATTAATATTCTCTTTTTCACAATCCGATTAGGTTCGAAGACTTTGGTTCGGTCGTATTCCTCAGAGGGCGACAAATCTTATTAGGTACCCGTGTGCTCGGAGGCTCCGAGACCCGTCGCCTCACTGATTGCTTCGTGCCTTCACGAATCACTTCATTTTATTTAATTTTGCTTTTAAATGTCTTTTAAATCCGATTGATAAAGCTCTAGTATTAAGCTTGTGGCTTCAATTGATTAGGTGAATTGGTTTGGTACCACAGAGAGGTGCATTTCAAAGGAGTTGTATTAAATGCTTAAATTATATGTAAGTAGATGTATCACGATCATTAATCCATTTAACACATATTAGGTTGCAAATAGTTAAATAATAAATTGGATGTAAGTAGGTTTAACTTTAAAGAACTTTTTGGCAAAGCTCAAGTGAACTCTAGTCGTAAGTAGCTGGTGGTAAGTCTCTTGGAGACATACGTGAGGTTGCTAAATGAAACATCGTATTCCACGCAAACGCATATTTATTTTTTATGATTCATTTTTATATATTTTTGGTGCTCCATTTTTTATTTATTTGTGTTTCATTAAATTATAAATTAATACTAATAATAGTAAAGGTCTCGGTAAACGCACACAGGCTCCGTAAATGGGCAATCGGGAGTGCCGTGCAGTTTCCGAGACCCGGGCAATGAGCTGGCATAATAAATAATACAATAAGGTACAAAAAGGAATTCAACGAAGTACCATCGGATGGTTTTCACAATCGCTCACACATACACTCCACACACGCCAACAACAGTCTTACATCTATTATATCACTAGCTATACAGAATGCGGCGAGGCCGCGTGCAATGAACCATGGAAGTGTACTACGGGCAGGCTGATTACTCGAAGTGCGAGTGCTTGAGCTTTTTCACGGCGTTGGTGAGGTGCAGCATCTCGGTGTTGAGCTGCCAGATGAGCGTCTCCAGCTTGTCCACGGAGTCCAGCACTTCTACGCGCTCCGTGTGCGGGTTGAAGCGCACCTCGAAGGGTCGCGACATGGTCGACACCCAGCGTCTGTGCCAAGTAAAACAAAGGGTTAGTTTAACTGTGCAAAAATTAATAACACATTTTTTTACACATCGTCTTGAGATTCAATTGCTACAATTACCTGAATTTATCTTTGGCATCTTCGAAACTTTCGGCTACGTAATAGATGGGTTGGTATTCCTGGTCCTGGTAGGGCTGCACGGAGGTGGACGCGGGCTCGAATGGTCTCAGTTCCGGCTTGTCGCTGAGCGCATGCAGCAACTCGCCGATGGAGGACAAGAGAGCGGCACCGTACGCCTTCAGCTGTTGGTTCTCCTTGCACAGGCCGAACTCAACAGTGAACCAGTACACCTGAGACAAGACAACATCGTTTATAATACACCGCCATCGGGCGTACTCGTATTAATGCAGCAACACTGTTCAGATAAATTTCGCAACAGCTGGGCCCATTCACAAAATTTACATATTCGCATTGGCACAAATAAAATGTTATAATGATGTTCTACTAGGGCTTGTAGACTCGAAACTTACAGTAGAGAGCTTTTCGATTTCAGGGTCCGAAGCGCCAAGAGATGCAAGACCGATCTCTTGCGAGAACTGGGCGAAGCTGAGGTCGGCCAACAGAGGGATGTGTCCAAGCAGCTCGTGAATACAATCGCTGTAAAAATAAATCATTGTTAGCTACATTTTGGCTAATCCTATTTTCAATGGGTGGCATCTAATTTAATTTTTAAACTCTCCTGAATACTATCGTCCATAACACAGAACAAAGTACAATGCAGTTGATGGAAAGAGGCAATTCATTTATAACTATAGCCCGTGATAGCAAAGTCCTGGCTCCTGCAGTCGTAAAGTGTAACTTAGTTATGTAATAAGCGAGCAATTTAACAAAGTTACAGTTCCATCACGACACTGCGCCGTCCTTTCGTCGGACTCGCAAATTGTTTTATGTTCAAGGATGCCGAATATTCGCGCGCCTAGACATAATAAATAACTTACTTGTAAAAATTGCATTTAAACAGAATACGTGTACTTGTAATTAATTAAGTGGTTTGTTCTACATAGGTTTATGATGTTTGTTCAATTTACATAACATCAACAAGGACTGGTTGCGTAATATTTCCGTAAAGAGACTCGTCAAGGAAATCATTTTGAACCTAATTTAATTATCGTTAATGAATAATTCGGTCATATCCATACCCGTATTTCCGCGTTGGTAATTATCATGAAAATGTACTTATTAACTATAATTTATACAGATTCTAAGTCGTAAAACATCAGGATGATTGAAAAGCTATAAACTCAAAGTGCATGATACTTACGGTTCAGGAGTGTGGAAAGGCGAGTTGGCGTGGCGAACGTATTGGGTAGATTGAAAGACTCGGAAGGCCAGGGAGGCGAGGAAGTCGCGGGCGGTGAGGAGACCAGCGGCAGGACGTAGCGTGAATCCGGTGTGCTTGCGAAGGAAGTTGCTCACATCCTCCAGCTGAGGAATGTGCTGTGGCACGAAGATGTCTGCCGCTTGAAGCTTGCCGAACGCTACTTTGTACTCCTTGCAGGCGTGCTTCGGCATCAGGTCCAGCACGGTGTTGAACACTCGCTGCCAGGTAGCGTTCTCAGACTCCTTGTAACTGATGTGTGGGATTGGGTCTCCGTATTTGTAACCGAAAGCAATCTCAGCGATTTGCTTCCTGCGTTCCCTGTAATCCTTGTCGGCGAAACCGGGATGGTTCATATCCAATTCAGGTTCATATTTGGTCATTAGATGATTGCAGTTATCGAGATCCGAAGCGTGGCGAGGGAACCACGGGGTTTTGCTTGACATGTTGTTCTCGGATACGAGGTTAACTCCAGCGAAAGAGGTTGACTGACGAAGAGATCTGATAAGTTGCAATAGGTTGATGCGAGACATGCTCACTTTCACGAGAGCATCAAACTGGACACCGGAGAGTTGGGACGGACGAGTCTCGAGATGCTGGACACATCCTTTGTAGTTGTCGATGGTCTTGAGGATGCGTGCCAGGGAGCCCATTCCATCTCGCATGCGCAGCAGTAGCGCGGCTTGTTGGATAGCCTGCTCTGCCTCGGGAGATTCACTTGCAGCGTTCTGCAGGATCACTTCTTCCTCGGTCAGAGTATAGTCTGCAAAGACATTACACATTGAACACGATGCCACGATTTAATAAAAATAGGTGTCGCTAAATAAAACACACTATGAAAATACTGACCGTCGTCCGTTTTTACCGCATCATCACCGATATCAGCATCAGCTAAATAAACGAAAATAAAATAAAAGTAAGAAAAAATAAACAAAATAATAAAAGTAACAAATAATATTCAAATGAGACAATTACCGAGATGACCGTTCTTAGTTTCATCTTGTTGGGTTCCATCTTCGACAGTCGGGGAGTTATCACCATTGCCAATATGAATCCCGTCTTGGATAAAATCGGAATCCAAGCCAGAGTCTAAATTAAAAAACAAAAATAAGAAAAAATAAAAACTTACGGAACGAAAAAATAAGGATAGAGTGATAATAAACGTAAATAAAGAAAAATGTCGGTTTCGATCCGTGCCTTAAGGTGGCACTGATACGATATTATTCTGATCACGGTGAATTTATTGCGGTTTCAAAACCACCTTTGCTTTCATTATGCATCATAATAATATCACATGCTTTAAACGAGAGGTCATTAAATCTTGGAGTCGTGAAATTGCGTTCAATCGTGGTCGTTCGAGTTTTCAAGGATCGATGGTAGTTCCCCGAGTGTATCATTTAAACCATTTACTTTTTAATTGTGTAGGAGTCGGTTAGTTAGAAAGGTGAAGCTAGTTGCCCGTTCGGAAGCGTAGATTCCGTATGTAGATAGATACTGTTTTATATACAAGTGATTTACATAATCACTGGTTTCTTTTGATTGTTGTGTTTATATATATATATTTTTTTTTTGTTTTTTTTTTTGCATCCTTGATTGACTTACCATTGGCGCGGGCGCGAGCCTCTTCAAGAACGCTTTGTTTGGTCTGTTTGACAACAAGTGTCTCGAACCTGGCGTCGTCTACAAGTGAACGGCGACGAGATGGGTAACCGTTCTGAAACAATACAATAATTCTTCGTTTAGTACAAAAATATCTTTATTTACAATGGTTTCTATGTAAATGGAATAATGATCAAATGAAGTGTGAGTTTATGCAAGATGTCCCACTAATTAATGATCTGACTGACAGCTGTAGAGATAGTATAGCTCTGTTAACAAAGTATGCAATTATGTCTAATGTCTGAGTATCATCAGTAGTTAATTACCAATCTTCTGTGTGTTGCTCAAAATAAAACTGTTGTTGATATTATATCGTTGCGTGCATCGTTATTTTTTATTCCATAGTGCCATAGGTACCTAATAGTTTTGAAGGAAAGACTATAAAATGAAACGGCTGAGGCGTGGGCGAGAAACGTCTTCACCCCAGCGAGCGAGCACAAAGGAGTCGTCTCTAAAACAGTTTGATCTTCTAAATCCTTATAAATATAAAGCGGTCACATCGCATTATATTTCATGTGAGAGTAGGAATTGCTTTTACGAAGTTCGTAAGCTTATTTCCTGAGTGTGGCCGGGTGTAAAGTGCTCCCATTATACCCGCCTTGCGCCTCGCTCCGGATGCGAAGTCGTGCGACTGAAATATTTCAAAGGAACGCGACTTTCTGGTCCGCTGCGCTCAAATGGAGCCAATTATACAGCTCAAGAGTTGTGACTACACGACTTGATTCTTGTAACAATGCGACGTTCGCTCGTTCATGTCTTTACTTAGCGCTGTCGCAAAACAAAGACGGTCTGACAACAATACTCCTCCAATACTTTCATAGGAAGTCTGCGAATTTACTTTAATATTATGAAACTTTTATGTTCTACTGATGATGTCAGAGTGGTAATACTAGTTTAGCGTCTCTAGGATAAACAAATAATACGGAAAAGCTATATCTAAAATTCCAAAAAACCCCGTGACTGTTATCAGATGATAATATCAGTGTCGTAGACGCGCGCGTTTCATGTGATAACTCCGGTTATCCTCAACTAGCGTGTTGTTTGATATGATGTGTCGGCGACAGCGTAATTTCCGTCGTGAGCGTTAAGGAGCGGTGCTGACGCGCTGGCTGGCACTGCGCGGGCGTCGAGACCTAGCATTTTCCACTAGAGTGGCCGTGCGGGCCTAACTATGTATGTCAAGGGTTGCGCTAATCACTCACTATTGTTACCGAGCCCCTGAAATGCAACGAAGTTAGTAATTACGCGACCTAAAAGCTTTTTTCCGGAGGTCCAATACATTTTCTTGTAGCAGTAGTAAACAGAAGCCTAGTACGCGTAGTAAGTGTTACAAGATTGCGGAAACGGTGTCGCGCGCTGTATTGTAAATTTAAAGGTCCGCCTAACTGGAGCGGACAGGACTCGGAATCCGGTTGATATAGCCTTGGTGTGCCCGAGTGGCCACTTCACCATTCCAATCGGTCGGCGGGTAATTAAGCCAAGCCAGAGTGCGGCCCGACCTGTACCCACCCTCCGATGTACTCCATGTACCTACGAGCACTCAATCAATTTGACGTTGCAGAACATCCAATCTGGTGGTTTTATCGTTTCGGCACGAGTGTTGAATTGAATTGCATGTACCACTGATTTGATCTCCGAGTCACGATATTTTTAAACAAAAGCGATAATTAAGCAGAATGAATATTCTTTCCGCGTTTTGGTTCACGAAAAAGAAGTTTATTGTTGACCGCTACATTTGGAAAATGTGTAATTGACTTTAAACGAACATCTAAGTGCACCAAATAACTTGTGTTGGTCAAGGGCGTACCTAAGTGACCTCGATATGATTGTAGACTGCGTTCTCAGGTTCTGCACTTTGCGTGACGGCGTCTAATTAATTGCGAATCGAGTGCGGTTCTAGTGCAATAAAAAATCGAGCGGGTAATATTTATTCGTGGATCAGCTTCGATTTTGGTGCGTTAGCACAGGTGTGACAAGCTAATTGTGCCCATCGTGTCCTTTGATAGAATTTTAACGATGTTTGCTGATTGCAGTGGACTCGGTGAGCGTCGCACCGCCTTGCATTCCGACCTTCGACGGTCAAGGAAATACAATCATTCAACCACCAATAATAAAATAAACGATAATCATAGCATGATAGGCACAGGCCTATTTATCGCATAGCGCATTTAAATAACTTAAAAGAAGCAAAACAATTTAGGAAATGATCGCAATGCAATTCAGAGCATGTAGGCACAGAACTTTTGAAATTAATTTTGTTTGTGACCAAGTCAAAACCTTGTGAACTCGACTCGATGCGTACATGCTTTGACATAATTCGCAACAAAATTTCGCATAAGCTCTGTAGTACTACCACCACAAAAGTACGATAGAAATATTGTACTATAGTAAACAATCCACAGGTGATTATTCAATACAAAGTATCCAATGTGAGGTAACGATTACGACTCGGCGACGCGTTGAATATTCACAATGCTAATTAATCTGCTCATAAACAATGAAGAGATTGATAAGAGTTGTTTTTTTGTTGTAATAGGTAAGTTTTGAGGCTACAGACTCGTCTTATGTGGAACAATGAGTTATTTAGAACATATTGTTGTGTGTATTACGCAATTTGTCACACGAAGATGCGATTTCGCCGAGAAAGTCTTTGCCACATTAACAGTGAATTAATTACAGTCCACAATAACAACGGTGTACAGACCCTGTCTGCATCGCGTAATGAGACCCGAATGACTCTCAAGCTGTATTATAAATTAATCGACGAATTTAAAAGCGAAAATATATGATTAAACGACGGAATTGATTACCTTGCTCGTTACTTTCTCACTGTTGTTTTGGTGTGGAAGTAAACATCAAATATTTTTTGAAAATCTCTCGATGAGGGCCGTGATAAGTACTACAATAAAGTCCTCGGTTATTCTTATGGATTTCTAAGTTTATGTAAATGATTGGGAAATTGCCTCGTTCAGTTAAGATTGTTGATGTTCATTGTTATAGAGTAGTACAAGGGCGAATTTGACAAGTTATAAGTAGGCAATAGCGATTACCTGATGACGAACTGATTAACATCTAATTCGCTACTATTACACAATCGAGATTTTATCTTATTATTTGTTTTATTTTATTTGTGTGCTCTATCTCAATTAAGTCACTATCAAAAATTATGGCTATAGAACACTTTACTAAAATTTACGTTGTGAAACACTGAATTTATTTTATAATTGTAATATTAAGCTGGTTTAAAGCCCCCTACAAGTAAAAATTGGTTTCTTTGTTTAAGTCAGTCAAATTGCTGTTAATACAGGAATCGCTATACCATGCGTTTTTTATTGCAATTATCTCTCTAGGCTGTCAGTGGATAACGTTAATTGTTGGTTTTTAGGACATCTCAATTATTACTAATTACAATTTATGCTATTAATGAATTATTTTAACTAAAATGAACTACTACGTTAAAATTGCATAATTATTAGATTTTTCAAACTATAAATCAATTGGTATTCAATATTATTAAGTATTCACTAATATTTGGCCGAAAACAACAACTTGTTACGATGTTGTGACGGCTGCTTGGTTTGCAAACAATTTAAAAACATGCTCAACTTTGATGATGGGAGAGAAATATTTTTTACGATGGCAATTTAAGATGAGGGGCGATAAAATGTGTGTGTGATGAGTATGAGTATAAAACGAGCTGGCAACGCGTTGCGAGCGCGTGCAGGCTGCTGCAGCTCCTCACCTCGATGCTGTAGGACTTCTTGATGGCGAACATCTCACGGTTCTTCTGGGCAGCTGCGACGGCCATGGCTTCTTTCTTATCTTCTCACGACACACCACTGGTATTTGAAGGGCCTGAACGAGGGGTTCACTGCGCGGTTAGCTAGCGTATTGTCTGCGAGAGCTTTTTGTCTCGACCACGGGCTTCTGTGCCTGTCTGTCTGCGACTCGAGCTGTCGTATTACTATAGCTAACTAAACTTTGGATTGCAAACAGACCAATGCATGATGACCGTTCGTAAGAACAGTTTAAATAGTGTTAGGCGCGCGCCTCCCACCCCGCAGCGCCTTTCGTCGCGCATGCGTCATGATCCGCGCCCCGCGCGCCGCCCGCGCCCCTCTCGCGCCTGACGCCGCTCCGCCGGCATCCCCCGGCCCTAAGCCAGCATCATCAGGTCCATCCACCAGCCACCTACCAATCACAACCTGATCCTCCAGGTTTTTCAAAAATCAATCGCTTCCGAATTATGTCCTTATCTCCAAACCTTAGATCCTTGTTCGGAAATGGCCTTATTAAAACTCGGAAGTAAACTGTTGTAACTATTAAATAAATGACTGTGACGTTATAGTTATGTTAAGTAAATAATAATGATCGATATAATGTTGATTATTAAAAATATTATTAACTTTTCTCCAGTCGCTTCGAGTGGCATTTACTAGAATAAATTAGAACGATTAGAATCTTTTGGACACACTGATATTCACTAAATAATATTAAAACAATGAAGGAAAAAAGTATTTTTGTAAAAAAGTATTTTAATGAATCGGAGGCCATGATTATTTACCTTTTTAAAAAATAATAATTTGCTCATTAAGGACAGCAAGTACAAAGATAATAACCTGTTTATTTCATGAGTCAATAAAATTTCCCGGAGTCATTATCTGTGTGATAGATTGGTTTTACCTGTGACGCGTAGCGTTACGTAGACCCCAATTTGCTACGGCTACGGGCTGCTACGATCATCCCTACGGGAATCACCTAATCGCTACGCGTGCTACGCGAAGATTTTGCAAGAGTTTATTTTAATTTTTAAACTAAAAATAACAGGTAATCAAATATTATGGTTAGTGTGCAGTATTTCGTCACTGATAAGATGTTACGTTAGATAACATTGTAGTTGCCATATCGTACGAGATGGAATAATATAATTACCATTTAATAGACGTATAAGTTACCGCCACATGGATTTACGATAATTTTCAACTGGTTAAAATGTTTTATAAGCCGCCTAAAGCAATCTTTTGTTATTGTCAGCTACGTAAGCGATTGTGTATGATATTTTTATATTAGGTAAGTCTTGTAATTTAAGTTCTTTATCGTGTATTCTAAACTTGTTTCTTTCACTGAAATAATATGTATATTTACAGGACCTTAGATAAACATCCTTTATTAAGGTAAAAAATAAAATAAACCCGAAGCGAATTATTTTATTGTATTATTTTTTTCGTGTAAATTTTTGGAGCATCGATATAATTTTGTTTTTAATTCCGATAATTTTATAGACGAAGTAAAATATCCGGTCTATAACCATAAGTCTAGTAAAAAAAAAAATTGTTTCGTTTTACGAACCATAGTTTTTTTTGTGTGTAACTAAATTAACACTAAAGATAAATGTATGTACTCATTTATCTTTAGTGTTAATTTATTTACTTAATTTGCTATGATTTACATTACATTATGTAAATATGTACAAGGTCACGTGGTAGGTATCTACTAAGTTGCTACCGTTGTAAATGTAAATATTTACTTTATTTTGCCTTTCTTTTTTGTATTAATGGCAATGAGACAAAACACGCGAATTTATCACGTTAAAAAAACGCTCTTTGTTAAGGAAGATACCAGAGCGGCAATTCTCGGAATTTTAAGAACGTTCATAGTCTGATCTCAGTCTCAATCTGTCAAAAATACCTCTAATTTCCCTACATTTTGACAAGTTTTTGACATTTGTTTGTCGCCGAGATGACACTGCGACTTGATTTTGAACGTTTTAAATTACGAGAATTTGCCTTCTGGTAAACTTTATATTAATCGGTTACATAAAGAATTCAAACAATAAAATGGAACGTACACTATAATATTTAAAGCAATAAAATTTATATAGGTACATAATGCAGGTAGATAATATTCTAGTTATAACTGCTTTTAAAGACAGGGGCATACGCCTCTGTCTTTAAAAGCAGTACACAATAATAAACAAATAAATTGGACCTGTGTAGATGTATATCTACACAGGTCCAATTTATTGAGCCATTAGTGAAAATCTTTAATTAGCTTCGTATCACTTATCTTGGTAACTTACAGAAACTGATGTTGCTATTAGTTTCTCTTTATAACCAAATATTCTCATAGGTAGTCATTATGATACCATTGTTGATAGCAGAGATTCTTATACTTTTATCAATATCTTTGTTAAGAAACAGCCCAATTATTGTTACGAATTATTGTTATTATTGTTACTAAGAAAAATCGCTCTCCTGGCCCTGCTTCAGTTAAAATTACGGCGTTCCATTACATCATTGTTAACTTTTATAAATCTGCTATAATAGCCAAGAATTGAACAATCGTACATTCAACAAGTAAACTGTTTAGCGGTTAAAACAAACTGTATCTGAGTAGTTAGAGTATTATTATGCAAAATAAATGCACCTTATAAAACCCTAATGACATGTACTAGACAGTTCATATACAATATTTTATTGCGCTCGTGCACTTTTTTGTCAGTTTAATTTTCCAAACATTTTGTGTATTGTCATTACCACAAATGTAAACATTAGTTCAATAAATTGTCGCATCATTATGTTAATTAAGGATCATAAATAATATAGTGTAAAGAAGCTGTAGGGAAAAAAACATCCAATCAGAGTGTACAATGTGAGAATCATCGGATGTGACCGCAAACTCGAGGAGTCAACTGAATTAATGACACTCCGATGCAAGGTAAATCACAAAAACCACGTTATTCGACAAATACCACCATTAAGTGAGTGACACACGTTATGCGACATCGACCAATGCCATACATGCCTTTACGTCACATCAGATCGATTATTATAATTAGAAGGCCGCACCGGACACCGGTCATACTAATGAGGTGTTACAATTTTTTTCGAAAATCGATTCGGTTAGTCCAATAGGAGTTATGACGTTAAAATCGATCGATTAGAGCGTATGAATGAATAAATCTCCATCATGATGGACTGTCTAAATATTTGCAATATTATGTTAGTGCTAAATCATGTCATAATTTCTGTGTGATGCACGTGTGTTGGATATTCTGGTTTCTACACGAGATTGTTTTGTGTGCTGCTTTCATATGTGTGAGATGAAATGCTACGAGAAGATTGTTGCATTAGGGTAGGTCTACGACTGACGCCATCTGCATTCAGACTACATTAACTTTCAAAACAAAACAATACGATGCCGATTCTTTGGTGCCTATACATAAAGGTACTTTATTAAACATATTCGTGAGGCACTGTTCAATCGGACCCCTGGTGACACCAAAATTATACAATTGGCATGGCTTTATATGGTGTCGGTTCAATGTCCTTATTTCGGTGCATCAGTGTGCACATGCCCGGTTATATCACAACTCTCCGTATCTTCAACAATGCCTACGTGATCGTTCGCTTTATTCAACTTTACCAACTTAACAGGCACTTGTTTAAGTAACGGAAGTACATAATTATGATTGCGTTCGTTTTTTATTTTTATTATGTGCGTAACCTTTGTTTTTAATGTGTCTCTTTGTTAGGTGTGAACATCGAAATAACTTTTACAAATTTAAAAAGTAAATATTATTTATGTTCCCATCTTCATCTGGTTTTCCCATGCTGCATGTATGGCGTGCATGTGGGTAAAAAAACGAACAGAAAGTGGTGGTTTAGAGATCGTTTGGGGAATCCCTCCGCGCCCGCTTAACTGAACCGTACGGTATACTGAGGTAAAATTGCGATAGCCACGTCGTTAGTGCGTCATTGGCAAATGGCATGGCGCTTCTGCAAAAGTACCTCTTACGACATGTGATTATTTGATGCGATTTTTACGTCTGGGTATTATCGTATCGAAGACGTTAGCTTACAGAGACCCGCGGTCACTCAACTGGAACACGGGTACTAAAGTTATGTATTGTGGCAATCGTGGTAGCATCCACCCATAAAGCGAGTATGTAATACATCAAAACACTATACTACAACGTACTAATTGTCTTTGCCTCAAAGTACCACAAATCTTAGGTTTTTTTAGATCATTTGTAAACTAAAACATTGCCTTGCCATTTGACAAATTGTTTTTGCACTTAAGTGTTGTTTTCAGGGCCTCATAATGTATGCTAGTAAAAAAGGGTAATAAAAAGTAGGTATACAATGCTCAAGGATTTTAATTACGCCAAGCCAATGAACGTTTATCGTTACCAAAAGGACAGCAGGAGTAACGTACTTATTGTACAAAGTTATTGATATTCGTACAGTCACGAGCAAATAGCTTACACTTAAGGTTGATTTACACGGTGCGATTTAATTGCCTGTGACTGACCATAAGTTACTGGTAGTAAGAGCAGTGGTGGCCAGTGGTAATGGGCCCGACATACAAGCTGTAGGTCGTGAGTTTGAACTTAGGCAGGCGCTTTACTTTGTGTAAGAAATTTTATCACCACTGCTCTCAAAACGGTGAAAGAAAACATCGTGAGAAAACCTTGTCCTACAACCAAAAATTCGAAGACATGTGACATCAACCAACCCACACTGGGCCCGCGTGGTAGATTATGTTAGTCCACTCCGTCTCGAAGAGAGGAGGCCTGTGTCCCAGCTGTGGGAACATTATAGGCTGATTATTATATACCATAAGTTGAAGCAACAATAATCGTTGCACCGTCTTGACAGTGTTTAGACGATGCAAGTCATTTATTGCTTCAATTTTATTGCAAGCCATAGGCAAGAAACTTGCATCGTGTATACGGGGCTTTATGCAAGGTTTAAAATCCATTATATGCCAAATGTTTGATGGAAATATTATAGAGTTACGAATATGGTATACTCGATACCATACTATTATGAAATAGGTCTTTCATCAAAGTTGTAATCGTTATTTCACGAGAAAATCGCTTTTGAATTTTGCGTAAGTGTAAAGTATTTATGCTCTCTGCTGTACATTCAGTCGTTCGGTAGCAATTTGACCGTAGGTACCTACTGATGTAGTTATAGATGCTGTTTAAAAAAAATCGCTGTCTCCTAATTTATGAATCAATTCTATTTTTCTGTAATTTTTGCGTAACGATCAATATTAACACAGTTGGAAGCCTACATCAGAAGGCCAATTCTCGTAATATAAAACGTTCAAAACCTAGCCGCAGTCTCATCTCGTCAACAAACAAATGTCAAAAACTTATCAAAATGTAGGGAAATTAGAGGTATTTTTGACAGATTGAGACTGAGATATTGTAAACGTTCTTAAAATTACAAGAATTGCCCCTCTGTAAAGTCTCTGATAGGAAGTAAGTTATGTTCAATAGTTTCCGGTTTTTTTATATCATACTATATCAGTCACTTAGTTATTGTGTAGACGAAGATTAATTGATTGATAGATAGCCTCTTTAGCATTTTTCCTGGTAACTATTATATTTAGTATCCAACGGCTACTGCAAGGATTCCATGACAATGAAATATGCAGAAAATGGAACTAATTAAGTATGATGAATGCTATTGAATCCATATCGATTGTTTTAAGTCTACGATTTCTAAGGAAAGTGCTCGGCCTGGGAAAAGCTATGATTGTTTATGATTAGATAATGGAAATCAGGTAAACTGGCGTGGCTGATGCATATTATTACGTCCATAGAAATCCTTGTGATTTTCCTTTACGGAATTCAAACAATAGTGACTAAGTACTCGGTGTGGAGATCGGTACGTTTTCGACGTTTACCGCGTTCTGATACTGTACGTTAAGGCACGGTTTCCTAGAAAAACGTTACCGTCATGTTTATTACGGACGTCATGAAAATATGTCAATTCCACCTACATATTGACATTAAGTTGTCAAGAAACGCTCTGCATTTGGATATTACGGCCGCATGGGGCGGTTACCGCTCTTATTTTTCTTCTAGGAAACCTACCTAGATTATAATAAGGCTGTGTGTGCATGACGCTACTCAAAAGTAAGGTGTCACAAACTCAAATGACAAATGAGTAGGTAGCCAGAATGTTATAGCTCTGGGATTATAATGGGGTTCTATACGCGACGCGACTTCCGAACGCGTTATTTATGTATTAGTTTTAATGTTTTCATTTTTACAGGTTATGGAAACTGTATCTGGGAACAACATGATTCGATAGAGTTATGAAGACTTTTATTGGGCACGGTTTAATAGCTCAGTAATTCATGAGTGTTATGATTGATTAAACTAATTTCATAACTATTTCCTGACAGGCCGCTTGTTGTACAACTCAATATGTGTCAACTGATGAATAAATACTAATCATTCATGTGTGATACTACAGTCTCCATTCTCAGTCTATATCCATCAATGTCAATGCCCATCATTCCCACCTGCACACCATCTCAAATGGGGTAACACCATTCGCATACCTACCTACCTACGTCAATGATAAAATTTAACACCCTTAAGTTTGCAGGATTCATAATAAACACTTTACGAACCGTTACACAAATACGAAAGGAATCCCTATAAAAATATAAGAATGAAGACTACTATTGTGAATGAAATATATAATACGGAAGGGATTGAAATCCTTTCGCTCATACTGTGATGCAACCTGAAATGGTTTTTAGATTGTGTTAGCCCGCAAGTAATGAGCTCCTAGTCCAGCCGATCGTATTAGTGTTTAATATACTTTGTCGTCTGGTGCTCAGGGAAATGCAGCCCATCCCTAATAGATCGAGTTATGGCCCATTGGTACCCCACACAAATAAGGCTCTACGGCATGAACGCGTGACGTAAACGTTACGTAAGTTCGAAGGATTTTTTATCTAAATTACAATTATCCTACGACATTTTGTTTTTTTTTGTGACAAAAAATTAGTATCACCCATAGATGTATAAATAAATAAAGTCTTAAAACTAAGTAAATATTATGCATGAAACGAGTATTTTAATTCATAATTCATTTATTATTTTCAATTTTAAAATCGTTTGAAATCGTTCGTGGTAGGCCCACATGAATGCAAAGGAAAAAAAACATAATTATGACTACTTTGATGACCGGTTTTTGCACATATTCCGGTTTTAATAAACGATGAAATATTCCGGATTTTAGGAGGATATACTTAGGTCTTTTTAGTAGATTTGCAAGCCAGTTTTGTCAGCAAAAGATTAGATCTTACAATCAGTAGTCGAACCTAACTAATAAAAAGGTGTTTTTGCAAAGTTATGAAGCCTATTTTTTTATTAAAATAATATGCAATTCAAAACCGGTAAGTTTGACAACTTTAGATAACTGGTTTTTTATAAGCACATCTGACGCGACACATCACATCACCATCATCAACATCTGCCAAGCCTTCTTGCAACCAATATTGGGATCGACTTCCAGTCTAACCAGATGCAGCTGTATACCAGTATTTTACATGGAGCGACTTCCTAGCTGACATCACATCACCATCATTATCTGTAAGATCTAGTAAGTACGGTCTACATCTGTATCATCATCACTTTTGGGGAGGCCTATGTCTAACAGTGGACGTCTTTCGGCTGAAATGATGATGAAGATGTATAATCGTCAAATAAAGCTATAATTATAGCATCATGACCTTATAGATGTCGAGTGCTTTTACAATCTGACAAACAAATACGAGTATATTTACAAGGTATTGTTTGAGTAAAACAGTTCCGAGGAAGTATCGATATTGCTCGTATCATATTGGAAAAGGTGCTGACATGGCATGTGCCATTGTCGCCTATGCGGGCTTAGACGACTGGCCCCTTTTTAATATAACTGACAATGCAACATATTTGGATTTTGTTTTCGAAATTATCACATTTTTAATTTTCAATTTTGTGGTTTAAAAAGCTAAGTTTTTTTAAATTAAATATAATAGTTTTGTATTGACAGATGGTCGCCTGTTTCCGCTCGTCTGTCGATTTCATTAAATAATATATTATTTTATTTTATTACTCTGGACATTTTCTAAAAAAAGAAGTTGTCCACGTGAAAATTAAGCATTTTGGTTGGGTGCGTAAAAATAACAAAAAAGAACAAGCATCCCTTGGGGAAAGGGAAAAGAAAAGAAAAATGTTGGGCGAACTAGATTTTTAATTTAACGAAAGTTTTGATAGTGGTCTAAACATATATGAGAAATACATGAGAAAATATATCTTTCGTTTTGTTTGGATCAATATCAGCATTAAGATTACCAACAGACAGCTCAGCAACAACAGGGTAATTTATATATCTATGTATAACTATGTACAACAACATACGGACAGAGAGAGGTGAAAGGAGAGTAGGGAGGCCTTTAATGTAACACTGCTGGGGTGTTACATTAAAAGCTAATATAAAATTAAAATAAACATATAATACTGAAAAGTTAGTATAGTTACATATATATTACGTAGAACACTTGATATCATTAAAAATACGCAAAAATTAATATAAAATTCGCAGGGCCCAGGCTGAACATGCTTAGATTAGATTTGATAATGTAGAACGATTATTATCTGTGTCTTGACTAGAACAGTTCGCAACAGGTTAGCAGGTACTAGGTAGCAATGTAGTGACATACAATATGACTAATGATTCTAGGTCGTATCTTTTTTCTAATATCAATGCTGTAGGTATTTTATATAACTAGTAATATAAGTATGTTCAATTCGTTACGGAAGTCGGAGCTCAAAAGTCCGGTTCGCGACCGATCCGGGCTGATACCTTAAGTACGTAAACTAGGCCCGCTTAAATAGCCAAGCTGTGGCCACTGGCCATATCATTTGTACTTCTTGTTGACCTTCTGTCCAAAATGAAACTTTTATTCTGAACGTGTTTTATAAAACAGTTATATACATTTTTAAAACAAACAGAACAGACCAATTTTATTCCAAACAAGTAGGTACATAATTAACATGATAATATCTTTCGTCATAGCATATCATATGATGAGTAGTAAATAGTAAAACATATTATTTCTTAGGCAGAACCAGTTTCTACAATCGATTCTAATAGTCGGCCGAGTGGTCACGTAAACATACTACAAGTTCTTGTTATTTTAATAATTGGTTCTTTGAACTATTGTAGTTAGGAAAAATGGATAGACAATTGTTTCCGAAAGATTCTCCCGGGAATGGGGAAATCACATACCGACAGCTTCGATGACTATTTCTATAAGTTAGACTATGCAACGCTCGATGTGGGAGGTCTACGTCCAGCATGCAACGTCTTTCGGCTGAAACGATGATGATATATTTGGGCATTTCCAAACTATTCAATGAATGGAATTATCCGTAAATAACCATACACGAATATTTCGTTCCAAAAAGTCGGCAAAGGGTAGTTTTTATTGTCTTCCTGATTCATGTATTCCCGTTTGACAATAAAACGGACGTGGTGTGACTTGCCAAGGTCAGTATCAATCATCAATAATTCATGTTACTATAACTATGCAACACAAATGTTATTATAGTCCTTCATGATTGTTTGCAATTATATTTTATTTATGATTTGTATTGCCGGTAACTAGGTATCTACAGAAATTACGCCCATGGAAAAACAGGCATAAAGTTAATATTTTTTAGTGTTCCGTGCTATTATTGTTGAGACAAAACACGCATTATTACCTAGGTCGGTATGCGTGGGTGTTAGGACTTTGCCTACAGAGGTATCTTAACTTTATACAAGTAGGAAATCTTCTATAGTGTATTGTGAATAAACGTAAACCAAACTTGACATAGTGGTAGTTCGACGGGATATTATTCAAATGATGATGTTGTTTTCATCATCATCAGAATCGTCAAGGATTAAATTTCTTGCAAGGGATTCTTGGACGGATTCTAGATCAAGAGGTCATCATCACCTGCCTTGCCTTTTCCCAACTATTTTGTGGTCGGCTTTCAGTCTAAATGGTTGCATCTGAACACTCCCTTCCACAACCCAGTTACCGGGTAAAACTTACTCCTTGCTACGACTGGTGGTCAGACCGCCAGGCCGAACTGAGGATGTGGCCTGGGCACGCGTAGCTTAAGCTATTCGTTCGACACTTGTAGCTGTTGCTAAGCCAAAGAACTCTCAAGTACAAACAAAAAAAAAAAAATCCGAAAACTGTCTATATATGACGGAGTAATGCCTGAACGTACATAATATATATATATAAACATCGGAATTGAGAACCTCCTCCTTTTTTTAAGTCAATTAAAAACACAAAAAGTCCCTCAACCATTACATAACGCGATTAAGTTGATGTTTACCATATGACCTTAAGTTCAATCCCAGTCCAAGTTTGATCTCATTGTGAATCATAAGCTTCGTTGAAACGACGGATTAACACAAATACATAATTTTATTGGACAGAATCTCACGTGCTTGCTTGCGTGCGATTTTGAATCAGAATCAATAAATTTATTGGAAATTCCCAAACTTAAATTGCCAAAAGTCGAATGGGAATGTGCCAACGTACTTTAAATCAGTTGTAAGCATTTACTTATTTTTTGAGAAATAACAACAATATTTTACTTCATCATAAGCTAAATTAAGTGGCAGTGGGCTGGCTACGTCTGTCGAAGGACCGATAGCTTGTCGAGCAGAGAAGTGAGGACCGTGTGTCGGCAAACGTAGTGTGGGACGTCCTCCAGCTAGATGTCTGGGACACACTGGGTGCAGAAGGCAGAGGACATGATATTGTGGCGTAGCCTTGGAAAGACCTCTGCAGCCTACAGTTTACCCACATCCAGTTATGCTTTAAGTCCCGTGTAATAGGGGGCGAATCTATTGCCATCAACCTCAGAAGAAGAAATTCCTGATGGTAAAACCCGACAACACTTTGCTAGACCTGGAAACCGCCAAACCCTGGACTTCATGCTCCGTTCTAATACGAAACTTTCAATATTTTATTTTTAATGCTACGGGTTTAGAAGCATATAAGTAAAGAATAATATAAGGTATCTCTAAAACCAAACAAAAAAAAAACCGTTTTAAGTTCTTTTAACAAGGCTTTATTTATAAGGGTTAACAAAATACGATTACAAAACCCAGCATTTCAAACCAGCACGTGTGAAATTTTTGTGTGCACGTGCACCCGAAAGAATGACCATGTGAATCGCATGTAGACAGCGAAGTGGGTCAATAACCCATTGCTATGAGAGCTCGATCTGCGCCCGCGCCGAGTAGGTGTGCATTCAACGGCCGAAAGCGTGAGTAACTCCCAAATAACAGACAATTTGCACTTTTACTTTGGAACAATGACCACCAGCTGAGCGATCCCACCAATTTTTCAATGCGATTCTTTATGTTTTTGTACAGCTGAAAATGCATGGAAGACAAACGACTACTCACAGTAGGCGGCCGTTGATAAGTTATGTGGAGTTTTTGTCAGATACATTCAAGGGGTGAATGTGACAAGCAATTTAAAAAAAAACCTTCCACAGCGGGCGGGCGCGAGTCACCTTTTTGAGTTGTCATTTCCATTCAAAATGTTTGCAATAACGGGGTCAGAAAAATAATAGCTTAACATATTACTGGCTATTCCTAACCTGTACCGTATAGTGTGTGAGGGAAAGGGACGACGCTCAACAACGCCGAATTTTTCTGACTATACGTGTGCCATATCAACTACCTACCGCATGACGATAGGACCCAAAGCTAGGGTCTAAACATAGAATCCTTGATTCGATCGCTGGCTTGCTGGTAAATATCTCTTTAAACTAATAACTTATCCCTTTATGAAACCGGTTTATATGATCAACGTGCTAATGAAAGTAAAATTTGAATACTAGTCTTCGTCTTCACAGTAAAGTACACACAATAGCCAGTAAAAAAAAAGATTTTTTATTACTTTCAGTTGTACAAAAACAACTTATCTAAACATTGTTTTTGATGAACTCTGGCTGTGGGAAATCATCAAATGACTTCTCCCGCTCTGGGCGGAGCGTTACTGACTAAAACCCACCCGTATTCCATCAGTTGTCTGTGCCAGCGGCCACAGTCAGGCCCCTCTTTCCCATTGGGCACTCTGGGCAAGTGCCCATGGCCCCACATTAGGTGGGGCCCCGGCCTGCCCTAAAAATCATTCTTGATTTGCAGTGCGAATTTTAAGCACTAACCTGTGAATGCTTAGAGTTACTGTTGCAAATCATATTACAATTATCTATTAATTTATTGTGATTATTCAACAATTATTTTGCTCCCTCTTACTTTTGTTCTCTCTTTTACTCTTAACTAAACCCGTGATCCTTAGGTGCCCACGGCCTCTAATATGTTAACCCTTATTCAAATATAGGGAAATTATTTCGCACCCGACAATGATCCACATTTTGGTATTATAAAATTAATCGATAATATTATCGATTATTTTTATAATACCAAAATGTATCGATTATAATCGATACTTGAAATTATTTCGATTATATTCCCACCAAAAAAATATATATACTATGTTTTTTTTTATATTTAATTTTACATACATTAAAACTACTTCTAAATGTAAGCTAAATCGATTTTAACATCTTTGATAAGTCTTACACAGCGCTGCATTTGTTTAAGGGTTAAAGACGGCTCTGGCCACAGTATCTCTTTCGAACAACCTGCGGCCCTGACAGAGGGTGCCAGCGTTCTCACCTATAATTTGAACATATATCAGTAGTTGTTGGACGAGCACCACCAGTTAGATATGTTTGTAGCAGGGCTGATCGGGCTTACTGATCTGAGTGCTAACCTGCGCCAGACTCTTTTAATGCTCCCTTGCTTTATTAGACTACCATAGGTACTGCTGGACAAGCTTGACCCATCATCATTCATAGGTGGAATTGGTCCATGTTGGCGCAGGATCGAGTAGCGACATCACAGGCTGAATTATTATTTATTTATAGGTACTGCGCTACTCCTGTGTAAAGACCTTCCCCATGTTCTTTCCACGTATAATTTTTCTGCGCCACCTTCAACAAGCCCTTGTGGTAGCTAGGTAATCTCCGCATTTATAATCTATCTTTTAATATTCATGGAATGTAACATAAACTTATAGAATCAGAAATTAAGTGATCCGAAGAATTACCAAGGTAACCGACACAGCCAGAAGAATTGCCAATCTCAAGTGGCAGTGGGCAGTGGGCAGGTTACATTGCTCGCAGCATAGATAGATGGCCGAAATGTTTTGGCGTGGCGACCGCGTACCGGAAGACGTAGCGTTGGAAGGCCTCAGACGAGGTGGACTATAGAACCGAAGTCCGAAACCTAGTCGAAGTAGCTTGCTTAGGGGAGGCCTATGTCCAGCAGTGGATCGTCTTTCGGCTGAAATTAATGAACGATAAGATAACTTTTGCATTTACTATGTGCTAAACACCTGACTTCGACGAAATAATTTCACTTCTTATGTGAACTTTGAAACAATGTGCTATTTTAAATCATACGAAAACCTTGCAACATAGTAGGTATTACGTAGGTACTTAACTATTTAAAAAAAAAACTAAAGTAATAATAGTAATTATGGTTCAGAAAAACACAGTTCATTACAATGAACCAGTTTGATTTCATTTACATACCTACCTATATGTTTTGTTGGTACATTTTTATTATATGTAGTAATAAATAAAAATCCGTCTCATAAATCGAGTTTTTGCATTAACATTTAACATGTTTATTAATCTTCTTCTCATATAAGAATGATAGTTGTGATTAAAAAGCTAACAGTCTTAAAATAATAATATGTACAAGTATATAAAATGGCGGGGAAATAATCAAAGGGCATCAAAAAATTCGTCTGCATCACTGTCATTGGGAAACGTGCTCAAAAGGCTGGGAGCATTGCCACGTTGTATGGCAATGCTGATTCTTTGGCCAAAAAATAGGCCAGCCCTCTCGTCAGGTGAAGAGTCGACCAACCGCTTGGCGATGTCTCAAAATACTAAGTGTGCACTCGGTCCCCATGGCCCTTGATTCTCCTGGCTATTATCCCAATTTGTATGGGGTCGACTCGCCTAGTACTTCTGCGACACACCGTATGGTTGTGGGTTGTCTCTTTTGTTGTGATGCTCGCTCTTCACCATTTGCTTAGCCGTTTCCCAACTATATTGGAGTCGGCTTTCAGTCTATAACCAGATGCAGCTGAATACCGGTATTTTACATGGAGTGACTGCCTATCTGACCTCCACAACCCAGTTACTGGGTAATACGATACTCCTTGGTAAGACTGGTTATCAGATTTTTGGGCTTCTGACGACCGTAACGACTTTCATATATTTATGAATGACAGCCGGGACCGGCAAGTGTAAGTTAACCTGATCGATCGACCCATGCGGCTGTTATAAGCCCCTCTGCTGTTGTGATGCTCGCTTCATGTAATTTCTTATTATTCGGATCCAACTTATTGGTGGGCGTCCACGTTTTCTATATTCATGACTCTTTTAGTCATATGGTCATTATCTCGCCTCATCACATGGCCGTACCAGCGCAAGCAGTTTGCACTAAGTTTTTCGTGTGTCTTAGCGAGTTTAAAAAGTACCACGGATATATTCGTTTCTTATTTTATAAATTTTTGTTACTCCACCAGACCAGAGTAGCTTCTTCATCTTTGTGGTGTGAATTTTCTGTTCATCCGTCTTCCTTATCGGCAACAACGATCTCTTTTTCAGCCAGGCTGTCTGGAATCTATTGTGTACGTCTCTCTTTACACAGGCTTTAACTGCAAGTGTTTATTAATCACATTATAACGTAGCATTGCATTTTGACAACTATATGTTTTGCAAAATCCTGAACCGGATGTAATAAAGTCGTGAGTGTCGTAATGGCCTGTCACTAATATTTCAAGAACCTAAAAAAAGGGGTCATTGATATTTGTAAATAGTTTTGTTTTTGTTCAAATTGTTGTAGTCTTTTTTGACGACAACGATGACGAGCTTGATGATGACCTCTGGAATGATATACTGGCAGAAATATCTTCCTTTAGTGATGAGTGAGAGAAACGTAGTGGATTTGCCTACTCCTTTTCAGAGGGGCCTGAGTCCCAGCACCATTAGAGGCTATTTTATACGGAAGGCAATTGAATCTAACTTTTATTAAACTACGCACGTGTGCATAACTTCACTTTGTATGAAAATGTAGGCGGGATCGTCCACAGCAATGGCCACGGCTATGCTATGTACGAATGTGTGGGTAGCAACCAAATGAACCGCGCAGAAACGTGGCAAACCTCTCCGTGCACACCCTAAAGTAGCAGTGGACGGTCGACTTTATAAATCTTTTTAAATATAAAGACTATACATATAAACTTTTGAAGTCGTGTGCAGACCAGCGTCTGCCTACGACTTCTTCTGCGTGAAATTTCTGGTCCCTCGACCCACCACGTCGCATCGCATCGCATGCCAGCGCTATTATTAGCGCTATTATATATTTTCGCTTAGCTTTCATTCCGACTTCTTCTCTTTTTGCTCGGCTCCTAAGGTTCCAAGCGTGATAAAAATACTTTTTTGAATCCGATTGGTACTTCCAGAGATTAGCATTACAACAAACAAACAAACTCTTCAGCGTTATTAATAGTATAGATTTAAATCCGTAACTTTACTAATAGAGCCCCAATTAATAAACTGCTCTTTGATTTTAACACATTTTGTGAAAACCTGTCTGTCATATATGTATTGCGAATTTATGATAAACTGCGGGATTAAGATTTTGATTGCAGTTAATTGCAATGTAAGTTTTAATTGTAGTTAATTACAGACACTCCCTTTTGCTTACAAGTTTATATAGACGTACTTAAAACTTTACCTGGACGATGTGCGGTTTTACCCTTATTGATTATAATTCTACCCAAATTTATTAAATATTCGAAAGATTTGTTCAAAATTGTCAAGATTTTTGAACCAAACAAACCTGACCTTTCACAATCATTTTGATGTTGCTTTCTGATCGCTGTAGTGTATGTTTAGGGTTTTATGTAGCCTTGTTTACAAGGGACATTTTAATCCGGCTCAGAAGGTCTTGTTTAAGGATAACTACAGTATGGTATGGTCCCGATAATACCAATGCTTGGATATCGTTGTACGTAAAGTTGATTATAAGATAGCACGTTATGTATACACTTTGCAGCTCATCCTCTGAGACAGAATTAGTTATTAAGAAATATAAAAAGCCTGATAATTTAACTAGCTTGGCGGTATTGCCCAGCAACAGCTGTAGTGTTCAAAACCGGATAGATGGAATTCGTAAAAAAAACATCGCCGCGTCGCATCTGGTTATACCTACTTGATGACTTTTTATTAGAAAAACGAGGAAAACTAGTTGGAGGAGGACTAATCAGCTGCATTTATTTTTTTCACCTACCTGAATTATTTAGCAGTGCGTCAAATGAGTCTGGAGGAAATAAAGTTAACAAAAGAAGCAAAAAATGTTAAGGAAAGTATCTGACCGTGGACGTCGCTAATGCTTCTTATATGTTAATTCGAGACATCAGAAATCTCGAAAATTATTGTTGATCTTATCTCATGTCATTGAAAAACAAAAATATTTACCTAAATTGAGTAAAACTTGAAGCATAAATTATTTATAAGCTCGTTAATCTCTCAATTAAAATCAAAATCAGAAAGTCATGAGGGGTTATCGCGGGTATCGTCACATTTACAAGGTTGGAGAGTCTGTCACGAACAGGCCACAACAATGGCCCACAACACGCTTAATTACAACGATACGCCCTGATTTTCACACGATATTTAAAATCAAACTAATTGCAGAATTAACGCTCGCTCCTTGAAAATCAACGCGAAGCTCTATTTTTTTTTTGTTGTCTGCGCAAATACAGAGAGCATCCGCCTGTTAACTTATGTTTGCAGCATTTTGTGATCATCATGCAAATTATCATTGTTCAAAAATTGTTCTGGAACTTTTTGCTTTAGTTAATGTTGATTTAATGTACTTTACTGAGCCGCTGCGTCTGTGCGAGGTAATACGAGGTGATATCATAGTACTTACTTCATAAAAAGATTATGATGGTAGCAGTATTATTATTTAATAAAACTTAATTGCAGTTATACAGGCTGTGTATTGAAGATTGAACTGAAACCGCGTTTTACGTTTGACCACATATCTCTATTGGTCATTGTTTCCTTCTGCGCTCTGCAGTTCCAGCTCAAAACATAGATATTATAGTGTCTAAGGCCACGAACTAAATGGCATCTGTAAGTCCAAATACAGAGTTGCCTAGCATGAACCGCGTGTCAACTTTACTGCTAAGCTTGACACACCAGTTGAACCAATCAATTGCTTAGAAAATGCTTTATTATTGACATTGAACTTCACAAAGGCACGTGTAAGAATTTTACGACTTAGTTATTAAGATTACCTACCTACAGAAACTCATTTAATAGACTGCAGATCCTAACAATACTTATCCTTAATAAGCACACTATTGCCGACTTAGTCCATAAAAGACGAGTTGTACAAGAGGCATCCTGATCGCGTTACCATGTATGATCTGTTCCAAAAGTATCTGTTGAGAGTATAAACCTGTTCAGGTTAAATTCATACGCAATCACCCACTAAGCAGTTGTGGATCTTTGACAGTCGTTACGGGTAGTCAGAAGGTCTGACAACCAGTCTTAACAAGGGGAATCGTGTTACCCAGTACCTAACTACGTTGTGGAGGTCAGATAGGCAGTCGATTCATGTAAAATACTGGTTTCTAGCTGCATTCGGTTAGACTGGAAGCCAACCCCAACTTAGTTGGGGAAAATGCTAGGCAGATTGATTTTGAGTCCAACAACGGGCTAAAGAGGATTAGTAAAACAGTCATATGTATTTAGAAAGTTTTCAACTTTGTATCTTAGGACATTCTCCAACATTTATTGTTTCAGAAATAAAAAATGTAGATGTAATTGAAGCATCATCGACGAAAATGAGGTTATAAAATTGCCCTCAAATTGTCAAATGAAAAGCAGTTACGTATTAAAATAATCAGACGAAAACACTCAATTTGTAAGTGGCACTACAAATTGGCATACGCAGGTACGTTTTCTGATGCATTTGTTTACATTATTATTAGATACTTTTGATACAGACTACAAGTATTTTTCTGTACGAAACTTTACATAGTTTGCAGTTGTCATGACATGATTGCAGCTTTAACCCCTGGGAATCTTTACTGTTCCAAAGGATTCTAATCACGACTCTCTGCTCCAAACCTTTCAGAATGTGGTGATGTCTTCTCTGTATGAAAAGGGACCGTTGGCGTACAATGCACACCACTAGGCATCAGGCTAAACAAAAAACCTGCTATTAGACAAAAAAAAAATACGTAGTGTTTCTCCAAACTAGTGTTTATAAATTCGCTGTTGCCATAGACCATAATGTGCTAAGTTTTTTATGCATTTGTCCTTCATTTTCCGTTAACTGTATGGGTACGTGCGATTTAATGCCCATTCGGTCAAGTTCAATAAAGTTTTATGTAATTATTATGTATTATTATATTGCCGATATTGAATAATAATAGTAATGTTTGGATAATATGTAGAGACAGTGTGTTATTTAATATGACGTAAGTGAATTTTCATATTTTACTTAATTATGATTGATAGACATACGCGGAGATACTTACTTCATTATAATGTTAATGTTAATAATTATTTGTTGTAGGCTCATCAAAATCTTTTCAGATTCTACTACATCTCATTTGATCTGCGTTAGATTGTAGGGTTCATATAACCTATTGAATGATTATTTATGAAATATCCATCAATAGGGTTATCCATATAACCCTATTGATGTTTAATATACCCTTTAAGTCCATACTTAAAGGGTTATTGACTATTTTAATTATTATAATTCCGTAAAAAAGTACTTGTACGGTCGCGAATCATATTTTGTTCAACATACAACCTGATACTGACCTCCTAATTACAAAAAACGTAAGAAAATTTGAATAGTAGACTAGTCGCTTTCCCCTCAAGATAAGTGTGGTTGATTACATCTATGATGTGTGTTGCCCCACAAGCTTTACATTTCGCACAACAGCAACTTTTCTAGAATACAACATTCTGTAGTACTGATCAGCTATCCGTCAACATCATTATTCACTGCCCGACTTCACCCACTGCTGAGCAGGCCTCTCTTTTCACGTGCCGATCCCCACGCTCCTGTGCCAGCCTTCCCCAGGTTCTACCCGCGATGGAAACAATGTCGTCCGCCCATCTCGCCGCTGAACGACCGAAACTTCGTCTTCCAGTCCTTGAACGCCACTCCCTTACTCCACCTGTCATCACTGCACCTTGCCAGGTATCCTGACCAGCTCCATTTGAGTTCCACAACACGTTTTCTGATTACCATGAAGTAAATAGCTCTTAGTAAAATATAAGGCATGCAGTCAGCAAGACGGTAGCAGGGTGACTGTGTACTATATCCAGCTGGGGGTGTCAGACAGGTAATTATCGCCTCGTAGTACCTAGTACTCGCGAAGGCGATATTAATATTAAGGCCTGTATACACCAACCAATTGTGAGGATGGTTTCGCAGATGAAGTCTCTGAGCTTAGGTTTGTTTATCAATTTCGATAATTTATGATCTTCTACTTATTAAATACTTATCCATTAATTCACAGACAACGCACTGTCTTAGCCGCTAGGTTCCTTTTGTAACAAAGGCGAGAGCAATGGAAGGAGTTTTGAGAATTCATCCCTAAACGAGTTAAATAGGGCTAAATAGAGGATGAAAGTTTGTATGGAAGATGGGAAATCCGATAGGGCACACGACTTGAAGTACAAAATAAAATATAATGGGAATGTTAAATTAATTAAACGCGATTTAAACAAATACAGATGAAACCTCGGAAATCATATGAATAAATTAAAAACAAAACGAATCTGTCGGAGCCCTTATCCGTTTTATGTGCCCAATTATGAAATTAATTATTTCCTTTAAATTAAGAACGCAAAAAATGGATTGCGTGATAAAATCATCTTGAATGTGTTGGAAGAACAAAGGTGATGATTAGCTAATCTTATGGATAAATCAGTAAGTACTTGAACAATAATAAGTAAGTACCTTAGGCTACGTTGGTTAAGGTACTTAATTATTGCCCTGGTTGGTCCGACGATGGATGGCTCCACTTCATACCGATACCCTTCTGTGCCTCGGAAAGCATGTTAAACCTTTGTTGGTCCCAACATCCTAGTTCTTTGACAGCCGTTACGGGCAGTCAGGAGCCCGAAAGTCTGACAACACAACCAGTCTTACCAAGGGATACCGTGTTGCTCAGTAACATGGGTTGTAGAGGTCAGTTAGGCAGTAGCTCCAAATAAAATACTGGTTATCAGCTGCATCCGGTTAGACTGGAACCCGACCGTTGGACAGAGCCGGCGGAGACGGCTAGGCAGATGATAATTTTCGGACAGTCAATAGGGTAGTTGCCTGGGTACAAAAAAAAAAAATTATATTTAGTCCGTCAGTTAGATTATCGAAAAATAATGGACACGTATTTTTTTTTTGTCAATCAAACAAAAAATGACAAAGATAAAGCCCGTCAAAATTTGGGAGTGGGGGGTCGTGACGTCACTTGCTTGCAAAAGTATCGCAAGCTAGTGACGTCACGCGGAACTTTAACGGGCGATATCTTCATCATTTTTTATATAATTGACAAAAGAAAAAATACGGGTTCAATATTTTTTGATAATCTAACTGACGGACTAATTACATTTTTTTTAGGAAAATAGCCTATTGTAGCCTTTTGTGACGTTCGTCTAAACAATACACTGTATCACTTGGCTCGCAGTTGAACTGACCTACTGACGCTGTCTAGACATACCTACCTCAAGTATAAACTGAGGTCAACACTAACTGTATCTGCTAGCGACAAAGACTGTTTCTCCCTTGTATGAAACTACTTTGTAACAAAGGACCAACGATTCTCAAGAATTATTGATCAAAATTCAAATATTATAATGACAGAATTTACACTAATCTGGTCATTTTGATCAATGAGCAATGTGTTGGAAATACGGCCTTCAAAATTATCTGGACTGTTTGGTTGCTATTTCAAGACTGTTCCAACTCTGTTGTCTTAAGTTGGCGTCAACAAAAAAGCCCAGTTACTCATCAATAAACATTGAAAACCATCAACATTGGGAAAAAAAACTCACAAAAAATCGTCACGCATTTTTTGCTTTAGGTACCGCGAATTGCTCTAAAAAGTATTAAAGTGAATTTGTTCTAATCAGCTGTGTAATTAGTTATGGAAGTAGAAGGTCGCCAGGAAGTATGGCCGCTTTGTTGGGAATTTCTTCCACCTCTGAATCATTATAACAACATAGGTCTTTGTTCTGCGTATGCGCCACTGCGGTTTGTTTGATATTTGCCGCTTATTTCCCTGTATTTCGAAAATGAAAGGAGCAAGTCTATTAGCGTATATAAACAATCGATCAACTTTACCTATCGCTGTCAGTGGACATGCTTAAAGGTCACTCTGAGGAAAAATACCCATGAATGTGTGACGTCACGACTTTGTTCCCCTAATGGGTAGAATAACTATTAGTACTGTTGTAGACTTTTTGACGAAAGGATCGATTGTCAGGCATATTGCGAAACTCCAAACTACTTACTTATTACCTACAACAGCACCGGGGTCCATCTTGAGACGAACTTTAATAGTGGTCAGGATATTTTTTTTTTTTTTTTGTGAGGATGGGAAATCATCAAATGACCCCTCCCGCTCTGGGTGGAGCAGAAGGGAGTGTCAGACTCTTACTGACTAAAACCCACCCGTGTTCCTTCCTTAGCCCTTTATGTACCAGGGCAGCGGTAACCCTTTCGGATGATCCCGCTACCCCGGCAGGCTTCGGCCCTGTCGGGCCCCGTCATCTACGCTGCCATCTCTTTGAGGCGCACGTGGAACACATACGCGCCGTCCGGCACGGGCCTGGTCCTGATCGGACGGAGAGCTGTGGTCAGGATATTAGCCGTACTTATGATCTCTAGAGCAATGAAGCAGGTATTAAAATAATTATAATTTATTCTAATCTCATCGGCAATCGTATTAGGCAGTATCGTAATATTTTAGTGCATTTCTAAAATACCCGCCACACCGGTTCATTTATCATAAACGATAAGCTTGCGCGGACATTCCACTGCATATAATTTACCTTTTTGTTAAAGGAACTTATAGTTAGGAATGAATAACAGCAACTTTAAATAAACCTATTAGTCTTGTTTGCATAGTTATTATAATACTACGCAAGTTTTAATTATCGGTTGAAATGTGGATATTACCATTTCCTTCTAATATTGTTGTCGTGGTAATTTGTGTTCCGAGTGGTCATTATGACTCCTTAGGTCAATTCTGAACAAAAACAGGACCCATTTACGTCCTTCAAATTAATTTCATGAAGTGGAAAATTACTACTGTGGTGTATTGATACTCCGACTCTTGGCTGGAACGAACGGGGAAAATTGCATCCTCTGGTGTCTCTTTACTAAGCCCAGCTGAAAAACTGAAAGATAGTTTGTGACACATACATCATCATGTCAGCTGAAAAACGTCCACTGTTGGACATAGGCCTCCGCCAAGCACCGCCACTTCGACTGGCTCTGTGCTTCTCGGATCCAGCGGAGTCCTGTGACCTTAACAAGGTCATCGTTCAACCTTGTGGGAGACCTTCCAACGCAAAATCTGCCGGTACGCAGGCGCCACTCCAGAACCTTTCGGCCCCATCTGTTCTGCGAGCATTGAGCCCTGCCCACTGTTGCTTAAGTTTGGCAAATACAAGGCTATTTATTAAGCTCAGTGGCTTTTTTTTTGGGCGGGAAATCATCAAATGACTTCTCCCGCTCTGGGTGGAGCGGGAGGGCGTGTCAGACTTTTACTGACTAAAACCCACCCGTGTTCCTTCAGTTGCCTGTGCCAGGGGCCACGGTATCTCTTTCGAACAACCCGTGGCCCTGGCAGAAGCTCAGTGGTCAGAGCGTAAAAGGGGGTGTGCTTGGAAAGGTCGATCAAGATCGCGGAGCGAGCGGAGGTCACTAAATATCGAAAACTTGAAATATCACTATATAGAACAGTGGTTCTATGTAGGTATGTGGGTAGTGTTTTGTGTTTAGTGAAACACAAAACATTTCCGAAATACTGAACCACTCGACCTTTTGGAAGGTTACTTACCGCGAAGGGGTTAACAGCTTCCTCCACGCAAAAAGAAATGAGATACAAAATGTTTCTGGCCAGTTTCTATTCAGTAGTTATGTAGGATGTGTTTATTATAACCACATGTCTGTTTGTGGTTTTGCCAGAATACTTTGTAAATAGTTATTCTATAGATTAGTCACTTTTTGCGCTCTCTGTGGGACTAGCCAAACACTCAGTCGCTGAAGTAATTTATCGAAGGAATAATAAAGACTATTGACGCAAGTTATCGTATCTAATTGACTTCTAAGATATGAAATACTATGATATCATTATTGATAGGTACATACATGTTTAATTTTACCTTATTGTTTCCTACTTTTAACATCAATTCTTTTGTGTTTCGTTTCCAGCGCAATATCTTAAAAAGACTTAAGTTTGCAATGTAGAAATTGTAAAGTAAGTGTTAATTGTGGGAAAAGCCTAATAATAAATCATGTTTCTGAATAATCATTGGATTACAACTGCTTGACTATAAAACTTGCCTGCGCCAGCGCCTGTTAGTCTCGACTATAAGGCAAACCAACCAGGAGGCTAGACAAGTAGCAATAACTTTCAAAGCATTTCACATTTCTACAACGATTTTTAACAGGATTGATGTAAGCTTTTCGATTGCTCACGTATACGTTTTTGACTTACTATCATCGTGATCGCTGATAAATGCCCACAGAATGCACAGGCTAACATTATAGCAGTAAGTATAATTTTAAGTATATTTTACAGGTCGAAGCAGCAGCGTCAAATAATCACATTACCGTACCTAACTAATGCATGTTCTGTCCTGTTCGTGATATAGAATCCTTGAATATAAATATTCAGATTTCATCTCCAAGGCAATAAAGTTGTAAGGTATATTTTTTTTTATTTGTCGGTTTCCTTCGAAAGCATAGTGTAAGCCCGCAAAATGTAGACTAGATATAGAAAACATTTTAAAAACCATAGGTACTTTATGGTTTTTAAAATGTTTTCTATATCTAGTCTTCATTTTGCGCCGTCTTCATTTTGCACAGTCTTTTCACCGTCATTTTCGGGGCGCTGTCATAAATCTAAATTTGTAATTTGAAGTAACTAAATTTGTGATTTGTAATAACTAAATATTTAATACTTAATGCATTATTTATGACATATCGTCACTATGGGTGAAATGTATGTGTATGTACAATGCCTGAAATAAAATGATTTATTTATTTATTAATGCAGCCAAATAGACCGCTGTCTTAGGAAACCTAAGCTTTGGTTGGTGACTAAGTACCTTTCAAACTGATATAGTAATATAGTACCTAATAATTGTAAGCATACGTTCACGACACCGCACGTGGTGGCGCGAATTAGATCAGACTGTCAAGGACACCCGGTTGGACCCGCCACAGGTTTGAGTAGAACACGTTTTTGTAAAACAATACAGTAAGCCGTTAAAGACAAGTTTACGCGGATTTTTTGTTGGTGTTTAACGTCGGCTTATGTTTATGTACATATATACAAAAACTATTTTTTTTCACGGCTGAGCTACGAAACTATTTATGGTTCTTCAGAAAAAGGCTCCTATTAGTGTCATGTGTTGGCACCTGTGGGATGCCAGGAATGCCATGAATATTTTCCATACCGGAATATCTAACGCTTTGCTCCGTCCGTCTACTGCTGGGCATATTATGCCCTTCTAACGTCACCCTTTGACAGATCACCTAGTTCCGGATATAATAGTAACTAAGGTGTCGGTTTCATCAAAAATATTACTGCCATTCATTAAGGCTTCCGCAGACACGCGCGACACGACAGCGCCACGCGATGCTAGTAGAACAAATTATATGAACATTGCTCTGCGTCGTGCCGCGCCTGCATGAGGGACCATTTAGAATTTAAAAAAAAACTATCAAAATCGTTAGTTACAGTCAACTCTGTAACCACTCACACGTATCTCGACGATTTATCATTGTCCGTGAAAGTGGAACCAGGTTGGGACCTTGAGGATATAATCGGTTAAGATAAGACCTACCACATGTCTTAACGAATCGAAAAAATTCAAAATAAGGACATGCCGAATTTTAAACAGTTTAAAATTCGGCATGTCTTTATTTTTTATTTTTGAGGATTGGATTCAAACATTTTATGTGCAAGCGGTAAGATGACAAAATTAAGAATAATATATGCATAATTATTGAAAGTTGTGTTTTCCGTAAAGTGGAAATATATTGTTTTATAAGGACAGAATAAGGTCAAGGCTATAGCGTTATTATGCTCAAAAACACCACGTGAGCACTAACCTGAGGAATAAATTACGAGTGTCAACATAACCTAGATAGGGTCCGATCATGACTGAAATATAACTCAGTTGACCTCTCTGAGGTAAGGTCATGGTGAGATAAAAAGGACTTTAATATAAAGTAATACTTATGCTAGACATATGTGCTGATTAGCTTACTTTTAGAGGTTAGTAGGACTGAAGTAATTAGTGATGACAGGAATAATAAAAGTAAATAAAATAGCATTTACGCTTTGTTGTTTGTTCCACGCGCACCTCAAAGAGATGTCAGCACTAACTGATTGGTCCTGCTAGGGCCGATGCCTGCCAGGATTGCGGGATGTTCGAAAGAGTTACCGTGGCCTCTGGCACAGGCAACTGAAGAAACACGGGTGGGTTTTAGTCAGTAAAAGTCTGACACCAGAGCGGGCGGGCGGCGTTATTTGATGATTTGTGAACAAAAAAAAGGGTATCAGCCCTGAAAAGTTCGACCGTCTTGCTTTACAAGCCTTGGGTAGGTACTCAAAACTGGCATCCCATAAAAAACTAACGTAGTGAGTAACTTAGGTCCATGTAGCAGTACTGTAGAGATTATATCATATTTGGTGCTTACATTCAACCTTCCGCGAGTTAGCTAAAAGTTAATGGCAAGAAATACGAGACATACATTAATTTAGTTTAAGATTAGAAGACAGTAGGCTAAGGAGGGGCTTGTGGCTAAGTAATAACAGCCGCACGGGTCTATCACTTGCCGCGGTCTGTTCGTGGATTGGTGACCATCTTCACATACCAAGCCCCCTCCGTGCCTCGGAAAGCACGTTAAGCCGTTGGTCCCAGCTGTCATTCGTGGATCTTTGTCAGTCGTTACGGCTAGTCAGAACCCCGAAAGTCTGACAATCAGTCTTACCAAGGTGAATCGTATTACCCTGTTACTGAGTTGTGGAGGTCAGGTAGGCAATCGCTCCATGTAAAATACTGATATTCAGCTGCATCCGGTTAGACTGGAAACAAACCCCAACATAGTTGGGAAAAGGCTAGATAGATGATGATTAGCAGACAGTAGACGTCAGATTTGGCTGACAAGACACATGAAGAAGATATAAAAAATATTATTATAGTTTGACCAAAACTGCTGTATCGCGCCTTCGGTATTTGCTTGCTCACGGCGTCCCGCCCCCCGCCTCGCCGTGCATTCCTAAGGCGCGGTACCGCAGATTCGGTCAAACTATAATTTAAATATCACAATAATTACGTTATATAAAAGTAAATGGTGTTTTATTCATTAATCCCGGTACAGTTAGCTTCCACCCAGTGCTAACAGTACCTACATCAGTTTTTTTACCCCCATTATCTAGGCGTGACAAAACTCTATTGAAAACTGTATTCAAAATGTACACAATCCACAAAAAAGTATCTAAAAATTTTTTGTGTAAATCTAAAGTTTGTAGGTATTGTGTAAAATTTGTAACATTTTAGGTTCATTTGTGTAGACGTTTCATTGAGTAATACAAAAAGGCGAAGCAAAAAATGTTGGTGTATTAATGAATGATTTGTAAAAATGCTTGGTCAGCCTAAATTTGGGAATTTTTTATTTTTATAAATCTATCAACTCAGCCTGTTGCAGTCCAGTGCTGGACATAGGCCTCTCCCAGGCTGTGCCACAACACCCTGTCCTCTGCCTTCGGCATCCAGTCCGTCCCAGTCACCTTTTTAAGGTCGTCGGTCCATCTAGCTGGGGACGTCCCACACTACGCTTACCGATAACGTGGTCTACACTCCAGGACTCATCTGCTACACCGGGGATCGGTTCTTCGACAAACATGGCCAGCCCAATGCCACTTCAGCACTTTTTAATATGAATAACTTATGTGAACTGCATTATCGACGGATTTTGTAAAGAAGCTTTTGAACACCTTCGAGGCTTCTACCTAGACACTTTAATCTTCCCAGATGTCCCGCCGTCCAAATGTTTTTTTTAATCATTTTTGATTAACCATTAATGTCCACTTTCTTTCCACCTCTCTCTGTTCAGAGCTGCTAAGGACCAAGCAGCTGATCCTGCCACCTCTGCCTGGGCCTGCCGCGATGTCGTTTGCCATTAAGCGTCCAAATGTCCATGTTCAGAAGAACACCTGCTGCAGTTTTTCTCGCTGCATGAAGTAGTTTCAGTACCTACTGAAAACAAAGTATTCAAAATATTGGTTACTTTACTGTTTACAACTACAGTGTGTCGATAAACTAGCTGTAGCTATGTTAACATAGAACACTTCAATCAAGTGCAGGAACTAGTACAATCGGCTTCAAAAGCGTTAAAAATAACAATAAAGTGTTGTAAAACAGAAGTATTAAATTACATTTTGAATAATTAATTAAATATCTTACATAATCAATAGGCAGATTGTGTTTCCATTTAAAATGCATGTAATATATGATCAATTTATGTTACAATTATAGTTGACACCATCATTATAATGATTGGCTATACATATGCATGAAGATATTAAATACATAGGTGCCAACGTTTTTGTCCGTGACTGTAGATAACATATCTTTGTACTATTTACATAATATTAATTGAATGCATCGTGATTATTATAACATAATACATCAAGTACAGTACAGAAGGCACGACGTCGATACATGATAGTAATATGAGTATCAATTTTAAGGGTCCCGTAGTGAAACCGGAAAACCTTATTTAAGTGTGATTCGAATAAATATAACGGGGACCAATTAATATCAGTTATAATTGTGTATTTTTCATAGGAAGTGAAGAGTAAAGAGGTAAGTTATGGCAAAGTTACACTCCGACAGAGTGTGGTGATTCTTAAGTTCATAGGTACTCGTTGTATCGTTACTCCGCGGTTTTAAAAAGGTTTTTTGTTTTTAAGGTTTTTTTCCCCCTCAAACTTAAAGATTTTTTGTTAAAAAGGAATTAAAAAGGAAGTAAACCATAAACAGGCACTTTTAAATTGTCAGAAACCTCGGATGAATACTATCGAATACCAAAGTACCATACCTCATAATATTTATCAATACTTGAAATAACCTTTATGAAGAGTTACATTCATAAAGAAAAGTTTAAAGTATCTGTGTTACTAAACTTCAATCGCATTGGGGATCTTCCTCAATGACTGTACAAACAAAAACGGTGTCTGTAATAAAATCCTTTATTTTTTCAGAAAAATCAAATGCTTACTTATAAATTATGGGTCGGATCAAGTCGACCCGAACAAGTGTGTAGGTCGCCTCCGAATATTAACTACCATACACCAACTGTAACCATGAATTTAGCACATGATTCTAGTCCCCCTAGTGTAGAAATTTTATGTGTTTATGGTTGGTTATCAAAACAAAATTTGCTGTTTCATAGAAAAGTGCAATATCTACTCGGTCAAAATGAACAGCATTTTGTTTTCAATTTTCCTTTGAGGTATTTTTTTGTTTTCTGCGGGTTCTTTTATTATGCGTGACCCGATCGTGCTTGCCATGTGTTAAATAATTTTAAAATACTAAGCTATTAATTGTGACTCATCGTGATTACAGCTCAGACCTTGCACGTAGTAACATAAAATTGTAAACAGTGATTAAGTTGCGGTTATTTTAAATAATGGAAGGTTTTTATATTTCTTTAGATTGTTAAAAACCATGTTAAATGTTGCTTGTATATTTTACTAATTTACAGGGTGGCAGGGACATCGACCTGCTATCTGTTACCATGGATTCAGTACATCATTCTGAACGCCCCTGCGTTGAAATATTTCAATGTTATTTTTTTTTTTTTATATTTCTCGGGACCCTGGCGTCCCGGACTTTTGGAAGGCGTACGAGGGCCGAAGCCAACTCGCAGAGGCCCTTTAGACTTTTTAATGATATGAGGCACCAACCAACGATTATCCCTGTTCGCACTATGCAAGTGCACCCAAGGACAACCCCCTGGTTGGTGTAGAACTATTGCAGTACTTGGAGATAAAGATATTGGATTATGGGTTTGAGTGGCTAAAGTGAACTGGTATGTTAATTATTAATACGGTATTGGATTAGATTGGTACGAGGTCCCCGTTTGTCTGCTCCAGACAAACAAACGGAAAAAAAGTCTTAAAACTGTGTGTATATATTTTTTTTAAAGATGCTCGTTTGTTTTCTATAATGTCAAAGAAAGTAAAAATATCGCAATTCATAGTTTTCCGAACCGGGTAAAAGGGGTGGAGGGTGTGTAATGTTGTAGAAGAAATTACAACAAGGATCGGGAATCAATGCGGGCGACGTGCGAGTTCTAAATGTTACTCCCAGCCAAATATACTACTGTGACAGTATGTAATCAGCCCATAATGTTAACACTGCTGGGACACAGACCTCCTCTCTGTGAGAGGGAGTGGACCGTAATCCACCTCTCGAGCCTAGTACGGGTTGGTAGATGTCACATGTCTTCGAATTTTTGTTTTAGGACATGCCGGTTTCCTCACGATGTTTTCCTTCACCGTTTTGAGAGCAGTGGTGTTGAAATAATTTAGTCAAAGTAAAGAGCCGGTCTGGGTTCGAACCTACGACCTACAACTGTGCGAGTGCCCAGTTCCAATTAAATCTATCCAGTACCTAAGTATTTTTGAAGTGACAAACACACCTACAGACATAATATATTATATTATAATATCGCCACAACATGATTTTTAGACACACTATTTTCATTGTGCAGCTATTCTATGTGACTTTCTCGTAGAACCTCGTAGCTACTTGATGTCTACGAACACAAAAACTTCTGCTACGCTAATTTCACAATAGCCATTTTATTTTTAAATTTTGGGTAACTATTGTTTACTATGGCTATCGTCTTATCTTTATATTTTGTCTTATCTCACAAATAATATAATTGATCTGAAAAGTATTTTTCAACCGGTAGATATCTCGCGCTGCACTGGCAGGCAGGCGCTACGATAACCTACATTTAATCTAAATCTACTATAATGTTATCTTTCAACTCTGCTCTCCTCTCAAATTCAAACCATTAATTTAAACTAAATTAATTATCTACCGAAATAATGATAAAAACATATTAAAACTTTAATTAAAGTAAATTACGCGGTTAAATAAAATGAAAACACTTTAAGTTTTTATTCTATTAAGTAGTTTTTATTCTCTTCAAGTTTTTATTAAATCTTTCTTATGATCCTAATAAAAAAACTAGATTATGGGGACTTTTATTTGTTTAAACAAAATATGGCGGTCTGAACAGGAAATAACACAAGAATAATTAATATGACTAGGTTAATTAAATGTAATATACACAGATTAACAACAATAATAGCCATGACCAACACGATTTTGTTACAAAAACTTGTGCAATCAATCACCTGAAACAAGATTCTCCTATTGTATTTGATTTATAATATTAACCTGTAGTTTGATAAAAAAACATTGTGTTTTCATTAATTCGAATTTCAACTATTGAAACGATGGGAACCTTATGCAGCATAAAAAATTGGCTAGTTGACACTTTGAGAAACCAATTACTTAGTATCATCATGTTCTGAAAACATGAAAATTTCAGTGAAATATTAACATTATCTGAACACTTTTTAAATTTTTATTTAATTTTTATTGTCAATACGAGATTCCTATTTCGTCATGGCAGTTCGAGTGACTTTAATAATGCTGCAAAAATATTAGTTACATCATTAATGTTGAATTTATCATTATATGTGTGAACGACGTAAAAAGGTGTACTTACACGTTAAAAGCGTCCAGAGAAATAGAAAAAATAAAGTACCTACCTAAAATAAGCCGTGGCAGCTAAGAGAAGACCAGTCCCGACTGACTCCGCCCGTTCATCAATATGACGCATGGATAAGCGCCATTCAGCTCGACCATTTTGTGTTTTTTTTAAATAATTTATTTTGAATTATTTTTCTCAATTTTCAGGTAACGTTAGATCTTCAAGAAGAATTTCGTGTTGGTAAAGGGAGGTTTACCTACTGATTAATCAAATAAAAACTTTTTGGGAAACGACGACAAAAATCAGGAAACTTTCTGGCTGTTCTTGGTAAAAATAATTAAGGATGGCTTTAAAGTTTTTTTAAGTGTTTTTCTTTTCATGTTTAGTGGCTGTTCAGATTTATTTATTTATTTATAATTAGGTACCTTCACAACTATCTTAACAGGATTAACCTGATGCGATGGTATTATGGTATTTATATATTTACAATATTAAATTAACCCAATAAGGAACAATTTTTAATGAACCCTGCCTTTATTTTTATTAAAAGCGTATGTAGTGGAACCTTTTTGACTCATGATTAGAATTAGTTTATGGCGATATTTTATTGCTTTATTTAGTGTAGGTTGTATTTAATAATTTATATTGCGCCTAGCGGGGTACTTGCGTAACACACTAAGGGCTGATTTTTCCAACCCCAGATAATTTTATCCAAGAAATAATTTTAAAATTTTGACAGTTCTTTCGCACAAAATCTGTCTCTCGTTAATTTTAATCTAAAAAGAAAAAATGTCGAGAGAAAAATCAGCCCATTTTCCATCGCCAGATACCTTTTATTCGAGGAATAAAATTGACCTTTGACATTTTTTGTATGAAATAACTGTCAAAATTTCAAAATTATTCTTCGAATAAAATTATCAGATGATTGAAAAATCAGCCTTATGAGTAGCAAAGGCTTTCATATTGAAAGTTCAACAACATTCATTGCGTTATTTACGTTGTTAACATTTTTCGAACATAAGAAGCAATGGATTAGCAATATCCTTCAAAATGATTCAGATTGTGATTGAAAATGTGTTAAACTATGATTACTTACATTGAAATTGAAGTTAAACATCTACCTCATATTAGGTAGTACCTATTTCATGCAGTAGAAAAAAAACCTTCTAAATAAACTACAAATCATCTTTTCCCAACCCGAAAAGTAAAGATAATGAACAAATATCTATTAAAAAAAAATTAAGTGGCTGTTATTAATGTCAAAATAACAGTTTTTTACTAAATGCATATATATGGAAGTATATACGGTAAAGTCTGTTTGTTCCGGTTAATCTCCGAAAAGGCTGAAACGATTTTGTCGAAATTTACCGTGGGGATCGTTTGAACCTTGGGGAAGTACAAAGGCTACTTTGTATCGACATACCATGCAGGCAAGCTACTATTAAATAATAATAATAATGACATTTGCACCGACCCCAAATAAATAAGAGCAAGATAATGATGATTAAATAATAATAATCATAATTGTCTATTTCAGGAATATTTACATTATATTTAGATCAATGAATTGCTATTCAAACATCCGGTTCCGTTTATTTGTAATCAAGAGTAAAGCAAATTAGGTAAGTACCTATTGGAGGACCTTCTCGTCTTCTAATTTATTTAACGTTTATGACAAATTATATCGATATTTTAATAAATAAAAGCGGCTGGCCAGCATGGCAATTAATTTACACCGACTTCCTCGAAATGCGTTCCAAACAGCATTGGGTAAAAACCATGATACCTGCCTTTCGACATCTCCTCAGTATTTTTCCTGACTTGCCAGAATATTGAAACAGACATTATGTGGTCAGGAAGTTTTTTCAATTATAGGTAATAAAAAGTGATTTACTGAATACCTATCTAGCTTTAAGCGATTTTTGTGTAGGTGCTTATAAAATCAATATCTATAAACGTTTTGGTTTTGTTTGTAAGTCTTACGAGCCGTTGGTGCGGTACCCTACTTGCGAAAACACTATCAATCACAATTTGAATCATTTTGAAGGATCTTGCTAATCCATTCATATAAATGTTCGAAAAATTAGTCTGCTCAAAAACGTAAATAACGCACTGAATAATTTTAAACAGTCGTTAAGGGCAGTCAGAAGCCCCTAAGTGACGGCACGGTTGGCGCAGTGGCTGACTGATCGACTGCTGCGCTGCGTGTCGTGGGTTCGATTCCCGCACGGAACAAATATTTGTATTGCCTACAGGTAGTTGTTCCAGGTCTGGCTGTTTGTGTATGTGAGTTCAAATGTTACGACCACACCCACGATACAGGAGTAATTCCTTGAGTGGGGCACCGTTTTTTAATAAAAAAAATAATTTACAAAAAAGTGACAAAGGGTTACCCAGTAACTGGGCTGTGGAGGTCAGATAGACAGTCGCTCCATGTAATGTAATGGTATTCAGCTGAACAGGCTGCACCCAGTTAGACTGGAAACTAACTCCAACATACCTGGGAAAAAACTTAGGCAGATGATGGTCTTGTGTGTCTAATTTATCGACCGAGTGACGAACAGTGGAACATTCGAAAGTGTATTTCAGTCACTCTAAAATCATGGATTGCTTGCTCAGTTGTCTATTTTTTTGTTTATGCTTGCTGATTTTAGGGCCAAATGTAAAACTGAAACAAGCTACTGTTTTGAGGCAGCTTTTTTTGAAGTTCTATGATCATAATTCTTGTAATAATAAGGTGGCCCTAAACGAAAAAATAATTATATTTTTGAACTCAAAATACACAAAAACAAACTGATTAAGTAATTCACCTCCACAAGTTTTTGCATGAGAATGAGAGTGTTGATTAGAATAAAAATTATAATGAGTTATTCTAAAAATAGATATATAATAATTGCTTTTAGCTTTTCATGGTAACAAGCTTGAACCAATTATTAAATCTATGGTATGTTATGTAGGTTGTACAACCGGTATCCATATACCGGTTGTACAGCTTACATAAAAATAAAAAATGACACAATGGAAATTATTGTTTAAATTTTATATTTCTCCTCTTGGATACAAGATGAAAATTGTACATTGATTGCTATGACCAACAGCTGATTCTAATTAGGTACAATCTTATGTACCTATAACGTAAGCTACATCAAAACAAGTCTCCTAAGATACAGGCCATCCCTAGTTTAGGAGGCAGAATTTAATTTTTGTTAATATAGAGTATTATTTTGTCTCCTCTTGTGCCCATTGTTAGTTGATTAAGTCTTAGCATGTAACTATAAACCACCTTTGTCTATGTATATCATTTGGATCAATAAACTATTATTATTATTATTAAACAAAGTCAATTCAAAATTGCACATAATGAACCAAGAATAATTTTATCACTTTTGCAGGAATACTTAGCAACTTTTTCAGCCCCCGCCAGTTGATCCGTCGTGAGGTTTGAGACTAACCCCGTCCCCACCCAAACTGACGAGTATTTTTGGTACAAAGTAGCTTAAAAAAATCTGTTTTTTTTTTCTTTAAATAATAAAATTATAATCTAATTTAAATCTGAAAAATTAAGCACCGCACCGTGATAAAAATGTCCAGACAGACATTAAGGTTGCAGTTTGTTCTCACTGGCATAAAAAAAATAGTAAAGGAAAGGTAATCATGTGAAAAACATTTATAATTAATTTTATTCAGTTTAGAGATCGCGCTTTATTTATTTAAAGTTTTCGCAAAAAAAGGTACAAGGGCGGACTTAATGCCTTAGGCATTCTCTACCAATCAACCAAGGGTGGTGAAGAGATTAGATGGCAGGTGCTTTCAATGAAACCATAAATACACGTGATATCTCACTACCCCCCTGTGATATTTCTTGTTTTTTTCCAAACCCCCTCCCATTTCGAGCTTCACGTGATTAATGGACGATTCGTATTAAGAAAACTTCTATCGTTGACTGTACAGTTCACTTCTGTATAAATTGGAAGCGATTTGTGAACATTAACAAAAAATCGGCCACACGTGGGGATTACTACTTAGTAATGTAATTACTTTCAATGATTCAGCGGAATTTCGTGGCTAATTAATAACAGCCGCACTGGTTGATCGAAGGTCAAGCTATGCTTGCCACGGTCGGTTTATGGATGGGTGACCAAAAGAAAATCACTTTTTTTGAACTCTACACCTGCATTGGTCAAACGAGGAATTGAAGTTTGTATTGGAAGATTTGCTTATAAGGTTAAGCCCTCAATTATACATATATACGTGAACGAAATGCAGGGCAAAAATTTTCTTCTAATATTGTAAAAGTAAAAGTGAGTTTGTTATGCTTTCACAGTAAAACGGCTGAACGGATCGGTACAAAATTTGACGGATAGGTAGCCTGAGACCTCGAGAAAGTCATAGGCTACTTTTCATCCTAGATCACAGACGAAGTCGCGGGTCGTCGATAGTCAATAGTGGCTCAATAGAAATGTTAAGATAGAAAAACGTCAATTTTCGCTCCTGATTCTTTTCTTCCTACAAATAATCATTCTGCAAAATTTAGAGAAATATTTCTGGATCATCATAATAAAACACAACAGAGCAGGGGTGGCCCAGTCGTACCAGCCGTGACTTAGGAGTTGTAGGTCGAAGGTTCGAACCCAGATAGGCGCTTTACTTTGTGTAAATTATTTCATCACCACTGCTCTCAAAACGGTAAAGGAAAACATCGTGAGGAAACTGGCATGTCCTAGAACCAAAAATTAAAAGACATGTGCATCCAACAACCCGCGATGGGCCCGCGTAGTGGACTATGGCCTACTCCCTCTCATCGAGAGGAGGCCTGTGTCCCAGCAGTGGGAACATTATAGGCTGATTTTGTTAATAAAACAAAACATTAATAAAACAACCCAACAGATAATCGTGACAGATGCAGTTGCGATAAGCCAATCGTCATCTACGAGTACGTAGGCCTAAGGCAGTACGGAACCTTGGTACGACGATTACGTCCCGTAGAACTCTTTTAATGTTCTCGTTGATTTAATTTACTGACGTTTGCATATAACTAGTAACTAAGCAACCGATAGACTTGTAACCTTGCATGTGTGACACTTCTGAAGTTATCTTTGATCGTTGACTGTTGGTTAGCAAATCAATGTATCAGTTGTAAAGAGATGTAAGATTAATTAACTTGTACTAACTTAAAGGTATATTTTATCCATGTGTCAGTTTCTTTCAGGTGGGTTTGTCCACCCAAGAATCAAACATTCATATATCATAATATCATGAGCAAAGACACACAAGGAAAGCATTCAAATATGTTACTAGGTACCTAAATGATTAAATGCAATTCACGTAAGACCCTACATTTTTTAAAGACGCAAAAGCTTGCAATTTTCGGAATAAAAAAAAAACAAAAAAAATTGCGCTTATCCGTTCTTAATAAAAATGTATAAGAAGTCAGTGGCTTCAATGGTACTTTTATCTTCTGAAAGAGCTGACTAAGATGCACCAATTTCAAACACTAGCTGTAGAATGAATGATTTCTCTTTAAGCAAATAAGCAATATATAACATGTCTACATGTTACTGACGAGGTTCTTTTTGGTCACACTACAATCTTAGCATAACCAGCCTATAATATTCCCACTGCTGGGGCCTTTTCTCAGTGACGATGAGTGGGTTATAGTCCACCACGTGAGCCCAGTGCGGGTTGGCGGATGTCACATGTTGATGGTTCTAGGACATGTCGGTTTCCCACGATATTTTCCTTCACCGTTTTGAGAGCAGTGGGGATGAAATAATTTACACAAAGTAAAGTGCCTGTCTGGGTTCCAACCTACGCCTCGTAAGTCGCGGCCTTTACCACTGGGCCACCGTTGCTAATCTTACCCAACTTATAAAAGAATCCTGACGAATATTTAGTAAGACTGTTGTCACTTAGTCCTCGCCTTTCCTAAGCTCACTGCCGGCTTTCATGGTAACTGCCTATATCCGGTTACCATGGCCATGAAGGCTTATTCGCAACAAATTGCTGCTTGACCGACGCGACGTAACACTGCAACTGTTTCAGATTCGTGTATCTAGTTTATTTTTTGCCCGAGACTTTGCGTTGCAAATGTCAAATACCTCACGTCATAATCATCATTTTTATTGCACAGTAATTTATTTAGATTGATGCTAAATATGCGAGAAAACAACTTCCCAAAAAAGAACAACTACGCACCTAAAACCAGCTGTAATTAGAGCAATAAGTAAAGACACAGCTCATAAAACATTATACATTGATTTAGTATTAATGTTACATTATTCACAATGTCCATATCTTGACCATGTGTGGTTAACTAGCATAAGGTGGACAAGTAATGGTTACGTAATAATTGAACAAAAGGGGACATGAAATCCAAATTGCAAGTGCACAAGGTCTCACAGCGCCGACCTCCGGTCGTGCTAAAACTGGAGTGACATGATTACTTCGATTTATTTATCGTTCGTGCGTAAGTAGCGATGTAATGATAATCCATTTTTAATTTTTATATGGCTAAAAGTTGTCTTAGAAGTATTAGCAGACAAGCATATAACATAAATACCTCCATGCACGTGGTGTCGTAGATGGCTACTTGGAATTCAGTCACTCGTAGGCGTAGAGAATTCTCTTTACATGTTGCATGGATTTTTGACGCTTTTTTCCTATGGTTGTAGGCAACGCTACCTGCTACGATCCTTACATATCTACTTACTACTTTTGCTTCTTCTACGTTGATACTTATTTGATTAATAGATAAACAACAAACAGAGATTACTCATATACAAACAAACTTATAGTTGAAGTTTTCACCACTCGCTTCGCTAAGCAAATACTCAAAAGAAAATTATTAACCTTACAATTTACCTACATGTATATTATACATATGAAATCGTACACAGTTAGATACCAAATACCTAATAGCTTTATGAATGGCGCATAGATAAATCCAGCGCAATATGAAAACGGAACCTTTCTCCCTTGAGAAATCATATGCATTCAGCTTTAGTACTTACAGACGGAAATAGTTCCAACATTCCACTTCATCGAATACAGGCTTAGTCAGAACATTGGTTTTGTCAGTAAAGGCCATAGTTGAAACTGCAGGAGGTTCTCTCTTTCGTCGAGCTAGTAGTAGGGCATTCTGAAAGTTTGCAACGTAGGAAATAGCTGTCAAATAATCACGATGTTTTCCTTCACTGCTTAAATTGCAGTAATAATACCGAATTAGGTGTAAAATAGCGTTTGTGTTGGGAAATATTTTTTTTACACCTAAAATGTAATATATATTTACTCGTTTTACTGACGTAAAACTTTACTTGACCCACGGTGACCTAGATGGGCAACTACAATAAGATTATGACAATAAGCCTGTTGTAAAAATTGAGAATTTGGGTACCTACGTCGTACGTAAGGTTCGAAAGGATAAGTTTAAGGCCGTTGCAAAACCTAACCTTTTAGAACCTTTATTTTAAGCTTTTTTCATAACTCAACAAATTACGTTCTCTTTCTGTATAATGATCAAATGAATAGAAAACCTATTCGAGGCGGGGTGCTAAAACTTTCGGGTTCGCTTGGCTCATTCGCACATTCTACATTCTCTTGATTCTTGAGCTGTTGTTCATAAATCGACATAGCAACTAATTCCTAGTTCGTTTAGAATGATGAAAAAAATCTAACCTATGCGAGAGTGTGATAGATTTTCGAGATTGCTGCTACGCTCGCTCTTGCATTCTATAATCTTATAGTCCCAAGCATATTTGTGATTATAGAATACAAATGCTTCCAATTATATACAAGTATAGAATACGAAAAAATATAGAAAAAGCCAGGAGCTCATTGGGCATCAAAAAATTCGTCTGCATCACTGTCAATGTATATAGTATATATTAGTGTTAATTTGTTTTTGTACAATATTCTAAATTATTATTATTTTATTATTATTAAAAGCTTACTATTTTTTTAAATTTGGTATGGTAACCCTGCGCGCCAAACACAATATTTTGCTGTCAAATCTGTCAAATGTTCAAAAGCTGGAGTTATACTACCCATGGTGACCCCAAAATCTTGAGCTGCGACCGTGCCTGCATGTATGTAGTGAATTCTAATAGACTTGATGGCTTAGTGAAATAATGGTTCCAGAGGCACCTCATTTATTTAATCTATTAATTACTGAATTAAAATACAAAGTTTCTGATTAGGAACCTACAAATTATTAAAAACCAGCAAACCTGTTCGCGCGGCTCTTACGACTTGACAAACATTCAGATTTCTTTATTATAAGTATTTGAGTTAATTATGAATGTATAATAGGTACATATAAACCTTCCGGAACAAATTTTCTAAATTATGGTGGAAAACGCGTCGAAGTCCATTGTGTAGGTAAAACAAAGTTCCTTTGTTATTGGAAAATTAGGTAGATAACTAACAAAAAAACGTGACGTACCACTGACGCATGAATGTTTGAGGAAGATCTAAAGATCATAACATCATTTATGGTAACCGTTACTTTTCCATGAGGAAGGAAAAGTACTCACGATATTTGCATAGTAAAGGTGTATCATTCATTCAGAAGGTGCGTGGAGGAGCGTGGAGGGGACAGACCCTCATGGGGGCCAAGAGCAATTCCTCGTTTTTATAAACTGATTCTTTTGATTTTTTACTGACACCTTGAAGTATTTTCGTTTCTGGCCGTATTTTCACACCATTTGTATAATAATTTTAAAATATACAATTCAACGTCACTTGGTTAAATGATTAAACCAATGATGCTAATCATTTAAGCAAGACTATTCAAGCGCGTCGTAATATTAGTTAAAAATGTTAATTTGCTGAAATACTTAAAAACTAGACCAAAGGACACGTGTACAGTTTTAGTTGATAGTCTACATGTATATATGTTTTATATTATTTTAATCAGTGGTCATCATCAATACCCGTGTACCTAGAACTACATCAAAACAAAAACCATTTCAACGTACGAGACCTGTCCCAACCCGACCGACGGCTTTTATTTATAATAAAAAATATAAACAAAGTATCTGCATATTATAACCTTCGACATTCAACTTTTGTGTTGCAAAATCAGAAGCAATTCAGAAGTCGGTCAACAAATGGGTTTTGATATTATATTAATTAATTTATCCATTACAGTAATTTCGTCTGATAAGGCGGGAAAGCGACTCGTGCCAAGGCGACGCTCAGCCGAGGAGCGGCGATAGCAGCCAGCTCACAGTCACAGCTCACGAGAACAACAGGGAAGTGAGTTCAAGGTTGACATAATGCGAAAATACGCAGTTCCCGTACCCAGAATTGAATAAAAACACAAAGCACAGCTAAGTAGGCGTTTCCACAAAGGTGAAATCCCGGGAGATTTTCTAAGTAAGTGACTCATGGTGACACCAGGATAATTTATATAGTAAATTGTAGAATAGTTCAGTATTTCATAGAATTTAAACTGATCGAGGACCAGTCAGTTGGCAAGTTGTCAACACTGATTTACACTTTATCTTGTTCTAAATACAGTAGGTATCTAATTGATTTTTTGCGCTTTTGAATGATGCAATTATGGCTACAGCCGAAAAACTAGACAAAAAATATGGTATTTACCCATGATCACTAGAAATCCCCAAAAAATATCTACTGTAAGTTTCCTTAAGTGATAATAGGTACCAAGCATTATATACGTACTACATTACGTAAACATTGCGTAATAGTACAGCATTTTTATGTTTCCTAATTCCCGCTGTACTGATGTATCGCAAGGCCGGCCGGCGAAGAGGAAGTAGCTATCAAACAATATTATAATATTAATAGCAGCGGTACTAAATGTTATGGAGATCCGATATGACGTAGATAGGTAACAATGAATGTTTACATTACCTAGACGCGCTTTGATTATAACCAAATATCGCATAATATTATGCAAAAAGCGTGGAAAAGCAGCGGAAATTTACAGCGATAGCAAGACAGTGTTTATGAGACAACGTTATTAATAGCATCGCGTAGTTTATTCGATCCTGTGATGGACCATGTTGTGACTTGTAACCATTGTTTGTTAGTACGTCGAGGTCTCATAGAGTAAGTTAAACTTGGATAAACCACCGGCTCCGGTAGCCATACAGATTCGTATGACGGGCTTAGGTACTAGAACCGGACTATCCTTACAGGATGTCGGTATTTCCGAGTAAGTTGACTACATCTAGTGCTTCATGTTTTTGTCTGACTGACTCCTTTATGATTCAAAAGTACCTGTAAATGGTTTAATAGAAATATATATTTGAGTTTAAATGAAATTATCGAATGTAATCAATACCCATCACGTCTGCAGAGTTTCCCTAGCTAATTTAATTTGACCCTGTGTAGAAGATTAGGACAGTTGCTCAATGTAAAGTTATGGAAAAGCAAATGTTGTTAGAGTATAAGCTGGGCCTAGCATACATGGAATATGGTTATGGATAGGTACCACGAGAGGTCCCTTTCCTGTATCCGTCCCTCCTGCCCACAATAGCACAAGCACGTCATGATTATATGTGGGCAGATACTATCAGCAATTATTAAGTAATGTAACATGGAGTAATTTTTTTTGTTATTTCGCAACGTACCGGAATACATTGCCTATTCATATTTAGCAAAACTAACAGGTGATCAATATTCTTGCAAATAAATTATTTGATTTAATTTCCTTTCATAACCGCGCCTGCCCAAGTTGATTGATTAATGCCCGGTTTGTGAGGTTCTCAGATTTACTCTCAACAGTTATTAGTTCGGAGGGGCTTATGGCTAAATGATAACAGCCACTCGGGTGGTACAAAGGTTAAGCTACACCTGCAGCGGGTGGTTCATGGGTAGGTAACCATCCATTGGGTACGTATTGAGACCCCTCCGTGCATCGGAAAGTACCTTATGATGGATTATATGGTGGATGGTAAGAAAATAAGTAATATATTATAGGGTGTTCAGAGCAGATACAGGCAGACATTTTATTTTATCAGGAATGACAAGTAAGTATGACAGATACACATAGAGACGTTGTTTTTTGGTTTATAAACTTCAACACCTTAAACCGTTGGTCCCGGCTGTCATTCATAAATCTTTGGCAGTCGATACGGGTAGTTAGACCAAAAAAGTCTGACAACGAGTCTTACCAAGGGGCATTGTGTTACCTGGGTTGTGGAGGTCCGATAGGCAGTTATTCTATGTATAGTACAGGTATTCAGCTGCATCCAGTTAGACTGGAAGCCGACCCCAACATATTTGGAAAATTATTAACAACGAAACGGGTAAATCTGTTAAACAAGAAAAACAACTTGAGATTATGGTCGACAGCAAATTAGTTAATAATGCAGCTGACGTAGCTGAGGCATTTAATGAGTTTTTGCCAACATACCGATAACTACGACTCGCTCCTTAAATTCGTCCCCGTCTAAAGCTGAAAACCGTTTGCATAGTAGTGTACTTAAATGTAGTCTTTTATTTAGTTTCGAACATGTAACCCCGCGTGATGTAGTTAATATTTTTAATACACTTATGTCTCAAAACACCGGTGATTATTGGGGCATCTCCATTAAACTTTTAAGTAATATAATAGACATCGTAGCCCCTATCTAGCTGTTACTTTTAATAAATGTGTTGATTTAGGAACTTTTCCTGACCTCATGAAGAGTATTAAAGTCATACCATTATTTAAATCAGGTAATAAGAATGACGTTGGTAATTTCAGGCCTATTTCTATTTTACCTGCATTTAGCAAAATATCTGAAAAGATAATACTCAAGCAGTTGCTAAGACATTTTAATTTAAACAGCCTCCTCCATAATGAGCAATATGGCTTTACAAAAAGTCGTTCAACTACAGATACGGGTGTTGCTCTGCTGAGACACATATTTGACGGATGGGAGAAATCGCAAAATGCTATTGGAGTTTTCTGTGATCTCTCCAAAGCCTTTGATTGCGTACACCATGACACGCTTTTGCGTATGTTACGTCATTACGGTGTCCGAAACGAAGCTCTCAACGTAATAATTTCTTATTTACATAATAGGGTCCAATGTGTAAAAGTTAATGGCGTGAAATCTTCCGGGCTACCAGTTCAGTTAGGTGTTCCGCAAGGCTCAATACTGGGTCCATTCCCAGTATATATCAATGATTTACCATTCCATTTGAAGAGTATCTGTGACGTTGTACTGTTTGCAGATGATACCTCTCTTATTTTTAAAGTAGTCAGGAATAGACAAGATTTTGACGACGTAAACAGTGCACTCTCAATAGTTACAGATTGGTTTACGGCAAATAACCTAGTTCTCAACGCCAAGAAAACGAAATGTGTTAAGTTCGCCTTACCGAATGTTAGAAATCTAAAACCCAACATCGTCTTAGATAAAGAGGTGCTTGAAACTGTAGGCTCGGCAATTTTTCTAGGCCTAACAGTAGATGCCAAACTTAAGTGGGGACCTCATATATCAAGTCTAGCAGGAAGGCTCAGTTCGGCTGCCTACGCCGTCAGGAAAGTAAGACAATACACTGACGTTGATACAGCTCGTTTAGTATATTTTAGTTAATTTCACAGCGTTATGTCCTACGGTATTCTGCTGTGGGGCAAAGCCGCTGATATACAAAATATATTTTTCCTTCAAAAACGAACTGTTTGAGCAATTTATCAGCTAGGTGCCAGAGTTTCTCTAAGAGATTTTTTTAAAGATATTGGTATTCTCACTGTTGCATCACAATTCATCTTCGCCAACATCTTATATATTAGGCAAAATTTACACTTATACACGAAAACCAGTGATATTCACAGTATTAACACTAGAAATAAGGACAAACTACGTGCACTCTTTCACCGGTTTCATAAGGTGCATAACTCATTTGTTGGGCTTGGTATAACCTTTTCTATCAAGATAGATAGATCTTTGCCAGACTAGCCATTTAATGCGTTTAAAGCTCAAGTAAAATCCAACCTTTGTTCAAAGGCTTACTATTCCATCAACGACTACTTACACGATAAGAATAGTTGGTCGCCCTAATTAACTGAAGACAATGTTCATGTTCTTTCTACAGAATTAGCTTACTGACAGGTTATTGTTATTAGTGTTAACTTATTTATTTATTTTACGTCGATGGTCCTAGTTTATCATCTGTGACTTCAAGTGACAGCTATGTGACCAGAACCCAGCAATGCATAAATATGTAAGCTGTCACGCCCTTTATGCCTGGAGGCTTTTATTTAGGTAGTAAGTTTTTATTTACATTTTAATTTTAATTAATTATATTTTAGCTTGAGTACGTATAGTTTTTATTATATTTGTTGGTATATTGGCGTTGCTAGCTGACATATGGCAAATAATTTAATTTTATGTTCTGTGCCTTGTAATGTTAATTACTTAACTCTTAGTATTGTATACAATCAAGTATCAAGTATTTTCTAACTGAACAGACAGCTGTGCTGCTGGGGAGTTTGTTGCGCCACTTCTTCTTCTCAGCGATAGCACTAAGAAGTGGTGAAGGGCGGGCGTTTTTGGGAGACTGTCTTTTGCAATTTTGACGTTCGTAAAGTTCTGATTCTCAGCCTAATTTGAATAAATGACTTTTGATTTTGAGTTAGGAAAAGGCTAGGCAGATTGATTTTTGAGTTATTGGTTCGTCGTAGTTCTTCAATAACTGACTGTTTCGAAACGTAATGTGACAAGACATCGAACCAGTAGCACAATTAGATAAACTCCGGTTTAGAATAACGAACATCAAACCTTAACATACCACATGTCATCATGGATCAAAGTTAAATCATTAAAACCCACTTCGGCAGCAATGCTCATTCTTATAAAATTGACGATTGACACATAGTTTTTATAGCGTTCCGTTATTGATACGAGGAAGTCAAGCAGTTAATCAAAGGACAATAAATGAAAAAAAAATGTTGTTATTAACATGTTCATTTAGACGGATACGGAACTACTTATTATTGAGTTAAACGTACAGGATGCATTCGTTAGCTATATTAATTCAGTAGGTGGTTGTAATGTGTGGAGCAGTCACGCCCTACTCGCCTGCCGACTGCTAAGTTTAACTTGAGGGCCATCCATAACGTGATCAATTATTGGCCGCTGGTGAAGTTTCCATAGTTACAGCAAGCAGTACCATCAGATACGAGCATCCGTATTTCAATGCCATGTAGTATGCGTTGTGCGCTGTTAGTATGCGTGGACCGGCGATGTGTGATTTATCTTAGTATGTACCATCACCAAAGGAGATAAGTAACCAGGGTCGTCGGATATAGTTGAAGTCTAGTGAGAAACCGATGGATGTTTTCGAATATAATTTAATTTAGATATTAGAAAACAAATAGTTAATTTATCAAATTCAATTTCGTGCTAAAACATCCATCGGATTCCTACTAAACTACAAGTATATCCGATTACCCTGGTCACTTATCTCTTTTGGTGACTGTACCTACTCCTATTTTTTAAATTACCCATGCTGTATGTAGGTTAGTAATACATGATGTTACGCACCTATTATGTTGAATAAATTTATAATTTTCACCCATTACCAATTGGCACCAATTGGCAATGCACTTGATATCTGGATTTTGATATAATTTTTCCATAGCGTGATCCATTTATTTGATTATATTGAAGTCGAATGGCCTGAAAAGATGAATGATTTGTCTGAGAGGTGATATCATGATAGCCTGACGGTTGACAAGGGAGAATAGAAGAGAAAATCATTATGCGGTGATAAGCGCCGCCTCCAAGTAATTGGGCAAAATAAAATCTGGTTGACTTCTGTTTCATTAGGAATAAAAGGGCGATCGAATTCTTCACTTGTTACGATGTGGTGGATTTTTGAGATGTGTCCCATCTAAGGGCATCTTATACGCCTTAACCTTAACCGTTGAAGCTACAAAAACCGGGTTTAGGAGACTCAACCAGCCAGACTTTCCATCATAACAAAATAGGTAAATTGGATTCTCATTTCCTACGAATAATGTATTTTGCTATTTCTGACATTTCTAGTACTAGAACTCAGCTGGTCTTATATAAGTTTTTAATTCTTGTAAGAAATAGGATCGATTGGCAACAAAAAAAGCTTTTTGTGAAGATTTCCCGTTTTCTCGCTGACTGTGCAATTTTTTTCAAATATCTATGAATGCCGATCAAAATTTAACAAAAATATAAGAACAGTCTTGAGAGATCGTTTAGGTACTGCCCTATCTCAAAATTTCCCCTCCTGTAGAATATAAGCTTATACCAATGTGAAAATATATAAGATAGTCAGCAAGATGGCAGCAGGTCTGCTTGCTCAGGGTGCACTGTACGTAATTTTATTGCAGGAAGTGTCTCTATGGGCTCATGTTTTGTCAGTTTGTTCTCCATCATCATCATCTTGCCCTTATCCCAAGTTATTTGGGGTCTTCGCAGCATGTCTTCTACTTGAATACTTCTCATAGTCTTCATCTCAGTATTCACTCCCTTTCTAGCCATATCATTTTTTACATAGTCTATTCATCGTTTCTTTGGTCTTCTCCTACTCTTATAGTTTAATTAATCAACTCAGTCTATCGCAGTCCACTGCTGGACATAGGCCTCTTCTAGGCTACGCCACCACATCCTGTTCTCCGCCTTCCGCATCCAGTCTCTCTGCAGCATTATGCTGAGATAGGAGCTTTTTTTGGCCTCGCACAGGTCTTTTTTTTGTTGTTTTTAATGTAACTTTGTTAGTTTTAAATATACTATTTACTATATTTTACTATTTGAATTACCTGTGTGTGTCCCAAATAAAATATTTTTCATTCTTTCTTTCCTTTCTCTTATAAGTTAGTTCTCCGTTATAAAATAACGAAATAATGTTTATAGAAGCACATAATCACAATGACGAGGTCAACGAGTTACCGCTGGTCGATATATGCACAAAGTTAGCAACGCGCGTCACCTATTAAATAACCATTTATAATTACTATGTGTTTCGTTATACCCCGGTTATCTGCCGTGCATAATCAACTAGTTACACAAGGTATTGATTATAATTAATATTTATTGATAGTTATTACTGATAGCAAATACTGCCCTTTTGTTTGTGATATTGTATTTTTGTTATCGATTTCTAAAGTATATTTTTAAAATGTTCATCATTATTTTCATAAATTGTGGATCGATTTTGAAAATTTCCTTTTTTTGGAAGGGTACTTCTTTCAAACAAAAAGAGGATTTTCAAAATCGGGAGGAGTATTCCTGAGGTGGTCCCACATAAAGTAAGACAAGTTCTGATGAGTAGTTTTTGAGTTAGCTTCAATAATACGTACTTAATTCACTTTGTGTATGTTGATGATTTGTTAGTACTATAAGTTCCTTTCACTGTTGGTTACACATGTAGCAAGAAGGGTATATGAGTTTGTGTGGGGTACCACAATTAAAAAGTGAAAAATAAAAAACTCAACTGACTTACAAAACCAAAAATCGACTTCCTTCCGAAATTAAAGTTATTTATTACGTTGTGTTTTTTTAGGTCGGTTGTTTTTTTTTTGTTAATAAGTGTTTTGTTTCATAGCATAGCTTACAGCAGTCCACTGCTGGACATAGGCCTCTCCTAGTGTACGCCATTCAACTCGATTTTCGGCAACTCTCATCGAGCTGCTACCAGCCATCCTGCGAAGATCGTCGCTTCACCTGCGTGTTTTGTTTAATGCGTAAGTAGGTAATGTGCTTAGTATAATGAGCCCATATAATGTTCTGACTGCTGAAACAGGTCTCCTGGGAGTGAGCCGTAATCCACTACGCGAGCCCAGTACGGGTTGGCGAATGTCACACATCTTCGAAGTTTTGGCCCTAAGACATACCGGTTTCCTCACTATTTTTCTCCTTCACCGTTTTGAGAGCCAATCATTGGCAGAGTTATTTGCCATTTTTCACTACCAACCACCTTCTAAAAATCTATAAAAAAAAACCTATAAAGACTGTTCAACAAAAAAAAAACTCTCAAATTGGGTTAGCGGTTTTTGAGATGTAGGTATGAAAACAATTGAATAGACACAGATCCGTGGTGGTTCCTAATACCTACACTTTAATACGATTTATAGCAAGTTCCTGTTATCATAATTTTCCATTTCATGGTCGAGATAAACTACAAGGTGTAGATAAAAAGATAAAGGAACAACTTTGCCTTTCAGGAAAGTGATCAACATATTGCATGCAGGTCAACAATCCCTATGCACATCGTTCTTAATAAAAATATGATTTATTATGTTTATTCTGATTGGATTATAAGATAAGATTATTTATTCTAATTAGACAGATATTTTTTTCGTATATTCTACGCTGTTTTTCTGATTATGATTTTACTTAACAGAATTCGCTTTAATTATGTCTCAGACAATCGCAGCAATAATGAGTAGGTCATCATGATCATCACTCCAGCCGAAAGCTGTCCACTGCTGGACATATGCCTCCCTCAAGCTGCGCCACGTCAACTGGTTCTGTGCTGCTTTCATCCAGCGGATTCCTGCAGCGGCCTTCACCAGGTACCTTCGATAAGGGTATATGTAAGTGATAGAACCGCCCATTGTGTCACCCTTTGAAAAATGTATATATTTATGTCTGTAATTGACATGTACATAATAACGAGTATTGTATTCTATGTACACATACATAGGTTCATAAACAAAAACAATACAAGAATAACAATTGATAAGAGTAGGTAAGTATGATTAGCTAAGATGCTTTGTTCATGTTGAGAGGATGCACAAGACGGATGTGTGTACCTGAGTGGAAGTGCCGGGAGGGGACGTCCTCAAAGGTTATACCTTCACTGACCTTAGTAATGGTGGTGTACTTCAGAAGGTGACTATGCACCTGGATACTTTCTTATCCCAAATCGCGCAGGTACGATCTGGTATTGGTCAAAAAAATTCAGAACTGTCACATTTTCACGACAGGTGCTGTTAAATAAAGCACTAAAACTATGAAAAAAACCTGTGAAAGTATCGACTGGTCACCTGTCAATTGTTGGTTTTTATTAAATAGGTACCTTGGGGCTTGGCCCAAGTGTATGCGCGTGGATGAAGCAAAAGGATTATAAAAGAAGTAAGGATCAGGTGGCGTTCTGTTCCGATCCAGCCTGTTCCTCACTGCCCACCCCCAGCGACGCCCTATACCGAGTTCCATCCCCCACAGGGGTGCCCCTAGCGTGTAGTCGCTTAGCTTTTAAGTTTTTAAGCCCTGGCTGGAGGCCTTAATTTATTGAAGTATCCACAGGTAAGACCGGTTAAGCAGACGACATACTCCTAGGTTCCTAGGTTGACCTGCAAAATGCCATTCTCAAAAAAATCTCTTAACCCCACGTAAGAAAAACTCATGAGTTTGTTATTTCCAGGTAAGAAAGAACACAAAGTTCTAAAATCAGTGTCAGATCCTTTACATAGTTACAACTTACGTAAACCAAGTTTTTAAGGAATGCGAGCTATTAATAATTGTATCCCAAGTCAAGTTGCCACTACAAGATTGAATCAGATCAAGACACCTGGACAAGCAAAACATAACGTACATTCTTACGTTAAATAAGTGCAAACCATTAAAGGCAAATTGCAAAATATACCAGTCAGTCTCGTGTCTTTGTCGTACTACATATAATTACGATTGAAAAACCGCGGAAGTTGACATTTATAACTGGCTGCCGTTACTAATATGAACTATACATTATTTACATACGTTAATATATCTGAGACGAAATAGATGAGGCCGGATAATTATCACTCTAATTATTATTTTAACTGTTATTATTATCTATTATTAATTTACCTGTTCCGAAGGTCATATCATTCTAATCAGTGCGTGAAACGAAATTTTGGATGTATGAAATGAGCGAGCATTGAGTGTTGAAAGATCACATGTCATCAACCTGGTAGTGGGGTAGACAGTGGTCGACGTGTCGGCCAGTCAAGGTTAAGGCTAATGCTCGCTGAGGAATGCTTTCAGTCTGTAATATACAATCACCTGGTTCAAGCCTAAGCGTCAACTTACCTTCATATGATGTAGTGTACACAGATCATAGTATCGTGAATGAAGGAAATGGCAGTCTCGTGCCATTGGGAGCTGCAGAGGCGGTGCTGTTCGTGGTCACAGCAAGGACCCTGCACCTTCCGGTCACGAAGCTTATTGCGAACTTATTTCCGACGCAGACCACCGACGATTTATTGCAAATCGCCTTACAATTTATCGATCAATTGCTCTCGCCCGCTTTGTTCACAGATAATACAGTTCGTACGTTTAGTTCATTTCGTAATTCGTGCCCGCCAAAAGTTTAATAAGCAATTTATTTAATGCTGTTAATTTATACTAACTTGTAATTGAATCAGTAACTGAACTATTAATCTATTTTGATTTTATTCGCCTTGCTTTATAGGGGCAAAAACATTAGCACATTCGTAGAGTCTTTCGTCCCTTAAGTGTTGGTACGAATGTGAACTACATGGCCGTTATAAACAGGTTGGTTTGCCTTATGGAGGCGCACATAAACCATTCAGATGCTCCAATGTCTAGGCAACAACAATTATGTTTAACCTTATCTATCGTAATCGCGATTCTAAAAAAGCAAATAATATAAATTGCAGCAATTTAACAATAAAGTTGAACGTGGCAGTCGCCTTGACCCAAGCAATGGGCTAGCGGCAGGCGTGAATGGCGGAGCGGGCAGGCGCGGGAGCATACTGCGCGCGCCGTACCGGTTTGTTCCTTTCATAACTAAAAACAGGACAATGTATTTAGGCACCTATTGTATTTGAAACCCGAAAAATGTTGTGGAAAGCACTAACGTCTTGGTTTCGTAAAGTTGAAACAGACCAGAAACCAATTTAGGCAGTCCTGATTACACATTTAGCTTAACCGAGGAACAAATTTTTTCAATTGAAATGAGAGAAAACATGCATCCTTTAGAAACCGGAGAGTTGTCCGCTTGGGAACATAAACCAATAAAGTATAATTTTATTAAGTTGGTACGATTTCTACGAAGATAGTGATCTATTTTAACATAAAATGTTAGTTTAAAAAAAACATTAAGAGTCTATTGCACTTCCGAATGACTTTTGTAGACAAACCAGTTTCAAATCAGGAAATTGCAAGTGTACCAATAACAGATTATGAACATAATACATTTTTATTGAAATAAACAAAGAGGAATTAAAGTGTGCATTTATACACAACGATTTGCAATTAATCAAGTTGTATAGAAACACCTGATAAGAAATTACTGGTTTTTTAGAAAACTAGACTTTTCCGTGTTCTTATTAAGCTAACATGTGTTTATTAAGTTAACATTAAAAACTAGTTTAGATTCAGCATTGTTAACTTTAACGTTAAACATACCTAAGCCACAAGCAAGGCATCGTTGTGAAGGATAACAAAGATGTCATAATTACAATCAACACTGACCCATATTATGTATGTTTTGCGTGAGAAACAGACGGATAGACAGACTGAAGTGCAATTACACTTCATACTTTGTCATGTATTCATATGTCGTATCTGACAGGCATTAGCCTCTCGAGTTACGCCGAATGCAGTGTGTTTTAGCTAAATTACCGACAGACTGATTATGCACCAGACACGTAAGTTATTTATAAAAACTTTAGTCGTTATAATTTAAGTACGCACTCGGGACACACGCGACGATTTGTGACTCGTAGCTCATGGAGGAAACAACGTTTTAGTTGACATCTCGATGGTTCTATGATGTAAAAAACGTTCGCATATATATTACTTAAAAAACCCCATAAAAACAAGGCCGTTGCCAGGATGTCGTCAGTTTCAGAAATTCTGAAGGACTTCAACTGAAAGCTAGCAGCCATTCATGAAAAGCGCCATAAAATTCCTATCTCTATCCCTGTTACTAAAGCTACAGGATAATGCTACAGGTTAATAGCCCGGCAGATACCTCATCACCACTATCATCATAATTTCAGCCCAAAAACGTCCACTGCTGGACATAGGTCTCCCCCAAGCATCGCCACTTCGATCAGTTCACCACTTCAGCAGATTCCTGCGGCCTTCACCAGATCACCGCTCCATCTTCTGTGAGGCCATCCAACGCTACGTCTTCCGGAACACACACTCCAGAAACTTTACAGGCAGTATACCTATTTATGTCATGCTAATGCAAAGATGACAGTGTGGATTCATCTTAAAAAAAAGTTTTAATTTTGATGATTTGTAGTCTAGCCGAGTAAATTATTAGAGAAAACATGAACAGAAAAAAAACACAAAACACAACATTATAATTATTATTAGAGCAATTTCAAACACAGATCACTCCACCTGTTAGACGCATAAAAAAACAGAGTTTTGGTTTGAGTATTGCGAATCAAGTTCAGTAAGATTAGTTAGTAGATTTTCAATTTTGATATTAAATGTATAATCTTTATTGTAACTTTTCATTGCTTTTTTCAGTTAGGTATATAGTATGAGCTGTTGCCCGCGGCTTCGTCCGCGTGGATGTCTAAAATTATCCAAGGACAATGTTATATCGGGATAAAAAGTAGTCCTTCCCCAGGATGCTAGCTACGAGCATCTGCTTGCTAAATTTTATCGAAATCCGTTCAGTAGTATAGGCGTGAAAGGTACACACAGACAGAGTTACATTCAAATTTACTATTTTACAAATATGCCAAACTTGCAACAAGAAGTAGACCCAAAACAATATTTTTACATCTGTCTGGAGCATCGAGCATTGCAAGTGGCAACTAGACAAAGAGGTGCTGCTATAAGCACTATACTTATAATACCAATTATGACACGGAACACTAAACGGTATAACAACATACTCCTGCCGATACATTAAACAGTACATGATTATTTAAATTTACGCATTCTTGCTAATCAGACTTCAATGAACGCGGCACTAACTGCTCTCAACCAAGAATAAGAGGCTAGTTTATAGGCCAGCACCCTAATCACCACACTATCAATCTCCATCTCAATAATTTCGAAGTATATTGCTAATCCATTGCTTTATATGTTCGAAAAATTTGTCTGCTCAACAACGTAAATAACGCAATGAATGTTGTTGAATTGTCAAAAAATTAAAAACATTGCGACTGATGGTGTGTTTACGCAATTACCCCGCAGCAGGTCAGGTTTTGTTACCACGTCGTGCGGCCTACCGTATAAAAATAGTATCAACTAAAACATTTTTAAGTCGTTGGAGTTTTTTTTTTCATTTCTTATATCAATCTAAAATAATTATAGGACTGATTAAACAAACGTCTGAAGGTAACACTCACAAAAACACATCGGTCCGAACTTTTTGTTCAATTATTTGGTCAATGGTTTGCGTGCTGGTGCAAAGTTACAGAAAAAGGTTGGTAAAGGGGTGACGGATCTTCTTTTGCCTTTATCTGCACCATAATTGCGTACTCGTACCACACTTTCCTTCACTATCTGAATCATTTTGAAGGATATTACTAATCCATTACTTCATATGTTCGAAAAATTTGTCCGCTCATCAACCAAAATAGCTCAATGAATGTTGATTAACTGTCAAAATCAAAGCCATTGCTACTGTTAATATTTTACGCAATTACCTACCCCGCTAGTTTTCAAAAAAACAACCAAAGTTTTTTTTTATAGAAAATTTGATTTTCAAGTACCTAAAGGTAAGTCTTTGTTCTTTCTTCGAAATGAATTGACGTCATCAGCAAAGTTAATCACATTGTCTTTTAGATCGATCAAACAACGCAAAACGACATGGACCTTTTCAATTAGCGATCCGCAACCTGTTAGTGAGCTGAATTAAAACCTTTTTTGTTTATTTTTTGTTGAGTAAGTACCTACCATGGAATTAGTATGTACTATATATAGTACAACATACCTCATTAGGTATGTTGTACTATATATATAGTACATAGGGTATCAATATACCCTAACTACTTCATACATGAGAAAAACAACCAGAAGGCTGTATTTTTTCCTTCTACACCAGAGTAAAGTTACTGATGCATACTCGTAGCCGAACTTTTATGGAGAAATATGAGTTGGTCGCTTAAACATAACTGGCTGAATGTGGGTGGGTGTAAGTAAGTACCTACCTATACCCACATTTCGCCATTTCTGTTTAAGCGTTACATTAGTTGTAAGTACACCTCTGCGAAACCCTTCAGGGAAAACAGGAGTGAAGTTATGTTATGTTACGAGTAGGCTATTTGTAACCATTATAAACAATCAAAACGGTGAAGGAAAACATCGTGAGGAAACCGGTATGTCCTAGAACTAACAAATCAATGACATGTAACGTCTACCATCCCGCACTGGGCCTGCGTGGTGGATTACGGCCCATTCCCTCTCACCGAGACCGGTGTTCCAGCAGTAGGAACATGTAGGCGGATTATGCTTGTATAAAATACTATATAACGATAGTTAACCAGGAGCCGGTACCACAGCTACGTTGTGCAAGGCAGAAAGTGCGGCAACACAAAACCTATACTTACTTAATAGGATACTGTATACTGTACACGACCTATAAACTTAATGTATTGAGAAAAGCAGCTTATAAATATTAAGGTCATATTATCAGCCTACGTTCATCAAGTGCACCGATTTGTTCTACCGACTAAGGACAAAGGCTATGTGAGGCTTTGTATGTTTCTAAGAACAAGTTAATTGATCTTTTTGTAGGACAATCGATGGTCTGCACCGTTATTGCTAAGGGGAAAATGGAATGCACAAACAAGGTATTGATGGAAAATTGAAACGTTATCACTTTTTAGGTTGTAAGATAAAAAATCTTGCATTCATCTGTGTTTTCAAGTACAATAGTAACTACTAATTTTGTGTTATTTATCAAACATTGATATTTTGTGTAAGGTTTGTTATTAATAATGAAGATGACTAACTTATTACAAATCTTCTTATCGTAACGATACCAAAAAGTTTATATAGTTTAAATAGTTTTGGCCCAAAATTTAGCTGCACGAACTCCGTTCACTGACGCAGTCATAAGATCATCAAGTGCACAGGTGACAGGGCATGCGGCAAATATAAGTCTAACTTACAACCATTACTAACAGTTTTGTTAATTATTTGATTCGTTCTTATAGCAGCATAAATTCATGCCGGTAAGTTAATGGAGCAAGTACGTAATAATAACATTAGGAAATCACTAAATGGTTAAGTAGTGTCAACTTACTAATCTATTACATTATTACTATAAGCTTTTAAGCCGTAGTAACCTTCAGAATTAAGTGTTTGTTCACACTGTTGTTAGTATATGTACTTAAGGCGCGGTAACAAGCTTCTTTTCCCTCTGATGTTAGTTGAATCGATTAACCACCAAAATCAAAGTAATTTTGCAATTTTAGTTAAATTAAAAAATAAATGCAGGGCCCAGTGGAATAGTTTTTAGGTATTTCTTAAGTTGTTTGAATTCCCTTTAATATCATAGCATAAAATATTATAGCTTACGCTCAAAATTTTGAGAACTGTGAGACGAAAAATATTTTTTTGAGCTCTCTGTTATGATTGGTTTATCATGATACTATTTTATTTTGACACAAAATATTTTTGGCTTGTAATATGTACCAATTTGCCTAACTTTGCGACAAAAAACTGAGCGCTTTACAGTGTCCTACGTTTGGGCAGCGGCTTAATGTTTTAGCAATTATACAAAAGTCTGCTCTCTTTCTTATGACTTTAAGGATACTAGAAGATGATTATCAAAAGTGTCAATATTATCTCAAATGGCATCGCAATCACTATCCAGTAATGCCGTAATAACTTCTGGTAACTTCATATTTTCCATTGGTTCCCAGATCGACAATTATGTTAGTTATCTCAACAAAGTTCCAATCATCATTTTTTATAATGATTAAAGTAAATTATCTAGTTAGTTTAATTAACGTGGAGGCTGTACCTTCAAGTACTTTAATAGTATCTGACAGTAATAATACAAAAAACTATGTGGTGATTAACTACAATATAAGTGTGCATAACCGGAATAGAAGTTAAGAGTGCCAAACTTGAGTTGAAGTGGCAGGTAACTTACTCGTGACCTTTGTTAACCCGATAAAAAGAAAAGGAGCCAAACTACTTATTGTGTTAATTATAGATTGTAATGATTGTGATTAATAGGTTTCATTAACTCTATCAAAATGTAGGCCACTCGCCCACGGCGACTTTTTGTAGCGATGCTGTCGCACGGTCGCATCGATACAGTCGCGATGCGGTCGCTAGCTGTTTACCCTTGCCCACGCCACGATTCTCAGTCGTGATGCAAACGCGATGTTGCACTGATGCTCGGTTTACTACTCACGCGCCATCCTCCCTCCGTTCTATCCCCGATGTCGTCCGACATGGTCGCGCGTTTGCATCGATACAGTCGCGATGCTGTAGCGCGTTGGCATCGCTTCTGTAGTTGCAAATGCGACTAACGTGCGTCCGTAGCGATGCTGCATCGCTACAAAAAGTCGCCGTGGGCGAGGGGCCGTAGGTATATACAAAATGCATAGCTATTTCGTCAGTCATTTATTGTTTGTATCTGCATTCTTAGTTCTCAGTGCACGTCTTTTCCTTAGCAACAGCGAAAATGGTACAGTACTCGTATGCTTTGAATTTAGTCGTGCAGCTTATAATCAACCCATAAACGATGTTAAGGTTTTCTGACTATATCAGTTTCATAACTAAGAGTTATGAAACTGATATAGTGTTGTTTAGCATTATAGCGATGTTTTATGCTTAGACGATCAGAGGTCCGACCCCTTCGTTTTGTTGATTAATAATCAAGAATTAAGTAGTCCACCTTCAAAACATAAAACAAGCGGCGTAATTGCGTAACACAGTAATCAGTAGCAATGGCTCTCATTTTGACAGTACAACAACATACATTGTATTATTTGCGTTTGTTTTTTTCCTTTTTGGCAACATCTACGTTGCTGAGCAGACAAACGTTTCGAACATTTGACATTGCAATTAAGATTGCGGTGGACACCTTATTTTGTTGGTCAAAGATTATTAGGCATACGGAGTTTGTCCGTTCATTATTTCCATAAGTACGTACCTAAATAAGTCCAATCTATCTACGAGTATATCGAATGCCGTGACATGTTAACATATTTTTAAATGATATCCGGCATTTTTTTTTTTGTTGACGGAAATGTATTATAGCCGATTGTGGCTTAGGATTCAATTGGTAATGAAATGATTTAATTATCTTGCTCAAAATAAAAATGTGGGAAATAATTATATTTGGATTAATTCCCGATTGGCTGTATTAAAAAAAAAATCTTGTTAAGCTTGACCACTGTGATCAGCCGTATCGCCCTCCCTATTCTGTAAAAATCTCACCGAGCAAACTTAGGTGAAGTCGGCTATCAATAGTCTAACTCTATAGCATCAGGTGGAATGACAGCTTCATCTTCATCTACGTTTTCACGGAGATATTTTTATTTATTTATTTACAGAATAGACCGGTGATAGAAACTGAAACAAATGGCAAAACAACTAACAAATCTTATTGTCAGTGGTTTTTCTGAGAATCGATGTAAGTCCCGTTAAAGAAAAAAAGTCCCGTTAAAGGAAAGATTAAAAGCGCTAGATTCGCCCTCACCGTACTAAGTCATGCGAAGGCAAAAAAAACCTTTATATATGTCAGCTTTCATGTCTGTCAAAGTTAGACCAGACAGCTCTATGATGTAGAACAAAAGCGAATTCGCAATGGTATATTAACTTTCGCGTAACACATGAAGTTTAAAGTTGTATTACGGAACTACAATATTGGCAATATCGTGACGAACCGACATCACGATCTTGTATAACACTGTTTATAGTGCAAGAACTCCTGTGTGCCGGTGCTGGAGTTTCCTTATTTTATTTTTATTCCTCAATCAAAAACTTGGCGATTTGGTCTGCATCAACCTGAGGGTCTAGACAAAGTGACATTATACCAGCCAAAAAGTAGGAGACTGACATAAGCTATGGAAAATCTTTCTTTAGTTGAAAGTCGTTGTACAAAATCGGAAGCGATTGCCACTTGGTACCGCAGCATCTTCAGTTTTACATTCGCCGTGGTTTTTAATTCAACCTATTAGCAACTCCTCACCTAGCAACAATTTTAAAACGTCAACAGAGTTTCACACGCCTTACGCATACGAGTAGATGCCGTTCGGTTACTGGTGGCCAGTGTTGTTCAACACTAAACTTTACAACCTTGGATAAAGTCAAGGTTGCTACGTAACGTCCCGAATCAACATCGTGTGGTGCACCGCGCGCCGCCGCCCGCGCACACAATGTCGAAGGTGAAAGTCAAGGTCACACGTAACACTGATCTAATGGAACACCATACATTATGTAACCAGTAATCAATCAATTTTCGATAAAAGCTACGATTGTTACAGCAATTTTAAAGAATTGTTCAGTCAGTCGTGAATTTGCACGCTTCTTGATTTTATTGTTTTAAAATCTGTAAGTAGTTTTGTTCTAAATTTAGAACATCCTTTTACGTTTCGGCGATTATTTTTGTGATTGTTGATTATGTTAACTTGAAGGAAACTTTGAATGCCGGTTATTGTATACACGTTCTGGTACATTCATAATCAACAAATTAATAAATCCACAAATGTGATTTCATGTTTTGTCATTACCTACTTTCTTTTCCAGACTGACTGCAGCATTCAAGTTTTTTTTTAATCTTTTTTATTTAATTGACACGTCAACAACATTATGACGAACAAGGACATGTAGCACTGCAGTAAACTTGGACTAATATTTCCGTCAATAAATATGCACAACTTTTGCATACTGTGATGTAAATCACAGATTTTGACAATTTAAATTTTGTATAAATTATGAGTATAAGTTATAAAATGCATGCAACAAGGTAGGTATACGCGTACCAATGTTCCAGTTAAGTTTGATCGACTAGATGAATACATAGTTGGCTTATATTATATCGCCAATACAGCATAATAAGCCTATAATTTTCCCACTGCTTCCCAGCAGTGGACAAATAATAATAATAGGAAGCCTGTTTCTCAACATGCCTCCTCTCGGTGAGAGGAAGTGGGCTGTCATCCATGACGCGGGCCCGTTGCGGGTTGGTAGATGTCATATGGCTTCCAACTTTGGTTCTAGGACATTCCGGTTTCCTCACAATGTTTTCCTTCACCGATTTGAGAGCCGTGGTGATGAAATAATTTATACAAAGTAAAGCGTCTGTCTGGGTTCGAACCAGCGACCTGCAACTCGTAAGTTGCGACCACTAAGCCACCACTACCAAATATCTACCAATATACAAAATATTACTTAGAAGATAATAATATTATCTACTAAATAATATTTTACTATAAGTAATTATTATCTACTAAAAATATAATAAAAAAATAACAAAAATATAATATTTTGTAAACCCAACGAGAATCCGATATTTTCTTCAAAATTGGTCCTTTTACCTGAGGATGCGTATGCTGATACTGGCCCCTATTTTAATACAGTTTGGAAGCCTATATATCCCTTAAACCCAATTAGTGCTGCCAACGTCCGTGCAGGATTAACCTTTACTTTGCAACCGTTGAAGATCGGTATCAAAGGCGCCCTGAAAATTTAATTAAATTCATAGTTAGATCTTCAAAGACCGTTACACGAGGTAAATATTCGAAGTAAATTGCATAAAATCCAATTATTATACTGATACAGTTAAAGTGTGGTTACTCGTCACGTGTCGTGGTCGTGCAGGGCAGCACTATGCATACCGCCTAGCGATTTGACCCGTAGGCCGTAAGGTTGCCACACGTACAGTTTTGACAGCCATTCTGACAGATTGATAGATAAGGTTACCATTTAAAGGTAACCTGTTAGTTCAATTGATTTATTCATTGACGCACACAGCATACCAGAATTTAACAGGACTCTTCTGAATCAGATATTGTTATTAAAACATAGCCTGCAGATTGGGCGCCTCTACCGACGAGAATAATTTTATGTAGGTAGTATATTTTCCTACATACTATTATCGTCAAAGATAAAATTAGGTAGTAATTATTTCGTGAAAATGTCGTGACATGCTAATAAAACTGTTTTGAAACTATTTTTTACAAACAACGTGTCATCAATGATACATTTATCCTTTGAAGTTATAGAATGCAAGCACAAAGTTCAATATCCACCAACGAAACACCACCATATTGTAGAGTTAATGCACTCATTTGTGCATAAAAATGTTAGGTTCAGCGACACCTAATGAATGGCAAAAAGTTTGGTGATGTTTCTTAAAAGACCAAATCGACTTACTTAAAAAAAAGTTGATGAATTTAGTTACAGTTGAAGATGTAGTTTCTTAATGTTTGTTTTTTTTTTTTTGCTAAATCTGACATGTTAAGTCTGTAAAAACTGTAAAAAGACGACGCGCTCTGTTTTTTTGTGCTTAGTTAACTTTTCGTTAACTTATGAATATACTGCCGGCGTCTCTTTGAGTTGTACGGTTGGGTGGGCACAAGGATGCAGTGGACGCGCACGTACATTATATTTAGGACAAAATTGACGAACTTTAGGTTAGCCTTTAATACAAATTGTCAGTAAAAAATAAGAATACATTTGTAAGACCTTAAAATGACAAAACATGTTTCTGTTTCAAATCGAGTAAAGTAAAAGGGAGCTATTGAGGGTTTTCCATTTAGTTTGCAACTGTATATAAAAATAAGAAATACGTTTTGTGCGGAAATTATTATGCGTGTTGGCAATATATCATAACTTCGCTTTGTGATCTTGGCGCATTACTTCATGAGTTTACATAATATATTGTGGAGTCTAATTAACGCTTCTACAAGTACTGTGACCCTTTCAAGAACTTGTGTGAGTTCCGGCATCGCACAGTTCGACTGCCATCCGGGGCAATGTCGAGGCTGCTAATAATACCCACTGCTGAATATTCATAGACAAACCAGCTGCAAGCCGTACAGACAACGGATTTAAGTAGTTATTATAATAATCTATTGTTATATCTACCTGCAGTAAATTGTTCCAGCAATTTACCGCCACAAAGAACGTCCTCAACACTAAATAATTAATAATCCTGGACAATGCACTTAATCCTGTTTATAACTAACTCTTCATTGCGGAGTCATAAAAATTACTTTTAATTGCAAAGGCTCAATAATTACACGGCTGCCACAAATGATTCAGATTGTGATCGTGGCATGAACTGAAAAGTGCAGCCTTGTCCTCTTTGACTCAAGTCAGGGCAAACGGATCAAGGCGAATATGTGTTCGAAGTCACACAGACCCTCCGTCACGCAGGCCATTTCAGTCATTTGTGCATTAGCTATTATTGTAAGTAAACAATAGGTAAACAATAAAATGTGAATAAAGTCTAACTACGTAATCAGTTTACCTCCAACATCAATGCTACTCCAGTCATGTAGCGTAACTGAACGGATAATGTATGACGCGTTCAAACGGTGACTGGTGTTATGGACAGGTAATGTTTGTCACCAAGGCACTGGGGCTTAGCTGGCTACTGTGAGTATTTCGTGGTGAGGTCGGACCTATTGCAGCACCGTCGTAATCTTCTGATTAATTCAATGTCAAGTGCGTGAGAGGTGGCTTGGGATCGTGTAGGGCACGGAGTCGGCTTGGAAGACGAGTCGTGTCCAATGCTTACTGGGGCGAGGTTCCTTCGCATAAAAAGTCGAGTCATGCACATTCAGGCTAAGGTCTCGAGAGACGGCTCGCGCCTCCTCCGCGGTCAAGTACGCTCCATCTCGCGACACCGGCGCTGCTAGCGCTGATCTACATTCGACTGTTTATTTTCGACGCGGAGTTCGGTCACGTACATGTATTAATTTATGTCGAGTTCAACGGAATCTTGGCAACTTTAAATAAATTCAGTTTGGTGTTTACAATTGTTACACTTCTACATCACAGTATTCGTTTTCATAACTCTTATGGGGGATGCGCTAGGTAGCTAGCGAAATTCAAGTTTTCTTACGTTTTTTACAATTTGCAGGTCAATGTCAGGTTGCATGTTGAACAAACTATGATTCGTAAGCGTGGCAAGTATGTATATACAGAATTATAATCATTAAAATCATCAATACAACCCACAATGTTCATATATCCTTTTGAATGACTATTTCATGAAATATCAATCAATAAGGGGGTTTTATTCATGATTTTAATGATTATAATTCTGTAAATATGTAAATACTACCGAGTGCATCCTCCTTATGTGTAGTCAATTTTACGTGGCTGGGATCTGCCACATTTTATAGGGGGATATTGCGTTTGTACAACGGTGGTTCTACCATTCTTATCTAAAATCGTTCAGCAATATACCTAATTTTGAATCTAGATAACAGTCCTTATCTAGCAACTGAACGGAATGTGTGTCTGATTAGTTTTTATTGGTCCTTTTTCCTTCCTTGGCAGATTGGGTGCGTCAGTGAACATTACGACAGTAAAGAGGTCAATTGTTCGAAGTAGACAAATCAGTAGCGAGACGAACAATGCCGCCAATTACATCGGTGTTGAGTTTCTGTGCCGCGCTATCCTTGCTGATAACTAATGAATATCATTAGATAATTAGTATTGTTATTGGGCATGGACTTAATAATGTCTTGTAGGTAGGACCGCACAACAAAATAATAAAATAAACATAATCAGCCTATAATGTTCCCATTGTTGGGGCACAGGGTTCCCCATACTTACATGCAGACTATATAAAGAAATAAATCGCAGATGCCATCCAAAAAGCAGCAAGGCTCAAATGGGACTGGACCGGATACGTGTGGGCTAAGACCACCACAGCATGGGTCCCTAAAACGTCCAACGTCATCGCGGAATGGCGGGACGAACTTGACGACTATTTGATTGGTGCTTTTTGGCGCTAGATCGAGTTGAGTTTTTTATATAATAATAATTCCCCGGGAGGTCATTGTGATCTCCCGGGCAATTATTATTATATTAAAAAATTATGGCATGCATTTTACAATTGTCCATCTGTAATCTAAAAGTTACATCTAAAATAACCCTTTAACCCCTAAAACTTTTGTGTGTATTTCACACACAAAAGATTTCCATTCGTCACACGTGTAATTCTAGCTCTGTATAATCAATTCCATACATAATCATAAACAGCCTATAACGTTCCCACTGCTGGGACACAGACCTCCTTTATGTGAGAGGGAATGGTGATCCACCACAAGGGCCCAGTGCGGGTTGGTAAATATCACATGTCATTGAATTTTTGGTTAGAACCAAATATTCAGTTAGGACATGCCGGTTTCCTCCCGATGTTTTTCTTCACCGTTTTTGAGAGCAGTGGTGATGAAATAAATTACACAAATAAAAGCGCCTGTCTGGGTTCGAGCCCACGACATACAACTCGAAAGTCGGGGGCGTTACCACTAGGCCACCAATGCTCTCCGTTCATTCAATTAATTAATTCAACTTAAAAAAAAAATAAACCAAGTCGCGTGGAAAACTAGTCATACATCAATGGAAACAACCACGCGACCTCTTGCCGCATTATAATCTCCTGGTAGCACAATTCTGTTAGCGGCTCGCTAGTATAGGGAGGGTACCAGGAGCTTGGGCTCAGCGGAGTTGGGCGACGGAAAATCGATACTACAACCTGCGCACATTGAAAGTGAAAGGGGACGTGACGTCACTCTGCGCTTACATTGTTTCATACGGCACGAGATTTTTCACGTTTATTATGTTGGGGTGCTGAAAAAAACTTTAAACTACGGATATTTTGATTGAATTGCGTAAATGGACGAGGTTAATATTTATGGTTGTACATAAATATGACCTTATGTTTTTGACAGAGCAAGAATAAATTTTGGTGAATATGTGTAAGGTATACCTAGACAAAACGGGAAAACTGTTTATCTCACTCGCAAGTGGTAACTCCTATTCGTAATAGGTAATTTGGTGGAGGTTCCATATTATGATTTTTATAATTTTCCTATAAAATTATAAAAAAAATGACGGCTTTTCGTAAAAAAACTTAAAAAGGAAATAACCGTTTAACAAATATAAAACTCTAGCTATACCTCACGTAATTAATAATAACAAAAACTGTAAAGTACTTTAAGTTTTATGATTAATCTTAGTACTTTAAGTTTTATGATTAATCTTAGTACAATTAGTTTTATTGTCAATTATAACCAAAGTGAATTAAGGCACTAATGAAAAAGTGGTTTTGTGATTTCTATAATACTGTAATTATCAATAATCTTTTTTTTGTTTCTCTATCCCTAACTTCGAAATTACGTAACACGACGTAAAATTAATGTCATAGCGTTTAAAAAAATGAAGAGGTTCCTCTCTCTGTGAGTTTTACCATCTACGTCCTATTATAGCTTAGGTATAGCATAATCAACTTATAATGTTTACATTGCTGGGTAACAGGCCTCCTGTCTTCGAGAGGGAGTGGGCTATAATCTGCCACGTAGGCTCAGGGGCAGATTGGTAGATGTGACATGTCTTTTTTCTCTTCTTGTTCTCACACACAATTGTCTACATTTCTTTTTTACTTCTCCCTTCGCAGGTCTGCTGGAAGAAATTTCATAAGAAACAAGTAGTACCTTGTGTGTACATAAATAATAAAATAAATAAACATATTCAGCCTATAACGTTCCCACTCCTGGGACACAGGCCTCTTCCAGCTCTGTGGGACGGAAAAGGCCACGCGAGCGCAGTGTGGGTTGGTAGGTGTCACACGTCTTTGGTTTTTTGGTTCTAGGACATGGTGGTTCATCTCTCAATGTTTTGGATTTGTATAGAAATCTATACAAATTGACATTTTCTTTGTTCATTTTTGACATCACGCCATAGAAATCCTTCTACAAACTATTTAGACTTTTGTTTCTTCAGTTAGAACTGAAGAAACAAAAGTCAAAATAGGTGGTCATAACACGCGTGCTGGAATTGATTACTATCAGCCATATCTAACAGGGGTCAATCACAAAGTCAAATTATTTATTTCAAAAAGGCAACAATATTTACCAGCAAATAAGTAGAATTGATTCTAGTAGCCCCTTCCATAAGGTAGTTTCTTATGGAGAAGAATATGCATGAAAGACCACCGTAACTCTTTTAAAAATGTTTTACAATATTTTGTATACATCAATTATACAATAATTATATGTGAAAACGATGCACGTAGAATAAAATTATTATACCACAATAAGTAAAAAGAATTATGTTTTACACTCTCGGCCCCTCGACCCCGAATCAATAATAAGCAATGACAGGTCACCTAATATGGGCCACCACAATATGAATATTTTTGCTGCAAACGTAGACGAATCAATAAATAACTGGCATAGGAACAGATTTATTATTTCTACATTAAAGATTCTGTTAATTGCGATGGTATAGCAAGCAGTCGGGACGCGCCAGACCGTGGTAGCTCGCCCTCCTTTCGATTCTGCCTTAAGTTAGAGGATGTCCGCTCATTTTAATTGGAAGTATATAATAATATTCTACATTAAATAATTGTCCATTTCCATATCACGTGAGTTATTCATCTAATAATTTAACTTTACGCGCAGAATTTGAGTAATCGCGAAATATGCAGAATCAGGGAATATTTCCTAGAAACCGAGGTAGGGATGCACCGGGATGTAGTCGCGGTGGACAAGGGCCTCACCCCGCTCTCCTTGGCTAAAGAGAACTGGCGCAAGCCAGTAGTGCTTGACAACAATGATCGCATGGAAGTATGGCAGAGTAAGGAGCTTCACGGACGCATGGACCCGATGTGGATCTACCAGCGTCCGTAGTCTGGCTGCGTTTCGGTGACCTCTTTGGAGAAACTGAAGGTTTTGTCTGTGCAATTATGGACGAAGTTATGATGACGAACAATTACCGGAGATTTATTGTGAAAGACATCTGTCGGGCATGCCACCGGCCGGGAGAATCAATCAGGCATATCATCTCCGGGTGTTCTCGTCTAGCTAACGGAGAGAGCATAGACACAACCTTGTAGCCAGGATAATCCATCAGCAACTTGCTCTGAAATACAGCCTTGTGGAATCTGAGGTGACGTACTACAGGTATGTGCCCGACCCAGTTCTCGAAAATGGAAATATCACGTTGTACTGGGATCGGTCCATCATCACTGACAGGACTATTGTTGCCAATAAGCCTGATATAGTGGTGGTGGATCGATCAGAGCGGCGCGCAATGATTGTTGACATAACCGTCCCGCATTATGAGAACCTCGTGAAAGCCGAGAAAGATAATCAAATCACGTATCTTGACTTGGCTCGCGAGGTTGTCGACATGTGGCATGTGGACTCAGCAATCATTGTGCCGATAGTCATGACAGCCAATGGGTTAATAGCAAAGAGCCTCGACCATCACCTGAGGAGGCTCTCGTTGGGCAGCTGGATCAAGGTCTTGATTCAGAAAGCGCTACTTCTGGACACGACTCGCATCGTCAGGAAGTTCCTCTCTCAGGAGCCCTGTAGACCCTGTTCCCGATACCATGGGCTATTATTTTATATATTTTTAAATGATTTTTTATCTTTTTATTTATAAAAATACTCAAAAGTGTAATTTGTAAGTATTTAAGTGAAATAAAGGAAATAATAAATAATAATATATGTTGGCGACTGGCTGTGGTGCGACCGTTTTTGTACTATAAATGTCATGTTTTTTAAATATAGTTTTTTATGTTCTTTTTGTTTGGTTCGTTGCTGTTGTTACGTCTGAGCGGTTGTCAGGTCGTTGTCTTAATTTTCTAATATAAATTTATAATATTGCTATACGTGTTTCTATCGTTTCATTTCTACAGTCCACTATCAAATACAATCCGCTAGCTATCATTTTGGTCCATAAATTTTTATTTTTTATAAGCAGTTTGTACAGTCACGAGCACCAATATGTCAACACTTGGCCACTTTCAATAGCGATTTTTTCGAGAAATAACTAATGCAACGTTGAAATACGACACATTACTTATACCTATGCGTTCGTAAATGCTATGTTCGTAACAACATAAAATTTCTTTAAAAAATAAAGGAGTAAATCGCTTTTGAATAAAGCCGAGTGTATACATACTTTTGCTCGTGACTGTACATGGCATACAGAGTTGTCTTACAAACTAAAATGTTATAAAGTAGAACCAGTACAACAATAACAGGGGTCATGGGACTCCCGTTTCCTAAACTACGCAGAAAAATTCTGTATATACATACTTGTTACGTTCGCAAATCATATTTTATTTAACATACAACCTGACAATGACTCGCAAATTGCAAAAAAACGTGAAAATTTTAATTTCGTGGGTTACCCTGGCGTTTTCTCTTAAAGCAGCCCGTGCATCCGGAAATGCACCCTCCATGGGTTTTACAGACTAATATTATGAAGTATTTGGTTTACTTACAATACTTTAATTATGGTATTATCTTAACTGGGATAAGTAATTAAGTGGAATTATAGTGACAACATTTTGAACCAGAACAGGTACCTACACTGCCTTCTTATTTTCTCCGTATGTAAAAGTAACTTTGGAATGAGTAGCACCTTTACCTATATGAATATTATCACAGGAGCACAGTTCTTTTTTTTGATATGACAAGTAACACTGATTCCTATATCCTATTGACAGAATAAACATTTCATTATATTTATGTTCTGCGAAATTCCATGTACCACCACTCGGCACACAAGCGCAATCAAATTACGCTTCGGAAGACATAAAAAATATTATTACAAGAATCGTTAATGTTAGATAAAATCTGACCCAACCATTTAATTGAAAATATTTAATAACAAGTATACGATTTTATAATACACTAGATAATGCCCGGCATGCGTTGCAATGCCTTTTTGTTTCAGGAACCTTCTTTGGCGTGCAGACAACTTGACAAAGTTTCAACAAAATCGGTCGAGCCATTTTCGAGTTTTTGCAAGACTACTGAATGACAATTGACCTTTATATCTAAGAAGAAGTATCTCATTAAGTAGCATACCTTAACTGAAAAAAGTTTCATCAAAAATTAAATGAGCATATACTATATGTACCAGAGATTTATTCTGATTGAAATACAACGGTTATTTTCAAATCTTTGCAAACAATAAAACATTGATTATAATCGAAAGATCACTTGTGGTCGGAAATGAACTAACGGAAAAAACATCTCCCCTCTGCGGTGACAACGGGTCACAAAATGGCAGTAGCTTGTGCGGTTTTCCTCTTGAAACTTAAGAACATAGGTGAGTAGCGTTTACCTCAAGTTACGCCCAAGTAAAACGGGAAAGTCCTACCGCGTAACCAAGGACCAGTCTTACCTGCATAGCGCGCGGAAACCCGTGTTCGCGGAAGCCCGTGTTGACGATTTTCATGAGGAATAGAACAGCGTCAATTTTTTATTTTTAAAAACGTTGCCCCACACTAGGAATTTCTCCTTTATCGTGGGTGCGTTTACAAACATTTAAACTCACATACACAAACAGCCAGACCCGGAACAACTACTTGTAAGTCATACAAATAAATTGTTCCGTGCGGGAATCGAACACGCAGCGCAGCAGTCAATCGCTTAACCACGGCGCCAACCGTGTCGGCAATAATGGGTAAGTTGTGCGGGAGCTCCAACAGCACCCTGAAAACATTATTAGACAAAGTGGAACACCTCACCTCCATACCCAGTTCCTTTATAGGGCACTGAGTACAGAGGCACGTGCCAATGTGCGTGGGGCCACGTAAATTTTTAGTTGTTTTAGTTTGTAAAAGATTATTAACATAGTCTTTAAGTCATTGTTACTAATACTATATGGATTGTGAGTTTGTAAGTAGTCCGAAATCAGCATCATCATCTGCCTAGCCGTTTCCCAACTATGCTGGGGTCGGCTTCCAGTCTACCTATCTTCCAGAGCTACGACATTTATTTTTTAAATGTCGAAGCATCATGCTGAGATAGGAGCCTTTTGGCCTCGTATAGGACTTTCTGTTTCATTTTTCCTTTTGTTACTTTTTTATATATTTTTTTTTATTTTTATTTTTAACTGTGTTTAGTTTAGTTTATGATCCTGTACGAGTCGCATTAAATACTTTTTGTTTCTTTCTTTCTAACCGGATGCAGCTGAATATAAGTATTTTACATGGAGCGACTGCCTACATGACGTCCACAACCCAGTTACTGCGTAATACGATATTCCTTGGTAAGACTGGTTGTCAGACTTTCGGGCTTCGGACTACCCGTAACGACTGTCAAAGATCTGCGGATGACAGCCGGGACCAATGGCTTAACGGCTTTCCGAGGCACGGAGGGATCTAGAAAAAATCCGATGGTAATTATTATTTATTCAATTGGAAAGAAAGGGATATAGAATTTTTTTTTAGGCGAAATGTTAGGATTAAATTCGCAATCTCCTGACTTTGATTATATTTATTATATAAACAGGGCTTTCTCTCTTCTATCCTTTTTGCTGTGCCCTACAGGGTCCATAATGATCAAAATTATATGTATACCACCTAAGTACACATTATGGTAAAGCAATAAAAATATTGAGTATTGAGTATTGAGTATCTCGGTATGTAAAGATGGTCACCCATCCACAGACCAACCGCGGCAAGCATAGTTTAACCTGATCGATCGGCCTGTGCGGCTGTTATTATTTAGCCACGGGCCTCTTCCGAGCAGTCCAAAATAAAGGATATATTATTATTATTTTTATAGCTATTCGCAACCATCCTAAACAGGCTATCGTATCGAAAATGACAAATTTCGATAAAAATATGGTTATACCTTGCCCCCGACAGCAAACACCTGTCGGAAGAATAGCGGTCCTCTATTTGATTTAAACTAACAAAATTTTCGGGTTTTGGACTTGTGAACAGCGATTAGAGGAGGAGGACACGATAACATTGATTGATGTTCGATACGGTACGGAAGCGTATCCAGTGGTTGTGATTCGCTGTGCTGGTACCTCTCTAATCGCTGCAACAGTAAAACTAAGACAACTACTTCATTAAAATCCCGCGGGTTTTCCTGCTTCCTACAGGTACCAGGAAAACTCCCGGGGAATTATGACGAAGTAGCTGTCTTAGTAAGAGGAAGCTAGGTGACTGTTTTGACGCTGGTTTCAATATATTTTTCAATAGGTTTAATAGAAAGTCCCTAGAGTACCGTGCCTATCTATGTACGTACTTTAAGTCATGCATAATTTCCACTGCACCTAAGCCATTTAAATATAATAAATACTTATAATAAAATGCCTATTAGAGGAAGTTACCATTGCGTGGTTTAATATAATTAAATCAATTAAATACTTACGTATTAAAAAATAATAAATCAAAATTATGTTCATTGTTTAAGGCACATTACAGATGTTGGCGTGAAGACTGAAGTCTATAAAACATGCATAGTATATTATTATGTAATAAAAAGCTTTGCACGAAATTCAGCTAGAATAACTATAAAAAACCAGTCAAGTGCGTGTCGGGCCACGCGCAGTGTAGGGTTCCGTAGTTTTTATAACAGCCAAGTGCGGGTCGTATTCGCTGACTCATAGTTTTTTTTTAAATTTTTTTTTGAGATTTGGACTTGTCATAGCCGGTGTAGCAACTGTTTTTTTTTATAAACCTTATTTAGGAATGAAACAATAGCGCGATACAACTAAGTTTTCACGGTGAGATTTATAGAGCATATATCGGCTGTATAGTTTCAAGTGAGCCAAAGTTGCAAATAAATTTTTTTGCATGCTAGTTTTAGCGAATGTTTTAGAAACTGTTTAAAAAATCCCGACCATCTGTAATGTACTACAATTCGTGCAAATTATCATTTCATTTAATTTCAAAGCGTCAAAATATTTTGGAACATTATCTTTTTTATGTTTTTACTAGCTGCGCCCCGTGCTTTCACCCGTATAAGTTTCGATCCTGTGGGAAAATCGGGATAAAAATTATCTTATGTGCTAATCCTAGTTATAAACTATCTGTGTGCCAAATTTCATCCAAATCCGTTTAGTAGTTTTTGCGTGAAAGAGTAACAAACATCATGTTTGTTATAACGCGAAAGTTTGTAAGGATGGATATCCATCCATCCTTACAAACTTTCGCGTTTATAATATTAGTAGGATTCTGATCTAATAAAAACGACGACGACGACATCAATCGTCGGAGTTCAAGTACATATAAGACTATTAATAAATAATCGATATATAATAAGAGTGTGTAGGTATATTTAATATTTTAGTTTTAGACTTCACAAATTCATATTTTTCTCTTCTTGTTCTTACACACTATTGTCTATATTTCTTTTTTACTTCTCCTTTCGCAGGTCTGCTGGAAGAAATTTCATAAGAAATAAGAACTACCTTTGTACTCATATTATAATTATGTCATTTCCCTATGTATGTACAATGTACATAAATAATAAAATAAATAAATAAAAATAAGAGTCATGTCATACCTAAACAATACGATCCAACCAGGATTGTATTGTTTTGTGCGCGCATTGTTAATTTCCATAATTATCATTTATTTATTTCATATAATATATAATTTTATATAAAATTATATTAATAGGTAAATAGCTAATTTATGTTGTAATTTGCCAAGTGCCATAGATTAAGCGGGAAAATATGTACATTATTGTCCTATGCTGATTTACAATACTAATGCTAATTAAATAATGTTTTGTAAACGTACCCAAACGTACAAAAACGTATTGCAATTAAATGAAAGAAAATTTAAAACTTATATTAAAATTACACTTTGTAAGCAAGGATATTACAAATTAGAGGATTATATATATTAGAAGATTATATCCAAGATAAGAATGCTTGGAAACATGCTGGCCCTGCTCCATAGGACAATTTCTAGAGTCTTGACAAAATCAAACTGGTTGCTAATGTAATTGAATACCTAATTTATTCTTTTTTTTTTCTTTAACATTCATTTACATTCTGTAATTACTTGGGGTCACACCCGGACTTATTACTCCTTATTTATTTATGAAAATCGTCTACTTTTGGAATGTATGTGAATATGTGAGCACCATGTATCTATCACATAGTTAATTTATATGTCATGGTTTCATTTATCCATTTTAATTCTTTTACCAATTGTGGTATAGTAATTTTATTTTTAGGTGCATCGTCTTCACATATAATTATATAATTAATGTATGCAAAATATTGTAAAACATTTTAAAAGAGTAACGGTGGAGTTTCTTGCCCATTCTTCTCCATACGGAAACTACCTTTTGGAAGGGGCGACTAGAATCAATTTTATTTTAATTTTATTTTTGACGTTCAAAAGTGCCTATTTGAAATAAATGATTTTACTTTGACTTTGTTTATCGTTTACTAATAGCTTCTAATTACCTTAACTGTTTTATGATTGCTGTGGGTTATTAATAGAAATATATTTTCTTATTCTGCACTGTAGATTTTTTAGTCTGCAAGTCTTATGGACCCTATGATCGATTTGTGGCACATTATATACGTTGTTTGGACTTCGGGCCATAAGGGTGCTGCTAGAGGTGTGCTAAGCAGCGTAGTGATGGATGTGTATGATATAAATCCACAGGACCGCTTAATTTTCATACCGTCGCTTGGTTCGGCTGGGAAAGAGTTCATACAGTTACATACGCGCGAAACTCATCGCCATGCCACATTTTGCCCGCTCTGCTAGACCTCTTGCTTTGGTGGAAATAGACACATAGTTTCGTGGCTTAGTTTCACAGTTTAGCTAACTCATTTTATAGCATAAGCGTTATCAGCGTATAACGTTCCCAATTCTGGAACACAGGCCTCCTCTCGGTGAGAGGGAGTGAGCCGTAAACCATCACGCCAGCCCAGTGCGGGCTGGTAGATGTCACATGACTTTTAATTCTTGGTTTAGGACAGGCATGTCAAATGTCAAAAATTGAAGAAAACATCGTAAAGAAACCGGCAAGTTTCTTTACGATGTTTTCTTCAATATTTTGAGAGCAGAAGAAGTCCGTCATTTTATAAATTAACGAAAAATATGTTATCTGTTATCTTCTGTCTGTTGTTTTATCTGTTTTGTTTCTGTGCAATATTTGTTAGGAAAGTTACTCCACTTGAACATTATAATTTAGCGTAACGAGGTGTCTTTCAGTGTCAATGTCATTTCTGAGTTCCACTTCACGCTATGTTACTGGTTCAAGCTTCATTACTGATTGAAATTAAAACTAAATTAACCCAAGATAATATTAAACATCACGATTGGTGACGCATTTGTGAAGCAGGAACTAAGTGGGACTTTCAGAATTTTTGACCCGTATCACATTGCAGGTTCCAAGGAGGTAGACTAACATCCTACTGTTGCTTAAATTATTTTTGAAATAAAACTTGTTATGCGGCGATTCGATAATTGGACGAGAATTGAGAGTGACATTTCAAGGACGCGTCACCCTAACTGCGCAACACACGATATCTGAATCTGAATCATTTTAAAGAATGTTCCTTGGTTCATATGTTCGAAAAACTTGTCTGCTCAACAACGTAAATAACGCAATTAATGTTGTTAAATTGTCAAAATGAAAGCCATTACTGATAATGTGTTACGCAATTACCTGCTGTACTGGAAGTTGGTTAGTTGTTTCTAATTAAATTAATTGATAATAATGGATGGGATATTCCCATTGGCAGTGATGCGAACGAATTTTTTGATGCCCAATGAGCTACTCCTGCCTTTTTCTATATTTTTTCGTATTATATAATTGTGTGTATATATTAGTGTTACCTTGTAAAAATAGTAATTAATCAGTTTATGTTAAATAAATAATGATTAAAATGAAAAAAATATTATTGATAATTAATATGACATACTAGTAAAGTAAAGTAACAGTTAAGTGGTCTAATGACATAGTATAGGCCTAGTCGGCAACCTAGGTTGTACCCACTAACAATTGAAATTGTTTTTTAGAAGGTACTGTAAACGTTGTTTGCAAGGCGACCTTATGTCATGAAGGCAGGCAGAAAAATAACTCTAGTTGCATCCGACCATTCAAGCGAATTTAGAATGAGCTTTCAAATTATTGTTAATTTTTGTTTCGAAAAAACAACAGTGATATACTTAATCGCGTAGAAGTTAACACGTTTCCTTGGAATAAACGGAATAAATGTAATATTTTATTACTTGTTTCTGCCCCAGACTTCGCCCGAGTGAAATTTCTTGGTCCCCCGACCCACCCCGTCGCATGGAATCACCTTTTCGCGTAACGATCTTAATTTGTTTATATATACTTTATTGTAAGTATATAAAAAATACATAACTCAAAAAACACATATAACACTACAAAATATACAATGGGCGGCCTGAGCGATCTTTTTGGCTTTTTGCTCGACTCCTAAAGATCATAGCGTGATGTTAAATAGGCCTATAGCCTTCCTCAAGAATTGGGCTGTTAAATACAAAAATAATTTTTCAAATCCGACCGGTAGTTCCAGAGATCAGCGCGTTCAAACATAATCATAATAATCACCCTATAATGTTCCCACTGCTGGGACACAGGCCTCCTCTCTGTGAGAGGGAGTGGGCCGTAATCCAACACGCGGGGCCAGTGCGGGTTGGTACATGCCACATGTCTTTGAATTTCTGGTTCTAGGATATGCTGGTTTCCTCACGATGTTTCCCTTCACCGTTTTGAGAGCAGTGGTAATGAAATTATTTACACAAAGTAAAGCGCCTGCCTGGGTTCGAATCCACGACCTACAACTAGTAAGTTGGGGTCGTTATCACTGGGCCACCACTGCTTCAAACAAACAAACAAACTAACTCTTCAGCTTTATTATTAGTAAAATTTTAAATCTATACGTTAAATCTATAAAACTAATCTATACATATTATAAATCTAATAATATGTATAGATTATTATAGATCTAATGCCCCCACACGATATTGCTGACAGTACTTTAAAACAAAACATTAGATAGGTCGATGATGTAATAAGTATATTACCGGCTGAATATCCGGTTTGTAAACCCAGCGATAACTCAACGACAAAATAAACGAAACTAAGAGTAAACTGAACTAGCTTAAATGACCAATCAATCATTGCCACTTTATTATTATTATTCGCTAGCCGTGGATAAAAAACTTCTTTGAATGAACTGCTAGTGTATAACCATATCTACTTATATAGTTTCGGTTCCTTGTGGCTCGTGGCTAAATTATAACAACTACACGGGTCGATCTGACCGCAGTCGGTTCGTGGATGGGTGAACATATATTACGTATCGAGACTCCTCCGTGCCTCGGAAGGCCCCGGCTGTCCTTCGTAGATTTGGCAGTCGTTGCGGGTAGTCAGAACCTCAAAAGTCTGACAACCAGTCTTAACAAGGGGTATCGTGTTACACTGTAACTGGGTTGTGGAGGTCAGATAGCCAGTCGCTCCTTGTTAAATACTGGTATTCAGCTGCATCCGGTTGGACTGGAAGCCGACCACAATATAGTTGGGAAAAGGCTTGGCAGATTGATGTAGTTTCAGTTACCTCCCTGTTTTCGTCTAAGCAAAATCGAGTTTCTCTATTTTACCAGAAACATCTTCAGAAGTGGAAGCCACATAATCAGGACATAGTTCTGAACACTTTTTTCGTCATCAAAGGTGACGATTTACCAGCTCTGTTATGGTGTATGTAGGTGCAGGACTGCAATGAACATGGAATGCTATAAGATAAAAAAAAACAGTAATTCCAAAGATCGGCGTTACAGATTCAGTAAAAAGCAGTTTGAACCCAATAATTTCTATAAGTATAGGCTCAAAGACAACCGTTACCGTTGTTAGACTGTCAAAATACACACCTGCGGTCAAGCACCTTATCATTTAACTTTGATAGCAGCTTTTTAGGGTTCCGTAGCCAATTAGCAAAAACGGAACCCTTACAATTTCGTCATATCCGTCTGTCAATTCTTCCGGATGATACACAGATATTTTCAGTTACAACCGCAGTGATAACCTTGTTTATCATAGTTTTATCGAGAAATAAAAATAATCCATGCTGTGCTTGCAGTATATATTAATATTGTGCATGCAGTAGAAAATTCATCTAAAGATCGGTTCACTGCGTGTGGTCCGACACGCACTTGGCCAGTTTTTTTTATTTCGTAGCAGAAATACTTTCGTAGCACAAGTCATACAACCAACTGACGATTGACCGTACCTGAAGGTAAGCTTTTAGGTATCTACAATTAGATGCCCATACCAACTTGTTTACAACAAAGAACGCAGTAAGTGTAAAACAAATCCAAAAATTGGCGATTTTTAAGAAAACTTTTACGAATTGTAGTCGTAGCTCGCTCTTGAAAGCCAAGTATAGAGAGTAGATTGAAAGCACTTTGCCGAAGACGCTTCTTTCTTTTATGAACATTATGTAAATCGAAATGACACTCATCATTATCACCATCTACCTAATCTTTTTCCAACTATGCTGGGGTCGGCTTCCAGTCTAACCGGATGCAACTGAATACCAGTATTTAACATGGAGCATACTGGGTAACACGATACTCCTTGGTAAGATTGGTTGTCAGACTTTTAGGGTTCTGACTACACATAACGATTGCCAAAGGACTTCGCACTTTCCTGTGTAAAACTGGACTACTTAAGTCACAGATAACCGTGACTTAAATGCGGGTTTAGGTCAGAGAGTGCAGTAAATATATTTGTCTCTCTATTATGATTATCTTACGAACTGTCATGAAAAGTAGTTTAGGAGTATAACCGTGAAGATGTACAACAAATACAGACATACAAACAAGGCTTTTAAAGAATTATCTAATTCAATCTACGTTATGATTTTTATTGCCAACTGGTTTTTCTGCGATCCATTGCTCGTAACTAAGTACTGTACGGGTATCGTACAGTACTTAGTTTGTGAGATACATAATAACTTATCATATACTTACATATAGGATGTGGATACGGCACATGATAATCAACATGTTAGTTATAGCCGGAACTACAAGATAAGCGTCTGACTCACTCTCGGTCACAAATTCAAATTTTTTTTTATCCATCTACTTTAGTTTAGCAAAATAATATATTAATTAACTAGCTGTGCCCGCGACTTCGTTCGCGTGCATGTCGGAAAACAAATTGGATTTCATAGGCTTTAATTTGTTTGCGCGGAAACCTATTTCTTTTTCTAAAATAAAACAGCCTAAGTTGCTCCTTATAACATCAGCGGTTTGCCAGAGAAAGTCCCGTCAAAATCGGTCCTGCCGTTTCGAAGATTAGCCGAAACAGACGGACACACAGAATGCCAAAAAATTTAAAAATTGATTTTTTGTAAAAATGTACCGTTTTTAGTTTCATATGCATAAAGTAAAAAGCTGTTATTGACATTACAAACAGACACTTCAATTGTATTTATTTCTATAGATATATATATATATATTTATATTGCAAGCGAATATAATCATATTAATTATACAAGCAATAAATCGTAAATAACTAATGTCGCTAGTGCTGACTAGTTTAATTTCTTAAACAACTACAGAACTAATTTAATGTTTCATGACTATTAATCAAGGCTCGATCTTAGCTAGTCATTTATGCATGGTGTGCAAGTCTGCGTAGCTTTCCCAAGGGGATTATTACGCGATAACTACAGTAATAAATCTACGATCTAAGGAAATCACGACGTAAACAATGCCAATAATGTTCGTATCTGATAGGACAATGATTGGTACATTTTCCGGTCAGTTCAATGTTCTAATTCCGATAGACTAGTTTAGGCCTACGTGATCAATCACAGGTTTCCAGGAAAAGTGTTGGAACTGTAACCTTCGAGCCGAAGATAGTCTGCCGGTTCCAGAGCTTGCTTTCTGGCGCAATACTTGGCATTGGTGTCGACAGATCAGGAAATATTTAAATGTAACCTTCAAAGAAAAAAGTTTGCAAGGCGAATTTAGTTCTGTACCGATTATTTCGACTGCCAACGCTATGAGGTCACTTTAGAGTTGACGCAAATAGATATGCAAGAAGATTCAAATAGATATGCAAGAAGATTCAAATACTTGGTACATTCTAGTAACAGATACATAGATACTTAATTATAACTTTTGGCTAGTTTTTTTTTCTTAAACATAGGCTGTCCAAGAGAAACTAGCCAAAAGCCTATGTGTTAAACCTACTTATATAGTTTAAAAGCCAATAAAAATGTCTATATAACTTCCTGATTTCTAGTCAGGTTTAATTTTCCATTGCCTACTGTTGCTTATTGATATCTCTATGATTGTAGCTTTAGATATAACAAAAATATAATTTTAATGGAGAATAATTAAGTATTTCTGATTGCCAATGTGTGCTAGATTTTACTTTTGAACTTTAAAACAGTCAGCTAAGTACAGGATCGGATTCAGGGGCAGGAGGCATCGGGTGTTTTACCCACCCTGGGGTTCGAATAACTGAGTCTAAAACTCTAAATTAGACTTAAAGATAGTTTTGTAAGCTTTATTTTTACTTTGTATATACAGTATACAGTGACAATTGGCTGACCCTAGCCTTCTATAACGCGGGACTTCTAATATAACTGTGAAATGTGGGTGTAAGCAGTCTTTAAGGACATGATACATAATACATATGTATTACTGAGATATAGATAAGTCGTAATCATCCTCAAAAAGAAGGCACATTCTCGAGTTTAGAGAAAACTGTTGACGAAGGATTTTTTTAAAAGGTTTTCAATGCTCGAGAAATCCCCTCCCCCCTTCCTCAGAGATAAAATTTGGCCCCCTTGAACGAACACCTAGGATCCGCATCTGGCTAGTTCCAAAAAAATAAGGTTTGTATGTAGGTAAGACCTGTCTTTTCAAACACATTAAATACATTAGTAGATCAATTCTGATTTTCTGATTTGAGACTAGAGCAATGCTACTACATAGGTCAGCTGCAATAAATCTATGTAATGATGTGGTCAATTATACGATAAGGCTGGTGTTGCCCGCAGCAGTATCAACTGTAACCATAGAGCAGCCGGAACATTGATTAGCTTCAATAGACAAGTTGACTGGAGGCAAAGACAACGCACTGTTCAAGAGTCCGTGAGTCATACTACTGTAGTTGACTTTCACACAAGTAAATGCTTTTGAGTTTGAACATAGTACTATTAGTTATTCTATGGTTTGAAGTTCTTTGTGACTAACCCGCACTTTTGCGATTTTTTAGAATGATGCATTCTGTCCTTGTGGATAGATATTATTTGAGAAAAAGAATAAGTAGCGTATATTCAGGATTAACTTAAACTGAATAAATTTTTTTACGCCATGTTTTAGTTTTAGTTAGGATAAAGATAAAATATTTCTGCTATTTGGGGCGGAGACAAATCCAACATATCAAAGATCGTAAAAATCAGTCCAGCCAAAAAACCAACAACAGCCGTTCTTGGGTTATAAATGGTGTAACTATCCCGACTTAGTTTTACTTAAGTATATAGATTTGAAAAAAAAAACAATTAGTTCAAAAAATTGTACCTATATAGTTAACTGGCGGAAAGCTAAGTTGTTATAGAAGTAAAAAAAATAAAAAAAACTTTATTGACGATCTACCACAATACCTAATGACAATTCCATTGAGCAATATTATATTAAAATACGTAAAACATCCATAAACAAAAAAGCAGTGACCCTGTGAACGAGTATGGTTAGAAAATAACAGTTGATTACAAAATATTAGAACTCAATTAACGTCAATGAACTAATTATTTGTCGGTAGATGTTTATCTACAGGTTGAACCTTCAGTGAGGAGGAAATGAGATAACATTTTGCACTGGCTGCGTGGTCGAGCGTGCCCACCTGGCAACTTTACCTACATGTCCGGTAGAAAACAACGGAAAGGACTGAAACAACTTTAAAAAAAAAAAAACAAAAACAAAAAAACAATCACATCTAAAGGCTTTTTGTTAACCAAACTCAAAGCATTCAAGTATTTCAAATAAACCAATTACAGGCACTTTTGAATGGTCAAGGGGTCGGTCAGTCAGAAAGATGAAGATAGTTTCAGATTCCAAAGCGTAGAAAGTACCTATGGAAAAGAACAGGCAAGAAACTTCACGGACACTCTTTTAAATCAAAATAATATGGTTACAAAGTATTGGTTACATTAATGCATGTGAGAACGATGCAGAACGTAAAGAGTCCGTAATGAAAAGATTAAAAAAACAATCCAAATATTAAATTAAATTAAAATAAGCCATGGCAGCAAAGCCACATTGGCACGTTTCGAATTTATTTTATAAAGAACAGCAACAGTATTTGTCATTCAAATTGGCTGACAATAGTATTTAGGACACCTCTAATTTGTGTGTACGCGTGTCCACACATCAAGCTATATAAGCTGACTTCTGATTGTACAATGAACCTCTACCATGCGAGATCAGCTAAAACTTTGTACAGCTAAAACGTGTGTACAGTCACGAGCAAAAGTATGTATACACTTGGCTTTATTCAAAAGCGCTTTACTCCTTTATTTTGGAATGAAATTTTTTGTTGTTACGCACTTAGCATTTTCGAACCCATAGATTTATGTAATGTGTCGTATTTCAATGTTGCATTCGTTATTTCACGAAAAAATCGAAAATGAAAGTTGCCAAGTGTTGACATATTGGTGCTCGTGACTGTACATAATATAAAAAAGACAGGACACTAGTTAATTATAAGCTAGAAGTCAAACCTCATCTGCCTAGCCTTTTCGCAACTTTGTTGGGGTTGGCTTCCAGTCTACCTGCATGAAGCTGAATACCAGTATCATAAAAGGAGTGACTGCCTATCGGACCTCCACAACCACACACTAACTGTTAGTGTGTGGTTGGTCACTTCCCGAAAGTCTGACTACCACCCTTGGTAAGATTGGTTGTCTTACTTTCGGGATTCTACTGATTACTCGTAATGACAGCCAAAGATGTAGGTACAAATGACAACAGTGGACCGACGGCTTAACGTGCTTTCCGGGTCACGGAGGGGTCTCGGTATATTTTAATGGATGGTCACCCATCCACGGCCCGACCTCGGTAAACGTTGCTTAACCTTGAAAATCGACCTATGCGGCTGTAATTATTTAGCCACGAGCCCCTCGAAATGGGCGTGGGGAGTCTATTTGCTTAACAATGAATTTCCCTAACCGAATGATTGACTTACCTTACATATCTACCTACTTACCTATAGCTGTACATCTAAGTGGGTTTCTAGCTCCGGCTGACACATTCATCATTTGAAGTGTTGAGGTGGGCGGGTGGGGGAGGCAAGTACCCCGTTATGCTTCACTGTAGGACCTACACACACCTACTTACACTGATGCATAGGTACCTATGTAGTATGTATAGTCTGGTTCATATCTAATGTGTAATAGGCTATTTTCCTAAAAAATCTAATTAGTCCGTCAGATTATCAAAAAATATTGACCCAGAAATTTTTTCTTTTGTCAATTATATAAAAAAATGATGAAGATATCGCCCGTTAAAGTTCCGCGTGACGTCACTTGCTTGCGACATTTTTGCAAGCAAGTGGCGTCACGACCCCCCCCCCACTCCCAAATTTTGACGCGCTTTATCTTTGTCATTTTTTGTTTGATTGATAAAAGAAAAAATACGTGTCCATTATGTTTCGATAATCTAACTGACGGACTAAATATAATTATTATTTTTTTACCCAGGCAACTACCCTATTGTGGATATAGTACCTAACTAGAAAGACATTGTAAGGGACTAACCACACTTATTCAGCTTTTTTCTATAGAAAACCACGATTTTGTATGGAGATGCGTACGCATCCGTTCAGCTTTGCGAACATACGCATCTCCATACAGATTAGTCCCCAACGCTAAGAATATTATAATCTTTGGTAATACTTTACTGCTTAAAATACGAGTACATGCCTTTAATAATTTATTGAATGTATTTGTGTAGTCTATGTACACACGGCGACACATCAAGGTATACATTTCCAATTTTAGCTGACCTCATATTGTATAAGTTTTTCGTACAATCAGAAGTCAGCCTATACGGGTTATGTATAGCTCGATGTGTAGCCGGCGGCTCGGTTGTAGCATACAAGCAACACAACCTAAAGCTTTTTACATAAATAATTCAAATTTATTTATTATTAATCATAATTTGTACAAGAATAGATCAGACGGTGACCCCCAAACTAGGTATTTGCCTTTATAATGATGTGGTCAACCGCATGTCAGCTCCTTTCTTCCGTAACAGTAACACAGTACTAAATAATTGCCTCGATCACTGACATGCAGGTCACCTTACCATAGTTTTGAGTAACACCACAGAGCAAGACACGCTTCGGCGGCGGTCGCTACTCGTACTGAGAGTATCATAAACATAGAAGAAAACATAGAAAAAACGTATATTTGCGGTAAACATGACACCGAGGAAATACACAAACACGAAAAAGAACAAGTTGTTGGGGAAAATATGCGTCACATCCACGCAAAAGGCCATCGCTTAGCATACTTTATACTACGGCCCTATGCGAGATAAAGCCCCAGCGCTGGTTTTCAGCGACAGCCAGCGCTGGTTTTCAGCGACAGCCAGCGCTGTCGTAATGACGTCAACCGGTGCAGTATACGATGAGATATAAATAACATAACTAACTAATAGGGAACTGGTATTCAGGATGCAAAGAAGGTGTGTAAGATCCATGTGTAATTTAAAGTCAACAGATAGATAGTTGCCTTCCCTAGTTTAAGAAATTAAAAATATTAACATTACCAGCTATATATATATTAGAAACTGCATTATTTATAAAATCAAATCCACATTTATTTACAAAATTTTCAACAGTTAAGAAGACCCCCATTCGGAGTCAATATGAAAATCAACTATGTACGTTGAAATGTAATACTGCGTTAATGAAAAAGAGCTTCTTTGGTGTTGCACCAAAAAATTTTAATAAAATACCTGATGCTATAAAATGTATGCCATTAAAGAAATTCAAAAGGTGTCTTCACAAGTTATTAGTTGAGAAATGTTATTATACCCTGGATGACTATTTTAATGATAATAATACTATTTGATTAAATTCTGTAATTTTATAAATTTATATTATTAATGTTGAATTGGATGACTATTTTAATTTTGGATGACTATTTGATTAAATTCTGTAATTTTATTAATTCATATTATTAATGAAACGAACGAATACTTTCTCGCATATTCTTTTGTTATGATCTTCTTGTGTGTGTTTTTTTTTTGTTTTTCTTTCTTGTAGTGGACATTATTAAATTGATTATTTTAATGTATTTTGTTAACGTAAACTTTTGTTAACTTTGACGAACCTGACTTTAATATTTGTATGTCAACAATGACAAAGCATAGTGCAACACTTATCTATTTAAGACCCTGACATGTATGATTAATGTATATATGTTCTTCACCTATGTTTCACAAATAAATAATTCTGATTCTGATTCTGATTCTGATTCATAATAAGAAATAAAATAAATACACAATATCTAGTTTATACAAACATAATATTTTATAAAATGGTAACATTCCGGGCAACGACTCACGCGCCGCCGGCCTTTGAATTAATCTTTTGTAGGAACTTAAATATTTCGTGAACTAGCGAAATATTTAAGTATTTAAGCACCGCTTTTTTGTGATTACCACCCTCAGTGTGTTACACAATATTACTCCGCAGGCTTCTGAGGTTTCCGTTTCATGTAATGGTAGAGCGTCAGTTCGTGGAGTAGTGCTCGTGGGGGGCTCGTTGGACTCAGGACTCGCTGTACCCCGGCGATTCTTTAAAACGGCGTGTCAAAATTGAAATCACATGACGCATAAAAAGAACACAAACACAAAAAAAACAGGTTGGGGGAAAACATGCGTCACATCCGCGCAAAACAGCCATTGCTCAGCATAATGCTAAGACCCTATACGACACAGAGCCTCAGCGCTGGTTTTCAGAGACAGCTGGCGTTGACGTGTTGACGTCAACCAGTGCAGCATACCATTAAATTTATAAATAAAAAACAACAATCAAAATAAGAAATAAAATAAATATACATTACAAAAACACACGAACACGGTTCAGACCGAGAACCCGTCTTCCCAGAGACAGTGGGATAAGCCGCTCTGCAGGTTGATACGGAATAAACTTATTAATACGTCCACCAATACTGCTGAGCGTGCCCGCCTGCTAGCTGTGGGTGAATGGGAGTCGGGCCTCTGGCTTCAGGCGCTACTGTCACCCAATATAGGCACTATATGCTGGGTGACACCACATTCCGGCTCGCTACATGTTTGCGTCTGGGCGCTCCTTGCGGAGCTCCACATCGCGTTCAATGCGGTGAAGCAGTCGACTGCCTCGGACACCATGGCCTATCCTGCAGCAAGAGCACTGGACGGATGGCAAGTCACGCCAGCATTAACGACATCATCCGTCGGGCTCTTGTCTCCACCGTCGGGGTGTCAGCTGTTTTAGAACCCAATGGCTTGGCACGCGACGATGGAAAGAGGCCCGATGGAATGACCATAATGCCTTGGAAGTTGGGTAGGCCTTTGGGGTGGGATGCAACCTATGTTGACACCCTCGCGCCATCCCATCTTCCTAGCACGGTGGGCTGTGCTGGGGCGGCTGCAGCAGGAGCAGAAAACCTCAAACGGGGCAAATATAACAACCTTATTGGCAGCTATATGTTTGACGTCTGGGGTTGAAACACTAGGGCCTTGGGGTCCGAGTGCTCATCGAATTTTTCGGGACATCGCCAAGCGGTTGGTTGATTCTTCACGTGACCAGAAGGCTGGCCTATTTTTAGCCCAAAGAATCAGCATTGCCATCCAACGTGGTAATGCTGCCAGCCTTTTGGGCACTTATCCCATTGACAGTGACGCGGACGAATTTTTTGATGCCCAATGAGGTCCTGCCTTTTGATATATTTTTTCGTATTATATGCTTGTATATGTATATAGTATATATTAGCTTGTAAAAATAATAATTTATCTGTGTAGGTCTAATAGTTGGCCTAGTGAAACATTACAAAAAGATATATAAACTCATCAGGCACGACGAGGCCTAAATTCGCCGTGTTTGAATTTTCTTGTGGGCACAAGAAAAGTGAAACAAAGCAAATTTTTACTAAGTCCGTGGCTGGTTTATTTGTCACTTGTTAGAAAACTAAGTTGCATAGACTTTGTTTCGAGGGCGATAGAACCAGCGGGGTAATTGCGTAACACACTAATAGTAACGATGCGTTTAATTTTCACAGTTCAACAACATTCATTGCGTTATTTACATGGTTGAGCAGACTTTTTTTCGAACATATGACGCAATGGATTAGTACCTAATATCCTTCAAAGTGATTCAGATTGTGATTGATATCTAATGCTTTACGCCACTTGCATACCTACCGTGAATAGAATTTATAGTCCATCCTCATTAATAGTTTTCAATGGGTGAGCATCCTTTGAAATCTATCTTGCCGCCGAACATCTAAGGAAGCCGTCTCGAAAACAGACCGCTACCAAAGTACTGGGTTTTTTCAATCTTGTCACGGAAAACGAGCAGTGTTGGCCAAGTGGTAACAGTGTTGGCCAAGTAGTAACAGTGTTGGCCAAGTGGTAACAGTGTTGGCCAAGTGGTAACAGTGTTGGCCAAGTGGTAACAGCAGTGACTTACGAGTTGTAGGTCATAGGTTCGAACCCAGACAGGCCCTTAATTTTGTGTAAATTATTTCATCACTAGGTATAAACTAGGTTACTGCTTTCAAAACGGTGAAGGAAAACATCGTGAGAAAACGGGTATGTCGTCGAACCGAAAAATTCGAAAACATGTGACATCCACCACCAACCCGCACAAGGCCCGCGTGGTGGTATACGGCCCTCTTACCTCTTGTTTCGGGTGGAACCTAGTCCTTAAAATAAGAAGAAATACTAGTTATTTTAAAATAATTTAGATGCTCTATTCAAGAGAAACATGATGTCCTAGAACCAAAAATTCGAAGACATTGTGTGCTCTGGGGCTCCGGACTGCCCCTATTCAACAATGAAGAAGGTATTTCCGAAATTACCTTTAAGACACATATATTATGAAAACATTGAATATTTTGAAAGTTGGTAGCTACCAATCCGCACAGGGCACCCTCGATGAATTATGGCCCACTCCCTCTCATAGAGAGGGCCTATGAATGACGTTATGGGCTGATTATACTTACGCTAATAAAGAGAACAACGAATACCTATAAAAAATGACATCGAGGTCACTTCGGAACTTTTCGCCGACCTGTTTTTTGAGTACAACCTACAATATTATTATTTTTTGTAGATATCTGTAACGGCTAATGAGAACCTCCAATTCAAATGGGATTCCACTCCAGCTATTTTTTTTTTTTAAGTTCCAAGTTTGGTATCAGTTGGTGCCATAAAAATACAGGTTTTATTTGAGATGATCCAATTTTTAAGCGACTTTTCAAATTACATATTTTTGAAAAACAATACAAATGTTTCCTCTGATTAAAAATAGTGAAAAATAATAGGGTATTTCACCTCGGCCTGCACCAACTTTCCACTAATTCATTGTTAATTTAGAAAACAGCGCCATCTCTGATATTAGTTAAGAATCGTTCATAGTAACAACTGCGCCATCTGATAGACTAAACACGAATTACCAAAAACAGTGACCTAGTATTTTGCTGTCAGTTGTTAAAAGTGATTTTCATGGTGAAAACATTCTAATAATAATGTAGTTTTGAAAGCACCACTATAATAATTAATCAAATACATGGAAGAAGTACTTTTTCATTACAGTTTTTAGTGACATCTGGTATACAATTCTAGTACTGTTTTCCAAAGATGATATTTATAATTTTTCATAGTTTTCAAGAAATTTACTAGATGTCGCTTCAATTGTTATTGTTAGATTTTCCTAGTTGCATGTTCAAAACATTTCAGTACCTACGTAAATAATGTATAAAACAGTATTTAAGTTCTTAAAAACTATAGTAAACTGTTAGAATAGTGGCAGAATGTGTGATACGTGTGTGTTAAAATTTATGTAAATACAACTTGACTTTAGATGGTGTTTTTTGATCGGCTTAGGCCAAATCACAAGTTATGATGACTAAATTCCTAAGCCGCCTAAAGGTATGTATGTAGATAATAACAACTAATATTCATTTACAAAGAAAGGTATACATAAGTTTGGCTTTATTGATTATTTAACAAAACGTTCAAAAGTTTTTATGTTAGAAATATGTTGAGAATTTGGTGTTTATTTGGGTGCAGCGCTGGGGTGAACGACCTCTGCTCTATATCTGAGTGTAGGTCTAGAGCGAGCGCGCGGTGCACTCCGTTGTCAAGGCAACGAACCCCCGCCGATTATTCTATAACTTACCGGATTGGGACTTTCCGCACTGAATTTAAGAAGGGGTTTGCGCGACTTATTTAAACTTTGACATTTGCAAAAAAGGCCAGTCATTCAATATCTTTAAGTACTTATCTTTTTTTTTCGGAAACCATTTAACATTTTTTATTATAAAACAACCGTCCTTTCACAGTTATTTTACTTCTAACAGCAGCAACCTAGAAGCAGCCTTATAGTAACAAGAATAAAGATCAATTCAGAGGTAAAATAAAATTTCAAAAGTAATTGTTGAAAAGTCCGGGCATTTATGAAAACGCCGAACAAAAAAAGCTGATATGTCCAGACGGAGGGCTATTTAATCCTATTTGAGAACATCATCGTACTACTTACCTACCTCAAATTATTCAAGTCCCCACATTGTACATAATTGTTTTGAGAATTAAAACCTACAAGTACCTATATTATTCCATTCATGTCATTCAATTCAAAGCTGTAGGTATAGAAGAAGACCGTTGAAAATATCTTTATCTATAGAATAAATTAAAGTTTGAAGGGTAATTAATTGGCCAGTCATATCTAACACTAAAAATCGCAAACTTACGGATAGTTCTGATTTTTTAATATGTTGTTAGGACTACTACCAGTAGCGTATATCCATGTTTGCAGCTTCGAAAGACCTGTGCTAACTTTGCAGCACTCGAAAAACCGCGAAAGGACAATGCTAATGGATGTATGGAATTCCGTACCATGCTGCGTCAAACTCAAACTTTGTTTTTTATAGACAATACACTTATCATATTAACTCCTACAAAAGTTCTTTTTGTAAACAAAACCCGGGATTCCAATATTTAAAAAAAAAATCGAAATAACCTAAAAACTAGGTACCTACTTTATTTTGTTTGACATGTCATACACGACCAGCCATTATTACTCGTAAAAAAATGATAATCATTTAAATAAAAATTATATTCTATTTTATTCTAGTTATTGTTAATTAATGTAGAATCGGAAAAGTATAATTTTTTTACATGTTTTTTTAAAGACATGATCAGTGGGGCAATTCCCGTAATTTTAAGAACTTTCACAGTCTGATCTCAGTCTCAATATGTCAAAAAATACTTCTAATTTCCCTACATTTTGATAAGTTTTTGCATTTGTTTGTCGCCGAGATGAGACTGTTAAATACGAGAATTGGCCTTCTGGACACTTTCAACATTCAAGGTTATATATTAATCATATCGTTTGAAACGGAACGTCTTGTAAAGGGAATAAAACAATATCAACACTTTTTACTTTAATTTATATTCCCTGTTCAAAAATCAAATTCCCGACGCGTAACGTCGTAAAAAATTATGAAAATAATTTAGTACTATAATATTTTGATCTTGATGCATGAGACTTTTTGGTACGACTTTTGTTATTTGTCCTTTTCGCGCGTTTTTTTGTATTCTCAATATAAGTCCTAAAATATGCTTTTTTTAAAAAACAAAATCATTATCTACGTTTTTAAAGTAGACTAAAATTGCTACAATTTGAGACCAGAACCTGCTCTGTAGGTTCAATAATTTACCGAGATAGAGCTCTCCAAAAATTTATAACTATTAATATTGTAAATATTTATTAAGCATATTAATTACAAGGCATGGACATTTATTTGGTTAGAATTTTTCATTTTGAACGCTTCGTGGACGGTTCATAAAAATTGTCTGATTCAGCTTGAAAAATCGGCACATATGGATATACGCTACTAGTAGTGGTCCGAACTACATATTAAAAAATCAGAACTAGCCGTTGTTTAAACAAAAAATGACCTTCGCGGTCGCGGCAAGATTGAAAATAGCAATTAAGAAAGACTTAAAACGAAAATAAACCTAATCCTGATTTTTTTTTTCTTAAAGTAATATACGAGTATAAAATAACAGCCACACGGGTCGATCGATCAGGTTAAGCTACGCTTGTCGCAGTTGGGCCGTGGATGGGTGACCATCTTTACATACCAAGACCCCTCCGTGCCTCTGAAAGCACGTTAAGCCTTTGGTCCCGGCTGTCATTCGTAGATCTTTGACAGTCGTTACGGGTAGTCAGAAGCCCGAAAGTCGGACAACCAGTCTTACCAAGGGGTTTCGTATTACTCAGTAACTGGGTTGTGGAGGTCAGATAGCAGTCGCTCCATGTAAAATACAGGTGAGTACCTGTATTTTTTATTTTAGTCTAACCGGATGTAGCTGATCTGCATGCGGTTAGACTGTAAGCTGACCCCAACATAGTTGGGAAAAGGCTAGGCAGATGATGATACAAGTATTTTATGTAATGAACAAAAATAACAAAGTAACTGAACTGAAAATGTCAATTTTACAGAAAAAATAAAATAATTAGGTACCTAAATTGATCCATAACTTTATGACTACCTACACCAAATAGAAGATTGTTTTTTTAAAGATTTTTTTTTGTAGATAGTCTGATTATGAGTTGCTTATTGATAAAAAAAACTTTTTACAGAAATATTTTAGTTTTTTTTTATCGTTAATGTTACTTTGAGATTTTTTTCTTGTAAACTATTGTTTTTTTTTTTTTGTTTAGCAATGTAGGTAATGTAACTTGAATTTTCTTTGCGCTTTTCGCAGTACAGTGATACCGTTAATTTACCGTGTTTATTCTAGTGCAGTCGAAAAGTTTCTGATAATTTAATAGGTCACCGCAAAAACTAATAAGACAAACCGATCAGTTACTACGTCCAGAGAGAGTTCTGTAGCTTACCATTGTAGCATGTTGTATAATTTCGTTTACAGCTACAGATTCGATTGTGTTGGTATATACTTAAACCTATTCATGATAAAAAGATAAAACGAGCTTAAACAGCATGACAATAAATGCTTTCAATTCAACACAGAACCCTAATTTAGAAACACACTATCAATCTCAGACTGAATCATTTCCAAGTATATTGCTAATTCATTGATTTAATGTTCGAAAAACTCGTCTGCTCAACAACTTACTTAAATAATGCAATGAATGTTGTTGAACTGTCAAAATGAAAGTCATAGTTTACTGATAGTGTGTTACGGAATTACCCCGCAGGTGTACCAGTTTATAAAACCCATAAGGTTTCGCTATGTACTTGGTCACCATTATCTCTTTCCCGCAAGGCCTGGCTTATTGTGACACCAATTATTTTGCAAAGCGTATTGTGATTGGAACCCTACAAAATAAATCTGAATGTTAGTCTTTATTACACGACTGCCCAAAAAGGAGTGTAATGTATTCAGGGTTGATATGTGTTTGTATGTATGTACCTATGTGAGTTTCTTTATTCCACCATAACTTTTAAATGTATGTGTCGTATCAAAAATGACACATTTCGATAACCCCGGGGTGTACTCCGAAGTAGTATTGGCCGAATGTTCGGCCTTTTCCTGCTACGAAGTTACTATTTGGTTCCGTCGGTTCCGATCCTACACTCCTACACTCTTTCGAATATTGACTATGGTTCCGACCCAATTGAGCCGATACGAACTGTTTTCGCATTTTTCAATAATATTCGGTTCGGCCATATGTCGGTCCGATCCGAACATTCGCACTTGCACTTCGGAGTAGGCCCCCTGATTTTCCTTGCCCCCGACAGCAAACTGTTGCTGGCAGAATAGCGGTCGTTTATTTGATTTAAACTGCCAACGTTTTCGGGTTTTCGATTTGAAACAGAACATAGAGGACTCCTACAATCGGAAATCGATTATCAATCAATGTTAGATTGATATTCGGATCGGTAAGGATTGAATGGTAGTGATTAGCTATGCAGGTCCGATCACCCCAACTGACTATTTTTTTTTTCCCATTTTATAAATACTATGACAAACAAGCATAGGTACACTTTTGTCACATTCAGAACAATCTATCTACTTACACCTATACTCGTAACTGCCTAAATCACTTTTTTCTACAATCTCCGTCTTTTTATCAATTCAATTGCCTGGGCTTACACTGGGGTTTCAACACAAAAATGGCAGAAAAATTTCTGTCGGAATTTCATTCGACACGGATTTGTGAATTCAGATTACACACGAATATTCCAGAGGCTGAAGGCTTAAAACGACGGTTCAGGCGGCTATGTACGTATGGCGTATGTACATACTCTAATGGCGACTAATGTCTACCACTGCCGCGCTGGGTCAAATGCGACTCGTCGCCTCTCGCGAACATGCGTTGCGAGAATATGTATTTTGCACTTACATCTAAAGTGCAATGTGTTCTATAACTTGACAAACATGTATTTTGTATTCCTGATACGCTCTGCCGTAGTGCGAATGCATGTCTGATTAGTACGATGTGTCGGCCACCAGCCTTATGCTCAGAAGAACACAGAACCTTTAGTTCGTATTAGAATATTATTTTTCATCTGATCAAACATCTTCACCGTCGACCACATCATTAGTTAAAAGCGGGCATATTAGTTATAAAAAAAAAACAACATGAAATTAATTGATGGCCTGTCAAAACTCCATAACGTTCCCCATAGTGTCTTCGTGTTTTTAATTGATAGAATAATGAAAACAAAGTTGTCCACACAAATTCGTATACCGCTTCTCGCTATGTCAACAACAATGTCAGGAAGTTTTATAATATCATCAACATGCACAAAGTACATTAAATACGCACGTTTGAAGCTAATTCAAAAACTACCGAAGCAAACTAAATAAAATTAATGTCGCACCACCATGCGAGCTTTCTCTACCAAAATAAGTTTAAAAATCGGTCCACCATTGGTGAAAATATCGATGAACATACATAAAAAAAAAGATGAACATCTCGTAGAACCTCCTCATTTTTTGAAGTCGGTTATGAACTAACGTAATGCAGGTAAGTATCGAATGACGGTAACTAACTATTACCTTCACTGGAGTTCTTTAATGAGCAGTACGAAGAGGTATGATCCGTTCACACCTACACTTACACCTCACCACACCACCGCCGCACCCACACGCACAAGTAGGTACAAACTTATATCTTATAATAATAATTTACGTACCGACATTCACGTTGCCACGATTTCCTAGTAATGCTCTACCTCAAAGGACTACTACCAAAATACAAGCCTTGGCTCACAGGCAGGCAGGTTTGCACAAGGTACACTTGTAAAATAAATACGTACAGGGTATCCAGTAAATATTGCGGTATACTGTGAGCGGTATCTAATAGCTTGGGTCAGTAATAACGGCATGGTTGGCGCTGTGGTTAAGCGATTGACTGCTGCGCTGCATGTCGCGGGTTCGATTACCGCACGGAACAAATATTTGTATGACCTACAAGTAGTTGTTCCGGGTCTGGCTGTTTGTGTATGTGAGTTTAAATGTTTGTAAACGCACCCACGATACAGGAGAGATTCCTAGTATGGGGCAACGTTTTTCTAAAAAAAAAAAGGACAGAAACATAACAATATGCCTGTAATCCCCGAAGGGATAAACAGAGATGTATCTCCATCTATAGTACACTCACAGAATTTGTGCACGATTGATGGCAATAGACCAGCCCCCTACTACACGGGACTTAAACATAACTTGGGTCAATACAACAATAAATCATTTTTAAAAACCTAATTATGAAAAATATCGGTTTTATCATAGTTTTCATCATTTCGTGTTGAGATCAGGTATATTAATTATTGCTGAATATTCCTGAGAGTCCTGGAGTGGAGACCGCGTATCGGCAAGCGTAGTGTGGGGCACCCCCCAGCTAGATGGACGGACGACTTAAAGAAGGTGGCTGGGTAGACTAGATGCGGAAGGCGGAAGGAAGGGCGTGTCAGACTTTTACTGACTAAAACCTACCCGTGTTCCTTCAATTGCCTGTGCCAGGGGCCACGGTATCTCTTTCGAACAACCCGCAGCCCTGGCAGGATAATTACCATCTTCATAGGATAATCTCCGCCTCAGGTAGTAGTGTGGCTGGGCTCCTACTCACTAAGCGCCTTGGTACAAACAAAAACTCTTGTTAATTACCACTGAGACTGTATATAGCAAAAGCGAAAGGGACGGCGGGCTATAAAATGGCGTCTAATCAATTTAAGTTGCCAATAAAAAAATGCCGCTGCGTTTGGTAGAAATTACCATCCAACGGCATATACCCACTATCGGAATTGCCCCAGACCAAAACTGTTCTCAAATATCTTAGAACATGGGTATTATTGGATTAAATACTGGTATTCAGCTGGATCCGGTTAGACTTGAAACCGACCCCAACATAGTTGTGAAAATCTAGGCAGATAATGATGGTGTGCGTTATTAGATACGTTATCAAGTTAAGGGTTAAGCCACACGTTCCGACAACTGCATCGAATTGGCAACTACGTACATAAACAGAAATAATAACAATTCTGCATTGTCCAGCAGGAAATTGATATCATTTACCATGTCTAGTTAGGTCAGAAACACTAATAGTGTGTACAACACGGCCTGCCAGAGTCTTGTCACAGGGCCGTTGTCAGTGATCATGCATAGCCTATAGGAATGCTGACACCTTTTGTTAAAGCCAGTCTATTGTAATCTAGTCTTAGGTGTCACATAAGCACCTTCCTTATTTTTCAGTAACTGGATAGGTATGGTTATCATTACGGAATATTTTCCATGGGAACCTCAGTAGGTTCCACACCAGTATGTGGATTCAAATTCGCCCCATGTCCGGGTTCTGGTAAGCAAAGAGGGTTATAAAAAAAAAATTAAAAACAAGCTTTTATTAGGTACTTGTTAATAAAAAGAACTAAAAAGTAAATCATAATTGAAACCTGATAAGAAATAAATAAAAGCGTGTTACATTTTGATGGAACAATAAAGAACATTTTGTACACCTTCATTATTTTTCTTTTGCAATCACAATGTAACACGCTTTTATTTATTTCTTATCAGGTTTCAATTATTTTTAACTTTTTAGTTCTTTTTATTAACAAGTAATAAAAACTTGTGCTTTTATTACTTGTTAATAAAAAGAACTAAAAGTTTTTTTTTTTCATTTTCTTTTTAAATTATTAGAATTTTTGATGCGAGATTGACTATGGCGTAGTTCGTAGCGCGTAGCAGTGTTTTTCCGTTATATGCGTTTACTGCACTTAAGCTACCTATACATCATCAGACCCTGGTTACCATCTAGCACCGAAGTACTCGTCAAGATGAATCAAACGAGCCCGAACTCGATGGGGTTATGTCGTTTAATTACCGAGATCCTATAGCCATCTTCCAGGTCCCTCATCAGACCCTGGTTACCATCTAGCACTAAAGTTCTCGTCAAGACGGATCAAACGAGTCCAAATTCAATGGGGTTGTGTCGGTTAACTACCGAGTTCCTATGGCCACCTTCCGCTTCCATCATCAGATCAGCTCCATGTCATAATAAGTTTGCATTGTCATCCGATTTACACATGAATGCAAAATTTCAGCTTAATCGGTTGAAGATTGAAAATTGAATTGCAAGAGTCCACCCGAACATACATACATACATACATCGCAAGTTAAATAAAAGCTTGTAAAAAAGAAATCCCTTATCATTATAATGTAGGTACTCATATAGTTAAATTAGTCAAAAAAATGTTATACACATAGTGTACAGTTGAAACATATGAAACTAGAATTTTAAATCATAATGTGGGATTAGGTACAACTGAAGTGGAACAATGTCAACTAACTTTTAGAGGGCATGACTCATGACTGTACATGAGAGTATGTCATGCCCACTCAAAGTAATGAGTTGGATCATTGAGTTCCTTTCAAAATGGCGTTATAAGGCTAAAAATAATTCAAAGGGCAATGGAGAGGGCTATGCTTGGAGTTTCCCTACGTGATCGAATCGAGTTTCGCTGGAGAACCAAGGTAACGGATATAGCCCAAATAATTGCCAAACTTAAGTGACAGCCGGCACAGTGCTCGCAGAACAGATGGCCGATGGGGCCAAGAGGTTCTGGAGTGGCTACCGCGTACCGGAAGACGTAGTGTTGGAAGGCCTCCGACAAGGTAGACCGATAACCTTGTGAAGGTTGCAGGAATCCGCTGGGGGAATGCGGGAAGCACGGATCTAGTCGAAGTGGCGGTGCTTCGGGGAGGCCTATAAATAATAATGATAATTATTATTATTTATTTATCAGAGACAACTGTAGTCCATATTTTACACACACACATTAAAATTACTTATAAACTATTTAAAATTATAAACAGATAAAAACCTAAATAAAAAAAAAAAATTGTGACTAATTACATTAAAATATTCATAAATAATATTAATAATAATTAAAATTGTTAAATTATATCCTATGGAAAATAATTATATGGGGAATGAAAATAAATTAAAATCAAAATAAAAAATTTCATTAAAATCATAAAACAAATAATAAAACAAAATAATAAATAAATGTAATCCACAATAATATTAATATCCTAAAACAACTTATCTCACAACTTATCTCTATGTCCAGCACTGGAGTTATCCTATTTCCTATCCTACTATCCTACTAATATTACAAACGTGAAAGTTTGTATGGATGGATGGATGGATAGATGGATGAATGGATGGATGGATGTTTGTTACTATTTTACGCAAAAACTACTGAACGGATTTGGATGAAATTTGGCACACAGACGGTTTATAACCAGGATTAACATATGGGATACTTTTTATCTCGACATTTCCACGGGAACAAAACTTATGCGGGTGAAACCGCGCGCGCAGCTAGTATTATTATAAATGAAAAAGTAAGTTTGTTTGTTTGTTACGCTTTCACGCTAAAACGGCTAAACGGATTGGGATGAAATTTGGCACATAGGTAGACCATGACCTGGAGAAGGACATAGGCTACTTTTCATCCTGGATTGCAAACAAAGTTTCGGGCAACAGCTAGTAGTATAATAAATGGAAGCAGGGATATCTAGATAGATAATATGGACGTATATGTGTAGTTGCAGCATGCGTTTACATAGTTTCATACTAATCCATGTATGGAAGTATGTAAAATCGTGTTGGAAGATCCATATGGATTATAAGGATCCATATAGGCTGATTATGCTATATGTACTATATTATCACTTAGCGCACGTATGGATACACTCACAGCGAACGTAAGAGTCATTCTCCTGCAGTAAATCTCAACACCGCGTTTCAGAAAGTCGCATCATTTTCACAATTTTTATCGAGTACATTGTTACACTCAAAATCTCCGTTCGATTCCACGGTGTAAGTAAAGGCTAGTCGGAGACGGACGTGTGTCGGTTTCCGCCATGTCAAAATTAATTAAATAAGAAGAATCTTTCTTCTGAAACTTTCTTCTGAAACTTTCTTCTGAAACTTTCTTCTGAAACTTATTTAACTTAGAACCACGCTCTGTGATTGTTAGAGAATTCTGTGGAAATTTCCCAAATTTTCGTATACCATAACGTATATACAACTTTACATTAGTTCTATTTATTACCAACATCGTTCACCACTTCTGTGGCGACCACTCACGCCAGCCGGCAGTACCGAGGACTGGAAGGGCCATGGGCCTACCGCCACCTGTTCAAAACCCTCCTGGCGCCGCGCCCTTCGTTATGTTATTTAAGTTGCCCTAATTAAGTTAAGTTTTAGTGCCAGGCTGCCACTGCCTATTAGGCATTCAAATACTTAAAGCATTTTCACTGTCTAACAACCGGCATTGTACGTGACAAATGGTTTAATTTAAATAAACCCTTTAACTTTAATTGCTTTTTTGTTGAATCTGTTGTCAACATCACTAGTTCACAGTTGACTGATCAACCAATGATCAGTCAGGTGTGACCTAGTTTGATGCTTGTTTTCAATATTACCAAGTTTTAACTAAATAATATTTATATTTAAACGCTCGGCTCAGTACCGAAAACTGAAAGCTCAGCAGCTTGCTTTGATATAAGCATACATAATACATGATGTCACCTAGTATTTAATAATGAAACCTGACACGAGAGAAGCTTTAAAATTAGTTTTTGAACAATAAAACCAAAGTTTAAATTATACAAATAACTCACAAAACTACAAACAGAATGTAGAATATTAAAAAGGTAACTTTCAGGAAACTGTATTCACCATGAGAGCTACGCGAATATCCAAATTTCGGCGAAGTTGACCATTGTTGTTGTAACCACGTGCCGTGTCATTTATAAAAGCACTGCATCCTTGTTTTAATAATATATGTATATCATCATCTGCCTAGCCTTTTCCCAACTATGTTGTGGTCGGCTTCCAGTCTAACTGGATGCAGCTGAATATCAGTATTTTACATGGAGCGACTGCATATTAATATATAATGTATTGTATATGTCGCTGCCGTTTAGCTGAATTAGCCTTTCAGTTAACTTAAGGTGAACGCAGTAGAAGCCTATGGCACAGACATCTCTCTTTCCGCAGAAAATAAAAAACATCTCTTTTTTTTTTAATCGAACCTTGGATGCCAATTGTCGATAGCGAAAAGCCAGAAAACACGTGTTTTTGTGAAAACAATAATAGTAATCGAATTAAAGTACTAAATCATTGTTTTGCCAGTAAAAATCACAGTTGTTATATAACTTATTATTAAAACACTTATAATAGTTTCACTTGTAACTAATTACTAGTACAACAATGTTATAAAATCTTAGAAGTCAATTTTAACCTACTTCTAATATTGTCGTATCGAAATGAAACTTGGTATGTACATATATGTATGTAGTTCGGAAGAAAAAACTAGAATTTGGTATCTTGGAGCTGATCTGATCATGGGCGAGGAAGTGGATCGTGGAACTCTTCAGTGGCTACTAGTAAACCTCTCGAGTTTGGGCTCATACTCGTATGATTCGTTTTGATGAGTCCTACATATTGCACTTGGTGTCGAGGGTCTGATGATGGAGCCAGGAGCTGGACAGTGGAACTCTTTATAGACTACTAGTAAACCCTTTCGAGTTTGCTAGTAGCCCTTAATCGTCATAACTAAGTTTTCTTTATACTCATTAATTTAATGAACCTATACTAGACGCAAAAGTTAAAAATATGGTTTAATAAAGACTAAAAAACATTTTTATCGCGCACTAAAAATTATAAAATAATTAATATGACTTAAGTTGAATTAAAAAAGAGAGGAGTGCACTTATAATTAATTCAAAAAGCGTGGAGCGCTTTCTACTACTTACTCTTTACTACTTACTGATTTAAATAGGTAACTGGTTTTAGTTCTATTTAGTGGTTTATTTGCGTAAAAACGCGTAAGTAATGAAATAACACATATTTTAGTAGGTATGTAAATGAATATATTTATTTATTTAAACTTTTTTCACAATAAGGTACAAATGCAGACTACATTAATGCCTTAGGCATTCTCTACCAGTCAACCAAGGCTGGTAAAGAGATTAGATGGCAGGTGCTTAGGTTGAGCGGAAAAACGATAAAACAAACCTATTAAAACTAGGTACATAAATAGGTTATAAACCTATAATACACATACATACATACTAATAGCCTGAGAAACTAAGTACTACACTTTTAAAATTTCAATTTTTTCTAAACTATACTCGTAGAAGTTAAAAGATTTAAAATAAAAAACGTTTTATAGAAAATTTTATCAGCTTTCTTTGAAACTAGTAAACTATACATTAGCAACATTTTTAAATTAAAAAAAAGAAAAAAATAAAAAAATAGCCATTTTTAGGTTAGTGTCAAAAAACTCAATTAACATTTATAAGTGGGTATGTTTTACATGTTATTTAATTTTGAATAACTGGTATTGCCTTCTCGGGTTCTGACTACAGCTTCGAGCCGGTTTGGCATACTGAAGACGACGGTCTCGGAGCCGATGTTGGGGAATATTCTTCCATTTTTCAATCAGGGCCTATTTTAGTGCCCTGAGGGCGGTAGTGGTGCAGTGGTGGTGGTCTGCAGGTTCTAACTAGCCTCCCTAGCTCATCCCAGGCGTGCTCAATCGGGTTGAGATCAGGACTTCTTGATGGCCAAGCTATAACACTGATACCAACCTCCTGAATATACCCTTGCACGACTTGAGCTATGTGTGGCCGGACATTATCCTGCATTAGCATCCATCCATCACCCATATTTGCTAAGTACAGCCCTGCATACTTGTTGAGAATCTCTTGGGCATATCTTTCCCCAGTCAGAGTGCCATTTTCTATGGCCACTAACTCTGTTCGACTTTCTGAAGATATGCCAGCCCATACATGTACACTGCCTCCATCGTACTGGACTCTTTCTGAGAAGCAGTCTTGAAGCTATCGCTCACCAGGCCGCCTGTAGACAGTTCGCCTTCCATCAGCAGTATAAAGTGAGAATCGAGACTAGTCTGTGAACAAAATTCTTGACCACTCTTCTTCATCCCATTGTATGTGTTCACGGGCATATCGCAGTCTCGCTACTCGATGCTCTCTCTTGAGTTTGGGGCCACTCGCTGGTCTTCGGGGTTTTCAAATTTGCTTCAGCAAGTCTTCTTCTCACTGTACTGTCACTAATGTAGTCCCTACGGGTCTTAAGAAGCTGTTGCTGGACTTCAACTGCATTAAGGTGGCGAATTCTCAACACTATGGAAACAATATAATTGTCTTTTCGGGTACTAGTACACCTAGGTCTGCCTTTACAAGGTCTCCTCAGATGGTTCCTAGTCTCTTCGTACCTTCGTTTCACCTTCTGGACCGTTCGTAACGTCACACCCACCATTTAACACACACACATTCTTGCAGTACGACGCATACTGATGCCTAGTTCCAGAATGGTCATGATCCTAACACATTCTTCAGGTGAAAGAGGCATGATAAATAAAATGCATGTGCTGTTGTCTAACTTAGCTTTTTACTTAAACTGAGAGGAGAGTTGGTTAACTATAAAAAGATGCGGTCCAAGCTCCTCCTGCTGCATGATTATATTTCTAGACCTTCGGCCCGTGGAGTTATTCGTGGCTCATGCCGCGCTAAACCGATGAACCAAATTATAGCCATGACGTGCGCACAACATCTTACTGTGCGTTTACCTGTGTTACAGCTACAATGATAAATAATAGTAAGGAATTGCCTCCCTACAGCGATGTATAATGTAGTAGGTGTTGGCCTGAACGTGGTTATATTGTGGCAGGCTCCAAAAGCTGACTTTGCCTCTCGGAAAGCCCAGGGCCCATCTGTTCCCAAGAGGTTCACGATACCTTAATAATAATTGTTCCTCCATACGATGCGATGAAATTGTTGCGGGTAGGTACAATTATTGTGATGATTAAACAGACTTATTACTTACTTATTCAGAAAAAAAACTAGACATTTTGACGGTCCCGGTAGAGGTTGTGATATATTGTTACTTAGATTCAGGCCAAAACGCAGCTCCAAACTGTTGTTAGGTATCCAACTTATATGGTTCGAAACAGTACGAAGGGAAAGAACGACAAATTAAATACATGCAGTTTAAAATAGCTATATTGATCTAAAAATTCGGCTAATTCAGTGTACTAACAAGTTAAGAACTATCCTAGTTGATCCTGAGGGAGGTGATGGCATTCGGGATACAGGGTAATCCCAGTACGAGTGCCAAAGCACTCCTTTGACATCTAAGTGCACATTACATAAGACCAAATTTGTTTGTTTTTAAGGAGATTTACCGCGTGGTAGATTAGCGAGGCCTGTGTCCCAGCAGTGGGAACATTATAGGCTGATTATGCTTATGCTAAGGAGATTGACTGTACCCATTCTTCTAGTAATAAAGATTTTTATTATTTTTTATTACAGCTTGCCTGAACAAAAAGCAATTAAACTCACTGCATCACTCTTAAGCCTGTCTCAAATAAGTATGAAAAAATGATTTTCTGAACTCGTGTATTTTAATGGAGAAACCTTACTTAGAACAGGCTTGGTCCCGTAGTAGGAAAATTAGTATTAAGATTTTTTGTTTGCCCAAAAACAACTGTATGGATTCTGATGAAATTTATTTATTGGTTGAACAAAAATGCAATCCATGCCTTGAGACATGGCTTTTATTCAGCTCGTGCTGATCGGTAAGGTTTGTTCGGTATTCGAGTTAAATTGGGTCGTCACATTTCGAGCTAAGCCGAGCGGCTATTATATAAACATACTTTATATACTCCTTTATACATATATACATGTAGCATACCTTACAGAAATCTTCAGTCCACAAACCACTAATGAATTGCACTGAGTTTCGAGTGTCTGCTACATAAAACGCAACTTTACTCCGCGAATAAAGCAAATCAAATGATTGACTAATTGTGTGACGTCATTTTATTGCTTTCATGTGACATTTAAGAGGCACGGCACACTGCAAATGTTTTATCGAGTGATATCTAGTGTACACTGCCAAATGATAGATGAGAATGTCAGAATGCTCACAGAATTGTGCGTAGAATGCTCACAGAATTGTGCGTAGTAGGTTCGCTTCAGGACACACATGACAATGTCTCATTGTATCACAAAACATTACGCCTGCTTTACCCGAAAGGTAAGGCAGAGGCGTGCCTAAGATATATCCACATTACTCCAGTTATGTTTAAGTCCGATGTAATAGGCTATTTTCCTAAAAAAAAAAAAATCTAATTAGTCCGTCAGTTAGATTATCAAAAATTATTGAACCCGTATTTTTTCTTTTGTCAATTATATAAAAAATGATGAAGATATCGCCCGTTAAAGTTCCGCGTGATGTCACTTGCTTCCGACACTTTTGCAAGCAAGTGACGTCACGACCCCCCTCCCAAATTTTGACGCGCTTTATCTTTGTAATTTTTTGTTTGATTGACAAAAGAAAAAATACGTGTCCATTACTTTTCGATAATCTAACTGACGGACTAAATATAATTATTATTTTTTTACCCATGGCAGGCAACTACCCTATTGGGAATGAGCCTATTGTCATCAACCGGGCACAAATCCAGACCGGAGTCTGGATTTACAGTAACTATAATACTTTAACATTACCTATAATCCTCTATATTTGTAGCCAATCTCTATTGGTTTCCATCTTTATTGGTGAAGGTCTCGAAGACATCGTATTATCGTCCCAGAGAGACCATCGTTGGTCTATTGGTAGCAAACGCTACTATAGAGCGAGGAATCATGGTTTGTAGGCGCGGGCTTGCGGGCCGCGAGCAATGGGTAGCTCGCCGCCCGGTAAGGACCAGGGCCGGGTCGACGGCGAGTTGTATTTCACGCGCGTGATAAAATAGGTAGAATTTACTGATTAAATTGTTGTGTATTTTTCTTACTAAAATGTTGCCAACTGTCAACGGAAGTCATGATAATTTTTGCTTATTAAAATTGTCATTCAAATCTTTTAATGTAAGTACTGTTTAATCTGTTAATTTAATCTATAAAAAATAGTGTTTAATTATCTTCTAACATTATTATTTTTGGTTTATACTATAAAGTTTAATTTAGTTAAGTTTATTTTAGTATGTATTAGTCGATCGGTTGACTTATGGCGGGAGAATTAGGTATAAAAGCCAGGCGCAGTGACAGTTCGGGTCCAACCCTCCTCCAGGAGAGCGATAGGGCAACCAGCACAGCTCACAAGAACAAAAAACCGACATTCCGACCCCGCCGCCGGGGTCCATCGCGACGTCCCCAAGTAAATTCACCACCAGCCCGACCCTTCATTGATGAAGAGCCAGCTCGCGTTGCAGCTGAGCTATTAAATGTAAATTCACGACGACCGTAACCTCTGAGTTTGTTTCGGCCTTTCTTCTCAGAGATAGTCTTAGGAAACGCCGTGCTCATCAAAGCACTAAAAATATAAATTCGATCCAGCCTGTCCCTTTGCTGCCCTCTCCCAGCGACGCCCTAAGCCGAGGTTCGTACCCCACAGGGGGTGCCCTTAGCGTGCAGTCGCCTAGTTTTAATTAGTTTTAGCCCTGGCTGGAGGCTTTAAGATTTCTTAAGGCAACCACAGGATAGTCCGGTTAAGTAGTCACGACCTCTCAAGGTCAACTACGAGATGCCAAACATAAAAAAAAAAAAAAAAAACAGTTCGGGTCACTTCTTGTTTGGCTGCCGACGGGAACACTTCTATACAAAGTTAAGTACCTATATTGTTGCTTTGCTGAAATTATTATGTAATTATAATTATGTTACTCTTTATTGTGATTATGAGAATAATAAACTAACGTGATTTGTATTTGTTTAGATGGTATTTATAATGCTAACTTTGGTGATATAAATAAATTATATTAAATGATAACTTTGGCTATTTACTCATTGCTAGGGGTACACGATACCTCTTGTTACATCAATGTAAATCTACAAGTGTATGTTATAAGCTTATATGTATATATTTTATCTGTTGTAAATATAAACAGTAAAACGTTCCTTGTAGTTTCCCTTACTTTCACCCAGTAAATCACAATAATTCTCATTCATTTCAGTTAAAGTAGATAAATAGTATGTTGCTTATCAGTTTTCCCTGCTGTCTACAACATCAGAAGTGGGATAGCCCTTGCATCACTTTTGCTAATAATATCTCATGTTTCAGGATGGACGCCGAGACAATCGGTAATCTTCTTAAAGCTATCCGAGATGCTGTGTCTACGACACAACAAAAGGACGATGACATCGCTTTGCCGGTGTTCGATCCGGATAAAAACGACTGTGGAGCGAAGAGTTGGTGTGACAGCATCGAGACTCTCCGCGCGGATTTGAAGTGGAGTAGTATCAAGACAGCAGCTAAAGCCGGTAAGGCCCTAAAAGGATCTGCCGTCACGTGGTTCGAATCATGGGAACCAACTGAAGGTAGATCCTGGGAAAAATTCCGTATAGATATCATCGATACTTTTCCTGAAAAGAAAAACTTATCTGAGAAACTCAAAAAGGCAGTCTTATACACATCAGACGCGGCAGATTCTTATAGCGAATACAGTAGAGAAAAAATACGTTTACTTCATAATACAAAAATTTCTTTTACTGATGACCAAATAGTGGAATTAGTTTGTGGAGGAATTTCGGATGTCGACGTTAAGATGGCTTCACTAAATAGTGGTATCACTACTACAGCTGCCCTTATATCGCTGCTTTCGGTATATGTAAAAGCAAAAAAGAGACCCTTAGAGAATCCTAACGCCGGGCCCTCTGAAACGAAACGACCTAAGTTGAACAACGAAAAGAAATGTTTTTCTTGTAATAAGATTGGTCACATACAGCATTACTGTCCCAAAAATAAACTTAACTCACATACACCTGTCAATCAAGTCACACAGTCATCTAAGCCTAACGAACCAAAAATTTGCACATATTGCAAAAAAGTTGGGCACACTGAGTCTGTTTGCTATCATAAACAAAAAGCTGAATCAAGAAATTCTTCATCCATAACTATAATACCAAATAAAGAGGTTAATTTTTTAGAAAACCCGAACTAAAATTAACTAGAGTTGTCATAAATGATATTCCGATTGATTGTCTCATAGATACAGGAGCAAGTTGTAGTCTGATAAGAGAATCAATTGCAAGAAGATTAGGCTGCCATTTTTCACCAATATCAATTTATTTGAATGGTATAGGTCAAAATAAAATACACGTTTTTGCTTTAATTACCGTACTGGTTAAATTCGAAGCAGTTTGTTTAGAGTTAGACTATGATTTTCAGTATAATTTATTAATAGGTCGAAACGCTGTTCAATATCAAGATATAGAAATCGTAACAGATTCGTTAGGTAGTCGTCTATTTAGGAAGTCGGTTCTAACTAAGACAAAAGTTAATATGATTTCTACTGATACATCCGATTTAATTGAATTAACCTCAAAAATTGAACATTTAGATTTGGAGCTACAAGATAAAATAAGAAACATCTTTCAAAAGTACCCTTCTGTCTTCGATGGAACTACTACCGTAAAAACCGGTGAACTTAGGTTACGATTAATTAAAGATGAAATTGTCAATTATCGTCCCTATCGATTGGCGCCGATAGAGAGAGAGAAGGTTAATAATAATAATAATAACCACCGCCGTATCTCTACGTTGACGTCGTGGTGGGGCTTGCGTGCTTCAATGAGCCCTAGGTTTGTGCTGGTAGAGTTTACTATACCGAGACAGATCTAGGGTGAGGAGCCAGACCAAGAGAGATACCATCCAAGCCAAGGTCGCACATGCCGAGGGCTGCATGGCTAGGAGAGAGCGCTAGTCGTTAGTGTGCCAACTCTGGAGAACAGGGGACCTCCAGTTTTACTCACCCTTGCCGCAGTGAACGCAGGGCTCTGCTGTGGTCGACTTTTTTAGTCCCTAGCTTCTCGTGGGAATAATCATGATAACAAGGTCTAAAACAAAACATCTAATCCAGGCAAATAAGCCTTCAGCAGATGATGTAGCATCACCGGTTTCATCATCATCCTCTCCGAGGTCCATCTTTTCATCAATCGTGTCATCACCACCTGCATATTTATCACGCTCATTAAGATCATCATCATCGTCACCAATGTCAGTAGACGTTGTGTCGGAGGCTAGTACTGCCATAAACCCGTCACCCGCTACTGTCACAACAAATACGCGTAAAAAATGGAGCAAAGACATGAACCAATACATTTGGCGTACCTATTTAATTCTCACCAATTTAGATACTGAAACAAATTCATATCTTACATCATTGCACCAAAAATTCATTAACAGATTTCCGCAAATGAATGTCTCGAAGCAAAGAGTTGGAGATCAACGAAGAGCAATAGTTCAGAAAAAATTACTTTCAGACACTACACTTGAGAAAATTAGATTAGAAGTAAGCAGAGAACTACAAACAGACACCACTAACTTAGATACAGACATTAGGACAACGTCGCAGTTAAATACAGATCAAAGCAACACACATTTACAATCAGGATCAAAAAGTAGAATGAGGTGGTCTAATGAAATGAACGAAACTCTAATAAAATGCTATTTCATCACTACGAAAATGGAAACAGATATGACTGTCTGGAGGAAAAAATTAAGAGAAATGTTCATTGAGTTCTATCCACAATTATCACATTTATCTGAGCAGAGAATATCAGATCAAAAAAGGGTCGTTCTAAATAACAAAATGATAACAGAAGCACGACTTCAAGGACTGAAAACGGATGCAGAGAATACACTAAACCAAGCGAATTCTTATAGGCAAACAGAATATCACAATTCACTTATACCTCCGGACAATACCCCAACACAAGCATCCACAAATAATAACACAGAAACTGTATATGTTATTAATAATCAAACACATACACAAGAAACCGAAGTAGGAAACGACCCCAATTTCTTAAATTGCATTGACTTAGGAGCCTTAACATCCACCATTATAAACACAGAACATAATACCATAAATGGCGAAATAAGTCAAGAACTAGATGAAACATTCTCACATACACTACGGCATTTCACAAACATTCATCCGACAAAAAGAAATTATATACCTAAACAAAAACCATCAAAAAAATTTGCACAAATAGTAAGTTACATTAATAACGTCATCCTTCCAAAATATGTCAATGCAGATATAGACTACGAAACTCTGCAGACAGTAATATATACTGCTGCCTGGACAGCTGCTCAAATAAATGGAAGTAAACTTTCACATATCACCCCCGAAGGTACAACTTACATCTATGAGAAAAGTAGGAAACCGAAATGGCAGAAAAGATTAGAAACAAGAATTAAAGACTTAAGAGCGAAAATCGGAAGACTTACAGCATACATGCAAGGAAACAGAGGGTGGAGGCTTGTTAGGGAGGTACACACAATACTAGAAAACTATAGAATGCATTCAACTCATGAAGAGCCGAACACACAACTCTCACATTTCTTAGATACGCTAAAACAGAAACTCACTCTTGTAAATAGTAGATTAAACAGGTACAATAATTGTACACTTCGCAAAATCCAAAATAATAAATTTAGGAACAACGAAAAACAGTTTTATCGAACATTAAAAAATTCGACCACAAACCAAACAGCACCAAGTAGTAACGAAAACAACACAAACCATAGCTTACCGTCGGTAGACGAACTTCAACAATTTTGGTCAAGAATTTGGGAGAGGCCAATATGTCATAATACTGAAGCTGAGTGGGTTAAAATAGAGACAGAAAACCATATGCACACTGAACAAATGGAGTTCGAACAAGTTCCGATAGAGACATTTCACGACGTGCTTCAAAAATTGCACAACTGGAAAGCACCCGGTTCTGATTACATTCACAACTATTGGTACAAAAAATTAACATACACTCACCCGTATCTATATAATTACATTAACAGCTTCATTACAAAACCAACAACGATGCCTACATACATAGCGGAAGGAATTACGTATATGATACCAAAAGACAGTAACGATAGCGCCAACCCAGCAAAATACAGACCAATAACATGCCTACAAACTATATACAAAATAATAACATCATGCATCACTCAAATCATTTACAAACACCTTGAAACAAATTCGATATTAGCCGAAGAACAAAAAGGCTGTCGAAAATTTTGTCAGGGCTGCAAGGAACAACTTACAATAGATTCGGTCATTCTCAAACAGGTTCAGCGAAAGAAAAAAGATTTATATACTATGTATATAGACTACAAAAAAGCGTACGATTCTGTCCCACACACTTGGCTAATTGAAATTTTACATATATATAAGATAAACCCTCAAATCATTGCCTTTTTGAATAACACAATTACACAATGGACCACACGTTTACATCTTACGACATCTACAGGAATTGTTGAGTCAGAATCTATCAAGATCCAGCGAGGCATATTCCAAGGTGACTCGCTTAGCCCATTATGGTTTTGCCTTGCCTTAAACCCCTTATCAAACAAATTAAATTCACTAATGCCAGGATATAAACTCAATTATAATGACACAATAGATGACATTCGGACGGACAGACTCGACTATAAAATTAACCACCTACTCTATATGGACGACATAAAATTGTACGCTGCTTCCCCAGAAGACTTGAATGACCTCGCCAATGCCACAGATAAATTTTCGAGTGATATAGGAATGGATTTTGGAATTGATAAGTGTAAAATCAATTCAGTCAGGGCAGGTCAAACATACGAACATTCATATACCATACAGTCAGGTGAAACCATCGATTCCTTAGATGAAAATGGAACATACAAATACTTAGGATATATTCAAGCGAAGCAAATTAAATATAAAGCAATAAAAAATAAACTCACACAACAATTTAAACACAGACTAAAATCCATTCTAAACACTCAATTGCACTCCAAAAATACTATCAAAGCAATAAATACCTATGCGATCCCCGTCCTTACATACTCCTTTGGCATAATAAGCTGGACAAAGACTGAACTTACGAACCTACAACGCGTCATTAACACCAGTTTGACTAAATGCAGAAAACACCACCCTCGATCTTGCGTACAGCGACTAACACTACCAAGGAAAGAAGGAGGACGAGGAATAATAGATATAACGAACCTACACAATAAACAAATCAGTATCCTTAGAAAATATTTTAACACAAAAAGTACAACCTCTACCCTACACAAAGCAATAGTTTATAATGATCGAAAACTAACCCCACTAAACATGTCTGACAAAACAACACAAATTAATGAGAAACAGACTGATAAACAGACTAAAATATCGGAATGGACCCAGAAGTCACTCCATGGAAGACATCGCCATGACCTTTGCCAACCTAACGTCGACAAGTTAGCGTCGAACGAATGGCTCAGGCACGGAGATTTATTCCCTGAGACTGAAGGATTCATGGCAGCAATTCAAGACCAAATTATTGAAACCCGTAACTATCAAAAGCACATCATGCGAATCCCTATTTCAACAGACATCTGTAGGCGATGTCATAGTTCTTCTGAAACTATTCAACACATTACTGGAGCATGCAAAGCAATAGTTCAGACTGACTATAAACACAGGCATGATCAAATAGCCAACATAATTCATCAAAAACTTGCCATTAAATATAAATTAATTACTACTTCTCCAGTACCTTACTACAAATATACTCCAGAAACGGTTCTTGAAAACACAACACACAAGCTATACTTTGATCGAGCCATCCTCACAGACAGAACAACACATTATAATAGACCAGATATAACTTTACTAGATAAAATTAATAAAACTGCGCAAATTATTGATATAGCAGTACCAAACACACACAACCTACAAAACAGTATAGCAGAAAAGCTGTCAAAATATACAGACTTAAAAATAGAAATAAGTCGAATGTGGCGATTAGGTAGCGTTGCCATTATTCCTGTAGTACTTTCAACCACAGGGGTCATTCCCAAACAACTGCATCAGTCTTTAAAAACGCTGGACGTAGCTCCCTCCACCTACCAAACCCTACAGAAAGCTGCAATCCTGAACACTTGCAGAATTGTTCGGAAATTCCTGCAGAATGACAATGATGCACACCCACAAACATCATTCACCACCGCAACACAAAGTGAACACATTACATCACCACGTCATATCATATCATCAATTATCAATTAGGTTAGTACTCTCAGGGGTAGCACTTGGCTTTGGCCCGTGTTACCCAAAAAAACCGGCAGATCAGTGCCGAGATACAAAAATGTATACCAACAAATAATAATAATAATAATAAGTATTTATTTTCTCACCACAATAAACATTACAGGCATTGTTACACATGATATATTAATATTTGGTTTAGTTTACTGTGGGAGACTGGTGCCTAAGCTAGGCTTTAAGGGCCTGTATTTCAGGTCACCAGGTCTCCGCCCTCTAGCAGTTCGATACATTGCATGATAATCATATTAAAAGTGATTTAACAAATTTTGAATAAGTGGTTGTATAATAGCTTTTAGAGTCTGTAGTTTAACATAAGGTGTTAAAAAAAAAAAAAAAAAATAATAAATGAATGGAAAAAACAAAATAGACAAAAAAGAGAAACAACAAAACAATGAAAAAAAAAATATATATGTATATATATAAGTGTTTGTATAGTGTTAGAATTGTCAGAAAACATTATGTAGTGAGGACGTGGGTAAGATGTGTTTCGTGTGTGTATGTGCGAGAGTGCGTATGTGTGTGTGTGTGTGAGAGGGTGGGGATGAGGGTTTAATAAATAGCAGTCGGTATACATTAGGTCATACTGGTAAGTAATTTTTCGGTGTCAACGTAGTTGAGCCCCTGGAGCCACGTGGCAAGCTTCTTTTTACATTGTCCTTTATTAAGGTTAAAAATAGGTTGAGTTTTGTTGATTTTGTTGTACAAGAATTGTCCCAGATAACAAAAGAAGCGGTTGGAGAATACTGTCGAAAGGGGAGAATGAGTGCGACTTACGGGATTATATCGTCTCTTACCATGTGTCATTGATGGGTGATAGGTGAGTAGTGAGTGTTGTTTTAGTAGGGTGTTCAGGATAAATAGTTGGCGTACAGTTAGGGTTTTTGATTGCTTGTATAGCAGATCTGTGGGATAACGGTATGGGAGAAAGTTGGATACTTTTAAGATAGCCCTCTGGGCCCTTTCGAGTTCAAGGAGAGTGGTTTTAGGTGCACCGCCCCAAGTTGTTATGCAGTAACTTATCAACGACTGAACGAGGGCGAAGTAGACTGACCTCTTTAGTTTGTCATCCGCTACGTGTCTCAGAGTTTTGAAAACATATATCAGTTTACGTAGCCTAGTAATGAGAGAGTCTATATGTTGTTGAAATAATTCAAGAACTTTTGAAGCAAAACATAATTCGTGAAAGTGACTCTCCTTTTGCAAATCCAGTAATTTTAGTTAAGAAAAAAGACGGCAGCGATAGATTATGTATAGATTATAGAGCACTAAATAAAATTTTGGATAAAGATCGCTACCCTCTCCCTCTAATCGAAGACCAAATCGATAAGTTAGGTAAAGATATAATAAATATTTATGCTCTCAACACCAAATCAAGGAGCACATCCTTGCGACAAACGAATTGGTAGACAGAGTGGACTCGCTGACTCTCAGCAACACTCAGTGTACTTGTCAGAGGGGATCCAATCTTGATGCTCTCCAGCCTGAGGCAACGGAGGACCCGTCCCAGGTTGTGAGTGCTCTGGACTGCATCCCCAACCAAGATATACCTGATACTGTGCAAAAATTATCTCAAGCAATACAGTCAGCAGCTAGTAGTGTTTCCTCTTGTAGTAGTCAAGTATGTTATCAGTCAGTTATATTTTCAGATAGTATAGGAAGAGGTTTAGGGAAATTAGTTAGTGACAACTTTAGTTTTAATACTCAAAACTATTGTTTACCTGGGACATCCTTCAGAGAAATAATGACATCAATTACAGGAAAACAATATGATTCTAATACCAACATTACTGTATTTGTAGGTAATAGTTCACAGGTCAAAAAAGAAGATGTCACTGACAGTGTTTCTGAGCTTTTAAAGATAAACTGTAATAAAATTATTTTGTGTGCTTTTCCATATTTTGAAAGATTATCAAATAGACAAAACAATTATATACATATGCTTAATAAGCATATGCATTTCTTAGCAAGTCACTACAGTGACAAACTTATATTTTTTGACACCAACAATTTTGTTGATAAGTTGAAATCGACAAGGAATACAGTGTATCTGCCCATTAGGTTTAGACATAAAATAGCGAGGCTATTAGCTCATATAAACTCAGACATAAGTAGTATGTCCAAGTCTTGGATTATTAACACCTTAACAATTAGTAATAATACTAATAATAAGGTGGCTGACCTAAGGAAGTGTAGCTCAAATGCTATAAATATTTATACAAATTGTACGAAGGAGGTTCCATTTCCCTCAAGCACTATGAGCTCACAGCTTGGTGATAACATTGAAGTCTTGAGATTAACTCCGGATAATCTTTTAAACTAGTTTGTAAGACAACAGAAGGTACCAGAAATAATATCCTTATAGCTAACAACAACAAGGTATCTTCTTGCTATAAATTAAGTAAATATCCAAAAGGAGATCAGCAGATTGCCTTGAAACTATTTCATCAAAATATTCAAGGTATGTCTTCCAAATTATTAGAATTTCAAATGTTTTTGGAAAAAACAAAGTTTGACATTGTTTGTTGTACTGAACATTGGTTAAAGGATTACCAAATGCTAATTAATTATGAGAACTATAGTGTGGGCAGTTGTTTTAATCGTAATTCTATGCTGCGTGGAGGTTCTTTAATCTTGATTAAAAATTCGTTATTTGAGTCAATAATGGAAGATGTCCTAGCGAAACTTGCATCCAACAACAAAGCCGCAATTATTTGTGGTGATTTTAATATTAATATTTTGGAAAATAATTCAAATAGCAGTAGATTATTAAGCATTTTCAAATCATTCAATTTATATAATGTTCACTCAACTCCAACTTCTGCTACTTGTATCGATAATGTCTTTTGCGATTGTGATTATTTAGATAAAGCCATCGTAAATTATCTGCCGTCTGATCATAGTGGACAAACGGTAACTTTTAAGTTTAAAACACCTTTGCAAAAAGTGGAAATACAATTTAGGCCAATAACAACTAGTAAACTAAAAAGATTCAATAGTACCCTAAATAATAAGTTAAATGATCTGGGCCATAATATGGATATGGATGATGCAAATAAATTGTACGAGGATTTCTTTTCGGTAGTGCACACTCAATTCAATAAAACTTTTGAAAAGAAAAGAAAAATTATTTTCCCTAATTTTATATTTAGTGACTGGGCAACTAGAGGTATTAGGATAAGTAGGGAAAGACTGTTCGAGCTGTATGGCCTTAAGCCTTACATAAATACAGCAACTTTCAACAAGTATGTTGCCACATATTCAAAAATTTTTAGAAATACCTGCAAGATAGCCAAAGCCCTGTTCATTAGCAACAAAATCAAACCAGCAGAAAACAAAATAAAAACAGTTTGGAAAATTATAAATAACGAAACTAGTAGGAATAAAAAACGAAACACTGATTACACATTGGAGTCTTCACGTGGTGCCATATCCTCTAATTTAGAAGTAGCTCAAGAATTTGTAAATTTCTTTACTAATATACCATCAAAAACGACGGAAGCCTTAAATTCCTCACCGGACGTATCACTTGAGTTACTAAAAGCGAACGTTCCAGGCTGCCCGTTTGAGTTTCAATTTAGACATATAAACCCTATGATAGTTATAAAAACTTTTCGACAAATCAAAATCAAATTGACCGAAGATCTATGGGGAATGTCTATCAAAGTTTGTACATCCATAATCGAGACTATATCGCCATACTTAGCTTTAGTGTTTAATTTGTGTGTAGATCAAGGAGTCTTCCCAGATTTAATGAAATATAGTAAGGTTATTCCACTTTTTAAATCTGGGGACTGCAAAGACACCAATAATTATAGACCAGTATCCGTGTTGCCGGTTTTCAGCAAAGTGTTCGAAAAGGTAATGCTCAATCAAATGCTTAATCATTTTAACAACAACAAAATCTTGCACGATCAGCAATATGGCTTCACCAAAGGACGTTGTACGACTGACGCCGGTGTCACTTTATTAAAACACATATTTACAGCGTGGGAGGAAGCCCAAGATGCCATAGAAATCTTTTGTGACCTCTCCAAGGCATTTGATTGCGTTAATCACAAAACCTTACTCTTGAAACTTGAGCATTATGGACTAGGTAAACTTGCGCTCAGTTTAGTAAAATCTTATTTACATGATAGACAGCAAAAAGTTCAAATAAATGGTGTCAATTCACTTGGTTTACAAGTAAGAATGGGTGTTCCACAAGGCTCGATATTAGGTCCTTTCCTCTTTTTAGTATACATAAATGACCTGCCGCATTTATTAAAAAACCAACCACAAATGGTGTTATTTGCTGACGATACTTACATAATTTTTAAGATAAATAGACGTGCATCAAATCTTGACGACGTAAATAACGCCCTACTGCAAGTGCAAAATGGGTTAACTGCTAATAATTTAGTATTAAATGGGAAAAAAACTAAATGCATAAGATTTGCTTTACCGAATGTTAAAAGTAGTGATTGTGACATAGTATTGAATAAAGAGAAACTAGAATTCGTCGATAAAACTGTTTTCCTGGGGATAACGCTCGACTCAAGGATGCAATGGGGTCCTCATATGACATCTCTTGCAAGACGGCTAAGTTCAGCAGCATATGCTGTAAGAACAATCCGTCAATTTACTAATGTAGATACCGCGAGACTGGTCTATTTCAGTTATTTTCATAGTATCATGTCTTACGGTATTTTACTATGGGGACGGGCTGCAGATATTGAGTCCATTTTTATTCTGCAGAAAAGAGCCATCAGAGCAATATATGGCCTACGCAGGCGCGATTCTCTAAGGGAACTGTTTAAAAATATTAATATTGTACACACCGGGACTTACAGCTTAGTACGGCCGGTATTCCAAGTGTGTACGATGTGACTACGTTTGAGATAATTGAACCTGGATCAATACTTAAAGCCCAACTGACGCCAAACCTAGCCCTACAGTAACTAACTAGCACCCCAGTTACCCTAGCCCTAGCCTACCATATACAAACCACACCAAACGTAGGTTACGTTGGTTGTACGAGAGGGAAGTCTGTCACAAGGAGACCTACGGTGACAGACGGAATTTGGGTAGGAAGAGGGTTTTGTGTACGTCGTGCAATGTACACAGGAAATGGTTTTCTTACTGCCGATCCCACAGACTCATAGGACCGATGATGGCTAAAGGTGTCTTGGCCACAGTAAGAGGAAGTAAGGAGATAAATCACACTCGACTCCAGCTTGATGACTAACTTTATTACAATAATGAACTTAATTATATACAATTTTTGTGGTAAATACACATTGATGGCTATTTACATGTGTGTCGTGTGTGTATCGAGCCGATGAAGCGAAGATCTCAGTAGGCCACATCTTAGTGCTGACGGTGTGCTGGTGTTGCCGGCGCGTGGACCGTATGTGTGTCGCTGACGCTGTGATGCTATTGTTGGCGCGTGCAACTATAGTATGTTCACGGTTGAACATTCTGGCGCCTCTCAGGACCTAGGCTCCAGTTGGTATAATTCGATAGTTTCGTGTTGACGTGGTAAACTGTACACAGGTTCCGTTGTGATAGTTGGTTGGCCTGTTGTCGGTTTGGTAGTTGTCTTGTTGGCAGCAAGCGAGTTTGGTTCTCTTGCTGGTTGGTTTTCTGGCTCGGGACTTGTTCTTCTGGTCTTGTGCTGCAATGTGACTCCAATCCATCTCAGTATGGCTGGGCCGTAGCAAACTAAAAACAAAAAGATTAAAAACATGATTATACACGATATCGCACTAGTTAAGTATGCGTGAGAACTGATTTGACTCCAAATAGTGCTATCTAATTCGGTTTGTAAAGCATTTTCTTGAGTAACTAGATTCTGAAAAATCTCCTTTGAGTTATCTACGACTTCTTCCTCTTTGGTAATGTTTGGCATGGATTTAGTCACCATGTGCGTTGTTATGGGAAAGTCTATTTGTTTTGAGTATGATGTTACTGTCGGTACTGAAACAATTCTTTTGGCAGTTAATATATTATTAGTTGTTTTAATAATGCAGTTATCTGCGATTCGTATTACACCAACATTTTGAAGCTCGAATTCTTCTCTTTGTCCATCACAAAGTATTGACGTCGTAACTCGATCTCGTACAATGAATAACCAAGTGTTTGGCATGTAAAGTTGTTTCCATATTATTTTATTGGATAAATAGTATGTTTTAGTAGGACATTTCGTCTGTGTTTGGTTTTTGAATAGTTGATTTACAATGCAATTTTCTTTTAATTGCATGTTTTTCACGGCCCCAGGAAAGCAAATAAAATGGTTAGTCCATTCTAAACAACGTTTGAACTCCTCATAGTCCAAGTCAAAATACATTTCGTTGTTGTAATCTAACCCTATGTAAGCTTTATGTACTTCTATACTTTGGGCTGACTTGTCAGAATTTATCTTTGGGACTGGTGTGACATACATTAAAGTATATTTAGTTATCTCTTGTATAGGAAAATAGGCGTATACTTTTAAATGAGTCTTGTTCTCATATATCTTGGTGTCTAGTAACTGTTGTTGAACGATTCTTAGTTTAGATGGTAATTTTTTGTTTGCTGATGATATTAGGTCAGTGACGTTCTTTGGTGTTAAAACACTATATACTGTCGCCTTGGTTAAGTATATCTCTAATAGTCCGTTGTAATAATCCATGATTTCTTCCATGTAATTATATGCTAACTGGTAAGTCTGCATAATACGTATGTTTACACTGTTGTGGTCGACTGTACTGAACCAATGGTTGTTACTCTCGATGTAACCTATGACTTGGTTTAATTTAGTTTGAAATCCTATAAGTTTCTGTTTTATTCTTTCTTCAGTTTTGTTTACTTGTGAGATTGTTGATATCATGAATTTGGTTTGATGGTTGGCAGCTTCAATTAACTTTTTTTGGTTTAAATTTAATGTGTCTATATCTCGGTATGCCTCATCATTCACTCCGAAGATAGCAGTTAGTAACTCTCCCCATATTCCCCTTTTCTTCCTAATCTGGTTCACTTCTGTCAAATACTCTTTAGTTCGCTCTAATTTTGATGCTTCTTCTGACAAATGATGGTGCAATTGTTTGCAAAATCCGGAAGCTGTTATTTGTTCAGCATTTGTACATAGTTGACTGAATTGTGACGTCATTGTTTTTATTTTGACAAGGTCTTGCTCTAGGTGTTGTTTTTCATAGTTTATTTCTATCCTAAACATTCCTCTATCAATGCTTGCCGTTCCTATTTTTTCAACATAAAATCCTGGTGGTACTGTTTTTACAGAGTATGTCGTTGTAGTCGATTTTGCTGATCCCAATATTTGTAACATGATGAACAGCAACGTGAACCATTTTGATATTTTATTACATTGTTTGGGTTGATTAGTTTTGTTTTTTCTTAGGATTGTAATGGTATTTGTTTGTATTGACTGTTTAGGTTCATTGCTATTACTACACGTATTTGTATCAATTGGCAATGGTATTAATGTGTGAATTGATCGTTTTTGAGTTGTTCCTGACGACTTTTGAAGTGTCACTACTCGGGATAGGTCGTCGTTGCCCGTATGTATTTCCTTTATTTTTGCAAGTGGCCATTTGCTAGGCGAAACTTTTTCATCTTTTATAATTACTAGAGTTCCAACCGACAAGTTTCCTTGAATAGTTTTCCATTTGTACCTTTGTTGAAGTTGGTGTAAATAGTCTTTAGTCCAGCTTTTCCAGAAATCTTTTTTCATTTTTTGGATTTGTTTCCATCTGTTTAAATGATCTGTATTAGTTTCCGATAGCGGGTCTGGTACCCCTACCGCTTCTCTGCCTATTAGAAAGTGACTTGGTGTTAACACTATGTTATCGTTTATATCTTCACTTAGTGCACATAATGGTCTTGAGTTTAAACATGCTTCAGTTTGGTGTAAGAACGTGCTCATTTCTTCATAAGTTAGTGTCTGCTCTCCTATCACTCTACGCAAATGGTGTTTCATAGATTTTACTCCTGCTTCCCAAATCCCTCCGAAGTGGGGGGATGATGGAGGAATAAAGTGCCAATGTATTCCAATATTGGTCAACGTGTTTTGAAAGTCGTCAGACTGGGTTATGTCTAACATTTCTTTATACAAGTAATTGGCAGTGCCTACGAAATTCGTCGCGTTATCACTATACATGTGTGATACTGGACCTCTGCGTGCCATAAACCTCCGTAGTGCTGCTATAAACGTTTCTGCTGATAAGTCGCCTACCAGCTCCAAATGTACCGCTTTCGTGGATAGGCAAACAAATATCGCAATGTAGCCTTTGTAAGATTTATGTCCCCTTCCTTTCATTGTTCTCACTGATATTGGTCCAGCATAATCCACACCTGTGTGACTGAATGGGTACGATTCCGTCACTCTTGGTTTTGGTAATGAACCCATTTTTTGTGAGGCGGTAGATGATCTGTATCTAGTACACTTTACACATTTTCTAATGCTACTTTTCACTGCTCGCTTTCCTCCAAGTATCCAATATTTCTGTCTTATATACGCTAAGGTCATACTATTACCTCCATGTAATGTAGTTAAATGAGCATCATGAATTATGATTAATGTTACATGATGGTCATGAGATAACAGAGTTGGGTGTTTTTGATCGTATGGTAGACTGGAGTTTTGAAGTCTTCCTCCTACTCGCAGTAAGCCCTCATTATCAATAAATGGATCTAGGCATGACAACCTGTTTCCTTTCTTCAATGATTGTCCGGCTTTAATTGTTTTGTACTCCTCAGCAAATACTTCTTGTTGCACTAAGCGGAGGAGTTTTTTAGTTGTTGAATTAATTTCCTCACAGCTTAATGGTTTTTTGTATTCTTGTTTATTCACGAGTCTGTAGCAATATGATAGTACTCGTATCATCCTTTTGAAACTTGAAAATCTTATCCAGATTTTGTTTTTTGGTATAATAGTTATGTGATAACATCGTTTAATCTCCTCACATATCTCTGGTACAGTTTTCGTACTAGGCATGTTATCACTTTTTAACCACTCTGGTCCATTCCACCATTGTGATAAGTTTTGTAATTTATTTGGTGCAATGCCTCTTGTAATTAGGTCAGCTGGATTTTGTAATGTATTTACATAATTCCATTTTGCTTCTGGTAATATTCTTTGTATTTCTGATACCCTATTAGCTACGAACGTCTTCCATCGCTCCGCTTCACCCTTGATCCAACCGAGAGTAATCATGGAGTCCGTCCAACAGTAAATATTCGCGATTTGCATTTCCATTCCAGTAATCACTTTTTCCATCAGTTGGGTTAACAATAAAGCTGCACATAACTCCAACTTTGGTAATGTAGTTTTCTGCTTTTTTGGCGCTACCTTTGACTTAGCTTGCAAAAGGGTTACGTTAAATGTGTTGTTATTTTGTATCCGACAGTATATTGCTGCACCGTACGCTTTTTCAGAAGCATCACTGAATCCATGCAGCTCGACCCTCGATTTATCTGAAAAATGACACCATCTTGGTATGGATATCTTCTCAATAGTCTTAAGTTGTTTTTGTAATTCAATCCACCTTGTTTTAATAGTTTCCTCTACGGGCTGATCCCACTCTGTGCCATTTGTCCAAAGTTCCTGAATCATGAGTTTCATATTTATGACGACAGGTGCTAACCATCCCAGAGGATCAAATATCTTAGCTATTTCTGATAAAATAAATCGTTTTGTTGGTTTTTCATTTTGATTAATGGTAATCTGAAAACAGAAACTATCCTCTAATGGTGACCATAACACCCCTAAGGATTTTCTAGTTTCATCTAGCGGTATTTTCATCACTTTGTCGTCTTTGCTTTCGTTAGGTATATTTTCCAACAATTGAGCACTGTTAGACGACCATTTGCGTAGCCTGAATCCGCCTTTTCGTAGCATATCTATTAAGTTTCCTTGTAAATTTTTTGCTGCCTCAACATTCGTATCTCCTGACAAAATATCGTCCACGTAGAAGTCCTGGAGAGTTCTTTGGCTGGCTATTGGGTAGTTCGCTTCTTCATCAGCTGCGAGTTGTTGTAGCGTCTTAATCGCTAAGTATGGGGCAGCTGCAGTTCCATACGTCACAGTAGTTAATTCGTATTCGTCGATCATATGTTTCGGTGAATTCCTCCATACTATTCGTTGGTAGGTATAGTCTTCTTTGTTAATATTTATGTATCGGTACATTTTTTCGATGTCCGCCATAAATGCTATCTTGTGTTTACGCCAACGTAACAGTATTACTGCTAATTCTTGCTGTAGTCTTGGTCCCGTAAACATATTATCGTTTAGACTTATGTTAGTACTTGATTTGCTCGACGCATCAAATACTACTCGTAGCTTAGTAGTTAGTGACTCTTCTCTAATGACTGGTTGATGTGGTATATAGTATTTACCTTGGTAATAGTCAGTACTCGATACTTTCCTCATGTGGCCCATTTCTAAGTACTCATTGAGAAACTCTTGGTATTTTTTCCGTAAGTTTTCATCCTTGTCGAACTTCCGTTCTAATTGTAATAGTCTTGCAATAGCTTTTTTGCGCGAACTCCCATAATCTACGCTTTGATTTTTGAATGGAAGTTTCACTGTGTATGTCCCATCTGGATTTCTTATGGTTGTTTTTTGGTAATAGTTTTCACAAGCCTGATCCTCGTTAGTTACTTGGTATTTTTCAGGAATTTCTTCTAATTCCCAAAACTTGTTTAGTTGCTGAACTTCTGTAGTTCGTGTCATCATACTGATAACTGTATTAGTATTAGTGGTATCGCCGCAAATGCCGGATAAAATCCACCCAAATTCGGTATTTTGAGCGATGATTCCGTCTTGCATCTTGTGTAATCCGTTTAGTAGTAAGTGGCTATATTCCTGAGCCCCCAATATTATCTCTATTGGTCCTCTTCTGTAATATGTAGGATCGGCAAATAGTTTGTTTTGTAAACAATCCGATTTTAGTTCTAGTACATTTTTCTCTGGTAAACAGCCAGTTAGTTTTGGTAGTATTATAAGTGTGACTGGTAACCTATATTCGCTCGGAAATCTTGGCTGTAGCATGACATTGATAGAGTTTCTCGATGTTTTAGGTTTTTCGTCAGCAATCCCGATCACTTCAGTATTTATCTGAATACGTGGGTATGCCAATAGTTGGGCAACCTCTTCTGTACAAAATGATGCCTCTGAACCTTGATCACATAGAGCCCTCAGTAAATGCGATGTCCCGTCCAACGAGTGAGCTTTTATTAAGGCCGTCGCTAGTAGTGTGGTTTTTGGTATATTCGTTTTGTTAATAGTAGACATGTTGGACACAGTTTTTTTCATGAATTTACTTGTAGACGGGGTCGGTAAACTTTCCTTGTTTGGCTCTGTTTTTGCGTTTCTGGTAGTAACATTATTGTTATGATGGTGTAAATAGGAATGATGACCTCTTTTTCCACAGTATCCACAACTTTTATCACTGTGACACTTTACCGACGTTTCATGAGTCAAACAGTTTTTGCACTTCTGTTTTTCGTTTACGATGTTATTGCGTTCTTGTACTGATAGCGTTTTAAAACCAGTACATTGGTAAATGCTGTGTTCGCGACTTTGGCAAAACCAGCATACACGTTGATCTACTTGTTTGGTAGTTGAATTTGAAGACTCATGGCGCGATTTGTGAGCAAACGCTTCTTCTCTCAGAGTGCTTGAAGTTTCCAGACACTTAAACCTTTTTTCTAAGAATTGCATCATTGCCGAAACCTCTTGTACTTTGTTAGGCTCTAATAGTTGATGTTCGTATTTTTCATCAGTTTCTGAGTCCCATATTCTACTTAGTATTCTTGTCAAAATAGGGTCCCAAGTTGAAATGTCGATGTTTTGATTTTTTAGTGCTTCTAGGTTTTCGTTTAATGTGTCATGGAGATTTTTTAAGTTCGCGGCATTACTTTTCTTTATTTTCGTCATACTTAGAATATTATCAATATGCTTAGTAATGATTAGTCTTTCATTTTTGTATCGTCTTGTCAACAAATTCCATGCAGTTATGTAATTTGCGTCACATACTGTTAAATGCTTGATCAGCTTAGCGGCGTCACCTCGTACATGCGTTTTTAAATACTGCATCTTTTCTGTGTCACTCAACGATTTATCTTCGTGGACTATTTTCAAGAATAAATCATAAAAGGAATTCCATGACTCATAACTTCCACTGAATGTTGGAATTATTATTTGTGGTAACTTAACCGAGGTTTTATGGTTGTATGTTGATTTTTGACCTATCATCTCAAATAATCTTCCCATCACAAGGTCGAATTCCGTTTGCGTTCTCTCAAACATATCCTCGTGAAAATAGCTGTGTTCTAACGTACTATCTTCCATTAGAATGAGTACATGTGTTTCTTCAATTTCTTGCCATTGTTTTTGCAAAGTAGTCATTACAGATTCTAAGTACCAACTTGCTTTCCCTTCAGTAATTAATTGAGTTGCCGACTGTAACTTTTTCTGCATCTGATTAATCCGAAATAGTTGAATAAATAGTTTGGGTGAGCTACTCCCTTCTTCCTCCTCGGGTTGTAAATCTTCTGGCTCATATAGTTGGTTTACTACCTGTAGTCTTTTCTCACACTTTAACAGGTATTCAATTGCCTGCGTATACAGTGCGTTGATAGACCCAAAGTAGTTGGTAGTGACGTATTTGTGATCACACAACACATCTTGGTCTTGTAGTAGTGAATGGTTCTTGGATGTTCTAGTAAATACTTCTGTGAGTCGAGTTTTCCTCTCCGTTATATATTTTAGAGTCTTCCTTGATGCTGAGTCTTTCTTGATGTTGGTGAATATTTGTCTTAGTTCGTTGTAATCTGCTTCTTGGCTTCTTATAATTTCGTTTATCCCTTGTATGTCCATCTTTACTGCCCTTGATACTATGCGTTACTTCTCAAAATATCGGTGAACCCGTTTGTTGGAACCGAATTCCGATCCGCTATCGTTCTAATGGCGTATTAGTATTAATCGTATAAGTCCCTTTACTCGCGCCTGTTGAGTACGCTAGTTCTAAGTACGTCTATACGTTATTCAGCCAATATTGGTGAGGGACAGAAAGAAGAACGTTTTATATTTATTTAATTTTATGTATATAAACGTTACTATATTAAAATACCGATAACACAAACTCCCTGGTTTCCTAAAATTGCTCGAAGGACCAAATGTACACACCGGGACTTACAGCTTAGTACGGCCGGTATTCCAAGTGTGTACGATGTGACTACGTTTGAGATAATTGAACCTGGATCAATACTTAAAGCCCAACTGACGCCAAACCTAGCCCTACAGTAACTAACTAGCACCCCAGTTACCCTAGCCCTAGCCTACCATATACAAACCACACCAAACGTAGGTTACGTTGGTTGTACGAGAGGGAAGTCTGTCACAAGGAGACCTACGGTGACAGACGGAATTTGGGTAGGAAGAGGGTTTTGTGTACGTCGTGCAATGTACACAGGAAATGGTTTTCTTACTGCCGATCCCACAGACTCATAGGACCGATGATGGCTAAAGGTGTCTTGGCCACAGTAAGAGGAAGTAAGGAGATAAATCACACTCGACTCCAGCTTGATGACTAACTTTATTACAATAATGAACTTAATTATATACAATTTTTGTGGTAAATACACATTGATGGCTATTTACATGTGTGTCGTGTGTGTATCGAGCCGATGAAGCGAAGATCTCAGTAGGCCACATCTTAGTGCTGACGGTGTGCTGGTGTTGCCGGCGCGTGGACCGTATGTGTGTCGCTGACGCTGTGATGCTATTGTTGGCGCGTGCAACTATAGTATGTTCACGGTTGAACAAATATCATGACGGTACCTTGTCAATATATCTATGAAAACATCATGTACGTAAGGAAAAATTTAAATCTTTTCAGTAAAAGAGGTGACAGACACGCCTATAGAACCAGAAATAGGGACCAATTAGTTCAACCAGGTTTCAGACTGGCTAAAGTAGACTCTTCCTTCATGGGGTACTGTTTAAAATGTTATAATAAAATACCTCCCCACATACTCCAACTCAATGAAACGAAATTCAAATCTTGCATAAAACGAACACTATGCAGCCAAGCATATTATAAGTTGGGGGATTACATCGCTGACAAAAATGCTTGGCTAAACGCTGGTCCTGCTCCACAGGACGCATAAATAAATTGATTGGCATTTGAAAATACTTCACACACGCCTACCCAACCTACATACTGTTGGAGCTGCTGAAGATTCTAAAATACTATGTTTGCATTATATAAATTCAATCTCCTAGTATTGTATAATTGCATAGAACGTATGTGAGTACTATGTAACATACTACAAAGCTACCATTTACTGGGTACGTCTTTCATTGACTTGAATATGCCTTGGCGGATGAGAGTATGTCATGCTCACTCTAATGTCTCGCTGATGGTGGCACATGTGTTGGATCATTTAGCTCCCTTCAAAATGGTTGAGCTGAATGGTGCTAATCTATGCGTCATGTTCGTGAACGGGCGCCGTCAGTAGGGACTGGTCAACTTTGCTGCCATGGCTTATTTTGATTTAAATTAATATTTGTTTTTTTTTTTTTTATCTTTTCATTACGGACGCTTTTAACGTTCTGCATCGTTCTCACATGCATAATTTTGAACATGAATGATGTAACCAATACTTTGTAACAATATTATTATGATTTAAAAGAGTGTCCATGGAGTTTCTTGCCCGTTCTTCTTCATAGGTACCTACTACTCTTTGGAATGGGCAACTAGCTTCATCTTTTTGACTGACCGACCTTGACAATTCAAAAGTGCCTGTAATTGGTTTATTTGAAAAAAATAGTTTGAGTTTGAGTTTGAGAAAGCAAAATTCTTCATTTCTATTGATATGAAAAATGGTTTTTACCAAATTCGCGTTTCATCAGAGTCTATAAAATACACGGCTTTTGTGACACCTGATGGGCACTTTGAGTTTTTAAGGATGCCATTTGGAATTTGCAATGGGCCATCGGTTTTCCAAAGAGCTATCACAAAAGCTGTGCAGCACTTGAAATTTCTTCTAGTTTATATAGATGACATCCTAATTCCATTTTCAACAATAGAAGAAGGTCTTCACTATTTAGATGAAACGGTTCAGGCATTATGCTGTTCAGGATTTACTATAAATATTAAAAAATGTAAATTCTTCGTTCAAAGTATAGAATATTTAGGAAGAGTTATAACGCAGGAAGGTATTAGGCCCAGTGAGGCAAAGATAGCTGATTTAGTAAACTCACCTGTCCCTAAAAACGTTAAGCAAGTAAGGCAGTTTATGGGTCTAGCAAGTTACTTCCGCAAATTTATTCCCACTTTCGCAACTCAAACTGCACCTATAACCAAATTAACAAAAAGTAACCAGAAATGGGAGTGGGGAATAGAACAGGATGCGGCTAGAAATTATGTCATAAAACATTTGTCTAGTAAACCGTTATTAACAGTATTTGATCCTTGTTTACCAACTGAACTATATACTGATGCTAGTTCCTTGGGCTACGGAGCCATTTTAGTACAAAGAATTAATAATATCAAAAAAGTCATAGCTTATTTCAGTCGAAGAACTTCACCCGCAGAATCCAAATATTGTTCGTATGATCTAGAAACTTTGGCTATATATAATGCTTTAAAACATTTTAGAGTATACCTTCTAGGTATTACATTTAAGATTTTTACAGACTGTAACTCTATTAAAAGCACTATGAATAAAAAAGATTTATCTCCCCGCGTTGCCCGTTGGTGGACGTTTTTACAAGATTTTAATTTTGAGGTTATATATAAAAAAGGTAGATACATAGGACATGTAGATTTTCTTAGCCGTAATCCTGTGAAAGACTCCACTCCTGCTGGTGCATCAGTATCTAGATCTTTGTCACCACAGACTGCCACTATACAAACCAATAGTAAATCACTAAAACTTTCTAGCACGATAAATTTGATTGAAGAACCACTATCTTGGTTAGAAATCGCCCAACAAAATGATTCAGAAACCCAAAATTTAATAGCCCAAATTATAGCTGGTGAATTAGACGAAAATCAATACTTATTACAAAATAATTTGTTGTTTTACAAAGTACAACCTAACAAACCTAAATTATATGTGCCAAAAGGATCCAGATTCAGCCTTCTAAAATTATTCCATGATGAAAACTGCCACGTAGGGTTTACCAAAACATTCAAAAAACTTTGCGAACATTTTTGGTTTCCTCGTATGTCTACTTTTGTTAGAAAATATTTAAAGCACTGTCTAATATGTGTGGAAAGGAAAGGTCATTCTGGTCCAAAACAAGCATATTTACATCCCATTGATAAAACCCCTATTCCCTTTCATACAATCCATTTGGATTGTACAAGTCCATTCTCACAAACAAGTGACGGATACAAACATATTCTACTTTTAGTCGACGGGTTTACCAAATTTTGTTTACTAAAACCTCTCAAAACTCTGAACTCTATCGAACTAGTGCCTATTATTAGGAAAACTATCACTATATTTGGAACCCCATCAATGGTTATCACAGATAGGGGCACCAATTTTAGTTCTAATCAAATTCGTTCCTTATTTAGAGAGTTACAAATAGAACATCATATGGTTGCTACAGGCACACCAAGAGGTAATGGTCAAATAGAAAGATATGTCGCTACAGTGATTAATATGCTAAACACTACTTGTAATGGCTCGTCAGATTGGCCAAGCGGATTGTGGAAGGTACAACAGTCAATAAACACCACTATTCAGAGTTCTACGGGTTTCACACCGATTCGTTTGCTTATAGGCTGTAATGCTAATATCCCTTCTATCCAAGCTCATTTGAATGACATAAATATTCCCGAAGATAACATAGATGTTAGGGCAGATCGTGAACTTGCTTATCAGCGTCTGTGTTATGAGGCAAACAAATTCAAAACTCGATTCGATACCGTAAGGCGAGATAATACTGTTTTTGATGTTGGAAATACTGTTTATGTAAACCAAGACCACAGGCGTCATGATAAACTATGTCCCAGATTTAAAGGTCCTTATGAAATTACAGCTATCTTACCTAATGATAGGTACTCCTTAAGGGGAATAGGAAATTTAAGAAATATAACTGTAGCCAAAGATAAATTGAGACTATGGTCTGGAGAATGGATTGATGATGTCGAATAAATTAACTTTTGTGTTATTCTGAAATATTATATTGTACCCATATGAAAATTATGTATTAGAATGTCAGATGTGACAAATTGAATGAGAAAATATTTGATTGGAACTGCTGAAGTCAGTTACTTTGTTCTAGCCCGTCTCATGTGAAGCAGGTGAGGGGCTTAGAATGATGTGAAACTACTGACCGTTGTTGTTTTGTCCCTTTGATGTGCTAAGTTGGACTACAACAATGAATAATATGTATTAGCATTAAGTTTCCTTATAAAAGTGTATTTAGTAATAATTAGTATTAAGTTTTTTATTTTATGTAGTCCGAGAACGAACTACAAGTCAGCATGGCCGTGATAAAATAGGTAGAATTTACTGATTAAATTGTTGTGTATTTTTCTTACTAAAATGTTGCCAACTGTCAACGGAAGTCATGATAATTTTTGCTTATTAAAATTGTCATTCAAATCTTTTAATGTAAGTACTGTTTAATCTGTTAATTTAATCTATAAAAAATAGTGTTTAATTATCTTCTAACATTATTATTTTTGGTTTATACTATAAAGTTTAATTTAGTTAAGTTTATTTTAGTATGTATTAGTCGATCGGTTGACTTATGGCGGGAGAATTAGGTATAAAAGCCAGGCGCAGTGACAGTTCGGGTCCCCAGCCCGATCCTTCATTGATGAAGAGCCAGCTCGCGTTGCAGCTGAGCTATTAAATGTAAATTCACGACGACCGTAACCTCTGAGTTTGTTTCGGCCTTTCTTCTCAGAGATAGTCTTAGGAAACGCCGTGCTCATCAAAGCACTAAAAATATAAATTCGATCCAGCCTGTCCCTTTGCTGCCCTCTCCCAGCGACGCCCTAAGCCGAGGTTCGTACCCCACAGGGGGTGCCCTTAGCGTGCAGTCGCCTAGTTTTAATTAGTTTTAGCCCTGGCTGGAGGCTTTAAGATTTCTTAAGGCAACCACAGGATAGTCCGGTTAAGTAGTCACGACCTCTCAAGGTCAACTACGAGATGCCAAATTAAAAAAAAAAACAGTTCGGGTCACTTCTTGTTTGGCTGCCGACGGGAACACTTCTATACAAAGTTAAGTACCTATATTGTTGCTTTGCTGAAATTATTATGTAATTATAATTATGTTACTCTTTATTGTGATTATGAGAATAATAAACTAACGTGATTTGTATTTGTTTAGATGGTATTTATAATGCTAACTTTGGTGATATAAATAAATTATATTAAATGATAACTTTGGCTATTTACTCATTGCTAGGGGTACACGATACCTCTTGTTACATCAATGTAAATCTACAAGTGTATGTTATAAGCTTATATGTATATATTTTATCTGTTGTAAATATAAACAGTAAAACGTTCCTTGTAGTTTCCCTTACTTTCACCCAGTAAATCACAATAATTCTCATTCATTTCAGTTAAAGTAGATAAATAGTATGTTGCTTATCAGTTTTCCCTGCTGTCTACAACACGCGTTTCAAAGAGATGTCAGCACTAAATGACGGTCGGTCCGCTAGGGCCAATGCCTGCCGGGGCCGCGGGTTGAACGAAAGTGATACATGGCCTCTGGCACAGGCAACTAAAGGAACACGGGTGGGTTTTAGTCAGTAAAAGTCTGACACGCCCTTCCGCTCCGCCCAGAGCGGGAGAAGTCATCTGACGATTTCCCAACCAAAAAAAAGGGATAGAATAGAATAGAATATTTTTTATTGTACACCATACAAATTACAGAACATAAATATATAAAATTTTACAAAGGGTAAATGGGCGGTCTTATCGGTAAGAGCGATCTTTTAAGGACAACCTTTGGATGGATTAAAAATTAAGGAGAGACAAATATAGTAGGTAGTCTGTGGTGTACCATTTACATTACGACGATGGGGAACGGAATCATGGGTTCGATTCCCAGGTCTAAAGATGTTTTCTATTAGGAATTTGGATTTTTGCTTGATTTATATCAATAAACTCGCTACCTAAGTTAGGCATTTAGCTAGGTATACATCTAGGTCGTGGGTTCGATCCCAGGTAGGCATTCACTTAACTTTATGCAATTTATTTCCTCACCACTGTTCTCAGAACGGTGAATGAAAACATCTGGAAGATACCAGCACGTCCTAAAACCAAAAATTCGACAACATGTGACATATACTAACCAGCACTGGGTCCGTGTGGTGGATTATAGCTCACTCCCTCTCATAGGGAGCTATTTCTCTGTTCCATCAGTAGGAAAATTACAGGCAGATTAAGCAATTAGCTTTCTTGTCTCCAGATTTAGCAGGCATGGCGGACACGCAGAGCCACACGCCGGGCGTGATCCGCTGCACTCAGGACTACCTCCAGGCGCCAGACACATTGGCGCCCGATTCACCGGCGCCCGAGTTGCTGGCACCCCATTCGCCGGCGCCCGAGTCGCTGGCGCCCGATTCATCGGCGCCCGAGTCGCTGGCACCCGATTCGCTGGCGCCCGAATCGCTGGCGCCCGATTCATCAGCGCCCGAGTCGCTGGCGCCCGATTCGTCAGCGCCCGAGTCGCTGGCACCCGAGTCGCTGGCGCCCGATTCGTCAGCGCTCGAGTTGCTGACGCCCGATTTGCTGGCGCCCTCGTCGCAGGCGCCTGATTCACTTGCGCCCGAGTCACTGGCGTCCGAGTCGTCGCCGGCACCCGAGTCACCTGAGGACTCGGAGGATGCCCGCGTGCCGTCGCCCATCTCTACTCTATCAGGGGATGATGACTCGTCTACGGTATCTACGACTAGGTAAGATAATTTACATAAAATACTTATTTATTTTATTGGTTTTGTTCAGTAGCTGTAGAAATCAATCGTGATTGTTTAGCATATTGCCACATAATTTATTTGTCGTGATTATCGCTATTTCATATTATGACTGACAAAAAATGACAGTGTGTTTTTCTGATGAATTGTCAAGAAAACAGTGTGATAATTAGGCGTCTCTTCCAATAAAAGACCGTTGAACACCGTTTCCTTTTATCGAGTCTGCGCCAAAGTTACGGGTAATATTAATAGTGCATGGTCAGGGCATCTCTTATTTCTTATAAACTTATTCTAGAATTCTGAAAACTGTCCGGACTTGTTTTTGTTGACTATGCAGGGCTTCTACCGTAGGAAGCTTGAAAGTAGGTAGATCCTTAAAGGTATTTTTCAAATTTTATAACATTTCTCTTGCTATAAAGGCACGTGGAAAGATTGCTGCCTACAAATAAATTGGAAAAATCAAAATCAAAATATTATATTTCACATAAACCTACATGGGAACTTATGAAACGTCAGAAGCTAGATGCATGGTTCCAATTGGTCGTTTCCTATGGAGAAGAGCCGGCAAGAAACTCCACGGTTACTGTTGTAAAAATATATAATTGGCTTTTACAATGTTTTCAAAGTACAGTGTTAACACGTATGGGAGGACAGTGTAGGTCTGTCAACACAACAAGTACCAGATACTTAACATAATAGAAAATGGTCTACAAATCTACAGTCTATAATGTTCTCGCATTCACAAAATATGAAAGTTTGTTTTTGTTAATTCTTTATTAAGTATTCTTTTATTTTTTGAGATTTTTATACAATATGTAAAAATATATATATAAAAATGAATCCCTGTTTCCCTTGGTCACGCCATAACTTGAGAACGACTACCGATTTCATCCATCTTTTTTTTAAAGTTTTCTAATACTTTGTAGAAGATTCTTACGGAAAAAAAATAATAAAGTTGCGTCACGCGGGCGATGTCGCGGGCACAAGCTAGTGGATAAATAAAAACCTCATCATCTGCCTAGACTTTTCTCAACTATGTTGGGGTCGGCTTCCAGTCTAACCGGATACAGCTGAAAACCAGTATTTTACACGGAGCGACTACCTATCTGACCTTGGTAAAACTGGTTGTCAGACTTTTGGGCTACTGGCGACCCGTAACGGCTGTCAAAGATCCACGAATGACAGCCAGGACAAACGGAGGGGTCTTGGTATGTGAAGATGGTCACCCATCCACGGACCAACGGTGGCGAGGGTAGCTTAACCTGATGTCGATCGATCAGGTTAAGCTAGCTAGCTACAGGTAAGGCTGTTATTACTTAGCCACAAGCCCCAAAACTAAAAACCTATTCAAACGGAATGAACGATTGCCATTACAACTGCAACAAATCTGAATAAATATCTTATTTACAAAAGCCACTAATTTTCAAATTGGAATTGTAAGGTAATAATGGTAGATATATAATGAAGAGGAAGAGAGGAGAAATTATTATACGTAGGTTTTTTATAAATAATGGGTGGCAATCAAGCAGGCGCCGCGTCTTATGTAGGTATCACCATCTATCCATCTCAAACCACGGGACTTACTCGTAGACAAACCTAATTGGCGTGTAGTGGGTGTATCTCACAGTAAGGGTCAAAAGTGGAGTGACAGTGTCACGAAGCAATAGATTGACACTTCTGTTTAACTTACGACCTTCTTTTAATGAGTAATTTCTATACTAAGTATAGACACACTCTTACGTTCGTTTGCCACTGATTGTAGTTCATAAATTCAACCATTAGGTTATATGGCATGATAGCCTAGCGGTTATCATACGTCGGTAAGCACGTTCATGCGTAGCGAGCCGTGGGCTCGAATCTCACGCGCGGTGATAATTTTTTAAATGTTTTTATAATTACCTACTTGAATAATCACGCTATTGAATATAGTTCCGTATCATGTTCGCCGTGTTCTCATAATTCGTTAAACTTTATGATTACCCACAGAAATCTAAATAAATAATAAGGTAGACAGTTGCAGTTAACTTACGACTCATTCACCGCGACTAAATAGAACGTTATTTGTTTTTGGTTGGTTGTTATTTAATTGTAGATTAGTGACGTGTGTTTAATCTATTAGCGGTGTTGTAGTTCATTTTGAAATACAAGGAAATTTAAATATTAAGATGAAAGCAGATATTATCGCGCTGCGTAAAAGTGGACTTAATATTATATCACGGATATTTGATAAAACCGGACTGAGTGTGAGTATTATGATTTAATTATTTTATCGATTTTTTTTCTAATTACAGTATAACTGCTGATCCTTTTAGTTATTTTTTTAAACGTTTTATATGTATCATAAAGCCTAAATAGAAGAAAAAAAAAAGATGAATACAAAATATAACATTAAGTATAATAATAATATAATATTCTATTATTTCTATTTTCAAAATAATTTTGTTTCAAATTGGTAATATTCGTATTTTGCTAGTAGCCTAACAGTACTCTTTTTTTGTTTTAGAGAAATACCTACTGTGAGTCGGAGGGTCAAAAGATGGCCCCAGCTAGTTAGTGAATAATGAAACAAGTGGTTTCATACCACACACATCTTTACGAACCGTTCGCCGTGCAAACGAAAACAAACGAAAACCAGATTTTTGAGCTGGTTTTAGTTTCGCTCATATTTGATTGGAAAACATAAACAAGAACGTTTACATTTTGCGATAAAGCGATGGGAAGCACGGAATGAGAGATCTGATGAGCAGTTGAAGTTGCATTGCATGAAAATATGTGAACATTTAAGAGGAACACATATATGTTTCAATTTTGTTGGATTCATGCGCCAGCGTTTACTTGATGGCATTGATAATAATGGGGGTTATACAAACAAAGTATTGTTGCGCGCCACAAATTATGCCTGATACATGGTGACATTAGTTACCACTAGCGCCATCTAGTTTCGAGTAGCAGAACTAATAGAGTCACTAGCGTTATCTATTATCGAATAGCTGAACTAATAGAGTCACTAGCGCTATCTATTATCGAGTAGAAATTTCGATGCTAGAACTTACTAGAACTATCGACATCTGGTCAGTCGGGGCCGGTATGTACTCGAACATTGTAGATGTTTCTACAATAGAAGGTTCTGGAACTATCTGCGGCACTATATAAGGCCGGGACTAGCCGCGACCAATCAGACTTTGTTCTGCGATACAGGCGAATACATCGAAAGCGATCTTCAAGTGCGACTTAAGAACGATTGTGTTTTATAATTAGTGTGTTTGAGCTGTTATTAGTGTTGTTTAATTAAAGTGTAACTTTTGGTAATTTTTATCGGCAGTTTTTATTGTCACGAACCCGAAGCTCGTAACAGTATTAAGTTATAAATTACAAATTGATTTTAGTAATATTAAAATAATATTGTGTCATATCCGTAATAAGGATTATTTTGAGGTTTAGTTTCAATCTTCTTTTCATAATGAAAATGAATACTTAAGCTATAACCGCAATAAGTCCTAATAAATACGATTTGTTAACTTTGACGTTTGAGATAGGCAACTAAAGTTAAAACGAACGCACTGGCAGCAAACAAAAAGTAATACTACTGAGTAATTTAATTGTATTGTGACAAGGAGTTCACACTTTTTTTATTTACGTGGGTAGATTTGCTAGTTGTAATTTCTTAGAGTACCCACACACATCAGTAGTTAAAGCACAATATTATTATATTACTAAGATACAATATTTTAAGTCTAAGGGTCGTAGTTCACTGATTACCTGCTTTACTTAAATAAATTGTTCTTTATGAGAAAATATAGTGTTTTGACTAGAAGTTTTTTTTTTTTACTTTATAAAATTATAACGAATAAACATTTTGAAATCACTTATAAAACATTTTTATTTTAACCCCGTATTACAATAGCAATATAATAATGAAAATAAAATAATTATTACATTATGATTCTTGTTTATTAATCTATAAAAAACGAATAACAAAATAACCGATAAAGATTATTGTTGAAGAAGAAAAATAAAAGTCCCATCTCGAGATTGGAACCCAGACCTATGCGTTCAATAATCCAATACGTAAGACTACCAGCTTTCGGTACTTGATGTAATGATCATTGATATGAATGAATGTAATTACGTAGCCTGTGTGCAAAAGCGACGGTATGTTTTTTGTTTCGTTCCACGCCAGCCAGTGTGCGAATTATGAGGTGAGCGTTCTGTGTTGATACATCACTTTATGCACACAGACGTAGGTACGGCCTTTACCGCACGTTCACAGCAATATAGTCCTTAAGGTGATACTGCATTAATGAATGCGACCGTACATACCTACCTATGCCTACCTAGATGATTGATTTTTTGAACTTATTACGACTCACAATATCATCAACAATTACTTTTAAATTGCTTTCATGGGGAAAGTGCAAAGAAGATTTTTTTTTTCTTAGCCGTTAATATCCCATCGCTGGGCAAAGATCTCCCTACTCTCCTTCCACCTCTGTGCCAAGAAGCTTAAGACCAAAACTCAAGCTTTCAAATGACTGAACAATGAGCTTGTTTGCAGTGCACGTCATGTTAATTCCTTTCTGACTAAGCTGGGGAAAGACATATTGATGTGAATCCCAAGAACAGTAGATATGGTTTGGCCGTTTGACGGTAGCTATATTTAAAATTAATAGTTAACGTTTTATTAACAAGTCTAGTATGTGCTTCTACGTACTCTGCAGATTATATCTTGAAGCAGCGGGAATCTTGAAGCTAAGATGGATAGACTATCTTAAGAATATGATCTTAACAATTATATGTAAAGCAGAAAGTAAGAAGCTGCAGCATCTTCTTAATTTTATTAATTTGCTGTTTTTAAGACATGTTCTAGAAATAAATTCATATTCTAAAAGGCTGTACACAGTCAATATTGTTATCTATTAGATAGACGAAAATAACGATGGCTTGTACATCCTCAATAAAACAGCCACATTGTCACTTCATGAATGTTGAAAAAAAATTTTGTACTGAAAATCTGTTTTGACGCCAAGACAAAATGATGTTGTTTCTAATATCGGTAGTAGTACGGTCTTCACCAAGAATTACAATGACGCGAAAGATACAAAAAATAAGTCTACTTAGGGGTTTACATAGCGTCGTAGCGGCTACGAACGCCTACAGCGCTACGAAACTCTAGCACTAAAATCTCGTTAATAACTCCAAAAAAAATTAAAAGAAAAAAAAAACTTTGTAAAAACAAGCTTTTATTACTTGATAATAAAAAGACTAAAAAATTAAAAATTATTTAAACCTGATAACAAAAATACCATTATATAAGTATACCTAATAAATAAAAGCGTGTTACATATTGACGAAACATTAAAGAACATTTAGCATATTACACCTTCATTATTTTTCTTTTGCAATCACAGTGCAATGCACTTTTAATTTTATTTTTAACTTTTTAGTATTTTTAATGCGAGACTGACTACGGCGTAGTTCGTAGCGCGTAGCATTATTTTTTCTTTAATGAACGAACTAACTTATTTTCCCAAAGATGGGGTCGCATATTCACGTCCACCACTCACCACCCATCAAAAACGGTCCACCCATCAAGACGAATCAAACTCGACGCGGTTGTGTCGCTTAATTACTGAGTTCCTATGGCCACCTTCCAGCTCCATCATCAGACCCTGGTTACCATCTAGCATCAAAGTACTCGTTAAGATGAATCATACGAGTCCCAAATCGATGGGGTTGTGTCGTTTAACTACCGAGTTCCTATGGCCACCTTCCGGTTCCATCATCAGATCAGCTCCATGTCATAATAATTTTGCATTGTCGTCCGATTTACACATGCATGCACAGCTCAATCGGTAACCGGGATGTGGATCAAATTTAACTTGCCAGATTTGATTACAGACAAACATCGGGACAGGTGAAAGCAAATAAAAGCTTGTAAAAATGAACTGACAATGACATGATTTATTTTTTTTCCTGATTAATTTTTAATTACTTATCAGGTAAGCTTTTATTTATGATCAAATTATGAAACGGGGATTTGCAATAATCTATACTAATAATATTATAAAGAGGAAAGATTTGTATTTTTGTGTGTATGTTTGTAATGAATAAACTCAAAAACGACTGTGCCGATTTCAAAAATTCTTTCACTATTGGAAAGCTACATTCACCCTGAGTGACAAAGGCTATATTTATTGCTAGAAAAGATTAGGGATCCTTACTAAAACTTAACCACCCGTGCGAAGCCGGGACGGGCCGCTAGTAATTAATAATTTGAAACAAATAAATTTAAAAAAACTTCGGAATGAGACAACCAAAAGTTAGTTTAAGTTTTTTTTTTTTGTAGTATTTGGTTTATTTAGTACTGTACTGTTTCTTGTTATACTAACTTCTCATTATGCAGCCTACCCAAATGTCCATTCTTTGGTATTTTTCGTCCAATCATTGAGCTCCTTAAGTTTTGAGTTGAGCTGCATGATTACTGACAAATGCTTGTACTGACTGGACTTCACTAAATTCTTTCCTCAAAACACCATTTCAGACACCAATCTACATGGTCTTCATTTATGACCTGACCAAGATTATGTCTGGACTTTAAAAGAGTATGTGATTACTGAGTATGTTTCGACCTTTCTTCTCAGAGTAGTCAGATAGGAAACGCCGGCCTCATTTATTTAAAAAAATATGATTTACGTGTAAAAGTGTATCTGCAAACCTACGAGTACTACAGAAATAAAATAATTTATAAAATATTATATTCTTACTGTAGAATTTACCTGAAGTACCTATAGTGAAGTCGTTAGTTGGACACCCGGGTCGTGAAATGTTTTTACAAAAAAAAAAAAAAAAATTTTTCTTGTTTAGAGTTTTCAGTATCTATCCGAATTTTGGTATTCCTCTATTGAGCCTGACAAATGGCAATGGGCTCGCCCCAATAACACGGTGTATTCAGTGCATTCCGTAGCCCGCAAAACTTTTTACGTTATTGCAATTGAGAATCTAGTACCCACCTATATATAGTACCTACCTAGCTTCAGGTCTCTTTACACGCGCTTCCCAGAAATTAATTTCTCCTCCAATGTTTATTTTGCTTCGTCAACACTGCTTTATTGGTATCAAGCACGAGCTATTTGTTTTTCATCCACATGCATATTGGTGAACTCTCATGAAGTTGCCCGATAAGGAACTCAAGGGCAAATCGATTATTCATTTATTTTGAGCGCCATTAAAAATTATATGGAGGAAATAAATCACTTTGACACTTGCACCCCGCTGCTTAATGACATGTCGCTATAATATGCTCTATTCTCTTTACTTACTGAATAAGTTGTTCATTTTTAATAGTCGATTTCCAATCTACGCGCCCGTTGGTGCTTAAAAAGCGACCACGTGGTTTTTTCATTTAAAACTAGCTGTATCTCGCTCAACATAATGCTAACTGCATTATGTTGAGCGATGGCAGTTTCTTAGATGGCAGTATTTTTAGTGACCGATACATTCAAAAACGCCTAGATTGTTCAAGAATACCTGCATGACGTTAGTATCACAGTAAAGGAATGGCCAGGAAGATTTCCTGATATGAAAAAGTAAAGAAAGGAGAGTTAAATAAAAACTGCTCTTACTTCGCGCAGCTGGCGTGTTTCAAGGTTGAGAAACTGGCAGTACAACAGGAAATTAGCGAATCACAGTATGAAGATGGGGAGGGCGCAAATGCAACGGTCCTTGTAAGTACCTACTTAAAGTTAGCTCAGCTTTGCGCTTGACCTTCGCTGCAACAGTGAGCCCAACCCTTTCAAATCGAGACAAGTAGTGGTTTGCATTTATTTCACATTCCCCTATTCTCAATATCAACAGCAACAAGTTTATTAGCGATTGCAACGTTTTTTAACGATCAAAAGCAGATGGATACCGGTCCCATACAAGCTTGGCCCAGAAATGGACACAAATAAAACAAAATGTATTTTATAGGAATAATTTGTGTTTCAAAACCCTATATATTTTTGTTCGTCGTAACTTGGTGAAGGGTAACGTTGGATCTCCGTTGGAAACCAGGCAAAATCAGAGTTGTCGGAGATGCGATGTGATGATGAGTTATAGGTATTGTTATTTTAGCCACAATGCAAAAATCCATAGTCCAAGAAAGGCAAAGTCACTCAGAAATGCAAAAAATATAATGCATGATACAGTCGTCAGATTTGAGTGAAATTCAATATGTTGGAAAACAGTGGATTACTTGTGATCGACAGATATGAATTAATTTTTTTTGATACGTTTGAAGTCATCTTTGGGAAGGGACTTAATATTAAGGCCCTTCACCAAGTTTTACGACAAGCAAAAAGATACAGGATTTTGGAATACTATTATTGCTTTATAATACATTTTGTTCTATTTGTGTCGATTTCTGGGTCAAGCTTGTATGGGACCGGATCCATCTCCTTTTGATCGTTAAAAGACGTTGTAATCGGTAATAAACGTGTTGCTATTGTTATTGAATGTGAAATAAATGCAAACTACCAGTTGCCTCGATTTGAAAGGGTTGGGGTCAGTTTTGCAACGAAGGTCAAGCGCAAAGCTGAGCTAACTTGTAGGTACTTACAATGACCGTTGCATTTGCACCCTCCCCATCTTCATACTGTGATTCGCTAATTTCCTGTTGTACTACCAGTTACTCATCCTTGAAACACGCCAGCTGCGCGAAGTAACATCAGTTTTTATTTAAATATCCTATCTTTAATCCTTGTACCGGTATCTTTAAATCTATACGCTAAGCAAAAACGAAGTAATAGTAAGTACGAGCAAGTAATGCGATGCGACAGGATAGGTCGAGGGAACGTAAAATTTCATACGGACGAAGTCGCGAACACAAGTTAATTACATAATACATAATACCTACTCCGATATTCTTCTCATTTTCAAATTCAAAGGAACAATATTGATACCGAGGTAATGGCCAGTAAGTCAATACATAACAAAACATTCTGCTGTACCATCGTATCCTTTGTCATTGCTAATTTAGCGTAAATTGATAGTTAAGCGTAAATTGATAGTTAAGAACAACATTTGCAATAATTGTTTATGATAATTGACAATAGTATTAAACGCTTGCTGCTGTTGTTTCGAAGTGAACCTCCTGTGAAATATAAGTACATATCTGCGTCGCACTGTCAACTGTATACGAGAGCGTGCGGTGTCAGCATCGCCCAAACCTGCGGCTTTCTGATCCGACGACTCTGCAGAAATGTTCGTACGAGTAATAAACTTAACCAATAATGTGTATCTGTGAACAAAACATATTGCGCAATGAGTAGCTCCCGTTCGCTTTACATGCATGACATAAACCAGTATTAAATAAACTATGCTACATAAGATCATATTTTGCCATTACTTTGGCAAAAACTATGAAAAAGTAAACGAGAATAATCTTTCAGGAAAATATCATGACAAGTATCCAGACCCTCAGCAGTTACATATCTTTAATCTTCAAAAGAGCGCTAAAGTCACTTGGGAATATTGCAGGGTCACCGGGACAGGCGCACAGATACGTCGTCGTAATGGACACGGCTAAATGTTGTCATCTTGTCATCTCCAAGTCAATTTTACATCACCACCGAAAGGTAATTTATGAAACTGCTTACCTACTAAAGGAAATGAAAAACGAAACGAATTACTTATTCAATTTGAACGTTTACCTTTCTCGTCTACGTAGGTACTAGCAGCTAACTGCACCTGATGCGATTAAAGAAAAATAAGCCCTAACTGCGTGGTCATGGAGTTAAAAACAATAACATCAATGTGCATTATTTGCTATCCAGCGCATGTATCAATCGGTTAATAGTCCAGCACAACTATGATTGCTAATAAGTCATATTAATATTCTTATCTAATTATTACGTAAGGAACAGACCACCCTGTGTTTTAAAAAGTAGGTAGCATCTGTTAGACTAATAACAACTACATAGGTGTAGGTAGGTGGTGCAGAAGCAGAGCCCACCTACAACTAATTGCGCACACTCTCCTAGAATGGCAATAATGGCAATATTCTCTCGAATTTCTGCGCGTCAATTGTGTGGCGCTGCAGTATGCAGCGTGTGGGTTGGAGGTTGGAGGGCAACATCCAGCCGAGAACGTTTACAGGCTGATATCAGCTCTACGTACCTATCTAATACTCCACGACAGCAGATTTATTCGTAAACAGCCTTGTTTTCGCTCCGCAACTTTAAGTGTGTCTGTATATAAGTCTGTATTCCTTCAATGACGCGCACGCTCGAGGTCATCATAATTCCTAATTTGTGTGCATGATGCAGCCAATGATAATCCCGTTCCGTTGTTGCATTTATTATGAGGTACCTTTTCTAGCTAAGTTTATACAACAAAATGTGGGCTGTGTAGTGTTAAATACACATGAACCACGCTTAACATGATTACTACAATAACAGTAAAACTGTGACGAAAACTATTATCGTACTCGCGAATACTGCGTAATAATGTAAACAAAAAAGGAACGTCAAGTCTTTTAAATTAGTCGTTGACTTTGTAATCGAATCGCTAGGATAGTGGCGGTTGCATAGAGATTAATTAGTTTAGTGTGAACACTGCTCAAGACCGCCCTTTATCAGTAGTCGGCTAACGACGTACATCGCCGAGTGCCGTGAAGCGGCCAGATAAAGGATTTGCAGTTTGTTTATGCGTTGCATCGGTGGCGGGAGAAGCGAGGCGGGGCGTCAGTGAGCGCGCGGTGCCTCGCCCGGTGCACGCGTGTCCGCTTTGCGCAGTTGTCAGTCGTCTATGTCGATGAGTAGACCATGGCTGAGTGGTCTCTACCCGACCTCAACTGTCCGATAAACCAACTCGATTCGTACCAGTACGCGACCTACCCCTCGTGCCAACAGCACGAACCCGTGCCGCGAGTGCTTCACTGCCCGCAGCCGCAGGCGCAACTCTGCCTGCCTGCCGCAGCAGTGAACATGGCGCTGCATTTCGCGCCTCAGCTACACTATGGCAGCTCAACAGCTTTGGTGGTCAAGGGGTAAGCGAGTGTGAATGGAGTTTTTTTCCTTGGGCTTGGTGAAAATCCTGAAAAGTGCTCTCTAGAAAACTTGACAAGTTTTTAAAAACTTTTTTCGCCACACTGTTTTGAATCATGTGTAGTACCTACTTCATTTAATTAATTACCAGAGATGATTAGGTTATTTATAGTTAATTGAATAATCTTCATCATTGTTTATTTATCTCTACTTATTACGTGAAGGAGTAATTAAGACATTACGGCAACAGTAATAAGACTTAAGATCGTGAAACAGTGATAGCTGGTAATCGGTACGGAATTTTCTCAAGTTTGTGAAAAGTTTGCAAGCATTCTGCTGGAGAGATCTGCAGGATTATTAGATTTTTTTTTAGGATATGTTCGCATTGTTTCATAAAATCATGTAGGTAATATAATAATACTATCGTTACGCATGAAATGATTGTGAGTTTGTGAGTTATATTATTAGCCACGCTCATACAATGTTGAGGCTCAGTTAATTCTGCCAAAACTTTATTGATGCTGTTCTAATTTGCCGGGAGACTGATTTCTTTGCTATTGTTTTATATACCTACTTGATATAGAAACGTTCTTGACCTGATGTAATGATAACATTCAAGTAATTACCATACAATTATAATTGATTCTTAATCGTCGAGTGTTTGAATAACGAATGCATAGGAAATTGTATTATTAGCTGGAAAATTACATGTGATTAAAGTAGAAGAAATATTTTTGCTCAAGGGAAAGAATGTCTTTTATCCTAATTACTGTATTGTTACGTTACTATAGGTTCTATGTGGATTATCTATATTTATTCTTGTGTGCTGTAGGTACTAGCATATCTAATGGGAAATGTTATATTGCGTAGATACGGAAAAATCATCTTTATCCGTTTCCTGCAAATATTTGAAGAAAAATTGCTATCCTACTGTTAATTATAATTCCAATGATAAAGCCTATTTTTATAAGATAGCATTTTATATGCATAGCATTTAATAAAAGGAGCTTTGGGAAAAATATGTTTCCGTTTCCGCCAAAAAATTTCTCAATCGTGCGCAAGATCTTCATAGATTCTCCCATGATTTGTTAGTACACTGTTAATACATTATAGGTGAGAATAAGACACGTATTATATCAAATTAGCAGTTTCAAGAGAATGTCGAAAGCTACGTAATACGATCTTAACAATAACAATGTTATTCTACCTACTGTTGATGCATTGTAAGCGGGCGGCGCACTGACCTGGGGCCTTCGCTTGTGTTAAACCAGTACACATGGACTTGTAGGTATAGTTTGAGTTCTTGTAACGGATACGGTACCTATAATCTTTCCACATATTATCATCTTCTCATCCCTGCCTCTGGGCTGGATTGAGGTCAAGAGTGAGCCCATTGTCAATAAAAAAATAAAAATAAAATCTTCTTCTCCTTTATTGGCACGACCTACAGGTAAAATAATAATTGACCAAAAAGTGGTAACAATATTAAGCAAACACCAAAATGCTAGCGACCCCGGGTGTGCCGAAAGTACTTCTTTATATCTTTGGAGGCTATTTAAAGCTACATACTATAGAAAGTCTAGTAGAACATTCTTCGATAAATCGGGGTGCTTCTCATCTTACAAGGTTTTGGCTGGCAATAGCTCGGGTATTCAAAATAATTCCGGAACGCTTGCGCGTACGCCAATTGCAACGTACAGTTGCAATAATAATAATATAATATAAGCTATTTGTTATTAAAACTCGTTAAAAATACTAGACTAAATGCTGCACTTAGCACTGTTGTAAAATACCACATCATTACAATTTCTTAGTTATTCCGGTATTAAAATAGTTTAGCTAATTACAAGATGCATTCTAATAAGTCAGTAGTACTAGTAGGTACCTACGGGGATCTGTTTGCTAAAAACCAAATAAACCTTTGCTTTAAATCTAGATAAACTTCGAAGGTACTACTGACGAGTATGTGGGTACTCGTTAAAATTAAGAAAGTTTTCGCAGAGCTTTTTAAAAAAAAAACTCCTCGAAACTTCAGATCAACAACCGAATGCTTACATATCTTGAAAATCTTTGTCCTGATACTCGACCTGTGTAAAAGTACTTTCCACGAGGACGCGAAAAGCTTTTTTTATGAATTGATGAAGCCAAGGCAAAAGAACTCGTACTACTTTTGAATTACAGAATGGTTTAATTATATGACAACACTGTTTTCTCGGTACCGTAAACTAGAAAATTGTGTGCCAGTTGTTGGCCCTTCGAGCCGGCGCAGCGGGTAATTGCGTAACACACTATCGGTAGTAACAGCTTTAATTTTGACAGTTCAACAACATTCATTGCGTTATTTCCGTTGTTGAGCAGACAAATTTTTGGGACATATGAAGCAGTGGATTAGCAATATCCTTCGAAATGATTCAGCTTGAGATTAATTGCGTGTTACGCAATTAGGGCGCGGGTCCTAGTAGCCTTTGGAGCTTCAACTTTAAACTACAAATTCTATGCACTACCTATTTATCAATATCTAATTTTAACCAGTATGTAGGTACAGTCACGAACAAAAGTATGTATACACTCGGCTTTATTCAAAAGCGATTAACTCCTTTATTTTTTAATTAAATTTTATGTTGTTACGAAAATAGCATTTTAGAACCTATAGGTTTATGTAATGTGTCGTATTTCAACGTTGCATTCGTTATTTCACGAAACAATCTGAATTGAAAGTTGCCATGTGTTGACATATTGGTGCTCGTGACTGTACAGATCATATTAACTTATCAATTCCCTACTTGCTAATATTACACTGAGGATAATATTGTTATTATTCTAGTTGGTGTTCGACGATTCCATGTTCCTAATTGTTTAATAACAATGCCTTTGGATTACCAAAATCATTGATATTAAACTGATTAGTAAAATCAGAAAGGACACTAATCAGTGTCCTTTCTGATTTTACTAATGAGTTTAATATGAATTTGAATTTTTGCACTTATCCAATCGGATAAGTCTAAAAATCCTAAGTGCTGCACCGGGCCGACCATAGGAAACTTGGTCATGGCGGCACACAATAAGCCGCCGACCAAACAATCAATTCAATATTGCTAAAATATTTTACGCAGACCTTTATTATATAGATATTAAGTAATTGACTTTGACATTATTTGGAACGATTTTGTGCAACATATATATATATATTTCACGTGGGTAGTAATCCATGAGTTACAAATTAATAACTCAGGCACGAATCAATTAAACCGCTTCAAATAGCTTTTGTTGTGTCTCGACACTCGATACTTGGAATAAAACTGGTCAAGTGCGATTCAGCTGTAGCTGTTGTACCATGAGGTGCAAGTATGCAGCGGTTATATTGCACTTAGAGCGAAGTCTTATGTTATGCTTCCCTGTGTGGCCAGTGTTCGAGAACAGTTCAACGGTATGAGTGTTAGTTTTACAAATAATGTGATTAGCTCAATAACTTTCGCGAATAAAACTTTACTTGATTTTTAGTTTTCAAAGCGTTCGTGTTTTTCAACATTGTGACTTAATTCCGTATACTTTTATATTTCTTATCTACCAAACGTTTCTTCGTGTACGTATTTTATTTATTTATAACCTGTGTTGTCGTATAAGAGGGCTTTAAAAGCGTTTCGTATTTCTACAACGACTTTCAACAGGATTGACATACCGATTCGGTAGCTTATGTCAATTTATTTTTTACTTACCTATCATCGTTATCGCTTATCGATTGAATGTCACTTTGTCCTCCTGGTTCAGTGGCATCTTGATAAGTTCCTGAAAGTTGGTAGAGATCAGACACTTCAGTCAGATTCTTTGTTAAACTTCGATCAAACTGGCTGTATTGAATTGAATCTAGTACCTATCTTAGGTAGGTGTTCAGCTACTGTTTGACGAGATAAAAGGATGGTCAATTTTAATGTATACAACTTTTAATAAAGATTATTTTTATTACAAACATAAATTACCAGATTTCCCTTTATTACAAATTCAATTTCGGGCAATTTCGTATTTATATTTCGTAAAATAACATCCATCAAATCTCTATCTTTTAAATTAAAATGCGATCAGTTTTCATCGTGTATTTCACTGAATTTTCGCGCACTTAATTCTACTATTAACGGCGCAAATATTCTGCATTTTGTATTCCAAACTGGCAACGACACATCCTTTTAGATAAACCCACAGTGAACAGTCAGAACCTTTGGATTCTTTTGTATTTGGAGGTCAATGAATGTCAACATTTCTTGGAATTTATTGTTTTGGAAAAAATTCTCTCAAAGTTTCCATTATCTATGTATGTTTCATTCTGCGTGGTTTCTGGCTCCATCTTATTGGAACCACGTATTTTCTAGGTCCAGCTATTGATTGGATGAAATAAAAAAACCTAAAACTGAACACTATTGCGATTGCCAGTCGCAGTAAGAGCAGTACCCATCCCGTAGTTTTCCAGGAAGAAAGATGCAATTACACAATCTAGCCAATCCGACAAAAAGAATTTAGGGTTCCTGCGTACAAACGGAGCCTGAACTTCACAAAAGTGTTTTTTTTTTCTCTCTGTGTGATCATAATGAGATCAAATAGGCACTTGGTCTGATTTCTATGGAAGAATTCGGGCGTTTTTCAATCTGTTTGGGAACGTTGGGATAAAATAGCTGTTACAATTAATGCGGTAATCATGGTCTTATAAAAGGTGCATAACTGCCATAAATTTGCCACATTTTAACTAAATAACCGTAAAATTTGGCGACAGTTGAAAATAGTGCCAAAAAAAAGTTGTATACCATGTAGTTGGCCACCAAGTACTTCTAATTATTACCACAGGCACAACTATAACAGAATATGGGAATATAGTTATATTTAAGTTTACATTATTTACCCATACCGTATTCTTTAGTAAAAATAATTCATAATTGTTAAATAAGCTGTTCGCAACCAACTGTTCATTTTCACAATTCATTGTGGAAAGGAAGAATAAAAATTACACAAAGTACTTCCGAGAGTTCGTGTTTTGAAAATGCCCTATAATGCGAATCGTAAGCGTTGCGTGTACGCAGCAACGGAGCAGGTGTGGAGCCAATTTTACTGTCAGAGTAATAAGCATACACGATTGTGGTTACCGCTTTTTTACAGGATGGTGAGGTACTTTATATTCTGTCAAATTATTAGGTGCGTATAATAATTATAATACCGTGTATGTAGCTCAATCGTAACAACGTAGGTACCTACATCAGATAATTTTTGAACGCAGTCAAAATAATTTATAAAATACACGGTATGATTTGCACCTCTCATCATATTGTTCTATGATCAATACTGATCATATTTGGTATATCTGAGTTGATCCCATGGTAGAAGTTTTCCATAAGTATTATATTACTGCGCCCCGTGGATTCACCCGCATAAGTCTCGAACCCGTAAGAATATCGGGATAAAAAATATCCTGTGTCCTAGTCCGGGTCATGGTCTACCCATGTGCCAAATTTCATCCAAATCCGGTCAGCCGTTTTAGCGTGAAAGCGTAACAACATACACAAACATATAAAAAAATCAAATATTTTCTCTTTATTATATTAGTTTAGATAACATTCACCACTTCTGATTTATTGTAAAAATTATTAAAAATAATCTTAGCTTTGGTTACTTTAGTAAAATAATTCGTTCCCTATTGTTAGTCATAATTTTCATATTCATTAGAGATGAAGGCTGTTTAGCGCTAGTAGGTACTTTTAACCATAACTGAACTCGACAGCAAGCAAGTAGTTTAAACTTAATAAGTTAATTAAAGTTTTTCTAACGAGTAGTTTACACTAGAAAATTTACAGGAATATTTTCGTAATAGCTTAATAAGTAACTGTTAATATGAACACTCGAGTAGCGAAAACGTTAAGAGGGAAGCGACAGGGTCCAGAGTCCGCGAAATACAAATTTTCTGTTAAAGTATTGATATTTCATAAAATAGTCATTCAATATGAACTTAGAGGGTTGCATTGATAAATTTCATGATTATAATTCTGTAAATACATACTTGTCACGGTCGCGAATAATATTTTATTCAACGTACAATCTGACACTGACCTCAAATTGCATTTTTTTTTTCAGCAAAATTGAATTTCGTGTCTACCTTAGCTTATCAATTTAAGCATAGCATTTTTTTAATACATCTAATATTGGTAGTACTTACGTAGTCCGACTCACAGTGTTGAAAACTGACCTAAAATGCTATAGCCTCTTTATTCTTCGACTAGGTATACACAATAATAGCCTCGGAATGCTTACTCATAAGTAAGTCATTATTATAGTATCGGTTGAGGTTCACTAACAGCTAGCTATTGCAAAAATTACGTCACTCGAATAGTTTTAATGACGAATGAGTTATAAAATAAATGCAGTACCTCTAACTACTAAATCGTTCTCATGGTTTGTTAGGACGAAGGTTTGTCCTTTGATTTGTTAAAGTAGGTTAGCAAATCAATTGATTCGCGATTTCTTCGTCCTATCCGTCCGTCCGTCTATCGAAATGTTGACTGTCAACATTTAAGATACAGGTATAATACTAGCCTGCCCACTGCAGGGCAAAGATCTCTTCTCATAGAGAGAAAGCAAAAGCATTGATCACACGCTTGCTCAAGGCGATTTCGTACTTTTGTATATTAACCGTAAGTCCATCGTTTCCTTTCGAAGTTTTACTTCACCAGTGTCAGTGATGTTTAAGATAAACTTAGAAAGTACACATGTATTGAAAAAATCATCTTGGTACTAGCCCGGATTACGAGCCCACAACCTGCCTGAGACGGTGACTCTTAACCACTGGGCTATCTCGACGAAGATACAGGTACCCATGACTTTTATCATATCATTGTAAAATATCTACTATCTATAAATAAGGGGTGACTTGTGTTGTATCAACACGAATTCTCTACGCGTGGGTGCAAAATATTGCTCTAACTTAACCACGTCCTATATTGCAATTATTAGCATGTATGTATTCTAAAACATCGTTACCACAGATATAAATATCTGCGTTGTTTCTATCGTGCATATTGTAACAATTTATATGCAGATGTGGCATGAATACACCTACTATAGTAAAACTCCTTAGGTAGATAATAATATTATTTATTTACTCCAATCCAACAATCTTTACAACTACATTCATCAACCATCTACAATTTCTTGATGCCCTAGATTATATCCTTTTTAATATACTTGTACATATTATTATTATTTTAAGACTGTTAGCTTTTAAATTATGTTAATATTTTAAGATTTCAATTATTGGCCTTCTTATGTATAATAACTAAATTGACTTTTATTTTTAACAAGCTAAAAAAGAAAAAAAAATCAATTCAAATTACAAATGTTTTTTTTAAACTAATTAAAAGTCTTCAAGGTCTTCAACAATTTTACCAGAAATAACTGGAAAAATAATCCTTAGAATTAGGTAGATAGAGATACTATTATGATTTAATCATTATTGTGTTTTTATTCAGATGAATGGAATACCATTTTTATCTAGATAGATCGGCTAGACAAGTTGGCTAGACAAGTCTAACTTACGGATTATCTAAGTCCAATTACCTGACCAATTTGGCATTTATTGGATTTAAAATGTTCATGATAGTCCGAATTACGCTTTTATGGTAAAGTTTCCCGGAAATTTTAAACTAGGCAAAACCTGAACTTCCTTTTTCGTATGAGCAACTCAATGGAAATATTGCTGTCCATATTTCAATTCAATACGTTGCCACATAACGCCTATTAGTATTGAATTGAGATATGGACAGCGTCGGTGGCGTATTGCGTGGCACACTGACGGTTGCAATGGCTTTCATTTTGACAATTCAACAACATTCATTGCTTTATTTAGATTGATGAGCAGACAAATATTTCGAAGATAGAAGCAATGGGTTAGCAATATCCTTCAAAATGATTCAGATTCAGATTGATACGTAATTATAGGTTAGTGAAGGAAGACATCGTGAGAAACATGCTCTAGAACCAAAAATTCGATTACATGTGACATCTACCAACCCGCACTGGGCCCGCGTGGTGGTTTACGGACTCCCTCTCGCCGAGACGAGTCCTGTATCCCAGCAGTGGGAACATTATAGTCTGATTATGTGTTCGTAATAAGGGTGCTGGTCAGCTATTTAGTTAGTAACAAAAAATTTTAACAGTAGGAACTAGCTGATGACGTTATAAAAAGGTATTGCAAGCCCAGTAGAGGAGTATTGTATAGTGTTCCGAAGGTAATCGAATATGAAATTGTTTGTTGTAGTTAAACTACCGGTATAGTCCATTAGGTTTTTCGTTAGCCTACAAAATAATTTTTAGCTACGTTTTAATATTTTTACGGAATATGAGCTTAGTGTTTTTTTGTGAGAATATGGTGTAGTATTTCACAATATTTAAAAAAACTCACCAATTAGTATCCTGAGCCTGGCTTATACATATTACTATATATAGTTATATAGGTATGTTTTTATTAATGTGGGTGTCCTATAGGACACCTTGCCTCTGTCTAACCCTTCGGGAAATACAGGTGTGATGTTATGTTACCTTTTAAATAGGTATTTGATGGTGCTTAATATAGAACATGGAAAACTTTATTTAAAATTACAAAAACACAGTTTTGTTAGGTAGGTACCTAAACCTTAAAATTAACTATATGTAGGTAGGTATGGTCACCAAAGGAGACTTCTTACTAAACTTCAACTATACCCCACGACCCTAGTTACCTAACTCTTTTGGTGACTATACGTTTTTCAGTTTTTATAAGATGTCCTGTGTATAATGCAATAAGTGACATATCCTTACTCATTTTCATTTCTTACTTCCTATCTTAACCGACCATTTACAAGAACTAGCACTATCGTATACAATTATTAACTCTCGGCACCTTCCACCAACATTACTGCGCACGCAGGTCCCACATACACGTGTTGAAGCATCCCTTAAGACGCCCCAGAGCTGTATTTGATTCTTATAAACGCTTTCACTTGAATCGGTGCGAATAAACTATATACATACCTTGCATTCTTGGTGAACACAACACGGCTACGAGTACACATGGCACTAACATATATTGAATATTATGTAGTTCGCTGAATGCGTTATTTAAGCTTCCACGAGTCGTTTCGATATTGTTCGTTACACTTTTAACTTTTTTGTAGTACAGGCTGATTTTCTTTTTCTATGGTGTTACTGTTTTAATTTTGACTTATTGAGGTGACATATTTTACCTGCGGGGTAATTGTGTAACACCTCAACAGTAGGAATAGCTTTAATTTTGTCAGTTCAACAACATTTATTGCGTTATTTACATTACTGAGCAGGCAAGTTTTTCGAACATATTGTAATAAGTAATGAATTGTCAATATCCTTCGGAATTATTCACATTGTGATTGGTAGTGTTAGGCAATTAGGGTGCTGCAGTGCGATTCTATAACCATCTAACCGTGAAAATTCAGATGATGTGAGCGTGGAGTGAGCGGTCATTCCAACTAATGCTAGGGATTGACACTATTGACAGCTCACTCTAAGCTCACTTCACCTAACTTTTCACGGTGAGATTTTTACAGAATCGATTGGCTGGTTTCATATAAAGACGGAAATAATAGAGAAGAAGGTGTTACTTTTTTTTGGGTGACAGGTGGTAGAATTATGAGTGGTTGAGTGATACAATAAGAGCAGTGGGGGCCTAGTGGTAACGACCCCGGCTTACGAGTTGTAGGTCGTGGGTTCGAACCTAGGCAGGGACTTTACTTTGTGTAATTTATTTCATCACCACAGCTCTTAAAATGGTGAAGGAAAACATCTTGAGAAAACCGGCATGTCCTAGAACTGAAAAATTCGAAGACATGCGACATCTACCAACCCGCACTGAGCCCGCGTGGTGGATTTTGGCCCACTCCCTCTACAGAGGAGGCCTGTGTCCCAGCAGTGGGACCGATAGGCTGATTATGCTAAGTGATACAGTGGAAGATGTAAGGAAATCGCAAAAAAATACCGATGTCCGTGTTATGTTAAAGAAATATTACGGATATCTTAGTAATTGTTGTAAAACTTGGTCCTGAATATAAAAGTGGCAAGTAACCAAGGTTTTGCTTTAACAAATTCAATTTTAATATATATTTTTTTGTATCTTAACCATTAAATTATTGATATTCATATAATAATAATATGTATTTAGTCCAAACACTAAACTAAACTAAAATTATAACTACTTGGCATATTCAATGCTCAGTCGTCGAATATTTGATTACGTTAGCGGAGACATCTGACTTGTGCTATAAACTAATATACATAATAATTAAATGAGTTTCCGTCATTATCGAGGCGACAGTAATTTCTAATGTTTGGGTGTAATTGGCTGTGCGCAGACGTGAGCCAAGAAAACAATGATAGCGTGCAAAAAAACAAAACTGCCCCATAGTTAAATAAAATCTTTTTCATCAAAAAAACCGACTTCCAAAAAAAAACCGGCCAAATGCGAGTTGGACTCGTGTACAAAGGGTTCCATACCATTAGATAATTGTTATGATTTTATTTTTAATATTTTACATGCTTATTTATTATTTCGTTATTTTTGTACGAAGTTTTCAAAGTAAGTGCATTTTACAAGTTAGGCCTCTATAACTCCTGAACTAACAAAGTTATCTAAGCCGTTATAGTTTTCCTTCAAAGTGGACAACATGGACTACCATCATGAATTTTTTCAGTTTTTTTGAGCCAGATGTTTAGCTTTTTAGAGGCCCTATTTTACGCTCCATTTTAACAAAAAAAATGCGCTTCGAAATTGTATATCTCGCAAACGGATACTTAAATAAAAAAATCGTCTTAGCATACTCTCAATGTTTTCAAAAGACCTCTCTAATGATACCCCACATTATGGGGTAGACGCGAGAAAAAAAAAATCGTCCCCACTTAACGTGTAGGGGAGGTACCCAAAAAAATTGTTTTCATGATTTTATTTTAGCACTTTGGCGACGTGGTAAATACACATATCCATGCACAGTTTCATCTTTCTAGTACTAACCGTTTGGAAGGGGGTGCGTCTCATATCATATACAGTTATTTGGTATATTTTCATTTCAATAACGTTCACAAGATATAATAAACGTGAGTTATACCGACTGTTGATATAATTTCTTTAGATATAACATTTATATACTCTAAAACTTATTTCGTATAATGTTATTGGATATAACGTTTATTTAATCGAAAATCATTAGGCGTATCGCTTAAAATATATAATATTGATATAACGTTTATTTAATCGAAAATCATTAGGCCTATCGTTTAATATTGATACCATTTTTATGTTTAATAGCCCGATTCAAAGCAATCCGACTCGGATGGGTTATATTAGGTTAGAAGGTTAAGGTGGGAGCGGAGCGGAGTGCCAGGTCCCCTCTATGTTGGTGAATCATTTGGGGTAGGTTTGGTTAAAACAGTGACCATTAACGCGCGACGGCGAACGCGTGAAGCAAGCGTGCTGCGGGAGCGCCGTGACAGAAACCATGACTGCTGCATGTTGCATGCTTGCTTGCATGCTGCATGTATGATGTATGCTTGTTTGCATGCCTGGGAAATAAAAACCACATATGTTCACAATCAACTGAGCAAGATTATGCACACAAAGAGACAACTAACAATGATATTTGTTAAGTTACCTACATTTCACAACTTATTAATAATTAGACAATGTTATAACGTGTATATCTGAAATTTGGCTTTGTGTTTTTTTACTAGGCGTTTTATCATATTGGACTAAATAGGTTTTATGTCTTTTGAGTGGTATATCAAACGATTTTATATTCAATGTATGTTATGCTTATAAAAATTAGTTACTTTAAAATTATATCAATCGCTTAACTGATAATTATATCAAATAAAATTATAGATTCAGTTGTTATATCTTGTAAATATTAGAGATTTTGTAATTATATCATATAGTAAGGAAGGTAAGCCGACGACGGAGAGACGGACGGACATGACGAAAATATAAGGGTTCCGAGACGTGAACTACGGAACCCTAAAAACACTACAAATTGAAAAATCGGAAGTCGATGAGAAAAAACGAAAATACATTTTTTACCTTGTAGTGCTTTTTTGGTAGCTCTTTTTTTTTTTTTTTTTGAAAAAATATTTTTTATTTTTCACTTATTAGTAGTGGTACCCCACAGCAATTTGTATAAAACTGCTTGCTATGTAAACAACAGTGACAGGAAGTTTTATAACATCATCAGCATATTATTATGTACACCAAGTGGATTAAATACGTATTATTGAAGCTAATTTAAAAACTATACAAGCAATGTTAATAGAATTTATAAGGGACCGTGTGTAGTCCCATATAGCTTCTACTATTAAATGAAAAGAATATTTAAAATTCATCCACAATCGATGAACATACATTTAAAAAAATACATACCGACGAACATAGAACCTTATTAAATTAGGTTGAAAAAAATTACAAAAATATACTGACACCACTTTTTGACACAAGGAAAAACGTCAGAATTGTTCTGTCTCGGATAAAAACTTTTAACTAACTACATAGTGGGTGCGCATTACTTAGGTGAAATTATTTTTAAATTAGTTAGTTCCTAATTAAAGAAAATTATTTAAGACTGTTTCACATTTCCATCTTTAGGAGCACAAATCTCTCCTGAACACAATTAAAATCCAATCAAGATTCTCTTGTTGATAATAACGTTAGGCACACCTTACCTAACGGACGGAGAGGAACGTGATATGAACGCACAGTTAGGTACTTGTCCAGCTCAATCAAATCACCTAGTGCTGCATTCGAAGCAGAAGAACAACGCGCAGAGACGATGGAATTGTCAGCCGGTATCTGAAGGCCTGTTGAAATGAATACTATACAGCATCCTGCATATTAATTCCGAAAGGAATCATATGCTGAATCCATGGTCACAGGATGTGCGTCGATGTCCTTGCCACCCTGTATTCAAAAAGTAGTATCATATACTGATGGAATACTATCTTGAATTCATGCAAGCCTAGTACTTTTTGTTAAGTTACTGCTCAAAACATGTGAACAACGTGTCGTGATCATACCGTTTTCACAAATGTAAATTGCACCCTTGCAAAGCCGGGGCAGGTCACTACTCACATAATTAAAATAATAACTCACAGAGATAATCAGAGAGAGGTTACGTTTTTAAATATAACGTCTCGTAAAGGACCGCCATAAGCCTCACAAACACGGGCTCTTTTGAGATCACTTCTTATTACTTTCCTCAGAACATTGAGTAGAAAAAAAAAGTTAGCAAAGGTATTTACTTCAGTCGTAAGATGGTCCTGGTAGTACTCTTTGTCTTTTAAATAACCCTATAGATAAGGCGGGAGAGAGTAAGGGGTGCTATGCTACACACATGTTCGGATGGTAGGCATGATTCAACAGAAGCCTGGAGGCAAAATCTTATGTATATTTGTCCGCCCTGCTGTGCCGAATCATGCCGACCCGAACAAGTGCTACACACTCGTTCGATTCGGCATCACGCCTTATGCCGCCATTTTCATATGCATAAGGCTGGGTACGTATAATATTGCAATATCTAAAATTAAAAGAACTAACGTAAAATAACCTACGTTCAAAATCCCTAAAATCTAAATACTTAATGTTTTTAAAAACCTAAGTCTAACCTATTTTACGTTAGTTCTTTTAATTTTAGATATTGCAATACGTACCCCGACTTATGCATATGAAAATGGCGGCGATATGCTCGCAGTTTAGCTCGTTACCTCGATGTCACCTCCATGTAAAATAAATGCATGCTGATAGACGCGCAGGCACATGCCGAAGAATACCTCACTGCGACACATCGCGGCTGCTTGGGGGTTTACCTCGACGCCTACGTGAAAATAAAATATTTTGTTTTTACATCGCGGTCACGGCAAGCGTCGATGTGATCTGAATCGTGATTGGTCAAATCGGTTCAACTTGTTTTTCTGGAGTAGGTGAGTACAGCACAAACACAGGACTGTGGAACTGAGCTTTTAAGTGCGACTGAACTGAAGAAATAGCGAATATCCACATTGAGGTATCGAGATAACAACCGCGATCACGAGCACCTTCGGCATGTAATTTTCTCTTAGGTATTTTAATTAACTTGGTGTATGTTGATGAGGTTATAAAGCTTCCTGTCACTGCTGTTTACATAGCCAGTTATGTAGTGGTATACGAATGGGTATGGGGTAGGTACCACAACTAAAGAGAGCAAAAGATGAAAAATTACAAACTTATTTAAAACAATAAAAAAAACGGAAAATGGTTTGCAAATTTTAACGGACAACTTAAAAACATACATACGAACAGTGCAAGTTAAATAAAAGCTTGTAAAGATAACTTTAAATTCGAAATTCGGTGGCAACAAACCACCTATATTGTATTTTTTGGAAATCGTTTTTTTTTTCGTTGTAAAAATGTTATTTTTTGCTGCTTTTACTGCTGAGAACCAATCGTAGCACTTTATCAAAAAAAAAAACGGAATTACTCCTGTGTCGTGGGTGCGTTTACATACATTTAAACTCACATACACAAACAGCCAGACCCGGAATAACTACCTGTAGGCAATACAAATATTTGTTCCGTGCGGGAATCGAACCCGCGACACGCAGCGCAGCTGTCGATCGCTCAACCACTGCGCCAACCGTGTCGTCTAGTCCTTTAGAAAGCCGGTGTTTGACTTAAAAACAAAGCTCAACAGTAAAGTGTGGATTTTTTCATCAGATAGACTGAAGGTTAAATAAATTAATTGTATTTCTGATATAATTAATAAAGTAATTCATATTATTACTATGAAAATAAGTTACCCTAAGATGTAAGATGGAGTAGTATATCGAATCACAATCGGAAAATGACGTTTAATTAGAAAAAATATACTTAAATAATATATTATAATATATTATACTTAAATAATTTCAGATTGTGGCACAAGCTCAAACTATCATTTAAGTTTCTAATGAAACAGAATGATGGAAATGCCGCCAGTCTCTTGGGTACATTACCAGTCGACAGCGATGCGGATGAATTTTTCGATGCTATATTTTAGTTTGTGTATGGTTTTAGTTAAGTTACGATATAATTTTGTTATTTTTATTAATTAATAATGCATTAGTTGTTATTTACTTCCTTATTACTTTTCCTAATTCAATCTATAATATACTTTGAGAAGACAATTTAATATACTAATAATAAATGCTTTAATTTCTGGTAGTATGAAAAATCCACTTCCGTGACCGTCTATCATTGAAATAATCACCTACATATGCAGACGCATATATACTTACTTATACATATGTATAAACACGCTTTACGTGCAGACAGACAAAATAAGCCAACGTTATTTATTATCCTTACATTGTTTACAATTCGAATCAATAATACAATTCAATTGATATGTCGTAAATCAATTAATATCAATTATTCATTAATTTGATACCTAGATTGCAATCCTAAAACATTAATGAAGTAATCAAGACATTATAGTCACTGTAGTGTTTACGTTTAACTTAAATAACAATTAAACTTGAGTGATTGATTCTTTCGCTGATTCGCCGTCGTATGTTTTCTTAAATAATTCTGAACTTTTTATAATCTGTGGGTATAGACCTCGGCTAAGGGCTCCATTTGAGGACAGCAAGGGACAGGCTGGATCGGATTGTGATTATTTAGGGAAAAAAAGAATTGAAAATTACCTTTTTTTATATGTCAACGGTAACATATAGTTTATGTCACAGAGAGGTTAGGCTGAACGAAGACACGCGGAGTGACTGCTTACGTCGCAAAAACAAAGTTGTCGTTGCTATCTCGCAACATAACTAACAGTCACCTAGTCAAAATTGTCTAAAAAATTCGTCTGCTCGACAACGTAATGTTGTGGAACTGTCAAAATGAAAGCTATTACTACTGTTAGTGTGTTACGCAATTACCCCGCTGTTCTGTTTACGATAAACAAAACTTTTAGATTCTGTTGTGCGTACTGTTTCACGGCACGCTTCTGTTGCATTGTTTATAAGAAAATAAGCATTACCTACATACTGGGAATAAAACCAGTGTACACGCCATAAGCTCCCGTATCAACACTGCCTTAAACACAGTGTATGCATGGTCTTATTAATATAGGTTAAACAATCCGCGCGTGGATAAAGAACTAACAAATTCTGCAATCAGAACAGGAGAGGATATTAAATACGGTTGGTTAAATAAAAACAGACAACATAAAAATTAATTGTAATTTTCAGGTATTTCTAATGGAATCTGCATAAAACTCTCTACATTTGAATAGGGACTACACTCCAAGGGGTATCGTACTACCCTGTAACTGGGTCGTGGAGGTCAGATAGGCAAACGCTTCATGTAAAATACTGGTATTCAGCAGTAGCCGGTTAGACTGGAAGCCGACCCCTCATCAACATCTGCCCAGCCTTTCCCCAACTATGTTAGTTGGGGAAAGGCTGGGCAGATATTGATGATGATGACTCCCAACGAATTAAAACATTACGTATTTATACCATGTTACTGCAACAACAAGGCAATTTGAACCTTACATGTAGGTAGGTTTCTAAGCTAACAAATAACATTATTTTACGACCACCATCCAGTACAAGTCTAAAGCGTTAAGCGAGATGCTTCTGTAAGTAATCTTTTAAGCCGCTACACTGACGTAAAAGACTTGGGTAAAGTTATCTAATGGAAGATACCGTGATGCAAACTAAATATCAAATTGTAAACGGATCAAAATGACGAGCTACATAAAAGTAAGAAACAAAAAGTATTGATTGGGACTCGCACAGGAATATTACAAACTAAACTAATCACACTCATAGAAACATAAAATTAATCAAATAAGTAAAACACACACATAATCAAATTATGAACGATAATTATGTTGTTTTAATTGGATTGCATAGACCTAGATAAAAATCTGTGATTTTTATCCAGGTCTATGCAATCCAATCCTATAGCCTCCTAATCCTATAGCCCCCCGGTGGTTAGACGTCGAGGCGCGGTCAAATGCACCGCTGCAGCGCGCGCTGCCACACGCTCCGAAAGCTTGCACTTGCCGCCGCGACGCGTCCCGTGTGTGACTCCCCTTACTTCCGTGCGTTAACTCAGCCCGCGGCTTCTTTTAAGTAGTCGGTCTTCCGCCTTGCATTGCGTACTACCCACATATGATGTAGTTCTAAGACTTAGGATATTCTCAGTGCCATGAAGATGAACTTCAGAGACGCCTAGGTATGTACTAGTTATTATAATAAGTCGTAAAAGTTAAAGAAGACAGGGAACTTCGTTATGTCGTGCCGAGAACAATTATGAACAGTTGTGCAGCTCTTGTGCGGAATTAAAAGTAATCTCTTGAATTGGCAATGCTCAGACGAGGGCAGACATAACAACTTTTTTAAAATTAAATTAATAATTACTTAAAGTACTTTCAGGAAAAGCGTTGAGAAATTACGGTTCATTATTCTGCTTGGTCGTAAAATATTCGCGTTTTGTGCTGTTCAACCAGAATGGGGATTATCCTTAACTTTTTTAAACAAACTAACCTGCGTTTATAGACTTTGAACAAATTGAAAAAATAATTAAAACAAATTGACCTGCATTTATGAACTTTCACAAAAACTTTTTTGTTGGCATTTAATTCTATTTCTTATAAGGATAGAAAAACTGTATGAAACCAACCGAGTTTAGGGTAGGTACAAGAAATGTCTCAAATGGCAAAAAACTTTTCCGAAAAACTATTCGTAGTGATTTATCATCTTAACCATGGTTTTTTATAAAATATATTTTAACGTCTTTCCAAACATAACATGAAAAACGAGTCACATTGTAGTGACTTGTGAGTACTAAAAAAATTTTTTTCTCACTCTACTTTTTCTGGAGATTCTGATGAATCAAGAGATTTAAGATTGCGCTTTGAGTTTTTCATAGTGACCAGTACATTTAAACTACATATGAAAAATGTCTATTCAAACTGCTTTCTTAATTTCTACCTACGATAATTTCTTAAGAAATGTGCATTATGGAGAACGTTTCTACCTTCTTCTGCCAACCTCAGTTGATCTAAAATAGTATTTTAATTCTTATACAAAACTGCATCAAATGGCACAATACAAATAAAACGTAAGAATTGTCATTTTTCCAGCTGAATGCACCATTCTTACAAAATCTGTGAATGCAGCTATTACTCAAAAAGTTAAAGACCGTCTCCTAAAAACGTTTTGAACCTGCCGTACAAAATCCTGTAAATTGTAAGAATATATTTTTCTCAAAATTACCGGGTTATATTTTTATGTCCCTTTGCACAAGAGTACAGATGGTGTCAACATCTACCTAGCTTTTTCACTATGTTGGGTTCGGCTTCCAGTTTAACCAGATGCAGCTGAATACTCAGTAAATACAAGCTTTTGATGCTCAGCTCTGGACGTAAACAATTAGAAGCAATGACGTTGTATAACATTGTTAATGGCAATTTTGACTGTATAGATTTAAACAATGTATTGTGCTATGCAGTCCCCAGGACTGTTCATAGACGGCAGGTGCGTGAAGGCAAACTCTTTGCAGTAGGTACCTGCCGTTCTAACACTGGTCTGCGTTCGTCAGTTCAGGCGAATGGCAGCAACCTACAATGAAGTATTTGAACACATACACTACTTTAAAATAAGAAGCAGTTTATTAAAATCCAACATTTTCATTACTTCCCAGAATGTGATTCATATTAAGGACACTATCAAATGGTGTAATAATACAGTCTGTGTTTTTTTTTAATCAAAATCAACGAGTTCGATTCCCGACTAGAAATATTGATTTTTCAAAAATGCAATGATGCAGTTTTAGTTTTCGTTAAAATCGAGGCCAAGACTCGTTTAAGTACTTTTCCGCTATTTCTCATAGTTTCAGATTTGGCTATTCACGCCCACTTGAAAAATTCAACCTGTATACGATGCATAAAATATTCTGGGAAAAAAAATCCTTCTTTCAGTCCACCAGTAAGTACTACCACGTACCTACTCTTTGTTGCTCGGCGCTTGCTCTCCTCGCTTTTTTAACGATATTGCAATAACATTTCTGGCTGTCGCATATCTACCGTGACTTGGTTATAGTTTGTTCAGAGTATTTTTTTGTCTTTCCAATGACCAGTGTTTGAAATTGGAAAAATTAAAAATACTCTTACTAAAAAAATACAATTTAACAAATCGTTTTTACGTTTTTTGTTTTTCAAAGTCTTCAAAGGCAATGTGTGGGCGAAGCGACAAATCCAGAAATATGTATTAGGCAATGGCTTATTGGTTGATTCACCCAAAAAAAAGTACACTATATTTTACTCTTATCACTTCTGTGCACATTGCGTGTTATTTACTGGAAATGCGTCAGTTTACCGTATCGGAAATCAGTGACAGATCAAAATTAGTTTTCTGTCAATGCGCAATTGTAGTTGGTTAATAAACATACGACTTTAAATTAATAATAAATTAAGAATGAAGAGTTTGTTTTTTTGAACGCGGTAGTGGAACTACCTGTCAGATTTGAACAATTCTTTTAACATTTGATAGCCCAATTCATTAGGAAGGCTATATATAATTTACGGATCGGTTAACACGCTAGGACCCTTAAGAGCTGAGCAAAAAGAAAAAAAATCAAGAAGACGCTAAGCGAAAACGAAGAAACCGCGTTTAAAAAAGACTTTACAGTAGTGATAAATAAAAAAGACTACAGTATGCAGTAGTGACAAATAAAAAAGGTTTAGCGTAATGATTACTTTTACGAACGATATAATAGATTTTTTTTTATGTTTCAGTAATTAAGGTGATATATTAAAAAAAAATTGCTTGTTCTTTATAGTGTACCTTTTTAAGTATTTATGTAATAGGAATTTGACATTTAAGTGTATATTTTTTGACTATATGGCCAACCATAATTATAGTCCATGTTCCATGTATACACTTCCGTTCCTTTTAAAGGATGCCCTAGCATCCTACACACGATACACGATACAATGAAATTTCATCGTTACTAGATTCTTCGAATTTTCACGCTTTGTCACTGATCTACTCATTAAAGGTTAAGAAGAAAACGGCTGCCTACTAAATTATGCGCTGTATTATAGGAAATAAAATATAGTTGGTCCCACAAATAAAGATTTTTCACTTCTAGTCCAACTCGTCCTGCGTTTATGTCAATATTGTGATCTAACTTTCGTACAATCTGGTCAGAATAAAATAGAGAGTTATAATATAATTGTTTTTCACACACGCTTCTCGCCTTAACCTAACGCAGTTATAGGAAATTATGATAATGAGTTTTTATGGTCTGGAATCTTTTAGTTTTTATATGATTTTCTCATTGAAAAAAAATATCAATAAAAATGAAAAATCTATCTAATGATCTTCTTTAAAAGATCGCTTTTAGCGATAAGACCGCCACAATGGGCGGTCTTATCTTATAAACCTTTGTAAAATTTGTACATTTATGTAAATTATTATTTTTGTAACTTGAGGAAGTAATGATGATGCGGTTTCGCTGAAGTAGTTGCACGAAGGCTGCGATGACGTTCATACTCGGGGTCACTGAAGTGAAGAAACAATTTTATAGTTTATACAACCTTCGGACATTCACATTCAAGCTAACGCAATGTAATGTGAACTTTTCTAATGCTAATTCCTTCAGAAGAGAATTTGTAGCTTGTTCATCGACTTTTTTCTTTATCAAACGATTTTCTTCATCCACCTCTCCTAAAATATCCATTACCATAAGCTACATCAGCTTATTCACTTTAAAAGTGTTGTTGGGGTTTCCTTTAGATATTCAAAAGAGTTTTTAGTTTAGTAAAAGTGTATAGAATATTTTTTATTATGTACACCATAGATATCTAGGGTGTACATAATAAAGCATATTCTATCTATCTGCCTATGATTTAGGAAGGGTGGGTAGCGCTTAGCGTGTGATTTGTACTTCGCTTAGAAATTGCAAATTGTATTTTCTTACCATATAACCGGAAACTAGAACAAGACGCCCAAGATAATTTGTTTATACTTAACAAAATCTACACCCTGTCATAAGATCTTTCGAGAGCTAGGCAATCTCGGCTGCTATGCGGGTAGATACAAAATTAAAATTAAAAACAATTTCTGACCGGGGCCCCAAGTCTGCTAATTTCAATGACATGTCCCACTATTACGATTCAATCGAGAGTCAATTATAATTCAATTATCATTGTGACAAAATGCGTATTCTGCTAAAACTTAAATGTGTTGTCAATTGAATTGTAATAGAGAATCGTAATTGGATTGCAATGGTGTTAGTTGAATATTTCGCGGTGTTGCCTATTAAAATCTATCACGGCACTGAATGAATGAATGAGTTATAATTTTTTAATTTTTTGTTTTTTTTTTTTTATTTCTGTGATTGAATTACGACTCATAATAAATATATTGTCTATAATGAAATGCCTTCTCGATAGAATAAGACCAAATGTTGTAAAAAACACTACATATAATACGGGGACTGTGTTGCCATAGTCAACAATTTGATGCTGTCACGGAAATGTCACTTTCAATTCAACCAACTTGTCAAAATGTCAAGTGACTGTTGATTATATTTTCAATTTTCTTAAACAGTACTTGTAAAAGTTTTTAAAAGTTAAAAACGAGTAAGTATTTGCAAAATGACAAATTAAATACTTAAAATCTTTGTAAAAGTTCATTCAAATTCGTTGACTGCAATTATTATGGGGCAATATATAGTTATATACTTATTGTGTAACTCTTTTAGGCGGACTGACCGGTAATATGAGTATCCTACAAATTGAAGGCCTATTAGACTTCCTGGAAGCGCAGCCGGAGCTTGCGCTTGGGCGCTACTACTAATGCTAGTGCGATTAGTATCTAAAATACAAATTTTATATTACAAAAATTGTATTTACTTAAAATAGAATAGTTACCTACTCAATACTTAGACAATTTATATCTAAGCACCACTTTACTAACCTTCAAATTAGGAGATATTGCATCCTTACGCCCTTGTTGTTGAAAACAGTAGGAATAGTAGGAGTTAACTTTTTATAAAGCGCCTTCGTTTGTTCTTTTCCGAGTCGGAACGTTTTGATAAATTCTGACTCAGGTAAATCACGAGACGGATCTACACTGAGCCTCATTGTAGCTCGGGATTTGCGACGTTGCCGAGCCAATTCTAATGATCGCTGTCGTCGACGGCGATCATTAGAATTGGCTAAATCCAAAATACGCCAACATAAATTTGGTGGCCTCATTCTTATTTTAAATTACTAAAATCTATCGTTGTTGAATTGTACTTCAATGGTAAGATTGTCATTGAGAGACGATTCACATAAATGTCAAACAAACATCAAATAACGAGCGGACTACCAATAATTGTAAGATCGAGACACAACTGTGACACGATTGAAGAGCAGAATAGCAAATTCAATGGCAGTTCGATGATATGTAAATGGAACACCATTGGTCTTAAATAAGTAGTAGAATACCAAATGTGCCAAACTATTCAATCGAGATGCAATTGAGATTCAATTGAAGCATTTGTAAATTAGCAGACTTGGGGCCCTGATTGCGACGCGAACTGTTGTTGAACGAATCGTTATCGAATTGTTATCAAGCTTGACGTGTATATTCGTTTGTGTTTCCATTCCAAACGCAGCCTGCGTTTGAGTTCTGTCGACGTGCAGTGTGCTTTAGCCTTTGTGCTTCAACGCTGAGTGACTGACTGCTGGACCAATCCGTCTCTTTGATTCTAAAATGTACGGACGCATGATGGATACTATAAACTGCGTAACTTACACATTGAATGGGCAACTAGCTTCACGACCCCTTGACAGTTCGAAAGTGCCTGTAATTGGTGTGTTTGAAACAAATGCTGTGAGTTTTGAATCCGGCACGCTAACTTTTAGGATTGGTTAATTTTAACGATGGATTTTCGCTGTAGGTGCTATTTCTAAACTTTTTTTTTTTTACTCCCGTGTCGTGGGTGCGTTTACAAACATCTAAACTCACATACACAAACATCTAGACCCGGCACAACTACCTGTAGGCAATACAAATATTTGTTCCGTGCGGGAATCCAACCGCAGCGCAGCAGTCGATCGCTCAGCCACTGCGCCAACCGTGTCAATATTAGATATTTGATAGATACATTATATCATTTAAAAAAGATGCTTCACATTCTGTAAGTGGTTTATACGTGTTTCATTTTGTAAAATAAAAGTTCGTGTTTGATTATTTGATGTTTTTATAAAAGTAACCAAAAAAAAAAAATCTTTCATGAATAATAATCAGTCTAACTTCTTAATCAAAACTTAACAAAATCTAAATATGATTTTAAAAAGCATTTGAACGGTACGTGGGGTTTGATTCACATAACATTGACAATTATTAATTGTAGGGGAATACGTAATATTAGGGGTTAAAGTATGAAATTGCCGATTTGTACTGAAAAATTGAAATTAGTTTTTTTTTTAATTTAACATATTTATTTAATCAAAATTATTACCATTATTATCTATACATTGCTGCCATCTAATAGGAAGGTCATTTATGCCTTTGCGATAGAACTCTCGTGATCTAATTCGACAAACTGTATGAAAGCATTTTGTACTGCCTCCTGAGAAGAAAACTTTTTATCACGTAGAAAATTGTCCAAATCACGAAAAAAATGGTAGTCCGTTGAAGCAAGGTCTGGCGAATACGGAGGGTGACGAATTGTTTCTAATTGCAGTTCCTGTAGAGTTAAAACGGTTTCTCGTGCTGTATGAGGTCTCGCGTTATCATGGAGCAATAATGGTGAAGATCGATTCATGAGTCGGGGCTGTTTCACTGCTAGTTTTGCTATCATTGTTCGGAGTTCGGCACAGTAGACATCTGCCGTTATTGCTTGACCAGATCGGAGAAAGCTATAGTGAATAACACCATGCTGAGACCACCAAACAGTTACCATTACCTTTTTATTGGTAAGCTTTGCTTTTTCATCACGAAAGCGTTTAAACCAAAATCGCACGGTCCGTTCATTAGCAGTCCCCTCTCCAAACGCAACATTGATATTGCGAGCTGTTTCTGCCGCGTTAGTTCCGCGTCTGATTTGATATTTGTGAGATTTTACAGAATACATCGGCAGGTGGAAGTACAGCTCACTTCACCTAATTTATCACAGTGAGATTTTCAGAATACGCCGATGGTCATCGCAAAACACCTTTAATTTATGAAAAGCACTTCCAAAACGCGCAATGAATTCAGAAGCAATCAACTAGGTGCATGTCCAACTTAAAAAGCTTAATGAAGTCATAGCTCAATAATTCAGACAATAGTTTCACCATGACTTTTCAGTTTCTAAAGTTCAAGACGTTTCAAGGAGATACAAAATGACGTTTCAAGGTGATACAAAATTATGTTCTCAAACTATTCAATAACTGGCCATCATTCTTGCTGGCATGCCACTACAAGCGCTCCTCTCCTATACATATATTTATGAAGAAAGTTACACCAGCAGCCGTCACTTAGAAAGTACTTCAGAACATCAATCTTTAAGTCCTTTTGGTTTCTTTAATACTACGTTTTATCCTTAGATTCTTGTATTAAAGTTAAGTGACGTTTTTTTTTTTTTTTTTTTTTTTTTTTTTTTTTTTTTTTTTTTTTTCAGGATGGGAAATCATCAAATGACTCCTCCCGATCTGGGTGGAGCAGAAGGGAGTGTCAGACTCTTACTGACTAAAACCCACCCGTGTTCCTTCCTTAGCCCTTTATGTACCAGGGCAGCGGTAACCCTTTCGGACGATCCCGCTACCCCGGCAGGAAGTTAAGTGACGTTTAACCATCAAAAATGTATGGTTAAACAGTCGCTAATCACTACTTATCCTTAAGCAACGTTTATGAATAAAGGGGTAAGAGAATAAAGACATCAGTAATAAATACGTTCTTGTCAAGTTTTCTTTACCTCTGTTCCCTCGTGTTTATTAACTCTCATACTAGGCAATTTAAGGAGAGGGCTAGTGGCTAAGTAATAACAGCCACACTGTTCAATCGATCAGGTTAAGCTACGCTTGCCGCGGTTGGTCAGTGGATGGGTGACCATCTTTACATACCAAGACCCCTCCGTGCTTCGGAAAGCACTAAAGCCGTTGGTGCCGGCTGTCATTCGTAGATCTTTGACAGTCGTTACGAGTCGTCAGAAAACTGAAAGTCTGACAACCAGTCTTCCCAAGGGATATTGTATTACCCACTTACTGGGTTGTGGCGGTCAGTCGCTTCAGCTGTATCCGGTTAGACTGGAAACCGACCCCACCATATTTGACAAAAGGCTAGGCAGATGATGACTAAACAATTAAAGGAAACCGTTTAGCGATGTCTACCATTAATAAATTAAAACCTTTAATGAGTTTAGTATTCCGGCTACTGACTTAGTACAATAGCAACTGGTAACGACCTCGCGGTGAGATAATCCGTGGTTACCGCATCATTACTTATGCAGTAATAATCTCCATAAGTTAAATATTTTTGTTTTATATGGCCATTCATTTGATTCAGATTGTATAATAATTTCCCACAGGCCATACTCTACCGACACATCGTTAGTTTGTGGGCAATATGCCTGATTTCATTCCCATTTTGACTATCTGTGAATATCATAAAAATTTTCGAGCTTATGGGCTGATTGTTCAATCGACAGATAATTTTTATTCGGGGAATAATCTGACAGTTTTTGTATGGAAGAATCGTCAAAAATTCAAAATTATTCCTCCGATAAAAATATCTGTCGTTGGAAAAATCGGCCCATAATCATACAAACAGTATGGAGTTCAGTTCAAAGACATTTATTTCTCAAAAAAACAACATTACGGTTCACTTACATATTGAGAAATGTATAGAAAATATATAGTAAAAGTAGATACAGTCTCTGTGATCACATACAGTTATACAAAACAACAGAATTAAAATATTCAATAGGTGACATTCAGTGTTAGTACTTCTTTCTAACGTATTCATCTAGAGCTTTTTTATGTGTATACCATATGTTACTGTTAAACACATCATCAGGTATTTCAGTATAAAGTTTTGCTCTCTCGTATAGTATATTTTTCCTACCATAGTTAGTTCTAGGTTTTCTTAATTCCATTTTGTCTCGTCGTCTTGCGTTATATGTTTAAGTTTTCTTTTTAAAGTTAAGTTGTGAATGTGTGTCTTGTGTTATGATTTTATGTATTAGGACGCATGTTTTAAGTGTGAAGAGTTGGTTAATTTTAAGTATTTTGGTATCATTGTAGATTTTGGTGGTTGGTGTAAGGTAGTAGTAGTTGTAGAGTGTTTTTATTGCTTTATTTTGTAATATTTGTATATCCTGGATTACCGATTTTGCTGCAGTTACCCATATCTCAATGAGATATTCTATGTGGGGTCTAACAAGAGAGTTATATATCATTGCGCGAGCTTTTTTAGGAATGCAATCAGACATTTGACGCAATGCTCCTACCAGAGGTGATAGTTTGGACTTAATGTAATCAATATGGGGTTTCCAAGTTATCTTAGTATCTAAAATGAGAACCAAATATGTTTCACTGCTTGATTTAGCAATATCTTCGTTGTTTATGGTTAGTTGGATTTGATTGAGGATTTTCTTATTTTTTGCAGCAAATATCATGTATGAGGTTTTCTTTGTGTTAATAGTTAGCCAATTTGACAGAAACCATATATTTAGGATATTCAAATCATAGAAAGAAAGAAAGAAAATACATTTATTTGCGGCAAACATGACGCATGAAAAAAGGACATAAACACACAAATAAAAAACAAGTTGGGGGTAAACATGCGTCACCTTCACGCAAAACGGGCATCGCTCAGTATAATGCTAAGACCCTATACGAGACAGAGCTCCAGCGCTGGTTTTCAGCGGCAGCCGGCGTTGACGTGATGACGTTAACCAGTGCAGCATGCAATTATACACAAATAAATAAAAACAACAATCAAAACAAGAAATAAAATAAACCATTGCAACATATGATCATCTTGAGTTTCTTTCACTATATCAGTAAGATTGTGGTCAAAGTAGAACAAGTAAGTATCATCTGCGTAAAGTGTGATACTGCCTGAAGTTTTAACACTGCTGATGCTATTGCATATTGCAAAAATAATAAGGGTCCGAGAATTGACCCTTGAGGGATTCCGTAGGTTAATTTACAGGGTAAGCTTTCATAATTATCAATTTTCACTATTTGTGTCCGGTTTTCTAGATACAACTTAAGTATTCTGTGTGCGGATTCCGATATTCCTACGTCAGTTAACTTCATTAAAAGCAAATCATGATTAGTAGTTATTGAATGTATCCAACGGACTCTCTATGGAATCGTCTGGTTCAAATATCCCACATATCATTTCAGAAACAAAGGAGCATTATTGAAGTAGAACGTGACGTGGAAACAAACGAGATATGCCGTAATATTGAATATGAATGTTGCATATCTTCATCTGAAATTCACAATGAATTGACAGTATTAACGTGAAAACTTCATTATGCGCCCTTTGTGCTCTTTCTGAACAGTGACGTGGGTAGGTTGGGTTGGTGTATCGGGTATACTAGACGTCAAAGTGTATAATAATAATACGGGAGCTAGACGTTGAATCGTGTATGACTCGGATCTTATAAGTTTTCACTTCTATCGTGCGGTCATAAGCACACACTCTCTTTTTTTTTCATTAAGCTTTTGAATATCAAAGGATCTTTATTAACCGACAACACACACAAATGAGTGCGCAGTCGCAGGGGCTCTTTCTCACACAATGAATAAATTTATACATAATGATTATTAAAAAACTTGTTGCCAAGATACGTAGTTTCATTTACAAACAATCACTTAATTCTATTTCTATGATAAAAAATCGCTCTAATTATTGTATTGTACGAGAATAATGTTAATGTGCCATTAAACGTCAATACATTGTATTAAGTATTCTATTCGATGTTCATAAGGAATACAGCACCCTAATTGCGTAACACACTATTAATCTTAATCTGAATCATTTCGAAGAATATTGCTATTATAGAGGTATGAGGAACAGGGTGTAAAGTTCACTCATCCTCCATAGAAAAGGGAGGATCCTCCAACCAGACGGGTGTTGTGTCTGGCGGGCAATTGCACCACGATTGATGTTGGGAAATTGTATCTATGCTAATTGCGCGGTAAACTCTGCTTGCGAGATGCAGGATTTGCGTGACGTCAGTATGACGCGTTGTTCGCATGTGGCGTTGTAGAAACCGCTACATCACTCCTATTGCTTCTTAAGTTCGAAAAAATTGTCTGCTCAACTACGTAAATAACGCAATGCAAGTTGTTGAACTGTCAAAATGAAAGCCATTGCTACTTATATTGTGTTACGCAATTATCCCGCAGGAGTAAGCCATAACATCGAAGAGGTGGAAATGAGCTCGTTCGTGGCAATGCGGAAATTAAGAAGAACTACCGTTTGCATTTGTCCATTTGTGCTTTATCTAGGGCTTAAACAGCTTTTTGTCAGCGTTTCCTAGGCAACATAACCGCCAAAAAATTCATTTAAATGTCAACAACATGACTACAATCATGCTATGACGTCATTTCACGCCTACTGTAGAATAAAGGAACACTATCATCTTTTCTATTATGTATCAGCCAATATATTTGCAATTTTATGAGTATCAAAAACAAATTGTATTTTTATAATTTTTGCTCTTCGTTTTGTAGGTTCTGCTTATACCCTTAACAATTTTAAACTTTTATTATACATAGAACTTTTGTATAATATCTTGACTCTAGCCGTTTTGTAAAGTAACATAACCTATCTAAGAGCCGGGTGATCTGTAACGATGTTGACCTCGCTTCCTATGAGTTCTACATAAAATGATGCTAAATAGCCTGTAGCCTTCCTCAAGAATTGGGCTAGCACATACAAAAAAAAAAAAATGTATTCTGACTGTTAGTTCTAGAGATTAGCGCGTTCAAACAAACTCTTCAGCTTTATTTTAAATGGGCTGATGTTGGCTATTTTTAACCGACTTCAAAAAAGGAGGAGGTTTTCAATTCGACTGTATTTTTTTTATGTTTGTTACCTCAGAACTCCCTTATTTATAAGCCGATTTGCAAGGATTTACTTTCAGATTGGTCCCATAGAAATTTCATCAAAAACAGTTCAGCAGTCTGGTTTTTAAAACAAAATTACTGGTAAAAATTACAACACAAAAGTAAAAAAAATATTATTTACAAAAAGAAAAACAACCGACTTCTCAAAAAAACACTACAAGGTGAAAAATAACTTTAATTTCGGAACAGTTTTATATCGGTGTTTACCCGAAATGAAAATGATTTGATTTGATTTATTATTAGTATAGGTAAATATTGTACGTACCAATGCCAGTTCCTCTTAAACGGAAATAGAAAACTTTCTTTTCTTCTCTTTATGATGTCCCGCGGGCTGCTGCTCGCTACAATGCAGCACTTGCAGGTTTTCATACCAACTAACATATCGAACTCCACGCAGATTCTATTTGCCGAGCGTTTTTCCAGTTATGTTGGGGTTGGCTTCCAGTCCAACCGGATGCAGCTGAATACCAATATTTTACACAGAGCGACTCACTACCGTACCTTCACAACCTACGACACCCCTTTGTAAGACTGGTTGTCAGACTTTTGGGATTCTGGCTACCTGTAACAACTGTAAAAGATCTGCGAATGACAGCCGGGTCCAACGGCTTATTGTGCTTTCTATAATATATAACGGCTGGTCACCCATCCACGAACCGACCGCGGCAAGCGTAGCTTAACCTTTGATCGACCCGTGTGACTGTTATTATTTAACTGTAGGCCTCTCGACTGGTACTACATGACGATTGCGTGTATGAAATAAGTGCAGTTTAATTTTACATTGTAACCAAAGAAAAGTCTTCTGAGTTTGTAAGTACGAAATATACCTACTCTTTATATGGACTTTGGTACTATCTCATTACATGTAATTACTTTAGGTGCCATTAACACAATATAGATCTTATAACTGTTCTGTTACCTAGTCGAAGTAATGTAGCTGGTGTACCAAAATAAAGTTCTTGATAACTCAGGATAAGCATATTCTGCCTATAATGTTCCCTAATGTACTGCTGGGACACACGCCTCCTCTCTGTGAGAGGGAGTGGGCCGTAATGCACGACGCGGGCCCAGTGCGGGTTGGTAGATGTCACATGTCTTCGAAGTTTTGGTTCTAGGACATACCGGTTTCCTGACGAGGTTTTCCTTCACCGTTCTCAGGCCAGTGGTGATGAAATAATTTACACAAAGTAAAGCGTCTGTATGGGTTAGATAACTCATAAGTCTGCAATGATCACTTATAAAAACAAAAATATTGCGGATCATCGATATCGCCCAGCCTTCTCATGATCCCATAGCTGATCACATAGCCGTTATCTGCGCATTCATCAAACTGTAACATTGAGCAAAAATCATTGCTGGGAAATTACATTTATTTTTGGTTTAATAATTCGCTGTTTAGCGAGCAATGTGACGTTCGCTTCTGGTGCATGCAAAGGTTAACTTTAAAGCAAGTTGTAGGATATTTAAAGTTAAGTTCTTATTTAAAATACGTTTTCATTTTGGTCTTCAATATCTCCGTAACCAGAAGGTTGCCAGGCCTCATTCAGTACAAATAAATGAAAACAATGATGGGGACTTTCCTGACTCTCGGTTTTCTTAAGCGTATTTTTACACCCGTTAGGTAACGTGTTTATTCACATCTTTAGAAGTAGGTTTGCTTGATAGGTCAATTGCTCAATTTTCAACCCCACGTGAAATAAACGAAACATTTAACGAGATGGAAAATACATGTGAAGGTAAATGCAATTTAGCCCTTCATAATAAGCGTCTCAGCTGAATTATGGCGAGATATGAACGTATTTATCATTAGTACCGCATGACATAAGGACTTAATTTGTATTTCGCAGTCCTTTAGTCATAGGAGTTTGCAGACTCTACGCAAAAGACATAATTTCTCGCTCTGCTCCCCGTTGCATATTCGCCCCAAGATATATCATTTAAATTAAATGACATATTACAAGCATTAATTCAAATCTGTCTTGCCATAAATAGGTTTTCAGTAGGCTGAACCAGACTTACAACCAATACTGTTATCTTATTCTTGCACTAAGATGCCTACTTTGCCTACAGACAAGTCACTATCTTGATCAATTATATATCTATCTACACCGGCAATAAATATGTATTTTCACCGGCTTCATAAGGTTCATAACTCATTTGTTGGACTTGGTATAACCTTTTATAACAAGATACCCTCTTCTTTGCTAGACTTGCCTTTTAATGCGTTTAAAGCTCAAGTAAAATCCAACCTTTGTTCAAAGGCATACTATTCCATCAACGACTGCTTACACGATAAGAATAGTTGGTCGCCCTAATTTAACGCAAGACGTTTATGTTCTTTATCCAAAATTAGTTTACTGACAGGTTATTGTTATTAACTTATTTATTTATTTTACTTCGATGGTCTTAGTTTATCATTTGTGACTTCAAGTAACAGCTATGTGAACAGAACCCAGCAATGCATAAATATGAAAGCTGTCACGCCCTTTATGCCTGGAGGCTTTTATTTGGGTAGTAAGTTTTTATTTACATTTTAATTTTAATGAATTATTTTTTAGCTTGAGTACGTATAGTTTTTATTATATTTGTTGGTGTATTGGCGTGTCTAGCTGACATATGGCAAATAATTTAATTTTATGTTCAGGTCTTGTAATGTTAATTATGAACATAGGTTCCTAGTATTGTATACTGATTGTATACAATACTAGGAACCTATGTTCATAATTATAATAGGAAACTATTTTCTAACTGAACAGACAGCTGTGCTGCTGGGCAGTTTGTTGCGCCACTTCTTCTTCCCAGCGATTGCACTAGAAAGTGGTGAAGGGCGGGCGTTTTTGGGGGACTGTCTTTTATAATTTTGACGTTCGATAAGTGCAGATTCTCAGCCTAATTTGAATAAATGACTTTTGATTTTGATTCTACATGCAAATATATCCTGTGATATAATACTTACACAACGTCATGACAAACTTAGAACATTGGTTGTTTGTCTTATAACATGTAGCTGTAGGTATAACCCGCGATTACACCTTGGTGTAAACATACATGAACTAAACATACATATACTATAACATACCAAGGTATCAAACATGGTATCAAATTTTTGGGTTGGTGGGATGGTAATTTTTGGGTTCTAGGACATGCCGGTTTCCTCACGTTATTGTACAAGCAAACAAAAAATAAATTACTTCTATACTTACATGATACATGTTTTATACACGACATGTTTCTGACAAGTCTGTTGTAAGACTTGTTTAAAACTATTTTCACAAAACAGGGCCCTAATTCACTATGACCACTTAACGATTCCTTACTTCGTAACCACGACAATTCCTTAGCTATTCCCGTCATTTCGCACAGCTTCGTTCATTGTGTCATAGAGAATAAGGCCCTAAGGTTTAAAAGTTACGATACCGTTTATATCATTTTTGAACTAGTCTCACATGTGCGGACATGCATTCCCTTAAGCAGTAATACGACACTTTATGATGCAGGTTTGTTTAATTCTCACCTGTAAAGCGTAAAATTTCAAAGTAAGCAGTAGATAGGGCGGGGTCCAGACATGGGGATACTATGTTGAGCTAGGTCGGACACAAATGTGACATCTTACTAAGAGCTTTGTAGTCATTAAAGATAAACTGTCTAAGTTTTAAATGCAATGTTGTTTAAATAAATCTTAGTATTTTTTATAGTTTTGCCTCAGAAATATTATAATTATTTGTTTTTTGTCGGAATTGCATAAAAATAAAGTAGTTAGAAGAATGAATGAATAATGAAGAACCTGTAAAAATACCAAATTCGCTTATGCATAATAATAATCAGCCTATAATGTTCCCACTGCTGGGACACAGGCCTCCTCTCTGTGAGAGGGTGTGGGCCGTAATCTACCACGCAGGCCTAGTGCTCATAGTTCAAATAATTTATTGATAAAATAAAATAATCTCGGAATATAATGGGAAATCCCCTGACATTAACAATGACGTGCCAGTTGTTCTTATTCAGCTATCGATCTGCTAATTATTGCTCATTTAATTTGACGTCACGATTCTTCAGTCAATTGATAGGCACCTACATTTAATGTAACATGTTCAAAGAAATCACCAAACGGTTGGTTGACACTTCCCGTGACCCAAGGGCTGGCCTTTACCTACATTGGCAATGCCTCCAGTCTCTTAGGGTACATTACCAGTCGACAGCGATGCGGAGGAATTTATCGACACCATATTTTAGTTCTTTAATAGTTTTAGGTAGTTTTGATTATTATATTTTAATAATAATAGCTTGTTAGTTAATTTTGTAAAAGAAGTTTATCAAATATATTTATTTTATCCTATTCGACATGGTTAATTTTTATAGTTGTTTTATTTTCTCATAATACTCCCTGCTAAGCCCTGATGAAGAAGCTTTCAAGTTAAAAGTACGTACCTAAGAGTTTTCTTTATTGAGAGTCACATTTCTATTGTTTATTATTGGTACTTAATACCCTAAGTAGGACAAGCGTACGATGTTCAAGTTCATAACAAGATACTTTAAAAAAATAGAGACAGCATTCCCTGAAGGGTAACGGAGAGGTGCACCTATAGTTAGCCCTATAGATATGTTTAAGTGCCATGTAACAGGGGGCGAAGCTATTGCTACAAATCCAGACTCCGAGTTGCTACTGAAAAACTCAATATCACTTTGCCCGATCCGGGAACCTCATGCTCAGCAGTACAGCTTGCGACCACTATACCAACGAGGTAGTTCGGGGAACTCGCTGAGATATTAAGTGTGTACCGTATAAAACAAACTTTTACTAAAATACTGCAATCATTAAGATTACATTTATAAAAAAAAAATGTTTTTACAAATCTGAACTACGTTTATGAAGATATTTATAGAAGTTGGAATGTTGAAATAATTGGGGGACAAACGTTATGGCTACGAAACGTGCGGTGCCACGCGATAATTACGCAAAACCACCCTACAGCGAAGTCCTATAAAAAAACTTGTTAACACGTTTCACTCTAAGTACAAAATCAGTATTATTCTCTCAAAATCAAATAAATTATACGTATAACATTTTTTCCATGTGACTTGGCTGTCGGCTGTGATACAGTGTACTGGCTGGCGAAAGACGCTATATTTAAAACTTGGCATGGCTTACGTACGCGATGCACTCTACATCAACTTTAACGTAATCACCTACTTGCACTCTTACTATCAAGCGTTTCTACTATTCCAACTGATTGAAGCCAAGCCGTGTGGCTCTCGAAAAGAATCGTCCCCGCCCACTCTCCGATGCAACTGCAGAGGGCAAAGAGATTAGGAATATCAACAGTATGGACGGCAAAGCCCTCCCAACGCGATGACATCATTGTGCGATCACTAATCCGTTTGCCAAAATCTGGTGATTATGGAAATATTTCCACACGACCATTATAATTCTTGTTGAGACAGGCATGTTTAGCGGTGGATAATTTAATACAAGCTCTGTTTATGAGACTTCTCTCCGCATGTTTAAGCGTCCAAGTTTATTAATTACTTCTGCATCAAATGTAATGTGCTTCAATCATGCGTTGTGAGTCAACGTGTCATTTATATACATACATTTGTAATGTTGGTGTCTGCTCGTCTAGGCCATGTTTCACCTTTTTGGAGATACATGTCTGTGTTTTGGCAGCGTTAAACATTGTTGTAGTAATATTGTAGCAGTTTATTTATTTACACCTAAGGTATTTATATACAGACATTTTGATAACAATTTCGTTGTTGAAAGTAAGAACTACAAAAATAACAATCTGTATTCGTGGAACGCTGGAGGAGAAATTTCGTAAGGCATTTTAATTTTGGGCTGAAATGTGAAAGTTTGTGGACTCTGCAACGTGACTTGACCAAGAGTACAATTAGAACAAAAATAAACTCAGTGTTGTTGGAACCGAGTCTCTTGACAGTGAGTAATTAAAATAAGGCTCTCCAGTCTTGCGTAATAATAATGGCAACTGAAGGTTAGTTTTATAGAGGAGTAGAAGCGTCTTTCATTTAATTAAAAACAAATGCCGATCACACATTCATTTGACAACGGCAGTGATGTATGACCCTACGCTGCAGCGGTCACCCGACAGGTCGATGTTCAGCAGTCATTGAATATTTCCCGACAGATGTATATTTATACATATTTACTTATATACTTACCTACCATATTGACTCAAATGCATCGATCATACGAGTAATATATTAATTAATTGACATATTACGCGGCTTGCCAGCAGTACATTATAATTCATTTAGTGAATTATATTTATTTATATCTGAATAGCTCCAAGATGTTTGGATTAAATTTAGAGGTTTTGGCAACTTTCTTTAACGTTTACGATCATCGGATATCTTTTATTACGTGATGGCAATTTTCATAATTTATGTTTGATAAATATAATATTTTCTGCCATAGCAATAAGAAAGAACGGCGGAGGAACTTTTGAGACACATTTTTGTGGTTTTCTGAACTCAGATGTGAACCCCGCGTCTTGTGTAGGTACGTAGTTACGTACCTCAATTAGATAAGCAATCCGACCTTCTCCTTTCATAAATCTATAAACAAAGAGTGCCACAACCTGGTACCATGGATTCAGAGTAAAAAAAAATGCTTTTCCATACAATATGACCGCGTAGATATTGCACTTTTCTATGAAACAGTTTTTTTTTTATCACCTACGAATAATCCCTTCACTATCTAGGGGACCTAGAATCATATGCAGAGTTCATGGTTTCGGTTTGCGTGTCGAAGTTCTGCCACCCTGTTCAGTAAAATTATAGCGAAGTTAAACCTGTACATCGAATATTTTTTAAAAGATATTGCTACTATGTCTGGGAACGATTCTAATGCCGTAAATATAGTTTTAAGATTTTTTGTCTATTTGCCTGAATTTACGTTCACTCACGCGAATACTATCGGATTGATTCTGTTTATAAAATGTAGGTATATTTACATTAGTCAAAGTTGGATTACTGGTTTAGTACGTAGTCAAGCTGACGCGTTCGCAGAATTCTCAAGTTAAGCGCTTAAGTAGAGACTTAATAGGCTAAGCGCGCACCATGAAATTTAATACTTGTAATAAATAATCGCTAATTTGTCAACAATACCAATAAGTATACTTTAGTCCACGCACTGCGGAAAAAAATCACATGAGAGTTGTCAACGGATTTAACAAAAAAAAGTATTTGCGCTTGCGATTTTATTACGCGTTAACATGAGATTTTAAATAATCATCGCTGTGCGCGCTTAGCCTTAGGCCGAGATCTCTGAACGTTGCTTAGACTTAGGGCCGTATTACAGAACCTTACTCAAGACTCCAGCATTACTTAAAACTACTCAGGTAAATGTACCAATACTCGTCGAGTTTCGAAATTCACTGACTTTGAGGAACTGCTGTGTTAATTATTTCATTTATAACGATAGTTTTTACATAATGAAATAGATAATTTATCTGTTATTCTAAATAAGTAGTTAATTTCTATAATTGTCCGTGATAGTAAATACTAAAGATTTTAGACTGTTAGCAGAAAAACGGCAAGATAACTTTAATTCTAATAAATTTTTGCTTAGAATCGTCAATTGACGTGAAAACCTGGTTTCAAATTTTGAACTTGCCACAAATTCAATATTTCTGACCGACAAAAACATGTAAGACAATTTAAATGCTACAGTAATGGTTGAGCATTCAAAAGATAGGTCATATTTGTACCAATTTTGAGGCAGGATATAATTTACCTCATCCCTCTTTCACTAGGTATGTGTCGAAATTTTAATTCATATAGTGCAAAAAAACATGTTTAATTAGAACGGTGATTCTGGTGCCATTGTCAAGAGTTGGCAAAGTACTACCAGCACCTCAAGACAAACAACAAAAAAAATGGGAAACGCTCCTTCTCCGAAAAAACCAATAAAAATGAATTAAGAAGTACAATTCTATTAGAGAGATTAAACAGTTTGTCGCTAATGTCGATAGAATGTGATATGCTCGAAAACACAGATTTTGAAGATGTGATTAACGATTTTGCTCAACTCAAATCTAGAAGGGTACCTCCCTCTTCAATCGGCATAGATACTTATATAAGGACTAATCGTCGATGCTGGTTACTTAGTGTGGATTACATTATATTATCTATTCATCATATCTAATGTAACTCTAAAGAAATGAAAATAAAGCTAAAAGTTTGCATATCAACAAAATAGTGCTTTATTATGGTCATACCCCCATTATCCCAATGTGCCCTAATAGGTGATAGACGGCCCTGTCTTACAGAACCAGTTTCATGACTGTCTTCAAATTACCATAAAAATGAAATGAATATAAAACTACTTAGGTATAAAATTAATATTATTAGCACTTATCGGTAAACAAGATAAGGATGCCACTCCACTCCACACGAATGGAATGAATGAATCCTTTATACATTCAACGTTTTAAGATTTTAATGACTATAACTAAGTTACGTTATGGTTTTTTTACAAATTATACCATAGAATACTATGGTATAATTAGTAAAAAAAACCATAAAGTAATTTATTAGGTAATAATAACGTAATAATTTTCAAATACGACTGGTAGTTCCGGAGATACCTTCATACAAACATACTAATATACAAATTTTACCTATTAAAATAGGTATCGTTGTCATTGTCCTGTGCTTAACCCAATTTATTTAGAGTGTGTATTGTGTCCTTTTCTAACCATCTTCCTAACTTATTTATATTTGTCGGTGAAATATGAACCGATTCGTTGTTTATATTCAGCTACTGTCAATCTTGAAACATTGCGAATTCTTTTCAAATCTGACCAACTCATATAAAACTAATAATATTCTTTTTATGTTCGATAAAATAAAACCAGCGGGTATCAAAAGGAGTGTTTTGTGCAGAAAATAATAACAGCAAAAATATAAAGAAAATAATAATGAATGGAAATGATAAATCGTGATTTGTTAAATATTCGGCTTTGAATAATCATCAAGTGTAATGCGACTATTACTTGGTATTAAACATGGTATTTATTTGCAATAAACATGCGTGTTATTGTAGGTTTTATATGCATCAGTATCATCCTCGTAATTTTAAGAACGTTCAGTGATCTCAGTATCAATCTGTCAAAAATACCTCTAATTTCCCTAAATTTTTGAAAAAATTTTGACATCGTTCGCTGAGATTCATGAGATTGCGACTAGATTTTGAACGTTTTTAATTACGGAAATTGGCCTTCTGGCTTTTTCTTGTCCACATTGCCATCTTATGGTTGTAACTAACGATTTCCATGTTATATATTTAATTCCAATGTAACGATAAAGTACGAGTACGATACGATAGAGTCTCGGATAGAGTACGATTTTTTTTCCAGCATTTGTACGATTCGAATTGTTGTACGAGTATAACTCAATATTTTTTGGTAAACCTAATAGACGAGATAATAATTTTATCTCTAGGGCGTATGGAAAAGATAAACACACAAATTATGTGTTGCTATAAACAACAATAATTGCTCAGCGACCTTGCACCTGATGACAGTTGGCAACGGATCTAAATTTCAATACAAGATGCAGATACCGTACAGTCTCCACAATAGGCTAGACTCTAACTAACAGTAACAGACTGTATAGAACAATACTTTACAATAACTTCCCCGCACCTGCCAGACTCCGCTTTGTGATAAAGCCATGAAAAACAGGTGAGAATGCAAATACTTGACGACTATTTACATTAAAGATTAGAAAATGTCTTCTAGGTTTTCTTAGTCTGTGATGTAATGTGTTTTAATGACTAACAATATGCCGCAGACTGAATGTTTCGTATTGTGAGTTGCTCTAGGTCATCGTTTCTTGGACTAAGTGTGGACTAATGTGATCCTGGGGAGGTAAAGGTCAGGTCATCAGGGGCGTATGAACTACCTTGGAGAGATCTGACTAGATGAATTTGCGCCAGCCCTTGAATTGCGTAACACACCATCAACCACAATCTGAATAATTTTGAACGATATTGCTAATCCATCGCTTCATATGTTCTAAAAATGTGTCCTCTCAACAACGTAAAAAACGCAATCAATGTTGTTGAACTGTCATAATGCAAGTCGTTGCTATTGTTACTGTGTCCTATACAGTGAGGGCCTGTACAAATGGCAATCGCTTTTAAGCCGTTTCGTATTTCTACAACGACTTTCACACTTTTCTGTACTTAACTTATGTCAATATAATACATTTTTGGCTTTTCCATCACCTTTATCACTGATATAATCTTGGTCCCCTGGACCGGATGCACACACACAAAACAATGACACATTTTAGTTTTACAATTTGATTTAGGTATTCCTCCGACGCCGGCGATGATCTTGAAGCTGTAACAGTCACACACGGTACAGATTTTGGTCAAAGGGATCTGAAGATAGAACTTGACCACGTATCGTCCTTTGGTAGGAACAAACCAACCGTTTCTCCGGAAACGAGTCACACAGAAGCGGCGCCGGTGCGTTTCACTGGAGATTCCAGAAGCTCTTTAGCGTGTAGCGTTGTAGCTGTTTAGTTACTCGGCAAATGTCGAACATCACCCGGCAGCTTTTTATAAGTATAGTAATTAGTTACAGTCTGATTTGTGATAATCTACCCACTGAAGTAGGTATACTTAGTTCAAAATTAACCTTTAAGTTAACATTGAACTGTGCTACATGATCATAATTATGTGAACATAAGTAAAGAGACTCTAACATACGTAGTTCAGTATTATTAATATTGCAGTCCTGATAAAAACAGAAGATTTTCTTTGCATTACCAAGATATTGCGGAACTAATCGTTACGGCCTTCCATATAAACGGATTCATGTTTTCTCCTTCTAAATAGAGGGCTTGTCATTAAAAATGAACAACTAACTATTTACACTATGTAGGAGATTAAATAACTAACTAAGTAGGTATATTACTAAATACAAAAACAAAAGGACATTATTGACACACACACAACTTTATTGGATATGATAGAATTTCAGATTATTATTGGATATAATCCACTATCATTCTGAAATTCTATACCTAATGTTAGGTTTACTAGGTTCTCCCGAATTACAAGTCATCATACAGGTTCTAATTAGGTCAACTAGCAAAACCTCATAGACATGACAGGTATCGATATCATAATATATCAGAAAAAAATCCTCATTTGCTCCAAGAATAAGGAAAAAATTTGACAAAAACTCATTATCCAAACAATTTTTCTTTAAAATAAGCTTAATAAGTACAATAGATATCACTAAGTTTTCTTAAATAAAACCTTTCATAATTTTACTAAGAAAATGTACTTAGGTAGCTACCACCGTACCTACTTGTTTATGTAGTAGGTCGGGATCTTATATCGAGTGGTGGTCGCACTCACTTTCCTTCAGCTGGGAAATTAAACGCAGTGCCAAGAAACACATCAACAGCTGAAGACATTTTCATTACTAGGTTTATTGAGCATGACTGTAATTTCATATTTTTCATGAAGTTAATCACCATTAGCTAATTACTTAATTTAGAATACCTAAAGGAATTTTGAGGCCATTTTGAAAGAAGACTTCGATATTTTTGATAAACTTTGTTAGATTTTTTTTGGATGGTAAAAAACTCTAGGTAAACTGAATATTATAAAGTGAGGCTAGCTAGCTACAAACAGAACTTTGGGGGTTCGAATTAAATCACATCCTATTAAAAAATCTTAAGGAAATATATGTAAGCCTTCAATAAAATAGTATGACTATGAAACAAAATTAAAAAACAACAGTCGGTTGCACTCGCCGCTACAGTTGATTCATATTTACATAAGTTTCTCCGTCGTTCCGCAGTCAAGCCGAAAAAAAGCTATCACAGGGTATCTGCAAAGTGCTCATGAAAAAAAAGACAAAGAAACTGCTATCTTCACTTTCTCCTGTATAATGTACCTTCACTATCATAAACTAGAGAATTATCTTTTTTCACTTTTTACAAAGGCTAGGATCAAACGCCAGCGACCAGTTGCACAAGAAAGTTTTTAATATAATAAACACTAACAGCCTTATTTATAAAAATCTCGCTAATCAGTCATTAGCTACTGTTTAGCTAACCATTTATTTAGCTCTTAATCAATGCTTAACTTTTCTTTATTCATAACCGCTAGTTAGCAGGTGATTAGTAGCGAAGCGAATAGAGGTGAAATTATGCGTTCGGCACAGATTTTAATCAAAATAGTTGACTAAAAAAAGGCATATTTAGAATAAACTTGTCAAAACTACGATTTTTTATCTGTCTTAACTTTGGCAGATAAAAGTCAGAAACATCGGTTAACTGTGAGCCTGCTAAATAAACTCAGGCACTCAATGGCCATTAGCAGGAACAATGCTTGAACTGTCTTCAGGAACAATGCTTCAACTGTCTTATTAACAGCATCCGGAATGGGGAATTGAGTTAGCTCTAAGAATTAGCCATTTCAAGTGGCAGCCATTGCCTGGAAATAAAAGGGGCCCAAGAACCGCTCAACGAAGTTAAATGGACAGATAAAATGTGGAGGAAGCAAAACCAACTCTCTATTAAGGAAAGCCTTTTAATGTGAAACTCTAGTATAAATTCACAGTGCGGTAACTATAAAAGCTTTCGTATATGAAGAATCCCTACAACACATCCGCTCGCAGACTGGCACGTGATTTTATTTAACATTATTCAAAATTTAACAAAATTAAGAATTCGCACAGAACGAAAGGAAAATAATTTTATGGCATTTAAGACAAGAAATTCTTTTTCCCTCACTTCAACTATGAATTTATTTATTTGTTAATATTTCCATTGTTCGGTAAACTGTATCTATTTGGTTGGTTTACTGATGAACGGGTGGGCCTAAATGTTGCTGAACATCCAGTAATTGATCAATTTGATAGCATTATTGACGGTTAACAAGGTCCATATTGTGATTATTTAATGATAATTACAATCCGGAGATTAATTAATTTAGTAAGTAATTATTCATGCACGTGCCGTGTAGTAGGATCACCAGATGGCAGGATTATTAAAGCAGATTATTGGCAGGATTATAATTAAAGCTATTGTGTTTTTGCTTTTAGTAATAACTGTATTTTGCGTGTTCAGAAATCATTAAAATTGAATGGTGGTGAAAATGTAATTACGGATAACCAACAGATACACTATTCCGTAATGGTAGCCTTGCGGGATAAAACGACTGAATAAATTGCATCTTTTATTGAATTTTGCTCTGTGTGGAGCCGAAAAGCAACTTGAGTAGATTCGTTTGGTCCGACCCAAAACCTTCGTGATTTTTTTGCCGATGAAGTTTTGTTTTTCTATCATCATTCATCTCTTTCTCGCTTCCTAGGAGTTACTTTATAACTATTTACCTACTACTGAACCACAGAAGGCTAAGGCGAAGGAAGATTTCTGTCCGGCTACTACTCCGTTCACCTTTTACGAGTATACCCTGTTTTTGGCCAAGCGGTAAAAAAAGTCAGCCGGTATATATTTTAGTGTTAGCTTGTTAGCAATTGATTTGTCGAAATAGACTTTATCATTTTCTAAACATTTAATTTGTCAGCTTTACAATATCGCAGCACGTCACAGAGTACGTTCAGTTTTCCGGCGACAATGTTACAGGCATTCCATATTTGAAGTAAACAGTTTGAACAAATACCAATCAAGTAGGGATACGATCGTGCTATTTGTTTGTACTAAGTAGTTTGCACGAGCCAGTGCGTAGTTTAAATTCATTTGAGAGGGGTGCAATGCTGAGCATGATACTTTGAAACAAAAAGTATGTTCACCTAGATTCCGATGTAGGCTATGTTGAACTGTTGCTCGTTACTTCATTTGCATACTAACTGAACTATTTCATATAGGTAGGTAAATGAGTTAGACCAGATAAAGTAGATTGATATCTTGATGTTGGTAATAGGTACGACGTATCTTTACTTGCTTACATGGTATGGTATGTATATTATGTATAATGTATATATAGTATAATAATGTATAGTATGGTAGATAAAAGTTATTAGTCTTTCTCCAGGTCGTGATTTATCTTTGAGCTACATCGAATTTAGTTCAGAGTTCAGGACATTACACTTTCAGATTTACAATACCAACCTGTCTTATGAAAATAAAACGCTATTCTTTGTTAAGCGCATCACTTAAGAACCACTGAACGAAAGCGGCTATTTTTTGTTATAAAGTGTTCGTAATAGTCCGAATTAGGTTTGTAGGGAAAGAAACATCTGAAAAGTTTTCGGAAAATGTTCAAATTCGAGAAAAACTGATCGTCCTTTTTCCTTGGGATTTTTGTATGGACTTTTGGTCTTAATTTAACCCTGTATACTTCAGATTTACCACATATTAATAGGGTTTACGTTTGGCATATACTTCGCGTTAATTAATAAGTGGGTTAAGCCCTTTGTACACGGTAAGATGTCTTTACGGTACGTCGTATAAACCGCGCCGTAAAAACCACGTGTCTGTCAACAAGCTTCTATTACAACACTGACGGCGACGAATAAACCGTAGTTTTTCACGGCAACAAAAACGTCTGTGTACAAATGGGCGTTAGTGTTTCACATAAACTCAAAAAAAAGGTAGGTATTTGTTTTTTTTTTTAAACTACTTTATTCAATTATATTATTTATTTTTCCCCTCCTTTTTATATACTTGTACATATTACTATTTTAAGATTGTTATCTTTTTAAATTATGTAAATATTTGGTTGATTATACTTTAATAAAATCTATAATTTAAAGCTTTTGCTTTTTCCAAATAAATAATAATTAAACAAACACTCATTAAATTTCTAACAATAACGAGTCTGTTCGGAAAGCAATACAATTTTATCGTAGGGATGTCCGAACGTTCCGAAATACTATTGGTACGGCTGCCACACATCAAAACCTAGTAAGTTCTCATACACACGAACGACAAGCGTCGACAACGTGTCACTCATGAATTTGAGTACGGTGGTCAAATACACGAGCAACACGTACGTTGTCGAAAGCGGGCGTCGACGCGTGTTAGCGGATGTAGTTGCCTCTGTCGTAGACGCCTGTCGTTCCTGTGCATGAGCACTAAGGGATAAATTAAAATTTTGTTCAAATTGTGCTCTCTCAAACTTAGAGAGTTGTATTGTTGATTCTATATGATTATAATTCGGTGTGTTCTGTGTTCACTAGTTTTGGCGGTATTAAAATCGCCGTTGTTCCGTTTGCTAAAACTTTAACACAGGTCAATGAAAATAATTGACCTTAAATATGAACCTAGAGAGTTGTATTGGTGATTTTAAAGACTATAATTCTATAAATACATACATGTTACGGTCGCAATTCATATTTTTATCAACATACAACCTGACACAGAAAATGGCAAAAGAACTTAAAAAAATAGAATTTCGCGTGCTACCTAGGCGCTTTCGCCTTAAAAACTAGTAAGTAAGCTCTTTTTGCCGCTCTCTTAGCAAATTTCCTTCGAAGCACATACTGGGTTTTGTTATGGGGCAGCCGTGTACTTCTGTAGTAAAACACCGGAACTATGGCCACTCAACGAACACTTAGATGTGGACAAAAATAGTACACATTAATAGACATTTTAATCTGTACAGTGGTAATAATTCTATTATTACCACGGTATAGGTTAAACTGGTATTGGTACTTTTACTTGGTACCTAATGCAATTGTAAGAAGCGTTTTTATTTACTAGGTACACAATATGTTACGTAAAAGAGGGAGTGGAAGAAGTACTCATAAAAATGAACAACTTAAGTACTATCGCCAAAATCTATGTCTGACCACAGTAAGGACTATTCCTGCTGGCAGCGCAAATTATTAGTCAAACTAAAAAGGATCCCCTTTTGTTTTACTTACGGACGCAGCTGCGGTCAACATGTGGGATTTTGTTTTCAAAATGGTCAGATATAGGTTTTGGCAATAGTACAGTCACCAAAGAAGATAAGTAACTAGGGCGTCGGATATCGTTGAAGTTTAGTAAGAAACCGATGGATGTTTTTGAATGAAATTTAGTTTGATAAATAAACTGTTTGTTTTCCATTTATTAAATTAAATTTCATCCGAAAATATATCTCCTTTGGTTACCGTACATTATGGCGAAAGCGTTAGTGTAGCCGGCGAAATTCAAAAATGTTCTTACGTTTTTTGCAATTTACAGGTCAGTATCAGGTTGTAAGTTTATGTAACAAATATTTGTATATAGAATTACACTCATCTAAATCAATATATCTTTCCAAGTTCGTATTACACTATTGAATGACATTTCATGAAATCGTGTCATTTGAGATCAATTCTAACTTGAAGGAGTTGCATTGCTGATTCAAACGATTATAATTCTGTAAAGCCATATTTGTTACGGTCGCGTATCATATTGCGATCAACATACAACCTGATACTAACCTGCAAATTACAACAAAAAAAAGATAAAGAAACAAATAAGAAAAATATTAATAATATGTAAAAAAAAAAACTTTTGTACAAAAGTGCAACTAACACGACCAAAATATGCAACTAACACGACCAAAATATGCAACTAACACGACCAAAATATGCAACTAACACGACCAAAATATGCAACTAACACGACCAAAATATCCATTTACGAAGTTGTTCATTTGTAAGAGTTCCACATTTATTATGTGCATGGCCAGTGTGGAACTCACTGACAGCGTCTGTCCTTCCACGTATAACCAGTCAGCCTTCAAATCAAGAGAGATCAGGCATCTTCTGGGTCTGCTCGTACCGTCGTAGACTTCATCCATCGCTTTCCAACAGGCTAGGACGAGGTGAAAAGCAGGCATTAAAAAATGATACTATATATTAAACTAAAGCTAACTATTAGCCTTCCTTAAACTATGTCGCTTCTTTTACTTACCTTACATATTGTATAGCTGTACCCTAATACTGTTATTTTTTTATGTATCGTAACAAAAAACCATGTCTGGACAGAAAATATCAACGAACTGAAATGCAATTAAATAAATTGATGAATTGAATTTGTACAAATGAACAAAGTACCTAGCACACGAACGGAAAGACAGACATATGCGTCTGTGTCCTAAGTCTTTCCAATTGTCTCGTCATCTCCATCTCTTAGTGTTTACGGCTCGACAAAACATCGAGATTTCTTTATTATATGTAAGTTTAATAGTAATATATTATGCGCATAAACTTTCCAGAATAAATTCCCTAAATGATGGTGGCAACCGCAATAAAATCCGTTGCGTAGTTTAGACGAACAACGCAGTCACAAAGACAGGCACGAAAAGTGAATTTATCTTGTAATATGTACATATAGATGTGTAGATAGAAGTTGTAAACCCTTTTTTTTTCTTTTTTTTTTTCTGGGTGGGAAATCATCAAATGACTCCTCCCGCTCTGAGACCCCTTACAGCAAGAACTACAAAACAAACAATAATATAATCATAGCATAATCAGCCTATAATGTTCCCACTGCTGGGATACCGGCCTCCTCTATGTGAGAGTAACAACAATTGGTAGTATTGTCGTATAGCGACAAGTAACTATACTTATAAAAACCAAAGGAAAAAAGAAATTAAAGAAAGGGAGGTAGAAAACAATTAAAGGTATATTTATAACTTTAAGATGGAGATGGACAGAGAGGTGTGTAGTTTGTGGAGGTGGGGTGTGTGGATGACGATGCGTGATAGGTGGGCTGAGGAGGCTGAGGTGGAGATCCAGATGGAGGGAGGTAGACGCGAGGCAGGTGCCGGCGACAGATGCAGGTACAGATGAGGGCAGGTCGCTGGTGTGTGTGCGGCACGGAGGACACTCGTAGGAGGGCCCACGCAGCAGGGCAGGCTGCAGCACGGAAACAGGAGCCGGCGCAGGTACAGGTATAGATGAGTGCAGGCGGGGGACACCCGTTGGAGGGTCCACGCAGCAAGGCAGGACGCAGCTCGGCAGCAAGAGAGAGAGGCACGACAGAGACGCTGTCAGGCCGCCAGGTGAGGCGGCCCTCGGATGAGGCGCGGCCCAATAGTCACAGGAGCCCTTCACGGAGGACGGAGGACGGAGGCGTAGGTAGGGTCCGACAGGTACCGGAGCGGAGAGGTACGCTGGGTATTCCCGGGATAGGTAGCCCTGGAGTATCAGGCTCTTTATTGTATCCGCTTTAGAGGCGAAACCCGAACTGATCCTTGGATTGCGTGGATCTATAATGTCAGCTCGTAGAATAACATCATGTAGAAAATATGAATTTGAGTTATGAAGATGGCCAGTAATGAAATATAATAAGTATCCACATCTAATTAGCTAAAAAGATACAGGCAGGTAAGAATTTGAAAGAAAGATTGCCATGGCGACGTATCAAACGTCGTTGTCAAAGCTGTCATAATAAAATATATTATTAATAAAATACGATAAAATCTATAGTTATTTTGTATTAGAAGTATAGTGTTTATAGGAAAAATGATATCCATCAATGTGGGCGAAATTACCAACCCTTGGATGTCACTAAATCATCGTAGTGTCATCTTAAAGATGGAGCTGTGTCTGTGTACTGATTGTGGATGAAACGTGTCGTAATAAATAATCAGATCAGCGCCTAACGGTAACAGAATGCTTGTTCTGACCTGGAGGAATGAATGAAGATAACTGTGAGTATGTACATTATGTTACAGTATTACTTTTATTCTAAAAAAATATTATAAAATGCTTGTACGTAAATAGTGAGTAAAGACTAACCACACTTATTCAGCTCTGTTCAGCTTTTATCCATAGAAAACAGCGATTTTGTATGGAATGCGTACGCATCTCGCAAAACTGTTGTTTTCTATGGACAGAAGCTGAACAGAGCTGAATAAGTGTGGTTAGTCCCTAATACATGCATACCAACATATGCAAATTACGTAACCACTGCCGTCGACATAATTATTTTTTAAACTTATACTTTTCGTATTGCCACTCATGACTCTTAAAACGGTGAAGAAAAACATCTTGAGAAAACCGGCTTATCCTAGAACCAAAAATTCCAAGACATGTGACATCTACCAACCCGCACTGGGCTGCATGGTGGATTACGGCCCCCTCCCTCGCGAAGAGAGCAGGCCTGAGTCCCTGCAGTGGAAACATTGGCTGATTATGCTTATGCTACTAGCGACTCGTAAAGAACGAATTGAATGATAGAAATATTAAAATAAACCGTCCCTCTTCCCCCCCAACCCACATCTCTCTCTAGCCTTAGAAATCCCAAGGCTAACTATAGTCATGAGCAAATTATGGAGGAACGAAAATTGTGGAAAATAGGCTCTGTTAGAAAAGTTTTTAATCGATTATATACTTTTCGAACACACAGCAGTGCGAAAATGTTACTAGTGAATACGTCCAACATAGTCCTTGAGAATATTGAGCTGTAACATACTTATTTCCATTGCTGTCGTATAAATAAACGTACTCACAACATCGTTGTGATGATTCCCTTGCCATTTGAGCAGGCGAATAATATAGAATGTTCTATGTTTATTTTATTACCCAAGGTTCATTTAACTTTTAGATAGTTCTTAGAAAATAGATTGCCATGTCCATAAGCTGCTTTTAGAACATTTTACGCCTTACTTTTATTCTGAAATAGTAGTTCTAGAAACTGATAAGTGTATACTTTTATACCCTACTTTATCTAAACTCATGCAAATTATTCATAAACTCAGTAAATACCTAATATCGTAAATATGACGCCACACACTAACATTCCACTGCGAGAGTCCGCTCCACAAAGCTCTACCGATAAAACTAAAATCATTCAAAACTGTACTCAAATAGATATAAAGCAAAAACTGTAGGTACTTTTTAGAGATCCGTACGTCCGAATGAAAAGACGGAACTCTTATAGGATCACTCTGTCTGTTTGTTCCGAAACGAATGGACCGATTGAGTTGACATTTCGTACACATATGAATTTCTGTATCTCAAACACGGACGTATAACGTAAATAAATGAATTATTACCTAAAATATAGTTTTGCAAATTGTAGCGCGTCTATATCAAATGAAAGGAGGTATTCCACTCAGAGCACTGATTTCAACGGCACTTGCCCGAACTGCACCTGAGCACTTCCACTAACCGCACTGAAACAAAATTTATGGGCTTACTGTGAGGGTTTCAAATATACTCGTATATTATTTTCATTCGAAATTCGTTTCCCTCGCCAATTGTTGTCCCAGTTGTTTTACAGAAAGCCGGTGGCTCGGCAACGCTTGAGCGATAGCTTGTGCTAACTACTAGTCTAATCTTATCTCTAATTAAATTAAAACTAGTGAAAATAACACAGTTTGTGCTTGATATCAACCGTACCAATGATCCGTACAGTGCCCGTGGCGCGAAAACGCCAGACAGTCCAAGCCAGGATTAATTATTTGATTAGTGCATAACTAACAGCCGAACTCGAAAATACTTTTCCATTTTACCTACGTTTTCCACTCCGCCATGCCCCATTTTTTCCCTCCCATCTCTTGGAGTGTGCACCTGTAGGTACTTATGCGCACCTTTATGTACCACCACGTATGACCGATACCCCAATTGCATAACACACTATCAATCATCTGAATCATTTTGAAGGATATTGCTAATCCATTGCTTTATATGTTCGAAAAATTTATCTGTTCTATAACGTAAATAACGCAATGAATGTTGTTGAACTGTCAAAATGAAACCCATAGCTACTGATAGTGTGTACACAATTACCCGCGGGTTATGAACTGGATTTACGGAATATGTACCAACCTGAACCTACCTACCATCGACTCAAAAAGAAAAAGAACTTTCGTGTTGAAAATTGAAACGCGCGGTTTCAAGGAACTGCACATTCACATAACATGGTAGTTTTCGACTGATTGCACAGCACAAACCTATTGACCGACCATCGCTAGATGATACAGATTATTCACAGAATCGGATCAATGTGATACGAACCAAATATTGGATTAAAATAATATTGTAACGTAACGTGCTTTGAAGTCCTTGTATGTTACATGAAATTCAGTTACTGTTTAGCTCGAGTTTATAAGGCAACATGCAGATTTAATATCGTCAGCTTCCCTTCACTGATTAACTTTATAACATTGTTTCTTGTAGGTAAGCTTATCGATAAATGAAATAGTTGGTAAACTGTTTGTGAGTTGACTAGTACATTGGAATTTAGCGAATGTAATAAAACTGAGTAGGTAGGTAAGTACGGACCTACATAATTAATATACGACCGTATGAATATCAGTCCCATACTAAATCAGGATGCGTTAGTGTCGATATCCGTGGTTAGTGTGTATGCGCATAATTATGTTGACGAACCCAGAACACTACAATGTAATTTGTTCGACTAACAGGAAGTTTGATTATACAAAAGTCATGAATTGTAAACTTTCAATTAGGCTATTCCTAGATGCTAGTTCATGTTCATAATACATGTTATGTTATACTAGCTGCGCCCCGCGGTTTCACCCGCATAAGTTTCGATCCCGTGGGAATATCGGGATAAAAAGCATTCTATATGTTAATCCTGGTTATAAACTGTCTGTGTGCCAAATTTCATCCAAATCCGTTCAGTAGTTTTGGCATGTAAGAGTAACAAACAACCATTCATCCATCCATACAAACTGACGTTTATAATATTAATGAAAAATAAAAAGTAAAAGTAGGATATCTTTAGAACAACCAATCGCAATTGTTAGATACGGAAGGAGACTACCCATGTCTGTAAATTGTTATAACTATTATTAACATTGCCCGGGTGCCTCAAAGTTGACATCATGATACAAATAACGTAAACGATTCTGGATAATCAATACGAAAGTTGGACGAGAAGAAACATACCTGATTTCATTATTTGCTTGGTCACTTTAACAGGCAACCAAACTACGAGGAAATAGATGTGTAGCAAGATGATTGGTTTATTTAGTGATGTGTTGCTTATGGCGAATTTCATCAAACTTTTATACCTACACATAGCCAAAAAATACATTTTGAATTTTTATGGGTTTTCCATACTAGAACTGTCAGACATCAGTTTTATTCCACGGATAAAAGATATGGACGGATAAAACCAGCCCTTGATGATTTAATTAATTCTTTCGCAGGGAAAGCCCCAGGGAGGTCCGTAATAGAGCTGAGAAGATGAGGAGAGACCGTCTGAACAAGTCGGTAGCGGAGCTGGCATCCATGGTGCCTCCCGTGGTGGCCGCCAGGCGGAAGATCGACAAAACCACAGTGCTGCGACTGACCGCACACTACCTCCGAGCACACCAATATGGTGAGTACTGCACTCAATGTTCTATAGCATTATTCAATCATTTGCGGAGCAGTAACTGTGGTTGCCCAGTGATAAGGGTTAATTACGAGTCGCGTAGGTCATAAAATCAAAAGTCATTTATTCAAATTAGGCTGAGAATCAGCACTTTTCGAACGTCAAAATTACAAAAGACAGTCCTCCAAAAACGCCCGACCTTCACCACTTCCTAGTGCTATCGCTGGGAAGAAGAAATGGCGCAACAAACTCCCCAGCAGCACAGCTGTCTGTTCAGTTAGAAAAACTTGATACTTGATTATATACAATACTAGGTGTTAAGGAATTAATATTACAAGGCACAGAACATAAAATTCAATTATTTGCCATATATCAGCTAGCCACGCCAATACACCAACAAATATAATAAAAACTATTCGTACTCAAGCTAGAAAATAATTAATTAAAATTAAAATGTAAATGAAAACTTACTACCTAAATAAAAGCCTCCAGGCAAAAAGGGCGTGACAGCTTACATATTTATGCATTGCTGGGTTCTGGTCACATAGCTGTCACTTGAAGTCACAGATGATAAACTAGGACCTTCGAAGTAAAATAAATAAATAAGTTAATACTAATAACAATAATCCTAATTCTGGAGATAGAACATGAACATTGTCTTGAGTTAATTAGGGCGACCAACTATTCTTATCGTGTAAGTAGTCGTTGATGGAATAGTAAGCCTTTCAACAAAGGTTGGATTTTACTTGAGCTTTAAACGCATTAAAAGGCAAGTCTAGCAAAGAAGAGGTTATCTTGTTATAAAAGGTTATACCAAGCTCAAGAAATGACTTATGGACCTTATGAAGCCGGTGAAAGGGGGCACGTAGTTAAAAAAATCTCTTATAGAAACTCTGGCACCTAGCTAGTAAATTGCTCGAACAGCTCGTTTTTGAAAGACAAATATATTTTGTATATCAGCGGCTTTGCCCCACAGCAGAACACCGTAGGATATAACGCTGTGAAAATAACTAAAATAGACTAAACGAGCTGTATCAACGTCAGTGAATTGTCTTACTTTCCTGACGGCGTAGGCAGCCGAACTGAGCCTTCCTGCTAGACTTGATATATGAGGTCCCCACTGAAGTTTGGCATCTAGTGTTAGTCCTAGAAAAATTGCCGAACCTACTGTTTCAAGCACAGCTATATCTAAGACGATGTTAGGTCCTAGATTTCTAACATTCGGTAAGGCGAACTTTACACATTTCGTTTTCTTGGTATTGAGAACTAGGTTATTTGACGTAAACCAATCTGTAACTATTGAGAGTGCACTGTTTACGTCGTCAAAATCTTGTTTATTCCTGTCTACTTTAAAAATAAGAGAGTTTATATCTGCAAATAGTAGAAAGTCACAGATGCCCTTCAAATGGAATGGTAAATCATTGATATATACTAAGAACAAGAATGGACCCAGTGTTGAGCCTTGCGGAACACCTAACTGAACTGGTAGCTCGGATGATTTCACGCCATTAACATCTACACATTGGACCCTATTATGTAAATAAGAAATTATTACGTTCAGAGCTTCGTTTCGGACACCGTAATGACGTAACTTACGCAAAAGCGTGTCATGGTGCACGCAATCAAAGGCTTTGGAGAGATCACAGAAAACTCCAATAGCATTTTGCTATTTCTCCCATCCGTCAAATATGTGTCTCAGCAGAGCAACACCCGCATCTGTAGTTGAACGACCTTTTGTAAAGCCATATTGCTCATTATGGAGGAGGCTGTTTAAAATAAAATGTCTTAGCATCTGCTTGAGTATTATCTTTTCAAATATTTTGCTAAATGCAGGTAAAATAGAAATAGGCCTGAAATTACCAACGTTATTCTTATTACCTGATTTAAATATTGGTATGACTTTACTACTCTTCATGAGGTCAGGAAAAGTTCCTAAATCAACACATTTATTAAAAGTAACAGCTAGATAGGGGGCTACGATGTCTATTATATCACTTAAACGTTTAATGGAGATGCCCCAATAATCACCGGTGTTTTGAGACATAAGTGTATTAAAAATATTAACTACATCACGCGGGGTGACATGTTCGAAACTAAATAAAGGACTATATTTAGGTACACTACTATGCAAAAGGTTTTCAGCTTTAGACGAAGACTAATTTAAGGAGCGAGTCGTAGTTATCGGTATGTTTGCAAAAAACTCATTAAATGCCTCAGCTACGTCAGCTGCATTATTAACTAATTTGTTGTCGACCATAATCTCAAGTTGTTTTTCTTGTTTAACAGATTTACCCGTTTCATTGTTAATAATTTTCCAAGTGGTTTTTACTTTATTATTAGAACTTTTAATTATATCGCCTAAAAATTTTGACGTAGCAAAAGCACTAATCTTTTTGAATAATTTTTGACATACTCTAGGAAAGGAGTATCAAACCTGTATTTTTTCAAACCATATAACTCGTATAGTCTCGCTCTACTTTTATAAATACCTGGAGTAGCCCACTGGTTAAAGCCAACAGAGGATCCATTAGTTTTAATTGTTCCGAACCCAGTCAGGTGCTTACTTTGTGTAAATTATTTCATCAGCACCACCACTAAAAATTATAAAACATGTGACATCTATCAATACACACTGAGGCCGCATGGTGGATTACGGCCCACTCTTACGGCTCACCTACAGGGAGGAAGCCTGTGTCCCAGCAGCGGGAACGTTATATGCTATGCTATTCAATAAAAGGTATTATTAGCCTACACGAGCTTCAACAAGGTTCCTAGGATAAACTCTCCGCTTTCACAAACCGAGATAGTGATTCGACATCCAGATTAGAAAAGTTTAGTTTTTCTAGCTTCCAACCACGAATCTCGGGTACAAACGACGTTAATTTAATAATAAAAAACCGGTCAAGTGCGTGTACAATTAAAGGCAGTTTATTTGTGTTAAATTTATTTCAGCTATAGAAGTAGCTGAAATAAATTTAACACAAATAAACTTAACATTGTAGTTGACCAACATGTTCTCCAATACATCGATATACGTTTCGGTCGATTCTTCCAAATTCAACTGGAATCACAAAAAAATCTGTTTTCATGTGATAAAACTAAATATAAACGATTTTTGAACTTTTTCCTTTATATGTGTTGTAAGACATGACTTCTCACCTAATTTCATAATTCTAGGTCAACGAGAAGTACTCATACGTTTTGCTTTTTAAGCGAGTAGTAAAATATGTCGCATAAAAGCCCGTATTAATTTATTTCGTTGCCTTAGAAGCTGGTTTTTTTAGAGTACCAAGGGACTGTAAACTTTCGTATTGATATTAATTTCAACTTGATACCTTTACACGTTTCTGACAAAAGGGTCTTGATAGACTAACAAACGGATAGCAAAATATAACAGGTACAAGACTTATAAGTTTCATAAACTAGAGTTTTCTTCATAAATAATCTTCGCTTTTTCTAATAGGAGATAAGAGCTTTGTTAAGTACCTAACTAAGTCGATTTAAAAGGCTCCTATAGTGTGAAGGGTAGATTTTTTTCAGAATGCTTACCTGTTTTCTTCTAACTCTTTCTTACTGAATGTTCCTTTGTCTTCTCGTCAATTTGCAGACTCGTATTTCTTGCTCACCTAATGAGTTAAGTGACGCAGTTGAGTGATCTAGTTCTACGCTTTAATTTGCAAATATTTTCTAGTTTCACCACATTCCATACAGTAATTGTTATGTATTGGAATGCAAGCTCCACCCATACCAATTACGATGGGCATGCACGACCGAATTAAAGAGTTCTAGTGTGGACTATGATAGCGTTGTGACAAAGGCCAATTACGTTTAGTAGGGTTGTAGGCGGACGATGCAGGTGCGCACATTTTGTATCATGTTATTAATGTCATGTCATTTTGCACATACGAGTGTACCTATTAATTTGATAAATAAGGAGACAGTAGTGAATTATCGGAAAGTTAATGTTGTTGTGTTAATGAATTAATAACAGTACATTTTAAACAACACAATTTTTCGTTAAAGACTGCCTCTTAATTTGACTGTATTAAGTCAGTAATTTCAGTCGTGTAATTTAGAGGATATGAGTGATGACACTAGCTGTAACTCACATATTTCCTAGAAATAGGATAATAAAATAATACATAATTCTCGTTGTCTTGACCTAAGCATACCAATCAAGAACAAAACTATAAAAGAGACGATAATTTATAATCTAACTACTTAGGTACATACCCATAATAATTGCGCAGAACAGGTATATCTGTTCATACCTGTTGCAATGTATAAACACTGAGTCACCAAATTACAATATTAATTTCATATAAAAGGAAGAAGGAGGGTTAGGCAAAGTATCGATTAAAGATAGACCAGTAATAACAACAACTAAGTTTGTTAGACTAACTACTTAGCTAGCATCCACAAATGGGTTCAAGGTAGGACTTAGTATTGATGAAGGTAATGCATAAACATGATCAATGCCTTCTCCTACATGTAGTTTATTGATTTTCTGACGTAAAAGTGAAGTCTGAATTAGGCAACATTGTTGCGTCGTTTTTCACAGTATGACACTTCTCCGCCCAGATATTTGCGGTTCTAATAAATTTGGTCGCTATCGTTCTCGATTTGGAGAGTGTGAAGGCGATGATTTGAAAACCGCAGTTACAATGTACCGGTGCCCTGTGCTGAGGATCCGTCGGTTACTGGACGCAGCCAATAAACTAGTGCAAAGTGCAAATCTATTCATAGTAGCGGCTCACACATTCGTGTCACTATTAGTTTGCCCGAGAAATGTAACATGCATTTCATTAACCGCTTACACGCACTATAATACGTCTGGGGTGTTATCTGTGCGACTACTCTAATTTGTATTCTTCTATTATAAAATATTATATCAACTTAAAATGCATTGAAAAAAATAATACGTTACTTCACTATCTAATTATCATAATTGGGTGTTACGTCACTTCTAAATCAATTCTTGAACTACATGTTTGTGTTATTGAACAATTAAACAGTAAATCACATAAATGCAGTAAAAATAATTGTGTTTAAGTTATACAAAACATTTCCACATTAAATAGGATTTAGTACAATTAGTTATTGCAATGTAACATATTTGTCTATCAATATAAAATCCGGTCGTGTATAGTAACGTGAGCGCACGCGCACGTGCTGCGCCATGCTCCTCTTTAAGGGCGTCCACACACTGCATTGCGAATTCAGTTATTTTAGTTTCAATGTCAACGTAGACAGCGAGAGCATGACATGTCTTTACGCGGTGGCGTAATGTACCCATAACCTTATACAACATGAGTACATCACAATTTTAAAATATAGTTTTATGATTCTACTGAAACAGGTGAAGCTGAAAACATGTGGCTATCAACGTTATTTACTTTTTGTGATGCTAGTGTGTGTTGTATTATGTTTAATTTGTAAATACGTATGGTTTTGCTTAGTGATATGCTACACGACACTGGTGCCGATTCCCTTGTTCACAAACTAAACTAAATTTAAGTTCAGTGCATCTTTTTCTTTCTATTTCATTAAGAAAAGGACAGAAGATAAATATTAGTTTAGTCCTGTCAAATTAGTCAGCGCCTGACGTAAATTGACGTATTTTTAGTACTTAGCCATGTTTTTAATCACGTCTAAACTTGTCCATGGAGTATCTTTGGAGTGTCTAGGCCTAACTTATATTTATCTTCTGTCCTTTTCTTAATGAAATAGAAAGAAAAAGATGCACTGAACTTAAATTTAGTTCAGTTTGTGAACAAGGAAATCGGCGCGGCGCCAGTGTCTTCTTTTGATAAAATCGCAAGGTAGAAGAAAATATTGTTACGAGCTTCGGGTTCGTGACAATAAAAACTGCCGATAAAAATTACCAAAAGTTACACTTTATTTAAACAACACTAAGAAAAACTCAAACACACTAATTATAAAACACAATCGCTCTTAAGTCGCACTCGAAGATCGCTTTCGATGTATTCGCTTCTATCGCAGAAACAAGTCTGATCGGTCGCGGCTAGTCCCGGCCTTATATAGTGCCGCAGATAATTCCAGAACCTTCTATTGTAGACACATCTAGAATGTTCGAGTACATACCGGCCCCGACTGACCAGATGTCGATAGTTCTAGTAAGTTCAGCCAATCGATAATAGATGGCGCTAGTGACTCTATTAGTTCTTGCTACTAGAAACTAGATGGCGCTAGTGGCAACTAATGTCACCATGCATCAGGCATTATTGTGGCGCGCAACACTGCCCCCTCCTAAGACATGCTCGTCCCGAGCATTATCGGCTCCATAATAACGCGCCAATCGATCCACATGGACGATCTTAGGAGTACCTCTTGCACCTTTCTGTATCCGGTAGGTTATGTCATTGATCTTTGTCACAATCCGGTACGGTTCATCCCATTTAGCTTGAAGCTTAGGAGATATCCCCTTGCTGCGGACTGGATTGTGCAACCACACTAGTGAACCTTCGTCGAACCCTTTACTGTTCATTTTGCGGTCATAACGGGTTTTCATCTTTTCAGACATTTGCTGGCCCGATTGTCTGACGTGCTCATAAATGTAATTCATTTTGTTCCGCAAATTATTCGCATAATCGGTTATACTGCGTGGGGCATCAGGTGGTATTCCGGTGATCAAGTCTGCAGGCAGCCGTAGTTCTCTTCCAAAGTTTGCGAAAGCTGGTGTCACCGATGTACTTTCGTGAACAGCGCTTCGATATGACAACAAAAACGGTTGTATGTGCTTGTCCCAATCTCGTTGCCGAGTTTCCACTACTTTTGCTAGGTACCTCTCCAATGTCTGATTAAATCGTTCCACCATTCCATCCGATTGTGGGTGGTAAGAAGTTGTTCTTGTTTTCTGAGTACCCATAACTCGACAAGTTTCCTGGAATATTTGGGACTCAAAATTCCTTCCTTGATCACTGTGAATCTCTAAAGGTACTCCAAACCGACAGAAGACTTCATAAACTAATTTATCTGCAACTGTCGAAGCTTCTTGATTTGGAATGGCGAATACTTCCGGCCACTTAGTGAAGTAATCCATCACAACCATGAAATACTTGTTACCACTTTCACTTTCCGGAAACGGCCCCGCAACGTCAAGGGATATCCTCTCCCATGGTGCGCCAACATTCTACAATTTTAATGCACCTCTACTACGAGTTTGAGGTCCCTTTACAGCTGCACAACTTGTACATTTGCGACACCAGTCCTCGACATCGTCCCGACAGTGGACCCAGTAAAACCGTTCTCGTATCTTCAGGAGAGTCCGTTTTACTCCCAGATGACCTCCTGAACAACCATTATGGTACAGCTGTAGAACATCCGGTACTTGAGCTTTAGGGACAACCATTTGCAAATGACAGCTGTCTCCCCGAGCATTTTCCCATTTACGGCACAGGACTTCATCCTGAATCACCAAGCTGTCCCATTGGGCCCAATAGCTTTTTGTGATCGAACTCATTGCGGAGACGTCGCTCCACCTGGGCTTAGGAGCTCTGGCCTTCATCCACTCCAGAATAGGCTTGATGTCCGAATCTTCCTGCTGTGCACGTTGTAGCCTTTCCTTCCACTCGTTGCTGAGGTCTGTCTTGAGCATCCTCACAGGCACGACTTCTTTACTTTCTTGCCTAGTACCAACTAGTGTGCCTTTTTCCATAATCTGTTTCTGATCACAAAGGTTCGGCACACGTACCCCTGAGATGTCGGTGGCTCAGCCCAAAGTTCGTCCCACTTTCTATGGACGGTCATTGTCTACCCTTCCTGCAGTTCGCTTGGGGCAACTGGATCGAAGGTGGCCCCTTTCCCCACAGCCGTAGCACCTAGGGCTGTATCCTTCATTGCAGTCGCCAACTGTAGCCGCTGCAACCTCCCTGACGCGATCGGAACGATGATCCTGTCGCGCGGCTTCCACCTCCAGTGCATGGGCCAAGGCGTCCTTCAGCGTCCCGTGGTGCCCGAGCCTCACAGCAGCTCTAACTTCAAGGTCGCGGATGCCGTCGATGAATGCCTGCACCAGGTTCCCATCAATAAGCGCAGGTACGGACTGGTAAGCTTTACGCACCAGCTTCTCCACTTCAAGGGCCCACTGCTGCAGGTTTTCATTACTGCGTTGCACGCGATCCTTGAGCTGCGCACGAAACACGTGTTCTAGGTGAGCGTCGCCATACCGAGCCTCCAATGCCTCAAGGAGCTGCTCGTAAGTCACTTCCTTACCGAGAGCTTCCAGAACAGTTAAGGCCTGGTCGCGCAGGCCTAGGGTGAGGGCAGTCATGGCCTGACTTTTATTCCAACCGTTCGCCTTCATGACAGCCTCAAACTGGATTTTGTAGGCCGACCAGGAAGAAGTTCCGTCGAACGGTGGCACTTTGAATCCACGTAGCGAAGGTGTTGTAGCTACGGGTGCTGCGATTCCATCCCCAAGTTTAAGGTAATCCAGCGATTTCTTTACATCAGCCATCACGGTTTTCTTCACGTCAGCCACCGCGTTGTACTATCGCAACCCAGCGCAGGGCACGCCACGATAGCGGCGGTAAGACCCCTCTTTGAGGAGTGGCTAGAGAGGCGTCACGGCGCTCTCACCTACCGCCTGACGCAGGTCCTCTCCGGACACGGATGTTTCGGGAGGTTCCTGCACATAATCAGGCGGGAGGAGACGCCCGGGTGTCATCACTGCGAGGATCGCCCAGAGGACACGGTGGAGCACACGGTGGAGGTCTGCCCCGCTTGGGCAGAGCACCGCCGTGTCCTCGTAGAGGCGATCGGCAGCGGCGGCGACCTCTCGCGCCCGGCCCTGGTGCAAGCCATGGTCCGGGGCGAGAGGGAGTGGGAGGCGGTCACCTCCTTCTGCGAAGCAGTCATGCTAGCGAAGGAGGTGGCGGGATGGGCGAGGGAAAGATCCTCACGCCTCAGCCGCCGAGGGAGACGCTCCGGGCGTCGGGAGCCGCGTGACGACTCCCGGCCACCGTAGGCGCGGGCCTGCGGGCGGAGAGCAATGGGTAGCTCTCCGTCCGATCAGGACCAGGCCCGTGCCGGACGGCGTGTATGTGTTCCACGCGCGCCTCAAAGAGATGTCAGCGTAGTTGACGGGGCCCGACAGGGCCGAAGCCTGCCGGGGTAGCGGGATTGTCCGAAAGGGTTACCGCTGCCCTGGTACGTAAAGGGCTAAGGAAGGAACACGGGTGGGTTTTAGTCAGTAAGAGTCTGACACTCCCTTCTGCTCCACCCAGAGCGGGAGGAGTCATTTGATGATTTCCCATCCACAAAAAAAAAAAAAAAAAAAAAAAAGCCACCGCGTTGTCAACCCGATTATACACTTGGTCGATCCGGATTTCAGCTTCCGATAGGCGGTTGTCATGTTGAGCAACCTTATCCTTCACCTCTTTCATGTCTTTCCCGAAGGTAGCGTGAAGGTCCTTCATAAGGAGCATCTGCTCTTCCTGGCGGCGCGTTTGCTCCTCCTTATCACGTTGGAGCTGTTCTTCCAACCGACGAGCCTGTTCCTCCTGTCGGCGAGCCTGTTCCTCCTGTCGGCGGACCTGTTCCTCTCTGTCGCGCAGCAGCTGTTCTTCCAACCGACGGGCCTGTTCCTCCTTGTCCCGCTGAAGCTGTTCTTCCAACCGACGAGCCTGTTCCTCCTGTCGGCGGGCCTGTTCCTCCTGTCGGCGGGCCTGTTCCTCCTGTCGGCGGGACTGCTCCTGCAGCATCATCATCAGGGCAGCAAAGTCTGGTGCTGCTGATGCTGGAGCTGCTGCGGACGGTTCGGCCTCCGAGGTTGGTAGCTGGCCCTCCGACCTCTGCGGCATAGTTCCACCAAAACGTCTCTGGTCCGTCTCCTGTTGGCGTTGATTCCGGGTACGGATACCCTCCGTGTCGTCTTTAGGTAAAATCGGCATGATTTTAATCCTTGCTTCTGACACCAATTGTTACGAGCTTCGGGTTCGTGACAATAAAAACTGCCGATAAAAATTACCAAAAGTTACACTTTATTTAAACAACACTAAGAACAACTCAAACACACTAATTATAAAACACAATCGCTCTTAAGTCGCACTCGAAGATCGCTTTCGATGTATTCGCTTCTATCGCAGAACCAAGTCTGATCGGTCGCGGCTAGTCCCGGCCTTATATGTATAGTGCCGCAGATAATTCCAGAACCTTCTATTGTAGACACATCTAGAATGTTCGAGTACATACCGGCCCCGACTGACCAGATGTCGATAGTTCTAGTAAGTCCAGCCAATCGATAATAGATGGCGCTAGTGACTCTATTAGTTCTTGCTACTAGAAACTAGATGGCGCTAGTGGTAACTAATGTCACCATGCATCAGGCATTATTGTGGCGCGCAACAATATGTATTAAGTCGATTTAAGTTCCGCATTTTTCTTCTCTTTATTTGTACCTACCTAGTAAAGAAAATATTTTTGGGTAAATATACCTTATTTACCAAAAAATATTTTCTTCATACAAAAATTCCGTACTTATAAAACAATTGCAGTAAAAACATCAACACTAAAAAAATATTATATAAGTTTAAATGTTTCCCACTTTTGTAACGATGCCATTCATTGTTTCCCTGTGAATTATACAAAAATAGCATCACTGATTCTCTAAACATTCATTTGCGTAGGCTTGTTTGTTGAAGCAACATTCGATTTCAGTTGAAAACTGACCTGTCGGCCTAAAGTTTATTTTTGCAAAAATAAAATAAACAATAGTATTAATAAAAAAAACATGGTGGGTTGAAGGAAAACACAGTATGACTTTGACAGATTCTAATTCAGTTGAGATTTTTCATTTGATTCGAAGGCTTGCTGTCAATAGTGAAGATACAGCCAATTTTTTGTGTCAACCGTTATTTCAAACTCGAATTCAAAGCATTTCTTTCAATTAGACCATTTACAGGCACTTTTTTATGTATGACCACGCATAACTTTTTACAGAGTAGTCCAATTTTGATAATTCTTTTTTCATTGGAAAGGGTTATACCCCAAAGTTAGTTAATTTTTTAGTCTGCTATAAATTTGGAAAAAAAAATCCCACCCTAAGGGTGGGAAAATAGGGGTGATTCATTGTTCGCTCACAGATTTGAATGCCGAGTTGTGTATTATTACTCTAATCAGCGCCATATATGCCTGCCCTTTGGCAAACAATTAGTGGATTATAGCCACAAAAAATTATGAAATAAAAACTTTTTAACACAAAAATTAAACCGCCGAAAAAACTGAAAAGCAAAAAATAATAAACCTTTTTTATGTAACCTTAATAACTAAGTTCTTAAATTAATGTAAGTATACCTAAATCATTTTGAGTCGGCGCCGTTAAAGGCAATTTAGTGATCTTTGTTTATTGATTGTTTGGCGCCGACTAGGCATTAGTGGGGGGGCAGGGGGGGCACAAGTGAGCAAGCAAGGCGAGCGAACGAGCAGTACGGTTTCACCAATGGACGAAGTGATTTTTGTGGAAGGTTCAAATGCATACTTAATTAAGATTTTGTATAAATTGGCTGAAATATGACTATGCTTGTAGAAGATGTCAGAAAAAATCATGCCGACAGGGAGCTTTTCTGGCGTGCGCCGCGTAAACCAATAGAGTTAGATGAAAAAATGCTTTTCGCTCAAAAGCTAGTGATAAGTAATGAAGCACTGCAAGTTCATTATTAGTATTATGTTTCATAGTGGATTGTAATGAAGAATGAATTGGTCAGTAGCAGCCCATAGTCTGGATTTGTGCCCGCTTGATGGCAATAGGCTCGCCCCTACAAATATCGAGTAAAATGTGGGTGTACTGTTGGTATCACCTCTGCCTTACCTTTCGGGGAATACAGACGTGATGTTATGTTATGTAACGGAATCTCTTTCTTCGCAGTGTTTGGAGACTCAATTGGCCAGTCGAGACAGCGGTTTAGCTCTGCGTCGATCCTCAAAGCGCTGAGCCTATTCAACGGCTTCCTCATCACCACTACTTACAGAGGCATTGTTGTGGTTGTCTCACAAAATGTCAACCAATATCTTGGATACTCAGAGGTAAGCTGCTATTTTATTTCTTTCTCTTTAAACTTTTGCATAACAACCCAGAAGACGAACTTTTACGACAACGTGGTTTGGCTGTACAGTATACGGTAGCGTATTTCATAATATCCCATCATTTACTTCATACTTTTATAATAGAAGTCGCGACGACTTAGACACGTGCCGCAAGGGTTGGATCGAGGTAGCTCTAGAAAAGGGTGCCTGGAAGGATTTGGGGGAGGCCCTTGCTCAGCAGTGGGACAGTGTCGGCCAACATAAAAAAAAACGTTGAAGTCCATTAAAAACAGTAAGTAATTAATTGTAGAGACATAAAAAAAAGGTTTTGGTTTTGGCTTCAGGAGGCATTACTCATGAAACCTTCCACCGATAGTTTCTAAAACTAAGGAATGAATAAAGAAAAATTATAGAACAGTATTCAATAATCAACAATCTGCAGATAATATTCGTAAGTAGATACCTACCAAGTAATAGCTACGTATATTATTACATTTATTTTAAACTCATGTTTCAAAAACTCTGCAACTAAAACTGTTGCCATAGTTCTGAGAGTCGAGCACTAAACAAAAACAACAACAAAACAGAAACAAAGGACTTATAATACATACATATACTACCTGTAAAAAAACTGCTCTCCTTTCATGTGCACCTGCTCTCCTATCTCTCTCAATATTTAAACGAAGACAGTATAAAGAAAATGAAACCTATCATTATAGCCTAGGTATCATTTATGAAAAGCCTTTGACTATCACATCATTGCCGTCAGTAATTGCCTCCCTTGCGGACGACACGTTTAACGACTTCGTTGCCACTAGTACCATTAACAGTTCCATGATGGAACTACTGATGATTTTTTTAATCACTAGTTCCATTTTAAAAGAATCTGAAAATAATGGAACGTCATAATAACGATACCTACCAAGATTTCGTTTTCATGTAACAGGAAGTTGAAGAAAAAATTTCGTTATATTCTCATCATACTTTCTTACCTATTGATACTTAATTATCAAAGGGTGTACCATGTCGCAGACGTGGTGAAAAACAGCTCCCACATGCCACATGATGTGCTAAAAACCATAATATTTCTTAACCATTTCCTCATCATTCCTTCTTCATTTCCTTCATCATTTCATGTAGTTAGTCTATCAACCAAACTTAAGTGAATATTGGAACATTTTCTCCCAACAGCTTGACTTGCTCGGTCAGAATATTTTCAATATAACTCACGAAGGTGACCGGGCCATGCTGCGCGAACAGCTGATGCCCAGGACCCAGACTCTGGGCCCCAACGGAGAACTCATGATTCCTGACGAACCTGATGCCACTCGCAAAGCCAAAGAGGCTCTGGCTCACGAGAAGAGACGATTTATAATAAGGTGGGTACCTGTCAAGTAAGTTATAGAACCTTCTTCACTACAGGAGGCCGACAGCGTCCGTGAACAGGGTATTTCAACTAAATTAAGTGTCGTTCACAATCTTTGACGCGTCTGTGAACCTCCTAATGTAGCTTTTATTCTTTTTGCATAATATGCCAGAGGCCAACTTTACTTTACGCCATCGAACCAGCAACATACTGAGTGTACCTACGATAGCCGGCAGGTCACCTAAGGCTCGACCAGCATGGTTCAAGTCGTGATGGTAGTGTGGAAACTGTGTTTATAATAAATCTACCAGTCTGCGAATGTATTTTCTCAATTAATTGCGGGATCCAAGATAGTTCAATCGTTTCTCCAGTAATCGTCGAGCTTCTGTTGTCTTTCAGGAGTTGCAGTGGTGTGTACCGTAGGACTAGGGCTTAGTGTGCGAATGTATGTAAAATGCCTAAGCTTTTATCATTTGCAGGAAGCGAATTCTAGAACTTAATTGCATTATGCCGCCAACGCGACTTGTTCAATTTATTCAACTGATCATATTACACAGATACCATAAACAGCTATAAAAAATCAGGGGCAACCAAAACTAGGCATTTCATTAAATTATGATGCCGGCTTTTTCCGGCCCAAAAATAACCCGGGCATGCCAGTTTCTGCAAAAAGTTTTATTTTTACATAAATAGAAATACTGGATGTTTTTGTAAAACTAATAAAATCACTACCTACCACTTCCAGTTTGACAGAGGTAGACATTTTTGGTGACAATTATATTTATGTAAATAGTACCTACTTATATTTCTCCAGGCAAATTATTCTGCTCTAACCCTTAACCCAATTTATTTACATCGGCTGGCTTCTTCTTCCAAACGCCTTCTCTATTAGTCGTCATCTCAGTAGCCTCAGAACGTATTCATGGGAGAAGCGAGTCCAAAAGTGTCGCCTCAAATATTCAATGCGACGTAATCGTTGTAAGCTGTTGACAATGGCGTTCTGGTTCTGTGGATGAGGAGGCATTCTGTGGTTTCTAGCCTAATCTTTAAAACGGTCCATCCATCTTTTATTTATTAATTTTATGTTATCATTCGATCGAGCAAGAAATCGCGCTTTCCCTCTATCTAGACATAAGTAGGCGCCTGAACCCTTGCCAAGATAAATAATGGTAATAATAATAAAAAAAATATAAAGTAACAATATGATTTACGTAAATTACAATCGAGGAAAGTTAAAAAAATAAAACTAAACAGTACACATATTCTTAAAACATAGTCCATTGAAACAATTAAAGTCAGAATGTGTCGTAAGCTTTCTAAAAAAGTTTTAAAGATTGGCGCATACTTTTCCTTGTTTTTTTTTAGTTTTATTGTTCTGACCCTTACGCCTCCTGCTGAAGCCGGAGATTTTCCGGATAGATGTGGTTAGAGCACGTGACCAAAAGGGGAAAATTTTCGAAATGGTAGGATCATAGAACCATCAGTGGCATTGTAGCTTCAGAGTTCAACGAGTGAGGTTCCCAACGAGTGAGGTTGCTCTTATACCTGACCAACATTTTTTCGTCATGAAGTTTAAACTTATAGTCAACATTACAAAGAGGCTGCTAAAATTGAGGTAAAGTATTGAATACAAATCTATTGCCTGACCAAATATTAGTCATCTCATTTAAAATCGTCGGTTTTTTTTACTGTTTTCATTAAATGTAAAATCAATCACTTCTCTTGTTCTATTACTCTTCAACTCAATTCGTCAAACAATTTCTTAATGCTCTTTCGAACTCAAGTTGTAATAAAGTTTATTTTTCTCACTATGAGCTAGCTTCAAAACTAACAGGAGCTTGATGTGATATTTATCGTTGCTCTTACCTTAGAATTTTAATGCATTGCGATCTTACGACCTTTTTTGCAAGTTAACTTGTGGTCGAATCAAACGACGAGAGTAAGAAGAGTTCTTATTTTACATTACGCGATTGTTTTTTTGTTTGCTGTGCAACTCTTTCATGTGACTATTTAAACCTTGGCAGGCTCAAGAAGTTGGGCCAGCGATCTGAGCCAAGCCAGTACGTAACCTGCCACGTGGAGGGCTCGCTCAGGAAGTCAGACCGCGCCTGCCACGGCTACAACCGCTGCTGCCAGATCGTGCGCCGAGCCCGCGCACGCTCTGAGAACCCATGCTCCAGCGGTAATGATATTGTAAGTACCTTTAATTTGTAAAGCATCAGTAGTAGTCTTCAAACAAAAGGTTTCGGCAGTTTGCGGCGCTTTTCGGTGGTTTGGCGGTTTGGTGGTTTTGCATGCGCATCGGCTTCAGGTTAGTAAGATGATCGTTTGGTTTTCTTGTCATTTTTTCACATTTAGTGCGTGCTTTGTCGAAGTCAATCTATAAAGAGTGTGTACAAGACAATTTTTGAAGAAAATCTAGGATAAGATTAGACAGCTGTTAATGAGCCTAATCCTATGCATAATCAGCCTATAATGTTCCCACTGCTGGGACAAAGGCCACCTCTCTGTGAGAGGGTGTGGGCCGTAATCTACCACGCGGGCCCAATGCGGGTTGGTAGATGTCACATGTCTTCGAATTTTTAGTTCAGGGACATGCCGGTTTTCTCACGATGTTTTCCTTTACCGTTTTGAGAGCTGTGGTGTTTAAATTATTTACACAAAGTAAAGCGCCTGCCTGGGTTTGAACCCACGAGCTACAACTCGTAAGCCGGCGCCGTTACGACTGGGCCAGCACTGGTCAATGTTATCCAATATGCTTCTATTATTAATTATCTTTTAAATTGGTCTCCTGTTAGACCACAGACAAACGAAACAGACCTGTTGAATACACATTTCTACCCGCTTATTGGATTAGATTCGAATTTCAGTCTAATTAGATGCAACTGAATGTCAGACACGGAACATGACTAGATAATATTTGTTGTATGGTATTTATTGTAAAATTAAGATCATCAGTAGGCTTTAGAATATTTTATAGTATTAACACTAACAGAATAAAGTTTAAGATGTTTTTAGATAGGTACATATCACATGGTAGAGGAGCCCAGGGGTTTTTGTACAAGCAGGGCGAAAAGTTGATAGCTGAGTAGCCCTTTTTGACATCTAAAAGTTGATTCCTCACTACGGGACACCTATCCTTTCAAATATATTTTCGGTGTTCCCTTATCATGCCGCACCTATTCAGCCATAAAAGGTTCACCCTGCATGGTCTACTCCCAATGTGTATCATTTCTGTTTAAAACACGTGGAACCATGGATAGAATACCTCATGGTTTGACTTCGGTAGCTATTGCAGGATACTGAGCCTGATTACCCACGTGTTTCAGCAATGTATTCTTTGAAACTACTAACTTAGGTGCTATATATAAGCCGTACTTCAAACTGACGCAACAGGTAGTGAGGTGTCGGGCTTCGCAGTAAATCGAGTGCGGCACTCGCTGGCAACAATTTGTAATAGAGAGGGTATTCTATTGACACCGCTTTTTGATACTTATTGCTCACTGTTGTATGGATATAAGCTTTGACACGCCACTATGATGGAAAATAATGAAATTCTAGACGGATTTTTCAATGAACCTATCATCAAACATAGACTAGACTCGCTACCTAACTAATGCAAGTATAAATCAACCATACACGCCCAAATTTAATTATTAGGGGTTAAAGTATGAAATTGCCGATTTGTACTGAAAAATTGAAATTCGTTTTTTTTTGTTTTAATATATTTATTTAATCAAAATTATTACCATTATTATCTATACATTGCTGCCATCTAATAGGAAGGTCATTTATGCCTTTGCGATAGAACTCTCGTGATCTAGATTCGACAAACTGTGTGAAAGCATTTTGTACTGCCTCCTGAGAAGAAAACTTTTTATCACGTAGAAAATTGTCCAAATCACAGAAAAAATGGTAGTCCGTTGGAGCAAGGTCTGGCGAATACGGAGGGTGACGAATGGTTTCTAATTGCAGTTCCTGTAGAGTTAAAACGGTTTCTCGTGCTGTATGAGGTCTCACGTTATCATGGAGCAATAATGGTGAAGATCGATTCATGAGTTGGGGCTGTTTCACTGCTAGTTTTGCTATCATTGTTCGGAGTTCGGCACAGTAGACATCTGCCGGTATTGCTTGACCAGATCGGAGAAAGCTATTGCATGCTGAGACCACCCAACAGTTACCATTACCTTTTTATTGGTCAGCTTTGCTTTAGGACTCTGTTGCGGCGTTTGACATGGGGTCAGCCATTGCATTTTTCGCTTACGGCTATCGTAAAGAATCCACTTTTCATCACATGTAACAATTCGATCCAATATTCCTTCATTTCTGTATCGATTCAACAAGGTCACACAAGTTTCAACAAGCGTTTCTTTCTGCAGATCAGTCAAATCATGAGGCACCCATTTCTCATATTTTTTTATTTTATTGATTTGACGCAAATGAGTCAATATTGTTGGTAAGGTAACGGTAAACTATGCCGCTAATTCCTGGGTAGTTTGGCTCGGATCGGCTTCCACTATCTCTTTCAATTCATTGTTATTCACCTGTATGGACGGTCTTCCACGTGGTTCGTTCTTCAAATCAAAGTTTCCATCACGAAAGCGTTTAAACCAAAATCGCACGGTGCGTTCATTAGCAGTCCCCTCTTCAAACGCAACATTCATATTGCGAGCTGTTCCTGCCGCGTTACGCGTCGGACCTCATATTAAAAAATAACTCGAATTTTCGAAGTATCCATCTTTCTTGTCTAAGCTGAATAAAAAAAACAACTGAAAGTCGATAATCGAATGTTGCACATTTTTAAAAAGAAGAACTTCATAGGTACCATGTGCAACCAAACGGCAATTTCATACTTTAACCCCTATTATATATAATAGGGGTTAAAGTATGAAATTGTCGTTTTATTGTAATAGGTACTTCGAATTGACATAAAACCTTCATGGTTTGAGATTTTTGTGTGAAACTTTTTTCACATGGTACCTATGAGGTTCTTCTTTTAAAAAATGTGCAACATTCGATTATCGACTTTCAGTTGTTTTTTTTTTTATTCAGCTTAGACAAGAAAGCTGGATACTTCAAAAATTCGAGTTATTTTTGAATACGAGTTCCGACGCGGAACTAACGCGGCAGAAACAGCTCGCAATATCAATGTTGCGTTTGAAGAGAGGACTCCTAATGAACGCACCGTACGATTTTGGTTTAAAAGCTTTCGTGATAGAAACTTTGATTTAAAGAACGAACCACGTGGAAGACCGCCCACACTGGTGAATAACAATCAATTGAAAGAGATGGTGGAAGCCGATCCGAGCCAAACTACCCAGGAATTAGCAGCATGGCTGAACGTTACCTTACCAACAATATTGACTCATTTGCGTCAAATCAATAAAATAAAATAATATGAGAAATTTGTGCCTCATGATTTAACTGATCTGCAGAAAGAAACGCGTGTTGAAACTTGTGTTGCCTTGTTGAATCGATACAGAAATGAAGGAATATTGGATCGAATTGTCACATGTGATGAAAAGTGGATTCTTCACGATAACCGTAAGCGAAAAATGCAATGGCTGACCCCAGGTCAAACGCCGCAACAGTGTCCTAAAGCAAAGCCTACCAATAAAAAGGTAATGGTAACTGTTTGGTGGTCTCAGCATGGTGTTATTCACTATAGCTTTCTCCGATCTGCTCAAGAAATAACGGCAGATGTCTACTGTGCCGAACTCCGAACAATGATAGCAAAACTAGTAGTGAAACAGCCCCGACTCATGAATCGATCTTCACCATTATTGCTCCATGATAACGCGAGACCTCTTACAGCACGAGAAACCGTTTTGACTCTACAGGAACTGCAATTAGAAACCATTCGTCACCCTCCGTATTCGCCAGACCTTGTTCCCACGACTACCATTTTTTTCGTGATTTGGGCAATTTTCTACGTGATAAAAAGTTTTTTCTCAGGAGGTAGTACAAAATGCTTTCACACAGTTTGTCGAATCTAGATCACGAGAGTTCTATCGCAAAGGCATAAATGACCTTCCTATTAGATGGCAGCAACGTATAGATAATAATAGTAATTATTATGATTAAATAAATATGTTAAATTAAAAAAAAAACGAATTTCAATTTTTCAGTACAAATCGGCAATTTCATACTTTAACCCCTAATACTAATCTCGATCCTAAATACCGCTGCATATCGTTCGACTGAAATGGACAAAGGACCAAAGTCAATATTGGATCAGCATTGATTAATAATATTGTTCTTTGACATATCCTGGACTTTTGGAAGGCAAATGAGAGGCCGAAGCCAACTCGACCAACAGACGGTTATCCCTGTACGCATTAGGTAAGTGCACCGGTGTCCCCCGGTTGGCGTAGACCGGTTGGTTGGGGGTCGGAGGCCAAGCCAGGCCATGTGTGGTCAAATCTGCTTTCGGAAAGCAAATAGAAAGAAAGAAAAAACGTTTATTTGCGGTAAACATGACGCATAAAAGAACATAAAAACAAAATAAAGAAAAAAAAACAATTCAAAATGCATGAGTTACATAAAAAATTGCCAAATCGCTATAGATGTGCATATATTATTTGAAGCATCGAGTTCTCCAGGATCCCATCATCAAATCCTGACGTGATAACAATGGAACCACCTGAGAAAATTCCTGAAAAATTAAATCCTGGGAAATTAACTTCTTTGGAACAATTTCTAAAGATCGGTCTAACCATCCTTGAGTAATCGGGGAACATACCTACATTTATAAAAAAGATTCCGACAAACTGAGATCCTCCTCCTTTATACTTAGTAAAATATCAGCTATACAGGCTGATTTTTTAAAGACCAGCCAAATTTAAGGATGTGGTACAGACCATCAAACTGAACAACTTTCTCCATGGGACAAATAGCGTAATCGCGAAAATTTTATCAACTGTCCCATAGAAAACTTCAATACCTACTCGACCTAAATGTATGGGACGGCTGAATTTTTATTCGCGATTACGATGTTGGTCCCATGGAGAAAGTTGTTCAGTTTGATGGTCTGTACCACATCCTTAAATTTGGCTGGTCTTTAAAAAATCAGCCTGTATTTAAAATAAAATATACAAAATCAAAAGTCATCTAATCAAATTAGGCTGAGAATGAGCACTTTACGAACGTCAAAATTACAAAAGACAGTCCCCCTAAAACGCCCGCCCTTCACCACTTCCTAGTGCTATCGCTGGGAAGAAGAAGTGGCGCAACAAACTCCCCAGCAGCACAGCTGTCTAGCCGAACTAATGGCGATGCTATTTTTAGCCGAACCAATGGACCTGTTATGTTTAGCCGAGGGTGGTCGAACCATAAACCGAAGCTTGTCGGACACTAGTACCTGCCTACCTAAGTATCGATTTAGTACATTGCTGGTTACTGGTATGTTATTAATTCTGCCGTCTTACGGTAAAAAGCCGTAAGTAACATTTTTATCAAAAATTACTTAAACATAGGTTCGGACTTGGCAAGAAATATGACGGCAGTATTACAAAAGTCTATGAAAATTTCGAAACTTTTCGCCAATTTTTACCAGAGCCGACAAAGGTGCTATTTTTGGCGCAGGGTGGTTGGACACTAAACTAAGCTTTTAGGGCTAATTTTACAATCGACAGATGATTTTTATTCGAGGAATAAAATTTACGTCTGACAGTTTTTGTATGGAAGAACTGTCAAAAATTCAAAATTATTTTTCCGATAAAGTTATCTGGCGTTGGAAAAATCAACCCCCTAGTCGGACACTAGTACCAAGTGCCAATGGTTAACTGTCACAATCATGTTTACAGCGAGACATCGACGAGTTAGGCCCTGTTTACATGACACGGGTTCATTACGGCCCAAACCGTACCGTGGAAAAAAATGTCTCTCAACACGCTACCATAGGGATGCACACGATGACACTACACACAGCGAATAAACCATAGTTTTTCACGGTAAGATACGGTTTGTGTACAAAGGGCAGGCATAGGTATTTGCTGTAGTAGGTACCGAAGATGACCTTACACCCCTTATCTCCTATATCTATTAATCTAGTTAGGTACCTACTCAAGTACAGCCGATAACATAACTGTGATATATTTTCCGTCTATTTTGACGTAATCGATGAAGGTGCTATGTCTGGCGGAGGGTGGTCGCACGTTAGTACAAATTAACTATGGCACATCGTGTATAAAGCGTGATTTTCACTAATTAGGCATGTTTAGTAGTTTCTCTTATGACTAAATAATTAGTTACTACTACTATTATGGGCATTAGACCATATATTAGATTTATACCTACCATATATGTAGCCAGAGTAGACCACAGTTTCAGGTAGGTTGTAATATTTGTTTTAAGGCGTTGCCCAAACGTAAACCGTAAAACGCTCAGTTTTTTGTCGCACAGTTAGGCGTATTGGCACATATTACAAGCCAGCAAAACTGCATACCCAGGTATGCAGTCTTTCTGGCTTGTTGTAGTCATAGTTGTAGTGTAGTCATAGCTTACAGTCTAATTTTCTGGGAGCTATAATAAAAGTCTAGTCATGGTACTACCTAGATTTTTAGATGATGTGTTAATCTATTTTCTTAGTCTGGCAACCAGTCTTACTAAGGGCTGTCGTATTACCCAGTAACTGGGTTGTGGAGGCAAGATAGGTAGCCGTCTAATGTAAAATACTGATATTCAGCTGCAAACTCAAACTCAAAGTATTTATTACAATTAAACCAATTACAGGCACTTTTGAATTGTCAAGGGGTCGGTCAACCAGAAAAAATGAAGCTAGTTGCCCATTCCAAAGCGTAGTAGGTACTGTAGCGAAATAAAAATAGTTCTTCACTTGTACACGTTTAATTTAGTAAAATAAAAAATATTGTACACAAAACTTAATGAAGGACACGGCACGGTTCCTAATATTTCAAAGGATTAAGTTATAACTCTGACGCGACGTCCTTGGTATTAGAGCCGCTACAGGGTACTAACTACCAACTAACTAGTGGAGTACAATAAAACTGGGGATAAAGAATATATTTTATGGGAGGGAAATAAGAGAGTAAATTATTTGGAATAATTACAAAGTTTTTTGCACAACAACATAACACATTAAAGCAAATAACTCCAACAGCATTGAAAGAGTTGACTACTCCATCGTATCCATGGTAAACATCTTGTTTGACGGAACGAAAAAAATTCCACAATTTGTCAAATTCTAGGATCTCAAAATGTCAACAAAGAAATGAAAATGAAAATTTGCTCGGAAGAGCAACCACACACGGAATAACGAAAAAAATATTTAAATCATTAGTTAGGAACAATGAAAGTACTTAGTGTAAGTTCGGGCGCCATATTGTACCGAAATAAAAATAGGTCTTTACTTGTACACGTTTAATTTAGTCAAATAAAACATATTGTAAACAAAACTTAATGAAGGACACAGCACGTTTCCCAATATTTCAAAGGATTAAGTTATAACTCTGACGGGACGGCCTTGGTGTTAGAGCCCTATAATAAATTTCACGTAAATATCTGTTACGCGTCGGTCACGAAACGTTTGCAAACGGTCCTATAACTCCCGTAACAAAATAAATACCTGGTCGTCCTAAAATGGGTAACTTTGCACCAAGTCGATCGGTTATCAGTTATCAGGTAGCGAAGCAACAATTTATATGACTGTTTTAAATAAAATGAGACAATAGTAACTACTAAAAATACAAAAAGCTACAAAATATACGCAAAACCGGTCCTAGGCTGGCAGTCGGAAGACTCCTCACTGGCCGGTATCAGAATCCGCCTGCGTTGGGTTCGATTCCAAACAGGAAGCTTGCGGTCGTCTGGTCCCAGGATAGCGGTGGGGGGAATTCAAGATCCGCCTACAGTCTTCGGACAAATCTACAGAAAATAACTCAAAATGATAATCCGAGACGCAGGCAGAATCTGAAAAACAACAACAAAAGAGCTGAAGAAAAGTTAAATTACATACCGAGTCTGAATGAAAAAACCTGACTCGCCTCGAGACAAGTTTTAAATGCTGTACGTACGTGATACGTTTATTTACTGGAACACTGCAATATTACAAAGAGAAGAATGGAATAAAATTTAGGAAACGATAAGAACTTTTGAATAATCAACAGCAAAGCAAACATAAAAACAAGCAATTAATTTTATTGGATAACCGCACAGAACTCGGTCTGTCGTCGTCGTCGGTCGTTCAATCCGTTATAATTATATTCACACATAATTTGGTTGTAAGTCCAAGAAAAAAAATATTTTTCACAAAATGTCGTGTGTCAAAAAAATCCTTCAAATGAAAAATGTCGGTAGGAGAAAAGGCATGACACTTTTAGATTCAAAATTCAAAACCAAAATGAAGAAAGAACCTTTCTGGTTACAAATAAGGTTGGATTTGTTAAAAAAGAAGGTTGTCAGTGATAATGTTAGGGGTTAAAGTATGAAATTGCCGATTTGTTCTGAAAAATTTTAATTAGTTTTTTTTTAATTTAACATATTTATTTAATCGAAATAATTACCATTATTATTTATACATTGCTGTCATCTAATAGGAAGGTCATTTATGCCTTTGCGATAGAACTCTCGTGATCTAGATTCGACAAACTGTGTGAAAGCATTTTGTACTGCCTCCTGAGATGAAATTTTTTATCACGTAGAAAATTGTCCAAATCACGAAAAAAATGGTAGTCCGTTGGAGCAAGGTCTGGCGAATACGGAGGGTGACGAATGGTTTCTAATTGCAGTTGCTGTAGAGTTAAAACGGTTTCTCGTGCTGTATGAGGTCTCGCGTTATCATGGAGCAATAATGGTGAAGATCGATTCATGAGTCGGGGCTCTTTCACTGCTAGTTTTGCTACCATTGTTCGGAGTTCGGCACAGTAGACATCTGCCGTAATTGTTTGACTAGATCGGAGAAAGCTATAGTGAATAACACCATGCTGAGACCACCAAACAGTTACCATTACCTTTTTATTGGTAAGCTTTGCTTTAGGACACTGTTGCGGCGTTTGACCTGGGGTCAGCCATTGCATTTTTCGCTTACGGTTATCGTAAAGAATCCACTTTTCATCACATGTGGCAATTCGATCCAATATTCCTTCATTTCTGTATCGATTCAACAAGGCAACACAAGTTTCAACACGCGTTCCGTTCTGCAGATCAGTCAAATCATGAGGCGCCCATTTCTCATATTTTTTATTTTATTGATTTGACGCAAATGAGTCAATATTATTGGTAAGGTAACGTTAATCCATTCCGCTAATTCCTGGGTAGTTTGGCTCAGATCGGTTTCCACCATCTCTTTCAATTAATTGTTATTCACCTGTGTGGGCGGTCTTCCACGTGGTTCGTTCTTCAAATCAAAGTTTCCATCACGAAAGCGTTTAAACCAAAATCGCACGGTGCGTTCATTTAGCAGTCCCCTCTCCAAACGCAACATTGATATTGCGAGATGTTTCTGCCGCGTTAGTTCCGCGTCGGAACTCGTATTCAAAAATAATCGAATTTTCGAAGTATCCATCTTTCTTGTCTAAGCTGAATAAAAAAAAACAAATGAAAGTCGATAATCGAATGTTGCACATTTTTTAAAAGAAGAACTTCATAAGTACCCTGTGAAAAAAAATTCACTCAAAAATCTCAAACCATGAAGGTTCTATGTCAATTCGAAGTACCTATTACAATAAAACGGCAATTTCATTCTTTAACCCCTATTATTATAATGTAGCATTTGCCAATACTGCAGTACCTATAGAGAAGAACGGGCAAGAAACTCCATGGACACTCTTTTAAATCAAAATAATATAATAATAATAATAATGTTTGTTTGCCAAAAACAGTTTAAATTTCCTTAAAGTCTACTCTAATAGCTAGGTTTACAAAAAAATAAAACAAAATAAGACGCAAAGGAAGGATGTTGCTCATGAACTCCACACTAGGTCGAGCTTGTCTCGTGGAGTCCATGGGTGGTATTTCCATAATTATAGTGAACATGCGCATTACATTAACAAAGGATTTTTCAGAGGCATATGAAAAAGCGTTAATTTTTAGGGTAATTAAAACATTATCTAGGTTTAAAATGAAATTAAACAGTTTTGAAAACGAAGAAAAATTAAAACAATAAACTAAGTTGAAGGGTTATTATGGCTACAATGTGCACTATGTGTAAGAATGTGTGTGTGTGTGTGTGTGTGTGTGAGAGAGAGGGTGAGTAAATGTGTGTAGGTAGGTATATATTAATGTATATAGGCATGTGTTGGAGATTCGGATGCACTATGTGATTGGGCTAATAGCCATTTGCGAACAATCTTTTTTACTTGGCTTGTTCCAGAGTTACTGACGCCACCCATTCTTACCGCTTTGTTGTAAATGTGGCTGAGCAAGAATTCTTGCATGTGTTGTGCGAAGGTTGAGCGCGTCCTTATCGAAGGACACTTGAAAACTCTTCGTTTGAGAAGCTGCGAGTATTCCGGGGTCCGAGCTATGATTTTATGCTGTTTCAGTACCATTTTGAAGATATACCGATATAACTGTCGGACATTGAGTAATACGGCTTCCTTTTACCAAAGGTCTGTGGGGTATCTGAATGGTTTCCTGAGCATGACTTTCAAAACCGATCGTTGAGCTCGTTCGCATTGGATCTTAGTGGTGATCCCAACTCCACCCCATACTGTTATATAGTAACACAGAATTGACTCACATAGAGCCACATATACCATATTAAAAGTATTTTTATTGGCAGAGTTACGCAAGAGTTTCATTATGTGAATCAACTTTCTGGTGCGTTTGGCCACCAGGTCAATATGGGGCTTGAAAGAGAGCCAAAGCCAAGAGAAAGGGTTGAATGGATAAAATATCTGGGAGTTATAACTCCCAGATATTTTATCCATTCAACTCTTTGTATTTCCTGGCAGTTGCACAGGAGAGGGTTACAGGTTGCAGAGTGGATAATGATGCGAAGTGGTAGTTTGAGCGCTGAGGCTTGGGTTTTGTGGAAACACAAGTAGTTTGTTTTGTCGGTATTTAACGAAAGAAGATTGTAATCAAGCCAACGTTTGATACTGATCAAACAGTTTTGAGCCTCTTTATGCACTGTTTCCCAGGATTTGTCATGAAAGAGAATTACCGTGTCATCAGCATAACCTATGATATCTGCATCTTGATTTAATGTGCGATGTATATCATTTATGTAGATGATGAACAAGGTCGGGCCGAGAACACTACCCTGTGGGACTCCACAGATCATATTTTTCTGACAGCTGGTGTTCTCACCCACTTTCACACACTGGCGTCTGGTAGTTAGATAGGTTTCAAACCAGTCTAATGACAGTCGTCTGATTCCAATGACCTCGAGTTTATTTAGGAGTATGGGTATTGTAACGGTGTCAAACGCCTTTGCAAGATCTAGAAACACTCCCAAGCATTTTTTATTGTTATCTAGATAAGACGTTACTAGTTTGGTCAGGCGGTTCACTGCATCTTCAGTAGATTTTCCACTCCTAAAACCAAATTGTCTATTGGAGATCAGCTTGTTCGAATCTAAGAAGGAAACCAAGCGTTTGTTCACTACCTTTTCTAGAATTTTGGAGAAGATTCCTAATAGCGATATAGGTCTATAGTTCGCAGGGTTATCTTTTGATCCGTTCTTGAATGTAGGGGCGACTCTAGCTTCTTTCCATTTATCAGGGAAAATACCAGTACTTAAACTAAGGTTGATGATGTAGGTTAGTGGAGTTAAAATTTCACTTTTTATTTCTTTAATAATTTTAGGTTTACACCTAAAATAATTAAAGAAATAAAAAGTGAAATCCAGACCATCAACGCCGCCGGCACTGTCACCATTAAGGTTAACAATCAGTTTGTCAATCTCATATGGTTACAAAGTATTGGTTACATCATTCATGTTAAAAATTATGCATGTGAAAACGACTCAGAACGTTAAAAGCGACCGTAATGAAAAGTTAAAAAAAACAAAAACAATTCATATATTAATTTAAAATAAGCCATGGCAGCAAAGTGATGACCAATCCCTACTGACGGCGCACATTCACGAACATAACGCATGATTTAGCACCATTCAGCTCAACCATTTTCAAGGGAGCTCTATGATCCAACACATGCGCCACCATCAGCGAGACATTTGAGTGAGCATGACATATTCTTAGCTGCAAGGGCACATTCAATTCTATGAAAGACGTACCCAGTATGTACATAGTACTCACACATGTGCTATACAATTATACAATACTAGGAGATTGAATTTATATAATGCAAAATAGTATTTTAAAATCTTCAGCAGCTCCAACAGTACTTTCAAATTCTAATAAATTTATTTATGCGTCCTTATGGAGCAGCACCAGCGTTTAGTCAAGCATTTTTATCAGCGATGTAATACCCCAATTTATAATTTCCCTGGCTGCATAGTGTGCGTTTTATAAAATATTTAAATTTCGTTTCATTCAGTTCAATTATGTGAAAGGTATTTTATTGTAACATTTTAAATACTGTTTAAAATCCCCCACTTTATAATTTCCCTGGCTGCATAGTGTGCGTTTTATACAATATTTAAATTTCGTTTCATTCAGTTCAATTATGTGAGAAGGTATTTTATTGAAACATTTTAAACAGTACCCCACGAAAGATGATTCTACTTTAGCCAGCCTGAAACCTGGTTGAACTAAGTGCTCCCTATTTCTAGTCATATATGTAAGTGTGTCTATCACCTCTTTTACTAAAAAGATGTAGATTTTTCCTTACGTACCTAATGTTTTCATAGATATATTGGCTAAGGTACCGTCATGATGTTAACATCTTTAAACAGTTCCCTTAGAGAGTCACGCCTGCGGAGGCTATATATGGCTCTGACAGCTCTTTTCTGCAGAATAAAAAAATAAATAAAAATAGTATGAATGTAATTGAAATTATGACCCTACGTAAGTACGTATGAAATTTTTGGATTAAAGGTTGGCCCGTCGTGGGACCGCTCTAATTATTAGCCTAACGTTCTGTTAAAGTTTAAAATAGTAGCGGCCCCCCGACGGGACAACATTTAATCAAAAAAATTCATACGTACTTACGTAGGGTCATAATTTCAAGGTTATTTTTTTCTTTTTATAGGGGGTCACGTTTATACCTTTTTTGTTCTATTTGTGGCTATTTTTGCAATAGGTTTTTTTTATTTGTTTTAGGTTTTTTACATTCATACTATTTTTATTATTATTTTGTGTCGGGGGTTTTTTAATTTTTAATTTAATGTTTTATTTCATCCTTTTTGTAGGGAACTCCTTGTTATTTCATTTCTTTTATTTTCTTGCGTTTTAAGATTCAGGTAATTTGGTGATAATCAGGTTTTTTGTAATTCGCCATTTTGTGGTGGCGGCCATCTTGGATTTGAAATTTATCATAGTGTATAGTATTCTTCTAGTCAAGCCCTTTCATTTGATACCCATATTGAGGGAGTTGTGAAATAGTTATTTGTGCAACAAGAGAGCAAAGTCGTTTTTTGCTGCGAGTGCTGATTTTGAATCCTGAGTGTGGCGAGGGATTCAAAGGCACGAGATGCAAAAAACTTTGCTCTTGTGTAATACACATAACTTTTCACTTCAGCAGCGAGAACACTTTAGGACATAAAATAATAAACAGGAATAGATTGAAATAACTATTTATTGTGAATCAAAATAATTAACATTGGAGGTACATACCAATTCAATAAAATGAAACATTTTTAAAAGTTAAAAGTAAAATTACTGCAATTCTGCAAATTAAAAGTAACAGATTTATTTGGCAACGTTATACATAGTTGCATTGAGTTGAGTTTGATTATCTGGGGTTAAGGTTTCTGTTTCGGTGGCGGATTGAGAAGGAACAACGGTGAACGTTGGTGACTCTGATCGGCTTTCTGTACAAGTGCACTGTGCGTCGTTGGAAGTCGATGGGCGTGGGTGAAACCAAGGATCCGAGGTCGAATTCAGACTTATTGTTTCCACTATACGCTACAGAATTTCGACTTATTTTAAAGAAAGAATGAAAACGTATTAAGTATTAGTTGTATTTTCTATTGAGTCTTCAATATAGCCTTCTGCAACCGTATAGGACTTCCACCCGCCGTGACGTTTTAAAGTGGTGAGATCGGCTCCGTAATCAGCTAAGAGCGTTGCCGAAGTTCTCCGAAAGCAGTGACCCGTGTATAGCTGCGGCTCTTCCAGTTTTAAGAAAGTGGCAATTTCTCGCGGTATAGCACCTATTTTATTTACTCCCATAGGCTGTCTTGAGCATTTATTATTATGGTATTGTATGAAAAATCGGTCGGTTTTTATATTGGCTGGACGTAAATTTTAGTATGTTTCTACAATAGTTACATATTCTTCGGGTACGACAAAAGATTTGCCAAGGTTCGCCTTCGTATTTTTCAATTTTACTAACAGTAATTTATCTGAATGCTTTTCGATATTATTAACTGTTAGCTGTAATAGCTCGTTATTGCGACACGCTCCACTAATTCCTATGATCAGTACAACCTGTAATGAAAATATTACATAATAAATATGCATAACTTAACATTTACAGCATCTTTTACATATCGTAATAAATATTTTAACAGTATTGCTAAACCAGACTAGGATTCATTGCGCCTCCAAAGATTAGTAGTAGGCGATAAGTACCTTTATATATAACAGTCAATACACAAATTTTAATAACTAACAACATAGATTCTTAGGTACCACTTACTTTAGCGGCAAGAAAATTGCAGTCCGGAGCTTCATTAAGAATTTTTTCTATGTTAAGGGCCGTGAAAATTTTGGACTTTTTAGCCTTATTGATTGACATTGACATTCTTTTTAGAAAAGATACGAGTTTTGCGTATGTTTCAATATGCACGTTATGTTTTGTTTTTAAAGTAGCTTTCAACATTGAGTAAATACTCCACATTATAGATGATCGCCTCGTCTGTGATAAATCTAAAAAATAAGATAGCAACACCGTCTCCGAAAAACTGCTTGCGCCCTTTGTAAGTCTCCATTCATTGAAGACATGGTATGCTTTCAGATATTTCTTGCGAGACTTCTCAGGTAGCAAACTTAATTCTGCATTAATAACTTGTTGTTTTAACTCTTCCGGTGTTAAAATACTGTTCTCGTCGCTAGTTTCACTCGTATTTTACGATTATTTTAATATTTTTTAACTTATTCAACTCTTTACGCCAGCAACGAAATTTTATTCCCGCTCTTTTATTTAAATTAAGGCGTGTTCGGAAATAGCACCCATGATATTTTATCATTCAAAAGATATTACGTAACATTATTGAAACTAGAAATAAATATTTACAGGTTAAATATCAGTTTTATTTGCAGTAAATACTTATTTTCGTTTAAATACAACAATAACTTAAAAATTCCATAAATTACATTAAAAGACATAATTATCTTTTTGCAAAATTTATTTAGTTAGTACGAAATTCCGAACGTATTTGTCTTTGAGGTCGAATTCAAAATCGGAACTTCGAAAGGGCTGGTCTTTGTCTCTCTCTCTTTCTAATGGCGGGAAAGAGATAGAGTGTGAATGTTTCGAATTGTATGATTAACCCAAGCTTGAATAAGATATTCGCAGCTTTATGAAAAAAAAAATTTAAAAGTTACTTGGTCTCACTCAGTGAGCAAAATCGCATTTTGCTCACTGATTTCAGGCAGCAAAACCTACATGTTTGACCTACTGAAGTGAAAAAATATATAATCCGCCATTTTGTGGCGGCCGCCATCTTGGACCGATTTTCATCAAACATAGCTAAGAACACTCCCGACAAATTCACCATTCAAACAAAAAAAACAATATTAAAATCGGTTCATCCGTTCGGGAGCTACGATGCCACAGACAGACATACACACACAGAGATACGTCAAACTTATAAGACCCCGTCGTTTTTGCGTCGGGGGTTAAATAGACTCGATGTCTGCAGCCCGGATAGACTGGAAGCTAACCCTAACATAGTTGGGACAGGTTAGGCAGATGGTGATAGCGTGTCTTTATCCATGTTTGTAATTTGAGTGCCTAACGCCAGTACTGACGATACTTACTTTTACCATTCTGTAGGTGAAAGCTAAAGGACCTTAAGACACGTGTTATAAATTATTCAGTAGAGCTCATTAAAGATGTCTATACCCGAAATTAGATACTAAAATCGACCGTGTATAAAAAGTAAATAGTGTATCGTTGTAGAATAAAAAGTATGATTATGAAATTTTATTAAGCTATTGCAAATAGAAAACTATCATTGAAAATACAAAAATGACAAAAAATGGACTTAAGGTCCTTTAGCTTTCACCTACAGCATTTTATCCCCGTAACCCGAAACCCCGCCTCGCTAAAGGTTAGTTTAAAAATCGATCCTGCTTGGACTTGTTTGTTACAAAGTTCTGGAACAAACCTAACAAAGTTTGATGGAATCAAGTGCCATAAGAGCCTAGGCTAGAGTTGCCCAAGTTCAACATAAGTTAAATGTTTGTTGAAATAACTTTGGCATATTAAAGTACCGAACCCAATAACCTATTTTCGGTTAAAGACAGATCGCTACTGATGGTAGCCAGTATAATTATAACTGCCAGTATAATATAATCATACAGATTGCTAATGATATGGATTATTGGGACGTTAAAACCACAGATACATAGGTTTTTCTACCTCCAGTATGCAAAAACTGGTGATAGATAGGTCGGACGGTAGGATCGGACGTTATTTTACTGTTAGCTAAAGGAGATTGTTAGGTTTAGAACGATACGCTTCAACGTGAAGAATTCGACAACGTTTGGACTGGTAAATAATAGGTAGGTATATACCAAAATATAATAAAAACCGGTCAAGTGCGTGTCGGACCACGCGCAGTGTAGGGTTCCGTAGTTTTTATAACAGCCAAGTGCGGGTCGTATTCGCTGACTGATATTTTCGTACCATGCTCTAACTAAAAGTCAAACATGACTACCTACCTAATTTGACTTCTTATACAAATCTGTACCGACAATTTTGCACGGAAAGTTTAATTTTTTTTTTTTTGAGATTTGGTAAGACTTGTCATAGCCGCTGTAGCAATTGTTTTTTTTTTTATAAAAGTTATTTAGGAATGAAACAATAGCGCGATACAACTGCCGCTTAGCGCCATCTATCGACATTTCTATGGAGTTGTTCGAAATTTTCGAGTCAAATACAATTCGACTATTACTCGTAAACTTGTAAAGCCCTCTTGAGTGTGATAGTTTTCCTTTAAACTTCGTTATATATAGGTACAACTGCCGTGACATATGAATTTCTAACTACAACCGTTTACTTGGTAGAGGGGGGGGGGACACTTGACTCTAACGAAAATTGGTACTTTAAAGCTTGATAAGTCACGAACGGTTTACTTAATCAAAAAACGGTCTTCCCAAACCCGTAATATTTTTGAAAGAGCTATCCAACGATATCCCACACTATGGGAATGACGAAAAAAAAAAATATCATCCCCACTTTAGATGTAAGGGAGGTACCCTGGTGTGGGTTTTAGTCAGTAAAAGTCTGACACTCCTTTCTGCTCCGCCCAGAGCGGGAGGAGTCATTTGATGATTTCCCACCCAGAAAAAAAAAAAAAAAAAGGGGAGGTACCCTAAATAATGGTTTTTTCTAAATTTCATTTTACCACTTTTTTGGCGTCATTAACGTGTATACTCGTGCCAAATTACAACTTTCTAGTACCAATAGATTTTGAGCTAAACCGCGGACAGCCAGACAGACGACATGGCGAAACTATAAGGGTTCCTTGTTGACTACGGAACCCTAAAAACAGTTTTTACATATTGCTAATCCATTGCTTCATATGTTCGAAAAATGTGTCTGCTCAACAACGTAAATAACACAATGAATGTTGTTGAACTGTCATAATGAAAGCTATTGTTAATGTATGTGCGTTACGCAATTACCCCGCAGGTTCATCAACCAACAATCTAACTAAATCATATTATCATTAAGTATCTAGAAATCTTTCCAACTCGACAAGACATTATTCCTTCTGCAGTGAACAAATAAGGAAAACATATTTTTAGAAAAGGTTTAATGAAGTTATCTTATTCCGAGTTTCTGACTCATTAAAATAATACCTATAAAGATCACATCAACGCATTACAACCTCTCAAGGACGAAGCGTGACGCTTCACATAAAATGAATTCTCTTACCCATTGTTCTACAAACGACCAACAAACTGTTTCCTCATCAAATATAGGTATCGATAATTACGATAATTGAAATCTTTTCCAGGTGTTTATAGGTATGGTGCGACCGACGTGCGAGAGTTTCATCAATGAGAGTGCAATCGAATCATACCGAATGGAGTATCGCACTCGGCACTCGATCGACGGTGAGATTATACAATGCGAATCGCGCATTGCTTTGGTGACTGGCTACATGACACACGAAGTTAGTGGTGTCAATGCTATGAACTTCATGCATCGAGACGACGTCCGCTGGGTCATCATTGCCTTGCGAGAGAGTAAGTGCCGACATGCCCCCGCGAACATTCAATTGCGTGTACTAAGCCTTCCGCCGCCGCGTTAAGCACGCGCCGCGCCCACCTAGCAAGATTTCAGAAACATGATTGCGCCCGTAAATTCTAGTTTCAGAAAACATTTTACCACAGCAACACGGAACACGTTTCTAAATAATTGTATACGCAAGTAAATTACTTTAGTTTACACTAAAATTGCAAGTAAATTACCTCATAAAGATAACTTTGAAAATGTAGGAAGGTTATCTGTTCGTAGAATGAAGTGTTTCATATCGAAAAGTAAATACATGCAAAAAAGGTTACTTAGGTGAAAGGTCTGTGTTGTAAACGTAATAGAAAAGATTACGTTGAAGATTATTCTGAAGTTTTGACATCGTTCTTTTCCGTGTCGGTTAAAATGAGTTTGCATCGACCTCTAAGTGTAGGTTACAAGATTGCAACAGTTCACATACCTACACAAACAACAGGTGACCAGTGTGAGTCGACGTTATCAACTTAGCATAATGATACCGTTATATGCTACACTTGTACATTATTTTAATACATCGCGATAGAATGGAAAATTACGAAAATACGTGGGAATTACCTCAGGCAGTGCGGTAACAATTATAACTGTCATGGCTCTGAGGTATTACCTATATATGAAGATTTTTCAACGCTAATATTATTCTTTCATAACATAGGCATAGCATGAGCCCAGTAACATACTATCAATCTCAATCTGAATCATTTTGAAGCATATTGCTAATCCGTTGCTTTATAGGTTCGAAAAATTTGTCTGCTCAACAACGTAAATAACGCAATGAATGTTGTTGAACTGTCAAAATGAATGCCATTGCTACTGTTAGTGTGTACCCCGCTGGTCGAGTTAAAAATACTTCTGGATGGGTTTCTTTACATAAAAGAAAATAAAAACAAATATTAGATATTTAAGACAAAAGAAAAGTTTGTACTTATTTGCTGAAAGGGGTGAGATGGGTGGTTGACCCATGGTGGCTCACTTCAACTAATACATAGGTAGAAAATTTTGTTTTTGTTCTTCATTTGTTTGTAAACAAACACGTGCAGGTACTTTATTTTAAACCGAAAGGATTATTTATGTCACCTGTGGGGCGCAACATGGATACATATATTAGAAATACATAAACGTATCTTCCTGAAAATGTGCTAACTGAAAATGTCTTGCTTGTTAACCTATACTCATGTTGGTGTGCTCATATGATTTATAGTCTATTCTCGAATTGCGTGCGCGTAAAACATCTTCCTGAAATTTTACTATTGTTTATAACGGGTGGGCCATCTAGTGTTTTAAATTTGAAGTACCGATTACTTTGACTTTGAAATTTAGAATGACATTCATTTTTTGACAGAAAGTTAGTTTTATGTTGGACAAAGCAACCCGTGTACGTTCTCGTCCAGTGCGTTCAACCGAAAACATTGCTACTGTGACTCAGAATGTGCAAGAACATCCATCAACATTAACTCGTCATCGTTCTCAGGAACTAAACATTTCTGGCACTTCTCTGAGAAGAATTTTGCATAGAGACCTCTGTATGAAGGCTTACAAACTTCAATTGGTCCAAGAACTGAAGCCTCGATCATTTGCGCACTGTTTTTGAAAATCGAATAATCAGCCGAAATGCTGATGAGCTGTGATTTGAGCCCTTTGGATTATTTTCTGTGGGGAACCATTAAGGATAAATGTTACGCAAACCATCCAGAGACAATTGAAGCGTTGAAACATGAAATCGAAGTTGCCACTAAAGAGATTCAACCCAAAACAATCGAAAATGTACCTACTGAAAAATTGGGTTGATCGGATGGGGTACTGCCGAGCCAGTCGTGGTACTCATATGAATAATATTTTATTCCATTCTTAAATGACAAAGTTCAACCTTTCCAATAAAACCAGAAATTTGAAAAAATAATCAGTAGTTTTTTTTATAACCGATTCAAATTTTAAATTGTTAAATGGCCCACCCGTTATTTAAGTTGTTTGCACTTTGCAAATTTGCTATGTGACACATGGTCCTATTTATTTTGGAATGTATTCGAACTAATTTACAATAATACTCGAACATTTCATTTGTAGCGTAGGTACATTTTCTCGTAAACAGTGTATGAAATTGTCACTTAACGCTTCATAAGAAGTAAATATGTACCTAATCAGACAAGTAGTATTATACTATCTAACAGTGGCACTTGTTTCCCGCCTGCACAGCGCACAGCTGCCACGGCTATCGCCTTTCTATAAATTGTTATCAGTTGAGAGAACTATGTACTTTCTATTTTTTCATTGCACCGCATAGCGACAATAGTCTATACCTAACACAAATACTTAAGACTGATTTACGTTATCAGTGCAACTCGGAATATCTTTCCACCTAACTTTCATTTTATAAGAAGGTATTTATAATTTCTGATGTATTTTTTTTATTTTCCGCTACTTATGTGCTAGCGAAATATTCGTGACATATGCAATGCTAATGTTTACAATCTTAGTATCTGATTTTAATGCATAATATTGCATTTGCGATTACAGAATAATTGTTTTTATACTTTTGTGATAATTAAAAAATAAATAAACAAGAATCAACTTTAATTTTCACTTTTTTGGGTTATAGTGTACGACCAGCACCGAGTATTTGGTGAGTCTTGCTATCGGTTGATCACGAAAAACGGCCAAATGGTCTACATGAGAACCCGAGGTTGCCTGGAAGTGGACCGCGAGTCCCGCGCCGTTACCAGCTTCGTTTGCACTAACACCGTGGTCAACGAGGAAGAAGGCAAGCAACTCATCAAGATGATGAAGAGGAAGTTCACTTTGCTAGTCAACAACAATGAAGGCCCAACCATTCAGGAAATAGACGACGACACACATGATGATAAAGAAGTAGGTTTTCCGTTCTTGTTCGTGATATGGTTTATAATCATTTTAAAACTTATTTGCCTACGTGTGCGTTTTGCTCTAAAAATGTTGATATTAAACCACTTCGTAAACATCATCATCATCAGCCTACAGCAGTTCAGTGCTGGACATAGGCCTCTCCAATTGCACGCCATTCAGGCCGATTTTCAAAACGCTTTTGCTCTAAAAACGGTAAAGGAAAACATCGATCGTGAGGAAGTCGCTAAGTCTTTGAACCAAAAATTCGAAGACATGTGATATCCACCAACCCGCACTGGGCCCGCGTGGTGGATTATGGCCCACTCCTTCTTATAGAGAGGAGGGCTGTGTCCCAATAGTGGGGACATTATAGGCTGATTATGCTCATGCTTATGAAATGGCTTTGAGCGAGCATTAAGTAATGCTCAAGTTTTGAGTGAGGTTCTGTAATATGGGCCTTGGGTATGTTCCCGTCTCCAACAGTGACAAGAATAGCGCTTAGCCGAAGCGCGTGCATAGCAACGTTTATTGGCTGATTATGCAGCCCGATTTTCAGCAACTCTCATCCAGCTGCTACCAGTCACCGTGTAAAGATCGTCGCTCCATTTTGGCCGGCCCATTGCCACTTCAGCTTGTTTATTCTGTGAGCTTCATATATACATGGTTTCTTGTTATTTGGTAAACTGCACCGAGAATAATATCAAACAAACAAAACAGCCGATTAGTAGTGAATCAAACTTCTTTCGCGTCTTTGCAAAGGTTAATTAAAAATATACTTACATACATTTTTGTTATATTTTTCAGCAAAACGAAGACGAGCCTGCGCCAGTTGAAGACCCCAAGCGCCTGGAACAGGTCATTTTACATCTGGTGACAAACTTGCCGTCGCCTTCGCCGCAGGACAGCGAAGACGAGCCATTTGCAGCTGCATCCCCGGAGAGGAAGAACATGTCACCACATCGGCTGACCATAATTCCACCCGACAAGGAAAGGATCGTTAGTGCTATCGAAAAGATCTACGGCATCAAAACTTTCCAAAGAGATGTTAATCACGAAGAGAACAACTATAACCACAGAGGTGCTGCAGGGTCAAGCCATACTACACCCCAATACATACAACCCGTAGAGATGAACAATATTCCTGCTCCGCGGGAAGCACAGATGGTACGACAGGACACACACATGGTACGACAGGAAGCAGACAGGGTACGACGGGATTCACAGATAGTTCCGTTCCATAGCGCTCATGTATCTAATAACGTGCAGGCTCCCGAAAGTTCTCTTGCTCCGCTGGTTGACAATTATTCTGATAATGACAACAATTCAGACGACATTCTTAATGCCGTGGCATCCCCAGACATGGGATACTTTGATGACGCACAAAGCCCGTTCTCAAATATATTTTCAATTTTTGCAAATATTAATCAAAACGGCGAGGATATGTTTAATGAGCTCCAAGTAGCCGATGTGCAGGAATTTGAACATCGCGGTGCAGAAACAGAAATAAACATGCCAATGACTCAATATGCAGAGAAATCAAACGTGTATCAAGCGTTGCCGCAAGCGAGCTCAAGCAACTTCTTCCCGTGTGGAACCAAGCGACCCAACGACTTTGAAGACATCGATATGGTCTATAAAAAAAAGATAACAGAAACGGAATTTTTCCGACAAAGCGAACCAATTTCAGATTTAGTAATTGGCCGGCCAATTGAACCAATTTCAAATTTCAAATTTCTCCAGCAAAATGAACCAGATTCAGATTTAGAATTTCTCCGGCAAAATGAACCAGATTCAGATTTAGAATTTCTCCGGCAAAATGAACCAATTTCAGGTTCAGAATTTCTCCGGCAAAATGAACCAGATTCAAATTTAGAATATCTCCGGCAAAATGAACCAATTTCAGGTTCAGAATTTCTCCGGCAAAATGAACCAGATTCAGATTTAGAGTATCTCCGGCAAAATGAACCAATTTCAGGTTCAGAATTTCTCCGGCAAAATGAACCAGATTCAGATTTAGAATTTCTCCGGCAGCAAGAACCAACTTCAGATTTAGAATTTTTCCGACAAAACGAATCACCTTCATATTTAGAACCTGACAAACAAAACCAATCATCTCAAGATTTAGAATCACCCCTGGACATCTTCTCCGACGAATCTAGTGAGTGACTTGAAGAAACTATTACTTACTGATAACATTAATGTGCTATTTGACAGTTAAACTTTATTATTTTTTATATTTTCAGTTTTCGATGGTGATCAAATTGAATTAGCAGTATGTGCAATGGAATACATTGATCAGACGCTTCCCGATTTACGGGTAGGTATTCTGCTTTACTAAGCTTTACTTTACTAACCAATGCGAATATTATAGCGTAAAATTATTTATCTTGAATATCTTTATCAAAAACATCATTGAAATATGTACCACTAAACTATTATTTTGCATTATTTCCAGCGGGCTGAAGTGAATGAAGTTTTAAATCAAATCGAAAAAGAGGCAGAGCAAGAACAAAGGCTCCGGGAATTTAATTTGGACGATTATGAATAACACTGGAGGTGATCTGGAACTATGCTACCAAACTGGTAGAAGGATCAATTTTTTTTTACATCTTTTTTTTTTTTGAAATGCGGCAATTGCTGTTCGCGGTCTTCGGAATGTTGCAGAAATCAAATGAAGTATAATATTACGTCAACCGATTTTATCGTTCGTTTCAGAAGATTCAAAACTATGTTTGCTAAGACCACAGTACTTTATCTAATGCATAGTCATTAAAAAGTACTTGGAGTAAGTCAAGTTGTAAAGATCTCGGAAAATTAATTATTTCGGTGTAATTTATATTAGTGGTAGACGATAAGATTTAATGTTTAGGTGAAATCAAAATAGTAATGGATATAGTGTCACTCGCCCTTAATTTCAAAATGTCAAAATTACGGGTCCTTGTCGCTGTTAAGTGTTAGGGTAGGTAAGCACTAAACAAATTAAACATATTGCCATTTAGTTTGTTATATATAATATTTCGAGGTAGCGAATAATTCTGTTAAAATTTATTATATTTGCTCGTATAAATGAATAACTAGTGTAACAATGCCAAACGTAAAAAAGGAAGTTATCTACAGTTAAAAACTTTCCTTGGTTGATTCATAATAATAACGTTGGTATATTATTCTTACTTATTTTATTGTTTAGTGGTAGCTATTATTATTAAAGAACACTTTTGTCGAGTAATTTCGATTCAATTATTACATGCAACTCTACAGTAAGCGGGAATTCGGAAAGCTGCGTGTGCGCATTAGAGTACTGACTACTGTTACTGCAGCACATATTAATGAAGAAATTATTATTTAATTAGGGATCTATATTGCCAAAGGTAAACAAAAAGATAAAACGTTAAACTGAAACGCCTAGTCACGTCAACCAGTAACTTTTTTATTTTATATGAAGTTAAAAAATAACCTGACCTAATCCATGTCTTTCGTGAAAAACGGAACCTAGAAATGTCTTATTATTTTTGACGTATCGTAAGACTGAGTATTTTTAATTGATTGATTTCAAAATATTGTTTAAGTGATTTATTTAGATTTACATTTCAGCATTTTGTAGTTGATTTTTTTAGGATTTTGTGACCCTTCTGTACGCCATGTTTTTTTTATGACAACATCGTCTATTTAAGCATCACTGAACCGCTGAAGCACGACAATAAGTTTTTCTCGACACACAATCAAACGTGTCTCTTATAAACTTATTTATTTTTAACTGACTTGAAAAAAAGAGGAAGAATTAAGCCGTCATTAGACAATCAATCTAGCAACAGTTCAATCCATCAATCTGATGATTTCGGATTAAAAAATATAGAGCCACCCGAGTTGAACCGACGTTCGTACCTTTAGTTTAGCACTTATATTATAGTTAATACCTGGTCCGGTGATGGCTAAAAAGACGATTACAACAAACCATTTTTGTAATATTTTTTCGAAGTTGCCATGTCTCTGCCTGTCACAATACATTAGATATAAAAACAAGTGCTATTTTTTTTTAAATATTTGAGATTTTTAAGCGAAACCTTCATGTTGATCTTATGGCCACAACTAGAGGCCGTTATATGCCAAAAATATATTATAAACTAAAGTTTTGGCATTTCAAACATTGTGAGAATGAAATGTATTCATGTACCTAATTAGGCGTAAGTAATTCTTGTTGACTTGCAGCACCCCTGTTAGTGCGTATACCATGTAATTCATTGGTTTTCACACAAATACATAGATCTCATTTAATAATACGCGTTTATAATTACAAATTGTAGCTGTCGACGTCGTATTTTATTTATATTATTAGATTTGTAGACTTCGAAATTGATTGTAGTAGGAATAAGAGAACTCAGATTTTGTTAAGATCTAGTATTGCGACTAGGCTCAACGTCATGTGGCCATAAATTTGTAATATGATATTATGTAAATACAACTTTTGTGTGGTGAAAGATGAATTAAGTTTTCATTTCAAATATATGTCGTGCCAAAAAATGTACCTGGCTGTTTATACCAACTCATCATTTTAATCGTGTGAAGTATTCATAAATTTTTTGGAATTTCATATTGATGGTATTTCAAAGCAGTAGTAGAGTAGTAGGATCTAGGCATCTACTTGTATAATTAGTATAATTACATCTGTCTTGTAACTGACATTAATACCTATTGAAAACTCGATGTAATTTCGGGCTCAGTGTCCCTTCAGCGATTATTGAGTTTTCCCGATTTATATAACGTGTAACAGACTTTACTTCAATTACCGTCGATTTAAGGGGTACGAGTGGCGGTGAAGGAAAAGTTGCGAACCGCAATTTTTGAGATGTGATGTTTTTAATATTCTTACCTCCCTTTCGAATTTTCTTGTACTGACATCGATTTAAAAGTCAGAAAAGGTGGGGAGTGACTAATAAAATGAAAAAGGAAGTACCAGCCTTCCCCTCATCCTTCCGTTAATAGATGTTCAAGACTTTAAAAGAATATATTCGGATCCGCCACGGAAGGAATTTCAAAGCTTAAAAAAAATAGCCACGAAGGACTTACCTACCTTGCCCAGCTAGTGTACGAGTGTGCGTTGCGCTATTAGTGTGCGTAGAGATCGAGTAGTGCGCTCAAACGTTTTATGTTTAGTCAGGACAACAATTTTATAAAACATGAATAGGTGGTGGTTTAACTAAATTAAATTAATTGCAGATGTTATTTCAGTCTTTTATTTTAATATGCTAATATAGGGATGTATGGGGTGTTGCGTTTATTCCGTTACACGTTGTATATGTAGTCTGGGCTATCCAAAACACTTAGGTAGTAGGATGTCTACATTAAAACTATAGTTTGGAACTATACAACGACAAAAAGCAACATATTTTGAGGTAATAAGACCACATTAACGTTATTGGCCTGACATGTCTTGCAGTTTCTGAAGGGCCACAAATACTTGTTAAATTCATTATTTAAAAAACAAGTGTGTGTCTAGAATATATTGTTCTTGAAACTGTGTACCTACTTAGTTTGATAACAAAAAAAATGTAGTATGTATGTAATTGTAGGTAGGTTTTTTTTGCCTGTTGGTAGCTGTAATGTCTGTCATCACTCATCCCTTTTTCTTTTCAATAAACCTTTTTGTTTTTTTTTTCGTATATATACATACATGAAGTATGTATATACAAATTATGAAATATTAAGCCTGAAAAGGCGCCAATTCGGTGTCAATATAATGTAAAATGTGATTAATGGTCTCATAAGTAAATCTTTAGATAAGAGTTTGTAAATTTAAGGCTGTATAATTCCGGCTGTCTGTAGTCTCCCCGGATTGAATGAGTAAAATTTCCCAGGAAAGCATCTATTAGTATTTGCGCTCGCCACTTGCTCAAGTGGTTTGCTTTTTCTGCTCGCTCAGCTTGCGAATGATAACGTAATTTAGCCATAATATTCTTAGGGTTACATTATATAAATGTGTCAGAGTTAATCATGTATAATTTGTTGTGTAGTTCCGAAAATTGAATTTTTCCAAAAACTGTACTTTTCTGATATGTAAGTCCCAAGATGTCATAGGATAAGTCTGTGTGAAATCTAATCAAGTCATCAAAATAAATGTTTAAATTGTAGATAGGCTGATTGAACAATTCACTGTAAATTGATGTTTTCAATGGTTAAAATATGATGTTTTGGTTATTGTTAGTTGTATCCAAAAACATTCAATTTACTTACCTATAAAGACAGTATAGGTATTCTGTTAAGATATCTAACGATACGTTTTTTTTTTGTTGCAAGTGAAAGAGTTAGCAACAGAAAGCTTTACTCTTTCTTCGTCAAAAGAATAGGACTGTCGAAAAGATTTTACAAAATTTTGACATTTCGAATTATTTTGAAATTTAATTTTTTTGTATTCCTCTAGAATTAAAATGTTCGGAAGGGAGGAGAACGTAGAACACTAGTTGTGTTAAAAACTAGATTTTTTAGATTATAAAGAGAAAATAACTGCGTACGAAGATAAGAACTGTTTCTTTATATTTCTATGGTAGAAACGCTTAAAAACCTACGCGTTAGGAAATAAAAGAGGAGGTGAGAATTGTTTATTCTAGGTCGTTAATACCTATTTTAAAGATGAATGATGTGAGAAAAAACACATCACTCTCAGAGAAAAAAAAACCGAAAGAATTTCGTAATAATTACATAAGTAACTCTTTTTTTGGAACACCTAAGAAAAAATATTTGATCTTACTATAACAATTCATCGTTGTCTGATTGTGAGTCTAAAATGGAAGTAACAGGTCATAAAAATATATATTTAAAATTATTATGTATATGAAAACTACCTACAACTTGATGTTTATGTATTACTTATGTGTCAAAGACAGTTTATCACAATTTATTGATTGGTATTATTAAACACCATTGTAATCAAAACCTTGAAATGCACAATAGTTGTAATCTTTTGTGGGTAGAAAATAAAAAATAAAAAAGCACATTATTGTTTTATTCGTGTATTGTATATGGTTATAATCGTTGGTTAGTATATGGAGATAAAAATATGCTAAATAAAGTGCCACTATGTGCCACAAAATCTTACAGCTAACCTTAATCAAAATAAACCTTAGATACTATTACAAATGTACTACCTGGAGATGAGAATCCAGTTTAAAAAAATACCGAGTGCCCACCAGGTACTGGCTCGTTCTAAACTAATAATTGCAGATCATTTGAAAACATTTCCTCTACTAATATTAAATCAAGTGTATCATTGGGTATATGCACGTTTATATAGATTAGTAAATAACCACAACAACGCACACCTCTACATAGGAAAAATCTACTAAAAGATCCTAAAAATTAAAGCTTTCGCATTTCAACTTGTACGTTACCGCAGAGTTTTTGTTTATACACTTAGAACTACAAAATAGCTGTAATTATATCTAACTAAATTACCGGCAACACCTACTAAAACGTCGTTCGTAAAGTGTCACTGACTCTGGCAGGGCCACCATCAGGGATTTTAATTTTGATAACACAAAAAATTTGTCGCTAATTAGTCGAAATTTGTCGCCAAATATCATAATTTGTCGGTCACTGGTTCAAAAGATATAAGGGATTATAGGTGCCAATCTGGAGAGAGTCTCCCCAGCAGGGCCACATTTATATCTCAAAAACTAGGGCACCAAGCGAAGATCTGTTTTCTCCCATATTTTGTCGCTGATTAGTCTCAATTTGTCACCAAGTTACAGATTCAGTCTGTGTGTAATTAAAAAGATATTAAAGAATTCAATTTCCCCATACAGTGGTACAAGACGGTTCGATCTAGCTCTTGGACTATGCCTTACTAATTGAACTCATTATATCTCTTAAATTAAGACCCGATTAAATCTGTGACTTGGTGACAAATTGCGACTAATTAGCCACAAAATATGGGAGAAAACACATCTTCGCTAGGTGCCCTAGTTTTTGAGATATAAATGTGGCCCTGCTGGGGAGACTCTCTCCAGATCGGCCACCTATAACGCTTATATTGTTTGAACCTGTCACCGACAAATTTTGATATTTGGCGACAAATTTCGACTAATTAGCGACAATTTTTTTGTGTTATCAAAATTAAAATCCCTGATGGTTGCCCTGCTAGAGTCAGTGACACGTTCGTTAAACATATACTAAGAAATACTAAATAACTGTAATTATATCTAAATTAACGACAGTATTGTAGGTATACTACTGAAACGATGTTCATAAATTCGAAATACTCCTACTGCAGAGTGTATATTGGAAACTGGGCGACCTCCACCAGATATAACAGCCGGAAAACATCTTGGACAATCATGACGACGCAGGGCCCCCCTCTGACTTCTGTGAAAACATCCCTCTGAACGCCCTATATTCCTCAAAGGACACCGCATTATACCTTTACCCTGTCCATTAAGTTAACCGTTTTTTGACAGCTGTCTTAGAACGTACATATTCCAGATTACGTAAATTTGTTAACTTTAAAATGCTTTATAAAATAAATATATAAACTGCCATATCTTATTGAATTATCTTATGTTTGGCTTCGTACAGACATTATAATACCGTGCGTGTATCAATCAATGTACCTATTGTGTGTTGCTGCAATCACTACTTCCATTTGTCAAAAAACGGTTTACCTAGTGGACAGGGTATTTATATAGTTTTTCGCGGATGCTCAAGTGGTTTGCCGGCTATTTTTACCTAAGCATAAAATAAGTTGACCATATTCAATCCTAAATAATGGAAATATGTAAAATCACTGTTCTTAAGAAGTATATAATTGTAGGTAGGGCAGAGCCGTGTGAATATAAAACTGCGCCCAGGGCAAATTCTCATTCTAGCTCAGGGGTGTAGAGACATTCTAACTTGTAAGTATTTATATTACTACGTGATTGTGTACCTACACAATCACGTAGTAATATAAATACTTACACGTTAGAATGTCTTTACAAGTTCACTTACTTAAGCGTGTTTTAAAGAATGGTAAATAAATTAAAACAATCGGTACCTATTAAAGAAAGGACCACATGGTGGTATTGGGTTATTAACAGCTTACCTAGTTTTAAAATACCTAGGCAGTTACTCAAAACAAAAGTCAATCTTAACAAAACGGTGATTTTTTCCAAGAGTCGGGTTCTCGTTGTCCACTTCCATTCATCAATCATTGATCAATCTTACTCGTAGGAGTAAGATAGAATGAAAAAGATGTTAAACTTAAAAACTATGAGATCATTATCTGGTTTTGACCCTCGGGTCCACTTAGATATCCGGCAGGACGCTAACTTGTTCTCTGCCCACTCAAACTCGAGAACTGACAACTCCGGAGAAAAATGTTTTATATTGACTAAATTAAACCTTAAATCGAAAGATGGACAGGCCAGATGAGACTTGATCCTACTATAAAGTAATAGATAGAGGTACTTTCGCCAAAATCTATATCTGTCCATTTTGAAAACAAAGTGCCGTGCACATGATGACCACAGCTGCGTCCGTAAGTAAAAAAAAAGAGAATCCTTTTCTGGTCGACTAATAATATGCGCTACAAGCAGGAATAGTCCTTACGGTGGGCAGATATAGATTTTGGTGATAGTACCTACCTACACTGAAAATTCTTTTCATGGCTGTAGGATTATATTTTATTTTGAATACGACCTTTTACTTTAAAAGCCAGGGAGGGACTCCTGGCTAAATAATAACAACCGCACGGGTCGAAGGTTAATCAATGCTTGCCACGGTATGTTCATAGATTATCCATCATTCGTGACATGTAATGGATGGTCACCCGACCATCCATTCCATATCGAGACTCCTCCGTGGCTTGGAAAGCACGTTAAGCCGTTGGTAACGGCTGTCATTCGTAGATCTGACAGTCGTTACGGGTAGTCAGAAGTCTGTAAACCAGTCTTAATAACAAGGGGTTTCGTGTTACCCAGTAACTGGGTTGTGGAGGTCAGATACGCAGTCGCTCCATGTAAAATACTGATATTCAGCTGCATCCGACTGGATACTGACCCCACTATAGTTGGGAACAGGCTATGCAGATTGATTGACTTTATAAGCCAGGGAGTCTACTTTCAAAGAGGTTCAAAGTGAAGATTTTAGAATGGTACTACAGCGGTGGACTGTAAACCGCTTTCCTCGGGACACCATTTATCGTTTTCAGCGCTTGCTCTAGTTGTTTGTCGGCAAGCATTAAAGTTTTTATTCGTACCGGCTTTACTCATCCGTTTGAAACATACATTTCCCACTAAAGACATACAGAGGCCTCCAAAAGTTTTACAAGACATTTTTCCACTTCAATTTAAATTTTCCCATTCTGTATTATTCCCCGCGAAATCTTACCACGTGCAAACCGCGGCAATATCGTGACTTGTTAACGGCAAGCAATCGAAATTTTAACCATACGGGACAACATGTATTTTGGACAGTTCGAACCACGCCATTGTATCATAGAGAATACGTTAATAGCAGATATCGTGATTAACTGAGGAATTATTATTTTTTATTTATTTTTTATTGTCTTTGGGTAGCTTACAGCTATCAAATACAGAAGTAGTAGTGAGGTAATTGACGTGGTTTCGAAGAAAGGAATCGTTAAGTGGTCATAATGAATAAGGGCCCAGCCGGGACACACCACACACACACATTTATTTATTCTACGTAGCATTTTCCCAACTATACCAATATAGCTTAGACTGGAAGCCGACCCCAAAGTCGGCTTCCAGTCTAACCTATATTGGTAGTTAGAGTTAGTTAGTCTCCCTGGCTTATAAAGTCAATCAATCTGCATAGCCTGTTCCCAACTATAGTGGGGTCAGCATCCAGTCGGATGCAGCTGAATACCAGTATTTTACATGGAGCGACTGCCTATCTGATCTCCACAACCCTGTTACTGGATAATACGATACCCCTTTGTAAGACTGCTTGTCAGACTTTCGGGCTACTGACGATCCGTAACGACTGTCAAAGATCCACGAGTGACACACCACATTATGATTTAAAATTCTACGTTTGAACTGTACACTATAACGTTTTTATTGACTAATTAAATCTATTACTTATCATAAAAAATAATCAAGTAATCCCTCAGGATAAGCTGATTAATTTTTTTATTCTAATTCAAAATAAATCAAAATAAATTGGCACTTTTCCACTTCAGCTGTGATGCCACTCACAGCTGAAGTGGAAAGCTGTCAATTAACTTTTGGAGGCCACTGTATCTGACAGCTAGAGAACGTGAACAGGGCTAAACATATGCTATTTTACTAATGCAACAGTTAACTAAACATTTCAAATCAGAATAACTATACCAATAGTAAAAATAAATTAAAAAATATGTCACCTTGACGAACAGTTTCCGATACATATTCAGATAATTATAATCAAAAACTTACCCTAAATTAGCCTCGACTAAACCTAAAAAACTACACAAGTAAATTTATAAAAGTGTATTTTTTGCCTAATAACATATTGAACTAAGGGCTGATTTTTCAATCGACAGATAATTTTTATTCGTGGAATGAAATTGACGTCTGACAGATTTTATATGGAAGAACTGTCAAAAATTCAAAATTATTCCTCGCATAAAATTATCTGGCGTTGGAAAAATCAGCCTTAAGACTGATAAAGAAGAAGTAAAAAAAAAACTATTCTACGTATCGAGGTATGCTTTGTTGCGATCTAGGCATAAATATTGATTATGTACTAACGCGGTTATAATAATGATGGTATAATAATATAATCAGAACGCCGCTGTATAGGATGCTTTGATTACATGTGCCAATCCATACAGCAAGCAATAATTTCTACTAATAAATACAGGGTCAAATTAAATTAGCTAACGAAACTCCGCAGACGTCTGAACACGACAAAATAACAATAAAAAAGATTTGATGATTTTTTCTGGTTCAATGCCCTTAGTTTTAGTTCTAAAAGTGTGAGTTGACAAAATCTGTATCGTGAAAGAGACATCGTCCCATCACATCTGTCAAGTTTACACAAATAAACCCTAATTTCTGAACTGATATTTTAAGTGATTACACAATATCGGCGGTTGACGAAAAACTTTAACTAATTTATTTATTTTTTGTTTTATCATGTTTTTTACTCATCACGTCTACGGAGTAAGTATCACTAGCTAAATTTGACCCTGTACAAAATAAAACTAACTTACATCCTAAACATCTATGAATATTCGATATTTTATCTGTTTTTTTAATCAGCTGCTTCTGTTAACTTGCTATAAGAATCAACAGCTCTGGTAGTTAACAATGGAATATAAAAGAGAAAACAAAAAAACTATGTCTAGGTAAAAAAGCAAAAAACAATGTAGGGGTAGACAATGCCAAAAACAATATAAAGGTACACATGGCGACACATCAAGCTATACATTACCAGTTTTAGCTGACCGCTGTTTTTCGTACAATCAGAAGTCAGCTTATACTGATTATATAAAGCTTGATGTGTAGCTATGCGTACCAATACAAAAATATGTGAGAAGATATACCTCTAAAATCTTAAAAATAATTATACGTTTAACGTTTATATAGGATCAACAACTTAAATTACTAACAAGACTTCCAATCATTAAAGAAACGATAACATAATAATATTTTCTTTGACATTATTCAGACGAATAAATGATAATGTAGGTATCATTCGTAAATGTGCCACGTCTTAAGGCGAAAGCATCAAGGTAGCCTGCGAAATTCTTCTTTGTAGCACGTGTAGCAAAACCACCACAGAGGGCTTACCACCAGCTCTTATAGCAAGCAGGGCAGAAGTTGAACCGCACTGATTTTATGTACTTAGTCATAAAACAAAAAAGCAGTGCAGTTCAACTTCTGCCCTGCTATAAGAGCTGGTGGTAATCCCCCAGAAACGGGTTTTGTCGACGGAAGAATAGACAATATGGCAGATAAAATAGACCAAATACATAACAGATTTCTTTAATAATTCGTCTACAATCGGTCATTTTGTCTTTACTTTCGTCGACAAAACTCGTTTCTATGGTGGTCAGGCTACACGTGAAGGTCAGTATCAGGTTGTGTGTTGATATAAATATGATTTGCGGCCGTAACAAATATTTATTCATAGAATTATAATTATTTAAAAAATCATCAATACAACTCTCTAAGTTCATATTACCCTATCGAATGACTATTTCATGAAATCATGATATTTGAGGCCAATTCTAACTCAAGGAGTTGTATTGCTGATTCTAATTACTATAATTCTGTAACGCCATATTTGTTACAGTTGCGAATCATATTTTAATCAACATACAAGCTGCCATTGTTCTGCTAATTGCAAAAAACGTAAGAAAATTTGAATTTCGCCGGATAGCTTTACGCTTCCCTCTTATCAAGTTTTGAAGATAATTTAATAACTATGCATGATATCGGTTACTTTGGAATGCTACTAATACTACATGTAAAAATATGATATAATAATATAGCCACTTAAAAGCGACTTCTCTTCGGGTCTGCATAAGTAGCTCCCGAACAGTGACCCTGAAAACACAAAAGAAAACTATTAGTACTCATATTTTTATTAACGCTTTTCATTAAATATCAAACTTATTAAAACTTTGTATTAAAAATATCATTGATGGATTCACCCTTTTTACATTAGCTAACATTTTTTTTTTTGTTGTTAAAGTCGAGTTTTCCCATTTTCCAATATTTACGGAATTATTTTATTTTTTTATAACTGCGCCATTTGTTGTAAGAACGTGGCATGAACCGCATTTAGTCCAGGAATTAAATCTACAACGACTTTTCGAGTTCATAAAAGGCAGATTTACACAAGGGCAGTAGTAGCTGGCTCCACTGGAAATAAGTGATGGAGCCGAGATCACACTCACTGTCACAAGATCTCACTGTTTACAAGCCGTCAGTAGTCGTGGTTATTCACGGCATACGCACATTATTGTAGGAATGGGGAAAGGGGGAAGGGAATGCGAGAAAATAGCAGGCTTTACTTCGATTCAATTATTGGTTGATAACATGTTCCTACCCGCTGTTAGAAGAATTGACGGAAAAGTTAGAATAGGTATCTCAAAAGGAATGAGTTTGGATAAGAAAATTGATAGACGCCAGAAATGAAACCGATTTTACGTTGTTTTTATTACGATAATTTTGGGAATAATATCCTATAGACATTCATTTTCACGATAAAATTGAACCAATCTTAAGTTCTCATTGTTGTTCAGTTTTGGCGTCATTATCGCTTGAATTTTCGACACCACGTGACGTCACCCTAGAATACAGTGTCAACGACTGACCAACTGCTGCTAGGGAAGGTACGTATTTACGCGACCAGGTTTTTATACCAGGTATTTGGTTCCAAGTACGCACACTAGGTACCGAACCGAAATACTTGCAAGACTTCAAAGTATTTTATACGGCTACTCACTCAACTACGTAGGTACTCAACTGCGTTAGTTTTTGCAAATGCGATCATGCTCCTTATCAGTAAGAGTCTACGGAACAATTTCGTATGCAAGTATTTTTTTACTTTATTGGTTTGTAAGTATTTATTTGTAAACGCGATTTTGCTCCTTATTTATAGAAAGTCACGGATCAATTTCCTATGCAAGTATTTTTACTTCCAACAGGGCTTTTGAATACGCCATTGTTGTATGAAGTCATGGATCAATTTTCGATGCAGATAGAAAATACTTGAAAGTATTTCGAGCCAGTTTTAGGCCCTGGTTTTCTAAGGTGGACGTACTTGGAAGCCCTTTTTTTTTCTTTTTTTTTCTGGGTGGGAAATCGTCAAATGACCTCTCCCGCTCTGGGCGGAGCAGAAGGGAGTGTCAGACTTTTACTGACTAAAACCCACCCGTGTTCCTTCAGTTGCCTGTGCCAGGGGCCACGGTATCTCTTTCGAACAACCCGCAGCCCCGGCGGCATCGGCCCTAGCGGACCCCGTCAGTTCGTGCTGACATCTCTTTGAGGCGCGCGTGGAACACAACGCGCCGTCGACCCGGGCCTGGTCCTTACCGGGTGGCGAGCTGCCCATAGCTCGCCGCCCGCAAGCCCGCGCCTACGGTGGCCGGGAGTCGGCTGTTGACTCCCGTCCAGGGCGTCTCCTGCGGCGGCTAGGCGCGCGAGGCAGGAGAGATTGCCTCTCCCTCACGCGCTCCGCCTCCTCCTTCGCGAGCATTACTCCTTCGCAGAAGGAGGTGACGGCCTCCCATTCACTCTCGCTCCGTACGCTCTCGCTCGCCTGGACGAGGGCCGGACGCGAGAGGTCGCCGCCGCCGATCGCCGCCACGAGGACACGGCGGGGCCCCACCCAAGCCGGGCAGACCTCCACCGTATGCTCCACCGTGTCCTCCGGGCGATCCACACAGTGGTGACACCCTGGCTTTTCCTCCCGCTTTATCCTGAACAGGAACCTCCCGAAACAACCGTGTCCGGTGAGGACCTGCGTCAGGCGGAAGGTGAGGGCGGCGTGGCGCCTCTCTAGCCACTCCTCAAAGAGGCTTATCGCCGCAATTGTGGCGTGCCCAAAATTGGAACGTGCTCAAATGCCACTCCTAAAGGTCGGATGGCGGTTACCTTACCGCTTTCCTACCATCGATCTTTATAACACGTGTTCGGTTCTCTCTGTTCGTAAATTATTTATCCTTAACCTTGTTTTAATCACACACTCTCAAACCCCCTACGCTCCAAGCAAATTTGACTCCCAACGACGTAAACATGCTGTTTGTCCCTCCTTCCGCACAAACTGTCGTTCGGCCCAACGTAGTTTCCCTTTCCTCAGTAGCTACGTCTATACTAAGGTTAATAATATTGTAAATATATACCCTATGTGCAGATCAATATGTAAAAGAACTGTTACGAAATGGCTACGTGAATTAGATTATGCGGAGACTGAAAGTATATTAAATATTCTAAAATAATTTCGTCTATCGGAAATATTCATCTACTCAAATTAATCTTAGATCGCGGTTCACCTTGTTAAACACATACAGACACACACAGACACACTTTTGGGCAAGTGGGTCCTCACGCCCAGTGCACTTCGCGGGCGCTGGGCGTGAGGACTTATATTGCACTTACGGACACACAACACTCTCCAAAGACTCACATAGACATAACACATCTCCTTTTTTTTTCATATTAATTCTCTTCCTCTCAGTACTTGGAGCTTTTATAATGTTGTAGTACGTAAGTGCTATTAAATATTGTAATTTTAAGGGTGTGAGCCTGGAGATCTGTCATACAGGTCCCGAACCCAGTATAGACTCCAGCTCTCACAAAGGATAATCTTTAAAATGTAACTCGATCCTATCAATCAAAACTGTACCTTTTTGAGAAAAATAAATAACTATTACTACTATTACTGACTTTAAATCAATTTACATAAAGACACTAACGGGTCAGCGCTGACCAGCACTGCGATTCTGTAACCACCTCACCGTAAAACTTAGGTGAAGTGAGCGTGGAGCGAGCTGTGATTCCAACTAATACTAGGGAGTGACACTATTGACAGCTCACTCTAAGCTCACTTCACCTAACTTTTCACGGTGAGATTTTTACAGAATCGATCGGCTGATTCAAGTTTTAAAATCAGCTACTGACCTTGTGTAAATCTCCCTTAACGCTGGTTGAGAGTGAGGGAGCAGGTATCAACAGTGTAACATGTAGGCAGGTAGACAAAAAAACGGTACCCTTTCCCACCCGCAGGCATTTAAAAAAGCAACAACAGGATTGTGATTAACATGTACAGTTTCATCCCTCCCCTCTCTGCAAATAACAACCAACAACGAGTTCTAATCGGTCTGCCGCACGTGTTGTTTACCCCCTTCGAACATTCACTATACCTAGCTATCGTTTGGTGGCCTAGGTTCTACTATATAATATATAAATATGATTATGATACTGTTTGTTTACGAAGTAAGTACCAACTATTGAGAGACGATTGTTCAGCCTAGATCTACATGAAGCAGAATATCAATCGGTACAGCGTGCCCTGGATTATCACATTGTATCCGGGCAAATGAAATAGTTTTCCTAGGATGCTAGCAAAACCGCGGTCAAGCTCTGACGTAACATAAAATCACGCTAGTATTTCCCGAAGGGTTCGGCAGAGAGGTATATGCACCCACATATCGCAAATTATATTTTAGTCCCATGCAATAGGGAGCGAAACATGAGCGAATCATAAAAATTGTACAACTCGTGCAATTACGCCCTATTTAGCCCAATAAAACTTTGCCCGGCCTGGAAATTGAACCCAGGACCCCAAGCTCCGCAGCCACTAGGGCGAAAGTCAACAACAGCAACAGCTATTAACCGTATAGTTTCGAGGCGCTCCCGATTCGACCCGCATCGACTGAACCGCCGGCTCAATATTAGGTCCAAGTGGACCCCTGACTGACGACTTTCGCCTGCCTAAATTGATTATATTAATATTTATCATAGTACCTATCAAAGTAGAGTGTGCGTTAGTTAATAAAGGAAGGAAGTGTACTACACCTCGGTTCAGGACCAGCGCTGCTGCAGCCGGTCTCTCTCCTGCATGAGCACCTCGGTCTCCTGCTTGAGGCGCTCAGTGGCCTGACTCAGCCACTCCCGGTCGTGCTTCATGCACTCACGCTCGCTCTTCTCCTTCGTCAGAGCGTACACCATGTCTGGAACACGTAATGATGGGAATAAATCTCTTGTCCTTTCGAGGACAATGAAATAACATAACATCACACACGTAATCTTGGAAAGGTAGGTAGAGGTATTCATATAGTACACCGATATTTCGCCAGTTCTGTTCAAATCCCATATAACAGAGAACGAGCATTATATTGTCATCAACCGGACACTGAAGACTACAGACTCCGGGGTGCTTCTGATAAATTCCTGATGGAAAAACCCAATCGGCCTTATAACAAAACAAGGATAATCTTTAGCCCCAGGTTTAAACGATCGAGTCATTTTTAATTTTAGAACTCTATTCCGACAAAGCTAAAGTTCTATTTACAAAAACTAACGTCAAACCCGGGACTAAGTTGTCTATTTTGTATTAAGAAAGAAAGAAAGAAAGAAAAAGTATTTATTGCGACTCGTACAGGATCATAAACTAAACTAAACACAGTTAAAAATAAAACAAATTATATAAAAAAGTAACAAACGGAAAAATGAAACAGAAAGTCTTATACGAGGCCAAAAGGCTCCTATCTCAGCATGATGCTTCGACATTTAAAAAATAAATGTCGCAGCGCTGGTATTCTGATAGGGCCCGTTGTGATGTCACGGGCAATCACAGTAATAAATAGATAATAAAATAGAACAAGAACTAGAATTTAGAACTTATTAGAACCTAAAATAAACTAACTTAACTTATAAATTTATAAGAACTTTACCGTGCTCTGAATAAAGTTTATAATACAATAACGAACTCGAAGGTGGGGGCTTGGACCAAAGAATTAGAACTCGTTTTGAAAAAAGCTGGAATAACACCGACCTGGGAATCGAACCCAGGACCTAATGCTCAGCAATAGAGCTAGCGACCATAGATCAACGAGGCAGTCAACGTACAAAGCACAGCAAAAATAACACGGAAAGTTTTCACGTTACCTACATATTTAACATAACGTTAACGTTTGTGAATTTTTAATAACTTGTTAATAACGATATGTAGGTACTAACGTGAAAATAAAAACGTACAATTAGCTCTAGATTTATTTGGTAATCGGATTTTCAGGTAATGAGGCAACATTTTGAACGGTTTTGAGAATCAGATGATCGCTCAGCAAGCCAATTAAGTAAGTAGTCATTTACATTTTCAAAAGTAGGTACTTAGATGATATATATGTCTAAACTCTGAGTTTTAATTTGCTAGACTAAAATGACAGCTGCGATCGAACTTTTTTTGTCAACATGACATTATTTAGTACATAATATATTAGCTGTCATTTTGGTCTAGCAAATTAAAATTAGAGTTTAGTTGTATGTTTTAGAGGTAGCCTCTTGGATGCAACAAACCCAGTGGGCCTCTAATGGGTGAAAATAAAAACCGCTTGACTACCTAAATTCTACGGGCATAAAACTTTATCAAATAAATTGTGATGATGTGTTCCATCATCTTATTACTAAGTGCTCGTTCACACATACCGTAACCACCCACACCTTATCGCAGCGATAAAGTGTGGACAAGCAGTCTGTGGTTATGTGTGCATAGTGTCGCTGAAACTTTTTGCAGTTGCATTGTCGCTAGTAGCTGCGATGTGGCTTGTGTTTTCAATCAGACAAGCCTTGTGCGTACGACATCGCCTTGATGAGGTCGGTATCGCCCATACGGTTAATTTTGACAGCCAAATATGGTCCGTGTGACTATACTATTCATTTCCATAGAAATGCGCCCATCCACGTGGTATAGTTGTGGTGTGGTTGTGGTACATGTGTTCGGACCCTAAATAAAATATTTTTTCTCAAATATGCGTTCGTAATTTATTTTTATTTATTAATTTACTTATTTATTTATTTATTTAAGGAAAAACAAACAGTAGCACAATAAGAAACAGTCATAAAATCTTAGATATAACATAAATAAGCTAGTGAGTGTGTTTCTACTGTTTCATTCATTCGCGCTGCCTGCCATTTTTTTACAAATCGCGCACGCGCAAAATATTTAAGATTAGTGTAGCCATTTGCAATTTGCAACCTATACATAAACCTATGCACTTTGTATTCAAATACTAGTTTATCGGTTGGATATCAAGTGTATTCGAAACGCCTGTCAACGATCCGATTTCGAACTTAAAGTTGCTCGGTAGGAAACTAGATAGAAATGAGGAAAGCTGTCAAGATCGCTTCCTTTCAATGGAAACTTAGCTTAACTTAGGTAGAAAAGTTGGAAATATTACGTTGAAAATATAAGAAAACCAATACCCGTAATTAAATACGTTGAACGTTCTTAAAATTACAAGAATCGCCCCTCTGATATCTGTAGCTTCGACTTTTTATTAAATTACAAGAATCGCCCCTCTGATATCTGTAGCTTCGACTTTTTATTAAATTACAAGAATCGCCCCTCTGATATCTGTAGCTTCGACTTTTTATTAAATTACAAGAATCGCCCCTCTGATATCTGTAGCTTCGACTTTTTATCCGGGATTACTAAAATCAATTGTTACAGATTGTAAAAAAAATTGAGATAATCCGTACCTACCTATTACTAAGTTACACAGCCGAGTCGGTGTGGAAACACGAATTTTAACTGATTTTGTGTCCAGCCGTCGGAGAATACGTTCCTGAAAGTGTGACAATTCTAGTAACCAAAAAATATTAAATCAGCAAATCACGTGTAAAACGGGGTGAATCGGGATGCATGGGAGAATCGGGCCGAAAATTTAAAATGGATTTCAACGTTGAAATAATATAGTTTGTTGCCAGAAAAGACTGTAATGTGTTTACTGTTTCTTAATTAAAGATTAAGTGTCCTTGTTTGCAGCAAACTATATTATTTTAAAGTACAAATCCATTTTAAAGTTTCGGCCCGATTTACCGTTATTCATTTGTACGAAACTGACAGGTGACAAAAACACATTCTGTCGACGGCCGGGCTGTAGTTACAGACAACAGTGCAATTCTGTATCCATCTCACCGTGACAACTTGGTGAAGTGAGCGTGGAGTGAGCTGTCATTCCCACTAATGTTAGGAATTGACACAATTGACAGCTCACTCTAAGCTCACTTCACCTAACTTTTCAGGGTGAGATTTTTACAGAATCGATCGGCTGAAACTTTGGCGAACTTGATACCTATCTATGGGGCCCAGTCAAAACTGAAATTGTAGATTTATATTAAAAGTAACTCTGGAAACTCTTTTGTTTGATGAACACAAAGTTTTGATTTAAGGCAAAAGCGTCAGTGCGTCAGGTTTTTTGTAATTTGCAGATCAGTATCAATTTCACTGGAAAGATTTCACCTTTGTTGAGAGAACCGCCTAAATAAGTAAATACGGAGTAAAATAAATCGCTTTGCAAACAATATCGTGCACAGCTACTCCAACATCAAAGCTCCCATAGTAAGCATGTAATATCAATAATTGCAATCAATTGTTAATTCGCAGCCGGTTCATTAATAATAGGTTACGCTAAATCGGAGCATAAAATTGAACCATCAAGAACATTCCTGCATAACAAACGTTGAAATTCAATTTGCCAACACAATAATGCACGTTTAATATTAGATAGATTAAGTTTATGTTATATATTATTCAATTATATTTAATCATTACCTACAAGTGGTCCTTCACTGCATCATAATGTGGTATTTGAAGCCAAGCAGGTTTTGCCGAGGTCACGGTTTATTAATACTGTGGCTACTAATAATTAGGATATCTTAATCGTTTCTCTTCAAGTATGTCGGTTAAGATTACAGCGCTATTTCAGAAAACCACTCGTGTTAACTGATGTGCTTGCGCAGCTCATCGAGAAATTAAACGATGAAAAACCGCGTTTTATTTAAAATATAACTCAAAATGTTCGAATTCAAAATAAAACGAAAAAATCTTTAAAAAATTTGACCTTGTTGCTTGCTTTAAATTAAATTGTCAATAAATACCCCCGAATAATAAAATCATACAAAAAGAAATAATTAGATAGGTAATAAAATAACAGAATTAAAATACTCACTGTCCAAATCGAAGTAATGAGCCTCGTGGATGAGCAGGTCGATGTAGGGGAAGTCGGCCGGCAGCAGCAGCTTCTTGTTGCGCAAGAAGTTCAAGATGTGGCGGAACATGCCGCCGTCGCGGTCGATGAAGTAGTGCTGCTTCAGCGTGTCCAGCACGATCGGGATCGTGCCGTTGAACATCTTGCCGAGCCGCGACTCCGGGAAGCTGCACACGAGTAACAGTAACTGCTCTCAATACATGCACAATTGCACATAAGTCTCAGCAAATCGATGCATCCGTCGTTTAACATCTTGAACGTTCAGTGTAATCAATCCCGAGTGATGCAAATTGCTCGTGCGTCAGTGACTCGTTGTTACCATACTCGTTGATTCGACTGAACTAGATTTAAAATGGGTCCAGATTGAGAGCTCTTCAGTAAAGTACTTATTTAAGTCTGGGGTTGCTAAACGATTTGCGCGTAGTAAGTAATCGATCGCTATGCAAGTTTTGAATATTCATAATATTGTAAGGTTTCGAAGGGAAGAATATTTTATATTGTGCCCCCAAGTGAGTTGATTAAAAGAAAAAGTAACGGGGCGAAGGCGGTGCGGCGGAGCGGGGTTGGAGGCTCGCTGCATATCCCGCAGGCCCCGCGGCGCCGCCACCGGCACTCCGACCGCGCTCCCACCGAGAAATAACACGACGAGTTCAGATAAAACAAGCTTATACAATGCCAACTAACTGCGAATATAACACTCATTATGTAACCACAAAACGCAGCTACAATAAATTGTAAATTACAGTGGGACCGCGACATCGCATCCTGTCCTGTCCCTTCTTCGTCAACACTGTTGCTGAGTCGTGAAAGTTGCATGCCTTAACAACTATGTATTAGTGTGTGTATGTAGTTGAACGTATCACAAGCGTTTTTATTGGTCGGTTGATTCACTTGATTAATAGTTTTCCTGTGTCATTTGATATGTGGTGTATACCGTGGCGAAACAATGCACTTCGTTCTTATATACGGTCTACGTTAAGGTATAAGTACCGACTTCGTGATATGCATTTATATTGTCGGTTCCTCCTGATGAACGATATACTTACAAACTAAAAGGATGTCACAATTTTGTGCACAAAAGCAATCAATCAATCAATCAGCGCTTGTTATCGAGAAAGTCATCAGTACTTTTAATGTATCCTTGACAGTCAATGACATTGTGTCTTTTAGCTCATCGACAATTTTAGCATCCCAGGGGCTGCAGTCTCGACATTCATAGCGATCGCTTTACGACCGAATTCGGTCGCAAAGTCCCGGATTGACAGGTGTAATGTATGGAGTGACAGGACTTTGCGACCGAATTCGGTCGTAAAGCGAACGCTTTGAATGTCGAGACTGCAGCCCCTGATCTTCACACAACTATATTCAAGGGCAAACTTTATTATCTTCAACAGAGCTATCTTCATCACCAACAATTGGTAAGATAAACTATCAGTTTTTGTCAGAGATTGGCATGATTATAATTATGCAAAAGTTATTAATTTTAATTAGAAAGACCAAGGAGAGGATGGATAAATTATGTGAAATATGTTATAGTTAGAAAGTGAGTAGATACTGTAGAGACTATAGCCTATTTGGTGCTAACATTTAACCTCCGCGAGTTTATTAAAAGTGTTTGGTATAAAAGACGAGACAAACAAGACGATTCAAGTTAAGAAGAGATAAGGCTGTCAAGCAGAAGTAGAAAGATGTAAAATAGGTACCGTACTTAATATTTTTATATAGGAATAATTATTGAAGTCTACGAGTTAAACCGAGTCTGATTTCTTACTTCCCGTGTACCGTGAAGCTCGTAGAGAGCTTCACAATACTGTGATGATGGCTGATATAAGGTGAGAAGCTGGACTAAATTAGGATAAAGCCATAAGGATGATAAATGATTTATTAATGATGCTAAAATAGCAATTTCAATGCTTCCATGCGTGATGGCACTTCCAATAATAAGAAAAACAGATACAGGACTACGTTTTGTTATTCGAATATAAATTGTACGAAATTGTGTCAGCGGGAAATAATAGAGGCAGATGAGAAAATTGCGCTGAATAAATACATTTACAGATGATCGTATTCAATATGATTAGCGAGTGATAGGTATGTCTTTTAAAAGTGGATCACTTTTCTTGTACTGGGAGATTTTTAGCGGTCACCTCTAGACTACAAGAATTTTCGAACACTAGAAGCTACGAAGGGGAAGTACCCGGCAGAAAGCAAACTTAAAATAATTCAAATTAGTACAACGACAGGACTATCTACTACACTGGGTACCTAATTACAAATGATGACGCCTAACTGTTCTAGCATTAGAGAGATACGAGGCATGACACTTTTATTTTGTCCGTAATCCATTCGAACCTGCACTTTAGTGGTATAGGTACAGTCACGAGCAAAAGTAGGTATACACTCGGTTTTATTCAAAAGCGATTTACTCCTATATTTTTTTATGAAATTTTATGTTGTTATGGACATAGCTTTTTCGAACCCATTGGTTTATGTAATGTAGCGTATTCCAACGTTGCATTCGTTATTTCACGAAAAAATCGCAATTCTAAGTTGCCAAGTGTTGACATATTGGTGATCGTGACTGTAATTGTTGCATTGCATAAATGCTAGGAACTTATTGAAAGCTTGCAAAGCCAAACGATTGGTGACTTTTAAAACTTTTGTACAGTTTTTAAAGATATTTTTTTCCCTGTGAACCTAGTTTTATTCCGTTACATTTCCTACACATATATGTAGTTTCAACTGGCAACAGATTTTTTCTACTTTCCAACCTATACTCGGGTATAGTTGATTCATTTTTATATACAAGAAAATAGTTGTAAATTTTCTCTTTGGTCTCTACACATTATGGCTCGGAGTTTGGAAGTTGGCGGGGTGTTACCCCCGTTCCTCGGAAAACACGTTACGACGATGGTCTTGCGCCTTATCTCGCTCCGGTTGTAGTAGGCTGAGGTTGGATAACCGTCAGGTATGCAGCCGATAAGCCCTGCTGCTGACATAGTGTAGAAGATGTTCTCGCAACAGCATCCGACAAGGCAGTCGACAGACTAAGGCGCGAAGCACATGCATAGATGAATAGAACGGAAGATAAGTATGATACGCGGATACTTGTCCATTGCTTGTCCTGTGTCATGTTAATGAATGCACACAGAGATGGCAGGCCAGGATTTCTGCAGATATACAGGCTGTTGTTATGCATCCTCGTCAAATTTCAGGAGGCTATTATCAAATCATTTAATCAAATCATTTTTATTTTCAGATAAAATATCCATAGGTAAATTTAACACTTATAGTTGAAGTACAAATAGAATATGAAAGAAATAAATAATCAAATAAAAGTACGATCCCGGGTAAATAATGAATACATACTCAGAATCGCGTTATGGTATCGTATAAGCGGCCGCGTTTTTATGTGTGTGTAAAAGGGCAGTTACAGTGCGGCCTCACACGGGCAGCGTTTTAAAATGCGTGTCCCACACATGCCGATTTCCACAAAATTAGAAAAGAAAAAAAAGCTACTTATTTTATTATTGATTCGTGTCGAGAATCAATAGCGTACCTCCTTGAATTTGACGAGGATGCAAAGCGACACCTTGTATTTTCATGAAAACATATCTAAGTATGCCTTGACTACGACTAGTCTATGCCATGTCACGCCAGTATGCGTTGTGCCAAATCAGGGAAATTAATTATTAATCAAATTGACACCCTACGTCAAGTGGCTGCGTCATAGCCATTTCATACAACTGTCAAAGAATTTTATGTCATAGCCATTTCATACAACTGTCAAAGAATTTTATGTCATAGCCATTTCATACAACTGTCAATTAATTTCCCTTATTTTACATACTCATTTCGATCTAAAATGTACTTACGCAGTGAGAGTTTCCAGTGACGATGTGTAGATAGTACCTCCTACGTCAATGTGGACCGGGGCGTTGTACTTAGTGGTTGGCGCCACGCGTGGTATGCCCACTATCAACTTCTTCTCCATGGGTCCGTCCTCGGGTTGAGGGCTCCCGGGTTTGACGGGCAGCATCTGAGAAGACAATCGAGAATTTAGCTTCAGAACATGCACACAATAAGTATATTTTCACAATACTGCTAAATATTTTATAAAAAGTTTCAATCTTCGAGAAGGATTGCTATCATTTTCAACTTTGTGAATTTTCTGGTTTTTTATGAAGTAAGGATGGGCCAAATGTGGTTTGAACCGAAGAACTTCGGCCGAACATTCGGTGAAGATAAAAACTTCGTTTATTTTCACTAGGAAATGTATACGAACAAAAACATAACAGACTCTTGCCAAATAACGCAGAATCCTTGGAGTTTTTGCACCATAACCTGCCCTTTGTAAATTTAAATACCGGTAGGAGGAATAAGATATAATTTAACATTTAAAAAAGGGATTTTTGCAATTTTAGATAATAATTTATATGTGAAGATGTCAAAATTCTTTTAGAATACATTTAATTTTAAATCAATAACAACTAAAAAACAAGAAATGCTTATGATTTCATTTTACTGATTGAGTTTTATTACATAAGTAAAAAACAGTTGACTAAATTTATCATTTTCTTGTTTCGAATATTTGGCGTTTGAACCGAGCCAAACCGCCAAAGTTTAGTTAAACCGAATGCGAAGTAAATTTCGGTCCAAGCTTAATAATTAGCCCTAAACCTTGCACAAGGGTACACTGACAATCTGTATGTAGCTTTAGACTAACTTGGTCAGGTGATACAGCGATTTCCTACGTAATTAATATAGTTAGAGGGTATAGTTCGGTAGACGATCAGTCAGGTATCCAGAACACTATTAGTCTTCAGTATCACAGGATGATATTACTAACTTCAATATATTTACTTGTTTGCTGTGATTGGTCTGGATTCAATATCAGAGATGCAGAGTCAACATTAATATGGTAGCCATTTCAATTTTAGTTTACATATTAATGTTGACTAATACGGTATTAGTTTGATGTGCATTTGGATTGAGTGATCTTTTTTTATTTCGTGACAAAATCTGATTGTACATTTAGTCAAAAATAGCCAAAACTCGAAGCCCAAAGTAAAAAAATTGTCACTCTCAAAGGTCTTCAGTTATTGCCGAAAATGTGGATCACTCAATTCAGACATTTTGCAAAAACAGCTATGAGCTTAATTAATCTCAACAAATACTTACTCTACTGACTAAATTTATATCTAAAAATTTGTCACAACATTTTTTAAACCCATCAAGTCTTTTAAAGCTTCTTCCAGGTAACTTTGGACAGTATCATTGGATCACTCAGTACAGACACCATTTTGTCTGAGAGATCGTTGTAATAAGGTTTCGGATGACTTTTTCTATAGATCTATTGTTTATCCTAAAATGTACATGTTCCGAATATATTTGTACAATAAATATCACAACACAAATTCCTTTTGTTAAAAATTTATGAGTAACTCAATATTTTTAAATTTGCTGAACTGAGTGATCCATAAGAATACTTATAGGTAACTACCTGTTTCGTATTGATTTACACAAACTGCGATTAATTTTTGTACAACTTTATGACTAAAGTTTTACATAAAAATAATTTACATATACAGCTTAATTTACGAGATATTACATTTTTTATTTTATTGTTAGGAAAAGTGCAGTAGGGTGACCATATAATATGAGATTATCGGAAATATAACTGATACAGTAAGTACCTACCTATACAATCGTCAGTTGTAATATCAATTAATGTAACCAGGACTTAACTTGACTTTACAGGAGAGGCAAAAAAACGAAATTCTGTTCACAAAAAGAGTTATACTTTTTGTGTTTTTATCCTATTGCAATGCTGTTTACAGCATTTTTATCTTTAAATATACTGTACAGTATACTCCTGTAAAGTCAAGTTAAGTCCTGGTTACAATAATTGATATTACAACCGACGATTATATAGGTATTCTTATGTATCACTCAGTTCATCAAATTTAACAAACATTGAGTTACTCATAAATTTTTAACAAAAGGTATTTGTGTTATGATAATGATTGTAAAGTACAAATATATTCGGAACATGTACATTTTAGGATAAACAATAGATCTATAAAAAAAGTCATCCGAAACCTTATTACAACGATCTCTCAGACAAAATGGTGTCTGTACTGAGTGATCCAATGATACTGTCCTAAGATACCTGGGAGAAGCTTTAAATGCCTTGATGGTCTTAAAAAATGTTGTGACAAATTTTTAACAAATTTTTTAGACATAAATTTAGTCAGTAGAGTAACTTTTTGCTGAGATTTAGCTCATAGCAGTTTTTGCAAAATGTCTGAAATGAGTGATCCACATTTTCGGCAATAACTGATGACCCTTCAGAGTGAAATTTTTTTTACTATGGGCTATGAGTTTTGACTAGTTTTGACTAAATGTACAATCAATTTTGTCACGAAATAAAAAAAGATCACTCAATCCAAATGCACATATTAGTTTGAGGCAATAAACCAATACCATTCCACTAAGGATAGATAAACCATTTATTCAGTGCACACAAAAGACAGCACAACACACAAAAGCACAATTCAATGCTAACAAATTGCAAGAATATATCGAAATAAGGTGCCAACATACAGAAAATAAAAAATGAAAACATACTGAAAGAAATTAAGTGACACTATGAAGAAATATTATTATGAAACTTTGAATCAAAATAACGAATATTCAAAGTGCGGTGTGCGTTGCACCAAATGGGAGTCCAACACCCTAATTGCGTAATCAATCAATTTCAATCTGAATCATTTTGAAGGATAGGTATTGCTAATCCATTGCTTCATATGTTCGAAAAATGTGTCTGCTCCACAACGTAAATAACGCCATAGATATTGTTGAACTGTCAAAATGAAAGTCATTCCTACTAAGTGTGATACGTAATTACCCCACAGCTCAGCATGTGTCAGGCAAATGTACCTGACGCTGATATTCTTCTGGATCCCTGCAATGACATACGGACGTCGAGCAGACGAGATAGATTGGTGTTGTGACAAACTGGTGAAATGTGTAAGTAATACCCGCAACTTAAATTATTATAGACAGTAAAGTTCTGCATTGGGTAACGTTTTTGTTCGTTGATGCGTAGATTGTGTATGAATTATTTAAGATAATGATAAATTAATGAGATTATTATGTATAATGTATAAATTCATAATCTTATTATAATTATGGTTGCGTAGGTGCGAACAAAATAAACGACTAAACATGGTTTGGTGTGATTATTAGCTTACAAAAAGTAAGACTCTCAAGTTGTGACGGATTATACAGTTCCGTTTTCCATTGTACCTAATCAATCCTATCTGCTAAATATTTGCAGGTATATTTAAAGCCTTACTTCTTCATGGCTCCAATTTTGTTGTAGTTTAGTACATACAATTTTAATTCATCGCATAATGGTAGTGTGCCTGCGGTTATCGCGGTGCGGGAAGCTGCGGGCGCGAGCTCCGCTGTGTGGACCACATCTTCTTACAGCCCCCGGCATATGCCGGAGGGACGCGGCGGTAGGAAATTAGAGTTCAGATAATAAAAAATATATGTACCACATTCCCAGCAACAGTGCGACTAGTCGACTAAATAGGGCTTTGATACATTCTGTAGGTTGAGCATTTGAAACATAGGTACTTACAGGGAGCCAAGGAATAAACACGCTTGTCACGAGACAGCGCGAGACGACAGTAGGTATACTATTTCGTCTGTGCATCAAGAAAAGCGCCAAACACGTATTTACGATGCATTAGTCAAAATGATCGGTATGCGGGAAATACTGAGATGAGCCAACGTAATAAACGCGAATGGAGCGTTGCACTGAGCTGTAGGTACCCATTTCGATGATGTTTCAAAATGTAAAAGTGCAAGAGACGTGAGGTTGGCGGCGCGTCAGCGTGGGAGCTTCCCGCGGAGCCGACCCACTGCCGCCGGTCCCACGGCACACGGCACACGGCACCCTTCACCGACTATCCATCAATCAATACTCTTACATTAATATGGTTTTATCCACACTAATCAAATGGATGCCGAAATTAACGAACACTTAATTTAAGACCAGCATTTTTGTCCGCACCTGTCAGCCAAGTCCAATCATAGCCATTATACAAACCATTTACTAAACATTGCACTAACTGTTATGTGTTTAGTTATGAATTGCTACATATCCAGGACGTTTGTAAGTAACAAATTGCCATGAAAATTGTCATTTGCGATGTCGTGTGGCTGACTAAGCGCTCGAGGCCACACACCGGACCAAGTCCGACTTCAATTATTTTTTATCGCTTGAATGCATCTCCGGCGCAGTCGTGTCGTGGCCTATCTCACTGGTTTCACACCTAACGCCCTATTCATGTGACTACACTTATGCTTCTGTAAAGTAAAGCGCCCTTTATTCGTTCTGAGTTCCGTGCCGTAGCTCGCTAAACTTAAAGAAATAAGCCCTAGATGTGAAAGGTAATACAACATTATCAAGGTTTTTGTTTTTCTGATTCATTGAAAGGTGGCTCCTTATTATTTCTATAAACCATGCCAGGTGTTAATAAAAGGCAGGAAGACTACAAAAAAATGTTTAAAATTGCACGCATATCATCTGCCATTATAAAAGCTTGAAGAATTTCTAAAGAGCCTCCCACTGCAAGACCACACGCTATTATAAACTTTAATCACTGACAAGTACGGTCATTTAGTCAAAAAAAAATAAAAATAAATTGTCATTGTCGTAACTGCGAAGCCTGCAGTAAATAGTATAGAGGTCGAAAAACGAGTTGGAAATCAAGCGAGTAAAGTCGGCTACTGTATACTTGTAGTTACGGTAGCGCGACGCTAGAGGGCGTAACGTCGCGAAGCAAGCCACCACTCTTACCTGTCTGGTTTCATTATAAATATGCCGCAGGCTGTTTGCCCGCTCCGCGACAGCCCAAATACCTAATCACTAGATACCAACCAACGCAATAAACATGAACGGTTTTAGGTTTTCGATACGCGTGTATAGGATACATTAGAGAATAAGTTGAGACACCTAATAATTTCGATAGGTATTCTAAGTATGTATTAGGAAAAGCTTAAGAAATTTTTAGTATTTTAGATTTTATTTAACACCAGAAACAAAATTATAAGTTAAATAAATGTCAGAAGTAGAAAATTATTCTTATTAGGAACAAACAACTCTTCCACCTAATATTCTGGTTTTACCTATATAAATATATACAGAGTGGTCGAATCGGAAGTATACAAATTTAAATTGAGATTATTTTTATTATTATACACGAAAATTACAAGATATTTTTAAATAATTATGTTTTTCAGACTTGGCAATTTTATACAGTAAATAAGATCAGCCTTTTTCATAATGAAATTACAGAAAGTATTGTGGTGGTCTTATAGACTGTATTTATCGCAATAGCCACATTTTAAATAAATAATAGACATCAAATATATATATATATATATTGTATATTTTGTAGTGTTTCATGTTTTTTTTGTTTATGTATTTTTGTGGTGTACAATAAAGTATATATAAATAAATAAATAAATAAATCAAACGACTGCAAAAGCGCTTTGACAGTCCGTGACATACCTACAGTCCGCCATTTTGATTTTATTTTCAAATTACCAATTTAAAAAAATGGCGGTCAATAGTTTTTTATATAGGTTTCAAGCGAGGACGCTTTTTTAAAAAAATATCAAAGTTGCGGACAGTACTTATACCAGGCTCCATAAAAAAATCTTCAATCCCCTTTGGCGTCTAATCAGAGTGGGGGCTAAAAAAAATGTTGTATATATCCGAATTGGGCACCCTAAGAAGAAGACAGCAAAATTTTAAGTTTTGCCGAATTGGGAAAACCTTTGTACAGACGCCAGCACACCAAGCTACTACAATCTGTCAAATGTCTCTAATAGATTTTCAACTTTATCGCTAAAGCGTAGGTTCAAGGTTGATTGGGAAAATTTTAGAGTTTCGAGTAGCTTGACCTGCTGGCATTGGCTGCATTTAGTAGCGAAAAAAATCATTGAAAACGTATTTCTCGTCCTACATGTCAGAGCCATTTCGGAAAATGACTATTTCAGTTTTCATTCAATGAAAATATTGAACTCACGATTAAGCACAAAACAGAAAACGTTTTAAACAAGTAGGTAGAAGAACATCGTTTAAAACAGGCCTATTTATTGGTGCAGTGACTAGGTACGCCAGTGACGCAGCCGTATGCGCCTGCGGCGGTAGACCGGTCGTACGTCCCCGCCATCGCCTTCGGGCATCCACTGCCCGGGGCATAGTCCGTCATCCAACGATCATTTTTCTTACGACATCAGTATACATATTAAATACAAAGACAAACGGCTGAACTTATAAGATGAAAAACAGGCTATCGAATAAAGTGTGCCTGTTTACAATAAGATGAGTAACAATGTTAAACTTTTGTTACTAACCGTATAGTGCACAGTGGCATTTTATAGAAACCACAAACAAGTGAAAAAAGCCCAGTATGCGGCATCGGTAAAAAAAATACTATCACGGTTTATCGTAACTTTTAACTATGAATGGATGACATGTTAGTCTTAGAATAAATTCTTGTGGCTGCACCCACTACGGTGGTAGTGCCCGAAGCAAAGCGTTTGTAAGCCATCGGCCGCGGTCGAGAACACCGCCTGAAGACATCGCCATGAACGTACTCCATGAACCTACTCTTTCCAAATTACCAGGTTTTTTAGTAGACTAAACATTATACAGGTAGGTGTCAAAAGGCGTCTGAAAATGAAACTTGTGTTATGTGTAAATCGAATCAAAGTAATGTAAAAAATAAAGTGTGCGGTCGGGGACCCCCATCAGGACTGAAGTTCTTTTCGGATTACTCGCGCACACACACGTACACATACGCACTCGTATAACACAATAGAAAGAGTCAGAGAGAGAGAAAGTCGCTTTATGCTTTTTCCTTACTTGACGATTTCTACTCAACTCCTACCTTTAGCCGCGTTAAGGAACTTCGTTCCGCAAATATATGTTTTGGAAGATACTTCAGTTTAACGGACCGTGTTAGGAACACAGTGCTGCGCTCAAAAACACAGATCGCCAACGGGGACTGGGCCGGGCACGTTTGCCGCATGTCCAACGAGTCATGGGCCACCAAATCTACCACCGTGTGGGTCCCAGAAAACTTTCGGCGACATCGAGGCAGGCCCAGGAGAAGATGGCGGGACGAGCCTGACGCCTACATACTAGCTCCACATGACTTGAGCTAGTCCACACTAGCTCAAGACAGAGAGAAGGGTTAAGGGAAGCCTTTGCCTGCAGCGAAAGAACATAGGCTAAAAATAAAATAATAAGACACTACAAAAAACCCGCTTGTTTACACACATTCTGAAGCCTTACTTTGTAAACGTTATATAAGATAATAACAAATGTTTATTGTTCTATTAGTCCTACTATCAAGTAGGACTGATAGAACAATAAACACTTGTACCCGTATATCAATACGGGTCAAATAAAATGTTGTCGAAGAGTAATGCCTCAAATTGGTCCAATTGATTCATACTCAACAATGATCATGTCTCGATACAATCAATCATATCTCTTTTGCATGCACATCTTATTTTATATGTAGGTACCTATACTCAATTGAGACTTTTTGGTTAGTTATATATACTTATCTACATATACATTAGCCCCCTTATGTGTAGCTTAAAATTAACGTCTGTTTAACCATACATGTTTGACGTTAAACGTCTCTTAACGACGACGACTAAGCGACGTTTATAATTGTGGGGGTTTATAGTCTGATAGATTTTAATATTTTTAATCCTATTTTCAGAATCTGATCTGAACATGGATTAAGTATACTACGATGGGCTTAGGATTTGGAAAATTCGCTTCCGTGATTTGGCTAAACGCCGCGGTTGCGCATTTTAGCATAATTATGCAATTATAATTATAAAAAGATTATCCCTAACCATATGCAGGGTGGGAAAAAGTCACGTCCAGGGACCTTATAATTATTGAAATAAGAGTTATTTTAGACAAAGGAGTTTTTCATTGTGTTTTCAAGACTGCAGATCCATTATCCGTAAAAATAAAGCCACTTTTTATGGACGTTCGACTGTAAACAAACTCGATATTTAGTTCTGTACCTAATGTCCATCTGTAGGTAATGTCCAAGTATACAGACATCGTTACTATTACCCGACTACGGCATAGGAGAGTTATGATTTTAATAGGCTATGTATATATGTATGTATATGTTCCCCCATAACTCTTTAACTATATATATAAATGACATTACAAAAAAAACCAACATGGCGGCTTAAAGAGGACGAAAAGTTTTGCAAAATTAAGGTTAATAATTATATCGTGTTTGTTTGGTTAAATGAAAGATCCTAAGGAGTACTTGTTTAAAAATATATTGGCCAAGTTATTTTTTTCTTAAACCGGAGTCACCCGCCATGTAATTAAGGCGTAAATTGAACAGATTACGTGTGACATCGAATTTTTATTTGAGTCTGCCTGTGGAGTCTTGATAATACCTTTTTAGTTGGCGTTTTTGTCGTAGCTGGGTTTAAGTTTTAACTTTTTATAAAGAATGGTCAGAGGATTAGGTAGGTACATTTCATAAGGGGGTGAATTCCAGCGGGGTAATTGCGTAACACACTTACAATGGCAATACCTTTCGTTTTAACTATTCAACAACATTCAGTGCGTCATTTACGTTGTAGAGAGCAGACGAATTTTTCAAACGTATGAAGCAATGGATTTCATCAAAAATGATTTGCAATAGTTTTTCAAAAGTTCAAAAGTGAAGCGCAAATACCGCGAATGAAAAGTTTAATTGTACTAAGAGTAACTATCAGCCGACTGAAAACTTCACAATAGTTGTACTAAGAGTAACTATCAGCCGACTGAAAACTTCACAATAGGTCCTCCCCCTCCCCCTCCTATACTTTGTATTGTTCTTATTCGTTTTTGCTCGCTGAAAAGCGAACGGTAGACAGTGTTTCCTCGTTGGAATCCATTTAGCTAAGGATTTTATTGATAGGGACCTGAAGTGTTTAGCCGACCGACTGCGCCGACTACGTCACGCAATTTGTACGCGGTGTCTACGCTACGCAGGATCTACGCAACGCCAATGCCTACACCAGACGAAAGTGTGCACAGGTATGGTTGCGTATAGACAACAGACGTGCAAAAGCAGAATAACAGTCGTGGACAAGTTCACAAAGCAACAAAAAACTGGTGACTTCACACTTTGGCTTATTTTAGGCCTTGTGTCCACTAACAGGGCCTGGATACAATATTGCTCACAGTACAACAATCGCTATCCAATATTACTTCCACGTTTGAATAAACGTCTACAAGTCAACGCTTGGGCTTGGTTTTGACCTATTGACGGTAACTGCAAGATGAACCAGACCGGGTAAAGGCAATGCAAGGAAACTATGTGTCTGACTGACCAATCCGTTATCTATACAACATGTTTTTTTTTTATATCCCATAACTCTAGGGGGTCATTGTACTCATCATTATGAACAACTTTTACTATGGGATCAAACCCGAAATCGCGAAACAAAAATCTGGTGTTCCCTACATTTTGACGAGTTATACGAACATAAATGTAGGGAACAGCTGATTTATTTTTCCCGCTTTTAGGTTTGGTCCCATGGTAAAAATTGTTCATAATGATGAGTACAATGACCCTCTAGAGTTATGGAATCTCAGAAAAAACACGTTGTATATGTTATTGAACTGAGTAGTGAATCAGGCAATTCATATTTTACTCAAACTCATCTTGGACAATTATTTTGATCTAAGAAGTACCTACTAAAAAAATCTGGTACACACTGCGACATATCAAGCTAAACATTTCCAGTATTAGCTGACCTGACGTTGTATAGGTTTCACATACAATGAGAAGTCAGCCTAAACTTACTGGAGATATATAGCTTGATAATCTTGATAATATGTCGCCGTGCGTGCCAAGTTAAACTTTGGACCAAATAAAAACTAAATTGTAGGTACTTAAGTACTTTAACATAAAAGATGAAAGTCATTTTATCAAAGCAATTGTGTGAATATCAATTGTGGAGCCCAATATGAAATGTATAAAAACTAAAAAGGATCAGAAGTATAATGCACGAATTGGTCCTCCAACAGGTTAAACGCTCTTTAGTTCTTCTCAACTTAAGACCATTTACTGATCGCCTCTACGTAGAGGCGATCGGCAGCGGCGGCGACCTCTCGCGTCCGGCCCTGGTTCAAGCCATGGTCCGGGGCGTGAGGGAGTGGGAGGCGGTCACCTCCTTCTGCGAAGCAGTCATGCTAGCGAAGGAGGTGGCGGGATGGCTGAGGGAAAGAACCTCACGCCTCAGCCGCCGCGGGAGACGCTCCGGGCGTCGGGAGCCGCGTGACGACTCCCGGCCACCGTAGGCGCGGGCCTGCGGGCGGCAATGGGTAGCTCTCCGTCCGATCAGGACCAGGCCCGGGCCGGACGGCGCGTATGTGTTTCACGCGCGCCTCAAAGAGATGTCAGCATGATTGACGGGGCCGACAGGGCCGAAGCCTGCCGGGGTAGCGGGATCGTCCGAAAGGGTTACCGCTACCCTGGAACATAAAGGGCTAAGGAAGGAACACGGGTGGGATTTAGTCAGTAAGAGTCTGACACTCCCTTCCGCTCCACCCAGAGCGGGAGGGGTCATTTGATGATTTCCCATACTGAAAAAAAAAAAAAGACCATTTACTGGCCCGGCGCGGCGTGGGACACAGTTCACAAACGTCAACTTATGGTGGATCCTTTGCGAATTGCAGCTCAGTATGTGCATAGGCAGGCACTTTGTGTAAATAATTTCATCACCACTGCTCTCAAAACATTCTGAGGAAGCCCTAGACATCGAAGACATGTGACATCTACCAACCCACACTGGGCCCGCGTGGTAGACTAAAGCCGACTGCCTCTTGAAGAGAGGAGGCCTGCGTCCCAGAAATGGAAACATTATAGGCTGATTTTGCTATGTGCATGTTGATCAAAATGCGATCCATGTATGTAATGTTGTTACCCAGATCCTACTCATAGGTTCGAAGAAAAAGCATTTTTTTTCATAAAATAGCCACATCTGAGTGGATCACAACTACGTTGCTCACGCTACAATTTTTTTAACAAAACTTGAATTTCGCGGGCTAGCATTTTGCAACCACCATGAAAAGGTTCTTAGTTGGCTCGTTTACAAAATTATGTTGACGAATTTATCTCATTTTATATATGAGGTATTTTCATTTTTTAGTTAGAAGTTGTACAAAGGGCGGCAGTGTGCCAGCGGCTGGCCCCGGGGTAGGCCGGCCCTTCTATTCCAACTGTAATTACTGTCCTGGGGCGAGGTGCGCGAACAGAATAACCTGAATTAAAACTTTGTTGGGCCAACCTACGTAAAAATTAATGCACTGTTAGAACTAATGCGTGGGACTCCTGTGTTTCTGGAAAACGTAAAATATACCTTCTAACTGTGAAGTGCAATATCGTGCGCGATTAGTTGCAAAGAGTTTTACCCAAAAACGTGAAATTGACTATTTTTTATTTATTTATTGCTTTAACTAAAACTGTTTAAAACCAGTTACAGTAAGATACAATTTGTATATACACGAACACACGATAAAAGTACACAAAAGATAAAATATAAAATCATCAAGTAAAACAACACTTTCATAAATCCCACTCAGAGTACTTCTGACATGCCGACAAAATCTTCGTCCATTCGTCCGCAAACAGATCGTTTGTTGGATTAGAGTCCAAGAGATCATTAAGTGCGGCCAGAGTACGTGGTATTGCGGACTTAGCACGCGCAAGTGTGCGACATGGAGACACAGCAAACAGCCTGTGCTTTCTGCCGCGGCAGTAGTTGTCTGGCACAAAAAAGCAAGCTAGCACAACATGTGGATCAGGCGCGTCAATAGCGCTACGGAGCGTCTTACAGGCTTTGGTGAGCTGGTCTTTTGCACGCCTTACCTCTAACGAGTTATATCCTATGATGAGATCTTTTTACCGATTGTGCGGCACTCTGCACTAAAGTTATTCTTGGCACTAAGTGTATAACTAGGACTGGACGTCACTCAGTTAGATGCTAGAACTACCGATCTATTCTGGTAAAGTCTCACCGTGAGAACTTAGGTGAAGTGAGCTGTCATTCCATCTGACGCTAGGGATTGACACTAATGACAGGTCGCTTTAAGCTCACTTCACCCAAGTTGTCACGGTGATATTGTACAGAATAACACTACTGCTTATTTGAAAGAGGACATTTACATGTGTGTACCGGAAGGTTTTGTTTCCAAAAAGGATGGGAAAAATTTTAAGCTCCAACAGGCAGAGTACGGACTAAACAATCCGCTTTAGCTTGGTACGAAAGAGAAAGAGATGTACTGAGTAAAAATAATTTAAAAAGCTGTACACAAGAGCCATGTTTATTTGTATAGAGTAAAGATGGAAAAGTCCTAAAAGTATTGAGATTGTATCAAAATATACCTACTAGCGACATCTACTTATGTGTTATTCCAAAATCAATAAAAAGTCATTTATTCAAATTAGGCTGAGAATTAGTTCTTTTCAACTGTCAAAATTACATAAGACAGCCCCCCAAAACGCCAGCACTTCACCACTTCCTAGTGCATTCACTGGGAAGCAGAAGAGGCGCAGCTAACTCCCCAGCAGCACAGCTGTCTGTTCAGATAGAAAAACTGACTTCTATACAATAGTAGCTGTATATAACTTTTGCGACATAAATGTACTATGTGTGTAGGTAGAATAACAAAACTTGTCTGCACTGAATCACTGACGAGTTTACTTCAACCATAACTTAAAATTTGTTATTTGCAGAATAATTGATTTCAATTTAAATTTTCAAGATTCCTTTTCTTTCAAAAGTTATTGCATTTTTTTAAAATTCTTATTTCAAGGTGCATTAAGTACATCGAATTTACGGCATAGCCTTTAAATCTGCGCCAAGTCAAGGCAGGAAGTGGCCTTCGATGGAGTATGTCCTGCATCTGTCACAGATCTCCTGCCAAGAGTAATCAACTAAGACACAGAATCCCTCCAACCATGTAACTTCCTCAGTTTAAGAACATACCCTATATGCCTACATATAGAATATAAGTTCATGGGAGCATGTTCATCGACCACTTCAATAGGCCACAAATAATAAATTAACATTAATCAATAAAACTGTTAAGCTTACAGGATTGTGGAGCAACTTCGTTTCCAGACTTATGTTGGTTTGAAATGAAATTGTGGTATTTTTTTCATTTCTCAACTAAAGTTAGTTTGGGGGATATCTTAATTAATACAAATAATATATGTCCAAAATGCGTGATAAACGAAACACAATACATTAGGATTGCACTTCGCAGATGGCTGTACATCATAATGTTAGACAGTACACCATGATGTTACTGATGTTAGGGGCTTGAACCTATAGCAATTTTTGGGGCATGATCCTAATCCGAAGTTTCCAATTTAATAACCAGTAAAAACCTCCTTCATTTGCCATTTATGAGAACTTCATAATTATCCTTACAATATACAGGATCAAATTAAATTAGCTAGCGAAACGCACACGTGATGGTTTCGATGTTTATAAACGATAAAACAAAAAATAAATGAATCTGAAGTTTTTTTTTTGTGGGGGTCGTTGACGCCAGTTAGTGTAGTCACTTGAAATATCAGTTTGGTTTCTTTCGAGTAAACTTCACAGATGTGATGGGTGTCGATATCTAAACACGATAAAACAAAAGAAAATAGATTTTCTCAACTCAAACTTTAAGGAACAAAAAACATCAAATCATTTTATTTTTATATTTTATCATGTTTTGATATCACGTCTACGGAGTTTCGCTATCTAATTTAATTTGACACTATAGTTCACAGTGAAGCTTAGACAGTCATAAAACATACAAAATGCATATTATTTCGTGTTCCTTCTTAGATAGTCTGCCAATTTCCTAACGGAAGCGTTTTGACTGCGCGGTTCTGGCTTGAATGCAAATATTTGCTTTGCCGTTCACGAGCGTTCTTCCTTTCACAACAATTATGTACGTATTGTAGATAATATTAAAAATATAGTGAGCAGGTACGTTATTCGAGAATTATTGGTGTGTACTCAACATACAATAGACCGCTCCTAATACAATGTCGTGGCCGCCGGCGGCGCTTGTGGCGCTCGCGGCCTGTAGGCACCCTTTCCGTTTTATCAATAGTTTATGTTTGGGCCTCAGGCTATCTCGCCTCTAAGGCGCAAGCCACACCAAACAGCACCAAACTGTTTTTTGCGCAGCATGATGAACTGTAGAATTGTAGAACTCATGCCGCTGCTCTCGTACAAAATATCGACGTAAATTTTACGTATTAGTAGATTATTCACTGAGGGGATAAGGCAGTGTCTGAAGACACGGGTGGTCTATTGAATCCTGAGTGCAGCGAGGGACGAAGACGACTTTATCCCCGAGGAGAATACTCTACTTTTCGCACCTTCTGAATGGTAATAAAACCAATTCGATATCGAATCGGTAGCCCTACAACCCCAGATTTATGCCTAGGCACACAAGGCCTAGCGGCTCAGCCAACCTAGAGACCCCAAAGCTACCGACCAGATAGCTTGCCTGCCTGTTAGCAGGTGGAGAGGGCTGGATAGGAAATGCTACAAGCCCCGCGCTTTGGAGGGGGGGCCCGTGCTCATATCATAATACCTATATAATAGCACCCGTAGGAAAGAAAAAGAAATCTGACCTCTCCGAGGCGTGATGCAAAAAATTTTCGCTTCGCTTACTACTGCATCATAGCTTCTCTTATTTCTTCAGGCTTTCTGGACAAAGGTTACAAAGTAACTCATATTACTATATTAAATTGACACAAGAACTCGAATCTCTCCAAGGCCGGGTGCTAACAACCTTCGAGCTCGCGTCGCTTGCTATTGCATCTTAGTTAGGTACTCTTTATTTTTCAACTTTCTTGCATAAATCGACAAAGTAACTCCTATTACTGTATGAATTAGTAAAAAAAAACCTAACCTATTCGAGGTGCCAATATTTTCGTGGTCGCTACACTCGCTTTTGCATCCAAAATTCTCTTAGAAAAATCACCGATCAATCAAAGCACCAGCTATGCGAAACATCAATAATGTAGGTTTTTACAATATTACTATATACAGGGTGGCAGGGGGGCATCGACGCGCAAACTGTAACCATGTCAAAAAACTCAAAAGTCAAATCATTTATTTCAAATAGGCACATAAAAGGCACTTTTGAACGTCAAAAATAAGATTAAAATAAAATTGATTCTAGTCGCCCCTTCCAAAAGGTAGTTTTCGTATGGAGAAGAATGGGCAAGAAACTCCACAGTTACTCATGGATTCAGCACATGAGTTTAGACCACATAGCGTCGAAATGTTTCGATGGTTATCAAAAAAAAATCTTCTATTTCATAGAAAAGTGCAATATCTACGCGGTCAAAATGTATGGAACAGCAATATTTTTTTTTATAAACCGACGAAAGTTTTCGCCGCTATGGGGTCTAAATCATGTGCTGAATCCATGGTTACAGTTTGCGCGTCGATGTCCCTGCCACCCTGTATAGGTTGTTTGAAGAAAGTAAGTTGGTTCAAGTAGGTAACTTGAATGTTAATGAATATGAGGAAAAGAACGTCTTTTTTACTAATAGACAATAACATCATTTCTGATGTTTATTATTTCATAGTAAGTAATTAAAGTCTGTTAAAAACTATATTTTCTATACTATACTTAGAGGATTTTATTTGCTAAACGTCCAAAAAGGCTTCGGTGTGCGAGCCCTAGAGCCCTATGAATCCTTTGTTGCGTTCGGGATTCAAAATAGCGCCCGTGACTTGAGAATTCTGAATTCTGTCATCGACTCTACAGCAGAGTTTTAATTTCATGAAACAGCAACCGCAGAAAATATTTACTTTGTTCTCTGAGGGACTTATTAATGTTTCATTCAGTAGCCTCTGGTTTCATCGAACGTGCTTATTGAAATATATAGTTCAGACTTTGCGGTGCCTTGGGTACTTGTGCTTAGCCCTCACGAGTCGAACAGGATACGTATTTGGTATTAACTTGGGCAAACTTTGAGGAGAGCATAAAATGACGTCATAACAGCAAACTGACTGAAACTGAAGTCCATTGACGTGAAAGCCTGTAGAGCTAAACTGTTTGTATTTATTGAAGCGTGCTTTGATTGTTTTAATAGATATCATACAAAAGCATGATGATAAGCATAAGAACAGCCTGTTTTTTTAAAAATGTATGTCTGTATTTGAACTTTTTATGAAACAGTTAAATTATACTATAATTATATTGAAGTGATTAAAATTAATTACTTTTACACATTTTCGACATCGGTGAAGGAAAACGTCAAGACAAAATCCCTCGGATTGCGATACAAAGTGTGTTACTTAATTGGGGTATTGTTCCAAGACCAAGAGACGTACACTACGCCCAACAAAACGTCGAGATTCAGACATGAAACGAAGATGATGTTCATTGGAGTGACTGGATGTGCGTAGAGAGCGGAGCTCAGAATGTTCCATGATGTTGGATAATAAACTTTATAACAGCATCTTAAAGCACTACTTTTGATGTAGGTAACCATACCCGGCACCCTTAAAGTGCAATACTGCTAACTTCGATTCGCATCTCAAGTGACTTAAGCTTTAGAGTACAGCGGGTATTCATGGAATTTAGTTACGCTTACTTCTCATTAGTAAACTTGATTCCCTAGACAGAAATGTTTACAAACTTTAGCAGCGTTACGTAGGAAAAAATAAGATGGAACGTGGCACTTCTGCAACTACACTTGCTCTATGGCAAAGGCTGTTCAGTGATCCGTCATTAGGCAGGTTCTTATGAACAGTCGTGTCAGTAGGCACTGGAGCGACTATTCACACGCATTTAGGTACTTACTATTAATATTACCCTCTACGCTGATACACGTCCTTTTATTAACAACTCTAGGAATAAGTTACACTTTACTGTGCCTGTTGATACGTAGATACAACTACATAATTCGTGAGGTCATAACCGACATAATCCTTTAACGGTAAGAGGACCTGAGCAAACTGATTTATTACAGCCAAAAATTAGGAACCATTTAATATATGCCAAAATGTGAAAGTTCGCATACTCTACATAAAATTGGTCCCGAAATAAGACATTTTGGGATTTTATTTTTTTTCTACAGAATGGCCAAAATTCTCGTCGTCAATTTGAGAGCCGGCGCGGTGGTCATGCGGCACATCACGACTCGTTCATCGCCGTCGGCTCTGTATATAAAACGCACTGAGGTCATAAATTATTATTTAGCCACATTGGTTGCGAAGCGTACATACAAATATGATTATTTTATATTATAAGCGGGCATAATGTAGAGCGGTTTGGGTCGTGGGGCGAAGGGGGTGAGCCCGCGGCATCGCCGGTAGCGCTCGGCGCCGACGATATTGAAGCACACCTATTCGTAGCTCTGCTTTTGATACCTCCGGCAATTTTACTCGAGGCGCTCATCTGCAGAACAATCATTTCGAAAATTATTTTGAAAGTGCCTGGAGCCTTCGAGACTGAGTCATTGAGCGATCGACTTACCACCGCCCGCGGTCGCGCTACAACAAGTACAAACACACACGAACAAAACTGAAATATTTTTCATTGTGCTCTGAAAAGCAGCCTTATGCGTGAGCCGTACAGGACAATGTTGTGTAATTAATCGGTTAAGGACACTGAACGAGAGACAATAGAAGTTTTATTGTTTTTATGTCTGCGGACTTTTGTGTCTCGGCAAAAGCGTAGCAAAACCTACCTAAGACCTGTCTGCACTGAAACAATGAGGGCTGACTTTTCAATCGATAGATAATTTTTATTTGAGGAATAAAATTTACGTCTGACTGTTTTTACGTACGGTACAACTGTCAAACATTCAAAATTATTCTTCCGATAAAGTTATCTGGCGTTGGAAAAATCAGCCTTTAAAGATAAAAATATTAATTTTCTGTGCTGATATTATATAATGTTGCGGTGCTACCCAGGGTTTACATGAAGATTTTTCAGCATCCTATCTAGGGTTGACTTAATTGAATTGAATATTAAAAATGACATTATAATAGTAAGTATTTTATTAGAAAAATTATGGGAAGTTTTCCGCTTAAAGTTTTATGTCCCGGGCAGAATAAACTATGTTAGTTAGGTTTAACCGGATGTGTTTTAACTAAAAGTGGCATGTCTTGTTGGAATACTTATAATCATTGAACTACGTTCCTATTTATCACATGCCTATTATCATGGAGACATCATAATAGTTGTTAATTTATTTTTTAAACTATACTTACTGAAGTTTTAACAATTATCAAAACAAAATATGAAAAGTTCGGAAACAACTCAATTTATTTATTGATTTAAATATACTTTATTATTGTACACCAGAGGGGCAATTCTCGTAATGTTAAGAACGTTCACAGTCTGATCTCAATCTGTCAACATACCTCTAATTTCCCCACAGTTTTGACATTGATTGTTATAGCCTGAATGAGATTGTAACTAGATTTTGAACGTTTTTATTTACCGGTATTGATCATCAGATTAACTTAACTTCAAATACGTAAATAGAAAAAATAATTAAAAACGTAGAAAATATATATCATATCTGAGAGAAAATCAATGTCAAAACATTGGCATCGCATCGCATTGACAACGTGGCAACGCTGCCAGCCTTTTGGACACTGTTCCTGTTGACAGCGATGCGGACGAATTTATTGGTGCCCTGTGATTCTTTTGCTTATTACTTTTGCTACTTATTTTTCCCATGCACATATTATTTTAAATGTTAGTTTATATAATGTAAATCTTATGTTATAAATAAATGTCAAAACTGGTCACAAATGTAAAACTGTACTTTGATGTAAATCAAAGGTATAATTTTTGACAGATTGAAACAGAAATTAGACTGCGAACGATCGTAAAAATACGGGAAATGGGCCTTTGGACTGCTGAGTACCACTCTCAGCAGAGAAATTGATTGGAAGTTACCTAATAGTAGTTTGGACGTAACTGCCAATCCTCGTCATTTCCTACTTCATCTCCGTTTCAACGACTAGCTGAGCCCGTGACTTCGTTCACATTGAACGCGGAAAGCAACATTAATGTGCGTCCGCAATGCGTTGATAAAAATTTAAAAGACGATGTCTGAAAACAAATTTAAAAAAGTCTATCTATTTTCTATCTGTACTAAAACATCAGATGATAAAAATATTCATTTTGTGTGCCGATGTTATTATCTATAAAGTAAAAACATTATAATATGTACAGTTCTTTGACAGTTATTTTACCTATGACAGCTATAACCCAACAGCAACCCTATTGTCAAGAGATTAAAGATCACTGTAATTTTGACAGTGATGCAAGATCACAGTGATCACACATCAAGAGGCAAAATAACGGTGAATGACGTAAAGACTGTAGTAAAGACAGGAAGGAACCCTTGTAACTGTTCATAAACAATAACGTGACACAAAACAACTTTAAATTAAAAAAAAACTTTCATTAAAGTAAGTAACGTATTTCCATCACACACCTTTAAACCAGAAATACAGTACTTATAGTTTAAAAAAATATAAAATTACAAACATTGTACTATTTCAGGTGATGCAATGGAAATGCGATGGAAAAAGCTTTAATCCCATACAAAGAACCTGCGGGTAATTGCGTAATACACTAACAGTAACAACTTCATTTTGACAGTTCAACAACATTCATTGCGTTATTTACATTGTGGAGCAGACAATAATACCTGTATTTAAAAAAAAAAAAAAAAGTAACTTGTAAAAATAAAATTGTAGTAATACAATTAGAGGGGATCGGCACTGTTACTCCTTAATACAGGCTATGTCCTAGCCTAGCAAGGAGAGCAACACGTCACCCACTTGATTGTCAGAGATTTAATACTACCCACTTTGTTAAAACTTGTTCACGTACTACAATCTGTTTTTTTATATAAATAAAGATTATTATTATTATTAATTTTTTGGAACGTATGAAGCAATGGATTAGCAAGTATCCTTCAAAATCATTCAGATTGTGATTGAAAGTGTGTTACGCAATTAGGGTGCGACTTGAAGACCTTCGAATAGGCACTATCCACCAGATATCATAAAACAGTACCAATTTGTATGCAATTTTCTGGCAGAAGATTTAACCAGAACAAATTCGCGGATAGTGAAACTCGCCACAAGGTAAATTGAAAAGGCATTTCCGCAAATTCCGCTTATGTCAACGTTGACATCTATACTCTGTGGCCACACTTTAGCTCTTATGTGGATTGTGGGTTTCTACTCACTAAGCACAAAGTCCGTAGTTTCGGCCGAAGGTACGGGTGTTTCCTACAACTTGTCACCAATTACACAACATTAGTTCGGAGCCCGAACTAAGAATTATTGACAACACGATTTGACAGTGGACCCTATAGGTATCGCTCGTCACTCGTTTTACCCGTCCGAAAAATTTAATTTGACCCTATTTTTGACGGAATAACTACTTTCACACGGACCCGTATCTTCGTTGACGGACTTAGTAGAGAGTAGTCCCCCCGAGGTAAGGAAGTTACCATAGTGAGTCTGAACATGTTCCTCAAAATACCTACACCCAACTAATTAGTTGCACTTAATTAAGTATTTTGTTAATTGCAATATTATTTTCTCCGAACACAGCTTTATCTCACAAATCTAGCTTTTCCAAATGATTTAGAATTGGGAAAGACTCCTTAGGCATCGCCGGAGGACAGGCGGTTCATACAATACAATATTTACAGCTACGTACCTACCTCCAGGCCTTAGTCCCTCGAAGTAAGTAGATACCAATCAATAATTCTATAGGTATTCGTTGTACCCATTATTAGCCTCAAGGGCTAACAGCCGAAAGCTAAGATTTAACAATTTATTCACATTTTGCTTCAAACCTAACACAACGTACTTTAACACTAGGTAGGAACAATGTTGTCGCCCTTCGGTCATTTGGATTATCTTATAATTATGTAAAATAGTAGGGAAGTTAAAACTGTACACGAAATATTCTTGAAAAAAAGTAATTGCTAGCAGAGGCGTAAGTCCCGTAATTTTAAGAACGTTCACAGTCTGGTCTCAATCTGTCAAAAATGCCTCTAAATTCCTTAAATTTTAGACATTTGTTTGTCGCCGAGATGAGACTGTGACTAGATTTTGAACGTTTTAAATTACGTGAATTTTGAAATTTTTGAAAATTCAGAGGGCAGGATAAGAAGTGGAGCATGGTTTGTGGCACAGCTCCACAAACACACCCTACTGCCGTTCCGTCAAGGAAGCCCCACTTCACCCGGTTGGACTTACATCTTTCCACTTGGGTCCGGAGACGGTTCAGAGACTTCCAAGTGGACCACGGAACGTTACACCCTGCAGGAAGATGCTCCTATGGTGGTTGGTAGTTAGTAGGAAGGAGAAGTGTCCTGCCACAGTTTGCAACGGGCATCGGCCGGGTCTCTTGACAGAGACGCTGTCGTTTTCAAGAAGCTGTGTCTGCTTTTTAGCCGTTGCGTTGGTAGCTGTGCACCAGATAGTGGGTGTCTGGTGTCAGATTCCTATTTTTTTTGAGTTTCTCCACAGCGCATGCAAGTTCTCTTCAGACTTGTGGTGGAGCTATGCCAGCTGTGGGGTATAGTGCGCTGACCAGGGTCGGTTGCAGGCAGCCTGTAATCATGCGGCAGGTTACATTTAGCGCAACATCTGCTTCCTTGGTGTGAGCGGAACGGTGCCACACTGGGCAAGCATATTCGCCCGCAGAGAAGCAGAGTGCTACGCCCGTAGTCCGGAGTACCTGAGGTGAAGCACCCCGGGTGGTTGAAGTTAGGCGCCTGAGCAAGTTGTTACGGGACCCGACTTTTATCTTAATTTTGAGACAGTGGTTCTTAAATGTCAGCGCCCTGTCAAGGGTGACTCCCAAATAGGTAGGGTTACTTTAGTGTTCAATGGTGAGACCCATCCAATTGATGTTGAGAGTGCGCCTCGCCGAATGGTTGCGGAGATGGAAAGCGCGTGCCTGATTTTTCGTGGGGTTCGGTCTGAGAGCGTTATCTGTATAATACTTTCCGAGAGCTCCTAAGCCTGCCTCTAGAATATTTTCGGCGTCCCCAAATGTATTTGTGTGGGTTGCCAGGGCGAGGTCATCAGCGTATAGGAACCTCTCGCAGTGGGCGCCAGAACACTTCCCTAATTGATCTAAACTAGAGTGTTTCTCTGCAGCGATGTATAGTATTGATAGCTTTTCCTTTGTTATTTACATGCACTTAACAAAGGCTTGCAATAATATGTAACTCACGGAAGCTACACCGATGGAATCAATGTACATTTAGTTTGTTACCTGTACCATGAGCTCTTATAGCAGGGCCGAAGTTAAAATAAACTGCTTTTTTGTACTATGACTTCTTATTAGCAGGACCGCAACAGGCCTGCTACGTTGACGATTAAAAAAACTGTTCACCTTTTTTTTTGTATAGAATTTCATACCATGACCTGCTAATTGACAGCAACAAAACGAATATTGAACGACTGTAACGTCAAAATAAACCATCTTGAATAAGTTACTATTAAACGAGCTTTTTCAACACTGAGAAATACGATCATAACCTAAAAAAACACTAAGAGAGCTATTGTTTAGCAAGTAGTTTGGCCTCGGTTTTATAATTTAATAAAATAGTGCAGTGTTCAGTAATAAATAGTAGAAGTTAAAAGTTTTAAACACCCTATGTGTTTAAAATGGTTCATGAAATCAAAAATTACATAATTAACTAAATATTTTTATTACTATGTAGGATATCAATTTCAACGTCAGACGACTTAGAAGTAAATACATAGTATTTCATATAAAATTATGCAGGTCGTTCCACTTCTCATCTTGATATCGTGTCCAAGATAAAATACTTAAATACCGCACGTTCAATATTAGGTGTACATGTGCACAACAGCCAACAATATCTTCGCACATTGCATTGAAATCTTACTGAACAATTAACACATCATCCTTCTGGAGTAAATGCTGTACCGTCTTGAATATTCCATATTCATTAAAATTCTTCAATTTTATTATACACAGGAAAACAGAAATATCGATTTCATGCAATTCGAAAGAAACGGAATAAATATATAATGAATAGCTGACCCGGCAAACGTTGTTTTGCCATATAAATTGTTTCTAGCTGCCCGGCGCTACTTCGTTCGCGTGGTGTTCTACCCCCTACCCTACCCTTACCCTTCTCCTACCCTACTCCTACACTACTCCTACCCTACTACTACACTACTCCTACCCTGCTCCTACCCTACTTCTACCATACTTCTAACCTACTCCTACCCTACTCCTACCCTACTCCTAACCTACTCCTACCCTACGCCTAACCTACTCCTACCCTACTCCTACCCTACTCCTACACACTGTAGAACATACTTTTGTTCTATCATCAATAGTTTCCGCAGCGCGTGCGACGAAAGACTTTTTTTACACCTTGGATTACGTTACTTAAGTTTTAGTAAGGATCCCTAATCTTTTCTAGCAATAAATATAGCCTATGTCACTCAGAGTGAATATAGCTTTCCAATGGTGAAATAATTTTTGAAATCGGCACAGCAGTCTTTGAGTTTATTCATTACAAACATACACACACACAAAAATACAAGAATGCCAATCTTTCCTCTTTATAATATTATATATTAGTATAGATATTATAGAAGTACATATGAAGTGTTGTTGTCACTTGTCTTTCTGACAGTGTCAGATAGTGCTGCGGCTTGATTTTATGTACCTAACTCGTTAATCTAAATAAAATAAAGGCTTGAGTTCATTTTCACTCAATGTGCCAGTTGATGTAGTCGCGATTGGATAAATCACCAACATGATCAACACTGCCACACTAGTAAACTGTCATTCTTAATTCTAAAATTAAATACGTAGGTATACTGGAAGTGGCGGCATTTCGCCAAAGACAATAACATGAAACTTGCCTGGGAATTGAGCGCGATATCTACGCCTCACTGATTAAATACGCACTTATTAGGATACACGTATTATCACACTCACTTTTACACCCTGTGCGTGTTTCTAAACTTTTAAATATACTATTATATTTATCAATAAAAGCGAAATATAAACGGTTTTTGAATTTTTACAAACGTCATACGGCTGACATCCTTTTTTGTCTCGTCTAAATTTATCTTGTGTTATATTTTATTTGTTTTACGGGTAGTAATTATCAGTGTAAAAGTGTTATATTTTATCTGTGCCAATTTCATGTCAGTGGAGAAAAACAAGAATGGCGGGAATTCTGTTTTGAGACGTGAAAACTGACATTAGGATAATTTTTCTGACTAACGAATACGAATATGGTGGTTGAGAGAAATACAACGAAGATATAAGTAATACCGTGCTTTATTTCGTCTCCTTACTTCTGAACCTAATACTTGTCATTGAAATGCTAGTGAATGACATAAAAAGTATCGACTATTTGTTCAATTAATACTCCTTTATTGAAAAAAAAATACAATTTAATGTATTTCTATTTGTTAAACTGACAATAATCGTGTTCCGCCACGTTCTACTTACATAATAAAGATGCGGTCTTTTTTTCCTCATTAAATAACGTCGTAGGTCTATTGGTAATATGGGGACTCCTCAAGTTTTAAAATATCATACTGCTATAACATTGAATTTGTTACGACTTATAACGAATACTTTAAAAAAGAGCACGGCTTGCCGTGGATTCGAACCAACGTATTGCCCAATGTCGCCTTTCGGGTTCGAATGTGGAAAAACTGTTTCTGGGAATTGAAACTCTCAATCATAGCCGCTTCAAGCGATCTTAAAACGCCCGAGCTAACTAGACTTCTGGTGTATCGTTATACTTATATGTGCATAGGGACGAAGCTATGACGAATAACCGGCGATATAGGTATTGTGCAGGACGGTATGTTTGACATCTGAGGTAATATTCATAAAATTTATTTCGATTATAGTTAGTAACTACGCGTTTTGCAACTAGTGCAAAAAATAATTGTATTAATATCTTGTTTGTTTTCACAATTTTCAAATCAAATAAAACTTAACCTATGAAGATATCTCAATATAAAAAATACTGATGAAACACTACTAAAAAAATCGTAACATCGATAGCGCCAAAACTCAAAATTCATACCACCACATGATTAAATCATAAACAATTTCGAGTGGTCATTGTTGTTTACATCTTTGTCGAATTTTGAAACATTAGAGAGACTTTAGGTAATAAACTACTACTAAAAATAGGTAAATACTACACCGACAGCTTCTATGTATAATATATTTTAAGTACGTATATAAATCACAATAGTCTCAGTCTTACACAGTCGCCAATTATAGATTTACCAGCAATCTCAGATATAAATGATTATTTCGTATAATATCAACGTGATGGTGATATTAACCGACATAATACTGTGATGAAAATACAGTTCTGTGGGTTAGTGCTGTCAGTTGATAACGTGTAGGTTGTTTTATTCTAGATCTTGCTATGATTATTTCCTTTAAGTTTTTTTTTGTGTGCGTCTCAAACGTAAGAAGCTGCTAGGTTCAATGGAATGGATTAGATTAAACTTGAATTGTATTTTCGAACTATGTAATCGAGACAATCAAGTGCCTGACCGTTAATGACTGAGTAACAACACTAGAGTCAAACTGACAAGAACTGTGGGGTTCAGCAGCTAAAACTAACCTAGATAAGCTACAAAGAGCGCAAAACAGAATTATAAAAGTCCTATTTCCCCACCACTATCTAGCCCCCCCCCCCCCCCCCGCACAAAATTAACAAAGAAACCAAGGTATTTAACATATCTAATATATATTTATATAACACATGTATTTTAGTTCGTAAAATTCTTTCCAAAGACTTACACACACAAATCACATTTTTTTTAAATATACAGGTACACAAACGTATTCTGAGGCGCGCACAAGACTTACATATACCTAGTACCTACTAGAACTAATTATGGAAAAAGAAAATAATACATGATGATGGATGGTTGGATGGGAGCAAAACTTTATAACTCACTACCAAAAGATATAAAAACTACGCAATCATTATTACTATTTAAAAAACTACTAAAATGCCACATCCTAAAGGGTCATAAAATAAAATAACTAATTTAACCCAAATCTTTACTAATATAATTAATTTGCTTCTAGTGTAAACGAGTCTTTAAGTTTCAAACGCAAAACAAAGATAAAGAGTCATCGCACGACGACCGCATTAACGCGCCGTACGGAGGTAGACAACACAAAACTTTTAAAAACTTGTAACAATTACCTTCTTATATTCGTAATGTTAACACTACAAGCTCTTACTACTCCTGGACAACCAAAATGTAATAAATCAAGTAATTTTTTGTATTTATTTGTGTACAAGTGATTTGTAATCTTTAGAAATAAATAAATTCAAACCGTAGAAACCAAACATTACAACCCGTTTCACGGTGATTTTTACACTACTTTACGCAAGAGTAAGCAAACTTAAAAATGTGATTAAACACAGGAGGACCTGCTGCAGCGTCAGTGGTAAATTATTTTACATAATAAAAATAAATTTGGTTACCACCTCGAACTGTAATTAGGTATATAATTAGTTTTTTTTAAATGTCAATCGTTAAATACGCTTCAATATACGTATTTATTACATTAACGACCATATCCGAAATTGAATCAATTGAGTACATTATCAATACATTTTCTGTTTATTACGGTTTCCTGATCCCGGTTAGGCTTTATTTTAAAAAAATTACCATTTTAAATGATAAATTGGTTAATTTTTTGGTATAAGTAATACGATTAGACTTTACAATACAAAGGGGGGCAAAAATACTATATTCTCTCTGCAACCCTTTTCCACATTAGTTGCTATGTTCCCGTGCTTGGGTGGATTCGATTGACATAACTGCAATTTCTCTATGATTATTTAAGAACTCCCGGCAAAGCAGTTGAGTCATACTAACACGAGGACTTGTTCTTGTTTCACTAAAAATAAATTCACCACATTCATTTTATTTAATTAAAAATGCGTGAAGTAAGTACACCATTATGTTATTTTCATGTAAGTAAACAAACTTACGAAGTTACGACATTGTGAAGAGGTATACAAACATAAAACATTTATTTGGCGCGCAAAAATACATTTTTTTAAATTGTTGCATGACTTATCACACACGTTCAAAATCACGTTGAATTCTTCAAAGTTACAAAGTTGTTTTGAATGGGAAATTGAGCTTTGTAGTGCTTTTAGATAATGTATCAAGGTAACTTGTTATACATAATAATAGTTACAATATTTATTAACCCAAGAAACTCATATTTGTATTATTTTCAATAAACCGGTAAAGTGAAAATAGAATTAGATTTAAATTTTTGAACGATGCCTATTAAAAATTCAATGGCATTACAGCAGGCCACAGACAAGCATTACCATTCAACTTCGGTGAACTTCGTTCAATGGTTGTTCACTTTTATTACTCTCATAGTACGATTCATTCATATTCATATTCATTCATATTCATTTGTTCTATACAGATATTACACAAAAAAATAAAATGTTGGTCCATGCTATGTTCCGCCAAAAGGCATAAAAAATATCATTAGGTAATCGAATGTCAAGTAAAAAAATAAAATAAAGTTAATAGGTAAGTAGATGTCACAATTTCATGCAAAAGTTAATAATAATATGTCAATAAATTAAAACAGCACATAAACAAATAGGTAATAGGTAATTAGTCACAATTTCGTATACAATACATAAAATGTCCATAGATATTATCATTATCTTATGACAGCAACGTTTTAATTATGAACCGATATAAAATTTTATAAATATTATTTTAATTTGTCATTAAGATATTCATTATCCGAATAATACGCCTTGTTACTCAATAATTTAAACAGCTTACGTTTAAACTCATTCATGCTGTTGCTTGATACAATTTGATCAGGTAATTTGTTATAAAGTTTTGGAGCCATTGCATATATACTATTATTGAGAAACTTGGTTTTAGTGTAAAGCGGGTGCAACTTTTTTGAGCGCCGCTGACTTTTTACAAATTCATATAAAAACATGTTGTTTTTTACAAAGATACAGGCTTCATAGACATAAAGTGATGGCACAGTCAATATTTTTAAGTTTTGGAAATGTGGCTTGCATGACACCGTCCGTTTTAATTTACATATTGCTCGAATACATTTTTTCTGTGCTATCAGTACCTCCTCTACCTTAGTCGCATTGCCCCAGAATATAAGGCCATACCGCACAACAGAGGCGACATAACCATAAGCTAAGCTAAGATATAATATAGCCATAAGATAAGCTGCTAGGAGCGCTGTCTTGTTCACAATTTTGCCTAACATATAGAGAGCATAGGAAAACTTACTGAGCTTCCCATATACATTATCAATTTGAGTCCTCCATGACATATCGTTATCAATATGCAATCCGAGAAATTTTGTGACATTAGTTTCCAGTATTTGGTCTCCTTTGTAGTTTACTTGAAATTGTGAAAGTGTTTTGTCTGATTTTAAAATTCATAATTTTAGTTTTACTTAGGTTAATTTTAAGGTTATTAGCGTTCAGCCAGTCAACAATCGTAACAAGACTCGTGTTAATATCCTCTTCTATTTCTTTATTACTACCAGTATCATATATAACCGTGCTGTCGTCGGCAAATAAGGACATTTGGTGATTGATTATTTGGGGAAAGTAATTAATGTAGCAGATAAACAGCAAGGGTCCCACTACAGAACCCTGCGGAACACCGTAACAAAGAACTTTAGAACTAGATGAGTATACTACTTCAGTTTTGGTCTTAATATCTACTTGACTAATCTGAGTAATTTGTTTTCTACCTTCCAAATAAGATTGTATCAGATTAAGCACGTTACCTCTGATGCCGTATCTGTTTAGCTTAGCTAATAGTACGATTATTAGCAGAACTAAATTAGGATTGCTTCTGATCTGAATGAAAATTGAACGTTTTCTTAAAAGGTCATAGTAAGCCTCCAGTGGCTTGTTCAACTTAAGAAACTGCCTGCTTATCCAATTATAATAATATAAACGCGAAAGTTTGTGAGGATGGATAGATGGACGTTTGTTACTCTTTTACGCAAAAACTACTGAACGGATTTGTATGAAATTTTGGCACACAGATTGTTTATAAGATGTTTAAGACATAGGATTTTTACCTCGATATTCCCACGGGATCGAAACGTATGCGGGTGAAACCACGTGGCGCCGCTAGTTATAGAATAAAGGAAACCCAAATTTTGCATCCAGGGCGAATCATCGGTAAATCTTAGTGATTTTTTTTGTCGTTATTACCATCGCTTCAATGTCGTTGACAGTAGCTTAATTGTAACCTAAAGAACAATAATTCGCTAAGTGTATTTTTTTTCTTAATCAAGATTTTTTGAATATACACTTACCTATATTAGTTAAAGTGCTCGACAAAGGCTTATCCTTTCCTGGGAAGTTTTCTTTTGCATGGTATTGAAAATTCAATTAGGTACCTGCTAGGCTGGGCTAAGAATAGACTAGATAATCTTTTTTCCAGTGAATGTACTTTTAATAAATTGCATCTGCCAATTATCTGCAGCACTCCGTCTGGGATGAGATTATATTTATTCAGCTTGGCTTCTGCTAGCCTTGCCTTTAGACTTAGCCTTTTATAACTGTCGGGGTGGTATTAACTTATAGCCAGGTGATACTGAATATTAATATTTTGGTATCTTGTCTTTTAAATAATGGTGAATATGAATAATTTTCATGTACTTATTTTTTTTTTTTTAATGCGTAGTAATCAAAATCTGTCCCGATCATTTTTTTTGTTTTAATTTGTGGTAAAGTATGTCAGTAAGTATAATTAAATAAATATTTCTAAAAAAACACATAAATATATAAAATTCAAAGTCCCGACTGACTGACTGACTGACTGATACATCAACGCACTCCCTAACCGCTGGGCCTAGAGACATGAAATTTGGAGGGTGTGTTCTTCGTGAAGAGTAGGTATACGTTTTAAAATATCATTTATTTCTCAAAGATTTACATAATCACTTAATGAAAAACAAAGTTTTATTATGCAGGTAATTGTTAAAATAGTTCAGAGCGCTCGTCGTGCAGTTAGGAAGTACATAATTAGTTACTTTAATAAATTTGGTGAGTGGGTACATCATAATAAATTACTCGAACGCGCGCGCGTCGTTGTAAACATGGAGCGCGCTATTCTTATCAGCACTGTTGTAAAGCACCGTGCACACTATACAATACCAGATATTATATGTAATACTTTATTTATTTATGTTGAAGCTGTTGAAGATGTGTTTCTTTAACATTTAAAAAAAATTTCGTATTTAATATTTTTCTTTCCGTGATTTGTTCTAGGTTTGTGTAATAGTATTAAGTCATTTTCCCGACGTGATGATCGTGTTTGCACTTCATTGTTCCTTTTATATGTCATTTCTGTGTGTATTTCTTTTGTTAGGATTTTTGCCCGAAAAACCCTTTCTTAGTATCCACTAAGAAAGGGTTTTTCGAAATTCCGCCCCTAAGAGGGTGAAATGGGGGATTTTGTTTGTATGGAAATTCTTATTCCTTTTTCTAAACTACCCCCTAAAAGGGGATTGGGGGTTTCAAAGTTTGTATGGAAGAATTTTAGCGCGCTGTCCGCTTAACTCGAAACTCAGAATTATGCCTAGGATCGAGAGTAAAGAATAATGTGTATCAGGGTTTTTCGAAAATTACCCCTGACGGGCTGAAAAGGGGTAGTCAATTTTACAGGGGAAGATCTTACTGCATGGCTTGATTAACTCGAAAATGAGTATAAATAATCTTTGAGTCAAGTTATGAATACATCCCAAACGATTTTTTTAAATTCCACCCCTGTGGGGGTGAAAAGCGGGGTATACAGCTTATATGAATAATCTTTTTCATTAGGTTAATAAACTTGAAACTTTTTAAGAATACTCGCCTGAGTAAGCAATAAAGTTATCATTATATGTTTTTCAAAACTACCCCTCAAAGGGGGATATAGGGGTGTTAAAGTTAGTGTGGAAGAATTTGAATGCGCGGTCCGAATAACTCGAAACTGAGTGTTTATACTTATGACCAAAAATAAAGAATAACATGTATCAGAGTTTTTCGAAAATCTACCCCTAACGGGTTGAAAAGGGGTAGTTAATTTTACAGGGGAGGATTGTAATGCGTGCCTTGATTAACTCGAAAATTAGTATTAATACTTTTGACAGAAAATTATTAATAATAAGTATGTAAAGTTGTCGAAAATTGACCCCTGACGGGGAATAAGGGGTGATTCGATTTTAAGGGGAGGATTTGAATTTGAAACTGTATCTTACATTTTCACACCTAAACCACTGAAATTCTGATTTGGCAAAGAGATAAATGGCATCCTGGGGAAGCACATACTTTTTATCCTGGTAGCACGTTCCCGTGGGATAATTCCGACATTCACACGGGCGAAGCAGCGCGCAGTAGCTAGTAAACTACATATTTAGTGCATCCTTTGATACGTAGGCACTAAAGACACTAGGTCCACGATCCAACGATTAAAGCTCGTTGACAACTCAACAACAACCACAACAACGACTACCCATATTGTTCACGTACTCGTGATGACCAAGTGCTACACCTTACCACGCCTACGAATCTGCGCCCGCGTTCGCGCAGTCCACTGGTCTACGCCTGCGGCTACGCACCAGAACGCTACGCCAAAGGCAACGCCGAAAGCTACGCAACGCGCCAAGGGATCTGCGCCTACTGCTTTGCAAAAATATGCGCCAAGTGTAGTACGCCGACGGCTACGAACTGACGTTTATCAAGGGATCTACACTTACATCCCGCTTTTTTGCCGTTTTGTGAAGGCCTTTACTCCTACGGCTATATGCTGATGCCGTGAGGAGTATCAAATATTTCCTGCCTTCAGCTATGTACCGACGCCTATATACCAAAACCTTTACAGCTACTATTATGTACCCACTCACACCTATCAATGGACTAAGGACATAAGCCTACGGCTACGTACCGAGGACTGCTTTGGATAGTTACTGCGCTTTTATGAAACCCATAAAGTAAATACATAATAAAAAAAATCTACTCTAAAAAATACATCTCATAATCTACTCTAAATTTAAAATACTTAATACCTAATAAATAATATTGTATTTTAGAGAGTAAACTTAATATCCATTTCCAAGAAATATTTAGCTGTTTTAAAATAAAACCAGACTGCAAAGTCTGAAATTAAATTTAGGTTTCAATAATACCTAAATGTTACCGTTTGGTTAATAATTTACGTCTGTACGGTAGGATATGGTAGCTAGCTGTTGGAGATCTAATTATTTCATTGGTTCCGTTCTGACTAGCTCGCCGGTGGTTTCATATTTCCATTTTGTTGTGTTTATCCATGTAGTTTAAGACTCAATTCAAATAGTTAATAACAACAACGATGATAGATAACATATTAAAATCAGTACAACCACGTTGGATAACATGAAGGTGGCTGCGTAAGCGCGGGCACAATATATGGAGATACCCACTTTTTATATTTTTGACCGTCGACACATCAAATACGTCCCGAGGTCGAAAAGCCCACCATCATCATCTGCCTAGCCTTTTCCCAACTATGTTGTGGTCGGCTTCCAGTCTAACCGGATGCAGCTGAATATCAGTATTTTACTTGGAGTGACTGCCTACCTGACCTCCACAACTCAGTTCCTGGGTAATACGATACCCCTTGGTAAGATTGGTTGTCTGACTTTCGGGCTTCTGACTACCCGTAACGACGGTCAAAGATCCGCGAATGACTGTGGTTTCCGAGACACGGAGGGGTCTTGGTATGTAAAGATAGTCACCCATCTCACAGACAAACCGCGGCAAGCGTAGCTTAACCTGATCGATCGATCTGTGTGGCTGTTATTATTTAGCCACAGTCTTCTTCTTTACAGGTCTCCTAGTTTAAGAGACAGGGTTCATTATTATTTTTGTATGCATAGACTCTTTTTCTTTTTTTTTTTCTTGTAGACACACATCTTTGGTGCACAAAACTATAGTATTATGCTTATTGTATCTCTGCTACCTTGTTTTGAACTGTGTCTGTGTGTATTACTTGGATAAATAAACAATTTATTATTATTATTATGTCGTTTATTTATTTAGTCGTCTTATTTTGTTACATTTTTAAATATTAGTATGATTAAATAAAAAAATTAAAAAAAAACATTTAAAAATATAAAAAAATAGTGATCCACCGGTGTCGGGAGCAGGGTGCAAGCTACCGGTGGTTAGGGCTCCAGAGATAGAAACCTCCTCACAATGCGAGCCGTATCGAGGAGTACTGCCTTCTGAATCAGGCCCTTGATCCAACCGCCTAACGAGAGCCTCGATAGATGTTGATCGAGGCTGTCGGCCATCAGGCCATTGGCCGATACGACAATCGGCACAATGACAGTTGAGCTCACATTCCACATGTCAACAACCTCGCGTGCTAAGTCAAGATATTTCATTTGTTTATCTTTCTCAGCTTTCACGAGGTTCCCGTCATGTGGAATGGTAACATCAACAATCATTGCGCGGCGCACTAATCGATCTATCACCACTATATCAGGTTTGTTGGCGACAACAGTCCTGTCAGTGATGATAGACCGATCCCAGTACAACGTGACATGGTCATTTTCGAGAACTGGGTCGGGCACATACTTGTAATACGGTACCTCTGAGTCGACAAGTTTATATTTCAAAGCAAGTTGCTGGTGAATAATCCTGGCTACTTGGTTATGCCTGTGCAAGTACTCGCTGTTAGCCAGACGAGAACAACCAGAGATAATATGTCTGATGGACTCACCCGGACGGTGGCATGCCCGACACACGTCAGCCGTCCCGTCCTTCATAATATGTCTCCGGTAGTTATTCGTCAAGATAACTTCGTCCATAATTGCACAGACAAAACCTTCAGTTTCCCCGAAGAGGTCACTGAAACGCAGCCAGGATACGGACGCTAAGAAATCTACACCGGGCTCATGAAGAGCCCGATAGAAGCGCCCGTGAGGCCCATCGGTAGTAAGTACTACAGGTTTGCGCCAGTTCTCTTTCGCCATGGAGAGCGGGGTGAGCCCCTTGTCCATTGCGACCACATCACGGTGCATACCCACTTCGGTTTTTAAAAAATATTCCCTGAGACTGCACACCTCGTGGTTGTGGAGGGTTTTCGCATTTAAAAATCATCGACCCCCACACTTCCGCGGGATATACAGTCTCATCACCGATGATCGTGGGTGATGCATCCGGTTTGCGGTCAGCAGTGTACGGACCCTTCTATCTAGGGCGTCGAGTTCAGTCTGAGTCCATTTGAGTATGCCAAAAGAGTACATCAAAACCGGCATTACCCAACCATTGAAGGCGCGCACCTTATTTCCGCCCGAAAGAAGACTAATTAATACCTTCTTCAGGCGACAAAAGAAGCGCTCCTTCAACGATTGCTTCATGTCAGCATCGTTGATGCCTAACGCTTCCGACATACCCAAATACTTATAGCTTTCGGATGAGGAGAGGGATTTAAGGTGTATGGAATCCGAAAGTGGAATTCCCTCGGATTCCATAATCTTCCCCCCCTTTACATGCATGACTGCACATTTGTCCACACCAGATTCCATCCTGATGGCACTACTAAAAGTTTCAGTTTTTTATTATTATTATTATTATTCTTCTATGTTAAACAAATAAACGACTGCCTTTTTGGTCGCACGCACATCTACTGTACACGTACTGTATCCTTAGTTCCCAAGTGCAGGAAAAGTTTTATTAGAGGTTAGTAGTAGCCAGAGGTTTAAACATGTGCCCATTGCATAGGTCTTAAAACAGAACTGGCGAAATGTGGGTACCTATATCTACATCTACACCTCTGCTTCTGCCTTCGATGTATACCGGCGTGATGTTGTTAATACTAGTAAATACTACTTATGTAAATACTAGCTGCGCCCCGCGGTTTCACCCGCATAGGTTTCGATCCCGTGAGAATATCGGGATAAAAAGTATCCTATATATTAGTCCTGGTTATAAACCATATGTGTGCCAAATTTCATCCAAGTCCGTTCAGTAGTTTTTGCGTGAAAGAGTAACAAACAACCATCCATCCATCCAGCCATACAAACTTTCTCATTTGTAATATTACCTATATATATATAATATATAAAACACATGATACAAAACACTGCTACCGAAAAATATTTAAATATTTACATATATTTTTCGGTAGCAATGTTTTGTATCACTATTGCAGGGACCGGCCGGATACTCGTTGAAAGGGTTTTTGAAGGGGTTTTTTTAAGCGCTTCAAAAAAAAACCCTATGATACATGTTACACCTTCGAACGGGTGTAGTTAACCCGTTACGAGCGGGTTACCCTTTCAACACCCTGTAACACTGTAACAGGGTAAGCCATTCCAACTCAAGACATTGTAATATGCACTGTTTACAATCGATATTAGTTTGAAAATTGCATAACCACGACCGCACGTGACATCGTACCGCGCCCTGCGGTCCGCCAATCTTGCGTGTACCGACTTGCCGAGCGACTTGTAAACATGGAAAATTTTTGTGTTTAGTCACTTGTTGTCAAATTCGTAAATCGTAATAACGAAATAAAAATAGTAAGGCAATAAGGCGCCGCACGGGTGCAAGTATCGCCCCACCTACATGCAGCTCAAGTTTATTAGGTAATCCAGGGTAACACGAAAACAAGCTGTTCGAGAAGGTAACCTCTTCAAAGGCTTAAGTCATTGAAGGGGTTAAGCCTTTCACGTGGTTACCTTAATAAAGGTGTTAACCATTTCGCTGGGTTTCGAGGATGTAACTCGAACAAAAGGTAACACTGCGATATGAGTTACCCCATGTACGGGTTACCCTGTCCAAAGGCTTAACTCTTAAGCGGGGTTGTCCGGTCCCTGCACTATTGTTTCTGGAATTCACAATTTTTTTTAAAACTGAAATAAATCGAAGTTTGGTAGGTTTTAAAGAAGCAGCAAGCTTTGATTAGGACATCTTTTAAGTCAATAGTTATTTCGTTATTTTGTTTTTTGTTAGTTTTGTTTTGCATAAAAAGAGTATCATAATTGTTTTTCTTTACTTTTTAATCCATTCTGACGTTAAAATTATGGATGCTGAATCAGAAGTAGATGCGCACGCTGTGGCACTTCTTCAGTCTGGGTTTAGTCAGCGAAACGTAAGTGCACAACCTCATGCAAGTCGTTCTGCCGTTCAAAGAATTTTCTATCGATACCTGAAGGCCAATTCTCGTAATTTAAAACGTTCAAAATCTAGTCGCAGTCTCATCTCGGCGACAAACAAATGTCAAAAACGTGTCAAAACGTAGGGAAATTACAGGTATTTTTGACAGATTGACACTGTGAACGTTCTTAAAATTTCGAGAATTACCCCTCTGAAGATTGGTAGCTTTGTTCGCCGTCCAGGAGGACCATGAAACGGGTGATGCCCGATCTCCCCAAGTTCCAAGTTCCCAAAAGCTTTTATTATTAACTAAAAGTTGTACTACTCTGTCTTGACCGAAATCGCGAATGGTACCTACAGTCGCCGAATCAATGTACTTACTTACGTATTTGTTATTTGTTATTACTAAAGAGAACCAATAAATTTCAACAATATTAATGCATTAAGCCTAAAAACAACAACTACCAGCAACTTACGCTTAATTCATTAAATATTATTAACATTTAGAATATTGATAAGTGATAGCAAACGACGTTGCCCTGTACTTATTTATTACCAAATAGGTGTGTAATCGTCACCTGATCTCAGTACAGGCCCAAGAACAGCTTCGAGAATTTCATGGACTGACGATTGTTTGACTGTTACCGCACGAACTGTTAGAAGGAGACTCAAAGAACGTGGTCTGAAACCTCATAAACCAGCCAATGGTATACCATTGGCTGGTTTATGAGGTTTCAGACCACGTTCACGTTCACGTTCTGTGAGCTCATGTCAGTTTATAAACTGACATGAGCTCACAGAATGGCGCGTCGACAGGTTGAACGCGAACATTTACATTGGACTCAACGTCAATGGAGCTTTTTCCGGATGAAACCAAGATTGTGCTATATGGCAATGATGGCCGTAGGAAATTCTACCCAAAGACATGGAGAATGTTTTCAGTAATGTTGCATTGAAGAGAAGATGAGTTATGGCGGTGGGTCATGGACAGTCTGTGGCGGAGATTCCACCGAAGGAAAAAACTGGACTTGAGGTTGAGCCTGGACCACGGTTGCCGCCACTAAATATCGACCGATACATTCATCAATCCCTAGATAATTTCATTTTTGTGCATGATAATGCAAGGGCGGTCACTGCAAGGATTGCTCGAGAATACTTGCATGACGTTAGTATCGCAGTAATGGAATGGCCAGCAAGAAGCTCTGATATGAATCCAATAGAGCACTTCTATAAGTGCTTTTGTAAGCACTTATAGAAGTGTATGAAGAGGCGTATCCAAACAAACCAACCAGGTCCAGAAACCTTGCAGGAGTTGAAAACTGCCATCTAGGAAGCATGGAAGAACATTCCACAACACGTCATAGTAGCATTAATTAGTTCCATGCTGAACCGCATATAACGACAGTCGTAAATGTTTTTGGAGGTAACACAAGTTAAAAAAAAAAAAAAAAAAAAAAAAAAAAAAAAAAAAAAAAAAAAAAAAACGTTTAAACGTAAAAAAAAAAAAACACATAAACGTTTTCTCTATGTAAACTATTGTTTTCTTAAAAAAATCCACGCTAATTTTGCCGCTGAGAAACGCAAAGGACGACTTATTAAACTGATTTTTTAGTATTCCGATTTCAAATTTGGAACAATGACAAACGGAAATGATAGTGTGTAACTGGCTTCAAAACAAAGATTTTTTTTCTTTGTACTACCATTATTTAAACAGACCCTGCATTCTTTTGTGATTGTGAAAAAACAATAATTAGTGATTAGCTCATCAGTCGTCATCGTCGACTGATAAGCTAATCACTACTCACAGTCGCGAGTAATATTACTCTACTTAAAAGTGTTATCTCAACATGCAAACTAGTTGCGACGACCTGGCTAAATAACTTAGTAGGAAGTAGTTGCTGGGTAGTGAGATAGTAAAAGTACCTAATTAATTAGATTATCAATATTTTTTTTTATATTTCAATAATTTGCAAATTCGACCCTTCCCATTATCGACTGTTTCATCGGCATCTCTAAATATTTTTTAAATATTTGTACCTCGTTAGCTGATTAAATGAAGATGTCTTCCCCGTAATTTGTACACTTAAAGTCATAGTAACATTTTAAGATAACGGATGTTAAACTTCATGTATGTAGATCATTTTTGGAAATGGTTAATAACCTTCTTCTTTTAACTTTTATCTGTTTGATGTTTTAGAACATTTGGTTACATCGAAAAATTTGTTAAAGTATCTGAAGGCCAATTCTCGTAATTTAAAACGTTCAAAATCTAGTCTCAGTCTCATCTAGGCGACAAACAAATGTCAAAAACTTGTCAAAATGTAGGGAAATTTGAGGTAGTTTTGGCAGATTGAGACTGAGATCAGACTGTGAACGTTCTTAAATTTACGAGAATTACCCCTCAGGTCTTTAATGGAATAGTACTGAAAGCCATTAAATTCAAGAATTTAGAGAAAACTGATATTTAGTGACGAATTCTGGCAAATTTTCAAAAATACATAAAAATTGAGTTTTCTCGAATCCCATGAATTTTCGCCTAGGCTTTATGGGGAGCTTAATTGTTTCAAATGGGTCACACTATCACGTTCTGGAAAGAATACGTCAAAATACAAGTCACCTGTATAGTAGAATAATTATAATTTCACAAACATTCGCCGTCAACCCCCACGATGAAGGAAGTCCACGCGGATTTCCACCGCGAAACCAAAAAAAAAAAAGGAGGCTCGATTCAGTTGTCCGAGAGTGTATTTCAAATGTTGAGTTTATAAACCTGCGTCGTTCCTAAACAATTCATAATTCAAAACAAAATGGAACTTCAAACTAAAAACAAATAAAACCGAAATGTAAAACAAAACAAAAGTTTTAAAAAATTAAAAATCTATTGCTTACCTTTCTCGCGTACGGGTGGAACGAAATAACTGCAGCGGTAGGAGATCGGAACTTCGAGAGAGCACGTACGCGCGCGTACCTCACGGCCGTTCCGGGAACACTGAAGGGGAACACCGTACCATCGGTTCGTTCGTGGGCTCGCGTTCGCACCGCACCAACACAAAATAAATAGGTACAGAAGGTTGACTCCATACGAGTGAAAACTTACACACATCGTACACACTTCTACTAAGTAGTTACGATGTAGTATGATGAAAATTCAATTCAATTCAATCCTTTGCACAAAACGTACACAAATTGAGCAAAAAATGTACCCGTGGATGCCAATTTATAGTGCCACTTAAAGATTGAGTACTTTGATTCTTTAATATATATGTAATGTATTATTAATCAGTGAACGATTGCATAAGAATTTAACCTGAACATGGTTTGTTTAAACTTTCATGAGATTCTTTAGGAACTCTAAATCTGTAGAGTGCAAATGCTATTGGTCAAATATATTTATGACTTTAATCAAAAAAATTTGGTGACTTCATAAAACTTGAAAAAAAAAATTAAATTAATAAAATTGTTTCAGTCTTGGAAAAACTCAATTTGAGATCGTCGTACGTAACTGTGCGTCCGCGTGTATTTGCTGGTCGTATGGAGTTGGCCTTTTTTTTAGCTATCTTTTTGGTTGCAGCACCACGCCACGCTTTCCCGCGCGGCTGGGGTTGCTAAATCAAGGGGTTATTCTCCCCCGCCACTTTGAACAAAGAACTTTTTCTCAGTGTTTATACTAATTATGTATCTGTCTATTTTCGGACCCCAAGATGCAAACTAACTGTGTAGTTTGGGGCTCACTGGCAAATAATATCGCATGCTTAATGGAATACTGACTTAACTCAAAAAAGACGATTTTTGGGAAATCGCAAAAGGAGATCTTGCTATGAGGAATTAACCTACTTGTTGATGCTTAAAAATACAACTGATTTATATTAATCATGATTGCTTGTATTTTGAACGTCTATGATTGATGAGATATGAGTAAAAAAAAAACGGATATCACATCTGACCTATCTACTAATAGGTCAGTGTTCCATTAAGCATGCGATATATTGTAACCTAGCTGTAGGTAATATTTTAAGCTACTCATGTCGTCTCAACTTTATGTTAGCCTGTGAACTGGCTTACTGTACAATATATTTTTTTCTATTTTTAACCCCCGACGCAAAAACGACGGGGTGTTATAAGTTTGACGTGTCTGTCTGTGTGTGTGTGTGTGTGTACGTCTGTCTGTGGCATCGTAGCTCCCGAACGGATAAACCGATTTTAATTTTTTTTTTTTTGTTTGAAAGGTTAATATGTCGGTAGTGTCTTAGCTATATTTGATGAAAATCAATCCAAGATGGCCGCCGCCACAAAATGGCGGATTACATATTTTTTCACGACTCCCTCAATATGGGTATCAAATGAAAGGGCTTGACTAATAGAATACTATAACACTATGATAAATTTCAAATCCAAGATGGCCGCCACCACAAAATGGCGAATTACAATAAACCTGACTAATCACCAAATTACCTGAATCTTAAAACGCAAGAAAATAAAAGAAATATAGTAATAAGGAGTCCCTACAAAAAGCATGAAATAAAAAATTAAATAAAATTAAAAAACCCCGACACAATATAATAATAAAAATAGTAGGAATATAAAAAGACTAAAACAATTATAAAACAAAAACCTATTGAAAAAGTAGCCACAAATAGAACAAAAAAGGTATAAACGTGACCCTATAAAAAGAAAAAAATAACCTTGTAATTATGACCCTACTTAGGTACGTATGAATTTTTTTTGACGGCACGGTTGGCGCAGTGGTTAAGCGATTAAAAGCTGCGCTGCGTATCGCGGGTTCGATTCCCGCCCGGAACAAATATTTGTATGACCTACAAGTAGTTGTTCCGGGTCTGGCTGTTTGTGTATGTGAGTTTAAATGTTTGTAAACGCACCCACGATCCAGCAGAAATTAAGAGTAAGGGGCAACGCTTACAAAAAAAAAATTCATACGTACTTACGTAGGGTCATAATTTCAAGGTTATTTTTTTCTTTTTATAGGGTTTCACGTTTATACCTTTTTTGTTCTATTTGTGGCTATTTTTTCAATAGGTTTTTTTTAATTGTTTTAGTCTTTTTACATTCATACTATTTTTATTATTATTATCTCGGGACCCTGGGGTCCCGGACCTTTGAAAGGCATGCCAGGGGCCGAATCCAACTCGCAGAGGCCCTTTAGATAATTTTTAAATTATGAGGAGGCACCAACCGACGTTCATCCCTGTATGCACCATGCAAGTGCACCCAAGGACAACCCCTATTTTTATTATTATTTTGTGTCGGGGGTTTTTAAAAATTTTAATTTAATTTTTTTATTGTCTAACTCCTCTTGCTGATTATGGCTGGATCAGCAGTAGTCTCCTAACATACTATTTATCGTATACAAATAACAATGTTGAAAATTCTTCATAGCTAAAACTATATATATATATAAACCATCACGTACACACACACACGCACCCTCACACGCACTCAGCCACACGCACCCCACTCTCACACACACCCTCACACACGCACTCACCCACACGCACCCCACTTACACACACACCCTCACACACGCACTCACCCACACGCACCCCACTCACACACACACCGACACTCCGTTAGTCACACATACACTATCTAAATAAGTTCTGTATCACTTTTAAGATAATTTTAATTTTAAGTTATGGAAGAGCGGAGTCTCCTAATACAGGCATTATTTGCTTAAAAGGAGGCTCCAATCACAAACTAATGTTGGAAATATTTTGGTACAGAAAATAAAACATTTTGTATTTGTATTTTGTATTTGTATATTGTACCCGGGGCTAATGTTTCCACGGGGCTATGGGGTTTTTAATGTTTCCAGGGTTTTATTACACCAACCTGTTTATTGTGCAATCAATTAAGAACGAAACTTGGCTTACCTACCGCGCCTTGATTACATCGCTATGTGTGCCAGTGTAAAACAGTACTAACCCTGCAAAGACATCAGAGGGGCAATTCACGTAATTTTAAGACCGTTCACAGTCTGATCTCCGTCTCAATCTGTCAAAAAATACTTCTAATTTTGACATTTTGACAAGTTTTTGACATTTGTTTGTCGCTGAGATGAGACTGCGACTAGATTTTGAACGTTTTAAATTACAAGAATTGGCCTTCTGAGGGGCAATTCTCGTAATTTTAAGAACGTTCACAGTCTGATCTCTGTCTCAATCTGTCAAAAATACCTAAGTACCTGTAATTCCCTAAATATAATTGACAAATTTTTGACATTGATTGTCGCGAGATTTATTACGGAAAGTTCTACTAACGGGGTAGTGAAAATTCGACATGTTTTATTCGACTGAGTTGATAATGAATGCTCTGCTAACTGAGGCTTGAAAAAAGTCAGTTTTTGTCGTCAAATTATTACCAGAAGGGCAACTCCCGTATTTTTAAGAATATTCGCATTCTAATCTCAGTCTCAATCTGTCAAAAATACAATCAATTTTCATTCATTTTTAACCAGTTTTTGACATTAATTCTCGCTGAGATACGGTTGCGACTTGAAATTGAACGTTTTTTAAGTACGAGAATTGACATTCAAATGTCAAACGACCTCCTGGCGACCGAGCATCGGCGGGATAACCGTACACCAGAGTGGACATCCAGTTAAAAAGGATACAGTGTAACACCTGACTGAATAAATAAATAATAAATACATAACTGCAAAAGTTCCCACTCTGCAAGATTTTGACTTACTTATGACATATTAACGTTGCGATTACGTCTTGAAATGTTCTTCGGTTACAAAAAACTATCATAACTTGTGCAAGTATCATATGTTATACAAGCATATACAGCGACTTCGACCATGTATGAGGATAAATCCAGAGCATGGCTCAAAAACTCACTCACCGATGTCATTGAGGACTTCAACGCAAGCTGGGCAAACGAAACAATGATGAGCTACGAGTGGGGCAATTTGGAGTTGGAAGTTGGAACCACGTTTTTTACGTTTTCGAACATATGAAGCAATGGATTAGCAATATGCTTCAAAATGATTGAGATTGTGATCGAAAGTGTTTTAAGCAATTAGGGTGCAGTACAGACGCTAGCACAACAAGCTACTACAATCTGTCAAATTTCTATAATAGATTTTCAGCTTTATCGCTAAAACATTAGGTTCAAAGTGATTGGGAAAATTTGACAGTTTCGGGTAGCTTGACTTGCTGGCGTCTGTACATATTTACAATTGTTGTCACAGTCACATTTACAAAAAAGGTTAGTTCAATAAAAACATTTGAAAAATCAAACACTATTCAAGTTATCTAAACAATAAAAGATTCTGGTTACTTGGACGTCTGTACGGTATACGCATAGCGGCATATTATAACATGCTTATCAAGCTCAAAACAAGACAGTTCAATAATGTTGTCAACAGACAGTGCCGACGTCTTTTAGTTCTCAGATTTAATAGATATTTGACTAATATTAATGACACGCCATTTATATCACACATTTTCGGCTGAAATGGCTAACTACACAATCATTTTCATAGTTAATTGACATTACTTAATTAATGATCTTTTAACCAATGTGGAAAAACAAAGAGCGTTTATCACCAAGCTTGAGAACCGGCTACCAGGCGCCTCATGATACGTATTTCCTTTCAGGCAGTAGCAGCATAATCAGCCTATAATGTTCCCACTGCTGGGACACAGGCCTCTTCTCTGTGAGAGGGAGTCGGCTGTAAAACCACGCGGGCCCAGTGTGGTTGGTAGACGTCACGTAAGTATCTTCGAATTTTTGGTTCTAGGACATGCCGGTTTCCTCACGATGTTTTTCTTCACCGTTTTGAGAGCAGTGGTGATGAAATTATTTACACAAATTCAAGCGGAAGACCTGGGTTCGAACCCGCGACCTACAACTCGTAAGTTTCCGTTACCGCTGAGCCACCACTGCTCTAGTAGACAGTGGTATCTTAGATAAACTGTGATATCGTCTTGTATTTTAATCGTAATGTAGCTGCTTATTATCACCCATAACTAAGCAGTAATAATAGCTAATGGCTGCATTATTAATTAGCGAAAACAACTCGAAAATATTCCTCACACAACGGCTTTTTCCATTTGAGGCGTCGTTTGCCTGGGCCTGAATTATCGATACTGAATAATTGAAGCCCTCCTTCAACCTGTTTGTAATATCCACCGTCCCTAGCCGGCCGGCTGACACGTATACCAATAAGTGCAGGTCATCCAGTTAGCATTCGTCGTTGCATTCGAATAGCAGTGTAGCTGCGGAATGTCTGTTCAAGCAGCAATGGATGCCGTAATGTAAGCTCAATTATTAATCGCACGGATCGATGGCTACCAAGGCAAAGCCATTAAAATAGAGGCAGTTATGAGGCAGTTAGCTGGGACCATTCTATAGGTAAGTACATGTACCGTATTATTCTTGAAAAGAAAAGTAGTGAAAGACTCAGCCTATAATGTTCCTACTGCTGGGACACACGCCTTCTCTCTTCGAGAGGGAGTCGGCTGTAATCTACCACGTGGGCCCAGTGCGGGTTGGTAGATGTCACATGTCTTCGAATTTTTGGTTCTAGGACATGCCGGTTTTCTAAAGATGTTTTCCTTCGCCGTTTTGAGATCAATGATGTTGAAATTATTTACACAAAGTAAAGTGCCTGCCTGGTTTCGAATCCACGACTCGTAAGTCGGGACCGTAACTACTGCCACTGCAACTGCTCTCACTGTTCCCACTGCTGTTGGCTATACTTATGCGTAAGAACAATGAAAGGCTATGCTGATGTATGTTAATCACCAAACTATCTAATGAAAGTGTAGATCATTTTCCTAACACTTTTTATTGCAGGAGTATCTAGGGAGGCATCGAGGGCTTACTTACAGAGGGATATGAGAAAGTAAATTATCATTACCATGGTTTTAGTATGGATAGTTGACTATATATGGACATTACTTATAGTTAACCTAATCAAAAGCCCGTGGAGGTCAGTATGAAGTTACTACATGTTCTGACTGATTAACTGACATATCAGGGCACAGCCCAAACTACTGGGATTAGGAATGTGAGATGTCGCACAAAGCTTCGTTTTATAATGTAGGGGAGTTCGTGAAAATGAAGGACACCGTTAATATGAAAAACCGTATTCCTTATATCTATAAACTTAAAAAATAGGTGCGAATAATGTAAATAACATACATGACAAGGACTTAATCATTCATTTTTGACACCTTCCGTTTTAAAGGGAATGGAGGGTGTGTTACAATATTTAGAAGCAAATAAGAAATCCACGGGGATAATGTGGCGGGAGAAGTGCTAGTATCGAACTACGTATGATGTTCAGCCGTATCTAATTAGATTTGAAGAAGAGTCCCAAACTGCGGGGTAATCGCGTAAAACACTATCAGTATGGTAGCTTTCATGTTGAAAGTTCAACCACATTCATTATGTTATTTACGTTGTTGAGCAGACAAATTTTTCCAACATATAACATGGCTATAGCAATGGATTAGCAGTATCTTTCAAAATGATTGAGATTGATAGAGTGTTACGCAATTAGGATCGTTGAAGGAAAATGGTCGGGTGAGGGTGACGTTTATTGTAGTGGAAGTTGGATGTCCCAGTGTTCTTGTGATGTTGTGTTGTATATCTACGAAAAGCATGTTATTTATCTATCAGTGCCTCACTCGACAACGTGTGTAAAAGTAAAAGAACTGCCAGGCGCTATGGCAATGTCGAAAGTATAGACTACTATTTTCTGTATCTTTGATATCAGTGCCATCATTCGTCAATCTTAAGTTTCTTCTCTTCATAAAGGTGCAGTGATAATGATGAAGTTCTCGCTGAGGCTTGTTTTGTAGTCGAGGGCGAAACAACAAAACCTTATGTATGCTTAGTTTGATAGACGAATGGGTCTTCGTTGGTGGTACTAGTGAAGTTAGGTTTGGCGTGGCCGGGTGAACTTACAGGGACACAAGGTATATCAGCTCTGTCGTAGCTTTTCAGGCACATAAGACATGTCAGCTCTGTCTCTGGAATGAGAGATGCTCATTGGTAGCCTGGAAGGCCTCACCACTACCTATGGAAATCTACCACTAAGTGGTCACTTACCCTCAGGTTGAGTAACAGAAAAGTTCAAGTGGCTCTGTTCGACTACTTCAAATGTTTTCTTTACTTGACTCAGGTTATAATATTTAAATTTTGAGTAAAGTATTTATGTTGCAGACTGACCCTCGCGTAAATAGGTAAAAAGTAGGATGTACAGATTATTTATAGTAATACCTTTATAAAATATGTTAAAGAACGTACATATAATAATTTCCTGCTTGGCTGCAACATTTTACTTGCAGTATTTTTGCTCGTTAAATTATTCAGGCGTAGAAAATGTCAAGAACGAAAAATTTATTTTGTAAAGAAACTACTAAGATCTCCGTCACGCACTGTTGATATTTGGAGGTACTAAATCAGGTACTAAATACTGGTTTGATCAGAATTATGTAATTCGTTGTAGTTTTGGAGTGTAGTAGTCTCGTCATTATGACGCATCATAAAGGCGGAACCAGTGTTATCGTGAAATTTCGCTTATGCCGTGTAAGATACAAAAATTTCAGGAAAGGCTGGTACAAAATAGTACTAAATGGGTACTAAATATACGTGGTAGAATCTTTCAATTACAAGAGTTGGTCCCGCCATTATGACGTTTATGTTACATCGCCTGATTGACACCTATAATAAACAGTTTGGCTCTACTGATATTATGTTTCTCAGCAAAGCTATATTTATGAGTGAAATTACGAGTATTTTAAGAGATCATAACCCTGGTAATTACCTAATAAATGCTTTTTAATTTGTTCTGCTAACAGCTAGCTATTCTTCATAGTAATCTGTGGATAATGTCTTGAGTAGTGTATTTGTTACTTTTATTATAAGTTTTTATATTGTGTGCCTGCTATGTAATATACCGCTGTTTTTTATTCCGATCAAATAAAATAAAAATAAAAAACGGGGTTATGTGGAGGTCAGACAGACAGTCGCTTCATGTAAAATACTGATTTTCAGCTTCATATTCATATTGCAGTCCATAATGTTGTAGAGGTGTTAAAGCTAAGGTATAATTATGGACCCTGTAGGACACAGCAAAAAGTATAAAATATTCGGTTAGACTGAAAGCCAACCCAAACATAGGTGGTAAAGGCTGATTATGTGTGGTTGTGACTAGTTAAGTTTGAACAGCACCCTAATTGCGTAGCACACGATCAATCGGGATCTGAATGATTTTGAAGGATACTTGCTAATCCATTGCTTCATAAGTTCGAAAAATTTGTCTGCTCAACACGTAAATAACGCAATGAATGTTATTCAACTGTCAAAATGAAACCGATTCCGATTGATCGTGTGTTACGCAATTAGGGTGCTGACCTTATAGGTGATTAGGCATGGGGGAGATTTTTAAAAGACAGAGATAATATAAAAGTTTAACTTACATTTATTTAAGTATTTAGTCAATAAAGTTAATACCTAGATTACGTCTTAACATAATTTTGTTTTGTATTTTATTAAATAAAAAACAGGAAAGTGCAAGTCCTACTTGCAAAATTAGTGTTCCGTGCCGTTTAATTTAATTTGTATTGATGCATCTCATAAGTACCTAAGTACGGGTACCAAGCACAAAATAAAACATAAAATAAATAAAAACATACAAAAAAACTAACAATTGGTAGCTAACGGGAATACTAATCGAAATCCCGATACCTGTAATTCAAATCTACACTTATTTTTTGATAATCAAAGTATTTTTTTTAACATTTCTGTTTTTTCAGTAAAACCCAACTTCTAATTTCAAAGTACATTTTGAAACTAGATACCTACACCTACCTACCTACTACTAGGTACTTTGAAATTAGATACCTACATAGGTATGTAGGTGTGTCTAAAGAAAATGTCGAAACTATGCAATAGCACGGAACACTAAGTATAAAATCTTACAGGAGCTTAGACTATCTTAAAACTAGTTAAGTTATACTTGTTAACAATTAATTATAAGTACGAGCAAGGAGTCTGCATCTGCCGCGTCAGGCTCACATCTGGGAAAGGAAAAGAAAAAAATAATTTCAAAGGTAAAATTGGTTTTTACTTAAATATACAATTAATTACATATATTGAGGAGAAACTGTACCCGCAAGGAGTTATCCAAACATGTCAGCTTTTATGTTTGTCGTGAAAACGTCTTCCCGCTAGGTGTAACAGGGGGTGATTGATAGGTAAAGTCAAGAAAATTAATTGTTTAGCAAATTGACTATCAACATAATGACAACAATCATTCTTTGATAGTTCTATGAAATCGTTATAACACGGCAAATTGACGTAGGGTTTTTGTTTAACAATTAATTTCCCTGACTATGCAATAGTAGGTACAGAACCAAATCAAATATAATTAACTCAAATTAAATTGAATTGTTGAAAATTGAATTGAATTAATTTGAACGTCAAAACCCACATCTGACATCTGTACCTAAATTTAATAATGGCTAATTAGTCATCAATGTTAAACGTTTTTCTAACTAGGTAAAATGAATGAATACTTTTCTTCCCATATCTTGTAAACAGACTCCTCAAATATATACAAACTCTTTCACTTGCTCCACACAGCATAACAATAGAATAATCAGCCCATAATATTCCCACTGCTCCCTCTACGACTCTCTCCACTGCTGATGTTACAGTGTGTGAGTGTGCCATAATCCACCATGCGGGCTCAGTGCGCGTTGGTGTATGTTACATGTATTCGAATTTTCGGTTCTAACACATGTCGGTTTCCTTACGATGTTTTCCTTCACCGTTGTGAGAGCAGTGGTGTTGAAATTAAATACCCAAAGTTAAGTGCCTGTCTGGATTCGAACTCACTACCTACAACTTGCTCCGCACTCTTATCATTTATTTTTTACATTATCAGAGAAGACGATGTGTCATCACACGCCGACTCATCGTCTTCTCTTTCAAACACCATGACCTCTATGTATCCCTTCGAAAATGATCGAATCTTGAAATTATCAGTTATTAGGTACCTATAGTCGAAAAAGCTACCTTTCTGGTAAACAGGCAAAAATATTTATCGTTCTACACACTGCCTAAGTATTTAAATTTTTTTGAGTGCGTAATAAATTTAGTAAGCAGGCATAGGTACACGTACAGCCCGATTCAAACTTGCGGCTCGGCGTACATGAGGCGAGTCGCTGCGCAGTAACAAATTCACGTGTCAGCGGGGGTGAGGTACTGCGCAGCGAGTAGCGCTTCAGCGCCGCCATACAGTTTGAATCGGGATGTAGGTACTTAGCTTATGGCATAACTACTAAAGTGAGTCCATGTGATAAAATCGACTACTCAGCACACACACAACATTGCTTAAAAGTAGTTGACAGTTAGCATAGGTACCTACTAATTGACTTCAAGCGGGTATGAATAAAATGAAGACTATAGACTTAGTACTTACGTAGCAGCACGTGACGCCCAAATGCCGCTGTTTCGGACAGAGGTTCGCGCCCAACAGCGGGAAGTTCTCAGGGTCGCAGTCATCGGCACGCACGCACAGACCTCCTTGTAGCACACACGACTCCTCCAGTTGAATTACTGAAACGACACAATTCATACCAGGATTATAATTAACAAGCTTTTGTTCTCGTCACGGGAACGTACTACTGGGATGAAAAGTTTTGTCTTAACCCAGGCCATGGTTAGGTACATCTTTGCCAAACATGGAAATCCTTTCGTTTGAAGTATAGACTAGCAACACATGATTTCTGTTCTGTTTCTGTGGGTATGTGCTTTATCTAAGATAAATATTAATGTTATTATACATATAAACCTTCCGGAATAAATTCGCTTAAAAACCGCATCAAATCAAAATCCATTGTGTAGTAATAGAAGAACTGAGCGGTCACACAGACAAGACAAGAAAAGCGACTTAAATCAATAATATTTATAGATTTAGATACTACAGAAGGAAGAAGATACTCCACGGTTATTATTTCTAAGTAATGTTATAGGACAAATTATCGTTAATTAAATCGCTAATTATTGTTGGATGAAGATTTAATATTAAATATATGTCGATTAGTCGTATTAGTAAACAGCAGTTTCTATATTAAGTAGACATGGAAGATAATATAAATACAAACAGCTTATAAATAGTTGGTAATCCGCAAAAGGTTATCCAAGAAGTAACCTCGCTTATCAACTATTTTATCAAACTTTCTCCAAACATCGTTTAAGTTAACATTGCACAAAGTAATATTAATGATAATATAGTAGAGACACACTATTCACGAACGCCGGGTTTGCCGCCATTCCTGCCTATGGGTATAATACCTCCAGCTTTTGAAGGGCCAGCACCCTCACACTATCAATCAGAATCTGAATCATTTTGAATAATATTGCTAATCCATTGATTTATATGTTCGACAAATGTTTATATTCAATAACGTAAATAACGCAACGAAGGTGGTTGATCTGTCAAAATGAAATCCATTGCTACGGTTAGTGTATTACGCAATTACCCCGCAGATACCCCTATAATTGTTTAATTTCATTTGTGCGAACAACCGGAACAACATTCAGATGTCTTAAGTTCGAACAAATCACATTATGTAGGTACCTACCTGTTAGACTGATAAAATTGTGACCTCCAAAGAGAAACCCATTAATATTATACGCGACTGCAGCCGTTATAAAACAAACAAACAAGAAATATCTAGAGGAATAAAAGGGACGCCTTTGTTTTTAGTCCAAAGATGTATTCATTACCGACCTGCTGGGTAATTGTGTAACATACATATTGTATAGCGTTGCTTTAATTTGGACACATCAACAATGTTCATTGCGTTATTTACGTTGTTGAGCAGACAAATTTTTCGAACATAATAATATGAAGTAATCATCATAATTTCAGCCGAAAGACGTCCACTGTTGGACATAAGCCTCCCCAATCCAGCGGATTCCTGCGGCCTTCACAAGGTCATCGGTCCACCTTGTGGGAGGCCTTCCAACGCTAGGTTTTCCGGTACGTAGTCGCCACTGTTCTGCAAGCAATGTGCCTGCCAACTGCCACTTAAGTTTGGCAATGTGAAGCATAAAATATTCCCTGTACCCTGTCCACGAGGTTAACAGTTTTTTGACAGCTGTCATAAAACGTACATATTTCAGATTACATAAAAGTTAACTTTAAAATGCGTAATAAAATAAATATATAAACTGCCTTTTCTTAATTGAATTATCTTATTTATGGCTTCTTACAGACATTATAATGCCGTACGTGTATCAATCAATGTATTGTGTGTTGCTGCAATCACTAGTTCCATCTGTCAAAAAACGGTTTACCTAATGGACGGGGTATAGACTATTAATTACCTATGTAGGTACGGACTTATTGAATTAAAAGAATTATTAGTTCTAGCCATAATTGAATCATAATAATTTCTAGATAAGAAATGTGTGTTGTATATCCTCTAAGCTTTTTCCATCTCTGTGTTTGTTGTTCTAAGCTTGCGCGTTCGAGACTGGCCAATGACGTAAAAGAAATTAAAGTGTACTCTGCACCCGGCGTTATTTAGAGCGGTCATAACATCCGTCTATATTTGTGGCAAACGGGTCAATGTCAAATCTGGCTTACTTCACGAAATCCATTGGATGTTATAAAAACGCATGTACCTAATTCAGCCGACATTGACCTGTTTATAAATGACTAACTTCTACATGAAAAATAGGTCTCGGCGTAAAATATGTGCGTTACGAAAAAAGGAAGTACCTACCTATTTTTTTTTCTTTTTTACGCATTTACATACACTTGGTCCTTACTTGAATGAACTTACTAATGAAATCGTCTGAACACAAGATAAAATAGTGGAAAAATTGTGTTAAAGATGGAAGACAGTAAAAAGGGGGACAGAAAAAGGACTAGGACCTAGGTAACAGGTAATTATTACTAGGTACACGAAGCTGTACAATCAAATCTGAGTATGTTGTTCAGAAAAAACCGGCCAATGTTCAAGAACCATAAAATCGAAGATATGTGACATCTACCAACCCACACTGGGCTAGCGGTGTCCGTTTCAATGGTGCCTCCTCGGATTCTGACTACAGCTTCGAGGTGGTTTGGCATACTGAACACAAGGTTTCGGAGCCGATGTTGGGGAATATTCTCCTATTCATCATTCAGTGTCATCAGGGCCTGTTTTAGTGCCCTGAGGGTGGTAGGTAGTGGTCTGCGGCTTCTGATTAGCCTCCCTAGCTCATCCCAGGCGTGCTCAATCGGGTTGAGATCAGCACTTCTTGATGGCCAAGCCATCACGCTGATACCAACCTCCTGAATATACTCTTGCACGACCTGAGCCGTGTGTGGCCGGGCATTATCATGCATCAGCATCGATTCATCACCCATATTTGCTAAATACGACCCTGCATACTCGTTGAGAATCTCTTGGGCATTTCTTTCCCCAGTCAGAGTCACATTTTCTATGGCCACTAACTCTGTGCGACCTTCTGAAGCTATGCCAGCCCATACATGTACACTGCCTCCACCGTACTGGACTCTTCCTGAGAAGCAGTCTTGAAGGTATCGCTCACCAGGCCGCCTGTAGACAATTTGCCTTCCATCAGAAGTGTAAAGTGAGAATCGAGACTCATCTGTGAACAAACTTCTTGACCACTCTTCTTCATCCCACTGTATGTGTTCACGGGCATATCGCAGTCTCGCTACTCGACGCTCTCTCTCGATTTTGGGGCACTCGCTGGTCTTCTGGGTGTCAGATTTGCTTCAGCAAGTCTTCTTCTCACTGTACTGTCATCAAAGAGATTTAAGTAAATAATTTAATGTCTTTGACTGTCACTAATGTAGTCCTTTCGGGTCTGAAGAAGCGGTTGCTGGACTTCAACTGCATTAAGGTGGCGATTTCTCAACAAAGTGGAAACAATATAACGGTCTTCTCGGGCACTACTACACCTGGGTCTGCCATTACCAGGTCTCTTCAGATGGTTTCCAGTCTCTTCGTACCTTCGCTTCACCTTCTGGACCGTTCGTAACGTCACACCCTCCATTCTTGCAGTACGACGCATACTGATGCCTAGTTTCAGAAAAGACATGATCCTAGCACATTCTTCAGGTGAAAGAAGCATGATAAATAAAATTGATGTGCTGTTGTACTTAGCTTTTGTCAAGACTCATCGATCAAGACAAAATTTGAAAACAAAAACAGAAACAAAAAAAATTAATGGTCAAATTGTAATTCGCAAAGGATTATTTTTGTTTTTAAAGCTCTTTCCAGCCATTTCTTAAAAGAAGGTTCTCGACTATGAAGTTTTTATATACAAAATTAAATTTTTTTTCGAGTCCTTTTTATTTCGAAAGCACTGTGCACATAAAAAGTTATTCCAATTCTAAAAGTGTGATACTTCGTTTTGCAGGCCAGTGTATTTTGTCCTAGTCTTCTCGAATAATTTGTTACGAGTATTCGAGAAGACTCTAGTACAAAATACCAGACAAGATTGCTTGTCGGGTGCTACGTAGTGTTTACATACCAACCTACAGGAAAACTAGATCTTAATGTTCTTAACTACCAACCCGCACTGGGCCCGCATGGTGGGTTACGGCCCACTCCCTCTCACTGAGAGGAGAGGCCTGTGCCCCAGCAGTGAGACCATTATAGGCAGATTATGAAGATGGATTGTCAAGCATGCAAATGCATGAGTTTACCCAAGATGACGCACTTTTATTTTTGATAATAACTCATCGTTATCAGTACGTTCTCACGTAATGTCATTAATTAATAAATGAGAAGTCATTTATAAATTAATGAATTGTTAGAAGTAACAATTCGTGTTAATTTTAAGTACATAACGTACTAGCTGATAAAGCCTGGCACAGTTAATTTGAAAATAATTTCACGTGATTCGGACGGGTATAAGTACTATATCTACTTACATATTATATGTAAATATGTCTATTTATGTTATTGTAAGTACGCGTTGGCAGTGAATTTATTATCGCTGTTTAACAAATAATTGTATGACGTAGGTACCTACATCGTTTTTTTTGTGATTAGGTGAGGGTCAAGAATTTTAGATTTTAGCATCACGTAACTGTACCAAATTGATCATATTATGGTACTGATGGACGCTAGTGATAAGGCTAAACACGTACCAGAATTCTGGGCCGAGTCCATTTAGATTGCAAGCTAGGAAGAAGAATATTATGGTATTTCACCATACATATTAGTTTGCTTTTGAACATTGAAAGTTTCTTGTTATTATATTTTTACAAGGTAGGGACTGTACTGCGAAATAATCGATGCTTGGGGATGGCCTACGCGCTCAGCCGAAGAAATTCCTCGATAAGATGCGATACTTACGTTTTTGTTTAAAAACTGACTGTTATACTGAGCTGAGAAATTTACAGTTTAAAATAATTATTGTAAAACGAGCTTCGAGAGCCATTCGTTGGTTGTTTTTTCACTTATTCTTTTAAAGGTTTTTTCTGTTAACTAAGTTGTATTATTATCAGCCATATGTGTCCCACTGTAGGGCAAAGGCCTCCCTCGCCTCCATCAACTTATTTCTATCTACTGCTATATGTGGGCAATCTTTTAGAAAAGTGTCGAGTTCGTCCTGCCATCTCCTCCTGGAACGGCCGCGTTGCCGTAAAATAAATTAAAGTGTTCACTGCTGTTTGGGACCTACTGTATGCTTATTTTATTTTAGCCCATAACTCATCCGACATGCAACAGATGTGGCCAGCCCAGATATGTACCTATACCTAGTAAAAATAGGTAGTTCTGTATTTTATTTGGTAGGTACCCGGTGTAGGATTTGTAAATCGATCAGTGTTCGCAATTTTCGGAACTAACACGCAAGTAGGTATTCGGTTCAATATATTACCCTCATACCTACTTATTAAGATAACAGAAGGGCCAGAACACAAAAAAAAATAGAAATTACATAATATATTCCACAAAGTAGAGCATAAACTCTGAATTAACAAATACCTGCCTAGGTGCCTACCTACATAAAAGTTCGATAGAGAAGCTCCGTTTTCTTTTGCAAGCTTGCACTAATTGCACTAGTGTCTATTGCGCATGATCTAATGTATCTTATTACGACGTAGGTAAATAATTAATTTATTCGTACCAAATAAGCGTTTTTGGAAAGCACACCCATGACTAAAAAAATTGCATTAGGTAAATTCGTACACAAATTCGCCAGCGGCTAGGTAATAATATGATTTATCATTGTTAGGTAAATATTTCATCTATTATTTTGAAAAAAACTACTATTTAAGGCACAGTAAGATAGAAAAGAAAACGTAATTACCTACTCAAAATTAACCTTTTGATGAAAAATATGTGATGTAAGACACATAATCATAATGCAGTGCATCTAAGTAAGAACTTACTTGTCACGTCCTCAAGTTTGTGCTGCAGCGGGCTCCCCCTGACAGCCACCAGCAGGAAAGCGAACAACGCAAACACAACAACTTTCAACATTTTCATTTTTGAATGAACTTGAAAAATCGCCTGCGTATTACTAGCGTGCTATATCCCGGTAATGTATGAACAAGCCGGTCCGCTCACACGTTTATATAGACCCGTAATGATAAACAACATGCCGCGCCACACAGACTAATGTACGCATTCAACTCGGACATACATCTAATTTTGACTATTTCTTTCACGATACACTCAAATTCGCACTTTCCTTGACACCCGCTACTCTATTTTCATCTCACAGATTTCCTCAATCGTTCCTCATTTTTTTGTCTTTAGAGATCTTTCGCGAAAAAAACTTGGAGCATCACGTGCTTGGTTATCGCTTTCAATAAAGATGTATTTGCCAACGTTTAAATTGTTTTGATTGGTGAAGCTACATAAACAATTATGAAAGGTTTTTTTTTGCAAATAGGTTTATGTATTCATGTCTATCACTTTTCATAGCTCCATATTTTGTAAGAACTCTCGACTTTAAACTTTAATAAATTAATTATCTTTCTTGTAAGTTTCTACAATCTTCTAAGTTGTGACTACCTTTCACAAACAAGCTGTTCAGGAGCGCTAGTGCGGTATTTTCGCTTTGAAAACAAACTTGTTGCACTCGACAGATTTATTTTCTTAGAAAACTGCGTCAGATATTAAAGAGTATACTTACAAGACTTAAGAAAACAATAGTTAAATAACCATTTGATTGGTCGAGCTCGCACTTGACCTTGATACAAATTTGTTTGTCGCTCGCTTGGGGTGACCTGTGAACCGTAGCGCTCATGTGACGATTTTATAAAGCAATTTATGTAGTGTAGATTAAGTATGCGACTCGCAATATCATTCCGGGAACTGTTTCGTATCAGGTTTCGCTACACGACGTGATCACTCGTCCCGTGTCCGGCCACTTTCAGCGTCTTTGGTAGCCGTCATTACTCATTAATTACATTACGTTACTTTAATCTATAAGTATCAAATATTTACGAAACGCTGCGAATACTCCTTCGTTCAGGAATTGGGTCAGGGTTTTATAGATTAACTACATTATTTTTAAAGTTTCTGAGAAGAATGTTGACTTTTTATTTTGTGAATAGGGAAAGACTGTGATTGTTTATTTATTTTACACGGTGGCTACCGAAGGCCGTTCGATACCTACATGAATACACTCGAATGTAAGCTCTTGCACCGTTCATTTAGATGCGGGTTGTAGATGCAGTTTTAATATGAATATGTTAAGCAAAATTAAAACTGTGAGACCTGCATACAGGGTTTAGGTACCGAACAGGAGGGTAAAATATGTACCTAGCTGCATCAGCTGCATGTAAATACAATCTAGCGTAGGTACGGGACCTACATTTCAGTTTTCCAATAGGTACTACCTACCTAATACTACCTACATAACCTACATTTCAATTACCTATTCATAGCGAACTGAACTATAATATAAACTAATTAAAATGATCTAGTTTAATCTACCTAGCCGCTGACCTGCAGCGATGAGACATACTTCTATCAAATCACAGATAAGGGTACCTACATCCGGTGCAGGCAGTCAGTGAATTTACCACAGAGTGCGACGCAGATTCGTCTTACATTTAAATCACAGTGTCCTAAGCAGGTATAACAGAAGACCGAAGAATGTAACCTGCCTCTCTGCTTAGCATTTGCAGACTACGAGAAAGCCTACGATAGACTCAGACTGTAGGTAGGTACTGTAGTCGCGGCGCTGAAGTGTTTGTATGAAAACGGTACTACACACATCAAGTGTCTAGGGATCAAGTACATTATTAACTATAAAAAATTATCCAATTAATATTTACCAAATCTAGCCTTCCAGACTGGCTCCTTACTTTAATTCCTATGTTTAAGTTAACAACTTATCCCTACATTGTGCAAAAATTAAGAAAAATTGAAATTTTTGAAAATTGTGAGAAATTAACATAATTTAATGTTTATAATTAAATTAATGGCAAAAAAGGCAAAAATAAGATTTTTTAAATTTTTATTGTGAAGATAATAAAATTAATAATCTGTGTTTCGACCATTAATACGAATCACATTTGGCATCCGATTTGGCATGCTTAAAATCAGTTCATCAAAATAACTTTGAGGAATGGCCGACCATGTTCTAACAAGTCAAAAAGTTGTTGTGGGGTATGAAGCGCATCCATACTCGGCAGAGCTCTTCTTTGGAGCATATCCCATGCGTGCTCAATTGGGTTGAGGTCTGCGATTGAGCATGGCCACGGCTGAACGTTGATGCGAGCATCGACAAGAGTGCGTGTTACGACTCCAGCCGTCTGTGGACGTGCATTATCGTGCATTAGTCGAAACGAATCACCCAACCGGTTTCACAAAGGGATGATTATGTCTGAAACAATCCTCTCCGCATAAATCTGAGCATTGAGGTTGCCCCTAATTCAAATGAGATCGGTTCGTCTACCGATCCAAATACCGGCCCAAACCATTATTGTTCCCCCTCCATATGAATGAACTTCCTGGCAAAATTTGAAACGTTCTTGACGTCCAGAGGTCCTCCAGACTCGAGTACGTCTTGTATCCGGCCTCATATCGAAACAAGATTCATTGGAAAAGCTAACACAACGACAGTCTTCTTCCTCCCAATTTCTGTGTTCGCGAGCCCATTGTAAACAGGCCCCACTATTGCGGGGTGCTATAGGTGGAACTCTCAGCGGCCTTCGGGAACGCAGACCCACTTCACGTAAACGATTTCGTATAGTTTGTTCGCTTATCAGCAAGCCTGAAGAGCTGTGGAGCCTCGTAGCCAACATCATGGCGGTGTGGTACGATTCCGTCGAGCATTATTTTGTCCTTCTTGTCGCTCGGCCACGCTACCCGTGATGCGATAGCATGTCCAGAGGCGGCATATGACGCTCTGTGTAGTGCTAAGAGTGACACCAACAGTACGTTGCCTGGAACCTTAAAATGTTGAACATATTTTGAGCAACTCATTTACTACACTGGGTGGCAGGGACATCGACACGCAAACTGTAACCATGATTCAGTCCATGATTCAAGAACGTAGCGGAGCAACTTTTCGCAGGTTATCAAAAAAAAAATCACCTGTTTCATAGAAAAGTGCGACCTATTCGGTCAAAATGTAGGGAAATGCTATTTATTTTTTAAATAATCAACGTCAATTGTTAACGCTTCAGAAACGTATGCTGAATTCATGGCGCGTCGATGTCCCTGTCACTCTGTATATTTGTAATCATATTATAGTAGGTGATTGATAAAAAATAATGTTGATCCGGTAAACAGATAGATAGGTGAAGGTTCATAATACTTCGGATCCGATGAGTAGGTACTTGCGCTGGCTGTGTCGAGAAGATGATGAGGCACTGTTTTTCTGTGAACACGGCTTTTTGATGCGAGTCCATTTTGCCTTATGTGTGGTCCGTCGTGGCTCGCTTGAAGGTAAAACGGACCAAATTAAACTTTTAGAAATCATCGCATCTCTTAATTATTTATGAATATACTAGCGTAGAGTAAACGTTGATTGGTCTAACTCTCGAAAATGTTGAATAAAATGAATAGTTTTTTTTTTTACGTTGGTCCGTTCTGGCTTCCCTTCCCCAGTCTACATTACATGACTCACCTTCAGTTTTCCGACGATTTGGTACCTACGTGCTGAGAGACGGCTACGCCTCCGGCTGAGACTACGCAGGACCTCCGTACCTTCAATGCTCGATGACTTCAGTAAAGCTTCCGAAGGAATTGATCTTATAATGAACATAAACAAAATAAAGGTCAAATACCCATGAGACAGTGACCCACTCTCATGGAGATCGGAGACTCTACACTTGAAAGTTGTGGGCGATTACGTTTACCCAAACCGTTTAATCTGCACTCGCGACATAATCGCCAAAAATGTAAACAAATATGAGTTTATGGAAACTTTTTCAATAGTGCTAGTCAATCTGAAATCAAATAATTAATTAAATAATTAATTAATAATTTATTAATTTAATTACCATTACAGTAAAGTTGATATTTGTTTAACTTGAAATAACATCAATTTGAAACATAAATAAAATTTTAATATACACTTGAGAGCAATAAAATCGCACACCCCTTGTAATTTGGTTTATTACTGATTTTTTTCTTAAATCTAAAGATATTGAGTACAAATCATTAGGCAAAATTAAAGAATACAAGCTTAGCTTTAAAAAAAAACAAAATTAAAATCATTGACCTTCACGCAACTTACAGAAACCAGCCGTACACCAAATTAGCCAAATTCACCCGTTAGCATTGTCACTACTTGCACCCCTTACCCGCAGGTATATAAGGGTCGTTTTTTTTTTTTTTTTAATCACCAGCCCGACCCTTCATTGATGAAGAGCCAGCTCGCGTCGCAGCTGAGCTATTAAATGTAAATTCACGACCGTAACCTCTGAGTTTGTTTCGGCCTTTCTTCTCAGAGATAGTCTTAAGAAACGCCGTGCTCATCAAAGCACTAAAAATATAATTTCGATCCAGTCTGTCCCTTTGCTGCCCTCTCCTAGCGACGCCCTAAGCCGAGGTTCGTACCCCACAGGGGGTGCCCTTAGCGTGCAGTCGCCTAGTTTTAATTAGTTTTAGCCCTGGCTGGAGGCTTTAAGATTTCTTAAGGCAACCACAGGATAGTCCGGTTAAGTAGTCACGACCTCTCAAGGTCAACTACGAGAGGTCGTGACCGTTTTTTTTTGACATATACAAAAAAAAAAAAAAAAAAAAGGATTTTTAATCAGTTGCATACCGAAGGTCAACGTGATAACATCTCTACTGAAAGCATACGAAAAAATATGGATACCACGCCCGCAGAAGCCGCTCAAGTTTTTTTTTTTGCCTTTTATTGCCTTGCTCGAAGCAGGCCATAATCAAAGTGAAGTTGCTCGACGACTAAATTTGAGCCGCTACTCTGTTCGTCGTGTGTACCAGAGGTTTCAAGAGACCGGTGGCTACATTCGGCGACCAGGATCTGGCCGGCGACGCAGAACATCAAAGCGTGATGACCGCTTTCTTGTGTCGAGGTCTTTAAAAAATCGGCAACTGAATGCGGTTCAACTGGGACAAGAGCTTCGAGAAGTTTGCAATGTCAGTATAAGTCGGTGGACAGTCTGAAGAAGACTTGGTGAAGCAGGACTGACTTCACATCGCCCAGCAAATGGTCCCAAATTGACCACAGCTCACCGACAAGCCCGACTACAATTTGCCAGGGAACATTTAAATTGGACGTATGACCAATGGCGGTCTGTTATGTTCTCTGATGAGTGCAGAATGATATTACATGGTCATGTTGGACGCTCTAGGGTCTACAGAAGGTCATCAGAGCGATTTTCACAATGCTGCATAAGCGAACGTGTAGGTTTTGGCGGTGGATCGTGTATGTTTTGGGGTGGCATAATGTTGGACACTAAAACTGACATTGTATTCATCACTGGGGCGAATACCGGCCCGAGATCGAGAGGTTTGACGGCTGCACGATACGTCGAAGAAGTGCTCGAAGGACATGTGAGGCCGCTTGCGTGGCTTCTGGGAGAAGATTTTCTCCTAATGCACGACAACGCCAGACCGCATGTCGCTAGAACAGTTTGCGACTACATGGAAGACGTTGGAATCACCGCGATGGAGTGGCCAGCTCGTAGTCCTGATCTCAATCCGATTGAGCATGTCTGGGATGAGCTAAAAAGAAGAGTTCGAGCAAGAAGTCCTGCTCCTAAGCGCCTCCGAGAGCTTCAACTTGCCATTGAAGAGGAGTGGAACGCTATAACACAAGATTTCATGGTAAAATTAATACGCTCCATGAAAAACCGATTAAGAGCTGTAATTAAGGCTAGGGGAGGGAATACACCTTATTAATAAACAATTTGATCAAGAATTTTGAGTTTGGTTTTCCTTATTTCTTAAGCGAAATTGGGTAATTTTACCCGTTTGTTGGGTTTTGTGCCGTAAAACCTCTTATGGGTATTTTTTACAGTGTATTTGATATCATTAGAAAGGTAATGAGGTAGACTTTCAATTAGTGTGTGTGTTTTTTAAAATATTTATTCAGATTCATGAAAAAAAACTGCCTTAACAAAAAAAAGTCAAGGTGTGCGATTTTATTGCTCTCAAGTGTAGTTAGTTCCTAGTTACCAGCAGTTACTTCAGTTAGGTCTACTTCGAGAAAGAGGTCAATGGTAGAATCAGACTAGTGCTAGAATCCGAAGTGTCTACGAGCTTGAAGGATGACTTCTGACTCCTTACAGTTTGATAGCTCACCAGCACCTTGTGCTCCAACTGTTACTTCAAAACCAACAATCTTTTTTATACGGCCAATTCTTTTAAAGATAAGATACTAAACCTGAAATATCCCTAAACAGTGTTGATGTGTGCATATTATTATGTTCGGGAAAAACGCCGCTCGCCAGCCTTTCTTTTCTATGTAGGTTACTGGATACCTAGTTGCTTTTCCTAAATAAGGTTGGAGTATTTTTCTCATCTGCGGTAGACACAGTATAGATATAGTTTCTTTTCCAATTTAGCTAGACAAATTATTTTGCAAACTGGTCATCAGATCCACTGAGCCAGGAGTTTCTGGCATAATAATAAAAGTGAATTAAATATTAATTCTTCAATCATCTATAAAGATAATTTAGCTTTTTAAATTATGTAATTATATCAATAAAGGTGTCCACGATTTAAAGATAATTAAAGTCGATTTTCGTGTCTGAATCTATGACCGCGTAAGTACACAATGTATCTGATGTAGTTTTCACTATCATGAGATTTATTCCGAAAGGTTAATTATTACGTACAGTGGCCTCCAAAAGTCGGTTGTCATTTTTCCACTTCAGCTGTGGCACACCACATTATGATTTAAAATTCTAGTTTCAAATGTGTGAACTGTACATAGCGTTTTTATCGACTAATTCCACCTATGACTTATCAAAAAATTTAATCAAGTAATCCCTCAGGATTACCAAATTGTGTTTTTTATTTTATAAAAATCATAATGAACTTGAAGTGGAAAAATGTCAACTAACTTTTGGAGGCCACTGTATGTGTGTAACCCAGGGCGAGTGGCTAGTAAGAAATAAAAACAAAAGTATGTTGTCTTTTTACAGTTTATTTAATAACGAATTTTGTCTCCAGCACACAGACTCCATTTACTTACAGATACTGATTGTATACAATAAAAACTTCGTATTGACCAAGCAACCAATGTCCTGCGACATCTGAATTCTTAAACAGACATACCGCAGGCCACTTGTTGCCTAGTACACACGAGGTATAAGTGGTACCTATAAACCCTATTCAGTGATATAGATAATAATACAAATTGGTATGTTTTAACGTAATTGTTCGTTTTACATCTACGAGTATAAAGTAAGTTAGATAAGCGTTAAGATATTGAAATGTTTATTGCGACGCAGAAAAATAATATAATGAACATAACATTGTGCGTGTGTTCATGCACCTTTTACACGAATCAATTAGGTACAGTCACCAAAGGAGATAAGTAACCAGGGTCGTCGGATATAGTTGGAGTAAAGTAAGAAACGGATGGAATGTTTTCGGATAAAATTTTATTTAATTAATAGAAAACAAACAGTTAATTTATCAAACTAAATTTCATTCGCAAACATCCATTGGTTTCTTACAAACTTCAACTATATCCGACGACCCCGGTTACTTATCTCCTTTGGTGCACAAATGTGCATTTAAAAGATTCCATTTATATTAGCATAATAAGTATAACTTACGTATTATAAAGGGCTCGTTAGAACAATTATTATCATGATAATTACCTTTACAGTTTTGAAAACATCAATTACTTTTTAACGACATATAGCACACGGGTTACAAGATCGTTGGATAGGTACCTTATTCCTTAGAAATGTGTATAATGTAAAGGCAAAGTTTTAGAATCAAGTTACATCACCATTACAAATAGTTTAGATTAGTTTGCTATAGTCAGCAGATGGTCTCATTTTATTCTCGTATAAAAATAAATGCGGGGTTTCCCCACTACGTCTATTTACTCACTTGTAGGTACACATGACATTCGCTAATGATTAAAGCTTCGCGGTCGACTTGCACGTAATAAAATCGACGAATCGGGCGAATACACTACTACAAAACCATTCAAATTGAATGTGACCTATTTGCCCGATTGCGCTAAGCCATAATTAAAGGTGGTAAAACTTCAATCCTACTATTTTAAATAATATTGACTCTATTTGTGATAAAATGGTAACTTATTGCGGTACTCCTTGGTGGTAGTTGACCGAGATTTTTTTTGAGATTCGTTTTTTAAAATAGCCAAAATTATGACAGAGAGATTCCAATCAAATTTTCCAATTTTTTCAATGTAGAACCAACCAGGTTTTTTTATCAACCTTTATTAAATAGTTTCGTTTTGACCATAAATAAGAAAGTTCAAGAACAAGCAACATCCGGTTATCACAATTTCGCATTCAAGATAAAAATATATTTTTTTAATATGATATTTTGTTAACAGCAATGATTGAACGCGTGGATGATTTTTGTTAAAATACACAATTTATGACCAGACTCCAATTTTGTGTTAGGTTACATACTTATTAGGTTACATCGCATGAAAATATTAAGATAATTTAACCTAAGTAGGTGTGTAATGTGTGAACTAATGTGTGTTATATTAAACAACAACTATTCACATTGATCTCTGTGAAGAGATTCTGTAGAGATTGCGTCATCATATCAAATATCTAAATATCGTATTCGTCACGACCTCATGAGTCACACATAGCGGGGTTAATTGTATCTAATATAATACTCTAAGCGGAGATAGCAAGACACAACATAGGGCATTTATATCATATTGATATTATAAGCGGCGTTATAAGTAAACAAAAATGAGATGTAGTTTTATTTAAACTATGAGCTCAGGAATCTTTAGGGTAATATAATAAGACTACATACACAACTGCACACTACACACAATGAGACATAGCATTCTTATGTTATGTAAAATTATGGTTTGCACCTCTGGCTGTTCCTTTGTGGAAAAACGGCGTGATGTTAAGTTAAAGTGACATCGGAATAGAACATAATATATATTTATTTGCTTTCAAACACGGTACATTAAGGTCTTATAAATATAATTATGATCATACATGTTTCGCCAAGAATGGCATACAAATATTTAAACACATTACATGTAAATAATTAAAAGGACACATTCATTTGCTAACATGATTATTCTAAGGGCTGATTTTTCCAACGCCAGGTAATTTTATCCGAGGAATAATTTTAATTTTTGTTAGTTTATCCATACAAAATCTGTCAGACGTCAATTTTATTCTACGAAAATAAACATTGAAAATACAGCCCTTACATGTCTAATAACTCTAGTGAATAATAAATAGTCAAGTATGCCTGGTACCCCATCTTATCGATAACCGGGAGATTCCCTTTCTCCTTCGCTTGCACAAATGTGGCATTGCTACAGACATATTTCTTGGCCTCTAACTCAGAACATAAAACCACAAAGGAATAGCCAGAGGTGCAACCCCTAATTTCAGTTATATTTACTTTAGAGGACGAGTATTTGGCGCTTAAAAATAATATGTCCTTATTGGGTGAACAATTTTAAATTAAAAGATGGATAAGTACATCTGTAGGTACGAACGCGAAAACTACTGAAAATACATCAAACAAGAAAGATACCTGCCTAATATGAATGTAGCCTCAGGGAGAAACAAAGCTTATTAGTCCCTATGTAGTTCCTATAACTCTAATGAATACAGTATGTTAGGTATACAGGGTGGCTGGGACATCGACGCGCAAACTGTAACCATGGATTCAGCACGTGAGTTTAGACCCCATAGCGTCGAAATTATTCGTGACTTATCAAAAAAAAATCTTCTGTTTCATGGAAAAGTGCAATACCTACGCGGTCAAAATGTATGACGAATATAATAAGATGAATGTATGACAGATCGGCGGTAGTTACAGAACTAACGTCGATCGGTCTACAAAAAAAAGTTTATGTTAAGCCGGGCTTTGTGACGTTTAAAAATAAATTCTAATTTTAACGCAACTGGTTGTCAGACTTTCGGGTTTCCGACGACCCGTAATTACTGTCAAATATCCACGAAAGACAGCTGGGAGCAACTGCTTAATGTGCTATCTCAGACACGGAGGGTTCTCATTATGTAAAGGTCATCCATCCACGGACTAACCGCGGCAAGCGTAGTTTACCTGATCGATCGACCCGTGCGGCTAGTATTACTAAGCCACGAGCCCCTCCTGAGCCCTGCAAGTTTTATGTAAATACAAAGCGAATAACCTCTATTAAGATTTATTTATAATAAAGTTAGCAATGGACGATACTTATTTATACATATTTTAGCAGGTAGATGAAAACTGTGAGTATACTGTTTAAACCAGTTAACTATTACTAGTAATACGATATGATGATACACAACACCAATCTCATTAAGATATAGATAAGTCAAATGACTTCGTACATACTTCAAAATGGCTTATTACTAGCTAATCCTGTCTCTAAATAAGAATGCCTTATGTGTAAAGTTGTCAAAAAAAAAGGCCCGTTTTGACATTGACAGTTCTAGTAGTTAATAAAGACTAAATTCGCAAAACACGTATTCGTTTGTATGAAACTAACAGGAGTCAAGAACGCATTCTCAAATGTCAAAACTGGCCTTTTATTTTTTGACAGGTTTAGAAGAAACATTGATGTAGACTCTAGATATCGACTGAAACTAATCAGGTTTAGGGCCTTGGCACACCTCCGACGCGAAAATAATTATGGGAAACCGCTTAACGAATTCCGCTAAGAAACATTACCACATTATGTCACGATTCGAGTGGGGGACCATAACATCATGAGAGTCAGTTGAATTATAGCAATCGGAGCAATATCCATTTTACAAAAAAAAAAAAAAAGTGTCGGGTTATAAACTAGTCGACCGCCACACATACGTGCGAAACAAACGGGGCACCGGAACATAATAGCAGACTGGCCGCGGCGGTGTGTAACTGGCTCCCAAGCAGATTGGCGAATCACGCAGGAAATAGATAGATCATATTTGTGCATTAGAACAGGCAGTTTCGCTTGTCGTACAACGGGTAATTCAAGGCGGAACCACTGCGGTTTCGCCGTTATATTTTCGCGGCGGAGATGTGATACCCGTCTTAAGTTATTTCCATAACTTTTGAGGCTTGCTCCAAATAAGCCAGCTTAAAATTAGTCAACGGTCCAAAACTTCCATCTTCACATAGTAGTAAGTAGAATATAAAACATTATTTTTAAATGCATTTTATTTTCTTGTGTCCTAAAGTTAAATTATAATGGCTGGGCATTCGTAACCTACTCAAATCGTAGTCCTACCGATCATATCACCAAGCCACATTAATAATGTCTTCAGTCAATTCGTTCGAACAGTCTTCGTCTCACACAACGGTTGTAATCAAATCACTAACGTTGACGATCTAATTGATGCAACATTATTTACCTAGTAACACGTTAGGCCAGCTTATTTAGGGCTGAGCCAGACCTACCTGCCAGGATTTTTCATTTTCTCGTAACTCTATGACTTTCTGTCGCTTCACTAGAGCGGGAAATAATGTTTGCAAGCGCCCGCGCACTTTAACATCGGCGGGTCGATTTAGTGGCCGCTTCTTTCTTGCTCAAATGAAGTTTCTGAACGACAGAAAGGATTAAAGTTATGAAAAAATCCGTGTGAATAGGTCTGGTCGAGTCCTTAGTGTACATACATTCTACAATGTCTTACTAAGCTACACTGAAACACTACCCCTCGTGCGATCTTGTAGTAAAATTTGTAGGAATTGTAACAGCGCCAGTAGGCTTACTTGGAACTAAACACGTACTGAGTGTGCATACACACGAGCGACACGCGTCGACAACGGAGGCAACTGCAACCGTCGACGCGTTGCGGCGACAGGCCGCGACACGTGTCGGCGGCAACCGACGACGCGACAGCGGTTTCCGCCGACACCGTACTCGAATACACGAGCGGCATGTCGCAGATACACGACGGTTGCAGTTGCCTCTGTCGTCGACGCAAGTCACTGTTGTGTTTACGCACTTCACGTATTTTTAGAACAACTGTACATCTATAAGTTGTTTCTAGGGGCACAGGATGCTAATATAAACATAGTAGGAATAAGTCCAACTGTTAGCGTATCTGTACGAGTGATACATTGTCAATGAATGTTAAAATGAATAACAATGAAAATTAACTAAAAATTATTTTAAACACTCAAGTAATTACCTACTAATTTATTCATCAAATAATGTTCTTTCAAACATAATACTAAAAATCAGCACAAAGACTGCTTTTACACTTGGAAAATTACTGCACGAAGATAACTATTGCATTAATCTTCTTTTAATCCTGAAATTAACGTCCAAAAGCAAACTTAAGATAACAAAACATTTTTATCTTTATAACCCTGTATATGCAAATTGCAAGTACACATGATATTATAATTAAATAAATCACACAATAATAATAGATCGTACAAAATAATACTTCAAAAATCCCGTATTAACTTTCACGAGACGATTCATAATAAATTATTTGTAGGCCTAGGACTGATTATGTTGCCTTTCTCTTTTACTTTAGTTAATAACAATTCCTACTTTCCATTATGGCCGTTTTAGTTTCATAAGTTTCGTCACAATATTGCACTTAAAGATTATTATCGGTACATTTTAATAAGATAGTTACACAAGGTGCAAAATTGTCAAATCCAACGTTTCTTCAGGAGGACGTGTCTTATATTTCGTAACAAAGATTCTCGCTCTTAGCCCAAAATGGCGCCCGCGCCACCGTGCCAGAACTCAACTACAAATACAATGGACACTAGTAACCCATCTAGAGAACGATTTATTTAACGTGCCTGTTTCTTACGTCGGTTCTAGTCGACACCCTGTTTAACATGAGTGTGCAGATATTAGAACATATTTTTGTATCGTGCGCTATGATAAACTTATCAGTAATAGAGATTACAGACTACCCATATATTATTATAATATTAATATTACAGTGGTGACCGTAACATAGGGAGTAGGAACTTTTCTAAACGCAACATAAAGATAACAATTATCTAAAAAGAGCGATGATGTGAATTAGTTTGCTCGAATACGTTGATGATAAGTGTCCGTTCACACAGACCGGCTCGGAAAGGAGAGTACATTTTATCGCGTTTAAAAAAGTTTTTGGTCTTTGAAATAAGGTTGATTTTTTCATGTCACTGCGCGTTAGGTTGGCTCTTAAGCATTATCATTTAAAAAAGAAGTGACATGACAAAATCGACCTTATTTCAATGACCCAAAACTCTTTTTTAAACGCGATAAAAATGTACTCTCCTCTCCGACCCGGTCTGATGTGACCGGACACTAAGAGCGAAACTTCACATTTTGAAGTAAAAAATAATACTGATTTGTTTACAGTAACAATAAAATTGTTAAGATTATTGCCATTAAGGAGATATTTAAAAGGACCTCATTACTGTTTCTTACACCATTTAGTTTACATTTTAGTGTTTGAAAATTCCACAACTGTAAATAAGTTCTTGAGATTTTGACATTTAATTTTTTTACAGGTTATCCTAATAATAACATATCTTTAATAATAACTCTCTATAACTAAAATGTATTAAGTAGCAATAATAACGAAGGAATGTAAAGATAATAATTAAAATTTTATTTAATATGACCACCACTGGACTAACTTAAGAATTCCATTTTAATATTCAGATCATGATCCGTCAGAATACAAAAGTGCTAAAGATTGAATGTGTGTTTTGTTGCATTCATCTAACCCTACATTTTAGTTTGCATACAGACAACATAACTTGAGGTGTAAATTCCTACTTTAAAAACTGTCTTTATTTTGCAATTGACATCAGAAATGGCAAGAGTACTACATCAATTTTATAACGTTTGTATAAATTGAATGAAGTTTAATGAAAATATTATGATTGAAGATAGGACTAACGACGTGTCGGAGACATCGCACCGCAGCGCCGTCTGCACACAGAATGTACTCGGCTCACATACAGACGACTCACAAAACATATTTACTTCATACAGTAGTAACAAAATAAATTACGTAAGTATAGTTTTTCAGCGATTACCATTTGTACATTATTCATTGTAAGTAAAAAAAAAAAAATGTTTTTAAACAAAATCATTAACCGGATAGGCCGAGTGCTCATGTTATTTTCATACACTTGTAATTTAGGGACTTAAGATTCTAACCAGTAGAATATCAAATACAGAATGATGCTTTTAAATCTACGATGCAAGGAACACGTGAAGATATGTATGGTAAAAGTGGTTACTATTCCTAAAAATAACCAGAGTTTACGGACTTCCATGGCTAAAACGGCGACCCATTCATACAGTAATAAATAAAAATCAATAAACAAATTTAAACTTTACGAATATGCAAACGCATACGAAGTAACAAAACAACGAATATCTTACCAACTACTCATCAAAACGTCAATTAAGTTTTAAGACTAAAATTCTTTGGCTCGATGGAAAAAAATGGCCAATTTTAACACAATATAAAATATGGAAATTAAATTACCGTCATTTTATGAAGCCTTCAAATTTTAGCACCATAAACAAATCCAAGTACATTTAGCTAGACGCCGGCCACCAATCACAATGCCTCTTACACGATACTCATTGTTCCACCCTGATGTCCTTACTCAACTATTGATATTTGCGCAAATCCCACCAGTGTTTGGTCGTCGAAGTCCTCATTGGGCCCAACAGAGTTCTGTAAGAAACAATCAAAATAAAACTATGAAAAATACTACTAACAATTGAAAAACTAAATAACACTTGAGGATCGAAATCAGGTCCATTTTGATGGTCAGGATGAATCGAATCGACGGCTAGTAACGGCGGAGTAATTGCGTAGCACACTGACAGTAGCAATGGCGTTTATTTTGACAGTTCAACCACATTCATTGCGCTATTTACGTTGTTGAGCAGACATATTTTTCTAACATTACATTGGATTAGTAATATCCTTCAAAATGATTTAGATTGCGATTGAAAGTCTGTTACGCAATTAGATTGCAGGTCTCTATAAAATATCAGCCTTTAATATAATAGGTACCAGCCTATAATTGTCCCACTACAGGGCAAAGGACTCTTCTCACACATAGAAGGCACGAGCATTGATCACCACACTTGCTCAAGATGGGTTGAAGATTTCAGGCTTGTATTAACTATAAATCCAGATTATCTCAATATGTGTTTTCTTCAACGATGTCAGTAATGTCAATGATGCGGAAAGTTCATAATTATGATTTGGAAGAGACACATTGGTACTTCCCGGATTTGAATGTACGACCACGAGGTCGTACATTCAAATCCGGGCGTCGGAAAACCTCAATCTCAATCCGGATGTCGTAAAACCTCGCCTCTCATGCACGAGTATGAGAGGCGAGGTTTTACGACATGGTTAGGCCCGTAGTATTGAAAGAATTCTTGATCATTCTCCTGCCCGGATCCTAATTGATTTGGGGTTGGCGCAGCATGTTTTTCTTCCATACTTATCTATTAGACGTCATCTTGGTAGTCACCCCCTTTCTAGCCATATCGTCTTTCACACAGTCGATCCATCGCATCTTATAGCCATCTATCTACATTCATATTCAAAACTTTCCTTACAACATTTTCCTCATTCCTCTGCATCACATGCCTATACCATGACAACCGGTTTCCACACAACTTTTCAGTCACTTACCAAATGGAATGTAACCGCCTTAGAGGGCATGGGGATGACGGTCAGCTGTGCGTCCAGCAACTTGGCTAGGTTGACAGATATGGGCACGGAGTCGTGCGGGTCGACGAGTCCTGCACCAACCAGCTCCATAGCGATGCCCTCGGCAGTGTCCTTACCCACGATGTACTCGAAACGTATGTCGTTAAGCTCGCGATGCGCATTCCTGTAAAGTTCGTTAAATTTAGTTTAGATAGATAGAAATCTCTTTATTTATAATCCTAGGCCTAGACTTTTCCTAACTTACTATGTTGTGGTCAGCTTTTTTGGGGGGCTCGTGGCTAAATAAAACAGCCGCACCGATCGATCTTCAAGGTTAAGCAACGCTTTCCGACGTAAGTCCGTGGATGGGTGACCATCAATTAGATACCAATACCTTGTAGTGCTTCAGAAAGCACATTAAGCAGTTTGTCCCGACTGTCATTCAGGCGAAGGTCGTATTGCCCAATAGCTTGGTTGTAGAGGTTAGATAGGCAGTCGCCATGTAAAAACTGGTGTTCAGCTGTATCGCGCCAATTAAATTTATATCCTCTTCTATCCTATGACGCCGGTCACCACATTCTCCTATTTTCTCAATCTGTCACCACATTAAATGGCCCATATGGCTAACGATGCTACTAGATTGTGATCGAACGTTGACATCGATTGTTATCATGTCAACGTTCAATCGATCCATTGTAGTGCATCGCAGCCGAATTGCAATAATCGATCGGACATTCGATCATATTTTGAGGACTGGTCGATCGACTGAAATCTAGTTATTATTTGTTTTGTATCAATATCCGGAATCCATCTTGAGTCAAGCACCTGTCTTTCAGCCTGTTGTCAGCATTTCCTTTGCCTCTCCGCTGGTGGCGCCCTCTATACTTACCGTTGGTACTTAGTATTTTAAGCGCGCTTCGGGTGATGGCCCAATTTACCGTCATTATAGCGTCGTTTTTCACGCCGTTCAGTTAGCGTTATTTAAACTTCGCGAAATTCTACCTATTTCATTAATTTAAAAGTTTGGTAAAACTATTTTAGTTTTAGATTCGTGAAATTTTTTACCTCTCCGTTGTCATTATGGAAAATTCTAATAATATTTTAGAGTCAGAAAGTGTTAATGGCGACACATTATCGCGTAAACGGATTCGTTCTCCGACAAAAAGTGCAAAAGCTAGTGATAGTGATTCATCTACGAGTAGTGGACCTAGCCCTGAGAAACGCAGAGCGAGAAGGGCCCCAAACCGTGAGTTGTGCACAATTTGAGTTCTTATCACAACAAGTGGCCTATTTAACAAACCTTATATCGAGAAATTCCGACGTTGAAAATACGTAATAATTCTAGTGCTAAAAACAATACGTCCTTTATCACAAACGAGTTAAACTTACGACGACCTGAAAATAACAAACTTCACATTTTATCGGAAGTCAGTACAACGGTAAAAGATCCGATTTACCCTAATGCGAATGATGCACTTCTTAAAAAATTAGCGGAAGTACAGCGTTTTAAGTGTGATGATTGGTATGCCGTTAGGTTTTCGGATGCACAAAAGTTAACCACAAATTAAAGCGTTTTGAATCGGATATGTTAAAAGAAGATTCACGTTCATATTTATTAGAACGATCTTTTGCCGGATTAACGAATGCTTTACTTTCTCAAAAAGACGAATTGCATAAAACATTACAATCATTGGTGGATTGGTCAAATGAGTCTAAAGGAACGTTGACACCCAATACGTTATTTGAAAAAGTGGAGACATTATTTTCGAAAGAATCTGCGTATAGTAAGGCTACGGATGACTTGTTACAAATAGTGTGCGGTCGTAGAGCCGATTTAATAAATATACGCCGAGACGCTATGTTGCGCCAGATTTCCGAAGGCTTTCATCGCGATGTATTACATAAAATTCCTCCTAGTACAGAATCACTAATATTGTGGGCACCTGGACGAATTCACAAAGGACATGGCATGCCAACAAAAAAGAGATGTTTGCTGTTTACGCAGCTATACGTCAGAACCAACAGCAACTTCAAAATGCACAGATACTGCTGCAAACCGACAATCGGACAGTAGTCTCGTATATAAACAAGGAGCGTAGCACAAAATCCAAGAAACTGCTCCAACAAACCCGACAACTTCTTGCTGTTCTAGACAAGCAGAACATTTATCTGACAGCTCATTATTTTCCGGGCAGATTCAATGTGGAGGTGGATGCTCTTTCTCGGCAGAAGGCATGCCCAGAGTGACGCCTCACGAGGACAGCAACGACACAAATCTTTCGAATGTGGGGCACTCCAGAGATAGACCTCTTCGCATCAAGAACAGCTCACATAGTACCAAGGTACGCATCATTGGACGTGAACGATCAGGAAGCACAACACCACAACGCATTTTGTCATCAGTGGCACTACGACCTAGCTTGGTTGTTTCCGCCACCAAATCTGCTTCCCAGGGTTCTCAGACACCTGAACCAAGCCAGCGGAGACTACATTTTGATTGCCCCGAAGTGAAAAAAGGTATTTTAGCAGGCAGATGTTCAACGGCGAGCACGACATCCCCCTTTTCTGATTCCAGATCTAGCCCGCACTCTGATAGACACCAGAACAGGGACGCATCCGCCGCAGGTGCACGACCTACACTTAGAGGCATGGCTGATTTCAGGTGGCCAGATATTTTGACGGACTGGACAGATCAAGAACAAAAAGTCCTTATGTTAAACTGGAGAGGCTCCACAATCAAAACCTACAGACCAGCGTGACGCAGATAAGCGATGGGTGTGAGTCGCATCTAATTAATTACAAATACCCTAATGCGGATCAAGTAGCTCGATATTTAGCACATTTAAATTGTGATCTTGGTCTTGCTTATAGAACCATTTTGGTTCATAAATCTGTTATTTCAACATCAAATATTGATTTGTCGTCAAATTTCTTTATAAAACATATACTAATGGGTATTTCTGTTGCACGAGAGAAAACTGCTAAACCACCTATTTGGAACCCTAAAGTTTTATTGCAATACATGAGTATTGTTTTGTTATTTAATATGGCTACAAGCAGTATGCCATACTTGATTAATTATTGTAATACATTTACATAATTATACATTTTTATTTTTTAATAACCCAATTATTATTATTTTTACTTCCCTATGCACATTATAGCGTCTTTGGGTTAAGCGCACCAGGTGATAACAAACACAACACTCAAGATGGACTCCGGATATTGATAGAAAACAATATAATAGAGAGTTTTACATAAAATAAAACTTACTTATTAATTTTTCATCAATATCCGGAATCCAGATAGTCTACCTGGTGCATCATAAGTTCCATAATGACGGTAAATTGGGCCATCACCCGATGCGCGCTTAAAATACTTAGTACCAACGGTAAGTATAGAGGGCGCACCAGCGGAGAGGCAAAGGAAATGCTGACAACAGGCTGAAAGACAGGTGCTTGACTGAAGATGGATTCCGGATATTGATGAAAAAATAATACTCTCTATTTACCTATAAAAGTAGAAACTGTCCTGACAGATTTGACTAACTGACATATCAAACGCACAGCCAAAATTACTGGGACACTACGAACGTGAAATTTTGCACATGGCTTCCTTTTATAATGTAGGAGAGCACTAATATAATGTACAAGCCGTTTTGCCCGATGGGTTTACTATGGACAAACATGGCAAACTTCTAACTTTTATTTAACCCATTTAGGGGTGAACTTTCAACAATCCCCCCGAAGCTTGAATTTTCGTTATTTAAGGAACTCTTGTGCACAATTTCATGCTTCTAGACCTGCGGGGTAATTGCGTAACACCTTATCAGTAACAATGGCTTTCATTTTGACAGTACAACAACATTCATTGCGTTATTTTCGTTGTTGAGCAGACAATTTTCGGACATATCAAACAATGGATTAGCAATATCCTTTAAAATGATTTAGATTGTGATCTATGGTGTGTTATGTAATTAGGGTGCCGCGCGTTGTCCTTCAGTGAATAAATGAATTTAAGATTTTAATTAAGTAGTTGATTACACCCACCTTAATCGCAATACTAAGTTGATGACAGGTGGTTCTCCGTCGATAGTACTCAAAAAGCGACTCGGTACAGACACTTGCGGAGCTGGGGGCGCGGGTTTTGGCGGCTTAGGTTGATCCTGTGAAACAAAAGTATCATTAAGTTCCATGGAAACTTTTTCGTTTATCCAGTTTAGAGGCATCCGGATTTGAGTTAATGTGTAGATACGGTAGTTTCTGCATGTGGTCTAGTTTTTGCAAGCGCTGAGCATGAGTTCCTGAGGTCGTTCGGAGGATTTGTACTCGGTTGGTGACAATATGCTCGCCCTCTATCACATGGAACTTAACCATAACTGGCGAAATGTGGGTCTACTATACATCAGTTATGCCTAACCCTTCCGAGTGCGGGTGTGATATTATGTTATGCAGTAGTTTTGTCGGGACCGCCACAGCTTTGATACACACTTCCGCTAGAGCTGGCCTGCGTCAGCTGGTTGATGGTTCGCTTGTATTCGCTGACGGACGGCTCATCATCAGATTTAATAGGTTAATGACAAACTCACCTCATTCCCTTCATTATCACTTCCGCTAGAGTCGGCCTTCGTCAGCTGGTTCATGGGTCTCTTGTCTTCGGTGTAGGACGGCTCATCATCAGACTCCGGCCCTTCGACAGAAGGTTCCTCTTCCTCCTCACTCCACACCCACTCACCGGTAACTGTGCGATGTAGCCTGCCTGACGCACCCTTTGAATGTTTACTTGCCTGGAAAATGTTAATAAGTTTTATTAAAACACAAAAAATAGCATAAGGTTTGTTTATGTTTCTGCAAAATAATTTGGAAACCCAAAAGATTCACAACCACCGCTTAGTATAGTTTTAGTACGCCATTCCTAGAGATAATGCCAATCCTATAAGTGTGCAACAGCGCTTGTTCATTTCAATGTTTTGCGACATAACTAATGAAATAAAAAAATAATTTTGTGTCCCTTCGCATTTGGTTTTGGTTGGCGCCGCGGAGAAGCTGCAATGGCAATCGTTTGGGAACTACGTGGCGTAAGCATTGTGTATGCACAGCGTAGGGGACCACTGACTATGCTCAGTGCGATTAAACTTATACATTTGCGACATTGAATCAGCTTCAGATTCTGTGCAGTAAACGTTAGCCAAATGGTTGTCTCTGTTATCGCAACAGCATCCGTCAATTACAAAATACAGCAATCATCAACGAACTTGATCGTTTCAGAAAGTTCATTATCAACACTCTTAGCAGTAAATATGTATAAGTACAAAAGTTGTAGATACCTTATGCACCCTAGTTTCCATACTAGGGCCAATAGCGACTAGAGTTTGTGTTAAATATTTTCTGTCCTTGGCCTTCTTGAAGAACGGATGTTTTAGTAGCTCTGTGGCTGTTGGCCTTTTCGACGGATCTTTTTGCAAACAATCTATGATCATTTTCCTAAAGGTTTTTCCATACGCTTTGTATTGCTCTTTCTCGTCAGCACCTGTAAATAAAATCATGTATGAGTTATAGAGGAAAATCCTGTGTCAAATAATATAAATATTAAAATAGGTTAAATGTTTTATTTCTGAGGATACAGTATTTTTATAACGTCGCAGTTATGTGACATTAAACAATTGTTGGTAACAATGTTATCAGGGCTATAATGGGAACCATTGAAATGTAAATTATTGCCTCGCTGCTCCCTGGGATAAGTCACATGTCTGTTCCAACATGCTCATTTCTATGTATTACATATATACACAAATATTTGTTCCTCAATGATTGTTGTTTGGCTCTGAATAAAGTAGGTACCAACTATGAAGACTATGTAGCTACATTTACATGATGCAAGTTTCTTGCCTGTAGCATAGAAGTAGTGAGAAAGTAGTGCTGGCCCAGTGGTAACGGTCCCAACTCACGACTACGACTTTGTGTAAATATTTTATCACCGCTGCTCTCAAAACAATGAAGGAAGACATTGTGAGGAAAGCTGCATGTCTCAGAAACAAAAATTCGAAGACATGTGACATCTACAAACCCACACTGAGCCCACATGGTGGATTACAGCCCCCCCTCTCGAAGAAAGAAGGTTTGTGTTCGAGCAGCGGAAACATTACAGGCTGATAATGCATAGACAATGCAACTTTTAATGTTGCTTCAACTTATGGTATGCCAGAGGTAAAGAGGCCCCGTGTAAATAAGACTTTCTACTAAAAGGTTTTCATCACCTTACCAGTGTCCAAATTAGGTGGGTCATTCTGTAACGTCAGCATCAGCACTTTCATTGGAGGGTACTTGTGATACGGTGCAGTGCCCGTCGCCATTTCTATTGCCGTTATGCCAAAAGACCAGATGTCGGCTTTAAAATCATATCCATGGTCCTGAAATTTATTAGCTGGTGTAATAATCGCTATTTGGCTATATTCAGTGCAAATCTAAAAAACCTACTGTCTATCTTATGCATGACTTTAAACTAATATTTCTAAATGTTTGAAACTTGGGTTGTCTGTTGAATTATTTGTGAAATATCAAATACGTGCTTTAAAATTGTCTCTAAAAAAGTCACGCCCAGCATAATGTTGTGTCTATCTATGTTATAAAGTAATATGACACCATCCTACAGTTCAGATATTTAGTTTCCATATCAACAATGATAAGCAGTTCTACATAATCCATAGCAAACAGAGATTTTCTGTTTGTGACTCTAATGTGATATACATGGGTTTTATCACATTATTCTTGTATTTTCCCTTTTCTAATTTTCCCGGGGTTTTCAATGTGCATCATTATTGTGGGCAGTTAAAAATCCTTTGTAGGAACTAGTGAGATCAAAATATCTAATACAACTAATCAAATGCATATTGGTGAATGTTTTCATTTATTATCTAAGAGTTAGTAAAACAAAACAAAAAAAACTAAAACAGTATTAGTAGTGTTAGAATCATACAACTCTCACTTGTTCCATGACTTCTGGGGCCATCCAACATGGCGTGCCCACAAATGTATGTCTAACTTTTTGTCTGGACATATCTCTGCCAGTGGCCAGCCACGCAGATACGCCAAAATCAGCTATTTGTACTGTACCATCTTCTCCTAACAATATATTTCCAGCCTTTATATCCCTGTGAAAAGAATGCTATTGTAACTATCTACGATAAAACTTTATGGTTGGTTTTGTCTTGAACAACAAAAGACGGTAATAATATTTGGCGGTCAACATAAAAAATCGCTTATTTGCTACTTATAATATTACATTCGCCACGTGCTATGTTCAGTATAAATCTTGTGCAATATTTTCGACATCATCAAATATCATTAGTATCTTTTGCGGTTCGAAACGCAAGCAATAACTCGTATCGTGATCTAGAATAAAACAACTGTAACTCGAGCCGAACAGCAACGTCGCTATTTAATATAGGTACATAGTTCAAAGAAATATACTTTGAAGTCCTCTGGACATATTATTGCACACACAGCATGAAATTGTTTGCTAGCATTCAAACAAAAGCATGACAACGCAAAGCAAGCTTGACACATAATTTAGTACACTACATAGCAAGCGCAGCACATTGCACAGAAATAAGTTTTATACTTGAAATGGGATGTTAAATTTCAATTATGACAAGAACGCGCTTTGCAATTTGATATTATTCATTGATAAATTCTGGTTAGAAATCATGTAAGCCGCTTTTCTAGATAAAACTGGCATAACCAGCGTAACTTGACGTTGGAATTACTCTTATTATGAGACAGATATGATCAGCCAAATGAGTTGAAATTATCTATGTAGATATTTATTTCAAGCTCGTAACTTACAGCTGATTTTTCCATCGCCAGATAACTTTTATTTGAGGAACAAAATTGACATTTGACAGTTTTTGTATGAAATAACTGTCAAAATTTTGAAAATTATTCCTCGAATAAAGTTATCAGATGATTGTTAAAGCAGACCTAAATGAAATGAGCTGTTTGCATAGCAAAACTGATCAAAACACAAAATAGTATAAAATCTGCAATTTAAGCTGGTAACAAATTACAATGGCATTAAACAACAAAATTAATTTGAGTCATGACGCAAGTGGAACTGGAAACTACAGGTTAGGTACACATTGCAAAAAAATATTTCTAGAATGAACGCAAAGCAACAATTCTTTCTTGTTGGACTGCAAGTTAGCCTCTTAAATGTTGAATGAACCCCACCGGTTCATAACAAAAATAGACTTGAAACAACAATAAATATAATTGTGAAAACCATTGAGCGCTTACATGCAAAAGGTCTTCTAATAGGTGAGCAATTGACAAGTTAATATTTAAAAACTATTGTATATATACCTGTGAATTTGTCCATTACTATGAAAATATTCTAATCCTCTGAGGACCTCCTTGAGAACCGTGGCAATTGTTGCCTCATCAAATACACCATGCTTGCAGTTTGCCACTTTCATCTTGTGTTTTATCACATCAAGTAAACTGCCTCCTGAAACATTTCATACAGAAACTGAAGCTATCTATTTATTTTTTAAAGAACACCAACAGCATGTGCTTTCAACATTGGTTTACAAGAGTACATTTTATTGGTGTACATAACTTTTATAAATTTAATATTAAATTAATAAAAGTTATGTACAGACGCCAGCAGGTCAAGCTACCCGAAACATATTAAAATATATTAATATATTATAATATATTAATTCAAATTTTCCCAATCAACCTTGAACCTTAATGCTTTAGCCATTAAGTTGAAAATCTATTATAAATAGAAATTTGACAGATTGTAGTAGCTTGATGTGTTGGCGTCTGTACATCAGAAGCTATTTTATTCCATATTCAGTATAAGAGTCTGATCTCAATCTTCAAAAATACTTCCAATTTCCCTATGTTTTTGACAATGGTTGTATCTGAGATGAGACTGACTATTTTCCCTATATTTTTGACAATGATTGTAGCTGAGATGAGACTGTGACTATAGGCCAACCGCTTAACTGAGATGTTGCCTGAGGTAGTAGCACGGTGCGAGAGGGGTGTAGTGACTCGTCAACTTGTGACAACTTTCACCCCTCCCGCACCAGGCAGCAACCTCAGGCTACGTCTCAGTTAAGCGGTCGGCCTATAACTGTTTGGGGATTACAGGCATGGTGTTGTGTGTTTGTGTATATTTGACAGTGTTTCCATGTCTAAAACTATTATTGTACTCTTTAAGTTGTAGTAGGCGTCCCAGCATTCTACCTTGAATACGTTCAATCCATAATTCCTGGCAACATTAGCGTTGCTGCACAAAGCTGCTGGAAAAGCGCAAAGGGGTGCTTTTACTGGTAAGAAACAATCTACATTCTCAAAAGACTGTCATTCCGTCAGTGTGTTATAGTATCATTACGTTTGCTTCAGGTGAAATCTCCCCAGCTATGATCAAAGAAGAAGCGGTCAGCCTATAGATTTTGAACGTTTTCAGTTATGGGAATTGGCTGGAGTAGTTTACACAAACCAACAAAATTTGTGCAGACACATTTATTGGATGTGGATTAAATATTTCTGAGTTAATTGATGGATACACCATCAACTATTGTAATGTAATTTAATCACCAGTTTCAAGTTGAAGTAATAAATCAAACAATGTTTATTGTGGCCAACATAGCAGGTAAAACTGTCCCCTTCAGCATAACTATTTCCTGTTGTATTGACAACTGTCCTTGTTCTATTAAATTTTTGGACATTAATTATACAAACAATTTGTGAGAAAATATTCACCTTCAAGGAGCCTCAGGACCAGCCACAGTTCATCATGAACTACAAAACTAGTATAGTATGTCACCACGTTTTCATGATTACAGCTTGACATAGCCTGGAAAATACCGAAAAAAAACAGATAAATTATAAATACCTAACTGAGCCATTTCTTAGGTGTATTGAGACAAATTCCATAGAATAATCAAATAAATTACTAGATATAATTAACATAATTATATTTAATTTAGTAAGTACCTGTATTTCTTTCAATAATTCATCCATGGATGTATTCCATTTCTCTAAGTTAATACGTTTTATGGCACATTTCTCATTGCGCGGTGCACAGTAAGCCGCGTGAACGACGGCCGTAGCCCCAACACCTGCAATCAACAATAGAGGTAGGTACAATCAAATTCGATGCGGCTATTGAAACTGTTTTATATTCTAAACAGTATGTATTTTTACTATTAAACCAAATTATTCACCAGCTGTCACAGCAATGTTAACATTCACAGCTGTCTGCAATCAAACCTTTGGTATTTTGTTTCTATAAATCTAGGCAAAAACGAGAAATCTTGCAGAAATTCATTGACACTTCTCGGATCATATGGAATTTGACAGGCAGACCCAAATATAAGCAGTCACCTTGTATGCGGTTTTTATGAATATTTACAAAACACAAAAAAATAAAAACAGTCTGATGATGAAAGAATACTAAAGTTTAATAAAAAACTTACCGATTACATCTCGTAGTTCATAATCATTTTGACTATTTGGCCATGGACACAAATTGTTTGCAGTAGCAGTCGCCATTTTGCGATTGAATAAATTTCCGATTCCTGCCGCGGCGGTTCCGATCGACCGGCGAGCGGCTCGCGCATATGACGACAAAGCGGTTTTCTGGCGATCGCTTGCCCCGAATGATTTCTGTGAAGCGCAAAGTAAACAAAGCTGTAGGCTGTAGTAGACATTAAAATAATTTCTAGCACAAGCATTTTTTTTCACTCTGTAAATAAAAAATGTTTAATAAGTAAATCGTTGATAATTTAAAATTCCGTAGTCACGTCATCTATTATTTTATTTTTACAACTTTTAGAGGCCAGGCTGCGTTAAAAGTTTACAACTACTACTTAACAGATGGCACATTCTACAATATTTAATAATTTATGTATCTCTAATATAATACTATTTATAAAAAGTTTCGATACATTCGGGTAAATAAAAATTAATTTCTCAGTATTTAAAATATGCTTGGTCTCTGCTTCAAGATTATTTTGGTATAATGATGGATACACATTATGTGAAGCGTAACATGCAATGTACCTACCTAACATGTTAAAACAAAAAAATACGACTTATTTTTGTGTTACTCTTCGACTCCGTGTTGCATTTTACTATTAGGTAGGTACATAATAATATTTGCATGTTACGTTTCACATAAGATTTGATGTTCCTACCGGGCCGCATCCGTATTCGTGTCTTTGGTGTGCTGGCACGGAAGAGCTGGATTCCGTTGTCCCATTTACCTACATACATTTAATGATAAGTACTTATGTACCTAGACACCTAGTTATTTTGTAAGGCCAAGCTATGAAGTTACTTAGCAAGGCATCCTCAAAAACAAATGCAACCACTTTCAAATTATTTTGTGGCTTGGTACCTATGTCACCATACCAGTGGCACGATTAAAGCGTGGTGAGTGTACCGCGATCGTAGTGGCTGGGTAGAGTAGGTTGAAGGAATGACTGGCGCAACCCAGATGGGGTCACTCCGCAATAGTGGTGGTAAGACTTAAAATAGAAGAGTAACTGGAGAAGCGGAGACAAAGCGCCCTCAGTTCGCACTTGACGCATCTGCTTACTGAACATGGATGTTTTGTGAAGTACGATCACGTAGCGGACTACCTGATCGTACTTCACAAAACATCCATATGCGGACATAAGAGCGATCGCTTGCCTATCATCATTGGGTTGCCTACCCCAAAAAGGTAGCTCAGTATACATTGGAGGAATGTTCAGCTAACGTCAAGTGCTGGCAGGGCGGCCAAAGCTTTCGGCCCAGTACCAGTTGAAATTGCACATGTATCCTACAGCTACCATCAGTCAGGATGATGATGGTGGATGTAAGATGAACCTCAAACTCTTATTAATAAGATGCTCATTATTAATGAACACCTAATGAAAATTATCAACCTTACGTTATTTGTTTACGGCTTGCAAAGGCTTCAAGATAAAGGCGTGGTCCTATTCTCAAGCTCTTGAATTAATTTAGTGAAATCATTCGGAAAATCTAACTTAACGAGTCAGGAGCTCTTGAATCCTTTTCGTAGTATTACAATGGCACCAGCCGGGATTAACCAATTTTCTATCACAGTTCGCTCGCTCAGTCATTCTCTGGGTAAAATTACAATGAAAACTTAGGCACACTGTACCAGAATGCTCCAATTTTCGAATTTAATATCCGCATCAGGATGCTCCAATGTAAATAGCTCGCTTCGGTCGCGGTTGCATTATCTTAGTAATATCGTAATAACTGCTTAACCTTCCGAGTCAGGATGATATTTTATTTATTTTATAAAAAATGATACCCTCCTTTTGAGCTTCTCCGCAATCGGGTATAAACAGCCCCCAATTTGATGCAGGTCCTGTTTAGGACCAGCTACTGAATTGACTGTGCAACAGGTGAAATCCCGGGATTGCGACCTACGTGTAAGTATGTTTTTACAAGTACCTAGCCTCTACTAGCAATATAATCAGCCCATAATGTTCCCACAGCTGGGAGTGCTGGGACACAGGGCTCCTCACTGTGAGAGGGAATGGGCCGTAATCCACCAAGCAGGCCCAGTGCGGGTATAGACGTCACGTCTTCGAAGTTTTGGTTCTAGGACATGCCGGTTTTCTCACGAAGTGTTTCTTCACCATTTTTAAAGCAATGGTGATGAAATTTTTTACACAAAGTAAAGTGCCTGGCTGGTTTAGAACTCACGACCTACAACTCGTGTTAGTCGGGGCCGATAGCCGCTGACCCACCACCTACTAGCGCTTCTGAGATATTCGATTTTGATTGTCTACAATAAAAAACAAAAGAAGCGGAGCCCGCGCGATTTGGACAGTAGGTACTTAGATACCTATTTTGAATACAATGTTAGACAATGGATTAATAATTTGCGTGGTGTGTATGCTGATTTGTTGCGTTAGGTACCTATGTAAGTACCAACGCGTAGTGCAGACGTTTACTTATTTTATTATTTGCGATTTCGGTTTTTTTTTTATATTTAAAAAATATATCACGATTACCATTATACCATTAGTAGATAAAGCATTAGTAGATAGCAGTTTATCCTAGCACAGGCATCTAACATTAATATACCTTTGTAAATAATTTCTAAGACTTTATGTAAATATTTTACCAATTTTAATACTGAATAAAACCTTTATTAGTAGGTGTAGTTCCCATTTAGGTAATTTCGATCTCGAACACTAAAACAATCTCGCCTGATAACGGGCGAGACATCGACTTGCATTCCGTACCTCGGCATCTATCTATTTATATAAAATTCAAAGTCCTAACTGACTGACTAATACATCAACGCACAGCTAAACCGCTGGTCCTAGAGACATGAAATTTGGAGGGTGTGTTCTTCGTGAAGTATAGGTATCCACTAAGAAAGGGTTTTTCGAAATTCCACCCCTAAGGTGGTTAAATGGGGGGATTTTGTTTGTATGGACATTCTTATTTCTTGAGTTAATAAACTTGAAACTTGGCACCAATACTAATCTAAGTAAATTATGAAGTTTGCCATTTTATGTTTTTCTAAACTACCCCCTAAAAGGGGATTGGGAGGTTTCAAAGTTTGTATGGAAGAATTTTAGCGTACGGTCCGATTAACTCGAAACTCAGTGTTATACCTAGGATCGAAAGTAAAGAATAATGTGTATCAGGGTTTTTCGAAAATTACCCCTGACGGGCTGAAAAGGGGTGGTCAATTTTTCTTTGAGTCAAGTTATGAATACATTCCAAGCGATTTTTTTTTATTCCACCCCTGTGGGGTGAAAAGCGAGGGATACAGTTTATATGAATAATCTTCTTCGTTAGGTTAATAAACATGAAACTTTTCCAGAATACTCGCGTGAGTAAGTAACAAATTTATCATTATAAGTTTTTCAAAACTACCCCTCAAAGGGGGATATACGGGTGTTGAATTTATGTGGAAGAATTTGAATGGGCGGTCCGATTTACTCGAAACTCAGTATTTATATCTAGGATCGAAAGTAAAGAATAATGTGTATCAGGGTTTTTCGAAAATCTATCCCTAACGGGTTGAAAAGAGGTAGTTAATTTTACAGGGGAGGATTATAATGCGTGGCTTGATTAACTCGAAAATTAGTATTAATAGTTTTTACAGGAAATAATTAATAATAAGCATGTAAAGTTGTCGAAAATTTACCCCTGACGGGGCAAATAGGGGTAATTCGATTTTTAAGGGGAGGATTTGAACTTGAAACTGTATGTTACATTTTCGCACATAAACCACTGAATTTCTGATTTGGCAAAGAGATAGATGGCATCCTGGGGAAGGACATACTTTTTATCATGGTAGCACGTACCCGTGGGATAATTCCCGACATCCACGCGGGCGAAACCCGTGTCTAAGTTATCAATTTAGTATTAAGACCCTAACCGTGCTCTGAATAAAGTTCAAAATAATAAAACTGGCTCGAAAGTTTGGGCTTGGACTAAAGTTAGAATGTCGTAGGTAAGACGGAGTTTGTTTTGTAGATCCCGGGAGCGCTGCCTGCGGGGGCAGCGTAGGCTTTGCTACGGCAAGTGCTACGGCGTAGACGCAGCCCTTAAGAAATAATAAATAACAAGTAGGTACACGTACTTGATAGCTAGTAAACCTGACGCCTACATGTCACCAGAGTTATCTAGGTATACCCCTGGACTTTACAAAGAAAGAAAAAAAGAGAGAGTAAATTGTGTAGGTAGGTAGGTACTCTATTAGACGAGAAGATCTAATCGGCATGATAATAAGGTCAAATTTACCTGTCGAAAAACTCCCTGCGCCCCAGGAGGAACGATATCGCCAGGCATGTTTCTGCAAACGAGACAATTCGACTTTTACTTCCTATTAGTATCACTGAATAAAAATGAATAAAAGACTGTTATAATGTGTTCGTATGGGTTGAGGAGCCATGTTTCATATTTAGACGCGGGTATTACCAATATTTAGTAGTAGCATAATCAGCCTATAATGTTCCCACTGCTGGGACACAGGCATCCTCCCTTCAAGAGGGAGAGGTAGTAAGTAAGTCTAAGTAGATGTCACATGTCTTCGAATTTTTGGTTCTAGGCCATGCCGGTTTCCTCATGATGTTTTCCTTCACCATTTTGAGAGCAGTGGTGATGAAATTATTTACACAAAGTAAAACGCCTGCCTGGGTTTAAACCCACTACCTACAACTCGCAAGCCGGTGCCGTTACAACTAGGCCACCACAGCTCATATTTAGTAGTACCTAAATTAGCCGACCCTGAAGGCCCGATCTTGGAATTTGTAGTAAAACCCTTAAAAAGTTACAGGACATTTGAGCTGGCTCCTCAATTCCAGGACTGGGCCTATAAATTCGGCTAATTTATGTACCACTTACTTAATATTGATAGTACCCGCGCGGGTAAAAATCATATTCGGTTTAAAAGTTTAATGATTTCATATTGGTGACAGCTTAATGGAAAAGAATGATAAAGAAAATTGTGCATTTAATAAATGTCCATTCTCAAAGAGCGTTTTTTTGTTATACGAATAGAAAATAAAGAAACAAGACTAGGCTAGGTTCATATCAACGATTACCTGTTCTAAATCATCTCGTGGTCCTTCTAGTATAGCTAGGAGGTATAAATGTCCTCCTTGTTGTTATTTCACGTTTTTCAACAATCTCCACTAAATTGAAACTTCATTAAGGCACTGCCCAAACAAAAATCTAAGCCTATTATGGTGTCCTACACACCGTAAGCGCTCAGTTTACTGTCGCACAGTCAGGTGGTACATATTACAAGCCAGAGAAAAATTGACTGTATTGTCAAACGTTAAAAAAAATACTTATTCAAAAATATTTCATAAAAATAAAATAGTATCATGATAAAACAATCGCAAAACAGACCTCAAAAACATATTTTTCGTCGCATAATTCTCAAAATGTTGAGCGTATGCTATCATAATTTTATGTAATGATAATAAAGAGAATTCAATCAACTAAAGAAATACCTAAAAATTATTGTCATGCATTTATTTTTTAATTTAATTAAAACTGCAAAATTGCTTTTATTTTGGTGGTCAGTCGATTCAATTAACATCAACCGCATCGGCTGTTTTGTTGCCGCGACGCGCTATTGTCAATTACCTAAAAAAATGCTTCATACCGCGCCTTAAGGTTGAAACGATCTACCTACTGTAACATAAAGTTCGTTTTCCCCATACTAATCCAATCCCAGTTACTAATCTGACATTTAAGTCTTTTGTGTTTTTTTTTAATATAGAAATTTGACATCACACCTGTCTAATTAGTATCTGAGCTTAAAAAACGAACTTTAGGCAAATAGGCCTTGTAGTTTATACCTACATAAACATAATAGGCTATTTTCCTAAAAAAATCTAATTAGTCCGTTAGATTATCAAAAAATATTGAACCCGTATTTTTTCTTTTGTCAATTATATAAAAAATGGTGAAGATATCGCCCGTTAAAGTTCCGCGTCACGTCACTTGCTTGCGTTACTTTTGCAAGCAAGTGATGTCACGACCGGACTCCCAAATTTTGACGCGCTTTATCTTGTGTAATTTTTTGTTTGATTGACAAAAGAAAAAATACGTGTCCATTATTTTTCGTTAATCTAACTGACGGACTAAATATAATTTTTATTTTTTTACCCAGGCAACCACCCTATTATGTTGATAATTAACGAAAAAGTTCAAAGACTTTTTAGCCTTTGGCCGCTATAAAGAAGAATACCTACGCACGGATTTATTAATGAAAAAAGTAAAGCAATCTACAAAAAGCTTCATAGGTCTAATAGAAACATTTGAGATAAGCTGGTCACTCAATCCTTCTAAAAACGACTCACCGTTTCTACTTATTTCCATTAACAAAATGAAAATTCTAAGAAAAGGAAACATTTTTACTGCCTAAAAGGGTTCTACGTAAATATACGCTTATATTTTGTTTGATTTAGTTAATGTCGCAGATTGAATTATTATCAGAGGTCGACATTTTAGTGTGATTGTCAATTGTCGGGAATAATCAGAGAGCATCCCGGTGTTATCTTGGTACTAATCTCTCTGTTGTTAAAACTGGCAACTAATATAGAAAATTACATTTTTTGTGGACGTTAGAAAATGGGGATGGGACTGGGTTTTTACCTGCTATTTCTGAGGTATCGAAATTTTGTAGCGTTTTATGTTGAAGGCTTTTTTGTAGTGCACTTGAAAGAGCTGATTCGAATGTTAAAAAAAAACAGAAGAACTAAATAATACGATGCATTCTTTATAGGGATTCTTTCTATCTTAGCGGTTCTTTATGGTTAAAGTAAGTACTAGTATACGCCTATGGTTGTTTGGGTTATTTTATTACTAGTGCAAGAAAACCGTGTTTTTAATTAATTGTTGATTATTAAATAAATTTAAACCGTGACTTTAGTAAATCCTAGCCGATGAGCCATAAGTTTATTAAGTTTAGTACTTATAAAAAAAATATATAATATGAGATTCAGGTACACACTGTAGATTTAACTATTTTAAAGATTAATTTTGCGGTGTGTATCTTCAATTGATCTACCATTAATCAAAGTAGGTACTGCTTGTTGCTTCTTTATGTAAGAACACTATAAAAATATCAATGCGGCTATAAGTGCGGCTGTTATTACTTAGCCACAAGCCCCTAGAAAATGGTGATCCATACTATTCTTATCGTAAAGCTTTACCTGGCTTTAATTGAAACACTTGTACTGTTGAAACGGATTAAGATAATTCGTGATATAAAAAGAGTTTCGGACTGGGGGAATCATTCATAAAACCGACAGTTGTCCATCGGTTACTACCTTCAGGAATCGTCGGGAGAAAAGCAGAAAGTCCGAGATGGCAGTCAGGCATTTCATCATTAAGGTAAAGTAATTATTTAAATTCATTTTTAAAGATTTTTTTCAGGTTTTTGCTCAGCTGTTGATTTCCTTGCGATAATTCTGATTTAATTTCGTATTCGCTCAATAAATTGTTGCTGCATTTAAATGTTTCTGCTTTGCTGAAAAGGTCGCCGTTTTCATGAGAAAACCAGACAAATTCCTCAACCGTTCAGTAAATCTAAGCTTAGCTTGTTTCAACAACCAAACAACCAATTATTTTGTTTGCACCCAAGAGCTGCGAGCTGCTGGTTATGTAGACCCTGACCTGACTTATCCATAGGATGCGTGAGCGCGAATTGCCCATTATTAGGACTGACAGGTTAAGGTTGGGAGACCAGGCCATGTACCTATAAATCTAACTGGATAATACTGTCTGAAGGGTACTAGTTTGTAGGCAGACCAATCAAGGACTAAAAGAGATTTGAGCTCCTTGGAAACTGATTTTGTCTTGACTTTAATTATGCGATTGATCGCACTAGACGTAATGTTAATTAATTAACTATTTTATTCATTATTATTCATCAAGTATATTTACCGCGACTTCCGTGTTTTAAATCTTAAGTACTGAGCAAAATATTGAATTAAGTACAATCGGAACACCAGTAATGTATATAATAATAGCTTTAGCTTTAAGAAATGCTAAAAAGCAGATTATCAAATCATTTTGCGTCAATTTTGTTGTTGATGTGCAGTAGCAGTGTTTTTTTGCTGACCGCGGCAGAATACAATCATTTATTACAATTAAAGAAAATGTATGAAAGTAAACTCCTTAAAAATATTGAAGTGTGTAAATTGCAAACATGGCTTGATATTATGTATGCATATGTTATAAGAATCAAATGAACTTCATTTTGTTTACCTACTAACCTCAATACCTACCTATTAAGTTTGAAAAATATCTCTAGCAAAAGAAGAATTAGTAGGTACTAAGGTGTCTAGTTCTTTACTAACACAGGCTAATGAAATGGTGGTACAAAAGTAGGGTGGTAAGAAATGAAATGATAGGTAAAACGTGCCTACATACAAAGGCCGTAAACATTACCCGTTACTCACTTGCTGTTATAGAAAAATAATCAATAATACAAAAGTATTTAAGTACTTAAATAGACGGAACAGCAATGCATAAATGATACCGTTGTGTCTGAGTTCAAAAATAGCTACGAATCGACCCGTCTGAACTGAGGTTCTGAGATCGATCGACGGAATGAGTGAGTTTAATTTCAAGCGCGATTAATCGTTTTCAAAAGAAAAGGAAAGAGAAGACAGGTACATAAAATTTTTAAAAAACATACCCATCTTCTTCCAAGAGCGCCATTTTGAGTAGCCCTACAGTTTCTGGGACCGGCTCCATGCGGAAGGTGCCGCGGTGTCTCCGTCGCATCACCGACTTGCGGTTGCTGAAAATAAAAACTTGTTTCCTATACACGTGGTGCTTACTCGGCTCATGTTGTGATGGACACATAATTAACATGAATTGAAAGTTAGTAGGTAAGTAATTCAATTCTTTATTCTTATTAATCCTACTGATATTATAAACGGGAAAGTTTGTGAGGATGTTGTAACTCTTTGACGTAAAAACTACAGAACGGATTTTATTTATTTATTTATTAAAACTTTATGCACAAGTAAATAAAAAATACTGTACAAAGGCGGACTGATGAAACTTTACAGTAATTTAGCTTGTACATCCGAATAACACAAGGATACATTTTATCCCAATATTCCCTCGGGATCGAAACTGATGCGGGTGAAACCGCGGGACGCTGCTAGTACTCTATTACTATTATTATTATTACTCTATATATTAGATATATCAACAATCGTAAAATTAACAGAAGTTAAGTTTAGCTTTTTGCTCGAACTAGTAGTATTTATTCTGTTTATAATAGTTTTGATCCGATAAGGTCTTAAACATAGATACGAGTATAAGAAATGGTCTTAAACGACCTTGTTTCGACTCAGATTTATATTTTCGAACCGGGATAATTTCTGTTCTAAAATGTAAAGTCAGGGAAAATAGTTGTTAACCAATTTGACTACCAATATAAATTGTCCGTATATTCAAATCACAGAAATTGGCTATAACACGGCAAATTGATGTAGGGTGTCCATTTGCTTATCAATTAATTTCTCATACTGTATAAGCACCGGAGCTGAAAAAGACCCGCGGGGTAATGCTAATGTGGAATGCGTAACACATTAACAGTAAAAATAGCTTTCATTTTTACACTGGTTCACCAAAGTTCACATGTACATGGTTCAGCTTACAAATTTTTCGAACATTATCACGCAAAGGATTAGTAATATCCTTTAGAATGATTCAGATTGAGATTTATAGTGTGTTACGCCATTAGGGTGCTAGGTGCAATAACGCTAGCCATACAATACACACACGCATGCATGCACACGTTCACTTAGATTGAAGTAGGTATAATATAAGGTAGGTATCCAATCATTGAATGACCTAAATTGACATTAGTTTTCTCATACAGATGTTGGCACTTCATCTGCATCAATCAGAGATAGTGAATACTGAATCAAATAGTATTATTGTTCTTGATATAGGTTGCTGTCTCATTTATCTAAACTGAGTATGCATCTACGAGTATAGATATACTCGTAGATAGATATCTATACTAATAATAAAACTCAAAATAAAACTAAAAACTGGAGAGCTTGTTTGTTTGGACGCGCTAATCTTTGCAACTTCCGGTCGGATTTGAATAATTATTTTTGCATTTGATAGCCTAATTCTTGTGGAAGGGTATTTAACATGACTCTTAGGATGCTAGCAAAAAGAAAAAGAGTCAGAACGATCGCTGAGCAAAAACGAAGTAACAGCACGGGCAGGTGATGCGACTGGGTGGGTCGTGGGAACAAGAAATGTTACGAGGAAGAAGGAGAAGAAGGGCGGCTGAATGGATTTGGATGAAATTTGTCACATAGGTAGACCATGGCCTGGAGAAGTATCATCATCATCTGCCTAGCCTTTTCCCAACTATGTTAGGGTCGGCTTCCAGTCTAACTGGATGCAGCTGAATACAGTATTTTAGATGGAGCGACTGCCTATCTGACCTGGAGAAGTATATAGGATACTTTTCATCCTGGATCGCAGACGAAGTCGCGAGCAATAGCTAGTTTATTTATAAAGGTTTACCAACGCTTCCGTATACAATATATTATATTAGTATAGTTAACAGTTAGCGTCGGACCACAGTAGCGAATTACAGGTTCACCAGCATCCTCTAAATGTGCTAACACAATAAAATAAAAAATAAGACTAGAGGCGCTAGAATTAAGGTATGTCAAAATTAAGGTATAAAGAAATATGAAATTAAAAACAAAACTATACAGTACAGACTGCAATTTTTGCTCAATATTTTTGCCGTATCTATCATATTAACATATATATCATATTTACATATATTATAATAATCATATCTCATATCTATCATATTTTAAGCTTTTCGCAAGGAGGTTTAATTAGTCTATGAATACCGAAAAATATAGAATCGTGACCATGATCCGTTCTTAGGTTATTTCTGTTTGTTAAAACACTTTTTAATAACTCCTTATCATAAAATTTAATACACTATAATATTGCAGTGTTAAAATGCACTCAATATTGAAAAGAAAACCAGTAAAAATAGTTGGTACGATAACTACCTTCTGAGCAATCGTCCCATTTCTAGTACCGTATCGCCTCACTTCTCCGCTTAATATTAAAACACCAATGAACTGCTCACACATGTAAAAACCGTGAAACTGAATCACTGAACGAGACGATACACCTTTATAGGAATTATGAAACGTTACCACTAAACTATAATACGTAGTTACAAACGTCAATGGTTGTAATCTTTAAGAAAACCAATACATTCCTAATGAAATAAGCGTAACTTAGCGTGAACTTCTTATCGGACAAATCTACGTCTACCCGTTTTTCTTACGCATATTAAAAGTAACTATTCCATAACTTACTTCGTGAACGATTCACGTGTTGCTGGTAGAGATCTATACTAATTTTAAAAAGAGGTAAAATTTGTTGGTTCGTTGTTTGATTAGAAAAAATCTTGTTACATTTGATAGCCTATATTTGATAGATAGTAGGAAGGCTATAGGCAATATAAAATCAGGCTAGGACCCTAAGGAACCGAGTAAAAAGAAAAAGTCAGAAAGAATGTTAAGCGAAAATGAGGTACTAGCACGGGCGTGCGATGCGGGAAATAACAAATTTCATGCAGATGAAGTTACGGACAGAAACAAGCCGTTAACAAAAAAACATAACAATGAAAACTTTGGCATGGCCGTCATCGAGTAAACTAGATGGCCTATTTTACCTGACTACGGCAATGCCAAAGGAGGGTTATGATTTCTAACAGGCTATGTATGTATGTTCATTTGCGGGGTGATTGCGTAACATACAATCAGTAGCAGTGGCTTTAATTTGACAGTTCAACAACATTCATTGCGTTATTTACGTTGTTGAGCAGACAATTTTTTTGAACATATGAAGTAATGGCAATTAGCAATATCCTTTTAAATTATTCAGATTAAGTGTTACTGCTCGGTGCTGTTCCTCATATCTCATAAACTACTCGTCGTATTTTGACAAACGAGACATCATTGTATTCTAGTTTTAACCCTCGTCGTATATAGAGGGGTGTTATAACCAGTTATAACGGATAAGTATGTCGTTCTGTTTATCTGTGTGCCTGTCTGTGGATTCTTAGCTCCCAAACAGGTGATCCGATTTTATTGCGGCTTAATTTTTTTAAGTCTGGTTTAATTGTGGTAGTTCTTAGCTAAGTTTCATAAAAATATTTTCAAATTTTTTGAAGATAATCTGGTCTTTAATTATTGTTGTTGGAATCTCGGCCAGTTAATGGTAATTTAATCCACTTTAACTCGTCCGATCGACTAGTTTCGTAAACTGTAATATTTTGCTAACGCTGCAATTATGACGTAACCCTGACCTGATGCTGCAGCTAGGAGACCCTGCGGAATAACAAAATCCTCAACAACTTACAGCAGACATATCGTGTTTGGGCTCCTAGAATTGGTCTCGATGACTAGTTGACTTAGAGATACTGAACATAGTCTGATGGTGGAGCAGAGAGGTGGTCACAGGAACTCGGCCTCATAAATAGTAGACCAACCGAGGTTAGGACCCGGTGGATTGGTGAGATAGTGGAGGTGGAGTAGATGAGTAGTTGGTAGACAGATGGCGAAAAATTATCTGACGATGTAGTCAAGATGGTGTTTGGTTAGAGGATGTCAGTCAGGTTTATCCACTCATTCAAAGCAAACAACTTATAAGTAGTTTTCGCGATCATTGTTAGATACATTCAATTCAATAGATAAATAAATTTAATAATAGATACATTTACCGTATTATATACTTGTATATAGTATATATTAGTGTTAGCTTGTAAAAATAATAATTAATCTGTGTATGTTAAATTCAATAGTAATTACATAAATGGTAAAATTGTCATGACATATCGAATGTGATAACGGAATGTAGTAGGTAGGTGTTTCGAATGTAGTAACAGGTAAATTATAGTACATTGGCCTGCAAAACTAAGTACTACACTTTTAAAATTACAATTTTTGCTAAACTATACATTTAAAATAAAAAACGTTTTATAGCTAAATTTATTAGTTTTCTTTGAAACTAGTAAACTATACATCGGTAACATTTTTAACTTAAAAAAATATATATAACAATAAAAATAGCCATTTTTAGCTTAGTGTCAAAAAACTCAATTAACATTATAATTATGTTTTACATGTTATTTAATTTTTAATAACTGGTATTGCCTCCTCGGGCTCTAACTACAGCTTCGAGGCGGTTTGGCATACTGAACACGAGGTTTCGGAGCCGATGTTGGGGAATCTTCTTCCATTCTTTAATAGCCTAGCCTCCCAAGCTCATCCCAGGTCTGCTCAATCGGGTTGAGATCAGCACTTCTTGATGGCCAAGCCATCACGCTGATACCAACCTCCTGAATATACTCTTGCACGACCTGAGCCGTGCATAATCATGTATCCGCATCGATCCATCACTACCTACACATTTGCTAAATACGGCCCTGCATACTCGTTGAGAATCTCTTGGGCATATCTTTCCCCAGTCAGAGTGCCATTTTCTATGGCCACTAACTCTGTGCGACCTTCTGAAGATATGCCAGCCCATACATGTAGGTACACTGCCTCCACCGTTCTGGACTCTTTCTGAGAAGCAGTCTTGAAGGTATCGCTCACCAGGCCGCCTGTAAACACTTCGCTTTCCATCAGAAGTGTAAAGTGAGAATCGAGACTCATCTGTGAACAAAATTCTTGACCACTTTTCCTCATCCCACTGTATGTGTTCACGGGCGTATCGCAGTCTCGCTACTCGATGCTCTCTCTCGAGCTTGGGGCCACTCGCTGGTCTTCGGGGTTTCAGATTTGCTTCAGCAAGTCTTCTTCTCACTGCACTGTCTGAAGAAGCTGTTGCTGGACTTAAACTGCTTTAAGGTGGCGATTTCTCAACACAGTGGAAACAATATAGCGGTCTTCTCGGGCACTAGTACACCTGGGTCTGCCATTACAAGGTCTCCTCAGATGGTTTTCAGTCTCTTCATACCTTCGCTGCACCTTCTGGACGGTACGTAACGTCATACCCACCATTCTTGCAATACGACGCATACTGATGTATAGTTCCAGAAACGTCATGATCCTAGCACATTCTTCAGGCGAAAGAGGCACGATAAATAAAATGTATGTGCTCTTGTCTAACTTAGGTTTTGTAACAAGACAAAATTAAACTCTTTTGCGAGTCCTTTTTATTTCGAAAGTTTATCTTGTGTACTTAAATAGTTATACCAATTTTAAAAATGTGATACTTAGTTTTGTAGGCCAGTGTATTTTAGTTCTATTGTCCATTGTAGAATGCGTCTCGGCTTAGGTACAGAACTTAGCTGAGACGCGAAAATTCTCACGAGGAATTTTATTCGCAATGCATGTTCATTGAATGTCCGTACACTAAATTTATATGGGGGAGGCCTATGTCCAGCCGTGGACGTTTTCGGCTGAAATGATGATGCTGATGACACTAAATATAAACCGCGAGAAAAAAATTCACGCGGTGAAATTTCGCAGCCCGCACGGCTTAGCCTTACCGAAAAGAATATGATATAACATAAGATATATATTTTTTTTTAAATTAGTGTATGTTATGAAAGGGCTTAAGTACTTTCTGGAAATATATAAGTATATTATCTGTGGTTAAAGGGATTGCATGATAGCGAGACGGTTGATTATATTGGAAGAAGAACAAATGTCATGTTGCACTGACCCCAAGTAACATAGTCAAGGGCAGCCTGAAGATAATTTATGATGATGATTAATAATTATACATACACAAGGCCCATATAACAGTAAAATAGTTAAGTATGATTCACTCCGATTGTTTTAAATAACATTAATTAATATCTGTCCAGTTATCGCAAATCAAAACCCTTAATGATCCCTAACCCCAAAATAATTAAAATAAAATAAAAAGTTTAAAACTGAAACCCGACTAAGAACGATAAAAACGCCAACTAAAAAGGCGTAGGTACCTAAACAAGATATCGACGTCGATTTTTTTCCGTCTTCGTAACCGGAGTAACACGAACCTAATCTGTAAGATTTATACTTAAATTACATGACATATTTAGTACCTATTGACGTGATTTTAGTTTTAAACTATCTTTTAACTAATCAACCTAACGACACTGAGGTGCAGTCCACTGCCAATCTGCCGAGCTGATAGCCAAGAATCATTCTAATTGCGTTACACACTATCAATAAATCTGAATTATTTTGAAAAATATTGCTAATCCATTGTTTCATGTTCAAAAAATTTGTCTGCGACTACGTAAATAACACAATGAATGTTGTTGATCTTGCAATTAAATGAATTAATTAATTAATTGAATTATTGCTTTCATTTGCTTGTAATTACCACACTAACAGTAGTTAGTGTGGTAATTACAATGTCGCAATTGGGTTCCCTCTATCTGGCAAAATCTTATTGATGCTCCGAAATTTATTTGGCATAACACACTTGGCATAATCTTCTTTAAACGAATATTTTTAAGGCATAAAAATTATTTAATATAATTATTTTTTGGTCGAATGTTTATATGTCCGAATTTACAATGGCATAGTTTTAAGATAGCAGAATTTTATTTGGCAAAGTTAAAATTTCACATAATTTCGTTTAGCATAACGTTCGCTTCGCATACTATGAAGATGGAAGAATTTCGTTTGGAATAATTTTATTAGGCATATTGCCATTTCTATAAAATAGCATTTTTAACCTTAAATTAAAATATTTTCGTGAAAAGTCAATAGTATGTTGTGCTACAAAAGTTAGTGACAGAAACGAATCGCTGCAAAACCGACTCCACGTAGTCTTGTCTGCCCTACCCATTTTTTTTTTTTTTTTTGTGGATGGGAAATCATCAAATGTCTCCTCCCGCTCTGGGTGGAGCAGAAGGGAGTGTCAGACTCTTACTGACTAAAACCCACCCGTGTTCCTTCCTTAGCCCTTTACGTACCAGGGCAGCGGTAACCCTTTCGGACGATCCCGCTACCCCGGCAGGCTTCGGCCCTGTCGGGCCCCGTCAACTATGCTGACATCTCTTTGAGGCGCACGTGGAACACTTACGCGCCGTCCGGCACGGGCCTGGTCCTGATCGGACGGAGAGCTACCCATTGCTCTCCGCCCGCAGGCCCGTCATCAACATACGTAGCTTAAACTCAAATTTACCCTACCCTTATAGTGTAATTTAAGCCCGCGTAGGCGCGGAGCGGTGGTGGTGAGCCTTAAAACCATCTGCGACGATAAGGTCGCGTGGGACCGCCGGAGCCCCGCAGCGCCGGAGCCGTGACAGAAACCATGCCTGCTGCATGTTGCATGCTTGTTTGCATACTGCATGCTTGCTTGCATGCTGCATGCTTGCTGCATGCATGGTGTATGCTTGTTTGCATGCTTGCTTGCATGCTGCATGCTTGCTTGCATACTGCATGCTTGCTGCATGCATGGTGTATGCTTGTTTGCATGCTGCATGCTTGCTGCATGCATGGTGAATGAATAAATGAATGAATTTTCTGCAAAGTGATAGATGAGTCTTTCAATTATTATGGATATGAAATGTATGCCAAAAGATGATTCTAACTCTAAACTTTCTGAGATATAATATTTCTGCCTTTTAATGACTATCGATATGAAATGTTTGCCAAAAGACGATTCTGACTGTAAACTTTCTGCGATATCATGGTTCTACTTTTTAATTATTATAGATATGAAATTAATGCCTAAAGATGATTCTGAGTTATAAAATTATGAGTTTTGAATGTATGATAAATGAGTGTTTGCCAAACGATTTTCTGTGAAATGAAGTTTGTGCCATGCGCTGTTATGCAAAATAATAATATGACTAAAAAAGTTCTGCTGTAAAGGGTAGACCCGTCGCAATTACACCGCAGCTTCTGCCTACACGATAAATAAAGCTGCAAAACATCTCAGATATCAGGCATAAACTAATCAAGTTAGATGCTAGACTAAGGTAGTTCCTACCGGTGTCATTATATCCACATCAACTGTTAGTATTAACAGAAAATCTAAGTTCTCACGAAAATGATTTAATTAGGTATTAAAAGTCTCCAATTACTATCATTACAGGTTGTACATACCTAATGCGATAGCGTGGAGTAAAAATCAACATATACAATTTAAAACTATGAAAAACGTAAAAAACTAGTATTACATACTTCTAATACATTTACAAATAATAACTACTTTACTAATTTCCCTATATAAAAATAAAATAAAAACACAAAATATAGCCTACTCTAATCTACACTATAACATAAAAAGAACATCAGTATTTTTGCGAATTCACTCAAATGGCATGTAAATACATCGATCTTCACGTGAAGATCGTTAATAACCCGAATTACGCGGATCAATGGTGTTTTGGCGAGAAGGTTGGTCCTGGCAACAGGCACGGACAGCAGTGGCGGGCGGCGCCGCCTCCACACATAGCGGTCTGGTACACATAGACTCAGGCGCTGTAGTACTCCTGGGTTATGCTCAATGCCACGAAGTAACCTAACCAGATACGCGACAAGCGAGAATTCCCGTCGTACCCTCAGTTGGTTGTACCCGACCATACCAAGCACAAACAGAGTGGGGTACATCAACGGGTAAAACGGATATACCCCATATAGTTTCTTGTACAAGTAGCGCGTGAACTTGTTCTGTACGCGTTTCAGCATTACTGAGTAGTTAGCCTCATGCAGAGCCCATATGACAGCACTCTGTTCCAGATGACTCCTGACTAGTGCGTCATACAGGACTCTGGACTGTTGCGATGTTAGTGAAGTGCCTTGTCTGTCTCAGAACAAATCCCAAGTTTCTAAACGCCCTTTTACAGATCCCCGTAATATGATCGCGAAACGATAGTTCGGGAGTGACAGTAACCTCCAAATCCCGCACCTCAGAGATTCGTTTCATAGGCACGGCGCCTACCATGTACTCGTGCACTAGACGGGCTCACGCGCGCGTGAAACTCATCACCGAGCACTTTGACATGTTGAAGAAAAGCCCGTTCTCCATTCTACTACCCTGTCTATATCCTACTGCAATCGTTCGCAATCGGATTCACTCTTAACCTCGAGCAGCAACTTAAGGTCATCCGCAAATAATAAACAAGTGCCATTTTTGACGGCTTCCGGCAAATCGTTTATCATTATAATGAATTCGAGAGGCCCCAAATTGCTGCCTTGGCTCACCCCGGACCATGTATAATATGGGTCGGATTCACAACCATTATAATCTACGTACTGCTCTCTATCTTGCAAATAACTGGCCAAGAAGTGCAATAGATGTGGTGTGCAGCCGACGTCTGAGAGCTTCGTTAGTAAGATGTCATTGTCGACGGAGTCAAAGGTTTTTTTAAAATCAAAATAAGCAGCATCAACCTGCACACCAGCATCTGCCGCTAGCACCACCTGCGCCATAAAGTTCAGCAGATTGGCAGCATAATATGAAACTCTACGTTACTTTTAACAAAAAACTATTTTTTTCTACCTCTCTGTTTGTTCCGGCTAATCTCCAAAACGGCTGGACCAGTTTTGACGGGACTTTCATTTTATAGGCAACTTATATTTTATAAAAAAAGAAGGGTTACACGCAAAAACAAAATAAACTCGTGAAGTAATATACTTTCATATGACTTTACAAACAGACACTTCAATTTTATTATGTTGTATAGATAATATGTAGGTTTAATCTCAATGTATTGTAACATAACATGATTATAAAACTTTAGAAATAAATTTTCTAAATGATGTTGAGACCGCGTCAAAATCTGTTGCGTAGCTTAGAAGAACAACGCTGTCACACAGCAGATACATAGGTTATACGAAAAGCGACTTTAATTTATAATCATATTTAGATATACATAGAAAATATGTTAGTATGTAATTGTTACTAACATATTTTCGAAATAAAATAAAAATACCTACTCACACTACAACTTCTAATCTTTTAAACATCAACTAAGAATAGTAAGAATGCATTACAGTTTGTTTATCTCAATCCTACAGCAATTTTGGCGGGATAATGGGTGCTAAATATAGATTTTATGAAGTGCTACTGGTACCCCTTTGGTTTGTCGTATTTGCAGGATATGAGGTCCCTCCTCATTGGGCCAGAATAGGACATAACACCATTCAACTCATTGTGTTAAAAACTAGCGCTCTTTTGTACAACAATAAAATGTATTGTAGGTATGTCCGTTGTAAGGCCACATGACGTTTTGCTATTATATTCGACTCAGATCTAATGATATGTCTGATAGAATATATGTATAATTAGAATTTAGATATTAAAGAAGCGTTACGATGGTTTTTTAAACAATATTCAACAAAGAAAAACTACTTTATGGGGTTAAATAAACAATCTAAAAAAATATTCCTAGTTCTAACAAACGCGCTCAAAACTAAAGTTGACATATATATTTAAATTAGCAAGAAAGAAAAACGTTTATTTGGATACAGATCGTGAAACACAATAAAAAGTAAAAATAATGTTTTAACTAAAATAGTGCTCACAGCTGCGCCAAAAAGTTTCATTTCAGAATTAATGTAAACCAGGTGCTGCCAAATTAGGTAATTATGTAATTAAATAGCTCGTCATTTATTTGTTTTCTTTATGTTATACATCAAAGACTTACCTTTCAAGCGTTGGCGGTAAAAAATGAACTATTTCCGCCGACATTGAATATCTTGCGGTGAAATTCAGCAAGAAAATGTTAAGAATGCATTCACCACAATTTTTACCACTGGACGTCAAAAATCATGAACTTTTTCAAATACACAAACCTCGTAAAAAAAATAACAAAAACATAAGCAAGGTACATACGAATCATACGCATGTTGTATGTCCGTGATGCGAGCGAAATGACATGTGTCCACAGGCCAAAGTTGTGACCGCAGGGCTCGACAATCAGTCTCCCATCAATATAAATATTTGGTCTACTTATATTTTAATAGTTCTTAAACATACATTAGTACTATGTACATATTAGGAACCGTCGAGAAGTCTTTAGTCATAGCAAACATTTAAACACAAAAAAATAAATACAAACATTTAAAAACAAATAAGTTTCATAAACTGTAACTACCTTTGACAAACCTTATAAACATAATATAACTACAAACTAACACTAAAATATACATATTATGTAATTGTAGGTAAGTATATAAAAAAGGGATGTATGTAAGTGATTAAACAGAAAAGCTAAAATCACACGAGGTGTTAATAAAAGATTTCTATGTAAACAAACTAATCCGCGATTATAGACATAATAACATTACATTATAGATGCTACTTAGTATCAAAAATAATGTAATTATATTTTCATTTACAAGATAACACTAAAATAACAAAATGATATCCTAAATTAACTAAAACAATTTACAAGCTAAAATATAGCGTCGAAAAATTCATCCGCATCGCTGTCGACTGGTAATGTACAGACGCCAGCACATTAAGCTACTACAATCTGCCAAATTTCTTTGATAGATTTTCAACCTTATCGACAAAGCATTAAGGTTCAAGGTTGATTGGGAAAATTTTACAGTTTCGGGTGACTTGATCTGCTCGCGTCTGTACAAATGATGCTAAATGATTAGATGCTAGTTATAGTTACCAAGAAGTAAGTTGGCAAGAGATTTTGTAGTGGGGGAAGTTCGCGCACGCACAATTTCATACATTTTTACATGCGCGAACTTCCCCCACTACAAAATCTCTTGCCAACTTACGTGCCGATAACAATAACATAACAATACATACGCCTGTATCCCACAAAAGGTTAGGAAGAGATGTACCTATAGTACCCATACTTACAGTTGAAGATACATTTTTGAAAATACTTGGCTAAGCTTTTGCTTCACTAGCTTTATATCTACTTATACTAAAATTTTGAACCTTTCAAAAATCAACTAAGAATAATAAGAATGCCACAGTTTGTTCATCTGAATCCTACATCGATTTTGGCGGTATTTATGCTGTGCAACGATCCTAAATTTAGATTTAGATAAGTAAAAATCGATTTATTTAGAAACACGATGAAACTGAAATCTGTGCGTAGAACTCAACCTGAGGATTATAGTCCCTGAAAAAAAGCGACCAAAATACGAGTACAGGAGAAACAATGACTAGCTCTAAGCCTATTTTAGAAAGAAATTAGTAAAGTTCCCTATGTTCTGTACCATGATTGACATTATATCTCGGCAAACGTGATCATTTATTTTTAAAGGAGATGACCGACGATAATATGTCGTAAGTACGTTGCATAGAAATTGGACTCTCAAATTTCTACGGCCCAAGCTGTCTCTAACTTTCCAAACCCAATTTCAAAATTATTTACACGTAGATACACACGATGACATATCAAGCTATACATTTCCAGTTTTAGCTGACCTCGTACTACATAGGCATTTCGCACAATGAGAAGTCAGCTTAGACTGGATATATATAGCTTTATAGCAAACAGAGCCGATTAACCCTGCAAAATTATAAAAAATGCACCAATGTTTTCAACCTCTGGGATACTGCACGGTGTGGCAGTAGCCGAGATGGCCACGAATGGCCATCTCGGCTACTGCCAATCAGAGTGCGAGACGGTCGCGCTCTCGACTAATCAGCTGAATAACTCTTATTTGTGACGCGGTGCTTGCTGACACACACGGTCATCTCATCTACTGACCTCCGTTACACACATTAGGCCAAATCTGACCACCCAGACACAGCTTTCTTTTTGTATTTCCGGTGCAGCGACTGTAAAATGTTCTGTAGGTGATTATATCGGGTGATTATCATTCTCATGTGTTTATGCCATATTATTTGGGGGGTGTCTTTTTCTTCCATACTTCTCTATTAGTCATCATTTCGTTAGTCGGCCGTTTCTAACCATATCATCATTCATCCAACGTTTCTTTGATCTTCCCCTACTTTTATGTGCCATCGACATTCATACTCAAAACTTTCCTCTCGACATTTTCCTCATTCCTCCGTAGTAATTATATCAGGTGATATGGGCTCATAATGATGTTGTATTTCTTTACCAAACAATGTAGAGTTAATTAACAACTATTTGGGTGTCCCAGTAACATACGCAATCACTTGGAGTCGTTAGGTGCGGAGACACAAACATTTTTCAACACGTCTCTCAATTTGTTTGAGCGAAGCAAGTTGTGTCATAATTAAATGCAAATAGTTTATTATCCAGTTCAGAGTCAGCATGATTTTGTAGATCATCATTTTCCAAACTGCAAGAGGGGGCAAATGTAATATCATAATGTTATAATTTATAATGTGAATGTGCCAAAATGTTTGCTAATGGCGTTACAGATTTAGATTCATTTAGATTTCTACATTTAATTATAAAGTTCTCACATTATAAACTCAACATTAATTATGTCACTAATATTTTTATAAAAATATATATTATATATATTTAAAAGAGTGTCCATGGAGTTTCTTGCCCTTTCTTCTCCATAGGTACCTACTACACTTTGGAATGGGCAACTAGTTTCATATTTTCTGACTGGTCGACTTCTTGACAAATTCAAAAGTGCCTGTAAATGGTTTAATTGAAATAAATGCTTCGAGTTTGAGTTTTTTATACATATGTTGTAGACAGATAGAGAATTCGTTGACAATGCAATGGCGCTCCATTGCATTGTCAACGTAGTTATCGCTATAACTACACATAGTCGGCTCATGCGAAGATGGAGATGTACCCCCCACCTTGTATTTAACATAATTCTGTAGATATACACCAACATATCTATGATACAGGCCATATACAAAGTGTCGTTTTGCATCCTCGTCAAATTCTAGGAGGTAACTATGCTACTGATTCTCGACACGAACCAATAATAAAATAAGTAGGTTTTTTTTTTCTTCTAATATTCGGAAATTGTGGGACACGCATTTTAAAACGCTGCCTGTGTGAGACCGCACTGTAACTGGCCTTTTACACACACAAAAACTGATGATTTGATTATTTATGTCTTTCATAACAGCCTCCTGAAATTTGACGAGGATGCAAAACAACAGATTGTGTAGAGACTAGACGTTAATTCGATTTAAGTGGATATCATTCATTACCTACCTATACAGTGTTCCCATGACCTAGCGTCCTACAATGATGTCTATTCTATCTGTCGATGCGTAGGTTTGTCCGATTGCCTAGCTATATTAGCATAATGGAACTGATGATACGGATGAGACGAAGGGACTTGGAAGTATACAATACATAGATACATTATTCTATAGAATCCACTTATTTTTGTATACAGGGTGGTAGGGTCATGGACGCGCAAACTGAAACCATGAATTCGGCATATGATTCTGAACCAAAATGTATGGAAGAGCAATTTTTTTTTAATTACCTGCATACAATTTCAACGTTGAGGTTGCAGTTGCGTTAAAAATTTTTAAGGTTAACAAAAAAATAATTGCTGTGCCATACATTTTTATAACCGATCAAATTATGGTTACCTACGTACAGTTTGCGCGTCGATGTCCCTGCCACACTGTAGTTATATCCCTACCATCATGGTTTACTCATAGAATCGTTATTAGATCAATCAATCTGCCTAGCCAACTATGTTAAGGTTGGCTTCCAATCTAAGTCAAAGTCAAAGTCAAATCATTTATTTCAAATAGGCACATAAAAGGCACTTTTGAACGTCAAAAATAAAAAGGTAGTTTTCGTATGGAGAAGAATGGGCAAGAAACTCCACCGTTACTCTTTTAAAATGTTTTACAATATTTTGCATACATTAATTATATAATTATATGTGAAGACGATGCACCTAAAAATAAAATTACTATACCACAATAGGTAAAAGAATTAAAATGGATAAATGAAACCATGACATATAAATCAACTATGTGATAGATACATGGTGCTCACATATTCACAAACATTCCAAAAGTAGACGATTTTCATAAATAAATAAGGAGTAATAAGTCCGGGTGTCACCCCAAGTAATTACAGAATGTAAATCAATGTTAAGAAAAAAAAAAAAAAAAAAATTATTCAATTACATTAGCAACCAGTTTGATTTTGTCTAGACTCTAGAGATTGTCCTATGGAGCAGGGCCAGCATGTTTCCAAACATTCTTATCTTGGATATAATCCTCTAATTTGTAATATCCTTGCTTACAAAGTGTAATTTTAATATAAGTTTTAAATTTTCTTTCATTTAATTGCAAGGTATTTTGTTGGGTAAGGTATTCATTATATTTCACAAGGTATTTTGTTGTAACATTTAACACAGTAGGTACCCCATAAAAGAAGTATGTACTTTAGAAAATCTGAAAAAAGGTTGATCTAATTTATCTTTATTTCTAGTATTAAAATTATGTCTATCACTTATTTTATTAAAAATATGTTGAGTTTTTCTTACATACATAATATTTTCATATATGAATTGGCAAGGTACCGTCATAATATTAACCCTTTTAAATAGTTCCCTAAGAGATCTAACTGGACGCAGCTGGATCCAGTATTTTACATGGAGCAACTGCCTATCTGACCTCCACAACTCAGTTACTCAATACCCCTTGGTAAGACTGGTTGTCAGACTTTCGGGCTTCTGACTACCCGTACCGACTGTCAAAGATCCAGAAATGACAGCCGAAACCAACGGCTTAACGTGCTTTCCAAGGCATATAGGGAATGTAAAGAAGGTCACCCATCCACGGACCAACCGAGATAAGCGTAGCTGAACCTGATCCATCGGCCACCACATAGCACAAGCCTCTCCACTCACTCACACAATCGCTATTAGGTATTGGAATGGAATGAAAAAAACAACTTAAATTATGCTTTATTTAATCAATTATATCGTAGGTGTATCTGTGATTGTGTGTAGGTGTGTCCACTGTATACAGTATATGTGATTGAACTTGATCACTCTAAACGATTGTATTGAACGTCAACACAGTCAGGCGGCTATTTTCATATTCATTGCAGATCGTAATTTGTGGACTGTGGTCGTATCAATGATCGATCATCAGCATAGCCTATCGCATATACCTACAGAATATATTATGTAGGTATATGATTAAATATATACACGTTACATGTGTGTACTGCCCCGTGGTCTCGTAGTCGCGAGCGCGACTACTCAGCGTTTCCTAGGTTCGATTCCCAGGTCTGGCAAAATGTTATTTATTTATTTACTTATATACTAGCTGCGCCCCGCGGTTTCACACGCATATTTTTCGATCCCGTGGGAATATCGGTATAAACAGTAATTCCTGTCCTGTTAATCCTGGTTATAAACCATCTGTGTACCAAATTTTGATCCAAATCCGTTCATTAGTTTTTGCGTGAAAGAGTAACAAACATCCATCCATACGGATATCTATGATCCATACATGCTTTCACGTTCATAATATTAGTAGGAATAGTAGGATAGGATAGGATAGTAGGATTTTATTGTAAACCAGAAAAATATATTACAAAGAAAATAAACTAAACTACAAAGCACACAATGGGAGACCTTACCGCTTTTCGTGACCTCTTCCAGGCAACCTATGTGGAGTTCCTAAGTGTTACTGGGTTTTTACACGACTGCCCAAAAAGGAGTGTAATGTACGAGTATTCAGGGTTGATGTACATAATTATGTTTGTATGTATGTATTTCAGTTTCTTTATTCCACCATAACTTTTAAATGCCTGAACAGATTTGGATGTATGGGGTATCGTTAGAATCCGTCATCATCCCGAGTGACACTGGCTATATATTTTTTTAATTATAATTCAATATGGCGGCAGTATGGCTGCATTTTGAAAAGTAAAAAAAAATTTTTTGGTCATTTATTACAATATGGGTATCAAATTGAAGGCCTTGATGAGCACATTCCAAATATATATAATTTATGGGCACCAGTTTTACTTAGGTACGGTGTACATACGTGCAAAACAAACATTCCATCTTTGGCTGTGCAAACGATTTAATCAGTCTTTAGTAAGACTGAGAATGTCTAAATGAGTGAATGGTTTCGTCGATGACTGAGTTTTAGCATTCTTTCATCATCACACCGTCACACGAGTAACATACTAAGGCTTTAAAAAAAAAAAAAACTAAAACAAACATATTGGTTAAGATTAACGCAACACCATTTATTGCATACTAGCTGACCCGGCAAACGTTGTTTTGCCATATAAATTATTTCTAGCTGCCAGGCGCTACTTCGTTCGCGTGGTGTTCTACCCCCTACCCTACTCCTATCCTAGTCCTACCCTACTCCTACCTTACTCCTACCCTACTTCTAACCTACTCCTACTCAACTCCTACCCTACTCCTACACTACTCCTACCCTATTCCTACCCTACTCCTACACTAACTCATACCCTACTCCTAACCTACTTCTAGCCCACCCCTAAACTAATCCTACCCTACTCCTACCCTACTCCTAACTTACTCCTACCCTACTCCTACCCTACTCCTACACTACTCCTACCGTACTCCTACCCTACTCCTACCCTACTCCTAACCTACTCCTAACCTACTCCTACACTATTCAAAATCCTTAATTTAATACGTGCTTCAATTCGAGTGGTCCCGAGTCTACCGTACCGAAGGGACGATCGTCAAATGTTTGACAGGAAAGTAGATAGAACAGTTTATATGGGAAAATGAAATTGTTGTTTTTACTATCTTCCTAGCAATTTTTCCATATTTTATTACCGTTTAAACCTTCCCTGGACTACGACAATCATTTCAATACCAAAATCAGCTAAATCGGCACAGCCGTTCTTGAGTTTTAGCGACTCAAACGAACAGAACAGCAATTGATTTATATATATATATGTATAGTAGATTAGTGGAAAAAAAAAGTACCTAAACTTTCACAGTCCAGTCTACGCCTCGCCTCGCCGTGAGACTAAACCACCTTTAGTGCTTAAATTAAAGCCACCTAGCATGAATAAAGCTTGTCACTAAAATGTATAAAATAAAAATAAATAGTTAAAAAAAATTAAAAACACGACTGCCTTGCCAAAAAACGAACTAAAAAGTAAAAAACAAGTTGTATTTCCTGACTAAACAGATAAAAAAAATTGCCTTAATTAAAAAAAAACAAAAATTGTTTTAATTATTTACTTTTTCCATTATGCCTATTAATTTCTCAGTAGCAGTCCTGAGTTTGGATGTTGGTGATGTGGCCCCGTGTCTCGGAAACCACGTAAAACAGCTGGTATTGTGCCTGGGCTATATGCAAACAGAGAGTACAACTGTGTTTCCACACACTAGTGCACTATATTATCTCCTTCGTACCTGGCATATTTTCGTTGAGATTGGTCACCGTAACCGAAATAGTTCAGGAGGATATTGTCATTACATGTATACCGTGGCATTAAATGGTTTCTTTTACATTTATTTTGATAGGCTTTAACCTCCACCAACCGGGTAATGGCGTAACATACTAACAGCAGAATAGCGTTATTGTTGACAGTTCAGCAACATTCATTGCGTTATTTGCGGTGTTGAGCAGACATATTTTTCGAACATATTATGAAGCAATGGATTAGCAATATCCTTCAAAATTATACAGATTGTGATTGATAGTGTGTGGCACAACTATGGTGCAGGTGAGACAGTAGTCAACAGTAGTAGTCAACAGTCGACAGTAGTCAGTAGTGCTTACCATCGTAAGCAAAGACTTAACAGACAGAGTATAAAGTATAAAGAAAGTTAACGACAAACCTTTTTTAATTATTCTTCTACTAGTTTTTGCCCGCGGATATGCCCGCGTGGATGTCGGAAAATATCCCATGGGAACATACATTCGGGATTAAAAGTACCCCATGTCTTAATCCAGGTAAACACTGAATTAATTCCGTAAAACATTGTTTTCATATTAACTCTATTGCTTTACGCGGCGTACGCCAGTAAACCTTCCAATCAGCATGACTTTTTTCGACATCTTCAACAATCATCGTCAAATTTGCACAAAACCTTATGAATTATACACCTAAACCTTCCTCATGAATCACTCCGTCCGTCTGGTAAAACGGTACGAAAATCCGGTCGATAGTTTTTGAGTTTATTGCGTTAAGCGACAGACGACAGACATGTAATGTTTTGATTTCACACGCACACACGTGCACACCGAGAGCTACTGAAACTATATTTTATTTTATTTTTACTTTTCTTTAAGCCCTTTGTTTACTTATTAGCCTCATCAATTTATCTTTGTGAAGCAGCACAATAAATATTTTTGGCTTTTTTCAGGCGCTATGCGTGACTTTATGCCTGGCCTATAATTCGCCATCATCCAACGAAGAATCAGCTCGAGAGTTTATAGAACACGTTCTCAGGATCCCGAAACCCGACAAGATACTGAACTCCGCACGAGGTAGACTTGAGAGGAGTAGACAGCAGGAGATGATCAGACAACGCGTTACTTCGGATGCTGATTGTGAAGATCCGTCCGAGGTAGTAACATTAGTCGGTATTCTCCTTATTCCGCGTTCAGTGGGAAAGCTGCATAATATTCAACAACAGTAATTGCGTATTTACGTTCATGACCAGACAATTTTTTCAAACATATAAAGCTATGGATTAGCGATATCCGTCAATTTGATCCAGATTGTACTTGATGGTGTGTTACGCAATTAGGATGCTGAAAGGACTGAAGAATGATTTCTAGGGCGCTATGTCAAAAATGAACTCTATTTTTTGATATAAAAAGTTATCCGTTTTTTCTATGCTTTGTAGAGAAGAGATAGAAGTGTTCAAGCTAAGCGAGCTGTCCTACCTATGTCTAAATTGGGCCAGTTATGTTTAGTCCAAAGCAATAAAGAGTAAGTTTAGGAGAGTAACCCTATCGCCTAACTTCTACCAAAGATTATTGGAGTCAGAAACAAAGCTGGTTCTAAAGCCTGCTTTTAATGTTACAGCTGTTACCTGAATACACAGCAGCTCTTCAAGGATCTCGAGAGCTGAGGCAATTGGGAGCACAGGTACCCGGGTTTATTTATTTTAGTCTATATCAAGAATCCACCACCCCCCCTTCACCCCCCCCACTCTTTACGGACAAAAGAAAATAATGAATGAGTATCATATACACATGTACAAACGCCAGCACATCAAGCTACTACAATCTGTCAAATTTCTTTAATAGATTTTCAACTTTATCAATAACGCATTAGGGCTCAAGGTTGATTGGGAAAATTTGACAGTTTCGGGTAGCTTGACCTGCTGGTGTCTGTACTGTGAGAGCAGTGGTGGCTCAATGGTAACTGGTCCGACATACGAATTGTACGTCGTGGGTTCGAACCCCGCCAGGTGCTTTACTTTATGTAATTTATTTCATCAACACTGCTGTCAAAAATCGGTGAAGGTAGACATCGTGAGGAAACCGGCATACTTACCAACAATTCGAATACATGTAACATCTATGAACCGACACTGGGCCTACGTGGTGGATTACAGCCCAGAGAAGGCCTGTGTCCTAGCAGTGGGAACGTTAAAGGCTGATTATGCTATGTACAGTTTAGTATGTTTAGGTTAGTGTCTGGTATCAGTCTTCACTAGAAATCTTCATATGAAATCGAAGGTAGAACAGCTCATACCACGAATAGGTGATAAACTATTTTAGCAACCTGTGAATTTGTGATAGAGGTAGGTACAGTTATATAGTATCCTAAACTTCATCAAGAAAAATGTAACGGGAAGTGAGGTCAAGTTGCACAATGCCATTAATTTAATACAGGTTAGTTTCAGTATTAGGTCAACATCAAAATTAGTCATCCAATTGACATTGCACTCCGCGTGGGATGACTCACTAGAACGGTTCAAGTTGAGATAGAATTCAGACAGGTCATAGACTCTCACCATTATAATACCACGAATACTGCAGTCGAAGGAATATGTATTTTTGTTAAAAAAAATGAAGGAATTTATCTCTAAAGCTCGGAGCCTACAAACAAAAACGAATCGTTTTGCTTACCAATGGTAGCATTTTTTATTGCCAAACTGGGTATATAAATAGATTCGTAAGCTAATTTTACCGGTGATAGCTACTTCCATATGGAAGGGTCTTCTATGCAAAGCTATGAGGTTTTTGCTTCAGTATTGGTAAAGATATAAGAGTCTTAATTTTAACCAATAACGGTTCGTAAATTATGGGAATCGGCCATAAGCCATCACACATACATACTTGGTAAATTTGTAGACGTTTACATGTCTGTAGGCAAAATGAGTTAAAAATATATATATATATATATATATATATATATATATATATTGCTAATTCTGTAAATAGGATAGTGTAATCACTTTTACACGTCACACAGAAATAAGCTAGATGGCGAATATAAAGGATAGTATGATGGAAGAATTACTAACTAAATTCCACCTGAATTGGTTTTCCTCGCTTCGGCCAACCGGGGTACGGAGTCTATTTAAAGACTCCCAGGTTACCCAAGGCAACTCATGTCCAGGTGGGAGGTCTTCAGCAAGTGGGACGAAAGGTTTGGGTAAGGAAGGACAGTCTCGCCACGGCTTCAGTCTTTCTTGAGATTGTTCGCCAGTGAGTGGGACGACACACTTTAAAAAACTGTTTCAGCTTTTAAGCCTTTGTGGCACAAGGATGTTGTCGTGCAAACGGTGTCGTGTGTCGGAAACCATTTTGGCTCTTTCGCTGAAGCTTGCCACCGCTCTACGAATTACTGGTGGCGCTATTCCTGCCAGTGGATACAGAATTTGTACCGGGGTCGGTTTTAGGCAACCAGTGATTATCCGGCACGTTTCATTCAAATCTGTATCCACTAACTTTGCATGGACGGAACTACTCCACACGGGGCACGCGAATTCTCCCGCAGAAAAAGACAGCGCCAGTCCAGGAGTCCGCATAACGTCAGGCGAAGCACCCCACTTCGATGAGACTAGTCGACGTGAAGTCTGTTTCTTTGTCTAGTAGTTTGTCTGTCTGACATAGTGACGGCTTATACTTGCCAACCACGAAAAGCAGAAGATCTCCATTTGGAAATCAGAAGGCCAACTCCCTTAATTAAAAACGTTCAAAATCATTCATTCATTTCATTCAAATCGTTCATTTCTATTCGCAATCTAATCTCAGCGACAATTAATACCAAAAACTTGTCAAAAATGTAGGGATTTTAGAAGTAGTTTTGACAGATTGAGACTGTGAACGTTCTCAAAATTACGGGAATTGCCCCTCAGCTGTACATGCAAATTAGGTAACGGTCCCAAAATTTGGTGACAACCTTAACGTCGGTATGTTTAGTCTACATTCGCTACATTTCTCAAGAGTCGGATTAATCAATCAACTCAGTTAACTATAGTCTTTAGCTTGAAATGACCCTCTTAATTAATAATCAAGCTAATTAGACGTAGAATCTTGTGCACTAACAAGCTGTTCTGAAGAAACGAATATTGTACAACAATGCACTAGCTTAAACTTGGGAGGCGTTCATGTGCGGAAATATGCTAAGTTTCTGCTGACATGTGGAAGCAGATTTCTTATTTCTTTAGAGCTTCTCAATGGTTGACCTCCAGGTCGACCATTGAGAAGCTCTATCATATCATTCCCAGGATAACTCGGTTAAGCATCCATGCTTAACCGACTTATCCAGGGAATCATGTGCGGATGTCTTATGAATAAAGTCAGGGTAAAAAAAAATATAAACTATGCGACTACACGTTAAGGGCTCCTGCTGTGGGCTACGGACCTCGGCTTTACGTGACACTGGGGCGGCAGCAAGGGACAGGCTGGATCGGATGTAGATTATATAGGGAGGAAGATAAAGCTACAGGCTCAGTGGCTCGGGCCCTCGGGCCCGACCCTTGCCCAAGCCACTGCGGACGCGGACCGTGCTGTTTTAATAGGTAGGAGACCGACATATCTCCTCTTCTTTCTCCCTAGACGGGGGTAATAAGTACATGAGGATTTCCTGACGACAAAAAAAAAACGGGTAGCTAAAAGCAAGCCCAATAATCATGCAGTTACCTTGTTCTGATGTAACTTCGTCCAAAAATAAAAATGTGCGTGATCGTTTCCAAATCATTTTCGTGTCTATTTTTAGAACTCACTCGTAATTACCACATTAAGCAATTTTTCGTGCAATCGTTGAGCAATCTAACGATTATTTTATAAGGTGATAGTATGTTGTTCGCTGCGGCGCATGCGCATGGCAATAAGTGGAAATTTACCAAAGCCTAGTCGGATGGGCTGACCTTAATATAGAACATAAAAGATACACGGTTTTTTTGTAACTTTCGCGCGTCTGCACCGCATACCTATCATAAAGGGCCTGGCTACGGCAAAAACAAACTGACCCATTTCCTCCTACTTTTGTTGTAACTTAATTCTAATGATTTTGGATAATTACCGTTCATTCATTTTCAATCTATTCTATGCATAAGTTATGTATATATGTAGGTACTTTCCTACATTGAACTGTTTGGTTGAATAGTAATAAATACTACTACATGTGGAATAAACGTTGGTTTAGTTCAACGTAAGTAACTGAATTTATTAACCAATACAATTATTTAGGGACGAAAGATGTGAGATCATAATCATCACTAGTTACAAGAAAGTTCAAATTAATTTTTTAATAAAATAAAATGTTTTTGTACGAAGCCTTTGAAAAGGTGTAGGGTAGGTTGGTGTAAGATGACGCACTTTTGAAACGATCGGTCATAAGAAAATAACAACGTTTCGAAATCAAATTGATATATTGTAAATCTTTGACTTATTGGTACACAATAGAACCTTTGAATCAAAATCACATCTATTATCTTTGGACAAATTTTCATATAAACTTAAAAAAAAAAGAAATGCGCACTTTTACACAACCCATCCGGTAAGTTGGCGCAGCAAAGCCGATAAGATGGCGCAGGTAATGCGAGGTCATCTAAGGGAGGCAAATGTCGCATTTAAAGACACCAAATCCGAGATATCCCGTACATTTATCATGCCACCATTCTTGACACACTGAGCATTCTATCCAGTCTTCTTTTAAGGGTTCCTTATATATTTCCTGACACCCAGGACACCTTTTTATTCTAAGAGAATTGAAATTTTCAAATTGATATATTTTTTTAATATTAGTCTAGCAGTTGTTAATTTAAAACAAACATATAAAAATTATGTGGATATAAATTTAAAAAAAGACAGTCCAACCCCAAAAAATTAAAAATAGGGTTTGTAAGATGGTGCGCGCGATCTTGTACCCGTTCAGTGCACCATCTTACAAAGTTCCCCACAATACAGAAATCATTGCACTAACGCCATCTCCTATGAAATACCAGAATTATTTCGTGTGTTTAGTCAAAAAGTCATTCAAAACATGTATAAATGCATTGTTTTTTACTTCCAAATGAGAATAAAATTAGATTAAAACTGTTCAAAATCTTAAGACTTACCTGGAACAATCGTTTTATGAGCAAATCGAATATTTTTTTGCGAGCACGGACGGGCACAACTAGTCAACAAAACACGACTGAAGTTAGCTGCTTACGTCACACCAGAATTCATATAATATTAGTAGGATTTATAATAAAATTATACACGCATACAAACAGACAAGAAGAAAGGAACAGATGACAAAGATGGTTCATAACAAATTGCCAAGACACATTGCCAAGCAACATTCATTATCTCACACACACCCTTTGTATAATATTTTTTCATAGACTAACTACGTTTAATAATATAGCCTTCTTATTTCAGAAACATTACCCAATCTGTCACCTAGAAAGGAAAATCAAGAAGCTGAATACCAATGAGTACGAGTACCGACCAGCGTACTATGAAGAGGTTCGTTGTACTATGACGTCGAGCGACGACGTCGGGGACACTAATGAGGTATGTGCCCCTATTGAAGCTTCGACAACTGCCCAACAGGCCTAGACAATAGCTCTTAATAACTAGGCGATCGACCAATCACTGCTGCACGTATCTAACAAAGAGAGCATCACAATTCACTGTCTACAAACATTTGTTAATAATTCTAATGCAATAAAGTAAACTAACAAGCATTCTGTTTTTTTTGCGTTGGAATTTTAAATCAAGGTCACTAATGCTTGACCAGTATTTATTTATTTCATATTTATTTAGTTAATAGCTTTATGTGCTGATATTACATTTATAACTAATGCTGGTCTTTGCACTGTCCAATGTCGAGATTTAAGAACACATGACCATTGACGAATGATGATACATCGGATCTATCGTAAAAAAAATCAAGACATTACCATTACCCTAATTGCGTTATACACTATCGATCTCAATCTAAATAATTTCTAAGGATCCATTGCTTCATAATTATGTTCGTTGGGTCCTGGGTTAGATTCCTGGGTCGGGCAAAGTGTTCTCCATTGGGAATTTCTTAATACCAGCCTGAAGTTTGAAAGTTGGCGGTGTGATACCCCCGTGCCTCGGAAAGCACTTTAAGCCGTTGGTCCGGCGCCTGATCTCTCTCCGGTCGTGTCGGATTGCCGTCCCATCGGACAATGAGAGTGAGGCAAGAGAGACTGCACCTGTGTCTCCGCACACATCTGTACTCTACGATATCTCCTGCGCCGAAGGCTGGTCTCCGCTGAGATTGATCGCCATGGCCGAAATTCGGTCTGGAGGACTTTTTCATGATCGTTCTCTAAATTAGTCGACTCAACAACGTAAATAACGCAATGAACGCTGTTGAACTCTCAAAATGAAAGCCATTGCTACTGATAGTGTGTTACGCAATTACCCCGCTGATTTTTCATTTGACGGTGCATGACATTACCGATGTAGAGATAATACCTATCAGTATTATTTTTTTATAAAGATAAAGCAAGAGGAAGGAAAGCCATTACAATTTCTTTAAAAGCCTTCTCTCTGCGGTAATGTTTCAGATCTGTTCGAGCCTCGGTTTTGCGTGTGTCCAATGGAACAAAACTATCCATTTGACAAGAAGACGATATACCAGGTAAATATATATATATTTTTTTACACTATTATACATACTTTACTGCTTTGTACAAATGACGCGTGAACTTGTTCTGAACGCGCTCCAACATTACAGCGTACTTAACTTCATGTGGAGCCCATAGGATCGCACTATGTTCCAGATGACTCCTGACTACTACTACTCTACTCATACAGGACCCTAACTGCTGTGATGTTGGTGAAGCTTTGTGTCTGTCTCAGAACAAATCCCAAGTTTCTGTACGCCTTCTTACATGTCCTGGTTACCTGCTCACGGAATGTCAGATCGGGAGTCATGAAAACACCCAAGTCTTGCACCTCCATGACTCGTTGCATTGGCGCCGCGTCCAACCCGTACTCATAGAGCAGGGGTGCCCGAGCACGGGTGAAACTCATCAACGAGCACTTAGATACGTTGAAGTACAGTTTGTTTTCATGGCTCCATTGTACTATTCGAACGATGTCTGCCTGTAGCCGCCTGCAATCAGACTCGGACCTAATCTCAAGCACCAACTGGAATTCATCAGCAAATAATAACCAAGAGCCATGTCTTACGACTACCGGCAAATTGTTTATCTTATGAATTCTAGAGGCCCCAAGTTGGTGCCCTGACTTGCAATATAAGTCGGATTCACATCCGTTGCAGTCCACATACTGCTGTCTGCCTTGCATGTAACTGGCGAAAAACCGCAATAGATGCCGGATACATCCGACCTCTACTAGCTTCCGTGGTAAGATGTCATTGTCGACGGTGTCAAAAGCTTTTCTGAAGTCAAAATAAGCTGTGTCCACCTGCACCCCAACATCCACCGCCGGCACCACGCGTCCCTTGAAATCAAGATTGGTAGCAGTGCTGCGCCCTGGTCGGAGTCCGTGCTGCGCATCCGATAACTGTCTGCCCACTTGTTCTTGCATATAGCGCTGAATGGCAGACTCTAACACCTTTGCCGGCGTCGAAAACACCGCCACCGGCCTATATCCACTGATGTCAGCTCCTGTCCTGCCTTTGGACACTGGAATGACTCGCGTAATCTTCCACCAAGCTGGGAATATCACAGAATGAAGACAGACGTTAAATATATAAAGTAACGGTTCCGCGAGTACCCTACCACAATCTTTAACCACTCAGCTCGACTAGATTTTGACATATAACATATCAGCTGACTGGACGGGATGTTGCGAATTACGTCACGAAAATCAGGAAATTACATCAACTTTCAGCATTCAAATTTATTATGAAAAATATGTTTTTATACAATAGCTATATTTGTGGCAAATAATTATATGTTGAGGTCGGTCAAACTTCGTTAGTCTACTACGAAAGTTGTTTAAAATAGGTATTACTACACCTATCCAAAAGGTAAGATACTCGTAAGGTACCTTAAACTTGCTGGAAATTTTACAACTTATTCTCTTGCTGAAAATATGCAAAAGGGAAAATAAAGATATTATCATTCTCTCCGCATTACATACTGACACACAGGTGCTTGAGGGCACACTTAGTTCCCTGTACATTAAATATGTGGGTTCTCAGAACCAAATTAAAGAGCATATTCTAGCTGCTAGTGAGTAAGTTATGTGTCAGTGTGCTTGTCAGGTTTCAAACCCTGTTGCTGTCCAGCCTGAGGCAACGGAGGACCCGTCCCAGACTGTGAGTTTGTCTCAAGATTGTATCCTTAACCAAGACGTACCTTATATAGTACAAGATTTATCTGAAGTGGCTCAATTTGAGATTGGTAGTTGTCCATCTTTCATTAGTCATGATTGTTATGATTCAGTTATGTTCTCAGATAGTATAGGAAGAGGTTTAGGTAAATAAATTAGTAACAACCTGACTTATTCTACTCAAAATTATTGTATGCCAGGGTCAACCTACAAACAAATAATGGCATCAGTATCAGGAAATGTATGTAATCAAAAAACCAACATTACTGTATTTGTAGGTAATAGTTCTAACATAAAAAAAATATGAAATCACTGACTGTGTAACTGAGTTGTTAAAGTAAAATTGTAGTAAAATAAATTGTGTGCTTTTCCATATTTTGATAAATTGACAGATAGATAAAACAAGTATATTCATATGCTTATTAAACATATGCATTTTTTAGTTAGTCATCACAGTGACAAGCTTGTATATTTTGACACCAACAGTTTTGTGCAAACTTTAAAGTCGACTAGGGATACTGTGTATCTGCCTGTTATTTTTAGACACAATAGCAAGGCTATTAGCTTCTTATATGTATAAACTCAGACATTAGTAGTATGTAGAAGTCGTGTATTATTAACACCACAATGGTTAGTAATAATACTAATAATAAGGTCTGGAAAGATGAGTCTGAAATTCTGAATAAATGTAGCTCAAATGCAAAAAGAAAGAACAAAATGATATAAATCTATATAATTATATAAAATTCAAAGTCCTGACTGATACATCAACGCACAGCCTAAACCGCTGGTCCTAGAGACATGAAATTTGGAGGGTGTGTTCTTCGTGAAGAGTCCACTAAGAAAGGGTTTTTCGAAATTCCACCCCTAAGAGGGTGAAATGGGGGGATTTTGTTTGTATGGAAATTCTTATTCTTTGAGTTAATAAACTTAAAACTTGGCACCAATACTTAATCTAAGTAAATTATGAAGTTTGCCATTTTATGTTTTTCTAAACTACCCCCTAAAAGGGGATTGGGAGGTTTCAACGTTCGTATGGAAGAATTTTAGCGCGGGGTCCGATTAACTCGAAACTCAGTATTTATACCTAGGATCGAAAGTAAAGAATAATGTGTCTCAGGGTTTTTCAAAAATTACCCCTGACGGGCTGAAAAGGCGTAGTCAATTTTACAGGGGAGGATTTTACTGCATGATTGACTCCAAAATTAGTATAAATAATCTTTGAGTCAAGTTATGAATACATCCCAAACGATTTGTTTAAATTCTATCCCTGTGGGGGTGAAATAAAAAATATGGGTATACAGTTTATATGAATAATCTTCTTCATTAGATTAATAAACTTGAAACCTTTCAAGAATAAGCCTGAGTAAGTAATAAAGTTTATCATTAAACTAAGTTTTTCAAAACTACTCCTCAAAGGGGGGGATATAGGGGTGTTGAAGTTTGTCTGGATGAATTTAAGAATGCGCGGTCCAATTAACTCGAAACTCAGTGTTTATACTTAAGGCCAAAAATAAAGAATAACATCCTATCCGGGTTATACCGTTTTTTTTTTTTTTTTTTTTCTGGGTGGGAAATCATCAAATGACTCCTCCCGCTCTGGGCGGAGCAGAAGGGAGTGTCAGACTTTTACTGACTAAAACCCACCCGTGTTCCTTCAGTTGCCTGTGCCAGGGGCCACGGTATCTCTTTCGAACAACCCGCAGCCCCGGCGGCATCGGCCCTAGCGGACCCCGTCAGTTCGTGCTGACAGCTCTTTGAGGCGCGCGTGGAACACAACGCGCCGTCGACCCGGGCCTGGTCCTTACCGGGCGGCGAGCTGCCCATAGCTCGCCGCCCACAAGCCCGCGCCTACGGTGGCCGGGAGTCGGCTGTTGACTCCCGTCCAGGGCGTCTCCTGCGGCGGCTAGGAGCGCGAGGGTGCAGCGATTGCCTCTCCCTCGCGCGCTCCGCCTCCTCTTTCGCAAGCATTACTGCTTCGCAGAAGGAGGTGACGGCCTCCCATTCACTCTCGCTCCGGACCATGGCTTGTATGAGGGCCGGACGCGAGAGGTCGCCGCCGCCGATCGCCGCCAAGAGGACACGGCGAGGTCCCGCCCAAGCCGGGCAGACCTCCACCGTATGCTCCACCGTGTCCTCCGGGCGATCCCCACAGTGGTGACACCCTGGCGTTTCCTCCCGCTTTATCCTGAACAGGAACCTCCCGAAACAACCGTGTCCGGTGAGGACCTGCGTCAGGCGGAAGGTGAGGGCGCCGTGGCGCCTCTCGAGCCACTCCTCAAAGAGGGGACTTATCGCCGCAATTGTGGCGTGCCCAGCGCTGGGTTGCGACAATCGCACTCTCCATGCCGCTATGAGATCCCGCCGGAGCTCTGTCCGCTGTGCCGTGATTTCTCGCGGCAGCGGAGCAACGCCCCGGCGTTTTGCCTCCTCTCGCCACTCCCATATGTGGGCGAGGACTTTGGCCTCCAGATCCCATGGCGGCAATCCGGCAAGGAGGCTCGCCGCCTCAGCGGAGACCGTGCGGTATCCTCGAAATCCGGGTTATACCTATCAGGGTTTTTCGAAAATCCACCCCTAACGGGTTGAAAAGGGGTAGTTAATTTTACTGGGGAGGATTATAATGCGTGGCTTGATTAACTCGAAAATTAGTATTGATACTTTTGACAGAAAATAATTAATAATAAGTATTTAAAGTTGTCGAAAATTGACCCGCCTGACGGGGCAAAAAGGGGTAATTCGATTTTTAAGGGGAGGAACTTGAAACTGTATGCTACATTTTCACACCTAAACCACTGAACTTCTGATATGGCAAAGAGATAGATGGCTTCCTGGGGAAGGACATACTTTTTATCCTGGTAGCACGTTCCCGTGGGCTAAGTTCCGACATCCACGCGGGCGAAACCGCGGGCAGAAGCTAGTACTTACACAAATTGTACGAAGGAGGTTCCATGTCCCTCACTCAATGTGAGTTCATTGCCCGGTGATGACATTGAAGTCTTAGGGTTAACTCCAGATAATCTTTTATACAAGCTTGTAAGACAACAGAAGGTACCAGTAAGAATATTCTTATACCTAACAACAACAAGGTATCTTCTTGCTCTCAATTAAGAAAAGGAGATCAGCAGAATGCCTTGAAATTATTTCATCAAAATGTTCAAGGTATTTCTTCCAAATTATTAGAAATTGAAATCTTTTAGAAAAAACAAAGTTTGACATTGTTTGTTTAACTAAACATTGGTTAAAGGATTACCAAATGGTGATTAATTATGAGAACTATAGTTTTTGCAGTTGTTTTAACCGTAAATCTATGCTACGTGCGTGGAGGTTCTCTAATCTTGATAAAAAATTGTTTAAAATCCAAGCATCGAAACGATATAGTGGATTTATCAGTTAAACATTGTATCCAACTGTCCTGTGTCGAGCTAGATAAGCATTTGTTGTAGTCCTAGCGAAACTTGCATCCAGTAATAAAACCTCAATTATTTCTGGTGATTTTAATATTAATATTTTGGAAAATAATTCAAATAGCAGTAGATTATTAAGCCTTTTTAAATCGTTAAATTTATTGAATGTTTTTACAGAACTGACTAGAGTAACTCCAACTTCTGCTACTTGTTTAGATAATGTCTTCTGCAATAGTGATTATTTAGATAAAGCCATCGTAAATTATCTGCCGTCTGATCATAGTGGACAAACGGACCTGTTTAGTTGAAATAAATTATTTGAGTTTGAGTTTGATTCTTACTTTTAGCATTTTCATACTTAAACTACTTATAAAACGCGATCAAATCTTGTTAAAACTTACAAAAAATTGTGTTTCGACGTGACACTTCTTAGTGCTGCAATTTTTGTATCGAAATCAGAAAATTGGGTGGATGCACTTAATTTTCTGATTTCGATACAAAAATACGGTAAAGATACGGTGTGGTTAGGTGTGTAACTTTATATGGTTCAGTACGTCCAAATGAAAAAAAATGGAACCCTTACAGGATCACTCGTGTCTGCGGGTCTTGTCTTTTCTTATTTGCTTCGAATCTACTGGACCGATTAAATTGAAATTTGGTACACATATATGAAGGGCAAATTAGGAAATTAAAAAAAAAGTTTTGCTTACTGTACGTCCGTGTGGCATATCAAATGAAGGGCTCGTTATGGGGGTCTGAAATATATTTGCTTAATAACTAAAAAAATATCTCTGAAACCACTGATCCCAAATTTAAAAAAAAATTAGAATGTAGTTGATTATAAATTCCAGGAAATCCTATCAGAAGTCTTGTGTTCTTGTGAGTCTTAAAATAACATGGTAAATCTCTAAATATAGTGTGTACATAATTACATTTGCAGTTGGAATGTATAGGAGAACATGTTTTTCAACTAGAATGTTACGTTTGTTTTTGGGATTCATTATTGGTACAACATGGTGAATAACACAGTCACCGTACGGAACCCTCTCCACGCGACCTCAACTGACAGTAGTCCGGTTTTTTATAGGTTAAAACTGGAATTATTTAGATATTTTGAACCCGCTTTTTAAAAGAAGGAGGTTCATAATTCATCTTATACATATGTATGTATGGCAGTGATGCCTGTGCACCACTGCCAAATATGAACTGAATTGATGTTTTTAGGCTCTCCGAGGTCGTAAAGGTTTCCTTATTGTTTCATCATGGCGGTCTGTCTATGTGCCGGTCGGTCTGTCTCTCTGTCCGTCTGTACAATTCTAAACTAACCGTAAAATCTAGATTTTGACCAATTTGCACAGACCAGCCTTTCTTACAGGGGTTTAACGTGGATGTTTTCGCGGACGCGCGTTGTGGGACGAAGTAGGTACTGCTTATGTCCCAAGCTGCTTAGGATAAAATTTAAGAACTGTAATTTTCTGATTTCGAATGTAAATGATCTGAAAATACTTTCTTTTTTAAACGACCGAGGTTGGTTTACAAATTGAAGATTGCGACTACTTAAAGTTAAACTTCTTCCACAGATTTTGTTGAAGGCTATTATAATTTGACTATCTTTCGTCATGGTTTGTCATTTTCATAGTTTTCGGGGATAGTGCTGATTGATACCCAATAAGATGAACATTCTGGATTTTAAGATGGCCGCTATCCCAAATAATATAAATAAAATATTGTAAACAGATTCTCATAGCCATCAGTTTCATGCCGATTGTAAACTCGATACCCAAAATCCGTAAAAAAACGGAACCCATAATTTCGTCATGTCAGTCTGTGCGTTGGTTGGGATGTCAATGCCATTAGCCTTTTTACTCGTAGACTATTAACACTATATCGATGAAAATTTGAAATAAGGTGTATTCTTTGCACCGCAAAAAGGTGTAGTAAAATTACGATAAACATAATTAGGGATATTATTATTACATTCTCCATGCATGTAACCGAGGGTTGAAAAAAATCTATGCACATAAGCAAGTGGGGGTATTGTTGGATCTCATACTTAATTAAAATTATAAAGATGTTTCTAATTGGCTTTGCTTTTAAAGTCAATCGTTTCTGAGATATAGGATATTTTCGTTTACAACCGCAGAATTAACTTTGTTTTTTACAGTTTTTATGAAATACAAACTTATTTTTGCAGTCGATCAAATTAATGATATGCATTGTGCATGCGTAAATATTCATCCCAAGTACGGGATCTTTCACTGTGCGTGGTCCGACATACACTTGGCCAGTTTTTTTTTTTTAATTTCGTTGGGAAATTACCACAAAAACAAACAATTTCTATTACTCAAGTAAACTAATATAAATAAAAACTACCGCTCATTGCAACTAACAAAACATAATGGAATGTAAAGTGTTTGCGGAATACCTACCCAATTTATAGAATTAATTTGTCATCATTCCCAAACTTTTGCTAAGCCTACCTAAAAATGTATACTGGGCATTCTGTACCAAAGTATCAAAAAATAATAATTGTACAATAAATAAAAATAATTTTGACCAGCGAGCGCATTCCGAATATAAATTCAAATATAGAAACAATTCGGCGCGAAATTTAATAAATGACTATGGTCATAGGGTCCTCTGTTATTGACTCAGTTTCAATGTAATGTCCAAAAAACGATTAAAATTATATTAGGAAAGCATAAATAATTACTATAAATAATGCTTGTTGTATTTAATGCTTAAAATAATTTTATTTCAATTTCTGAGAATCGATTTCTGACATTGGACATATTAATTACTCGGGTCAATCGAAATTAAAAAAAAAGTCGTTTGTCAGAATCGCTTTCGCACATCATTACGATAAAAAAAACAATAATCGTCGGCGATTTTGAACAGAAATTGAGTAGGTTAATGAATAATACGTGTTATTGGACCTATGTTTCAATATTACGTTAGGATTTGGGCATTTTCGTGTTGTTTATAATATTTGTAATAATATTTTTCACATTTTTTATCTAAATGTGTGTGTGTGACTTTTGTGAAAAGTAAAAATGTAAACGCACGATTGGCGCGAAATTTCAACTTTAGATATAAAAAAAAATATTACCACTAGGTACTTTTCTAACATGAACAATGGATGAATTCGTCAAATAATTAAATGATGTATTATTCATTGCCCCTGTGGTGGAGATTGGATTTTCGAAATTCCCAATTTTTATGTTTTATAGCCTCGACCACCACTATCATCAAAAGTGCGTTTATCGCATTTACAGACTTGAATTTAATAAAGGTAAATTAATAAACTAGCGCGCTAAATATGGAAGATTGAATGGCGATAACATACTTATGAGTGTTTTATCCAACTCTCTTAATTAACGCGCATTCATAAGATTTGATGGGTAGCATAATCAATATTTACATTATCGATTATGGGTGTCGAATGTCTTTCCAAATCCAAATGCCAATGGGACCCGGTACCGAGCCAGCGGAGGTTCGTGTGTTCGGGTCCATTCCGGGGCGCTTCCGAACTATACGGTTAAAAAGAAACGCTGGTATTACCATCCGGGCCCGCGATCGCTTAGGCTTGAGGCGGTCCAGTGCACTTTTAACGTCCCTAAGACTTAGATTATTCGCACGCATGCACTAGCAGTGTTCCCTGCTTCATCGCTACAAAAAGCCGCCGTGGGCGACGGACCTTAGAAAGCCGGTTCTATTCGATGTATATACAGGTTGCTACTTTTTTTTGTTATTGTATTAGTGTTTTGCACAGTATTTCCTTAAACTAAGTTGTTTATGTAGTTTTAATAGTATTTTTTCTTGTTGGTGGGGTAATATAGCCGATATTACCCCACCAACAAGCGGGGGTATAAATATGAGAATGCAGTTTCCATTACCAGTAATACAGCGGTCTTCGTGGCCCCACCTTTATTTACTTTTTGAGTTTTGGTGGTGGCATTTTTTAATATTTTCTGTATTTTATGACTTTTAGAATTGTTCTGTTGACTAACTACTTCTGCGAATGTAGAAGGAGGGTTTTCGACTATATCGGTTATAATGTCTTGAGTTTGTTTAGTATATACATTTTCTTCCATTTATTCCTGATCAGTTTTATTTTATTATCCAAATCGGATCCAAACACAATCGCTTCAGCCTGGCTGTCCATACGGGTCGTCATTTCGGCTCGAAACTCCTTTATTTCCTCGAGCAGCATTGAATCAGAGTCCATTGTCGGTGAAAAACTAGACTGTTATTCATCTTGTTTTTAATGGGTTTATGATTCTGTTTTTCATTCTGTTATTCATGGGCCTGGTGGTGGCAGTCTTAAATACAGATGTCTTACCGATGAGCGGGGTTCCCATGTTCCCTCTTTTAGGCATTGAGCAGGTACACTCTGGACACACCCAAGTCATTCGACTCACATCGAGTCGGTGTCGATCGGTGTAACATTGACAAACAAAGATTTCTTCCATAGTATTGCACCGCCTCCATACGGCCTTCCCTTTAACACACCCGCACTCATGTCCACTGCCGATACTCCGTAGTATGAAAAGTCAGGGTGAATAATAGGGGTTAAAGTATGAAATTGCCGTTTCATTGTAATAGGTACTTCGAATGGACATAGAACCTTCATGGTTTGATATTTTTGAGTGAACTTTTTTCACATGGTACCTATGAAGTTCTTCTATTAAAAAATGTGCAACATTCGATTATCGACTTTCAGTTGTTTTTTTTATTCAGCTTAGACAAGAAAGATGGATACTTCGAAAAGTCGAGTTAATTTTGAATACGAGTTCCGACGCGGAACTAACGCGGCAGAAACAGCTCGCAATATCAATGTTGCGTTTGGAGAGGGGATTGCTAATGAACGCACCGTGCGATTTTGGTTTAAACGCTTTCGTGATGGAAAAGCAAATCTTACCAATAAAAAGGTAACGGTAACTGTTTGGTGGTCTCAGCATGGTGTTATTCACTATAGCTTTCTCCGATCTGGTCAAGCAATAACGGCAGATGTCTACTGTGCCGAACTCCGAACAATGATAGCAAAACTAGCAGTGAAACAGCCCCGACTCATGAATCGATCTTGACCATTATTGCTCCATGATAACGCGAGACCTCATACAGCACGAGAAACCGTTTTAACTCTACGAGAACTGCAATTAGAAACCATTCGTCACCCTCCGTATTCGCCAGACCTTGCTCCAACGGACTACCATTTTTTTCGTGATTTGGACAATTTTCTACGTGATAAAAAGTTTTCTTCTCAGGAGGCAGTACAAAATGCTTTCACACAGTTTGTCGAATCTAGATCACGAGAGTTCTATCGCAAAGGCATAAATGACCTTCCTATTAGATGGCAGCAATGTATAGATAATATTGGTAATTATTTTGATTAAATAAATATGATAACTTAAAAAAAAAAAAACGAATTTCAATTTTTCAGTACAAATCGGCAGTTTCATACTTTAACCTCTAATATTATTAAGGTAACCTAAGTCATCAGGTAGCAGCCAATGTTCTTGTAGGGCAACTATTTCATGTGTTTCACATAGGGCTGTGACATGGTTACATGATAGTTTTATAGATCGGCAGTTTAAAGAGACTAGGTTAATTTTCATTATTTTTTAGCGCGCAGGAGGCTTATTCAGGTCTGTATAAACGCGTTTTACTCTATCTAACTCTTCTGACTCCACACCACGAGGCCAGAACTCTGCGTCTAGGAGAGTGGACTCCTCATCTTGTTCGATGGTTATTTCGAACGAAGAAAAAGCCGTTACTTTATATCGTGAAAGTTTTTCAACCTTCACAACCATGTGTCGGCAGTCCATGATAAAATCCCTAATATCTATTTCGAGGTCTGAGTATCAAAGCGTGACGCGTATATTATAAAGGTCGTCGCACTTAATTTGCATCTTTTTTGTTACTATCAGAAGCTATCATCAGATTTTTAATTTCATGGAAGGTCCTCTGCCAGTAAAAAAAAAAAAAGTTTTTACATTTATACCTGTAATTTAAAAAAAAACCGGTTTATCCAAAATGGAAAAATAAAACTACGCAATTCAAATTCACTCAGTTCAATGCACTTGGTTCTCTTTGTTGTTTATTTTTTTTCTTTATTTTAAGGGTTTTAACGCTGGGCGATGACGTTGCCCTGTAACATCAGCATAATCGATTAACCTGAAAACACATAACACTTATTTTAAAACAAAGAATGCCAGTTTGCTTTTTCTTAGTTCGTTTAATTTTCTAAATTATCACTTTGGTGAAGTTTTTCACAGAAGTTTTCGAAGGTTCCTTATTATTGTAAAATAACTGTAGGATGCATTCATAGATATGCGTGGATGCATCCTACTTTGCAAAAGAAAACTATCACAAGAACCTTGGTACTTTAACTTTTTTGAACTTGTAATTTCAATGTGTGATTTTGTGAAATTTCATGCCACCGACTTCCCAAATATCCAATGGCCCCATTGTTTGACTGGTAAAGCTTTGGCTGCCTAAGAAAGCGGTGAACGGTCACATATCTTGAGTCCGCGTATCACTGGTCAGTTTCCCTCAGTCGTCAGTTTATTTAATTCGTCAGTTTCACTGATTCGTCAGTTTTACCGATCAGCCAGTGATACGCGAGCTCATAAAATTGTTTAGTATAAGTAGTTTAGTTTTAGTTATTACTAGTAGTGGCCGATTACTTGAATGTGTCGTGCAAACTGTAAATATAAGTTGGATACTAATACATAAATTAATTAATTAAAACAATAACGGCTGTCAAATATAGATCATGCTTTGACATTTGTTAATGTCATATATTAAAGACAACCGTTATAATTTGACGGCACCGCTTCCCTAGGAAACTAAAGCTTATCCGAAGTTACTTATTGTTCCAGTGATTGTTGGGAAACGAGCACCATGGTGATACCAGCTGGCTGCGAGTGCATGTGGCCAGTACACCGCCTCGGAGACATGAACCTACGAGTGTAGACAAAAAATAGAAGATCAGATCCTCCATCGCGGAACACATCATGACCCAAATTATGTTTAACCAAAAATATTTTACTGTGTATCCACTACCTGCCATCCGGCTTACCCTTCGGGACATTCAGGCGAGGTAAAATAAAATGTTATTCTTACCAACCATTACAAGAAAAAAATCTGAAGATTCTTAATATAGTTTTAAGTGCAATCGACTGGACTAGTCATTAAGGCAAAGTTGCACCAAGTGATTACCGTTACCGCGCCATTATTCTCGTGGAATGATATAAAAAACCAGGTTGTACAAATCTAGTCAATTGACGTGTCGATTTAACCATACTTAACTATACAACGTAGTCTTTTAACGTAGTCATTCGGTATCAACGATCAATTCATTCATTGCATCATTTTCGTCATCACCTCTAATAAATATCATTATTATGCCGTACAAGTTTATTTTTGGACGTAGAGCTCTTCAAGCATACATCTTTTACCTGGAACCAGTCAAGAGCGCGTCTACCATCTAAATCTTCATCAGTAGGTCATCTTATGCAATAACAATGAGCTAGTGCACTATCAAATTACCGTAACCCTTTTGAATGAGGAGAAGGTAAACAGTCATTTTGGTGCAGCGAAACTAAGATACTGAATTATATTCGTATAGACTCATGGCCATTTTAACATATTGGAGGCCCTAGGCACTTTAGGCTACTGGAGCCCCTATGGAGATTCTAGGATGCAAGAACGAACAAAGTGAGCTTGAAATTTTTAACACCCTGCCTCTGATAGCCCCAAGCTACGACACTGGCGGGAAATAGGGGCCCCATGAATCAAGGGGCCCTGGGCACTTGTCCAGAGTGGCTAATGGAAAAGAAGGCCCTGTATAGATTGGTTCGGAGTAATGTCCTTTAAGTTTGGGGGGATTGCGCGAATTTAAGAGCTTATATACATATTGCTTGCCCACTTATACATGTAAACAAGACACTCCGACGTGCATATATTAATATTTTTAACTATAAGATTTATAAATGTCTGAGAATTTTTTTGTTGCTTACAATGAATATTATTAATAAGATAAGCATAGTAAATGTGTAGTTAATACGTAATTAAATAATTTACAAAAAAAGTTGTATTATGTATTATATGGATACAAGAATACAACATAAGTTTCCGCTACAATTTTTTTTGTTTGTTTAATATCCTATAAATTGATTTATTTATGATGAGTTCTGTTTACGTTAACCGGAGCGTAGTTAACTTTGACCACCTATTTATTATTAAATAAGCTAGTATTTGGGTAAGTCAAAGTTGTAGAGATACAGTCATCGTTACCTCTAGTATACCCTGTTTCAAATTATTCGATGAAAATGTAAAGAAATGAGTCAGAAAATGCACCTACCTGCGGATGCCAATTTGTACTGCCCCTTACAAATTGAGTGCTTTGATTTGATTGTCCATTAAAAAAATTAAACCCGAACTTTGAATCTCAAACCACCTTTTAAACATATTTTTTATTTGACAAACAATAATTGCTGGAAGAGTGAGGTATATAGTTGAAACCTTCTAAATACAGATGAATTTGTTACCCTATTCTTACGCAATCACTCACAAAACTCCCTTTAGTGAGAGATTGCGTAAGAATTTAACCTGAATAGGGTTTGTTTACACTTTCATAAAAAAGTTTTGGAACAGATTATGTAGAGTTAGGGCTAATAATTCCGAATGGGAATTATTCCACCAGAAGAGTTTAAAATTCCTTTGGTAGTGTGCAAATGTTCTAAGATTGACTGTTGACTACGCCGCTGTGCTTATAATTTAGGTATTTTACTCCTATATGGATAACTACGTCCCAATTATTATTGTACCTATGTAAAAGTAACAAGAAATTCCTTTGGAATTAAGTTTAATAGAAAAGTAATAATAAACAAACGCAAATAAACCCAATCGTTTTTTTAATAAGCCCACTACTGCACGTCTTTATTTAATGAAACACGTCATCCTATAATGTACAAATCCCTACCTTTCTCTAACAGAACCCCACATGGCCACAACATGGTATACCAAGGTAGCACCTACAGAGGCTTGTTTAATTTAGTCGCCTCTACGGTATTTAACATTTATTTGCTTACTTGAACCCATTAACAAGTTAAAGTTCAATATTATCACAGGCTCCCGTTGAGTAGACTCCGCGCATGCGTGCGAGAGGTAGGTATCGCGAGAGACGCCCGCGCCGACACCAACACCAGTGGGTGGTTCCTGTCTTGCCGAGACACCGCGGAGGTCTTGTGCCTGTGTGCCATCTGTTAGACGCTTATCTGCTCGCGACTCTGCACCGTCACTGCTAAGACACTCAGTCCGCTGCGACATGTGCGCGAAAGAGGCTGTCCCTAGCTCCACACCGTTTGAACCGCTCCGCAGTTCGCATCGTCGTCACAAACAAAACAGTAAGTTTGTATCTTTAAGTGGCGTAACGGAAACCAATCGAAACTGATCGACGTAATTTGGCAGTTATATATAATATTGCCGGGAGCTATTACCTTTTGTATAGAATCGATCTTTGGTTTTCAAAGTTATTTGTTGTGGAAAATAATTGATTACCGCGAAATGAAAACAACCCATAATTAATTCTATCATTAATTGCTTTGACATCCATAGTTCTTCAACGGCGAGTTTTTCACGATATTTCTAACAAACCTTCAGGTACCTGTGCTAAAGTTTTATCGTTCGTATCTAAGGGCCGGTTTTTTGATCCGTAGTTATACTCAACCAATTGTTAAAAATAGCAACTAATGGTTAAATTTTTGCAAAATGTGCTTTTTGATCAGTTTTTAATTTATCGAATGGTCATTAATGGTTATTTTTTTACTAATAGTTAATTATTTGATCATTAGCAAAGATATTATATCATTAGATAAACTAAAAATTGTTAAAAAAAAAACACATTTTGCAAAAATTTAACCATTAGGTACTAAGTATTTTTAAAAGAATGAATTAGCGTGTACCTATGTCTAACAAGTTTGTATGGTCAACCAAAACTTTTCGCACTAACAACCACAGTAGGTAACGTATTTTCCTTTTAGTTGTGTCCTTAAAACATATCGCTAGGTACGGTACTAAAAACAAAAAACAATTTTTTTGTCTGTTTGTTCCGGTTAATCTTTGAAACGGCTGGACTGATTTTGTCAAAACATTCACTGGCAGATACTATATATATACTAGTACACTATATAGATAGCTACTATATATATACTATATATATACCTATATATAGGCAACTTTTATTTCAGAAAAAAATTGAGGGCTCAAAAAATAAAAAACCCATGAAATCATTAGATTTCATGTGTTTTTATTTTTCTGCGCGGAACCCTCAATTTTTTCCGTAAAGTGGCGTACACACCTAGTTCAAACTAAAAACAAGTTTTTTAAATTGCAAAAGGCATTTGGCCTTTAACTGCCAAACCTTAGTTCTAATTTAACAACTTATCAAAATAACCTTAGAACACATAAACTTTATGGCTTTCATACATTATAAGTCAATGTTGTTTTAAGTAAGTACGATCGGCAAATTTTTACTTAAGCTTGACTTGACTTACACATAATTTATTATGGTTAAGATCGGATAATCCCTATCCACGAAGGTCTAATAAAAAAAATTGTATCTAACAATAAGATATGGTATCTTAATATTACAATTTTTTTATTAAACTTTTAATAAAAAAATATAAAAACTGTATAAGTATGTCAGTTATGTCACTAGTTCACTGTGATCGTGTCGCCATCGACTTTTCTGGACCAAATTGTAACAACAACATGTGAAAGTATTAGGAGCACAAGGTTATAATGTAAACTTGACAAATGTAAAATTATATTTTAATCAACATACAACAGACACTGACCTGCAAATTGCAAAAAAACCTTTAAAACTTTTATGTCACCATTCAGCTCACAATTGGTTTTCATTTCTACAGGACGTGTTTGATGACCTTTTCGATAAAATAATCAAAAGATTTCGATTTCGATTTATACCGTTAAGGATTATATCGAGGAAAAAAAGGCTTGGGATTGAGCTGCTTACAATTTCTACATATTGAATGTTCTTATTTTTATCTGTTTTTTTTTTGTTTTTTTTTTTATATAACACTTTGACATTAATGATTTTTATATATACTATGACATTTGCATACTTTGTAAAGTATTCTATTATTTTAATTATTATGAATGTGAAGACCGTGTGGGTCATTTTATTCATATTATTTTTTATTTTTCTCTGTGTTCTGTTAGTTTTTGTCATGGTCTCGCAGTTTGAGTAATTTATGTGGCCTACCCAAATGTCCTTTCTTTGGTATTGTTCGTCGAACTGTTGAGCTCGTTAAGTGTTGAGTTGAGCTGCACGATTTCTGACAAATGCGTGCACTGAATGTACAGGTCCTCTCAATCTGTGTGGGTCTTTCCTCAAAAGACCATCTCAGACATCGATCACCTCACGCCTCAGCCGCCGAGGGAGACGCTCCAGGCGTCGGGAGCCGCGTGACGACTCCCGGCCACCGTAGGCGCGGGCCTGCGGGCGGAGAGCAATGGGTAGCTCTCCGTCCGATCAGGACCAGGCCCGTGCCGGACGGCGCGTATGTGTTCCACGTGCGCCTCAAAGAGATGTCAGCGTAGTTGACGGGGCCCGACAGGGCCGAAGCCTGCCGGGGTAGCGCGATCGTCCGAAAGGGTTACCGCTGCCCTGGTACATAAAGGGCTAAGGAAGGAACACGGGTGGGTTTTAGTCAGTAAGAGTCTGACACTCCCTTCTGCTCCACCCAGAGCGGGAGGGGTCATTTGATGATTTCCCAACCTCAAAAAAAAAAAAAAAGACATCGATCTACATGGTCTTCATATGATCTGACCAAGATTATGTCTGGATTTTAAAAGAGACTGTGACCTGTTAGTCAGGTAGGAAACGCCGCCCTCATCTAGTTTTAAAATATGATTGACGTGTAAAAGTGTTTGTACAAACCTACTTACAAAATAAAATCATTTATCATATATCAAAATCCAAAAATAATAAAAAATCCCCGCTAATAATGTTTTTTTTTTTTGTTGAAAGAACGTTGCGTCACACAAGGAATTTCTCCTGTATCGTGGGTGCGTTTACAAACATTTAAACTCACATACACAAACAGCCAGACCCGGAACAAATATTTGAACCCGCGACACCCGCCAACCGTGCCATCATATACCTACTACCTTAAACAATTAGTCGGTATTTTGATTATTTCAATATTTATTCACCGGTAGTCGGTACAGCGGAACCGAGTTATTCTTTCACCGGGGAATCCTGAGCCCAACAATCTAATTCGGCGAATCGGTATAGTATTTATTTATTTTTCTTAATTTAGGTAACCAACAGCTAGTTAAAACAAATAAGGTAGGTATAATATAAATATAAAATAATATAAATAATAGAAATATATAATGAGCCTAACCGTGATTTGATTAATTTAAGAAATATTTCTCAGCGCACCGCGCAGCAACACAACAACAGAAACTGTATGCACGATATTACTCGTATATATTGTATCGAAGAATATTCATTCAAAATCTCTTTAGCATTTAGAACTCACTTAGAACTCAGATATGTGAAAGCTTGAACCTATTACCATTAGCAGCGAAACAAAGCACAACAGAACATGAACACAGAATGTGAACGTATCGCAAAAATCGAAAAAGAATATTTAAAATATTTGGACCTAATATAATATTTAAGTTCTGCCTTGGAGTTTGCCAAGAGCGATGGAAGTCATGGAAAGCAGCATTCTGGGTGTATAAAGACAGGACAGGTTTCGGAACACCACACTGCGTTCCACAAAGGACAAACATCCAGTATGTCCGTAGGAAAAAAGGCTGCCAGGCTCAAATGGGATTGGGCGGGTCACATCGGCCGCATGCACGATGACCGCTGGGCAAAAGTCTCCACACAATGGGTGCCTGAAGATAGACGCCGTCGCCGAGCCCGACCCAGAAAGAGATGGCGAGATTACTGGACGCGTACCGTGAGGGCTGATTCGAGGTGGTGTGGGACAAGAGTTCCTGGAAGGGATTTGGATTTGGATGAAGAAGAAGATTTGGGGGAGGCCTTTGCCCAGCAGTGGGATTGTATAGGTTAACAAAAACCGGCCAAGTGCATGTCAGGCCACGCATAGAATAGGGTTCCGTAGTCACCCATAATGGCACGTGGATTTAGAAGGCGGGGTTGGTATTTATTACTATGATTTATTTTTAATATTTTACATGTTTACCTATTATTTCGTTATTTTTGTACGAATTTTTCCAAGTAAGCGCATTTTACAAGTTAGGCCTCTATAACTCCTGAACTAACAAAGTTATCTAAGCCGTTATAGTTTTCCTTCAAAGTTCACCACATGGACATCGATCATGATTTTTTTCAGATTTTTCTCGAGGCAGCCGTTATCTTTTAGAGGGGGGGACGCCCTATTTTAACAAAAAAATGCACTTTAAAGTTGAATATCTCGCAAACAAATACCTAAATCAAAAGAATATCTTAGCAACCTCCCAATGTTTTTAAAAGAAGTATCTAATGATACCACACAATGGGGGAGACGCGAGAAAAATAAATCATCCCCACTTTACGTGTAGGGGAGGTACCCAAAAAAATTTTTTTCGTGATTTTATTTTAGCACTTGGTCGACGTGGTAAATACACGTATCCATGCAAAGTTTCATCTTTCTATCACTAACCATTTGGAAGGTAAGCCGAGGACGGACGGACATGACGAAACTATAAGGGTTCCGAGACGTGAACTACGGAGCCCGAAAAAAGTAAAAGATGAGTCCGACGACAGCAACAGCGATTCTGAATTTAATTAAGGGCTGATTTTTCAATCATCTGATAACTTAATTCGAAGAATAATTTTGAAATGTTGACAGTTATTTCATACAAAAACTGCCAAACGTCAATTTTATTCCTCCAATAAAAGTTATCTGGCGATCGAATAATCAGCCCTAAGTATTTTGTTTTTTAATTGCCCTAATTTCATATTTTTCTCTTTATTTTAAACAATTATTTTCATTCTTCAAATAAAATTTAAAAAATACAAATCAAAAGTCATTTATTCAAATTAGGCTGAGAATCAGCACTTTTCGAACGTCAATTACAAAAGACAGTCTCCCATAACGCCCACCCTTCACCACTTCCTAATGCTATCGCTGGGAAGAAGAAGTGGCGCAACAAACTCCCCAGCAGTACAGCTGTCTGTTCAGTTAGAAAATACTTGATTATATACAATAGTAGGTACCTATTTTAAGTAATTAACATTACAAGACACAGAAAATAAAATAAAATTATTTGCCATACGTCAGCTAGCCACGCCAATATACTTACCAACAAAATAATAAAAACATACTATGCTAAAAAATAATTAATTAAAATGTAAATAAAAACTTACTACCTAAATAAAAGCCTCCAGGCATAGGCGTGACAACTTACATATTTATGCATCGCTGGGTTCTGTTCACATAGCTGTCACTTGAACTCACAAATGATAAACTAGGATCATCGAAGTAAAATAAATAAATAAGTTAATACTAATAACAATAACCTGTCAGTAAGCTAATTCTGGAGAAAGAACATAAACATTGGCGCCGATTCCCTTGTTCACAAACTAGACTAAATTTAAGTTCAGTGCATCTTTTTCTCTTTATTTCATTAAGAAAAGGACAGAAGATAAATATTAGTTTTGTCCTGTCAAATTAAGATACTCCATAGACAGTTTCGACGTTATTAAAAACATGGCGACTAAAAATACGTCAATTTAAATCAGGCGCTGACTAATTTGACAGGACAAAACTAATATTTATCTTCTGTCCTTTTCTTAATGAAATAGAAAGAAAAAGATGCACCGAACTTAAATTTAGCTTAAGTAGTTTGTGAACAAGGGAATCGTCGCCATTGTCTTGAGTTAATTAGGGCGACCAACTATTCTTATCGTGTAAAAAGTCGTTGATGGAATAGTATGCCTTTGAACAAAGGTTGGATTTTACTTGAGCTTTAAACGCATTAAAAGGTAAGTCTATCAAAGAAGAGGGTATCTTGTTATAAAAGGTTATACCAAGCCCAACAAATGAGTTATGAACCAAAGGAAGCCGGTGAGACGGGCACGTAGTTTGTCCTTATTTCTAGTGTTGACGCTGTGAATATCACTGTTTTTAGTGTACAAGTGTAAATTTTGCATAATATATATAAGATGTTTGCAAAGATGAATTAATTGTGATACAACCGTGAGAATATCAATATCTTTAAAAAAAATCTCTTAGAGAAACTCTGACACCTAGCTGGTAAATTGCTCGAACAGCTCGTTTTTGAAGGACAAATATATTTTGTATACATATCAGCGGCTTTGCCCCACAGCAGAATACCGTAGGACATAACGCTGTGAAAATAACTAAAATAGACTAAACGAGCTGTATCAACGTCAGTGTATTGTCTTACTTTCCTGACGGCGTAGGCAGCCGAACTGAGCCTACCTGCTAGACTTGATATATGAGCTCCCCACTGAAGTTTGGCATCTACTGTTATTCCTAGAAAAATTTCCGAGCCTACAGTTTCAAGCACCTCTTTATCTAAGACGATGTTGGGTCCTAGATTTCTAACATTCGGTAAGGCGAACTTTACACATTTTATGTTCTTGGCATTGAGAACTAGGTTATTTGACGTAAACCAATCTGTAACTATTGAGAGTGCACTGTTTACGTCGTCAAAATCTTGTATATTCCTGTCTACTTGAAAAATAAGAGAGGGATCATCTGCAAACAGTACAACGTCACAGATGCCCTTCAAATGGAATGGTAAATCATTGATATATACTAAGAACAAGAATGGACCCAGTATTGAGCCTTGCGGAACACCTAACTAAACTGATAGCCTGGAAGATTTCACACCATTAACATCTACACAATGAACCCTATTATGTAAATAAGAAATTATTACGTTGAGAGCTTCGTTTTGGACACAGTAATGACGTAACTTACGCAAAAGCGTGTCATGATGCACGCAATCAAAGGCTTTGGAGAGATCACAGAAAACTCTAATAGCATTTTGCGATTTCTCCCATGCGTCAAATAAAAATTAAATCCACATAAGATATTTTATTGTTAACGCTACCTAGGTTCACGCACACAAATACGCATATCGGGAAACGTCACTACTACAACCAAGGCTGAGCGGACTTCATGAGATAGAACATCTGTATCATTTGCAAAAATATTGGAAAATATTGTTGTTGATCATTGTAAGTACTACTTTGAAAGTTCTAAAAGAAAACGTCATATCGATTTTTAGTGATTATGTTTTTTCATTTTAACGTTTAGCCTGATAAAATTAATAATCAGATATTACTATTAAAAGAGGGGCCCGTAGCTAAATAATAATAGCCGCACAGGTCGATTGATCAGGTTAAGCTACGCTGGCCACGGTTGGTCTATTGATGGGTGACCATCTTTTCATACCGAGACCCCTCCGTGCCTCGGAAAGCACGGTAAGCCGTTGATCCCGGCTATCATTCGTGGATCTTTGACAGTCGTTACGGGTAGTTAGAAGCCCAAAAGTCTGATAACCAGTCTTACCAAGGGGTATCGTATTATCCAGTAACTGGGTTGTGGAAGTCAAATAGACAGTCGCTCCATGTAAAATACTGGTATTCAGCTGCATACGGTTAGACTGGAAGCCAACCCCAACATAGTTGGGGAAAGGCTAGGCAGATGATGATGATATTAGGTACTATTAAAAGAATGAAATCCAAAATAACTTTTAAATTCCAAAGAATATTTCAAGATATCCAAAAGATGTGATGAGTTTGCAAAGTAATCAGAAACGGACGCACTATTTGTACTGCAAACGTGATTATACACCCACTTACCAACCTTTTTCCTCGTTTATTCGTCCCAAACTATAATTAATGATCTCATTATCTACAGTCTGCACGCAATAGGTGAGATGGGAATTTATAACTGCTCTATTATGGCTGATATCTCAATTTTTCCGATGACCCAGAAGATTGTGTGCAGCATCCTAATTACCTACGCAACACGCTCCTACTGAGAATCTCATTTATTTTATGAAAACACCAATTAAAGGTCCGTGTCCGCATACCTATCTGTACACAATTTTGAGAAACAAATTGGCGGACAGGTAGGTATGCCAGATTCCATATAAAAATCTTCAATCTCCTTATCTATGCGAATTACCTAGCTAGGTTTTTATTTACGTATGTGATGCAGAATAATTTATTTCGATATGGGTAGTTTTAAAGCTTAGCGAAACCTTGATCCTTATTCCAGCCTGTCCCTTGCCGCCCTCCCCTAGAGACGCCCTAAGCCGAGGTCCGTACCCCACAACGGCCGCCCACAGCCTTTTTAATTTCTTTAAGCCCTGGCCTTAATTTATTGAGGCACCCAGAGGCAAGCTCGGCCTAGAAGGTTGTCTACTTAGACAACCTTCTAGGCTGACCTGCGAGATGCCATAATATATAATATGTTTATACACGTATTTTTTTTTAATGCAGATTTCGAGAATATATTATTCATTTCGTTGTGGTTAGTATTAAAGCTTAGCGAAACCTTACTATAAGTACTAGTGCAATGGCGAATTTAATGATTTTTGTATGCTTCTTTGAAGTATTAATAATTATTATGTCTTTTATTTTTCTTAGCATTATCCATAGCATAAAGATTTGGTACTGTACCTATCCACTAAATATAAGCTTTGAAAAACTAACTAATCAGTGAAACTGACTAATCAACGAAACTGGCGAATTAAATAAACTGACGACTGAGGGAAACTAACCAGTGATATGTGGACTCAAACTATTTACATATAACGAAAATACCTCGACATTCATAATTTGCTCGATATTTTTATATTAGAGTCCGGTCGCCGCGGGCCAAACGCATTTTAATACGTAAACCTACTACGCTCGCATATGATAATTCACTATTAGTTATAAAGTATTATTAATCCATAAAATATACGGTTGTGAAGGCACTATCCAGTGCTCCCTCTTTTCGCTTCCATAAAGTGACCTCTAAGTAAACACAATTTTTATTACTACGGGCTGCGAAACCTACCTTTTTCTCAACTGTAAAAATATTATGATACTAGCTGCGCCGCGCGGTTTCACCCGCATAAGTTTCGATCCCGTGGGAATATCGGGATAAATAGTATCCTATATGTTAATCCTGGTTATAAACTATCTGTGTGCCAAATTTCAACTAAATCCCTTCAGTAGTTTTTGCGTGAAAGAGTAACAAACATCCATCCATTCTTAGAAACTTTCGCGTTTATAATATTAGTAGGAGTATACTAAACTATTCTAATTTTCATTACCACTCAACTTTTAATCAAAATCAAATACAAAACTCAAAGTTAAAGTCAAAACATTTATTTCAAATCATTATACACTAGCAAAAGCTAGTTCATAATAATATGTAATCTATACGAATGACAGAGCTGAAGAGTTTGTTTGTTTGAACGCGCTAATCTTTGGAACTACAAAGACCGACTAAAAACCGATCACCCGCTATATAACATCACGCTAGGATCCCTTGGAGACGAGTAAAACGAAAAAAGTTGGAATGAACGCTAATCGAAAACGAAATGATATCGCGGGCAGGGAATGCGGCAGGAACGAGGTCGAAATGAAAAACCAAGATCTCGGCTTTGAAAATTATAGAATGATGGAAAATTTTCGCAGCCGCTATCTTGGATTTTCATTTTACCTCACTATCGGCTCCAGCACCCTCGAAAACCATGAAAACGACACGCCTGACACAGGTCAGGCGTGTAATAATGCACGCGTGGCGTGCATCTTGACAATTGGTATAACAGCTTACTTAATTCACAGGAATTAAGTAAGCTGTTATACCAATTATCATGATGTACATGAAAATAATTAAAATACCTCTCGAATGAGCCTGCAAATAATTAAACAGTAGGTAAGTATAGTCACACGCATATTAAGCCATGCCACCTAACACTTTTCACGCATTTACCGCGTTTTCCTGTTGAACTCCATCTTTTGACCAATGTTATACAATTTGTTAGAAAACTAGTTTTCCAGCGACATCGCGACTCTTCTATAATCAAATTGCAGTCCTGATCAAGTAATTTCTGCTATTAAACTGTCGAGGTTAGGAAAACATGTATTTTTCTCCATCACCTACTTATTTGTGTAGCCGCAGTGGCTTATCAGATTACATCTTCATGTAATTAAAGGAAGTATTTTAAAAGATTTACACAGCATAGCATAATCAGCTATAAGATTTACTTAGAATAATTTTACTTTTTGAATTTTATTTTCTCGCCTGATACATGACATAGATTTCGAAAAAAATTACTGCGGACTGCTTTTGCGGAGTACCTAATTAAAACGAAAATACTTTAGTCTATAAGGAAATTGGCTTAGACTTGTGATGATCTTTTCTTGTCCAAAATTACAAGACGAGGAGCAAGCCTACCTCTTCGGAGGTAGGCTTGCACTTTGTTTTTGGAAATAGGAAATCCGCAATGACGAAGTCGAGGGCTATTTATTAACCGACGAAAAAAAAAACGGAGGAGGTTCTCAAGTCCACGCGTATATATATTTTTATTAATGTATATAGCATATCATAGCTTTGTACAGATTAGTCCGATTTTGATATTTTTTTTTTTTTATTGGAAAACGTATACCCCTGATTAGGATTTTTTTTTTTTTTTTTTTTTTCAAATTTATATGGGACAAACCATATAAATTTGAAAAAAAAAAATCCAACCCTAAGGGTGGGGTGATCAGCGGCGGCGACCTCTCGCGTCCGGCCCTGGTGCAAGCCATGGTCCGGGGCGAGAGGGAGTGGGAGGCGGTCACCTCCTTCTGCGAAGCAGTCATGCTAGCGAAGGAGGTGGCGGGATGGGCGAGGGAGAGATCCTCACGCCTCAGCCGCCGAGGGAGACGCTCCAGGCGTCGGGAGCCGCGTGACGACTCCCGGCCACCGTAGGCGCGGGCCTGCGGGCGGAGAGCAATGGGTAGCTCTCCGTCCGATCAGGACCAGGCCCGGGCCCGTGCCGGACGGCGCGTATGTGTTCCACGTGCGCCTCAAAGAGATGTCAGCGTAGTTGACGGGGCCCGACAGGGCCGAAGCCTGCCGGGGTAGCGGGATCGTCCGAAAGGGTTACCGCTGCCCTGGTACATAAAGGGCTAAGGAAGGAACATGGGTGGGTTTTAGTCAGTAAGAGTCTGACACTCCCTTCTGCTCCACCCAGAGCGGGAGGGGTCATTTGATGATTTCCCATCCTCAAAAAAAAAAAAAAAAAGGGTGGGGTGATTTATTGTTCACTCACAGATTTGAATGCTGAGTTGTGTATCATTACTCTACTCAGTGCCTGCCCTTTGGCAAACAATTAGTAGATTATGGCCACAAAAAAATATAAAAGCACTTTGCCCGCGCACTATGTCCGTAGATATATACCTACAGACATAACAGGAACAAATATTGAGTAAAAACTTGCAATATATGTTGTAAAGGTCAATATTATTACGGTGTTCCTCATTAAGTATTTTATAATCAAATACATTATTAGCACAAATCCCAGATTTAGAGTTCCGTAGCAAAATATTAACGAAGAAACAATCACACGAACAACCTACCATCCACTTGAGTGTATGTGTGTCTGTCTGTGTATTTGAGTGTAGGTGTGTCTGTCAGTGTATTTGCATTTTGAAAGTCTCGTCTTTGGTTTTTTGGCATCGGCCTTCGAAATAAAAGTTATTTTTCACTTCATAGTGTTTGACAGTCGGTTGATTTCTTTCGGAAATAAGTTTTTTACACAATTTTCACTTTGTAGTTGTGGTACCCACCTACTCTACACCATTCCACAGAGCATGTAACCTTTTACACCATTCGTACACCACTCTTGCTATGTAAACAACAGTGACAGGAAGTTTTATAACATCAGAAATATATGTACAGCAAGTGGATTAAATACGTATTTATTATTGAAGCTATCCTAACAAAGTTATTAAAAAAAGGGACTACCGCGCAAACTTTCTACCCTATACCAAATGAAAAAGAAATTACGAAAATCGTCTCAGTGATCGTGGGAAAAAAAAGAGACGGATTACCATTCATTAACCTAACAAATTCAGTCAGTAAAATGTCTGGTGTCTGTTTGCTGTATAAGGCTCTACCGCTCTCAGTAAAGATACAGAACCATCAGCGGTCGTGTACGGCAGTACTTGATCGAGTGTTTTTAACCAATGATGTCAGAAGTCAGCAATCGAATCTATTCGTGTTCACTCGATATTTTTTAAATTAATTCAATGGTAAATATAAGAACCTATGGATTATCAAATATAATAAATCATTAGCTATCATGAAACTGTGCTTTTGTATGCAATAATTTAAAAATTTTCTTTATTGTACACCAGAAAATACATTAAAAAAAACTACGAAACATACATTGGGTGGATGATGGATTTTGGTTAGTTACTGCATACGTTAACGCATAGTCTTAAGTAATTATCTCATAAGTTCATTCTCGAAGCATTCGAAAACATAACACATTACACTCTCGTGTATATACTTAGCTACGTTGTTTTGTCCACCTTAGAGACACCCGGAAACAACACTAACAAGTTATATTGGTTTCTTTTTGCACTCTGGGCGGTTTTAACCTACTCATACATGTACCTACGACTTTTTACATCATTCTTACATTTATATATATAAAAATTAATCCATATTTGCCTTGGTCACGTCATAACTTGAGAACGACTTTACAGATTTCGTCCATCTTTCTAATACTTTGTAGAAGGTTCTTATGGAAAAAAAATCAAGAAAGTTGCTTCACGCGGACGAAGTCGCGGGCAAAAGCTAGTTATATTATAAATAGATAGATAAATTCAACATTAATGATGTAACTATTTTGTTTTAATATATATTTATCTAAATGTGTATGTAGTTTCTTGCCCGTTCTTCTCCATAGGTACCTACTACGCTTCGGAACGGGCGAATAGCTTCATATTTCTGACTGATCGACTCCTTGATGGTGAAATTGTTTGTAAATGGTTTAATCGAAATAAATCCTTTGAGTTTGGGTTTGAGAATTTTTATCATAACTATTCTCATTGGACATCAACTACCTTCGTCTTTTGGTAACAAAAACAATGAAAAAATAAAATCTTTCCAGGTAACGAAAATTATTGTGTACCTAATCTGGATTTGCGACATATTCGCAAAAAAATGTAAATAAGAGTTTATAGAAAAATAACTTTAATTCCTACACAATAAAATTCAGTTTACGCTACAACTTTAAAACTTATACAAACATTTATATATTATACAAACATTTTTATAGCTTTTTCAATAGTGCTAGTCACTCAAATCCACTTCATCTGCCTAGCCTTTTCCCAACTATGTTGGGGTCGGCTTCCAGTCTAACCGGATGCAGCTGAATACCAGTATTTTACATGGAGCGACTGCCTATCTGACATCCACAACCCAGTTACTGGATAATACGATACCCCTTGATAAGACTGCAGACTTTCGGGCTTGTAACTACCCGTAACGACTGTCAAAGATCCACGAATGACAGCCGGGACTAACGGCTTAACGTGCTTTCTGAGGCACGGAGGGATGTCGGTTTGTAAAGATAGTCACCCATCACCAGACCAACCGCGGCAAGCGTAGCTTAACCTGATCGATCGACCTGTGCGGCTGTTATTATTTAGCCACGGACCCCTCTGAAATCAACTTAATTACAATTAAAATAAAGTTGATATTTGTTTAACTTGAAATAACGTCAATTTGAAACATAAATAAAATTTGAATATAGCTAATTACACAATCATTTTTGTTTGTTACGTTATTCGTCGTTCACGTCTTTTCCTAAACGGAAACTTCGTCGTGCTTACGCATGAAACGCGCTTTTTGAGACACCAGTGCAGAGGGGCAATTCTCGTAATTCTAAGAACATTCACAATCTGAAGGCCTATTCTCCTAATTTAAAACAAAAGAGGTATTTTTGACAGATTGAGATTGAGATCTGAGGGGCAATTCTCGTAATTTTAAGAACGTTCACAGTCTAAAAAATACTTCTAATTTCCCTACATTTTGACAAGTTTTTGACATTGATTGTCGCTGAGATGAGATTGCGATTAGATTTTGAACGTTTTTAATTACGGGAATTAACCTTCTGGTCGAAATAAGATCGCGTGATTTTCATAGAGTTTCCATATAGAAATATAACATACTAGCTTTAGGCCGCGGCTTCACCCGCGTGGAGGTCGGGAATTTTCCCACGGGAACGCACAACCGGGAAAAAAGTAAGTATCCTATGTATTAATCCAGGTTATTTATAAACTAACTGTGTTTCATCCAAATCCGTTCAGCCGTTTTTACGTGATTGAGTAACAAACATGCAAACTTTCACATTTTTAGTAGGAAGTAGGATTTTCAGTGCTTGATTGTGCTCTCTGTAAATTCATCATCAATGTCCTTAGATCTAAGACAAAGAGATATTCTATCAGCGATTTAGTTAGTAAATAGTACTTATGCTACCGAAAACCCTATGTTAATACTGTTGAAAGTCGTTCTAGAAACACGAAACTCTTTAAAAGCGATTGCCACTTGTTTGGGCCCTCTAGAAATCTAAAAAACAGAACTTCTTTCTTATATCTATGCCTTAACCAAATGTATTAGGGGTCGGCCGAAGCCTTTCTTCTTCCACACATAAGTAACTACTAGCCGTGCTCTCATTATTCACCCTCTTTCTAGCTAAGTACATCACCTTCTAAACAATCCTATCCATCGTTTCTAAATATAATAAGAACATTAGTAGGCTTTAAAGTTTATTTTTTATAATGACTGATTTTTCAATAGTTAGTTAATTTTTATCTGAGAAATAACTATTGTGTTGGCATATTTTTCATTCAAAAGCTATCAAACTGTCATATTTATTTCATACTGGATGTTGGCCGCGACTTCGCCATCCAAGATGAAAAGTAGCCTATGTCCTTCTCCAGGTCAGGGTCTACTAATGTGCGAAATTTCATCGAAATCCGTTCAGCTGTTTTAGCGTAAAAGCGTAACAAAAAACAAACTTACTTTCACATTTATAATAGTTAGGATTAGGATTTATCAGACTATTGGATAATCAGTCCTAAATTGGCTAAAGCCTTGATTAAAATTTTATTGAGTTGTTGATAAGGATTAAGTTAATGTTTGCCTGCTAATCTAAAGAGAACTGACCAGTCATATCCGAATGACACTCCTTCAAAGTTGTAACTTCAAGGTCTTCAATATATAACACTTGAAGTCCAACTTGTAAATTCTACAATAAGGTAGCTATAAAAGATCTTATGTTGTAATAATCACTACCATACAAATCACAGGATCCACAAATCTTAGTGGATTTGTGGATCTGTGAGAGAAACGGTCAAGGCTAAACATTTTGTTGACAAAGTTTTGTTTTATCTATACTACCTACTTTACCTTGAGTTTCAACAGTGCAAGTTGAACCACTTATGTATATACACAGTACTGCAAGCCGCACCTGGGAGGTAACAAAACCGCTATTAACTGACCTCTAATTTGATTGAAACTCCGTACTACGCTAGATCAGCTAAGCCACCTAAGCCCACGGCATGAAGTGGGGATGTACTTAATAGTAAATAGGTATATCGGCTAGTCAAGATTAGAAAGTAAAGCATTATTTCGGCACTGCATCAGAATTATGTAAGCTTCTCTATAGTATTGGTTAAAATAATTGTTCAAATAAAACAGTTCTGTTGTCACCTCACGTAATATTTGCTTGTCTAATTGAACTTTCTAATTGAATTTAGCTATACTTAGCTCTTTTTTAACCCTTTTATTAGCTTCACTTGTAACTAACTAACAAAAAATGTAATAAAATCTAACAAGTCAATTTTAACATATTTCTAATTATCGTATCCAAATGAAACTTTGTATGTATATGTAATTCAGATGACAAAACTATAATTTGGTATATTGGAGCTGATCTAATGATGGAGCCAGGAGGTGGATAGTGGATCTAAACCCTTCTTTCCCTGTAAACCCCTGAGTTTGGACTCATATGATTTGTTTTGACAAGTCCAATAGATTAGATAAGCATGTTTATTTAAACTACATATTATAATTCCTTATTTATTCTTCATTTAATATCCTATTTCCATATCGTACATAGTCTGGCTCATGTGTTGTGAGACTTATCGAGGCGAAGACTCTTCTTGAGACGGCCAGAAAGAGCTTGACCTTATGTCCATGCAATAAAAACAAAAAAGACGTCATTCGCCTTGTTTCGGTTTGGACGACGTGACTTGACACCGCGTCGATGTCGAACTAAATGCGACAAGTGTGGTTACACCCGAGCAGTGGTGCCCTAGTGAGCATTAATGGCCCAATGGTAACGGCTGCGACTTACGACTTGTAGGTCGTAGGTTCGAGCCCAGACAGGCGCTTTACTTTGTGCAAATTATTTCATCACCACTGCTCTCAAAACGGTGAAGGCAAACATCGTGAGGAAACAGAACATAGAAATCCTAGAATCAAAAATTCGAAGACATCTGACATCTACCAACCCGCACTGGGCCCGCGTGGTGGATTACGGTCCTCTCCCTCTGACCGAGAGGAGGCCTGTGTCCCAGCAGTAGGAGTATTATATAGGCTGATTTTGTGCTTACTCCGTAATTACACTGTAGTGCTTTATTGAGTTAGCCGCTTCTTGTTCTTGGACTCTCAGTGGTCGTCTGTTACATATTAACCGTGTTTCCTGTTCTATATCAACCAATATCAATTCTGCACACTAACTATGCACTTTCAATCACAATCCGAATGATTTTGAAGATATCGCTAATATATTGCTTCATATGTTTGAATAGTTCGTCTGCCAATAACGTAAAGGAAGCAATGAATGTTGGTAAACTGTGAAAATGGAAGGCATTGGCATGTAAGTGTATTACACAATTACAATGATGGTCTCTCCTGGTTCCTTTTAAAGCCGAAAGGCCTACTTGCAACTTTTTGCATCTTCTTCGTGTGAACGTTTCGGATATGATTATAATATGCTTAGGTGTTTGACCTGCTAAGCGAAATTTAAATAGCATTTGCAATGGTTATAATTTTTTTTAGTTTTTTGTAGAATTTCCTTTGCCAAAATTCTTGTCAAAATTCTTTTTTTTTTCAATATTTTTTTTAGAATCTAATCCAATAGGGTAGTTGCCTGGGTAAAAAATAATAATTATATTTAGTCCGTCATTTAGATTATCGAAAAATAATGGACACGTATTTTTTCTTTTGTCAATCAAACAAAAAATGACAAAGATAAAGCGTGTCAAAATTTGGGAGTCGTGACGTCATTTGCTTGCAAAAGTGTCGAAAGCAAGTGACGTCACGCGAAACTTTAACGGGCGATATCTTCATCATTTTTTATATAATTGACAAAAGAAAAAATACGGGTTCAATATTTTTTGATAATCTAACTGACGGACTAATTACATTTTTTAGGAAAATAGCTTATTAACGGATTAAAAGGATTTACATTTAGATGAAAGGTTTACGTAGTCTAATAGGGAATAGTGTCATCCTCATCAACACCCCCCCCCCCTCCCTCATTCCAATTGTGTCATCCTCATCAACACCCCCCCCCTCCCTTATTCCAACGGTGTCATCATCATTCTCCCTGCCCTTATCCCATTTTTTTGGGGTCGGCGCTACATTTCTTTTTCTTACATACTAAGGGGTTTATTTATAAACGATAATTAAAGTTAACAAACGTCAAAAATGTTGGTTAAACGGTAACTACTCTAACTAACTCTAACACAAATCACCACTTAAATTTAAGCAATCTTTATGAATGAAGGGGTATATATATATTACTCTAATAGGCAATTATGTACCTGCTATTCTAAAAATGGTACCCACAATGGCACTGCTGAATGAATTAAGTTAATGTAGCTATTAAGTAACTCAATTAAATATTAGGGTCAATGTTTCCCAGTGTAATGATCAGCGCAATGCTAGCTGACATTGAACCACACTATGCTGACGTTGGCCTGTTTTTTATAACAGTGACTAAGCTGCTGGCTAGATCCATATAAACACTACCTAGTTTCTTAACTACAATTTAAGTAGTTTTTATATTTATCTAAACCTGTTCTTGTACCTTCTTAATTTTATTTTAGTCTTATACCTACTATCTACCAGTAGGTACCTAACTAGTTTGTTTCAAAATAGTCTCAAAAACCACTAAATGTATCATATACGGAGCAAGACTGGTTCTTTCTACATTATGAACGAGTATTTCAATATTTCAAAGCTGCTAATTACTTATGCTGAAGCAATATAGCTTTATATACGCAATAGCTTTGTATACACGATAAGCATATTAGGTACATGTTTAAATACTTCTTTATAATTAAAACTCCGTTATTAGGGAGTTTTAAATCGTCTTTTTTATATGTTTATCGTGTATACACATAAACGATAAATGAATGAAATGAATATACATTACACATTACACTTATTGTCATTTGGAGTTCCCCAAGGCTCAATTTTGGGACTTACCCTCTTTTTGATATACGTAAACAGCCTCTGTACCTTATCCATCCCATACTGTAGCATACATACTTATATACTTACGCGGACGATACGGCTTTGCTCGTGTAAGGTCTGGACTGGAGAGAAATTCGGAAGCGAGCGGAGTTCGCGCTGGGCATCGTGATGTCGCGGTTGGGAGCTAATATTCTTACTTTAAACACGATAAAACGAAATATATCCCGTTTTCAATTAGATCTTGTACGCAGCCGGAAAACTCGTTTGTTGTCAGAGCCCACACTTGTAATGAACAATTAGACCAATGACTCTGCCCTCCCCTAGTCAGAACAACACAAGTAAGGTACCTCGGTATCATGATAGACAACCTGATGTCCTGGAAAATGCAAATTAAAGGAGCTTCTGGCAGAGTGAGGAAACTCATAGCGATTTTCTAGAGTCTGCGCCATAGTGCAGACTTACGTACACTTCGGATGGTCAACTGCTCACTCTGTCAGTCAGTACTCTCATTTAGAATAACGACTTGGGGAGGTACTCCAAAAACTTGTTTCCTTAAACTAAAAAGAGCGCAACGAGCTGTTCTTAAGGTCATGACTTTTAAACATTTCCGATATAGTACCATACAAACAATTGTATGGTACTATATCGGAAATGTTTAAAAGTCATGACCTTTGCAGTCTTGATACAAATCAAGACTGCAAAGTTATGACTGTTGGACAGCTCTTTGTGCTCAATACCATCTTATGCAGGCATGGTTCTCTGAAATGCAATACTGATCATCTGGCAAATATGAGACCAAAATATGTCTGTCCTATAGAACGTTACAAAACTAAATTGGCTGAAAGACACTTTCGAGTATTAGGTAGTCGAATTTATAATGCAGTTAACAAACAATGCAATATTTATGACTTAAATAAATTCGAATGAAAAAGAAATTAAGTCAGGTCACACCTCTTTCCTACGGGGGCCCTGAAAAGTTACTTGGAAAGCTTTTCTAAAAAAGTTTCTGCTTTTTCAAACAACTCTCAACATACAACACGCGCATATATCACACACACACGACACATACACAAGACACATATAGACACACTTACATATTACACCACACACCTTACCTAATTCACACTACAGAGAGGCTATTTAGAATTTAAAGAAATTCTATCTTTTGTTTCTTTGTTTTATAACTTTGTTTTCTTTTTGGACTCAATCGATAGCTGCCTAACCTAAATCTCTTACCTAATTTAACTCCGTACTAGTGTTGTATAAATTGGGAAATGTATTAACAAGAAGAGCCCTGGCACCCATAACACAAGTTTAATCTTTGCTTGGGTGCCAGTGAAGTAATCAGTGATTTACCATAGAATTAACCTATTGCCTAATATAAGTAAATTGTAAAATTGGAAATAAAGTTATTTATTTCTAATATATAAAATTCTCATGTCGCGGTGTTTGTTGCCAAACTCCTCTGAAACGGCTGGACCGATTTCAATAAAATTTTGTGTGCATATCGGGTAGGTCTGAGAATCGGCCAACATCTATTTTTCACACCCCTAAATGTGAAAGGTGGTCCACGCCAAAAAATTTTTTTTTTATATTTTGGGCAAAATTTTTTGTTTTTATTTTTCACGATTCAACATTGAAAAATACATATAATTCCAAATTTTCACCCTTATACGATCAACCCCTGTGTTTTAATCGCGATTTATATTTTATATTTATATTATTCTGTTCCATCCACAGATCGGCAAGATGGCAATCGAATATAATAATTCATGTATAGTTCTATCAATCAATCAGCGTTTTATATAGGAGTAGTAGTAGTAGTATCATATAGGAGTAGGGTAGTAGTAGTATCATATAAGAGTAGGGTAGGAGTAGTGTAAGAGTAGGTTAGGAGTAGGGTAGAAGTAGGGTAGGAGTAGGGTAGGAGTAGGGTAAGAGTAGTGTAGGAGTAGGAGGTAGGACACCACGCGAACGAAGTAGCGCCGGGCAGCTAGAAATAATTTATATGGAAAAACAACGTTTCCAGGGTCAGCTAGTATTATTATATTATTCATTTAGTACATTCCAATTTATTAGCAACTAGTTTTTGCTCGCGACTTCGTTGATAACGTGGATGTCGTAAGACACTAAAATATTGACACCCGTCACCGCGGCCGTTATGTGGCGGCCACTGCTCTTCTAAGCACCGTAGCTTAAGCTCTTCGAAATGTCAGTGATACTAGTTTTTTATCCTCGACAAAATGATAGAGAAGTCTCCTGCGCAGTAAAAATTTATGTTCTTATCAGACTTCTACTCACTATAACTTTCTGGAGAAATATTACAAAAGATTATGAAAATATAATTTTAGAGGAATGCAAGCTATGTTAAATTATTTATTATTATTATATTTATTTTTAATTGATATTAAAAATAGAAAATCTGTTGGGGATTGAACTCAAGAACTGTGACTTACAGGGTCGTGGAACCGATATACTGTTTACTTCGCTGAGAATTTAACTAAAATAGCCGTTCTTCTACATGTCATGATTGACTGATTGACTCCTTGTAGGAATAGCGTGATGGTATTCATTTCCGTATTTAACTGCAATACTATACCATTTTTACTCGTCTAATCACAATCTCGCGTTAAACTGTTGAAGAATACGAACGTCAAACATAATGCAATATGGCTACTACCCGACTGCATTATAGCTGGGCACTGTTTTAATCAAATAGTTAATTTTGTTAAACGTTAAAGCGGTACATTTTGGAAGTTTTAACGAAAGTTTACGTTAATCGTCAACTCGTGATAGAATTCCATTTTATTATGTCGTTGTGTTAGTGATTTACTCCTAAAGAAATGTTGCTATGGAACTTTAGGCAAACCATAAAAAAATTGTAAAAGAAGGATGTATTATTAGAGTTTGTAATATTTAAAGATTGTGATAACGCGTGGTGTCCCTTTTGCAAATAGTAGGTAGATACTTAATTAACGATTAACGGAAGTCCGTTTACAATTTTTAAAGTTGACTTACCTAAAAGTTAATCCCTTACTTCGGCTTTGCTTCGCATCGCATCAATATCAATCTGCCTAGGCTTTTCCTGACTATGTTGGGGTCGGCTTCTAGTCTTTCCGCATGCAGCTGATAACCAGTATTGTACATGGAGCGACTCCTTATCTGACCTTGTCAACTGGATAATACGATACCCCTTAGTAAGACTGGTTGTCCGACTTTCGACGTCCGACCCAGAACGACTGTCAAAGATTTACAAATGGCAGCCGGGACACAAGGCTTAAAACGTGTTTTTTTGGATCAATAACCGCAGGTTGTCTATATCAAGTTTTTTAACGTGTCTAAATATTATATTATTTATACACGATGGAATACAAATACACACACCGTTAAATTTTGATCATTTTAATCCTTAAAAGGGGTCATTGTAACTTTTACTACGGGACCAACCCTGAAATCGTGAAAAAAAAAATCAGTTCCATAGATTTATATTCGCATAACTCGACATAATGTATGGATCAACTGATTTTTTTTTTCTCGATTTCAGGATTGGTCCCGTAGTAAAAGTTGTTCATAATGATGAGTCCTACAATGGATTTATAGATAGATTTTAAGGATTAAAACGATCAAAATTTAACGGTGTATTCAGCTGCATCCGCATAGGCTGGAAGCCGACCACAACATAGTTGGGAAAAGGCTCGGCAGATGAGGCAGATGATGGCCGAGTTTAGATATTCATATCTATCGTAGGTACATAACTTTATGTACCTACGATAGGTATGAATTAAGAACTAGGTACTAGAAATAGGTACGAGTTAAGAATTTTTTTTTTGTGTATACTTATACACAAAAAAAAAATTCTTAACTCGTACAGTACTTCAAGTAAGTACTCGACTTGCGGTCATTGACCCCAAAATATCATGAAATAAAATAAGATTAGTGGATATATATCAATTGATATTTATTGTCACAATAGAAATTTTGCGGATTCAAAGTTTACCCTGACAACACTTAACAAAAAATTACAATTTAACGTGATATACTAAAATAAAAAACTGTGATCAGCCACTATAAATAATGTTATAATTTTTTTTTGTGTTGATTAAGTAAGACTGATTATTAATTATAATTTTTCAGCCTCAATTTATTTATTAGTTTTAAAATAATAACGTTTAATAATCAAAAACAAACTTTTATCCTACAACTAGAACACATGCCTACTTGTACAGACCACTTACGGAATGACAATCTTATCTTTTTATTATACACAATATAATCTGATATATATGTATATCGGATATGTATATAAAATAACGGATATTTTGATATTTATTTTAAACATCGGATTTTTACTAACCCTGATTTAGAATCTATCTTGAAAAAGGCGTGACTCATGTTCCTCCATCAATTCTTTTTGTTTAATAGCCTAAAAATAACTTTAGCCTTAACAATAAATGGTCTTAACATAAGCCTTTTTTTTTTTGGTGAGAAAAAAATGACCGCTCCCGCTCTGGGCGGAGCAGAAGGGAGTGTCAGACTTTTACTGACTAAAACCCACCCGTGTTCCTTCAGTTGCCTGTGCCAGGGGCCACGGTATATCTTTCGAACAACCCGCAGCCCCGGCGGCATCAGCGCTAGCGAACCCCGTCAGTTCGTGCTGACAGCTCTATGAGGCGCGCGTGGAACACAACGCGCCGTCGACCCGAGCCTGGTCCATACCGGGCGGCGAGCTGCCCAAAGCTCGCCGCCCGCAAGCCCGCGCCTACGGTGCCCGGAGTCGGCTGTTGACTCCCGTCCAGGGCGTCTCCTGCGGCGGCTAGGCGCGCGAGGGTGCAGATATTGCCTCTCCCTCACGCGCTCCGCCTCCTCCTTCGCGAGCATTACTGCTTCGCAGAAGGAGGCGACGGCCTCCCATTCACTCTCGCTCCGTGCCATGGCCTGTATGAGGGCCGGACGCGAGAGGTCGCCGCCGCCGATCGCCGCCACGAGGACACGGCGGCGCCCCGCCCAAGCCGGGCAGACCTCCACCGTATGCTCCACCGTGTCCTCCGGGCGATCCCCACAGTGGGACACCCTGGCGTTTCCTCCCGCTTTATCCTGAACAGGTACCTCCCGAAACAACCGTGTCCGGTGAGGACCTGCGTCAGGCGGAAGGTGAGGGCGCCGTGGCGCCTCCCTAGCCACTCCTCAAAGAGGGGACTTATCGCCGCAATTGTGGCGTGCCCAGCGCTGGGTTGCGACAATCGCACTCTCCATGCCGCTATGAGATCCCGCTGGAGCTCTGTCCGCTGTGCCGTGATTTCTCGCGGCAGCGGAGTAACGCCCCGGCGTTTTGCCTCCTCTCGCCACTCCCATATGTGGGCGAGGACTTTGGCCTCCAGATCCCATGGCGGCAATCCGGCAAGGAGGCTCGCCGCCTCAGCGGAGACCGTGCGGTATCCTCGGATGAGCCGGACAGCCATGACCCTTTGGGACGCGATCAATCGGCGGGCTGGTCGCCGCCTCAGGGATCGCGCCCATATCGGTGCTCCGTAAAGGGCCATGGACCACACGACCCCCGCATAGAGCCTCCGGCAGGAGGCGTTTGGTCGCCCTAGATTGGGAAGGAGCCGCCTCAGGGCAGCCCCGGCCAGCTCCAGTCTGGGAGCCAAACGTCGGAAGTGCGTCTTAACATAAGCCTTAAACGGCTTATCTGTACTTGTTGTTGATCCTGCAAATACTTAAAGACAAAGGAAGGAAACTTAAAAGCCTTGAATTGTCTGAAAAGGTTAGTTTGGAAAACATTTTACTCTTAAATGTTTACGAAAGGAAGTAAACACAAGTAAGTATATTTACTTAAATGAGAAACGTAACAATACATAAGGAAGACACATAAGTAAAACTGGCTTCGCATATAACTACAGACTCCCTTTACTGAACCCACAATTGCTCAGCTAATTTACAATCTATAGATATGTTTATATCGAGGTGTGGACACATTAACGCATGGAAGAGCACCAACCTCCAATCAGAAGGCTTGAAAATACATGGGCCAAGAGTGATGCCGAAAAGACTGAAGTTTTTCTAACCATCTTTAAAGTGTTTATACCCCGACTAAGGCTAAAGTAAACTGGACTATGTCAATGAAACACTAGCATCATCTTTTTATTATACTTCTTAAAAACAAATGCTAAAATACCACTAAGAAATGTTCTTCTAGCGAAATTACATACGCCATGAAAAAGGCGCCTTTGTGGAAGAGAAATAAATGTTTATTTATTATTGAGAAACCACAAACCACCCCACTAAAGTTTAACAAATCAAAACACAAAACTACGTGCTGAGCAGCTAAACTTGCTAAAAAAACATTTTTTGTGGGGGGGACACCTTTAAAGCAAAATATTTCAGACTACAGTTATTTTTTTACAGATTTACAGTTAAACTCAGTGTTGTTATTTAAATTGTGTAATATTTTACCAAAAATATGTTGCCAAAAAAATCGGTCATGTTAATATTTGTTAGAAAATCATGTTAATTATGTTTATAACTTAGATGTCCATCCTTTCGCTACTGATCTACCTAAATCTACCAAGTCTGTTGTTTAATTGAATTACCATTTCTAGATCTTCTTTAGCCCTTGAATGTCCCTAGCTAGATTTCCTTTAGTTCATTATTGTCCACCCAATCATTAACATCAATTATTTCGTAAGAATTATTGTGGTTGGTATCTCTACATTCCCCGTGTCATAGCGTTTCATGTCACATTTCATGGTCACATTCAACGATCTCTTTTTATCCGTTGATTTTACTTATAAGTATGTCGATACCTTCAATAATCTTAACAGTATTCCCTAACATCTCTTAGGCTGATTCGAGCTTAACAAAATTATACCAATTTTAGACATTAATGTTCGTAGTTAGTCCAGCAAAATACTTGTTTTCGTAGCTACAGTATAGCAATCGTAGTTATCTTGTGGTAGACCAATATGCCAGGCGTACTAAATACTTAGATCCACCAGACATAATTTTGTGGTTGTATTATTTCGTTGATTAACTATAATCTCCTTAGTTTAAGTTTTGAGGCTTACGGTGTTATTTGAAGTTCTGTGTGACCTAGAACACTCGGCACATTCATTAATAACATAATATAGCATTACAACTGCAATCCCCGAAGGGTTATGAAATGAAATTGTTTATTTTGTAAATAGGATATCGGAACCATTATCTTTTTCATTATTTATTTTACACGTCATATTATAAAATAAAAAAGATAAGCCAGATGAGATCGATGGTTCCTATCTGACTACTCTAACAGAGAAGAAAGGCCGAAACAAACTCAGAGGTCACCGTCCAGACATAATCTTGGTCCGATAGGCAGACGACCACTTAAAGTACACCCACTTTTCACAAGTTATGTTTAAGTTCCATGTGCCTCCACCTCCCACCTGGACATGTATTACCTTGGGTAATCTGGAAGTCTTTAAACAAACTCCGAACCCAGGTTGGCCGAAGCAAGCAAAACCCTGTTTAGGTGGAGATTCAAAGACGACTCCGCCTTGGAGTGTAAATGTGGTGCTGATCCACAAACGATGGGACACTTAATATCATGTCCTGCGTGTCCTGTCAGCTGCACGTTACAGGAACTGATGGACGCTGGTGATGGCGCCAAACAAGTACCCGAATGCTGGACCGAGTCCATTTAGATTGGTACCTATGGCCATCTACCGGGCACGAATCCAGACTCCGGGCTGCTACTTAATTAATTATTCTAATTAACTGCTATACATACAATTAAGTAAATACAATTATATATACATAACGTCGATAATTAGGTAAGTAACGTTTAGTTTTTTTTATTTATGTATACTTTATTGTACACCACACGTTTACTTTTGCTTTCAAAAATATTCATGTTGACAGAGGAGTTCAAAAAAAGTCGACGACGAAGACGACGAAACTACGAATTTCCCCAAATTATAAAGTATTTATTTAGCCATTAGGTTACGTTTCGTTGAGAAACAACTAGGTAGTTATGCGTCTGACATAGAAACCAACTCCTACATTTAAATATGTAGTTTTGAAAGTTTTCTTGAAACTTTCGCCTAGCTTTGGGGCATTACTTACACAACTCAACATCTGCCTAGCCTTTTCCGTAAGTTGGGGTCGGCTTCAAGTCTATAAACCGGATGCAGCCGAAGACCAGTATTTTACATGGGACAACTGCCTATCCTTCAAAACCCAATTACAAGGTAACACGATACCCCTAAGCCTAAGGGCGAATACCGCCAAACTTGTATACCTTGAATAAGTCTTTTGCTTAGAATATTATTTGAATTTTTGACAGTTTTTCCAAACTAGAACTGTCAGAATTCAATTTTATTCCACAGATAAAATATATCTGACTTTGGCAAAATCAGCCGTAAGTAAGACAGGCTGTCTACCTGTAACGACCTTCAAAGATCTTCGAATGACACCCGAGACCAACGTCTTAACGTGCTTTCCGAGACACGGAGGGGTCTTGATATGTAATTTATTTATTTAGATTTTTTTTTTCTTTTTTTTTATATTTAATGGATACATAGATCACCTATCTATTGTCCGACATCACAAGTGTAACAATATAGAAAGAAAAGGAAGTTTTTTTTTAAAATTCTGCTTTTCCCTCAATCGACTACTGCGGCTGCTAATAGGTACTAAGGAGGTTACATGACAAGACGAGAAATAAATATTTTACTTCATCTGTAATATTATCATAAGTAGATAGGTAGGTATCCACTAACGGCCGAACACAATAACCTATTTTCAGTTAAAGACAGATCGCTACTGATGGTAGCCAGTATAATCATAACTGCCAGTATAATATAATCATACAGATCGCTACTGATATAGATTATTGGGACGTTAAAACCAGAGATAAATAGGTTTTCCTACCTCCAGTATGCCAAAACTGGTGATAGATAAGTAATTGGGTTCGGTCGTAAAAAAACCACTGTACTGAAGCCATATAGGAACTCGGCGAATATTTATTTTTTAAAATAAGTGTTACTTTTCCCGTTCGTTCTAATAGATTCATCACCTTTGCTGTAGCGACGTAACCTGAGAGACATGCTCACATAGCGTAACTAATGATTCGAAGCACCGATTTAAACAAAATTATATTTAAATAAAGTGTCATCATCATAAGAAAACGTTTCAAAATCAAAATATTTTTATTTCACATAAACCAACATGGGCACTTATGAAACGTCAGAAGCTTCTGACGTTTCCTAAGTGCCCATGTTGGCACCTCTCCATAGGAAACGACAAATTGGAACCGTGTTACTCTTTTTTAAAAAAATGGCTTTTACAATGATTTCAAATCACAGTAGGGTGGGAGGACAGCGTAGCCCTGTCAACAAGTACCAAGTACTTGATAAAATAAAAAATGGTCTACAGATCTACAAAGTCCTCACATTTACAAAATATAGAATATAGTTTAAACCTTTAGTATGGTACCCAGGGGGGTGGGGGGGAGGGGCTGGCTAATTGCGTAACACACTATCAATCTCGATCTGAATCACTTTGAAGGATATTGCTAATACTATTTGCATTTTATCAGAATGGAATCGGACTTCAACATAGTTGGGAAAAGGCTACGCACATGATGATGATTCATTGAGATTGAGATTGATCCGTTGCTTCATATATCCGAAAACAGTCTGCTCAACAACGTAAATAACGCAATCAATGTTGTTGAACTGTGTGTGTTATGCAATTACCCCGCTGAGTTACGAAAAGGTACCGTATGGTTTTAAATAGTCAGTAAGAGTTTGACAGACCCACACAGAGGATATCCATGATTTTAACTGTCTTGGTCTTTTAGCCTTAAAATTAGTATATCAAAGTGGCCAGGAGTATGGTTTATGATAATTGTTTAAAACAATGAAAGTGATGGGTAATACTTATTACATAACCTGGGGTTTGACCAGATGCTTCTGGTCAAACCCCAAGTTATGTTGTGGTTGAGAAAAGCTGAAAGTCAAAGATCTGAAATAAATGTAAAATAGACTAAATATTCAGACTTATACCCTGTCCATTAGGTTAACCGTTTTTTGACAGCTGTCTTAGAACAAACTATTCCGGGTGACGTAAAAGTTAACTTTGAAATGCGTGATATAATAAGTATATAAACTACCTTATCATATTGAAAAATCTTATTTATGACTTCTTACAGGCGTTATAATGCCGTACGCGTATCAATCAATGTATTGTGTGTTGCTGCAATCACTAGTTCCATCTGTCAAAAAATGGTGTACCTAATGGACAGGGTAATATTATAGTAACTGTAATCGTAGTAAACTCAAATGCGAAACGCACCTACGTTTTCCGGAAGGACGCGGTCACACTGCACAATAAACACTTACATTTTTAACTGAAATTATGTATAATTCATGAGTTGTAGCGTTTTATAACGTGTGTGTAGCGTTACACGAACTTTTTCCAGTTCTCTTAAGTAAAGACTTGCTTTTAAGATCTTTTATTTGACACCCAATGACAAACTACTTAAATGTAGAAAATAACGAATAGATTTTTCACTGATTACGATAACGATTATCGTAATCAGTAAAAAATCTATTCGTCATTCTTCTCTTCTTATCGTAATAAGAATTTTTCGCTGTAACACCGAGGCAAATAGTCAAGCACGAAGTGTTATAATAGTCTGATTCGGCCGAAGCCTTAAGGTCACACCTTTACAACAGCTCTACATATAAATAGAAGCATTTTAATATTTTCGTAATAATAGTTTAGGCGAGTTAAAAATAAAATAACCAGTTGGGTTATGTGACTTATGTGGAATATTTTGATTGCATAATCTTTAAATGGAAACCTCCATTTCACGGTGTCTTATTACGTTATGATTATGGAGCTTAATATGCGTGAACGTTATCCGAGGTCAATCATAAACAGACTCTGTTTTGCATTAGAAAGTACACACATCAACACTGTCTAGGGATATTTTGGATTTACTCAATTTACTCAAAATTTATTATAAATAACATACAACATGCATATATTTTTATAAAGCCCATTTATCAGACTACACTCCAGAATAAAAGAAAACTATTTTTTTTTTGCGTAAACAAATTTTTATTCAAATAAAGAAAAAACGTGAAATAATGGTAAAACTAACAATGAATGTGTTTCTCAAGAAAAAGTGAAAAATAAGGAAAAATTAATCTGTTTTTAACAGTTATGTGAAAAATCAGTAGTCAGTAAAACACCCCATGACGTTAATAACGGTCCTGCAACGGTTTTTCATGCTTTGGATTAAGTTATCAAAGTCTTGTTGCGGTATATTGTCCCAAGTCCGGCTAAGATGCAAAAAAAGTTGCTCTTCTGTCGCAATGTTTGCAGGGAAATTCCTCAAAGCCCTTCTTTGGAGCATGTCCCACGCATGTTCTATCTGGTTTAGGTCAGGCGATTGAGCGGGCCAGCCTAAGACCGATACGTCGTGCTCCTGCAACCAGCTCGTCACCACTCTCGCTGTGTGCGGACGGGCGTTATCGTGCATGAGCGTGAATTCTTGGCCCATTTGTAGTCGATGGGGGTAGATTATTGGTACTAGCATCTCGTTACGGTATTTTTCAGCTGTCATGGTGTTTCTGATCCAAACGAGGTCGGTTCTTCCACCAACACGAATTCCCGCCCAAACCATAATTGTCCCGCCGTGGTATGAATAGACTTCCTGAGGATGTTGCAGACGGCTCTCACGACCAGGAACTCGCCAAACACGTACTCTACGTGTATCGGGATGGAAACCGAACCGGGACTCATCGGTAAACAGCACTACAGACCACTGGTTATCTTCCCAGAGCAAATTTTCACGAGCCCACTCTAGTCGTCGTCCACGATTTCCTCGGCGTAGTGCTGGAGTACGAAGCGGTCTGCGAGAATGAAGGTTAGCTTCATGTAGCCTTCTCCTCACAGTTTGGTCACTCACAAGCAACTGGTGCTCTGACTGGAGCCTCTGAACCAACTGCATGGCCGTAACATTTGGTTGTCTTCTCGCGGCAACTTGCAAAAATCGGTATTGTCGTTGAGTGGTAATGCGCTTCCCGCCTGGGTGTCTTTCAGCCACATAACCAGTAGCACGATAACGTGACCATAACCTTGATATCACGTTTTGTCTTGTTCCAATCTCCTCGGCAATACCCCGTTGAGTAGCCCCAGTTTGGAGCATGCCTACTGCCCTTAACAATTCCTCTCTCGTTAAATGGCGCCGCTGCATGATGCACACAATAACATGAATTCGAAATTTACCGATAACTTGTTATAAAACTTAAATTTGACACAAAAAAACAGGCAAAAACTACTGTAGGTAAATGAAACCTTCGGACTTCGCTACCATTATGCCGCGTAAGTCTTTTGTTTTTAATTTATTTTTTCAAATTCAAATTTAGAATCGTTCAAAAAGGTTTACAAAATAAGCTTTCTTCAAATGAATTTAAAACTGGCCAGTATTTTTTGAGTTTAATAACTTTATACAAAATATCCCTAGACGGTGTTGATGTGTGTATTTCTTTATGAATAGATTGGCCAAGACTTCACATACTAAGAGTGAAACAACTATCAAGCTTGTTGAACCAATAATAACGATTGATCTGATTGTCCCCACCACAGTCAATATTGTTGTCTCATGCATGTTAGGTCTTTCAATACGATGCATGCATGATGAGACTTACTTCTTCAGCTATTAGCCTCAGTAAATACCATAAACAACGAAAATGGCGGATTTTAGTGACTACGTATTCAGCCTATATGTTCCCACTGCTGGGACACAGATCTCCTCTCAGTGTGCCGGGCGTAATCCACCACGCGGGCCCAGTGCGGGTTAGTAGAGGTCACACGCACTCGCGATGTTTTTCTATACCGTTTTGAGAGCAGTGGTGATTAAATAATTTACACAAAGTAAAGCGCCTGCCTGAGTTCCAACCTACCACTAACCTACAACTAGTAAGTCGAGGCCGGTACCACTGAGCCACCACACCACTGCTCTACCTTCCGCCGTGTGGGACGCGTGCTGACGTTTGTAGTTCTGGCCAGCTAAGACTCGCCTTATTTATGTAACCACGTGGCGTTTTAGAGCGCTCGTGCCTCAGAGGATCTCGAAAAAAGGCGTCATAGTGTCTCTGCTTTTGTATTAGGCCAATACACACAACTTGGTTCTATTGCGCAAACTCATCTTAAATAATCTCAACTCGTATGCGGTTTGTGTCGTCAAGTATCCGCTAAACATGATTAATATCTACTTATGATGAGTCATGCAATGTCAGGCGGTAATGATTTATATTACTACAAGCGTTATTGTAACATTGAGTGACAACTAATTATTTACGCGGGTTACAAAAGTTCACGTAGTTGTTACAAATGCTCATTAAACGCAGCTTTATGATTGTGTCATATTCTCGTCCTAAATAAGGTGATACAGATAGCCCTTCCTCTGTAATTATAATGTTGTTATGGGGACCGTTTGGCAAAAGTAGGGTGGGGCGCCCTGAGTTAGGCAGAGCGGATATTGTGGCAGGGCCAGGATGAGCCTATAGTGAGAGTAGCCCAGTTTTCTCGTGTTTAAATATTGATACCTACCACGTCTGCAGAGTTTCAGTAGCTAATTTAACGCTGTTTTTATTTTCATTTTAATTTTGTTTAATTTTTAACGTTTCTAAGATTGTGTTTAGTGTAGTTTGCGATATTCATTTGCAAGTCCCATTATATACTTTTCTTTCTTTCTTTTTTTCTGATGACTAGAACCTATATTTTACAATGAGTGACCTCTTCAAGGCATTACTTGCAATGTAAAACCGAAGGCTGTACAATTCGTCGACTAATAAATTACCTATAAGGCAAATTATTTAAACAAATACCGTTCATTGCCACACTTGAACATCTTGTTTGAGAATTTGTTTGCATAAACAAATAGTATTTAACTACAAAAGAATTCCTACACGGCTTACTATCAACTACCTTGTTTAAGACACTGTGTACGCAATACTGGGCAATCCCACGAGATGTAGGTAAAGATAAGTAATTTATGCGTGGATGTTCTTGACTATACACAATACACGCATACACATTTAGTTTTATGTCTCTACACAAAATTGTCCCCAAATACTTACCTTCGCACCCGACGATATTGCTTAACAGCGTCGACTTGTTACGAAAACTAGGTGATAAATAGATAGTAGCTGAAGTATGTTGTTATTTTAAAAAGTAAATGTTCCGGATTAGCTTATTGGTTATAGCGAATTTCTAAAAACAATGATTTCACCAAGAAAAAATGCGGATGAGATGCCAAACGGCGGGGTAATAGCATGGTTAACACACTAATAGCATGGCTTTCATTTCGGCACTTCAAAAACAGTCATTGCGTTATTACGTCGTTGAGCAGACAATTTTTTCGAAAATATGAAGCAATGGGTTAGCAATATCCTTAATTGATTCAGATTGTGATTGATAGTGTGTTACTCAATTGGGGTGCGGGTTGCGATGGACTGATTCTATGGTTTATGTAGCTATCCTTCCGTGTATTGTCTGATCATTGACCCTTCGTATGAACGTGAGTCCACGCGAGACACAATGGCTATTGGAGACATAGGTGGAAGGTATTCTACCTGTCTCTCTTATGTGTATTGGAGGCGAAGTTTTGATTGAAGAGTGGAAGTGAAACTCCAACTTGCAGTTAATAATATTATAATTGTCACACACGTATAATAGTTTAAGGTTAGGTACACTATTTAGCACAGTCATATAACTAATTAATCTACCTATTAGGGACGAAATAAACTAATGACTTAAAACTAGTCCGTGTCCCGTGACGGTTGAAAAGCAAGAGAGGGACGCTACTTAAGGAACGCTATGGGTACCGCCCCGGATTTTAGCTTAGTGTTGCCACTTAACAAGGGTGCGTTCCTGACTAACTTATAAATACTTATATGTGGGTTCATAAATGCACAAAACGTGACGCTACAGGCTTTATAATTGTTTTTGTAATTATGGCATTCAACCGATTAGCTGCGAGTATTATAATGCTATTACAATTAACTATTCAAATATTCAAATTTATTTATTCTTATAAATCTTCTCTGCATCGCGCCTTGACAGTTTAAGTTGCTAAGCGTCTCTAGCTATCATAATCTCAGTCAAGTAATTAATTAATTTTCACTTAATTAATTTAATTATTATGTCATTACAAAGTAAGTACGGTGACGAACTGCCTATGTATGCAGTTTCTATTTCTAAAAGTAGGCCTAGGTCACATCTTAAGGCTTATATCTCTCTAGGACACATGGTGGCACAACCATGGTCCTACTGCCAGCATAATATACAGCTGGTATCTCAACAGGCGTCCGGTCGGTTACGCAATCAACCATACATTTTTGGGAGTGTGACTAAGCCTCACCTTTGTGTAGCCACTAACCATGATTTAAATATCTTTTTTCCAGAAATGTCGTCCCCTTCGATCCGAGATTTCTACAGGGGCCGGAACATCCTGGTGACCGGCGGCACCGGGTTCATGGGCAAAGTTCTGATAGAGAAAGTACTGTACTCTATCCCCGACGTCGGCAACATCTACATACTCATGAGGCCTAAGAGAGGAAAGTCGATTAGGCAAAGAATTGAAGATATGCAACGGTTGAAGGTTAGTCGCATTTAAATCCACTTATAAAACGTATTAATCCGTGGAAGGACCTATATAATCAGCCTATAATGTTCCCACTGCTGGGACACTCACACAGGCCTCCGCTCTGTGAGCGGCCCAGTGCGGATTGATAGATGTCACATGTCTTCGAATTTTTGGTTCTAGGACATACCGGTTTCCTCACGATGTTTTCCTTAACCGTCACAAAGTAAAGTGCCTGTCTGGGTTCAAACCTACTCACCTCTCGTAAGTCGCAGTCGTTACTACTGGGCCACCACTACTCCTCGGCTGGAAGAAGGCCAAGGCCTTGCCTCTCACGTTGGCGTAAACTTCCCAGAGTATTTTTAAAACTGCAATCGCGTGTTTCAAGATACCACATCAAAATATTCTCATAGCAAACATCTTGACGCGACGCTCGGCTACTAAACTATAGTGAACTTGATAGAAACTGTACAATAAAAGAACTGCCTATATTTTGTCTTACAGCTCTTCGATCGCTTAAAAACCGAAAATCCGAGCGCCTTAAAGAAAATTAAACCATTGCAAGGCGATGTTCTGTTGGACCACTTGGGACTCTCAGAATCGGATATAGAAATATTATCGAATGAAGTGTCGATGGTCTTCCATTTCGCCGCTACCTTGAAGTTGGAGGCTCCTTTGAAGGACAATGTCAGTATGAACACTGTTGGCACTCAGAGAGCATTGGACATGGCGAAGAAATTCAAGAAACTTGTACTCTTCGTGCACTTATCAACTGCTTTTTGTTACCCTGATTACGAAGTGTTGGATGAGAGGGTAAGGCTTTTTCATTCTTTTTTGAACAGCATAACTGTTACTATTACTCACTGCAATAAGATCCTACAATCACTAGAATGTGCACTTACTTGGTGTGCACGCAAAATGTCTACCTGTCTACAGCCATAGCCGCGTCGTAGCACCGCGAAACAATCGGAAAAATGCTAAACTTATCACATCCACGTTTTTCAAAGGTGGATGTAAAATAGTAAAAATACAACTTGGTTATTATATATATATATATATAAACAAGCAATGTCAAACACGTACATTAGAACTAGCATTTTCAGCGATAGCTACGCCACGCTACGCCACGCTACGCGGTGCTACGGAGCTACGGCTACGTCCGTGTGAAAGTTTTCGCAAAAGAAATGTAGACATGGTATGCATCAGAAAATTCTCATTCTACCTCTACTGGTAAAGTAATTTTTTTGGAAAAGGGAATTCCAATACTCCTATATTATGTCCTCAGTGTCACGCCCCGACGGTGAAGCCAGAAAACGTGATGAAGCTGATTCAGTGGCTGGACGACAAACAGCTGGCCCTGTTGACGCCATCACTGCTTGGACCACACCCCAACTGTTACACGTTTTCTAAACGCCTCGCCGAGAATCTTGTTGAACAGGCTCACCAAGATTTGCCTGTTGTCATCGCGCGTCCTAGCATCGGTAATTTTTGTAAATTTTTATCACCATCATCCTTATGAATCCAGCAGACAGTGGCATAAGAATAAGGTGGCAGAAGGGGCAAAATGCCACGGGCCCCCAGCCGGAGGGAACCCCCGACCCGAGAGGTCCATGAGCACAGGAGGATCCTAACATTAGTATAGAAATGCCAACTTTTTTTGCCACCATTTCTCTTCAATACTACGCTCGTTCCGTTTAGTACCGATTTGAAGGCTAGGTCCTTCAAATCGGTACTAAACGGAACGAGCACACACACATTTATAGTGCATACATTTATATGCACATTTATAGTACCTTGTACTGGCGTGGTCAGCCAGAAGGTTGCTGGAACGCGGCGGACTCTGTACCGACTGACTTTTTTTAAGTCGATGAGTACGAAGACAATGCTTGTGCAGTCGTTAATTTTCTCTACAATCGATTATTGTGGTGTGTGCTATTATGACCTGCATGCAGATCTCCTCGACAAACTTGACCGTCTTCAATTAATGCATACGATTTGGTTTGACTTGGACTTTGGTTTGGTTTGATGACAAACATATCTAGTCTTTCGGCTGAAATGATGATGATAAAAGTAACTTGTAACAAAAAAACATCGTCTAATTCCCAAAAAAAGAAGAGTATTGTAGTAGATGAGCAATGTTCACACCTACCTTAACAGATCAGCGACTACTCCACCAAATAAAAAACCAACTGCCCACACTGAATTAAACACTAATTTTCATATCACATAGGAACTTCTGAAGAAGGTAGAAGATTCTTGTTATCAGTTCAGACAATAATTATTACTTTTTTTAAATTGTATCGACACATGCATCAGACACAAGACTATTACATGAACTGTTGAATCGCATACGATACTTTTAAATTATTTATTCTCCATCTATATCGATTTTCAAGAAATCAGGTTATGTCTCACTTCATGTGTCAGAGCTATTACCTAAGTGCAGGGCTATTAGCACCGAACCGACAACGTACTAACAATACGTTGTCGGTCGTCAAAGAAAATAAGCAGTGCAAAGAAATTTTAATTTTGAGACTGTAAAAGATAAAGTAAGTTGGTGAAAGTATCTGACGGATAAAAATGAGGTTTTACTGTTTCTATTTACCTAATTTTAACATGAACATCATTGACTTTTAAAAAAAGTAAAGGAAAACATAGTCATCATCAACAGCGTCATCATCATCATCTCGTGCCTTCTCTGTATGAAAAGAGGCGTTTTATACATTATATACGTTTTTATGATTGATTAGAGCTTGCGTTTATCTAATTTCTCAACTGGCATAGCAAGTTCTCAAAGTTTGAGGGCTAATTATTACCTATATTAAAAATATGGCTATGAAAATGTGTCCATTGTTATTTGTAACAGTTTCACTCACAATTTGGAAACATTTCATCACATAAAAACCGACATTGCTTGATGACATGAAACTACATTAAATATTTATTGTGCATTCCATTCTTAGTTTTTAAGTCTTGTGTTTTATGTTCTTGTTTGCGTCATGTACTTACCGCAAACAAACGTATTTTCTTTCTTTCAGTGTGTCCAGCGCTGAAAGATCCTATGCCTGGCTGGGTGGACAACTTGAACGGGCCAGTTGGCGTCATGCTGGGGGCAGGCAAGGGCGTCATCAGGACAATGTTGTGTAATGGTTCGCTCGTAGCACAGGTCATCCCAGTGGATATCGCAATCAATGCCATCCTTGCTATAGGAATGCTTGAAGGAAGTAGGACTGAAAAGTAAGTAATACGTTTCTGGCACTATCTATTTCAGAAAATCTCCATGTACTTTCAGCCAACACGAAACGCACGCACTAAGGGTTTCAGTATCAATTTCATTGTAATTTTTCAGATAGGCATAAAAGTAGAATAATAAAACCTTATTTTATTCAATGGCACAGCTCGATTGCTTACTAATGGTACCGATATTGACAAATGTTGTCATAAAACTTAGGTATACCAACGTATGCCTAAGGTGTTCGCAAACGTGTACTTATTCAGCCAAACGTGGGAAGTGACCACCTGCCATCAGGTGGCCGCCGACTTTTTTGCAACTTCATTGCATAAAAGGAAGATCCGTTTCAATAAAAATAATTACTCCATTGATTAAATATGGAGTCAATGAAATTCGGTCTATTCAAAAATTAATGACCTCCACTCCCACTTCTACTCCCGATTTCAGAACCTCAGAACAGCCTCATTATTAGCATTTAACTGGTTCCGTGTGACAATCGAACCCACGTCTGTAGCGCAGAAACAAATTACACGCACGCTTTGTAAAGTATTCTATGATTTTAATTATTGTGAATGTGAAGATTACGTGGGTAATTTTGTTTTCTCTGTTCTGTTAGTTTTGTCATGGTCTGGCAGTTTGAGTAATTTATGTGGCCTACTCAAATGTCCTTTCTTTGGTATTTTACGTCGAATCGTTAAGCTCCTTAAGTTTTGAATTGAACTGCACGATTTCTGACAAATGCGTGTAGTGACTGGACAGGTTCTCTCATTCTGTGTGGTTCTTTCCTCAAAAGACCATCTCAGACATCGATCTACATGGTCTTCATATGATCTGACCAAAATTATATCTGGACTTTAAAAGAGACTGTGAGCTCTGAGTTGGTTTCGGCCTTTCTCCCCAGACTAGTCAGATAGGAATCGCCGACCTCATCTAGATTTTAAAATATGATTGACGTGTAAAAGTATTTGTACAAACTTACTTACAAAATAAAATCATTTATCACGCAGCTGCTTCGACGACCAATTCAAGCCATAATCATAAAAGAGTGTTCAGAATGTACAGAGCATTAAAGTGTCGACAGGGTGAAATTAGGGCTGCTCTCGAGCAGGTAAAGAACAAAAGGCACCTGGGGATGACGAAATAACGACAAAACTCCTTAAAGCGGGCGGGGCTCCATTCCTGAAAAAGCAAGCGAGTCTCTTTTAAAGAGGGCACAACGCCCGAGGCGTGGAAGGAAAAGAGGTGCGGTGGCTCTTTTCCTCAAAAAAGGTGACAAAACCGAAATCTGGAAGATGGAGGACAGAGTATTGTGGTGCAGTTCTGGCCTATGTCCAAAGTATAAGCCAAGTGTAGTGTATAGATACAACAAAAACTTCTATGATCAACTAAATACCCAACTGCGCGACAGCAAATTATGTTATGCTTAGCTATTAGTTATATGTTTTTCTCAACGTAGTTAATTTACTTTCAGGCCAAAATCACTGCCAGTGTACAACGTGAATAACGGCCATCAGAAGCCAACAACATGGGGCGACGTGCTCGCAGTCGCCAAGACATACGGCCGGAAGTACCCGCTGGCATGGCCGCTGTGGTACCCTAACGGAGACATTACCTCCAACCAACTGCTGCACGAGTATCGGAGAATTTGCTACCACTTAGTGCCTGCGTATCTCATCGATTTACTTCTGTTTTTACTAGGACAGAAAAAAATGTGAGTATACAAGATCAGACCTTGTAGATATCATTCGTTCATTTAAATCTAGATTAGATACTTTTGACCTCATGTTGTGGTCGTGATTTTCCAGTAGTAGAAGGTTAAGGTAGTGAACTATATTTACTACAAAAGTCAAAGGTTACACATGGCGACACATCAAACTATACATTGCCAGTTTTAGCTGACCTCGCATTGTGTAGGTTTTTCGTACAATCAGAAGTCAGCTTATACTGGTTATCTATAGCTTGATGTGTAGCCGTGCATACACTAGGTACTTAGTAGGTACCAATTTTGTGCCAAAGCATCTACCCTGCATCTAACATGCTTTACGTAGCGAAACGTTTCTAGTTTTGCCATTTTCTTTCACAGTATGGTAAGAATCCAAGAACGAATATCCAAAGGCTTGGAAGTGCTGCAATATTTCACAATGCGACCTTGGATCTTCCCCTGTGCCAACTATGATGCTGTTAGAGAAAAACTGACTCCAGAAGAGCAAGTAATTTTCAACACAGACATTAGCGATGTGGACCGGGACGATTATATGAAACAGTGTGTGGAAGGAGGTCGAGTCTTCTGCTTTAAAGAAGATCCTAATAAAACAACTATTAACAGAAGTTATCACAATTTGTAAGTATTGGTTTAGTTTTACCATTATACCTTCTTGCCATGCGCGTAGGTAGAAACTGCAGAACACCACCTGCTACGAACCTTACATACTCCTTTTTTTTTTTTTTTTGAGGATGGGAAATCATCAAATGACCCCTCCCGCTCTGGGTAGAGCAGAAGGGAGTGTCAGACTCTTACTGACTAAAACCCACCCGTGTTCCTTCCTTAGCCCTTTATGTACCAGGGCAGCGGTAACCCTTTCGGACGATCCCGCTACCCCGGCAGGCTTCGGCCCTGTCGGGCCCCGTCAACTACGCTGACATCTCTTTGAGGCGCACGTGGAACACATACGCGCCGTCCGGCACGGGCCTGGTCCTGATCGGACGGAGAGCTACCCATTGCTCTCCGCCCGCAGCCCCGCGCCTACGGTGGCCGGGAGTCGTCACGCGGCTCCCGACGCCCGGAGCGTCTCCCTCGGCGGCTGAGGCGTGAGGATCTCTCCCTCACCTTACATACTCCTTTGGATGCATTTATGTTCAAAAATCTGTCGATCGATTCTGTAAAAAACTCACCGTGAAAAGTTAGGTGAAGTGAGCTTAGAGTGAGCTGTCAATAGTGTCAATCCCTAGCATTCGTTGAAATGACAGCTCACTCCACGCTCACTTCACCTAAGTTTTCACGGTGAGATGGTTACAGAACGCACTGCTGGTACCGCATAATGTTACCATTATGTCATTTATTTATTCTGTTTTCTGCGAAGTATATCTAGTGGGGCAGTCATTTCACCCTCACTCGGGAATATTTTCTTTAAGCGGTAGCCAGTGGGGTCTTTAATTAATATAGGTATACTGAAATAACTCTGAAAAAACGTTGAAAATAGGAATCTTTTATTTTAGCAACGGGGCAACGCCATCGGGTAGAAGTTAGTACCTAAACCATAAACTAAGTCCCTATATAGATACCTATTATAGGTTTAAACAAGTGCATAGTTCAATATCGTCAACCGGTCACATGACATTGTTTGCTCTCTGTAATTGCCTGATGAAGAGGTTAGGTACCGTTAGGTAGTACTGTGATTGGGAACAATCTTCTCATTACATATTAACATACACGTGGATAGACGCTCGCGCACTCGTTAGTCAAATCATCAACTTACTCATCAGACATAGGTAAATGTCTGACCTGTAATGGCCGATTCCTATAATTTACGGACCGTTATTGGTCAACATTAAGGCTCTTGTAGGTATCTTTACCAATATTGAACCAAAGATCTCATAGCTTTGCAAGGTACCTAAACCCTCCCATATAGAAGTAGCTAGTAGCAGAGGTAAAATTAGGTTACGAATCTATTTATATGCCTCGTTTAGCAATAAAATATGCCACCACTGGTAAGCAAAGCGATTCCTTTTTGTTTATAGGAACCGAGCATTAATTGGAAAGCTGACATGTCTATGTTTAGAGATTTTGAACTGTAGATACCTACCCTTCCTGTAAATAATTTGTTCGTAACGAAATACAAAAGAATATCTATCTAGAATCAAGATGAAGTACCCAAATCATACTGAGCCCACGCGCGTACCAATATACCTACGCTGGCATAGAGATACAAGCTACATAATTTATAATGCGACGTTTCTCTAAATCCTCTAGGCAGTTAAAAAACGACCTATACAATACAATTCTAGAAAGCCTAGACACGAAAGCGGGCCCAGAGACCTTAAGAATGGCCTGGATATAGGCTATTTTTATCCTAGATCGCAGACGATGTCAACATATAGTGTGACGTAAAAAGAAACATGCACCCGGTTTTTTTAAAAGCTTAGGTAACAGACTTTCAAACTCATGACTGGCTGGCTGAAATACCTCTTCGTAACTAGTTCTAGGTCGTAGGTCCGAACCTAGACAGGCCCTCTACTTTCTGTAAATTATATCATCACCACTGCTCTCAAAACGGTGAAGGAAAACATCGTGAGGAAACCGGCATGTCCTAGACCCAATAATTCGAAGACATGTGACATCTACCAACCTGCACTGGGCCCCCGTGGTGGTTTACGGCTCACTCCCTCTCACCGAGAGGAGGCCTGTGTCCCAGCAGTGGGAACATTATTTATGCTGATTAATTAATCATTAATTGAAAACGTAGTTTCAATCATTGTTTCTTCTTTGTTTCAGCCTTTACGTACTGGACTGGTTTTGTAAGATCATGTTCTGGCTCCTGGTGCTATCATTCCTGGCATCGTGGTTCCAGCCTGTGAAGACACTCTTCTCTTATGGAGAGCCTGTTGTCAAGCATCTGCCTTTCTTGGGACCAGTAGTTTGCAAATATGCAGAATTATGAATTTAAATATCTAAGTTCTGAAAATAATACTAGACTGGTGAAGGACCTAAGATATAGGTTTTATGCACGAGCGAATACCTAATTTATATTTTGTACCAGCCCTATCGCCTGCTGGTTTTACCTTTCAAAGAGTTGGGTAATTCTAAATTTTGTAGGTATATTGCATTCGGAGTGCTAATAAAAATCGCAAATCGTCGCTTAGGTAACAATACCACCTAAGTCGAAAATTGGCCATGGGACGTTTTATACCTACTTCAAAGCATAGATTCTGTCGGCGCGCATCGAATGATGTCAAAAAACATGTATATAAGTAAATGTTATTCGAATAGTTCTTGGAGCGCGCAAATCGTTTGTTGTATCACAAATTCGTCAGTCATATGTCATGTGTGACCACGCAGCACACTGACACTGCATTCCGTAAAAAGTTTTTGGTCTCTCCTGAAAACGTATACTTTTGCGCGGTACTTTCATTATTTGTTATGTTAAAACCCTTCCTTGCGTTTTTCAAAAGTAGGTACTACATGATTATAGGGATAAAAGGGATTTCATGATAATTCTAATAAATTAAGTATCTCTAGCCACCCACCTGCAGTGGTTGTCATAAGACTACCTCCCTAATAAATAGCCTCCTTCATTCGGGCTTAAGTAAGGCAAAGACATCTGTAACACCCTTAGAGAGTTATCGCACTGACCATTTGCCAGCGTGTTTCCTGCAAAGCGATTTGCGAATGTGCTGTCCGTAGGCGCGAAGCGAGCTAGCAGCGACTACGCGACGTGTTCTCCGCGTTATCACAATATTGTACACCCTCTCGCTCTCTCTTGTACACTCACGTCCACCGTTCTCGTTACGCAAACGCACACGCAGCGAGGACGGTTAGGCTACGGTGTATCTGACTACACGTCGACCGCGACCAATGACGTGTATCTGTCCGTCGCCGACGACGGCCGAATGCTATTTTCGTTAACACACGGGCGTGGTTTCGCTCGCACACCGCCCGGGGCGTGTCGGTCGTTTGTCGTGACGTCACCTCAAACTGTCGGTGGTATCTGACGTTTTAAAGAGGCAATCGCCTCGCTGAAAACACGCTCGCAATCCGCCAGTGTGAAAAGGCCCTAACAGACGCCTACATACTTAAACGGGGGTAGATATCAGGCCCCAGTTTTCGTGCAGCCTGAAGGTGTACAGAGTAAGAGCTTTTAATTAAAGCCGTGCTGTGTAAAACTTTAGATTATAAGTAGAGTATTTATGGGAATGTGGCAATTTATTTAAAAAGCTATGCATTGATTCATTGTGATGGTAATTAACTCTTTCGAAGCTTTTAGGATTAATACATCAACTCTAGTACAGCCAGATTCAAACTTTAGGGCGGCTCTGAAGTACGCTACTCGCTGCGCAGTAGTGCCCCTCACCCCCGCTGACACGTAAATTTGTTACTGCACAGCGACTCGCCTCATATTCCGAGCCACCATAAAGTTTGAATCGGGCTGTAACTAGCACACGGTTTTTGAAATTACAAACTCATGTCAAATTATTTCAGTCAGCCAATCGCTCTACAACACGAGCTTGAATAATTTGTATGTTCCGCTACAACGAAACCGGATGTGAAGTCTTTCATACCTTTATAGGAGCTGCTGAAATGCTTTCCGATACGAGTTGAGCTACCCCAGCTATAAGTTTCATAGACAATATTCTTACTTGCCTATGAATTAGAGCATGGCTGTTCCGGCTTGGGCACTCCAGGGTTTCAATCAAACTAAAATGTTAAGTATTGGCACACATTAGCTTCAGCGACACAGCTGTATAGCGCAAGCAGTTTTTTTATGACTTTTTGTCAACATGAACCAATCTCAAATTAACAAATATAGACAATAAATGTTGTTTTTGTGTTAATGTTTTAGTATATAGTATGCAAAGGACTATTAGCTCAATAGTCCTTAATAAGCGCTAGTGTCTTCATTTATTTGTAATATAGCTGGGATTAGATTAAAACGCAGCACATGAATAGAATACAATATATTTAAAGTTTGATTTGTTTGTGGAAAAATAAAGTTTTACAAATGTAGAACAATGCATAAATATTTCATTTTAAGTTTCACAATAATGAAGGTTTTATGGTGAATCTCAATTACATTCGCAAAAGCAAATAAAATAAAAGTTATCCTTATAAGTCCATGATTTTGATAACATTTCTTCCTAATCATAAATAAGCTTAGAACAAAATTGTAAAATTAATGGCGCACGCGCTGCGGAAGCAAACTGCGTGTTTCTACTTGGTTGCGTTGACAATGTCAACAAACTCTGGCTTGAGGCTGGCCCCTCCGACGAGGAAGCCGTCGATGTCGGAGCAGGCTGCCAGCTCCTTCGCGTTGGCGGCAGTGACGGAGCCACCATACTGGATGCGCACAGACGCAGCTACGTCAGCTGACGCATTTGCTGCCAGCCAGGTACGCAGGGACGCGTGGACGTCTTGTGCCTGCAAAACACACATATAGTTGTGTATGTATGTATTATTTTGAGTATGATATAATTATTATCATTCTTGTAATATTTATTTTATAAGTATTTATGTATGTTTATTTGTATGTATGTTAATATATTCTCGTAATTTTTGTTTAGTTTTTAAGTGAATTGTTTCTTTTTGATTCTATGTATTATTTTTTGTCTCCTTTGCTCTATCACACGCTGTCTACATCTCTGTATCTATTGTCCTATCTCTGGTATGCTGGAAGAGATTTCTTATGAAATAAGCATCACCTCTGTACCTATTGTTTTTGTTCTGCTTTTCATTGTCTGTTTATTTATGTGTGTACATAAATGGTAAAATATATAAATAATAAAATAATTAAGACTTATACACTAAAAGAAATATTCTGGATACTCTGGTTACAGTCTACAAATATTCTGGTCATAAAATATTGTTTATTGTTGCTGCAGGTGGTTAACAAATAAAGTTCATAAAAAAATATAAAAGTATTTTGTTTTCAATCAGCCTAAAAAACAAGCATAAAGATTGTCCAGGCCCACACATACATCATATGCAGGCGGGTTAAGGGACATCTCGCCCACGCAAAAACTGGCCTGCGGGCCATTGTCAACTTTTTAAAATGTTCATGGGTAGATTCGCGATTTCGCAGGCTGTAGTCCAGTATCTACTCAAAATTAAGAACCATGTTATTTTTCATTTATTTGAGATATAGGTATATTGATAACCACAGAAGTAATTATGTGCATTGATTGATATGGCAGCAATAAAACAACAATTTCTTGATCATAACAGACTGTTACGATCAAGAAATTCAATGATCACATTGAGACATTCAATAATAATTTGTAGGTATGTTATAAAAATTCTCTGATACATAATCACAAAATTATTTACTTTGAATAGGTCAAATGACGAATGATATATGCTTCTTATTAAGTAATAGTAATCAACTTTTATTTACCTGCTGAGGAGATGCAGTCTTGCCTGTGCCAATGGCCCACACTGGCTCATAGGCAAGTACAACATTGGCCCAGTTGTTGCCAATTGCTGGTAGGAGGGCTTTTGTCTGCCTGAAAACTACTTCCTCAGTTTTTCCAGCCTCCCTCTCTTCTAGAGTCTCACCAATGCAAGCAATGACCTTCAAGCCACACTCAAGAGCATGGGCAACCTTAAAAACATTAATTTAATTAATTATAGTAAAAAGTTACTTTAAAAGTTGATGTTGAGCGGAGTAGTGTTTTTTAAACTTACTTTTTCTGCAACAAGTTCGTCTTTCTCGGCGAAGATTGTTCTCCTTTCTGAGTGGCCAAGGATGACCCAGTTTGCCCCAATATCTTTGATCATAGCTGGTGAGATTTCACCTGAAGCAAATGTAATGATACTGTAACACACTGACAAAATGACAGTCTCTTGAGAATGTAAATTGTTTCTTACCAGTAAAAGCACCCTTAGCGCTTTTCCAGCAGTTTTGTGCAGCAACGCTAATGTTGCCAGGAATGATGGATTGAACGTATTCAAGATAAATCGCTGGGACGCCCACTACAACCTAAAGAGTACAATACCAGTTTTAGATATGGAAACACTGTCAAATATACACAAACACACAACATCATGCCTGTAATTCCCAAACAGTAATAGGCTGACGGCTTAACTAAGACGTTGCCTGAGGTAGCTGTGCGGTGCATGAGGGGTGATAGATGTCACAAGTTGACTAATCACTGAACTCTCACATCTCATCACCACACAGCTCCCGCACTGGACTGCTACCTCAGGCAACGTCTCAGTTTTTTTCTTTTATATAAATGAACATAGTAATAGATACAGCGGGCTGGTGTCCGCAACTCCACGACAATGCGCGTATTTTGCGTACGGAATGAACATAGTATCAACTAAATGAATATAGAAATAGACATTCTGCTGAAATAATTTACCTCAACATTGGGGTCCAATGGGCCCTTTTTCAGTGTCTCAACAATTTCGGTAACTTGTTTCTTGTCTCCATTCATCTTCCAGTTGCCACCAACAACAAATTTGCGACCCATGTTGCTGAGAAATTTGTCTAAAAACAATAGTAATATAATATATAGCTTTCATTAGTAGGACTTTTTTTTCTTGTGTAATCTTGTTATTCTGAGATAGTAGTAGATACCAAAATAGAGTTGCTACGAATCGGTCTGGCTGTCTGTTTATAATCAGTCATTTGTTTGATTATATCAGTAAGTAGGTAGTTACTTTTTACACATTAGATGTGATAGTGCTATCGTAAAGCTTGACTCTCTTTTCTTTCGACATTGACTCTTAATGACCTATTTGACCGCCTTAACCTAGCCTGGTAATTGGTAACACTGCACTGAGGGTAGAGATGTATTAATTGTGTTTAACGGAACTTCAGGAGCAGGTAAAAAAATATATTAAACGTACTCCCCCGCTATCAATCTTTTCTCAATTATTACGGATTTTTATTCTCAAAAGACACCTAGTTTCGTCTCGGTGTGGTTACGTGGCGATGTTTTTTTTTCTATTTATAATATATTAAAGGATGGAGAATATAAACAGACCATAATTATTGTACTTTCATTAATTTTTAAACAGAAGTACCGGCCACTTGCATCATCATTACAGTTAGATAAAATCTTCAACACGTAAAAAAGGGAAAGGCATTATTTGTGTTATTATTTTATTCTCTTGATAGTAGTGCAAATAAATACTCACCTGATTTTATAAAATAAAGATTCTATGAAATTAACAACTTCTTCACTTCACTGCTAGCGGGAAACCGGAATGCTGTAATCGGTAATCGTACGAAATTTATTCTCTTTGTCGCTAAAATATAATCTTTCATCAATCTCTCAAGCATTGGTTCAAATAATAGTTCTGGCCAATAACATGTAGAGTATTCAAGCGGTAGTAAATATTTCACCAATCACAAGTAAGCAACGTAACGAATAATCTTTCTTTGCAGAGAAAACGAACCAAAAGGTATGACCTCTGTGACATTGAGATAACTTTTTTAAGAACTGATTCACACATCTGATATCCAGGCTTTTAGGCAACTTTTTTATCTAGAAAAAGTTATCATGTCTTCATTTCATCTAGCCTGTATTGTCCTTATAGGGCTAAAGCCTCCTTCTCCCTTTTCCACACAGGTCTGTTTCTGCTAATGCAGTCCAGTATTTTCGGTAGGAGTCAAGCTTGTCCCGCCATGTTCACCTTCGTCTGCTGCGATATTCTTACGTTTAGAATAGCCTCCCGCAACCTACTCGGTGGGTTTATCATCATTAATAAAACAGCTAAGTAGTTTATCTTGAGACTTTAACCTAAATTAATTCCCCTATTATTCATCCATGGCTGGCGACAGCGTATAAGAGACTTGGTTGAGGCCTCTGTCCACGCACAGATTTGGACGGCAGTGCCACTTGCGATTTCAACGTGGTTTGGACGTGAGATTTTGAAATCGCTTGTGAAGCGGGCTTATGGCTGTTCATTACGAGACTATTACTTGCCTGCTAAGGTCACTACACACAGATATCTCTGTCCCAACTAGTCCGACCTTCTCAACATGTGTAGCCTAAGAAATTAACAGACATTCAGCTGATTCAGCTGTGCTATTTAGTAACTACATACTGATTCTATACACTTTCTTGGCTTCACTGTGACTGTTGTCAATGCAAACCTTAAGGCGCGTCCTTAAAGGCCGCGCGGTTCCGTGAGGCCGAGCCGCGCGACCGAGCCTCTTGAGTTCTTATAATGAGGACGCGTTGCAAACAAAAGCCTTTACGGCCCCTCAGTCCTAATGGGGACGCACCTTTATATACTCTATATTAAGATACGAACAGGGATACTAGTTTAAGCAACTTCTTGCAATAAAGATTGAACGTAGAGCGAGAGAGGCGAGCTCGAAAATGTTTTAATCAGAGGGGCAATTCTCGTAATTTTAAGAACGTTCACAGTCTGATCTCAGTCTCAATCTGTAAAAAAATACTTCTAATTTCCCTTCATTTAGACAAGTTTTTGACATTTGTTTGTCGCCGAGATGAGACTGCGACTAGATTTTGAACGTTTTAAATTACGAGAATTGGCCTTCTGGTCTCAAAATTCTCAGTTAGGTTTCTTCTGAACAATCATACGGAAATAGGAGTTCCTTTGCCGACTCATACACCATTAAATTTTGATCGTTTTAATCCTTAAAAGAGGTCATTGTACTCATCATTATGAACAACTTTTACTACGGGACCAACCCTGAAATTGTGAAAAAAATTCAGTTGTTCCATACATTATGTCGAATTATGCGAACATAAATTTTTGGATCAACTGATTTTTTGCACGATTACTTGAAACGATTTTTTAAACGATCAAAATTTAACGGTGTATAGAAAAGTTTGAGAATAAGAAGACTAAAGGAGGGAGCGAAGCGAGCTCGAAAATTTTAGCATTCCTTTGCAAAGCTTCGGAAAGGTTAGGATTTATTTTAAACATTCATAAATAAATATGAGGTACTTTGTCGACTTATGTAGAAGACTTATGTAGAAGTTTGACAAGGAGAAAATCGGGATGTAAGAGCGAGCTTGAAATTTTTTACACACCGCCTTGTCTAAGTATCTAAGTAGTAAGTGTGTAAGTCTAAGTTAGGTTTTCTTTTACGGTTACTATTATTCACACAGAAAATAGCGATCCCCTATTTGATTTAAACTGTCAAATTTTTCGGGTTTTGACTTGTGAACAGCGTTTAGAAGATAACATTGAATGATGTTCGATAGGGTACGGAAGTGTATCGAGTGGTTGTGATTATCTACGCTGGGGACCATTCATACAGAACAAGGAATAACTTTTTCGACTTATTAATGCAAAAAAGTTTGAGGAACAAAAGAATGTAAGCGAGCCCGAAAATTTTAGCACCTTACATTTATATGTTACATAAATATGTATCCCCAATCATTAATACAACTTGTTAAGTTAGCATAATCCTAAAATGTCAAGATTTCATGAAATAGTCATTCAGTAGGATTACTTGATCTTATAAGTTGTGTTGATGACTATAATGATTATAATTCTGTAAATACATATTTGTTACGGCCGCAAATCATATTTTAATCAACGTACAACTTAGTCCAGCGAATTGCAAAAAACGTAAGAAAATTTTAATTTCGCGGGCTACCTTAGAGCATTCTCCTTAAATCTGCAATAAGATTTAAAAAAAGAAAGAAAACCTCTTCCTATTTTATTCTTCTCTTCCGCTGGTTATCGATCACTAAAATTAGTGATCGATGGCTGCTGCTGACAATATTAGAGCTCCCATTTTTTAGGATTTTGATTTAAAATAAATAAAACATGTGCGCTCATTTAAATCGTTCCATTGCATCTAGCACGCTGGATGCGCGCATGATAATGTGTATGCTACGTCCATAGAAATGTAAAAAACAGGAGAAGTGGTAAGGAGGCTTGCCTATGGCGTCACGGGATGCCCGAAATGACCATGCATTAGGCAAATGGCCGTCTCCGAGAACTAGTGCGCTTTCGACCGTGATCGTGAAAAAATATAAAGGTCTCTGCACACAGCGGGCGGGACGGGACAGCGACGCGGCGCCGGCGCGGTGGCAGTGTTCACACTGCAAAAGGTTACATGCTCTGTGCACACTGCGGGTGCGATCACGTCCCGTCCCGCCGCGCCTTTCTTTCTTATGTATAGTTATCTGTGCTTTCTTTCATTAAAAAAGATGTTGAGCTATTCAGACATGAAAACGCTATTGCTCATAGTTGCGCTAGCTAAGAAAAAACAACAACAATAGTTAATTTTACAATTTGTCAACCGTTTTAACCCAGTTGGAAGACCTAAAAAGATGACGTTTAAATCCGATTGGAACACCCTTGAGAAGATGTAAAATATAATGTTAAAAAAATTTATTTACATTTAAAAAAAAATATTTACATTCTTTTTGCTATTTTTTATTGATTTATCTATATAAATAAAAATTGATCTACTAAATGTATGTACGCCCATAACTTTCGAACGTCTGCACCAAATTGGATAATTCTTTTTTTTGGGTTTGTTATTGTCAGGACGAGGTTTGTATACACAATCGGACCCGGTAGGTGGCGCTGTTGTCGGTATATGATGACTCAACCGGGCAGGACGACGTCTGCCGGGTCCGCTAGGTTCTATCAATCAATCAGCGTTTCGCTTATAGGAGTAGGGTAGGAGTAGTGTAGGAGTAGGGGTAGGAGTAGGGTAGTAGTAAGGTAGGAGTAAGTTAGGAGTAGGATAGAAGTAGGGTAGGAGCAGGGTAGGAGTAATGTAGGAGTAGATTAGGAGTAGGGTAGGAATAGGTTAGAAGTAGGTTAGAAGTAGGGTAGGAGTAGGGTAGGGGTAGGGTAGGGGCTAGAACACCACGCGAACGAAGTAGCGCCGGGCAGCTAGAAATAATTTATATGGCAACACATCGTTTGCCGGGTCAGCTAGAAATATAATATTTTCTGGACATATTGTTTTTTATTTATTTTATTTTCAAAACCCCAATTTTTTTTAGAATATTAAATGGGAGAATCGATAACTTTCCGATTTAGTCAATCATTAGCGTATATGTAAAATAAATGGCTTTTGCACAGCATCACGATAGCGACAGATGTTTTTGTGTGAGTAAGTTGAACGGTGCATGGTAAGTGCACGCTATGTTTGATGAGTTATGGCTTATAATTGATTGTGTAGTGCATTCCGATTTATGAATTGCAAGTGTGCGCGCAACTTTGTATCTATTGCTTTTACTAAACTACATGTGTAGTAGTAGCGCGGTAGTGGGATCGTCTTAACGACATGCAGTTCTGATACATTTTCAACTACAGGGCAAATCTCCTTCTATCCTATATCTATGGCTACGTCCAACACCGCAGGCTTGAGCAGACGTACAGCTGGGATAGATCGAGTAGAAGCGGCTAAACAAAACAATTTAAAAAGGCATTGAAATAGGCTCGCGTCTTGCAACACAGCTGATTGCCAAATTGCCATGCTGTAGACTGTCCTGTCACTTCTGCTGTCAGTCAGTTGTCATTGTGTAAGCTCAAGGTTGACATCTTCTATGTCTGTCATTCCCTCTGGAACTGGATGTTGCGATCGCGATAAACTAAAAAAGTAGGAATAGAATAGAATAACTTTTGGTTTTAAATAACAATTAATTTATTATAAGGTGCTGTAATCGACGGTCATGGACCGAAAAATATTTTGGAGAGTAAGTAGTTTTTAAACCTTTCATTTGTGCTAGTTTTACTAATCCTTAATTATTAACTCATAACTGTACTTTTATGTATTTTTATCACTGTCTGTTAAATATTGTGCAACTTTATACTATTCAGATAAATAACAAAACAGTCTAAAGTGCAGGCTAAAATTAGGTTTTGTAACAAAAACAGGTTATTTACGTAGCTACTATTTAAAATGCAGAGGCGTTGTGGAAAGTCAGCCGGCGAGTTATCAGCGGCGTTCAATGCGGCGCAAACGACGACAAATTGAGTGTATCCTGTTCAGAAATATTTTTTAGTTGTATAATTGCACATTATTGTCTACTGCATATTCCAAGGTGAACTGCAAGTAAAGATAACAGTAAATGAACGTCTCAATCAACCCACGTCGACAATCTAGACGAGGGTCAGGCTTGCTAGTATCCTGTCATGTATCTATTGCTGTGGTTAGAGTTTGCTGTTTCACATCAAGTACATACTTTGTAATGTACCTATACAATGGGACAATCTACTTCCCCCACCTCCAAGGAACTAGATGTAATGAGTCACTTTGGTGAACTTACTCTTGCTTAATTTCTAGTAGGCCCTGTGTACTTGCAAATTGTCTAGGGTGGCAATAAATTTGAAATCACAATACTTGTGTGCATAGTTGTGATAGTACCTGCTTTTCTACAAAACAGAATTTCACAGCAAGCATTTCCTGTTAGACTTCCTTAGTTTACTGCTTGTTCCATCACCTTTGCCAGTAGCAGAAACTTTACTTACTTAATTTGCACCTTTTTAGAGCTTGAATTCTATCCATTCCCTGGTTTCTGGAAGCTCTCTGTGACATCTTATCTCCATTGTTATGAATGATATTGTGATAATAATGCTAACAAACAATCGGCTAACTTAGATTTAAGCACTATCAATTATTTGAATGGGTTCCTAGGAACAAGGAAAACATTGGAATTCTACTGGAAAGTATAGTTTTAAATTGCACTAAAGTTTTAGAACACACTGACCACCTATTCTCATGCCAATCATTGCCCATATAAATTAACTGTAATGTTTTATTTCAGATATTGTTGCTGTTATGTATAATTTTAGTACAAAAATCTGTTCAAGCAAAGAAACAAAAAACTGCCGTTATAACAGATATAGGTGATATAAAAGAGTTTAAGAAACTATTAAGAACTAAGACTAATGTTTTGATATTATTTGTGAATGAGTCGAAGAATTCGCAATCAATCACAGATGTATTCAAAGATACAGCTGATTCTATGAAAGGGCAAGCAACGCTTGCCATTATAGATTGCAATAATAGGTAAGTTACTCTCAGGATATTCATAAAATTTCAACATAATCACCACATTTTCTGAAAAGGACACATGTAGATCTTACAAAATCTGTAGGCAACACACTTGTGAAACTTTCAAAAACGGGAGCAACACACTTTTGTAGATTTAAAATCTGGAGGCATCACACTTTTGTGGACCATTCAAAATCAGGAGGCAATGCACTTTTGTAGTTCTTTAAAAATATGGAGGCAACACACTTTTGTAGATCTTTCGAAATCTATAGGCAACACACATTTGTAAATCTTAAAAAATCTGGAAGCAACACACTTTTGTGGTTCTTTAAAAATCTGGAGGCAACACACTTTTGTACATCTTTCGAAATCTATAGGCAACACACATTTGTAAATCTTAAAAAATATGGACGCAACACACTTTTGTAGTTCTTTAAAAATCTGGACGCAACACACTTTTGTAGTTCTTTCAAAATCAAGCGGTATTACATTTGAAGTTCTTTCCAAATCTGGAGGCAACTTTTGTATCACCTTACTTAATTTATGAAGCCAGTTGAAATGAATAATTATTTATTACTTTTAGTGATGGCAAGAAGCTGTGCAAAAAACTGAAGATATCTTCAGACAAGGCCTACTATCTGAAGCATTATAAAGACGGTGAATACCATAAAGACTATGACAGGAATGAGTCAGTTAATTCATTGTGTAACTTCCTGAGAGATCCAACCGGAGATCTGCCGTGGGACGAAGATCCTACTGCCACTGACATATTTCATCTTCAAGATGGCGAGGTTTGTAATCTTTTTTATATTTTATTCTTTTGTTTAACTAGTTGGCCATAGATAAGTTTACAACTCAATCTAATTTAGGTTTGGCTACTTTTAGATGTCTAGTAAACATAGTACAAAATTTCGATAGTACAAATATAAACCAGTCAGGGGCGAGTCATACTCGCGCACAGAGGGTTCGGTACAAATTTGTAGGCATATAAATAGTTTATCACAGGAAAAAATATTTTTTTTACTACACATTTACGGTTTTCGGATTTTTTCCTTTACTTGTGCTTCATGACATTGTTTAATGCCCAATATCATGATTCTAGGTGTTGACCTAGAATCATGAAATTGAAGAATCAAAATGTATAGGGTACTTCCCGTTGGGGAAGTACCCTATACATTTTGATTCTGGAACATAAACGCCCGTATCTTTTGATTGCGTTGACTTAGAAGTTTGATTTTTTCACTGCTTCAAGGGATTGCAGCCCTAGTATTCGATATTAATTTCAACTTGATAACTCCACGCGTTCCTGAGAAAAATGGTATTGACAGATGGACAGACAGATGGACAAAGAAATGATCTTATAAGAGTTCCGTTTTTCCTTTTGAGGTACAGAACCCTAAAAATTATGGACAATTACATAAAAAAATCATTGTATTTGAAAAACTCCAGTATTGCATCATAAAACAGTGTATACTGTTATCAGCTTCATATAATAGGCATGAGTGCTGATTACGAATAATGAGCATTGCGAACATTGTTTAGATTGTTAAAAGGTATGATGAATTACAATTTGCATGCATTGAACAAAGAGGCAGTTGCAAATACTTGAGAGTAGTACACAAAGTACAACATCATAAATCAGCTTCGTCTTTCTGAATCCCTAGCTGGCTAGATCTAGATATTTTGGTCATAATGTAAAGTCAAGGAAATTATTTGTTTATAAAATAGACTACCAAATTAAATAGTCTAAATTACAGCTGTGTTGTGTTCAAATTCAGAATCTATACATATATATAAAAATTAATCCCTATTTCCCTTGGCCACACCATAACTTGAGAACGACTTTACCTATTTCATCCATCTTTTTTTTAAATAAATTAAGAAAGTTGCGCAGAAAATTAGAAAAATTAAGAATTACGCTTTTACTCTAAACCTGCTGAACGGATTTAGATGAAATTTGACACTTAGGTAGATCATGAGCTGGAGAAGGACATAGGCTACTTTTCATCCTGGATGGCAGACGAAGTCGCGGGCAACAGCTGGTATCTAATAAGTTTTATTCTATTCTATTGTGGTATATATGATTAAAGACTGCCTATATAAGTCTAATCGCAAGCGTTCAGAACTGCCGATCGATTCTGTAAAAATCTCACCGTGAAAAGTTAAGTGAAGTGAGCTTAGAGTGAGCTGTCAATAGTGTCAATCCTTTAGCATTAGTTGGAATGACAGCTCACTCCACACTCACTTTCCCCTAAGTTTTCACGGTGAGATGGTTACAGAATCGCACTGCTGTTCTGCTGAGCGTGGGGTCCTAGGTTTGTGCCATGGTTCGATCGCTGGATTCGAAATGTGCCCGGTTAGTCAGGCACGTAACTGACGAAATAAAAGATCATTTTATTTATTTCCTTTTGGGAAGTTCAAGAGTCACACTTTGTGACTGACTAAGTGTAACCCAGAAGAATGATTTTCCGGTCGAAACCTGCATTCCTACACTAAAAATTCCTAAACTAGAAATTGATCAAAAAACCCGTTTTGCAAAAAAGTAACCATTAGTTACTAAGTATTTAACAACTGGTTGAGTTTAACTACGGTTAAAAAAACCGGCCCATAGTGCACCTGCCATACATCTCAAAGCATAGCAAAATGCAAATGTATTACAAAATGTTATTGTAGCCTGCACAGTTCATGATAACGGCATCTCATATCATCAACTATAGTGTTAATCAGATTCTTGTTTAGATTTCCCGGCTTTGTTTTTAAAACTGATGTAGCCACGATATTTTTACGCAATGCATCATAATAGAGACTCAACAATATGAAACTATTGTTGTTTTAATTCTCTCTGGTTTACAAACTTACATTCCTATGTATGAATGAATAGTCATGGGTTACCATCTTCACATACCAAGACCCCTCCGTGCTTCGAAAAGCACGTTAAGCCGTTGGTCCCGGCTGTCGTTCGTAGATCTTTACCAGTCGTAACGGGTCGTCAGTAGCCCGAAAGTCTGACAACCAGTCTTACCAAGGGGTATCGTATTACCCAGTAACTGGGTTGTGGAGGTCAGATAGGAAGTCGTTCCATGTAAAATACTGGTATTCAGCTGTATCCGGTTAGACTGGAAGTCGACCCCAACATAGTTGGGAAAAGGCTAGGCAAATGATGTATGAAAAGTCAACTTCATCATAATCTCGTGCGCGTTGTTTTTCGTACTTACACATTGTGCCTTGCCTATTTGCGACTGTGACACAGCTGGTGTCGACGCATCCTTTTTTATTTATTATTTATTCTTCTGTTGGAATCTTGCCCGAGGAAGGTACTTTTTGTTAATGTGAACACAGGGTGTGGCGTCATTCGGAAATGCATTAAGTACTAAAACAAAAGAGGGTATAAATAAATAAATTACACGAAACTCAAAATACCAATGCTGAATATGCTGATCCGTTTAACTAAATTATCGTAAGTATTAAATAACGCTTACCTCCTTCTACTAACATTTGTACCTTCTTCATCTATTGTTATAGGTAGGTTCTTCACTTCGAATAGCATTAAATTAACTGTTTAAGAGTCGTTTTTTTTTTGTAGTAGTTTTTATTATTATTACGACTATTCATGCATTTATTCAAACAACCCACAGTTTTTACAGTCGCAAAACTAAATAACACATAGTGCGGTCCGTCGTGCTCGGCGGCCTGTTGCGCTTTGAGTGCGCCGTGCACGGGTCAATCTCATCTAGATTGATCGAGAAAAACAGGTTTTGCTGAGACTTTGTTGTTTTGTTTTTGTTTTTTTTTTTTTTCTTATTTTGTTTGTAATGATATGTACGTGATTACTAGTTTGTTTATTTATTTATAAGTATGTATTAGGTATGTTGAAACTGTGTGTACTCCCCGTCACTTTTCCCTAAAGGTTCATTAGAAAACCAGCGTCAGACAGCATCTGTCGGGCATTAATGCTAAAATGAACCTTTTTGGCGCAGCCGTGAGGCACACACTATTGTTGTCTGAAACATTGTTTTAATTTTGTATTTTGTGTTTCACGAACTGTGTCCAAATAAACTTTTTTTCTTTCTTTTCTTTCTTTCTTCTTTCAACTTGTACGGTTCGTTGGTCGTCTAATAAGATGTGGCCAGATATATTTTTAACCTTATTACTGACCTCTTCTCATAAGACGTTATTACTGCCAGTAACGGCTGTTATAAGCATTCGTATGACGACTATAGTTTTGTATGAGAAATTCCTGCCAGTGGCCACCCATTGTAATAATATAGGTTTCGAGTTTTAAGTGATTCCCTGATATACTTACCATACAATTAACCATGCCGTCGATAAGCAACTATAACTGTTAATTTTTGTTGCGAAATGAAAGTACTTTAACGGCTTTAGCGGTGTAGCCAATCAGTTAATTGGATAAATTATGGCTTCAATTTTTCCGTTGTAACTTATTATTAAAGTGATTACTATGTATAATGTGCTACACGACGTGATACACAACGAGACATAGTAGAAGTTTTATTGTCATTATATGTATTGGGGTTCAGTGTCATACAAAATAAAGAAAAGAAAGAAAGAAAATGCATTTATTTGCGGCAAACGTGACGCATAAAAAGAACATAAACACACAAAATAAAAAAATAACAAGTTGGGGGTAGACATACAACGTAGTAATATGAGTAATCCTTACTGTTTGTCTGTCGACTGTCTGTCTTTCATCCAAATCCGTTCAGCCGTTACGGCGTAAAAAGGTAACAACCTTTGCACTCGGCAGAACGGATTTGGATGTAATTTGGCACACCTGCGTTAGGACTTAGGATACTTTTTATCCCGGTAGTGCGACCTACACGTGGGCATAGCCACGGCAGCAAAAGCTAGTTTTGAAAGAGGTTTATATTCAGTAAACTTCGGGACAAAATTTAACTGAACATTAAATTTTGGTTAACGGTTAAACTTATTTGTAGGGGTCCGTGGCTAAATAATAACAGCCGCACAGGTCCATCGATCAGGTTAAGCTTCGCTTGCCGCGGTTGGTCTGTGGATGGGTGACCATCTTTACCTACCGAGACCCCTCCGTGCCTCAGAAAGCACGTTAAGGCGTTGTCCCGGCTGTCATTCGTGGATGTTTGACAGTCGTTACGGGTAGACAGTCTTACCAACGGGTATCGTATTACCCAGTAACTGGGTTGTGGAGGTCAGATAGGCAGTCACTCCATGTAAAATACTAGTATTCAGCTGTATCCGGTTAGACTGGAAGCCGATCCCAAAATAGTTGTGAAAAGGCTAGGCAGGTGGTTAAACTTATTTATGCCAGCAAGCAGCGTTGTTGTGTCCTGGTTTGAAGGGAAGGGTATGGGTCCCGGTGAATTTCAGTCCTTTTCTCTGGGATGCCAATAGACCTGCGATGCCTCAGGTATTGCAGGTGTCCATAGGGACAAACATTGAACAAGAAATTGATCTTATAACAATCCCGTTTTTCAATGGACCCCAAAAATACTTCTATGTTGTACTTTACTGAATCTGGATTATCTATCTTTACACAAGTTTCTTTGTTTTAGGCTCTTAACAAGTTTCTAAAGAAAGGTGCTGGCGCTTACAAGAAATCGATGATCATGTTCTATGCTCCATGGTGCGGATACTGCAAAACCTTAAAACCAATATATGTTAACGCTGCTGCTGATTTGAAGGTGAGATCTTAATTATTTATGGTTGGTGCCTTATGCCTTTCGCTAATCTGTATGGCTGCTCTGTAGTACGCGTTAAGACAAGCGCGACATGAGAGCGAACGCGACTCTTGTAGGACAATTTCTATGAAAACTTCATGGTAACTGTTCTACCAGAGTCGCGTTACACTGTTGCGTCGCGCTTGTCTGCGGGAGCCTTTAAGGCCGGCGCTCACCAGGCGGCACGGCATAACCCGGAAAGCAGCGAGCAGCAGACTTCGGAATACAAATGTTAACGCTGTGCTGTGCCAAGCCGCGTCGTGCCGTCCCGAGAGCGCTGGCCTTTAACTTACGACCTGTACCCCTGTGCACTTCCGCATGCACTGGCCACTCGCTTCTGTTTGGTTACTTTGCAAATTACTAGACAGGGATCCTCTAGCCAGATTCAGTCATGAAACCCTTCCTCAACTGTATGGTCTATGGTCACAGAGCACAGAGAAACCTCAGCGGTCCCTAAACGCGATCGCATACTCTGTGGTCGCTCAGAACTGCTCGTGTGCTCTGTGTACTTTTTTATGTGGGACTGAGGGGGTTATCTATGGTGGGAGTCTTGCATTTTAGTGTCACATGCATATTAACCCAGTAATACCTATTAATTTTGATGGTAAATACTTTAGCTGTTTAGACTTCAAAACTTGTTTACGTATTATTTCAGGGTGAATCACTACTCGCTGCAATTGATGTTTCCAAACCAGGAAACTCCAAAATAAGACAACTCTATAACATAACTGGATTCCCTACCTTATTGTATTATGAGTAAGTACTGATAATATAAACATTAACCTAATGTACTTATTAACCTAATGTAGTTATGATAGTGTATATTGGATGAGGCCTATGTCCAACAGAGGATTATCAATAGACTATAGAATGCCTAAATGTCGGAACTACCTACACCCTTTTCCTCTGTTATCTCAGTCCGTCCATTTACATAAAACTTTTAACATAATGAATCTTCAAATACGTAATACGGACTTAAAGGTGCTTGTGTCTTTTTAAAACTTAAATTCACTTTTCGAAAACTGCTTTTGATTACTATACTACTGTTACTATACTGTACTTACTGTCAAATTAAGATACTCCATAGACAAGTTTAGGCGTGACTAAAAGATTGGCTACTAAAAATATGTCAATTTACGTCAAGCGCTAATTTGACAGGACTAAACTAATATTTATCTTCTGTTCTTTTACAAGCTTTTATTTAACTTGCGATGTATGTATGTATGTATGTTTGGATGGACTCTTGCAACTCAATTTTGAAGCAGATAGCTTCAACAGATTGAGCTCAAATTTTGCATGCATGTGTAAATCGGATGACAATGTAAAATTATTGTGACATGGAGCTGATCTGATGATGGAACCGGAAGGTGGCTATAGGAACTAGGTAATTAAACGACACAACCACGTCGAGTTTGGGCTCGTATGATTCGTCTTGACGAGTACTTTGGTGCTAGATGGTAACCAGGGTCTGATGATGGATCTGGAAGATGGCCATAGGAACTCAGTAATTAAACGACATAACCCACCGAGTTTGGGCTCGTTTGATTCGTCTTGACGAGTACTTTGGTACTAGATGGTAACCAGGGTCTGATCATGGAGCTGGAAGATGGCCATAGGAACTCGGTAATTAAACGACACAACCCCGTCGGGTTTGGGCTCGTATGATTCGTCTTGACGAGTACTTTGGTGCTAGATGGTAACCAGGGTCTGATGATGGAGCTGGAAGATGGCCATAGGAACTCGGTAATTAAACGACATAACCCCATCGAGCTTGGACTCGTTTGATTCGTCTTGACGAGTACTTTGGTGCTAGATGGTAACCACAGACTAAAAATGAACAAGTAGCTTACGTGCAGTAAACGCATATAACGGAAAACCACTGCTACGCGCTACGAACTACGCCGTAGTCAATCTCGCATCAAAAATACTAACAAGTTAAAATAAAATTAAAAAAAAAAACTTTAAAAACAAGCTTTTATTACTTATTAATAAAAAAAGTCTAAACACTGAAAAATACTTTAAACCTGATACGAAATAAATAAAAGCGTGTTACGTTTTAATGGAACATTAAAGAACATATAGAACACGCTTTTATTTATTTCTTATCAGGTTTAAATTATTTTTAACTTTTTAGTCCTTTTTTTTGTTAATAAGTAATAAAAGCTTGTTTAAAAAAAAAAAAATCTATTAATTTTATTCTTAATGAAATAAAAAGAAAAAGATTCACTGAACTTAAGTTTAGTTTAGTTTATGAACAAGGTAATCGGCGCCAATACCAACCTTATAATGAATGGCGAAAGTAAAGATTACTGTGATGTTTACAGTGATGCAAAATCAGAGGTAAAAAAATAACTATGAAAGGACTGTAAATTATGTAATCAGGCGTTAGTTTGCGGAAATCTATGACAATAACATGTTATTCAAAAACATTTAGTTGTATTTCCGTAAAAACTAGATCTAGGCTCATCTAGGTCGTAGGTTCAATCCTAGACAGGCGCTTTACTTTGTGTAAATTATGTCATCACCATTGCACTCAAAACGGTGAAGAAAAACATCGTGAGGATACCGTCATGTCCTAGAATCAAAAGATCGAAGACATGTGATACCTACCTACCCGCACTGGGCCCGCGTAGTGGATTACAGCCCACTCTCTCTCGCCGAGAGGAGGCCTGTGTCCCAGCAGTGGGAACTATATTGGCTGATTATGAGGCATCCCAAACCTATACGGGTATAGGTTTGGGATGCATGTTGCATTTCATACAACCGAAACTCTTGAAACACGTGTCGAGACATTTTCTCTCTACATAACATTACATCTACATAACATTTGACTACTATGCTACTGTTTATTATTAATCTGTGCATTTTCCTCATCGTAGAAAAGGGCAATACAAGTTACCATACAACGGTGAGAACAAAAGACAGGCGATAGTAGACTTTATGAGAGACCCTACCACTGCCATGCAGCAGAAGAAGAAGGAAGTTGTCGATGATAGCTGGCCTGAAGACTCTGATGTTGTGCATCTCACTGGTGAGTTTTATTTTTTTTTATCCTAAGCCAATCTGCCCGTGGCATATCATGCCTGATTTTTTTTATTTAGTAGAAAGGCCTTTCTGATACCTATGTTCTGGAGACAATACAGCATAATTTCGGATTCCTATCAATTAAACGTGAGCTTGTAGACGAGCCTATAAATTACAAATAATACTCATCCAAAACCTACTCACGCTCGGTTCCTATAAAAAAAAAACGGATCGTTTTGCTTACCAACGGTAGTATTTTTTATTGCCAAACTGAGCGTATAAATAGATTCGTAAGCTAATTGTACCTGTGATAGCTGCTTTCGTATGGGAGGGTCTACTATACAAAGCTATGAGGTCTTTGCTTCATTATTGGTAAAGATACAAGAGTCTTAGTTGTAAACGATAATGGTCCGTAAATTATAATAATAATCCCCCTGACCGATTTCGGTCACGGTGGCCAATCTCAACGGAGATTAGCCAGAGTCGCAGGAGATATTATAGAGCACAAGTGTGTGCGCAAACACTGGTTTGTACCAGTGTTTGCGCACACACTTGTGCACTGATTGGCATCAGGAACAGTGACTCACTGTTCCTTTACTCTCATAGTCCGATGGGACGGCAATCCGACACGACCGGGGAGAGATCAGGCGCAGGACCAACGGCTTTACGTGCTTTCCGAGGCACGACAGTATCACACCACTTACTTCCAAACTCCGAGTTCCTACGGAGAAATTTCTAATGGAAAAACCCAACAACACTCACTTTGGCCGACCTGGGAATCGAACCCAGGATCAGCACAGCTGTCGCGCTTGCGACCACGAGACCAACTGGGCCGTTAAATTATACCGGCCGTAAATTATATGAATCGGCCATTAATCATTTTTATTGATCAAAAGAGCACTAGTGTCAGTCAATTACCTACGATTAGATATAATAGAGATAAGGGAATTATTTCTTACCAATAGTACAAACAAAACTGAGAAAGGACAAAACATACAGTAGTACAATGAAGTCTTATCGCTAAAAGAACCATTGGTATAAAATTGTGCAATAAAAGATATTAGGTTTGCAGTGTACATTAATGCTCTCGTAGACAGGCGCCACGCGACGGTGCGACGCGTTTTTGGTAGAACAATTTCCATGAAGTTTTCTTAGGCGCGTCGCTCACTGGTAAGTCGAGCCGCGGTCGCGGGGGCGTCACTGCACGGTCGAGGCTCTATGTACTCGTAGATTAAAATTATTCCTAAAGAAAACGTAGGTGCGGCGCGCCGATTGTGCGCCCGCGCCTTGACGCCCGCCTCGACTCTAGCTCGTGTGAGCGCTCAACCTTAGAAATTATTCTACTAGGGTCGCGTCGCGTCTGTCTGCAGGAGCCTTTATAGAGAAAATAAATATCTATAAAAGAATTCAAATGAATGCTATGATTAGTAAGTAATCATTATGATAATGCACACGATTAATTGATACAATGACATGTCTGTTGTTTATCAACAATCTTGATTGAACTTCATTTTATTAATCTGATATGTTTGTGCCAATACAAAGGGGTTAGTTAAGGACATTTGTAATATAGTTACAATTTAGGTTATTGTTCCAGTAGTATCACCATACATAATTGTTCATAATTATATAGAAGGGGGAATGTTACCATACGACTGAAATGCAACAAACGTTGCTTCTTTCATTAACCGGTTGAATACCGTAATAGGGGTGACATTTAAAAAAAAATTTAAACTCAAAAAAATATTTGTGTCCAAATAGCATACTACAAAAAGCTTAAAATAATTTCAAGTTATAAACTTTTTAAAATAACTTCTAGACAAAGTCGGCTAGTGCCGTCACAGAAGTGACGTCACGACTATGTGACTTCACACACTAGTGCCATTTTCAGTACCGCGCGACAAAGATGGGAATAGTTCCCACCAAAAACTTTTTAAGCGTGTAGCTTCTCCAAAGGAGATGTTTCATTATTGGCTAGCACTTGTACAATATATCAAAAAACGGGGAAAAATACCCTGAATTAAAAAATATATAAATCTGTGAATTTGAGAATAATCCTTTGTGTACAAACAACTTAAAGTTTTTCAATTGTTTCCATTTGTTATCGTTATGGCCAATATGGCGGCGTCCTGACAGCAAACATGCGTTCTGAAACCGTAAATACAAAAACATTAAATTATAAAAAGGTATCACTTATTAACAATTCATCTATTACACCTATTTCTAATGTGTTATTAATGGAAACATGTAAAAAAAAATAATATCAATATAATGTTTTGATAATAATATTCTAGTTCGATTAATCATCTACTTGGCCAGTGTTCTTCCGAACGTTTTATTTTGATATACACTGTCTGTCAATGTCTAACCCGCTAGTAAAATACGTCAATGTACTGACCCTGTGCAAATCAACCTGTCTTGTAAAATGCATCACCCTTGGGGTCTTGGGGTACCTACCTATTGTAGTCGGCCCATAAGGTATATCATATACGAGAGTAGAGCTTAACAATAAAGCAAAAACATAAAATATCCCGTTTTAGGTTATAATGAAATTAACGTCACTGTTATCTATTATTGACTCAATATGTCTCCATTTTACTCACAACACATGTCAAACATTTTCAATTTCAATTTTGTACTAAATTAATACAAATTAATTCTATAAATCATTGCCTATTATATGTTTATAGATATATTTCACAGATTTTCTGAAATGTACACGTCCTAGCCAAAGCTCCATACAAAAATGAAACGTCTCCTTTCCATTAATTTTACAGATTTTTTTTTCGATTATCTCGTTTTACTATGCCTTCCGTGAAATTACATTCTTTTTTCGAACTTTTCTTCATCATCCCAAATACAGAATCAATCAAAAAGCCTTTGTATCCCGCGTGGATCCACGTTCACATCCGAAGGGTTAAAGTTGACTATTGTTTACTGGTTTTCTTCTTTATCATCATTCTCTGTCCTTATTTGACACAGCATGTTTTCTGCTCTAATTATTATTATTTACTCCTCGCTAACGTAATTAAACATTTTTTTTATGAAAGAGTATTTATATAAAAAGAATACTGTTGCTGGCAGAAAACTGTCATAATTATATTTATATTTTTCAACGGCCTCTGCTGTCACTTCATTTATTAGTGTGTCTACGCAAATCACGGTTTTTTTAATCCGCTTTTATTCTTAATTAAAATAAAATATTTGGTAAATATTTTGATTATAAACTGTTAAAGTTATGGTGTAACTTATACTGTTCACGGTAATGTGTAACATAAATCTCGCATTATGCACATGCAGAAATGGTTGGTTGCCAAGTTATTGAAAGGTAATAATTAATGTACTATCCCAAACCATTTAACTATTTATCATTATTTCCAGTTTTACAATTTTACATTTACCACTTGGGCCATAAGTATACCACAAAACTATACAAACAATCTACAAAATGTATTGTTAAATTGTAGAAAAAAAGGCGTAACACAGATATTACAAATATGTATGAGTAAAGAATTGATTATAAATTGTATACAATTAATTCTTTCGCATTTTTAAATGCCGCGGTTAGTCCGTGGATGGGTGGCCTTTACATACCAAGAGTATAATCTCCGTGCCTCCGAAAGCACGCTAAGCAGTTGGTCCCGGCTGTCATTCGTGGATCTTTGACAGTCGTTACCTACGGGTTGTTGCACGAAAGTCTGACAATGAGTCTTACCAAGGGTATCGTATTGCCCAGTAACTGGGTTGTACTCCCATGTAAATTACTGCTGCATCTGGTTAGACTAAAAGCCGACCCCAACATAGTCGGAAAAAGCCCACAGATGAGATGGAACAAAGCGAACAAAATCGCAATAAAACCTTATATAGAACAGAACACGGAATGGCCGCGCCGGTAATGTCTAGAGACGTCAGCACTATTAAAATTCGTGGTGCAGAATGTGCGTTGAGTGCACAACTTCTGTCGCGGAACGCCTTCAACGCCGTCAGTTTCTATTCGTCAGTCAGCTTTATTTGACTACATGAATCACTTATCCGCGAATATAAACGAGGCTTGAGATGATAAGCAGGCAGTTTTCTAATTGCCTGGGTCGGGTTTGAACTGAAATATTTGAAAACATTTATACATCTTAACTTTATGATAATTTATTAATTATATCGCCAACAGCTAACCCATGTCGATAGCTATCACTATAACAGCCGATTTTTTCAGGTCGTTCTTATCTTGCGGTCTCCAATTATTTATTTTGTTATTTCACCAAGACATTTCTCTTCCTTTTTTTGCAGCTGCGAATTTTGATGAAACCCTTACAAATGTTAAACATGCGCTCGTAGTCTTTTATGCGCCTTGGTGTGGACATTGCAAACGAATTAAACCCGAGTTCGAGAAAGCAGCCAAAACGATAAAGTCTGAAAAGGTTGGTTTATTATGTGGTTAAACATAAATATATGTCACACAAAGCAAAAGGATGCTTGTTGCTTCGCAAAAGCTGTATTATTTTTATGGTTGCCCCAGAATTTTGTACTTATACAGTACCTGGCTGATAATACGGCACATTGAGTTGTACAAAAAGTTCAGCTTTGTAGGCAGTTGTTCTGCATTTACTTGTGTGTGACAGTCTCGTTAGGGCGAAGCGCCAGGATAGTCCGCGAAATTCAAATTTACTTTCGTTTTTTGCAATTTCCAGGTAAGTATCAGGTTGTATGTTGAACAAAATATGAGTTGCGACCGTAACAAGTATGAATTTACACGATCATAATCATTAAAATCGTCAATAGTTTATATAATACTATCAATTGATATTTCATGAAATATTCATTCCATAAGGTTATATGAACGAAAGATGTATTGATGTTTTTTATAATTGATTATAATTCTATAAATAAATATTGGTTACGGCCGCGAATTATATTTATATCAACATACAACCTAATACTGACCTGCAAATTTCAAATAACGTTAGAAAATTTGAATTCCGCAGGCTTCCTTAGCGCATCTCACTTAACCTTGATGCGCAATATTAACGGCTATGTAATACAAATATGTACCTACAGACATAAATTGCTTAGAAACGTTCCAACTAAATCATATGTACTACTGTAATGTATAAGTGGTAAAATGAATTTATATTTTTCAGCTCGACGGTATTTTGGCCGCAGTGGATGCAACGAAGCAACCGGATCTCGCTTCTCGTTTTGGCGTTAAGGGCTATCCTACACTAAAGTACTTCAGCAAAGGCGAATACCAGTTTGACGCCGGTCATGCTAGGCAAGAAGAGCAAATTATTAGTTTTATTAAGGTTAGTAGAATATTTTTGTTTATTTATTAGTCTATACTGTCCCATTGCTGGGCAAAGGCCTCCCCAAATCCTTCCAGGAACTCTTTTCCCGCAAATCATCAAACCAGCCCTCGCAGTAGAGTATCTTATTAAGTTAAAATCTAAAAACGCGCCTTTAAAATACTTACTTCAAGTAGTTGAAAATATGGTGGTTTTTACAGTCATTGACTTGGTCTTCCAAAGCCCTCTTCACGTTAGCCCCTTTGTACACACACGTTTTTCTTGCCTTGAAAAACTACGGTTTATTCGCCGCGCATCGTTGTCGGTGTTGTATGGATCACTATAGAAGCTTGTTGACACACGTTTTTTCTAGCGCGCGATTTATGTGCCGCGCCGTACCGTAATAATACTGTGCCGTGTACAAAGGGCCTAACGCTTTTCAAAACTAATACATTTTTATAAAGATTGATTTCGTAAGCGCATCGCCTGTAAGCGTCCGCGATCTTCTGGTTGTCTGGCCACCGTGGCACTTTCGCCTTAACCAGGTCTTAATGTTGTCAGGACCCTCAAGAGCCACCGCCGCCCCCGCCCCCAGAAAAGCCATGGTCGGAAGAAGAGTCGCCCGTGCGCCACCTCGACTCCTCGACTTTCAGAAACACACTGCGCAAGGTCAAACACGCCATCATTATGTTCTACGCGCCCTGTAAGTATAAAAACAGCTACTTATCAGATGTCTGACCTCTATCAAGCTGTGCTAAACTAGGCTTAACTTTCTCGTGCTATATTTTGTATAAACAATTTTGAACTGTGCGAGACAGCACGAATTGCGTCAATGTGACAAGATAGTAAGTGCAAGCGGGATAGACGGACGGCATGAGGTCTCAACACTGACAGTGATAGCCCTTTTCCTCGTGGTTCCTGTTGTCCCCCCTGGCCCCTGGTCAAACAACGCGTTGCCATGACAACCCACAAAGCGCACCGCTTATAAGAAGAGCGAACTAGTTAAATAAAGCACCTCCAGCAGAGCGCAGTATGGTTTGATATCGATTTGTCACCCTTACACTAACATAACATCACGCATCCCTAAAGGACACCCACGTTCCGTCAGTTACGTATAAGTTACAAAATCCAGTCTCCCGACTCCAACTGAGAAATTTGTGATGATAAACCCAGTAAGACTTTGCCCTACGTGGAAATCGAACCCCAGACCCAACGTTTATCAATCGCGGTTGCGACTACTAAACCGTTGAGGAGTCTCTCCAGTCTATAGTGCTTGCACTAAATATAAAGGATAATGTATTAGCCTAAGTCCTTCAGTGAACTGCTTCAGGCTTATTTATATACACATTATTTATTTATTTGGTTAGATACACTAGTAGCTAATTAGTTGATGCGTGTGTATCAAATAACTTGCAGATATGTAATCTGTCCCCAAACAAAAAAAATGTTCCAACCAAGAGCAACTGTTTGAGATAAAGTTTCTGACCTTTACGCCTGGTGACTGATTTTGAGGTTTTACATTCCAATTTCTTAGTAACAAGCCACGTGCCAGATGGGATGTCTCATCGGTAAAAATGACGAACTCCCCTACAAACTTTCTTCCCCTATTTAACACCTTTTAGGGATCAATTTTTAATAATCCAGGAAATATTATTTTATTGCTCACTTTCGTTATATAAGGAACTCTTGTTAAAAATAGCTTGCTTCTAGACCCAGCTGTTGTTTTGGCTGTACGTTGTGTGTCAGTGAAATTTAATACAAATGCTTATCATTAGGATATTCCTATTTCCAGGGTGTGGCCACTGCAAAAGTACTAAGCCGGAGTTTGTAAGGGCCGCAGAGAAGTTTGCAGATGAGCTGATGGTGGTATTTGGCGCCGTGGACTGTACCAACGACCAGGAACTGTGTGCCAACTATGATGTCAAAGGATACCCCACGATCAAGTACTTCAGCTATTACGACAAAGCCGTGAAGGAATACACTGGTGGCAGAAAGGTAATATTGGAATTTTCATTGTGACTTTTCAGCTTTCTGACTGACCAACCCCTTGATAATTCAAAATGCCTATAATCGGTCTATTTGAACTAAATGCTTTCAGTTTAAGTTTTGAAAAAGAGTCATCTGCTCCAGAAGTGGGGGAAACCAAAGTTACAGCATGTCAAAGTGTTAAAAAAAAAAACTTAAAAAAGAAGTAATTTCAGCGCCAGCATTTCTGGGATCATTTTTTTTTTTGGGATCATTTTGTACTTAAACTAAAATAATAGTCAGCTGCATGAAAGTGCCCCTCACTTTCATGCAGCTGACTATTATTTTAGGACTATTAGTTTCCTATATATTATTTCCTATATATATATATTATTGACAGGCCTGTTGGTCTAGTGGTTAGTGACCCTGACTGCTATGCCGGAGGTCGTGGGTTCGATTCCCACCCAGGACAAATGTTTGTGTAATGAGCACGATCATTTGTTCTGTGTCTGGGTGTAATTTATCTATAATATTTATATATTTAGAAATATATAAGTATGTTTATCAGTTGTCTAGTACCCATAACACAAGCTCTGCTTAGCTTGGGACTAGATGGCGTTGTGTGATAGTTGTGGAATATTTATTTATTTATTTATTTATATATTTTTGCTACTGAGATCTAAACTACAAACGTAGTAAACAGGGATGTTTTATAAAAACGTGGCTGTTATGTTAGTATATGGGCAGTACGTATACACGCGATTTAGTAGTTCACGAGAGTGACTTCTATAAAATTTAAATAGTCATCTCAAGTGAATTCATGATGACGTCAGTAGTACGTCTACTATGTTTATTGTTTGTGTTTCTATTATGAAGGCTAAAGTGTAATGTTTGCTTCACCACAGGAAGGGGACTTCGTCGCATTCATACACAGTCAAGCTACCGGGCTAGGCTCCGCTCAAAAAAGAGCGGCGATGACCTTCGGCACCAGCGTAGGAATGACCAGTGACAGTGACTTCCTACACGTTATCAGCGCACCCACCCCGACCTTCGTTATGTTCTTCGCTTCGTGTAAGTTTATAAATATTAACGTTTTCGAGCAGACGAATTTTTAATGATGCAGCGACTTACTAATTTCTTTCAATGTCCTTCGGATCGTTATCGAAAGTGTGTTACGCAATTATGCGGGAACTGTCCCGCATATTTAAAAGAAATGGAAACAAATGTAAAAATGAAATAAAACTATCACTGAGCTATAACATAAAATACTGCAAAGCTTTGTATGTACCGAATAGTTTAGCGACATTCGTTGCTGCCGAACCAAATAGAAAACATAAACTCTCAGTTTAAGACATTTTGGAGAGCCAGGGTTCAAGGTCGGTTCTCGTTAGTGCTCATATACACGAGCGGCATGTTGCCAAAGGCAGAAGCAACTGCAGCCGTCGATATCGAATAGTCCAGATCAGTAACGACGATTGGGAAAAAAGTTTCATTCGTTCACAGTGTGGACGAACTGGACTTTTATTGCTTTTTTCAATCATTCCCGATCAGTAACAGCTTGTCGTACAGTGTTGACGTTCGGAACTTCCCCCCCCCCCCCCCCCTAGTACATACGGCGACACATCAAGCTACACATTTCCAGTTTTAGCTGACCTCGCGTTGTATAGGTTTTTCGTACAATCAGAAGTCAGCTTATACTCGTTGTGTATAGCTTGATGTGTAGCCGTGCAAACATAGTTCATAGTACAAGTTCAAGAGTCAAAGCTTAGAAAAGCGGAGTCCAATAGACTACTAAGTTAAGTTTTAAGGCTTCCTCCGTCTTACTATTTTGCAGTGCCCTATAGGGCCCCTAATGATCTCATTAAATTTCAAATTACCACCTAAGTACACACTGACGAATGCAATAAATGTTTGAAAAAATAAGACAGCGGTTTTCACTATGCGCGTGAGTGTTTATTTATTAAAGCGATTCAAACAATTATTTTTCAGGGTGTGGTCATTGCGTGGACGCGAAGCCAGAGTTCAGTCGAGCGGCTGACGGGCTGAGGGACACAAACGTGAAACTGTATGCTGTGGACGCGGCCGAGAACGCCAAGGTGGCCGACATCGCCGGGATAAAGACTCTACCCACGTTTAAACTGTACACCAGCGGGGCAGTCGTCGCCGAGTACAGCGGCGCGCGCATTGCCGACGATATGATGCAATTTTGCCGCAGCCACGACAAGGTGAAAGACGAGTTGTGATCCTAGTAAATACTTTAAATAATTTATCACCCATTAATTTTTTCGTCGAATCTTTCAAATTCGTTGTATCCTTGCATTTATTTAGCTTAATATTTCATTGTCCTTTGTGCGAAAGCAAAAACATCACTTAGGTACTGTAGAGACTTCAGAATTATTTTTGCTCATTTATTATTTTCATCCCCACTATTAATATTTAGATTCCGTAGCATAACGTGTTTAAGAAATGTTTCAAACTTATATACTATTTCAATAATAAGACTTTGAAAATATTGACAATACACAGAACGTAGTTTCTTGGTTTATTCTCTAAGAAGATTTATATATTTTTGCTATGTTATTGCGAGCAGGTTATAAGCTCGACTTGAGTTAGTTGCCAATATTACATAGGTGTGAATTACTTAAAAGACTAATGCAAACATATTCTAATAAATACTAAAAGTAGTCAAATATATATATTCAAGTATTGTTATAATGATGTTATTTTTCTATGCATAAGACATACTTAGGCGACTTTTTAGTCAAAATGTAGAATATTTAGAAAAGATTTTATTATACAAACGTATTACGCATAATAATCTCAATAAATATCACAGAAATAATATAAGTCATCGAAGTTTTACAATGAATAGTAAATTAATAGTACTAAATTAATTAAATTAAAATTAAAACTCAGTAAATTAATTAATGAAGTTGATATACGTAGCAGTTTTACACATAGTTACAGGTAAGTAGTACTTATTAATATATTGTTCTACTGTATACTTTTTACGAGATCTTCCATTTTGCGCATTGTGATGTAGTTAGCGAATAACAAGATTCATCTCGTCAAAGGCCGTCATACATTATTCGACTTTACAAATTTATTTTTTAATTAATATTTATTACAATGAAGTGGGTTTTTTTTTCACAAATGTCTTTGATCAGAGGGATTTTGATGTAAAATAATTATACCTTATCCGCGGCTTACCACAAAAACTTGACAGTTGTTCAGCCTAAACTCGGTTTTGTGGTAGTAAGTTCAGAATCTTTAAAATATTGCTTTTTGTTAATTATTAACACGTTAACAACCATGTACGTTGTGCTCATAAATTTTACGATTTTCTATGTTTTAAATTTTTATACATACTTATATAATTATTTTATTATAATATTTATAACAGTGGCGTGAGCCTCGACATTCCTTGTACTTACATATTTTAATTAGTTTTATTGTAATAATATAGAATCGGAATGATATCGGCATCAGATTAAGTGCTATATTGTTTGATGATTTTATTTGTATTGTATTCGCATTGAGTAATTTTAACACTAGTTATAATAATCCCTAAGGGTCATACGTTTCACCACAGTGTTGCGCCTGCGTATGTAACAGAGCTGCTATAGGCGCATTTAAGTTGTAGTGGGTTTGTCCTAAAGCGCCTTATTTAGGCATTCATTTATATCTCGCTTAGTGTTAGTGACAATGGACATACAAGTCTTAAATCAGCTTGCCTTGTGTACAAACCACTAACACTAGGCAACACCTAAATGAATGCCTAGTGTTAATGAAATCGGGCATAAAAATCGCTATCTAGCTAGAACATCACATGTCTCAGTCAGTCAGTTTCAGTTTATACTAGACTAGCGACAGGCCCCTGTTTCGCACGGTTCTAACGACTTAACAAAACTTCGAGATGTCTTTATTATTATTTGAGTTTAATATTATTGTATTATACACATGAGCCTTCCGGAAAAAATCTCGAAATGATGGTGAAAAGAGCATCGAAATCTCTTGTGTAGTTTAGAAGAACAACGCGGTCACACAGACAAGATACGAAAAGCGACTTTCATCTGTTATATGAATAGATTAATCTTTGAATGGATTAGCTCCAATTGTATGGTGAACAAGGATCTGTAGTGTTCTGTATTATATTCGATTAGAGGAGTCAAATTTAAATAATGTATTTGTAAATTAAACAGAATGTTCATTGAAGATGTAGCCAGACCATTTTTTAATCATAGTTGAGCTTCCAGTATTCCCATCATATTATTCATTTTATACGTATAGAGGTAATAGATATTGGCGCCAAGTCTTAGATAGTCACTTGTAAAGTACACTCCTTTCACAGTTATTAACCTCCACCAAAAAAAGAGGGGTGTTATAAGTTTTACGGTGATCTTTATTCTTGTTGCATTAAGGTTGCTGTTGGATTGCCGCCACTGACAAGTCTGTCAAAATCACAGTGATCTTTATTTTCCTTATGATAAGGTTGCTTTTGGATTGCCTCTGTCAGAGGTAAACTGTGAAAGGACTGTGTGTACAGTCGAGTTCACTAATATATTGGCAATGACAATGTTTCAAAATATTGTAAGCGTTAAAATGATCATATTTTTCTATACAAACTTAGACATCAATAAAATGTTATCATATAAACTCTTCATAAGTATGTTACGGTAGTGCAGTCAAAAATATCTGACTACTCTTCGGAACATAAATATCTAAATACTCTAGATTTCAATATATTTGGTGCAACCTAGGATTCTTAAATATATATACAGCTTTGAATATTCAACTAAATGGCCTTTACCATTAAATTTATTTTTGCTTGCCGGAGCAGAAGTACGAGTAATAATGCAATGTTGCCGTTCGTAATAGGACTGTATCAATCTGACAACGTTGAGAGAGCTGAAAATACTAAAGACAAAGACTATACCTACCTATTTGTTTAAAACTTTTCAGTTGGTTTAAAAATAAAAATCAAATTTACTTATGCACATTAGTATTTAATTATTTATTATATTATTCTCAATTTCCTATTTTGTTCTTCTGAACACCTAACATATAAAATTTAAAAAAAAAAAATCTAAGGCCTTCCCAAATGTCTTGTACAGTCACGAGCAGAAGTATGTATACACTTAGCTTTATTCAAAAGCGATTTACTCCTTTATTTTTTAATGAAATTTTATGTTGCTACGAACATAGTATTTTCGAACACATAGGTTTTTTTTTGTCATGTGTCGTATTTCATTGTTGTTTTCGTTATTTCACGCAAAAATCGCTATTGAGAGTTTCCAAGTGTTGACATATTAGTGTTCGTGACTGTACGTGGTCCCTTAAAGTGGTGACTGAACAGAATGCTATCCAGTAGGTATTCGGATGAAGGATGTCATAACTGACCATTTCAAATTGCATTTGTTTCAAAGAAAAAGATTAATAAAGGATATACTTCTGTAAAGAGATTGTTCAAAGAATTTAAGACAACAATTCGAGACATGTCAAATGGTCAATATATTTTTCATAGAAGAAAAATTGCATAGGTATTTGTGAACCTAACTAAATAATATGAACAAGGGATTGCGCACAATGTTTAGAGTCTTTGTCTGTAGCAATATTATTGATATAGTGTAGTCACATATTTATGATGTCACAGATTGTTTACAATTTATTGAGGCAAAGCTGTTTAGAGTTTTATAAAACTTACTACTGCCTATACAGGGTGGCAGGGCCAGCGACGCGCAAACTGTAACCGTGGATTCAGCACATGAGTTTAGAAATTAAATAGCGTAGAAATTTTTCGTCGGTTATAAAAAAAATATCTTCTGTTTTATGAAAAGTGTAATAGAACTAAATAGAATCTACGCGGTCAAAAGGTATGGAACAGCAATTTTATTTTTAATAACTGGCAAATAAAAATTGACGCTATCGGCTATGGGGTCTAAACTCATGTGCTGAATCCATGGTTACAGTTTGCGCGTCGATGTCCCTGCCACCCCGTATATTTTTGATTCATGAACATGCTCAGATATTAATAAACTCGACTGTACCTTATGTAGTCGGGGAATACATTTAAAAGAGTCGTACCGTGCCGGGGGTTTTGTTGGGCCCCAGTTGCAGGTTTACAACTTGGGTCAGACAAAAGTATGCATACGCGAAGGAGATAGAGAAAATAGAATTATCTCATTTACTCTTACTACTGGATCTAATCAGTGTGTCCTTGTCCATTATTGTTATTATTTGGTGACTTGTCAATTGCTGTACTTTGTCTACGTTCCGTGTTTTTGGTCGATGCGTTCTGGAATGTCAACCATAACCAATAGTTCAACTAAACTTGACAGCTTTTATATAATGTGGCCTTTCTTATTTTTTATTAAAGAAAAAGATTAAAAAAAAAAATCTAAATTAACTTTAGCTTGTGCACAGCAGACTCGGCACCATTAATTATTTAAAATAATATTAATTATATATGCATTTATGTACTGAGTATATTTTCTAAACAAATGTTATTATAAATTTGCAGACGTGACAATATAACTATAATAACAAGTTTTTAAAAATGATGCCATGAGAAGAGAACACAGCTTTTAGATATAGTTTTAGTTGAAAGTTGTTTAGTTCATTCTTAAGGGTCATTTACTAATATAATGAGCTTAAAATGAGAATAACAGCAGTTATACAAACATGAGTCATTCGTAATATGTCGCGTTACATTTGAATGAACGTGCGGAATAAAAATATTATTTTCTATTATATTATTTTGTTTTATTTATTTCACAAATAGATGTCCCATACGGGTTCCCTTTATCTGGCAGAATCTTGATGCACCGAAATTTATTTGGCATAACACACTTGGCATAAAAAATATTTAATATAATGAATGTTTGGCCGAATGTTTATATTTCCGAATTTACAATGGTATACTTTTACGATGGCAGAATTTTATTTGGCATAATTAATTACCTTTGGCAAAGTTAAAATTCTGCATAATTTCGTTTAGCCTAACGTTTAGATTATTTGGTACAATTTCACTTGCCATACTATGAAGATGGCAGAATTTCATTTGGAACAATTTTATTAGGCATATTAGCATTTCTATAAAATAGCATTTTTAAAAGTCAATGTGTTATGCTACAAAAGTTACTGACAGAAACGAATCGCTGACAAACCGACTCCACGTAGAGTGTAATTTAAGCCCGCAGCGCCGGCTTGCTTGCTGCATTCTTGCTTCCATGCTTGCTTGCATGCATGGTGTATGCTTATTTGTATGTTTCCATGCTTCTTACAGGGAAATAAAAACCACATATGTTCACAATCAACTGTTTTATTGAGTTGAGTATACACGCAGAAAGATTATTATGGCTATGAAATGTATGCCAAAAGACGATTCTCACTGTGAACTTTCTGAGATATGATGGTTCTAGTTTTTTAATTATTATGGATATGAAATTTATGCCTAAAGATGATTCTGACTTACAAAATTATGAGTTTTGAATGTATAATAAATGAGTGTCCGCCAAACAATTTTCTACGAAATGAAGCTTATGCTATCCGCTGTTATGCAAAATAATATTATGACATAAAAAGTTATGCTATAAACGGTAGGCCCGTTCCATACTTTCCATCAAGAATACGCTAGATTACAGAACTTATTACGAACTCGTTGCTCAACGTGCCGCGATTGTGGGTACATTAAAAAAATCATGATTTAGGGTATTTTAAACATATTGAACTTCAGAATATAATCAAACTTAATCTCTTCTCCTCTTCTTCTTGGTCGGTCCACTGTTGACAGAGCGGTCGTGGTCATCATCACGTTGCAGTGAGATTTCGGACAGCCGTGATTTGCTGCCACAATGCGACGCCATCCTTCTTTGTCGGCTACATGTCTCATGTGTGCATTCGTGTAAAGGGCCGCCTACTGCGGATTTAATCCTGGTCGGTCCATGGCATGGGCGTCTAAGGGAACTGTTTAAAGATATTAATATCATGACGGTACCTTGTCAATATATCTATGAAAACATCATGTACCTATGTAAGGAAAAATTTAAATCTTTTCAGTAAAAGAGGTGACAGACACACATATAGAACTAAAAATAGGGACCAATTATTTCAACCAGGTTTCAGACTGGCTAAAGTAGACTCTTCCTTCATGGGGTACTGTTTAAAATGTTACAATAAAACACCTCTCCACATACTCCAAATTAATGAAACGAAATTCAAATCTTACATAAAACGCACATTATTCAGCCAAGCATATTATAAGTTGGGGATTACATCGCTGGCAAAAATGCTTGACTAAACGCTGGTCCTACTCCACAGGACGCATAAATAAATTGATTAGCATTTGAAAATATTTCACACACGCCTCCCCTACGTACATACTGTTTGGAGCTGCTGAAGATTTTAAAATACTATTTTTGCATTATATAAATTTAATCTCCTAGTATTGTATAATTGCATAGCACATATGTGAGTACTATGTACATACTATAAAGCTACCATTTACTGGGTACGTCTTTCATTGACTTGAATGTGCCTTGGCGGCTGAGAGTATGTCATGCTCGCTCTAATGTCTCGCTGATGGTGGCGCATGTGTTGGATCATTTAGCTCCCTTCAAAATGGTTGAGCTGAATGGTGCTAATCTATGCGTCATGTTCGTGAACGGGCGCCGTCAGTAGGGACTGGTCAACTCTTTGCTGCCATGGCTTATTTTAATTTAATTTAATATTTGAATTGTTTTTTTTTATCTTTTCATTACGGACGCATTTAACGTTCTGCATCGTTCTCACATGCATAATTTTTGAACATGAATGATGTAACCAATACTTTGTAACCATATTATTGTGATTTAAAAGAGTATCCATGGAGTTTCTTGCCCGTTCTTCTCCATAGGTATCTACTACGCTTTGGAATGAGCAACTAGCTTCATCTTTTTGACTGACCGACCCTTGACAATACAAAATTGCCTGTAATTGGTTTAGTTGAAATAAATAGTTTGAGTTGGAATAGTTATTGGTTTTTTCGCTAATTAACACCTTGCGGGATCAGGGAAACCGATAATAAAAAGGATTAATTGTTCTATCATCAGTTTTGATCAACGTATAGCCTATAGCACTCACACATAATGTAGCTTTCTACCAGTGAAAACCTTTTTAGAATTGGATCATTAAGGTGTATAGAGGGCTCGATGACCTTGTGCATGTGGGCGGAGCTAAATGCTCTACCCCCGAATACGTAAAACGCGCGCGGTGGCGCGCTGCACTAAAACGACGATCAAAGAATATGTGGAGGCGCAGACATGCCGCACGCAGGTCGCCATTTTTGCCTACGATTCCAGAAGGGAATGGCGGAGGCAAGGCTGATATATTTTGTATAGATTGATACTTATGTTACGTATATTTAAAGTTTTTACTGGACGTTATTTTTTTGAATTTTTGAATTTTTTTGATTTTGTTTAAAATCGTACGTGAGAAGGAACTTAGTTCCCGACGGGGGTAAAACTTTAAAAATGATATCGAGTATTTTCTTAGGAATAGAATAACATTTTATTTGCATAGACTGTAGGTCTTCTTAGGAGGACTTACATAAAAATGAGATTTTATAAAAATGTGATCATGTTTCATCAATTTGAATTATTATAAATCAGTAATAAACCTACCTAACTAGCACTGTACATAAATGGCATTTTTAGGGTTCCGTAGCCTATCGGATGATGTTATAGTCAACTTTCTTCCTGTCATTGTTATTTACATAGCAGGTAGTGGTATTCTAATTTGTGACCGGTAGGTGCCACAACTAAAATGTGAAAAATAAAACTTTTTTTACAAAAAAAAAAAAACCGACTTGCATAAAAAAAAAACCACAAAATGAAAAATAACTTGATATCAGAAGTCTGTAGCAAAAAACGAAAATTCAAGACCAAAGACATCGACTTCCGAAATAAAGTCATTTTTCACTTTGAAGTGTTTTTTTTAAGTGTTTTTCATGTACCTAAAAGGGTTTTTTTTACTATTAATGTACGTCAAAAGTAACAGTTGAACTACGAAAACTGTTACCACTGTTAAAGTATAGTAAAGTAACAGTATCATGTCTCGTTAGTGACCTTGAAATAATCACCTACGGTCGCTCAGTAAATAAACCTTCCGCGTTCGTGCGTAACAGCCGCGCGCAAAATCTCAGAGTATATCAGTCAGTGGCGTGCATTGCATAAAGGCATATAAGCAGTGCCTACCTCGATAAATCACCATAGGCCTGTTAATTACATTTTAGTGTGTGTGCCCAACTATGAAACTCACTAAATTATCATACCAAAAAACAAAATCTTCATACAAATACGCGCGGCAGTAGGCAGTCGCAAGACGGCCTACTCGGCTCCCGGACTATTCGCACATTGTCATTGGTCTCTCCTCGTTCAATTTAATACGACAAAATTAAAAATACGTACGTCTCACGCGTCGTTCGATCTTCGCAATTTATCACCCTTAGATAAATATATATATACATACGCCTACTCAAGTAAGCAACCGAGTATGAATGTTAAATTTTTTTTTCAAATTTTTCATCATGGGTGGCGTTTTCATGGTTTTTGAGGGTGCTGAAGCCAATAGTGAGGTCAAAATGAAAATCCAAGATGGCGGCTGCGAATTTTTTAAAAATTTTTCGTCATGGGTGTAGTTTTCTTGGTTTTAGAGGGTGCTGGAGCCGATAATAAAGTCTAAATGAAAATCAAAGATAGCGGCTGTATTTTTTTTAAAATTTATGTCTTTTTATGGGTTTCAAGGTTTTACAGTCACCATCTTTGATTTTCATTTTGAACTTCGTTCCTGCCCAACCACAAACGTTTTTTTTTATACCCAGTAAATCAATTACTTTTTACTTAAAGTGCCTACCTGTTCTGAAAACCAATGCACGCCACTGATATCAGTAGGTAGGTACGCTTGTTTATATACTGTGCCACTGACGTCCGATTGGCTGAACTCATTTAACAAATCAACAACAAACAACTGATTTAAATAAAACACAGGTTATTCTAAAAATCTGTAAATATTAATTATTGTTTCATAATTTTGCTCTACTAAAACTTGTACATTTTGATTTCCAAAGACCACAAATGTTATAAAAAGAAAGAAAGAAAATACATTTATTTGCGGCAAACATGACCCATAAAAAAGAACATAAACACACAAAAGAAAAACAAGTTTGGGTGTAAACATGCGACACATCCACGCAAAACTGCCATCACTCAGCATTATGCTAAGACTCTATACGAGACAGAGACACTCACTCATGCGGTCTGGTGATAAGAAAACATTGTTTATTTGGCAACTCATCACACTATATTATTGTCAAATATGTATCATGTACCTAAAATGAAGTAATCATTAGTTACTTATTAATTTTAGTTTGATCAGAATAACTTAGGTTATTCGAAGTTCCTTATCACGTATGATTTAAAACAAAAACAATTTTTTGCAGCCGCCATCTTGGATTTAGATTGTGAGCTCACTATCGGCTGTAGCACCCTCGAAAACTATGAAAATGACACCCATGACGAAAAATTTGAAAATTTTTGCAGCCACCATTTTGGATTTTTATTTTGACCTCACTATCGCCTTTATCACCCTCGAAAAGTATGAAAACGACACCCATGATGAAATATTTGAAAAATTTTGCAGCCGCCATTTTGGTTTTTTATTTTGACCTCACTATCGGCTTTATCACCCTCGAAAAGTATGAAAACGACACCCATGATGAAATATTTGAAAATTTTTGTAGCCGCCATTTTGGATTTTTATTTTGACCTCACTATCGCCTTTATCACCCTCGAAAAGTATGAAAACGACACCCATGAATCAACAATCATTGCACGCCGCTCTGATCGATCCATCACCACTATATCAGGCTTATTGGCAACAATAGTCCTGTCAGTGATGATGGATCGATCCTAGTACAATGTAATATTTCCATTTTCGAGAACTGGGTCGGGCACATACCTACAGTACGGCACCTCAGATTACACAAGGCTGTATTTCAGAGCAAGTTGCTGATGGATTATCCTGGCTACAAGGTTGTGTCTATGCAAGTTCTCTCCGTTAGCTAGACGAGAACACCCGGAGATAATATGCCTGATTGATTCTCCCGGCCGGTGGCATGCTCGACAGACGTCAACCGTGCCGTCTTTCACAATAAATCTCCGGTAATTGTTCGTCATCATAACTTCGTCCATAATTGCACAGACAAAACCTTCGGTTTCTCCAAAGAGGTCACCGAAATGCAGCCAGGCTACGGACGCTAGTAGATCTACATCGCGTCCATGTAGGGCCCGGTAAAAGCGTCCGTGAAGCTCCTTACTCTGCCATACTTCCATGCGATCATTGGTGTCAAGCTGTCAAGCACTACTGGCTTGCGCCAGTTCTCTTTAGCCAAGGAGAGCGGTGTGACGCCCTTGTCCACCGCGACTACATCTCGATGCATCCCCACGTCGGTTTCTAAGAAATATTCCCTGAGACTGCATATCTCGCGATTGTCGACGGTCTTAGCGTTTAAAAAGCCTCAACCTCCACACTTTCGCGGGATATACAGCCTTTTCGATGACCGTGGGTGATGCATTCGATTTGCAGTCAGCAGCCTCCGGACCCTCCTATCCAGGGCGTCTAGATCGGTTTGTGTCCATTTGAGTATGCCGAAAGAGTACATCAGAACTGGCATGACCCAACTGTTGAAGGCACGTACCTTGTTTCCGACTGATAGAAGACTATTAAGTACTTTTTCAGGAGGCCAAAAAAGCGCTCCTTCAACGATTGCTTCATGTCAGTAACATTGATGCCTAACGCTTCCGACATACCCAAATACTTATAGGTTTCGGATGCGGAGAGGGCTCTAAGGTTTGTGGAATCCAAGAGTTGGGTTCCCACGGATTCCACAACGTCCCCTCGCTTTACATGCATGACCGCACATTTGTCCACAACAAATTCCATCTTGATGGCGGTACTAAAAGTTTCAATTACTTTCAATAGCTCCATCAGTTGCAAATTGTTTAGAGAAAAAAGTTTCAGGTCATCCATGTAGAGGAGGTGCGATGTAACCTGACCACCTCTCCTCAGCCGATAGCCTAGACCTGAATTCTCCAGCAGTGTGCTTAGAGGATTCAAGGCTAAGCAGAACCAAAGCGGACTCAAACTATCACCCTGAAATATGCCTCGCTCGATCCTTATCGGTTCGCTATCCCTCTGAATATTTCGACATCCTGGATAGCGAAGAACCGTCCTCCATTGCCCCATACACGACATCAGGAAGGTACGCAGAGTTGCATCTACTTTATACAAATCCAGCACCCTCATGAGCCATGTATGTGGCACCGAGTCATAGGCCTTCTTATAATCTATCCAACATGTCGACAGATCCTTTCGGGAACGATAAACTTGTTGGCTAATGGCCATATCAATGAGGAGTAGCTCCTTAGTACCGCGGGACCCATTCTTACATCCGTTTTGAGAGGCAGACATAATGGAGTTGGTGTCTATATGTTTGTTAATTTTAGCTCTCAAAATTGATGTAAGAACTTTATAGATCGTCGGTAAACACGTGATCGGCCTATAATTTATGGGTTCCGCGGTGCTGCCTGATTTATGGAGCAGGTGGGTAACTCCTGTCGTTAGGAATTGGGGTAGCGAACCAGACTCCAAAGCAGTCTGAGATGCCAAGCGAGCGTGCGACCTTGAGAACCATTTAATCCAAAAGTTTTGCAGCCCGTCCGGCCTTGGAGACTTCCAGTTAGGTAATTGACGGTTATTATTATTATAAAGTTATAGGAATTCTAAAATTCGCATTTCACTCCATTTTGTCTACACGTCCTGCCGATCGATTCTGTAAAAATTTCACCGTGAAAAGTAAGGTGAAGTGAGCTGTCAAAGGTGTCAATCCCGAGCATTAGTTGGAATGACAGCTCACTCCACACTCACTTTACCTAAGTTTTCACGATGAGATGGTTACAGAATCGTACTGCTGTTAGGTCGGGCGCTAGCTGTCAACGGAATGCAGGCGAATTTGTAAACAGTAAGTTCGTTTTCGCTATTCGTGCCCTTTGATTCGCGTCCGAAAAACCGCTCCCAACGCGATCGCGCGAATCGCGAGGCGAGCCACGAGGCGAATAGCGAGCGCACGTATGTGTAAATGCGGCATTACACACAATAACAGTCTTACACGAAAATAATGTTTGTTTAACCGTTTTTTCACAAAAACACGGCCGCACGTTGGTACGCCAGTATAGTCGGGGTACTTTACACAAAAGAAACTCCAACTATTGTGCATGTAAACTGTGTATAATTAGTATAAACGAAAGAAAAAGTACATAGAAAAAAAAACAGTGTGACACTTATTATTTAACATAAAAAAGAATTTTGAAAATCCGTCGACAATTGGCGGAGTATTCGATGAACAAACATACAAAAATAAAAAAAACATACAATCATCCGAACATAGTACCTCCTCCTTTTTGTGAAGTCGGTAAAAATGGACGGCTCGCGAGGCGCACGAGTCTGTATACTCCGAGCGCGTGCGTTACCGGGCGCTTGTGACTCACTGGCCGGCGCGCGGGGCGACATTGGTAGTGTTGTGCCGAACCGTAACTAGTCACGTAACCTGGCCGGCACACGACGAACTCTAGAAGTGCGCGGAGTTGACTCTAATAGGGGTCGCGCTATAACTTATGTATGACAATAAAATTGAAATTTCATTGATGATGTCAAAGGACGTCGCGGAATACCTAAGAATACCGCGGCATCTTTGCCGATGAAATTTCAATTTTATTGTCATATTTTTAAGTTATAAGTACTTTCTATTCGTTGCATATAAATCCCTTGCCGTGCCGTCCCGCCAGTGGGCGCCGGGCTTACGGGTCATTTATTATTTCATGTGAGGCCGGCCTACTGGCAATTATTTCGCCAGTCAGTGTTGCCTGCGTAAACACATTATTTACAGACACCAGCACATCAAGCTACTACAATCTGTCAAATTTATTTAATAGATTTTCAATTTTATCTTTAAAGCATTAAGGTTCAAGGTTGATTGGGAAAATTTGACAGTTTCGGGTAGCTTTACCTGCTGGCGTCTGTACTATCGGCTTACCAGCCAATTTTTTGCACTATGTTTCCGGTATTGCCGGGCCATACTACAAAGTGTAGCAAAGATACGTTTTGTTGCAGTTGGAGCCTTTACGGTCCATTCAGCTCGCGTAAGGTCGCACTGGGTCGTGCCAGACCACCAGGTCTCCCAGATTCTCACGGGACACGGGTGTTTTAGGAAAAGGCTGCATGATATGACGTTATGTGAGGACAGTGTGTGCTATTGCGGTATGGATGAGGAAGACCTGCACCTCGTGCTGTGGGTCTGACCCCTGTATGAGGAAGCCAAGTGCAAGATGATGGATGGGATTAGCCGCGTGGAGGTCGGCCCGATCTATTACGGCGATCTCGTAAGTTCACCGGCAAACTTTGACCGGGTATCAGAGTACGCGCATAGTTGGCATGCCGCCCGGAGCGAAATGGAGTGTGAGGAGCCGTGAATGCCGATTAGGCCTAGAGACGGAGGAGCAACTGCCGGCGACGAAGACACCAAAAAACGTACTGTGGGTGTTTATTAGCTTAGCCCAAGAGACTAGCTATTAGTGACACACATTTTCAACTTGTAGGGATCAAGAAGCACCTGCGGACCGTTAAAATAAGATGGCCAAGGGAGCTATGCCCGCAGCCGCCCCGCGTTTCGGCCCGTATAACGTATGTTGGAAGGGCCTGGGAAGGTTGGAGGGTCCTTTCATGTTTTTTTTCCTCTAATGCTACATTGTCGCGATAATGCGAAACTATACTTCCCGCGCTCTCTTTCGCACACCACTCAACGTCTCGCTGTACAACAGAGAGCGTGCGAAGTGTAGTTCGTGTTATCGCGACAATATAGCCGTAGCATGAGGCTTTGTCAGCAACAAACCAATAGCAACCTAATTGTAACGAAAATAAAGATGAATGATTTTGACAGCGATGCAAAATCAGAGGTAAATCAAGTGTGAAAAGCCTATAGATCATGCTTTTTCGAATTAAGGGCAAACCAGAGAGCACGAAATTGCTGCGACGGCAGCGACTAGACGCTACAAAATCCATACTACTAACAATATTCATAGTATGTATTTGCAATTAGCGATGGGCGCAAGTTCGGCAGTAACAAGCATTGTTATAATTGTCACGGGCACTCAGTTCCTATGTGCCCACTGAAACCCTTATTTGTATGGAAAGTATTGACAAAACCGTCTTTGGCAGCGGCCGCCGACGCGACCCCGTGCTCTGTGTGGTACTGGCGAAAGAAATTACAACGACTGGTTTTGGATTCGGGAGTTCCAATATACTTACTCCTTTATTAAAATGAAAAAATCTTATAGATAATGCTACGAGTACAATGTAGCCAGGATTACAAATTGATTACAGCTGATTAAATACTAGTAAAATGGTAAAATGACTAATAGCTCGAAATATATACGTGGTGACGGATTAGAGCCGTCGACAGCAGACGTTTACATTTTCGAACTTACACGCTCGAAATGATCAAATCGCTTCTCGTCTAAACCCTGTAGTTACCCTTCCTGATTTTTTTTTCCTCTTCACGATAGGATGAGTTGCATCGAGTTAAACTTTTACGACACAGCCCTAAATAACGTTTAACGTTACGTTTGTAAACAACCAAAACAATTTTTGCTGCAGCAATTACCTGTATCCACTCCCTTTTCTAATATCATTAAAAACCCGAATAGTTTAAGAAATACACCAAAAATATTATTTTTGATAACATTATTCAATCCTAACTGATAAACGACAGTTGCAGCCACAATAATAAATTATGTGACCGTCGGCGTCGGTGAGCTAAATCTCAAAAAAATTTACTAAGTCACCGTTAAATGGGTAGGCCGGAAATTAAAACAATAGTTTTTCCCCCCAAGATCGAAGTCTACTATGTTATGCGGTATATACCACACAGCTTTTGTGTTTCGTATGTGTCGTGCAACTCATCCTAACCCATCCTAATGAATAGCGTACCTTATCAACTAAATGAGGATCACGCATGTTTTTTGTTTTATGTGCTCAGAGAGTTTAATGCTAGTAGGTATTAGGTAGGTTTGCCTACCTAAGCCTACCACTGAAAATGATGTGTGGCAAAAATTATTGTTCTAGAAAAGTTCAGGAACTAATCAATTTTTTTTTGTTTTTTATCATGACTTTCTGGATAGTCACTGGAAATTCTAGGCAAAAGCCGCCCGATACGAATAAACAGTTTAGAAAATATTATTATTTTTGAGCATGATCCTCATTGTGTGCAATAAGCCCTTAACTATTCAGTCTTACAGACTTTTGTCTGCTTCTACACTACAGGGCTTATACTTAAAAAAAACAAAAGATAATCTTGGGGCTTCTTAGATTCCGAGTCGTTCCATGGTCATTTGTAGCAACTGCACGGCAGCGTGATGTACATCTCCGTCTGGTGCTTGAGCTTTGTTGCTGTCTAGCTCGGGCTCGGTAGGAGTGCCAGGGAGAGGCAAGGCCGAGGCAACTTCGTACGCCGTCTGCTCCGAGTGCTCTGATTGGTCAAGCTCCATAAGGACAGTTGCCTGCACGGCCAAGCTCGGCTTGTTCTTCGCGAGTTTCGCTGCCGCCTCTGCGGGAACATACCAGAAATTCAATTTTAGTAAGTACTTAGTAACGTACAAGCCACCAGGGGATTTAGTTAATCTGCGCCAATTTAGAACTTTTAACAATCAGTTGCTTTGACAAGTAACTGAATACTGATATTTTTAATTAGATACATTTTATCTATGTTTTAATGGGTACGTTGAGCTGTAGTTGGTGGTCTGAGTTATCTTGTTAGAGGATTCAATAAGAGGGCGAAAACAGAAAATACCCGATTGTTGTCCGTGGTAGTACCAGGGGGCCTGAAAAGGCCACTATAAGCAATACCTCTAAAAGCTAATCATTTCCTGAATTCCCAGCAGATCATTAGCAATTTATTCCTTTAATTTTCGTAAAATTTCATTCCATATTTGGTCTAAACATTGCCGCATGAAAAAAATAAAAACCGTAATTTTATCGGTAAATTTTTCATTACAGGTTTTTTATTTTTTATTTCTACAGTTTAAATGTTGTTTCATTGTGATATGAATTGCACACAGATCATATTATGAATTGTAAGTTTGTGACCATTTTACGATTTTTAATATGATTCATATTGTTATCCTATTATGATTCTGCCAAAGTGGCCTTTTTAGGCCCCCAGTAGTACCACGGGTACATTAACGTGTACTTTCTCTCTCATTCCTAGGACTGAGCTAATATTTTTTGTGTAAAAAAAGGAAAGAAATAATATTTCTATTAGCGGCATTCATTTTTGTTTATCGATAGTCAAAAAAGGCCAGAAAGTGTTTATTTCTTTCCTGTCCGTCTAACTAATTGAATTAATTTAATTGTTTTACCTACTTACCGACTTCTATGATATTATAATATGTACATAAAAAATACAAATTTATGTTTAAAAATATTCGCGGAACCCACCTTCACTCTGAGCCTTCGCAACAGTGTTAAGATAGGGAAATTTCTAAATAGTAAGTCAGTGAGAAGTGTCAAAGGGACAGCACCCTAATTGCGTAACACACGATCAATCGGAATCTGAATCATTTTGAAGAAATTGCTAATCCATTGCTTCATAAGTTCGAAAAATTTGTCTGTCAACACGTAAATAACGCAATGAATTTGTTGAACTGTCAAAATGAAACCGATTCCGATTGATCGTGTGTTACGCAAGTAGGGTACAGGTGTCAAACTATGAAATGTCGACGACCACGGGTAAAAAAAAGCTTTCCGTGGTACTACTGGGTTGCTTGGTATTTCTACGGGATTTTTTTTACCCTGGTACTACTGGTACTAACACTGGTAGTACCACGGGCAACAAACGAAAACACCTACTGCCTAATAACGTATTATCTATTTAATCATGGGAAATAAACGTGTGGGGACCCCCGTCAGGAACGAAGTTGATGATGTATGAAAAACCAACATAACGGCTGCGAAACTTTTAAAATGACATTTTCTCTCTTTCTTTTACATATACAATAAAAAGTCGCATAACGCTTTTTCGTTACGTGACGATTTCTACTAGTTTATTCCTACCGTAAGCTACGTTAAAGAATTTCGTCCCAAAAAGTGAGTAAAATGGACAGGGGAGTTGTGAGCACAAGTTCAAGTTGAGCCTCCTGGCTCAACTGCAAAAACTATGGAATCAGATTCCGCGTAAACCAAAAACTACTAATTTTCTTGTATACTCTACTATCTCTTGACTGTTTTTGTAACTGTACAGACAAGTATGTATAACCTAGGTTGTCAAAGCAGACGATATGCCATGAGTTATCGTGAGGTTCTGAGTCAGGACTGGTGCGGTATGTGCTCGACCCTGAGGTATGAAGAACTTACGTTCCTCCATCTTAATGCGTTGTTGCTCTTGCGCAGAGTCTTTCTGTTCGTCGTCGATCTGTTCCATAGTCCTCGTGTATGCGCGGGTCATGGCCTCCTCCTGTAGGAACGATAATTGCGTTTTATATTTGGAACACAATACACTTAGCGGAAACCATGTACAGTCACGAGCACCAATATGTCAACACTTGGCAACTTTCAATTGCGTTTTTTCGTGAAATAACGAATGCAACATTAAAATACGACAATTACATAAACCTATCGGTTAGAAAATGCTACGATCGTAACAACATAAAATTTCATTAAAAAATAAAAGAGTAAATCGCTTTTGAATAAAGCCGAGTGTATACATACTTTTGCTCGTGACTGTACCTATTATAAACTAGCTTCTGCTCGCGACTTAGTTCGCGTGATGTTTCGGCCCCCGACCGTATCGTATCGCCCGCCTGTGCTATTGCTTCGTTGTTGCTTAGAGTTCTCACTGACTTTTTTTCTTTTTGCTCGGGTTCTAAGGGTCGTAGCGTGATGTTATGTTTGGGCTATAGCCATGAGCTTCGACCAACACCTGAGGAGGCTCTCGTTTACTGAATCAAGCTAACTTATCAAGGTTTGATTCAGAAACCGGTACTTCTGGACACAGCATATTATATAGTTAGGTGTTCCCCGCTCAGGAGCCCTGACCACTGGTAGCTTGGACCCTGTTCCCGATACCGGTGGGCTACTATGTTTTTTAATGTTGACTTATGTACATGTTTAAAAATTTAATTTACACGTTGTATTTAAAATGTAACAAAGAAAATAAAAATTTATTAAGTACTATTATTTTTTTATTCACCAAAATAAGAACACACTACGAGGGCGACACTGAAAGTTTTAAGAACTGGCCACTAGTTAACGATATAATAAAAAAAAAAGTTCAAATTTTGAAAATGGAACTCTTTGCCGATATTATTGTATTCATTTGTCATTTGTTTACGATTTGGCGGCAAATTGAAAATTGTCTGCGTCACGTCAACATGAATTTAACGCGAGAAAATTTACGTACAATGTTTTTTTATGACTTTCGATGTCATTTAAGTCAACAAGAAAGTTATGATAGACTTCGATTGGCCTTTCACGATGAAGCCCCATCTCGTGCCACTGTTTACAACTGGTTTAATAAGTTTAAACGTGGTCGCACTAATCTCACCGATGATCTGCGTGAGGGACGGCCTTCTACGGCGACGACTGAAGATAAGATCAGTGTTTTGCGGCGTATGATAGAGACTGACAAAAGAGTGACTTATCAGCAGATTCGGACAAGCTTAGGCATCGGTATGAGTCAAGTGCACAAAATCCTCCATGAAAATTTTGCGGTTAGAAAGCTTTGTGCCCGGTGGATACCTCATAATTTGACAGAGGCCCAAAAGCTCCGTCGTGTTGATTGGTGTCGTGAAATGGTTCAAAGATTTAACGGAGGTAACTCAAATGCTGTGTTCGACATACTTACGGGTGACGAAAGCTGGATTTATTGTTATGATCCTGAAACTAAGAGACAGTCTGCTGTCTGGGTGTTTCCTTCCGAGGAGTTGCCAACTAAAGTGAAGAGGGGTCGAAGCGTAGGAAAAACATGGTGGCCTCGTTCTTCGGATAGACAGGTCATTACGCAAAAATTGTTTTAGAGGATCGAAAAACAGAGTGTGTGAGTTACTGCAGAGTGTTACACTAACAACTGTTTGCCACTTGTCTTGGAAAGAGTTCGGGAGAAACGACCTCGCAGTAGGATCCTCCTTCACCACGACAACGCCTCGTCGCACACCGCCAAGCAAACAATCGACTACTTGGCGACGTCAGACGTGGAATTACTGGGTAACCCGCCCTATAGCCCCGACCTCGCACCTTGCGATTTTTATTTAATTCGAAAATAAAAGAAAAACTTCGAGGAACACGTTTTAAGGACGCCGAGAAAGCAGTGGCTGCGGTTCAAAATGCCGCCGAAGAGACCCCTAAGGACGAGTGGGCAAAGTGCTTTTGGAAAGTGAATCTTACTTCGTCAAAATCCCTGGAGCCTCGTAGCATGGTGCGCAGATGTTTGTAGATCTGCTCAGCGGCGAGCTGGTGAGCGATCCTCTTGGAGGTGGCGGTGCCCACGCGCTCGACGTAGCCGATGCGAGCCTTCACGGTGAAGCCCAGCTGGCCGGCGGGGTCCGCCAGCACTTCATACTCCACCGGGTCCAGACGAAATTCCCGGCACAGCTCACTTACCAGTACCACAAAGCTGTACGCAGGCAAGCCCACTAATTCCTGCACAAAAAATCATTGTATTGTATAATGGCCGGTGTCCAAAACTCCACGTGCATACGTGTATTTTGAATTATTATAAGTAGGTAGGTACAATTTGGTTGTAAGTAGGTACCTAATATTCAGCTCTTATCCTGTCCTAGCTATAAAAAATTTGTGCGCATACCAGACTGTTTCCTTTACTTCATTTTATAAATCTTGGTCGGAAGATCGGACAAAATGGTCCCCACGAGCAATAACAATCAAACATAATTATGGCTCGGTTAAAAATGCCTCTCTAATAGGCATTTTTAACCGAAGAAAAAAAAACGGAGGAGGTTCTCAAGTCGACGCGTTTTTTTTTAAATGTGTGACCACGTGTAACTTTTTAGTCCAGTTTTGATAATTCTTTTTTTATTGGAAAGGGGTCCCAAAGTTGGTCCCATATAAATTTTGAAAAAAAAATCCAACCCTAAGGGTGGGAAAATAGGGGTGATTTATAAATCACTCACAAATTTGAATACTGAGTTGTGTATTATTACTCTACTCAGTGCCACATATGCCTGCCTGCCCCTTGGCAAACAATTAGTAGATTATAGCCACAAAAAATTATAAAATAAAAACTTTTTAACAAAAAAATTTTACCGCCGAAAAAACTGAAAGGCAAAAATAATAATTTTTTTTTAACGTTAATAACTAAGTTCTTAAATTAATGTAAGTATACCTAAGTAATTATGAGTCGGCGCCGTTTAAATTTAAGGCAATTTAGTGATCTTTGTTTATTGATTGTTTGGCGCCGCCTCAAAATTAAATACTTAACTCTGTTCCAAAACAATTTGGTGAAAATATAAAGAAACTGTTAGCACTTCTGGCCAGTTATAAAATAAACTGGCCAGGAGAAGTGCTAACTCAATTTGTAAGTGGCACTACAGTTGGCCATCCATAAGCAAATTGTAGTGCCACCTGAAAATTGAGTGATTTGATTAAGTATTTTTTTATTCGACTTGAGGCGACGATGCTGAGCCCGTGCAATGTTATGCGTGTGTTAATGCGGATTGGGTTCTACGGTTTTACAGTATCTTACCATGATTGCGTTGAGGGCGTTAGGAGTTGATAGTTGCGGGGGGATGTCGTACCCTCGGAGAATCAGGTGCTCCAACAACCTGCGTGCGACTCCCTCTTTAAAAACAACTTTATCGAACGTTGCGACGAACACTTCCTCTGACATTACAGAACAGCGATATCCCGAGCTGAAAATAAACAATTAATACATACATCACTAGTTTGCCAGGCCTCTTTAGGTACATAAGTGCCGCCGCTCAGACCTATAAGAAAACCACAGGCATAACCTACCCTTGGGGTATCTTTACTGTAGCGGTACTGGCATTTACGAGCAATAACTTATTTTCTGATAATTTATTTTTGGCAAGGCAAATCAACAGAGAATCTAGCAAAGGCGTTTAACACAGTCACGGGGGGTTTAGTCTAGTCAACAAGTGCTTTTTAGGTCAACATTTTTTCGCCTTCTCCGAAAATTATGATTGACGTGTCATTCGATTCGGAATGGCATGTAGATAGTTTTTGAGAAAATGCTAAGGCCGCTCGCAAAACTTGCAATAGTTATAAACAATTAAGTGAAAAAAAAAGGGGGTTTGGTTTTTCCTGAACAGGAACCTCCAGAAACAACCGTGTCCGGTGAGGACCTGTGTCAGGCGGAAGGTGAGGGCGCCGTGGCGCCTCTCTAGCCACTCCGCAAAGAGGGTACTTATCGCCGCAATTGTGGCGTGCCCAGCACTGGGTTGCGACAATCGCACTCTCCATGCCGCTATGAGATCCCGCCGGAGCTCTGTCCGCTGTACCGTGATTTCTCGCGGCAGCGGAGTTACGCCCCGGCGTTTTGCCTCCTCTCGCCACACCCATATGTGGGCGAGAACTTTGGCCTCCAGATCCCATGGCGGCAATCCGGCAAGGAGGCTCTCCGCAACAGTGCGGTATCCTCGGACTGTAAAGGTATCTCTAAAAACCCTTGTCGCCACCGAACTCGATTGATAAACTTTAGGAACAAAGAATTTATGTTCAGGTTCAGGATTTGCTAGTATTGCACCTTTAGTACAATCTTATTCTACAAAAGCCTATAAACTAGGTCATCACGAGCTTTTATCTAAGCGTAATTTTAGAATTCGCACGTGTAATCGTTAATGGCATAATGATGCCTCTAGCTCTACTACACGCATCAGCTTGCAAGCGCGAACGGTTTGTGAAAACAAAAAATGTGTGGCATCCTCATAAAACCCTAGCCGGAAAACATGATGCACCAATGTTAAGACATGCTGTCCGGTTGCTCGTGCGGCAGGATAAATAGAATTTGTTTATTTCGATTTTGATTTGATTTAATGTAATTTAATATATTTTAATTAATTAATATTACTAACCCTTAGTTGATAAGTTATTGTTGTACTAACCATTGGACCAAAGTTGTCAAATTAAATAAATAAAATAATAATAATAAAAGCCAACCATCTGAACGGTAGGTACCTACGTACCTATAGTGTATTGCCGTCCACAGGCACCGTATGGACAAAAAATCCGTTATCAGAGCTATCGCCATGTGCCTAAAAAATAGATACCAGCGCAATTTGTGATCACACTGAACTAAGCGTAGCAACACCTACCTATGACTCCACTAATCTCCGCGACTGGCCCATGTGCGGGGTGTCTACACGCGCAATTTAATGTTTGGTATAAGCCGTTTCCGCGGTCCCAGCATTGAAAATATTAGTATAAGTTGTTTAGACCACAGGAATAGGTACCAATAGCTACTTAAATACAGTCACCAAAGGAAATAAGTAACCAGGGTCGTCGGATATAGTTAAAGGTAGTTAGAAGCCAATGGATGTGTTCGAATAAAATTTAAATTAATGAATAGAAAACAAACAGTTCATTTATGAAATTGAATTGTATTCCAAAATATTCATTGGTTTCTTACTAAACTTCAACTATATCCGACGCCCTGGTTACTTATCTCTTTTGGTGACTGTACAGACGCCAGCAGGTCAAGCTACCCGAAACTGTCAAATTTTCCCAATCAACCTTGAACCTTAACGCTTTAGCGATAAAGTTGAAAATCTATTAAATAAATTTGACAGATTGTTGTAGCTTCATGTGCTGGCGTCTGTACATAGAAATAGGACAGAATATCTGATCCATATGTTTAAGCAAGCGTCATTTGCTCATTCCAGACATGTGATAAATTCTGGAGTAGGTTGATAGTGAATATCACTCGCAGCAGCACTAGGAACATTCTGCAATAGGTGCTGAATAGTACTCACACATCAAACCTCCCTAAAAACTCAAGCATTCAAGAATGTTCTGGATTCCTGTATGGGTACTGCTGAATACAGCCATTTCAGTTACAATGTGGCTAGCCGCTCTGAAGTGTACCTACCCCGTACGTAATTTTAAGAAGCCTACAATACTACTCGTAGAAATGAGGTCTATAACATTGAAATTAACTTTCTTAATATTTGCTTGATAATAATTTAGAATATCAGACAAAAATATTGTCCCAATGAGTACCTAAAGGCTTCAACTTCCCGTACAGAGGTTTTAATAATTTTAGGTCCGGGCCTCACAAAATTTCTCTCACCTTTTCCAAGTCGAGATTAACATTTTGATAACATACAAAAAAAATTATATACCATATTGTATTACAATTAGATTTTTTTTTAAATAAAGCCGTGTGGACTCTCCATATTAAAATTAATAGGGGTTAAAGTATGAAATTGCCGTTTTATTGTAATAGGTACCTACTTCGAATTGACATAGAACCTTCATGGTTTGAGATTTTTGAGTGAAAGTTTTTTAACATGGTACCTATGAAGGTCTTCTTTTAAAAAATGTGCAACATTCGAATATCTACTTTCAGTTGTTTTTTTTATTCAGCTTAGACAAGGAAGATGGACACTTCGAAAATTCGAGTTATTCTTGAATACGAGTTCCGACGCGGAACTAACGCGGCAGAAACAGCTCGCAATATCAATGTTGCGTTTGGAGAGGGGACTGCTAATGAACGCACGCTCAAATCAATAAAATAAAAAAATATGAGAAATGGGTGCCTCATGATTTGACTGATCTGCAGAAAGAAACGCGTGTTGAAACTTGTGTTGCTTTGTTGAATCGATACAGAAATTAAGGAATATTGGATCGAATTGTGACATGTGATGAAAAGTGGATTCTATACGATAACCGTAAGCAAAAAATGCAATGGCTGACCCCAGGTCAAACGCCGCAACAGTGTCCTAAAGCAAATCTTACCAATAAAAAGGTAATGGTAACTGTTTGGTGGTCTCAGCATGGTGTTATTCACTATAGCTTTCTCCGATCTGGTCAAGCAATAACGGCAGATGTCTACTGTGCCGAACTCCGAACAATGGTGGCAAAACTAGCAGTGAAACAGCCCCGACTCATGAATCGATCTTCACCATTATTGCTCCATGATAACGCGAGACCTCATACAGCACGAGAAACCGATTTAACTTTACAGGAACTGCAATTAGAAACCATTCGTCACCCTCCGTATTCGCTAGACCTTACTCCAACGGACTACCATTTTTTTCGTGATTTGGACAATTTTGTACGTGATAAAAAGTTTTCTTCTCAGGAGGCAGTACAAAATGCTTTCACACAGTTTGTCGAATCTAGATCACGAGAGTTCTATCGCAAAGGCATAAATGACCTTCCTATTACATGGCAGCAATGTATAGATAATAATGATAATTTTTCTGATTAAATAAATATGTTAAATTAAAAAAAAAAACGAATTTCAATTTTTCAGTACTAATCGGCAATTTCATACTTTAACCCCTATACATTATTTATGTTCCAAGTGCCAACCCAGTTCTCAAAAATGATCATGTCACAAAGTACCTACATACTGTAAGAAATCTATCATCATGGACAAGACTATTGTTGTTAATAAAGCCGATATTTTGGTGATGCACCAAATAAGGTTTGGTGCAATTATTATTGTTTTTATTTATTTTATCAACAATTGACCTCATCTCTGCTAGAATACCCAAGACAAGAAACTTGTAAAATCAACAAAGAGAAGGAAATATCTTGGCTAAGCATAAGCATACGGGTTGGGTTGGCTCGGGTTGGCTATTCTTATATATTTATGAAGTTGCCATGTTTATTCAAAATAACCATAAGCAATTTGAAACCCTATCCACTAAATTCCATCCTCTTAATTCAAAAACCCATCAAACCGCCCTATACTCAAAAAGTATTTTAGGAATGGCTCTAAAAATATTCAACAAACTACCGAAATCGATAAAAGCTTCGAAATACAGAAATAATTAAAAAAAAAACACTCCAAAGGGTTCCTGATACAGAAAGCATTTAGGTCTACCTGTACACCCATTACCTGTGTAAGCAATATTTACTCCTTGCAAGGTAGCCCATAGTGACACAACATATTTTTTTATGTATGTACCACTACGTTGCACCTATGTGTACAAATAATAAATTTGAGTTAGAATATTAAGGAATAATAATGACCCGTTTAATTAGTAGTCTCAAATCATTAACAAACGTCTCTGAGGTTCCCACTGATATAGAAAGCAGTACTCGCGTAGAAAGATGTTTGTCTCTCTGAAGCTCAGGCAGCTTGAACCCTACCCCGATGCTGGTGTGAATAGCTAATGTGATTTTTTTATATTACCCAATGTTTAAACTATTATTAAATTAGGTATAAAAATCTAGCTACATAAATAAATAAAAAATATTTTTAGTTAATTTTTCTATGTGAATAATCCTTATTTGTTTTTTGCTATGGGGAAGACCTAAAATCAGACAGGAAAAGCACAGCCCTGCGATCCTGCGAAGCATATTGGCGCCAGCTAAACTTAAGTTAATTGAACGAAAACATGACATAATTGGTAGTTAGTAATAAAAAAAGCAAAATCCGGGTTTATTTGTAAATTCGCTCTTTTAAATTTCTATGGGGTAGGTATATCTAGTTAGGTAAGCTTATTCACTAATAAAAATAAATAAATTAAAAACCATAGAACAAAACAAATTGCAACTGCTATTTACTTGAACAAAATCAAAATATATGAATAACGTATTTACCTGAGCTTGCGATTAATAATCCTGCAGGCAGAGATGATGCACAATAACGGTCAAGACTGGTATTAACATCGATATTATTAAAAAACCGGCAGCAAATTGTTGCTTTGTTTGATATTATAGGACCGTTAGGGGAGAAGTCGGCTCACCCGCGGACACTTCGCGCCAAAGTAAGAATCACAAATACAACCCCGAACAGACTGTGCACATTTTGGCACATCCGCGGGACGCATGCGCGGGTCAAGGGCGGGAAGAGGGTGAGAAGGGCGCGGGACAAACCAGAAACAAATCAATAAAACACAGGCCTGCAGAGGGTGGCTAGCCATGTAAAAATGTATTATCTATGATATAAGTGCTGCCAACGAAAATTCTTGGAAGTACTGATTAATCCGCCCGCCTTTCTATAAAAAGAATGAAACATACATTACTTTCCTCTATGATTGAAAATCGAAACCTTTTTGATGAAATATATTTAGTCAATATGTATTATCCTACATCGCTCGGAAGTTGGGCTTGGATAGTGTTCACGTCAAGCAATTTTTAAGATGATGTGCTTGTGCGGTGCTTGAAGAATAGGATTACTAGACTACTATGAATATTTAATCATAGGTATCTAATTTATAATCGTTCTATTCTCAGGCCACTAAGGCCCATAGATAAAACATACAAAAACGTGACAAAATAATATTAGGGCAACATTGGCGAAAGCAACGCAAAATTTGCATGTTAACAAAAATGAGTTTTGCCCGAATGCCTTGTGTTTGAACTTTTCAACTGATTAGTAAATTAATAAGAAAAAAAAGGATACCTTACACCACCTTACGATTTCTTTGCGCAAGTATGTGTGTAATAAGTTTGGAATACCTAAGTCTTAAAGTGATTCAATTAACTCCTTAACTCAAGTTCAGCAAGGTGATGGGTCCAGCTAGCCAAATCAATGATCCTTTCTATTATTTGTTCCTACGTGTAGTCATAATATAATTACGGAAAATACTTACTCCTAGTTGGGAGCCTGCCTTATCCAGGAGATTGTTTTTAGTCTCTTCCCACCGTCCCGTAACGTAACAGGATTGCCACCACACGCGCTAGACAAACGATTTGCTGACTGCAGTCTATCTTTTGCAACGAGTTGCTGGCCGCAGAGTCTATCCTTTTGCATCGAGTTGCTGCTGGCCGTTATCGGTCAGAAGTACCTATTGATCAAGTTATAGGACTACATAAATATTTGATAAATATTAATTTCTACTTGATACCTCCACGCCTTACTGAAAAAAGGGTCTTGACAGACTGACAGACGGACAGGCACAGGAGTGATCCTTTTCCGTTATTTTCCCTTTGAGGTTAGGAACCCTAAACATATGTTTTTGCGATTACAAACTTACATTTGCAGTTGGAGAATTGACCGTGACGGACATTTTCCAACTGCAAATGTACACGAAGTTGGCCGGTTTTTAGCCGGTTCGCGTATTCCCTTTAAAGACCAATCAATAAAAAAATCAATCAATCTTGATCAATACGTACTTCTGACAGATAACGGCCAGCAGCAACTCGGTGCAAGAGGATAGACTCTGCGGCCACCAACTCGGTGCAAAAGATAGACTGCGGCCAACAAATCGTTTGTCTAGCGCGTGTGGTGGCAATCCTGTTAAAAGGTACTAAGTAAAACTTACGTACGGTACCTAACTAAAATATTTTCTTAAAAGCTTGAGGCGTGTCCTTAGGTAAACCTCAAGTCTCAATTGTGTCAAAGTCTGCATAAGTTTGTGGCTACTTATTAAATAAGATGGTTATTAATTTATTATCCTGCAATAGGAGCGCAGGCCGAATAGCACGGCACGCCAGCATCAATGACGTTATCCATCGTACTTTTGTTCAATCTTATTGGAACTTATATGACTTCGAGCCGTTTGGGGTTGAAACTCTAGGGCCATGGGGTCCGAGTGCCCACTTACTTTTTTGCTGGCCTATGTTTTGGTCAAATAATCAGTATTGGCATACAACGTGGTAACGCTGGCAGCGTATTGGGCACTATTCATATTGGCAACGATGCGGACAAATTTTGTGATGCCCTATGATTCTTTCCTTTCTATACCAATACAGACGCCAGCAGGTCAAGCTACCTAAAACTGTCAAATTTTCCCAATCAACCTTGAACCCTAATGCGTTAGTGATAAAGTTGAAAATCTATTAAAGAAATTTGACAGATTGTAGTAGCTTGATGTGATGGCGTCTGTACATATTATTATTACTACTAAAATTCGTTGGAGATCTTTCCCCTCCCCTACCTACTATAGTCAAGTCTTCCGCGGTCTATTTGGAAGTCACTAAACCGTCTGGGTAGATGTGACACCACTTTGGTAAAAGGGGTTACCTCGACGACAGATGAAGGGAGCGGAAAAGGAACTATCACCTATTTTCCTGCCGTCTGAGCCGTTAAATTCAAAGTGACTTCTGCGCTGCCACTGAAGATGCCGTGGATATGGCGAAGTATTAGGTAATTATTTAAAATTTAACAGTTGTAGGTACCGTCGAGATGAAGAAGAAGCAGATCTTATCATTGTTTTATGAATCTTCTTCCTTAATTTTAAGGGGAATGTGGGAGTCGCGAGATCGTTCCCGGGATCTGGCGCCATTTCAGTGTTAATTCTGTGTTTAAATGAGTGAATATTGGAGCAGACCGGGAGAAGCGCGTCATCTTGCGTTAAGACTCCAGAACTGGACGGACTGCGTGTTTATTTTTGGTTGTGATGATTTTCTAGCCAACATTCTCGGGCTTCTGTTGTCATGTCTCCCAATCTGCTCGGGGGGGAATGTCATTTAGCTCCATTTGCCGCGCTCCGTCGCGTGGCGCATGGTAGTGTGAGATCCGCCTAACTTGTAGGCGCTCTGAGTATAAACCGTTCTTCACACCTAAGTGTTTAAAACTAATGGTAAGTATAGTAAAACAACGATGGTTCATTCAGCTGATCTTTTTATTGTTCTCTGGAGTGTTCTTATTACATAAGTGAAGGATTAGGCAAACTTCTTTCAGGTCTCTTGTGCTACACTGACTTTGGTACATATCAAAAAAATCGCTATCGTATGCACTATTAAAAAATTCGTGATCGATCATCACTTCATACGGCTCTCCCGAACTCTCGGACCCTAAAGGATGATAGTACTGATGGTAACATAAGTAAGACGTGGTGAAGCCCAACAGCGATCCCACGAGTACATCTTCCCAATGATGATGGTTATCGCAAACTCGGCTCACGGCCACTACACTTGCTACTATGAGTGGAGCAAGACAAAGAATCACATCGGAACTTTGTCCCCGGTTCCGAGACAATACACCGAGCTTCCCACAAAACCAGAAACTCAAGAACCCCAACGAGCAAAATGAAAAGCTGCTGTGTCCGCTGGGGAACGACTTCCTGCCTTCCATGACGTCGTTCACATCGCCGGTGCACTCGAGCCCTGGTGTCATCTGGCCGTCCGGAAAACAGCGCCAAAAGAAGTCAGGCCGAGGTCGTCCTATTATTAATTTAACGGATTCTGTCATGACTGCGTTTATTGTAAGCGCTAGTGTCCACGCTAACAACGCCTGCACAGTGTCCACGTAGTTTCTTGTCCACATAAAAGGGATACAGATACAATAAAGGGGCACGAAAACTATTAATAATACTGTAGCCCATGCTGGCACATAAGAGTCGTGTCGAGGACGCTTGTAGTCGTGTAGCAGTTCAGCTTCGGTGACGTAACGTGCGTGAGGCTGAACCTTCAGTTGACATATACACACCACCCCCAAAAATATCACTCGCAATAAAATTTCTAAAAGTAAATTATTTATAACATATTGAGCTGCCTGCCACATTACTCATTATAAAAGGAAATCTTAACATGTGATCCTTTTGCTTCTACTTGAATTTGTTCAAATTAATTTGGAAAAATTAATTGTCGTACCCATGACAGATGCAATAAAACTGACAGGCGTCTATACTCAAAAAAGTTTCGTCGTCGAATTACGAATGTACAGGCGGACGAACGGATAAGCTAAGGAGAAGGAATGAGTAGCTTTGCTCAAACCTATGAAAAGCTATGAGGAGCAACCGATTATCTATCCTAGAATGGAAATGATTGGAAATGCGATGTTAAGGACTAGTGTTATTTATAAAATATCAATAATTGTCTACATCTCGCAGCTAACAAGGGCGTTTGATAAATCACTGTAGATACTATCTACCTAATTAGAACACCTTTTTACCTTGCGACACCTATTTATATTTTTCTCAGACTAGGGATCAGTTGCGTCATGTTTTCCAATTAGCAAGTAGATCAGTCCTAGCAAAAAGAAATAGATTTGATTAGTACCATAATAGTTTTTCATCAAGCTTTCGTCGAAAACAACAACACACTTCCTGTTTGTTTGTTTTTTGCGATATTCTTGTTGTGAAAAGCAATACTCCCACTCCGAATGAGTTTAAATTCGCGCTATTAGCTCAAATGTCAATAATTGTTATTATATTAGTACTTATATACTCGTAATACTTTGTAATTTTGCATAGGGGTGGGCATTTTAATTTTTGTTGTGTGTACTTCGACATTGTGACTTATATCATCGCCTTGTCTGTGAAGGTGTAATAATAAAAGCAATCGAGGTTAAGAGCCATGATATCATAATAAAGTGATCAACATAAAGCAAAAGTCTAGATCAAGGATCACCAAATAATTCTAGAGAATAATGAGATCCATTTAAAAAAGAGTATGACTGTCACTCTCTCTTACCTCTACTAAATGGACTGTTAGACGATTACTAGAACGACCAAGATTAAAAATATCATTTTCACTTCTCATGCTTGTTCGTCTTTATATTGTGCGTAGGCGACATAAAGTCGCTTTTTATGCTCTAGTGCATAAAGTATTTTTTTTTTCTAAGACTAAGTTAATCAGTCCCGACAGCCACACGCACAACAAAACGTCGCAGATTAAAGTTGTTATTTTATTTCATTTGCTTTAATTTAAAACTAGATAAAATAGTTGCCACTTGTTATTTAAAAACGCAAAGAATCGTTTTTATGTCTTGGCAGTATGAAGTACCTACCCAAGTCGAATGTACCCATGTTGAAAATTAAAAAAAAAACCTTTAAAAAGTTTCGTGGCAGGAATTAGCTATTCTCTTCAATTTTGCAACATTTTTGATTAATTAAATACTGTTAAGTACTTTATGCCTGTTTCATTTACTCCGGCATAAACGAGCCATTTTACCCCTCGCTTTACTATCCACCCACGCTTGCGGCTCGGGGTAAAATGGCTACTTTTAAGCACTAGTTGTACTTACTATTAAGAAATAAAACAAATAGCCACATTTTTATTAAGTCTCACTTAGAGGAGGCCCGAGTCCCAGCAATGGGAACATTATATGCAGGTATTAAACAAACGCTATGTAATGAACAAAAATAACAAGGTAAGTATCTACTTACCTTGCCTATAATGTTCCCACTGCTGGGACACAGACCTCCTCTTGGTGAGAGGGAAAAGGTAAGTAATTAATATTAATGTGAAACATTAAAGTTCTTTTTTACTTTGAACTATCTGTCTGAAGGCTTAGAATAAAGTTGGTGTGAGCTAAAACTAATTTTGTAATTTCAATTTTAGTTAAAAATATTGTTTACCTAAGGTCCGCACAAAATAGGTCGGCGTTCCGGATCCGACCCACGGACTGCCATTTGGTAACTCCGGTCTAGATACTGATGGGGTTTCACCGATAAGAACGTTATAATTAGGGCAAAGATATTAAGTAAGAGTAAAACGTGTGCAGATGTAGTTTTAGCAACCTGTTTGAGCCCCTGCGGCATTTCCTGATTTCCGGAGTGCAGGCACACAAGTGCACTGGCCGACGCTTTCTACTTTGTCTCCGCGTAAGCGACCAGTTTTACGCACCACACATATGTCCATGGTCCACAATCTATGTATTCTAGCAAAACACACATGACTCTAGCTTGAAACGTCATCTGACCAGCTGAGCTCATTTAAAATCTTGCCGTGTTTCGGAAAATGAATAAAACAGGCAGGATACACCACCAAATAGTAGATTCGTATGTTTAGTATAAAATCTTGCGTCAATGAATTGTAGTTCCTGAAATCCAGACCGTTCCAGAAAGGAAAATGTAATAATGTAGGCCTCATGAGTTAACATATCATCGAACTGATAAAAATATAAGATCACACACGTGCGTCAGGCACAGGGCAACTTATGCAATGATAAAGTTGATATTTCCTCTCTAAAAATAAAAGTGAACGTGACTTGAACTCACGTAATCGCTGGCATATAATCATTTGTGTTATGAACACAAACTCGAAGTCAAATTAAACGATTCGCCATGTACCGTGTTAATGTCGGTTGTAGCAGATGGCCGTAAGAGTGAGTTTCGCGCGGTCATCTTCAACGGTGGTACAACACTTTTTGTAATGAGTTTTTTTGCCATATTTTCTGTTAGTTCAATGACAATGAACCGTAATGATGACTTGATGGTCGGAAAGAAACACGTTTTGTGTTCTACAACCCGAATACGAAACAATATTTTATGACACAGTTTAAAGTTGTTTCAGATACAGAGCGAGTGAGGGTAAGAAAGGGTGAGAACAGGTTTCTTGTTGGATTCGGATTGACTTCGTTTTTTAGTGTTCCTCCGTCTAAATCCCATATATGTAGCTTCAACAGACTTTGAAGACCTTCATTACAGGGTAATGAAGGCCTTCAAAGTCTGTGTGAACTTGTGGACCTCAGGTAGAGTCGACACGTCTGTGGTAACACTGTGACCTTGAGCTGGCCCAGCGTAGTATGGAGTTTCAATAGAATAAGGGACAAGCTTGTGCCTACTGGTTATTTTACCACTGACATGTAGCCTTCTGTACAACTTAGAACACATAGGTATGTTTTTTTAGGTACAAGTATGAATATTTTCCGTATTTCGGACTTGGCCCCATAGCAAATGGAGCACTATAACGCCTACAAATATTAAATATTTGAAGGCTGTTTTGTACACTATTATTGTTATAATAATAATAATATTTTATTTAATCCTTGTTTCCATATCCTACCCCTCCCAATAGTCTTACGCCAATCGGGGGTTATCCTTAGGTGCACTTGCATAGTGCGAACTGGGATTATCATTGGTTGGTACACGTCTAACGGGCCTCGCGAGTTGGCTTCGGCCCCTCGTACGCCTTCCAAAGGTACCCCAGGGTCCCAAGATATGTCCAAACCGTAAAAATATTTTATTCAAAAAATTACAAGGCATAAAAATTTGTAGTAAAAAAAGTAGTTTTGCTTATATGTAAATTATATTCCAAGACTTCTGTGTCTGAACTAGGTAAACCTGTTTCGAGCGATCCTGGTTCGTGTGAGAAGAGCTAAAATAGTCTTATAAAACTAATTAATGATCAGAAAGTTGACAATAGACAAATAATTAGATGTTGAGTAGCTCAATTCTTAGTTTCTAAATTTGATAAATACTTAACGTAGGTGAAATTTGCATAATTATATATTTACTTTATCATAATTACCTACTAAATTCTCTGTATCTTCCTAAGACATACTTTGAAGAGCATCCTTGAGAATTCTCTTACAATTGGTTGGATATTATGTAAGCTAAAATACATTCACCATAAAAGATTGGTTTGTCGTCATTATAGATTCAATAGGTATGCGAATGTGAGGTTGGTTGTTATTATTATGCGGGCTGGCTGGCACTTTTGAACTTCCGTCTGCCTCAGACACTCTTCATAGCGAAAATTCTGTGTTTTTAGAGCTATTGAACTGACACGGGACCGGGGCTAGCTTTTACTGAATTCAAGTAGTGCTTGCAACCATTTACACCTTTTCGGTACCTGTAAGTACTTACCTAAGTTTTGTTACCTACAGTCGACCAATTGTGTCAACGAGGGCATTAATTTTTTTTCATGTGGGTTCATGTAAAGACGGGTCGTGATCGTCGACGTAGGGAATTCGGTGTTTCGTCATACTCTGACTCTAAGACTGGATTTTATCAATACCTAACTAATGAATTCATCATAAACCCATCGCTTAAATTCGCAGTAACACTCATGTCACTAAGTGTGTGGTCATGTTAGATACTAGATTTAAGATTGCCCATAAAATAAATATTAAAGTTGATTCATTATATATAACCATCTTTTTCGTGATGACCTCTCCGAAGCCTGACCTGATTTACCGTAAAACCATCAGTATTACACGACCCACTGTTCGACCTGGGAATCGAATCGACGACCGATTACAAAACCCACAGATTATATCATTCGATTACATAGTTACGGATGTAACTTAGGTGTACGTACCACAAGTACCCACATTTTGTGGTAAGTTGGTGACCGCCTGACCGCGATCTGCAGGAGATCAAAGTATCTATTCTTTTGTATCTATGTCTATCATAAATAAGTTTTCTATTTGAGGTCATCATTATCTACCAAGATTATTTTATTCGATCGGCAGGCTGCAACATGTGAATCTGCGTAACGACATAGTACAGTTAATATGTTTCACACTTCCCATAGATTTAAATCAAGATACAAATCCTAAATAATAGTGGTCTCAGAGCTCTGTTGCAGTTCGTTTATCAACAATGGTAAATGATCTCGTCCGTGGTTGAACAATAGATATAGACAACGCAGAGATTTATCTAAGTACAAAGATTCTTTCCGTGTGACGGTGTGATGCTACATCTGGAGAGAGTGAGGTTATAGGATAGCCGCTATATAGATTACTTGTACGTGATTACGTGGACGAGGAGCTTTTAAATGACTAATTAAATAAACAAGCTTCCGAGCAGGCGGCGTTGCTTGTAATCACATCAAGTGCCTAATTACAATTCCGACGTTAACGTCGAACTACATAATACTTATTTATAATAAGTGCGGCGTGGGTTGACCGAACTGTAAATACATCACCTTTGACTTTATTTTACTTACATAATAACAACCAAATGAATAAGATGCCGCAATGGCTACGTATTTTAGTTCGAAAGGAAAAGTTATGCGTACATTAACACGTAAATCAAGATCTGTGACGCGGTGTGAAAAAAAAAATGTGTTTATTCACAGTCATAATTATTTTTCAATACATATTAACCTCTGCCGAATTGTAAAGCAGTTTGTTTGTAGATGTACATAGCTCCTTTTTTAGTACAAAAACATAATTTACAATATCTTTTTTTTTCTCCTATACGCTCGCAGCTACGTCTTTACCGGCTGCCATACCTAACCTCGGTAACTTAATAACTGGTGAATAGCGATCTATTGCACGCTCCGCTGGGAGCTTAGTTTGGACCAGGCTTCTTCAAGCTCTATAATTACACTTTACAATATTCAATCAACTGTTCGGCACGTCTTTTGCAATATTTTTCTAGTTTCCTGCTGCTACAGTTCATCTTATACAGGGGTTAAAAAAATTCCCTGATAAAAAAATGTGCGTTGCAATTTGAAGTCAAAGGCCAAAGCCGGAATTGGCCAAGAGTTATCATGACTATAATTTGTGGTTTATTTCCGTCAGTACATATCAAGCTGGTCTAAGTGCAGACCTGTGACAAAATTCACCAGCGTTCTCCCAAAGTAGTCCAAACAACACACAAACAACCAGACCAAGTCAAAGATGCCTCGGTGGTTTGCAAAATATTTGTAAGTACCTATGTATGTGACTTCCTAGTTCCTAGTAAATGATGATCTGTGTAAACACCGAGGTTGGAGCACGCTCCCGAATGATACAACTATGGAAAAATGGCAGGTCCCTACCGTTGGATTTAAGTTACCAGAACTCATAAGTGTGAAATCAGATACAAGGTAATAAGGTCGCACTACTGCAGTTTTCCTCTTATGGGTGGGTACGATCGAATTACGCATGCAAAAGCAGTGACTAAAATGCATTCCCAAAGAGGTGTTGAATCTTTGATGTGTAAATAGTTAGTACCCTATTTATTGTTAATGCGCGCCTTCGCCGTATCTAACGATCAATTAGCACGGTAGCCGTTAAGGCACAAGAACCAAAAACACCTTCACCATGTCGAAATCGTATTCTATAACAATTATTTATATTATAATAACGAATCTTCCATTGCCTCAAATGAGCGTCGGCGTGGGTTAATTACCTATTGGCAGGCCGTAGATTATAGTGGCTTCGACATTCTTGCCAATTTGAATATCTGTAACCATTAATCCGCTCAAAATCTCGGCTATCGTGATTACTTCTATAGCAGCTAACTGTTCCGCATTGCGAAATATACCCAGACTATTATATCTTAGGCACTTTTTCCTATTAATTTGTTATTAAATATAACGTTATCATGTATATATATTTAAAAAAAGCTGCTGATTAAATTAATTAACTTGGCATGATTATGTTGATTAAAATTAGTGGATGTTTTAACGAGCTTCGTGCAGTGTCATGAAAATACAACATACAGCTACATAATAATTTTATGAAGAGTGACGATTTGTTTAGTCCAGTGTTTTGACTGTTGGGCTTACATTCCATATTGCACAATATGATGTAAGAATGTGAGATGCAACACTTTTACCAATAAGCTCTCCAAGAAATGTCGAGTGATATGTAAACTCTACGGTCTTGGCTTATATGTGTGTCTGTTATATAATATAACATGTCTCCATATTATACATTTACCTATCAGTCATTAATTTGATCTTACGAATGCTTTCTTTGTTGCATAAATTGCCTTTGAGGAAGAGCCTAGATACCCGCACCGACCGCCAAAGCAGACCATTGTGTCTAAACGCTGTTGTGAGAAAAATAATAATGAATTAAATTAGCATCTAGCCTTCTTAAAACTTACTTGCCTTGGGTAATTATTTTAAATGTTGCTTTCTTTTTGACGAACTCATTATCGTCATTATTAAGCTAAGTCTCACGAGTCACAAGCAAGTGTATCGTAGATCACAGACTCACAGAGCCATACAAGAGGAAGGAAGCGACTTCACATGACATGCGCGTTCTTATTACCCAACTCTACTAGCGTTAACAAGCAAGTTAGCTCCAGCAAGTTTTTTTTCTCAGTTCTCTATAGTATTATAAATGCGAAAGTGAGTTTGTTTGTTATTCTATCACGCCAAAACGGCTGGACGTATTTGGATGAAATGTGGCATACAGATGGACCCTGGTAAGGGCATAGGATTTATTCATTCTGGATCGTCGCTAATCGTCGAAGTCGCGGGCAACAGTTAGTATTATATATTTTTATACATAATTTGATCCAGTAATGAACCCCGTTAATCCAGTTCTTTCTACCATGTCTGGCTTTCTTTGACCTTTCAACCTCTGACGGACTAACAAACTAACTCCATCGAAATAACTAAATTCAAAGTTATAGAGAATAACAAGATATTTGGAATTAATGTTTATTATTATTTATCATTGACAATCAAAACACGCTCCATGCAGACTTAATATTCTTATAAAAACTAATCTTAATATTTTAAACACACATATTTTGGCATTGTTATTTCTTGCAGTATACACACAGGAAGCTTATGCCAAAATAATAATGTCAGATAAAGAAGTGTGTTTAAAAAAATAATGATTTTGACCTTGTCCGTGGGAATATTAAAATTCTTAATTAAATGGTCATCTTGTTAATAGCCTATAATGAGCATAGTGTACATTGTCAAAGTAAATACAAGTTATGGTCGATAGAGCACCTACTGAAACCAGGTACCTACTTACAATGTCAATGTAAAATATGCTAAAGTAGGTACCTATTATAGCTACCAGTTGTTCTCACAAAGTGGGTGTTTCAAAACGAACAGGATCTCACTTTCTAACATTTATTTTAAATATCTTCTTTGATACCTCGGTAACGACATTTTTGTTACGTAAAACTGTATATATTTAATGTTATAAATTTGATTTTTATGGTTCCGTGCCCAAAGGGTGCCAACGGGAGCGACCGTTCGTCTGTCTGTGACTGTCACAGGGCTGTAAGTTCTGAACACTTTAAATTTTTACGGACCACTACTATGACCGCTATGAAAAATAATAAAAATTAAATTAAGTTAAAAATTAAAGGGGTCCCGCATACAGGACCGTGTTTTTTTTTAAATTATGTAGTGTTAGAAATATTGTACGACGCCTGCAGACAGGATTGGTACACACTAGCTCAAGACAAAGAGGAGTGGCAAGAAGAAGGTGAGGCTTTTGCCCTGCAGTAGGACAAGATAGGCTCAAAATAATAAATAATAAAAATATTTATTTATTTAGGGAAAACAAACAGTAGTGTAATAATAAGCAAACATAAGTTAGAACTTAATAATAGAGATAACAAATACACTACTCACAACCTTATCCACATATTACTAAACAGATCTACTGGTTGTTAGAAAGAACGATATAAAAATAAACAGGATAAAAGTAAACATTACTTAATCTTGTACGGTAGTACGGAACCCGGTTAACGGAAACAGTCCTTATTACCCAAAAAAGACTCCAGTGTACGAGTCCAAGTCGCACTTGGCCGGTTTTTCAGAACAAATGTAATCTATCACGCCCGTTCCTCCGAGGGGGGTAAATAAGGGTTGGTGTATCCACATACTGTACAAAAACACTCATATTTTTCTATAATTTCAACTCAAGTATTTCTGAAATTGTTTCACCATATCAATGAACAAACTACTGTAAAGTTAACCTATCGAACTCGCATAGTTCGAGGAGCTTTCAGTACATTATGTTTACATGACCATATTATTATTATTTTAGGACTGTTATCTTATATATTATGTAAATAAATCATAAATAGAGTACCTACCTAAGCTGGGTTTTTATGCTTTATATTTTAAAAAGGCAATTTATTTAATTATCTTGTAGCGGTATCTACAACGCCACATGCGAACAACGCGTCATACTGACGTCACGCAAATCCTGCATCTCGCAAGCAGAGTTTACCGCGCAATTAGCATAGATACAATTTCCCAATACCAATCGTTGGGCAATTGCCCGCCAGACATAACACCCGTCTGGTCGGAGGATCCTCCCTTTTTTATGGAGGATGAGTGAATTTTACACCCTGTTCCTCATACCTCTATACTGGTGACCCCGGACATGAACGTCAGCGCAGCCTTCGTGCAAACACTTCAGCGTGACGTCATCATCATCACTCCCGCAAGCTTTAGCGGCGAGTCACCCAGCCAGCCAGCACCCACGGCTTCAACGGGTATCCTGACCACCAGCATGCAGCGTCCGCGCATACCTGGTCATCACCCTCAGCCTCATCAGCAACCTCGGCACAGCACACTGCACTTTCGGCCGGTCAACAAGCAGAGCACCCTCTCCTGGTCGACGCAGCAGCCAGCCTCAACCCGGTGCTGTACATCCGACGCACTGGAATATAACGCAGCGCCACCCCGACTCACTGGGGACAACTCCGCAGACAGTTCCGACTCACCGTGAATTATGCGGCAACCGGTTCCGATTCACTGGAACCTCAGCTGGCCTGGCAAGCATCGCAAGATACAAGACTCAGTCCACTATCGACCTCCAGTCTCCGGAGGGGAGTGATCTAGCGGTATCTACAACGCCACATGCGAACAACGCGTCATACTGACGTCACGCAAATCCTGCATCTCGCAAGCAGAGTTTACCGCGCAATTAGCATAGATACAATTTCCCAATATCAATCGTTGGGCAATTGCCCGCCAGACACAACAACCGTCTGGTCGGAGGATCATCCCTTTTCTATGGAGGATGAGTGAACTTTACACCCTGTTCCTCATACCTCTATAATCTTAATTAAAAATCTATATAAAATTCGCCCGCATCGTTGTCAATAGCGTTGGCTGCATGGCCACATTGTATGGCAATGCTAATTCTTTGGCCAAAAAATTGGCCAGCTCCCTGGTCACGTTATTTAATTAATAACCTTTAACTCGTTGTCACCTCTAAAAATAGGTTTCATCTTTGGCCGTTCAATTACTACGAAAGCAAGGTTAGGGGGCGAGCAGATAATTTTTTGTCCAGCTTTGCTGACAAAATGGGGGTTGCAATGCCAAAATAATTAATCCAAAAATAAACGGTGATACACGTGTACAATTGATGAGTTTTTTATGTATGGATTTATGCCAAGTATATGACAATGGGCTAGCCCCCTATTACAAGCAGCTTAAATATAATAAGCGCATACGCGAAATAAGGGTTTAACTACTACCTACCTTCACCTCTGCCTTACCTATCGGGGAATATAGACGTGGTGTCAAGTGTTATGGTTAACCGGTTGAATGCCGTAATTACAGAAACCATTAAAAATCCATTGTCTCTCGCGATAACAATCAATTTAGTTTTAACACAGATAGCTCAGGTAGGTACCCTGGTTAAAAACGTGATATTACGACCGAAATGATTACACTTCAGCTCTTACCGAAAAGTTTCGTTCGTTCGACATATGCAATTCGCGGACAGCATCCAGTAGGCCATAGAATACATGTATGAGCTAAGGTTGCGCTTTAGCGATAGGTGTAGGTATGTGCTTGCATTGCCAATAGGGTTTATAAATTATTAGCTGTGCCCTGCGGTTTCACCCACATAAGTCTCGATCCCGTAGGAATATCAAGATAATAAGTCCTATGTCCTAACCCAGGCCATGGTCTACACGTGTGCCAAATATGCATCCAAATCCGTTCAGCCTTATTACCGCGAAAGCTTAACAAACAAACATAAAAAATGTCTCTCTCAAAAAATCAAATCTTTTCTGTTTGTTTGTTTTATTCGGTTAGATAAATCCTTGACAATACCTACATCGCGTCACAGGTGCATATTATTATTTACATTAGGTAAACGTGCTTTATGATTAAAGCACGTTAGGCTTACTTTGGTTCGTAGATGATTCTACGAACCAAAGTAAGCCTATGATAATACAAACTCATCATCATCATCATGGAATGACTGCCTACCTGACCTCCACAACCCAGTTACTGGGTAATACGATACCCCTGGTTAAGACTGGTTGTCAGACTCAAACTCAAACTCAAAGTATTTATTTCAATTAAACCAATTACAGGCACTTTTGAATTGTCAAGGGGTCCGTCAGTCAGAAAAATGAAGCTATGTAGTTGCCCATTCCAAAGCGTAGTAGGTACCTATGGAGAAGAACGGGCAAGAAACTCCATGGACACTCTTTTAAATCAAAATAATATGGTTACAAAGTATTGGTTACATCATTCATGTTAGAAATTATGCATGTGAGAACGATGCAGAACGTTAAAAGCGTCCGTAATGAAAAGTTAAAAAAAAAAAAAAAAAAAACAATTCAAATATTAAATTAAATTAAAATAAGCTATGGCAGCAAACAGATGACCAGTCCCTACTGACGGCGCCCGTTCACGAACATGACGCATGGATTAGAACCATTCAGCTCAACCATTTTGAAGGGAGCTAAATGATCCAACACATGCGTCACCATCAGCGAGACATCTGAGTGAGCATGACATACTCTCAGCCGCCAGGGCACATTCAAGTCAATGACAGACGTACCCAGTAAGTAGCTTTATAGTATGTACTTACATAGTACTCACACATGTGCTATACAATTATACAATACTATTTTTGCATTATACAAATTCAATCTCCTAGGAGATTGAATTTATATAATGCGAAAATAGTATTTTAAAATCTTCAGCAGCTCCAACAGTATTTTCAAATGCTAATAAATTTATTTATGCGTCCTTATGGAGCAGGACCAGCGTTTAGCCAATCATTTATGCGTCCTTATGGAGCAGGACCAGCGTTTAGCCAATCATTTTTATCTCGATGTAATCCCCCAATTTATAATATGCTTGGCTGCATAGTGTGCGTTTTATACAAGATTTAAATTTCGTTTCATTCTGTTCAATTATGTGAGGAGGTATTTTATTGTAACATTTTAAACAGTACCCCATGAAAGATGAGTTTACTTTAGCCAGCTTGAAACCTGGTTGAACTAATTGCTCCCGTTTTCTAGTGATATAATTGTGTCTTTCACCTCTTTTACTAAAAAGATGTAGATTGTTCCTTACGTACATAATGTTTTCATAGATATATTGACAAGGTACCGTCATGATGTTAATATCTTTAAACAGTTCCCTTAGAGAGTCACGCCTGCGGAGGCTATATATGGCTCTGATGGCTCTTTTCTGTGGAATAAAAATAGACTCGATGTCTGCAGCACTATGAAAGTAACTAAAATAGACTAGTCTTGCGGTATCAACATCAGTAAATTGACGGACAGCGTACGCTGCTGAACTTAGTCGTCCTGCAAGGGATGTTAAATGAGGACCCCATTGAAGCCTTGAGTCGAGCTCCCAGATCCCTAGGAAAACAGTTTTATCGACGAATTCTAGTTTCTTTTGATTCAATTCTATCTCACAATGACTACTTTTGACATTTGGTAAAGAAAATCTTATGCATTTCGTTTTTTTCCCATTTAATACTAAATTATTAGTGAACTAATTTTGGATCTGCAGTAGGGCGTTATTTACGTCGTCAAGATTTGATGCACGTCTATTAATTTTAAAAATCAAGGAAGTATCGTCAGCAAATAACACCGTCTGTGGTTGGGTTTTTAACAAATGGGGTAGATCATTAATATATACTAAAAGAGGAAAGGACCTAATATTGAGCCTTGTGGTACACCCATTTTAAACCGAGTGAATTGACACCATTTATTTGAACTTGCTGTTGTCTATCATTTAAATAAGATTTTACTAAACTGAGCGCAAGTTTTGCAAGTCCGTAATGCTCAAGTTTTAAAAGTAATATTTCGTGGTCGACGCAATCAAGAGCCCTGGAGAGGTCACAAAAAATTCCTATGGCGTCTTGCGACTCTTCTCACGCCGTAAAAATGTGTTTTAATAAGGTGACACCGGCATCAGGCGCACAACGTCCCTTGGTGACACCATACTGTTGGTCGTGTAATATTTTATTGGTGTTAAAATGATTGAGCATTTGGTTCAGCATCACATTTTCAAACACTTTGCTGAAAACCGGCCACACGGATACGAGTCTATAATTATTGGTAACTTTACTGTCCCCCGATTAGAAAAGTGGTATCACCTTCCTGTATTTCATTAGATCCGGGAAGACTCCTTGACCCACACACAAATTAAATATTAAGGCTAAGTACGGCGCTATAGTCTCAATAATGGAGGTACAAACTTTGATAGACTTTCGGCCTTCAGATAACCCATTATGACTGCTAATGAATCCACGAATGACAGCCGGAAAATACAAGCTGAAGAATGGAAATTAACTAAAGCCAAACCGAATTGTAGTGGTACTCCTGAACAGACAACATACAACCATCGACACCATGATGCTGTGGCTATTAAGCGCATATCAACATCTGCTACTTATACCAGAATACAAGAGGTATCGGTGTCGTTCTGGCCTAATTGTGTGGAGTATGGAGTTTTCGACCTACATCACTTATTGATGGACTGTGTTCCATATGTGTCTTATAGAAATGATCTGTTTGGGGCCCTGACGTTGAACCGACTTGATATGGGTACATTTTATGAAATTCTGACTCAACCTAATGGTGATAATGCGAAATCTGTTCGGGTCCATGGCCCAAATGTTATCCGTAGCAGTGTGTATTCAGGGTACGATGGAACTGTCATACGTATTGCGGTCATAAAAATCCCAAATTAAATAAAGAACTTACAAAAAAATCGCACCTTCATTCGGGAACAGTTAAATAACTGTCGAAGTAGCTAGGTATGGTGGTATAGTAGGAAGCTAAGTCCCCAGATGAGCTCGTTCCCAAAGAACCCTTTATGGATATCGATGATATGTCACTCTTGTGTGTATCTACTAAATTTGATCTAAATGCACTCAAGTAAATACGTTGATAAGGAAATTATTCTACAGGGTGTTGTCAAAGACACTCCTCTTCTCGTCTCGCATAATGTCACGCTTGTCACACAGTCATTTGTCAAACAAAAAATTACCCTATTCACATTGTTCTCTGAATTTGACGAGAGATTGTATTCAATTTATTTGGTGGGTCGCTGCTTATGAATTAAACAAACAAGCTTAAAATATCGCTTATTATATCTGTGAAATATAACGTTATGCAAGGTACCTACCGAAAGCTTTTTTGTAGCAACTGTTCAACGTGTTTGACTATTGCAAGAATTGCTAATCTTGTCGTGGGTGACATGAAATGTGCAGTATCCTCTTCGTTTCAAAATAAAATGTTGTTGACCAGGAATCCTTGCCTGTTTTAGTGATGAAAATCTACAAATAATTCAGGCTGTCATTAAAGAATTCCCGTAAACAGTATTCTATCTAATGCTGGAGCCTTTTATAAGTACAGATTTTGGCACCAAATTCTACCTACGGGCTGGAAAGTCATTGTGGAAATCGTATTTCTAGTTTTCCTTCATACCAGTTGTAAGTCTATGGGACACAACTTTTAGTTCACAGCAGAAGTCATAAGTCCACATCATCATCAGAAAACGTGACTAACGGACATTCAATCCGCATGAAAAGGTGTTTATTATAGATACATGTATTTGTACATACAACATGCTGTTATGTATAACACAAAGCATTTATGGGAGAGCTCCATTCATGGTTACGTATGGTTACATAACGAACTGGACTCGAATTGCCGGACTATCTTAATATCATAATAATTACGTGGTGGCGTGCGATTCGATCATATTAATTTACTACTAATTACTCCTGGTTATTCATGTTTACGGATGAATGTCCCCTGGATTTGTATGCTTCCTTCCTACCTCTTGTCTAAGGATACGCCTCAACCTTTACATCAACTTACAGGTATTGTCTAGTAACCTATTTTCATTGCCTCAAAAGTAGAACGCGGTATCAGTTTTTTAGAACTACACTTTTATACGTTCTGGAACCAAAACTGGCGATGTCGGTAGCGTGCTTAGAGGTAATTAAAACATGGCAATTCATAAACAGAAATAAACAGTTAAGATAATCGTGTTCGCAGCACCTAGTTCAAGAAACAATTATATCGGTTTAGACCACAAACGTGTGCAGAAGAAATTCTGAAAGCATAATTTGGCAGAATACCTTCAGATAGACATATTTTTAATTACCAAGTTATATTATCAATATAAAATAAAACGCATGGAGTAGGGGTTGTGCACATTCACTGTCATATAAAAGGCTTACGCGATGGAAGCAGCTCATAAGAGTAGTTACGTTCGTACCGACAGCATCAGGAGAAGCGGAGAAGGCGCGACCTAAGAGCACCTTTACTCCCACGCATCATGGCTTCCCGATTAGCCGTGAGTAATATCTCTACTAACGCGAGATAGCGAACACTTCCGGACTCGAGCGAAACTCGGGCGCATGCGATATACATATGTACATGCACCCATTACTGTGATCTATTGTTATAAGTCTATGAGGTGTGACCTCTAACAGTTCTAACAAGTGTCAAGTTACCAAAACAAGTTCAATCTTAGTGTTACCGTGGTTCAGCAGTGATTTTTAATTAATGACAATCTATTGTTTACTAATTGAATATCGTAAACACCAAGTGAAATGAGAGATCAAAACATTCCGTTACGTAATCTCTTAATAAAAATATCTTAAGGAAAATAATGAGAGAGAACGTGTTTAATCCATGTGAACGAATTCATAAGGTCTCATTAGAGAGTTTTGATTACGGAGTGCAGCTTTACGTAACACAATTGTTGTGGATACCTACGCTATCTCCATATCTGACGAGTTTATTATAACAGACTTCATCTCCGCATAAACACTGCGCTGACCACTTTCGTTTTCATACTTAACATATCCGCACTGTAATCAGGGTTCAGGGTACACTCATAAACATGTATTATATGGGAATTATGCAAACTAATTGAATATTTACTTATAATTTCAGCTGAGCTGCTTTCTACTGGCTAGCGTTGGCGTCTGCCTGGCGACTTTTGGTGGACATGAACAGTTAGTATTACCGTGTTCCCTTATCTCTAACGATTTCTCCAACCCTATACAAGTTTGCAAGCGGTGTTATCAGTGATAAAACTATTAGTTACGCTAAAAGACGATGGAACCGCAAAAAATATAGTGGATGGAGCAATTTCGTTGAGATTTCTATAACGATTCTCACGCTTCTTCATTGCGGTAAATGGTGAAAACCGAGCTATTGTGTTTTAATGATAGACCTACCCTTGCACTAGGTTTTCACTGTATCACGTTTGACCTGCTGGCTATGCGATCTATTGTTCCTCATTTACGTGCCTATTGTTTATGTGTCGGCGCTCTTGCATGTATCGATGCGAACATGGTTTGAACCCAAATTGTCTCTTGTTGTTTTTAAGAATTTGTAAAAATGTATATTTCTGTTTGTTACAGCGTTCATATTCGGGTGCATATACCTGAAGAGCACCATTCTTCTAAAGAGGTGGTAATACATGAGCACCATGAAGATCATGGTCACGGTGGCGGCGGCGGCGGCGGCGGATATGGAGGTGGTGGCGGCGGCGGCCACGGTGGCGGCCACGGGGGTGGCCACGGAGGGGGTGGCGGCCACGGGGGTGGCCACGGAGGGGGTGGCGGCGGAGGCCACGGCGGATCCATCGTTGATCATTTACACGGAGGATTTGCCGAATACTTGAAGGGCGGCGGAGGCCACGGAAGTGGTGGTCATGGAGGTCACGGTGGCGGCGGCGGCGGTGGTCATGGCGGCGGTGGAGGCGGTGGTTACGGCGGCGGCTCCGGCGGCGGATTTGGTGGCGGTCACGGCGGTGGCCATGGAGGACATGACTTTGGCGGAGGTCACGGAGGATTCGACTTGGGTGGCCATGGAGGCGGTGACTTAGGAGGTCACGGAGGTGGTGACTTCGGAGGACACGGAGGTGGCGACTTTGGAGGCGGTGGTGACTTTGGTGGACACGGCGGTGGTGACTTTGGAGGTGGTCACGGAGCATATGACCTCGGCGGTGGCCACGGAGGTGGTTTAGGGGGAGGATTCGGTGACGGCCATGGCGGAGATTTCGGAGGAGACCACGGTGGCGATGATCACGGTCACGGCGGAGGACTGGGCGGTGGTTTTGGCGGCGGCTTCGGCGGCGGCTTCGGCGGCGGTTACGGCGGCGGCGGCGGCGGTGGACACGATGAACATGACCATGGCGGTGGCTTCGGAGGCGGGATCGGAGGAGGATTTGGAGGTGGTCACGGAGGAGGCGGCGGCGGCGGTCATGACGAACATGACCACGGTGGCTCATTCGGAGGAGGATTAGGCGGAGGCTTTGGAGGTGGTCATGGTGGATCAGGTGGAGGCTACGGCGGTGGTGGAGGCCATGGAGGTGGTTTTAGCGCCAGTTTTGGAGGATTCGGGGGTGGAATCGGAGGAGGTCACGACGATCACGGCAGCAGCTTTTCAGGAGGCCATGACAGCTACATTGGAGGAGGTGGAGGTGGATTGTCATTGGGAGGACACGGCAGTTCTGACCTAGGAAGCTTCGGTGGTCACGGCGGCGGAGGTCTCGACAGCTATAGCATTGGAGGGCATGGTGGAGGCGGCGGCGGCGGAGGTCATGACAGCTACAGTATCGGAGGTCACGGAGGCGGTGGCGGCGGCGGCGGAGGTCACGACAGTTACAGTATCGGAGGACACGGCGGCGGTGGCGGCGGAGGTGGTGGACACGATAGCTATAGTATCGGAGGCCACGGAGGAGGCGGCGGTGGCGGCGGAGGCGGTGGACACGATAGCTACAGTATCGGAGGCCACGGAGGAGGTGGCGGTGGCGGCGGAGGCGGTGGACACGATAGCTACAGTATCGGAGGCCATGGAGGCGGCGGCGGTGGACACGATAGCTACAGTATCGGAGGCCACGGAGGCGGCGGCGGTGGCGGCGGAGGCGGTGGACACGATAGCTACTCCAGTATCAGCTTTGATTCCTTTGGCGGAGGCGGCGGTGGTGGCCACGGCGGAGGCCATGGGGGTGGTGACAGCTACAGCATCGGCGGAGGTCACGGAGGAGGTGGGTTCGGAGGAGGTGACAGCTACAGTGTCGGCTTCGGAGGACACGGATCAGGAGGTGACCACGCCGGTGGTGGTGGCCACGGCGGTGGTGGCGGCCACGGCGGGTTTAGCTTAGGAGACATTGGCGGGGGTCACGGCGGGGGTCACGGAGGCGGAAGCTTCGGCGGTGACAGTTACACGAACGCCATAGGATCAGGTCACGGGGGCGGTCCCTACCACAAACGGAAGTAACAACCTCCGTAGTATTAATAAACCAACTAAGTCATAGTCCTCAGACGCCAATGGATCACGTATCCAGTGCTATATAGTACAAGTTTTGTTATTGTAAATAGGTTATAGGCTAAGTTATTGTTAACTGTTTAATTAAAAGTTATTTAATTGTTTAATTGTATTTTGTCTTTACCTTGATCTATCATCCCAATGTCCTATAAACCACAATACTCACAATCAAATAAGAAATAGATATACACACAAAAAAGAGGCAAAATCACGACCTCACTATAATTGTGGAAGGCCTATGATGACTCAGATCACAAACTCTAAATACTATAATATATTTCGAAACAAGTTGTCAATAACACGACAAAAACTGTCAGTAAAATTACCTAACAAAACATAAAAAGAGAACATACAAAGTGTTATAATAACGTGTCTCGAATCTAAAGGCGTGACGTAATGGATTGCCAACACTCCTACATCTGTAAGCCCCGAGCTTTGTCTCCTGCTAATTGACCTACAGATATTCAGATAACAATTACATCCAGCTGACTAACGGTCGCTGAGCAATCGTTACGGCACACAGTCGCTTTAAATTAAAGAGGAAATGATGCATGAGACTGACTTGCACGCGAGTTGATGCTAAGACAACAGGAAGAATGCGCACGCAATCTCAGTTTCACTCTCGTGTGAACATTAATTATGTAAACTACTTATTATCTTACCTTTTGCGGCATTTATTGCAATCTAGAGATGAATTCGACATGCTATTAAAAGGAGCATCGTATTCATAATGTTTCCGTTCATAGTGCAAAATACGGAATAAATTTATGTTACATAATCTTTTCTACTTAAGTAAGTCGGCAGTATGCTGGATTTTATTATAGAGATAGATAGTTTACAGCTTTTGGGTTACGGGCGATTTTCAGTGTTGAGTGGTTGAAATATTCAGAAATCGTTGTGCAAAATGATCGATCATCAATTGGGATTATATTACGAGATATGAATAATAATATTATATTACCCGGTTCGGTACATGACATACTCTTGTATACATAGGTACACACTCTATGTAACTTAGGATAAGTGGATTTTGTTAATTGTTCTTATGGTAAATAAAGATATATGGTAAATAGTTACTTTGACATGAAAAGTTAGGTGAAAGACATATGACACAGTAAATACTTGCTCGCCAATACTGTATAGAATCTGTTCGCGATCAGGAATGTATTGATCTTAACAGCCTCAACGGTTTCGTTACATAAGCGAACCCTGTTGGGTCGCCCTTCACCGGCGCAGGCGCACTTCCGGGTAAAGCTCCGCTTTTACGAACTCACAAGTACGTTTATATTGTCATTAACAGTTTTTACTATAAGTAGGTAGGTACATTTACGATCAGGGAAGCGAAGTAATGCGAATAGGAACAGACAACGTCGATATGCGAACTGCGCGTTTCATGAATCATTGTAGAAAGTACGTGCGTTATGATTATGACAAAGCGTCGGATTGACCGACTATTTTTCAACGTGACTTCCTTGATTAATGTTATTTAAAAGCAAGTAGGTACATTTTTGTTTAGTTAAACACATGCTAGTCTTTCCTTCAGAAAGTTATCTCTAAATATTATGGCCGCGCAAATGTCTATCGATTATCGAATTGTTTACACATACTAAACTATTCATTAAATCTTTTGTCCGGAACTTAGTGCGTCTGTTATTATAATTTTAGAAATGTCTTTGACATAATCTCCGAGATTATTTCTAATACATTTTTCTTGGGGTCTCGGACCTTTGGAAGGCGTACCTACGAGGCACCAAAGTCAACTCACAGAGGCCCGTGTTTAATAAAATGAGGTTACCAACCGACGATTATCCCTATAATCATTATGTAAGTGCACCCAAGGACAACCCCTGGTAGTAGTAGGACTATAATTGCAGGATATGGAAACAAAGATATTGGAATATGTGTTTGGATGGATAAAGTGGACTGGTTACCTAAAACTAAGGAAGGACAATGGCCCCTGGGTAATCAATGTTTTATTATACACGGCAAAAATTATTATTATCATTCGGAATATCTTTGTAGACTTGAATTCATTAAAGATTTTAAGTTAAAGTTGCTTACTTCTGTCCGTTATTAAAGGGAACAGTAGGTTTATCCATTAGATTATGCGAAAATACTATATAAATCCAAGTGCCTATAATATTTTCGAGTAAGGTTTTCGGGATATGTCTTTTTAAAACACTAAGTATGAAGAACTTACCTGTGAAATGGCGCGAAGCCTGCACAAAGTCAGTAGCAATCTATCTCTAACTTGTGTAACTCAATGCTGTGTTGGTTAGGCGCTAATTATTACTCTATCTGGAATCATTGATAGATTTCATTAAGAAATAAAATTCATTGTTATTAACATTACTTTATATTTTAACTTCGACTATAGATTCGTATAAAATGCATGTATATCATCGTCGTTCGCGCTCTATTAATTAATAGCTTAAAATCAAAGTCAGATTCCAGCTACAAAGACAGTATAAATAATAGAAATATTCACATAGTTACAGACTGAAACTCACTTCACTCACGGCATTCAGTGCAACACTCAGACCTAAAATCACGTACGCGTACTTAAAAAATTAAATAGCACTAAGTTAGTTCGTTACTGTTTAAATTTTGTCACCGTATTTGAGTTTCCCCGTGGCACTCGATGCGTCAGCACTGTGTTTGTAATAATGTTCAGAATCGTGCGTCTCACTCGGCTGCAAAGCTAAAATTTTGTACCTGGGCTTATGTTCTTTATGTGGATTTAGTACGTCAGAATTTTTGTCCATTGGTGCGTTCCTAGGCCTCGTCTCATAATTTGTAGCCTCGGTAGCGATAACGTCCCCACCCTGTATGTCATAATATTCTTGCGGAGGAGCGGTGGTCGTTGCCACCGTGGGCACGTAAGGGGTGGTCGATGGAGACGGAGCTTCAGCGTATTGATAATTGTCATTAGAAGCTTCAGCAAATGATAGCTGATCTCCGTGTAAGGCCTTCACTGCCATGGCAGAGTAGTACGGATGCACTGGAGAACTTTCTCGTATAGTAAAAGCTGTTGACGGTGCTGACTCCAATGGCTTCGGCTGAGCATAGCTGTTGTAGTTGCCTATGGCTGACGGAAGGCCTGCGTTGGCCGTGTTAAGTGACGTCGCTGAAACACCGGAATCTTCTAAGTGATCTACCGTTGTCTGATGGTCTAACCCACCAAAGTGAATATTCTGGGTGGATATCGATTTTTTTTTGCCTTTTTTAACTTGAAAATTTAGAGCGGCATTATCAGGGGCATATAAACTAGACGATGACGAAGCATACGAATCGAATTCATAGTTATCCGGATAGTTGTATATGTTTTTATTAAATTTAGACAAGCCTACCGTATCGACTGTGTGTCCCGGGTAGTGTTTCGGCTTGTAGTCGTGCACGACGGTGTTGGACACGGAGTAGGGAGCCGGGACACTGGCCTGCTGGAGTCGGTAGTCAGACACTTGTTTTCCGTTCCCAAAATATAGTGCTGGAACTACGTTGCGAGTCTTGATGTTTCCTTTATCTTTTAGTTTGAAATGGGGAATAGGCCTGTAATCCTCTAAACTCTGCTCAGAAATAGGCTCAAAAGGCGCTGGAATCGTTGGCTTCTGATTACGGAGCTTGTGGTAAGGGGTATATATATTTTCGTAATATGCAAAATCTGATAAATGAGTCGGTTTAGGCTGAGGTTTCAAATACTTGTGTGAATACTTGCTTTTGAGTCCCTTGTTACCGCTCAGTCCGATGCGTAAACCCTGGCTATTATAAGTCATTCTCGGCGGGTATGCCATATGTTCCTTAGTTATATCTACATCGGAGGGGATCTCTCCGTGATCATGGAATATGTGATCGTGAGTAACTTCTCGCGGATTGTAAGCAGCGTATTCTAGATGCCCCGGGGTTCCCATGGAGCCGACTGCTGTGAAACCAGTTAGTGTATCTGATGGGATTGCTAATAGGGCCTGCGAATTCTTCAGAGGAATTAGAGGGTGCGAAGCGGCGAGCGCAGACATGCTGCCGTCAGGCTCATACACGAGCTTGTGAATATGCTCCTCACTGTAGGTATGAATGTGTTCGGTATCACCGTCGATAATTTTTTCAACTCGTTGCGGCTTTTTTATTTTTCTGATAGTCCCCGAACCACCCAAGTCGGAATAAAAATGTTCGTGGAATGTCGACACTGGATGTTCCTCCTCTGCTTGACCTGGTTTTCCTCGTACTAAAACTCGTTTGGGCTTTACCTTTCTGGCTTTCTTTCGCGAGGGCTCATTAACCTTTACGATTTTAACTCTCTTCGGGGGATAATTGGGTGGTGCAGTTGGTGCCGCTGATGGAGCTGAGAAGGCCGTAGGTATGTATGTTCCGTCCGTCGGATCTGGGGGAGGAGCGAGGTCGTACTCCTGGTCGTCCCACTCGTGCGGGCTGGGCCCGTAGTAACCGCGCGCGCGGTACAGCGGCAGCAGCTTGGACGCGGACGACGAGAGCCCGGGAAGGCGTGTCGGGGCCTCGTCGTACAGCTCCACGGAGTTCAGGGGCAGCACGCTCGCCACGGCCGGCATCGCAACGTTGGTCGGCACTGCCACCGCACCTTCAGCGCTCGGCATGAAAGCCGGTGCATACTGGGATGATGCTGGATGATTCGTTATGTAGATCTTCTTGTGGTGGTGAATGTGTTTCACCTTTTGTGGTAGATGTATGCGGATCTTTTTCCTGCAACAAGAAAAAATAACAGTGCCGGTATTCTGTGATGAGGTAATCGATCGCATGCATGTTGAGCGACGGAGTTTTTCTGCTTGTTGTTCCGTCTAGTGCAGTGTCAATGGCACGACGCGTGACTCGGTAGCGCGCGGCTTTCGCTGTCGGCGGGCGTCGCGACGTCGCCGTCACCGCGCCACCTATCCGCACTCCGTCACACTCGACATACGACTCACAATTCGACTTGTGTCATAAATTTATTTTTTCGTAACGTGTAACGTACGACAACGATGACGATCGACTTGCACTTTCTAATAGGCAGGCGCTTATTATGCGCCTGGTTGGAGCTAGTTCAACGTTCAAGCAATTATCGCTAAGCGGTGAAACATAACAATTTGAGCACAGTCGCCGGCACACTGACATTGACAATGCTGACAGTTGAAGTCGCACAGCGTGTAATCAGCACACTTTCGCCAGCCTATGGGGCTACTAAGTGTCCTTCATCAGGTTAATTAGTTTTTAATAAAGTCATCAGGTATAAAATAAAAAACTTTACGCATTTATAGCAAGAACAAAATATATGACTACAATTAACCGAAATTCAACATCAACTCGCAAGCAAAAATAAATCTATAAATAGTGGAAAGGTGTAAGTAAGATATCGTGTCGTGGTATACCTACGTAACACTGTGTAGGATATTCTAGAAACATGGTATTACGTCAGCCGATATAAAGGCCAACAACCAGTCACCGCTAAGTCACGCGACAGGCAGAAGCGGCTTGCTGGTCAGTGGAAGGAAGAAGCAACGCTAGGAAGAGTATAAATTAACTTATAATGTAGGAAACAACTTAGAATGTTAGGAAGGTACTCACTTAGGCGCATCTGCCGTGATCTGAACTGACGCTACAGCTACCAGAAGAGCGAACTGTAACAGAGAGACAGAACATTGAACTCGTGTAAATCACATAAATAAATAAATAGGTACCAGAGTTTTGCATTGGTTTGTCCTATGAAGGCTTAATACAAATCAATGCTGTGCCGGGCAGTGTTTATAAACAATATTAGTTCGCAAATTTTACGAGCATATGAGTCGTTCACTTAAGTCCGTGCCCTGGTCGGTGCCAGAGCGTCAAAAAACGAATAAAAGGCCACGTCCCTGACATAGCAAAAATGTATCCCTAATCATAGACATTACAAAAATATGTGCAATTAGATCTTTATAAGTAATTAAGGGCAAATTTTTCCAACGCCAGATAATTTTATCCTAGAAATATTTATTTTTTTGACAGTTCTTCCATACAAAATCTGTCAGACGTCAATTTTATTCCACGAATAAAAATTATCTGTTGCTTGAAAAATCAGCCCTTTATAGTGTCATAACAGAAGGGCTCTCATAACAATCCCCTGGCGACGTGCTCTGACCACTGCTCAGTCCAACAAGCGTGGTGATTAGGACAATGTTTTCTTATGGCCGGTTTTCGTAGTGATCTATTTGAGAAGATGATGATTTTTATTTCCAAAAGAATGATACAAAAGTATCAAATAACCATGTGACCCTGGCTTTCTATTTATAGGACGCCAAGCTAGACAAGAGTCTAGCTAATGATGGTTTAATTATAGGACATGAAACAAAAATATAGTGGGTCTTTATAAAAATAAAGATTTTCATATTGTTACAACTCATTTTGATTATAAGAGTGAATTAATTTTAAGAGGGAATCTATTAAAATTGGTATTATTTTGAGCCAAATTATATCGGATTTCTTAGTGATTAATTACAGCAAGAATAATAATGAAATGTTTATTTATTGCACAATGTAGTTTAATTTCATATCTATTGTTTTACTATTTTTAAACATAAATGCTCTAGCTCTTAGAATTTAATGTAAATTTCGGTAAAACTAGTAATGGCAATCAACTAATGTATTTATATTCTTCATATTTTGAATGAATACCACGTCAAGTAGATTGCTGGGTCTAGCCTTTCAGGTTACCTTTTAGACTTTCAGTTTCTGTTATAACTTCACGAGTGCACTTGAGTCAATTTAAGTATTTCATGTGGGTTAAGAAACAAGATTTTGATAGTGTGACAAAGTGTTTTTGCCTAGTTTTAATCATTCTAATGTTTATAAAAACTAAAAACTGAAACTATATTATGATGTTTACTGTAAAGAGTTAAAAATTAATACAAAATTATTTCTTGTTTCATATCTACACTGATTAAAATTCAAAATATTTTGTTTTGAACTTTCAAATAGATGAAATCACTTAGGATGCTATAAAAAAACATCATCCTTTAGGTCACATTCACAGAGCACACGCACGCGTACGCGCAGAGGTAACTTTGAGGATCACTATCACAAAATTATTAGGCACAGTCCGCACTCTCATGTCACCACTATCACATACTCTATTATCAACTAAGTTCGCGAGATACCGACCAATTTCAACCAATCCATTGCCGCTTCTTCTGTTGACGAACGAGACACGAGTTCAAATAAAGTTTTTCTTAATTTTCAATTTTTTTTTTGAATTACTGCACTAGTCGAAACCGCGCTGGCCTTCAAGCTCATATGATAATTGTCCGCGGTGCGCCTGATTATTTATAACATTCATTTTCACGCCTGAAAGAACCCCGAACAGCCCATGTGTGCGTTCTGCATTGCACACATGCTGCACTTTGCACAGCACACTGCAGCGCTGCAGCAGCGTCGCTGACGGCTATTGATATGATCATGTTGTTAATCCATATTTTGCCACTATTACACACATAATTTTTGTTCATAATTAGGCATGTTAACACCGCGTGACGTGCTAAATTGAGCCAGGTTGCTTGTTCCTTCCTCTTCACTTAGCTTTAGTTAGTATAACAAAAACGAACATACGAGAAGATCTTAGAGGGAATCGTTGATAAATTACTATTTGGATAGCTGAAGGTTTAAAAGGAAATATGATGATCTTCGACTTATAATGTAACGGTTGTACAATCAATCAATAATTCAACTTCAGAAAACCATCAAATTCTCTAGTGCCTTGACACAACCTAATTGAAACCACTACTTCCATCTCATAGTGATAATATTTACGCTAAGACGGTGGCCAAGCGAAGAGCCAACACTTATTAACAATATAGCCCTACGGTGCAGGCAGTACCTATAGTCAGTTAGTCATAGTTATATATAAAGGTGCGTTCGTCAAAAAGAGGGTTTCAGACAAACTAGTTGCATCACTATAGACAGAGAGTTGAACTTTACGATGCTGGAGGGATACCTAACAACTAAACTTCAACATTGATCCTAGGCAAATCCTCACCCCTGCCATATTTCCTAGGATATATTTTTTTTTTTACATGGAATGAAGCGATGAATGAATGCATTATAGGAGCCATGGCGACACCGTTTAATAAAGATTTCTATTGATGAGCTTGCCAAGCTTGGCAGAAAATATTAGACAGATGCGTTATAGTGATACTGTCTGACAGTAAACTTCTTCTAGGCCATCAGCCCATCACTGGACATAGACCTTGACCCTCTGCTGCTCTTATCCAGCTGCTACCAGACACCCTAAGAAGATCATGGCTCTACTTAACTTGAGAAACCGACGCGGCGGCGGCGACGTCTTTAAATTATAATTAATTGGCAGGATGCGGCGAAGGCGCTTTGTTTAGAATGTCAATAAATACAATGTACGATAATTAGGTACCTATCGATAAATCAAACATAATCGGTAACAGAAGTATGCCTGAAATTATAAATTAATCGTATGTTAATTTGCAACAATAATGACCGCGTAACGCTAGTGTGTGTGGCTCTCAAATCAGGCGTAACATATCGATTCGAGCTAAAGTGTTAATACTATTCATCCGGCAGTAAAGTAAAGCAAGTCTTAATTAAATCATCAGCTAGTAAAATGTTAAATGTTAGCTTATATAATGTAAATTGTTATTTAATAAATAAAAAATATTCCGTGAAAAAAAAATCATCAGCTGTGTTAGTTTAATATTTTATTTGGGTTACGCACGTACATCGCATTTCTAGAAAAGCAGTCGACTGCATCTGAAGAATAATATTTCTGAGTCCATCCGAGCTCTAAAATATCGTTGAAAATTCCTAAAAAAGTCATGCATGACAAACGAGTTCAATATAAAGGGGCGCCTCTCAAAGCTGTCTGTCTGCGCAAGGGTGTTGTCAAACAACAGAAGCACTCGAGCGCATATACGTTGCAGTCTATTATTAAATATAACATCCGAGAACCGCTTTTAACCTTTATAACAGACACGAGAGGAGAAAGGAGGCATCCTGTTTATCAAATACTAGCTTCTGCCCGCGACTTCGTCCGTGTGAAATTTCGGACCATAACCGGTGGGTTATCGTCCGAAATTCTGTGGGAATTTAATCGAGTCCCATCCGCGCTATTATTAAGATGTGGCTTAGCGTTCTTTCGGTTTTTTTTTCTTTTGGCTCGGCTCGTATCGTGCAAGAAAGACAATTTTTCAAATCCGACTGGTAATTCCAGAGACTAACGGGTTAAACAAACCCTTCAGCTTTGATATTACTAACAATAAGTATAGATTAATACGTACCGCTTTAAAGCTTTATCTCACAGACGAAAGGAGATGCAAATTATTTATGAACAGGTATTTTTAATATACTTACCTACTTACCGTCATTACAATATTCCCTTCGGTTTTTTGACGGGTTTAGAGGCTAGACACAAAGCTCGAACTTTATTATTCGTTGATACACCCAAAATATTCAAGAATTTAACTATTTATTTATTCAAAATAGTGTGGTAGGTACTGTCTATTGCAATAAAAATAAATACATTAATAATTTCGTTGAATCTTGCGCTCTAGCTAGGTTACATGGTAACCTATATTTAGGTTTGCCAGTCCAGGTTCAATTCTGTTAATTGAGAATGAGTACAATTTTTTTTATTATTATTCTAGTATTTATATTATGTTGCACAAGAAATCCTATTCATCATAGATACTCAGAGTACAGTACGTGAGTGAGCTCTAATTAATCACTGTAATATCTAGGTGTTATTATTATTTTTAAACAAACAGTTATTAAATTGCCAGGAAACACCAGTACTGTTATTATAATAAAAGTTAGAATAAATCATAATAAAAACGTCGTGATTTATTCATCAAACAAATGCTTAGGTATTATTTTTATTGCAATATTTAATTAACTTTAATTAAAGTTAACAATCGGAAACAATAATTTTAATTAACGTACAAATTGTGTGCTTGATTATCGACTTGATAATATTGAGTGAAACATTAAAAAAGCATTAAAGTGTATTCGTTTGTGTCTAAACTTCCGACAAAAAATAGATCCCTCTAGAGCTTCATGTTTATTGAAACGCCCCCCATGACATTTAGGTAAGTAAACAATACAAACCCTACATTTGACCAATACCACGCACGCATCCAGCCAGACCGACAGGATCAAATTCATGTTCAGATTATTCTCTCCATTGGTCCACGAGAAAACGGTAAATATCTTTACATACCGAGACCCCTCGGTGCCTCTGAAAGCACGTTAAGCCGTTAGTCCCGGCTGTCATTCGTGGATCTTTGATAGTCGTTACGGGTCGTCAGAAGCCGGAATGTCTGACAATCAGTCTTACCAAAGGGTATCGTATTACCCAGTAACTGGGCTATGGAGGCCGGATAGGCAATCGCACTATGTAAAATACTGGTAATCAGCTGCATGCGGTTAGAGTGGAAGCCGGCCCCAACATAGTTTGGGAAAGGCTAGGCAGATGATAATTGTTCATTCTCCATGATTATGGTATCCTTCTCGGCATCATGGATTTCTGCGTTATCGAGCAAAGACATAACGAATGCAAAAGATGTTAAGATCAAAGCTGCAACTTTCAATTAAGAGTAGGTAGTATTCAAAATTGCCTGTATTCAATTTGATTTTTCATGAAATTGATAGGTATAAAATGAAAATATGATGGTAGCTTACTACATGATATTTCCAAACTTTTTGTAGAACAGATTAGTTTCAAATTAATTAATCTATACAAATAAAAATCAATCACCGACATGTACGTACGCGTATAACTTCCGATCGACTGCACCATATTGGATGAAATTTTGTGTGTATATTTCAATGGGTTCCTGGATGGTTTGAAAACAGTTGGACCCGGTAGGTGGCGCTGCTGTCGGTATATGATGGCTCAACCGGGCAGGACGACGTCTGCCAGGTCCGCTCGTTTGACATAAAATTCGTGCCAACGACGCGAAGAAGAATACCTAGAATGCCGGTCGAAAAGTTTCTGCTGGCGGGAAGGGGTTGTGTTTAGTTTTCGATTTGTTTGACGAGAAGGGCAGACAAGGGCGCTGGTGAAACTTTTTTTTTTTTTAAACGTTTCCCCACGCTAGGAATCACTCCTGTATCGTGGGTGCGTTTACAAACATTTAAACTCACATACACAAACAGCCAGACCCGGAACAACTACCTGTAGGCAATACAAATATTTGTTCCGTGTGGCAATCGAACCCGCGACACGCAGCGCAGCAGTCGATCGCTCAGCCACTGCGCCAACCGTGTCGTCAAACTTGATTTTTTTATGGGTTGCTGCGCCCTTTTAATGTCTGTACTACTAAACTTGTTCTTACTTCAGCTGCTCAATTCAAACGGAGTCGACACACCACTGAAGTGTACGCCCGGGCATTCCCCACAAAGAAGACATTGTACGTAGTCATAAAGTGTTAATAATTAATGTTGGCAACAAACAATCCTCACTGTTATGCTATTCATAAATTGTAAGTTTTTCATTCAACACTTACGTATAGGTAATGAATTAATTAAGAATGAATTAGGAATTAAGAACATGATCCAATGTAAGAGTGTTCGGAACATATCGCATGCCCCGCTACACGCAATACATCTGCATCCGCATTTTAATACACCTCGCGTAACAATAACAAATCGTTTGTTTTTCGAGGAAATTTTACACTAACACTAACATTTTGATTAATTAATATTACACTAGCTGTTTCCAACTGCTATATCATTGTCCAATTTATGAATGTATTTTCTGGTGAGAAGTTGATGAGGCTCGAACATAGAACGATTCATGCTTGAAAAACTTTTTGGTTATGCTTGGACGATGATTGAGCATTTTATTTGGTTAGTTATGACTACAAACTATGAGAGTTGAACTCTCGTTTTCTATTGACATGACATGTAACACAGTTGTAATAAAGTGTAACTGGGCCAGAGAGCTATAAAGGTTCACGATGGTCTACTGATTTAAAAAGCTCAGGCGTTATAATATCATTGTATATAATCAAATAAAAATCAACCAATTAGATGTTAATATGCGTATGTTTAATTAAAAAATGTCAAGATGTCCTAGAACCAAAACTTCGAAGACATGTGACATCTACCAACCCGCACTGGGCACGCGTGGTAGAATATAGCCCGCTCCCTCTCATGGAGAGGAAGCCTGTGTCCAGCAGTGGGAACATTATAGGCTGATAATTCTTATGTTTGCGTATGTTTCAATGAAGATACTTTAATTATTTTTATTAATGTAAACATACAGCCTTAGCTTATGGAAATATAAGAACTTATGTGTATTACACATACATATTTTAAAATTTAAACATATATTGTTAAACTAGCTTTCGCAAGAAGCTTCGCTCGCGTGGTATATCGATAAAAGTCTAAGTCCTTCCCCAGGCTTCAAAGTATGCAGGCGGGGCTGCGAGTTGTTCGAAAGAGATACCGTGGACCCTGGCACAGGCAACTGAAGGAACACGGGTGGATTTTAGTCAGTAAAAGTCTGACACTCCCTTCTGCTCCGCCCAGAGCGGGAGGAGTCATTTGATGATTTCCCACGCAAAAAAAAAAAAAAAAGGCTTCAAAGTATCAAAGTATACCAAATTTCATCAAATTCGGTCCTGCCGTTTCAGAGATTAGCCGGAACAGAGACAAAAAATTTAAAAAATATTTTTTGTTATGAGTAGATACTTTCATATGCATTTAGTAAAAAGCTGTTATTTTGACATTTCAAACAGACGCTCAATAATTTTATTTATTTGTAACACAATGGGGCCTGCGTCCGAAACCTAAGGAACAACAATCATAAAACTACCAACTGAACGAGATTTAAGTGACGGTTTCAAGGGATGTATGTGTTTGTAGTACATTTCAATTTGTACAATACACAACCTATGCTATCAACAGTATGAAGCTCCACCAAAGCCTCGGCCTATGCGCAAAGCGAATTTAGTTCGGCGCCGTTGAAATCTTGACTTTAATGTGTTGATCCTAGATCTTAATATGCAACGTTTTCCTCTGCCTTTCCTGGATAGGAGCCCTTATGGCTCGTTAGTTCAGTGGTCAGAAAGCCTCTTTACAAAGGTTGTTGGCGGTTCAAATCCTCCACGAGCTGTCCGTTGTAGCATATTTTACTATTTTTCTTTTTATTTATACTTACATTTTTTTTAAATAAAATTCTATGAATATCATGTCCAAGGAAAGAACGAAGAATAGACAACAAATTTGTTTATTGTATATTCTTTCCTTGGACATGATATTCATAGAAATTCATAGAAGCTCTTGTATGAGTGACCTGAGCCAAAGCTTAGGTCACTCATACAAGAGCTTTGGCTCCTGATTTCAGTACCCTAACGCAGCGCGTAGGGCAATCAGCTCAGCATTTATTTTGTTCCCGCTTTTACGGTGAAGGAAAACATCGCGAGGAAACCGGCATGTCCTAGAACCAAAAATTCGAAGACATGTGACATCTACCAACCCACACTGGGCCTAAGGGCTGATTTTTCAAGCAACAGATAACTTTTATTCGAGGAATAAAATTGACGTTTAACAGTTTTTGTATAAAATAACTGTCAAAATTTCAAAATTATTCCTCGATAAAGTTATCAGATGATTGAAAAATCGGTCCGAAATCAAAGGTAGGAAATAGAAGTATAAATAATATTTATTTGCATAAAACATGGTATATAAAGTGGTTTTAAAAATACATTATGCTATATAATGTATTTTTATTATTACATGTTTTGCATATAATAATGTAGGTTACATTATAAAAGGTTTACTGTCAACAAAATTCTTTTATGCTGTAAAAATTATTAGTATTCAGTCATTTATATAGTTTTTTCTAAACATTCTAAGATCTAAAGTTTTTAAATCACTTGGAATTTTATTATGTATCCGAACACACATGGCTAAACAGCTTTTACTATATTTAGCCAGTCTTGGCAAGTCATTTAATATGAGCTTGTGAGGATCTCGCCGGTTTCGAGGATATACGTCCTGTGCCTTTTTAAATAAGTATTTATTCTTTTTAACAAACAGGCATACTTAATAGATATGGAGAGAGGGTAGCAGTAATAAACCAAGTTCTTTAAATATTGACCTATAAGATTCGTCAGGTGCAAGCCCATATACTGCACGAATACACTTTTTGTGCAACAAATACCCTATTTTGGTCAGTACTGTTAGTCCACATTATGAAGCGTATTAATGATTCAAAATAAGCATGATAGGATAAGTAGTGATAGCAGTTTTAATGTTTGTTATATTTTTAACATTTCTGAGTATACGAATTCATTTATTCTTTTGGATATAACATCTACTTGTGCTTTCCAATTTATGTCAAGAGAAATCGGGATGGCCAGAGAACCAAAACTACGAGCTTTAGGTATTGAAATCAAATAGTTTTTGATCACGCCACTCAATAGATACCGTTTGGATTTTGTACACCACAAGTCTTGTGCCTCATGGAATACCCCATGTGCAGCTTCTCAGGAGCCTTAGAGGGTGAATATCTACAAAACGACAATAGGACTTACTTTTATTAATTTATAAACAGAAGTCTAAGTATCAACTTCCACGTGAAAAATGAAAAACTTTCATACGAGTACAAACTTTCATCCCCTCTTGTCCTGCTCTCTCAGCTCTCTATGCAAATGGAAGACGAATGCGAGAAAACGACAACGCTGTCGAAATGGCCGAATTCTGGTCAGAGCCTACTTAAACCAAACCAATGAAATCATCAATACGACTAAGAAGATCCCCCTTATTTAACCAAACTAGGGGATGATTTAAAAAAATATATGCTTTAGAGCTCACCTTTGTTATTTGTGATGCATTCTTGATGCTTTGATTTCTTTATATTGTGATTTGGTAAAAAATGTCATTGGTCGTGTTTCTGGTTATCTTTTTGCATCTGAGTGACTTCACCGTTCTTGAACTATAGATCTTCGCGTTGCAGTTTACCTCGGCTACACAAAAATACCTATACCATCCTGACTTCTCTGATTTTGCCTGAGATCCAACATTATTAAAACCGTGGCAAATTAATCATTTGGGATACAGCCATTAGATTTTAGTGAAATTCAATCTGTTGGAAGACAGTGGATTACTCCGCGATCGACAGGTTTGAATGTTTTTATTTGGACACATTTGAAGGCATCAGATTTGGGAAGGGTCTTATGGCACAAAGTTTTACGACCAACAAAAATTTAAACCCTATTATTACTTCATTTTGTTTTATTTGTGTTCATTTTAGGGCCAAGCTTGTATGGGACCGATATCCATCTCCTTTCATACTTCTGGACCCAGGAGGTTTTATAGGCTGAGCGTTATCTGTCTGTAAATCTGATTCTGACGTATACCTACAATAGTCCAACTGTTGTAGTTAAGATTTTTGGGCGATAAAACATTATTTATTAGCATCGATTTTTTCCATAAGAGCTCAATTCTGTATTTGGTTACGGTACTTAAGTTAGAGTAACCTCTCGGTTAACTGAACATTGTATTCATTGAACTCTTTTGTTCGCGGTTCAGTTATCTTGGGAGGTTAAAGGAAGTGGCTAGTTAAAACATTATTATACTACTTTTGTGTAGCTTTTATTTAACATGACAAGTAAACTGTGTTTACCAAGTACTGGGGTCCTTATGTGTACAGGGAAATATTATTACTGTCTTCGATGAATACATAAATTTGTTTGTTTGGTTTGATTCTTAAGAAAGGCACACATATATACGAGTATTTATATATGTGTATATACTCGTATTATCTAATTGATCTGACCCCAAACGGCACAAAGTCACATACAGAAGTAACCCTGAGAAGATCGTCGCTAGACCTAGCCGGCAGGGTAAGTGCGTAACACACTAGTAGCCAGTGGCGTGCATTGGTTTTCAAAACAGGTAGGCAGGCAGTTTAAGTAAAAATAATTGATTTACTGGGTATAAAAAAAAGTATATGGTCGGGGGACTCCCGGCAGGAACGCAGTCCAAAATTAAAATCCAAGTTGACGGCTGTAAAACTTTTCAAATTACATAATTTTAAAATTTTCGCAACCGCCGTCTTGGATTTTCATTTTTACCTCACTATCGGCTTTAGGACACTCGAAAACCACTAAAGCGACACCCATGACGAGAAATTTAAAAAATTGCAACCGTCGCCTTGGATTTTCATTTTGACTTCACTATCGGCTCCAGCACCTTCGAAAACCATGAAAACGACACCCATGATGAAAAATTTGAAAAATTTTGCAGCCGCCATCTTGGATTTTCATTTTGACCTCACTATCGGTGACCTCATTATCTATCCCTTTCTTCTTTCGCACGGCCAAATTACGAAGTATATTTTTAATTTTAACATTCATACTCGGTTAGTTGTGAGTAGGCATGCTATTGCGAAGATCGAACGTCATAGTATTACGAGTGAGACGTACGTATTTTTAATTTCGTCGTATTGACTTGAACGAGTAAAGACCAATGACAATGTGCGAACAGTACGGGAGCCGAGTAGGCCGTCTGGCGTATTTGTAGGAAGATTGTTTTTTGTTCGGTATGATAATTTAGTGAGTTCCTTAATTGGGCACACACTAAATGTAATTGCCAGGCTTATGGTGATGCTCCCCCGCTGACGCAGAGTCTCCGGCCCCAGCTCGTGAAGGACGTGGTGAGCGCTCTGTTCCCTTCGCGAGGGGAACATACTCCCCCCCGTCCATGGCTCCGCCTCCTGCGATGCCAGACGCGGACCACAGCGACGACGACGACGATGCTCCGGAGGTGACCGAGGTAGAGTTGAGAGTGGCGGTACGTAGGCTGCATGCCGGGGCGCCCTGCGGACTCTCCGTCCGCTTACCGGCCCATCGTGCTGCTCGACGAGGTGGGCAAGCTCTTTGAAAGAGTAATTGCAGACCGCCTTGCCGGGCAGCTGGTGCGGGTGGGGCTGGATTTGGCGGACAGCCAGTTTGGTTTCCGCAGGGGGCGCTCTACGGTGGATGCCATCATGCGCGTGCGAGCCCTCACGACGGGGGATGCTGTGGCCCGGGGTGGGGTTGTCTTAGCGGTGTCTCTAGACATCGCCAATGCCTTCAATACCCTGCCCTGGAGTTGCATCAGGGAGGCACTCGGGTATCACCGGATGCCGACCTACCTCCGTTGCATTGTCGAGGCCTATTTGACGGACAGGGACGTCATCTACCCCGGTCACCGGGGAGAGTGGAACCGGCGAGAGATGTCGTGCGGTGTCCCACAGGGATCGGTCCTAGGGCCGCATCTGTGGGATATCGGGTACGACTGGGTGCTGCGCGCCGACCTCCCTGATGGCGTCAGCGTAGTTTGCTACGCTGACGACACGCTGGTCCTGGCGCAGGGGAGGTCGCACCAGGCGGCGGCCGAAGCAGCGACACGCGGGGTTGCGACAATCGTCGAGAGGATCCGGCAATTGGGACTCGAGGTGGCATTGCACAAATCTGAGGCCATGTGTTTTCATGGTCCTCGGGACGCGCCACCGTCGGGTTCACAAATAACGGCGGGAGGGGTTCACATCGGCGTCGAGCTGACGATAAAGTACCTGGGACTCGTCCTCGACAGCCGGTGGAATTTCGTGGAGCACTTCCGACATTTGGCTCCCAGACTGGAGCGGGCCGGGGCTGCCTTGAGGCGGCTCCTTCCCAATCTAGGGGGACCAAACGCCTCCTACCGGAGGCTCTATGCGGGGGTCGTGCGGGCCATGGCCCGGGGCACCGGTATGGGCGCGATCCTTGAGGCGGCGACCAGCCCGCCGGTTGATCGCGTCCCAAAGGGTCATGGCTGTCCGGCTCATTCGAGGATACCGCACGGTCTCCGCTGAGGCGGCGAGCCTCCTTGCCGGATTGCCGCCATGGGATCTGTAGGCCAAAGTCCTCGCCCACATATGGGAGTGGCGAGAGGAAGCAAAACGCCGGGGCGTTGCTCCGCTGCCGCGAGAAATCACGGCATAGCGGACAGAGCTCCGGCGGGATCTCATAGCGGCATGGAGAGTGCGATTGTCGCAACCCAGCGCTGGGCACGCCACAATTGCGGCGATAAGTCCCCTCTTTGAGGAGTGGCTAGAGAGGCGCCACGGCGCCCTCACCTTCCGCCTGACGCAGGTCTTCACCGGACACGGTTATTTCGGGAGGTTCCTGTTCAGGATAAAGCGGGAGGAAACGCCAGGGTGTCACCACTGTGGGGATCACCCGGAGGACACGGTGGAGCATACGGTGGAGGTCTGCCCGGCTTGGGCGGGGCCCCACCGTGTCCTCTTGGCGGCGATCGGCGGCGGCGACCTCTAGCGTCCGGCCCTCATACAGGCCATGGTCCGGAGCGAGAGTGAATGGGAGGCCGTCACCTCCTTCTGAGCAGCAGCTCGCGAAGGAGGAGGCGGAGCGCGCGAGGGAGAGGCAATCGCTGCACTCTCGCGCTCCTAGCAGCCGCAGGAGACGCCCTGGACGGGAGTCAACAGTCGACTCCCGGCCACCGTAGGCGCGGGCTTGCGGGCGGCGAGCTATGGGCAGCTCGCCGCCCGGTAAGGACCAGGCCCGGTTCGACGGCGCGTTGTGTTCCACGCGCGCCTCAAAGAGCTGTCAGCTCGAACTGACGGGGTCCGCTAGGGCCGATGCCGCCGGGGCTGCGGGTTGTTCGAAAGAGATACCGTGGCCCCTGGCACAGGCAACTGAAGGAACACGGGTGGGTTTTAGTCAGTAAAAGTCTGACACTGCCTTCTGCTCCGCCCACGGCGGGAGGAGTCATTTGAATATTTCCCACCCAGAAAAAAAAAAAGAAAAAAAAAAGGCTTATGGTGATTTCTCGAGGTAGGCACTGCTTATATGCCTTTATGCAATAATAATAATAATAATAATAATTTATTTATTTCCAAGTATATGGTATTTTGAGATCTTACACTAATAATGTTCCACATATACTACCATTGCTGGCGTAGAAATATAAAAAAAAAAAGTTAAGCACATTCAAATCATCACTAAATTAATTAAAATGTCAAAAAGTAAAATGAAAATTAATTTGTTATGTCCAAAATACAAGTTCTTAAGTCAAAGTAATACAGTGATATTAAGATTAATTGCAATGTCAGGAAATATAATTAAAATGTCAAAATAAACAATGTTATGTCCAAAATATAAGCTCTATAGTAAAGTAATAATTATAGATATTATGCCAAAATACTAATAACATAGAATATTCATTACAATGTCAAAAATTATGATTCAGAAATTCATTAACTGAATAAAAGCACATTTCTAATAGCCAAGCAAACATTTTACATTTAAATTTATCTATTGGTAACATTCTGAACGCAGATGGTAATTTATTATAAATTTTGATCGTCATACAACTGGCATTTCTACTATAGAGATGCAGTCTCTAAGGAGGAACCAACAGTTTGCCAGCATTTTTTTTATTCAATCTTTTCGAGACTTGTTCATTCAATGAAAATAAATGAGGGTACTTTTAACAAATAAACAAACCTCAAAAATATACAGACACGGGAGTGGGAGAATTTTTAATTCTCTAAATAATGGTCGTCAATGCACGCCATTGTCACTGTCACTGTCAGCAATAGGCTTTCATCTTGACAGTTCAACCACATTCATTGCGTTATTTACGTTGTGGAGCAGATTTGTCTTTCGAACATATGAAGCAATGGATTAGTAATATCCTTCAAAATTATTCAGATTGAGATCGATAGTGTGTTACGCAATTAGGGTGCAGGTGTCCAATCCAACGCTAGCCGTTTCGCGGTTCAAACAACACATTTGTATGAGTCTAGACTCTAGACTACCGCTACCCGCTCTACGGCTAAGTAATTAGCCTATTTTGTGGCCTGTTCCGTCTGGTTCTCTTTCATCTCATTCTGGATAATCATAATTTGTTAAACACTGTCTATAATTTTTTAATAAATAAACCAAAGACCTTGCACAACAACACTCTTTAAACCTTTACATAATAAGCCCACCGGTATTTCCTCTAGAAAAAAAAACAACTTGAATAAATTCCTTGCTTACGATAAATACGAAGATATAAGGAATGATTACGTGGCGTCGCCATTAACTACGGCAGCTATCCGTGACCGTGGACGGGGAGCCTTGCACTTGCGCCTGCGCACGCTTCGCTGCACTACGTTAGTGCATTCAGGCACTCGTGAGGTGCGATACTTGGGTCGTCGAGCTGTTCTATGAATAGTTTTCTTAGATCACCAAGACAGAGAATTTCTTGAATGAAAAATACCACATTTGATTTGTTAAATGTTAAAAGACAAATATCTTTTTTTAATGATAAGAAAATGTTTGTCGGTACCATAAACTTTTTGGGCTTGGGAGGCCAATTTTAAGCTATAAGTTTTTTTATCTATGTTTCTGCTTCTATACTATAAGTAAGTGTACCAAAGTGTTCTACTTAACATCATACTTCAGTTGTTACAGTTTCAAAAATTAATTTCCTACCTCATTGTAAATCTAAAGACCTGTCTGAAATTTGAACGAAAACAACCAACATTTTTTTATAATAATCAAAGAAATACTTCTACAACAATATCGGTACCTTACCCACCTACAACAAAGTACAGTTACATCAGATAAATAAAGATACTCGAGCTTAAACTAGTCACTTTCACGTGTTAAACCATTTCCGCGGTCGTTTACATTCTCGAGTCGTACTTTGTCCTATCAGAGTCTGACAAGTGAACAAACCGGACGGGGCTAGTTGTAGCTCGAAGCTATGCTCCACAAACTCGAAGCTATGCTTCTAGAATAGCATCTAAAACGCTTTCACGTCCGGTACACACCATTATCAGTTATAAACGGTCGCATTAAGCGCTGGTGTAACAAAACGTTTACTTTGTCGTGCCGTGTCGTGTCGGGTGAGACATGCGACTCGTTGTGTAACTCTTAGACGGTATTACGGTGCGACGGACAGGCGTTTGATAACATGTAATTTATTTGTTACGACTTCCAAGGGCTTTTATTTGTAATATAGACGTCTTTATTTTATTGTTTTGAGTCTGAGGCTTGGTTTTAGTGATTTTGTGTTGGTTATCGTACTTTTTGAAAGTTCCTTATTATTTTAAGTTGACATTCAGTATAGGAGGAGAGCTTTTAATAAGTTTTTGTTTTGTCACAGAAGGTGTAACATTTGTTGTAATTAAATTGCCGCCCTACTTATAAGAATAACAATTACAATTATATTGGAGCGCAATCTTCTTCATTTTTTAGGAACTCATCTGTCAACTATTATGATAGGAAGAGGGAATAGGGTTTCCGTCTGTCCAAACGTAAATGTAGCACCTAAAATCCGCCATTTATTTAATTATTTAAACTTTTCGCACACAAACGTAGACTTAATGCCTTAGGCATTCTTTACCAGTCAACCAAGGGTGGTTAAGAGATAGGATGGCTAGTGTTCGGTGTCCGCCATTATTCTCAGTATGTTACAATTATCCTAAAGTTAGAGGAAGCAATGGCCTCCTTAGAAATTCGTATGGCATCCGGAACCTACCACTCAACTAAGGGCCGTGAAGAGATAAGATGGCAGGTGTTCTGTTTCTGCCATTTTTTTCTGTATGTTACAATATCCTAAGAGGAAACAATGGCCTTAGATATTTGTGTGGCAACCGGAACCGACAGGTTAACAAGCTATCGAAGACACGGAGATGTCAGAAAAATGTTTGATGAATGGGTTCCAATTATTGCCACTAATAATAGGTTTAGATTAACAATTCCTGTAACCTACATACCCACATAAACAATATTCCGTGGCGTAAACATGCCGGCACAAATAAGTTTGTTTTTATTCAACTGTTGTGTAAACGTCGGCTTCCCACTTTCTAGCGTTTGATGCTTACTGTCCATCAAGCAACCTCACTACCTCAGGTAACGCTGCAACTTAATAAAACAAAGCCAGCCTTTGCTTCCTTAAATACCAATGTAAATGCATTATTATTTTTCTGAGTTTTAAATACACGATAGAGAACTTTTATGAGTTATTTAATAATCAGGATATAGTTATTATGTAATTTATGTCTGTAGAATGCCATAAATCAATAACGATAACTTTATTACCATTTTGTAATTTAATTATGCTATAACTCCTTAATATTTATAAAATGACGACATACAAAACAAAAATTACTTGCCGAAAAAGGCTTCTTCAAATAATAAAATTGCTAATTTATCGCATACAGTTATGTTCTTTGAGAAACACCACAACATCAAAGTATAGACAACAAAATAGGTCTGAACGAAACATCATTTTATTTAAAAAGAGCTTTCAACAGTTTCAACGCCCTTACGTTAAGAGGTCACACACAAACCGATATCCATCGCCCATCGCTAACATAAGCGGTGCCGCGGAGCCGTGAGTACCATAAGTACTTAAGTAAGTACCCTCTTCTCACTTAGACAGTTTCACCTGTTGTTCCCACACTAAATGGGAACTCGCTATTAAAATGTTACGAGGCAGTAACCAGGGTAATTGTGACCAATTTTTGAACGTTTTTATTACCCATGCAACTATCAAATTGTTATGTAGAGCAGTTAAGGTGGGTGCCACGCTTCAGTGATCTACTTTTTTAGTAAAAAGGGTATCGAGTACGCTGACTTAATGTTAATCTGAAATCAATTTGCTAAGACTCAACTATAAAATAAAATCTCTAGGTTTAGGTTCTGGTGCGGTCTTTGGTCTTTCGTCCAGGAAGATAAATAATATGTAAGATATATTACATATGTCCAAAAAAAATGTTTGGTCTGGTTTACATTTAGTTTAGGTAAAACTTACCCATACTAAATGAAAAAATGGACCAAGTCCTTCGATCCTGTTTTTCAACAAAGTATAATTAATACATCTTAAAAAAAAATAAGGAAAGAACCACAATATACAAACACATATTAAAAATCTTCCATCAATCTAGTCTTACAAAGTAATTTTTGGTTGAATTCATAAATCACTTTCGCGATCGTATTTCCCTGATTGGCGGCGCATTTTCATGAGTTTCACCAGCGCGAGCGCGGCGTAAGTACAGGAAATACGACGCGCGCGCACGCAACGCTCCAAACGCTCACTACGCGCGAATACTGCGCTATGTGCTTACTTTGTGCGATAACGCTTTTATATCCAAATCTACTTAATAAATACCTTCAATTCTCTGACAGACAACACACAGCCTAAACTGCTGGGTGTAGAAGCATGAATGTTTGCACAAGAGTTCCTTAAACAAGGGTGAGCACTAAGAAAGGTTATGAAACATCATTTTTGCTGATGGAAAATCCCATCGGGCACACGGCGTGTTGGTATTGTTATAAATATACAAAGACTACAATTATATAGTTGTAAAGTTTCTCTGCTCGGCAAATTACTCCTTTTTATCCTTTCTTTTCTAATTTTTTTTCTGACTCTTGCTATTTCTAGTCGTGTCTAGATGCATATTTTTCTTAATATCATAGTTGTGTGATGGAGATGGATACCATGGGTGCCTGATAGCAGCTGGATCCGTGTAGAATCGCTCGAGTTAAATGGCTTGCTATTGGAGAGGCTTATGTCCATCAGAATGCAGTAGACAGTTACGCAAATAACCTGCATCATCATCATCATGATGACGAGAATAGAGTATGAGTATACCTTCAAAATATCTGAAAATATGTACTTAAATCTTGTAAACTTTTACAGTACCTAAAATGACTGCTTTCCCTAAAATATGCGATATCTATGATCCACTAATGGCTTCCTAGTGTTTTGATAAATCGCGAACGCTGGACAAGACGATGCAAATCTAAGTACTTACCTAGAATATCATATGGAATAAGAAAGGTAGCGGCGTCTAGTGCCTATTTCCTAGCTATTACTTTTATATCTAGGAAGCAATGGAGTTAACATTTAAGTATATAAAACTGTTACAGAACGCGGTGATGACTGTGAGATAATGCTGAGCCTAAGTTTATAAAATTATTTTTCTATTTAATTTACAACCGGCTTACGGCTTCATATTGTAAAACGACCTGCTAGATAATAAAATAATAAAATTCTAAGTAGTACGTTAGGTGTTCATTGCTCCTTCCATCGAATTATGAGAAAATTGCGCTTGTTATATTATCCGCAGTAAGTATACACACGTAATATTAAAAGTAGATTAAAAACAGCCGATATAATATTTTTGCATAAAATAATTTTCCGCGTCGCTGTAGACTGCATCATTACCACGCTGGAGCCCTCCAACGTGGCAATGCTGCCAGTCGTTGACCAAAGTAAAGGCCAGTCTTCAGCTCACCGACATTGGCAATATAAGGGAGCATATTAGCGGAATTGTTTGTTTGTGTATAGAATCTCTCAGTATAATCTTGTCTCATCTTAAATAAAGTTGGTATCGTGTAACATTCACCTTCCACCACTTCTACGACAGCTCTCTCCCATATTCTCCTATAGGTTATGAGATTAAGCTACATTTTGTAATGAAACTAAAACCGTGTTATAAAAAAACAATATCGTCATCAAATCGAGGCAGAATAACGGCAAAATGATCCGACGCATTCCACATATATTAGAAACAAATAGTCGTTAAAAAAAACCGTATCCATGATCGAAACACGTGGATAACTGAGTTCATTCACTGGGTCGCGCATTCCCCAAATTTTAACGGTCCAGAGCCCTTATTATGAGAGGCAATATTCAAACTAAAGATAAAAGGTAAAAAAGGGCCGATACGAGTTGCCTGCGCAGCCGCAGTACGGAGAGGCATCAATCTGGGGCCATGCTAAAGCCCACCGGCACACTCCGGCCAGTGTTTTTTTCTGATTATTAGGCCACATTAAAATATCGGCCAGTGAGTGTTAAACTTTTGGTTTAAGTGCTGTAAGTGTTTGTGACGCTCTTTTTGGTCAGTGTTAGGAAATAAAGAAGAAAATCTGTTATATTGGAAAATGGTATACCTGTGCTTTTAGCACGCTTCCAATGAAATTACTGACAGCCGCTGCTTTGTTACATTAACTGTCATCATTTCTACGAAAGTATTCCACGGTTCACAAAGAAAATTATTTTAAACGACTACAACAAAACCAATAAAAGCACACTTGGAATATTTATAAACATCAGCTTATAATTGATCACCTCTCCTACAGCTGAACAGTTATAAATGTCTTGATATTTCCTGCGACACAATCCCTATTTATTATAATGAAACCGAGAATCCGATTTATAATACTTTATCTCAACACAATTATCAAACATTGGGAACCGCTTCATTTGGTCTCCTTAAGATTTATTATGTACAAGGAAGAAGGCTCGGTTGTCTAGTAGGGTTTATTAGAAAGTCGGCTTATCTGAACATTTTTTGTGTTACGGTAAATCGGTTTGTCGGTCGTTTCCTTCGGCGGCTGTTCCGGGCCCGCCGCCGGCCCGGCGCTGCCTCGAGCCTTCGTGTTGACAACTAGGAGCTACACCATACGTTACTTTAGTTAATGTTTAAAACTGTATGCTCATTACAGTTGGATGTGTAAGGGCTGATTTATCAATCGTCAGATAACTTTTTAAATCTGGGAAACATATATGAAAGTTTGACAGCTTTCCTATAAGATATAGTTATGTCAAATCGCAATATTTGTACCGGTTGAAAAATTGGCCATAACTATAATTATTTTAATGTCCGATGTTTGCAGCACATGCAAGATGAGATACAAGATGTGTAAATTTGGCGACGATCGCGCTGGTTGAATAAATATCATGTAACAAATACTCCAGAGCCCTGGGGGCCCAGTGATAATGGTCGCGAATTACGAGTTGTAGGTCGTAGGTTCGAACCCAGACAGGCGCTTTACTATGTTTAAATTATTTTATCACCCTTGCTCTCAAAGCGGTGAAGAAAAACATCGTGAGGAAACCGGCATGAACCAAAAATTCGAAGACATGTGAAATTCGCCCACCTGCAATGGGCCCACGTGGTAGATTACGGCTCACTCCCTCTTACCGAGAGGAGGCCTGGATCCCAGCAATGGGATCATTATGAATAAATACTCCACCGTCCACAGTGAGTAACAATATCGCCATCTATGCAGTGAATAGCGAATCTTTGCGAAGTGAACGTTAGCAATACTTTCGCTTACTAGTTAGGCCTGCGCCCACGCCGCTACTAGAGCCTCTAACAATCACTTGAAGCGAGCAACAGTACACGATAGTCAGCTGTTTCTCTGCAGACTTCCATTTACTGTTATGTGTTTCTACGGCTAAGCTCTAGGTGGTGCTGTTTCTACTAAATGCTATGACTTGGCCTAATGATTTTAAGATCATGCGAATTCATATAAGATAAACATTTTTCGGAGCCTGAGAAGTTTGGGACGATCTACAAGATAGGTAAATAGGTACGTCGAGGACAAGAATTTCATTGGAGTATCTAAAGGAGATGTGCTACAAAGTACCCCCAATTATAGCACCACCCACACACAGACGATGAATCCCGAATACGAGACGATGTTTTGTAAAGAAACAAAAGAACAAATAATGTCCGAGTGTGAGCCCACACAAAATGATATCGGATTTTATTGCTTATCAATTACCATTGAGACTAAAAATAAGAAAGCACCTACTATAAACTTAAAATAACAAAATGCCGATTAAAAAAACTGAGAATAAAAAAACGGTACCTATCTAAAATCACAGAGGAGTTACCGAAGGGATACATAAACCTGCGGGTACCGTTATAGAAGACATTCCTTATAAAGCAATAAAACCGTCATTGCCATTCAACAAATGACTACCGTCAGGATTCGGGGTTTAATTAATTATAATAGTTAAGAGAGATTGGACGATATTATGTAAACTGTCTGGGAATCACTGAGTCCAGTCCGCGGCCGCGCGGGGGGTGGTACCCGCCGCTACAATATACCACCCACCTGGTATCATAAACAAAATATATGGAAGCAATATTCTGTTTTAAGAGCCACTTATTTATCATAATAATGAAGAATCAAGGACTGCTTAGATTTCCAGACTTAGTGTTTTCTTTTCAATGGTCCATATCTAATTGATACTTTTGGACTTAAATGTTGTATTAATGAGTTTAGCACCTCATGACCCTTGTAAACTGAAACTAAATGACTAATTAGAGAAGAGTGGTAGCCCAGTGGTAATGGCCGCGACTTACAAGTCGTAGGATCGAACCCAGAACAGGCGCTTTACTTTGTATAAATTATTTCATCACCACTGCTCTCAATACGGCGAAGGAAAACATCGTGAGGAAACCGACATGTCCTAGAACCAATAATTCAAAGACATGTGACGTCTATCTACCAACCCGCACTGGGTCCGCGTGGTGGATTACGGCCCGCCCACTCCCTCTCACCGAGAGGAGGCCTGTGTCCCAGCAGTGGGAATATTATAGGCTGATTATGTTATGATATTGTTGACTAATTAAACAACAAAAAAATGCTTAATATTTAAACATGCCACATATGCCTTGTATATGACCGTTAAACAAGTGTCAACTGAATTAAAAAATAAACGCGAATTTGATTCGGGTAGAAACTCGTAGATGTAGATTTAAGTATGTACCTATGGCATTTTAACCCCTCGTGCAGACAGAGGGGCGAATTTGAAGGGCATCTGCCCGTCGCGATCCCAGACAGGTGCATCGATTTTGATATATTGTTGTTTTTTAGCAGACAGCGGGCCATATCAGAATACCAGCGCTGTGACATTTATTTTTTAAATATTCCAGCATCATGCTGAGGTAGGAGCATTTTGGCCTCGTATAGGACTTTCTGTTTGATTTTGCTTTTTGTTATTTTTTTTAAATATAATTTAGTTTTTTATTTAGTTTGGTTTGTGATCTTCCTATACGAGTCGCAATAAATACTTTTTCTTTCTTTCTTTCTTTTAGATGGCTACTTTTATAGAGATGGATAGGGATTCTGGATGCCTCGTTAAAATCAATTCAACTTTTCAGATCACCAGATATTTTCTTAGTTCTTTGGTGATATACTCGTCAGGTAAACTTGATATACCGGCTGAATTTTACAAAAGTATGTGAATGGCCAAACCTGGAACTATAAGAATAGTGAGAAATACTCAAGAACTCTCCTTGCTAATTTTGATGAAAACTAAATCCTGGACAGTCTGCTAACTACTCAACAGCTTCAGCAACGGCAGCAGTAGATTTATTTTATTGGGCTTCATTGCGTTTGTCTCCATAGGCGATCTGTTCCTGGTGATCGAGATCGAGATCACAGGAACTGATTATTTTTATTGAGTTTTATTTAATAATTTCTTTTTTTGATTAACTGCTATGAAACAAATGCAGAAGTTAACCGCTATCTACTGCCTCTTAAATTTATTTATAGCCATAATGTCACCGACCAACAGGAATATTTGAGACAGGAATTAATTTACTTTATCCGTCCCTTCATTATCTGTCGCGTAAAGCTCTCTCAAAGCGAATAGTAGGTAGATTTTTTACTATATAATTATTTGGGGATGTATATATGATACGGAGTCACATTTTACACACAAAGGGTAGCAGATACACTGCAGTAGTAAAACTATATTTTATTCTAGCTACTGCCCGCGGCTTCGCCGCGTGGATGTCGGAAATTATACCACGGAAACGTGCTACCAGGATAACAGGTACCTATGTCCCTCCCCAGGATGCCATCTATCTCTTTGCCAAATTTTATCAAAATCCGTTCAGTGGTTTAGGTGTGAAAATGTAACATAAGTACATGCAGAATTTATAATATTATAATAGCACTTTGGCCGCGACTTCGTCTGCGTGTACTTTACTCTAAAAATTTCGTAGATGTATGTTTACGATATTTAACATTTATTTATTTAATTTGGGTTAATTTTAAAGTTTATATATCAAACGGATCAGATTTTTTAAATAAACCTTGTCATATCGTTTTACGACGACAGGCTTTGTTTTTAAAAAAGCGTTTGGTATGTTTCCATTGTATGACTTAAAGATTATTTATACCCATTTTCGAGTTAGTGGAAGCAAGCAGTAAAATCCACCCCTTAAACTTTATTACCCTTTTCCACTCCGATAAGAGACGATTTTTGAAAAACCTTTAAAACACATACTTTTTATTTTGTTTTTATATTACTAAGGCAAATATTGCCAAGTATCAAGTTTATTAACCGAATGAATAAGATTTTTTATATAAACTGTATTCCCCGCTTTTCACTCCCACAAGGGTGGAATTTTGAAAACTCGTTTGGGATGTATTCATTACTTGACTAAAAGATTATTTATACAAATTTTCGAGTTAATCAAGCCATTCATTATAATCCTCTCCTGTAAAATTAACTATCCTTTTTACCCCGGTAGGGGTAGATTTTCGAAAAACCTTGACACACATTATTCAATACTTTCAATTTTAGGTATAAATACTGAGTTTCGAGTAAATCGGACCGCGCGTTAAAATTCTTCCATACAAACTTTGAAACCCCCCAATCCCCTTTTGGGGGGTACTTTATAAAAACAAAAAATGGCCAACTTCATAATTTACTTAGATAAGTATTTGTGCCAAGTTTTAAATTTATTAACTCAAGGAATAAGATTTTTCATACAAACAAAATCCCACCATTTCACCCTCTTAGGGGTGGAATTTCTAAAAACCCTTTCTTAGTGGATATTTACTCTTTACGAAGAATACACCATCTAAATTTCATGTCTCTAGGACCAGCGGTTTAGGCTGTGCGTTGACGTATCAGTCAGTCAGTCAGTCAGGACTCTGAATTTTATATATATATATGTAGATTTTCACCATAACTCGTGCAGACCACTCAATTTCATAGGCTACATTCAGTTTTCTCTCGGAGTCGAAAAGAAAAACAATTTTTAAGTTCATTTTGTTTTTCCTTATAAATAGTTCAGTCAAAATATAGGGCTTTTAAACAGCCAGCACGAACTACTTGACCAAAGAGAAACTCGTACGCATTGCCTGGGTTGAAACCTATTAATTTCATGTGAAGGCAATCTTTAATAACCAACTACTAGCCAACCACTGTTTTATTTCATGACCGGTGTTCTTGAGTCCCCTGCATCGTAATTTCATATTAAATGTTGCATATAACAGAGGTTAATGTTGCATAGTAAAATCTAGGATCAACACTGTAAGCTTTAGATTTGAACGGCGTCATCTCTAAGTGCGCCTTGCACATGCGCCAAGGGTTAGGTGGTGGGTGACGCTTCGGGAAGCTTCGCGCCTTCATAATATTTATATACAGGCTGATTTTTTAAAGACCAGCAAAATTTAAGGATGTGGTACAGACCATCAAACTGAACAACTTTCTCCATGGGACCAACATCGTAATCGCGAATAAAAATTCAGCCGTCCCATACATTTAGGTCCAGTAGGTATTGAAGTTTTCTATGGGACAGTTGATAAAATTTTCGCGATTACGCTATTTGTCCCATGGAGAAAGTTGTTCAGTTTGATGGTCTGTACCACATCCTTAAATTTGGCTGGTCTTTAAAAAATCAGCCTGTATAGGTCGTAGGATGTTTATGTACTGAAAATTGATTTTTGGTATGGTATTACAGGCTAGAGTCCCCAAGCCCACGCGAATTTTGCGTAGGGTAACTCATATTTGTTTCATACTTTACATACGCCTTTTTCCCATGGGAGTAGGCAGAAACTACAGAACGCCACCTGCTACGATATTCACAAGCCCTTGTGAGTTCCTCACAAGCTTCATTTTTAAAAACTAAACTCGGTAATAGACCTTTCTATACTATACTTACACCCCATCATTGTTATTATCATCCACAGCCCGACTTCACCCACTGCCGGACAAAGGCCTCTATTTCTTGATGGCAATTGGAATGCTCCTGTTGCGCAGGATACCGACACAACAGGTACTTAGGTAACTTTTACCAAAATCAATTTAAAAAAACAAAGTTTTGTACGGCAGCATATTTGTTCCCAAATAAGAAAAGTAAACTAAATACATTGTACACCTTAGCAGAGCCTTCGTCTGTGTTTATTTATGGTACCTACTTACCGTCACATTACAATTTATAGGCTATCTTAAAATCTCTTACACATTAAATGCTCCGATTGACATTAATTGGCATTGATACCATAATGTGCCTTCCAAACGTCAAAAACTTAGGAATAATTTATACTTTAGGTCCATAAAGTTAAGTCGATGTAAAATATTTTAAAGTGACATAGTTCAGGGAAAGGACGGCAGTATTTTCTACAGAGGGTTACTCAATATGTGCTCCATTCATGGAAATAATGACAACGTGGTCAAGCCGAGAACAGTGGTGGTCTGTGAAGATCACGTACGACCTCCGCCATGGTATGGAATTTTTGTAACATAATTAATAAACCCTCATGAGTATTAATTATTATTCTGTACACAAGCAGGAGCGAGTTACAATGGTCTCGTAACTACTGCGTCCTGTAGGTACTGATCTACATCTAACAATAGAGACAAATTAACCAGGGCGTGCATTTATTCTGGTACTGTTTTGTTTGTTTTTTACTGTATTACTTGTGTTTGTTTTTTTCCATAATGTTGGTGAAACAGGCTTAAAAAAAAGTTTTATATTTTTTTAGTTTTGATTTTTATGTATTATATAAAGCGCTTTGTATTTTTTTAAATTTAGATTTTTATGTATTAGGCGTAAGTTGATTTTTCATTTTATTTGGTGTGTATTTGTACACCACGATTGTATTGGGGGATCATCCTGTAAAGATAGTGTATGTAAGTTTAATAATAAATTAATTAATTAATTAATGAAACAATTATCGACCCTGTCGGGCACAGCATACTAGGATAGAGGAGTTTGCCAACGAAGAGTTTGTAATGTTATGGATAAAAATAAAAATTTAAAGTCATTTCCAGCTTCTAACAATTTATGTAGATAGGTTATTTATTACTTTTCTAAATTCTCGATCTCATTGAGCTAACATATTTCTACAGTTTTGTTTGTAACATAATTATATAGTTTAGAAATTGCTAAAAGGAATAGGAATAGCATTTAAAAGAAAAGTTTGAAACATTTACAAAGTGAATAACTTATGGGTCGTTCGGTTGCAGGTGGTATGTAGTCAGCATCAGGCCGCGTCGTAAATATTTGGAAACTCAGATAAACAGCAGTTGTAAAAATCTCACCGTGAAGTGAACTACGTGAAGCGAGCTTGAAGTAAGCTGTCATTCCACTAATGCTAGGAAATGACACTATTGACAGGTTACTTCACGACCATTCCGCCTAAGATTTCACTGTGAACTTTTTACAGAATAGCACTGCTGGTCTGCTGTTAGAAACTCTATATTTTGACTGGATTTTTTATTTTTGACCGTGTCTAGTTTAGTTTGTGATCTTCCTGTACGAGTCGCAATAAATGCTTTTTCTTTCTTTATATTAATTTGCTTTGCGATCGTGAATTCATAACCTCTCCGCCATGCATTTTGTATTGAAAAATAGAATAGGTATTTAAAATTAGAATAGATGAAAAGGAATTAGAAAATTAACCGATTTTGGGCGAAGTTAAATGTTTAAATGACGAAGGAAATGTGTTACTTATTTGACTACACTTCTAGCACCTAGAACCTAGGAGCCTTGAAATACGGTAGCTTAAACTAGAAAAGAATAAAAACTATTTACTGACAATGAAGTCTGATGACATAATTATCGAAAAACTAAAACATTCAAACTCAAGACAATTATTTCAATTAAACCATTTTGACGCACTTTTCAATTATCAAAGGTCAGGCAGAAAGTGAAAGCTAGTTGGATTTCTTCTTTACTAGGAGGTGGTGAAGGGTGGCCATTTTGGGGGACTATCTTATGTAATTTTGACAGTCAAAAAAGTGCTGATTCTCAGCCTAATTTAAATAAATGAATTATGATTGTCACATTCTTAGTTAGGAATGCATCTTCATTCTCGGCCGGGTTTCGTCTCAGATAATCCTACTATTGATTATATTGGTATGCAGGTCGATGTACCTACCTACACTCTAAATGCCTTATTAATGTGCTCCCGAAGAACAGGAAATTGATACTTCCTTCGGTATCAAGTCAGGTTGTCTTGTGATAAAAAGCTGTATGATGTATCGAACCTCAGTGTATCATGAATGTACGTAGCTATGAATCTTTCGTTGCGTCTATGCGGGGCGGAAGTGGGAGGAAAATCTGTGGAGCTAATCTGGGACTGGTTCAGCGGATGTTTTGATACATACATATTTATAGACATACGTATTTATTGTTTGTTAGTAGATGTGTGTAGGTTGCAAGCTAATTTTGGAGCACGTCTTTCTCTTTGTCTCGGTAGGTACCTCGTTGGTCTCATGGTCGCAAGCGCCACTGCTAAGAGTGGTGTCCTGGGTTCGATTCCCATGGCAGGCAATGTTTTTTCCATAAGGAATTTCTCAATAACAGCCCGGAGTTTGGATGTTGTCGGTGTGATACCCCCCTGCCTTGGAAAGCACGTTAAGCCGTTGATCTTGCTGATCTCTCCGGTCGTGTTGGATTGCGTCTGTCCCATTGGACTATGCGAAGAGTGAGTGTACCTGGGTCTGCGCATACACTTGTGCACTATAATATCTCCCGTGCCGATGGTTAATGAGAATGGCTGACATGGCCGAAATTCGGTCTGGAGGACTATTATTATTAGTAAATGCCTGATGTTGCCAGGAATGTCTCCGAAAGGAGGAGAGTCTGTCTTAATCGACTGATTGCCTTGTTTTGTATGGCCATTGAGGTTGGATTATCAAAACGATAATGGTTTGAAGCTTTGTTAATTTTCTAAAAGTTTTTTTAAAATACCATTTTTTCCGGATTGGTTTATACCTATTACCAATCTGGAGAAGACGATATTTTTTCGGATGAGGTCCTTGTTGTCGTTTTGTCAAATAATATTACCTACTTAACTAACTTCTTATTTATGGAAAGTTAATGAGACCGTTAACAATTTTTATAGTTAACTTAAAAGTTAATCCGTTACTCGAAACGGTAATTTCGTTATTTAACGGATTAATGATCTTGTAGCCAGCTTAGTCTATAATAATAAGAGGCTGGGTTGATAAACTTTATACTTAATTCTAGCACATGGCAATCTCTTCTTGCAGACTTGTTATACATATAGGTAGATAGACACAGACACCCGTTCGCGTCTGCTATAACGTAGGATGATGCGTCACTCATCAAGGTGAATGTGCGCACACGTCGCAAATAGCTGCCATAAGCCGTCTAAACGTAACATAATGTTGTATAACTCTATAATTTACCTGTGGATATCCTCGCCATGATTGATTTCCTACATTCGTATCCGAAGACAGTTTATTAGAATGCTTATTTTTCTAAAGACCGTTCAGACACCTTCCGCTAATAATACTCACTTCATTACTTACGTACCTAAGATTTCACTTTATGTGAATAACAAATAAGCGTGTCTGGGCTTCCTGACAAGAGCGACACAAAAATTGAGGTGGATCCTTGATGTCAAATATGAATATGGCTTAATGTGGTTTACCACATTAAGCCATATAACAGATCATAGCCCCTAATCTAATATTCTCTAAATAAATACAATAACAAAAGGATATTTAGGCGTTGAAGTACTCGTCCGTATCGCTGTCATCCGGAAACGTGCCCAGAAGACTGGCAGCATTGCCATATTGTCTAATATTTTGACCTGTGCTTCTACAGACACCTGCAGTTTCCCAGAAGGAACTACGGGGTAATTGCGTAAGACACTGCCAGTAGCAATGGTTTTCATTTTGCCAGTCCAAGAACATTCATTGTGTTACGTTGTTGAGCAGACAAATTTTTCGAACATATAAAGGAATGCATTAGCAATATTCTTTAAAATTATTCAGATTATGGATGCTGCTGCCCTTGTAGCGCCTTCAGTAAGTATAGTCTTGCCATAAATATTGTCACGAAGAAAAAAAAATTTTTTTTTGCAAATAATATTTATTACTTTTACAGTGTGTTAATTTAATACATAAATATAAAACAATTTAAAATATTAAAAGCTTATTCGAAGTGGTCTCCATTAGCTGCAATACAGTCCTTTAAGCGTTGAGGCCTGTTATCAATAGAAGCACGCACTCTTTCCATGGGAAAATTCTTCACTGCCAATCGTATGGATTGTTTTAGGGACTCCAAATTATCATGGCGTTTAGAGCAAGCCGTACTCTCTAAAACTGACCATAAATCATAATCCAGCGGATTAAGATCGGGACTAGACGACGGCCAGTCTTCAGCTCTGATGAAGTCCGAAACGTTCACTTCCAACCAAGACTGCGTGGACCGAGCTTTATGACCCGGCGCCGAGTCTTGTTGGAAGGACCATACTTGGTTATTGAACATGGTGTTTTTAAGGGACTTAACTACCTTCTCAAGAATGGTATCTTGATACACTTGTGCCGATGTTTTGATACCTTTTTCACAAAATATGGCTCAATCACTCCTTCATAGCTAACACCCCACCAAACCATCACTGGAGTCGGATAATGCCCACGTTGCACTCTGTCGACTAATTGGGAAGCTTCCTTAGAGCTTTGAGCAAAAATACGGTCATTTTGTTTGTTAAAATGTTGCTCAATTGTAAAGATTTTCTCATCCGTAAAAAAAAAAATCTGTGACCTCCCTTTGCGTACCGCTTCAGTAGTTGTTTCGATTTTACCACCCTATTCTTTTTTAAATTATCAGTTATAAAATGACCAGTGCGTCTCTTATAGGCTGCAAGTCCTAAGTCATCTTTTAAAATACGCGACATGGTTCTGGGTGCTATAATGATAAATATTTCATTTTAACGAAAATCTGTTGCCCAATCTACAGACAGCCCTGAGCCGAGAGCCTCCAAAATTATAGTTAGACTAGCCGTGCTGGGATACCCCATTGGCAAAAATGACGAACTTCCGTACAAACTTTGATTTGAGAAAAATCCGTTTTAGTGATCACCTGAACCTCTCTCACCTGGAAAATAATAAAAGGAACTCTTGTGCAAAATTGCAAGCGTCTAGACCCAGCGGCTGTGCTCTTTTCTGTTGAGTTAATGTATTTTATTAACCAGAAGAAGATTGTTCTAGATCTAGATCTTAATAACATGTTAGAGACATAATCATGAATTAAAATAAGTTATATTTTAATTCATGATTATGTCTACTACTACAAATTATAATTACCATCTGTTTCGTAACATTCTGATATTAAAGATAACATCATAACATCAGTGTTCGTTCGCCACTCGTAACCCACTTTATTCTAGTTTTAATTGTAACTTTTTGACACTGTGTGTCACAGTGTCCTATCGAGAACAGACCCCCATTATGAAAGCTTCTATAGTGTTTACATAGTTATATAACTGGAACGCCAGTTGCGTATGTATCAAAAGTCTATTCTTCTTTTTTTTTAATTCTCCTCTATGACGAAGATATAACAAGCAGAGTTTTATTTTTGTTGTAATTACGATACTGTAAATAAATTGCACTATCGCAAAATCTTATCTAGTATTTTCTCGTAATATCCGTCAGTATATCAGTATCCGTCCGTACATCTGAATGTTTCATAACGCTTTTAATTTTTTATTTTTCAGTAGAGTTGCAAATATTGCTGATAAGTACAATACAATCAAATCAGCCAATAGCAAACTATTGGCTGAGTTGATTTAAAACTAGGTAACTGGTAGGTACTGGTGATCCCATGCCACTTTAGTTTATGATTAATTAATTAGCTTTTAATATATGGTAAATATTATTATGCTACACCAGGTTATTATCCAAAAAAGGCTTGACCCGAAGCTGGACGCCGGGCTTTTTCCCAGCAGAGGGATGATGCAGGCTATCAGTAAACAAACTAAATTCCTAACCAGAAACCATCATTTCCCATAGATAGAATGATTCACCTCAGAGGTGCAATCTCCGTTTAACTTTTGATGTTTGTGCTTCTGCAGTTTCTGAGAAATAATAAGTCAAATCCCTTGTCCTGTGGTTGTTGCTTGCATGCCAATAATACGATTATGTGGAAAATAGAACCCTATACTTAGTATACTAATAACAAGGTTAATGCCTACTATGATCACCAGTTCGCTTGCCAAGCGTGGTGTTTTTGCATCGGTAGCTCATGTTGTAACAAACATACAACGTGCCGCTACAATGGTGACATTAATTTAACACTAGGTAGGTAGGGCTAGTGACCAGTCATCATAAAAATTATAACAACATAAAATAATTCGTAATTTGTAAACTACTGCATGCGCCGCTCACCGACATAGAGCTCTCTCTCTTTCCTTCAATTCGCCTACTCTTTGCACGTTATTCGTTTTAATTTCATTGGTGAAATGTTAAGATCCGAGACCCCCGCAAATGACTCCTGCACTACAGTTCTTTACATAAAGGTGGCTCACAGATGCTATTTCAAAATTTTTTAATATTTAATTAAATAAGAACGTTTAATGAAATTATTTGAATTTAATTAATTTAATATTTGAAGTGTTCTTAGTTTTTTTTTTTTTTTTTTTAGTTTTTCATTACGGACGATTTTAACGTTCTGCATCGTTCTCACATGCATGGTTTCTAACATGAATGATGTAACCAATGCTTTGTAGCCATATTATATTGATTTAAAAGAGTGTCCATGGAGTTTCTTGGCCGTTCTTCTCCATAGGTACCTACGCTTTGGAATGGGCAACTAGCTGCATTTTTCTGAATGACCGACCCCTTGACAATTGAAAAGTGCCTGTAATTGGTTTAATTGAAATAAATACTTTGAGTTTGAGTTTAAAATGTGTTCATTAAAAGGAAACGCGGAACCGTTAAATTAATGTCGCTATTAAAGCGCCACGCTGTATGTATGTATTAGGGGTTAAAGTATGATTTATACTGAAAAATTGAAATTAGTTTTTTTTTTAAATTTAACATATTTATTTAATCAAAATAATTACCATTATTATATATACATTGCTGCCATCTAATAGGAAGGTCATTCATGCCTTTGCGATAGAACTCTCGTGATCTAGATTCGACGAACTGTGTGAAAGCATTTTGTACTGCCTCCTGAAAAGAAAACTTTTTATCACGTAGAAAATTGTCCAAATCACGAAAAAAATGGTAGTCCGTTGGAGCAAGGCCTGGCGAATACGGAGGGTGACCAATGGTTTCTAATTGCAGTTCATGTAGAGTTAAAACGGTTTCTCGTGCTGTATGAGGTCTCGCGTTATCATGGAACAATAATGGTGAAGATCGATTCATGAGTCGAGGCTGTTTCACTGCTAGTTTTGCTATCATCGTTCGGAGTTCGTCACAGTAGACATCTGCCGTTATTGCTTGACCAGATCGGAGAAAGCTATAGTGAATAACACCATGCTGAGACCACCAAACAGTTACCATTACCTTTTTATTGGTAAGCTTTGCTTTAGGACACTGTTGCGGCGTTTGACCTGGGGTCAGCCATTGCATTTTTCGCTTACGGCTATCGTATGGAATCCACTTTTCATCACATGTCACAATTCGATCCAATATTCCTTCATTTCTGTATCGATTCTACAAGGCAACACAAGTTTCAACACGCGTTTCTTTCTGCAGATCAGTCAAATCATGAGGCACCCATTTCTCATATTTTTTTAATTTTATTGATTTGACGCAAATGAGTCCATATTGTTGGTAAAGTAATGTTGAACCATGCCGCTAATTCCTGGGTAGTTTGGCTCGGATCAGCTTCCACCATCTCTTTCAATTCATTGTTATTCACCTGTGTGGGCGGTCTTCCACGTGGTTCGTTCTTCAAATCAAAGTTTCCATCACGAAAGCGTTTAAACCAAAATCGCAACTCGAATTTTCGAAGTATCCATCTTTCTTGTCTAAGCTGAATAAAACAAACAACTGAAAGTCGATAATCGAATGTTGCACATTTTTTAAAAGAAGAACTTATTATGTACCACGTGAAAAAAATTTCACTCAAAAATCTCAATCTCTTCTATGTCAATTCGAAGTACCTTTTACAATAAAACGGCAATTTCATACTTTAACCCCTATTATTTGTTAGCCAGCAAGATGGTGCCGAGGTGACAGTGCGTCAGGTTGCGCCTGGCGTCTATTTGTGTAAATCTCCACTCTTGAAGGCTATTTAATGCACATCAGCGTTACAATGTGTATACGTTTCGGAACTCTTACAATGATGGGATGGTCGTTTAAAACTATGAACGTCGCGAACAAAGTTGAGGAAATGTCCACTCATAAAGGTACTTCCTTACCACACATTATTTACTCATGTATTATACATATGTAACGTAGTAGTATGTAAATGAATGCTTGCACCCAGACAACGATCTAATCTAGTGTAATGATCAAAGTGTAGCGCGTTGGAGCTCGCCTTCTTATTATTACGTGTGTATTAAATAGATGGTTAAACGCTGAATAGTGAAACTATTTTTGTGGGGTTAGGAAACGTGGTTATTTCCTCAATTGACCTTCCACTGGGCATAGGAAACTGCGTTTCGAGTCGAATGCTTCAGACGTTACGGACGAATGGGCGGATGACGGTAGGCCCGATCTCACCAGACATGTTCATCAAATTATACCTAACTAATCTACAATAACTAATGGAGTAGAGGCCGTCCTCTACTCCATTAGTTATTGTAGATTAGTTTATGAGAAGATTTATTGATAGAGAAATGGAAGTTTTTATTGAATGTTGCATTACAATACTTTCAGCTTTCTGTTTGTTATAACTAAAAAAATATACTTAGTTCTAATTTAAAGTTCATACCTTATTTAACATACTAGTAAGCTTAGTGGTGTGTGATATTTGCAATTAGGTTCCATAAATAACTCAATGTCAAGTAAGAAAAGAAAAGAAAAGTCTTCGCATTCAATTGAAGGAGAAATGACAAAATTTGTATCAACTTATTATAAAAGAATATGGTTACTTATTTGACCGAGGTTTATTATGACCGTACTATGTATGTAACCTTTGGACATTGACCTTCCCCCATAGATTTCGAAAACTGACCCAAGTTAGTCGCGGACGCCCTTTCGTAGAAGTCTCTTTATTTTTGTTTTTAGAGGTTAAAGTAACGTTGACATTGACTGAAGGTCAGTTCGCAGTCTATTTGAACCGTTAAAATCGTAAATGCAACAGAATTTCTTATCTGCCAGATAAGTTACTGGAAACCATTTCGATGTCGTGGAACTGTCGAAAGCCTCATTGAGCTAAAGTCTGTTTTAGTATCAGTAACTACATATAAATAAAATCATAATTTATCATCAGACAAATTCAAAAATTGATGTTTTGTTATTTGACAGAAAATTATCGGAAGTATTCCGAGGCGAGACAACACAAAAAATTCTGTGCAATAAGTTTAATACTCCGCGTTGATCCTTCTAGAATGGTAATCGCAATATTATACTTATGGCTGTTATAATCTCATCAGATTCCCTCTCGTTGGATGATAGTAAAAGTGTCTCGGCTTCCATTCGCCGACGTCGACATCGCTATACATTGCAACTTTACTTTTCGCTTTGCACGTATATTGTATATGTATGCATATATACGCATCTCTTTCTGTTTTACTATTTTTGTTTGCATGCGCGGATTGAGTAACAGTTTTTGTAGCTGCTTTAATACCTACATGAAACGTTAAACCAAAGATATTTTTATTACAGTTCACATACTGTCTAACCAAGTTATCAATGAAGGTCAGGTTATCTGACTTTTCAGTTGCGATGAGTTTTCCGAAAAATTACTCGTTTTTCACGTGACGGAATTTTTATAAATTCTTAAAATTTAACTTGCAAAGACGTAGCAAAATAATTACAGTATGTATGATTTATACTTATGTTACAAAATAGTTTTGTATCATGAGATCCTGCAAAAGGCACGTACAAGGCATAACAATTATCCAATCGGATGTCATCAATTAAATTGTAGACGCTACAATCCTCAGGGAAAGGCACCCAAACATCATTAATACATGACTGGAGGGCAAACAAAGCAATAAACTTGTTCTGTTCCCGAGCAACGGGATCGGGACCTCGGGCGCATCATAAATTATTCCTTAATAACAGTTTTTTCAATAAAACAAACTCCTATATTGGTGGCTTATTTATTATTGTCTGATGCCGCGATCTCTGCCCCATATACTTGACATCAATCCTGCTCCAATTAGCCATCGACGGAGGTACCTCGCACCCAACGTAAACTCGATACAGATCTCGATCATCATTATCATTTCCGAAACACAAACGAATCTCCACTCTACTACTACAATGTAAACTGTATTTTCACTGTAATGATACAGTTTTGAAGATATTTGAGAAACAAATCGTCTATTGGAATATGAACCTTGCAAGCAACTATTTTCGAGCTTAAAATTGATTGCAACAGTGCAGTTTTTGCGAGGGGAATGATATCTTCGTATATTGTGTTCTGTTTGGCGGAGATAGGACTGAAATTAGATTGGTTGTAGTCGACCGCGCATTAGATCGAAGCCGCCGAGAGGCAGTGTCGCGAAACGCGACCACGTTGCGATATAAAAGGAAGTTTTGTTTAAATTTCTTTATCACACACCAACTGCCTGCACCCGCGCTCGGTCACTCACCGCTCTATCTTCTTACACCATGTCTGCCCGTCTTCTGGTGAGTTCAGATATTTAATTAATATACGAACACATACATTACACTCATTCACGGTGATTCGCGAAACTGGAACATGTTTGTTATTCCGGACATCCGTTACATAACAGTGACTAAAACCAGCTGCTGTGTGCCTGAAAAAAGTAGATACATTTACTACTCTTACATTTAAATCTCTACAACGCACATTGTTGAGTATAAATATACCTAATATAGTTAATAATAACTAGTATGTCCCAACAAACAAAAAAATAAGGAAGTAGATACTGATTGCGATCCATTCAACATTGCTTCATTCGCGGACAATACAGAACACTGCCGATATCTAATTAAGAACTTTGACTCAATCTCTCTTCACGTCATCGCGGTAATTTCACATCTATTGTTAAGGCCATGTTAATAAGTGTCTAAACGAGTTTCTAATGTATGTGAAAATTCATCTTAAAGTCGGATAATTATACCTATCAAGTTATTTGGAAAAATAACCCTTAAATGTTTAGTCAAGTTCAAAAGCTTGAACGCAGGATTGTTTGTACTAAGTATTTCGTGTAATAAGGAGTTTTCTTCGATTTTAACTTAGCCGCTTTGATCAGCAGTAATACCAAATCGACAGGTAATTGTATTCTACGTCGAGAGGGAGATATTTTCATTGTTGCTCGGTTATTTAGGTACCTACAACCGATACCCAGTGAGTTAGAAAGTCGTCTCGAATGTCACGTTCTATTGAAGGTTTTTTTATTAGTTATTATTGGTTTACCGATTATCCACACCTTGTTATGATTTTCTTTTTAATCTATAAGTTACTTTTATTATTAAAAAGCGATGCTCTTACATAGCCGCCTAGCGAAATGATCCACTAATGCTTGCCTTTGCGATTGCGTTTTCATTTCCGTATATGTTTTTCCTTCCGAGTGAAATTGCAACAAAGATATATGTACTGATATTCACAGTGTTGCATTTTATACTTAGTAGATAGTACTTACGAGTTACGTTCTTAGAAGTAAGACTCCTCATGCAGCAAACGCGGCAGGTAGGATTTTCGTAGACATTCGTAGCGGTCTCGTAGCACCAGAAAGGTATTTTAGGACACTATGCAAATACCTTAAATTTTGTAACAATTAAGTATTAGCTTTACGTAGTTTCTACTATATATTTGGTCAAGACTACTTCAAAATATAAAGACATATTAATCACTTACAATAAGTATTTTATTTGTTAAACGTGTTGCGACTTTTAACATAACGTTAAGATCGGTAACAATAAGTATATAAGTAATCTATTAAACGTGTTGTGACTTTTGACATAGTTTTACCGAACTTATCACTTAGTAGTCTTACTAATTTTACTTTTTATATCAGCTTTCAATTATCTACCAACGGTTTTAAATTAAAAAATAACAATTAAAGTCTACCCTATAAGGGACCTCTCTAACAATATTACTTGCACAGAAGGCACCAGAAGGCATTGATCAGCATGTTCCTCTGTTGTGCTTTGATCATTTTAACCTCAACAATCCCAGATTTCCTCACAATATTTCTTTCGCCGTAAGGATATTTAGAAAAGTACTTACAACAGACTTTTCAAAAGTCACATTTATACTTGCCGGTTTTGAGCCCGCAACCACCTGCTTGAGATACAATTGATCACGACATTAGTTACGACTTACTTTACACAATTTTGTCAATAAACCCTTAAACTAAAGAACCAATTAACATTTTCCAGTTGGCGTTAGTCTGCGTGGCTGAGTTGACGTCGCTGATCGCGGCGGGTGGCGGTGGCGGCGGCCACAAGAAGGTCATCATCCACGTGCCGCTGTTCGTGAAGCACCACCACCACAAGCACACCATCGTCAAACACGTACACCACAAGAGCGGCGGCGGCGGTGGGGGTGATGACCACTACGAGGTCTTGGGATACACTTATGGAGAACCCAAACCTGCACCGCATTTTGGAGGAGGTGAGACAATCTAGTTTTAATAGTGGAAGTAATTGATATAGTGCCATTGTCATATAGTGTGTATCAATATATAGTGCCAATGACATTGTCGTCAGGAAGCTATGAATTAATTTATGTAAAATCTGTTAGTTCCTCTTACTAAAGGGAACTTTACATATCTGTTCCCATTCCTAGTCTGCTGATGATTCGATGATCTTGTGATGGTAAAGATTTGAAGAGATTTATTGTTTTTGTATAAAAGTCCCTAAAATATCATTCACTTTGGCATATAATAACCTAGCCCTAATTACATCCAAAAGTGTGGGACTATAAAAAATCAGATTGCGAAACTAGATAGAAAAGAAAACACTTTGTTGCATACTGAGATCCGAGTAGCACCTACGATTAACGTAAGACAAACAAAGGCATTACAAACAATGAGATCACTATCTAAATCGCTAATGTTTTTAAAATGACTTGGCGTCATGTTGATGTGATCTTTCACATAAGTGTTACAAATGGTCCTCTGTCTTTCCAGGACACGGTTGGGGTGCCGCCGAGGAAACTCACGGTGATGGTGGCTACGGAGACTCTCCAGTCAGCTTCGAAGGTGGTGACCACTCGGGATACGCTCTGTCAGGTGGAGAAGAAGAGTCGTACGGCTCAGAAGGGGGCCATGGAGGATACTGAACATCAACACACAATTGATTCTGTACATATAGCATTATAGGTTGTAACATGGTGTTAGGAGTGAAGAACAATTCACTAAAAAGTGTATACGAGACGATAGATACGTGTTTCGTGTTTTATAATTCGACAAAACAGCATTGACTTTTAGTACAAATTTTAACAAATACTCGTAATATTGTCGAACGTATACATCCTCAGTAATCAGTTCTATATATAAGTTTAAGGGTCCAGTGAATACCTGTAGCCTCATAATATTTACAACGTTGTAAAGGTTTGACTTGAATGTATTGTATTGTATGAAACTTTACAGTATGACTGTAGCCGTGTAGTCCGTCTGTCGGTATGATTGTCTGTTAGATCTAAGTTTAAGTTTTAAGGAACAGTTGTTGTGAAATTTATCCCGGTTTAAGCGGGAATTTGTTAATAATATTATATCTATTGTTAATTTAAAAATATTACCAATTCCAATAGAGTATTATTTCCTCCTTGCTCCTCGCATATCCTGTAGCCAGTTCCTCTATTGTAAAGTTGGCAGTTGCGTGTCAATGTTCACGTGCCTGTCTGTTATATATCCAACAATATTTTTAGTACGCACAGCATAAGTACAAAATTAGAGAAAATAAAATAAACTGAGTTGCTGTTGGTATTTGCTGCAAAAAACAAACGGCGACTGTTAACTTTCTAACATAGCACATCTTTGTTCGTTTTGGATTTTCCGCGTTTGGATGCACAAACGTAATCATAAAAAAGCTTTTCTTTTTCTGTTTCCTACATAGAATTTGTTCCGGAACCTTTAATGCGGTCGTCTGTGTGTTATAATATTGCGTTCTCCTAAGTGTCGTAAGACGCGGAAGTTGCATGCATGAGGCTGCATGGTTTTTATTTTATTTGCCTAAGATAGATACGTTCTAGATTACACAACGCATTGCATTATATTCAGTGTACTTTCATCGCAATGGATATAAGCCAAGGATTATTATTATGACTGATATCTATAGGTACGTATGTCCGAATATGTAGGTAGGCACTGAAAATTACCAAAATAACCTAAGTTCGACAACCCCTTTGTAAGTCTGATAATTTCTATTAGTGGTAATTAAGCTTGTTAAGATTTATATACGTTAATTAATCTTACTAAAAGAATAGTTAATTGCAGCATTTACGTTATATTGGGGAAATCAAATCGTTTACATAAATCAAAAACCTGTTGACATAAAGAAAAAAGACTTTGATACAATATAGTATGGATTACGAATCAATCATTCCTAGAACACTCAGTTTTGAACTTTTGTCTTTGATAAACTTTTCCAGCTAGAACCAGGTTTTGTTGACTTGCTCTTATATTGTTACTTCATTCAATAATTTGTTTTAAAGAAATAATAAAAAGCCTGACTCGTCCTTAGTTCCCGTAAAATATCTCTAGTAGGTAAATAATCGTGAAGGCCATAAACTTGATGATAATAATAATAGCCATTATTTAACAATCTTATAAAACATGAATTAAAGTAAACAAAACAACAACATAAATGAATTAATTTTGACACCGGTATCGCGATTGTCTCGCGTGTCCGCAAATGATAAATGATTTACTTTCTGTAAGTAGGTTTGTACAAACATAATTACACGTCAATCATATTTTTTTAAACTAGATGAGGTCGGCGTTTCCTGTATGACTAAATAGAGGCCTTCCCTAAAGCTAGTCACCCCGATCAACACCCACTCATGGAAATGAATTGACCCAAATGTTTGTTGTGCTCGAGCTTTGGTCCTTTTTGCACTGTCTAGAATTCACAATGTTGTTATGATAATTATTTACCTAGTTTATTCAAACGATTTTGACAAATATCGTAAATAATAATTTATAAGTTTTCAGCAAGATTGTGGAGGTAGTGTCTGTGTATGTAGGAGTGGTCTCGGTAGATACAGATCACACCTACGCTACACTATCATTTACTAGGAATCCAGGAGTCATAGATATAGACAATGTAATAAAGACATGACCTAAACAAGTAGACGGCACGGTTAGCGCAGAGGTTAAGCGATTGACTGTTGCGTGTCGCGGGTTCGATTCCCGCACGGAACAAATATTTGTATGGCCTACAAGTAGTTGTTCCGGGTCTGGCTGTTTGTGTATGTGAGTTTAAATGTTTGTAAACGCACCCACGATACAGGAGAATTTCCTAAGTGTGGGGCAAAGTTAAAAAAAAAAAAAGATTTACCAGCTAATATTGTGATGACAGATTAATAAAATTTTAGACTTGATACATCTTGAACTCGCTGTATGCGTCTAGTGGATTCTTAGAGATGTAATTTTATATTGATAAGCAAAAGGATGAATAAGGTTAACTTTAAATACAACAAGATGATAAATCACTTTTTCTCGGTAAAGTAGGTTAGGTACTTAGTCATAACACAGTGAGATTTGCAGATGAACCTCTCAATCGAAATGGAAATTGTCCAAACAAGTTTATAAAGCAATTTCTCCAATAGTTTCCGTTCCCTTACAGCGTGAGAAAAGTCATCGACTGTATTCTTTTTACGTTGGTATAAATCAATGCCGTTCATTGTACTCACTCTTAGGATTTTTTGGTCTCTTTAAACAAAGGAAATAATAGTAAGGGCGTGGATACATCAATCATGTGTACGACAGCCGGGTATGAACATGCGGAGATGAGTAAAAGGTCGGGGACAGTTAAAGCAACATAACAAAATAGGCAGTAGAACTGTTGAATCAGTGAACTTTAAACAAAAGCATTACCATGCCCAGTAGGTTCACCGTTTTTTGACAAATCAAACTACTGAGCAATTTGTTTTTTTTTTGCCAATACTGATACATGTATGTTAAGATAATTCAATAAGATTAGGCAGTTTATATATTTATTTTATGACGCATTTTAACGTTAACTTTTACGCAATCTGGAATAATACGTTCTAAGGCAGCTGTCAAAAAACGGTTAACCTAAACACAGCCAATAGTACAAAAACGTTAATTGCTGTGTTTTAAGAAGAATCGCCCCGACTTTGTTTACTTGGCGGTCACTAACACCTAAACTCATTTGAAAATTAATTAACGTTGACTTTCCACGAGACCGGTTTAAGGTTGGAGTTCTTTCAATCAATCAACTAATGCTCATCTACTCCGAAAGATATTCTCGAAGAGAGAAAAACTGCCTTCGTCTCAATAATTGTTAACATATTGTGAGAGGAATAATCGCTACTTCCAGTAATCGAGACAAAACAAGCGAGAGGGCGAGATACTCTATCTGAGTCAAAGGGCTTTATATAAGCTAGTTATAATTATCCATCGCTACATTGCTGTCTGGCTTACCTATACTACCTGTCGATAACTATGTTGTTCAAATCGATAATATCAAGCTCCGAAGCTTCCCGAACCTTCCCGACCCTTCCCGACCCTTCCCAACCCTTCCCGAAGCTTCCCGAAGCTCTACCAACCTCTCGTGGAAGGCGAACTTTGTTGCCGCCAACATGCATTGGAGTCGCTATGATAACTATGTATTTAGTTTTTAACAGGGTGTTTAATCTGAAACTTTGGTCGTAAAAGGCGAAGACATTAGCAGATGTAAGAAGCTTTTATACATGGGAGCCCTTTTACAAAAGTCCAAAACGATTTATAGAAACTACCCCTAATTATGAAATTTAAATAATATTAATTTAAAATTTTATAGTTTAGGAGAAAAGTTAGCTCAAAGGGAAACATTTTGTTCAACTAACTTATTTAGAATTTTTCAGTCCCTAAAAATTAAGTTAAGGGTGTGCGGCAAAGTCTTAAAAAAGTAGTTTTACAAACTCTTATGGACGGATGGTTGATATACAAGGATACGTGAAAGGTGAAGTACATAATGCTATTATCATTCATTCCATATATATATTTAGAGCAGTAACCCAGTGGTATAGGTCGCGACTTACGAGTTCCGGTCGTAGGTTCGAACCCAGACAGGCACTTTACTTTGTGGGAATTATTTTATCACCACTGCTCTCAAAATGGTAACGGAAAATATCGTGAGGAAACTGGTATGTCCTAGAACCAAAAATTGGAAGACATGTGAAATCTATCAAACCGTACTGGGCCCACTCCCACTCACCGAGAGGAGGCCTGTGTGTAACATTTCCTATGTAACTGGCACTGAAACTTAAAAATTATCTAAGTAACAAGTCGTGTCCATTGTTTTTTGTCGTAAACATAGGTCCACATCATAGTATGTGTACTGCACAAAGCGACACCGTTGATGTATATATATATGAAGTACATTTTGGTTTGTACACTCTACGGCCTATCTAACAGTAATATGAACCATTCCGCGCATGAGCAGACAGCACCATAAAATCATGTTCATTGAAATCGAGACTTTGCAGTGTCGGTCCTAGATTTTAATTTGCAAGATTTTTCCTTTACTTTTCCTAAATGGGACCTTTATTTTGAAGGCTTTAGTTCAGTAGTCAAAACGTCTCTTCACAAAAGTGATTGGATGTTCAAGTCCTCCATGAGCTGGCCGTTGTAGTTTTTTTTTCTATTTTTCATTTAAAAAAAAAAAGTACTACTTGGCAAGGAGATAATGAAATCTAAGTAAACTCTCTTACTTAGTGCACACACTGAGGTTACGTCTACAAAAGAGGAAAGGCTCAGGTTGCCACTTTGAAGAAAATGCTTATTGCTTAAGGTCAAGATTGTGTGAGCAAAGAAATGCAGTACTTCTACTTAGGTACTAACTAACACCCCTTTTTTGTCGGAGGGAAGAAACTGACATGCGGGGTAATCACGTAAGAGACCAACAGCAGGAATGGCTTTAATTTTAACAATTCAACAACATTCATTGCGTTATTTACTTTGTGGAGTAGACAAATTTTTCGAGCATAAATGAAGCAATGGACTAGCAATATCCTTCAAAATTATTCAAATTGTGATTGATAGAGTGTTACGCACTTAGGCCTCATTTACGGAGACGCGGGGAGCCGCGCGTCGCGTGCGGCGTGGCGCCTCGCGGCGCGTCGTACTATTTTCTGTTTACGGAGCGGCGGCACGTCAAGCGGCACTTATCATCGCACGCGTAAACACAAACGTATGGCAATATAAGACGTTGTTCATAGAGATGCGGGGCGGGAAGCCTGGCGGTGCCCGCCGCTGCGCCCGCGGCGAATCCTCAAGCGTGTAGCAAAGCACGCGGCAGGCAACGCTGCGGCCCACGCGGGATAAATTAATTAGTAATTACTAATAATTCATTATTAATTAATTGCGTTCTGCAATTTCCAAATATGACTGGCAGAAGATTCCGCCGCGGGCATCGCTTCATCGAGAATTGCCGCTGCGTGAGCCGCCGCGATAAACGCCGCGTGAGACGCGGCGGTGCCAGCCGCGGGCTCGGCCGCAAAAAACGCTCCATTTCAAACAAACGCGTCTAAAATTGCTTCTCCGTAAACGCACTCATACCACGCCATATGTTTGAATTTAGTGCGGGCCGCGCCGCAAATACCGACGCGCGGCGCCCCGCGTCTCCGTAAATGAGCACTTAGGGTGCTGGTTTGAATGTCCTAAAATGCTCTTAAAATTGTGACAAATATGAACTTAACTGGCGGCGCCCCGCAGTTTCACCCGCATAAGTTTCGATCCCGTGGGAATATCGGGATAAAAAGTGTCCTATATGGTAATCTGGGTTATAGAATAGAATAGAAAACTTTTATTTCAGACAGGAGTCCATAGGTTTAGTAACAATTTTACTTAACTTCTAGTATTAGTAGGTTACAGACACAGATGTACATACAATTAAAACTCAGCGTGGAGCTGCATCCACCTCCGCAACATCGAGGAATCCCACCGATCTGCGAACACACTGAGAATACTGTTGGTGCCGCCGCGAACACGCGTCATCAGGGATGCGCATCTACTCCTAATAATGGCGGCAAAACCATTAATATTATTATCCGCAAACTTTCTTGACGCACTTCAACGCCACGGCAGCCGCAACAGTACTCTGAGTGCATTATTATATTGATCGCGTAGGTCGCTGTATGCCCGCTGAGTGAAGTTGACCCACAGGCTGCACGTGTAGAAGGCCTGACAGCAAGCTTTGAATAGCGTAACAGGTTTCGTACATCGCACAAACCCGCGGGCCCTCATGTTACAACGGACAGCCAGCGACCTACGTTCCCTTTCAATGTCGCAATTGAAACCATCCAAATTTTTTTTTGTTTTTAACACAAATTTCATCTTAATCCGTTCAGTAGTTTCTACGTGAAAGAGTAACAAACATCCACCCATCCATACAAACTTACACGTTAATAATATTAGTAGGATTTGCATGATTAATGGCGTTGTGGTAAAATAATAAAACAAAACGACTTTATTGGTCTTTATTTTGAATAACAATAACAAATAAAATTAACAACAATGATAACAAGAAAATTAATTTAAAATATAATTAAAGGTTCATTGGCATAACTAGGAGGTTAAAAAAACAATAACAACTAAGTTTGGAGTACCTACAGGCGAATTACTATCTAAATTCCTTAACAAAATACGCGAAATAGTAAGAATGGAATCTATGTCCCCCGGTCGCAATTATTAAATGATTTCTCATTGGTTGCACAACACTAAGTAAAGATACTTTTTTTTTCTTATTAAATTATTCTGTTACAGTTACGTTGACACTTAAAACGTTATTTTTTTTCCAACTTGCGCAATTCCGGATCTAGGGCGCATCGAATCTACCGACGCGCGACGTCGTTTACTATTTGGGCTGTAGTAAATTACAATGACAATAGTTTGGTGACATAAGAGCTTTCAATAACTAAGTAGATAGTTACAGCGCCTTATCTAATAACAATATAATGAAAACCCGGTTTTTCCTCACAACAATAAGTAGGTACTACTACAATAACTTGAATAATTATTTTTCATAAATCTTTACAATGTAAACAATTTACTAACTTCAAAAAAATATTGTGTAAACAACAACAGTAACTTATGTGCTTATGGTTTGTACTTATAACTTAACACTTTTATGTAAAATAGCTTAGAATAACATAGTCAATAAAATTCCCAGTACTAATACTGAGCAGTGGGCACCTCATAAATTAAAAGTTCTATTTAAATTACTCACGAATCTAATACACGAGTGTTTCAACGTTGCCAGTATTGGTGGAGTGTTGTATGCCAGCCTCTCTTGTGAACGAAACCGGAGTATCATCAGTCAAAGCATTTTCGTCATTCGATAAATACGATCCATCTCTACCATCAGATCCCGTGAAAGAGTTCACTTGAGCGTCGAACCCGTCTCCTTGGAAGGCCACAGACGGCTGAACGCTGGGCAGACCAAGGCCAATGCTTTGAGTTGGAGCAGAAGACGCGAAAGGATCACCTTGAACAGTTGAGAAACTCTCTAGGCCACCAGACAGTGCTGTAGTTGGTACCGGTGCAGCTGCAAAGTGTGTCGGGAACGCCCCTTGGGACGTTAACTCAGAGTAAGGATCATTCGTCGGCTCTGGCGCAGCGCTCCGAACATAGCCGAACGTCGCCGGGAACCTATTCTGCAACTGGTTGACGGTCGTGAACACGTCGTCTTCTTCGTCTTCACCATCTTCTGTCACCTGGTAACCGTGACCGACGCCGACGCCTTGGGTTGGTAACGCGCCAGGCAAGGAATCGAACACTTTGACTTGTTTAACAGTGTGCGTCACTCCATGCACGCGGGGTGATTGAGGCGCTGAAAAACCAGTGCTTCCGTAGTCACTACCGTACGCTGGTACTGAGGGGGAGTATGAAGGGGAGTATGAAGGGGAGTAGTCATCCTCGTAGGAAGGCGCTGAGCTGGGCGAGTAACTGAAGCTTGGCACGACGGGTGCGTCGTGGTCGTGGTGACCGTGGCCGTGGCCGTGGCCGTGGCCGTGGCCGTGGTGGCCATGGTGACCGTGATGTCCGTGCCCATGTTTAGCATGATGGTGACCATGTTTAGCATGATGGTGACCATGCTTCGCACCTTTCGTCTCTGTATGCGTCTTGGTTGCAACTTTCTTATGATGATGGTGGTAGTGGTGCCCATACGGGGTGTGTGGCTTCTGGTGATGGTGATGATGATGATGAGTCTCTTTCTTTGGCTTGTGATGATGATGGTGAATAGTTATCACTTTTTTATGGTGATCGTGATGAATAAACTCCGGAATATGTATTCGCACGTGGTCACTGAAAAATAGATACAAAGAAATTACACAAATTATTTAAAAGAAAACCATAAAATCGCTGACGCAAAGTATCAAATCAAAACAAAACAATATTATTATGTTTGGTTGTCTTGGAGCATGACATCACACTAGCCTACTTTCAAAGTGAATAGACCATCGCAAAGCTTAAATATTTTTCGCATAATCATTATCCAGTAATAGGAATACAGCCAAATATTATCTATTAACAATTTGAAACATAATATATTTGCTACCTTGCTACAACTTAATAAGCGCACTGACTAACAGCTTCTAAAAGGTTCTAAGTTTTATACTTTAAGCAAGCTCTAAATAGGCAACAGCAGTAGTCTTAATATTTGGGGATCCTTACTGGTGTTTTCCTCCGCCTCCGCCGGTCTCGCCACCCTCGAGGCACAGCACCACCAGCACAGCCAAGTACTTGGCCACATCCATGGCAGCAACACAGGCACGACAAGCACGATCAGCACGACAACAGTCCACAACACGCGGTGACCAGTACAGCTGAACTAATAACACCAACGGAACGGACCTACGTTCACATCTTGTTTTACATCACAACCAGTACTTTCTTTCCTTCCAGATTTTTTGTTTTATTTTAGATCAGTGGAGCGACGAGCATCACGAGGCAGCACCGCACTGCCGCACCTCGCACCGGATTGAATAGCGCAACATCGCGAGATGACCATTTATCCAATTTCACTTAAATAAACCCGTAATATCAACAAAAAGACAACAATTACCATTGCCGGCGAAGCATGCCAAAAGATATAGTGTGCGCGCCGGGACGATTGTCGCTCTAATTTCCATCGATGCAGAGTTCTTTTCGAGTGCCCGGAAATAAAGCGGTCGCTGCGTTTTTTGTCGACAGTGTGTAATAACTATTTCACTACAGTTGCAAGCGTCGCATTCTATCTGACCGCAGGTAGATGCTGTAATACAGTTACGATTACGCTCTTACTACTGGTCAGCTGTTACTTTCAGTTGAAGTATTCTGGATAACCCAATTTGAATGGAATGTGCACTGCTAACCATTGTATAGTAACGTCGAATTCATTCTCCATTCAAGTTAAGGCTGACTCTTCCGTTGAATGAACTCAATAAAAATAGAAGAGGTCGTGAGTAAGGTCGCTTACATCGATTAGTTAGTTCTATAAGTGCGGGCTCCAGCCTAATAAATAAAGCGTGTAACGGTTAGATCGTGCTCATAAATAACTCTTAGAGTGTGCCCATTAAAATTTAATCACTCGTTACGATTGAATTCATTGATTTTGTGGTATTGCCTGAACTCTTTCTGTGCTGTAGGTAGGTGTCACTTTGTTTTCTAGAGGAATAGCTATGCGTGTGTTTACATTAAATATTTTCTTTATCTGTGACTGTTCTGTATTTTTAGTGTGGTAGATTACTTTGGTACACAATGCTCAAGCTCCCAAATGATGATCTCTCCCTGGTAAAATCCTGACTTTATTTTATCCTTCGTTTGCTATTATTTTTTTAATTTATACAGCCATTATATCAGTTTTAAGTATGGAAACAGCAGGCATTTCCAATGGTTATTAACACTTGGATCTAATATCTCCTAGAATCGAAATCGGAGAAGTTTTTTATCTTATTTTAAATTTAATGTGCCAGCCGGTACAACCTACTTCCATTCAATTGAAAAAACCGATGACATAATAAATCTTATTGCTCTTATGTAAGTTCGGTTCAATGGATGCTGATCAACTCTATAATTATTAAACGTACCTATTCTTTTTTTATTTAACTGGCACAGAGTTATATGGTCACGGAAATATAATTATTGAAGTAGATCTCATTGATGGATGATATAGACAGATCGTCCTGTCCTCGTCTGAGAAAAATAATTTCTTGGGACACATTTGCCGCATATCGAACGAGTCATGGGCCAAGTCTATTACCATTGGGTCCCAGTAAACGTTCAGCGGCTTCGAGGCAGACCCAGGAGAAGATGGCGGGACGAGCTTGACGTCTACAGACAGGATTGGTCCACAATAGCTCAAGACAGAGAGGACGGGTAGGGAGAAAAGGAGGCTTTTGCTCTCCAGTGGGACAACAACAGCAAAAAAAAAGAACATGACATCATGCCTGTATACCCCGAACGGGAGAATACGTAGACGAGAATAATGAAACTTTCGCCAATTTTTTTCAAGTTCTCGAGGGTCTCTTGCCACTAGCTAGTCACAAAACCAAACTGTGGACTGCTACGGAAGAAATTCCAGGTGGATATGAATAAATCCAATAAAATTTTGGTTGACCAAGCAATTGAACCCAGGTTTATACAGGTTGGTACGCCAGTCACCGTAAACACAAAAATTGCGTTAGGTCGCAAAAAAATAAACTGTACGATTTTTTTGGATGTTGTTAGGATAGGTTTTTCGAAGCTGCAAACTCGGTTTTACACTAATGGTATATTATATTTAAATTATTATTCCAATACCATCTCAAAAAAAAAGTATATTGCATTGTTTTTGGGATGTTATAAATTTATGGCCTATGGTCCGTTTACAGCAGTGATCTAAAACCATTTCCAGAAGCGTCGCCGAAATAAACCCAGTATTACCTGCGATTATTTTTATAGCTTAGGAGAAAACTTATCTCAAAGATAACAAGGGAACAATTTATGCGACAAAATACGTTCCAGGTTTTCACTCCCTAACAATTAAATAAAAGGAGTATTGCAAAGACTTCCCTTAGTGTAAAGCTTAGTTTTCTTCTAAACTTTAAATAATCGCGATCGCTGTAAGCGGGCCCACCTATTCATTTTATTTATTTCTTTATTTCATTAACATTTTTTATATTGTGTCGAAATGACATTTAGATCTCAAAACAACATAAAGATATATATTTTTTTAATATGATTTATGAATTACCTGTACCTATAATATGTACCACCTCAGGTTAATAACTCTCCACAATTAAATAAGGACCATTAGATACTACTTAACGGTACGTCAACATCAGTCCACTGCTGGACATGGGCCTCTTCTATCGCACGCCATTCAAGTTTCGGCAACTCTCATCCTGCTGCGAAGACCGTCACTCCACCTTGCTTGAGGGCGTCCTACCTTACGTTTTCGATTCGCGGTCTCCACTCAAGAACACAACATCTACCAAAACAGTCATCGGTTCTACGGTACTTTTATTAAAGGAACTATATTTCATCCTATCATCCTAACTGGCATGGCTGGTTATGGCATCCTAACTAATATTACAAATGTAAAGTGAGTTTTTTTGTGTGTTACGCTTTTACGCAAAAACGGCTAAACGAAATTAAAATTGACTGATGACGACAGCCTGGGACCTGCAGATGGACATAGACTACTTTCATCCTGGATCGTAGAGAAAGTCGCGGCCAAAAGCTAGTATTCTATATTTGATTGAATTAATAGATCCAGAGGAAAAAGTACAAAAAGTTAAAATAAAACAAGAACATACTCGTAAACATAATTTTCTTTAATAACCTTTAATAACAACCTTTACCATAGGCTAACAACTTATAGTACTTACTTAGGTATATCTTTAAAAACTAGCGCTGGCGCAAGCTACTAATTACTTCGCAAGCTGATAAAAATAAATAATAACTAACCGACAATTATATCTACAATACATAAATAATTTTTGAATATGGAAATCCCTCAGATTAATATAAGTGAAATAAATACAAGTGTTTTAATTATAGAAACTGAAATTCCATACAACTACATAATTGATTATAATACTATAGATTTCTTACTTAATTAAATACGACATTATGATTTTTATTTACACTAAGAGAACTTCGCATGGCTTTCAAACATGCCAATTTCATCAGTTATTCCTTCGCACTGCCCACTGGGCACTAGTCCAGCCGTAACGCCGTGTAAACGCTGCGTAAACAACGTATGAGTCTCAACGACATGAACTTTATCGAATTAATTTTAATAATTATTTAGAAAAATAGCGATTATTCGGCGTCTACGCTACGTCGCCGTTGCGTCGACGTGAGGATCTACGAATCCTCGATTGCGCTACGCTTCCGCTACGAGTCCGCTACGACGCTGCTACGCGCCCGCTACGAACCCACTACGCTTACGCTAAGCAGTGCCCACGCCATTGAATTTACATGAAAATAAGACATACTCGTACATAGTCTCAACAATAACCACCCTATTAACCCGGAGTAAAGTTACTTCCAGTATTCACATCGGTTAATTTTAGCACATTGATTAAGTCAGTCTTTAGTTTACAGAAACGGCGGAAAGGATGTATAATTTATTTTTAATATTTATTTGTACAATATTTAAGTTCTACTACTTTCTACCCGCTTATTTACTATTTGATACCAATTCTGGAAGGAGAATCTCTTTTGAAGAACCAAGCTTGTATAAACACACTGATCAAGATTGTTGTATACATACATAAACGCACGACTTCTTTCATGGGGGTAAACAGAGACTATAGAATGCCACCTACTACGATCATTGCATACTCCTTTTGCTCTATTTGCGTTCACACATCTCGTCATACACGCATGTCGTGCGCGTTAACGTCAGTCGTAACAATAATACATGGCGGCTTTTTTATAGAACTGAAATTAATGCGCCAAGTTTCAAGTGCAATAAACCACCATTCCATGGTCCATTCTAAGGTTGCCTGGAAGAGATCGCAGTAAGCAATAAGGCCGCCCATTGTATATTTTGTAGTGTTTAATGTATTTTTTATGTTTTTTGTGGTGTACAAAAAAGTATATATAAATAAATAAATTAAAATATTGTTATCACAGCTGACATGAGTCTCAGCCCTGAGGGGCTCCTCTTTGTGAATGGAGGTGGAATGCTGGGCCCACTGAAAAGAGGTGCTAAACATATCTCGATCAGTGTACCAATACATACAACTATTTATTTCCAACTATTTCGCCAATAAAAGACATAAGATACAAATTTATTTGGATATTTTAAACACATTTGTAAGCTTTCTATGGCTTGTCGCACCCCATGTTAGTATTGGCGAGGTTTACCTGGAAGAAAAGAAACCATTTACACACAATTATTATTTAGAAATAATCTTACTTCCGATTGGTGTTACTAGTTGAAATAGTTACTTATAGCTGCCATCTATATACTCTGGCAAGAGCAATGGTGGTCCAGAGGTAACGGCCCCTGACTTACGAGATGTAGATCGTAGATTCGAATCCAGATAAGCGCTTTACTTTGTGTAAATAATTTAATCACCACTACTCTCAAAACGGTGAAGGAAAACATCGTGAGGAAACCGGCATGTCCTAGAACCAAAAATTCGAAGACTTTTGACATCTACCCGCATTGGGCCCGCGTAAATTACAGCCCACTCCCTCTCGAAGAGAAGAGGACTGTGCCCCAGCAGTGGGGATATTATAGGCTAATCATGCATACTTTTTCACATCCATTTTCTAGCCCTGGAGTCGAGTCATAGATATAACACGTCTACTAATAACATTAAAATTGTTGTTGTATTGAAGTTACATTCGTATTTACGTCATGGTGACCAAATGAGTGGTTGTGGGGCTGATCGTACACTACAGTATCACCATTGAAGGATTGCCGCTCGTGAACTCCATTTTAATTCAACGTACCACTAGCAGTTACAGTTACTAACACACTGGCACTATTACTCACCTAATTCCTTCTATAGAGAGGAACGATATGACGGGTTGGCAAGCCCGTGATCTCGTGTGGGGGTACATCCGGGATCACTAGCGGGACGTCATCTGGTAAGAACTCCGGGATGCCAATACCGGGGACTGGCTGGCTGTGCTGCCCCACAGGCGGCTCGTTGTGGATGTGCATGTGGTGGAAATGCTCGTGTTCCTCTGTGGCTGCGAGGCTGTGGTCCATGTGGGGGTCCCGGTGTGTGTGGTGGTGGTGAATGGTCTTGTACACCGTATGCGTATGCTTTATCTTCTTCACCTTGTACGGCACGTGGATCACCACCTTTTTGTTGCGACTGTGGATAGAAAAAGTGTTGTTACAAGAATAGAATACATCTCTATTGTTTCTCCGTTGACAAAAAGTTTGCCTTTGTAGAGTGCGTGCAAGATAAGCCTGCGCGACACGTTTTTAATCACTTTCGGCTTTATGATGGCAATTTTTACTTTGGAAAACACGGAACACAGCACACTCCCTTGACACCTGGCACGAACGTCTAGATGGCGGCAAACGATTAATTCTGATTTCGGCCTCGCGCTCGCGGTTATGGCATACGAAATCGTTGTTATGATATTATCGCCGCGCCAGATAATGCGTGGTATTCTGTGTTAATATCACACGCATGTTGTTACCAACATGCCAATTTGTCATCGTTTGTTAGTCGTTCTGCAGATTGAGTATCATGTAATTGATGTAACAACGACACCGGTATGTTTACATGTGGTTCACTAGCTGTTTTCTGCGACTTCGTTTGCGTGTAGTTTGTGCTTTATCATTTTTAGGCTTCCGTACTCCGTACCAAAAACGGAACCCTTATAGGATCACTTTGTTGTCCGTCTGTCTGTCCGTCCGTCTGTCAAGACTCTTTTTCCCAGGAACGCGTGAAGGTATCAAGTTGAAATTAATATCAAATACTCAAATCTGTGATCCCTTGCAGCAGTGAAAAAATCAAAGTTCTAAGTTGACGCGATCAAAAGATACGGCCTTTTATGCTCCGTTTTTGCCGCATATTTTGACACTCGCAAGGGAATGGAAACCTATAGGGTACTTCCCGTTGACCTAGAATCATGAAATTTGGCATGCAGCAATATCATGTAGCACAAGTAACGGAAAAAATCCGAAAATCGTAAATTTGTAGTTACATCACCAAAAAAATATTACTTGTGCGATTACAAACTTATTTGCAGTTGGTAAAGTAACCGTGACCTATGTCGATGTATGGGGACATCAGGTTTGCAACGGCAAAGTTAAGTTTGTCCCTCAATCCGTTTATCTTTTCGTTAGAGCAATGTTCAGTACGTTCATAGTTTATGAACTTTAGTAATTTATATAAGGACATAGGTACATAAATTGTATCACACAAGACACAAGACACTAACATTTCGCGGACATTGGTGAGTGTTACACGCTCACCTAATACTGTTACAATATTACCCAATAAAGTAAAATAAAAATAAAAATGTCCTTCTCCAGGTCCAACTCCAAACCCTATTATTATCTGTGGCGTGAAAAGGTGAAAGACAGAGTTACTTTCGCATTTATAATATGAGTATGAATAGTATGGATAATGCGCACGATTCCGACATAGGCCAGTAATTTCGGGAGCTTCCTACTTTGATGCGCGTGAGTGCGGTTTCAACGTTTCCTGTTACATATTGCATTGGATTGTGTTGTATTTCTTCTCTCGTATTGGCACGAACCATATGAGAATGATTCGTGCCGTCATAAAAATATTTAGTAGTCAGCAGGGATGTAGCGGGGTGACCGCACAGGGCGGACAAGGCGCGCGGCAGATACAAAGATGTTGGCCAACTTTTGAAATGCGCGGTGATTAACCTATGGTGATCATAGAGAACTGTACGATATTCTGAGATCAGCCAAAATGTCACAACATCTGAAGTCTCGCCTCTATAACCAGTGTAACCACTGTGTTCTGCCCACTATGATGTACGGTGCTGAACCATGGACACTCACGCAGGAGGCTGTATACAGCTACTACGACTTAGCGTCATGCTAATAGACCAAGTTCCAAACGTCGAGAGACGAAGACGTACGGTCTTCTATACTGGAAAATGTATTATGAAACTCATATGAAGTTGGGCAGGACGTCTGGCAAGGCGCAGTGATGACAGGGCTGTGGTAGAGTGGCGTCCAAGGACTGGAAGACGACTCGATCGAGTCATATAACTGTCGAAATGAGGGTGTGGTTTAGGTAATAATTAGATGCATCTCTGCCTAACCCTACGGGTATTACTGGCGTGATGTTTATGTTTTTATTTAAGTGTATGTGGATATGAATACTTACCTAGCTATAACTAGACTATCTGAAAAACTGAGAAATATTTTATCTCGATTGTGTAAGTGATCCTGACAAGCTACAGCTGCTCAAGCTTTATAATTCCGTTTGTTGCAGCCAGTATGAAAACATGTGACATCTATCAACCCGCACTGGGCCCGCGTGGTGGAGTACGGCCTCTCTCTGGCAGCGTTTTTAGCGTTTTTCGCTGTTTCCCAGCAGTGTGTAGATTATAGGCTGATTTGATACTAACAAAGTCATGATGTGTATTAGATAGGTACACGGGTATTTGCATGTGTGAAAAGAAAGCATGTTTGCATAATATTTTGTGTTATTTAACTAACGCACTGTATTACAACCCCTCATTCACACACAGCCCCTCTCTTTATACATAACATACCATATATCTATACTAGTAATAAAGCTGAAGAGTTTGGTGTGCGCGCTAATCTCTGGAAAAAGAACAAAAGTCAGAAAGAACGCTGAGAGGACACGCAGTCATAGCGCGGACGGGCGCGGGCGATGCGATGCGACAGGTTAGGACGAAGTCGCGAGCAGAAGCTAGTGGGATATAAATCACATACCGTACGCAAATTATGAAGAAAATGTTTTAATTAAACCTATAATTTTATTTATCATTTGATCTTGTTCTTTATTTCCTTACACCTACGTTCCTGAATTATTTTATTGTTTTTTTTTCCTCGGTTCGTCACCAATATAAGAAATAAAATAGGTAATAAAATAAGTAGAAAAGTGGTGATAAAGATAGGTAAATGTTTCATTTTTAAACTATGTTTTTTGTTGGAAGTAATAATAATTGTACCACAAACCTACCATACCATATCTAATAATCCTGAAACCTCTCAAATCTCCACTCTGGACTTTGTACCCCAAGTTCCAAGGTACAGACTAACTGTCTAGTTTGCGGCCAATAATATTATTGTAATCTAGTTGTAGGTAGTATTTTAAGCTACTGACGTCGTCTCAACTTCCTGTTAACCTGTGAACCGGCTTACTGTATTACCTTGACAATAAAATGTTTTCTATTTCTATTTTTTTTATCGATATGTTTCATTAAAATATTTTAAAATAAACAATAAATATGAGAATTAAATGAAGACAATGGGAATGATGATGTTTTAACATGAAGTTTCAACTGCGCAAATCCGCGCTCCTAGGTACCAACTATACCTACACTGACCTACACCCTCTACGACTGCGTAGGCTCGCGTAGCACGGTCTACGAAACATGCGTAAAAACTAAATATTCTATTCATCTTAAAAGTGTTAAATATAACTTACCTTATCTATACTTAAAGATTTGAAGCCAGTTTTCATGAAAGGAAATCTAATGATTTACGAGCATTTTGTTCGAGTTCTCTTAGACCACCCTGAGATGCTACTGATTAAATTGCATACTTCACAAACGGAGAGCAAGCTATACAATTAGTATAGTATAAAGTATCAAACGCGTATGCGCATGCGCATAAGTAGCATGTGTCATCATCATCATCATCACACTCATCACATCACTCTCCTGCCTTTATCTCAATTTAATTGTGGTCGGCGCAGCTTGTCTTGTTCTCCCATACTTCTCTATTAGTCGTCATCTCGGTAGTCACCCCTTTTCTAACCATATCATTATTCACACAGTCCATCCAACGTTTCTTTGGTCTTCCACTACTCCTAAAGGCATCGACATGCAAACTCAAAACTTTCCTCACGCCATTTTCCTCATTCCTCCGTATCACATGCCCATACCAGGACCACAGATTTCCACACAACTTTTAAGTTACCGGTGCCACTTTCAGGCTTCCTCTAATGTCCTCATTTCTTATTCTATTCATTCGTGTAACACCAAACATGCCTCTTAGCATTGTTAGCAATCTTAATCAATCTCAAATCGTTTATTGCAATCCATAATGTATACTTACAGGTAGAATAAAAAATAATAGAACCAAGTGAGAAAATAAATCTTATTATTATTAATTATGGACCCTATCGGCTTGCATTTAAGTAACATGTGTATTCGAGGCTATAGGTATGATTAACGAGGTGTGTTAGTGTGTGTTATTTCCCCTTTAGGCGGCTGTCCACGCCAGAGCACATATTGCATGGGTACATACATATGTACGTAGCTACGTACTTGCTTAATCCACCCCTGCAGAACCCCGGGCAGAGCAGGGTCGCAGAATTCAATTTTATTTGTGTCGCTAGCCATCACAGAATTGATTTTGTTTGAAAGGGGCGCACCCTTACTGCAGGATTAGCAAAGTGTTGTCCGAGTAAAATATATCGGCAGTTAATTTGAGATTTTAGTTTTATCTTCCGGTGAAACCATCGCATAACTTATAATTATAATGTTATCCCCATAGGAGTGAATATGTGTATTCTTTTTGTGTGAAATAAAGTATCTTAAATCGTAGCTTGGTATATACCCTAACCGTTCCATTCTTAGGAGTCAAAAATCTTTACTGTAGCTACTGAGTTTAAGTTATGGGTGGCCTCCTCGATATTTGGTTGAAACAAAATCTGGTAATTATAATACCAAGTACCAAACATAACACCACCCCGATTTTCCCCGAAGAGTTATGCAGAGGTGTAAATAAGTACCTATAGTGCACCCGCATTAAAGTGATTTGTCTAAGTCCCATGGAATAGGGACCTATTGCTAGTATCTATATATTTATTAGATTAGAATGCTGAGCGCTGATTTTTCAATCGACAGATAATTTTTATTCGTGGAACAAAATTGACGTCTGACAGTTTTTGTATGGAAGAACTGTCAAAAATTCAAAATTACTTCTCCCATAAAATTATCTGGCGTTGGAAAAATCAGCCCTAAATTCAAAAGCAGATGAAGTTTTGTGAACAGTCCGCAGTTTTAGTGGCGCCAGTAGCACAAAAAATTAAACGTGTTATTTTATCTTTGTATGGGCATGTGATGAAATGGAAAGTGGTGAATATCAGAAAGGTGTGATCCAATTATCAGCTGTCCCGTACATTTTGGTAGACTAGGTATTGTAGTTTTGTACGGGACAGCTGATTATTCTTTTTTAAATCTCTAAAGCACTCTGTAGATATAGGAGATGGAGGAGAGGGGCAGGAAACTAAAGGAAATATGGATGGATTGTGTGTGACGATATGAATGAAAAGAGAGTGAATGATATCGTGACAGATGACAGGAGAAAATGATAGAGAAAAATAATTTGCGATGATCTCTAGTAGGTAACTACTGACAAGGGCGAGGGAAGTTTAGGATTGAATATAAAATTAAGTTAAATATTGAACTCACCCTTCTGTATTCGCTACAAGTATGGCCAACAACGCAGCCAGGCAAAGCAGGATCTGTAAACAAAATGCATTTTGGTAATAACAAATACCTACTATTAACAAACTTATCTTAAGATTCAGGGTCACACATAAAAATGATGTATGAGAAGAAAATTTCGGACTAATGGTGACATAGACCACAGTGTCCTAACTATTATTAGAACTGCGAAAGTGAGTTTGTTTGTTTCACGCTAAAATGGTGTCACACTGAATTTAGATAAAATTTGGCACATGAGTAGACCATGACCTAGGTGAGGATAAAATATACTTTTCATCCTGGATCACAGACGAGGTCGCGGGCAACAGCTAGTGTGTATGTAGCTAGTATGTTCTGTGGCTTTAACAGTTCAATATGAATATTCATATCGTTCATGATGGCTCTCGAAAAGGCACAGAAATCCAACGTCACGCTACATACAACATACATCAAGTAATACAATAAAAGTTCGCCATTTAGTTCAACGTTTAGCCGACTTTGCAATTTGTAACACTATTTCTGAATTGCATGTACTGTTTACAAACGTTAGCATTATTGAGTTACAATTTTTTTACGAACAACGCAGGGAAGTCCTGTCATGATAAGTAGCGATAAAGAAAATGTGGAAATCGGTAGTTTCCGACATATTGCTATATTATAGTTAGTTCTAGTCTGTCACCATATCACGCAATGCTCTACTTTTAAAACAATTAATATCTAAGTTAGCAACAAAAAATATATCAAATTGTTTTGAGGTCCAAATGCAACATGTAACTTTTAAACACTTAAATCATAAAACTAATTAGGCATTAGATGCTAGCATTCAATCAATTCATCAACGCATACGCAGCTACGCGTGCCTTTCTTGGTCACGGTCGGTAGTAAAGCACGAGTGCGCTAATAAATATAATTAATTGCAATGGCTGCATATTAGTCTACTTTACACATTCAATCATTAAGATAATTAATTAAAAACGTGAGAGTGAACGCAAAACAAACCATCTGATGACTAATGAGCCGCTAACATTTAACCAAACAAGTTAATGAGTGACATGCAAATTGACGAACGTTCTCATCGGTCCCACAAAAACTTACCGCACTCCTACAATCCATAATCGTATCTATTGTTGTATAACAATGTAGTGAAAAGCACAGCAGTCGAACATGTGTCGTTTGTCGCAAAAAAATCTCTTGGAGAGATGCGCGTGTGAAATAAAGTCGCTGAATGGCGCGTGCGACGCTTTGCGCACTTACGGAAAATTTGCACTTTCCCACTGCAATGCGATGCGCCCGAGTCTAACAACCAACTAGCAATGAAGCCGATGCGCCTATCAATACTTATATATGGCATACATTAACACTATGTGCGAGTATTCCGTCCGAGCGTCCCATTTCAGAAGCTCTACTGCATGCAGCTGGCTTTGTCTAATGCCTAGAAAAATACGACCGATTTTAGGGATATTTTAACAAGATACTAAGTATAGTAATACTGCAGTATAGGTATCGCACCCGAAGATATTAAGAGCACATAATTTACGACATTTATTTAAATATCAATCTTTGCACATCAGATGAGGCATGGATGTTCCAACAACAACAGACCTTACTCTGTACCACAGATTGGTCTATGGTGAAGAGTGTGGTCTGATTGGCTGATTTGGCTGTCCATGATGATGTAGTCGTATCGTAAACTAATGGTGTTTCTATGTTCCCTTTGTGCAAGAGTAAGAGACGGTGAATGACTACCATTAAGCCGAATGGGGGAACAATCGGCTTTCACTGTTACCAAATAAATGAAAAATGAAACATTTTCCAAATCCTCAGCAAAAGCTTATTCAAATGATACTTAACATCGTAACACGATACATTTATTAGAACTTTTCTTTTTATAAAATAAGTCAACGCATGTGCATTTTTTTTTTTTGACTGGCGATCTGTGTGCGCAAAAGCTAACATTATGCCAAAATTCATATTCATACGTTCATAGGAAAACCTGAGGAAAACCTGTGATCGATGGACAAGAAAGTGATGCTATAAAAGTTCCGTTTTCTTTTTAAAAGTTAGTAAATAAATACCCAGTCTCAGACGGAGATGGCGGGATGAGCTGGAATATTTTTAAAGATTGGTCCTTGGCAGCTCTGGACATAGAGAGGTGGAAAGAGAGTAGGGAGGCCTTTCCCCAGCAGTGGGACATTAATGACTGATAATAAACAAATAAAGGTCAAACCCCTAAAATAAAAATGATGGGACTGATGACCAGGTGACATGTAATTAAAGTGGTTGGAACACTCCGTGCAGATATTGCAAAAGGTTTTTCAATGTTTTCCTTTATTATACGAAAAAAAAAAATCTACTGGATTTTCATACAGCTCGAAGGATTAGACATTGATGACTTACATCAACTGCCCTATGAGGAGTAAAGAGATGAACACACCAACAGTTCTTCAGTTAATTGTTTGTTTAACTAACTGATTATAACATTACACAATATGCATTAAGAATGTAATAAGAGCAAAAAACGTAATGAATATGTTACCGAATCTCAATCTAACTTTAAACTAAACGTAAAAATTAAATCTTTTTTACCTAATGATCACGGAAATACAAAGAGTAGTAAATTAATTGGATCCAACCACGCTGGCCGCATAACTGACTGTTTGTTTACTAATATTAACCAAGAAACTGAACCGTTGCACAAATCCATGGCTTAGACAATCACCTACCTTTCATAAAACTGTTTCACGCTGCGTAACTCGCGACTGGCTGTTTCAAATAATTATCGAATTATGGTGACGAAAGATTAATTGATTTTATAAAATATTTGGATATTGTCTAATACCACGGCGAGCCAGACGTACCAGGGCTACTCTCTAACAAATCCATCAGAATAGAAATAACAAAAGTTTAATGTTGAACAGTTTTTCATTTTATTTTTGTTGTAACAGTGCAATATAAAATCACAGCAATCATAAAGTCTGTTATTCCCTGCCTACGAGTGTATTTATTTAAGCATGGCTATTTTGCATCATTAATGTTTTCTCCCATTAATAAAAATGCAGCGCAAAATCAAGATAACACGAAGAGTCCAGGCTAACAATTACAATACAATACAAGCATTATTTAAAAATATCAGCGTCGGCTCATTAAGTACGAGCCTAGTGAAACTAATGAGAGTTGAGCAAATTATGTCTTACATTGTCATCGGTACTCAGAACGTAGAGTAGTTATACAGATGTGAAGATAGACTCGAAAGTGAAATACTCTACATGTACAGCAGACAAAACAACTTGGTGTGCAGGCAAAGATGTACGTTGAAGTATCAAAGGGGCAATTCTCGTAAATTTAAGAACGTTCACAGTCTGATCTCAGTGTCAATCTGTCAAAAATATGACTTATGTATGTCGCCGAGATGAGACTGCACTACATTCTGAACGTTTTAAATTACGCGAATTGGCCTTCAGGTTGTATGTTAATCAAAATATGATTCGCGACCGTAAGAGATATGTATTTATAGAATTATTAAAATCATCAATACAACTTTCTTTGCACTATGTATAAAGCCCCATTTACACAGTGCAAGTTTATTGCCTATGGCATACTATAAAATTGAAGCAACAATTGACTGACACAGTCTAAACAACATCTACAATTGTTGCACGATACGGGCAAGTTAGTTGCCGTTCAAAACTGGTATGGATGTAAATAGCACGTAGAATAAAATCGCATTTATTTCTGGCATGAAAATTTTCTAATAAGGGTAGATACTTAAATCAATTGTACAAGTGATTCAAGTATTGTCCGTACCGCTCTGTGTTTAGATGGGGCAAAACTTGCATGCAATAATCGTCTTGCAATTATTTCCATGGTGTAAACAGAATTCGCATGCAATTATTGAATGGTAAAACTTGCATTCAATTATTGTATTCCATTTTATGCCAATCTTGAATGGCAATAATTGAACATGCTTTATGGCATGCCATTATTGCGCTTGAACGTTCCAGAAACTTGCACCGTGTAAATGGGGCTTAAATTAACTTTTTAAGCAAGTCTCGTGTCAACAGGTTTGTCACAGGCATTAACAGCTCAAAGTACACACGTGATGTGCACTTTTGTCTCTTTTCTTGTCTGTACATTTCTACTTCGCTTCATCAAAAGAAAATTAACATCCACAAAAATAAGTTCTTATTAAGTTTTTCCGTATTTCAGGAAATACGTAGTAATAATAATAACCCTGCCGCTGTCATAGTAACGTACTAACAATAACAAGAACAGTCAATCGAGAGCATGTCCATGAAGTCTCAAAGCTGTTCTTGGACCTGTACTGAGGTCAGGTGACGATTACGCAGGTTGGTGGTAAAGATAAACCGATCTTGTCATACCTACTGTAGTACCGGTTTCGTGGTCCTTCTGGACGGTGCATGATGCCGCCAGTTACCAGGGGGAAATTCTCGTAATTTTAAGAACGTTCACAGTCTGATATCAGTCTCAATCTGTCAAAAATGCCTCTAATTTGCTACATTTTGACAATCTTTTGACATTTGTTTGTCGCCGAGAAATGGCCGTCAGGTATCGGTGGTAAATTCTTTTAACGGCAGAACGACTTGCATGAAGTTGTGCGTACGTTTCGCTGACTAAGCCCAGTCTGAAGAAGTGCCATAGCTTGCGCAGTTATTTCAAGAGCATTATCTATAATTTTGGAACAATGGTATAAGAAAAAAGGAAAAAAAAAATCGATACTCTTTTTATGTAAAACAAAACAAATAAAAAAGTAACTATTCACTTCTAGATGCTCTAATCAATAAAATTATTGTTGCTTCTTTAGGGAGGGCGCGCACGAACAACTTTGTTTCCGCAACTACTTTGAGTCTCACATCAAGGCTATGGGTTTGTATGAAAATACGCACAATAGCGACGCGACGCGACAGGCGGGAGGCATTTTTGTTCGCGGGTTTGGACGCAGCTGTCGCCCGTCTATTGGTTGCACAGAGAGAGGGAGACAGCGACTGAGACAAAAAAGTTGCTTGGCGACTAAGTTGTTCGTCCCATAAGAACTCATTTTTTTATTTTTAAACTCGTCAATTCAAATTTGGAACAATGGTGATATCGAAATAATGGCTAGTATTCAGAACTGCATAAAAACTGTTTGTCAGACTTATCGTTATTTTGATATTTTAGCTATTTTAGGCCTATAAACATAACAATGCACGGTAGATCGATTTAGGAGTCCGGGAGTGTATTAAAATTTTACGCAGTAAGTGAAATCTACACGATTACTTGGTATAAAATGGGTTTAACGTATATTACTCGCGACGAGTGACTACGTACGACTACGTAACAAATTCAATGGCACGGAAATAGCAAAAAGCAGTAATCTAACTGCAACTACAGAATTCATACAATATTACCTTTCATTGGCCCACGCAAATTACTTCCTCAGATACTCTGGCAATCAAATAAGATACGTAACCGATCATTAATCGCACACAGACAATCCGTTCTATAGTTCTAATTGTACTAAATGCAGTTTCTAACTTCATGTAACACTTTCCTCGTTTAGTTTCGTAAATCCAGTGTAGGCACCTTTTTGCCTGACATTTGTTTATTTAATTTCGTTGCCTAGAATGAAAAAAACTTTGGCTCATACAAATGTACATACAGAGGCAAAAATAATAAAATAAATATGGAAAGCATACCGGACTATCTTGAAAATGTTTCCAAAGGGCATAACGCAACTCCCAATCTTCAAAAAAAAGAGTTGGTTTATTCCAAGTAACGTGATTCCTCCCAATCTTGTAGAAATACATCATCGGTGGATTGAGTTGTGGGGCCTCCTTGGCGCGGCGCGACACGATGTGGTTGACGTAGGTGTACAGCACCGGCGCCTTGTGCACCCAGCAGATCAGCGACATGACGGAGACCACGACGGCATGCATCCAGTAGCGGCACGGCGCCGCGATGTTCTCGCCGTTCAACGCCAGGTCCTGGATGGCCATCGACAAGCAGGCGGCGGCGGCGGCCGTCAGCCCGCACGGCACCTCCAGCACCACGCAGCACACAATGCTGTACATCGTCTTCAGGTTCACAATGTTCGTGCCATGCATTTTGACTGCTTTCATCAGGTAAAGATTGAGCTTTTCTCTGTGATGCCGGATGAACAGCTTATCTTTAAGATCGTATTCCCCTAGTTTTAGTTGCACCTGAACATGGATATTTATTCACAGTTAGGTACATAAAATAACAAAAATTGTACATTACGATACGTGTGACTTACGTACTCCATTATTGCACGCCGTGCTCAAAGCGCACTTAAGTCCCGCTTTTCTGTGCAAAAATAGACTCCCTAAGTCATAGAAAAGCTTGACTGAAGTGCGGGTTAAGGTCACAGAGTTCTATAAATAATTAATAACATACGAACTCAATTGAGTTTAGAAAAAACAGACCTGAGTAAATTCGTAGAATAGCGTAGGAACTATGAGATATTGTGCGTTTTCTTGTCGATCTAAGAATTTTAACAAGAGCCTGCATCCCACGAGGCTGTTTGTAGCTTTAGTGGATCCTACAAGATTCACTAGCACGTGCTCAATTAAACCTTCTCCGAAGCTGTCTTTGTACAGATGCACTTCATAAAAATCGGCGGCATGATCCAACAGTGTAGAGAACTCTAAAACATTCTCTTGATTCAAGTTGACCATTGAAAACCAATTTAGCATGGTTGTAATGATCAACATTCGATGCTCATTTTCTACCCTCTCAAAGATGCGACGAAGACACACTTCGAAGCCTCTTCTTAAATATTTAGACACGGCTGATCTACCATTGTCTTTGGATATGGTATAAGCGAAGAAGTCTAACAGACGGGTAACGAACGGTAAAAGCTTCTTGTTGTCGATAATCCAGTTTGGACTTAAGAGTAAATTATAAAATACTTTCATGCGATGCCTCGTTACAGCCTTTACATCGGTAAATAGAACGTAGTGAATGTCAGTCAGCATCATATTGAATAATGTCGTTCTTCCTCTATCAAAATAGAGGAGCACTTCCAGGATTTGTTCAACAAAACTCTCAAAAGACCAAAGGCACACGTCTGTAAAGAAGTTGAGAGTAATTTTAATAGTAGTTTCGCTACGTTCAGGTAGCAACATGTCCATGGTTGTTTGAAAGGCTGCTTCTGCCTTCTGAAAGAGTCGCTTCGGGAAAGCGCTGCATGGATTCCATGATTTGAGCGTTTTTAGTTTAATTCGCATTCCAAAGTAGTACACCAGGGTTAAAGAACATAGGAGTAACTGCTTGAAATCATTTTCTTGCAGAGCATTTCTAGAACTGTGTTTTAAAATGAACTGCAATTTCTTTATAGCTGCCACCTTATTTTGATGGTAACTGGAATCTAAACTCATGGGCATGTAAGCGTCAGTAAGTTGGTTTATATTCTCTTGGAGATCCTCATTGGATAATAAACTATATTTTTTTGATGAAAACATTATTATTTCTCACACTGCACTGAGTGCATTCACTTTTTGCCTGGCTGCTTTAATTATGATTTTGCCCTTTGTTACACGTCGCAATTACGGTATACATTATTATTCTTAGACATCAAGAATTCTTGAGCATCTGCGCTTTGGCTTTTATACTTCCCCATCCCCATGCTTTTCTTCAAACTTCAACTTATTGCTGGCTTAAGTTCCACAATGCCGTAGATTTAAATTATATTTTTATCACTTGCGTTCCATGACAGTTTATGACTAACTTGACACTGAAATGAGCAGACATGAATGACAGCCTAGCCTCATCACAAAAAGTTTAAATCAGTTTAATTATCAAACTATTTCATGTATTAAAACTTTTCACAGCAAATTATGAGTGAAGACCTGAACTAGTTGAACCTATCTTAACCTTACAGCTGAACACGTTGCAGTTCGCCACATGCGCGGCAGCGATCGTCCTGAAAAAGTCTGTCTGAGTTCAGACAGACTTTTTCAGGATGATCAGATTTTTTCCTAAGGAGTGGTAAGATACGTGTGATTTCAATATGTACGCCTTAAAAGTTGATTATGCCTTTAATTACACCATAATTCCATTCAGACACGTATATTCGACCACGCTAGGCGGCAGAAATGATATGGTGGCCCCTTCATAAAGGAGCTCTACTTCTACTATAGCACCTATAATAAAGGGTTAACAGAAACACAACAATATGGTTTTATGTTTATTAAGAATGAATGAACACACGTTGCGTTGTCCTTACTCTATCAGTCTTCGTGATCCTTTGTAGGAAAACCTCGCACAAGAAGCTAATAATATTAATTCTAGATATAAATATCAGAGAATAGAGGTTTTCTCTCGATAAATTAAATTACGAAATAAATTATACAAAAAGTGAGCGAGTCATCGGTGGGATAACTTGGGGTTGAGTCTTACTCTACTGCTTGTTTGTATTCTGTGAGTTGTCTCCTTGGACTTGCTGTGGCACGTTGTAGGCGGGTTGACTGTAAGTCTGCGCCATGTAGGGTCCCGGCCCGACTTGTTCCTGGAGTTTCTCGGCCTCCTCAGGGGCGACGGGACACATGCAAGGGACGAGTTGAACGTGTTGAAGTGACACGGGGGTAAGACTCGCGCCTGCGGGCACGCTGATGGGGATCGGCTGTGGATTCTGTTGCATCATTTCAGGTAGCTGGTACTGCTGTGGCTGGATCTGGTACACCTTGCGAGACTCGTAGGGGGTGTACGTGTATTGGTACCGGTAGCCTGGTGACATGTTTGGAGGCATAGGCTGCACCCACGACTTCTGGGCCGACGACTGGCTTCTGTAACAAGTGTATGCGCTGTGTTACGGTTGATTGAAAAGTTTTGTACACTAGTAGGTACGTAGCATCGCGATGCTTAATTAGATATAAATAAGTTAAAAACAAGTGTGAGCACTTCCACTTATAGGGTATCAATAGGGTATTTGAGAAAATACCTGAAACCTGCACATGCTTTGAATAATGACCCTGAACAATGTTTGTTTTGGGGCTACCTCTTTAGCACTGTAGCAGGTAAATACACTGTTAAATGGACTCAAGCAAACTTTACAAGCAAAAGTCTACAAAAAGGCCACGCCAAACAAAACCCTAAACTAAAATGTCCGTGTCTCAGCACAAAACACGAAGAATATTTAGGAAATACAAATTGTAACATAGCAAAAACCGCTAATAAAAAGTTCATGTATGGCTGGGGCATGAAAATGCACATAAAATATAGGTATTTTCACGAACAAGGAAACGTGTGCTTTTTTATCTGCAATGTTGTGTAAATGACTCGTCACATTTACACAACATCAACACGGTAACTGCCAAGTTGCTTGTGACATGGAATCCACTACTTCCAGAAGTATCGACTACACAGTAATTATTTCACACCGGTAATCGAGTAGCTATTAACATTACTTAATAATTATGAACTGAATATATTTGCTATATAGGTGAATGACGAAGCCGCTGGAGTCGACCGTACAACACGGCTTATAGCCCCTATAAATCAACTGAATAACCTATGTACATTTTAAAGTGATCTACATACATTTTCAATTCCTAATTCACATTACACTATATTACGTTGTGTGGCACGTGTCCTCACCACAATGCAGGAGGTTCATCATTCAGGTTGCATACATCATCACCCAGTTAAATCGTGATGCACTTCGTATTAGGTTTTTGCATGGAGCGAACAGTGACTGCCGGATCTTTACAACCCAATTACTGGGGTTTAGGCACTGGTTCCTTTAGACTAAAAGATATTTCAGACATATGAAGAGCTACGCTACGCTACGCCGTAGGGCGTAGTAATTTCGTAGGGCTATGGCATTCTATCTCTACCCTCTTATAGCTACCTGCGTAGGCCCTAAGGCGTAGCAGAGCCGTAGAAGTAGGGCGTAGAGTACACCATTACTAAAAGTTTACTAATCTATTATATCTTATAGTACTATAACTTCGGATACCAGCATTAATTTGTAGGAAACAGCCTTTTCTAAACTAATACAGGACGGTATGTAATACACAATGTAATAGGTAGGATATACTATATGTGATGTAACTAACCCCTAGCCCTACAAGACAACTAAAGAAAATTCGCATTTAAATAAAATAATTCGCTCATGCTTTTACCTAAATTAAATAATGTCAAAATGAAAGGTTTATAAACTTACGAGGAGTCTGAGCCCCACTTCAGGAAGAACGCCTCTGAGGACGCGACCAGCGCCAAGCTCAGGAGGAACTGCATCTACAAACAAATGAGCGTCGCGTTAGACTTGCATTCAAAAATCAAACTTATTTAAACTTGGCATAACCTCACGCCTGTACTATCCCATCAGCAGAGATGTTCTACAGTTTATAAAACACATGATATGGTCAAGTAAATTCCCATTAATCAGGCACAAATCCAGACTCCGCTGCTACTGAGATATTCAGATTATAGACTTAAAAATAAATTAAAAAGATATTATTTAGAAATGTATTAAAGTGCCTAACCTAAGTCTTAAGTGTGAAGTTTAAGTAGTGTATAAAGACTCGCCAGACCCCACAGTCAAACCACTACTACGGATTTGTGGGGCTTAGTTTTAGTTTATATTAGGTATTTAGTATGCTGTGAACTTCTAATAAATAAATAATTCCAATTGGAAAACTCAATAAGGCCTTGCTTTACCCAGGGATCGAACCCAGAATCACAGTCAGCAGTCGCACAGGCGATGACGACCACTCATTTGGACTACAAACAACTGCAGTAAAAAACTATGATATTCTTAATAGCAACACCGTCTTTATAAAAACAAGACAAAATGAGAAGTGACGGTTACGTCAAACAGTCACGTAACCACCGAAAATGTAAAACAAAAACAAAATATAATCAGCGCACTCCATATAAGATAAGGGGAAAATGAAAGTATAACTCGTTATTTACGAGTACAATGATAGGTGCACAAGTCGGTAATACATAACAATACTCTACTTTCTCATAAAAAGGTAATGATACAACATATTACAGACAGGTGAAAATTACAGACTGAATTTTCGGAAAGTTCAACTTTCCGGTAGGTCCTCACTATTAATATCATGTTTTTAAGGAGTGTTTACCCACAATTAGCCATTTATCTAAATCTGGTTTAAAGTTTATTGACAACTTGATACAAGTTCAATAAACAGAGTAAAACGAAAATTTACTAAAAGGAAATAAATCAGGCTGAGCGCAGAGCAAAATTTCGCAAAGCATTTAACAACATAACTACATATTTTAGAAATTACAACGCAAGCTCTTATATAGATACCTACCAGATTTTTGTCAAAGCCTTTTTACAAAAAAAACAATGTTCTAATATTACACAGAATTTGATATCTCTCAACTCGATGCTAATTAGAGGTATCCTCATCTACTAACTTTCAAGATTAATGATCGTCAGATATAAAATCCTCACTACTCAACTATGCATTTGTTAATTACAGTTTTTTTAAATAAACAAGTATGTTGTTTGTCGATGGAGAACCTCCCATTCGGAATTGGATTTTGAAAGGAGATAGGAACTCTTAATTGTTGGGAAGTAATTACACAATTTCGAGGTTTAATTTGTACAGTCAGGAGAAAAAAATCTATTTTTATGGAGTGTTTGACCACACTGATCACGCTGCATTCCCTTATTTCGCCACATACATTATAAAGAGATTTGTACCGGTCCGTAGATAATCGTTAAATGGTGCGTCCCAGTCCCAAACTCGTAAATGTTTAATTTATCTTCAACGCTTCGCCTACGAATGTGTTTATGTCATCAACTTCAACTGTATTTACTGCAGCGATCTTTTATTCTTTCACTTCATTCATTTATAAAATAAAATGGGAATTTAAGTCAATTCTTATAACGTCAATGAAAGAAAAAAAAACTTCCAAAAATTTTTAAGTTTTACAAATATTTAGTTATAAAAACAAAATACCTCATAAAATAAAATAGCAAGTAATAAGAAGGACATGCCTACACAGTAAATAAGAAAATCAAATATCAAATAATAAGAAAGTGAAAAGGAAAATCGATTGGTTAATCTAACATTTAACCCTAAAAGGCAAGAAGTTTATAATAGCACGGGATTTAAATCGATAACTCGAATTCACAAATACAATAAATTAGTAAATGGATGGGTGTCACAACAGAGATGTTATCAAACGGTTGCCGACTTCATGCCAGTAGACTAGCCAATGAGCCAGTAGGCAGGATGACTTGCATCACTCGCCACTCTCCCTGCTCTCATCAACTATCCATTCAGCCTTGTTATTGCCACCATATAATATAAATTGAAATTTTACTCAACAATAGACAATCACTAAACACGAATAATGTAAACACGAAAATGTGATAAATCTATTCAAATAAGTATTTGATTGTCGGCAGCGTAGACATTTCTTTTTTTTTTGTTTCAATCGTAGGTAGTTAAAAGTTAATGTTAGTTTAACGGAAACTTTTGTTAATAACCGTATTTATTCTACAAATAAACTTATTTGAAGTTAATCTAAAATAATAATTCCAATATCGTAACAGTAATAATAACGAATAAATGAAAAAAATATTAGCACTAATAAGTATGTTTATAGCGGTACAAAAAAAATCGCAAGTGGATAATAGGATAAACTTGACTCACCACTCTAACTGTTTCCGGACTCATGGCACTTGCCGAGACGTGCTAACTAGACGACAGAAGGAGCCCAACGTTCACCCCCTCCGAGATTGGATTCAAAACTACTGGTTCAAGTCGAACAAAGAATTAAAGAGCTATACACAAAAAATATAGTTATTTTGGGAACGAAGATGCGTGCACCCACTCCGGCCGCGGAATGACCGATCCCAGGGGAACACTCGTTTTTTATACACGGTTTCAGAAACATTCCGTCCTTAAAAGCCGGTCTCCGACCTCAACATGAGGTATAATAATAATCTTATTAACTTATCTACACTTCTATCTTTACTTAGAACGTACCGTTATATTAGCCTGATTTTAAAAAAGGGCTTTCTTAGATACTGGCCACTTAAGATAATTTCACACTTTTTTTCTGAGGGCGGCTAAGTGTTTTCATATAGAGTTTTTAAAGTGAGGTGTGTCTATCGCAGCGCCTATACTTTCTCCGGTTTAAATTATCTACTAAGCTATATTACACAGACTGTTATTAAGAGCATAAACTTAACGTAGGGAAATTAATCAGGCGTTCTAGGTGAAGGAGTACCTACTCATCCAATAACGTTGATTTATGAATGATCTATAATTAATTCAGTCAACGGTGAAGACGGTAAATTAAATGCTCATCTAGGTTTTAAAGTGCTATCTGGATAAGGTGGTTAGGTAAAAAACGAGTCCAATTAAAGATGCAGATTTATCAGACGGTCGAAGTGCTAATCGATGCAAATAGCACCCTATCGTAACACTATCAATCTGAGTCTGAATCATTTTAAAGGATATTGCTAATTGCTTCATATCTATGTTCTAAAACTTTTTTGTGCAATAATGTATACATATAACTTAATTATTGTTGTTGAACTGTCAAAATGAAAGCCATTCCTAATGTTAATGTGTTAGGTACGCAATTACCCGGCCCGCTGGTGCTGAAATAGAAGTGAAAACAATCAACTTAACCCTATTCGCGTCTACATTTTGACAAAAGACGGTCGTTCGGTCTCACCGACTCCTCAAACAGCGTGTTGTACAAGAGGGCGGCGCTCGCGGTTAGCTGCCCACGTAATGGCAAGGAAGGATGCGGCTGACACTCGTATCGAATCGTCGGGATGTGTTCATTATCAAGTCCACTCGAACACTCTGTGAAGCTCTCCTTGCTCTGCCTTCACTGGCCGTGCTACACCGAGCGTGAAATCTTAAATGGGTGAAGTCAACAAAGTGACACTATGATTGTCAAAAAAACGCGTAACGGTCCTAAACTTGTAGTTAAGTAAATAATTGAACCCGTTTAAGACAGGAAGTCAATTGATATCGGCCCTTAACAATGAACACGTGATTAGGGTTCTTACGATGTTGGCGGATTGACTATCAAAACTCACAGCCGACCCTACCTATTACTGAGAGGTGTTAGTGTGCTAAAATATTAGATGCCTACTCCTCATCTGCCTAGGGCCTGACCCTAGCCTTTAGCCAATTACGTTGGGGTCAGCTTTTTTCCAGTCTAACCAAATTCAGAAGAATACCAGTATTTTTACTAATACCACGATGTAGATTTTTATGATGTGACATAAGTTTGTCACACACACACGCACCCAGTTGATTGAATTCGCCTGTATTCCCTATACACGACTCAGTACCTATAGAGTTTGATTATTGCAGCCGTCTGTCATCTCGTCCCTACCCACTTCACAGACTGGATATGTACGAGTATCTATAGACAAAATCAGCAGCGACTGTCATAAATCAATATTCAGGCTTGTATTTAATTTCGCCAGCCAATGAAATGATGTGAGCCCCGGCCGCGCACGGCGACCAGCTTCTCCACGCAAGTGCAAAGCGCACTTGTTCCCGCCGTAAAAACAGTGGAGTCCATTATGATAACGTGAACTTTTAACAAAAAGCTTTACTTTTTTTTTGATAGCTCGTTTAAAGTCAAGTACAGTGGTGCTACAGCTTTGGTGTCCTAATAAGAAATGATGAGGTGGACAAGTTCTATCAGACTAATGCAGTTTTTTTTTTTGGCCGGCACTTTCACATTTGGACCAAAATGGATGATGTCCTTTCGATTTATTTATAAAGCAACCTGTCAACTATAAATTAGTAAAAAGCCGCGATAAAATAAGTGACTTTAATATGCAAGTGTTATACGAAAATGTTTAAACACCCGCCGTCAAACCGGCCACGGATAGGGTAGGTTTTCTTTTAACTATATAGATGTAAAAGTTACTATGTCGACTAATGTATAGAAACTTCAGGACAACAAAGAGTTTTTAGGATGCAAGAGCGAGCAATGCGAGCTCGAAAAGTTTTGCTACCGGATGGCTGGCTATTAGATTATGGTGCTTGTATTAAGGTACGAGTAGCAGGGTAGAATAGGTATACTTAAACTGCATGCTTGTGAACAAAGACAGCGCCGTTCGTCACAGTCTGCCACCCCGGGCCATGACCATGACCCTATTGGCCATAGGATAAATACGCCACTGCTATCGAGGGAAATGCTTTTTTGAAAAAAAAAAAGAAAACGGAAAAGCGAAAAAAAAATAAACAAACAGGCGCCAAGATGATGCAAGCTTTATTGAGCTTCGTCGATGGGTTGTTTGGCGCCGACACATAATTAGTAATTAACATTAATTTAGGAGCTTAGTTACACAAGAAAGTTTTTGTTATTTTATTTTATAAAACGGTGCCCCACATTAGGAATTTCTCCTGTATCGTGGGTGCGTTTACAAACATTTAAATTCATATACGAAAACAGCCAGACCCGGAGCAACTACTTGAAGGCCATACAAATATTTGTTCCGTGCGGGAATCGAAACCGCGCAGCAGGCAATCGCTTAACCACTGCGCCAACCGTGCCATCATTATATTTATTTTGCTTTTCAGTTTCATTTTTCGTCGGTTTAATTTTAATAGAGATATCCACCTGACCGAGTTTCATCGGTCAATCTCTACGGAGATTAGCCAGGTACGCAAGGAGATATTACTTAATATAGTGCCCTATTGAATGCGCAAACACAGGTGCATTCTCTGTTCCTCTAGGTACACTCATAGTCCGATGGAACGGTAATCTGACACGTCCAGGGAGAGATCAGGCGCAGGGCCAACTGCTTTAAATACGTCGTTTCCGAGGTACGGGGGTGGCAGCCAAAGGCGACAGCATATTGGGTATTAAGATCCTTCACTAACCTGAATAGAATTGATCTGTCCAGTGTCCGATGTAAGTAAAAATCGATACAATTCCAGATTAAGAAAGAAGAGTGGCTCTTTGCCTCAAGTGCCCCTCAAGTGGCCCCCCATGGCCTTTGGCTAAACGATCCGTGGCTCGCTAGTCGCTTGCCATTATGCACCTGTTTGGCATTAGTGAATCGTCTAGTTTAGTCTAGTGGATCGAATGATTTCCCAAACCAAACCAAATACGTAACATCGAAATCCTTCGGCGAACAGAAAACTGGATGATGATAGAGTTAGAAAAGACATCTTTCTTACATAATGTCAAGCATGGAGTAAAGTCTACCGTCCACTGCAACGTATACCGGATCGTATATCGGAGTACCGTGGCCGTGAGTCGCAGCCTAGTGAATAATCCCGCCTACATTTTCTTATGTACAAATCGAAGGTAGTCGCCTACTTCGGGTCAAGAAACCCAGAGTATCCGATAGGTCGTTGGGCTGACGACATCGAAAAAGTGACAGAAAACACCTGGAAGGAAAACGTACAAAACGAGGATGAATGTGCACTGACTTTACCCAGCAGTGGGAGATTTCGGGCTGAGATGATGGTGAAGAAAAAATTGAATGGTCTACAAATTCATCTGATTGATCATCTGATCATTTTGTAAACGACAACTCCTGCTAAGTGCTAATACACACGAGCGACATGCGTCTGTGACAGAGGCAACAGCAGCCGTCGACACCCGTCGACGCGTGTTGGCTGTGCTCATGTGTATGCACACTAAAATGATTACTTTCTTTCCTATTTTCTTTCTTTTTTTTTATTTATTTCATAGCGTAGTTTATTTCATACCTAAACTGCTAGCTACAACTACCTACCTAGTGGTTGGTAGCTAGCACTGAAAACTGAAACCGCTAACTGATTTAGGTTATAAGTCGTCTCCATAGTTTTTTAAGCCCTAATCCTCTGCAGTAGACCAAATCAAAGGCCCACGTTCAAATCTAGACTCTAATGTAAAGATCATAAATATTAATTTTCAAAGTACTATGCAGTTTTTCCGTCATAGGAAACCGTATTTCGCAGTTTCGTGTAAGGCTCGTTAGTTCAGTGGTCAGAACGCCCATACTGAGGTAGTCGGAGGTTCAAATCCTTCACGAGCTGGCCGTTGTAGCATTTTTGATTATTTTACCTTTTTTCATATGCAATTTTTTTTATAAAAAAAATATTATGAGACATTATAGTATCTCAGAGGCACGTATGCCAATATTTATTTGGAGTGACAAGTACTTGCTGACGACCAGGTTGGCTTACGTTATAATTCGCTGAAAGCTTTTAGAGAAAAAGAAACAGTGCCTAGCACCAACGATGATTTTTAGGGAGCGTTTATTCCCCTCCTGCCCTGATCCCTAATTTTTTGGGGTCGGTGCAGAACGCAACTTACTTCTACGTCTTTTACCTATCTATAAATCTACTGACCTCTCAATGTTCACTTCCTTTACTTATAGCCCATATAAGTCTTCCGCCCGTCCATGTATGTTTGGGTAAGCCTCTTTCCTTATAGTTATTATACAGAATGATTTTGAGATAGGTCTGTATGTCAAACCTAAAACTCATCGACAATAAATGTCAAAAACTTGAGAAAAACGTAGGTAAATTGGAGGCATTTTTGACAGATTGAGACTATTTATATATATAAAAATGAATCCCTATTTCCCGTGGTCACGTCATAACTTGAGAACGTCTTTACTGATTTCATCCATCTTTTTTTTTAAGTTTTCTAATACTTTGTAGGACGAAGTCGCGGGCAAAAGCTAGTACCAAATAAAAACATTCTTAAAAATACGGGAATTGCCCCTCTGATAGGAGGTAGAGAAAACCGATTTAAGGAAGCACGTCGTCGACCTTTAATTGTATCAGCAGACTACAGGATGATTATGTCTGATTTGTTTAGACACCGGCCACACATTAGCCATGTGTTCATAAAGTCAATGCACAACCATAACTGTCTAACAGTTATGGTTGTGCATTGTTATTGTTGGTCACCACCGCGGAGATGTTCTGGTTCTGCAAGCCATACCCACAAGGCAGAATAACATAATAAGCTCATAATGTTCCCACTGCTATCACACAGGCCTCCTCACAGTGAGAGGGAGTGGGCCGTAATCTACCACGCGGGCCCAGTGCGGGTTGTTAGATATCACGTCTTCGAATTTTTGCTTCTAGGACATGCCAGTTTCTTCACGGTGTTTTCCTTCGCCCTTTTCAGAGCAATGGTGATGAAATAGTTTACACGAGGTAAAGCATCTGTCTGGGTTCGAACCTACGACCTACAAACCTTTAAGTCGAAACTAGAACTTAGAAGGCACTAATGTTTATGTAAAATAAAATACTTCGTTTTTTTTATGGATATTCAGACCCATTTCAGTATTTTTTACCAGTGCAATGGTTGGTGATCCCGAGCTGCGTCCGAGTAGCCAGTGGGTGGTAAGGTGGTAAGACTGCTTGACGTAAGGGTGTATTGTATGGCTGATTGAAGCTATCCGTGTATAGGGGAAGCAGTTTTACTCTCTTTCACAAATCATGTGAGATAATTAAAGTCGACCAATTAATTAAACAACAAACTTAAAATACAAAAATACTTTATTAAAAAGTGACATTTCAATATTCAAAGACTGAAGAAAATTTTAAATGGGTTTTAACAAAATAATAATGATACTTTGACCTTTCACTCATCATCAAAATTGAATCTCCTCATACCGTCGAAGCGAAAACCATAAGCGGCTGCATTTTTCACGTCGACTAGCGCCGGGTTGCGGTGCTTGTAGAAACTACCATGGCCATGTGCGGGCCGCGACGAGCCGTTCGGCACGCCGTGCGCCTCTCGTGGATAGAACGCCTCGAACTGCCCGCTAGAGGGTAGCACATCCTTCAATCCGTCGTCTTCCGGGTCGTACGGACGGCACACAGAGACCGCCACTGTCGCCAAAACAAATATCGTACAGAATGCTAGCCGCATCTGGAACAATCGCACAGTGTGTACACAACAGTTAAACTAAAAAGACAGTAAAAAAAAGAAACATTACGTACTATGATAACTAGCGATGGCAATGAATTATGAACAGATCACCCGGACGGTGCTTATTGCGCAATGGCAGACGGGTAGGTCGCAGTAATAACGTATTGAATGAGACCGGTGTAGTTTCGACAACGGGCGGCCACAGTCGATCACCTTGAGGCCGAGCAGCTCATGCTAAAATCCGAGAAGTCTAGCAGGCGGGGCGTGACGCGCGCGGTTCCGCAACACAATACTTTCCCTTCGCGGGTTGTAACACACCTACTGCCGACGCCAGCGCCGCCCGCACACTGCTGGGCCTGGCCGCCGCATGAGTGCTCATATACGCTAACATCTTTTCATACGCAACTGTACTAGGACACGTGTGTATTGCTCTCGAGTACTAGTTGTAAGTAGGTTACGTGTTAGTGGTTAACGAAAGGGATGAAAATTCGGGATTTGAAAAAAACGCTCGTCTCATCCCACATGTTATCTTTAATGAAAATAAATTCCCTCGAAAACTTATTATAATTATAGACAAAATGACATTTAGGACACTAGGATATTTCAAAATGGTTTAATAATTTAGTTCTACATATTTAGAATGTCTGTGATTAGCAATTAAATTACTAATGTTCTATAATGATGCATTATGTCTTTTAGCAAAATATTTGTTACTTATTTAGAAACATTATAAATAGATATCTTCAATATTACAACAATGACTGAAAATGGCTGCAAAATAAATTTTCGTTTACTAAAGGCAGTGGCAATACTTACTAAGGTACAATAGGTACATATCTACTCTACGTCTTTCCTTATGCGTGTTTAACAGTGTTGACCCAAATGCAGTGATCAACAATACATGTCTTGTTCGTAGTGTCCGCACAACAGTCTACGGTGAGATTCAACAGCTACTCGCACGATACAATCTAGTTCTAGATATTAAGTATATCAAATCGTCGAGCGCTTTCTGCGGTTACGTAATGTAGGTAATAACAAGTCATGTAATTCTCGAAATTCTTATACATCCATTAGTTGCTTTATTTTGACTTTAATTCTATGATATTGTAAATCCTTGACAATTAAATAACAGTCTATGAGTTACGCAATATAAGTCACGGTCAAAATAGGTAACGCTCAGTGTCTGTTACAACGGCTGAAACACACGCTTGTATATTGGAAACATATTGCCATGCATATTGGATCGCGCATATTAAGCGTTTTTTAAATTTATCTTTTCGGACCTTCTTGATTTCGAGTTTGAGTATCCATCATTTCATAATATTTTTCTAGGCACGGTCGATTGTGAATTTTTAATTTATAATTATGTAACATAGGTAATTTTGCAAGTGTATATTTATAAGTGTAAGAGCAGAACAAGACTTAAAATGAATAAGAAACTAACGCGCACTTCAGACAGTAGTTATTCGCCAGGGTCATAGTATCGTAAACATATAAGATTGAAAGGGGCAGCGTAGAGAGAGTAGAACACTACATGTTATTCTACCGAACTATGGGTTGCCGATGCCCAAAACTTAGTGCAGACGAGGCGGCTGCTTGGTGTCAACAAACGGGGCTCATTTTGAAAGCTAGTTCATTGTACAGCGCGGCCGGCCGAGGTGCGTGACACACTGGGCCAAGGGTGACGCACTGTCACCACGACACACGCCGTGTGAACATCACATCACCACATCCGACAACCTGTCCCTATAACTTAAAACCTCATAGGTATATACAAAACAAAATGTATCCTACGCGTTCCTACGTAAATACCATTAATTCGATCGAAAAAATATATCATGTATCACGCTTAGAGTAAGAAAAGCTTAATGATATAAAAGCAACAAGTCATAAACGAATACTTAGGCCATCTTGCACCGTGCTTACTATTGGCTACAGTTAGTAACAATAAATAATTTAATACTGGACAAGTGGTCGACGGCGTTAACACAACATGATTAATATAACAGTTAGCTCTAGTTACATTTACTTCTAGAATACTAACTTAACTCGTGCAACACAAAATATCTTATGAGTAGTAAACGTCTAAACAACATGGTGTGTGTGTATGGTGGTGCAAGGGCCTTTACAATGTAGCTGATTATGGTATATTACATGTACATATTAAATAGTGGATAAATGTGGTAGTTTCACAGATCGATCTAACATACTAGTGAACCATCTACGAACAGTACTACTTTAAAAATAATGCACATCTAGTTTACTTTGATAATAGGGTCAGCTTTCATAGAGGCACAACGTTGAAAAATTGTATATTCTGTTACACCTGAGTTAAACTTTACTAACAACCAGATAATTATATCAATATTATACTTAAATATCGTAATATCATGAAAGATATTTTGATTATTTCTATTACACTTATATAAAATTCGCAGCCGTAATTAACGTTAAGTATTGGTGTTATATGAAGATCACATAATCATTAAGTATTACGAGTACACGAATCTTTACTTAAAACATTACAAAACATAAGACATTGGGGTTTAAAGACTTACATAAAGTTCATCTGTTTGAGTTAAGTAGTGTATCATTAAGACTGATATTAAATACTAAAAAGCTAAATTATTTGTTCACTAAGTAATCACACAGCACAACTATAAATAGATACAACTGCGAACATTAATATGAAAATAGTTATAGCTATTTAATGCTAATTTTGAACCTGTCGAAGTACAAACTATGGACTTATATGTAATCTGTTAGTGTACATCTTTCGGGCTTATTCGGCGATATTCTTGAAATACACAAATCATCAATCATTAAATCCATCACTGGATGTCCACACAAGCCAGTTGCTATTGTTAGCATCAGCCCGTCCAAAGCTCCTGCGCGCAGACTGCGACAGTACTATACTATACTTGCACAAGTCTGGTGTGTCGCACCGGACATCGTTACCATCATACAACAAATATTAAATTACGAACTACTCTAGCTTTTCAACGAAAATATTCCACAGCGTACCACGAATTGGTGTTATAGTTTTGAAAAATAAGACACAATGTCAGAACCGATCGCTCTGTAAAGGCTGCTTGTTATGCGTACACCGTGAGTTACGATTTCACCCTTCTTTAATTAAATCATCACAAATAAACGTACTGTTTGTACGTTATGTCTATGATCACTGCATCATTTTGTAACATCTCACTAATTATGAGGATACCTAATACATTAACTCTGGTGGTTAAATATCCAATAATTTATAAAATATAATTATATTAAGTTATTTTTTTATTGCTACAAACTGCATTACTTATAGATTTTATTACTTTGCTACCATAGGATAAAGAGAATAAAACTTACATTTCTAAAATATTTTCGAATACGAACTATGTAGCTAAAATAACGGGTCTTTTACATTACTATCGTAATGACGTAAGCCAAAAGTTTAATTAAAAAATACAATTTAAGTAATCGTAACAAACCCGCAAAAGTTTTATAATGACTGAACGCTTCACCACTATGATACTTATATTTATTAAATATTTAAATATTGCAGATTAGCATCACGTGATAAATAAGTGATGAATAAAGTGATATAAAGGCAATAAAAGTGACAGACTGTGGACAACACACAACATTCAATCGCAACGTTAAATATTTGCAAAATGTATTAACAGTATTCCATTCAAATATTATGGTGATACATTCTGAGATGAACGCCATGCAAACAGTAAGTTATTAAACAATCCATTATCGCGAGCTTTGATGAGGAACGATCTTGCGAATCAAGAGGTGGCGTTTACCAATGAGTGATGGGTTATGTGCAGGACGCCAAAGGCATCTTACTAGTCATCCGGAGCAACCATACTCTAGTACCTAGTAGTAGTACAGTCACGAAAGGAGATAAGTAACCAGAATCAACTGATATAGTTGAAGTTAATTAAGATACCGATGCATGTTTTCGAATAAAATGTAATTTATTTTTTAGAAAACAAATAGTTAATTTATCAGATTAAAATTCATACGAAAATATCTATCGGTTTCTTGCTAAACTTCAACTTTATCCGACGACTCTGGTTACTTACCTCTTTTGGTGACTGTACATTAACCCCCTTATTACACAATACAAGGTTTTTCTTAAGATCAGGTGTAAACCACCGAGTCAGTAATTGAATTAAGAACCTAATTGTCATAGAAATGCAGTTCTTTGTACAAAAATAATAGCTTAGTTCGATGCTAAGTTGTAATTTTAGTATTGAGAACGTTGCCTAAAACGAAATAAACTTCGAAATATAATAAAAATATGCTAGAATTAAAGTTAGATTTCGTTTTGTAATAAGACGCGATAGTGTTTAGCTTCAGCCCTCATTATTGCTTTTAAAGACCAATAAGTTACTCGACCAAATATTCGCTTTCAATATTTTGACATAACATGTACGTCAACACGGCTTCTGCAGCCTCGGCTAGTGGCATTCGCACTTAAATGAACTTGCGGCCTTTCGATATTCAAGATCGTTCACATTTAACGATGTGGTGATGATTGGTTGAACTGGGCTTTTTATGGATGATGCAGAAAGACAGCAGAAGGAGAGACAAACGACTCGGCTAAGGAACGCAGGCGAGAATAATAGCATAGCACTAAAGAGGAGGCCCATACTTAGCAACAGGTGGAACTAGGAAGAGAATGATGATGGTAAGCATAATGTTTGTCACTGAAAACAGATTTACAATTTAAGCGCGATTATACAAAATATTAAATTCAGACATTTATTGTCAGCTCTAGCGTCACATCGACGTTTCTATAAATTTAAAGCCATCAGAGATTTGTTTTCCAAAAATGAATGTCTTAGCTAACACATAGTAATTAATAACAAATAATACATTTATACAGCACTTAATTATTGAAAAGTTAATCTTTCGTCACCACACGTACCTAGACACTTAGGTATATCTAAATTATTATGCAGTCATCATAATCAATACCAATTCCTATCCACGGTCTGTATATTGCTAATAAAACATCTGATACAAGCTATTTTTTAACGTAGTTATTCCCACTACATTCGAATTAAGAAAATATGTAATCACAACAAACTTATCAAAAGGATAAGCGTTTGTTCAAATAATTTATTACACGCCAAACTGACCTATAAATAGTTATAACAAGTTAAGTCTATCTGATTGATAATACAAATACACTATTGGTCTATTTCCAGGGCGTTGATATTCTTTACTTAAGAATGATAGTTAAATTAGACTTAATATATCACAACTGTGTTGCAACCTACTGTTTACTTTTATTTAATTTTTAATTAATAGCAAGAACTAAAATATGTGTATATCTATCGAGTTGTTTGTTCCCGCGGCCGTTACTTGACCTATACTTAAGAAATAAACTCCACATTACCATAACAAAAATAATGAACGCAATAATTACAACGAAATAAATACAATCACAATCAATTCAATTTTAAATTAATACTAATTTTGATTAAGCAATAACAACAGTTTATTTGAAAACTTCATATTGAATCAACAGTGACCAGTCTGTAAGTGGTTCTCAACGTCGTGAGACGTGTAGTTAAGGCAAATATCTGATTTCATGCAAAACCAACATTCGTTTGAAGACTCATCACAAGTGAGATCTTTCATGTCATTGGTCCTACATTAGACCTAACTCGTATAGTAACTTTGTTACAAGATTTACACTCTGAAAGCAAATATCTATGAAAGATAAACCGTTAAATAATTTTATTGCATAGATAAACGTATGTTAACTTAATTAATAATAATTTGTGATTTGAACTTTTATCATAGCACAAGAACTTAATACCATTATTATAATTAAGAGATCTATGATGAATGATCTTGCTAAACAATATTATTATTTATTCAAAAATTTAGTACAACATCGAGGCCTACAATTAAATGGTTTATTTAAGAATGGTTCCGTACGAGGTAGACACCAGCGTATTGCTCGATAGACACGTATTCATGATAGTAAAGTGTCATGCCTCAACTACTACGGGAAATATCCCTAAACCGTACAATTCTCTCTTTAAATATTTATTACTCAGTTGCTATTATTACTTAACTATTTCAGAATAATTTCACACACATAATCAGACATTTGTGATAAATATTTTTAACAATTAAATTAGTAAATGCAGACGTTTGGTTCCTAACTATCTATACACTCTACAAATTCCGTTGTCAGTCAGTCAATCATAGTGAGACAAAGTGACTCGATTATATTATTAAGAATTGCTAGAAACGTCGGCGTCGAAAGCAACCAACGTTATACGGGTAACACCACTGGTGACACGTGGTCATATCATTTAGATTGATATTATTGCATGACCGCTACAATGATTATAAATGATAATACATCAAGACGTGAGTGTAGATGCATGTCACACTGAAACTATGGATGAATGTGGTGATCCTACAATACCATATCTAAACACTGTACAGGTAGCTTTCCAATTTCGTCTTGGGCGAAGGCTGGGTGAAGGGCGAGAACCAAAGTATAGAGAACCTGCCGAACACAGACTGTATGCTCTTCCATCTAGACTTGCGAACCCATCGCGCTTGCTCCTTCTTGAGCTGCTCGATACCCTACAAAACGTTAAATGTAGTTGTATATTCATAAAAGTTATAGGTATAAGTTCTGATGTATACAGGGTGGCAAGGACATCGACGCACAAACTGAGACTATGAATTCAGCATATGATTAGCTAGACCCCCTAGCGAAGAAATTTTTAGTCAGTTATAAAAAAAAAAAAGAAGCATGAGGGTTCATCATGTAATGAATCCATGGTAACAGGTTGTGCGTTGCTGTCCTCCGGAATACGACATACACAATTCAAAGTTTACCATTTTAAATCTAGCAAGTTCAACACATTTAAATAATCAATAAACTGCCAGACGACTTAACGAGTTACATGAATGCCAATCGATTTAAATAATTAATACTCACGGTTTCATCGTTCCATATAGCGTGTAGCTGAGTGCCGAGCATGACGGCGGTGAAAATAGCGAATAACAACGCTTCGGCGATGAGGAACAGTAGTAGGACGACGGTGGCGGGCGGCGAGTACGCGCTGCAGTCGCGCCACTCGTGGCGGATGCACGTCACGAACTGGTACACAGCCAGGCCCACCGCGTGGATAGATATCGCCGCAATGTAGAACTGTAGTTTAAAACATAAACAACGAATTTATTTTTCCATCAGGAATTTCTCTGGAGCAGCCTGGAGTTTAGATTGTTATGGGGCTTAAACATAACTGACGAAATGTGGATGTACTCTATCTACACCTATGCTTAACCCTTCGGGGATCACAGGCATGATGTTATGTTATTAAATATAATCTACAAAGACGTTGCGAGAGAATCAATAAGTAGAAGTTGATTGAGTGGTGTTTTAATTATACGCAAATGTCAGAAACATAGAAACTAATATGAAAAGAATGCAGCTATCATCATAATGAAGTAATGATTACTTCGGAAGCAAGATTTATAGAATTCGATAATGACGGTTAGAGTTGATAAGATCGATGAATGCTTTGTGTAGCGCTATTGATTTTTGATTGGCGAAAAGGTCATGTGTGGTAACAATATTAAAGCACATGTTTTGAATGTATGTCATCATTAACTATAAGTCAGTTTCTTGGATGAATCAGTCCTAACATAGGATCCTGCATTTGATAGTTCATAATAATAGCATAGTTATGATTAAATTAAATAATTAGTTACTTACAGTGAACAAAACAAAATACTTTTGATTATTCTCGCCAACACAATTGTTAACCCATGGACAGTGGTGATCCATCTTGCGGATGCAGCGTTGACACACTGAGCAATGATGGGCTCTTTCTGGCTTGATGCTGCAGCACTTAGTGCACTTGAATATCACCTGACCCTCGCGGAAACTCATCTGCTTGATCATTTCCTTTGTGGCATTCCCCTTTGGAACGGCACCCTATAAAAACATCAATCATCATTTATCGCAGATATAGAACCATTCAAATTTATAAACAGAAGCAAACAGTTTTTCTATTTAATGTAGAAACAAAGAAAATAATGTTTTATTGCATTTATCAATGTTCAATAAACATCTATACAAATGAAACAATCAACAGTGATTTGATATTCAATCTGTAGCAAGTGTATTGTCAGAGAGAACATTTATAATGAGGCAGCATATTGTTTTCCTTAGCATCAGATTATGCTAAGGAAAACAATAAGTGAAGACATCTTAAAACACATTACATTCAGTACTTACTGGATCTGTGAACATGGTCCTAAGGTGCGAAGCAAACGCAAGGAATGCCAGGCTTTGGAAGATGAATATGTTGATGTAGCTGTAGACTGGGTATGTAGACAGACCAGGCAGTAGCATCACCATCATCACGACAAACTCCGCATATAGTATCAGTAGCCATGTTAGCACGGCACATATGATGCCACAAATATCCTGCGAACATTAAAAATTACTTCAGGCATTGACTGCCACCGTGGTCACCCGTGACCACCAACAATAGATTTTCTATTGTGTCTGTTGTCTGGCAGTCAACTTATTAATGTGTTTGGCGGGATTTGTCTTTTACATTGCTTTTATTTCACATGACTACAAGTACTTCATGTTTAATGCAATTGTTGCTTACCCTGATACACCAAGCTTTACCACCACAGCACCGGTTATGCATGTCGCAGTCAGGCCGAGTCAAAACCAAGCATTCTGGATCTATCTGATACTGATTTTCCATATCATCTTCATCGGAGCTGTCATAGAATTCCCGTATCATTGAATGCTTCTATAATCCTGTAAATATTTTGTAGAAGTTGTCTAAATAATGTTACATAAATAAATGTATAGTTGTAGTATTTCGCTTAAGAAGCGCATATTCAAAAGCCAGCAAATAAAAAGAATAAAACTTGAAACAGTATTTAATGCTATGATTTTTCTTCTGATAATATTACTAATTATGTATGTTGTTTTTTTCACAACTTAAAATTGAAACAAAAAAATTTAATGGAAAACACACAAACTCGCAAAATTCATCAGATTATAGTAAGAAAATAAACATTTGCTAAGCAATATACACATTTAAGTAACTATCAAATACATGCATGATATGATAATAATATTGACATGAACGCAACAAAATATAAAACAAAACAACCAACATTTTTCTTAGTAATCATTAGGAATGCATTTCTTGCAAGCAGCTCATGTACAGCATGTATCGGGAGACAAGATGTGTGAATGTTGACAAAGCAAATGGAGTACCTATGGTATATTGAGATTCAAGATGCGGCATTTCCTTGTTTTTGGCTATCTCAACAGCGTGCATTTTGTAATAAATTGTATGCCTCTCACATATTTTCACTTAGTTGAACCCTTTATAAAACAATAATCATTTCATTTTGTTTCCACTTTTGAGCCCTTGTGATAAATTTCAAATATTTTTTTTAGATTTTCAAATATATGCCTAAAGTAGATAAGTAACAAAAGAGTTTGTGTGAAGAAGATGAAATAAACAACTCTGTGCTTTTAAAATGGGTAAGGTTCTAAAATAAAAACATTAAAGTGCCTGTTGTTGGAAATGTCAAGCAGAGCACCTCACTTATTCGCTATGCAGCCAACAATATTAATACAGTCAACAACAAACATTTCACACTGTTTGCCCCACTTTAATGATATCTCATGAAATTTAAACAGCAGCTTATTTTGGTACTTACCGTTACAAATAGCAGGGCTTCCTCAAAACAACTAATGAACAACTGCACTAAAGGAGAGTTATTTGAAAGGTGTGACTTTAGTAGGTACAGCCATATAAACGCCGAAGATCTCTCGTAGTCGTCTCAGGCGTGTAGATGCGAAAAGTTAAGTTCATCAACTAGGTTCACGTGAAGAACACTGAAATCGATCGTCATAATCAATCGTGCTTGTACTTAGATCAAACCAGGCAGAATAGTGAACGGCGTTTCTTTAAATTCTAGCAAATCTAGCCAACTTGACAGAGGGTCAGGGTAACAACTTGATTTTTGTTTGGACTCTCATAATTCCTATACTTAGCGGCACTCCTGTCAAGAAGTAGTTGAAACAGTTTAGTTTATAAATATTAAATGAGGAATGCACACTAGTTTTATTTTCTGGCCTATTAAAATCAATAAAAGGAAACGAAGTCACTGTATCGCCTTGTATCACCGTAGTAAAAGCAACAGATAATAAATCCAAAACTGAAAAGTCAATCATGAAAATACAGACTATTTATGAACTGAAAATCGACTAAATATGTTTCAGTCAGGGGGTGGTCAATCCAACTTGGCACGCGACCGATAGGGTAGCTCGATTAAACCTCAGATTGCGTCAGTCGTTTCTATTCAGGTTTCAAACCCTGTTGCTGTCCAGCCTGAGGCAACGGAGGACCCGTCCCAGACTGAGAGTTTGTCTCTAGACTATATCCCCAAGACGTATGTATACCTTAAATAGTTCAAGATCTATCTCAAGTGGTACAGCTTGAGAATGGTATTTGTCCATTATTCAGTAGTCATGATTCAGTTAAGTTCTCAGATAGTATAAGAAGAGGTTTAGGTAAATTAATTAGTGACAACCTGAGTTATTCTACTCAAAATTATTGTATGCCAGGATCAACCTACAAACAATTAATGGCATCAGTAACAGGAAATTTATTAAATCCTAAAACCAAAATTACTGTATACCAACCAATATATGTACAAAATATGAAATCACTGACTGTGTAAGTTGAATTCTAGAAAAATAATATTGTGCACGATCCCATATTTTAAAAATTGACAAATAGTAAAACAATATTATATTCATATGCTTAATAAGCAACCTATAGGAAATCTAAGTTCTAACACTTAAATAAAATTAGTTAAGGCCTTTAATAACTGTATATAAAAAATTAAAAAATAACTAGAAAGGTTTTAAGTCAGTCTATTTGAAAGTGCAAAACCATAGAGGAAGGTAATACCAACCATAGAGACTTTATTGAAGAATCAAAACTAAAGATTGATTTTTGTAAATAAGTAAATCAAATAAATCAACACGGTGCACTTTATAGTTATTCATTACATTCACAAGCTTGTCTAATTTGACATCAACAGTTTTGTAGAAACTATAAATTCGACTAGGGATACTGTGTATCTGCCTATTAGTTTTAGACACTTAGATAATAGCAAGGCTATTATCTTTTTACATAAACTCAGACATAAGTAGTATGTCGAAGTCTTGTAATATTATCACCTTATCAGTTAGTAATAATACTAACGATAAGGTGGTTGACTTATATGAGTGTACCTCAAATGCTATAAATATTTATACAAATTATACGAAGGAGGTTCCATTTCCCACATGCACTATGAGCTCATTGCCTGGTGATGACATTGAAGTCTTGGGATTAACTCCGGATAATAATTTAAACTAGTTTGTTATACAACAGAAGGTACATACCAGTAATAATATTCTTATACTTAACAAAACAAAGTATCTTCTTGCTATAAATTAAGTAAATATCAAAAAGGAGGTCAGCAGAATGCCTTGAATCTATTTCATCAAAATATTAAAGGTATTTCTTCCAAATTATTAGAAATTCAAATGTTTTTAGAAAAACAATGTTTGACAATGGTGCCGATTCCCTTGTTTACAAACTAAACTAAATTTAATTTCAGTTCATTTTTTTCTTTCTATTTCATTAAGAAAAGGACAGAAGATAATCCCTAAACAGTTTAGTCAAATACGTCGATTTACGTCAGGCGCTGTCTAATTTGACAGGACTAAACTAATAAGTATCTTCTGTCCTTTAATTAAATAAAAAGAAAAGGATGCACTGAACTTGAATTTGAACTATTGTCACCATATTGTTTTGGCATGATGTTCGTTCAATTGTTCGGTGGGAGCACCGAGCACCATCTAATTTTATCAATCAATTGATCAGGACTTATTGAGTCATGATTACTTAGTCATGACTAGCTTAATCTTGATCGAAACATTGAATCATAATACGTTTTGATTTAGAGATGGAGCAGACTATGTGACTGCAACAGGTCGGAGACTAAAAGCAATGACGGGATGCGTCGACCGCAGCCTGTTGTTGCGTTTTTCAATTATATTGTTCAATGCTCCGCACATCGAGACAACGTCGAGTTACAGAGATAACGACGGGCTTGGGGAGTCGCACAATCTCGCTCAAAGAGTATAATAATAATACGGGAGCTCTCGCTACATGTCACAGTCACTAGACGCAAGGTGCACACGCACACTCTACAAAAGTCGTATTATGCGATAGGTCTCCCATTACCGCATGATAAGCACTAACGCAAGTGTAACTAGAGGCTCCGCATTCACGCTCAGTATTTACTCACAATATGAACAACATGACCGTCTCTTTCGAATACCCAAAGAAAATCACGATTCCTGCCGCGACGTCTATCGTAACGACTGGTTGCAGACGTTGCAGCGTTGCATGTGCACATAGCATTATACTGGTTGGCTCTATCGATCAGGTTCCAATTCAGATTGTCTGTAAGCCACTAAACCAACCTAAGATTGTCCCACATCGGAATCGAAAGCAAAACACACATTGAATCATAGATAGATTGATAATTTGATATTAATATAATGATCATTCATCAAGGGGTAAAAGGAATAATCGACTATTTATTTTTCTCTGTTATCCTTATCACAGAATAAATGTCAAAAACCTCGTGAGCTTGTGACATAATGACATTCTTCTTTTGACAACTAAAATAAAAACATTTTTGTTTTCCTGAACTTTATCACTTTTACATTTTCCTCATCCTCATGTTCCTCATTATTGATCGATATATCAAATCGTTGGTCACGTCGCTATGCTTATTCATTTTATAATAAGTTCCAGTTTCTAAAATGCAGCCATTATATTCTGTTGGTAAGTTCCTTAAATTATAACAGAACAACTTCTTAGTTCTTTGTCTAAATTACTCATGAACATGAATCCAGATATATATTGATACAAGCTGCAAATATTAAAACAAGAAATTATAAATCTCCATAGAATTCCAATCGACCTTATTCATTGTATGCACCCAAAAAATATTTATCAAAATCAGACTAATCATTCTTGTTTTGATTCAATCTACTAGTAGGTTGATAGATAAATGTTCAATATAATATTCATAGCAAATATGATACTTTATAGTGATATGATATCACAATACAGACCAGATATAGGTACATAAATATATAACAACCAGACATCATATCCATTTCATTGTTAATCCCTGTGAGTGGACATATATAAGATTTTGCTCAATTTGACCATTATGCTCATTTGATTATTGTATATTTGTGACGAGTTTTACTTAAAAGTTGATAGTAGTTATTAATAACAGATATGCAAATATTGTAGTTAAGTCAAGAAGATAACGATTATCATGGTGGAGTTACCGCTGTATTGTTTAAACAGTAATTGATTTATTTTCGTTTATCTCTGTTCTGGAGACTCTAAACTTCCTGTCAGTGTTTGTTAATGATAGATAGTCTGAACAATGGGAAGTGTGGCTTATCAGTTAGCACTTCAGTCAGTTCATCTCATTGTCAACCATAGTGAATATTGTGTGATTCGAATTTAATCATGTCTATGGATTTGAAAGAGTTTGATTGTGAAACTATTGCTAATGTGGACAAGTGTATTGCAGAGCATGAAACTCGGCATAACACACATCATGCTGAGGAAGAAAATGTGGAGAGAGAGGAAGAAAACACTCCACTGTTACACCGGTTCCCCCAGGCTGTGGCAGACCGGAGCACTGCAACCACTGTTATTGTTAGCTTACTGCTGATAATTTTGATTTCTGGAGTTATTATTGGAATATATCTCCTTGTGATACAGGATGATTCTGGTTAGTATTTTGAACATAATTTATTTTACGCTTTAAGTACACACAAATAAAACAGCACAAAGGCGGACTTAAATGCTTTAGGCTTCCTGCACATGATGCCGGCGCCGGACCGGATTCCCACTGGTGCCGCGCTGGAACCTCGTGTGCACCGCGTGGATGCGATATTCATTCGTATACACAAACTTAGGTCGCCAGCACGGCTCTGGCGACATGTACAGGAAGCCTTAGCCTTTTATTCTAATCTACATTGTTATCTAATGATTTATGATTTTGATAAAAATAGAAGCATGTAAAATGCTTATCTTACACTTGCATCTGTTTCATGGCGGAGTTGATAGTTAATTTTCTACTGTTTTTAAACTGATTGTTGTCAATCACACTTTAGGGCCTATACACATGATGTTTTTCATGGGTGCACTAGACGCATCAACGACGCGCAAAAGAAAAGCGCAGTATGCCCTTAACATTGTATGCTAAGTAAAATAAGTGTATAAAAAAAATTATAATGGATTACACAAACAATTTGTAATCCATTACCTACATTACATAATCATTCAATGAACAAAGGGAAAAAATCTATTCAATTGTTAATGATTAAATTAATGACAATTTATTTTTCAGAAAATGTGCTACCTCCTGTTGAAAACCCTTTACAATTAGTGAGTAGATCCCAATGGGATCCCAGTAATGTGGACAGGAGTGCTCTGAGGTCATTCCCGTACAGACTGAGGGCTGTTACAGTGGTTCACACTGGCACGGGACAATGTAATAATACGGAAACTTGTACCAAACTGCTGCTGGAAATGCAGGTACAGCTACATTACTTTATCTTGTTCAAGGATTTCAAAAATTACTTTGTTTACTTTTTCTTGTTCAAGGATTACAAAAATTTCCATCTTGCTTATACATGTGCATCTTTCAGGGCCTAGGGTACTTTTAGCAACAGCGATTTTACGACTTCATAAATGGTGCATTGCGTGTTGGCAACTCTCAGCGTTTGGAAACGATAGTAAAATTGCGCATTTCAGCGATTGAGTCGAGGCTTCATCGCGTTTTGGCGACCAATTCCTTTTGAGCACCATATGAAAATTGCGTATTTTGCAGATCCTAAGTCCTCGCTAAATCGCTGTGACTTGCCTCTGAATGTGTGGGGAGTGTAGCGTATTGGCGATGCTAAAACTAGCATATTATGTCTGCTGATGCCCCATTCCTCATGCTGTGAAACTCAGATTACTTCCATAGCTTGCTCATGTTGTGTCTGTTGTTACAATGTTAATAGCTATTTGCCGAAGGTTGCATGATAAGCTGTGCTCGCCTCATCCACTCTATTATTATGCAGAGCTTTCCTATTATTATCGGTGCATATTATTGTGTAAGTACCCATATACTAAACACAGTGGATCGTTAAATTATGATACAGTAGGTAAATTTTCGAAGTAGTTCAACATAAGGATCTGGTGTCCAAATATAGAGGGCAAAATATATGCGGGTGCGATTGTATTACACCGCGAGCTAGATTATTTGATTCACGTTCCCATTTGCTAGATGTAGGCTTTGTTTAGATTGGCGCGTTTGTTTGTGTACAATCTATAGATACTAAAATAATAAAAGTAAAGAGTTGTTTTTTTTCACGTCGGATTTTTTACAAGTCGGATTTGAAATTTTTTTTTGCCTTTTTGTAGCCCAATTCTTGATGAAGGTTATAGCTTGTTTAACATGACTACGACCCTTAGGAGCTAAGCAAAAAAAATCAGAGAGAACGCTAAGCGAAATAGCTCGGGCAGGCGATTATTTCTCGCGGACGAAGTCATGGACAGAAACTAAATAAGCCTTGATTCTGTTAGGCTGCCAATAACGTCGCTTAATTTTCATAACTATGTTATTGGTTAGTTTTATACACATCCATCGCTATGGATACGCATCCTCGCACAGCTCTGGTGGAAGGGTAGCCTTACTGCGTTCCGCGGCGTTGGTTTGCAAACGGTGCAGCTCAAGTGTTGGTCACCAACTAGCCTTAACCCAAATTCGGTGCCTATGTCATGTTATATGAATGTTATAGTTAATGATAACTTAATTGACTACACAAATAGATTTCAAATCTGTCATGATGACTCACTAAAAGTACATAGTCCAATACGTGAACCGTATTTATTTTATCGTACGTTCGCGTGTTACGTAGAAGTTGTGTGAAACAGTACCTACCTACCTTTCTGTGTTAATATAAATGTAGTTGTCTGTTTCAAGGCTATATTATATTTTATCGTGGTATTGTGGCATGCATAAGGCACATTTTTTCTAGTCAATGACCAATGGGCTCTGGGATATTTAATGCTCCCAAAAATACTCGATGAAAAAAAATACGTACACAATGTAATGGAGTATTCCAGTAGGTATTCATTATGGTGGCGGGACATCGACCCGCAAACTGTAACCATGAATTTAGCACTTGATTCTAGATCCCACATAGAAAAAATTTTAAACGGTTATCAAAAAAACAAATAGAAAAGTGCAATCCGTACGCGCTCAAAAAGTATGGAACAGCTATTTTTTTTTTTTTGGATAACCTACTAAATTTCAACACAGAGAGTTCAGAATCATGCACTGAATCCATGGTATCAGGTTGTCCTTCCCACACTGTATAATAAGTTTGGCTTTAAGTCTTCGTTATCTTAGTTTCATTCGATAACTACGAAATGACATTCGTGATTGGAGCTGTCATATTGAAAGGATGATTATCATTCCCTCTGATATATGTACTTTATCTATGTATTGTATGCCCCAGAACGAATTTTCATAGCAATTGTTTTATATGTTAGACTGTAAGGAAAGTATGCCATCTTTTTATAATTATTGTTATAATTTTTTTCTGATACTTCTCGTTGCAGACGTGGCTTGATTTTGTATAGACCGTCCTTCTTTAGAAAACAATTGTAAATATACATTAAAAGAGATTAATTCATCCAGGATACACAATAACGTCTGCCCAATAATGAAATTATTGTAGGTCATTTCCCGGACATATTGCATATAAATTACATGTTAATATTATTTAAAACGAGTAACTTTAATTTATTTAAATGCAATGCTTAACATAGTATTTGTTTTTAGTTTTTGGTTTAAAAGAAATTCATTAATAATTTATTGAAGTGTAAATTGAAAGAAAAGACACATAATTATACTATCGTAAATCCTTGTAATCAAGAACACCATATAGGTATAATACACGTAGTCAGATACACAGATAGTCTTGCACTTAGTCGTCTTAGTCGTCTTAGTCTATACCGCTCGATAGTCTTAAAATATACTGCCCAGCAAACCGTATTTGATTTTACATAAGGTGGATGCTCCAAGCCCGCGAAATTCAAATTTTCTTACGTTTTTTGCAATTTGCTGGTCAGTACTAAGTTGTACGTTGATTAAAATATGATTCGCGGCCGTAACAAATATGTATTTACAGAATTATAATCATTAAAGTCATCAACACAACTTTCTAAGATCAAGTAATCCAACTGAATGACTATTTCATGAAATCCTGACATTTTAGGATTATGCTAACTTAACAAGTTATATTAGTAATTTAATATTCGAACTGTTTTTTTTATCTTTTCATTACGTACGCTTTTAACGTTCTGCATCGTTCTTACATGCATACTTTTTAACATGAATGAAGTAACCAATATTTTGTAATCATATTATTTTGATTTTAAAGAGTGTCCGTTGAATTGCCTGCCCGTTCTTCTCATAGGTACTACGCTTTGGAATGGGCAACTAGTTTCATCTTTCTGACTGATCGACCCCTTGACAATTCAAAAGTGCCTGTAATCGGTTTTATTTGAAATAAATGCTTTGAGTTTTAGGTCAATTAACAAACTCTTCAGCTATTATATTACTGTAGACTATTATCAGATTACCTACAATACTGTTCCTAGCTGACATCGAAAGAGCAGCAAAAAACTTACAAAAGTGATGAAATGATATTGTTCTTCAAAGCCACATCAATTCTGAGCTATTAATAACTTATTATAATTAGTTTTAAAGGCAATGTCCCATTACAACAGTTGCAGTCTTATCTAATGCACCGTTATTGAATAAACGACATTGTTATTGTTTTCAATACCAACAGACGATGCAATCGAGCTGTCGAAACGACAAATAACGCGGGGTTCTGTGTAAGATATTAAATGTTTTATATTAGATTAATTTTAATTTTATGTAAAAATTCATATGGCGAATTTTTTCTTGTGAATTTCAATGTTAGAAATACTTGTGTGAACATTCAAACTGCTATGCGCTTTATAAAATAGTCTTCTAAATTCTAGACAACATAGTTAATGGTTTGTTTAATTAAGGCAAGCTGTAATAACAAACTTCACTTGCACAGAAATAGGTGGTTTCTAGTGTTTATGAATCACTAATTTGGGAAAGTAAACGCTTACTAACCTACCTATTATTGTTACAGAGTAATGCCACAGCCGCAAATAGCACACTGCGGTATAATTTCTTGATATCGTCGAATGGGCAAACGTACGAAGATCTCGGTTGGCTGAAATGTATATCGCAATCTACCAAAAACACTATGCCGACGGGACTGCTCTTGGCTTTCATAGGTATCGTATAATCTAATAAAATTAATGAGTATACAGGGTTACAGGATAAGTCGACCTAGATCCTTTAAGAGGATTTAGTTTCCATCATTCCTAGCGGATTTGACTATGAAACACCCCACCCCAAACCTAACCCATATTGAGATATTGGATTTGATTATTTTTTTTAATAAAATGAAGATTTTTATATAATTGTCCTTTTTTCGAATTTTGTGCCTCAAATTTATAATGTTTTTGCTATTTTTGTGTAGTAGATTAGTTTGTTTATTACTCCGAACACAAAAAAAACAGGTAACTGAACTAACTGGGTAGTAGTCGACGGTTGAAAGTTTAAAAGGTAAACAAATATTTCAAAAAAAGTCTATGACAGTTATGCTGCAGATAGACTAAATAAAATCTACGTTTCTTTAGCTATCCAACAATGTATAACAAGCTAGGGTATCATCATAATATTCAGAAAAAAACTGTGATGTAATGGTCTCAGGCAGTAGTAAAAAATAACTGTACTTAAGTACAAAGTTATCACTTGGGTCAGCAAACGAAATAAAACAAACTAAATAGCTTTAACAACATTTTTTTTTTTACAATACATGTTCCGCATGAGCGACTCTGTTCCGCACACATATTCGCATTCTGTGCCTTAGTCCACTTTTAACCACACCAGTCGTTAAGCCTCTTCTAATTTCGTTTTCCGCATCGATAATTTTCTGTCTTAAGACATCAACAGATGAGATCGGATGAGGTTCATTATAAACTAAACTTTTCATATGGCCCCATAAATAAAAATCCATGGGGGTCAGGTCGGGACTTCGGGCTGGCCACGGTATGGGTCCACCTCTTCCAATCCATTTGTTGGGGAAATTAGTGTCTAGCCACTCTCTGACACTACTTCAGTAGTGTGCAGGGCAACCGTCATGTTGATACCACATATCTCGGATTAAATTGAGGGGTAAATCTTTCAGTAATTCTGATAAATCGTTTCTTAATTTTTTTTTCCATAATGTTCCCCATTTAAATTGGCAGGCAGAAAATATGGCCCAATCAAATGGTTTGGGATTATTCCCATCCAGACATTCAAACTGAACGGTTGGTTCACTTTGGTCGCTTCTTATTGGGATTTCTGTCTTCTTTCGGAGCCCAATAATGAGCGTTGTGGTAATTGGTGATGCCGTCTTTATCAAATTTTGACTCATCTGTCCACAAGATGTGTCTTAAGAATGCTGGGTTTTCTGCGTTGAGCACGAATCTGCAGAAATCTAACCTCCTCATAGGATCTCCTTCTTCGATAACATGTACCGGCGTGTAATGGTAGGGATAAAGGCCTGCAGTATTCACTGTAAACCACACTTTCCACTGCGATAGTCCATGTTCTCGGGCAATAATATTAGTGGAAGTAGTTGGATCCGATCTAAACCGTTGCACTATTTCATTGTCTTGCTCTTCATCGTCATCATTGTCACGTGGTCTGCCTAGGTCTGATCGTCGCCTCAAAACAGAGCCAGTCTCTCTTAGTCGCCGGTAAACTCCGTCAAAGACCCTGACATCCGGTACTCGGCGCCCGGGATAACGTGCAATGAATTCATCCCGAGCTCGCGCGGATACACAGTTGCAGTACCCGTAACAAATTAAAATATCCGCATATTCCTCGTTCGTGAAGGTCGTCATCGTCAACAGTTCCAAATCAGAAGCACGTATCAAAGTCCAGTTAACAAGCACAGTCACAAATCGAAGGGAAAACAGTCCAGAAACACAAGCCAAGTCGAGTAAGAATCCAAGAGCACTAAGTATCACATTTACTACGGACCAATCGCGTGAGCAGACTAAAACCAAACAATAACAACAAAATGGCCGAAAATAATCTATCTCGCTCACACCTACATACTCACGCACCACAGCTCCATCGAAGGACAATAGTACCGTAATTTTTGCTACTACCAGGGGACCATTTTATGAAAGTTTTTCTAAGAATTGTGATAATACCCTACCTTGTTATACCTTGTTAGATAGCTAAAGAAACGTAGATTTTATTTAGTACATCTGCAGCATAACTGTCATAGATTAAAAAAAAATATTTTTAAAAGAAAAAAAATGTTTATACAAATTTGTTAATTTTTTAAACTTTCAATCGTCGACTACTACCCAGTTGGTCCAGTTACCTGTTTTTTTTTGTGTTGATAGTAATAAACAAACTAATCTACTACACAAAAATAGCAAAAACATTATAAATTAGAGGCTCTTAAAAATCCGACAAAAAGGACAATTATACAAAAAATCTTCATTTTATTTAAAAAATTATCAAAATCCAATATCTCAATATGGGTTAGGTTTGGGGTGGGGTGTTTCATAGTCAAATCAGCTAGGAATGATGAAAACTAAAACCTCTTAAAGGATCTAGGTCGACTTAACCTGTAACCCTGTATATATTATATAAAAATTGACGTCATGATTAAGGAAGAATTTATTGCCTAACTCCCTTATCAGATGCACATTCCTCATTCATATTTATCCCTTAATTAGTCCTTATTCATGGTAATTGAATACGCAGTTATGTTTCTAGAGTGATACCTATATAGTAGTATATAGGTATTAACAGGTATGACGGCCCGGCCCTATACCACAAAACTTTACAAATCTACAAAAATTTTAAATCGTACAAAAAATTGCTTAGTGCATTTCAAATATGCAGGAGTTACAATTTACAATTCTTTCGTATTTTTAAAAGCGTAACACAGCATTTCTAACGTTTTTCTATTACGATTGTATGGCTTAGAGTATTGTGGTCCTACATGTACTTGTAAAATTTGTAAATTGTGACTTCCTTCACCAAGACCGTCCTTGGTCTTCCAAGTTCAAGCAAGTATTTTGCGTACGGGAGTGAAACCTATATTTTTTTGATTAAGGGCTGATTTTTCAATAGACAGATAATTTTTATTCGTGGAATGAAATTGACGTCTGACAGATTTTATATGGAAGAACTGTCAAAATTTCAAAATTATTCCTCGAATAAAGTTATCAGGTGATTGAAAAATCAGCCACTGAGGTATTATTATTTTAAACAACCGACTGACAAAAGTACCCACATAATTTTGCTATTGGTTATAGGAAATGTACTTAAAGTATAAATTTATTACAATTACTTATAAATTAAATGTTAATTTACCAATCTTATGTTTCAGGAAACTTCACTGAAACTCCACCCACGCGTCGTCAGTTACAGGAAGCAAAGAATTTCTTCGCAGCATCGGAGAGCCAGCAGTACTTGCACCCGTCTTACCGTATCTTTGGTAAAAACATAAACGACACACCCCCTTTGCTGAGCCAGAGCCTCAAAAACTTTCCTCAGTGGAGCAATGAGTTTTCAGATAAAAAGGGAGGTTTTATTACCAAATAGTAGTCTATGGCAAAAATAATGTTGTAACATGGATCTCTATTTGACATGGGCTCGAAAAGTCAAGTCATTCTTGGGAAGATTATTTACAAATAGTTGAATTTGATTGTGAAAGTAGTCTATGCATGTTTTATTTGTCAAAAGAGAGGGTGAATAAGTCTTAGTATGAAGTTAATAACATATTTCATGCACGGCTTTGATCGATTCGATTTTATATTGAAATAGATTGTATTGTTTAAGCCAAGTTCAAAAAATTTAGTTAGGTACTGTTTAATCCGTACACAATAGCTAAATTGAAACTATATTACCATATCCAATCTACAATTCTACATGTAAAGTAGGTACATGTTGCCGAATGTTGTCATTTTCCTCTAGTTATTAATCAGTATTTAAATATTCACTTTTAAAGCGATTACAGACTTGTAGGCATTAGGCCACTGAACCATTTAGGAATATTATCTGTACTAGTATTATAAAGAGGTATAAGCAAACAACTGGGATACTGTTCGTTTCGGCTTCCCAGATTTTTCAATCAGTAGTAAGAATAGTTTTCCTTGCACATATTGCTTACATTATTAGGTAAATATTAAGCCTGAATTTCATTATAATTGTATGACAATCTACTGAACTGGTTGTTGTGGAATTATTGTTACACGACGTAAATTACATAGGTAGGACCCCGGACATGCTCTACCATATTTGACAAAAACTCAGGGCTCATTTTTCCATCGCCAGATAACTTTTATTCGAGGAATAAAATTGACGTTTGACAGTTTTTGTATGAAAGAACTGTATTATATAAAAAATTAAAATAAATAAATGCTAAATACCGAACACCTGGTAGGTATGGTACTCGATATTTAAATGTTGACTTTATGTGTATACTAGTAGGGTTGAAGGTCTGAATGAAACAACCAAACTGTATACTGTTCTATAGCTGATTATTATATTTGCTAAAATTCACACGAACCCAACCAAATCGTTGTCACACAGCGCTTGCAAGTTCTAATTCGACGACAACGCCATAACCTTTTGACAAATACACTTTATATTGTAGAACTAGATGCATGATCATTAACATACCGCCCACCAAGGACATTACTGATGGAATGTCCTTCTTGAATTACATTATGGGTCCGGAGAGGTAGCAAACAATTTGATCTTATAGTTTTGATCTAAAGTCTTAAACATATTATCAAATAAAAAATTTAATTTACATATAATAACTGAAACTACTAACATTATGTTAAATTAGTGAAAAATAATAAATTCATTGATTTGCAACCGGTAAAATAGTTATTTTACTTGAAATATTAATTTAAAACATCAGTTGTTGTGTCAACTTCACAGACGTGATTAGTATCGATACCTAAACACGATAAAGCAAAAGAAAACTTTCTCAAGTCATACTTCAAGTAACAAAACTAGCAGCTGTCGTTGACCCCGAAAAAACTTCAAATCTTTTTTATTTTGTCGTGTATAACCTATCATGTCTGCAGAGTTTTGCTATGTAATTTAGTATGACCCTGTAAACTCCTTCTCTTTGTACAGGCAAGCTTAGTAAATGTTTAATGATCTTCTACAAATCGGTTATCGCCACCGTATCCAAGGATAGACACATAATTATACAACGTTATACTGACATCACATTTATCACAGTTATTTTCTAGGTTAGTAATAGAACATTTTTATGCATAATATACATTATTATTGTCAGACAAGAATCTCACCAAATAGATTCAAATTCAAAATAATCATAACTACCATGAAATGTGCAATCGTTATTTTTATTTGATTAAGTTATTCATTTTAATGTTTATTTAAATTTTTATTAGACGAGTTACGTTATGTTGTAAGTTATGTTATGTTGTAAGTTATGTGTATATAAAAGTTATTATTACTATAAAAAAATCTAATCACATCTATAATTAAATATTCAATGAATTTATTCCACGAAGGGCTGATTTTTATATCATTATCTTTCATCTAAGCAATAAAGAAGACTTTGAAAAATAAAAATCTAAAAAAGCGGTCAGACGATTTAAAAATCAGCACTTAATTGCAGCGGGGTAATTGCGTAACACAACATTCATTGCGTTATTTACGTTGTTGAGCGGACACATTTTTAGATCATAACAAGCAATGGATTAGCAATATGCTTCAAAATTATTCAGATTGTGATTGATAGTGTGGTACATAATTAGGGTGCAGTATATTTTAGTGTTATTATTTATTTCAAGGCTACTTTACTATTGCTTTAAATAATAATAAAAAAAATTAATGACGGGAAAACCGCAATATTTGTAATATGTTAACATGACTCAGCTTAATTGAGATAAATAGCGGTAAATAGGGGATTAACCTAGTTCATTGCAGTAGGTATGCTCCGTACACAGTTAAAACGATAATAGTCTACACAGGCTATGTGCCGGATAAGATTTTCCATAGACAGAAATGACGAATTTCCAGTCAAACTAGATTATTTCTTCCAATTGTAAAATATGCATCATCTTCAACTTAATAAAAATCTTGAATTCATTTATTCACTGACAGACAACGCACAGCATATACCGCTGAGTCTAGAAGCATAAGAGTTTGCACAAGAGTTCCTTATATAACTAAGGAAGGATTTTTGAAAATTCATTAATAGGGATGAATGTGTTGACGATTAGGTGTTCCTGATCGGTATAAATTTATAGAGGTATGAAGAAAATGGTGTATAGTTCAGTCATCCTCCATAGAAAAGGTAGGATCCTCCGACCAAACGGGTGTTTTGTCTGGTGAGCAACTGCCTGACGATTGATGTCGGGAGAGGCAGATAAGCAGAGTTCACCTTGCAACTAGCATATACGTACATATATACGCTAGTTGCACGGTAAAGTCTGCTTGCGCGATGTCAAAATAATACTAAACTCTGCGCCACTCAGTAACGACGATGTCTGTTTCTAGCTACAAGGAAAGTTCAAATAAAAACTCTCAGCAGGATTTTGTGTGACGTCAGTGTAATGTGTAGTTCGCATATGGCAATGTAGATGCCACAAGTTTGTATGGAAGTTCGACATTTTTGCCGTTGGGAAATCCCATCGATAATAGTCTATATTATTATGTTACAATGTTAATAAACATTAATTATTTCAAGAACGTGGGTACGGTCACCAAAGGAGATAAGTAACCAGGGTCGTCGGATATAGTTGGAGTAAAATAAGAAACGGATTGATGTTTTCGGATAAAATTTTTATTTAATTAATAGAAAACAAACAGTTAATTTATCAAACTAAATTTCATTCGCAAACATCCATCAGTTTCTTACAAAATTCAACTATATCCGACGACCCTGGTTACTTATCTCCTTTGATGACTGTACATTTCCGACGAAGAAAAAAAAACCTAGTGACTTTAATAGTCAGCTTATTAGTTTAGTACGTATGATTATATATAATTGCAATAATATACGGTTCGCTTATGCTTTTTGATTTGGATGGAGCAAACACATTGAATTGTGCAAAACAATCATTATACTGAATCGTTTCTGCGCGTTTCAATAAAAATGAATCAATTTATTTGACCGTGTCATATTAGCATAAAGTCTTGACCACAATTCTTTTTTTATTTCCATACCTCGTTTACGTTTTATTAGTTGAAAGTATAATCTTTATTATGGCTGGTTTTTATTTATTGAAATGAATTCGTAAATTAGTATTCAAGTGTTTTATGATACTTACTTACCTTTACCACGTTGTATTGCAACTCAAAGAGAAATCTCTAGAAATAAGTGTTAAGATTAATTTAGAACAATTATTGATTTTACAATTCTAAAAGATTCATCAGATAATGTTACTGACTGAACAACGGAATGCAAATTTCAGAACTAACCGTAAGTTTGGTTCAAAAACAAAACAATGAATGTTAAGCAATTTTCAACTAATTCCTACGCTAAATATTTACAGACGCCAGCAGGTGAAGCTACTCGAAACTGTAAAATTTTCCCAATCAACCTTGAACCTGCATTAGGTTCAAGGTTGATTCAGCGATAAAGTTGAATAAGTATTCAACTTTATCGCTGAATCAACAAGCAATATGCAAAAACAATATGTCAAATTTCTTTAATAGATAGGTATCTATTAAAGAAATTTGACATATTGTAGTAGCTTGAGGTGCAGGCGTCTGTACATGAGCACTTACGAGTGGTCGTGGGTTCGAACCCAGGCAGACTTTATACTTTGTGTAAATTATTTCATCACCACTGCTCTCGAAACAGTGAAGGAAAACATTCTGAGGAAACCGGCATGTCCTAGAACCAAAAATTCGAAGACATTGTGATATCTACCAACCCGCACTTGGCTCGCGTGGTAGATTATTATAGCCCACTCCCTCTCCTGAGGCCGGTGTCCCAGCAGTGGGACCATTATAAGCTAATTATGCTATAATAAGTACATAAACGGTGCATGCCACCTTTTCGAACAGTAATGTTCGTTCAAAATGTTGGCTATGACGAAACTTACCTTAAGGTGCGTAACGACCACCAAAATTGCTAATCACAATCGATTAGGCGTAGCATACCTTCATGCATATTAATAGTACGTTCGCTCTGAATGATTCTTCTGATCGATGTACACCGAGTTCGAAATTCATTAATTCGTCATAGCAAACTTACGAAGTTCCGTACATCGCGATTATGAACATTCTCAATAAAGTAAATCGACATAGCATTCTTTCGAAGTTCCGTACATCGCGATTATAAACATTCTCAATTAAAAATTCATCATAGCGTACTTTCTAACTCGCGTAAATCGTACTTTTAAACTTTATGAATACAGTACATCGATATTTTAAACTTCGAAGTTCAGTATGACAGTCGTGCGTAACATATTTATCTTAGACTTAATTGATTGGATTTAGCTTAGATAACTATGCTATCAACGAATACTGTACACAATCGTAAAAACACTGTTCATAAGTAATAAATTGAGTAGTAAATGTAATTATCATCAAGTAAAGTCCACATATTCATGTAAACAAATGTTGTGCAACATTGTTGCAAGTAGCAACTTGATGTTTCATCAGCAAAAGAACATTTACCTGCAACCATGTTCAGCAACTTTTATTTACCATTAATACGATGTTCAAATAGGTTCTTAGTATTTGTCGGCAGTCGAAAATTGTAATATTTTAAGCTTTGTTAACATACTCTGAAGCACTCCCCAGTCTTAAAGTCAGTGTTGTTACTGAATTTATTTATTTGTATTTAATATGCTTGTAGAAACTATTGTAATAGGTTAAGTTTCGAATTCCAAATATAACAATTATTTTAAGTCTGGTCTGTCCCAGGGCACATCGCGATTTTTAATGTTGCGTGACTCTTGCCGAATGCAATGTAGATATCTATTCCGATTTGATTACGGGTTTACTCGTAATTACTTGTTGCCGCATCGGACTGCGCAACTTGTGCCGAAAGCGTGTGCCTGAGTGCGGACAAGGCTTTAAGAATGTTTTAGGGCTATTCACAGATAGCACTTTGACTTTACTTTGCTAATTAGAATATGAACCTTATCTCTGAGCAAATAACGTTCATATTCGTATAAACAAATGTTAGCAACAACAATACGAACCTACCTAAGAATACGATAACTTCACTTAGCAAATTAAAGTCAATGTGCTGTGAATTACCTCGCACTAGACACTGTTACGCGGCCGAACCTTTAGGAACCTAGGAAGCTTTATTAAAGCGCACAATTTGACCTACTGCTTTAAAACTAGTCGATGAAACAATACTTTTAACTCGGTAAACGATACCGATCAAACTATCAGCCGACTAAAAGTCTCTAGTGCGCGCTGGCCCTTAAGCTTGGATTTCTAAGAAAGCGGCATCGTCATATAACAGCTGTAAAAAGATGGCTGTCATGAAAATCCGCCATTTTCATCGCTGTTCTGACATTAAGGTGTTAAAAAAGGCCACCGTCAAAATGACGGCACCGCTTTCTTCGGAAACCCACGCTTTAGAGTAGGTAGTCAGTAGGTTTAATTTATTAGTGAAATGACGTTATATATATATATATATATATATACATATATTAAAGGAAAGTTTTATTAAATAACTGAATTTAACAATTACCATAATGATTGATGTGATATCGGTAGATTAGTGTCTTCATATTATTGTATAATTATTATTATAATAAATTTTGTAAATTATTACATAATATCGCCGTTTTATTTCAAAACTATCTACGTAGTGCCGTAAGACAATCATGTGTTCACAGGGAACAGCCACGTTGTGGTCGTAACCTTAGTTAAGTTTATATCATAATCTGCATCATCTGCCTAGCCTTTTCCCAACCATGTTGGGGTCGGCTTCCAGTCTAACCGGATTAGCAGTCTAAGCGGAGCGTAGCTTAACCTTCGATCGACCAGTACGGTTGTTATTACTTAGCCACAAGCCCTACAACCTTAGAAGTTTATAATTAGGTGGTTATAGAGGTATCTACAACAGTGGAATTCTACAGAGAGATGGCATATTACCTATAGGGGCATACCTAAATAATAATATGTACATCGTATGTCGTTCGTACGTATACGATTCGAACGATGTAAAAAAGATTTTACATCGTTCTCACATGTAATTATAAACTTAACATTAATGATGTATCTAATATTTTTGTAACAAGGTAATTTAAAAGAGTGTCCATGGAATATTCTGTCACTATGCAGTACTCATCGCGGAATAATAGTGATTAAAAAAACTACATTGGCGCCGATTCCCTTGTTCACAAACTAAACTAAATTTAAGTTCAGTGCATCTTTTTCTTTCTATTTCATTAGGAAAAGGACAGAAGATAAATATTAGTTTAGTCCTGTCAAATTAGTCAGCGCCGGACGTAAATTTACGTATTTTGAGTAGCCATGTTTTTAATCACGTCTAAACCATAGATTATACACTATATTATATAGGAGTCTAAACTGTCTATGGAGTATCTTAATTGAATAAAATAATACATAATTTCCGTATTTTTCCGCAACCGGCACGATACAAACAATGCTTGTTGAAAATGTTGTGTTGTTTTGGTGTAATTACGTTAATTTCTTCTATGATACCTTCAAACCATCGAACAAAATATTTGCCGACAGCTGACATGCCCGCTGATTTGCTTACTAAGAGTTTAATATGTGCTAATAAGCATTATTATTTTTTGGATAAATTGGGTGTTCAGAATATTTACAATGTACTATTATACATGTAACCACATTGTTAGATATAGTGGGGTGGTTGTAAATATCTACAATGTGTACTTGTGCTGCCATATATTTATGTGAACGTATAAACTATAGGTACTTACAATAAAAGAGCATCACTTTTCTTTCTGACACTTAGCACGTTGTTTTATTACATTGACATTGACTCCTTGACAATTCAAAAGTGCCTGTAAATGATTTAAGTAAAATGAAATATACAGGCTGATTTTTTAAAGACCAGCCAAATTTAAGGATGTGGTACAGACCATCAAACTGAACAACTTTCTCCATGGGACAAATAGGGTAATCGCGAAAATTTTATCAACTGTCCCATAGAAAACTTCAATACCTACTCGACCTAAATGTATGGGACGGCTGAATTTTTATTCGCGATTACGATGTTGGTCCCATGGAGAAAGTTGTTCAGTTTGATGGTCTGTACCACATCCTTAAATTTGGCTGGTCTTTAAAAAAATCAGCCTGTATATGTTTGAGTTTGAGTACTACACACACCTACATAGATTAGGAATGTAAAACGACGAACTGACCCATTTTATCTACTGTTAACTCTACTTAGGGCTGATTTTGCCAACTCCAGATAATTTTATCCAAGAAATAATTTTGAATTTTTGACAGTTCTTCATTACAAAAACTGTCGCTGGCAGAATAGTTGACAGCCCTATTGCCAAAGAAGGCAAAAAAAAAATATGTCGATTGATAAATCGGCCCTAAACTGCCCCCCTTTTCTTCGTCTTATTTATAACGGCAAGATCAGTAAAGGTCAATATACTACCTATTTCAACATAATATCACCCCTGTATTCCTCCGAAGGGGTATACAGAAAGAAAGAAGATGTATGTACAGGATAAGCTATTCCTAATAAGAATCCTCGTTCTGGGCTTCTGAAATGAAATTCCGTATGGAAAAAATCCAAAAACACTGTCCTCCCCGGGCATCGAATCCAAGACCCCACACGCCCAGACGTCGCGCGTGACTATTAGTCCAATGAAGTAATCTTCTATAAAATATTTAGACTTTCTCTAAGAAGATACTAGTTCAAGGTTCTACAAAGTTTCCATTTAATTATAAAAACATATTTAAATATGTATACATCCATGTGAGCTGACGAAACTGCAGAATACTCTGCGCCGTTATAAGAAAATGAGGGCACGCTTGGCCCCGTGGTTGAGCGATTAGCTGCTACGCTACTTGTCGCGGCTTCAATCTCCGCGAGAATTGTCTGGCTACAGTTGGTAAATTATGTACCTATCAATAATTAGAAAGCATGGCCTTCTGATAATTCGTGCAGGGTAGCTGTTGGTGTATTATTGTAAGATTTCTATAAGTTAAGATGAAAATTAGCATTATCCACTTTCACGTTTTTGGAGTTGAATAGGGTTCCAGGATATTCAAATACCTACACTTTAGGTTCAATATAAGGCAAAAATACACAAAAATATAAAAATCCTTTAATGTTCTTTTTTCTACATCTTACCGTAAAGTACAAGACATACATTTTAATTTGTCATGGATTTTAACTTTATAACATTATGGATACAAGCAAACAGAAGGGAAACGTATCAAGAAAACATACGTAGATATAGATACCTACGTAAGGTACCTACATAGAATAATGTAACTAGGAAGTGTATTTTATATTTATCACGTTTTTAGTAACGTACATAAAACTAACATGCAGGCCAAAATCCGGTATACTAATTAGCATATAATATCGTTCTGTATTTTCACTGTTTGTATTGACTTTTTGAAAAATTATATTTTAATATTTCATTTTTTCTTTCCTATTTTACATCCACCCGGGTTTATTTACACATACAAGGTAAGAGTTTCATTAAAAAATACTTAGCCTAATTTATTACGAGGTAACATAATAAGATTTAATCAGAGCATTACAATTTTCAGTGCTTAATACATATATTTGTATAGTCGGCAACACTCGAAAGCGCACGAGCACAACAGACACACAGATTTTCTAGAAACTATAGGCCTTAAAGTAACAGTTTTCTAACAATGGATTAACCTAATCTATCTCTAGTTTTCTGAAGCTCCCTTGTACCGCGACGTCACCGTTGACTACAATGGTGGCGGGTTTTCTTGAAGAGATGATGCCTCTGGTGCTAATGATTTCCATTGAGTCGAGTCCAAGGACTTTCTTTTGCTGATCGAGGACCAGCTGCGATGTGAACTTGACCATATCTTCGATTTTCAATGTACCTCCATACCCTGTGGGGAGACACTCAACGTTTATGTGCTGGTGGAGTTGCTTAAGGTTCGTGTGCATCTGGAAAGAAAAGCAGCATTAATGTTTTTTCTCGCAAAAGTAGGTCAAACCAATATCGTGAGTAGGACCCCTTTACAGTCTCCCCAGGGATGTGCCCCAACAACTGCCATGCACACAGGTGTTCTGGAGTTAATCTTACAGTAGGCCCCAGGGTCGTCGCGCTATAGTTAACAACCGGGTTGATTTTAGTGAATTAAGAATCCCGCACTCCTCAGTCCCACCCGAAGGCTGTGCGCCTTTCGAAGGTTTCCCTCAGAAAACATAAAAGTTTTCTATTTCTAGAGATATTTTAAGCACTTACATTGAGTCTATCGGCCATTTTCGGCGTAACTTTGCTAACCGCGAAATCGACGATATATTTGAGAGCACCGGGTACGTTAACACAGTGGAACTCCTTGTGACGCATGGGCACCGATTGCTGTAACACATAATGTACCATAATTAATGTAAATGGATATCATAAGAGCACATAGATCATGTTTGTTTGCCCTGCATACGTGACTCGACTGAGCATTGCAACCTACTGTAACCTAGTTACATTCTTTCTTTTGGGCATAAGTACCTCTACCTAATACCTTTGTAGGTACTTAAGTTATGACCTAAGGCCAACATGCTGTACCTAATTGGACTGTATTGTGACGAAAACAGGCGGGAATGGAAAAAGGCTAGCCAGATTATGAACACGCTTGACATTAATACATTACGTACTCATGATAATACCTATTGCCGTAATTCATACATAATTTACTTAGTTCGACATGTCATTTTTACGAAAGTCTCTATGCACTTTGCATCATCGGAGAGAACGACCTTGCTCCCCTTGTTCACCAACAACATAGGTACCTTATATAATAGTAGGACGAGTACCTACATACTACTTTGTTTTGTGGGTCAATTTCAACATTGAGTTACCTAGGTACCACTGAAAATGGTTTCACGGAAATAGTAGATTAGGTAACCTGGGTTATCCAACCATCGTAATGTACTGCCCACCCAAGTTTCTTCACACCTCAATAAGAAGGTTCGTAAACAAATGAAAACTGATGGTAAATAAATTGACTTTTCGAAATTTAAATAGTTTGATCTTTACTCTCTCTTACAGAGAGGAGGCCTGAGTGCCAGAAGTTTGAGCTTCTTAAAATGTTCCCACTGCTGGGACACAGGGCTCGTCCGTCATCAATCAGGTATGTTAATTAAGATATTATGTTCTGTAGAACATTACCTCTCCCCATTTCATGAGGCGCGCGAAGTCTGTAGGGTTCCACGTGGTGATGTGTGCGCCCGTGACGCCGCTGCCGTCTCCCACGTGTACGTAACCGCACATCTGGTCCAGCGAGTCCTCCAGCAGGCTCTCGTACACTAGCATGTGCGCGCGGCACATGTCCCAGCAGTTGTACTTGTGAGCGTTGAATTTACCTAGCGAAGACAGACAACATTCAAGTCCAATGCAGATGTCACGCGTCAATGCACAGCGTTACAACAAAACTAAACACGTTTGTCACATTTAATTTCATAATCAATACATAACTCAGTTAAAGATCAATGTCAATTTCGCAGTCCAGTTAATTCGCATAATTATTTTAAACAATAAACATGATATTCGCAGTTGCATCGCTCGCATACTATTATTACGACATACTTAACAAAAATCTCCTTACTCATATTGTAAACGATGACCCGGCGACCCTTGCTGTCGCGAACCGGTGAAACCACTATGTACCTTGAAATTAGGAAATGGTTATGAAATTCCAAGATGGAATTATATCACAGTGAAATAATTACATAAGAGATGTATTCGCAATGCGGGGGAACCTGAGACAGTAGGCAAAGTTCAAGGCTCTCTAGTTCGTGGGAACTTTCTACTGGCACATCTGATGGAGCCAGATAAGTGTACGTATAACTTAAACAAAGCTGACTTACATAAGTAGAGCATTATATTATGAAACCATGTTAGTAGGCTTTGTAACAATTTGGAGCAATTTTATTTCACTATTTTTATTAGCACCGTCCGTAAATAAATTGTGTAATGCATTGTCTCGTGCACTTCTCATTTATACCTGGTATATACCTCAAGTAATAATTATAGGCGAGTTTCACATTCTACAATAATAAAAGCAATTATTTACATTAATTACCTGCATTGTCTGTAGCAGTTTGGTGTAAAGCCTGGTATACTATATACATATGTACAAACAATATAATAGTTACCCGTTGCTGAGAATATCCTTCAGTTTGGGGTCTTCGCAGTCCAGGTTCTTGAAGATTTCCGTATAATATCTTCTCAGGCTCAAGTACTTCAGTAGTGTTTGTTGAGCCATCGGTATACTGTACTTTTTGTGACGTAAAAACCGAAGTAGGAACGATTCATCTAGAACAAATGGACATATAACAATATATTATACGATATGACTGTCACTACCTGTCCAATGCCCATGAGGGGCAGTGCTAGGAGAGCTGTCACTCCTGGTCCCTATCTGCGTCTCATATATTTAGCTGGCAAATTACCCCAGCTCCCCAGCACGGTTAAAAGTTGGGTACCCACGCTTACCATGTTTTTGCCTGTAAACCTTTAGGGTTCTGTAAAGCTGGTCCACAGTGCGAAAGCTTTGAGAAAACATTTTTTCTTTCTGCATTTCTTCATTCAGGCCCAAAGACAAGAAACTCGAGCTACACATGACACGCATTGTTACCATTTTTCCGCTCTATTGACCTACTATAATAAATTTTAAAATTATTCGTGTGCGTATTGAATAATTGAACCGGTTTAGATATGCACATTATGATGGTTGTTACATTATAAAAATATTTCGTTTTAAAGAGAGCAAAATCCGTTCAATTAATCTGTCAAGTCATGAGTAATGAGGCAATCTATTGGTACGTTACTCCGTGGAGTTTCACGTGTTACATAAGTTCAAGTACGGTCCACATTGGTACAGGAGGTACCTATATAAGTGCAGCTGCAGGTGTATGGTACCAGCTTATGAAATGGTACACACGGCAATCCATCCATCCTTACAAACTTTCGCGTTTATAATATTAGTAGGATTTACATAATAATTACTCTAGTGTGAGGATATTTCTCATATCTATTAGTAGCATAGACCAATAAACCATATCAAGTTTTATTTTCTATATTCATTATAGAGGGTTGTCACTGGATGAATATTTTTTTTTTCAACTGTGTTGTTTAAATGTTCATTTTTTATTTAATTTTTTTGCTATTGTTGGCTCCTGAGGTAACTTGTAGTTATGTTTAGATTATGATAGTTATTTCGCGCCGTTCAAGCGTTAAATAATTAGTCAAAATTTATAATGAATCATTACATTAAGTATTAACTATTGTTACGCGGTCAGCCGACGCGGACGCCCCGCACGGAGCTTTGTGAATTGAAGTATATTTAAATTGTAAATTCATTTAAGGCTTTCTTCGACCCATTGATGATATACCTATGCAATGCATGTGATGCTTGCTTAGGCAACATGTATAAAGGCCTATTCAAATCTATTTATATTTGTATAACCTCCCGTGGCTAGCGCGAAACCTGAATACAAAATATACCTACCTACCCGGCGGAATATACCACTCGTATTTCGTTGTTACCCACAACCGTATCTATCGAATATCGCTTATAGGTATCTGAATAGAATAGGCCTTTAACTAATGATTTTAGTAATTAAGTTTTATTTGCCATAAGTCGATATTATGTAATATAAGAACCCATTTGATAAAAATCCCATGGGGGTTGAAATTTGTATGAAAATCCGTCGTTTTGAAGTTAGATCTATCAAAATTCGTATTTGTAATTTCGGTTGACAATAAAGTAATACGTGTTTCAGTGTTTTTGTTATAAAAATGGAATGGGTGGTTGGATGGCGGTGTTGGTTGAAAGTTTGTATGAAAATCCGACAGGATGTAGATTTCCAAATTACCTACACGTATGCAAGCTCGAAATATAATATAATAATATCCTTAAATGATAATAATAAATACCTAATGGTGATGGATTTATTAGTGTAAACTCATCAAAACTAATATTATAAAGCTGAAGAGTTTGTTTGGTTGAACGCGCTAACCTTAGGAAGTACTGCACCCTAATTCCGAAACACACAATCAATCTCAATCTGAATCATTTTGAAGAATATTGCTAATCCATTGCTTCATAAGTTCGAAAAAGGTTACCTTCATAAAGTCTGCTCAACACGTATATAATGCAATGAATGTTGTTGAACTGTCAAAATGAAACCAATTCTGATTGATTGTGTGTTACGCAATTAGGGTGCTGGTTCGAATTGAAAAATTATTTTTGTGTTGGACAGTCCATTTATCGAGAAAGGCTTTAGACTATATAACATCACGCTGCGACCAATAGGAACGGAGCATCAATGGACAATATTGCAAAAACGGGAAAAATGATTCCTTTTTGAGAGCTTCCGTTGCGTGCGCTGCGTAAACGGTTTAAGTTACGCAAAAATCATGTATGAAGGAATTATTCCTCTTTAAAAGTTCTAAAAAAAAGTCCGCGACAGCATATGTCTATCTTTTAAGATTGACTCACTATAGCCTTTTTTGTGGTAATCAAATTTGTCCGAAATTAATGCATTATCTGCGAAGGTGTTTTGTCAATATGATATTAATCTTTATCCAAATAAATACGTTATTCATCACAAGTATTTAATTGTGAACAAAATTGCCCTTGACATCACTTGATTTCAATCAACATCTTAGGAGATAACATAATTTTAAAATAACTCCGCAACTAAATAGGTATGATAACGTTCGGGTCGGTTCAACATCACGCTAGGTCAAAATGAATACAGTCAGAAAGAGAACTAAGCGAGAACGAGAAGCGAGCGATGCGATGCGACGGGGTAGGGCGGGAGAACAAGAATTTCACGCGGACGAAGTCGCGGCCAGAAGCTAGTATTATAATACGAGCTCAACTTGTTTACAAAATAATATACATGATACGCATCTATCTACTTAAACGCGTTGACGTTGGTGCCTCCCGCGCAGTCCTACGACGTGCGTGAGTGAGACGAAATAACAAAAACATATCGCACCCTCTCGCACGATTCGCAGCGTTCAACGTCTAATAGTCCAAAGTCTAAACAGTTTAACTTGATGTGTAGCCGTGTGTACATACTTATCTACCCTAAAGTTTAGTTTGGGATCAAAAGGATAGCAGCAAGATCTGCAGAATGCGGAGTTGCAAAAATCAGCAGACCCAAAATACAGTCATATCCTGTAATTTCAACAGTGTTTTGTCGCGCAATAATTAGGAAGGGGATATGTATGATATCGACTTGTGAACGGTTGAAAATGCACGTTATGACAATAAATAAGGATGAAGCACCAATCGAATGACAAAATATAAACTACGCTGACTCAGAATTAGTTGGGAAATGGGCAGGAAGATGGTGATATTTCTATATTTCTGTACTCTATTCTACTTGCACTTTCTCGCTTACAAAGACAAACACCTGATGATGGTCGTGTCATGAAATCATGGATATATAGGAAATTACAAAGTTCCGATCTTCATATTCGACTCCCTAACCAAAACACCAAAACCTTATTAGGTACCACTTTTAGAAAAGCAATATTTTAAAATGTGTGAAGATATTTTTATAAATGTGTTTAAAAAAATATGGATGGCATATAAATATGGATAAGTTATTAAAACATGGATTGTTATTGTCCGAAATAAACGTTTTGAATAGAATTGAATTAACATTTGTATTCAGATGTCTTTAAGATAATTAATTAACCTTGACAAGTTTAATTGTTATTTGTTGTATAAAATTCAAGTAGAACATTAACATTTATGGAATAATCGGAACAGTGTTATTGATAGATCAATTTGCATTATTGCAGACCGTTCAAGTCGTTATCATAATGATTCGGATAGATTTGCAATGTTCAGATGCAGAAGCAACTGCGCCTTTCTCTTCGGATGTTCAGGGTTTCTCATAACCGCCAAATCTTAACGAGGTAAAGGTTAATCCATCATCGAATTCTATATGTAATTTATTTGTTTTGTGTAGCATGAGATTTTGATGATTGTTAGATATACAACACGGTATTTAAGCTATTTAAGTGTTTGACAAATCTGACTATTTAGGATAGGAATAAATAAAATAACGGAAAACCTAATTTAAAAAAAAGAAGGCAAGTAGGTAGGTAGGGACGACATATTAAGCTCTACATTTCCAGTTTTAGCTGACCTCGCATTTTATAGAGTTTTCGTATGTACAATGAGAAGTTAGCTTCTAATGGAAATGTATTGCGTGATATGTCGTCGTGCGTACCTAGAAAAAATCGGTTACTAATTTGAGTGTTACTTCCCATAATAAATTGATTCTAAAATTTTTAAATTGATCCACTTGATTCTAAAAAAAATTTGCACTTATATATACCTATATATATTATATATTTTGAATATATATATATTTTGAATAAATATTATTATTATTATAGATATAGCTTAATATTTCAGAAAAGGATCCCTTAACCGAAAAATTGTTTTCACAAATCCGCAATATTTTTGAAACATCCATCCAACCACACCCCACACCATGGGGTAGACGAGAAAAAAAACACCCCTACTTTACGTGTACAGGACGTAACCCTACAATTTTTTTTTTCTAGATTTTATTTTACCACTTTGTCGGCGTGATATACCTGTACATATTATGTACAGGTATATCCATTCCAAATTATAGCTTTCTAGTAATAAAAGTCTCTGAGCTAAGCTGCGGACAGACAGGCGGAAAGACAGACGGATATAGCGAAACTATAAGGGTTCCTTGTTGACGGAGCCCTGAATAACAAACAAGATTTTTTTCACATTTTCTTACCTTGCCGGATGTTTTTGATGTCAATGTTTTGTTGTATCCATTCCCTCATGATGGTCAGCGCCTGTTCCTTGGTTGCGGGACTCTCCCGGACTTCTTTGGCTGCTTCAGCTGTGACATGCTTTATGGCCACACCCAAACATCCCTCCTTGTCGATCACGTCTGTGGAAACATTCCACGTGGTCGTCACCGTCAACAGCATACTGGCGGTCGTCATGTTGCTGTGATTTCTCTGCAAAAGAAAAGAAAAGTCCCGATTAATAAATAGAATACGAATACTTAACACTTTTACAGACGCCAGCACATCAAGCTACCCGAAACTGTCAAATTTTCCCAATCAACTTTGAACCTTACCTGCATTAGCGATAAATTCGAAAATCTACTAAAGAAATTTGACAGATTGTTGTAGCTTGACTTGCTGGCGTCTGTATCTACTTTGGAAATAACAAAATCTGCGACGACTATTTAAGTATATCTAATCCTACAGATTATTATTATGACTTAACTCGTATAGGTCATAGAAATATTTATAAAATAGCCGGTTCTTTTGAGAAAAAAAGATATTACGTCAAAACTTTTTGCGACTACGCGTATAAGTAAATTAGGTAGCTATTAATTCTATGATATGTACCGACTTATATTTTATTTTATCTACTATCTTTCAAGTAAATATGGCGACACATCAAGACATACATTTCCTGTTTTAGCTGACCTCGCATTGTAGATATAGGTTTTTCGTACAATTAGAAGTCAGCTTATAATGTAAATGCATAGCTTTATATTTCGTCGTACGTACCTACGAGTACTTAGGCAAAAAAACAACGGGTTGTACTCCGGGAGTGCCGGCAGAAGTGAAAACTTGAATATTAACGTTTTGCATTTTTGATATTTTGGAATGGTTAGGGAATAATTTTGCACGAATTGCTTTAATTATCAGTATAAAACTACTATCATTTATGTGGGAAAATACAATATTCATTACTACTCTCCCTCCGTCTTACGAATTTTCGGTCAGGTCACGTGTCCTGACGCGAGTTTAACATTTTTTATCCATCACAACAAAAAGTTAAAGAAGTTTTCACTTCAAAAAGTCGACGACATGAGATTCATAATTCATAATGAATCAACACGTTTCATCACGTGTGTCAACACTTTTTGTATCGGCAATACCTAGTCGTAGATCCAGCACCCTAATTGCGTAACACACTTATCAATCATAATCTGAATCATTTCGAAGCATATTGCTAATCCATTAGGTACCTCGTATGTTCGAAAAATTTGTCTGCTCCAACGTAAATAACGCAATGAATGTTGTTGAACTGTCAAAATGAAACCCATTGCTACTGTTAGTATGTTACGCCATAACCCCGCAGTTTGTTCTCTATACCTTTTTATAATTTACAAGCTTTTCCCCGCGATTTCACCCGCGTGAAATTTCATGTTCCCTCTACCCACCTCGCATCGCCTGACCGCGCTTTTACCTCGTTTTCTTTCTGACTTTCTTTTTGCTCGGCTCCTGAGGGTCCTTGCGTGATGTTAAATAGCCTACAGCCTTCCTCAAGAATTGGGCTAACAATTGCAAAAATATTTTTTCAAACTAACGTTCAGCTTTATTATTAGTATAGGTAAACAAAACTTTAGAAAGGATTTAAGTTATTAAATTTAATTGGCGACACGGTTGGCGCAGTGGTTAAGCGATTGACTGCTGCGCTGCGTGTCGCCGGTTCGATTCCCGCACGGAACAAATATTTGTATGACCTGCAAGTACCTAGTTCAATCTACAACAACAACCACAACACACAATCTACTTTAATTGAGCCAATCTACTTTTTTTATACGTCGTATCTAATCGTGGGAAAAGTAAACTTTATCTCATGTTCAATAGCACTTGTACATACCTAATTATGTTATTAAAAAGCCTCATCCTTCGGTACTAATTGCTTTGTTCTTCATTCGCAATAGTTATTAGTGTATTATGTACGTCAATTACATGCTCTTACAAGTGCCTAAGTGGAACCAAATATTACGTTCGAGAACCCTATCCAATCATTTGCTGCCAATTAATGAAAACGAAATGAATTAATAACGCACCTTAGGGTGATTTTTCCAACGCCAGATAATTTTTTCCGAGGAATAATTTTGAATTTTTGACAGTTCTTCCATACAAAAACTGTCAGACATCAATTTTATTCCACGAATAAAAATTATCCGTCGATTGAAAAATTATCCCCTAGACAGGTAGTTGTTATAACTTAAGCTCCGTTTATACTATGCAAGTATCTTCCCTGTCGCATACAATAGAGTTGTAGCACCATATGAATTGAAAAACACTGTTTCGACGCTGCAATTTTTATTGTTGCTTCAACTTAGATATGGAACAGAAAACTATGCAATTCAGGGTGTATACGTATAATTGTGTAAAATGTAGAGCAAATATCCCTATCTGCAGAGCTGGTGCAGTATGTCTTTTTCTATAGCGACATGTCTACCTGCTGTCATCTCGGTCTCAAGCCATGCCATATTTTGAACAATTCTTCCATCATTCTTTTTCTTTGGTCTTCTTGCAGTCATTCTCTCCTAAATACAGACTACTCAGTGATCTAGCTAGGAGACCAGCGATCACCCAACAATTCGTTCTACTTAATAATGCATACTTTATAAGTCCCTCATGTACTACAAACTTTATGTACCTAAAAAAATTATATTATATATTATTCATTTTCCTCATTCCTGTGCATCGCATGTCCATACCATGACTAAAGATTCCTACAAAACGAGTATCATGGTCTCGGTCATCGCCACCTCTTAACGTCCTCTTAAATATTGATATGTCGACTCATTTTTAAGTAGTTCTATTCACTCGAGTATATGTAAGTGTGTACCCACACGTATTCTCTTGACATTCTCATCTCAGCTGCATACAACTGCCTTTCATTTTTCGTCATCTGTTTTGTCAAGTGTCACAACTTGCTGATATTTACATGCAAGTACAGGATAGATAGGTTTAATACTTTTCCTTCAATTTTAGGGGGAATTCAGGGGCGTACATAATTCTTGTGTGACCTGCCTGCCACCACATAATCAATCCTTTCCCTCCTCCCTTTTACAGGTGCACACGTTTCCGTGTAATTTAAAGACCAATGTTCAAGTCTTTTAGTCCTATCATCGCTAGTCATAAGTTCCGAAATATCACCGCTGCATATAATTAAATAAAACTATGCGTTCATAAAAATAAAATCTATATAAATAAAAATGGCTCTTCGAAATGTATGTACGCCCATAACTTTCGAACGACTGCACCAAATTGGATAATTCTTTCTTTTTGTGTTTGTTTTTGTCAAGACAAGGTTTGTATACACACAATTGGACCCGGTAGGTGGCGCTGCTGTCGGTATATGATGACTCAACCGGGCAGGACGACATCTGCCGGGTCCGCTAGGTTCTATAAATCAATCAGCGTTTTACTTATAGGGTAGGAGTAGTGTAGGAGTAGGTTAGGAGTAGGGTAGGAGTGGTGTAGGAGTAGGGTAGAAGTAGGGTAGGAGTAGGGTAGGAGTAGGGTAGGAGTAGGGTAGGAGTAGTGTAGGAGTAGGGTAGGAGTAGCGTAGGGGTAGAGTAGGGGGTAGAACACCACGCGAACGAAGTAGCGCCGGGCAGCTAGAAATAATTTATATGGCAAAACAACATTTTGAATAAATATGTAAAAACATCCCATTTTAAAATGGAGGATTATAGGACAGCAATAGCTTTACTTTCTCCAGGTGATTACATGGCAAAAATTGATTTGAAAGAATCATATTTATTAGTAAATAAAAATCCACAGGATAAAAAATACCTACGTTTTCAATATGATAAATTGTAGGAATTTAATGCCCTCCCTTATGGCCTGTGCTCTGCACCTAATATTTGATTATGAAGAGTGTAGTGACACATCTAAGAGGAAAAGGGTACAAGTCAGTTCTATACCTAAACGACCTACTATGTATAGGATCTAGTTATCAATCATGTTTGCAGAATGTTCTAGAAACAATAGCTCTTTTAAAGTGCCTGGGATTTGTTATAAATTTTGATATAAGTGTAATAGTACCATCACAGTCTTGCAAATTTCTAGGTTTGGTGTTTGATATAAAACATATGACATTACAATTGCCAATAGAGAAAGTATCAAATATTAAAAAGTCGGTTCAAAAATACTTAGATCTAGATAGTTGTTTTATACGAGATCTGGCAAAATTAATTCGGATATTAATTGCTGCCTGCCCAGCTACCACATATGGTTGGCTTTACACTAAATTTTTAGAACATCATAAGTATAAATATTTATTTAAAAATAATGAAAATTATTATGTGAAAGTAGACTTACACTCAGATATAAAACTAGATCTACAATGGTGGGCTAGTAATATTAGTACAGTATGTAAAAGTATTGCTTAACATAAACATGATATTGAACTGTTCACGGATGCCTCCATGACTGGATGGGGTACTGTTTACAAAATCAAAAGAGCCCATGGCTTCTGGAGCGAATATGAGAAAACATACCTTATTAACTACTTAGAATTACTTGCAATATTTATGGCATTAAAGGTTTTTGTAAAGGATAAGCAATACCTTAATATCCTGATAACTTGGCCAGATCCATCTGGCAGTGGTGTAAAGAGAGATATATTTGGCTCTTTGCCTCCTACATTAAGTATAGTGAAAATAAAGAGGCTGATGAAGAGTCCCGAAAAATCAATCCAGACACAGAATAGGAGCTAACCACCAGAGCGTTTAAAAAAACTGTATCTGAGCTGGGTGAACCCGAAATTGATTTATTTGCATCTCACACAAATGCTAAATGTATTTCCCATGTCTCCTGGAAACCAGATCCAGAGCCAGTAAATATTGATGTTTTTACTTTATCCTGGACAGAATATTTTCTTTTTTATGCTTTTCCTCCATTCAGTTTAACATTAAAATGATTACAAAAAATTAAAAATGAGAAGGCAATTACAGGTATCATGGTCATGCCTCACTGGGCTTCACAACCTTGGTATCCTTTAATGCAGACATGCTTGTCTCTAAGCTAATATTTTTGAAACCTCAAAAATATCTTCTATATTCTCTCTCTTTTCTTTCAGGGATCATCACCCTCTACGCCATCAACTTACTCTGATTGCAGGATTATTATGAGGCAAGCATGGTTAAATAGGGCTATTCCCCCAACATCAATGGATGTCATGTTTGCATCCCTATCACATAATACACTAAAACAATATAATGTTACATATAAAATTTGGTGAAACTTTTGTCAGGAGCATGGTATAAACCCATTCACTCCATCTATACCAATATTGTAATGTATTTCTTAACAAAATTATTTGACTCTGGAGCTGCCTATGGGACCCTAAACTCTCATAAATCAGCTCTATCTTTGATAATAGGCTCTAAAATTGGGGAGGATGATCGTATTAAGAGGTTATTTAAAGGATTCTATAAGTCAAAACCACCGTTAGCAAAATACCAAACCACATGGGATCCAAATAAAGTTTTAAGTGTACTACACCACTGGACTCCCAATATGATATTAAGTTTTGAACATATCTCAAAAAATCTGGTAGTTTTGCTTACACTAAGCTTAGCTCAACGTGCACAAAACCTTATTATTAATAAAAATATCGAATATAACACTGAGTGGAAGTTGTGTTAATATTGCCATTACTGATTTGATTAAAACTTCGGCTGCTGGACGAACCCAGCCTAATCTTTTCCTACCCTTTTTAGAAAAAACTGAGATTTGTCCAGCCAAAACATTGTGTGATTATATGAGATTGACTAGAGATATAAGAGGTCTTAATGACTACTTGTTTCTGTCACTTAAAAAACCCCCTATACCGGTTTCGGCTTCTACTATTAGTAGATGAATTAAAAACACTCTTTCAAGACTTGCAAACTGCGGTATTGATAGGCGCGTCTTGTCAGGTACACGACTTTTGTTTGAAAACTTCACTTGTGGTAAATATCTTTCTGAGATAACATTGTCAGATAATTATTGTTGTGTCCTGTCACTAATACACTTATTTTATTTACTAAATACTCATTATTTACTTTAAACGGAATTAAAATTTACGGAGCTGACGTTAACTTGTCGATTTGACGTCTACCCACGAGAGTTTGCCTATGCTGTGCTTAATGCAGAATAATATATTTTTAGCTTACTTACACTATTACTTATTATATTATTGTACTGGCACTATGGATACTGTGATCAAAAATGTGCCATTATTACTTGATAAATGACGGATGGTTACCTATGTACCGAATAAGGCTGATTAATTGATTATTAATATGATTACTGATGTTAATTATGTTTCATTATAGAGAAGAATTTAAGATGTTTATAAATAAAACAGTGCTATGTACCTACACGTAAAATAACATTGTAGGTAGGCACTCAAAGCTTTGTCTGCGCTACAAATAGTACAACAAACACAGTCACTTAGTAGTGGGCGACTTTGTTCATTGATATAGTTATTGTGCGAGCCGCGTTGGTGAATGTCAAGAATATGAAGTACTTAAGAAGTAACTTAAATATGTTATTATGATCCCCCGGCTGGCGGCTATCGCAACGAGGCTTATTAACTTTTACATCATAGTCAACAATACCCCCATTGATCGCAAATAGTATTTTAATAATGAGTCTAAAGTGAATAAGTATATTGTCTTCCTGCTGTTTTATTGTCTGAAGTTTCCCTTATGTATCATTGTTCCGACCATGTGGTTTAATGAAACCATGATCGTTTGTTTTCACTTCATGAGTCAGTAGTAGTTTCCGCGGTTTCAACAAACTACACAATTTGGTCACACTGTAAATGGTAGGTTAAGTGGAGATGATATAATAATACACGACGGTTCTTTATGAAGGTAATTTATTACGTACCTTTTCGCAAAGCAATAACCGTGAACAAATACATACATAATTTATGAATACATTATTAGTCAGCAAACAAAACAGCTCTATCATAAATGTCTTAGATGTTATCTCTATAGACATATAGAAACACGGTGTAATGTCTACATAATAATAAAGCTCATCATCATAACCAGCTTATATTGTTCTCACCGCTGGGACACAAGTCTCCTCTCTTCGAGAGGGAGTGGGCTATAGTCTACCACGCGGGCCCAGTGTGGATTGGTAGATGTCACATGTCTTCGAATTTTTGGTTCTAGGACATGCCGGTTTCCTCACGATGTTTTCCTTCACCGTTTTGAGAGCAGTGGGGATGAAATAATTTACACAAAGTAAAGCGGCTGCCTGGGTTCGAACCTCCGACGTACAAGTCGAGGCCGTTGCCAGAGGGTCACCAGCTCTCTAAATAATACTATAGGTACATGTGCGGTATTACATGGAAATAGGCCACTAATTAAAACACTATTGAAGCTATCGCTGTTGACTAAATATCCTGTTTACAAAAGGCTATTATTACTAAATGCAAGTGATTTATTAACGTATCGAACGCTAAGACGTTGTTCCACTGCATGTCGTGAATCAATGCACGTTACAATAGATCTAAAAGAATCATGCATAAACATTATAGCAGATCATCTACTGATCACATTTTGTGAAACGATAGAGCCGATTTAGTGTTCAAAACTCTTTCGGCAATAATTTGATTGCGTAAGTTCTTCTCCGATAAATCGCTTAGTTTCGTCCTATCGGTTCTAGTCCAAGGATATCAAGTCAGCTGCGTGCTCTTACTAGCCATGATATCAGAGAACCTTCAAATTGTAACCTTAAAAAGTAAACGTATGATCTAAAATTGCTAAATTTAAAAATGTATAAAAAGTTAGTGGTGATGACCTTATCGAAATCAATTAAATGTACTCTGTTCAGAATTTCATATGGTCAACACGAGATAATCAAACAAAACTAATTAATATCCGGGTATAATATGAATAATTATTCGGGCTTGGCAATGTTATACGGTAAATAAGATCTGCCTAGTCTCTTACTTGCTTGTACTTATAATCCAATTGTGCGTAACTAATTTCCCGTATTTTAACTAACTGTAAAATGTGGCATCTAATTAGAATGGGAGCTAAAAAAAGTTGTATACATCCAAATTGGCCACCCTATATAAAGGTTTAATTAACTTGTAGTTCTATATTATTATGCTACTGGTGTTCTAGACCTGAGCGATTAAATTGTAAGAAGGTTTGACCGAGTTAGCAAAGTTAGTGGTTTTACGGATAATTGATTTCTTTGGAACTATAATATAACCTAGAAGCATGTAAAAACCTTCGTTAATACAAGATATTTGAAGGGTAACATAACAACATATACATTTACCCGACCGTGGCTTAATATTTGTCGATATCTATGAACCGGTGTAGGCATAAAGGTTGTCCGGAATTAACTTATTCCTATCCTCGTACATCTAAACACACACACAAACTTTTTGGCAAATATTTGTTATATAAGTAGGATGTATAAAAATGTTAATGTTAATATTTAATTTGCGTAATCATTGGAATCTTGTGAGCAGAATAGTGTGTGAAACCAAGATTAGGAATTTTAAACGATTTTTTTGTTGTTGATATTATCATCAATCCTTAAAAAATAACTGTATGTTATTCCAGTTAGCCGCAAATGCACTAGCTGTTTTTACACGCTTTTCTCCCACCCGGAGAAGACAGGAAGATGCAGAACGTGCTTCACGCTGCATGCTACGTGCTACGCGCTACATGCTACGTGCTGCATGCTACGTGCTACACGCTACAAGATACGTGCTACGCGCTACAGAGTTCGTGCTACGCGCTACTTGCTACGGGCTACGCGCTGCATGCTTACCTACTACGCGCTACGTGCTGCGTCTACGCTACCAACTACGGCCCTTGGAGACTCCTTTATTTTTTTTCATGCACTACTAGGACTGTTAGTTACTATTCCTATTCTACATTCAATCAACTGGCGGGCCTGTTGGTCTAGTGGTTAGTGACCCTGACTGCTATGCCGGAGGTCGTGGGTTCGATTCCCACCCAGGACAAATGTTTGTGTAATGAGCACGATCATTTGTTCTGTGTCTGGGTGTAATTTATCTATAATATTTATATATTTAGAAATATATAAGTATGTTTATCAGTTGTCTAGTACCCATAACACAAGCTCTGCTTAGCTTGGGACTAGATGGCGTTGTGTGATAGTTGTGGAATATTTATTATATTTATTAACTCAGCCTATCGCAGTCCACTGCTGGACATAGGCCTCTCCCAGGCTGCGCCACATCACCCTGTCCTCCGCCTTCCGCATCCAGTCCGTCCCAGCAACCTTCTTAAGGTCGTCCGTCCATCGATATGGGGGGCGTCCCACACTACGCTTGCCGATATGCGATTCTACATAACAAAATCTTAAATTCTGTGACAGACAACGCACAGCCTAATTCACTTGGTCTAGAAGCGCGATATTTTGCAGGAAAGTTCCTTTTTAACCCCCGACAAAAACAGTGGGGTGGTATAAGTTTAACGTGTGTATGGGTATCTGTGTGTCTGCGCCATCACAGCTCCCAAACGGCTGAACAGTGTTTTTTCTTTGTCGAATGTTGACTTGATCGAGACTGTTCTTAGCTATGATTCATGAAAATCAGTTCAGCCATTTGAAGATTATCAGCTCTTTTCTAGTTGATGAATTGATGTGAGCATCTTCCACAGGTCTGATTGAGTCGAAATTTGGTATTTCGTTACTTCAAAAATATTAGAAGAACACAGTAACCTTGAACTGCTGCTGCACCATAACCTGGAATTAGCAGCATATCCAACTCCCTTAACTTACAGCAGAGGTATCGTGTTTGGGCTCTTTGGAATGGTCTCAATAAAAAGGTTATATACAGATGGTGATCTAGGGGCTGATGATGGAGTTGGAAAGAGAAATGGGAGGACCGGACAAAATGGTCCCCACGGCCAAAAACAACCAAACATATGTCATTAGATAAGCATTTTAATATATAGCAACTACTATGGCGGTTCATTTTAAATCGCTGTGTAAAAAAAGTTATGGCAATGTTCCGTAGGACGTACCTGAACCGTAAATAATGGAATACTTGAATAGCAATTCGCTTCTAATGGTCTTAGTTTGAATATTCGCAAATGTATGCATTCCGATAATAACAAAATAATATGGTATCATCGAACTGGTCAGATGATAGACCTGCACGCTGGATAGCGGAACTCAACTCTTGAATAGCTACTAGTAAACCCCTCGAATGAGTGAGAGACAGAGAAAGAATGGACTCATAAGATGTGTCATAACGAGTCAAAATAAAAATGTTTAAAGTTTTTTATAAAAAAAACAAGTAGAATACTCGTACATAAATAACTGGTTATCTATTCTACGCGTCTATACAGGTATTTTGACCCAAGCGTCCTCGCGTCAGGGGACGGCTAATAAAAACGCCAAAAAGACTTAGATTGCTTTATCCTACCTTGCAGGTGACGTAGAATCAAGATGAGTTTTGGTAAAAATCTGTTTAAATATTAGTTTGTTTAATTTGGCATTATGTACATAAAAGGAGACTTCTGTTTACACAATGCAGTGTCATCGACACAGACGAGGATTAGAGTGTGTAGAAGTAAGCAAAATGAATGAAAACAAGTAATTACGATTAATTAACAAACTTCTAATACTGGACACTGCACACAGAACTCCTCTAATTATCTAATAAGATAATTAGAGGATAATAATAAGTGTAAGAAGAAGAGTGTAAGACGAAGAATTAAATAATAAGTGTCCGGAAATTAAACTTGTTATGTTATTACATAACAAGTTTAATTTCCGGACACTTATTATTTTATGATTCTTAAAATCTGTTTGATTATGAACATACCAAACAATTTGTTGCAGCTACTTGTGCAACGCCATTTAGCATAAAAGTTTCTTAACGCTTTGTTAGTTAACATACAACATAGACTCATATCGATGTAGAAAAATGTGTTGAAATTAATACATGCCTATTTCGACAAGTTTACAACAATATTTTTGTTTTAGTTGACTTTTGTTCTGTGAGTCCGTGAGCATAATAGTCTATTCGGATAAGCAATACATTATTATGCTCACTGAGAGCAGTGGTAGGTCGTGGGTTCGAACCCAGACAGGCGCTTTACATTGTGTAAATTATAACATCGTGAGGAAACCGGCATGTGTGGAACAAAAATTCAAAGACATGTGACATCTCCAACCCGCACTGGGCCCCGTGGTAGATTAAACCCCACTCCCTCTCGAAGAGAGGAGGCCTGTGTCCCAGCAGTGGGAATATTATAGGCTGATTATATGGACAACGCAATAAGTACGTATTCGGTATTTCGGATATTTGTAAGCACTTTCTGATCTAGAGTTTTCGTTACTCTTATCGACATAGCCCTTTATATTGAGCTGATACTGGGTGATAAGACTTATTTTATAGAAACCTACACTTTATTAGATTGTGTAGGTATGTAGCTGGACGGCTAACTAACACGTCTTATCATGTATGTATCTAATGTTGAAAACAAATAAGTAGGTACTACCATTTCTTTTATTGCTCTGTCTGAATAAGTTTAGGAACGGTAAGTATAGATGTCAGCACATCAAGCAACCCGAAACTGTCAAATTTTCCCAATCAACTTTGAACTTAGTTTAGCGATAAAGTTGAAAATCTACTAAAGAAATTTAACAGATTGTAGTAGCGTGATGTGCTGGTGTCTGTACCATTCTACAAGATGTATTTTGTGGGGTGTCTTATTGTCACATACTTCCGCGTGGGTAGGTATTGTAAAGATTTCCTCGCAATAAGAATGTTAATAAACACTTTTTAACAAAAAAATTAAACCGCCGATAAAACTGAAAAGCAAAAAATAATAAACCTTTTTTATTTAACCTTAATAACTAAGTTCATAAACTAATGTAGGTATACCTAAGTAATTTTGAATCGGGGACAAACAATCAATAAACAAAGATCACTAAATTACCTTAAGTAAATTTAAACGGCGCCGACTTTAAATTATTTAGGTATACTTACATTAATTTAAGTACTTAGTTATTAAGGTTAAATAAAAAAAGGTTTATTATTTTTTGCTTTTCAGTTTTTTCGGCGGTTTAATTTTTTTGTTAATAAGTTTTTATTTTATAATTTTTTGTGGTTATTATCTACTAATAATTGTTTGCCAAAGAGCATAGCAGGCATATGTGGCACTGAGTAGAGTAATAATACACAACTCAGCATTCAAATCTGTGAGTGAACAATAAGTCACCCCTATTGTCCCACCCTTAGGGTTGGATTTTTTGCCAAATTTATATGGGACCAACTTTGGGGTATACCCTTTTCAATAAAAAAAGAATTATCAAAATCGGACTACTCTGTAAAAAGTTATGCGTGGTCATATAAGTATGTGGTAAAAAAATATACGCGTCGACTTCAGAACCTCCTCCGTTTTTTTTGTCGGTTAAAAAAACCAGAGGTGCAATTCTCGTATTTATAAGAACGTTCACAGTCTGATCTCAGTCTCAATCTGTCAAAAATACCTCTAATTTCCGTACATTTTGACAAGTTTTTGATATGTGTTTGTCGCCGAGATGGAGTGCGGCTGGATTTTGAACGTTTTTAATTAAGAGAATTGGCCTTCTGACTTTATCGACATTTCGATCTTAGTTTGCATCACGAAGCCATAATTTAAAATGGAAGTCGCTGTCATACCGAGACCACTTTTCTCGGACGCAGTTACGACATGCATGATCAATGATCATGGAGTTCGATTAAGAAATACGAGTACAATAAACAAATTATAAAATAGAATTGTTATTGGGTAGCGCAGGTAAGTAATGTAGGGCTATAGGTACTGTAGCGCGAGCTCCGGTACCAGAATAAATACGGCATCGCCGTTATATGAGAAACAAAACTCCCGATTTATTCTGTAAAAATATCACCGTGAAATTTTAGGTGAATTGAGCTAGAAGTGAGCTCTCAATGGAGTCATCAGAGGGGTAATTGCTTGACACACTGTCAGTATGATTGGCTTTCAGTTTGACAGTTCAACAACATTTATTGCGTTATTTACCTACGTTGTTGAGCAGACATATTTCGAACATTTGAAGCAATGGATTAGCAATATCCTTCAAAATTATTCAGATTGTGATTGATAGTGTGTTACGCCATTAGGGTGCGGGTGGAATGACTGCTCACTTCACCTAAGATTTCACGGTGAGATTCTTACAGAATACATCGGCTGAATTTCAGCTACTTATTTATTTCAAGAGGACGTGTTTTCTAAAACAAACGCTTCTTTTACAATTTTGAAACTGATTCTGACAGTTATTATTACCTAAGTTTTGTTACATCTGTTATTTCCTTGTGTCATACACAATGTTATTCAAAAATACTACAGTGTTACAGCAAATGTTACAACAGACTTTTCAGGTCGTATCAAAATTATCACATACCTTACTGTGCATAACAGTTAGGTAGGTATTTTACGTAATCAATTCATTAAAGCAAATAAAGTTACATCTAGCAACGCACTCTAGGGAAGCGACCTAAATACTAATATCATAATCAGCCTATAACATTCCCACTGCTGGGACACAGGCCTCCTTTCTGTGAAAGGGAGGGGGCCGTAATCCACCACGCGAGCCCAGTGCGGGTTGGTAGATGTCACATATCTTCGAATTTTTGGTTCTAGAACATGCCAGTTTCCTCACGATGTTTTCCTTCACCATTTTCAGAGCAGTGGTGATGAAATAATTTACACAAAGTAAAGCGCCAGTCTGGGTTCGAACCCACGACATACAACTCGTAAGTCCTGGCCGTCACCACTGCTCACAAATACTAATATTTAACATAATTAGGAAAAACGAAAATTTTATCAGTTTAGGGTATTTTAGGAACAGTCACATGCTGGGCCCGCTTGGTAGATTACAGCCCACTCCCTCTCGAAAAGAGGTGTGTATTATGTCACATACCACGGTCGTTATTTGGTTAGCTCAAAATATCTCAAGCTGCTAAATATTGCATGGAAATTTTCGTTTTCGATGACCAAATATGTTGTTATTAAATTGTGAAGAACATTCAAATAAGTAAGTAAACTTAATTTATTTGGTAGAAATGCAAATCTCTGTAAGTACACCACTTCAACATGAAACCAACCCTTTGCGAAGATGGTCGTGTCAGCAGATTCAGATATTTATGTCATCTCCACCAAATAAATGAATTGTCTACGGAATGGAACGAGTATTTCCACTAAGTTTCGACTTGATAGATCAAGAGGAAGTAAATATTAAAACAAACATGGACACACTCACGACGAGTGATGTCAAAATGTCGTATGAACACGCAAAATATTTAGGTTAAAAACGTACAAGTACGAGTACGTACATTTGCCTAACTGTTTGTGCACACTCATTGCTAAAATATTTTTACTTCGTTTTCTACAGCTTTCACATCACTAATTTTAAAAAGTAAATTAGTACTAGATACCTAAGTACTTAATATTAACAATTAATTAATGTCCCAAATAACAACAGTTTCATCTAGAAACTTTACTGGCCTGGATGTCAGGTTTCTAGCCGCATCGAAATTGGAAGTTGCCTAAATCCGGATCGGATATTCGCCCTACTTACATCACTTTTATTGCAGACTTATCTAAACAACAATCAAGGCAGGTGTAATAATCTTACCCATAAACTGCACACGCGTTCAAGTTATGAGAGATATCATGCCTAATCAGCCTATAATGTTCCCAATGCTGGGACACAGGCATCCTCTCGGTGGGAGGGACTGGACCGTAATCCATCACGCGGGCCCAGTGCGGGTCTGTACGTGTCTTTGAATTTTTGGTTCTAGGACATGCCGGCTTACTCAAGATGTCTTCCTTCACCGTTTTGAGAGCAGTGGTAATGAAATAATTTACACAAAGCGCGTGTCTGGATTCGAATCTACGACTCGTAAGTCGTAGCCGTAACCACTGGGCCACCAGTGCTCTGGTATGACCATGACGAAGCACCTTTTGTACACTATCATTACATCAACTTTATGTAGGAATGGAACGTTGATGAATGCATGATTGTATGAAAGAGCTGAACGCTAAGGTGTAAGTGGGACAGATGACGTATGCCAAAGATGTATGCTTGGGATGACGTGGAAGGAATTTAAAAATAGACAAAAAGTGTGAATGCTATTTTGAAGGACGAAAAGGAGGACACAAATGATACGAATATACTGGTTTATAGCTTTATAAACTAGTATAAATCAGTATATTCGTATCAATTGTGTTTTTTCTCTGACTTCAGCAATTTTAATCCCACATGCATGTTATTTAGTTAGTTTCTTTTTTTTTTTAGTTTCTGAAGGTGCAAACAGTATTAACACGGCCGTCTCTGTTTTCACTAACATATTAAATAAAATAATTATCGAAAACACACAAACAATCAAAACATCTAATCGCAAAAGAGTGACCAAACCATGGATCACCGCTGGCCTCTTGCGATGCATGAGGAATAGAGATAATTTACATAAAAAAGGAATGAAGAACCCTAACAATCAAGACATTGTAAAAACATACAAAAGGTATAGAAATTTCTGTAACGAGTTACTGAAAAAAATAAAAAATCAACATGTAAAAACTGAAATTAGAACTGCTGCTCAGATAAGCAACAAAAAATGATGGAATGCCCTGCAAAATATAACTCACAGGACAAAATTAAAAAATGAGGCCCTGCAACTAAATGACAAACAAAATTCACTTTCTTCCATGAACACGATTAATTAATTAATTTATTTATCCATTTATTTCAGGCATCAAGGCCCATATAAACACATACAATACAATATTAATATAACTTAAAAATACTATAAATATATACAACATTATAATTACACTAAAAACTAACTAACGCACACGAAGTGTCTACGTCGTGTTTCGCTGACTGGTGTCATGTAGCCGGCCACGAAACCGGCGGTACACAACACCCTTCAGCCAGAACTCTTCAATTGGAATTTCTCGAGATGATTATACTTTGTTCGCGAGCATTGGTAAAAATTTGGCAGACAAATGCTGTCTCACAGATGGTCTCCCTTCTGCACCATTGCTTAAATCTCACCCGCACTCTCTTGCATTACTTCCCACGGATCCTACAGAAATTGAAAGCCTCATCCTTAACCTAAAAAATGATTGTGCTGTCGGTCGAGACAACATCTCAACCACCTTCTTAAAAAGACATAAAAGCATTTTAATTCCTCCGGAAAATTCCCAAACGATTGGAAACTGGCCGAAGTCCTTCCTATTTACAAGAGCGGTGACAGAGCCTGTGTCAATAACTATAGACCAATCTCCATATTGCCAACCTTATCAAAATTATTAGAAAGAATCATGAACAAGCGCTTAGTCAATTCCTTAGAAAAACACCATCTTCTCTCAACCTGTCAGTTCGGTTTCCGGTCTGGCCACTCAACCAGTGACGCCATTAATTAAATTTAACAGACTTTTTCGCGGGTAACCTCGATAATAACAAAAAGGATATCGTAATCTTTATGGACTTGGCTAAGGCTTTTGACACGGTTTCCGTCCCGCTACTATTGACAAAGCTTGAACGCCTGGGGGTTAGGAAAACTCAGCTTGAAGTATTCGCGGACTATCTATAATCGAAAAACCGATTCCAGACGGTCCATGTGGGTGAACGGACTAGCTGTGATCTCCCCATTGCGCATGGAGTCCCGCAGGGCAGTATCCTCGGCTCCACGTTATTTTTAACATACATAAATGACCTCTGCGATCTGAACACGCCCGATGGGACGATTATTTCGTCCACCGATGACACGGCTCTGTTGTTCCAGGGCGATACATGCCATGAGGTTTACAGTTGTGCTACGCGGGGCTTTGATTTGGTCCAGGCTAGCTTAGCTTACAATAAATTAACACTGTTGATAAAACGAAATATATCTATAGTAACAATGTTGATAAAACGAAATATATCTCATTCTCCATTAAAACTTCAACCCTTCTCAGTCATAATATAACGGCCTACTCTTCTAATTGTTCTTATAAACATTCCTCTACTTGCTTGTGTTCCACCCTGCTTAAGACCGATACAATTAGGTAGGTATCTAGGAGTTACAATAGACAGCGCGCTTACTTCCATCCAGACATTGATCTCCTTGTCTCAAGAAATCGAAAATTAATTTTCATATTTAAAAACCTTCGCCATGTCGGAAACCCTAAAATTATAAAAATGGTATATCTCGCTCTGTGTCAATCATTGCTCTCCTATTGTATTACCATATGGGGTGGAACTAGTAAAACATCCATGCTGAAAATTGAGCGCGCTCAGAGGGCAGTCCTGAAAGTTGGCCACTTATTACCATACTTGCATTCAACTAAGGACCTTTATGAGCTCACTGGTGTCCTGACGGTTCGTCAATTATTCATCCTTAATGCAACCCTCCGTAAACATTCCCAGCTTCAATCTAATCCCACACTTTTTGGAAATAAACGACGTAAACACACAGTGTGTCAAATTTCTCACGTCAACATTTTATGTTTCTCGGCAGTTACCTTTATAATAAATTAAACGAAATCTTGTCGATCTACCCCCTTACTAAACAGCGCTGCAAAAAAACTGTATTTAATTGGCTGAAAAAGCTGGATTACGATGGCACTGAGCAAATATTGTTCATTCCTTCCTAATCATCTACTCCAACTGCGATGGATCCAGTGCACGCACGCATACTCACTACACACAACATACACATCTTGTCTCGCATATTATCACACACTTCTCACGACACGCACAACACACCACACACGTACACGCACCTCAATACAGATAAACAAACCTATTTGCATGATATTATTATTTAGCATTTACTTTAACCTATTTTCGTTTACTTCTCTTCCATAGAAGTTACAAAATGTTTGTTAATTTATTGTCCTAAAGCTTGTGGAATGTAAGTAAAGCACCTAAACACTGTGGTGGGCCTGGAGATCTGTAACAAAGGGTTTTCCCTAGCACGGACTCCAGTCTCTCACGAGCTTTTGTCTTGTACTTATTGTTTAGTCCTATTTATAAGCTAACCTTTGTGGAGAGAGAAATAAACTAAACTATTATTATTACTTTCTACATACAACAATGATATTAGCCAAAATCATTGTCACCGGTAGCTAGGGTTGCCAACTTTTTGTACAAGAAATAAATTATAATTATATCAAACAGTATTAAAATAATAATATTTACGTGTATAATTATAAAATCGCCTGCCCGCACTATTACTTCTTTTTCGCTTAGCGTTCTTTCTTACTTTTTTTCTTTTTGCTCAGCTCCTAAGAGTGCGTGAGTGCGTGTGCGTGTGCGTGTGCGTGTGCGTGATGTTAAATAGCCTTCCTCAAGGATTGGTTTATCAAATACAAAAATAAATTTAAAACCCGACTAGTACTTCCAGAGATTAGTGCGTTCAAACAAACTCTTCTGCTTTATTATTAGTGGTTTAGATTAGGGTTAACTGAACCACCGCACCCATGCCCTGCGGGGCAATTGCGTAACACACTGTCAGTAGCAATGGGTTTAATTTTGACAGTTCAACAACATTTATTGCGTTATTTACGTTGTTGAGCAGACAATTTTTTTGAAAATTGTAAAATTCTTCAAATTGATTAAAATTGTGATTGATAGTGTGTTACGAAATTAAGGTGCAGGTGTATGCACGTATGCACGATGTTCTACGTAGTAGATCAAATATTATTTATATACCTAGTCTTGCCATAAATATTGTCACGAAGAAAAAAAATTTTTTTATTGCAAATAATATTTAATACTTTTACAGTTTAATACATAAATATAAAACAATTAAAAATATTAAAAGCTTATTCGAAGTGGTCTCCATTGGCTGCAATACTGTCCTTTAAACGTTGAGGCCAGTTATCAATAGAAGCACGCACTCTTTCCATGGGAAAATTCATCACTGCCAAACGTATGGTTTATTTTAGGGACTCCAAATTATCATGGCGTTTAGAGCAAGCCGTACTCTCTAAAACTGACCATAAATCATAATCCAGCGGATTAAGATCGGGACTAGACGACGGCCAGTCTTCAGCTCTGATGAAGTCCGAAACGTTCACTTCCAACCAAGACTGCGTGGACCGAGCTCTATGACCCGGCGCCGAGTCTTGTTGGAAGGACCATACTTGGTTATTGAACATGGTGTTGTTAAGGGGCTTAACTACCTTCTCAAGAATGGTATCTTGATACACTTGTGCCGATGTTTTGATACCTTTTTCACAAAAATATGGCTCAGTCACTCCTTCATAGCTAACACCCCACCAAACCATCACTGAAGTCGGATAATGCCCACGTTGCACTCTGTCGACTAATTGGGAAGCTTCCTTAGACCTTTGAGCATAAGTACGGTCATTTTGTTTGTTAAAATGTTGCTCAATTGTAAAGATTTTCTCATCCGTAAACAAAATTTTTCTGTGACCTCCCTTTGCGAACCGCTTCAGTAGTTGTTTCGATTTTACCACCCTATCCTTTTTTAAATTATCAGTTAAAAAATGACCAGTGCGTCTCTTATAGGCTGCAAGTCCTAAGTCATCTTTTAAAATACGCGACATGGTTCTGGATGCTATCTTCATATCCCGAGATAAAATCTTTTGCTTTCGGACAGGATTTCTTCGAATTCTTTCCCTTACTGCTTTGACCACCTTTTTCGTACGAACACTACGTGGACGGCCAGATCTTTTTCTGTCACAGACAGAGGAGGTCTCATTGTACCTATTAATAGCCCGGTACACAAACATTTGACTAATACCAAGCGTATGGAGAGTTGTAAAAATTGCATTTGGCTCCATACCAACTTTGTGTAATGCAATCACCGCGATTCGGTTCTCTTTATCACCACACTCCATTTTAATATTGCAAAATATTGTACAATGTATTGGCGCCAAAATTAGAAAACACAATGAACAATCGTATAAAAATGACAAATTCCAAATTCAAATGTAATATCTTTCTTATTTTTAATTGTAACAGTATTTATGGCCAGACTGTGTATAGCTCTGGGTATCAATGAAAACTGTATGTTCTTAAATACCATATTTTTGTTGAAAAGTAAACAGTATTTTAGAGTGAAAAGTAACAGTAACAGTATAGAACTGTTAAAAACACTATTAAACTGCTTCCTACCGGTTGCAGTTGCCGAGTTCACACTATTTCCTTGTGAGTAAAATTAACTTAGTTATTTGTATAAGAGGCAGTAGGTAATACTTATTGTTTTCACATATTAAGTATAACTTATCTATGTATCTGAATTATATAATAATAATAAAGCTGAAGAGTTTGTTTGTTTAAACGTGCTTATCTCTGGAACTAGAAGTCGGATTTGATTTTTTATTTTTTGTTTTAAAAAATCGTTCGTAATAGTTTGAATAAGTTTATTAACACGTTGACTGCCAGACAACAGACACAATAGAAACTCTATTGTCGGCGGTCATTGTTGTCCACGATGGGCAATGCCATAAGAAAGGAAAAATTTTGATAATTGCCTGGAGTGGAAATTCGGGAAAAACTGAAAGTCCTTTTTTGTATGGGATTTTTTGTATGAATTATAAAAATTTGGAGAGGGCGACGTCAGTTGGATTAGCTAGTTAACAATATAAATAACAGCAGAATTAACTACTTGCAGGAGACCTTCTAATTAATGACTAACTACTTAAATTTCATCAAAACAGAGAAACTGCAAATACCGAAAACTAGTATTAAGTTAGTAGGTATATAGCTACTAAAAGGGTACCTAATCTCGCAGTTCGGGGCCGACTCAATATAGATTCCCATCGACACGCTAAGAAGAATAGTCCATTTATAAAATACCTGTGGGGTAATTGCGTAACACACTGCCAGTAGCAATTGCTTTCATTTTGACAGTTCAACAACATTCATTGCGTTATTTACGTTGTTGAGCAGACAAATTTTTCGAACTTGTGAAGCAATGGATTAGCAATATCCTTCAAAATGATTCAGATTGACTGAAAGTGTTCCGCAGTTAGGGTGCTGGGTACTAGTGAACCGCTCCTACTTGTCAAGACAACGAAGTTTCTTTATTAGATGTAAGTTTAATATTAATGTATTACACATATACAAGGATATGGCGAAGTAGACCGAGACGTAACGCACCGGATCAACTCAGGATGGGTGAAATGGCGACAGGTCACAGGAACAACTTGCGACCCACGGATGCCCCTCAAGTTAAAGGGGAAAATTTATAAGTCCGTGATAAGGCCTGTCGTACTTTATGGATCTGAATGCTGGGCTGTGAAGAAGACGGATGAAAAAAGATTGCATGCAGCGGAGATGAGAATATTGAGATGGATGTGTGGAGTGACGAGAATGGATAAAGTAAGAAATGAGTATATAAGGGGAAGTTTGAAAGTGGCGCCAGTGACAGAAAAGTGGAAAGGAAATCGTTTGGCTTGGTATGGGCATGTGATAAGAAGGGACGAAACGCATGTGACTAACAGAGTGATGAATATACATGTTGATGGATGGAGAGGGAGAGGAAGGCCGAAGAAAAGATGGATGGATTGTGTGAGGAATGATATGAAAGAGAAGGGAGCGAATGATAGCGTGACGGTTGACAGGGGAGAATGGAAGAAGAAAACGTGTTGCGCCGACCACAAGTAACTTGGGATAAGGGCAGGAAGATGATGACATATACACCTTCCCGAATAAATTCTCTAAATTATGGTGAAAACTGCATCAAAATCCATTGCGAAGTTTAGAAGAACAACACGGTCACATAGACAGACGAATAGCGACTTTATTTGGTAACTAGCTTCTGCCCGCGACTTCGTCCGCGTGCAATTTCAGCCCCAACACACCGCGTCGCATCGCATCGCCCGCCCGCTCTACCACTTCGTTTTCGCTTAGCGTTCTTTCTGACGTTTTTTAATTTTTGCTTTCCTCAAGAATTGGGCTAGCAAATAAAAAAATATTTTTTCAAATCCAACTGATAGTTCCAGAGATCAGCGCGTTCAAAGAAACAATATCTTCACCTTTATAAGTAGGTAGTATAGAATATATAGTAGTGCCTAAGTCAAGTAAGTGAAGCCATTTACTTTATCGAACAAGTCTAGTTCTAACCTTGTACCTACGCATACCGACTCCAAACAGGTACCAACCTTAGCGTTTATAGGAAATATTCATTATAAACTACAAAGTAGGTAAGCCGTACGATCATCACGCGTCACTGAATAATTGTTATTGAGTTACATACTTCATGTAATAGAAGATCTCTTTATGTCTTTGAAGATTTTGTCATACCCAACAAAACAGAGGAAAGCAGATACCTACTTTAGAAATATAATCTGGACGCTAAAGAACCTATTTGTCACAAATAAATTAATTTGAATTTGAAGAAAACTAGTCTATATGTAGAATGTTGAAAACTCATTTAAAAACTGTCGCTAAACATTTTAAATGGTGTTTGCAAATCATTTGGATTAATTTAACGAAATGCCTTTTGGAAAATTCTAGGGCTCATTAAATATTAATATGGGTAATAGGTACAAAAATAAACTTAGACGTAAATAGAGGTAAGAAACAAAACCCCGTGACCCAGACATGTTGGTGATTTGAATTAAACATATTTCCTGTATCAAAATAAGCATAATGACCTCGATGTTATTCCAAAAGCATCTATGGAAGGTTATATTAGGTACCTATTCGATATTATGAATGCTAAGTGTTAATGGTCATTATGTCGGTTAGATCTGTAAGGAACACTTTACCTTGGCAGCTCTTCCAGGAAGTAAAACCTGAGGTAAAAAGAACATAAAAATTACCTGCTAATAACTTCGCATGGCAGCAATAAGTACCTACTGGACAATTATTAATAGTTATCATGTTAATAATACTTATGAGACACGACAAGAGTATGGTCGCTATTGTAAGATGCCATAATTACCTAATCACATTTTACACAGTTGATAAATAACATCGGCCTGTTTCTATGAATGGGAAAATGTTGGTGGGTGCACCAATTAGATAGGTACCTACCTAATAAAAATGTTTTTGTTGAAGCTGGAGGATTTTGATAACTAGTTTGAACATTTTATTCATTGGTTCAGTAGTTATTTCTAAAGTACTTAAGGTGGATGCTCCAAGGTAGCCCGCGAAATTCTGATTTTCCTACGTTTTTTGCAATTTGCTGGTCAGTACTAAATTGTATGTTGATTAAAATATGATTCGCGGCCGTATCAAATAATTATGTATTTACAGAATTATAATCATTATCATATTAGTCAAATTCTAACTAATATTATCTCAAAATAAACCATGCGTCGTCTGTTATTCAAACATATTAATAAGAATGAATCATTTTGTATTTTATTGAAAAACGTGTTGCTAAAAAGTGACAAAAGCCACAAATGAATTCCTAATTATTGTTTCTATGAATACATTGTGGCTGAAAACTATAATTCGCATAGGTAATAATTTGGTGATTCTAAGATTATTAATACCAACTTTCGAGATAACATTTTTGAGGTCCTTAGTAACTTGATTACTCGATTTCACCCTGTTAGGGGTAGATTTTGGGGAAATCTGGAGAAACACATTCTTTATTATTCATCTAATGACACTAAATAATTATTGTATGCCTATTAGGTAGGATATATTGGAACTTTAATTTATTGTCAAGACCTGTAACAAACATATGCCCACAATAAAGATATTTTGAATTTTAATTTTATTTTTTGTCCAGATAATTGATACCAACTTTCAAATAAATCGTACCGCATATTGAGATTCAAACTTTATTACCACTTAGTCTTTTAAAACAAATATTGTCAAACCTTATTTATAGTCAGGTACATATTCGTGCCAAGCTTCAAATTTATAAACCCAAGCGAGTTTTTATACAAACGAAATTTGTCCTATTCACCCCCTTAGAGGTAGAATTTCCAGAAATCCTTTCTAATTGGATGCCTACCTCGTGGAACCTACAGTCCTTTCGATTTCTACCCTAAACGATTTGGGCTAGGCAATGCGTCAGTCGGGACTCGGGACACTTGACTTTTACATAGAGGATGTCCCATGAAATGACGACCAATAGAAAATTTTTGAATCCTCCATCCAAGGTGCTTTCCGAAACATACCCATGTATGTTCAGATGTGTATAAAATCAAGTAGGTAGATGCCTACCCAAAATCTACTTGTCAATGGACAACATATTTATAACTACCTCCATACCTGACAATACCTACAACACATATACCCGACTTGAAATAACTGGTCTGTGTCCCGGCCGACACAACACATCAACCCACAATCGTTTACCTACCTCAAGGTGGGGGCTGGGGTACTCTCATCTCGTCTGCTCTCGCCACTACCAACCGGCGCCGGCGATGTTGATTCATGCATGTTACGGAGTCACGCTAGTAGACCTCGTTTCGAATTATGTAAGAAACATAAACGCATTTTCGTAATGTATATGTGCCCAAATTGCAACATTTGGGACACTGTCTTTGTCGGAACCAACAAATCATAGGCACTAACTAACTATCGCAGAATATTTTAAAGTTAGTCTGCAAACATTAGGAATTAACAACTTTTTGTTTACTGACAACTTAAGAGATTAGCGTCTCCTTAATGTTTTGTTTAAACAAACTGCCGGCGTTATTGTTTGTGTGCAAAAAAAATGGTAATCGAATATATTTCTTTATCACGCTTTTACTACATCAAGGGGGATATGGGTAATTAAAATATCAACGCGATGCGCTAGGCTGTCCAAAATGCATAAATACGAAGGAGTTTATATTAAACATCAAATCGAAATTTAGAGGTGAGCTATGTATAAGTACATACTATCTAGCATTCTAGCTAGTATAGTATACGTATAGATATCGTGGCATTGAGAAAATATTTGGGTCACTGTTAAAAATGCATTTCGTAACCCATGGAGGACTATAAAATTTTGATTAATGTGTTCCGAACCGACCTGCCTACGCTGCCGGCCGCCTTACTAATCTGATATGTTCAACATATTTTACTTTTTCAACGTAACTTTAAAGTTAACTTTTTGAACATTGAATAGTTGTACAAGATTTTCTGTTTTATTAAATTTTCCAAAAAAAAAAACTCTTTCTTCAGGAACCACTTCTACAGCTAGAAACGGACCCTAATGAATTGATTATGGGGATACTGTTTACAATCCTATAGGTACCAAAAACACTGTAATGAGGAAGTTATTCAACTTCGATCTGTCTCCTTTAGGCTATCTGTAATCATTTAAATTTCGAGTTTTCAATCAAGTCAAGGTTTGATTACATAAATTGTTGATTTTAGTTTATTTACCTTTCCTTGTGGATATAGAGGTACCATACTAGGTAATTATTTCTCATTATTTACCGATGCTCAAAAATATATTTACCATCGTTAGACTATCTGATTTAAACAGGGTCACGGTTGAATCCATAGATATACTATGATTGAATCCCAATCCAAAGAGAGAGTAATAATGTTTACAGACAATTTTTTTATCACTAATTTACACATGACAATGGCACCGATTTCCTTGTTCACAAACTAAACTAAATTTAAGTTCAGTGCATCTTTTTCTTTTCATTTTATTAAAAAAAGGACAGAAGATAAAATATTAGTTTAGTCCTGTCAAATTAAGATACTCCGTAGACAGTTTCTAGACGTGATTAAAAACATGACTACTAAAAATACGTCCATTTACCTTAGCCGCTGACTAATTTGACAGGACTAAACTAATATTTTATCTTCTGTCCTTTTCTTATTGAAACAGACAGAAAAAGATGCTCTGAACTTAAATTTAGTTTAGTTTGTGAACAAGAGAATCGGCGTCATTATCGGCCAATATAGAATTGTGTCCTCTGCTAGGACCTGGGACTCCGGCGTCCTATCTGTGAGAAGAAGAGGGCTATCTACCACACAGGCTGAAGATGGAATGGTGCATTACGTGACAAAAATACATAGAAAAATTTAATTATTGTGATAATTTTGAAGAACGCTGCAATTTTTACTCTTGTGTTGGAATTAAGCAATGTTCGTATCGTAGATGACCTCAACACTGTTAAGATTTTATCGATATCTAGAAATGTGTGGAAGAAGGTCTTTCACACATTTGACCCCTTTGCTTCGCACAATCTACATAATTAACCGACCATCACCGACGAAGACATACTTATGTTTATTACATAAGTTAAGTGTTTTTTAACCAGACAGAAGGCCTTGTAACTTGAACGTCTAATGTTAAAGATAATTGCTCTATATGTTTAACTTTCCCTGTTTTATAAGCGCGATTAAACTTTTTGGTGAATTTTTCTTAAATATTATAGGTATATATTATATACATTATATTCTTAACAGTCAAGTATCTTAAGTCGTTACCTTCCTAAGTATCTAAGAACTGAAATATAGTTAAGCGATCATATTATATGAACTAAGTAGGTATCTACTAATTATTGAATTGTTTTAATTATTCGAGGCAAAAATAATGACGTTAGTACTTTTAATTGTACCTACCTAATGTAATGATTGTCAGTAAACGAAGACACGTGCACTACGTGCAGTGATTAATTTTAATTTAATAAATAATAATCTCAGGTGCGTTCAATGTAAAGTTATGGAAAAAAATGTCAATTGCTTGTAGGACAATAAGTTTATAAATAAGTTAATATTTTTATATTTTTTTCAGTGGTTTTCTGATATAGCTCACCTTTTATTTACTAAATATATAACAAAACATTGAGCTAATTTCATAACATAATATAGTAGTTACTGATTTCAGCATTGTAATTGTTAGGTACACTATGTTTTTTTATTTTTTCCAAAAATAACCCCACAATTTTTTTTTATCCAAAAATATCTAAGCCCTAATAAATAATTAAATTAAATATAAATAAAAACTTACGTGAAAGCGTTTTGGCGCACAAGTAATCCGCCAGGGGCGCTGCAGCGTGCTCGTCGACGCGCAAACGCGTAATGTTCTGCCCGCTGTCGGCGCCTGCGTCTTCTACTATCATTATAGATACTGTGCAATAGTGTTACAGGCATACTAAAAAATCGGCCATTCTTAAAACATCTTTCTACTGACCACGTTTTCGTTCCAAATTAGCACGACCTACTATTTTTTTTATAGTAAATAAGTATTACACGGAAACCTAATTGAACAATACGCAATTAAAATATACTTGCGTGTTTTAGGTGAAGATCCTCGTTTATGTAACGACTACATAAGTACATACCTTATACATGACTTTGACCGGATCTGATTACCTAGGTATGTACCTAGTTGAATCAGAGCATTGTTTGTTTGAACATCTCTATACTATTTTTTTTTATTTACTAGACTAAAATGACCGCTGCGTAGTAATACCACAGCTGTCATTTTAGCCTAGCAAATTAAAAATCAAATACAGATGTTAAGTCTCTTTACCCTTCTGAATAGATTCTTGAAACGAGTTCAAAAATGTCGTGCGATTCCAACTGAGCCGCAATCTATAAAATTCAAAACATTTCATTGTATTTATCATTCATATGACACGTCTTAACATAAATGTGAATAAGTTACCTAGTGGATGGATTTAACCAGAAGCGAAAGTTATACCCTGTTAATGAATTTATTTGCTTTTGAAGTGTGATAATTTAACGTTTCACTTGCAACTCAAAAGGCAGATTTAGAACACCTAATTATCAGAAAGCCAATTCTCGTAATTAAAAACGTGTACACTCCAGTCGCCATCTCATCTCAGCGACAATCAATGTCAAAACTTGTCAAAAATGTAGGGAAATTAGAGATATTTTTGAGAGATTGAGACTGAAATCAGACTGAACTTTCTTAAAATAACGAGAATTGCCCCACTGAACTAGCCCCACGGAGCTAACTGATAGGTATATTGTTTTCAGATGCCTACTTTAATAGTTTTTAACAAGGCGACCGCGATAACAAAAGTCTTTCAATGGAGGAAGACTGGCTAAGTAATTGCACCCGGAGTGTCCCAACACTCCCAAAACAACCTATAAAATGACAGGATGTAAAAAAAAACTTGTAGGACCGGTCCTATCTTGTAAAAAGGTTGTTGGGTTGATATATTACCTAGGTAGTTACCAAAAAAATTGACAATTACCTATGTTTTTTTTTATTCAGCCTATGCTGTCCCACTCATGGGCAAAGGTCTCTCCCGAGTTCTTAATAGTAAAAAATCTGAATAAAAAAGTCCTGACTTTACTTAGACGTTAGAATAGCTCAGCTAACAAAAAGCATGTCTGTCCGATTGCCGTGCCAACCTACTTTCGGAATGCTGTAACAACAATAATTTAAGGGTTACGTTCAGCTGTTATTGCGATGTGCTGTTGTGTACAGAGGTAGATGGGTACCTTGAGCATGTCTTGTGATGCGAGACTATTGTATTTTTAAATTACCACATTCAATCACAATCTTAATCATTTTGAAGGATATTAACGTTAATAACGCAAATAATGAACTGTCAAAATGGAAGCCATTGATACTGCTAGTGTGGTAAGCAATTACTCCACTGTTTCGATTTAAAGAAAACAAATACCACGTTTGGTCAAGAAGTCGACAGCGTGGTAAGATGCTAAGGTGAAAACAATAAATTCACCGGTTTTTCCCTTTCTTGCAAAAAATTCGAGCATAGGTACGTATAAAGGGCAGTTCAGGCTACGCTATAATATACAAGGTGGCAGGGACATCAACGCGCAAACTGTAACAACTGTAGATTTTATCGACGGTTATTAAAAAACAAAATCAGCTGTTTCATAGAAAGGCGCAAAACGTACACGGTAAAAGTATGGACTGCAACAGCAACTTTTTTTTGTAATAGCCGAGTATACCTAAATGTCAACGTCGGGGTTTCAGAATCATGTATCCTTGGTAACAGGTCCCGCGTCAATGTCCCTGCCACAGACTACAATATAATATGTCCTTGCGTAGCATAATATAGGAAATACTGTATAGCACAACAATTTCGCTCATCCTACATTTTATATGGACACGTTCAAATTATGGATGCGATTCCTTGAATTTCTTATGTTCTTATTTTAATTAAATATTTTGTTTTTAATAGTTAAGATTGACTTGAATGTGCCTTGGCGGATGAGAGTATGTCATGCTCACTCTAATGTCTCGCTGATGGTGGCACATGTGTTGGATCATTTAGCTCCCTTCAAAATGGTTGAGCTGGATGGTGCTAATTAATGCGTCATGTTCGTGAACGGGCGCCGTCAGTAGGGACTGGTCAACTCTTTGCTGCCATGGCTTATTTTAATTTAATTTAATATTTGAATTGCTTTTTTTTTATCTTTTCATTACGGACGCTTTTAACGTTCTGCATCGTTCTCACATGCATAATTTTGAACATGAATGATGTAACCAATACTTTGTAACAATATTATTATGATTTAAAAGAGTGTCCATGGAGTTTCTTATCCATTCTTCTCCATAGGTACCTACTACGCTTTGGAATGGGCAACTAGCTTCATCTTTTTGACTGACCGACCTTGACAATTCAAAAGTGCCTGTAATTGGTTTATTTGAAATAAATAGTTTGAGTTTGAATTTGATTAAAAAATCTAGAGTGTTAATCGACTACAATCTATATTTGTCTACACTTAGTTGCAATAAAGAATTTGAATTTGAATTTGAATTTGACAATCTATGGACTGTGCTGCGCAATCCAAATTCGTGAAGGAGTCGGCAGTCTGAAAAGTATAAAAGAATGGAAGGGACTGTAAGTTGAGTATCCCACCCGGAATAGGCCTAGCAGAAGGCCATCTAAAGAAAGATGCCTGTTACTTTTTTATGTAGATACGGATGGACTAGAAGGAGGTAGGTACTATAAATTATTTATTTTTTATCGAAATACATAGGTCTAAGGGCTGAGTGCTATCTACACCGACTTACGATTTGTACGTCGTGAGTTCGAACCCAGGCAGGCACATTACTTTGTGAACCTATTTAATTTCATTACCTCTGCTCTCAAAACGGTGAAGAAAAACATCGTGAGGATTTTTTTGGGTTTAGGACATGCTGGTTACCATGTCCTAAACACAGAGATTATGCCTGTGTCCCGGCAGTGCACAGTGGGAACGTTATAGACTGATTTTGCCATGGGTCTAGGTACGACTCAACCACCAACCCGCATTACATCCGCGTGGTGGATTACAACACTACAGCCCTCTCCTTCTCACGGACAAAGAGGATAAGCTGATTATGCTTATAGGCACTACGTCCCCTGTAGCCTGTAGGCATGTGTGTACCTTCCCGGGCAGTCTGCCTAGTTACCGCGTCGCTGACTGTATAACAATAGTGTGTATAACTCCAGCTTCCTCATATGTGATATAATAATTCTACCTATGCCAATATTTAAGGCATAATAGCTGCAATCAAAGTCCCCAGTCTTAATTTAGCTGCCACAATAACTTCGTTCAGAATCATGTATCCTTGGTAACAGGTCCCGCGTCAATGTCCCTGCCACAGACTACAATATAATATATCCTTGCGTAGCATAATATAGGAAATACTGTATAGCACAACAATTTCGCTCAGCCTACATTTTATATGGACACGTTCAAATTATGGATGCGATTCCTTGAATTTCTTATGTTCTTATTTTAATTAAATATTTTGTTTTTAATAGTTAAGATTGACTTGAATGTGCCTTGGCGGATGAGAGTATGTCATGCTCACTCTAATGTCTCGCTGATGGTGGCACATGTGTTGGATCATTTAGCTCCCTTCAAAATGGTTGAGCTGGATGGTGCTAATTAATGCGTCATGTTCGTGAACGGGCGCCGTCAGTAGGGACTGGTCAACTCTTTGCTGCCATGGCTTATTTTAATTTAATTTAATATTTGAATTGTTATTTTTTTATCTTTTCATTACGGACGCTTTTAACGTTCTGCATCGTTCTCACATGCATAATTTTGAACATGAATGATGTAACCAATACTTTGTAACAATATTATTATGATTTAAAAGAGTGTCCATGGAGTTTCTTGTCCATTCTTCTCCATAGGTACCTACTACGCTTTGGAATGGGCAACTAGCTTCATCTTTTTGACTGACCGACCTTGACAATTCAAAAGTGCCTGTAATTGGTTTATTTGAAATAAATAGTTTCAGTTTGAATTTGATTAAAAAATCTAGAGTGTTAATCGACTACAATCTATGGACTGTGCTGCGCAATCCAAATTCGTGAAGGAGTCGGCAGTCTGAAAAGTATAAAAGAATGGAAGGGACTGGAAGTTGAGTATCCCACCCGGAATAGGCCTAGCAGAAGGCCATCTAAAGAAAGATGCCTGTTACTTTTTTATGTAGATACGGATGGACTAGAAGGAGGTAGGTACTATAAATTATTTATTTTTTATCGAAATACATGGGTCTAAGGGCTGAGTGCTATCTACACCGACTTACGATTTGTACGTCGTGAGTTCGAACCCAGGCAGGCACATTACTTTGTGAACCTATTTAATTTCATTACCTCTGCTCTCAAAACGGTGAAGAAAAACATCGTGAGGATTTTTTTGGGTTTAGGACATGCTGGTTATCATGTCCTAAACACAGAGATTATGCCTGTATCCCGGCAGTGCACAGTGGGAACGTTATAGACTGATTTTGCCATGGGTCTAGGTACGACTCAACCACCAACCCGCATTACATCCGCGTGGTGGATTACAACACTAAAGCCCTCTCCTTCTCACGGACAAAGAGGATAAGCTGATTATGCTTATAGGCACTACGTCCCCTGTAGCCTGTAGGCATGTGTGTACCTTCCCGGGCAGTCTGCTTAGTTACCGCGTCGCTGACTGTATAACAATAGTGTGTATAACTCCAGCTTCCTCATATGTGATATAATAATTCTACCTATGCCAATATTTAAGGCATAATAGCTGCAATCAAAGTCCCCAGTCTTAATTTAGCTGCCACAAAAACTTCGTTAATATGAGTCGTTTAGTGTGTGTCAGCTGGAGTGACGTCACCCCAGCTTCCTCATTCGATACAGGCAAACCAGTGAGGTTAGGGTTTTGGACTATAGTCAGAAAAATAAGGCATAATAGCTGCACAAGCAAGGAAAAAACTAAACAATAACACTTAAAAAGTGTTGAAACTACGATCAAAAACGTGTGTGTAAGCTGGAGTGACGTAACCCCAGCTGCTCATTCATGTCTTCCAAACTATTATGCCTTATTTTTGTGACTATAGTCCAAAACCCTAACCTCACTGGTTTGCCTGTATCGAATGAGGAAGCTGGGGTGACGTTACTCCAGCTAACACACACTACCTAAACGACTCATATTAACGAAGTTTTTGTGGCAGCTAAATTAAGACTGGGAACTTTGATTGCAGGTATTATGCCTTAAATATTGGCATAGGTAGAATTATTCTATCACATAAGTATGAGGAGGCTGGAGTTATATACTCATAACAATCTACCACGGAATTAGCTATTCTCTTTTAGGTGGTATCTACTTGGCGCCGTTATGAGAGAAGAAACAGATGCACGAATGACTTGCATAATTGGCCGATGTAGGTAGATACTTAGATAGCAGTAGATAAGTCCAATATTTAGGAGGCATCTAAGTAGGTAGGTAGGTACTTCAGTAACTTGTATTTTATTATCTACATAGTAATTACGGAGTTCCATCTAGGTAACAATAAAACTATGAGAATAAAACCTGGTCAGGTGTGATTTCACATGGCGCGTCGGGGATGCGCATGTTAATAAAAGCCCAACGTTCAAGCAAGCTACCATCTAAATTAAATTGGCAGGTAGGTACCTAAATCAAAATGGATCGGTAAGGATACCCACGAAGTAATACCTACAGCCCGCAAACGAACGGACAGACGAAAAATTAAAATGATTCCATCCTAAAATCACAACACTTTATTCCACTCCAGTCAAAAAGAGGGTTTTTTGAAGCCTGTCTGTTAGTGACATATTTTGCGTAACTCATTCAAGAATAGACTGATCCCATCAAAAACATCAAGAATAGACTGATCCCATCAAAAACATAACATGTACAAAAGTGTAAGTCTCGCAACGCAGTTCTTCTTCCGCAAAAAGTTGTGAAATTTAATGTACCTAAAACCAAATCGGTTAAATTATCCAGTACCTACCTATGGGAGCACCTATTCAAAACTTTGTCATAAAATTGTTACCTAAATTTAAGCTTCTAGCTTTATCCACAACGAAGTTACTACGAGGGGTCGAAAATGTCGTAAATGGCTTCGAGAAAAGGACGGTACGGCTGTACCTTTGTTTGTATGTTTTTGCTCGACTTGGTTGGTGCACTGCCGTGCAGAATCAGCTTATAATGTTCCCACTTCTGGGACACAGGACACAGGCCTCCTCTCAGTGAGAGGAAGTGGGCCGTAATCCTCTACGCGGGCCCAGTGCAGATTGATAGATGTCACATGACTTCGAATTTTTAGTTCTTGGACATGCCGGTTTCCTCACGATGTTTTCTTTCACCCTTTTGAGAGCAGTGGTGAAGACAGAATTTACACAAAGTAAAACGCCTGCTAGGGTTCGAACCTACGACCTACAAGGCGGTAAGTCGCGGCTGTTACCACTAGGCCACCACTGCCGTGCCCCCAGACTTAATAGGGATTTTTCTTTTAGTACCTAGATATTAATACGATACCTAAGGAACCCTAAAAATTAAGCATAATCTGACAGTGTTGCTAATTTTATTTGACCTGTGGTGGATATAATCAGATACTCATGGTGAATATGAACTCCAGCCTGTGTCTGGTCAGGGCTACCTTCCGTATTATTATATTACTCTTTGAGGGCTACCAACTATGTAAGTAAGTATAGGTATAGGCAGGTATGCTATTTACATAGTGTATCTACCTATCTATAAGATTTTAACCAACTGCAAGAAAAGGGTGAGGTTATGCATTCGTTGATTTTTTTCCATGTAAGCAGGTGACACCGATTTCTCCATAATTACTTAGGTACTGGTGCTGTTTACCTATGGGATGTTTTCTTTATTTGGTAGAGGAAGCCGGACAGCACGGAGTGCAACATGTACGAGCGTCATGTGTGTGAGTGTAACATGTTTTATTCTTCGTGGAGGCTTGTGATGAATGATAAGTTTCTTTACGCTTACATTTTGATGTAAGCCTAAAGAAACTGATCGTAAAATGTAATTATAATAACTTTGAACACAGTTAACTTATAATGCGCTGGCATTTCTTTTATTGCTATACGGGCCCGATCTTGACCTCCACGCCTGATGGAAAGCGATGGACGAGGTCTATGATGGAACGAGCGTGCCCAGAAAATGTCTTTTCACTCGGACTTTGAAGGAAAAAGGTGGATTGTTTGTACATTTCTTAAGCTAACGTGGAAATATTAAAAATAAAAAAAAGACGCGTAGGTACAAATAACTCAAAATATTTATTTAATTAATTTCGTACCTACATAGTTCATTAGACATAACAGATAACATAGATTATGAATCAATTATTATGTAGGTACCTATTTACATTTTGTTTGTATATAAATGTGCACATGACATATCTATTATTAAAAGTAAAAAATCTAGCTAAGGCAACTCTTGTAATCGGCTAGTTTTCTGCACTATAATAGAAAAAGGTAAAAATCTGTTTAAAGGAAGACAACAAATAACGTGTATTTAACAAGAGAAGCTATTAGTGTAAAATATTATTAAGGAGTGACAGTTATCATGAATATGAATAACTTGTGCTATGGCACCAACTGAAATATCGAAAATATTAAACAGCTGACCCATACATTTGTGTTCACATAAATGGACAAAATGTATGGAACTGCTGCTTTTTTCGCGGTAACAGTGTTGGGCCTATAGTAAAACTTATTCAAGTTCAATGACCCCATATTACAGGTTTAGAGTCAACAAAAACTTAAATATGGAAAACGTTGTATAGATACCCAAGGGCTGATTTTACCAAAATCAGATAGATATCTTTTATCCATGTAATAAAATTGACGTCTGACAGTTTTAGTACGGAAAAACTGGCAAAAATTCAAGATATTTTATGAGAACAAAATACTTACTTATTCTATGTATAAAATTTTGGTGAAATTCGCCCTAAATGTATTAACTTATTTTTATGTTCGTGAGCATCACAAAGTTTAATTATATTTAATCGTATTAGTTTCTATTGTACCATGACCGCTCTGAACTATGCAACTAGTAAGAATCGGTGTAAACAATAACACTGTATAAAGGTAATTAACTCACGAAAACACTATAAGGCACCGCGCAGTCATGAAGGCTGTGGGAGATGTCCGGGGATAGGTCACTCTCTAAACCATCTCCCCAAACTATGGTTAAGTCCAAAGCGGGAAATCACCCAATTTTGTACATTATATCCTACTAGTTGTCCTATATAAATCTTTTTCTTTTTAGTATAATTTTCTCGCTGCTCATGAAAAAGTTAATCTACGTGCAACCTCTATGCAATATACTGTGAGGTGGAGGCTATAATTTGTTGTATTATTAATATTATCTTTAGGAACTTCCTACATACTGTAACTCTTTGATAGATTACTTCTACATGAACTAATGTATATATTTAGCAAGGCTATTTTCTTTGTTATGAATAAGTCTTAGCTAATCTTTCTGACTATAGTAAGCGTAATTTGAATATTTTATCGCTTAAAAATGTCATGCTGACTGAAACGTGACTACGAGAAATCAGCACGACATAATATAAACGTTCTGAAGGCACGGTAGTGCCCATTTGTTTTTGCTTTCGAAGATTCAATTTCGATCCAATTCAGGGCAGTTTCAAACACAATGTAATGGAATTAAGGATTTGTTTTCTGTGAGAATCTGTCTATTTCTGAAGCAGATACTCGATTAACAAGTTCCTGTCCTCAATAGTTTACACAATTTCAATAATAAAAGTTTACTTAGTGATTACAAAGGTTAAGATTGATTAACTCAACAAACCCAGAAACCATTGACTGAAAGTCAGCAGGTTTTTAAAGAAGAAAAATTTAAAAAAAATCTAGTGAAACCAAACAACTAACAAAGTTGCGTGGAGTGACCACGCAACAAGTAAACAGCTTATGCCATAACAAGTAATTTCACAGATTGCAGGAATAAAACAAATATTTATAATTTTCGGTAGTTAACTAAGAGAGTTAGTTATAACAACATCGAGCTTGGCATTACATAGATGACACAAAAAAATGTGTCAATGTTTTTGAGAACTACTATTCAATTATTAAGCTATATAAATACTAGTATTTTCTAAAATTTGTAATATTTAGCTATTGGTTACATAAAATTATCACAGAAAACTGTGATTACAATAAATAACATATCTACATAATTATTTTATATAAATAATATATTCAGCGTGCGTGCATGATTTAAATATATGCAAAATACAAAATTACATTATTGCTTTCTGTAAACCACTAACCCTTCGTATGAACGTGAACCACGCGCGAAACAATGGCTTTTTAATTGTTTTGTAATGATGCATTTAAGTGGTTAACAATGTGTAACATTAATTAGTCATCTCAATATGTGCAATTGCCCTGTACAAAAAGATCTTATTATAATGGCAGTAGTCATAAAAATATTGTAGCAATCAATTATATCAACGATATGTATAATTGTTACATAATAGGGCTAGGCGCCAACGAGCTTACGGCCACAGACCCAACGACAAGCAGTTCACATGTTTTTTCATAAATTTTGTAAGGATTCGCTACAGCAGTACTCAACACCGCAGCAGGAGGCGACATCCTCCGTTTGTTATGGCCGGTGGCTCGTGTGTGCTCATCCTTAGATGGTGGAATTACACATTTATTTTGCTTTTACCCACTAATCTTAAATATAAGAAAACAATACATTGTGCACAACAATGGTACACAGTACACACATACATCTCATGGTCAAGCTAGTAAAAAATATAATTATTTGTTCTTTCTACAAAAAATATAATTAACTACCTATAGATACAAATAACATAATATATTAAATGTTTGGAAAAATCTTGCTTAAAAATACAAGAATTTGAAAGACGTTACATGTTACTTCATGCTTCGAAAAATTAAAACAATAATAATATTTAAAGGGTTGGCAACTCTTTAACAGTACTATTACTTTCTTTGAGTTAATATAATAACGTCAATTACCCTGGAAAATATGGATCATGGAAAAACTTGACAGGCAATGGCTGCTGGTTTGATAACATACAATCACCAAAGGAAAAGTCTGTACCCTCTTGAGTACATATATATATATATATATATATACATTCTAGACCTATAGGTCTAGAAGGGTACCAAGAGAGCAAGTCTATAGACCTGATTTCGCTGGAGAGCCCACTCTAACAGCCAAATGTTTCATAACACATCAACTTTAAGTACTGAAAATTGCTTGCAGATATAAAAGAAGAAATATCTGATTTCATAGAAGATCTGATAAATATAATTGTACCTACATTATTATATTTAAAAACATATGAATATATAAATAGTAACATTTAACTGTAAAATTTAAATAAACAAGAAGCCTTACCTAATAGCTAACAATTAATTGTCAACTATCAATAATTCTAGTAATTAACCGTATCACTTGGATAAGAACTGAGCATTTATATACATTAGCTTTTTTGAAAAACATTTTGGTGTTACTGTTGATATCTTTTCATCTTTCTTTCCATTTTTTTCTTTTTCTTTTCATCTTGTTCTGTATCTTGTGGGGCCTCTTGGAAGAACCAGGGGCCGAGCACATTGGTCCATAGCAGCCAGAATGCACGAGCTGGCAAGAGCAGCAGCAACAGCCAGAAGTAGTTAGATACTGCAGCGAGGACATGTGTTATCGATGATAGTATAATAATGTCTTTCACATGTCTGAAAAAGAAACAGTGTATGATGCATTAGCATAACTGCCAATTTATTATCAAGTAATCACATCAATGTAATTCAATAAAATGCAATTTTTTGTTGATCATCAGAAATATACAGTGTTTACTTTAATGTTATACATTTGCTGTGCTTATCTGCAATGCGGTCGCTAGCTATGAATGTGCCACATCTTTTTGTACCAACGTAGTTTTACTGAGAAATTAAGTTCATTTTCAATAGTTCACTACCTATAAAACTCGATACCCTTACTAATAAATGCTGTATAAAGTTAGGATGTGCATATTCCCATAAAGCGTAATTATGGTTACAGTAACAATCTACATAATATTTATTAAAAATCTTAAATTCATTCATTCCCTGACGGACAACAAGAACTAAGGAAGTATTTTAAAACTTATCCCGTAAAGGGGTTCAATAGGGTATGAATGGAGTTCGCCATTAAAAAAAAAAAAAAAAAAGAATTATATAAAATATATTTTTATTTCTGTGTCTATAGATCCTACAATATAAAACTCCGAATTGATATTTGTCTATACCTGTATTAACTTGAGAGCCCTGACACCCATAACACAAGTTCAATCTTAGCTTGGGTGTCAGAGGTTGATAACTCTGTATAAACCTACAATTTATAATACTATAAATGGTATGATAAATCAAATGGTAATGTAAATTGTTAAACTGGAAATAAAGATTTTATTATTATTTATTATTATTATTATTTTTGCTGATGGAAAATCTCATAAGGCACTAACTACAATAACATTTTTAAATCTATACATTTACTGATATACAACGCACAGCTGAAACCACTGGATCTAAAGCATGAAATTTTGCACGAGTTCCTTATCAACGAAAGTGGGCACAACGAAGGATCAAAAAAAAATCATGCCATTGAGGGATTATATAGGGCATAAAAGTTTGCCATTTTTTCCAATGGGAAATTACATTGCGCACATGGCTTGTAAATAAAGAATACTTCCAACATAACTTTGTTCCTTCTTAAGAGGGATAGTGTCTAAAGTTTTGACTTCACTTTCGTGAAGTCAATGGTTCAAACAAATTTCAATGTGATGCACGATTATGCAAGTTAGTACATATTATGCCATTTTGTTTTGCTAGAGCTTGAAAAATGTATGACATAACAGGCATCACAAAATGATGCCAATACAGAAATATACATATTATATAATACTTTGTTTGTTCTCACTCAAACATGAGCATTTTTTTTTTACTACATCACATTTATTTTAGTAAAAGTGATATTACTTGTTTCATACTAAAATATGTACATACATTTAAAAAAAAAAGGAGTTTGGTACTTACTCTCCCATGCCCCCCTCCATATTCAAATCAAGGCCAGGGTCAATAAGTTGGCCGTTTTCTCCATACGTAGCACGACTGATGTATCTCATCATTTGGTAGCACCCAAAATATATTGATACAATAAGTATGTTTAAGAACTGAAAAGGAAATGAAAGTAATGTATGAGTTGAGAAAAAGAATACTGAACTCCTGCAATATTCTATAGTTTACTAGCGGACTTAGCAGATGTTGTCCTGCCAGAAACCATTCAGGAATCCCTTGAAATAAACACACAAAATTTCATCCAAATCGGTCCAGCCGTTTAGGAAGAGTTAGGTGACAAACAAATATTAATATTAGGCAGTATACTTACAATAATTCCAGTGGTTAAGTTGTCCCAAAAAAAGCCAACGGACACAAGTCCGTAAGCTGCAATTGCTCCGAGTGCCATGATGCGGTAAAAGCTAATAGTCGCCACATTTTCCATCAATATCTGTTTAGCACCTTTCGTAGGGGCTTTTCCTTTTGGAGGCTGTAATAGATTTTTTTTTTAAATAATAATGTAAAACTGTAATGTTCTCTATAGGAATTAATTGTCATTCTTCTTCTGCCTCTCCAGGTCCCATGTTACTTGAGGTTGGCATAATGTTTTTCTCTTTCGTACTCTCCATTATCATTCAATCCTGTTTCTTCATGCAATCCTTTCATAGTTATTGCACTAAAGAGACCTATCAGGCGTTCAACATCCCCAAAATAAGAAATGAAGTCTAGAAAATAAAATCAGTGTAAGAAAACAGGAATAACATTCTGTAGTTTTTTTACCATTGCATAGATAGTCTAAGATTCAACTCCCAGGCTGCAATTTCATAGTCGCCTAAAGTATCCAGTCATATTTTGATGGAGCTTTCTGTTAAATGTTGGTTATTTGAAACAATGAGTTCATCGTAAGTATTTGATATGAATGTTGGGGATTCTATGGGTTCATTGAATAATTAAAAGATAATCTATAAAATGTGCTCAATCATTTGAAATAAATTATACTAAATTACTTACCGGAGCCATTCTTATGTTATTTCAAACACGACGTAAAGGGATATACTAAATAAACTAATTAAATAATCAATTTTAGTGAAAAATCTTTAAAATTTACAAAATAACAAAATCATAGACGAATTCGTAGAACCGTGCCAGCGAAGACGTTTTGGTTTCATCATTTCGGTTCAGTGCTTCGATTCGCGGACGTCGACGATGATGACGTAGTTAATGTCATTTTTTTATTTTTTTATTCTCTCTTTGACAATATGTCTTTTTATACTCAACAAATAGGAGATTTCTTGTGAAAAAAAATTGCATTTAATTAATCAATGTAACAAGAAAAACCAAACTAAAGTAGGGAGAAAGAGGACGTTGTATAATCTTAGTATATGAAACCATGCATGATGCTACTATTTACTGTAAGGTGTGTAAAATGTCTTCTGCGTTCATCGTTAGCCCGAGAAATTCTTTGACATGTTTTCCGTCAGGAGTACTAGATGGCGTTGGTGTGAACATTCGCACAGACTACACAGATATAATACTACCTACATGGTATTTATGTTCTGTGCTACATTACAACATGATCTTCGCATGAAAACAAGAAAGTTTGATGTTTTCAGTCGAAGATATTCTTTAATTCTAGTTTGGAACCTACTAAAACTTCTTTTCAAAATAATAGGTACCTACATACCTACGAATGAACAAAATGAAAATAATATTATTCAAGGATTCCTATTCTATTCAGCAGTGCGATTCTGTAACCATCTCACCGTGAAAACTTAAGTGAAGTGAGCGTGGAGTGAGCTGTCATTCCAACTAATGCTAGGGATTGACACTATTGACAGCTGACTCTAAGCTCACTTCACCTAAGTTTTCACGGTGAGATTTTTACAGAATCGATCGGCAGGATATGTAGGTACCTACTTACTCTTACAAGTCTACAACATACGTAGCCACTACCTATATATATCTAATACAATTACCTACAGTTTTCTTTTTTTAGTGTTTTTTGGAGAATGATATATTGGTAGGTAGGTATCACACTTATTTCATTTAAATACATTGTTACGTATGGAAAAAAAATGATACTATTTTGTATGTATTTTACAATAAATAAATATCAAGGTCTTGTAACAATAGCAGTTATGATAAATTTCGTATTAAATTAATTAATTTAATAATGTAGTTCACCGGGACTTACAACGGCGTAAAAGAGTACAGCGCTACTCAAGCCACGAGTGTGATAGAGAGAGGTGATTTTCGATAGTTTTCGTTACCCTAAAAGGTAATAGTAGAAGGAATTACGCGAGCTCGAGGCCACACGCGTCCTTAAAACAGGACGACCGCGCGGGAAACCCTATCCCCCCCGACCCTTGCCTGCTGAAGTGCCAGCCCGCGCCGTAGCTGAGCCTGTAGCTTTAAATCCCCCGACTGTGACCTCTGAGTTTGTTTCGGCCTTTCTTCTCAGAGATAGTCCTAGGAAACACCGTGCTCATCAAAGCAATAATAATACTATTTCGATCTAGGCTGTCCCCTTGCTGCCCACTCCCAGCGACGCCCTAAGCCGAGGGGCTAGATAATATGTAGATCATTGGCACGGGTGCAGGAGCGTCCCAAATGTGCTTGGAAGTTTATGACACTCCTACCGGGATCCCACTTTAGGTCCAGTAGATGTGGCAATGTTATTGACATACGACAGCGTGAAAAGCGACTGGGTACAGTCAGTGGTATTGGTAAACGCTGGCCTCGTGTTATATGCAAAACCCTTTTTTTTTTTGTTTTTTTCGGTGGGAAATCATCAAATGACCTCTCCCGCTCTGGGCTGAGCGGAAGGACGTGTCAGACTTTTACTGACTAAAACCCACCCGTGTTCCTACAGTTGCCTGTGCCAGGGGCCACGGTATCTCTTTCGAACAACCCGCGGCCCTGGCGACAGCTACTCAGACCTTGAATGTTGAAAATAAATTTGTGTTATCCAAGACTTCAATTGGGCCAATATACTGTTTTCGAGTAACTAAATATTAACGTCAGTCTAATTCAGATGGCGGATGGATTTCAATGAAAAAATAAATGGAACCTAACTTTATAGGTCTGTAACCCTATAATTAGGTACCTACATTGATATAGTCTCTTTTAATGTATCGTAATATGTAGTGTAGCTAGGTACCTACCTACTGTAGCCACTTCCCGTTATACAGAAAACTCATTCAGCTTTTATATTTTTAAAGCTTTTTTTTTTTTTTTTTTGAGGATGGGAAATCATCAAATGACCCGTCCCGCTCTGGGTGGAGCAGAAGGGAGTGTCAGACTCTTACTGACTAAAACCCACCCGTGTTCCTTCCTTAGCCCTTTATGTACCAGGGCAGCGGTAACCCTTTCGGACGATCCCGCTACCCCGGCAGGCTTCGGCCCTATCGGGCCCCGTCAACTATGCTGACATCTCTTTGAGGCGCACGTGGAACACATACGCGCCGTCCGGCACGGGCCTGGTCCTGATCGGACGGAGAGCTACCCATTGCTCTCCGCCCGCAGGCCCGCGCCTACGGTGGCCGGGAGTCGTCACGCGGCTCCCGACGCCCGGAGCGTCTCCGTCGGTGGCTGAGGCGTGAGGATCTCTTCCTCGCCCATCCCGCCACCTCCTTCGCTAGCATGACTGCTTCGCAGAAGGAGGTGACCGCCTCCCACTCCCTCTCGCCCCGGACCATGGCTTGCACCAGGGCCGGGCGCGAGAGGTCGCCGCCGCTGCCGATCGCCTCTACGAGGACACGGCGGTGCTCTGCCCAAGCGGGGCAGACCTCCACAGTATGCTCCACCGTGTCCTCTGGGCGATCCTCGCAGTGGTGACACCCGGGCGTCTCCTCCCGCCTGATGATGTGCAGGAACCTCCCGAAACATCCGTGTCCGGAGAGGACCTGCGGCAGGCGGTAGGTGAGAGCGCCGTGACGCCTCTCTAGCCACTCCTCAAAGAGGGGTCTTACCGCCGCTATCGTGGCGTGCCCTATATTTTTAAAGCTTAGGTAAGCTTTTAGCTCATACTTATTTTGTATTGTAGGTACCTACGGGGCCGGAGCTACAAATTCTTTGATTCTAACTTCAACATGGCGGCTTATAGCGGATGCAAAGAGGTCATGAAGAAATAGTTATTTGTGCAACAAGAGAGCAAAGTCGTTTTTTGCTACGAGTGCTGATTTTGAATCCTGAGTGTGGCGAGGGATTCAAAGGCACGAGATGCAAAAAAAATTGCTCTCGTGTAACACACATAACTTTTCACTACAGCAGCGAGAACACTTTAGGAGATAATAAACAGGAATAGATTGAAATAACTATTTATAATGAATCAAAATAATTAAATTAACATTGTAGGTAGAGGTACCAACTCAATAAAATGGAACATTTTAGAAGTCTCTGGGGCTGAGGCCGTCACCTCCTTCTGCGAAGCAGTAATGCTCGCGAAGGAGGAGGCGGAGCGCATGAGGGAGAGGAAATCTCAGCACCCTCACGCGCCTAGCCGCCGCAGGAGACGCCCTGGACGGGAGTCAACAGCCGACTCCCGGCCACCGTAGGCGTGGGCTTGCGGGCGTCGAGCTGCCCATAGCTCGCCGCCCGCAAGTAAGGTAAGGACCAGGCCCGGGTCGACGGCACGTTGTGTTCCACGCGCGCCTCAAAGAGATGTCAGCACGAAATGACGGGGTCAGCTAGGGCCGATGCCGCCGGGGCTACTGAGATACTGCTGCACAGGCAACTGAAGGAACACGGGTGGGTTTTAGTCAGTAAAAGTCTGACACGCCCTTCCGCTCAGCCTAGAGAGAGAAGAAGTCATTTGATGATTAACCTAACAGTAATAACCTTTAGCCTTTCTCAATAATTGGACTATCAAAAGCAAAAAAAAAAACCGACTGCTAGTTACAGAGATTACCTAGCCCCTACACATATAAACAAACAAACAAATGTTACCTATTTATAATATTAGAAGTATACCTAGATACATAAATCCCCAATAAAAATAAAACAATTAGATAGATATTTCACTCTGACTGGTTTCAATCCCAACCAGCAAAAGTTAGTTGTATAAAAGACCATAGAACGTTTTGTAAAACCTAATCGGTGGTCAAATAAAAGGCCAAAGACGGTGCGCCTACAAAGAAAGTGGCGTAATTATATCTCCATTCAGTTTTATAGTACATCTGTAGCGGTATCAGGCATGACAATTTTGGCCTAATACAGTTGATGTAACAGTAACGCAATCTCTATTTGATGACATACAAGCCACCGCTACGCTACTAAAGTACCTTTTTTGTCATTCATTCATTTTACATTCGTTCACGCCGCTGCAATGTTTCGGTGTTTTGAAGAGAAAAAGATAATAAAAAGAGAATACGAAGATCTATCGTTGAGTTAGATATTATGTTGTAATTAAATTATTCGTCTCTTACGGAGAAAATGACGTGCGACTGTAATTTTACTGTTAAACTATGTACGGGTTTACGACAATATTTGAATGCCCTCCTCGAATTATTGAGATTTTACTAAAACAATGACGAATTTTAAGTCATAAACATACTTCCAGCTTCCTGAATTCTACTATAGCACTCGTTATGACAGATTACAACCACCATTATAACAAATTATGGTTTTAAAAGAGAAAGGATTTCCGTTATAGTACTATTGTGTAATAAAGGGACTATAACAGTTATAAAAAACCAATCCTGTTCTAAAAAAGTGTATTTGTGATAAGTTTATCACTACGACTATGCCGAGCATTAAAAACCCTTTATATGACAATTTAAGCTGTATAAATGTAATTTGAAACTCAGCTATATCACCAAATCACTTTGTTGTAGACTTATTGTGGCAACTATAGTACTATGTACTGTAACGACGATCTTAAAAACCACCATATCACAATATCGCCCTATTCTTGAGATTTCATCTCTACTATAACGAAAGACCCATTATAGTTCGTTCATAACCTTTATTGCGTAAATCAGGCATATTAGGACGACAGTAAACACTGTTATAAAGTTCTATCGTTGTATACTCGTCACATTGGAGGTTGCTATGAGGCCTGACTATAATAGATATACAAAGTCGCGAAGTAAACCTTTACATCAATTCCTAATATGTAGGTCGTTTTTGCTGTATAAACTTATAGAGCCAAAATGTGTTGTCAAACGCTTTTACACAACTATCAATCACCACCAAAACCTTTATACATCGTTTACCCAGCTTTTTTGAGATATAAGGTTTGGTTATAGGGCAAAATTGCTGGTTGGGATACACACGCTGTAATTAAACAATTGTTATTATAATCTATATATATAAAAATGAATCCCTATTTCCCTTGGTCACGTCATAACTTGAGAACGACTTTACTGATTTCATCCAACTTTTTTTTTTTAAGTTTTCTAATAGGTAGAAGGTTCTTAAAGAAAAAAAAAAAGAAAGTTGCTTCACGCGGACGAACTCGCGGGCAAAAGCTACATATGTAGTTATACATAATTATAAGAAAATAGTAGCGAAGTCAAAACTGTAAATTGAATATTGTTGAAAAATGCAATTGTAATAAAAAAAATTCTTAGCATTTTTATGTGAGCGTTTGTTCCAGTATCACGCAAATTTCAATACGACAAAAGGTTAGAATATTGCAGACAGTAACAGATTTAACCTTTTAAATAATTATCATCAAGCTTATACCTTTATGGATCTAAGCTGTCAATCATGACATGTACGGGGTGGATTTTGAGATGGGGCAATAAGGGCAGGTACCTTAGCCGTTGTCGCTACAAGAAAACGGTCTTAAGACACAGTCCTTAAGTTTTTGTAAATTTTTATCTGTATCCACAGATTTTGAAAAAAAAGTACAGTCAGCAAGATAACGGGTAATTTTCACAAAACACTTTTTTGATGCCAATCGATCCTGTTTCTTATAAGGATAAAAAATCTCTATCGGACCAACTGAGTTTTCAGTAGATACCTACTAGAAAAGTCAGAAATCGGAAAAAACTTCCAATACATTTCGTAGGAAATGATACTGAGATGAAAGAGAACACAATAAATCAGTGCATGACAACAGTCGAAATATTCCATTAGATACCTCACTGAGCCGAATAGGGAACGAATATAGTACCTAGGTAGATAATTTACAGATTTAGGGCTGATTTTTTCAACACCAGATAATTTGGAATAATTTTTATTTTTTGACAGTTCTTCCATACAAAATTTGTCAGACGTCAATTTTATTCCACGAATGAAAATTATCTGTTGATGAAACATTAAATGATTATCATCCCGCTATACCTTTAAGGAGTTAAGCAGTCAATTATGACATACCTAATATAAGAACGGCTGCCTAATTATTTTTAGTCAACTTTCAACAAAGCAAATAGCTTAAGGGTTCGACGACTCCTTTACAAACCTAAGTTCGATTCCTAACAATTGATATTTTTTGTGCTTACCTACCTACTTATTATATTATGATAGATCGTAGAAAGAACACTGAAAAGAAAAAATGTAGGTAGGCCTCTTCGGGACTTCGGCCATTATTGGTTATAATAAAAATATCTATGGTTATGTAACTGCTAATGAGAAATCCCGTGTGTATAATCTACTGTTATATTATTATTTTATTGATAGCTGTTCGCCAGATATAATCTGTTAGAATGCATCAGTCAGTGTATCAATGCTGTGCCATTAGGATTAAGCAGGAATATATTAATAATTTACAATTATAAGTTTGTGGCCTCCTACGGCAAGCTGACATAAGCCCAAAGGACAAGTGGTTTGGTATTAATACATAAAGAAACAACAAACTATCTCAAACACCGTATATTTACAAAAATAAATCTAAAGCAATACACGGTGAACCATAAAGAACTAATTTACCTTATCGTTAACAAATTAAATAGGTGTATATAACTATATATTAATATTGCCAGCCAGCTAAAGCAGAAAGAGCTAAAGTTTTTAATAAAACGTCTATAATATGAGGCCGTTCCAAGAAACATTTTCACTTCCTTACGAGTTGTAGGAGTTAAAAAGTCGACAATTGACTGAACTTTCGACGGATCAGTGTGTAAGCCATGCTCGTCCACTTTGTAACCCAGACATTTTAGTTCTCGTCGAAAGAAACAGGACTTAGGTAAAATAATACTAATAATTTATAGGCATTTATTAATTCACTAATGGGAAATTGCTACTGAAGGCTGATAGGTGTCGACGGACATACGGACAACTCTAAGTCGCTTGCTCCCTCTTCATAGGTATTTTGGCTGCTGAGACCAAAATTACAAACGTAGTAGGTTTAAGTACCTACCTAAAGAGAAGTTTTATAAAAAATGTGACTGTTATTAAAATAGGTAGGTAAGTAAGTAAACCTACAGTTCATAACATTGTGAAGATTTTCTTAAGCATTTTACACATTAAAATAATAATCATTGCATTGTATATTTTGTAGTGTTTGATCTATGTTTTGTTATGTATTTTTGTGGTGTACAATAAATAATAAATAAACATTTTGAAATTACAGATATCTAAGTACCGAAATTAATCAAGTAAATACAAAGGTTGTATCTACTTACTTAAAGTATGAAAGGCAAAATAAATGTGAGCCGGGTTGCGAGCTGGAGTGAAACGTGTACCACTCCCAAAATCCCTACCCAGCGCTACTCATAACAACAGAGTATGCACGCCTAGAGGACTTGACTCCCGAAACCCTGGAAACCCATCATGTAATCGGTCCCCAAATATACACCGATGGCAACTTGGTGGGAAAACGGAAATTAGTCTAAGTTCAGCACACAACACAGTCTTCCAATCGGAAATGTACGCTCTCTTCAGAGCTGTCAGGATGGCAAGAGAATCAAGGGCGGCCTCCGTAAGTATCTTAAGTGACTCAAGATCGTCACTCGACCTGCTGAGGAGACCGTCTGTCACTCACCACCTGGCACTCCAGATAAAGAGATGCGTCCGAGAGACCCGAGAGGAGGGCAGACAAGTGAGACTCTTTTGGCTCAAGGCCTACGTGGGAACCGCCGGGAATGAGAGAGTGTACGAGCTGGCCAAGGAGGCAGCTCTAACGACAAAAACAGCGGACTACAACAAGGTTCTCGTTCCTGAGAATATAGATACGGGAGGGGAAAAAAAAATATAAAGAAGTGGCAAGACGGCCTAGCGACGAAAAGAACACTCAGGGACGCCGTTCTCACACCGGTCCATGTAAAAGTCCTAACAGGACACGGAGGATTCTCAGCGTATCTCCACCGCTTTCACCTTAAAGACAGTCCTTCGTGTGTCTGTGACCCCAGCTGCGATGAAACAGTCTGGCACCTACTCTTCGAATATCCCAGATTCAGTCACGACAGAATGGAGCTGGAAGTAAAGATTGTAACCCAGCTAAGCCAGTCCACACTCCACACCATCAACAACCAGCAGCAGTTGCAGCAGGGGCTAACAAAACGGACACAACCTTGCAAAGTCGAAACCGACTACCATCTACTCGAACAGTTACGACCACATCAATCCCACAACAATCACCATATAAACAACAACAACACAAAACACAACACTGACCACAACACAAGTATCACACACAAACACCAACCAACAGCCAGCACCAGTGGTAGCAGCAGCAGCAGCAGAAGCCCGCCTACAACCAGCCCCTAGCACCATGGCCATCACGCAGTTCTTGGCATGCGGAGGAGTCGTTGTCCCAGGCATCAGACTGCGAGGCGTCGCCCTGTTCATGAACAGGGAAGGAGAAAAGTTAGGCATAAGCTTCTGCATATGCTCAAGCCGAGCTAGAGCCCGTATACCCATATCGCCAGGCCTTGCTGCCTTGATCAACGGAAGCACCACCAAAACGAACATAAAAAGCAGCAAGTATGCTGCACTGCCTCAAGTGGAAGTAGCTACTGACCGATTCCGTCTAATGTGATCCAAAGGAAAGACGATCGGACTATTCGAGTGGGGAGAGGAGACTCCATTCGCTCAGGCAAGCTCATTGCTTTAAAAGATCAGGGAACATATGGCAGTCTCAGCACGCTGTTTAAAAGCCTCAGAACATCATGAGGTAGTAGTCTATGAGGACAGAAGGGAAACTCTGAGTTTCCTCAAAGCCCCCAGATACCCAACAGCCAGTGCGACGAGCCCCAAAACAGCCCCAATCACTCAAAGCGGTCCAGAGAGGGCCCAGCAGAAGGCAGTCGCCGATAAAGCTGCAAAGGAGCAGAGCGAAACCGTGAGCCCGGAGGACCAAACCCGGTCGAGGAGTCACCTGAAAGCCATCGGCACTTTCCTCAGTGCACTGCTCCTAAGCACCAGCTGCGTATCACCATCTCAAAAGCAGGAAAAAGCAGTGGAGAGGTTCTTCATAAAACAGCCAAAAGAACCTACACAGTAGAAGCCCACACCAACAAGAGCCGACAAAGCGCAGGACAACCCGCCGACCCTCGCAGTGAACTCAGACACCACGGACCACTTGAAGAGCCCTTTCCTCGAGTACGTAGCAATCGTGAGAACGACCAGAGAGGTGACCTCATGACATGCAGGAAGATCCTGCAGACCTTCCAGAGAGACTCAGAAGGACTGCTAAGGGAGACTGGTACTACTCGAGGAAGCAGGGGCAGCAGTGTACGACAACGTCAGATCTTAAGTCATCAAAGGGGAAATGACGGGGTCGTACATGGCAGCCTACAGCGCGGAGAGCGGTTTTGTGGCCTTGGATGAGGAGGAAACGGAGCGCTCGGGCAAAATCAAGTTCAGAGCACCTAATGACGATCCGATAGTGGTTAATACCGCCAAATGTACTAAGATCATGCTGGACGATATAAAGATCCTTGAAATGGTACAGTTCATTTTGGGGACTTCAGACATCCCAGCATCGCAGGAAAGTTAGAATATCAGGTGGGTAAACGGAGTTCCGGGTAGCGGCAAGACAAACTGGGTGGTGAAGCACTTCGATGAGGAGAAGGACGTCGTAGCCACTACGACGACTGAAACTGCCAAAGATCTCAGGGAGAAGCTTGCTCACCGCTTAGGAGACCGAGTTAAGACAAATGCGCGCACTATGGCCTCAATCTTAGCCAACGGGTTCAAGCAACAAGAGAAATGCTACCGTCTCACGGTAGACGAGGCTCTTATGAACCACTTTGGGGCCATAGTCATAGCAGCAAAGTTGTCTGGAGCAAGCGAGATTGTCCTCATCGGAGACGAAAACCTGCTTCCATTCTTGGACAGAGAGAACCTATTCGAGTTAAGGTATACCCGTCCAAACCTGGTGGCTGGCATCACACAGGAGCTGCTTTGCACGCACCGCAATCCGGTGGACGTGGCGTTTGAACTGAGTGAGATATACCTACTCCGGTATATACTCCTCCAAGTGGTCGCTGTCGCGGGTCCACTCCCTGAAAGTGAAAGGTTACACAGGAGCGCAAATACCAAGCACTGCCCAAAACACCCTGTTCCTGGAGGAGAATGCTTCTCTTATGAGTCAGGCATATGGGTCCGGCGAAGGGTCGCGCACGTTAACCATACACGAGACTCAGGGGTTGACCTACGACAGCGTAATCATCATCAACACAAAGTCCTGGAGGCTCCAAATTCACGACAGCATCTCCCACGCGGTAGTGGCGGTGTGGAGGCATACAGCCAGTTGCGTCTATTACTCCGACGACGCCGACGACGCCACGGGCCGCTTTTCAAAGAGAGCGATGGATGCGCCAACTAAGATATGGTCGTCGAGAACAACTTGAAGACGCCCATGCAGCATAGAGACGTAGTCGTTGTGGAAGTTTTGCTCAGGCTAGCGAAGTCCCTGGTCAGCAGACCCACTTAAACATCCAAACAACACCTAACAAGTCTTAATCCCAACTCCCAACCCAATCCAAAACCAACCTAACCAAAACCATCAACCTGTAAGACAATAATTAAATTGTAAAACTGCATGGCGGTGCGAGTCTGTCATACTCACGTAAATATCCTGGCGATGGTGGCGTTGCATATCCGGTCATTGAGTTCCCTATAAAATGGTTGAACTGAACGGCGCGGATGTGTAAGTGATGTCCGTGAACGGATGCCGTCGGTCAGGGCTGGTCGGCTCGCCCTGCCATGTTGTTCTCTCTACCATGTACTTAGATTAAGATTAAATTTGTAAAATGTAATAACTTAAATCACAAAAAAATAAATATATATATTACAATAAAAAATAAAGAAATAGATGGACTCACGAAGATTTAAGTTAGTTACGTAAGATTAAAATAATGTGTCCGACGTAGGAGCACTGTACCTGTAATAGTAATATAAAAAAAAACAATAAACAAACTATATTATGTAAACAAAGGCGCGGATGGCCATGTCCGCGGTAATAAATTAACAAAAAAAAGAAAATGTGAGTTCAGTTTTCAAATTGAGATATTCCGTGGTTATGTGTGTATTACGTGAATTGGTTATTCATGTGACATCGCATATCCTATTTTGGTAGGTCTTGCCTCAGTCACCGCAACGTATTCGCAAAGATAGATAGAAGATAGAATACTCTTTATTGTACACCATACAAGTCAAAGCTGATTTTCATAGCACATAAAGAATCGTACCCAGTCCTCTACACTACCACATCACACAGTTTCGTACCTACATAACTAAGCTTCACTGCTTACCTACCTCGCACTTCTCTGGTGGAAATGCAGTCTAACTGAAAACATTGAGAACTGTCCGTCTGCCTGTAGGTACCGCTGAAAGTGTTTATAGGAGGAAGGTGTTAACTACCTTTAATACATAAGATAAACAAGTTGTTACGACATCAGCTGATATGGTACACTCGCTAAAAAGGTAACTGCGCAAGTTTACGTGCGGCCGCTCCGAGAGGTCACTTTCTTCGTTATATAAAGTGTTGCTATGTGTGTGCGTTACACATATTCATTACTCCAAGTTCAGAAACATAACATAACGACGCGCTAGTAAATATAGGTAGGTACTATCGAGTATATTGTATTTATTACTCAATTAAAAATCGATATTTATTAAACCGTAATACTCGATCATGGATTTATTTCCAATAAAAATCTCCACTCTCCAGCAGTATGAATGTTATCCATCATGTACATACTTATTTAAATACCTACTAATGAATTGGAAAAACGAAGCGATTCATTCAGAGGGTATTTTTATCGGGAACTTTAAAGAGTTCAGTTTATCATCGCGATAAAAAAAGCCTTTGAATCCAGAACTTGGTATAAATGTTGATTCCATTTCTCAAAAGCCCCTTTTGAACTAGGCAAGTATAGTAGTAGTAGGTACCTAGTAAGTACGAAGCCAAGGGAGATTCCTGGAAATATAATCACGGTAAAAGAAAAAGATGTCAAACGAACCAATAAGCTAGATTAATATTCCAAGTACTCGTATTTATGCGGCCGACAGACAACGCGTTGGTAAGTAAATACTTCCATATCGCTCTATGACTAATTAATTAATTTAAGTAGATATATAAGTTCTATCATGGATGGGTGACCATCTTCACATACCAAGACCCCTCTGTGCCTCGGAAAGCACGTTAAGCCGTTGGTCCCGGCTGTCATACGTGCATCTTTGATAGTCGTTACGGGTCGTCAGTAGCCTGAAAATCTGACAACCAGTCTTACCAAGGGGTATCGTATTACCCAGTAACTGGGTTGTGGAGGTCAGATAGGCAGTCGCTTCATGTAAAATACTGGTATTCAGCTGCATCCGGTTAGACTGGAAGCCGACCCCAACATAGTTGGGAAAACGCTAGGCAGATGATGATGATATAAGTTCTATCATATCATAGACAAATTATGTATTACCTAAGTATTGGATCTAAGTAAGTGAGGAGGCAATATGTTTGCATATTTGATTGAGATGAGCTATTGGGTTCATCTAGTTTTAGAAAGAGCCTGGAATACAGGTATGACTGACAATGATTAGGTAGGTACCTACTCATATTTAATGCGTGACAGTGAGTCTCTCTTCGATTCTTAAATTCAGATAACTAACCTACGCTACGTCCATTGCCACTTACTCAACTTTCTACTTTAGGGTTGTTCATTCTAAAGTTGTTTTTTGAGTGACCAATTGTAATAAAAAAAATTAAAAAACCCCGGACACAAAATAATAATAAAAATAGTATGAATGTAAAAAGCCTAGAACAATTTAAAAAAAAACTATTGAAAAAATAGCACAAAAAAGGTATAAGCGGGAAACCCTATAAAAAGAAAAAAATAACCTTGAAATTATTACCCTACGTAAGTACGTATGAAATTTTTTTATTAAATGTTGTCCCAACGGGGGACCGCTCTAATTATTAGCCTAACGTTCTGTTACAGCTTAAAATAGTAGCGGTCCCCCGACGACTCCTCGATATAGCTTTCTGCTACTGTGCTGGACCTCCACCCTCCGTGGCGTTTCAGTTCTGTAAGATCAGCACCAGAATTTGCTAAAAGGGTGGCACAGCTTCTACGGAAGCAATGTCCTGTGTACTGTTCGGGATTTGATAGATTCAAGAATGTGGCAATCTCTTTTGGCATCGCACCTATTTTATCGATTCCAATAGGTTGCCGAGTACATTTTCCGCCATGGTATTGTATGCAAAACCTCTCGGTTTTTGTATTAGTGGGCCGTAAAGCTTGATATATTTCGACGATTTTTACGTACTCTGTCGGTATCACGAACGTTCTATCAATTTTTGTTTTCGTATCAGTTAAAACGATCAGTAATAAATTTTCCGAGTGATTTTGAATGTCGTTCATAGTTATCTTTAATAATTCATTACTGCGACAGGCCCCATTCACGCCAAAAATTAGCACAACCTGTGAACAATAATTAAAAAAATATGTAAGTATTTTTAAAAATATGTATAATTTTTTTAAAGTATATTAGGTTTTTAGATAAATAGGTAGGTACTTACTTTTCGGCCAGAAAACTGTGGTCAGGCGCATCATTTAGAAAACGTTCAATGTTTTGGGAGGTTAGCACTCTAGATTTCTTTGGCTTATTACCCTCGGATAGTCGCTTTAGGTATGTCACTAACTTTGAGTAGTTTGAAATATCAATTTTCTGTTTGATTCTCACTGTGGCTTTTAGCATAGAATATATACTCCAATGTGTCGACGGCTTCTTAGTCTTGGTGGGTTAATTCGTTGAAATAGTTAAGAAATACGGACTCTGAGAAGGAATTGGCGCCATTCATGATTTTCCAGTCGCAGAACAAAAGTATGTTTTCAGGTACAACTCCTGAAATTTTGGCGGGAAGAATTGTCTACTATAATTGCTGCTTTATTTCGAAATTATTCCGGAGTCAGTGTCTCATTTTCGTCACTGGAAGAACTCATTTTATTATAATTTATGTTATTAGATTTTCCAATGACTTAAAACGACCACGATAACAGATAGAAAAATTAAAAAAAAAAAATATAGCTCTATGGAATAGCTCCATATAGCCAGGCAGTACGTACTTTCAGCACGTTTTATTTATTTTTGTACATAATTCGTACCTATATATTCGTGCTTGTTCCAAATTCAAAAAGCTTTTATCCACTCAGTGAATAAAAGAGACTTTTATTCACTATTATCAATGAATAAAATGCCCTTGTTCGAGTGGCAATGGTAAAAAATATATTTTTGCATTCTGAAAAAGCAGGAATGTTCTCTATAACTTATAGGTATAGGTACATGAAAGAAATAAGTTCACTCGTTCATTTCATAAGTACCTACTGTAGGTTTATTGAATCGGTGTAAGCGGAAAATTGGAACGTTGGAAGATTCTGTATTTGAAGTTATAGACAAATTTTTGAAAATACAGTCTGACGGTATGGACATTGCAAGAAAAGCAGTATGAGAAATACTTGTATGCCTTTAATTTTCTTCTGTGATAAAAACTTTTCATTGAAGTGATAGTATTTTCCTGATTTTAAACCGATTCTGTATTCGAGGAACCTCCAATGTTGAAAAATTAAAACGAAAATCCAAAAATAATAAAATCACTTTACGCGTGAAAGAGCACGCGCGCTTGAAGTTTTGTCAATGATCGATACGCGTTTTTTCTGGTAGACGTTTATTTTTTTACTCCCTACGGCTACGGCTATACCCGCATTATGGGAAAAACTGTAGGTGAACTAGTGAATATGCCCCTGCCCCATTGATTAACTTACATTGATGTTTCAGTTGGTTTATGATGCAAATATCTACAATATTTTTAATATTGAAAATGTCCACCATAAAATGATTTCATCTAAGCAGGTATCGTTGTCTCAGAGCTCCAACTTGGTTAATTTGCCTCAAATATAAAATAAAATAGTAACTTGAGAAGTTGAGATTGAGATATTACGTTTCTTGTTTTTTAGACCAATGTGTAAACGTTAGTAAGTAAGTTAGGTACCAACCTATTGATTGGTTTCTAGACGTCATCAAGATGCATGAATTTTTTACTACTGCGCCTTTTTCAACATTATTTATTTAAAGTTAGGAATGTGGTATGTGGTGTGGTGTGGTTATGCGGTAGGTAGGCTGTGGGTGGTGGTCGGTAACTACGTTGCATAATAACTTACATATTTTTAGGGCTAGGGTTGAATATGGGGGTAACATGGAGGAGGTTTTACTAAGCAACTACCGCAATCGAATTCAATGTTCTTACCAACTCTGTGTAACACCCGGATTGATGATGGATGATAATTTCAGGTTAATTTTATATAATAGCTGAATTAAATAGTGCTTGGTATCTCGACACTGTGACAGTCCTTTTTGTTTGGGTGCGGATCAACCCTCTTGATTTTTTTAGATTCTACATAAGTAATACGGTAGGTAATAATTTTACGGTTATAAGTTGCTAGTCACCCTTTATTGTTTTTAGTGAGACATTTTGAAATTCGACGTTTATAGGTACAGGATAGGCAAATAAGAGGGTTATATACACTTTATTTTTTAAATTTTATTCTATGAAATATAAAAATAATTAAGTATTTTTATTTAAATATATCTAGTATTAGGGCCGGCAATTCAGTATGGAAAATAATCTCAGACAAATGTCCACCTCTAGCAGCATGGCAGATGTAAACCCTTTTCACTGCGTTTTTCATGAAATTTTCACACATTTCCTGCGTTTTTTCAGTGACTGTGTCTCAGATATTTTGTTTTAATTCTTGAAGGTTCATTGGCCTGTTAGCAAAGACACGTCCCTTTAGATAGCCCTAGGTACAAAAAGTCAGGAGCTGTTGAGGAAATCCGGGTATCTTGGTCAACCAATGTCACCGTTTCGCGAAATTAATCGACCAGGAAACGTTCTTTTTAATGCCTCGATTATGGCTCGTGCCGTATGACATGTGGCCCCGTCTTGTTGAACCACATGTTTCCTAAGCCCAACTGATTCACTTGATGTAAGAAAACTGCTTTATCTGTTACAATGCCATGCTGCTCAAATTTAATCACTAAACGAGTTATTGTTAGCCGCGAAGGTAAGTATATATATAAGATTTCTCTCAAAAATTGGCCACAATTTTCTTAGAGTTTCCGCAATACATGACTGGGTTGAGTAGAATGTTTTAATAATTAAAACACATTGCTCAGTCGTAAAACGCTCCATAACTAATTTGCCGTAGGTATCTACACAAAATATTTTTCATGAAACAACCGTCATATTTGCCACCAAAATAAAATGGCGGCAAAAAAAAATTGTATACCTCCAAGTTGCCCACCCTGTATAAACGTCGAATTTCAAAATGGTTTTAAATCTTAACACTGCTAAACTTTTGTTTTTAAAAACTGGTGACATATTTTGAAGCTTTATACTTTTCGTAGATCACAGACACAAGGCCTGTTACTGCGAAGTAGAAACAATCAGTTCCAGTGCGCCTCTAGGCATGATCACGTTCGATATTCGGCCGAAACATGCATCAGGGCAAGCAGAGTTAAACTAATTGTTTTAGTGTAAGTAGTACGCTCCCGTTTCACCAGTGAGATAGATTGCTGTAGCCTACTTCCATCGAACCAAAAATTCAGACCCGGGCTACTACCGAGAAGTTCCTAATAGAAAATCCCAATTTGCCCTGCCCGAGGACCAAACCCAAGACCCCTCTCCGCAGTCACGCGTGCACCTACTAGACCAACGAGGCAATTTTGGTTTATAAACATATATTTACAAACATATATTTACCTACATGGGTTTGATGCTTAGATAAGTATGTTAAACCGGTTGTGATCATTCCGTTTATTATGTAATGTACTTAAAGTACATACGTTTAATGGTTATAAAGTTATACAATTAGAAACTATAAAAATGTGAGGCCCTCAGGCTTAAAAGGCTAGTTAGACGTGATGTGTGTACTTTCTCTGCACAGTAGTTACTTAAAACTTTTAAGAATCTGTCACTAAAAACTTTTACGTCAAGGAGAAAAGGTGCTGTGCATTATATGAATATGACTGTGGGTGTAATTAAATGTTCCATTCAAATAGGTAGCCTCTTAATTTCCATAGGATTTCACAAGCCTTTGTGTGTGAATTTAGAGTAAATAGTTGGTAATTTACGCAATGGAAATGATGATTTTCGTGCCATGAAATGTGTCCACTCAATTAATTAGGTACCTATTGGATTTTACTAAACCTTTTTAACAGTTTACCCATTAAATTATTGTAATTAAATGTTTCAAAGTTTGGAACAGGGTGAGCTTTTTAACGAGGAATTCTGTTGAACTGGAAATCGATATTTTATAATAAGTATGTTTTTGGAAACCATTTCGGTTGGATGATTAAAGGCCGGCTTTGTTGATCCATAGTTAACTCAACCAACTGTTGAAAATAAAAACTAATGGTAAAATTTTTGCAAAATGTGTTTTTTTATCAATTGTTAGTTTATTTAATGGTTATTTTTTTTAACTAATAATGAATAATTTGACCATTAGCAATGATATTATATCATGATAGGTTTAAACATTTATTAAGTTTAACATTTATAGGTACTGGAACAAAAAAGCAGTGCAGTTCAACTTCTGCCCTGCTAGGTAAGCCCCCTGGTGATGCTGCCTCTTCTGACTAGATGGCGGATGTGCCAATGAATCGAAATACTCACCCATTGTTAACAACAGCGCCATTAGGTACGTTCCACACTATCTTATTTCAGAACATAAATGTAATTAACCTGTAAATACACTTAATGAAACAATAGTGGCTTTGTTTATATAATGATACAGACGCGTTTTGTTGTATAATCTTTTAGCCATTAGCATTTGGCCTTTTTATGTGAGATAAGATGTAATAATTTTATGAATGAATAGTGTGCGAAGGCAAAATATGAAGGTGCAAATTTTGAAACAATAGATTTCGCATATGAATAGGTGCTTACAAACAGGTACGCTGATGCATCTTAGAGGAAGCCTTTTATTTTATGACTAGCTTCTGACCGCGACTCCGTCTGCGTGTTTCTGGTACCCGACCCCTCCCCCCCCGTCGCATCACATCGCCTGCCCGCGGTTTTACTTCATTTACGCTTAGCGTTCTTTCTGATTTTTTTTCTTTTTGATCGACGCCTTAGTTTAGGATCCTAGCGTGAAGTTAAATATACATAGACAAAGTATATAGATTCTCGGATCTAGGAGCAAGCAAAACAAGGTTCTTTGGGGATTAGAGAAGCCTGCGTCAAGCTGTTGACGGGATTCAGATGTATTTGATTTAGCCATAGCACTTAGTGCAGAGATCATAATAAACTTAAAAGAAACGTGGCCAATGGTGCCGATTCTCTTGTACACCGAACTAAACTATCACTAAAATTCCTTACTTTTGACTATGAGAATCTTAAAGCTATTCTGCAAAAAAAATCTCTACATTTAAATATAATTTGACACAACTAAAATCGAATTTGCATTATTTTTGAGATAGGACACACATTTTCACAGAGGTGTTGGTGTGAATTTTAGTTCATGACAACTAAGTAATTTTATTCCACACCTTTTTAATTGCGATTAAAAATAGTCAGATTTAGTGAGACGATCAAAATTTTAGGTAAAAAATGTCATAATTCAGAATAGCACAATTGACATTTTCAATAGATTAATAACTCAGTGCCAAAACTAAAATATAGTTAAGTTGTGTCACTTCAGTCAATTTCACAATGGGAAATCGTAGTTTGACAGGAATTATCTAAATTTTGGTGATTTTTAGTGACGTTTAGAGGCATTTGTGACAAGAGAATCGGCACCAATGTCACAAATTCATTTATTTCAGGACGTATTTGGGATCATGATTCACTACAGGACTTTTTGAGGCAGGTCTTATTTCAATTTCAGTGCTCTATGCATTAGGTTTAATAAAACACGAAGCCTGTCTGTCTATCCGCCCGTTACTACGCCAATAAGAAGAACCACTTTTCCGATTTCCGTGGTTTTTTTTTTTCAATTTCCAAGACGTTCTCTGGCCAGACGAACAATATGAAGACGAACAATATGAACAATGAAGTTGGGGTATTAACTTGTTCTTAAAGTCTTTCCTGCGCGTACTTTCCCTCAACTGTTTCTCCTCATCTTGTTCATTCTTAAACAGGTATTTTTTTAAATTCACCAACAATACTAAAACATAGAGGCTGGGCACAGTAACAATTTTTAAATTTATAAAGTGCAGCCGACAGCTCTCTATTTGCGATTTCCGGACCATGGTTCGTACGGCTCTCTTTTTGAGTACAAAGGCTCTCTGGCAGTAATATTTAAAGCTATTCCCCCAGAACTGAACACTATATCTCAGCCTTGATTCTATTAGAGCATAGTATACCATTTTAAGGTGTTTTATGTCTATTTCATCCCTAAGACTGCATAAGGCATAGCACGCTGAGGAAATATACGAATCAATGGCCTGCAATTCCCTTTTCCAATTCAAATATTTGTCAATGTATACCCCTAGAAACTTTACCTCATTAACAATGTCAATTTTAACTTCACTAAGTGCGATCGTCATGCTGTCTTTATTACGAGCGGTTGTACTAAATAACATTATTTTGGTTTTTTCAGTGTTAATTATGAGCTTGTTACTTTCAAACCAAGATTTAAAACCTGTTAACACTGCATTAACCTTTGCGGAAAGCTCCTGTATGTCGTTAGCCTCAACTATTGCGTTGGTGTTTTCTGCAAAAACTGTCAGCTGGGTGTCGGGAAATATTTTATTAATGTATTAATTAAATCATTTGTAAATAATGCCCAATGAGCTACTGCCTTTTTCTTTATTTTTTTATATACTTGTATATAATATATATATATATATATTGATATTTTAGGGCTTTTCCATCGCTAGATAACTTTTATTCCAGGAAGAAAATTGACGTTGAACAGTAATAACTGTCAAAAATTCAAAATTATTCCTCGATTAAAGTTATCAGATGATTGAAAAATTAGCCCTTAGTGTATCTATTATTTAGGATATGTATATATATATCTGTGTATTTTTTATTTGTATATTGTTAAGTTATTATTGTACCAAAGACAACCCCATTTTATGTCCAGGCAAATCACTGTGCATTCCAAGGTTACCTGGAAGAGATCGCAGATAACGATATAGCCACCCATTGCATATTTTGTGGTATTTTTTGTTATGTATTTTTGTGGTGTACAATAAAGTATACCTATATAAATATAAATAAATCTGCATCCTACTGGGCGAAGGCCTATTCCTATACAGAGAAGAAACATCAGAATTCGAGGTTTGCTTTATGTCAGGTTTCTAAACACAGCCTTGAGCCTGAGGCACGTTATGCACAATATTATACCTGAACAGTGAACAGCATGTTATTGATGGAAAACCATTTGTAATCAGTGTACTAGTTACCTACCGACATACCTACCAACTTATATTCCTACTTATCCTTAAAACTGAGCAGGTGCCCACGACCCTTATCTTGCGACATTGCTGTTTGTGTTGACCGCTGAAAAACCTGGGAGGCTAACCTTGAACATCGCTTCTACTGAAGACTAGATCCGCCATTTATCGATTGGCTATACTATACTTACTTTAACATTGATCGTAGTGTTAACCTAAAAAAAACATGTTGTAAGGTCACTGCTCACACGACCTGAGGGGCAATTCTCGTAATTTTAAGAACGTTCACAGTTTCAATTTGTCAAAAATACCTTCCCTACATTTTTGACAATTTTTTTATTCAATTTTCCACTGTCTTGGAGATGAGATTGCGACTAGATTTTGAACGTTTTCAATTACGGGAATTAGCCTTCTGATATAAAGATTAACTATAACTAGGTTGCGGATCATTCAAAACACAGGCAGAATTGTGTCAATCTGACCTGTTATTTACTCTCATTTGCTAGGATATTAGATTCCCTATAATTATAGCAACGGCATCTGTTTTCCAAGACGGTGAAGGAAAATATCGTGAGGAAACTCCCTCTCGAAGAGAGAAGGCCTGTGTCCCAGCAGTGGGAACATTATAGGCTGATTTATGTTACAGTAACGGAATCTCCCTCATCTAATTATAGTGTAGGTATACGAAAAAAGGATGCGTTACCATTGTCTTACGGTAATGTAATACCTAGATATGTGTGCCGTGTATGCAAATACCTTAGTCTCAAAGGTTTTGTAAGTAAAACCAGAACTTACTTGAATATTACATAACATTTATTTTATTTCATTGGTTCCGCTAAACTTATATCTAAAGACCTACAATAAACGTAACATTAATTAGCTAATCAACAACAAAACACTAGCATCAGTGGGAAGGTACAGACAACAAGCTCCCAGCACTCCTACGATCTACGACAACAAATATTACACAAACACTTTAAAGCTTAGATATACCTACTATAAATAACATTATTAAACATTTGAACTCTAATGTGAACTTTTGTGAGAACTGGTATTGACGGGCCTAGAAACAATCGCATCGCTGGCTGACAGTTTTCGCATGGCAATCCAAAGTGTTAAACAAATGTCAATACCTACATGAGAAGCCATGATGTGATTGCTCCTGTGCTCCGCTCGGTCCACTATCCTGTAGCTGCTGACAGTCTTCACTTTCATATGGCATTATAACGCTTTCTAAATAAGCACTTTTTAATCCGACTTCCGGATCTATCTATAATGAACAGCTACACAAAAGCTTTTAATTTGATTAAGTATAATAATAATTTATTCAGGGAATAGCCATGACTTCAGTGTTATCTTTTGTTCTTTTTCCTGCGACGCCTGTTTCGGTGCCGCTACTACAGATATTTTCTGGCTTTCTGCTGAATTGTGGTCGGTGATGTCGGTCCTGTCCCAGCCGTGGGACTCGTGGTGGGACTCATGGTGGTGCTCGTGATGATCAGGGGAGGGGAACCATTCAGATATCCATACGGGCTTCCAGATTTTCTTCACACCTGGAACCCAGATCTCTTTCCATCCAGGCACCCAGATCTGCTTCCACGCTTCCTTCCATTCCAGTTTCTTGTCAGGCACCCAAATCAATTTCTTAGATGGCTTCCAGATTTGCTTCCAAGCTTCTTTCCATACCAACTTTTTGTCATCGACCCATATTTGTTTCTTTTCTGATTTCCAGATTTGCTTCCATTCGTCCTTCCATACCAACTTCTTGTCTGGGATCCAGATTTGCTTTTTGGCTGGCTTCCAGTATTTCTTCCAAAGAGGTTTCCAAACTAACTTTTTCTTCCACAGATCGTGTGATGTGTATTCCCATCCATCATGATCTTTTCCTAAATACTTTTCGCCAGGGACGCCGACTTTAACCCATTCGGGAACCCAGACTTTCTTCCATGCCGGAACCTGTATTTCCTTCCAACCAGGTACCACGATGTCCTTGTACACTGGAACGGTAATTTTTTTCCAATCGGGAACTTTTATGTCTTTCCAAGCAGGAACCTTTATTGGTTTCCATTCAGGTTTGTAGATTTTTTTCCAGTCAGGAACTTTAGTTTCTTTCCAGACAGCTCGTTTAGTATGTTTCCACACGGGCTTCCATATCTTTTTCCAGGATGGATTCCAGATTTGTTTCTTGGCCGGCTTCCAAATTTTCTTCCATCCAGGTTTCCAAATGAGCTTCTTCTTCCAGTAGCCAGGGTCGGGATGAAGGTGATGATCATGGTGATCGTGATGCTCGTCGTGGTGCTCCTCTACGTGGTGCTCCTCGTGGACGGCGTGGTGCTCTAGGTGGTCGTGGTGGTCATGGTCGCTGTAGTCGTGCTCCTCGTGGTGCTCGATCACGTCGTGGTGTCCGTCGTGCGCGTGCAGGTCGTCATGGTCTTGGAACGGGTTGATGAGGTCGTGTGGCGGCGAGGGGTAGTCGTAGCCGACACGCTTCTGAGCTATGTGCTGATTCTCTTCCACATGTAGCTGTGTTTGTTGATTTTGTGGTAATAATGCCTTTCCCGAAACTAGAGCGATTTGTAAAATTACCGCTAGGGTAATCTGAAACAAAGAAAAACTTTGTTAAAATTATATCAATATAAATAGACGCAAAGCTTCTAAGAAAACGCACAGACATAAACATAATAATTTAATTTTTATTTAGACACCAACTTTAAAAAAAAATGTCGCATAGCTTTTTATAATAATGACCATTGCAAGATACCTTAGATCAACAATCGAATTGTCGTCGGAACATAACTGACCTTTAACTTAGTCTTTAATAATACAAACAAATATAGTTAAATTAATTCGGACCACAAATTATTACGTCAGCTCGCTTATGTGATTCACAAAAGGAAAGTGAGCATAAGACGACTTGTCTAAGTGAGGTGGGGGCCATTAGAACACGCTCCGGCTAATTCGCAGGTCGAGCGGATCTAGGAAGCGAATGTTGAACTAGCTGCCAGCCGCCTGCAGTGAGCATCTTGTACATGCTTTCTAGAACACTTAATGCTACTGGAAAATCGAGTTTCGAGAAAACTCATAAAAACACAAGGCTCCGTCATCTCATTACTTCCCATACGAAGAACAACATTAAATTACGTATATTATCATTAATGTAATACCAATTTAGGGCACCCGTTGTATGTAAAACCTGTTTATGAACAACCCGGATCCATCAAGTTCAATGGTTATGTAAGAAATCGATGTTTTGAGAACACTAAAGTATGCCATGTACGGACTATGGCTACTAGGTCAACCAGAACTGCAACTTATGGAGTGATGTAAGATTTAATTAAAATATAATAAATTATATCAAAGTACTTAATATTTCCTCTTTAAGGATATGTTTTTATATGGTATCAGAAACGTTAATCTGCAGCGTAAGGTTTTAGAGAGCCACTACACCCACATCAAATGCCATATTAATTTTAGCGAGTCCGGAATAAGTTTACGTAAAGGACAGTGAACATAAGTTGAGAAAGTTAATGTACATCTGGTGCATTAGCATAGTTCACACATACGGCTAACTAATATAATAATACAATACATTTGGCCGACATTATGCAACAGTTACACAAGTGATTGGAGAGGCAATCGGCATCGTCCTCCGGTGACAACAACCATAATATGTAAATGCTTGCTCATACCTCGTTGCAATAAAAGGTCGTAAGAATTCCATAAGTGGACGTGCATTAAACAAGTAAGTATCGCGTTATACTGGAAATTATCTAAAATAATATCAGGCAATGAAAAGTTCTCTAGAAATAAATAAAAATGTTTAAAAATAGCCTATCATTTTCCTAGTAATTTCCAGTTTATTATCCCGTCACATGATCGTACACACCCTTTCAATTTAATTATCCATAAAGCTTGAATTCATATCGAGCAAACAAAAATAAATACAAAAGCTTTAACATTTTCGTTGTTTCCGTATTTGTGCGGGAAATTACGCAACACTCCATATTGTGAATGCAGCCGTTATTTTAAGCCTCGCTTACGGCGGAGAGTGTACTTTTATAATCATTACCAAAACGAGATCGCAGATCGTGACCCGACTAACGTCTACAAAACGGATGAACACATTATGCAATCAGTCGAGTTCATCGCCATTATTTCAATGTTCTAGAGAGATTTGCCGCTCATTATAGTACCAAAACAACAATAGCCAGAAGTTGCAATCATAACTGAAAAATCTCGATGCATCAATAAAAAGTGCAAGCTATTGTCACGAGCAGTGACACCGAGACGGATGCATCGATGTACACCTGACAAGATGCGAGTTTCACACAGACAAGGTGGCTCATCTTCACTAGGTACCTCGCAAATCAAATATTAATCATATATGCTGTGATCTAGTATGCTCTGTTTCTCGCTAAAAGTTTGGCACGTAAACACATAAGACATAAACAGTCCGAGTAAAAAAATGTGCACGTAATATTTGACAATTATCACTTGAGTGTATAAATAAACAGTACAATTGAAAAATGCAAATTTTACTTGATAAGCTTGTCAATATTTATCATAACTACTAGTTGGTAAGCTAACTATTTGCGAAGTAAACTTCGGAGTAGTTGTCAGTGCCATAAAACTAATTAACACTTTAGGTTTAACTTCCACTCAAAGCGCGAATAAGTTATAATTAGGCATTAATAAACTTTTGACAACTAGAGTCTCTGCAATGTATGCTCTGAGCTGCTCTGAGTCCGAATGGATTTCGTTTTCGACCGAAATATCCAATCTCGGCTATTTTCGTTTTCAACCGAATTTGTTTTCTTTTTGGCACGGGCCGAATCAAATTAATAATTGATAACTGATTAAAATTTTACAACTGAGAAAATGCAGAAAAAAGAATGGTTTTTCAGAAAAGTATAAAGTTTCACATGATTTAAGTTTAATGGTTCACAATAACGATTAAAAGCCGACACTGTATTTCTTTTCCTTTTACGCTAATGAAAAACGTATCGACTAACCGAAAACCTTTATTTTTGTTTTCTGTTTTCGGCCGAAAATGTTCTGTACTGCAATGTTACTGGAGTAATTAAGTTATTAAAGATTTACTTTAAATTATTTTAGAGTTACCACTTTTAATTTTCTTAAAGAAAATGTTTACTTTAATATTTAATTGTCATATTTAATCGCGTTATCACTAGCACTTTCAACCGAAATAATATCACTTTATCAATTTAAAAAGCAAATAAAAAAATATAACTAATTTAAAATTCCCGAGGATATTTTGAATGATTGAACACTGACCACTTGGCTCCAGGTCCCTCTCATGATGAGGCGGGGAACGGCTGTTCCACAAGCTAAGACGCCGGATCTGTTATTACTCTATTAGTTCACCTTGAGTCTCTCTTTATATAAGACGGAGTGCACCCCATCGCGCGGCGGTGCGGTGGGGCGCGCTCACTTTCACCGATTCCACCCCGCGAGGCGCCCGCCGCCCGCTCACACCGGGGCCCGGGGTGCGTGGGCCGGCTCCTTGCGACCCACAGCCTCGCGAACCTAGAAAACATCCTTTTAAGTAGAATTATATAACATATACCTACAATATAACTAGCCGGTTATTGTCTATAAAAATACACATATCGAGGAAGTACACTTCCTGAATGCTTCCACGAAAAGTACACGTGCGAATGAAATGATTTCCTTTCTGAATTCTGGAGAAAATAACGTTTTTATTGAAACTGGGCCTCAAAGTAAGGATCGGATATTATTTCCATTTAATCATAAAGCATGAAAATAATTTTAGCAGGAACTCGTAGGCGATGCCAATGAAAACATTCATTCTGTAACGTTACGAGGTATTCATTAGTCTGATTGCGTTGCACCCGACTGTTTTGTGATCCTTTATGACACGCGTGTATTGAAAGTATTGAAACTGTCATGAAAGCGCCGATATTATATTTTGCCGAGTGAAATAAGTTAAGCCTTATTACTGTCCATACTCAAAAGCTTCATTGATTTCATTGATTTCGTGTCCGTTTTGACTGCTCGGCCACAGTATTTTGCGTTTATTTATTTATGCGTCACATAATCGTCACAAAAAACTGGAGTAGCAGCCAGCTCCCATCTCGACTGGCCGAACGTTCTGATATACATCATTTAATTTATTTGTATGTATACGAAATATCGTGTCCGTTTCGAATGCTCGGCCACAGTGTCGTAGAAGTAAAACGACTACGTCAACATTACGAAGGAATTTGTAAAATACTAACAATAAAAGTCGCAAATTCGTAGATCCAATATTCAGAAAGTTGTATAGGTTTAACCATGGCCGCACAGTCGAAACGTAGAGAACTGCGCGGCCACGCAGTTCTCTTAAGTGGAGCTTCGTAGAGGTCCCATCTTTTTGCTAACCACTGATACGATTTCGAAGATAATGTTGACAGTATGAATAAAGCCCTAATGTTTGGAATTCACGACCTACAGAACTTAAAACCCATAATGCAAGCTAAAAGAAGGGTGACAAGATTTATGGTGCGTCAATCAGACATTTCCAAAAGCGTCGTTTTTATACCACATAGCCTATTATCATAATGAGGGAATAAGTATGCTTAATTGGATGGAGAAGTACTAAAGTAAGTAGTATTATATACGAAAGTATTGTTACCGTCAAGATGGAGGGACCAATAAGGAGGGTCTTGGATTTCAAATCAGCCTACATAAAAGTTTAATACTGTAAATCTACTATTTGCAACCTTTGCACTAATTTTTCAGTACAATTAGTACTTTTTTTAAGACGCACTTTACCGTAAGTCATTTGCATAATCCAAAGGTAGAAAATAGGTAATAAACATGAATACTTCGAAAAACCAAAAAATACTATCCATTAACATGCCTGACCAAATTTTGGATCGTCATTATGGAGGGACCAACATTTATTGCCGATATTTCTCAAAAAATTCATGTTAGGGATCATCAAATTGCATATTTCTAAACTAGAATTAAGGTATTGTAATACTATATAGCTAGGACACTCCTCCGACCAGCTTATCCATATGTTCCTTCCACTTTGACGTTAAAATGGAGGGACCAAGGATTTTGATAAATAACTACGTAAACGTTGAGGTAGCTAAAATTAGTGCAAAGGTAGCATATAGTAGATTTACAGTATTAAACTTTTATGTAGGCTGATCGGAAATCCAAAACTTGGTCCCTCCATCTTGACGGTAACAAAATATTAACACCGTATTCGTATAAATACTAATTTTAACATTTTTAATATTATGCTAAAGAAAAGACTCATTTAATCAAAAACTCATTTATATTTTTGTGAATTAAGTATGAAACGTCATAAGATTTGTATAAAATTATTTTGTTTTATTTAGGTACCTTCTTGATCATCACGAGATTGACATTCTTTTGTATTTCTGACAAATATATTAATAGGTATAGGTTTCGGTATCAGAGTTGAAGTGAAAGGTGAATTTTATTAGAATAAATTAGTCTGATTTCAGAATGCTTTCGCATCGATATTTGTTGCGATACTGTGTGCGATATCGCTATCACTGACCTCAGCTTTAGCACCGATACGTACTTAAACTAAAAAGAAACCTGATAAGATAAGGGAAAATAAGCTAAATAAATGCAGGTTCTTTCAAAGCTAAAACAAAAATAACAAAACAAAATTAAAAACTAAAAATTAAACAACAACAACAACTTTTTTAAAATATAAAATTATGTATTAGACAGAAAATTTTATTAAAATAGACTCAAAATCACACATTTCAACAATCGCAGTTCGTTTTCATAATTGTAACTACAATTATAATTTAACAAGTAATTACCTACCTAAGTTGTTGTAATGATTGAAATCATAATGCAAGCTCAGACATTGTTTCACAAACATCTAAAATTACAGAATTATAATTATTTGAAGAGGAAAAATAACAATAATAATCTTAAACTGAACACACCAAATTTTAATACGATAACCTGGCGGGGTCCCGTCAGCTTGACGTTCGTTTTAAATAGCCACAACAGCGCAGAATCACGAGCACTACACAATCCATGATGAACCATTTATCAATTTATCACTGCACTGATAAAGACGCGTAAGCGGGTGGTGCTCAGGCGCGAGCGCACTCGCTCGCGCGGCTCGGGAGCCGCGGAGATAGGATAAAACACCACGCGGGATGGGCTAAAATTTACCCAGATCTAAAAAAAAGGTGGATTTTCCAATTTTTTATTAAATGTTTACAAGTTATAGGTAGGTACTAATCGAATAGACAATCATTAATCCTTTTTACAATAAAAAAGGATCTTGACGGTAACAATATTTTCGTATCTACGTACTTTGGTACTTCTCCATCGAATTAAGCATACTTATTCCCTCATCATGATAATAGGCTACGTGGTATAAAAACGACGCTTTTGGAAATGTCTGATTGACGCACCATAAATCTTGGTCACCCTTCTTCTAACTTGCATTATAGGTTTTAAGTTCTGTAGGTCGTGAAATCCAAACATTAGGGCTGATTTTATTTTGCTTTATTCATACTGTCTACATTTTCTTCGAAATCGTATCAGTGGTTAGCAAAAAGAATGGGACCTCTACGAAGCTCCGTTAAGAGAACTGCGTGGCCGCGCAGTTCTCCACGTTTCGACTGCGCGGCCATGGTTAAACCTTTACAACTTTCTGAATATTGGATTTACGAATTTGCGACTTTTATTTGTAGTATTTTGCAAATTCCTTCGTAATGTTGACGTAGTCGTTTTTTCTTCTACGACACTGTGGCCGAGCAGTCGAAACGGACACGATATTTCGTATACATACAAATAAATTAAATGATGTATTCAGAACTTTCGGCCAGTGATAGGGAGCTGGCTGCTACTCCAGTTTTTTGTGACGATTATGTGACGCATAAAGATGCCAGCCAAAGAATTTGTGACAGAACAGTTCGAAAGTTAGAAGCATTTATTTATGGCCGAACGACCTGATATCAGAACGTTCGGCCAACCTGAATCTCCATAACTGAGGACTTTAGAGAAACTATTACTCAATAAAGATTTAGTGACAAACAACCAATGCTTTACTTTTACTCGTAATGCAACCGGTTAAAAGTAAAATGAATTTTAGTGACGAGACTGAAACGAATTTTTATTGCTTTATTTTATTTTTTTGTGACGCCCCATTTTATTAGTAAAATGAAAATTTTACACATAGGCTCAAACATTGGGATTATCGATTCCTCCACAACGAAGAAGCCCAGAGAAATCGTTAATCAATAAAGATTTAGTGACTGTTTTTTTTTTTTTTTGTCACGGCCCTTTTAAATAGGTAGTAAATTGAATATTTAACATATAACCTCAAAACATTGGGATTATCGATTTCTCCACAACGAAGAAGCCTAGAAGACTCGTAAAACCCCTGATGTGTTATAGGTTTTCAGTGCAATGGTGTCAGTATTATTGTTAATTCAAAATTAATTTGGATTGAATATACGTTGTAACAAAGCAGCACTATAATGTATAGTAAAAACTGTGTTACAGTTGAAATAAGTAAGTATTTACATTGTGGTTGTCCTATAACTTACACCATAGCGTCTAAACTATCATAATTTTCTTAGCGAGAATTTTTTCAGTATTTCTATTTTGAGTAATTGAATGCATGGCGAGAAACGTCTTCTATTCTACAAAAACTTTTGTTGTAAATTGTCATGCAGGTGATAATTCACGATTTCATAATACAGCACACGATGAGAATGTTTTATAATGTAATGTCTTACAATGTTTTTTGCATGTTCCGCGAAGGTTTCTGCATGGAACAATGACACAACCGGATTTTCTGGAAATATCGTAGGAATATCACATTTCCCGTAGATGTACGAACTGTGTTTGCAAATATTTTACTGTTTTACCATATTTTGTACACAAGAATGGAGAGCAGTTTTATAGTTATATTTGTAAAGGAGCTTCTCCGGGGATTTTCTGCCACCACTGCATTATAAATAGGTAAGTAAAATATACATAATACTATTTATAAAAATGCTGCTAAAGGCTGTGGGTGGCGACCTCAGGACGAGCTGCTTCTTCGGCCAACTGTACGGCGCTTGCTCCCGCGTCACCAGTTGACTCTCATTATATTTTGTCTGCTGAGACCAAAACTATAAACGTAGTATACAGGGAAATTTTATAAAAATATGGCTGTTATTTTAGTACCTATATGGTGGTGTCTTAGGACTTCCGTGCAAACGAAGTCGCAGGGAGAAACTAGTATTTACATAATATAAATAGTTCGTAAATATTAATAAATATGTACCGGCTTGCATATATAAAAAAGAACAGGAAAATCATAGGGCATCAAAAAGTTCGTCCGCTTCGCTGTCAACAATGCCCATACATATTTGGCTGAAATGTTCACCAAGCCTTTGTTCCGTATTTGGTTGCCGGTGTAAACAAAGGTAGACGAGATTTTCAGTTTTGAATCTGCAATGACAATAGGAAAGCGATACCTTTGGTATTGCAGATACAGGCGCCAGTGAATTCAATTCAGCCGCTTGCTTAGCCACCATCCAAAATAATAATATAACTAGCGTGTTTAAACTAAGGTTTGAATGTCCACACGTATCACGATCGCCAGCTTCTTAACAAATAAATAGCTACCAGTTGGTTAATTGGAAAGCAAGTAGGTACCTACACGGTAAAGGTTACTTTTTCATAAAACCTGAAAAAATGAATTATGGTGTAGTAATGATTTTTTTTTAAATTACGGTCAAATTTAAAAAAATTGGTCAGGGAGAAATGTCGAAATTAATAATATATTGAAAGCATACTTTTCATACCACTGTCAGTTCGCAATTTCGCAACGTAGTTTTAAGTTTCATTTTGATTTTGATATCATTTGTCTTATTCCCCTTATAACAATTTATTTGGGGTCGACACAACATGATTGTGTTCTTCTTGTTAGACGTGGGTAGTTTTGTTATATTCAGTGATACAGATCTCAGATATCAGCTGCATTATTCAAGATTGCACTCTGATCAACAAAGAAAGTTGAAGGCAATCAATAAAGTTGAAGATTCTATCCTATTTTAAGATCGCTAATGAAGGTCCTGATCGAAAGTTCAGAGTCTAGGGTTTCGCTTTTCCAGTACGGGGGCAAGTGTTCGAGTATGGCATGTATTTATAATATCATGGTTAGAGTCCCATGCAGTAAAAAAAGTCAGTTTGGGATAAAAGTGTTTAGTTTGGGAGCAAAAACTACGCTTGATGTGTACCTCATTAATTTTGCAGGATAGAATAGCCCAAATTGCGCCATTTCCTCTTCCGTTGATGAAGTTTGTAATTTGAAAACGCTTCAGCCAACAGCAGCTGACGTCACTGCACGGATTTTAATAATCTTTGATGAGTTCTAACCAAAAAGGTTTTAGTTACAGACGTTGAATCGCCATTCCCATACACAGACCGCTGTGGGTGTGGTGACTCTACACTTTTTGAAGTTTTCAACTCAAATGACATGATACATGATTTCAACTCTTTATTAGTGGTTGTAATGGCAACCATATCACTTGGATTTGCTTAAATTTTTTTAATATTTTATTTTTTATTTATCCTTCTGATAGATTCTTTTATATTTTGAAAATGTGAGGACTTAGTATGCCTTGTAGACTTAGATCTGTAGACCATTTTTTTATTTATCAAGTACCTGTACTTGTTGACAGGCCTACGTTGTCCTCCTATAGCTATTGTAATTTGAAAACATTATAAAAGCCAATTATTTTCAAAAGAGGAACCGTGGAATTTCTTGCAGGGTCTTCTCCATATGAAACGACCAATTGGAACCGTGCACCTAGCATCTGACGTTTCATAAGTGCCCATGTAGGTTTATGTGAAATAAAATATTTTGGTTTTGATTTTTTGATTCGACTAAGTGGCGTTAAGTAGCATGTGCACGTGATTACGTGTGGCATAACCATCCTTAAAAACTAAGATGGAAGAGATCATTTGACTAAAAATATATTCATGTGTATGAATCCATGTTCCCACTGCTGAGACACAGGCCTCCTCACTGTGAGAGAGCGTGGGCCGTAATCCACTACGCGGGCCCAGTGCGGGTTGGTGTAGAAAATACTCATTTTACTAATAATACGAACAGCATACCTCAGAGCAATACCTCCGTTCTATACTATAGTAAGGCAGCGTCGAAATCAACAACTTTTACTATGGGACCAACTCCGAAATAACAAAAAAAATCTGGTGTTCCATACAAAAGTGCAATGCTTATCACGATTTCATAAATTGAGACCAGACTTTGCCATTCACCGAAATCTGACTGCCTATTAGATACGCGCTATCGGGGAAAACGATCGTTATTCGTCCCGAATTCGAAAAAGCTGCCAGCGTTAATTAATGGGGCTCAGGCGAAACAATGCCGATAGTCTGACGTGGTCTGACGTGCGAAGCGTAACTTCGGCGCACAAGCCAGCGTTAACAAAACGGAACTTGATTACATTGAATAGAAACTGGAGCCAGAAGCTTATTCGAGACTACGGACTAGATCATAACAAAGCTGTCCAATCTGTTGCTGAAGTATATTACTCCGCAAATATTCCTACCGGGAATTCGTTATTATCATCGGACAATTAATTAAACTGAAGTTAAATAAAGACTCAACTCAAACTGACTTTCATCGCGGTAAATTGGTGCATGCATCTACGGAATACTCATTTCGGTCTCTTTGGGTGACAGCAGTCAATATAGTGACGAATGAGCCTGCAAACTTAATTGATCAGATTAAAATATCCAAAAACTACTAATGTGAAAATCGAAACAAGGTTGGCACAAAAGGCGAGTGGGATTGTCGGATTTAATCATTGGGATCTAAGAGATGCTGAGATCCTTAGTGAAAGAAAAACGTCCACAATTGCTTTAAAATAGTGACATTTTACAATTACATTAATTTACAACCTTGCTACGTAATGAAAACGCTTATATGGGTCAGGGCGGGCGGCGAACGAATTGCAATAATAAAACAGTTTGACTTTAAACTTTTTTATTTATCCGTGGTGATGGCGAGATTTATAGTATAATGATTTTGTACAAAAGTAGTTCAAAAGTAGAAAGTTGTTGCGACAAACTAAGTCATGGAAAGTCAATTTTTTTTTCACAGTGAACCTAACCTAGCTCCGGAATACATATTAAGTTAGATCATATTCAAGTTTTATATTGATAAATCGAATTGGCATTTTTTGTTTGATGCGGTAATGTGATGGTGATGCAGAAAAAGGATGTGGCGGATATAAAAAAAGCACTTTAGTCACCTGTCCCACCGCCTAGAGGAGGAAGCGACTAGATTATCGACGATTATCTCGCTCTAGAAACGTAAAAAATATTGTAGGTCCCGTGTAAGTAAAAGAAATACATATTTACGCTGTCGTCGACTAGTACTCGTTTTTTGCAGCAACAAGAGCTATCAAAGAGACTACTTGCTCAGCGACGCCTGCTTAGCGGGCAGAAAGAGAGCCAAGAGATTCACGCTTGATACATACGAATACAAGCGAATATAATCATCGCCGTCGCGCACTCGCTGCTTGTTGCTCGCCAACTCGTGTTCAGATGCTAGCTCTACCCGTTTCTCGGTAATCGCCGGCGGTGGGACAGGTGCCTAAGTAGCCGCGTATGAGGTACTAGTGGCCCCGACAGATGCCTGTCAATAAGGCAGCGAAATATGTGGCGGAGCTTAATAATATCTACTTCGATAGAACTTTCTGTAATACTTCCACAGCACTGATTAATATTTCACAAGCGGCTTTTCTTCTTCTTTTCACTTCACATGTTGTTATTAGTATAGTAGGTACCTACCATACTTACTTATGTAGGATTTTAAGTTAGACTATTGCAAGAAAATTTTGGGCCATTCCGTTTTGATCAATCAAATTGGTAAGCAAGAAGAGTCATTAAGGTAAGGGTCGTAGCAGGTAGCGTTCTGTAGTTTCTGCCTACCGGAGAGATTGTGGTTACCCTTTGCCGGTAAGTGCAATTTGACGGTTTGACTTGGATAGATTATATACTATCGAAGATTAATACGTTATATTGCAAGTAGTATGGTACAGTTCACAATTTTTCGACAGTTTACAATCTCACGAGATAGATTATAAAGTAACGGTGTTCACAATGATACGCGGTGACTGAAACATCAAATTATCAAGTTTAAGTTTCGGTTTGATGACAAAGTCGATTTATTTCGTCGGGATGATGACCTTCGTACGAGGTAACTCTTTAAAGGGTTAAGGTCATGCACGTTGTCGATGGATCGTAGGTAAAACCTAATCATAAAGACGATGTTTTAAAAAGTATTTTTTTTTATAAATAGGCGGTGGTAATTAATTATTTATTATATATGTGAATATTAAATAGTATGCGATTATACCTATTACAAGTAACAGAATCTCTTCTGTAGGTCAGGTTCTCTCTAGCGCGTAAATCTAATAGGTGCTATTAATATCTCATTCTAAAAGTAAGTTATCAATTGCTATAATTTCACTATCGGTTACATAAATAAATGTTTGGGTTAAAGCATGAATTTCTAAAAAACAGAATACAATTAGAATAAGAAACACTGGTTGCATACAAATAAACATTACTTGGAACGAGTAACGGAACGGTATGTTTGAAGTTCAAAGTAGGTTCAGTATTGTTAGTACGAATTAAATAAACTGACGACTGAGAGAAACTCACCAGTGATACGCGGACTCATACTTATCAATATGTTATTAAAATAAACTATTCTGAAAGACATCGAGTTTTTTTTTTTTGTTAGGCGACACTGTCCCACTGCTGATCAATAGCCTCCCTCGAATCCTTCCAGGAACTCTTTTCCCGCGCCACCTCGAAACATCTCTCGCGTCCAGGTCATCTCCCCATCTCTTTCTGGGCCGACTTCGTCGGCGCCGATGGATATCGAGTTTAAAAGATATTTAATTTTTTTGTAGACATAAGTAGTCTGCAAAAAAAATACTTCTAATACACTAATAGTAAATATTAGTGGAGAGGCACATCTTATTTTAGCAGCATGCAGCTCTGCCCGTCCAGTTTCCACAACCGACCACCCAGCTCTCAGTTTCATCATTCCGTTTGAGCCAGTCCTGCTTCAGTAATCAGTAATCACATTGGGACTGCTAGCAATATAATAGGTAAGGATCCATATTTTATTATGTAACTTTATGAATATCTTTCTAAATAAGTAGGTTTATAGGCAATCCTTTGCAAATTAACATTCTCGTAGCGTCGTAGCGTGTTCGTAGCACAATGTTAGTTGACAAAGGAACACGAGCAAAAAATGTACCTTATGTGATAAGGTCGTATTTTGAAAGTACTTTTATGTGTGCCATTGAAGTAAGCATAGTTTGCGAAGAATAAAATGACATGAATGACACGAAGAATGAATGAGCCATGTTTAGTTTTGGATTTAGTATAGATAAGATGATTCTTTTCTAGGCTATTCCCATTGGACGAATTACAATTCATACGAATAAGTGCGTTTCATAAAACACTACCTACATTTTAAACACTACCTACAGTTACCTCCAAAAGTTAGTTAAATTTTATTAAATTCTAGTTTTATGTGTTTGAAATGTACTTACACTACAGCGATTTTATTGACTACTTGCAAGTTGAACTACCTACGATAAGGGATTACTTAATATATATATTTTTTTTGATAACCGTCTTTTAGTTGTCAAATACTTGAACTCCAGTCGCCAAAGGTTAGTTGACGTTTATAATTTCTGTGGATTTACAATAATTACAGGGATGTAATAATGAATAACATTTTTTGTAAAATATCAATATTGTTCTAATAATATTTGTTCATTGTCAGGGCTTTTGACTTAATTGTGAGAAAAAATATTTTTTGTTAATTTTCACATCGAAGCCGTTAGCTTCGATGTGAAAATTAACAAAGAAGAAAGTAAGAATAAAGGCTATGTGTGAAAGAGTAAATCTTAAAAAAAAAAAAATTCAGCCATGTGCTGCAAATAATAAAAAAAACGTTTAGAACTCTTTGACTCACTCTTTTTATTATTTTACGCAGATAAAAACTCCGGCCTGGGTTACAACTTTTCTTGATTTTCGACGAATAATGCGCTAGTGCAATATCAATCCCAATATCGTTTGAGAGACCAGAGAACTCTTACAAGAAGCGGGAATTTCAATTTTATAAACAACCATCAGACGAAGCCTGCACGATACTAAGTTACGAAGTAAAGTCGCCATAAGAAAACATTTATAATCATCAGTCGGTAATAGTTATAAAAAAAGTACATGCTGCATAGGCACTTAATATGTAACTAATACAAGTCAAGAATTATTTTATAATTTTAGCTGCGCGATAAAAGCGTGTTTTTATGTTTCTTTTAAACTACGTATTTGTATTTTCTACTTTTCAGTCTAGGATATTCTTCAATTAGTAAATAAATCTAAAGTCAGCGAATTTATGTCTTGAGCGGCTTACTGGAAGTCACTGAAAAGTTCCAATATCCACCTTCTGGTTCCAACATCAGATCCTCAACACCAAGTGCAATCTATTCGAAACGAATCATATGACCCCAAACTTGAAGGGTTAACTAGTAGCCACCAAAGTGTTCCACTATCCTGCTCCTGGCTCCAACATCAAAACGTCGACACCAAACCCAATTTATCAGATTCGTCAAAACGAATAATTTTGGCCTACACTAAAGGGGTTTACTATTAGCCACTAAAGAGTTCCACTATCCAACTCCTGGCTCCATCATCAGGTCAGCCCCAAAATACCAAATCTATGTAGTATTGTCATCCGAATCACATATACATATAAAGTTTCATTTAGATACGACAATTAGAAGTACATAGGTTAAAATTGACTTCCAATTCATTCCAATTCAGATTTCATTACATTGTTAGTTACAAGTGAAGGTAATAATATAAAAAGCGTGTTTAAAAGTGATCCGAGCGAGCATGCACTATTAGTATTTAACATAATTAATTTTGCAGCTTCTTTATTCTGTTTTAAGGGTAAAATAGAACTTCCTCAGTTCGTGAGTTATTGATTCCTTTATATTTAGGTAATTTATTACCTAGAAGCAAAACTAATTATTAGTTACTGTTAATGAGAAGTGAAAATTTCTTCTTCGTCAGAATCCAATGTGTATGCCATAGGCGAACGGATTAATAACGATAATGGAGCTTAAAGCCCACAGTGACAGTACTGCCCTGTGTTGCAGGTATATATCCAAACAGTATTACAGCCTGTTTGAATGAGCCAGTTCGACGTTATCAGTCGGATCACGCTCGCTCGGCCAAACATGTTATCCAATACGCATAGAGAAATTTGTAAGACATTAATTTTATTACGTGTACGTCTATATCCGAATAATGAATCTCGTGAACGATTATACAATTAAACCACTCTTTAAAACTCTCGGGTAAGAGTGGAAAATGCCGGTTATATATGCCAATTCGATCATCGAGTATCTATGTAAAAGCACATGACATATAAGTTATAGTGACGGCCGTAATATAATTACTGTAAAATAGTAAACTATATTATATTTACATAATTTAAAAAGCTAAGTCTTTTTTTTTTTTTTTTTTTTTTTTTCAGGATGGGAAATCATCAAATGACTCCTCCCGCTCTGGGTGGAGCAGAAGGGAGTGTCAGACTCTTACTGACTAAAACCCACCCGTGTTCCTTCCTTAGCCCTTTATGTACCAGGGCAGCGGTAACCCTTTCGGACGATCCCGCTACCCCGGCAGGCTTCGGCCCTGTCGGGCCCCGTCATCTATGCTGACATCTCTTTGAGGCGCACGTGGAACACTTACGCGCCGTCCGGCACGGGCCTGGTCCTGATCGGACGGAGAGCTACCCATTGCTCTCCGCCCGCAGGCCCGCGCCTACGGTGGCCGGGAGTCGTCACGCGGCTCCCGACGCCCGGAGCGTCTCCCTCGGCGGCTGAGGCGTGAGGATCTCTCCCTCGCCCATCCCGCCACCTCCTTCGCTAGCATGACTGCTTCGCAGAAGGAGGTGACCGCCTCCCACTCCCTCTCGCCCCGGACCATGGCTTGCACCAGGGCCGGACGCGAGAGGTCGCCGCCGCTGCCGATCGCCTCTACGAGGACACGGCGGTGCTCTGCCCAAGCGGGGCAGACCTCCACCGTATGCTCCACCGTGTCCTCTGGGCGATCCTCGCAGTGGTGACACCCGGGCGTCTCCTCCCGCCTGATGATGTGCAGGAACCTCCCGAAACATCCGTGTCCGGAGAGGACCTGCGTCAGGCGGTAGGTGAGAGCGCCGTGACGCCTCCCTAGCCACTCCTCAAAGAGGGGTCTTATCGCCGCTATCGTGGCGTGCCCTAAAAAGCTAAGTCTTAGGGCAGATTTTTCCAACGCCAGATAATTTTATTCGAGGAATAATTTTTAATTTTTTACAGTTCTTATACATAAAATCTGTCTAATAATAATATGTTCAAGTAGGTATATAAAAAGGAGGGTAAATAACCGAAGGGCATCAAAATTCGTCCAAATCGCTGTAAAAATGATGTTGCGCGTTAAAATTGTGTTTTATTTTGTGGTGAACTGAAATAATTATTTGCATTGCGATTTATTCGGGTTCGGACAAAGTAAAACATTTCAACGTAATTATTTATTTTGCGTTTATTTGTGTTCGGTCCAAGGAAAATATCAACAAAACCCCATCCCCACCCCATCAAACCCCCCACTAGCAAGTGGTTGGAAATAGCCGCGTTAATGTTTTTTTTTATCGTGCTCGTAAAGAAATGCGTTATTTTATGTATGTGAATTATGTCATTTTATTATTTTATTTTTTGTCTAACTTATTATTTTTGAAATTGAGTTTTTTATGAATCATGTGGTCTGCAATAAAGATGTTTATTTATTTATGTTTAATTATTTTTCCCACAGCATATTTCCGCTGGACGATTTCAGGCTGTCCACAAGTTCAACTGTTGTGATGATGATCCTTTGGAAGCTCATTGCATGGCTTACACCATCATCATCTGCCTAGCCTTTTCCCAACTATGTTGGGGTCGGCTTCCAGTCTAACCGGGTGCAGCAGCATACCAGTATTAGCTATTTACCATGGCTTACACCATCCTGCACAAAATATAAATCTTGAGCTTTCCTGTGCTATTTTATATTGTACCTAAGTTATATGTTGGGAAATTAAATATATAATCAAAATTTTGTATTCTCACATCCTTTTCCTACAAATCTCACCGGATTTGTAGGAAAAAAATTGTTTTAACCTTTTATGCGTTGATGTCTTTAGTTAGTTAGAACAATAAAAAAAAATGCAATACAATTTTACCTCGTTTCGCCGGTTTTAGAAGCATAATTTTAATTTAGGAGCGCGGTATCAACCTGAGAATCAAAGCTAGGACACGCTTGGCTGCCGTGTGCGTGACCTCTAGACGTAGCTCAGGTCCGCACGGGCGTTTTTCCCACAGCGATTTTTTTTCGCGTACTGGATTTTCAACTCACTGCTTAGCGCTGAGAGTTAGAAATCCAACAGGATGTTGTTTTGACGCGCTGGGATGCGCTCTGTTGAATTCTCAATGCCCGGCTCAATACCGAGAGCTGAAAATCCGATATGCAAACGTGGACTTAGACAAGGAGGCAAAAGTGAGTAGCTATACTAGGTACATTAAGCCCCCCTTGTACCACAGATGCCTTTAGCGCTAAACTTATTTACGTACATCGTTTAGTTGCTGCCAATCGATTGAAGATGCAAATTCAAATAATAAGTTTTCTCTTCACAAACAATGGCATCATATTAATTTAGACAAGCTTAAACACTATGTGACACTAGTTTGTGAGAGACTAGTGCACTAGGAATACCTGTATAACAGAACACCACCACACGGTATGTAAACATAATCAGCCGATCTATTCTGTAAAAATCTCACCGTGAAAACTTGGGTGAAGTGGGTAAAGTGAGCTGTCATTTCAGCCCATGTTAGGAATTGATACTATTGACAGCTCACTTCACCTCCACACCACACCACTTCACAAGTTTTTACGGTAAGATATTTACAGAATAGCACTACAGTTATTTAGTAAATGTGTAGGGATAGGGCGTAACATAAAAATCAATGATAAGAGTGGAAAAAGGCGTGATCTATTGTGTATGGAAATTAGCGGGATGGACTATTTTGGATGAGTTCGTAATTCCTCAGTTGCTTTATAATCTAAGTTATGGAGCCATTCAACTAGCGCACTCTTACAAGCCTTTGTTGTTAGGTGATAGATCGTGGTAATACGATTTATTTTATTATTTAAGTGGAACCTAAGAAATAATAAAATCTTTGAGAGAAGCTCGTTTTTAGACCTTTAGCAGTATAGCAGACAAAGTATTTTCTGCGTTTTATTGAGATAGAGGGGGATCAAATATTAAGGATGAGTGCTTCTTGTGAACAGTGTATAAAACAAAAACTTGCCTCACTGACAAGACTTTGAAGTGTTTATAAAGATCTATAAGACTTTTGAGTCTGTGGGCAACCCTAGTGCGTGTTCATCTGCTGAGTGGCCGCAGGTAATTCAAAGTCAAAGTCAAAGTCAAATCATTTATTTCAAATAGGCACATAAAAGGCACTTTTGAACGTCAAAAATAAAATTAAAATAAAATTGATTCTAGTCGCCCCCTCCAAAAGGTAGTTTTCGTATGGAGAAGAATGGGCAAGAAACTCCACCGTTACTCTTTTAAAATGTTTCACAATATATTGCATACATTATTTATATAATTATATGTGAAGACGATGCACCCAAAAATAAAATTACTATACCACAATAGGTAAAAGAATTAAAATGGATAAATGTAACCATGACATATAGATCAACTATGTGATAGATATATGGTGCTCACATATTCACAAACATTCCAAACGTAGACGATTTTCATAAATAAATAAGGAGTAATAAGTCCGGGTGTGACCCCAAGTAATTACAGAATGCAAATCAATGTCAAAGAAAAAAAAAAAAAAGAATAAATTATACAATTACATTAGCAACCAGTTTGATTTTGTCTAGACTCTAGAGATTGTCCTATGGAGCAAGACCAGCATATTTCCAAGCATTCTTATCTTGGATATAATCCTCTAATTTGTAATATCCTTGCTTACAAAGTGTAATTTTCATATAAGTTTTAAATTTTCTTTCATTTAATTGCAATATTTCACAAGGTATTTTGTTGTAACATTTAACACAGTACCCCATAAAAGATGTATGTACTTTAGATAATCTGAAAAAAGGTTGATCTAATTTATCTTTATTTCTAGTATTAAAATTATGTCTATCACTTATTTTATTAAAAAGATGTTGATTAAGGTACCGTCATAATATTAACCCTTTTAAATAGTTCCCTAAGAGATTCGCGGCGACGTAGATTGTAAATGGCTCTAACAGCTCTCTTTTGCAAAATAAAAATGGATTCAATGTCAGCAGCCCGACCCCACAGTAAAATGCCATATGACATAATACTGTGGAAGTAACTAAAATAGACCAAGGGCGCGGTTTCTTCGTCTGTTAATTGTCTTATCTTTCTAACAGCATATGCGGCCGAGCTTAGCCGCCCCGCAATAGATGTTATATGAGGTCCCCATTGTAATTTCTCATCTAGCGTGATTCCTAGGAAAACTGTCTGTTTAACAAATTCTAATTTTTGGCCATTCAATACGATGTCACATTCGCTACTTCTAACATTAGGTAATTTAAATCTAATGCATTTTGTTTTTTTTTTCATTAAGTACTAAATTATTTACCGTAAACCAATCTTGGACCTGAAGAATAGAGTTATTCACGTCGTCAAGATTTTGTGACCGTCGGTCTATTTTAAAGATCAATGATGTGTCATCTGCAAATAACACCATCTTCGGTTGATTTTGAAGTAATTGGGGTAAATCATTAATATAAACTTATATAATTATTTCAAGGCCACTGCTGAGACGTAATACTGCTTACTTTATTTAACTGTGAGATGGTCAAGCTAGGTTCGTCCTTGTGTGGGATAGTTGTGGGCTGGTAGTTTAGCAGGGGCCGTGAGAAATATTTGTGTACTAGGACTAAGGTCCTTTGGAGCTAAAAAAAAAACAAGCTTCTTAGTCAACGAATAAAAAAAAACGGCCATTAACTAAATAGAAATATAACTTAAATAAAAATAAATTCAATGATGGTGCCAAATGACGTCGCGGCATGCCTAAGGATACCGCGGCATCGTTGCCGTTGAAAATTAAATTTTAATGTCATACTTTTAAATTATATTTTCTATTCGTCGCATAAAAGCCCCTTGCCGTGCCGTGCGCCGTCCCTTATGCGAAACATTTTATTACTTGCAAGGCCTAAATGCGACATATTTTAATACTTGTAAATAAATCAAAACTATGTTTTTATGGGTACCCACTTGTCGTTGACCCAGAATCATGAAATTACACAAGTAAAGGAAAAAGTTCGAAAAGCGTTAATTTGTAGTTATGTGATATAACAAAAGTAACTTAAAATTGCAGTTGGAGAATTGAACATGACGTATATATATGCCTAATGTATAGGCGAACATATTTTTCAACTAGAATGGCGCCGATTCCCTTGTTGACCAACTAAACTAAATTTAAGTTCAGTGCATCTTTTTCTTTCTATTTCATTAAGAAAAGGATAGAAGATAAATATTAGTTTAGTCCTGTCAAATTAGTCAGCGCCTGACGTAAATTGACGTATTTTGAGTAGCCATGTTTTTAATCACGTCTAAATTGTCTATGGAGTATCTTAATTTGACAGGACTAGACTAATATTTATCTTCTGTCCTTTTCTTAATGAAATAGAAAGAAAAAGATGCACTGAACTTAAATTTAGTTTAATTTGTGAACAAGGGAATCGGCGCCAATGTCTATTTTTACAAGCTAACACTAAAATATATATTATATTATATGTAAGTATATAATAATAAAAAAAGAAAAATGCAGGAGCTCATTGGACATCAAAAAGTTCGTCCTCATCGCTGTCAATGGGATAAGTGCCCAAAAAGCTGGCAGCATTACCACATTGGATGGCAATGCTGATTCTTTGGGCTAAAAATAGGCCAGCCCTCTGGTCACGTGGAGAGTCAACTACAATGTTAAGTTTGTTTTGGGATAAATTCATCCCATCTAAGGTATCCTTCATTGTGCGTGGACAGACACGCACATGGCCGTTTTAACAAAAAAAAAATTGCAGAGAAAACCAAAAGTACGTCATTTCGTTCAACTAATTTCGGCGGAATTGAAGAAGATAACAGAGACAGAATGATGTTTTAAGTATATATACCCCTTTATTTATAAACGTAAGTAGTGATTAGCCACAACACACAGCAGAACACACACACACACATCACTGGTCACAGAACTGTTTAACCATACATTTATTTTTAAACGGTTAAGCGTCTCTTAACTTTAAGCAACGTTCATAAATAAATCCCATTATGTTTAGCGCTAAACGCATTTAATGATCTGTGGTGCAAACGGACCTAATTACGCGTCCGCACGCACATAAGGATTAATACCACAAAGCAAGAGTAAGAGCAGAGCAAGCTGATATGCTTGTTAAATCAATACCATATTAGTGTGTACGTCGTCAAAGACAGTTCTAGGAATATTATGGTTAAATGAGCTGCAGTTATTGTTCAAAGGACAGTAAGTACATATGTATCTAAGCACAACAGCGCGTCCGCACATACCTAAGGATTAATACCACGGAGCAAGGTGATATGCTTGGTAAATCAACACCAATTACCTAGAGTGAATCTCGTCAAAGACAGTTCTAGGAATAATTATGGCCGAAGGAGCAGTAGATATCGTTCAAAGGACAGTCTGTAGCTATGTAAGTATATATGTATCTAAGATCAACACTATAATATTGCAATAGCGTGTTGATTTTACTCTACATATACATGTTATTTAAACAAGCAAAATAATAATATACAATATCTAATTGATTTATTAGCAGTGGTGGCCCAGTGGTAGCAGCGGCGTTGGAACCCAGATATGCACTTTACTTTATGTAAATTATTTCATCACCACTGCTCTCAAACCTGTGAAGGAAAACATCGTGAGGATACCGGCATGTCCTAGTTAGAGCCAAAATTTCGAAGACATGTGACTTCTACCAACCCGCACTGGGCCTGCGTTGTGGATCACAGCCCACTCTCTCGCATCGAGAGAAGGCCTGTGTCCCAGCAGTGGGAATATTATAGGCTGATTAAGCTTGTGCATTTGGATTGAGTGATCTTTTTTTATTTCGTGACAAAATCTGATAGTACATTCAGTCAAAAACAGTCAAAACTCATAGCCCAAAGTAAAAAAATTGTCACTCTCAAGGGTCTTCAGGTATTGCCGCAAATGTGGATCACTCAATTCAGACATTTTGCAAAAACGGCTATGAGCTAAATCTCAACAAAAACTTACTATACTGACTAAATTCATGTCTCAAAAATTTGTTAAAAATTTGTCACAACATTTTTTAAACCCATCAAGGCATTTAAAGTTTCTTCCAGGTATCTTTGGACAGTATCATTGGATCACTCAGTACAGACACCATTTTGTCTGAGAGATCATTGTAATAAGGTTTCGAATGACTTTTTCTATAGATCTATTGTTTATCCTAAAATGTACATGTTCCGAATATATTTGTACAATAAATATCATAACACAAATACCTTTTGCTAAAAATTTATGAGTAACTCAATGTTTTTAAATTTGCTGAACTGAGTGATCCATAAAAATACATAAAGGTAACCTGTTTCGTATTGATTTTTGTACAACTTTATGACTAAAGTTTTACATAAAAATAATTTACATATACAGCTTAATTTACGAGATATTACATTTTTAATTTTATTGTTAGGGAAAAGTGCAGTAGGGTGACCATATAATATGAGATCATCGGAAATATAACTGATACAGTAAGTACCTACCTATATAATCGTCAGTTGTAATATCAATTAATGTAACCAGGACTTGACTTGACTTTACAGGAGAGACAAAAAAATTAAATTCTATTCACAAAAAGAGTTGTAACTATTTGTGTTTTCATCCTATTGCAATGCTGTTTAGAGCATTTTTCTCTTAAAATGTTGTTATCTGAAAGAAACCATAATGGAGCCTTTTAATAATTTTTCTTTCTGATTCAGAGAACAAACAACATATCTCTAAGTTGTTTTATTTTAAATTACTGCTGAGAAACAAAATATATAACAAATTCTACAACTTTCAATAGTGTATATCGTGTTTATAAGACAAAATATTAAATTTAAATTAAAAATTTTGCATGCAAGTACATTATTACAAGTTCATTCAATTTCGTTTGTTCTTACACCACCTCACTATCTTTTTTTTGTCAAAATCTGGTAACCCCTCAACTGTCAAGTTACTGAATATAATTAAAAGTCGAACCATAGGCTGTATGTACTTAGAATCCTTTGCCTAACAGAAAGGGTGGATCAAACAAAAAAAAACTTAAAACCCAAAGATTGATTACAATTTACAATACGGTCCCTACATGCTCTGTGGTACGGTCTGTGCCATAGACTACTATTTATAAGTCTGTGTTTTTTAAGTCTATTATTAAACAACCAAACAAATAAATAAATAATAAAGTTTACTAAAAGTAAACTTTATTATTTATTTATTTCCGAATTTTTTAAATTGTCGTCTTAACAATTAAACTATGTTTCTATCATTGCAACTGTTGTATTCATAACGAAGAAGTTTTTCCTTGAATTAATTAAAAGGTAGAGTTTATTCTAAATTAGACCTTACAAGTGAAGTATGTAACTCCTACAATCAACCTATCACAACGTATGTCCAAGCCTTGAAAACTGTGTGATATACGTTAAACTAGATTGTATATTCTATAAGTTACGTTATAGTAACACGATATTAAAAAAAAAATAACGGAAAAGTGTTATGATATTTATTGTACAAATATATTCGGAACATGTTGATTTTAGGATAAACAATAGATCTATAGAAAAAGTCATCCGAAACCTTATTACAACGATCTCTCAAACAAAATGGTGTCTGTACTGAGTGATCCAATGATACTGTCCAAAGATACCTGGAAGAAGCTTTAAATGCCTGGATGGGTTAAAAAAATGTTATGACAAATTTTTGAGATATAAATTTAGTCAGTAGAGTAAGTTTTTGTTGAGATTTAACTCATAGCTGTTTTTGCAAAATATTTGAATTGAGTGATCCACATTTTCGGCAATAACTGAAAACCCTTGAGAGTGACAATTTTTTTACTTTGGGCTACGAGTTTTGACTATTTTTGACTAAATGTACAGTCAGATTTTGTCACGAAATAAAAAAAGATCACTCAATCCAAATGCACATTGATTATGCTTATGCTAATTAATTTATATATAATATTTAGTAGGATTATCAGCTTAAAACAATTGATAAAATTCACGAGGTTTACTAATAATGTTAAGTACTGACACTAGATACGTTTACCTACTGAAAATAATCAACAGCTGCGTGAATTTATTAATGTATAACCTTATTAATTATTGTATAATTTATAACCTTTGACTCGTAATTTAGTATTTAATGAAGCGGCCTGCCATTAATTACGCGCGATAATTAAATTTGTTCAGCAATCAGAATTGCAGGACAATACCCATTCACTGAGGTATCAGTAGCGGCACAAAGCTACCGGCTACTTATTTACTATATTAATTATCGGGAACCTTTGTTTAACGCTTAGACCCGGAGGCAGCAAATTGACAAATAATTACATACACGTTCCATGAAAGCTCAATCAGAATATGACCTACAGGATGTCAGTCCACGAAAGTCCAAATCTGCCTAATGTGTCCATGTTTCCCCTACGAAGTAGGCGTATGATCTACTCCTAGAAGGCGAGAATCTATTTCCATCAGACAGACCTAAATATGTGCAGACTACGGCTGCGGTTGCGTAGCTAAAAATTATTACAACTAGGTACTTGAGTAGAATTTCGTTGATCGCCCGCAGGTCATTAGGGCTTGCTACTCATTGAATATAAGTATCTCGTTATCAATAAGTGGAAACAGTACAGAGTAAAGTTACAGAACAAAGTAAAGTAAGTATGTCTTTGATTTATCTATGTTGTATAATTCGATCACGATTAGATTTCCAATTTCATAGGTGATTGTCGCTTGTTAATACTTCATAGAAAAAAACGTACCTAACAATATTTATGGAAGTATTGAAAAGTTTTAGCTCTCGTCGAGAGCCTATAATAATATGTTAGTTTTATGATACCTATAAAATCGTACATTTCTCGAACCGTTTGGCACACGGTCGATGTCATTGATTGCCATCCGGATTGACACTTACACATTAAGGGCCCCAGTTTGATTGTCAATCAGTCGATCACTGTTTAAGTATAGAATCAGTAGGGACAGACACCAGCACATTAAGCTATACAATCTGTCAAATTTTGTTTAATAGATTTTCAAGTTTATCGCTAAAGCATTAAGGTTCAAGGTTGATTGGGAAAATTTGACAGTTTCAGGTAGCTGGACCTGCTGGCGTCTGTACTTGAGCATCGTTCTTATTCCGGAACGGTACTCAATCTATACTCAGCTCAAGCGACACTCAAATCGAGCCTCAAGCAGAGATATGTATTGCCTATGCATCAACCTGTTTCCGTTTAATATTTATTTTATTTACCAACTTTGTTCTGATCTTCACAGGATAAGAAATATTAAAATGACCGCCATAAGAACCCAAATATTTAGGAAATCTGCGTTTTTTTTTGTCAGTCCCGAACGGTACAATCCCACTTATTGGAGTTAAACTTTTATTGAATGACACAAGGATCTTTTGGCGACTTTTGGTTTTTACAGAAATAGTGTTTTCAGTTCCGATTTTCATCACGCGACAATAGAACCTGGTAGCGTTGCACATATTTTAACATTTTTATACTCTAATTTATTTTATTATAATTACAATTTACAAGCTAACACTAAAATAAGATGTGATAAGTGCCCAATAGGCTGTTGAATTTCTTTATGTAATACGGACCTAAGAAATATGTGTTACCTACATTCATTATTTTTATTATTTCCATATTACTAAATAGCGACCCGCCCCTCGGTTCTTACGAGTTGAAAAAACGCCGAAATGTCTTAAACATTAGTAAGTTAAATATGATTGTATTTTCACATAAACTTTCCGAGACAAATTATATGAATGATTGCGTAAACCGCATCAAAATCTGTTGTGTAGTTCAGAAGAACAACGCGGTCACACAGATAGAAACAAAAAGCGGCTTTAATTAATTATATGCACAGATGCAGATATAAAAGATAATAGATTCCCCTACTAATTAACTTAAAAAAGAAGTTTACCTACTTTTATAAGTAAATCAGTTTCTCATTGTTATTCGGCAGCCGTTATGTGTTGACGCATTATATAATCAAGTAATAATACTTCATGTAACATATTATGAGCTACCTATCCACGTGGTGTAACCAACAAATTGTGAGATTATGCAAAATGCAAGCAACAGGAGTTTCACCGACCTGCCTGCTGTGTACCTACGTACAAGTCTATATAAATACATTACATATCTAGGTGCAAATGAATGCAAACCGTCAAACGCCATAATTTATATAATATGTGCATGTCTTGCAACCACACAATGAGTTAGCACTTTATCTTTTACGCGTATACCGGTAATGCATAACTGTACCTAATCATATTTGCATAGAACCTTAAAATACTTGTTCATGCCCGGATTTTTTATTGTTAAAACACTGTCTGTATTAAGTATGCACAATGACTTATTGTTTTGTACAAGGTTCTTCGCAAGCATACGTCACGTAAAAGTATTTTCCAGGCATCAGCAACTTCGCATGGGGCTAACGGCCCACGCTGCGCTGAACAGAAATAACTTCAAATAAGTAAGGTAAACGCTGGTGAAGTCGACAGTGACCCAGAAGTCGTCAAATTGTATAATAATAATAATAATAATAATAATTTAATTCAGAACATAATTCCATACAATTATTAGTAAAGGCTTAAAAACTATGTTAGTACCATATAACTACTTATTAAATTAATTTATTTGACATTCTAATTCAATTTAATCCAATTCAATTTAATTCAATTCAATTTAATTCAATTCAATTTAATTTAATACAATTTAATTTAATTAATTTACCTAACATTAAATATGATAGCACCAGAATTATGCACCTTATTCCAGTGCCTCACAATCGGACACTCCACCTTTTGTGTTATGGTGTTTAGAAGGCCATTGGGGCTGCCCCGCACACGACACATCAGGGAGGCCACTCTCTTGCGCACAATAGCCCTAAAGCAGTCGGTGTTGGCCTCCGCAAACATCCCCGACGCACTACAGTATCGCGGCAACCCCATCAGTATCCTAAACCCATTATTGTAGAGGACCCGCAGGGCATTGAAAGCCTTCTGCGAATAGCGGACCCACAGGCTGCAGGTGTACATTGTCTGGCAATACGCCTTAAACAAAAACATTAATATCTTTTTCTACTACCTAAACATTTAACTGGCTGATTTTGGTGGCAACATATTTATGGTATGTAAAAACAACACGAACACGATTAAAATAACAACACTGAGATTTAACCATAGTGGGTTCTGAAATATATTACTCGAAAAGTGTCTCCCACAATTTTTTAATTTTCTGCTAAATGTTACATTCAGCACGTAGTTTTGTGTTTTGATTAGTGAAACTTCAGTGGGATCTGCAGTAAATCTGATTATTTGCCGAATTAGTTAAGTTAATTGACTAACGATATAAATTGATATTTGTAATACTTTTATCATAAAAGTATTTTTTTCGAATGTGACGTCTATTGGTACCTAAAAATCCCTACTTGACCCCGAACTCATCATTTTAAGTACTTTTGTGACGATTACTGGGACACGCTTAATAGTTGTCTCCTAATTCGTCATCTTGTAGATATTTTGTGTTTTATGCTACAAAACGCCAATAATAACCTTTATCGGGACCGTTACATAGTTGTTAACTCTCTTCTGCAAACATATATAATCTATGACGATAAAAATGGGTTTCTATAAAGTTGTTTTCGTTTCGCTCGCACGCGCTTTGCTCAGTCGTGGCGTCATTCGGCTTGCTTCGCTCACTCGGCACGAAACTGTGCTCGCGCTTTTCTTGTGATATGTTATCTCAATCGTGTCGCAGAAGGGCTTGCTTCGATTCCTGGTCTTAAAACCGTTCATCTCACGCGGGCTAGCATCGTGGCATTTCTAGTGGTTTTTCGTGACTATTTTTTTTAACAATTAAACCAAGGTTTAGCTTTAGTTTTGTTTTAGTTATTTTATTTAACCTAGATCGTTGATATACATATTATATTGAATCGTAATAAGTACTGCAAATCGAAAATTAATTGCCAATATGCCAATTTATATCAATAAATACCAAAATAATTGTAAAAATTGTAATTTGTAATTGTATTCACTACCGCCTACTTCATCATAGTTGTGTATGTATTTATTATTTTGAGTATGATATAATTATTATCATTCTAGTAATATTTGTATTTATGTTAATATATTCTCGTAATTTTTGTTTAGTTTATAAGTCAATTGTTTTTTTTGATTATATTTTTTTGCATTTGCTTAAATCAGTATTTATTATCACACAAAATTATAGAATTGAATTACTTATTTAGAATAACGCATAAATTATCTATAATTTCATTATGTAGAAAGTTTAATTCTAAATGAAATACTTTTCACACAGCAGTTCCTCAAAATCAGTGAATTTCGAAACCCGACGAGTATTGGTACATTTACCTTATCGTCACTAGTAAAAGGTATTTTTTTTCCAATCAGATCAGCAAAGGATTCGACACGGCCGTTTTTTTTTTTTTTTTTTGAGGATGGGAAATCATCAAATGACGTGTCAGACTCTTACTGACTAACCACACGCCCTTTGATAGTTGTTAAAGAGTAGTCGTGTTGTTTCCCACTCACGAGTGCGACAAGTTTTCGATCCATTCTGCAGCAGGAAGTGCTTGGTACAGGAACTGAGGCCCAGCTATCTAGGCGCACAGGTCGGGCCGTCTTATTAGGCCTAAAACATACGTGTTACCCGGCGACAGCGATAGGCAACCAAGTATTAAGTAACATCAACATTTTGTGTCTCGAAGTCGACATACGAGTAGAAAAGATTCGATCGCATCGCCACGTTTCAATTGCACGACCAGTAGCAGAGTAGAAGCAGCGTTCCACTAGAGATCAGCCGACAAGCAACTAAAACGGCTGAATCAACAAATCGTAACTATTAAAACATCGTGTGTGCTCCGAGCCTTACAAACACGGAAGTCACGGAAGAGGTTCCTCAGCAAAACGGGTCGAATGACTTTCTCAGAGCGATCGCGTCCTATCGCACTGGCAGTACTGCCACCCACCTTATTCGCCTTTAGCGCAGTTTAGCGGACTGTTGCGCAACACCGGATAACGCAGGCTCATATACATGTGGCGCGTACTGACGTGCTTATTGTATTTTTATGACCGGTTTTTTAGGTAGTTATTCCTTAAGTTGAAGCTAAAGATGTAGAAGATTCACATTTGCTGTCTCCATTTTTTGCGAGAAAGTACCAATTGACTCATTTTCCGAAGTCGTAATGTATGTTTCGCACATTGTTTTTAAAAACATATAATGCCATTTTAAAAAACAATCAAAATAAAAACGGGTTTGTTAGTTTAGTCCAAATAAAAAACGCTAGTTAAGTAAATAATCTTAATTTGCTTAAAAAGTGAATCCTTTTAAGGATAATTTTCCGTTTGAAAGTCGTAAAAACTACTTTTGCAACGGGAATATGAAAATACCTCAAAATACTAAGGCCTGATTTTTCAATCGACAGATAATTCTTATTCGTGGAATAAAATTGACTTCTGACTGATTCTGTATGGAAGAACGGTAAAAAATTTAAAATTATTCCTCGGTTAATATTATCTGGCGTTGGAAAAATCAGGCCTTAATAATAAGGTACCAGGGTACTGAATAAAATTGATTGAATTCAAGTTTTTCATTACTTTTCCTAGGAATAAGATATCAACAGCTTTTGAGATGCACTCGAGCATTCGTCCGGAAAAGGTGCAGAAAATATAGCGGAGAAACGACTTATAAAAATATTATTGCTTTACATATTAGTGTAAATACAATAAACATGAAGTTTTCTATTTCGACACACTTACTTCTAACAAGCTAGTGACCCGCTTTTGGTCACTTACAGCATCAACTAATCTTATTCGTCACTAATAAGAAAGAACTCTTTGTTTCTCAATCACTTGTTGAATGAATAGGCGAACTGTAACAGGAATAAAAAGAAAGTATTATTGTAGGATTACTACGTATTAAGTCTCGTTACAAGTAATCAATTAAACCATACTTGGTTTTTTATTTCCAAACAGGTTCCATAAAGATTTGATTAACAAGTTCAATGACCCTGCCTTTACCGTCAGAGCGGTCATTTGGTTGGCGCACTAAGTCACATTTTGGCACTCTGGGCATTTGGCAAATTCGTCAGTGAAATCGAGTTACTCTAGGCTCATAGAATATTTGGATGCGTGACTGCGTGCACCGTCGCATAACTTACGCGTAGGTATAGGAAGTTATCTGAGTACGTGCACGATTCACGTGTTGCCGTGTTCTCGATGTAATTATGTCGAGCGCATTCATCGCTTGTCACGTCGACTGCTGCCCGATTCGGTTTTGACATGTCGCGCGTCCCCCTATTTTATCGATGGCAAGTGTTATTGAGTACGTCACCGGTCGATTATGTACGATTTATGTAATCACTGCGTGTCGCCGTGACACACACTGGGCTACGTGTGCACCTGTAATGACACACTTTTGTTCGATTGAGACATGACCCTAGCCTGTTTATGGGAATTGAGGGCAGGCGTTTTTAGCTAGCGCGCAGATCTTACATAGATACATCAACATGTAGTATTTAGTTTATTTCTTACGTGGTTTGGAGATGACGGCATTGTCATCGGCCGTCACGTTTGATATTACATAAAAATTGCGATCTATTTGTGTCGGCCGGTTATTAATTAACTAAGCCTCCAAAGATGAAGGCTACCTATCGATTTCTTTTTTGGCAATAAGTTTAGCCTTTTTCCTTTCCAATCCTTTGGGCTTTTTTCCCAGAAATGACACCAGGTCCGAGTGTCCAACGATGTTTTTAGGATTGTGGCACCTTTAAGCTTTCTATAAAATTGTCTCTCACTTGTTGTAGGTACTCGTAAATCATACCTATTGTTATCCTTTCTTTTTTGGCTTTTTTGTATTTTTTTAATCTATGATGCATCTTAACAATTTTTTTGTTGTTTTAATGTGTCTAAGCGCTAATTTTTCAATAGACCGATAATTTTTTGTCGTGGAATACAATTGACGTCTGACAGTTTTTGTATGGAAGAAGTTATCAGGTTTAGCATTGAAACCCAGATAATCAGTAACTGTTTGCGTCTTTAAACGAATGTGCAAAATATTGTTGGCAAAAATATGAATTTTAGTACTTCCAACTCCAATAACAGCCAGGAGGTTAATTGTAGGTGTATTTTGTAATAGCAAAAAATGCTAAAGGTGTTATTTCCCATAAGAAAACAGCACTTTTTTTATGGTCGGCACATTTTTTTATCTTTGGAAATTTTTGTCAAATTGTTGGGTACGAAATGAATCCTTTATTAAAATGAACGTGCAAGATCATGTAAATGTATTACCTGGCAAAAAAATACATTTCTATTTTTAATTTGTGTCACGTGTTCCGACTTAGCTTCCACGAGCCACGAGTTTCGATACGCAAGCCCACGCGGCAAAGGATTTTCTTTATTAAAATGCTTTTCCTCGATCCCTTTCCTTGTCGCATAAAAGTACTTCCAATGATCATATTCTCCATTGCTAAGTACTAAACAACGTTGGTGGGCGTCCACGCTTCGATTTGCGCTCGACAGGAATAAAGAAAGTGGCTAATAACCTTGCACGAATAGGTACTGTGTGAAAAGAAAAAATCTTGAAAAGCGACTCATTCACATTCATTATCTGAAAGCAATGCACTATTTTATAAATCGTACCTCATTATACCTTGGTCTGAATTAAAGGTTTATTATTATCGGGAGTGTTCTTTATTCTCAGCTCTAAGGCTGGTTTTAGCTACATTTACGGGCCAAAGCCAAGTAAATGCAGCGTGTGGTGAATTTTATGGTGAGAGTGTACTTTCGTCTAACTGCATGAATTTACTAACGATTCTGCATGTGTTTAGGATGGCTGCTTTCTGCAGATTGATGTAAAGGGATTCTTCTCGATCTAGTAATTTTAGGCTACGGAGGAGATGGTTGGGGATGATCCCTGTCGTGGAGAGAACGACAGGAACAACATAAACTTTATCTTGTCTCCAAATTCTTGTAACTTCTTTAAGCTCAGCGTATTTGCTTATTTTTTCAGCGATTGTTTTTTGTAGGTTATGGGTGTTGGGAACTGCAATGTCTATAAGGTAAGTGATTTTTTTAATTTTATCCTGTAGGATTATGTCTGGTCTATTATAATGGATGGTCCTATCTGCAAGTATGGCGCGATCATAATACAGTTTATGTGTGTCATTTTCTAGTTCTTTCGAGTTTTTTTATAGTGTGTGGCGCGTACAGGGAGTATTAGTGTTTTGTATGAGACTGTGTTTGAGTGCTAGTTATTGATGGACGATGTTTGCAAATGTTTATTATTATTTGTCTTTGACATATCTCGGGACCCTGGGGTCCCGGACCTTTGAAAGGTATACTAGAGGCCGAAGCCCACTCGCAGAGACCCTTTACACAATTTTAAATGATGAGGAGGCACCAGTGAACGATTATCCCTGTATGCACCATGCAAGTGCACCCAACGACAACCCCCGGTTGGTGCAGGACTATTGCAGAACATGGAAACAAAATATACTGAGCTATGGGTTTGGGTGGCTATAGTGGATCGGCTACCTTGAACTATGGAAGGTCTATGTCGCCTACCTGATCAATGATAATATAATATTCACAGATGAAATGGCAGGGCGGTGACTTTCACACTCAATAATGGGCCCCCGAAAACGGTCGCTAACACACAGTGTCGTAGCAACAAGGGGGCAACATGTCCTGAGGTGCTTGTGAGGAGTGGAGAGGTATTCTACGGCTATCAGGACAATCCCGGAAGTACGGTCAAGATCCCTACCAGCATCTTTATGAAATACTTCCTTCCTCCGAGAACCTTTGCTATTGCGAATCTCCATTCAAGCCAGCCAATAAAGGCAAAAATGAGGTGGGAGCTTTGTTCCTCGTCAGTATTAACTCCAGCCGGCCAATAAAGGCAAGCCAGAAGTGAGGAACAAGACAACACTTCTCCCGGGATATCTCCCAGGAGAAGTCTTGTTCCTCACTTCTGGCTTCCGTGGCGTTCTGGGGTCCGTGGGGACGCTACTGCCCAACAGCTCGCCACATGCTGCCCTGGGGGTTAATTATTATTGCAGGTTTTTTCTATTATATTTGTGTGAGCACTAGATTTATAAGATACTAGCTTCTGCTCGCGGCTTCGCCCGCGTGGATGTCGGAAAGGATAAGAAATATGTCCTTCCCCAGAATGCCATCTATCTCTTAGGCATCTGCTGGCAGGCAATTTTATCGAAATCCGTTTAGTGGTTTAGGGGTCAAAATGTAACATACAGACAGAATTTATAATTTTATATAGTATAGCAGTTTGCCCGCGACTTCGTCCGCATGTACTTTACTCTAAAAATTTCGAAGATGTATGTATGTTTACGATCTTTATCATTTATTTATTTACACAGACACAACAAATAAATAAGATTTTTTAAATACTCTTAACTTTGTCGTCCCCTTTTACCACGAAGGATTTGTTTTTAAAAAAGCGTTTGGTACGTTCCCATTGTAAATATGACTTAAAGATTATTTATACCCATTTTCGAGTTAATGGAAGCAAGTAGTAAAATCCACCCCTTAAATTTTATTGTCCTCTTCCACCCCCATAAGAGACGATTTTTGAAAAACCCTTAAAGCACATACATACGTTTTGTTTTAGGTATTAGTACCGAGTTTCGAGTTAATCCGTCCGAGCGGCTTAATATTTTTTCTTATCTATTAACTTTTTCACTCCCTGAAGCCTCTGTGAGGATTTTTCTTAAACTAAAAGTGACCATCTGTATTAATTAATGTGGCAAATATTGCCAAGTATCAAGTTTATTTTAACCAAAGGAAAAAGATTTTTCATATTAACTGTATCCCGTCTTTTCGCCCCACTGGGGTAGAAAACAAAAAAAAATTGGGATGTTTCCATAATTTGACCCAAAGATGATGTACTTACACCAAGTTTTGAGTTAATCAAGCCACGTAGTAAAATACTCCCTTTAAAAAATTAAATACCCCTTTTTGCCCCGTCAGCGGTCGATTTTCGAAAGACCCAAAAACTTATCATCGTTTCTTTCCTGTCAAAAGTATTAATACTGGCTACTTGACTTTCGAGTTAATCGGATACCTACTTATATCTAGTTTTTATTGTATACACCTTAGGTAGGTACGAGTATCTACTATATTTATGACCCAAAATGAGATCAACGTGGACTTTGGTTAACAATAACTTAACTGTCAGAAACAGACAAAAAAGCAAATAAATTGCAATGAATTCGCATTAAAATAAAATAGGTAATTTGACTGATGGGGAGCTCTCTCTATTAGTTATAACATTTCGGCAGACTGTGAAGTACACACGGCGATACATCAAGCTATACATTTCCTGTTTTTTTAGTACATACAATCAGAAATCAGGTTAATTGAAAATTTGGTAAACTGGTGATGTATAGCTAGACGTGTAGCCTAACGTACCTACGCCTACGTACCTAAGCCAATCGTACCAGGATTCAGCCCTTAAGCTACGTTAAGGACTGAATCCTGGTACGATTGGCTTAATCAGTGCCTGTGTATCAGAGTGCCAGCACGGAACTGTTCGGACGTACCTATGTGTATAGGTACTTACAGCCCGCAACTTTAGTTCGTTCAGCATTCGTTCATGCAACCAACTGTAACATCACTCGATTTAATTTATTGACGGACTGAAGCAACCATATGTACCTACGAGTACTTATGGTTTTGTTCAGGCGAAAAAACAGTTTTACCTTTTCGTAAGTTAAGTACCTAGTAATTCATTATCATTTGACACAGAACTCGATCTTTCAAACCGTTTTATATATATCGACACAATTTCATTGTGAAAGCAGAAAAATAATATATTTAACTTCCGTCCTGTGTCCAAACAATCCTTCAAATGAAAAGTCTCGGTAAGAGAAAAAACATGACACTTTTAGATTAACCAATATGAAGAATAAAACCTGTCTGGTTAAAAATAAGGTTGGATTGCTAATGTTGCAATAGGTATCAATAGTTAGATAGCAACAATATTTTATTTTGCTGTTTTCTTTACGAAACATCCTGTGCGTTAGAAATAGTACACTTTAGCGCTTATGTATGCCGTTCTACGAATAATAAAATGCCATATTTTGTTACGTACTTAGACACTAGACGATTCTAAAATATTACTAAAGTGATTGTTGCATTAACACTGTTTCTGAACACTTTTACATTTTACCTTTAGCATAAAACGGAGATAGATCTGGCTGTTTTGTTTTTGATATGGATGTCTCAGTGGGTTTTGATGTTTCTGTCGAAGGCTCAAGGACTGTAGGTCTAACGTGTTCTATGTAAGCCGGCTTGACACGATCAATGCTTACAGCGAAGTTTTTACCCTTAATGACCAAAATCATTGTTTTTCCATTAATCGCTGGCACGGTTAATGACTTGGTATGGACCTGGTTGTAAGGGGCGTCTGACTCGTGTCTGTCACGAAAAAAACGTGAGTTGCTGACGAGAGATCTTTGAAGATGAATGGTGACGTTTGAGTGTGACGAAAAGCAGGGATTGGTCGTACAGTCGACATTTTAAATCCAAGTTTGACAAAGTCTGCAGGATCGTTCGTAGTGTCAGTTGGTAGTGTCGGATACTGGAACAAGCATTTCGCCGGGCAACCGAAGTGTTTTTCCGTAAAGCAATTCAACAGCTGTAGCTTTCAGGCCTTCTTTGAAAGCGGATCGCATGCCAAGATTCGACCTTAGGAACGCTGTGGGTAGCGCCCCTGATGGTAGCTTCGTGTTGCGACTTGACAAGGGTGCTTTCCTGACTAACTTATAAATAATAGGGGTTAAAGTATGAAATTGCCGTTTCATTGTAATAGGTACTTCGAATGGACATAGAACCTTCATGGTTTATATTTTTGAGTGAAACTTTTTTCACATGGTACCTATGAAGTTCTTCTTTTAAAAAATGTGCAACATTCCATTATCGACTTTCAGTTGTTTTTTTTATTCAGCTTAGACAAGAAAGATGGATACTTCGAAAATTCTAGTTAATTTTGAATACGAGTTCCGACGCGGAACTAACGCGGCAGAAACAGCTCGCAATATCAATGTCGCGTTTGGAGAGGGGACTGCTAATGAACGCACCGTGCGATTTTGGTTTAAACGCTTTCGTGATGGAAATGCAAAGCATTACCAATAAAAAGGTAATGGTAACTGTTTGGTGGTCTCAGAATGGTGTTATTCACTATAGCTTTCTCCGATCTGGTCAAGCAATAACGGCAGATGTCTACTGTGCCGAACTCCGAACAATGATAGCAAAACTAGCAGTGAAACAGCCCCGACTCATGAATCGATCTTCACCATTATTGCTCCATGATAACGCGAGACCTCATACAGCACGAGAAACCGTTTTAACTCTACAGGAACTGCAATTAGAAACCATTCTTCACCCTCCGTATTCGCCAGACTTTGCTCCAACGGACTACCATTTTTTTCGTGATTTGGACAATTTTCTACGTGATAAAAAGTTTTCTTCTCAGGAGGCAGTACAAAATGCTTTCACACAGTTTTCGAATCTAGATCACGAGAGTTCTATCGCAAAGGCATAAATGACCTTCCTATTAGATGGCAGCAATGTATAGATAATAATGGTAATTATTTTGATTAAATAAATATGTTAAATTAAAAAAAAAAACGAATTTCAATTTTTCAGTCCAAATCGGCAATTTCATACTTTAACCCCTAATACTTTACTTAAAAAAATAATACAGGCGACGCCACGTATTCTAAGGTGCATTCAAAAATGCACAATACTTGACGCCACAGTCTCCTCGAGCGCTTTATTTTGATGTTGGTACTAAAAACTTTACTTATTAGGTGTAAAACCTCATTTAATGGATTAGGAATGTTCATCAAAATCCTTCGGATTGTGATTGAAAGTGACGTGCGTTACGCTGGGCGGTCACCACAAACCTAACGACATGTAAATCATTACAATGCATCCAGACAGACGTCTGGATTTAATCATCACATTTAATCATTTGGGATACAGTTGTTAGATTTGAGTGAAATTCAATCTGTTGGAAAACAGTGGATTACTCCGCTATCGACAGGTTTGAATGTATTTTTTTTTTCAGGTTTTATGTCATAAAATTTGGGAAGGGTCTTGTGGAATATTATACGACGAACAAAAATATAAGTACAGGGCTTCGAAACACTATTAAGGCTTCATAATACATTTTGCTTTATTGGTGTCCATTTCTTGTATGGGACCGTTATCCATCTCCTTTGGTCAGAACAACGTCTGTTGGGTCAGCTAGTCATCAAAAAAACTACACAACAACAGAAGTTGCTCAAGTTAATCAAACGACGTTTATGACACACAATTAAAAAGCACACAGACACACATAATCAGCCTATAATGTTCCCACTGCTACGACACTGGCCTCCTCTCAGTGAGAGGGAGTGGGCCATAATTCACAACGCGGGCCCTTTCCTTCACCGTTGCTGATAAAAATAAATACACAAAGTAAAAACTTGTAAGTCGGGGCCGATGCCTTGAGCCAGCCATTTTACGAGCAAATGAGTTGAAAAATAGATTGTGCTGCCTTTAATAGGTCCTCTGTTAGCCTTTACATTGAAAAGATAACTTTTTCCTGTAAAATATGCACACGTTTTGTAAATAAATACATGACATGAGAGTAAATTCCGAAAGCTCGCTTCAATCCAATAATTACTTTAAAACATGAATAACTGTATACCTATCCGTAAATTTATTTATTTTCAAACGCACAGTTTTGTGTCAATACAGAGCTTTATTACATTTTTCAGTTCCAAACATTTGTCAACAGAGCCTTTGTGGTAGCAGTTCAGAAAGTTAAAGCTTCGAATGATAAAAGCTCAGAGGATTTTTTTTTATAGTTATAGTTAACTCCGCTTGATACCAACACGGTGTAGGCAAAAATTTAGGATATTCGCGTATTCAATATTTTACTTTCAGTTTGTTTCCGGGTTCGCTGCATACGATATATCACGATATATTTCAATTGATTTTTATGTGGGTATAATATCAGTTGATATTTATTGTCCAAACTAGATATTTTTAAATTCAATTATTGTTATAATTGTAATTTTGTTAAGTGTTAATTACATAAGACTGATTAATATTCATAAAAGACTCGCATCTTTTTTTATACATGATATATAATTATTATAAATATTGAATTTTTACGAACCCTGGTTTTACCTTAAGATTCGTTTAAAATTTGTTAATAGTTAAAAAAATATTATTGGAGTTGGAATATAATGTATACACACAATGTAATAAAATATAAATCAAGCTAAGTATAACTAACCAGTATAAGCTGACTCGCTGACCTCGCATTGTGGAGGTTTTTAGTACAATCAGATTGTACGAAAAGCCTACACAATGCGAGGTCAGCTAAAACTGGATAATTGTAGCTTGATGTGTCGCCGTGTGTACTACCTACAGTATTTAGTTGGAGTAATTAGTTCATGATATCTACTATATTGCATGCAAACTTACTAACAAAGACTAACAAAGATTGATATGATAAAGTTTTAAACATTCTTCACATCATCTGACCAAGATTATGTCTGGACTTTAAAAGAGACTGTGACCTGTGAGTTTGTTTCGGCCTTTCTTCTCAGACTAGTCAGATAGAAAACGCTGACCTCATCTAGTTTTAAAACATATGATTGAGGTGTAAAAGTGTTTGTAAGTACAAACCTACTTACAAAAAAATTAAATCATTTATCTTTTAAAGTCAGATAATATGTAGGTAACATTTATACATTATAGGAAAACTAATTCGCTATTTACTGTGGCTTAAGTACCTTTATGTACTCTAATCAGTAAACAGTAGACCTACTCAAGTTTCTCCTTTAAGTTATTAATAGTGGGAAATTCAATTCGTGTCAGTAATAGGAATTAACGAAGACCCAATTAACCAATTGAATGAATTAGGTACTATGATAAGCAGGTTCTCACAATAGGCCTGTACATGGACATTATATAATCGAGTAATGTAAGTTTGTATCATGCATCTCGACCCAAACTAATTAAAACTAGAAAGGCCTCACTGTTCGTGGGTGAACTTGAAATTTGATCAAAGTAGATTGGATTACACTCACTTAACGCGAATGCGGTAAGGTAGCCCAGAAAATTGCATTTTCTTACGCTTTTCTGCGGCTCTGTGAGGTCTAATATACTTATCTACATAGATGTGATTCGCGAGTTTAATCACAGGTACTTACAATTTATTTTAACTGGTACCTACTATAACAATATAGTAGAAATAAAAAAGCGGGAAATAAAGAAAGCGGGTCGGTAACAAAAATCTTAATAACTTCCAAAATATTGGAGATAGCTTTATAAAATTATCGTCTTTATTTTTTGTTTATGGTTTTTAATATAATCACAAAAAATAAATAAAAAGGTTTTACTTCTCCGACCCGCTTTGCGGCCCAGGCAGTGTGGAAACGTAAAGTATTAAAAAAATCAGTATTTAAAAGGTAACTTTTGTCGAAGACCGCATTAAACAATCTTACCTACGCTACCTAACGCAGGGTTCGCTGCGCCAGTTAAAAAAAAAAATATTAAAAAATTAAAAAACCCCCGACAACGTGAAACCCTATAAAAAGAAAAAAAATAACCTTGAAATTATGACCCTACGTAAGTACGTATGAAATTGTTTGATTAAATGTTGTCCCGTCGGGGCACCGCTCTAATTATAAGCTAAACGTTCTGTTAAAGTTTAAAATAGTAGCGGTCCCCCTACAAGACAATATTTAATCAAAAAATTTCATACGTACTTACGTAGGGTCATAATTTCAAGGTTATTTTTTTCTTTTTATAGGGTTTCACGTTGTCGGGGGTTTTTAAAATTTTTAATTTAATTTTTTACTTCATGCTTTTTGTAGGGAGTCATTGTTATTTCATTTCTTTTATTTTCTTGCGTTTTAAGATTCAGGTAATTTGGTATTTAATCAGGTTTTTTGTAATTCGCCATTTTGTGGTAGTGGCCATCTTGGATTTGAAATTTGTCATAGTGTATAGTATTCTACTAGTCAAGCCCTTTCATTTGATAGGTACCCATATAGAGGGAGTTGTGAAAAATAAAATGTAATTCGCCATTTTGTGGCGGCGGCCATCTTGGACAGATTTTCATCAAACATAGCTAAGAACACTCCTGACAAATTTCAAACAAAAAGAAGAAAATTAAAATCGGGTCATCCGTTCGGGAGCTACGATGCCACAGACAGACATACCCCCCCCCCCCCCACACACAGACACGTCAAACTTATAACACCCCGTCGTTTTTGCGTCGGGGGTTAAAAAACGGTAAATAATGTTTTTTAAACATGTTTGCTGGGTCGACTCGCCGCTGCTGCAGCCAGCATCCAAGGCTTCAACGGATATCCTGACCACCAGCATGCAGAGGATGAGTGAACTTTACACCCTGTTCCTCATACCTCTATACTCTACCTAATTCTATTTATGGGACATCGACGCGCAAACTGTTAGCATGAATTCAGCACTTGTATGTCCCTAACTTAGCACGTAGTGTAGTAGGTATATTTTAGCGGGTCGATTTTCAGATATAAACTAGGAGTACTTCGGCCTAGGCCAAACTACATAGATTGTTCAAAGCTTGTTAAGGCAAAAAATAAGTACCTGAATATATTTGAAAAATCTGGTGGTCACATTATTGTGAACTGATTATACAATCTGAATAATTTTAAATGATATTGCTAATCCATTGCTTCATATATTCGAAAAATGTGTTTGCTCAAAAACGTAAATAACGCAATTAATATTAATATTGTTAAATTGTCAAAATGAAAGCCATTCCTACTGTTAGTGTATTACGCAACTACCCCGCGCTGATTAAGGAACCGAAAGTATTACGCAACTACCCCGCGCTGATTAAGGAACCGAAAGTATTACGCAACTACCCCGCGCTGATTAAGGAACCGAAAGTATTACGCAACTACCCCGCGCTGATTAAGGAACCGAAAGTATTACGCAACTACCCCGCGCTGATTAAGGAACCGAAAGTATTACGCAACTACCCCGCGCTGATTAAGGAACCGAAAGTATTACGCAACTACCCCGCGCTGATTAAGGAACCGAAAGTATTACGCAACTACCCCGCGCTGATTAAGGAACCGAAAGTATTACGCAACTACCCCGCGCTGATTAAGGAACCGAAAGTATTACGCAACTACCCCGCGCTGATTAAGGAACCGAAAGTATTACGCAACTACCCCGCGCTGATTAAGGAACCGAAAGTATTACGCAACTACCCCGCGCTGATTAAGGAACCGAAAGTATTACGCAACTACCCCGCGCTGATTAAGGAACCGAAAGTATTACGCAACTACCCCGCGCTGATTAAGGAACCGAAAGTATTACGCAACTACCCCGCGCTGATTAAGGAACCGAAAGTATTACGCAACTACCCCGCGCTGATTAAGGAACCGAAAGTATTACGCAACTACCCCGCGCTGATTAAGGAACCGAAAGTATTACGCAACTACCCCGCGCTGATTAAGGAACCGAAAGTATTACGCAACTACCCCGCGCTGATTAACGAACCGAAAGTATTACGCAACTACCCCGCGCTGATTAAGGAACCGAAAGTTATTTAGAAGTTAGAACTATGTTACATTTGAACAGTATTTACCTTGAATACTGCAGAGGAAAATCTTTGAAAACCACTCGATGTGCGGAACAACAAATATTACATATTTAGTACCTACTGCAGCATTGGCAAATGCTACATTATAAATTTATCACGAACGACCTTCTTTTGTAACAAATCCAACCTTATTTGTAACCAGAAAGGTTTTTTCTTCATTTTGGTTTTGAATTTTGGATCAAAAAGTGTCATGTCTTTTCTCTTACCGAGATTTTTCATTTGAAGTTTTTTTTTGGACACAGGACGGAAGTCCATAGTATAATTTTTTTTCGCTTTGACCATGTAAAAATTTGCCACGATATTATCAATATAGTTTTAACAGATTGAACGACCGAGTTCTGTGCGGTTATCCAATTTGACCAAGGGTATGTTTGCTTTGCTATTGATTATTCAAAAGTTCTTATTGTTTCCTAAATTTTATTCCATTCTTCTCTTTTTAATAGGCAGTGTTCCCGTAAATAAAGGTATCACGTACGTACAGCATCAAAAACTTGTCTCGAGGCGAGTCAGGTTTTTTCATTCAGACTTTGTATGTAACTTAATTTTTCTTCAGCTTATTTGTTATACTGAAAAGATTCTGCCTGCGTCTCGGATTTTCATTTTTCGTTATTTTAGGCGGATCTTGAATTCGCCCCCACCGCTAGCCTGGGACCAGACGACTGCAAGCTTCCTTTTGGGATTCGAACCCAACCCTGGTGGATTCTGATACCAGCCAGCAAGGAGCCTTCCGACTGCCAGCCTGGAGCCCAGGCCCGGATTTGTGTATATATAGTGGTTATTTAAACTTTTAGTAGTTAATGTTGTCTCATTTTATTTAAAACAGTCATACAAATTGTTGCTACGCTACCTGATAACAGATTGACTTGGTGCGAAGTTACCCATTTAGGATTACCAGATATTTATTTATTGCGGGAGTTATAGAAACGTTTGCAAACGGATCGTGACCGACGCGTAAGGTAAACCTGGGTGAAGTCGATAGTGACCCAAAAGTCATCAAATTATCTAAAAACATTAAAATCTTTTTCTACTAAACATTAAACTGGCCGATTTTTGTCACATTATATTCTAGGTAGCATATTGCATAATTAAAATAACAACACGGAGTTTTAACTGTAATGGCATCTGAAATATTTTATTTGAAAAGTGTCCCTCACAATTTTTTTATTTTTTTACTAGATTAGCTCCTAAATATGACACGCAGCATGTAGTCTTGTGTTTTGATTTGTGAAACTTCAGTGGGGTCTACTGTACGAGTAAGTCTGATTGTTTGATGAATTATTTAAGTTAATTTGCTAACGATATAATTTGACATTTGTAATAATTTTATCGTAAAAGTATTTTTTTTCGAGTGTGACATCTATTGGTACTTAAAAAATCCTACTTGTTCTAGAACTCGTCATTTTAAGTATGTATTTTGACGAGTACTGGGTCACGTTTAATAGTTGTAAAAACATTCATTGCGTTATTTACGTTGATGAGACGACAATTTTTTCGAACATATGAAGCAATGGATTAGGAATATCCTTCAAAATGATTCAGATTGTAATTGAATGTGTGTTACTCTATTGGGGTGCAGGCCTTAAGAGCTTGCTCATCGTGTGACTAAACGCGCTCTGCTTATACGTGTCAAGAGTGGGCTCGCTTTGATCGCTTAGCTTGTGAAAAGTTTCTCAGTTCTAACCTAACTTGCCTTACCGAAGAAGGTACAACTGAGCTGTAAAAATCCCTGGCTAATTGGTGCTCGCCATAGATATAGGACATTTCTATGGTGCTAGCTTTTCACCAATAACATAGCATGACGATTTTCGATGATTTTTTTTAATGTTGTCAGGTAGCTTTTGTATTCCCTCATAACTAGAGTTTTTAGGCTTATTTTGTTCCTTATGACGTAAACTGTCTTCAATTGCCGTTTTTACAATTACGAATAGATTTACAGCTGATATGAGGCGAAATCTTATTATTTTATAGGCGATTGTAAATCTTAAGGTTTCCGATACCGCTGTAGCCGACACTGGATTTAGTAACATCGTTGTATTCCTTATGAAGTAACCTTTCAACGTATGTTATATTTTTCAGTTCTGAGCAGATTTACGGCCTTTATGAGACGATATCTTAAACTTTTTCTTAAATAACTATTATCTGATGTAGCTAGCTAGGTATTGAATTTGCTCTGCACTGGACTTTTGAGACTCGTTGCATTCATCTTGATGCAAGCTTACTTTGATTGAGATTTTTTTCATTTCTAGTCAGATTTACGGTCGACATGAGATAACATCTGAAATTATTTTGCTATTGTCATCTTCAAATACATGTAACCCTATTTCGGCCAACATTTGTTGTTGTTTGTCTTTACTTTCTGGCAGTGCTTTGTCAACTCTTGACAATGCCAACAGAATCACCGTTCTAACTAAACATATTTCTTGCGCTATACGAATTGAAATTTTAACACATAGTAAAAACAAGGGTCCCGCGCATACGTCTGCACTCGCGACGCGACATTATAGGCAAATCCTGCCTTAAAATTGGTAAAAATATGACCTATCTTTTGAATGCTCCAGCATTACTACAACATTCAAATAATCTTACATGTTTTTGTCGGCGAAATATTGAATTTGTGGCAAGTTCAATATTTACATCGGGCAGAAAAGTGACCGAAAATACTATTTCACGTCATAATTGATTCTGATAAAACTGATTCCAAATTAGAATTCAAGTTATCTTGGCGTTTTTATTATCTACCTGCTCTGCTAACAGCAAACAATCTTTAGTAATTTCTCGGGATTTGGTTATAATATCACTTCGCTACTAATAAAACCACATTGGAAAAGTCTGACCGCCAACACCCTCATCGCGGCCGTAAGACAGACAACGATGAGGGAGGTTGGCGATCCACGCCGAAGTGTACAGCGATTTGAAGTGAACTTGAACTCTATGTTCAAGCCATGAGAGTTCAAATTAGCATCTAAAATTGACGACTATTGGGTCTTTTTGATGAGTATTAGTACAAATCTGGCGAGTACTGGTACAAATCGCCCTTTTCTTACATTTGCTTAAATAAGTATTTATTATTACTGAAAATTATAGAAATTAACTACTTAGAATAGCGGATAAATTATCTATTTCATTATGTAAAAAGTTTCATTCTAAATGAAATACTTTTTACACAGCCGTTCCTCAAAGTCAGTGAATTTCGAAACCCGACGAGTATTGGTACGTTTACCTTAATAGTGAAATTTATTATAGGGCTCTAACACCAAGGACATCGCGTCAGAGTTATAGCTTAACCCTTTGAAATATTAGATACCGTGCTGTGTCCGAGTGTACCGAGCTGTAAGTTTTGTTTACATATTTTTTATTTTATTAAATTAAACGTGTACAAGTGAAGACCTGTTTTTATTTCGCTACACTACCTATGTGGTCGAAGTGTAGCAATAGTATTACATTTTGATTTTATTTGTGGTCATAACATGAGCATTCGCAGCCATGTTTGTATGATATGCTTATTACGTTCGAGTGCGTAGCATGGCAATGCTTTCTGCGTAATTCTGCTCTCGTTACCAAGTAGTTAAACTAGTGTAACAGCTAACAAACGGATAATTTATTTGCTCACCGGTTACTACGCGGAAATGCTTACATAATCATAATTTAAGTAGTTAAAGACGAGCGAGTTTAGTACAAGACGAAAAAGGTCAATAACTGTTTTATCTTGTAGGTTGGTACAATTTTCAAACTGTTTATTTATTTATTCGTAAACTCAACAGGCAGGTGGTCCACTGATCAGTGATCACCGACAGACGTCTGAGGACCTGCAATACCGGAGGCATCGCAGATACGTTGCCATCTATAGGACAAGGTAATTTTACCGCAATTAGGCATATTGGCACCCTTGGCCTAAAGTCGTTGTATGTACCTATAGGTTTAGTGGCAATATAGCAATAAGTTAGGCAGCAGAAATAGGTAGGTCTTGTGGTAGTGTGTACAGTCAGCCCCAAAAAGTGTAAAGTATACACGGACAAGGAACCATTTTATTGTCTACAGCTATTGTTCCATAATTTGTGTAAACATCACATGTGAAGCTACAAATCATAGGACCTAATGTTTTTCATGAATGAAAACCAAGTATACACTTTTATCAAAACCTTCAACATAGGCCGGACAGCTAGTGATCTATAAAACACCCTATGACCAAAACAAGGTAGGTAATCTACACGAGTCTCACCACTATACATACATACCTAGTAATCGTTCAATAACTAGGTAAACAAAATGTAGTTTATCTATTTCAACTGTGAGGCAACTCCGTACAGTAAAACTAGTTTAGTACATTTGTTTGTACATATGTATTTAGTTAGTAGTGGTTTCGTAAACGATAGCCGAACTCCAAACTCCCGGATAAGCTGTTATACAAATTAGCTAGTTCGCGGAACGTTTCATTATCCCCTTCAGTACCGACAGCATAGCAGCCATAAAACACGGAATTTAATCACCGATGACGATGAGAACCTATGAACGGGCTGTTATTGTTAGACTAGCGTAAGTCTGCGTCTAAAAAAATCTTCTTTTTCTGCATTAGATCGCAGTTTGATTTCAGTAGGTACCTATTTTTATTTATCACTGGTATTTATTCATTCGTTCCTGGAATGACTTGGGGGAGGCCTTGCCCAGAAGTAGGACAGTATAAGCTAAACAAAAAAGATCATATCCCAATCATGTTTATATTCAAAATCAAAAGTCATTTATTCAAATTAGGCTGAGAATCAGCACTTTTCGAACGTCAAAATCACAAAAGACAGTTCCCCTAAAACGCCCGCCCTTCATGCATACCATAATGTAATAAGTAATTAGTACGGTGCATAATATATAGGTACCTACATAGATTTGCACATAAATTACTTTGCATATTGCATTTCATTCGCCTAAGTAAGTAATATTTTAAAAGATTTTGTACAAAACATGTGCTTCAAATCTGTGAAAAGGAGCTAATTTTATTTATTAGGCGCTTCTACATTTGTACGTGTTTTTTGTAGGTACGCTCAGTCACACAGCATGACAGCAGAGTCCCTTAGTATTTTGTTGATAGAAATTCTAAGCAGCTCATAATTACATAACTACTTTAGCTAAATATGTCATAGTTACTATAGAGTCTCTATAGTACCTATGACATATTTCTGTGCGGTCCTACAACGCCTTAACTCTCTGTCTCCTCTCTATAATAGAGAGGAGACACAGACTTAAGGCGTTGTAGGACCTCACAGAAAATGTTAATACCTACTTATCGCGTTCAGACCAAATTCTGTTCATCCTCATCCCTTGTGCCTATTGGGAAGAAAAACTAAAAATACAAGTCTATAGACAACTCGATTAAGTGCTTTCCCACCCATTCCTATCTGAATATTTGGTTTCAACACATAAAAATATTACGCCTATATCCCCCGAAGGGTTAGGCAGAGGTTCACCTATAGAAGACGCCACCTATGTTTAAGTGCCATATTTGTGTAATAAGAGGCGGGCCTGTTGCCATCAACCGGAAATACATTCATACTCCGGGCTGCTGTTGCTTAGAAATTCCCGAAACGAAACCCGATGGAAAAATCCAATAAGACTGCCAGACCCTGCGGGGTAGTCGCCCCGCTGGGTCTAGCAGTTTTATTGGATTTCATTTTGACAGTTGAACAACATTCATTGCGTTATTTACGTTGTTGACCAGACACATTTTTTGAACATATGAAGCAATGGGTTAGCAATATCCTTCAAAATTATTCAGATTTAAATTAATAGTGTGTTTCGCAATTAGGGTGCAGGAATCGAACCCAGAACCTTTTTTTTATATAAATTGCATCTCGTAGTTGACCTAGAGAGGTCGTGACTACTTAAGCGGGCTATCCGGTGGTTGCCTTAACACGTTCACTGTCCACAAAGTAGACACAATAGTTAAACAATCAACCTGAACCATATGTGGTTCATAGGACAGGGAATGGGTTAAGTAAACTTAAAGCCTCCAGCCAGGGATTAAAACTAATTAAAACTAAGCGACTGCACCCTAAGGGCACCCCCTGTGAGATACGAACCTCGGCTTAGGGCAAGATGGGGAGGCTGCATGGAATTTTTATTATTTGTGCTTTGATGAGCACAGCGTTCCCTAGGACTATATTTGAGAAGAAAGGCCGAAACAAGCTCAGAGGTCACATACGGGGATTTAAAGCTACAGGCTCAGCTACGGCGCGGGCTGGGGCTTCATCGAGCAAGGGTCGGGGAGGGGAGAATTTACTTGGGGACGTCGCGAGGTACGCCTTGGAAACGAGGCCGGAATGACGGTCTTTTGTATTTATATACTGTGCTGGTTGCCCAGTTGCTCTCTTGGAGGAGGGTTATGGGGTCATAGGAGTCGGCGAGAACGTGGCTTGGACGGCGAAGTTTGCTGATTTTGGAGGGGGTTCAACTAGCGGCCGCGACAACCAGAGGGTTGCGATGTTTGGCGGCTGTATCGAAGAAACGCTTGGAAAGGCGTTTCATGAACTGCTGGATAGTGGGAATTTTGAGGTCAACATGGAGGATCTCATTTCGAACAAATCAAGGGGAATTTGTGGCCTTGCGGAGGAATGTTTTGGAGGGTCTGCATCCTATGAATATGACCAGGCTTTGCGTGTGCGAAGACTGCACAAGCGTATGTCATTATTTGACGGATGCACGCTGTGTACAAGCGCATTTTGCACTTAAGTGACAGCTTGCTGCGTTCATTGAGGACGGAGTGGAGACCGATGAGAGCAAAAGCGGCTCGCGAACGAACTGTCTTTATGTGCTCTTAGTAGGTGAGGTTTTGGTCGAAGATAATACCTAGGTATTTGGCTTGCTTTTCCCAAGGGATCGGCTTGCCGAACATGGTGCTAGGTGGAGGGGGGGAGGTTTTGAGTCTAGGTTTCGAATAGAGAACCGCTGGACTCTTTTCAGGATTGACTTCTATTCGCCATTTCCTAAGCCAAGCAGCCAGTTTATTGACTGCGGTTTGGAGGTGAAGCCGTAGTTGGATATGGCTGAGGCCAGTAATAGATGGCTGTGTCATCTGCGAACAGAGCCATTTGGGACTTATAACTTTTGGGGATGTCGCTAGTGAATAGCGTAAATATGAGTGGGGCAAGTACAGAGCTCTGGGGGACTCCAGCTCGGATGGGGTGTGGGGAGGAAAGCGCTCCTTCGATTTTGTAGTGGAAGGTGCGGTTCGACAGAAAGTCTTGTAGGATGAGAACGAGCCGGAACTCAGAACCTCAACCTCAGCAGTAGCACTTGCGACCAATAGACCAACGTGGCTGTACATACTAATTCCATGGTCATTTGTCAATGCGTTATGTATTTTTAGAGAGATGGAACTGGATGCTTTATATGTCTGTGACTGGATGTTAGGCCATATCATTAATTTGTCGTCATATCGTCTATTTAACAAATCCACCTTCACCTCTTTCTATATTCTTGAAAAATGCCATGGTAAATAAATATTTATTTAAATTCTCTCAACTTGCAACATGTCCACAGCACTAATGCCAAATTAATGTGAATGTCATTAATGTCATTATCAGCTGGTATCGAACATTTAGGAATGTAAATAAAGAATTAAAGTCCATGAAATCTGTAACGTAGATAATAGTTATATTCAGCAAAATGTGTACCAAAGGAGCACAAATTGCTGAGCTTTTCACGAAAGCCATTGCCACCACTAAGAGCTTTGATCAAAATCTTCGTAAGGTAAAGAATTCAGTGTTTCTTAATACACGGGTAGCAATATTATTTTTAGAACATTTGAATAAATTTGATAAGGTGAATTAGGCCAGTGTGTTTGTACAGTGCATACAAGTTACTGTTGTTTATATAACCTAGAATGCTTGTTAAAGCTGCGCAGTTAGTGTGTGCTCTAAAATTTCTAATGCTCTGCAACACAAATATTTTTTTTAGTGTTACTCACTGAGAGGCTAGCTCTTTCTTTTTGAGAATCTTCTTATGCCTCTTAGATTAAGGTTTATTGATATACATGTAGACATGAGTCAATTGGCCCAAAACACAGCAACTTTTGTAGCATTTTCATTTGAACTGATCCATCACATCTGTAGTTACTTATAAAATAGAGCTATGTGTTGTGGATGATCGGATAAGGGCAATCTGACAGCAAATATATAGGTACTCAAAAATTTGAACTTCGTTAGTACTATGCTGCAATGAATGGTCATGTTGTTACAGTCGCCATTCTTGGAACATGGATTTCATCTCTGTGTCAAATCAAATCCATGAATTTACATACCATTAGTTTAATTTTCAAGTTAAGTGTAGCAGCATGCATCACCATATGCAAACTACTCGTCACATTGACTTTACACAAAATCCCGCATAGCACAAGCAGTTTTCTGTGCAACTAGCACATATACAACATTCCAACATCAATCGTCGGGTAGTTGCCCACCAAACACAACACCCGTCTGGTAGTAGGATCCTCCCTTTTCTATAGAGGATGAGTGAACTTTACACCCTGTTCCTCATAGGTCTATATAAGTATCTAAATATATTTCTAATGTACCAAATATAATAACAAAGTTTATGATCCTATCTAATTTGTTTGCTTTTCTCCATATTTTAGTTGAGAGTTATAGGCTGTGAAAATGGAAGAATGACAACTGAGTTCAAAGTTGGGCCCGAGCACCTGAACCAACGAGGTACTCTCCATGGCGGGTTCATCGCACACCTGGTGGATGCCGTCTCCACCTACGCACTGACCACTAATGAAAATGTTGACACTAGAGGAGTCTCTGTGGAAATAAGTGTGAGGTGAGTTACCAAGCCTATTTTTTATATAAAATCCCCCCCATAACCAAAATAGTTTCGAGGTCAGGGCTGATGTTTGAGTCTTGGAAGTAAAAATAAATAAAATATTATAAAAAAATAAAATATTTATCTGAGAATCTTCAAAGTATCTAGGTTGATAAAATAATTTGAACTGTTTTTAACTTAAAAATATTAAATGGTTCCTTCTATTCTAATTCCAGTTACATGAGCGCTGCCAGAGAAGGCGACAACATTGAAGTTCAAGCAATCACAAGAAAGCTGGGAAAGAAGATTGCTTTCCTAGAAGTCCTAGTAAAGAACAAGGATAAGAATCAGTTACTCGCAACCGGCAGACACACCAAGTACATAGGAATTTAATATATTGTATATAAAATAGTTATGTATAAAATCTTACAACACTCAGTGAAATATTGAATCTAGTACAATCATGTAATTTATAGTTTAATTTTATATTATTGTATTTTTTTATTTGGAAATACAAAACATAGTAGCAAATATAACATTTCATTTTCACTAATAATGCTACTAGGTACCGTGAAACATTGGCACTTTGCCCACTTTTTTCGAATAATTACAATTTTTTTAATACGGTTTTTCTATGGAGACGTAAGTATTTTCCTTCATCAGCTACACCTGTAAGATCATGTGCAAGTGTTAGTAATAGCTAAATTTCCTATTATTCAACATTTAATTCAATATATTTTGTCCGATTTTGTTGGCGGGTAAAGTTATCTGGACTTTTAGCCAACTTAGCCCACATTGATTTTTGACGCAAATATGGCCTATATGACATAAAAACCAGTACAAGAATTTTGGAAAAGATCCGTATCCGTATCCCGTTCCCCGATCCGTATCTGTTTTAAGAATGAAAACGACACTGAAAAGTTTCTTACTAGAATGACTGGGCAATGTTACCCTGACATTTTTTCTATTTTTCATACAATCTACATTTCGCCTTTTAAAAGTGCTAGGGTTGTACATAGTAAAAAATTTACTCGTTTTTTATTTGTTTTCTACAAAGAATATGTGTTTAGGAAAATATAAAGAAAAATGTTTGACGCTTATTAGTATTTAATAAAATTTGAAATTACAATTAAGTAACGCTTTTTTTCTTGAGGTCCCTTTTCAGCTCTCGCCTTTGAAATATTTTGAGTGGTTCTCACAGTCAATTTGTCAGCATTTCTCGCCAAAAAGCCCTGAATCAGATTCCTTCTTGAACAAGATTCATTCACAGTCAGTCAATCAGATTGATTCTTGAACATATGATCTCGAGAATTTTTCTTTAGATACTCATGAACTACAAGCTTTAGATCCACTTTAGTAAGCGGGGAGCCAAAATCGCTAGAAGCTTGTAAAACTTACAATTTTGTTCTCTTCTACAGCTGATAAAACAGTAGGATGACCCTCTGATTTCAAATGTTTGTTTTTTATTTTATTTAATATTGTGCGTCTTGGGATACCAACTTGCCGTTCAGCATCTCGTGAAGAAATTTGGCCTGATTCTACTGAATACATGCAAGTTTTAACATTTTCTCAGTGTAGTTTTTATATGCCCTGGATCCAATTATTTGTCATGACTTCCTCTATCGAATTCGAGATTTATGTTTATTTTTCTGAAACAAACCATGCAACTCTAAACAAAAAATATTATAAGTAATAATAAAATAAATGAATACTTAAATAATAGGGGTTAAAGTATGAAATTGCCGTTTTATTGTAATAGGTACTTCGAATTGACATAGAACCTTCATGGTTTGAGATTTTTGAGTGAAACTTTTTTCACTTGGTACTTATGAAGTTATTCTTTTAAAACATGTGCAACATTCGATTATCGACTTTCATTTGTTTTTTTTATTCAGCTTAGACAAGAAAGATGGATACTTCGAAAATTCGAGTTATGTTTTTATACGAGTTCCGACGCGGAACTAATGCGGCAGAAACAGCTCGCAATATCAATGTTGCGTTTGGAGAGGGGACTGCTAATGAACGCACCGTGCGATTTTGGTTTAAACGCTTTCGTGATGGAAACTTTGATTTGAAGAACGAACCACGTGGAAGACCGCCCACACAGGTGAATAACAATGAATTGAATGAGATGGGGGAAGCCCATCCGAGCCAAACTACCCAGGAATTAGTGGCATGGTTTAACGTTACCTTACCAACAATATTGACTCATTTGCGTCAAATCAATAAAATAAAAAAATATGAGAAATGGGTGCCTCATGATTTGACTGATCTGCAGAACGGAACGCGTGTTGTAACTTGTGTTGCCTTGTTGAATCGATACAGAAATGAAGGAATATTGGATCGAATTGTGGCGTGTGATGAAAAGTGGATTCTTTACGGTAGCCGTAAGCGAAAAATGCAATGGCTGACCCCAGGTCAAACGCCGCAACAGTGTCCTAAAGCAAAGCTTACCAATAAAAAGGTAATGGTAACTGTTTGGTGGTGTCAGCATGGTGTTATTCACTACAGCTTTCTCCGATCTAGTCAAACAATAACGGCAGATGTCTACTGTGCCGAACTCCGAACAGTGGTAGCAAAACTAGCAGTGAAACAGCCCCGACTCATGAATCGATCTTCACCATTATTGCTCCATGATAACGCGAGACCTCATACAGTACGAGAAACCGTTTTAACTCTACAGGAACTGCAATTAGAAACCATTCGTCACCCTCCGTATTCACCAGACCTTGCTCTAAAGGACTACCATTTTTTTCGTGATTTGGACAATTTTCTACGTGATAAAAAGTTTTCTTCTCAGGAGGCAGTACAAAATGCTTTCACACAGTTTGTCGAATCTAGATCACGAGAGTTCTATCGCAAAGGCATAAATGACCTTCCTATTAGGTGCCAGCAATGTACCTATAGATAATAATGGTAATTATTTTGATTAAATAAATATGTTAAATTAAAAAAAAAACAATTTCAATTTTTCAGTACAAATCGGCAATTTCATACTTTAACCCCTAATATGTATAACTTATATGTACTTACATGATATATTAATTAAATACCAATTATGTTTAAAATTAAATAAGCTCAGCAGCCATAAATTAAAAAGGACAAAAATACAAGGTTTCGTAAAGTGCCAACCCTAAGAATTTTTTGATGGCGGGCAATGTTGTCAATGGTCAGTCGGAACATTACTAGACTTTGCCCATCATCATAACTTTAGTTTTATAAGAGCCTGAGCAACGGCACTAACAGTAATATACTCTACAAATGATTTTCTATGACATGTCGTAAAGTAAACTAACCTGTGTTTTCGCTATCTCGCAGAATGTACGATGAAATTTGCACTAAAATTTGCCCGCAAAAACAAGCACCTCACTCGACGAGTTCCAAAAAGTTACTCTTACTCTAATCGAAGTTAGCAAGTATTAGCAACAAACACGATAGTCAATATTGCCCTACACATAGCCTATTTTCCACCAAAGTCAATCAATGTTGCCATAATATTAAGATATTTTTGCACATCAAAGATATACTTATACATTGTTCTTCGGGCAAAGATTCCTTTGGGGGCAATGTTGGCATATTTCACGGTACCTAGTAAGTTAGGCAAACCTTAAAAGCTGATAGCCCTTTACAAAAGTAGTATGTACCTACACTGTCAGGATATTGTATAGGAAATGCAGGCATTTCAGTACCTGGCAAAACAATACAGCATTATCACGTTTTATTTTCATTAAACATAATATGTCATCATTATTGTGCTATCTGAGGGTATTGAGTCAGGATTTTAATTGAAACCACATTTACTTTTTTCAGATTTATTTCACACCCAGAATATTGATTGATACAGAATTGAATTGTGTTTTAAAATTTATATTAAGCCTGCAATGATTACTCTCTCTCTTTGAATGTAAGCTCCGTTTCACGGGAGTGCCAATAGGTATTAGGACTAAATTATTTATGCCATTATAAAGGTGCCCAATTTTTTTCGACTAGTTTCCTATACTTATTTTTGTAAACTCAGATTTTTTAATATTCTAGACTAAAAAGCCAGCTGCGATCGTCCTGTTTTTTTTAACATGACATTACCTTAATATTATAGAATTCTTCTGTACGTGTATTTGTCACCCAACTCCTGGACTGGCTGGACCGATTTGGATGAAATTTTGAGTGTATAATTCAATGGGTTCCTGGATGGTTTGAAAACACAATTAGACCCGGTCGCGCAGGACGACGTCTGTTAGGTCCGCTAGTTTAGTATACATTATCTGTCATTTTGGTCTAGCAAATAAAAAAAATCAAAGTTTAGTTATACATAATTGCACCCGAGAAATCCTGCAAGGCACTGCTCACTTCACATTGTTGATTGACCTACCTACTCAGTCTTTAGGCACCTTTACCTGATCTTCCCATTCAACTTACACATAATAATTTACGTAATTTTATGAAGTTTTAAAAGTTCCTTTCAACAACTAGGTAAGACTACTCACTACGTTTCCTAATGTCTGAACGGATTATTCTCAATAAGTAGGTAGGTATTGATTAGTTATTTAACATTTAGTACTTACAGACACTGCGCATTTTTAGGCCATCGTGCTCCTCGAAAAAATGGAGGTAAGTAGGTACCGTAGGTATGAACAACGCTAATCATTCTGTTATACCGGTGGAGGCGCTGAATAATGTTGTTTAACAAAAATAATTTAAATAAACTTAAGGGGTGGTATTCAATAGTTACTGAGGTATATTAACGACTCTAGTCTTATAATATTATTAGACTTTTGCTATGGGACCAACTCTGTGGTATAGAAACCTAAATCAGCTGTTCCATACAAAAATGCAGTACTACGCGATCAAAATGTATGAAACAGCAGATTTTTTCTTAATTACAGAGTTGCTCCCACAGCTAAAGTTTTTAATACCTAAGCCCCACTAATATTATCTTCTATGATCCCCTAAAATATTCGACGCTGTATTCGTTCACATAAAGCAACCTGTCCAAGTGTCGATAGCGACTTGATATAGTTTTTTTTCCGTTAGCCTATATTGTCCCACTGCTGGGCAAAGGCCTCCCCCATATTCTTCCTCGATATGGTTGACCACACTATTTTGATTGATATTCGTTGCTGAATGTAGCCTCGAATGACAGTGCGCAGGTGATCAAACTATCTACTAACTTTCTTTGGGCGATCGCAATGTCTGGCGGTGTAGATGCGGATAATTGCGCCAACGAGCTAAGCCCAGTTAGTGCCTGAGCACTGACTAGGTACGCACCGTCCGCAGGGTTTGGATTGTATCTAAACCCTCCTTCACCAAACAACTTCGGCTAGGAGTTTATTGAGAATAACCCTATCCTGGACATGTTTAAGAATGAATAACTTGTAAAGAAGGAAAGTGGAATTACGAGTCATATTTGTAACGTTCATAAGTACGCACGTGTCTACATCCGGCTGGCTGGAAGCAGACTTCAACACTGTTGGGAAAAGACTACAAAGACGATGACGAGTAGGTAGTTACTTGCCTAGGTAGGTTTTTTTTTGTTATTGACAATGGGGTCACTCTTGACCTCAATCCAGCCCAGAGGCAGGGATGAGATCTACGGTGGAACGAGCTTGCCCAGAAGAAGCCTATTTCACTCTCGCCCTGAAGAGATTCGGGTTGTATGAACTCGGTAATGCAGACGCAGGCAGACAATTCCACTCCTTAGCTGTGTAGGTATTGCTTAGGAGCAGGTACTATCCTAATAATTCAGAAACCGAAAATGACGCGATACTCACTGGATGACTGGACCCCCATCACAAGTTATTCATTCTTATCATATTACTTACTTTAATTAATTTCTTGCACGTAAGATATTTAATAATAATTTACTAGAAGTTCCAATAAATATTAACCCTAGAGGTATAATATTGTTCCTAAAGAATATAATCGGTTTATATATTTTCGTAAAACAGATATTTGAAATGCATTATTATTGGATTAAATACTTATTTATTTATTTATTGAATGCAAATGTAATAACATTAATTAAAATAATTTATTTTAACAAAATACCCAGCTTAATCCAACTAAACATTCACGAACATGAAATACGAGAAATGAACTTATAAAAAAAACTTTAAAAGCATAGTTAGGTCTATGTTCCCAAAGTTAGTACCGAAGTAAATATTTCTCATGCTGATTTGGCTATCAAAAAGCGAAATAATTTAAGAATTAAGTTGATAGTTGGCAATTAATAAACAAATCATAAAAATAACATTTACAATATAACTTTTAAAATTAAACACTTCTTAGGTCTAGTATAACGTGACTATACTTGCTAAAGATTACAATTATGTTATCATACTTAATAGTGAATAAGCTTCCATCTACTTCAATCAACCATTAACATTTAAATGTTTAGGTAAACGTCTATAATATTATGATAATGGTAAAATTCATTACTGAATACAATAAAATATAGGGATTGTAAAATGTAAAATTAATAGCATAACTTCAACAATAGGTAGATAATAATTATAAAATAGGGAATCAAATTAATATAGAAAATGAAAAAGTTAAAAGAAATCTTAATTAGTTGGACCACATAGATAGGATTAAAGCTTACCATGTAAAAGGATACGTAGAAACATTATAGGTATATAATAGAATACACGTAGATTTAAAAAATTTCAAAACATTTCCAAAATGACCGTTTGACATTCGAATTATTATTCCATTTTGCAGGTTCCATTTTTCATTTCCATTTTTTTTAGGTATTTATTCCATTTTACAGGTTTCCTCCAGGTATTCAATCCGTTTTTTCAAAGACGCGATAGTGCTCTCAATGTCGTGATGCGATTCCTCCAGATTACTCAGTCGCTCTCCATCAATTTTGTCGTCGGAGTCGTCAGCGTCCCGACGAGCTCGGCGCTTTGTACGCTCCAATCCTTCGTTATCACCGCCGCAACTCTCGCAGTCAGCCCAGTAACGTAAATCCATGGTAGGCAAGTCCTCACAGGAACTCAGACCATCTTGAACCTCAGGAAGCAGAAACACATTTTCTCCAATGGTGTCGATATTGTCGCCGTTGTCGCAGAGGATTCGTGCCAAGCTCGTCTCTTTCAGTTGTCGCAATTGATCCGGTTTGAACATGGATGGGTTTTCATACCAGAATCGATCTCCATCTCGCAGGCGTTTGAACTGTTCCACTAACAAGCATCTGAACAATGGTCCGACTTTTCCACCTTCTACTTGATTCTCGAGAATACCTCCCACCCATACGTCGATATTGTGTACTGATCCATAAAGCTCCTTCAATTTCTCACGTATGGTTTCATCAGTTATTTCCCCAGCCAGGTCGTCAAAATCGTTTACCTCAGTCATGTTACAAAATTGGCGCCATTTGGTGTACGGTGGAATACCATGATCACGGCTTCTTTGGATGTTGATAGCGGCCAAATCGAGAGCAACAGCATGAGCGCTGTAGAAAAGCTTTTCAGTAAGTTCCGAGTTCAGATTTTGCGTAGGTGTCTTTAGTTTCGCCGGTGTCATGAACATTCCTCTTAGCAAAGGATCAACTCCCCCTTCATCAACAAGCCTCCAGGGTGAGAAGAATGCATTACGAAGCAAAAGATGCCCTTGCGGAATTGTTTCGAAGTTTTCATCATAACGGTGCAAAAGTGGATTAATCATGGAATGTCCAAATCTCAAGGCGGCGGTGGCGAAAACGTTAGAAATTGACGGGTTCAAGTCTGAGTCATATCCCTTGTACTGGCCTAGTTGTTGGTATCCTTCCTGTCCTAAGACAAGTGGAAGCCAGTGCTCGTAAGTTATGATTTGAATTTGAGCACCTACTACCTTTCTGGCTTCTTGGTAAACTCGATCTCCGTCCCAAAATGAATTCAAAACTTTCAGTTGAATAGCAATTCGATTATGTTCCCGCATCCAAATTGTATGCATGGCTACTAAACCGATTTGTTCGTTAGCCCTGATGTCACCTGCTACAAAGCAATTGCGGCTACTTTCGTCCAAATTGCGTCTGCAATCCATTCCATTAACGCCTACAGTTGGCAGTAATGGTTTTTTACCTACGAAAGTGACACCTACCCTCAACAATCCGTTTTCATTGGTTAAATCACGTAAATCTTCAGCTACAGCTCTTTCGAAACCATAAACTTGCGACGCATCGATGAACGAAGTTAATTGATTGATTTGTTCTCTAGGCTGTAGTGTTCCAAAAAGAACAGACGTCATTCCAGATCCACATACTGCACTGGTTCTAACGAAGTCGATACAGCGACGGTTGGTAACCCGAGGATCATTAGATGGCACATCAATAGGGAAGCATGGTGCTGCATAGTCACATGTTTTTTTGCAATCTATACCATCCCAAGTCTGTGAGCTTACTGATGGCAAAGCATGGTCCAAATCGTGATCTAGCCACTGACCCCATTGCATGACCATGTGAGTCAACTGTAGATCTTCAGATATATCTGTAGTCGTTATGATTGAAGTGGAGACTAGCCGGGCGCTTGGTAACGTAAAACCGTTATATTTGATGTCTTTGTTCCAACCTACCGGTTGACTGAAACCATTTTCATATATAGGGTAAAGAATTCTTCTGAATCCGCTAAGTGATGATCCCCACGTAGGATGTGCAAAATTATTACAACTACCATCATAACTGCGATACTTGCTATGATAACACATATCAGAACAGTCTTTATTGTCTCTGTGAGCGACACAACCCGATAAACGTGCAATAACTTCAAGATGTTTATTTGACAATACGTTTTGATAAAAAAATGGTTCCGTCGAGGTTACTTTGTGGCCTGTTTGTATAAAACCCCTAACTTTGTCTAATGTCCTTTCATAAATTTCGGCCGCGCGGGCGACTTCCCTAGCTGGTGCATTGGGGAAATTAGTAATTCGGAACAGCTGATGGATATCTGATTTTCCTGTGTTGTTATTATTAAATAACTCGTCCATGGTCCTTTCGATAGCTAAATCAACGTCTCTTGTTGCCTCAGTGAGAGCAATGTTAACATATTCATCACCGGGTATAACACGGTCTTTTACGGTCAAGAAAGCTGACGCCGTGTCTCGTCCGTACTCGTTAAAAACTGAACATTCATACCTACCAGTGTCTCTTACTGTTAGATTATGGATAATTAAACTTCCAATGATCGTAATTGAATGTTTTAGGTTTTCATCTAGGTAGGAACCATCTTTTCTCCACTCTACTGAAGCAGGAGGGTCACTTTCTACTTCACACGGCAACTGAACGGATGATTCTTTGAAAGCATCTGTGTCTTCTGGTTTCAAAACAATACGTGGTCGAACAACTTCGAAATTCTCAACCGTTAAGTAGGCTGACCCTTCGACAGATCCCTCTGCATTTTCAGCTTTGCAGTGATATATGCCGTCGTCCTCCGATGTGACTGACAGAATGGTCAAATTTTGATTTTCGTTGCTCAAAATTATATTTTCAGAAGAAGGTAGCACAAGTGTGTTTCTAAACCAGTTAATAAGCGGTTTTGGCGTCCCTTTGGCAGTACATATTAATTCGACGTCAACTCCAATTCTTACTGTTTGGTTCTGTGGCTCGACGATAAATGAAGGCGAGACTAAAACAAAATAAATAAAATATACGTGACTTTCAAAAATTATATTAATTACCTAATACAGTAAAAATACTGAAGAGATATTTAGGACTATACCCATCATTTTAGAAGTTTTTTCAGAGCAGATATTATGTTTTTTACTACTCTACTGACCTTAGATATAATCCATACTTGTTTCTGTAATACTGAATACAACACCAAGGTCGCCTATAACGTTGCATCTGACGGTAGTTAAAAACGACATAATTTAAATAATCAGATAAAAAACAATTCTTACCCATAACTTCAAGGGCTGCAGTAGCATTAGATTTTCCGTTGATATTTTCAGCTAAGCAAGTGTACTTTCCAGCGTCAGATTCTTGTATAGCGGCAATAAAAATGGACCCGTTATGACGTATTGATATACGTTCATTCAATAAAATTCTTTCGCCATTAAAAAGCCAAGCAATATGGGGTTTCGGGTGGCCATTAGCGACACAGTCAAAGTTGATCGACTGCTGGTTAAGCTTCGCAAATTGTTTTTGTGGCAGTAATGCCAATACGGGAGGGCCTAAAACAAGAGTAAAAAATATTAAACACTGATAAACATTTCAGTTAATATAAACAAACTGGTATTTAATCAGTTACCATTTTCCTTCGGTTTGTTTTGAACTGTCATTCTAGCAGGTTTGGAGTGCACTTCGCCAACTTGGTTTTTAGCCATGCACTCGAAATATCCGGTGTCAGACTCGCTGATGTCATGCAGCATGAGTGTGCCGTTGTCCATAACCTCGTAACGCGTGCCGTCGATGGGAATCTCGTTAGAATCTCTTAGCCAGACTATATCTGGGGTTGGGTCGCCAGTCACCACGCACGTAAACATAGCAGCGTCTCCGAAATTCACACTGATGTCTTCGGGATCCTTCTGGATTTCAGGGATTTCTAAAAATATGTGGTAACATTTAGAACTAGCAATCAAAACACCACACAAATACAAATCATTAATACTAAGGATACCCACTACAATCGAAGTCCTGTTCGCCCATAATAGAGAGAGGCATCCCGGTTACTTTGGTGGGCTGGTAACATGTTGCATCGATGTACATGTCGTGATATTGGGCCATCATCTTCACGAGCCACAACATAGAGCAATCGCATACCAGAGCATTGCTGTCTAATCGTAACTTGCGTAGATTAGGCATGCCCGAGAATGATCCTGATGGAATGTTCTTTATACGGTTGTTGTGTAAGTATCTGAAATTAATTTGTTTCGTGGGAATTCAACATGTCTGCATAGTTTTACCAAAAATAGATGGCGTGAATGCACAGAAATATAATATGCAAATCATTGCTAAATCTATTTACTTACAGTCGCTCCAAACGCGGCAGGTTTGAAAACGTTAGCGGATCGATCTGATAAATTTCGTTGATGTGCAAGTACCTGAAACAGAGAATATTAATTTATTTCAATTGTAAAACGACTAAACACATCTGCTTGTGCGGGTTGAAAAACTGATAGGAATGAAGTAATACTTTTATATGAATTGGCACTTAATTCGAATGTAGGTACTTATTAGCATCCTAATGGTTTTACGCACAGAACAGATAAATAACGGTTCTGTGATTTTACGCTTTGTCCTGCACGTTTCAATCGCGTTCATCCCGATAATGTAGTACCGCAAAAATAACGCTTAATCCAAATGATCTGAACAAGCTAAGCAATTTCTGAAATTAGGTACCAAGCATTGTTTTTATTTATATTCATTTACTACTTCCTAAAGGGTTATCACACCGTAGTCTAAAATAGAGTAGGTATTGTCCTCTTTTTCGTGTAGGTAGGTGTACTTTATAATCTATGATAAAGGGCGCTAAAATACTCTATTTGCATAACTCTGACTGTTACTTGCCTTTTCACCCTTATAAATGCAAAGTAACGTTTGGAAGGAGGCTGTAACTATCTTCAAAAAGACAAGTAAATTGTTGAAAAGTAACAAAAAGTGTGTGTCTCTAATCAAAGCTTGTTCCTTATTTAGGAGCGACCAAACTCCGATTTTCTTCGTGTCCATTTCGACTGCTCGGCCACACTGTCGTAGAAGCAAAACGACTACGTCAACATTACGAAGGAATTTGTAAGACACTAACAATGAAAGTCGCAAATTCGTAGATCCAATATTCAGAAAGTTGTAAAGGTTAACCATGGCCGCGCAGTCGAAACGTGGAGAACTGCGCGGCCACGCAGTTCTCTTAAACGGAGCTCCGTAGAGGTCCCATTCTTTTTGCTAACCACTGATACGATTTCGAAGAAAATGTAGACAGTATGAATAAAGCCCTAATGTTTGGAATTCACGACCTACAGAACTTAAAACCTATAATGCAAGTTAGCAGAAGGGTGACCAAGATTTATGGTACGTCAATCAGACATTTCCAAGCGTTGTTTTTATACCAATTAGCCTATTATCATAATGAGGGAATAAGTATGCTTAATTGGATGGAGAAGTACTATAATACTTGTAGATAAAATAAAATAATACAGTAGAATATACGAAACTATTGTTACCGTCAAGATGAGGGACCAAGTCTTGGATTTCAAATCAGCCTAAATAAAAGTTTAATACTGTAAATCTACTATTTGAAACCTTTGCACTAATTTTTCAGTCAGTTAGTACTTTTTTTAAGATAAACTTCACCGTAAGTCATTTGCATAATCCAAAGGTACAAAATAGGTACTAAACATGAATACTTCGAAAAAAACAAAAAATACTATCAATTAACATGCCTGACCAAATTTTTGAATCGTCATTATGGAGGAACCAACATTTATTGCCGATATTTCTTTCAAACGATTGTTGTTAAGGATCTTCAATTTGCATATTTCTAAACTAGAATTAAGGTAGGTATTGTAATACTATATAGGTAGGATACTTCTCCGACCAGCCTATCCATATGGTCCTTCCACTTTGACGTTAATTATTAAAACCAGTTAATTAATTCGATTATCACATTAAAATATTATCATTTTAAAATATTTCAACAATTTGCAAATTCAACCTTTGCCAACATTATCGACTGTTTCATCGGCACCTTTAAACTTTTATGAAACTTTTGTACCTCGTTGCATAGCTGATTAAATGAAGATGTCTTCCCCGTAATTTGTACGCTTAGTGTTATAGTAAAGTTTTGAGATAGCTGGTGTCAAATTTCGTGTACGTAGATGATTTTTGAAAATAGTTAGTAATCTTCTTACTTTAACTTATAACTGCTTGATATTTTAGAAAATTTGGTTACATCAATAGGTGTGTTAAAGTATTAGGCAGCCAATGGAATAGCTATGAAAGCCACTCAACTAGAGAATTCAGAGATAAGTGATATTTAGTGACGAATTCTGGGAAATTTTCAAAAAAACATGAAAATCGGTTTTTCTCGGATTCCATGAATTTTCGCCTAGGCTTTATGGGGTGCTTAATTGTTGCAAATGGGTCACACTATCACGCCCTGGAAGGAACACGTCGAGTTTCCCTGTCACCCTGTATATTGTAGCATTTGTCAATGCTCAAGTACAGGGAGTACTTCAAGAAAAAAAAAATTGAGTGGTAGAAGAAAAAAGATGTAATAATCAAAGGTAAAAACAATTCTTACAGGGTTCTGTAAGAATTAACCTTGCTAGGCCTAAGTTAATAAGATAACTAATCGAAATTAAACCTAAATAAACGACATCGTAGCGCAACGGATTCAGAATAAATACGAAAACGTCATACATCTAAATGATAACAGTGCAAACTCCCGATGCGTTGACTAAGGTAAGCGTTTCTTGCACGATTATTTGCTAGTTTCTATTTGACTTATTTTTATTTTCTAGCCCATCTGTTCGTTTCGATTTACGCAATTATTTGCAAAGTGTCTATTTGATTCTTAGCGATCTTGATTCTAACGGCCCAGCTGTTCCTGTGACGTCGCGTCGCCGTGCTATTCTCTACCAGCCATTATACTCCGTATCTAACACTTTTCTACTACGTGGAATCTGACCCGTATATTTTTTGGATGTCTTTATTATGGCAGTTTAGGGTTAGATTATTTGAATAACGAAAAATGATAATCCGAGACGCAGGCAGAATCTTTTATTACAAAAGAGCTGCAGAAAAGTTGAATTACATACCAAAGTAGTGAATAAATTATAATGTAGGATTTGCCAATACTGCAATATATATATGCTTTTTACCAGCCCTGTGAATTTTACCGCTGCTCTGTCCACCTGAGTACGATTCCATTTACGTATGATAGATGTCAATGAAAGGTCATCCATCAATCAATTACGTATCGTATAACAGGTACACAAATTCCTGTGAAAATTTTAAGTTTCTTTGTTTTTTATTGTGTATCGGTATCGTACATAACAACAGTACCTTACTATAGACTTTAGGGAGTCTCACTGGATCGTTGTGCGCTAAGCTATTAGAATGCAATTCCGATATCGGGAATCAGATAAATAAAAGAAGCATTTTTAAAATATACACCGCTTGTCAATGAACGGGGCTAACTCTTAGAACCTTTTCCTATTCCAAATATGAAATAGTACCTATTTATCTCGAGCCATTAAATAAACTATGATGGGGTCGGCTTCCAGTTCGGATGCTGTCCGGGCAACCGGATACAGCTAAATTGACATGGAGCGACTGCCTATCTGACCTCCATAACCCAATAATCTACTAGGTAACACTATACCTCCTAAGACTGGTTGCCAGACTTTTGCGCTTTGACTACCCTTAACGACTGTCAAAGATCTACGAGTACTAATAACAGCCAGTTGTATTATAAATAGAATAAGTAACTAGAAATCAAATCGGTACTACTCAGTGGATTTATTTTATCTAGCTTGGTAGTTAGATAATACTCTCCGGATTAAAGTCTCGTCACAAAAGGACAAAGCGCGGCACTACCTTCTTCCTACGCTTTCTATATTGTAGTACCTACCTTTATGAAACCTCAAAAATCTAATTTGTTTTCTGACTTGCATGCGAACGAAGTCGCGGACTCAGTTAGTGTACAATAAAATACTATAGGAATTAATTTTTAGATCATCTTTCGGTCTATTTATTTTCTTATCTACCTATTAAACATACTTAAGGAACCGGAAGAACTTATACAAGAACCTTTTTTGTTCCTATGTAGCCTTATACAAAAGTATGTAGAACAGACTACCAGACGTCCTCGCAAAACGATGTGTGTTCAGCGGGGTAATTGCCACACCAACAGTAGCAATGGTTTTCATTCTGACAGTTCAACAACATTCACTTTGTATTAACGTTGTTGAGCAGACAATTCGAACATATGAAGCAATGGATTAGCAGTATCCTACAAAATAATTCAAATTGTGATTGATAGTGTGTTACGCTATTAGGGTGCTGGATACCTCATACATCATACCTCATACCTCATACCTCATACCTCATACCTCATACCGGGCTCTGCTTGAAAGGCGGTGGCGTTTATATGTTGGAGTGGCTAATTATTTGATGGAGTGGCTAATTAGGTGTTGTGTGATTAATTGACAGTAGATGGTGATGATCGTGGCGAGTTTTGAAATGAGAAAGCTCGAAGTGAGTGTATAATTAAAATTAAATAAACAAATCTCGTGGTTACGGATGAAGTCGCGGCCATGTAGATATATCTAGTTTAGTTATTCCTTTGAAAGTGCTAGTACGAACCTGTAATACGAAGCTCTCCAAGCTAGCCACGGATTTCATTTTATTTCAAAGAACGTAAGTAAGTACCTACCTGCTGCAATTGCGGTGCTCTTTCAAGAGTTTATTTTAATACGCGAACAAATTGAGGAAGCAAGATAAAGTGCCTTTATGAAAATTCTTGAACCCACTTGTAGGTTCTCGTATGATACTGGTATAGTTGTACCGTTCACTCACATTTCTAGGTTGTCAGTACCTAGGTTTCACCGTGACAGCAGTGGTGGTTATATTACATATTTACACAAAGTAAAGCGCCTGGGTTTCGAACCCACAACCTACAACTCGTAAGCCGGGGCTCGTTACCACTGGGCCACCACTGCTGTTCACGGTGAGGGAAAATATCGCGAGGAAACCGGCAGGTCCTAGAACCAAAAATTCGAAGACATGTGACATCTACCCGTCCGGACTTTGCCCGCGTAGTAGATTACAGCTTACAGCCCATTCCCTCTCGAAGAAAGGAGGCATGTGTCCCCGCAGTGGGTTCATTATATGCTGATTATGCAGTACCTATAATAGGTACTATTATTGCTTTCAATAAGGCTTATAATAGAATACGCTTTTTTATGTAGGTACTATTTTCTCGTGTTAGTGAAAAAGCAGCAAATTGTAAAGGCACATATGTTCACAAAGATGATCGAACTATCCTGGATCCCACGACTCACGAGATTACATAAAATATTTTCAAACAAATAAATATTAAACCATAGGTTCTATCTATTATATAACCATTTATGACTTAATTTGTATTTGTTTTTAGCAATGATTAAATAATTAAATAAAAAAACCAATCATTTAGAACGACCTACTTATTGACAAAGCTACAAAACTAAATTCCTATAGAATTAAAGTTAACAATCCCAAGAAAACGACACAACTAATAAAAGCAGATAATCCAGCTCAGATTAAAAACTTCATGAAGTATTGTGGTCCGCTTTAATCGAAAGAGCGATCTCTAAAGTCAATTAATAACAGCAATCAATTGAGTAAAGTGTTTAATCCTATTAACGCTGCCGAGTGCTGCATGTGACATAAATGGTTTTAGGCATGATTGGGTCTTTGTGGGTACCACTAGCGTTGGCCGTCAGGTACCTAAGTGGGATCAAATGAAAACGCTCGACAAACCGAAAAGGAAGAAAGAAACAATGATACACAATTTTGAGAACATGACACACTTTTAATTAGATAACATTAACGACGGACAGATACGGAATAACAGATTGAAAAGTCAGCCGACATAACTAAGATCAAAGAAAAATTTTACGACTTTACAAGGAAGTTTAGGAATGGTTAAGTATTCATTGTAGAGAATTTAACGGTGTCGATGTAACCGAATTCGGTCAAAACTTTTAGAATTTAAATTATCAATATTATGAAGAGTCTATGGAGCACAGGACCGTTTAATGTGGCTTCGCTTGTTGCTTTAATCTAGTAGTGGACGTCTTTCGGCTGAAATGATGATTTTGATGATGATGATAGATTAGTAAGAGGTGAAGCATCGACAAAAACCCAGCTTATCATTGAATAAGTCGGAGTCATCGTCCAACTTAATGAGAATATCAACATGTGAGACGAAACAACTGCCATCTGACCTCCGCGACATAATCACTGAGCAAAACTGACGTCATAAGATACGTGTGTATCAGATACCTACTTACTACATGAAGAAGGGTCATGGTCTAAGCATTTTAACTGCGGCAAGCTCAAATCAACCTTATCAGCTTGTAACTAATTAATAAACTTGTCAACACCTTCTTATCTTAGATAATCTCCGTGATCACTAAAACGACCAGAGAATGGAGAAAATGCCATGACCATAATATCAGAAATAAAATAAATTTTGAACGTCAAAAGCTAAAAGAGGTAGCGCCAAAAACCTCCCCAGCAACAGCCGCACAGGAAAGAGCAACAAGTCTCCGTCTGTCATACTGCTTGGTGCCAGCAAGTTTCCCCCACTGCATGACTGAATACCGATAATCATCTTAACATTTAACCTTAAGAGAGGTAGGTATAATAATGACATCAATACTAATATTGTAAATTCGAAAGTAACTCTGTCTGTCTGTATGTTGTCTTTTCACGTCTAAACCACTGAACGATTTCCGATAAAATTTAGCAAGGAGATAGCTGCCATCCTGAGAAAGGACATAGGCTATTTGTCTCAAAAATAATCTTAAGGGGATGATAAAGGGGCTGAACGTGCTTATGGGATACCCAGCATTTCAAAAGTTAGGGAAATTCAAATGTATGCTTTTGGTTACAAATAAAGAATTACGTGTTTGTGTTTTTGTAAAATCATCTCCCAAGGGGGTAAAATAGAGTTTTTTTTTTTTTTTTGAGGATGGGAAATCATCACATGACCCCTCCCGCTCTGGGTGGAGCAGAAGGGAGTGTCAGACTCATACTGACTAAAACCCACCCGTGTTCCTTCCTTAGCCCTTTATGTACCAGGGCAGCGGTAACCCTTTCGGACGATCCCGCTACAAAATAGGGTAATAGTAAATGATTTTGAAATTCACATGTATTTAATATTGAAATTTTTGTGTAACTCTTTCTAGGCTAGGCGATTTAAGGGATGGAAATATAGTCTGTGTGTCCGTTTTATTCCTTAATGGCTGAACGGAAATTCCCTACGGATCGAATCCTACGTCCTCAGACGTAGGATACTTTTTTTATCCCGGTAGTAAATTCCCGTGGGATAATTTCCGACAATCATGCGGGCGAAGTCGCATGCAAAAGGTATAGTAATAATTTGCCATAATATTCTGTAACGACAGAAACAGATGATGGCCGTCTGCGTCTTAATACAATTGTATTATAATATGTCCATCCATTATGAAATTGTAAGCACTTAAACAACGACTGCAAGCACTCGGTATTCATGTACGTACCCACGTAACTCAATATTATTATAGTAGTTTTTAAATTACATAAATCATGGTCCATTGAGTGTTAAATTGAGAACAATTGGGCATTGAACTTAATTTAAAAATCTTATTCTTAATCGGCGAAGCTTTTGCGAGTTGGTTCTTATTAAGTAGCTGTTCCTAATCTTTTGTTTTTATTAGTGACAATCATCATCGCCATCAGTCTCCTGCCCTTGCGATCTATTCTGTGAAAATCACACCGTGAAAACTTAGGTGAGGTGAGGTGTCATTCTAACTGCCGATCGATTCTGTAAAGGCCCACCGTGAAAAGTTAAGTGAAGTGAGCTTAGAGTGAGCCGTCAATAGTGTCCATCCCTAGCATTAATTGGAATGACTGCTCACTCCACGCGTTTTGTTTTGTAAAAAAGTTCTTTATGTTTCACTGTATAGTAGTCGTACCTACCCCACACGAATACGTATACTTGCTATGTAAACAACGGTGACAGGAAATTTTATAATATCATCAACATACACAAAGTGGGTTCAAAACGTATTATTGAAGCTACCTCAAAAACTGCCGAAGCAAACTTAATTAAATTCATATGGAATCACCACGCGAGCTTCCTGTGCTAAATGAAAAAAGTTTTTTATATTATTTTAATTATAAGTACTTATCTACCTATTCATTTGCATTATCCACGTATTCTATTATCGATAATATCTTCTTCTTATTACAGTGCAACCTCGATATAACAAATCGGAAGGGAACTAGTAAATATTCGTTATATCAAGTAATTCGATAAACTGAGGTTTGTTATATTGAGGTTAGGTTGGTCTAAAATTTGTTATGCAGAGGTAAAAACGTGTCGAAACCGGTCGCGACTGAATTACATAATAATGGGAACGCTATATAAAGGTTTTGGGTTCACAAAATTCGTTCGAGGCTTACACTTTTTTTTGTTAGTTGAAAATTCGTTATAAACATGTTGTTAGCAAAAAATCTTCGCAATGTAAAGGTATATTTTACATTGACTCTTATGGACAATTCAAGGGGATTGCGAAGAATTCGTTAAATCGTGGAATTCGTTATATTGAGGTACGTTATATTAAGGTTGCACTGTATAACTAAGTAACTGTGTTGTGCGACGTTTTGAAATTTACCTACCTGTGTTGGTTTCTCGGTACCCATCAGTCTCAACTCGACAAAGAGTCGTCCCAATAAACATTTGTTCAACAAGAAAGGAGCTTTACTTGCCTTCCAATGTGCAGTAAACATTACTTTACTTGCCTTCCAATGTGCAGTAAACATTACTTTACTTGCCTTCCAATGTGCAGTAAACATTACTTTACTTGCCTTCCAATGTGCAGTAAACATTACTTTACTTGCCTTCCAATGTGCAGTAAACATTACTTTACTTGCCTTCCAATGTGCAGTAAACATTACTTTACTTGCCTTCCAATGTGCAGTAAACATTACTTTACTTGCCTTCCAATGTGCAGTAAACATAGGCAGTATATAAATCTACCTGCCTACGTAGGTAGATACATCTATAATTATGGCAGCCCAAACCTTCTACTGTCGATTTCAATAAGATTTTGTCATTTCTGGAATCGTGCCTGTCGAATTACCCCGTTTTAGCATTAAATTCAGTTTATGATCGAAATGTAACCAATATTGCGAAATTAGACTCGGTGTTTGACTTTGTCAACTCTTTGAGATTAGAGATATTTAATTATATCGAAATCGACTCGTTCGGCAATAATTGGAACATTTGATTAGCAGTAATTTGGCGAGCTGACCCGCCTAATGGTTATTTCAAAGTCGATAGTTAACCTAATTCTATTTATATTTCTTAGGGAGGGAACTAATTAATAGAAGGAAGGTAACTAGGACAGGAACATCGCCGCATGTGCGATGGATAATCCTCCCGTCCACTTGACGACCCTGATGATCTTTACAACTACATGCACACACGAAAACATAAACACGGCTGTAATTATGTTTTATCATATGCAATTCCATTAACATCTGACCAGACGCATTGCCACGGTAGAGCACTATGTACATAAAACTCAATTCGTCTAGCTGTCAGTGGCTGTTGCGTACATTTTCACAGCACTTTTTGTTTTTTAACCGAACATATTTTCATGAAATGTGGCAAAGCCTAGCTGAGTTTGTTTTTTTTTCTGACGAAAGTCAAAGGGTAGATCGCTTTTCGGGGCGAGGGTAGGGGGGATTGCCGCGGCTCCTATATATATAGAGCATAGCAGGCATAAAGCTAGCACTGATTTCGATTTAGACTTGAAATCATTGGTTTTGAGGGAGCCCAACACTGTTTGCCAAAGCATTCGGAATTAAGCCCTATGACTCTGTTCCGCCGACAAATCATTACCTTGGTAGGTTAAGCAAATTCCACCGCAGGCATGCATGCTTGTAGCGTAAGTTGTAGTAGGTATATAGATTGTAGTAGGCAGACGGTAGTGGCCACTGGACTATTTAATGCATTATGGTGTTCAATAGCAAAGGCAAGAGCGAGCCATGCGTAACTAATTACCTATAGATTAGAGGCCACTGCTATTGGTGTGTAACTAAATGGAGGTATATACCTAGATATGGTCATAGTTCCAGCCCAACAACAATAGCTAAGATGAATAGAGTTATAAGGTTATAACTCACGCGCTCATTTATCACAGTCATAAACTGTAAACTACCGTAACAAGTCTGTAATACCGATACCTATCTAGAATGTACATTCTATATACACATACTTTTAGAAACACATGGGTAATGCACGAGAGAAGAACATAAATAATCGCCTAATATGTAAAAGAAACTAATCAGCCAGCTCCTGAAAGCTACATTTCTAACTAGCTGTACCTGCTACCTTGTTCGCGTGCATGTCGGAAAACGTTTTAATTTTTTTGCGCGGAACCCTTGTTCTTTTTCCTAAATAAAAGTATAACATCAGCTATCTGCCAGTGAAAGTCCCGTCAAAATCGGTCTAGCCGTTTTGGATATTAGCCGGAACAAACAGACAGACAGATAAACATTTATTAAATTGATTTTTGTTATAAGTACCGTATATACTTTCATATGTATTTAGTAAAAAGCTGTTTTTTGACATTACAAACAGACACTTCAATTTTATTTATTTATATGTATAGATGTACGGTCACCAAAGGAAATAAGTAACCAGGATCGTCGGATATAGTTGAAGTTTAGTAAGACACGGATTGATGTTTTCGGATAAAATTGTATTTAATTAATACATTTTATCATGTTCATTTATCAAATTAAATTTCATTCGAAAACTTCCATCGGTTTTTTACTAAACTTCAACTATATCTGACGACCCTGGTTACTTCTCTCCTTTGGTGACTCTACAGACGCCAGCACACCAAGCGACTACAATCTGTCAAATTTATTTAATAGATTTTCAACTTTATCGCTAAAGCATTAAGGTTCAAGGTTGATTGGGAAAATTTGACAGTTTCGGGTAGCTTGACCTAATGGCGTCTGTACATACAGTATAGATAGTTGAGCTAAGGTTCACGGGTCCATAATTTAAAAAAACTTGAGGCACTCATGTGTGTCATCCATCACTAATTATTATTGGTCTATTATTTTCATCTGATATTTAAAAGCAGTTTCAATAAGTTTTCTTTCCACCGTCCGCTACAGTAAACCCACGACAGATTCATAAATACTTTAACGACAGTTATAATAACTGAAGCAGCAATACATTACGGTATTGCAAGACGTTACCAGCATTACTGTCAAGACATAAAATCTCTGTAATACTCAGTATTGGCATTGTGCCCGGGCAATCTGAACTTAATCAATTGTGTGGACGATGCCTTTAGGATGGACGTCGTGCGGCGCGGCATAGCAACCATCGGAGTTCGTGGATCGGGTAGCGATCACTTTGATAAGTACTTAAAGCGTAAAGCTCCGCACGGCCAACCAAAACATTTACATGTTTACCAACGGATAAAACAAACAAGTAACAAATCAAGATACGGGAAGGTTGTTATGAAATCACTCACTAATAATGTATTAGTAAGAATGTGGTTTTAGTTATCTACGTAATGTGTTGTTCCTTTATATTTGTACTTCTGTGGATACCTACATACATGGTATTTATAGTTATAATAGTTACCTAAGTGCTGATTTTTTTCTTTGTCTAATTAAATATGATACAGGGTTTACAGGCTTTTAACAATAATATTTTACCATTAGATAAATTCCGTACTGAAAACGGAAAAGGACTTAAACTAAGTACAGTTTATCATTGGAGAAAAGTCAAAGAACAGAAAGTGAACAAGTGGATAATCAAACTGCATCAAGACAAAAGTAGCCTAATTGTCCTGGAAATAATTTATTATCCAGAAAAACAATTAGGCTATCGCGCCAGTTGTGAGAATCAAATGAGGAAAATGGGGCATTGTTACATTTATATGCGATAATCTGGCCCATTGCGGTTAGTTCTTCTCAATAATGCTGCCAACATTAGCCGGAGTTTACACTATGAAACTGGGCCCGAACCATAATCGTTTTGCACTGCAAGCCAGTCAGGTCAAGGTGGCAGAAATCTGCACTGTGCATGGTTCAAAATCGCTTGACACGTCACATGACACCACTCTTTATGCTGGCGGGATAGACGTGTGCACGATATTACTGTAACCCCCCTGGAGCAGTGATATCTATGTATTTGTATAAGTACCAGCTTTACAGTACAGACAAGCTTTTCAAGCTGAACTATTCCACACATAGGTATTTGTATGAGCAGATGGGCAAGAGCAGGGCAAGTTAAAACGGTAGGCAATTTGTTGAGCAATTAGTGTTCCGTTCCGCAATAAAATAACATATCAGTTGAACGCAGCAGACTTTGTGCAATTGACATTTATATTTTTCCTATTATTTAAAAAATCCGTGCTTCCAATGGAAGCTGCTATTTAAGACTTCTGTTACAATTACCCACCTTCATTCAACGCTGTGTATATATCCCTATGCTACAATGCAATTATTCATTAGAGTAAAAGAATATTGACTGTGATAGATAGATAGACAGACACTCCTAGTAATATCTAAGTCAACGCAGATACTGCATTTGGCATTGACACACAAAAACATGACAACTTTAAAAAATATCTGCTGATGTAGATATCCTGCCGATATGACTAGCGCAGATATTCAATCTAACTTCAGTGAAGAAATTCGGAGGCATTCCTGATTCCGGGAAACAAATGGGGTAGGTATATTGACAGCACACAACCAAGGAAACTCTATTTTATTATCGTTGGCAGAATTTTTCTTTGCTTGTATTGCTTGTATACATAGTTTGGTCAGTTTTGGGTTTTTGCGTTTCGAAATTGCTGAAGTAAACTTAATTTATTTGGTCCTGAATTTCCGATGATTTCTGAATTATCTAAATTATCGATAGCGAATACTAAAAGCTAAGTATCTCACTACTCACTTCTGCATATTTTAGCACACTTTTTTTTGTCACCGGACAAAATAATGCGGAGATGTGTACACTTACTTATAGCCCAAGAAAAAATTCTAGTGAAGAATTTTCAACCGGGATTATCTTAATTTAGGTAACAGACTAACAGAAATACTGTGTGAAAAGTCGATTGCGATAATAGGTGCGAAAAAAAATGCTGTCAAAGTTCCCGAATATCAGTTTATTGTAAAAATCTCGTAAACCTTATCTTTACATAAATTTCATTTACCACAAGTTTACTCCTTACTACTTAAGAGCAGTGGTGGCCGAGTGGTTACAGCAGCGACTTACGAGTGGTAGGTCGTGAGTTCGTACCCAGGCAGGCGCTTTCATGTATGTTATATTCCTTACTAAATTCTGCACAATAAATCCATCACAAGATTCTACTAAGACCCATCGTTCTCAAGACACTTATACAGCTTCGAAATGTTGCGGACGTTGCGGTAACGATGCATTTGTTTCCGCACCACCTCAAAGTTAGAGTAAAATGGGCGTTTTCATTTACTTGATATCATGTAACCCATGAACTCTGAATTATGACAGCAATTTAGTAATGATAGGTCGTTTCCATCTTCCTCTTCCTCGTTCTAGTATTCTGCTTCTCTTAATACTTGCTCTTTTCATGATTTTCAAAACAGTTTCATCCCTATAATCATGCCAGTAGGAAATTCTATACATGGCATATTTCAGTATTGCTTTTTTGTTCTCATTTTTATTGCTAGCTCAATATTGGTTGTACGGTATGAAAAACATACCGGTTTTGATACGTGAGTGTGTTTGATATGTTTGTAAAATGTTAGATATGTGTTGTATGTGTAGGTAGATATGTGTTGTACCTTTCAGTATAAACATACTATTTTATTGGCAACAGTCATTTGAGCTTTATTTAACATTTTCTGACCCGTATAGTTCGAGAAACATTGGTAGTATGAGAATCTTGTCTCGGACACTTTTATGTAGAATTTAATAAAGAATAAATAACATAAATGGACTTTTAGGTTACCTAAGTACTTATTTACATTTTCTCACAGTATTTCTAATGGCTGAAAAAAGATAATCCCGGTGATAAATCTTAACTAGGGTTTATTCCTCAGATTTGCCATTAATTTAACTTATTTCCCTGAGATATATATAGGTCTTTATTTGAATCAAGAAATAAGCTCTAGCTATAAAATAGGGGCCTGTTTTACGTGCATCCTGCAGGTATCAGATCTCAGATTCAACCGTTTCTATTTCCGCCTGAGACAGACATCTAGATGACACTCATATCTTGCCAGACTACTTTCAGACTGACTAGAATACATGGCGATGCAATCAACTCAACTGTCATTGGAAACTATTGCTCCTATTTTCTTCTGTTTCCTTAGTGACTTTATTATTTTAGTTTAATAACTTTATCGCCTTAAATTGTCATTCTTTGTGATAAGTAAACAGAACACAATAAAATGAAAAAGTGGCATTTTGGACTGAAGTAGTTTTAATTCTTGACTGTTATTTATTACTCAGTGGAACAATAACAGGAGCGCCTTTGTCACGTTTCTAGGTAGGTATCCTGTTTTCCTCCAGTGGACAGACTTTATGCTAAGTATAAAACAATTTCATCATTTTCTGGGTAAACAAACTTGCAGGGTCATTCAAACACATACATATTATGTAATAGTTCGTACATATTGCTATTACATTACTACCTACTTCATGTTTGTCTCATAGAAAATTACTAGACGTTACTTCATATATTGTATTCGTGAAGCGAATATTAGTTAACACGACTTCTTTAAATGAACGTCTCGAGAATTTTTCATGTGAACGCTAAAGACTTGCTTATAGACTTGCCATTCCTGGGAACTTGGATTCATAACTCACTCGACAGCAATTTGTGTTCTCCTAATTGGAATGTGTACCTTTGATGCTTCGCGATATCGCTTGCTTTTAAATAACTTATCTGAATGCTGGAGATAGGTGCTAGTCTCATACACTTTCTGTGTATAATTTAATTACCTAACAGAATTTTGATTCAAACGAATCATATTAGTAGCGGTACCCATCTATACCCACAATATGCGTGACCAATTAATTAAATTAAGAAGATTTTAATAATAAGACTATTACAAATAATGTCAATCAATTACATGATCCATATCGTAGTGTTTATATAATAAACAAGTCAGGCGACATTGATACACTTGCAACGTTCATTAAAACGATAACGACTGCTAATAAAAGTTAACAGATTTTGTTATACAAACTCACAAGTAACATAATCTTCACTCTTTATAATTCATAATAACTCATACAATTCATTCATTGTAACATTCGTATACAATTAATAATAATATTTCTCCGAACTTAAAAGGCGGAAGGTATTTTGAATTTAATTGTCCCGCAACTAGAACAATATATAAGCTATTTTCTCCCTTCATTTAGCTAGAATTAGAGCTGGAGGAGGTCTGTCAGAGATATATATTTTTTTTTTATAATTATATGTAAACTAGTGCTTGACTGCGATCCCGCCTGATGGAAAGCAGTGATGCAATCGTTGATGGTAAAGGGCACTAATTTATTTGAGCCTATTTACTCTAGCCTTGAAGATACTTAAATTATAATCGGACGGGAAGACCGCAGGCGTCCGGATCGTAGCGGTGCCAACAACGTAAGGGTGGAAACTCGCCGTACGACGGGTAGTCCGATGATGGAACGGTGATGGCGGAATTAAGTCATGTAATTCCCGCGCACGCTCTCCAGAATGCATCCTATAGAATACCGAAAGGCTGGCCTACGCCTGTGCTCCAGGCTTTGTAGATTGGTTTTAACCAAATCTGGATTACCAACTAGCCTCTTCGCACGCCTCTCCACTGAGTCCAAAGCTGCTGCTAGATGGCATTTTGCAGCACCAGCCCATATGTGGCTGCAGTACTCCACACACGATCGGACCTGCGCTTTGTATAACATTAGAAGCTATCCCGGTGTGATTTACCGCCGGACCTTTGCAAGAATGTCAAGTTTCCTAGCAGCCATCTTGACTTTAGACTCAATGAACCGCCCAAAGTTTAGGTTTGAGGAAATTTCAACTCCCAATAGCTGAAGGCGGTCGGTGCAATTAATACGTTCGTGATATTAATACGTTTTCCGGCAATTCTCAACCGAGTTGTACGTTATTTTGTTTGATATTCTGCGTTTTAGTTAAGTTTTGTTTGCACAGAATTCAACACATCAGTCATACGTGCAAATATTGAAATTATTTTTTTTAACAGCTTGGCTGTCGATGGCAAAATAAAACAGAGTCCGTTTTATTATTCTGCTCAAAATATTCTTGGGTTTAAATTAGGTCAAAAAAGACACTACCAGATCGTGTAAACACCCGAGTCCCTTTTATCTTATCTCATGCTAGGGGCCGGGACTCAAGTTATCTTGTGTGTACCTACCGGATACTTGGAATAAAAAAAAATAATTTATTTGGCAAAAAACGATAAAGAAAAGAGCTCCAAATTACACATTGTAGATAGCTGTAGAAATTAGGCGGCGATAGGCGATAGCTGGCGACTAACCTCGTCTTTTTACTAAAGCTACGAGCAAAACTATTACTTACACCTTCGGCGTCCTAATTGCTTTACACACTATCAATCTCAATCTGAATAATTTTGAAGGATTGGATTGCTAATCCACTATCATAATTATGTTCGAAAAATGTGTCTGCTCAACAACGTAAATAACGCAATGAAAACTGTTGAACGGTCAAAAAGAAAGCCATGGCTACAGATACTTAGTGTGGGACGCAATTACCCAGCGTCAGAAAGCCATGGCTACAGATACTTAGTGTGGGACGCAATTACCCAGCGTCAGAAAGCCATGGCTACAGATACTTAGTGTGGGACGCAATTACCCAGCGTCAGAAAGCCATGGCTACAGATACTTAGTGTGGGACGCAATTACCCAGCGTCAGAAAGCCATGGCTACAGATACTTAGTGTGGGACGCAATTACCCAGCGTCAGAAAGCCATGGCTACAGATACTTAGTGTGGGACGCAATTACCCAGCGTCAGAAAGCCATGGCTACAGATACTTAGTGTGGGACGCAATTACCCAGCGTCAGAAAGCCATGGCTACAGATACTTAGTGTGGGACGCAATTACCCAGCGTCAGAAAGCCATGGCTACAGATACTTAGTGTGGGACGCAATTACCCAGCGTCAGAAAGCCATGGCTACAGATACTTAGTGTGGGACGCAATTACCCAGCGTCAGAAAGCCATGGCTACAGAGACTTAGTGTGGGACGCAATTACCCAGCGTCAGAAAGCCATGGCTACAGATACTTAGTGTGGGACGCAATTACCCAGCGTCAGAAAGCCATGGCTACAGATACTTAGTGTGGGACGCAATTACCCAGCGTCAGAAAGCCATGGCTACAGATACTAAGTGTGGGACGCAATTACCCAGCGTCAGAAAGCCATGGCTACAGAGACTTAGTGTGGGACGCAATTACCCAGCGTCAGAAAGCCATGGCTACAGATACTTAGTGTGGGACGCAATTACCCAGCGTCAGAAAGCCATGGCTACAGATACTTAGTGTGGGACGCAATTACCCAGCGTCAGAAAGCCATGGCTACAGATACTTAGTGTGGGACGCAATTACCCAGCGTCAGAAAGCCATGGCTACAGATACTTAGTGTGGGACGCAATTACCCAGCGTCAGAAAGCCATGGCTACAGATACTTAGTGTGGGACGCAATTACCCAGCGTCAGAAAGCCATGGCTACAGATACTTAGTGTGGGACGCAATTACCCAGCGTCAGAAAGCCATGGCTACAGATACTTAGTGTGGGACGCAATTACCCAGCGTCAGAAAGCCATGGCTACAGATACTTAGTGTGGGACGCAATTACCCAGCGTCAGAAAGCCATGGCTACAGATACTTAGTGTGGGACGCAATTACCCAGCGTCAGAAAGGATCATCAGCGTATTGGTTTGTAAGAAAGCCATGGCTACAGATACTTAGTGTGGGACGCAATTACCCAGCGTCAGAAAGCCATGGCTACAGATACTTAGTGTGGGACGCAATTACCCAGCGTCAGAAAGCCATGGCTACAGATACTTAGTGTGGGACGCAATTACCCAGCGTCAGAAAGCCATGGCTACAGATACTTAGTGTGGGACGCAATTACCCAGCGTCAGAAAGCCATGGCTACAGATACTTAGTGTGGGACGCAATTACCCAGCGTCAGAAAGCCATGGCTACAGATACTTAGTGTGGGACGCAATTACCCAGCGTCAGAAAGCCATGGCTACAGATACTTAGTGTGGGACGCAATTACCCAGCGTCAGAAAGCCATGGCTACAGAGACTTAGTGTGGGACGCAATTACCCAGCGTCAGAAAGCCATGGCTACAGATACTTAGTGTGGGACGCAATTACCCAGCGTCAGAAAGCCATGGCTACAGATACTTAGTGTGGGACGCAATTACCCAGCGTCAGAAAGCCATGGCTACAGAGACTTAGTGTGGGACGCAATTACCCAGCGTCAGAAAGCCATGGCTACAGATACTTAGTGTGGGACGCAATTACCCAGCGTCAGAAAGCCATGGCTACAGATACTTAGTGTGGGACGCAATTACCCAGCGTCAGAAAGCCATGGCTACAGAGACTTAGTGTGGGACGCAATTACCCAGCGTCAGAAAGCCATGGCTACAGATACTTAGTGTGGGACGCAATTACCCAGCGTCAGAAAGCCATGGCTACAGAGACTTAGTGTGGGACGCAATTACCCAGCGTCAGAAAGCCATGGCTACAGATACTTAGTGTGGGACGCAATTACCCAGCGTCAGAAAGCCATGGCTACAGATACTTAGTGTGGGACGCAATTACCCAGCGTCAGAAAGCCATGGCTACAGATACTTAGTGTGGGACGCAATTACCCAGCGTCAGAAAGCCATGGCTACAGATACTTAGTGTGGGACGCAATTACCCAGCGTCAGAAAGGATCATCAGCGTCTTGGTTTGTAAGGCTAATTATGTTGTATGTTTTTCTTTTAATATTTATTGTAGAAGCAAATGAATACTTCGTTCAACTAGCAGAGTTTTTACATGATCAAATGCGACTTGATCGGTTATTCAAAAGCGTACCTTATTCTGAATATATCATAACCGGGACCGCAAAGTTGTCGTCAGCGACTCGAAAGTTAGAAAAAGATGGATATCGATAGTTCCTGAACGATGCGCCTGTATTTATAATTTTGAACCATCGACAAAATTCTACTAGAGGCCAACCGTTAAATCTATTTTAATATTTTGTGACAAATATGTAGAAGAGACAGCTATGACATACCTAGCTATTGGAAGGATTTTTTTGGACACAGGACGGAAGTCTAATTTATTATTATTTTCTGCTTTTACAATGAAATAATTTGCTTAATATTAGCATTCAGTGTATAACGGATTGAACGACCGAGTTCTGTCATCCATTTGATCCACGGGCAGTGTTCCCGAAAATAAACGTATCACATACATAACTAAAAACTGGTATCGAGGCGAATTTCATGAAGACTCGATTTTTCCGAAGACTGTAAGGCGAACTTGAATTCGGTCCACCCGCTATCCTAGAACCAGACGTCTACAAGCTTCCTGTTGGGAATCGAACCCAACACAAGAGGATTCTGATACCGGCCAGCGAGGAGTCTTCCGACTGCCGCTGCGTGGGGCCTAGGACCGGCACCCTAGTTGCGTTACTCACAATCAATCAGAATCGGTTTCATTTTGACAGTTTCACAACATTCATTGCGTTATTTACGTGTTGAGCAGACTTTATAAAGGTAACCTTTTTCGAACTTATGAAGCAATGGATTAGCAATATCCTTCAAAATGATTCAGATTGAGGTTGATTGTGTGTTTCGCAATTAGGGTGCTGATTTGCGTTAAATTTGTTTTGTTTTTATTTTCAGTAGTTACTATTGTCTCAATTTAGTTAAAACAGTGATATAAATTATTACCTCGCTGCCTGATAACCGATTGACTTGGTGCAAAGTTACGCATTTTAGGACGACCAGGTATCTATTTTGTTGCGACAGTTATAGGATCGTTTGCAAACGTTTCGTGACCATCGCATAACAGGTAGGTATATACTTACGTGAAATTTATTATAGGGTTCGATCTAACACCAAGGATGTCGCCTCGGCGTTACAACTTAATCCTTTCAACTAATAAGTACCGTGCTGTGTCCTTTATTAAGTTTTGTTTACTTTATTATTTATTTTACAAAATTAAAACGTGATAAAGTGCTTTTTTTTATTACTTTGCTGCACTATGGACTATCAATCTCTAATTTAGTAAGTAGGCTACATTGGAAAAACGCAACTGTACACGTGCTCTCAGTTAGCCGAGGCAATCTGTAAGTAAGTATCATATTTCTTATTATCATTAGTCATTACACCTCTCAAAGGTCTTTGTACTATGTAAAGTTCCTTGACTCCGCGAAAGTATAAACGTGCTATCTGTAATTTTTAATAACAGTCGGCAGTAACTACTTACAGTTGTTCGAGATGCACGAGTTCCTGGAAGACATCTTGTTCGATGTGCTGGATGCCGTTCCGGTACAGGTAGAGGTACTTAAGCCTGCGCAGGCCGTGGAAGATGCCGGAGCGCAGCTCTTGCAGGCGGTTGTCGTTGAGGAGCAGGGACCGCAGAGAGTGCAGGTGCGACAGCACTCCTGGTTCGATGTCGGTGATCTTGTTGAAGCGCAGGTCCCTGCACAAATACAAAAAGTTGGTGGATAACGTCATACGTGTTATACATGTCATACACAGGCTAGTCAAAACCTGGCAGTCTGCCTCACTCACTTCCATCTTGCTTACTGGCTAATATTGTAACCGCAGCATGAGCTATAGTCACGCAGTTCGTGCCGATACAAGAGAAAAATAAGATCCAAATATTACGTCACCATCGCTCAATTTCGATATTCTATCGGAAATTGTTTTCAAAGAATCTATAGACTAGTTTTGACGTCTCAACAGTCGAGCTATAGATAACTAGACAAAGACTTGCAGAGCTTACAATGTGCTTTGGGCCGCAAAACCGCAACAACCCACATTTACGAGTAAGTAAGTAGGTATTTTGTTATTAAGATTTCATGTTGTTGCCGGTATTGTACAGAAATTTTATCATTTCGTTTTAATTCCCAGAATAGAGAAGTGTAAGACGTAGGTAAAGCCCATGCATGTACCTACTTATGTCTTATACATATATAACATGCATGCATACGCATGTGAGGAAGGATCGTGCACCCAGTAAAATCAACGTAAGAACGTATTACCATATAGTTTAAATAAACAGACATACATTCCTTCCCTTTGTCTCCTTAAATGTCAGGTATTCGCAGGTATCACTGGCATGTAGGTATGTCAGATGAGCGTGTATCACATTACATAGACGCTGACGTCATAAAATGCAGACAAATTAGACTCTAGACTCTAGATTACATAATTTCGAGAGATGCATAATTTTGAAAATTCAACTTTTTTATTATTCAGTACAAAATGTGCGAGGATTTGTTTTTAGCACAGATTTCCGTTTTGATTTAGTGTAACACTTTATTTGGTTTAGTTACTTTGCAAAAATATGTAGTTCTTAAATCTACTGCACCAACCACGCCTCACCGCGATATAAATAAGTACCTAGTCCTATATCTATAACCTTCGGCAAGGTGACGTAAAGCGTCACCTTTTCCTTCATAGAGGCTGAACTATTTCAAAAGTGATCGAGACCGTTTACTGTTGGGTCGGTCACAGGTGTGTTCGGCATAGATGTCCATAAGACCGTATACTTACATTGCAGAATAATATTGATAGTCACGGCGTATAGTATCTACCCAGTACCTTAGTTATAGGAGCGCAAACAGAAATATGATAAGCAAAACGTCCCGTAAAACATTTGGAAAAAAGAGCAAAATATATGTCTGGTAATAACATGAAACCTGTTCTGTTCAGAGGTTTTCTTTTTATTTAGCGTCCGTGTTCGATGGCCCTCACGCCCCCTCGTCTCTTGCGTACAGTTGCCTCGCGAGTATTATGATGTCATATGGTACGAGTATAATGAGATTGTTAACGCGCCTCTTTGCTGGATGCGGCCACACTTTGGTGTTGCCATCTATTAAAATATTCCTCTTTTCATTTAGGTACGAAGACCTAATACGAGTAGCAGTAGATGATATCAAGTGAAACGTTCTAAACTTGTTGCTTTACATTACTTATACATCTCATTGCACTTGTTGCCCCAAAGTCTAACATAAAAGCTTCTTGAGCGCGAGCTGAAAAGTTTTGCTTTGAAATGACGCCGTGTAGGTAATTTTACGAAGATTCAGAACGAGTTTTCAAGCTTTTCTATATACTTTCCGATCTCACAAAGACGTAACCATTTTAACGATAGATTTGAAAGGACCTGCTGATCGATTCTGTACAAATCTCACCGTGAAAAGTTAGGTGAAGTGAGCTTAGAGTGAGCTGTCAATAGTGTCAATCCCTAGCATTAATTGAAATGACACTCACTCCACGCTCACTTCACCTTAATTTTCACAGTGAGATGGTTACAGAATCGCACTGCTGTTGGAAACACGTAGAGAGAGCTGTAAGCTTTATTGGTACAACATCAAAAAGCCCTTTCAGCTTAAAATAGCCTTTGTTGACATTATAATAGTGCGCCTGCAATCAAATATATTAGTCTAGAGTCCTAGACTGAAACATTTGATTGCAGACGCTCTTATTTTTTTTTTATTCGAAAAACCCATCTATCGTTTTGATAGTAGATTATTGACTAAAGGGATAAAGCAGTGTCTTAACTCACTGGCGCTATTTTGAATCCCGAACGTTACGTAGAGTTCTAGGGCTCCCTCGCTATATACGCTCAGGAGCTCTGAGTGCAGCGAGGTATTCAAGCCTCCCGAGACGAAGACAACCCCGCGGAGAATACTCTACTTTTCGCAACTACTGCGAAGTAAAAGAAAGAATCAAATAAAACCAATTCGATTTTCAAATCAGTAGTTTATAAAACCGTTAAATAACCGGGTTATGTGCAGTTTTGTACACTATTTTATCTAAATTCATGCAATTTCATCAAAAACGCATAAATAATATCGTAAATATGACGTCCACATCCAACATTCTAACGCAGGGCTACGTGCCACAGCTACCGATTAGCTGTTGCGATGATTTGTCGCCATAACCACCATACATGACTTGCGGCATGTCATCGCAACCGCAACAGCAACGAAGACAACGGATGAGCATATACAAGAACATTGAGGCAGTCGTCGAGACCACCGACAGACGTGAAAATTTAAAACTATGAAATAGGGTGATTTTTTTTTTTAATTAATTGAAATATCAAAAAAGATATTTCTTAATTTGTTCATTAAAATGTCATATTTACATTAGTCTGGTTTTTACATTTATCGGCACCCCGAGCAACAACAAGCGCAATACGTCATACTCATAGCAACAGGTATACTGTTAACATTATCATTTCGGTGCTTATTAGCAAAAGCTTTACTTCAATAAGCCCTTTATAAAATATAGAATCTAGGTTGCAAGAGCGAGCGAAGCAAGCTCGGGAATTTTGGAACCCCGCTCGAAATTTTCGAGCCCGCTTCTTTCTTATTTCTGATTGAAAATATAAAACAAAACCTAACCTTACCGAGGCAGGTTGTTAATATTTTCGAGCTCGCTGCGCTCGCTCCGCTCTCCTACATAATATATTATTCTAATACCTACTATTTATCAAATAATGCTGCGAGCAATTTGTCAGAATTATTAAGTAACACCCATGTAAAAGCTGCGTCCCTGATTAGCATCATTAAGTAATGTGGAGCTGGAGATGTACATGAACATTGTCGGTAGCGGTAACGCTTGTGACCACTAGACTAACGAGTAGAGGTACCGCCCTAAAAATATTTATTGACACCCATGCTGACCGGGGTTCACAAATCATGAGCTGCGACCGCGCCTGCCACTAACAGCACCGAATAAATATTTGCTAGCAAATTAATGGCAAGGGTGTTTGTCAACAAGATATTACAAGACCCGGAAGTCAGTCTAGAGACAGATATTTAGAAAAAATACGAAGTGACTAATGGATAGGGGGGCCCACAGGCGTGGATTGCTTAGGGCATCAAGTAGTCTTAATCCGGGACTGCTCGTAGATAAACGTGTCTTCACCCAGGATTCTGGTCTTAACTCTTCGCTCAGGAGTTAATCTATATAGAAAATAAAGAAATATAGAAAATATTTATTGTCCAGGTAATACAGTAAGCAAGTTCACAAGTTAACAGCAAGTTAAAACGATATGAGTAGCTTAAGATATTACCTACAGCTAGGTTACAATATGGTATTTGCTAGTGAGCCCCATACTAGACAGTCTGTATGTTGGGACTTAGAGTATGAATTCCGGAGTGGAGACTAGAGAGGTGATTTCAGGTATGGTATGGTGCGTGTGTATGTTTGTGTGGTGTGTGTGTGTGATGTGCGTGTGGTGTGTGTGTGTGTGGTGTGGGTGTGTGTTTGTTGCATTGTGCTTCGTTTGATTTAGTGTTAGGTCAGGGTCTTTATATTAGTTGTTCCGAGTGAGTAACCAGTGTTATGTAACATTTCCTTTACTATTTTTTTTGCAATTGAATGAAGTAGTATTTTAAATATTTTTTTTGCAATTGAATGAAGTAGTATTTTTAATTTCGCAGAGTTTGCAGGCTTTATTGTATTCTTATTCTCTTATTGTTGTCTTGCTAGCAATGAGGTGGTGTCAGGTGTTGGGATTCTGTAGTTTCTATTGCTTATGATAGATGTGTAGTCGACTCTCCTTTTAGTATTTTTGTGCGTTTTTGTGCAGGCAGAAAGAATGAAAAGCTGGCGGACTCTGAGGACTCTCGTTTCGCGGTAGAGTAGATCAGTAGAGAACCTGTAGGGCTTCTTAAAAGTTACTTTAAGAAGAGCCCTCTGTGCTCTTTCAGCTTCGATCAAGTAGGTCTTTCCAGCACTACCCTACACGCTGATGCAATACTGAATTATCGATTGGCATAGCGCTAGGTAAACTTGTTGTAGTGTGTCTGTGCGCAGACCGTCTCGTATCTACGCATGGTGTGAATAAGTTTTCTTATTCTGCCATAAAGGTTGGAGGATACATGTTGTTTAAATGTTAGGTGGTCATCGATAAGAATACCGAGGTATTTGATGTAAGAGGCACGTTCAACAGGAGGACAGTCGCAAGTGGAAATAGAAATGTTAGAAGAGCAGTTAGTTTGAGTTTGAGGTGTTCCGGTGGGTTTGAAGCGGCGGTTTTGGAGAAAACAATATATTTAGTTTTACTGCCATTTAGCGTGAGTAGGTTTCTGTCCAAGTTGTTCGCGATTAGTGAAAATCCCTATTCTGCTAGAGAGTATACATGTTCCCACGATTTTCCGTGAAATATTACGGCAGTGTCATCTGCATAAGTTATAATTTCAGCATTATTTACGGAAAGGTTTAGTATGTCGTTAATATAGACAATAAAAAGCATGGGACTAAATACGCTACCCTGTGGAACTCCGAAATCAATGGGGAGTTGATCAGTATTGAAAGAGCTTACGTTTGTGTACTACTTCCGGTTTGTCAGGTAGCTTTTGAACCATTCAAGGCAAATTCCTCGTATTCCTATGCATTCTAGTTTTTTGAGGAGAAGGCCAGTTGAAACCGTGTCGAATGCCTTTGCAAGATCAAGGAAGATTGCAAGTCATTTTTCATTTTTCTCAATATGAGAGGAGACACGATTGGTAAGAATCCGTTGCTCTATTCCTGGAGTCCTAGGGTCCTTCGCTGCGTTCGGGATTCAATATAGTGCCCGTGACTTAAGACACTCTTAGCGAAACTATTAAACGGACGAGTTGGGGATCAATTGCAATACGATCAGCTGAAGGATCTAAGTTCCGTACTAATCTATAAAATTTGCCGCTGAAGGTTAATGAAGAAATGATGTAGGTACCTACTGAATTCATGAAGCAAAGTGTAAGGAAACGTTATAAATGGCGAGATGGCGCTGCGCGGTGACATCGTGGTCCGCCGCACTCCCGGTTTTTAATTTAAAAAATGGTTAATTTTGCGGTGTACTACGCTAAAAATTATTGTAAACTGAACTGTTAATGTCATAATACACGAATAAAGTGCACGACAGTGTTAATTTCTGTGGATATTGTGACTTTGAGACTATTTAATTCCCAAACAAACAAAAAGGAGTATCGCGAGCCGCGCATCTTGCTCTTTCACTCCCGCCTATAAACGTTTAGCTTCGTCTCACTCGCGCAACGCGGACATTCAAAATGATTTGTTTTGCTTGCAATAAAAAAATTGCATTGGGAGAAGTCCTGAGATGTACTGGATGCAAGACCATTCTACCTGTCCACCATTCTAGCTGTCTAAATATTACTTCGGCTACATTTACTGAGCCAAAAACCCAGCTGGAAAGTTCGTATCAGCCGATCGATTCTGTAAAAATCTCACCGTGAAAAGTTAGGTGAAGTGAGCTTTGAGTGAGCTGTCAATAGTGTCAATCCCTAGCATTAGTTGGAATGACAGCTCACTGCACGCTCACTTCACCTAAGTTTTCACGGTGAGATGGTTACAGAATCGCTCTGCTGGTGTGATCCCTGTTCGAACATAACAAGCGTGTACGAGTGACAGATGATACACCGGTACGCGGCTCCCGCTCCTGGGCCTCAAGTCTGCTATTACAATAGGTGTCAGAATGGTCTATCATTGATTTCATAATTGTTGATTTTGACAAGTTTGGTAATCTACTAATCGTCATTATGACTTTCCAGTGGTCAACCACTGACACTCCATTGAAATAAATGGCATAGAATGGTAATCTCGTACATAATGACAAATGAATGACTGACTTAGGCGGTAATCTGCTAAAATTTTGACAGTTCCTTTAATCAGTGACCTACCATTAGAACGTCATTGCTTTTAATTCGTTACGACGAGTATCGTGTTTTACTTTTTATTCATTGTAGAACTAAAAAAAGTGCAAAAATTACAATAGGTAATGATACATTTTAATTATTATTTTATATTGCATAGGTACCTAATTATACTGTATTTAGGTATTTACTGTGCGCCACTCTGCCGGGGTTTTATTGGGGCAGTCCACCGATACCGAATTTAAAATTTGGGCGCACTCCGTCCAATATTGTTTCGATAAACTTCGCCCTTCATTGGTGCGGCTGCTGTGGCCAAACGCCAGGTCTTGGTGGTTTTCCAAATAATTAATAGGCTAGTTTCCTAAAAAAATCTAATTAGTCCGTCAGTTAGATTATCAAAAAATATTGGACCCGTATTTTTTCTTTTGTCAATTATAATATAAATGATGGAGATATCGCCCGTTAAAGTTCCGCGTGACGTCACGCTATGCTACACTTTTTAGCATGGCGTGACGTCACGACCCCCACTCCCAAATTCTGACGCGCTTTATCTTTGTCATTTTTTGTTTGATTGACAAAAGAAAAAATATGTGTCCATTATTTTTCGATAATCTAACTGACGGACTAAATATAATAATTATTTTTTTACCCAGGAAACTACCTTATTAGAGCCGAAATTTGCTCAATTAGCACCATTTTGTATAAAATAAAAATTAAAGGCTTCTTCTATATAATATTAAAGACAATTTAAATATAGGTACAAACGAGAATCTAGTTAAAACACTCAAATGAAAATAAGTACAAAACACCGGCTAGAAATAAAAACAAATAAACGTCAGTAAGCAGTATTGTCACATTTGACTTTGACAGCTAAACAGATAAAATATTATTGAGTTGTAGGTATAGTTTCATATTTATCCGCGTTACACATAAATTTAATGTTTTTTGCTATTTACGAACTTCTTACTACTTCAGATTGCATAAAACACTAATAAATAATATGTATAAATATATATAAATGAAATCTGGCATGAATAAATGTTCAAATTTAGTAGTCGTTTTTCGAAAATCATTTCTACTAACGGGTTTTATAATAATGGCAACACGAAAATGTCATTATAACACAATTCTATTACGATACCATTGGCCGACCAATGATCGACCATTCAGAATTTAGCAGATTACGAACTTTTAGTAAATGCCAATGCAAAAGCAAATGACAATGGGATCGTGTTGGAATGACGAATTTATAAAAATAGCAGACTTGGGGCCCAGGAGGTGAGTTGATAGAAAAGGAATCAACTAAAAGTTGTGAAGAGACTAATTATATAAGAAAAATACTACGCCATCGGCAATTAACTTGATGGAAAGTAGCCAGAGTAGTGTTGGGCAGGACATACAAGAGGCACTTCAAATGTCAACTGAATGACAATGAAACTCAAAAAAATATTTTGTACCGCTTCACTGTGACAAAATACGAATGAAATGAATGACATACGCATTACGCGAAGCGTGTAAGCGAGTGCAAGCCATTGTCGAATGATCGCGCGTCGCTTCTTTATCTGTGGTTGGTTTATTCGACGAACACGAATAATTTAAATACTCATTCGTTCGTTTCGTTGCAAACCGCGGCGGTTGCAAATAGATTGTTTATGTTTAAGGAGTTTTGTCTTTGATTTAGTTACGTTGAGAAAGTAATAGTGAACCGGCAAAATTTGAGGTAGGGTAGGTTTTCAAGTTACAAATCTAAATACATATAGGTACTCTTTCTACAGAAGACATAATTATAATACATTACGTTTTGGCTTCCCATTATGGTAAGGTTTATGGTGTATTTAGGCAATTTAAGCAATAATCTTAGCAAAGCAAGTTTAGTCTTTTCACAACGGAAAGTTCGCATTCCAAAATAACTTTGCACTTTTACACGATGTGTGCACAATCAAAAACATACCAATATTTATGCCAGGTGTGTTTGTAGTGGTACCAGGGGGGAGGGGTAGGTATTTAGTAGAAATTGTATCCAAAAATTACCTGCCGTTTCGCATAGTTGAAAGTGGCGGCTGCGAGTGGTCAGGTGATAACCGAGAGACGGAACAGACTCAATGGTAAAAAGGTGGCAATGTTGCTATTTTTTAATTATAATATGTAACTTTTGTTTTGTTCAATACATTTTTTATGTCGTACGTTGTTTACTTATTTTGACACACAAATTGTATTTATAGTACTTAGAAGCTCAACTATGATAATGTTTGTTGAACTCATGTATGTATGTCTTAGAAGGTACCTAATATGATAGTTTCCAATATAATCCCTCATACTCCTAAGCTCAGTTCAAAGCCTCAAAAAGTGTTTTGTGTTAATAGTTCAAAAAGGTGGTACGTCACATTAATGTGACATTGTCACATTATCGAGAAATTGTCACGTTATTGAGACATTGTCCCACCTCATTTGAAGTGGTACAATGTATTACCTCTCCAAGCTGAATGAGTTACTCATACAAACTCATCAAAATCGCTGGTCCTACCCAACACTAATCCAGAGTGTTACGGATATGTTAAAAGGAGAAATATCTGCTAGATTAAATACCTACTATTGAAACAAAACTTATACAAGAGATTAAGAATTCAGTAGCAACTTTGGTCTTAGAGAATAACAAATTGAGAGAACATTTAAGTGTAGCTAATAAAAAGTGCACTTGTTTGGAAGAGGAAATTATAATCAAGCTAGTAAAGAACTTGGAAAAGAAGTATGCAATTCAACGACGACGCAGTTATCGCGCGCTGTTGCCGAGCCAGGCCCCGCGAGCGCAACACCGCTTCCGCGGACGGCCGCGTCGCTCCTACGCAGCGGTGGCCAGAAATACAACGGTTGCGGAAAATGTCAATGATAAATGGATTGAAGTGAAAAGCAGCAAAAGAAATAATCCGGTAAAGAAAGGCGGTAACACTTCAGTTACATTGTTGAAGGCGGTAGAACGGAAAAAATATCTACATGACATGTATGGAGGTTGGACAAAAGTTCTACAGAAGACAGCATTAACTAATATATAAAAGATATATTAGGACCATCCACGAACAGACACACAGTAGAGCATACAACATTTTATACCAAAACGTTAGAGGACTAAGAACCAAAACAACAAGATTTTGATCGCTGCTAAAATCGTCGGATGATATATTTGCTATTACTGAAAGTTTCCGAATCGTAAATTGATTCGTTACATCCCGTAACGAATCAATTTAAGATTCGGAAACTTCACTACCAGGATACCAGATCCTACGCTGTGACTGAGCGGACGGACGCAAGCAGGGCGGCGTATTTTAGTGGCCACATCATGTTTTGAACTGCGACGAATATTAAGGGCCTGTACTACCCTCAGATTGCGAAAATTGTCTTAGCATTAATGGCTGTAGCTTCAACAATACTGCAGTATTCACTTTGTAATTAATATACAATAAAGATGAGGACTACGGCGTGGTGTCGTCTGTTTCTAAAACACGATTGCATACAATTTTCTCAATACAAAGAAATCTCAAAGTTACCTCTAAACCGTATAATAAAAGAAGAATAATCAATGAAAGTTTTCAAATTAGGTCTTGAAACTTTGCAGGCTAATCGATCTGTGCATAAAGCAGGTGTCATCTGTTAGTTTTTATTTTTAAATTGTTTCATTTAACTTAAAAAGATGAGATTGGAAATATCAAGCTTTATAACCACTCACACCTTGAACCGCTCTGCCGCCCGGCCCCCGACAGGACCCCGATTCAGTACTTGTCAGTACCGCTTCGGCTACCAGACGAGGAACTTGTGTCACTTCGCTTGCGCTCAAAAGACCCGATTGACAACGTTTTATGTTCTGAAGAAATTATATAATAATGTAAAATTTAATTTAGATGTAAAAATAAGGCACCCGTATTTTTATTTTTTCCAAATTTTGTAGTTTTCATTTATAAAATCATCTTTGAAATGGTTTAAATGGTAATCTCACGTCAATGTCAAAACATTGTCAAAATTTAGGGAAGTAAACGTACCTATTTTTGACAGTTCCCAAATTTTTATGGTGTTTTCAATATATTCAGCAAAGCTTTTTTTATAAATAATTTTATTTGAGATAGGTTTGTGGCAATGGAAATATATTTCAAGTACCACAAATGTATAGACACAGGTGAATTTTTGAAAGGAAGGTAAGGGTAGGCGCCTAGTGCGCCTCAAAGAGATGTCAGCATAGTTGAAGCCTGCCGGGGTGGCGGGATCGTCCGAAAGGGTTACCGCTGCCCTGGTACATAAAGGGCTAAGGAAGGAACACGGGTGGGTTTTACTCAGTAAGAGTCTGACACTCCCTTCTGCTCCACCCAGAGCGGGAGGGGTCATTTGATGATTTCCCAAACTCAAAAAAAAAAAAAATCTAGGGGGTCCAAACGCCTCCTGCCGGAAGTCGGTGCCGCACGGTCTCCACTGAGGCGGCGAGCCTCCTTGCCGGATTGCCGCCATGGGATCTGGAGGCAAAAGTCGTCGCCCACATATGGGAGTAGCGAGAGGAGGCATAACGCCAGGGCGTAACTCCGCTGCCGCAAGAAATGACGGTACAGCGGACAGAGCTCCGGCGGGATCTGATGGCGACATTCTGCACTAAAGCACCCAGAACAAATATAGGAGTAAACTCACCTCTCAATAGGCTCAGTCGAGAGATCAATTCTTATATAAAATCCACTCCAAATGTTGACATATATATCATGACTCCGTAAACATCTTTAAAACTCAAATTTTAAGGTCCCAAAGCACAATCTAAGGATTCATTGTGTAACTTAATTCTTGTGTCATTTTATATTTCTGTTTATATAGTTTGTTACCACTTAATTTTTATACATTTCGAACTTAATATTTTTCTTTCTTAATTTTTAATACTTTAAGTTATCACTGTATTTGAGAATGTTGGTTCACCTGTTATCTGCTGTTATTTGATATCTTGTATACAGAAGCTGTTGGTGTACCTTTATAAATAAATAAAATAAATGGAGATTGAGATTGTCGCAACCCAGTGCTGGGCACGCCATAATTGCGGCGATAAGTCCCCTCTTTGAGGAGTGGCTGCAGAGGCGCCACGGCGCCCTCACCTTCCGCCTGACGCAGGTCCTCACTGGACACGGTTGTTTCGGGAGGTTCCTGTTCAGGAACAACTAACTTTCCTAGCAGGAGGAAACGCCACTATTACAAGCCCTTAAAAAAAAACAAATGCCACATGATACTCGTATTCGAAATAATATGTGCAAGTGTTTATAAGAAGAGTCGTTTCTTATTTCTTTGCTGTGTAGTGTATATACCATCAAAGGCAGAAGAGACTGAGTACATGGTAATGTTTACTTTATTAGAGAAATTGTGTATTAGGTATAGAAGTAATATAGTAATTTTAGGAGATTTTAATTTAGTTTCGTGCAATAGTAATGTATGTAGTTTTTTTTTTTTTTTTTTAACGTACCCCACACTAGGAATTTCTCCTGTATCGTGGGTGCATTTACAAACATTTAAACTCACATACACAAACAGCCAGACCCGGAACAACTACTTGTCGGCCATACAAATATGTGTATGTGTTGAGTGGGCGCGGTGGGGTGACGGTGTGCGCTGCCGACGAAGGTCTGCAGCCCGTGGACGTGTATCACCCGCCACTTGCGGTCGGTGTTGCAGCGTCATGTGCACAACACCAACTCATTCCACACCCGCAGCTCGCGAATCACAACCACACCCTGAGTCACAGAATAGGAATTTTCGTAAAGCAGATTACAATAAGTTATATTATTTAAATAATTTAATAGACTGGAAAGATTTATACAGTATTCAAGATCCTGATTTAACTTTAAACTTTTATAATGTAAAATATATGTAACTTTTGAAGCTAGCATTCCTCCGAAAACTAAAAATATTAGTAATAGAAGATATCCAGAATGGTATAACTTAGATATTATTAAAGAAATTAAATTAATATACAATGTGCACAAAAAATATAAAGCTACCAAATCTCAAAGTGATTATGAGGCATTCTCTCAGTGTCTGTTGCCTAAGCGCTCAGTGGGTCCGGACGGTATACCGCCCTTCATTTTGAGAGATTGCCGCATGGTATTAATAGAACCTTTGCTGCACATAATTTAATGTTTGTTTGTCGGTGGCGCACGTTCCTAGTCGTTGGAAACTTACGCGGGTGGTACCTATACCGAAAGGTCGAGGTGGTACGGATGTCAGTGACTACAGGCCAATTGCGGTACTGAGCGCACCAGTCAAGGTATTCGAGATGGCTGTTCACAATTGCCTTTATGTACAGATAGGCCCACATTTGTCTGATACGCAGCACGGCTTCCGTCCTGGGCGCGGTACAACGGGGAACTTGCTTCACCTGATGACACAGTTGGTACCAGCTGTTGACGCTGGGCTTCAGGTTGACGTAGCCTATCTGGACTTTAAGAAGGCGTTCGACACAGTCGACCACGACATACTCTTGTCAAGGTTGGCGGCGGCTATGGGCTGCACATTTCATACCGTAAAGTTCTTCGCCAGTTATCTTCGAGATAGACGTCAGTATGTGGACTGTGGCGTACATTTCTCGGAGCCCTACTACACCAGATCGGGCGCCAGTCGGGTAGTAATTTGGGACCCTTATTATTTATTGTTATGGTAAATGATTTACCAAAGGTAGCCAGTTGAACATGCACCTATTTGTGTAATTTCCTGACGACCTTAAGTTATCTGCAGTCATAAAAGACACTGCGGATCGTGACATGCTGCAGCACGACTTGGATGGAGTCACTGCATTAAACTATACTTTAATGTATCAAAGTGCTCGGTGCTTTTATTCACACGCACACGAATCTCACAACACCACCATTACAGCATGGACGGGGAGCCACTGCAGCGTATCATGGAGGTTTCGCAAACACGTGGTACACGATTGTAAAAATGCGTACAGGAATCTGGGATTTGTGCTGCGTCAGGGAAATGATTTCACAAACATCAGTGCATTGAAGTCTTTGTATGAGGCTCTTGTGAGGAATCCATCTGGAATATAATGCGGCCGTCTGGAGTCCGAGTGAAATAAAATACAAAAATATGCTCGAAGGGATACAGAAAAAATTCGTCAGTTTTATGTATTTAAAGCTTTATGGGAGATCCGTTACTGTATCGTACCTTATTTTGTCTCGATATGGTGGGCTACTACAAACTAGAAATTAGGCGTGAAGTGACACTGGCAACGTATATTTTCGTAAGTTTAAAGAGGTAGTATACAAAACTCAGGTATACTATCAGAAATAGGGTTTAATTTACCGGATAGGGGAGCCTTTCATGTCAGAATACCAGATTCTCAAAATACCAGATTCTCAAAATACCAGATTCTCAAGATACCAGATTCTCAAAATACTATATTCTCAAAATATCAGATTCTCAATCAATTAAAAAAAAAAAATCTAAATCGCCTTATATAAAACGGAGTTCTGAGATAACAAACATAAAAAAGAACCGAATTGAGAAACTCATTCTTTTTTTAAAGTCGGTTAAAAATAGTTAACTGGAAAGTTACGCGCCAAGTTTCACATGGTAGGTATCAACTAAAATATTAAAAGAGCAGAAACTAAATAGCGTAAAATACTTGAAAAGTCTTTGAAAGTCGTGGCAAGGGAAGAATATTGAGTTACTCACATCTGCAACACTGTTACGCAACTCCGGTTGAACGAATACTTTATTATTTCCAACTTAGTACTATAATTTGTTTATTTATCACATGTTTCATTTGACATTACAGATATTTAATCTAATGCGACAAAGTAACTTAAAATATACTTAACTATATAATACCTTACATGCTACACAGTACGTGGCCCTTGTGAACTCACCCAGTGTATAGGTGAATATGTCTATGGCATCTGCCACCGTGTTGAGAGTGCGCAGCGCATGAGTCAGCGGTGCGCGCACTTGGCACCACCAGTAGCTGCGGCTTGCGCCGCCGCTCCACGTTTTATTGACTTTACTTGGATGGTTTTTGAGTAAGCTTCAAGAATACGAATTTTTTCTACTTAGTTTATATTGATGATATTTTCATAACTTCCCGTAACTGATATTTACATAGCAAGTAGTGTTATATGAATTTGTGTGGGGGTAGGTACAAATAAAAGGTGAAAAATAAAAACGTTATATTACAAAAAAAAACAACCGACTTCTAAAAAAACTTTAATTTCACTTCAGACACCGACTCGAACTGGTGCACCTTTTAATTCTTTTGGTTAATATACATATATAAAACTTCTTTTTTATTCGAGTATCTATGGTTAGATCGATATTTTATCATTTTAATAGTATGTCAACAACGAAAGTAGCTGGTACTTATTCATTCATTCATTGGCTAACAACACAGGGCCTGAACCTAATAGGTGGTGAAAGTCTGTATGGAGGTTCGTCATTTTCGCCGAAGCCAATCGAACACTCGGCTCGTCAATAATATTTTAAAACTACATTATAAACAACAATTTATAAGGTAAGGTGAGGTACACATAGCTAGAGCTTGAGCTGAGTTGAGCTTTTTGACGTTCAAAAGTGCCTTTTATGTGCCTATTTGAAATAAATGATTTGACTTTGACTTTGACTTTGAGCTACCAAACAAAAGAACAACGTTGCCAGTTTCAAACACTCGCCTCTGCGCTCTCAATGTTAACATGCATGTTTCACTTCCAGTACAAACCACGTCAAAGCGTAATGTAGCGAACGGACATGACAGGTCCGGACCGGACGGGACAAAGCAGCACTCAGCCCTTTACTGTTGCTCGCAAAGCTTTGATGACGACAAGAGTCAAAACGCCTTTGTATTGAATTAGTTGAAATCATAAATGACTGAATGTGGATGGGTGTGTAAAAAAGTGAGGTATGAGGATGTGTGTTTGGTTTGGTTGCAAATTCAATCTGAAGTGTGAATTTTTACATTATTTACTTACCTACATAGTCTTATCCTCACTGACACTTTACAAAAAACAAAGTCTTCTTATAAATACCATACAATTGCTAATTAATCCACGTGCAAATTCTAAACATTGCCTAAAACTTAACGAACTCATTAGTTTGTTTACCGACATCGACACCGTGCGCTCTATCATTCATTTCATATCATTCGTTATAGATAATTGGTACTCAAGTAAACGTCTTTGATAGAGTACTGAAATTTCAGTCGACTACTGAAACAAATTCGCTGCTTTGTTAATTAAACTTAAGTTTATTATGCAGTATTGAAACCCGTTTCGATTGTGTATTTGTTAAATAGGAAAATGCAACAAATGTTAAGGTTTTCAGTTATTAACTCGAAGAGTACACTGTGATGCTCTTGAGCTCAGAACGGTATAGCGAATCACTCTTCGCCGATGGTACGGTTCGCTGAAATTACTCTTAGTCGACGGTTGGTTCCACGAATAATCTCTTCTATGCGCGCTTTTTAGCACAAAACAACAAACGCCTGAAGACGCGAAGCTACAAAATAGCTATTGTTTTGTTATTTAAATGTTCTGGTATGCGCAAGGGAGAGCAGCCTTCGATGTCAGAAAAATGTAAGTAACATCAAGATAAAGCAAACAGCCTGCGATTCACGTCGACGCGGGCGGCGGGCAGCGCGGGCGGCGGGCTATTGCGAGACTTACGAGTTGCGAGTCGCAACTAGGGTTACCATATCTCAGAATTTGTCCTGAGATTTCAGGATTTTTAGGCTGCAAACAGCGGATTTTGGAAATCTCAGGATTTTTCGATTTTGAATAAAATACAGCAGATTAAAAAAATAATAATTAGAAAGAACTTATAGAAAAACATATAATTGTTTCTTCTTTGGATATATTCACAAATCAACGTAATTAACATCAACATATTTTTAGACTTAGGCTCAACTTATGTGCACAAAACCAATACTTAACTAATTTTCCATAGTTTTAAATTACGTATGCGACAAAATCTCAGGACTTTTCTATGGAAATCAGGCTTTTTGTCAGGACTTTTCAATTTTCCATCTGGTAACCCTAGTCGCAACGCTTTATAAACGGAATAAGGGCGCCGAGTGCATCTCACATTGACTTGCTCCATTTTAGTTTCACGCCGTTATCGGTCGTGAAGTTGATTACTTAGATGTATTTAATGATTATAATAGCGCCGATTCCCTTGTTCACAAACAAAACTAAATTTAAGTTCAGTGTATCTATTTCTTTCTATGTCATAAGTTTAGTCCTGTCAAATTAAGATACTCCATAGCAAGTTTAGACGTGATTAAAAACATGACGACTTAAATTCGTCAATTTGCGTCAGCGCTGACTAATTTGACAGGATTCAAAAGGGAAAAAGAAATCTAAGCAATCAGTAAACTGTGCTGAGAAAAATTGAAAACTGAAATCGTTAAAGTGCTGATGTATCGAAAACTACGTGATTTTTAATCTATATATATAAAAATGAATCCATAATTCCCTTGGTCATGCCATAACTTGAAAACAACTTTACCAATTTCATCCATCTTTTTTTTTTTAATTTGCTAATATTTTGAAGAAGGTTCTTACCGAAAAAAAATTAAGAAAGTTACTTCACGCGGACGAAGTCGCGGGCAGAAGGTGTTTTAGTAAATATAAGCATATTAAACTTACAAGAAAAAAGACACCCCACTAACGTACGCATTTACCAGTTTACCTTCCCCTGGAAGAAGTGTCTTGGATTCGCGACTTAGGCGTAATTATAGATTGCCAACACAAGTTTAAACACTATACTTATAGATGATATAGCTCAGAAGCCTCGCGTCTTCGCGTCGGGTTTTGTAGCGCGACAGATCAGGGAATTTAGGGCTCCAAAAGTTACAATACCAGTTTTTAACGGCATCGTTTACAGTTTGTTGGAGTATGGAATCCTACTTAAGATGTCTACCCTAGTAAATTAGAGCGAGTTTAAAAACACTTTCTGCCAACTTCTGTTAATAACCAATGTAGAAACCTCAAATCCTATGAATCAAAGTTAAAATATTTCATACTCTAAAACAGGGCTGTCGAAACCAGAGGGGCAGTTCTCGTAATTTTAAGAACGTTCACAGTCTGATCTCAGTCTCAATCTGTCAAAATATACTTCTAATTTCCCTACATTTTGACAAGTTTTTGACATTTGTTTGACCCCGAGATGAGACTGCGACTGGATTTTGAACGTTTTAAATTAAGAGAATTGGCCTTCAGATCTAAATAGATTGGAGGGCCCAACCTGAAATCGTGAAAAAAAATCAGTTGATCCATAGATTTATGTTCGCATAACTCGACATAATGTATGGATCAACAGATTTTTTATGCACAATTTTAGGGTTGGTGCCGTAGTAAAAGTTGTTCATAATGATGAGTACAATGACCCCTTTTAAGGATTAAAACGATCAAAATTTAACGGTGTATACCCTGTTATCTTTAGTGCTTAAGGATAGCAATAGGGTTTCTGTTACACATTGTATATTAAGATTAATAATTAATTTTAACTACTTAGCTCATACATTGTGTATACTGTGTTCACTATTTTAGGACATGCAGTATTATGTGTATTTTTTAAGTTTACCTAGTATATGTATTAAGATTAATAATTAATTTTAACTACTTAGCTCATACATTGTGTATGCTGTGTTCACTATTTTAGGACATGCAGTAAAATGTGTTTTTTTTTAAGTTTACCTAGTATATATATTAAGGTTAATAATTAATTTTAACTACTTGGCGCATACATTGTGTATACTGTGTTCACTATTTTAGGACATGCAGTATTATGTGTATTTTTTTTAAGTTTACCTAGTATTATGTATTTAGATTAATAATTAATTTTAACTTCTTGGCTTATACATTGTGTATGCTGTGTTCACTATTTTAGGACATGCAGTATTATGTGTTTTTTTAAGTTTACTTTGTATACATAATTATGTATTAAGATTAATAATTAATTTTAACTACTTGGCTCAAACATTGTGTACACTGTGTTCACTATTTTAGGACATGCAGTATTATGTGTATTTTTTAAGTTTACCTAGTATATGTATTAAGATTAATAATTAATTTTAACTATACTTGGCTCATACATTGTGTATACTGTGTTCACTATTTTAGGACATGCAGTATTATGTGTATTTTTTTTAAGTTTACCTAGTATATATATTAAGGTTAATAATTAATTTTAACTACTTGGCTCAAACATTGTGTACACTGTGTTCACTATTTTAGGACATGCAGTATTATGTGTATTTTTTAAGTTTACCTAGTATATGTATTAAGATTAATAATTAATTTTAACTATACTTGGCTCATACATTGTGTATGCTGAGTTCACTATTTTAAGACATGCAGTAATATGTGTTTTTTTTAAGTTTACCTAGTATATATATTAAGATTAATAATTAATTTTAACTACTTGGCTCATATATTGTGTATGCTGTGTTGACTATTTTAGGACATGCAGTATATTATGTGTTTTTTTTTAAGTTTACCTAGTAAGTATCTAACTATTGCCCGATTTATAGACCATTTTTTTTTTAATCAGGTCAACTCTAGCACATAAATGTATTGCCTGTGCCCATGACGTGCCAACAAACAATTTTGACTTAATGTCTACTGGAAAAAGAAAGTATTCACAATAATACTCTTTATTTGCAACTACTTATATACTTTCACAATAATACCGTTTTACTTCTACTTCTTCATACAGTAATGTTAACATTAACAGTTTTATATTTATTTAAATGAAAGATCAAATTAGTGCGATTTCTGCAGTTGCAAACTTAATAACGTAACAAAATAATTTAGGCACGGAAAAAAATGATTTCAGAAATGTAGGTAAGTAGTGTCTACCTCAACCTAAATTCATGAAATGATGCCGTGGCCAAATTATTTTGTTTCGTGCCACCCAATGGCACGCGTGCTCTGGGTCGCCGTCCTTGTCCTACGTGAACGGGTTTACAAACTTCCAAGTTATGGACTAAAAGGAAGTTGGCGATAATTGCCTTGGAATGGAACCCAATTCTGGACAAGTTCCGTCCATATAAGATAACGTACGTTTTCGGGTAAGTAAACTGATTCACTAAAAAAACTTACATGGAGTTCGATAAGTTAAGGGTAGGTACATGGCATGTTCAGGTAAATTACCAATAACCAACTACTACTTATTAGGGTTGCGTACGTACGAAAGAAAAAACGGATCTCTTATAGGATAACTCATTTGTTTACCTGTACGTCGGTCACTGCCAATTTGCTATGAATCGAATGGACCGATTCAATTTGAATACTTATGAATTGATGTGACCCAAACAAGGACGTGAAACGAATTTTAAATCTGGGAGTCACTTTTGGGAGACACTTATAAAAGAAAAAAAAGTGTAGCATATTGTACCAGGAGCTTACTGCGAGCGTCTCAAATACTTATATATTTATTACTATTGTAAAATAAATAGTTTTAAAGTTATTTAAGAAAATAGATGAATATTGAGCACCTATGAGCAATTTTGAAAAAGAATACCTACGTAAAATAATTTTATACTTATAGATTACAGGAAAACCTTTAATTCGTGATTAAAAGTTTGCATTTCACCCGCACCCTAATTGCGTAACACACTATCAATCACAATCGGAATCATTTTGAAGGATATTGCTAATCGAATCAATCAACTCAGCCTATCGCAGTCCACTGCTGGACATAGGCCTCTCCCAGGCTGCGCCACAACACCCTGTCCTCCCCCTTCCGCATCCAGTCCGCCCCTTCTTTAGCTCGAAAAATATAACATGTCCCAAAAAATTGTCTGCTCAATAACGTAAATAACGCAATGAATGTTGTCGAACTGTCAAAATGAAAGCCATTCCTAGTCTTAGTTTGTTACGCAAATACCCCGCTGTTAGTTCCAAGAATGTATTCATTTCCTTGTTTCTTTATTTGTAGCTTCAGAATAGTAAATAAAACAGACTAAGTACTTAGCGCCTACCCTTTCAAACTTGTCTTGCTTGCAGTCTGGAGCAGCCCGACTTGCAATTTGTTTTGAAGTTTTCTCGAGTAACTACCTAAATAACTGCCTACTTATTCTGCTTTGCCACGTTTACAGCTATTATTAAAGGTGCTTATTTTCATGGAACTGTGGCCTTAACTTACTATTATAATATATTACGTCTCCACTCTCCGTAGTTTTTATTTACAAGCTCACAGCAAACTAGATCAAAGGAAGTGCAATTTTATTTTACTGGTACTGATTAGATGCCCGCTAAATGATTTTAGTGCGGCAGTGTAACAATAAAGCTTGAGCTTGTTTCAAAGGAAAAATATTGTTCTCGGATAATAGAAATTTAATATAATAAGTGTCCTGGAGAGTTAGTTATCTAGAAAAGCTTTATAAAAATGAAGTGAGTGCTGTGTAAAACGCAATTTTTCATGCCCATTAATTTGTCAGATGCAAATATTTCGTACCTAAGTTTATATGGCACATTAGTCTGCCTTCGTGGGATATCTTATCTCGCATCTCAACAAAACAAAATCTGCACGACACAGGCACCTTTTTGTTTTGTTATAAATGGCATCTCTCAGGTCAACCTAGAAGGTTGTAGGCTGCTTAATCGGGCTTGCCTATGGGTGGCTCAATAATTTAAGGCCTCCAACCAGGGCTCCACACGGGCACTTATCTTATTATATTATCTATTTATATTTGGAAATTCGTAACCAGCTTGCACTGGGGATGACCAAACAACTAGAGAGAGAGAGAAAGTTCCATCTTTGTATCAAAGATGGAACGGTCGAGACGAAAACTAAATAACGTAGGTACTTCATAAAAGACTTATATTTTTCCTTTTGCGCATTCAGCTTATTAAAGTATGAAATTGCCGATTTGTAATGAAAAATTGAAATTCGTTTTTTTTTTTTAATTTAACATATTTATTTAATCAAAATAATTACCAATATTATATATACATTGCTGCCATTTAATAGGAAGGTCATTTATGCATTTGCGATAGAACTCTCGTGATCTAGATTCGACAAACTGTGTGAAAGCATTTTGTACTGCCTCCTGAGAAGAAAACTTTTTATCACATAAAAAATTGTCCAAATCACGAAAAAATTGGTAGTCCGTTGGAGCACGGTCTGTCGAATACGGAGGGTGATGAATGGTTTCTAATTGCAGTTCCTGTAGAGTTAAAACGGTTTCTCGTGCTGTATGAGGTCTCACGTTATCATGGAGCAATAATGGTGAAGATCGATTCATGAGTCGGGGCTGTTTCACTGCTAGTTTTGCTATCATTGTTCGGAGTTCGGCACAGTAGACATCTGCCGGTATTGCTTGACCAGGTCGGAGAAAGCTATAGTGAATAACACCATGCTGAGACCACCAAACAGTTACCATTACCTTTTCATTGGTAAGCTTTGCTTTAGGACTCTGTTGCGGCGTTTGACCTGGGGTCAGCCATTGCATTTTTCGCTTACGGTTATCATAAAGAATCCAATTTTCATCACATGTCACAATTCGATCCAATATTCCTTAATTTCTGTATCAATTCAACAAGGCAACACAAGTTTCAACAAGCGTTTCTTTCTGCAGATCAGTCAAATCATGAGGCACCCATTTCTCATATTTTTTATTTTATTGATTTGACGCGAATGAGTCAATATTGTTGGTAAGGTAACGGTAAACTATGCCGCTAATTCCTGGGTAGTTTGGCTCGGATCGGCTTCCACCATCTCTTTCAATTCATTGTTATTCACCTGTGTAGGCGGTCTTCCACGTGGTTCGTTCTTCCAATCAAAGTTTCCATCACGAAAGCGTTTAAACCAAAATCGCACGGTGCGTTCATTAGCAGTCCCCTCTCCAAACGCAACATTGATATTGCGAGCTGTTTCTGCCGCGTTAGTTCCGCGTCGGACCTCGTAATAAAAAATAACTCGAATATTCGAAGTATCCATCTTTCTTGTCTAAGCTGAATAAAAAAAACAACTGAAAGTCGATAATCGAATGTTGCACATTTTTTAAAAGAAGAACTTCATAGGTACCATGTGAAAAAAGTTTCACTCAAAAATCTCAAAACATGAAGGTTCTATGTCAATTCGAAGTACCTATTACAATAAAACGGCAATTTCATACTTTAACGCGTATTATTTTGAGAGAAAATGTAGTGGGTTACAATATTCATTGTTACACATAACTTAACAAGAACGTAGTAGGTAAGTAACTTCCTACTTCGTAAATAATAGCTTAGGACATCAAATGAATTCAAGCACGTTGCACAAAAAACACTGGAAAAGTGTCCAAAAGGTCAGCCTTTTGCCATCCAAAATGACAATGCAGATTATCTAAGTAAATACTACTACTAGTACTTATAATTAATTATTTTTGGTTATTGCGAATTTGTCATATTGTGCCGCATACATACTTAGGTAGTAACACGCCAAAGGAAAGGTGGCCTGGTAGAGTAGAGAATTCCTCTACCACTACTGTAACTACCGTATAAAACGAACCTTTAAAAACAGCTTTGATGGGAACATTCAAAAGACCGGGATTGAAGCTTCATTATATGAATTATACACTTTATGAGGAAGCAGCCAAGTGGTTCGATGAATGTACGTTTGACGAGTAGATATTGCATTGAATGGAAGGCGCGATGAATGCACTTGTTAATATCGGTCCCTACGTATTTGTAAGCCGCCTGTGACTGCCATGCAAATTGCGTTTGTGGGTCACGAGTTCGAATTTTTGTTTTAAATGTTGGTTCCAGTTTTATGAATAGATATACCGGTTTATTGCTTTCCACAATGTTATAATTATTTAAGCACAAGGCTTTATTTAAACAAATTATATGAATTTCGTATAATTCAAGTCTGATGATAATAAATAAACAATTTACATTGAAATAACAACCGCAATACATAGTATTAACTGGATTCGTCATAAATTTTCGGGCTTTCAATTCAAAACGAATGAATAGAGAACACTCTATTCATTCGTTTTGAATTGAAAGCCCGAAAATTTAACCACAACTATTTAAAAGGCAATGTAACAACATTGCCTTTTAAATAGTTGTGGTTTATTTCCGAAAAGGTGTTGTGATTTACTGGTTTACGTTACAATCACAACGGATACATTGCTACTAACTAAAGGCCCTTGTCAAAATTAAAGTTGAACTTGAAAGACCCATGTGATGCATTTGCTTTGTCTAAATTAATATTCTGAAATTACGGTTAATTGCTTATGTTAGGTACTTAATACGGGCTGGTGTCCGCAATTCCACGTCAATATGTGTATTTAACGTACGGGTGTTTAATTATGACTGTTTTCGGTAGTAATAGGATAGTTTCGTATTGCCTTTTCATTTAAGTCAAATTACGTGTTTTCATAACTATTTTTATTCGTTACGACACATATTGACTAATTCGCATTATGAGCAATGATGGTTACCGTCATAAGTACGCGAAATGACCAATCGCTTATTTAATTGCATTAAAACATAAAATGTGTTAAAGGTAAGTATTAATTGCATTAAAACATAATTAATACCTACTTATGTTAAAGCTAAGTAAATATGATTTTAAAAACTAGCTGCGAAAGCATGTGTTTTGGCTTAAATGAAAAGAGAATACGAGAAAACTTAAGGTATCAATCAACTCAGCCTATTGCAGTCCACTGCTGGACACAGGCCACTCCCAGGCTTCGTCACAACACCCTGTCCTCCGCCTTCCGCATCCATTCCGTCCCAGCCAGGACTGCTCCTAAGGTCGTCTGTCGAACTTAAGGTATATTTACCTGATAGTAAGTCTGTTACGTATTTGTTTTCCGATCATAGGAATCAATTGCAATCGGTTTATAGTTCGTGATCACCAAATTACGTAAACTTTCGAGTGAATAATGGCTCCGATTCCCTTGTTCACGCACTAAACTAAATTTAAGTCCAGTGCTTCTTTTTCTTTCTATTTCATTAAGAAAAGGACAGAAGATAAATATTAGTAAGTCAAATTAAGATACTCCATACACAAATTAGACGTGACTACATGGCTACTAAAAATACGTCAATTTACGGTAGACGCTGACTAATTTGACAAGACTAAACAAATATATTTATCTTCTGTCCTTTTCTTAATGAAATAGAAAGAAAAAGATGCACTGAACTTAAATTTAGTTTAGTTTGTGAACAAGGGAATCGGCGCCAATATCTTATAAACATGAACCCTAGTTATCCCGGTTAAAGGGCCGGAAGCAACGCTTGTTAACTGGTTATACACCTACGACAAATAAATCAGGGCTCACCAACGAAAAGGCTAAAACTTCCGCTAAGTGCGCAAATAAGGGAAAGTACATACCAAATTCAAAGAGTTTCGTATATAATAATAAATTTATTCACAAACTTTTTTACAAGAATATATCATTATTGCAGATTACAAGCATGATGCCTGGTGATACATGTATACCTATTCGTTTCAAATTAACATGGCAGAATTTAAAATTATGATTCTAAAATATGTTTCGCCTGGATTCAGTACATATTTTTTTCAGCAACTGTCTTTTCTTCCAATAGGTAATCAAATTAATTGCCTTGTTAACGTAAGAAGATGCTGCTTCACAAAAATCTACAATACTATTGTCACTTGTTTGACTTCAATCGAAGGACGAATGTGTATCCATAAGTAGGTACTTAGGTGCTGTGTCGCCACGTGCCCTTTGATATGCACGATGCTCATTATCTATTGAAAATATAAAAATGAGACGGCAGTACCATCGTCACTGTATGTATTAATTTATGTTGTTTGAACTCCTGAACCGCTAAGCCCCTTGATACGTGTGATAACGTTGTCTGAGTCGTATGATACCCACAACCACGCTGTGTCTAAAAAAAATCGTCTTACAGTAAGTACCCTCCAACTCAATTTTTTGCCTCACTCTGTGATTCAATACTGATGGGACAAAAATGCAGCCTACAGACTGTTCAAGATGCAGCTAACTTTTTGTCTGAGCTTAATTTAGATTTTCCGTTCTTACAGTTTTACTCGTTTTTACTCTGTCCATTAAAAAGTTACCTGCGTAGTATTTTCAATTCGATAAAAAAATCCAGCCAAAGTGGTTTTAGGTATAATTGAGACAATTCAGAAAGGAATCTATAAGCTTGTATTAAACAATAGGTACTATGCTCGAATCAAGACACGAACAGAGTTATGTCACAAGCAGTAGGTACCTAATTCAATTTACGTTGTCAGGATCAACGTGCAACGCATGAAATTCAATTAAAATCTGTACTGAGCCACTGAAACAGAGCCAGTCAGTATGCTTATCACTTATGGGATGACAAAATATCATCCATTGGGAACGTAGACCTAGAGCAAATATACCTACAGATAACAATTTTAGAATTGAAGCCCGACTTCGCCTTATCAGAAAAGATATCAGTTATAAATACCTAATTATAAATACTTGATTGTAGTTGTTAGTAGGTAAATCATCGTGTAATCGAACTAAATAGGTGCTCCATAGTTGGCCACACCAAGGTATGATGTAATAAACGTATTAATTCAACCATAAATTATTCATGTCAATGGCAACGCTATTTTTGACTTCATTGTGGTACATACTGGGTGCGTCCGGCGCTCCTTAGTTATGGTCCATAGAGCCAGCTGATATCTCTGTAGAGCTAACCAATTAGGTATATCTGTACCTTGGTACTTGGTACAAGCCTGGGGTAATTGTCAGGAGATCAATCCAGCTAAATCAAGAGGACTCGAGTCAAGTTTCACCAAACAGACGCATAGATAGGAATGCAGGGATATAAATGTCATATAGGGCAATGGAAAATATCAGCTCTGCAAAAATCCTCAGGCGATTGTAAAATATCCGATAATTGGGAATTTAAAAAACATTTTCGAATACATCCACGATATTTCCAGAATCATTGCAAATATGAACAATTTTAACGCTATGTTGATGGTACTGTACCTAGGACTAGTACATTCATTGATAATATTGTCGACAACGGAAGTACAGTTACTCTGGATCTGACATAGCAAACATATTTAATAACTTTTTCATTGATGTAGTTCAAAATTCTAGTAGTTCTGCCTCTGTCAATAATGGGTCTGAGCATAGCACATCAAATTTAAAAAGTAACGATTCTAGTATTTTTTTAAACCCATGGATGCAAATGAAGTCTTCAACACAATAATTTCATTGAAAAATTCTAAGTCGGCAGGGTATGACGAAATTAATTCGGACTTACTGAAACGTATTGCCCGATTTATATCGGAACCTTTGGCTCCCATTATAAATATATCTTTTGAACAAGGATGTTTTCCAGACAAACTTAAGCTATAGTTGTCTGGAGAAATTCCTGTGACATCACGAGGGTGTTCATAGCACAGATAAAATGCATTCGGGCACTTTACGGTATGGATTGGTCGGAATCATGTAAACCGATCTTTAAATCTAATAATCTAATCTAAGAATCTACTAACTGTTCCCTGTATACATTTATGAAGTAGCTAAATTTGTTAAATACCACAGTCATCTTTTCACCACCAACGACAATACATTTAAACGCAAAATTAACTACCTGCCCCTAAGAATGCCCTAAAAATGCCTGTGCCTAAGCTACAACTCTTCAGAAAGAACTGTGCCTATAAGGCACCTCTAATTAACTCTTTGTCCAAAGGAATGACCGATCTGCCATATAAAAGGTTCAGCAGTGCGATTCTGTAACCATATCACCGTGAAAACTTATGTGAAGTGAGCGTGGAGTGAGCTGTCATTCCAACTAATGCTAGGGATATTTGACACTATTGACAGCTCACTCTAAGCTCACTTCGCCTAACTTTTCACGGTGAGATTTTTACAGAATCGATCGGCTGTTGTGCCTTGCGAAAATGGTTAACACAGGAGAGCTTCTACACTGTTAAAGATTTTTTTAATAAAAGCACATGCCGATTTGTTGTCCACTAAGACCTGATACTGAGACCTGAAGATACTGGTTATTCCTCTTATTTCCTGTGACTTGGTCTTTAAAAAAAATTTAAGTAATTGAAATCACTGTAATTCTAATAATTGTTATTTAAATGATTGTAATAATTGTAATTAAAATTTTCTTATAAATTGTAATAATTCTAATAATTGTAATTTTAAAAATGATTGTTGTAAATTAACTATAATTTTGCATGCTCGTAATGAGGGTGAAATATGTCCTGTGCTATAATTTAATTTAACATCTTGTGTACCCACCATATTTGAGGCATATTTAATTACAATCAAATATTTGCTTCAGATAAAGAGAAAAATGTATTGCTTTCGTAAACCACGTTCGCTGAAGGACGTATCTACGAGCTACGTAACCAAGTCAATATAAATGATAGATATTGGCTGTATCATCAATTTACAGCATTTTCACTTTTTATTTCCAATTAATTTTAGTAAATTGATAAGTATACTGGTACGCAGTAAAAGTGAAGAGGAAAGGTTTTTTCTACTTCTACGTCTATTGCTGAATACGTATCTACTTGATAATACTAGTACAACCTACTTATATCCACCATGTCCGAATATTTGGAAAACCTACAACTTTATTTAAAACACAGTCAGTCTTAATTATTACAAAACGAAATCTAAATTTAGTTTTAGCTTAAACCTTTGAGCCAGTATTTCGAACTTTATTTCGAGTTAGGCAAAGTTTTGAATACTAAAATGACAACTGAGCTCCGTACTAAGCTGTCATTTTTGACTAAAGAACTGCATTTATATAACAGTTAGGTTCTTAATTCAATAACTGGTTTGGTGGTTTAAACCTGATCTAAAGAAAAATTTCGTTTTTAAGAAGGGTGAGTCAGTTTCAGCAACACTGACATAAAGGTACCAAAGCAAATTTTATTTTGACCAGCTTTAATTACAATATACAAGCTAAGACTAAAATATATAGATTAAGTATGTAGTTACAAGTATTTATATTAATAAAAAATGGAAGAGCTCATTGGCTATCAAAAAATGTACCAAAGTGAGTAAGTGTATTGCATATTTTAGCATGAGCATAATCAGCCTATAACCTATTCCCAATGCTGGGACACAGGCCTCTCTTCGAGAGGGAGTGGTCTACCACGCTGGCCCAGAGTGCGGGTTGGTACATGTCACATGTCTTAAAATTTTTGGTTCTTGGGCATGTCGGGTTCCTCACGATGTTTTCCTTCACCATTTTGAGAGCAGTGGTAATGCATTTGTATACTCAATGTAAAGCGTTACCTCTGGGCCACCACTGCGCTAAGTGGTAAGTCAAGTGCATTGATCTCACATTAAATACGAATTTAAAGCTCTTCTTAAATATTACTAGCGCAGCGGAGCTTGGTATATTTCAAGAGGCAAGATCAGTTGAGGGCTTCACTCACAATTCGAGTTGAAAGTAATGCGATGAATAGCTCACAGAAAATATTAAGACTATCGTAACCTATTATAACGTATTTATATAATTATACGTAACGTAAATATTTGGGACACGCCCCTATGGCTTAGGAAAAGGTACCTACGATGGCCCATTTTCTATCATAAATACATAATGATTGCAGCCAGTCTTGACTTGCCTTCTAAGAAATCGATACCGATAAACAATTACTGAACTGGCTTGTTGTCAAGCACGCACGGCCAGTGCTTACACTGTTAAAATAAAATTACTCTTTGGCTTGAAGCAAACCAGACTGTTTATTAAATCCTAGTTTCAGACCAACAAAATTGGACCAGTTGATTTTGTTTAGTTTTGCGCAGAGGAAAAATGATGTTTTCCAACGATGGCTGCAAAAGCCACGGATTTGCCTAAAAAGCGTTCATATAAAAAAATACTTACTAAAACCGTAATTTCTTTTACTTCTTTGAAAACTCGATTGGCCGATTGAAAAACAAAGAAGAGACTAAAAATAAAAATACGCGTAACTGGATAAATACTGAAATCGCTTGAATTTAATGTAATTAAGTAACACAAAGGTGGTATGTGCTTCGGCAATCTTCGTGTTTCCGAATTACCACGAACGTTGCGCCACAATGTAAACCCGCACTGCCCAGACAGCTTCTAAAAGCTTCTTCTTCTTCTAACATTGGGTTACCTTCTCCGGTCGAACCTCGTCATCTGTCACTCAAACGTTTTGAAAAAGATTTTTGTAATCGCATAAGTATAACAATTGATTTGACGGCACGGTTGGCGCAGTGGTTAAGCGATTGACTGCTGCGCTGCGTCTCGCGGGTTCGATTCCCACACGGAACAAATATTTGTATGGCCTACAAGTAGATGTTCCGGGTCTGGCTGTTTGTGTATGTGAGTTTAAATGTTTGTAATCGCACCCACGACACAGGAGAAATCCCTAGTGCGGGGCAACGTTTTTTGAAAAAAGGTAATTAAATGAAAAAAAAAATAAAGAAAGAAAAAATTATTACACACGGAACTAATGTTGACGAAGTGACTTACGTCTACTGTATCCTAAGTAAGGTGGTATACCTACTACAGGATAACTTCACATTTCCAACAAATACACCCAGTTTATTCTCCCGTTCTTCAGTTTATTATAATTAGTTTGAACAGGAATTGTAGCTTGAATATTGCGTCAGAATTCGGATTTACAATTGAACATCCCACAATAGCCACTGACAGTTAATTAACCGAACCGGTAATCAAAACTCAGAACCAGGTAATTCAATAAAGCTCAAAGTAAGAGCATGTCTTACGCCAGTTCGTGTGTTCGCTACAGATACAGATACAGATACAGGCAGAGGTTCCTATGCTTACATGCACGTGATATGCAGGCTACCGCAGAAACCCGCTTTAGAATAGAGAATACACACTCGGACTGACGAGACTCATACTTGTATTCTCACCTTTTGTGATCAGTGGAGTTAAATATATGTAAGTATATCTTTAAGAGCAAACATAAAGTCGTAAATTTCAGATGAAAATTGAGTAAATAGAGCTATCAAGAACTGTAAATTGCATCAATTTGATATGTCTCGTACTGGACTCTAAACCTTTTAAGAAGAATGTTTTCGAGAGTGGAAAAGTGCTAGAAATGGCCGTGTACAATTACGAATCTGCCAAACTTAATAAATGGGGTCTGTGCTGTCTGTGTGTATTTTTAACGTTTAACGTTTAAGTATTATTAAACGCGGACGTACGTTTACCGATTTAGCTACTTCGTATCGCTCCGAAAAAATATTCCTAGTTTTGGTTAACTTCATAGTTTTACATGGATCTATGAGTAAGTATATAAAGTCAAACGTATTGTATTGAATAATACGTTTGACTTTATGTAATAATAGATCTCCGAAATACCACGTCAGATATAAGTAGATGGTCATTTATTTCGTTGGCCCACTAGGCTCTGAAGAGATAATGTACCTAATATTTCATGGAACTGCGTTTGGATTAAAACACGATTTCGGACACAAAGCTACGAGCACAGTAACGACTTCTAATAATATTAGGAACATTGAAACCTTATCAGGTTTCCACCCACTGCCATATGTTCGTTGTGGCTCAACAATATCTTGTTGAGCCACAAACGAACATATGGCAGTGGGTTTACAAAGGCTCTCTCCTAGAAACCTTTAAGCTCGGGGCGTCAATATCACACAAGTAAGTAATTGTTTTTAAATACAAACATATAAACTTGAAATTCTGAAAATACGGTACGAACTCTAAAAAATAAAAATAAAACAAAATAAGAGCCAGACCTGACACAACACTCCGATTTGATTATTGTGGTTCAAACACAATACCGTCCTATTTTTTGTGGTGAGTTTGCATTTAATAAACTAATGGCTTTTTTGGGTTTGCAAAGTTGCGAACTGCAGACTATATTTAATTAATCCTTACTGATTGATTTGTGATTTGTAAAATCCAATTTGGATTCTGGCAAGCTAATTATGATAATTTTGATCTTCTGTCCTATGAATTTGAACCTTAGTAGTTACTCGTAAACTTGCTTCGTTCCGATGAGAATGCATTTTTATTTGTTTGTTGATGCCTGATGTTGCAGCTAGGATTGTCCCTAGCTCCCTGATCGAGGGAACTCTCTAACATAACGGTTACCTACCTACTAACTTTTTGGTTAGTCTTCATAGAAAATGGAACATTAAATAGAATATAATAAATTTATTTGCTTTAAAACATGGTACATTATATTATAAGGTCTTATAAATAGAATTATGATCTTACATGTTTCGCCAAGGACTAGCATACTAAATGCACACTGATATACACATCGGAGACATATCGGAGGTCCTAATTCCTCTCGTACAACCCGCATTAACAACCCATTGTGCATTGATTACAATTCCATTTTTATGGATGACAACGCTCGCGCCCGCCGGTCTAGCGTGTGCATCCGATAGTGCACATCTGGGATGTTCTGAAGTGACGTATAAGAGCAGTATAGCCCGCTTTGCAAAACATCAGGGAGCTGAAGAATGAATTGTCGCGGAGTGGAACGTATTCCACAAGGATAGGAGGATATTTCTAATGGTTTCCATTAGAAATAGCCTCGATAGCATGCCCAGACGAATGCAAGCTATTATTTTAGAAAGAGGGGGCTACACTCGTTATTCATTTTAAAACAAACGCTACATTATTTTTAAAAAAATATTAAATCTTAACCGTTTTTACTTACAGGGTAGGTAAACTAATGATTTTGTTGTGTTTTGACTTAGACATCTGCATTTATCAATTATTTAATCGAAATTGACAGAAGCTACTCCCTGCGTATACATTTTCAAGATACTGAGGATACAGGCTACTTAGAATAATTAAATTAACTGAAGGTATCCAATGCACTGCACTAGGTTTTTGGCTAAGGTTTTTTCTGCAAAAGTTTTTTAAATTTTCCCGCTGCCCGTCGTCGCGTGCATGCGCAATTTTTCGCAATGTCTACGAGTCTGTTACGTAACGTCTACGAAACTGCTACGCAAAGTCTACTAGACTGCTACGCAATGTTTACGAGGCTACTACGCAAAGTCTATGAGGCTGCTATACGCAGCGTCTATACTAGCGTTATGTTCTCAGGATAGGTTTTGGTAGTTTATGTATTATTACAATCGAGTAGAGCCACGATAATAATTATATTATAACGGGTATACCGATAGTAGGTACCTATAATTTTTCTACGGCATTAATTAACTATTAAATAGGGTTTCATTATGGTTGTGTACTTGTGTTGTATAAGCAAACTTATTGGCTTTACAAAGTGGCTACTGTATCAAAGGCATTCAACACGTAGATAATAGAAATTACTACAGTGACATCACTTTCTCGTCGTTGACGCCTGGATAAAACTTATTTAGTTTGGTAACTTTGACCTATGTATGAGAATTATCCGTCGGAAGTGTTTGTCAATTTCAACATTTTGATTCCGGATTTTAGATATCCAACGAACTAAACAACTTTGTACCTAACACTTCTTACCAATTTTGAACGGGCTTCAGAAATTAGGAGATCCTCAATTCTATTGTGTTTTCCTTCAGCTCCAGAAATTCTTGAAGGATTTTGTTATTGCTGCCAAACTAAAGGCAAATGAATACTCAATAAAAACAAATCTACCTTTTCCCAACTATGTTGATTTCGGCTTCCAGTGTAACCGGATGCTGAGCTGAATACCAGTATTTTACATGGCGCGACTGCCTATCTGATAATCTGGTCTCCACATTGTTCCTTTTTTATACAACAATAATCTCTTTGAAATAATTTTAGACTATTTCATCTTCCGACACTTTTCGTACTTTACTAAATTGCTAACAATAAATCATTATATTATATTGTTACAAAAATATGCCAATTCGAAACCGCGCGCCTGTCTTCAACACTACTGTTTGCTCTTGGCTCCAATCAACGTCTAATTAGTGTGCTTCGTATTCTGGAATTCAACAAAATGACTACATAACTGATTTATTTCTTGGAACGTACCGGTTAACCTAAAATCTGCAATCCCTGAAAAAGTACTTAAGTATCTCTGACTAATTAGTTCTAAACATACATACCTACTGTTTAATGATGGAATCAGTATAAAGATATTATCAAAGATTTAGTAGTAGGTACGATATACCTACCTCACTAGACGAACTGAAATTTTAGAGCTGCCTAAAAGCTGTCCGGTTATCTTCTTTTCGGTAAGTATAAGCGTTGAAATAAATAAAGCTAACAATGGCGTTGGTAGGTTAGGTAGTAATGGGTATCTGATGCAACTATAGTCACTTTCCAAGAATTTCAGAAAGTTGTGTTTGCTATTAAAGCTTCTGGAGAATGTCTTAGAGTCTTTCTTATCGCGGCTACGAACACAGGTGCAACTGATGTTTTATAATAATGAACTTAAAAGTAATCGCTAAGCGTTTCCCTGGAATTTAGTTTCAATGAGAGCTTTTAAATAAACCTCGGCTGAAACAGATGCTTTCGCAACAATAACATTTCGCGATCGCCCGCTCGCGGCCGCTGCTATGAATCTCACACTTATTTATAAAGCCATGGTAACAACTCGCTATTTATAAACGAGCAGGCAACAGAACTTGGTAAACTTAAGAATAATGTAATACTTACAAACTGCGAGTGTCGCCCGGCGGCTTCGGAACGATCAACAGGTCTTGGTGTAAGCACGCAACTTTGTTCCGGAAGCATTGACATTTAGAAGGGCAATTTTTGGATAAAGTAAAGTTTAAAAAGTTGAAAAGAAGTAAAAATTTAAAAAAAATTATGGGCCTCATTGTTGAGAATTAAAGTCGAAAAGTGAGTAAGTAAGGCTTGTCGCGGTACGGTGTGCCGCTGTGCGAGCGAGCGGCTGGATGCGAGTGCACCGTGCAGACGTCGACTGGCGGAGTGTCGGCGGCCGGCGAGTGACTGTGGCTGTGGCGCGGGACGCGATGACGGCAGGCACTCGCACCGCGCCGCGCGGAGTGCGTTTCCCGAACAAACAAGTGATGCGCTCGGACGCCCGGGTCGCCCGTGACATACGTTCAACAGCAGGGATTACAAAATTTCTGAAGTATATAAGATAATTTATTTTCTTTACCTACTGCACGTTTTACACGGGTTTTATTACCATAAAGAACTTTTGAGATCAGATAATGTAAACAGGCATTTATGCAGTTAGCAACGACATAATTATGTTGATGCCAATTTAAATGTTATGTAAAACTCAGAGTTAAAAAAAAAAAAGGACGCTGTGATGGCATTGGCCATTGGAATTTCCTATTTTGAAAAATTAATCATCTTTGTCGGGCTGATTTTTCCATCGCCAGATAAGTTTTATTCGAGGAACAAAATTGACGTTTGACAGTTTTTGTATAAAATAACTGTCAAAATTTCAAAATTATTCCTATAAAGTTTTCAAATTTAATGGTTGAAAAATTAGCCCTCAGTGAGTGTTACTGTTTTAGATAAGAGCCACGTTACATTTAACACAGGAATAGTTCATTCTGACCAAAAGCTTGTCACGTGTTTTACGCGACTATAGTTTCAGAGGTTCCTTTCACCCAGTGCTTGGGCCCAACCTAACCTTTTTTTTTTGTCGCTGAGAAATGCATTACGCATCCCCGCTCGCGGGGGACGTGGGACTCTTGTCGGAATGACCCCGAAACGACAAAAACTCAGCGGTGTTCCCACATCGCCGTGATGGTAGGGCCTTGGGAAACCGGCCCAGCCTTTACTTCCACAACCCTCCCGGCGCATAACCGCCTAGCTGGCGGGCCCCGCATGCCCCCCAGGCTGGGGGATACGGGAATGACCAGGAACACCTGGCCATACCGGCGTATACATGGCGTCCGACACTGGTGGAGGCCTGTGCAATACAGGCAAGGGTGCCTCCGCACCCGTTGCCCGTTGCCGTTGACGTGTTTGCAGAAAGAGGTGACTGCCGCCCAGGACCCCTCATCTCCCAGCATGGCGTTAACCAAACCGGGGAGTGAGAGGTCCGGTCCGATCACCGCAATGAGACTGCGGCGCGGCTCGGACCACGACGGGCACACCTCGAGTGTGTGCTGCGCTTAGTCCTCCGCCGCGCCACGTAGCACGACGGCGTCTCCTCCCGTCTGATTCGGTGCAGGTGCGATCCGAAACAACCATGTCCGGACAGCACCTGCACCAGACGGAAGGAGAGGAACCCATGCGACCGCTCGAGCCAGTCCCGCAGGACCGGGCCAATCGCGGCGAGGGTTCGGCGGCCGAAGGCTGCGGTGGCGAGGTCCCCCGTCCAATGGACGACGATGGCGTCCCTCGCCTCCCGCCAGACGGCCTCCCGCTCTTCCAGGGCTGTGCGTTCTCCTCTTTTTTTTTTTTGTCTCTGAGAAATGCTTTATGCATCCCCGTCTCGCGGGGGACGAGACGGGGTATGTGGGACTCCCTGTCGGAATGATAGTATACCCACTAAAACTCAGCGGTGTTCCCACATCGCCGTGATGGGAGGGCCATGGGAAACCGGCATAGCCTTTACTTCCACAGCCCTCCCGGCGCATGCCCGCCTAGATGGTATGGCGGGCCCCGCATGCCCCCCAGATTGTGGGGCTACGGGAATGGCCGGGAACACAATGCCATTCCCGTCCCACACTGGTGGAGGCCTGTGCGATACAGGCAACGGTGCCCCCGCACCCGTTGCCTGTTGGCCTCCACGCCCGCATAGCTGACGGGCCCCGCATGCCCCCCGCGTTGGGGGGGCTACGGCCGCAGAGGATAGGGAGAGCGGCAACGTCACACCGACACTCCTCTTCCCCTGCGCCCCCACCGCGTCCGCCATCCAACGGTGGCGGCCCCATCAAGGCCGCGGAAGGTAGGGAGAGCGGCGCACCGCACTCCTCTCCCGCCGCGGCCTCCAATCCTCAGCCGCGATGTCTCCCACACGGGGGACATCGCGGCCCGCCTCAGGTAGGTTGCGATGTCGCCCAAGCGGCACCGCAACCTACCCGCGGCCGCTCGTCGTCGGCTAAGCCGCAAAGCCTTGACAAGCGGCCCCCGCTCGGGTTCCTCTTAGCTTCACCGTGGTCCTGCAAGCCACGGCTACGGAGCCCCCCGCCTCAACAATGTGGGAACCCACCGGAGGGAGAGTGCGTTCTTATCTCGTCCAACCTAACCTAACCTAAGCTAACAATCAGGTTTCTCTATTTATACCTATAGGAAGGTCTAGACATAAGTTTAGTTTTTCCCCGGAAATCCCAAACTGATTAGTACCTACCTAAATACTGTCACTGTTGAGCTATCGTAGGATGCAAATGCCATAATATTTAAAAAGTTTTTACGAGGGATCAGTACCGTAGTTTTGCTTAAAAATAACAAATGTTTTGAGTACAGCTTTAAACAAAAGTTATTTGGTCGTAGTTTCAATAAGCTGGAGAGATGCTGCCGTACCCACTTACAGACGGTAGCGACTGGCGACGGCACTGCACAACTAACTTTATGTGCTATTATTCTGCGAATCTCGTTTGAAAGTTAATTAGCCTGCGTTGTTTATTTATGTTTCATAATTTCCATTTGGTTATAACTTTGGATCAACTACCTATGTATATTTTTTAAATGTTAGACATTGTGACCCACTGCTGGGCAAAGGCCTCCCCTTGTTTGTTCCAAACCTCCTTGTCTTGTGCGATCTCGGCTATTTTGGCCCTGCAAACGCTACCAGATCGTCACACCACCTTCGCCGTGGTCTACCTCGACGGCGATGTCCTCCCTCAGGCGTCCAGTGAGTGACGATCTGGTAACGTACCTTCCACGGATATGTACCTCCCTATTAGGTACCTATCTAGAAGAGCCAATGTGTCTTTGGTTCCATCAGTACCTACACCAACCATATTGCGAACCTTTCTATCACGGCCTTACTTATCCTGCTCAGGATTCAGGTAAAAAAATTCAGGACCAGCACCACTTCATCCAATGGGGTAATTGCGTAACACACTATCAGTAGTCATGGCTTCCATTTTGACAATTCAACAATATAAAAAAAAGTTCCATTTCCAGAGAAATTGAACTTTTTTTTTCTTTTTCAGAGTAGCTGTGCTAATTGAGTACCTACTTGATTTCATCGAACCCAGCACCCTAATTGCATAGCACACTATCAATCCTAATCTGAAGATAGAGATACTTACTGCTTATCCATTGCTTCATATGTTCAATAAATTTGTCTGCTCTGCAACGTAAATAACGCAATGAATGTTGTTGAACTGTCAAAATGAAACCGATTCTGATTGATTGTGTGTTCCGCAATTAGGGTATAGGTTTATTTGGCGGGAAACGTGCGAAAGTTTTCGAGTCGCTTATAAAATCTGATAGCCTTTGAAATTTTGAATCTAGGTTAGATGTAGTACGGTAGGTACTATTTTAATTTTATTTCCTCTCATATTCTGTTTAAAATCTATAGAACGTGACACGTACGAGTATCCTGTGGTTGTGTGTAAGTACCCAAGTCCGGGGTCTGAAAAAACATCTGAAATAGTCAGGAAAAGTGGGAAGAGGTGTTTCTGTAGTAGTACACTACTTACTAGTCATGTTACAAGTAGTAACCGACCGAAGGTACGGTTTCGGATACGGCCAAAAAATCAGGTTTCGGCCAAAAAGTGTATGGCGTTCGTGGGCTGTCGGTTTTTATAGAATGCGAACGAACGACTGACAGATAGACAGACAGTGTAGACGAATTAGTGATGGGGTCCCGTTTTCGCCCTTTTTGTACAAAACCAAAAATATAAGTGTTTTCTTATAAATAGAAGTCAAATTTCTTAGCAGATACGCTGCTTTTAGTATCAGCGAGTAGGGATTTATTCGCTTTTAGATTTTAGATGGATACAAGATCTAAGGACAACAGCCGATGCATCTTAGCGAGCGTGAGTTCAGTCACAATAGCCAAATCGCACGTATCAGGTGTTACTTCGACGCTACGTCGCATTTTGGGGAGTCGTTCCGTTTGAGTACCTACGGCTTAAAAATTGCATTTTCGATAACGATTACGGAGAGATAAAGCATTGTCGCTAAGCATATCGAGCTTCTGAAAAGTAATAAAATCGCTGATTGCTAAATCCTAATGCTAAAATTATGCGGTGTTAAGAGTTGAATCGAGCATCTGAAAAATTACTAAATCGCAAAAGCTAACAATAACAAATCTACGAAAAATTACATGTCTCAGAAAATAATATAATTTAAGTTCTAACTTTTTCTTAACTTCATAAGTTAGAAAGAAAGAAAGAAAGAAAATACGTTTATTTGCGGTAAACATGACGCAAAAAAGAACATAAAAACAATTAAAGAAAAATACAATAAGAATTGGTTGACATGCGTCACATCCACGCAAAACGGCTATCGCTCAGCATTATGCTGCGACCCTATGCAAGACAGAGCCCCAGCGCTGGTTTTTAGTGACAGCCGGCGCCGACGTAATGACGTCGTCTGGTGCAGCAAACAATTATTCATCAACAAGTATTAAAACAATTATTTTTATTTTTAAAGCAAACAGTTATTAGGACGATGTACTGGTACAACGTACCTACTTAAAGCAAAATAATACAATTTAATTTAAATGTGATAGAAACAAACAGGAATATAAAGAAAGAAAAAAAGGAAATATATACATGCTAAGAGAATATCATCCTTAATAAACGGTTTCGTTTTCGGCCGAAACTAGAAGAGGAACCGAAAGATCGGTTTCGTCTGAAAATCGTGATTCGGTCGGACACTATTTACAAGTTCCATGTAATAGAAGTCGTGTCGACTTCTATTACATGGAACTTGTAACTAGTGTACGAGTACGAAGTACAATAACCGACTTACTTACATGTAGGTATGTAAGTTTTTTTTAAGGAAATAATCCCCCCAGCATAAATAACTCTTTGCCTTACTCAAAGCTGTAAATACCCTAGACTTATCCTAGTCTTTCTCTAAGTCCCATGCTCAAAGTGACTAACCTAACCCCCAAACGGGTGAAGCCCTAAAACCCTACAGGTGACAATCGTTACTGAAGAAGTCGTGATTAAATATTTAATTTGAACCAACATCGTCATGTCATTTGTATTTTAAATATCTATTTTCCACAAATGCCGCTAATATATGCTGCATTACTATTCTGTAAAAATCTTACCGTGAAAACTCAGGTGAAGTGAGCTATCATTCCACGATCGATTCTGTAAAAATCTCACCATGAAAAGTTAGGAGAAGTGAGCTTAGAGTGAGCTGTCAATAGTGTCAATCCCTAGTATTAGTTGCAATGACAGCTCATTCCACGCTCACTTCACCTAAGTTTTCACGGTGAGATATTTACAGAATAGATCGACTGAAACTGATTACCTACTGAACTGAATACTTCCTAAATCTACTTAGGTACTTATAAAAAGTTATAAGTGCATATGTTCACCCACAGTACCAATAAAATAAATGTAAATACAGAGCCTGAGACTGGTATCAGTCTTACCAAGGGGTATCGTTTTACCCAGTCACTGGGTTGTGGAGGTCAGATAGGCAGTCGCTCCATGTAAAATACTGTTATTCAGCTGCATCCGGTTAGAATGGAAGCCGACCCCAACATAGTTGGGAAAAGGCTAGGCAGATGATACAGAGCCTGAGACACCCTGGCAGCTGTTGTTACTGGTGGCATTGTCAACAATTTCCATACAAACACGTAAACGGCACAAATGGCGGTAAGAAACTAGCGGCTTGGAGGCGGTCCATAACAGAAGTTATGCTTAACGCATTTTCAGTGCCACGACATTTTATTTTTGTACTGCCGTTTGTATCGCCGTTGGTCCCTGGATGACCATCTTTACATACCAAGAGCCTCTATGTCACGGAAAACACGTTAATCCGTTGATCCCGGCTGTCATTCGTGGATCTTCACAGTCGGACAGTCATTACGGGTCGTCAAAAATCCGAAAGCCTGACAATCAGGCTTATCAAGGGGTATCGTATTACCCAGTAACTGGGTTGTGGAGGTCAGATAGGTTTTCGCTCTATGTAAAATACTGGTATTCAGCTACATCCGGTTAGATTGGAAGTCAACCCCAACATAGTTGGGAAAAGGCGAGGCAGATGATGATGATAAATCCTTAATAATAGATATGGTCTGCGATCGATAAAAAATACTATCTGCCTACACATCACCCAAGATGACAAAAAATTTAGCTCCAAGGGAAAATTTTTGCTCGACAAGATTCGTTCTAGATGAATTTTATTCAGTTTTGTTAGAACGAAGTTCTATAACGGAGCTTGCGGTAGGAATACATAAACTTGGAGAAATCGTCACGTAACGAAAAAGCGTTATACCCCCTCCATGCGACTTTACTTTATTATATATAACAGAGAGAGTCAGAGAGTGATAGTTTTCATGGTTATCAAAGGTGCTGAAGCTACTGTCATTCTCCTGCCCTTATTCCAAATTATTTAGGGTCGACGCAGCATGTCTTTTTCTTCCACACTTCTCTATTAGTCGTCATCTCGGTAGTCACCCCCTTTCTAACCATATCATCATTCACACATTCCACCCATTGTTTCTTTGGGCTTCCCCTATTCTTATAGCCATCGACATTCATACTCAACTCTCCTCACGACATTTTCTTCATTTCTCCGTAACACATGCCCATACTATGACAACCGATTTCCACACAACTTTTCAGTTACCGGTGCCACTTTCAGACTTCCTCATAAATACTTATTTCTAATTATATCCATTCTTGTTGTTACAAGAATGGATAGAATTAGAAATAAGTATTTATACCACACATCCCTTTCAGCATTCTCATCTCAGCTGCATGCAATTGCCTTTCATTCATCCCTTTTGTGGTCCAACATTCTGATCCATACTGATTTTCAAGCCTCAAACATTCTCCAGCTTCTGTTGCCATTTCTCCAATCTGCTCTGGATCTCAGGTCCATCTTCACCGACAAGAACAATATCATTGGCAAACAACATGCACCAGGGTGCCTCCTCCTGGATGACCGACGTAAGTGCGTCCATATTCAACAGGAAGACGTAAGGACTTAAAGCCGATCCCTGGTGCAAGCCTACAGTCACACTGAACTCGTCGATATTGTCAGCAGCCGGCCGGACGTAGGTACGAGATTGACTGTAGGCAACTCTACATACTTCCCGGGTGAACCTTTCCCTTTCAAGGCCCACCACAGCACATCACGAGGTACCCTAACATACGATTGAGCCAATTTTGAACATCTAAGATGGCCGCTGCGCCTATTTTAAAATGTTCGCAGACGCCATCTAGGATTTTCATTTTGAACTTCGTTCCTGCCGGGGGTCACCCGACCTCATTTTTTTATAAAGAAGGTTGACTATAACCCTAAGGTACGTCACCTCCACGGACGCTCAGCTTTTCAAAGCAATATAAAAATAAATTCTATTCGGGACATTATTTGGAAAAATTGAAGTTTGAACCTAAGGTAAGGCAAAAACCACTTTTTTCATACTTGGAAGTATGTGTTTCTGCTTGAAGTTCAGTCAGAAGTAACCCATTTTTTATGCACTGCCTTTGGGTGATTCGGGAAACCCTTGAGAGAGTCTTCTAAAAATTTTTTTTGGACTTCGTGTCACGTTCAATCCTGTTTAAGACATATTTACGACTGGACGAATATCCGAACTGATTTTCTTATCTGTGGTATTATTAATTTATGAGTCACTGTCAAACAAATGTCAAAGTGGCTAGTGAGCTATCAAATGTCAAACTTGCGTGGTGGTTGCTTTGGTTGATGTAATCGGTGCCTAGAGTGTCTAGTGTACATCAAAGACTACTGTGTACATAGCGGCATGCTCGTGCATGATGCAAAATACCATAGTATTCGTGACTATCACTACACCACAGGCACACGCGATCGGCCGCATCAAATGCGCCTCTGGTAACATAACCGTGTATAAACAACGTTTTGAAATTCGCAAGTGACGTGAATGCTCGTGCGATGGTGTCTTGAGATTAGTAAACGGAATTTCCCGCACATCAAACGAGTTATTGACTGTCAACAATGGCTGGATCCACTCTGCCCGAGAGGGTGGCTCAGATTTATTACACTTACGGACTATTTTGTTCATCTTATCCCATCACAGCCATCACATTAGCATTATCTGTATTGTTACTATGTTGGTAAGTGGTTATTTTCATGTTAACTTTTATAAAATGGTCCATAATAGATGACTTGCTCAGTTATATTTATTTCCAGCTATCCTCTTCTAAATGTGCCTCTCCCTGGGAACATACCAACTGTAGTAACATTGCCCCTGCATGGTGTTGATATCTATGATTTCACAAGTCCGGATTGCAGTAAAAAAAAATGTTTACAAGGTAACTACTTCATGATATAATTTATGAAATATTCAATCATTACTATAAACATTTCAAATGCTAATGTTGATTATTCATACATTTTACAGAAAGACCGTCACATTTAGATATCCTGTACAATGAAACACAGAAACTTCCTTATATTTGGGCGAAGGACAAACCTCTTCTATATGTGCAGCAAATCATTATGAAAATAGGTAATACTTAATAGTCACTAATTAAAAAACAAATAGAGATAAAGATAAGTAAATATCTTAAAGCAAACAATTAAATTGAGTACTTTATTTTTTGAGAATAAAGTTTTGTTTGTCAGATAGGCTTACTAAAGTAGTTTCAATATAATGTAAGTGCATTATTATTACATTAAGCAACAGTACTAATGTCTACCCTAAATCCTTATGTATAAAAATATTTTTAGAAGACTTACTTTAGTTACATAAACCAATTCTAAGGAACTCCAGTGCTCAGTTGCTGAGGTATTCCAACTCAGAGCTTATCTATTTGTTATCTAGCCACATTACATTTCTGGTAATTTTTAGAACATCCACGGTCTGATCTGTCTCAATCTTTCAAAAATACCTCTAATTTCCCTAAATTATTGACAAGTTTTTAACATAGATTGTCACTGAGATGAGATTATGACTAGATTTTGAATGTTATTAATTGAGGGAATTGGCCTTCTGAACACTGATTTAAAGAAGAACTTTGCCTAAAGATAACTTTGTTGAATCAAATGCTTTTGAGATCCTCTGAAACTGGGCATCAGTGAATAGTATGCCTGACTGATAAAAAACCTTTTATTGTTTGAATTGTTTAAAATCATTCCTTTTTTATGTAATGAAGTGCATACTAATAGTACTTTCTTTAGGTGTCTCTCCATGGAATAACAATCTAAAGATGTGGGATGCATTCAGGGCTCCTTTGCAAGAAGTGTTTCGATTGCTGGAAACTATAAGGAACCATGAAGATCCAGAAACGTAAGTTGTTACTACACTTATTAAAAAGTTTAAATAATAGCTTACCTATACATATTGTATTTAGATGAATATGCAAAGGGTAATGCCGGACGCAAGATAAATTCTGTATAGTATCAACTAAATAGTTTTTTTCAATGAAAATAAGAATTTAGTTGCTCCCTTTAAGTTGTTACAGACAACAATGTGACAGTAGTGCTTTTTATTTGTTCAAGTAATCATGTTTGACGCGGAAAATAAATCATTGTTTAAAAGCTCTGCTGTGTGCGACTGGATAATTACCACTTTATAAAACGAAAGTACACAATGAAACACTCGCAATATTATGGAATTCTCAATTTCGAATAATGTGTCAATTTAGGACTATTTTTGTGACGCACATCATATTTTCCTTTTATCTATCTTATGCAAATAGATGTGGTTGAGTACATTCATAAATTCTGCATTGAGTACTAATGAGTTTGCGAAAGAGTATATTATATTTGATACTGCTAGTGTTAGGAAGCTGTAACCTGTATGATGACATGTTAGTCTCCAGATTACATGAAGCAATTGTTTTAAAGTTTCTTGGGTAATGTGCGGTGTAGGTCAGATGTTAGGGTTATTAATGGGTGTTCAGTCAGAAGTCAATAATTTTATAAAAACATATCTGTTCTGTGACTGTTCTCAGTTATATGCAACTCCCCTGTTTCCATTATCTCAGATAAATTATTAACTCTTGCGCTTTTCCTATAATGATATTATCTTTTGACAAAATCTGATGTCTATTAATACACAATTATGCCCCTTTTTAACCACACCAATTATTTACCTACCAGCTCTTCTTCTGTGAGTCACAAGCTCAATAAATTAAGTCATGTTGTTATTTAGAAAGATAGCTTCAGAAAAAGTATGTATTATTAACACTTAACTAGATAATACTTATTGCATCTGCAATTTGCCTACATAAGCTATTGCGTCGACAAATTGTCAAGCATTTAAATAATTATAGGTTGTTGAGTCACCCTCATCTTCATACACTCATAAAGAAACTTAGTTTTCTGTTGAACTTACTGTTATTCCATCGCTGGCGTATTATAAAGTTGATTGTATAGCCTCTCTCATCTGCCCACAGTCATCAGAAAGTACAGTTGTTTTTTTTTTAACCATTACTTGCATAGCTGGTCTATTCTAAAACGAATACAAAATCTTCAGCTTTTTGTTATAAACTTAGTATTTATTGCATAGCTGGCATATTAAACATATATTCTATGTATGAGTCATTCTCATCTACGTAGTCATCAGAAACTTTGGTTATGTACCGTTACTTGCATAGCTATGTATTTGTAAAACATTAGTTTTATATTATTTGTTACATAGCTGGCATATAAAACAATGATTAAATGAGTCATTCTCATCTTCGTAGTCATCAGAAACTTCAGTTTTCTGTTATGAACTGTTACTTGCATAGCTGGTGTCTTCTTATAATCAATCATACACAAACTTCAGTTTTCTGATAAGAAGGAATTATTTGTTGCATAGCTGGCGTGTTAAACATAGATTGTATGAGCCATTTTCATCTTCGTAAAATCATTCAGAAAATTCAGTTTTCTAATAAAAAGAAGTATTTGTTGAATAGCTGGCGTGTTAAACATAGATTGTATGTATGAGTCATTCTCATCTTCGTACTCATCAAAAACTTCGGTTATGAACCGGTACTTGCATAGCTGGTGTCTTTGTAAAGTTACACAGAAACTTTAGTTTTATGTTATGAACTAAGTATTTGTTGAATAGCTGGCGTGTTAAACATAGATTGTATGTATGAGTCATTCTCATCTTCGTACTCATCAAAAACTTCGGTTATGAACTGGTACTTGCATAGCTAGTGTCTTTGTAAAGTTACACAGAAACTTTAGTTTTATGTTATGAACTAAGTATTTGTTGCATAGCTGGCGTGTTAAACATTAATAGAATGAGTCATTCTCATCTTCATAGTCATCAGAAACTTCAGTTTTCGGTTAAGAACCGTTACTTGCATAGCTGGTGTCTTCGTAAATTATTACAGAAACCTCAGTTTCTCTGATAATACAGAAGTGTTTCTTGCACAGCTGGCGTATTTAACATAGATTGTAAGAGTTATTCTCATCGTCGTAGTCAAGATAAACTTCAGTTTTCGGTTAGGAACCGTTACTTGCATTGCTGGTGTCTTCGTATAATTATACAGAAACTGCAAATTTCTTATAAGAAAGTACTATTTTTTGCATAGCTGGCGTATTTAACATAGATAATAAGAGATATTCTCATCGTCGTAGTCATCAGAAACTTTAATTTTCGGTTATGAACCGTAACTTGCATAGCTGGTGTCTTTGTAAACTCATGGAAAACCTCAGTTTTCTAATAAAAAAGAAGTATTTGTTGCATAGCTGGCGTATTAAACATATATTTTAAGAGTTATTCTCATCGTCGTAGGCAACATAAACTTCAGTTTTCGGTTATGAACCGTTACTTGCATTGATGGTGTCTTCGTATAATTATACAGAAACTTCAAATTTCTTATAAGAAAAAAGTATTTTTTGCATAGCTGACGTATTTAACATAGATCATAAGAAATATTCTCATCGTCGTAGTCATCAGAAACCTGAGTTTTCGGCTATGAACCGTAACTTGCATAGCTGGTGTCTTTGTAAACTAATGCAAAACCTCAGTTTTCTGATAAGAAACAAGTATTTGTTTCATAGCTGGCGTATTAGACATCGATTGTAAGTCATTCTCATCTTAGTAGTCATCAGAAACTTCAGTTTCTGGTTATGAACCGTCACTTGCATAGCTCGCGTCTTCGTTAAATCATATAGAAACCTTAGTTTTAATCGCTGTGCTGGCGTTTTATAAATAAATTCTGATCTATGCTAAATCATACAAAAACTACAGTTTGCGGGTGTTCTTTCATTGCCTTTCTATATATTTTTTAATCAGTCAGTCAATTAGTCCTATTACTTTTACAGTATGGTTGACACGATTATAGTGCAAAAATACTAATCTCTGTTTGAAAATACACAATTGCAAACGTGCTAAGTTGTCGCATTATTCACAATCATGACTTTAAAGATTGTACTTTCAAACGCCCTGTCTACAGTCAAGTGGCATGCATCATGAATCACGTTATCCTTTCAACATACATTTTTACATACTTTTTCTTTAAATATCCACAGTTCTGTTTTGTTTGTAAAGCTCAAATCAAATCTTTCTATCTCTAATAGTTAGCATAGCTACCATAGAGATTTCTGTTCATAACTGTAATTTATTTCATTTTTTACTAACTGGCCTCTATACATACATAATCAGCCTATAATGTTCCCACTGCTGGTACACAGGCCTCCTCTCTTCGATAGGGAGTGGGCTGTAATCCACCACGCGGCGGGCCCAGTGCGGGTTGGTAGATGTCACATGTCTTCAAATTTTTAGTTCTATGACTTGCCGGTTTCCTCACGTTGTTTTCCTTCACCGTTTTGAGAGCAGCTTCTATACATATTCCCTGTAAATTAAGAGGTCTGGCTCTTGTGATACAGGGCCAACTAGTACAAGAGCCGGCGCTTCACAAAGGTGCGGTTGCGGTTTTCATCATCATTTAGGGAATTTATTCCGGAACACTTATGCATATAATACATCAATATTTAACTTACTATAGATATGGCTCAGAAATCAAGTCGTTTTGATATGTCGCCTCATCAGTATAGTAGATCGCATTCGTGCGAAGCAGTTCTATAATTTATCACTTGTTTCAGAAAAAGCACGCTACTTCAGCATTGCTACCAAATTGGAGGCATCAAGCGGAGAGACAGTAAGGCTAGCACGGAGCGAGTGCTGCCTGAATACAGCTGCTTACTGCTGTCACCTGCCAACCTGTGGCAGCAGAACCTGCAGTCATTCTCACTCGATGCTAACATCATTAACACAGTTTACAACTACCAGGTACGTCTAGCTATTATTATAAATGCAAAAGTATGTGTTTCGGTTTGCCTTTCTTCCACGCAGAGACGCATTTCCGGATCGATGTGATTTTTTGCAATTCATTTGCCGAAGAATGAGTTCTTATCCCGGAAAAATGCATGGTTCCTGTGGGTTAGACTACGCGGGTAAAAGCTAGGATTGTATCTCAAGGGGTTGTCTCGTAACAGATCTTAACTTATTCTATTATACATATTATATAACACTGCCATTACTAGCAATCTTCTCAAGGCGATCCTCAGCTAGGCGATGATTGTAGACAAATTGCCGAGAGCGGAAACAACGCGGTGGCGAGATACTGCTCTGCATCAAGACCTTGTTGACGACATGACTCGGTGACTCAATGACTATATTTTATTGAACGCCTTATGTTATGTGGACTACGAAAATGTTGGATTTTGTAAAATTACTATTCTGAGGCCCGGCAACACATGACAGGGGGTTTTAGCTACTCGAGGTCGTACAAACAAAAAAAAAGTCTAAACAAAAAAGACACTGGCGCCGATTCCCTTGTTCACAAACTAAACTAAATTTAAGTTCCGTGCATCTTTTTCTTTCTATTTCATTAAGAAAAGGACAGAAGATAAATATTAGGTCAGTCCTGTCAAATTTAGATTCTGCTTAGCAAGTTTAGACGTGATTAAAAACATGGCTACTAAAAATACGTCTCTATATATACTAATATTTATCTTCTGTCCTTTTCTTCATGAAATAGACAGAAGAAAATGCACTGAATTTACATATAGTTGAGTATGTGAACAAGGGAATCGGCGCCAGTAGCACGTCAATACATCTTGAATGATGCCGAGCAACTGAGCGAATAAAGCACATGTTATAGTCATACCAAAATGAAACCGGGTAGCACGGGCGGTAACTCACCGACGTGATTCTTTTTAAATAAGGCACCGACAGTGTGTCGTCGGGCTCAAAAATTGAACTCAGAAAACGGTCCCGCCATTTTAGAAAAAAAAGCTGTCAGTCTAGATTGACAACCTAAATAATTATGATCTATCTTAATTGCCTGAGAAGATCCTAAGATATTGCTTGACCTCTCTATTATATGCAGTCATACAAGGGCGGGGTCATGGTTGATTCGAATGTCGTGACGATTTGTTTAAGGTCAGAGATGGCAGTCATTTATTACAACTATTAATTTAATGGTTGGTAACCCACTATTTGGTACTTAATCGCTAGCACAGCTAATTTTATATTTAAAAAGTTTTTAGATATTTTAAATTATTACAGACAATTCAAATATTAACGTCAAATAGCTATCAAAAAGGCCCTTACAGTTAAGCTTATTACCGTTTTCAGAATCTTCAGAAAGCTAAAGCATCAATAGCGGAAATGGCTTTTGGTATGCAGCTCCGAGAAACTGGCATCAAAAGGTATCCCCTAAGAGCCAGGCCACGAGTGCTACAGTATGCTATTACGATATTCTACCAACAGCCAGACCAAAGGCAAGTAAAATATTAAGAAAAATAAACTCACCCTAGGTCACATAAAAACAGCGTAACTATTGCCTCTGACAGTTTTTCGAAATAAAGATTCATAAAGCTGTTTTATCAGCAAATTGCTTTAAAAATTACTTAAAAATCAATTTTTTTTTTCAGATTTATCCAATCTCTAACGAAGAAGCTAACGGAAATGTACCCACTATATCAAGAGATGCCATACACACACGTTAACGAATTCACGCTAGTTTATTATCCAGGACAGTTTAACTATCGTGAACTTGTCCCTTTGACTATAACTTTTGTGGGACTATTTCTTTATGTATATTTTTCTGTGCGAAAAATAGAATTTATCAGATCCAAACTAGGCCTGGCTGCATGTGCCGTTCTTACTATTGGCGGGAGTCTTGCCATGTCAATGGGCATTTGTCTTTATTTCGGATTTTCTCTGAGTTTACAAGGCAAAGAAATTTTCCCTTACCTAGTAATCATTGTTGGACTGGAAAATGTTTTAGTCCTCACCAAGAGCGTTACATCCACTGATTCTCGGCTCGATGTGAAGATCCGACTCGCTCAGGGACTTAGCAAAGAAGGCTGGTCCATCACCAAGAATTTACTTACAGAAATAACGATACTTACTGTAAGCTTCTTTACTTTCGTTCCATTTATCCAAGAGTTCTCAATATTCATGATAATCAGTTTAATATCAGACTATTTTATTCAAATGGCATTTTTTGCTACAATACTGGGAGTCGATGTCCGCCGTATGGAATATTTTAAAGATCAGAACAATAAGTTACACCTGAAGGAATACTTCAATGCCAATAACGCCCTTAACTGGAGATTTAGTAAGAACTACGTAGAAGAAAACAGTTTTTCACCACAGAGGATGACAAAGTCAAAATCTCATCCGAGGTTGAACGGCTTGGCACACAACAGCCCGACAGACGTCGTGGCCAAGAGAAATTCCAGTCCGGGTCATCACGACCACAGAGTACCGAAGCGCATCCGCTTGGTGAACATGTGGGCGAGGACGCGCTTCTTCCAGCGAGCATTCATGGTCTGGATGCTCGTGTGGGTATCAATGATAGTGTACAACTCCGGTGTAGTAGATTATTTCATAAGCAACATAGAAAAAACTGAAGCCGAAGTAAATAGAAAGAATTATGAGAAACACGAGCAAAAACAATCCACGTTCGTGTTTTACAACAATAGCGAAAGAAATCCTCTCGTGTTCCCGCCACTATTAGACATTGACGCCGAAAAAACCGTAGTGGATGCAAATGACACCATTATGTTAAAACATTCTCCACACTCACGGCCCTGGTCGAGGTGAGATTACTAATTAATACATATTTATTACATAACACACTAAACATATTCACTATTTTACACGAAACATTTAACATTGTCAGATTTGTTCAACAAACTCTGCTATTTTTACACTTAAAATTGCAATCTAGTCTTGTTAGATTGTAACTTTGATAATAATGAGTATTAGAGGCATCGTGATACTTAAACATTTCGCATTTTAAAAGCAATAGCAAGCGGCACTTTCGAACTATTTGTGGCGATAATCATTTTTTAGCATTTTCCGCGTCTCCATGTTCAACGTTTAAATTAATTTTCTTACTACTTAATAAAGTAAACATGTTATCGTTGACTTTGATGCTCTTGCATTTCATTGACGTTAAAATGACAAAGTATTCATAAATGATGTCATCAACTAACCATTTTTAGATTATCGTTATTTTCTTTAATGTAAAGACACCTCTCTATCCATAAAACGCTGATATCAAATAAGCTCAGTACTAAATGTGTAAATTATTTAGAGATGAATGGTGCAAGTGAGCCTTAGTGTAGCAATGTTGAGAGGCCTACACTGTCCTCCCATACCTATTACACTGCAATAAATATTGTAAAAGTCAATTACTTTAATAAGTGAAACCGTGGAGTTTCTTGTCGACTCTTCTCCTTAGGAAACAACCAATTGGAACCGTGCACCTGACTTCTGACGTTTCACAAGTGCATGTATATTATTTTTTTTTTATTTTGAATGTTTATATGACAATGTCCAGGTTGTCGTCCCACCACTGGTCGGCGATCCTGTCGCACTACAACGAGTCGGTAGCGGGGCGGCACGTGGCCGTGCTGCCGCCGCTGCTGTTCAGTCAGCGGGTTGCACCCGAGCTGGCGGCCGGCGTGCGTAACCCGGACGAGCGCGACCCACCGCCGCTGCGGTGGCAGGCGTTAGCCGCTGCGCTTGACCCCATCGATATGCTGCCGGGTACATAACATATCCCACTATCAACTCTCTTGATTCATAAGCCACTTTCGGTACTGTCATTACTTTACCTGCGCATAAACTGCCAAGTTTATTTATTTTATTTAAGGATTACCAATGAGATACATTACAATTATCTTTAACCGTTATATAACTTGTATTATTATACATTATCCTGTAATGCACACTCAATTACAGGTGACCACAGCTTACACATTATCGAGTCCACATGCTCTGAATACATAATTAAATTATAAATATATTAAAATAAAATAAAAAACAACAACAACAATAACGTGCTAGTAAGAGAATTACATGCTTTAAAAAATTAAAGCATGTAATTCATTTAAATAGTAATAAAAGAAAAGCATACGTAGTTTAAAATTAAATTAAAAATGATAAATTATTTAATTATTAGAATGATAGATCAATTAATGTCGTCCAACCGAAAGTGCTTGAATAGTTTACGTTTAAAAGTTAATGAAATGGTGTAAGCCGTTATAGTTATCCATATCAGCTGTTATAATTCTGGTGTACAGTCAAGTCTTTTATACCTATCTTCATCAGGACACATACCTTTTGAACCTACAGCACTGAGAAGACCATTGCAGAGAAAACTATATTTAATTACTTGATAACAAAGATTAATATAGCAGCCACCTTTGACCCATGTCGTTGATATCAGATTTTTTACTGGCCTGACCATTTTTCTGGCCTCACCTTTTTAATGGCCTGACCATTTTATGAAATATGTATATATTTTTATGGTAGATTGGGCGCATCTGCCTTGAAGCCCAATAGCGTTAAGATATATGTTATACCAATGGAAAGATCTCATTAAAAATAATATTTATTATTAGGACGACTTCCCTTGATTCTTCTTTTGTACGTAAAGTGCTACAGAGTGCTAAATGTGAATAATTAAGTATTATTGAAATTCGGGTATTTCGTCAATTTATTAACTTTCATTAATTCTGTGTCTTGCTAACATCATCGTTTAAACCTATAAACGGACATTATAAAATATTAGCCTCCTAGATATGGTTTTAAGAACAATGTTTTTAAGAGTCGGTCGGCCAGATAGAACGTTAATCCTGCCGCACCCGACAATAGCGTTAAGATATATGCCAATAGAAAGGTCTCTTCAAGGGGAATATTTCGTGTTATGACGACTTCTTGCAATTGTTAGTCAGTGAGGAGCTACAGAGCTCTAAATGTGAGCGATTAGGTAAGTAATATCGAAAACATTAACTCAACAGACTTACAATTATTGGCAAAAGTCGTGTCTAGAGGAAACGTTTTCCTTGAAAAGCTCTTTCTATTGGTATATATCTTATGACTGTTGTGCTTCAGGGCAGAAACCTATACTTCGTTGTCCATTCTCCTTTAGTCATGACAATCCATCAGTGTCACATTTTTAATTTGGTCTGACATTTTAAGAAGATTTCTGAGACATTTAACCATTTTCTTATCATTTCATTTATTCTGCGGTATAGACATTACGAAGACATTACGCAATATATATTGCTGAGTCGGTAAAGTAGATTCTATCGTCCAATAGACAGATAAAAGTAGTCTTTAAGGTGACGAACATATTTTGAATATGACTGTACATACCATATCCCACTATCAGCTCTCTTGATACATAGGCCACTTTCGTTACTGTGAACTTGTCCTTATCTGCGCATAAGCTTCCATGCAAATGAAATAGTGCGCGCCGTTATAGTATTTTTTATAATATTGGTGTACAACAAAGCTTTTTTATCTATCTGAACAGATTTCGAGGCAACAGAGGGTAAAGGCCCCCCTCATCAGTGGGGAAAGGGTTCGGACCTGCCCATATACCCGACAACGCCGATGGAAATCCTTCTGTTAGCCATCCTCTGCACGATAAGCGTCGCCGTCATCGCATACATGATGGTGGTACTTTACCGGTAATTATAATTATGCCAAAATTATGTTTTCGCGGAGCGCAGCAGACATTCTCCCGATCGCATTCCGCAGAACAGAAATTATACTAGCTGTTACCCTGTGACTTCCACTGGGATCCAGGATAAAAAGTAGCCTATGTCTATCTATGTGCCAATTTTCATCCAAGTCCTTTCTGCCGTTTTAGCGTGAAAGCGTAACAAGTAAATAAACTCACTTTCGCATTTATAATATTAATTAGGATTACATGCAGTCAGATAGGCACTCGCTCCATATAAAATACTGGTATTCAACTGCATCTGGTTAGACTGGAAGCTGACCTCAACATAGTTGGGAAATGGCTAGGCAGGTGATGCAAATATGAACTTTATAGTTTGAAGGAGAAAGAAAGAAAATACGTTTATCTGCGGTAAACATGACGCATAAAAAACGCAAAAAAATAACAAGACAACTAGTCAATTGTCTTACCATACCGAGCTTTGGGGCAAAAAAATATATATTTTGTGAATGCGCTCTGTCGCGTTCCGTCCTTGAGGATTGAATCGTATTTAAAGTCTACTGTCCACATTCAAAAAACAACTTGGCTTATAATTACTATGAATACAGAGCCGAACCAATGTTTTGCAGATGCGTGTGTTCTCGCCACTATGCTGAATGGCGAGCGTCGTGGAGTGACGACGACGAGTACAGGAAGATCGTCGCGAAGCAACCCGCAGTACAGGTATAATAAAACATGTTTGGATCCACTATAGTTAACGTATCCGGCGACTACAAGAGCTCCCGACATGTACTGGGACATCTCGTCTCATAAACTATAAGCTATGCTGCGCTGTGCTGTCCTTAGCTAAGCTAACTTTCTCATGTTATAATTTTTTTGCAAACAACTTTCAACTGCGCGAGGTGTGCTGTGCTAGAAAGCAGTCAATTGCGTCAATGTGATATGATGCCGCATGCGTGCGTGCACGTACTAAGTACAAGCGAGATAGACGCAAAACACAGCGGGTGGGAGCGAATAAGCACGTATCATGCGTCACCTCTTGTATTTTAAACAAACAATGACACAAATCGCATTACTGCTCGTTTTTTTTTTTGTTTCTCGTTTAAATGAGACTCAGATTAGATAAACACTGGACGGCCCAGTATAGTTTATGTTAATATTATGTGGTGAGCCTTACGAAGTTAAACTCTGGGGTGCTGCTTTTAAAATATTCAGAAAAGATTACGCTGACGCCAGATGTCACCGATGACGTTTATAGAAGACTTCAGTATAACGCTAAACTATGCGTTTATCGCTCACCGTCTACTGTAATATAGACAGATTTTGAAGTGCGCTAAATGACATACTTCCCACCATAGATATCCGGACATATGCCTTCATTGCGGAATAGTAAGGAGTCCTAGTGCGACCGCTTATCTCTTACCCAAATAATTACAACATTAACAAATAGTGTACTTACGACACACACTCAAAATTTGAACACGCACACTAAGAAGAAAGCAGCCACACTAAATCAATTTCTAATAGCACACATACATAGAATGGGCGGGGCATTCACTTTTAAACATTTGCTATATGCGAACATTTAATACACACGCATGCAATTGGGGAGTCGAAAGCTATGGTCGGTAATTTTTATCGATATTTAATTTTAGCACATTCTTGTATTATAATTACTTTGTTTAATTTTCTATTATTTTTTTTGTTTTTTAATGTAAGTACTTATCCGAAAATATAGTTTATTTCTACTAAAATAAAATAGTATTAATCGTCTCACGCCCACCATACGAAACCGCCAAATAGCCAGATTTTTTAAAATAATTATTGAATATTTTTGCATATCGAACACAAATTATTGTAATTTATTGACTAAAAAAAATAATTGGGTGAAATATAATATGTATTTATCATATTACTTATCATGTTGTACTATAAATTAAAAACTGTTCATTTGTCAAAATCTTTAGGCAAAATATTAATTTAAGTTTTTACACTTCACGAGTAACTGTATTGACATAACAATGTCTTAATTTTGTTCAAACAACATTAAATTAATAACTAATTTAACTCTTTTACTATACATGTAATACGAGAATATCTATTGAGTTCGGTGAAAAAATATTCAACTCCAATAATACGCATATCGATAAAATCAGCCGCACGCACTCAATTGCACCTCTCTAAATCCAAAACGCTCGTTGCGTTCGGGAAGATTCGGGCTAGTTCGTGTCGCTCCGGACGTAAGTTAGTAAAACATTTAAAAATTTATTTAAAATATAAAACTGTGACTTAATTGTTTACTTACCGGTGGTAGGACACGCCATTTGTCTTCAGGTTGATGGTATATGACCTATTTTTACATATAATTACTGCACAACATTTTAGTTTTTTACGCATCAATAGTACAATGTACGCAGTTGCAGAGCGACTGAATGAAGCGTACAGCCGCCGCGCTTCGAATATAGGACCAATTTTATAATATCGAGGCGACACGTGGCATGCCCCCAAGGCATATCCCTCGATATCCGTGCTTCCCACCCTACGTGAATTTAAATCTGTTGGTTTAGCTGGGGACATTAACATTGATATTGGGTCACCCTTTGATACTCGCTCCCAAAACTATTTAAACTGTCTCGCATTTCAAGGCTTTCTACCTGCTCATGCACTTCCGACAAGAGGAAACCACTGCCTTATCCACACTTTTATGCGAACAAATTGTCCTGCAACAACACTAATTTTTGAGTCCACTATAACTGACATGCATCAAAACCTATCATGTATCAAAACTAAAAAAGTGCGCACAACAGACAGCTACACTGTTACTAAAATCAATTTTGAAAGCCTAGACAAATCTTTCCATCAGATGGATTTTACCCCTATTCTAGCAATAAAGGATGCAAATTCTGCTACTGATAAATTAGTAAACTTAGTGTCAAAAGCTATATTGGAGAACTCAACCACCTTAATACAGCCAGCGAGGAAAAGGCTACTCAAACCTTGGATAACTCCCGGTTTGTTAAGATGTATTCGCAACCGAGATACACTTCACAAAAGGCTTAAAGTATCACCAAACAGCGAAATCCTCCATATGACCTATGAACGTTACAGAAATTTCTGTACTAAACTCCTAAAAAAAGCCAAAAGGCAATACGACAGGGAACAACTAAAAAATGCAGGAAAAAATTCTAAGGCGCTCTGGACTGTAATAAAAAACATAACTTACTCTACCAAATCAAAGCACTCGTCTACTCAACTATTACTTAATTCACATTCCCCAGTTGATTCATGTAACAAAGTAAATGATTTTTTCGTTAGCATCGGAAAGGAGCTCGTCGATAAAATCACTGGAAGTACTGAGCAACCATCACAAACAACCTCATCACAGACTCCTACCAGTTTGTCTTTCTTTGTCCTCGAAGAAACCGTCAATGATGAGATCCTGAAAACTATCAATTCTTTAAGATTTAGTGCAGCGACTGGCTGGAACGGGATCTCACCTACCTTTTTGAAAAGGTACTCTGGTACTCTGGCACCTATTATATGCCATATTTTTAATCTCTCTTTCCAGACCTCCGTCTTTCCCACATCATTAAAAAGGGCAGTTATTCACCCCATCGTCAAGGGTGGCGATGGGAACTTAGTTAACAACTATCGACCAATTGCAGTGCTAAGTGCTCTGTCCAAAGTAATGGAACGCCTCATTAATAAGAGGTTGAGAGCTTATTTAGAGCACTTTAATCTTATTTCACCACAGCAATTCGGTTTTCGCGTAAACATTCCACCTCTGACGCTGTACACGAATTGACTACTTTATTGTTTCAAACCTTAGTAATAATAAAAAAGTATTTTTAGACCTCGCGAAAGCGTTTGATACCGTTCCCATTAAAACCCTTCTTCAAAAACTCGAAAACATAGGTGTCAGAGGTCCCCCACAACTCCAGTTCTTCCCAAGTTTCCTCACAGGTCGAACGCAAGTGGTTAAAATGGGAAACTCCGTTAGTAACGAGGTTCCTATTGAGTATGGGGTGCCACAAGGGAGTATTCTTGGTCCTACACTGTTTCTGGTTTTGACCTCAATGACCTCTGCAATATAAGTATTCCAAATTCTAGTATTGTAACTTATGCAGATTATACCGCAATAACTTTCTCCGCAGACTCGTGGTCACAACTTCAAATTAAAGCTCAAAGGGGTCTCGACTCCACCCTTGACTGGCTTTTGCCTCACACTCTACTGCTCAACACAAGCAAAACTAAATATATCACTTTTATATTAGTTCAAAATCCCAGCCAAAAAATAATCTAACACTCACAGCTCACACATGTCTCACACAAGCTACACTAAATTGTAACTGCGCTCAAATAGAGTCTGTAAATAGTATTAGATACCTGGGCGTAATTTTAGATAATACCTTAGACTTTAAGGCCCATGTGGAAGTATTGACTGGTAGAGTGCGTAAGTTGATGTTTGTTTTCATAACACTTAGAATTGTAGCTAACCAATTTATTAACCGCAACATCTACTATGCGCTCTGTCACTCAATATTATCTTACAGCATTTCTTGCTGGGGTGGTGCTTCTAAAACCACATTACTTCCATTGGAAATTGCGCGCAGAGCGATATTAAAAATTGCAACCCTTTGTCCAATTTTATTCTCCACCACTCTGTTATATAAAGAATGCAATGTTCTTAATGTACGACAGTTGTTTATTTTTCATGCCATCTTATTTCAACATCACCTTACTCCCTTTGTTAAACTTAAAAAACGACGTACAGATTTAATTTGTTCCCTTCCACAGCCCCGCTACTCCTTTACGATTTTTTTTTCTATTATCTTGGCCCTTTCTTGTACAACAAAATTAATGCAAATATTTCTGTATACTGTTTATCATTTCAAGAATGTAAATCAGCAGTCCGCTCCTTCCTACTAGACAAAACGTATGACAAAACTGAATCTTTTCTTCCACACTGAATCTTTTTTACACTATCATAAGTATACACGCTTCACGCATACTCTCGAAACACAAACACACACACATACACCCACAGACACACCCCCACACAGCACACTTTAATACTTTCAGGCATATTCCGTAATTTTGTTGTAGGGTCACGTGAATACGTAGTTTACATATAATATATTATATGCAAATATAAATGTAGGTATATGTAAAAACGGATATTGTGTCCAAGATATATATAGTGTTAATTACATACATAAATAAATTCATTGGTTTATATAAATTCATTACTACCACTATATTATGTGTAAACCAACGGACAAACTGATTTTCCTATTAGTGTGTAGAAATGTAAGAAACAAGCGCGTGAGTCACTGACCGGTCGCGCCGGCCGGCGGCGGCCGCGCAGCGAGCGGGACCCCTCCCGCTCCCTCGCGCTTCACCGATCGGCAGTCCGCTAGATGCCCTCTAACTCGACACACGCAATCGCTAAGTACCGTATGCTTCTCGCGCGCTTGTTTACCTAAGCTTATGAACTCTGCTTATCTTCTTCTTGTGCTTACGTGATTTTCTATCTGTGCTTCTTCTTGTGTTGACTTTCTCCTTCTATTCTTCGAACTTTATGTTGTACGTGTGTCGACTTAAAAGTAAACAAAGCAAGTGAACCCACGGCTTTTATTCATATCCCGTACGTACCTACTTCACTGGTGACCCCGGAAGAACACCATGAGTCACCAACCAAGCAACGAAAAATCAGCAAGTCATGATGCCCTTGGCTATGACGTATTCCGTGTCGGTGTACGGATACCGCCAGTTTACCTCGAAAAACCGGCGTTGTGGTTTGCGCAGCTGGAGAGCTAGTTCGTGCTGGCGAACATCACTGTTGACGCCACGAAATTTCACCACGCAATTGGGAGCCTAGACCCTATATACGCATCGGAAGTCGAGGACATAATCACGGCTCCTGCAGCTTCAAACAAGTACGAGAGGCTGAAGACGGAACTTGTGAAGAGGTTGTCCGCGTCGAGGGAGAAGAAGGTACAGCAGCTCTTAACACACGAGGAGCTTGGTGACCGCAAGCCCTCGCAGATCTTGCGACACCTGCGCCACCTGATGATTTCAATTTTAGCAATAGTATGAACCAACCAAGGTCATACGTAATTACGTAGCCTGTGTGCAAAAGCGGCGGTATGTTTTTTGTTTCGTTCCGACGCCAGCCAGTATGCGAATTATGAGGTGAGCGTTCTGTTTTAATACATCACTTTATGCACACAGACGTAGGTACGGCCTTTACCGCGCGTTCACAGCAATACAGTCCTTAGGGTGATACTGCATTAATGATCGCGACCGTACATAATATAAATTAAAGTCGCTTTCATATCTGTCTGTGTGACCGCGTTGTTCTTCCAAACCACGCAACGAATTTTGATGCGATTTTCACCATTATTTACGGAATTTATTCCGGAGGTTAATATGTATGAATATTATATACTAAATACTTAAATATTAAACAAACATAATAATTAAGAAACCACGATGTTTTCTCAAATCATAAAAACCGTATGAAGCAGGACGCTATTGTTATACGTTATGGTTTTACTGTCGAGAATAAACCACAACCTGAGCTGAATAGGTAAAAACGTATTTATCTCCAACTCCCCACGACCCTAGCTCTTTCTGCTGAATTTTTTGCTGGCTGGCAATATTAAGATATAATTACACAGTCTGGCCATAAATACTGTTACAATTAAAAATAAGAAAGATATTACATTTGAATTTGGAATCTGTCATTTTTATACGATTGTTCATTATGTTTTCTAATTTTGGCGCCAATACATTGTAAGATATTTTGCGATATTAAAATGGAGTGGGGTGATAAAGAGAACCGAATCGCTGTGATTGCATTACACAAAGTTGGTATGGAGCCAAATGCAATTTTTAAAACTCTCCATACGCTTGGTATTAGTCAAATGTTTGTGTACCGGGCTATTAATGGGTACAATGAGACCTCCTCTGTTTGTGACAGAAAAAGATCTGGCCGTCCACGTAGTGTTCGTACGAAAAAGGTGGTCAAAGCAGTAAGGGAAAGAATTCCAAGAAATCCTGTCCGAAAGCAAAAGATTTTATCTCGGGAGATGAAGATAGCACCCAGAACCCTGTCGCGTACTTTAAAAGATGACTTAGGACTTGCAGCCTATAAGAGACGCACTGGTAATTTTTTAACTGAGAATTTAAAAAAGAATAGTGTGGTAAAATCGATACAACTACTGAAGCGGTACGCAAAGGGATGTCACAGAAAAAATTTGTTTACGGGTGAGAAAATCTTTACAATTAAGCAACATTTTAACAAAGAAAATTACCGTGTTTATGCTCAAAGCTCTAAGGAAGCTTCCCAATTAGTCGACAGAGTGCAACATGGGTATTATCCGACTTCAGTGATGGTTTGGTGGGGTGTTAGCTATGAAGGAGTGACTGAGCCATATTTTTGTGAAAAAGGTATCAAAACATCGGCACAAGTGTATCAAGATACCATTCTTGAAAAGGTAGTTAAGCCCCTTAACAACACCATGTTCAATAACCAAGTATGGTCCTTCCAACAAGACTCGGCGCCGTGTCATAAAGCTGGGTCCACGCAGTCTTGGTTGGAAGTGAACGTTTCGGACTTCATCAGAGCTGAAGACTGGCCGTCGTCTAGTCCCGATCTGAATCCGCTGGATTATGATTTATGGTCAGTTTTAGAGAGTACGGCTTGCTCTAAACGCCATGACAATTTGGAGTCCCTAAAACAATCCATACGATTGGCAGTGAAGAATTTTCTCATGGAAAGAGTGCGTGCTTCTATTGATAACTGGCCTCAACGTTTAAAGGACTATTTTATTGCAGCCAATGGAGACCACTTCGAATAAGCTTTTTATATTTTAAATTGTTTTATATTTATGTATTAAACTAACACACTGTAAAAGTAATAAATATTATTTACAATTAAAATAATTTTTGTTTCTTATGGCAAGACTAGGTATATTCACCTACCTAATTTGTTAATGATAAGGTAAATTAGTTTTTTTAAGGTTCACCTTTTATTGCTATAGATTTATTTGTATAAATATAATAATATAATTTATTTAATAAAAAAAACGTTTACAAAAGTTGTACATTTAGACAAGACTGACAAATTTCCCATACAATGATAGGGCCTAAAAATAAACTACAACTAAAATATTTTTGTTTTTATTATAGGTGCAAGTAATGATGGTTCGGAATTCGAGTGTTAGGTAGCGACCCACCCGAACTAGGTTTAATTCAAACCTGTGTTTCAGGCCATCACTTTACATTTCAATTAAATTTGGGAATTATTTTTTTAAATAAAATTAGTATATAAAAATAATTATTTAACAACTCTGCGAAAAAGCACAATAGTACATTAATACCAAATACTAAGCCTATGTAAACATACAGAAGTAAATACTTACAAGGGAATAAATTCAATCATGACAAAATTTCTGAGAAATTTTTCTGTGTCTGTGTAATTGAGTATCGCTAAGTAATCTGATAACATTGTTCTACATTTTTTATAGCTTACACTATAGAAGCTTAGTAACTGGTTGAGTCTATTATACAGAAAAGGTCCTAAGGACACATAAAATCGATTAGCAAACGCATGTTTAGTTTGAGGCTTTATACAAACTAAGTCCTTCCAAATATACGGTGTTTGAGATGGTTTGGTTGTTTCCTTATATATCGATGCCGGACCACCAGCCCTTTGGGCTTATGTCAGCTTGCCGTAAGGCTACAAAATATAATTGCGTGATTTTGGGATACTCTTTATAATTGTTTAAAATTAGATTTACATCTACCTATCCACAGAGTAATAATGTAGACTTCGACCTTTCCCTTCTATAAAAAACATCTATACAGCAAACAATTTTAAGCACTGCGCAAACTGTACGTGATTCTGAACCACCCTTCGTTGAAATCGTTAGTAGGATATTTTTTTTAAAATAGCTATGCCTTACATTTTGACCGCGTAGGTATTGCACTTTTCCATAAAAAAGCATATTATTATTTTTTTGAGGGAGCTGGCCATCCTCCTCCACTTGGGCCCAGTACGGGTTGGTTGATGTCACATGTCTACGAATTTTTGGTTATAGGACATGCAGGTTTTCTCACTATTTTCCTTCATCGTTTTGAGAGCGGTGGTGATGAAATTAAATTCATAAAGTGCCTGCCTGGGTTGGAACTCACGACCTACAAGTCGTAAGTTGCAGCCGTTACCGCTGAGCCAGCACTGGTCCTCGTTTCAGTTGAACTAAGCTCAATTATGGATGTCCTTGCGTTTTCCAGTTGGTGATGGAAGCAGTGCCATTAGTGGTGGCGGGCCACAGTCAGGAGGTGGAGTGCTTAGTCACCGACGGCGAGAAGGTCGTCAGTTCCTGTCTGCAAGGCAACATCAAAGTATGGGACTCCCAGAACGGGGAGATCATCACAAACATCGACCGCGGCGCGTAAGTGTCTTTACTTATCCTATGTTTTAAAAATATCCACACAGTTGTCACTAAATACATGCACAGAGCAGGGAACTGCCAACAGCGACGGCGGTTCCTATAATTTTCGTGGCCGCGCAATTAGCCCTGAGCGCAAATTTGGCTGTCACGGCAGTGTCAGAATTGTCACGGGCCGCCAGTTATTAGTTAGACGCATAGTCTGTACGTGGGTTTTCTCTTGTTGTACAGCGCCGACCTTCTGGACCTACCTATTTTAAGCAGTGGTCGCAGGATTTCAGCTGGTTTTAAAGCTCAGTAGAACTAACTCACAGATTAGTGGATCGCAAAAGACCCATTTGGGCCACGAACAAAAACTGAGATCTATTAACTCTGCCTTGCACTTACTTAGGCTATGCGTTATTCCTGTCATTATCGCACAAGTATCGAACTACAAGTGAAAGATAGAGACGGGAACATGCCTAAGCTAAAGCACGGAAAGTACGTTAATAGGTTTCAGGCGTTGTAAAAAATTGTCTGGAAACACTGGTTTCAATATTATTAATAACTTAACACTCTATAAACTAACCTGTCACAATATCAAAAGTTCCAATCCCAAACTATGGAAAAAAAGTTAACATACATGTTTATTTCTTTCAGCTTCTTCAAGCTGCAAAAGGACCTGTTTGAAAAGGTTTCAAAGAAAAGTAGTTTAGCATACGAGGCAAGTGAAGGTACGGTCCTCATTTATAATTATTTTAGTCTGTATTTTTTTAAATCAAAATCTTTGATTATAACTCAAACTCAATGTCATTTAGGACAAAGCTCTAATTCCATTGCAACAGATTTGTTTGTGCTTTTTTTATTACCAACGATCGAAAATTAACTTTGAGTAGTTGATTATTATAATAACGCTTAAGTAGAAAGTTGATTGATTGGCAATACATGTAAGTTGTAATCTAAGATTGTGTATTCAAGTAAGAATAATGAATGGGATATTTTTATGTATTAAAGATGCTTTTATTTTACTTTTAGTTAATCACAGTCCTGAAACGTCTCCGACAAACGAGGTAAGTAGTCGTGATTTCCTTATAAGATAGAAGTAAATTAAGGAGTCTGCTAATTACACTGATGCAGCTCATTAGACGAGTAATAGCAACTTATTAGGTTTTTAATTTACGCGGATTATATTAGTAAATAAAAAGACATGCTATTATTATGCGTCAGGCCCCACATGATCATACGAAAATCAACGGCTCTGACGATCACGTTATTTTTTCTCCATTTTGGAAATCTGAAAGTGGATCCCTATCGTATAGTATCTGAAACTTTTCAAGTACCTATATTTTCGGTGTTCTCTCATCATGTCACACATACTCAGCTATCAACTTTTCGCCCTGCTTAAATGGGAAAGCAGGGCGTTTGAAAACGTTTTTGAGCTTGGTCAAAAACGTTCTGGGCTCCCCTAACATATTTTTGGAAATTTTTGTTGTTTTACATATTCTTGCCTGCTTTAACGGCACAAGTTGACATTTTTTACGGAGTTCCTTACTGAGTGAAAACGATTATTACTAAGATAAAAATCGATTCTAAACGGGTTTTATAAACGTCTTATATGGTCAAATCCAAAACCTTGACAGAGGTGTATGACCATACGAGGCGGGTCCATAAGTTAAATGGTCTAATAAATTATTCAAATCACAACTGTCATTCTTCGACAGTTGTGTAAATGGGTATAACGCGGCCAATTGACGTAAGATGTCAATTTGAGAATTATTTTCCCTGACTGTACGAAACGTATGAATTAAATCGTCACGTTTTCGTTTTCTTGACTCTGACATTTGAATAGTAATGTCTCGCTCCTTAATACTGAAACTCGTATCTATCATTTCATGCGGAATGTGTGAGCTCTTCTCAGTATCGACACTATTGCGTCACCTAAGTACGGTGAGGCCAATCTAACAATTTAAATATTTTACCAGAACGTGCACAGACTCCGCAAAGGGTTGAGCAGTTACCTGAGCGGGCTGCGGTTCCGGGCGGTGCGACCGCGCGACTCACCGCGCCATCTCTCTACCGCCGAAACCACCAAATATGATTTCGCAAAAAATTACAGGTAATCTTGACACTAGCGCTAGCATTTAATCGGTTTCTGTCGCTTTTATAACGTCCAAACAAGGTATCTAGACCAACTTTTCAACTCAAGAATATGAAAAACTTTCACTATGGGACCAACACTGCAATATGAAACAAAAGGACTTTATTTCGCATTATACAAGGTGTCCAGAAAGGGTATCGGGTATTTGTAAGTTCAATGAAACAAAAATTACTTGTATGCAATAAAAAAGTTTATTGTTTATTATTAGCATATGAATTGGAGAATTATTTGGAAAAGATGATGTTATCCAAATGATGACCGTTACGTTGCTGGCACTCTTCTAAACGGAAACGAAGATTGGCGATAACACGTTGACACATACCTATCGATATTGCTGCCATTTCTGACCTGATGTTTTGCTTTAACTGGGTTAGATTCGTCGGATTGTTTTGATAAACCTTACTTTTAAGGTATCCCCATGCAAAATAGTCAAGCGGGCTAAGGTCGGGGCTTCTGGGAGGCCAGTTGATGTTACCCCTTCGCGAAATGACTTTATTAGGGAATAATTCGTTAACAACTTCCATTGAGTTATTTGAGGTATGGCAAGTGGCCCCATCTTGCTGGAACCACGTTCTTGAGTTGAAACCTGCAAACTCCTGCAAACTCCAAAAATTTCGCAACATATCGCAATAACGGTCACTATTCACATTAATTGCTCGGCCTCGTTGATCTTCATGAAAATAAGGACCAATTATGCCTTTAGCGACATAGCGGCCCAAACAACGACCTTTGAGCTATGCAGGGGTCGTTCATGCTTTCGTCTCGGATTCTCCACTGCCCAGTACCGACAATTCTGCTTATTAACATGACCATTCAGGTGAAAATTTGCTTCGTCACTGAACAGTATGTTGTTAAAGTTGTTAAATCGCTGCAGCATTTCGTTCGCAAAATTCAGTCGATTAGCATAGTCCGTATCCTTCAATTCTTGAACCAACTGAATTTTATAGGCTTTTAGATGTAAGTCTTTCTTTAAAATCGAATATAAAGCCGATTTTTTGATGTTCAACGCTTGGCTTCGCTTTCGGATGGATAAAGACGGATTTTGACGAACCGACGCCTCAACTTCTTCAATTGTTTCTTCATCGCGAACTGAACGAGGACGACCAGAGTTTTGAATTTTAACTGTCGCACCTGTATTCTCGAACATCCTCATCCATTTCCTAATGCTATCGTCACTTGGCGCGTGGCGTGTACGATATTCCGCACGATAGAGACGTTGAGCAGTCACTATTGAATCACCATTACGATAATACGCTCGTACGCAAAATGCGCGATGCGTCCCCGAGTACTGTTCCATCGTGATTAAAACTCCACAAAAAGGCGGACGCCACGAACCCCTCCCCGCACCCTTTAGACGCCCCGTTTCGAATATGGCGCGAAAACAAATACCCGATACCCTTTCTGGACACCTTGTATTTGAATTGTTAGTTGTCACTATTATACTCACCAAAATGGCCTGCTTACGTTTTGGAGAATTTGCCGAATGGTGTTACCACACTCAACCGGTCGACATTTTTTTTTACTAGACGATCCAATGAAACGCGTCATCCAATAACGTTGATCGACCAGGCGGCTGTGTGATGTGCCTTTACCTAGAACAAACAGTGACTACAAAATGTGGACAGCGTTACACCGCCCATATTAATTAGAACTTTAAAATAAATACTTTATTATAAATTGCGTTTATAGTGCTTCGGCTAACTGCCCAATAAGTTATAGAAAAAAGTAATCTGGCGCCACGGTGCTTTGTTTAGGGTTATAAAAAATATGAAAACTCCAAAAATAACTGAGAATTATGATATTTCAGAAACTTATACTGCGGCGACCAACAAGACGTTTTATATAATTGTTACGAGGCTAAAGAAAATGTGGATACTAGTAATTTAAATATAAGTAATCAAGATTTAATAAACAAAAGTGTTACGAATAGTGATAACTGTGATGAAGACATATTCGTATTTAATTCAAGTGAAAATTCTGTAAATAGTGTACCTATTAAGTGTAATGATAAGTTGACAATAAGTGACAATGAGCCCACAGTTGAGGAGGACAGTAGGCAAGACAGAGTGAGTAATTTAGACTGGAGAGGGAAGGCGATCAAAGAATCTCCTGTGTGGTGTATGGACTTTTGTAACGATCTTATTATATTGGGTTGTGCTGACGGACGACTCGAGTTTTGGGAAGCCAGCTCTGGGAAGCTCATGGTAAAGTATTACTTTTATTTAACATAGACCTTAGACTGATTGACATAGACAAACTATTCCTCCCAAGGTATTGTGAGGCACTATGCCCCGTTTTATCCATTTGTGCGGTGATTAATGCATTACAATCTGTCGTCTAGAATTAGTTTCATTTTGATATGAAACCCTACTGTACTTAGCTTGAGGAAAGTCAATGTTCGCTCTTTACAGGGTCAAATTAATTTAGCTAGCGTAACTCCGCTTTTAATATATGTGTTCAGGGTTCCATAACTTACAACGAAAACACGGAACTCTTATTGGATTATTTCGCTGTCTGTCCAGTTAAATTTAATGTTGAAAAATTCAAACTTCTCAGTTATCACAATCAAGAGAAACAGTCAATTATTTCATATATTTGAATGATTTTCTCACTTTACAAAACCTACCTACAGGGTATTTCCCGTTGACCTAGCTTTGCAGCGTGTAATTTGGCAAGAAGCAAGGTCTAATAGTATAAGTATGTAAATGACAAAATTCATAAGCCGACTCACTTGAGTGAAACTGCGGGCAGCCGTGCACAGCCGTGCACAGCCGTGCACAGCCGTGCACAGCCGTGCACAGCCGTGCACAGCTTTGAGAACCCTTTGGTTGCGAGTCCTACTCGCAGTTTTCCGGATTTATTTTTTGTACAAGTTGCAAATAAGTACTTCTCATTTATTTTTGTCTATTTGTATCAAAGTCTTGTTTGGATTGGTATCCAAACAAGTTTTTATATATCATAGATGATAAAGTGGTGGTGTACAGCGCTACAAGGTTATTTTTGGCATGGCCAAAATCGAAACAAATGCTGCCATCTGTTATTTTGAGTAAATTCCAATTGCAATTGATATATCACAAAACAACTGCACAAATATAAACATTTATGCAATTATCTTGTGATATGTAAAAACCGGTCAAATGCGAGTCGGACTCGCGCACCGAGGGTTCCGTACTTTGTAGGTATGTAACTACAAATTTACAGTTTTCGGCTTTTTTCCTTTCCTTGTGCTACATATTGCATCTTGCCAAATTTCATGATTTGATTGCGTTGACTTAGAATTTTGATTTTTTCACTGCTTCAAGGGATAGCAACTCTGAGTATTGGATATTATTTTTATCTTCATAAGTCCACGCGTTCCTGAGAGAAAGAGTCTTGGCAGACGGACAGACAGACGGACAATGAAGTGATCTTATAAAGGTTCCGTTTTTCCTTTTGAGGTACGGAACCCTAAAAAAGGAATATAAACTATAATGTACAGTACTATACTGGACTTTCGGAGAGTAGAGTTTGTGTATTCAACCTCAAATTCGAGGGAAAAACATTCATGCACGCAACATTCAAGCATATGCACCTACTCTGGATTCAACAGATCAAGACAAAGAAATTTTTTATGAAACAATGCAAAAAGCACAAACATAACCTTATTCTGATGGGCGACTTCAGCTGCAAGATGGGACAACAAAATGCGGAACCTATTGCTATGTGAAAAGACAACCCGGGAGAGTCACTTTACTCCAAATCGCATTAAAGAACAAACTAAAAATAATAAACACAATAGTCAGTAAGAAAAAAAAAACCAGTGGACTTGGATATCCCTCTACTAAAAGACGTAAAATCTAATCGACATTATTTTAAGTAAGAACTCAAAACAACTTATTAACTTCGAGGTGGTGAATAACAACATGTTTCAGTCAGACCACAGACTGATACGGGGTATCTTGAGTCCTTGAGCAGAGTACAAAATTCTAGTAGAAACTACAGCTCTACAAACCTACGACGTTCAGAGCTTCAACATAAAAGACAACAAAGCGTTGAAGACAAAAAAGAACTTTCACAATTATATAAGACAACGAAACGAGCCCTAAGAAAGCTTAAAATTAAACAAAAATTAAACTTAGATACCACGAGTAAGTACGAAAAAGAAGAGCACTCAAATAAGGTCAGATATTGTAAATATAGCTACGGGATTCTATAAGAACCTCTATGATGTTCAAACGACACATAAGTACCTACAACGCTATAGAAACATCAGAGAGATAACTCCAAAAATCTCTGAAAATTTCACCGTAATGAAAATTATTTAAAACATGAGAAACTGAAACAGAAAACAGTCCGGGACCAGACAGTATAACCAACGAATCTTTGAAACTGGGTAAATTCCCTCTAGCTACGCCTCTTACAGATTTATTCAACAGATTCTTAGAAGAACGTCGAGTCCCAAAAAAGATGGTAGTTTCAAACATTATTCTCTTGTACAAGAAAGGAGACCCGACAGATATCGGTAACTACCGTCCTATAAGCCTGCTACCAGCATGCAGCTATGCAAACTTTGCATAGCTGCATGCTGGTGGCCACGAAATGCCTACAATTAAATATAAACAAAACGAAGGTAGCAGGTACAAACAGTCTTAAGTATCACATAACAGTAAATGGATCATTTCTTGAATACGTAGAAGACTATACATACTCGTACCTGAGAAAGCAAACATCTTTCAAACCCTCAAAAAACGAAAAAGAAATCAGTAGGCGAGTGTCCATGACATGGAATAACGTCTGGAGCCACAAAGAAGTCATCTGAAAAACAGAAGATGGTAGAGGTATGGACTCATGTATACGCTTGCCAAACAAAAACCTTCAACAAAAAAAAAATACATGCCAGCGCGCTATGGAAAGAAGCATATTGAACATCAAACTACGAAACGTCAAACAAAAAAACACTACCATTCGCAAGAAGACAAGAGTGATAGACGCCCTACAACACTCACAGAAACTGAAGTGGAAATGTAAATGGGGCACGTAGCGCGCTCAGAAAACATAAAATGGAGTAAAAGAACCACCATATGAACAGGCCCAAAAGGAAAACAAGAACAAGGACTGCCCGAAAAAGATAGGTCGACGAAACTGAGAAGGTAGCGGGCCATAAATGCCTTCCAGCAGCACAGGACAGAAAAGAGTGGCAAGAAACGCATCCTCCCTGGAGGCGTTAATTAATTCCCTCATTTTATTTATTATTTACTTTTTTATTGCAATACTTTGTTAATTTTTAAATAAGGAATAGAGGCTTTATTATTATGTGCCTTATGTTGCAGTGTGTCTGGTGGAGCGCGGAGGCGCAAGGCGGGCGCGGCGCGACGCACGTGCGCGCGTTGGCGGGCGCTCGGCGCGTGTGTGTGGCGTCGCTGGCGGGACACCTCACGCTACTGCGGCTCGACGCCTACAACGCCGCGTCGGGCGCGCACGTGGACTGGCAGTTCAGCACGGCGCATCGACGCAGTCAGTGCTCTCCTCACTTATAAACTGCGCTTACAATTTAAATTACTTTAATGATTCTCCTGTCTCAATTTATTTGGGTTCGGCGCAACTTGTCTTTTTCTTCCATACTTCTCTATTAATCATTTAGTAGTCACTTCATCTTTCACACAGTCCATCTATCGTTTCATTGGTGTACCCTTATTTTACTTTCACATAAAGTTTAGTTTCCACTATTCCCGACCCGTCTGGTTCTAAATAGTAAACCGATCTTCGATCGACAAATATCAATCGAAAATATTGAAATCTTGTGCATCCTTACAAATAGAACTAGATTTTTTTATATTCCACAAAAAAAACTACTACTTTATTAACTAACTAAAGTTTACTGAATACCTATACAGTTGAGCCTTAAATTGAGTCACATCACCTCTGCCAACATTGCTGTTATCCTGCAGGCGTGATTTTATATTTTTACCACAGTAACCGTATAATGTTATGTTCAGCGCACAAACGCACGGGCTCCGCCGGCTCGCTGCGAGCAGCACACACACCGGACGCCGACGCCATGCGCGCTAGAATGAGCTTCTCCTATGAGACTGATTACAGCGAAGGAGAAGGTAAGCTCTTAGACACCTCTCCCACCGGCGACGAGGAAGAGACTAGCTATCGACTATTCTCTTGCTCAAAAAACGTACAAACGAAGTAGGACCCGTGTCAATAAAAGATATACATTATTATACATATATTAATAGTTGATCGCAGACAGTTCACAACATCGGCGAGAACTCTGTCTTTCTTCTCGCTAATAGCCGGCAGTGGAATAGGTGCCTTACAGTTATTGCATAATTTGTTCAATTGTAAATCAATTGCAATACACAGCAACGCTGTTTGCGGCAGTTATAGGTATGATATAACAAGTGCCAGCTTACAAATTGTGATGATTATAGAGGTGGTGTGCGTGAGGATAGCGCAATGTCGACCGCATCAGCAGCCCATCACTGAGATGCACTCCGAAGGCGGCCGCATCGTCACCGGCGCTCAGGACCACGTACTTAAGGTACTTCAATATCACTTATTGTAACATAATTATTGTCCTTCACAAATCATTTCTCCTGTATCTTGTAGTAGCTTTGGTACTTTTAGAAACCCAAAACTCGCATCTACAGTCAGAAAAATGTTATGTTCACACCACGTAAATGTGCCGTGTCATTTCTTACGACGAACAAAAAATTTAATTTGTGGTTGCATATATGTAAGTACGGACAATTTAAGTTGATAATAAAATTGTCTCTTCTTTACTACACTTTAATCAGTCACCGCCTTTGTTACGCCGAAATAATGCATTTTCTAATAAAATAAATGGTTTTAATCAAGTATGACAGGATCATAGTGATGATTATTTATCTATATTGGTATCTAATGTAACCAGTTGAAAGCGTATTTGTAATTCCGAAATATTAGTACCTACTGCTATGTATGTCAATTCATGAAATCCCTCAAAACTGCACAGCTTAAAACTGCACTGCTTAAAAATCAATACTGGTCATATTGACTTTGAAGGAGTGCCACCAAGAGTAAGTGGACATAAGTCCACCTACGTCAATTAGTTTGAATAGACTTCTCGTAGTCAGTAATGTGTTCGTATTTGTCAGGTGTTCTCCAGCGCTGACCTGAACCAGCTCTTCACGCTGCACGGTCACTGTGGCCCCATCACCAGCTGTTTCATCGACCACGCGACCCCTACCATCGCCGGCAGCGGGTCGCAAGACGGCTTGCTCTGCGTATGGGACTTACATACTGGTAAGTTTATACGAATTGACAAACTTAAGGCCTTATCATACTGGCGATTAGCGAACGTGTTTCCAGCGAGGGGATTGATTAACGCGCTCGATGCGTGTACGTAGTGAGCAAGCCACGTGTGCGCATTATGTTCGCCTCGTTTACGTAACGAGAGTGATTAACGTGTGTACAAGTTTTTTTTTAATGGCGGCCACGTATTAATCCTATATAAATCGATTGCTGACAACAATGCAACATGTACAGAAAACATACAAAGACTAAACCCTGTAAATTGTCACGTCTCCGAGATATTTCCATATTATCTCCATATAAATATCTTCAATCCCCTTTACCTACTTAATTAAAATGAAACAGCAAAGAAAACACATCGACGATATATGCGAAATAGTTACCTATTACTAACGAGCTAATTTCGGTGACCGATCTGGCCGTCCGAACTAAAGTGTTGGAGGAATGTGCTTGAACTGTTAGGTACACGTTGCTCTAAAAAGTATGTTTAACTTATATTTAATCGTAATTTTTACCCAGAAAAAAAAAGGCTGGCAGACGATGACCTTATTGTGTTACGTTTCCAGGAGCTTGCCTGTACAGCATGCAGGCGCACGACGGCGCGGTGACGTCACTCGCGTATACCGCCTCCTACGTGGTGTCTGCGGGCGCAGACGAACGTCTGTGCATCTGGGATCGATTCCAGGGACATATGCTGAACTCCATTCACATAGTAACTACCTATTCTTGTTTTCCTTCCGACATCGACGCGCAATCTGTAACCATGGATTCAGCACATGAGTTTAGACCCCATAGCGTCGAAATTTTTCGTCGATTTTTCGTTATAAACGACAACGAAGGAATGAAGGAAAACGCTTCCGAAAACGACAGACAGGTGTTAGGGCTACTGATTCTCGATACGATACCATCAAAAACATTTTTTTTTTTCTATACAACTATAACAAGCAATGTATTCGTAAATAAATATCATCTGACGCTTGCGCATGACCTCGAGTTCAAAGTGCGCGCGCGCTCGCCGACAGCCGCGCGGCCGACGACCCCAAGTCCACGTGACGCGCGACGCGGCGTACATGGAGACGTGAAGGGGGAAGCGAGATGGTTATAGCATTCCAGCGAGGTACAGAGATAATTGTGACCGTGTTGTACCAGCTGTCTGCACTCACGTGCTCAAGTTAGTACTCACAAAAGTTATTAGTATAGGCCGAGGTTTGAACCCGGCCCGAGTTACTCAGTTAGAGAGAGAGGCGTCCTCGGCTATGCGCGGCGCGGCGACCTTAGGCATCCTTTGTAAAGCGCCGCCAAAATAAATAAGAAGAAACATTACAGAGGCGTCAACAATTTTAAATTAATGCACTGTGTCGTGTATTTAATACTAGTATTGTATGTAAGTCGATAATCGATAGTGAATGAAATAAAGTAAAAGATCGCGTGTATAGTTTGAAGCAACTAGCGCGCGTGATTCAATTGAATTTAAACTTTATGTCAATGTAATTAGAGTCACATGACGCGCGCTCGTTTATTACAATAACTGTATCCTTCATTTAGTAAGTAAACCCAATCAATATAAAGTAGATAATTAAATTAATTTAATCTAAGAAACCCGTTAAATCTTATTTAAAAGTTAGAAAATGAAAACAGTTTGTACCTAATAAAGCATAAGTACGAGTATCTTCAGTTTCCTAACAATTAAAATCAATTGATTTCTGATTTCATAAATGATTCTTTTAACATTATCTCCTCTGTAATTTGTTGATCTTTGCACATAAAAAGACATCGCTATCTGACTCCACGTCGCCGCGTCGGCGGCAGTAACTTTTGTCGGCCGGCATCGCATGCAGGCGGCATGTTTGGTCTTCATAGTACTTCTTTAGTATTCTAGTTACTTAGTTAGTTCCTTTCCGACTCGGTTCATGAGCGAACGTGCGTTAATCGATCTATAGCCATTGAATCGTATTTGTTACTGTTTTGTTACACGTGTACAGTGCTCGTGAATACGGCAACATGTTGATGTGTTTAGGAGAAGCCCATGGCAATGCTTCTCTAGCGTTGAGAATTTACCGAGACAGATTTCCGAACGTCCGACATCCGTCTGATTCTCGCTTGGTAACGGCTGCTTTTCAGAGAGTCGTTAGAAAATCGACCAATTGTGATTCGCCAAAATCCACGGCTGGGCACACGAAGTGCGGCGAAATTATTGCGGCGCCGGGGCGTATCGAGAGTCTCTCACTGGACAGTTCACAAAATTTTGCGCCGGAACAGAATGCGGCCCTACAAAATACACAAAGTACAAGCTTTGCTACCCAATGATCACGTTCGTCGTCGTGCGTACTGTCGTGGGCTGCTAGATCAAAAACAACGTGCGCCTGGCTTCATTGAGCACGTTATTTGAACAGACAAGTCCACATTCACGAGAAACGGGATGTGGAACAGGAGGAATGCCCATGTATGGTCAGACGTGAACCCGTCCGCCACTCAAGAAACCGGCCATCAGACCAGATGGTCCGTCAACGTATGGGCTGGTGTTTTTAATGGACGAATTCTAGGACCTATCTCCTCAATGGACCAGCATATCTTAATTTTATAAATGTACATTTAGATGATATGCTAGATAATGTATCGCTGGCTGAATTTTGTCGAGCATGGGTCCAGTACGATGGCGCTCCACCGCATGTTACGCGCCCCGTCCGCGAGCGTCTCACTGAGCTTTTTGATGACTGCTGGATCGGAAGGCTGGGGCCGCACGCCTGGCCAGCTCGTTTACCCGACTTAACACCTTTGGACTGCTTTTTGTGGGGGTATGTGAAAGAAAGAGGCGTTTGATCGGGAATGTGACAGTGCTGATGAAACGCGGGGCAGAATAGTGAGCGTTTTTAATAAACTACGTGCAGAATGTATTGAGGATCCTACACTAATGCATCGTGTTCACGGGTCGACACAGCGACGGGCCCGGATGTATTGAAATGGATGGAGCGCCGTTCGAGCCAAACTTTATAAGGTCGGAGAGGATTTAGACAGGTACATAAAATGCTTCTGTCAACTTTAATGTTTATCAGTGGGCTACGAATGCGATTAAAATTCAAAATTTTGTGAAGTGTTGTAGGGGTAGGCATTTTGGAAGTGGTGTTTGTAAATTCCGTATAAATCCTGTGACTCGGCCGTACGGAGCGCACGCTGCCCTCGACGCGTGACGCGCGGTGGCGCGGCCCTTAAGTGTCAGTGACCTCACGTTTTGTACGGTTTCCATTGCGTGTTTGCAAATATGAAGTCTTAAAATAATCAATTTAAAGTGAAAGGTATCCGTTTGCATATAGGTTGTATATAATCTACGTTCTGGCTTCGGAAGCGTTCTCCTTACACCCTGTATATTTTTTTAAACGTTGCCCCACACTAGAAATTAGTCCTGTATCGTGGGTGCGTTTACAAACATTTAAACTCACATACACAAACAGCCATTTGTTGTCGCTAAGATGAGATTGCGACTAGAATTTGAACGTTCTTTAAGTACGAGAATTGTCCTTCAGATATAACCGAGGCTGTTCATAGTAATATATTTAAATGACAAATGATTTTATTTCAGTAAGTAGGTTTGTACAAACACTTTTACACGTCAATCATATTTGTTTTAAACTAGATGAGTTCGGCGTTACTGTACCTGTAGTAAACCCACACTTCGCTAGTTTGTTTAAAGGCCTATTCAGATATAAGCGATATCGCTGTCGCGCTCGGTACCGATACTGGTCCACCTTTTTTCGGTTAGTCGCTTTAGACCAGTATCGCTAACGACCGCGACAGCGATATCGCTTTTGTCTAAATAGGCTTTTAAACCTAATTGGCGAAATAACTCTGAATCTACTTACAATTGGCAAAAGTCGTGTTAGTAGCATAGGTTCTGTTGGAAAAGCTCTTGCCATTGGTGTATTATATCTTATATCAATTGGCGCCAAAAAAAATCCTTAACTTCGGTGCCCAACAAGGTCATTAACTACGAACGCCCTAAAAATTGGCGAAAGTCGTGTTAGCAGGAATGGTTCCCCTTGAAAAGCTCTTTTCAATTGGTGTCCATTCTCCTTTAAAATAAGTGTAATCCTTTAAACACAAACAAAACAGGAAACAAAGAGTCAAAATAGGGACAGCCTCAAGATTTAATGAAGCAGTATTGAACAGTGCTACTGTGTCTAGGGACTCAACTACATGAGCCGCATGCTGCCGCTGACGCACACCATGCTTGTGATGGGGGACCGCAGCGGACTGACCGCGTACGACCTCAGTAGTGGCGACGTCATACGTCGAGTACTTCTAGGTAAGATTATGTCAATTTTTTTTTTGTCGCTGTGAAATACTTTACGCATTCCCGCTCGGAACGAAACGGGGTATATGGGACTCCTATTGGAATGACACCGACAGTATACCCACTAAAACTCAGCGGTACACCCACATCGCCGTGATAGGAGGGCCATGGGAATCCGGCTCAGCCTTTACGTCCACAAACCTCCCGGCGCACGCCCGCCTAGCTGGCGGGCCCCGCGTGCCCCCCACGTTGGGGGGCTACGGCCGCAGAGGATAGGGAGAGCGGCCAACGTCATACCAACACTCCTATACCCCTGCGGCCCCACCGCGTCCGCCATCAATCGGTGGCGGCCCCGTCAAGGCCGCGGAAGGTAGGGAGAGTGGCGCACCGCAATACCGGCACTCCTCTCCCGCCGCGGCCTCCAACCCTCAGCCGCGATGTCTACCATATATATGACATCATGGCCTTCCTCAGTTGCGATGTCGCCCAAGCGGCACCGCAACCTACCCGCCGGCCGCTACGTCGTCGGCTTAGTAGCAAAGCCCTAACGAGCGGCCCCTCCTCGGGTTCCTCTTGGCTTCACCGTGGTTCTCCAAGCCATGGCTACTAAGCCCCCCGCCTCAACAATGCGGAAACCCACCGGGGGGGGGGGAGATTATGTCACCTACTTCAACCTCTCGGGCCTCCCCAACTCCCAAGGGAGCCACGTTCAATAGGTTTTTCATACCCATTTTCGCCAACACTAGGCGGCCCATTCGCCTTTGCGTAATGCTAAGGCAACTATCACAGGTTGCCTAGCAACAGACTTCTAATAATATTCTGTATTGTGTTTCAGGCCAAAGCGACGGATGTATCTTCGTGCGACAGATATTACCGTTGAAAGACGCGATAGTTTGTGACTACGCGAATCAGCTGCGCATCGTTCGCTTCCCACTCGTGTCCAGATTATGTGATATGAAAAACGAGTAACACTACCAAACATTACCGGTTAAATATTGCTGGCTTAAACAACCGGTAACAATTTAATATTTTAAGAGTAACTTAATGAAATGTACATCTTTAATGGTATAAGAAACGATAGACTTGACAGTGTCTTATTAACCTCCGTAACACAGTTATCATGTGCGTGTGTTAAATGTATATAGTTAACGGTACAAAAAATATATGTAAAACACGCAAGAAATAAGTTTCGAAATAAAAATAACGAATATTTCAAGTGATATTTGAAACTTAAGATATTTTTGCGACATTTATGTCTGAGCATAATGTAAGCTTCAAATGAGAATAATAAAATCAGATGAAATACCCATAACAAATAAATTGTAAACGTTTTGTTTCATAACGATTCGTCACCTGCGTATTGCGAAAAATTGAAAAATCAATTGTAAACTGGCATCATAATGTTTACAAAGGGGATTGGAGATTTTTATAATTATGGAGCCTGGCATACCTACTATCGCGCCTTTTTTTTATTTATTTTTTTAATAGCGGCTTGCTTGAAACATAAATCGATTGCTGACATCAATGCAAACATAATACATTAAAAGACTAAACCCCGTAAAGTGTCAAGTGTCCGGGAAATTAACGTTTTTTGCATTGATGTCAGCTATCAGCTCTTAAAGGATTCATGAGTGGCCGCCATTTTGAAAAAAAAAAACACAATGGCGGACAAGGTAAGTATGCCAGGGTGTGCTCTTCAAAGCCCTTTGTAAAGTAACGGATTTTTATTGATAAGCAGATTGACTGTCAACTTAACCTATTCGTTGCCACTGAGCGCCAAGCTCATCATAAGAAATCGTCCAGTGAGGCTAGATACCCGCCAGCCGCGGCTTGTCAAACCTATGGGAAGACAGATCGAGAAGTAGTCAAAACAAGTATGTACTACTATTTTGTATTCTAAATTGTGATAATTTAGGATACTTACGAGCCTTACGTTGGCCCTGCAATTTAAAAATATAAACTTTATGCCAGAGGTAGTCATTATTTAATTAAGTAAATATTGGGTACTACATTAGATATTTAGCTAATCGTTTTTTGTAATATTCGGCCACTTTTTAACTACACTCACTTCTTCCGATTTATTCTAGATATATTGCAAAGTGTATTTTTTACTTACCTTACTAAATGTGCTGTCATTTGTGTTAGATTATTATGATTCGTCCTAATGCATTCCGTGATGATTATTTCCTACTGGTGTATAAAATGTGTTGTAATATTTCATGCTAGCTGGGGAAGGCTAATAATAAATAGAACAAACCTTTCCGTTCGCGTCAACCTTAATAATGTTTACGACCTCTGAAAAATGTTCTTTTTAGGGTTCCGTAGCCAAATGGCAAAAAACGCAACCCTTATGGATTCGTCATATCTGTCTGTCTGTCCGTCCGTATGTCCCAGCCACTTTTTTCCGAAACTATAAGAACTATACTGTTTAAACTTGATAAGTAGATGTGTTCTGTGAACCGCATTAAGATTTTCACACAAAAATAGAAAAAAAACAATAAATTTTGGGGGTTCCCCATACTTAGAACTGAAACTCAAATTTTTTTTTTCATAAACCCATACGTGTGGGGTATCTATGTATAAGTCTTCAAAAATAATATTGAAGTTTCTAATATCATTTTTTTCCTAAACTGAATAGTTTGCGCGAGAGACCCCCTGTAACTTCTAAAATAAGAGAATGATAAAACAAAAAAAAAAATATGATGTATGTGTGAAAATTGATTTGAACGCGATCTAGTAAGTAGTTTGTTTTTAATACGTCATTAATCGTAAACCGCAATTTACCTTTCATTCAATCAACTCAACGGAACCCTTCATGGGCGAGTCCGACTCGCACTTGGCTGCTTTTTTTTTAATATATAGACTCTAGTGATGCTGTGTATTTGTTTAGTTACCAACTAAACAAATACACACAGTCTTTGTTATTATTGCTAAAGATCTCGCATGTATCTAAATCGTAGGAAAATAAGGCACTAATAATTAGCGTCTACTTGTACATTTTACAAAAGGAAATATATTTTCATAAACATCTAATAATAATAAAACCAATTATATTTTTTTAATTGCTATATTTGAAGCTTAGAAACTGGGAATTTTTGATTATTATTTATTTATAGGTATATACTTTATTGTACACCAGAAAATACATTACACTACAAAACATACAATTATATTGCAATACAATAACAATTTTTATTTGTTCGTTATTTATTTATAATATAACCTTGGAATCGGAACACTATCCATAAAAAAATATGTATTGAGGATTATAAACTGTAGACCACAGAAAACTTTTTTCTACTAAAATGAACAAGAATTTGCGGTGAAATACGAATAAACCTTCAATGAGGCCCATGACACGTAAGGAGCGTCCTACGCGCCCGGCGCGGCATCAATCTGCCTATGGGGCCTGTCTAAAGAATTTAACTAAATGAAGCTGGCAACGAATCGGTTAAAGCCCGTAAATCGTTCTTTGTCAGTCGTTTGAAATGGCTTACAAAATAAATATCTTACATGGTGTGTGCTAATTAATCTGCTGTCCGATCAATTTCCGTGATTGAAAAGGCGCTGTCCAACTGCACCGCACGAACATGCCATTCATGGTGGATGCATGCTCGCATGACGCATAACGTCATTGACACGCGCGCGCATTTGAATGCCGATGCGCGATGCCTTTAGGACTAGCACGAATAGTTGTGAACGTCAGAATCGCCGGTCAATAGTGGCATTTAGCTATGAAATTGTGTCTAAAAATTACTTATTAATTGCTTATATTTGCTTACCATGATAAGAGAATTGCTTATTTTTATAATGTTATAGAATTAAAACATTTAAGATTAACCGACCATTCTGATGTCAGAATGGCTGGTCAATCTCTGTAGAGTAGTAACTATGTGGAATTACTGAAATTTTAATGGGGCAATGATTGCTTATTAATTGCTTATTTCACAATTTGTAAGGCTAGACCCTGTAATTCTTTCTATAAGCTAGCCAAGAGTTTAAAAGCCCCTGCGCCTATTAAATTTATGAGAGCAAAGTGACGTATGTCGAAAATTGCGTTTATATATCAAAAGGTATTATTATTTATTACTCGTTTCTTTATTTTCTGTAATAACCAAATGGAGCCTAGTTTCTAGTACTTTAAAATAAGTTATAATATGGTGAAAACGCTGTGTTGTTCCTCCAAGGAATTCACAAACTTCCTGCCTCTTTTCATTGTGAAAACAAAAAAAAGACAATAAAAGTGCCTTAAAGCACGCAACTAAGTCATTGTACTCATCATTATGAACAACTTTTATTAAGGGAACAAACCTGAAATCGCGAAATAAAAAATCTGCTGTTCCCTACATTTTGACTAGTTAAACGAACTTAGGTATATGTAGCGAACAGCAGATTTTTTTTTCGCGATTTCTGGTTTGGCCCATAGTAAAAGTTGTTCATAATGATGAGTACAATAACCTCTTAAGAGGTTGTTGGTGTTTTTCCAATAACCCTGTATAAACGCAATTTTCGATATACGTCACGTCACTTAGCTCTCATAAATTGAACAGGCGCAGGGGCTTTTTTTAATTCTTGGCTAGCATATAGAAAGAATAACAGGGTCTAGGTTTATAAATTGTTAAATAAGCAATTAATAAGCAATCTTTGGTCCATGAAAATTTCAGTAACTCCACATAGTTACTACTTACAGAGATTGACCAGCCATTCTGATATCAGAATGGTTGGTCAACCTTAAAAGTTTTAATTCTTTTAACAGATGAAATAAGCAATTCTCTCATTATGGTAAGCAAGTATAAGCAATTGATAAGTAATTTTTAGGCACAATTTCAAAGCTAAATACGACTGTTGACCGGCGATTCTGATGTTAACGAATAGTTGGACATATATCACAACATATCGTATAAGTAAGTGAATTTTGAATAAAAAATAATGTTATGTGACATGCACACTTTGCATCAGAAATACACAGATAATTTTAGTAAAATAATAATATGTAAGATGTACGCGTTGGCGTAGTAAAGTGTTGTTTGGTGTACAGTACTATACAAAGAAAGAATTCAAAAATTTTCGTTATATAAATGTATGTACAATCAACCGCACGTTAGTAGTAACACTTGTGATGTAGTGGAGACGAATGGACCTCCGCTGCTCCCGTGCGCAGCCTCTCCGTGCAAATCCTATCCAACTATTGAATATTTTGCACATTGGCTACTATCGCTCGAGTGACTTACTTAATGTGCAAACATTCTGGATGCTAGAAGTGGTTCATGTCCTTAAAAGAACTTGTTATTATTAAAACTAACTTGTACATAGTTTTTTTTTTTAATGTTACTAAAGACTAATTTATATTTCATGCAGGAATTACATAATTTATTTTGTTTATTAATACATTATTTCGCAGACAAGTTTTTAAAATACATCCCGATGTTGTTTTTTTACACCTTTTCTCTCTTAATTCTGGGTGATCCTGTCTGCAATAGGTACCCAAGTAGCACTGCCATGTCTTAAAAAGGTATTGTAGACCTTTTGTACATGTCTTCAAGACAAAAAAAAAATCTTGGTATTAACCATATCAACCCTCAAGATATCTTGAGAATATTCACTAAGAGAGATTTAAGCAAAAGTGGGCACAGGTGTACAGAATAAGTTAAGAAAGACTTCAAACTACTTTTCAAAAAATCCAGTACGATTTAGGAGTAACACCATTGGTGTATTCTACCTGTTATCTTCAAGATATTTCGACGCCATACTCGTACTAAAGACATAATATTGGTAAGTATGTAAGATATCAACAATACCAAGTTAAGAATTTAGAAAGAAAGAAAATATATGTATTTAACCCAGGTTAAGTAATTTCTAAAATTACCGCAGATGATTAAACAAGACAAAAACTAATTTCACAAGTATTAATCTCAGATTTACTTGAGTTACGTTCACCGTATAAACAAAGAATATAGTACTTATGAAGAGCAAAGGCCCGCGAAGGACAAACAGCTGTACTTAGAATGACCTGCCTGACGGGCAGGAAAACAGTGCTGTGATAGGTGGCACTGGTACTTCTTATTTTACACTTTGAAAAACACTTTATGAACCATTGAAAAATTCTGCCGCTTAGATACGGTAATAAACGTTGACTGAAGTAAAGCATTTTAGGTAACACAGAAAATCTAAAATGAAAAAAAGAAAGTCCCATCCTTAATCAGAATTGAATTTAACGTGCTCTGAGCGCCAAGTCAACGGTGAACGGGTGACGTTATGAAACAAATAGAGATGTACCACATTTCTTATAGCTCTAATTGAGTTATGCATGTTTCTTTAATATTTATAATTTATACTGGTTTTTCTCCCTAACAATACCGTGAAATAAATTAAGTATGGAAATATTGAGTCAGTTTTTATTTATATTCGTATATATACTTAAAACTTGAACGTAGGAGTATAAATCTCATAGGACGATATCCTTATCACTACTTTATACTGTAAATTTCGTTATACATTTATAGCTTGGCGCTGGGCGAGGCATCGCGTCCTGTGTACGTTGGTGCTGAAAAGGTTAAATACCATTGGAGCAATATTGAACACTCACTCAACGAGGGCTGGAAAAACCGACCCAGTACGTATCGGACCACGTACAATGAAGGGTTCCGTAGTTGAGATTTTATACCAAGAACAAACAAAACATTGCAGTTAAAAAACAAGTTCACCCATACATTCCAACTGCAAATGCATGCTATCATTACCATGATATTTTATAGCCATAGACTTCTAACAGGTTTTCCGGTAATCTATAATTAAAGAACTATTTAAATAAGATTAAACTATTTTTTTAATAAAAAAAAAATATATATTGAGACCCTCACAATAAGCCGCTGTCATTTAATATGTCACACGGTACCTACAGTTTGAGAAACTTTTTAAAATTTTCTTGTTACCCTCCTAAAACGGATTTACATTTTTCACGTATGCATGCATTAAAAAAAACGTAGTTTTGCAGAGGTACGTCTACCTCTCCGCAACTTCGTTTCTTTTTAATGGCGGCCACGCATGAAACCTATATAAATCGATAGCTGACATCAATGCAAACAGAAAACTTATTAGAACCAAACCCCTTTTATTTTTTTTCTGGGTGGGAAATCATCAAATGACTCCGCCCGCTCTGGGCGGAGCAGAAGGGAGTGTCAGACTTTTACTGACTAAAACCCACCCGTGTTCCTTCAGTTGCCTGTGCCAGGGGCCACGGTATCTCTTTCGAACAACCCGCAGCCCCGGCGGCATCGGCCCTAGCGGACCCCGTCAGTTCGTGCTGACAGCTCTTTGAGGCGCGCGTGGAACACAACGCGCCGTCGACCCGGGCCTGGTCCTTACCGGGCGGCAAGCTGCCCATAGCTCGCCGCCCGCAAGCCCGCGCCTCCGGTGGCCGGGAGTCGGCTGTTGACTCCCGTCCAGGGCGTCTCCTGCGGCGGCTAGGCGCGCGAGGGTTCAGCGATTACCTCTCCCTCACGCGCTCCGCCTCCTCCTTCGCGAGCATTACTGCTTCGCAGAAGGAGGTGACGGCCTCCCATTCACTCTCGCTCCGTACCATGGCCTGTATGAGGGCTGGACGCGAGAGGTCGCCGCAGAACCAAACCCCTTAAAGCGCCACGTACCGTGATAAAAACCCTTTTATTTCTATGAACTTGCGTATATCTTGTTGCATAGATGTTTGATTATTTTAAACATTCAGAGTAATTATTTTAAACATATTTGCAACAAGATGTAAGCAAGTTAGAAAAAATAAGGAAGGGTGCTAAATGAATGGCAATGGCGCCGATTCCCTTGTTCACAAACTAAACTAAATTTAAGTTCATTCTAATTCATTAAAGAAAGGACAAGATTAGTATAAGATTAGACGTGATTAAAAACATGGCTACTAAAAATACGTCAGGCGCTAACAGATTTGAAAGTCGGTCAGGAGATGACTTTGAAAACTCGGGCGAATGACAGATGTGCATTTGGATTGAGTGATCTTTTTTTATTTCGTGACAAAATGTGATTGTACATTTAGTCAAAAAATACTCAAAACTCAGCGAAGGTAGGTACTCTTTTTCAAGTTTGGTACAATTAGCGGAGGCCTTTGAATAAATGGTATTCGTTAAGCTTTTATTATTTTGGTAAGGACTTACGGAGCTCCCAAGTTCTCCCAATGATGGACAAATAACTGACCGGCTTTGAACTCGGTGCTCCTGTGACTCGACACAATACCTTCGGTTTTTAAAATTGTCATTTTTTGAGGCACCGGTGGATGCGCTCTGATTTGTTGTGTTTTTGAAATGGTCATTGACAGACCGGTTTTGGTGTCCAGCTCTTGATTGAAATGCACCCCTGGTATTGAATGTCCCCCGTCGTCCCGAGTTTTTGTTGCCTAGATATCCCTGAGGATATTGAGAATAGCATCCGGATACGTTAGCCTGTGTAGGACCATTGTAATAGACCGCTCCCTTCGGAAAGCGGTTGTTAGGTATAGATCCGCTAGGGCCTGCTTGAGAGGCAAAGCTAGCGTTGTTTTTTCAAGAGCAGCCGTGAAGGAGTCGGCAAATACAAAATAAAAAAAACCTTTAACAAAGCCTAAATTATAATAAATAAATAAATTATAATAAATTACCTATATTAATTTACGTTTTTTGTTTATTTTGTTTTATTTGAAAAAAACTTGTCTATGTTCTACATATTTATAATAAAATAAATAAGCCACCCGCTTAAAATAAAAAAAATAAATAATATTAATTTATGTTTTTTTGTTTTGTATTTAGATGAGTGTTGGTTGACTAATTAGACTTGTATATCTTAAGCCGAAAGCGCCAGGGTAGCCCGCGAACATCAAATTTTCTTAATTTTTTTGCAATTTGCAATGTATGCTAAAGTAATAAAAATAATAAAGTATAAGATTTATATGTAAATGCTTGTACCTGTACAAAATCTATTGTATACTTAATAATTATAAAACATTTTAAGCCACCCTTCGCTTGATTAAAAGCAAAACAGATGTGGGCCCAGTTAACCATTATCAATTTTTAAAAGAGGTAACTGGTCCGCGGTCCCAGTTACATAGTAGGCCGAACGACCCCTAACCCTCTTTTGCAGCTTCAACTACCCACACTTTCTTTATTATCAAAAAATAATTCGCGGGTTTCGTTCAAGTCTACACGATTCATTACAAAAATCGACAGGATCGGTAGGATTGCATGTAGATAATGTGCAAGTAGATCACGAAGCTCACCTACTTCCCTGGATAATTTATCGTACCTACTGCCCGTACGTCGAGGACGTTTGGATTTTTTATAACGGTGGCGCCTTCCACGTCTTCGTATGCGGCTCCCCGAGTTATCTGTACTACTAGAGCTGGATGAGGTAGGTACTAGACTACTCGATGAACTGCAAACTAAAATTCGGTTAGCAATAGTAGTAATGCACTTAGATGATTATATTCTTTAGGGAAATATGTATTATGGGTCGTGATCGAAACCTATGCAGCGGAAAACAGAACGCTAATGAGCAACAGAGCAAGAGACTCGAACGCTGTTAGCGACGAGCCCCACCGGGTGGTGAAGAGAGGTGAAGGGTGGAGGATGTGCGAAACAGAGGCATATAGAGGGTAGGAGTAGGGAAATAAGCGGGACCACAGTGTTGCTATCTCCAAATAATTAAGCCTCGTATTTACGGTCAATTTACTTAATAGTAATTTGTAACTCGAGACTACTTTCATCATCTCTAGCTGAGAGAAAATGCCATTCCACCTTTCCCGCCGTTTTTCATCAAAAGTCATCTATGGGCTGCCACAACTCAAAAGCACCAAATGTTAAAAAAGACAATGTTGTAACCCACAAATAATATTAGTTAAATAGTTTGTGTAGGTATTAACATGTACATACTAATTCTATGATAATTTTTGCAACAATGCCCCTCTATCAATGTCATTCTGGCGCCAAAATATTCTTGTTATTGAGTTGCATTAAGCTATTCTCTGTATACGTTTTGGCTTGCGGCCAAAATCTGAACTAACGCCGCCACCATCTTGTTTTTCCCTTGTTCGCAAACTAAACTGAAAGTTCAGTGCATCTTTTTCTTTCTATTTCATTATGAAAAGGACAAAAGATAAATATTAGTTTAGTCCTGTCAAATTAGTCAGCGCCTGACGTAAATTGACATATTTTTAATCGCCATGTTTTTAATCACGTCTAAACTGTCTGGAGTATCTTAATTTGACAGGACTATTTATCGTCTGTCCTTTTCTTAATGAAATAGAAAGAAAAAGATGCACTGAACTTAAATTTAGTTTAGTTTGTGAACAATGGAATCGACGCCAGTGGCAATTTTGTAAGCACCGCCTGTCAACGTCGAGCACCAAAAGATTCTTGTAGCACTCATGGACTTAGTAGGTACTGTTTTTTCTTTCAACAAGACTTGACTTTTCGGTGCTAAAGTCGAAAGCAATGCTGGGAACACACGTAACGCTTTTAGTCGATTGGTAGTGTGTGCAAAAGAAACCGTAGCTTTAAGCAGAGATGTAAACACGACGACATATCACGCTATACATTTCCAGTTCTAGCTGTCCTTGCATTGTATAGGCTTTTGATATGTACAGACGCCAGCAGGTCAAGCTACCCGAAACTGTCAAATTTCCCAATCAACCTTGAACCTTAAAGAGTTACTGATAAAGTTGAAAATCTATTAAAGAAATTTGACAGATTGTAGTAGCTTGATGTGCTCCCACTGCCTCGGACACCATGGCGTATCCTGCATTGAAGCAGCAGGTAAGTAGAACTGCACTGCTTTTTTGTTCTATGACTTAGTACAAAAAAGCAGTGTAGTTCAACTTCTGCCCTGCTATAAGAACTGGTGGTAAGCCCCTGACTTCTCATTATTTGAAACCAGCGCCGGCGCAGCGCCGCGGCAACAGGCCGAACTCTCACAGTTCGCTGAGAAAGCCAGCCGCGGCGCCCCCGGCGCAAGCAAAACAACACGCAACCAACCCGAGAAAGAGAAGTTTACGACCTGTGCTATACAGCTGCTTATGGACCTAATAAAGGCCATAAGGCAGGGACAGGACGTAGAAACGGTCATCCTTGATGGTCTGGCCACGTTACTAACACTGTACCATGGCTAGACTGTTAAGGGGGACCCTTTGGAACGTCCGCGGCCTAAGAGATAAGGTCGCCCCCCTCCGCCGTCTCCTTCGGGAACCAACCATGAGACTCCAAGGAGCCGACATCGAGTGGTCGCCCCCGGTCAAGTACCTGGGGACGACCACCGATCGTCGGCTCCCGACGGGGCCGCACGTCCGCTCGGTCGCCGCACTGGGCAGGGTCGCCCGCCACCCGCTCAAACCAGTGCTCTCGTCCCGCATCCCGGCGTGTGTGGGGTTGGGCCTGTACAAGCTGTACATACGCCCAACCCTGACGTACGCCGCCCCGGCATGGTTCGCCCTCACGAGCGAGTCGAGCCGAAGACGCCCCGCGCGCAACAAACTCTTGCGTTACGGACCAAACTGACGCTCCTCGCTACGTGAGGAACCGATATCATCCAGGGCGGTCTCGGGATCGATAGCCCGGATGAGTTCGTGGCGCCTCGCGAAGGAAACGTTCGCACGTGCCGACGCATTGACCTGGCCACACGCCCAGGACACTGCGCCCTGGCACGTGCGTCCTCCACCCGAGCGAAACCCTTGCCCCGCGACTTGGTAGCGGACGGCGGCCCCACAATACCGGATTGACACCTCTAGTGAGCCGCACCCACGCTACACGCGGCTCATTAGACCCAACTGTACTCTACACACATTACATACACTCGCTGCGTGGCGTGTTCTAAGTTAATATAGGCATGTTACGCAGCGAACGCAGACAACCACAACTACACAGACGCTAAATCCACACGCGTAGGCGCAGCGCGGGCCGCGATACGCGCAGACACTGGGCGGTGTTACACAAAACAATACCGCCCACACACACATACGACTGCTCCTTAGCCCGGAACGTAACCGGCTGGCTCTGGATACGGGACGGGCGGGAGCAATACACCCATACTCTGTAGGAGCGCCGAGTCGGCACCTCCGTCGCTGGTCGTCCCCCGTCGGGCCTCCCCCAGGTAACTGGGGGTCTCACCTGGCGGGGACTGACCGCCGAGGTGTCGTGAAGAAAGCGGCGCCGTGAGTCGGCGCAGCGGCGCGCCTACAGAAATACACATTGCAACTACTCACACGGGCGCGCGCAACTCACGCGCGCCCGACCGGCTAATAACCATGCGCATACCCCACGAGAAGCCCGTATTTACGGGCCGCCGTATAGCGTCCGCGGTCAGGGGGCATAGCCCCGGTACCGCTCGCCTCGCCCCCTTACGGGGGCGACGCGATCTCTCAATTGTGACTTCTCATTGTTGGAACAGACGCCAGCAGGTGGGCACGCTCAGCAGTATTGGTGGACATATTAATAAGATTTAAAAAGTTATGACTATTTTTACGCATTTGAATAGATTTAAACAAGTGCCAAAAAATTAGGAAAGCAATAAATTGATTAGAATAAATTATCGTTATTATGGTCTAGTGATCCAAGTGTCAGACTGCTAATCACAAGGACATGGCTTCGATTCCCACAGGACACAAATATTTATGTGATGAATATAAGTATTTATTTACAAGAGAAAGTATTACATCCATTGTTCAGTACCTATAGTACAAGCTCTGCTCTTTGAAGCAAACAGATTAGTCGACCTTGCGTACGTACAAAATATAAAAGTCAAAACACTTACATGACGGTCGATCAAATAATGATAGCGACTACTACCAACAGATCAGAGCATGGGCTGCCATACTACCTATGTCCCCAACGTCAGACGTATCATCCATTGACGAACTTTTATATATTTTATATAAAATAAATTTTAAACTGCTTATATCGCGTTCTTTCTTATTTTTTTTTTCTTTTGCTTGGCTTCTTATAGTCCTAGCGTAATGTTAAATAACGGCGTCTTTGATGGAACTGACATAGACCAATAATGCAATATCGTCAGCATATTGAAGTACTTTACAGTTAAAATTTAGGCAAGGAGGAAGATTAGAGGACGTTGGGCGCCACAATGTATGCCTCATACATGGTGTGGTGATATTAGTTACCACTAGCGCCATCTATTATCGAGTAGAAATTTCGATGCTAGAACTTACTACAACTATCGACATCTGGTCAGTCGGGGCCGGTATGTACTCGAACATTCTAGATGTTTCTACAATAGAAGATTCTGGAACTATCTGCGGCAGTATATAAGGCCGGGACTAGCCGCGACCAATCACCCCGACCCTTGCCCGCTGAAGTGCCAGCCCGCACCGTAGCTGAGCCTGTAGCTTTAAATCCCCCGACTGTGACCTCTGAGTTTGTTTCGCCCTTTCTTCTCAGAGATAGTCCTAGGAAACGCCGTGCTCATCAAAGCATTAATAATACCAATTCGATCCAGCCTGTCCCTTTGCTGCCCTTTCCCAGCGACGCCCTAAGCCGAGGTTCGTACCCCACAGGAGGGGCCCTTAGCGTGCAGTTGCCTAGTTTTAATTAGTTTTAGCCCTGGCTGGAGGCTTTAAGATTTCTTAAGGCAACCACAGCATAGTCCGGTTAAGTAGTCACGACCTCTCAAGGTCAACTACGAGATGTCATTTATAAAAATAATAAAAAAAAGCGACCAATCAGACTTGGGTCAGCGACACATGCGAATACATCGAAAGCGATCTTCAAGTGCGACTTAAGAGCGATTGTGTTTTATAATTAGTGTGTTTGAGTTGTTATTAGTGTTGTTTAATTAAAGTGTTATTTTTGGTATTTTTATCGGCAGTTTTTACTGTCACGAACCCGAAGCTCGTAACAATATTATATAAAATCGGATCCCTGAGGTAGACCTCTCCAAATCGATCTCGGTTCAGAGCTTTCCCCGGGAATCCTGAGTTGAACACTACGATCTGCAAAAATACTGCAAATAATTCGACGAATCCTAGCCGGAATTCTCAGCTCTTGCATTTTCTGCCTGAGGACTGGGAGGACAACATAATCATAGGCAGCTGAAATGTCTAAGAAAACTGCTACCACAGACTCATTCCTACTAAGGGCCAGCCGGATATCTGATGTGAGGGTACCCACACTATCAGCTGTACCCAGACCTTTCTTATAGCCGAATTGAGTTGTTGGGAGCAGTTTCCTGTTTTCTTCAAACCACTCAAGGCGGTTTTTAATTAAATGTTCTAAAAATTTAATAAGAATGGACGATAGAGTGCAATTGGTCTGTAAGAACAATGATCGTTAGGTTTGATACATTTCTTGGCTAAATAAAACTAAATCTGAAATGTCCATCGCGGGGAACATTTTGAGCTGTGGTATTTGAGCATTTATGGACTGGACGAAACTATCTCGGCTTCTATTGAGCTGATGCCCAATCACATCATCATCATCTGCCTAGCCTTTTTCCCAACTATGTTGGGGTCGGCTTCCAGTCTAACCGGATGCATCTGAATACCAGTATTGCTGATCCAATCACATGGCCAGCTAAATAATTTGACATGTTTATTCTCAGGTTCGTTCTTTTCAGTATAGTTTGTGCATCAGGACGGTCAGTCAAAACGGGATGGAAATGGTTTGGTTAAAAAGCAAAGCACACATTAAAATACACTCAATAACACAAACGCGCGAGCGAAAGTGTGACGGATCAGACGGATGACGTAAAACTGTCAACACACTTTGTCATATTTGATATATGAATAGAATCATCTGTCTATTAAAGCCTGCCTATTATACACGGTCCATCCCAGCTGTACGACCGCTCAAGGCCGCGGTGTTGGATGTAGCATACACACTATCGTGCGCGCATCTAGCCTGCTAGAAGTAATCATACCAAGGTAGTCAGCGCACGTGTATTTTAAATCAAAATGCCAAAAAAATGGAAGTTCTACTGATGTTGTCAGCAGCAGCAGAATAGAAGAAAAAATTAGGAAGAGATTATGGATGAAAAAAATCTTGTACCTAATCCATGATGCGCCCGCGACACCGGCAGATGACAACAAAGCAACATCAATCAAATTAGGCTAAGCAGACTAGGCGAAATTAGTTCAGACTAGGACGTACCAGTTTATCCTAAAGCATGTAAATTCTAACTAGGATAAACCGATTCGACCTAGGCTAAACTGGTTTATCCTATCGGTAACAGGATGAACGAGTTTGGCCTAGACCATACTGGTTTGTCCTATCGCGTGTAGGGAGAACTGGTTTGGCCTAGGCGAAACTAGTTCATCCTAAAATCGAGTTTGGCCGGTAACATATACATTCCGTATGAAGAAAAACGAACGTTTGTGCTAGTCTCACGGAATTCCAAATCGAAATTCCGCATTAGGTAATCGAATACGGAAAACGTGTGTATGCGGCTAGCCTTAGAAAGGTTTGTTCGTTTTAGGAGTAAATTCACACTAAAATAAAAAAAAAATTTTCTTAATATTGGGGGCCTAAATGTATGATATAGTTAGAACCGCTAGTTTTTGTGATGTCTATCCAAATATATTTAATTTATCCTTGTTAGAATTATTGAATAATAAAATACCATTTTTGGACGTGTCCCTTCCCGGTTACCGATTGAGCTGAAATTTTTTAGTCTATCTATGGTACGATCCCCTTGAAACAAAGTTAAACTAAACTGGCAACTGGCCATAGCACCTTTTCTTTAAGTAAAGTAAAATAAATCGGGTACATAGCACGTAAGAAATTCTACACGGAAGACGAGGCGGTATGGTCGGCGGTATTCAACCATACCGCCTCGTGGTATGGTGGTATTTCCTCCTCATAATGGTGCTATAGAATTGAGCGCGAGTAAAACAGTGCTTTTTGTGTTGGGTTAACTTGGATTTCAAAATAATACTTAGCGGGCGGAGGGTACTATTAACAATGAAAAGACGATGAGCCTGTAGTGCTGGCAGTGGTGGTATTTATTTCGACAATTTTAATTTGTATTTAATAACACGATAGCATCTAACATACAAGACTACGGTACGTATTTGAAACTATTTATTAATATTTAGATATATAGTTTACATGATTCTTCTACAATAATAAACGACGTTTGTTTTGCAGTTCATGAGTAATATTAATGAACAAAATCGCCGCCAGCCGCCTTTACCGCAGCAGACAGTGCCATCAACGACGGCACGTACGGCGACGGCGGTAATCAACAAGAATACTAATTACTAAGTCATTGGCTCCAACGGACACACGGATTAGACATGCCAATGTGACACCGACCGAACAACAAAGTAAAAAATGCCGCGACTTTGTGTGGGGTATTTGTACGAAAGGCGCTCATTAAATGTTCCGGTGGTTCCGTCATGAATTAAATGTGGAATCTATGAAAGACATTCTGAAGTTCTGCCACGATTATCAGAACAGAACGGGTTGTACCAGGCCAGATTGCACATATTTGCATACGTCAAGAGAAGAAGAAAACCTGTGTCTGACTACAGGTCAGATACCTAGAGCGTTAGCTGAAAGGTATGCTGCAATGTCCACTGCACAGATGAATGAACATGTATGTGAGCCAGTACCTGGTGCAGGCCTCACCGCCAACGCCTCCGGCGCCGCCGCCAAGCTCAACCGCGCCGCCTCCACCACTGCCAGCACCTCTGCCTGCCCTACTGGCGCCGCCGCCCCCACCACCGGCAACTACACCTGTTAGGATGACACCGGCCACATTCTCAGGTATTTGTTTTCGCCCTAGTTTTCGTCATAATATGTGGCACTTTGAAAGAAACTTCTTTCTTCAAAGGATCTTGATAGTTTGTCACCCGAAGAAAACCTAATATGGTCGAGGTTTTGGCCATTGGGTTCATTAAGGCAGGCAGGAGTCACTAGTATGAGGTAATAAATACCATGCACATGTACTGCCATGCAAAAATACTACACACCGGCAAAATTAGAGGAACACAAAAAAAAGTGACTTTTTAAATACTTGTGGGTATTTCGACAAGTGGTTTGAATGAGTACCCTTTTTTCATATAACATTGGGCGTTTTTTTGTAATTTTTCAACCCGATAACAGAAATTGTACCCTCTTAAGTGTTTGTTGACACTAAGCTTCTAAGTATATTTGATAAGAAAGTTGGTTTTGCAGTCAATGGTGGCCCTAGCTCATTATGTTTGTATTTTTTGAAGACTAGCAAAAGCGCCAAAACTTGAGGTGAGCCATCGAGTTGCAAGATTAGCGATTTTTTTTGTGTTCATATAATTTTGCCAATGTCTGTACTACATAACAGCTGTTTTATTTTTTACAAACACCTTTCTCCATAGTTTCTTTAAAAATTACTACATAGTTCTCTGTATGGGAAGAGGCCTTTTCCGTGTGACAATGCTATGGCCAACTGACAAGTGTCAAGAATGCACTCTCCTTGTGCCACACTCCGCTTGGTTTTCACTATCATTTATTAGGCCATTTATTGCAGAAGGTTTTTGTGTATAATACATTATTATTTGCAAAATATAGCATTGAAATCTCGATGTTTTGACATGTCGACAATCGTATCTCCGCTTTTCAAGGTCTGGTCGCTAGAGTAACATAAATAGGGGTGCGGTCGCCATTAGTTTAAGCACATTTTTATTTTGTTTGGAGCATTATTATGGTTATAATAATTATGTTTTCTTTTACAGCTCCACCTCCCTTCAACACTCCTACAATGTTTTCAGTTACTCAGCCACCACCTCCTCTACCGCCGCCCGCTACTTAAATATTTCAAGTCGATCATTTTCCAACATGGGATCCAAAAAATGGACCAGCATGAAGGAAATATCTTACAATATGTTTTGTTAACATTTCAGGTTTGACGCAATTAGACCTCCTCCATTTCCAGCGAGTGCAACTCCCAAGTAAAAGCGGAGCAATGAAACGTACTGCGGGGCCTTCTGAAGGTAATTATCTGACTACATTATTAACTGATTTTTTTGCCTAATTTTACCAATTCAATATTGAAAGAGAATGGGTACTGAAGCATGGGAATTTACTCCACCCTCCTATAGCCATAAGATATAAACCAATGTAATGATAATATATTTACTGATTTAAATAATTATATAAATCTGCAACATATTTCTCCAAGTTATATTTGATCGTAAATATGACTATTTCATGCAGACATGAAGTATCCCTATGTGTATGTGTATGGCACTGTATTAGTAAAAAAAAAACATTAACAACATCAACAATTTAATTTGATTAATCACATTGTTGCTCTAACTCCGAATGGTCTAATAAACTACACAAAAATTGGCTTGGAAGAGAACCATCCATTGGTATAAATCTTATTGCTATTGAGGGGTTGGGCAGATTAGATCATTTAAATTCAAAGGAGTTAATTGCTCAGTGAAAAGCAAAAAAGAATATCAATTGCCTTCAATGAGTTTAAGAAAAGTTAAAATCAGAATAATTCATTCTAGCATGCGCGAATACTTAGCACAGAATATTATAGAATACCTTAAAAATAATTTACTGTGACTTGCAATATCCCTTTTTACTATAATTAGTAAATCAGTTTAGGCTTTGTGCATGCAAGAGATTTCTGTTTCTGATAAGTTGTAACAACTTGATCTACTACTCGTAACTTGCTTATTAAAATTTGTTGTTACAATTTGTATTGTCACATTCATCTATGTTCTATGTTACGGGTTTGGTTTCCGCACTTAGTCTTTCAAGTGGTAATTTTTAGAGGGTTTCCGACCTAATCTGGGTGACGCCTGTGCACTCAAAGAGCACATTCGCGACGGTCTCATCAGCCTCCATGCAAGCCCTGCACAGGGGGCTGTCCGTTATGCCTATCGTGTGGAAGTGTTTGTTTAGTGAGCAGTGTCCCGTGATGGTCCCCGCAATCAGGCGCAAGCCTTTCCTGTCCAGGCGTAGTAATCTTTTCGTTAGCTTGCCATCTAATGATGGCATGGCTTCCTTGGACTGCCTACAGCCTGGTGACGAGGACCACCAGTTCTCTGCTTGTGTGTGGGTGTGCTTCTGTAGCCACCTGCGTAGTTGATTGAAGGGGATGGGCACGACTGGTTCCGGTCCATAGACTGACGTGCTGGATGCCCTTCTGGCCAGCTCGTCAGCCGCGTCGTTACCTAGTGATCCACTGTGTCCTTTTATCCATTGTAGTGTCACTGTGTTGCGGTTCGATACAGTTACCTGTTCAAGCGCCTTGTGACATTCTAGTATTAGATTTGATGTGATGCATCCCTTTAGGGATTGGAGGACTGAGGCGCTGTCAGAGAGTATACGTACATGAGTGTCTGTAACACCCCTGGCTGCTATGGCATGGGCCGCTTGTATTATACATATTATAGCATTCCTAGCGGGCTGGGAATGTTTATGTTAAGGTCGTGTGAGAAAACTCCGACTCCAGTTCCGCAGTCGGTCTTTGATCCGTCAGTGTAAACTCTCAGCTCCTTCAGGCCTGAGTGGTCGCACTGCTCCTCTTTGAGCACTATATTGTAGTGCTTTTGGAAGCAGTATTGCTTATGGGCTTTGTCGCAGGGTGATGCCATCATTGGCTGCCGTTTGATCGCCTCGTCCTTTAAGCGTATGTGCTTGATCTTCGAGTCTTTGCTTAGGGTTCCTGATATATGGAGTCTGAAGACAGACAGGGCCGCCTCCTCCCGCACGATAAGGTTTAGGGGGGCAGCCCAAGCATAGCCTGTAGGGCAGCGGTGGGTGTAGTTCTCATGCAGCTAGTGATTACCACGCAAGCAAATCGCTGTAGCTTTTCGAAATCTCTTTGGGCTGTGCTCAGGTCTGTTCTGGGCCACCAGACTAGTGAGCCGTATGTGATAATTGGCCGAATAACTGTGGTGTAAAGCCAGTAGGTGACCTTGGGGCTAATCCCCCAGTTTTTCCCAAGCATTTTCTTGCATTGCCACAGGGATATGCTGGCCTTTGTGGTCATGTTGTTGGTGTGTTTTGCCCAGTTCAGCTGTTTGTCACATTCATTGTTCATTCCATATCCGGTAATCATCACAACTGTACGGTTCATGTCATATCTGGTAATCATCACAACTGTACGGTTGATTGGAGATCGCTTATTTGATATTAGAAAATACCTGCTACATGCTAACACACACCTGTTTAGTTTTATGAACACCATTGCATGACTAAAGTTTTCAATATATCTTTAGGAGTGAGCTATACCTTCAGGAATTACAGAAATTGGAGCGCGAGAGTGAATACCAATCTTATATATATGAAAAAAGTCTGCGGAAATGCAAATGGCCGGTTGTAGTCGACAGTGATTCCAGAGCTGTTCCGCATACTGTATGAATATATACGGAGGATGAACGTACCAAATATTTGACTGAAATAATTTCATACAAATTTTGACATTTATGAATGTGTTGTGTGCATGTAGGAGCCGAGTCAGCAGGTGCAAGTTCAAGATTTGCTGGGCCAGTTTAATCCAACTCCGTCGTTCGTTTCAGTAAGTCTTATAATTTTGGTCGTGTATTCATTGGGAAAAAATTCGTAAAGCCCGTCGTTGAAGCATGTCCTACATCTGCTCAAACGAATTTAAATCCGAAGACTGAACATAATGTTGTGACCCTGGACTGACCCATAGCCAGTCCAGGGTCACAACATTATGTTTCTACTGCCACTGACTTATCACTTGAGCATGTGACGCATGTGCAATCTAGAACCTTATGCAACTGGTGAGGGCACCATAACCCTGGTTTTTTTATGTTTTTTTTTTATTCAGGGACAATAAACAGCTACAATATTATTTATATTTTTGTTTGTTAACGCTTTAACTAAAGAAGTTTTGAAGGTAATTTAAATATTCTATTTTTTTTTCTGTCCTGCTCAATTTTAACTACGATTATACAGGCATAATCAAACTAAAATTAACCATTTCTATACAATCATGGTATTGCTGTATATTGTCTCTGTTTATTGTTCATGTTAAATGAAACTCATTAGTACTGAATGAAATTCTGTATATAACTTAATTTAGAGTTGTTGACTCTAAATTAAGGTATATACAGAATTTCATTTAAAAAAACGGCTTAGTGCGTGTTGGACCACGTACAATGAAGGGTTCCGTAGTTGCGATGAATTTACCCCAAAAACAAACTTAGCATTGTGGTTGAAAGACATGTTCTCCCATACATCGATATACGTCACGGTCAATTCTCCAACTGCAAATGTGAGTTTGTAAACATAATTTTATTTTTTTGTGTTAAAATCTTCGACCTAATTCCTTTAATTGTGCTATGAGACCTTGCTTCTTGACAAATTTCATGATTATAGGTTTTTTTTTTGTTGTGTTGCTTTAGAAGCTTGACTTTAAGAGCACCACCATAGACTGACATTAATTTCAACTTGATTCCTCAACGCGTTCTTGGGATATAGGGTCTTGGCAGACGGAAAGACGGACGGACAATAAAGTGATCCTATATGAGTTTCTTTTTTCCTTTTGAGGTACGGAACCCTAAAAACTCAATTTTGATCTCTAAGCTCTTTACTAATTTTGCTCTACTTTAGTTATAACAACATAATTTTTATGGTATGATATTATTTTGAACATATGGACCTAATATGCGTTTATTTTTTAATTTATTTTAATATATTTATATGAAAAATTGTAATAACTCGAACTGTGACATTTTGATTTGTAATTTTATTTTTAGATACCTACTTAACTTCTTAACATTTTTTATAAATTTTGCGTGCTTATTTCCAGGCAGAAAGTACAGTACATGGCTCATTCCTATCTACTCCACCTGTATTTTAATGTAACCTACATTCATTGCAGATGATTTGATTTGGTAACTTAAATATGACCTATATTATTTCTCATAAATAATATATAGTTGGTTTTGTAGTGGTGAGATAGGCAGTCGCTCAATATAAAATACTGGTATTCAGCTGCATCCGGTTAGACTGGAAGCCGACCCCAATATAGTTGAAAAAAGGCTAGGCAGATTGTTTATTTCTCATATGAACAGAATGTATTTAATTAGGTTGGACAGCCGCTGTGTTGCCGAGACGTGGCCAGAATTGCACATTGCCCGTGTGCCCACCATTACTATGGATATAAATCAAAGACTGGTATTTATTATTACACATAATTTCCAGAAAACATCGACAGTGCCGAGACAGTTCCTACTCCAACTGATGGGATGCCTTTTGAAGCAAAGGACTCTGGTAGAACCTGTAAGTAGATTATAAAAAAACCGGCCAAGAGCGGGTCGCACTACACTCAGTCACCAACACAGTCTGTTGAACGGTCGCTGGCCTGTCGTAATTACCGTACTGCGCGTTTACTAATTCGTTTTCTAAATCCTTATAACATCAGCTATCTGCCAGTGAAAGTACCGTCAAAATCGGTGCAGCTGTTTCGGAGATTAGCCGGAATAGACGGCAGACAAATATGAAAAAAAAACCTTGTTATTAGTACCGTATATACTTTCATATGCATTTAGTAAAAAGCTGTTATTTTACATTACAAACTGACACTTCAATTATATTTATTTGTATATCGTAAGAACCTATTATTTTTTTGTATATATATTTTTTTGGCAGTTGTAAATGTGTCGCAAACCTCTATAATTTGCCTATAAAATATGGATAATAATATTATCTAATAACTCTATTAAAATAAGAAAGTTAAAAACTTGGGAGATATAAGGGGAGGGGCGGGTACGGAAATATTTTGCAAGTTCAGAGTTGTATCTTCAAGGCCACTAAACCAAACAAAAGATGTACATCAGAACCGCTGGTGTCCTTTTCAGATCTGCCTAAATTTATTGCAGTTATTTGGTACCTTCTGTGTACCTTTACGTACCTCTCTTGAAAATCTGTGTGCCTACACCCGTACAATGATATTTTAAAAATTAGGCACACTCATCATCATCAATCATTACTTATTTCGTTACCATTAAAATTAATTAAAAAATCCTTTAAAACTGTCTTTTGTTTCATTTTGATTCTGAAAACACTTACAAACATCTTAATTCTATAAATCCTTCACAATTCTAAAATAGGCAAACTGTCGTTTGTTTTTCTAATAGGTTTTTTTAAATATTTAACTTAAGTTATTAAAACTGAAGATTGTTATTTTATAAAATAATAACAACGTCTTATAAAGAAAATCGTTTTTTTTACTTTTCGCAGCAACCTTTCAGTAATTTGTTTATTTAGTACTTGTTTCTGCAGGTACACAAGAGGTACCAAATCTGCTTATAGAATGCACTTAGCTACACACATTGGTTAGCAGTACACCCGCGGTTCTGACATCAGGATGGCGGGTGTACTTAATTTTTAAAATATCATTGTACGGGTGTAGGTACACAGATTTTCAAGAGAGGTACGTAAAGGTACACAGAAGGTACCAAATAACTCCAATAAATTTAGGCAGATCTGAAGAGTACACCCACGGTTCTGATGTACATAACAAAAGGATATTTATTTTATCTTTAAAGAAAAAGGGTGGTTTGTTCATTGACGGGCCTATCTATGTGCTTTTCACAGAGACCTAATAATTATGGAATTTGAATGTTTCAAATTCCCATATTGCTTAGACTACGAGAAAATCCTCTGTGGCAGTCTGGTTAAAAAGTGGTCCTATAAAGATCCCGTTTTTTTTAATTCGTCACCTTATAGAACTACTCATCGTACAATGCACGAAGTGTCGCCGTATTATACTAAATGTTGATGTCTTTTTCAGACGTCCGTGCCTACTGTCGGAATGGATGAGTCGTCACTGTTGAACTCGCTGACTGCACTTACCAGAAGAGCAAACCCAATTAGTCACACATCTTCTGATATGATACAGGCAGTGTTGGAAATGATTCGGAATTGTAAGTTATATATTCTTTATTTAAAACCCCTGTGATATAAGTAAACGGTCGATGATAGTGTATGCTTGAAATTTTCACTTAAAATGAGAATACTCAAAATGCGAACACCACTATACCACAAAACTTTACAATTATTGAATTGGATCATTTAGTTCCCTTCAAAATGGTTGAGCTGAATGGTGCTGAGCAATACGTCATGTTTAATTTATTTTAATGCTTGAATTGTTTTTTTTTTTGTTACGGACGGTTTTAGTTTCAACCTGAATGATTTAACCAATATTTCGATTCAAAAGAGTGACCGTGGAGTTTCTTGCCCGTTCTTGTCCATAGGGAGCTACTACGCTTGGGAATGGACAACTTGCTTTATCTTTCTGCCTGGCCGTCCCCCTTTTTTTTTGGGTGGGTGTGGGCTGAGCGGAAGGGCGTGTCAGACTTTTACTGACTAAAACCCACCCGTGTTCCTTCAGTTGCCTATGCCAGGGGCCACGGTATCTCTTTCGAACAACCCGCGGCCCTGGCGGCATCGGCCCTAGCGGACCCCGTCAGTTCGTGCTGACATCTCTTTGAGGCGCGCGTGGAACACAACGCGCCGACGACCCGGGCCTGGTCCTTACCGGGCGGCGAGCTGCCCATTGCTCGCCGCCCGCAAGCCCGCGCCTACGGTGGCCGGGAGTAGGCTGTTGACTCCCATCCAGGGCGTCTCCTGCGGCGACTAGGGGCGTGAGGGCGCAGTGATTGCCTCTTCCTCACGCGCTCCGCCTCCTCCTTCGCAAGCATTCCTGCTTCGCAGAAGGAGGTAACGGCCTCCCATGCACTCTCGCTCCGTACCATGGCCTGGACCAGGGCCGGACCCGAGAGATCGCCGCCGCCGATCGCCGCCACGAGGACACGGCGGTGCTCCGCCCAAGCCGAACAGACCTCCACCGTATGCTCCACCGTGTCCTCCGGGCGATCCACACAGTGGTGACACCCTGGCGTTTCCTCCCGCTTTATCCTGAACAGGAACCTCCCGAAACAACCATGTCCGGTGAGGACCTGTGTCAGGCGGAAGGTGAGGGCGCCGTGGCGCCTCTCTAGCCACTCCTCAAAGAGGGAACTTATCGCTGCAATTGTGGCGTGCCCAGCACTGGTTTTCGACAATCGCACTCTCCATGCCGCTATGAGATCCCGCCGGAGCTCTGTCCGCTGTACCGTGATTTCTCGCGGCAGCGGAGTTACGCCCCGGCGTTTTGCCTCCTCTCGCCACTCCCATGTGGGCGAGGACTTTGGCCTCCAGATCCCATGGCGGCAATCCGGCAAGGAGGCTGGCCGCCTCAGAGGAGACCGTGGGGTATCCTCGGACCAGCCGGACGGCCATGACCCTTTGGGACGCGTTCAACCGGCGGGCTGGTCGCCGCCTCAGGCCTGACCGTCCCCTTGACAATTTAAATGTGCCAGTTATAGGTTTAATTAAAATAAATGCTTTGAGTTTTATTACAATTTACAAAGTATTGAATCTTACAAGTGTTCGTACAACAAAACTCTAAGCCACATAATAGTAACAGAGACACTTACAAATATGTAAATTGTAGTGACAAGTATACAATTTAGCGTAACACAAAAATTTACATACAACATGTGTTATAAATATTCTTCAGACAGATCTTGTGTAAACTCCTCTTCTTGCATCTTATAAATTGTTTTAATCCATCACAATCGATCGAATTAAATGTAATACCTTCATGGTACTTGTTACGTATTTATCGGGAGCGGGGTAGCGCACATGCAATCAAACCGCGAGTCAGTGTCATACTAGTTTATTGCGATGCTCGATACAATGTCGCGTGCGCGCCGACACACACACATGCGTGTCGTACGCGCAGTAGGTACATACACAACATTCCCTTCCCCACATACTTTAGAAAAAGGGCTTATAATTAACAGGCAGAACTCGTCGTTTGGATCTAGGATTCTGTTGGTCAAATTCTTCTGTGAGTTGCGGTAAAGACCGGTCGGGACTCATTCTTCTTGAATGATCTGGTGTCGAGGGCGAAAGCGAAGCTAATGGCTCAACACTCGTCCCTTCCTCCTCTCCAAGCTGAACTTCTTCGGCGGGTGTTGGAAGTTCGGCGCTTATGGAATCGCCGTTCTCACCTGTTTCGTCTGCGGATTCAGAATGCGGCGATAAGCTACTATCATCGGCTTCTATTTCCAAATGCCAATCTTTCTTTCTGTTCTGGATCTCTGAAACGCCTTCGGCTTGAAAACGTCGAATCTGGTCTATGTGACGAATTACTTTGCAATTCAGTTCCGGAATATACACTGAATACATGACATTCCCAATCTCTTCTTTGATTTTTCCTTGCATCCAACTAAATTTATCGTTTCCACAGAATCGCTTTATCCAAACAACATCATTTAAATTAATTTTGGTCTTTCCTTTCCTCCCTTGTTCTTACTCTGTAAAGACTGATTTTTCCTTACGGTCAGCGAAAGATCCGTGCATGTCGAAGCGACTTGAAGTGGATTAATTAAGTCCAGCTGCGAGCGTAGAGGTCGACCATGAAGTACTTCTGCTGGAGATTTACCTGTGGTAGTATTTTTGGAGTTTCTATAATCAAATAAAAATTTTGCGATTTTCTCTTGTAGAGGTACCTTAGTGTCAGATTGTAATATGATACTCTTGAGACCTTTTTTAATTATTTTAACGTAACTTTCGGCTTGACCGTTACTTGACGGGTGGTATACCGGTGATAAAACATGTCGAATACCGTTTAAACTGCAAACATTTTCAAACTCCCTAGACGTGAAAGAAGTTCCATTGTCCGTCACCAACGTGTGTGGTATACCTACCCTAGACATAAAATCACATAATCTACTTATAACAGTTTTTGTTCCGTAAGATTTTGTACTAACTGCATAACATTCGACCCATTTAGAAAAAGCATCTACTATAACTAAAAACATTTGGTTATGAAACGGTCCAAGAAAATCCAAATGAATTCTATAGAAGGCATGCGGCGGATAGGGCCACGGCGAGGGAGGCGCGCGGTGTGGCAAGGGCTGCAGCTGTGCGCACACGCTGCACGCGGCTGTCAACCGTTCAAGCGCCGTGTCGATTCCGGGAAACCAAAATTTTTCGCGCGCGGCTGCCTTCATTTTTACAACCCCGAAGTGCGAATCGTGTAGTTCTCCACACATTTTTTCTCTTAGCGTATGCGGAATAACTATTTTATGACCACGCATTAAGCATTCATTTTCCAATGCCAATTGGGAACGACAGTCAAAATACGCTCGCAATTCGGGGTCGTGAACTTTACGCGGCCAACCCTTAATTACATAGTTTTTAACTTTTTTTAAAATCTCGTCACTGTCGGTTTCGTAACGTAATTCCTTTAGCGTAATAGGTAGACTTCCTTCAACAACAAAATTAACGTAAGCAGCGCGCTCCTCACAGTCGCGGTCTTCCCCCCGCACTTCGTCCTGCACCCGGTTGTCGTCCATTAACGTCGCCCGAGATAAAAAATCTGCACTGTTATCACCGCTACGAATATACTCGATTGCATAATTGTATGCTGACAAAAATAACGCATAGCGTTGTAGCCTATTCGCAGATATTTCGGGGATTCCACGATGCGGGCCGAAAATCGTTATCAACGGTTTATGATCTGTACGTAATACGAACGGTCTGACACTGCCATATAAGTACTGGTGAAATCTTCTCACCCCGTAAATTATGGCCGTAGCCTCCTTTTGTAATTGAGAGTAATTTTTTTTCGCAGTCGTGAGCGTCCGTGAAGCAAATGCGATAGGTCTCTCGTGATTGTCGGTACGTGATAACTGCGATAGGATAGCGCCTATTTGCGAAATGTACGTGACTTTCGCAATCCAAATGTTGTTAGGCTTTTGTACACCGCTCTTGTTCGAAGCAAACTCGAGTCCAGTGCGTGCATCTGACACCCCTATAACGCGACCAAAAACACTGATGCTGGAAATGGTACAGAAAACTTTCCTCAGATGCCTATTCCAAAGGTCCAAAGGTTCCAAAGGTTTCTTTCCCTACATGTACCCTACCAACTATCTTTTAGGGACGTTGGGCTTTAACTCGTTGGAGGTAAGAAGAGGCTTTGATTAACTCACTGTAGCCTGTAAAATCTTACGGGGACGTATCGACTGCCCAGAGCTCCATGGTCTTTTCTGCAGACTATTTGTGCCCGACAAATACATCGGACACCGTCAGAGCCGTCGGCGCAATCTGTTTGCGCAACTCCCAGCGAAAACTGTAGCCAGAGCTGAATCCCCAATCTGTCGTACTCTAAAGGTGCTGAATGCCCTTCTGGCGGCCAACCCTGAATGTGATGTATTTGCGGATGAATGGATTAAAATTATGCGTATATGTCTGGTAGGGAAAGCAAATCCGTTGTGTTTTAAAATCCGGATTTTTAAGAACGGATTTTTGGTCCAATCCGGATTTTACGGATGTTTTCATGAAAATAAACAAATCTACCTATATTAGTTTGTTAATATGATGTTCCTTATATTTGTGTGAAGCACATGAAATTTTGATTCGACCTGTTGGAAACCACAGGCACTATCGACGCGAAAGCTGACGACGTAGTCAAAGCACTACGTAACGTATCTCGTTGACTTTTCCCGTCGCGAAAAGCAAGGTGTCCAAACTTTACTCGGGCTCTCCGAGAGTCTTCTCGGAGAGCCCTTTTATCAGACGAAGATGGCTGCATAGATATGCAGCCGTCTTCGTCAGATAAGAGGGCCTTAAACCTAAAAACACCCGCGACATTAAGGTCGCGATTGAGCAGAACCGAGGGTCGAAAGTGTTCGCCCAGCAATTAGAGAGGACCCATCGTGAATGAATCGTGACTTCGAAGTCCAAGATACTCAGGGAAGTCGAGGATTTTTACGGGCACCTATACTCAACGTGGACGGTGAAACCAGCGGAACATAGTGCAAATGACCATCGAGCCGAACTAACGCGCCACTACACGGAGGACATCCCGGATATCGACCAGTGCGAGATTAGATTAGGCCCTAGAGCAGCTAAAGAACAGGAAGGCACCTGGGGATTAAGGAATAACGAGCTCCTTAAAGCGGGTGGGGCTCCAGTCCTGAGAGAGCTAGCGAGTCTCTTTAACTCCGTCATCCAAGAGGGTACAACGCCCGAGGCGTGGAGCAGAGGTGCAGTGGTTCTGTTCTTCAAAAAAGATGACAAATCCTTACTGAAGAACTATAGACCCATCTCACTGCTGAGCCACGTATAGGTACAAGCTGTTCTCGAGGGTCATCACGAACCCTCTCGCCAGGCGACTTGATGAGTTCCAGCCGCCAGAACAAGCCGGTTTTCGAAAAGGCTTCAGCACCGTAGACCACATCCATACTGTTCGGCAAATTGTTCATAAGACCGAGGAGTAAAATCAGCCCCCGTGTGTTTATGGACTACGAGAAAGCCTTCGACTCCATCGAAATATGGGCAGTTGTGGCCTCTCTGCAACGATGTCGAATTGACTATCGCTATATCAAAATGTTGAGATGTTTGTATGACGCTGCCACGATGACTGTCCAGATCCAGGACCACAAAACCATCCCCATCCAACTGCCCAGGGGGGTGATACGGGGGGTGTAATATCCCATAAACTGTTTACAAATACGTTGGAGGACGTCTTCAAGACGCTGGACTGGACTGGACAGGGTATCAACGTGAACGACGAGTACATTTCACATCTTCGATTTGTCGATCACATCGTCATAATGGCAGAGACGCTGGAACAGCTACACTAAACACCACATGCTACACCAAATGCTGCACGACTAAGCTAATGCTAATGCTAAGTGCTAAATGGAGCCTCTCGGCGGGTTGGTCTCGGACCACCGGAATTTGGACAGCACGAAAGTCATTTACAATTCGCACGTCTTGCCGAGTCCAATCCACATCGAAGGGTCGGAGGTTGTGAAGAATTATGTCTACCTAGGGCAAATAATCCAGCTCGGTAGACGCAACTTTGAGAAAGAAGCCGACAGAAAGATTCAGTCGGGTTGGGCAGCATTTGGAAAACTCCGTAAAGTCTTCTCGTCGCCTATCCCACTGTCTTTAAAGACTAAGGTCTTCGTGTCGAAACGTGGACACTGACGGTCGGGCTGGTCCATAAATTCAAGGTCGCTCAGCGCGCTATGGAACGAGCTATGCTTGGAGTCTCTTTGAAGGATAAAATCACGAAAGAAATTATCCGGAGAAGAACAGGAGTTACCGACACAGCTTGCAGACTAAGCAAACTGAAGTGGCAGTGGGCTGGCCATGTATGTCGAAGGACCGATGGCCGGTGGAGCAGACGAGTCCTGGAGTGGAGACCGCGTATCGGCAAGCGTAGTGTGGGACGCCCCCCAGCTAGATGGACGGATGACCTTAAGAAGGTGGCTGGGACGGACTGGATGCGGAAGGCGGAGGACAGGGTGTTGTGGCGCAGCCCGGGAGAGGCCTATGTCCAACAGTAGACTGCGGTAGGCTGAGTTGATTGATTGACATGAAAATCAAATGATTTTATTTTATTTTTTGTTATTTGGATTTATTCAAACTATCATCATTAAATACCATAATTATGGTGTTATTGCTATAATATGTATTTATTCTTTTTAAAATAATCAGTCTGTGACTCGCGTGCTGAGTAACACACACTCGCGACACTCGTAAAGACGCGACGCGCGAACAGCAAACACGCTCGTTTAAATTTTTTTGTTACAATTTCTTATTATTCAAAAAATCCGGATTTGGAAGTCTAGTAAAAATGTGCGGATATCCGGATTTTTCGGATGACGGATAGTCCGGATTGCATTTCCTAATGTCTGGAGTTCTGTGAGAGAATGTATGCAGGGGAGTCCACTGTTCCATGTTAGTTTTAAGTTATATTTTAACCATTGTCCTCTATATTAATTAATGTAATTGGTGTTGTACCGTTTTAACTAACTATAAACAAATAAATACCGTATAGGAAGGTACATATGCACCTTTAAAACAAATGCGTATAGACTCGCTTGCAATCCATCCATTAGTGTTACCTCCTTTATCGTCAGTATCTTTACATCTACGGTTGAGACGTATTGCTGACAGAATTTCCGCTTCACAAGAGACATTGTCGACAAATTCCTCAATTGAAAGATCCAGTTCTATGTCTCTGATACTCCCGTATGACACTGCGACTTCCCATGATTTTTGTGAACGCCAACCAATTTATTTGCAGTTCATCATTTTTCCGGCATGAGATTCACTGTCAAACGTGATTATTAATTTGTACGGATTAATATATTTCACGCGTGATATACCGATAATCTCATTACTTTTAAATAGTCTAGCTAACGAAAATTGTTTCGGAAACTTCTCTTTATTGTATACGTATATCTCAACTGTTCCTTCTTCATAGTTACAGCTTATCTCCTGAACTGGAGTATGTCTCCTTGCGATTCACTTCCACAGTCCCTTTACCGTAGCCCAACTTCCGGATGAGTCATCCTCCCTATCTCTTTTTCTCCCTAAATTATCGATACCATAACCTTCTATATTTCCCTTGTCTAGTTGTGTAGGCACCTCCATGTGTGTTAATATCCTCTAAGTCTACCCTTTGTGTATCACTACTTTCGTGTATCAATACGTCATTACTCACGCAGTTATTCATAGTTTATTAGATCGAACGGGCGACCGGCCGAGCACGGCGGCTCGGTTACGATCGAATAAGTTCTTATCGCAAAACCGGTTATTAGCGTACTCGTACACACGATTAATTTGCCCGAGGCACAAATCGGAACTGTACTTTGTACCCGTGCAAAATTGAGCCATCTCACTCTTTTTACAAACAATTCATTAAACCACTTAGCTTTTATATTCTCCAGGCGACGTTTCTGCGCCTGTTCTGTCCTCTGCATGCGAGCGGTCTCGCTTCTTCAAATATATTCGTCTAAACGTATAGAGTAACGTTTCTTCGCACAACGCTTGGCGCAAGTTCGGCAGAAATTCGGCGAAAATTCGGCGCATTCCACCACTTGTGAAGAGCTAGACGAGCCCTTCGAGGTGCCAGGAGGAATAAAATCAAACTACGGTTTATCTCGTAATGTTCAATAATTATTCCTATAAAATATATTACGTATTTTACATCTTTATTCTTTTTCTTGTCAGTGTAATCTCTTCTAATCTTAAATCTTCGTTTGTCTCGTATTTTATACCAATCACTTTAAACAAACTCGCGGAGGTTGCATGTTACACCAAATAGGCTATACAGTACCGCTATACAATTTTTTTTTTCGTACTTTCTTCCAAATGTGTTAAGTGTCGTCAACGCTGCTGCCGCCCTGTCTAAGCACTTTAGCTGATCGCTACAAAAATAGCATGTAGCTTTTGAGGTTAGTTAAGTGCTAACATTAATATTCCGTAAATAACATAGAAATGATCAACTTTGTTTAGACCTTAATTATTTTTATTCTAAGTTAATAATGTTTCTGTAAATTAGGTTTTCATGACATAATAATTTATTATATCACTATTTTGAAAAGTTATTATTAACCTTGTATTTCCCAGTAGCTGGGTTGTGGAGGTCACATAGGCAGTCGCACCATGTAGAATACTGGTATTCAGCTGCATCCGGTTAGACTGGAAGCCGACCCTAACTTTGGGAAAAGGCTAGGCAGATGATGATGAATTTGAAAACTTATGTTAAATATATTAAGAAATATGTGGTCCTAATAGTAATTGTAAGTATTGATACCGCCAGTGTTACAGGTTTATCCTAGTAATCAAACTTTGTAGGTACTTAATACCTACGTTATTTCTTAGATTTCATTCATTCATTCAATTCAATTCGTCTTTATTGTGGATTATAGGATAGTGTACATAATACAGCTGGTGTTAATTTAGTGTTTTGCGAACAGCTATGTCCTGCCCTTACGGCTTACAATAAAATGTAGGGTACATAAAGTGAGTTTACATGCATGTCAACAATAATATTATAACAAATTACAAAATTTTCAATACAAATTTTAAAATACATTTCAAATTTTAGACCATTAAATATTTATTGGAATAACAAATTTCAATAAATAAACAGTTCGTAAATGAAAGGACTCTCTTCTTCGTCATGCTTTTCAGAGTTCTTCATCATGTAAAATTAAGACGCATCATGTATCTATACAAAAACGCACCATGTCCTAGGCAGATTGTATTCTAACAGTGATTTGTCGGCATAGAAGTCTTTCACAGAGTAATAACATTTGTTCACTAACAGTTCATGGAGATTCTTTTTGAATGATTTTATTTCAGTAATTGCTCTTATCGGCCTTGGAATGTTATTGAAAATACGCGGTGCCGAGCAGAAAACACTTGTGCAGGAAATCCGTCAAAGTCAAAGTCAAAGTCAAATCATTTATTTCAAATAGGCACATAAAAGGCACTTTTGAACGTCAAAAATAAAATTAGAATAAAATTGATTCTAGTCGCCCCTTCCAAAAGGTAGTTTTCGTATGGAGAAGAATGGGCAAGAAACTCCACCGTTACTCTTTTAAAATGTTTTACAATATATTGCATACATTATTTATATAATTATATGTGAAGACGATGCACCCAAAAATAAACTTACTATACCACAATAGGTAAAAGAATTAAAATGGATAAATGTAACCATGACATATAGATCAACTATGTGATAGATACATGGTGCTCACATATTCACAAACATTCCAAACGTAGACGATTTTCATAAATAAATAAGGAGTAATAAGTCCGGGTGTGACCCCAAGTAATTACAGAATGTAAATCAATGTCAAAAAAAAAAAAAAAAAAAGAATAAATTATACAATTACATTAGCAACCAGTTTGATTTTGTCTAGACTCTAGATATTGTCCTATGGAGCAAGACCAGCATGTTTCCAAGCATTCTTATCTTGGATATAATCCTCTAATTTGTAATATCCTTGCTTACAAAGTGTAATTTTAATATAAGTTTTAAATTTTCTTTCATTTAATTGCAATATTTCACAAGGTATTTTGTTGTAACATTTAACACAGTACCCCATAAAAGATGTATGAACTTTAGATAATCTGAAAAAAGGTTGATCTAATTTATCTTTATTTCTAGTATTAAAATTATGTCTATCACTTATTTTATTAAAAAGATGTTGATTTTTTCTTACATACATAATATTTTCATAAATGAATTGGCAAGGTACCGTCATAATATTAATCCTTTTAAATAGTTCCCTAAGAGATTCGCGGCGACGTAGATTGTAAATGGCTCTGACAGCTCTCTTTTGCAAAATAAAAATGGATTCAATGTCAGCAGCCCGACCCCACAGTAAAATGCCATATGACATAATACTGTGGAAGTAACTAAAATAGACCAAGCGCGCGGTTTCTTCGTCTGTTAATTGTCTTATCTTTCTAACAGCATATGCGGCCGAGCTTAGCCGCCCCGCAATAGATGTTATATGAGGTCCCCATTGTAATTTCTCGTCTAGTGTGATTCCTAGGAAAACTGTCTGATTAACAAATTCTAATTTTTGGCCATTCAATACGATGTCACATTCGCTACTTCTAACATTAGGTAATTTAAATCTAATGCATTTTGTTTTTTTTTTCATTAAGTACTAAATTATTAACCGTAAACCAATCTTGGACCTGAAGAATAGAGTTATTCACGTCGTCAAGATTTTGTGACCGTCGGTCTATTTTAAAGATCAATGATGTGTCATCTGCAAATAACACCATCTTCGGTTGATTTTGAAGTAATTGGGGTAAATCATTAATATAAACTAAAAAGAGGAATGGACCCAATATCGAACCTTGAGGAACGCCCATTGTCATTTCAGAACCCAATGAGTTTACGCCATTTACTTGGACTTTAACCTTTCTATCTTTCAGGTATGATCTTAACAAGTCAAGTGCTGTTTTCCTAATCCCATAGTGCTCGAGTTTCATCAGAAGTGTTTCATGATTTACGCAATCGAACGCCTTAGAGAGATCGCAAAAGATTCCAATAGCATCTTGTGCTTCTTCCCAGGCGTTAAAAATGTTCTTCATTAGGGTAACACCGGCGTCAGTGGTACAACGCCCTTTGGTGAAGCCGTACTGGTGTTCATGAAAGATGTAATTTTTATTAAAGTGACGTAACATTTGATTGAGCATCAACTTTTCAAACACCTTACTGAGAACTGGCAGAATTGACACAGGTCTATAATTGTTGGGATCTTTACTATCACCGGATTTGAACAATGGTACTACTTTACTATGTTTCATAAGATCCGGAAAGACTCCTTGGTCAACACTGGTGTTAAATATGAAAGCTAAATAGGGCGCAATGGTTTCGATGAGAGATCTACATACTTTTACAGACATACCCCAGAGATCTTCTGTTGATTTAATTTTAAGATCTTTAAAAGCTCTTATAACAGCCTGGGGGTTTGTATGCTGAAACCTAAGCTCCGAAGGGCATGACTTTACATTCCTTTTAAGTAAGGCAGCAGAAAGCGTGGGGGAAGAATTTAAAGCTTCAGTAGTTTTAAGTGGAATATTAGCAAAGAAGTTTTCAAATTCCTGAGCTATTTCTACATCTGAATTGATGGGGCCATGTGCGGTCTCTAAATTAAGTTCACTATTTCGCTGTTTTTTCCTACCTGTTTCATTATTTATTATTTGCCAGGTAGTTTTTATTTTATCATCAGCTGATTTTATTTTATTGCTTATATAAAGAGCTTTAGCTCTTTGGCACACCCTTTTAAAAGTTTTTGAATATTTTGCAACATACTGATGAAAGTTCGTATTTTTCATATGTTGCTTTAAGCCATACAGTTCAAAAAGTTTTTCCCTGCTTTTACGAATACCTGGAGTAGCCCAGTCACTGAATAAAAACTTTGTGTAAATACTTTTAGTTTTCAGTGGAAAAGTGCCATAAAATTGCGAGTTTAATAGTGAAATTGAGTGAAAACTCGTCTTACTAGGCACTATGTCTAGCTTGTCTTGATGCCGTATACGCGTTCGATATTTAAATAGATCAATATTATTTTTAACAAAAACTGCGAGCTCAAAAATATATAGACACGGTAATGTTAGTACGTTAATTTTTCTACAAAATGGTTCACAGGATTCAGTTTTTTGTAGGTTGAAAATTGCCCTGACACATCGTTTCTGTGCAATGATCGCGCGTTCTTTATCAACACTATTGCCCCAGTATATTAGGCTGTATCTGAGGTTAGAGCTGATATAACCATGGTATGCCGTATGTGTACTGTATTTTACCGATTTTTTAAACCGTCCGGTATCGGACCAGGGTCCATAATTATTATTATAACCACCACCGAAAAATTAAGGCACCAATTTTGGTCGTCAGCTTTTGTGACTCGCCAATAATATTTGTTTTTTTTTTTTTCAGCTTCATCATTATCATCTGACAGGAATCAAGGAAATGAATCTCGCACAAATGAAACAGCTAATTTAGACAGAGGTACACCAAGCACTTCAAACATAAGCAGCAGTGCTGTCAATGGATTCGGCCACTTCGCCAAAGGCCATAAAGTCGAAAGTGCATCTCCGGCAGCAGTCGCAAGCAGTAGCAGATATCCGACCAACACGAACGTTGCGGTGCGAACGTACTCCGGCGGAACGGCCAGCACAGCATCACTCACGCAAAGTGCAGCGCACACACCGACGGCGTTGCATCTACCCAACGCATCCCATCCTCCAGGCGCCCCCCATCCTCCAGGCGCCCCCCATCCTCCAGGCGCCCCTCGGCCGCCGAGCAACGCCCATCCTCCTAGTGCCCTGCATCCCGCCAACACCACCCATCCTCTCTATGTGAGGGCGGTGGCCGCTCCTGCCGCGTAATTGTCGTACCAACCGGCCGTCCCGCCGCCAGTTGGCCGAGGCTACTATTCACAGCTATATCCATCAACTTCTAACCGTAAGCTAAGGAAAGAGCGCAGTAAAACAATTATAACTCTTTCTTGACCATTTCGGGCGAATCATACGGCCTGGTCGGTGCCGTTTCGCCACTATATGGCGCTGAACTACAGACAGATAAAAATACATATTATAATTATTTATGTGTAAAAGAACACTGTTTATGAATATATTGAAAGTTATTGCCAAGTTATTGATGGCACTAAACTGCTAAGGAACTATTAGGCTTTATTACTACTAGGGTCGATCTCATAGATTAATACTAGTGTTAAAAATCTACGCAACAATTACAGAAGCTGATGTTCTTATTATCTATTACACTCAAATTGACGATATTCGACATTTTCTGGCTGGCGTAACGCACACGTATAAGCTGGCTTCCGTTTGTACGAAAAACCTACATATACAATGCGAGGTCAGCTAAAACTGGAAATGTATAGCTTGATGTGTGTACGTAACTACTAAACCGGTTAATTGAATCGGATAACAATAACTAATAGGAGAAAATTCTATTAAATATACAATATTGTTCCAACAATGTTTATAATCAGTATTCCACAAGATATAAATTATTATAGTTCCTTAGCGATTTGGTGCCATCAATAACTTGGCACTATATTCATAAGCAGAGTTCTTTTGCACATAAATCATTATAATATTATTATAGTTCGCATAAATCGATAAAATCAGCTGTTCCCTGCGAACAGCTAATTCGGCTACATGCGAAATTCCCAGTGGAATGTCCCAGTTGGAAAATTACACACTCCTCACACTGGTAAAAAATTATCTTATCAGAAAACAGTTTAGTCTGTGCGGTGTTTTTGATCAGTGTATTTATTATATATATATATATATATATATATGTGTTTAAATTATAATAATATGTACTTTAGGAAACGCACTGCTTGCCGATCCGAATACACTGGTTTAACATTCGCGATTTAGTTACGTTGTTGAATGAATTTAACTTAATCTCGAAACTTTTCACAAAATGTCTGCGATTTTAGTATGTTTTAAAAGTTTTCTAGGAATCCGTATTGAACTGTTTCCTTTTTGCGAATAGAGGTGAATATGACAATATTTACTGACCAACTAGTTCCTAACAACAATCATACTCTAACGTTTTCATGTTCATTAGAAAATTATTAACCAGATTTTTTCGTCGTTACCGTTCAAATCTTATTCTATTTATTCAAAGAAACTTAAACTAAGACTAAGTAGAAAGAAAGTTTATTGTTCAATATTTCTTTTTCGTGACATAAATCAAATGCGATAATTAATCAATGTAATTCATCTCATCACAAATATGTGACATCGAAAAAACACCGAAACCATCTGACGAGACAAGCGCCGTCAAAACGTAGGATGCTGCATCGGCTTCAAAAAGATTTGTCAGCTCTTAGAATGCAATAATATCGGTCATGTCTTGGGTTGTAATAATGTTGTTGTTGTATATCCAGAAAATTCAACATTTCCATTTAATTGCGTCTAGACATGATCTTTAATACTGTTAGGCTTTATGCTGCCAAAGTCATGTCAGATATTTTTTATCACAACGAGGTCTCACATTCTTCTGAATACCATTATATATAACAGAGTAGAGATATGTATTATCAAAAAGTACAAAAATTATATATTCATAACGCAATACATGTCCGATATTATTGCATTCTAAGAGTGACTTCTTTTTGAAGCCGATGCAGTATCCAATGCACTAAATAAAAATAATAATACAAAGTGTAGAAATAAGTAGAAATATCCAAGTGTATTGATTAAAATGATATGAATGTGGGCGTATGAGGTGTTTGCATGACTGTGCGAATTGAGAATGATTGTGAGTGAGGGTGTAGATGTGATTAGCGAGTGGTCAGTTTTGTGTGACTGTGTTGCGAGATATGGGTAGGTGACAGCTCTGAGGGGTAATTAGGGCTTTGATCCTATTTGGGTACTATCAATAAGTCCTCGGTTTTTCGATAATCAAGCGATTTAAGATAACTTTTCAAGGCTTTATTGCAACTAGATTTTGTTTTAAGATAGATATTTAGTGATTTATTTATTTTGTTGTATAGGTATTGTCAAAGAAAGCAGAAGAATTTGTGGGAAAGTGATGAATGCAATCGATAGGTAGGACACATTCTATCTCTGCGGCGACTACCAACGGGTAAGTTGGGGTCATGCGGTAGCTGGGAGTGTTTTTTAAGAACCATGCTCAATATGAAGGTTTGTCTGACCGTCAGAACATCCCACTCTTTATAAAGCTCTACTGTTGGGAAATGGTAGGGTAGTCCGGCACTAACCTTAAGAATAGCACGCTGTGCTCGTTCTAGTACCAAAAGGTGGGTTTTTGCTGCACCACCCCAAGATGTGATGCAGTATTCCATTTGCGAGTGGCATAAGGCATAGTAAACCATTTTGATAGTCCTACGGTCAGCCACATGCTTGAGATTTTTAAATATGTATATTAATTTTCTAAGTCTAGTCACTAGGAGATCTATATGTATTTTAAATGTCAAATGTTGATCAATGATTAAACCAAGATATTTGATATTGTCCGTTCTTTCGAGAGAAGGGCATTGACAGTCTGAGGCTGAATTGGCAGAACCGCACGTGTGAGCTGTAATGGTGAAAGAAGGCGGTGGCAAGAGATTACTTCTGTGTGCGAATGTTAAATATTTAGTTTTAGAAATGTTAAGCGTCAAAACGTTATTCGTAAGTAAGTTACAAATTTATGTTTATCTATCTATGTCATATTTATTTTACTGACGTTGAGGGATGCAATTTTAACTCAATTCAAAGTACGAATTAACCTTTGAAGTATAACATTTAGGACAATCAGTTTTAATAGTGAACTACTAACCTTTCGGTTTTGATACAGATCTTGACGCTTTAAAAATTTCGGTTCTGATACTGAACTTGACGAATCGAATTAATATGATTAAATTAAAATCGTTCTTTATTTTTTAAGGTATTTGTAACACAAAGATTTTCAAATTCTTAGCAATTTTTAATGCGTCAAGATCTGTATCAAAACCGAAAGGTTAGTAGTTCACTATTAAAACTGATTGTCCTAAATGTTATACTTCAAAGGTTAATTGTACTTTGAATTGAGTTAAAATTGAATCCCTCAACGTCAGTAAAATAAATACACTTCTCTCACAAAGGTGGAAAAAGTTTTACAGTATTAAGTTTGCATTATTTTTAAGACCACTTTTTTGTGAAGAGAGAATAAATTATATATCCCTTTATTTCATTTAAATACTTACAAATTACATTTTTAAATATTTTTATAAACAAAAGCATAAAAAAAACATTTAAAAATATAAAAAAATAGTGATCCACCGGTGTCGGGAGCAGGGTCCAAGCTGCCGGTGGTTAGGGCTCCAGAGATAGAAACCTCCTCACAATGCGAGCCGTATCGAGGAGTACTGCCTTTTGAATCAGGCCCTTGATCCAACCGCCTAACGAGAGCCTCGATAGATGTTATTATTATTATTATTACTTAAGTTTTTTCCGTCTGTACATTTTGTTTCATGCTTTCCAATTACGTCATATTTAAAAAATAATATGAATATACATATATTTGTTACAACAATATTCGTATGTTTTATTTTTCCTTCAGAGCCCATAGAGGATATGTTATTATAATGGAGTTATAAATTATAAATGTTATGTCTAGTCGAAAACTTTAGGTAAATATAGACGAATTACTTATTCCAAATAACATATTTTTTTAATGTATTTAAAAGTGTTGTCCCGAATTTCGGGACAGATGTCCCGGAAAAAATTTAGTCCTAAGGAAGTCTCTGTTCTTCGAAGTTTAGGCAAATAGGCACTACCTATTCCTATCACTGCTAATTATCTATTTAATTGGCAAAGAAAAATCGTGTTTATTCCTGTCCACCAATCCGCATTCTGCATTTTGACGAGTTTGTGCGTGCATTGTTTATTTTGGTTTGAGAGTGAGTTACGAGTAAGGGACTAACCACACTTATTATTAAAAGGTTGTCTTTAAAAGATCGCTCTTAGCGATAAGACCACCCATTGTATCACCCTTTGTAAAATTGTATATATTTATTCTCTGTAATTTGTATGGTGTACAATAAAGAGTATTCTATTCTATTCTTATTCAGCTCTGTTCAGCTTTTGTCCATAGAAAATATGATTTTGTATGGAATGCGTACGCATCCGTTCAGCTTTACGACCGCGTACGCATTCCATACAAAACCGTTGTTTTCTATGGACAAAAGCTGAACAGGGCTGAATAAGTGTGGTTAGTCCCTAACATCCACGGTGATTTGTGTAAAACGAAAATAATTATTCAATATTAATATTAATTACTTAAATAACTTGTGAGGTCTAAGCAATTGATGTTTTTCTACAATTAAGATTCTTTTATTAATTACTAAACATGGATAATTTTGACTTCCCATCAAATTTTCTAGTGAAAATTCACCCAATTGTGCTCCATGTCCGTCTCCTAAACCATTGTGGTCAATTACACTAAATAATACCTGTTCTTCTTGTAGATTCGTTGTGATATTGTCTAAGCAGGAATACGAGTTGTTACAAATGAAATTGGGGCTATCAAAAAGACATCTAAAATTGTAACATGCCAGCAGACTCAAAAAATCCGGGCGTTTTTGTTTTCCAGAAGCAAGTTGACATTAAAATCTCCGCAAATAATGCATTTCTTATTGAACAAAAACTCAAGTAATAGTTTCATTTTCCTGACAAAAAAATCAAAATCAAAAGTCATTTATTCAAATTAGGCTGAGAATCGGCACTTTTCGAACGTCAAAATTACAAAAGACAGTCCCTAAAAACGCCCGCCCTTCACCACTTCCTAGTGCTATCGCTGGGAAGAAGAAGTGGCGCAACAAACTCCCCAGCAGCACAGCTGTCTGTTCAGTTAGAAAATACTTGATACTTGATTGTATACAATACTAGGTGGTAAGTAATTAACATTACAAGGCACAGATCATAAAATTAAATTATTTGCCATATGTCAGCTAGCCACGCCAATATACCAACAAATATAATAAAAACTATATGTACTCAAGCTAAAAAATAATTAATTCAAATTAAGATGTAAATACAAACTTACTACCTAAATAATAGGGGTTAAAGTATGAAATTGCCGTTTCATTGTAATAGGTACTAGATATTTTTGAGTGCAACTTTTTTCACATGGTACCTATGAAGTTCTTCTTTTAAAAAATGTGCAATATTCGATTATCGACTTTCAGTTGTTTTTTTTATTCAGCTTAGACAAGAAAGATGGATACTTCGAAAATTCGAGTTAATTTTGAATACGAGTTCCGACGCGGAACTAACGCGGCAGAAACAGCTCGCAATATCAATGTTGCGTTTGGAGAGGGGACTGCTAATGAACGCACCGTGCGATTTTGGTTTAAACGCTTTCGTGATGGAAAAGCAAAGCTTGCCAATAAAAAGGTACTTAATGGTAACTGTTTGGTGGTCTCAGCATGGTGTTATTCACTATAGCTTTCTCCGATCTGGTCAAGCAATAACGGCAGATGTCTACTGTGCCGAACTCCGAACAATGATAGCAAAACTAGCAGTGAAACAGCCCCGACTCATGAATCGATTTTCACCATTAGTGCTCCATGATAACGCGAGACCTCATACAGCACGAGAAACCGTTTTAACTATACAGGAACTGCAATTAGAAACCATTCTTAACCCTCCGTATTCGCCAGACCTTGCTCCAACGGACTACCATTTTTTTTGGATTTGGACAATTTTCTACGTGATAAAAAGTTTTCTTCTCAGGAGGCAGTACAAAATGCTTTCACACAGTTTGTCGAATCTAGATCACGAGAGGTCTATCGCAATGGCATAAATGACCTTCCTATTAGATGGCAGCAATGTATAGAGATAATATTGGTAATTATTTTGATTAAATAAATATGTTAAATTAAAAAAAAAACGAATTTTAATTTTTCAGTACAAATCGGCTATTGCATACTTTAAATCCCTAATATAAGCCTCCAGGCATAAAGGGCGTGACAGCTTACATATTTAGGCATTGCTGGTCACATAGCTGTCACTTGAAGTCATAGATGATAAACAAGGACCATCGAAATAAAATAAATACCTATAAATAAGTTAATAAGTACAGATAACCTGTCAGTAAGCAAATTCTGGAGAAAGAACATGAACATTTTCTTGAGTTAATTATGGTGACCAACTATTCTTATCGTGTAAGTAGTCGTTGATGGAATAGTAAGCCTTTGAACAAAGGTTGGATTTTACTTGAGCTTAAAAGGCAAGTCTAGCAAAGAAGAGGGTATCTTGTTATAAAAGGTTATACCAAGCCCAACAAATGAGTTATGAAGCCGGTGAAAGGGGGCACGTAGTTGGTCCTTATTTCTAGTGTTAACACTGCGAATATCACTTTTTAGTGTACAAGTGTACATTTTGCATAATATACAAGATGTTGGCGAAGATGAATTGTGATGCAACCCTGAATACCAATATCTTAAAAAAAATCTCTTAGAGAAACTCTGGCACCTAGCGGGTAAATTGCTCGAACAGCTCGTTTTTGAAGGACAAATATATTTTGTATGTCAGCGGCTTTGCCCCATAGCAGAATACCGTAGGACATAACGCTGTGAAAATAACTAAAATAGACTAAACTAGCTGTATCAACGTCAATGTATTGTCTTACTTTCCTGACGGCGTAGGCAGTCGAAGTGAGCCTTCCTGCTAGACTTGATATATGAGGTCCCCACTGAAGTTTGGCATCTACTGTTAATCCTAGAAAAATTGGTGTGCGTTACCCTGGCAAAATGGTGTGCATTTGAGAGGTGAGACCATAACAAATAATTAGTGTATCATGAGGAGCAATTTGTTTACTAATAGCAAAATTTGTGTGAATTGTAGTTTTAAAGTTATTTGAGAAAAACACATTTTGCTGGAGTAACGTTTGAAACGTCATCCTGGCAAAATCGATTTACAAAAATTCGTTCAGCCCGGATCCAAATAAGTACATGAATAGATAGCTTTTGTTGCGTAGTAAATGTTTGTAAATAGCAAAATTTGTGTGTGAGTTGAGTTATCTAAGATTTTGCTGCGGTAGCGTTTTGGGATTTCCCAGATCTCGAAAACGGCTCAACGCTGAAGATTGAAAAAAATACCACTAAGAGACCTGAATTTGTTTAAACATTAGTTTTTGATTTGCTTGTCGTAACCCAATGGAATTAAATGGTTTCAAAAATCCCGAGGACCATGAAAGCACAAGGCCTCAGATTTGTGCAATGCCACCTCGAGTCCCAATTGCCGGATCTTCTCGACGATTGTCGCAACCCCGCGTGTCGCTGCTTCGGCCGCCGCCTGGTGCGACTTCCCCTGCGTCAGGACCAGCGTGTCGTCAGCGTAGCAAACTACGCTGACGCCATCAGGGAGGTCGGCGCGCAGCACCCAGTCGTACCCGATATCCCACAGATGCGGCCCTAGGACCGATCCCTGTGGGACACCGCACGACATCTCTCGCCGGTACCACTCTCCCCGGTGACCGGGGTAGATGACGGCCCTGTCCGTCAAATAGGCCTCGACAATGCGACGGAGGTAGGTCGGCATCCGGTGATACCCGAGTGCCTCCCTGATGCAACTCCAGGGCAGGGTATTGAAGGCATTGGCGATGTCTAGAGACACCGTCAAGACAACCCCACCCCGGGCCACAGCATCCCCCGTCGTGAGGGCTCGCACACGCATGATAGCATCCACCGTAGAGCGCCCCCTGCGGAAACCAAACTGGCTGTCCGCCAAATCCGGCCCCACCCGCACCAGCTGCCCGGCAAGGCGGTCTGCAATTACTCTTTCAAAGAGCTTGCCCACCTCGTCGAGCAGCACGATGGGCCGGTAAGTGGACGGAGAGTCCGCAGGGCGCCCCGGCTTTTTGATGAGGACCAGTTTCCCCGTCTTCCAACGAAGCGGGAACCGGCCCCTGTCCAAGCATGCGCTTAGTAGCCCCCTTAGTCGAGGCCCGAGAGCCTCCAAGGCCAGGACCCAGGCTTTTCCCAGGCAAAATATGCAAGAACAAATTAAGATGGACGTGTTGGCAGAACTGCGACCCAATAAAGATTTCTGTGCATTTTGGAAGTCCACAGGTAGGCTGGAGGCTAGGCCTGGTCTCGCGGCGGAAATGGGAGGGGTTACTGAGCATGGGGACATTACTAATCTATTTAGGGACCATTTCACAGTAAGATCTTCACTTGGCCCCTCTGTGTCGGGAAGTGGCTTTGTGTCTCATGATGACCGAGGGGAGGAGCCGCTACTGCGCTTCACGACGAAGCAGGTAAGGTCGGTGATAAAGAGTATGAGTAGAGGCAAATCCCCTGGAGATGATGGGCTTAGCATAGAGCATTTCAAATATGCGGGCATGCATATGCCGAGGGTCCTGTCCTTATTCTATACGATGTGTCTCAGCCATTCGTATTTACCGGCTGACTTAATAAAGACTATTGTTGTACCTACCCATCGTGAAGAATAGGGCAGGAGACATCTCGGACATACGAAATTATCGCCCGATCTCTCTTGCAACTGTTGTGGCTAAGGTGTTGGACAGTATGCTTGACTCTTGTGTGGCAAAATATATAAAGTTTCATGATGCACAGTTTGGGTTTCGTCCTGGACTATCTACCGAGAGTGCTATCCTAGGTGTCAAGATACTGTCAAATACTACACTGATCGTAAGACTGCTTCCTTGATCTCTCCAAGGCTTTCGATCTCGTTTCTTATGATGTGCTTTGGAGTAAATTGAGGAGCAGGGGTATAACTGCTCAGTATTTTGCAGTTTTGGTAGTGTGCGTTACCCTGGCAAAATGTTGTGCATTGGACCTTGGAATGACGACATACGACACCCGTAATAATGATAATGTAAATATTGATTATGCTACCCACGGAGCACAAAACTTGGAGATTCAGGTTGGCCGAACGTTCTGATATCAGGTCGTTCGGCCATAAATAAATACTGGCAGCTTTATGCGTCACATAATCGTCACTAAAAACTGGAGTAGCAGCCAGCTCCCTATTTCGACTGGCCGAACGTTCTGATATACATCATTATTAACCTTTGCATGCATTTACGTGCGTGCACAGTATATTCTTGGTCCTATTTTTGGTTGCGGTTTTTTATTATATTCTTGTATGTTTGTAAAAACTCATATCCATTTCTGCATCAAATGAAACTAGAAAACGTGGTACAGATAAATGAGATCTCAATATTAGAGCTTGTTGTGCACGAGATTTCTGATTCTCATATTAAACTTTTTTACTATAAAATATTTTTATATGTACCTATCGCACCTGTAATTTATAATGAAACACCTAACAATATTAAGGAGTTAAGGCTGATTTTTCAATCATTTGATAACTGTAATCGAGGAATAATTTTGAAACTTTGACAGTTATTTCATACAAAAACTGTCAAATGTCAATTTTATTCCTAGACGTCAGAGTTATCTGGTGATGGAAAAATCAGCCCTTAGAGTTGCAAAAATTAGAAAACATCATTATTTATAGTTGTTTTTATTATACTGTAAATACATGATTTCTTAGCCGATAAGTTAACTTAAATGAAATTAAGTTTTTGTAATTTGTTTAAGGGCTGATTTTTCAATAGTCAGATAACTGTTATCTAAGGAATAAGTATTGCTATTAGGCATCTTTTATAGAAAATATTGCAAACTGTCATACTTATTCTTCAGATAATAAGTATCTGACGATAGAAAAATCCGCCCCTCGTGGCTTTCTCACAACTGTAACATCTGATTTTTGGTACATTCTTTACAAATAAATATTTCTGATCATCATCTATTTCAAAATAAATAACACACAACTGCAAAATATGTTTTAACTTATTAAATTCCATTATCACAATCATCTCCTAAGTTCACACATTCTAATAATGTAGACCCTGTTTACACGAGACATGTTGCATAACCTACGTATGTACTAGAGAAGATATCGGCCACATACACGACGCATCTCCAAGCTATGCAGCCTTCCGAAGTGTGGACCGCTTGCTACATCATTATATTCTGCCTCCAAGTCCGTCCTCCTAGTGTGGAAATTTCAATTGTAGCTATTAAAGTGTAAGTACTTGTCTTGTTTCTATTTACATTCCTCGCCCTTCTTCTGTTCTTCAAGAGATGAATAATGTCTTTCTTCTGCACCCCCTGTTCGGAAAGAACCATATAACTTTTTAAAAATGAGGCAGTAAGTACGTCATTACCAAAGAAATTAAATTATTTACTTGACAATAGACAGGACATTACGAACAAAATCGCAATCCAATACTTTTGTCCTAGTGGTCAAAAGTCGCTCAGTCTCACAGAGTACATTTTTATAATAGGGCTCAGCAATGAGTATAAGAATAATATTGGGCTCAGTCTAGTATCGTACGCCTGCGTGCTTGACGCATTTGTGTCCACCAAAAGAAAAATATTTTCTAAGGAAACATGCCGAGTTGCGCATTACGATATTGCAAATCTTGTTATGGTAAAACAACTGCACCTAACTTCGGTTTATTTACGCATGAATTATTTATATTTACTCAGTAATTAGAATTAAATAATTTTCATAAAGAGATTTAGAAAATTTGCTCATTTTGTAATAAATGCCCTCTATTGCTGAGTAGTTTTACTACTGCCTTGTTGAGATGTATGTGATGTTTTTTATCGATTTTGTTATCGATAATATTTCTTAAGGTAAATAGTAAATAACACTTAAAATATAATACTGTTTGAAAATAATACCGTATGACCAAACTAAAGTATGGTAAACGGGCTATCTCTAAGTCAGTTAAATTACGATTTTTTCTAACGGCGTATGCTGCAGAGCTAAACTTTTTTGAGAATCTATACTAATACTAAAGCTGAAGAGTTTGTTTGCTTGTTTGTTTGAACGCGCTAATCTTTGGAACTACCAGTTGGATTTGGAAATTTCTTTTTGCATTTTAAAGCCCAATTCTTGAAAAAGGCTTAACAGGTTATTTAACATTACGCTAAAACTATTCGAAGTCGAGCAAAAGGAAAAAAAAATAGAAAGAACGCGATGTAAGCCGGTTAAAATGTATTTTATTGATCCTTTATTAAGTGGGAATTTGTAAACAACTTTTAAAAGTTCGTCAATGGATGGTAGGTCTGACGTTGGGGACATATGTAGCATGGCAGCCCATGCTCTGATCTGTTGGTAGTAGTCGCTATCATTATTTGGTCGACCGTCATGTATGAGATTTTTAAGTAGAACGCCCATAATTTCCGCAATAAAAGTGTTTTAAATTTTATATTTTGTACGTACGCAAGGTCGACTGATCTGTTTGCTTCAAAGAGCAGAGCTTGTACTGTGGATGCTAAACAATGGATATACTCGTAATACTTTCTTTTGTAAATAAATACTTATAATACATACATAAGACACACCCGGACCAACACAAACACTTATATTCATCACATAAATATTTGTGTCCTGTGGGAATCGAAGCCATGTCCGACCATTATAACGATAATTTATTCATTTGTATGTAAAAAGAATTTTATAGATAAAAAACTTGTAAACATTGAAACTACTAATCCTATTATTGCTTTCCTAATTTTTTGGCACTTGTTCAAGTCTATTCAAATGCGAAAAAATTGTCTTATAACTTTTTTCAATATTATCGATACCTTTATATCTAAATGATAAAATCCCTACCACAGGTTTTATAGTTTCTACTTAGTGTCACCTCCGCATTGCCAGACTTATGAATTTAGTAGTTCTACGGATTTTTGGACGTCGCTTCGAATATGCGTATATCGATATAATAAGATTTACAATTATTTGCAAACAAAAGTGTAAAAATAATTATTTTTGTAAAAACGAAATGCAACAGACAATTGCAAAAAAATGCGCTTTGTGAGATAATAGGTTTACTTTACACAAAAATCGTAATAAGCTAAGTGCTATAATAATTCGGAGGCAAAGCACGTTTAAAATTATTATAATTTAAAATGTACATAGAAAACACACACTTGAAACTGATACCTAGCGCGTAATAATAGTAGCGAATAAAATTCTAAAATAGTTTTTACTGTCTGAGACAAGTTTTGCTTAATTTGTTTAGTTTTCAAAATTTATTTACCTGATTGATTAAATGTATACTAGGTTTTTCAAGCTTAATCCACGGATTGAAAATCGGATCTGGCAACACTGACGACACTGGCCACCTACCGAGCGATAGCTGAATATATTTTAATAAATTTAATTCATTTTTACTCTTTGATGTTCCCAATTGCCGCTCTAATTTTGCTATATTACGCTAAATGGCGTCACTGAGACATGGGATCACAGTTTTTCCATGACATTTCATTGCATACCTAGCCTCTCTGTTATACCTATCATAAATCTCTTTGATTATTAGGTTTTTCAAGCTTAATCCACGGATTGAAAATCGGATCTGGCAACACTGACGACACTGGCCACCTACCGAGCGATAGCTGAATATATTTTAATAAATTTAATTCTATTTTACTATTTGATGTTCCCAATTGGACCCTGTTAAGCAGAAAAGATCCAACCAACATTTTGTTACTTTTGAGTAAATACGATTTGAAGTTTAGGAGTGAATATAAAGTTATCAAGCAGAGAAAAAAAAAAATGGAAAGTTACTAATGGTAACAAAGTAAATTAGCATTATTTTAAATGTAACACCACAGGCATGTTTCCTGATTTTCTTAAAAAACTATCCGTGGATCTTATATGCAATAAAGAAAATTGTCGGTAACATTTTTACATAGAAGTTTGTTTGGTGGAAGTGATCAGATTGCTTGGATCTTTTTTGCGTATATAAAGTTCGATGTGTACATTCTTACTATCTAGATAACTCGATTTTCGACAAATTGCTGGTTGGATCTTTTCTGCTTAACAGGGTCCAATTGCCACTCTAATTTTGCTATATTATGCTAGATGGCGTCACTGAGACATGGGATCACAGTTTTTCTATGACATTTCTTTGCATAGTCTCTCTAGTGTAGCTATCTTAAATCTCTTTGGTCATTACGTTACTGTTGCTTTGAAAATCCGTAGCATACCTATTGTTGCGCCATTTTGAAAAGGGCGGCCACGCGTGAGACTATATTTTTTGTAGTTTGGTCCTATTTTTGGTTGCGGTTTTTTTTTTGTTGCTCACTGTGTTAACTAAAATAAGTAATGTAAACCGGTGTCGATCACTTATTCTAAGCCATTTCCTTTCTAACGCACCTTAAAACACTTTTTGTCTTCACAGTTTTCGTTGTTTTGTTGGTGTTGTTTACTATCTTTTTTCATCTTTTTTAGTCTATGGTACAATCCCCTTCAAAATTAATCTGGCAATACTCGCGCTGCTCAATTCCATAGACAGACACCACAGCATTACACCAATCGTGATTACGATCTCAATCTAATGTCCATGTTTTTGGATTTTGTATCAAGCAGTCAGTAGTACGCACTAATATTTATTATGAGTAAAACGGTGGGTTTTGTGTTGGGTTAACTTGGATTTTAAAATAATACTTTGCGGGCGGCGCGTACTGATAACGATGAAAAGACTATGAGCGTGCAGTGCTGGTAGTGGTGGTATCTAATTCGACAATTTTAATTTGTATATAATAACACGATAGCATCTACCATACAAGACTACGGTACGTATTTCAAACTATTTATTAATATTTAGATACGTAGTTTACATGATTTTTCTACATTACTAAACGACGACGTTTGTTTTGCAGTTCATGAGTAATATTATTGAACAAAATGGCCGCCAGCCGCCTTTACCGCAACAGACAGTGCCATCAACGACGGCACCTACGGCGACGGCGGTAACCAATAAGAATACTAAGTCATTGGCTCCAACGGACCCACGGATTAGACATGCCAATGTGACACCGACCGAACAACAAAGTAAAAAATGCCGCGACTTTGTGTGGGGTATTTGTACGAAAGGCGCTCAATGCAGGTTCCGTCATGAATTAGATGTGGAATCTATGAAAGACATTCTGAAGTTCTGCCACGATTATCAGAACAGAACGGGTTGTACCAGGCCAGATTGCACATATTTGCATACGTCAAGAGAAGAAGAAAACCTGTTTCTGACTACAGGTCAGATACCTAGAGCGTTGGCTGAAAGGTATGCAGCAATGTCCACAGCACAGATGAACACGTATGTGAGCGAGTACCTGGTGCAGGCTCCACCGCCACCGCCGCCGCCGCCGCCGCCGCCTAGCTCAGCCGCGCCGCCAACCTCAGCCGCGCCGCCTCCACCACTGCCAGCACCTCTTCCTGCCCTACTGGCGCCGCCGCCGCCCCCTCCGCCACCGCCGCCGCCACCACCAACAACTACAACTACACCTGTTAGGATGACACCGGCCACATTCTCAGGTATTTGTTTTCGCCCTAGTTTTCGTCATAATGTGTGGCACTTTGAAAGAAACTTCTTTCATCAAAGGATCTTGATAGTTTATTACCTGAGAGAAACCTTTATGTTTGGGGTTTTGGCCATTGGGTTTATTAAGGCAGGCAGGAGTCACTAGTATGAGTTAAAAATGCACTTGTAAAACTACTACATAACAGCTGTTTCTTTTTTACAAACATCTATCTCAGTAGTTTCTTTAAAAATTACTACATAAGTTCTCTGTATGGAAAGAGGCCTTTGACCTGCAGTAGGACAATGCTATGGTCAACTGACAGGTGTCAAGAATGCACTCTCTTAGTGCACACACTCCGCTTGGTTTTCACTATCATTTAGGGCATTTATTTCAGAAGGTTTTTGCGTATAATACATAATTGTTTAGCTAAATATAGCATTGAAATCTCGATGTTTTGACATGTCGACAACCGCACCTCCACTTAGCAAGGGCTGGTCGCTGGAGTAACATAAATAGGGGTGCGGTCGCCATTGGCTTAAGCCCATTTATTTTTATTTTGTTTGGAGCGATATTATGGTATTAATAATTATGTTTTCTTTTACAGCTCCACCTCCCTTCAACACTCCCACAATGTTTTCAGTTACCCAGCCACCACCTCCTCTACCGCCCATGTAAGTAGTTATTAATCTATGTTACTTTATCAAGTCAGTCATTTTCGAACATGGGATCCAAAAACCGGCCAAGTACGAGTCGGACTCGCGCACGAAGGGTTCCGTACCATTATCTATAAAAATCACGTTTGTTGTATGGTAGCCCCCCTTAAATATTTATTTTATTTTGTTTTTAGCATTTGTTGTTATAGCGGCAACATAAATACATAATTTGTGAAAATTTCAACTGTCTAGCTATTGCGGTTCTTGAGATACAGCCTGGTGACAGACAGACAGACGGACAGACAGCAAAGTCTTAATAATAGGGTCATGTTTCTAAAAATGGACAAACATGAAGGAAATATCTTACGTTTTGTTAACATTTCAGGTTTGATGCAAGTAGACCTCCTCCTCCATTTCCAACAAATGCAACTCCAAGTAAAAGTGGTGGAATTAAACGTGCTGCGGGGCCACCTGAGGGTAATTATCCGACTACATTATTAACTAATTTTTTGCAAAATTTTACAAATTCAATATTGAAAGAGAATGGGTACTGAAGTATGGGAATTTACTCCACCCTTCTATAGCCATAAGATGTAAACCAATGTATTTAAATAATGATATAAATCTTCAACGTATTTCTCCAAGTTATATTTGATTGGCAATATGACTATTTCTTGGTAACATGAAGTATCCCTATGTGCAGAAGGCACTGTATTAGTAAAAAACCATTAACAACATGCAACAATTTAATTTTATTAATGACATTGTTGCTCTAATTCCGAATAGTCTAATAAACCACTCAAAAATTCCCCTAAAGGGTTGGAAGAGAACCATCCATTGGTATAAATCTTATTGCTATTGAGGGGTGGGGCAGATTAGATCATTTAAATTCAAAGGAGTTAATTGCTCAGCGAAAAGCAAAAAAGAATATCAATTGTCTTCAATGAGTTTAAGAAAAGTTAAAATCAGAATAATATTCATTCTAGCATGCGCGAATACTTAGCACAGAATATTATGGAATACCTTAAATATAATTTACTGTGACATGCAATATCCCTTTTTACTATAATTACTAAATCAGTTTAGGCTTTGTGCGTGCAACAGGGATTTCTGTTTCTGATAAGTTGTAACAACTTGATCTACTAACTTGCTTATTTGTTGTTACAATTTGTATTGTCACATTCATTTGACTGGACGTCAGTTTTCGTAATTTTTGGTTCATAATGGATAATTATCACATCCAAAATAATATATAAACATAAATAAAATCAAGATTTTTTCAGACATTTTTTTGTACAGGTTGGGTTTATGCTAGGGCAATGTGGTAAATGAGCCCAGTGGGGGCTCCATTTGGGAGAAAACTAAAACTATATAGTAGTTTTTTTCTGTTCTTGGTCTACCCACTAAGAACTGATTTCTCCATCGCAAGATAACTTTTATTTTTTCTATTTCACATTTAGACCAAAAATGTATGAAACCGAGATTAGCTCTTTACAAATAACATTCTTTTGCTGGATTTGATCCTTACTGGCACAGTACGGTCGCTGGGTGATAAAAATTTTGGGGTTGGTTCCTGGCCTACCATACTTATTCTCAATTTTCATTTTCATCCTGTATATCAAAATAATAACATGATTTAATATTCGTGTTTAAATATCAAGCATTTCAAAAACGTTTTTACTGTTTTGTACACGGTCTATTATATCAAAGACAATTTGGTTAGGCAAGCAATATATTTCAACTATGACCCTGCAATACTCGGCAATATTATTCGTTTTTCCCAGACAAAACCAATTGGATTTGACATTTTTATTTAAGTGTTCTCTATCCATATAAATATTGATTGTTTTTTTAACTAGGACCGTATGGGGAAAAGAAATCATATGGGTGTTTACTAAAATCTAGGTGGTATTGTATGCGTGAATATTTCATGTTGATATGAGAAAGAACTGTGTAGTAATATTTGAAGTGAATACGTTTTCTTTAAAATACAGCCAAAAAAGTCCACTGCTGCTCTAGCCCCTCACATGGTAGACCAAAGACCTGGTGTAAGCCGTGAGAATCCGCTGTATGCGATAGGCACAGGACAGGTCTTTAAATACATCATATCTATTATATATATCAATCGCTATTGACATATTGCATTACTTCTTGGGGTGGTACATTTAAAACAATCCTTTACCTCTCGAAAGGGCTCAAACGGCGGTTCTAAAGGTGGCACTGTCTTGCCTTCCGTCATCCCACTAAAGATGTTTATAACTCATCAAATGTCCTCTCAAAAACAACGATCTCTTATCCGTTTTTGTCTCCCAGAAAAACATTGATGTGCGCAAAAGCCTGCCAGTTTGGCTCAGACAGGGCTTGGCACCTGCACCAAAACTACAGGTTTTGTCTAGGTACTTTGCGGTTTATGCCTTACTATACGGTGCAGTACCGATACTGATTAGAAATACCAATAGTATAGGTACCGGTACCAATAGCGCAGATACTACTCTGGAACCAGTATCACACCAAGGCCAATGGTACTACCGGTTCTCAAAAATACCTGTATTTCAAACTCTGTGCCCAGGTATAGAAATAAATTTTATATTGTCAAAGTAATGTCATTGTGCCGGTAAACCGCGCGACGTGTTTGTCGCGATATGTCATGAGTGCGGTATAGGACTTCATGAAAATTACAGATTCGTAGCTTTGTTTATGAAAATCTGTTCTGCCAGTCAGAAGATAAACAACTCTTTTCTCTCAATAGAAATTGTATGTAAAGGATTGAAGATTTTTACACGGAGCCTGGATCTTCAAATCCCTTTTTATTCCGTTTGACTAAATTAAAATACCATGATCAATTCTGCCCGCCTTATCTCGTCTAAAAATACCTGCGCACGTACGTCTTATATCTCAGAACTGCGGAACAGCAATTCACCTAAGTTTCCATAACATACAATGACATTCTCAAGAAGCCCTAAAAGAAGTTTATATGACCCTCAGTACTGTTTTTTACTTGGGTTGTCTTAATCCATTCGTTTTTTTACTAGCACACGTTTACTCCTATATTTTAGATTGCAGATGGGATTGCTGTTAGCTACCTTTGCATACAAAATAGAATTTAAAAAAAAACAGACTACAATGAGGTCTATAGTGTTAGTAACAAAATAGCTTAGCCTATGTTAGTACTTAATAACTAAAACAGATCGGGTCCTATTTGTGTGCGCCCACACTAGCGGGCTGTCTGCCCGGTCGGCTGTCGATTGCAGAATGTTAGGACTGCCATGGAGCCTGCGGAGTAACGAGAACGAGGCAGATTTCTTACGTCACAGTGCACAAAGCCGTCAGTGGGTGCGTCTGCAAACATTGCCGAGGTACTACAGAAGCGCGGCAGTGGCTACAATACCGTGAATGCGTTATGGTATTGGATACGCAGCGCATTGTAAGCCTTTGGTGTATATGTGAACCACAGGGCTCCCGGGTTCAGTGCTGTGCAGTATGCCTTAAAATAAATATGTATAAAAGGGTTATTTTAATTACGTCTGCAGAAAATCTGCGGGCGAGCATATTTGTTCTAACTGACAGTGCTCTGTGCCTCCTCTGTAGATCTATATCATCTTTCAGGTCATCAGTAACCAGATAACCCAGGTATCTAAATTTATAGACCCAGTTTATCGGGTAACCTTTCATTAAGAAGGGCAAACGCGGCATAACTCCGACAGCTCTTCTACCCACCGCACCTGAGTCTCTTGGTTCAGGTATCAGTGCTTGAGGAGTAATACAAACTCTGGCAGCAGCGCTGTCTCTTCTAGCTTTTGCCTAAGATGATCGTATAGGACCTGGTCAAAGGCCCTGGACAAATCAAGGAAAACCGCATAAATAGGCGTATTTCTATTCGTACAATACCCGACAGCGTTCGTCGGTGCAACATTTTAACATTGAGCTGGCCTAGCGTAGTAGGTACGGAGTTTCAATAGAATAAGGCCAGCTTATGTGCGGCCTCCTGTACATGAGAGTTTTAAATACAATAGGAAAAAAAAATTGTAAAAAATTATACATAACATTTTTATTTTATTTATTTATTCAAAATCTGTATTATCAATAGCATACATAAAGTCTGCCAAACTACACAACAGTTTGTCGACTGACTAAGTGCTGGTCTCGGAGCTAATTCATTGAGTAACCTGTGTTAGTTTGTTTCAATGGCATTAACTGCGTTCATATTTCTGATTGCCAGGACAAACATTTTCTGGCAATAGTGCAAAAATATATTACCGGTATGGTCGGGCCATAGTTGATCAGATAATATTGCAGCCACATATTTGTTTAGATGCCATATAAGCGTAACTAAAATTATGTAACAAATTTGTTATTCGCACTTACTTCACCGATTTTAAAATGACAGACTGCTAGTATTCATCAAATGTGTTAACATGTGAGGGACTAAAATAAGCAATAGTTAAGCACTTAGCCACTACCTTCTTTTATGTTACTTGAATTTATTAATATGATTTTTCTTCTATTACACATTTTGAATAACAGTCAACTACTCCATTGTATTAATATTAAATATGTTCTTCAGATGCTATTTTCATGTGCCAAATATATTTCCTTAGCAATAAATTTTATTGAACACATTAATGCATTTCTAATTTGCATTTGCGTAATTTCGCATTTTAACACTAACAAAGTCACAATAGGTACCTATTGATAATAATTTATCGGAAGTGAATATTTGAACTCAAGCAAGCAGAAATGGGAATTTTGTATCTGATTTTGAACCTCTGGTAAGTTTGTGAGTCGTACTGCGCGCATAACTTCTAAAGCTTGGAGGTTCTACAATAATTAAAAAATTAAGGTATTAATCGCTGGTTTCTTATGAATGTTTCATTTTACTTAATGACTTGCAGCAGTGGTACCCAGTAAATGGTTTGTGGAGGCCAGATAGGCAGTCGCTCCTCGTTAAATGCAGCTGCATCCTGCATTCGGTTAGACTAGAAGCCGACCCCAACATAATTGGAAAAAGCTAGGCATGGCATGATGAAGGTTTTTCTTAACGGGGCCATCCAATAACATAATTATTACACGGGTTGAGTTTATGAAATGAAATATACTTTAGAAAAGTGTTTGTGTGCTCAATTTTGTAGAATACAAGATTTAATATTTTATTACTCCTGTTTAATCCGAAGTTCCATGATTATGAATAATCTAAGAGGTATTTTAAACTAAGCTCTAAAATAGCTGGAAATAATGTCTCTAAAAAGCTCTAAAACTTGTGTGTTGGGTCCAAAATCAGATCTCAGTTTAACTCATTTCTACATGTAAAGGTTAATAAACCAAGGATGACTAAACAAATAGATTTTTTATTTATTCCCACTGAACAAAAAATGCTATGAGTCTGCAGTGGAAATACTCATCACATTTTGTTTTTGTGATCCTTGGTTTATCATATTATTACTGTTTGTTAAAGTTTAAGTTCCTTAACCGCTTCACAATTAATAAGTTCAATGCATTTTGCTCATATTTTTAGTAATAAGATAAACTTAGGATAGCTAATGTTATTTGCTTGGCGCGTATTTATTTTGTTCCCAGCCGGGCCAAGCAAAGCGAGGAAAGCGGAGTGCTCCAAAGTAGTAGAAACTGTCTGCGAAAATTGTATCCAGCGGGAACTCAGGTTTGCAATGATAAGATTCTTCTCCATATTAATTTGTCCGCATGATATAATTTGAAATATATTTAAGTAATAATAATTGACGCTGTGTTATTTCACCGGGAATTGTTTGATATGATGAAGTATGAGAGTGGTCATGAATCCGCGAGTGTTAATTAGCGAAGCGCGTTCTGATTCAAATTATAATATTTTGAGAAGCGAATTTTTAGTATTCAGTATGTAATAATGTTTATATATTTGCTTGCATAATGCAAAATTTTATAAATACGCAGACATCTACCTCGTCAAGTTAAATTGTCCGGTTTACTTTAATGAAAACTAACATCATAACGGTAAAGAATTTAATGGTAAATTACTCGCGGGGTTGAAATGGAAATAAAATGCTGTGCGATATAACAAGTAAAGCAAAAAAGGTTAATCAAAATAACATAACGAGCCAAAATACTTTTAGAACTAGTATTTTAATTTGCAAAGCACTATGCTATGTAATGTACGTAAGTCTCGGTTACATTACTTGGATCAATGTAATTAAAAACTATTCACATTGCAAGCAATACACATGGGATGAGCCTGCACAGCGATGATAATATCTAAAATTCTAAATAATGATACAGTGGCTCTTGGTTTTATGGTCTAGTGTTGTTGAGTGTTATCGCGCCCTTGGTGATCTGTTCGCCATACTATCCGGTAATCATCACAACTGTACGGTTGATTGGAGATCGCTTATTTGATATTAGAAAATAGCTGCTACACGCTAACATACACCTGTTTAGTTTTATGAAAACCATTGCATGACTGAATTTTTCAATATATCTTTAGGAGTGAGCTGTACCTTCAGGAATTACAAAAGTTGGAGCGCGAGAGTGAATACCAATCTTATATATATGAAAAAAAGTCTGCGGAAAATGCAAATGGCCGGTTGTTGTTGAAGTCGACAGTGAGTCCAGAACTGTTCCGCATATTGGATGAATATACGGAGGTAATATAGTCATCAACGTACCAAATATTTGACTGAAATAATTTCCTACAAATTTTGACATTTATTTATGTGTTGTGTTCTTATAGGAGCCGACTCAGCAGGTGCAAGTTCAAGATTTGCTGGGCCAGTTTAATCCAACTCCGTCGTTCGATTCAGTAAGTCTGATAATTTTGTTCGTGTATTTATTGGGGAAAAATTCGTAAAGCCCTTCGTTGAAGCATATCCTACATCTGCTCAAACGAATTTAAATCCTGTCTGTCTGTCTAAAGACTGTATGGGCCAGTCCTGGGTCACAACATTGTTTCTACTGCCACTGACTTATCACTTGAGCATGTGTCGCATGTGCAATCTTGAACCTTATGAAACTGGTAAGGGCACCATATACCTGGTTTTTTTTAAAGGAGATCATTCAGGTTTCATACAAAGTAAGGCCCAAAATCGAAAGTTAAAACTGCCAACGGAAAAGGATGTTTTTAATCCATTTGGAACATCATCCTAAGCATTTGGTACTATGACACCAAAGCGGTAGAACCATCATATTAGCAGCTACATAAGTTCGAAATAAATGTAAATATATCATAGTATGTACTATAAACTTTTTTGCCATGACTGTAATTCTGTAATTGTGACTGTAATATTAAAAAAATAACGTTAAGTTCGATTTTCCGCTTAGATTATGAGTTTTGTTCATACCATGTCTTGTGTAAGGTTACTAATTCTCGCAAATAAAACAATGTCAAACATGTTCCTGGAACTATTTTAATCAGTTATAATACACAATATTTTAATTTGGTTAAATAAAATAATGGCAAACATTTTTTCAATACTCATCATCATCATTTCAGCCGAAAGTCGTCCATTGCTGGACATAGGCCTCCCCCAAGCACCTCCACTTCGACCGGTTCTGTGCTTTTCGCATCCAACGGGTTCCTGCGGCTTCACAAGGTCGTCGGTCCACCTTGTGGGAGGCCTTCCAATGCTACGTCTTCCGGTACGCGGTCGCCACTCCAGAACCTTTCGGCCCCATCGGCCATCTGTTCTGCGAGCAATGTGCCCTGCCCACTGCCACTTAAGTTTGGCAATTATTCGCGCTATGTTGGTTACCTTGGTTCTCCTAAGGATCTCTTCATTTAGGATTCGATCACGCAGGGAAACTCCACGCATAGCCCTCCTCATTGCCCTGTGGATGACTTTACGCCTTCTAATAGGGCCCATTGTGAGCGACCACGTTTCAGTGCCATAGGTTGTTTCACTGGCAACACGCACTGGTGAAAGACTTTCGTCTTGAGACACTGCGGTATGTGGGATGAGAAGATATTGCGTAGCTTCCCGAACGCTGCCCAGAGTAGTCGGATTCGACCATTGACTTCTTTCTCGAAGGTGGACCTAACCTAATTATAATCATTTAGAATCAGTAATACAACTTGTTAAGTTAGCATAATCCTAAAATATCAAGATTTCATGAAATAATAATAATAACGCACGACTTTCAAAGGTCCGGGACCACAGGGTCCCGTGATAAAAAAAAAAAATATATATATTTGATTTGTTACGGCCGCGAATCATATTTTAATCAACGTACAACTTATTACTGACCAGCAAATTGCAAAAAAACCTAAGAAAATTTGAATTTCAGGGGCTACCGTGGAGCATCCACCTTAAATATTTTCTTCTTATTCCTCCCGTTATTTTCCTGTTTTTCCATGTATTGGAGACTTTTCTTTATATTTTTACACGGCGGCATTTTGTCGTGGTTGCCTACTTTGCGTCGGTTGGCTACTTTAAAACAGCCTTACGACTTTTCAATATCCAGTTATCTTCTGTATAAAAATCTTCATTTCATTTTTGTTAACGCTGTGTTCTATGTTACGGGTTTGGTTTCTGCACTTAGTCCTTCAAGTGGACCATTGTGCGTGGGCCATGGCGGCCGTCGGTGGTTATTCCAACCAGCCCACCTCCCTCCAGAAGCTTATTAAGTCTCCTGGTCTGTTGAGAACATCTGTGTAAGATTTGGGTGTTCCGAGGGTTTCCGACCTAATCTGGGTGACACCTGTGCACTCAAAGAGCACATGCGCGACGGTCTCATCAGCCTCCATGCAAGCCCTGCACAGGGGGCTGTCCGTTATGCCTATCGTGTGGAAGTGTTTGTTTAGTGAGCAGTGTCCCGTGATGGTCCGCAATCAGGCGCAGGCCTTTCCTGTCCAGGCGTAATAATCTTTTCGTTAGCTTGCCATCTAATGATGGCATGGCTTCTTTTGTTAACGCTATTAGTTGTATATGATGGTAATCGTGCGCTTTAAGCGCTTTAAGTTAGTTAAAAGAGCTTACTCATTTTCAATAATAAAGCGTTCTGCTTTAAAAAAACTAAATAAACCTCAAATATTCAGCTACTGAATAAGTTGTTATGATTGAAGTGCAATACAGCTTGAAGAGTACAGAACATATGTTATTCAGCATCAACCGGCATAATGAAAATCGATACCAAAGTTATGCAGACAAATGCTATCAAATCAGCTATTATGCAGCAATCTGTGGTCTCGGATGCCTTAAACTGAATATCGTATCTTTAATAGTTCTGTTTAAGCTTCAAAAAAAGAAATCAGTGCTATAAAAACGTTATTAAGCTTAACGAGTAGTAATAGCCCAAAAACCATTCAATACAGCATTTGTCTGTCCCGTAAGCTTTAATAACTTTGTAATAAAGCTGTAAACTGCTTATTAGTACACATTTATTCTGTTATCTGGCTTATGTGTTGCTTGGGTAGTGCAACGGTGAACAGTTTCATAGAAATAACGTCTCACTGTCTCACATCTCGCTGCAAAAGGATAGGTTTCGAGGTCTGATCCTGGAGTCGGACTGACATAGTGGCGTTTTTGTACATACACTTCAGCACCTCGCACTTCGGCAACTTCATAATACTATTTTCAATGATTTTATTAATACAATTTCTAAGGTCGAACTAAAACGTCTTCCAATTCTATAGCTGGAGGGCGTCTCGCATTTGGTTTATACTGTGCGTAGGTTAAAACCACACTACGCACATTACGTGTGAACAACATCCTACTGTCCTCTTTCCAATATTGCATGTGTAATAGTAGTGGCTGACTAAACGAAAGATCGAAAAAACGAAAAGACTCATAAACATAATAGCTTTTCGCAGTGACGTGCCGGGGATTGACTTCTTCATCGAAAAACGACAACATTTTCTCCTGGCTCCCAATAGGCTTAGATAACTAACCTGTAGTAAAAAATGTCTACCTAACCACGTGTGTACTCAAATGATATATTTACATTTATGTTTAGGTCAAATGTACGAGAAATAATAGGGGTTAAAGTATGAAATTGCCGTTTGTAATAGGTAATAGGTACTTCGAATGGACATAAAACCTTCATGGTTTGATATTTTTGAGTGAAACTTCTTTTACATGGTACCTATGAAGTTCTCCTTTTAAAAAATGTTCAACATTCGATTATCGACTTTCAGTTGTTTTTTTTATTCAGCTTAGACAAGAAAGATGGATACTTCGAAAATTCGAGTTAATTTTGAATACGACTTCCGACGCGGAACTAACGCGGCAGAAACAGCTCGCAATATCAGTGTTGCGTTTGGAGAGGGGACTGCTAATGAACGCACCGTGCGATTTTGGTTTAAACGCTTTCGTAATGGAAAAGCAAAGCTTACCAATAAAAAGGTAATGGTAACTGTTTGGTGGTCTCAGCATGGTGTTATGCACTATAGCTTTCTCCGATCTGGTCAAGCAATAACGGCAGACGTCTACTGTGCCGAACTCCGAACAATGATAGCAAAACTAGCAGTGAAACAGCCCCTACTCATGAATTGATCTTCACCATTATTGCTCCATGATAACGCGAGACCTCATACAGTACGAGAAACCGTTTTAACTTTACAGGAACTGCAATTAGAAACCATTCTTCACCCTCCGTATTCGCCAGACCTTGCTCCAACGGACTACCATTTTTTTCGTAATTTGGACAATTTTCTACGTGATAAAAAGTTTTCTTCTTAGGAGGCAGTACAAAATGCTTTCACACAGTTTGTCGAATCTAAATCACGAGAGTTCTATCGCAAAGGCATAAATGACCTTCCTATTAGATGGCAGCAATGTATAGATAATATTGGTCATTATTTTGATTAAATAAATATGTTAAATTAAAAAAAAAAAAGAATTTTAATTTTTCAGTACAAATCGGCAATTTCATACTTTAACCCCTAATATTAATTTTGAACTTATGTAGCCGCTACAATAATGGTTCCACAAGGATTTTGGTGCCATAGCACCAAATGCTTAAAATGATGTCCCAAATAGATTAAAAACTTTTTTTTTTCCATTTTGGGCCCAATATGAATGGTCTCCTTTATTTAGGGACAATAAAGAGCTACAATATTATTTCGATTTTTGTTTGTTAAAGCTTTAACTGAAGAAGTTTTGAAGGTAATTTAAATATTCTTTTTTTTCTGTCCTGCTCAATTATAACTACGATTATACAGGCATAATCAAACTAAAATTGGCAATTTTTATACAATCATGGTATTGCTGTATATGGTCTCTGTTTATTGTTCATGTTAAATGAAACTCGTTAGTACTGATCAACAACTCTAAATTAAGTTAAATACAGAATTTCATTTAAAAAAACGGCCTAGTTGTGTCGGACTACGTACAATGAAGGGTTCCGTATTTGCGATGAATTTACCCCAAAACAAACTTAGCATTGTAGTTGAAAGACATGTTCTCCCATACATCGATATACGTCACGGTCAATTCTCCAACTGCGCAATGAGAGTTTGTAATCGCAATCTTTATTTTTTTTTTGTGATAAAAATGATCTTCGAACTATTTCCTTTATTTGTGCTATGAGACCTTGCTTCTTGACAAAGTTCATGATTTTAGGTTCTGTTTGTTGTGTTGCTTTAGAAACTTTACTTTTTAAGAGCTCGACCGTAAACTTTGACATTAATTTCAACTTGATTCCTCCACGCGTTTTTGAGATAAAGGGTCTTGGCAGACTGAAGGACGGACGGACAACAAACTGATCATATAAGAGTTCCTTTTTTCCTATGGAGGCACGGAACCCTAGAAACTCGAATTTTGATCTCTAAGCTCTTTACAAATTTTGCTCTACATAAGTCATAACAACAAAATTTGTGTGGTAACTTAAATATGACCTATATTATTTCTCATAGCGGACCCCAACGTAGTTGGGAAAAGGCTAGGCATATGATGATGATTATTTCTCATAATAATATGTAGTTGGGTTGTAGTGGTCAGATAGGCAGTCGCTCCATATAAAATACTGGTATTCAACTGCATCTGGTTAGATTGGAAGCTGACCCCAATATACTTGAAAAAAGGCTAGGCAGATTGATTATTTCTCATATGAACAAAATGTATTTAATTAGGTAGGACACCCGTTGTGTTGTCTAGACGTTGCCAAGAATTGCACATTACCCGTGTAAGCCCACCATTACCTCCTTCTGCGAAGCAGTCATGCTAGCGAAGGAGGTGGCGGGATGGGCGAGGGAGAGATCCTCACGCCTCAGCCGCCGAGGGAGACGCTCCGGGCGTCGGGAGCCGCGTGACGACTCCCGGCCACCGTAGGCGCGGGCCTGCGGGCGGAGAGCAATGGGTAGCTCTCCGTCCGATCAGGACCAGGCCCGTGCCGGACGGCGCGTATGTGTTCCACGTGCGCCTCAGAGAGATGTCAGCGTAGTTGACGGGGCCCGACAGGGCCGAAGCCTGCCGGGGTAGCGGGATCGTCCGAAAGGGTTACCGCTGCCCTGGTACATAAAGGGCTAAGGAAGGAACACGGGTGGGTTTTAGTCAGTAAGAGTCTGACACTCCCTTCTGCTCCACCCAGAGCGGGAGGAGTCATTTGATGATTTCCCATCCACAAAAAAAAAAAAAAAAAAGCCCACCATTACTATAGATATAAATCAAAGTCTGGTACTCATTATTTCACATAATTTCCAGGAAACATCGACAGTGCCGAGACAGTTTTTACTCCAACTAATGGGATGCGTTTTGAAGCAAAGGACTCTGGTAGAACCTGTAAGTATAACATATAGGATTTAGGCCAAAAGCGGGTCTCAAACATTACACTCAGTCACCAACACAGTCTGTGGAACGGTCGCTGGCCTGTCGTTTACTGTACTGCGCGTTTACTAATTCGTTTTCTAAAATAAAAGTTTCCTAAATCCTTATAACATCAGCTATCTGCCAGTGAAAGTCCCGTCAAAATCGGTGTAGCCGTGTCGGAGATTAACCGGAACAGACGGCAGACAAAATTGAAACAAAATACCTTGTTATTAGTACCGTACAGACACTTCAATTTTATTTATTTGTATCGGTTCTCTTCAGGGCGAGAGTGAATAGGCTTCTTCTGGGCAAGCTCGTCCCACCGTAGATCTCATCCCTGCCACTGGGCTGGATTGAGGTCAAGAGTGAGCCAATTGTCAATAAAAAAAAATGATCGCAAGAACCTATTATTTTTTGGTATATATTTTTTTTTGGCAGTTGTAAATGTGTCGCAAACCTCTATAATTTTCCTATATAATATGGATAATTATCTAATAACTCTATTAAAATATGAAAGTTAAAAACCTAGGAGATATTAGGGGAGGGGCGGGTACGGAATTTTTTTGCAAGTTTTGAGTTAAATCTTCAAGGCCACTAAACCAAACAAAATAATATTTATTGAATCTTTAAAGAAAAAGGGTGGTTTTGTTCATTGACGGGCTATCTGTGTGCTTTTCACAGAGACCTAAAAATTATGCCAACATTCAAATTCCTATATTGCATAGACCGCGGGAAAACCCTCTGTGACAAACTGGTTAAAAAGTGGTCTTATAAAGACCCCGTTTTTTTTAAATTCGTCACCTTATAGAACGACACTTCGTACAATGCACGACGTGTCGTCATATTATACTGAATGTTGATGTATTTTGCAGACGCCCGTGCCTACTGTCGGAATGGATGAGTCGTCATTGTTGCACTCGCTGACTGCACTTACCAGGAGAGCAAACCCAATTAGTCACACATCTTCTGATGTGATCCAGGCAGTGTTGGAAGTGATTCGTAATTGTAAGTTATATATTCTTTATTTAAAACCCCTGTGATAAAAGTCAACGGTCGATGATAGTGTATGTTTGACATTTTCACATAAAATGAGAATACTCAAAATGTGAACACCAGTCTATACCACAAAACTTTACGATTATTGGATTGGATCATTTAGTTCGCTTCAAAATGGTCGAGCTGAATGGTGCTGAGCCATACGTCATGTTTAATTTATTTTAATGTTTGAATTGTTTTTCTTTTTGTTACGGACGGTTTTAATTTCAACCTGAATGATGTAACCAATATTTAGATTCAAAAGAGTGTCCGTGGAGTTTCTTGCCCGTTCTTGTCCATGGGGAGCTGCTACGCTTGGGAATGAACAACTTGCTTTATCTTTCTGCCTGACCGTCCCCTTGACAATTTAAATGGGCCAGTTATTGGTTTAATTGAAATAAATGCTTTGAGTTTGATTACAGTTTATAAAGTTGTAAATCTTACAAGGGTTCGTACAACAAAACTCTAAGCCACATAATAGTAACAGAAACACTTGCAAAATATGTAAATTGTAGTGACAAGTATACAATTTCGCGTAACATAAAAATTTACATACAATTTATTTAATATCATTATAAGTTTTTCAAAACTACTACACAAAGGGGGTTAAAGTTGTGTGGAAGAATTTGAATGCGCGATCCGATTAACTCGAAAGTCAGTATTAATACTTTTGACAGGAAAGAAACGATGATAAGTTTTTGGGTCTTTCGAAAATCGACCGCTGACGGGGCAAAAAGGGGTAATTAATTTTTTAAGGGGAGTATTTTACTACCTGGCTTGATTAACTCAAAAATTGGTATACATCATCTTTGAGTCAAATTATGGAAACATCCCAATTTTTTTTTTGTTTTCTGCGCCAGTGTGGTGAAAAGATGGGATACTGTTAATATGAAAAATCTTTTTCCTAAAAATCGGTTAATAAACTTGATACTACGCAATATGTGTTTTAAGGGTTTTTCAAAAATCGTCACTTATTGGGGTGGAAAAGGGTAATAAAGCGTAAGGGGTTGATTTTACTGCTTGCTTAAATTAACTCGAAAATGGGTATAAATAATCTTTTAAGTCATACAATGGGAACGTATCAAACGCTTTTTTAAAAATAAAGCCAGTCGTGGTAAAAGGTGACGACAAGGTTTACTTCAAAAAACTTATTCATTTGATCTGTAAAGTTTAAAATTAACCCGAATTAAAGAAATAAATGATAAAGATCGTAAAAATACATCTTCGAAATTTTTAAGAGTAAAGTACCTACACGCGGACGAAGTCGCGGGCTAAGTGCTATACTATATAATATTATTAATTCTGTGTGTATGTTACATTTTCACGCCTAAACCACTGAACGGATTTCGATAAAATTGCCTGCCAGCAGATGCCAAAGAGATAGATGGCATCCTGGGGAAGGACACACTTCTTATCCTTTCCGACATCCACGCAGATAGAAGCTAGTTAATGTATAAAATAAATAATAAAGGGCCTAAAATGGAACCTTGAGGTACACCGGAGGTGACCCGAAAAGAGCCAGATTTAAAGCCATTAAGAACCACCTTTTGTGTTTTGTTAGTTATATAAGATATAAACCACCGTAAAACGTCTCCTCTGTATTCCATTGTAAGCAATTTTATTAAATAGAAGTGTGTGGTCAAGTTTATCGAAAGCCTTCTGAAAATCTATTATCGAGACTCAGACAGTTGGGACGTGAAAATGAGAAGACTGCTAACGCAAGATCTGTCTTTAACGAAGCCATGCTGTTCTTTTATTAAAACACTGCGAATAGCAGGATACAATTTCGAGGGCAGAGTGTATCACTCCGCCCTCGTAATTTCGTAAAATAGTCTGGTAAAAATTAAACAAGGAGTCAATTTTATTTAATTATTATTATTTATTTTTCAACGTAGTTTCCTTGTAACTCAATGCACTTCATCCAGCGTTTCTCTAGCTTTTCGATCCCTTCCATAAAGTACGACTTACGTAACCTTTCGACATAGGCATTGATTTCGTGCATGATCTCTTCGTTGGAGCAAAATTTTTCCCACCAAAGCCATTTTTTAAAATTCGGAAACAGAAAATAGACGCAAGGGGCTAACTCTGGCGAATACGGTGGGTGAGAAAGCAACTCATAGCTCAACTCTATCCGTCTTATTCCAAAACACGATCTAAATTTAGTACTGGGATTGTTACTAGGTTTAAACCATGACTAAATAAAACGTTATTATAAAATGAAGTTTATCACTAGTTCTTGAACTATATATGGTACTAAAGTTAGTCCGCTGAGACCCCTAGTTTAAACCACGGATTTGACATCGGTACTAATTTATTTGAGGTTAGCGTTGTGTCTTTTTATTTAAAAATCGTAAAAAATGGATGTTGATATGATTGACTTGATGGATTTGGAAGATTTGGACATGCTGGAGACATCTCGGCGATCTTACAGACATCGTCATTATGTAAATCCTTTTGAATTGAGTGACGAAGATTTTAAATATAAGTATACGTTCACAAAACGTTTTGGGGAAAAATTGTGGATGTTTTACGTGAAGATTTATCCCACAACCCTCGAGGATGCCCATTGAGTCCTGAAGTGCAAGTGGTTTGCGCATTACGTAACTAGGCTCGCCATGAAGTAAGTACCAAGGGTACTTACTTCATGGCGAGCCTAGTTATAAATAATATAAAATCAATAAATGTTATATGGTATGATATGTTTAAGAAGTTTTATTAACCAATGCATCACATTCGTACTCATTAACTTCAATAACAAAGTCGTGAGGAGCAATCGCCATTACTTCTAAGTCCTCATGAGAAGGTGATGGTGGTTTGTCACCACCGCCTGCCTTTGATTTTTGCGTCCTATGGGTAGATAAGTTGGATTTAGCGGACAACTTCATCATTTTCGAAGCCAACTGTAATTCTCCATCTGATCGTCATTAAGCCGTTAGCCGTTATCTCATTTAATCTAAAAATAATAAATACCCTGATTAATATCACGTAAATAACGTACTTGTACACATAATAATAGCAATTCTTCCACTCTTTAGTTTCTGCATATTTACTGACGTTTTCGTGGACTTATCTTCTATAATGTGTGCTGATTGAGCAATAAGCTCACGTAATATTTCCTATAATAATAAGAACATCCGCGTTTGGTAGTAGAAATAAGATGAAACAAAGCATTGTTTACCTAATAATAATTAAAAAATTATGTTTTACTAACTTTTTCTTCAGAACTCCAGTTTTTACCTATTTTTTTCTTTCGTTGTTCCATTTTGTAGCTAGCTCACGATTTACCACACAACAACTTACGAACAAACCAACTAACTACTAAGAATAATGAATAAAAATAAGAAGTGCATTATTTATATTATAATCAAAAGATAAACATTCGCTTCAAATGACGCGGGCTGTCACCGAATGTAATTCATTCCATTTCACGCTAGAGGTGTTAAAAAATATGACAACTTGATTATAAACAGCGCCTCAAAAGTACAAGTTGTTCTTGTTCATTATATTGTAATCTAAACAAAGAACTAATTATGACATATTTTTGTATTGATAAATAATTATTAAATTATTTCTAGTGTTATTATAAAATCAATATTTAGATAAACAGAACGTTGCTTCAAATAAAGCCTCTACGAACGAATGAGAGAATGCTATTTTTGTTTCTTATCTGTGGATATTATTTGAACCATGGATCTTCTTTGGTACTAACAGATCCTCAGATAGTCTTCGTTTTGTAATCAGGACACATTTTGATCCTGGTAATAATCTTAATACCGTCACAATCCTAGACTTTTTAGTCGTGGTTTAAACCATTTTTTTGTAATAAGACCAATGAAGTTTAGCCGTGGCATCGCGCAGGTGTGCACTCGTGCGTTGTGTTGGTGGAAAAGGATTTTCTTCTTAGCCAAAATGCGGTCGTTTTTCATTTTTCACGTAAAATTTTGTCAAATTGGTCCAATAAATTGGCATAATATGCGCCATTAATCGTTTTACCCTTCTATAAGTAGTCAACAGCACGTGCATCCCAAAAAACTGTAGCCATCACTTTATTGGTCGATAAAACTGCTTTGGCCTTCTTTGGAGCTGGTTCGCCGGTAGCAATCAACTGTTTCGATTGTTGCTTGATTTCTGGGGTATGCTGGTGGATCCATGTTTTGTCTACTGTTATAAATCGACGCAAAAATTCGCGGATCGCTTCTTCATATCTAAATGTTGTTGTAAGATATTGCGAACACAGTCGTTTGAGATGCCTATTATTTCGACTAGCTCCCTCACTTTTACTCTTCGGTCGTTCAACACTATATCGTGGATTTTAGCGATCATCTCTGGAGTAGTGACCTCAACTGGGCGTCCAGCCCCAGCAGTCTCGACATTCATAGCGATCGCTTTACGACTGAATTCGGTCGCAAAGTCCTGTCAATCCGGGACTTTGCGACCGAATTCGGTCATCAAGCGATCGCTATGAATGTCGAGACTGCTGGGGCTGGACGCACAGCATCACTTGTGCTTGTACGACCACACCGAAAATCGTTGAACCACTTAAGCCCGGCGCCCACTATCGGTGGGCATCGGGGCGGCTCGGTACAGCTCGGGCGCCTTACGGCGGCTTCGGGCTTCTTCTGGCTTCTTCGGGCAGCTTCGGGCGGTTTCGGGCGGCTTTGGGCGCCAGAGAGCTGCCTCGGCAGTCGTAAGCACACCTAAGGACGCCGTAGCTGATTTTGGGTAGCCTCAGAATAGTTCGGGCGGCAGAAACATCGCAGAGCAGTCGTAATGTTACGTGAAAACAGTTGTGCGTGTGTATTTATAATGGTGGATTGGGACTTAGTTCTCATTGTTCATCTTGCTGAAGAAGAAGAGAAACTTGACCACCCGAGCTACCCGAAGACCGCCTCGGCGTCCTTAGCCATGCTTACGGCTGCCGAGGCCGCCCGAAGTCGCCCGACGCAGCTCATGTGCCCGAAGCCGCCGGAAGCCGGCGTAAAGCGCTCGAGTTGTACCGAGCCGCACCGATGCCCACCGATAGTGGGCACTGGGCCTTATGAATCATTTTAATCGCCGGAGCAGAGTTGATAATATTTATCAAGTTTTTATTTCGTTTCCGTTATACGACGGTGAATCAAAAAATTCTTGGAATCAATATGAAAAAATGCAAAGATTTAAACAAAAATATTTTATTTTTCTACATAATCTCACTCTAATGCAATACATTTAGAATAGCGCGTTTCTATGTTCCTTATTCCTTGTGAAAAAAAATGTTTTTCTTGACTCTCGAAAAACTCCTCTACGGCAGCCATAACCGCGTCATTATCGTAAAATTTTGTTCCACAAATGTCCTCTTTTAATTTTGGGAATAAATGAAAATCACTTGGGGCTAAGTTCGGAGAATATGGTGGGTGGTCAAGGAGATTGAAGTCAGCATTGCGGATTGCGTTGAGCGCAACTTCCAATCGATGAGCAGGAGCGAACAAGACGCCCAACGATAGTTTTCCATGACGTTTTTCTTTAATCGATTCACGCACTTTCGGGATTAAACTTGCATAATAGGGTCCAGTAATCGTCTGGCTTTTTGGCATGTAATCAATAAACAGTATTCCTTCACTATCCCAGAACACTGAAGCCATAACTTTGCCAGCGGTAGGAGCAACTCGAAATTTCTTAATGGATGGAGAGGATGGTCGTTTCCAAGACATGCTTTGTCTCTTAGTTTCAGGATCGAAATGGTGAACCCACGTTTTATCCATGGTGACAAGGCGACAGCAAAAAATATCCGAATCACGCTGGAACATTTCGAGATTACGCTTAGAAATTTCCAAACGTCGCTTTTTGTTTTCGTCGGTTAACATTCGTGGCCATCGGCATCTTGCCGACACTTTTTTGAACCTCGGTGAATCAATTAAAATGAATTGAACGCTACCAAATGATATCTTTAGGATCTCAGCTATATGTTTTATAGTTGTTCTTCTGTCTTCCAAAACCAGATTCTCAACCTTTTTGACATTTTCTTCCATAACGGAGGTTGAAGGCCGCCCAGAACGCGGGTCATCTTTACAGCTTGATCTATCTCTTTTAAATTCAGTCACCGCACGCTACTCACTTTAATCCATAATTTTGGGTTTTTAGCACCTCGTTTCGCAAAACAATTTTTTACGTGCCAACGAACTGACAAAAACAAGTGACGGTTTGCATAAATATTGTGTGATTGACACTCTTTAATTTGAATATCGGACGTGTCCCAAAAAGGTTTTATATAATATATGCAATTCTAAGACCTTTTTGATTCATCCTCGTACTTTTTTTGCGCAAAAAATAATGTTTAATCACGACACGAAATTCACTTTTCTCCATCTTTGCAAAAACGTGTTCAGTTGTTTTTCTTTAATGGCTGTCAAAAAAAACTAATCGGCAGTACTGGCTGAAAATTTTAATTTAGACCTTTAAAAGAGTTGTGAACAAAGAGGTTCCATGCAATTTGCGACCATTTTATTCCAAAATAGATTTTTACCAGACTTATCACTCCGCCCTCGTATTTAAATAAAGTAAAGCGCCTGGCTGGGTTCGAACCCACGACCTACAACTCGTAAGTCGCGGCCGATACCACTGGGCCACCACTGCTCACATGAGATGAGATGTCACATGTCTTCGAATTCTCACGCCCAATATCATCGTCCAATCGCTCTCACGCCATTTATCATATGCAGCAACTACTTTGTATTAGTCAATAAACTCCTCAAGGAATCCGCCGTCGGTGCCCGTGTAAAATTGAGCCATGTCACTCACTTTACAAAAAAAATCATTAAACCACTTAGCTTTTATATTCTCCAGGCGACGTTTCTGCGCCTGTTCTGTCCTCTGCATGCGAGCGGTCTCGCTTCTTCAAATATATTCGTCTAAACGTATAGAGTAACGTTTCTTCGCACAACGCTTGGCGCAAGTTCGGCAGAAATTCTGCGAAAATTCGGCGTACTTTCCACCACTTGTGAAAGGTACCCTGACATCCCCCATTCCCGCATTCCTCCTGGCAACTCGAAGGGCTCGTCTAGTCCTTCGAGGTGCAAGGAGGAATAAAATCAAACGACGGTTTATCTCGTAATGTTCAATAATGATTCCTATAAAATATATTACGTATTTCACATCTTTATTCTTTTTCTTGTCAGTGTAATCTCTTCTAAACTTAAATCTCTGTTTGTCTCGTATTTTATACCAATCACTTTAATTCAACTCGTGAAGGATGCATGTTAGCACCAAATAGGCTAAAACAGTACCGCGATACAATTTTTTTTTCGTATTTTATTCTAAATGTATTAATTTTCGTCAATGCTGCTGCCGCCCAGTCTAAGCACTTTAGCCAACCGCTACAAAAGTAGCATGTAGCCTTAAAGCTAAGGTTAGTTGAGTGCTAACAACAATATTCCGTAAATAACATAGAAATTATCAACTTTTTTTTAGACCTTAATTATTTTTATTCTACGTTAATAATAGTGTTTATGTAAATTAGAATTTCATGACATAATCATTTGATTTGAAATTAAATTAAATTAATTTTTAAAAATCACTATTTTGAAAACTTATTATTAACCTCGTATTTCCCAGTAACTGGGTTGTGGAGGTCACATAGGCAGTCGCACCATGTAGAATACTGGTATTCAGCTGCATCCGGTTAGACTGGAAGCCGACCCTAACATTGGGAAAAGGCTAGGCAGAATGATGAATTTGAAAACTTATGTTAAATATATTAAGAAATATGTGGTCCTAATAGTAATTGTAAGTGTTGATACCGCCGGTGTTACAGGTTCATCCTAGTAATCAAACTTTGTACTTAATACCTACGTTATTTCTTAGGTTTATACTGTATTTTACCAAATTTTTTTAGACCGCCGGTCCGTCCGGTATAGGACCAGGGTCCATTATTATTATTATTATAACCGCCACCGAAAAATAAAGGCACCAATTTTGGTCATCGGCTTTTGTGACTCGCCAATAATATTTGTTTTTTTTTTCAGCCTCGTCATTAACATCTGACAGGAATCAAGGAAATGAATCTCGCACAAATGAATCAGCTAATTTAGACAGAGGTAGACCAAGCACTTCAAACATAAGCAGCAGTGCTGTCAACGGATTCGGCCACTTCGCCAAATGCCATAAAGTCGAGAGTGCACCTCCGCCACCAGTCGCAAGCAGTAGCAGATATCCGACCAACACGAACGTTGCGGTGCGAACGTACTCCGGCGGAACGGCCAGCACAGCATCACTCACGCAAAGTGCAGCGCACACACCGACGGCGTTGCATCTACCCAACGCATCCCATCCTCCAGGCGCCCCCCATCCTCCAGGCGCCCCTCGGCCGCCGACCAACGCCCATCCTCCTAGTGCCGTGCATCCCGCCAACACCACCCATCCTCTCTCTGTGAGGGCGGTAGCCGCTCCTGCCGCGTACTTGTCGTACCAACCGGCCGTCCCGCCGCCAGCTGGCCGAGGCTACTATTCACAGCCATATCCATCAACTTCTAACCGTAAGTTATGGAAAGTAAAACAATTATAACTCTTTCTTGACCATTTCGAGTGAATCATACGGCCTGGTCGGTGCCGTTTCTCCACTATATGGCGCTGAACTACAGACAGATAAAAAAAATATGTGCAAAAAAACACTATTTATAAATATAGTTAGAGTTATTGCCAAGTTATTGATGGCACTAAACCGCTAAGGAACTATTAGGCTTTATTACTACTAGGGTCGATCTCATAGATTAATACTAGTGTTAAAAATCTACGCAACAATTACAGAAGCTGATGTTCTTGTTATCTATTACACTCAAATTGACGATATTCGACATTTTCTGGCTGGCGTAACGCACACGTATACGCTGATTTCTGTTTGTACGAAAAACCTATAAAATGCGAGGTCAGCTAAAACTGGAAATGTATACGTAACTACTAAAGCGGTTAATTGAATCGGATAACAATAACTAATAGGAGAAAATTCTATTAAATATACTATTTGTATTCCAACAATGTTTATAATCAGTATTCCACAAGATATACATTATTATAGTTCCTTACCGATTTGGTACCATCAATAACTTGGCACTATATTCATAAGCAGAGTTATTTTTGCACATAAATCATTATAATATTATTATAGTTCGCATAAATCGAAAAATCTGCTGTTCCCTGCGAACAGCTGATTCGGCGAAATAAGATATTCATCTACACCAAATAGATTACATAAAGTACCTACGTTTTGACCATTGAATGAAAAAGCGACTGGTTCACTTTTGCGTTTGTGTGCAAGACGTTTTGCTGCTTTTACACAAGCAGTTGCATAGAGCTATATTATGTTGCTAGGTGGAGGTCATTGTAACATTTCTCTTGAAGAATTTGTTTTAAGGGTAATTTTATAGGGTATATATTTCTTAACAAAATGCATAAAAATGTAGCTGATTCGCCCAGCATTTAAAATAATAGTCATTTTTAATGGAGAACTCGCAATAGACCCATATGGTGTTTATTAAATATGACAAAACTATTTTCATGAAAAAGGAACTAATGGTTCCTAAGACAGTTTCCCCGTATCTTCAATGCATTCAGATTTACCCATACTGTCCCAGTTGGAAAATTACACACTGTCATTATCTCACACTGGTAAAAGTTTATCTTATCAGAAAACAAAAAAAGGAGGTCAACTTTTTTAAGTACTTTATATATAACTTTATATGTGTGCTACTTTATAGCACCCTATTATATTTCGAATGTCTTTCAGATGTACCTAACATTCATCAATCGTACCCTAACTCTGCCGCACGAATGACAGTGACGCCTCAAGTACCGGCGCGGCCCTCAACCTCGGCGCCGGCACCTCCTGTGCAAAACGCTCAGAACTACAATATGTATGCTATGGGCAGATATCCTCCCCAGCCACATAATTATCCCCCATTCCCATAAACCGGACGAGGTATGTACACCTCACGTGCTTTTTATGACGACGCTATATATGCGAATTTTTGTTACATTTAAAACTGCATTAATAATGAAACTATCTCATTTGAGTATTTTTCCCTGATATCTGCATTGAACCGGATCTTGAAACATATTTTTTTTTGTATTATATGTACGTTATAGTTTCTTAGTTATACTCAAATTAGCTAGTTTATTCATACAGGTCCATAGTTTTTAAGAACAAAAAAGGCCTTTGCGAGTTTATGCTATAGCACTGTGTTCACGAAAGCGAGTGCATACTTGTTGATTGACCGTGTAGCCGCGCCTTTTTAATATTTTTTAATCAACATTTATCTGAATTTATACTTAAAATAAAAATCTGTGATATCGTGTAAAATTACCACGACATGTGAGTGGGCGTGACGTGGGTCCCCTTGCTATTGTGAATAGAGTTTGACCCGTATACCAATGTACTTATTTAAATTAATAAAGACTGATATAATAGAACATTGAATATTATACCGACTTATGGTTGTCTATGTTAACATGATGGGTTGTGTAGGTAAAAGTAGTTAAAAGGTAGTAATAGAGAGCAGTATACTTTTTCACCCTCGTATTTTCCGGAATTGCTTGCCTGAATCTTTATATCCACACCGCGTTAGGGAGAACACAAATGCGGCGAGCATACTGTTGCGCGCCACAATTAATGCCTGGTACATGGTGACATTAGTTACCACTAGCGCCATCTAGTATCAAATAGCAGAACTAATTTACCACTAGCGCCATCTAGTATCGAGTAACAGAACTAATAGATCGTTCTAGAAATTTCGGTACTAGAACTATCGACATCTGGTCAGTCGGGGCCGGTATGTACGAGAATATTCTAGATGTTTCTACAATAGAAGGTTCTGGAACTATCTGCGGCACTATATAAGGCCGGAATTAGACGCGACCAGTCAGACTTGGATCAACGATACGAGCGAATACATCGAAAGCGATCTTCAAGTGCGACTTAAGAGCGATTGTGTTTTATTATTAGTGTGTTTGAGTTGTTATTAGTGTTGTTTAATTAAAGTGTATTTTTTGGTAATTTATATCGGCAGTTTTTATTGTCACGAACCCGAAGCTCGTAACAATACTTACGCTTGACGACTTTTTTCGCCCATGTGTCCTCTCAAAGTACTATGGTAATTCTATAATAGTAAATAGTAAGCCTATACTAATATTATAAAGACAGGTAGCTGTTTGAATGGAGGAGGTAATCATCGAAACTACTCACCCGATTTAATAAATTCTTTCACTGATAGAAATCTATGCTATTGCCGAGTGTCATAGGCTATGTTTTATGTTAAAACACGCGGAAAAAGTCGAAGGCAGAAGCCAGTGTAAAACATATTCGCTTTTCGTGTGTGACTGTGAGACTACGTTGTTATTCTAAACTTAGCAATAGATTTTAGATCAGTTTTCATCATCATTTAGAGAAGTTATTCTGGAATATTTACATAATATGTATAATACACTAACGTTAAACTTACATAATTCTACAGAGCTCTCGATATTATGTCAAGTCGTAAAAACCGTGCGAAGCAGGTTCGAGTCGGTAATAAATAAATAAATATGAGCCCGTTTTCTTAGCATTGGGGGGTATAAAAGATTAGTGATGTTGGCAGATAAATCATGAGGATGCTTGCAATCTCAATCTCATCCTTCTAAAGAAGGGAACATTCACAGACGTACATAAGCCGGTATTATATTTACGTGTACACAATAATATATGTAGTATCTAGTTTTAAGTTAACATTAAAGAGTACAAAATCTTAAAAATTTACTTAAGATCAATAGCAATAACAGTATTTTAAAGCTACCGAATGTTCCTAAAAAATAGTCATTAGAAACCTATGTTCCAATAAAGTATGTTCATGAAATCGATGTATGTACGAATAGGTTTAATTAGTCTTATAGGTTTAAATTTAATGGTGCTACTTCTATTGAAGGAAAATAATGTACAAAAATACGGGCAAATGACAGCTGTATTTGTTGCCTGAAGTTGCCGTGTTCTATGTAATTTACAACATAGCTCTGCTACTTACCAGCTACGGTAATGAGTTACCAGTCCAACTCCTACTTGACTACTTTTTGTACATTTTTTATATGACTTTACAGCCATTGTTGTATTAAAGATAAAACTGATATGTAACTCTTTTGAGACTGATTTTAAATTAATTTATCTTAGTTTGACTGACTAGAAAATATAAGCTTTATTGTAATCTAAAGTAACAAAAAAACGACTACAAGCTAAGTACTTACTAACAGAGAACACTGATCAAAAAATTATTGTAACCTCTAAAGTTGTCAAAATATAAAAGGCCCGGTTTGACATTGAAAGTTGTAGTAGTTAACAAAGATCAAATTCGCAAAACACGTATTCGTTTGTATGAAACTGACAGGTGTCAAGAACGCATACGCAAATGTCAAAACAGGCCTTTTATTATTTGACAACTTAATAATAATCTTTGATCAAGAAGAATACACTAGGTACAGTATCACAAACAAAAACTCACTTGGTCAACTGGCTGCGATTGATAGATAGTACTGTAGTGTACATTTATATACTTAATTAAAAATATATGTAACAAGGTATTTTAAATATTATTTCCTTCAGATTATTATCAACCTTAATGCTCGATCATAAAGGTAAATTATGTTTGTGGTATATTAATGTTAAGAACTGTCTGTCATCGGAGAAAATGTAAAACCAATTTGATTGAAGCTTGAAAATCAAAGTAATTTTGAAATAAGTACATAAATATTTATTCTAAAACTAGCTGACCCGGCAAACGTTGTTTTGCCATATAAATTATTTCTAGCTGCCCCCGGCGCTACTTCGTTCGCGTGGTGTCCTACCCCCTACCCTACTCCTACCCTACTCCTACACTACTCCTACCCTACTCCTACCTTACTCCTACTCTACTCCTACCCTACTTCTAACCTACTCCTAACCTACTCCTACCCAGAAACCATGCAGGAACCCGTTGAAATATACACACAAATTTTCATCCAAATCTGCCCAGCCGTTCTCGAGTTTTAGCGAGACAAACGAACAGCAATTGATTTTTATATATATAGATAAATGAAACATAAAATCCAACCAATAGGGTTGAAAAAATAATATGTTTGTAATTGACAGTTTATTCTATTTTTTATTTACAAATTTTTGATGTGCTAACCCTGAACCAGTATTCTTTATCGAAGCTTAATTTAATTATTGAATTATTAATTATTATTAAATTGTAAATATTTAATTGTTAGCAAAGCCGGAATACATTCATCGCATTTGTTTCAATTCTGTTACACACAAAATATAGATCGGTATAGATCGTCTAAATTTAAATTACTCGGTCCTCCACCAAATTTTGTACGTAAAAAGCGGGAGCGCGCAATTCTAAATAAGATTAGCTATGCATCTGTGTAATTGTTTAAAAAAGATTACCGAGACGAATGCGCCCTAGCTCGGATAAAGAGCGATGTTTTTGATCAGTGTATTCATTATATTTATTAAAGTGTTTAAATTATAATAATATGTACTTTAGGAAACGCACTGCTTGCCGAAGCGAATACACTGGCTTAAAATTTGCGATTTAGTTACGTTGTTGAATGAATTTAACTTACGTTGCTAAATCTCGAAACTTTTCACAAAATGCCTCTGCGATTTTAGTATGTTTTAAAAGTTTTCTAGGAATCCGTATTGAACTGTTTCCTTTTAGCGAATAGAGGTGAATATGACAATATTTACTGACCAAGTAGTTCCTCAATCTTACGCTAACGTTTTCATTTTCGCTACAAAATTATTAACCAGACTTTTTCGTCGTTACCGTTCAAATCTTATTCCATTCATTCAAAGAAACTTTAACTAAGACTAAGTAGAAAGAAAGTTTAATAAACTTTTTCATCACATAAATCAAATGCCATAATTAATCAATGTAATTCATCTCATCACAAATATGTGATATCGAAAAAACACCGAAACCAACTGACGAGACATGCGGCGTCAAAACGTAGGATGCTGCATCGGCTTCAAAAAGATTTGTCAGCTCTTAGAATGCAATAATATCGGACATGTCTTGGGTTGTAATAATGTTGTTGTATATCCAGAAAATTCAAGATTTCCTATTAATTGCGTCTAGACAGGATCTTTAAAATAACTTAAAATATTACTGACAGATATTTTGTCGGATGACGCATATTTTTGCAATATGAGCGGCATTGAGTGCTTGTAAGTATAGAAGAAAACTCGAAACATAGTGTTAGGTTTTGAGCTGCCAAAGTCATGTCAAATATTTTTTATCACAACGAATTCATACATTCTTTTGAATTTATCAGAGTTTGAGATATGTATTACCAAAAGGTATATATTTAACGGAATACATGTCCGATATTATTGCATTCTAAGAGTGACTTCTTTCTGAAGCCGATGCAGCATCCAATGTTTTGTCGTTGCTTGTCTGGTCAGACAGATTTGGTGTACCTATGATATTACATATTTGTGCCTTCCACAAATGATCACATTTAATATCTTGACGACAGATATTAATGGATGAATGATGAAATCAGATATTGCCGAGCTTTCCATAATAATTAATAATACATTTATGGCTGCTATAGTCTGCATTTTTCCAAAAAAACGTTATGGGGTGATGACTCCACTGACCTCATACGTGCTAATTTAAGCATGTTATCGTCGCTATCTATATACTCATGCCTGTACGTAAGCAGACTTGTAAAATATTAAGTTATTTAACACAAATTTAAAGCAACTTAAGGCGTAAATAAATAAAAGGAATATGAAATCTCTTAAACAACATTCCTTCAAGCATATAATTTAATAATTATCGTCTAAGCCACAATTTTTGCAAAATGGAGTTAAGTGCATTAACGTGTGGTGAAAAAGCCAAAGTTTATATTAGTCAATAAAACTAACAGATATCATGACTGTAAACAGGTTTATTTTTTAAATTTGCCATTAAATTTTAGTGTAATTTCAATAAAAGTTAATTGTGATTACTAGTCAAAATAATTAATTATTCAGTGGTCCATAGTTATAAGAGCACGTAGAACTCTTGACCACCAAAATTATTTCATCATAATATTGTGTTATAGTTATTGTAATTCGTCATTTTTTAATCCAACCCTGATATTATTTAGAATATTTAAGTGACAAAGAAAAGTCGTGTTTACTCTTGTTCACCAATCCGCGTTCTGCATTTCGACAAGTTTGTGTGTGCATTGTTTAGTTTAGTTTGAGAGTGAGTTACGAGTAACATACACGGTGATTTGTGTAAAACGAAAATAATTATTAATTATTAATATTAATTACTTAACTAACTTGCGAGTTCTAAGCAATTGATGTTTATTGGTTTATAATTATTCAGCGTGTGATTAATAAGTAATATGAATTTATCACGAGGACGAAAGATGGTTGCGGCGATTTCTGATTTAGACAATCAAAACAATCAAGGTAACTATGTACTTATGTTTTTATTAATTACCTAATTATTTTTAAATATTGCTAAGTGATATACAACAATAACACAAGTTTCACAATCCGTTTACGATCAATCAATTTAAAAGTCCTTCGATAAAACAATACTTACATCATGTTTGGGTGGCCAGAGATTCATGCGGGGTGGGGTGTCCGCAGTTTCGCTGAGCGCGGCTCTCGTGTTTCTTACCTATCTGTTTTTGTTTATTTTGTGGGTTCCTCTTGTACCATTTTGTATTAATACCATTTTTTTTATTGTTTTAGTTTTTGAAGACTATGACGAAAACTCGGTATCATTTACTTCAAACTGTGCCTCCGACAGTTGGGACAGTGGTTCTCTAGTGTGTCACTTACAGAACAAACAGGTAAATATACTTAAAACTTTTTTTATTTCGATAATCTAGCCAACAATTTTATTTCAGTTTAGTATGATATCAACTGCATTTATTTGTTGCAGACTATACAAAGTTAGTAGGACTTTATGGATCATGGTGTAGCTAGCCAGACTTATTTTCTGGTAAAAATAATAATGCTCTTTCAATTTTTTCCTCTTTATACTCTCAGGCTCTATCATTGAAAGTGATCCCTACTTTACCTTTGATTCTGATAATGATCCTATGTACCAGCCTGTAATGAGAGTTTCGGAGACATCTACCTTTGAAATATCTAACAGTTCTGAAGAAGATCATGAATTATGTACTAAATACATTCGAAAACCCATCACCTCTACAAGTAACAAAGTAGAATCTGACACTTTGACAAGAAAACGTTAAAAAATCGTTCATGTGTTGAGCTATAGGCCTGAACTCAAATGGATGTCCATTCGCCAAAGAAGAAGTTTACGCGCTTTGATCACGCTTTTCTAGGGAGAAAAGCGTGGTCAAAGCGCGTAAACTTCTCGTATCTCACTTCCAATATCTATGTTCTTCACACGCTAAGAATCTGCGCTCTTCTAACAATCTTCTCTTACTCTGTCCTTCTCATACGTCTGACTTTGTTCATTTTTCCTTTCATATTCAGTCTATTCTTCTTTGGAATGCGCTTCCTCTTGATATCAGGACGGCCACCAGTCGGTATGCATTTAAGCGGAAATTGCAGAGTTATTTTCAAAACTAATAGCGTAGAGTCATCTCAACACCTCTCAACCTACATTTTGTATATATACATATATCGGAGAAGGTGTCTGTCTCTCGTTAACATCAGGCATATTAAAATTACTGTGGGCTGCAGCATTGGCGAATGCTACATTATAATTTTATCACGAACGACCTTCTTTTATAACAAATCCAACCATATTTTTAATCAGAAAGGTTATTTTCTTCATTTGGTTTTTTGAATTTTGAATCTAAAAGTGTCATGTCTTTTCTCTTACGGAGATGTTTTCCGTCCAAAAACATCTCCGTCGACTTCTCCGATGGACTTCCGTCCATAATATAATATTTTTCCGCTTGACCATGTAATAATTTGTCACGATATTAAAGGTATCGATATAACGGTTTGAACGGCCGAGGTCGTTCGTTGTTACACAATAGAAAAACGGTTTGCAGTTCAAATCAGATTACAGATCCCGAGAGCTCTGCTCACACCGATCTTGTAGCTGTCGCTCTCGTCCACCTCCACGAACTCAGGCTAGACTCTGTCTAGCGCCACGAGCTGGCGCTCGCGTTCCGAATAGTCAAACAAATGACTCCGACACGGTCATCCTGCTATACACACGTCCTCGTGTGGTAATCTGTAAAGAAACATACCCGCAAAGTATCACATAGCTCGGTCAGTCCTGACCACATTTGGTACAGGCAAAAACAATGAAAACTCGAACAAACTAACAATAGCAGAGTTCAGAGCATTACCCACTATTTGATTCCCAAATCTCAAGATTACAATCAAAAGAATCAACTAAGATGCATGTGTCTCATACTATCTAGTAACCTCCAGTTACTCAACTCGTCATTCATTTGCGCATCAGAACCCCACACAACACACACAACTTAATCTCCACTCTGTTTCATCAACAAAACTATTACTTGACTTTCTTCAAATTCGTTAGTAATAAATACTCTGATCCAAACTATTATCGATAACAAAACATTTCTCTAAGCCTTAGTAATAATTGGTCAGAAACTATATCAACTAACTCGTAGATTACATACAACGCTCATGACCTGGCTGCCGCAGCTGCTAGTGACACTCATGCCACCCATATCGTCATCACCTCAAGTGATACGACCAACACACATCACTTCACATAGAGTCTACGACTCCCAGGTCATTGCAAGACCAACACAACAATAGTCTCCTTTGAGACCCGGGTCCCCGCTGCACCCCCAGCTGCCCATTGCCCCCTGAACAACTCACAAGTGAGTTGCAGTTACGACTACAGACAAGTGCGTACAGTGTGACCTAATAGCCAGTGTATGTGCTCTACTACTCGGTGGAGGAACTCTCCTCACCGTCTTCTACGTTTAACTCATTAGGAACACTACATATTTAGAGGCATCGTTTGTATGTGAGCTTACTTATACGTACGCCTAGAGTTGAAGGCTTTTAAAGTATTGATTCAACCAGAGTAATGTAATTAAATTTTGATTATCTAATAATAGCGTAAATCATCAACCAGAGCCATGTACCATCGTTATCCGTGTGCGTTACCCTGGCAAAATGTTATGCTTTTGAGAGGTGAACCCATAACAAATAATTAGTGTATCATAAGGGGGAATTTGTTTACTAATATCAAAATTTGTGTGAATTGTAGTTTTAAAGTTATTTCAGAAAAACACATTTTGTTGAAGTAACGTTTGAAACGTTACCCTGACAAAATCGATTTTCAAAAATTCGTTCAGCCCGGAACCAAATACATGAATTGCCAAATACATGAAAGCTTTTTTTGCGTAGTAAATGTTTGTAAATAGCAAAATTTGATTTGAAAACATTCTTGTAGTAGATTTTCTTTTTGTTGTAAAGAAAAGTTACAATTATAATAGCACTTACACGATATATCTTAATATCTATTTTATTTCTGGGTCTTATTGTAAAAGTGAAAGTCAAATCATTTATTTCAAATAGGCACAGAAAAGGCACTTTTGAACGTCAAAATATCCTTTTCCAGCTAGCCTTAAAGTAATACGTTTCCACTTGTGGATTTCTTTTCAAAGTGCCAGAGTCTGCGTTTTTACTTGTAGAGAGGACTTCATTATCTTCTTCAGAACTGTTAGATATTTCAGAGGTAGATGTCTCCGAAACTCTCATTACGGGCTGGTACATAGGATCATTATCAGAATCAGAGGTAAAGTAGGGATCACTTTCAATGATAGAGCCTGAGAGTATAAAGAGGAAAAAATTGTAACCATGTCCTGAAAGAGCATTATTATTTCTACCAGAAAATAAGTCTGGCTAGCTACACCAAGATCCATAAAGTCCTACTAACTTTGTATAGTCTGCAACAAATAAATGCAGTTGATATCATTCTAAACTGAAATAAAATTTTTGGCTAGATTATCGAAATAAAAAAAGTTAAGTATATTTACCTGTTTGGTCTGTAAGTGACACACTAGAGAACCACTGTCCCAACTGTCGGAGGCACAGTTTGAAGTAAATGATACCGAGTTTTCGTCATAGTCTTCAAAAACTAAAACAATAAAAAAAATGTTATTAATACAAAATGGTACAAGAGGAACCCACAACATAAACAAAAACAGATAGGTAAGAAACACGAGAGCCGCGCTCAGCGAAACTGCGGACACCCCACCCCGCATGAATCTCTGCCCACCCAAACATGATGTAAGTATTGTTTTATCGAAGGACTTTTAAATTGATTGATCGTAAACGGATTGTGAAACTTGTGTTATTGTTGTATATCACTTAGTAATATTTAAAAATAATTAGGTAATTAATAAAAACATAAGTACATAGTTACCTTGATTGTTTTGATTGTCTAAATCAGAAATCGCCGCAACCATCTTTCGTCCTCGTGATAAATTCATATTACTTATTAATCACACGCTGAATAATTATAAACCAATAAACATCAATTGCTTAGAACTCGCAAGTTAGTTAAGTAATTAATATTAATAATTAATAATTATTTTCGCTTTACACAAATCACCGTGGATGTTACTCGTAACTCACTCTCAAACCAAACTAAACAATGCATGCAAAAACTCGTCGAAATGCAGAATGCGGATTGGTGAACAGGAATAAACACGATTTTTCTTTGCCAATTAAGTATTCCAAATAATATCAGGGTTGGATTAAAAATGGACGAATCACAATAACTATAACATAATATTATGATGTAATAATTTTGGTGGTCAAGAGTTCTATGAGCTCTTATAACTATTGACCACTGAATAATGAATTTCTTTGACTTGTAATCACAATTAATTTTATTGTATCTGCACTAAAATTTATTGACAAAAGACAATGATCAAAAGTCGTACCAAAAAGTGACATGCATCAAGATCAAAATATTATAGACAGATAGTAATTATTTTCATAATTTTTTACGACATTACGCGTCGGGGACTTGATTTTTGAACAGGGAATTTATTTTAAAGTAAAAAAGTGTTGATATTGTTTATCATGATGTTCCGTTTCAAATGATATGATTAATATAACCTTGAATTTTGAAAGTGTCATGATCACGTCTTTCAGAAAACATGTAAAAAAAAATATACTTTTCCGATTCAACATTAATTAAAAATAACTAGAATAAAATAGAATAGATTTTTTTTTAAACGATTACCATTTTTTTAGAATAATGGCCGTTCGTGTATGACATGTCAAACAAAATAAAGTAAGTACCTAGTTTTCAGGTTACTCCGTTTTTTTTTTTTGAAAATCTCCGAAACCCGGGTTTTGTTTACAAAAAGACCTTTTGTAGGAGTTAATGTGATAAGTGTAGTCTATAAAAAACAAAGTTTGACTTTGATGCAGCATAGTACGGGATTCCATACATCCATGAGCATTGACCTTTAAATAAACACCTGCGTATAATCATGATATCTGTTAGATTTATTGAATAATATAAAAAGCTTTTTCACCACACGTTAATGCACTTATTTCGCAAAAAATATGGCTTAGCTCCATCTTCCAAGGCGACGTTATGTTAAATTAAAATTAATTTAACAGTTCACATACTTAACTATATTTTGGATTAATACATTCAATAGTATTTCACAACTTAAAAGGTCGATTCATAAAGTTTTTCGGTGCGGCGAGCTAGAGAGCATACTTTTTAGCCCTGCCCACGAACAAGTTCGAGACTAGCCGTAGACTAGTCTACGGCTCTTAACTGCTGCATTAAACAAAGTGGTAAAAAATAAATAAATTCAGTGACGTCTATTCGACGTCACGACGAACTTGATAAGTTTTATAGCAGTCCAATTTTCTGTTCACTAATTAGAACTTTTAGACATTCCTATTTTGTGTCAAGTCGCCTGTGTAACATATTGTCGGCTGTGTAGTATATTATTTTAGAGTTTTTTTACCATATTTTTATAAATATTTTGTAAGACGTCTGACATATGTACCTGACATTTTAATTAAATTAAGAGAATACAGTTCCTTCTCAAATTATAATTGATGTTTTATTTCTTGACTGAAGTTTTTTTTTCGGTCGTCTGTTGATGACGGATAAACCATGGTCAACTAAGCTTTGCGTTGCTCTGCGTGAGTAAGCTAATTGACTAGGCGATTTCCTGCGCGCGCAACTCGATACAAGCGAAGGTAACTATGCTCTTATTTCCCAAGGACATCATCCGTTTTAGTCCATTTCCAAAGATAAAAGTGCGGATGCCAAAGAAACAATTTTGAGGTTAGGATTAACTTATCTGTCTAAGCATTTGTGTTTTGGCATCAAAGCTGTAGGAACATTGGCCTGGGTTTTATTTGAGTTTGCAACATCTTTCTTTTTATACATTTTCGATGTAATGAATTAACAAAAATAAATGAAATTTTCTGCCCTGGCATGCCTGACATTTCATGAAAGCATCAAGTAAAAATAAATGGTTCCAAGTATATTTTTGACTAATTAAACGTTTGCGTTACCCTGGCAAAATGTTGAGCATTTGAGAGGTGAGACCACAACAAATAATTAGTGTATCATGAGGAGCAATTTGTTTACTAATAGCAAAATTTGTGTGAATTGTAGTTTTAAAGTTATTTGAGAAAAACACATTTTGCTGGAGTAACGTTTGAAACATTATCCTGGCAAAATCAATTTTCAAAAATTCGTTCAGCCCGGTACCAAATACATGAATAGATAGCTTTTGTTGCGTAGTAAATGTTCGTAAATAGCAAAAGTTGTGTGGTGATATGGTTCTTGAGTTATTTAAGATTTTGCTGCGGTAACGTTTTGGGATTTCCCAGATCTCGAAACCGGCTCAACGCAGAAGATTGAAAAAAATACCAATATTAGACCTTAATTTGTTTAAACATTAGTTTTTGATTTGGTTGTCGTAAACCAATGGAATTAAGTGGTTTCAAAAATCAGATAAAAACGGATTTGCAAGTAAACCAAAACACTTATTTATAACCAAATAAACAGGTGTAAAAAAATACCCATGTTAGACGCTTTTAACGTCAAAAATACTAAATGTTGTATCTTTACACGATAAAAAGAAAAAAAAAAAAACAAATTTGATTAATTTTAGACTGGTAGTACTTTAGCGATGAAATACGCAGCTCCCAAAACATTAAGAAACGTGGCATACTTTAAACAAATTAAAATCAACTCAAGAACCATATCACACACAACTTTTGCTATTTACAAACATTTACTACGCAACAAAAGCTATCTATTCATGTATTTGGTACCGGGCTGAACGAATTTTTGAAAATTGATTTTGCCAGGATAATGTTTCAAACGTTACTCCAGCAAAATGTGTTTTTCTCAAATAACTTTAAAACTACAATTCACACAAATTTTGCTATTAGTAAACAAATTGCTCCTCATGATACACTAATTATTTGTTGTGGTCTCACCTCAAATGCACAACATTTTGCCAGGGCACACAATTTAAACAACTGTATCGTCATTCTCTCGCACAGTGATATTCTTTCTTCTTAACTAACTCGTAAGTTAGTTTGTTTTTGTTAATGGTATATCGAAAATGGTGCCGATTCCCTTGTTTACAAACTAAACTATGTTCAGTGTATCTTTTTCTTTCTATTTCATTAAGAAAAGGACAGTGAACTTAAATTTAGTTTAGTTTGTGAACAAGGGAATCTGCGCCAATGTGTGAAAATAACGATTTTCAAAGACCAAATAATGCCAAAACAATGGATAAAACTTGGATGATGTTCTTTCGTTCTTCTTGATTGGTCTAAAGTCTGATTTTTAAGAAAAAGGGGAGGTCAAGTAGTCCGCGGGACAGAGGACATCTGATAGTCTGCTGAAAGTAGTGGAAGGTAAGGAGGAGCGGAGGGAGGCGAGTATCCAACGGTTACCTGGAATGAGTACATATTCATTAGGTACCTAATAGGAAAATATTGCATTTATGAAAAAATGATAATTGGGCCCGTTTGTCTCTGCGACTTGCTTTGAAAAAAAGCAGGTCGAGAGTCAGTCCTTACACACGTTTTCTGGCGCAAAAAACGTGTGTAAGGCTCAATTTATAACCTAATGATCCTTTTCCTTAAAAAAAATTTAAATAACTTTACTTCAGACTTTGATCCATATGATGTTAGTAATACACACTACTTATAAGCTATGTTAGTAACAAACGAACTTAATGACCTGCTCGCTAATATCAATTATATCATCCAAACCAGATTAGGTTTGCCTGACATGTAAAGCAAAACCTAGCCGGTCATTAATATTGTACTGGATAATAATATCATTATGACCCGCTGATGCATAAAGCGATTTGAAGTCAGAATTCAACAAAAAAAATGTTTGAAAACTTTTACCACAAAAAAAAAACTTTGTTTCTATTAACGTACAGCGCGGCAAAACGGAGTTTTCATTTAATCTGTACAGCGCTTCAGGGTTATTTCTGCGCTTGGCCAAAATCTGAACGAACGCTATAGGTTCATTTCAAGTGAAATTTCACAAAACGATTGCACAAAATGTTTACCAACTGTCAACGTCATTCTAGTGCTACAAGATCCTTGTAGCAGTGCAGGGTAGCTTGACCGTTCAAAGCAAAATAATATTACCATGCTACAACTAATAGTCTTGGGGTTATGTAGGTATATCACAATGGTTGGTATGGTAGTGAACGAATTTGCGAAAAGAATAAATGGTAAAATAGTTAAATTTGAATAAACCTCAAAAAATGCGTTTGTGCTCTTCGTACCTATATTGCAAATAATTATTTTGTCTGGCTTTTAACCTTAGAATACGACCATATAGGTACGTCCATTTTAAAATTATTTATTTTCATTGACTTTTCAAATACGTGAAATAAGTCATTATAAGATAAGTTATATCAAATGTAATGTATTTAAAAGTTTTGTTACGAAATTCAATTGAAACTCATGTACATACATTGTAAGGTTCATTTAATTATGCTCATTCATTTTTGACCTCACGACCTTTTGTTGTTAGTAACTGGTATCCCTCCAATTGTCAAGTTACTAATAGAAAACGATTAATACACACATCAACACTGTCTAGGGATATTTTGGATTTACTCAATTTACTCAAAATTTATTATAAATAACATACAACATGCATATATTTTTATAAAGCCCATTTATCAGTCTACACTCCAGAATAAAAGAAAACTATTTTTTTTTTGCGTAAACAAATTTTTATTCAAATAAAGAAAAAACGTGAAATAATGGTAAAACTAACAATGAATGTGTTTCTCAAGAAAAAGTGAAAAATAAGGAAAAATTAATCTGTTTTTAACAGTTATGTGAAAAATCAGTAGTCAGTAAAACACCCCATGACGTTAATAACGGTCCTGCAACGGTTTTTCATGCTTTGGATTAAGTTATCCAAGTCTTGTTGCGGTATATTGTCCCAAGTCCGGCTAAGATGCAAAAAAAGTTGCTCTTCTGTCGCAATGTTTGCAGGGAAATTCCTCAAAGCCCTTCTTTGGAGCATGTCCCACGCATGTTCTATCGGGTTTAGGTCAGGCGATTGAGCGGGCCAGCCTAAGACCGATACGTCGTGCTCCTGCAACCAGCTCGTCACCACTCTCGCTGTGTGCGGACGGGCGTTATCGTGCATGAGCGTGAATTCTTGGCCCATTTGTAGTCGATGGGGGTAGATTATTGGTAATAGCATCTCGTTACGGTATTTTTCAGCCGTCATGGTGTTTCTGATCCAAACGAGGTCGGTTCTTCCACCAACACGAATTCCCGCCCAAACCATAATTGTCCCGCCGTGGTATGAATAGACTTCCTGAGGATGTTGCAGACGGCTCTCACGACCAGGAACTCGCCAAACACGTACTTTACGTATATCGGGATGGAAACCGAACCGGGACTCATCGGTAAACAGCACTACAGACCACTGGTTATCTTCCCAGAGCAAATTTTCACGAGCCCACTCTAGTCGTCGTCCACGATTTCCTCGGCGTAGTGCTGGAGTACGAAGCGGTCTGCGAGCATGAAGGTTAGCTTCATGCAGCCTTCTCCTCACAGTTTGGTCACTCACAAGCAACTGGTGCTCTGACTGGAGCCTCTGAACCAACTGCATGGCCGTAACATTTGGTTGTCTTCTCGCGGCAACTTGCAAAAATCGGTATTGTCGTTGAGTGGTAATGCGCTTCCCGCCTGGGTGTCTTTCAGCCACATCACCAGTAGCACGATAACGTGACCATAACCTTGATATCACGTTTTGTCTTGTTCCAATCTCCTCGGCAATACCCCGTTGAGTAGCCCCAGTTTGGAGCATGCCTACTGCCCTTAACAATTCCTCTCTCGTTAAATGGCGCCGCTGCATGATGCACACAATAACATTAATTCGAAATTAACCGATAACTTGTTATAAAACTTAAATTTGACACAAAAAACAGGCAAAAACTACTGTAGGTAAATGAAACCTTCGAACTTCGCTACCATTATGCCGCGTAAGTCTTTTGTTTTTAATTTATTTTTTCAAATTCAAATTTAGAATCGTTCAAAAAGGTTTACAAAATAAGCTTTCTTCAAATGAATTTAAAACTGGCCAGTATTTTTTGAGTTTAATAACTTTATACAAAATATCCCTAGACGGTGTTGATGTGTGTAGTTCAAAATTTTAGACTACTTCAAAGATCTTTTGGCGATGATTTGTCTTTTGACATTGATAGGAAGCCGTTGTGGGAAAATATTTGAACTAAATTGCGGCGATAGTACCGATTATTGCCACGCGCCAAAATATTAAACTAAGAAAATTGTGTTTGTTATATTGCAGAATGGTTGTGAAATAAAAATAACTGAATTATTTAAATGATATTAGATAAATTAATATTTTTGAGACATAAATTCGTAAAAAAAAAACCATTGGTCAGGTGACATTGGACGAGCATCAGTGTGGCACGTCACTATCTAATAGAGGAATGATCTTGAAAGTAACAACACTGAAAGGGAGACACGAGGAAAATTAATAAAAGGTTTCTTAAAAACGCCAACAAGTCTATTGAAATAAAGTTGATTTTATGCAAAATAGAAGCGAAATTGAACAATCTCGTTAGAAGGAATAGTTTTTATTTCGATCCGCGGCAATGTAATTGGAAATTTAACCTAAGAATTTGATGCTTGACCTCCCCTCTTAGAAAATGCTTGCTAGGCTGCGCTCAAAGAAATTGAAATATACAAACTTGCTTACGATGCGCCGTTCGCCGCCACGGCTTGTGTTTCAATGTTCATACAACAGGTATGTTTTTATTTTTATCAATTTTTTGTATTTTTGCAGATTTTCGCCGCTTCACCGCATATGGATTATGAACACTGGTGATTAGTGAAGTGATACGGACACTGTTAGATATAGGTACCTAATAGGTTAGTCTAAGAATCAAAATAGTCCTAGTGGAGAGGAATTAGTGTGCAACTGACTTGTATACAGGGTGGATTTTTTGAACATAAGAGCTGTGCCAACCGTTTAGTATTATTCAGACCTGACGGAGCGCATCAGCAGGGATGGAATCGCAACAAAACAGAAGCGCGCAAACGATGCGGCAGTTATCCGTATCTACCCGGCAGAGAAAGTGCGTCGGAATGAAAGTGTGCATGCGGAATTCCTTCGCGGCGCAGGTTCTTAAATGTGTATTACATGCAAATGTCAACTTTAATTGGGTAAACATAACTGACAATTCAATTTCATTAAATCCTTGACTGATAATTCAATGACCCATTCCATTGCATTGTAAAATACGCTCCCTTAGGTCGGAACGGTACTTTAGTAGAGATAGGAAGATTTGATGATTAGGAATTCATCCATAACGTTATCAAGCTCATTAAACTGCATATAAGATTTTTATGTAACTTCTGCTAGATCTATCTTCATCATTTCAACCTGGATTCACCAACTGCTGGGTATAGCTCTTCCCTTTTTTCTGCAATACTTCCTGGTTACGTGCGTCCTTCCTCCAGGTGACCCCCCCCCCCCCCACACTACATCAATAAAAAATTTAAATCGGGACAAAGACAACTCTGTTTCTAACGATAACGCAGTTGTACTTATGAACCAAACTTGCTACAAATAGAAGTTTAAAGTTATAAGCTTTTCAAAACAATGAAAATATTGGGCCGTAAAATTGAAAGTCGGCCAAAATTATTTTCAATCTACAATGCTAACCCAAAACGCGATATTGCGCAATGATATTGTAGGTGTAAGAGCCACCTAAGAACACACAGCAGACTACCTGCGATTAATGATAGGGTCAATGCACATACTTACAGAAAAGACGTGATGTTCTCTCTTTAAAAATGGAGAACCAAAAGGCAGAAGGACCTTGTTGCTCTTTATTAGTGTCCTATTCTAGATCGAAAGCGGTTTGTTCGATTTTTTTACTTCGTACTCGTCTCCTCGACATTTTCCTACTTTATTTTTGGTTTCGCGGTGGACATCCTTATGGACTTCCGCCACCGTGGGGGTGTCAGAGGGGTATGCCAGACTCTTACCGGCTAAAACCACTCCGGTGTTCCACCTCTGCCTATGGCCGGGGGTGCGGGAATCGCAAAAGCTTTCACCGATCCCCCGTTTTCATACTACGATGCGTTGTTATATCTACGACACTTGATTCGATTATGTGTTGTATGAATCTTTGCTATCGAATTCACGTTATTAGGGCCATAGCAGACACGATACTATTAATATTGGCCCCAGACGTGGACTTAGAATCCCCAGAAAATCAATTAAGTGGTCGAGAGCCTTTAACTGTACTTGAGCCACTGTGACCACCATGGGCGTATCCAAAAACAAAAAGAAAATTAAAATGTAATAGAGAATTTAGGATGCAATAGCGAGCGAAGCCAACTCGGGAATTCGGGGACTCCGCTCGTACTGTCGACCTCACGTCACTTGCAAAACCAGTATGAGCTGGCCTTATATTCTATTAAAAGCCAGCTCAATATCAAAGTGTTACCACTGAAGTGTAGAGCGTACTGCATGTTAGGTTTGAAGGCTAACCACTAGGCGGCTAGATTCCATAATTTCGTTTCATAATACTTAGATGCTGTAAAACGAGGTTATTTTTTCTGCATAAGTCTACTATCTACCTAAATTCTCCTATTTCTGTTTATGTATAGTCAAAATAAAACTGAGCTGCATTAATTTTCGAGCATTCTTCACTCACTTATTTCTTGCATTCTACACTCTTTTAATTTTTAAGGTTTCTTGCATAAATCAAAACAGCAGATCAAGAGAGCACCTAGTTCCAGAATTGCGATGTAGCATTGACGCAGTCATCAAAAAAGCCGCGCCGATCATAAAAGTATCATATCTGCTCTGACTTGTAGCGTGTATTGGATGGCATAAAATATCGATGCCATAAGGGTGTAATAATCTTTGCATGAGAGTTTTTCGGAGTAACTTTACATCGAAAAACTATGTCATCGATGCCAAAGCAAGAAGCGAGAAAGAGTGTTCAAGTTAAGAAAATCGAACAAACGGCTTTCGATCTAGAATAGGACTTCACCCTCACACAATGTAAACCATCAGCACTTTACAAAACATGTATTTTTTTCAACACACATGCTCGATAAGTGGCTCTTATTGCTCTTACTTTAGGTTCACAATGCAGTGTACACGTATGTTTTTTACTTTGGATTCCCGCACTAATGCCGCATTATGCGCCACAGAAAACTAAATATTAGTCAGAATGTGCTCTTTTTTTAATCCCAGCAAAGAGCCTTTATGCTTTTTAATTTTGATAATAATATATAAACTGTGTAAATAAATAAAATGTGATAAATCAACATTAATTCATCAAATTTCCCTTTTTTTTTCTTCGAAAATATCATTAAGTTCAGTTTTTATATACTTTTTTTATTGTTATTGTCTATTTGGCTGCTTCAAGTCAGCGCCTCTCCTTTTAAATGAAACAGACTACTTAGCGCATGAAAAAATATCCGCGAACCATGTTTCACAAATAGTTTTTATAAAATTTTATGTTGATGTAATTTTATTTATTTTCTCTTCACAAATGTATTGTTAAACGTATGAAACGCTTGAGCACTTGCCTTGTGTGCAATGACAATCTCTGCCCAGTTGAATCTTAATGTACTATTGTATATGGAATCATATCCGCGAAAAAATAACAAATCTTTGTTCGGAAAACCTTAAATGCAGTTTTATTACTTACTGTTGTAAATCAACCATCCAAAATACAAAACCTATCTCTAACGGTTAGCATAAGCCCAGGTTCACACGAGCGATTTTTTTTGCGCACTGGGTTTTCAACCATCAAAACAAATGGTAAAAAAGTCGGCCGTGCGTACCTGGGCTAATAAGTTGTAGTGATCTCTGATTAAAAGATGAGTTTTGGAACGTCATGTCTTGTATAACTTGTAACATTGGCGGTGTGAAAATCTATTTCAGGGCGGTCAATTTACGTCATTATCGTGTCCTATTGCTAAAAATTAATTAAAAAGGCCATGTGCCAGTTGGACTCGCACATAAGTTATGATTACTTGTGAAACAGGTTATAAATAAATATAAATCTGTAATTTATTAGTACGGGACTAAGCCTGTTGGATGCCCGGGGCGGCTATACTAAATGAGGCCCCCCACATCCCTATATTTAAAACCGTTTAAGCAGTAGGAGAATGTAAGAGCGACAGAAGCGAGATCGAAAATTTTAGTGACGCGGCTCGGAAAAGTTATGTTTTCTTATGACGATTCGTACAAAAATAGGAGATAGGTATTTATCGAAAAGGCTGGCATTGTAGGATGCAAGAGCGAGCGAAGCGAGCTCTAAAGTTTTAGGACCCTTGTTTGGGATTTGATTAAAAGCCTCGAGATTTGGAACACCGTTGGACCGGCGGCACTGGGCGAACCGCCCCTGATGTAAATTAGTTGCCCTAATAGTATTCGTACCTACAGTCTATTCACGAAAGGAAACGGTCGCACGACACATCCATTGAGCGTATAGGTAGGTATCGTAACGACAAAGATTTTTTTCATAACTACTTCTGATGGGTGAATATTGCAATGGCATGCAAGCTACTTGCAAACTTTTGTGCTAATTACAGGCATGCTTATATATTACGAAGTATATTCTCGTGTGTTTATTAAATTGCATCCGGTTAGACAGGAAGCAGACTTCAAAACATTTGGGAAATAGCTAGGTAAAAGAATGGGACATTATTCTCATTGAATACCTACTTGAGCTAGTTCTCGTTGCTTAAAAACATATTTTCTTTCATTTCTCGCTTACGCGTCCCGCTCTGGGTCGCTATTTCCATTCAGCTACTAGGATCTGGCGGAGCTGAGCCTTTCAGGGCTAAAAGACCCGAGACATAACACACTCTAGCACGGAGCCACTGGCTTTCATGATTCTTCTTATTTCACGCGTGAAAAAAATTACAGGTTCCTATACATATACCTACAGATTTTTTTCGAAATCTGTAAATGCGGAACAAAAATTTTCAAAAAGTAAAGAACTTTCTCCTAAGACCGTTTCCCTGTAGCTAAAACGGTTAAGATTACTGCCCTATCTCAAACCTGTATGTAGCAACCACTTATCAGTGTCATAGATATGTAGATATATGCTCTGTAGTTGAAAATGCATCAGAACTCACATGTCGTTAAGACGATCCCACTACCGCGTCACTCTAACACATGTAGTTCAGTAAAAGCAATAGATACAAAGTCGCGCACACACTTGCAATTCATAAATCAGAACGTACTACACAATCAAGTATAAGCCTTAACTCATCAAACATAGCGTGCATTTACCATGCACCGTACAACTTACACAAAAACATCTGTCGCTATCGTTGTGGTGTGTAAAAGCAATTTATTTTACTTAGACGCTAGTGACTGACTAAATCGGAAAGTTATCGATTCTCCCATTTATTATTCTACTGAATAAAATTTGGGGTCTGAAAATAAAATAAATAAAAAACAATATGTCCAGAAAATATTATATTATAAATGCCATTATAATTATTATAAAAAAGCCAAAAAAAAAATTTAGTTAATAAATTTTTTTAACATTAATTTACACCTTCTCAAGGGTCTTCCAACCAACCGGATTTAAACTTCATCTTTTTAGGTCTTTCAGCTGGGTTAAAACGGTTGACAAATTGTAAAATTAACTATGTATTCGTTGGGTTATCGACATTGTTGTCGTTAGTGGATCTGCACAGCCGCATCACTAGCTGGCCGCAAGAAGCAGCGGCCGTACCATGCGATGCACCGCATAAATAAAGTATCGCTTTGTGATTTTTACATCGCTTGTCTAGTCATTTAGTGACATACTTAGGCAGTGGTTAAGGAGCAATGTATTACTGCGAAAATAGTACAGTCGTTGCGATATTTGAAAACAAAATTAACGTAGTAAAAGCAAGAAATATTTTACAATTTGTTGTTTTTAATGATTTTAAAGACAAATATAGTAAAATACTTATCTTTATATGGTAAGTGATTCTATGATTTACAAAGTTTTGGTTTTGGCTTCGGTTTTTACAAGAAACCAATGAACAACACGGCATTTTTATATTTTTTCACGATCACGGTCGAAAGCGCCCTACTTCGCGGAGACGGCCATTTGCCTAGTGCATTGTCATTTCGGGCATGCCGCGAAGACACAGACACGCCTCCTTGCCACTTCTCCTGTTTTTTACATTTCAATGGTGTCATATATCAAGTTTGTTGCACGTGGGTACCTAGCTCACTGGACAGTTTGTCATAGGCAAGTCCTAGGTACCCACAATCGTGAACTACTTCCGAGTCAAGGGTCTCTGATTTTTCATAGAAGCCGGTTTTAACAGCACCATATCCGTTGCCTTGTCTATGTCTGCTTGGAAGCTCTACTTTAATTATCACACAATATACCTACAGAGCAGGTCCTGCATGGTCTGAGCCATTTTCGTTCGCAAACCGAAGGCGTTTATATTGATGCCTAGTTCTTTCCAGTCCAGAACCCTCCTCCGATACAGCGGTAAACAGTTTCAATGAGAATACACATTCTTTCCTCGATGTAGCTCACGCATGATGGGTAGGGTGACGCTTAACTCTACGCCACCTCTTATTTTCAATGGTACCGTCATACCCATTACACCTACTGTGAAAGATCTCGGTTTGCATCTTGACTCAACGCTTAGTTGGCAACGTCAGGTCTCTAGTGTTCCTCGCTCACATATGGGAGTGGCGAGAGGAGGCAAAACGCCGGGGCGTAACTCCGCTGCCGCGAGAAATCACGGTGCAGCGGACAGAGCTCCGGCGGGATCTCATAGCGGCATGGAGAGTGCGATTGTCGCAACCCAGTGCTGGGCACGCCACAATTGCGGCGATAAGTCCCCTCTTTGAGGAGTGTCTAGAGAGGCGCCACGGCGCCCTCACCTTCCGCCTGACGCAGGTCCTCACCGGACACGGTTGTTTCGGGAAGTTCCTGTTCGGGATAGAGCGGGAGGAAACGCCAGGGTGTCACCACTGTGTGAATCGCCCGGAGGACACGGTGGAGCATACGGTGGAGGTCTGCCCGGCTTGGGCGGAGCACCGCCGTGTTCTCGTGGCAGCGATCGGCGGCGGCGATCTCTCGCGTCCGGCCGTGGTCCAGGCCATCGTGTAATAGGCCAGGTACGGAGCGAGAGTGCATGGCAGGCCGTCACCTCCTTCTGCGAAGCAGTAATGCTCGCGAAGGAGGAGGCGGAGCGCGTAAGGGAGAGGCAATCTCTGCCCCCTCACGCCCCTAGCCGCCGCAAGAGACGCCCTGGACGGGAGTCATCAGCCAACTCCCGGCCACCGTAGGCGCGGGCTTGCGGGCGGCGAGCAATGGGCAGCTCGCCGCCCGGTACGGACCAGGCCCGGGTCGACGCGCCTCAAAGAGATGTCAGCACGAACTGACGGGGTCCGCTAGGGCCGATGCCTGCCAGGGCGGCGGGTTGTTCGAAAGAGATAACGTGGCCCCTGGCACAGGCAACTGAAGGAACACGGGTGGGTTTTAGTCATTAAAAGTCTGATTTTTGCCCGCTAAGACGAAGACCATGATTGTGCAGACTTTGATTTCCCTATAATCGTGGCGTGTGCTACTTTGACTTGAATGCGGTTTTGCTGGATAAGCTCGACAGATTGCTCAACCGTGGTATCCGGTTCATATTCAACCTCAGGAAATATGACCATGTGTTGAGCTATAGGTCTAAGCTCAAATGGATGTCCATTCGCCAAAGAAGAAGTTTGCGCGCTTTGACCACGCTTTTCTGCCTTCTCAACTTTCCCACTCCTTCTTATCTCGTATCTCACTTCCAATATCTATGTTCTTCACGCGCTTAGAATCTGCGTTCTTCTAACAATCTTCTCTTACTCTGTCCGTCTCATACGTGTGACTTTTTTCATTCTTCTTTTCATAATCAGTCCATTCTTCTTTGGAATGCGCTTCCTCTTGATATTAGGACGGCCACCAGTCGGTATGCATTTAAGCGGAAATTGCAGTTATTTTCAACAAAAAAAAATCAAAAGAGTAGCGTAGTGTCATCTTAACACCTCTCTCCCCTGATTTTGTATATATATTATAAGTATTTATTATAGTAATAGTATGTATGTGTATATGTATAACCTATTTATGTATTTGTGTACCTAGTTTTAATTTTTTTTTTCACCATTATTCCTCTCAACCAAAGCACCTGACAGTTAATCTCTTTACCACACTTGGTTGAGTGATAGAGAATGCCTAAGGCATTAAGTCCGCCTTTGTATCTTTATGTGCGAAAAGTTTAAAAAAATAAATAAATGTAGGATATTAGGTATGTTTCGAGATCTAGTCCTGTAGTGAGCCTGACCAAGTCGCATTTTCGTCGCCAACGAATTTTTAAGAAATACCTCTCACCTTGCGTGGCACCAAGCGAATCGAGCTCCAAAATACTTACCGACCGCCAATACCCAAATAAGAAACCCATGCAATAAATAAGAGAGAGAATACAATCGAGATAATCCAGTTAGGTTCGAAGGGGATGACGGGGGCTAATGAGGCAGCTGACAAAGGCCCTGACATTCATAACAAAAATCCTTTTATATGTAGGTACCTAACTAGTGTACGTTGCCCCAGCAGGAGAGTAGCTCCTACAGTGATATGAGTGGAACGAATATTTAGTGTAGTTTATATCATGTGGATGTGCACCACATAAAAAAATTTGTGCGCTTTGTCGTTTTGGAAAAAAAACGGAATAAACGATTCCTGCTGGAGTAACGTTGTTCCAGCAGGAAAATTATAAACGAATGATCGGAGAGAGAAATATTGTGCATGGCCAGAGAGAGAGCTTATATTTGTGTAAAAAAGTGCACCAAAAATAAAATTGTGCGCCTTTAGGTTTTCAATATATTGCATTTCCTGCTGGAGTAACGTTTTGCAGAATCGTGTACCGCTAAAACCATATCATGTGCGCCTGTAGAATAAACATACACGAGTAGCTCTTTATTTGTGCGTATTTGTGACAGAATTAAATTTAAGAAAATATTTTCAAGTAATCGCGGTTTTTTGAAGACCCCTTGAAAATTGAATTGAAAATTGCGTTAGTCTCATATACAACACCATAGCAATACACACCTAAACTTAAAACCTCGATAACTCAAAAATTACTTTTTGTGGGTTGAGTCCTTTCTGCTTAACTACGTCCAATTCAGCTTGCAATGTGTCGCATTAAGTAAATATAAACAAAAGACCTAACATGTAAACAACGGCTGGTTATCCGACCAAATTCGAATAAAAAAATTTTTTGATTAAATATTGTCCCGTCGAGGGACCGCTCTAATTATTAGCCAAACTTTCTGTTAAAGTTTAAAATAGTAACGGTCCCCCGACAGGACAATATTTAATAAAAAAAAATTATAAGTACTTACGTAGGGTCATAATTTCAAGGTTATTTTCATAATTTCATAATTTCACGTTGTCGGGGGTTTTTTAAATTTTTAATTTAATTTTTATTTCATGATTTTTGTAGGGACTCCTTGTTATTTCATTTCTTTTGTTTTCTTGCGTTTTAAGATTCAGGTAATTTGGTATTTAATCAGGTTTTTTGTAATTCGCCATTTTGTGGTAGTGGCCATCTTGGATTTGAAATTTGTCATAGTGTATAGTATTCTACTAGTGATGCCTTTTCATTTGATACCCATATAGAGGGAGTTGTGAAAAAATATGTAATCCACCATTTTGTGGCGGCGGCCATCTTGGACCGATTTTCATCAAACATAGCTAAGAACACTTCCGACAAATTCACCTTTCAAATAATCAAAACAAAATTAAAATCGGTTCATCCGTTCGGGAGCTACGATGCCACAGACAGACATACACCCCCCCCCCCCCCACACACACACACACAGACATGTCAAACTTATAACACCCCGTCGTTTTTGCGTCGGGGTTTAAAAAAGAAGGGATGGAAGTTTGCTACCTTCAAAATTGCTCTCTGAGCTCTTTCAAGAGGAAGCAAATTAGTTTTTGGTGCGCCACCCCAAGAAGTGATACAGTATTGAATTATAGATTGACATAGGGCCAAATAAACTTGTGATTAATATTGAATCTGCTAATGTTCGCAATTTTTTTAAAACATATATTAGTTTGCGGACTCTTTTAACTAGGTTTTCAACATGTTTTTTAAAAGAGAGTGTGTCATCCATTATTACCACCAGGTATTTTATGTTGCTCGTTTTGTGGATAAAGGGACAATTACACATGATGATTGTACGGTATCCAGATTGATGGGCCTACAGATGAGGGTTAGTACTGTTAAGTTGAGGTTTGCGTATGGAAAAGTGAATATATTTTGTCTTGTCGGCATTTAATGTTAGTAAATTGCTTTGAAGCCAATTAGTCACAGTATTAAAACCTAGTTAAGCGATTTCAAACAGTTCGCTACTGGTTTTAGCGCTAAATATTAACGCAGTGTCGTCGGCTTATGATATTATTTTACAGTCTTTAATATTTAGATTACACAAGTCGTTAATATAAATAAGAAAGAGGGTGGGGCCCAGAATACTCCCGTGTGGAACACCAAAACCAGTATTTTTCTGCTCGTAATATTATCTATTCTAACACATTGGTACCGGTGGTCTAAATAGTCAGTAAAAAGTTTCAGCGGCGTTCCCCTTATTCCTCTGATCTCTAATTTGTTCAGAAGGACAGAAACAGACACCGTGTCGAATGCATTGGTTAAATCGAGAAAAACTCCCAGGGTCTGGTTTCCTTTGCCGAGTTCTTCTGAAATATAACCAGTCAGACTATGCACCGCATCGGCTGTCGACAGTTTTGCTCTAAAACCAAATTGCGCAGGGGATAAGATATTGTTCTTTTCTAGGTAATTAACTAGTCTACTGGTTATAATTTTCTCTAGTATTTTTGAAATTGAATTGAGTAAGGATATTGGCCTATAATTATTAACTAAGTCTTTACTTCCAGATTTAAAGATAGGGATTACAACTGCCTTTTTGACAACTAGGGAAAATTGCTTCGGAAAGACACATTCGGAACATATGCATTGTACCAAAATATGCTTAGTGTTTAAGGATTTTATTGCTTATACTATCCCATCCAACTGCACAGCCGTCTTTTAACCCAAAAATTAATCGAGTTATTTCACCTTCATCAGTATCCAACATAGCAAAAGATTTCGAGTTACAGCTATTGCTTGATTTTTGCATGTACACTTTTGAAACTTTTTATGGTTATTAAAAGCGTCAAGAAGTACCGAATACAGTTTTCAGCGAACTTATACGTTTCCCCATTTAGGCGCTACAATATTTTTTCGGGCTTTCAAAAAACCGCGATTACCTACTTGTAAATTATAAATATTTTCTTAAATTTAATTCTGTTACAAATACGCACAAATAAAGAGCTAATCATGTATGTTTATTCTAGAGGCGCACATGTTATGGTTTTAGCGGTACGTACACGATTCTCCAAAACGTTACTCCTGCAGGAAATGCAATATCTCGAAAACCTAAAGGCGCACAAATTTTATTTTCGGTGTACCTACTTTTTTACACAAATATAAGCTCTCTGGCCATGCACAATATTTCTCTCTCCGATCATTCGTTTAGAATTTTCCTGCTGGAACAACGTTACTCCAGCAGGAATCGTTTTTTTCGTTTTTCTCCAAAACGACAAAGCGTACTAATTTTTTATGTGGTGCACATCCACAGGAGATTATACACTAATTATTCGTTCCACTCATATTTCTCTAGGACCTACTTTCCTGCTGGGGTAACGTACACACCTAACTAAACAAGACAAATGAAGTTACACCACAATTTTATCTACAACACATATTTTGAAGTTTTTTTTTTCTAAATTAGGTCGCTGTTATGAGGCTATCATCTGTAGCGCTGTTTAGAGCTAAATTCTTATTTTGGAACAGTGAGGACTGTTCCAAATTAAGACTTTAGCATGGTGTCGTGAAACTGTTCCTTTCCTAAACAGACTAGCCAATGGCTTGTATCGTATAACACTTTCTTTACATAAACAAAAATAGTACCTAGGCTAAAGCATAAGTGAATGCCTATTAATTACATATTATTATTACGCATAGGAATATTCTTTCAATGTCTCTTTGTAAATTATGTAGCTTTTTAATTTGTCGGAACTACCTATAGTACCTATGGTTTTGTCGCACTTTAATTGCACTAAACCTGTCAAGTTATTTTCTCAAGTGAATCGTGCCACAGAATCATAAGTTTCTTCAAAATGACAAAAATAATCGCAAGTGGAACTGGATTTAAATTTAAATTGCTATAATAATAGTGAGAAGCCTATATTCAAAACGATGGTCAAGCATGAGTCTCGATTTAAAACAAGATTGAGAAATATGAAAGCTAAGGCACGGTACCATTGTTAGGCACAACGAAGTTATGCACGGGTATGTAGTTACCTTCGCTTTGAATAAAAATGTAGGCGAGACAACTCACCGCCGCTCACAGATGCGAGGTTGGGAAGCAAATAAACCCGCGCCTCTTACCGTCTAACGAGCTTAATGTCTCCACACCCTAAAGCCCTATCTGCTTCATCTTCTTCCGGTCCAAAATTATCTGATGAAAGTGTAAACAAACTGTGTTTACACTTTTATCAGATAGTCGTTATGATTATATTTAATGGTTTGTTTAATCAACCCTGTCCAGGTTAAATTCTTACGCAATCACTCATTCATTTGTATTTTCAACTTTATATCTCACCAATTTTTCCAACAAACATTAACTTCAATCGTTAAATGAAAACATAACATTGAATATAATTGAAATTTCGCGTATTCTAATAATCGAATCAAAGCACTCATTTTGTAAGTTGCTCTATAAATTGGTATCTACAGATATGTTTTCTGATCTGAGGTATGTTTTTTCATCAGATACCAATGGAACAGACTACACGCTCCGTGTTGCCTATGCACTTTAAACTGCGCAGGTATGACAACAGAGAAGACGGAGCGTGTAGCCTGGGTTGAACGCAGCAGTGGAGTTGCGCCATTAATTGTTCAGTTTAGACTTAGTTTTGATGGCAGTTTGGACGTCAGTTACGTCCGTTACAACGGTCAATTTAAATATAGTAGTGTGGGTAGTTAGAAAGTTTTTTCCAAACCAACCGAATCCTGTGTTACGATCTAAGTACGTACCTATATTAATATAGGTTAATTTGATTGTCCTTAATTATATTCTTTAAACAACTTCAAAAGCATCGCCATTGCCGACACTGTGCCTGTGCCGAAAACCAAAGATCCGGCGTCCTTCCATCAGGCGTCTTTTTTATGTATCATGCTAAGTAGTAAATAAAAATGTAACACTTTTAATAAATTTATTTATTCCATATTTTTTTTATTTTGAACCGAGTGGAATGCGAATTTTCTAATGGAACAAGCGCTGTCTAGTAACAATATTGGGAAACAAAACACAATCCATACCATATACACTCCCGGACTCCTAAATCGAGCCACTGTGCAAACATGTTCCATGTGAGATGAAAAGACCTGAAACATCAAAACAATGATGATGAGTAAAAAAAGAGATTTTGTGACTCATCATGTGTGGCTCGACAATAATAACATAAAAAAACCAAAATCATGCACTTATACCAATAGATATCCGTGAGACATCAAATTAAATTACATCAGTCAAACTGTAGAAAAAGAATGTATCACAAAAAAATTAGGGATCCAGTTAACGTAGAAGACACAGGCAGAGGACATTTGTAAAAGACTATCTACTAATTTATCAAAAATCTGTCTGCAATATGGTTGTTAACTTCTGTTTTAAGATCTGATGTAATATTCTGGGGTAACTGTAGTGGGCTTTCAAAATGCTTGCTCGTTGCAAGCATTTTGAAGCCCAAAACCATTATCTCGGGGTTATGATGAGTCTTAAAGTAACAGAGCTGCATACCTATAATTATGTCTCATAAATTATTAACCTGTGCATGCCTTTACATGCTTGTATTAGTCATATTTGTAAAAACTCATATAATACCTACATTTCTGCATCAAATGAAACTAGAAAACGTGGTACAGTAAGTGAGATCTCAATATCTCACTTGTTGTGCGGGATTTTATAAAACTTTTTTACTAAAAAATATTTTGATATGTATGGCACTTGTAATTTATAATGAAACACCTAACAATATTAAAGACTTAAGGCAGATTTTTCAATCATCTGATAACTGTAATCGAGGAATAATTTTGAAACTTTGACAGTTATTTCATACAAAAACTGTCAAATCTCAATTTTATTCCTCGAATAAAAGTTATCTGGCGAAGTAAACAGCCCTTACAGTTGCAAAAATTTGGAAAACATCATTATTTATAGTTTTTTTTATTATACTGTAAGTACCTACATTACTTCTTAGCCGATAAGTTAACTTAATTGATTACTGATTTTTCAATAGTCAGATAACTTTTATCTTAGGAATAAGTATTGCAATATGGCATCTTTTGTATAGAAAATATGGCAAACTGTCATACTTATTCTTCAGATAATAGGTATCTGACGATAGAAAAACCTGCCCCTGGCTTTCGCACAACTGTAACAGCTGATTTTTGGTACATTCTTTACAAATAAATATTTCTGATCTACTCTATTTCAAAATACACAGACCTGCAAATTATGTTTTAACTTTATAAAATTTCCATTATCACAGTTCACACATTCTAATAATATAGACCCTGTTTACACGAGGCATGTTGCATAACCTATACTTGAGAAGATATCGGCCATATACACGACGAATCTTCAAGCTATGCAGCCTTCCCGAAGTGTGGACTGCTTGCTACATCATATAATCTGCTTCAAAGTCCGTCCTCCTAGTAAGGAAATTTCAATTGTAGCTATTATAGTGTAAGTACTTGTCTTGTTTCTATTGTTGCGCGCCACAATTAATGCCTGATACAGCGTGACATTAGTTACCACTAGCGCCATCTAGTTTCGAGAAGCCGAACTAATAGAGTCACTAGCGCCATCTATTATCGAGTAGAAATTTCGATGCTAGAACTTACTAGAACTATCGACATCTGGTCAGTCGGGGCCGGTATGAACTCGAGCATTCTAGAGGTTTCTACAATAGAAGGTTCTGGAACTATCTGCGGCACTATATAAGGCCGGGACTCTAGCCGCGACCAATCAGACTTGGTTCTGCGATAGAAGCGAATACATCGAAAGCGATCTTCAAGTGCGACTTAAGAGCGATTGTGTTTTATAATTAGTGTGTTTGAGTTGTTATTAATGTTGTTTAATTAAAGTGTAGGTTTTGATAATTTTTATCGGCAGTTTTTATTGTCACGAACCCGAAGATCGTAACACTATTTACATTCCTCGCCCTTCTTCTGTTCTTCAAGAGATACATAATGTCTTTGTATTATACCTGTTCGAAAAGAAGTGAAAGAAACTTATAACTTTTTAAAAATGAGGCAGTAAGTACGTCATTGTTGTTGCTTTAAAGATCCGTGGCATACCTATTGTCGCGCCATTTTGAAAAGGGCGGCCACGCATGTGTCCTATTTTGTTGTAGTTTGGTCTTATAATGTTTTCTGTTTGCATTGATGTCAGTTATCAATTTATATAGGTCTCATGCGTGGTCGCCATTTTCAAAATGGCGCGACGGAAGGTATTCCAGGCTCCATATAAAAATCTTCAAACCATTTTGCGAGTCGAAATGTAGGCAATCATTTTCTGGGTGAACACTTAAGAGTACCACCATATATTTACAGATGCCGCCAAGTGTTATCCGACGGGTTGTGTATGTTGTGTTGGGAGAGGTACTTACCATTCTCAATATAACATCGTACAAAAAATTAAAACGGCCTCCGGAGACGGGAAAATGTTTTGTCATTTTAAAAGCCATAGAATACACTTGTGCTTTCGCTGGCACGACTGTAGTAATAGGGGTTAAAGTAGAAATTGCCGTTTTATTGTAATAGGTACTTCGAATTGACATAGAACCTTCATGGTTTGAGATTTTTGAGTGAAACTTTTTTCACATGGTACTTATGGAGTTCTTCTTTTAAAAAATGTGCAACATTCGATTATCGACTTTCATTTGTTTTTTTTATTTAGCTTAGACAAGAAAGATGGATACTTCGAAAATTCGAGTTATTTTTGAATACGCGTTAGTTCCGACGCGGAACTAACGCGGCAGAAACAGCTCGCAATATCAATGTTGCGTTTGGAGAGGGGACTGCTAATGAACGCACCGTGCGATTTTGGTTTAAACGCTTTCGTGATGGAAACTTTGATTTGAAGAACGAACCACGTGGAAGACCGCCCACACAGGTGAATAACAATGAATTGAAAGTGATGGTGGAAGCCGATCCGAGCCAAACTACTCAGGAATTAGCGGAATGGCTTAACGTTACCTTACCAACAATATTGACACATTTGCGTCAAAATAAATAAAAAAATATGAGAAATGGGTGCCTCATGATTTGACTGATCTGCAGAACGAAACGCGTGTTGAAACTTGTGTTGCCTTGTTGAATCGATACAGAAATTAAGGAATATTAACGCCATTACCCCGCTGGTATAGTAGATTGTTATACTATATCAGCTACTATCTTACTAATATTATAGACGTGAAAATTTGTATGGATGGATGTTTGTTACTCTTTCACGCAAAAACTACTGTACGGATTTGGATGAAATTAGGCACACATGGTTTATAACCAGGATTAACATATAGGATACTTTTTATCCCGATATTCCCACGGGATCGAAACTTATGCGGCTGAAACCGCGGGGCGCAGCTAGTAATAATATATTTATTTATTTATTTTATTATTTATGTACACACAGTAAAATACAAATTGATATGACAGAAGTATAACATGAGTACAAAGGTACTGCTTATTTCTTATTATTTATTTTTTAATAGAAATATGTAGGGTAGTTAAAAAAAACTACAAAACAAGCTTTAATCACGCAATAAAAATGGTAGAATAATTAAATTGAATAATTATAAGTGCGCTACACCCTACAATAATAAACAAAAAGTATAGGTGTGTGTTTTTAGTTTGTCAGACTGCAGGGCAAATGCCCTATTTTCTTTCCCCTCCTCTCGGTCTTGAGCTAGTATGGACCAATCCTGTCTGTAGGAGTTAAGCTCATATAAAAGTCTACTAGACGCAAAAATTAAAAATAAAAATATGTAGTTTTTAAGTTAATAAGTATAAAGTTAACAAAGTTATGACGATAAGAGGGTACTGGTCAACTCGAGGGTTTAACTAGTAGCCCCTAAAGAGTTCCACTATCCACCTCCCGTCTCCGTCAGACCCTCGACACCAAGTGCAATAAGTTGGACTAATCAAAACGAATCATATGACCCCAAATTTAATTACATTTGAGACGACCGCCAATGTCGTCTGCCCGCATGTCTGCCCGTTTGGGTTAGTTCCTCCACGTTTCACATTCCGCGGCGACCTCGGCGTTAGAGTTTCGCGGTACGCACGCAGTCTATCAATCCTCTTTACTTGACTTGGCACCGACTTCAAACAGATGAGTAGGTACTTAGCCCATAATAATAATAGTATTTTATTTATTTAAGTTAATAGCTAGCATTGATTTGAAAAACGAATATAGTGTAAAAAATTAGACATCCATTATAATACTTTTCTGAGCATTCTTTTGGATTAAATATCCAGTTCAGTTTAGTTTTTGCTTTTTAGTGCTGTAGTGCTTTATTTTTACTTTTGAATTTTCACTTTTTATTGCAGAAGTGTTTTTTGGTTTGGTTTTTAGTACAGTAGCACTCTGCTTTTTTTTGAAGGAAGTCGGTTAATTTTTATTTCTTAAAAAGGTTTTTTTATTTTTCCATTTTTTGTGTAATTAGAATTTTTGCCTTTGTTAAGAATCACTATGGGCAGACCAACTAAAGGGGCCGCCCGCGTGAGGGCAAACAGAATTAAAGAAACTAATACTGCAAATAAGGAACGATTAACTAAGTGTCGCAAACGGAGCGCTATGTCCCGTTCCCAAGAATCAGAGTTAGCTCGTCACGCTAGGTTATCTCAGATGAGAAATTACAGGCGTTCTTAATTATCACAAGAGTCGCCAAATGATAGGAGCTGTCGACTCTATCGTATTCAAGAACGATTGAGTGACGAGTCGTCTGAACAGCGTGAACATCGACTCGGTGTTATACGAGAACGGTTGAGCAATGAGACTCTCGATCAACGTGTTCACCGACTCGGTGTTATACGAGAACGGTTGAGCAATGAGACTCCCGATCAACGTGATCACCGACTCGGTGTTATACGAGATCGGTTTAGTAATGAGACTCCCGAACAACGTGAACACCGACTCGACGTTATCCATCAACGACGAAGAACTGAACCTGCCGATCAACGAATCCGAAGACTGACGGCAATGAGAGAGCGTAACTGTGAATCAATGCGAATTGAAAATGAGGAACATAGACGTAATCGCTTGGAGAGACAGAGGGATGTAGGTATGTCGTAGAAATCGCTTTATTGGATTCTTTTCAATCGGCCATCAATGTTTTTGCAGATGTAGCATGTAGCATCTGTAAAAAATTATTGTACCCTATGCAAAGGTGCAATCTAGAAACTGCGTGTAGTCGAGATTTACTACCCAATGAATTGATAGAAATGCATAAAAATTGTTACATGTTCTAGATGCTTAACCAATCTGAGAATTTATTTATTTCACTTTAAGAAGTATTTATTAGTTTTTAGACTAGATGCTGATAATTCTGGCTGCAGCATCAGGCCAGACTTATGTCAACATTGTATTGAACTTAAAATTTAGTCCTGTTTAAAATGAGCCCAAACACGACTACGGTGCTGTAATTTCAAGGTTTGTACTTTTTCTGATGCTCCTGGCTTCAGCATCAGGTCTCTATGTACTTCGGTGTTCTTCATTAACAATACGTTTATCCACACATCGAGCCCTTTTCAATGAGCCTAAACACGATATATCTGCTGTTAGTTCTCGAGGAGTTAGGTACTCTGCAGACTATCCTGACTGCAGCATCAGGCCATGACTTGATGATCATGAGACCAAATGTGGCAAATGCCCTATCAAACATCAAAACAATTTACTAAAACAGTCCTTGCCTGTTCGAGTAACTTCTTACTGTTAAGGAGTTGTACCTTCCATCATCAGCCCAGCTACCTGAGATGGTGACAACCATACTCAAATACACAAGATACTTCATAAAACTTTACTTCATAAACTTTTTTTTTTACTTCATAAACTTCGATTGAAACCAATCGCGCGCGCGCATCGCTCTGTGACGGTTGCGTATTTATCGACAGCGCTGAGTTTGCGTGTAATACTTAGTAAAAATGACGAACTTACTAAAGTGTGATAAATGTAACATTGTTATTGACGAAATGTTAGCTTACATTCAAAACAAAGTGTCGGTTATCGATGAGGAAACGTTGGTGCGGATTTGCGTTTCGTCTTTTGCCAGTGATGAAATCAAAAGCTCGAAGTCCCTACTTTTCGAGTCCATACCATCGAACTTGCGGAAGATCATACGAAAAAACAAAGGCAAAGAACAAAGAGATTTAGCAGATATCATAAACCTGTTTAAATCAGCTGATCCAGATGATATACCAGTGTTTGTGGCTCGGCAACTAGAAAAATTGCCACCCATTACGTTTGACCATTTAGACTGCACTAAACTGTTGAAAGATCTTGTTCGGATGCAGGCGACCATTGACGAGGTGAAGACTACTTATGCTACGATGAGTGATTTGAAGGAAATAAGAACTGAATTATTGCAAATTAAAAATGATTCGTTACCACCAGCGTCTACGTTCAAAGTAAATGCGAAACGCGGGGCATGGTTACTGGATAGTGGTCCTATGGGGCTTTCACATCTGCATAATTCATCTCTAAACGAGTTATGCAACAATAACGAAACTAGCAGTGATATAAATCAGTTATCTCCACAATACAGAGAAATTATGAGGGTGGAAGGTAAACAAAGTAATTGTGAGTCACGTACGCAGCAACGGTTATTGACGGACAGTTCGAGACCCGCGGTGACTCACGCGCAGGTGGCGGGTGCGTGTTCAACAGGTGATGTTGTTGCGAATGTGGTCGTGTCATCGTTGGCGCCGACGCCTGCGAGCTCGAAACAAACTCTGCATGGATCGCGTCAGCTGATTGCGCCTACAGTTGACTTGGGTAGTGCCGGGAGCGAGGCCAGTGTAAGTCAGCCCGGTGTGACATGCGTTGTAAACAATAATTGTGATGCTTGGCAAACAGTATCGTACAAGAAGAAGGCATCTAAATACCGGTATGTGGGCAAGAAGGGCATAGCGAGAGATGACGAGTGCCAATTTAGAGCAGCCGATCGGAAAGTTCCCATATTCATAACTAATATTCACAGTGAAACCCCCGAAAACGAGATAGTAAATTATATCCGCTTAAAGACACAGGAAACGGTGTCTTTAGAAAAAATACAAAGGAAAAAGGAAAGGGGTCATATTGCCTACAAGTTTTCTGTTTCCGAGTCCAAATTACCTGAATATTTAGATGAGAATATTTGGCCACGGGGCGTTATATTTAGGCGGTTTGTCCATTTCAATCGCCAAAAATCGAACAGATCTTTGTTTGTTGACGACTTGCGTACAAATAAATAATGGATAAAGTACAGCAAATCTCAAACAAAAAGACGAATAACGTTTATACTTTTGCAAGTTTTAATTGTAAAAGTATCAAACGTACTGTAGACAGTGTCAGAAAACTCTGTGGGACATCGGATATAATAGCACTTCAGGAGACTTGGCTTATGCCCGATGAATTACCCTATCTGGGCACCATCGACCCCAAGTTCAGCACAACCGGTACATCTGCGGTGGACACGTCGGTGGGAATGCTTCGAGACAGACCATATGGCGGCGTAGCTTTGATGTGGAGACACAGCGTTTTCCAAAATGTGAGTGTTATTCCGTGCGATAATCCGCGTGTGTGTGCAGTGAAAATAGTGACGGCTGATAGACCGATTATTGTACTGAGTGTATACATGCCAACTGACGCGCTCAGTAATTTAGCCGAGTTTACAGATTGCCTTGGCAGGGTGAGTGCTATTGTAGATGAATTTGGGATAGATTCAGTGTTTTTATTAGGGGACTTTAATGCTCATCCTGGTGAATCATTTTATTACGAACTTACAAATTTTTGTCATGAACAAGACTGGTTGTGTGTTGATGTTAATATGTTGGGTGTTCAATCAGGCACCTATACCTTTGTTAGTGAGGCTCATGGGTCAAAACGATCGTTAGACCACTGCGTTGTGACGCGTTCCGCACTGTGTTCCGTGTCCAATGTTTACGTTGATTATAATGTTACATGGTCGGACCACTATCCCCTTATAGTCGAATGTAGTTTTAATTTATTAACGCCTAAGGTACAAACTGTGACTAATATTGGTACAAGTGTAATATGGGGGGATAGAACTGATGAGCAGATCAAGTTGTACCGAGAGGAATGTAATAGAAAATTAAAATTAATAGATTTTCCCACTGAATTTATTCACTGTGCCGATATACATTGTAACGACCCAAATCACAGATCTGTTATTGATCAGTTGTACGGGGATATTGTGGTCGCTCTCAGTGAGTCTGCGACTGTGAGTCGAGGGGCTGTGCGACGCAGGGGAAAGTCGCGATGCGTTGTTGGATGGAACAGGCATGTAAGTGAGGCGTACGGGGTGGCCCGGTTGAAGTTTCATGATTGGCAACGATGCGGGGGGCCTTCTGCCGGTCCTGCTTATAACGAGATGTGCCAGAGTAGAAGGACGTTTAAGTCAAGGCTTAAGTGGTGTCAAGACCATCAGCACCAGATTAAAATGGATATCCTTGCTTCACATCATTCTAAAAAAGACTTCCGAAATTTCTGGAAAGGCACTAATAAAATGACACTTCGGCCTGGCCTCCCAGTGGGCGTCCATGGTGTGAGTGACCCTAAAGGCAATGCTGATCTCTTTAGAGAACAATTTCATGTGAAATCACCCCTGGGGTCGCCTTCACTGGGATTGCTTAGTGTTGAGACATGTCATGGTCAAGTGGGTACAAGAATAAGCTCAAAAAGTATAGCATGTGCTGTTAAGTCAATGTCCAGAGGCAAGTCCCCTGGCTATGACGGTCTCAGTATTGAGCATCTTCAGCAGGCTGGACATCACCTACCGAGAGTGTTGGCAATGCTTTTTAACCTCTGCATCAGTCATGCCTTTTTGCCCTCTGACCTTGTTAGAACAGTAGTAGTGCCAGTTGTTAAAAATAAAACAGGGGACCTGTCGGATAAAAATAATTATAGGCCCATCTCATTAGCAACTGTCATTGCGAAAGTGCTTGATGGTTTGCTTGACACACAGTTAAATCAATACCTACACCTGCACGATAACCAGTTTGGTTTTCGGCCAGGACTCTCCACAGAAAGTGCTATATTGTGTCTCAAGCATGCCGTCAGGTACTATACGGACAGGCATACTCCTGTGTACGCGTGCTTCCTCGACTTGTCCAGGGCTTTTGATCTGGTCTCTTATGACATTCTTTGGAAGAAGTTGAAGGAGATTAACTTTCCCAAAGAACTTATAAACTTATTTAAATGTTGGTATGGAGGCCAGATAAATAGTGTTAAGTGGGCCGGGTCGCTGTCGGAACCTTATGGGTTGGAGTGCGGGGTGAGGCAGGGGGGGTTGAGCTCCCCCGCACTTTTTAACCTATATATGAACGGTCTGATTGTTGCTCTCAGCAGTCATCATGTCGGCTGTCATATTGATGGAGTTTGCCTAAATAATCTTAGCTATGCGGACGACATGGTGCTGCTGAGCGCATCGGTTTGTGGCATGAGAACATTGTTACAGATTTGTGAGGCATATGCACGAGAACATGGTCTTAAATATAATGTGGCGAAAAGTCAGTTCATGGTTTTTGAGGCCGGCTCTAAATGTCCTATAGCAGTACCTCCCATCAAACTATACGGGGTTCCCTTGGTCAGGGTGGACCATTTCAAATACTTGGGGCATGTAGTAACATCCGGTCTCAGAAATGATGTGGATATCGAGAGGGAGCGGAGGGCCTTGGCTGTAAGAGGTAACATGATAGCTCGCAGGTTTGCGCGTTGTTCAGGGTCGGTCAAGCAGACCCTTTTCAGGGATTATTGTACCTCTCTGTACACGTGCAGCCTGTGGGTAAATCACACTCAAAAAGCATACGAAGCCCTCCGCATCCAATATAATAACGCATTCAGAGCGCTGATGGGGCTGCCGCGACATTGTAGTGCCTCGGGCATGTTCGCCGTCGCTAGCGTCGACTGCTTCTATGCAACGATGCGTAAGCGAAGCGCGTCCCTGGTACGCAGAGTTCGCGGCAGCTCCAACAGCGTGCTAGTGATGATAGCCGGTAGGCTCGACTGTCCGTATATCAGACGGTGCAGTGACTTGCACGTCACCTACAGTCGTCGGCTGTCAATATGAAAATGTTTTGTGTGGTTATTGTTTTGTGTTGTACCTATTGTAATGTAATGTATAATGTATTTAGGATGTTCTAGTGTAAGATTTGTGCTATATTTAATTTCTGTGTATTAATGAGTCCTTGTTACTTGACAAATAAATGAATTATTATTATTATAAAATAAGCGAAAAACAATAAGTAAGCCTATAAAATTTGAGGGTTGCCCTCGATTTCTCTAAGATCCCATCATCAGATCCTAATTTGGTGACAGTGGGACCACCTCAGAACTATCTACTTTCGAACAAAAAAGAATTTTGAAAATCCGTCGACAATTGGCGGAGTATTCGATGAACAAACATACAAAAAAAAAAACATACAAACATCCGAACATAGTACCTCCTCCTTTTTGTGAAGTCGGTAAAAAGCGTTTTGATACGCTTTTAGTAGCTTCACTTGTAACTAACAAACAGTAATCTTAGAAATATTTTTTTTTTCTTTAATTAGTTTTTTTTACTCTGGATATCTAACTTATCATTATCTACATATTTGTTTTTTTTAATATTTTCATTATTAATTTGAAATACTTTAGCGCCGCCATTGACCACGTATTGTATAGCTAATTATATAAGTAACTACAAAATGTAATAAAAATAATACCTAAGGTTCTGACAATATTTTCAAGTCCTAAAATGTCTTGTTCTTGTGCATGTGCGTTTGCATGTGCCTGCGCGTGTGCATGTGCGTGCGTGCGCCTGTGCATGTGCGGGTGCATGTGCGTGCATGTTCCTGTACATGTGAATGCAACCACCAGGTTAGGACGTACAATTAAACTACCACTTAGATTTATGGAATAATTTTATTATTTTTTCACAGGGCTTTATTCTGAATGGTATGATGCTCTCTGGTATGCTGTGTACTAATCCATTTTTATTTTGCAAAAGAGAGCTGTCAGAGCCATTTACAATCTACGTCGCCGCGAATCTCTTAGGGAGCTATTTAAAAGGGTTAATATTATGAAGGTACCTTGCCAATTCATTTATGAAAATATTTTGTATGTAAGAAAAAATCAACATCTTTTTGATAAAATAAGTAATAGACATAGTTTTAATACTAGAAATAAAGATAAATTAGATCCTTTTTTTCAGATTATCTAATGTACATACATCTTTTATATGTTTTACTGTGTTAAATGTTACAACAATATACCTTGTGAAATATTGCAAATAAATGAAAGAAAATTTAAAACTTATATTAAAATTACACTTTGTAAGCAAGGATATTACAAATTAGATGATTATATCCAAGATAAGAATGCTTGGAAACATGCTGGTCCTGGTTTTCTTAGACATTGATTTACATTCTCTAATTACTTGAAAGTCACACCCGGACTTATTACTCCTTATTTATTTATGAGAATCATCTACTTTTGGAATGTTTGCAAATATGTGAGCACCTAACATTAGGTAATTTAAATCTAATGCATTTGGTTTTTTTTTCATTCAGTACTAAATTATTTACCGTAAACCAATCTTGGACCTGAAGAAGAGAGTTATTCACGTCGTCAAGATTTTGTGACCGTCGGTCTATTTTAAATCAAATCAAATCATTTATTTCAGATAAAATATCCATAACACTTATAGTTGAAGTACAAATAGAATAAAAATAAAATGAGATAAAAGATCAATTAATGATTGTTTTTTTTTTTAATTTTAAAGATCTATGATGTGTCATCTGCAAGTAACACAAACTTCGGTTGATTTTGAAGTAATTGGGATAAATCATTAATATAAACTAAAAAGAGGAATGGACCCAATATCGAACCTTGAGGAACGCCCATTGTCATTTCAGACCCCAATGAGTTTACGCCGTTTACTTGGACTTTAACCTTTCTATCTTTCAGGTATGATCTTAACAAGTCAAGTGCTGTTTTCCTAATCCCATAGGGCTCGAGTTTCATCAGAAGTGTTTCATGGGTTACGCAATCGAACGCCTTAGAGAGATCGCAAAAGAATCCAATAGCATCTTGTGCTTATTCCCAGGCGTTAAAAATGTTCTTCATTAGGGTAACACCGGCGTCAGTGGTACAACGCCCTTTGGTGAAGCCGTACTGGTGTTCATGAAAGATGTAATTTTTATTAAAGTGACGTAACATTTGATTGAGCATTAACTTTTCAAACACCTTACTGAGAACTGGCAGAATTGACACAGGTCTATAATTGTTGGGTTCTTTACTATCACCGGATTTGAACAATGGTACTACTTTACTGTGTTTCATAAGATCCGGAAAGACTCTTTGGTCAACACTGGTGTTAAATACGAAAGCTAAATAGGGCGCAATGGTTTCGATGAGAGATCTACATACTTTTACAGACATACCCCAGAGATCTTCTGTTGATTTAATTTTAAGATCTTTAAAAGCTCTTATAACAGCCTGGGGGTTTGTATGCTGAAACCGAAGCGCCGAAGGGCATGCCTTTACATTCCTTTTTAGTAAGGCAGCAGAAAGCGTGGGGGAAGAATTTAAAGCTTCAGTAGTTTTAAGGGGAATATTAGCAAAGAAGTTTTCAAATTCCTGAGCTATTTCTACATCTGAATTGATGGGGCCATGTGCAGTCTCTAAATTAAATTCACTATTTCGCTGTTTTCTCCTACCTGTTTAATTATTTATTATGTGCCAGGTAGTTTTTATTTTATCATCAGCTGATTTTATTTTATTGCTTATATAAAGAGCTTTAGCTCTTTGGCACGCTCTTTTAAAAGTTTTTGAATATTTTGCAACATACTGATGAATGTTTATATTTTTCATGTGTTGCTTTAAGCCATAAAGTTCAAAAAGTTTTTCCCTGCTTTTACGAATACGAGTCACTGAATAAAAACGTTGTGTAAATATTTTTAATTTTCAGTGGAAAAGTGTCATAAAATTGCGAGTTTAATAGTGAAAAGAACTCGGCGTAGAACTCATTGGGGTCATCTATATTATTAAAACTCTGATCACATAATTTACTGGAACTATTTAATTTCTCTAAATTGTTATATGTAATTGGCCTAAACCTTTTTTTTTTTTTTTTTTTTTTCTGGGTGGGAAATCATCAAATGACTCCTCCCGCTCTGGGCGGAGCAGAAGGGAGTGTCAGACTTTTACTGACTAAAACCCACCCGTGTTCCTTCAGTTGCCTGTGCCAGGGGCCACGGTATCTCTTTCGAACAACCCGCAGCCCCGGCGGCATCGGCCCTAGCGGACCCCGTCAGTTCGTGCTGACAGCTCTTTGAGGCGCGCGTGGAACACAACGCGCCGTCGACCCGGGCCTGGTCCTTACCGGGCGGCGAGCTGCCCATAGCTCGCCGCCCGCAAGCCCGCGCCTACGGTGGCCGGGAGTCGGCTGTTGACTCCCGTCCAGGGCGTCTCCTGCGGCGGCTAGGAGCGCGAGGGTGCAGCGATTGCCTCTCCCTCGCACGCTCCGCCTCCTCCTTCGCGAGCATAACTGCTTCGCAGAAGGAGGTGACGGCCTCCCATTCACTCTCGCTCCGGACCATGGCCTGTATGAGGGCCGGACGCGAGAGGTCGCCGCCGCCGATCGCCGCCAAGAGGACACGGCGGGGTCCCGCCCAAGCCGGGCAGACCTCCACCGTATGCTCCACCGTGTCCTCCGGGCGATCCCCACAGTGGTGACACCCTGGCGTTTCCTCCCGCTTTATCCTGAACAGGAACCTCCCGAAACAACCGTGTCCGGTGAGGACCTGCGTCAGGCGGAAGGTGAGGGCGCCGTGGCGCCTCTCTAGCCACTCCTCAAAGAGGGGACTTATCGCCGCAATTGTGGCGTGCCCAGCGCTGGGTTGCGACAATCGCACTCTCCATGCCGCTATGAGATCCCGCCGGAGCTCTGTCCGCTGTGCCGTGATTTCTCGCGGCAGCGGAGCAACGCCCCGGCGTTTTGCCTCCTCTCGCCACTCCCATATGTGGGCGAGGACTTTGGCCTCCAGATCCCATGGCGGCAATCCGGCAAGGAGGCTCGCCGCCTCAGCGGAGACCGTGCGGTATCCTCGAATGAGCCGGACAGCCATGACCCTTTGGGACGCGATCAACCGGCGGGCTGGTCGCCGCCTCAAAGATCGCGCCCATATCGGTGCCCCGTAAAGGGCCATGGCCCGCACGACCCCCGCATAGAGCCTCCGGCAGGAGGCGTTTGGTCCCCCTAGATTGGGAAGGAGCCGCCTCAAGGCAGCCCCGGCCCGCTCCAGTCTGGGAGCCAAACGTCGGAAGTGCTCCACGAAATTCCACCGGCTGTCGAGGACGAGTCCCAGGTACTTCATCGTCAGCTCGACGCCGATGTGAACCCCTCCCGCCGTTATTTGTGAACCCGACGGTGGCGCGTCCCGAGGACCATGAAAACACATGGCCTCAGATTTGTGCAATGCCACCTCGAGTCCCAATTGCCGGATCCTCTCGACAATTGTCGCAACCCCGCGTGTCGCTGCTTCGGCCGCCGCCTGGTGCGACCTCCCCTGCGCCAGGACCAGCGTGTCGTCAGCGTAGCAAACTACGCTGACGCCATCAGGGAGGTCGGCGCGCAGCACCCAGTCGTACCCGATATCCCACAGATGCGGCCCTAGGACCGATCCCTGTGGGACACCGCACGACATCTCTCGCCGGTTCCACTCTCCCCGGTGACCGGGGTAGATGACGGCCCTGTCCGTCAAATAGGCATTGGCCTAAACCTTATTTCAATTTTTTGTAAAGGCATATAGGAGCTAAATGTTATTATTTTTTGTCCACTGTGATCAGATGGCAACTTATTTACAATTCGTTTGTGTAAGTAATCGCAATTACAAAAAATATTATCTATACAAGTGGCAGAAGAAGCTGTCACTCGGGTTGGTTCCATAAACACATTTGACAAATCAAATGTCCCAAAAAGACTCAATAATCTGACAGTATTCGAGTTATGTTCCAATTAATTAATATTAAAATCTCCACATACAATTATTGACTTACTACTAGTACTAAGCTTCTTTAACACATCTTTCATTACAGAATCAAACACCGATAGAATCTGGTGGCTAGGAGGTCTGTATACGCATACTATAACATGCTTATCGAGCTTAACACAGGACAATTCAATGATGTGTTCAACAGACATCCCGATGATGTCTTTACGTTCTTTAGATTTAATAGATTTTTTAAGTAATATTAATGACCCGCCATGTATCATACGTTTTCGGCTGAAATGCTACTACACGATAATTTTCATAATTAATTGACATTACTTGATAATCTTTCAACCAATGCTCTGTTAAACAAATGACATCAAACTTGGTATTTTCCAAAAACAATTCTATTTCCAGTAATTTGGAAGCGCAACCATATTTTTGATTAAATAATTTTAAAATATGTTGCACACCCTTTAATTTCTTAGTATTATTAATTATTTTGCAGAAGATACCTTTTTATTATTCTGTAATAGTAATTGGTTATTTGAATTTAAACTAGTCAGTGAGACAACAGAAGTTACCCCAACTTCTGTTGTCTCACTGACTAGTTTAAATTATTATCAGGAGATACCTCCAAAACTACAACTGGAGAGTCTAGATTGCCCGTATAAGTTCCAGCAGGAGGGAAATACCCTATCTGACTGGTAGTGGCCTCCAAGGATGTTGGCATTGTAGGTTGATCCTCCTTCGTTTAATATGATGATTAACAATCAATCACAAAGTTGTTAGTATAAATATGCAACACAGATTTGTCACTAATACTAGAATTAGTTATATTAGATATAACCTCGTTAGTATTATATGCTATCAACATAGCAATCAGATGTCTACATTCCCCAGACAGAGATAAAGTTATCTGAGTTAACTTAAAACCACTAACAAACTTGTTAGTGTCAAAATACAATAATTTGTCACTATGATAACATGTCAGCTTGTGAATAGTATTATTCAACTTATAAATGTAATTATTTTCATTATCTGATAAAGTAACAGATAAGGAAAAGCACACAACATTAGCTTTCCTATTTTTAACTCTAATAAGGTGTTTACACCATCCACTATGTCCTTTCTGGTAATACCAGTGCTATTACCTACTAGCAAAACCATAGTAGAATATTGATCTAGGTTTGTGTTGGCAATCATTTGGTTAAAACTTATGTTATGATAACTATGATTGGTAAAACTATGGCTAAGGTAATTGAGTAAAATTGTTCCAAAGCCAGAACCTAACTCGTCAGAATAGAATATTGATTTCTTTATCTGTGAGGTGTCTGCTGGAAGAGCCAATAATGGAGGGGTCAAGTCAGGCTGAGGCTGAAGAGGTGGTGGTTGGTTAGCACAGCTGTATGAATGATCATTAGTCAGAGACTCATGCCTTTCAGCATTGCTCTTCACCAAAACCAGTAGTTCCCCAGCCTCAAACAAGCAGTCACTTAGTTGTTGTTGTGAAGTTTCATAGTTTTCATAAATGCCCTTCAGCAAGTGCTCCTTTTGTAATATATCATTATAGAGGAGCTGGATATCAGTATCATACTTCTGCCTACATTTATCTAATTCAATAGTACAAATATTTAAACTTTTCGATAAGACAATACGTTCCTTTCTAAGCGAAAGGTTTAATTTATGAGTTTTTGTTTTTTAATTGCTCTCTGTGACCATTTAATAAATTTCTTGAACTTTAACGTATTTCTTTAATTTGTTGTGACTCATAACAATAGGACATAATGGTATGGTACCATCACCAGTCAAATCTATCATTACAGCTGGCTCACACACTGATATTGGCTTACTACCTACCAACTCATCAAAAAGATTACTGGTGCGAGCCACCTGGTTACCGACCTTGATACACTCATACATAGATAATGCCTCTCGGGCTTCACTCAATCTCTGTTCAAGCTCTTTGATTTGATTCAGTGCCAGTTCATGGTTGTCACTGCACTTTTGAAATGTTGACACTAGATGTTGTAGTTGACTGTGCTGGTCAGTTAAGTCCATGTGTTGCATGTGTAGCTAAGACAGTTCATTCTTGATTTTTGAAGAACACCTCCCGTGTTCTTTAAAATAATGTTTTCCACTTCCGCCTCGCTGTCTTCCCTTTCACGGAGCAGCTGTTTACACGTAGTTTCAGAAACCTCGAGCTTGGTCAAGGTAGCTCTTAGTTTTGGTTCTATCTCCTTAATTGTAGCACTGCGGGTCATCATTTTCTTTGAAATGTCAGTTACCTGGAATGTGTGAAGTTATGCAGCTAAATAACAGTGTGAGAAAAGATGTTCCAATATTTAGATTAGTAGGAGGTAGAAGGGAAAAAAAGAAAAATTAAATTAAAGTAAGTAATAAGTAATGAAATGTTAACAAATAGATTTTAAAATTAGTTGAAGTTATTAAGGAATGAGATGGAGATGTTAGATAGAAATGAATTTACAAGGAATACTGCTTTTATTGTAAAACATCAAGAAACTTAATTTTTGACAATAAAAAGTTGATGACACTAGGTTTTAATAAAAGTGTTATAAATATTTTAAAGTAGTGTAATATAGTCAAACCTAGGTATTATGTATTCTTAACAGTGATTATGAAGAGTTTTTTGTCGCGAAAACTTCGTAAAAACTGAGGATTCAAAACCGGCTGTCAACCCAACGTACCAACGGTGACGGATTTCAAACATTCATCGATCGGGATCGATGAATGTTTGAAATCTTTTATGTGTAATAATGTTTGAAGCAAGGATTAAAATCATGCCGATTTTACCTAAAGACGACACGGAGGGTATCCGTACCCGGAGTCAACGCCAACAGGAGACGGACCAGAGACGTTTTGGTGAAGCTATGCCGCAGAGGTCGGAGGGCCAGCTACCAACCACCGAGGCCGACCCGTCCGCAGCAGCTCCAACATCTGTAGCGCCAGACTTTGGTGCCTTGATGATGATGCTGCAGGAGCAGTCCCGCCGACAGGAGGAACAGGCTCGCCGACAGGAGGAACAGGCTCGTCGGTTGGAAGAACAGCTCCAACGTGATAAGGAGGAGCAAGCGCGCCGCCAGGAAGAGCAGATGCTCCTTATGAAGGACCTTCACGCTACCTTAGGGAAAGACATGAAGGAGGTGAAGGATAAGGTTGCTCAACATGACAACCGCCTGTCGGAAGCTGAAATCCGGATCGACCAAGTGTATAGTCGGGTTGACAACGCGGTGACTGACGTGAAGAAAACCGTGATGGCTGACGTAAAGAAAACGCTGGATTACCTTAAACTTGGGGATGGAATTGCAGCTCCCGTAGCTACAACACCTTCGCTACGTGGATTCAAAGTGCCACCGTTCGACGGAACTTCTTCCTGGTCAGCCAACAAAATCCAGTTTGAGGTTGTTATGAAGGCCAACGGTTGGAATAAAAGTCAGGCCATGACTGCCCTGACCAGGCCTTAACTGTTCTGGAAGCTCTCGGTAAGGAAGTGACTTACGAGCAGCTCCTTGAGGCATTGGAGGCTCGGTATGGCGACGCTCACCTGGAACACGTGTTTCGTGCGCAGCTCAAGGATCGCGTGCAACGCAGTAATGAAAACCTGCAGCAGTGGGCCCTTGAAGTGGAGAAGCTGGTGCGTAAAGCTTACCAGTCCGTACCTGCGCTCATTGATGGGAACCTGGCGCAGGCATTCATCGACGGCATCCGCGACCTTGAAGTTAGAGGTGCTGTGAGGCTCGGGCACCACGGGACGCTTAAAGGCGCCTTGGCCCATGCACTGGAGGTGGAAGCTGTGCGGCAGGATCATCGTTCCCATCGCGTCAGGGAGGTTGCAGCGGCTACAGTTCGCGACCGCAATAAAGGATACAGCCCTAGGTGCTACGGCTGTGGGGAAAGGGGCCACCTTTGATCCATTTGCCCCAAGCGAACTACAGGAAGGGTAGACAATGACCGTCCATGGAAAGTGGGACGAACTTTGGTCAGAGCCACCGACATGTCAGGGGTACGTGTGCCGAACCTTTGTGATCAGGAACAGGTTATGGAAAAAGGCACACTAGTTGGTACTAGGCAAGAAAGTATAGAAGTCGTTCCTGTGAGGATGCTCAAGACAGACCTCAGCAACGAGTGGAAGGAAAGCCTACAACGTGCACAGCAGGAAGATTCGGACATCAAGCCGATTCTCGAGTGGATGAAGGCCAGAGCTCCTAAGCCCAGGTGGAGCGACGTCTCAGCGATGAGTTCGATCACAAAAAGCTATTGGGCCCAATGGGACAGCTTGGTGATTCAGGATGGAGTCCTGTGCCGTAAATGGGAAAATGCTCGGGGAGACAGCTGTCATTTGCTAATGGTTGTCCCTAAAGCTCAAGTACCGGATGTTCTACAGCTGTACCATAATGGATGTTCAGGAGGTCATCTGGGAGTAAAACGGACTCTACTGAAGATACGAGAACGGTTTTACTGGGTCCACTGTCGGGACGATGTCGAGGACTGGTGTCGCAAATGTACAAGTTGTGCAGCTGTAAAGGGACCTCAGACTCGTAGTAGAGGTGCATTGAAATTGTACAATGTTGGCGCACCATGGGAGAGGATAGCCCTTGACGTTGCGGGGCCGTTTCCGGAAAGTGGAAGTGGTAACAAGTATTTCATGGTTGTGATGGATTACTTTACTAAGTGGCCGGAAGTCTTCGCCATCCCAAATCAAGAAGCTTCGACAGTTGCAGATAAATTAGTTTATGAAGTCTTCTGTCGGTTTGGAGTACCTTTAGAGATTCACAGTGATCAAGGAAGGAATTTTGAGTCCCAAATATTCCAGGAAACTTGTCGAGTTATGGGTACTCATAAAACAAGAACAACTTCTTACCACCCACAATCGGATGGAATGGTGGAACGATTTAATCAGACATTGGAGAGGTACCTAGCAAAGGTTGTGGAAAATCGGCAACGAGATTGGGACAAGCACATACAACCGTTTTTGTTGTCATATCGAAGCGCTGTTCACGAAAGTAAATCGGTGACACCAGCTTTCGCAAACTTTGGAAGAGAATTACGGCTGCCTGCAGACCTGATCACCGGAATACCACCTGATGCCCCACGCAGTATAACCGATTATGCGAATAATTTGCGGAACAAAATGAATGACATTTATGAGCACGTCAGACAATCGGGCCAGCAAATGTCTGAAAAGATGAAAACGCGTTATGACCGCAAAATTAACAGTAAAGGGTTCGACGAAGGTTCACTAGTGTGGTTGCACAATCCAGTCCGCAGCAAGGGGAAATCTCCTAAGCTTCAAGCTAAATGGGATGGACCGTACCGGATTGTGACAAAGATCAATGACATAACCTACCGGATACAGAAAGGTGCAAGAGGTACTCCTAAGATCGTCCATGTGGACCGATTGGCGCGTTATTATGGAGCCGATAATGCTCGGGACTAGCATGTCTTAGGAGGGGGCAGTGTTGCGCGCCACAATAATGCCTGATGCATGGTGACATTAGTTACCACTAGCGCCATCTAGTTTCTAGTAACAAGAACTAATAGAGTCACTAGCGCCATCTATTATCGATTGGCTGAACTTACTCGAACTATCGACATCTGGTCAGTCGGGGCCGGTATGTACTCGAACATTCTAGATGTGTCTACAATAGAAGGTTCTGGAATTATCTGCGGCACTATATAAGGCCGGGACTAGCCGCGACCAATCAGACTTGGTTCTGCGATAGAAGCGAATACATCGAAAGCGATCTTCAAGTGCGACTTAAGAGCGATTGTGTTTTATAATTAGTGTGTTTGAGTTGTTATTAGAGTTGTTTAATTAAAGTGTAACTTTTGGTAATTTTTATCGGCAGTTTTTATTGTCACGAACCTGAAGCTCGTAACAATAAGTTGCCATCTGATCACAGTGGACCAAAAATAATAACATTTAGCTCCTATATGCCTCCTTGAAATAAGGTTTAGGCCAATTACATGTAACAATTTAGAGAAATTAAATAGTTCCAGTAAATTATGTGATCAGAGTTTTAATAATATAGATGACCCCAATGAGTTCTACGCCGAGTTCTTTTCACTATTAAACTCGCAATTTTATGACACTTTATCACTGAAAACTAAAAATATTTACACAACGTTTTTATTCAGTGACTCGTATTCGTAAAAGCAGGGAAAAGCTTTTTGAACTTTATGGCTTAAAGCAACACATGAAAAATACAAACATTCATCAGTATGTTGCAAAATATTCAAAAACTTTTAAAAGAGCGTGCCAAAGAGCTAAAGCTCTTTATATAAGCAATAAAATAAAATCAGCTGATGATAAAATAAAAACTACCTGGCACATAATAAATAATTAAACAGGTAGGAGAAAACAGCGAAATAGTGAATTTAATTTAGAGACTGCACATGGCCCCATCAATTGAGATGTAGCTCAGGAATTTGAAAACTTCTTTGCTAATATTCCCGTTAAAACTACTGAAGCTTTAAATTCTTCCCCCACGCTTTCTGCTGCCTTACTTAAAAGGAATGTAAAGGCATGCCCTTCGGCGCTTAGGTTTCAGCATACAAACCCCCAGGCTGTTATAAGAGCTTTTAAAGATCTTAAAATTAAATCAACAGAAGATCTCTGGGGTATGTCTGTAAAAGTATGTAGATCTCTCATCGAAACCATTGCGCCCTATTTAGCTTTCGTATTTAACACCAGTGTTGACCAAGGAGTCTTTCCGGATCTTATGAAACACAGTAAAGTAGTACCATTGTTCAAATCCGGTGATAGAAAAGAACCCAACAATTATAGACCTGTGTCAATTCTGCCAGTTCTCAGTAAGGTGTTTGAAAAGTTAATGCTCAATCAAATGTTACGTCACTTTAATAAAAATTACATCTTTCATGAACACCAGTACGGCTTCACCAAAGGGCGTTGCACCACTGACGGTGTTACCCTAATAAAGAACATTTTTAACGCCTGGGAAGAAGCACAAGATGCTATTGGAATCTTTTGCGATCTCTCTAAGGCGTTCGATTGCGTAAACCATGAAACACTTGTGATGAAACTCGAGCACTATGGGATTAGGAAAACAGCACTTGACTTGTTAAGATCATACCTGAAAGATAGAAAGGTTAAAGTCCAAGTAAACGGCGTAAACTCATTGGGGTCTGAAATGACAATGGGCGTTCCTCAAGGTTCGATATTGGGTCCATTCCTCTTTTTAGTTTATATTAATGATTTATCCCAATTACTTCAAAATCAACCGAAGTTTGTGTTATTTGCAGATGACAATCATTGATCTTTAAAATTAAAAAAAAAATAAATCATTAATTGATCTTTTATCTCATTTTATTTTTATTCTATTTGTACTTCAACTATAAGTGTTATGGATATTTTATCTGAAATAAATGATTTGATTTGATTTAAAATAGACCGACGGTCACAAAATCTTGACGACGTGAATAACTCTCTTCTTCAGGTCCAAGATTGGTTTACGGTAAATAATTTAGTACTGAATGAAAAAAAAACCAAATGCATTAGATTTAAATTACCTAATGTTAGGTGCTCACATATTTGCAAACATTCCAAAAGTAGATGATTCTCATAAATAAATAAGGAGTAATAAGTCCGGGTGTGACTTTCAAGTAATTAGAGAATGTAAATCAATGTCTAAGAAAACCAGGACCAGCATGTTTCCAAGCATTCTTATCTTGGATATAATCATCTAATTTGTAATATCCTTGCTTACAAAGTGTAATTTTAACATAAGTTTTAAATTTTCTTTCATTTATTTGCAATATTTCACAAGGTATATTGTTGTAACATTTAACACAGTAAAACATATAAAAGATGTATGTACATTAGATAATCTGAAAAAAAGGATCTAATTTATCTTTATTTCTAGTATTAAAACTATGTCTATTACTTATTTTATCAAAAAGATGTTGATTTTTTCTTACATACAAAATATTTTCATAAATGAATTGGCAAGGTACCTTCATAATATTAACCCTTTTAAATAGCTCCCTAAGAGATTCGCGGCGACGTAGATTGTAAATGGCTCTGACAGCTCTCTTTTGCAAAATAAAAATGGATTAGTACACAGCATACCAGAGAGCATCATACCATTCAGAATAAAGCCCTGTGAAAAAATAATAAAATTATTCCATAAATCTAAGTGGTAGTTTAATTGTACGTCCTAACCTGGTGGTTGCATTCACATGTACAGGAACATGCACGCACATGCACCCGCACATGCACAGGCGCACGCACGCACATGCACACGCGCAGGCACATGCAAACGCACATGCACATGCACACGCGCACGCACGCACATGCACACACGCATGGACGCATATGCACACGCGCACGCACATGCACGCACATGCACACGCACATGCACATGTACACGAACATGCACGCACATGCACACGCGCACGCACATGCACACGCGCAGGCACCAATACACGCACATGCACACGCGCACGCATATGCACACGCGCACGCACATGCACACGCACATGCACATGTACACGAACATGCACGCACATGCACACGCGCACGCACATGCACACGCGCAGGCACATGCAAACGCACATGCACATGTACACGAACATGCACGCACATGCACACGCGCAGGCACGCACCAATACACGCACATGCACACGCGCACGCACATGTACACGAACATGCACGCACATGCACCCGCACATGCACAGGCGCACGCACGCACATGCACACGCGCAGGCACCCGCACGCACATGCAAACGCGCACGCACATGCAAACGCGCACGCACATGCAAACGCACATGCACATGTACACGCGCATGCACGCACATGCACACGCGCAGGCACCAATACACGCACATGCACACGCGCAGGCACCAATACACGCACATGCACACGCGCACGCACATGCACACGCGCAGGCACGCACATGCACACCCGCATGCGAGCATATGCACACGCGCACGCACATGCACGCACATGCACACGCGCAGGCACCAATACACGCACATGCACACGCGCAGGCACCAATACACGCACATGCACACGCGCACGCACATGCACACGCGCAGGCACACACATGCACACACGCATGGACGCATATGCACACGCGCACGCACATGCACGCACATGCACACGCACATGCACATGTACACGAACATGCACGCACATGCACACGCGCACGCACATGCACACGCGCAGGCACCAATACACGTACATGCACACGCGCACGCATATGCACACGCGCACGCACATGCACACGCACATGCACATGTACACGAACATGCACGCACATGCACACGCGCACGCACATGCACACGCGCAGGCACATGCAAACGCACATGCACATGTACACGAACATGCACGCACATGCACACGCGCAGGCACGCACCAATACACGCACATGCACACGCGCACGCACATGTACACGAACATGCACGCACATGCACCCGCACATGCACAGGCGCACGCACGCACATGCACACGCGCAGGCACCCGCACGCACATGCAAACGCGCACGCACATGCAAACGCGCACGCACATGCAAACGCACATGCACATGTACACGAACATGCACGCAGATGCACACGCGCAGGCACGCACATGCACACGCACATGCACAGGCGCACGCACGCACATGCACACGCGCAGGCACCCGCACGCACATGCAAACGCGCACGCACATGCAAACGCGCACGCACATGCAAACGCACATGCACATGTACACGAACATGCACGCACATGCACACGCGCAGGCACGCACATGCACATGCACATGTACACGCGCATGCACGCACATGCACACGCGCAGGCACCAATACACGCACATGCACATGTACACGCGCATGTGCGTGTGCACGTGCGTGCGCGTGTATTGGTGCCTGCGCGTGTGCATGTGCGTGTGCACGTGCGTGCGCGTGTGCATGTGCGTGTGCATGTGCGTGCCTGCGCGTGTGCATGTGCGTGCGTGCGCCTGTGTATGTGCGGGTGCATGTGCGTGCATGTTCGTGTACATGTGCGTGCGCGTGTGCATGTGCGTGTATTGGTGCCAGCGCGTGTGCATGTGCGAGCGGGTGCCTGCTCGTGTACATGTGCATGTGCGTTTGCATGTGCGTGCGCGTTTGCATGTGCGTGCGGGTGCCTGCGCATGTGCATGTGCGTGAGCGTGTGCATGTGCGTGTGCATGTGCGTGCCTGCGCGTGTGCATGTGCGTGCATGTTCGTGTACATGTGCATGTGCGTTTGCATGTGCGTGCGCGTGTGCATATGCGTGCATGCGGGTGTGCATGTGCGTGCGTGCGTGTGTGCATGTGCATGTGCGTGCGTGTGTGCATATGTGTGCATATGTGTGCATGCGGGTGTGCATGTGCGTGCGCGTGTGCATATGCGTGCATGCGGGTGTGCATGTGCGTGTACGGGTGCCTGCGCGTGTGCATGTGCGTGCATGCGCGTGTGCATGTGCGTGTGCGTGTACGGATGCCTGCGCGTGTGCATATGCGTGCATGCGGGTGTGCATGTGCGTGTACGGGTGCCTGCGCGTGTGCATGTGCGTGCATGCGCGTGTGCATGTGCGTGTGCGTGTACGGATGCCTGCGCGTGTGCATATGCGTGCATGCGCGTGTGCATGTGCGTGCGCGTGTGCAGGTGCGTGTATTGGTGCCTGCGCGTGTGCATGTGCGTGCGCGTGTGCATGTGCGTGCATGTTCGTGTACATGTGCATGTGCGTGTGCATGTGCGTGCATGTGCGTGCGCGTGTGCATATGCGTGCATGCGGGTGTGCATGTGTGTGCCTGCGCGTGTGCATGTGCGTGCGCGTGTGCATGTGCGTGTATTGGTGCCTGCGCGTGTGCATGTGCGTGCATGTGCGTGCGCGTGTGCATATGCGTGCATGCGGGTGTGCATGTGCGTGCCTGCGCGTGTGCATGTGCGTGCGCGTGTGCATGTGCGTGTATTGGTGCCTGCGCGTGTGCATGTGCGTGTATTGGTGCCTGCGCGTGTGCATGTGCGTGCATGCGCGTGTACATGTGCATGTGCGTTTGCATGTGCGTGCGTGCGCGTGTGCATGTGCGTGTGCATGTGCGTGCCTGCGCGTGTGCATGTGCATGTGCGTTTGCATGTGCGTGCGCGTTTGCATGTGCGAGCGGGTGCCTGCGCGTGTGCATGTGCGTGCGTGCGCCCGTGCATGTACGGGTGCATGTGCGTGCATGTTCGTGTGCACGTGCGTGCGCGTGTGCATGTGCGTGCATGCGGGTATGCCTGTGCATGTGCGGGTGCATGTGCGTGCATGTTCGTGTACATGTGCGTGCGCGTGTGCATATGCGTGCATGCGCGTGTGCATGTGCGTGCCTGCGCGTGTGCATGTGCGTGCATGTTCGTGTACATGTGCGTGCGCGTGTGCATATGCGTGCATGCGGGTATGCCTGTGCATGTGCGGGTGCATGTGCGTGCATGTTCGTGTACATGTGCGTGCGCGTGTGCATATGCGTGCATGCGGGTGTGCATGTGCGTGCATGCGCGTGTGCATGTGCGTGCGTGCGCCTGTGCATGTGCGGGTGCATGTGCGTGCATGTTCGTGTACATGTGCATGTGCGTGTGCATGTGCGTGCGCGTGTGCATATGCGTGCATGCGCGTGTGCATGTGCGTGCCTGCGCGTGTGCATGTGCGTGCATGTTCGTGTACATGTGCGTGCGCGTGTGCATATGCGTGCATGCGGGTATGCCTGTGCATGTGCGGGTGCATGTGCGTGCATGTTCGTGTACATGTGCGTGCGCGTGTGCATATGCGTGCATGCGGGTGTGCATGTGCGTGCATGCGCCTGTGCATGTGCGGGTGCATGTGCGTGCATGTTCGTGTACATGTGCGTGCGCGTGTGCAAGTGCATGCGCGTGTGCATGTGCGTGCATATTCGTGTACATGTGCATGTGCGTTTGCATGTGCGTGTATTGGTGCCTGCGCGTGTGCATGTGCGTGCATGCGCGTGTACATGTGCATGTTCGTGTACATGTGCATGCGCGTGTGCATGTGCGTGCGCGTGTGCATGTGCGTGTATTGGTGCCTGCGCGTGTGCATGTGCGTGCATGCGCGTGTACATGTGCATGTGCGTGTGCATGTGCGTGCGCGTGTGCATATGCGTGCATGCGGGTGTGCATGTGCGTGCGTGCGCGTGTGCATGTGCGTGTGCATGTGCGTGCCTGCGCGTGTGCATGTGCGTGCATGTTCGTGTACATGTGCATGTGCGGGTGCATGTGCGTGCGCGTGTGCATATGCGTGCATGCAGGTGTGCATGTGCGTGCGTGCGCGTGTGCATGTGCGTGTGCGTGTGCATGTGCATGCCTGCGCGTGTGCATGTGCGTGCATGTTCGTGTACATGTGCATGTGCGGGTGCATGTGCGTGCATGTTCGTGTACATGTGCGTGCGCGTGTGCATGTGCGTGCGTGTGTGCATGTGCGTGTATTGGTGCCTGCGCGTGTGCATGTGCGTGCATGCGCGTGTACATGTGCCTGCGCGTGTGCATGTGCGTGCATGTTCGTGTACATGTGCATGTGCGGGTGCATGTGCGTGCGCGTGTGCATATGCGTGCATGCGGGTGTGCGTGTGCATGTGCATGCCTGCGCGTGTGCATGTGCGTGCATGTTCGTGTACATGTGCATGTGCGGGTGCATGTGCGTGCATGTTCGTGTACATGTGCGTGCGCGTGTGCATGTGCGTGTATTGGTGCCTGCGCGTGTGCATGTGCGTGTATTGGTGCCTGCGCGTGTGCATGTGCGTGTGCATGTGCTTGCATGCGCGTGTACATGTGCATGTGCGTGTGCATGTGCGTGCGCGTGTGCATATGCGTGCATGCGCGTGTGCATGTGCGTGCCTGCGCGTGTGCATGTGCGTGCATGTTCGTGTACATGTGCGTGCGCGTGTGCATATGCGTGCATGCGGGTGTGCCTGTGCATGTGCGGGTGCATGTGCGTGCATGTTCGTGTACATGTGCGTGCGCGTGTGCATATGCGTGCATGCGGGTGTGCCTGTGCATGTGCGGGTGCATGTGCGTGCATATTCGTGTACATGTGCATGTGCGTTTGCATGTGCGTGTATTGGTGCCTGCGCGTGTGCATGTGCGTGCATGCGCGTGTACATGTGCATGTTCGTGTACATGTGCATGCGCGTGTGCATGTGCGTGCATGTTCGTGTACATGTGCGTGCGCGTGTGCATATGCGTGCATGCGGGTGTGCCTGTGCATGTGCGGGTGCATGTGCGTGCATGTTCGTGTACATGTGCGTGCGCGTGTGCATATGCGTGCATGCGGGTGTGCCTGTGCATGTGCGGGTGCATGTGCGTGCGCGTGTGCATGTGCGTGCGCGTGTGCATATGCGTGCATGCGGGTGTGCATGTGCGTGCGTGCGCGTGTGCATGTGCGTGTGCATGTGCGTGCCTGCGCGTGTGCATGTGCGTGCATGTTCGTGTACATGTGCATGTGCGGGTGCATGTGCGTGCGCGTGTGCATATGCGTGCATGCGGGTGTGCATGTGCGTGCGTGCGCGTGTGCATGTGCGTGTGCGTGTGCATGTGCATGCCTGCGCGTGTGCATGTGCGTGCATGTTCGTGTACATGTGCATGTGCGGGTGCATGTGCGTGCATGTTCGTGTACATGTGCGTGCGCGTGTGCATGTGCGTGCGTGTGTGCATGTGCCTGCGCGTGTGCATGTGCGTGCATGTTCGTGTACATGTGCATGTGCGGGTGCATGTGCGTGCGCGTGTGCATATGCGTGCATGCGGGTGTGCATGTGCGTGCGTGCGCGTGTGCATGTGCGTGTGCATGTGCATGCCTGCGCGTGTGCATGTGCGTGCATGTTCGTGTACATGTGCATGTGCGGGTGCATGTGCGTGCATGTTCGTGTACATGTGCGTGCGCGTGTGCATGTGCGTGCGCGTGTGCATGTGCGTGTATTGGTGCCTGCGCGTGTGCATGTGCGTGTATTGGTGCCTGCGCGTGTGCATGTGCGTGTATTGGTGCCTGCGCGTGTGCATGTGCTTGCATGCGCGTGTACATGTGCATGTGCGTGTGCATGTGCGTGCGCGTGTGCATGTGCGTGTGCATGTGCATGCCTGCGCGTGTGCATGTGCGTGCATGTTCGTGTACATGTGCATGTGCGGGTGCATGTGCGTGCATGTTCGTGTACATGTGCGTGCGCGTGTGCATGTGCGTGCGCGTGTGCATGTGCGTGTATTGGTGCCTGCGCGTGTGCATGTGCGTGTATTGGTGCCTGCGCGTGTGCATGTGCGTGTATTGGTGCCTGCGCGTGTGCATGTGCGTGTATTGGTGCCTGCGCGTGTGCATGTGCGTGTGCATGTGCTTGCATGCGCGTGTACATGTGCATGTGCGTGTGCATGTGCGTGCGCGTGTGCATATGCGTGCATGCGCGTGTGCATGTGCGTGCCTGCGCGTGTGCATGTGCGTGCATGTTCGTGTACATGTGCGTGCGCGTGTGCATATGCGTGCATGCGGGTGTGCCTGTGCATGTGCGGGTGCATGTGCGTGCATGTTCGTGTACATGTGCGTGCGCGTGTGCATATGCGTGCATGCGGGTGTGCCTGTGCATGTGCGGGTGCATGTGCGTGCATATTCGTGTACATGTGCATGTGCGTTTGCATGTGCGTGTATTGGTGCCTGCGCGTGTGCATGTGCGTGCATGCGCGTGTACATGTGCATGTTCGTGTACATGTGCATAAACGCACATGCACATGTACACGAATATGCACGCACATGCACCCGCACATGCACAGGCACACCCGCATGCACGCATATGCACACGCGCACGCACATGTACACGAACATGCACGCACATGCACCCGCACATGCACAGGCACACCCGCATGCACGCATATGCACACGCGCACGCACATGTACACGAACATGCACGCACATGCAAACGCGCACGCACATGCAAACGCGCACGCACATGCAAACGCACATGCACATGTACACGAACATGCACGCAGATGCACACGCGCAGGCACGCACATGCACACGCACATGCACAGGCGCACGCACGCACATGCACACGCGCAGGCACCCGCACGCACATGCAAACGCGCACGCACATGCAAACGCGCACGCACATGCAAACGCACATGCACATGTACACGAACATGCACGCACATGCACACGCGCAGGCACGCACATGCACATGCACATGTACACGCGCATGCACGCACATGCACACGCGCAGGCACCAATACACGCACATGCACATGTACACGCGCATGTGCGTGTGCACGTGCGTGCGCGTGTGCATGTGCTTGCATGTGCGTGTGCACGTGCGTGCGCGTGTGCATGTGCGTGCATGTTCGTTTGCATGTGTGTGTATTGGTGCCTGCGCGTGTGCATGTGCGTGTGCACGTGCGTGCGCGTGTGCATGTGCGTGTGCATGTGCGTGCCTGCGCGTGTGCATGTGCGTGCGTGCGCCTGTGCGTGCGCGTGTGCATGTGCGTGTATTGGTGCCAGCGCGTGTGCATGTGCGAGCGGGTGCCTGCTCGTGTACATGTGCATGTGCGTTTGCATGTGCGTGCGCGTTTGCATGTGCGTGCGGGTGCCTGCGCATGTGCATGTGCGTGAGCGTGTGCATGTGCGTGTGCATGTGCGTGCCTGCGCGTGTGCATGTGCGTGCATGTTCGTGTACATGTGCATGTGCGTTTGCATGTGCGTGCGCGTGTGCATATGCGTGCATGCGGGTGTGCATGTGCGTGCGTGCGTGTGTGCATGTGCATGTGCGTGCGTGTGTGCATATGTGTGCATATGTGTGCATGCGGGTGTGCATGTGCGTGCGCGTGTGCATATGCGTGCATGCGGGTGTGCATGTGCGTGTACGGGTGCCTGCGCGTGTGCATGTGCGTGCATGCGCGTGTGCATGTGCGTGTGCGTGTACGGATGCCTGCGCGTGTGCATATGCGTGCATGCGGGTGTGCATGTGCGTGTACGGGTGCCTGCGCGTGTGCATGTGCGTGCATGCGCGTGTGCATGTGCGTGTGCGTGTACGGATGCCTGCGCGTGTGCATATGCGTGCATGCGCGTGTGCATGTGCGTGCCTGCGCGTGTGCATGTGCGTGCGCGTGTGCAGGTGCGTGTATTGGTGCCTGCGCGTGTGCATGTGCGTGCGCGTGTGCATGTGCGTGCATGTTCGTGTACATGTGCATGTGCGTGTGCATGTGCGTGCATGTGCGTGCGCGTGTGCATATGCGTGCATGCGGGTGTGCATGTGTGTGCCTGCGCGTGTGCATGTGCGTGCGCGTGTGCATGTGCGTGTATTGGTGCCTGCGCGTGTGCATGTGCGTGCATGTGCGTGCGCGTGTGCATATGCGTGCATGCGGGTGTGCATGTGCGTGCCTGCGCGTGTGCATGTGCGTGCATGCGCGTGTACATGTGCATGTGCGTTTGCATGTGCGTGCGTGCGCGTGTGCATGTGCGTGTGCATGTGCGTGCCTGCGCGTGTGCATGTGCATGTGCGTTTGCATGTGCGTGCGCGTTTGCATGTGCGAGCGGGTGCCTGCGCGTGTGCATGTGCGTGCGTGCGCCCGTGCATGTACGGGTGCATGTGCGTGCATGTTCGTGTGCACGTGCGTGCGCGTGTGCATGTGCGTGCATGCGGGTATGCCTGTGCATGTGCGGGTGCATGTGCGTGCATGTTCGTGTACATGTGCATGTGCGTGTGCATGTGCGTGCGCGTGTGCATATGCGTGCATGCGCGTGTGCATGTGCGTGCCTGCGCGTGTGCATGTGCGTGCATGTTCGTGTACATGTGCGTGCGCGTGTGCATATGCGTGCATGCGGGTATGCCTGTGCATGTGCGGGTGCATGTGCGTGCATGTTCGTGTACATGTGCGTGCGCGTGTGCATATGCGTGCATGCGGGTGTGCATGTGCGTGCATGCGCCTGTGCATGTGCGGGTGCATGTGCGTGCATGTTCGTGTACATGTGCGTGCGCGTGTGCAAGTGCATGCGCGTGTGCATGTGCGTGCATATTCGTGTACATGTGCATGTGCGTTTGCATGTGCGTGTATTGGTGCCTGCGCGTGTGCATGTGCGTGCATGCGCGTGTACATGTGCATGTTCGTGTACATGTGCATGCGCGTGTGCATGTGCGTGCGCGTGTGCATGTGCGTGTATTGGTGCCTGCGCGTGTGCATGTGCGTGCATGCGCGTGTACATGTGCATGTGCGTGTGCATGTGCGTGCGCGTGTGCATATGCGTGCATGCGGGTGTGCATGTGCGTGCGTGCGCGTGTGCATGTGCGTGTGCATGTGCGTGCCTGCGCGTGTGCATGTGCGTGCATGTTCGTGTACATGTGCATGTGCGGGTGCATGTGCGTGCGCGTGTGCATATGCGTGCATGCAGGTGTGCATGTGCGTGCGTGCGCGTGTGCATGTGCGTGTGCGTGTGCATGTGCATGCCTGCGCGTGTGCATGTGCGTGCATGTTCGTGTACATGTGCATGTGCGGGTGCATGTGCGTGCATGTTCGTGTACATGTGCGTGCGCGTGTGCATGTGCGTGCGTGTGTGCATGTGCGTGTATTGGTGCCTGCGCGTGTGCATGTGCGTGCATGCGCGTGTACATGTGCCTGCGCGTGTGCATGTGCGTGCATGTTCGTGTACATGTGCATGTGCGGGTGCATGTGCGTGCGCGTGTGCATATGCGTGCATGCGGGTGTGCGTGTGCATGTGCATGCCTGCGCGTGTGCATGTGCGTGCATGTTCGTGTACATGTGCATGTGCGGGTGCATGTGCGTGCATGTTCGTGTACATGTGCGTGCGCGTGTGCATGTGCGTGTATTGGTGCCTGCGCGTGTGCATGTGCGTGTATTGGTGCCTGCGCGTGTGCATGTGCGTGTGCATGTGCTTGCATGCGCGTGTACATGTGCATGTGCGTGTGCATGTGCGTGCGCGTGTGCATATGCGTGCATGCGCGTGTGCATGTGCGTGCCTGCGCGTGTGCATGTGCGTGCATGTTCGTGTACATGTGCGTGCGCGTGTGCATGTGCGTGCGTGTGTGCATGTGCGTGTATTGGTGCCTGCGCGTGTGCATGTGCGTGCATGCGCGTGTACATGTGCCTGCGCGTGTGCATGTGCGTGCATGTTCGTGTACATGTGCATGTGCGGGTGCATGTGCGTGCGCGTGTGCATATGCGTGCATGCGGGTGTGCGTGTGCATGTGCATGCCTGCGCGTGTGCATGTGCGTGCATGTTCGTGTACATGTGCATGTGCGGGTGCATGTGCGTGCATGTTCGTGTACATGTGCGTGCGCGTGTGCATGTGCGTGTATTGGTGCCTGCGCGTGTGCATGTGCGTGTATTGGTGCCTGCGCGTGTGCATGTGCGTGTGCATGTGCTTGCATGCGCGTGTACATGTGCATGTGCGTGTGCATGTGCGTGCGCGTGTGCATATGCGTGCATGCGCGTGTGCATGTGCGTGCCTGCGCGTGTGCATGTGCGTGCATGTTCGTGTACATGTGCGTGCGCGTGTGCATATGCGTGCATGCGGGTGTGCCTGTGCATGTGCGGGTGCATGTGCGTGCATGTTCGTGTACATGTGCGTGCGCGTGTGCATATGCGTGCATGCGGGTGTGCCTGTGCATGTGCGGGTGCATGTGCGTGCATATTCGTGTACATGTGCATGTGCGTTTGCATGTGCGTGTATTGGTGCCTGCGCGTGTGCATGTGCGTGCATGCGCGTGTACATGTGCATGTTCGTGTACATGTGCATGCGCGTGTGCATGTGCGTGCATGTTCGTGTACATGTGCGTGCGCGTGTGCATATGCGTGCATGCGGGTGTGCCTGTGCATGTGCGGGTGCATGTGCGTGCATGTTCGTGTACATGTGCGTGCGCGTGTGCATATGCGTGCATGCGGGTGTGCCTGTGCATGTGCGGGTGCATGTGCGTGCATATTCGTGTACATGTGCATGTGCGTTTGCATGTGCGTGTATTGGTGCCTGCGCGTGTGCATGTGCGTGCATGCGCGTGTACATGTGCATGTTCGTGTACATGTGCATGCGCGTGTGCATGTGCGTGCGCGTGTGCATGTGCGTGTATTGGTGCCTGCGCGTGTGCATGTGCGCGCATGCGCGTGTACATGTGCATGTGCGTGTATTGGTGCCTGCGCGTGTGCATGTGCGTGTGCATGTGCTTGCATGCGCGTGTACATGTGCATGTGCGTGTGCATGTGCGTGCGCGTGTGCATATGCGTGTGCATGTGCATGTTCGTGTACATGTGCATGTGCGTTTGCATGTGCGTGCGCGTTTGCATGTGCGTGCGCGTTTGCATGTGCGTGCGGGTGCCTGCGCGTGTGCATGTGCGTGCGTGCGCCTGTGCATGTGCGTGTGCATGTGCGTGCCTGCGCGTGTGCATCTGCGTGCATGTTCGTGTACATGTGCATGTGCGTTTGCATGTGCGTGCGCGTTTGCATGTGCGTGCGCGTTTGCATGTGCGTGCGGGTGCCTGCGCGTGTGCATGTGCATGTGCGGGTGCGCGTGCGCATGCGTGTGCGGGTGCGTGTGCATGTGCAAATACGTGTGCGTGTGCGGTTGCGGGTGCATGTGCGGGTGCGTGCGCGTGTGCATGTGCGTGTGCGGGTGCGTGTGCATGTGCGGGTGCGTGTGGAAATGCGTGTGCGGGTGCGTGTGGAAATGCGGGTGCGTGCGCGTGTGCATGTTCGGGTGCGTGCGTGCGTGTGTGTGTGCGGGTGCGTGTGGATGCGGGTGCGTGTGCGGGTGCGTGCGTGCGCATGTGCGGGTGCGTGTGCGTGCGGGTGCGCGTGCAGGTGCACGTGCGTGTGCGGGTGCGTGTACAGTATCCCTGCATCCAGCACTGCTCACCATTCACCGGAGCATTCAGGTAATTCCCAGAGCTCAATCACACCTGTGCCTCTTAGCGCAACCACCAGGTTAGGACGTACAATAAAACTACCACTTAGATTTATGGAATAATTTTATTATTTTTTCACAGGGCTTTATTCTGAATGGTATGATGCTCTCTGGTATGCTGTGTACTAATCCATTTTTATTTTGCAAAAGAGAGCTGTCAGAGCCATTTACAATCTACGTCGCCGCGAATCTCTTAGGGAGCTATTTAATAGGGTTAATATTATGAAGGTACCTTGCCAATTCATTTATGAAAATATTTTGTATGTAAGAAACACAACAAAGAATCAACATCTTTTTAATAAAATAAGTAATAGACATAGTTTTAATACTAGAAATAAAGATAAATTAGATCCTTTTTTCAGATTATCTAATGTACATAATCTTTTATATGGGTTACTGTGTTAAATGTTACAACAATATACCTTGTGAAATATTGCAATTAAATGAAAGAAAATTTAAAACTTATATGAAAGTTACACTTTGTAAGCAAGGATATTACAAATTAGAGGATTATATCCAAGATAAGAATGCTTGGAAACATGCTGGTCCTGGTTTTCTTTGACATTGATTTACATTCTCTAATTACTTGAAAGTCACACCCGGACTTATTACTAAAAAAACATTTTAAAATTCCTCGGCCCCGCCACCACTCTGACCCCTGCTGGGCCTGCTGGCGTCGGGAACGCAGCATTAAGTCAGCCGTGTTCCTTGTGCCCTAAAAAATAAGTAAAATAGAAACAGTTATAAACTAAGTTTTTTATGTACAAAGATAATAATGTATTTTATTTAGAGCTGGTTTTTAAAAGGCCTTACCTTTAAAATTGTTTAATACTTGTCTGTTGTCACGGAAAAACAGACAAGAATTTTAAAATTTCAAAGATAATTTATATCTATGGATAACATTATGTGACATTTGAAAAATGAGCCCAATACAGGCAGTACTATTATAGGGCAAAAACTGAAGCTGATTTTTAGATTGTTTATTTGAGACCTGGGTTTTGTTTTCACTTTGCATACTATAATCATTTTAGAAAAAAATGCTTCGCACAAGATATAAGTTTTTGATACTTGTTAAACTAGGTTTTTTTTAGAATTGCCCAATAATATTGCGTATATCCTATCTACCTCTTTTTACTTATAGCTGTCAAGCCCTTTCGAAGTCGCTAGAGATTGACATTATTAACAGTTCACTTCTCTTAAGTTTTCACGGTGTTATTTCTAAAGAATAGATCGGCAGTAGCATGCAATAAAACTGAACGCGATCAGCACATCTAAATTGGGTTCAAGAGCTGTGAGTGTCAATACTGTCAATATCGCGTTCAGTTACATTAGTGTAATCCGCCCATAGTTCCGCCATGTAGCCCGATCTATAAAAAATACCTTGCCCTGAAAACGTGTAATATTTAATTTTTTATTTTATCCTACCTAAGTGCCCGACGCATGCACGGCAAACAATTGTTTGCACAACGGGGCCCATCGTTCCCACCTTGCATGCATCGAAACTTGAAAGCTTCATCTGTAAACAAAATAGAATAAATTACTTACAGCAATGTTTTATTATATTATGTACCGTACGTAGGTACCTACTACCTATGTAAAAAAAAACCGGACAAGTCTTTGTCGGCCTACGCACAATGAAGGGTTCTGTAGTTGGGATGTAATTTATCCCCAAGAACAAACTTAACATTTTAGTTGAAAAACATGTTCTCCCATACATTCCAACTGCAAATATAAGTTTGTACGCACAATTTTGAGAGATTTACATTAGCTTTAAACTCCCTCATGAAAGCATTATGATGAGCCTTAGTAGTGGAATGCAAGGTCTTAGAGATGTCCTCGAACATTTGTTCCACTTGGTCATCCGAGTGTGCCGAAGTCGGTGCGTAAACCTAAACCGCCTGGCTATACCTCTCGGTTAGCTTCACTACGAGGTACGCTACCCTGTCCTAAACACTGAGACTTCCCCAATGTTGTTACAAAGGGATCTGTTTACCTTTAACCTGAGTCCGCCTTAGAATAGCTGGTCTCCCTCTCGAAAATACAAAAGGTGGCCCAATGTAAGTTACTGTGTCCTCCCCCTCCCTCTCTTCGGATTTCACTCAAACCAAGAATGTGCCACATTTTCTTAAATAACTATAAAACCATTTATATTAAATTTATTTTAAATAATATTTGAGGATATTGAGAGACTAAGTCGTCAGGCTAGGTGGAGCGACGATCTTCGCAGGATGGTCGGTGGCAGCTGGATGAGAGTTGCCGAAAATCGAGTTGAATGGCGTGCAATAGGAGAGGCCTATGTCCAGCAGTGGACTGTTATAGGCTGGTGATGATGATGAAGCCCTTTCGTTTGGTATGGTACATGGTTAATTTGCAAAAAATATTTTTTTAATTTTCTTATCTGCCTCCCATCCAAAAGTGACATATTAAAAATTTATTTATTTACGTTACATGTCTATGTTTGGGTCACAGAAATTCATATGAATACCAAAGGACATCGATTTTGTCTGGCCTAGTACGGACTAAAAGTTAATACTTAATATTTAAAAAAATAACTGACTATAATTGGGACATGCTTATTCGTAAGAATTGATATGATTTTACGAGTATTTTTAGAACATAGAATAAGTATCAAAACTGTATTTAAAGCGCATGTATTTAAGTACACTGTTATGAACATGATATTTAATAATTGATTAATGTATCAATTTCATTTTTATACAAATAGATAAGTTCAGTCTTAAAAGTATTCAATGGCACCTTCTTTATCGTTCATAATAATTATTGTCACTGCCTGTCATTGTCACGAATTTGTCATTGATGTGTTACACAGAAGTAAAACTAACATATAGGAGGCATTAAAATACGAGTGTTTTGAACATACCATCTGTCGTAGAATCCGCCGCTCGTTTCTCTGGACGGCTGTTTGTTGATGCACGTGGGCTAGTTGAGATCCTGTAATTTTTTTAAAAATATTTATGAGGCCACTAGGTACAATGGGCTGCAAAAGACCATGGACAGTACAGAAACAAAATCGTATGAAGCGAGAAATGACGCCATCTAGCGTAAAACCAGTTAACGACTATCAAAGTGTAATTATGCTGTTACTAGATGGCGTTGGCGGCTTGTTTATGAAAATATTTTTGTAGTTTCTTTTTGTTTCTTCAAACATTCAAATAATTTATAATTAATAGTTTCTTTTGAAGAAAATTGTTGCTAACTATTAACTTATTATGTTAAAATTGAATATCTGATTTTCTAAGTTTTAGTTTTCAAACTTTAGAGGGCAGGTTGAATATGGATTTATAAATAATTAGTAGGTACTATAAATAATACTTAGATCGAAGAGTTATGACTAAGTTCAATTGATCGTTCGCTAAGTTATTTCGATTACTTCGTTCGAGTGCCTTTTGTTAAGTTTTTATTTATAATCAGATGATTTACCTACTTATTTTACCAAAATAAGTAATATTGATGTCGTTACAAGAGACATAATCAAGGCAAAAACTTGGCAAAAATAGCCAGAGAGACCGGTGTAAACGTAAGTAGTTTCATTTTTACACTTTTATATAAAAAACTCCATTATTTTTTAGTTAACATACTACATAATAAACATTATTGGGTATTATATATTTTTGTTTTAATGTTGCAGAGAAAACCAGTTGTTCTTTGGGTATGTATTTCATATTAACTTTGCTATTTGCATAGAGGCATAGACCTCTACGACCTATGTGGATATAATATTGAAAAAAGGAAAAATATCTTACGGCGGTAGCGGTGGGGGCGGAGGCGGAGGCATTAGATAAATTGGCAGCAACTGCAGTACAGCCACAGGTGCTGGCGCAGGCACAGGCTCAGGCGCAGGCACAGGCTCAGGCGCACGCACAGGCTCAGGCGCAGGCATAGGCTCGGGCAGTCGCGCACTCACAGGCCCTGGCGCACGCGCACTCACAGGCCCTGGCGCACGCGCACTCACAGGCCCTGGCGCACGCGCACTCACAGGCCTTGGCGCACGCGCACTCACAGGCCCTGGCGCACGCGCACTCACAGGCCCTGGCGCACTTACGATCACAGACGCTGGCGCAGGTCTGTACCTGCGCCTGACCCTGTGCTCTGCCGCAGGCACGGGCGCTCCCGCAGGCCCAGGCGCTGGCGCAGGGATGGGCTCTGAGACTACGTTCCCTAAGATGTATCCTTTAAAAACATTCAATAATAAGTACCTATTTCATTAATATAATTTAGACAGCTAAGCTGGGGCATTCGGGAAGCTAGTAGAAGTCATGCAAGTCTTTGGTGTTGTGATTGTGACTGAGGGGCTGCTAAACACTCAGGCTAGGAACTCCTCATGGAAAAACTCAACAACACTTAGCCACTTTGGCAAGATGAGAGAGAGAGATCCTCCTCACGCTCAGCAGACGTGCTTGCGGCCACTTGATCTACGAGGTAGTTAACCTTTACGCTTATTCGAATAATAACAAACATTAAAGCTGTAGGTATGGAAATCTTAGATTTAAAGTCAATTTCTCGGAATCAAAGCAGTAACGCAGTCTTAGAAAAACGTACTCAAACTCACTCAGATTTGCGCAATATAAATATTTGCAACTGTTGGGTAACAGGGAGAATTAGATCAAGTAGTTAGTGTTTGAAACAGCACATATCTAGGTATTAAAACTCTCGCCGAAAGAAAACTATTAGGAACGGCGCCTGAGACTCGGTTTTCGTGTTTCGGTGTTTTAGTAAGGCTTGTCATGAAACTACTTTTTCTACTACAGACTTGCTCGAAAAGTGGCTCTTAAAGCACCGTTTTTCGGTTCACAATGCAGTTTATTTATAACACGTGCTTTATAATTTGCATTCCAGCACTATTGCGGTAAATTGCGCCACAAATAAGTTCGCATTTAATCGACCCCCGGATCGAAAATTATTTCAATTACACTTCTTCAATTAGGTACATCTGTTACAGTCAAAACTCATAACCAGCCAAAAGTACTTTTAACTAGCAAAATCAGTCAAAAGTACTTTTGACTGGAAGCTCTCGACAATAGTACTTTTGACTGAAATTATAGTCAAAACAAGTTTTGCCCAATGGAGCTGGTTAAAAGTAGTCGTAAGTATGTTGCAATATTTAAATAAAGCAAAACAAAAATACATTTCTAATTTACTAGGTTCTCATTGTACAATAACGAATAATGTTTGTCATTTTTACTTCAATTAAAGTTCGATAATAATGATTAAAAAAGAATTAACGTAATTGTGATTATTGTATTGTATTTTTTTTCATATGTACTTCTTATATCTTCTTTGTTTTAATTATTACCTAAACCTTCGTAATAAACGAATTTAGAACATAAAATCTTTTATTACATCCTACTAACTGGTTGAAAGTGATTTTGACTGATGCTCTAGTGGTTAAAAGTAGTTTTAAATTAGGGCAGGTTTTTTGATCCGTAGTTAAACTCAACCAATTATTTTTTTTTTTTCGTTTTGCAAAATTTAACCATTAGTTACTATTTTTAACAATTGGTTTTTTTATCTAAGAATTAAAAAAACGGACCTAATGGCTTTAGGCAAAATCACTTTCAACCAAATATTGTCAGTTAAAATCACTATTAACTACAGATTTTCAGACAAAACTATTTTTGACCAACGTGTTCAGTCAAAATTACTTTTGTCTGGTTTTCAGTTCAAAGTACTTTTGACTGTAACACATCCATAGGACCTTTAAGTTGTGTCGTGTCGTAATATAGTCAACAGTAACGGTCAGAAGTCCAGAAGCAATTCCACAATACTATAGCATCAAAACTAACCGCACTAAGGCTTAGTACGCATTGCAATTAAACGCACTCTGTTTTGAAATAGGTCAAACGACAAACCGAGTACAAACACGCACCGCGTCTGGCGTCTCGATTTTACTTCAGTACCACTACGGATTTCTGGTGAGCATCGTGTGTTGTGGCTTTAGTTTTAAAAATTAAAAACGTAAACAACGTCGCAACCATAGGTACTGGGTACATCCACTGACAACATGACGTTCAAAAGTGTCTTTCATGTGCCTATTTGAAATAAATTATTTGACTTTTTTTAAACAGTTTAATGACATTTGACTTTTACTACAGAATGTAGATCGGTACTTTTGATAAATTATTACAAGCTGTGGGACATTATCTACAATAATATAATGTAGACACTATATTTCGTAAGGCAATGTACTTAGGTTAACCGCTGTGCGTGCACCACCATACTATTACTATGGGATCAAAAACATCGCGTGTCGTACAATCGCTAGCCAAATGTAGCATTATAACGTTTTTAAAATCAGTCACTGAAAAAAGTCGCTATGCGGCACTTGTATAGTAGTTACATTTTTCGCCTGTTTTAAACCGCTTCGTTTAATCGCACTCTGTTTTGGAATAACTGAAAACGCCAAACCGATTTCTGACGAGCAGCGTGTTTAGTGGCCGTAGTTTTAAAATTTTGAAAATTTAAACAACGTCGCCACCATAGGTACATCCACTAACTGGTAAAAGACATTTGAAAGGATTCTTTTGCAAGATGAACTTCAATTAAGTATAATGTTTTAGACACATTATCACTACTGACGTTGTGTCTGAGTCGGATGGCTTAACATAACCTCAACCAACTCCCAGCTGTGCTCAGCTGCGCTCGCCCAGCTGATACTGAAATGAAAACTGAAGCAAACAACGAAGCCAAAATCGTTCAGCGAAACGCGCATGGAGCTGAATAAGTGTGAGTACTCCGTTAGTCAATCCGAAAGAACGCGGTATCGGTCATGCCGCGCCGATGTGTTTCTTTAATTTACTATTAAATCTTTTATGTTACTTTCATAAAATATGAGAGTGGATTTGAAATGAAATGTGAATAGTGCTGGATTGAATAAAATAGTACCTACTTATGACTTTGTTGGTCGATGAAGTTAATAATGGGCGTTTGTGTTATTGCAGTGGTGTTTTGTTTGAATATCGTTACTCAAAATGCAAGCTAATGTATTGAAGCCAGGGCAAACATTGTCGCCTTACTTAGAAATGGGCTTAATATACCTCAAATTTGATGAAATCAAGTTATTTTTTAATTATTACAATGCAATGTAATAAAGTATTACCTATTTTCGTTTTAGAGATATACTGTGAGATTCGAGGAAGAAGGTAGTCTGACTGAAGAGGTATGTAAGTGGAGAGTCGCCGCTTATTAACCATGCTCAGCGACGAATGGTGGATGAATATGAAACGAATGGTTTCATACCAACGAGACGTTCTGCAGATCAATTTGATACATCATTGCGCACTGTTCGCCGCGAACTCCATGCCGAAGGTGCATCACCGAAAACCAGCTAAAAAACCAAGGATAATAACGGAGGTCACACGAAATATTAATTTTAAAGTGTCGGTTATGTATTTCTTATAGTGTTTGCTGTAGTAGAAATAAATTAGTTTATGATTGTAAGATTGAAATTGTAACCTAATTTTTATTATCAATACCTACCTACTTAGTACAAATTAGATATTTTTTATATGAAAATATTTGTAATACTTTATTTTCAACATAATTTGTCCCTTTTTATATTTTAATGGTTATCTAAGAATATAAATATAATTTATCCTTTTGAAAACTATTTTAATTAAGTACAATTATTACATTGCAATGGTTCTTTTCGTATTATATAAAATTTAAGTGGAGCTAATTTATAAAAATAAAACAAGAACAAAAAGAATAAATAGTTACTGAAATACGAACCCGGGGTGGGTTCGAATTTCAGTAACTATTTATTCTTCTAATCTAAGCATGTGCTCTTCGGGGCGGCCTACTTCTATGTGCCAACACTTAGAATGAGGCCGCACGGGCGTAGCCGGTGCGTTGCATAGTCGCACCGCTAATCGCTATGATTTTAACGCACTGAGTGCCCCAAGGGCAATCCGGTGTCCCAACCGGTTTACTACGACGTTGCAGCGTTGCAGCGTGTCGGTGTTGGGTATGGCAGTCTTTTATACGTTGCGACGACGTGCGGCGATGTGGCTTGTCCTATGACAGGCCACGTCGCCGCACGTCATCCTACATATAAACCACTATTGGTTTTTATGTAGGATGAGGTAGCGTCATCGCTCAGGCATCGCAACGCGCCGGTAACGCATCGTGTGGCTTCGCTCTTACTATACCAATCATATCGCATTTAAGCACTACTTTTGAGTCGGCTCGGCGCGGATGCCAATAAATCTTAAAACTTTGTCTAGTGTTGATCATAAGCATCTTATTAACATCACCTTCTCGTAGATACCTACTGTACCAGGTGGCTAGCATTTTCCCAACTATGTTGGGGTCAGCTTCCAGTGTAATCGGATTCAGCTGAATACCAATATTTTACATGAAGCGACTGCCTATCTGACCTCCACAACCCAGTTACTGGGTAATACGATACCGCTTGGTAAGCCAAGCGGTATCGTATTACCCAGTAACTGGTTCATGTAAAATACTGGTTGTCAAACTTTCGGGCTTCTGACGACCCGTAACAACTGTCAAAGATCCAAGAATGACAGCCAGGACCAGCGGCTTGACGTTTTTTCCGAGGCACGAAAGGGTCTCCGTATGTAAAGAAGGAAAGATTAATCATCCACGGACTTAGTAGCTTAACCTGATCAATCGACCCGTGTGGCTGTTATAAGTTAGCTACGAGCCACGTGTTATTGTTTGCGTTGAAGCATCACACACCCAGTGACATGCGTAAAACCGTGCGGGCGAATATAAACACTGAGATGCTACTGGACTTATGGCCTTTGACTGTACGTATCTTTTTGCTATAACGTACCTCGAAGTCCTGGGGTCATCGACACCACTAGCCGGTGACCCCGTCGCGGTCTCGGCAGCTGGATTTGCCGTGCCACCAACTGGCAAAGCGGTGCCATCTGTGGAAGCTGCGGCTCAGCCACCTGTTCACGTGGTGACGGCGGTGGAAGCGGCGGCTCAACCATCTGATGATGAGGTGACGTCGGTGGAAGCGGCGGCACGGCCATCTCGTGACGCGGTGCCGTCGGTGGAAGCGGCGGCTCGGCCACCAGATGGCGGAGCTGTGCCGCCAACTGGCAAAGCGGTGATATCTGTGGAAGCTGCGGCTCAGCCACCTGTTCACGTGGTGACGGCGGTGGAAGCGGCGGCTCAGCCATCTGATGATGAGGTGACGTCGGAGGAAGCGGCGGCTCGGGCATCTCGTTACGCGGTGGCGTCGGTGGAAGCGGCGGCTCGGCCATCTGGTGACGGGGGGATGCCGGTGGAAGCGGCGGCTCGGCCGCCTGACGACGCCATAACCTAGGCGGAAGCGGCGGCTCGGGCATGTGGCAACGCGGTGACGTCGGTGGAAGCGGCGGCTCGGCCATCTGGTGACGCATTGACGTCGGTGGAAGCGGTGGCCCGGGCGCCTGACGACGCGGTGACGTCGGTGGAAGCGGCGGCTCGGCCGTCTGGCGACGCGGTGACGACGTTGGAGGCGGCCCGTCTATGAGCCGCCTTAATTCCGACACCGTTAATGGCGGCATTCGCGGGGGCAAACTCTGCCTTGAATATAATAAGAATAATAATATATATCATTTCACACCACCTGCTTTAACTCCAAATTATATGTCATGCAAACCTAACCTAAGGCAAGTCATGTAAGCCGTAGGCTCTAGCCGGGCATTAATATTGAACTAAATTTAATTATGACCCGCTGGTCAATAATGTGATTTGGCTGCGGAATGTCAACTGAGAAAAACGTATGGGAAAATAAAATAAAAACTATTCATGTACAGTTTGACCAAAGAGTTCTTACTTCATAGGTTTTAGTCGGAAAATAATAAAGCTTCCGAAAAACAAATTAACTTCCAGCGATCTGTGGTTGACTGTAATACTAACTAAGCTGTGTTAAAATGAATTACCGAAAAGTTAATACAAAATGAACCGACAAAAAATGTTGTATTTAACAAACAAACATGAAGCTTATTCAAATTATAATTCTACGAAAAACATTCTATACTTTCAAATAATAAACTAAATTTCCAAAAACATACTAAACTTCCGAAAAAATACTAAGTTTCCGAAAAGTTATAGTTTAGTGAAATTTGCAACGTAACACGCATATACACACATCAACACTGTCTAGGGATATTTTGGATTTACTCAATTTACTCAAAATTTATTAAAAATAACATACAACATGCATATATTTTTATAAAGCCCATTTATCAGACTACACTCCTGAATAAAAGAAAACTATTTTTTTTTGCGTAAACAAATTTTTATTCAAATTAAGAATAAATGTGAAATAATGGTAAAACTAACAATGAATGTGTTTCTCAAGAAAAAGTGAAAAATAAGGAAAAATTAATCTGTTTTTAACAGTTATGTGAAAAATCAGTAATCAGTAAAACACCCCATGACGTTAATAACGGTCCTGCAACGGTTTTTCATGCTTTGGATTAAGTTATCCAAGTCTTGCTGCGGTATATTGTCCCAAGTCCGGCTAAGATGCAAAAAAAGTTGCTCTTCTGTCGCAATGTTTGCAGGGAAATTCCTCAAAGCCCTTCTTTGGAGCATGTCCCACGCATGTTCTATCGGGTTTAGGTCAGGCGATTGAGCGGGCCAGCCTAAGACCGATACGTCGTGCTCCTGCAACCAGCTCGTCACCACTCTCGCTGTGTGCGGACGGGCGTTATCGTGCATGAGCGTGAATTCTTGGCCCATTTGTAGTCGATGGGGGTAGATTATTGGTACTAGCATCTTGTTACGGTATTTTTCAGCCGTCATGATGTTTCTGATCCAAACGAGGTCGGTTCTTCCACCAACACGAATTCCCGCCCAAACCATAATTGTCCCGCCGTGGTATGAATAGACTTCCTGAGGATGTTGCAGACGGCTCTCACAACCAGGAACTCGCCAAACACGTACTCTACGTGTATCGGGATGGAAACCGAACCGGGACTCATCGGTAAACAGCACTACAGACCACTGGTTATCTTCCCAGAGCAAATTTTCACGAGCCCACTCTAGTCGTCGTCCACGATTTCCTCGGCGTAGTGCTGGAGTACGAAGCGGTCTGCGAGTATGAAGGTTAGCTTCATGCAGCCTTCTCCTCACAGTTTGGTCACTCACAAGCAACTGGTGCTCTGACTGGAGCCTCTGAACCAACTGCATGGCCGTAACATTTGGTTGTCTTCTCGCGGCAACTTGCAAAAATCGGTATTGTCGTTGAGTGGTAACGCGCTTCCCGCCTGGGTGTCTTTCAGCCACATCACCAGTAGTACGATAACGTGACCATAACCTTGATATCACGTTTTGTCTTGTTCCAATCTCCTCGGCAATACTCCGTTGAGTAGCCCCAGTTTGGAGCATGCCTACTGCCCTTAACAATTCCTCTCTCGTTAAATGGCGCCGCTGCATGATGCACACAATAACATTAATTCGAAATTAACCGATAACTTGTTATAAAACTTAAATTTGACACAAAAAAACAGGCAAAAACTACTGTAGGTAAATGAAACCTTCGGACTTCGCTACCATTATGCCGCGTAAGTCTTTTGTTTTTAATTTATTTTTTCAAATTCAAATTTAGAATCGTTCAAAAAGGTTTACAAAATAAGCTTTCTTCAAATGAATTTAAAACTGGCCAGTATTTTTTGAGTTTAATAACTTTATACAAAATATCCCTAGACGGTGTTGATGTGTGTATCTTCTTTAAATCGAAAGAGCTAGGTAAGGTTAGGTAAGAACTGTGACCACATAACGCACGAGCCGAGCGAGCGAAGCGAGTGGTGCCGCGGCAGCGGCCGGCGAGTGCCAGAAACATATTTTTGAATGTAAAACCAAACCACACAGTCACAGCGCCACAGTTATAAAATGTGTAAGATTGATTCTAAATTTATAATATATAATAGGTAAGTTACGATAAAAATGATGACCTGTAGATTTCAGTAAAACGCAATTTAAGCTGGTGGAAAAATATAACGTCAGCAAATATTGTATTAATTTTTCGGAATTTTCAGCATTTTATTCGGTCGTTTCTTTATTTGCTTATAAGTTGTCGATAAGTTAGTATTTAAAGCAGTAAATTTCATATTTTGAGTATGCTCATATTTTAATTTTTTTTCGGAGCTTTTATCACTACCCGTTTTAGTCGTCGTCGACGAACAAAATGATCGGTTGCTGTGGCGCGTATACCTGCCCGCGTTAGAATGTTGGATGAGCTGACGCTCCATTGACGATATTATTTATAGTGTTTTTGATGGAAATGCATGAAATTAGATTGAATAAACAAAAAAAACCGACAGGCAGTAGGTAGTTCAAACTCAGATTTGATGCCACCAACTACATCAGACTGCTTGAAATGTGAGCTAGTTTTGAATCTTAGTTGCAGTCGGGTTTTGATTTTATCATTATATTATCCGCCATTTTGTTTTCATAAAAATATAACTTAGCCTACAATCTTCGCGCGACCCAAATGAGTCGATAGACTCCTCATGTATTAAAATTCACCCCGCCGCGGCCGTTAGGATGTTTCGACGGTATAAGGAATTCCACATACAAAGATGATATACATTATACAAAGACACAGAGACATATATTATACAAAGTGACTTTTTTCAAGTGGGCGTGGATGGCCAAATCCGAAACTATGAGGAATAGCGAAAAGTACTCAAAGGAATCACGGACTCGATTTTGATGAAAACTAAAACTGCATCATTTGTTTTTTGAAAAATCAATATTTCTAGCCAGGAATCGAACCCGTTGAAAAAAAAACACACTGTATTATTACACCATTCGATAGTGTCCCTAATAAGGATCAAATTCTGGGATGTAATAACATACGGCAAACTTAAGGAAAATGAACTTATGGTCAAAAAATCCACGAACGTATGGTTGAAAATAAATAAACGAAAGAACAATTGTTGAATAAGTAACAAATAACCACAAATAAATAAATGATTGTTTAGTTTTATTATTTAAGTAAAAACAGTTGATTTCGTGTATGGAATGTTCGGCATTTGAAACAAATTTTGGCCGAATGCCGAAGCTTGGTTCAAACCGCCCAAGTTCAGTTTAACCGAATGTGAAACGAATTTCGGCCCATCCCTAGTTTTTTTTTATGACGGTGGTACCCAAACTACGTAGTTACCTGTATTTTGGGAAGCTCGAATCCGACAGTGGTCCTTGAAAGACCGGTGGCTCTGCGGGCTGAAGATTGAGCGGCACTGCTTGAAGAGCACACTCTTCCGATGGTGGCGGCGACGGTGGCTCGTACCACGATCCGTCTAGATACGGCGCCAACGGTGGCAGCTGCAGAGAACGTGGTTTTGGTTTATTATATTAATTATTAATTATATCGCTGGTATGAGATTTTTGGAGCAGTTATTCCCTACCTTTATTTTGCGCTTTTGAGTAGGTAGCAGTTTAGTGGTCGACAAGAAAGCGAGCACCGTGTATTGCATACTTACTATGACAGGATAAACTAGAACTGATCCTCATTGTCTTATTCTCTTGTTTTCTCAAAATATGTCAACCCTGACTCATCCTATCACGGCTTTATTTTCTTGTGTATATCTTTAAGCCCCCTAAACCTTAACCGACGTTACTGTGGGTAATTACAACTTAGGGACAGCACCACTTGGGTGCAGCCTATGAGTTTCCTACACACGAGCGGCTTACAGTGCCCTCCGTATCCAGTACAATAACGCGTTCAGAGCGGTGTTGGGGCTGCCCCGCTTCTGCAGTGTCTCGGGCATGTTTGCGGAAGCGCGCGGCGACTGTTTCCACACCACCATGCGCAAGCGTTGCGCGTCCTTGGTGCGCAGGGTGCGGGAGAGCTCCAACACAGTTCTGGCGATGGTTGCCGGGAGATTTGACTGCCCGCATATCGGACTTTGTTGTAGCAGGCATCTTGCCAGCTGTGTCCGATAATATTTGTCTTATGTGTGTGTGTGTGTGTATTTATGTATTCTGGTTGCTGTATGGGTGCTTTTGGGTTACCTGAATGAAATAAATGCTTTTTATTTTATTTATTTATTTATAATCTTAAAGATTGTGGCTGACAGGGTGTCATCTCCGCTGTGGAGGTCCCTTATTAAAACAGTCATTTAATTATAATTTTGATTTACATTTTAATTTTGATTCAAATTTTTATTCTAATTTTAATTTTAATCTACATTTTAATTATTATTTTTATTTTTGTTTGTGTAATATTGTTATGCATGATGTACCTTGATCCTTGATATCTGAATTAAAATTATTTTATTTATTTAAGTATTAATGTTTCAAACAATAAGTGTTGAAAAAACAGACGAATGTGTTAAGAATTAATGGGCGATTACGTAACAATTTAACCTGAATAGGGTTTGTGTAACAAAATTCTCATGCAAGTTTATACTTTCTTCAGATATGTAGTTTTGGAACAGACCATATGTGCAAAATAACTTTAGTTTCGGAAGTCGGTGGCTAAAAATTACAAAAAACTAAAAACACCAACTTCCGAGCACCTTTCCCTACGCGACACCGACGTTTCTCAATGTGTTTTGCGCTATGTACTATGTACTATGGCACCAAATTGGAAATAGCGAAAAAATTTGCTGCTCCATCTCACTCACTAACCTAACCGTTTTCTTTCCTCCTAACTAACCTAATTATTTTATAAAGTTGGTTTAGAAAAGTAAGACTATTATTTACCAAAACTCTCCTAAAAGTTTGCAGCTGTAGCGGTTGCGGAGGTTGTGGTGACGGCTTTCGCGGCGGCGGCGGTGGCGGACGTACCTGTGGTGGTGGTGGTGATGGCGGCGGCGGTGGCGGCGGCGGCGGCGGGAATAATTGTGGTGGTGGCGGCGGTGGTGGAAGCCACGGTGGCCTTGGTAGATGTACTTCTTCTGGTGGTGGCGGTGGTGGCGGCTGCCTCGGTGGCGGCGGCGTCGACTGCGGCCGCGGCGGCGGTGATGTCGGTGGTGGCGTCGGTGGTGGCATCGGCGGTAGCGGTGGTGGTGGTCCAGGTGCGTCTCTTCGCCCGTTCATCTGCAAACAAGTTTCTTTCTTTTTAACCAAAACTAGTTTCATAACCCATACATTTAACATTTTTTAATTCGATTTTTGGAGTTAAAACAAAAGAGGGAGTTAAAGTAGAAATAAGTTTTTGTTACTAGAAAAGCGATAGCTCCTAATATTTTTTAATACCAAAAGCTGCCTAACAACCCGAAAATCCTACCCTCATTCACTTTCTCGTTTGGGCCGCACGTTGAAATAATGGAAAGACATTTACTCCATCGCCTTCAGACCGTAATTGAATGTACTTACCTAATTTGAATCCAGAGCAGGCTGTCTTCAGAACAGATAAGTCATGCTCTGGACAAATACTCCGACTCCGGAAATTACTGACTTCATCCTTGTCGATCTGCCAGAAGCATAAGCGGTACCTACGGACAAAATGACAAGGTCAGACTTGATCTTGCTTGAATTGTGTGTTAATTTTAGGTGAAATGTTGTTTGATAAGTAGCCTGTTTGATAAAATACTGTAAAAACTTTATGTACCGTACTTGAAATCAATCAAAAAGTTTATTTGTGAAACATAGATGTTTACATAAATAGGTGCGCTATGTTTTGTCATATTATTAAGATATACAAAGGAGATTGACCAAAACCAGTCTTGAAAAGTTGCACGTATGAAAACCAAATTAATATACAAATTATTTGCTTATTTTTTACAAGCTTTTCACTTCAGGAATTTGTTTTCGTATCCGGAATTATGATTTTAAGATAAACAGTAAATTAACGATTGCTAGGTACATTTCCGTATAGTCATGATGGACGTTTCGTTCTCTTCATTTGTACGAGTTACGTAAGTATGAGCCTTTACATAAAAACATCACGAAAATGATATTAAACTCCTAAATAGCTAAATAATTAGTAATATCATAATCATAACGTAGCTACTGTATATGTATTTCATAGTTCCGTTGTGAAAATATTTATTTTTCTTTTTCGTCTCACGCAGATGCAACTGTCAAGGCAGATGACAGACGTACCGGTAGGGATGACGATTATTCCTAAACAAGATCGATTTTTAAATCTATCTGAATCGCAGGAAAGAATCGATTCAGCAATAAATTGAGTTCTGATACATCTGTTCCCGCCATTATTCTACATCGACAGCTTTACTATAGATAATCACTTATTCGTAAATTAAACAATATTCTTGGTTACAAAAAACAGAACAAAAAAATTGCGTATCAAAACTTAAAAGTTGCAATCTGCAGCAAAAACATCGCAACTCGTTTTCAAGTTTCTAAAATCGATTAAAAAAATCTATAATTCATTGTTTATGATCGATAAAAAAAAAAACAATTAACTTGATCTATAAAATCGATTCTAGGTCGCCATCCCTAAGCCGGCGCCTGCGGAAGCCGCCATTACTGTTTATGTGTCGATTGTGAATAGTCACCGCGATTAATCTCTCCATTTAAATAGTAATACTTACGGAAATTCGTTGGTGTGTTTGTTTTAAACAACTTAGCGTGTTTCATGTAACTAACGACAGGACGTTTTCATATTTAATTGTGTTTTATTACGCCAGGACGTTTTTGTTTTGTGTTTCTGAACTCTTTTGAGATTTTAGTCATGTCGATGCTTGATTCTGATCAACCGATGCCGGTGGTAATGAGAAGCCGATGTGTCAATTATTCACTTTTGATACCCAGAAATTACCCGCAATATTCCTTGCAACAAGCGTCTACGACGATGATTACTATATTACGATCTTGGATATCTCCTACTGAGGTAAGTTTCACTATATTAAATACTTCTAGATTATCAGACATGCTAGCATCCTGTACTTTGAATAGCTGACTAATATCCTATAACCTTAGTGCGGTGCAACTTCTAAGTTGTACCATGTTATTAAACCTAACAAAGATTTTCTATTGATCCTTTAATTAAATCTTGGAATAGTGAACTTTGATGTGAAGAATACAGTAATGTAATATACTGATGTAGGTACTGTATAATAAACCAGAATACTTTTTTGATTTGTTTCTAATCTCGGGAATTATTGTGTTGATTTGAAAAATGTATTTTATTATATGATTATCAGATTCATGAAGAACACTTCAGTAGTTTAGTTTAGGGTATAGTTTACAAGTCCTATAGTTTACAAGAATATGTGGGGAACACAGCAAAACACAGCTTTGCATGGGTGATAAAAATCTTTTGAAATTCTCGGTTTTTTCTCTATTATGATATGCATGTTTTCTACACCTAAACCTTGCCCATGAATCGCCCTGTCTATCGGTGGAAACTGCATGTTTATCTGTTCAGTACTTTTTGAGTTTATCATATTCATACAGACCAACAGTTACAGTAATAAACAGTTTTTAATCATAGAATGTGTATTCAATAAAGATTTACAATATGCAATGATTTTGCAATGTGTATGTGTGTGTCTTTGTTATATAATAGTTATGTGAAGATTCAATGATGATTGATGATTGGTGAATAACCTGAGTTAAATATTTCAGAAAAACAGCAACATTGAGAAATAATTTCTTTTATTTCAGCTTTCATCACAAAGTGTACTATGTACGGAGTGTATGGTAATACTTCAAGTTCGAGCAAGCACATTCATTGATGGAAATGCTCTACCATTGCCTGCATTTGGTCACAGAAGTCTATGCTTTTCTTGTGGAAACTCTATTTTACGTACAACAAGAACACATGCGTGAGATCTGACCACCAAGAAAGGAACATTATATTAAGAAAGGTTCCACTGCACTTGGCAAATATTTTTTGACTTACACTTATTTCTATAATGTTAATTTTCATTCTTGGGGAACTTCACTTCCACCCAGAAAACTGCAGCAAAACAACTATGTTGTTTCTGTGAGTGTATAAGGTCACCGGTGAGTCAAAGCCAGCGGTGATTTCTAATAAAAGTATTTGAGTTTGAGCAGTAATAATCTATACACTGGACTAATGCTGATATTTTTCTCAGTAATAATAATATTGTCTTATCATCGTTCCTGGTAACCAGTCCACTTAAGACTTCAAAACCCATAGCCCTATTAACTTTGTTTTCATATGTTGCAATAGTTTCCCACCAACTGGGGGTTGTCCTTGGGTGCGATAGCATAGCGCATACCGGGATAGTCGTTGGTTGGTACCACATTCCATTAAAAGTGTCTAAAAGGCCTCTGCAAGTTGGTTCGGCTCCTCGTAAGCCTTCCAAAGGTACAGGATCCCAGAGTTCTGAGATATACTGACCCATGTAATAATATTGTATTAGTGCTAATATTAGCAGTACAGCGTTGGAAGGCCTCCCACAAGGTGGATGGATGACTTTGTGATTGTCGTGGGAATCTGATAGGTGTGTGGCGCACAGGACTGTTAGGTGTAGCAACACTTGAGGCCTATGTCCAATTGTGGGCGTCTTTCAGTTGAAATGGTAATGATGATTGTTTTATTTTAACTCTGAATACATAGTATGTCAATTTGTTCTTTTTTAGGTTTCAAGATTGGAAAGAGTATGTAATGCTTGTTGGTTGGCAGCTTATAGAGAAGTGAGACGTCAAAACCAACATAACACCAATCGCCCCATTCTGTCTGAAGTAGGAACGAGTGGAGAATTTAATATACCTGTACCGCCACCCCTTCCGCAACATTCCTCACAACATTCCAGGCAACCTTCTCCAGCAAGAGCTAAAATAACATCAGCAGTACACAGACGTGCTGCTAATCAGCTAGTCATTGCATATTTGTTGACTGTTTCGAATCAGAACGTTTACTTATACCTGCTGCCATAAAGGAGCTTTTACTTTTAAATCACAAGTTTTATATACCTCCAGGAGCACGAATATGTAATTATCACTTAAATCATGGCCATTGGAATCAATTAACCTCCCAGTTAAGAGACTTTACTGGTACACAGTTTGACAACATTTTAAATATGTTGCAGCGAGCTGCCAAATACCACTGATTTTTCGAATATTGCAATTATGCCAGAATATTTATATCATTGTTGGTTAAGGTATGACTTCTAATCAATTTTATGATTTATTAAATTCTATACCAAATCTATCAAACTCTGTACAGTCAGCATCAAAAGTCGATGATCACATTCAGATTTTCAAAATCACTACACCCATAAATCGCTCAACAAGATATGGCGCCAGTATTGAATGAACATCATTAAAGTTTAAAATTAACTGAACACTACTCGTCAAAGGTCACTGAACACCATTTTGTCAAAAATTGCTGATCGTTATGCGTTACGCGCCCCACTTCTACTCTGCTACGTCACTGCGCTGCTGCTGCTTTGTCGTAACGCCTTCGCTAAAGCTAATAGCAATTCTACGCTCTCGTTACTTATTGCATATTGATACCATAGCAAGATCGCACGACACATAATGTTTGGTACGAAGCGAACGCCACCTAAACCTGCACTACGATCAGAGCAATCGACTTCTGAACCGGACCTAGCAAAAATAACATCAGAAAGTGAGCTGAATATTACGACTCGTAAACGTAAACAGCCGGAGTGTGAACATACTACACAAATTGAAACTATGCATACCGATCTGAAAAAAACTCTAGGTGAATGGAAGACTAGCTTGGATGACAACTTATTGGTTATTAACGACAACATAAATAGTATAAGGAGTGACTTAGAGACGTACATGAAGGAAACAAAAATAGAAATGGACTGTCTTCGCTCTGAAAATATCAAAATTAAGGCAACTGTAGCTAAATTGTCAGAGGAGGTCGCTGAAACTAAATCATCTGCTCAATTTATCTCAAACCAATATGATGACTACCAAAAACAGTTTAACTGCTTGGAAGAACGGCTTTCGAATCAAAGTGCATTAAAGGCTCTCGAAGCTAAAATAGACTACCTGGAGCAGCAAGCCACACAGTGTAACATGGAGTTATCAAATATTCCGGAACGGCGGGAGGAGAACTTATTTACTATTATAGCAGAAATCGTCAAAAAAATCGATTTAGCTATACCACGTGATGAGATAACCACCGTGCATCGTGTCCCCCATGCGGCGTCCAACGAGAGGCCGAAAAATATTATCGCTAAGTTCAAAACTCGTTCTCTAAGAGATAATATACCTACTTAGCGATTACCGACTTAAAAAAGGTCTCACTTCGACTGACTTAGGCATTTCTGGTGCATCTCGTGCTGTCTATGTTAATGAGCACTTGACTCTCCATAAAAAACAACTGTTACGAGAAACTCGCGAGGCGGCAAATATACAATACAATTATAAATTTGTTTGGGTTAAGCTCTCTACCATACTTGCTAAGCGATGCGAAACATCTCCTACTATAGCCATAAAAAACATAAACGATTTATGTAAAATCACAACTAACAACAATATTTAATTAACAAATTTAACTAAAAGTTTTAATAGTGATATTGAAGACCGTTACAATGGCTTCTAATACAAGTGACTTTTGTATATACTATCAAAATAGTAGAGGTATACGCACAAAGCTGAACACTGTTTATATGAGTATTCTATCCAACTGTTTCGATGTCATTATTTTAACAGAAACATGGTTAATCCCCACAATAAACAATAGCGAATTTATTGATAATCGATATATTGTCTTTCGTTGTGATCGTAATAGAAAGGCAACCAATAAGTCTGATGGGGGTGGTGTGTTGGTAGCTGTATTGCAAAATACAACCCCGTTAGTGTCTCGCTTCAGTCGCAAATTGTAGATAAATACTTTGAACAAGTTGTTATAACAATACCTAGTAATAACGCTGCCACACAAACTCTCATCAGTGCAGTATACATTCCTAATAATTCGCCACTCGCTGTATATAACTTACATTTTGATTTAATGGATAATTTAATTAATTCAGTTAATATCGACAATTTACTGTTACTCGGAGACTATAACTTACCGACGGCCAACTGGACAAGACCTCATCCTGGTCTAAACTCCTTTACTTGCATGGGCAATTCTGCAATCTGTCACCGCCTAAGAAACTTTATGACTATTCACGATATTCAGCAATATAACCAACTAGCTAATTTTAACGGGCGAATTCTGGACCTCCTAATCTCTAATACTACTTGCCATGTATATAAACCTGATCAGGATCTGCTTCAAGCTGATAATCACCATCCTCCTTTTAACACTCTTCTTTCATTAAATCTTAAACTTTCTCCCATGTCCTTTATGCACGCCTAAATATAATTTCCGTAAGGCTGACTACATCCTTATTAATAGAGATATTGACGAAATTGATTGGGACATGGAATTAGATAGTGAATCAGCCGAAAAAAACGTAGACGTTTTCTATGATCACCTATACGGTATAGGTAATAAAAAACCGGGTCCCTCTTTCCAAACCGAAAAACTCTAATTTTCCAGTATGGTTTTCTAAAGCCCTTATACATATTTTTAATTATAAAAAGAAAGCTTGGACAAAATGGAAAAAATATAAAAACTTATCAGATGAAATTTTCTCCTTATATAGAGATCGTTTTAAAACAGAGTGTATCAAATGCTATCGTATCTATATTAACAGTGTAGAGGATAGTATTCCACAAAATGTCAAGCACTTTTGGGCATACATTGCTAAACGCAAAGGAAAATCTGGGATTCCTTCCAGAATGTATTATAAAGATGATACATCTACTGACCCTATTACAATATGTAACCTCTTCTCAGCCTTTTTCCAGTCAGTTTACGAGCCATCTAGTCTAACACCGGACTGGCCCTGCCCCTGAACAACCCATTGTCAACGACACGTCTCTTTGTAGCTTACATTTTAGCCTTTCCTTAATTTGCAAACAATTAAAGATGTTAGACTTAAATAAAGGGTCAGGACCAGATGGGATACCTCCTTGCTTTTTAAAATGGTCAGCGAATACAATATGCAAACCATTATTCAGGATCTTCAATCAATGTATTAACAATGGTTCGTTTCCTACCATCTGGAAAAAGGCTAATATAGTTCCTGTCTTTAAAGGTGGTTCCAGACAAAACATTGAGAATTATCGGCCCATTTGTCTTCTTTCTACACTAGCTAAACTATTTGAAAAGCTTGTTCACCACGAGATATATCATTCCGGAGCAACATGGCTTTGTGAGACGAAAGTCTACTGTTACCAACTTAATGATTTTTACTACCTACTTATTTAATAATATGGACATCCGAGCCCAAAGTGAAACAATTTATACTGACTTTAAAAAAGCCTTTGATAGAGTTGACCATATAATACTATTAAATAAAATTTCATATAATGGCATCAGGGGAAATTTATTGCGCTGGTTCCAGTCTTATATTAGTAATCGCAGTCAAACTATAGTAAGTAATGGGTACCATTCTAACACATTTTTGGCAACATCTGGAGTTCCGCAGGGATCAATTTTGGGTCCTTTGTTATTTATTATTTATATTAATGATATCGGTAATTGCTTTCAAAACAGTAATTTTTTGTTATACGCCGATGACCTTAAAATTTTTAAGAAAATTATATCGTTTAACGATTGTTATCTTCTTCAAGACGATTTAAATAGATTATCAAATTACTGTACTAAAAATAATCTAAAATTAAGCATCGACAAATATAAATACGTTAACTTTACCAAAAACAAAAACGTAATTAAGTACAATTATTGTCTCTGCGACGAACTCCTTCTTAAAGAAACTGAAATTTGTGATCTGGGTGTTCTTTTGGATTGCAAACCTCACCTTAATTTACACATTGAAAAGATAATAGCTAAAGCTTTCCAAATGTACAATTTTGTTATGAGATCGTCATCAGATTTCAAACGCCCAGTCACATATCTACATCTTTTCAACTTTTTAATACGACCGCAAGTAGAGTATGCGTGTATGATATGGGACCCTTACTATGCAAAATATGATCAAGCATTAGAAAAAATTCAGCGTAAGTACTTGAAAACAATGCAGTTTAAATGTCACTTGGAGCGTCTGCCGTATGAGGAGTCGTTGCAGAAATTTTAGCTACTAACACTACATTCAAGGCGTCTGCTACTCCAAACCATGATGCTCCGTGGACTGATACACAACAAGTTTGATTGCCCTGAACTTGTGAATAATATATTTTATTTCATGCCCAGAACTGTAATAAGGCGAGAGGCGCGCGCTTACCCGCTCTTTGCTACGACCTCTAGTCGTACAAATGCGGGTCAACGGGCACCTCTTCACAGATTGCCCAAAATATATAACCAACATTTTGTTAAAATAGACATATTTACGTTAGCTCATAATGTATTTAAAAAAGAATTAGTTAATGCACTTAAAACCTAATACCTAATTAAGTATAATATTAAAATAAGCCCTACCTTTCTTCCGTACTGTATGTAAGTAAATTAATACCTACTTATAGTAATATGTGGAGACGTTGATTGTACGTTAACCCACTTTATTGTATACTTAGATGTAAGACAAAATGTACAATTGTTTGTTTTCCCTAATAAAATAAAATAAAATAACATTCAGTTTTACAAAAGTCACTGAACAATATAAAATGCTTGTTTTGGTTATCTAGTGTAATCACGGCAACGTCCAAAAATGACTTAACATCATAAATAACAAATGTTACTGAACATTACTTTGTTTCGGATTCGGATACGTAGCGTGTAAATTTATACTATCAAAAGTAGCTGAACTGCAAACTAAAAAAGTGCTCGTTACTATCTTCAGAGTTATAAATCCAATCTTGTCCTATCCAAAATAAATCACGTAAAAAAAAAAAATATGCATGTAAATTTCGAAATTAAATTCCAAAAAAAATTGTTTTTTTTTTCATAGATAGTATCAATGAGAAATATTAGAAGTGGGTGTTCAAGCGGCAAGCACATTTTTAAGCCTATTTTTCAAAATAAGCTCGCAAGCATGATTATAAAGGTAAGCATATTCCGCTTAAAAATTAGTTTGTCGACGTCATCTAAGCTTTCTATATTACGATTGAATAGTAGCCTTATTTTTATAGCAATAAGACTCATTTTCAAAAATCACGCAGATTCTGTTTGAATTTATACCGTCGACTTAGTTTATGATTTTTATAGTACGATTGAATTAGAACCTAATATGTGTGCATCTGTATATATAAGACTCATTTTCAAAATTCACACAAAATCCGTTTTAATTCAATTCTTTGGGAAACATAGTTGTGGGTGGGTATTTGAAAAACTGTTTACCCTTGAATGTAAAAAGAATATTTCTACTTAATTATCACTTTGTATCGGATGTAGACCATTGCGGTTGCAATTATTTATCATATATAAATATTGTATTAGTTATCAATTGCGCTTTAGTGACAAATAAACATTATAATGCCATTTAATGTTCATATTACTGCACATGAACGTCACAGAATAGTGATATTGCGAGAAGAAGGACTTTCTGTTGCCGAAATAGCTAGAGAAATGGGAGTTGCTGTAAGTTATTTTATTTTATGTATTTTGCACTCCTCGAACAAGGGAAAATCTACTAAATCACGCCATAGAAATCTGGGAAGATTTTAGGGGACGAAATACTTGTGCAAATATGATGAACTCCATGCGAGAACGTCTCCAAAATGTCATCGATGCCAATGGGGGACACACTAGTTTTTAATTCTAAGTAGTTTAAGCCTAATCATAATTGTAATTGATAAAAAATTAAACCTTGTTTTTGTTTATAAAACATTGATTTGATTATGAAAGTTTAAATTTGTTGATTTTTAATAAAAACAAATAATAGTTATTAACTGTATTGATTTATCGAACCATTTAATTTCATTTTGTTGATAATAAATAAAAGGGTGGTGATTTACATGTGCATGTGTCTACTTAATTTATATACCAAACACAAATATACCTACCGAAAAAAAATACACAGACATATTAAACCCAAAAAACATTTCATTTTGTTCAGGGACTTTAGAGATAAACGATGGTATGCTATTTTTGTCAAAAATTTGTTCAGAGACGAAGAATGTTATGCTTTTCTTACTATAACTTTGTTTAGCAACTTTTGAAAAGTGATGGTCACCTACTTATGCCCTTTTAGGAAAATCATTTATTTCTGGCGCTTGTCATGTTGAGCGATTTAGGTATAATACGGTGTACAGCGATTATGAAAATCTAAATGTGGTCATCAACTTTTGATGCTGACTGTAACTAATGCCACTATTGCTTTGTGCATGTATTTAGTTAAGCTGAGAACTGGTGACAGTAATGAAAGATTGGCTACACTATTTGAGAAATCTCGAACTACCTTAGAACGCTGGATGAATTCAGCTAGAGAGTGTCTAACTAGATAGTTTGTACCGATGCATTTGGGATTTAATCACCTAACCGTAGAAGATGTTACTTCTAGAAACAGAATAATCCCAGAAGGATTATTCGGCAATCCTCATTTGCCCTCAAATACCAAACCAGCAATAGTTATGTGTGATGCAACTTATGTATTTATCCAAAGTAGCGCTAATTATTTATTTCAAAAACAAACTTACAGTTTGCAAAAACTGGATAATCTAGTTAAACCGTTTAGGATGGTATGTTGTGATGGTCACATAATTGATTGTCTAGAGCCTTATAAAGCTACCACTAATGATGCTACAATTACTAGTTTAAACCTTCGTAGTGAGGAATCTGGTCTAAGGTAATTTTTCCGGGCCGGTAACATTTTTATACTTGACAGAGGATTTAGGGATGTCATAAATAAATTACAAGAATATGGCTTTGTGACACACATGCCAGAATCTTTACTTGAAAATGAATTTCAATTTACAACACAATAAGCAAATCGGTCTCGTTTTGTAACCATGTGTCGCTGGGTTGTAGAAGTTGTTAATGGGAGAATTAAGAGGGATTTCAGACTCTTTCGGCATGTATTTAATAATCGTGCTGCTTTGCATTTAAAGGACGATTTTAGAATTTGTTGTGCGCTAACTAATAAGTTCCACACATCCATACAGGATCCACCGGAGGCTGCAGAGTATGTAAGAATTGCAAAAGATAGGCTTGCACTTGAAAACTATTTAGCAGTATATGTTGAACGAGAACACCTTAATAGAAGGAGAGCGAATTACCAAATGATTGATCAGGATACTCCACATTTTACCAGGTTTCCGCGACTTTCAATAAATGATTTGAAGCGATTTGCCGTTGGCACCTACCAGCTTAAACAAGCTAGATCGTACTATGGGGAACATGTCCGTCGAACTGGTACATATTATGTGGAAGTGAATAATGAGGTTGAGGATGACATACCTCTGATTTTAGGGTACAATAACTACCTCTTGAGAGGCAGAATTAAATCGAGGCACGTTAATAGTCGCACCTATTTTACGTATTTATTCATTAGCAAAGATGATGCTGTAGCTAATACATTAGATGCAATAGTCGGCTACTCATGCAGTTGCCTGGTTGGAAAAAGAACTGTGGGCTGTTGCGCTCATATAATGAGTATAGTTTGGTTCTTGAGCTGGGGACGTTATAACGATATAACTGCTCCAGCTTCGTATTTAAATATTTATTTTGATGAGTATGAGGAATAATAAAGGTAATACTATACTACTGTACTCTACTTAACACAATGGTATTTCTGCTGATTTTACATGTCCAATACGTAGAACATCTATAGGTATACTTGTTGTAACATTAAATACACTTAATGACTACCTACATGAAAAGTCTGTTCATATTATGTGCTTTATACCTTTGTATACATTAGGTAGGTAACTTATTTATTTGTGTATAGATCTGGGATAAATTGAAGTTAATAAAATAAAATCTCTATCTGACTGAAGTTGTTTTATTTCGATAATGTCACATCAACAATCAATCATCACTTTTCCGCATCAATGAGGTCTTGCATTTTTGATGACATAGTTTATTTACATATTGGGCACGTAATGGAGTTTTTCTAGTGGAAGTAATTTTTTCAAATAATTGTGTTTCTTTTCACAAACAACGCAGTTTTCAAAATGTATAATGCTGGAAGAGTCAGTATTTTTAAGACTTAAAATATGGTCTACAGCTATCCGTTGTTTTTAGATTACACATTGCTCTGAAACATCTTTTCTGCATTATTTGTTATACTAAGTTTTCGTAGTATATTATCAAATTTTTCGTGAAAAACTGACAAGTTATATTTGGTTATCATATGCAAATTATTATTGTTGCACGCCACAATTAATGCCTGGTACATGGTGACATTAGTTACCACTAGTGCCATCTAGTATCAAGTAGCAGAACTAATGTACCACTAGCGCCATCTAGTATCGAGTAACAGGACTAATAGATCCTTCTAGAAATTTCGATACTAGAACTATCGACATCTGGTCAGTCGGGGCCGGTATGTACTTGTAGCCAAAACAATCATCATAGCACAGTACCACGTTTTAGACATCTGATAAAGAAACACGGAAGCAAACAGCCCTGAGAAGAACTGACGCCACGTTTTGACAAGACGTTAAAGAAACAGGAGTATCAGGACTGCAGATGCCACACGCCGACATCGTGTTCTCCAGGAACACCAGGGTTGTCCAACCTCGGTTCGCGGCGACTTCCTGTCTTCTATCGCCGCGCCCGATAAGTTCGCTAACACAGATCTTCACACGACGGTGGCCGCCTCGGAAAGGAAGCGCGGATTACTAGGCACCTATATTTACGCCTTCGGCGCACAGGCGACACCGTGCGGAAACCATTTGACAATCCGCTGTCGTGTGATTGGTCAAAAATGCGTTAAGTAATTTTATTCGTTATATTTTTTGTAAATGCTGGATTAATTTAATGTACACGTTTTTATTGGTTAGGTCATATATTGTAAATAGTATATAAGTCGCGTTATTTTACCAAAATATACATCTTTCAATTCATACATCAACGAGTATTTTCTTCAACCTTCTGATATCTCAAGAACCTCCAAAGTGGTGACCCCGTGCCTAAAACACAGTGAAGAAATTCAAGATCACCGAAGCTCAGCCAATATCGCTTAATCACGATATTCAAGATGTCAAATCCCTGCCAAACGGAAGAACAATCCAGCCCAGCATCAAACCCAGTCACGAAAGCGGAAGCTGCCGGTATATCTCTCAACATGCGCATTCCACCTTTCTGGCGCGATCGACCACGACTCTGGTTCATCAGCTTCGAAGCAGCAACCAACGACCTCAAGAAAGGCCAGGGCCAGCTCGCACAGATGGTCATTGCACAGCTCAAACGACAAGACGTTGAGCAGATCGCGGACCTACTATACAACCCACCAGAGACGGACCAATACAAGGCCATCAAACAAAGGGATGACCCTTTCTTGCCGGCTGTCTAATTCCTCGTAGGTGGATATGAATCCACCTACGACGAATTAGACAGCCGGCAGTTCCAAAAATTGCTGTCCGAGATGGAACTCGGAGACCAGAAGCCGACACAACTACTCCGCCGCATGCGAAACCTCGCCGCAGATAAAATTCCAGAATCCACTCTGCGACTTATGTGGACAAATCACCTCCCATCACACGTCCGCTCAGTCCTCGCAGTCAGCGAAACGTTCAGCATAAAGACAGCACTCGACGAACTCGGACTACTCGCAGACAAAATAATGGAGCTGACAGCAGCAACAGAAGTCGCAGCCATGCATGCACCAGCACCACTAGCACCATCCGCACCGCAGGCAGATACGCAGTACCTTATCAGCGAAACAAGGAAGCTATCGCTAGAAATAGCCGAGTTAAGAACAAGACAATATCACAACAACAACTATCGCCGCAGTCGTTACTCATCTCGCAACCGCAGCACATCACGACCACGCAGCCGAGAAGCTTCCCCATCTCCATTCTGCTATTATCACCGCCGTTTCAAAGAACAAGCTAGGCGTTGTACATCGCCTTGCTCGTTCAAGAAGCAAAATCCGGAAAACTAGACGGAACGTTGGCAATGGCGGACACCGGCGTTCAAGAAAAGTCCCACCGCCTATACATCACTGACAAAACCTCGAAACTCTCCTTCTTAGTCGACACTGGAGCAAATATATCCGTGCTACCGAGGAAAAAGGGACAAATACCAATACCATCACCATTCCAACTATACGCAGCGAACAACACAACTATAGCTACGTATGGAGAGAAAACATTAACACTCGATCTAAATTTACGCCGTCCGTACTTGTGGAAATTCATCGTAGCTGACGTCACAAAACCCATATTTGGAGCCGATTTTCTCAAGCATCACCAACTCATCGTCGACTTGAAAAACCGAAGATTAATCGATGGTGTGACGAGTTTAAAGGTAAACGCCCCGGTACGAGTATAGAGCGTGCCCACCGTACGCAGCATAGATATGTCGCAGTCATACCACGACATATTAGCCCAGTATCCCGGCATAACCAGATTGACATCGATGCAATTAAACTCCGATATCCACGTGCAACATTTTATCGAAACAACAGGACCACCAGTACACAGCCGAGCCCGACCGATACCACATCTCTTCGAAACAGTGAAGAAAGAATTCGAAAATATGATCGAACAAGGATTGTGCAGACCTAGCAAAAGCCCATGGTCATCACCTCTACACATCGTCCCCAAGAAGAATGGCGATATTAGAGTTTGTGGTGACTATCGCAGACTCAATTCCATCACCATACCAGATCGCTACCCCGTCCCACGCATCAAGGACTTCACTCACCAATTATCCGGAAAAACTATCTTCTCAACATTAGATCTCAATCGTGCATACCAACAACTGAGCGTAAGAGAAGAAGACAGCCATAATAACCCCGATGGGATTATTTGAATTCCCACGTATGTGTCCTGGTTTGAAGAACGCGGGACAAACGTTTCAACGTTCTATCCATGAAGTACTACGAGGATTAGATTTTGTCTTCCCATTCATCGACGACGTGTTATTGGCATCAGAAAACGAAGACCAACACAGAGAACACCTCCAAATCGTACTGAAGCGATTAGAAGACAATGGCATCACCATTAACCCCGCCAAATGCAACCTAGGCAAACCAGAAGGCCAGTTCCTAGGTTACACGGTAGCAAAGGAAGGCATCAAACCACCGCAACATAAAATCCAAGCAATCACCGATTTCCCCCAGCCGACTACAATCGAAGAATTAAGAAGATTTCTCGGAATGATCAACTTCTATCGCGATCATATCCCCAACGCTCCAGTACTACAGGCACCACTCAATTCATACCTACACAATGTAAAGAAGCGAGACAAAACTCAGATCACGTGGACAGACGAAGCAACTGAAGCTTTCCAGCAATGTAAAGCTAGCATCATACAAGCAGCTTTACTAGCTCACCCATCACATCAAGCTACTCTTGCTTTATTCTGCGACGCGTCCGACAACTCAGCTGGCGCCGTCCTACAACAATACGTAAATTAAACATGGCAACCGCTCGGATATTATTCCAAAAAATTCAATGAGTCGCAAAAGAAGTATTCCACCTACGACCGAGAGCTACTCGCAATCTACATGGCAGTCAAACATTTTCGCAAGACATTCGAAGGACGCCACCTCATCATATTTACGGATCACAAGCCGCTAACATTCGTAATGACAAAAACACAATCGAATACAGAAACACCGAGAAGAACGAGGCAACTTTTGTTTATCAGCGAATTTACCACAGACATACGTCACGTGAGCGGTAAACAAAACATCGTCGCCGACACACTCAGCCGCATAGAAACAATCTCATGCCCATCTGCGATAAACTTCAAGGACATAGCCAGCGCGCAAGAAAAGGACAGCAACATTGAACAATTACTGCAAGAAGACAACATCAATCTCAAGAAAATAATAATACCAAACACAGACGTCGAGTTATACTGCGAAACATCTACACCATATATACGCCCGTATATACCAGAGGATCACAGACAAGAAGTTTTTAACAGCGTGCACAACATCAGTCATCCTGGTACGCGCACGACTCGCAAACTTGCAACACAAAAATACTTCTGGCCATCAATGAACGCAGACATCAGCCGTTGGACTCGAACCTGTATACAGTGTCAGAAAAGCCAAATACAACGTCACACATCCTCGAACATCTCATCTTTCCCGCCAAGCGATCGCTTTCAGCACGTAAACGTCGACATTGTTGGCCCACTACCTACAACAGCTCAAGGCCATCGTTACTTAGTAACAATGATCGACCGACTAACAAAGTGGCCAGAAGCAATCCCTACCGACGAAATATCAGCTGTTCGAATAACCGATATCGTCTACCAACATTGGATAGCAAGATTTGGATGCCCGACCACACTAACAAGCGACCAAGGTCGCCAGTTTGAGAGTGTTATTCCGAAATCTAATGAAACAAATGGGAATCAAGAAAAATCGAACCACACCGTATCACCCTCAAAGCAACGGAATGGTCGAACGGTGGCATCGCTCACTCAAAACATCATTACGCGCAAAACTATCCGACGCAAGTACATGGATCAACGAGCTACCTACAGTATTACTTGGTCTACGAGCCGCATTGCGCACTGACACCGGCGTGAGCGCCGCCGAACTTACCTACGGGTACAACCTACGTCTACCAGGGGATTTTTTTACAAGTACCTACACACCTACAATGGATTACACTTACGTCGAAAATCTGCGTGACATCATACAAGTAAACAAACCGCAAGCAGTCACCGAGCATCACAGTAATAATAAGCGCGTATTCGTGCATCAAGATTTACTCAAATGCAGTCACGTGTTTATTAGAACCGATGCAGTTAAGAAACCACTCCAAGCTCCGTATTAAGGCCCCTACCGTGTTATAAGCCGCAGAGATAAAACGTATACTATACAGCTACCGAATCGTCAAGCTAACATTTCGATCGATCGACTAAAGCCTGCATACGTCATAGCAGAATATACCAATACCGTACCTCCAAGAAACATTACCAATACCTTACCTCCAAGAAACATTACCAATGCCTTACCTCCGGAAAACATTACCAATACCTCACCTCCAAGAAACACTACCATTACCGAGCAAACCAAGGCCAGTACCACACCAACCAAGCAAAAAGCACGAGTACCTACGATCATCGTGACGTCACAGCCCACTATCAGCAAAACAACACGCTCGGGCCGCGTCGTCAAGCTGCCGGTACGCTTCGCTTGAGGGGGAGTACTGTAGCCACAACAATCATCATAGCACAGTACCACGTTTTAGACATCTGATAAAGAAACACGGAAGCAAACAGCCCTGAGAAGAACTGACGCCACGTTTTGACAAGCCGTTAAAGAAACAGGAGTATCAGGACTGCAGATGCCACACGCCGACATCGTGTTCTCCAGGAATACCAGGGTTGTAAAACCTCGGTTCGCGGCGACTTCCTGTCTTCTATCGCCGCGCCCGATAAATTCGCTAACACAGATCTTCACACGACGGTGGCCGCCTCGGAAAGGAAGCGCGGATTACTAGGCACCTATATTTATGCCTTCGGTGCACACGCGCCGCGCCGCGCTCACGAACACACAGGCGACACCGTGCGGAAACCATTTGACAACAATCCGCTGTCGTGTGATTGGTCAAAAATGCGTTAATTCTATTCGTTATATTTTTTGTAAATGCTGGATTAATTTAATGTACACGTTTTTATTGGTTAGGTCATATATTGTAAATAGTATATAAGTCGTGTTATTTTACCAAAATATACATCTTTCAATTCATACATCAACGAGTATTTTCTTCAACCTTCTGATATCTCAAGAACCTCCAAATACTCAAACATTCTAGATGTTTCTACAATAGAAGGTTCTGGAACTATCTGCGGCACTTATAAGGCCGGGATTTCGAATTTCGACTTTTTACATACGTACTGGTACAGGGACGAACGTCAACCAACATTGTCGATAAATCAGATCAACAACAACCATGAATAAACTTTTATTTTAAAAAAAAAACGTCATTTTAGACTAATTCAAATAGAATTGCAAATTGTTTATTTTATGTTTCTTATATTTTTTGAGAATATTTATTCAAATTATAATACATACTTAGACGCTAATATTTTTCAAGATACTTGGATAGGTTGTAAAGAAACAATCTGTCACCAGGCTGTATCTCAAGAACCGCGATAGCTAGACAGTTGAAATTTTCACAAATTATGTATTTCTGTTGCCGCTATAACAACAAATACTAAAAACAAAACAAAATTAATATTTAAGGGGGGGCCCCATACAACAGACGTGATTTTTATAGATAATGGTACGGAACCCTTCGTGCGCGAGTCCGACTCGCACGTGATTTTGTTTTTTTTGTTTGAAAGGTGAATTTGTCGGGATTGTTCTTAGCTATGTTTGTGTACTGATTGTGGATAAAACGTGTCGTGAGGAATAATCAGCGCCTAACGGTAACAGAATGCTTGTTCTGACCTGGAGGAATGAATGAAGATAACTGTGATTATGTACATCATGTTACAAATTGGTATAAATAACATGTAAGACAAATAATGTAAAGGTCACAAAAGACTTTCATCGCCTTGGAGGGGGAAAAGGGGGATACAGATAATATGAAAAATCCCATTTCATTGATATAAAAACTTTATACTTGGTTCAAATACCTATCTAAATTAATCATACATTTTCATAAACTACCCTGTGTAGGGGTAGTAAATAATAAAGTTTATACTTATAAGTTTCTTAAGCTACCCCTCAGGAATGGTTTAAGCTTGGAAGACGTACCAGACTGGACCCCAACGGAACGGGACTGGACCTGTGCCCACAGGCTAGTAACGGAGGACCGATTAAAGTGGGCTATCAACACCTTGCACCCATACAAGTTAGCGGGACTGGATGGCATCTTCCCAGCCCTACTACAATGGGGGCTCGAATATATTACACCATGCCTGATGGAGATCTACCAGGCCTGCATAGCACTCAGACATATACCTCTAGCCTGGCACGAAGTGAAAGTCATCTTCATACCCAAACCTGGTAAAGCCGACTACTCGCAATCCAAGGCGTATAGACCCATAAGCCTCACATCCTTTTTACTAAAGACCCTGGACTATGTGACCGACACATCCGAGACGATCCCCTTAGGGCAAAACCACTCCACAAACAACAGCATGCGTACTCCACAGGCAAGTCAACAGAATCCGCGCTGCACAGCGTGGTATCCAAGATTGAATGGAGCACAAATGCTCAGCACTGGCCGCCTTCATTGACATCGAGGGCGCCTTTGATAAAACCACATTCAAAAGTATCAGCACGGCCATAGGCAGACAGGGTATAGATCCATCTCTGAGCGGCTGGATTACCTATATGCTTGAACAGAGAACTGTACAAGTTACCGTAAACAACACCACAAGGGCCATTGTGGCAAAGGGCTGCCCGCATGGGGGCGTCCTCTCGCCGCTCAACAACTTTATTCCTTTCATTTATAAACTTGAAGCTTTTCTAAATAAATTATAAGATCTTAATCATAATCTTCAAAAACTACCTTTTGGAGGGTGGAGGGGCGAAAAATATAGGAGAAAGAACGAAATCCACGTGAACAAAGCTGCGGGTGAAGTGCTATGTATGTATAGAAAAATAGACAGAATACTTCTACCTAGGGTTTTCCCAACTATGTTGGGGTCGGCTTCCAGTTCAACCGGATGCTAATTTTTAAATAGGTAGGTACCTATCTTTCTATACGAAAAAATTGTCATCAACATATGTTGAAGTGAATAGAATGCATTTTTGTAAAAATAAACTAATCTTGTGATTTAAAGTATTGTTATCAGCATAGTACTCAAAACGTATAAGCCGTAACAATTTTATCCGAGGAATAATATTGAATTTTTGACAGTCCTTCCATACAAAAACTGTCAAACGTCAATTTTATTCCTCGAATAAAATTTATCTGGCGATGGAACAATCAGCCCTTAGTGTAGACATGTGCAAAACGTGTCCAACAAAAGTTAAGGAGTGATATGTATATTTTTGCTTCCGGAACTAGTCCACTCACCTAGTTCATTAGTTCCTTTAGTACCGGAGAACACTTTCAGTCCGTTAGTACCACAGAATAGCTCCAGTACCGTGTAGTTCTGAACTATCAAAGCAAAACTGATATATTATTACCTCGGGACTATACGAGTACAAAACTATATTACGAACATGCGATGTGTTCCCATCTCGTTCTATCATAGGCGTGGCGGTGCGTCGATGTGCGATGGCGCGAGCGAGAGCTAGCAGCGTGCTTTGGTACGAGTAATAGTCAGGACTACTCGGTACTAGAGGAACTAAAGGACACATTTGAATTGGTAGTGAACGAGTGAGTGGTGTAGTACCGGGACTGGAAGTATATCATTTTCATGACTCGTTCCGGAACTACCCAAGTCTACCTTAGTGTGGTATTTGTACTAGCCGGGGTAGAAACTGCTGGAGACAGTATTTGGTTTATATGGCTGAGAATGAGAAGGGGTTTTTCTCTGATATTTAATACACGAAGATTGTGGACTCTCCTGATACTTCAGTAGACTAAAACTAAATCCAAATACCTACCCCAAGTATTCGGATTTAATTAAGGTTCATAAGGACAAAAAAATAAGACGATAATCTAACAAAAACAAACAATAGTCTCACTCGATGAAGGCTTGACAATAGTTAACTACTTATATAGTTACAATATTACATGTAAGTTTCACCACTGACCATGTATTGTTCACTGCAGATTCCGCCTATACGAACATAGAAAGTTCACTTTTCATGCAAAAAGAAACACAAATATACGCAATTTTTTCGCGCCTGTATCGCCGTGATAATTAATAACGTTCAGTTCGTTTGATTCATCATTAACTGATTTTAAAACAACAAGAGTTCACATCACTTCACAAGGGATCAATTAGACAATTGTCTAATTGATCCCGTTGTGAATCCTAGATTTGCAAAATGGAAGCAGGAAAGGGAAATCATTTACCTTTCAGTTTTCTTTTTTTCTAGTTCAGTTCACGACAAATGACAACAGAATATATATACCCTAACGGGCAAATGACACAGGACACACTGATTCCACAGGCACAGAATACTATTATGCAAATATGCAGTATGCTACGGACCAGCGTTGCAGACGTCACGATTTTGGCGGGACGTTCCGATTTTTAGCCTAAAATTAAATGTCCCGCGTGGGACAGGCTCCGTCCCGCTTTTTTGCGGGGATAGAAAAATAAATAAGTTATTCGTCAGTGTATTAATTACTTAGTTATGATCATTCTCCTGTCCTTATCCCAATTTATTTGAGGTCGGTGCAACATGTCTTTTTCTTCCAAACTTCTCTATTAGTTGTCATCTCGTTATTCACACCCTTTCCCTTTTGTATTACTTATTTATATAATATTACTAGCTGACCCGGCAAATTTTGCCACACAAATTATTTCTAGCTACCCGGTGCTACTTCGTTTGCGTGGTGTCCTACCCCCCCTACCCTACCCCTACCCTACTCCGACACTACCGCTACCCTACTCCTACCCTACTTCTACCCTACTCATACCCTACTCCTACACTTTTCCTACCCTACTCCTACACTATTCCTACCCTACTCCTACCTTACTCCTACACTACTACTACCCTACTCCTACCCTACTCCTAACCTACTCCTACCCTACTCCTAACCTACTCCTACCCTACTCCTACCATACTCCTAACCTACTCCCGATTCTCAGACCTACTGAATATGCAGATAAGATTTCATAAAAATCGGTCAAGCCGTTTCGGAGGAGTATGGTAACTAACATTGTAACAATAAGTCACAAACACAGAACTCTTTTTTAATTTTATAGAAATTTGTGGCTTTTAGATTTATTAATATTTTATATTAGGCACATCAAAGAACCGCTTACATTTCAAGTGACATTTTACCACAGACAATTTGTGTTTGACTAATGTCAATATTTATACGATAATAAAACGTCACTCAATTGTTTTGTCTTCCCGGAACCTCTCCACTAACACTTGAACTTTATGGTATGGTATTAAAGTTCAATTTGGATTTAAAGTATTATTACGAATCGTTTGTATGGGAGTATAGAAAAGTGTTGTTTTTAGACATTTTCAGGCAATTTTTAAAAAAATTCTCTGTGTAAGAACCATCCTCGTACTTCAGGGAATATTCTAAAAAAAGAATTAGCGAAATCGGTTCAGCTGTTCTCGAGATTTGCGCTTAGCAACACATTCAGCGATTCATTTTTATATTAGATTTATTGTCCTCTGAACATATTTATATTCCTCTGAAGACTTAACTGCCTTACAGGGTAAACCAAAGAGATATTGTTATTTAATAGTAAAGTAACTTTAATTAAAATACATTTTCTACGCCATCATTGTAAACATAATTTGAAAAAAAAAAAAAAATGTAGTAAAAAATCTACAGTGCGGCTGTCGAGAGAATGCGTTCTTGACGCCTGTCAGTTTCATACAAACGAGTGTTTTGCTAAATTGATCTTTAATAGCTACTAGAATTGTCGCAATGATAGGTGTAAGGAACCCATTCTCTTAACGGATAATTAATTAGGTTTTATTTCTTTTTTCCCGCTCTCGTAGAAAGTATCCCGCTTTTTATAATAAAAGGGCTTCAAAATCCCGCTTTGCCCGAAAAAAAATCTGGCAACGCTGCTACGGACTGATAATTATACCGTCAACGCCTGTCTATGCTGCCATATCAAAAAACATTCGCGGCATAGTCGGCACTCGGCATTACATTATTAGTTTTCGTAGAACGTTCATATATTTTACTTTGCTCGTTCTTAACTGTGGTTCTAGGGTATTAGTGTTCTGTGGTGGTTCTTAATCTATATAAATAAAAATGGATCTTCGAAATATATGTACGCCCATAACTTTCGAACGACTGCACCAAATTGGATATATATTTTTTTGTGTTCGTTATTGTCAGGACAAGGTTTGTATACATAATTGGACCCGGTAGGTGGCGCTGCTTTTTCGGGTGGGATGACGTCTGTCGGATCCGCTAGTTCTATCAATGAATCAGCGTTTTACTTATAGGAGTAGGGTAGGAGTAGTGTAGGAGTAGGTTAGGAGTAGGGTAGGAGTAGAGTAGGAGTAGGGTAGGAGTAGGGTAGGAGTAGGGTAGGAGTAGGTTAGGAGTAGGGTAGAAGTAGGGTAGGAGTAGTGTAGGAGTAGGTTAGGAGTAGGGTAGGAGTAGGGTAGGAGTAGGTTAGGAATAGGGTGGAAGTAAGGTTGGAGTAGGGTAGGAGTAGGTAGTGTGGGAGTCGGGTAGGAGTAGGGTAGGAGTAGGGTAGGAGTAGGGTAGGAGTAGGGTAGGAGTAGGGTAGGAGTAGGGTAGGGGTAGGGTAGGGGGTAGGACACCACGCGAACGAAGTAGCGCCGGGCAGCTAGAAATAATTTATATGGCAAAACAACGTTTGCCGGGTCAGCTAGTTTTAGAATAAATAGCGCCTGTGATGGGGAGTACTCCCCAGAGGAGGGTCGGTGACGGACAGTCGCGGCGGGTTCGCGGATGAGTGCTAACACATGTGTGTGAGTGACAACAAAACAAAATAATAATGTTAGTCAATATTAGTCAATGTTTAAGTCGATGAGGGTATTCTCTCTACTGCCGAGATTTTACCTAGATTTTTTGTTCTTTTTGTTTTCTTTTATTGTTGTTGTTTTTTTTTGTAGCGTGAAGGCTGTGTTTTTTTTATTCTCTTTTGTTGTGAATGGTGTGCACGTCTGTAATTGACGTAAACACTAGTCCATGTCTCTGTTCTCTGTTACTTGTAAATGTTTGTGTTTGTGTTGTTGATGTGCCTTAATAATAAGTAATAAACACATGCCCATGTTCCCGCCGTAAGCGGTAGAGCAGGACACCGTGGAGTTTGAGTGGGTTAGAGTCCCACATAACTACGCTATCTCCCCGTGGTAGTGCAGAATGCATGAGCATTTCTCCAAGATAAAAAAAAGGTAGGGGTAGGCAGCCATGTACTCTGAGGACAGATCGCAGAACAATCAGCTGACGTACCGTCAGAACTTTGCATTCAGAATAGAGTTGTGCTGTGGAGTGTCTAAACGGTTTCCTGATTATAACCTTAAGTACAACTCTTTGAGCTCTCTCTGCTCTTAGAATAAGTCTTTGCTGCTCCACCACACACGGTTATGCAGTATCCGAGGCCTGACTGGCACAAAGTAAGGTAAACCATCTTGAGAACGTTACAATCAGCCGATTCTCGCAGAGATTTAAAGATGTGTTCATTCGGGATAAATTGATTCGGAATTTCGAGTTTCGGCTTAACGAATAAGAGTCGCTTCTAAGTTGGGTAAAGGATAATGCTCATGGATGTATGGAATTTTGTACCATGCTGCATCAAAGTCTTTTAGAAGAAACGAAGCTAGTGGATCGGTACAGTGTTGGCACCTCAGATTAATTAACGTGGATGCTCCAAGGTAGCCCGCGAAATTCAAATTTTCTTACGTTTTTTGCAATTTGCTGGTCAGTACTAAGTTGTACGTTGACTAAAATATTATTCGCGGCCGTAACAAATATGTATTTACAGAATTATAATCATTAAAGTCATCAACACAACTCTCTAAGATCAAGTAATCCTACTGAATGACTATTTCATGAAATCTTGACATTTTAGGATTATGCTGACTTAACTAGTTGTATTACTGATTCTAATGATTATAATTCTGTAAATACATATTTGTTACAGCCGCGAATCACATTTTAATCAACATACAACTTAGTACTGACCAGCAAATTGCAAAAAACGTAAGAAAATTTGAATTTCGCGGGCTACCTTGGAGCATCCACCTTAAGGTTGGCACTGTTGGCAGTTGGCACCACAGAGCATGTAACCCTTCCGTATTATTTTAGTACTCTGCTCCATACACTTTACTTTAAGACCAGCGTTGCCGTTAGCGTACATTTTACACATTTGACGTACCTTTTAAGCCTCCCATGTGTAATGTGTAATGGGGTCCATTTTACGTACCTTTTCAACTTAACATCCAACATTTAAACCGCCGCCAAAACGAGAAAACGAGATAGGTCTTCGGTCCTAAGTACTTCCGGTGCCCTGTGAAGTCACAGACCTATGTAATGTAGGAGTAAGAAGTAGCTATGTCTCGCTTCCGCCGAGAGTAGGCAATGAACATTGTATCGTGTATCCGACCGGCCGGCGGGGGCACAGGGCGCGGCCCGCTCACCAAGTGACCACAGACACACAGAACACACACTACTCTATCTATGACTACTCTATAACTCTACTCACAGGGCGCGCTTGTTTGCAAAGAGGATAGTTTTGATAGGTACATTTTACCGAGTGCCTCCCTGATGCAACTCCAGGGCATGGTATTGAAGGCATTGGCGATGTCTACACCGCCAAGACAACCCCACCCCGGGCCACAGCATCCCCCGTCGTGAGGGCTTGCACGCGCATGATGGCGTCGTAGTAGCCCCCTTAGTCGAGGCACGAGAGCCTCTAAGGCCAGGACCCAGGCTTTTCCAGGTAAGCCGTTGGGTTCTGGGGCGGTATTTCTGGCATTCAGCCTATATACCGCCACCCTCAACTCTACCTCTCGGTCACCTACGGAGCATCGTCGTTGTCGTCGGTGTGGTCCGCATCTGGTATGAAATAAACCTTATGACCTATTCTCATAACTACCAAATATAAATAAAAAAATGTCATAAAAATCGGTCGAGCCGTTTCGGAGGAGTGCGACTACAAACACCGTGACACGAGATTTTTATAATATTAGATAGGTAAGTTTTCTTACACCTAGAATCCAAAAAATAGAACTTCCGCTGGCGAGTAGGCAGTCTCTCCCTGTCTCGCATTCATTGCGAGAGAGCGAAAGAAGCAGTAGTGAGTGAAAAGCATTGCTTATGTACCTTTTTAACCCAAAATGTACCTTTTCAGCGCTGGATATGTACCTTTTGGGAACGCAGTTGCGGCAACACTGTTTAAGACGGACAGTGTGACAGTGATGCCAGATTGGGGGGAATCCCCCCAAATTTGGGGGTTTTTTATAGATATGGGGGGAGAATTGGGGGGACAATATTTTTGGGGGGATATTTGGAGGGAGAAAACTAGGTGTGGAGGGACTAGGGGGATTTTTATTAACATATCTAGTCTGGGCAAAGCTGCGGCTAACAGTGATGATTAAAAAATATATTATCTGAATGCATCGATCACTAATAGATCTATGTGTGAACGCGATCAAACCACTAACTAATCTGTGAAAGCACACACACGAAAATAAAATGCTGCGCACGATGATAGCCGAGTGACTCCGAAGTTGCCGCGCCCCCTCGCGCATGGTTCGCGTCCGCGTCTGCGACTCTACGTCTCGGTCGGTTGCTCGCTTGGTTTGGTCGGACAAACAGGTTTTTATGGTCAATCGCCATTATCGTCTGCTAAAACGTAGTGATTAAAACATTGGTCTTGGTCTTTGCGCCTTGGTGTTTGAAGATTTTAAAAATTAATTTTAAATAAAAAATTAAAATTAATTTTAAATAAAAAATTAAAATTAATTTTATGTAGGTGATAACAACTTGAAACTGAATTACGAACCTTTAAATATTGGGTCGCTTTCCCACTCCTTTCTTTATCTTCGTTGTTTTTTTTCTTTTGATGGTAATAATTGATTAAAACAATATTTTGTCATTTGTGGGGTTTTTTTTTCAAAACCTGAATTTTTGGGGGGATTTCGGGGAAGGTTTGGGGAAAACGCGAGACGGTCATCTGGCAACACTGCAGTGTGAGTGACAGTCTGATAGTTGTCTGATAGTGACCTGTGAGTTGCGGTCAAGTACCCGGTATCTTAGAGTACTCTTTACGGTCAAGTTATTCCTGCGTACGCACACCGCTGTATGACGTGATATTTTACAAAAAAAATACCGAAAGTATTTCAAGAAAATACAACATAACAGCTCTAACTTCCCATATCCTTTTACATCTACTGAAGAAATATTTCTATTAAAATGGCAGCGTAAGTTTATTTTTCACTTACCATTAGTTTTGTAGTGTGAGCATGACTTTGTGTTTTAACCGTACTCAATTATTCAAGAGTTTATGTAGAATAATGTAACATTTGAAACATTATTATAGAGGATTTCGTTACATTTTAAGGCATTGATAACTGACTTAATTAATTGATCTTGTAGAATATAACCTTGAACCCATTAGAATTTAGAAGGTTGAGGTTAACTTTTGTTAGGTTCATGTTCTGCTTCATGTTTTAATACAGTGACAATATTTTTAATGCATTGTATCCGTTATCACGACAGTTTGAGTATGGTCATTTTTTTATAGGTTTGTCATCACGAAAGAATCCTCAACTAATTTATCTAAAATTGTGATTAGTTGTTCCATAATCTATGAATAAATAGTAAATAGTATAAATGTATCACATTAAGCTTTGCAAATCAATAATATGGCATATACTTTACTGAAAATGATTGGTAACCGCTTGATGCAAAGTGTGACCACAAGGTTACTTGAAGGTGAACAGACTTACCATTTTCCTTTCTTAAAGTACTGAGTCAAGTACTTCAATCATGATAATACATTATAAATGTATGTTAGCACAAACTATTGCAAATAATGCTTATAGATATTTGATTCAAAATGGAGGAATTATTTGCTAATGGCTTATTTTGATACCAATGGCCGGAACTATAAATTTTTACATATTACTCTTATAATACATATAATTTTCAAATAAAAAAAAAAATTTAGTTTGTGATCCTATTCAAAATGGGTAGTAAGGAACTGAACTACAAACTAAACTAAATAAGGAGGCACATTTTGGTAGTTTGTTCATTTTATTCTAAACTAGCTTAGCTTTATTAGTTTTTGGTCGCAACTTTGTTCACATGGAAGTTGTAAGATACTCGATATATAAAAATAACAGCCACATTTTTATAAAACTCCGTTTCGTTTAGTATTTGTTTTTGTTTAGCACTCTTTCTGACTTTTTTTATTTTATTTGTTTCTTAGGATTGTAGCATGGTGTTAAATATAAAACCTATAACATTACTCAGGAATTGGGCTATCAAATCCAAAAAATATTTTTCAAATCAGTAGTTCCAGAGTTTAGCACATTCAAACAAAAAAAAAAACATACTCCTTTATTATGTTAGTATAGATTCTACAACATGTAATTTTTTTAATTATTTACAGGCCTAAAGCAGACATTGCACTCATTGGGTTAGCAGTAATGGGGCAGAATATAATTCTGAACATGGATAGCAAAGGATTTATTGTTTGTGCCTTTAATAGAACTGTTGCCAAGGTATAGTACATAAAAATACTCGTCACAATGATTTTTCAATTTGTTCCTGCATTTTATTGTCCTGAACATATCCCTATATGTACACAAATACCTTCCATAATCAGCTTATAACGATCCCACTGCTGGGAGACAGGCCTCCTCTCTATGAGAGGGAGTGGGCTATATAATCTACCTTGTGGGCCCAGTGTGGGTTGGTAGATGTTACATGGCTTCGAATTTGTGGTTCTAGGACATGCCTCACGATCATTTACTTCACTGTTTTGAGAGCAGTGGTGATGAAATAATTTACAGCAACGTGAAACGCCTGCCTGGGTTGTACCCTTGACTTACAACTCGTAAGTCGGGGCCATTGCGACTGGGTCACCACTGCTCACTGGTGCACAAATACATCATGCATTTATTTTATGACCTTTGATAGTATCTTTTATGTTTTTAAATTGTAGGTTGACGAATTCCTTAAAAATGAGGCAAAAGGAACAAAGATCATCGGGGCAACATCTTTGGAAGACATGGTAGCGAAACTAAAGAAGCCGAGGAAAGTTATGTTACTTGTTAAAGGTGAGATAGTCAAATTTTAATAGTTATTGATTTAGTTCTACGATAAAATTTGTGTGAGTAAATACTTAAATAATTATGTATAGTTTAGGAATAACCTAAATTTGTTTATTTCAGCTGGATCAGCCGTTGATGAGTTTGTGAGGAAGCTAGTGCCTCTTCTTGACAAAGGTGACATAATCATTGACGGTGGAAACTCGCAGTACATCGACACACAGCGTTGGTGCAAAGAACTTGCATCAACTGGAGTACTTTATGTAGGAATGGGTGTAAGTACACGGACACTGTGTAATGGTTTTTTTTAATGACAGGTTGTTATTCTGGAAGTAAGCTGCTATCCTGTATTGTTGCTCTAGTTTTTATTATGAAAACACACCATGAAAGGTCAACTATTAGGTATTAGGGTCATTTTAGTGTAGCCGTTTTGTACTAAGGCGATTAAAGGCATATATGATGTTTCTTTACAGGTGAGCGGTGGTGAAGACGGTGCTCGTTATGGACCTTCACTGATGCCCGGTGGAAACCCCGCTGCGTGGCCTCATATCAAACCTATCTTCCAGGTATGTAGTTCTTCATTTGCTATTTACCTAGCTGCACTAGAAGGAGGGTAATGTTTTAAAGTGTATGTAGGTATTATAGTGGTTTATTCCATTGTCATGATCTTTAGCCTAACATCTTGATGGCTTTTAAGAAATGTCAAGAGTCATTAGATTAAATTTTATCTTTACACCAAGAGAAAAACTGGAATGATTAAAAAAAAGAGTACTGGTGAATTTTAGACGCCATTACCCGGAATCGTAAACCCTTTTTTGTGACATGGTTTTTGTGACCAAGATGAAAATACACTTAATGAAAGGGAGACCTTTAAGTATATTTTGATTTTGTTGTACTAATTAACTTTCGTTTAACGAATTTGAACAGAATTAAGAGAGACAACAGAAAACAAACATAGTTACATACATACATACATATATACATCGCAAGTTAAATAAAAGCTTGTAATTAAGAATGTAACCTCTTAAATCAACGAAAATGATCATTATCCAAGTACATTCTCAACTCTATCACTAATGCATAAAGGTGCAATATTTAGGAACTAAAATGTAAAATAAATAATAGTTGCATTGTTTCATTATTTCAGGCGATATCTGCGAAAGCGAACAACGAGGCTTGTTGCGACTGGGTAGGAGAAGATGGCGCGGGACACTTCGTCAAAATGGTGCACAACGGCATCGAATACGGTGACATGCAGCTCATCTGTGAAGCCTACAACCTGATGAAAGACGTCCTAGGTATATACAGTCAAAACTTGAGTAGTCAAGTAAAACCATTTTCCACCTCACCAAAAATAAATGAACTAATGATATAAAGAACAGCATAATCAGCCTATAATGTTCCTACTGCTGGGAGTATGACGTAATCCACCACGCGGGCCCAGTCCGGGTTGGTAGATGTCATGTCTTAGAATTTTTGGTTCTAGGATATGCGAGTTTCCTCACGATGTTTTCCTACACTGTTATGAGAGCAGTGATGATGAAATATTTTACAAAAAGTAAAGCGCCTGTCAGGGTTCGAACCTATGACCTACAACTCGTAAGTTGCGCCCGTTTCCACTGGCCACCATGCCTGCTCTCGTGATATAATCAACAAGTTAATTTTTTTTCGTGATCATTATTATTGAAGTAATCCTTTATGTATTATTTTTGAAGGTATGGAGCAAGGCGAGATGGCAGAGGTGTTTGAACAATGGAATAAAGGCGACCTGGACTCATTCCTCATTGAAATTTCTCGAGATATTCTGAAGTTCAAAGACTCTGACGGTTAGTTACCTGTGTACAATATATTGTATTCAGTAATAAGAGTTAAACTAGACATAAATATATTATTATGTTCTCGCATATGCAAACTTGTTGGAGCCCAAGTTAACGGCTAAATTAGTACCAGTTTACACGTGACAGGCAGTCACTTAGGCCTTTTGCGAAGTATTAACATTATGTCAATTGCCGGCAGTATGAATGAACAGCGAATTGTACTATCGCCAAAACTTATATCTGTCCACTTTGAAAACAAAATCCCGAGCATATCCCTTCTAGGTTCCAGCAGATCCTTTTTAGGTTGATCAATAATATGGGCTGCAAGCAGGAATAATCCTTACGGTGGTCAGATATAGATTTTGGCTACATAGTACATACTACAGACACAAACAAATAGTTTAATGAAATAAGGTATTAGACTACTACTGTTTAAAATGTACAGACGCCAGCACACGAAGCTACTAAAATCTGTCAAATTTCTTCAATAGATTTTCAACTTTATCGCTAAAGCATTAGGTGCAAGGTTGATTGGGAAAAATTGACAGTTTCGGGTAGCTTGATGTGCTGGCGTCTGTACTTACAAGAATTCAAGCATATTGTAAAGAATGTAAGAAAATAAAACTAATTGTCACAATAAAAATCATAGAGATGAAAAAAATTAAGTAAAAATTTAATAAACCCCGACACAAAATAATAATGAAAATAGTACGAATGTAAAAAAAACTTGAAAAACAAAAAATTAAAAGCCCTATGTAAGTACGTATGAATTTTTTTTATTAAATGTTGTCCCGTCGGGGACCGCTCTAATTATTAGCCAAACGTTCTGTTAAAGTTTAAAATAGTAACGGTCCCCCGACGGGACAACATTTAATCAAAAAATTTCATACGTACTTACGTAGGGTCATAATTTCAAGGTTATTTTTTCTTTTTATAGGTTTTCACGTTTATACCTTTCTATTTGTGGCTATTTTTTCAATAGTTTATAAAAAAATTGTTTTAGGCTTTTTACATTCATACTATTTTTTATTATTATTTTGTGTCGGGAGGTTTTTAAAATGTTAAATTTAGTTTTTTATTTCATGCTTTTTGTAGGGACTCCTTATTATTTAATTTCTTTTATTTTCTTGCGTTTTAAGATTCAGGTAATTTGGTGTTTAATCAGGTTTTTTTAATTCGCCATTTTGTGTGGCGGCCATCTTGGATTTGAAATTTGTTATTGTGTATAGTATTCTACTAGTCAAGCCCTTTCATTTGATACCCATATTGAGGGAGTTGTGAAAAAATATGTAATCCGCCATTTTGTGGCGGCGGCCATCTTGGACCGATTTTCATCAAACATAGCTATGAACACTACCGACAAATTCACCTTTTAAACAAAAAAAACAAAATCAAAATCGGTTCATCTGTTCGGTAGCTACGACGCCACAGACAGACATACACACACACACACCCCCCCACACATCCACACACACAGACACGTCAAACTTATAACACCCCGTCGTTTTTGCGTCGGGGGTTAAAAATAAGAGGACCTGCACGTTTTTCTCTAGAGAGAGAATGTTCCTTGTTTGCTCTGCGGTGTCGCCACTGCGAGGATCGCCCAGAGGACACGGTGGAGCATACGGTGGAGGTCTGCCCCGCTTGGGCAGAGCACCGCCGTGTCCTCGTAGAGGCGATCGGCAGCGGCGGCGACCTCCGCGTCCGGCCCTGGTGCAAGCCATGGTCCGGGGCGAGGAGGGAGTGGGAGGCGGTCACCTCCTTCTGCGAAGCAGTCATGCTAGCGAAGGAGGTGGCGGGATGGGCGAGGGAGAGATCCTCACGCCTCAGCCGCCGAGGGAGACGCTCCGGGCGTCGGGAGCCGCGTGACGACTCCCGGCCACCGTAGGCGCGGGCCTGCGGGCGGAGAGCAATGGGTAGCTCTCCGTCCGATCAGGACCAGGCCCGTGCCGGACGGCGCGTATGTGTTCCACGTGCGCCTCAAAGAGATGGCAGCGTAGATGACGGGGCCCGGGAGGGCCGAAGCCTGCCGGGGTAGCGGGATCGTCCGAAAGGGTTACCGCTGCCCTGGAACATAAAGGGATAAGGAAGGAACACGGGTGGGTTTTAGTCAGTAAGAGTCTGACACTCCCTTCTGCTCCACCCAGAGCGGGAGGGGTCATTTGATGATTTCCCATCCTGAAAAAAAAAAAAAAAGATATAAATAACTTAACTTCTGCCCGCGAATTCCTCCGCGCGAAATTTTTTGGTCCTATCGCCCGCCCGAGCTATTACTTCGTTTTCGCTTAGCGTTCTTTTTACTTGGTTCCTTAGGCTCGTAGCGTGATGTTAAATATACCTATAACCTTCCTCAAGAATTTTACTATCAAATGCAAAAAGATAGCTTCACAAGATGAAATTATGTAGCCAATAACCATATTGATGTCACGTGGTAAGTTTGTCGTTTTAAGCCAAGCGCATACTACAACTGCAAAAGGCCGCAATGCAACGTATTTTTATACAAAAAAGTGCGGCCCTCCTGTAGTGTGCGTTGGTTATTAGAAAATGTATGAAAGTGATGATGGAGGATATGCCATTCGGTGCGGTGCAGCACGTGCCTCCGCAATCTGCTTTAGCCTTCAAAAGTCTGTTTCCACTACCGGCGCTAAACGTTAAATGTGTATATTGCAGGTAAATACCTACTGCCGAAGATCCGCGACACTGCGGGACAGAAAGGCACGGGCAAGTGGACGGGCATTGCGGCCTTGGAGTACGGTGTGCCGGTCACGCTAATCGGCGAGGCTGTGTTTGCGCGTTGCCTCTCCGCCCTCAAAGGTAGGAAAAACGATAAAAAATAAAACCGTTTTGTTTTTAGGCTTCGACAGCGCAAAGCGTGTTAGTATTACATATAAATCATCATTAATAATCTTTAGTAGTACGGCGCATTTAATATCGTTTACCTCTAAAGGGCTCCAAAGGGGTAAACACAAACTACAGAACGCCACCTCTTATGACTTATGTATGGTTTTTACCTAAGTACTCCTTTCGCTTCTTCAACATTTACAGTTATACGCGCTGTTGGCTTAATCATCGCATTATTAAGCGGAAACCGTCTGACTAAGAGACGCTAATTAATGTATGATTTACAGAATACATTACCACGCCAAAAGGAGACATGTCTCCTTTGATGTGAGTTTATGCGATGAATAAATTTTGTTGCTCGCACATATTAGTCCAACTGATGTTTTATAATAGAACAGGTTTTACCCACGCCAGATTTTACTATATGTATAGTGTGCATCCCTGTGATGCTTTTATTATGTCGATATTTTAATGGTCTCTCTCTCAGTAAACCGCGCATCAATGCTGACAAGTTTGATTTTACCTGTGCGTAAGCGTTTGGGTGATAAATTAGTATTTCTAATGTATACGCCAAAGTGCGCTGTCAGTTGCGCTAAAGATAATTGCGGTTTTAGATGCAGGAGAAATCACGAGATCGATGGAGGTTTTTTTAGAAAATAGCTTAGAATTCACCCTTATGTACGTTTGATCTACTCTAACCCTCTTTAATAAAACGTTTAATACAATAAATAGTGATTGAGTATAACACGACATTTAATTGTAAACTTTATCTTGTTGTCTATCTGCAGATGAGCGCGTGCAGGCGAGCAAGGTGTTGCCAGGTTCCTCTACGAAGTTTACCGGCGATAAGAAGCAGTTCCTTGAACATTTGCGCAAAGCGCTGTATGCTAGCAAGCTCATCTCTTATGCGCAAGGATTCATGCTCCTCCGTGAAGCAGCCAAGGTATGTTTAAACTTGATTCGTATTGAAAACGTGGTGTATTTCTTCTCCTGTCGACGGATATACTTGATAGACTTATAGGGAAATATTACTGTTACAGCACATTCCATAAATTGGGTCTAAGCGAAAAATTAACAAGAAATAAAAAATAAAACAATTTTATAGTTAAGTTGTTGCGATATTATACTTTATTGGATGAATATCAGCTTGATGATAGATGTTTCATTCGCTTTCAGAAAAAAAATAATAATTTGATGGCAAGAATAAGAAGTTTTGAGCAACAAGATAATAATATGTGGTATAATTTCTCATTTTGATACTATAGCAAGTTTCTGTACTTTTATTTAGTATTTTTCTGTAAAATTACAGTTAAGTTTAGATTAGTTAGAAGAAGACACCTTAGACTAGTACATTATCACAACAAAATGATGACTGACCTAGAGAATTCTTTAACATGTTAGATACACGCCATTTTATAACACATTTTAATATATGTAATTGCAAACAAGTGGTACTCGATTATTTTGCTGTAGTTGCCAACATCACCTTCACTTATATTGCCGTGACCCGATGGAAAAAAAAAAAAACGAAAATTATTAAAATATTACTACTTTCCATCCCTTATTCAAGCCTATTAAGGCATTGACTCCACCGCGTCACCAGTGACCGCCAACAATAGATTTTCTATTGTGTCTTGGTCTTAGACATGATTTTTTAAAAGTCGGCTCGGGCTCGGGTCGGTCCGGTCGGCTCTCAGTGCTTCTAGATTTAGGCTGTGCTTTGTCTGTCAGTGAATGAATGAATTTAAGATTTTTATTAATTAGATTCTCTTTGCGTTTACGTCAGGTGAACCAGTGGAACCTGAACTACGGCAGCATCGCTTTGATGTGGCGCGGCGGATGCATCATCAGGAGCGCGTTCCTTGGTAACATCAAGGTAAGAATTTGCGAACTTTGTTCCATTGTGTCAGAGAGATGGAGCTACAGTGGACGAATAGCTCTTTCCTTTTTTCACAAAGGAACATTGATGGCTTCCATACGTCAAGTATGGCCCCAGGAATTTATTTTTTCTATCTAAATACATACAAGCAACTCGTAGTCGCTGTGCGCGTAAAATGAGGACGCGGCAACATTGCGTACTAGCGGGTTACCACCTTAAAGCGGGACAATATACCAAAAAGGCAATATTTCTCAAGAGATTTAGTACCATGTCAAGCCAATTTATTTTTCCATACAAACAGAGCTGATAACTTCACTAATGATGTTCAACACCACAAACTAAGCAAGTTATCGATTTGTCTAGTCGTTATCTACAATTGTTGATGACTGGAATAGTAGAAAAACAAATTACAAGCATTTTAGCCACTGCTACCGGCGAGTCCTTCACGATTAACAAGTCCTTCCACTATTAACATAATTCAGGAAAAACGAAAATTTTAGCATTTAAATTTTAGGTTTTCCTAATTATGCTTATTTTACAGCTATGATCGGTTTTCCACTGGGAACCAACCCAACAAGGAACTTTAATTGGCGCCTGAATGACATTGACAGGAGGCAATCTTTAAAACAAACAAGATGGCGCCGTTAGTTCAGAATATAGACATGCGCCAAAAGGCCCTTGTGCCGTTTTACGTAGGATATGCACAGATAAGTCTGCCACGTTTCTGCGCGGTTTATTTGATTGCTACCCACGTATTTGTGCATACCATTGAAGTGGGTCGCAGTGGACGCTCCCGCCTACATTTTCATACAAAACGTAGCTAAGCCGTGGGCTGCTGTAGAGGACAAAATGTAATGCGTTGAATCAAAATAATTGGATACAATATTATTAAAAAGGCCTAAACGAAGCTGATACTAGAAATAAAACAATTTATGAATAACCATAATATCAAATGAATGTTGATAGTTAATTGATTAAGCAATTGTAATAATGGTAATCATAATAATTTATTGTCATATCATCATTGCCACCAAGTATGATAAAAATGTTGGCTAGGCTTCGCACTTGGCGACAAAGTAATTAATGGAGGCGAACAATGTAGGTAATTACTAATCAGTGACTTGTCGATAACGTGACCACTCGACATTCAATCTCAATGTCATGCAAATTATTACATAATTGTGTCCAAGTATGATTCAAGAGTCTATAATTAAAAACCGGTCATGACAAGTGTGAGTGACATTTTAAAGTGTTTTTTTTTTTATTATGTATTATCAATACTGTCACTACCATTGCCAATAGCAGCAATACAGGGTTATAAAAAAAATGCATAACGGATGTAAAAAGACGCTTAATGAAGACGAGAGTTACTTGATGTTCCTGTCATTGTGATATCTTTTTTTGGTTTTTCGATACCTGGGGCTGCAGTCTCGGCATTCTTAGTGATCGCTTTACGACCGGATTCGGTCGCAAAGTCCCGGAATGACAGATGTAATGTATGGAGTGACAGGACTTTGCGACCGATTTCGGTCGTAAAGCGAACGCTATGAATGTCGAGACTGCAGCCCCTGGGGAATCTTCTAGTTACTATGAAGTTGAAACTTTGACAATCAATATCAATAAAAATAAAATTAAATAATAGAATAAAATTTACGTCTGACTGAACGTAGTATGGAAGATCTAAAAAATTCAAAATTAATCCTCGGATAAAATTATCTGGCGTTGGAAAAATCAGCACTTAGTCATCATTAATCTGGAAATGATTAACTATTGTGAAAATAATTGACGTTAAACACTCTACTACCTTGTATTTTATGACAATTGTTTTATAGGGCAGCAGACCATAAAAACAATTAGTCTTTGTTTTCTTGAACATGAAGTAGTTTGAAATAAATTAGATGGTGTGATAAATAGAAATGGAGTAGTGGTGAATTCATGAATTTTTGTTTATAGTAGATGATCTGACTTATACATATTATTATATTATTTATTATTCTTTATTTGGCAGGACGCTTTCACGAAGAACCCTCAGCTGACGAACTTGCTGCTGGATCCGTTCTTCTGCGAGCGCATCAGCGGTTCGCAGCAGTCCCTGCGCCAGGTGGTCGCGCAGACGGCGCTGGTCGGCGTGCCCGCGCCCGCCTTCTCCGCAGCGCTCGCCTTCTACGACGGTTACAGATCCGCCGTACTACCCGCTAACATGCTACAGGTACAAAAATATTTTTTTGAGGCAAAATCGACTACTATTACAGTGCAGGCAGACTGTAGTGCGAATATTTCGGTAGGAGAGAACTCAAAGCAGATAAACAGTGTATGTGGTATAGTGATCGCTTTTGAGCATGATGTCCTTATTGGGTTCGATTCCTAGGTCGGGCGAAGTGTTATTGGTTTTACCATTTGGAATTTGTAAATAGCAGCTTGGAGTTTGGATTTGTGCCTAGTTGAGTTGATGGCGATAGACTCGTCCCCTATTAAATGTTACTTAAACATAACTAGCGAATTGTGGGTGTATTAAAGGTAAGGTGAGGCTTAACCCTTCGGGGTTATACAGTTGTGATGTAATGTACCTAAACTTAGATTAATTAAAACTAGCAAACTGCATCTGCTTTTAACAAGTTGCCAAAGCCGGTTACAGAACCAGACCATTCTTTATTTTATCAAGTACCTGGTACTTGTTGACAGGCCTACGCTGTCCTCCCATATCTGTTTTTAAAAGAGTAACCATGGAGTTTCTTGCCGGTTCTTCTCCATAGGAAACGACCAATTGGAACCGTGCTTCTGACATTTCATAAGTGCTCATGTAGGTTTATTTATGTGAAATAAAATATTTGATTTTGAATGTTGTACCGTTCTTTTAAGATAGTGGGGTGGCTAGGGCTTCAAAAATATAATATTAACAAAAGTCTCATGTGAATCGTGTTTTGTTCCAGGCTCAAAGAGACTACTTCGGTGCGCACACATACGAGCTGATCACAAACCCCGGAAAGTTCGTGCACACCAACTGGACCGGACATGGCGGCAATGTGTCCGCTTCTACTTATAATAATTAAACCATTTTATCGCGACCGAAAGGGACCAATGTAACACATTTTTATATAATATTGGTGCATTTCCATTATGTTAAGTTTATTGTAATGTTTTTTATTGCGAGCGCTTATTTATTACTATGTTGCATAGGTGGCTGGGACCAGAGCCTTGTCGGGGCATTGATTTCAAAGCTGTACTGCTAAGACATTCCTATTTTCGTTGTTTTGGGGTAGTTGCAACGAAATAACTAAGGTTAACATTCCGTGCAGACATCTCCAATATTTGTTGAAGGTTTTTATAATTAAATGTAGCCTAAATCGATCTATCGTTAGTGATGTTACTATTATATTGACTGTATTTTATTTATATTTGAATCTATGCAAAACGCTTTTATGGGTGCAAACTATTTTTGGAAAAATTTAAATATACATTGTTTTACTGTGGGTGGAGTTTTTTAATACACAAAGAATCCTCTATTAAGTTCGTCCTCCGCGTCCTGGACAGTCAGTTCGTTATTAACTTTCCCACTTTGCCTTTTTACAAAAAGAATTTGGTAGAGTGGGGATAGGATGTGCATTCGCTCGTTTGGTCTAAATCAACCTCTAAAGACCGAGTTCCATCCGTCGAGATCCCAAGACGTACGAATGTTTTCGACATGGAACTCAAATTGTAATGGAGTTGGGCAGGGCACCTGGCAAGACGTAGTGATGACGGGTGGAGTAAGGCAGTGATCGAGTGGCGTTTGAGGACTGGAAGACTGAAGTGTCGGTCGACCAGCTGCGAGATGGGTGAGTGACATTGTTGACATCGCGGGTAGAACCTGGATGAGGCTGGCACAGGAACGTGGGGATTGGTACAAGACATTTGGCTTCCCTGTATTGCCATGACGGTATGACGTGGACTTGGACGTCCACGATAATATCGTTAAGTTTTTGGAAGACCTTTAAATGTTACCGTCAAGATGGAGGGACCAAGTCTTGGATTTCTAATCAGCCTACATAAAAGTTGAATACTGTAAATCTACTATTTGCTACCTATGCAATAATTTTAGCTACCTCAATTCAATTCCTTAATTCTACTTAAAAAATATGAAATTTGTTTGTCTCTAACATGAATTGTTTGAGAAATATCGACCATAAATGTTGGTCAACAATTTGTTCAGACATGTTTATTTTTGTTATTTGGAACTATTTAAAGGCTGAAACGATCTCTTTGCTTTTAGGTGGTATTTGGCAACTAGGTACTGTCAAAGGTTTTGAAGGGTTCGTCTTGGGCACGTTTGGTGTGTTTATACTTGTCAGTAGTTTAAATCACTGTAGGGCACTTTTTTAAAGAATATGCATGTGTAAATAACAGGTATGACTGGATGAGTCGCACGTTTTGAATGCAAAATCCAGGTACACTCATTAGTTACTATTTACATATTTATATCCATGGTTCAAGAATCTATATTATGGATAATAATTTCTATTTTCTTAGCGTATACGAAACTGTCATTGGTTTTTGCGAGACACAATACTCACATTCCTCAGGAATTCGATTTCTAAGTTGAGAAGTAGGTACCCAACCCAAGGTTGTTGTGTGGTGTAAATGCAAACCTCGACATTAGTCTTAGAACTGAACATTTGGGCCCTGAACCTTAATAATGATCTTCAAATGCAGTGGCGGAACTAATAGTGGTCAAAGCCCGTGTGGGCCTGCTGCGCAGAGAGAATTGGGTCCCATGGGGCAACAAATGGGGAATAAACATCATCAACATTGAGATATCTACCATATCCATTAGGATGTATGTCACAAGTAAAGTTGATTGCCGTCCCTCGCATAGTCATACAGAAATAGAAGTTGCAGAAAAGCTTAAGAATAAAGAGAATGTAGGTTGCCAGAGCGAGTGAAGTGAGCACGAAAATTTTTACACGCTTCCTAGGAAGTTTTTCCACCCACATTGTTACCTCGCTGCAATACTCGCAATTTCATTTACTCCTTCCAGAGCCTTCAGGCATTAGGTAAAAGCAATGTTGGCCCAGTGGTAACGGCTGCAACAGTGGAGTCGAGTGGTCGTGGAAGTTCTAACTCTGACAGGCGTTTTACTTAGTGTTGTTTATTTCATTACCACTGCTCTCAAAACCGTGAAGGAAACCATCGTGAGGAAACTGGCATGTCCTAGAACCAAAAATTTGAATATGGGTGTGAAATAATATAAAAATCTCAGGTGTCCAAGGCACTTTAATAGTACTTAATGGTTGTCTTGGCTGAAGTGTTTTGTTTATTTTCCAAGTGGGCTACGGGGTCAAGAGTTTTGGAATACCGTGTACTTTCTTCTTAGGTTAATATATTGTTCTAAAACCTTATCTACCTTACCTTTACTTACCTACAGAATTAACAACAGATTTATGGGTAAAACATGGTATACGCCGCGATACTGGCTGCGCTCCTCGTCATATTATGGCTGCCGTGCATTAAGCAGGGAGTATATACCGTCCCAGGCCCAGTATATGCAAGAGACCGAAAGAATCGAGTGTTTCAAATTACACCGACCGGAAAATGTTGTGACACCCAGTGTAAAAATAAATAGTTAATTTCATTTTTACGTTGTTAGTTACTGATTTTGTAAAAGTTAAGTAAATAATTTTGGACAAGTTCTTTTTAGTTTTATTTATTAAAACGTCATGCTAACAATTATACCTATGTAGGTATCAGTGGCGTAGCGTGCCTTGGAGGGGCCCTGTATCAAAATTAGTTGGGGGGCCCAAATGAAGGGTAAAGATTTCTTACAAAAGAAACAAAAATGCTTGCATTAATTAAAATAAATATTTATTGATTATAAGTTATCATTTCTTCCTAGAAATTGAGTTAGCCAAACAAATTAAAATTAAATATACACTCTTCTTGCCTTTTTTTCGGCAAATAATTGATTTATTAAATCATGTAGATATAGATGAAGACGATTTCAGTTTTTCTAAAATATCTGCCTCTATAGACAATATGACAAGTCTGATAGCCGTTCCTGTCCCATCGAAGTTCTTAACTCAGTTCACAAAGGCTCTGAAATCTTTGTTTAGTTTGAGAAATTAATATATCTAAACAGCAATAGTATACATTGACCTTGAAATATGGTTCCGGGTCTGAAATTCTCTCATCTTGTGATAACTCATCAAAAACGCTTCGTTACCTTTCGCCTTTTATTTTTTAAAACAGTTGTTACCCCCCACTCTTTCGCTAAATCTCTGGACACATTTAGCAAACCATTGAATGAATTTTGATTACTTACTTTGCTCAGTTTATTCAAAATATTACTTAATAATAACATATTAGCTTTCTGTAAGTCATTATTTTCATGCTGTAGAGCTTTAGAAACAGGATTAATAATTTCAAATAGTGAAGAAAAAAATGTGACAAGCAATAAGAAATCATAACTCTCTAAAATGTTAATTATATTTTTACATTCTTCACGTTCATCTTTATTGGTGGAAATTAAATTTAGTTGGTACAAAGTTTCCATGATTAATAAATATTTTTTCTTTATTGCTATTATAGCGTCGTTCTTTGAAGACCATCTAGTAGGACATACCTTTTTAAGGGTAATTTTATATTTTTCAGATGAATCGTTACTCAACATCGCTCAGCGTTTTATACTATTGCTTAAGAAAGTATAGATTTTTTCTAAATTATCAAAAAAAGTCGCCACTTTAAGAACATTTTTCGCTGCATCGTTTAAAATTAAACTTTGCAGCACAATGAACATAATCGGCATTCATTCATTCTTTCATTCATTCTCTTTTATAAGGGCTTGTAATCCTCCTTAAACACCCGACATAACATTTGCTTCATTGATGAAGAGCCAGCTCGCGTCGTAGCTGAGCTTACCTATAAATGTAAATTCATGACTGACCTCTGAGTTTGTTTCGGCCTTTCTTCTCAGAGATAGTCCTAGGAAACGCCGTGCTCATCAAAGCACTAATAATAAAAATTCGATCCAGCCTGTCCCATCTTGCTGCCCTCTCTCAGTGACGCCCTAAGCCGAGGTTCGTTCCCCACAGGGGGTGCCCTTAGCGTGCAGTCGCTTAATTTTTAATTTAGTTTTAAGCCCTGGCTAGAGGCTTTTAAGTTTTCTTAAGGCAACCACAGGATAGTCCGGTTAAGTAGTCACGACCTCTCTAGGTCAACTACGAGATGCCATATAAAAAAAAAAAAGAAAATTACTCCATCGTAACCCTGTCCTCTACATTTAGACAAATCAATTCCATATTCTTTAATCGTGTTTAAAATTTCAGTTTTAAGTCCTGCACTGCAATCGGATATTGCCATAAACCCCAAAAATGACTCACTGATTTTTAATTCTTTAGGTACATTATCATCATTTTCTGTTAACGAGATGTATCGAAAAACTACAGAAAGTTGGTCAATTGTTGACAGGCCACGTATGAATTTTTTTTTATATGGCTTTTTCCTGGGGAGCACGAGATTTTGTGACATTGTGGATAACATTTTACTATTTTTTGCTTACACACGTTAGGGGGCCCCTGTAGCCCGGGGGACCCGTATCATTGATACGGCTGATACGGCGGTAGCTAGGACCTGGTAGGTATATCTAATTATCTCACCATCTGCCTAGCCTTTACCCAACTATGTTGGGGTCGGCTTCCAGTCTAACCGGATGCAATACATAATTATATTATGTTCTATGTTCAATTTTATTTCGTTCAGTAAAACACAATATTTCAAAAACTAGTAATAGATTACATAGGAGCCTTAGGGGATTAGCCTATATTTTTACAAATACCGTGGACCCCACTTAGGATTCCCTGTATCGTGGGGTCCACCCTCTTCCCAAGTAAGGTCGCCAGAGGTATTAGGTACCTATTTTGTGAGATCAGACAGCAATATACCAAGCCATAGGTATTTGATACACCTCCACGAACCACTCTTTAATTCCACACCATGGATAATATAGGAATGAAGAAGATATGCCCCGGTAGTTGAAAATGTGTCAGAAGTCCATGTCGGTAAGACGATCCCACTACTGCGCCACTACTACACATGTAGTTAAGTAAAAGCAATAGATACAAAGTCGCGCACACACTTGCATTTCATAAATAAATCAGAACGTACTACACAATCAATTATAAACCTTAACTCATCAAACATAGCGTGCATTTACCATGCCCCGTACAACTTACTGTGTGTATAACTCCAGCTTCCTCATATGTGATAAAATAATTCTACCTATACCAATATTTAAGGCATAATAGCTACAATCAAAGTTCCCAGTCTTAATTTAGCTGCCACAAAAACTTCGTTAATATGAGTCGTTTAGTGTGTTAGCTGGAGTGAAGTCACCTTAACTTCCTCATTCAATACAAACAAACCAGTGAGGTTAGGGTTTTGGACTATAATCAGAAACATAAGGCATAATAGCTGCACAAGGAAGGAAAAAACTGAACGATAATACTTAAAAAGTGTTGAAACTACGATCAAAAACGTGTGTGTAAGCTGGGCGGCACGACGGCACCCCAGCTGCTCATGTCATATCTTCCGAACGAAAGAAGATATGATTATGTATTATAGCTCAAAAATTTAGGTATAACAGCTGCCATAGGCAGCGAAATTTTCAAATCTCTAGGCCTTGTAGTTTCCACGTAATAAATAAAAAACAGTTTTCGCGCCAAAAACATCAAATTATTGCTTCGGAGGAGGTAAGGAGCGGCGTTGCCGTTCCGTGCGCTACATTATTACAATTAAGTTTGAACTTAGGGGGCATTCTATTAGAAGTCATTTAGCTTGCGCTCAAAATTATTTTAATTTTGTATATTGAAGATATAGACTGAGAGCCGACTGAATTTTAATGGAACTATGAATGTAATATTAAATAAAAAATAGATTCATAATAACTTTACATGACGAGATAACTATCTACTAATAATAATTTATCTACTAATTTTTGCGACTTGTTCTCTGTCGTTCGGTTAAAGTGGATGAGCAAAGGTAGCCCGCGCAAATGGAGTTTATTGGTTCATGAAATCGTGACATTTGAGAACAATCCTATAGCAAATATAAAGCAACATCGATTCAGAACAAATGTCATTAAATAAACATATGGTTGAAAGCCTTGTTTTTTGAGCTTTATTACATAATCATATCTTCTTTCTTTTGGAAGATATGAATGTGCCGCTGGGGTGACGTCACTCCAGCTTACACACACATTTTTTATCATAGTTTCAACACTTTTTAAGTATTATCGTTCAGTTTTTTCCTTCCTTGTGCAGCTATTATGCCTTATTTTTCTGACTATAGTCCAAAACCCTAACCTCACTGGTTTGCCTGTATCGAATGAGGAAGCTCGGGTGACGTTACTCCAGCTAACACACACTAAACGACTCATATTAACGAAGTTTTTGTGGCAGCTAAATTAAGACTGGGAACTTTGATTACAGCTATTATGCCTTAAATATTGGCATGGTAGAATTATTCTATCACATATGAGGAAGCTGGAGTTATACACACCAACTTACTCACACAAAAACATCTGTCGCTATCGTTGTGCTGTGCAAAAGCCATTTATTTTACATATACGCTAGTGATTGACTAAATCGGAAATTTATCGATTCTCCCATTTATTATTGTACTAAAAAATTGGTGTTTTGAAAATAAAATAAATAAAAACCGATATGTTCAGGAAATATTATATTGTAAACCAATAAAAAAAGCAAAAAAAAAAATGAAAGTAAATAGAAAAAATTAAAAATTATTTTACATCTCAAGGGTCTTCCAACCGGATTTAAACGTCATCTTTTTAGGTCTTCTAACCGGGTTAAAACGGTTGACAAATTGTAAAATTAACTATACCTATATATTCGTTGGGTAATCGACATTGTTGTCGATGGCCTACGTTAGTGGATCTGCACAGCTGGCCGCAAGAAGCAGCGGCCGTAACATGCCAAAATAGTACAGTCGCTGCGATACCTATTATTGTTATCTCCTTTATTTCATTTAAATACTTACAATAGTTATTTGTGCAACAAGAATTAGTCGTTTTTTGCTGCGAGTGCTGATTTTGAATCCTGAGTGTGGCGAGGGATTCAAAGGCATGAGATGCAAAAAACTTTGCTCTCGTGTAACACACATAACTTTTCACTTCAGCAGCGAGAACACTTTAGGAGATATAATAATAAACAGGAATAGATTGAAATAACTATTTATTGTGAATCAAAATAATTAACATTGTAGGTAGAGGTACCAATTCGGCAATTCAATAAAATGGAACATTTTAAATGTTAAAAGTAAAATTACTGCAATTCTCCAAATTAAAAGTAACAGATTTATTTGGCAACGTTATAGTTGCATTGAGTTGAGTTTGATTATCTGGGGTTAAGGTTACTGTTTCGGTGGCAGATTGAGAAGGAACAACGGTGAACGTTGGTGACTCTGATCGGCTTTCTGTATAAGTACACTGTGCGTCGTTGGAAGTGGATGGGCGTGGGTGAGACGAAGGATCCGAGGTCGAATTCAGACTAATTGTTTCCACTATACGCTTACAGACTTTCGGCTTATTTTCTATTGAGTCTTCTGCAACCGTATTGGACTTCCACCCGTCGTGACGTTTTAGAATAGAATAGAATAATTTATTTCAGATAATTAAAATCCACACACACACACAAAGCGTGCGTTTTAAAGTGGTGAGATCGGCTCCGGAATCAGCCAAGAGCGTTGCCGAAGTTCTCCGAAAGCAGAGACACGTGTATAGCTGAGGCTCTTCCAGTTTTAAGAAAGTGGCAATTTCTCGCGGTATAGCACCTATTATATTTACTCCCATAGGCTGTCTTGAGCATTTATTATTATGGTATTGTATGAAAAATCGGTCGGTTTTTATATTGGCTGGACGCAAATTTTGGTATTTTTCTACAATAGTTACATATTCTTCGCGTACGACAAAAGACCTGTAAGGTTCGTCTTCGTATTTTTCAATAATTTAAAATAATTTGTGTAATGCAATCACAGCGATTCGGTTCTCTTTATCACCCCCACTCCATTTTAATATCGCAAAATATTGTATGTATTGGCGCCAAAATTTTAATATCGCAAAATATTGTATGTATTGGCGCCAAAATTAGAAAACCCAATGAACAATCGTATAAAAATGACAGATTCCAAATTCGAATGTAATATCTTTCTTATTTTTGATTGTAACAGTATTTATGGCCAGACTGTGTATTCAATGTAGGTAATTTACATCCCACGTCGTTCGTGTTTGTTTAACTTTTTTATATTATGTGGAAAATATTGTTGGTTATACATTTATACTCCCATTTTAGTTTTAAGTTCTTTACCATAACATTACAATGTGGTATGGCCGCCGCACCGCGCCTCCCCTTGATCCTCACAGGCGCGGGTCGGGGGGTCGTGGGGGTCATGACCCCCCCCCCCCCCAAATCATTTAAGCTGCCGAGAGTCTGAATAATTTACTTGCATTACTAACTTAAAACAGTACTTGAGCCACGAAACCCCCATATACCTATACATGGGGACTGCCGGATGACTGTGGATTTTTTAACGTGCCTAAAAAAGGTTTTACTTTAAAAAGCCTGTTATAAAATATAGAATCTATGTAGGATGCAAGAGCGAGCAAAGCAAACTCGGGATATTGGGCTTCCCGCCCCGCTCGTACGTAAGGTTTGAAAGGCCAGATTCCAAAACCTAAACTGCTGTAAAACGAGTTTAAGCTTTTCGACATACTAATTCGATAAAGTAAGTTCTCTTTCTGTATGTTGGTTAAAAGAAAACAGACTATTCAAGGTGGGGTGCAAACATTTTCAAGCTCGCTGCGCTGGCTATAGCGATCTACATTCTGTTGATTCCTGGCCTTTTCTTCATAGGTCGACAAAGCAAGTCATTCGTAGTCCTTTTGGAATGATCGAAAGAAAATCAAACCTAATAGGTACAGCGGGCTGGTGTCCGCAACTCCACGACAATGCGCGTATTTTGCGTAAGGGTGGGAAAATCGATTATTCGATCCACCCCAGCTCCTCAAGGAAGGCCAGCAACGCCTTGATGTTACTGACCGTCTCTCGTAGGGTACCTGGGTTACCGAAGTACTTTGCCCTGTACGTGGCGACCACCGGGCAGTTTAGCAGCACATGCGCCGCTGTCTCGTCCTCCTCCACGCAGGCCCTGCACAGCGGACTGTCTGTTACTCCTATGACAGAGAGGTGTTTGTTAAATGACCCATGGCCAGTTAATGCTGCAATAACTGTACGCAGCTTTAGTTTATTTAGACGGAGAACCTGTTCCGTGAGGCGGCCATTAATTGTGGGAAGTGCTTCCTTGGCCTGCCTACAATCGCCTAGCTCCGTCCAAAGTATGTCGTGTAGGTCTCTGGTGCGTTTTCTTACCAGAGTACGTATGTATCCGAAGGGAAGTGGCGCGATGGGCTCAGGTCCCACTGGTGCCATGCTCGACCCCCTTCTGGCAAGTTCATGGGCTGCATCGTTACCTAGCGAACCGCTGTGTCCTTTGATCCATTGAATGGTTATGTTATTCATTCAGCGCTTGCAGAACAGCCATGCTGTCTGAGAGTATGCTGATGGAGTGTTCCTTTACTTCCCTGGCCATAATGGCTGAGGCGGCCAAGGAAATGCCCATGCATTCAGCCTGGAACACTGTGTTGTGGACCCCCAGTGGTGTGGCTATATGTATGTTGAGATCCTCCAAGAAGATTCCAGCACCCGTACCACTACCTGTTTTGGATCCATCCGTGAAAATACGCAGCTCTGCAGGGCACAACCCCTCGCATCGGCGATCCTCGTGAAGTTAGATCTTGTATTTTTTGTCAAAGATAAATTGTTTGGGCACCCGATCTATTATAGCTTTCGTAATGGGGAACTCCTTGTGGAGTCCCTCGAGCAAAGTGGTGTGTGGTATTTCACTCTTACCCCAGAGATTAAGTGTGTGAAGACGTACTGCCGCCATTGTCGCTTCCTGTTGTATGAATAGGTGGAGCGGTGGTATGTCGTATAGCGACAAGAAACTAAACTTATAAAGGAAAATGAAATTAAAGAAAGGGAGGTAGAAAACAATTAAAGGTATATTTATAACTTTAAGATGGAGATGGACTAAGAGAGGTGTGTAGTTTGTGGAGGTGGGGTGTGTGGATGACGATGCGTGATAGGTGGGCTGAGGAGGCTGAGGTGGAGATCCAGATGGAGGGAGGTAGACGCGAGGCAGGTGCCGTCGACAGATGCAGGTACAGATGAGGGCAGGTCACTGGTGCGTGTGCGGCACGGAGGACACCCGTAGGAGGGCCCACGCAGCAGGGCAGGCTGCAGCACGGCAGCAGGAGCCGGCGCAGGTACAGGTATAGATGAAGTGCAGGCGGAGGACACCCGTTGGAGGGTCCACGCAGCAAGGCAGGACGCAGCTCGACAGCAAGAGAGAGAGGCACGACAGAGACGCTGTCAGCCCGCCAGGTGAGGCGGCCCTCGGATGAGGCGCGGCCCAATAGTCACAGGAGCCCTTCACTGAGGCGGCCCTCGGATGAGGCGCGGCCCAATAGTCACAGGAGCCCTTCACGAAGGACGGAGGACGGAGGCGTAGGCAAGGTCCGACAGGTACCGGAGCGGAGAGGTACGCTGGGTATTCTCGTGATAGGTAGCCCTGGAGTATCAGGCTCTTTATTGTATCCGCTTTAGAGGCGAAACCCGAACTGATCCTTGGATTGCGTGGATCTATAATGTCAGCTCGTAGAATAACATCATGTAGAAAATATGAATTTGAGTTACGAAGATGGCCAGTAATTAAATATAATAAGTATTCATGTCTAATTAGCTAAAAAGATACAGGCAGGTAAGAATTTGAAAGAAAGGTTGCCATGGCGACGTATTAAACGTCGTTGTCAAAGCTGTCATAATAAAATATATTATTAATAAAATACGATAAAATCTATAGTTATTTTGTATTAGAAGTATAGTGATTATAGGAAAAATGATATCCATCAATGTGGGCGTAATTACCAACCCTTGGATGTCACTAAATCATAGTAGTGTCATCTTAAAGATGGAGCTGTGTCTGTGTACTGATTGTGGATGAAACGTGTCGTAATAAATAATCAGATCAGCGCCTAACGGTAACAGAATGCGTGTTCTGACCTGGAGGAATGAATGAAGATAACTGTGAGTATGTACATTATGTTACAGGTAGTCCTAGGATGGCTTCAACTGCTGCAGTCTGAGTAGTCCTCATGCAGCCCGTAGTCGCCATGCAGGCTAGTCTTTGCATGCGATGTAGTTTGTTGGAGGCTGTAACCAGCTTGGTGCGGGGCCACCAGACCACGGCCCCGTAGATCATGGGGCGGATCACTGCGGTGTACAGCCAAAGTATAATTTTAGGGGATAGGCCCCACTTCTTACCTATCATTCTCCTGCACTGCCAAAAGGTCATGCAGGCCCTGTTTAGTTTGTTGTCCAGATGACTACTCCAGTTTAGCTTACTGTCTAGTATGACTCCGATGTACTTGACTTTGCTGGCCAGCTGGAGTTCAGTCTCGAACAGTTTTGGTAGGCGAAAAGGGCCTACTACTCGTTTGTGGGTAAACATGACTAATTCAGTTTTAGTGGGGTTCACTGATAGGTCAAATTCCCTGCACCATCTTTCTACGATACGTAGCGCTTGCTGAGTGAGGTTGCAAATCGTGCCCGTCACCTTCCCCGAAACAAGGATTGCGAGGTCGTCGGCATAACCTACTGTGTAGTAGCGGCTGGCGTTGAGTTTGGTGATGAGGATGTAGCGACCAAAACCGCTACGACATCCGCTGCCGCTAATGAGCGGTGACACCTCGGCAAGGAATCACGCCACCGCATACGTCATATCGTATGATCCTTTGTTTACGCCAAGCGGTCAGGTAGCTGGCCCCTAAAAGTAGTTAGCAAAAGTGAACCTTATGGTGTATGTGAGTTTTAGTATAAAAACCGCGGACTAGCAATGTATCACTTCACTTCGTTTTTGCTTGGCTTGCTTGCGCTTCCTCGCTGATTTATTTCTTTGTCTACCCTTCCTATTGTAACACTAAATTAAGTTATTTAAATAAACAAGTTTAATTAGTGCTTCTGCTTTAATTTGAACAATCAACACCCGTGAGGTAACTCACATAAGAAGTGGCTCAAATCGAATAGCTAAGGCCCTTCACTGGTGACCCTGACGTGATGCGTTGATTGCGGCAGTCGACAAGCAAGTTGTAGAAACTTAAGAAGTCGACGCCGATGATAGGTTTGGACACGTCAGCCACGATGAAGCGCCAACTGAATGCACGTCGTAGACCTATATTTAATTCCAGCGGTATATAGCCATATGTAGCTATAGGTGTCCCGTTGGCTGCGAACAGATTGTATTTAGTTTTCGGACGCGAATCCCGTACAGCTGACTTTGGGTACACGCACAAGTCTGATGTCATTAATCACCAGGTTCCACAGGAGGGGAGACAGCACCCCTCCCTGGGGGCAGCCTCTGGCTATCATGGCCAACTGCTGTTTATCCTCAAGGCGAACCACTCGTTTGCTTAACATGTTTGTAATCCAGTCCGTTAGTACCTGTTCTACTCCATGTCTGGAGAGGGCGCTGTTGATGCTGGAGAAGTTAGTTTTGTCAAAGGCTCCCTCGATGTCTATGAAAGTGCCCAGGCAGGTGCCCTTCTGATGGATCGCTTCCTCTATCTGGCTGACTACCAGATGAAGGGCGGATTCGGTCGACTTACCTGAGCTGTATGCATGTTGATTACCGTGTTGCGGTAAAGTTTTGAGAGCGCCATCCCTCAGTTCCCTATCACATAGCCTTTCCAGCGTCTTTAGTAGGAAGGAGGTTAGGCTGATTGGTCGGTGGGATTTGGCGTTTGTATAGTCACCCTTACCTGGCTTGGGGATGAATATAACTTTCACTTCCCTCCATCCTTTAGGAACCTATCTAAAGGCCAGACACGCTCTCATTAAAGGCATCAGTTTTATTGCGACAGGGGTGCCACCCCACTCCAGTAGGGCGGGGAACACCCCGTCAGGACCAGCTGCCTTAAACGCATGGAAACTCCGGATGGCCCATTGGAGTTTCTCCAGCGTGATCACCCTGCTAGCATAATGCCAGTCATTATCTGATGGTTTTTCAATTACATCCTGCCAGTCGATCACCTGTGCGAAGGTGTATCCCAAGAAGTGAGTTTCGATGAGGACGCGTCTCGTTTCTTCTGGCGAGGATGTTAGTGTCTTGTCAGGTTTCCGGAGGGTAGCGGGCCCAAACGTATGCTGTTGCGCTAGCACTTTCCTTACCCTGTTCGCTTGCTGACAAGATTCAATGCTCCCGCAGAATTTGCGCCATCCCATGGTGCTCCTGAATCTGATGCATTTCTGGATTTGGCTGCGTAATAGTTATCCCAGTCCACATCCGCACATGAATTCATGGCTCTATTCAGAGCTTTCCGTACCTTGCCGCGCTTACGCTCCAGCTTAGCGCCCCACCAGTGTTGTTTGCCCGGTGTGCTGCGCGGGGTGGTCTCTGGGCAAGCGGTTTGGTAGCTGTCTATCATTGATTTAGTAAGGTGGCTTACCTGTACCTCAATCTGTGTCGTATCCGCAAATGTTGTCGGATCATTTGATGCCGCCAGCTTTGATTCGAGGCTGCGTGTATATGTGACGCGGTCCGTTTTAGGCGGATTGCGCCGTGGTTGCGTAGGCGGAATACAGACTTGGATGTCAAAGCGGATCCACCTGTGGTCAGAGCAGGAGGCCTCCTCGGAGACCCGCCACCCAGTGATAGTTTCCGCCACTTCCTCTGTTGCCAGAGTGAGGTCTATGACTGTACGGCTGCGCCTGGTTACGAAAGTCGGTTCAGAGCTCGTGTTTAGTAGGGATAGGTTAGTCGAAAATAAGTAGTCAACCAAGGCCTTACCCCTCTCGTTTTGCGTGTCCATACCCCATAGTTGATGGTGAGCGTTGGCATCAGTACCGACTATGACCTCGAACCCACAGCTCTCGCAATTGCTTACAAGGCGGGCGAGGTCATGCGGGGGCGGCGCCTCCGCCTCAGGCATGTAGGCCGAGGCGATAACGATCACCATCTCCATGGCGTTTGCACGCTGTATTAGCAGCCTTGCTGCAGAGACATCTCTGCAACAGAAGTCGGTTAGGAGCTGTGTTTTAAGGTTACCTGTAACATAGATACACGATCTGGGGTGATCATGATCTGTGGTGACCAGGAGCTTACCGCCAAGATTGGAGAGTCCTTGTATGCGGCCCGCCCTAATCCACGGCTCCTGGATCAAGGCAATGGCCGTGTGTTGAGTCTCCAGCCACTTGCGAAGCTGAGCCGTCGCGGTCTGACTGTGGTGGAGGTTTGCCTGGAGGACTTTACAGGCCGACGAAAGGGACGCCATCGCTGGCTGAACCCTCCTCGTCCCCCAGTTTGAGCCCGGCAAAAAAAAAATCAAACCTATCCGAGAGTGTGCAAAATTTTCGAGCTCGCTTCGCTCGCTCTTGCATTCTACACTCTGATAGTTGCTTTTTGGGCTTGCCTGCATAAGTAGATAATGGAACTCCAATTTCTGCTTGAAAATATAAAACAAAACCTAAACAAATCGAGGCGGGTTGCTAAAATTTTCAAGCTCGCGTCGCTCGCTCTCGGGACCCTGCATAATCTATCGTTCTAATACATACGACCAATTTGGCAGCATTATTAAGTAAAACCCTCCATGTAAAAACTGCGGACCGGAATAGCATAAATATTGTGGAGCTGGAGATGAACCATAACATAACATCACGTCTTTAATCCCCAAAGGGTTAGGCAGGGGTGTACCTTCATATAGTACTTACGCCCACATTTTGCCAGTTATTAAGAGCCATGTCATAGGGGAAGCCTACAGCCGCTTACCTAGCACAAATTCAGACTCCAGGCTGCTTCTGAGAAATTTCTGAAGGGAAAACTCAATAACACGTTACCCGACCTAGGAATCGAACCCAGCTAGAAACACATGCTCAGCAGTAACGCTAGCGACCACTTTTTTTTTTTTTTTTTAGGATGTGAAATCATCAAATGACCCCTCCCGCTCTGGGTGGAGCAGAAGGGAGTGTCAGACTCTTACTGACTAAAACCCACCCGTGTTCCTTCCTTAGCCCTTTATGTACCAGGGCAGCGGTAACCCTTTCGGACGATCCCGCTACCCCGGTAGGCTTCGGCCCTGTCGGGCCCCGTCAACTATGCTGACATCTCTTTGAGGCGCACGTGGAACACATACGCGCCGTCCGGCACGGGCCTGGTCCTGATCGGACGGTGAGCTACCCATTGCTCTCCGCCCGCAGGCCCGCGCCTACGGTGGCCGGGAGTCGTCACGCGGCTCCCGACGCCCGGAGCGTCTCCCTCGGCGGCTGAGGCGTGAGGATCTCTCCCTTACCCATCCCGCCACCTCCTTCGCTAGCATGACTGCTTCGCAAAAGGAGGTGACCGCCTCCCACTCCCTCTCGCCCCGGACCATGGCTTGCACCAGGGCCGGACGCGGAGGTCGCCGCCGCTGCCGATCGCCTCTACGAGGACACGGCGGTGCTCTGCCCAAGCGGGGCAGACCTCCACCGTATGCTCCACCGTGTCCTCTGGGCGATCCTCGCAGTGGTGACACCCGGGCGTCTCCTCCCGCCTGATTATGTGCAGGAACCTCCCGAAACATCCGTGTCCGGAGAGGACCTGCGTCAGGCGGTAGGTGAGAGCGCCGTGACGCCTCTCTAGCCACTCCTCAAAGAGAGGTCTTACCGCCGCTATCGTGGCGTGCGCTGCGCTGGGTTGCGATAGTCGCGCCTTCCATTCCGCCACGAGATCGCGCCGGAGGTCCGTCCGCTCCGCCGCCACTAGACCAACGAGGAGATGTACAGACGCCAGCAGGTCAAGTTACCCGAAACTGTCAAATTTTCCTAATCAACCTTGAACCTTAATGTTTTAGCGATAAAGTTAAAAATCTGTTAAAGAAATTTGACAGATTGTAGTAGCTTGATGTGCTGGCGTATGTACCTCCATTAAAATATTCCTCGACACTCACCATGGGTGCCCCTCAAAATCTTGGGCTGCGACCGCGCCTGGATCCTCAGCAGATCGCGTGCATGGTGTAGTGCTGAGCTGGGTTCGATTCCCAACAAAGATTACATCTCCTTACCTCTGAGTTTTGTCGGCATACCTAGTCAGATAGCAAACACCGACCTTTTCTAGTTAAACATAACTAATTTTTGATGCGTTAAAGGGTTTTATAATTTGTTTACGGAAATTAATCTTTTGTCATTGAACAGCCGGTCTATTCTGTTAAATCTCCCATCTCACCGAAAACTTTGGTGAAGTGAGCTTTCATTCCATCTGAAGGCTAGTTCCGTAATTAAAAATGTTAAAAATCTAGTCGCAGTCTCATCTCAGCGACAATCAATGTCAAAAACTTGTCAAAAATGTAATGTGTGGATTTTAGAGTTATTTTTGACAGATTGAGACAGATGATTGTGAATGTTCTTAAAATTACAAGAATTATTAAGCTAGGGATTGACACTACACATTGATAGCTCGATCCGCGCTAGTGTCCATGGTGAGATTTTTACACAATAGCCCTACCCATCTATGATAGGTACAGTCCCACAATAACATCTGGTGTGGTGAAGACCATAGACTAATATATATATAATAAGATAGACTGGCAACTGACGTTTTTTGGTTTAGTTAGCGAGCAACGCCCTCTGAACGTGAAGCAAGGAACTAAATGAATATCAATAATATAGGTAGGTGCGTTTATTTGAATATTTAAATAGCTTGTGTATTTCGTTTATTAGATAACTGTGTTCTGACGTAAGCATATTTTTAAACTAGTGCGTGAACACAACTCAGGTATCTAATAAACGAAATATCAATGTATCTTGGGTAATGGGATAAAGGGAATGAGATTAATAACACAAAAACATATGATTCACTTAATTTATTAAATATTAATGACTACACCTGTTTGCCTCTCTCGTTTCGCACCCTTTGTTTTATTATAATATTCTCGAGCCTGTATGAAGATGGAGTCAGTTTCTTTACTTTTATTACAAAAATTGTAGTAGCTCTTGCCAGTGAGGACATTGCTGACTTCTTTGCACCAATTCATAGTGAACACAACACTTTTGTGGAGCAAATATTCTTTTAATTGTTCTTCATGTTTTTGACATTTCATAAATTGAATTGGACGTGGACTGTTATAATTAACATTATATATTTTGAAATTTGTTGCATATGTCCATATTTATTTAAAATATCCAAAGTTATGTGTTCTACTTGGGCAAAAAAGTCGAACAATGCCCGGGTAGGATAGCATAACCATCTTTTTCCACAATATTCTTTTTTTATTATAAAATTGTGGAAATCTTCAGTATCTGATGACATTACATTGTTTCTACATGTTTTACATTTTTTTAAAACAAACTTTTTTGCTTTGGTTGCTATCCTCCCGTACAATATGATATGGCCGCGCACTTCTCTACATGAACTCGAGACCGGCTTTCTATAAATATTTGTGTATTTAATAAATTAATATTGAAATGTTCATCAATAATTTCCAGTATTTCATTAACATCCTCCACATTAATCTTTAGGTTTATTAAAGATTTTAATGAATTTATAGAGGTAAAAGGAACAGGGTGTAAAGTTCACTCATCCTCCATAGAAAAGGGAGGATCCTCTAACCAGACGCGTGTTGTGTCTGGCGGGCAATCGCCCAACGATTGATGTTGGGAAATTGTATCTATGCTAATTGCGCGGTAAACTCTGCTTGCGAGATGCAGGATTTGCGTGATGTCAGTATGACGCATTGTTCGCATGTGGCGTTGTAGATACCGCTACATCACTCCCACTCCCCTCCGGATCTAAAATACTATCATCTTTTTCACAATTACCCTGTAAGGAGTGTGAGGATGTTATATTATTTATTAATTAGTAATGTTCGAAGTGCAGTTTCAAAAGCTGCCGAGTTGGGCATTATATTACTACAGCCATTAGCTCTGATCGCCCCAAAAAAGTTTTCTAAGGGGTCTTAGTTTATATTACGTAGTGACAATGAATTTATTCCTTCTGACCTTAGTCTGTCTGTTATTAATTTAAATCTTTCTACAGTTTTCGCCCAACTGGTAAGAGAGGGTACAGTTACCTCTTTGCCTTCCTCATTTAAATATTTCATTGACTTTAAAATTGGTAACATTTTGATCCACAGTTTTCACATTTTTTCTAAAACATTTTTTCTCAAACTAGAGAGAGCACAGAGAGCTATACTTAAAGTTATGACCAGAAAACCATGCAGATATCCAACAACTCAGCTGTATTCCGATTGTCAAGTTCTCACTGTACGTCAACTCTTTGTGCTCTACTCTGTCCTTAAAAAAAACATTCATCCCTACCCCCTTCAAACCCGAATAAGCGCACCTTTATCCCTCCAAGTACTCCCCATAGAACAGCCTTTGCCAAACATCAATTTTTTATTCTGAGCTCTCTAATTAACAGAAAAATTCATAAATTCCTAAACATACTTGATTTGACAAAATGGTAAATTAAACATAAACTTACAGAGTGGCTACTTCAACAAGACTATGATCACACAGAGACTATTTTAACCTACTTAACCTAACACATCCACACTCATGCATACACGCACATACGTGCATAAACACACACACACACACACACACACATGCACACACACACACCCTTGCATACATACACATTAGACATACACACTCACTAGATTTAAGTTCAATTATTTAATCTTATTCTATTTTACTTACCATTACCATTTTCTGATAATTGTTTCTGATAATTGTTTTATTGTGGGTAGACCGACAGAGTCTTCACTTAATAATTAGCTAATATTAAAACATAACCTTATGGCCGTCCACTGTCTCTTAAGATACAGGTATACCCTAGTTTAAGAGACAGGGTAACGTTAATTGTCAACAGATGTACCATCAACATGTTCTACCATATATTGTAGTAACACACTTTGTATACCTTGCTAGTTACTAGTATAATTTTGTTTTTTCTCACCATCTGTAGGTACCTTTTTGATCAATAAACAATTATTAAATTATTATTATTATTAGTTTTACATGGGGTGACTTTGGTTTGACGGTCGATCGGTATATTTTTCCTTCTTCTTTGTGGTACTTAGCATGGACAGAGTCGAACAAGTCGTCGAACAGCATTAACACCTCTGCAGTGTCCACACTTTCCTCTGGCATGCTCCCACTTTCTAGAAATGAACATTTAAAATTAACTAATTTTAAAAAAATAACAATGAATATTAAATATTTGAGGTGTGTATCTGCCAAAATAAATTGATATATTATATTTTTTACTAGTTATTTAATTAGTTTAGATCTATTTGAAGTTTGTATATAATGTAAGCCAAAATGATATGTAATAAACTTATTTTATTATTTTTTTATTACTCTAATCAAATCAACGATAATATATCGGTCTGGCAATTCATTTAATTTTTATTAAATTATTTACATTGAGTTGATGATAGGTGATGTATAACCAGATATCATAATGCTTATTGAGAAATTAGCGCTGAATAGATAGAAATTTCAGTTTTTACACTACAAAATTTATAGGGACACTTTTTTTAAGGACATACCTGCCAGACATCCAAGTGTCATACCAACAGACTTGCTGAACACTTGTGTGCAATATTTAACCCTCATCTTGGGTATCATAGAGGGCACCACATGTTGAGCTGTCAGCTTATGGGCAATCTTTACACCACGCAATGAAGGGCTTCTTTGAAATAAGTTTTCAATACGACACCATTTCGACACGCGTACCTTACCATCCATGACATATTTCAGGTTTTTATTTAATAAGTTGTTGCGTCCACCCTTCATTAGATGAGGTGGATCGTATATCAGCACACTTTTTTTTTTTTTTTTTTTCAAGATGGGACTGGGGAAGTTTACACTGCCATCTTAAAAAAATCCACCTCTATAATCCTCATTTTTTCTTAGGTATTTTCCTTTAGTGTCTTCCATTAACTGATTTATTGCAGTAAGGTTTGTGGCTCCTTGGTCGCATACTGTAGCTACAACTCTAAGACCTGTGTTTTCGACTTTTTCTATAATGTTTTTCAATTGATTTTTCAGATCTGCTGTCTTTGTTGTGCCTGAGCAAAAACTATAGGCTATTGGCTGCTTATATTTTTTTACTACGCCTCTCAGCATAAATACGAGCACATGATCAGCGAATATCAGTTCCCTTTTGCTTCCATTGTCAATAAAATCATTTATGTTATCACGTGCCCTGTCATAACTTTATTTAAATATAAAAATTTATAGCAATTGACATTTCGTCAAACAGTATGCAACAAAATTTATGTTTGTCTGGCATTTTGGACACTTTTTTCTTTAAATGTTCAAATATGTTCTCGTTAATGCCAGGCTTTTAATTTACTTTCTGTAGAATATTTTGAAGTGTTCTTCGGCTCGGCAGAACACAAAGCTGGCTCAGCAAGCGATATGCTTTAGGTGACGGTTTATATAAAGATAATGCTAAGATTTTTTCATCTAGCGTAAAATGCCTTCCTCTAGGTGTTTTACAACTTCCTTTTACTTGCATGTAAAATATAGATTTTGCTGCTGCTGACATATCTTTGGTGATAATTTCGAAAGCTTTTGTTGTCCTTATTTTCTTTGCTAGCAGATATCTTTTGCGGAAAGTCAGTTTGTGTTTGCTCAAACAAGTCAAGTGTTTGCTCCAACTTTTTAACCTTATTTTCTTCATTTTTGCGTTTCAAAAACGGTACTGAAAATATGAAAATATAATTTAAATCGTTGTTTAAAAAAGGTGCATGGAAAAGTGAATGTCGGCTATATCATGTTAGATCACACACACGACACGGTTGGTGCAGTGGCTGAGAGATCGACTGCTGCGCTGCGTGTCGCGGGTTCGATTCCCGCACGGAACAAATATTTGTATTGCCTACAGATAGTTGTTCCGGATCTGGCTGTTTGTGTATGTGAGTTTAAATGTTTGTTAACACACCCACAATACAGGAGTAATTCCTAATGTGGGGCAACGTTTTTAAAAAAAAAGAAAATGATCATGAACTTTAAAGATAACACACCTGAACTGGAAGGCTTGAAGTATTTAACAGTTCTAGTTGTCATGGGTTGTAGTTGTAGTTGTGGGGCAGATGTAGATGGTTGGCATTCTGGAACCATTTGACTTGGTGCTGAAAGTACATAAATAAAAGAACTTAATATTACCACTTCTTTTTTCTTTCTCCTCTGTATGAGAAGTAGCCTTTGCCTGATATTCGGGACATTACAGACAAGAAAAATAAAAAACTTAAAAAAAATTGTGTATAAAATATCGAAAACTTATAGTCTTGTCTTGGGGAATAGTTGCACATTCTTTGTTTGTGTTATTGTAAAAAAAATCTAAACAACTTGACGAAGTGCAATTATCACCTACATTTAGATATTTTCAAGTGGAAGTTTTTGGTGTATTGTACATTAATTTATAAACTGTGTGAATCCAATGCAGTTGCTAGTATTAAATAAACTTAATCAAAAACCAATTTACCTGAAACATCTGCAGAAGGTAAAATCAAAGATGGCACAGCCAATTTACACAGTCTATTTTTTGGGTAAAGAAACTCTTCCTGAAAGTGTTGACGACAGATTCTTCGAGTTTTGTGGATAGTGGTGCTGTCCAGACTCGCAATATCACCTCACCCAATTTTGAAACCTTTCTGCATATTTTTCAGGATGTGGAAAGTAGTGTAGAGTGCCACCTGAAAATAAATTAAAGTGACTATAATGGGACTGACTGAAATGTGATTCTTAATCTAGTTACTATAATTATTTTACAATAAAAATAATAATATAATTTAATAAAAGTAAAAATTAAGCAAAAGGACATGTCAAGATTGTTACCAAACTAAGCTGACAGACTACAAGAGGTATTTATGATCTCTAAGTATAAAAAAAAACATGTAGGAACCAATGGTTTTTAGACATTTTGACTACTGAATAAAAAAAGGGATTGCTCAGTTTTTTAAGTTTTTAGCACAGTGCCCAGTGCATAAGCACTGGGTTATGAATAATCTATCTATGTATGTCCGACATAGACTTGAAACCATCTAACCGACGTGCGCCAAACCGCTTTCTTAGAAAGGCAATAATGTGAAGATGATTTTAACTAATGAAAAAAAAAGCAAAGCCGATTAAGTAGGTAGGAAAAAGTTCATTGCAACGCGGTACAGCTGGTCAGAATATAAAAACACACTACACTCACCATCTCCTGCTACTGCTGGGCACCCAGGAACGTACAGCAGACGTTTCGAGACATTGCGTAAAGCGTAAAATAACTACACTGAGATATATGGTCCAAACTCCGTGCGGAGGGCCTATCTACAAGTATGTCACAAACACTTTCACGAAATGCAATCTATGCTGGAATTTCGGTATTTCTGCAATATACGGAGGAACTAAAGCTCAACTCAACGTAATAACACAAAAACACCAAAAAGTACAAGAAAATTTTCGCACGAGCATACAAACGTACCGGTGGATCAGTAAACTAGTCGTAAGATTCCATCACTGTAAAAATGTCACTAATAATACAAAATGTTAATAAAATATACTTAAAATAATTTTTATTTGGTTTTTAAATCATATTTTTTATGAAGTTAGAGTAATAGAAAATTGAAATTGAAGAAAAATAGCAAAATTAACAATTTGTGCTAACTACCATATTTTTTTAAGCATAAAAAGTGGTAACACTGCAATAAAAAGCTACTTGCTTCGGGGATAGATGGCGCTTTTCGCAATAAAAAAAGAATGTTCTAAGTTACCAGGGCATGGTGAAGACGCCAGACGTGGCGACCGCAGGGCGGCGGCGCGGTTTCTGAATAATCGCAGGTCCAGATGTTCCTCTCTAGTTGTCCATTTATCAGGCAGGCTAGATATTGGACAGTTCTTGGCCCGTATCATGATCTTTTAATTGTTGTGGGTAGTTTAAGTGCAGGGCAAATCATGATGAAAGATAGTTCCACCGCTCATGGTACAAAAACGATTGATACTTCGCATGGCACTTAATTTTTTGTGAAATATGTGTAGATACAGGTAGGTATGTATTATGTAGGTGTAACCCTCAGGCATTGTAGTGACAGTTGTAAAACCCAAGCCCAACTGCTGTGTTCAATAATGGACGTCGGATAACTGTAGGTAGGTCAGCATGGCGCCAGAAGGACAGCATGGCGGAAATTCTGCGAATCCATAGAAACTAACAATGAAGCCGCAAGGGTAAGGAAGATCCTATCAACCGACCAGGACCGAACCCTCGGCGCGCTGAGAAAACCCGACGACACATACACACTAACGGACCATGAGACCAGCAAGGTCCTTCTCGAAACCCACTTCCCAGACTGGTAACTCTTAGAGGACAGGACCTGGGAAGATGCACCAGTTTGGACCCCAACGGAACGGGACTGGACCTGTGCCCACAGGCTAGTAACGGAGGACCGGCTAATATGGGCCATCAACACCTTCCAGCCATACAAGTCCGCGGGACTGGATGGCATCTTCCCAGCCCTACTACAATGGGGGCTCGACTACGTTACACCATGCCTGATAGAGATCTACCGGGCCTGCATAGCACTCAGATACATACCCCTAGCCTGGCGCGAAGTGAAAGTCATCTTCATACCCAAACCCGGTAAAGCTGACTACACGCAACCCAAGGCGTACAGACCCATAAGCCTCACATCCTTTCTACTAAAGACCCTGGAGAGATTATGTGATCGACACATCCGAGACGGTCCCCTCAGGGCAAAACCACCTCACAAACATCAGCATGCGTACTCCACAGGCAAATCAACAGAATCCGCGCTGCATAGCGTGGTATCCAAGATTGAATGCGCAGTGGACCACAAATGCTCAGCACTGGCCGCCTTCATTGACATTGAGGGCGCCTTTGACAAAACCATGTTCAAAAGTATCAGCACAGCCTTAGACAGACACGGTATAGATCCGTCTCTGAGCGGCTGGATTACCAATATGCTCGAACAGAGAGCTGTACAAGTGACCGAAAACGACACCACAAGAGCCATTGTGGCAAAGGGCTGCCCGCAAGGGGGCGTCCTTTCGCCACTACTATGGAATCTGGTTGTAGACAGCCTGATAAAGGCGCTAAACGATAAAGGCTACTTTACCGTAGGCTACGCCGACGATCTAACCATTATAATAAATGGCACACACGAAAACACCCTGTGCAACCTAATGCACCAGGCCCTGAAGATAGTAGAGAACTGGTGCAGTACACACCAACTATCAGTGAACCCAACAAAAACCGAATTGATCCTCTTCACAAAAAAGAGGAAACTTCCTACACTAAAACTTCCAAGATTCTTTGGCACTACCCTAAGCCTATCAACTGAAACCAAATACCTGGGCATCTTTTTGGACAAACAGCTGAACTGGGCAAAACACACCAACTACATCACCACAAAGGCCAGCATATCCCTGTGGCAATGCAAGAGAATGCTTGGGAAAAACTGGGGGATTAGCCCCAAGGTCACCCACTGACTTTACACCACAGTTATCCGACCAATTATCACATACGGCTCACTAGTCTGGTGGCCCAGAACAGACCTGAGCACAGCCCAAAGAGATCTCGAAAAGCTACAGCGATTTGCCTGCGTGGCAATCACTGGCTGCATGAGAACTGCACCCACCGCTGCCCTACAGGCTATGCTTGGGCTGCCCCCCCTACACCTTATCGTGCGGGAGGAGGCGGCCCTGTCTGCCTTCAGACTCCACATATCAGGAACCCTAAGCAATGACTCGAGGATCAAGCACATACGCCTAAAGGACGAGGCGATCAAACGGCAGCCAATGATGGCATCACCCTGCGACAGAGCCCATAAGCAATACTGCTTCCAAAAGCACTACAATATAGTGCTCAAAGAGGAGCAGTGCGACCACTCAGGCCCGAAGGAGCTGAGAGTCTACACTGACGGATCAAAGACCGACTGTGGAACTGGAGTCAGAGTTTTCTCACACGACCTTAACATAAACATATCCATCCCGCTAGGAATGCTCAACACGGTCTACCAAGCAGAGTGTGTGGGTATAATACAAGCGGCCCATACCATAGCAGCCAGGGGAGTTACAGACACTCATGTTCGTATACTCTCTGACAGCGCCTCAGTCCTCCAATCCCTAAAGAAGGGATGCATCACATCAAATCTGATACTAGAATGTCACAAGGCGCTTGAACAGGTAACTGTATCGAACCGCAACACAGTGACACTACAATGGATAAAAGGACACAGTGGCTCACTAGGTAACGACGCGGCTGACGAGCTGGCCAGAAGGGCATCCAGCACGTCAGTCTATGGACCGGAACCAGTCGTGCCCATCCCCTTCAATCAACTACGCAGGTGGCTACAGAAGCACACCCACACACAAGCAGAGAACTGGTGGTCCTCGTCACCAGGCTGTAGGCAGTCCAAGGAAGCCATGCCATCATTAGATGGCAAGCTAACGAAAAGATTACTACGCCTGGACAGGAAAGGTCTGCGCCTGATAGCGGGGACCATCACGGGACACTGCTCACTAAGCAAACACTTCCACACGATAGGCATAACGGACAGCCCCCTGTGCAGAGCTTGCTTGGAGGCTGAGGAGACCGTTGCGCATATGCTCTTTGAGTGCACAGGCGTCACCCACATTAGGTCGGAAACCCTCGGAACACCCAAATCTTACAAAGATGTTCTCAACAGACCAGGAGACTTAATAGGGTTCTGGAGGGAGGTGGGCTGGTTGGAATAACCACCTACGGCCGCCATGGCCCACGCACAACGGTCCACTTGAAGGACTAAATGCGGAAACCAAACCCGTAACATAGAACATAGAACTGTAGGTAGGTAATAAGTTGCATAGGTACCTACAATAAAATACCATCCCCCGTGTACCGAGATACCTGAATGTAGATAAGTCCGGCGCAATCTGGGTACTCAGCCACGCTACAAGCCTGGCTAATGGCAGATAGGTGTCAAGTCTGCAGCGATACGAGAGAAGAAAGAAGTGGACGTTTAGGCGGGACGCTGATATCGCGTCCCCGCGCGTGATTTTTTACATACAATGTAATTTTGGCACCGTCTCGTCGCGCGTGCAGTGTGTGATCCGCCTTAGGCACAGATTAGATAAAAGCCTGAACCAGTACGTTCAGCAGGGTTCACCTAGTGACGAGTGAACGAAGGGCTTAGTAGATAGTTATTAAAACAATCAGTTTTTATTTTTTTTATTTTCAGACTACTCATAAAGATAATACCGCACAGAGCGGAACTGCGCTGTAACGGAGCGACGGTTACCTGCACAGAAAAGTAAGTCACGCTGCACACTTGCACTGCCTAGTAATGCGGCCTATCCAATATTTGGCCGCGACGTCGTCGCCGCTCTGCTGCAGGTCAGCTCCGCTCAGTACGGTCTTACTTTAACACTTCAATTACAGTGCTGTGACTCAATCGTCATAGTATTTATATGAATAATTATCTACCTACATGCAATCTATCACTAATTCATAGCACCCTTCAGTAATCTTTCTTTTTTAAATAATTATCCTCTCTTTACTTTGTAGGCTTCTAATAATTCATGTAAATATCGTCCATATACAATACTTTAATTCCACAGAGCACGGAAAGGCCGCGCCGGCAGAGTAGAGACGGCAGTACGTAGGTACGCGCCGCAAGTTCGTTGAGCGCACTGCTTCTGTCACGAAGAGCATACAAAGCGGTCAGTTTCTTTTGTATACATCATTTGTGACGTAGTGCGAGTAAACGGTGACACGCTTAGTTTGTATGGAAAGTGTTGACAATGCCACTTCTAGCAGCGGTTGCCTAGCCGTCTCCGTGCTCTGTGTTAAATATTTTTTTAGGGAAATAACTAATAATTTAAAGTTAAATAAATGAATAATTTCAGATAATAGGTACCTATTCTTTCATATAAATTCGTTTCTTTTATATAAATCTATTCTCTAGGTACCTATTAATATAGATTAAGTACAAATCGCCTAATTTAATGAAATTAATGAGATGAAATTAATAAAACAGAAACAATACAAATAATATTCATGGTAAAACTAACTAAGTACAGGAGTAACATTTTTAGGTGAAAATATTTTCAGGACACATAGTTAGTTGTAAACCTAGGTATATAGTTTACATAATATTTAAATAGATCATATGTATGTTAACACACATAATTTAAAAAAATATATTTTTTCTATTTGATAAATTACCTTCAGATTGAAAATTTGATAACTAGGAGATATAAACTCTCACGACCCAATTTGAATCAATTTTTGAGGAAAGAAGTCTCAAGTCCTAAAGTCTTCAGTTTTTATTGAGATATCTAGTTCGGGTAAATGAAATGGTTTTATTTTTATTAAAACGTATAAATTGAACTCCCTGAAGATATTCAACAAAATAAACGTAGAGATCGTCTAATTTAAAACTGTACGCGCCTCCATTGATTGTTGCATACATTTCAAATGTTGGTATAGAAATTTAATTGGCGAGGTGTGGATTTTAATATTAGACGGTCTCTATTCCTAGCTCTACTTAGGCTTAAGTAGTAGCTATGAGTCCGAGGGTTACCCCAGGAACTCGATAATTAATCAATCAATAACTTTGAAGACTTTGACCACCATAAAATATCATATCATATCAGTTTCAACAAAATTGAAACTCCCCAGTCTGTCGTAATTCTCGACTGACAGCGATTACAACGTCGCGATCCTGGTCAATTATTGGTCAATTAAAGTTATTGATTAATTATTTTTAAAGCTTTGGTTTCCGGAAAACGGTCACACAATAACGGCTGTCCAGATACAGAGCGTTTTTGACACCGTTATGTCAAACCGGGCGAAAATGACACATTTTCATGTCACGGCCGTTTTATTATGATGGTACCGCTTTCTTTTGGAAACCCCGTGGCATGTATCATGTCTTAGTGCGGCAGTTGGTAAGCGCGTTCGCTCACTGCATTCTTTTTGTAGGTCATACAATGGGTCAGTTATTTTTTTGTACGAGATCTGCATGTGCGTTGATTACATTTGATCTCTACTGTTTCATGTAACTCCTGCAAAAAATCCGCCACTGATTGCATGCCGTCTGCGAACTCTCTTATCTTCTTCTGATTGTTTATTACACAGTTCCTCGAATGACATTAATAGCCATTCAACGTGTGCACTGTGCTAGTCTTTGACCATTTTACTCACGTACGTAGTAGTTTTTTTGTCATTAATCTATATATACTAGGCATACAAAGAATATTCTTGGTTGCGATTTTCTGTAGACAAAAATAGTTTATAGATCCTATAAATACTATCGTGTTTAGTATATATAATATAGTATGTATATATTATATGAAATTAGATTATACATAGATATCTCTGAACACTTTGATGAATAAATTTTTGTATAATGTATATATTTATCTCATTTTCAATTTAGCTTAGGTATAAATACTTCAAGAAGACACTAGGTGTGTAGTGTTTATATACAATCACTATGATTATTTTTTTTTACAATATAATATTTGAACTAAAGAAATAAATTATAGTAAGTACATTTTGATGCAAGTGTGTACTAATAATACACCGACTCACGCGAATCATACAACGTTTTTCAACACACTTGCAATTAAACAATTATTAAAATTACATAACATAATAATTACTTTGTTGACAATCATAATAGGGTACTTGCCTGGGTAAAAAAATAATAATTATATTTAGTCCGTCAGTTAGATTATCGAAAAATAATGGACACGTATTTTTTCTTTTGTCAATTAAACAAAAAATGACAAAGATAAAGCGCGTCAAAATTTGGGGTCTTGACGTCACTTGCTTGCAAAAATGTCACAAGCAAGTGACGTCACGCGGAACTTTATCGGGCGATATCTTCATCATGTTTTGCATAATTGACAAAAGAAAAAATACGGGTTCAATATTTTTTGATAACCTAACTGACGGACTAATTAGAATTTTTTAGGAAAATAGCCTATTTAGTATTATTATATTATGATCAAATATTAAAAGGTTTCTTTATCATATTTTATTTATTTACACAGTTTATATATTCTCAAAATGTTTAGATAAAAACATGCATGAATGCGCTTAGCTGAGATTAAAAAAAATCGCACATCTTTGACTAGTACCGATATAGCTATCTGTGGCACACGCACTAGTGCGGGAATGCAAAGTAAAAGTAGTTGCAGTATCTATTGCTTGCGTGTTAAATACACTGCATTGTAAACCTAAAATCAGTACAATGAGAGCTACTTTTCGAACAAGTGTGTTGAGAAGAAATAAAAAAATCACGATAACTTTTCGTTTATAAAATGTCCTAACTTGAATTTAGTTCTAGATAAAAAGGTAGGTACATAGAAACTGTACTCTGTCACAGTCTTCTGTTAAAATCAGTGCAATATTTTATAGAAGTTTGTTTTTTTTAAATACGTAGTTTATTATAACAAATCAATAATGAAATAACGCAAAACCTGAAACTAGTTCGTCCATAAAATCGTAAATTTGTTGTGTATTTATTTTATTTTATTTATTTATTGACACACCAACGACTTATTCACTAAATCATTACATTAAATATATTCTATATCAACAGCTTTGCGGTGAATTTGTCACTTATAGGTGTGCACAGCACTTGTATAACACTTGTGTACTTAGGTACCTACCATTTTTATGAAAAGGAAACCTTTGAGTTGCAGTTCTTTTCCATAACTATCAACATTTAGCGAATGGTAAGAGAATATTATGATTTATCTGCAGAGATCGCAGAGAGCGCATGCGTCTCTGGAAGAATGAAAAAGAATTAATTTTGACACCACAATAAAATAGTTTTTATAGACTTTTTTTTTAAGATAAAATTGATATTATAAAATCCGTTATGTTTTGCGTTATTTCCTTTAAATAGCAAATGTACATTCCTTTTTAAAGGTAGGTAAATATAGTAAACATACATTAATTTCATCTATAATTTTATATGAAATATATTTTTTTTATGATAAGTATATAAATATTTCATCTATAATTTTAACAACAAGAAATTTGTGAGCGAATCTCTCTAGAAAATTTTAGATAGTTGTAAATATATAGTAGAACAATAGTTAACATCTGTGTATTTGAATACGGCTACACACAAGAATGTATAACCGGTAAGATAGATATAACAAACCGATTTGTAAAACCGATATATTTCGCCTACTGCCTACGAATATAGATTATAAAATTACTTAGGGAAGTGACCAAGACCATTAGACCATTTCGTCAATAAATCACAATCTATAAATATATAAATCAAGTGCCGTGCCTCGCAATAACTCGAAAATGAATCGACCGATAGTGGTGAAACTTTGGTAAGTTGTTGTCTACAACAACTAACTATAGTACGCGGCCGAGAAGGATCAAAGAAAAAAAAAAACTCGTAAAAGGTATTAGCCAGTTATTAATATTTTTCTGTATAAAGAAGGTAGTTACTTTATCAAATGTGACTTAATGAAATGGCCTCATGGTAATTTCTCTAGATAGAGCCAGTATGGTTGTGACCAGTAGTCCATTTTAACAATAAACATTTGAATTAAAATCACTTTTATGTAGGTACGTCCATCGCATCGTGAGGCGGAATGTTTCACTAATGATCGACACTATGAATTGATATTATTAAGTACTCCTGAAGAAAACTACGAACACCAACCATACAGCCATCGGAAGTGTAGTTTTCTGGCCAGCACTCATTCACGCAAACGGCGCCAGCGTCCGGGTCATTCGGCCTTATCTTCCTTGCCCGGGCTAAGCGAACCCTTATTCCTGCGCACACAACCAAATTATTCGACAATGTTGCTTACAAACCTTCCATCGTTTTTGCGAACGTGTATCCACTAGCATTGCGATACAAGCGTCGTACACGCATCAGGGTACACCCTCACAGCATAGCATAGTCTGTCCATAATGTTCCCACTGCTGGGACACAGGCTTCCTCTCTGTGCGGGGATGTCACATCTCTTCGATTTTTTTAGTTCTAAGACATGCCGGTTTCCTCACGATGTTTTCCTTCACCGTTGTGAGAGCAGTGGTGATGAAATTAAATACACAAAGTGCCTCCCTGGGTTCGAACTCACGACCTACTGCTCGAAAGTCGGGGCCGATACCACTGCGCCACCACACACTGCTCATATGACAACCTCAGTTTATCTTATATCTGTAGGACATTATTACATTGCGTGACCGTACTTAGGTACCTGCCTTTAGCACGGATTACCTTTATTTTGTTTTCCATACCTTTCCTGTCCATCCTAAGTTTTTCTGTTAGAAATCGCTGTTATTAATACCTACCTAGGATCACCCATTGTATGTACCATGTTATATGATTAAATAGGTACAAAAACAAGTTTCATGTCCTTTAAAAAAAAGAGTATTAGTTTTGTGTTGTAGATACTTACATATATTGCCATACGCTGAATTTTATCTTGAAATATGTACCTAGGTACCATACTCATATAATATGTACAAACAGCAAAAATGGGCTGTAAGGACTTAGAGATAGGCTAATCTAATCCAAAAATATCTAGGTGGACTTAGGAGTTAGTCTCAATCTTTATAAAATATCTAGGTGGACTTAGGAGTTAGTCTCAATCTTTATAAAAAATACTATGTTTAGAGAACTAGGTATAGGATATAATTTATTTGCATGTTTTTGGAATGGGTGACCTATGACTATGACTCAATGTGTGTACCATTTAAGTCAGTATTTCGGTCACGCAGGGAGCACGCACAATGAACCAATAAATTACCGGTGTAATCAATGTAGGTCAAGAATATCGCCGCGGAGTCAACTTATCGACGAGACTCTGATCAAATATACCTAAGTACGCAAGGCACTGATAGCATTATACTATCAACTAAAGTATTACCTAATTGAATGCTGGTGTGTTGCGTATGAAAAATGCCTAAAAAAGCTTATATGTGTATTTAAATAATGGAAGCAGTTTTGTAACAACCTGCGAACACTATTTCAGATTGTCGCAGTGACGCCTATGAAATAGTACCTATTTATAAATCAGTACTTCCGAAGTTCCATATCTATAGAGGCAGGCACGGTATAATGCCATTTACAAAGCTCTGTGCGGGCGCAAGCGTTCCTAGTGATGTCTCAGGCAAGTCTGCATAGCTACTCCTACTACTTATAAATAGTCTTTCTTGCCTTGTAAACGTCATCATCCGCCAGCACCTTATATGTCATCCTTCGCTCTTGGAGAGCCAGCCGCTCGAACTGAAGAATGAACTGACAGAAGATAAGCTACGCTATGTTTGAGTACAACGATGGAACACGTCTGCAACACTAGACACATTGATGATAGCGGTGATACCTGCACGGATCCACTGGGCATTCACTATATTCAGGAACTGATTATATGAATTAATTCCAATCGCCAATAAATTTTAATCACTTGTAATATTTTCGCGATAAAACCTCTCTGCCCACTACACCGTACCATAAACCGTGCTGTGAACGTATCAGGCACGGAAAGAAATATGACATGGACTATTAAGTATACCCGTGCATACGGTGCATAACGGTTATAGTGACGTGGTAACATCAGCGTATCTTCCGCGTATTATCCGCGTGACATATCCGTACGGTTCCCGTTCTCTCGGTTGTAGTAGTTCGTCGTACCGTTTTTTTTTTGCAGAACAAAAGGATCGAAGAGTAAAATTGTAATTCTAATCTTACTAATAATAAAGCTGAAGAGTTTTGTTTTTTTGTCTAGCAGTCCGATTTGAAGCATCCTTTTTGCATTTGATAGTCCAATTTTTGAGGAAGGCTATTTAACACCACGCTAGGACTCTTAGAAATCGAGAAAATAGAAAGAAATCAGAAAGAACGGTAAGAGAAAAAACGAAGCAATAGCGCGGGCGAGCGAGTCGCAACGACGTTGGTTGGGGACGGAGAGGTCTGGTGGACCTGGTCTCGTACTTTTCAATACAAATAATATATTTTCGCCTGACACGCTTCTAGCACGGTCATGGTATGATGCGGTGTAGTGGGCGGACACCTTTAAGGTAATGGAATCATTAAAATAAATAGTTAAAGTAAATAGATTCTTACCTGTTGCTTACGTTCTTTGGCTTTTTGTCCGTTTTCTCCGGAGTCGCACCAGGGACTGGGGAAGGGCCCTTGTCTCCCTGTGTCAATAGGTAAGTGCGTTAATTTACAGAATATCATGAAGGTAACATTATTAGGTGCGGATATTTAAAGGGGCGAAGGCGAATTATTTACACCGAGAAGCTCATTTAGGGAGCGCAGACATAGTCATTGACTAGACTAACTACATAAAAAACCTACCTTATACCTGTGTGCACAAATAAACGTATTTGATTTAATTTGATTTAAAAGTTCACACTCGGGGTCTGTTACGATCGTGTTATGGATCTCAGTATTCTAGGAGTTGAACTTACTGACTGTGACTGACTTAGGAACTCAGTTGGTACTGCGTTCCAAATCACAAACAGCAAGCTCAAATAAGATACTGGGTTCCGTACCACAGTTAACAACTACTTGGCAGTCACAAACCTACCATAAAATGGTAAAAGATCCTTAAAAGTAAATATACAGGGTTATTTTAAAGACCAGCCAAATTTAAGGATGTCGTACAGACCATCAAACTGAACCACTTTCTCCATGGGACAAATAGCGTAATCGCGAAAATTTTATCAACTGTCCCATAGAAAACTTCATACCTACTCGACCTAAATGTTTGGGACGGCAGAATTTTTATTCGCGATTACAATGTTGGTCCCATGGAGAAAGTTGTTCAGTTTGATGGTCTGTACCACATCCTTAAATTTGGCTGGTCTTTAAAAAATCACCCTGTATAATCATTTAATTATGTATATTAAAAATAATTTACATTCTATAATTTTTTTAATGATGAGTGTTACGTAGTATATAGTTGAAGTTTAGTAAGAAACCGATGGAGGTTATTGAATGAAACATTTGTTAAATGAACTGTTTGTTTTCCAAAATTTCATTCGAAAATATCTTTCGGGATCTTACTAAACTTCAACTATATCCGACGACGCTGGTTACTTATCTCCTCTGGTGACCGTACCTAGACCGAAAATCGCTTTTCGTGTCTGTCTGTGCGATCACCTAGATCTTCTAAACCACACACAGATTTTGACGTGGTTTTCACCATCATTTAGATCTACCTATTCCGGAAGAATAGATGCCAATGATGATGTTCCGGTTTATAATATACCAACATTTAACTGAGAGAGAGCAAAGAAATCTCGATGTTTTGACACGACGCCATTGGACCCCTGCGAAGTGTAGTAGTAGTTAGTATTGCAATTATATAAGATTAGATTTCTCAAAATAATGTCAAAATAGGTTCTTTGTTTACTTTATTTGTTGTCCGCATCTGATAATGTTACAAAAAAAAAAAAAACTATGTTTAAACTAGAAAGAACGCAAAGTGGATATAAAATAAAATACTTGCGTCTATCTAATTAAAAAGTCTTTACTTTCAAACTTTTATTTTTATTTTCTAAGTCTAGGAACATTCACACATAATGATTATTATTACAATAAATGTTATATAAAAATATTTTATTTTTATAAAGAAGCGTAAATAAGCTATACCTACTTAAATGTTAAGAGTTGCTAATCACCTTAGTTGCTTGACTTGTCGATGGGCCAGCTTCAGCTTGTTGGGACTGGCTGTGCACGTGGCCCATTTTCGATAGCGGTGGATTCTTGAATGAGTAGGAGAACGCCAGTCCCCGCTTTAATGAAGCTCTACAAAATATTTGATTCTTACAATTTTTTTTAAATCTTCGCTTACTATAGGCCAACCGCTTAACTAAGACGTTGCCAGAGGTAGCATCGCGGTGCGGGAGGGGTGTGGTGACGTGATGCGAGAGCTCAGTGATTCGTCACGTACTTGTGACACCTATCACCCCTCCCGCACCGCGCAGATACCCCAGGCAACGTCACCGTTAAGCGATCGGCCAATAGACCGAGGCTTAAAAAAATTGTGACAATAAATGAAGACTACAGGGGAAAAATAAGGAATGTCAGAAGAATTTACAAAAATTAAAATAAAACGAATCAAACTGTATTTTTCTTATTCCAAAGTCTGACTAATACTTTTACTTCGAGATACTCTTAAATCGAGCCACCGTGAACTTTTATGTATGCCTAAAACATCAAAATAATCAAACATGAAAAATCTATGTATCTCACACATCAAAATAATGATAAGACAGAGAAAAAGTTTTCATGCAGTTTTGAAGCTGACTTACTGGCCATCATTTTGGTGTCACTGTTGTTTCGAATTAGAATCCACGAATTTGAAAAAGAAAAGAAAATCGGAGTTTGCTCGCTCTTAAAGAAACACGCTTTGATTAGACCAACTATAAGTCAGTAGCTGCAGCCATAGTAGTACCTTACATGTACGAAAAGAAATTACTTTGCATGCTTGTGCATAAAAAGAGTACTGAAATTATTTATCCTTACTTTATAATCTTCATTCGATGACATGGCTATTGGAGGTACCAAAATGGCCAGCTACATCCTTTAAATCGGAATACAAAAAAAAAAAAAAACTAATTGGTTTAGGATTTTTTTTTTGCGATTTATTACTTTTCTAATACTCTAAAAGTCTTTAAATCCTTATACAAAACAACATCGACTGTCACCATAAAAATAAAATGTATGAATTAACGTTTTTCTGGCTAGCTGTACCATTTTTCCAAAATCTGTTAATGCAGGTAGCATTTACTCAAGAAGTTAAAGACAGTCTTCTAAGAACGTTTATCTTTTCCTACAACGATTAAGGTCATTTCCCTTACTGCCTCGTCTCATCTTCCACCCTGTATTACTCCGATCGGATAACGAATCGAGACAAAGGCCATTGGAATTCGCGTACTAAATCTTAATATCTTTCTAATGTTTGTATTGACGTGTAAAAGTGTTTGTACAAACCTTCTTACAGAAATAAAATCATTTGTCATTTGAAGGTTATATCATTTATAACTTTTGGAGCGGGTACCAGCTTCCATACATTTCATAGCAACATCCTTTGGAACAATGAAAAACGGAAATGATAGTGAGTGACTGGGTTCAAAACCACGTTTTTTTTATTTGTACGCACAGCTACACATCAAGCTATACGTAACCAGTATAAGTGACTTCTGGTTGTACGAAAACCTATACAACGCTAGGTCAGTTAATACCGGAAATGCATAGCTTGGTGTGTCACCGTGTGTATTACTATTATCTACAAATATCGAGAGACCTTTAAACAAAAATATGCAGGGTGGCTCGATTCAGGTGTCCAGGCGTGGTGTGATTCAGGTGGTGTGGGAAGTGTATTTCAATACTGGATTGAAAAACAAGTAAAATATAACATGGATTCGAGAAAAATTTATAAAATCAAAAGACAGTCACAAAAGGAAATGCAATGCATACCTTCAAATGCACCATCAGGTCAATATAACTCATCAGCTTGACATGGTGTCTGAGAATCATGCCGATTGTTCTTCTTTGCCATAGTAATTCCCGTTGAGTAAAGGCCATTATAATTTTTTCGGTGGTAAATATCCCTTATTTTCATTACATCTCTAACGCGTTCTTTATGCATTTTTTTCCTTTCTGGCGTCTTCACTCGCATATTTTCATCACTGCTGCTAGCGATATTTGTACTTTTTTAACCTTTATTAGGCGATTAATCACAAATAGACAAGCGTATTTAACCAACAAACACCACAACAACCGAAACACAAAATAATGGCGCGCCTGTATTCGACCTGACGGAGTCACAATTCTTTCAATGTAAAACAACCGAAACCAGCAAGCAATCGCACAACGTTCGTAATCGTCAACGGTCGTAAACGATGATACATATATCCGCGTACTGCATCTGACAACATTACTGTAAATAGATACGTTCAAACACCGCTAGGTGACATTATTACCTTTATTTTGTAGTTTAGCTGACATTCCATGTTTTTTCCCTATAGTCTACAAATGTTAAAAATAAATTATAAACATGTATAGTGTAAAACGCAATTTATACAGTGGTGGCCAATGTTTCTAGCATAACACTGCGCCATGTTTTCCCGAACGGTTGGGCAGAGGTGTATTTATAGTACACCCACATTTCGCCAGTTTTGCTCTAGTCCCAAGTAATGGGGGCGAGGGTATTGCGATCATCTGGGCACAAAACCAGACTCCGGGCTGGTACTATAAGTACTATGTGGTACTATAAGAACTCTCAGACAGGAGAGCCCAATAACACTTGGCCCGACCTGGGAATCGATCCAAGGACCTCATGCTCAGCAGTACTGTACCTATGTGTATTCATATTTTCCATGATAATAAGTAGAAGAAAATTATTGCATTCGCATCTCAAAAATATCGACAATATAAAGAAAAAATCAATAAGCTAGGGGTAAACCGGGAGACTTGCCCAGGTAGGAGATATCTCCACATCGCCTAAATAGTGTCAAAAATCACGGCATCGGCATGCGGCATCGCGTTCGTTGGCAGGTGATGCTTGCTCATTGTGTTTCTTGGACGGTGCCATCCAACCTATCATTAGGTATGCCCGTTAGAAAATGAGTGGAAAAACAAGATATTGATGTCGGCCAGTTAAAAAAATTCAAATGTTTTTACGTTACTCCGGCTGCTATTAAGAAACGTAATATTTTTGTATTACATTAATTATTGACTAGTTTCAAGAACATGGGTGTATTTTAATCATCCAATTTACCCAATTTCTGCAGACACGCGATTTAGTGTCTTTAAGTTATACAATGGAAACGTACCAAACGGTTTTTTTTTAAACAAGCCCTGTCGTGGTTAAAAGGGACGACACAGTTAATTTGAAAAATCTTATCCCTTTGATCTAGAGACTTAAAAATTGGTCCGAATACCTCTTATTTATCTAAATAAATGATAAAGACTGTAAACATACATTTTCGAAATCTTTACAGTAAATTACGAAATGCACGCGGACGAAGTCGCGGGCAAAGTGCTAGTAGTACATAAATGTTACGTGTAAAAAAAAAAGTGTAATTTTGATTGATAATTGTAATTTATCAATATTTAAAGCAAGACTGCGCGTTAGATACGGTTCACCAAAGAAAAAGCCCGCTGGATGGCAATAGGCTCGCCCCTATACATGGTACTTAAACTTAAATGTCGAAATGTGGCTGTACTGTAGGTTTGGGAAGCCTCGACAGTCTCAGGACACGAGACATCCCACGACAAAGTTCCTGGACGTCGCGAGACTTCGAGACTTCTTAGTATAAAATTAGAATCAAGTTAATTTTGGATCAGATCAATAAAAAACCACTTATAGATTCTTTATTGTGTTTAAAGCTCTGTAAAGTAGTTCCAAACTTTCAGTAAGTTTTTCGGTTGCTTCTGTAACTTATTTTTTACCCGACTGCGCGACAGCAAAGAATGATTAATGTTCCTCTTGATTTTTTTGCAAGAATTTCGGGTACATTTTGTTCCATTTGACTTTGAATATCAAGTAATAGATGGCGCTATAGTGCGGGAAATTAATTAAGTTTATTATGACCTTTTGAATTATTACAATGCAGTTTCAACAACCATGTCTCGAGTCTCTGGACCCGAGACAATAAAATTTACAAAAAGTCCCGGGACTTCGAGACACGAGACGTCCCGGGACCAAAACCCTAGTAGGTACCTACACCTCTGCCTAACCCTTCGGGGCATACATGCGTGATGTTATGTACCCAGGAACTACAGTCAAACCCCGATTTTCCAGCCTTCACCTTTCAGATTCAGTCTAGTTGTGAAATACGCTATTTGCCAACGAAACTTTAAGGGATCAAATTTTATACCCGTTCATTGCTGTTTTTTGGCGAAGTTCTTATAAAAATAGCCTCGACACGCGTTGTTGATGTTTTAATGTCGGTACTAACACACTAAAGTGCGGTTGACTATATGTATTTACGAGGGAGGCACCCTGGGCGGCTCGCCGGCTTTCGCCTTGTTAATTGTTTCTTTTTACCACGGCATGAGCTTATGTAGTTCGTGATTGTGCCTATATGACTTAGAGTTCTTAGTTACCTATAGTGTCCGACCGAAATTTGCTTTCAGCCGAAATCGAAACCGAACCATATGAAGTTGTGTAAAAGTTACTTAAGACATTATTTTCTGAGACCTATAAATAATATGATTCAGAGCTGATTTTGCAATATTAGATTTCTTTTACCCAAAGATGAAATTGAATTTCGGCAGATTTTGTGTAAAAATCTGTCAAAATTTGAAAATCGTGACGTTGGTTCCGCATTTTCGTTTTTTGACACCGACTTCCGGAATTAGTTATTTTTCACTTTGTTTCATTTTGTTTTGGAAGTCGGTTGTTTTTTTTTGTGAAAAAGTATTTATTTTTTACTTTTTTGTTGTACGTACCCCACACAAATTCATATAATACTACTTGCTATGTATCAGTGACAGGAAGTTATTAAAACTACACAAGCAAAGTTAATACAATTTATATGGGACCACCCCTTTTTTTTTTTTTTTTTGAGGATGGGAAATCATCAAATGACCCCTCCCGCTCTGGGTGGAGCAGAAGGGAGTGTCAGACTCTTACTGACTAAAACCATGGGACCACCCCTCAGGCATATATTATACATTAAAAAAAGAATTTTTCAAATCGGCTAACAAATAACGGAGTTCTGAGGTAAAAAACCTTTAAAAAAACAACCGAAATGATAACCTCCTCCTTTTTTTAAAATCGGTTAAAAATAGGGCCTAACTTAAATAAGGCTTTATCCGACATACTGCTGTTAGCATCTGCGGTTAGCGACTTCTGGTCTGACTTTTAATTAGGTGCAGTAAAATGACACTTCATACTGTCATTTCGTTAAAAAATGTTGCCACATCTACCACTATCTCTACTAGTGACGTGATTAAAACGCAATGAAACATCGTTTTAATTTAGATATTCGAAATTGACCAATTTTGATTTAGCCGTAAATAATCAAATATTCTTTGTATTGATCGGATAAAAATATATGTTGTAGTTTCAAATCAGCGTAAATACATAACCTATTAAGGATAATTTTGTTTCAATTTTTACTCTAAAACTCCTACTGTATCGATCTAAGAGAACAATTTTTTAAATAAAGTTTTCACTAGGAATAATGTTTACTATACAGGGTTATTTGCAAAACACAACAAACCTCAAAAATAAGAATATTTAAAAGAAATGTTTGTGATTAGGATTACTTGCTTTGCTTGCTTTTATATGCTTTTTATAAATCCATTCCGATCACTGATGTGATGACATAACAATAATTAGGCATTGCTCAATGTTTTTGTTGAAAACTTATATTAACTATCCTGAATTTCGAGTCCGCGTATCACTGGTCAGTTTCGGCAAAACTGAAGAATCAATGAAACTGGCTGATTAAGTAAACAATAATAAATAATAATAAATTTACTGAGAGAAACTGTCCAGTGATACACAGGCTCTGAATTTCATTACTATATCAACCTCTAATAATATTATCCTCTTTTATAAAATCAATATAACATGCATCGATTTTGAACTGAATGTTACTTGAATGAGTCGATTATTTTGTCACATCACTATTTAAATTTCGTTAAAAAGTGGTAACACATAAGCAGTCATTTTACTGCAGCTAATTACAAGTCCGACCATAGTAGTTATCTCAATACAGAGATTGAGCTCTAAAAACCGCATAATTTTAGGAGCAGCAATCAGCGTTTAAATCGCTTTTCGGAAGCTCGATACAGCAATAAATTTATACCTTCGCTAAACAAGCCATCAGCGTCATGAGAAAACAACATTTTAAAACAATCTCAACCGACGAGGCAATTGAGTAACACATTATCAATCGGAATCGGTTTCATTTTAACAATTCAACAACATTGCGTTATTTTTTTTATTTTTTTTTATTTACGTGTTGAGCAGACCAATTTTTCGAACTTTTGAAGCAATGGTTTAGCAATTTGCTTCAAAATGATCCAGATTCCGATTGATAGTGTGTGACGCAATTAAGCTGCGGAACGAGTCACCAAAACGCGATGTAGCGTTGAAGTAATCGCTGAAACCTGTGATTTTGCTATAGTTACGAACGCAAAGTCGATAAGGTGCACCTGCTGTGATTCCTTCTCACTGATACTAAGCTGCATGCATCTATGTCTGCTAAGAACTTAAATTTCTTCAATTTATAAGTAAACGCTTATTTTTTTGGGTTTTGTACAAAAAGGGTAAAAAAGAAATATTTACTAAGTCTACGTTGTTTGTCTATCTGTCATCATTTTCGTCTATCAATTCTAGCAAAAGTTATGAACACGTTTTGAGAGGCCTAAGATTCGCCACTTTTTCATTTTTTTCACAGAAACCGAAACTGCGGCCGAAACTATGATATGGCTGAAACTGGCCGAAACCAAATCCTGCGGTCGGACACTAGTTACCTATGTTTGGTGCTACTTCTACCACAATCATAATCTGCCTAGGCTTTTCCCAACTATATTGGGGTCGGCTTCCAGTCTAACCGGATGCAGTTGAATACCAGTATTTTACACAGAGCGACTGTCTGTCTGACCTCCACAACCCTCTACTTCTATCACAATATCATCTGTAATATTTATAAGTGAATAGGTATGTATTCTGAACCCGCTCATTCGTAGATGTTTGACAGTCATTACGGGTTGCCAGAAGCCGGCAAGCCTGACAACCAGTCTTATGGTTGTAGAAGTTAGATAGGGAGTCGCTCCGAGTAAAGTCTATGTATTCAGCTGCTTTCGGTTACACTGGACCGACCACCGACCTCAACATAGTCGGGAAAAGGCTAGGCCAATTTCGAGACCACATTTCGTTCCGATAATCGGAGTTTGACTGTGTTTACAACAAAGTCTGGAATTTTATATTACTGATAACCATTTTTGTAATACAACACTTAGGATTACTTTTGTAAAAGTGTGTAGAAATTAATAATAATACGCTATACCTACGCTTTTCGACTGACTTTTCAAGCTCCCATTTTTTTCCCATTTTATTTAATAAGTATTTTTGGGAAAATCAATAACAGAAATGTGGGTTTCGTAATCGCTGCGTTAGGGCTACATCTATACAAATAAATAAAATTGAAGTGTCTGTTTGTAATGTCAAAATAATAACTTGCTTTTTACTAAATGCATAAGATAGCTTTTTCCTAAATGCATAAGAAATTCGGTACTTATAACAAAAAACAATTCTAAACATTTTTGTCAGTCTGTCTGTTTGTTTGTACCGGCTAATCTCCGGAACAGCTAAGCCAAGTTTGACGGGACTGTCACTGGCAGATAGCTGATGTTATAAGGATTAACTGTGTTTTACTTTTTATTTTAGTACTTTATTTTAGAAAAAGACTATTTAATATGACACATACATCTAATATTAATTGCAAAATAGCTAATTGTGGCATCCCGACATCGATGCGTAAACTTCAGATTTGAATTCAGTACATGGTTCTAGACTTGGTGTACCGTAGAAATTTTTGTCGGTTATAAAAAAAAAGTGCAATATTTACGCGGCCAAAGTGTATGGAACAGCAATTTTTTTTAATAACCCACTAAGGTATTCAGCGCCGGGGTTTTAGAATCATGTACTGAATTCATGGTAACAGGTTGCACGTCGATGTCTCTGCTACAATTAGCTATTTTTACTGCTTTTTGGAGTTCGCCTATTTAAATAAATGAGCTATGATGTGCTAATTTTTGGAAAAGGTCAAGTTTAATGTTTGAATTTAATAGTTGCTTATTCGGTCAATAATTTCTTAATAATCGGTTAAAATTAAGATCAAAATATTAGCAGCCGTCAATGCATGTGTAGCAGCTAATATTTTGAACCATTGTCTTAAATATTTGTAACAGTATAAGTTAAGTAGAAATGCTTAAGATATTAAACAAATAGAAATAGTCCGCCTACTCTTAAAGTTTAAGATTATCGAATTATATCTAAGTACTTACCTTGTTTAACTATTTTCGTAAGGTAATGTGAGAATGATGCCAGTCAATGTAAATAAATTTACAAAACAACTATAAAATTTTCACTGAGTGAATGACGAGTGCATCAGCATCACTTAGCTCTGCTACATTGGAGGTGAACTTAGCGATCTGACGCATGTCGCTACTACACCAAAGCTGGCTTCGCATTCGAATAATTTTGGCGTATTGGCATCACTTATCGTATCAGGTATAACAACTATAAAGAAGTCAAGTTGTTTGGTTTGTTTGTAAGAGGTAATCTCTGTAAATACTGATCCAATTACAAAAAAAGAATCACTGGTAGAATGCTTTACTATTTCCAAGTGACATAGATACTTTTCATGTCAAAGAATGCACAGTTCCTGTGGGAGTCTCCATGCGAGTGAAACCATGGGGCGCAGCTAATCCTGATAATGGAAGCCCATTTTGGCTATATTACGAGCCGTGTCATGACAAAAAATACGTCCATACTAAGCTGACGCTTATCGAATTATCATATCGGCGGCGGGCTTGTCTTATCCCATTGATGATCGGGAAAAAACCCACTAGAGATGGGATGCGGTGTGGCACGTATCAAATTTTATAGTACAATATGATACGCGCATCAGATACTTGTGTCACTACAATACGCTAAAATTATACAAATGAGGATCCAACTGGGTACGTTTTAGTTAGCCTGATTGGCTGTAACTTTCAGACGCACAGCTGTTACAAAAATAATTTGAAAAGACGTTAATCTACATGATACTCACATTTTACATCAGCAATGCAGCAGTTATTTTCATGTATGTACTGCACATACATAAAAATAACTATACTAAATTATTAGCAATATATCCTTCATCAATTTTCTTACTTATGTACCAATCACATTTTTAATCATTTTGCTTAAGATTAAAGTTAAACCTTACTACTATCATACATTACTATCCGTGAGACAAAATAGAAGTAAAATCATAATCCTAGTTTTTCTTGTTATTTATGAGTTATATTAAAACTTTGATGTAATACACTATTGGTGGTATTACCTAATGGCATATTGAGTTACCAATGATTGTGAAAAGGACATTAGACAGAAATGTCTGATACTCATCCGCCCTGCAATGACAGTCGAATAGGAAGTAAGTCTGCTAATGCGGTAGAAACACAACAACAGTAACTATTACATTTAGTTTCAAATACTTTTTAGATTTGTACATATTTTGATCTTCTTTTAAGAAACCCAGTCCGAGCTATCAGCAAGAATGTTTTACCTACGTGATTAATGGTTAGATCGCTTAGGACGCTTCGGAGCAGGCATTAAAGAAAGAAGACGAAGGACTGTTGCTTACTTATTGCATATTTGCGTGTATTGACGCGAAAGAAGTATTACAAAGAATGAAATCAGTAACGCTCTGGTGCTGTTTCTCTGCTATGATGTATTTCTTGACTATCATGTATAGAAAATCTGACGTACCTACATTTTCGGCCTTAACTACTAACACCCAGTTCCTGAATTGAGAATGTGAAGTTGACAACTTGTCAAACTCTACTTCACCACTTTTTTATGTTCAACCTGTATTGTCCCACTGCGGAGCAAAGGTCTCTTCTATAGCTTTTCATTTTTCTTTGTGCGTTGACCTATCTGACTGATCTCCGTAAACGCATCTAGGTCATCACGCCAGCGTTTCCTAGGTCTCCCTCGCTGACGACGCCCGTCTTCTGGCACCCACTGCGTAACGACTCTGGCTGGACAGGTGATGCCCCGATGCACTCTGTATACATTTCCCTTCCAATCCCACTCACTTACTGCTTCCATCTCAATCAGTCTAACAGACTTATTGGCCGCATCGGCGATTCCTCTTTTGGAGCGTATCGTGGTATTACGTGTTCAGTGGCTGAGTTTAATAGCCAATACGCTACGCTCCATCGCTCTTTGGCAAACCTTGAGTTTGGACTTTTGAGACTCGATCAGTGACCAAGTTTGAGTACCGTAGGTTAGGATGGGCAGGATGCACATGTCGATGAGTTTGCGCTTCAAGGATAGAAGTAGGTCACCCTTCATCATCGACTTCATCGACCAGGCTAAAATTCATTCACTGACAGTCAACTCACAGCTTAAATCGCTGGGTCTAGTGTATAAAGTGTGAAGTATAAAATTTTGCACAAGAATTATAAGTTATAAACAGTGAAATGGAGCAAGGAAGGATTTGAGAAAGTTCACCATGAAGTGGTTAAAAAGGAGATAAAAATTTGAATGGAATTTTGACAAGTTTGCCGATGGGAAACCCCATCGGGCACACGGCTTGCTTGTTTTATATAATCACCTACGTCTTTTCGTATTTACAATGTTAAACAGAAATAACCGAGCGTATTCTAGTTTCGTAGCACCTACTGTAGTATTATACAGAACAGGAAAGTGTGGCAGAAGAAAGGGGAGGTATATACCCAACAGTGGGTGATTCCGGGCTGAATTGACTGTAGTATTTTGGTATAACCTAGAAGATTGTTAAGTACGCCTACGCCTATCTCCAAGGGTTGTCGAGTTCCCGCTTTTTCTCGCATGTTCCGCTATTTTTTTTAAATAATTAGTTATGGTGTATTATCTTCTGATTCAAAAGAATTACGATAAGTTTTTTTTAATTTGTAATAAATTCTTAAAGCCATAGCATTTAGGGACTTTAGCCAGTGTTGCTAGAACTGGCCATGTATGCATGGCCAGTTCTAGTTTCAGATCCGTCTGATCTGAACTAAAATCTGAACCGTGTGTCAGAACATACACGGGAGTTAGAGCGTTAGTAGCCCGTTCCATACGCATATTCTTCTGGAAAATAATTGCCAAGAAACTTCATCTCTGCTCATGATTTCATGAATAATATTATTCTTGCATGATTATTAATAAGAAAAACATAACACAATGGCACAAAAACCTAACGATTGATTTCTAGCTTTTCTTGATGAAGAAATACAAAGGTTTCTTTTGGACTTGTAATAATGAAAACTCCACGATGTCATTTGTTACGCTCAGGAGTTTTCCCATGGCTGCTGGTGCCAGTCCTACCTTACCACTTCCCTCAAGACTGCACAGGGCAGTTCAGTGAGGAGTGGGCTAACACTGTTGATACTGGTCTACATTTCCAGCAATCTAGCGCAGGCGGAGTACTGCGTTACAATTCAAAAAGTAAAGAACTTCGTCATCCTCACTAAACTTTTATTCAAATGAAGTGAAGTCAGGCTTTTTACTTAAATGGATTTACATACATAACTTCAAAAGAACCAATGTGGAACAAAGCGTCATAGAAACCAATTTAACTAAGTAGGTACACAGGTAATTTATTATATCAATAACTGCCATTGCAGGGGAGTACCGACTTGCCCATTGTCCTTTTTTATTTAAGGCCACCACTGTTTCTTTTTATTTTGACGTCTTTCAAAACAAAACTTTAATACTCATCTTTTCGAATTAATAATATAATTATATTATTTTAATCTACCGGGTATATATATGACTGTATGTAGAACTATGCGCTCTTGGAGTATCAGCTACGGTGTAGGCGCGACTGCCTAATTACGCCGTAGGCTTTTACCACTAAGATGGTGGTAGGTAAGATACCCGAGATCACCAAATCAAATTATTAGGTATCATTTATATGAATGATTATTTTCACGATTATTCATAATATTAGTCAAATGGTTTACATTATTCCATTAGTCCAGCGATCCAATTCAATTCTAGACCGCAACTGGAATGATCTGAGCAGTATTTTGATTCGAGTGAGATATCCAGTGTAACAACTTAATTGGCGGTCGACTTTTCAGTCCAACGCAACTGGAATCGTCTAGACAGCAATGCCATCCCATTGTATTTTGTATTACCTATACTGAATTTTTTGTTTGTTTGTTTCTAGTTTTTTTATTGTTTAGCATTGCAAACTTGTCAATAGCCTTCAATTTCATATTATTTACGAAAACTGTATAAGTTAGCTGTAAGTTTTTTATTCTCTTCTTTTATATCTTAAAAATCCAACAGCTTTTAGATTACTGGAATACTATTGACGGCATCCACCCCAGTCCAGTTCTGAATTGACCTTACTGTATCTATGGACTAGAATAATGTCAACAGGGCGTCTGGCATTGTACTTGCTAATTTATGAAACCAAATATAGGTATTTATGTGACACTTAAAGTGAGTGCTTATATTTTAATTATTGTAAGCTTAAAAGATAGTCTTATAGCCTATAATGACTTGTAAAGCTACTTATTACCTATTTAGTATCAAATAATGTTAATGAGTGGGTACCTGGTTGGACTGGGCGGCGGGTAGCTAGTACCGCGGTGGTCGGGGCTCAGGTAGTGCTGATGGTGCTGCTGGGCTGTCAAACGGTTCCTCTGCAGCAACTCCTGGTGCGATTGATACAGCTTCTCGGAGGCTGACTGAGGACTGGGGCTTAATATGGCCCAATGATAGAAAAATAATATAATATATATAAATAATATATATAATACGGTAATTTAAAAAAGGGCTTATCCTAGTTTTTGTCTTTTTTTTTGTGTAGTTTTTGGCAAATAGCAGCGTTAGCTTTATCCGCGTTGATGTCAAGTGGTACCCGCCGCCTATTGACATCTCCACTATCAGAGGCATCGTCAATGCGTTGTCAAGTCATGTCAGAGCATTGCATCGGCATCCATACCCCACAATCTGGAAAGCAACGCTAATTTGGGGCAGAAATAGGTATGACATGGTAGTAATTCTCCGGAAGAGTTTGCTCATAAAGATGTGTTAAACTACCTCTTCTAATCAGATACTATTATGGTTCTGTTACCTCTGTTGCGGGCGCGGTGGCGAGGAGTCGAAGGTCAGGTCCGGCAGACTGTGAACTAGAGCCATCACCACGTTCTGCGGCTGAACTCGCAACGTGTTTCGACTGGCGCTTGAACTACGAGACGGCACCGGCGGCGGAGTCTTGTGCGGCGGCGTCTTGTGCGGCGATGAGTGTTGTAGCACCACCAGCGGCTAGCAGAAATGAAACAAAAATTAACTATGTACTTATAAATTGATCAACTTTTTCCTGAAAACCTAACTTTTACTAAATTCCTTTTTTCATTTCGGTCAAAAAGAATTTTCAAATCCATACAAACAAACAAAGGACAATGGTTAACGTAGTATGGGACCCGTACCTACCCAAAAAGAAAATACTAGCATTATGAACTATGTCTGTATTTTATGCCCTCAGGGAGTAGTTTAATTAATCCTAGGAAAGCATTAAATTGATTTAATAAAGGGAAATATTTAACTTATCTTCTCAAAACTTATTGACCTGCTAATGATAGACTTTTTAAAATTAATGAACCTTCAAAAACTTTTTTCACTTCAGTAGCTCAAACATGTAGGTTTTGCTGCCTGAAATCAGTGAGCAAAATGCGATTTTGCTCACTGAGTGAGACCAAGTAACTTTTTAATTTTTTTTTTCAGAAAGCCGCGAATATCTTATTCAGCCTTGGGTTAATCATACAATTCGAAACATTCACACTCTATCTCTTTCCCGCCATTAGAAAGAGAGAGAGACAAAGACCAGCCCTTTCGAAGTTCCGATTTTGAATTCGACCTCAAAGACAAACACGTTCGGAATTTCGTACTAACTAAAGAAATTTTGCAAAAAGATAATAATGTATTTGAATGTAATTTATTAAATTTTTAACTTATTATTGTATTTAAACGAAAATAAGTATTTACTGCAAATAAAACTGATATTTAACCTGTAAATATTTATTTCTAGTTTCAATAATGTTACGTAACATATTTTGAATAATAAAATATCATGGGTGCTATTTCCGAACACGCCTTAATTTAAATAAAAAAGCGAGAATAAAATTTCGTGGCTAGCGTAAAGAGTCGAATAAGTTAAAAAATATTCGTAAAATATGAGTGAAACTAGCGACGAGAACAGTATTTTAACACCGGAAGAGTTAAAACAACAAGTTATTAATGCAGAATTAAGTTTCCTACCTTAGAAGTCTCGCGAGAAATATCTGAAAGCATACCTGTGAAAGCATATCTATGTCTTCAATGAATGGATACTTACAAAGGGCGCAAGCAGTTTTTCGGAGACGGTGTTGCTATCTTATTTAGATTTATCACAGACGAGGCGATCATCTACAATGTGGAGTATTTACTCAATGTTGAAAGCTAATTTAAAAACAAAAACTCGTATGTTTTCTAAAAAGAATGTCAGTTGGGCAGAAGGCCAAAAACTTCAAAATTTTCACGGCCCTTAGCATAGAAAAATTTCTTAATGAAGCTCCGGACTGCAATTTTCTTGCCGCTAAAGTAAGTGGTACCTATGAATCTATGTTGTTAGTTATTAAAATTTATGTGTAGACTGTTATGTATAAAGGTACTTACTGCCTACTACTAATTTTTGGAGGCGCAATGAATCCTAGTCTGGCTTAGCAATACTGTTAAAATATTTATTACGATATGTAAAATATTCTGTAAATGTTAAATTATGCATATTAACTATGTAATATTTTCATTACAGGTTGTACTGATCATAGGAATTAGTGGAGCGTGTCGCAATAACGAGCTATTACAGCTAACAGTTAATAATATCGAAAAGCATTCAGATAAATTACTGTTACTAAAATTGAAAAATACGAAGACGAACCTTATAGGTCTTTTGTCGTACGCGAAGAATATGTAACTATTGTAGAAAAATACCAAAATTTGCGTCCAGCCAATATAAAAACCGACCGATTTTTCATACAATACCATAATAATAAATGATCAAGACAGCCTATGGGAGTAAATAAAATAGGTGCTATACCGCGAGAAATTGCCACTTTCTTAAAACTGAAAGAGCCTCAGCTATACACGGGTCACTGCTTTCGGAGAACTTCGGCAATGCTCTTGGCTGATTCCGGAGCCGATCCCACCACTTTAAAACGTCACGGCGGGTGGAAGTCCAATACAGGTGCAGAAGGCTATATTGAAGACTCAATAGAAAATACATAAGTCGAAAATCTGTAAGCGTATAGTGGAAACAATAAGTCTGAATTTGACCTCGGATCCTTGGTCTCACCCACGCCCATCCACTTCCAACGACGGACAGTGTACTTATACAGAAAGCCGATCAGAGTCACCAACGTTCACCGTTGTTCCTTCTCAATCCGCCACCGAAACAGAAACCTTAACCCCAGATAATCAAACTCAACTCAATGCAACTATGACGTTGCCAAATAAATCTGTTACTTTTAATTTGCAGAATTGCAGTAATTTTACTTTTAACTTTTAAAATGTTCCATGTTATTGAATTGGTACCTCTACCTAAAAGGTTAATTATTTTGATTCACAATAAATAGTTATTTCAATCTATTCCTGTTTATTATTTTATCTCCTAAAGTGTTCTCGCTGCTGAAGTGAAAAGTTATGTGTGTTACACGAGAACAAAGTTTTTTGCATCTCGTGCCTTTGAATCCCTCGCCACACTCAGGATTCAACTTTAGAATCACTCGCTACGCTCGTGATTCGATCGTTGAATCCTTCGCTTGCTCAGGATTCAAAATCAGCACTCGCAGCAAAAAACGATTTTGCTTTCTTGTTGCACAAATAACTATTGTGCATGATGATGATGCACTTTTATTAATAATTGAGGCTTTTTTTATCTTTCTGTAATTTTTTGCGGTGCATAAAAATACATGTATTTAATCGAACCTTTAATAATTCTCATTATGCGCTGCTAAAAATATGATTGAATACTCTAATTAAACTAATCTAATTTTAGAGAATAAGTTAAATATTTCCCTTTGATTAATCAATCTTACTTCCTAGCATATCTTTTTTCTCCAAGTGAATTCAGACAATGTTGTCTTAGGATTAATTAAACTACTTCATGAGGACAGCAAAAATCAACATAGTTCATAATGCTAAAGTTAACTTTGTGTCTGACTACCCATTCCCTTTTTACATCTTTATAATATTAGCATAATAGATAGCCAATATTTTACGTTCCGAAATTATTTACTATTTAATTTAATTATACGAGTATATTATTATTATACGATTACTAAGCCTATTATTGAACAATGGACTGTAGAATTATAAATTTACGGCTACTGAAGCCTTATTAAACTGTTCATAAGTAGGTATTTATTGTGCACATAGAACATGTAAGGTAGGGTTACCAGTTACCACCTGTCGTACATTATTGTAAATAAATTACACAAGTTAAACTCGGCTAAGTTGTAAAGTCCCTCATGTTTCACTCGTGAGTCGTGTAATAACAATGAATAACTTACTTTTGTGCTCTAACATAGTTTCCGTGGTTTTCGGGTTGTTTCTCTGCTCATAGAATTAAACCTGTTACAATCGGAATGAATTTGGTCTTGAAAGTTTCAGCTGGACGCGAAACATTGATGTCAAATTAGTCAGCGCCTGACGTAAATTGATGTATTTTTAGTAGCCATGTTTTTAATCACGTCTTAACTGTCTATGGAGTATCTTAATTTGACAGGACTAAACTAATATTTATCTTCTGTCCTTTTCTTAAAGAAAAAGATGCACTGAACTTAAATTTAGTTTAGTTTGTGAACAAGGGAATTGGCGCCATTATTACGCGCTGTAAACTATTTTATTGTCTACAGTTTTGACGCGGTAACGTCCTGCTTATTTAAGTTAAAATATTTGATATTGTCAAGCGCGCGAAAACTTATGCAAAATTCATTGATTAAAAAAAAGAAATGGAATGAAGACCGGAGGCACTAGTCTCCGGTTTTCATTCAGATAAGGTGTGTACTGTTACAGCTAAAATGTGTTTATTATATTTTGTTATGTAAACATTCTCAATTTCTTATACTTATACAGTTCAACAACATTCATTGCGTTATTTACGTTGTTAAGCATACAAATTTTTCGAACATATGAAGCAATGGATTAGCAATATGCTTCAAAGTGATTCAATTTGAGAGTAATAGTAAGTAAGTTACGCAATTAGGGCGCTGGTCAGGGAGCGGGTCTCCATAATAGAAAATAAAAACATCGACGCAAACACCAACGCGGAAAAGGGGTGGTCTGGCATGATTTACGAATTTGGTGCCTATCCAATTTACTTATAAGTTACGAAGTTCCTGATTGCCAAAACTCATTATAACATATAACAAAAAAACCTCTGCCATAAGAACATCTAATAATGACTCGTATTATTAGTTATTCTTATGCCACTACTGATTTAATTAATTTGGTATAATTATGGTGCGTTGGTCTGCTGTCTCGTTGGTCTAGCGGTCGCAAGTGCGGCTGCTGAGCATAAATCCTTGGTTCGATTCTTGGGTTGGGCAAAGTAATGAAGAGAAATAATTATAACATTAATTTTGTATTTCAGGACAGTAGGACTAAAAAGGATGGCGCTGCACTACAAATAGCAGAAACTGAAACGGCCTACAGAAGAGGGAATGGGAAATGGGCAACATAAAAAAAAAAAAAAATTGGTCCAAAAGAACAAGTTCTAAAAGCCAAATTAGAGTTTAGAGTATTATAAAAATAAATTAAACTGATATTTTGTATACAAGCTTTTTATTAATGATCTACTGAAATGTTTCCTTAAAAGTTATAAGTATCCCTTCTTGGGTTACTTTGGGTTATATTAACTTGGTGTCGTGGTCGCAAGCGCGAGTCTTGAGCGTAGGTCCTGGGTTCGATTCCCGGGTCGGACAAAGTATTATTGGATTTTTCCATCGGGAATTTCTTAGTAACAGCCCGGAGTTTGGAAGTTGGTGTTGTGATAAGCACGTTAACCCGTTGACCTTGCACCTCATCTCGCTCCGGTCGTGTCGGATTGCCTTTCCATTGGACAATGAGAGTGAGTGAAGAGAGAGTGCACCTGTCTGCGCACACACTTGTGCAGTATACCATCTCCCGCGCCGAAGGTTGGTCTCAGTCCGCCAGGGCCGCGGGTTGTTCGAAAGAGATACCGTGGCCCCTGGCATAGGTAACTGAAGGAACACGGGTGGGTTTTAGTCAGTAAAAGCCTGACACGCCCTTCCGCTAAGCCCAGAGCGGGAGAGGTCATTTGATGATTTCCCATCCAAAAAAAAAAAGGTTGGTCTCCGTGGAAATTGGCCGCCATGGCCGAAATTCGGTCTGGAGGACTTTATTTATTTATGATATTCATTGATATTGTTACCTTCCAACTACATGTCTCCGCGGCCAACTGCAATGTTATGAGTATGAATTACTGCCACTATGGTTGTTTTCCGAAAAGAAGGTCTTCGTCGTTCAAAGACATTAAATTATTCGTCGTCGTTAAAGTCGATTTTAGTGTTTGTCTCTGTGTGACCGCGTTGTTTTTGAGCGGCTATCACCATCATTTAGAGAATTTATTCTGGAAGGATTTTATCTATAATATTATGCATTAAACTTACATATAATAAAGAAATCTTGTTGGTCTGTCAAGTTGTAAAAACCGCGCGAAGGAAAGGCGGGTCGCTAGTATCGTAATATGTATATCTAAAACCAACTCGCAAATACAAAGTATTAGTTAAAATTACCAAAGTGGCTTTTAATAACGAGGACGATTGAGTAGACTTAAATTATAAAAAAATGTTTGATATAGCGATAATTTATGTTTATATATGTAATTAAACTAGAGCTTGAATTGATATCAGTTATACGTGAAGATTTTTATTTATTTTGTTGAGTTCATGTTTTATGAATAATTTTGGTATTTGTGAATTAAGATTTGTACTATTGCTAGAGTTGGATGGGTTAGCAAGAATTTAATTATTGAATTGTAATTAAGTTATGCTATTCTTGCCAGAATTGGATGGGTTGGCATGAGTTTTATTGTAATACTGTATTATGTAAACAAGCAGTTCTTGCTAGAATTGGATGGGTTAGCAAGAATTTAATTATTGGATTGTAATTTAGTTATGCTATTCTTGCCAGAATTGGATGGGTTGGCATGAGTTCTATTGTAACACTGTATTATGCATACAAGCAGTTCTTGCTAGAATTGGATGGGTTAGCAAGAACTGTGTTTAAGCGGTGGCCAATCTTGCTAGAATTGGATGGGTTAGCAAGTATTGGATATAATTTTGCGAGAATTGGATAGGTTCGCAAATTTAATGTTGTTGTGGTTGCCGTAAGAATTGGATGGGTTTACGGTAAAGAGAACACAATTTCCGATATTGTTCTGTAAGAATTGGATGGGTTTACTGAACTATCGGTTAGTTTATTAGAAATACGATCTGTTGATTTTTTTCTCTCTCTTTTCTGTTCTCTTCATAAATGTATAAGGTTATGGGTGCTCTTTCTCACCGAGTGTAAGGTTATGTGTTGTCGGGCCGTGTATGGGGACATACACGAGGTCAGGATGGACGAATGGAAAATTAATAATATAATATGATTTTTAATAGCAATTAATAAAACATTTTAAATAATTAAATAAACCGAATATCGATAGTAATAATCGATTTGAAGAATCGTTACAATCGATATTATGACTCGACAACACTCGGCGAGCGCGGGAATTTTTAATCGGTACGGCCGTAGGGCGCGTGATTTTTGGTAGCTGTAATTGGTTGTGTTACATTGGTTGTATAAATAAATAATTGTAAATCATAGTGACCTGAGTTTTTCTTACACTAAGGGGTATCCTATCCTGCACATAATCAGGCGGGAGGAGACGCCCGGGTGTCACCACTGCGAGGATCGCCCAGAGGACACGGTGGAGCATACGGTGGAGGTCTGCCCCGCTTGGGCAGAGCACCGCCGTGTCCTCGTAGAGGCGATCGGCAGCGGCGGCGACCTCTCGCGCCCGGCCCTGGTGCAAGCCATGGTCCGGGGCGAGAGGGAGTGGGAGGCGGTCACCTCCTTCTGCGAAGCAGTCATGCTAGCGAAGGAGGTGGCGGGATGGGCGAGGGAGAGATCCTCACGCCTCAGCCGCCGAGGGAGACGCTCCGGGCGTCTGGAGCCGCGTGACGACTGCGGGCGGAGAGCAATGGGTAGCTCTCCGTCCGATCAGGACCAGGCCCGTGCCGGACGGCGTGTATGTGTTCCACGCGCGCCTCAAAGAGATGTCAGCGTAGTTGACGGGGCCCGAAAGGGCCGAAGCCTGCCGGGGTAGCGGGATCGTCCGAAAGGGTTACCGCTGCCCTGTTACAGAAAGGGCTAAGGAAGGAACACGGGTGGGTTTTAGTCAGTAAGAGTCTGACACTCCCTTCTGCTCCACCCAGAGCGGGAGGGGTCATTTGATGATTTCCCATCCTCAAAAAAAAAAAAAAAGGGGTATCCTATTACCCAGTAACTGGGTTGTGAAGGTCAGATAGGCAGCCGCTCCATGTAAAATACTAGTGTTCAACAGCATCCGATTACACAAAAAACACCCTGGAATCCGACCGACTGGAAGCCGACCCCAACATAGTTGGGAAAAGTATAGGCAGATAGTTTTTTTTTTGTATAAGAACTCAAACTTACCGGTGGAGGTTGCTGCGTGTGGACCACTGTTTCTGACTCGCTCTCGCTGACTACGTTGACCGTTATTGAAGTCACTCCTGTAAAAACCACTTGCATTACATTCTATTAGCCAACGCTTCTTACATGATGTTTTCAAACAATGATACATCGAAATCTCCATGTTTTCTTATTGCGACTTGGATTGGGTTATACAGGATGGCAGGGACATCGACGCGTAAACTGCAACCATGAATTCAGCACATGATTCTAGGCGGTCAAAATGTATGGAACAGCATTTTTATTTATAACCGACGAATGATTTTAACGCAATCCATGATAACCGGTTGCGCGTCGATGTCCCTGCCACCCTGTGTTAAGATTCTTAAAGTATGGGTAAATGGTCCTTGGTCATGCTATGTGAACAATGCAGGTGAAGCTATTTTCCTGAACAGAAAAAAATTATGGCAGTGGTCTATACCTCGTCTTTTCACAGTTATTTTACATAATTGGTTAGAAGAAACTATATTGTAACGAAAGCAGGTAAATGTCACTGTGATTACATAGTTGTGCAACGTTAGAGGTAACTGATAGGGACTGTACCTACTCTACCTACATAATCGTATCACTAATTTGAATTCCTGCATTCGGACGCATTCCCTGTAGAATGATGACAGCGATGTGGATGAGTACTTCGCCCCTGTGTCCTTTTATTTTGTATTTATTTGTGTAGTCGTTAGTTACTCATTTAATTTAGTACCTAGTGTAAATAGTTGTGTATTGTAAAACTTAATAAAATATTTCTGAAGAATAATTGACATTAAAAGGTATATACTCGTATAACTATCGCTGAATGTAGGACGTAGCATGTTTCGCGTCCAAAATTCCATCTATCAACTTTTTTCTATAGAGTAACTAAGTTCCCAAGCAAAAGGGACCGTCGAAAGGGCGGGGAAAGTCATATCAATCGACATTGCCCCACTGACCTTTACCCCATAACCATTATCTAGTCGGCTTTTGTACGTAGTCGACAGTGTACCTATAGTCAAACAAAAATCTACTTGCCAAAAACACCGAAAAACTGTAATAATGGGGATAAAACTACCCATCCTATTAACGATCATTTTCATAGCTACAGGAAAAGAACTTGAAAAACATGAAAAAGACACATCACATAGCTGTCAACTATGCATTCTATTCATAAAACTAATAGACCAGGGTCGATAATTTTTTTTACAAAAATAATTGCTGGAAAACGATTTTTATTTTTGGTGTAAGAATTTGCTGTTTGCAGTAGTGCGCAATGTAACACACACCAAACATTGTGCGTATGGGTGCATGCAATGGTACAGGGGTATTTAAAGTTTTGTTATAACGTTACAACTTGTTTTCGTAAAACGTCAGTTGTCGTCAAAAGTTGGAATAAATGATGTATAGAAACTGACAGCTTTGAATGGTCTGTCCATGGTTATCGGCTCCACGAATTGTATTAGATAGTAGGTAGTGCTCTGTGACTGCCGCGCTCAGGTCGGAGTCGGAAAAGTCAGTCTGTCAGTCAAAAGTATTACAAAATGGAAAAATGACAATTTAGTTGACATGAGATATGCTGGTTAGTAAAAGTAAATGATTGATTATTAATACAAACGGAGAAGTTACTCAGAGAAGCTACTTAAGTATCTCTGAGTGCGGCAGTTTGAATTCTGTTACTCAAAATGACTTACCGTCGTCGGGGTTAAGTGGCGGTATGACGTGCTCGACAGAGGTGCCCGCTTTATAATTATATTTGCTGGGCCCCGGCTGCGGCTCGTCGTGGGAAGCAGCGCTGCAATTGCCAATTAAACATTAAGTACTTACTTACTGAATATTTTTTTACACTTTCCATTTTGGTACTAAAACCCAATATTTAAATTTTGTACAATTTGACCCCTCTTTACTTTATGTCGAAGTAATTAATGTAAGAAACGATTGAAATTCGCATTATGTATTTTTTTAATTCGATGGCCAAAACCCGGTAGTAAAAATAGCTATGATTTGTCACATTACCTTTATAAACAACCAATTATAAATTGTATTCCGAATATTTTAATTAAATAAACATGTGTCATACTAACCTCGTTGATTGGTGGAAGCTGGACAGTCTTGAATTTCTGGAGCTGCCACCGGTCGAATTTCGCTTCATCGGGTACCGAAGTCCGTGTGGGAATTGCCGACCTCCGTGACTTGTGGATAACTCTCCTTCAAAACCATAATGATAATCAGTGACGTCATTAAAACGTTTGAACTACAGTACCCGGCTGTAGACATGGCACAACGAATTTAAGAAAAAATATCGAATATGTATGTAAAGCTACAGTCTTAATTATGTCAAAATATACATGGCCCCATAGATATGCCTAATAAACGGCCGCGTAAGTACCGAAATTGATCATCGAACAGTAATTTTGAAAATTAGACCACGTTCGCACGGACGCACAAATATCGCGGTGGGATTTTCAACTCTCGGTGTTGAGCCGAGCGTTGAGAATCAAGGCGCGTTAAAGAAACACACTAGGATTTTCAACTCTGGGCGCTAAGCAGTGCGTCGAAAATCCAGCGAGCGAAAAAACTTCGCCGCGGGAAAAACGCCCGTGCGTTACCTGGGCTAAAAAGTTAAGTGATACTTTTATAATGATTCAATTTCTAAATCAGATACTCTTTCGCTTTATGCAGAGTTTTGTTCCAAAAAACTTCTATGTAAGTTCCTTAACATTGCTTTTGCAATGCAATAATAAGTAACAAAAATTATTTTTTTTTGCCAGGTTTTGCTAAAGGAGATCTAAAATCAATTTTTTTTTGGGTAGCTTACCCTCGAATGAATCAGTGTTCATGGATGCTTGTGAGAAATTGTCGCACTCAGTCGATACTCCCATGCTTCGGTGGAGCATAGCAGCCACGCGCTCGCGCGCTTCACGGTCGATGTTTAGTTCATCCGAACTTTGCTTTGCACCCTGAAAGAAACATCACCTTTACTAATGCTTCTCAGCCTTCTTACAATTGAAAAAAAAAACCTGTGAAATGAATGCAAAAGGGGAATGCAAATATTTGCATATCTCTCGAGTCCTTAAACCGACTCCGTACTCAAGTCGAGTGAAGCAAAGAAAAATTGCTCAGTTGAGGCTTTACAGACAGTTCCGACTTAAGATGGTGATGACTGAGCCCGTGCTACAAACCATGGCCCATCTCACATCTTCTCTTCCATGGTCTCTCACTTTCACTCTAATCCTTTCTATCCGACTAATTCATGAAAGATTGTGTGAGAATCGTCCATGTGGCGGAATAATAGGCTGACAAAATATGAAACGTGGCATCGACACGACAGAAAAAGAGGAATGAGATGCATCTTCAGAGCCAACTGTTACCATCTTCAGAGCCAACTGTTACCATCTTCAGAGCCAACTGTTACCATCTTCAGAGCCAACTGTTACCATCTTCAGAGCCAACTGTTACCATCTTCAGAGCCAACTGTTACCATCTTCAGAGCCAACTGTTACCATCTTCAGAGCCAACTGTTACCATCTTCAGAGCCAACTGTTACCATCTTCAGAGCCAACTGTTACCATCTTCAGAGCCAACTGTTACCATCTTCAGAGCCAACTGTTACCATCTTCAGAGCCAACTGTTACCATCTTCAGAGCCAACTGTTACCATCTTCAGAGCCAACTGTTACCATCTTCAGAGCCAACTGTTACCATCTTCAGAGCCAACTGTTACCATCTTCAGAGCCAACTGTTACCATAGGATTAGCTTTAAAATAACGAATTTACTCACCGGCCTGGACGCGCTCGGTATGCTGAGCCCGTAGTCGGAAGACGTATCGACGTCCATTTCCGTGAGGTCCCGAGATGGGTTCCTAGTGAACCACATCGCTAGTTCATATGTTAAACGGGCTTCGCGTAGTTTATGTTCCCAACTCTGGAAATTTATAACTCATTATTATTCGTATTATGAAAACGATAAAGTAAACTTGAATTATGAATGTCCTACCTTCAGCGTGCCTTGTGCGTTGGGATCCTTTGATGATTCCGATAAACTGAAGGCGACAAGTGATGAGCCTACATCATCAATGGCCACAAACACTAAGGATCCGTATTCCTTTGGATTGCGTGAGCTAATTTTCGGGTATGTGACGAGCCTTTCAATGAAGAACTTTGGCCTGTGAAGCAAACAATTTATGGGTAATTCGCAGAGCAAACAACAGTAAACGCTTTGGGTTTAATTCGCTTAAAAGTTAGATATTTACCTTATTAGTTTGTACGGATGTAGACTGCCCTTAGAGAGCTTCTTGCAAATGAGGAGCATATCAGTAAGTAAGTATACTCGTACTTCCATCTGTGGAAAATCTGTATTTTTAGACCTCTTCAGGATGATATTACCACTCGTTCGGGCTCGAGAATCTATGCGTAACGCAGACGCCTGGATCAGCGCTACCTTGGCGTCGCTCACTGGTAGACGCAATGCAATGTATGTAATAGTTAACGCCGACTTGAAAGTGGCGATGGCCGCATCTGCGTGACGCTAGCACAGCAATAGTCTAAGATAAAGCTCAAACGCGGAATTGTGTGATATCATCCCCATTAAAAAGAGAAAAGAAGAAAAATACGTCATATTAGTTTCACAAAAGAAGTGAGTGCAAATAGTATTCGCGTCGTAAAATAATTACAATAAATAATTCGCACCCGTGCAATATGAGAGCGTAATGCATAAATTAATTGAGTAATAATATATTTCATTGCATAAGGCTACTCGCTCTTAAAAGTATGTGTTCGCCACACAACGTTTTTTTTTTTTGTATTGCTGACGAACAACACGCTTTTCTTATGAACTTGATTGATTATGACTGTATTAATACCTATTTAAGTAATAATAACGGATGCATCCGATAATGATTACGCAAAGCACGAAAAGAAAGATTAATTTTACTAGTGATCCCTTGATTTTTACTAAAAAGGGAATTTATAGGAATGCTATACTTTTTTAAGTATTTTATGTTAGTAATTAGAGACCACTGTTAAAATTATCATTAATTTCTAGTCTTGCCTCCTTAATGTTGTCCTTATAGCGCAAATCCCCTTGATATATTAGCGTCCTGCTATGATGGGGAGAGCAGTTTATCATGGGTGCTTTGAGGTTTAACTGCGCGTACAGACGAAAGCATTTATCCAGTTCATCATCTTTAAAATCCTGCAAAATAAAAAGCGCGTTTAGGTAACCGCAGGCGCAGTGATAGGTGCATTACACATTGTTTATTTACCTATTTATTTAAACAGAAGATATCTATTCATCTTTTTTTTCAAATTTTCATGCGCGTTGTCCCCCAGAGGGATCGCGCAAATAATAATGTCTTATTGGTCAAAGCTTAATAGCTTAAGATATATAATATATAGTATTTAATTAGCTTACACGAATAATTTGATATCTAATATTGATTTTATTTCATTTATTTATTTATTAATAACCAACTTATATTAAGCTATTGTATTGTAGGTATTGTTATTTTAAGTTTTTTTGCAAACAGAGAGAAGAAAGATTTTTTCCCTAAAACCTATTGATTATTCATTATCTGATAGGTCCAGTATAGGAGGAGGACTTGGACTCATACATTTGCTAACTTTAGTTGTAGTTTTCTTTCTGTAGTCGTATACTGAAAACGATAGAAATACGATTAGGTTTAAACAGCATTATAAGTTATAAATCGTATCTACTTCATTAACATCAAGAAATTTGTATGAAAAACGATGAATTGGAGATGAGACGTGCGCTTAGCTTTAAGTACACACAAATGCGTTTAGTAATACTTAAATACTAACTTTAGTAAAAGCGACAAATATAATGAAGGTGATACAATGAGATGGTTAAAGAAAAGGTGACGACTACTAAAGAAAAATTAAAGAACATTAAACAGTTCATTATAATGAAATATATTTTCAACACACTTGCTCGAAAACTGCCTTTTTATAATGCAATACAATATTGAACACGCATGCCTTTACTTTGCATTCACGCATTAGTGCGGGAAAGTACGCCACAGATGTCTAGGTGTATACTAGTCAGAAATGTGCGATTTTTTTAAATTTCATTAAAAAATCTTCATACCTCTTTTTATGCCTAAAACGTTTGTGAATAGGTACACAATTTTACAAATAATGTTTTTTTAATATACTGTCTGGCGGCTAACGAGTCTGGCAAGAAAAAAACACATACGAGCCCATCTGACATCAGTCACAAATACTTGAAAATACCTAATAGGTCTATGAAATTTTATTTCTTATTCCTTTGCAAGTGTGTTGAAAATTGTCGTTTGATACACGTGAGCATTTGTCTTACAGATATTCTATTTCACGAAGTCCGTTTGTCTATGTTTGTGGTTGTGCATGCACATGCACATTGTTTTAGTGGGCGTAAGCTCAAGAGCGCTCAGTCATGAATGACCGCAACGCGGTCCGGGTCACTAGTGCTTATTGTGTTCACGTCAGATTTTTACACCGAGTACCGTCATCATAGAAACTAAGCGAAGACGTTCGTAGTGACGTCTATGATGACGTACGTCAACAGACAATTTAATTTTTTTTTTTTTTTTTGTTGTATTGCATCGAAGAATATTCAATAAAAATTCGTGAGCACTGAAAACCTGACAAGTGAAAGCTTGAACCTATTACCATTGGCAGCGAAATATGGCATAAAACACTTGAAAACGTCTAAAAAATCTGATAGGAATATTTAAAATATTTGGACCTTGATTTCGAATTAATCATTAATTTGCAAGATGAATCCATCCTAACCTAAGGTGCTCAAACCTCGGCGCTCACCGAGTCGCAAAAGTTCTGCCATGATGGAACGCAGCATTCTGGGTGTAAAAAGACAGGACAGAATTCGGATCACCACGCTGCGTTCTAAAACGGGCATGCCTTGAGTATGCCCGTAGGAAAAAGGCTGCCAGGCTCTAATGGGATTGGGCGGGTCACATCCTACTTTCCCCTACTTTGATATTTTCATCTATAAAATATATTTTAAACAATACCCACCAACCCGCACTAGACAAGCGTGGTGGGTTAATTGTCCCTTCCCAATATGAACGACACAACTAAAGCCAATCCCCTAGTGGCCGGCAGCTCCAGTCAGTGCACGGCTGCTGGCAGTATGCAGGTGCACCCTGGGGCTGGGGATCACAATCTCCGGGCGAGGGTCTACTGCCAAACGACTGCGGCTAGCAAAAAGGACATCGATAGATTGAAAATCTTAACATTCAACGTACGAACTTTACGAACTGAAGAACGACTTTTAGAACTGGAAAATGCCTTAGAACATATTAACTGGGACATTGTAGGCTTCTAGCAGAAGTAAGACGAGAAGGCGAAAATACTATAGAACGAGAAATCAACATCTTTTATTATAATGGAGAAACCAACACGAACCACGGAGTCGGCTTCCTCGTCGCAAAACGCTGAAAAGATTACATAATGAAATTCGTCACCTATTCCAATAGGATTGCCGTACTTAAGTTTCGTATTGCTAAAACCAAAACGTTCACGTTAATCCAGGTTTATGACCCGACGTCATTGCATAGTAACGATGAAATTGAAGAGTTTTATGATTTACTTAACAAAGCCTGTGATGAAAACAGAGGAACTTGGACCATGATCATGGGCGACTATAATACAAAAATTGGTCCCAGAATAACATCCGATAACACCAATATCATGGGACCATATGGTACGGGAGGCAGAAATGAGCGTGGTCAGCGCCTTTTAGAATTTGCTTTTGGCCAGAACCTTAGCGTAAGCAATACTTTTTTTCCACAAAAAGCCTCGCCGTCGTTGGACCTAGTTCTATCCTGACGGTCAGACAAAAAACGAGATAGATTTCTGTCTATCTTCCTGTAAACAAGAAATTAAAAATGTAGAAGTTCTTACCACCGCCGCCCAGTCCGAATTATCGTTTGCTTTAATATGAAAGTTCACCGAAATAAAGTTATCCAAAGTTCAATAAAACGTGTTTAGATAAATCCTTATTAATATCAAATCAAGAAATGTTCAACCCACACATTCAAAATAGTTTTAGCATATTAGATACGAGAGATTCAGAAGATGTACAAATTCAACATAATAACATACATCATGCTATCAAAACTGTTAGTCAAATAATCAAAAGCCAAAGCAAAAAACAAAAGAAGCTCACACACAATACAATTCGCCTAATCGAGGAACGATAAACAATGACTTATCAATGTTTAGGTTATAGAGAGCTCGACTGTAAAGTTAAGAGAAGCATACGAAGGGACATCCGAAAATACAATACAGAACTTGTGCAGGCTGCTCTAACAAACAACCGATCCCTCAGATCAGCCATGCGGGGCATGGAAGTAGGCAGGTCTACAATCACTCACATAAAGGACAACAACGGTGTGAGACAGGGAGATAGGGCAAAAATAATTGAAATTTGTATACAGTACTATAAATCATTGTATTCCGACACCAAAACTATTCAACACAGCTGAAGATTACTCATGCCCAGATGATATCCCGATAATAACCGGTTATGAAGCCCTCCAAGCACTTAGCAGTACGAAATATAATAGAAGTCCTGGTGAAGACGGTATCACTACTGAATCACTTCGAGTTGGAAAACCTACCTTACGAGTATTACCTCACATATGCAACCTTTTTAACTCAATACTTAAACCAGCCATGTTCCTAAGTAAATTCTGCCATTCCAATATAATCTTACTGCACAAGAAGGGAGATAAATCTGATATTGGGAACTATCGCCCTATCAGCTTGGTCTCACATCTTTACAAAGTTTTTGTAAAAATTATTGAAAACCGTATACCAGGCACATTAGACCTTCACCAACCTCTCGAACAGGCTGGATTTCGTCGAGGCCTTTCGACTACTGACCATCTTCAGTCTCTAAACCTGGTCATTGAAAAACATCAAGAGTTCAATCTACCATTGTATCTGGCGTTTGCAGATTACTCGAAGGCCTTCGACAGCTTAGCACACGAAGCCATATTCTCGGCACTCAAAAAACACGAAATAGAACCCACTTATATACACCTGTTACAAAAAATTTATCACAATAGTACAGCAGCCATTCGCATAAATACCACCGGGCCAACCCTTCCAGTTTAACGAGGAGTCAAACAAGGCGACACGCTGTCTCCCAAACTCTTTACAGCTACGCTAGGAGAGGTTTTCCAGAAATTAAATCCGAACTGGCAGGACAAGGGTATTGTCGTCGGGGAAAGGAGATTGACGACGTTGTCCTCTTTTCTTCCTCAGCAGCTGAGCTAGGCTAAATGCTCGAACAACTGAGCCACGCCAGTTTTCAAGTCGGACTTATGATGAACATGTCAAAAACAAAGCTGATGACAAACAGCACCGAACGCAACGTAGAAATTGGGGGTGTACAGGTTGAATATGTCCATGAGTACATTTACCTCGGCCAAATAGTATCCTTCCAGACGAGACAGGACAAAGAAGTCGCTGGACGCACAGAAAACGCCTGGAAGAACTATTGGTCGATGAAACATTGATATGTTTCATCGATGAAACATATCATGAAAGGACCTCTCCCGCTTTCACTAAAACGAAAGCTCATGGACATGTGCATTCTTCCCACCCTCACCTACGGAGCGCAAACATGGTCTCTTACAAAGCGTCAAAAGTCCGCAGTTGGAGTCTGCCAACGGGCTATGGAACGAAGTATACTAGGTGTCAAACTCACAGACCGCATTAAGAAATCTATACTTCGTTCCAAAAAAAAAATAGCGGACAATGGCCGCACAGCTGTCAGGAACTGGGCTGGCCATATCTGTCGCATGTCGGAGCAGCAATATGCAAAAGCCACCACTCAATGGATTCCAAATGGCAGTGACACGACAGCGCGGCAGGCCCAGAAAGAAATGGCGGGATGAGCTGGACTCCTTCTCAAAGGATTGGTCCACAATCGCAGTAGACCGGGAAAAGTAGAAGGAGGGAAGGGAGGCCTTTGCCTTGCAATGGGACAACACAGGCTTATAATAATAATAAAATAATTATTTTCGTTCTTCAAGATTTTTATTGCTAACGCTACCTAGGTTCACGCACTCAAATACGCATATCGGGAAACGTCACTACTACAACCGAGGCTGAGCGGATTTCGTAAGATAGAACATCTATAACGCTTTCGGCTCCAATCCCGCCTTGAATGGAATGAAAAAAATTATGCACTTCCATGAAAATGTATTATTATTAAATTCATACCTGTGTCGCACACCTCGTAAATGATTGTACGACCTAATGTACGATTCTTGGGATAAAATATTAATCCGAATAATGTGGTAGTAGTTTTTCTTTTCCTATTTTGTAGACGTACATACTCATGGTATACCTTTTGATAATTTAATCATGATTAATTATTTCGGATCACACAAACAACAACAACAAAGTATGGGGCTTCTCAAGATACGCTCGCTACACATAATTTATGTTGTTATTTTTTTATAGTTTGTTACAAGCTATTATAACAGACTTAAAAAAAATAGCATATAATGAAATATTATAAATTATTACATATTTAGCGTCTCTCAACGTGGCAAGGTTCTATAGTATTTTTTTTAACCCCGTATCCAGGATCTTTTATTATGAAATGATTACAGCAATTAAAGAGGTAGTTAGTACTCAACTGAGATTGATTTGCAACTGATATTTGAGCAGGTATTTTGAGAGCACCTTTTATACGAAGTGAAATTGAAATATTATACACAGTCTGGCCATAAATACTGTTACAATTAAAAATAAGAAAGATATTACATTTGAATTTGGAATCTGTTATTTTTATACGATTGTTCATTGAGTTTTCTAATTTTGGCGCCAATACATTGTACAATATTTTGCGATATTAAAATGGAGTGCATACGCTCCGACTACGACTCCATACGCTTGGTATTTGTCAAATGTTTGTGTACCGGGCTATTAATAGGTACAATGAGACCTCCTCTGCTTGTGACAGAAAAAGATCTGGCCGTCCACGTAGTGTTCGTACGAAAAAGGTGGTCAAAGCAGTAAGGGAAAGAATTCGAAGAAATCCTGTCCGAAAGCAAAAGATTTTATCTCGGGAGATGAAGATAGCACCCAGAACCATGTCGCGTATTTTAAAAGATGACTTAGGACTTGCAGCCTATAAAAGACGCACTGGTCATTTTTTAACTGATAATTAAAAAAAGAATAGGGTGGTAAAATCCAAACAACTACTGAAGCGGTACGAAATGGGAGGTCACAGAAAAATTTTGTTTACGGATGAGAAAATCTTTACAATTGAGCAACATTTTAACAAACAAAATGACCGTATTTATGCTCCAAGCTCTAAGGATGCTTCCCAATTAGTCGACAGAGTGCAACGTGGGCATTATCCGACTTCAGTGATGGTTTGGTGCGGTGTCAGCTATGAAGGAGTGACTGAGCCATATTTTTGTGAAAAAGTATCAAAACATCGGCACAAGTATATCAAGATACCATTCTTGAGAAGGTAGTTAAGCCCCTTAACAACACCATGTTCAATAACCAAGTATGGTCCTTCCAACAATACTCGGCGCCGGGTCATAAAGCTCGGTCCACGCAGTCTTAGTTGGAAGTGAACGTTTCGGATTTAATCAGAGCTGAAGACTGGGCGTCGTCTAGTCCCGATCTTAATCCGCTGGATTATGATTTATGGTCAGTTTTAGAGAGTACGGCTTGCTCTAAACGCCATGATAATTTGGAGTCCCTAAAACAATCAATACGATTGGCAGTGAAGAATTTTCCCATGGAAAGAGTGCGTGCTTCTATTGATAACTGGCCTCAACGTTTAAAGGACTGTATTGCAGCCAATGGAGACCACTTTGAATAAGCTTTTTATATTTTAATTTGTTTTATATTTATGTATTAAACTAACACACTATAAAAGTAATAAATATTATTTGTAATTAAAAAAAACTTTTTTTCTTCGTGACAATATTTATGGCAAGACTAGGTATACAGCCAAAATTTGCTTAAAGAATTATCATTACGACCCAGGGATAATGTTATTTAAATGTACCATTCCAAAAGTTTACCAAAATATTGTCGTCGATGATTTTCTTGCATTCATATTTGATTTAGATATTTAACTATAATAAATAAGGTAATATAAATAAGGTGTATTGTACTTTGGCCAGTCAATGTGCTATGAAAGTGATAAGTGACGGCCGTTTTTATATGAATAGGTCCGCTATTCATACAAAAAAGGCAGGGCCCTGACTTATCGCATGCTTAATGGAATACTGACTTAACTCAAAAAAGACGATTTTTTGGGAAATCGCAAAAGAAGATATTGCTATGAGGACTTATCCTACTTGTTGATGCATAAAAATAAAACTGATTTATATTAATCATGAATGCTTGTATTTTGAACGTATATGATTAACTATTGATGATGTCTGAGTTAAAAAAAAACGGAAATCACATCTGACCTATCTACTAATGGGTCAGTGTTCCATTAAGCATGCGTTATCTTACACTAAGAACAGAAAATCCTTACTTATGAATATGAAAAAAAAAAAAACGATAAACTGACTAAATAATAAATTGAAATTTCGACAGTAGGTAGATACCTACTTTTTATATCGTGTCTTTGAAAATGCAACCGTCTAGAGATTAGCACATATATATCTAAGTATGTCTCGGCATCCGTATTTTTTTAGTGTTTAAAAAAGACATTAGCGTTTTGCCTTTTCATAATTTAGGATTGAAAAAATTGAATGAATTGAATGATGATGAATTTCGGAATTTAGGACTGATAGTTTTTATGGAGAATTATCGCGAACTATGGTGCATATAGAAGAATGCACCATGTTTTTAATTTAGCCCATTTAGTACAGTTGCTATAAGACTCCGAGGTGTCTCGCATACGACACTTGATATGATCAGTGCGACCTTCAAGTTTTTGCATTTTTGAGCTATGACGTTAGCCCTTTAATTATGGCCATCTCTGTTTGTACAAGTAGTAGTAGGTACATTATTATTATAGACATTAGTGTATAATATAGGTACTACTACTGCAATAATGTGCAGGTATGGTGTTTTTAAATTGTTTTCCTATTAGGGATGTAAAGGGTTAGTAGATTATAACTGTAGAACAAACGGACAAATAATTTATTGTAGTGAGACTTATTGAAAAAGGATTTTTGTCGAACTCTTGTCCTGCGCGTCTCATTGCCAATTATTTCGTAATTTTCTGTTATTTATTTTTTAATTTTTTATATGTACCTTACCAGTGATACCTATAGTTGATTATATTTAATTTTATATATTTTACTTTAGTAAATTGAACGAGTGCATTCTCTTTAAGTTATCATTATATTATGGGGAAAACTAATATTTTAATGCTTTACAGAGTTTACGGTGGTCAAAAAGCAATAACTGTACACTACTTACGAATATCGGAGTAGGTAAATAAATAACTAAGTATCCACTTTTCAAATAATTGTTCCGATATTATATTAATCTTTCAAATACACGAGACAGCAGGAATAATAATTGAAATATTGTAACGTACAAACGTACGAGCTCGATATTTCGAGCTAGCTTTACTAGATGCGGGAGTTTCCGAGAATGCGCGAGAATTCTCCGGAAAACTCGCGACATGCCGATATATTCTGTAAAAACCTCACCTAAGTGTGCTGTCAACAGTCAGTGTCAATCCTAGCATCAAATGGAATGTTGTGCCGCGTTTTTTCACAGAAATGTTTCAAATGTTTCACAGTGAGATTTTTACAGAATACACCGGCTATTTTTTAACTCGTATCTTGTGTGCGCGATATAGTACTGTATAAAATAGTTCATGCTTTGTAAAACTTCGTTACAAAAAATAGCTTTGACAGTTGAGTGGCAACGTAAAAGGGATGTATGGAACCCCGTACCATGCTGCATCAAAGTCAAAGCTTGTTTTTTATAGACTACTCTTATCATATTACTCGTACAAAAGTTTTTTTTGTAAACAAAACCCAGGTTTCACAGATTTTCATAAAAATCTAAATAATCTGAAAACTAAGTACTTTATTTTGTTTGACATGTTTTCTGAAAGACGTGATCATGACACTTTCAAAATTCAAGGTTATATTAATCATATCATTTGAAACGGAACGTTATTAAAGGGAATACAACAAAATCAACACTTTTTTACTTTAAATTAAATTCCCTGTTCAAAAATCAAATCCCCGACGCGTAATGTCGTAAAAAATTATGAAAATAATTACTATAATATTTTGATCTTGATGCACAAGACTTTTTGGTACCACTTTTGGTCATTGTCTTTTCAATCGCTTCAGTAGTTTGTCGATCATGCCTTTCTGACAGGTTTTGTTTGTGTTTACACAAAGGACATCATTCGGGTTTCGAACATTTTTTACTCAAAAATTAATTTGGCCGACCAGAAAAAAATACAATTTTCTTATGAGAAATTACTCCCTTTGCATTGTTTACTATTTTAACGAGAGTAGGTGTCCTTTTTTTCTGGCTGGCACTTAATATTTTTGGGTACGAAATGAATCATGTCCTTTTATGTCAAAACAAGAAATCGTAGGTACGACTCGACACACTACTAGAACGTTGTAAATTAAACCAGCGACGCTGTATGATACTAGCGCATGTGACAGCTTATAAAATCATACAAATACAGCTTATCGATTCGATAAATTCCAGATCCTGTGGTACGTATTAAATCAATCATTCGAATCAATTTTGGCTCGAACTATGGCATCGGTTTCTTCACATTTAACAATCATTATCACAAAAAAGATGAAGGAAAACATCGTGAGGCGTGAAACCGGCATGTCCTAGAACCAAAACTTCGTAAAAATGTGACATCCACCAATCCGCACTAGGCTCGCGTGGGATTATGGCCCACTCCCTCTCACCGAGAGGAGGCCTGTGTCCCAGCAGTGGGAACGTTATAGGCTGATTATGTATATCATAAACACATGCAAACGTCATAACGATAAGCCATCATACAGTGCCGTATTTCTAGTGGAATCAGGGCCCTGTTCAGCGGGCCAATTCTCGTAATCGCAGTCTCACCTCGGCGACAAACAAATGTCAAGTATGTAGGGCAATTAGAGGTATTTTTGACTGATTGAGACTGAGATCAGGGCCCGCATTCCCGTAATTTAAAACGTTCAAAATCTAGTCTCAGTCTCATCTCGGCGACAAACAAATGTCAAAAACTTATCAAGTATGTAGGGCAATTAGAGGTATTTTTGACTGATTGAGACTGAGATCAGGGCCCGCATTCCCGTAATTTAAAACGTTCAAAATCTAGTCTCAGTCTCATCTCGGCGACAAACAAATGTCAAAAACTTGTCAAAATGTAGGGAAATTAGACGTATTTTTGACAGATTGAGACTGAGATCAGACTGTGAACGTTCTTAAAATTACGAGAACTGCCCCTCAATTGTTTTCTTCATAACCGGTCACATTTCTAGGGAGATGCAACTTTTTGATCAACGTATTACTTAGATTAAAAAAAGACAATACCTATTGAGTAAAAGTAATAAATAATAATTGAGGCGGAACTTACAATCTCGTAGGCTTCTATCGAGTTGGCCAGTCTTTCCATTTTTTCCAATTCTTCTCGTTGCCGTATCGATCGGTTTAAGTCCTGAACGTAATTTTTGGCACATGTCTCCTGAATAATAAATTCACAAACATGCGTCAATTCAAAATCATCAATCTAACTTAATGTCTGTTATTTAACTTTTGGAATTATAATTAATTGTGATCATTCATTCCGCTGGATACGTGGGAACTTAATTGTGTGTAAGCACGGTAGACAGTCGGCGTACCCCAAATGATACATTTCAGCTCCACATTTAGATAGTAGATCACGTGATAATGTATAATTGGGGCTGAGGGTCCAATTTACCAAACGAAAGTTTCGTCGCATTGCAACCCAGAATTTTAATGCAGAAAAGAATGATAATTATGAGTACACTTCTAACCTAGTAACATAATTATCATTTGTAGTTGGGTAAACACACTCAGGGCTGATTTTTCAATAGACAGATAATTTTTATTCGTGGAATAAAATTGACGTCTCACAGATTTTCTATGGAAGAACTGCCAAAAATTCAAAATGATTCAAATCAGCCCGCAGTGTAGTAACCAAAATGTTTTGTAAATATTTTTGTTTGTGTGGAGTTTTTATTAGGGCTAATTTTTCAATCATCTGATAACTTTATTTGAGGCATAAATTTTAAATTTTGTCAGTAATTTCATACAAAAACAGTCCAAACGTCAATTTTATTCCTCGAATAAAACTTATCTGGCGTGGAGAAATCAGCCCTTAATCGAATTAATGCGAAGACAGACAGTGATGGGTAGCGGGATCGTCCGAAAGGGTTACCGCTGCCCTGGAACATAAAGGGCTAAGGAAGGAACACGGGTGGGTTTTAGTCAGTAAGAGTCTGACACTCCCTTCTGCTCCACCCAGAGCGGGAGGGGTCATTTGATGATTTCCCATCCTGAAAAAAAAAAAAAAAAAGACAGACAGTTATTTACTTAATAATATAGGTGTATAGTTTACCATTGCCTGTAACGATGTGCGTTCCGGCTCAATGTCTGTGTGATTAATCAAACGGCGCAGGAGCAGACTATACTTCGTCAAGCGCTGCATTGGCTTTACCATGATGTCTGCAAGCTGCAGCCTGAAAAGAACCACTGGTTACTTTCAGGCTCCTTTGACAAGACATTCTGACAAAAGAACGCCGTCTTAACCAGTAAAACTGACCTGTTACAAGCTTTCTGCCGGTAGCACCAAGTCAGATAACACATGAAGTCTGTGTTGTTCGACAAGGAACGTAAATAGTCCAATGCTTTGGTTTGCTCGTTTACGTATTTTTCGTAGGGTTGGAACAAATCCCGGAAGTGCATGAACCCTGGCGCCATTATTTCTGTGTTGAACCTGAGAAACAAGCTTACGTTCATATATTTTTTCTTTAATAATTAAGGTTCGTTCTTATTACTTGAACCTCACACCTCACCATGATGCTGGTTTGCTGGATATAAAAAAAATAAAAAAAATAATAATATAAATTGCTCGCATTGTGAGGAGGTTCCTGTCTGTGGAGCCCTAACCACCGGTAGCTTGGACCCTGCTCCCGACATTGGTGGATCACAATTTTTTTATATTTGTTGATGTTTTTTTTTACCTAATTTTTATATTTAAAAAAAGTAATAAATAAGATAGTAAATAAATAAACGACATAATAATTTTTTTTTATTCAAGTATTAATTACAATTGGGAAAGTTAAGTTCTAACTGTAATGTAGACCTGACTGATCTAGGTTTTTTGAAAACCTGTGTTTCAGGCCATCAATTAACATCAAACGTTTAAAAAAAAGACAACAATAAATGTATTGGAAGCTAAATTGAAAAGAAAACAACAACAAAAAAAACAATGACAAGTGACATGTTTCAATGATTTAAACAGTTACTATTTGGATATATTATTTTAAAACTAGATTATGTAAGATATACAGTAATGTTTAAATAAAGGTAAATGTAAATTGATCGTATGTACTTACGGAGCTTGTTTCTCACGAGCATCAGCAATCATTGGGTAGATGGTGGTCTCCCAGAAGTATAGGCTGGCGTTAAGGACATCGGGTATGTTTGTGAAGAGTTTCTCCGTATCTATGTCGAGCAGCTTCCCGGAATCCTGCAGTGCGTGTGCGGCGGCAATGAATACCTGGGGAACAACCCAACCGACCTTGAATGTATTGTCCACAGTCAACCAAATAAGGTGGCCATTACCCTTTCCGTAATTTCTTTTCGTATGAATCTAAACAAAACGATGTATAGTCCTTTTGTTTTGGACGACAAGGCTTGGTCATTCAGGATTTCTGTTCTGTAATGAAAGTGCTACAATCCGTAATAAATTGACTGTAGGATAATGATCACTGTAATTGCTACCGTATTTCTTTTAAATAAGTCTCGTTTTTGGAAGAACATAAATCTAGTTTCAGAAATTAGCTACATAGCTATTCAATTTGTGGACAATGCTGGTACGTAACTTTATTTAACAAGACATTAAAATGATGTGAGTTATGTAAAAATCTATATACTAATAATCAAGCCGAAGAGTGTGTTTGTTTGAACGCGCTAATCTCTGGAACTACAAGTCGGATTTAAAAAAATGTAATACAGTTGACAGCCTAATTCTTGAGGAAGGTTATATAAGATCATGATACAACTCTTAGGAGCCGAGCAAAAGAAAAGAAGTCGACAAGAATGCTGAGCGAAAACGAAGTTATAGTGCGGACGGGCAATGCGATGCGAGGGGGTCGATCTGGGTAGCAAGACATTTCACGCAGACGAAGCCGCGGGAAGAAGATAGTAATATTATAGTATATGTCTTTCATTGTTAGACACACGTTGAAAGGCTCTAATAAAGCGGCTGCAATAATTAAAATTTGAAACAAAAGAGCCATTATAATCGTTTGATAGCCCAAATGAGTTCTGCGAAGTAGGCTCCGCATTTATTCGGATTAAGCCAAGTTAAGCGACATTCTCACGATACCAAGTTGGTGGCTTACATTTCACTGACCTTAATTAGTTTCTAGTGAACGGCGATTAAAAGTACTTAGCATAAAGTTAACGTTATCTAATTAGATTATGCCTTAGGTTCCACCACCAACGTATGCTGAACCTAGTTGCATATTTGAACTGTACCTAGTTAGGCTGACGCTAATATCTTATAACATCAATGAATACCTTATAAGCATTCGTAACATAACACCACGCCTGTATTTCCCTAAGGGTTCGGCAGAAGTGTAACCACCCACATTTTGCTAGTTACGTTTAAGTCACATGTAAAAGGAGGCCAGTGTATTGTCATCACTCGGGGCTGCTATTCGGGAAATCCCAATAACACTCTGCCCGAACTGGGAATCGAACCCTCGTGGGTGTAGGTCCAGGTCACAACTCAGCAGTCTAGCGTTTGACTACTAGATCAACGAGGCAGATAGACATTCCCAGATGTTTAACCAAATTATGAACTTGGTAAATTAAATTAGGATTTGTTACTTATTCATTTGTGTCCTTAACGTTACCTCTTTTTAACATGCGCATAAATTGATGTCTTTAAAAATAGGTAGGTACCTACAAGGAAAGATTTCGTCTATCTATAAATTGTTGGCACTGAGGGAACGCGTCTCTATTACACGGATGTTACACAACGACGGATCGGATTTCTTCGTTAAAAGCCGAATGTTATTTAGGGAGAGCAACAATGCTGAATTCCTACTCTTACCTGCGTAATACATTACGTTTCAGGATCGTCCAATATCTCATAATGCCTTTGGCAAGCTCGCAGTCTATTACCGGAGCGGACTAATCCTCATGATAGGGATCGTCGATTCCATCCGTGAAACTTCAATTTTGGATTGGAAATTCTATTAAGTGTTTTTTGCCCAAACGAGCCTCATATTACACGATAAAATATGACTCGCGTAATGTGTTTGGGTTACGGAGCACCTAAGCGTTACTCTAGCGTTTAAGTGATTTCAATTTTATAAACAAATGGTTCTCATCCACATTTAAATGACTTAATTATAGCTCTAAGCTTTCGAGTAGGTAATAAGAGTAATTATTATGATGTCGCTTAAACAAAAGTCGTGTAGGACTTAAATGTTATTGTATATTGTAGAAGAACGGTAACGTAAATACGAGTAGATAAGTAACCTCCGAAAACGCAAAGTGAAATACGTCATTATGTCATCGTGGGGTCTGGGGCCGTGTCCTTTACAGCGGCTCGTGAAGGGCACGGGGAAGCTTGGGAAGTGACCGACGGTGATCGATTTCTTAGAGCCTTGCTTCACAATAAAGACCAGCACTACGAACACAACAAACAACTTACATTTCATTATGATATTGTGGATGTGGAATACATTTGCAACCTAGTATAGTACCTATATGCTACGGAACCCAGCGAAGTGCGTGTCGGACGTGCGACACACGCTTGGCTGGGTTTTAATTTACCAATGATCATGCCTAACATTGTCTATTGTAAGATGTCATAAGGCTCGCGGTAGATGCCAAGCTTATCCCTGACATAGCAATGTGTGCAGTCATGGAAGGAATGGGTCAGGACGTTCTAAGAGCAAATTACTTTTTATCCCTCTTATCTCTCTGCTTGTAGCCACGCATTTAACGGCCGCGGGTTGTAAATGTAAACATTTCTTGAATGCGTCGTTGATTAGATATCCAGCAACGTGAAATTGAAATCAACATTTATGGTAAAAGCTGATTCCTAAGTCAAATTCACTCATTATTAGGCAAGACTGATTCATAAAACTGTTTATTTAAATAGAATGATTCAATTTATGATGATCTCACTGTGTTATAATGATTTATTCCTGTTAAGTAGATTCCTCCAATAATGATATTTTTATAGCCTTCATGGTCGTAGCGCATAGGTTCCCAAAGGTGGTAGTTCGTCCCCTATAACAGTTGAAGTCTTTAGGGTATCCAACAGACCAAGTAATTAATCAATTATATTTTACTAGCTGACCGGACGTTGTCCTGTTTCCTAAATTTCGATCGCAGAGCCGGCTACCGGGTTCAATCTAAACCATTCAGGGACCCATTCAAACATACCCAAAAAACCTCGTACTTATAAGTCCGAGTGGACTTAGCCATACTTTAGTTTGAAGTATGATAAGTCCAAATTCCATAAAAAAAATTTCAACAGTATCATCAGCGCAGTCACTCACTCGTCTCTCTCTGTTCCCAAGAATTAATAGAAATTATTTGAAAACACTACAATTTATAGACTTTAATGAAATGTAAACTGTTTTTGGCAAATAAACATTATTATTATTAATATTTATTATCATTATCTCGGGACCCAGGGGTCCCGGACCTTTGAAAGGCGTGCCAGGGGCCGAAGCCAACTCGCAGAGGCCCTTTAGATAATTTTTAAATGATGAGGAGGCACCAACCGACGCTTATCCCTGTATACATCATGCAAGTGCACCCAAGGACAACCCCCGGTTGGTGCAGGACTATTGCAGAACATGGAAACAAAATATACTGGGCTATGGGTGTGGGTGGCTATTGTAGATCGGTTACCTTGAACTATGGAAGGTCTATGTCCCCTGCCCGACCAATGATAATATAATTCACAGATAAAATGGCACGGGGTGACTTGCACACTCAATAATGGGCCCCCAAAACGGTTGCTAGCACATAGTTTCGTAGCAACAAGAGTGCAACATGTCCTGAGGTGCTTGTGAGGAGTGGAGAGTTATTCCACGGCTGTCAGGACAATCCCGGAAGTACGGTCAAGATACCTACCAGCATCTTACTGAAAAACTTCCTCCAAGAACGTTTGCTCTTGCGAATCTCCACTCAAGTCAGCCAATAAAGGCAAGAATGAGATGGGAGCTTTATTCCTCGTTAGTGTTTACTCTAGCCGGCCAATAAAGGCAAGCCAGAGGTGAGGAACAAGACTTCTCCCGGGAGATAGGGTCCGTGGGATCGCTACTGCCCAACAGCTCGCCACATGCTGCCCTGCGGGTTCCTGTATCTCTCTTGGTCTGACTCCTCAGCCTAGACCTGATCCGGCGTAGTAAACTCTTCCGTCACAGACCTAGAGTTTAGAACGCGCAAGCCCCACCACGACGTCAACGTAGAGATACGGCAGTGGGGTTATTATTATGTCTTTGACATATCTCGGGACCCTGGGGTCCCGGACCTTTGAAAGGCGTACTAGGGGCCGAAACCAACTCGCAGATGCCCTTTACACAATTTTTTAAAATGATGAGGAGTCACCAACTGACGATTATCCCTGATTTTTCCAAAACCAGATAACTTTATCTGAGGAATCATTTTGAATTTTTGACAATTCTTCCATACAAAAACTTAATTCCACTTTGAAATTAAATAGAAATTATCATTTTTTTATATCCAGCATAATATTTTATTACCTAACGTTTAAGCTTCTGTTTATATATTCCAATTCAGCAAAATCACTTTTTATTAGAAGGGGGCCACGTTAAAATAGGGGAGTAAGTCCATAAAAGTTTGAGATCCAATGACGTAGAGGATAAGCGGCGCACTTTTTTAATTAGGAAAAATATTGTAAGCTTTAAGATATCAGACGTAGGTACCTTATATACCTACTCTGACATATACAGCCAATATTTTATTTATTTATTTCGGGATAAAAAACAGGAGTACAATTAAATATTATGCAATTAACTACTATAAGACGAACGTTCAAATACTCGCGCCACGAACGTCCGAATACTCGCGCTCGTTGCAATCCGCCGTACTTTGACCTACGTTTGAATAATCGCGCCAACTGTGCGCTCTCGTGGTAATCCGCTGTGCTTCGTCCTCGGTCGGCCCCGCCACGCCGCCACGCCGCTACGCCACCCGCGTCCCGCGCACAACCAGTCGCATGCGATCTCGCGCCGCCTACGGGCCGTTCCCGCCAAATATCTTTCGTGTCCCACACCTCTTCTTCAAACTGTATTGTGTTCCATCTATTTTGAGTGTCTGTACTTTTATAATTGTGTTTTGGTGGTAAATAAAGACATACAACCGTCACACTACTAATTAAACAAAGTACTTATCATACTACCAACAACATTATCCACCTATTACTAATATGTTGATGCTACGTGAAAAAAAAAATATAAAAATAAACAGAGTACATGAGTGCAGGATAAATGACTGAATGAATGCTAATGAATAACGATGTTTATGGGATAGAAAGAAGGGAAAAAAATAAATATATATATATATATATATATAAAATGAAATAAATACACCACTTAACAATTATAAAGTTAAGATAGAATCAACTACAGTTTTTCTAAATTGATGTGCTGTTAGATTAAAAATATCAATGCTTTCGAATCTAGTGTTGTAGGAATCCACAAGTTGACGCAGAGGAGCGCGAAAGCCAGCATTTGAGTTACAGACGTGCCTAATATTAATAGATAGGTGGTATGGTCGCGCTTGTCTACGCACAACTGTCCTCGGAACGATGTAACAAAGTTTATTTATTAAGTCTGAACAATCATATTTGTTATGCACAATACCATGTAGAGACATTGCTCCGAGAAGCAGTCTTCTGGATTCTAGGGTTAACAGTTTGTAATTCCTAAGCAACGTATCATACGATCCGTGGCTGTGATAGCATCTGTAATGTAGAGCTCTTAGGAATTTGCGTTGAACAGTCTCAATCGAGTCAATATATTTTGCGTAATAGGGACTCTATACGATAGTAGCAAACTCCAGACAAGGCCTAATTAGCGATATATATAAGTATCTATAGGTTGATGGACGCTTGAAATCTTTGCTGTTGCGCATAACAAAACCTTACATTTTAAGGGCTTTGTTGATAATGTTGCCTACATGGACAACAAAGTGAAGTTTGGAGTCTAGAACCACGCCGAGGTCACGCAAAGAGTATACTTTTTTTAATTGTGTATTTAGCAAATGATAGCTATAAGTGTGCTGCTTTTTGTTTTTAGTGAATGTAATCGAATAGCATTTGGATAAGCTCAATGAGAGTTTGTTTAAGGTGCAGTAGTTAGACAGCCGATCCAAGTCACTTTAAAGCATTCAACAGTCATCAATACTTTTTATAGTTTTGTAGACTTTCAAGTCATCCGCGTATAGTAAAAAGTCCGAATGATTAAAAAAAGCGCTAATATAATTTATAAACAACGTAAATAATAAAGAGCCCAAAATTGAGCCCTGAGGAACCCCGGATGTGACGGTAATCTGCTCTGATTGAAATCCGTTTATAACAACTTTTTGAGTACGGTTTGTTATATAAGAGGTGAACCATCTCAATAGATTTCCGCGAATACCATTAAAGGCAATTTTGCGTAAAAGTAATTCGTGGTCCACCTTGTCGAAAGCATTCTGAAAGTTATACTGCATCAGTTTGAAAACGATTATCCATATTCTCAAAAACATAATCTACAAAAACAAGCAGATTTGTATACGTAGATCTTTGTTGGACGAATCCGTGCTGTTCTTTGATTATAGCCCTGTGTAAAGTAGGATAAATTTCGTTATAAACCAGTCTCTCAAAAAGCCACGACAAGGTGGACTGAATCGAGATCGGACGGTAGTTCTCTACGGCATCCCTTGACCCTTTTTTAAAGACGGGGGTTAAATGAGCCATTTTCCATACATCAGGAAAAATGCCTTCGCTGATGCATTTATTGTGTACAGTGATTGGCAACACTTATGAAAAACGAAGGAGGGATGCCATCAGGTCCAGGTCCTTTTGTGGGGGTCTAAAGACTTTAGCTCTTTATAAACTTTAGAAGGCTCGATATAAATATTGTTGATAATATCACTATTATCATGAAATCCAGAAGGTGGTTCCCATTTATGAACATCAAGTGCTGACGGCTCATACACTGATTGAAAATAGTTCGAGAATAGTTTGCAAATATCACGTGGATCGCTACTAGATGTATTTTTATATTTCACATTGGATGGAATTTCTGACTTATTCCGTTTACTAGACACAGAGCCCCGGAAGTGTTTGAGATTTTTGTTTACATTTTGTTCAACAGTTTCCAGGTAGTTAGAGTAACATAGGTAACATTCTTTGTTGAATCTGCGACGATATAGGGAAAATTGCTCATAGTCAGAGATATTATTGTACACTTTCTACTTGGTCCAAGCGTTGTTCTTGTTTTTGAATAATCTTATAAGGGCTCGAGTGAACCAAACGGGGAATTTAGAAGTTCTGTATGATTTTTGGGGGACGTGTTTTGTAATGATACCAAACAAGCTATTATAAAATGTGTTTACAGACAGGAGTCTGTAAACACATTTTATAATATTTTTGCTTAAAAATCTACCAGCACAGGAGTGCTGGTAGATTTTTAAGCAAACTGTTCCAGTCAATTTCAGATAAATCTGCCTTTACAAGATCGTAATTGCACTTATTATAATGAAATTTGATGATTGGGCAGTGTTTCCTTGAATACTTCAAGTAAGGGGAAGTCACAGCATAGAGGGTGATGTAGGTCCACGGTTACTAAATAATCGCTCGGTTGGTAAATTTTTATGAAGAAAAAGAACAGTTTTCCTAAAATAACGATATTCTCCGAATATTTACGATATACGATATTTTCCGGGTATCACGTAAGGGAAATTGAGAAAATCGCTTAAAATCCAATCTTCGTAATACTGCATAAATTTAAAGTTTATTTTTTATGTTATGTTTGGGAACATTCGTAGGTTATCCTTCGGGGATTTTAATTACGTTCTCGTACGTAAAACAAACTCAGTAATTTTATCACACATGTGAGGTCGCAGCGCTTGTGTAAACCAATATCATGGTAATAATAAATAATATTATCATGCCAATATCGTGAATCGTGTTACGTAAGGATCACAAGTCAATGTTTTTGTGCGTACACACAACTAAAAAAAATGTCCCGTTCTTTATAGAACTTTCTTTAAGAAAATAGTGGAGTTTAAAATATAACATATACCTACTGTAGCATTATAAGTAAACCATATTTACTGGATTAGTAGTGAGGTATGTATTCCTAGCATCCTGTCTCTTTGTCACATATAACATTGTCAGTGAAAAATAGTAGGAAAAGCAGCACAGTTCGCGGATTTACACCTTTCAACGAAAAGCATCAATGATCCTTAACAAAAAAATTACTCAAATGTTTTCGTGGATGAACCCGTAATTTAAAAAAGTTTCAGGGAAGTATTATCACTGTTTCATATTTCAAGTTCTCATAGCGAAATCGAAACTGTAGCTCCAAATTCAACATAACATAGACTAGTCTATTAAGATTATCATATTACTAGATTATGCTCGTATCTTAGTTACCTATATTCCTAGTAAGACAGTTATGAACCGCTTTCATATAACTATATCACGTTATATCTCTACGGATATAATTATATCACGGTTTTAAGCATCTTACCTTCGTTGTAATACGTTCTAAATGTAGTGGCAACAATAGTAAAGTTCCAGGAGTATTTCAGGTTATCCCAAACATAAAATAGAGATGCGGTCAGGAACTTTGTTTTAAAACATGTCGCGGCTGTTCACGTATGCTCCAATAGTATCAGATGAAAATGTAAACAAATGTATCAGAAAACGTTCATTATCTTTAGTTGCCAATTTGTAGTGCCACCTATAAATTGAGTGCTATGATTTAATTATTATAATAGTCAAACCCAAGATTCTAATACTAAATCACATTAAAGATGTGTTTCATTTCAAAATTGTGGTTAATTTTATAATCTAAAATCTGTGTGCCAAATTTCATCCAAATCCGTTTTGTAGTTTTTGCATGAAAGAGTAACAAACATCCATCCATCCATCCATCTATCCATCCATCCATCCATACAAACTTTCACATTTATAATATTAGTAGGAAGTAGGATTACCTTTAGTGAGTGATAGCGTACGAATTCTACCTGAACAGGATTGTTTTGACTTTCATCACATACGTTTGGAACAGATTATAGGGTTGCTGGTGCTAGCATGCAGTTACTTGTTAAACATAGGTGTTTCGCATTCTATTTTAGATGACGTAAATTCTTATTATTACATTGGTATTTCGATGGCCTTTCTATAAGACTTGGAAATACCTTACAGTAACTTACCTGCACTATGGATAGCAAATGGCGGATGTAATCCGCCTCTGTACAGATGAGCTCCCGTATCACTGCTTGCCTCGCCTCCTCGCATGGCGGCAGCTCTGTGGAAAGAAAGTCTTTTTAAATTCTTTTCTTTATGTGAGTTGTTGAAACCATCTGTCAACCAAAGCATGAGGTTATATGATAAGTTTAATTTTGCTCGTACCTATCCTTCAAAACACTGCTGGGCAGCTGAAATGGGAATGGTAGCCGTAATAGACTTGGGTAAAGTGAAAAACCGGCCAAGTGCGAGTCGGACTCGCGCACGAAGGGTTCCGTACCATTATCTATAAAAATCACGTCTGTTGTATGGGAGCCCCCCTTAAATATTTATTTTATTTTATTATTTATTATTTAAGAAAAAATACAACTGAGTATTTTGTGAATATTTCAAGTGCCTACCTGTTACCATTATTGATATCGAGCAAAAAAGGGCAAAAATATCGTGTTTGTTGTATGGGAGCCCCCCTTAAATATTTCTTTTATTTTGTTTTTAGTATTGTTATTATAGCGGCAACAGAAATACATAATTTGTGAAAATTTCAACCCTATTGCGGTGACAGACAGACGGACGGACAGACTGACGGACAGACGGCGAAGTCTTAGTAGTTGGGTCTCGTTTTTACCCTTCGAAACGGAACCCTAAAAACGGGTAACTGACAATGGACTATCGGCCAAAAGTAATTTACATATATTCAAATTTTATTTACGTTTCAAATTGACGTTATTTCAAGTTAAACAAATATCAACTTTTTTTTAATGGTAATTAAGTTGATTTCAGAGTGACTAGCACTATTGAAAAAGATATAAAAATGTTTGAAGTTGTAGCGTAAACTAAACTTTATTGTGTAGGAATTAAAGTTATTTTTCCATAAACTCATACGAATTGTCGCGATATTAGATTCAGACTTTTACTGACTAAAACCCAACCGTGTTCCTTCAGTTGCCTGTGCCAGGGGCCACGGTATCTCTTTCGAACAGCCCGCGGGTCTGGCAGGCATCGGCCCTAGCGGACCTCGTCAATTCGTGCTGACATCTCTTTGAGGCGCACGTGGAACACAACGTGCCGACGACCCGGGCCTGGCTGCCCATTGCTCGCCGCCCGCAAGCCCGCGCCTACGGTGGCCGGGAGTCGGCTGTTGACTCCCGTCCAGGGAGTCTCCTGCAGCGACTAGGGGCGTGAGGGCGCAGTGATTGCCTCTCTCACACGCGCTCCGCCTCCTCCTTCGCGAGTATTACTGCTTCGCAGAAAGAGGTGACGGCCTCCCTCACTCTCGCTCCGTACCATGGCCTGGACCAGGGCCGGACGCGAGAGATCGCCGCCGCCGATCACCGCCACGAGGACACGGCGGTGCTCCGCCCAAGCCGGGCAGACCTCCACCGTATGCTCCACCGTGTCCTCCGGGCAATCCACACAGTGGTGACACCCTGGCGTTTCCCCCCGCCTTATCCTGAACAGGAACCTCCCGAAACAACCGTGTCCGGTGAGGACCTGCGTCAGGCAAAAGGTGAGGCCTCCGTGGCGCCTCTCTATTCACTCCTCAAAGAGGGGACTTATCGCCGCTATTGTGGCGTGCCCAGCATTGGGTTGCGACAATCGCACTCTCCATGCCGCTATGAGATCCCGCCGGAGCTCTGTCCACTGTTCCGTGATTTCTCGCGGCAGCGGAGTTACGCCCCGGCGTTTTGCCTCCTCTCGCCACTCCCATATGTGGGCGAGGATTTTTGCCTCCAGAACGCATGGCGGCAATCGGGCAAGGAGGCTCGCCGCCTCAGCGGAGACCGTGCGGTATCCTCGGACCAGCCGGACAGCCATGACCCTTTGGGACGCGTTCAACCGGCGGGCTGGTCGCCGCCTCAGAGAACGCGCCCATACCGGTGCCCCGTAAAGGGCCATGGACCGCGCGATCCCCGCATAGAGCCTCCGGTAGGAGGCGTTTGGTCCCCCTAGATTGGGCAGGAGCCGCCTCAAGGCAGCCCCGGCCCGCTCCAGTCTGGAACCCAAACATCAGAAGTGCTCCACAAAGTTCCGCCGGCTGTCGAGGACGAGTCCCAGTTACTTCATCGTCAGCTCGACGCCGATGTGGTACGGTGGCGCGTCCCGAGGACCATGAAAACATATGGCCTCAGACTTGTGCAAGGCCACCTCGAGTCCCAATTGCTGGATCCTTTCGAAGATTGTCACAACCACGCGTGTCGCTGCTTCGGCCGCCGCCTGGTGCGACCTCCCCTGCGCCCGGACCAACATGTCGTCAGCGTAGCAACCTACGCTGACGCCGCTAGGGAGGTCGGCGCGCAGCACCCAGTCGTACCCGATATCCCACGGATGCGGCCCCAGGACCGATCCCTGTAGGACACCGCACGACAGACGAGGTAGGTTGGCATCCGGTGATACCGGAGTGCCTCCCTGATCCAACTCCAGTGCAGGGTATTGAAGGCATTGGCGATGTCTAGAAACACCGCCAAGACAACCCCACCCCGGGCCACAGCATCCCCCGTCGTGAGGGCTCGCACGCGCATGGTGGCGTCCACCGTTGAGCGCCCCCTGCGGAAACCAAATTGGCTTTCCGCCAAATCAAGCCCCAAGCGCACCAGCTGCCCGACAAGGCAGTCTGCAATGACTCTTTCAAAGAGCTTGCCCACCTCGTCGAGCAGCACGATGGGCCGGGGCTTCGGTCACCTTCGGCCACCTTCGGCCAAAAAACCACCTCGGTAGCGCCGGCCGGCCGCCATCACCACCAGTAAATCTAAACAAAACAACGCGTATTTGATTTCAAAAAGTGAGTATTTTTGTTATGTTGTTATTTAACAAGTTATTAAAAAGTAATGGTATTTTTTAAGTTTATGTTGGCTGTTATCCTATTTTACTGTATTTTATTCCTATTCAAAAACAATTTGATAATAACATAATTCAATTTTCAAAAAGGTACTCTAGCTTGCTGTGGATTCATAACGGCTCAAAGATCCACCGGTACCTACACGATTTTTATTTAGCATTCATCAAAGATAACTAATTAATTAAAATACCTATAGAATTACGTCAAAACAGAATGCCTGAAATCGCCTGAATGTAATTTTGTGAAGGCTTGGCAGATAGGATGTAAAGAGCTCCATGTTTCAGTGGATTTAGATTACAAATCTTTTACTTTTATTAATTATGTGCACTCCTTACTACCTGAGATTTGATTACGGTTAAACACATTCAATTATCTACTTAGAATAGTTTTTTAAAATCCACTAAGATACGAAGAAAATACAATATTATGGAAAAAATACTGTTTCCTAAATAGCGTCTTTAGTTATTACTGGTAAGTTACACAATTATGTAAGGTAGGTGCATAACAATCTCACGAATAACTAATTATTACAAAAAATAAGCAGTTGTGGCTTGTGGGCTTTGTAGGTTTACTGATTGACAACTTAGGAAGATATTTAGTAGGTACCCGAGGGTTCGTTTGCCTTGAGAAAGCCTATATTCACCTGAAATTCAACTCAAAGCATTTATTTCAATTAAACCAATTAAAGGCACTTTTGAATTTTCAAGGGGCCAGTCAGTCAGAAAGAGGAAGCTAGTTGCCTACTCAAGCGTAGTAGGTTTCTATGGAGAAGAATGGGCTAGAAATCTCCAGGTATTTATACAAATAATTAATTAACAAAGCACGTGTAGAACCACCTATTTATTCTTTTTGTCAATTGATTCCTTTGACTTTTAATGCCTCAGACGGTCTCAGAAGATTCTGTTAATTTTATTGGCACTATATTAATATCGATTACGTCGTAAAATCCTAAGTGGTTAACGAACTAATGTCGGTCGAAAATAAACGCCTTGTAGTGCTTGATAACCTATTTATTAAGTTTATAACCGACTAGCTTTTACTCGCGGCCCCGCCCGCGTGGAGGTCGGAAATTCTCCAACGGAAACCTATTACCGGGATAAAAAGTATCCTACGTGTTAATCCAGGTTATAATAAACTATCTGTGTGCCAAATTTCATCCAAATCCTATTAAAAGCATAATACTGATTGAAACACTATCGTAAATTCATGCAAGCCTAGTACTTTTTGTTAGAATACTGCTCATAAAGTCGGGTCATATTGGAATCATGATTCGAAAGACACGGAGCGCCATCTAGCGTCCTAAAGAAATTGTGACCGTGAAAGTTATTGTTCTTTTCCTCGGGAACAGTATTTTTTTCTGTATGAAAGGTACCCCTATCATTTCTAAAACCCCTGACAACGTATAAGCAAAATTTCATGATGATCGGTTCAGTGGATTAGCATGAAAAGGTAACTAACAAACTAACAAACTTACTTTCGAATTTATAATATTTGTTAGGACTAGGATAACGGAACTCACTTGCTCAACAACTTTTAGAAAGGCATATACATAGGTAGCCCGCGAGATTCAAACTTTCTTGCGTTTTTTGCAATTTTCAGGACAGTGTCAGGTTGTATGTCGATTTTAATATGACTCGCGACTGTAACAAATATGAATTTATACTGACATGCAAATAGCAACAAAACGTTAGTAATTTGAATATCGCGGGCTACCCTGGCGCTCTACCCTCCCTCTTAACGTAGAGGCTCAGAGGCTCAGCAGCGAGGCACAATGTACTACATATAATAAAACATTTTTCATTAGAATTCCATGGTAAGGTTTACTTAAGTACCAAATAGTAACAAAGTAAGTAACAAAATAGGTTTTAAATAACACTGTGTTGTTTAAAACCTATTTTTGCCACTATTTTGTTTTTCGACATATATTCTTTTGCTCCTTAAACATCTTTTTTATTCAGGACTAGCTGTGCCCACTACTTTGTTCGCGTGCATATTGGATATTTCATGGCCTTTTTTTGCGCGGAACCCTAATTATTTTTCTAAAACAAAAGAAGCCGATGTTACTCCTTATAAAATCAGCTATCAGCCGGTGAAATTCCCGTGAAAATCGCTCCAGCCGTTTCGGAGATTACCCGAAACAAACAGACAAAGAATTTTAATATTGTTTATTTGATATATGTGTCGTGTACTTTCATATGCTTTTAGTGAAAGCTGTTATTTTGGCATTACAAACAGATGCTTCAATTTTATTTATATGTATAGATTCCGGGAACTCATTGAAAATATTCCCGTACTTATGTATAATTTGTGATTGAAAACCTCTTTTTCCCCTAATATTGTTACCTACCTAACATAAATTAGTATTTACGGTTTTTGGAATGCTAAAATTTGGAGCAATATAGAGTAGAAGCATACAGAATGCCATAAGTCGAATATTGAGTAAACTCGAGCATCGTGTAACAGGCAAACTAACTTCTGAGAATGCTTAAGTTTGGCGAAGATCCGACACAGAACAAGGCGAAATCAGCCACAACTTGGGATTCAGAGAACCAGTTTAAGGAGTATTTTAAAGAACAACGGAGATAAACTTACATAATTTCCTACATGATAAATATTTATACAAATAATTGTTGTCAGTAGATGTCTCTATTATAAATTATCTCTGTAATTTCCAGCATAGTAGGTTTTTTAAGGTTTCGCACCTCAAAAGGAAAAAACGGAGCCCTACCTCACTTCGTTGTCCGTCCGTCTGTCAAGTTTATTTTCTTAATATCGAGATGAAAGTTTCATAATACAAATACATACTGTCTTAGGTTTACGTATTAAACCTGTGGAGTTAAGTATAATTATTACTAAAAACAAGTAACCCTGTGTTCTCTAAACTAAAGAATATGCTCCAAGTAAGCTAAATAATGACACTAGTGCAAAGGGAGACTATTCTGAAACCTGCAGAATCATCATCTACTCTAGATTACGACTCCTTTAATTATTTTCATCCGCTTTGTAACCTCTAAGTACTTAGGTACCTACAGTTTGTTTTCAGAGTAAGGTTTTTAATTATGAATAACGTAACAGTTAATATTAATAAGGAAGCTGGTCAAGTGTGATTTAAAATTGCGAACGGAGTCCTGAATAATAAATGTATTATAATTTAAACATACTTTTAACATTTGTTTTGAAAGACGTTCGAGAGCCAGACTCGGTAAACAACCAGCTCTAGAGGTTCGTATTTTCTGAGGAATCTATATTATGCAAAGCGGTCCGGAGAGTTCAGTGGATCTCATTACGAACGTTTCATCTCCATAAAGATCCGAAGCGATCGCGACTCAGTCCAGTTATACGAAATGGAAAGGGAATCATACAGACTTCAAGACTGACACTCTGACACCGTCCGGCGAACACCACTTGTAATCGGTTACGACTAATCTAATAAACAATTTATGTTCACTGCATACATAGATTTCATACATAAACACACACCTTAAGTATGTGTGTATAGATTGAATACCTGAGCGACACTCACTGTAGAGACTATACTGTAGAGACTATAGTCTATTTGGTGATTACATGCAACCTCCGCGAGTCTGCTAAAAGTTATTGGCATGAAATACGAGACAAACATTAACTTAGTTTAAGATTAGAAGACATTAGGCGTCAGATTTGGCTGACAAGTCAAAGAAAAAAGATGTAAAATACGTACCTATGATTTCTTGGAACAATTATTGAACATCTATACATATGTGTATATATAAAATTGAAAGTCCTGACTGACTGACTGACTGACTGACCGATACATCAACGCACAGCCTAAACCGCTGGTCCTAGAGTCATGAAATTTGGAAGGTGTGTTCTTAGTGAAGAGTAGGTATCCACTAAGAAAGGGTTTTTCGAAATTCCACCCCTAAGAGGGTGAAATAGGGAGATTTTGTTTGTACGGAAAATTTTATTCCTTGAGTGAGAACTTGAAACTTGACACCAATATTAATCTAAATAAATTATGAAGTTTGCAATTTTATGTTTTTCTAAACTACCCCTTAAAAGGGGATTGGGGGTTTCAAAGTGTGTATGGAAGAATTTTAGCGCGTGGTCCGATTATCTCGAAATTCACTATTTATACCTAGGATCGAAAGTAAAGAATAATGTGTATCAGGGTTTTTCGAACATTACCCCTGATGGGCTGAAAAGGGGTAGTCAATTTAACAGCGGAGGATTTTACTGCATGGCTTGATTAACTCGAGTTAGAGAGTTAAAATTAGTATAAATAATCTTTGAGTCAAGTTATGAATACATCCCAAACGATTATTTTTATATGAAACACAGTTTATATGAAAAATCTTATTCATTTAGTTAATAAACTTGAAACTTGGCAAGAATACTCGCCTAAGTAAGTAATAAAGTTAATTATTATAAGTTTTTCAAAACTACCCCTCAAAGGGAGATATAGGGGTGTTGAAGTTTGTGTGGAAGTAATTGAATGCGCGGTCCAATTAACTCGAAACTCAGTATTAATACTTTTGACAGAAAATAATTAATAATAAGTATGTAAAGTTGTCGAAAATTGACCTCGGACGGGGCAAAAAGCGGAAATTCGATTTTAAAGGGGAGGATTTGAACTTGAAACTGTATGTTACATTTTCACACCTAAACCACTGAACTTCTGATTTGGCAAAGAGATAGATGGCATCTTGGGGAAGGACATACTTTTTATCCTGGTAGCATGTTATCGTGGGATAATTTCCGACATCCACGCGGCCGAAGCCGCGGGCAGAAGCTAGTACAAGATAAAATGTGGTGTAATTGATTCCTCCCGGTACCCTGACAGTTCGTAGAGAGCCTCACAGTACCTAATCGATCGGTGCACCCAAAATACAGGTGTTATTCGGAATTGTGATTACGCGAGCGACTGGAAAAGAAAGCCTTAAGACACTTTTTAACAAAGACATTAAATTATTTACTTGACAATATCTTAAATCTCTTTGCTTTTTAACAAATTGAAAAGCAAACAATTCTTTGAGTTCCAAATTTCCGATATTGGTGATATTTTCCGCCCATTTTGGCATTGTTCATCCTGGACCTTTATAAAGACAATGAAATGGTACCTATCTATAAAGAATAACAGTTGTTTGACTAAGAGCTGATTTTTCCATCGCAAGATAACTTTTATTCGAGGAATAAAATTGATGTTTGACAGTTTTTGTATGAAATAACAGTCCAAATTTCAAAATTATTCCTCGAATAAAGTTATCAGATGATTGAGGCTGATTTTTTCATCGCCAGATAACTTTTACTCGAGGAATACAATTGACGTTTGACAGTTTTTGTATGAAATAACAGTCAACATTTTAAAATTATTCGTCGAATAATGTTATCTTTATTCGTCAGACAGATATTCGATAGATATTTTTTATTCGTCGAATAAAATTGACGTCTAACAGTTTGTGTATGGAAGTACTGTCAAAAATTCAAAATTATTCCTCCGATACAATTATCTGCCGTTGGAAAAATCAGCCCGGGCTGATTTAAAGTTATCAGATGATTAAAAAATCAGCCCTAAGGTCTGATTTTTCAATCACCTGACAAGTTTATTTGAGGAATAATTTTGAAATTTTGACAGTTTTTTCATACAAAAACTGTCAAATGTCATTTTTATTCCTCGAATTTAAAGTTATTTCCAGACCACCAGTAACCAGTGATTATCGCCAGATAACTTTAATTAACGATAGCTGTATATTGATTTTGACAATTTTTGCCTCTGAATGAGTTTAGAAAAGTAATTTTCAGCTGGTATGAAAAATAACAAACTAAACTACCAATACAAATAATGAGAATATGACAAATTCCAAAGCATACATAAATACAATAATGTTTATAGAGTTGAGTTTACTCTTCAGTCCTCACCAAGTGTTCCGTTATTCCAATTTCGGGGCGGTATACTTATACGTATAAAAATGAATAGTGCAGCTGCTCCGGCCGAAGAGCGGATTTCCGCTACGTAAGTTGGTATTTATAGATGTTTGTATTTGTTGGGGACTGAGTTTTTGGGCCAAATGTTGGGATTGCTCTACAAAAACTAATCTCATGTGTTCATACGCTTTTATTAGAAATCTGTATATATTATGTTAACAGCGAAGTTATTGAATGGACGTTTTTAATCATGCGCAATAAATTGTAAGATACTCGTGGCAGCCGGGATAGCGAACCGAATCTTAAGTAGCTATTTGTGAAATTGAATGAAAAGATGCTCGCACTCATATATTTTACTGTGGCAGACGTGCGCAAGAAATAAGTAGAAAAGATTTTTCGGATTGGAAAATGAATTGACCTCACGCACACACTGAAGTAAAGAGAGATTTTAAGCCATCGAATTACTCGAGCTACGCAAAATGGCGTTAGGTGGCGTGATGGCAAGCAATCAGTGTTAAAACTGTAATTATCGAAAGTCGCCTTATGGCTATAATTATGGTAACATGCAGGCTTTGGTTTACGAACATTTCTAGGTTGAGAGAAAACGATAGCGTCTAATTTACTTACCCCTTAACAATAATATTTGCCTGGTTTTAGAAAATGATTACAGGTAGTTTAATGCAAACTCAACGACCTGATTATATATTTGTTGTCTAGTGCTTTTAGGTTTCGTCCTGGATCCTGATTTAGATTCCTTGATGTGGGTAAAATGTATTTTCCTAAATATTTTACTTTTACCGTTACTGTTAGACTGCATCATCATCAGCTGCATAAAGGCTTCTTCCCATAACTTCTATCCTTTCGATCCAGGGTTAATGTGGACCACTGGTCGTTAGGTTTGTCTAGCTTGTTTCGCCATCTTCTACGGAGTTTGCCGAGACGCCTTATGGCTGTGTCAGAGCTCCACGTTGTGGAGCTGTGGGCCAAAATAGCCACTATGCAGAGTCCACATTGTGGCTATTTTAGCCCACAGCTCGTTGGTGATACGGCAGATTTGGCAAGTCCCACTTCAGCTTAACAGCTTCTGCGGCTTTTTGAGTAGCGTCAGTGATATGTGTTGTGGTGCGCAATGTGAAGTTGCGAATAAGGTCTTGTAGGCAAAGCCATGAGTTTAGACTTTTGAATGTGAGTGATATTTTTTACTATGTCCTGAAAACTGAAGACTTGAATCCAGCTTATTACCTATCAAACAGGCGTGGTGGAATATTTGCACCGACAGCTCTAACATTTGTAATTAATATTATTTCGAAATTATCTTGTTACGACAAATGCATTACATGCTAATAACATATCAAATGTTACTGTCAATAATCTTGAATTTCTATAACTAATTAATATGATTGAACTACGTATGCTAGGTTAGGTAGTTACTATACAAGCTAAATGCGATATACATACCTACCTATACCGATAGGTTAATTAATGGTCGGTTACGGGAACCGTGTTATGGAATTTAATAAGCATAGTTAGACAACGAAAGGTAGCAGTCGCAAAAAAAAACGTTTGTCTAGCGATAGGTTCCTCCAGTAAAAATGAAAATTACAAAAAAGTGCTACAGAGCACGCTGTAGGCACTTTTATGATTTTTTATAAAGAACTAGCACTTCGCTCGTGACTTCGTCCGCTTAGATTTCGTATTTTCTCCTAAAACCCATCCACCTTTCTAAAAAAGGTATTTTTTCAAATATGTATGATTATCTTCCTATCTATAAGTATTCGGGTCAATTTTCAAGTTGATTGATCAATGGATTTTTTTTCATGTAAACTGTATCACCCCAAATGTGGTTGAGTTTTGAAAAATCGTTTGTGATTTTTCTATTATTTGACTTATACGTTATTTATACCAATTTTTGAGTTAATCAAGCCATGCAATAAAATCTCTCTCTCTTACACTTACTACTCCTTTTCATTCTGTTAGGGGTAGATTTACGAAAAACCCTGATATACGTTATTCTTTATTTCCGGTCTTAAGTACCTATAAATATCGAGTTTCGAGTTCATCGGACCACTCGTTAAAATTCTTCCATACAAACATTAACAAACCCTAGTCCTTCTTTAAGAAGTAGTGTAAAAAAAACAAGGAATAACTATTTAACTTTATAATTTACTTAGATAATTATTCGTAGCTAGTTTCAAGTTTATTAACTCAAGGAATAAGATTTTTCATACAAATAAAATCACTCCCTTATAGGGTCAAATTTCCAAAAACCCCTTCTTATTTTTAGTGCTCCCCTAAATTGTAAAAGGAAGCCGTGTGTAAAATTTCACGTTCCTAGTCCCAAAAGATTCGGCTGTGGGTTCAAATGCCAGTCAGTCAGTTTCTGCTTTTATATTGTAAAATAAAATATATATAAATAAGTAAATATTTTATGCAAGGTTAGCGGCTAAATAAATATTTCAATATAAATAAATAAGTTACGCCAACATAAACGAATACATCTCCTGAGAAGAAAGTGTTTTAGTGGGACGTAACGGAAGAACTTAGCGGAGGCGGAAGCGACGGAATAAAGAAACAAAATAAGATTTTTCCTGGAAAAATCGAACTACCAGTAATCAAAATTTTACTCACTATATTTCTCGAAGCACAGTCTTGGAGATTTCTTAGTGGTCTATAAAACTTAAGAGGGATGCGCTAGGTAGCCAAATAAATACAAACTTACGTTTTTTGTAATTTGCAGGTCAGTGTTAGATTGTACGTTGATTAAAACATGAATGGCGATCATAACAAATACGGCTTACAGAATTATTATGATTAAAATCATCAATACCCTTATAATCAAGTTCATAATATAATCCTATTAAAGTGAAATATTTATAATTACATGTAATCTACTTGATTAAATAATATGACTATGTATTTTAATAATGTTCTTACATTATTATAAAATTGCAATGCCTGATCTACATGATGCAAAATATATACCTAAAGGTGTAATATGATAATCACATATTTTATGAAAAGCATGTAGCCTGTAGTCTACATATTTTAGGTATTTGGGCACAGACAATCGAAATAGTTTACTTAAACCGATTCATAAAAAATAAAAAAAATTATGACAGTAACTTGACAAATAATTTCATTATAATCATCATTTCAACCGAAAGACTTCCACTGCTGGACATAGGCCTCCCCCAAGTACCGCCACTTCGACCGGTCCTGGGCTTCTGGGCAGGAATTCGCTGAATGCTAGCACAGTCAGAAGACTGTGCTAGCATTCAGCGAATTCCTGCGGTCTTCACCAGGTCATCTGTCCATCTCGTGGGAGGCCATTCAATGCTTCGCGTCTTCCGGTACGCGGTCGCCACTCTAGAACCCTTCGGCCTCATCGGCCATCTGTTCGGCGAGCAATGTGCCGCCCTGCCCACTGCCACTTAAGTTTGGCAAGTCTTCGGGCTAAGTCGGTTAGCTTGGTGCGTCTTGAGACACTCACGTGGGCCTACACGTTACGTGGGTATGAGACAAGAAGATATTACGTAGCTTCCCAAATCACCAATCTTTAATGCTAATATTATATGTAAAAAAAACTACCTCTTTTTTATAAAATATGTGATGAACATAACTAATTTATTACCCAAAACATTTTATATTTTCATTTACAAGATAACACTAAAATAACAAAAATATATCCTAAATTAACTAAAACTATTTACAAACTAAAATATATCGTCGAAAAATTCATCCGCATCGCTGTCGACTTGTAATGTACCCAAGACACTGGCGCCATTGCCACGTTGTGTGGCAATGCTTAGCCTCTGGCCAAGGTAAAAGCCAGCCCTTGGGTCATGAGAAGTGTCAACCAGTCTTTTCAAAATTTCCTTAAAAAGACCACGCGCACTCGGATACCCACGGCCGAGAGTTTCAACCCCAAACGGCTCTAAAATATAATTATTAATAAGGTTATTATATTTACTTCAGTTCAGTTTCAATTTTTTTTAATATCGCTCATATATGAAGTACTGGTCCAAGACGTGAAACCCCATTCTTCCTAGTACATGGCAGAGTGGCAGTTAGTAGTGGTGATGTCTTCGGCAATGATACCGTTGGACAGCCCACTCTAGCTTGCGCTTCCCGCAGTGCATTTGCAGATCAGCTAGGGGCATTGGGTGGTATCTTCAATAAAGTAAAGGACGCGCTCGTCAGGTCACATAAACGTAGTGCTCGTTATGTTCTATGTTCTATGTTACGGGTTTGGTTTCCGCACTTAGTCCTTCAGGTGGACCATTGTGCGTGGGCCATGGCGGCCGTCGGTGGTAATTCCAACCAGCCTACCTCCCTCCAAAAGCTTATTAGGTCTCCAGGTTTGTCGAGAACATCCGTGTAAGATCTGGGTGTCCCGAGGGTTTCTGATCTAATCTGGGTGACACCTGTGCGCTCAAAGAGCACATGCGCGACGGTTTCATCAACCTCCATGCAAGCTCTGCACAGGGGGCTGTCCGTTATGCCTAACGTGTGGAAGTGTTTGTTTAGTGAGCAGTGTCCCGTGATGGTCCCCGTCACCAGGCACCGACCTTTCCTGTCCAGGCGTAGTAATCTTTTGGTTAGCTTGCCATCTAGTGATGGCATGGCTTCCTTGGACTGACTGCAGCCCGGTGACGAGGACCACCAGTTCTCTGCTTATGTGTGGGTGTGCTTCTGTAGCCACCTGCGTAGTTGAGTGCTCGTTATTATAATAGTAGTAGGAGGCAGGCGGAGTTTGAGGTAGGCGACACTGTGTGGAAGAAAACATATCCCCAGAGTGACGCCTCCAAGCTCTTTATGGCCAGATTTGCTCCTAAATACGAGAGATGTATAATTGGGAGGGGGCTTTCACACTTAGTGTATGAATTGGAAGGCTGTAGTTCTGGCAAAAAACCATGGCACATGGCATATCAAGGATTTTAAATCACCATGTGGCAAGGATTCATTTAAAAAAAAAATTAAACTAAAATTTAAATTCGCTGGTAGTAGTTGGTCGCAGTGACCATTGAGGGCTATATATGCCTTGAGGTTGCTGGTTTTTATTTTAGCATTGGTGGCTGTATATGCACGGTGGTAGAATATAGTGGTTGTAGTTGGTCGCAGTGACCATTGAGGGCTGTATATGCCTTGAGGTTGCTGGTTTTTATTTTAGCATTAGTGGCTGTATATGCACGGTGCTAGAATACAGTGGTTAAATATATTTTACACTGTTTCTGCGGTTTGTAGTGGTACACAGGTTCCCACTGTGTTCACATTTGTGAACCATATTGTTATTTGTTTGTTTAATATGTTTATTGTTTAAAATTTGTTGGTGATCCATAGATATTTATTACAGGATTCCAAATTGCGCAAACGCAGACATCTTTCCAGCCAGCTGAGGATTTTGGCAGTCAAGTGATTTCTTCCTGAATCAACCGCGAGTGACTATTTATCATAGATTCTATTCCTTAGGGTTAACTTCGGCATTAAATAATGGTTCAAGGCAACGAGCCTTGTTGTGGAGTTGCTGAACGCCACGTGGGTAATCCTTATTCCTATTTGAAGGCAATGTTAACCGGCTAATGTCTTAGCCTTCTAGATTTGAAAGCTCGGTCACCTCAAGGAAAGTAAATTATTTCCCCTTATATTATTAGTTCTCCGTATTGTCAATTTCAGGAGCGGCACCTCAAGAGATTCGTCTCGCCGTCAGGATCTAGAGGAGCGTCTGGGGCCTGGACGCGAGACCCGTTCCTCGAGTCCGGTCGAAGCCTCTTGCGGAGACGACTGTGCGGCTGTTGGAGTCCGTCTAGCGATAGCGTAGGTGGGACGGTTTTTTTTATCCCCTATAATATTTTTTAATAATTTTTAATACGGTTTCTGTAAGAACCCGTTGTTACCTTAGTCCGGTTTTCAACATTGGAAAGCGGTCTTCAACATAATTTGAATTGAGGGTCTTGGGTTCAACATTCTACGTTGATCTAGAAGTATATGGGACACTTTCGTCGGCTTCGGGATCCGGGACTCTTAAAGTCCCTGGCGCCCATTTACTAATTAATAACATTTAAATAACTGAAAGGTTATACCTTAAATCTGAAATTTATATTATTTAATTTGAACATTTAAAACGGAACAGTACTGGGTTTATTTCCAACTCGCCACGAAGCTAGCTCTTTCTGCTGAAATTTTAGCTGGCTGGAAATATTAAGATATAGCTATATTCACCTACCTAATTTGTTAATGATAAGGTAAATTACTTTTTTAAGGTTCACCTTTTATTGCTTTAGATTTATTTGAGATGGTTGGATGGTTGGTTTGGATGGTTGGTTGGTTGGTGGATGGTTGGTGGGTGTTTGAGATGGTTTGGTTGTTTCCTTATATATCGATGCCTGACCACCTGCCCTTTGGGCTTATGAACAAAGTGCCTATGTTCGACGACGGTAGTGCATGAAGCCACAGACCCGACTCCCATTTACCCACAGCCAGCAGGCGCGCACGCTTCGCAGTAGTAACAGACGTGTTAAGTAAATTATCGTGAACTGCTTTGCAGAGAAAGAAAAGAAAGAAAGAAAATACATTTATTTGGCACAAACTAAATGACACACAATACACCAGAATAATAAATAAATGCGTGTAACGTGGTGCGATTAAACTATACATTTCTCGTTTTTCTTGGTTGTTGGCAAGAAATGAGAATGTTTTAAATTGCTCCCAGAAACTCTCGCGAGACTTATATTTGAACCTTGTTTGCATTGATACAGTACCTACTTGAATCTCTATGAAAAGGTTATATCCAAATTTGGATGATATAATAACATCAGTGTTGGAACTAACTGAACCTTGCGTTGATCTTGAGTCCCTTGCGATACTTGACCAGTCTCAAGTTGCTTCATCGTATTTTAAGTTATAATTTCTTATGTTATTTTACAATATCCGAATGTTTGCATTGCGCTGGAAGCCAGGGATTGGACCAAATGCTGCGTTTGTATCCGTGTTTAATTTAAAGCCCAGAGCTACACTAAGTTGGCTCAGTTAGCACCTGGGACAGGCATGCCGCCTGAATTCCAGCTGAAAATAGAATGACCGTGCCAGTGTGGGCGGGAACTAGGCTCGATTTTGGAGGGACCCAACAGTCGGTCTCTAATTAGGTGTAGACGTGATCTCTCATGCGACCTCCATCTCCCAGTGCTGTCCAGGATGGAATTGAATAGGTGCACCGAATTAAAATATCTAAATAACGTGTTATAAAGTAAATTTAGAACATGACAATAAGGAAAGGGATGAACATACGTGTGCGTAGGCGAGCGATTTGGCAACGTTGTCGCGCGCCTTTTTTCGTAGGAACGGTCAAAATTTGGTAAATACTGCTAGTTCAGCGTGTTGCCAACTTGCTTCATGTTGTGAACTGCGATAAATGGATTGCTTATCGGGCGCGCACTAAACCTGATACTTTAATTTGCTTACTAGTTCCGATAATTTCGAAAAAAAAATTGGATCGACGACAGTTTCTTTCTACTTGAAAGCAACAACTTAGTTTGCACTATCTAAGACGATAATTACACGATTTTTTCAAGAATTTAGATTTGGGAAATGACAATTTATAATGATTATGTAACAGTTACTGCAACTCCTATTTCGATTTGGCGCAAGTTTTCGATTTTATCCTGTATAGCGTCACCGATATTTTGGCGCACAACATCGCCGAAAGAGCAAGCAGAAATGATGCATCACACCTATGTAAGTCCTGCAACTTAAGAGCCACTAACTCCCAAAATACAAGCGCGACTTAGTTTGGGAGTTGGTAGATCACCTATTATGTGCTGTTGAACAACTATCAAACATCTTTATCAATTGTACTTCATAGATTAAGTTTTTGTTGTGCTTTGAGAGCGAAATAAATGATTATTTATTTACCTAAGACGGTTTTTATTTCCATGTCATACTGCCTGCCCATTTCCATATATCAGTCACGAATTCTAATTTTGGTTCTAACAGCAGTAAAGTTGCCTGCCCTTCGAATCGAATCTAAGAACTTTTACTGGGTAGAGTGAGTGAGAGGTGGTGAGAAGTCATGCCATATTTTGAGTATACGACGATGATGTATGTAGTTAACAAATGGTATCGAGCCACGCTATGGTAGGAGTGCAGAAAATATTGCGAGATCGATCACGTTCCCATTAATTATTATAAATAAATGCTACCGTAATTAAACACAATTCAAAATTAGTTTTTTAAGTTATCGCAGACAACAACAACGACTAAGTTTACTAAAACCAATTTCATACACGACACAATCAAATTAAAAGCTTTAAATAAACAACTTGCTAAAAGAAGGCATAATTTACTTCGTATTCTAATAACCTACGAGTTTCAGTTGTTTAGAAAACAGTCCTACGGTATACCGGTATGCCAGACGGGACCTGAAATATTAACTTACCTGAGCTGAGCGAGGTTGGTAAAATAGGAAAAACAAATGTATGTATGTAGGTACAATATCTGTTTCCGCAGTGTACCAAATGTGATGATTGATGAGAATAGCCATTCGCGGCGGCGGACAGATTGCTGAGCAGCTGCGGCTCGCGACCCTCCGCATTTTATTATGACTATCTACTGTTTCAAATATACAATGGACGTTAGAGACCGGGCAGAGCAGCACGCGGATAACTAGCGATGAAAAGTGTGGAGGGAGGTGTCGGCGCGGTGTCGGCGTAGAGTCGGCGCGGCGTCGGCGTCGGCACGGCGTTGCGTGTTCGACGCCTCGCGTGTCACTAATCAACGTGATCGATGCGAACGCACAAATATTGCTCATTTCAATAAACATGAAATCGCCCATTACATTTTAAGGTTTCGTTCTTTTTTTTTGTTGTACCACAATCTTAATTTGCTCTCGTCTTACAGGGTAAAAGAAAATAAGGCAGTCCTTTAATTTTATACGTCGGGGTCGTGCTATTGATGTTGTTTTGAGTAATACGTTACAATAATGAATGAGTGGTCAGTGTATAAGTAACATAGTATCTTACCTACACAAATTTAGTTTTCGCGGGTGTAAAGTCCATAGACGAGATACTTTCAAATAGCTTTCCTTTTCCCGTGAGAGGGGAGTGACAAAATAATAATACAATATAACATTTAACATAACGCCTGTACTCTCCGAAGGATTAGGCACAGGTGTAGTGTACAGCCACATCTAAACTAATATTATAAAGAGAAAAGATTTGATGTTTTTGTATGTATGTTTCGCTAATAAGGCTGAACGGATTTCGATAAAATGTGACACATTGGTAGAAAATGACAATTAGGATATAGGATACTTTTTTATTCTGATATCCCCACGGGCTCAAGACTTATGCGGGTGAAAAAGCTGGGCGTAACTATAATCTATAGGTATATAAAAATGAAATGCTGTTCGTTGGTAGCGCATCACTTAAGAATTGCTGGACCGATTTAATTTGATTTGTTTCCCGAAAAATATTCAAATTCGGGAAAACTGAACGTCCTTTTTATTACAAGCTTTTATTTAACTTGCACTGTTCGTATGTATGTTTGTAAGTTGTCCTTCAAAATTTGCAAACTATTATATTTTTCAACCAGCTACTATTATATTTTTGGCTATCTATTCAGCTGAAATGTATTACAAGCTTTTATTTGACTTGCATTGTTCGTATTGCAGCATTGGCAAATGGTAGATTATAATTTTATCACAAACGAGCTTCTTTTATAAAAAATCCAACCTTATTTTTAACCAGAAAGGTGTTTTCTTCATATTGGTTTTTAATTTTGAATCTAAAAGTGTCGTCTTTACTCTTACCGAGATTTTTCATTTGAAGGATTTTGTTGGATATAGGACGGAAGTCTAATATCATCATCATCATCTGCCTAGCCTTTTCCCAAATATGTTGGGGTCGGCTTTCAGTCTAACCGGATGCAGCTGAATACGAGTATTTCACATGGAGCGACTGCCTATCTGACCTCCACAACCCAGTTACTGGGTAATACGATACCCCTTGGTAAGACTGGAAGTCTAATATATGTGTATTATATTTTTCTGCTTTCACAATGAAATAATTTGCTGCAATATTAACGCTGAGCGCATAACGGATTGCACGGCGGAGTTCTGTGCGGTCATCCATTGAATCCAAGGGTATGTTTGCTTTCCTATTGAGTTCTTATCGTTTCCTAAATATTATTCCATTCTCTTCTTTGTAATAGGCAGTGTTCCCGAAAATAAACGAATTGTACATCACTAAACAGTGTTCTCGAGGCGAATTTCATGAAGACTCGGTATGTAATTTAACTTTTCTTCAGCTCTTTTGTTATAAAGATTCTGCCTGCGTCTCGGATTATCATTTTTCGTTATTTTCTGTAGATTTGTCCGATGACTGTAGGGCGATCTTGAATTCGCCCTACCCGCTACCCTGTACCAGACGTCTACAAGCTTCTTGTTGGCAATCGAACTCTATGCAACACCTTGCGCGCGATATGCACATTAAGAGGGTTTTGATTCCGGCCAGCGAGGAGCCTTCCGATTGTCAGCGTCGAGTCTAGGACCGGATTTTCGTATATCTTATAGCTTAGTTTTCAATAGAGTTGATATACTATCAATTAGACGTATATTACCATTTTTTAAATTTTGATTAAACTGTAATTTAAAATATTATTTCGCTTCCTAATAACGAATTGACTTGGTGCCAATTACCCATTTAGGACGTCCTTGTATTTATTTTAGTTACGTAAGTTTAGGAACGTTTGCAAACGTATCTTAATCGACGCGTAACAAGAATACATAAAATTTATAATAGGGCTCGAACACCAAAGACGTCACGTCGACGTCACGACGTAATCCTTTTTAATAATATTCGTTCTGTGTCTTTTTCTAAGTTTTTTTTATTACTCTTATTTTAATTACAAAAATTAAAACGTGATAAAGTGATTTCGTTACAGTATGTATGTTTGTAAGTTGGCAGTCAAAATTTACAAACCATTTTTTTTTAGGTTACGTTTTTCTTTAAATAAAAGCTTGTTTTTAAATACATTTTTTCATCTCAAGCTTATAAATTTATATATATTTTACATTTTGAAACGATCTATATTTATATACGTCAAATGTAAAATATTTTTGTATGAAAAATGTCACTTATTTTTTTTTTCTTTTTATTTCGCGTTATACTTTCTTTTTTAAGGTTACGTTTTTATTTCAATAAAAGCTTGTTTTTTAAATTATATTTTTTTTTAATTTTAATTTTTTTCTATAGCATTTTAGTGTGAACTCGAGACCATGTAGCTATTTTAGCAGGACAACAATTGAAATAAAGTAATACTTAATGCTGAAAGGATAGCTGCATGGCGTACAGCGTAGGAATAGGGTAGGAGTAGGGTAGGAGTAGGTTAGGAGTAGGTAGAAGTAGGGTAGGAGTAGGGTAGGAGTAGGGTAGGAGTAGGGTAGTAGTAGGGTAGGAGTAGGGTAGGAGTAGGGTAGGAGTAGGGTAGGAGTATTGTAGGAGTAAGGTAGGAGTAGGGTAGGAGTAGGGTAGGAGTCGGGTAGGAGTAGGGTAGGAGTAGTGTAGGAGTAGGGTAGGAGTAGGGTAGGGGTAGGACACCACGTGAACGAAGTAGCGCCTAGTAGCTAGAAATAATTTATATGGCAAAACAACATTTGCCGGGTCAGCTAGTTGTTTTTATAATTATTTAGATTTTTAGAAATGCTTTTGTTAAAAGAAGTGACTAATGTGAAACTGTTTATCATGTCTAAACCAAATAAAATGCGGCTACAATAAAATCTCAAACCAACATTATTTTCCACCGAGTAAAATAACCCATATACATTAAGTAGAGGTACGATTAAAACCGGGGTAAATGAATACTGCTATAGGTACCTACTTATTGAGGTGTATGAAAAAAAGAAGACGTGCTGCTAAATTGGCGAAACAAGTTGATGATCTCATAGTTATTTTGACAATTAAAGAATACAAGCGTCGCGAGAACGAATAAAAAGACAATAATAATTAAAAATCAAGTAGAGTGGACGATTCATTACAAAAATCACATCGGTATGTGGTCTAGTCACGCAACTCGTCGGCACGGAAATATTGCATGCTGGTTGCAATGTCTACGGTCGTGTCAGGTTCTTTGTCCATAGGATTTTAAACCTCAGGGGTAGTTTAGTAACAGATTTTGTCAACATCAATGTCTCCGGCAATTTATCAACAATATCTGTAGGTATACATATCAATGTTTTGTTGTTTTAGGCTAAGCTAAACGTAGAGCATAATTTCACATCAATATATTGATCTATCCAAAACAACAGTTACATTGCAGCATGTTTATACTATGTATTGTTTATCGGGAGATAGAAACGTATGACAGTAACACAAAGCCCGTATTCTTAATTCTTTCAGAACGAACAAGTTAGGAGAAATATGCCTTATAATAACCGAGTGAAATTAATACTTTCGAACATCGGGTTATTCGCGCTCAACATTTATTACAATAACAGGAATGTCATAATTTGTCGCCACTACTGTGACGCCCGTCATTGTCTTATGGCCGAGCCGAGCGAGCCAAGCGAGCATGGCGAGCCACGCCGACCATGCCAAGCCCAGCGGGGCTAAGCCGACCCTTTGCACATTACCGCAACAAAGCGAGCCGGCCTTCTACAAATACAATTTAAATAAGTCGTGTCAGAAACCTCTGCGGTGGTAAATGGGAGTTATATTTCTTTTTGTGTGTCAAAAGTAGTCTTGATTCATATAATTTTTCTTCCGCGCTTTTTATTTGAAGTCGTTACTCGTCTCGAAATCACCCTGTTCTAATGAGGGGCTTAATGTACGGTTATTATGCCTATCAGTCATCTTGAACAATAAACTATCCGTCGAAGATCCAAGGCGCGCCCTGGAAGTGCTATACAGTGTATATATATGTATTCCTCGGAAATTACTCTCTGGTGTTATAGTGTACTTGTTTTCATCTTTTATGAATTGTGCTTCAATTAATGTGGGGCGAAATCGATAGCACATTGCTGAACATACGCTCTGGACTACGATCCTCGGGTAGGGAAAAAGTTATAATTAAATTGGGTTTTTCCATCAAGATTTTTCAATACTCAGCTGTCACGAGTACGGGAGAAATGTATATTATAAATATGCAGAATACAGGCGTGATGTTTTGTTATATATTTTTACTGTAGCATAGTTAATCGTTTGCGACTTATTTCTCATACAATAACAGACATATACGGCCTTTAGGTAATTAAATACCAATAAACAGCTTGCCGGGTCAACATAGATAGCTATACTACTGGATGAAAGCCTGTACACCACACGACGAAGATAGAGTAACTATTACTGCTACGGACCCCTGAAAACCAACACTCAATAATATGGCTATCTCAATTACGAAGTTATTCTCAGTTAAATTTCTCGTAGTGTCAAATCAGCTTAAACCCACATCAGATTCGAAGACGCACATAGGAAACGGCCTGACATTCATGAATATTACATACCGCTCTAATAAATTGTAGGTACATTTGTACAAAATGGTGAATGTACCTCGAAATACTCATTCAGAAAATATTTTATTGGTTTTAAGATTACTCAGGTACGCAACCCTCCGGCGGAGATTTTGCGGTGAATAAAAAATAACACTTTTCGGAACTCGGAAGGTTTCAGGAAGCGCTTTTTATGGCAGAATTTTACCGAATTAACGGTGAAAAATTTAAAATAAATCTAAAATAACACATGAAAGAGCTACAGATAATAACATTATTTAAAGAATGCTTCCTATTTCTACCATTTTGCCGTATCCATATCCGCTACTGAGGTGTTATAAGTAGAGATGAAAATCGATGGTTATACGCAAATGTGGTGGTATTCAAATAAAAACGACGGATCGAAAATCTCAATACAACGATTCTTAATTTTACCTAGAAACGCTAGGAATATGAAGACAGGCGGGGCACAATATTATAAGACCCTTTCATATTACTATATTCTTCAACGATAACATTCTTTTGTGAGTATTTAGTTTAATTCGAACGTTATTCGTAAATATTACTGTGATATGAGAACACAGTCAAGTCTCAGTTTGTCTTGAATGTAAATATTTAGAACTAGGTGTTTAAAGTAGTCCGTACGGTTGCAGAAATATTAGGAGTAAACCTTACCCGATTGCATATGCTAATAGGTCACGGAGTGTTTCCATTAATCGCGCCGTCGGGCAGCCGTATGCGCGCTCCAAGACCTATCGATACTTGTTCAGAGTTATAGTCAATTACACAGTATTGTTGCCCGTTTGTTAGTCAACTTTCACGGACATATTTATTTGATTAGCTGATATAAGTAATTTTCGTCTGTAGTTCAGAATTTCAGATAGTTCATGATTTTTCCGTGTCTGGAAGCTTACAAGTAATATGAGAAGTCTCTTTGTATCATACAACTTCAAGAATCATGTCAGATATCGTTGTTTTTATGTATAAAAAAAATATATTCTAGCCCTTCTTTATTTACTTCAGCATTAAGTAAATAAAGAAGGGCTAGAATATATTTTTTTTATGTAGTGTTGATAATCATAACTGATTATTAAATATATTCAGTTCGTTACGTAACCGCAACGAACTAAAAATATTTTCGATCGTAAAATGCAGTATATGTAGTACGGCCCTACCTATGAAACCAACCCACACAAAATCCGCAGTTAGTTTCATAAAATAACTCGTGTTTAATCAGATTATTACAAATATGACTTCGAACTTCAGAATTATGTCGAAGTATTTTACAACGCCGAAGTTAAAGCATTAATGGATAAAATATGTTGTTTTTTTTTGTATCTGGTTTAAATGCAATGTATTTATACGAATTTCTTGTGTTTGTAGTGTTTGCGTCATATGAGGAGTATGCCACTTCAGAAATGAGGTGATTAAGTATATAAGAATGCTCTACAAACGTATTGGGTGCTCAATGTGAAGGACGCCTTTGACTCCCGGTAGTAGTGTCGCTGTACTAGAGATACAGAATCACTCTCGCACTCGACGGACTGGCGACCGATCCAAAACAGCTCTCTTCCACTTTTATAGCAATCTAGTAGCACTTTGAAAACTTCACATGTCGAATGTACGTAGTTTCGCGGGATGAAATGTACCTATTCTTAATCGAGCTTCACGCTTCGCTACTTCCCAATCCTTGCTCGCATTTTATAATAAGTGCAGTAGGTACTTACTTTTCCAATCAATGAACTCTTCCAAGTTATTTGGTGTTTCAGCCCAGTGTAGCAACTCGAAAGCTTCTTCGGGGATGTTGGCGATGCAGAAACCTCGCAGGTCCGGTACGCCGGTGACAGTGTACTCTGCTAGTAGATCTGATAACTCCACATTACCCTAGAACACAAGAACAGGTTATGAAAATGACAAAAAATAATTATCGTTATAGCTTAAGGAAATGCCTACGGTATGTCTGTGTTATGTCGAAGCTGTTGTCTAATATTCAATTTATACAAACGAATACATGTTCTTACAGTCATCAGTTTCCATAGCTGAACAGTATCGGGGTCACGTGGTGAGCAGTGAGCTAGTGGTGGACTGGTGGAGTGGCTCGCTATTGCTAACGTCAAATTACAAAAACATCAGTCATTTTTCATGGCATGCATAAACGTAATGCAATACCCATGTAGGTAATTCTATTAGGCATCTATTATAGCAGCGATAAGAAGGACCTAGGAAGGTAGATCAAGCAGCGTTATACTAATCCGATTATATTGTGGGCTGCCTTTCTCGCTAGCCATTTCTGTCCACGTGAAATAATCTGTCGTTGCCTTCGCAAGGGAAGATTCGAGATCAATCGTGTTGTTATTTACTGACGAAGTTACTCAGGTTTCATGGCAACTTTACAGAACTATCCTCTCAGATTCCCATTTCCTCAGCTAAGATGATTGCAAAACTTAGCGGCTTAATGTGTGCAGGTAACAGTGGGGTTGTGAAGATCTTAATAATCGCACACTTACAATTCCGTACGGTGAATGATTTTTGATATTCTGATAAAATGCTAGTTGTGTACCTACACAACTAGCATTTTAGCACACTCGCAAACTCTATGTAGCTACCTAGCTACATAGAGTTTATGTAACTATTATAAAATATAACTTAACACACTATTGCTAATTAATTATACAGTTGTATACGAGACATAACAGGTACAGTAAACATCAACTCTAGAAGCTATCCACACACACAACATTGATATATGTACAAACATATCTACAACATGCAACAATCAGAATAAGTATTATCTGTTTTAATTTCTGTGAAAATAATGGTTTTCGTACACCGAACAATGCGGTTAAAAAGTGTTAAGGATAGCGCATTTTCAAGGGCCAGCTGGCATAAAACGGCGTCTATTCTAAAAAAAATAACTTAAAAATCCTTTCCGCGTGACACTTAGCTTTGTTCGACCACTCAGCGGCTGCCTTCAAGGGCGCGGCGGGCGATCTTTCCAACTTATTTAATATCGAGAGCCTCCGCCAAATAAGCTCGGCTGCCACCGAACTGCTAAAGGCAGAGTTTCATTTGTATGACTACCCGTGAACCACTTTCGTTAGTACCTATATCCTACGAATAGGTACAGTCAAAAGACAGGTTTTGTTTTATTAGACTGTTTAGCCCTAAATCGATATTGCTTTGTCGCGGTAATCGTACAACTATGTATAAGCACGCGAAACGCGAAGGTTCCTTTTCTTTAAGTATTTTATAATTCAGGCATGTGAAGCTTGAATTGATCTGAAACATGGTGGCACGAGCAAATTCGTTTACAACTGCTAACAAACTTAGATAGGGTTAATAAGGATGCATGCATGGTGCGCTCATGTAGGTCACGTATATCGGTGTTGAGAAGCAATAAATATGCGCTTGATAGATTTTCATAGAGCGCTTTTAATAGCATTAACTTGCAAAATTATAAGAATGCGTCGGTGTGCGTTGCGGGTGCCATGTTTATATAAGTGTCGCGTTGGAATGATCAATGAAGATAGAGGACGTGGAATTCCCCAAGGGTTTCGACGTGCATTGTGAGATGTGACAAATGAACTGTGGTGCGACCGCGTTTGTTTACCGTCTCTGAGTATGTCCACCGTCCATTTCTCAGAGATATTGTATCGATTTTTGACACTCTGGAATGAGTGGTTCCTATATTTTCTTTATTTTTCTTATGAAAATGAACGGGTTCATCATTGAAGCAGATTGTATAGCAGTCATGTTTTAAATGGGCGGCCTCATTCCAGTAAACGACCAACGTCAGCGCAGTAGGAAAGATTGCTTAACGGGGGTTATTCGAATTTGCCAGTTTAAGAATCAATTTTAAATGGTCATATTAGTAAAGGTAGGTTCTGAAAAAAAATATGTCATAGTTTGAAGATAGATATTTGTCCGAGGGAAATGGACGGTTCAAAACACGATAAATTGTAATTTGCTCGATGAAAAAAAAATCCGAAACAGGGTCGATTTCAAAAACATTTTCAGTTTCCTTTCCTAATTACAGCACCAAATAACATGTAACATTTTTTTGTTTAATAGATTTTTCATACAAACACAAAATTAGTAATCGGGCTAAATCGACTCGCGCTCAGAGTCCTGCGGGACGTCGTCGCGTCGTCGAGGGTGGACCTGTGACAAAATTAAAAAAAAATCTCTTTCGCTGCCGTTGTTCGAAAAAATAAAATAAAAGAACAAAACATTAGATATAAAATTACGGCAGCTCGGAAAAACTATATTTTAATTGTGGTTTTAATTCATAAAATTGTTTTCGAAAATGTTATTATTTCTATGCGGTTTGGTCTAGGCACATTAGTGTTAGGCACATTACAAACCATTATCGATAAAATTATAGTCAAGTAGTCATATATCATTTTTTATCGTCGCTTATGAAGGAGTTCTAATAAAACACATTTTATAAGACTTTTTAAATCAATTCATCCTCATCATAGTACTATATTCACTCTCCATTGAACTGTCTTCGTTAGTATCATATCCTACATTAATTACACAAATTATACAATGTGTCCGGTTGTCGATTGTATAGGTACTAATAATTTAGACAACTTTCTGGCAACAACAATGAAAATTATAAAAAATATAATGCTGTTTCTAACAAAAGTGCTTTAAGTACCTACACGACCAAATGTATGGAATACGATAAAAATCGTAATGATATCTCTCGAATTGCCGACAACATAAGCTTTTATTTCGAAACCGTGATTTTATAGTATTGGCTCTGTGGGAACATTCAGTTTTTAATACAAAAAGTCACTACTGTTTAATATAAAATATCGTATCCTATATACTTGAAAATTAGCGCCGTGTTACCAGGCACCGAGTTCCCATGTTACAAAGCAAGTTCTTCGATGGCGTATCGTATCTTTGTTGGTTTGTAACTTCTAACATATTGATACTTACCTGCATATGTGCCACCTTTGCATCGATACATTATAGCTGAACCAGTAGGTACGTCACTTGAAAATAAAGTACGGCAACTGTTCCTTTGATGTAACTGTCAATTTTTACGGATCTTAATGAGCGGTGGGAAACATCAAAAATAAAAGAATATGGTTGCGGTATAAGCTGTGCAGTAAGACCATTTGAGTCCATTCTACTTAAAAATCTTAAATTCAAATCAGCTACTAAAGGGGTACAGGGGACAAAAGTCTGTATGGTAATTCGTCATTTTAGTTGATGGAAATTACCATCGGGCAATACAGTTTGTTAACTTGACAAAATTCTTAAATTCACTGACAGACAACGCACAGCCTTAACCGCTAGGTTTAGAAATATGAAATTTTGCAAAAGACTTTCTTTTGTAACGTGACTTTTGGGATACCCAGTAGTAACAAAACTATTGCAATGTCTAACTTTCACCGTACTACCGCAAAACCGTTTATCTGTTACTAGCTTCTGCCCGCGACTTCGTTTGCGTAGAAGTCGTAAGGAAGTATTTTATAAAACTTCCTAAATGAATAGTAAATAAATACGGCGCGCTGCATTTTGGGGAGGCGGAGGTAGCGTTTTAAAGGCCTACGGGCCTGGAAAACCTCGCCTTAAAAACAGATTCTTTAGTGGCTTGTAGAAAAATTTATGGATTAATTTCAGAGATTGATTGCTTTATTATTTATTCTTTTATTTTTGTGGACTTAATAAAATAAGGCTACGCTTTTATTGGATTAAATCTAAGAAATTGTTTGCCAAACGATAAGTTAAAAAAAAACACAAAATCTATTTTATCCTAAAACAACAATCATACACTCAACAGTAATGCCGTAAGGTGTATGTTTGTTGCGCACGTCAATGTGTAAAGCACATTTGACGGTACATTCAGTCGCACATATAAATCAAGTTGAAAGTATCTCTTGGCCACTTAAACAATTCGTAGCGGGTGACGTAGTACCGGCTACGCGGCTACGGCGTAGCTGACGATAATTTAAAGCCTCATGTTTGTGGCCTCGTTTCGTTTTCAGGTTTCAATGTTTATGGATTAACTTGCAGTACCGAACTGAATCGAAATGTTTGAAGTAATAATCAATTTGACATTACATAGAAGTTTTTAGTAGTTTTTAGTAGTTTAGAGAAAGATTTTGTGTTAATGTTTTATGTTATTAGGATACTGTGAAGCATTTTTGAGACTATTAAAGAAGAGGGAAGCCAATTTTCTAGGAAAAATATTTATGTTTAAAAGTCGAAAGAAGTTGGCTAAATTTATCAGATTCTATTCTAAGAAGCGTCCCGAGGTAGTATGCACAAAGCTTTCCAAACATATAGCAATATTAAAGTTTATAGGTATAATAAAATTAATAAACATAATATTGAATACGGGAAAACTCGGTGCATCTCGGAAAGCTTTCGTCGCACAAAATCTAATGTAGACCCACTTATATCCTATAAACCACTGTTCGAGGAACTTAGAATACTTACATTAACTGGTATTATATATTGAGGAAATATGTAAATTTACCAAATCTCACCCTTTTTCTTTTTGGGGTAGGAAATGTTCAAATGACCTCTCCCGCTCTGGGCTGAGCGGAAGGGCGTGTCAGACTTTTACTGACTAAAACCCACCCGTGTTCCTTCAGTTGCCTATGCCAGTGGTCACGGTATCTCTTTCGAACAACCCGCGGCCCTGGCGGCATCGGCCCTAGCAGACCCCGTCAGTTCGTGCTGACATCTCTTTGATACGCGCGTGGAACGATACGCGCCGTCGACCCGGGCCTGGTCCTTACCGGGTGGCGAGCTGCCCATTGCTCACCGCCCGCAAGCCCGCGCCTTCGGTGGCCGGGAGTCGGCTGTTGACTCCCGTCCAGGGCGTCTCCTGCGGCGGTTAGGCGCGTGAGGGCGCAGTGATTGCCTCTCCCTAACGCGCTCCGCCTCCTCCTTCGCGAGCATTACTGCTTCGCAGAAAGAGGTGACGGCCTCCCATTCACTGTCGCTCCGTACCATGGCTTGGACCAGGACCGGACGCGAGAGATCGCCGCCGCCGATCGCCGCCACGAGGACACGACGGGGCCCCGCCCAAGCCGGGCAGACCTCCACCGTATGCTCCACCGTATCCTCCGGGCGATCCACACAGTGGTGACACCCTGGCGTTTCCTCCCGCTTTATCCTGAACAGGAACCTCCCGAAACAACCGCGCCCGGTGAGGACCTGCGTCAGGCGGAAGGTGAGGGCGCCTCGGCGCCTCTCTAGCCACTCCTCAAAGAGGGGACTTATCGCCGCAATTGTGGCGTGCCCAACCAAATCTCACCCTGAGATGTTTGAAAAACTGGGAGATAAATGTAAGTCCAAACTAGATATCCTAATAGATTGATTATTCCTAGAACGAAAACGGAACTATATAGACGAAGTTGCTACCCTATGCGTATTCAGATTTATAACAAGATTCTTAACCAAATTAAAGATCTCCCAATGGTCAGCTTCAGAAGGGCTTTACACACGTGGCTAATTGAGACCCTTCTATACTATTAAAGAATTCCTTCAGTTTAAATCTAAATGATCTAATTGTACCTATACCACAAAATTTGCATGTCATTATGTTATGATTAAATATGTTGAGCTAATATTATACTACCATTGTAAGAACTTTTGTAACCATATTTATCTGCAAATAAATCTTTGACTTTGACTTTAAAATATTGCAGTACTTTATCGATCCTAGAGTTTATATTTAGCATAGCATCGTGAATTAAAAAGTTAAGGATAGAGAAAACATAACACAACATAGATAAAATTGTTATTTTAATCTGTTTTGAAATTTGTATTAAATCATAGTTTTGTACTATATGTCTTGTTATTTGTATGTGAACATAGTTCTAAATGTTACTAATATTACCTAAACCTCAAAAAGAAAGTACCTAATTAATGTAAAACTAATTTGTATGCCCTAAACAGGCAAAATATAGACTGTCCATATACCACAAATTTTTACATCTAACAAAACTTGTATTTTCAGCAAACAAATTATTCTTATTCGCACTCAAAATGGACATTGAAATGTTTTTAATACTGTACTTGCTTATGCCATGAAGTTCTTATAATATTGTTTGTTTGTAAAATAAAATACTACGATTAATTTGAAACAAAAAATCATGAAATATTATCCTGACAAATAATAGTTAATTTCTATTTATTTAATTGCTAACGTGTAAAACATTGGTTAGTCGACATACATTAAAATTTCATGACACGGTATGACACCCTTCAACTGCAAATTTTATTCATATGGACATGGTAAGAATAAATAATAATGTACGTTTACAAATTGGAACCGATATTTTTACGAGCTTTTATTTAAGTGGTTCACTTCCGTTTGGCCAATGAGGTTGAAACTTTATATAGTCGTTCGTTTCGATAACAAATTATGTTTAACTAACGACACGCCCCTGCCTCGCACGGTTTCAAGACTTAACTTTATATGCAAGTTTAATATTAATGTTTCATACCTACACATACTAATTCCGGAATAAATTCTCTTAATGGTGGTGAAATCACCGCGTCAAAATCTGTTGAGCTGTTAAGAAGAACGACGCGGTTACACATTTTATAATATGTATATGTCGCAGATTGATTGTAGAATCCGTTGTTTTACAAAACCGTTAGTCGTTTTACAAAACAGCTCCGTTATGTAAAACAAGTGAACGACGTTTAACGTTTTTTGTTTGTTGCGAGTTCAAACTCAGCAAGTACTAATATGACTTTTTCAAAGTTATACGTACTTTCTAAGTTGCTTAATTATTCTTAGACATCATTGACTGACGGTGAAGGGAAACACCGTGAGGAAATCCTGACCTTTGGTCTGAAATCACCAACCCGCACTGAGCCAGCGTGGTGATCAAACTCATTCCTTCTCTGTGTGAGAAGTAGCCTTAGCTCGATAACATAATTACTGAACGTTAACACGCAGGATTGCTTAAATATTTTGCATTTATCTATACAGCGGGTCAACGATCAGAGGTTTTGTAAAACAACGTGAAATGAAACGCCACATTCTAGATTTTAGTTTTAAATTTTGTCGCTCGTAGCTCTGTGACTCATAACAACAGTAATGGCGTCGGAAATAGAAAGTCGTTCGTCCAAATTCATCAATAAAACGAGTAACATGGTTGAAAATGACCCAAACTCAAGTGAACAGTGATTTTAAGGACAATTTTAATAGAAAGTTATCAGAGTTTCATGAAAGTCAGTGCTAATAATTCTCATTCACTCATTATCATTGTAATTTTGTAACGATGATTTACATAGGTAAACTCCTACCTTTATTAATAGTTTATTATTTATAATTTATCAATATCTTTGTTTGTAACAGTAATTATTTACTCATTTTTTTATTTCATCATGACCAAACGTTTATTGTGACTGCAGATAACCCGTTCTGCAATAAGTCTCAACGAGGGTAGCAGTTTCAATACTCAATACTCAATATATTTATTACTTCCACATGTGAACTTAGGTGGTAGGTTTTACAGAATATGATCGTTGTGGACCCTGTCGGAAACAGCAAAAGTAGGAGAGAGGAGGGCTTTTATTTGACTACTTAGTTATTATAATAAATATTGTAATTATTTTATAAAAAACATACTAATACTTAAAAATGTATATATTCATTGAAATTATAATAGCATTTATGTAATAGAAATTGTTTTAATTTATTTATGAATGTATTAAATTATTGTTCTTCTTCAATTTTTTCGGGTAATTTATTATATATTTTAATCAACATGACTAGTGTACTTGTTGAGTGCATAATTATTTAACTTAAAGCTTGGTAAGTTTAACCTAATCTAACAGGATATATATATATATATATATATATACAGGTATTTGACGAATTTATTAATTATTTTTATTATATTATTTATTCATTATTGCCGTATCATTAATATATTATAAACATTCTTATACATTTTTTTTTTTTTTTTTTTTTTTTTTTTTTGTGGATGGGAAATCGTCAAATGACTCCTCCCGCTCTGGGTGGAGCAGAAGGGAGTGTCAGACTCTTACTGACTAAAACCCACCCGTGTTCCTTCCTTAGCCCTTTACGTACCAGGGCAGCGGTAACCCTTTCGGACAATCCCGCTACCCCGGCAGGCTTCGGCCCTGTCGGGCCCCGTCAACTACGCTGACATCTCTTTGAGGCGCGCGTGGAACACATACACGCCGTCCGGCACGGGCCTGGTCCTGATCGGACGGAGAGCTACCCATTGCTCTCCGCCCGCAGGCCCGCGCCTACGGTGGCCGGGAGTCGTCATGCGGCTCCCGACGCCCGGAGCGTCTCCCTCGGCGGCTGAGGCGTGAGGATCTTTCCCTCGCCCATCCCGCCACCTCCTTCGCTAGCATGACTGCTTCGCAGAAGGAGGTGACCGCCTCCCACTCCCTCTCGCCCCGGACCATGGCTTGCACCAGGGCCGGGCGCGAGAGGTCGCCGCCGCTGCCGATCGCCTCTACGAGGACACGGCGGTGCTCTGCCCAAGCGGGGCAGACCTCCACCGTATGCTCCACCGTGTCCTCTGGGCGATCCTCGCAGTGGTGACACCCGGGCGTCTCCTCCCGCCTGATGATGTGCAGGAACCTCCCGAAACATCCGTGTCCGGAGAGGACCTGCGTCAGGCGGTAGGTGAGAGCGCCGTGACGCCTCTCTAGCCACTCCTCAAAGAGGGGTCTTATCGCCGCTATCGTGGCGTGCCCTGCGCTGGGTTGCGATAGTCGCGCCTTCCATTCCACCATGAGACCGCGCCGGAGGTCCGTCCGCTCCGCAGCGATTTGCCGCGGGTGCAGAGTTTCCCCCCGACGTAGTGCCTCCGCGCGCCAGTCATACAGGCGCGCGAGGACTATCGCCTCCAGATCCCATGGTGGCAGTCCGGCAAGGAACATTCTTATACATTGCGTATAAATTGCGTGGTTATCATTAATGTTTATCATTTATGTTTATCATTTAAATATTCATCTAAGGAGTAGTAGCATTTGTTTATCAGTAACTTTTTAATTTTTTTTATAAATATAATAGGGGTTAAAGTATGAAATTGCCGTTTTATTGTAATAGGTACTTCGAATTGACATAGAACCTTCATGGTTTGAGATTTTTGAGTGAAACTTTTTTCACATGGTACCTATGAAGTTCTTCTTTTAAAAAATGTGCAACATTCGATTATCGACTTTCAGTGGTTTTTTTTATTCAGCTTAGATAAGAAAGATGGATACTTCGAAAATTCGAGTTATTTTTAATACGAGTTCCGACGCCGAACTAACGCTGCAGAAACAGCTCGCAATATTAATGTTGCGTTTGGAGGGGGGACTGCTAATGAACGCACCGTGCGATTTTGGTTTAAACGCTTTCGTGATGGAAACTTTGATTTGAAGAACGAGCCACGTGGAAGACCGCCCACGCAGGTAAATAACAATGAATTGAAAGAGATAGTGGAAGCCGATCTGAGCCAAACTACCCAGGAATTAGCGGCATGGTTTAACGTTACCTTACCAACAATATTGACTCATTTGCGTCAAATCAATAAAATAAAAAAAAAATGAGAAATGGGTGCCTCATGATTTGACTGATCTGCAGAAAGAAACGCGTGTTGAAACTTGTGTTGCCTTGTTGAATCGATACACAAATGAAGGAAAATTGGATCGAATTGTGACATGTGATGAAAAGTGGACTCTATACGATAACCGTAAGCGATAAATGCAATGGCTGGCCCCAGGTCAAACGCCGCAACAGTGTCCTAAAGCAAAGCTTACCAATAAAAAGGTAACGGTAACTGTTTGGTGGTGTCAGCATGATGTTATTCACTATAGTTTTCTCCAATCTGGTCAAGCAATAACGGCAGATGTCTACTGTGCCGAACTCCGAACAATGATAGCAAAACTAGCAGTGAAACAGCCCCGACTCATGAATCGATCTTCACCATTATTGCTCCATGATAACGCGAGACCTCATACAGCACGAGAAACCGTTTTAACTCTACAGGAACTGCAATTAGAAACCATTCGTCACCCTCCGTTTTCGCTAGACCTTGCTCCAACGGACTACCATTTTTTTCGTGATTTGGACAATTTTCTACGTGATAAAAAGTTTTCTTCTCAGGAGGCAGTACAAAATGCTTTCACACAGTTTGTCGAATCTAGATCACGAGAGTTCTATCGCAAAGGCATAAATGGCCTTCCTATTACATGGCAGCAATGTATAGATAATAATGGTAATTAATTTGATTAAATAGTTATGTTAAATAAAAAAAAAACAATTTCAAATTTTTAGTACAAATCGGCAATTTCATACTTTAACCCCTAATATTTAACTTTTCTTATTTCTTTATTATGCCAGGGAGTTTGTTACATATTTTTATAGACATTACGTAGGGAGTTGTAGAATGCATTTGTAGCTTGGATGTTGGTATGTTTAGCCTAGATCGGTGCCTAAGTGTGTACTGTGACCAAAATGGTGCGGAATAAACTCCGCACCTGGGCCCCCCCGCTGACGCAGAGTCTCTGTCCCCAGCTGGTGGAGGAGGTGGTGAGCGCTCTGTTCCCTTCACGGGGGGAGCATACTCCCCCGCCTATGGCTCCGCCACTTGCGGTGCCGAGGACGACGACCTCCCTGAAGGGACCGGGGTAGATCTGAGAGCGGCGGTAGGCAGGCTGAAGGCCAAAAATACCGCCCCAGGGCCCGACGGCTTGCCGGGTAAAGCCTGGGTTCTGGCCTCGAGGGATCTCGGGCCTCGACTGGAGGTGCTCTTAAGCGCATGTATGGAGAGAGGCCAGTTTCCACTCCGTTGGAAGACGGGGAAGCTGGTCCTCATTCAGAAGCCAGGGCGCCCTGCGGACTCTCCGTCCGCATACCGGCCCATAGTGCTGCTCGACGAGGTTGGTAAGCTCTTTGAGAGAGTGATTGCGAGCCGCCTCGTCGGGCACCTGGTGAGGACGGGGCCGGATCTTGCGGATAGCCAGTTTGGCTTCCGCAAGGGGCGCTCGACGGTGGACGTCATCATGCGCGTGAGAGCCCTCACGACGGGGGATGCGGGTTCCCGGGGTGGGGTCGTCGTGGCGGTGTCACTCGATATCGCCAACGCGTTTAACACCCTGACCTGGAGCTGCATTGGGGAGGCACTCCGGTATCACCGGGTGCCGACTTACCTCCGTCGAGTAGTCGGGGCGTATTTGACGGACAGAGCCGTCATCTACCCCGGTCGCGACGGGAACTGGAACCGGCGAGAGATGTCGTGCGGTGTCCCGCAGGGATCGGTTCTGGGGCTACTCCTGTAGGACATCGGTTACGACTGGGTGCTGCGGGCCGACCTCCCTGATGGCGTCAGCGTAGTTTGCTACGCTGACGACACGCTGGTCCTGGCGCAGGGGAGGTCGCATCAGGCGGCGGCCGACGCGATGACACGCGGGGTTGCGATAGTCGTGGAAAGGATCCGGCGGTTGGGTCTGGAGGTGGCATTGCACAAGTTCGAGGCCATGTCCTTTCATGGACCCCGGTACGGGCCACCTTCGGGATCCCAACTGATGGTAGGAGGGGTTCACATCGGCGTCGAGACAACGATGAGATACCTGGGTCTCGTCCTCGACAGCCGGTGGAACTTCGTCGAACACTTCCGACGTTTGGCCCCCAATCTGGAACGGACCGGGGCCGCCCTAAAGCGGCTCCTGCCCAACCTGAGGGGGCCAAACGCCTCCTGCCGGAGGCTTTACGCGGGGGTCGTGCGGTCCATGGCCCTATATGGGGCCCCGGTGTGGGCGCGTTCACTGCGGCTGCGACCCACCCACTATCTGAACGCGCCCCAAAAGGTGGTAGCCTTAAGGCTGATCCGGGGGTACCGCACGATCTCGGGCGTGACGGCAGGCCTCCTTCCTGGACTGCTGCCATGGGATCTGTAGGCGATAGTCCTCGCGCGCCTGTATGATTGGCGCGCGGAGGCACTACGCCGGGGGGAAACTCCGCATCCGCGGCAAACCGCGGCGGAGCGGACGGACCTCCGGCGCGATCTCATGGTGGCATGGAAGGAGCGACTTTCGTAACCCAGCGCAGGGCACGCCACGACAGTGGCGATAAGACCCCTCTTTGAGGAGTGGCTAGAGAGGCGTCACGGCGTTCTCACCTACCGCCTGACGCAGGTCCTCTCCGGACACGGATGTTTCGAGAGGTTCCTGCACATCTTCAGGCGGGAGGAGATGCCCGGGTGTCATCACTGCGAGGATCGTCCAGAGGACACGGTGGAGCATACGGTGGAGGTCTGCCCCGCCAGGGCGAATCACCGCCGTGTCCTCATAGAGGCGATCGGCAGCGGCGGCGACCTCTCGCGTCCGGCTCTGGTTCAAACCATGGTCCGGGGCGAGAGGGAGTGGGAGGCAGTCACCTCCTTCTGCGAAGCAAACATGCTAGCAAAGGAGGTGGCGGGATGGCTGAGGGAAAGAACCTCACGCCTCAGCCGCCGTGGGAGACGCTCCGGGCGTCGGGAGCTACGTGACGACTCCCGGCCACCGTAGGCGCGGGCCTGCGGGCGGAGAGTAATGGGTTGCTCACCGTCCGATCAGGACCAGGCCCGTGTCGGACGGCGCGTATGTGTTCAACGCGCGCCTCAAAGAGATGTCAGCATAAGTGACGGGGCCCGATAGGGCCGAAGCCTGCCGGGGTAGCGGGAACGTCCGAAAGGGTTACCGCTGCCCTGGAACATAAAGGGCTAAGGAAGGAACACGGGTGGGTTTTAGTCAGTAAGAGTCTGACACTACCTTCCGCTTCACCCAGATTCATTTGATGATTTCCCATCCGCAAAAAAAAAAGTGTGTGCTGTGATTGGATGTCTTCGCGTTTTGTGTAGAAAGAACTCTTGATGCTTACGGACACATTTACATATTTCTAGGATGTAAATACTGGGGAGGGTTAGAATAATGTGTTTTAGAAAATAGGGTTTGCAGCAGTCAGTTTGATCAATGTTTGTCAAGATTCTAATTAATTTCTTTTGTAGGGTAAAGTGTGTCAGTGCATCTATGTATACTATTTCCACAGAGAGTTACGCCGTAGCTAAGCCATTCATTGGCATACGCATAATAGGTGGTGAGGGCCGTTTATAAATTTGTTGTCTTTTTGATTTCGCGGAGAGCGTAGGTATGAGAATTTTGAAATTTTTGAACGGGTTTTTTTAATTTCTTTTTTCCAGTTAATATGTTTATCTATTGTAAGTCCAAGTAATGTAAATTCATCAATAGTTTCCAATTTTGATCCGCTAAAGGTTTTGTAAAACGTAGCGCAAAGACAATCCAGCTGAACGTTGTTCAGTTGTTTTACATAACGGACCTACTAAAGATTTTGTAAAACAGCGGATTCTACAATCCATCTGCGACATATAGATTGGCAGACATGAGCTGATGCTGTAACTAGGATCGTCTCCACCCGAAGAAACTGTAAACGGTTACTGGAATTATCTGATAATTTAGTATAGGTACACGTTGAGAATGGATAGCTAAATGTACACCTTAATGCATTGTAAAATAAGCTTGTTTTAAATATGTTGTATAATTTAATGGGTAAAGTTACTTATTTTAGTAAACAAATCTGTTTTACAGCCTGAGCAAATACCTGTCTAACGGATCCCAAAACCAGAACACAGAAAGTAAACCCAAGACGTTTTTATGTGATTGATGAAGTCCGTCTATTTAGTATTCCGTGAGCATTTTGTGACTATAATGAACCCACGGTGCGAAGTTTGACCTTCTAGCGATGGCCTTTATGGGTGGCATTTGACTTGTAAACGCACTCAAACAAGCATAGCTTGAATGGCTAAGATTGCAGTGAACAAAAGTCAGGTAAGCACCTTAAGTTTCTCGTATTAATTAACCTACACTATTAATAAGTATTGTTTTTGTTATGTCCAGCAGTACGATATTACTAATACATATAGAGAGATTTTCATGTGTTTAAAAAACGATACAGCACCTATTTGGTTGTTGTTCGTAACTCTGTACCTACTGATCCAAACTATACTTCTTGTTTTACTACGTTCCATATACCAAGCATCAGTAATTACAAATTAATTAGGATGCTTATATTAATTAACTGATAGTACATGTTGACATAAATGGCTGGATCATCGTGGCGGAGGATGCGGTAAGTAACTATTGTTGAACAAACAGCAAATAGTGTCGTTGAACACATACTTTTACTTGATATCTAAAAATAACAAAAAAAAAAAAAACAAAATAATTCGATACGCTGGTTTTCAGTATTCCATGTCAAAATTTATGTTGTTTTAATATTAGGTACGAAAATCGGCATCCGTTACTGAAGCCCCTTCAGCGCTCTAAGGTTTAACTGCGTTAGACAGTGATTTTCAGTTTGGTTGTTGTACGAGGAGCCAGCCTACTGCTGCCCGTCAACGGTTATCAAAGAGGAGTACTGCCGGCCACGGTGTCATTTTCACTGTGGAGGGAAAGCGACCGGGAATGGTTATAATACTGTTCGTCCATCGCACGAACGGAACGTCAAAGAGAAACGAGGTTACACGAACCGAACATGACATCTTGTTGACGTCGTGCGGTGGACGAACGGCCTTAGATCCCATGAACAGCGCAACACGTCACCTAACCACGCAGGAAATTGTAATGTCAGTCATGATATGTATTAGTCTGTAAGAAATAATTAAGCCTGAATAGATAAGGCATATATTTAGTCGATAGCCAAATAACTCCAATTTTATTTTTCCTACCAATACTAATCAATACGGTAATGTACAGACGCCAGCTGCACATCAAGCTACCCGAAACTGACAAATTTTCCTAATCAACTTTGAACCTAATACTTTTGCGATAAAGTTGAAAATCTATTCAAGAAATTTGATAAATGATAAATGATTTTATTTTGCAAGTAGGCTTGTACAAACAAATCATATTTTAAAACTAGAAGAGGTCGGCGTTTTCTGACTACTCTGAGAAAAAGGGCGAAACAAACTCAGAGGTCACAGTCTCTTTTAAAGTCCAGACATAATCTTGGCCAGATCATATGAAGACCATGTAGATCGATGTCTAAGATGGTCTTTTGAGGAAAAAACCACACAGATTCAGAGGACCTGTCCAGTAAGTGCACGCATTTGTCAGAAATCGTGCAGCTCAACTCAAAACTTAAGCAGCTCAACGATTCGACGAACAATACCAAAGAAAGGACATTTGGGTAGGCCACATTAATTACTCAAACTCCCAGACCATGACAAAACTAACACAACAGAGAGAAAATAATAAATAAAATGACCCTAAGTGGGTCATTTTATTTATTATTTTCTCTCGTCTTCACATTCACAATAATTAAAATAATAGAAACTATACAAAGTAAGCAAATGTAATTGTACATATAAAATTCATTAATGCAACAACAAAAAAGAAAAAAGAAAAAACATTCAATAAGTAAAAATTGGAAGCAGCTCAATCCCAAGCCTTTTTGTCCTCGATATAATCCTTAACGGTATAAAATGCTTTCTAGCACAACTTACGTTTATTAACTGCTTTGAATTTATTAAGGCTTAGATCTTGAACGGGGCTTGGAAGTTTATTATAAAAGCGTATAAATTGGCATCTGAACGATAGATTGTAGTAGCTTGATGTGCTGGCATATGTACTTACTATCATCGTGTTTCTGTGATGTGCTCCAGCCTGCGACTAATTTGTTGATTGGTCACAGCTCTAACTTAACCTAATCCATTTGGTCGTGGTGTCCAAGTTTAGTTATTGCGACCAAGTTGACTGATAAAGATAGTTTTTAAAAAGACCAGAAAGTTAAAAGATCATTGAGTAAAAACATAAACCTAGCAAACACAGGTTTATGTTTTTACTCAATGATCTTTTAACTTTCTGGTCTTTTTAAAAACTATCTTCTATTCTATCTACGTCGCGCGGTCGAATTAAAGGGTGAAGAGAAGATCAAACAAAGTGCACACGGGTGTACTTGCGAAGACATGTTGGCATCTAACTAATTGTAATTTATGAATTTATTAGTAGGTACATAACGTTACATTCATTATTCGTCATTAGCGTGTTATTTCGGCTCCGAAGCTTAAAACCAGAATCGCTAAATACCAGATTCGCAAATTACCAGACTCGCAAAACACCGAATTCGCCTTAAACCAGGTATGGAAAATACCAGAAACGCAAAAAATAAGAGATTTTGTACAGTTGAAAACAAAATTTAATTGAAAAAAAAAAATTAACTAAAGTTAAGACTAAAGTATAAAACTCAGAATCACTAACATAAAAATCTTATTTAATTGATCTTCTTTTAATAGATCTTACAGAAAGATAAGTTCCTATATTAGTGATGGCTAAGTAAGGTTTCAATCTTTGTAGGTATAGTTCCGTCGTGATTTCATTGTTGACGCAAGGAGTTACAATTTTATTAATATTTTCATCTTTTTCTACATTTTATAAATTTCTTTTCTGACCAGGATAAAAAAGCATTCTTCTTAATTTTTTCATCCTGTAAAAGTGCTTCTTTCTTCAAAAGTAAAATAAATTGAAATAGTGTCGTTTTAGGTGGGATTTTTGTATTTATACGTTGGTGCCATCGCTCAATAGCATTGACTGTATGATTTTTTTCACCAAAGCAGGAAAAAATATCTTTAGTTATTTTTTGTAACAACGCAAAAGTGGCGAGTGCACTTTATAATTAGGTCATGACCTTTTTTGTGTAACGATCTCATTTTATCTAGGGAAAAAATAGTTACCAATACAGGATAGTCTATAAACGGAACTCAATTGTTTAGGACTGTACTTTTGGTATTTTGCATTTCCGGTATTTTGCATATCTGATATATGGCCAATCCGGTGTTTTGCGAGTCTGGTAATTTGTGAATCTGGTATTTAGCGATTCTGGTATTAAGCTTCGGAGCCGTTATTTCGTTTACTGAAAAGAGAAACAGTATAACATTTTGTGCTCACAGATTTAAACGCGTTATGATTTTACATTTATTTTTGCAAAGAGAAGTCGCAAAGAAATACAAATATTTGCGAAGCTCTGAGATACTTTCAACGTTTACAAATGTAAGATTCATTTTTAAGCAAACTTTTTCCCTTTGTGTACTGATATTCGGAAGACGCGATAAGCGCGCCATTCCTCAAATAAAAGTGTTTCCAGACTTCGTGCGTCTATTGACATTTATAATAACGTCTGCTCATGAAGATTGAGTGTAATGATATTAATAGTAATGCAGTAAGTAACTATAGGTGTTCATATTCCCTCAAGTAAATGATATTAATGATTGCTTCAGACAAAATATTCTCTATTGCATTATGATTTGTATATTTCACCGGTAGGAGTACCAACCTAGCACCAAATAAGTAGGTAGATATTCTATTAAATACTGTAGGTATAGTGTATCTACTCAATCTGCAGGAGTCTGTATTCCCTCAGGCATACGGACGCCAGACTCCGTATAATGGATGAAGGAACTGCTAGTATCCCTGCTAATGTGGGCGCAACTATTTTCGAACACATTTAAAGGCGTATTTTTTATTTCTGTGGCGAAATCGAATTTGGTATTGCCTGTGAAATGTTAACAGTAAATTGTAGGAAATGATGATTGTCTAGTGGGTAATCCCTTTGGCATTAAGGCCGCCTTGCGATTAAGTATCATCATAATGCACTTATAAAATAAATAAATAAGTAACTATTAGAGTGGCCAGCATTGTGATTAGAACGCGGTGCTGAAAGGTCTTAAGAGCGGCTAATAACGCAATTGTGTGTCTGATCGTTATTCGCAGCAAGCTACGTAAGCTACTCAAAACGTTAGCTTTTAAGCCTTATTGCCTCCATTCAAATTCTAAATGATCAGATTTCTAACCCTTTGTGTTCAAGGTTAATTCAATTAAAGCCCTATTTATAGGGCTATTCTCTTGAAGCTTTGTCTTGGAGCGCATTGTTCATATTTCGTCATGTTCGTAAATACCGATTGCACCTATTCTCCTGTCTTTTACGGAGTAAAACTGTCCCAAGCCAACCTTTTCCGTCTGTGCCCCCATAACAAACATCAAACAGCGACCCCGCTCGCCCGCCATTCTTTGTTATTTGCCTATTTACCAAATAACTAGCACACACCGGTCGCGGCTACATCCAACACGGTGAGATCTGATTCACTGTCCTAATATAGGAGAACAAATATCAAAAGTGATGCCTCTATTGTAAGATCGAATCACTAAAATAAGTAAGTAAATTGTGTCGTTCTTTTGTGATACCTAAATATGTATTGTGAATTGACCTGAATTGAGCTTCCGGGTTTCATTAAAAATGTGAGCCTGAAAGTGATTGTACTTACCATTACAGGGAGAACTTTACATTTTAGAGAAACGACGACCGCTTTTGTTTTACTGTACTAGTCAAAATAATTTGGAGTGGTTTTTAAGGATAGCCTTTCGGGCAGCATACATGACTTCAGATCATAAAAAATCAGCGAACTCTAAACCAAAGCAAACATTAAATTAATAAAATATTATTAGGGTATTCAGTATATACTAGAAGTATATGTACCTATATATTACCTAAATAACAAGCTTTGAATATCAGAATGGTTAGTAGTTAGTTATTTACTGTGTATGAAAGTTATTATTGAATATGGTTTGTAGGGAAAGGGCTTTATGAAGTAAAGCACAGCAAATAAAACTAAATAAAAGCTTGTAATATATGGCCGGAAGTTTCAGAATTAAATAATAACAGCCGCACGAGTCGATCGAAGGTTAAACTATGCTTTCCGCGGTCGGTTGGTGGATGGGTTACCATCCATTACAAATCATTTCATTTCATTTAATTTATTTGCATACCATAATGTGAATCGAGACCCCTCCGTGCCTCGGAAAGCACGTTTAGCCTTGATCCCAGATTCCTACATCTTTGACAGTCGTTACGGGTAGTCAGAGGCCAAAAAGTCTGATAATAATGTCTTGACTTTGACTTTGCAGTCGCTTCATGTCAAATACGAGTATTCAGCTACATCCGGTTATAGTCTAACCGGATGTAGCTGAATACTCGTATTTACACCGAACTTGAACATAGTTGGGAAACGGCTAGTAGTAAGTACATTGAGCAGATTCGGTTTGAATAGTTTGCAACAGGGTACAGTTTCACCGACTCAATAAAATTCAAAGACGTTGCAAAATATCTAGTTCAATAATATTGTGAAATGCTCTATTGTAAACAACTTTGTATTTACTTTTTGTAAATACAAAGTTGTGTACAATAGAGCATTTAACAATACACATTAACAGATATCACTTCCGCATTTATTTAAGCGTTAATAACTGTGGAATTGATAAAACTAAAGCACACTCGTTACACTCACTGAGAATTCGGGACTAGAACGGTCTTTATAAAAGTAGTAGTACCTGATTGAGACATCATTATGTAAACTATTTTTTTTAAATAATAAGACGTTGCCCCACACTAGGAAACTCTCCTGTATTGTGGGTCCGTTTACAAACATTTAAACTCACATACACAAACAGCCAGACCCGGAACAACTACTAGTAGGCCATACTAATATTTGTTCCGTGCGGGAATCGAATCCGCGACACGCAGTGCAGCAGTCAATCGCTTAACCACTGCGCCAACCGTGCCGTCCATTTCATAGTATTTTATCGACCACTTGGTATAGAGGCAAGTATAGAATGGGCGCAACACTTGAAGTCACAACAAAACACAATATTCGTCTTGGGACAGCTTTCAGAAAATCAAGCAAGTAATAGAACGGTGCAAGTATTCCGTGTAGGCGCGGAGTAGTCTGCGACGTGGCGCGTTGCCAGCTATTGGGCAAGTAACAGCCGGGCATAAGTTGGCAACGCCCGTGGCTTTATTACACGCTTTTAAAGACGGACCACCTGTCACGTTTTCTATTTTCGCGAATCCATTGCCCGTTTGTTGGATGACAATGACAATTTACGTTCCAGTGTGAGCAGAAAAACTACTTATTTCTTGTTATTTTTATAATAAATCTACATAGACATGCATTCTTAACCACTTAAAATTAACACAGAATGTGGTTACCGACACTATTTTGTGCGAAAACATATAAACAAATGCGAACAAAGATTTTCAAGGTGAGCTGCAGAGGAAAAAAATAAACTACTCGTATGTAGATCGTAGATCGCTAATACGACACTGTGGACGACAGCGAACAGTGCAGCGCTGATACGATTACTCATGCAATCAAGCAGCGTACTCTGCTGCCTTTACTCGCCGAGATAAAGCAGCTACATCAAACATGCTGATTCACTACAGGCGCCTCCATTGAAATATAACTACAAGCGACAGTAAGAGAGTACATGCGTAGTCTAGTAGGACTTACGAATGCGCCCAGGCCTCCGGGCCCCGCAGCACCAGGAGGGCCGCCAACAGGTCCGCCGTGGCCTCCCCCTGTGCCTGATGGGCCCGGGCGCGCCCCCCCCACAGGGGAGTGGGCGCCCGACATGCTGCCGAGGTTGCGCCCTCGGCGATGTGGTTAGTCCGTCTCTTCCTAAATAAATACTAACTGAACGCCTTTTTTACGGTTCTGTCTCTTCGGTTGTACCTGAGCACAATAGAAAAGCGTTTTAGAGGACGTTGGTAAGTAAGAACTTTTGATAAGTTTGTTAAATAAAATAATTATGCAGGTGTCCTATTTCGGATCTTTTAAAACGCATAAAGTTGAAATTAACCGTTTCAAAGCACCCAAATAATCCAATCATCATGAATCATTCCAACATTGATCTTTTAGACACATATTGAACAACTGAGTTTTATTGAAAATACTTTTCGGAAATAACAAGTTAGAAATATGCTTGATTTTGGTAATGATTATAAAAACATCATTTTGTAAAGTACGTCGCAATAAGTAGGAAACATACAACACGGTGTGACAATATATCTAGGTAATACCTAAGTTACGCAACAGACACGGAACGCAATAATGACATTAGTGTTACAGGTATCATCCCCATTGTGAGTGCCTATATCTTAGTCTCTCTGTGAAATTTACGACCCCGCGAGGTTAATTGCTCATCGTATTGGCAAAACTCATTATTACGAGCACTGTTTGTTTTATTTGATCGTAAATGTCTTGTTCTGTAATTTGGAACAAAAAGTAAATGGGTATTTCAGTATTACTCACTTATAATGATTGTAATAAAACGATGGTATTTCATTAAAGAATACCAGAGTCACCATCTGCCTAGCCTTTCCCCAACTATGTTGGGGTCAGCTTCCAGTCTAACCAGATGAAGCGGAAAGACTACCTACTTGTTTTTTTTTTAAATCCATGCTCCTGAGGTTTTATGTGTTTCAGTTTCAAAGTTGTAAATATTAAAAAAGGCATCCTTTATAAAATATAGTGTGAACCTAATATGTAGGTTATGTAAACTTCTTGTCTTTAGGTAAGGAGTAACCAAATGAGACGGTAACCTTGATATTCTACCCAAACACGCTAATGGGAGCCTACCCGTTTGTATTGACAACGATAAGAACTTGCTCTCGATTCTCAAAACCTCGGGTACAGGATATCACTCGCAAAATTTTTCAGAAAGCCTTCAGTGAGTTAACGACTTTTAATCGGCAGACGTGTGTTTTTTTGTCTATTTATACGTACACTTCTTATAGATTTTTACGGTTCCATACCCAAAGGATGAAAACCGGGTCCTACTAGATAGCCTACGCCGTCTATCTGACAGAGGGCTGTAACTTTGTCGAGTCCGATTCGCTCTTGACCGATTTTTGTGCTTTGTACTATTTTTAACCCCCGACGCAAAAACGACGGGGTGTTATAAGTTTGACGTGTCTGTCTCTGTGTGTGTGTTAGTGTGTGGGGGTGTGTGTGTGTGTCTGTGTGTGGCATCGTAGCTCCCGAACGGATAAACCGATTTTAATTTTGTTTTTTTTTGTTTGAAAGGTGAATTTGTCGGGAGTGTTCTACTTACTATTTTAAATTTTAACAGAACGTTAGGCTAATAATTAGAGCGGTCCCCCGACGAGACAACATTAAATCAAAAAATTTCATACGTACTTATGTAGGGTCATAATTTCAAGGTTATTTTTTTCTTTTTATAGGGTTTCGCGTTGTCGGGGGTTTTTTTTTTAAATTTTAATTTAATTTTTAATTTCATGCTTTTTACCTTATATTTGTGCGCATATTCACGTATCGAGTATCGAGTCAATAATACCAAGTATCGAGTTCAAACCTAGTCAATAGGTGATTTTTTATTGTGAGAGATTCTGTAATCTCTCATCAAAACAATTTTTAATCCGACTGGCAGTTCCAGACATTACCGCGTTCAAACAAACAAACTCTTCAGCGTTATTTGTAGTATAGATATTTACGAAATAAAAGTGCCATTCGTGGAAAATGGTTCCATATAATTTTGTAATTGTTCAATGTTTCACGTATACCTTTTTAATTGGCTTTACGTGGCTAACGTCAATTTCATCAACCCTTTGTCACTTCAGTGGTAATAAATTTGGAACCTTTGAGGTATTCAATTGAACGACTGGATTTCAGTAATTTACCTAATGGATTGATGCCCGTGTTAAACATCTGATAAGGAGGTGACCTTTTATTCTGATTGACCATTGCGACATGCGAGCCGTACACTTATTTATCAAGAGTTTATATCGTAGTTCTTGCTCTTTACCAACATATTTCCGGCTGTCAAAATGTTCTCCTTTAATAATCTCTTTAATTTTCAAGTAAACTCATGATCCGGATAATATCAAAAGTTATGGGTTTCCCAACATTTTGTTTAACCTACTTTAAGAAGCGCCTATTTACATGCAAATGATGTTGATGGTTGAGCCTTGACTTTATCCAACATTTCCTAATTAGGATAGTACCTGTGACGTTTGCGCTAACGGTAAGTTTTTATTATGACATGATTTTCATATTTAACGATGGTCCATCGAGTTTATCGCAACTTATCTATCTAGAGTTGTGATCTAGAGCACTTGTATTAAGTCATCTAGAGCACTTGTATTAAGTCATCTAGAGCACTTGTATTAAGTCATCTAGAGCACTTGTATTAAGTTTCTTTTCTAATTTTCACCAACGCGTACATCATCTGCCTAGCCTTTTCCCAACTATGTTGGGGTTGGCTTCTAGTCTAACCGGATGCAGGTGAATACCAGTATTTTACATGGAGCGACTGCCTATCTGACCTCCACAACCCAGTTACTGGGTAATACGATACCCCTTGGTAAGACTGGTTGTCAGACTTTCGGGCTACTGACGACCCGTAACGACTGTCAAAGATCCACGAATGTCAGCCTGGACCAACGGTTAACGTGCTTTCCGAGGCACGGAGGGGTCTTGGTTTGTGAAAACGGTCACCCATCCACGGATCTACCGCGGCAAGCGTAGCTTAACCTGATCGGTCGACCCGTGCGGCTGTTTATTACTTAGCCACAAGCCCAATTTACAATTTACGACGCGTACCAAAAGGAGTATTACTTCCCTTTACTTGTTATGTAGTTTCTTAAGCACGACTCACACTTGATGCATCGGGCTGAAGCGCTTCTTGAGCACTCGTATTTATTTAATGAGATTTAATTCTTTCTTCTTTTATTTTTTTTTACTTAGGGCAGGATTGTCGTGATGATGCCCAGCAGTTTTTAAAACCTCGCTTCGCATCCATAAGCTTATGAGTTAAAATCCGAGCAAGTACGAATATGACTTTTTCACCTTATATGTAGCTACTCTCTGAGCTTATCATAGACATTACTGACCTCGGTGAAGGAAACACATCGTAAGAAAACCACAGTTAATACGAGTCTGAAATCGCCAACCCGTCTTGAGCAAGCGTGGTGATCAATGCTCGTGCCTTCTCTGTGCCTTGCAGTGGGACAATAATAGGCTAGTATTATTCAGGGAAGGACATCGGGTTGATGTCTAACGTTGAATACATTTTCGTTAAATGTACTTATCCCCACATATACCCAGGGTTTCAGATCTAAATAAGTATTCCTGTAAAATAAGAGTCCTACAAACATAGTCTATTCTAACTTTAGGTCGACCTTCAAATACTTATTTATTTTATTTACACGTCGTACATGAAAAAAATAGTTGCGAATTTGTATTAACTAGGTTTTCAGTGATATGCAACAACGGGAAGAGCGAAACGTGTAACAAATAAATAGATCAATATTTACATCTTAGCTAATATTATAAATGCGAAAATGAGTTTGTTTGTTTCGCTTTCACGCTAAGACGACTGAACGGATTTAGATGAAATTTGGCACACATTTTAATCCCGGGTGTACGTTCCCGTGTGATAACTGGGTTAAGACATGGAACACTTTTAATATCTGTTGCATATATACAAGATGGTATTCTGTTCACGACGGGTTGTGCACAATTTATTTACCTAACGTAGCTTTTTAGTAATCTAACAAAAAGTGCTAAACAGGGTTGCATGAATTTGTGCTAGTATTTTAATCATTAGTTTAAAGAAGTATGAGAAACAGGGTGTTAGTAAAGTTAACTTATCCTCCAAAGAAAAGGGAGGATCCTACGACCAGACGGGTGTTGTTTCTGGTGGGCTACTGCCAGACGATTGGTGTCGGGACGTTGTGTATATGCTAGTCGTGCGGTAAAAATCTGCTTGCTTGGTGCAGGGTTTTGCATGACGGAGTGTGATGCGTAGTTCATCATTACTCCCCTCCGGAGACCGCAGCACGATAGTGGGCTGTGTTGTCTATCTCGCGATGCTTGCCAAGGCTAGTTGAGGTTCCAGTGAGCCGGAACCGGGTGCTGCATAGTTCACGGGGGGTTGGAACTGTCTGCGGTGGTTCCTCAGTGAGTTAGGATGGCGGTGTGTTATGCGCGATTGAGGCGGTTGTGATACAGCACCGGGTTGACTGCTGGTGTCGACCAGGAGAGCTATTAACAACTCTTATTGTTATCAATATTTACATTTTGTTGTTTAAATTCTTTCATTTTCTAACCAAACATTTTACGTTTGACAATGCAAATAGCGATTAACTTGCTAGATTTCTTTAATTTTTGGGATAGTTTTAAATATTGAAATAATATTGTTGGTAGATATTTGACATTGTAATCACAATCAATTGGTGAATTCACACTAAAACGGATAATCCGTTTAATTGTGATAGTCCGTTTCGATATAATTTTAATGTGAATTCATGAATTAATGGGGTGATTACACCATTAATTCGTGAGTTCACATTAAAATGATATCGTCGAAATTTGTATTTGTTTTCTATTTGTACACAATAGCGCGGAGCACCAGACGCGTCATTTGTCAACGTCACTGGAATTCATCTCGCTATAGCAGTCACCTACAGCCAAGCAGATTTATATGAATGTGTTGGGACACTGATGTAAAGTTACTGTTATTTTTTTACTATAATAATACCAGCCTATTAACTTCTCACTGTAGTGTGGTAATTATTTAGAGAAGTTACGAGAATTGATGGTCACACGTGCTCAAGACGGGTTGGCGATTTCAGACTTATATAACCATAATTCCAGGTTCCTCTCGATGTTTTCCTTCACCGATGTCAGCAATGTCCAAGCTAAACTCAAAACGTACATAGGAATTGAAAAAGTCACATTGGTACTTGCCCAGATCTGTACCCACGACCTTGTACATGAGACTACTGTCTATCTAAACTCTTCTAAGTTATGTTGATTGCCTTCAAAGTGCCACATAAGTTAAGTGATTTGTTATCAGGATGGTTACACTCCGTATCAATCTTTTATTTATTTCACTTCAAATCCATATGGTATAGTTATTTTCAACCCGTGTAACCTAGCTGTCAAAATATTATGTGCGAGTTACATGTTTCTAAGTGAATATTCAAGTAACAGAACTTAACTTTGACATCAAGTATCGAGAACGTACTCCTTGTACGTATTCCTACATAAGTTTAAACTTTTGCGGTAACTTTGTCGGTAGCCACTAGCCACCCCAATAAACGCTAAGTATCGATTGGAATCGACATAAGTAAACTAGTAAATCCGTATAATTTTACACATGTTTGGCACGATATTCGGTGGTCTACAAATAGGTTCCGGAATTTTGTGGGTATGATTGGAATTTCACTGTCAAATATTCGTGGAACAATGATTTATTGCAGTCTTTGATTCGGCTCACTGGTCAACTGGAATGAATGAAGTGGCGTGATTAGTACGCCATTCTATTTGCGCGGCGTGTCTATCATTTCATCATCAAACAGCATACCATAAAACTAGTTGTCAATAAACTTCCGCTGGTGAATGTGACTCTCTAATTAGATCAATTGGCAAACGGATTGGCGGTTAGTACCTATGTAATAATTAAATTCGATATCTCACAGTCCTCTTATGCAGGGTCAAATTAAATAAAGCTAGCGAAACTCTGCAGACGTGATGGGTATCGATACTTAATCTCGGAAATGGAATTTAGATCAAAAATGGAAACGTAGAAATGTCATTGCCAAATTGACGTTTCAGGGGTATTCAACATTTCCCTAGTCACTATAGCTACTTCATGTTATAAAATTTCGTGCTTTTGAAAACACGCTGAAGCCGCGTCTCAAAATTAAACATTTTATAGCCTAAGGTCTCGTCGTAAACTAAACTACTCTGAAGACCAATATTGATCTTCAGACACTGACATAGCAGTGCGTTGTCACTTTTTAGGTAGTGATAGAATATTCCACAGTAGGTCTATATATTAGTACCTGTAAACTCGATTTTACTCAACAACAAAATAAACAAAAACGTAAAATACAACAACTTAAAACTTAGCAACAAATAAAAAATCACGACGGACACATTCAATCACGAAAAACTTCAGAAACGGAATGACCAAAACAAAATGGCGACCAGTACGTACACCCATTTGAGTCGATTATTAGGATATTTTTTTATTATGATTCTCTTATTTAGATAGAAATCTATTTTATAAATAGAACATAATAAATGAAAGTCCAAATGTTTAGAGCTTCTGCCTTATGTCTAGTATTATAAAAATAATTTGCATGATTTTATTTCAAACAGTTATATTTTATTCTTGAATCCTAGTTTACGTAACTTTAAAACTGAAAGCTGTATGCATTATTATAGTATCTACACATTTTTGATCTCGAATTCCATTTCCGAGATTAGGTAAATATATACATGATAAAATAAAAACAAAAACGATTTGAAGTTTTTTTCTGGCGTTCAATGACCGTTTGTAGTCTTGTTACTTGAAGTATGCGTTGAGAAAATCTATTTTGTTCTATTTTATCGTGTTTAGACATCGATACGATACCCATTCCGCCTGTAAAGTGTATACAAAATAACAGATTTTTAAACTGATATTACAAGTGACTACTCTAGCTACGGTCGCTGGACCCCACAAAAGCATCATCAAAATATATTTTTTTATCATCTTTAGATGTCGATACCCACCTCGTCTGCGAAATTTATCTAGCTAATTTGATTTGACCCTGTATAAAGTCCTAACTGTACGTCAGCTGTTTGTTTTACAAACGGCCCTAGAACAGCATGGGCTCCTTACCTTCAACTCCTTGCCGTTACGAAGTAGAAGACGTTTTAACCCTAGATCGCCATAGTAAGCGACTTACTACAATGTTCTCCAAACCTTTATTTTGTTACCTACCTTGGTCGCTTTCTCTACTACAAAACATAGGTATAGGACGCTCTCGATTTATGATCTTACTAAAACTAAGTGTAAAATTAAGGTAGGGAGCTGGCTCCAGTAATTAAGTTATGTAGCTACGGAATTCTAGCTACTCCGGAATAACTTGCTTGTTTGAATACAAAAAGATAAATATATACAACATGTCCCGGAATGAACGCACACCACCAAACACCCCAATTAGAGTATATATACATAGTTATATTCATATCACCATTCTGTGCATTCAGTTTTTCGCCTTTCCTATCACATTTCTTTACACATACGCACACCTACACACACGCACACCCCCTCACACCACACACACACAAACACATACTAACCCTAGAATAAGTAAGTAATAATAAATAAATAAATAATAATCAATAGTGTCATGTCTTTTTTCTGCTTTTATATAGAATACTGCATTTGTGTACGAGTGCTTAATCTGATACCTACCTGATTGTACCTTAGCTTTAACCCATTGTAACACCTCTACAACATTATGGAATGCAAATAAATATATGTATATAAATGTAACTGCTTCTAAGGGGGGGGGGGGGGGGGCTGGTGTCCTGAAATACAGGCCTTACGCCTAGCTGCACCAGGCTCCCACAGTATAATTAAAACCATTATGTATTGTTCTTGATCATTTGAAAATATACTGATAAAATGTGGTGAGAAATAAATCATTGTCTTATTAGTTAAAATAGACTACTTAGTTATTTCCTTTGTGGTATCGCTAAAGCTTGACTACAGTACCTGTCTTCTGTTTTACTGCAGTATAACTCAAACGAAATGGTCGAATCCACCAGCTACCTACTGATTATAGAGCATTAGCCGAACATAACTTTATCTTGATTATATCATTATACAGTCTGACTTGAATTCATTGGCATTATTTCAGGGGGTGAAAGTACTCATGAAAATCTAACAACTATGTACTCGTATTACTATAGGTTCTAATTCTGAAATTACAAACAAAATATTCTATTACATTCGAAAACGCAATAGGTACTTAAAATAGATCCGTTTTGACAGAGTTTTATTCATACTAAAATAATACACGAAATCTTTTAAGCTCTACAAATCCTTACAAATTCAAAGCCAATAGATTTGATACTGTATAGGCACTCGTATGTATTTTGCATTGTACACTTGAGCACGTGTGTTTCGAGGCTATTGTTTAGTTTTCAATAGAATTACAATATGGATATGAATCATGGCCGGTCCGAACTTTGTGCAAAAGGCTGCGCAATATCTAATAATCGCCTAGCTGAACTTACTTTACTTTACTAGCGCGCAGCTGTAGCTTTACTAGCGCGCAGCTGTAGCTTCACTATCGCATTTATAGTTGTAGCCCTGCTATCACTAGTATCATAGTTGTATCCCGCGACACAGCGTAGCAGTCAATCGCTTAACCACTGCGCCAACCATGCCGTCAAAGTTATTTAATCTTACGATTTTAATTTCCTATTACAAACTAAATAATTACTAGAAGAGATAATTAAAAAGTGATTGAATGACAAAGCAATGTGTTAGTACCGCCTAAAGACGGTACTGTAAACGGTGTTCGCAAAACCAATTTCCTGACGTCTTCCAATTTATTTTAAGTGAGTTTAACACTCGATCTGCTAAGATGTACTTAACTGTACATCAGCTGACACCACAAGAGAACGTCGTGTTCGTAAACGAATGCTCATAGATGAACACTCGTTTATGAATGCTTACGGAATGTTTGCATCTTAACCGTAACTTTGACGCTAAGTTCGTTAACTAATTGTGTTTAAGCCTCAGACGACAGACAAAGGGAACAATATGGGTAGCTACTTTCGTTAACCTACGTTTACATATTTAATTCGTTTCATGCACATGTTGGCTTGGAACGGTGTGAAAACTAACTCCGATTACCAAGTCACGTGATGTTTATGATACCGCCGGATATACCTAGTTTAAATTACGCCTATGTATCAGTGACCTACAAAAGCCGATATCTTTGTAGTTCGACGGCCTAAGATGGTTCAGGTGATTCATGAATAAATTTCCATCGGCTCGAGACAACATGACGAGCCCCAACGTAAGAAACATCTTTAATAAATTTCATTTATATACATATATAATTTCAGTTTTATAGTGGTGATGATATTCTACTATAAAGTTACAATCATTGTTATAATATTTAACGGTTTAAGTCGTAAGGTGGTAACGCAGATCTACAAAATAAAAGTTATAATCATCTTGTTAAAGATTATATATTTATCCTTTATTTAATTTATAACTCTTCTTAAAGTAAGATTATGTCTGAAATTCTGTACAGTCAAGAAGACCAACGAGGAAACCGATAAGTAATTAATTAAAGGGAATTTAGTGGTATAAAAACCACTAAAATGAATTTCTTCAATATCTACGTATATTATAATTCTGCTTGAATCCATGCATCATTGATACCTGAGCGGATATTATGTCGCCACGCGATCAACCGCGGCCGACGCAAAGTGTAAAACTACCTGAATGATTTGACTTTGACTTTTTATATTTCAAAGTCCAGATATACCGGACAAATCAAATAAAAAAAAAACGAGTTGCGTAGATTCCCGACGGTATTATTCTATTATGGCCTGCGAAAAATAATCTGCAAGCCTAAGTAACCTTTGGTCCGATAAAACGACAACAAATTGACACATGTCATGTAAAACTACCCTCGCAGTGTGCAGGCACCTGCTTTACATGTTTAAATATTTTGTAAGAGCTCGATTGAAAACTGATTATAGGCTATTGTATAAAAAATTACATCGCACACGTTTTAAAGCATTTTCCACCTTGATTGAGACAGACCTATACCTACCTACCTGTAGTTTGGTATGTACTTTCATTATGCATAGTCTATGGTACTGTTAAAAAAACATGGTTTCACTATAGTCTGAGAATACCCCACATACACATTCAAGTTAAAAGCAAAACAAAAATATTGTGTAAACAACCAAGGAGCCAATAAATTTCACTTCCCATACTTAGATTTTATTTTATTTAAACCATTGACTCAGTAGAGCTCAGACTGTGGCTACGACAGTAACAATTCAGATACGGACCGTTGATCAGGTTGTTTAAAACTAAAGCCTCGACCAGGCGCAGGCGAAGTTCAACTAAGCATATTTTCTCACAGGCAAAACAAGGAAGAGATAAAATAAACGAAGTGTCCTCATCGCTTACACTGTAGAGGTATGAAAAATGCGGGAGTGCAATCGTGCGCCTGCAGACAAAACGAATGCGTCAACAACATGTTCAGTTACAGCTACCAGCTTATGTTATTGTTTGAAAGTTTTAGTTCACTCGTAAGTTATCGCCACCTTTTTTGTTTTTGGGTGGGAAATCATCAAATGATTTCTCCCGCTCTGGGCTGAGCGGAAGAGCGTGTCAGACTTTTACTGACTAAAACCCACCCGCGTTCCTTCAGTTGCCTGTGCCAGGGGCCACGGTATCTCTTTCGAACCACCTGCGACCTTGGCAGGCATCGGCCCTAGCGGACCCCGTCAATTCATGCTGACATCTTTTTGAGGCGTCCATTCGCGGCGGCTTTCCATCGAAAGATAAACAGACCAATAATAAGTACAGTTAAAGGTACAATGATAATAAAATTGGCAATTACCTACTAATATAATATACCTACACAACTCGTTATGAACACGACATAAAGTGTCGCCTATCGGTGGTTCTTCATCAAAAAAGATGATTCGATGGAATTTTAATATAGACACTGCAGGGTTTTAAAGACAAAGAGAAAAAAACCCTTGTCAGCTTCTAAGAGATTGACGGGAACTGATAAATTATATTATCAACCTCGTCTCAATGAGATTTCGACCCGATACCCTGTAATGATATACAATCTTGACTTACTTACATTTGCGATGCAAAACTGTTGTTTTTTTTTTAAATTGACGTGTATTTATATTGACTAAAAGTAATTTTGTTTTGTAGGTATTTCATTAATGGACAGTTTCGTATATTATTTAAAAGCTTCGAAAAAAAGAAGATGTTATCATGTTAGCAAATCCGAACAGATAACAGTTTTCCTACGGCAAAGTGATTTCATATGTGGTACGTGTGTCGTACGATTTCATATGTCGTACGTGTTGTCACTTTTCCGTTGAACTAGGAAAAGTATAAAACGTTCGTTTATTCTTATGTTCCATGAAGGACAAAATGAAACATCTCATCGTTAATGCATACAATTAAAGCGAAAGTGTCCTGTGGTTTTAATTTAAGCCATTTTTAATTATGACATTGAGCGGCTAACAAGCAGGCGGCCCACCTAACAAGCAGGCGGCCCACCTAACAAGCAGGCGGCCCACCTAACAAGCAGGCGGCCCACCTAACAAGTAGGCGGCCCACCTAACAAGCAGGCGGCCCACCTAAGAAGCAGGCGGCCCACCTAACAAGCAGGCGGCCCACCTAACAAACAGGCGGCCCACCTAAATGTAAATGATTACCGTCGGCTCTAGGAAATCTCATCACACTAGTCTTATGACCAATTATTATTATTTATTTGCTTCAGACACAGTGATCCATATGTTTGTTAGTATACTTAAGTTAGTAACTATGTTAGTAACCAAAGATTCACACAATAATATTATTATCGAATCTAATTTAACTAGATTGTCCCACTGCAGGGCAAAGGCCTCTCTCTCCCTTTTCTACAAAATTCTGTCACTATAATACTATTATAACTAAAATAAATAACAGAAGTACATTACTTACATAAATAAAATCACAATCATCTTTATATTCATCAAAATCATTCAAATTCATAAAAGATATTTAAAATCAAGAAATTTCATTCATGCATAGATGCATGAATGAAATTTCAATGCAACTACTTGAAGCCTGAAACAAAACAAAACCTACAAATGTGCTGATACATTATAACTCAGCCAGTCCCAGAAAAATTATTCAACTGTCTTGGAACCCACATCAGAAAGAACATAACACTGATTTCCACTTCCGCCAATGGGACATTTACATTACCTAAATACCAGAAGCATTGCAGGTTCGTGGACCACCCTACAGACAAGGTTAAAGTTTCTAATGTGCTTGTAATTACACCAGCACTCATACTTGCTCATTGGCAGAAATATATATCATATGAATACTAATTGTTAGTAGGAGGGGCTTGTGGCTAAGAAATAACAGCCGCACGGTTCTTTCGCACTAAGTTCTAACTTCTAGAAAATCTTATTGTACGTTTATCTTCAAGAACATTCTCTCAGCACAATTTTGATTTAGAAATATATCTGTAAAACTAACATAGACATTATTTAATGCCAATAAAAGGTGTTATTACATCGAAATTACAAATTTATGGTCTGAGAGGCGCTCGTTTGCGCCAAATTTGGCCCTGCCGTAATATTATTTTCATCTCGAGGCTCAGTCAGTGACTTTTATCAAAGCAGGATTTGTACGTTACAACGCCCACAAAACATATTTTAAGTTTTGCTTGCCCAATTTAAGAATTGCGTTACGAGAAAGTATTGTTTTTAAGGTTCCGAAAATAGAAACGGAAACTTTATAGCGTTACTTTTTTGTTTAATTCTATTCGTCCTTTTAGGCACTAAACGTGAGGGAATGTTTATTTATTTGCTCTCATGCAGCATTCATTTTACTTAGTTTAGCCGCTTTTTGTACATGCCACTCATGTCAGGGCACTGCAAATACAATGTCAAAATTGATCAAAACACAGCATGGTTGTCCTGGAATATTTAATTTATTTATAAGTTTATACAGGTTTTTTTTAAAACCCCCGACGCAAAAACGACGGTGTGTTATAAGTTTGACGTGTCTGTGTGTGTGTGTATTTCTGTCTGTGGCATCGTAGCTCCCGAACGGATGAACAGATTTTGATATTGTTTTTTTTTGTTTGAAAAGTGAATTTGTAAGGAGTGTTCTTAGCTATGTTTGATGAAAATCGGTACAAGACGGCCGCCGCCACAAAATGGCGAATTACGTTTTTTTTCACAACTTTTATTTGTGGCTATTATTTCAATAATTTTTTTAAAATTGTTTTAGGCTTTTTACATTCATACTATGTTTATTATTATTTTGTTTATTATATATGCTTTCGTTTAGTAAGTAGTGCAAAACTTACACTGTTCCTGTAATAACTAAAGAACAGCGCCAACTTGGGCTGTTATTAAAACATTTTAATTTGTTTTATGTTTAATAAGCTTTTAACATTTTATGAACCTGTTTGTGACTTTTGTACTTGAATATCATAAAGACACGCTGATATAACGAACCTGTAGTAGCTCCATAACATAATTAAAAAGTATTTAACGAAATAAGATACATTCATGTACCCGATAGATTATATGCATTATTATACCTTGTTTTATCGTTTTATTTAATTTTATGGGATAAGGAATATATATTTTCGTAATAAAACATCGATTAACAACCACTAACTAACAGTTACAATAACAACTGCATCAAAATAAAACTCGATTGATGCAAACTTGTATATGAGGTATATCTGAAGAAATCGCGTGTCTGGAATCGTGCGTAAAATTGGAGGTCTTGTTAATGAACCACCTTGGTCCGAATCAATATAAACTCAGATTTTATCGCTCACCACAAAACTTCATTTCATGACCCTTGGCCGAACCTGCCGCTACAAAATGCGTATTAAGATAAGGGCCTGAAATTAAATACATGTTTATGTATTAAGTAAACTTATTCAACTTTATGTAAAGTTTCGCAAAACTTTAGAAGGAGACACTGCTTTAAAAAAAAACACGTAATTTATATTGAATAAGTTTACCCATTTTTAAGACGATGCTTACCAATTCCAGGCGAAGATCAGCAATAAAAAACACGAAAAAAAAATACCCACAAAAATGTAAGAATCACAGACCGAAAAAAGTAGCGAAAAGTTCTTAAAATTAATCAGAAAATCTCATTATTGGACAACAAGACGGCCATGAATACACTTTGCACTAAAAAAAAATAACTTTTTTTTTATAAGTCACTTGTGAAATTTTCATGAAGTTGGAATATAGCGATCGCGGTTCAGGTAAGGCTGCTCGGGTGGCACGACTGCCTTCGAGCGCTCTTCGACGGTCACTGAAAGCTTTGAGGCTTTGCCGGTGGAAGCTTGTTCGGCGGCTTCAGTATGATCTACACCTGCGCACTAGTCCCCTCACCTTTACCCAACGAGCCATTTGCACTGAAACATCATTTCTTTTCATAAAACAGTCCTGCATATTATTTACTTATACTTAATAATATTTATTATATTAACCTTACCAAAGCTTAAGAATCGTTTAGCATAACGTGAATCAGATCCGTAGTAATTTCTAACTTTCCCCTACTTTATTTTTGGTTTTCAAAATAATTAAAAGTTTATTGTAACTTTACAAATTGTAATTAATTTCTTAATCATTTCACGGATACGTAAAAGCGTTTATTTATGAAGAATATTCGTATCTGTCTGATATAATTGAGGAGCGTGCTACGGCTATGGCGCGAACAGTGTCTGCACGTAGACCCGCTACGAGCCGCTACGAACCGCTACATTACGGAAAACGTTTTTCCAATGAATTTTAAGTAAGACACATTGCTCAGTTCGCATGGACATGCACGAGTATTGTCTGGCCGTGTTTGTTTTTCAAAACTTGTAGTTTTAAGTGATTATAAAAATAATGTATGTCGCTAATCTACTAAATTATTATAAGGGAACTTAGGGTGTACAAAGTTATCTTAATATTATTGTTTACATATCGAAAAAATGTGAATAATCGATGCAGTGTTTTTCATCGATCTAATTTGTTCGTGTTCGTGCTCTTTGTGGCTAAGATAGAGCAGTTGAAATGAAACACTGATTCCGGGCAGAGTTCGTGCTTCACGCGATTACAACATAAACAAACTTCGATTTGACGTCAAAACATGACACCGAACTATTTCAGCAATACTTATAAATACCCCGGCAAAATAAATTGGCACGATCTTTCTATAACAGAAAACTTAACAAGTCAATAGACCTCGCTGGTCATACAAGTCGAGCTATTTAAATAATAATAATTTATTGATTTCAGACATAACTCTAGTCCAAAGTTTTAACTCATACACTTAAATTACTTATATTGCTTAAGATTTCAAAATCTAGATTTATTCAGTCATAATCAACTCCTTTGCTAAAAAGTAAAAATTATTACGAGCAGATTTGAAACTCTTGTTTTAGTATCCTAGTTCTCTCGTATCAGCATGTTTTTGATCAGAATAGCCCTGTGATTGTATAATAGGCAGACCGCAAGGTGTAAGGTCCATCTGCTTAGGATGCGCTGTGCGTACAGTAGGCCGGCCGTGAGTAACAAAACATGTATAAGCTGGCCCCATAATCTATTGAAACTCCGTACTACGCTAGGCCAGCACAAAGACAAAGTGTTATCACAGACGTGTGGCGACTATACGTGCCGGCAGTTGTTTATTGTAGTTTTGATAAATTACAAAATGCAGGTTTATTAACAAGTTCGGCAGTAAAAATTGAGCAGTAAATAAAAATGAGTCATAACAAATATTTAAATAAGTAATTAAATAAATAATTGAGCAGTAAAATCACTGAATGAGTTAACAAATCGGAATTAGTCGGTAAGAAATCTAACTTGGAAGCAGCGGTTGGTCACAGTTTTAACCTAACCTAACCTATTTGGTCGGGGTGCTCTGGCTTAGTAACTGCGACCAATTCGCCTCCCACGTGGTTGGTCACAGTTCCAACCTAACCTATGAACTGCCGAACTATTTATCTGACCGCCCATTCCAACATTTTTACCGTCTAGTCATTTATGACACTACTTGAGTATTTACATTTTAGGATGGAATAACCGACCAATTTTCTTTTTATTACTGTTCATGTTTTACTGTCACACTAATTTAACAACCGCGCGAAATTAAATTACTACCCGTTAACTTTTTCACCTCCCTAATGTTTTAATAACAGTTGTAACAAATATACCCTTAGGGATATAATATCTATGTGGTTTATAATAGGCCGTAATATTCTAAAATATTTATGTAAATTATATATTACTTTAATGAAAATTTCCAGAGAAGAATACTTAAGCTAGCTACGGTTCCCTACGATTATGGTGACCGTCATATAGCGACCGCAATTTACCGTCGAAGGCGTCACTGCAACGTCATCGAAACGAAGTTTTTGTAATGCGGCTTGCGGTAGGAGTAGCTGGTAGAAATCATACCGTAACGAAAAAGCGTTATAGAGATAGTTTTCATGGTTTTCAAGGCTGCCGATAGTGAGGTGAAAATTAAAATCCAAGATGGCGGCTACAAAAATTTTCAAATTTTTCATCATGGGCGTCGTTTTCATGATTTACGAGGGTGCTAAAGCCGATAGTGAGGTCAAAATTAAAATCCAAGATGGCGGCTGCAATAATTTTAAATTCTTTCATCATGGGTGTCGTTTTCATGATTTACGAGGGTGCTAAAGCCGATAGTGAGGTCAAAATTAAAATACTACTTAGGTGGCGGTAAAAATATTCAAAGTTTTCATCATGGGTGTCGTTTTAGTGGTTTTCGAGGGATCTAAAGCCGATAGTAAAATCAAAATTAACTTCCCTTCTCACTTTCTCTCTGTCTCTGTATCTTTCTATAATATACAAGTGCGAGTATCGCGTAAGGAACTTCTTTCATGACGGGGTTCCCCCGACCGCGCCTTTTTTTATTTATGAAAGTCATCCGGTGTGTTTTGCTAGAGAGTGGTTTTTGACAGTGTAAAGTCAAACCCGGGTGCTATTATTTTCATGAAGGCCGTCACTGACTGTTATGTGGCGACCGTAGGTATGCGTGTTGGTTTTACATGGTTATTTAGTTTTCACCCGTTAGTTCAAAGTGTAAGCCAAAACTAGGAGTTTGTCACACCACACCACACGTAACAGGTATTAAAGTAAGTTGGACTAAGTAAATAATGAACATTGTTACCTCAGAGTTCTCAGGTATGAGTTGTTTTCTCCTGATGGTGTGTTCGTGGTAGCGAGGGTCTTCGCCCGACACGGCACGTTGGTACGACAGCCGCCTTCCTTTCGAATCTGTCTTCGGTCCAGCTGACATGTTCTCGGGTATTGAGGAGAAGTCCTGGTAAGAGTGACCCTTATTCAACTCGCGGGTCTTCTCGTCCTGGATAACTCGTCGCAAGTAGTTCGTCAAGCCCTCACTGGCCAACCACGTGACCCTGAAATGATGCATAGAAATTTGATTTATGGTTCATACTGTGGCAACAAGAGAGTTTTTTCTAGTAAGTACAGCATATCAACTAATTAGAAGATGTATTCTTAGATCTTTACAGCGTTTTTCTAGGAATTTCAGTAGCACTATACAATGCGGAATTTTATGTGATGAACATACAACTATTTGGCGAATGTATTTGCAATAAAAATGGAAAAGTAAACCTACTAATAAACTAAATCTCCATGGAAACCACATACAATACGATTAAAATGAAATGTCATGTTATAAAATTCAAAGACAAGAAAGTATTACGTATCGTAATTTAGTGTATAAGAGATGGTTACACAATTTCCGTTCATTGTTCGTTCATAAATTTTTTGTCGGATTTCATATTAGGGCACGACGGACATTGCAATTCTATTTTATACTACTAATACTGCTGGGGAGTTGGTTGCGCCACTACTTCCCAGCGAAATCACTAGGAAGTGGTGAAGGGCGGGCATTTTGGGAGACTGTCTGGTGTAATTTTGATGTCCAAAAATTACTGACTCTAAGCCTAATTTGAAAAAATGACTTGAATTGAATTAAGTTTCGTCGATTGAACAGCAATCTTCCTAACTCAAAAAACACTAATATCAGGTTAATTAACCCGGTTTTACTTTTAGTGGCGCAACAGAGTTAAAATGTGAATTACTTAAGTCCGAGTTAAAAACTCTACATTTATTCATATAACCTGACTAAACCTGCAAGTGGGCCCTAGTTTGTCATACCACTTGCAACTCAACCCATTAATTCATTAATATTTACTCGAACAAAATAGAAGACATGTCTCCGTCCACATGTCTTCATTTCTCGAAACGTTTCCCACAATTATGGTTTCCGTTTAAATAATACGACTTGTTTGTTCGTAGGTGGAAGTAAAGTTTTGTCATTTTGTTGTTTACACTATTTTCAACTCTTACGCGTCAGATATTACAGTATTTTGGCGGGCTTTAAACCGTCAAAGCAGTGCGTGTCCCGGTTTCGTTGATTTTGACTTGAATTTACTAATCTATCTATATAAATAAAAATGAATCACCGTAATGTATGTACGCGCATAACTTCCGATCGACTGCATCAAATTGGATATTTTTTTTTTGTGTTTTTGTCAGGACAAGGTTTGTATAGAAGGAAATTAAAACGAAATCTTGATCGAAACTTATGCGGGTGTAACCGCGGGGCGCAGCTAGTCTTCTATTTATCTATATAAATAAAAATGTATCTTCGAAATGTATGGACGCCCATAACTTTCGAACGACTGCACCAAATTGCATAATTCTTTTTTTTTGTGTTCGTAATTGTTAGGACAAGGTTTGTATAGAAGAGAAAAAAAAAATATGGCGGTACGACGTTCGGCGGTCAGCTAACAGTAGTACTCGTATATAAGTGACGATGTGCATGAAGCACGAAGCGACGGTCCTACAAAGCTGCACTTATCTAAATTCTGTAGATTATACGTATTGTAACAATTTTATCATCTCGAATAGGTACCAATGAGAAGCTTCGATTCTGATGGAGATGCCACGAGTATGGCACTGCCGCATAGTTATTCTTGTCCAATAACTGAAATAAACCACTAACTAAATAGAGATGAAAGGCTGACCTCGGCCTTTCATCCCTATTTAGTATTATTTTAAATGTCGTTTTCCAATAGGCTCCACGAGGCGCGATACTAAAATACCTTAATCTCATTTATGGCTGGCTATTTTTAATACAGCATGAGTTTGTTTTAAGCAGATAGATAGGTATCCGTAAAAATTGTGCTTACTATGGAGATTTCCTTTTCACCTTGGATTGCAGCTTTTATTAAGAGATCATTGCAGCACTGTACTTTTGGAGCATGTGAGCGCTGACTTTAGGTCTTTGACTATCTGACTTATTGACGGATTAATGGAATAAATACATTTGAGGTGCAGTGGGGTAATTGATTTATTAATTAAAAAGCATTATCTACACAGGGCATTATTCATCGCGGTCGTGTTGCTCCCCAGTAAAGCTCGCCGGTGAACTATTGCCAAATCGCGGTATTATCAGTAGCAATATTTGAAATTAAGCGCGGCACACGTAATATACAGCATAATCAGCGTATAATGTTCCCACTGCTGGGATACAGGGCTCCTCTCTTCGATAGGTAGTGGGCTTTAATCTAGCACGCGGGCCCAGAGCAGATTGGTAGATGGAAAATTGGAAATGGTGAATTTGGATTTCTTATCTACTTTTTTTATATAATTTGGGTTTTTTATTTTTGATTGTGTTTAGTTTAGTTTAGTTTTATGATCTTCCTGTGCGAGTCGCAATAAATACTTTTTCTTTCTTTCTTTCTTTATATGTTTTCGAATTTTCGGTCCTAGGATGTTTCCTCACGACGTTTTGAGAGCATCGGTGACGAAATTACTTACACAAAGTAAAGCGCCTGCCTGGGTTCGAACCTACCACCAACAACTCGTAAGTCGAGGTCGTTACAACTGGGGCACCACTGCTCTCCTCTGGGTGGTGATCAAAAATACATAAAGTGGGTTTTCTCGAAACCTATTCATTTTCACCTAGGCTTTACGTGGTGCTTAATTGTTGCAAATGGGTCACACTATGTCGTCCTGGAAGGAATACGTCAGCTCACAAGTTACTCTGTTTAAAAAAAAAACGGGTTACACACCGGGAGTGCCGGCAGAAGTGAAAACTTGAATATTAACGTTGTGCATTTTTGATATTTTGGAATGCGGTCTACTCTCCCTCCGTCTTACGAATTTTCGATCAGATCACGTGTCCTGACGCGAGTTCCGTCTTACGAATTTTCGATCAGGTCACGTGTCCTGACGCGAGTTAAACATTTTTTACCTATCACAAAAAAAGTGCACAACGGCGCTAAAGAAGTTTTCACTTCAAAAAATCGAATGTTTGCCTGGATCGTGTAGGTATAAAGAAAGACGAGCCACGAGTGAAATATCGCGGTAATCTTTACTACGGTTAATAAGGCTTGCTCGTCGATCAACTGCTTTAAGAATTGCCATTTATGAGAAATGTTTTTGTGGGAGCATAACCTACTATATTTACCTACCGTCGCTATCTTAGCCTAAAGTGGCTTTAACCTATATACCTAAGCTAATGCATATGGATCTGCCTGACACACTTATGGTATGTGGCATACGGGTTAAATAGCTTTCATTGTAGCTGAGCTGCAATGATGACGGCATCCGTGCCTACCTACCCGGCGGAACCAGATACAATAGGACATTCTGCCGGCGTACCGAATATTTCGGTTCAATCGCCGGACGGTTTAGGGGTGAACTAATATCGCAGTTGCACTCTGTCGAACGCAAAACTGACATCGGTGAAGGTAAACATCGTGAGGAAACCTGGAATTATGGTTATAAAACTCTGAAATCGCCAACCCATCTTGAGCGAGTGTAGCCATCAATTCTCGTGCCTTCTCTTAATAGTGACCTTTGCCCTGCAGTGAGAAGATGGCTGTTTTTGGATTTGTAATACTAGTTGAATTGTGTCCCAGTGAAGTGAAAGAAGATTAATAAAGGAGAATATTAGGTAAATAATAATCATCTACATACAGGAAAAACATTAGGTACCTACTTTTAACAAAGAAAGAAAATATGTTTATTTGCGGTAAAAATGACGCAAAGAAATGATAAAAACACAAAAAAGAACTACAACACTTTCTTTTGATCGTTTTTAGGAGAAGAACACGTCGGACCGACTTATATTAATTAATAAAGTTTCGCTTCCATCCGTGACTCAGTGTGTAGTTTATTATAAGCGTGCAAAGATAAAATTGTTGTTTCAAGTTCAAAATTTTTAAGGTTTGAGACTTCAGTACGTAAGAGACACGTGAATATACCTAATCCCGATCATAACACAAAAGTCACTAAGTATCTCTCTTCTCCTTATCTGCATTTGCTTTGCGGACGCCATTTTTCCTAGGACATGATTATCCTTCATAGCACGAATGAAAAGGAGCCCATACTGCAGTGCTATTCTGTATAAAGATCACCGTGATAACTTAGGTGAGCTTAAAGTGAGCTGGCAGATTTTTACGTGGCTTCAATATGGGCGGAAATTAGGCTTATATTCTTCAAACAATTAACCTTCAGTTTAAAATACTACTCGTAAAGAAAAGAGTAAAAAGTAAAGTAAAGAGCTCCACTTAGGTATTCGGTAAGGGTAGCACCCAACACTACTTAACCGAAAAGATAAGGAAGGTCCTTTCCTGTCCTTTTCATAATGTAAGCAATTATCTTCTTATTTAGCTTTTTTCATGAGTGCACTTGATACTGTGTAACTTTTTAATTTAACTTTTGATTTTTATCATACAACACGATATACATAACTAAACGATATAAAAAGTTAATTAAGTTAAAAAAATCGAAGACGTGACATCTACCTGCACTCGACTCGCGTGGTGGATACGGCTCACTCCCTCTCATCGAGAGGAAGCCTGTGTCCCAGCAGTGGGAACATTATAGGCTGATTATGTATTATGGTTACAAAGTTGCTCTCTAAATAAATTAATCTTGAACGGACTACAAAAAACATTGCGGGGAAATCTAGCGTCTAGTGATCAGAGGGGCAATTCTGGTAATTTTAAGAATGCAAACACTGATCTCAGTCTCAACCTTGAAAAATTCCTCTAATTTCCCTACATTTTTGACAAGTTTTTGACATTGATTGTCGCTGAGATGAGCTTGCGACTAGATTTTGAATGTTTTTAATTACGGGAATTGGCCTACAGAAAACGTCATCACCTTAGAGAACGCGTGCTGATCCAAGTTCTTCACTTTATGAGAAAGAAGCATTTACTCTGGAGCGGAACAGCTAAATTAGCTTAAATAATATGATGAAGAATAAATCCTTAACTATAGACGCCATATTTTTTTGTTGCATTGAACCATTCAAGAAGGAAAACGTTTCCTTTGTGTAACCCGCTTTCGCAGACACAGATTCTATTATGTTTTATTAAGATGTTTGATAACATTGCGAAGAAAAATACTTACTTTTTTAATTTTTTTATACCATTTTTAACGGCAGCGCGACTGGCTTTAAAATAAATTGCAAGTATATTTATTCTGTAGTCTGAACTTGATGAACGTCGTAATTGTTTTTACTGACGGGCTAGTGCAGTCGAGTGACGCGTCTATTTTACAATTATCAATCAATAGCCGATACCAAGCCATTAAAAGCCAACAGGTATAAAAGGCTTCCATAGATGTATAACAATAACTTTTTATTGCTATACATCTATGGAAGCCTTTTATACCTGTTGGCTTTTAAGATAGGAGGATAGGCCTATAGATATACCTAGCCAGCGATTTTTTCGCGTCTTACCTTCTGCATCTAATCAGATAAAAAGTGTCGTGTGCATTACTTTAATACGAGCAGTCTATCTGTCTGCTAAACATCGACATCTGTTCGGTCGGCTTACGTGATTGAGCACACAAGATGAGCTTTGTATTATTTACTAGCTTCCACCCGGACTTCGTCCGCGTGTAATTTCTTGATACCCCGATCCATAACGTCACATCGCATCGCCTGCCCGAGCTATTACTTCGCTCAACGTTCTTTCTGAGTTTTTTTTAATTTTGCTCGGCTCCTTAGGGTCTTAGCGTGATGTTAAGTAGCCTATAGGCTACAAGGCTAAGGCCTTGTCCAAGAATTAGGGTACAAAATGCAAAAAAAATCAAATCCGACTGGTCGTTTCAGACATTAGCGCGGTCAAACAAACAAACTCTTCAGCTTTATTATTACTATTAGTATAGATTAGCCTCAATAACAGCTATATACTCTTCTTCGTCCATGCATGGTGTAGAAAGAAATGACAAACTAACTTTTATTTAGACGTATCCGAGTAATTCTACTTCCTGTAATCAACGTGATCTGACCTCGATTGTTGTTTGAAACCGTCCATACGCTCGCTAAATCCATTTCGTGTCGCCGAGTCTATAAGCCATCTGCTGGACCAATAATCAACTGTTGATAACAACTATGTTTTGTGTTCGTGTGTATAAAAGCCGGCGGCACGGCACGGTGTCATGGCAATGGTTTTTCGTAAGCGGAAATGATTTTGAAGCTTATGTTCATACAGTTAGCATTCACATTTCGTTGATATACTCAAGCCCCTGCCTGAGCATACTGCGGGATGTTGGGGTATTCGGCAGAAGGCTACGCTATACAACTGTTAATGCTTTGACGTGGCACGTATTGAGTATTTAGTTTTACACGGGACAGCAGAAGGCTACGCTATACAACTGTTAATGCTTTGCCATGCTTTGACGTGGCACGTATGGAGCATTTAGTTTTACACGACGTAGTCAAAAGTCTTAGAGAATCGGCTCTTTTGCACTTTCAAAGTAAATTAACGAACCAAATTCTTATGAATCCGCCCTGTGTGAATTCATGCTATTCTTCGAAGTCTTTATATATCTTTGAAGTCTATTTTTCGAAGTATTGTGGTAAACGCTTGAGTTTCTTCTCATTGTATATCTGGAATTCTTTTCATAGTGGTGCACCCCTTGTTATAAACTAAAGTAGTATGTACTATACACGTACGTAGGTAATATAGCTACCCTGGTTTGTATATCGCATGCCATGTAGAAACCATTCGCAAATTTCTTTGTCCATGGCCGTAGGGGTTAGGAATTTTAAAGCTTGACAGGGTAAACAGAAACGGACTAGGCAACAATTATTTTCAGTGAATGTCAGCCACAACAATGCAACATACTCACAAAGTTATTCCCTAATTAAATAAACGGCGGATACCTGCCCGACGGACCTGCTTTTAATTAGGTTTAGCTCGATTCTTCAGACCTATTTTAGAAAAATATGTTACATTGTAATTATTCAGCTTAATAACCTTTGCGAGGTCACGCTGCATATACATGCAGCGTGACCTCGCAAAGGTTATTAAGCTGAATAATTACACTACACACATACACACATACATTACATTATTAGTTATACAACTATTAATATTACATAGTATAACAATTCGATGATGAACAAAACGAATAAATTATGCGCCCCTACAATTTTCGTTATTCCGAAGTTTCGGTTTTCCCAGACAACATGTAGCACTCATTTTAGCTGACTACAAATTGGAGAAGGTTCTGAAGTGGGCACGTACAGTTATATATAGACATGTAACAAATGCAAATTGTATAAATTCAGAAAAAGTGTATAGTATAAAAGTTGTAGGTTTTATGAGCTTTCATTTGGTGTAAGACTGTTTTTTCCCTAGGACGCACCGTTTTTCAGATTTTAGCGAAAAACCCTGCAAGACGTCAGGACTTTTAGTATGTTCACTCCCTAAGCACCCTGAACAAATTTTTCAAGATATAGCTAAGGTCCCCTGCTCACGCACTCTACATCCCCTTTTGGGCCATTCGTTGACTGAACTATATCGTCTTCATACGGAAACAGTCGAAGGGCTTACTAGTTCCGTACTTCTGTGGGTCCTACGTACAGTCGCGGTCTAAAAATATTTATCAATTTTAAAATTATTTTTTTTATCACATTGTGTGCAGTAAACTTTTAATGCTTTATCTAAGTACTTATTACTTTTTAATAGTTGTGAGCACCTATTTTAACAAAAAGAGGATTAATTACTTTTAAAATCTATGGGGCATAATGGTACAACGCTGAGATTGTCAGAACGAAAGAAACTCTGAAGCTCTTAGATCATATTGTGCATGGTTATGGGATGATATCAGAGGGACTGATTTATTCGCACACCTTGTCGCAAGTATGAGACTGAGACTACGTGCCGTCATAGTTGCTGATGGAGGATTCTATCAACAATGTATTGTTTTAATAACAGGTATAGCTTGTTATTAAAACAATACATTGTTGATAGGATTAAAGTTGATAGGATTTCCTTAAAAAAATAAGGATCCTTTGAATTTCCATTCGATTATTTATTCCTATTTAGGCATTTTTTGTTATTACAAAATATACGGACATTAACCAAGCGAGGTCTAACTTACTAGTTCGACCTCGCTTGGTTAATGTCCGTATATGCCAGTTATTTTTTTATCTTTTTTTAAACCAAAATCTTTTCTATATACATTCTTGATGACGTGTAAATAAAACAAAATGCTCTATGCCTAATCAAATCACATATATGTATAATCGATCTTGTGACAAAGATGTGTGCATGCAATTATAAACCTTAAGGTGGTAATCATTTTCAGCCTGCATCTGTACGTTTGTGTTCACAGAATTTCGTCAAACGTGATGAACGCCAGTACGGTAGGTGCTGGGCGTTGATGTAATTATTCGCTTCGATTGTGCCTTTCAGTGACTACGTAAACGAGTAACCTACACCGCTCAAATTGCCACGCAATAAGCCGGCCGATCTTCGACTGACATCAAGCTACACAATACTAAGCTATACAAAATATATTTGTCCTTCAAAAACGAGCTGTTCGAGCAATTTACCAGCTAGGTGCCAGAGTTTCTCTAAGAGATTTTTTTAAAGATATTGGTATTCTCACGGTTGCATCACAATTCATCTTCGCCAACATCTTATATATTTGGCAAAGTTTACACTTTTACACTAAAAACAGTGATATTATTCACAGTGTTAACACTAGAAATAAGGATCCACTACGTGCCCACTTTTACCGGCTTCATAAGGTCCATAACTCATTTGTTGGTCTTGGTATAACCTTTTATAACAAGATAGCCTATTCTTTGCTAGACTTGCCTTTTAATGCGTTTAAAGCTCAAGTAAAATCCAACCTTTGTTCAAAGGCTTACTATTCCATGAACGACTACTTACACGATAAGAATAGTTGGTCGCCCTAATTAACTCAAGACAATGTTCATGTTCTTTCTCGAGAATTAGCTTACTGACAGGTTATTGTTATTAGTATTAACTTATTTATTTATTTTACTTTGATGGTCCTAGTTTATCATCTGTGACATCAAGTGACAGCTATGTGACCAGAACCCAGCAATGCATAAATATGTAAGCTGTCACGCCCTTTATGCCTGGAGGCTTTTATTTAGGTAGTAAATTTTTATTTACATTTGAATTTTAATTAATTATTTTTTAACTTGAGTACGTATAGTTTTTATTATATTTATTGATATATTGGCGTGGCTAGCTGACATATTATTATAGCAAATAATTTAATTTTATGTTCTGTGCCTTGTAATGTTAATTACTTAACACCTAGTATTGTATACAATCAAGTATCAAGTATTTTCTAACTGAACAGACAGCTGTACTGCTGGGGAGTTTGTTGCGCCACTTCTTCTTCCCAGCGATAGCACTAGGAAGTGGTGAAGGGCGGGCGTTTTTGGGGGACTGTCTTTTGTAATTTTGACGTTCGCAAAATGCTGATTCTGAGCCTAATTTGAATAAATGACTTTTGATTTTGATTTTTCTAGTCTTGATGTCAGTCGAAGATCAGTCGGTTCCGGTCGAAGATCGGCCGACTTATCTTAGGGGGGGCGCTCACGAGCAACTTTTGTCTCCGCAACTAGTTTGTCTCTCACATCAAGTCTACAGGTTTATACGAAAGTGCGCACATGTAGCGACGCGACAGCTGGGAGACTTTTTGTCCCGGGGTTTGGAGACAAGCCCGCGACGCAAGTGTCATACGACTATTGCTTGCAATGCAAGTGTGCGCACGGCAACAAAATATGTTGATGAATGTGGCAACATTTTAAGTAAAAGCAGCGTTGCTGTCGCTCCCATGTGCGCATCGTCCAAATCTGGGCGAGGAGACAGCGACAGAGACGAAAAAGTTGCTGGGTAATTAAGTTGCCCGAGGGCGCCCTGGCTAACATACAAATTCAACAAAACAAGACGACAAGATTACTCTTATTTTAATTAAACCGATGCGCACAACTAAAACTTTATTAATGACCTGCTACTACACTTAACGTCTACTCTACATACCTATACTCTGTCCATTAGGTTAACCGTTTTGTGTCAGCTGTTTTAGAACGTACATATTCCAGATTACGTAAAAGTTAACTTTAAAATGCATAATAAAATAAATATTTAATCTGCCTTATCTTATTGAATTATCTTATTTATGGCTTCTTATAGACATAATAATACCGCATGTGTATCAATCAATGTATTGTGTGTTGCTGCAATCACTAATTCCATCTGTCAAAAAACGGTTTACCTAATGGACAGGGTATATAATGTATTTCTCCACCTATTAGTAGGACTGAAAATCCTCATTCAAGATTGAGAGAGATAGCCGCTGAACTTTCTGTGTCTCACGAGTCTATCCGTACCATTTTAAATAATCACTTGGGTATGAAACATGTTGCCGCTCGGCTAGTCCCAAAAGACCTGAATTTTCTCCAAAAACTCAATCGCATAAGAGGCGCTGGTCGATTCCGACCCAACATTCATAAAACGAATTGTTACTGGTGACGAGACGTGGGTTTACGAGTTTACCATGCAAACTATTTAATAAGCTTTGGAGTGGCGCCTTCCAACTGAACCGAAACCGAAAAAACCACGCGAAAGTCGATCAAAAGTCAAAGTCATGTTGACTGTTTTCTTTGTCTATCGCGATGTTGTGCACTCGGAATTCTTGCCGGAAGGTCAAACGGTAAATAAAGAATATTATTTGAGCGTTCTGCGGCGTTTATGAGAGCAAATTCAACGAAAATGGCCAGAATTGTGGAAAGCAAATTCTTGGATTTTGCATCACGATAATGCGCCTTAGCACAACGCCATCATTGTGAACAAATGTTTGACCAAAAACTCAACAAATACCATTGCGCAACCACGGTATTCACCAGAAATGGCTCCAGCCGACTTATTTAATTATTTTTTTTAACTCAAATTACCACTTCGTGGCTAACGTTTTTGTTCGGTAGAAGACATAAAGGAGAATTCACAGCGAGAACTGAACTCAATTCCGGAAAACTCGTTTAAAAAATATTTTGATGATTGGACTATTCGTTGGCGTAAGTGTATCGTTTCTGAAGGAGCATACTTATAAGACTATAAAATAAATTTGGATGAATAACTTACATTTCCTGTATTATTGATCTTTTCCCGGTACTTTCTTGACAGAGTAGTATACAACGTGCCGCTACAATGGCGACATTAATTTAACACACGAGTAGGGCTAGTGGCCAGTAATCTTAAAAAATATGACAACATAAAATAATTCGTAATTTGAAAACCACCGCCTGCGCCGCTCGTCGACATATATGGCTCTCTCTCTATCCTTCAATTCGCCTACTCTTTGCACGTTATTCGTATTAATTTCATTGATGCGATGTTATGATCCGTGACCCTGCAAATAACCCGTGCGCTACAATTCTTTATGTCAGGTTACTCCAAGTTGCTATTTTAGAAATTATAAATAAATTAATAGAAAATAGCGTTTAATGTAATTAAAATTTGCCCATCAAACGATAACCCAAAACCGTATACGCGTGTTAAATGAATGTCGCCATTAAAGCGCCACGCTGTATAAACTGCCTAATCTAATTGAATTATCTTATTTATGACTTCTTACAGACATTATAATACTGTACGTGTATCAGTTTTGAAGAAATAAATATAATTGGTCACTAGTTCGATCTGTCAAAAAACGGTTAACATAGTGGACAGAGTATAACTCTTATTCGAATCACGGCACCCCAACTCTGAAAATTGGTTTCATATAACAGCTTAACCTTTGTTGCATCATCAACGGGAGCCGGCTTAAAACAGAGTTCAATTATAATTTAATTTAATACTTTATTTATTTTCACTTCAAGACACAAACATCAGTGTAGCCCTGGCTCTTGTACTTGTACTGAAATCCACTGACAGGTACTATCTGAAAGTGATACACGTAAATGCACCGACTTCGACATGCTCTGTGGAGACAGCCGAGGCTATGTACTAGGATATTGCCAAGGCAATGCACAGTACGACATAAGCCTACTAACAACGTTGCTAAGGGGGACTTTAATGCCAAAGTGAGATTACAAGAACGCGGTCCATCGAAAGTCGGACCGTTCGGCTTGGGGCGCAGAAATCACAGGGGGCAAATGCTGGTCAACTTTTTGGAGTCACCCCTGCGACTCCAAAAAGTCCACTTACTTTGAATTAATTGAAAATGAATTCATTTTTCGAAAAGAAACCCCAAAGTAATTGGACCTGGCAAAGCCCCGATAACGTGACAAGGAACGAGATAGACTTCATCATGACGGATAGGAATCATATATTTACAGATGTCTCCGTGATTAGTAGGATTAATACCAGAAGCGATCATAGGCTTGTCTTGGACCTATACTCAACGCGGACGAAGAAACCAGCGGGGCATAGTGTAGATGACCATCGACCCGAATTAACGCGCCACTACCGTATCGCGTATCGGCAAGGTTTGTGTGGGATGCCCCCCAGCTAGATGGACGGACGACCTATAGAAGGTGGGGTAGACTGGGTGCGGAATGCGGAGGACAGGGTGTTGTGGCGCAGCCTGGGAGAGGCCTATGTCCAGCAGTGGACTGCGATAGGCTGAGTTGATTGACCCATATAACAATATATACAACATATAAGTGCATCATTAATGTTCCGATATTGAATTCGTGTCATTATGAATTGTTAACCGTTGAACGGTTATTATTAGTGAAATGCGCAATACGGTCCATAAACGGCAAGCTAGATCCTCATTCACTTAGATTAATTACGTTTCCCTTTTGCAAGGAAAATTCATTGACGAATTTTTATTAAAATGAAATACACTAGGCCGCAAAGAAAGCGGATTGGTAATAAAAACCTCAATAACTTCCAAAATATTGGAGCTAGCTAATAGTTAATTGAATTTGATCAGAATACTGAATTTCTGCACAGAAAATGCCATATTTATAAACGAAAAAAAAGTAAAACTCTTTGAACGGTTGATAGCGACACACCAACAGTTCTCGCTGTATAATGCTGACTGCGCCCGTCTTCAAGTATTTTAGTTTCAAAGTTGTTTAAATTGAAAAAATCGTCTTTAGTTTTTATATATGGGTTTTAATACAATCACCAAAAAGAAATAAAAAGCTTATACTTCTTCCTAAATTTGTAATGAAAAAAATAAATTTTATTGTTTATTTTAAAAGGATTGCTCAAATATTTTAAAAAATATCGCATTTTTTATAACCGACCCGCTCGCTTTCTTTGCGGCCCAGTGTATGACTTTCTATTGGTTCCATATTAGCCAGCCACGCCTCGTGTAGTATGTTCGTAATAGAGCTCAAAGATCGGGGACTACGTTCGGGAGATATGATTTTTTTTTAGTAGTCAGGAAAACTGGCATTGGTTGGTAAAACGAACTTTTAAACAGAGCACAGAAAATGCATTTTCTACTTCTGCAATCGCTACCTCGTTTAGACGTGGTAAACAAATCTCAATAGCTCCATTGCTTTGTCTACCCGAAACCACACTGGCTTTTTCATTTATTTCTATATACTGTGATTATGATTATATTATTTTATTGTATCGAATTATTATGTTTCTTATCATGACTTTCTTTTAATCTACAAAATGTTAAAATCTCTACTTGATTGTTAAGTACCAATCATCCACGAAATACGCAAACTATCAAAATTACTTCGAACTACATAAATATTGCATCAGCCTGGCGACAAGCGGCGAAATGCGGAATCGGCAAAATAGTGACGCATTACTCCGACCGGACGGCGGCATCAATTACAAGAATTTACCTCACTTTTGTATCCAACATTGAACAATTGTCACTATTTTTATCTATAATTAAATTGTAATAATTTTCTTTAAATAAATCTGTTGCAATCATTTCGGTTTTTTTTGCAACTTGCCTGCCGGACTGACATAATTGGCGCAGTCGGTAGGATTCTCGAGGATCACCGTCTATCTACGGTCTCCTGGAGGTTATCAAGCCCCGTTCGAGGATCCGAATCTACACGTCGTGACCTGCAGCAAGGGTATCCAGACATCGATACAGCGAGAAGGCCGATATGCAGCTCATGTGAGTACATTAAAATTTTTTTGTGGATTGCTCATCCTAATCTTTAAGTTTCCCGTATTAATATTTTATCCAAGATTTTTCATCCAAGAGAATCGCGGAGCGTTAGGTTAGAGGGTAGGCAGACTAGTAGGTCTTGTGCCCAAGATTTAAACAGAGAAATTAATTTAGATTCTAGTGGTAGTTTAGATAGTTTAGAGAGTAATATGGCAGACTTAGATGGGATTTTTAAGGCCCTTCGATTGGTGCCCGAGTTTGACGGTAATGTGAATGTGTTAACCAGGTTTATTCAGTTATGTGACCAACTGGTAGATGAATTTGTTAACAAGCAGACCCCGCCTAATAGACTTTCGGAAATTGCTCTTGTTAATGGTATTTTAAATAATGTAACTGGCCCCGCGGCCCGATTGATCAATTCAAATGGCATCCCATCGAATTGGGCAGGTATACGCAAATCCCTTGTAAACAATTTCTCGGACCAACGAGATGAGACGGCGTTATATAATGACCTAGCGTTATTACCACAAGGGTCCGACAGCCCTCAGGAGTTCTATGAAAAATGTCAGAACCTGTTCAGTACATTAATGACTTATGTTTCTTTGCATGAAGATGTGTTCACTACTGTCGAGGCGAAAAGGGACCTCTATAAAAAGTTGACTTTACAGGCATTTGTACGTGGTCTCAACGACCCATTAGGCTCACGAATTAGGTGTATGCGGCCTGAAAGTATTGAAAAGGCTTTAGAGTTCGTACATGAGGAGCAAAATGTAGTATATTTACAGCAGCGCAATAGCCAAGTTTCAGACAAGAAATTTACTCCTCAACCCACATCAGCTAAACCTTTACCGGTACATAGTTTTAACATGCAACAACCTAAACCTTTCGCTTTTAATATGCCCGGTCCCTCTAGGGGTTCATATGGTCACCCAATGTTACCACAAGCACCCATTCACTGGCGACCTAATTTTATTAATCAATCTCAAGCTGGTCCATCACGCACGCAACAAATGTTCCGCGCCCCTCCCCCTAATCATGATCAGAACAACGCAAACACTAAATTTGTGCCACGTAATAACGCGCCCGCGCAGCAAACCAATTTCCAACAGCCTAGACCTATGAGCGGTGTCAGCCACTTTGTGCCGAGACTTTTACCACCTAGTGGCGCATTAAGGGGACATGACTGGACTAGGTCTGGTAATCCCCCAGCTAGTAATTATTTTAGGAGTAAAGAGATGAATTTTAATGATTGTTCTGCTTATTACGATTACGGAGATTATGTTACCGACTACTATTCCTATTACGAGCCTAACGAGTATTTTGATGGATATTATTACGCCGGTTTTGATCAGATTTGTCCCCAGCAGCCTGAAACACCTAACGTTACGGTAACCGATGAAGCAGCTCAGTCAGTTACAGTAAAGGAGGATTTTCAGAATCCTCCGAAATCAGACAAACCAAAATAGAGGTCAATCTTCAAACGCAACGCCAGCTTCCCTACCTACAAATTCGAAACCCCCCTCTAAAGCTTCTTATAGATACAGGTGCAAACCAGTCTTTTATAAGCCGCCATGCCGTTGAAACTTATTTTAATAACATACCACTAAACTATGACCCCTTTGAAGTTTGTAACGTTCACGCGGTGACACGTAGTAACTACTCGATTACCTTACCATGTTTCTCAGAATTAAACGACAGCGATTACATTACGCTTTTTGTATACAATTTCCACGACTACTTCGATGGATTAATAGGGTCGGATTTATTAGATAAGTGGGAAGCTTCTATTGATTTTAAGACTAAGTCGCTAGTAACAAAAAATGCATTGAATCCTATACAGGTTTACGACTCGCGAAATGCTAACCTATACGAAGATATTATACCCGCCGGTTCGTCAAAATTAGTTAAGTTACCAATTAATATTCAAGATGGAGAGGCTATCATACCGGAACAGATCATTTCTAACTGTCACATTAGCGAATGTTTAACTACCGTAAAGAACCAGAGGGGTATATTAGAAATTCATAATCCAAATCGTAGCGATGTTATTTTTTCCATGGATCGCCCCGTGAGTGCGCAGCTTTATAATACTGAGTGCACGCGCACTGAACAAGCGCCTCAACGTGTAAAAGAAGTGCTATCGCGTTTACGTACCGATCATCTTAATAAAGAGGAACGAGCCAACTTAGAAATATTATGTGCGCGCTATGCAGACGTATTTTATTTAGAGGGAGAGAACTTGACTTTTACTAATAAAATAAAACACTCAATAAAAACTAGTGACGAGATTCCTATATACACCAAAAGTTACCGGTACCCTTTTGTGCATAGACAAGAGGTACAAGATCAGATTAGTAAGATGCTGGATCAAGGAATTATTAGACCGTCAGATTCTGCATGGAGCTCACCTATATGGGTCGTCCCTAAGAAGGCGGATGCTTCAGGCAAGACTAAATGGCGATTAGTAGTAGATTTTCGGAAGAAGTTAAACGATAAAACTTTAGATGACAAATATCCCATACCAAATATTGCAGATATTTTGGACAAATTAGGTAACTGTCATTATTTTACAACCTTAGATTTGGCAAGTGGTTTTTACCAGGTAGAGATGAGCCCTACGGATATCCCAAAAACAGCGTTCACCGTAGAACATGGCCATTTTGAATTTTTGAGAATGCCCATGGGTCTGAAAAATAGTCCGTCCACTTTCCAGCGAGTGATGGACAATGTTCTTAAAGACCTTCAGAACACTATATGCCTAGTCTACTTAGATGACGTCATTGTGTTTTCTACGTCATTACAAGAACATATGGTAAACTTAGAAAAAGTGTTCAACAGACTACGTGAGTCCAACTTTAAAATTCAAATGGACAAGTCCGAGTTCCTCAAGCTCGAGACAGCCTACCTGGGCCATATTATTAGCAAGGATGGGATTAAGCCGAATCCTGACAAAATATCCGCAATAAAAAAATATCCACTTCCGAAAACCCCTACCGAAATCAAGAGATTTTTAGGTCTTCTTGGATATTATAGAAAGTTCATACCCGATTTCGCAAAAGTAACAAAACCCATGACGCAGTGTTTGAAAAAAGGCTCGAAAATTACGCTAAACCAAGATTACGTTAACTGCTTCGAGAAGTGTAAAACACTTTTAACCAATGACCCTATTCTAAAATACCCGGATTTTACGAAAGAATTTATATTAACAACAGATGCGTCGAATCTAGCTATAGGAGCTGTTCTATCTCAGGGTACTATAGGCACAGATAAACCTATCGCTTACGCCTCTAGGACATTAAACAGTAGCGAAATCAATTATAGCACCATCGAGAAAGAACTACTTGCGATCGTTTGGGCTACCAAATATTTTAGACCGTATCTCTTTGGTAGGAAGTTTAAAATCGTTACGGACCATAGGCCTCTCCAATGGGTAATGAACATCAAAGAACCCAACTCGCGTCTTACTCGATGGCGCCTGAAATTAAGTGAATTTGATTATTCAGTAGTTTATAAGCAAGGAAAATGTAATACTAACGCTGATGCATTATCCCGTATTGAACTACATAATGAAGAGACTAGTTCCCTCATAGCTAACCCTACTGAAAAACCATCCTCACTTTTAAGTAATTCAAAGACCGAAACCGTTCATACAGACGCTGAAAGCCCAATATTAGAAGTACCTATAACTGATTTCCCACTAAACAAGTACCACAAACAGATCGTTTTCACAGTGGTTGACGATGTGAAAAGTCGCCCTTCTGTTTCAAAACCGTTTGAGTCACACGTTAGGACACACATTCAGATTGCTAAAAGCAATCTCGAAGAGGATGTTATAAACGCTGTAAAAGAATATATTAATCCCAAAGTGAAGACTGGTATTCTCATTAATCCCCCATTGGCAATGTACGAGATTATTCCCATTATTCAAAGCAAATTCAAAAGTTCATCTATGGATCTAGTTTTAACCAAAGTAGAGCTAGACAATATTAAAGATTATTTAAAGCAACAGGAGATAATTCGTAATTACCACGAGGGTAAGACCAACCATCGTGGCATTAATGAGTGTTACCTGTCTTTATCCAACAAATATTACTGGCCAAAAATGAAAGAACATATAACAAAGTACATAAATGAGTGTAATGTATGTGGTCAAGCTAAATATGATAGAAATCCTATAAAACAAAGGTTTCATATCGTGCCACCTCCAACCAGACCATTTGAAATAGTACATCTTGATTTACTTAGTGTCGAAACGCAAAAATATCTCACAATCATTGACGCATTCTCGAAATACGCTCAAGCCTATCACTTAAGAGATGCGACAGCGGTTAGCGTCATACAGGCCCTTTTAATATTTAGCACGCACCACGGACTCCCAATAACTATTGTTTCAGACAGAGGACCAGAATAGACCAATCAGCTATTTTTAGAGTTTCTTAAAATGCATAAAATTCAACACCACAAAATTTTAGCATGCACACCAAATGAAAACGGTATGGTAGAAAGATTACACTCTACACTTTTGGAACATTTACGTATTTTAAAACTGGAACACCGTGGAGAATCTGTTATAAATTTGATGCCATATGCAATTCTAGGTTACAACAGCTCTATTCAAAGTTTTACCAAGTGTAGGCCCTTAGACTTAATCACTGGTCATTTAGATCCCCGCGACCCGTCAGATATTAATTTCACAGAAAACGTACTGCAGTTATATAGTCAAGAGCATCGTAATAAAATGCAGAAAGTATTTGAGATGATTAATGAGTCCTCCCTGCACGACCGTACATGGATTACCGAAAACATTAATAAAGATCGGGAGCCCGAACAAGAATATTTGCCGGATCAGCAAATCTTTGTACGGAACCCAACGGCTAGTCGCCAAAAATTAGCCCCTAGGTTCACGCGCGACACAGTACTAGCCGACTTACCGATCCACATTTATACAAAAAAGAAACGTGGGCCCGTCGCTAAGTCCCGCTTGAAACGGGTCCCTAATAGCAATCGCTTGTTACAGGATTGTCCTCCTGATCCTGAGCCTGGCACAAGCGGAAGAAATAACGTTGAATAGTCTGGATAATGGACCAGGCATCTTGCCTTTCATGCTAGGGAAAACAAAAGTTATATCCCATTACCACTCGTTTATCCAAGCGGTTAATTTAGATGCTATTCATAGTAATATAGGTTTAGAATACAGTTTCATAACAAAACGCTCTCTTTATATGAACCCCATATCAAATATCTTTATAGTAAAATCACACGGTTATCCGACCAGTTGGAATTGTTTCAGTCTAATCGAGCCAAGAGAGGTCTAATTGATGGGTTAGGTTCGGTTATTAAGAGCATTTCCGGAAATCTAGACTACACGGACGCTATTCGCTATGATAGCGCAATTAAAACATTGCAAGGAAATGAGAATATAATGGTCACGGAACTAAATAATCGCATTAGTCTAAACAAGCATTGGATGTCTCAAAACTTGAATATTCTTGATACACTGGTACAGAATCAGAACAAAATTAAGGTAGCCATAGATGAAATTATGATCAGTGATTTACGTCATGAAGAAGATATAGTTAAGTATGCCCATCTGGCTCAATATATAATAATGCTAGCGGATAACATTGAAACATTATCCGATGAACTGCTTAGGTTAGAAAACTTATTAGCTTTTATACGTGCCAAGAGCACTCACTTTCTTATGTTTAAATTAGATACGTTCAATAGTATGATAGAAAAGTTAAATGCTCTCTATGGCAGAGAACATGTACTAGATATTAGTTTTAGGGAATATTTTGATATAGTTAAATTAGGTTACTATTATAATAGCCAAAACTTAGTATTGGTATTTAAGCTCCCGGTTGTCTTTCCATATACCTATGACCTGTACAAATTATCCGTTGTTCCCAACAAAGATAGCAGAGTACTAATTCCTTCCTATCCCTTCCTAGCAATTCACGACAAAGATTTTATGTACATAGAGGCAGAATGCCCGAAGTCCAGCCGATACTATCTCTGCGAAGACATACTCAATCAACACTACAAGAGTCAGGGCGACTGCATCCACCATCTGATAACCACACAGCAAATCAATAAATCCTGCCAGTACACTATAGCCAAGCTGAGAACTGAAGCTGTGGAAGCGCTCGACGATCGCCACTACGTAGCAAGTTTCCCTGCGTCTACGAAGATTCGATTATCCTGCACCGAGACCCAATACAACACGATCCAAGGAAGTTATCTTATAACGATCCCAAAGGGCTGCGACGTGCAAACTCCGGGTTTAACCCTAGCAAACAAAGACGACCGATTAAAAGGACAAGTACTAAAAATTATGAACATTCCATTCAGCAACGTTACCAGCCACAATACTGAAGACAAAAGATTAACACTCAACTCTGCAGATCTCCGCAGCCTCCATGTGGCTACAGAACAGATATCTATGGAAACGCCACTAACTTTGAACAAATCCGACATCTATAGCGTGTATTATACCATCACACCGATATATATTGTACTATTGAGTGCAAGTGCACTGGGCATCGCGTGCGCACTACGCAAGTTTATAAGAAAGCGTTCGCTGGAAGCAACATTAAACCAAGCAGATAACGAAATGGAACGCGGCGACGCTTATACCGAGATTAACAACCACACCGCTGCTGCCCAACCAAGATTATCAGCGCTATTCTCGAACCAATCCTCTAATAGTCGCTGATCTTTGGGAGGGAGATGTTAAGTACCAATCATCCACGAAATACGCAAACTATCAAAATTACTTCGAACTACATAAATATTGCATCAGCCTGGCGACAAGCGGCGAAATGCGGAATCGGCAGAATGTGACGCATTACTCCGACCGGACGGCGGCATCAATTACAAGAATTTACCTCACTTTTGTATCCAACATTGAACAATTGTCACTATTTTTATCTATAATTAAATTGTAATAATTTTCTTTAAATAAATCTGTTGCAATCATTTCGGTTTTTTTTGCAACTTGCCTGCCGGACTGACATAATTTGATGGCTATTTTTAAGTGTTTATTATTTGAGGGTTTTGGCGCTGATAGCCGAAATACAGATGTGTAATTCATTTGTATCAAGAAATTATCGGTTAGTCCCCCTATGCTCTAGTCCCGCTATGCTCGACTCGTAAAATACCTACTAAAAAGTCTGGCTATGCACGACATCACATTCGCGGGCAGTGATGAAGAAAACTGTTACAGTCTAATATTTTATGTAACCATTTAAAAAGTAAATTAAGAAAACCTAGTAAATGTAAATACGAGTATGTTATCCTATTCTTAATCATCATGAAATATACTAAAACAGGTCAAGCTTTGCGCTTGTAATGAGAAGCATGTCTCGTGGTCATCATCGTCGGGGCGTGACGAGATCGGAGCGTAAACCTGTACGACTTTCAGCGAATACCATGAGGATATTCTGAGTATAAGGTACGCCACCCTGATCGAGACACTCATGATCTTCACCACGTCGCTCACAAGGAACCTATGGACGATAAACCCGACACGACCTTGGAACTGCTGGTCGCTCTCCCGGAAATAGAGCCAGTTTCCAGATTTGAGGATTACCGAGTCCTCCCCCTCTCATCAGACTTCAGATAAACCCACATACTCCATCGTAACCTGCTCAATTCTTCCTCGTGTTCGGTGATCTTCTCGTCGATCCGGAGTGTACGCGTGTTGTATGTTGCTGACACTGACATGGCTGAGACTATGGAGTACCTCAGTACAATGCTCGATGACCCCAGAAGAGCCTCCCAAAGATGAACATGGACAAAACGAAGGTCATGTCAAATGCCCATGTAATACCCACTCTCATGAAGATCGGAGACGCTACACTCGAAGTCGTGGACGAGTATTTTTACCTAGGAGAAACTGTCCAGTTGTGTAGGTCCAACTTCGAGAAAGAGGTCAATCCAGAATCCGGCTCGGCTGGGCAGCGTTCAGGAAGCTATGCAATATCTTCTCGACCCACAAACCGCAGTGTCTCAAGACGAAAGTCTTTGACCAGTGCGTGTAGCCAGTGGTGACCTATGGCACTGAAACATGGTCGCCCACAATGGGCCTTATTTGAAGGCTAAAAGGTTGTGGAAGGTTTCAGTGCTTTAAAAAGCCCAATAACTACAAAACGGGAGATGCTGAGTGCTGCCCTGCTAGGAAAATAGCGAAGTACAGGTACATCAATTCTATCGACTACCAGGGCGCCTTGAGCGTCATAAACTCATATCAGACCAGCCAGACTTCCGTGGTTAATACCTGCTGCTGACTCAGCAAAACACTGCACTGGCCTACAAACAGTCGATGTTTTTGATGTCTAAGCACATTAGTCGCCTACAGCAAAACTCGAATAAACACATTGACTCGAACGTGATTTAATTTTGTGCAATATTGACTTTAACCCACTTAACAATTTCTGCTGACGCAATATCAAATCATTTGTGTTTATCTAGGTTATAAAGTGCAAGAAACTATTTTACGCAAACTAAATAATTACGTATAAAAGACTTTTTGTTATTTTGATCTTTAAGGTAAATAGTATTTAAGTAAACTAGGTATAAAATAATTAATTAATTAACTTTTGTCATTATTTCAAGACCTCTAATGTTAAATATTGTTAAGAATTGTATTGTCCTACAATTACTATAAAGTATGCTCATGCTGCCTGTGATGCAGGTTTATCCTAGTAAAGGCATCTAACATTGACATTTGACCTTTGTAAGTTATTTCTAAGAGTTTATGTAAATATTTTAGCAATTTAATACTGAATAAAATATTTATTTATTTATTTAAAAGTCACCCAAAGGGCAATGGAGCGGGCAATGCTTGGAGTTTCCCTGCGTGATCGAATAAGAAATGAAGAGATCCGCAGGAGAACGAAGATAACCGACATAGCCTGAAGAATTGCCAAACTTAAGTGGCAGTGGGTAGGGCACATTGCTCGCAGAACAGATGGCCGATGGGGCCGAAAGGTTATGGAGTGGCGACTGAGTACTGGAAACCGGAAGACATAGCGTTGGAAGGCTTCCCACAAGGTGGACCGACGACCTGGTGAAGGCCGCAGGAACCTTTTGGATGTGAGAAGCACATAACCGGTCGAAGTGGAGGTGTTTGGGGAGGCCTATGTCCAGCAGTGGACGTCTTTCGGCTGAAATGATGATGATGATTAGTAAGATAGGATTTGTAACGAAGTCTACAGACTTCGCTAAATTTTGTAGGTCCAGTATTGACAAGGGTTATATGTTCTATTCATAAACATTTCTTAACTTAGAATTGCTCTGAAATTATTTTGTTTCCTTATCTGTCATTTTGATTTTTTTGATTGTCAGAAAGAGACAAAACAAATTTTAACTTACAGACGCTTACGCTTATACGAATAGCGCTAAATTTTTTTTAAACCTGATTTCAAACACTTTTCTTTCCAACAGTACGTTCAATTGTTTACATAGAATCGAAGAATTTCATGCATAGCGAAACTTTTTAGTAGGTATTTTTCGGGTCGAGCATAGCGGGACTAACCGGAAATTATAGCCACTACACACATACTACACGACTACTATTATATTACTGTTGGTCATGTGGGACCACCATTTTAAAATTAAAGGAAAAAATCGCAGTAAAGCCTTCAAATTATTATAAGCTTCGAAAGATATCTATTGCAGACTTTTTTTTGTAAATTTCATTCCTACCTTGCCTAAGGGGTGTCAATTAGGTGTCGCGAAGTCAAATGAGCGATAACCCTTTCCTTAACCTTTTAGGACAGATCATTCTGATGGACGGACGGCGTAGTGGCACCGATAGGGTTCGGGTAGAGGGGTAGAGCCTTTTCAGTCATGAACTTCGCAAAAAGAAATATTTTACCGACACAGTTTTGAAACTAAAGGGTTTTAGCGATCGATGCCTGTCGGCACTTCAGTTCTTCTTCAATCTTTGACCTAATCTCAATGCAATTTTCAAAACTATTTGTTAGTATGTGTCACTGTACCAGTGTATGTTTCAAAACTACCTAGCATTGTCTCGATGAAACATATTTCTAACTCAACTTTGGCTCGAACTTAAAATCGTTCCAATAGTACGTACCTGTTAGATCTGGATTTCCGGCGGTTTTGCCCTGTTGCTGAGTCCAAGCCGGAACTCATAGATATAGCCCGGTTCAGCATAGCTTCTTGGATATAGGCTTCGTTCAGACCTATATAACAAAATACATGCTATGTTTAATAATAAATAAGACAACATAATAATAAAAAAATATCCATGGACTTTTTTTTTCAGTCTCATGAATACCGTCCGTCTGGGGAGAACGAAGGGTTATGTGGGACTCCTACCGACTAAAACCCCACTGTTTCCTCTACTACCATATGTCGGGGGCCTGGGAAATACATGTACATTCGACGCACCCTGATATCAACCCACCATCCTTAGCGGGCCCCATCACCAAGTGCGGCTGATCCCACTACCGCAAGTCCTTGAAATAACTTAATAAAACTGGGCGATCCTTTGCGAGAAATCTATTGCGGAACCGAGATTTGCCTTGACTTTGATATAATTACGTTACTAAATTTAATACATAGAGGCTTTTCTTGGATAGAGGCTGGTCTAATCTGTATGCTTTTCACAATATTGACGCCGTTTACCTAGATACCTAATATCTAACTATGGGCTGATTTTTCCAGCGCCAGATAATTTTGTCGGAGGAATAACATTAAAATTTTGACAGTTCTGCCATACAAAATCTGTCAGACGTTAATTTTTTTTCACGAAAAAAATTATCCGTCGATTGAAAAATCAGCCCTATATTATATATATACCTATTATATGTATTGAATTCCTATCCAATATGGACGTACCGCCAACAGTTTCGTATCCGATAACCTGCAGAGTAGGATTCGTTTTCTATTAATAGGTTTGTGGGAGGCCATAAATATCAATCAATTTCTATTACTCGTACTGAAACACGGTAAAGGTAAACATACTGCTCATTTATAAAGTTTTTGTTTTGGGTCACCTATACCTATCATGACTAAGGGCTCTATTTGAGATTGAAACTTGTCGGGGAAACCCACACTCGTGACCTTCAAAAAAAATATTTTTAATTAACTTGAAGACCCGTTACGTTATTATTATTTCATTTCAAAAACAATATACATTGTGTAGAATATAGAATTGTTACATGCAAAATAATAATTTGAAAGAAAATAAGTTAATATGTCAAGTCTATAAATTCAAAAAAATGTCTATAAATAAATAAATGTCCAAAAGAATGTCCGATATAATGTCAAATGTAAGTGATGTCAGATGATTAGCCAAAGTCAAAGTATAAATAAAAAAAACCAAGTCAACCCAACAGTTTGTTACTAAATTATTGTTTATCATTTGACATAAAATCTGACACTGAGTAGAAACATTTTTCCATCAAGAAGACTTTCAATTTGTGTTTAAATAAGTGCTGGCTATAAATTGATAACTTTAAATCAGCTGGTAACCTATTAAACAATTCAACTGCTTGGTACCCGGAGCAATGCTTAGCTACATTAAAATTAGGTACCATTTTGTGTTTAAACTCCTTCCTTCTTGTATTTTCTCTTATCTTACGTTCCTCTTGTGATTCATACTGACGAATATACTTAGCAAAGTGATTTAGTATTACTAATATGTATAAACTAGGTACTGTTAATATTCCTAATTCTTTAAAATGCTCTCTGCATGAGTCTCTTTGTGAGATCCTTACTATAGTCCTAATGGCACGTTTCTGTAAGATAAACGCCTTCTGACAGTTATAACTGTAGCTGTTACCCCAAAGCATGATGCTGTATCTTAATCTAGATTCTACCAGTGCATAGTATATAACCTTAAGTTGCTTAATATCCAAAATATCTCTAAGGCTTCTGAGTGCATAGCATGCTGATGATATAGAAGAGTCAACAGCAGCTAGCTCCTGTTTCCAATTTAAATTCACATCTATGTTAATTCCTAAGAATTTGACTTTGTCTACTAATTTAATCTTGTCTTCTTTAATTTGTACATCTAAATTGTCATTATTGCGAGTTGTAGTCTTAAATAACATAATGTTAGTCTTACTAGTATTTAATAAAAGGCTATTGGCTGAAAACCAATTGCAGAGATTTTCGAGGCACTTATTTACAGTTCGGGTCAGTTCCTTTAAGTCATTTTCTCCAATTATTATATTTGTGTCATCTGCAAAGACAACAAGTCTTACATCGGGCTGAACGCTATGCATAAAGTTTAGTAAGTCATTTGTGAATATAATGAAAAGTATTGGTCCTAAAATTGAGCCTTGGGGTACGCCACGTTGTATATTTTTAATCCTAGACGTGTATACGACTTCGTGATTTGTGTCATCGATGCTATTCATTTCGACAAACATTCGTCTATTTTTTAAGTAGGATTTTAAAAGTAATAAAGACTTGCCTCTGATACCATAATATTCCAGTTTTGATAGCAATAGCTCATAATCTATCGTGTCAAAAGCGGAGCTGAGATCGATGAATAGCCCAGCCACTTTCATTTTGTTATTTAATTTATAAATTATGTCATTTATAAGAGTGTATATTGCATCTGAGCAACCCACGCCTTTCTGGTAACCAAATTGTCTTAAATTAATTATTTTATTTACATTTAAATGTATCATCAATCGATGTTTAATAACTTTTTCAAATACTTTTGACAAGGTTGGCAAAAGAGATATAGGTCGGTAGTTTTTTGGATTAATAATAATAATAATAATAAATTGTTTTATTGGGAACAACATAGGAACCACTTTTTGTTAGTACACACCTTAGAAACTACAGCTTAAAACACTAGGGTTAGTAACAAATTTAAACATTATATTACCTAAAAACTAATGAGTCATGTACTTACGAGGCACTTCATGCGGACAATGAAGCCGCATGAGATGCCTCAGCACAGGAGCTCCCGGGTCCTCAGCCACGACTTTCAGGATGCTATTGCTACTCCCCCGAATCCTCCTCACAAGCGATGCCACCTTTTTCCTGACGATGGCCTGGAAACCATCTGCACTCGATCTGGCAAACATCTCCGAGGCACTACAGAAACGGGGGAGTTTCAACATCATCCTGAAAACATTATTATATTGGACGCGCAGGGCATCTAGTGTCCCCCGTGAACAGCTGAACCACAGACTTCCCGTGTACAGGCCCTGACAGTACGCTTTAAACAAGGTTACAAGGTTATTTTGACCTGATCCGTATAACGAGAAAATCTGCGCGCCAGCATGTTTCCGCGGACCGCCAACGACCTGCGCTCCCTCTCCACGTCATCATCGTCTTTGTGCCTTTTTTGAATATTGGAATTACTTTGGCCAATTTGAACTGGTCCGGAAAGACAGACTCATCAAGACATTTGTTAAACTCGGATAGAAGTAATGCCAAAATGTCTAGATTCTCCTTCAGAATCGAAATTGGTAAGTCGTCAAAACCGCAAGATTTTTTATTGGCCATCTTACTAACAATCTTTGCGATTTCAGACGGTGTTGTCGGATGGAAAGTTAAATCACTTTCTACTCTGTTTGTCGTCTCCGATAGAAAAGACTTTGCTCTTTGCTTTTCATTGCTACCTAGTGACGATTTGAACACAAAGCTATCAATGAAATGATCAGCGACCTGCTGGGGATCAGTTATCAATTTATTGTTCACTTTTAAGTTTAAAGTCCTACATTGTCTATTTGTTTTCTTCTTTGTACTTTCATTTACTAGTTTCCACGTCTGTTTAGTTATGTTTTTAGCATTATTTAATTTACTTATTAGGGCCTCTTTTTTGGCTTGCTGAATAACTCTTCTATAAATTCTAATATAGTTGTTTTTATAATTTATAAGGCTGGTATTATTTAACGTACCTGAACATAGTATTCTTTTCATCTTACTTGAAACTTTAACCCCTCTAGTAATCCACTTTATAGTTGTGTTTTTAAGTGGATTTATTCTGATTGACTTCTTTAGATAACAATCCCGGAATGCTTTACTAAGGCAATTTATGAAACTATTTATTCCTATATCGGTCAAATTTTTATTACGAATATAATTCTTGAATGCGACATTATTTTTATTATTAAATATCCTTTTTTTTATTATTATGGTTTTCTCAGAGTTTTTAGATTTCCTATTGATATTGTCAAGTACTGCATTACAGAATAGTCCACCATGGCCGTCTGCCAAGCCATTGTGATCAACAAAACACTGATCTATGTCATCATCAGCAAGATTTGTAATTATGTTGTCTAAACATGATTGTGCATTGTTCCGAATAAAAGTAGGAGTATTTATTAGATAACGAAAATTATAACATGTCAAAACACTTAAAAATTCATCAGATTTCTTACTCTTAACAAGTACGTCAATATTATAATCACCACATATGATACACTTCTTGTTGATAAAATGTTCCATCAATTTTTCTAAACTAGTTATAAAACTCTCAAAATTTTTATCATAAGGTCTTCTGTAGCAACAACATAAGTAAAGCCCTGTTTCAAGATCTCTAACTCCACATATTTCAAAACTATCTGATCTATACAATTTTTTCACGAAATCAATAGTTTCACATTCTTTATCTGTATGTGCTAAAATCAGACTACCTCCCCTTTTTTTGTTCGACCTTGTGTTGTATGAAACTAAGTTATAATCGGTAATATTAAAGACTTCAGCAGATTGTGCATTTAAAAAATGTTCTGTTATACATAGGTAGTCCATATGAAAACCCGTGGTTGCAATGTATAATTCGAGCTCAATTTTTTTATTACTTATTCCACATACATTTTGATGAAATATCTTTAAACAGCTGGTTTTTTGCATCAAAGATTCTTTATAGATTGCATTTGGTACTAAATTAGGGACGAAAAAATTCACTGTCATTAATAACTGTACTGCAATTAGATGTAACTTTAGATGAAGGTGGGTCTAGTTTCATTTTATTAAAGTAATATGGAATAGTACCAGGTTTTAACTGACACTTTTCAGTGCCGGCACATACTTGCTTCATATTAAAATTACAGCTATTGCCATCTATAAATAACTCCAAATAGTTTTTCAGGTTCAGGAAGACATTATTCATTGCTGTATTGTTAACTTTGCCTGTATACTCAGAAAACATTTCATGTGAATATTTAAGATTTTTGTTAGTATCAAAAGTGTATGCATATTTGAAAACCCGGTTACTTTGGTACAATAGTTGATTAAAAGCTTCTATTCTAGTGTTAAACAAAATAGTGTCCCATCTAAATTTAAAGGTAGGACAGCATAAAATAATATTCGTATGCAATATTTGTTCGAGTTTACATTTTACATAATCAACTAAATATGCATAATTTCTAGAGACTAGAAAGTCTTTTTCACCAAGAAAAATTATACAAAAATCATCAAGAGTGTAATTTGCAAGTTTTGTGTCTAATGATGCCAAAAGATCAGTAATACCCGCTTTTGGCATACAATAGTGACAGATTTGCTTGTTTGGAAAGGTGTTTTCAGCCACCCCTAATATGTTATTAACATTATTATCGCTTATTATACATAACTTATATTGATGAGACTTTTTTACACTAGTATGACGTTGTATTGTCGAGGCCGTTGCGTTCAAAGAGATGCCGTCCGGGGTCAATCGCAACGGTTTATCGTCTTGAATCACGTTAGGTTCTAAGATTGTATCGTCCTCTGACGACGTTTGATTTGTTCCAGGACTTTGTTGTGTATTCATAAAGTCAAGCTTTGTTCTTATAAGGCACTTACGTTTTATTTTGGCAGCAGATTTTTTTGAGGATGTGTTAGTACATATATGTGTCAATTGGTCAATTCTTAATTTGTAATTAGTAATTATTTTAGCTTGAGTACTATTTTCTAACAACAAATTCTCTATTTCAGTTTCTGCAATTACTAACTTTTCTTCGAGTTGACAAAGTCTGTTTCTGAGTTCTATTGCATCGTCATTTGATTTTAAATATAAGTCAGGGTAGCTACGGTTTAACTCGCAAGACGTTGTTGAAGTAAGCGATGTAAATTCTTCGTCTTTTTCTGATGACTCTACTGCTACCTCGAACGAACTGTTTGCATTAGGAACTGATTTAATTTTGTTCCGTAATGTAACATTTTTAGTGTGAACCTCAGCATTTGTAGTAAGACGATTATTGGGCATTTTATGGTATTTTTGAACGTTGTATTAATTCAAAAAGTACAGCTGCTAGTGGGAAGCGATCGTGCAACTTGACGATTATGACTCTTCAGCCGATCACTTGAACCACTAGACCAATCGTGTTGACTAATGTACCGTCGAAATGCGTCTTCTGTTTGCGTGTTATTTATTTTAATCTCTCTCATAATTTTGTTAAAGTTTGCATGTTATTACGGTAAAATTTTAACGAACTTTATCATCACAACAGTTAATTACCATCAAACCCGTTAGTTTCGTTAACACCCTCGAAGGTTTTTTAAATTCGAGATGGATATTGTAGGTTCCGCACAAGTAACTGCTTGTCGGTCTGATTTGTTTACCTATAGGATTTATTGATTGTCACTTTGACAATAGTCACTTTTTAGTTTGGTGATTTTAGTTCAAATGTCGTATTAAGTCACTAGATAACACTGTCACACACTTATTACTAGTTTTTCCAATGTTTAGAGTTGTTTTCACTACAAATAACTCGGTGTTTACTTTTAAAATTAATTTTATATACGGAGCCAGTATTGACACTGTTTTGAACGAATGAGTTGAGATTGTGAGTGACTGTACGTATGACTGTATGTCGTTACTGTACGACGTTACCGGTGGAAATCGCCATCACAGTCACAAAGTAGTTTCCTTTATCTAATGGTAACTGACAGCTCTAATCTGAGCAAACCAATGAACTGAATACGAGTAGGTATATCCATATCATTATTTCGGTAGTGAGAGATGCACCTGACAGCCGGAGCCGCTAAATTTGTCTCCTGAGGTGGATTTAACTTAAGCGCAGTGTAGTTGCAGAACGAAAGGGCTAACCGGCGCGATAGCGATTCATAAACTTATCAAACAATATTATGGCTAAGCGGACTTTTTACAATATAGCAGTGATGTAATAAAGAATTAAAGAGCAATATAAATAAGTAGGACAAATAAAACCCTGAATTGAGCAAACCGTGAATTTTGTAATGCGGGTACTTAATTAATGTGAAACACATGTGAGTTCCGCTAAAGGATAACATCGAAAGAAAACCAAGACATAAAGGCTTGCAATCGGCAATACGTAGAAAGCAGGCATCGTGAGGTGATCCACTCATAATGTACCTTTATTCGTCTAGTGTTAATAGTCTAGTAGTAATACTGTAATATTCCTTCAAAACTTTTCAATAGTCTATGCCCAGAAGTTTATCACATGGACATCAGTTTCCAATTTGCTTTTAGACTTAGAATAGCAACAACCCAGGCATCATTCGAGTGTACCATAATATCAGCAATACAATATCTCAAAATAAAACGAAGACAGAGATAAATATATCCATCTCTAAAGGAAGATTTGTTACCCGTTTATGCACAAAAATAAGGGGTCGGTTTTTTACACAAATTTTTATTTAACTTGCAATGTTTGTATGTATGTTCGGGTCAAATCTTGCAAGCTGAATTAAAACCACTTCCTCTTATCCTACGGAGTTGAAATTTTAAATGTTAATTCTGTTTTGAAGACAATGCATTTTTATGATGCATAACTTGTCTGCTGACCCACGATTGGCTCCATACGAGAGATCTCCTCAGCGGTCATCAGCACAACCACGAAATTTTGTATACTCATTCAATTATGATAGCCCGAGAAATTAAGTTTTTACTTAATTTTATTATGTATTCTTTGCATCAGAATTTATTTGTTTAAATATCCGTTCTGTCACTTTCACTTGAAAGGTACTTATAAAGATAAATCCAACTAACCCACACACGCCTTGACACAAGTCGTGGTATGAAGCCAACTGAGTTGCACTATCCAAGACATGCCATATTTTAGAACGGGCTATCATAATTGAATGAGTATACAAAATTTCGTGGTTGTGCTGATGACCGCTGAGGAGATTTTTTCAGAATTTGTTATCGTATCAAAACTTACACTGAACTTTAATAAGTGTAAGAAGGAAGTTCAGGCTTTTAAGAAAATATTAAAGTTCTGTGTTATCGTAAGTTTTATTTGGTACTTTTTAGTTTATTAAAAGCTTGTTTTTAAAGGTTTTTACTTAATTTTTACTGTCTTTAGTAAAGTCGGTTATACCGACCGGGCCAGATCAGCCTAAACCTAGGAAATAGATAAGGTAGAACTAATCAGACTTCAAAGACAAAAAGTTTGAGTAAGAACTGGCTCCTGCTCTCCCAGAATCAATTAGAAGTCTTAACCGCTAAGACCCGCTAGGAAATGAATTTGCCAATTGCAAGAAGCTGTTCGAGCCAAACGCCTGCTCGTTTAGAATGAGGAAATCAACGTTGGGCTAATTAATTTGTAACTAGATGTAAGGATTATGTATGTGTACTCGCTTGTTGTTGTTTTTCTCCTTCCATTTTTGTTCGTCATCAAGTCAATACATGGTTCACTAACTATCAGCATATTTGGAGTTTTTTTGACCAGTCACCTAAAATTCTCCGACAAAGCGGTTATTTGAAATACAGAGAAATATTCCATAAGCCCGAATTTTACCCAGCAATAGGACAGTAATAGGCTAAGCATTAAAACAAACTATAGTCATCTATCAGTTTTTTTTTTACTCATCCGTTCTAAAAGTCATCCATGTAAATGTTTTATTTTTGTAAATTGTAAAAAAAAAAGAAAACTTGCTTTTTTGAAAATATGTTGTATAATCATCACTTTAGAGCCTTCATAAAGATCTAGCTAGACAATTTCTTTAACACAATCTAAAACATTTATGGTATTAATAAATTATATAGAGAAATAGCGCGTGGAAGCTTCAGCAACTGTGAAACAAGTGTGTATCGCGCAGTCGCGATGGCCTGTACCTACCACTAAACTCTAGCGTGTGCTATAACTGAAGAGGTGCAAAGCTGCATTTGCCACTCGGTCTCCGTGGTCGAGTGTGGGAACATTCGTCCATGGTGACTGAGCATAAAGCATATATAGTCTGTCCGAAAATGGATTTTTACTGTCGGCTGAAAACGAAATCGTTTTTTTAACTTCAAGTGTAGATTTGTACCCGGTTCATGGCAATGGACGCGCCCGCTGTTACATGGGACTTAAACATAAGTGGCGCAACGTGGGTGTACTATCGGTACAGCACTGCCTAACCCTTCGGGGAATACAGCCGTGATGTTATGTTATTTAACCGTCTAAACTCAAGTCACACGAAACTTTACAAAGACAATTATTAATAATCAAACAATCTAATACTACACACGAGCTAAAAAGCATTATTTCTGTATCTACACAGTTATTGTACTTTTCTTTGTTGTAACTATCAATTTTCTCTTAACAAATTACCCAACTGAAAGTATTCATTTGCCCGCACTTATTTTTATCGGCAACGGTCAAAAGTAATAATTTTTTTTCGGCTTAAAATTGCCGTAAACCGAAAATGAAATTCGGCCGAAGTCTAAGCATACTCGTATGTAACATCCAGTCTAATAAAAAGTAAGGGAAAGCGAACTTGAATGTTGCCTTAAATACTTAGTTAGGTGAATTAAAGTTTGAATAAAAAGTGTTTCTTTTATTGAAATGATTTCCTGAGAGCTGGTTTTTACTTCAACTTGGATTATGAGGTGAAATGGCAACGTCTCCATTGATACGAGAGCTGCAAAGCCTTACGAACGTTCTGACACGAAGGTAATAAAAACATAACTATGCAGCTTGTGGCTTAGGAAATAAGTAACAATTTTGTATGTGCTATATAACTGACTAACGCGCCGCCCCTGTTTCGCATGGTTTTTACGACTTGATAAAAAATCGAGATTATTATAATATAATGTATGTGTTTATACTGATATTATAAAGATCGAAAGATTTGATTCTTTGTATGTTTATTTGTTAGCCTTTCACGCTAAAAGGGCTGAACGAATTCAGATGAAATTTGACACATGGGTAGACCATGACATGGATTAGGACATACTTCTTAGTCTGATATTCTCACGGGATCGAGACTTATGCGGGTGAAACCGCGGGGTGCATCTAGTACTAAATAAAATCGGTCACAACACTCACCACATACATATATAAACCGCTCGGAAAAAAATCTATAATGAATGATGGTAAAAAACATCGGTTGCGAAGTTTCGAAGAACAATGCGGTCTCACAGACAGAAACGAAAAGCGGCTTTAATTTATGATATGTATAGATACTTACTACATTTACCTACCTGCCAAGAGTAATCTCATTTGACTAAGTGCAGTGGCCTGAAATAGCCCGCCAAACAGCGGAATCGGTTTTTATTTTCTATATTCAGGGGGCAGACGATTCTATCCTCTCAAATTCACCTACCAGTCGAGTAATTTTTTAGAGAATGTATTGCGAGTTTGCAGTATACATATATCTCCTATTTCTCAAAAGAAAATCTGAGTTATTACTCTCTTTCAGGAGTCGACCTATATGTACTTGTCTGGTAACCGTTGCAGCGTCGCCACTCACATATCAATACTTTTAGTAGATAGTCTGTCATTTACGTGGAGCTTGGAGGATAGTCCTTGGCTTATCGAAGTTCGTTAGTGCTATTTATTAATGCATAGGTTAATTAGTTAATCAAGCTATGCAATAATAAATAGCACTAACAACTAGGTACAGTTGTACCTACTACTGAACTACATTAAATTCAACGATTACAGTATTTTTCACTAACGCGTATTAGCATATTCTCACTTTTGTTCTTCAATCGGCTGATCAAGTTCTCAAAGAAGTGAGTGAAATTAAAAAAACGAACCAACCGATGTTTTAGTACAGGATACTCGTATTACGAATAAATATACTATTACTGCACGTTCCCATTACCTATAAGGCCAATAGTATTCACAGTAACTGGACTGAACGACGCCGCGGCACAGCGAGTTAATGAATAAATTTCTATGTATAAGAGATAACTTAAGATGAGAAAAAATACCTACTACTTAACAGTAGGTATTTTTTCAGTGTCAATGTCAGTGAGTGTCCCTGAATTTATTGTGCGCGTCAAGGGATCATTCATCATGTTGTCTCGCTTCACTTACACAACTCATTCGAATAAAGTCTTCCAAGTCTGTTCATGACAAGAGTCACCCCGTACCCCTCCTCCGTCACGCGAAGCTTTGCACACTTTAGAAAATAGTTCCTTTTTTTTTTTTAAACGTTGTCCCACACTAGGAATTTGTCCTGTATCGTGGGTGCGTTTACAAACATTTAAACTCACATACAAACAGCCAGACCCGGAACAACTACTTGTAGGCCATACAAATATTTGTTCCGTGCGGGAATCGAACCTTTGAGAAGCTTATAGAATTTGCGAACGTTATTGTTACACTCATCCGTTAGGTATATATTTAACCAGCCGTGTGCCCAATAGAGTTTTTCCATTGGCAAAAAAATTAACCCTATCAAGTGAAAATTCGTCCTCAGTGCTCACACGTTATAAAAGAATCTGTTGTATTCAATTTCACGTTTCTCTACTTTACCCAGCGACTTAGGCTGTGCGTTGTTTGTCAGAAAATTAATTTAAGATTTTTTAAAGTATCTTTATCATAATGGTGTTAAAAAGTTACTAAACATTAGACACAGGTCCTACACCTGTGTCTAATGTTTATTTTATTTATTTATTTATTAGATATAGGCACACCAACAACTTATTTACAAATAAGACATGTACAGACATTTACGATGGGATTCTGTGTAAATAAGTTACTTATAGGCATGCACATCATTCACAAAAAAAGGACGAGTCTGAATTACAATTGAAATAATTATCGCGAATAAAGAACATAAGGAAAAGTTAAATTAAAAATATAAATGTTTATATTTTTAATTTAACTTTTACTTATGTAATCAATGTGAATGTGTATCAATGTGATTAAGTTATGTAACTTAATCACATTGATATTGTACATTAAATTTAAATTAAATTAAGTACTAATAACTGAGAAAGAATTTACATCAAAAATAAATTTAAAAAATAAAACATTACTATTAAAAGTCAACAGTTGAACATTAATTACGTTATATTGGGATATGATTATTTTGAATTATATTCACAAAAAACAATTATATTCATAATAAAGTTATTATTGAATTATAATAGTAGACGTGGACAGGTCGATTTTAATGATTTTAGTTTTAAATTTTGGCAGACTGTCAGCGAATATATCAATGCTACTGTCAATAGATTAAGTGTACAAACGTTCAGTAACTTCTTACCTTATGGAATAAGTCAGATATCTATTCCGTTTATTTATTTACTTCTTACTTATTAAATATATTTTTAAATATTTTTATAAAAACCATCAGAAAAACATTTAAAAATATAAAAAATAATAGTCCGCCGGTATCGGGAGCAGGGTCCAAGCTGCCGGTTAAGGTAGATTATTATTATTAAAAGCATGTGATGTCTCACTCTTTCCACTTCTCTCTGTATAAAGCTGCTGAGGACCAGTTCTTATTGAAGGAGTCCTGCTCATCCCGAATGTTAAGGTAGAAGATAAAAGTACATATTATTTAACAAAGTTGTTTGAGATCGTGAGACTTATGCGTAAATGGTAATCCAGTTGATGTCAAAAACGCTACGTCCACAATGCCGTGCTGGTACAGTTTGGCGCTGGAGCATATTTATGAAAGTGAATTCTAGGTCTGGCCGGAAATACATGAAAGAAGACTAAACGCGTTCCCTATAAAGTCTGTGCGTTGTAACCATGAATGATAGCTTAAGGAATAACGTGATCGTTGTGGTCTAAAAATGGAATACAAGGTGGTGACAAAATTGGTGTTTCGGGCATGCTCGGAGACTGAATGATAGGCGATTTAGAACAAGAAATTTACTAGGCAGATGTTAGTGGACATACTTAGAGACGCCCAAGAAGAACATACATATAGGTACTCTGTTATATATGTGGCGTTCAGTAATGTCTAGTATGGGAAAAAGGGGTGAGCTCTATTAATGTATGGATTGTTATTATTAACAAAGGATAGCTTATAGTCTTTAGGTAACTTAAAACCTAATCTCAAATCAGGGTCGTTATACCTACTGTTAATTGGAATGTTTACCATTAATATACTGTATTGGAAATCTGTCTACCGATCCTTTCGCAGTCCACTGCTGAGCCCTATGGTTGACCCTGTGGTTGAACCGGCCTGTGGCATTTCCCTTTTATACATATATGTACATATATATAGAGTAACCTATAAAAATAAATGAAAGTTTGCGAAATCCCGGCATAAAAAGCAGCTGTGCGATCATAAACTTTTGAACTTGAATAGATTTCAACCTTCCTAATCACTGCGCTCGCTGCAGCTGCCAACAAAGTAAGATGAACTGTTTCTTTGGGAATAGATAAACAAACTGACTGCCCGTCTTTGTACCGCCCCCGGCCGCGCCGGTGTTCGTGTCTATTTGTAACTCTAGAATGGTCTAGAACTGCAATCAATGGATCCAATATAGTAACTGGCTTTCAACATTCCCAACTTTAATTAAATTCCACGACTACAGGATGAACTTGAGTAGCGGACTTGTCAATGAAACCTGAACCTTGAAATGCTTTCATCGTCATATTCTGAGGGGTAAATCTCTTTGACTAGCTGCAAAGTAAATGCATTTACATTTCCCGATGAGATAGTGGACTATTTGAGAACAGAATCGAAAATGGGTGAATATGAAGTTATGTCGGCTTTGGACGCAACGCGGCAAACATACCATATTTATTTATTTATTTACCATTTATGTACACACATATATAAACAGACAATGAAAAACAGAACAGAAAAAATAGGTACAGAGGTGAGGTGAGGTGAGGTGTGTGAGGTGGTGGTGATACCATGAGGGTGCAATGTAATTAGGTAATCCACAGCCTGTCGGAATCTACCAGAACGACGCATACACTCCCGTAGTTTTCGGACATTCCTCACAAACGCGGGGGTAGGTTTTAACGTGGCGCTTCATCTCCATAATCTTTAGTAACATACTTTAGAGATTATGATATACATACTACTTAGTTTATGGCATGCAACCTTTTCTAGTAATTATAAGATAATTACATAAAATGAGAAGATAAACGCCAATAACAAATTAGGAAAGGAGTGAGTTTAGCTGACAAGCGATGTCATGAATGTAAAGGAACTTAAAACGATTCCGTCATAATTATTTATTTTATCTGAAAGATATAGTTTGATTGATGTTCCTCCCCTACACTACCTACTTGTACACTCAACACGGAGTATACGAGTAGATAAGGGATACTTTAGCAATATCTAATAAAGGGCTATAGAGTAGGTATAACGTTTTTGCATATGAATATTCAGTTGACCACTGAAACTGAAATCTCAGAGGCGGTAAACCTTTTCGTTTTGGGTTTTTTTGAGGAAATAAACAATTCATAACCCAGTATCAAATGAATGAGCTCATCCCAAGACTGTAATCATACCTATATTTCGCCGTACCGTGGGTGACCATATAGGTACCTACTACAACTGGTCAGTCACCATAGCTATTGCACAGACACAGAAAGTATATATCTATTTGTATCACTCACTATGTATGCTGGGCGACATGTCACCGAGGGTTTGACTGTCGGTGAGTGCGGGACGACTGCCGGCCAGGCTGTCCCCTTCGCTCTGCTGGTCAGGCAGGGTCTGTTCACTCTGGCTCATCGACAGGCTGGAAACACTCCGAGCGGGCGTCGGTGACGACTGCAGGCTTGTCATACTTCTTTGTAGTTCCTCCTGAAATAACGTAATCAAGAATCAATTTTCCAAACTAAAATAGTACTGTTTCGTAAAAAATATATTCATGAATAAAATCCTCTGCACATGTTTTCCTCACCGTACTCGTTTCATGAGAATGAATTGAAGCGCAGCAAATCGAATGAATATACAAGGCCCTCTGCTGACGAATCAGACGACCCTTACGGAGCCCTATCTTCATTAAATTATAATACAACAATATGCGATTTTGGCAGATTATCTATTTTAGACAAGCCGCACTGTGCCCACTTGGTGGATTATGCTGGGACCCAATTCCTCCAACAGAGAGGTGGCCTATTTCCCAGCTGTGGGAACATTATAGGCTCATTATGTATCTATCTCTTGCAAATTGCACCATTTAATAGACGAAGAATTTTAGTTGTTTGTTAAAATATTCTAAAATATACATTTTAGAATATTTTAACAAACAACTAAAAAAGCGTACAGAAATAATGAGCCGGTAAATATATACATATTTACCGGCTCATTATTTCTGTACGCTTTAATGGACATAACCTCAATCATCAAAACAAATAAGAATCAATTAATTATCTTGTTTGTTGCCTATCTTTATTTATAACATAATTACACCTTTTGCAGTCATAATTAGGGGCACAATAATATGTTTTGATTTTGTCAAACTGTCTAAAATGTAAACTGTTAAAGAACTGTTTATATTTTAGACTTTTTTTTTTGTTAGGTGTATAGACTTATTATAGCACTGTGACCTAAACCCGCACTTTTCTGTAACTAAGTAGTCTGCAGGCATGGCGTTTAGCACCAAGTCACACGTATCGTAATGTACTATTTCGTTTTAAGCAAAGCTAATCAAAGCCTTAAGTTATGTTTGTGAAACTATTTCATCAGTACACGCGATTTTATTTATATTACAGAGATACGATATTTATTTTCCTTTATCTACTGAAGAATGCAGTTTTGTTCATTCTCTTATGCGGGCTTTACACAGGTGCCTATAGCCGCTTGATTTTCGCCACACGGCGATAATCGACTGTCTAAATGGCAATTTGGGTAGGGCGTAGCCGACTCAAATCTCAAGTTTCAAAGTAGAGTTCTTTTTGACTTTTGTCGTGCGGCCACAGGTTGCATGCGGTGGGTGACTAAAACCGACCGTGAAAATGCCCAGTCGCAGGCGATCGCCCGCGGCATGAAGGTCGCCATTTTGATGCAAATCCTATGATTTGCATCATTTGCAAAAATCGCAGGTGACTATTCACCTGCGATTTTTATCGCCCTGTGTAAGTGGGTTGGCGATTTGGTAGGCGACCAGCCGCACGGCGAAAATGGACCTAGTGTAAATCTCCCATTATGTCATAAATATACAATGACATCACCTAAATATTATACAAACATAAAAGGAGTAACGCAGAGAAAGATAAGTACCTACAGACAGTATACCGAGGACATTGTCAAGAGAACCTCATTTCTGAGGGTCACGACGTCAAAACGAGCACAGAATACTCGTATTATTACTCAAGAAAGGAAAAGTTTCCGTTATTTTTATTCATATGAACGTGTGCACTAGAAAAATTAATAACATGCTCTAATTTTCCCATTCAATGAATGAAATAAAATATTTATTTTGCGTAAATTCATTTTCAATTAGGCGTGGATATTTTAATTCATAATTATTCACACTCAATCGGTCCATTTATTTCTGCAATGTCAAAATTATACTGCGAGCGATATTTAACTATTGAGCGATATATTTTTTTTTGCGATTAATAATTGTAAGGTATATAGAAATTGTTATTTATTTGTGTACAGTAAAAAGTTAAGAAAGCAACTTAATAATAGAACGGTGCCTCGACACGTGTCGTGAATATTTCTGTAAATAATGTATTAACATATTTTACAGCAATATGACATGAGCTGAGAGTTCCTTCTTTGAAGTCGGATACAATGGCCGACATATTCCTATAGTAAGTAAGTACGACGGGGAGAAACTTTTATTCGAAAGAAATTGCGAACATTGAAAACATTTGATTTTCTAAGAACACGAGTTTTAATAAATAGGTACAAAATATTATCTTCATAAGTTATTTTAAGAAAACTAGCATTTTATGCGATAATGATGTTCCCGGAATCTATGTATTTACACATACATTGAGCCTTCAGCATGTTTCTTTCAAATTTTGTGCATGTGTGTAATATACTAAACACCTTCGATAGGGACAAAAAGGCTTCAAAAGGCAGAACACACAGAAGTACTCATAAGCCTTAGTGGCTCTAATAGAAATAACAATACTTACTGGATGATTGTGCAGGGACTCTCCATAGTCACCGTTGAATGCGCTGCTCTCGTTCAACGACTGCAGAGACACCGACATGGAACCCCGTCTCTGAATAGATTGACTTCTACTAATTGACTGACGTTTAAATATTTCTGTCGTATTTTTCAAAAAACTATCCATTTTTTTTCTAAAAAATGAAGATTTCCTCTCTAGCGGAGATTTCCCAATTGAATTCAGATCCAATTCAGATTGTGACAAGCCCCCGCGTCTAGATAACATAGTCTGGTCCAGAGACAGCTTTCTGTCGCGAACCTTCTCTAGTAAACATTCGCTCGGGGGAGGTAAATCGATCTTGACGTCAGCAACAACAGGATTATTTTGTTTGTTTTCTTCGCTAATTTGCACGAAATCTGATAATCCCTCTGGTACACTGATGGATTCGTGTATCTTCGTGTCAATTAAACTGTTGTGTTCATCACAAGCGGCTATAAGTTCTGCTTCCGACTCATTAGTTTCAACTACTTTATCTACAGTTTCTTCTAATTTACTTTCGTTTGTGTCTTCACTACTATTGGAAATGACAATTACGTCGGAATTTGTTGCACTAGGAGGTTCCCCTATATTTTGTTCGTCAATATTTTCGTTTTCGCTATTTTGATCTTCACTATTTTGATCGACCCCAAACATATCTTCATTATCGTTAAAATCTTTATTTTGCATCACTTTACTGCCCCTTGGGGCTTTTATTCGCATGCTACTGTTCATTTTTACAGTTCTTAAAATCTCTTTTATTTTAAGATTTTCTTTTATCGCCTTTACGTCAGTTATAAACAAGGGAGCTGGATCTTTGTCGACATGCTTCATCGGCTTTTCCTTTTTAGACTTTTGCCTAAATCTATCCATTTCGAAACACTGCACAGCACTCACAAGAATCATATAAACACTTCACGGACAACAAAATCAGTGTCACAGCATTTTATTGAGACAAACATTTATCAACACGTAACTAGCGCACAACGTTACACCTGTACAAACCGTTTAATCATGGTGATGGCGGTAACGATAACAATATGTCGACGAAACCGAACGGCATCGCGTCGCAAACCAATAAATGTGCTCACAGGGCCGCCACTCGCACACTTGCCGTACGAACAATGCGATAAATTAATATCTTGATTACATTATCCTGTTATTATTAGATGGTTTTCCTGGGCATAATCCGAGATCGTATTGGACGTTGTCAGTTCAAAAAGAGCTACGTCATTAAAATATAATAAAAGTAAACACGTTTCCTCCGGCCTCTAGTCTGATTAGTTACATGTATGTCTTCAACTCTAAAGATATCTCGTGGCTTGTGATAATCTGTGATAATGTATCGCTTAATCTATACCATTTTTATTTTATCTCTAGTCACTGTTGAACGTCGTACATCGAGTAGAGCGGTAAGTCTCCAGCACCAAGAGCATGACGATCGCGCAGTTACAAAAATTATTACACTTATTTTCCACTATGGCACATCGTCTTATCAGTATATAACTGGCAAATATTTATTTTATGTGTAACGATAATAATGCGAGGTATTCGGTCCTTAAACAACTCGAAATACCTATTATTAATTTGTTAAAGTACGATAACAAATTGATAAGATCATTTCCTATGATTACTGTATCTTATCATAGTTTACGTTGCATGTTGGAGATGTTGCAAGAATTTGAATGTTTGTTGACGAATCGAGTGATTGTTATAATGATTACTAATTTTCAGGACTATTATTACAAAACCCTATCATTGAAATACAGTTTAGGCGAAGTCAGATCGATCAAAATATACAAATATGTTCAGGATGTAAGCACTAAATAAGTTATGATATGAGTCTACTAATTCTGAATATTGTAATAACATTGGGCCGCAAAGGAAGCGGGACGGTTATAAAAAATGCGATATATTTTAATATTTGAGCAATCCTTTTTTAAATAAAACCTAAATTATAGTTTATATCCTTCCAAATATAGGAAGAAGTAAAACCCTTTGATTTATTTTTTGTTATTGTATTAAAAACAATAAATTTAAAAGAACGACGATTTTTAATATTTGAACAACTTTGAAACTTTAAAATGCTTGAAGACGGCGCAGTCAGCGTTATACGAGCGAGAACTGTTGGTGTGTCGCTATCAACCGTTCAAAGAGTGCTCCAGTGATTTGAAGAGACTGGATCCAATATTCGCAGACCAGGGACAGGCCGAACAAGGTGCACGTCAACGCGGGGAGATCGATATTATGGTGTTGAGAAATCGATTTCAAACGGCTGTTGAAGTCTAAAATCACTTTCTACGAGTACATGCTTGAGGGAGCAATCCGAGCACGTGTACAGTGAGGCGGCGTCTTGCTGAAGCGAACTTGAAAATGGTCCAAAACTCGAAACGCGGCATCGAAATTCAAGGCTGAATTACGCTAGAAAACACATGAATTGGACTCTGGATGACTAGTCAGGAGTAATGTTTTCGGACGAGTCAGGGTTAATGCTATACACGCACGATGGGAGGCAAAGAGTCTACAGACGACCAGGGGAGCGCTATAACGGCGGAGGCTCCATACACGTGTGGGCTGGAATTTCTTCCGAAAGCCGCACTGTGATAGTGGTAATAGAAAATGGCACTTTAACTGCAGAAAGATACGTGAATGAAATCATAAATCAGGATGTTGGCCCATTTTTAGTAAACATGTGCGAGAACGCCATATTTAGGTATGCCAGATAACGCTCACGCCCATACCATAGCTTGGATAGTGTTGGTCAACCTTGAAGATGTCGCTATCACACGCATGGAGTGGCCAGCACGCAGCCCAGAATTGAACCCCATCGAGATGCCTGGGACGAATTGGGACGAATTTTGCTGATTCCATTTCGCCTGATTCCTGATTTTCCAGCACTGATAGAGGAATGGGAGACTATTCCTCAGCATCGGCTCCGAAATTTGGTGGAAAGCATGCCAAACCGTATAACAGCTGTATTACCAGCTCGTGGTGGCAATACAAAATATGTGAAAATTGCATATTTGATGCCGTAGTACATTCTTCGAAATCTGGTGAAAATGGTCAATTTTACGTTAGATTAGGATATTATATTTTTTTTTTTGATAATTTGTAGTTTATTTAGTATTAGAACTTTGTACATATTAGATAATATATATTATAGATAAATATTTATTTACTTACTTTTATTCAAAATAATCTTAAGCTTTTATGACATCTATTTAAGCACTATAAAATTGTCTTTAATACAGTCTTTATTTCATAAAGCTAGCTCCAATATGTTGGAAGTTATTGAGGTTTTTGTTGCCGACCCACTTTCTTTGCGGCCCAGTGTATTTTGTATTGATTCAAAGTAGTTTAATTAATCCAATATTGTGCAATTTTGAACAAAGGAACTGGCTGTCAGTTATCATAAGGGAAAGGTATACAAGCAAAAATAATCTACTCACACTGGATGTGAGTTAGTCGTACATCCAGTGTGAGCATGAACTCTGGAGTTTGGTTCGGCATTTCTTTTCAGGGATGAGTCAGTAAGGAAATTACGGCGCGGTTTTAAAATTTTGACGTCAAGTAGTTAAGTAAAATACGCGCGAAACTCCGTATGATACCGTTACTGTCCCTGCCATCACATGGTGCATCACATGGTTATGGGGCGACCCCTAAGGGCGACAGTAGTACCAAAAGGTTAAAGGATCAATGGTTCAGCAATTTGTTTCAAAATGATTCAGATTCTGATGGATAGTGTGTTACGCAATTAGGCTGCTAGTATATAATGGCATGTCCTAACCAAAATGAGCATCTATAAAAGCTACACAATGGTGCATTTAGAAGTTTATTTGACCTAGATTTTAAATAAATTTTCCGTTTTCAGTTTAAAGTACCTAGCAGTTTTATATTTAATTGATAACAAAAAATATTTTTCCTGGCACAAAGCTCATTCTTTACACGTCAAACTATTAATTGCTAATAATTTTCTGTCAGGCGTTTTTACACATAATTAAGTCATTATCGAATTTCGATTTAAATAACAATTAGCGTGACCTAGTAGGGCTTGACTAGACGTGTAAGACGTGCGATAAAGATACACTTTCCGCTTGTGTATAAAAAGCCAAACTATGCAATAAAAATTAAAAACTTTCCTACTGGGTGATATGAATACCTACACATCCATCGCTTTGCAGCTTAGCACAGATGTTTATAACTTATGCGAGAATTCTATATACTAGTAAGGCCATCAGCTCCATCTACGGCCGTCAGAACAGAAACGACAACAAAACAAAACAAAACTCGACACTCATTGTATTTTATTTTTTCAACACTTCACACTACTCGTCAGACTATATAACTAAAAAAATATATATAATTAATTTTAATATTATTAAAACTAACTCTCGGCATATGAGTGCGTAAAGGAATACGCCTGTGTTAAATCTATACTAATAATAAAGCTGAAGAGTTTGTTTGTTTGAACGCGCATCGGAACTCTCTGGAACGTCGCGTCAGTCTGATTTGAAAAATTCTTTTTGCATATGTTAGCCCTAATCTTGAGGATTTATTTATTTAACATCACGTTATGACCCTAAGGAGCTGAGCAAAGAGAAAAAGGCAGAAAGGTCGCTAAGCGAAAACGAAGTGACTAGAAGTTAAAATAAATAAAAGAAGACCGGTGAAAAGGTGGTAGGGTGATCTTAAAACAGGTTGGCGAAGAACCTGTAGCTGCAATGGTTACGGTGACTACCCCGTCTCAAAAATCTACCTTGTATTAGTATACAAGGTAGATTTTTTATGTTAGTACATAATTATCTCTTTTTTTACTGTACTAAAGAAATCGCCAGTGTAACAACACTGTCATGGCTGTCATTGGGAGCTAAAATTATGCATCATGCATGGGTGCACTGTTTATCTCTGTTGTTCGGGTCGCTCGACGGAAGAATTTTAATGCAATATGTTCCTATCTGCGAAAACCAGCCAGATATAATAAGGAAAATACTACGCATTTTTATTTTACTATGAGTACATAGATTTATCTTATCATTTTATTACATGTCTATTTTACAGCTGTTATTACAGATAGAAAAAACACTATTTGCGTCAACGGAAATTAAAGACATGTTCGATTATATTATTATTAGAATGTTCGTTCCCCGACTACCAAAAATTGTGTCTTTCAACCTGCTACGAGTATATGCATGATAGCATAATTGCCGAGCGCACAAACATACCTTTGTGTAGTCCCTACTATACTGGTATAAGGAGAAGGCTATGTATTTAATCGAATCTCAAATAATTCCCATTTTGATTTCCTATTAATAAATATTATAGAATACCATCCATAATTAGTGATTGCGCCTATTTTATTATATTTTGGGGACCTATACATACTATATCTGCAACAAAATTGGATGTAGCGCACGCTAGCCGCTGCTGAGACACCTAACCGTGTGGCCCAACCACACGGTTAGGTGTCAGGGGTGTCCTAGTTTAGGTACTGCGACCAACTGGGAAAAAAGGCCAGAAAATAAGAAGAGGAACGTTTAATTAAAAAAGTTTGCATCATTAGAAGCCTAAATTTTTTTTTGTGGTTCATTCATTTAAGAAAGTGTTCATCATAAGAAGATCAATAAGTTTTTAGAGGTTCAGTTAAATATTTCCCTTAGGTGAACCATTACACGAGTGCACAATACCTACACCTGTTCGTCATACGTGTTACATAGTCGCAACGTTCGCGCCAATCCGTGTATAGAATCACTGGGGAAGGACGTACAGTCACGAGCACCAATATGTCAACCCTTGGCAACTTTCAATTGCGCTTTTTTTCGCTTTTCTTTTCGATTTTTTGTTGAAATATGAGACATTACATAAACCTATGGGTTCGAAAATGCTATGTTCGTAACAACATAAAATTTCATTAAAAAATAAAGGAGTAAATCGCTTTTGAATAAAGCCGAGTGTATACATACTTTTGCTCGTGACTGTACGTAAGATGCATCAACCTAAATGTAACAAAAACATAAAAAGTCACATAAATCATTACCTACAAAAAAAAATGCTTGTTATAGGTATAAAATATATTTTCGATACACACCAAAGGCATTTGAATACATTACATTTCCGCTTTCGTATAAATAACAAACTATAATATGTCGTAAATATGGCACATCTAGGTAAAAGTACGGCCTTGTAGAGCGTCTTTGCCCTGTCTTGGGGCGCTTCCCCCGCGAAATTAAAATTTTCTTACGTTTATTTGCAATTTGCGTTGTATGTATATTGATTTAAAATACGATTCGCGACATACCTTACGTAAGTATGGATTTACAGAATTATAATCGTTAAAATCGTCAATAAAATCCCCTAAGTTCATAATTATAATCCTATTGAATGACTATTTCCAGAATTATCAATAAATTCGTACTTACTTACTTTCTTAATACCTATTCTAACTATTGCGATAACTAATTCTAACTATACTTACAAAAATATACATGAATAAACCTAAAATTCAAGTTGATATATGGTCTGGGTAGCAGAAATAGTTTTAAATTAGATATGCTAGTATTTTTTCTAGTATAATCTCAATATGTCTCCAAAGCTTTTTTGCCAATTGTTATTGAAATTAAGTAGGTAATAAAGCTGAATTGTTTCCTGAAGTTTTTTTACGGGAACATCGCTGTAGAAGCCATTACACAATCGCATTACATTTACTGTAAACCACACACGATTGTCAATTTGCCTTGCAATGCAGACCGAATGATTCCGGGGCACGTGGCCAGCATCCAGACATTAACGTTAGTAATGAATTTACATTTTGTAAATTGTTACCATACATACCTTCCGACACAAGTATACATGTATCGGAATGCTGTGTCATGACCTTCGGATAAGTTCTTGTTTACTAATGTAGCAGATCATTTATTTTCATATACATTTATTTAAAATTTATTGTTGAATGTATTGCCTATCTGGAGACTGCAACAGAGGGGTCAGAGTTTTTTTACGAGTATTTCTTAATAAAAAACTTTGGGTAATTGCGGAACACACTAGCAGTACAGCAATGGCTTTCATTTTGACTGTTAAACAACAATCATAGCGTTACGTTGTTGAGCAGATATATTTTCCGAACATATGAAGCAATGCATTAAAAATATCCTTCAAAATGATTCAGAATGAGATTGAAAGTATGTTGCGCAATTAAAGTGCAGCAGTGAGATTCTGTAACCATCTCACCGTGAAAACTTAGGTGAAGTGAGCGTGGAGTGAGCTGTCATTCCAAATAATGCTAGGGATTGACACTACTGACAACTTACATCAAGCTCACTTCACTTGAGTTTCCACGGTGAGATTTTTACAGAATCAACGGCGGGTCTTAAAGTTAATATTTCTTTTTATTGACAATTTTATTTTTTTTGTGTTAACTTTTTTCATTATTTTACGTTATCTACTTTTAGATTTAAAAAAAAAACCTTTAAATTTTACACCGTGACGCCTAGACTATAAAATAAACATGAGCAATGCTTGAACTCGGCCATTAGGTTACTCGTTTAGTATTTTATTTCAAACTAGCGGACCCGGCAGACGTTGTCCTGCCCGGTTGAAACGTCAGAAGTTGCACGGTTTCGATTGGTAATTTCCTATGGAGAGGAGCCGGCAACAAAATCCACGGTTACACTTTCGGTTCAATCGTGCCGTAGTAACGTGTTTCTTTCCTTTTTGAAAATCATTTCAGTCAAAGGACAACCATTGCTGCATAAACGTCTCCTCTGAGTATTGCCACCACGACTGATCACTTATTCACAGAAAAAATTGCGTAGTTTATTATTAAGCTGATTTTATTGAACATTAGACTTAATAGACAAAGCAAGGGCTAAAATATGGCGATGAGAGCGAGATGTCGGAATCCAACATAATCAAAGTTCAGCCGCAAACACGCTCACACTAGCTGAAGCTGAATAGAAACTGCTTTATCCTTACATATGAAAAAAAAAAAACCGAACGAATGCGAGTAGGACTCGCGCCCTAGGGTTCCGACTAAAAACTGTACCCGCCTTCACTCATGTAACACAGCCACAATTCTGAATTGAAAGACAAACTTAACTTTTTAGTTGAGAAAATATTTTCCATACATCGACATACGTCACGGTCAATTCTTCAACTGCAAATGTAAGTTTATAGCAAATAAAAAAAATTATACGGTTATACCGTATAATTTTTTTTATTTGCTATAACTACAAATTAACAATTTTCGAATTTATTCCGTTACTTGTGGTGTAAGACCATGACATTCTTGTCAAATTTCATGGTTCTATAGGCCAACTGGAAGTACCCTTTTTAATTTACTTGAGTTAGCAAAATAAGCGACATAAATGGCAATATATTTTGGTTGTGTTGACTAAGGGACCGTAGACCTAAGTATTTGATATTAATTTCAACTTGATAACTCCACGCGTTTTTCAGAAAAAAAAGGGTCTGACAGGAAGATAGACTGAAGGAGGAGGACGACGACATGATTCTATAAAGGTTCCATTTTTCCTGTCTTTACCTCAAAACCGGAACCCAAAAAACGCCAACACGAGGCGGGTGGATGGTGGATGGGCAAACATACCTAAAGCGTACTTTTGGTTAGGTCTGAGCCGTACCTACCTTTACATACATATAGGCAAATGTGCGCTTCGTAATATGTTGCACGTCCGCACGAGGAAGGCCACGTGTCCTGTTTTAAAACAACATTAAAATTATCTAGCTACCACGTAAAGCAAATATGAACTTGCTTGCTTAGCAAGCGATATAGTTCCATGTTTGTAGTCCTGTTTGCACGTGTGTCCTAGTAACGTTGGTTTACTTTTTGTTGGGCGTTTTTTCGGTTCTTTTTACAATTATAAGTTATTGATTTACTTCGTATTTGTGTTTTAATCTAAGTTTTTAACACTGACTGTGTAAAGTTGCCTCCTCAGAACATCTTAGCGTAGAGATCGATAATCACGTTGGGGTTTCGCAGTCAACAAGGAGCCCTTATAGTTTCGCCATGCCCGTCCGTCTCTCTGCCTGTCCGCGGCTTAGGTCAGAGACTCTTAGTACCATAAAGCTGTATTTGGCATGGGTAAACATATTAATCACGCCCGCTTACATATGCAGTAGGAATGTAAGGGAGATTATGTTTTTCAACTACAATGTCCATCCCAACTACGGAACGCTAATTTGTGCGTGTTCCAATACGTACTTGGCGGGTGTTCTTTTTTGCAGACATGCATAAAACTGTAACAATTTCTGCTCGAGATAAATTTAAAAACAATGTTATCATTTTCTCTTTTCGCAATGTTTCGTCTGAACGGATACTGAAGTATTTTATAATGTAAACACTTAAGAAAAGCAAACTGATTTCGTTTTTAAATGATTGAAACGCTCATTTTATTAAAATTTCCAAATTATAATATAATTATAAGTTTTGCAATAGGTATTCTAAAACACAATGTTAAATAGAATCCGCAGGATGCGAACAGTAACTAAGAAATGAAGTGGATAACTAAATACCTACATTTTCATGGCATCTAGCGGAATCTTGCTACATTCACCAGGTCGACGGTCCGCCTTTGGGGGGGAGGAGCTACCCACCCTTAGTCGCCACTCCAGAACTTTTCAGCCCCATCAGCCATCCGTCTAGGGCTCTTGGCGATGCCGATGGGTTGGCGTGGCAATGCTTGGAGCTGGCCTATGTTCGGGAGTGTGTCTAGCAGTGTCTTGGGCTGAACGATGATGATGATATCCCAGTTTGTTTTATTGTATATTTATTTAATTAAAAAGCACAATTTTCCAGATACAAATATATTCACTAATAATTTTAGTCGAACTCGCTGACTTGCGCATCCACAAGCTGCTTACTGCGAAGTTTTACTATGGCACGACTTGGTACATTCGGATCCTCCATCTCGAACTCGATCAGCCCTGCAATGATACATTCTTCATGAGAAAGTTGTAATTACGCCATAGTCGTATTAACTCGGCTACGTCTGTAGGACGCCTTCTAGTTCTAAACAAACAGTGGAAGATTAAGACCAAGAATTATTAAAGACCGATATTATCAAATAGTCGTCACTAAAGGGGATGTGGGAGGACCGTTGCCTTAGCTATCATACGCCAACAACGAAAGTAAAGGACAATATTTTGATTTACAACAATGAAGATAATTCACATTCAAATCAAACAAATTTTCACAAACCACGCCGAACGTTATCAAAGCGTCGTTGTTTTCACAAGCTAAGCGAAAATCACGAACGTTGTCGATTACTTTGATGTTTAATTGCAAGTCGGCCATCGATCTCTGTAAAATATTAAGTGAGTTAATAAATTCAAAAGTTAGCTCTTGTTTTTTAATAAATAAAATATTACATTGTTAAAACGCAGCACCTTACAAGTATAACTTCTGAGAATGATTCAATTTGTCAAACATTTAAGAGTCTTGTTTGATATGGATTGAAATAAAGCGGTGTGAAAATGCCCCGGAGATAAATTGAGAACATTAGCGATAAGTGGCCGAAGAAGACTGTGGCGGTTCGGCCCCTGCTCTTATATTGGCACATGACAGGCTCGTGATGCAGCATATTCGTTAAATTAACAAGATTAATGTACCATGACGAGCGAAAAAATATAAATTATATGCAACAACTTGGCCCACGCATAATTCTATGTAAGCTCGACGTATGGAACTACCAAAATTTACTTAATTATTACTAAAATTGTATGTTTGGTTTAAGCCAAAACATTCCAAAAAATCGGGTCTCCCTTGTTTCATCGAAAACAAATTGCCAAATTATCACTTCCCAAAAAAAAATCCACATAAGTAATTACATTTGCCAAATTATTACTTAGCAAAAAATCTATTCGCAAATAATTGTAATGCAAACGTAATGTTTGGCAAGTGAACGTTTAAACAATGACTTGTTTACAACTAGTACTTTTACCAATTTTTATGTAGTCAAATATTTCAGTTGAAATTATTATTATTTAATTTTAAACAAAATAAAATTTGCCAAATGTTTAGTATCGTCAGTTTTCAATTTACCATTTCTATTCAGTCAATTGTTATAGTCTAACTAGTTCAGTCTCGGGTAGCCTGTTTTTTTTCCATATATTTTTTCTATGCAATCTAATCGTTTCTGGCATTCGCAGGCCGCTACCGCGGCACCGCGCTTGCTCGGCTCGTGCGTAGGAGGTCACAGTTTTAACCTAACCTAACTTAGCCATTTATTTTAACCTAACCTAACTTAGCCATTTATTTTTAATTAACCTCATCTAACTACATAGCTTGGTTCTTGATAGCCTGCTAACAATAATCTCTTTTTTTCCTTATTTGTATTAATTAAAAATGATTGTATTAAATAAAATTGCATTTTTTAATTATAATAGGGGTTAAAGTATGAAATTGCCGTTTCATTGTAATAGGTACTTCGAATGGACATAGAACCTTCATGGTTTGATATTTTTGAGTGAAACTTTTTTCACATGGTACCTATGAAGTTCTTCTTTTAAAAAATGTGCAACATTCGATCATCGACTTTCAGTTGTTTTTTTTATTCAGCTTAGACAAGAAAGATGGATACTTCGAAAATTCGAGTTAATTTTAAATACGAGTTCCGACGCGGAACTAACGCGGCAGAAACACCTCGCAATATCAATATTGCGTTTGAAGAGGGGACTGCTAATGAACGCACCGTGCGATTTTGGTTTAAACGCTTTCGTGATAGAAAAGCAAAGCTTACCAATAAAAAGGTAATGGTAACTGTTTGGTGGTCTCAGCATGGTGTTATTCACTATAGCTTTCTCCGATCTGGTCAAGCAATAACGGCAGATGTCTACTGTGCCGAACTCCGAACACTAAATCCCCAAGAAATCGTTGGTTTAGTTTGTACAGTTTATCATATTCGCATGATGCCACTCTTTGACGGCAGTGTAAATTCTGCTGCACTTGTTAATAATTATACAGAGTAGCTTTTTCCTACGATGAAACCCGTCACAACTTCTCTTAGTTCAAGTTCAAAAGTTACGATTTCAATTCCATATTCGCTTTCGCGTGCTCTAATGTACGGCCATTAATAAATTGCAACGTTTTAATAAAGAGCTTGTAATAAGTTAGTCCACTCTGGAAAGAAAGAGGTGGAAAGGGAGTAGGGAGGCTTTTGCCCAGCAGTGGGACATCAGTGGCTAATAAAATAATAAATAAAAAAAAGTTAATAGTATTAATAACGAAACAGCATAAATATGAAAAGATATTGATTTTTATGAAATTATAGATAGACTTCACCGTTTTGAGAGCACAGGTGATGAAATTATTTACACAAAGTAAAGCGTCTGTCTGGGTTCGAACCTAAGACCCGTAAGTCGCGGCCCTTACCACTAGTTTCAAAACGGTGAAGGAAAACATCTTGAGGAAGCCGACATATCCTAGAATCAAAAAAACGCAAACATGTGACATCTACCAACCCGCACCGGGCTCGCGTGGTGGTCATGGCCTACTCCCTCTCACAAAGAGGAGACCTGTGTCTCAGCAGTGGGAACTTTATAGGCAGATTATGTATAGTTAACTAAATTGAAAAAATAATATGTGTTCGATGGAGTTTTGAATTTAGCACCTCCACCTACTATTGTAAGATAGCCTACATCATTTACCACTATTATGAGAAAAATAATGTTAAGGGCGATGTTTTAAAACCACAGTGACGTAAAGTATCATGTCACAAAGTACTTAGCCCTTATATACGTGATGGCTAAACAATAACACGTCATAAAGTAACAATACCTGAGCCTGAAAAAGACACGCTTTTAGTCTTCAGAAAGGGAATATACACGTAAATAGCTATCACACCTTCAACGGTCGCGAAGGCTAAGGTAAAACAATAGCACATTTAATTTGCTGGCGCGACGTGTGCGTCACCGAAGATACGGCAAAAGGAGGGTATGTCATTACAGCCGTGAAAGAATAATGCCTTTGTTCAGTTATCAAACTTTAAATATAAACTATAAATTTATTAAAAAACATATTTTGCAAAAATGTAACCATTAGTTACTATTTTTAACCATTTGTTGAGTTTAACTACGGATCAAAAAATCGGCCCTTAGACCCGACAGAGGTTGATTTAAAAAAAAATCTTGTAGGGTTATCATCGACTGGTGGTTTGACTTTTAGATTAATTACACCAAGTTTCGAGTTAAATCAATCAGTTAAATCCTCCCCTACAAAACCATTGATTACCGATTTTCAGCCAGTTAGGGGTGATTTTCGAAAAATCCATTAAGTAGGTACATAACATTTTTTTTTGTCAATATTTTAATGCTGAGTTTCAAATGCATCTGACTACGCGTTTAGATTATTCCTTACTTTCTGAGTAATTTCGAATAACGAATAATTGCAAACATTTTATTCACTTAGGTAATTGAGATTCGAATACTGACCGTCGAAGAGAACAGACGTGTCCCGTCGCGTTCGCACGTGCGAAACAAGTGGTTGAATTTGAGTGTGAACCTCGTATTTGAAATTTGAATGGTGTTTTGCGTGTTGTTTTCGTGGGTGCAAATTAAAACATCATAAAACGGTGGAAAGGTGACATACGTGCGTTCCTGATCTACAGCCAGAGGCCTGGGCTTTCCGGCCGAGGATCCTGGTGACGTCGAGTAACTCTGAGGGCTCTTTGCGGGTCAATCTGGTGAGATCTTTCCGTTTATTTCAGGGATCTCCATTGGAAGCTGTATCCGGCTGGGTTTCAGTTTGTTTGAACTTTTGAAGCCACGCGCGAATTAACATCATTTTAAGCTATAGCTGAGCTTTTGGACAATGTTTTCATATTATGTTTGGTAGGGCGGCATAAACTAATACACTCTATTATTCTAGCACAAAATACGGAATCGTTCTAGATTTCGTACTCCACGCTTTTCTTATTGTAACATTGTACTAAATTACCAAAGCTGCCTTGAACAAGTTATCTTTTTTTTCTAGCTTGTAAGTCAAGTTTCTATACCCAAAAACGCTGCAACAAAAAAAAAAAACCTCTCAGCGCAACAAAAAACTACTCCGAACTCTTAAGTTTGCATAACAAGAAGTATTCCTAAAGATAAACAAAAAAACCCATCCCAGTTCCAAGCACATGTGCCGAGAAGCTCTTGTAACACCATAAAAACAAAAGCATAAGTGAGCCGATGACAAAAGACGGGAACTCTTTTTTTCCAGGCGAACCGATAGCCCACCAAATAAATATGGATTTAACTTTCGACCACGCGTCTGTCCGTAAAAACCTCGCTTCATATGTTTTTGGAGCATCGAGATGACGACAGAATTCGCCAAGCACTTCCAAGAATTTCTCCCTAACAGCAATCTCTTCCAGGAACAAAGGATGGCAAAATACATAACTACATAGTTGAACATGACGTTCTGGGGAGGAGAGGATATCCTAGTCGCCGCGTCCGAGTTCTGTCTAAATGTGCATGTGCACACAATTACCAGTACCCGACAACATACTCATCCTCTACAAGCACTTATGATGGCTGGGTCATGACCGACGAAGAACATTACAACAGCAACCCGATAGTTCGAATGCAAATCCGAAACAACAAACGTCAAAACACCACAACCGAATAAACCTTTAGTTAACCAGTACAAAACACGTGAAGAGAAAGGACAATCCATGAAACCCCAGTCTCAAACAAACAACCCCAATTGGCTAGCTCATTAACACACTATGAACAACAAAAACTCCAGGAACTAACCAAGTGGTAATTGAGCTTTACAAAGCGATACCCCATTTATTACAGGAAACCGTCACGTGCGTCACCAAATACCTACAGGGACAAAGTCTGGTCACAGAACGAAACGCCCGACATGTGGCTGGAGCAGGTACCTAAAACAATAACCCTAAAGATGCGAATGAATAACGGAGTTGGGCACTACTAACTATCAAGCTGCCTTTTTAAACAATAGATCAACAGACGACCACATTTACGCCTAAATCGGCACGTACCAAAGCTAACAGGTCAAGACTCAGAAAATATGAGCGAGTTATCATGAGAGATTTGATAAACCACTCCAGGAATAAACCGTGACAAAAGAAAATGCATGAAATCTTAGACGAAAAAACAGTAACCAAACGCATCAAGAATCACAGGATGTGCTACCTCGCACATGTCTACAGGCGCCACGCACCACATCTGCTGCATGCAGCAATGGAGTACAAGGCCAAAACCAAGAAGGTCGGTCGACCTATCTACACGTGGAATGACCACCTAAAACAGGATATGAAGTACTTCGACAAGGGAATCGATTTCTGGATGGATACGGCTGAAGACAAAAACAAGATCAAGATTGCTGCTAGTGAAATATACAAAAAACCGGAAACGGATAGTAGCGAGAACTCCGACGACGACATCGAAAACAGAAACATCTAACACAACATAACACAGCAGAGCAAGGACATACAAAAGAACCGAGAAAGCAGTAGAACCTCGCCAAAAGATTCACGGGTGAAGCTCGACCTGAAGCACCTGGCCGCGTAGTCTTTAAAAGATGCCCATCCATAGACAAATATCACCCATCTCTCCACTAATCCAAGGCTTACTCTAGGATGCATATCCGGTAGGCTCTTAAATCCTACCCTTTCCTACGGGCACGTCTTCCTTACAAAAACCGCGCCCCCCGGTCTACTTCTAGATATGCAATGGTCACTGTAGCACCATGAACATGAGGCTACAGGAGCTAGTGCGAATCTTGGGGTTCATTCGATTAATCGAGTCTGGTCAAACCACGCTGGGATCGGTGCAATTCATTCATTCATTCATTCACAATTTATTCACTTAGGTAATCGTGTCAAGTTTCAAATTTATAAATCCAGGATTTTAAGATTTTTTATATAAACGTTCTAGTATCGCCCATTTCAAGGAATGCACGCAATTACCAAACAACCTGTATAAAGATTGATTAGTAGCTCGAATAAAAACAACGATGTTGAAAAAACAAACTAAACTGCAAACATTTTTTATTTTTTTACCAAATTTATGTGTTGTTTTGAAAATCCACGTAGAAATAATATCGGCGGCTGTTGCTAGACGCGGCATTATGTACACTTTCCAGTTTCCATACAAACCAAGTGTGTCATCAGTTACTCGCACTACGACAGTCGACACTAATGACGTATAGAAACTGACGGCTTTGAAGGCAGTCCGTGACAGAAGTTTGTGCTCAACTCACTTTCGGCGTCATGAATGTTATTAGTAGCTACTGCCGCTCTAGACGCTGGCGCGGCGATTCCCCGCTCAGCGCTGCCAGTCTTTAGCCGTGCCTAAGTGCCTTTTTAAGTGGAGGTATAGCTTTAATTTTGTATTATATTTGTGCTCATTATGCGCTTTCATAACTTCTAACGTGACGATATTGCCGTGGAGGTTCACGACCACGTCACGGGATCACGATAACACAGGGAAGTAAAATGTATGGAAATATATGAAGACGCTTTTAAACTTCCGTCCATGACAACGTTATATCGTGCACGCATTTCCATACATTTTATGAATATGGACGTAGACGTACACGATAATATCGTCCCGTTAGAAATGCTAAAAGCGCACAATAGATAATACGAATCAATTTGTGTAATGGCATGAAATGCGAACTGGAAACACTGTTTACAGAGACAAAAACTCTTCCGTCGGGACTGCGGACTGGAATGTTTGTGTTGCGGTGTTTGCACGGGGCTTCAAGAGCTTGAAGAATATTATTAAAGTTTGTGTTATTATAGACTAACAAACAGTAAAGCTCATGCAGAACATTTATAGCATGTAATATTTGAAATTAGATGCTTACTCATGACATATTCAAACAATTATTACGCAAAGCTAGTTCAAAGCTCTCAGAATTATTTTATGCATTTTCATTTTGCAAACTCCGTTTCACTCTCTTGTAAGCTTGTTGACAAAACGTTCTTTTGGTGTATAGAGACCAGATTTTAATTAATTGGAGTGCAATTTGCGCTCACAGCGTATGCAGTTGCTGTGTGAAGATTTATGGAAAAGTATACCACGTCGTCTTTTGTTTGTTTTGAGGATTGTAAGCTACCCACACATTCGGACTTATTGCTGCATGCGAGGTGAATTCTGACCTTTTAATTCTTTTACGAGTAATAATATGATTGAAAAGCAGTTGCTTTTATTTTCAAACAGCAAAATTTACATAATATATAACAGACTTAAAATATGAATCATAATATGTACATGTATATAAAAAGAGGGAAAAGAATCATAGGGCAGAAAAAAAATCGTCCGCATCGCTGTCAACAGGAAAAGTGCCAAAAAGGCTGGCAGCATTACCGCGTTGTATACCGATGCTGATTTTTGGCCAAAAAATAGTTCATCCCTCTGGTCACGTGAAGGGTCGATCAACCGCTTGGCGATGTCTCGAATAACCAAGTGGGTACTCGGACCCCATGGCCAACCCTAAATGGCTCGAATATATATTATTGGTATATATAAGATTGGAATATTTTCGCCATTTGAGGTTTTCCGCACCTATAGCAGCCATCCCAGCATAGCCCGCCGTGCTAGGAGGATGAGATAGCGCAAGGCTGTCGACACATGTTGCATCCCACACCAAGCGTCTGCCTAACTTCCAAGGCATTATGATCAGTCCGTTTTGTTTCTTCCCATCGTCGCGTGCCAAGCGCGTATTGGTTGAAAGTAAGTGAATTAAAGCGGACCTTTTCGGGGCAATCGTATTAATTTTTGTTTTTTGATCAGGTTATCGATATGCCTGCAATGTAAAATCGCCACGGTGCCTGGTGTAAAAACTAAACACTACTACTGAACGTGTCGGAAGACCAATAAGGGCACAGGTTACATTTTTCGTAAATGTGCAAAACCTGAAGTGCTGTGCCCAGCAGAAAGGCGCAGTTTTATTAAATTGGTTTTTCTGTTTAGATTACAGAAACGGGTTTTTCGGAAGAATTTGGATGCTTAACCTGGTAAAGCAAATTTTATCAAAATACATCGTTACAAGCTGAAATCAAATTAGTTTGAAAAATGCCTTGGAAGTTTGCAATAAAAAAGGATCGTGAATCAAAATTGACGTCAATAGAAAGCTCATTAGGCAGGCGTCAATTCAACCGGCCCACTTCCACGATAGCTGGTAACGTTCTTACATATAGACAGCTATATCAGCTATGAGAGGGTTCATTTTACTACCCATTACTGAATCAGAGCACCCTAAATAATGGCTCAGTATTTTTTGCAGCATATTGATGTTATATTCTTGTATTATTTTAGGTAATAATGTTAATATGTCTAGAGACATAACGTTATTACCTAAATATTGAAAATCATATTATCATTGATTAAAGGTGGTGTACTCACATAATAAAGAGAATTCTATCTATCTATATATCTTAAAGACTACCCACATATGTCAGTAAACAGAACCGAACCACAAGCACAAATAAATGACAAACATTTAACGAACTCATTGCATTTATGTACGTAAATTCTGTTTTATCTGCAAATCTGTGCGAAAGTGTAGCTACTGGAGCGTACCTAACGTTTAGGTAATCATGTGATTAGCCGTTAATTATGACGACTGCGCTGCAGGCAAAACTTATGTAATTATAAATTTGCACCGGCAAAACCTGATTTTCGATTAGCTAATTATTCCTATGCTAAACTAGTTCGTTCAAAGCGCAGTCGGATTTACGGTTATTCATCGGATAAAAATACCTAAAATTACAATACAAATTGTAGGAAGGCCACCAAATTTTTTTTTTTAAGGTAAACGCTATGTTATGTTTATTAATACAATAAACATCTGAGTGCTGCGCGCGAAGAGGTCTAGAACTCAGTGAGGAAGGATTAGGGAAAACAAAGTCGGTTAGTAAACCACCCTCGCTGAGTTACATATTTCATTAGATGAGAATGAACCACTCGTCTTGCTAGAACTGAATGTTATTTGTTGAGGGTCACTTGTTTCTCTAGGTCAAAATGATTTTATTCTGACGTATATGTGTGCTAATGGCCATAAACAAAAACGAAATCATGCGTTAATTCACGTCGAAGGAATCCAACCCCCCACCCCCCCCAATTGTACTGCATTCACGAACGCTCAAGCGCGTTCGTAGCGTGTAGTAGCGAGTTTGGAGCGTGTCGTAGCAAGGTTCATAGCGTGTAGTAGCGAGTTCGGAGCGTGTCGTAGCAAGGTTCGTAGCATGTAGTAGCGAGTTCGGAGCGTGTCGTAGTAAGGTTCGTAGCGTGTAGCAGCGAGTTTGGAGCGTGTCGTAGCAAAGTTCGTAACGTGTAGTACCGAGTTCGGAGCGTGTCGTAGCAAGGTTCGTAGCGTGTCGTAGCAAGGTTCGTAGCGACACCGTAGCGTATTCGTGTCTGATTTTGATAATGTGCGTACTTCCCTACTAATTTTATAAAATTAAGTGCATAAAACCACGTGGCTTAAAACAAAGTTGATAAAGTGATATACTAAAAGCCAACCAACGTTTAATGATTACCATTCATCAGAATGCATGTTATTATTTCAACGTAAACAATCAAAATCATTCGAATAAAATCATCTGCGACGGTAGTCCTAAAGCTCCAATTTATTGAGCCCATTAACCTAATGAAATACAAAATATTTCAACCATCGATTGCAAACAAAGGTATTAATGGATGCATTTGTTATGCATAGTAAAAGATAACCTTTAGTAACGTTGTTATTTGTTTCACTTTGGGAGGAAAAGTTTAAGTTCTTGAACAATTAGTTTTATACGATGATATGGAGTGTATTATTGCACGCACTGACCCTTGGCTCATTACCTACGCCCAATAATACTCGTATTGGGATAATATACGTCTTGGCATATGTATTAATTTCCAGAAGCCTGAATGCGATGTCATAAGCCTGATTGACCGTTATAACCTGACTATTAGCAAACGTACTGCCGGCGCCATTTAAAGAGGTCATAAATTATTTAAAAGTCACGACGATAGCTGCAATTCTCCATGCCTTTATATTTTCTATTAAAACTGCGACTGCTAAAAAGTAATATCGCCCCTAGGAATCTTTTAATAAATCGTACCTGGATGAAATCGGGTAACACGCCTCGATGAAAAGGAGTATTATTGAAATGAAATTAAAATTTATCAAACGGTACGAATATGGTTCACACGATAGAACTTTTTACTTATATACACCGTGTTCTTCACGTTATCCATAAACTTTGGCAAACGCTTCCATAGCTTTTACAAATCAAATCTAACAAAGAAAGTAGTACTTAAAAAAGCTTCGTTACAAAGATATTTGTGATTTCATTTAACGAAATTTAATTGAGCTACGAGTATGCAGTAAGAAAGGGTCCTAATTTGCTTTTTTTTCCTATAGGTAGTTGTGTCGAGTCTGGCTGTTTGTGTATGTGAGTTAAAATGTTTGTAAGCGCACCCACGATACAGGAGTAATTCCTAGTATGGGGCACGTTTAAAAAAAAATAGTTTTGACAATTTTCAGCCTGCCAAATCTTATGAATGAAAATACGACGTTGATAATTTCGATATAGAGGCATGCATATCGGGTGATTTACGTCAAGGTATTTAGTTTGTATGAAAGTTAACAAAAAATAAAAAATAAGCATTCATTAATGTGTCCATAGTGAAAAATGCTAATTTCCATGGTCTGAACATCTAGTCGAAGTTTGTGTATATCATCCGGAACACGGTGTATAATTATAGAATCTATTAAAACAATAAAGATTTTTCTTAGTAAATCTGTTGGATAGCAGGTTGCTTATTATTATGATAACAGTCTACATGGGAAGAATACTGCAACAATTTCTCATACCTCTTATTTTTTTAATGTCAAATAAGAAATAACAACTCAGGTAAAAGATACACCTAACCGAGTTCAAGACATTCCAATGAGTCCATAGCGAGCAAGATTTTTTTTTTAGAATGGTACAATATGTAAGTTTCGGTTTTCATGATTTTTTGCGAGATACCGTTGCATCTGTATGTGCATATGTCATACCGACAGTTACATTTTTCATAAAAAAAAACTGTTTTAATGATGTTGCTCGCAAACCTCATTAGCCCCGTGAAATAGTTAGAAAGGATAACTTTAATTTAATTTAATGAATAGAGACAAATGAACGTGTGACCGTCCGACGCGCCTTGCAGGCATCAACGCTGCCAACCTGATTACCTGGTTACTAACAGGCAAATTTAAACTGGTATAAGCGAATATTTGTAAGAGAAGGGAATAAATGATAGCGTAATGGTTTAAAGGGGAAAATGGAAGAAGAAAACGAACTGCGCTGACTCCAAATAGCATGGGTCAAGGGCAGGAAGATGATGATGAGCGAGTACATCTATAATATAGCTATATATCTAATATAGCTATACATCTATCTATATATATGAAAGAATTAACGGAATGACTGACATATCGACGCACAGCCGAAACTACTGGAACTTGGAACGTGAAATTCTCCACACGGCTTCCTTTTATAATGTATGATACACTAAGATGGGGTTTTGGAAAATTCGACCTATAACGGGGTGTAAAGGGGGAGATTTTGTTGGTATTAAAATTCTTATTTGTTGAGTTTATAAACTTAAAACTTGACACAAATACAAATGTAAGTAAATTCTAAAGTTACTATTTTTTGTTTTCCTGTACTACCCCCTGAAGAGGGTTTGGGGGGTGTCAAAGTTCGTATGGAACAATTTTAACTCGCGGTCCGATTAACTCGAAATTCAATACTTTTACTCAAGATTTAAAAAAATAATGACGCATATTAGGGTTTTTAAAAAATGAACCATTAACGGGGTGAAAAGGGTAGTTTATTTTACAGGAGAGGATTTTACGGCGTGGCTAGATTAACTTGAAAAATGGTATAAATAATCTTTGAGTCGAGTTATGAAAACAACCCAAACGATTTTTCAGAATTCCACGCCCCTGCGGGGTGAAAAGAGGGGATACAGTTTATATGGAAAATCCTTCAAAAAATCCTTTAGTTAATGAACTTGAAACATAGCAATATTTTCCTTTTGACAGTTTTAGTTTTTTAAAACATCCCCTGACGTGGTAAAAAAGGAAGACACAGCTTTTTTGAAAAACTTGAAAATTGGCCTGTTCGAAAACTACCTTTCAAAGGGAGTGGAGAGTGAGTTCATTTTTTTAGAGGAAAGTACGAAATCCGCGCGGACGGAGTCGCGGGCAAAGTGCTAGTATTCTCATAAAGCTTATGTACGATATGAGAGAAGAATACCAAGGTATAAATATTGTTACACTATCATATAGGCCAATCAATATGTGAGATATACCTACTAGTTACTACCTCAGAGGGAATAACTTACGTAGTTTTAATTATTAGTACATACGAATACATACTTGAATTGCATTGCGTGCTACTTATTGGGCTCTCCAATAGCACGTAATACAATTCAAGTATGTCCAGTAGTGGATGATGAAACAGGCAATAGTTACTAAACTAGCTTTCTAGCTACTAAAACATACCTCCTTCAAGAACGACGTCTTCTTGGTAGCTTTCCCTCATTGCTCTCGCCACGATTTGGTGATAGAAATGATTTGCGTTAGCCCTGAGCTCCGGAGTTACTTCCATCCTAGCTGTGGCCCCGATTAGCACATTCAGCTTCTGCTTAGCGTTCGCTATTAGCTTGTCGACTGTGAAAATTTCAAATTCTTAGGAGAGGTATGTACCATTTGATGATTAAAATCAAAACTTTTTGGATGCCTCATTTAAATAGTGTTTTGGGTATTCGTTAAAAATTACTGAGAAGCAGCCGTTAGAGTCCGGCATTGTGCCTGGTAGATAGCAATAAGCTAGCCCTCTATTACATAGTACTTTAATATAATTATGTAGGGTCAAATTAAATTAGCTAGCGAAACACCGCGGACGTCATCGTTGAACCCAAAAAAAAATCAAATCTTATTTGTTTTTATTTTAAAGTGTTTAGATATCGGTATCCATCACGTACTCAGAGTTTCGCTAGCTAATTTAATTTCACCTTGTATAGATGAAATGTGGGTGAACAATATGAAACACCACTCTGTAATCCTTGGAGAAATACAAGATGTTTATTAGATTTAAAACAGACAGGAAAATGCAGTCCTGACTGCCTAGATTCGAATTCCGATGTCGGATATTAGTGTCGTTCTGACAAATTGCGAGCAGGAAATTTTATGCGGTCGTCGGCGACGTGCCTTAACTGTGAACAGCAGGCGCAGCCGATAAGAGCGAGTTTAAAATAAAATGGAGCGCTTTATTTTTAACCAAGTGATGGAGTAGCTTATCTTCTAATTAAATTAACCCTCTACCGCATAATATGGGCCCATTATTATCCGCCAAATATATTTTTTCTGTGTCATTAATCGGGTAACGTATGGTCTATCTATTAGTAATTATAAATAAAACGGCGCCCAAAACAGTTAAATGGTTTGGGTATAACAGTGGAACGTGCTAAATTCCGAGTGTGTGTTGTGTAATTCCAACGCAGCTTAAAATTGCATTATTAATTTATATAGTAGAGGGTTTCATTAAATGTATGTTTTCGCTTGAATATATGTACTTTGAAGCAAAGACTCACAATCAATGTCTGGCTCGGGCACTTCCTGCAGTATATCTTCCAAGGCGTACTGGACCGCAGCCGGCACACCTATGGGCCGCCTCGGCACATTAGCAACGCCTGCAAGTTATTAATGACTCTAAAGTTTCATAGTATCTATGGGATCATTCAAAATCTCAAAATCATTCTGAATATACAAAATTCGCGGAATCGGGGTGGTCACGTGGTCGTGAGGGTTACCACTGCAACGATGTGAATGTGATATGATTTGTTTTTTGGCGTATTTTTTTTTTATTTCTATTTGAGTGTTGGAGTATTCTGTTACCGTAGTATTTTACTCTATGGACAACCATTGGATCACGACCTCTTGCTGAGTTCCTTTATAGGTGCGTACCTAATGCCGTAAAATATTGAACACGACACAACGATTTATTTTAGATGTTTTAGGTCCTGTCTTGCTGAGATTTCTAATTGTTAGCGTCCGTCGCGTTTGACAAATATTTAATGTGAAACGTATAGATTCATCTTCATTTTAAATTCAAAACGTAAAGTAGGCATAATTCATAGATACTATCAATAAGCTCTTTTACTATTAATTTACCATCATCGAACATCTCATATCGATTTTAATGTGCTAACGCAGTTAACGATACCTAAAGGTAGTATTGATGTTAAATAATATGAATCGAATCATTATTTTTACGTTTGAATATTGGTGTTTTGTAACGTGTGCGTTTAGTCACACTTCGATTCTAAGCTCACCCATTGGGTCGGGGTGCCCTAGCTTAGATACTGCGACCAACTTTGAGAAAAGGCAATAAAGTTTAAAAGAGGTTTATTTATTAATAAAAGCATACATACATTTAAGGCCAAAGGTGTGTATAGAATCATTTATTTTAAAAAAAAGCGTCCATTATAAAAATGTCAATAAGTTTTTAGAGGGTTAATTAAATAGGTACTTCCCTTTTTTTATGTCAAAGAAACGCTTGGTATTGACCGATAAAATACAAGCCGCAAGCCGAGCGTAATGTAAATAAGTAAATATTTATTTTACTAAAAGACTAGGTAACGTGAGTGTTATTTCAATAAGTGATGGTAATATTTAATACGGGCTGGCGAAAATACGCGGATTGACGTGGAGTTGCGATCCACGTCAATGCGCGTATTTTGCGAACAGATAAGGAATCGGAAAGGGATAAAAATACTACAAGTAATTATTATTCGATTTCTGATAAAACTTTCCATTTAGTAACAAATGTGGGCTGGTAATTCATATTTAAGTTATCTAAAGGAGCTCCCTTACCAGCAGCTTTGGCATGTAATACAGTAACAATCACGGATTCCACTGTAACAGCTAGGGCTTTGTAAGTAGACTGCCAAGGCAGTCAACTGCCAGGCAGTGTAACGAGATAATTAAAACCAGCAGGATAGGTTAATACATATAATTAAATAAGTGGAAGTAACACGACTAGGTCAAAGGTAAAGGTTACATTACAGGCGAATGCTCCTCTGGGGTAATTGCGTAACAGACTTACAGTAACAATGGCTTTCATTTTGACAGTTCAACAATATTCATTGCGTTATTTACGTTGTTGATCAGACAAATTTTTCGAACATATGAAGCCATGGATTAGCAACATCCTTCAAAATAATACAGATAGGGGTTGATAGAGTGTTACACAATTAGGGTGAGAGATAGAAACTATTGTTTTATGAATACTGATTGGACGTTTTATTTTGCAAGGTACCGTAATTATACCTCTGAATATACTTTCCGCCTTAGTTTCGTTTCGTACGTTGGTTGAAGTTTTGTGTTTCTAGACAAAACTTCCTTTCGTCAGCCGACTCGTACCTCAATGATATTAATTGAACTCAACCCGTGTCAGCGAACATTGATTCCTGTGTTCAACGGATTCATATTTCCTCCCTCTAATTAAATTAGGTACTTTGAAATGCTCTAGCAACGAATGTGGTTAATATTGTACACTCCACGGACTAAATACGACGTAACGATGGTAACTTACAAACTAAGGACTGCTTATTTATACCATAGCAATAATATCATACTAAAAAAAAAGCAATTCTTATGTTTAGTAATAAGTAACTTTTGAAGACGATGTACAACAATTAATAACAACAACAACATCACCTAAAACAACAACAACAACAACAAAACAACAACAAATAAGTAAGTAAATCCGTTTAATCGTACAGTAATACGAAGCTAAGAATGCACTTCGACAATTTTCGTTACAGTCCGACCATCGAGAGAAAGCGTTCCTGACACCTGTCAGTGCGACCATTCTACTAACTAATAAAGATCAAATTCACAAATCACGTTTGTATGAAACTGACAGGTGTCAAGAACGCATTCTCTCGTCGGCCGCACTATAAGAAATATAGACTACAACTACATAATGTATAATTATGTTCCGGATCGGTTGTGTAATGACCTTGTCGAATTAATGCTTTTTCTACTTTCATACGTCCTCTTCTAAAAATCCAACCTTGACGAGGGACAGTAATTACAAACACTCGGATTACATTTTCGTTCGTGAAAATACAAAAAATTTGCGGAGAAAAGACTACGCCAAAAAAAATATTTTTTTATATATCTATTCGACGTTGTAAAATGTCCTGCGTGTATGTGGTAGTACTCGTTAGCAAAGTTCTTTTTAAATACAAAGATTCGTGTTTCGTTTATCCGATCGTGCGGACTCGGTATCTTCACCCTATGAACCTTTTTGAGTAGTAGAGTACCCACCTATCGTTCTACCCTGATAACACCAATTTCAATCTACACAAATACAAATCAATTGCCGAATGTATGAAAGACCATCACTTAAGAACGGCTGGACCGATTTGGCTGATTTTTTCTGTTGTGTTCATAATTGTCGGGACAAGTTTAGCGTAAAAGATTTTTTCAGAATATCCACCGTGAATGTCCGAAAATTCAAGCGCACAAGACACGGCACGAACAGCTATTACTAAATATCTTTCATAATACGATTTATTAAATTCCCGACAAAGATTCTGGGCTATCTGCTTCAAAGCCTAATACGATAAAATTATCCCAAGAATAAACTTAACTTTCTAGTTGAAAAAATGTTTCCGCATACATCGATATACGTCACGGTCAAATCTCGAAATGCAAATGTAACTCTATAGTGTCAAAAAAAATGTAATTTAACTAAAAATGAATGATTTTCTGACTCTTTCCTTTACATGTACTGTGAGACCTTGCTTCTGGCCAAATTTCATTGTTCTAGGTTCAGTTGGTAATACGCTATAGGTTTTGATTTATTTGCGAGTATCAAAATATGTTCCATAAATAGCCGTATTTTTTTATTGCGTTGACTTAGAAGCTTAATTATTTTGAGCTCCAAGGGACTGCAGACCTACGTCGTATTTGTTTGCAGGTTGTTGTATATTGAACAAAATATGATTCGCGAGTGTACCAAGTATGTATTTACAGAATTATAGTCATTAAAGTCATCAATACAACCCTCATAATTCATATAATTCTATTGAATGAGTCTTTCATGAAATATAAATCTGAACTTAGAGGGTATTGTATTGATGATTTTAATAATTAAAAACGTAAGAGAATTTGAATTTCGCGGATTATCTAAGCCCCCCCCCCCCTCTTAATCGTACGGGAGTATAGTTCGCAGGAGATTACAGATCCACCCAGCATTTCCGGCGCATACGACCTCGTTCTTGCACGGTGGAATTCGAGCAACGGCTGTGCTGTGAAACCAAGTTTACCTATAAATACGTGCAATTGATTAGCCTTAGGCCGGTTTATGAACCAGGGATTTGCCACTCCAAGCCGTCACTGGACACTGGCCGATCGTTAGCACAACAAGAGATTATTTTATTCTCAACAGAAAAATAACCGACACAAACAGACTAGCAAAAAAAACGTCAAGTGAACCCGCTACCTGCATACAGAAGTAGTGACAGCAATTCATTTTAGTTAATTATATTCTCGATAGGTTTGGGTTAACCTATGTAACAACATGATAATTTAAACAACAGACACGGCCTATTGCTATTTTCTAGCAGAAAACCCTTATAGCATTTCTTTACCTGAGAAACACGTCTACCATTTTAACGCCTCCATTACACGAATGGGAGACAACATTTAGTCCAAGCTAGCGTCAAAAAGTGCACGCATGAACCCGGCAAACGTATTAATAAATTACCGGTTACAAAATATCTATCCTGAAATCTAAACAACAATATTTACTGTTGAATTTTGAAACAGTACCGAGAATCGTGTTTCATCTGAGAGGCCGGCGGGCGTGACCCACTGGCAACGACCCCGATCCGAGACCGGCATTGAACTTGATGCGGCGTTGCCTTCTAGTTCAATGTCGCAAAGATAGAAGTCCCGTTAGTTTCCTCTGGCAGCGCCAACTATACTCTATTCAATTTATGATTATCAGAGGTCGGAATTAGGTAGAGTTAATGTACTTGCATCGAAATGTTGATATTAACATGGATCTTCCCGGGATTTCTAATAGACAATCCCGTGTAGCCAACAATATTACAAATAAATAATAATAAAAACCTCAGAGATAGATAAGACAAATAAAACAAAGATAATTGACATACAATTTTTATTAGTATTTACATTAATTCACAATACAAATTATTAATACTCTTAAGCAAATTCTCATACTTATACTTCGCCTTTTTTATAAACACGAAAATACTTTTGCTTCTAGACTAGACTCGTGAGGTTTTGCTTATTCAAACGGCCCATAAGAATCATTTTCTTTGTTCGATTCATTCAAAGTACCACTAAGATTTGAAGTGTTCGCTTCCGACATTACTGTATAACTTTTATGAAAATTTAAGTATATAACCATTAGCTTTTCAATATTTTCTGGCTTCAATGAATTTCTCTAACGTCTAAACATCCATTTGTACATTGAAAAAGATCGCTCTACGTCAACTGAGGTGAGGTTAGCCAATTTATACACTTCCTCCTCCTCGTCATTAATGCAGGAAGAAACTTTTTCAGCTATATTTCTGATAATGTCCAAATCAGGATTTTTATCCATGGCTTTTTCCATTTTATCTTCTAAGCTGTCGCAATTTGCCCATCTCAAAGCTAATCTCACTGCATCAAATATTTCAAATGATTCCACTAGAGAAAGATCGGGTTTCTGAAGTGCTGTCAAAGCTGTTGGTGTAATTGCAAAATTTTCGTAAATACGAGACAAATCATCCTTTATGTTGTCATATTATTAAAAATGTTCAAAGCATTCTCTATAGATTTTGCCTCTTGACTATTCAGCGCAGACAACACAGACTTAATTTCATCGAAATGCTTAGCGTAATAGAATGCTGCATCAAGCCAAGTACCCCATCTAGTAATTACAGTTGCAGGAGGTAAAGGTAAATCTGGACACATTTCTTTAAAGATTTTAATTATTTTTGGTGCCTTAAAAAAAACTTTTTTAAATTTGAATTTAAACTGTCAACATTAGGGTTACCTTTTCTAATCTGCCCCGTAACAAGATTTAGAGCATGGGCTAAACATGTGAAATGCAACATTGTTGGAAAAATTGATTTAAACATTCTACCAGCTGATATCATGTATGCCACACTGTCTGTACATAACATTCTAACATTGTCTACTTTGCTCTCAAATGAACTTCCCCACAGAATCTTGAACAAATTGTGATATAGTTGTTCCATTTACAGTATCTAGCATTTTACATACCACTAAGTAAGGCTGATGGTACCTACTAGGTTCTAATGGTTTTACCAACAAATATACGACAGCTCTTCCTAAGAAATCCGTAGTTTCGTCTACTGAAAGCCATAGTTTTTTACTACAATCTTACTTTGCATCTCTTGTACATTGATTTTAAAAAGCTGATCCAGGTAAACTTTTCTCAATAAGGATTAACCAGGTAGTTTAATATTTTTGCAATTGCAACACATGTACTTTTGAAAAAATATTTTAAATGCATTGTTGCACAATTGGGACCATGATATGTTAAGAATCATAAATTCGATTAAGTCGAAGTAAAATTCTAAAGGAGTGTGGTGTTCTCTCTTTGTGCCTTTATGTACTGCTCCTTCTACATGTCTGTTGACGTTACTCAGAATGAGCTGTTTGAATGAGTTAACCGATTTATTGCTAATAGAAAGTTTGAATGCGGTAGAAAGAGACAAAATCTAGTACATTTTGTTAAGCGGGGAGTGCTCCGCATTTCCGCTATTTTATTCTTTTGTTCTCACAAGTTATGTTGTGCGAACTACAAATGTGGCAACATCGCGCATGTGCGCATTGGAATTTTGCAACTTCGGACATCCGATGTCGTTGATGTAAATTTGGCAAGTCGCGCGTGCAGTGGTTTAAATTGTGTAAAAATATTTTTTTTTTTATTTAATAAAACACGGGATTTTTCTGCTCTTTAAAATTAATTTCGGGATTTGAGGCTTATCCACTTTATTCTTTCGCTGTATGAAATCAGTGTAAGTACATAAATAACTCTACCTGATTCCGACCTCTGTGATTTTTGATTTGACATAACATGCTTGAAGTGATAACACGAAATGCGTGTGAAGTGTGACTTTCGGTAATTTGTTATATGAATATTGATTATTTCATAGAACTTGCGTTTTGTTATAGGTATATTAAAATAACGCTGAAAAAATTATTTAGGCTTTATATCACATCTTACTGTAATAAGCTTTTGCCTTTTTTTTCAAAGATTTTTAATATATCGAGCTTCTTATGCAATGATATACTCGTGTGTATGTATATTGTCTTGTTGTGTGGATTAATTTCACTACTGCGTTTATTAATTACTCGTCTACAAATTAATTTCTCTGAACAATACATGTTTATAATGGTCTGTACGGGGATTTAGACAGGGAAGCTTAAGCTGAGCTGAGAGATTATATTTGGTCAAACATGTTTACTTACCAACACAAGATAAAAGCTCGTTAATTTGTTGTAAAGAGGTCCTCATTTCTATAATGAGCCTGCCCTTCTCATCCAGAGATCTTGATAGTTCTTTTTCCGCTCGGCTCTCGGCGTCCATTTGTGATTGCAGTTGTCTCTTTTCTGCCAAATATCTGTTGTACAACAACATAAAAATCACAAATAATTTATTCAAATTATAGCATAAAATTAATGTCACAGAAAAAATATTGGAAGAAAGAAAAGTGCGTTTATGAGCATTACACATAAAGCGTAGTTAGTAGATAAACCTTAAAAATATAAAAAAACAGAAAACAAAGATTATAATGCCAAAAGGGCCTCAGCTCAGCATAATGACGGATGACAACAACACGAGGTGCTGACGCTGATTCAGCTACCACCCACGAGTGCTATACGCTAGAATAACAAACACATAGGGAAGTGTGTGTGCGTTGTAATAAATTAAGAGAATTAAGAAAATGGGTTTGTCGGTGTAATCGGCCCTGTTTTGGTTTTTCCTTTTGATCTAGTAAATTTCAATTAATCACATGTTTTGAAACGCCGTAATCCATCCATTAAACTATTTTAACGGGGGGTTATCCGAATTTGGCTGTTTTAGAATCAAAAAGAAACGGTAAAAAAAAATGTTAAAGAAAAATAAAATAACTATACTTTTCTTTTTCTATACTTTCTTTATTAAAATATTAAAAACATATTTTAGGATAATTAATGGTTCAAAACACGAATCATTAAAATTTAGTCGATCAAAAGGAAAACAGCTACCACAACCGACATAGGTCCGATTTCACCGAAACCATTTTTCGCCTCATTTCATCATTACAATATGAAAATGGCATTTACTATGAGGTAATCGTATTTTATAGGGAATTAAACGGTTAGATTTTTATAGTTAAATAGGTTTTTCGGCTGATTTTGGCTCGCGCTGAACGGTCCTCAAGTAATCGAGGCCGGTATCAAAATTTTCAAAAATTCCCTCGCAAAGAATTTGTCGAAAAACACACACGTTTGTTAAAAAAAATAAGAACATATCAAATCTATATGAAATTGCGACAACTCAGAAAAAATATCTCGTAATAATTACATTCCCGGACTTCTAAATCGAGCCACCGTGCATTTTTATGATGAAAAGCCTACAAACATAGCCATCTCTGGGCATCATTTCGGTATCAGCATTATTCCAAATTTGAATTCACGCATTTTAAAAAGAGTAGAAAATCGGGGTATCGGAGTTTGGTCGCTCTTAAAGAATATTTTTGAATTGACTGACGTTCAAATTATGCATACTGCACCTGAAGTAGCCGCGCAACCTGTGGCACTTTCTTAGTCTGGGCTTAGTCTGCGAAACTTAAGTGCAAAACTTAATGCTACATGCTACAGACAGCAGCTGTACTGCTGGGGAGTTTGTTGCGCCACTTCTTCTTCCCAACGATAGCACTAGGAAGTGGTGAAGGGCGGGCGTTTTTGGGGGACTGTCTTTTGTCATTTTGACGTTCGAAAAGTGCTGATTCTCAGCCTAATTTGAATAAATGACTTTTGATTTTTATTGAATGTAAGTCGTTCTGCTGTTCAAAGAATTTCCGATCGATACCTGGAGACTGGCGGCTTCGTGCGCCGTCCCCAAGGACACGAAACCGGGTCACTACAGTACAACTAGATGACGGTTTATTTTTACCACCAGGCTGCGTAATCGTTACCTGACCTCAGTACAGGTCCAAGAACAGCTTCGAGACCTTCATGGACTGACTGTTTGCGCTGGAACTGTTAGAAGGAGATTTCAAGAAAGTGGCCTGAAACCTCATAAGCCAGCCAAAGGTTGCAAACTGACACGAACTCACAGAATGGCGCGCCCAGAGTTTGCACGCGAGAATTACACATTAGAATCTATGCCAACGAAGCCAGATTCTTTTTACGGATGAAACCATGATTATGCTGAATGGCAATGATGGCCCTAGGAAAGTCTACCAAAGTCAGAGAGAACGTTTCCAGCAATGTTGCATTGAAGAGAAGGTGAGTTATGGCGGTGGGTTATGGACAGTCTAGGGCGGAACTTTAACTCAAGGAAAAACTAACCTTGAGATTGTGACAGTCCAGCTGAACGTTGTTCAGTTGTTTTACATAACGGAGCTTTGAGAGTTTTGTTAAACAACTTGCGGTATTATTAACAGCGGATTCTACAATCCATCTGCGACATACGTATGCTGAGTTTTTGGGCCAGGATTTCATGCATGATAATGCAAGGACGCTCACTGCAAGTAATTTTCGAGAATACCTGCATGACGTTAGTATCGCAGTAATGGAATGGCTCGCAAGAAGTCCTAGGCCACAAAACTTTACAAGTTACAATTTACAAAGGACATGGCTAGTCTACTATTCTAATTTATTACAAGATAACACTAAAATAACAAAATTATATCCTAAATTAACTAAAACTATTTAAAAATTAAAATATAGCGTCGAAAAATTCATCCACATCGCTATCGACTGGTAATGTACCCAAGACACTGGCGGCATCGATCTCGGGCGAGGCAACAGGCCTCCTTGCCGGACTGCCGCCATGGGATCTGGAGGCGATAGTCCTCGCGCGCCTGTATGACTGGCGCGCGGAGGCACTACGTCGGGGGGAAACTCTGCACCCGCGGCAAATCGCGGCGGAGCGGACGGACCTCCGGCGCGATCTCATGGCGGAATGGAAGGCGCGACTATCGCAACCCAGCGCAGGGCACGCCACGATAGCGGCGGTAAGACCCCTCTTTGAGGAGTGGCTAGAGAGGCGTCACGGCGCTCTCACCTACCGCCTGACGCAGGTCCTCTCCGGACACGGATGTTTCGGGAGGTTCCTGCACATCATCAGGCGGGAGGAGACGCCCGGGTGTCACCACTGCGAGGATCGCCCAGAGGACACGGTGGAGCATACGGTGGAGGTCTGCCCCGCTTGGACAGAGCGCCGCCGTGTCCTCGTAGAGGCGATCGGCAGCGGCGGCGACCTCTCGCGCCCGGCCCTGGTTCAAGCCATGGTCCGGGGCGAGAGGGAGTGGGAGGCGGTCACCTCCTTCTGCGAAGCAGTCATGCTAGCGAAGGAGGTGGCGGGATGGGCGAGGGAGAGATCCTCACGCCTCAGCCGCCGAGGGAGACGCTCCGGGCGTCGGGAGCCGCGTGATGACACCCGGCCACCGTAGGCGCGGGCCTGCGGGCGGAGAGCAGTGGGTAGCTCTCCGTCCGATCAGGACCAGGCCCGTGCCGGACGGCGCGTATGTGTTCCACGTGCGCCTCAAAGAGATGTTAGCATAGTTGACGGGGCCCGATTGGGCCGAAGCCTGCCGGGGTAGCGGGATCGTCCGAAAGGGTCACCGCTGCCCTGGTACATAAAGAGCTAAGGAAGGAACACGGGTGGGTTTTAGTCAGTAAGAGTCTGACACTCCCTTCTGCTCCACCCAGAGCGGGATGCGTCATTTGATGATTTCCCATCCTCAAAAAAAAAAAAAAAGACTGGCGGCATTGCCACGTTGTATGACAATGCTTAGCCTTTGGCCAAGGTAAAAGCCAGCCCTTGGGTCATCGGAAGTGCCAACCAGTCTTTTTGAAATTTCCTTAAAAAGACCATGCGGACCCCACGGCCCGAGGGTCTCAACCCCAAACGGCTCGAAAATACAATTATTAATAATGTTATTATATTTACGCCGCTTGAGGTTTTCCGCAGCCGCAGCAGCAGCAGCGCAGCACGCCGACCCTGGAAGATGGGATGACGCAAGAGTATCGACACAAGTTGCATCCCACACTAAAGGCCTACCCACCTTCCATGGAAATAAAGACATGTCAGCTAGGATTTTCCTGATTAATTTTGATGTGCCGTGGACCGAGGATATGAAAGACAGAAATGAAAATAATCTATACATTCAGTCTTTACTGATCGGCTTCTTATTCGTGAGAGCGCATCAACAAAGCCTTTGTAAACATGTTGCAGCGCAGACGTGAATTGTTGGAAGTTCTTCCACACAAACTTGTGTAGATTATTTAGTTTACTGAAAGGCTTGACGGCTCATAGTAAAGTGTGCAGACTTGGCTTGGAGTCAAATTGTTTATTTATTTATTTTCTCAACTTTCCTTTAGTCCTGTCAAATTGACATTGACCAAGTAAGCATGTAAGTATAGACATTTCTCACTAAGTAGCTCGTAATATTCAAATAAAATTATTATGTACGTCTTTAATATTCTCCTAGAACTTCCGTGAAGTAATCAAATAATTAAAAGTTTTCCATGTGTTTTGTTTTACAAGGAGTACATTTTAACTTTTCGTTTGTATAAAAATGTCGACAATAAACCTACTTTTAAAGATATTTGTGTAAGCCGAAATAAACAGTATTCATTATTATAATATTTTTCAGTTGCTGGAAATATTTTACACAGTGGCATGGATTTTCCGCGAATAGGTCGGTGGCGTTTCAAAGGCCTCCAGGCCCGGGATAACCTTTCTTTATTTTCTTAGTTTCTAGAAAAAAATCATTTAACGTAGCTTTTTCAAAAGATATTTAATACTATTACTACTACTATCATTTTACAGGTTATTTTTACATTTTAATGCTATTTTTGGAGGTAAGACTATTATAGGATATAACTATGGCTTCCAATACCGGGATCTCGGAATTAGCTGATACCGGAATCCCAGTTTTCTTTTTTCCATTGTTCAATACCGGTATTGAAATATCCAATACCGGGATTGCGGTATTGGTGATCTTATTTTATTTTCGGTGGAACTTCAGTGACGCAATTTCGTTCTATTACACATTATATTTCCAACCAATTTTTTATTTATTAAAACTGCGTTTTCAATTAGCACTATTTATCTTATTTTATTATATTATTATCTTTTTTTTTTAAGTTATAAGTCAAAAACTAAAGTCTGAGGTTTATCGAGCATCGCGCATTTAGCACAGGTCTTTCGAAGTTGCAACATTGGTTTTACACTATTGGTATCTATTCTAACAACGTTCCAAAAAATCAGTACACTGAAATTTTTTGCGACCTAACGCGATTTTTGTGTCTACAAAGACTGACCTATATAGTATAGTTATATCAAAAATGTGATTTAACATTTAAAAAGCGGTATTTTATTGTTTTGTAGTACAACTTATTAGATACTTCGTTTAAAAAAAAAACATATTAAGAAAAAAATTTAGTGTAGGTAATACCTGAATCCCGGTATTAGAAATTTTCTATGCGGTATTAATACCGGTATTGAAACAATCCGGTAATCGAAATCCCGATAGATAGATATTACCTATCCACGGTTACCGTGGAATATGCGTTGTATGTACTCAACTATGCTAACCACAATGTTAGTATAGTCACTCTCTAATGTTGAGATCAATAACTTAAGGATCCACGGAATATTTGCGGTGTGTGTTGTGTTACATAATCGTAGGATACACGATCTGTGACGCGGCGATGTTATAAATAAGTTGAAAATCAACATATTGTTCACAAGCACTAGCTGTAATCATCTGTTTGTTTTAAAAGGGTATTAGTGACGCACATGTAAACATGTTGTGCTCCTGTCACATCGTTTAAAGTATACAAAGCTCAAGTTTAGACGTGAACGAGTCTAGACGCAGGAATATACCGCGATTCATTCAGTCACTGTGTGTGTGTATAAAACAGCGTAAAAAATAATATAAATAACATTAAATTAAGCATTCCGAAAACAGCATATTTTTAAGCAAAAATTTATATAAAGTTTCAGGGAATCGCCAGAACAGACAATGAGGGAAACAAAATGAAGCCGTGCACACGCACGTGTACATCCACGTACTGACACTTCTTTATTATTCAATGGTACGGAAACATTTAATTAAATTTTACGAAAAAAAAATCTGTTGTTATTGAAAAATTACTTTGTTTCAGAATATTGCATAACATTCCAGATGAGTTATTCTGATATGGACGTGGGTGTCACAAAGTCACAACTGACAAAGGATCGCGTTTTCATTCATAGAAGCCGTGAAATTAAATCCTTTCATATGTAGAAATTATTCCCAACATGGACATGAGTCCATGTTGGGAATAATTTCGACTACTATGTGCTTTCATTAGCTACATGAAATACGAGCTCCAGCCCGTCAATAGTTACCTACTCATGTAGGTATACCTACATAGCACAGTTCCGTTGCTATCGATGAGTTGATGATTGGCACTTTTACTAAATACCCTCAGACCAATAATTGGTCTGAGTAAATACCTTCGATTGTTGTAGTAAGTTGATGTGTGTATGAATGATTGGTTGACTTTTACTGTCCTATAAGCTACATATATTGCCTTCACTTTTATTTCGATGTCAATTTTTTTTTTGTCGATCTATTATATTTTCGGTAGGTATTTATTTTGTATTTCCCTGGTATCAAACTACCGGTTTTCTAAATTAGGTATTTCAGGTTAAGTGGTTATATAGTTAGGTCTTGAATTCGGAAAAAACTAACAAAGCGGCACATTTTCGCATTCATTTATATCTGTGTTGATTTTCAAGCCTTTACTTTATATCAAAGGAAAACGCTTTTGATGTTTCAAGTTGTATTTTATTCCCATTCGCTACAGCCAGTTTGCCGTGAATTGTGAAACATCAATAGTTTGCATACAAAAATCGTTCTGAAAATCGTGAGGATTATTGTTGTGAGGGATACCTATATGTAAAGTGGAGACGGAAACACTAAATATTCTTGATTTATTGCTAGTCACGTAAAATGTTGGCTGACGTTCTACTACTTTATTGAATTATTGTTGGCCATTGGCCACGGCATTCATATGCAAGGCTTATCTACGCGTACTGACTACAACCGACAGTTAATTAACATTTTCATACGACTCATAGGTTTTATTGTTGTTTGAACAGCATTGAAAGCGTATGCTGAATAAGAGGTGTAAGGAACTAAAATTGGATTTAAAGCAATTTCAGACATCGTTGTATTTTCTTCAACATAGTTTTTTTTGTCATAACTTCATCATTTTACTATCCGTTATAATCACAACCAAATGGAATTCACTGGAACTAGAGAAGAAAATTGTGAAGTTAGGTATTAGAAACGATGTAATTTGCTCAAGGTCTCGGACAGACACAGATCACGTCTTTGAGTAACCGAAACGTTGGTGAACTAGGTGTAGCTATATAGCATCTGTGATATCTCAAACGATGTAATTTAGACTGGGGCTCGACCATGAAATCGAATACCGTTGTGAGGATACTGAAATGCACAACATACATATAATATTGATTATTGCGAATAGTCTAAGACATTTTGACGTAGCCATATCTCCCCAGCTTTTACATATTTGTACTATGTTATTGTTTATTTATCTTATACTTACCGTTGTTTAAGTACTTTACTATCATTGATTTGCCTATTCACGATGGAAGGGATATCGACGCGCAAGCTGTTGCTATGAATTCAGTGCATGATTCTAGAATTACCCGCGCAGAAATTGTATGAAGCTGATTAAAAAAAAACACTGTTCCTTATATTTTGACCGTGTATGAAACAGTAGATTTTATTAAGAACCATGTGCTGAATACATGGTAATAGTGTGCGCATCAACGTCCCATACACCGTGTATTTACTATTACGAGTCTAAGTTGGTCACTTACATTACACTTACAAGGTGGCGCAAAAGTCATCACCCTATCGGAAGATCCAAAAATTTTTGCAAATGTCAGCCAACGTCAATACTATTTTAACATTTGTGAATCAAACAGATACAAAGTACACGTTGACAAGGCATGAATCGCTACGCTCCTAAAGAACGCGATAGTACCTACACGGATACTTCAATTCGTTTGGCTGACAGAGCAATACGCCGAGCTATCCCGGTTTTTTTTGTCAATCGTCAAAGGGTCAAACTAATAACAAACATTGCCGTAGTTTCGGTTTCAGCTGCGCCCACGAATGCACGTGCAACCCATTTTCATTTGTGAAAACATACCTACAGATGTCTGGCAGGCTTTTATTGGTTATTTATTTGAAAGCATTGCTGTCCAATGTTTCAGCAATGTGATCAAATGTAGGTATCACATTGTGAGTGACCGAATTTAGGACCGACCATGACTCTTCGTTGTGCAAATCGCAACTACCATGCTCCATAAGAAACTACCATAAGACATGGTAACCGTTTTTTTGTTTACTCCCCGAGAAAAAAAAACGCATTCATAGAAAACCAACCACGTGTAAGCAAATGTGAATCATTAATACAGCCTAGAAATATTTCAAGGAAGCATGAATAATTCCTACGACAGTTCTCATAAACAGGCACTACACCTTCTTGAGGGACTTACTCTTCGAATGTTTTTAGTTATGGCTCTCGCTATGGACCGGGATAGTATAAAAATATCTTGTGTTTTACAAACTGAACTAGGTCTAGTACCATAAAGCGGAAGGAGTTCTTTACCTAGGAGTGGAATAGCCCACTCCTAGGCAAAGACCTTCCTCCACACCTTCCATCTTTCGCAAAAATATTAAAGAAACTGTGAAATCAATCAAGCTATTCCGAAATATACAGAGTCACCGTAATTTCAGCTACATTTATTATTATGGCTGCAACTTTTTACCAAAGAAAATAAAGACCAGTCTGATGCAAAATCAAAGGTAAAAAATAAAAGTCTGTAGTAGAGCGAAGTACCGGCTAGCACTTTAACATTTTCACAGAGTGGCTGATCCATCATTACACGATGGCTGCATACACGCGTTGCCAATTATTAAACTATCTACGTCACACACACGTAGATATATGACGGACGCTATTTGGAGTACACGTGGCACTGCATTCAGTGAATATTCGTGAAAGTCATTGAAGGTTGAATCCCTTGCACGCGCATCCATTTTTCGGAATTTCCTAGTTGGTGTTACTTTCAATTCAAAGCCAATTTCCAGTACCCCTAACGTACATCGAAAAGCCAATCAATGACTATTACTGCCTGCCGTTCGTGCGCTTTGAAAACTCGAGCAACATTTCACGGATTTTCGTGATGTTTGTTTTAATTCATAGATATTAAATATGTGCTCTGGCTAGGTTTTAGTTTTTATAGTGCGGTAACATGAATGGAGAATGAAATCAAAGAAATACAATCTATTTACAATCTATCAGGAGAATGAAATCAAAGAAATACAATCTATTGAGACCTAGCGTCTCAATAGATTGTATTTCTTTGATTTCATTCTTTTTATTATTTATTTCAGATAGTCCCATGGGCAAGCCTATTGTCATCGACCGGGCACAAATCCAGGCCGGGCTGCAACTGAGAAATCCAGGCCGGGCTGCAACTGAGAAATCCAGGCCGGGCTGCAACTGAGAAATTCCTGATGGAAAAACCCAATAACACTGCTCAACTTGGGAATCGAACCCAAGAACGCATACGCAGCAGTAGCGTTTACGACCACTAGATCAACGAAGAGGTGGCTATACTCTTGCAGAATGATGAACATCCGAAATGTTAAGGTCATTCGACCAAGTAAAAATATACATTGAAAGGCCGGCCCGATTGCACCCTTCCTAGAACCGGCCGCAACAAGCGCAGCGCTGTTCCGACGTCTACGTTTCCACGAACCATTTCAATTAGCCAACTCATTTCATTGTTGTTTCTAATAACAAGGTTTTATGAGGCAACGAGAAATATTGGTAGAAGCCTGTAAAAGTCATTTGTTGATAACGTTTTATAAATTGGCTATTGGCGCCGATTTCCTTGTTCACAAACTGAACTAAATTAAAGTTCAGCGCATCTTTTCTGTCTATTTAATTAAGAAAAGGACAGAAGATAAATATTAGTTTAGTCCTGTCAAATTAGTCAGCGCCTGACGTAAATTGACGTATTTTTAGTTGGCAATTTTTGAATCACGTCTTAACTGTCTTTGACAGGACTAAACTAATATTTATCTTCTGTCCTTTTCTTAAAGAAATAGAAAGAAAAACATGCACTGAACTTAAATTTAGTTTAGTTTGTGAACAAGGGAATCAGCGCCATTATCTTCACAAAATCTTCGTTGCTTCGTAAACATGTAATGTTGTTGTTTAGAATTATTTTCAATGTGTGTATTGAAAAACTGTAAGAACCAAACAAAGCCTACGAAATAAGATTCTCACGATAAGTCATTGAGACAAAATAATCACTTATGCGACTGGGTAAAGTAAGAAGGGCAACGCGGCAGGCCCAGGAGGCGATGGCAGGACGATTTCGGCATTTATGCTTGGAGCCCTGGTTAATAAATATAGGTAATTTTTTATCTCATAAATTATTGAAGCTACGTAAATTACAGTCAGACTTCCGCTGTTCAGTAAAAACAAACCAAAATGGACGAAGTACCTACTATGCTAGACCCTTAAACGTGTGCGAGTACCTACTACGCTAGACCCTTAAACGTGTGCGAGTACCTACTACGCTAGACCCTTAAACGTGTACGACTGTGTGCGTAATGTGATCACAATTTTCTCCCATAGTCAGTATAACTAATTTATTAAATAAATAGTTACTCACCATAGTTATTAACCTACTTAGTTACGTAAGGTCTATTCAAATGTATGTTTCCAATTCCTATTGCGGTATAGTAATTTTATTTTATTTTAGGTGCATCGTATTCACATATAAACAAATAGTGTTTTATACATAATAATAAAAATTCAGTGCATGTATTATGATTATGACATAATATTCTAATTGGGGTTTGTGGTAATGCGAGTTAATTGCGGGACATGTAAACACGGTCAAATTATCTATGTATATAAATAAAAATGAATCACCGAAATGTATGTACGCGCATAACTTCCGATCGACTGCAATGAATTGGATAATTCTTTTTTTTGTGATTGTCATTGTCAGGACAAGGTTTGTGTACACAATTGGACCCGGTAGGCGGTGCTGCTTTTCCGAGCAGGACGACGTCTGCCGGGTCGCGGCCGGTAGTTGAATATAAATGATAACTTAATCCAGTCATTTAAGAATTTAAATTTAAAGATTTTTTTTTTAAACAACGCACGGGAGGAAAAAGTATAGAACCTTTATAGACCCATATCTATTGTTTTCGCTAGATAGCCTTTATTGATGATTGTGAGACGACATTCAAGGAAAGATACGATTATACTGGCTATCATCAGTAGCGATCTATCTTTCACTGAAAATAGGTTATTGGGTTCGACTGTTAGTTGACAGTTTTAAGTAAAAATGCCACTGGTTAATGGACTGAACACGGCTACTGCTTGATCAATGGAGTCGCTGACAAAAGGGCAATCAGTCGCAAATATCTTAGTTAGCATTGATGTTCTCAATAAGAGTTACTCCAAGTCGTGTTTTTGCACAACGGAGCCAAGTTTTATAATTGCAAACGGCAATGCTTGTAAACAATGGAGGGAAACAATTTTCCTTTTCATTTACAAAATTAAATTCCTACTGTGAGCTCTTAAGTTTTGCAAGATGAAAGTTGTTGCGCGCGTTCCGCCTTCGGTTCGTGAAACTATTAAAGCCAAGGTGAAGTGCCTCTGGTGTATACTAGATTATTATGAATTTCGTTCATTCACTTTTCCCAATAATAATGTTTATTTGGACTTAGTAAATTATTCTACTACTAGCTTCTGCCCGGGGCTTCGCCCGCGTGGATGTCGGTATTATCCCACGGGAACGTGCTACCAGGATAAAAAGTAACTCCTTCCCCAGGATGCCAACTATCTCTTTGCCATATTTTATCGAAATCCGTTCAGTGGTTTAGGCGTGACAATGTAACAGACAGCCTTAATTTATATTATATAGTATAGCACTTTGCCCGCGACTTCGTCTGCGTGTACTTTACTCTAAAAATTTCGAAGATGTATGTTTACGATCTTGATCATTTATTTATTTAATTCGGGTTAATTTTAATTACCACGACAGACTTTTTATTTTTTAAAGCGTTTGGTACGTTTCCATTGTACTTATAACTTAAAGGCTATTTATACCCATTTTCGAGTTGATGGAAGCAAGCAGTATAATCCACCCCTTAGAAATAGAAATAGAAATCATTTATTTGCCAATAATGTAGGTAACAAATTTGGTGTTAATTTATGGAGAGTCCCGATACATTTTGCCTTACGGCAAACTTAAACCCTTAAACTTTATAACCCTTTTCCAACCCGGTAAGAGACGATTTTTTAAAAACCCTTAAAACACATACTATTTATTTTTTGTTCTAAGTGCCGAGTTTCGAGTTAATCCGTCCGAGCGGTATAATTTTTTTCTTACCTATTAACTTTTTCTCCCCCTAAATCCTCTGTGAGGAGTTATTTTAAACTAAAGGTGACCATCTGTATTAATTACTGAGGGAAATATTGCCAAGTATCAAGTTTATTAACCAGAGGTTTTTCATATTAACTGTATCCCGTTTTCACCCCACAGGGGTAGAATTCTAAAAAAGTTATTGGGATTTTTCCATAATTTGACTCAAAGATGATGTGTACCAATTTTTTAGTTAATCATGCCACGTAGTAAAATACTCCCCTTTAAAAAAATAATAACCATTTTTTGCCCCGTCACCGGTCGACTTTCGAAAGACTCAAAAACTTATCATCGTTTCTTTCCTGTCAAAGTATTAATACTGAGTTTCGAGTTAATCGGACCGCGCGTTCAAATTCTGCCACTCAAACTTTAACAATCCTATATCCCCTTTGAGGGGTCGTTTTGAAGAACTTATAATGATAAACTTTATTACTTACTTAGGCGAGTATTCTTGCCAATATTCTAGTTTACTAACCTAATGAATAAGATTTTTCATATAAACTGTATCCCCGCTTTTCACCCCACAGGAGTGGAATTTTGAAAATCGCCTGAAAGATTATTTATACCAATTTTTGAGTTAATCAAGCCACGCTGTAAAATTCTCCCCTGTAAAATTGACTACCCCTTTTCAGCCCGTCATGGGTGGATTTTCGAAAAACTGATACACATTATTATTTACTTTCGATTGTAGATCCGATCCGGTTTAATCGAAACTCAGTATTTATAAATACTGAGTATTTATAAATACTGAGTTTCGAGTAATCGGAATTTTTCTTTCAGTTGTGTCAGTGTCTTTGGTATATTGTTGTAGACACTGCTTTTTAAATAACTCCACAAAAAGAAGTCTGCGGGAGACAAATCTGGACTCCTGGGTGGCCATGGGATGTCGCCTCTCCTTGAAATCAGCTTTTCCAGAAACATTTCTTTGACCACCGGCAGGGACTCGTTAGATGTGTGACAGGTGACTCACTCCCGCCACGTGCTGCTGAAACCACGTGTTACGATTGTAGCCAGCAAATTCCAGTAGTTGTGGTGCCAAGAATTCCCGTAACATTTTCACATACTCAGCAGAGTTAACAGTGACTGTACGGTCGCGAGAATCTTCGAAAAAGTAGGGGCCAACGACACCTTTTGCTGAAATTGCAGCCCATACAGTTACTTTCGGTGAATGAAGTGGCCTTTCATGTTTAGCTTTGGGATTTTCGCTGCTCCAATACCTGCAATTCTGTTTGTTAGCGTGTCCGTTGAGGTGGAAATGGGCTTCGTCAGAATACAAGACGTTGTCATAATTACTGAATTGATTCAACATTGTTTCGGCATACGATTTGCGTAAATTTAAGTCATTAGGTTTTAGTTCCTGCACTATTTGGATCTTATATGGATATAATTTTGAATCAGCTTTCAAAATACGGCGTAAAGGTGTGCGGGATAATCCTAATTCAGCCGAACGTTTGCTCGTCGATAAATCTGGATCACGTCGAACTGAAGCAGAAACTTTCTGCACGTTCTCTTCGCTTCGAGAAGTCCGTGGGCCGCCGGTTTGCTTCACATTTAGTGTCGATCCCGTCTCTTCGAACTTCTTCACCCATTTCTTTATCAAAGGACCACTTGGAAACTGATTCAAGTCGTGTAAATCGTATTCAACGCGAAATAAGCGTCTCACAGTAATGAGCGAACTATTGTTTAAATACTAAAATTGTTTTACACAAAAAGCACGCTGCGGTCCCGTGAAGCGATCCATTGCGACAAAATTTCCGAGAAACGCGCTAGCGGTAAAACCCGTCCCCATTACCCGCCTGGCGTGTGTTCGTTCGAGATGTTAAATTAAAATGTTAACAAATTCATGGCCCACCCTGTATATAGAAGAAGATTTCAGCCAACGTGGAGTGCATCTTGAGCAGCTTGAATAGTAGAAATAATTATTTCAAAGCATTATTAATGTCGATAAACAAAGCTTTGAAAGAATAATTTCATTTTACCCGAAACCTCGTTTATATCATGAATTATAAACTGTCGACTACCTGAATACAAATAGGCAAAAAACTGAAAAGCGTATTCTTGTGAGTTGTACCTACCACAAAATCAACAACAAAACAATAAGTAATTACTATAGAATTGATACTAGAGAAGTTGAATGAAATATAGAATTGATACCAAGAACTAGAGAAGACTACCAGAAAAGCTTTGTTTGTGCACAACAATTACATCGTCTTCCCTTCCTTTGAACATTCAAGTGATATAGCCGCAATACTTTATGCAATTGAAATTGGTCTTATTATTTAAAACGGTTTCATTATGGCAATTACCTTTGAATGGCACATTAAGTCGTTCGGTTTTAAGTATTCTATGTTGACTACGTTTGTTCTATGTTTCCTTCTGAGCATTTCCCACGCTCCATATAACAAATAATTATAAATACCGACGGTCCAGCAGTAGGTACTATCGGTACGTAACTTGAAGTTAACTCCCAAAATAGCTTGCAGGAAACAAGAATCCGGTAAGAAGTTTCACTCCGCAACTGTATAACACTCCAATAATATGCCATGTGGCCGTAATTCTGATACAAACTTCATACAACTGCTACACAATGAGAGCCACAAACAGATTGCAAGATCTTCCATCCCTGTCCACTCCAAACTACACTCGTGGGCAAATTTATCTTGGATATTTGTGACATTTAAGTTTATTAATTTAGATTTTGCTTATTATTCGTTAATCTAAAATTGCAAATTTTGTTGCCTGCCGTGCGTGCGTTGCAGTCGGTCTGGGGCAAAGGACGTTGATCTTTAGGGTTGGTTGAGAAAATATCAAGTATGACAGAGCGAGTCAAGAATTTTGTATGACAGCGCTGGCGGGAAACGAGAAATGTGTAAGAAATAGACAAATATTTTCGACGCGAAAGTAATTGTCGCGTGTATCACGTTAGGCCTGCAAGTGTAGTTTATTAAAAGTGCACGAACCATCGATCGCAGCCATTAGGTCATTAGTCGGTGATCGATTCCAATGATTCATGCAAACCGTGTGACGTGGTATGAAACAAGCAGTTGCAAGTATTCGGACTAGCTCCCACGCTCATAGGATTGTTCCTTCGTAAGAATGAAAATTCGTAGGAATTGTAGTAAGAAAAGTTATATGAATTTTATGGAAACATTGTACTTCTCTTCTTCTCTTAGTAGTCATAAGACTAAAGATACTTGACATGCAATTCCGTTACTTGATTGTATTGATACTCTAGGCAGTCAGTTGCGCCACTAACTTTTCTGACTTTCATATGGGTGTCCACTAGTATTCTTGTAATTTTCATGCTGACATGAAAAAAAGAACTACTGCCACAGAAGTGTGAAAAATATTATTGAAATGATGTAGATATAAAAAAGCTACACGCGAAACACGATTATTTTGCGCCTCGGAAACTATGGTGGGGAAATTATCATGGATACCCTCCATCTGGTTTGAACGGAGGGTTAGTCCAGTAGGCATGATAATTACAACAGGAGAAACCCTAATACCCCCCCCCCCCCCCTTACCTTTAAATTTGTCCATGAGTGCGTAAACAGAAATAATAAAAGTATATCGAAGTATACGTTTCACATGCTAACTGCTAATTTGTATTGAATAGTCTACCTCATGTAGGGCGTACAAGCCTTACCGTCGTATTAGTACAGCAGTAACTTGGAATTATCCTAAATATTCATCACTGAGTCCGCTTGCACGCGTACCGGCTGCCGGGTACCCGGCGAAATAAAAATTTTCCCGGCAAAGCCGCCATCCACGCCCTCCGGCTGCAGAATAACCGACACCCGGTATCCGGCAGCAAAACGGAAGGGCAAGTATGAATGTTTTAACCGACTTGCCCAGACATCCGACTAATCGGCAGCCGGAACGTGTGAAAGGGCACCAAGGCTTTCGTGACCAGGAGCACGAGTAACTGACAGCATATTGGTTCAAGGCACTTCAAGAGTAATTGAAATGACCACACAGCCCACCGACAAATGCATTTAACTGAGGATTATTGATTGCTTTCATGCTGCTGACTGGTCATTATTGGCTGTATTCAAAGGCATTCGTTACAAACTGACAGGTTTCAGCGCATGCCTATTGAATAGGGTTTGGGTCCCGGGACTTTTAGTAATTTTAGTTGTATCGAGTCCCGGGACTTTCGGCTCGAGACGAGACAAGATTGTCGAAATTGTTAGTGTTCTCCTTGTCCGGTGGCATTATAACAAAAATCAGAAACAGATAGTCGGACAAAGCTGTTGACGCTCTGATTTTTTTAAAAAGCCTATTTTGTTACATCAGCAAAGAAGTCTAATTAATGTGTTAGTTGATTATTTAAAAGATTGATTTATAAGTCTGTTTTATTATTTATATTTAGATTATTTAATTAAGAAACAAATCTGTGATTATGACCAATGATTGGATACTAGAATTACTAGATAATAGTAAAGTTATGATTTTTAACTAAGTTCGTTTTATAACTATAAGATTTAACTGCTTAAAAGTGAATCTGTGTATGATTAAAAGAAATAAACAAGGCAATTATTAAGACTGAAATTAACGTTAAAGTTAAGTTTCTGTACAATAAATTTTGATTTTTACAAAAAATTGCCGTTTTTTAATACGTTTCACCAGAAATTAACTTAATAAAAATTCTTCAAAAAAGGCTTAAAAGAAAACAAATATTTCTGTTTTTTTTTAAAGGTGTATCTAAAATTAAAAGTCTCGAAGTCCCGGGAATTCCCAGTACTTTGATTGTAGGCTGTCTCGTGTCCCGGGACTTTGAAATTGTCGGAAATTCCCAAACCCTACTATTGAACTACACCTTTCGGTTACCGCGATCTCTCTGGTATTGCACATATCTATCAATGGCTGCACCTATAACGTCGACCACAAGCTCGTTTGCCACACAATAACATGAAAAAGAAGCACGAACTTTCTGAGGGATACGATAAAAGAGGAGCTGATAGCAGCCGGTCGATTCTGTAAAAATCTCACCGGGAAAACTCAAGTGAAGTAAGCTTGATGTGAGTTGTCAGTAGTGTCAATCCCTAGCATTATTTGGAATGACAGCTCACTCCACGCTCACTTCACCTAAGTTTTCATGGTGAGATGGTTACAGAATCGCACTGCAGGAAGAAATGTCCAATGGTGTAACTGGAATTCAAACTCAATTATTTGGTAACGCGAAATATAAAAAGCTCGGAATCCTAATTCTGTGAACGAATCATCATATTCCTCCGATATTTTTCTCCAATACCATCGAAGTTATACATTTTTTTTTACTGAATTGAGAAAAATAAATGATTAATTGGAAGGACTTTTCCCTGATTCTCTACAAGGTCTAACTCTTCGAACCTTACATCTTGGTCAAAATGTATGGCTATAATATATGTAGTATTCTGCGACAACCTCACAACTAGATGGCAGTTTCATCGACACATTAAAGAGTTTTAGCGTTTAAGTAACCTTAGTACCTAAAGAGTTCCTTTAATGTGAATATTAACAAAGTTTATCGCGTAAGTTTTAATGCCACATATTACTATGAACGCACATGAACGCTAACTTTAACGCAGATGGAGCAGTACCATGAAGCGGTGATATTGTACTGATATTACACATACCATGTAAAAATCATAACCCGTACAAAAGCAAAGTCGGGTAAAAAAGTTCTTTCTTGCACGCCAGCTGTTACTTTTTAATAACCACCAAAAAAAGAGTTTCTTCTTCCAGTGTATGTACATACCAATCTAGCTTTCATAAAAAATGGAAGTAGGTATACCTAAGAAATACAAATTGCACCTCCTTTTAAGGCGGTTGGAGGGTGAATTCTCAAATTTCCTAAGATTTTTATTGTTTGTGTGCAAATCCTAGCCTGCACACCAAATTACAGCTTTCTAGGACTTCGGGAAGTGCCCTAGAGGTTTTTATGAGTGAGGTAGTGTATCAGTGACGAGATCGACGTATTTTAGGAATTAATAAAATCCAAAGTATAAAAGTTACATAAATTAAACTAAGTGTGTTTCATAAGTCTGCGAACTTCATCTCATTCTCAGAATTTGATCTCTCTGGCGTTATTCAGGTCGAAGCTGTCGAAGGGTTTGAAAATGCGATGAAATGGTTTAAGAAACGGTAAGTAGTTCCCCCTGCTTTTGTTTCTGGCTAGTCTTGGCGGAGGCGGTACCGTGCCCCTAGATTAGTAACATTGTTTTATAATCTAAATATTAAGATGAATATCTTTTTTTTTATTATGACGTCTGTTTATTTGGGTTCATATTCATGAGTAGCCTTTTTTCTTTTGTATCCAGAAAACACGGTCCTACAGTTTTTACGGCGAAACTCCAGTAGGTACCTAATTAACTAGGATGAGATAAAGAAGTGTACTATTTATGTTATATTCATAGTTGGATTGTACATAATCTAGTAGCCGAATGGTTTATAAATAACAAGTCATAATTACTGCTGAACAAGTTCAAGGGCTTGTAATACTTCAGCTGAAATTTATATTTTGTCCCCACTTTCCCGCGCCATCCCGCCGACTCTATCCCGCTCGCACTGTCAAACTGATTTAGTTAGGGTGAACTAGACTGTTGATGGACGTAGGCTTGGTAATAAATGATTATATTATTATACGAAATCGACGTCTTCTGTATAGAATAAATATACACTAAATAAAACATTATTCATTAGTACATTATAAATGAACTAGCAAATAGTTAATTTATAATGTACTAATGAATAATTTAGCTAATTTACCAAGGTTACCTACGTCCAACAAAAAATAGGTGCTTCGAAAATCATCGTCTATCTTGTAAAATATGAATGCGCGATGGTGAGATCTAATATAGAGTTGTAACAACTCTGAAATTGATCGATCAGTTGATATGTAAGTACTTCTACAAGTACTTTTGACTCTATCGAGATCTGGTCTGATTTAGAGTCGCTGCATTGAACTATGTAAACATATCCACGTAAAAGGGTGAGAGAAGGGGACGTAATTTCCACGAAATTGTTCTCTAATATTATTAGAGAATGTATTTAAGACGCTGAACTGGAAAGGACGCGGCATTAACATCAACGGCGAGTACATCTCACACTTAATACTTGCAAATGACATTATCATAGCGGCTGAATCACTGCATGACTTGCAGCAGATGCTGGACAGCCTAGTTGATTCATACGCATTGGTCTCCGGATGAACTTGGACAAAACCCAGGTTATGTTCAACGATTGCTGTCAATGTTAATGCTTTCAAGGTTGTCCGAGAATACTTTTACCTAGGGAAAATTCTGCAGTTTGGTAAGAACAACTTTGAGAGGTTAACAAAAGAATTTAGCTGGACTGGGCAGCGTTTTAGAAGCTTCATTGAGTCTTCTCGTTGGGTAGCGGGATCGTCCGAAAGGGTAGCGGGATCGTCCGAAAGGGTTACCGCTGCCCTGGAACATAAAGGGCTAAGGAAGGAACACGGGTGGGTTTTAGTCAGTAAGGTTCTGACACTCCCTCCCGCTCCACCCAGAGCGGGAGGGGTCATCTGATGATTTCCCATCCTCAAAGTCTGCTCGTTGAGTATTTCACTTTCACAAAACTAAGATCTTCAATCAGTGCGTCCTGCCTTTTATGACTTTTGTCATACGATAATATTAACAACTAAGACAATGTCCTACTTTACTTATAATAAAACTCTTCCATACTTGTAATAATATTAATACATAAAAACATCTGTATCTAGTCTGCAATATTGTTTTTTTGAAGAAAATATTTATAATGTATTCACTAACGACTGCGGCGAAGCCCAAATGGAGGGTTATTTAAATTAATAGTCGTCAATATTAGTTTACGTTTATACTTTAAAATATTCATTTTGGCATGCAGCTAGTCCGTGTTACAAAAGTATTTCCAACTAATATATGTATGAATTAAAATAGACAATTAATTATCGTGTATGTCCGATATTTCTTGTGCACAGGGCGACTCCGGACAATGTCCTTTTCACTCCAAAAATAAAAGTCGATTAGTTTTGTGCAATGTTACTTAGTTTGATGTATGACGGCTATGGGCCTTTTTAGACCTTTTTTTTTTGTGTGCTCTGGGCGGAGCGGGAGGGCTAACTCAGACTTTTACTGACTAAAACCCACCCTTGTTCCTTCATTGCCTGTGCCAGGGGCCACGGTATCTCTTTCGAACAACCCGCGGCCCTGGCAGGCATCGGCCCTAGCGGACCCCGTCAGTTAGTGCTGACATCTCTTTGAAGCGCGTTGTGTTCCACGCGTGCCTCAAAGAGATGTCAGCACTAACTGACGGGGCACACGCGTGGAACACAACGCGCCGTCGACCTGGGCCTGGTCCTTACCGGGCGGCGAGCTGCCCATTGCTCGCCGCCCGCAAGCCCGCGCCTATGGTGGCTGGGAGTCGGTTGCTGACTCCCGACGTCCCGGGCGTCTCCTGCGGCGACTAGGGCGTAAGGGCGCGCTCCACCTCCTCCTTTGCGAGCATTACTGCTTCGCAGAAGGAGGTGACGGCCTCCCATGCACTCTCGCTCCGTACCATGGCCTGGACCAGGGCCGGACGCGAGAGATCGCCGCCGCCGATCGCCGTCACGAGGACGCGTCTTTGCTCCGCCCAAGCCGGGCAGACCTCCACCGTATGCTCCCACCGTGTCCTACAAGCAATCCACACAGTGGTGACACCCTGGCGTTTCCTCCCGACTTATTCTGAACAGGAACCTCCCGAAACAACAGTGTCCGGTGAGGACCTGCGTCAGGCGGAAGGTGAGGGCGCCGTGGCGCTTCTCCAGTCACTCTTCAAAGAGGGGACTTATCGCCGCAATTGTGGCGTGCCCAGCCCTGGGTTGCGACAATTGCACTTTCCATGTCGCCATGAGATCCCGCCGGAGCTCTGTCCGCTGTACCGTGATTTCTCGCGGCGGCAGAGTTACGCCCCGGCGTTTTGCCTCCTCTCGCCACTCCCATGTGTGGGCGAGGACTTTTGCGTCCAGATCCCATGACGGCATTCCAGCAAGGAGGCTCGCCGCCTCAGCAGAGACCGTGCGGTATCCTCGGATTAGCCGGACGGGCATGACCCTTTGGGACGCGTTCAACCGGCGGGCTAATCGCCGCCTCAAGGAACGCGCCCACACCGCCGGTGCCCCGTAAAGGGCCACAGATCGCACGACCCCGCATAGAGCCTCCGGCAGGAGGCGTTTGGACGCCCTAGATTGGACAGGAGCCGCCTCAGCCTCTTTACACCCTGTATATATTATTATTTTACAACGGTTTAGGCGCCTACCCTTATTTTACAGGTGGATTTTTTAAACGAAGCATTCTTTCGAAAATCCACCAGTATCTATACATTTGTGGTAATTGAAATATATTTCCATTACCACAAACATAACTCAAATAAAATTATTTATAAAAAAAGTTTTGCTGAATATATTGAAAACGCCAAAAAAATTGGGAACTGTCTAAAATAGGTACGTTTACCTCCCTAAATTATTGACAATGTTTTGACATTGACGTGAGATTACGATTTTGAACCATTTCAAAAATGTTTTTATAAATGAAAACTATAAAAAATGGAAAAAAATAAAAATAGGGGTGCCTTATTTTACATCTAAATTTAATTTCCCATTATTATATAATTTCTTCAGAACATAAAACGCTGTAAATCGGGTCTTTTGAGCGCAAGCGAAGTGACACGGGTTCCCCGTCCGATAGCCAAAGCGGTACTGACAAGTACTGAATCGGGGTCCTGTCGGGGGCCGGGCGGCAGAGCGGTTCAAGGTGTGAGTGGTTGTAAAGCTTGATATTTCCAATCTCATCTTTTTACGTTAAATGTAACGATTAAAAATAAAAACGAACAGATGACACCTGCTTTATGCATAGATCGATTAGCCTGCCAAGTTTCATGACCTAAATTGAGCATTTTCATTGATTATTCTTCTTTTATTGTACGGTTTAGAGGTAACTTTGAGATTTCTTTGTATCGATAAAATTGTATGCAATCGTGTTTTCCAAACAGACTATATTGTATATTAATAACAAAGTGAATACTGCAGTGTTGTTGAAACTAGAGCCATTAATGCTAAGATAATTTTCGCAATCTGAGGTATTACAGGCCCTTGAGTTTTAATACTTAAGGGCGGGTTGCTTCACGTCCATTTGACGCACGCGTTTACGTCAAAAATGGCGCTAACTATCGTCAAATAAAAAAAGCGTCGTTTCAAATTACAATTACAAAATGATTGCCTAACCAACGATGTTACGTTAGCCAACTGTTTAAAAAAACTGGCCCCTAGGCAACTGTTTGCTATTTATCCAAAATCAGAACTGCATAATTCTGTTTTTAAAAGTATTTGGAAGATCGCGAGAGTATAATTTACACCAACTCTTTTAAAAAAGTGTGCTGCCTACACGTGCGGCGTTGTACATTCTATAAGTTAACATTTGAAACGAATCTATTTCAAATACTTTCCGAGGAGATACCGTGGCTCCTGGCACAGGCAACTGAAGGAACACGGGTGGGTTTTAGTCAATAAAAGTCTGACACGCCCTTTCGCTCAGCCCAGAGCGGAAGAGGTCATTTGATGATTTCCCACCCAAAAGAAAAGGCTCAAAATAATTTCATTTCGGCTTGTACGCCCTACATGAGGTAGACTACTCAATACAAATTAGCAGTTAGCATGTGAAACGTATACTTCGATATACTTTTATTATTTCTGTTTACGCACTTATGGACAAATTTAAAGGTGGGGGGGGGGGGATTAGGGTTTCTCCTGTTGTAATTATCATGCGTACTGGACTAATCCTACGTTCAAACCAGATGGAGAGTATCCATGATGATTTCCCCACCATAGTTTCCGAGGCACAAAATAATCGTATTGCGTGTGTAGCTTTTTATATCTACATCATTTAAATCATATTTTTCACACTTCTGTGGCAGTAGTTCTTTTTTTCATGTCAGCATGAAAATTACAAGAATACTAGTGGACACCCATATGAAAGTCGGAAAAGTTAGTGGCGCAACTGACTGCCTAGAGTATCAATACAATCAAGTAACGGAATTGCATGTCAAGTATCTTTAGTCTTATGACTACTAAGAGAAGAAGAGAAATACAATGTTTCCATAAAATTCATATAACTTTTCTTACTACAATTCCTACGAATTTTCATTCTTACGAAGGAACAATCCTATGAGCGTGGGAGCTAGTCCGAATACTTGCAACTGCTTGTTTCATACCACGTCACATGGTTTGCATGAATCATTGGAATCGATCACCGACTAATGACCTAATGGCTGCGATCGATGGTTCGTGCACTTTTAATAAACTACACTTGCAGGCCTAACGTGATACACGCGACAATTACTCTCACGGCGAAAATATTTGTCTATTTCTTACAAATTTCTCGTTTCCCGCCAGCGCTGCCATACAAAATTCTTGACTCGGTCTGTCCTATTTGATATTTTCACAGCCAACCCTAAAGATCAACGTCCATTGGCCCACACCGACTGCAGCGCACACACGCCATGCAACGGATTTTCGTTTGATTTGTATGAAATTCATATTGCACCACGTCCACAATCGTTACCGCCCACACCGAGCGCATATAGACAAAAATGCGCTGCGTGCCGGTGACGTCACATGGATTAGTTTACCACGTTCATCGCTCACTGCCACCGCACGTTGTTTTGTTTATGATTGAGGTGAGAACCGCCAAAAACATTCTAAGATGGATGACTCACTTTTTATTCTATTAGTAGAAAGATATGAAGAATCGTATAATCTGAACCATCGATCATTCAAATTTGCAAAGAAGAGATCATCTTCGGATACAATAGAAGCATGCCATCGGCAAATCTGATGTGGTTAGTTAAGAGTTAGTGATTAAAAAAAATTCCAGAATCATAATTATGTGATCATTTGTAGAAGTCATATACATGTGGAAGCACAAATATCTGACATCGAAAGTACACACAAAACTATCTGACGAACCAAAATATACGATTCTGCATCGGCGGCAAAAATATGTGTCTTACTTGATAAATATCTGCCTACTCAGTTGAATTCAGAAGAATATGATGCTTTGTGATCAATAATATCTGATTTCAGATATTTTTGCCGAGGTTTCATCTATAATAATCTACACTAATAATAAAACTGAAGAGTTTCTTTGTTTGCTTGAACGCGCTAAGTAATCAAAATCGAAAACGAAGTAATAAAGCGGGTAAGTGATGCAATGCGACGGGGTTGGTCAGGGGAACGAGACATTTTACTTTTTATTTTATTTATTCGGAAGAACAAACCATTACACATTATATTTTACAAGGAAATAGAACATAAGGAGTTATACAACTGTGCAACCAACAACTTTCTCCACAGATACACAAAGAGACAAAGATAATGTTGAAAAAGTTAAAGTCGGACAGATACATAAGTACATGAAATAAGATAGACATAAATGCTGCTAAGAAACACTAAAGATTCAATATTATTCACATAATTTTTTGATTGTGTCAAGCAATATGTTTCTAAATTTTCCAACGGATAAAGTAAATAGATCCAAGTTAGATAAAAACTTATTGAAATTGCCTGTAAGGCGACGTACCCCTGCAAGTTTGCATTCGTACGACTAGGAGTGACGGCGAAAACAGATCGAGCGCAGGTAGGGACAACATAGCATAACTTGTTAAACATAGCATACTCGTAACTTGTTAGCAAGCATAACTTAAAAACATATTTATGCTCGTAACTGTACTACCGGTAACGTACCGGACAAGGTAACCCACCCGTTTCAAAAATTTAAGATTCCGCTCTTACAAATAAGACATAACGTTCGAACGAAGTCCTGGGGTCCTACGTGAATATTTTTGGGAGTTGCAGCAAGCAGGTGTTCAGAAACTGCAGTGAATGCGGCGGGCTCGTTTGAAACTCATCCACGCATCTCCCCTTACCTTGGTTTTTTTTTTTGCTGCCTGTGATTAATTTTGCTGCGTGTAATCAATAACTAAATATGTTACATCTACCAAAACTATAATTTTAAAATGACAAGGTATACACGACAAACTGTTGAGAATTAAAAAAAACGTTTTCTAGAAATTGTATTCGCTAAAAAGAACCCAGTTCTCATTACAACGATGTTAACTCTGTACATTATCACAAGGAAACAAGTATAAGTTTTAGGATCAGGAATGTTAGCATACACTCGCAACGCAGAGCATGCGTGTAAAATTAATAACAGAAATCTGGTTCCGTGTGGAAAACCCGACTTTATCTAATTGAAAATAGAGTATAAATTTGCTCGTACCAGACAATTTACGAAATGCTTTATACTACCTTGAAAGTCATCGCGCACAGCTTTGAATATAAGCAAAAGAAATTTTCTTTTGTGAGATATAAAAATTTCAGCATCTATAAATTGTTTTTAAACGTGAAGCATACCACATTCTATACGTAACAATGTTTTATGATTTTCTTCTAATTTTTGCATTACAGATTGTTTTATAAGTTTTCTCCTACAAAATGTTTTGGTTTTTCGACGTTAAAGTATCAAGTATTCGGAACTATGGGTCCTATGTGTTATGGTGCAGGACTGCAGGCGCTACACTTTGTCAGTCAATAAGCGAATTTTAAACTTGCCTTCAAGCAGCTGTTGTCCAGTTGTTAACTAACGAGTGATGATATTACAATTTATTTTGTTGTGTACATATTTTAATCTTTTTTGAAGCTTTGTAAGACTGCAATACGGATTTCCAGCTAGATTCCACTTGATTGAAACACGCCTCTAGTACACTTGGTAAAAGGCTAGGACTATGCTTTGAACCCTGAATAGGTGTAGGATTGTAGGAAGGCTTTCTATAAATAATCCTAACTAATATTATAAATGCGAAAGTAAGTTTGTTTGTTACCTTTTAACGCTTAATCCACTGAACGGATCATCATGAAATTTTGCATAATCGTTGTCAGGGGTATAGAAAAGGGTACCTTTCATCCAGAAAACAAATACTGATCCCGAGGAAAAGAACAATAACTTTCGACGGTCACAATTGCTTTAGAATGCTAGATGGCGTTACGTGTCTTTCGAATCATGATTGAAATATGACCCGACTTTCAGAGCAGTATTCTAACAAAAAGTACTAGGGCTTGCACGAATTCATGGTAGTATTTCAATAATTAGTATTATGTTTTAAATAGGATTTGGATAAAATTTAGCACACAGATAGTTTATTATAACCTGGATTAACACATAGGATACTTTTTATCCCGGTAATACGTTTCCGAGGGATGATTTCCGACCTCCACGCGAGCGAAACCGCGGGCAAAAGTTAGTGACTTTTACATAATTGTCAAGTATGTTTGTCCAACTGAGAAATTTTCGTAACCCCGCGTTTACACCCAGGTGTACTGTTTTCGTTTATTGTTTAAACTTAAAACAAAGTGTAAAGACTAGATGTATACAAAACTTATAAAAGTTTGATGAAGATGTCAAAAAGGTGAACAAAAATAGTTAACAAAACACGTAATTTTTCACATCTTTGGAGATGTGAACAACAATGACCGCTCGATATAAAAAAAAAAAATATTGCTGTTTCATACATTTTGACCGCGTAGGTATTGCACTTTTCTATGAAACAGAAGATTTTTTTTTTCATAACCGACGAAAAATGTCAATGCTATGGGGTCTAAACTCATGTGCTGAATCCATGGTTACAGTTTGCGCGTCGATGTCCCTGCCACCCTGTATAATATTCCTGTATCCAAATCTCCATAATGTATAAACAGTTTCAATACTTTCTTGAATCGTTTAAGCGCCCTTTCGTACAACTGCATTAGAGATGGTTTGACTTGTTTTCGTGAATCCTTGCGTTCACAAGTTACCGCACATCTGCAGCAGTCTCGGGCAAATTTCTTCGCACATTGCGTTGAAATCTTACTGAACAATTAACACAACATCCTTCTGGAGTAAATGCTCTTATGCTATAATGCATCTTCCAATAACGCAATCCTTCAATTACATACAGGATAACAGAAATATAAATTTCAAGCAATTCGAAAGAAACGGAAAAATAAAATGAATGTTATTGTCACTTGACACATGTTGTCTTTCTGACAGCGTCAGATAGTGATGCGGCTCGATTTTATTTAACTCGTTACTCGAGTAAATATAAGTCCATTTTCTCTCAAGGTGCCACTCGATGTAGTCGCGATTAGATAAACATCACCAACACTGCCACACTAGTTAACTGTCATTCTTGGACAATAAACCAGGGAATAGATATATTTCGTGTAATAAACCGTCAAAATACTGTGATGTACAGAGTCACAGAGTTTAAATAAGAGAAAATACATGTTCTGTGGCTTAGTGCTGTCAGTTGATAAAGTGTAATATTTTGTCTTTAAAATCGTCATTGATTATCAGATCAACCTGATAATCCGTGGAATCTGAGTAGGACACAACGCTCTTTAGGAAATCGAACAAAGACAATCCTAGCCGAATGTCACACCGATGTACCAATATAGAACGGTTAGGTACTGTATTTCGGATCTTGCTATGATTCTTTTCTTGAAGTTTTTTTGTGTGCGTTTCAAGCGTACGAAGCAACAACCAACTTGAATTGAGTATTCGAATTACATAATCGAGACAATCGAGTCCATTTATGACTGAGTAACATCACTAGAGCCAACAAAAGAAAGCGACAAGAAACGATGACAAAAAGCTTGAAGTGTTGCCCTTGTCAAAAAATCACCCAACTTTAACGAAAAAAGTTCCTGGAAGGATTTGGGGGAGGCCTTTGCCCAGCAGTGGGACAGCATAGGCTAACAAAAAAAAAACATTTATTATAAATATAGATAGTAGTATTACTATTATTTATTTTATTACTTAATAAAAACAGTTTTGGTTACCACCTCAGACCGTGACTTATATTTTATGTTTTCATATTTGAAAACACGCTGCGTTTAATGAATAATCCCACCGAAAAAATAAGTTACATCTCGGTTATTTTTGAAAGTGTGATGGTTCCTGTACCAAAAAAATTACCCACGAACATTTAGGGCAAATAAGACGTCTTATCACCTGTCACCCTTTTAACTTTAACTTTTTACATTTTACATGTTGGTGCAACAACAGATAGTTAGATTTTATGGTCATACTTATTGTTAAAATTAAAATTAACTTTGATGTAACTATAACGGAGCTTTTGATGCAACTCGCCCTAAGTCTTTAATTATACATAGTCTACATATTTTGTATTTAGTTTTAAGTTGGCTTATAAACTGTACATGTACCGAGGCTTACAAATTAACATAGTTTTAGTTCATGTGGTGTTTACCTTTAAGTAATTGTTACACTGTTCAAAGTTTATAAAGATGTTATTTTTATCAAGATGTTAGTGTAAACAATTGTTAGTGAACCAAATAAATAAATAAAATAAGTATGGGTGAAAACGCGGGATAAGAGTTCTCATCACTATCTCAAGTTGAGCCAGCTTGAGATGACAGATTGGTATACCTATAGCGCGTTTATAGCAACAGTTTAAAAATGTATGTTTCAATCAATACAGCACTGAACAAGTGGGTCAAGAGCAAGGCCGATGCAAACAACTACGAAATAATTATACTAGTCAAATATAAAGGCCACTTAAGAATTCGCAAATATACAGTAATTAAAATTTTACGGTTCATTGATAAGTTCGTACCAGTTTGTGGTGATCGCTACTGCATTTTTTGCTCTATGGTAGGTAGTAGGTAGGGTAAGCCGCACGTCGTTGGGAGTAACCCAATCCTGAGCTGGCCTCTTATTCTATTGAAACACCGTACGACTCTAGGCCAGCTCGAGGTCAATGTGTAACAACTGAACTGCGGCCTACAGTACGTTTGGAATTATTGTCACTTAATTTTTCATTCTTTTTGCCATTATGTAATGAGATCAGGTCTGGTTAGTTAACCCCAAATTCAATTCCCGACTGGGGGCCCCAGCATGGACTAGCAATGTCTGACGAAGGACCGACCGTTAAACCGATGAAGATGTCCCTGATTGGAGACCGCGAATCGGCATGCCTGGCATCCCCTACCGGAGAGGCGTATATTCAGCAGCAGACAGCTGGGCTGATAATGAAAGCTGTCGCAGCGCAACGAATAACATACACATTTTTGTCGCTTTGAGGAATAAGTCGTCAAAAATTTTGTAAATATAGCTACTAAAAAACGGACAGTATCGCCATTGGCTTTATAAAGGTCTCTGCACACAGCGGGCGGGGCGGGGCGAGACGGGACGGCGACGCACCTTTATTGTGCACCTACTGCGTAGGTAAGTACTTATCATCGCCTGCACTTTTCAAACAGTTCTACAACGTAGTTAAATATTTATGGCGTAGCTCGTAGTTTAAAAGTTTCTGTATGTCCATCTCAATGGCTTTATTCGAAACTCACAATTTCTATGGAAATATAAAATTTCGCCCAGAGGTAAGTCTTGTTCTAGAACGTAGGTATGTCTTTGTATTGCCAACGAATTTTCTCATTTTCTTGTTCCCATGTCATTGTACCAATTTGTATCAACTTGATTGCGTACCTATAAAGAAGGTACAAAATACATACATATTATAAATGTAAACCTCCGCGACCCTATACACGTATAGTTAATGTGCAAGTCAATCTGTATTCTTTAACATTCCCTCGCTTGATCTTTGAACAAAGCAGCTGAGTCTGTCATTCAGATTGTTTTGTGACTCTGTGTTTGCAAACTGTGAAATGAAACAATGAGGTATTCTTTAATCTTTTTGAATTACCTACAGAAGTTTAAAATGAAGATGACTTTGACGAAGAACAAAAAAATAATTTCCAATGTAAATACACACATCAACACTGTCTAGAGATATTTTGGATTTACTCAATTTACTCAAAATTTATTAAAAATAACATACAGCATGCATATATTTTTATAAGGCCCATTTATCAGACTACACTCCAGAATAAAAGAAAACTATTTTTTTTGCGTAATCAGATTTTTATTCAAATAAAGAAAAAACGTGAAATAATGGTAAAACTAACAATGAATGTGTTTCTCAAGAAAAAGTGAATAATAAGGAATAATTAATCTGTTTTTAACAGTTATGTGAAAAATCAGTAGTCAGTAAAACACCCCATGACGTTAATAACGGTCCTGCAACGGTTTTTCATGCTTTGGATTAAGTTACCCAAGTCTTGCAGCGGTATATTGTCCCAAGTCCGGTTAAGATGCAAAAAAAATTGCTCTTCCGTCGCAATGTTTGCAGGAAAATTCCTCAAAGCCCTTCTTTGGAGCATGCCCCACGCGTGTTCTATGGGGTTTAGGTCAGGCGATTGAGCGGGCCAGCCTAAGACCGATACGTCGTGCTCCTGCAACCAGCTCGTCACCACTCTCGCTGTGTGCGGACGGGCGTTATCGTGCATGAGCGTGAATTCTTGGCCTATTTGTAGTCGATGGGGGTAGATTATTGGTACTAGCACCTCGTTACGGTATTTTTCAGCCGTCATGGTGTTTCTGATCGAAACGAGGTCTGTTCTTCCACCAACACGAATTCCCGCCCAAACCATAATTGTCCCGCCGTGGTATGAATGGACTTCCTGAGGATGTTGCAGACGGCTCTCACGACCAGGAACTCGCCAAACACGTACTCTACGTGTATCGGGATGAAAACCGAACCGGGACTCATCGTTGAACAGCACTACAGACCACTGGTTATCTTCCCAGAGGAAATGTTCACGAGCCCACTCTAGTCGTCGTCCACGATTTCCTCGGCGTAGTGCTGGAGTACGAAGCGGTCAGCGAGCATGAAGGTTAGCTTCATGCAGCCTTCTCCTTACAGTTTGATCACTCACAAGCAACTGGTGCTCTGACTGGAGCCTCTGAACCAACTGCATGGCCGTAACATTTGGTTGTCTTCTCGCGGCAACTTGCAAAAATCGGTCTTGTCGTTGAGTGGTTATGCGCTTCCCGCCTGGGTGTCTTTCAGCCACATCATCAGTAGCACGATAACGTGACCATTGTCGTATAGCGACAAGTAACTAAACTTATAAAGGAAAATGAAATTAAAGAAAGGGAGGTAGGAAACAATTAAAGGTATATTTATAATTTTAAGATGGAGATGGACAGAGAGGTGTGTAGTTTGTGGAGGTGGGGTGTGTGGATGACGATGCGTGATAGGTGGGCTGAGGAGGCTGAAGTGGAGATCCAGATGAGGGAGGTAGACACGAGGCAGGTGCTGGCGGCAGATACAGGTACAAATGAGGGCAGGTCGCTGGTGCGTGTGCGGCACGGAGGACACTCGTAGGAGGGCCCACGCAGCAGGGCAAGCTGCAGCACGGCAGCAGGAGCCGGCGCAGGTACAGGTATAGATGAAGTGCAGGCGGAGGACACCCGTTGGAGGGTCCACGCAGCAAGGCAGGGCGCAGCTCGGCAGCAAGAGACAGAGGCACGACAGAGACGCTGTCAGCCCGCCAGGTGAGGCGGCCCTCGGATGAGGCGCGGCCCAATAGTAACAGGAGCCCTTCACCGAGGACGGAGGACGGAGGCGTAGGTAGGGTCCGACAGGTACCGGAGCGGAGAGGTACGCTGGGTAATAAATAGGTAGCCCTGGAGTATCAGGCTCTTAGTTGTATTCGCTTTAGAGGCGAAACCCGAACTGATCCTTGGATTGCGTGGATCTATAATGTCAGCTCGTAGAATAACATCATGTAGAAAATATGAATTTGAGTTACGAAGATGGCCAGTAATTAAATATAATAAGTATTCATGTCTAATTAGCTAAAAAGATACAGGCAGGTAAGAATTTGAAAGAAAGGTTGCCATGGCGACGTATTAAACGTCGTTGTCAAAGCTGTCATAATAAAATATATTATTAATAAAATACGATAAAATCTATAGTTATTTTGTATTAGAAGTATAGTGTTTATAGGAAAAATGATATCGATCAATGTGGGCGAAATTACCAACCCTTGGATGTCACTAAATCATCGTAGTGTCATCTTAAAGATGGAGCTGTGTCTGTGTACTGATTTTGGATAAAACGTGTCGTAAGAAATAATCAGATCAGCACCTAACGGTAACAGAATGCTTGTTCTGACGTGGAGGAATGAATGAAGATAACTGTGAGTATGTACATTATGTTACACCATAACCTTGATATCACGTTTTGTCTTGTTCCAATGTCCTCAGCAATACTCCGTTGAGTAGTCCCAGCTTGGAGCATGCCTACTGCCCTTAACATTTCCTCTCTCGTTAAATGGCGCCGCTGCATGATGCACACAATAACATTAATTGGAAATTAACCGATAACTGGTTATAAAACTTAAATTTGACACAAAAAAATAGCCAAAAACTACTGTAGGTAAATGAAGCCTTCGGACTTCGCTACCAATAAGCCGCGTAAATCTTTTGTTTTTAATTTATTTTTTCAAATTCATATTTAGAATCATTCAAAAAGGTTTACAAAATAAGCTTTTTTCAAAAGAATTTAAAACTGGCCAGTATTTTTTGAGTTTAAGAACTTTATACAAAATATCCCTAGACGGTGTTGATGTGTGTAATATGTCCGAAGAAAATATAAATAATGTATAAGATCGGATTTGGATTAGGTAATTTAAAGCAAACGACGTCGTGACCAACCATCAGCTTGTTAGATTGATCAGGTCCTGTGCTGTCTAAAAGCACTTTCAATATCAGAGATAAAAGAGAACAATAAAAAAATAAACAAAATTGCATCACAAGAGCCTTTCAGCACGGACAATCGGAAATGGCAAATTGCAAAATAACAAAAACCAAATAATGTTCTTTAGTTGAGAATAAAATACAGATAACCAAAGAAAAAGATGCGCTTCGAGAATCATTGTCTTCGGAAATGCGAACGCGCGATTATGAGATTTAATACAGAGCATGTGCAGCTGTTACAAGCACGGAGGTAATTGCCTGTTTTATATAACCATATTACCCTGATTACAAAACTATAAGTAACCAATCCGTGCACGCGATTGGATTTTCCATCCACGAAAATGGAGAGCTTTCATACAAACTTTCATCTCCTATATAACCAACCCTTTTAGGGGTGTTGTCTGTCAGTGAATGAATAAATGAATTTAGGATTTTTATTAAGTAAGAATATTAATAACTGTATCCAATTCCAAAAAACTCTTCATTTATGAGTGACAGATGACTGCTGGCGTTGCACTACTAAAAGCGCGGCACTACAAAACTTAGAAGCTTTACCTCTGTAAGAGGTTACTCTGTGGTGCAGCGTTCGTGCTAATTCGGAACGACGAAGAATACCGAAGCGCAGGCTTTCTCTGGTTTCACTGTACTTGGATTGGATATTGACCGTTACGGACTGTTTTTTTATTACCAAGCACTTTGTAAATTAATTGAGCAATCAGTTTCAAGTTTCTTTTCTCTTTCGCTTTACAAGAACACAACAACATTTATTGCTTGGAATCTTCCTTTTTGAGCCGAGGCAGTAAGGGCAGTACCTGAACCGTTGCAGCTACAGGAAAACTTTCTCACGAGACTGTCCTTAACTTCAAAAAACGAGCTCTAAGAAAGAATGTTTGAAAATTCATTTTTAACGATGGGAAGTCCCATTTTGAGCTATGTTAGATATGAATATGTCGTGGGCAGATCTTAGAATTGATCATTTCATGAAGTGGTTGTATTTCATTCAATAGAACATCGACCGCTGGTCACATCATGATGTGGTCGGTCAACCGTTGATTATTCAATGATCTGGCCAGACCGACGACGACCGACCGACCGACTGTTCATAACGTCAACGTTGTGAACACGCGTGTGTAACACGCACGACTACTTCATGATGTGGCCAAACATTAGTGATCATATCGTAAAATAGTTAGATTCTCCACCGGTCGAGTTATATTTATTTTATTTTATCATAGTAAATCAAATCAAGTCATTTATTCAAATTAGGCTGAGAATCAGCACTTTTCGAACGTCAAAATTACCTAAGACCCCCAAAACGCCCGCCTTCACCACTTTCTAGTGCTTTCGCTGGGAAGAACTGGCGCAAAAAAACTCCCCAGCAGTAAAGCTGTCTGTTTAGTTAAAATAACGTGCTTCCATACAATAACAGGTATGCAAAGTAGTTTATTACGAGACACGGAACATTTAGATGCCTTAAGTACGTAATTTACGTGAATTACTTAAGACCAAACTCTTAAACTTCAGACGATCGATATGATCATTTCATCAAAGACTTATTAAAACTAATTTTAAGTATTAATGTTAGTGTTTAAAGTAATACTTTTCTAAGATCTCCGATTTTTGAGATGGGTAATTTATAGGTAGTCTTATAGAGAGTGCAAAACTGTTGTAATTTATAGGTAGTCTTATAGAGGGTGCAAAACTGTTGTAATTTGGTTTAGTTTTTAAATAAAAATTTGTCATAGTGTTTTACTTAGATGATACTAAAATATAACATGCAATGTAACTGCAATCTAGCTGCAAGCAAGCTGAAATAGTCTAAATAACGTGAATTATTTAAGTCCAAACTCTTACTTAAACTTTAAACCATTTAATGTGACTAAGGGCTGATTTTTCCAAAGCCAAATAATTTCATCAGAGGAATAATTTGAAATTTTCACAGTTCTTCCATACAAAATCTGTCAAACGTCAATTTTATTCCTCGAATAAAAATTATCTATCGATTGGAAAATCAGCCCTTAAACTAATAAGCCCGCTTACGCCATAAATAAGTACAGTGCATTCGCAATTTATTTACCAAAAATGTAAACAAATATGAGTTTATGGAAAAATAACTTTAATTCCTACACAATAAAGTTCAGTTTACGCTACAACTTCAATCGTCTGGATGTAAGAAGTACATACTTTATAAGATCAGGTGAATGTTGTATCATTGTATCTTATACATAAACTAATTGTTCTTCTTTATTTAGAATTTTAACTAAAACTTAAACCACAGATACCCTACATTAATGATATTGCCAATCGTCGACTGAAATATGATTAAACGTTGACGTTGAAACGATACGGTCAATTTTCTAATTTACGAACTGTCAGCACTGACCCGCACAGCCGCATGTCCTTTCAAGTGACGACAACGCGACACATACTTCCTGGATACGTCAATTAAGACGTCCGTCTCAACGCGCGATACATCGGCTAGATTCTCGTTTCCGGTCCATAAATAACTAAAATATAAATAATATCATAGCCCTGTTCTATCACTCCTTCCGGGGCAGTCGGGTAAAAAAAAAAATCATCTATTCGACTAGTAACAGAATTGGCTTCACTTCGTTAAGATAGATTCTTGAAAACTAATTTTGGTTAACTTCCTCTTGGCATCTTTAAACTTTGTATAACTACCGATTTCATTCCGATTACAATAAATAAATAAAGTCCTCCAGACCGAATTTCGGCCATGGCGACCAATCTCAGCGGAGACTAGCCATCGGAGCAGGAGATATTATAGTGCACAAGTGTGTGCCCAGATACAGGTGCACTCTCGCTTCCCTCACACTCATTGTCCAATGGTACGGCAAGCGACACTATCGGAGAGAGATCAGGCGCAGCGCCAGGCCAGGCCAGCACCGCTTAACGTGGTTTCCGAGACACGGGGGTATCACACCGCCTACTTCCAAACTCCGGGCTGTTACTAAGAAATTCCTAATGGAAAACCCAATAACACTTTGCCCAACTCGGGAATCGAGAACCTAGGACCCCACACTCAGCAGTCGCGCTTGCGACCACGAGACCAACGGGGCACATACGATACATTGGATAGAGATGACCCAGTTAACAGTTCCCTTTCCCGGTCTTGATATTAATAAAGTACTTATACTTACACCTTAAAATTGGATAGCTAAAAATAATTATAATAATTACCTACCTGCAGCATTTTATAAAGATTTCTAAAGTATAGATTGATATAATATAAGAAATATTACATCGCACTCAAATGTTTATTTCTAAATGATTTATTTCTGTAAGTAGGTTTGTACAAATACTTTTACTCGTCAACCTTATTTTTTAAAACTAGATAATATAGATAATATAGATAATATATGACATAATCAAGATTATGTCTGGACGCGTCAGATAATGTGAACACCATGTAGATTGATGTCTCAAATGGTCTCTTGAGGAAAGAACCACACAGTTTGAGTGGATCTGTTCAGTCAATTCACGCATCTGTCAGTAATCATACAGCTCAACTCAATACTTAAGGAGCTCAACGATTCGACGAACAATACCAAAGAAAGGACATTTGGGTAGGCTGCATAAATTACTCAACCTGCCAGACCATCGTTAAAACTAACTGAAGGGAACAAAAACAATGACCCACAAATTCCTCAAATTCGCAATACTTAATTAAAATAATATTATACTTTACAAAGTAAATATTTATGGCTTTGTATATAGTCCGGTCAATTTAGACATCCAAGGTTACAAAAATTCACACTCGGCTGAAAATTGGTAGGATTGTTCAAAACACTATTATAAATGAAATGTGAAAAGTCCCCATCGATCCGACACCTGGAAAAAAATTTACTCGTGGTCAAAGGTCACAAATACGGGTTTTTCGCGATTTCCAGCACAACGGTAAGTTTTATCATAAAATTAGTTCAGACAAAAATTGTTGATCAGATTATTATCTATAAAAAATTACTGAATACTTTTTTCCTAAGAGCCACCGTTTTTTGAGATATAACGATTCAAAAAGTTGTTAGAGTAATCGTCATAATATGCACACGTTCGTTTAATCGAACCTTTAGCGTCCTGTTATCTACGTTTGTAGTTTTGCAAACATTTCTCAATTCATTCAAAGTGAACTGACAGTCATTGCTATTTTCAATGTAAGTGAATATTTTCTCCATTGCCAGATTTGTAGATTCATCTTGAGGTCGACCGACTTTAACACCAGTGCTCGGTTTCAAGAAGGAAATGAACCCCAATTCCACCAGCGCCCACGGAACATGTATTACCCGCTGAGGTTAAACCCACATCGGAAGTTTAGAAATTGATGAGCACAATAGAGTCCATCTTGAACGAAGTATGCAATATAGTAACGGAGGGCAAAATGAACGCTGACCAGAAGATCCGTGTGACTAATTTATGCCGTAAAGTAACTAGTGAGACTTCTCAGATGCCTGTCCTGTATCAGTCCTTGACTCATAAAATTACTCAGGTGTACACCACTATTGAACACCTAAAAGAGAAGCAAGGCGTTACGAATTCACTTCGGCAATTCAAAGACGTCGTAGAAAGTAAGATGAAGCCCGCAGAAACAATTTCCTTCTGAAGATCATTTCCAAAACAGCGGATAAAAGTTTTGGAGAGAAAGGATCTCCTTGTCTTACTCCTTTTTGTATCTTAAACGAATCTCCTTTCTCTTCTAGCTGAATGCACGCCGAGCTGTTTTTGTATACATTTCTAATCAATCTTATATATTTTTGTTCTATCCCTTGTTCTCTTAACGCCTCTTATTGCCGCATCGTCGGCCTGAGTGAGGTAAGGCGAACGGGAGAAAGAATTATTTCCCATACAGACTTCCTTCTATACCATATAGGAACGGCCCGAGGTCAGTATGGAGTTGGTTTTATTATCAAAAAACACCTCATAAATTATGTGGAGAGTTTTATAGGAGTATCAGAGCGCATAGCAGTGATGAATCTTAAGCTACCGGGGTACAAAGATCCATGGAACATCACACAAGTATATTCACCCACGAAACAATCCGATACAAGATCAATGGACTTATTCTACCTAGAGCTAAATAAAACAATCCAAGACCATGCTCACAAAAACCTTATTGTGATAGGAAACGTCAATGGATCAATTGGAGAACGACAACCAGAAGAAGACACAGTTCTGGGACCATTTGTATATGGAAAAAAGGCCAGAAGCAGAAACGGAGAAAGGCTTGTAAACTTTGCACAGGAGAATCTTAAATACAATGTTCAAGAAGAAAGAAAGTAAGATGTGGACCTGGATATCACCAGACGGGAAAACCAAAAACGAAATAGATTTAATAATGACTAGTAAAAGCAGATACTTCTCAAACGTGAAAATCATAAGCAATTTCAATTTTAATACCAACCATCGAATTATTCGAGCTGAACTGATGACAACCCCGCCAAAAAACCCAAGACCAAGAAACAATATGATGAACACAAAACCTATCAAACACCAAGCAGTCCAAATAGCCAATTCTATAACGACAAAACTTATGGAATACAATAAAAAGACAACAAACATGGAGGTGCAAGGAAAATACAACTGGTTAGAAGGAACAATCAAAGCAGCTATTCAACAAGGGACTAATAACAAAGACATATCTAGCAAGTGGATGACTACCAAAACCATTAACCTTCTTAATCAAAGAGCTGGCCTAATTAATGGAAAAACATCTAACGATAACCGAAAGCAAATAGCAAAAGTCAGCAAAGAAATAATATCAAATCAAATCATTTTTTTTTTTCAGATAAATATCCATAGATAAATTTAACACTTACCGTCTTATTCCAAAACACGATCTAAATTTAGTACTGGGATTGTTACTAGGTTTAAACCATGACTAAATAAAACGTTATTATAAAATGAAGTTTATCACTAGTTCTTGAACTATTTAGAGTACTAAAGTTAGTTTGTGCCAAATAAATGTATTTTCTTTCTTTCTTTCTTTCTTTCTTTAAAGTTAGTCCGCTGAGACCCCTAGTTTAACCACGGATTTGCCATCGGTACTAATTTATTTAAGTTTAGCGTTGTGTCTTTTTATTTACAAATCGTAAAAAATGGATATTGATATGATTGACTTGATGGATTTGGAAGATTTGGACATGCTGAAGACATCTCGGCGATCTTACAGACATCGTCATTGTGTAAATCCTTTTGAATTGAGTGACGAAGCTTTTAAATATAAGTATACGTTCACAAAACGTTTTGGGGAAAAAATTGTCGATGTTTTACGTGAAGATTTATCCCACAACCCTCGAGGATGCCCATTGAGTCCTGAAGTGCAAGTGGTTTGCGCATTACGTAACTAGGCTCGCCATGAAGTAAGTACCCTTGGTCAATGCTAACATAACATTAGACAAAATCCAAATAATATACTAATATTATTGTTTTATTTGTAGATTCAAGACGATACAGCTGAATTACATGGTGTGTCTCAACCAGTTGTCAGCAAAACTTGTAAAAAGGTAGCGGACATTTTATCACGGATGTACCCAAGATGTTGAAGATGTTGGATTGTAAATTTCATGCTCTAAAAGCAGATAACAGAGCACTTCCCACATAAATAATATAAAATCAATAAATGTTATATGGTATGATATGTTTAAGAAGTTTTAATAACCAATGCATCACAATCGTACTCATTAACTTCAATAACAAAGTCGTGAGGAGCAATCGCCATTACTTCTAAGTCCTCAGGAGAAGGTGATGGTGGTTTGTCACCACCGCCTGCCTTTGATTGTTGCGTCCTATGGGTAGATAAGTTGGATTTAGCGGACAACTTCATCATTTTCCAAGCCAACTGTAATTCTCCATCTGATCGACATTTAACCGTTATCTCATTTAATCTAAAAATAATAAATACCCTGATTAATATCACGTAAATAACGTACTTGTATACACGGCTACACATCAAGTTAAACTGTTTAGACTTTGGACTATTAGAAGTTGAACGCTGCGAATCGTGCGAGAGGGTGCGATATATTTTTGTTATTTCGTCTCACTCACGCACGTCGCAGGACTGCGCGGGAGGCACCAACTTCAACGCGTATTATGTAGATAGATGCGTATCATGTATATTATTTTGTAAACAAGTTGAGCTCGTATTATAATACTAACTTCTGGCCGCGACTTCGTCCGCGTGAAATTCTTGTTCCCCCGCCCTACCCCGTCGCATCGGATCGCTCGCTTCTTGTTATCGCTTAGTGCTCTTTCTGACTGTATTCATTTTGTCCTAGCGTGATGTTGAACCGACCCGAACGTTATCATACCTATTTAGTAGCGGAGTTATTTTAAAATTATGTTATCTCCTAAGATGTTGATTGAAATCAAGTGATGTCAAGGGCAATTTTGTTCACAATTAAATACTTGTGATGAATAACGTATTTATTGGGATAAAGATTAATAAGATATTGATAAAACACCTTCGCAGATAATGCATTAATTTCGAACAAATTTGATTACCATAAAAAAGGTTATAGTGAGTCAATCTTAAAAGATAGACATATGCTGTCGCGGACTTTTTTTTAGAACTTTTAAAGAGGAATAATTCCTTAATACATGATTTTTGCGTAATTTAAACCGTTTACGCAGCGCACGCAACGGAAGCTCTCAAAAAGGAATCATTTTTCCCGTTTTTGCAATATTGTCCATTGATGCTCCGTTCCTATTGGTCGCAGCGTGATGTTATATAGTCTGAAGCGTTCCTCGATAAATGGACTGTCCAACACAAAAATAATTTTTCAATTCGAACCAGCACCCTAATTGCGTAACACACAATCAATCAGAATCGGTTTTATTTTGACAGTTCAACAACATTCATTGCGTTAAATACGTGTTGAGCAGACTTTATGAAGGTAACCTTTTTCGAACTTATGAAGCAATGGATTAGCAATATCCTTCAAAATGATTCAGATTGAGATTGATTGTGTGTTTCGCAATTAGGGTGCAGTACTTCCTAAGGTTAGCACGTTCAACCAAACAAACAAACAAACTCTTCAGCTTTATAATATTAGTTTAGATGAGTTTGCACTAATAAATCCATTACCATTAGGTATTTATTATTATCATTTAAGTATATTATTATATTATATTTCGAGCTTGCATACGTGTAGGTAATTCGGAAATCTACATCCTGTCGGATTTTCATACAAACTTTCAACCAACACCGCCATCCAACCACCCATTCCATTTCATTCCATTTTATAACAAAAACACTGAAACACGTATTACTTTATTGTCAACCGAAATTACAAATACGAATTTTGATAGATCTAACTTCAAAACGACGGATTTTCATACAAACTTTCAACCCCCATAGGATTTTTATCAAATGGGTTCTTATATTACATAATATCTACTTATGGCAAATAAAACTTAATTACTAAAATCATTAGTTAAAGGCCTATTCTATTCGATAGATACGGCTGTGGGTAACAACGAAATACGAGTGGTATATTCCGCCGGGTAGGTAGGTATATTTTGTATTCTGGTTTCGCGCTTATACAAATATAAATAGATTTGAATAGGCCTTTATACATGTTGCCTAAGCTAGCATCACATGCATTGCATAGGTATATCATCAATGTGTAGAAGAAAGCCTTAAATGAATTAACAATTTAAATATACTTCAATTCACAAAGCTCCATGCGGGGCGTCCGCGTCGGCGGACCGCGTAACAATAGTTAATACTTAAAATAATTGTAAACCATTAACATTTATAACAATAAAATATTATTCTTAGATAACAGACTACCATCAAATTTAACAGCTTCGAGTTATTTCGGGAGCCATTATCAATTAAAATAGTTTAAAATTTAAACTCCTAAACGAGTAATAGAATTATAGAAATCAATATAGATAAAAAAAACAAACAATTAATCTAATTAGTTTGCCTAACTTAACGTAACATAATAGTCGTGAATCCTGGGCGACGTTTAGGAACTGACCGGCATTGAACGTGCATAGAACACGGAATTGAATGCGAGTGAAACTAGCGAATGTTTTGCCAAAAAAAAAGTGCATCTGTGTGCGTAGGCGCAACGCGGCAAATACTGTCATTGGCCGATGCCACGATACGCAGTCCCTTTCCTACAATTCTCTGTATTGCTGGTAGCGTAGTTATACGTATATAGGGTGTCCGACTTGATGTGTTGCCGTGTGTACACATAATAATAGCAATTCTTCCACTCTTTAGTTTCTGCATATTTACTGACGTTTTCGTGGACTTATCTTCTATAATGTGTGCTGATTGAGCAATAAGCTCACGTAATATTTCCTATAATAATAAGAACATCCGCGTTTGGTAGTAGAAATAAGATGAAACAAAGCATTGTTTACCTAATAATAATCAAAAATTATGTTTTACTAACTTTTTCTTCAGAACTCCAGTTTTTACCCATTTTTTTCTTTTGTTGTTCCATTTTGCAGCTAGCACACGATTTACCACACAACAACTTACGAACAAACCAACTAACTACTAAGAATAATGAATAAAATTATGAAGTGCATTATTTATATTATTATCAAAAGATAAACATTCGCTTCAAATGACGCGGGCTGTCACCGAATGTAATTCATTCCATTTCAAGCTAGAGGTGTTAAAAATATGACAACTTGATTATAAACAGCGCCTCAAAAGTACAAGTTGTTCTTGTTCATTATATTGTAATATAAACAAAGAACTAATTATGACATATTTTTGTATTGATAAATAATTATTAAATTATTTCAAGTGTTATTATAAAATCAATATTTAGATAAACAGAACGTTGCTTCAAATAAAGCCTCTACGAACGAATGAAAGAATGCCATTTTTGTTTCTTATCTGTGGATATTATTTGAACCATGGATCTTCTTTGGTACTAACAGATCCTCAGATAGTCTTCGTTTTGTAATCAGGACACATTTTGATCCTGGTACTAATCTTAATACCGTCACAATCCTAGACTTTTTAGTCGTGGTTTAAACCAGTACTTAAGCATTTTTTTGTAATAAGACCGTTATAGTTGAAAGTACAAAATAGAATAAATAAAATCACAAACTTATAAAATCAAACTCAAAATTAATTTAAAAATAAATAAATAAAAGAAAGTATTAGAAAAGACAGAACTCAGAAAAGAATGGAAACAATAGAGAGACATTTTTCAGACAGGAGGAATAAAAAAGGCATATAAGGAGTTAACTAACAAAAAGGACTGGATCGTACAGATGAAAGATAATAATAGCTTGAAAGAAACACGAAGGTAAGGAATATTAAGAATTGCTACATCTTACTGCCAGAAACTGTATGAAAGTACCATAGCGGAAAAAGAAATAGAGTTGTTGAAAATCTCATCCGTACCCAGCATCATACGGGAAGAAATAGAATTCGCTATAGAAACCCAAAGAGACAATAAAGCTCCAGGACCCGACGGAATAAGCAACGAAGTACTTAAACAAGCGAAAGAGACAATAACACCTATTCTCAAAGAAATCTTCAATGATATCATCAACACAGAAACGATTCTCCAGCAATGGACTAAATCCAATATAATCCTTCTGTACAAAAAAGGTGATCAGTACCGGGAACTACCGATCCTATCGGAAACTACCGGCCCATAAGTTTGATGTCCAACTTGTACAAAATATTTGCAAAGATCGTACTCAAGCGAATGGAGGGAAAACTCGACGAGCAACAGCTTAAAGAACAGCCAGGTTTTAGAAGAGACTACTCAGTACTTGATCATATCCATGCTGTTATGCAAATCATTGAAAAATATGCGGAATATCAACTCATATACTATCTTGCATTTGTCGATTACAGCAAGGCATTCGACTCATTAATACATACAAACATCTGGGAGGCGTTAAGAAAAAAAATAACTAACTATGGACAAATAATCAGCTGATCGTGGGGATGGCCTGAAACACAGGTTTTTATTAGTCTATCTCAGGCCGGTCGCCACAAGTTAAAATGTCAGTACCAATGCACCTTTCAATGTAAGTAATTAAAAACGTATATATTAAACTAGCTTTTATATGAGTATTCAAGCCAATCTGTTAAGAACTTGGTAGGTACTACTAAGTATTTATAAGTTTGTAAATGTATTACTTTGTAAAAGGACCTAAATATATATATTTTTTTTTTTACTGGAGCGGCTTAATCCCATTTTTGTCCTCAATATTAAGTCTTCAACAGTATGTAGGAAATGCTTTCTGGCATAGTGTCCGCTTTATAAAAGATTTGAATTTATTAAGTTACGGCTTAGTTCTTGAATGTGGCTAGGAAGTTATTTATACAGGGTGTCCAGTGGCAGATTCCAAAGTTTTAAAATTTAAAAAAAATAATCTACACCTCTAATACAAAAGAATGCGAATTTCTCCACGTTCTCCAAACAGAGAATCTAGCACACTCTTCAAGACTAGCAAACATGTTTTAAAAAACGTGTTAACAGAGCGACTGAATCGTGTAAATCTTGAACGATTTGAATTTTATACGGATGGTAAAGACGGATGGTACGGATGGTGGTGGAAGTTAGTAGGTATCGATGAACGGGCACGAAGTGATATACGGGGATTTTCAATCACAGAAATCATAAGACGTTCAACATTTTCGTCCGTGGCTACCGCTGCCAGTATAGGTCCCAGGACCTATCTGGGGCTGTTTAATGTAGCTCTGAACTTTGTTACGCATCACGCCCATCACGTAATCGACGAATATCGTACCGATTGCTAAATAGAGGACGTGTTTCAGTAAGCGAAAATCTACTTTAAATATACGCCTCGATGGCAAAAGCTCAGTGTAGTTCACACCACCACACCATAGCAGCAAAAAAATCCGCAAAGCTTAAGCTTTCAACGACGTCCCCCGCACCCCCCTAACGTGTTGCGTTCAGAAATTACGTTTTTCAAACTTTGAAATCTGCTACTGGACATCCTGTATTAAATAAACTGTCCAGTGAGAGTTAATTTCATCGGGGTTCGCTATTACTACAGCAACTTACAGCTGCCCTGAAACATTTAATATTCTGTATGGTTTATTAAGCATTAGTTTAGCGGTAAAACTGTTTACATAAAGCCGCGTATCCGGAGGGAGAGGGGCCTTGCCACCGCCACCGCTGCTCCGGTGGCGGGCGCTGCACCGGGAAACTACATTATATTACAACTGTCCCGTTGTATTGGCTCGTTATTACAGCTTAGCCAGCTCGCCTGCCTCCAATACTTTAATACCCACTAACCGAAAACTGAAACTATCAAGGGAACAAGATTATTTCAAACGATGGACCGCGTCTTGTATGTATGAATAATAATAAGGACCATATTATTTGGCGTAATTCAGTTCTCTTCTTAATTGCTCTCTCACTGCTGAGGATTGTGACCCGTTTCAATTTGTCAACGGTTTTCCTCCCTCTGTTACTATCAGTAGCCTGGTGAAGAGCGGTATTGATTGGTATCTCTAGTTGTAGTTACTCGGATATTTCACCCGTCCACAGTCTGGAACTTCGATCTTTTGTTAAGTTCGTTAAGTTTTCATTATAAATGATGCAGTATTTGGTATTGACGGCTCATTCCGGAATTTGGACTAACTTTCTCTACACAAGCGTACCTACCTACGAAATAAATATAATTTGCTGCTTGTATTGGTTGATAGGGCGATTACTCGCTCCGTTGAACTAGCATCGGTGGATCGAGGTAAAAATCACTCGAGTACATATTTGTAGTTTCGGCAAAATTCGACAGCGCTTTTCTGTTTCTACTCGTAAAAGATTATATTGTGTTGCATTCAGCGATTTAACTGTATGCTTAGTTAGGCAAGGTACTTAATATATTCGGGTAGGCAGATCGCGGAGAGACTGTTACTGTTAGCCTGCATCATCCCACTGCTGATGCTGGGCAAAGGCCTCTCCCCATGACTTCCAGGTCTTTCGATCCAGGGCTAAAGTAGACCACTGATTGTTTGTTTTGTCCAGCTCGTCCCGCCATCTTCTACGGGGTCTGCCGCGACGCCTTCTAGCTGTGTCAGGGCTCCACGTGGTGGTTATTTTGGCCCACAGCTTATTGGGCATACGGCAGAAGTCCCCAGCCCAGTCCCACTTTAGCTTAGCGGCTTTTTGAGCAACCTCAGTAATCTGTTTTGGAGCTCAGTGTGGTGTTGCGAAAATGGTCTGTCAATTTGACGCCTAGAATACTGCGCTCCATTGCACGTTGGCAAACCTTGAGTTTGGACTTTTGAATATAGGAACGATATAATTTTTTATTTTTATTTTCGAGTAGTAACTCATCGTAGGGATTTCATTACTGTTTTGGGAAAACGTTCACATATTTCAGTTACCTGCGACCACTCGCTAAGCAAGCACGTACTTTGCTTGACTGCTACGCACTTCGCACGACCTGTACGCAACTACCTACGCGGCTCATTCGGCCAGACTTTTTATCAGGGGTTCTAAACATTTTACTCATCTTCAAATTTTGTGGTTAACTATGATGAAGTGTGTCAGCTGCAACTCTGACTGTAATGATGGCGTCCAATGTGCCTCATGCAAGCAGGACCTCGATTTTGGCTGCGCTAGCCTCAGTGGGTGGGCGGAGAAAACTGAGGGCCGACCGAAGGGCGGTATGGAAGTGTCCGAAGTGCCGAATTTCCTCACTGTCACCAACCCCTTACCGGTCGCCAGTACAAGTACCAACACCTGACCCGGCGTCTCTGGAAACGATCCTTATTGAGATTCGTGGGCTCAAGGTTCAATTGGCTGGCCTGCCGGCGCTGTCTGATGATGTCAAATGCATTAAAGAGGAACTCAAAGAACTCAGGCCCAGTTGTGAGTTCAATGGTAAACGACTGGATGGTTTCTCCGTCAAACTTGCTAGCATTGAGACTAGGGTTGCTGGCCTTGAGCATCTTCAGGAATCTGTTGGCTATCTTCAATCTGACGTCGACTTGATTAAATCGGAGCTGTCCGCAAGCGATCAGAGATCAAGGCTGAACAATGTGGAAATCAAGGGTATTTCTCTGAAAAAGGATGAAAATCTGTTCGCTATCCTGGAGAATATCAGTCAAAAGGTTAATTTTACGTTTCCCAAAACTCAGATCAACTATATATCTAAGGTTCCATTGTTCAACACTAAGGACAAGTCAATTGTGGTTAGCTTTTTAAACAGATATACCAAGGAGGATTTTGTTGCGGTCGCACGCTCTTTTAAGGCGTTGTATGCCCATGACCATGGATGGAGGCCAATCGAACCGGGTTTACGTGAATGATCACCTCAACCCTGACTCCAAAAAGTTGTTGAATAAAACCCGAACGATAGCAAAGGAGAAGGAGTATAAGCACGTATGGGTTAAACACGGACAGATCCATGTCCCCAGACAAGAAAGGTCGGCTGTCTTTGTAATATCTAAGGAGAAAGATTTAAACAATCTAAATTAGTGTAGTGCATCCTTCCGTTATAATTATTTTATCGTAATTTTTTTAAACTTATGTCTAGAAGTAAATTCCTTTTTTATGTACTAACAGCCTCAGCTGATTATCTTTTGAACTGTTGTAAAGAGTTCGGAATCTCTGATGTGTTCGAAGCTTCGACACCTCGCTTTTGTATTCGCATATGGCCCTTTTGTTTCTCTTATCCCGCTGTTCTATTCATTAGAACATTTCAATCTATGCTTATCTCGCTCGAACTTATTATTGAGTCTAATTACTGCTTACTCGCAGTTACCTGTGATTTTGCTGCGTTTTTTGTGCCGTTTAACTCGTGTGTATACCTATTTACCCTACTTGATGGATTATTCGTTATTATTTTGTATCATACATATCTCAAGAACTGTGATCATCTATTATCCTTAAATATTGTCTCGAATGTTGCAATAAGGAGTCTTTTAACGTTTTACAACCACATATGTAATCATATGTGGTTGTTATTGTGGTGTTAATTATGATGCTTCAACTAGTATTATTTATCTATGACTTTAAACGACAATAGGAAACTGCATGTTTATTATCCGAATGTTCGTGGGCTCTGTACCAAAACTGGGGGTCTACTCCGAAGTAGTATAACTTCGTAGCAGAAAACGGCCGAATGTTCGGCCGAAGTTACTATTTGGTTCGGTCGGTTCCGATCCTACACTCCTACACTCTTTCGAATATTGACTATGGTCCCGACTCAACTGAGCCGAACCGAACTTTTTTCGCATTTTTCATTAATATTCGGTTCGGCCATGTGTCGGTCCGATCCGCACATTCGCACTTTACACTTCGGAGTAGGCCCCCTGATTCCTTCTTTCGCCAACTGTGTCAATGTTCATATGATGTGATTGTTTTAACGGAAACTTGGTTAGTTGACGGCATAAGCGGCGAACTCGGAGTTATTTGGTGATCAATATAGTGTGTGGCGTGGCGACCGGTATTACGATCTCACAGGTCAGTCTCGTGGAGGTGGAGTCTTGATAGCTGTCCGTAATTGTATTTCCGCGGTTCCCCAACCATTATTTCACTCCTCAGCCGACTTGTGCGTAACTTTGAGTGTTCGTCAGCCTAGCACAAGAAATTACCTCAAAGTGAATGTTTGTGTCATCTACCTATGTAAACAGAACCGTGGTTATTATTTTTCCGACCAGCTGTCAAATTTTTCCATAGCTTAAGTAGCACAGTTTTAAACAATCCAACTGATAATTACCTAGATAATGGCGATTTTAAATTGAGTGGAATTTTGTGGCAATTAAATAACAACACATTATTTTACCTGTGAATATTTGTAGTTGTGACGAGTACACACTAACAGATGAATTGCGTGTTTTGGGGTTGAATCAATACAATGGAGTGTTAAACGAATATGGTAAAATTCTTTATTTAGTTTTATGTAAAGAAATGGTCTCGGTGAGTGAATGTTTGTTACCCTTATCACCTGTTGATAAGTACCATCCGGCTCTCTGTATTGACGTGAACTTTGCTGAGTACACCTACTTAACTCCCGCTCCCTTTACTCGGAATCTTTAGGGTAAGGCTGACTTTGCGGCCATTAACAGGGAAATAGCAGCTATCGACTGGACGAGCGTATTTGTGGACATGTCGCTTAACGACGCCGTAAACTACTTCTATGCTACTATAGCGGATCTTCAAAATAAGTTTGTTCCCGCTAAGACAGTTTTTTACAGCTCATACCCTATTTGGTACAGCCCGGCACTTAAACGGTTGATTAAGGAAAAGGCTAAAAATCTCCGTAAATTTAAGACGTATGGTAGACTTTCTGACGAGGCAACCTTTAAACATTTACGTGAGCGGGTTAATAAACTTGAAGCGGAATGCTATGCCAACTACATATTTAGCAGAAACTGCAGCCTCAATCGAAAAAAATTCTAAACGCTTTTGGAGCTTTGTGAAGCAGCGGTCTAAGTCCAATGCAATACCCAGTTTCCTAATTATGGTGATGTGACGGTTTCCTCCCCCGAGTCTATTTGTAATGCATTTTCTTCCCACTTTTCTAGATCCTACCAATGATGTGTCCGGTATTTTTTGTCTTCCCCCAACTGCTATAAATTCCATAATACTGTTACGAGCTTCGGGTTCGTGACAATAAAAACTGCCGATAAAAATTACCAAAAGTTACACTTTATTTAAACAACACTAATAACAACTCAAACACACTAATTATAAAACACAATCGCTCTTAAGTCGCACTTGAAGATCGCTTTGATGTATTCGCTTCTATCGCAGAACCAAGTCTGATTGGTCGCGGCTAGTCCCGGCCTTATATAGTGCCGCAGATAATTCCAGAACCTTCTATTGTAGAAACATCTAGAATGTTCGAGTACATACCGGCCCCGACTGACCAGATGTCGATAGTTCTAGTAAGTTCAGCCAATCGATAATAGATGGCGCTAGTAACTCTATTAGTTCTGCTACTAGAAACTAGATGGCGCTAGTGGTAACTTATGTCACCATGCATCAGGCATGAATTGTGGCGCGCAACAATACCCTCTGATATCCACACAATTGAGACTGACCTAAATGTTATAGTTAAGTCAAATTGATCCGCATAAATCTGCTGATCCGGACCACTTATCACCTAAATTGCTGCTTGGATGTGCAAAAACCACAGTCTTGCCAGTATCTCTTTTGTTAAAAAAATCGCTCTCGTCAAGTTCTGTTCCCCAAATCTGGAAGTCGGCCTTTATAACTCCGGTGCATAAAAAGGGGCACAAACATGAAATAATTAATTACAGACCTATTTCAAAACTGCTTAATAGCTAAAGTTTTTGAGAGGGTTATTTACGACCAAGTTTTGCAGCACGGAGTCAATCTTTTAGCCCTTCTCAGCACGGTTTTCTAAAGGGTCGTTCAACTGTATCAAACCTGGCTTTACTCAATGACTTTTTAACCGACAGAATGGATAATCGGGCTCAGGTCGATGATGTTTACACTGACTACAGTAAGGCTTACGATAGAATTGACCAGAACATTCTTAAAACCAAGCTTCTCAATAATGGTATTAGACGAGATTTACTACGTTGGTTTACCTCATACCTTGAAAATAGACCTCAAGCTGTCGTTATCAGTAACTACATGTCGAGCTTGGGTTTCAGCTCCCAGTGGTGTTCCTCAAGGTTTCTTAATGGGTCCGTTACTTTTTATTATTTATGTTAGCGACATTGACTCGTGTTTCCACAACTCAAATTTACTATGTTTCGCTGATGATATGAAGATGTTCTCTGACGATGACGACATGGATTCTCTTCAAAGCGACCTGGGTTGATTGGATGAGTATTGTCTAATGAAGAAGCTTGATTTGAACCCTGCTAAATGTTCAGTAATCTCATTTAGTAGGAAACGCGTCCCTCTCCCTACAACGTATATACTTAAAGGGCAGCTATTACAGAGATGTGACGGTGTACGCGACCTAGGTATTTTTCACGACTCAAAACTCTTATTTAAAGTGCACATTGAGCAAATAGTAGCAAAGCTTCGAAGTCACTGGGTTTTGTCATGAGACTCGCTGGGTGTTTCAAGAAGGCCAAAACCCTTAAGATTCTCTATTGCTCTTTTGTCAGAAGTCATCTTAAATATGCGTCACAAATTTGGAGCCCGTGTTATGGCAAATACATAAATCGTATTGAGAGTATCCAAAACAGATTTATTCGTTTTCTTTGTTTTCGGCTAAGTATACCATATCATTCTGATAACTACTTAAATCTCTGCAAGAAGTTTTATTTACAGCCACTTTTAGACCGTCGCCGACTTGGAGATTGCACTTTTCTTTTAAAAATTAAACAACGAAATTGACTGTCCCGATCTCCTGCATAAATTGCATTTCAATGTCCCCCAGAGATCAGTTAGATTTCATCCACCTATCTCCATTCCTTTTTCCTCATCCAATTATAGGCAAAACTCATACATGGTGCGAGCGAGCAAGGACTATAATATTCTATGTAAAGAGTTCTCTTTTAACCCATTTACCACCAAAGCCCATTCTGCACGCACTTGGTCAGCCAAGTGCCAACTTTTTTAACAGCGCTTAGTTTTTTTATTTTTTCGTTTCATTTTTCCCCATGTCACTAATGCCTAACATGGCGTCTGAATGTATTGAGTGCTTATTGCTTATTTTAATTCCTTTTATTTGTATTTTTATCGTGCTTGCTACTTACTGATCCTAAGATTTCTACTACCTTCTCTGTGTCTACTCGTGAGAACCTGTAATTGGCTCTGTGTCGCTTATACAATTGTTATTAATTTGGTGTAGCTGTTGGGTCTCCTACTTATAAATAAATAAATAAATTTCATGCTTTCATAATTTATCAGTTTATCGAGTCGTTTTATAATGGGTGTCGAAAAAATTGCTTTTAGCGATAAGTTTAACGTTCGTGCAGTACTAACATAGGCAAATATATTGTGCCCTGTCGTCCCCTCAGTGTACAATAAAAATCATCTATCTATTTGTCATATTGATCTATTGACTACACCCCTAGACCATGTTGTTTTCACCATCACCAGTCAACAAGGCTTAGCAGTAATGGAGGTTTTTCTATGCCGAGTTTAAGCGATGTTACTGTCGTTAGTACCAAGATCAATGTTATGAATAAAGTCTGATCCTGATTATAGAGGCTATGCAAAAAATATCATGAGAATGTCTTGAGGATGTTGCATTTTTGATACCAGTTACTAAAGCGTTAACAGATTGTGTTGCCACTTATCTGACTAGAATTTACATGACTGAGCCGCTAAGCAAGCATTGCTGTCTAGATCTTTAGAGTTCAACGAAAAGTGGTCCTGCACTTGGTATCTTAAAAATTAAAATCTGAGCAATTATTTTGAATCTTTGGAAGCGTCTAAATGGATAGTAAACGGGTTCGATTCCTGGATCAGGCAGAAGTTTTTCCAAAAAATGCACTTTTTTTAAGGAAGATAAAAATGCAATTGCGGTGCCTACTCGCAGTCCCGCAGTTCCGACTTTAGCCCTGATGTGCCATCGCAATAATCATGTTCTTTTACGCGACTGACATACACTCTCCACTTCCATTGAAGTAGTTGACTATTTTTTGCGTTGAAGATGATCCCAAAAACCGTGTCATAAGGTTTTGGCCCGGTATGAAAAGGCTTATTTTATACGTTTTGGCCCGGTATGAAATGGCATATTTTATACGTTTTGGCCCGGTATGAAATGGCTTATTTTATATGTTTTGGCCCCGTATGAAATGGCTTATTTTATACGTTTTGGCCCGGTATGAAATGGCTTATTTTATACGTTTAAGCCCGGTATGAAATGGCTTATTTTATACGTTTTGGCCCGGTATGAAATGGCTTATTTTATACGTTTTGGCCCGGTATGAAATGGCTTATTTTATACGTTTTTCGGCAACTTTGACATGCTCTAACTTTGGTCTACCCCACTACTGGAGCAACTGATGAACAGATATCTTATGCACTAAGGAAAAACTATTTTCAGCCAGTGTAGAATTACTTATTCAAACTAACGCCCGCGCCACCGCCCACCCTTAGGTACTATTATAACCATTGGAAAGCAACTTCTGCGAAATTATGGCTCCGGTTTTTCATTGGAGAAATAATCAGGATATCTTTTGTTAACCGTAACAGTGTTTCCAAGACTTACGAAATAAGTCAGACTGCATTTTAACAAAGAACAATGGGAATATTTGTATGGACCCCGTCCCCAGCAGTGTAGCACTATGGGCCATGTATGACAAAATAGATGTAATTCTGAATAACAAATTACCGAAAGAAAGTATGAAAGAATGCATGCATGAATGTGGCAAACAATATACCTACGTTTCGATCGCACTGCAAGAGAGCCGCGTCTCATTAATAACAGAAGCAAACTTTTCATTGGTTAGCCCTGTGCGAAAATATAGTTTTTCGTGTGTATTCGAATTACTGTTCATTGGTTAGCCCTGTGCGAAAATATAGTTCTTCGTGTGTATTCGAATTGATTTCGTCAAAATCGAATTGGCCCTTGCTGTTAAATGTATCTTTAATTTTTTAATAATAATAATTATTATTATTTATTTGCATAAACATGTGTGTACATACACAAATTATTATTCATGTATGTAGGATGACAAATAATAAATTAGAACTACATGTTTGCCATTTGACATGGCGTGCAAATATTAAGAGTAATAAAAATTTACATACTTATTGAAATAATGTACATTAACATTATTCAATCACATCACATAAAACATAAACAGCCTTGTTCATAAAAATCTCGCTAATCACATATTAGCTACTGTTTAGCTAACCATTTATTTAGCTCTTACTCAATGCTTAACTTTTCTTTATTCATAAACGCTAGTTAGCAGGTGATTAGTAGCGAAACGAAATAGAGGTGAAATTATGCGTTCGGCACAGATAATAATCGAAATAGTTGACTAAAAACGGAATAAACTTGTCAAAACTACGATTTTTAGCTGTCGTGATTTTGGCAGATAAAAGTCAGAAATTTCATCGGATAATTTGAATATGAATAAAATAATGTATTATGTTTAAATCATTGTGTTTGCGATGGTAGTATTGAAAATAATAAGCTCCAATAATTGGAGTAAACAGGGAAAGGTATTTATCTCTGAATTTAAATCTACTTACTAATATAAACTGACCAAATTAATGTTAAAGCAGTAGCCGATAATAGCTATGTATTTTCATGCCCTTTGTGCTTGGTAACATGAATTTACTCTTTTAGATAAGTAAGTGGGTACTTATGTCTATATTATATTACTTCCTACTGCTTTTGTAACGGGGTTTCGGTGTCTTTTAGTAATAATTATTATACTTGTTTACAGATACAAGTGTGACTGCTGCTATGAAAGCCACTATTAATACCTAGCACCAATACTATTCAACCTCGCAAAGACGGCGATGGAGGAGACCATGCTACGTGAAAAAGATGAGGAATGAGAGTGGCATGAGTAAACAATGGCTTCCATGTCATTGGAGGAAGAGTATTGGAAAAAGAAGAATATAGAACAAAAATGTAGTTTTATTACGTATCAAAATAAATTATTTCTACAAAATGTCTCTTATTATTTGTGTGTGACTGCCACGGCGTGGCTTTTCTTTAGTTCTGTACCATAGAACTGGCGTCATAAGATAACACATGGGCACATCGGATAAAACATTGAATAATCACTATCTGTGATAAGCTTGTTCACGAACTCATTCTCTTCAAACCTCCTGAGCACCTACTGAGCCACCTCATTGAGCTTTCCCTATAAATCCTTTGATCATATGTACTCGGAATGAAGAATATGCAATAGGTAATCATTCTCGTAGTGGTTTTGTACGAGCTTTGTAGGTCTTCCTTCTACTTCCCTCCGGCGTTTCAAAATTATTTAACTCTGCTACATCGTTTTGGAAATCCAGTAGAAGATTGTCGAAATCCATATTTACGCAATATTCGATATTAAAATAACTTCGAAGCACAAAGATCCTATTGAATCGATCAGCTGATTCAAATAAAATCCGCCATGTTGCCTCTTAGCATCCTCTTAGCAGTGGTCCGGTGGTGTTTAATTTTGACAGCTACTAATCAATTGCTTAGCATACTCTTAGCGCTAAATAGCTATTATGAATAAGAATTTTGGAACTAAGGAAAATTAAATCTCTCATAAAAAAAAATGAACATTAAACATAACTATAACAAATTATTTTAACAAATTTTTTGGACAACGAATTTACACAACAAAAACACTAGCACATATATTAACAATCTTTATCATCTAGAAAGTCAGTAACAGAATAGTAATCCTTTTTTATTAGAAAGTCCATAAGTTTATTTTTTAATTTTTTTTTTTTTAAATAAACTTATGGACTATATATTTTATATAGTCCATAAGTTTATAATATATTCATCAGTACGGCTTCCGGTCTGGAGTCTCCACTGAAGACGTAGTATTGGATCTAACGCAATCTATTGCTAAGACCCTCGACAGTAGATCAAAGTGCCTTGGTATATTCTTGGACCTATCAGAGGCCTTCGACACCGTTTCTGTCCCCAAACTAATTTCCAAGCTGGAGAGTTTGGGTGTACGTGGCATAGCTCTTGAAATTTTCAAAGATTACCTGAGAAATCGCACCGAGCTGGTAAAGATTGGCTCTAGCTACAGTGATGAAGAGGCTGTGCTGTACGGTGTTCCCCAAGGAAGCATTCTAGGCCCCACACTTTTTCAAATTTACATAGACGACCTTTGTAGAATGTCAATACCTGCTTGTAAGATCTATGCATAGATGACACAGCGATTCTGGTTGATGGGACCTCCTGGGAAGATGTGAAACGAAAGGCGGAATTTGCACTGTCCTCAATGATGAACTGGCTTGATCTAAACTTGCTAACTTTAAATCTAAAAAAAACCTACTACTTACCTTTTGCAATCCGGTGCAACTCCAAACCTACAAATAGTTTCACGATAACGGCTCACTCATGTCGGAATCAGTTAATGTCGTGCTCATGCCCTTCTATTGCTAGAGCTGTCAGTGTAAAATACTTGGGAGTGCATATAGACGATGGACTAAAATGGGACAAACAACTCGATACACTAACTACTCGAACACTACGTCTTATCCACATCTTCAAATCTCTCCGAGAATCCGCCAGTGTTGACATTCTCAAAATGGTGTACTACACATTATGCCAATCGATTATTGGCTACTGTATAACTGTATTAGGTGGAGCAGCAAAGACTTATCTTCTGCGCGCAGAAAGGTCCCAAAGGGCTGTACTTAAAGTTATGTTAAGGAAACCTTACCGATACCCTACAGCGCAACTTTACGCTGATTGCAAAGTACTGACGGTTCGACAGCTCTTTATTCTTCAGTCTGTCCTGAGGATACATGCCCGTTTACCTCCATCTGATCCAAGGAAGCGTACATATGTTCCCCCTGGTGTACAGTACAAAACCTCATTTGCAAGAAGCCAATTCTATGTCTTAAGCCATCAAGTTTTTTAAAAAATACAGAAAGAACTAGACATAATAGACCTAAACAAATTTAATGTCAAATTAAAAACCTCTAACTGGCTGATACTGCAGGACTATATCAAAACAGAATCCTTGCTATCATACATCGCTTGACATAATAAACCTCATCATAAACCAATAACACCACAAATACTCCAACACACATACACAATTACACATACATACTCGATCGATACACACTCCCACTCCCTTCCCACACACACACTCATATAATACACAATCTACACTCACACATATTTGATTAATACTAATATGAATTTAAAATGGTAGATCGACACACTTTCACTCTTGTAAACTTCAGTTTTTATTAAATTCCATTTTTGGCCGATCACTGTCTCTTAAGATACAGGTCTCCTAGTTTAAGAGACAGGGTTCATTATTATTTTTGTATGCATAGACTCTTTTTCTTTTTTTTTTCTTGTAGACACACATCTTTGGTGCACAAAACTATAGTATTATGCTTATTGTATCTCTGCTACCTTGTTTTGAACTGTGTCTGTGTGTATTACTTGGATAAATAAACAATTTATTATTATTATTATTATATATTTAATATATTTTATATTTTATATTATTTTATATTTTATAATTTATTTTTCATAATTTATTTTTTAATAATCATGCCTCTTATATTATTGGGAAGTTTATTGAACAATTTTGGTGCCATACACAGAAAGCTTTTTGAGTAGAGTGCAATTTTGTGAGACTTCAAAACAAGTGTGTTTGGATGGCGCTTAGAGCAAAGTGAGCGAAGTGTTTCATAGAGATGATTTTTTTTGTAACAAACATTATTATTTCGAAAATATACAGACATGGTAAGGTCAATATTTTTTTATTTTGTGAAATAAGGCTGGCAGCGATCCGTGACCTTAATTTGGCACATGGCTCGTAGGCATTTCTTCTGAGTCTTAAATATTAATTCTCTGTCTGTGCAGTTTCCCCAGAAAATAACGCCATAGCGTAGTGTAGAGGTCACGTACGCATGGTATGCAGTTAGAACTGCTTTCTGAGACACAATTTTAGTTAAATTGTGTAGTGCGTATTGGTGCTTATTTAATTTTTTGATTATATGATCAGTGTGGTTACTCCATCTCATATTTGTATCAAGCCAGAATCCTAAAAATTTGGTGTTGTTTGTTTCAGTTAGAGCTGTATCTAGATTCACAGGGCCGTTACTATTTCGTTGTTTAAAAGACATTATGTGAGTTTTCTCTAAATTGATTTTGAGGTCATTATAATTTAGATATTCTATTATTTGGCTAAGACTTTGGTTTATTTCGGTCTCAAGTGACAGTACATTTTGTCCAGTAAATATAATTGTACTGTCGTCAGCAAATAGTGTGATAGGATGTTGAACGACTCGGGGCATGTCATTGATATAAACGAGAAATAGAAGGGGACCGAGAACACAGGGAGTGTTCTCGGTCCCCTTCTATTTCTCTGTGGTACACCATAATTTACTTTTCTACTCTTGGATTTATAGATGTATTAAATTTTTGTGCGTGGATTCATTTTTCTAATACTAGTTATTTATTCATTAAGTCTAACGTTTCTTATACATATTTGTTCGGAACTGAATGACTCCTCGGCAAACTCGTACAATTCATGCCATTCTTCTCTATGCATGTGAGTTGTGCATACTCGTGCACTTGAGGGTGGGTACATACAGGTTGTGCTCAATCAATGAGATCGGTTTTAAAAATATTTCTCAATAAAAATAATTTATTGTGTTTCTATCACTTTTTTCCCTTATTCACACATTTACTGCCATACAATAAAATGGTGTATTTTTTACGCTCTTTCATTTGATATATGAAAAAAGTGCTACAAGGGCTCCACCCTTGTAGCACTTTTTTCAAGGGTCGGGACGCTTTTTCCCAATGTTCTTTACAGTATTAAATTATGTAATTAAACACTGGGAACAGTTAATATTTTCTGATCTTTAAAAAGAGGTTTACATGAAGTCAATTTTGGCACATCACATTGTTGGGCTATAAATACCTTATCCATAACGAAATATACATTTTTTTATTTAATTGTCAGACCAATTTATAATTCGGTCTGACATGTAAAGAAATGACCTGTTGCGCTGACCCCAAATGAATTGAGATAAAGGCAGAAAAATGATGGTGATTACAAAAAGTGTGAGTAATAAAAAAATAGTAATAAAAAAGGCTTTATGATTGCGTGGCGGCTGTCTTCTGGTGACAGAGATAAAGTAACCCCTTACTTCCCCAGCCGCTGACGTACCATGTCCTCGGCGAATTGCTATAACCTGGCACAATCCTGATGATATTGAAGCTGCTGACGAGGACCACTACTGGTACTACTGGTATATATACCACGGCGGTTCTGCACCGTTATAATTATCTAATGTTACAACGGATGGTTGCACACGTAAGGTTTATTTTTATTATCCAACTACGGCGATACCAAAAAGAAGGGTTGTGTTTTCTAGCATTCTATGGATGTATTTATTATGTACGTTCCATCGTAGCGCCTAAACTTCTCATCCGAATGAGGCGTCAATCGATTCGTTATTACGGTCCGAGTTACGGTTAAGAATATCCTTTAAAACATTGTCCAAATCTGAGTTTTGAAAGTCGTCAGATTTAGGGAAAGTACATGAGTAGATCTTTTGCGTCATGCTTTTTTTTTGCAGTTTGTTTCTCCTGTAAGAAAACGTACAGCATCTGCATGCATTTTGCAGAGTGGTTTATCCCCAGTCCGCTGAGGCAGGCCCTGTATGCTTTTTGTTTCTCCTGATATTTAACCTTTTGAAGTGTTGCCTGTCATTATTTTACGCGGTTATGCCTATTTGGATTATCTGGTTGCCTGCTTTGTAAGAATTTAGCCTTTTGTAGGTTAGCAAGAGATAGACGATGATCTCTGGAGGGAGCTGGCTGAAGAATTAAAGTTTCCTGGGCAGTCCGTTATGGTATTCGAGGGTATTTCGATGTTTTCATGTTTTCGTCCATTGAGTTGATTCCTATATTTTTTTAGCTTTTTTGTTATGCAATCTTGGTATTTTGTTTTGGTGAACTTGCTATTGAGGGTGGCATAATAGCATTGTTTATAGTTGAAATCCTTGGCCACTATTGTTGCCTCCTTCGCGGGTAGCTGTGGCCTTTGTGTATTATTGTGTTTTGTGTTTTCTTTTTGTTTAAAATTCGGTTTGTCCTTAGCAAACCCCAGATTATTTTATGGTCGGATATGCTCCTAGCGGCCCATTCACCTTTAATAAATTCGAAGAGTTTTCCTGTAGCGTGTGTCGTTATAATATAATGTGATCTAATTGGGACTTTTGAGTGCCCTTTGACCATGTTAGCCTGCATGATTCTCTCGCTTTTGTCGTTTCCATTTGCAGTTTTTCCCTGTTGGTTATATCCATTAACAGTTCCCCGTTGCAGTTGGAGAAGTCATGGAGTTGATTTTGTTGAATCAGCCCTTTGCGTTGGTAGTTTTGTGTATCATGGCGACCAATATTTGCGTTAAAGTCGCCAAGAATTATTAACGTACATTTCCTTGGTTTTTGTCTGATCAAGTTTAATAAGCCTGTGAATGGATCTGTTTGCTATGGATGTACGACTGTTGATGTGAGAGTTGATTATATACAGAGGAGCAGGCTTGTCATTTCCCCTGTCGACTTTAAGAGTAGCTAAGTAGGCAAGAATTCACAATCCATTGTTTATATAAATTCCACAAAGGAAACAATCCTATTGCACAAAACGGTAGAAAACTGGAAATATTTACATTAGTAAATGCAAATCTAAAGCAGCGAATTGTCTAGCATTCGAGGGTTTAGTGCCGGCACAAGGTTTACATACGAGGAAACAAGAATCAGTGGAACTACTTACAGTATAACAATATCTTCGACACAAACTCCTCCAGCCGCGCTTCACGCAAGGCTTGATTACATCTTACAACATAGCAATATACATACTAGTCACAGTATAAAAAAGGTGAACACCATTTACATACATACATACTCAGCCTATAATGTTCCCACGGCTGGGATACAGGCCTCCTCTCTGTGAGAGAGAGTGGGCCGTAATCCACCTTGTGGGGTCAGTGCGGGTTGGTAGATGTCTCATGTCTACGAATTTTTAGTTCTAGGACATGCCAGTTCCCTCACGAACACAATTTGCGCTAGTCGAAAATGCTTGCTTTGATGTCACTCGTAGATTTAGGAAGCATTCACAGAGGCGAGAGTGTACATGCGAGTTGAGCGACACTTTCTGTGATATTGACATCTCGAAAACGATTTTTCGTTTAAACGGAATCGTATGGCAATTTTCATGAGCCCTCCATTTAGGGCCAAAGCAGACATGATACTTTGCAGCATCGGCAATCGCGATTTTCGCTTTTCGGAAGCTTTTCCCCAACGGTGGAAAGCAATTCTATTTTATATTCGTTGCATATCATGTTGGCTGCTCACGTATTACTTATGGCGCATTCAATATTAACAGATCGCATTAGCGATTGGACGAGTCGTTACATCACAGTTTGGATAATTATGAATCCTTTTAATGGCTGTCATATTGATACAAATCCAAAATGTTGATTGAAGTATCCCGCTGGCAAATCCAGGCAATTTCAATTAAAAAAATCAGTTTTTTAAATTTCAATTTTTTAAATTTTATTTAAACAAAGTCATTGTTTTAATATTACGTACCTATTCCAACTAATTTCAACATTCAAATAGTCAATCACTCATTTAAAACGTACGATTCACTAATAACGTAATATCTATTAAGGGCCGATTTTTGATCCGTAGTTAAACACAACCAATTGTTAAAAATGGTAACTAATGGTTAAATTTTTGCAAATTGTGCTTTTTTTATCAATTTTTAGTTTATCTAACTTGTGGTTATTTTTTTAACTAATAGTTAACTATTTTACCATTAGCAATGATATTATATCATTATATAAACTAAAAATTGATCAAAATTGATGATTTTGCAAAAAAATTACCATTGGTTACTATTTTTAACAATTGGTTAAGTTTAACTACGGATAAAAAAATCGGCCCTAAGAGATAAATAATAACTTTAAATACCTAACAACAATTCAACAGAGCGAAAATGTCCATTTTGTGATAATCACTGAAGGACTCAAAGAAAAAACGCTATTCACTTTTTCACGTAATCCTACAAACTTTGCTTTACATCAAAGAGTAATAATTTAACTTGAAAAATCGGTCACGGGGTGGTAAGCAGAGTATAGTACGGATTTTAATACATGAGGTTTCTGTAGACTCTAGGTTTTGGTATTATAAAATCAAAAGGGCGGATTTTAGTCGTCAATAAGTACAGTCGTGAAAAAAAAGCTTTAAACCATGGCCATGGGAGGTATCAAAATAAAGGGCTTGAGGAGACGATCCTAAAAACATAACAAATAACCTGACTGGTCTCTGCAACATAAATATCAATAATGCAGAAGTTTTCTCTTACGCCGAAGATATTGCTGTTGTCTCTGGGAACTTCTGGCAAGATATGAAACTCAAAGCTGAGATGGGTATGGCTCAAGTTGCCAATTGGCTAAATAATAATCTGCTAACTTTCAATACATCAAAAACCAATTTTAAGAAACCTTTAGTTTTAGTTTTAGCAAAAGTAGTTAACAGAGTTAGGATCTCCTCAATATATTTATTTTTTATGGAGCTAAGCATTCAGTCATGACAAAATATATCAGCACGACAAAGCTTAGCGGTTCGACGACTGCTTTTCAAACCTGTGGCTATAAGTTCGATTCTCAACTTTTGATATTTTACAAGCTTTTATTTAGTTTCATCTGTCCCGATGTTTGTGTGTATCTGTAATCAAATCACACGCTTTTATTTAGTAGGTACCTATATAATGGTACTTTTCTTATCAGGTTTAAATTATTTTAACTTTTTAGTTCTTTTTATTAACATGTAATAAAAGTTTGTTTTTATTTTTTTTTGTTATAATAAAAATAATACGAGTATATTGATCCAAACAGCACTGACGATCGTGCTTACACACGGCAAATAAACCGTATTTTTTCGCAGAAAGAAAGACGTGTGTGTACAAAGGGCCTTAATGATAAATCTCGTATGTTCCCAACCTGCTGTTATATTATTTTAGTGATAGCCGTTTGTCAGGAATAATCTGTAAGAATGCATTAGTCAGTGTACCAATGTTCTACCATTAGGGCTACCTAATGGTACAACATTGGTACACTGACTACAATATGCAAAAACGCAGACTCATTCATTAATTCACTGAAAACAAAACTTCGCAAGTAATGGGAAATTACCAATGAAGGCTGCGGCCGCGGGTTGTCGACCTTAGGAAGAGCTGCTTCTCACACGGACAAGTACGTCCCTTGCTTCCGAGTTACCTTACTCTGTATATTTTGGCTGCTGAGACCAAAACCGTTAGTACTATTAGTTATTCTGTGCCAAAACTACAAGCGTATATATACATATGTATATACAGGGAAGTTTTATATTGTGGTCTTACGACTTCTACGCGAACGAAGTCGCAGGCAGATCCTAGTTATTATTATAACTAAAATGTTCAAAACAAGCTCGCTTTTGAAGCAGTCTGATTTTTGTTGCAGTCGGGTTATTTGATTTTTTCAATAACCAAATTTTTTTTACAAAATAATTCACAGCGACGTAAAATCCGAAAAAATGGCATATTATTTTTTCATTTCGAATCCGTAACATTTCTGCTCATTCATGGGCCACAAACCAGATATTAAAACGTATGACAACCCTTTTTATTTGCGGTCCATTCAAAAAAAAAGGTTCAATATCTGTGTATTTTGTTTTTTTTTCCGACAACAGTCCGTTCATTACCTATTTGATTGTATCCCCAACATCCGGTGTGTCTCTCGACAGGAAATAAATTGGTTTTCCTTTTCCTATGGTTCCCAAATGTTTCGTGAATGAAAATTATAATTTTAAAGTCGTTTATTTTGACCTTGTGCTCAAATTTTTGTTTTGGCTTCTCGCCGTTGCACCAGTGCACTAACATTATAATTCACTTTGTATTGCTCAAATGAAGAAACGTATGTACTGTACTTACAGACTAGTCCGCTCCTGACCGACGTTCTTTAGAGTATCCAGCATCTGGGATGCGTGTTTCTTGTCCTCAAGCAGCGCGTCCCGTTTGTTACTGTTGAGAGCCAGCGCCATCATCAGCCGCCCCGACTGGTAACGTTGTTCTTTCAACCTTCACAGATAAAAGTAATAAAGGATCCGAAGCAAGAGAAACTAATTCAAATGCTTTATAATGGCACAAGAATACTAGGGTCAACGTAATTAAGATTTTCTCTCCACAACATGTCGTAGAATCCTATGTACTCGTACAGTCACGAGCGTGAATATATTACTATGGACAGCTTGGCAATAATATCTGACTTCATAATTCATCCATTAATATCTGTCGTCAAGATGACGGCAAATATATGTCATCATTTGTGGAAGACATATACAAGTGGCAGCACAAATATGTGACATCGAAGGAACACCAAAACTTTCTAGTGAGGCACGCTCCGCCAAAATATAGGATGATGCATTGGCTTTAAAAATATGTGTCAATGCAATATTAACGGACATGTATAGCGTTAAAAATATCAGCCTAGTCAGTTAAATTCAGAAGAATATGATAACTCGTTCTACCTGTCCTACCCATGTGCCAAATTTTATCCAAATCCGTTCAGCAGTTCAACAATCAATTAAACAAAGAAAGACACTTTTTCATTTATAATATTAGCTAAGATTATTATAGAATTCGTCGATAGATACACTTACCTCAAAAGAATTTGATCGAATGAAGACACAAGAGTAGCTTTTTGCAAACGTTTGCATATATTCATTACTTCGTCGAGTTCCCCGTGTAGGGACTGTTGACTTCCGACATCATCATCTTCGTATAAGTCGTCGAGATTAGTGGCCTCCTATTAAAACATTAGTATTATTTACAATACCTACCTCAGGAACCCTCGATATATTTGCTGGAAAAGTATCCTTTGAAGACTTTACGCTCGTAATGTTCACATAAAAAGACCAGTAAGGATTTTAAGAGAATAAAGAGATGATGGCGCAGTCGTGAAAGACACGAGAGTAAATACCCATATACGTATAACCAGCTACCACACGTGACTCTAAAGGTCAAGCAAGATACAAATCAACATGTGACAATGATGCGAGACTATGTCTAAATTTAGAACAATGTTAGCGACTAATCGCAGTGTCCGCTCTTCAAAGGACGATCAATACAATGAGCATAGTGGACACTAATGCATATTGGATGCATCAGATTCCAGAATGTACCAATACCTATGTATAGTATCTCAAAGCTCTGATTAGTCCTCCTGCCTCCTGCTGCGCTACATGTCGCGGGTTCGATTCCCGCACGGAACAAATATTTGTATGGCCTACAAGTAGTTGTTCCGGGTCTGGCTGTTTGTGTATGTGAGTTTAAATGTTTGTAAAGGCACCCACGATACAGGAGAAATTCATAGAGGGGCAACGTTTTAAAAAAAAAAATGTCCAAGTCCGTGTATATTATTTGTTTGGCAAGCACTGGTAAAATGATATCGTAGTCGAGTGCAATTGATTAGATTTTGAACTTGAACGTAGTTTATAGTGGATCAATTTTCATAGCACTTTGTTGAGTTCCTAGAAGTGAGCAGGCAAAAAGCGGCCGAATACGACACGGACTTGCGAACGAAATTCCCGTACCACCGTACAATATTGAACACTACATATTTTTATTATTTGTTGTTATAGCGGCCATTGTAGTACCTACACACCCTGTGATAAGGGGATTGGAGATTTTTATATGGAGCTTGGCATACCTGCTGTCGCGCCAATTTGTTTTTTTTTTCAAAAAGGCATCCACGCATGAATCCTATATGTATAAATCGATAGCTGACATCAATGCAAAAAGAAAACATACTAAGACCAAACCCTTTCATACATCTTGTTGCATAGATGTTTGATTACTTCAAGTACACTTCAGGTATACTTCAGGTTTCATGCGTGGCCGCCATTTTGAAAAGAAATCAAAATGGCGGACAGGTTGGTATGTCACGGACCTTCAAAACCCTTTGAAGTGTCTACGTGTGACAGGCTGACGGACACCGGAGTCTTAGTAACCGGGTCCCGTTGGCTTCCTTTGATTACGGAACCCTAAAAACATGGCATCTTGAATGACACACATACATACAATTTTATGATGTAAATGCAGAGAATGCGTCGCAGTTATCGTGGAACTGTCTTTTAAATAGAGGTATATTGTAGCGAATCAGTCAAAACAGCCAAAACAATGCGTCCACTGTAAACCTTATTCGAAGTTTTTGGCATTTTTGGTCTAATTTCACTCGACTAAGGGGATTGCTATGACATGAGTTGAATAAAAGCAAATCGAATAGGTAAAATAAGGTACGAAATCTAATTTCGAAACAACTCTGGAAGCAGATGCAATTCGGTGAACATCGTTAAATGCAGCATGTGAACTGTTTAACTTGCGTAAACAGCGTTTGTTCTATTTACCTCTTTCCTTATAAGATTGGGGAACGAGTCTGTCAAGTAAGCGACTTCACGTCGAGCCAACTTGAGCGTCCTTTCCCTCTCTTTCATGTTTGCTTTGATTTCACTCTCTAGTTTATTGTATTCGAATTTCCTATCGTCGAGGTATTCCATAGCGAGCTGACCCATCTCGGTGGCACCCATGAGGCATTTACCTTGCGCTCGACAGTCCAGCTTTAATGCCTCCAACACGACGGTGAAGTATGACGAATCCTATAAAAGACTTTGGAATCAAATTTTGTAAAATCATAAGAGTAAATATGATAAAAAGACATTACCTAATCAGAGAAAGAAAAAGGAAATACAAATAGCGCGGATTACGAGTACCGACCTGAAGGTCAATTCTCGTACTTGAAAACGTTCGAATTCATGTCGCAATCTCATCTCAGCGACAACCAATGTCAAAAGTTGTCAAAAATATAGGGAAATTGTGTGATTTTGACAGATTGAAACAGATCAGACGGTGAACATCCTTAACATTATGGGAATTGCACCTCTGTTTTTTCTGCCTATTTCCACAAGGAAAAAATGATATGCATTATCAGTTTTAACGATTTTTAAAGTAAATATGTCTATACAATGAAAGCACATCTATCCAAAAACACACGGTACCGTCGTGTTAGAAATAGTTAATTAGTGAGAAGTACCTATCTAATTAAGGAAATAAATAAGAGCATAGGGCGCAAGTGGGCCCGGTTTATTACATACTTTTTTATCCTTTTCATATTTGTGTAGTAATAAATATTTCGTATATTTTATGGCTCGGCTTCATGAAACCTTTCTACCAATAAACGCCGGATTACGTTTCCATTTCAACGAAACTCTCAATTTGTATGTTATTGATATGTAGTTATTATAAAATAATTGAAAATGATTCGTGTAGGATAAAACCGTTTAATAATACTCCTACGCGAATTAATATTATGAATATCACGAAGCAGAATTGAATTTTCGTTCATTTAATTAGCTTTTTATTTTCATGCAATGAAATACGTAATACTTGCAAATATGAATACTTAAAAATGACAGTACGAGACAAAGAAAATTATGGGCTGATTTTTCCATCACCAGAAAACTTTTATTCGAAGAATTAAATTGACGTTTGACAGTTTTTGTATGAAATAACTGTCAAAATTCCAAAATTATTCCTCGTTAAATTTATCAGATGATTGAAAAATCAGCCCTAAATTAAATTATCTGACATATGGCAAAATTTAATTTAATGTTCTGTGTCTCGTAATGTCAATTATTTTGTATACCATCTGCAGCATTGGCAAATGCTACATTATAATTTTATCACGATCGACCTTCTTTTGTAACGAATCCAACCTTATTTTTAATCAGATTGGTTATTTTCTTCATATTGGTTTTGAATTTTGAATCTAAAAGTGTCATGTCTTTTCTCTTACCGTATTTTTTCATTTGAAGTTTTCTTTGGACACAGGACGGAAGCCTATGATATTATTTTTGTTCCGCTTGACCATGTAATAATTTGCCACGATATTATAGGTATCGATATAACGGTTTGAACGACCGAGTCCGTTCGTTGTTCGACTGGACCCAAGGGTATGTTTGCGTTCCTATTGATTATTCAAAAGTTCTTATCGTTTCCTAAATTTTATTCCTTTCTTTCCTTTGTAATAGGCAGTGTTTCCGAAATTAATCGAACTATACAGCATCAAAAACTCGAGACAAGTTTTTGATGCTGGCAGGCGAGTCAGGTTTCTAAATTCAGACTTGGTATGTAATTTAACTTTTCTTCAGCTCTTTTGTTATAAAAGATTCTACCTGCGTCTCGGATTATCATTTTTCGTTATTTTCTGTAGATTTGTCCGAAGATTGTAGGCGGATCTTGAATTCGCCCCCACCGCTAGCCTGGGACCAGACGACTGCAAGCTTCCTGTTGGGAATCAAACCCAACGCAGGTGGATTCTTACACCAGCCAGCGAGGAGCCTTCCGACTGCCAGCGTGGAGTCTAGGACCGGATTTGCGTATAATTTATTTTTTATTTATCAGTAGTTTCTATTGTCTCGATTTGGTTAAAACGGTGATATATAAATTATTACCTCGCTGCCTGATAACCGATTGACTTGGTGCAAAGTTACCCATCTAAGATTACCAGTTATTTATTTATTGCGGGAGTTATAGGAACGTTTACAAAAGTATCTTGACCGACGCGAAAAAGTGAAATTTATTATAGGGCTCTAACACCAAGGACGTCGCGTCAGAGTTATAACTTAATCCTTTGAAATATTAGTACCGTGCTGTGTCCTTCATTAAGTTTTGTTTACAATATTTTTTTATTTTACTAAATTAAACGTGTACAAGTGAAGTCCTATTTTTATTACCCTACCTACTATTGTATAGAAGCATTTTTTTTAACTGAACAGACAGCTTTGCTGCTGGGGAGTTCTTTGCGCCACTTCTTCTTCCCAGCGAAAGGACTAAGAAGTGGTGAAGGGCGAGTGTTTTGGGGGACTGACATATGTAATTTTGCCGTTCGAAAATTGCTGATTCCCAGCTTAATTTGAATAAATGACTTTTAATTTTGATTACTTTAATTAATGCTTATACAGTAAGGCGTAAGCTACATTTTTTTTTGTCATTATTGCGGTCACATGCTAACATAGTTTCCTAGTAGTTTCATTACAAAATTAGTAGGTATCTATCCGTATAACTAGACATGGGCGGGTAATGGTTTTACCGGGTACCCGGCATGAATAACGCCGGGTACCTGGTAGCGCCGACATGCGGTTACGCGTGCGTGATCAATTAGGAAAAAAGTGCTGCTAATGCTAATAACGGGTCAAACAGTGGTTAACCAAGATGTACAAAAAGTTCAGTCGCATCGGAATTAGATATTATTTTAAGCTCGGTAAGAGTTGGAAGAGATACAAATAACCCCCCCCCCCCTATAAATAGTAGGCTTCTAAAAAAGGACACTATCCGACATTACGAAAAGCTGCGTCTCAATAGGTAAGTATTGCCTGCAAGTTCTATTTACAGTGAGCGCCTGTTTTCTGCAGCAGGATTAATATATGAGTGGAAAACAAGTGACTTGATGCCAATAGTGCTGAAAAACTGGTGTTCTTACACCATCATTTGCCAATGTTAAATTACAAATATTAAATTAAATAATATAACCATTTGTATTTTCCTTGTTTACTAAATGATTTATCAATTAATAATAGTAATTATTTTCCCTTCACTTAAGAACGATGGGCACCAGCGTCCCCGAAATAGAAACTCAATCACAACATACCTCATTTAAAAGGTCTTGGCTTACTGATTATTCTTTTGTATGGCGCCGACCGTCAAAAGTATGCAGTTTCAGAGAAAAGAGGGAAATGAAATGGACAGTTCAATTACATTTCCTTCATTGCTGTAGCAGTACAAAATATGTTATATTATTTTAAAAAAGTGAAAATTGTATTGGTTTTTACTTGGTACTTCATATTGTATGTTATATGTTATTTTCCATGAAATAATACGAGTCTAAACACGTTTCACAGGGTTTTAAGAAGCCTATTTTTTGGACATCGCTTTTATTCGCCATCAAACGTAAAAGTTTGGCGAGTTTAGAATTAAGTAACACCTCTGTATTAAAATATCATTAAATAAATAAATGAAAACAATCTGATTGATATAATATTTTTTTTTTTTTTTTTTTTTTTTATATTCCACAACTATCACACAACGCCATCTAGTCCCAAGCTAAGCAGAGCTTGTGTTATGGGTACTAGACAACTGATAAACATACTTATATATTTCTAAATACATAAATATTATAGATAAATTACACCCAGACACAGAACAAATGATCGTGCTCATTACACAAACATTTGTCCTGGGTGGGAATCGAACCCACGACCTGCGGCATAGCAGTCAGGGTCACTAACCACTAGACCAACAGGCCTGTAATAATTTAAATGCGAGATCTCGTATCGCGTCATTCAGCTAGCATGTTGTTTTATGGAAAAAAAATGTTGAAAATCGTCCAATTTTCATTCGTATAATTGGAAAAAAATATTACTCTTAAGGGCCGGTTTTTTGTCCGTAGTTAACTCAACCAATTGTAAAAAATAGTAACTAATGGTTGAATTTTTGCAAAATGTGTTTTTTGATTAATTGTTTGTTTATCTAATGCTTATTTTTTTAACTAATAGTTAATTATTTGACCATTTGCAATGATATTATATAACATTAGATAACCTAAAAATTTCCCAAAAAACACATTTTGCACAAAAACCATGGCGATTATCACACTGCCACGCATCACGCTGCATGTTGCGTCTCGACGCACCTACGCGCGTACTTGCGGGAGTGCAGATCTGCATCATGGTGCGGGTTTTTTACGCACACACGCGCGTAGTTGCGTTTTGTGGATTCACGGCGGCTCTGACTCATTTCATTCAAAGCCGTTCGCTGTGGTGATAAATCACGCACGGCACTGCGAGACTCGGTGTTCTATACTTTGCGTCTCGCCCCGCAACCACGCGCGTGTGCGCATGTTTCTCCGCTTGCGTGATCTGAATGAACGCGCGTGGATGCATTTTCTGTGTGTTGGACTGTGCGTGTACAAACTGAGATACTTACAAGCAACGTTAAAACACGCATTCACGCGCTACGCTGCGTGGTGCGTGGCAGTGTGTTAACCGCCTAAGGCGATTATCACACTGCCACGCATCACGCTGCATGTTGCGTGTCAACGTACCTACGCGCATACTGAATGAACGCGCGTGGATGTATTTTCTGTGTGTTGGACTGTGCGTGTTTTCTATACAAACGGAGATACTTACAAGCAACGTTAAAACACGCAGTCACGCAACATGCAGCGTGGTGCGTGGCAGTGTGAAAATCGCCTTAGTTACTATTTTTAACAATTGGTTGAGTTTAACTACGGATCAAAAAACCGGCCCTTAGCATGATAGGCAAAAATTATGTAAGAAGCATCGATGGCGTCTCTTATGCTGCATACTTTAGACCACAAATGAACCTCGTGTCTATGGTAAATCCAGATATATACGAGTTTTTAGGATTTTCATATTTCAATCGAAAAACTGCCGTATTGGGAAAAGTTATTTATACTGAAACCTACCACAGGTTTCAGTATAAATTTCATTAAATTCATTTCATAGCAATGAATATAGGTACATCTCTCCTTTCACTGCTAGGTAATTTGTGGCAACTAGGTATTCAGAGACGGCATAATGAAGGGACCACTCAATAGCCACACGGTGAATGAATGGACCAGTCAAGTATCTTAAGCACGAGATAGGGGTTTGCGATGGATTTTTCTCTTTATTCTTTGCTTATCAATCTATGGATAGGAGATTTTACGGAATGTTTTCATATTACAATGTAATTTTTAGAATTTGTGTTATTTCGCCTCTATCAACACGATCCGGCACTAAGACATGACAGTCACGCACGATGATTGAGTTGTGAAAAAAATTGCATAGGTATATTAAATTATTCGTTTGCCTTGGTTCATCAACCCCATGGCATTTTATTTTTTTCGTAATACACGTTTATATCGGCAATTTTTGATATATACGTCTTTTTATGTTTAGAATATTACTAATATTATTACTTATACATTTAATCTGACGAAAAACCAAAGCTAGGATTGTCACAAGTGATACATACCTTCTTTAGTATGTCTAGTATTTTCTTATACATGACTTTGATGGCAAGCGCAGCGTTCTTTTTAATATTAGCACGCTGGACCCAGTTTGCTACAGCTTGTTCCTTCTTCTCTGGGGGAAGTTTCCCCCCCACTTCGTATATGACTCGATCGCGCATCTCCGCCGCATTCAACTATAGAACGTCAATTCGCGTCAAAACAAAGTAGCATTTAGCATCTATGGTGGAAAGGCCCTAAGATTGTGTTTAGAATAAGACAAAAAATGATCTGGAAAAACTTAATTAAAAAATCGTTTTTGAGACCCCCCTCATCATCAAGATCCAAAGTCCTTAAAACCCTGCGAGCAGGAAACGACAGACATACTGTCGTTTCCTGCTCGCACCCAGTTTCTCATCTCATATTAAAAAGGGTTAACCAAGACACGGTAATGTTACCAAGGTAGGTAGTTGAAGACAGAAAAAGCAATCGATAATCATCCGCAAGGACTGGTATTGCAACTACTGTTACCGCCTTTAGGTACTAATTCACTACAGCTGAAATCTATAAGCAGGTACCTACACAAAAGTATGCAAGTTCCTAATCGGTATTAAGCCCCCTGTTTTATTTACCTAGGTAAGTAATCTATTTCACAGTAACATTTTAAATAAACAATACCTATTACTATCTACCAATACCCATTTACAGTGCCTTCCGAAAGTTAGTTGACACATTTCCACTTCAGCTGTACCTAAATGCCAGATTAATATTTTAAATTCTAGTTTCTAATGTTTGAACTGAACACTATAACGATTTTATTGACGCTGCGCCCCGCGGTTTCACCCACATAAGTTTCGATCCCGTGGGAATATCGGGCTAAAAAACCTATATATTAATCCAGGGTGTCAGCTACTTCCATACCAAATTTCATCAAAATTGGTCAAGCCGTTTGAGCGTGAAGAAGTAACAAACATACAAACACACACACACACTCACAAACTTTCGCCTTTATTTATTTATTTTTTATTTATTTATTGAGGATCTCCAACAAAGGATACACATATACAATAGAAATTTACAATAATAAAAAAAGGTTCTTTTACGTGTGCTCCTTCAATTCAACAGAAGACCACAGCATGCACATATAACTAGGTATAAACACGATAAATTATTTATAATGTTAGTATGGTTCAATTACCCTTTGATATGGGATTACCTGATTTTTTTTATAACTGACTTTTAGCTGTCATGTAGGTACTTAATTCTCTGAAATCTGTTTGTTTAAATGTTGATATTTCACTAAAAATGTTATTCAAATAATATAACAACCCTGAAAATATTGTAAATCCACAGATATGATAAAAGTCAACTAACTTTTGGCGTCTGGTATTAAAGTATTTAAGAACAAAAAGCCGGCTATCAAGAAAAATAATTAGTTGATCCCTTATTATCATAAGTATAATTACTCAATAAAACGTTGCACAGTTCAAATATTTTGAATGTTAAACATTTAAAATCATAATTACAGTTGAAGTGGAATTATATCAACTAAGGGTATCTATATCTTATAAATCCTTCATTAAGACTTCCTTATAGCCGAGCTGCAGAAACTTAATTCAATGGCGCTTTCGAAGGTCCCGAGCTATTTATAGCACACAACTCTTGGCAAGCTATTTCTTCCAGAACTTCACAGAATTGAAATTTAATTAATTTTGTAAATCTCGTCCCGACACTGATTCTGGCTCAACAGATGTATTTAGAGTATTTCTGATTCTACAATAGGTAGATATAGGAGACTATCTCCTAACTTGAATAATGACAACTACAGTTTGCTTGAATTTGAGTTTGAATTTGCCAAGGAACTAATCAGAATAGCACCTGAGTGTCATAATGTAGGTACACGATTCTAGTAAAACGAACGAACATACATACTTTTTTTTTTTTTTTGTGGATGGGAAATCATTAAATGACCCCTCCCGCTCTGGGTGGAGCGGAAGGGAGTGTCAGACTCTTACTCACTAAAACCCACCCGTGTTCCTTCCTTAGCCCTTTATGTTCCAGGGTAGCGGTAACCCTTTCGGACGATCCCGCTACCCCGGCAGCCTTCGGCCCCGGGCCCGGTCATTCATGCTGAAATCTGTTTGAGGCGCGCGTGGAACACATACGCGCCGTCCGGCACGGGCCTGGTCCTGATCGGACGGTGAGTTACCCATTAGTCTCCGCCCGCAGGCCCGCGCCTACTGTGGCCGGGAGTCGTCACGCGGCTCCCGACGCCCGGAGCGTCTCCCGCGGCGGCTGAGGCGTGAGGTTCTCTCCCTCGCCCATCCCGCCACACGAACATACATACTTAGGTGATAATAATAGATTCACATTTTAAGAACATGACTCCTGGTTTTGTTAGTTAGGTCTACATATGAACAATGGGGCTTAAATTACATTATGAACATTAAGAAAGGGCTAAGCACCTGTAACATAACTAACACAAGACCTTGTTCACCCCAATTAGAGTATTGACCAAAACTATATTTTTTTAAAGCTATGGGTATTATCAAGAAAATCGTGTTGGCATTACTTTATGCATTTAAAATTGAGTCTTATTGCCTTGAAATAAAATTTAATTTTCTTTGGCTCAATTGGCGGTCAGTATGTCTAATTAAAAATAAAATAAAAAAACCTATACTACAAGTTACTGAAATCGATTCAATAGTCAGTTATGAGCAAATTACTTTCGGGGCTTGCGTTTATTCCGTTACATCTTGTAAAATAGACATTTTATGCAAAGCCGAAGGTAGAGAGAGTAAAAAAATACGTGTAGCTGAGGTAAAATTATGAAGCGTTCTAGTTCTCATCTCCGACGGTCTACGCTCGGCTGAATCGACCCAAACTAATAAATAATGCATTCAACAGTTCTCGAAATAAACACGATGCATTGCCCGCCCCGCATTCATACGATCAATAATATACTAATAAACTATTTACACTCTGTCCACTAGGGTATTCACTTTTTGACAGCTGCCTTAGACAGTAACTGTTCCAGATTACGTAGGAGTTCACTTTAAAATGAGAATAAAATAAATATGTAAACTGCCTTATCTTATTGAATTATGTTATTTATAACTTCTTACACACATTATAATATCGTAAATGTATCAGTTTTTACAAAAAAAAGATAGTAAAATTGTTATGCTTTACATAAACATTCATTAAATGTATTCTCTTGAATTGAATAAACCAAAAATACCTTACCTTGCATCCACTCAAATATCAATAAAATATATTAATTAAACAATCCTTAATGCCTATTTATTTTGAAAAAGAAGCTAATGGATTTATATTGCGGGTTTTGTACATCGAAAATTTAACAACCAAATAAATGTTTACAAGTTTATTTTACTAAGGCCTGATTTTTCAAGCGAGAGATAATTTTTATTCGTGGAATAAAATTGACGTCTGATAGTTTGTGTGGAAGAACTGTTAAAAATTCAAAGTTATTCCTCGGATATTGAATTTTTGACAGTTCCATACAAAATCTGTCAGATGTTAATTTTATTCCACGGATAAAAATTATCTGTCGTTAGAAATATCTGCTCTTAAATACGAATTTATTATTCGTCGTCTTCCGACATGGAACTTTCAACCGTAGGCGAGTCTTCGCCTAAAGAATGATGCTCATTTTTGCTGCCCCCCTTAATAACCATGTGTATTACATCGTGGGAGAGCTGTTTTCAAACTAAAACGAAGGTACGACGGCGACTAATTCCAAAGCCTTGTCCTTTCAGAGTTATACTGTACCAATCATGTCAGTTTTAGCAATACACACATTATCAATTATGAGAAAAGTTTTTTGATTTGTGACTTTACTAGTACCTACTCTAACCGCAGTTTACCCTAAAGAGTCTTTGAATCCTTATTCAAAACTGCACCAATTAGCATTCTGTAAATACAGTTAGCAAATACTCAAGATAAGGAGAGTCTCCTTAGAATCGAGATCCCATTAGAGTCTCCTCCGTTTTCATGTAGCTACAACGGTTAAGGTACTCGTAGCTGCCCTTACTGCCTCGTCTCAACTTCCACCCTGTATTACTCCGATCGGATAAGGAATCAGGACAAAGGCCATTGGAATTCTTGTACTAAATCTTAATACCTTTCTAATGATGAATTCCTATTGGGGCGGGTACCAGCTTCCATTGATTTCATGGCATCATCTTTTATGTTTAGGGTAATTGCGTAACACACAAACAGTAGCAATGACTTTCATTTTGACAGTTCAACAACATTCCTTGCGTTATTTATGATGTTTACAGATTTTTTTTCGAACAAAGAATAGATTACTCTTCATTATGTACACCACCATATAAATAATATATTATCGAACATATGAAGCGATGGATTAGCAGTATCCTTCGAAATGATTCTGATTGTGATTGAAAGTGTGTTATGAAATTAGGATGTTGTTCATGACCTCTTATATTGTCGAAAGTCGATGTGACTTTCTTTCCCAACCGGATAATATTAATCGTATAGTCCTTTCCACTAACTTTGACCAATTTTCAGGCGTCACTTGATTACAAGAATCCTTTAATAATTCGAGCATCTTCGTAGCTGTAAATGGTGAACTCGTGTTATTTCTGGCAACATATCCTTTGACTTGTGCCCATATTAGTTCGATAGCACTATATTGGCAGTAGTATTGTGGAAGTCTAAGCACTGTGTGGCCATGGTCTGCTGCCATTTCGTCAACCATATATCTAGGATTTTGTGTTTTGCTTTTAAAATTTTTGCCAGCTCACACTACAATATAGATTCTTCTCCGTTTTCATCATTATCGCGAAGCCAGTTTAATAAGATGTCTGACTTGTTGATGTTTCTTTTTGGCTTGTGTTGGTATTTTTTTTAATTGGCGAGAGTGATATCGTGCATTATCCATAATGATAATAGATGGTTCCTCTAGCGTCAGCAGTAAATCCTGAAACCAAACTTCAAAGACTTCTGCATCCATTTCTTCGTGATAAGCTCCTTCAACAAAACCTTTTTTACTTCCTGCATGACCAATAATTAACATTTCTTCTTTTCCTCTAGGCACTTTGGAGGCAGACGCAGTAGTATCATCTATAGTACTAAGATATGAATCTTACTACAGTGCTGCTTAGTCCTAGAGCTCCCGCAAAACGCTCACGCACTTGTGACACAGACAAAGGGTTCATTTTGATATTCTCTTCCAAAATATGTAGTCATGCAGGCGTAACACCAATTCCTTCGATTGTCCTCTCAAACATTTTCCTTCGGCATTTGAGAAAGTCCGTAAATCTGCGAATCTTAAACGGCGAACGCGGAGGAAATAGTGTACTCAACTCTTTGTATTTAAAATGGGGGAAAACACTCAGCATACAGAAAAGGTGGTTCTTTCCCTCACATATACACCCTATTACATAAACAGCCTAAGCATCAGCCAGCTAGTTCAATAAATGTATTAGACACATTGCACTGATAGGCTAATTAAGCTTGTTGGCTGCGACATATACACTACAACCCAGTGGATACTTACTTTATTTTACGCCAATTTTTGCTATAAAACCTGCAAAATTGAATTTCAAGTAAACGAACTGGGTAATTTATATTGTTTTGTTTGCCTGTGTTTATTGATAATAAACACAGGCATAGAGAAACCACACAATTTTTTATACGATATCAAAAAGTCGATAATCGTTATTACATACAAATTAAAGTGTCAATAATCGAATCGATAATCGAAATATTACGTTGATGCAACCACTAGTTCCATCTGTCAAAAAGTGAATAACCGTGTCTAGGATAGACAGAGTCTAGGATACGATTATTTTCGATTGCTTTTCCTTCGAGATTTGTTTAGACCTGCAAGAAGAAGGCTGGCAAAAGTAATATAATTTCATATCTTAACGAACCGAATAATTATACAATATTTGCACTTGGTGGAAATGATTCAGCCAGTACCCCGCTTCGTTAGCGTGTGTTTAAATCAATACACAAAGAATACTTATTTTAGTTAGACAAATCAATAAATACCTGTGCCAAGCGAAATCTTTCCATCTTTTTCTTCTTTGTATATCTGATTCTGTCGAGTTGTTTCCTCTTATTGAAGTTCTCTTGATGGATACTCTCCAATACTTTCTGTAACAACATTTTAAAGTTATTGCTTCAACAACAATGCTTTTATTTTAATAACGATAGTGCCTACTTCTGTCGCAGAAGCTGAACAGTCGTCTTGAGCTATAAATTGTTTTCTCGATTCCCGCGCGCAGTTAACAACTTACTTATAAATGACGTACAAATACCTAGTTCTTCCGGGTGATCAAACAGGAGCAATTAAAATATGAGTATTAGTTAGTAGTTTTATTGAATAAATTCTTAAAGCAGTAATTCCATAGACTCATTTATTTTTTATTATTTACTTATCCTCACACTGGAACGCCGTACGGCAAATACACAATTACAATTATTTATCGAATTGAATGGCGTGCAATAGGAGAGGCCTATGTCAAGCAGTGGACTGCTATTATACGCTGATGATGCTGATGATTTATTTTTAGAGACGGGTACCTAAACTGTCCAAAACAGACGCTTTGATCAGGGAAGCGGGTATTCTATTTGTTTGTTTAGAATTTATTGAAATATTGCATTCGACCTGTCTGGCAGTTGTCTCTAGTTTGTTTCCCATCAAATAGAGGATTTATGTGTTTCTAAGTGGCCCGAAGTATGTGCCGGTTTTAAAATAATTATAATATCGTGACAGACAGTCATGTAATATATCAGGGCCCCAATTCTGTATTATTCCCCGTGAAACCTTACCACATGCAAACCACGTGAACATCGTGTCTTGATAACGGCAAGGAATCGAAATGTTAACCGTATTTTTGACAGTTCAAACCACGCCATTGTGTCATAGCGAATACTCAAATACGTTAATAGCAGATGTTGTGATAAAAAAGGATTTGATGAGGTTTCGAAGTAAGGAATCCTTAAGTAGTCATAGTGAATTAGGACCCAGGGGCTGCAGTCTCGACATTTATAGCGATCGCTTTACGACCGAATTCGGTCGCAAAGTCCTGTCACTCCATACATTTCACCTGTCAATCCGGGACTTTGCGACCGAATTCGGTCGTAAAGCGATCGCTATGAATGTCGAGACTGCAGCCCCTGGACAGAAAATTTGATTGAACGTAAAGGTCTTTGTCGTAGTTCCCAACCTTACAGATAGTGCAGTGCAGTGTCATTATTCAACTTATACAACTTGTCCCGGAAACAAAGCACACTATCAAACACCCCAATTAGAATATTATGTTATAATCATAATACATACATTGATTTTTTACTATTATGTATTAAACATTGTTTATTTCTTTTTTAAATATAGTAATTTATGCTGATAGTGGGAGAAAATTTGAAAGTAATAGATACTTCGTCCATTTTAGTTTGTTTTGACTGTACAGCGGAAGTGTGAATGTAATTAACGTAGTTTTAATTATTTTTGGGGGAAAATAATATACCTAAGTATATTAAAAATGACAGAAATTGATTCAGTAAACGACTCTGAACAAACAACTTTCATAATGTGCATTCATTCAGTTCAACATTGTATAGTCAAATCTCTGATACGACCTTCACGCAGATTGACCAAAATCTGCGCTCTCGCTACTGTCCTTTCAGTGTACTATTATTATATTTGAGACCCACACAACTAGCCCGTTCATTTGATATGTCACACGGTACAGTTTTTAAACTTCTTTTTTAAACTTACTTTTTCCAAAAGTGACTCTCATATTCAAAATGCATTTATTAACGTTACACGGCCGTGTTTTGGTTCAAATTAATTGGTCCAGTAGATTTTGAGAAATTTGGCTGTGACAGACGGACATACAGACACACGAGTAGAAGAGTTCCGTTTTATCATTCGGACGTACGGAACCCTAAAAGCGACGTAAAATAGAAAAATATTAGGTAAAGAGCCCTGTTTGAGCTTCTGAGTGAGTGAAGCAAAGCCATCTGTATTCATTTTCTTAAAATAAATGAGTATGGATGCTGATTTACTTCATCCATTATTTATAATAACAAGATTCAATGTTTATTGCAAAGATCCGGTGTATTACTTTTTCTCTATGTAAGTCAGGGGAGTTTAGTAAAGGGAAAACTCACACAGCGCCCGGATGCTGGGCGTGGGTTTATTTAACAGTCCGGCCGTCTTATTTAAGTTTTTTTTTTATTACCTTCAATTTTACAAAAAACACTTATCTCAACATTAAGCTTTACAACTAGGGAAACAGAGTGTTCTCGATGAGCACCCAATGTAAGATTTTCGGTTATAGACCATATATTTTGTGAGGCTTCCTACTAATCCTATTTCCTTCCTACTATAATATTATAAACGTGAACGTTTGTATGGATGGATGGATGGATGGATAGATGGATAGATGTTTGTTACTCTTTCAGGCAAAAACTACTGAACGGATTTGGATGAAATTTGGCACACAGATGGTTTATAACCAGGATTAACTTATAAGATACTTTTTATCCCGATATTTCCACGGGATCAAAACTTATGCGGGTAAAACCGCGGGGCGTAGTTAGTAATATCCTACTTCCTACTAATATTGTAAACGTGAAAGTTTGTATTGATGGATGGATGGATGGATGTTTGTTACTCTTTTACGCAAAAACTGCTGAACGGATTTGGATGAAATTTGGCACACAGAGGGTATATAATCAGGATTAACTTATAGGATACTTTTTATCCCGATATTCTCACGGGATCAAAACTTATGCGGGAAAAACCACGGGGCGTAGCTAGTAATATTATACACGCGAAAGTTTGTATGGATGGATGGATGTTTGTTACTCTTTCACGCCAAAACTACAGAACGGATTTGGATGAAATTTGGCACACAGATATTTTATAACTAGGATTAAGACATAGAATACTTTTTATTCCGATATTCCCACGGGATCGAAATTGATGCGGGTTAAACCGCAGGGCGCTGCTAGTGGTACTATATTTTCATTATGATTATAAATATTTGCGTTAATTACCTTTCTCCGCACTTGAGCACAAGTCACAAAACAAGATTTTTGCGAGTCGACCATTTTCTTATTCCATACTTATTTAGATAATACCTATACCTACCTATCATTTATTATAATACTAACTAGCTTCTGCCCGCAGCTTCGCCCGCGTGGATGTTGAAAATCAACACGGGAACGTGCTCTCGGGACAAAAAGCTTATGATACTGTCAGTGAAAGTCCCATCAAAATCGGTCCAGCCGTTTCGGAGATTATTTTTTTTTGTTATAATTACCATATATTATACTTTCAAATACATTTAGTAAAAAGCTGTTATTTTAGATTACAAACAGACACTTAAATTTTATTTATTTGTATATAGATAAGTAAGTAGGTACTCGTAAGTACTCGGAATTGTCTAAATATTTGACGAGATGACAATCCAAACAGTTTTAAAAAGTCCCATTAAAAAAAGAACAAAGTTTAAATCAGGGGTAACATTGTTATGAGGTAATTGCGTAGTACCCTCCCGGGTTTCTCCCCTAATGAGTTGGCAAATACCCTTACCTATAGGGGCTAGGGGCTGTTAGTCCGACTGTTTACTACCGTGATAAACAGTTTGTTCTTAGTACACCAACAAAAAATTACGGTAGGTTAGGTATGTAGTAATGGAAATATAGTTCTACAATGGTAGGTACATGCATTGTTTGCAAATATCATAGCATTACGTATAGAAGGCCATCGACCCTCTAAGATCATAAGCATTTTATTTTTAATCATTTGTTTAGCTGCGCCCCGCGGTTTCACCTGCGTAAGTTTCGATCCCGTGAGAATATCGGGATAAAAAGTGTCCTATGTGTTAATCCTGGTTAAAAACTATCTATGTCACAAGTTTCATCCTAATCTGTTCAGTAGTTTTTGCGTGAAAGAGTAACAAACATCCATCCATCCATCCATACAAACTTTCGCATTTATAATATTAATAGGATCATTCGTTTAATTCGCAGTTACCCATAAGCGTCTGTGTCGTACGCCAAAATTCGAATTAAAAACATAAAAGCTTTGCATTTTTGTATAGGTACATTTTCACTTCAGCATCCATCATCATTTAATCAATACATTTTCACATAAATAGGGACATATTCGTGGCATTGCTGTACATTTCAACAATACCTACATGCCAAACCAACTGTGCCCACAATAAACAGATCGAAATTTATTATAATTGAATGTACAAATTATACTTGCTATTTAAAATAATGAACATGTTGAATGTAATAAAATTTTGTGAAACAAAATAATGTGACTTTGTGGTTATTTAATTTTCCCTTACGTGTAGGTACTTCTCATTTAACACTTAGGCTACGTACGTACTGAGAGGTGGCTTACTTAACGCCTCGAGCCTAGCGAGTCACCTTGCGAATAACGAAGTGAAACGAACGCTCTAGAATTAACGCCTAACGCCTTTCTCTGCGTACGCAGATCTATGATTGTTATGAGTAACCTAAATCTTTCAAAGCTGTACAAAACCTTAAACATTTTTTTAAGTAAAGGATTAAACTGCAGTTAAACTCCTACAGCCACTTAGCACAAGCATATTTCCCGCCGAATTCTGAAAGATTACCTATTTCAAATATAATCGTGGAAGGACTTGAATAGGCTTTTAGAACTATAGCTAAATAAACTGGACGGGATAGCAAAATATTGAAACCATTTAATAAATAAAATTGGTTCTGAAGTGGCGACCGCGTACCGGTAGCGTACCTTGGCCTACCTTGTGGAAGGCCACAAGGTAGGCCAAGGTAGGCCAAACTGTCAAATTTCTTTTATAGATTTTCAACTTTATCGCGAAAGCATTAAGGTTCAAGGTTGATTGGGAAAATTTGACAGTTTCGGGTAGCTTGACCTGCTGGCGTCTGTATGTGTGTGTGTGTGTGTATGTGTTCTATAGGAATCCTGATTGACAGTTGATTTTCTAATTTTAATCAAAATTTTAAGAAAATTCTTTAATCATATAGTCAAATTAACTAAAAAGGAACAATAACGATCCAAAAAAAGTTAAAATAATAATCCTCAATTGCGGCGATACTCTTACTTGATCCCTAGACTTGATGTGTGTATATATATTTTATTGTTACTTTGTATATTGTATTAATATTTTCCCTAATAAGCATGTAACTAAGTACCTAATAGGAAGACGATCTTGTCTCTTGAAATTCCGATGTCTAGGTAACAGTTTTTTCTAAGATCTATTAATTATAATATTATGTAACCCTGTGTCAAACCTACAATTAAATAAACGTTTTCCAAACAAATATAGAAAGTCTGAATTAATATTATTCTACACGATTACGACATTTCATTTTCCATTATGATTATGGCTGATATTTTAGAGGACACCGAGGTCAACCACTTAACCAATTACGGATTATCATAGAGAGGGAACCAATTAAATTGGGTGACATTTTAAATGCCAATTGATTAAATTCACGGATAGAAAAACACGGAACTTAGTTAAATGTTTAAATTACTAAACCAATTAATTGGTTGAACGAAACGTATGGCCTGACTATGTTATTGCGCGAAAATTATTGATCGTTTGAGTGCAAAGACTGATTCAATCACATTTCGTAATAAATATTTAGGTACTATTCTCGTTATCAGTGACCTAGAAAACCACGAAAATGTCAACCATGAAAAAGTTTAAACTTTTTGGCAGCCGCCATCTTGAATTTTCATTTTGGCCTAGCTATCAGTTTGATAACCATAAAAACTATCTCTAGGGTGAGAAACTCGCAACGAGGTGGTATAATACTTTTTCGTAGCGTGACCACTTCTAACAATTTACTGCTACTGCAAGCCCCGTTAAAGAACTTCGTTTCAAGAGTTTGTCCAAACTTATCGTAGGTGTAAATCCCCCTTGCAAAAAAACAAAGGACATTGACAGGGTTTGGACCAAATGCTGCCCAGACATGGGAGTATTTCCAAATGATTTCCTAGATCAATCTACTTGACAAAAAATTATAAAAAAATAAAAATCCCAGAATTTTTTTTTTATGGTTTTAGGTAGGTACTTATAAATTTTTGTCAATATTTTTTTATAGGTAATGGGATGCTAATACTGACCGTCGAAGAGAACAGACGTGTCCCGTCGCGTTCGCACGTGCGAAACAAGTGGTTGAATTTGAGTGTGAACCTCGTATTTGATATTTGAATGGTGTTTTGCGTGTTGTTTTCGTGGGTGCAAATTAAAACACCATAAAACGGTGGAAAGGTGACATACGTGCGTTCCTGATCTACAGCCAGAGGCCTGGGCTTTCCGGCTTAGGATCCTGGTGACGTCGAGTAACTCTGAGGGCTCTTTGCGGGCCAATCTGGTTAGATCTTTCCGTTTATTTCAGGGATCTCCATTGGAAGCTGTATCCGGCTGGGTTTCAGTTTGTTTGAACTTTTGAAGCCACGCGCGAATTAACATCATTTTAAGCTATAGCTGAGCTTTAGGACAATGTTTTCATATTATGTTTGGTAGGGCGGCATAAACTAATACACTCTATTATTCTAGCACAAAATACGGAATCGTTTTAGATTTCGTACTCCACGCTTTTCTTATTGTAACATTGTACTAAATTACCAAAGCTGCCTTGAACAAGTTATCTTTTTTTTCTAGCTTGTAAGTCAAGTTTCTATACCCAAACCCGCTGCAACAAAAAAAAAACCTCTCAGTGCAACAAAAAACTACTCCAAACTCTTAAGTTTGCATAACAAGAAGTATTCCTAAAGATAAACAAAAAAACCCATCCCAGTTCCAAGTGCATGTGCCGAGAACCTCTTGTAACACCATAAAAACAAAAGCATAAGTGAGCCGATGACAAAAGACGGGAACTCTTTTTTTCGAGGCGAACCGATAGCCCACCAAATAAATATGGGTTTAACTTTCGACCACGCGTCTGTCCGTAAAAACCTCGATTCATATGTTTTTGGAGCATCGAGATGACGACAGAATTTGCCAAGCACTTCCAAGAATTTCTCCCTAACAGCAATCTCTTCCAAGAACAAAGGATGGCAAAATACATAACTACATAGTTGAACATGACGTTCTGGGGAGGAGAGGATATCATAGTCACCGCGTCCGAGTTCTGTCTAAATGTGCATGTGCACACAATTACCAGTACCCGGCAACATACTCATCCTCTACAAGCACTTATGATGGCTGGGTAATGACCGACGAAGAACATTACAACAGCAACCCGATAGTTCGAATGCAAGTCCGAAACAACAAACGTCCAAACACCACAACCGAATAAACCTTTAGTTAACCAGTACAAAACACGTGAAGAGAAAGGACAATCCATGAAACCCCAGTCTCAAACAAACAACCCCAATTGGCTAGCTCATTAACACACTATGAACAACAAAAACTCCAGGAACTAACCAAGTGGTAATTGAGCTTTACAAAGCGATACCCCATTTATTACAGGAAATCGTCACGTGCGTCACCAAATACCTACATGGACGAAGCCTGGTCACAGAACGAAACGCCCGACATGTGGCTGGAGCAGGTACCTAAAACAACAACCCTAAAGATGCGAATGAATAACGGAGTTGGGCACTACTAACTATCAAGCTGCCTTTTCAAACAATAGATCAACAGACGACCACATTTACGATTAAATCGGCACGTACCAAAGCTAACAGGTCAAGACTCAGAAAATATGAGTGAGTTATCATGAGAGATTTGATAAACCACTCCAGGAATAAACCGACACAAAAGAAAATGCATGAAATCTTAGACGAAAAAACAGTAACCAAACGCATCAAGAATCACACGATGTGCTACCTCGCACATGTCTACAGGCGCCGCGCACCACATCGGCTGCATGCAGCAATGGAGTACAAGGCCAAAACCAAGAAGGTCGGTCGACCTATCTACACGTGGAACGACAACCTAAAACAGGATATGAAGTACTTCGACAACGGAATCGATTTCTGGATTTATACGGCTGAAGACAAAAACAAGATCAAGATTGCTGCTAGTGAAATATACAAAAAACCGGAAACGGATAGTAGCGAGAACTCCGACGACGACATCGAAAACAGAAACATCTAACACAACATAACACAGCAGAGCAAGGACATACAAAAGAACCGAGAAAGCAGTAGAACCTCGCCAAAAGATTCACGGGTGAAGCTCGAGCTGAAGCACCTGGCCGCGTAGTCTTTAAAAGATGCCCATCCATAGACAAATATCACCCATCTCTCCACTAATCCAAGGCTTACTCTAGGATGCATATCCGGTAGACTCTTAAATCATACCCTTTCCTACGGGCACGTCTTCCTTACAAAAACCGCGCCGCCGGTCTACTTCTAGATATGCAATGGTCACTGTAGCACCATGAACATGAGGCTACAGGAGCTAGTGCGAATCTTGGGGTTCATTCGATTAATCGAGTCTGGTCAAACCACGCTGGGATCGGTGCAATTCATTCTTCATTCATTCATTCATATTTTTTTATAGGAAATGGAGTATGTATAGTTTGTCTCGGTCACACACGGTTTGGACCTATGCGCACGCCTTTGACATAATATGTATAATAGATATATCCGAGCCGCATGCTGCGACTTAAAATGACGCCTCTATTTTGGATAACCATTTAGATGGTGTTTATAGGGTAATTCACTGGTTTTTTCACTCTGGTGACATATTCATATTGGACAGAGGATGTCGCGACTCTATTTCTACGTTAGAGTCGCATGGATATGTTAGCATTCTCCCAGAATCACAAACAAGGGGATCTCCTCAACTGAGCACAATCCAAGCAAATAAATCAAGGCTGTGCACTACTTGCCGATGACCCGTGGAGGTGGTAAAAGGTAGACTAAAACGGGATTTTAAAATATTTCGACATGAATACTGCAACATAGCCATGTCACATTTTTTTGCAAACCTTAAAACTGCTGCCTCTTAGTGAATGCTTTTCATGTGGATATATTAGATAATCCTCAAGCACGTGATTTCAAAAATATAGCCCGACAGCGGTTGAATACTAATAATGACTTAACAGATTATGTCGATTCTAAAAGACTTAACCGAAATAGAGTTTCTTTTCAAAACATTAATGTTATTCAGGACAGTGTTAATGTTTTTCCAGTCCTCACAGCTGAAGAATTGACTTTATTCGTAGTACTACACTGCAGTTTAATTAGTTAGTATTAATAGATTACAGTGATTACTAATAGTTTATTGTCAGTGATGATTAAAAATCGTCAATTATAGCTGTTATTAATAGTTTATTATCAATAATTATTAAAAATAGTCCAATTATTTGTTTTAGTTAATTTTTGGTCAATAAATAATTCACAACGAAAAACTTGTTTTTCTCTTGACTCCCTGCACAGAATTTGGAGCGCTTCGGTTTACAGGTTAGTAATGACGTATGGAACAAAATGCACTATGTGTTCATTCTGGGCAGCACTTGGTCCAACATCCATACATAGATTGTCAATGTCCTTTAAAAATATCTTTTCCGTGGGCAAGGAAAATAGCGAAAATATTTTTTCCAGCAAGATTGTGCCAGTTCTTGTATTTGTTATAGTTTATTTTAGTCTTATTTATCTCCTTATGTTTATGGCTGAGTTAATAAATATTGTTCTAATCGGGTACATCGTCGAATGTTTCTATAACACCGGATACGAGGTTCCGGTGAATATTTTCGCAATTAGATATTACTTAGAATTATCTTATTGTTTTGCTATTTTTAACGAAAATATCTTTTCCAACAAGATTGTGCCAGTTCTTGTACTTATTTGTTATAGTTTATTTTAGTCTTATTTATCTCCTTATGTTTATGGCTGAGTTAATAAATATTGTTCTAATCGAGTACATCGTCGAATGTTTCTATAACACCGGATACGAGGTTCCGGTGAATATTTTTGCAATTAGATATTACTTAGAATTATCTTATTGTTTTGCTATTTTTAACAAGAGTTTGTCTGACTTTTCTGATAAAATCCAAGCTCAGTACGAGTGTATAAATTGCGATATTCTATTTTTTCTTTTAGTAATAATGATAATATTTTTACAAAATAGTGTTTAATGCAATAAATATTAAGAATACAACATTAAAGCAATCATTTTGAAGACAACATTTACATATTATACAGGGTGACAGGGAAATTCGACGTATTCTTTTGAAAGGCGTTATACTAGAGGTCATTACTTTTGAACCCTAGTTGACTGGACTAAATTTGTTGCTAATGACCTCTTGTATAACCCCTTTCAAGGAGTATGTCAAGTTTCCCTGTCACCCTGTATAAGTTGACAGTAATATATATTTAATAGAACAATTGTTAGCCTGTATTGCCCCACTGCTGGGCAAAAGCCTCTCCAAATCCTTCCAGGACCTGTTTTCCCACGTCACGTCGAATCAGCCCTCGCGGTACGTGACCGGATCCTCTCGCCATCTCCTTCTGGGCCGGCCTCGGCGGCGCCGACAATCTTCATAAAATTATTATGTATACAAAATATTGTAAAACATTTTAAAAGGGTAACAATGGATTTTCTTGGCCATTCTTCTAACCCTGATCTTCTCCATAATAATCTTTTGAGGAGGATATTGACGTTCAAAAGTGCCTTTAAATGAAAAACTTGAAATAAATGATTTGACTTTGACTTAAATGGTAAAATATTGATTTAACTGACTCTATAGCATGGCTGCACAATAATTTGCAAACAATTTATAAAAATATCTACAGAAAATAATTCCAAACAGTAAAAAAACGACTACTTTTCCTGCATTATTTAAAAACTGATGAACTGCGAGTTAGGCTGGCGCTCGCGCTCTACGCCCCCTCACATTCCATACGTAGATCACTGCTGCCAATTGCCCATCTCAGCAGGAGGGAATTAGATACTAATATTCAAACGTATTTCATCGAAAATAATAAATATATATTTAAGATTAGTTATGATTTGAATTTCAGTGAAAGTTTTTGCTATATTTTTACACATTTTTATCTTACACAACAAACACTACTCAAAAAAACTTCAAACTTTTAATTTTATCTGAGGTCCTACTATGTCATAATTCTGCAAATACATTCTTGTTACGGTCGCGAATCATATTTTGTTGAACATACAACCTGACACTGACCTGCAAATTTAAAAAACGTAAGAGTAAATATTTCGCGAACTACCCTGGTAGATGTAAAAGATGAATCTTTGACGTTTGCCTCACTTTTTTTTCTTTTTTTTTTGAGGATGGGAAATCATAAAATGGCCCCTCCCGCTCTGGGTGGAGCAGAAGGGAGTGTCAGACTCTTACTGACTAAAACCCACCCGTGTTCCTTCCTTAGCCCTTTATGAACCAGGGCAGCGGTAACCCTTTCGGACGATCCCGCTACCCCGGCAGGCTTCGGCCCTGTCGGGCCGCGTCAACTACGCTGACATCTCTTTGAGGCGCGCGTGGAACACATACGCGCCGTCCGGCACGGGCCTGGTCCTGATCGGACGGAGAGCTACCCATTGCTCTCCGCCCGCAGGCCCGCGCCTACGGTTGCCGGGAGTCGTCACGCGGCTCCCGACGCCCGGAGCGTCTCCCTCGGCGGCTGAGGCGCGAGGATCTCTCCCTCGCCCATCCCGCCACCTCCTTCGCTAGCATGACTGCTTCGCAGAAGGAGGTGACCGCCTCCCACTCCCTCTCGCCCCGAACCATGGCTTGAACCAGGGCCGGACGCGAGAGGTCGCCGCCGCTGCCGATCGCCTCTACGAGGACACGGCGGTGCTCTGCCCAAGCGGGGCAGACCTCCAGCGTATGCTCCACCGTGTCCTCTGGGCGATCCTCGCAGTGGTGACACCCGGGCGTCTCCTCCCGCCTGATGATGTGCAGGAACCTCCCGAAACATCCGTGTCCAGAGAGGACCTCCGTCAGGCGGTAGGTGAGACGTTTGCCTCACTAAGGGAAACTTTGGTTATTCTCTGTTTCTAGATGTGATATAAAAATGAAATGCCTACAGATATTGATTAAGTTAACCTCGATATGAGCCAATTCAGATATTTTTTAGTGTTGAGGTGTAATAATCGCGACTACCCGCGCATATCTTGAATCGAAAAAAATGTAAAACGTTTTAAATGAGAAATACATTGATAAGTGGTAATGACTGCAAACAACTTTAGTTTCAAGTAAGTGAAGTGCTTTAAACCCTGAAACAATGATAAAAACCCACAAATTATGACGAAACAAAACTGTAAGAAATATAAATCCACCGGCCATCACAAAAAGTGAATCCCTGACCTACACCAACGTTGTTATCGACGCAGTGACGACGGCGGCATTAGTTTGAGTCTCGCATTTATTGCAAAAGACTAGTTTCTACTCAGTCGGTGGTCTTAGTTTGGAGTTAGAGTTAACTAAAAAACCAACGGTTTGCTTACCACGACAATTGTGAGCTAACTTAGTGGAACTACATATAGTAGTACTCGCACTGACTTGAAAAACTAATACGCAATCAATCAATTCATAAAATGAGTTTAATACGATCTCCGACCAATGCTGGCAGTATCGCGGGCCTGCGGGCGGAGAGCAATGGGTAGCTCTCCGTCCGATCAGGACCAGGCCCGTGCCGGACGGCGCGTAAGTGTTCCACGTGCGCCTCAAAGAGATGTCAGCATAGATGACGGGGCCCGACAGGGCCGAAGCCTGCCGGGGTAGCGGGATCGTCCGAAAGGGTTACCGCTGCCCTGGTACATAAAGGGCTAAGGAAGGAACACGGGTGGGTTTTAGTCAGTAAGAGTCTGACACTCCCTTCTGCTCCACCCAGAGCGGGAGGAGTCATTTGATGATTTCCCATCCTGAAAAAAAAAAAAAAAAAAAATGCTGGCAGTATTAGGGGAACAAAGGATTGGCAAAAAGATTGACTCACCAACTGCCCGCGACTCCCATACTCGATGATTTCTGCGCTCACGCGATACAAAATAATATTTCTTTGGTTCGAAGGATTTCCTCTGCTTTCATAGAATTTACGTGTAATTTTATTTTGGACGAATTTCGATGTCGGAAAAACGCGGAAACTACGGATTTCTAGGAGAAAATCCTACCGGCTGCGCAACTTTTGGTTTCGGAGCGTGAGAAACGTATCTAATATGTAGTAAAATTGACTTCTCAGGATTTTTACTGAGGATAAAAAAATGAAAATACGTACTGCCGATTTAGTTTTGCTTAATTTTTAGTATGCTTTGTTCACGGCTTCGCCCGCTTGGAGGTCGGAATAAAAACCTATACATATACTTCGTCATGAAACTATAAGTATATAAACCAACTTTCATGTTCTGAGTTTATCAATCTCGTGTAAACCGACATCGATGTTTAGCTGTTGCCCGCGACTTCGTCTTCGATCTAGGATGAAAAGTAGCCTATGTCCAGGTCCCAGGATACCTATCTGTCAAATTTCACTCAAATCCGTTTTAGCCGATTTATTTATTTATTTAGTGTGAAAGCGTAACCAACAAACTCACTTTTGCATTTATAATATAAGTCAACATAATAGATGAGAAAAACGCGTTTTACTAACATCGGCTTTACTGTTCATGTAAGTAAGCTGCAGTCTCCTGTGGTCTTGGAAAGCGTTTCGAAGGAACTGCTTGTCGCCATACACAGCTACTCCAAGCTCCTCGCGCTTCGCTGAGATCTCTTTGCGAAGCTGTCGAATGTCGCGCGAGTAGCGCTTCTTCTGCTTCGCCAAGTCACCTTCATGGATCTTGCGGTCACGCTCTAAGATCAAAAATAAATCCATTAGATGGGTTTTAGGCACAATTATAACCAGCTTAAGTAACTATTACAATCACTATTATAAACAAAAGAGATAAAATAAGAAACAACAACAAAATAAAATGTGCATTTACGTCTGGAAATATCGCGCTCTTTTTAAAGAGAAAATATGCGTTACATGTTATTGTGACAACACACATGCTTGCAAAGGACACAGATCCTGCTGCTACGCCGTAGCACCCGTAGTCGTTGAGTTGTAATTGTGGCTACGATTTAACGGAACTAAGGTCCATATTACAGAACCTCACTCAAGACTCAAGCATTACTTAAAACTAGCTTCGAGCCATTTGATTGGTACTAACTAGTTTTAAGTAACGAGTGAATCTTGAGTGAGGTTCTGTAACACGGGAGTAAGACGTTCGCTGGAGCTGACGTTCGCTGGAGCTGAGAGGTTCAGTGGCCGAGAGGCCACTTTCCATCCAATTGTCAATATGTGTGACTAATGAAAAATCGGCCATTAATCGGCTAATAGTTAATCGCTCGGGGTTCCATTGCGCGGGAATAAAGCTGATTTTACATTCTAAGGGAGTGGTTTTGATTGACAGTTAATTTAGTATCGTGTCACACGTAGTATCGTGTCACACATAGTTCACAGTATCGTAGTACGTCACACGTAGTATCGTGTCACACATAGTTCACAGTATCGTAGTACGTCACACGTAGTATCGTGTCACATATAGTTCACAGTATCGTAGTACGTCACACGTAGTATCGTGTCACACATAGTTCACAGTATCGTAGTACGTCACACGTAGTATCGTGTCACACATAGTTCACAGTATCGTAGTACGTCACAGGTAGTATCGTGTCACACATAGTCCACAGTATCGTAGTACGTCACACGTAGTATCGTGTCACACATAGTTCACAGTATCGTAGTACGTCACACGTAGTATCGTGTCACACATAGTTCACAGTATCGTAGTACGTCACACGTAGTATCGTGTCACACATAGTTCACAGTATCGTAGTACGTCACACGTAGTATCGTGTCACACATAGTTCACAGTATCGTAGTACGTCACACGTAGTATCGTGTCACACATAGTTCACAGTATCGTAGTACGTCACACGTAGTATCGTGTCACACATAATCCAGACATTTATCTGCAGAATCTTATTCTGCGTGAATTATGCACATCATGACATCATGGAGTTGCGTGAGTTGCGCAATAAGTAACTCGTTCCTATAAAGTTCCGATGGAGAAAATTGTGAAAATTTTCGATTTACCACAGGTACAGTTTGTATGAATATAATTCGATTTCCGCACCTTGCACTTACAGGGCAGCGACTGATTAAAATATAAAAGTAATGTCACCACCATCTACCGACTTCGCAGGGGAAACGACTTCCAAAATGTAAAGCTAAAAATATTTTACTTCACCGCTGCGTTTAAGTAGGGCAGAGAATTATTTAGGAGAGTTTCTGCTATCTTGTTTGTATCGGCCACATTAATAACGGCCTACTGTTAGGATACTACTTTGTATTTATGTTTAAATACAACTATCGGTCAAATACGTTACCATTGAGACACCAATAAATTTTAATTACCTAATAACAAATGCCTAAACCCTGATACATCCATGGTAATAACCAGCAGTTCCTGAATTCCCCGAAGGATTAGGAGAATACCTAGCGCCGTTGAAATCATACATACTTACAATTTTTATAAAGGGCTTTTTATTAACCCAACAAATTTACAAACTATGACAGATTGCCTAACAGCCCTGTGAGAAAACCGTGTTAAAAAGAGTAAACAAAACTTTACGGCAGGCTTGCATCACCATGCATGCATACTACCACAAGCCCAATGGATGAGACGATTTATATCTCTGATGAGATTAATAAATATCAAATAACTACTGGACCAACTAGACTTACCATACAACTTTATCAGCCCCCGATATTGATTGATTTTGTCCTTGATAACCCAGTCCCCATCTTGCATGCCATGCTGGCGCACTTTCGCCGCCGACAACATCTTGATTCAGAATAAACTTGCTACACAAATAAAATATGTATACTATTATCAATTAATTGGATTGCGGAAGAAATATTCATGACATTCTAAAATATATTTTTTTATGCAGGACAAAATTGACGTTTTAGTAACCAATTTAAAATGAGGTTGTACTAATGAGGTATAGTCTATCACTGCAGCGGCATGCAAAGGAGATGTCCGCTTTTTATATGGACGTTGATTTTTTATTCCGAGAGAAATCTAATAGGAACCAAACTACACCCAAAATAAAAGCTACAAAAATATGGAACTTGGAACCACTGAAATAATATTTTTAGACCTCCCCATTTAAGAGAAAAAGGATAAATTATTTAATGTTAGTTTATACACAATTTGGCCTTAAATACTGTTACAATTAAAAATAAGAAAGATATTAGATTTGAATTTGGAATCTGTCATTTTTATATGATTGTTCATTGAGTTTTCTAATTTTGGCGCCAATGCATTGTACAATAATTTGCGATATTAAAATGGAGTAAGGTGATAAAGAGAACCGAATCGCTGTGATTGCACTACACAAAGTTGGTATGGAGCCAAATGCAATTTTTAAAACTCTCCATACGCTTGGTATTAGTCAAATGTTTGTGTACCGGGTTATTAATAGGTACAATGAGACCTCCTCTGTTTGTGACAGAACAAGATCTGGCCGTCCACGTAGTGTTCGTACGAAAAAGGTGGTCAAAGCAGTAAGGGAAAGAATTCGAAGAAATCCTGTCCGAAAGCAAAAGATTTTATCTCGGGAGATGAAGATAACACCCAGAACCATGTCGCGTATTTTAAAAGATGACTTAGGACTTGCAGCCTATAAGAGACGCACTAATTATTTTTAACTGATAATTTAAAAAAGAATAGGGTGGTAAAATCGAAATAACTACTGAAGCGGTACGTAAAGGGAGGTCACAGAAAAATTTTGTTTACGGATGAGAAAATCTTTACAATTGATCAACATTTTAACAAACAAAATGACCGTATTTGTGCTCAAAGCTCTAAGGAAGCTTCCCAATTAGTCGACAGAGTGCAACGTGGGCATTATCCGACTTCAGTGATGGTTTGGCCCCACCAAGCCATCACTGAAGTCGGATAATGTTAGCTATGAAGGAGTGACTGAGCCATATTTTTGTGAAAAAGGTATCAAAACATCGGCACAAGTGTATCAAGATACGCCAACATGGATCGTGAAACAATTTCACGATTTATTGAAATATAGAAATCTCACACTTGTCTGTGAAACGTATCAAATGCGGACTATATGAATAAAAAAAAATAAAAAAATGCATTAGAAGATTTTTTCATCCTCTTCCTATTTTTTTCTTCTATTCTGCTGCTGCTGACATCATCAGAGGAACTACAATTTTTTTGTCGTATTGACAAATATGGTGGCATTTTGATTTAAAATACACGTGCGCTGACTACCTTCGTAGGATTACTTCTAGCAGGCTGGGTCCGCGCACGATAGTGTGTATGCTACATCTAACACCGCGGCCTTTATCGGTCGTACAGCTGGGATGAACCGTGTATAAGAGGCTTTAATAGACAGAAGATTATATTCATCTATCAAATATATGACAGTGTGTTGACCGTTATGCGTCATCTGTCTGATCCGTCACACTTTCGCTCGCGCGTTTGTGTTATTCAATGTATTTTAATTTGTTTTTTGCTTTTACCATTTCCCGAAAACTAAACCATTTCCATCCCGTTTTGACTGACCGTCCTGATGCCCAAACTATACTGGAAAGAGAGCTAATCAGAGAATAAACATGCCAAATTATTTAGCTGGCCATGTGATTGGATCAGGAATAATGATATTCAGATGCATCCGGTTAGACTGGAAGTCGACAAAGGCTAGGCAGATAATCATGATGTGTTTGGGCATCAGCTCAATAGACGCCGAGATAGTTTCGTCCAGTCCATAAATGCTCAAATACCACAGCTCAATATGTTCCCCACCATGGACATTTGAGATTTAGTTGTATTTAGCCAAGACACGTATCAAATTAAACAAGCTCGTTCCTATTATGGGGCACATATTCCACCAAACGGTACTTTTACTGTAGAAGTAAGTCAAGATTTACAACCAATAAATATTCCACAGCTTTGGTCACAGGATGAATAAAGTCACGCCACTATAGTAATAGAGTGTATACACATATGTAATATATATATAAATTATTAAAAGTGGCGGAGACTAAAGGGTATTTCTGATTATTATTGAAGTTGCATGATTGGGACTGTAGTAACTGTCTCATGTGATGACAATTTTATTGTCTGGTATCTAGGATAAGCTCGGCATCAAAATGATATACCTATCTCCACCTGCTCAGTTTCTCGAATGTTTTAATAAGAGTCTTGTCTTAAGAATGAAGAAAATCAATAAAAGAATATATAAAATAAAAGTTTTATTTCATAACAAAACTGTAACACTTGCGTCCAATTATAGCATATTAATTGAGGTTTTAAATAGGATAATATTGTCGAAAGGCTTTTCACCCACTTCCGAACTCGGTTCCAAGTCATTAAAAAGGAATTCTCCTACGTAATTATAAAATGTTCTCGATCAATAGATACTATTATCATTTACTCCTGCTAAGCAGCCGCTGTGGACCATGCTGAAGCATGCACTTCTTGATTACCGCTTTATTGTTAGTATAGATTATAAATTACTTAGGTAAATAAATAATCTAATTATACTGGAAGTGGCGGCATTTCGCCAAAGGCAATAACATTGAACTTGCCTGGGAATTGAGCGCGATATCTACGCCTCACTGATTAAATACGCACTTATTAGGATACACGTATTATCACAACAACAACAACACTCACTTTTACACCCTGTGCGTGTTTCTAAACTTTTAAATATACTATTATATTTATCAATAAAAGCGAAATCCGGGACGGATTTTGAATTTTTACAAACGTCATACGGCTGACATCCTTTTTTGTCTCGTCTAAATTTATCTTGTCAATAAAATGCTAGTGAATGACATATAAAATATCGACTATTTGTACAAGGAGTATTTAATACTCTTTTATTGAAAAAAAACACAACTTAAGTAATGTATTTCTATTTGTTATACTGACAATAATCGTGTTCCGCCGCGTTCTACTTACATAATAACGATGCGGTCTTTTTTCCTCATTAAATAACGTCGTACATCTATTGGTAATATGGGGACTCCTTCAGTTTTAAAATATTATACTGCTATAACATTGAATCTGTTACGACTTATAAAGAATACTTTAAAAAAGAGCACAGAATGCCGTGGATTCGAACCAACGTATTGCCCAATGTCGCCTTTCGGGTTCGAATGTGGAAAAACTGTTTCTTGGAATTGAAACTCTCAATCATAGCCGCTTCAGCGATCTTAAAACGCCCGAGCGAGCTAGACTTCTAGTGTATCGTTATATATAAATGTGCATAGGGATGAAGCTATGACGAATAACCGGCAATATATTGTGCAGGACGGTATGTTTGACATCTGAGGTAATATTCACCTCTCGTCACCTCTTCTTAGTATTTCTTCCCAGGAATTCGATTATTATTTGAAATAAAACGGTAAATATTTTGATACTGTTTAGTAAAGTAATCGTTAGTAAAAAAAATTACTAAAGGATAGACTGTAGCATTCGTCAATTCAACTTTCGAATGCTACGTAAATTTATTATTCTTTTAATAAACATTTCAATTGAGGGACCACCTTCACCCTCGCGCTTGCTGCACCCTCGCGCGCCTAGCCGCCGCAGGAGACGCCCTGGACGGGAGTCAACAGCCGACTCCCGGCCACCGTAGGCGCGGGCCTGCGGGCGGCGAGCTATGGGCAGCTCGCCGCCCGGTAAGGACCAGGCCCGGGTCGACGGCGCGTTGTGTTCCACGCGCGCCTCAAAGAGCTGTCAGCACGAACTGACGGGGTCCGCCAGGACCAATGCCGCCGGGGCTGCGGGTTGTTCGAAAGAGATACCGTGGCCCCTGGCACAGGCAACTGAAGGAACACGGGTGGGTTTTAGTCAGTAAAAGTCTGACACTCCCTTCTGCTCCGCCCAGAGCGGGAGGAGTCATTTGATGATTTCCCATCCAGAAAAAAAAAAAAAAAAAAGGGACCACCTTAAATCGATTGTAACTTTTGAATGGCTTCTTTTACAAACTAGAAGTTAAACTCACAATCATTCAAGTACTTTTACTAATGCTAGACCCAAGTAAATTTCAAATTCCATTGTGGTCTCCACTCAAGGTGAACCTTATGGGGATCGGTTGAGGGACCACCTTCCGCATGCTAGTTCTTTCTATTCTGTGAAAAGGAAGGGTTCATATTCATGAAATTAGTTTTACAAATCTTTTACGTTGTAATTTATAGCAGTTATAAATTTTAACTAGATTTTTAGATATAGATGCCTGTCAGTCACGTCTGAGGGACCACCTTTAACCGATTGTATCTTTTAAGTGACTACTTTTACAAACTAGAGGCTGAATTTACAATTGTTGGAGAACTTTTACTAAAAGCTGGCACATTCAAAAGCTCAAAATTCAAATGTGATCCCTCAATGGGAACGCAATTCATGTAAAAGGGGCATTGATGGACAAACGGAAACATGTGGGCCGAGGTGAGTCCTATGCGTGAGTCCATCAATGCCTGGTTGCGGCCAAGTCTAGTTTAGATGTATAGTAATTTTCTCTGAGTGAAAGATATGCCTCTTTTTTGCAACCATACATTTTGTTGGCGACGCGACCTGGCTGCACCGCACCGCCATGGCGTTCGAGGTCGTCCCCTCACACATCAGGTCCAGTTGAAAACCAGCGTCAGGCACTAGTTGTCTGGCATGTTTAGCTGAACTGGGCTTTTTTGGCGCAGCCGTGAGGCACACATTCGTGCTTATTTCTTACATCGGACTGTACACTTTTTATTTGATCTTTATTTTTTGTTTTTATCTGTTGAATTATCTGGTGTATTGTGTCTTTTAGTCTGCGCTATTATAAATATAAATAGTATAAAGAAAAGAAAGAAAATATTTAGTATTTATAAATAAATAGTTTAGTGTTTAAAACAAAAAACAAAACAAAAAGTTCTCCCTATCTCAGTTTTACCTCAAATCACTAGAGAAAAACTTAAATTTTCTCAAAACTAGCTTTTCCTGAGATACCGCTTTTGCGTTTAGCACGGCAGTACAGACGCCATTAAGGGAGATGCGCTAACGTACCCCTCAGAATTCTAATTTTCTTACGTTTTTTTTTCTTTGATTGATATTTCATGTAAAAGTCAATAGGATTATATGAACTTAGGGTTTTAATGATTATAATTCTGTTAATACATACCTACTTGTTACGAACGCGAATCATATTTTGTTCAACATACAACCTGCAAATTTTAAACTAAATTAAATTAATTCCATAAACTTACAACAAACATCCATTTTTTTCTCTTCCGGTCTGCTTCTTTGTGTTTCTGTAACTTAGCATACTGTGTTTAACTGTATCTACATAATAGGGGTTAAAGTATGAAGTTGCCGTTTCATTGTAATTGATACTTCGAATGGACATAGAACCTTCATGGTTTGATATTTTTGAGTGAAACTTTTTTCACATGGTACCTATGAAGTTCTTCTTTTAAAAAATGTACAACATCCGATTATCGACTTTCAGTTTTTTTTTTTATTCAGCTTAGACAAGAAAGATGGACACTTCGAAAATTCGAGTTAATTTTGAATACGAGTTCCGACGCGGAACTAGCGCGGCAGAAACAGGTCGCAATATCAATGTTGCGTTTGGAGAGGGGACTGCTAATGAACGCACCGTGCGATTTTGGTTTAAACGCTTTCGTGATGGAAAAGCAAAGCTTACCAATAAAAAGGTAATGGTAACTGTTTGGTGGTCTCAGCATGGTGTTATTCACTATAGCTTTCTCCGATCTGGTCAAGCAATAACGGCAGATGTCTAATGTGCCGAACTCCGAACAATGATAGCAAAACTAGCAGTGAAACAGCTCCGACTCATGAATCGATCTTCACCATTTTTGCTCCATGATAACGCGAGACCTCATACAGCACGAGAAACCGTTTTAACTCTACAGGAACTGCAATTAGAAACCATTCGTCACCCTCCATATTCGCCAGACCTTGCTCCAACGCACTACCATTTTTTTCGTGATTTGGAAAATTTTCTACGTGATAAAAAGTTTTCTTCTCAGGAGGCAGTATAAAATGCTTTCACACAGTTTGTCGAATCTAGATCACGAGAGTTCTATCGCAAAGGCATAAATGACCTTCCTATTAGATGGCAGCAATGTATAGATAATAATGGTAATTATTTTGATTAAATAAATATGTTAAATTAAAAAAAAAACTAATTTCAATTTTTAAGTACAAATCGGCAATTTCATACTTTAACCCCTAATATAATGGTCGCCGGACCATCGCATCGTCTATCTGTGGAAACGTCGTGGATTGCTTTCGTAATCGAAATCTATACATTTATTAAAATAGTAACGAAGTCAAAAAAAGTACTTGCTAAAAAGGTATTGAACGAAGTCTGAAGCCGAAAATATAGTTTATAGAATTTTTGCCCGTTTGTCTGGATATATGTTCCGGATTGGCGCAAAAACAGATTTTGATGAAATAGAATAGCTTATAACCTAAATTAACACATAGATAGGGTACATGTTCCTGTGGGATATTTTCCGACATCCAAGCGCGCGAAGTCGCGGGCAAAGATGGTAATAATATACAATGTACGATTGTTTACATCCCTAACAACATACATAAGTACCCACTCAAACTGGACACTGCCCAAGAAACTACTTAAATTAAATATAACAAATTAAAAAAAAACAAAATTAAAATCGGTTCATCCATTCGGGAGCTACGATGCCACAGACAGACATACACACATAAACACACACACACACACACACACCCACACACACAGACACGTCAAACTTATAACACCCCGTCGTTTTTGCGTCGGGGGTTAAAAAAGCCTTTATTCTACTTATTTAGGTACTTACTTATAAGAGGATAAAAAGCCAGGTTTTGAACACTGCCTACAGGTTTAATAAAAAAACAACCTACTACAACACTACGGCAATGTATTGTTTCTTGTTAGGCATCCATTTTCATATAAAAGTTTAAAATCAAATGTTTCACCTACCTATTCTCACAGCTTCTGAAAAGTACTTTTTTATGGCCGTGGGGAACTCCTTGCTCAGTACAGTACCTAAGGGACGAACTTTTAATTTATTTCCGTTTTGAACATGAAAGGATAGCAGTCATATTATCTAGTTATGATTCAAAACTCGAAACTTCAAACACGTGTCTCGAAAACAAGGTTGGAAACAAACTAACTTTAACACGTTGCACCCTCGCATATTATACTTTCTAACAACGAACTAAATCTATCTTCGTTTGTTTAGCTTGTACCTAGTAGTACAATCACAGGTGGCGTCGAATTCACAAGCCTGTGCCAGCTGAGCCATGAATTGTTAGCTAACAGTAAATAGCGCTATCCCATGGCAAATACTACGTACGAGTACCTATATCAAACTCCACGTCCCGGTATGTTATGTATCTAATATCTTGGCAAATTCCAAGAAAGCCTAGCCTAGACCTTCGTAATAACTTAATTACATTAATAGCTGGAATCGGAAGCAGGAGCTTACGTATAGGTCTAGAGTAGCTTCGTAACTCTATCAGGATCTAGATCCAATATCAAATTGTATTAATTCAGCAAGTGCGTTGTAGCCAGCGTTGCTAACATATTGCGATATGTAAGGACCATAGGACGAACTGCTTGTTCCAGTTACTAGCCCAGCCGCCAGACACCACCTCGCGCCAGTTCCTGGCTAATTTAAAAGCTTATACAACAATCGGAAAAATACCTACTATCAAGTTAGGCTGTGTGTAAATTCCTGACCGACTTTGGTCTAGGCGATAAGTATTTGGCAAAACTTTTACGAATGTTAAATCGACCGTAAGATTATATTTTTGTATCGGGTTGGGTAATAATTGCTAATCAATACACTAAGCAATAAGCAAACTGTAAAAATGTTTTGTGTCGTAAAACAATGTCATTTCCATAATAAATAAAAAATAACCCAAACGAGGAAAACATTATCTACAACGTCCTATAAAGGGGTGCAATATTGCTCTGTGTGTATTTTAAAAGAGATTATACTTAATTATTCGATTTTAATTCGGTGTAAGTGTGTGTTCATGCAGATGCTGGCAATTGACCCGATTAAGAGGCCTTGCCAAGGGTGTCAGTTGCCAATGTCAACATTTGCGGTATGCTTGGAGGCCCCAGCGCCATCTGTAACCTCAATTTGTAACCATTGTGATCGCTGTTTAAATGGTTTATATCGTGTAGGTTCGCGAAATATGGAAAGGGTGGAGGTTTCCCAGGAGTCGGATAGTAATGGAAGTAAAAAAAATATAAAGTTTTATAGACGTTTTTTTATCGGTATCTAAGGCCTACCTTCGTTTTATAGGAATGAACTCATTCCTATAAAACGTAGGTACCTAAGATAAAGTGCAAAGTACCTACTGGTTACGTTACGGTTACAAAACGGGCTGCATCTTCATTTCATAACGATATTTGGAAAAAAAAAAGTTTTATCTCCATATTGTGTTTGTCTCTTTTACGAACGGACTTCCAGAAGTAGGTACTGCAGCATACCACTATAAAAATAGTTGACAATTCGCGTTCAACGCTTCTTCTTTCTCAACATTTGTTATGTGTAAAACGGGTACCCGAGTTTTTAATATGTTTTGGTACGTTGGGCCGATTTTCTCTCGTTATCAAAAAACAAATATGTTAAACCGCCATATTTATTCTTCGAATGAAAATGACGATTAAGAAATCGGCCCTTATAATATATACTATACTAATGACCTATATATATATATGCACTTATATTTACGCATTATATACGCAGAAGAGTTTGTTTGAACGCGCTAATCTCTAGAACTACCGGTCATATTTGAAAAAATATTTTTGTATTTGATAGCCCAATTCTTGAGAAAGAATAAAGAATACATTAACATGACGCTAGGATTCTTAGGAGCTGAACAAAAATTAAAAAAAATCAGGAAGAACGCTAAGCGAAAACGTAGTAATAACGCGAACTGTGGGCTGTGACATGCGCGCGGTGGGGCGGTGTGACTTCGCGCGGACGAAGCCGCAGGCAGAAGCTAGTATCAATATAATAATTTACTACTTATATGTAGGAAGTTAAGTATATAATTTGCTGTAGATCATCGTGTTTCGGAGTGTGCTATAAGTGTCTTCTCGAGTAAGAAAAGTATAAGCCGTGCTTCAAACGTTCTATTAATAAACAAGAATAAATTAATAGATAAGAATAAAATCGATAATAAAGATTAAAACTAAGTCTCGTTTAGAAAATCAGGATCCCCGAGCACGGAGCACAGAGCCCGGTGAGTGCGGTCCCCACACTGCGACCCCTGAGGACAGTTTGAGCAAGTATGGCCTGCTTCATATATGGGGAAGCCGTCGATATTTCCTGCGGGTCCATAATTACAAAACGTGTACGCAAAAATTTTCGTTTCCGATCGTCTTTTTTCTTTATTTTCTACCACAACTCCGCGGTGTAAAGGCGACTCTTTTCTTCTATTGACGCTATCAGTGGTACTGAAATCTTCAAACCACACAGATTTCGCTTCAGTCATGTATTTAGTGCGGCGCAGAATGTTTTGACTTGGCATGAATGTTCTTGTCGCACTTGGTTTTGAAGATTCTTTCGTTTCGTCACTACTTATTGTTCTGCGTTTGCGAAAAAGAACACAAGAGGGTTTTTTAGCGGTACAAAGTGCTTGTGAGCAACCAATGCGCCATGTGGACGCCCAAGCTGCTGCTGAATACCAATGAGCGTTACAACCACCGGGCGCGCTACAGTTACTAAGTCTAAAAGACCACACATGCTCAGGTGGAAGAACTCTGGAGCCAGAGAACCACGCGCCCACGGCGTCTGCTAGCAACTGAGCTTCTGTCACTCTGCTCACGATGGCCCGCACATCCATGTTCTGTAGAACGTTAAATCTGATAGTATTCCTGCACTCGTCATGTCGTTTCTGGCATTGGCGTGCCCAAAGGTCTGCCATTTGCTCGAGTTCATAGTCCCAGTACATCTTGCGCATGTTAGTGGCGGGTGGCTGACCGGGCTCTAAGCCCATGGCGATATTATCCCTGTGCCTATTATGCAGTAACAGAATTTGGTACCGCATCCAACTTGTCATACCTGATGCATACAACCTCGAGCTCTGTTTATTAGCGGCTACGCACATTGTGTGCTGGTTTTCCAACGAACAATCAGGATGAGCACAATAATTAAATTCCTTATTGGTTCCGTTTTTACAGAACACATATCCTACAATAAAACTACTATAAAATAAGTAAATAATATTCATATCTAAATAAAAAATTGTAAGCCGCAAAAAGAACTAAAAGATGAAAGAAGACGTCCAACATCAGAATAATAGATAATCATAGATAATCAATAAACAACTAATCAGAATGACTGACATATTGTTGAATTACGAAAATAAAGTCGCTTGCTGTCACTCTTTCACTGTCAAACTTTACCAAATCTTACTCTTTGATATTGTCTACTTCTCACTTGCCGGCTTTACCTCGTCCTCTCTCTCCACTTAACTTTATCCTGTGGTGGACAACGTCGTCAGTGATTGATATGCCCATGTCGTCTTCAAAATGAAGACGGCAGTTAATAGGTACACACCTTCCTTACCATCTATATTTATGTTAGAGGATAGAGACGTATGGCCCATCAAACCACAGGCCAGGAGGCCAGGATTGGGTCGGTAAGGTGGATTTGTACCTTCAATAATTTGTGATTTCAATATATTATTATGCTGATATTATGCAAAACATGAGTTGTGATAAACACAAAATCTGATTGAGAGCTAAAATAGTCGAAGTCTTTTAGGGGATAATCGGGAGTAATTAATATTTGTTGTATTTCAGTCTCTGATTACAGCGGGCTCACTATCAGCTCTTATAGCAGGGCAGAAGTTGAACTGCACTGCTTTTTTGTATCAACTCATAGAACAAAAAAGCAGTGCAGGGCAGAAGTTGAACTGCACTGTTTTTTTGTATTAAGTCATAGAACAAAAGAGCAGCGCAGTTCAAGTACCCTGCTATAAGAGCTGGTGGTAAGCCCCCAGAACCCTTCTGTAGTTTAGGCTTTAAACAGCATTCGCCATAGACCATAGGGCTAATATCGATTTCTGAAGTGGAACAAAGTTCCACGAGCACCACACAAGTACCTACACGAGCAACTGATTTTTGACTACTCTGTAGCTGCTGATGTCACAGTGCAATGTCATGAGTTTCATCTGTCATCCATTTAAACTTGATAATTCAATATTTAACACTCACAACAAACTTTCACATTCGTGAAACTCTCGTTAGTTCTATAATCTAAGCTCCTAATATGGCTACTACTTATACGAGTAGCAGCTACTAAAAATCAGTTTTATTGACCAGCAACACACCATGCATATGAAACTGATGCATATGGTTTTACGAGGAACTTTTTTATTTTTAATGGCTCTGGGGTTCTTTTACAGCTCGGAATGTCCGGACTTAACTTCATTAAACCATTTCGTAATGACCGGCGTATACGGCAGCTTTGTAATAGTATCATTAGGCCTCATGATAGAAAGAGGAATGGAGATGTACACTGATGTATTTATAGAGAGCAATTTCATTCTGTTGGCCTGTTTATTCAATGTTGTGGTTTCTATTTTAGCGTTCTACGAATATTATTCAGGCATATTGCCAGTCACGGAAACAATGAACAAGGGTTTTGTGTCTGCTACTGGTAGTTTTCTTTGCTTGATGGATTTGTATTTTTTACATATCTTCAGATAAATCAAGTATACATACTATACTAATACTTGTGTTTTCTTGTACGTACCTAACATATCTAACTAGAAACTCAAAACTCTGTATCGAAGGAAGGGGAAGCGCAATATCACTAAAAACAATCTGGAAGTTCCTTTCATCACACCTTTTTTTGGAGTGTGGAAATCTTTATGGATGTCCTCAGCGCATGGGCACTGAGAGGGAGAGCAAGGGGAGCACTTGTACGTGAGTATAACTCCAGCTTCCTCATATGTGATAGAATATTCTACCTATGCCAATATTAAGGCATAATAGCTGCAATCAAAGTTCTGCCACAAAATCTTCGTTATTATGAGTCGTTTAGTGTGTGTTAGCTGGAGTGACTTCACCCCAGCTTCCTTATTCAATACAGGCAAACCAGTGAGGTTAGGGTTTTGGACCATAGTCAGAAAAATATAGTAATAATAGTAGTGCACGGAACGGCAACGCCGCCCCTTTCCTCCTCTGAAAAAAAAACACTTTCCGCGCCAAAACCATCAAATTATTGCAATTTGAGGTTTTGTAACTACAAGGCATAGAGATTTGTAAATTCACGTCATATCTGAAACATTTAAAACCAGAGGGGTACAAGTGGTGTGTATAACTCCAGCTTCCTCATATGTGATAGAATTATTCTACCTATGCCAATTTAAGGCATAATAGCTGCTATCAAAGTTACCCGTCTTAATTTAACTGCCACAATAATTACAGTAATATTAGATTATATTACAAATTGTCAATTAAAACTAACAAAAAAGGACTTAAGACCACAAATTTGCAGACAGAAACAACCTTACATTAACTTGGGACGTACTTATACAATTACTTTTTCAAATTCAGATAAATATAGAAATGTTTTGCAATTGTACTTTGCGAGTCAAAAAATATATCTGCATCTGGAATACATTCAAGAAACTCATAAGCGTAATTGCTCTAGCAGTGGTGCTGTTGCCAGCTTGGGGAGAGCGCCACATAGGCGGGTGGCACAGGAGCCTATGCTGTCGTCTTCCAACGCCACGGATATATTCGTCGGGAACATAGAAATGGATTGTTTCGCGTATTACAGGGCCATCCACCTTACCGGCCAGTATTAGATAATAGTTAATTATAAGTGTGGATTCCCGCCTGAGTTGGAGTGTATCTAAACCCAACATTCCCGACACAAAAACAGAAGGATGGAGAAAGGGGTAGTATCCATATTGACGTTTATATAGGTATCTACAGAATTTACGTTTTTATTTTTTTCCAACATAATATTGTGTCGATACTTTCCGAAGCCGCAAAACATAGATACATTGTAATGAAACGGAAAGGTACATAATTATGTTACGGGTTGGAATAAATATGTACACACGAGAGGGCGCGACTCAATAATAAATCTAACTGTGGTACTATCTACAATGACGTGTGTGTTTCAAGAATTTGAAGTTTCAAGTTATTTTAAGTTGAAATGGTGCCAAAATAATCAGCAACAAATTAGAATGAATATTGTTGCTGAACACCATACAAATAAGAACTTCAATAAGTTTTGGAAATTAAGTAACCAGTTAAATCTTAGACCTAGCCTTCCCGAGAGCGTAGCTGGGACCCATGACCTAGGTGATATAGCTAATGTTTTTCTGCGTCATTTTAATGTGCAGTCAACACTGGGGCCAGCCTCACCGACGATGCTCGATGCTGGGGCTCATGGCTCAGAGCTGAGAACCAGGTTTACCGCAAATAATAATAATAACTATTAATTTATTTTTCAGACAAAGTCCATTACATTACACATTACATTAAATTCAAACATAAAATTACACACACACACACACATAAACACTAAAATACTGAACATTTAAATCAAATAAAATATAAAATACATACACAAGTCAATATGTCATTCATAACAAAACAATTATAAAATACATACAAATGTCATTCAAATGAATAAAATTAAAATAAATAAACATGTCATCCAAAACGAAGCGGTCTACAGATGCTATTAGCAGTAGCCTTAAAAAACAGAGCTGGGTATCCATCAGGGCGTGAATTACGAAACACGGCTCTTGAAAGGTGAGCATTACGGACTGGGTAAACTAGCTCTTAGCTTAATAAAATCATATTTAAATGATATATTTCAGCAAGTTCCAATAAACGGTGTGAATTCATTGGGTTTAAAAGTCAAAATGGGTGTACCGCAGGGCTCAATAATGGGGCCGTTTCTATTTTTAGCATATATAAATGATTTACCTCATTTACTAAAAACCCGACCACAAATGGTGTTATTTGCTGATGACATATCACTGATTTTTAAAGTAGGCAGACGTGCACAGGAGCTTGACGACGTAAATAATGCTATGCTTATGGTCCATAATTGGTTTACTGTAAATAATTTAGTACTAAATGAGAAAAAAACTAAATGCATTAGATTCGCTTTACGGAATGTTAGAAGTAGTGAATGTCACGTTGTATTGAATAGGGAGATACTTGAATTCGTGAAAATACGGTTTTCTTGGGGAACATGCTTGATTCAAGCTGCAGTGGGGTCCTCACCTAACATCACTTGCAGGGCGGCTAAGTTCAGCCGCTTACGCTGTTTGCAAAATCCGTCAATTAACAGACGTGGATACCGCGAGACTGGTCTATTTTAGTTACTTCCATAGTATCATGTCTTTCGGTATTTTGCTGTGGGGACGGGCTGCAGATATCGACGCTAGAAAGGCATATTGTATTAACGACCATTGCACAAATTGTTCAAAAAAGTGATTTAAAGTTCTATGTTTCACAAAAAAAATCATAGTAAATTATCTACTGGTGTATTCTTGTTGAAACTCAGAATAGTTATTATTCAATATGCTTATTATTTAATTATTAAGTCAAAAAAAAATTACATGACCTTTTTGATATATTTTTAGGAGATAATACAAGGTAGTGAATAATCTTGGTTAGGTAAAATTGACTTAAGTCACAATTCCAACATTAGAGGTCCTGTAAAAAATGTTTTAACGACCAAATAGCTGCATACAACCTACAACTAAAGTATCTTACGTTCTATTCGGTTAACTTTAATATTCCAATAAAATGTTTTAACAGGACGAGTTATTCAACCGAGGAAAACCAAAACATCTAATCTTAATCATTAAACTTAGTTCCGTCTAGGATAAAGGTATTATATCCCAATATTATTATATTTTTTAGCGATAGGTAAAAAATAAAATACAAAATAAAGAAGTATATAAATTGTAATTAACAACAAAAACATAAAACAACTGGTTTATAATTTTTTTTTTAAACTTATTCATCTTTGAGATCAATCAGTCACATGAAAATTCAATCTTTTGTTACATGTTATTCACAACAAAACAAAAGATAAAACAACTTATACATCAATTAAACAACAAAACTACTTAAATTTGAGATTAATCAGTCACATGAAAATTATGCAGATATTCGTATAATATATACTAGCAAAAAATAAAGCAACTTATACATTTTAATTAAACAATAAACTACTCAACTTTGACATCAATCAGTCTTATGAAACAAATAGATGTTACAACGATCAAACATTAATAGTCTACAATTATAACTCAATAGATCAGATACTATTCCTCTTCTTCACTATGCTCTTCATTTGAAGATGCTACCCAAGATGAAGATGACCATTGAAAGTCACCATCGTCAGACAAATAATCAATGTAACTTTTTTTACAATATTTTTGGTGCGTGCTTTTCTTGCAGGTGTGACTTTCTGAAAAAAATATTCTACGATCACAACATGCTTTCATGATCTGACACACTAACATACATAACATTCACTGCACAGCCATAAACCATAAAATGCTTAAATTTAATTGAATCAAAATGTTACATACTTCTGCATTTTCTGGTTCATCCATCTGTGTCACAATGTTTTCAGCCTCGAAGTTCGTAATCTCATCGAAAGGCTGAATAAAAGTTTGATAAGTTACCTATAATTTAACAAATAAATATAAAAATAAATGACTATCTATCTTCATTAATCGCATCAAAATAAAAGTACTTCTTACCTGAACAGTTACTGCATCTACCAGATCAATATTTATTTGGCTGCTGATTTCAATGCTTTTGAAAGTTTCGTAAGTTTTTTCTGTATCAGAGTTTTCAATGTAATCACAATCCTGAAAATAAGTTGTAAATAAGTTTATTAAATGCTAATCTTAGTACCAAACCAGGTACTAGATCTGGTGTTTAAATTTTTCAGAAAATAATATAGGTACCTATTTATTCCAATTTTTCTAGAAATCGATTCTTAGTAACTATTTAACAATAAACCCGAATTAAAAAAATTTAAACTGTATTTTACAACAGATGTTAAATTATAATGAGATTGTATAATAGATAATAATTATCAACTTACGTAGGTAATTTGATTTTAACATAGAACATAGATAGACTTACATCATCCTGAGTACGATCATTATTATTATTGTTGGCGACAGCGGTTTAAGCGTAGAATATTCCTCAAAGTAATTATTGTGGCCAGTATCCTGAAATAAACCATGCAAACAGTGCAAGAAAGACATGATTTAGATAAAAGAGGAATCGTACTAAATATTATCGAGGTAGGTACTTGTAATGTTTTATTAAAATGATTAGGTAGGTTAAGTACAGACGCCAGCACATCAAGCTACCCGAAACTGTAAAATTTTCCCAATCAACCTTGAACCTTAATGCTTTAGCGACAAAGTTTAAAATTTATTAAAGAAATTTGACAGATTTAAGTAGCTTGATGTGCTGGCGTCTGTACCTACGCAATGATGAGTATGGTCAGGTCAAAAACCTAGTAACAGTAGGTAAGTACCACACATACTTGATTGTTGGTTTCCTCAATAATATTCGATTGGTCTGCTACTACATTTTGGTCCTAAAGTAAAAAATATGTGTGTTAAATGTAGGTACGTTAATAGTAGGTGAGTACTCACTTAATGCATTTTGATTTAGTAGGTACTTTAAGATTTACACTAACCTGTTCACAATCAGCTGAAGGTTCAATGTCAAACATTAATCTCCTTCTTAATCTAACGTTGTTCAATATTTTCTTGCATCGTTCCGACGCCATGATAAATTAATATTTTACACGCTTAATGAAAACAATTTTCGAGTAGAAGCAGCGGGCTATTCGCGCGTAACCACCCTCAGCGACAGTGCGTGGTCGGCTGAAGCGCCCACGCAACGCTCAAACCTTATACGCAGCGGTTCGCGCGCATAAAATTCGCTCCTTGAGTACAGCTTATGCACCATTTTTTCACCCAAAAAAGATTTTTTAAGTAGGCTTAACTGACTAATACAAAAAACTTTGCCTAAAGTAAAGTACCTTAAATGCTAACAATACGTCAAAATCGTTTCAGGTAAAAATGTATGATCGACCAACTTGTTATTAAACATTGACAACAAAATGCGCTTAACGTCCAAGTGGTTTTAATTAGCAGAAAGGCACAGTGTTTTAACGGACAATAAACAAAACATTATACACAAATAAAATGTTTTATTTCCAAAATTGGATAAAGTGGCCAACAAGTAAAAAGTTTTATTAATAGAAATAAATGAAAAATGATTAGGTAAAGTGTTTTAAAATCAAATTTATATTTAGATAACAAAAGCAAAATGAATTATGGCCAATTTTCTAACGTAATGTACGGTTTATGAAACAAATGACGAAAATGATTGGATTTAAAACAAAATTCAATACGAAAATGACTGAAATCACCGTTGTATTAACGACCACAAAAGTGCTCAGATTTAACTGGAACCTAGACCATTCGAAAGAGAAAAATCTGCCGATTCCAACGATGTAAATAACTCAATTTTCACCAAAGTGATCGTTCATACAATATGCCTTTCTAGCGTCGATATTGATTCTATCTTCATTCTGCAAAAAAGAGCTGTCAGAGCCATCTACAATCTCAGCAGACGCGAATCTCTAACGGAACTGTTTAAAAAAATTAACATCATGACGGTTCCTTGTCAATATAGATACGAAAACATTATGTACAGACGCCAGCACATAAAGTTACTACAATCTGTCAATCTTTTTTAATAGATTTTCAAATTTATCGCTAAAGCATTAAGGTTCAAGGTTGATTGGGAAAATTTGACAGTTTCGGGTAGCTTGAACTGCTGGCGGCTGTACGTTCGAAAAAATCTACATCTTTTTAGTAAGATAAGTAAGTGACAGGCATAATTTTAACACTAGGAATAGGAACAAACTAGATCAACCGCGCTTCAGATTGTCTAAAGTAAAAGCTTCTTTTATGGGGTACGATGTAAAATGTTATAATAAAACACCACTCGATATTCTTCAACTAAACGAGAAGAAATTTAAAACATGCATTAAACGCACACTATGTAGACAAGCATATTATAAGTTGGATGAGTATATCGTAAATAAAAATGCTTGGCTTAATGCTATTCCTGCTCCACAGGCACTTGGGCTCACTAGTTGATCACAATTTCAATATTTGGAAGAGATGCTCCCCCTTTTTGTTTTTTGTTTTTTAGTGTTTCTGACATTACGAACTTAATGTTTGTTTTATTCAATCAAGATTTAATTCTTAATACTTCAATATTAAATACCTCTTCCTGATTGGTAGTATTTTGTTTTTCTCATCTCTTAAATAAATTGCAAGCTATAGTTTTGTATAATTTAGAAGCATTTTTTCAATTTTGTAAATGTAAGAACCATAGATCCGTTTTTTATAATATTTTGATGTTGACTTGAAAGAGCATGGCAGTTGAGAATATGTCATGCTCACTTAAATGTCTCACTGGTGGTGGCGCGTGTGTTGGATCATTCGGTTCCCTACGAAATGGTTGAGCTGGGTGGTGCTGATCCACGCGTCATGTTCGTGAACGGGCGCCGTCCGTTGAGACTGGTCATCTCCTTATTACACGACTGCCCAAAAAGAAGTGTAATGTATTCAGGGTTGATGTATGTATGTGAGTTTCTTTATTCCACCATAACTTTTATTTTTAATTTTATATTTTAAATTGTTATTTTTTACATTGTTCTCACATATACCTATAGAAGTAATAAGAATAATGTACCCAGGATTTTGTAATAATATCTTGATTTAAAAGAGTGTCCGTGGAGTTTCTTGCTCGTTCTTCTCCATAGAGATCTACGTTTTGGAATGGGCAACTAGCTTCAACTTTCTGACTAACTGACCGACTATTTAATTTTAACAATTCAAAAGTGCCTGTAAATGGTTTAATTGGAATAAATGATTTGAGTTTGAGTTTGGCGAGCCCCTTTGGACGGGTCCAGGTTCTTTAACTCTCGCAGTAATTTAGATTCCTCGATACATAGGCTGTCGATTAAGATGTTAGCGTCACAGTGAATTGGCGGGGTCCACGTCGACAACGTGAATGATGCAGGTTCAAATACCGATAGAAAGTAATCGGAGAACATATTGCAAACCAAGTCTGGAGCACTTCACCTAAGGTTTTGGTATTGCATCGTAGAAGGGATGCCTGATTTATCTTTGCGATTTGATATACATTTATTTATTTATTTATTGATACACCAACGACTTATTCACTAAATCATTACATTAAATATATTCTATATCAACAGCTTTGCGGTGAATTTGTCACTTATAGGTGTGCACAGCACTTGTATAATCAATAATAAAAATTAAAATGGAAATATATATATGATCATAACAAAATTAAAATTTACAAAGTTTACATTGAATTTAAAATGACAAGTAGTTAAATTAAAATACAGTATAAATCAAAAATTAATAGAAAAAAAAACATCAATTAAATCGGAATAGTAAAATAATTATAAATTGAAACTATAAAAATACAAATAAATTAGTTAAATTGGAATATTATAACAGATATATATATATATACATATATTATGTCCAAAAGTATTTAACATTGGAGGTAAGATTATCCTCAACGGATTTAATGTAGGTGGAATAGCAACTGAGGCTTCATTAAAAGTTGTTCGGTATTCGGAAAACATATTGTAGTCTTTGATATTTTTAAATTTCTTCCACTTTATCCAAAGGCGCTGTTTCTTTTCAAAAGTCTTAATCAAGTGAGGAGAAAACCAAACAGGAAAGTCAAGCGCTCGAGACTTTACTAGAGGAACGCTCGGTGAAACAATGTCACTCAACACAATATCATAAAATATTTTCACCGCTTCCTCGGAAGAAAGATGATCCAACAGGACCGACCATTCGACTTCATTTACTTGTTCATTGATAACATCATAATTGGCCATAACGGAAATCGTATTTTTTCATCCCGCTATTATTCCGCTGTTTGGCGTTTAAACGACATTGAAGGGACACCAGTAAGTCACGCAACCAAACATAAGAGAACCATCACTAATGTATGTCGCGCAGTCAAATGTACGACCGCATCCGCTCGACGACAACGCCTATACCTAACTACTTATATCTATAATAAAGTAAACAAAATTCTAAACATCAACCCACTAACAAAACATAAAACTAAGATGAAACTAAACACATGGCTTCAAACACTGGATTACCCACAGACTGAAAACTTACTTAAAGAACTATGATCGTGATAATCAAATAGCAATGGAGTCAATCAAACGCAAATATTATCAACTCTCACACACACACACACACCTACACATAAAACACAGCAAACACACAAACATACATAACACAAACCACTATAGAGCATGCATGCACTAAATTCATTTAATTTTTACGTTATTTTAATATTATAGCATAAATTGTTAATGTCCATAAACGGGTGAAGACACTGACTCCTGTAACACAGGTACCACCTAGCACAGGAGTCAGGGCTTCAAATTAAAATGTAACACCTTTATTTATGTCAATAAAACTTTATTATTATTATTATGTCGTTTATTTATTTAGTCGTCTTATTTTAATACATTTTTAAATATTAGTATGATTAAATAAAAAAAATTAAAAAAACATTTAAAAATATAAAAAAATAGTGATCCACCGGTGTCGGGAGCAGGGTCCAAGCTACCGGTGGTTAGGGCTCCAGAGATAGAAACCTCCTCACAATGCGAGCCGTATCGAGGAGTACTGCCTTCTGAATCAGGCCCTTGATCCAACCGCCTAACGAGAGCCTCGATAGATGTTGATCGAGGCTGTCGGCCATCAGGCCATTGGCCGATACGACAATCGGCACAATGACAGTTGAGCTCACATTCCACATGTCAACAACCTCGCATGCTAAGTCAAGATATTTGATTTGCTTATCTTTCTCAGCTTTCACGAGGTTCCCGTCATGTGGAATGGTAACATCAACAATCATTGCGCGGCGCACTAATCGATCTATCACCACTATATCAGGTTTGTTGGCGACAACAGTCCTGTCAGTGATGATAGACCGATCCCAGTACAACGTGACATGGTCATTTTCGAGAACTGGGTCGGGCACATACTTGTAATACGGTACCTCAGAGTCGACAAGTTTATATTTCAAAGCAAGTTGCTGGTGAATAATCCTGGCTACTTGGTTATGCCTGTGCAAGTACTCGCTGTTAGCCAGACGAGAACAACCAGAGATAATATGTCTGATGGACTCACCCGGACGGTGGCATGCCCGACACACGTCAGCCGTCCCGTCCTTCATAATATGTCTCCGGTAGTTATTCGTCAAGATAACTTCGTCCATAATTGCACAGACAAAACCTTCAGTTTCCCCGAAGAGGTCACTGAAACGCAGCCAGGATACGGACGCTAAGAAATCTACACCGGGCTCATGAAGAGCCCGATAGAAGCGCCCGTGAAGCTCCTTGCTTTGCCATACCTTCTTGCGGTCATCGGTAGTAAGTACTACAGGTTTGCGCCAGTTCTCTTTCGCCATGGAGAGCGGGGTGAGCCCCTTGTCCATTGCGACCACATCACGGTGCATACCCACTTCGGCTTTTAAAAAATATTCCCTGAGACTGCACACCTCGCGGTTGTGGAGGGTTTTCGCATTTAAAAATCCTCGACCCCCACACTTCCGCGGGATATACAGTCTCATCACCGATGATCGTGGGTGATGCATCCGGTTTGCGGTCAGCAGTGTACGGACCCTTCTATCTAGGGCGTCGAGTTCAGTCTGAGTCCATTTGAGTATGCCAAAAGAGTACATCAAAACCGGCATGACCCAACCATTGAAGGCGCGCACCTTATTTCCGCCCGAAAGAAGACTAATTAATACCTTCTTCAGGCGACAAAAGAAGCGCTCCTTCAACGATTGCTTCATGTCAGCATCGTTGATGCCTAACGCTTCCGACATACCCAAATACTTATAGCTTTCGGATGAGGAGAGGGATCTAAGGTGTATGGAATCCGAAAGTGGAATTCCCTCGGCAATATAACCCTTTACATGCATGACTGCACATTTGTCCACACCAAATTCCATCCTGATGGCACTACTGAAAGTTTCAGTTACCTTCAGTAACTCCATCAGATGCAATTTGTTGGGGGCAAAGAGCTTCAAATCATCCATGTAGAGAAGGTGAGATATGACCTGACCACCTCTCTTCAACCGGTAGCCTAGACTTGAGTCCTCCAGCAGTGTGCTTAGAGTATTCAGGGTTAAGCAGAACCAAAGTGGACTCAAACTGTCGCCCTGAAATATTCCCCGCTTAATCCATACAGGCTCATCATTCCCCTGGATCTGTCGACACCCTGGATAGCGAAGGACCGTCTTCCATTGCCTCATACACAACTCAAGGAAGGTGCGTAAAGTTGCATCTATCTTGTACAACTCCAGCACCCTCATGAGCCATGTATGTGGCACCGAGTCGTAGGCCTTCTTATAATCTATCCAGCATGTCGACATATCCTTGCGGGATCGGCGAACCTGTTGGCTAATGGCCATGTCTATGAGGAGTAGCTCCTTAGTACCGCGGGACCCATTCCTACATCCATTTTGAGAGGCAGACATAATCGAGTAACTGTCAATGTGTGTGTTAATTTTCGCTCTCAAAATGGATGTAAGAAGTTTATAAACCGTCGACAAACACGTGATCGGTCTATAATTCTTGGGTTCCGCGGGACTACCTGACTTATGGAGCAGGTGGGTAACGCCTGTTGTTAGAAACTGTGGTAGTGACCCAGACTCTAAGGATGACTGGAACTGAGATGCCAGGCAAGTGTGTGAACTAATTAGCCATTTTAACCAAAAGTTATGCAGTCCGTCCGGTCCCGGTGATTTCCAATTCGGTAACGGACGGACTGCTTTGGCTACGTCTAATGGCGTAATTATGACTGGTTCCATTTCTGGTATAGTTCCACACACTCGCTCGATATCGCGCATCCAGCCACCCTCAGCGTGACAGACAGGCACCGACCAGATGCTGCGCCAGAATGCACTAGTGGTGGCATCATCCGGGCGGCACACGTCCATCACGTTTTGTTCAGGTCGCTCCCAAGTTCTATATACCCACCTCTCATCGCTCCGGAACATGCGATTCTGCGTGTACCGATCAACCCGCCGCTTATACCGCCGAATACGACTCGCCCATGCACAAACTTTCTGCTTCAGGAAGTCGATGCGCTCTGTGACATTGGACATGTATTCCCGAGGGCTGATTCCAGTCCCCGAAAATGCCTGTCTTACAAAGCGCATCACTCGTGGTCGTGTGTTGCCCTCCCTGAAGCAGTATAGTTTACCGATGAGTACCCTGGCCCCATCGATACGACGCTCGATCCTGTATCGTCAGGCTGGTACGGCTGGTTTTGGTCGAGTAGCTGCGTCACAATTTGGAAACTTGACGTTAGCTAAACGACATGCCGCCACAGCCGCGCAATACAAGATCGAGTGTGTATCAACGAGATCCTCGCTGCTCTCGAAGAAATTCTTGAGCTGCGAGTCCAAGGCACACACTAGCGCCCTATTTTTTTTGTGCATAGGTAGCCGTGGTATTCGGGGTCTAAGTTCGGTTGGAGTGGACCTATACTCGCGAAACGCATCTTCCAGTGCGCTCCTCAGTCGGACGTTGTACTGGCTACTTACTGTGTCAACCCTATCATCATCTTCTTCAACACGATTGGACCGCGGCGGGATGGCATCAATAGTTGACGCTTGTGCCGCGGTTTGTGCCAGAGTCGAGACGATTTGGTTGTTCAGTACCTCTGAGCGCAGCCTATCAAGTGCTATGTCGTCCAACCTGTGATTGCGTTGGATGACCCGCACCTGATCCGACAGTCGTTGGGCCGAGACGTTGACGGTTGGTTCCAGTTCCTGGAACAGAGACAGCAACCTATCACGGTACGCAGTGAGGTTAGTTCCCCCCTCTGTAGACCCGTAGTATGCGCGCATGACGTTCTCGTTCATAGACTGAGTCCATCTCATGCGCTGCACACAACCACCGGCAGCGGGGACCCGGCTCGGGGCCAGATGGCCCCTAAGTTCCAAGCTCCTCGGTGGCCGGCCTCTCCCCTGCCGACGTACAGGTGTTGGCGACGTCGGCGGGGAAAAATATTCGTCGCTCGAGCTCGACGCAACTGCTACGGCCGGTGTCACAGCACTCTCGATGGGGTTGGATTCCGGCGGCGGCAGGGCGGGGCTGAGCGACGACTCCGGAGGTGGTAGGCGTGCACGGCGAGCTGCTAATCTCGTCAACATTTTCAATATTTCATTTTCACGTTTTTATCGGAGGTGACATGACAGATGTCACCTCCGGTTCGGCAGTTTTTGATGCAAGTGTAGGTTATTCATTGTATTTGTTTAAAATTAGGTATGTTTTAGTAAATTTGGTTTTCCTGATATGGTTGCACATATATATGAATTTATAAACTGTTTCTAAAAATTATCTAATAACAAATTGTGAAGAGACGACAAAAGAGACGTTGACGTTGACGTTGGTGTTGCTAGCTATTATTATTATTATTATTATTATGTCGTTTATTTATTTAGTCGTCTTATTTTGTTACATTTTTAAATATTAGTATGATTAAATAAAAAAATAAAAAAAACATTTAAAAATATAAAAAAATAGTGATCCACCGGTGTCGGGAGCAGGGTCCAAGCTACCGGTGGTTAGGGCTCCAGAGATAGAAACCTCCTCACAATGCGAGCCGTATCGAGGAGTACTGCCTTCTGAATCAGGCCCTTGATCCAACCGCCTAACGAGAGCCTCGATAGATGTTGATCGAGGCTGTCGGCCATCAGGCCATTGGCCGATACGACAATCGGCACAATGACAGTTGAGCTCACATTCCACATGTCAACAACCTCGCGTGCTAAGTCAAGATATTTGATTTGTTTATCTTTCTCAGCTTTCACGAGGTTCCCGTCATGTGGAATGGTAACATCAACAATCATTGCGCGGCGCACTAATCGATCTATCACCACTATATCAGGTTTGTTGGCGACAACAGTCCTGTCAGTGATGATAGACCGATCCCAGTACAACGTGACATGGTCATTTTCGAGAACTGGGTCGGGCACATACTTGTAATACGGTACCTCAGAGTCGACAAGTTTATATTTCAAAGCAAGTTGCTGGTGAATAATCCTGGCTACTTGGTTATGCCTGTGCAAGTACTCGCTGTTAGCCAGACGAGAACAACCAGAGATAATATGTCTGATGGACTCACCCGGACGGTGGCATGCCCGACACACGTCAGCCGTCCCGTCCTTCATAATATGTCTCCGGTAGTTATTCGTCAAGATAACTTCGTCCATAATTGCACAGACAAAACCTTCAGTTTCCCCGAAGAGGTCACTGAAACGCAGCCAGGATACGGACGCTAAGAAATCTACACCGGGCTCATGAAGAGCCCGATAGAAGCGCCCGTGAAGCTCCTTGCTTTGCCATACCTTCTTGCGGTCATCGGTAGTAAGTACTACAGGTTTGCGCCAGTTCTCTTTCGCCATGGAGAGCGGGGTGAGCCCCTTGTCCATTGCGACCACATCACGGTGCATACCCACTTCGGCTTTTAAAAAATATTCCCTGAGACTGCACACCTCGCGGTTGTGGAGGGTTTTCGCATTTAAAAATCCTCGACCCCCACACTTCCGCGGGATATACAGTCTCATCACCGATGATCGTGGGTGATGCATCCGGTTTGCGGTCAGCAGTGTACGGACCCTTCTATCTAGGGCGTCGAGTTCAGTCTGAGTCCATTTGAGTATGCCAAAAGAGTACATCAAAACCGGCATTACCCAACCATTGAAGGCGCGCACCTTATTTCCGCCCGAAAGAAGACTAATTAATACCTTCTTCAGGCGACAAAAGAAGCGCTCCTTCAACGATTGCTTCATGTCAGCATCGTTGATGCCTAACGCTTCCGACATACCCAAATACTTATAGCTTTCGGATGAGGAGAGGGATCTAAGGTGTATGGAATCCGAAAGTGGAATTCCCTCGGATTCCATAATCTTCCCCCCCTTTACATGCATGACTGCACATTTGTCCACACCAAATTCCATCCTGATGGCACTACTAAAAGTTTCAGTTACCTTCAGTAGCTCCATCAGATGCAATTTGTTAGGGGCAAAGAGTTTCAAATCATCCATGTAGAGGAGGTGAGATATGACCTGACCACCTCTCTTCAACCGATAGCCTAGACCTGAGTCCTCCAGCAGTGTGCTTAGAGGATTCAGGGCTAAGCAGAACCAAAGTGGACTCAAACTGTCGCCCTGAAATATTCCCCGCTTAATCCATACAGGCTCATCATTCCCCTGGATCTGTCGACACCCTGGATAGCGAAGGACCGTCTTCCACTGTCTTATACACGACTCAAGGAAGGTGCGTAGAGTTGCATCTATCTTGTACAACTCCAGCACCCTCATGAGCCATGTATGTGGCACCGAGTCGTAGGCCTTCTTATAATCTATCCAGCATGTCGACATATCCTTGCGGGATCGGCGAACCTGTTGGCTAATGGCCATGTCTATGAGGAGTAGCTCCTTAGTACCGCGAGACCCATTCCTACATCCATTTTGAGAGGCAGACATAATCGAGTAACTGTCAATGTGTGTGTTAATTTTCGCTCTCAAAATGGATGTAAGAAGTTTATAAACCGTCGACAAACACGTGATCGGTCTATAATTCTTGGGTTCCGCGGGACTACCTGACTTATGGAGCAGGTGGGTAACGCCTGTTGTTAGAAACTGTGGTAGTGACCCAGACTCTAAGGATGACTGGAACTGAGATGCCAGGCAAGTGTGTGAACTAATTAGCCATTTTAACCAAAAGTTATGCAGTCCGTCCGGTTCCGGTGATTTCCAATTCGGTAACGGACGGACTGCTTTGGCTACGTCTAATGGCGTAATTATGACTGGTTCCATTTCTGGTATAGTTCCACACACTCGCTCGATATCGCGCATCCAGCCACCCTCAGCGTGACAGACAGGCACCGACCAGATGCTGCGCCAGAATGCACTAGTGGTGGCATCATCCGGGCGGCACACGTCCATCACGTTTTGTTCAGGTCGCTCCCAAGTTCTATATACCCACCTCTCATCGCTCCGGAACATGCGATTCTGCGTGTACCGATCAACCCGCCGCTTATACCGCCGAATACGACTCGCCCATGCACAAACTTTCTGCTTCAGGAAGTCGATGCGCTCTGTGACATTGGACATGTATTCCCGAGGGCTGATTCCAGTCCCCGAAAATGCCTGTCTTACAAAGCGCATCACTCGTGGTCGTGTGTTGCCCTCCCTGAAGCAGTATAGTTTACCGATGAGTACCCTGGCCCCATCGATACGACGCTCGATCCTGTATCGCCAGGCTGGTACGGCTGGTTTTTTTTATTATTATTATTATTAAGGGAAGGGGTGAGTTGTTGGTAAATGGTTTTGTGAATTTGTATTGAAAAAACAAGATGCTGTTTTTTGCCACGCGCCGCACGTTCTGATTTTTGCCACGCGCAAAAGATCCTTAAATTCTTGTAATCAGCGTGTACTACTCGTGGAATTAGTATATACTTACCTACTACTGGAATTAGTTTATATACTTTGGGGTTCCAACTAGCATATTTCGGGAGTCAGGCCAACCTCACCTGCCCGTGGTGCACCCTGCTAGCAAAAAAACGAGGATATGGCAACCCGCCAACACGCACTGGACCAGCGGTAGTGCGATACGGTCCAATCCTCACCAAGTGAATAAAGGATTAAGAGACAGGACCCAAGCGCCCTGAGACTCCTGCGGTTGTGCTGGAAGCATGCGTTAAAAAAGGTGACCCGCTCTCTCCCAAATTTAGGAGCACACTTGATTCTTACACAGAATTTTAATTGACTGTCATTCAAACAAGCAAAAAAAATACATTCATTAAATATTTTTTTTATTTATAAATAATTGTCTGTCTAGGAGCTGATTTTTCCAACGCCAGATAATTTTATCCGCGGAATAATTTTGAATTTTTGACAGTTCTTCAATACAAAATCGTACGTCAATTTTATTCCACTAGTAAAAATTATCTGTCGATTGAAAAATCAGCCCTAAAATTAATATTAGGAGTTAAAGTATGAAATTGCCGATTTGTACTGAAAAATTGAAATTCGTTTTTTTTTTTTAAATTTAACATATTTATTTAATCAAAATAATTACCATTATTATCTATACATTGCTGCCATCTAATAGGAAGGTCATTTATGCCTTTGCGATAGAATTCTCGTGATCTAGATTCGACAAACTGTGTGAATGCATTTTGTACTGCCTCCTGAGAAGAAAATTTTTATTACGTAGAAAATTGTCCAAATCACGAAAAAAATGGTAGTCCGTTAGAGCAAGGTCTGGCGAATACGGAGTGTGACGAATGGTTTCTAGTTGCAGTTCCTGTAGAGTTAAAACGGTTTCTCGTGCTGTATGAGGTTTCGCGTTATCATGGAGCAATAATGGTCAAGATCGATTCATGAGTCGGGCCTGTTTCACTGCTAGTTTTGCTATCATTGTTCGAAGTTCGGCACAGTAGACATCTGCCGTTATTGCTTGACCAGATCGGAGAAAGCTATAGTGAATAACACCATGCTGAGACCACCAAACAGTTACCATTACCTTTTTATTGGTACCTCAGCTTTGCTTTTCCAACAAGAAAGCGTTTAAAGCAAAATCGCACGGTGCGTTCATTAGCAGTCCCCTCTCCAAACGCAAAATTGATATTGCGAGCTGTTTCTGCCGCGTTAGTTCCGCGTCGGAACTCGTATTCAAAACTAACTCAAATTTTCGAAGTATCCATCTTTCTTGTCTAAGCTGAATAAAAAAAACAACTGAAAGTCGATAATCGGATGTTGGACATTTTTTAAAAGAAGAACTTCATAGGTACCATGTGAAAAAAGTTTCACTCAAAAATATCAAACCATGAAGGTTTTATGTCCATTCGAAGTACCAATTACAATGAAATGGCAATTTCATACTTTAATTATTATTTATTAGGTAAATGTAATAAACCATAAATATTGGTTCCATTTCGTCTAAACAAAAATATCTAAAATTTCTCACGATTTTCAGCTGGCAAGTCTAAAGATTTTCCTATCCACAGTTTTGCAACACTAGACAATTAAATAACTTGACATTTTGATATCAAACAAGAGGTATAACTTTGGATTTTTTGTGATTTCTCTAAACATTCTCAATACATGTTTATATAAAAATGAGTCTACATAAAGCAAGGTAATGGAAATTAATGTGTATTCATGTGTAGTTATAATTCAGACATCTAGACTATCCCTCGGAATAAATTGATAATAGACACTGCTCTTGCTGACACATAAAAAAGGCGTATTCATCAGCAAAATTACTGTTATCCTAATTTGTAACATTAATTCGTGTACTCGTTTAGTTTTTGATGTATATTTGTGTTTATCTGAATTGTGTAAATAAAATACTTCTAAAAAAAATTATGATGTAAAATTATGTTAGATTCATAAAATCACGTGTACTTTCCATGGAGGTAAGCAGCAATTTCACTTATTATGATTTTCAAGAAGCGAAAAGCATGTGCATTTTTTAATTTCTTTTCTAAAAAACAAATTAAAAAATCCTATAGAATGTGCCATTAATAATCCTACTCGTTTTAGCCAGGGTTCATGCAAACAAATGTAACACATCTTACTTGTTGTATGATAAACATTTAATGTAAAATTAGTTTCTTAGTACATAAGTGAATTAAATTTCTTTAACCATATTTTATGACAAGCTGTAGGTAATTTTTCATATTGAGACAGGTACAAAAGGTAATTTGTAGCTGGCTCACCTGGTTAATCTACAAAAACACATTAGTGGTGATAGCCATCAATCGAAGGTTAAGCAATGCTTGCTGAGGTCAGGACTGGATGAGTTATCATTCATTACATTGGTACTGCGACCCCTCCATACCTCTGAAAGCATGTTAAGCCATTGGTCCCGACTGTCATTCATCAATTGTTGACAGTTGTTATGGGTATATGGGTAGTGAGAAGCCCAAAAGTTTAATAACCAGTCTTACCAATGTGGATTGTGTTACCCATTGACTGCAATGGGTTATGGAGGTCATATAGGCAGTCGCTCCATGTAAAATATTGGACTACTGGTATTCAGCTGCATCCTGTTAGACTGGAAGCATACCCCAAAATAGTTGAGAAAAGGCTAGGCAGATGGGGATATTCAATAACATGGATATCTGAAGGTTTTGTGTTTGAAAATATCTCGAGTTGCAAATCTCCCTACCTTATTTCTCACGGGAATGGCCTCACCAATCTGCTCCGACAGTACCTTGGGTCGCTTGCCCAAGGGGATGGGGCACCATCCCCTTGGGCAAGCGACCTAAGGTAGACCGATACATTACAAACCAAATCAACTCAGATGGATGAAAAGGTGACAGGTCGCTGGAATAACTTGCAACCCACTGATGCCCTTCAAGTTAAACAGTTTTGTCGCTGGAATAACTTGCAACCCACTGATGCCCTTCAAGTTTTGCTGTTGAGTGTCATCTTTTTAATAATTGACATAGCCAATAAATTGTTTTTTTTTTTTTTGACATAATAGTCTTAATATAAGTTCATGTTTGTTTTGTACCATTAAACCAGAGATGGTTTGTATTGGTACTCACATTCGCTTATTGATTTTGGTATATTTTTAATGAATAGTAACTGTTTTTCAACAAGTACATAACTGAGTTTTCTTACAGAATAAAAGCTTTCGAAGAAGTTCTCGAAGCAGATGTAGTGGATATTGAAAAATTAAGAAAACTGGCATTTAATGGTAAACATATTTTGTGACACAACTGTTACCATAGATTCTGACTTCTGTTTTTTTTTTTTACGTGAAAATAGTAATCCCATTTTCAAAAACATGTCTTGTTTCTTGTTGTACCTTTTATTAAGATAGACACATTCCAAAATTTATGTAACTATATTCTTTAAGGTATACCTGATGACAAGGGCTTGAGGTCCCTAGTGTGGAAAATATTACTTCTTTATCTTCCACATCAAAAGAATTCATGGAAAGCAACCCTCGGCGAGAAAAGGCAACACTACAAACATTACATAGGTATTATCCATATCCTACAAACACTGCTAATGGGATGTTCGTATTAATTCTTTACCCTCTTTGCTAACATATCTTTGCTATCATTCTAAATCAATTAGTATGGCATCATGTACCTACGGGATAAGCAAGTAAACTGAAATTCAACACCTAAAGTAATTACATATTTTTGTAATGTATGAACTTCCACATAGTAGAAAACTTAAAGGTACCTATGTGTATTTCCAGATGAGATAATAGTATCCCCAGGTGGGCCTACTGACCATCCATTGAACATTAGTCCTGACAGCTCGTGGAGCACTTACTTCAAGGACAATGAAGTGTTGCTGCAGATTGACAAAGATGTCCGGAGACTATGTCCTGATATATCATTCTTTCAATCTGCTACAGAATTTCCGTGTGAAGAAGTAAGTATTGCTCATCAAATATCTCCAAGGTTTATCCGTTACAGCTTTAGAATTATCTACCTGAGTTATGTGGCACACAGACACATTGATTTATATTATTTTTAGATAGTGAACAGCAATGGCGTGAAAAGGCTGCACAAAAGAGTCGAACAGTCAGTTCTGAAATATTCAACTTTAGAACGACGAGGACTTGGAGTTGCTAAGGTAGGTGTGGAATGGAATTATTTGAACAACAATTTAACTAACCCACCACCTTTACAAATCTAAACATTATGTGGTTTCTATATGTTTGTTTGGTTTTAATGGATTAGTTTTTTTGCGCAGAAAACAGACCATGCAACCATTTGGACTATCAAGTTGAAACTTTGTAGAGTCTTCCAATCCGATGACAATACGTTATTTTGGTAGATAGAGATGACTGCACAAGCCCATGAATGGTTATTGGTATTATCTTGTTTAGTAAACATATTGAGCAATTGAGAATAGACCAGCAAAATGTTATCATGACAACCTTGAAACTGCAAATTTTTAAATTAAGTTTCTTTTTAATTATTTTTTTAACTTCGAATTTTTTTTTTGTTTGTTAGTTAAGCAATGAGATCCGTCGCTCGGACAGCGTCCACAGCGGGGACTACGCGCCGCTGAACGAGGGCTGTGAGGCGCACTGGGAGGTGGTGGAACGCATGCTGTTCCTCTACGCCAAACTTAACCCGGGCCAGGGCTACGTTCAGGGCATGAACGAAATCATCGGACCTATTTACCATACATTCGCCATTGACGCCGATATGGAGTTTCGTAGTGAGTGTCGAAAATACTTTTTCTGTTTTGTACATTGTTTTTGATTAATGTTCTTCCCCCACAAATAATCGCCTATCATTGATATGTATCTATTATCTATCTATATATACAAAAATCAATTGCCGTTCGTTGGAGTCGCTAAAACTCGAGAACGACTGGGCCGATTTAGCTGATTTTGGTTTTGAAATGTTTGGCGTAGTACAGGGAAGGTTTAAACGGTGAGAAAATATGGAAAAGGTAGGAGTAGGTTAGGAGTAGGGTAGAAGTAGGGTAGGAGTAGGTTAGGAGTAGTGTAGGAGTCGGGTAGGAGTAGGTTAGGAGTGGGGTGGAAGTAGAGTAGGAGTAGGTTAGGAGTAGGGTAGGAGTAGTGTAGAAGTAGGGTGGGAGTAGGGTAGGTTAGGGGGTAGGGCACCACGCGAACGAAGTAGCGCCGGGCAGGTAGAAATAATTTATATGGCAAAACTTTTGCCGGGTCAGCTAGTTACCAATATTTTACCTTCTTTAGATTATTTTCTTATCTTAGCTGGTTGTGCAACGCCAAAAGATTCGTTAGCCATTTTATTCCGAGTATGAAATGTTTTCCTCCGTTTTATCTTTACGATTTTGTCGACTGTAGTTGTTATATGATTACGAGATTTGTGTGTTAACAGAACATGCGGAAGCTGACTGTTTCTTCTGCTTCACCAACCTAATGGCAGAGATACGTGACTTCTTCATTCGCACCCTGGACGAGTCGACCAGCGGTATTAACTATGTCATGGGCAAGCTCAGCAATTGCCTGAAAAAAAATGATCCTTTGATCTGGAATTTGCTGGAGTTACAAGAACTAAGACCCCAATATTATAGTTTTAGGTAAGCTTTGTGGCGATTTTCGTCAAATGATCACTAAACTAAGATCGTGGTACATAAAAAGTAATTAATTAAAACAAATCTAATATTTCGCAGATGGTTGACGCTGCTGCTCTCACAAGAATTCTCACTGCCAGATGTGGAAAGAATTTGGGACTCTATGTTCGCTGACGCGCAACGATTTGACTTTCTAATATACATCTGCTGTGCCATGATTTTGTAAGTGTTTAACATAATTAATAATGTACGTCGTCGTCATCTAAATATTGATAACTATAATTGCTCATCTCGCTTTGACTAATTTATATTATTTTTAACAACAGGTTGGTAAGACACGATATTCTTCACGGAGATTTTGCGTCAAATGTGAAATTGCTTCAAAACTTTCCACCGATGGATGTATCTCTGATTTTAAACAAAGCAGTTGAAATATCAAATAATCGATAAATCTCAGTTTGGTTACATTTTATTAACTTTTGATATCCAAACCTTTTATAAACTAGAATATACTTTTATTATGCATTTATACCTATGGCGTTGTTATTATAAAAAGACATTTGGATGTACCTTTTGGATCGAATATTTTTTATTAATTATGTAGATATGTTGTATTCTAAGGCCTAATGTTCGATGTAAACCAATTTACTCCCAAATTACTAAAAAATCAATTAATAGGATAAGTAATATAATTTATTTAGCTATAGTTTAATTGTATCTACAATCGTTGCAACGAGACATGGGCATCTGATCTGCAGTGCGCGCCGAAGGTAGTATATACGGGCGACGCGGTGCACACTGCTACAATTTGGACACACATTCAAGGCTTCTCATCTCTCGTTGCAAAGACTACGCCAATACGAATTTTAATTTTATGCCATAATTATATAGTTACCTCATAATATGTTTGCAGTTGTAACTGCTGTTATGATTTTCTCTGACAACCAATTTCCTGACATGTATTTTACGGGTCATCACAAAATACTAACAAGGATACTAACAAAATTATTAACAACTACCGCTCGTAAGTAAGTACTTACGAGCTGCAAACCAGTCTTGGCTGTCTCACAAGTAAGGAATCTGTTAATTTATACTACGTGTTACCGACAATGTGTAATCATTTTATTTAAATTTAAGTATTCGATACATTCCAGCATATTTTGCAATTCCTTGGCGATGTATAAAATCATGAACAAATCTATATTTTTATCCTTAATTTCACTGGTCGTGGGATAACTTCAGGCAAGATTTTAAAAGGTTTTCATTTCCAGGAGTTGTCTTCAATGTTCTTATGTTCAATTTCTATAAATTGCTGGTTTCTGGTCACACCCATTTTTTTTTTACATTTATGTTACTGTTTATAACTTTAAACCATTACTGGTGTATGTTTGTACCTACCTATAATTATTTTATTTGAAAAGTTAATAGTAACTCTACAAGCATAGCTGAATAAGGGTTTTAGGGCCGATCCGATATTTGTCTCCGGCTTACCTTAGTTGGTAGGCTGGAATAAAATCCAACGTGCTACTATATATTAATATTCTCGAGGTTGTCTCGATATTTATGACGTTCAAACAGGCCTAGTTGCTGCCCAGACCCTGTATATAAAAAAAATGTTATCTGTGGTCCCTCCCTACATCGTCTGACACAGAATTTAGGTAGGTAAAAGGGCAGTTTATCGTTCCTCCTCCTTTTTAGTAGGTAACCTTTACTTATTTATGTTGTTATTTAATGCATTTCTTAAGGAATAATAGTTTTAAAAAAAATTTTTTACTCATTGACGGTAACATACGCCATAAGCACGTACCTAACCTACCAAATTTTTCGATATTAGGATAGTGAAAGCATGATTGATTTTAAATAGATAAAACCAATCCATATTTATTTGAAGATATTATTATTTCAATATTATATATAAAAAATATTATGTATCTATTTAATTAAGTGTAATAACTCGATGGTTTCCATACGATCTCTTCGCACTAACAAGACGTAATTATTTATTCATAGGTGTTTCTTTTCATAATCCGACTCCTACTTGAGAAAGTACATAGATGCAATCATCTATGTACTTTCTCAAGTAGACAAATTAATCTTTTATGATATATTAATTTCAGAAAAGATTCATTTGTATACCTACACTACACAACCGTCGTACATTTTTCAATCAAATATCTCTTCAGCCCAACAAAATATCTGTAACCTGTATGTTTCAGTACCTAACTACCTACAATGTATTTTCATGTATGTCAACTTAATCGTAGGTATATAATATTGAAGGGTTCGTCTGAATGGTACGCTTGCATATTGCGAATACCATTATAATATCTGTTAAACTATAGGTAGATTGTAACTCTTCATGCTAAACGTTTAGGTGTAATCTTAATCGAATTCAATCACTTGCCAAGTCAAATAAGTCGTAGAAAGGGATCTTAATAATCATGACCAACTTTCTTATTTGACTAGGCTATATTGTTTGTTTGACAATAACTTACTACATATCTGTCAAACTATTTTAGAAATATAGGCATTTACACACGTCCACTGCAAATATTTAGTTGGATAATTCGCAGAAGTTGTAATAGATATGTAATTGTAATGAACCTATCCAAAAATTGGCATTGTACCCACAGCTAAGCCGACTCCACCTCCCAAAGACCTTCCCTGCGAAGACGTAATTAATTCAGATTGTAAATCATTCCTGTTTCGAATTAAAGTAATAGTCTTTCAAATAATACGCGGTTGCTTTTTTTACTGGTCTTTGTTGGCTAACATGGGACATGTGTTACATAGGCTGCACATATCAAGCACAAAGTTGGGTCGTAAATCCTTAGCTGAATAAGCATGCACAATTCGTTCAGAGTATCGTGCAAATCGACGCATACGCAGGTAAAAGCGTAATTTATTCACTAATTTTCGACAGTCTACCATACACATAAAAATGTTTCGAGACTACGTTTGTGTCACGTAATGTTTTGACTATAGTCCATTTTCTCAAAAGGGAAATTACTGTTAGACTCCTGCAATCAGTAATTCCAGCAATCTATTCCTATAAAGGCAATTGTAATCTCTGACATAATAAGAATACACCTCTTTTTTCGTGTCGATGGAACTCTTCTTCGATATTTTAGAATACACCGACGGTTATTGTAATATTAATTGATATAACCATTAAAAATCATTCGTGATGTCAAATAGTAATAGTCGTACAAAATTGTGTCATGCTCCGCAGCAGAACCACTTTGACTATACTATGTAAAAATTACAGGATAAAATCTATATAACGTCTATATTTTTGTAGCTTAATATCAAAAATTGTATATTGTTAGTTTCTTGGAAAATATCAATTCAAAGTGGTCATGCTACAGAGCATACTGTCCAGCAGAACCACTTTAAAATAACAGTTATTTCATGTTGATTTTGCACAGGTCATAATATAAACAAATGTGTAGATATTATTTTGATTTACAATAAATACTATTGTAAATCAAGATAATATCTACAATTTTAGATAAATACTTACTGATTTTTAGTAACATGTAAATGTTTTATCAGAATGCGCCTGCCATAAATTTCTTAGCAAATAACAAGATTAATAGATAGATACATATATGTGTACTATATTTATTTACGTTAAGTAAGTTAATAAATTAAATTAAATTTATTGTAAAGAATAATATATAAATAATAAATAACAATAATTGTAATAATAATAATTGTAATTGTATTAATAATAATTGTATAATGTATAAATTTAATTTAATTTATTAACTTATTTGTCGTAAAGAAATATATAATATATATATGTATGCATCATATACAATTTTTTATATTAAGCTACAAAAATATAGACATTGGCGTCGATTCCCTTGTTCACAAACAAAACTAAATTTAAGTCAGTGCATCTTTTTCTTTCTATTTCGTTAAGAAAAGGACAGAAGATAAACATTAGTTTAGTCCTGTCAAATTAGTCGGCGCCTGACGTAAATTGACATATTTTTATTAGCCAATTTTTTTATCACGTCCAGCTTGTCTAGGGAGTATCTTAATTTGACAGAACTAAACTAATATTTATCTTCTGTCCTTTTCTTAATGAAATAGAAAGAAAAAGATGCACTGAACTTAAATTTAGTTTAGTTTGTGAACAAGGGAATCGGCGCCATTATTTGCATTTTATCATGTAATTTTTACATAGTATAGTCAAAGTGGTTCTGCTGCGGAGCATGACATACAAAATTGCCACGAATTTGATAATATAATTTTTAATTAACTATTAACCATAATTATCAGGATTCTCTGTGTTGTAAGTTGTAATAGAAGTGCATCATCATGTCTGCTTTACTGTACTCTATTGTCTGTATATGTCAATCCTTTTTGGAACATTAAAAAAAGAGGGATTTAAACGGAATTTTATTTTTCTGCCTGCTTCTGATCACACTATAATGAAATTACAAAAACCACAGTTCGCCTTTAAAGATTTAATATAAATAATTACAATGTAATCAATTTGTACATATCCATTGACAATAATAATAGAAAGTAAAGAATTTATACAAATATAATAATGTCATTTTAGGTCTGTATTATAAATAACGGCTAGGTTACATAGTAAAACATTGGAAAATAAGAACATACTCCACATTTATTAGAATCGTGTAATAATAATCGCATAAAGGAGATATTCATTATATTTTATATGAATTTTGCTGGTCGCCGCTCGGAACAGTTTGATATATGGAACCTTAATGCCAGTATTTTACTTAGAAATAAAAAACTTTATTAAGGAACATACTTACATCAATTGGAATCATAAAGGGTGATGAAATAGGTACATTTTTTTTATTTAATTACTAATACATACATATAATTACACAATTACACGAAGTTGTATGAGAGTCATAACATTAATAGATATTACAAATTATATAATACTGCTTTTTAACCGGCTACTGATGCATTTCCGATGATAGTCACATACTGACGCGACATTCTACACGAATTAAACTATTTTACTCGTAATTTATTTGGTCACATTAATTTTAACGGTGAAAATTTTACTTTTATTAAATTTAACTGGCAGTGTTTTTTTCTTTCGATAATTTAGAAAACGCAGCCATGACACGAGACACGCGTATGGTATGCAAGCCAAAGCATTGTAAAGGTGTAGTTTCGCCAATACGATGTAGTTAAGTTTAGTTTTGAAATATCCCATTAAGAAGAATGTGCGCGTCGCACTGTTGACAACCTTTTTACTAGCTGCTGATTACACGTAGAGAAGGTAATAATAAAATTGTACTTGACAAACTAACTTTTACAAAACAAAAGCAAAATCAGCATTCCACAATTTCTACAATGTTATCACTCCCTTACTTGTTAAAATACAGGAATTATTATGAACATAATTTTGTGCCCGAATAAACGCACTTAAAAGTATGACGTAATAAAAAAAAAATAACAAGATGTTAACAAGCACTTACAGAAATATATGAGATTTAAAAATTTGGGGCTGAATAGGAAAGCCTCCTCATTTTAAATAACAACTGTTATGGAAATCTCGTCAGTAAATACTAGAATGAGATGAACCACCTGCAGCTTGGCGATATAGGAAATAGTAAGACACCTAACATTCTAGTGCACATAGATTACATACAGTCCGTTAATTTACTATGGAAACATTTAACTATAGGTTAACAATTAACACCGATACGTACTTGCAATGACACCACAAAGCTATTTTGCGATAATAAGTTAAAAGTGATGTATGCCAAGCTATGCTATAGGTGGACATGTAGATGGTGTTACGTTATATCGACAATCTTGTTTTTATTGTAAGCCAACATCGCTTCGCATAAGAACGCGTTCCGTATGCAAGTTAGTCCGCACACTCGCTACGTGTTCAGTGCAGTGCCACGCGGCTGATACGTGTGGAGGTGACACCTACAGTAATGAACGAGCGTCCGATACCAGTCGCGCCGTAGCACACTGAACAGCTGCCAGCTCGATGAGTTCATCTGCGACGCCATGTCGACGGCAGTACTAAAATCAATCGCTGATGTTCTACAACCGCACTCCTAAGCTTCACCTACAAAATACGAAAACTAAACAAAGTCAAAAATAATTTATCTGTTTAATAACGAAGTTCATAACGCTATTTCCTTCCTAATTACTTCTAGCTACCTTAAAAACTCTATCCTTTTGGAACCTATCGATTTTATACACATTACTAACTATAACCATTTTGCAACAGTTGTCCAGCCGTTTTGTTTATTCGTATTTTATATTACAAGTCGATTGCATTTCGTTATTATTTTTTTTTGGTTTAAGGAAAATAGCCCATCCGTATTTTACATAATTTTAATAAATCTATTTCTCAGCAGAAACTACCTTATATAATCAAATTCGTCATGTATACTAAAATGACTCCATCGCACTTTTCCGCCAGCAAATACTACAAAATTATAGCAACAAGCTATTTTTAGCCCATAAATATAACTTTTAGTATTGGCTAGTTATCATTTTCACTAACCAGTTATCCAATATGCTGCCAAGTATAAATTAGCAAATAAATACAGTCTTGTTGTTTCTGTCGAAGAAATATTATGTAGTTTAAGTAGGCTCATTAAAATTATCTCATCAATTGTTTAGTAACCACAATATCGTCAAAATTCAAAAAGATTTAGTGTCGACACTACTGGATGCAAGCGTGGAGTTATGAAGGAGGCTACTTTAATAATAATTATAACAGTAATAACATTTACCTACACATAATCTATAGGTATTTATGTACGGCTACACACGAGTGCTATTGAAAAATGACTGACAGACTAGTTCTATACTGAACTACACACCTAGTCACGCTTTATGCCCCGATAGGGTAGGCAAATGCCGATCATCATACCTGCCGCAATGTGAGTACAGAATGACCCACATTTCGGCAGTTATGATAAAAGTGCCATGTAATAGGGGTGAGCCTATTGATCTCCAAACTGATCTGCTTGAAATCAGCAATAGTATTCGTGGGTAGCATAGACACATGGCAAAATACATCCGTTGAAATATCTAAGTATAATCTTCTTCAATGATATCGTCGATACTTGGTTACCCACTATGTATGCTTTATAATACTTTTTATAAATAAAGATATAAAAATATACACTTAAATTATGTATTTTAATATTATTCAACACAGAGTCAACTCTTAAAATAACAGTTTTTAAATAAATGATTATTTTCAAAGTTATGATTATATTTCTCTATATATGTCAATTGATTAAAATGAGCAAAAGTGGAAATAACGTTTCACAAGTTATAGTTTGACATAATAGAGCTTCACAATTATTTCTCTTATCTTAAGCTCCTTTAAAATTTTGTGAGATTCTCTAAAACGATATAAAATAATAGATTTTTTTATTAATTTTATGTTTTATCCGTAGAGTGCACAGACATTGTCTTTGAATGAGAAACAATAATTTAAATAGCCTGAAAACTAATTAACATGTCGAACTAAAATTTTCTTCAGACTAGCTAAACGAAATAAATACTTTCATGTTTGTACCCTAAAAAATTTGATAAAAACTTACTACATAAAATTATATCAAAAACATTAATTAAGATACCAGATAAAATAAAACTGCTACCTACATAAGTATACTGAATCTAACACGACAATAATGTATAGGTTACACAAAAATAGCTGCCATACTCACAATGAATTTTGTAAATAGTAGGTACGATGAACCTTTAAGTATGTAAATAGTACCTTTAGTTGTAGAAATATTTCAGTGATGAACATAAAGTATGCTTAAAATGAAATACTTAGCACCGAGTAAACACCAAGGTTGGCTGCCGCCATCGTAAAGCATAGCGTGTTACTGGTGTGAAGCGAAGTAGGGACCGTGGGGGGCCGGTTACTGGATAGCGCAGCACTTGCACTTGGGCTTCTTGCGGATGGTGACGTGTTCTGGCTGCTGCGGCTCCTGCGGCGGCGAGCGCTGCACCTCCACCTGGCCAGCGCGCACCTCGGCCACGGCCGCCCCGTTCTTAGTGCCGTTCATCACCTTCGGAGTGCTCTGCTGCTCTGGGCTCGCCACCTTTGTCTGCGGCGACGGCGGAGAATTAGCCTGAAATTTACATTTTAAACAATATTATATGTAGGCTCGGTCAGTTTGCGATATGGATTTAATATAATCTGATCTAATAAATATGATCTTGTATGGATATGAATTAATAAAAAACTATATTTTGTGTACACTTTACATCAGTGAAACATTTCAAATTATTAAAGACTAGGTTTTGCCCACAGCTTCGCATGCGTGAATGTTAGAAATTAAGCCTACGGGAATGTAGTACCGGGATAAAAGTACCCTACCCTGTTGCCGGCCTATCCGTATGCCTTTCATCCAAATCCGTTCAGCCGTTAAGGAATGAAAAAGTAACGAGAAACTATATTCCCAATCCGTTAAATAATAATAATCCCAGCCCGGTTCTTGTCACACAGAGAAGGCGCGAGCATTGATTGCCACGCTTTCGGTTTCGTCACGATCTAAAAAAACCCAATTCCTTTAAAAGAGTTAAACAAAACGGTCTTAGGAGACTGTCCATTTTTTTGAGAAATGATGATCAATTCATAGATTTTGAAAAAAATCCATATTAGTATGGATTGCCTAAACTATAGCTATGTATAACGCCGTTCTGTAAGTATAATAAGAGCGAAGAACTTCTTCTTCGCTCATACAACACCGAGATATTCAATCGTTTTTGCTAGATGATCCTAAAACCAAAGCATCACCGCTCATAACGTGTCCTAGGTGCACTTTATCCCATCAGTTTTTTAATGCGAAGTTTGCGTGTTTTACATTATACCATGATATTTATAGCAAAATTTATTACGTTAACATTATTCGCTTGCACTTTCTCCTCCTTTTCGTCGCAGGCGGCTAGTTGCGGCACGGCGGCCGGCGGCGGTGTCGGGGTGATCGGTTTGCCGCCCTTGATCAGAGACACTATCTCGTCGGCCTCGCGACTCAGATCACCATCTGGACGGAACGGGTTGTCCCACCCGCTCTCCGTACTGCAAACACAAATATATACTATTCACCAAACGTATTCCATACAATAAACATTCAACAATGGCCGCATGATTATGTTCGAACAATACAACGTGCAGATGCAATCGATGCATTCTAACTCAGATCAACTAGACAAATTGCACATGAATACTTCAATCGACTCATCCGTATTAAGGCTATCGCTCAACCGTGAAAATTAAACATTTGGTTCTGGTTGATTAAAAAGTGGTTCTGGTTGATTCAAAAGTGGTTCTGGTTGATTAAAAAGTGGTTCTATGTGGCGACTCTTGAAGGAGGACTCCAGCAGTGGACGTTTTTCGACTGAAATGATGATGATATTCATTCAGTTTCATTACTATGCTTCTCACCGAGAGGAGACCTATGTCCCAGCAGTGGGAACATTAAAGGCTGATTATGGTATGCTTCTCGCCACAGCCCCAGCAGTCTCGACATTCATAGCGATCGCTTTACGACCGAATTCGGTCGCAAAGTCCTGTCACTCCATACATTTCACCTGTCAATTCGGGACTTTGCGACCGAATTCGGTCGTAAAGCCATCGCTATGAATGCCGAGACTGCTGGGGCAGGATGGCTAATTTGATTGATTATTTTTGCGTTGTACAGAATTTTAGCCGCAGTAAATTTAATATTAACAAAGGCGGCTGGTAGTATGTACATTTCTAAAGAATAATAGTTGGAAAATACCGACATTAGAGCGCCACTATTGTGGTTCTAAACATCAGCACAATTATGTTGGATTCACATGAACATGTGTGATGCAAGATGACATCATCGCTGTGTGTATTGACTCTATTATGTATACACAACAATACTAGCGCGAATAAAATACTTCTTGGGTGGACCACTTATACCTATGCTATGTATCAAGTGCTTATTTGTTATTTAACGGCGCAATATCATCTAATATCTGATAATAACTGATACGATTTCTTAAAGATATTCTTAAAATAGATGTGAATATGTGTTCAATGATCAGGTACATGAGCGATGCATATGAAGTAGGTACAGACGAACGTTTTGGTTATCCCCTTTTAAGTATTTTAAATAATGCATGAAGGGTGCTTGATACAGGAGTCTGCGGTACGTGATTTTAGCATTTCAATTTCACATGCCAGTAACTATTTCAGAGTATGAACCTCTGGTGATCCGCTACGCTTATGCTGCAGATGGTTTTTGAACTGGACTATTACCTGTATTACTACTTAAACAAAGTTTTTAAAATGATGTATCAATATGAAATATCTAAATAGAATATCGAAGCAAAACTTGCTGCTATATCCAGCAGCAAGTTTTGCTTTCAACAAATTAGAGAATTATGTATTTACCTGATCTGTCTGTTATACATAGTGTGGTCCACCATGTCGGCGTTAGCGGCAGCCGAGAGCAGGGCCGCGTAAAGAACGTGGGAATCTGTCGACGGCACCGGGGGAGGGGGGGACAAGCACTGCGGCCGCGCCCCTTGGTAGAACGACACGCGAACCTTTGAACGCTCCGAACTGAAAGCATTAAATATTACTTCACATTATATTATGAAAATTGCAACGGCGGTCGGAAACGCAAGCATCAAACAACTTTAACTGAGATCATGAAAAATAAATTGAAATCGATTTCTTATGGTATTCAGCTTGGAAATGTTAACCTACCTATTTACCTTTCACAAGTTTTCATGACTCAGTATTGTTATAAAATAAGTTGGGGTTTAATTATTGTGGATGCTCTTGTTTCCGTTTCATATTTCTCAAACAAATTATAAAAAAATACTTTGTTTACAGAATTTAAGAGGAATATATTATTTAAGTTGGAAAGAAACAAGAGCTCTTCACATAACACAGTAAATCTCAAACAATATGCAGCCTTATCCTTATTATCACTATGACTATGGTAGTTGCTAGGTAGTTGAGGAAAACTTACTGATAACATAATATAATTGTGAGTGAGTCATGCATGAGCGAGTCTTCATAACATTAAACCTATACGGCATTTAAAAAAAAATACATTAAATTAATCGGTGTTAATACAATAAGTCGCAAGCTCATTATCATAATGAAATATGTTTATATTTCATTATAATAAACCTATTGAACACATAAATATTTCAATAAACGAGTAGTACTTTTCAATACCTAATATAACTTCGCATTTCCGTGAACAGACTAAAAGTACCCAATAAAAAAAAAATTACATCCACTTAAGGAAACATACTACGAAGCACTTGAATTAAGTCGAATTGAAAATTGCACATTGTGGAACATATTCCACAATGTGCAATTTTTAATTCAACTATTTAATATTTTTAATGTCAGTTGACATGTATTTGACATTTGTTTGTCGCCGAGATGAGACTGCAACAAGATTTTGAACGTTTTAAATTACGAGAATTTGTCTTCTGGTTGTAAGATCTCAATTCTATAATTTAAATATAATAATCCTAAACATAAACAATTTAAAGCAAGCTACACTGTCAATATGAATAAAGGTTTTTTAGATATTTTTGTACTTTCAATAAACATTTTCACATCCTCTTATAATACTCAAATAATTTAAGTGTTTGAGCAACTAACAGTAAGGGCTGATTTTTCCATCGCCAAATAACTTTTATTTGAGGAAAAAAAATGAGATTTGACCGTTTTTGTATGAAATAACTGTCAAAATTTCAAAATTATTCTTCGAATAAAGTTATCAGATGATTGAAAAATCAGCCCTAAGACAGATAAAAATGACTTATCAAAACACAATGTGAATGATAATAATAATCGGCCTAATTAGATGTCTACTGGCCAAAATCTTACATTCCCTGTACCCGCATAAATTGTGCTATAAATAGTTATGTATTTAATTCTCTTTACTCTACCCTAAGGGTGCTTACATAAAGAAGCGGGTTCCCGGTAAAGACAAGTCGGTACCGATAGGTGCGGGTGAAATAGTCCCACATTAACTTATGCGCTCACACATAAAGAAACAGGTAAAATATGTAACCATTTCCTTACGAATATCAACCTGCACAGATCTGTACCGGGAGTCGGGCTCGAAAGCCCGCTGCTTTATGTAAAGCACCCTTAATCCGGTATTCTAATTTCATATTTTTATCTTACACTAGGTGACCTGACAGACATATTCCTGTCAAAATTTTAATAATTCATACAAATTTTCATAGAAAAAAAAAAGACTAACTTTTACCCGAACTTTTCAATTTTCTGGGATATTTCTTCAATGTTTCTTTCGGTAAAAATCTTATATGGACCTTTTTGAACATTTTATATTTACACAACATAACAATTCGCAAGTTTTCCTCAAAGGGAAATGTTTTTTTTTTTTTAATCAATAGATTTGAAAAGAAGGAGAAGCATGGAGGACTGACAAATACTGGTGAATTTTAAGATGGACTTCATAACAAAAACTATGTATGAATTTGACTTAGTGGAGGCAACACTGATAAAAAAATGTCACTGTATTCTAATAATTTCAAGATTTTAGTCAAGGCTCCTGGAAAAAAGTTAATAGCCAGTATTTTCTGTTATTTATAAATAATCTATTTATACATCCGATAAGTCATACATCAGACAAGTGAAGCCATAAAAAATACTACAGGAAAGATGTCAAAACATCATCATCATCACCTTCCGCAAAGCCAGTCTCTCATCTTGCCTAGTAATTAGGACATTTCTTGTTTCGCAGTGTTAAGATAGTTACTATCTACCAGATAAATTACAAAATGGAACAGATTTGTATGAAACTATCTGGTAGACAATTTAATGGAAATTATCATTATCCACAGGTTGTGAAGCAAGCCTGTACTTCTTCCTCATCATCTACTATGGCCAAAATTGCATGTTCAAACTAAGTACTTTTTTTTTGCAATTTTTTGACATAATGCTAAGCAATACTCGCCTTGCAACGTCGTCATGAACATATTCGCATGGCCGGGACGCTAGCGCCGCGCTTATTAACATTGAAGGTGACTCAATTATGGAACCTCTTTTATTAGTAGATGACTATATTCATCGCCCACACAGTATTTAGCTCCAATCTTGAGCTCACACTTAACATTTTGACTTGTTAAATAGAAGTATTTGTTCAGCTTTATTCAATAACATCTCATTTGAATAATTATTGAGATTGAGGCAATCTATAAATAATTTACTGTTTACTGTGTCCAACCTTATTAAATATCACTAAGAAATAAAATATCACAAGGTTGGTTACATCATAATAAAAAACCACAGTCACACCCAAATAAACTATCTCCCACCACAATGATATGACATCATTTACTTTCAATTTTTGATAAGGTTTAAATAAAGGCCTCAAACCTGTTGTTAAAGAATTGTCTTTCAAACATGACTTGTAAGAACATTAAGATCATCTAGCAGATGGATGTACATTAGCTGGGACACCCACCCACATTTTGTAGCAGGTCATCATAAAAATGATACAAAAATCTGACATCATCACATTCTTTAACAACACATGAATCAACAGATGGTAAAAATAGAGAAATATCATCGCTTTGCTTAATTGACATAGTCCCAAGGTCACATACAGTAGTAACTCGGCTTACACAAGTGTCATGTTAGTCACATTAGACATAAAAATAATAAGTTTGGCAAATGAAATTAGTCCAATTTATTTTGTCTATGCTATGAAATAACCATATGTTATTATTTTATTGATTACAAAAATAAAAATACACAACTCTGTCACAAAACAAGAGTTTTTAAATGTGCAAAAAAAGGCCATTGTTAAGAATTACTCCACCCTTTCATATTAAATAATCTGGAAACTGTTTTTTCTGACTAAGCTATCACTGACAACTTGTAATTATTTGATTGTTAAGAAGAAATTAATGTGAAAGAGTTAAACATACATTGAATTCTAAATTACATTGAAACCAGCACTAACAGGTTTCTATTCACATCGGCAAACATCTATGGTGTGACTTAATTGGACACTAGTATATGATGCATGATGTAGGTCACAAGCTATGCAGCTCTACATGTACAAGTAGACGTGCAGCCAACTTTCTGGAGTATCTAGATGGGGCTTATCCAGGCTATTTACCCATTCCTGATTTTAATGGTGTCCTGATCCTGAGTTCCTTTACTTAGACTGCAAATTAATTCAAATATATTTTTGTTAGGCCTAACTTAGTCATTGTTTACAATTTTGACTTAAGTCTCTAAAATAAGAAATTGTACAGATTTTACAAAAGTACATAATGCAAGAGTCAAGGTGTTGAGAAATTGATGTGTGCTGCACGAGACGAACAGCCTGCTATGGCCTCGAAGCGGAACAGGGCGGGCCCTCAATGAATGGAGTCGACCACTGATGGTGTCATTAAAAATAGAGCATAGAGAAGATTGCCAATGCATGTTTACTACTTTGTAGGTACGTGCTGAGTAATGACCTTGTGTTCCCGACTGCTGGATGGAACTGAAAGTCGTTTTATGTTTATAAATCAGTACACGTGACGTCATTGTGACCGAATTATCCGCACAAAACTCGAGATATGAAAAGACAAATCAACTCAAGTTCACGCTATTTCGCGACGTTAGCATTCACACAAAGGACAATTGCATTAAAATTCATACTTTTGATTTGTGCGCAATCCAAATTCAGGAAACCATCGGCAAGTGTACACCCAGTTTGCAGCACAACAAATATGACGTGATTAATGTAAATAACATACCTTGAAAGTATCCACTCACAAAGTTAACACTGTTCACGTTCTCGTTGTTATTTAATCACTGAATTTATTCAAGTAGCTGCCTTTAAACAAATTAATAAAAACATCGGCGCAGTTGACGCTGTAGGGTTTGGTCCATTCGACGCTTCACAAAAATGTTTCCCACTACTACATCGATCTCGGAAGTCGCGCGCGGCTCCGTGGCGAATGGAATGGAACGGAACGAAGCGAGTAGCGAGCGGAGCACGCAGCCAGCGAGCTCGCCCAGTGACGTAACGTTAGCGTTCGTGATAACGTTTTAACGAGACAACATTATGGCTGTCACTTTTCTTACTCTTGATTTAGACAATATTTTAAACATAAAATACATGGGAATGATTATTTAATTATTATAATGTACGTATTATGACTAACTGTAGATGTAGGCTACAAAGAAAAGACAACTATACGAATTGTTTTACGTAGTCGCTCAATAGATGGCGCTACATTTACAGAGATACGGATTGCACATCGAATTTTTATTTTCCCCTCTAACCCTGAGGTGTACATCATAGAACAGTCAACATCAATGCCGTTTCAATTGTTTGCTATTTTATAGCGATGGTCCCCTTGCAATAGTTGCAATGTGAATGATAAAATTTGATTAGCAGTTTCGCGGATATCTATTAAAGCAGTTGACGTTACGCTGGCTGCCGAAGGCAGATTATTACAGGCGCACAAACTAGTTTTATCAGTACATTCAGCTTATTTTCAAGATGAACCGAACTCAACATACCATGGTATTTTTAAAAGATGTTAGTCATTCAGCGCTAAGAGACATATTACAGTTTAGGTAAGTACCAAGCTGAAGCAAGAAGAGTTAGCATCGTTTAATAGTACCATGGAACGGCATCAAGTGTAAGGTCAAACCGGTAAAAAATCTTTGCATCCATTAAGTAGGTATAAACCGCCATGTTGGAATTTAATTTTATGTGACGTCATAATTATAGTCTTATCCCATGGAACAACATGACGCTTCCAACAATCCCTTGTCTATCACAAAACGTTGAGCAGTTTAGGAGTTATAAGGTAACGTATGAACAAACATACTTACATACAGAGCTTGTTAAAATCATAACCGTACATTGGCTTTGCCGTAGTCGGGGAAAAATGCAACGCTCGTTGCGTTTGCAGAGTGTAAACGCGCGTGAACAGCGCGTAACAAAAACGTCGTGAGCATATAGGCCCTTAAAGGCGCCTTTATTAGATTTAAGGCCCTAAACGGTGTTATAGAAACCAGAATAATGTGTTATTATGATGTCAAAACGTCTGAGAATTGCAACTAGGAGGTAAGCGAAGCGGAAATATACCTACTGGATAAAACATTAAACACGAAGCAGTAACCAGTCCAAAAATAAATAAATAACAATGACAGTCATTGAAACTGTCCAAGCTAACTAAAAAATAGATCCCCTTTATCGATAATGTCTGGTGAAGAGATCGTTCACATATAGATAGCCATGTTCGCTGTTAGTTACGTAAAGAAAATAAAATGGGGCGATGTTCTGACTCTTTATTGATTGCGGAAGATAGGGGGAGCTGATCTATGCTATTCTATGCACCATGGCGGGGAGCTTATTACATTGCGAGAAACTAAATTAGGTAAGCATCTATGGTATTTTTCATCGTGTGGATCGTCCTATTTTGTTTACGAGTTTTTATTCTGATAAAAGAATATTAAAGTCTTTGTCAGTTCCCTTCTCAGTGGGAGGTGAAACTAATTCTCAATTTGTCAAAATGTGAGTAGGTTAGGGTACCAAATAGTAAGTGCAACGGCATTTTGGTGCCAGATTCCTACAAAGTTCATGCATTTCGGTCAATTGGTGTCCTCAATTAGTGCATGCCCATTTGAATTTGTCAAGCCAGTGCGCTCGAGAATCAAGCGTAGGCGCTTGATTCTAGGTAGGACCTACCTAGGGGTAGGTCCTACCTACAACATAGGTAGGTAAGTATTATAATACTATGCCAATCGTAATTCTGCTACGTACATACGCTATTGCTTACATGCTTACAGTAAATCCTATTACCTATAAATACAGAAATAAGTTGCGTTGTGGAAATAAAATAGAAGTAGCCTAAGTAGGACGATTAGAAGAATATCTTAAATGACCATTTCACCCTAAAAACGAATACTTAATATAAATAAAGGTAATATAAAACATAATAAAAAAAAATCGCAAGAAGCGCTCGCGTGAATTCGGAACAAAAATGAACAATTAACATACTCAAATGAACAAAACGTACTCGTCTTCTATGGGCGTGTAGGGGAACGCCGTCTCTTGCACCTTGGGCGGCGGGCTGCTCTCCGGCTCCTCTTGTAGGGGACTCTCGTAGATTAGGGTCTCCACCATCGACCCCTTTGAACTGCCGAACGACACCCTACAAAAACGAAACAACGTTAATAATATATTTTTTTAAATATAGTTCAAAACAACGCAGTTAGATTCAAATACAACAACAAGCTGCAATTTGTATTCAACTTGTGATTTTTAATTTAAAACTTTTTGGCCTGTGGTTACCTATTTTTTCGTATCGTATTCAGCCGAATACCTACAGCCGTAGCTATTGGTTGTTTTCGGCTATGGACCTACTCTTTTATTTATGATTTTAGTTTGTTGCTTTATTTTTCTGCAGTGGTTCTGTTACTTTACCAATTACCTTTCCTTCACGCGTGACTAATTTGTCATATTATGCTTCTCATTTGTCATCGTGTCGACTTTTACAGATTGCTAATGGTGCTATTTCCGATTTATTGCTAGTCGTTAAAAGTAAATCGTTACAATCACCTTACAAAGCATGTTTGTAACAATAATGTAGTACTTATCTACAAGTGATGGACTTTTCTATCTTTACAAACGCTATACATTGTAAGCACAGTGCTACGGTATGGTGAAAGTTATATCTCAAATTACTTTAAATTACTATCAGTGTGATGTATCCAACTCACAGGAAATAGTCTTGCTGTAGTCATGGCCTCCGATATCGCCAGATATCGAGATAAAATCCGATATTTTATGATATAAAAATATTCATCAACCACAAAGCCCGCTTTGCCTAATATACTATTTGACTGGCACTGGCACTAACTGACATTTCCTTGACACTTTGACAGTGACATTGTTTTGTATATTTTGGCGAGGGAAAAAATTGTTAATGGAGGTCGTTCCTCTTATACGACACCGTGCGAAATTGCGAGCTGACGGTATGTAACTGAGCTCTAAAATTTAATCTACAGTTATGTACTTGGAATGTGCAGTTCATGTAAACTGGTAAGCGCTATATGGTAGTCGCTGATACGCAATATGTAAAACAAGTACGCGCAATAAAATCTCTTTGGGTAAATAGGATTATCAGATTGAACATGGTTTCTGGCAGGCAACAATATTGATAGACCTTCTTGTAATTATGTCTAAAAATTATACTTGTCAATTTTGGTAAACATATTTTGTGAAACCCTGTGATTTTTATGTACATAATCTAATTTACATACCACTTTAGAATTTATTAAGAAATTGCAGTATCTACCAGTACCAACTAAAATAAATTCTTAATTCCCAAATATTTGCTTCTAAGCAGTTCTTCAAATTTTTCTGCACTACGTAGAAGGTAGGTAACTTAAGGTCACTAGATAGATACTGAATTGGCTCCTAGTATCTTAGCTAAGGTACGCACGTAAAACGTACCTACCTACGTTTTATCCGCTGGTACTATACAAACACAGATTCCTACACTTATACCAGACGGAGTTAAGAAAAATGATTGAAGCATGAACGATTTGTAACAATCAATGTCTTAGCCTAAAATAAAAACTTTCTATCGTACCTATAGACAAGGAGGCGACACAATGGTCACGTAATTTTTACGTTCAATACAGTTCCGGATCCGCAGCTTAGTGCTACTTAACATTCTCGGTGAAGTCTGCCCCACTTTAACTATAACTGACACCAGCCTTTAGCCTCTAGCATTCCTTTACTTTGGTAGGTTGCATGCAATTATGTAAGTAGAGTTCTAATTTGAATTTCTCCAGCCAATTTGCGCATATTAATAAATATTTATCCAATGTTGAACTCTCGTTATAGGGAGGATAAACTTGTTATTAAATGCATTAAACTATCTTATAAAAACACAAATATCTAACAAACTCTTTTTTAAGACTCTTTTACTATTAAACGATTGACACGGATGTAAAAAAATTGCTTTGTTCTTCACCAAATTAAAATTAGTCAAGTCTGATCTCTGTGTGATTCTTTCACATTTCGGGGTTCAAGTTCTAGTCCAGGCTTAGGTATGTCAGTTTTAAATGAAAAATTGCCTTTTATCCTTACGGTGGAGCATTCAAAATCTAAAATAATTTATTCAATTTGAGCTGAGAATCAGCACTTCCTATTTTTTTGCTGGGAAAGAGAAGTGGCGCAGCAAACTATTCAGCAACATGTCTGATAAGTTAGTAACATAGTAGCACATCATCTATATACTAATAATCTATCTATATACTAATAATAAAGCTGGAGTTGGTTTGTACGTTCTAATTTCTGGAACAACCAGTCAGATTTGATAAATTATTTTTGCATTTGATAACCCAATTCTTTAGGAAGACTATACGCTATTTAACATCACCCTATGGCTCTTAGGAGCCGAACAAAACAGAAAACGTCAGAAAGAACGCTAAGCGAAAACGAAGTAATAGCAGGCGATGCGATGCGTAGGAGTGGGTCGGGGGAACGTGAAATTTCATGAGCGTCGCGGGCATAAGCTAGTTAGGTGTATCAGTGCCCAGTAGTGTAATGTCACGGATTGATTCTCGTATGACTTTCGAGTCACAGTACATAAATAAGTTCCGGGCTTTGAGTCATCATCTACCTATGTGCAGAAATATTTTGATATTTCGATCAATTTGAATTAAGTACTTAAATACTAACCTCAACTTTAATTGTTCAATTGTAAAAATTATCTGTAAGACATTTAACCTTATCGTATTTCAAACGGTTTCTTTCATTAACTTATCTACACACTCGGAATTGAATATTTATTCCAGTTTTCACATGAAAGATTCAGTTCACTGTTTCGTTTGTTAGGTACACATCTAGAATTCATGAAGGATCCTAAGATACGAGCCTATCGAATGTATAAAAAGGATCCCTTAAGTACTGCTTGGTCCACACTCTACTCTCATACCTTATTTTACGTTTCCCAATAAAACAAACGTCATCACTCGAACAAAGACGTGCTGTTGGCATCGTGCCCGGCTCAGGCAGATTACTACCGTTTTGCTCCTATAGTAAGATCATATGTTCTTGTCCTTTTATAGATAGAACCTCGTTTAATAATTTCGACAATTATCTTTATAGGTGAACAATGAGCAAGGGGTTGAAATATGACCCCAACACGGAAGCGTTTCAAATGCGAGCACAATGGAAAAAACAGGATAACTGCAGAAAGCAGTGGTTCGAAAGATGGAGCTGGCTGCTTGATGAAAGAAAGTAAGGGCTTATACCTTAGATCGTCGACAAACGTCGGCTCTTGTAGGAGTCGTGGTCTATATCTAGGGTTTTGATGGTGGATAAATATTTTTTTAAAGTATTTGCTAACATTTCTGGACTCCATCTGGTACCGGTCTCTATTTAATTGTCTAAGTATCGGAAACATGGATCTATAAACAACACTCTCATAGTCCGATGGGATGAGAAAAGAGCGAGAGAAGAGAGAGTGCGTCTGTCTGTCTGTCGTGTCTGCGCACACACTTTTGCACTATAATAGGTAAGTATCTCCCGTGCCGAAGGCTAGTCTCCGTTGAGATTGCCTGCCATGGCCGAAATACGGTCTGAAGGACTATTATTATAAACAACAGATGGACCTAAAATTGAAAGAATCCATAAAAAAACGTAAGTAATGTTTTGTAAATTACGATGAGCAAACTTAACGACTGTAAACTCTAGATTCTTCTACAGGTAGGTCAGTCAATTACGTAGTCATAGCGCCGTCCACTCTTAGTGAGTGCTCTATACTGCAGTTACAAGTGAAGTACCTACTCGTAGTTCCCTTGCTCCCGACCAAATAACTTTTGCTCGCGTTCCGAGTTGATCAAAGGACGTAGGAAAGTATGTGAAAGATAGTGCAGCTTTAAAATGGACTAGCTGCGCCCCGCGGTTTCATCCGCATAAGTTTCGAACCTGTGGGAATTTCGGGATAAAAAGTATATGTGTTAATCCTGGTGTTGGATGATTGCAGACAGACCAGATTCGGCAGCCGTGGGGAGGCTCATCAGGCTGCATGTCACCTGATTCTTTAAGTAATCAATTTTAATGTAATTTTCATTTTAGTCCATTTTAAATTATTTAATTTCATTTAAATTTTTTATTCATTTTAAATTATTTAATTCAATGTCATCTAATTTATTTATTTTTAATTATTTATTTAAATATAATTTTAATTTATTTTCAATCATTTGGGTCGATGTTTATGTACTAACATAGTTTTAAGATAATGTAATTGCAACAAAATATGGACATTTAAATAGTCTGAATTAAACGAATTTTATTTATTATTATTATTTTTTTTATAAGCCACCTGTGTGCCTAATTTCATCCAAATCCATTCAGTACCTTTTGAGTGAAAGAGTAAACAAACGGCGTTCCATCTAATATTAGTATGATAATATACTGAGGTAAATAGACGAAGTTTAATTTGAATTAATGCTGGAGAATAAAGAGAAGATATTAAAGAATTTTAAACATGAAGGAAACTTCTAATAATATTTAATTGTTTGAATTGCCGCTTAGCTCTCTTCCTCTCTCCTAAATGTTGATGTGCCCGGCAGGGTCCACATTGATCTTTTACCTTTTGTATGTACCATCACCCGGACTTATTACTCCTTATTTATTTATGAAAATCGTCTACTTTTGGAATGTTTGTAAATATGTGAGCATCATGTATCTATCACACAGTTAATTTATATGTCATGGATTCATTAATCCATTTTAATGCTTTTACTTATTGTGGTAAAGTAATTTTATTTTTAGGTGCATCGTCTTCACATATAATTATATAATTAATGTATGCAAAATATTGTAAAACATTTTAAAAGAGTAACGGTGGAGTTTCTTGCCCATTCTGCTCCATACGAAAACCACCTTTTGGAAGGGGCGACTAGAATCAATTTTATTTTTATTTTATTTTTGACGTTCAAAAGTGCCTTTTATGTGCCTATTTGAAATAAATGATTTGACTTTGACATCTATGTTACACATATGGAATGCAATAAAGATTTGAGTTTGAGTTTGAACCGCTTTGGTTCCTTTCCTTCACGATTAAAATGAAAGAGCATGATACCTACCTACGCTTTGAAGGTAAATACCTATCCACTTAATTAGATATGCGTAAATTTAGTCAATAGGGGTAATATGGAGCGAGCTCTTTACACTACAGAATTTAATTTGGATTAGAGTTAAGCTCTTTACCGACGATATGCATCGTGATTACGCTGTGACCCATATTCAGATTGGCTTTGTGCACAATATTGCATAAGGAGAGCGCTGCGTTGCTAATCCAAATAACTTAATAAATGGGCACAAATAAATTAAAACTAACTTTTACCCATAACCCAGCATGTTTTATAGATAGTTCCAATCGATTTTTAAGTTACAGGATTGGAATCCTGTTTTTATTAGCACCCTAATTGAGTAACACGATCAATCACAATCTGAATCATTTTTCGCTTCATACGTTCGAAAAAATTGTCTGCTCAACAACGTAAATAACACAATGAATGTTGTTGAACTGTCAAAATTAAAGCGATTACTACTTTAAGTGTGTTACACAAAAGGCTATATTCCTAAAAAAAAAATAGTCCGTCAGTTAGTCCAATTAGTCCGTCAATCAAAAAATATTGAACCCATATTTTTTCTTTTGTCAATTATATAAAAAATGATGTAGATATCGTCCGTTAAAGTTCCGCGTGACGTCACTTGCTTGCGACACTTTTGCAAGCAAGTGACGTCACGACCCTGCACTCCCAAATTTTGACGCGCTTTATCTTTATCATTTTTTGTTTGATTGACAAAAGGAAAAATACGTGTCCATTATTTTTCGATAATCTAACTGACGGACTAAATATAATAATTATTTTTTTACCCAGGCAACTACCCTACTACCCCGCTGAGTAGAACAAGCTTTTAACGTACAGATGCTGCACTCTTATTAGTCAAATTACAGTTATACAGTATCACAGTTACAGTTTACAGCGTAAAAAACCCGTGTTCGATATTCGCGGTTACTCATTTACCTGTACCATAAACACTGTCTACTGTTAGTGCAGCAACACAGATCCTGACGTCAATACTCCGTCAAAGCGACACAATTGGCCACGGAGATCAAATTTATCGTGAGCGCTGGAGTTTCATGCGAAACCAATGTTGAACACGACCGTTCCTAGTTCACGAACGGACGAAATTGCTATAAAAAAAAACTGTTTAAATACTTTAGAAAATGTTGACCTTTCAGTATTTTTTGTTGAATTGTTAAGAACACTCAAATATGAATGAATAGTTTATTTAGATCTAGTTATATGTTTACGGAATCCTGCTTTACCTACTTGCAAAGCTTTCGTTGGTGATTGTTTTTTGTTTCCGAAAGGGTACCAATACCAACTCTGAGAAAACGTTCGAATGAATACCACTTAGACAACCATAAAACTATAACAGTGGGGATCATTTGAACGAAATGACATAAGTTCTAACAGGTGGATGTGATATAAGTAATAGATTACGTAGGCAATCAATATCATACGTACTTATTTATGGGTCGTGTCGAACGTGTAGGTAGATGCACAGACACACTTAGGTAGATAATCATTATGAACTTCCCATTAACAGCTAGGTATCGACCGCTTTTGTTACCTAACCTTGGAAAGAAAACAGTCGTCGGTTCCTAAATTCTAAAAATGTATTGTTTTTGATCGGTAGCTTTTCGAAAAGTCTACCAGATCCTAACTGAGTATAGTTCATTGTTCTGGTAAACGCTTTTAGGCAGTGTAACTACTATGCTAAGCCATGAAACCTGCGCTTCAACAGTCTTGAAAATTAACGAGACACTTATAGTAGTCTACTCCACTAGGGTGTCAATAGAGTGTACTTAAATCGATTAGTTCAGTTTTCATATAGTAGGTACTCGTATTATGGCGGGTCAGACGTTTACCATAAAAGTGATGTTTCTATTCTCAGGGAGACATTGACTCAAGCACAGGCGATTCGTCAAGAGGCATCAGCTATTACTCGGTCACAAGCCACCGTCAAAACGGAGGAACTGAAATCTCTGAAGCCTGTCCCTGAAACGTCGACTGGAGTTATAGGATGGCTATCTAGCAGGTTCGCTTCGCTCACATTTATTTCGTGAATAGTTCAGAATAGGTTCTTAAACTTCGAAAATTACTTATTATACGCTCAATTATATTTAAAAAAAATACTATGTTCGTTCCAATTTTTAAACCAAAGCAAAATTTTCAAAGCGTTAAATCATACAATTCGAATGAGACATTTTAGACATTTTCTGCTCAACGACGTAAATAACGCAATGAATGTTGTTGAACTGTCAAAATGACAGTCATTGCTACTGATAGTATTTTACGGAATTTTACACCGCAGATTATGGTTTAGATCTTTTTCCAGACCCTTTGTGTAAAGGATGGAAATAAACTCCTTTCAGAGTGTCAAATTGTGGGGGACTTGCGAGAAACCACGCTCGCAATCTACGTGAAAGGCTGCTGTAAAATAACCGGCTTTGGAAAGTATTCCTCATATAAAAGGATGTGAAGCAGTTTATGAAAAAGTCTTAATATGATGAATGATTACTTTTCAGTGGATAATCCTTTCTTTTTCACAGGCCTGATTGCCGCCTAGAAATCTATCAATCTTGGCTATTAAAGCCTCGGTTACACATGCCTGATACCTGGGACGACCCGGACTACACGGGTCCTAAGAAATAGATTCACTCTACATGTTTAAGTTATTTAACTAATATTATATTCTAAATAAAATGCATCTGATTATAGGAAACAATTTACAATAATTACTTAATGTTGTTTTAATTCAATTTTTAAAAGAATGTGTTCGTGCCCGATGCCTCTCTGTGAATGTATAAACCATTTTGTAGCAATTCACACTACGTAATTGGCTGCGGTGGATAATTGGCAAAGCAATTAAAAATCACAACATTTATAATATGATTAGCGTATACCCTAGTGGTTTGCGTTAACTACTGTTTTATAAACGAGTTCCCGCAGTAAAATTTTACATAAATGTTGATACGTCGAGATGATACGATTGACCATTTATATTCATACTTATAAGTTACGATCACGTAACCATAGGTCTGAATATAAATTCGCATGTAGCATATCTTTTGCAATGAAGGCCGAGAATAAAGTCCTTTGAAAAGTGCAATTCGCTTGATAAAATGCAATGCAATGATAAGCAATACTATCACATATGAATGAGATAGGCATAAGAGACGACACACATTTAAAATAAAAATCGCATGTTCGTGTCGGACCATGCCGCAAAAATAAGTTTGTATTTCTCGAAAACTATGAAAAACAAAGTTATTGCTACGGTTGTAATCGAAAATATCCCATAACTCAAAAACTATTCATTCTTATGTCACGTATGGGGAGTGCGACCCGTAATCATTTTCGTGGTTTAATTACACCATTGTTTAGCGGTGCGCAGAATACGTTTTCCAATTTTCATCAATACACAGTAATTTTATTTAGAGACTATTTATTACTCAAAGTAAAATGGCTGTGTCACATACGGACAGACAGCCATTGCAAAATTATAAGGGGTCCGTTTCTGCCATCTAAATAACGTACCTAAAGGCTAAATTCTTTATGGTGACACAACTAATAGTCACTAGTCGATATCGGTTCAGAATAAGTAAGCTATAGTGTCCGAGCTAGTTGAAATGAATCAGGGTAGACGTGTTCTTCAAAGAAATCCAACGTAGGGTAGGACACCGTCAGGTTGGCTAGGTGAAATGCGCTGGATCGCAACTAGCGCTAGCTAAAGAGTTTTATGTCCAACAGTGGACTGCGATAGCCTTATGATCATTAAATGTGACACACTGGCAGGATAAATCTTCAAAATAGCTCGTATTTAACTAGGTCAATAGGGCACTTTATGTGACGGCTAGATACCCTTTTTCAGAATTTGTGACGCTACAGAATCTTTGATAATCGATCGAAAACGTGTCCAGCCAGCTTGAAAAACCACTTTTCGCTGGTCTCTCAATCTCGGTAACGGAAGTGATTTTGGCGACTTTTTGCATATCAACGGGCGTCACGAAAATTTGTGACAGGCATCGAGCTAATAGTTTTGTGATACGTACACCGGTTTAGTAGAAAAATGCAAAAATCTGTGTCCAGCCAGCTTGAATTTACGTATAAAACTTCTGGCTGGAACTTCCGAATCTCAATAACGGAAGCGTTTTCGAAAATGGTTCCTTTACTAACATTTAGTGACGCAATGTGTGACAGTAATAACGTTTGATTTATGGCGTCGCATCTAAGGGTTTACGAGAATCAATAAAAACTTAATGTCCAGCCAGCCTGAGTTCAAGCTGGCTGGACACATGTATCTCCGCTGCCTGATGATCTACGGCCTTCGAAATATGTCAATATTTTGTGACGGGGATGATAATGATAACCTGAAATTGCGCAGTTTCAAACATATTGATCATTTAAATTTTTAAACCTAGTTTAAGCGCTATTTTGAAGATTTGTCCAGCCAGCCTTTTTTTTTTTTTTTTTCTGGGTGGGAAATCATCGAATGACTCCTCCCGCTCTGGGCGGAGCAGAAGGGAGTGTCAGACTTTTACTGACTAAAACCCACCCGTGTTCCTTCAGTTGCCTGTGCCAGAGGTCACGGTATCTCTTTCGAACAACCCGCAGCCCCGGCGGCATCGGCCCTAGCGGACCCCGTCAGTTCGTGCTGACAGCTCTTTGAGGCGCGCGTGGAACACAACGCGCCGTCGACCCGGGCCTGGTCCTTACCGGGCGGCGAGCTGCCCATAGCTCGCCGCCCGCAGGCCCGCGCCTACGGTGGCCGGGAGTTGGCTGTTGACTCCCGTCCAGGGCGTCTCCTGCGGCGGCTAGGCGCGCGAGGGTGCAGCGATTGCCTCCCCCTCACGCGCTCCGCCTCCTCCTTCGCGAGCATTACTGCTTCGCAGAAGGAGGTGACGGCCTCCCATTCACTCTCGCTCCGTACCATGGCCTGTATGAGGGCCGGACGCGAGAGGTCGCCGCCGCCGATCGACACGCCACGAGGACACGGCGGGGCCCCGCCCAAGCCGGGCAGACCTCCACCGTATGCTCCACCGTGTCCTCATGTCCAGCCAGCCTGAGTCACATATGACTAATATAATGATAGTGGTAATATCTAACCATCCGAACTTCCACAATATGTATTAAAACAGCAATGCCATTTGAGACTAGTTTACACCTACACATTAGCAACCTTCAAAATCAATGGGCAATTAGAAGAAATAATAGAAGATTTAGGGCTGATTTCTCAATCATCTGATAACTTTATTCGAGGAATAATTTTGAAATTTTGACAGTTATTTCATACAAAAACTGTCAAACGTCAATTTTATTCGTCGAATAAAAGTTATCTGGCGATGGAAAAATCAGCCCTGAAAGGGCTAAGTATTTAATTTTGAATACACACCAGAAATTCATCTTCCCATGACAATCCCGCAATTTCACTCCACGCTCTAATTTTACGCAGCGGTTTGAGATTACCGTTCTTTTTATATCCATTATCCATTATTTTCGTTATTCAATCTATAACTAAACACGCTACATAAATGATATAAGATGAAATTAAATTGGGGTTTAGATTTTAATTAAAAATAATTAGTTTTTCTTTTTCCCACTGACTGAGAACCACGTCTTGGGTAATCTGATATTAACGCACTTACTTACTCACTTGCGATAATCCGATCACTTAAAGATATAGGAGTAAGTACCTATGTTTGCATTCAAGTTTATCGGATTAATTTGGTAGAGATGACTGGATTCTACAGGTATCAACCATCGATTGCCTGTTTAAAGTAATTGACATGCAATCATTGCTTTAAAGAGGCCCATATCATACTGTGGGCCATTGTAATCAATTTATGACCTTTGCTTAGAATTTCCTAACTACTCAATTTCGATGACAAAATAGAAGATAATAATATATTATTATGTACATAAAATAATTATAAAAAAAAAAAACTTACCTCTTCAATGTGGTGTGTTTGGTTCCATTTCCGAGTAGTTTATGCTTTGGTTTATCGTGTGCGCCAGTGGGCGTCGACGAGGATATGGTGAGATCGCTGGCGAAGGAGCTGGTCGAGGACTCTTTAGAGATGTTGGTGATAGCGGACCGAGCACGGCGCGCGGCCGACTCGGGGCTGCCGGGGCTGCCCACCAGTTCGAGCGCCATTCGCCCCTTGCCGGGCACCGGCGGCGGCTTCTCCTCCACAGGCACCATATAAGACAGCATCGCTGCCTACTTTCTATCCTCTAACCACATGAAATCTCACAGCTTTTTGTTCGCGCCTCAGTTTCAAAGTTGTACAGTAGCACTGCCCATATTCACAAATTAATTTCAAAGTCCTATTCCTTTGTCACTCACGACGTTGTTTATGTCTATCTCGACAGTCTGTAGAGATCTGAAAGATGATTGTTATGATAATATTGGAGATCATTATTGTTTAATGTGAATACATGCATTGAAAAACAATTTAGGAGAAAACCTGGCTTTTCGTCATAGCACTTGTTAGTATAGCTGGTATCTACTTGAGTATACTAGCTATAATTTTTTGTCTTTCAAGTTGAATTAATGAAACACTCCAACTGGTATAACATTCATGACTGATCGCGGTCAACTGTAAACGCAAATAGAATAAAATTATGCATCTTCATTTTAAAGTTTCGGGATTCAGATTTTCCTCAGAGGTTTGGGGGTAGGGTCAAGTTATCTTCTCTGATTCTTGCCGTTGACTGGCAGCCGCAGTGGTTCAGTATTTATTATTCTAGTATGCGGGCCTAGAACTTTACCCTGGGGAACGCCGATGATTAAATCTGATTTAACTATGTGGAATGAATGTATTTACCCCAATGATTTACCCCTGTCCGAAATCTGATATATTGAGAATCTGATATTTTGAGAATATGGTATTTTGAGAATCTGGTATTTTGAGAATTGGTATTCTGAGATGAAAGGAACAAAAGGCACAGAATTTTGCAGTAAGGTATCTAAAATTTAGAAATATAAAGTTTTAGTTTACACATCCATCCGGTTTTGTAGGTCTATAGGGCAGGTAGAAGGTGTTATTTTTCCTAAATCATCATTTTTATGGTAGTTGAACTCTTTCAGAAGTTTTTATGTAGATATAACATAGAGAACCGATGAAGTGGAATTCTTACTAAACACGATGTGATAGCATAAAATAAACATATCCATGCTTATGCATTGGCTAGGTAGAAAATGATGACGTGCATAGCCACATTTGCTACACATTAAATTACTTTGGCCTTGGTCGCATTTTTTTACATTCATATCTTGCAGTAGTCGATAAATAGGCATCGTGTGATAGGTACATTGATTTGTTTGTCTTGACCGAACGGCTAGCCTAAAGTACCTTATTTTTAAATTATTTCCGGCCGGAAGCGATGCGTATTTTCCATATGGTCATTGATCTCACAAGACTATAGATAAATATATATTTTGGAGGATTGATTCATTGGAAATTTAACAGCAAGCTCATTGGACCTATTATTATGTTGATAGTACCTAGAGAGACACTTTGTAGGTCCATATTTATTCTAAAACGTGTTTATTAACACTTCATTACTTACAAATTAATGTTCACTTATCACCATCTCACTCTCGAAATATTTGTCGGAGATGTTAAAACATATTATTATTGATTTTAAATGTAATGCTCAGTGGCTGTCAGTTGCGTGCGTCGAAGCTTGATGACTTTAATTGATCGTAAAACTATGCCGTGCGTTTTACAGATTCCAACCTTGATCTTGAATGAGCGGAGATTCGCGAGCTACGTCGGTAGGTGCCTACGTAAGCTCTGCCTAGTTCCAATCTATTTTTATAACTGCAGATAAATACTTATAGTCAAACTGTTTATAGGAATCTGATGAGGCGTTGCTTATGGAAAAACTTGATCTCAGGTTAGGTATCTCACTAATTTGTTGATTAAAACTTGAGAATGCTGCACAACTTTATTTATGTTTTTTGTGACTGACTTTTAAAGTAATAACGTGAAATAAAATTTGGCTAGACATTCGCTAGTGGTCCCACACAAAATAAGAAGTTGATGTTTCAATTTAGACATTACGACATGCACTGGACATGCACCAATGAGCTCACATCACTATTGTTCCACATCTTGCCTTTGCCAAGGTCAAACAATAATTACGCACGCATGATTTTATATAATTATCTAAATATAGTGTGTACATCATCTCGTTGGCGCCTGTTCTATGATTTGCTATTCATGATTTCGAGTACACATGGGCATTTTTTTAAAACTCTTTTACTTCTTATACAACACCAAACACCAGTAGGTTCTGAGATACTATCTCGGGATTTATCGACAACTCTGTATTCGTATACTAGTGTATAATTTGAGATAAGATTAAAATACAATTTATTATCACGAAACTCAAGAATAGATACTACTACTTCTTTGGAATCAAATTTGTTCGTTTAATTTTAATCGCATTCATTGTAACGTTTGGCCCAGTTGTCCCTAGCGGCCCCACTTATGTGGCGTAGGTCGTGGGTTCGAACCCAGGCAGCCCGTTTACTTGATGTAATTTAGGTATTTCATCACGGTGAAGGAAAACATTGTGAGGAAACATATACATTACATATTCTAGAACCAAAAATTCGAAGACATCTGGCATACACCAATCCGCAGTGGGCTTGCGTGTTGGATTATGGCCCACTCTCTTAGAGAGGAGGCCTGTGACCCAGCTGTAGGAACGTTACGCTGATTAGTTGAATAAGTATATCATTTATTGTAACGTTATGGTTAAGAAATCTTTTCAGTTTCACTACAAAAACTTCTGTGTGGGTAATGTAACTTAGATGTTCGGTTAGGGAGGAAGGACCTTCAACCTTTGCGTGCAACTACTTTTCCCATTTTACACTTGCCTTTTCTATTTCTTGAACAGACCAGTATTTTGAACTGTCTTCATCTTATCAAACGGTTCGTGGTTTAAGGCATGTGTCAATTGATGTCTATTTGGATCCAATAATTTCTTTCTACTTCAAGGTTTGGCTGGATGCCCACTTAAATATCCACTGAGTGAGATGAGATGTTAGTCCGGCCCTATTCGACGGCGTGAATAATTGGTGATTTGTGAAGGCTTACCTAATATGTTTTCTCTTCTAGAATTTCATCCCATGAACGGAACTCGCTAATTTCCTTTCAGTGATTTCAGCGGCTGAAACAAAATCATTAGATAAGTCAATACTAGGATTTGTAGTTAACATTTGTATAAGGACTAAGGAGTAGGGTTTAAAAACGGCGGGAGAAAGAAGTGAATTAGGCCCCGGAGTTACTGCAAACGGTGTCTACCTCCGAATGAGAAACAAACACAGACGATAGATAGGTAGTTGCTCGCTTGAGTGATCACAGGGGAGCGTTATTGGTAAACATTTGTGAAATTGTTACAGAAATTTGATTGACAAAAGAGAATGGCGGCGTTAGTTCCGATTTTGGTTAGCTGGCGACTTCGACAATTGATCATAAAACTCTTGCCTGAGTAACCGGCTGCAAGTTCATCAAGATGTCACTGCTTGCGGTAGCATCGGGGGTCGGTTTGCCTCCTTCCTTCAAATATGGCGAGGGAGGTAATAGCTGATCTTTGCGTTATGCTCGTGAACGGGTTCTGCTTGTGGTGACTGGTCTGCTTGTGGTAATTATCTATTAATTAACTCCGTACGTAAAATTACGCGCATTAACGTGGAGTTGCGGACACTAGACTGTATTACCTATTACCTACTATTAACTGCTTATTTATTTTACTTCGATGGTCCTAGTTTATCATTTGTGATTTCGAGTGACAGCTATGCGAACATAACCCAGCATTGCATAAGTATGTAAGTATACCTGTCAAGCCCTATATGCCTGGAGAAATCCTTCAGGCATATAGGGCGTGTGTGTTTAGGTGTTAAATTTTGTTTACATTAATATTTTTAGTTATTTTTGTTTTTTGCTTGAGTATAGTTTTCATTGTATTTATTGGTATATTGGCGTGGCTACCTGACATATAGCAATAATTTAATAATTTTCTGTGTCTCGTTATGTTAAGCAAGTTAAGCAAGCATAAGCCAGTTTTTTTAACTGCCGCAGACATAATGGAGAGTTTGTTGAGTTTGTTTGTTCTCCGCTGCTGGAGAGTTTGTTGCGTCTTCTTCCCAGCGAAAGCACTAGGAAGTGTTGAAGGGCGGGCGCTTTGGGGGACCGTGTAATTTTAGCGTTCGAAAAATGCTTTTCAGCCTAATTTGAATATATTACTTTTGATTTTTGGCCACTCGCCAAAATAATACGTCTTGAAGATTTTTTGTCTACTTTTAGTCCGTGTTTAATATCCAAACTATGTTTTAGGTAAGATTTGTAGTATTGTTTTCCTCAACAAAAAACATTAGGTATTTAAGTGGATGACTCTTTATCGGAATATTAATAATTTTTATGACAACAATACTCTCATAAACAAGTTAATCTTCTTGACATAAAAATAGAGGTGACTAATTTATTTTTTAACATACTTGCTCGAGAACTGGCTCTTATTGTAACACTTTTAGGTTCACAATGCAGTGTATAAACACGCGTGCTTTTTACTTTGCATTCCCGCTCTAGAGCTGGAAAATCGGCCGCAGATAACTATCCTACTTACTAGCCAGAGATGTGACATTTTATTTAATTTCAGCGATAAGCCTTCATATTGTTTTATACCTTAAAATTTTGTAAATATATAATTGGTTAGGACCCCGCCTCTTATGCATGAGGTTGTGGATTCAAATCCGGGCACATATTTACCAATGTGAGTTGTTTAATTCATAATAGTGTAGTTTCCGAGTTTATCTTGGACATTACTGACATCGGTGAAGGAAAAACATCATCAGGAAACCTGGACTTATCTTCTATACATATTATAAAATCGTAGCGGAGTGAAAACTGTACATTTTTTTTAAAGTAAGTTTTACGAAGTCTGGGAACGATATTTATACCGAAAATATAGCTTTTAGAATTTTGGCTTTTGTCTGAATGTATTTTCCACGTTTGTCTGAATGTATGCTTCACGCAAATAGGTATACTGCCGGATAGGATTTGTTAAAATTTTGCACAGATGTTCACTAAGTCTGGTCAGTCTGTAGGCTATAAACTATCACGCTATTTGCCATGGGGATATGCAATATTGCAATATGTTCATCGTATTTTTCTGCGCAAATTGTAAAAAGACGCGCCAAAAGCTTAGAATATTGTAGTTGTTTTATATTGCTCAATGGGCCTGCTGTTGACCTCGATCACGCCTAATGGCGATGGATGAGGTCTATGATGGAACGAGCATGCCCAGAAGATGCTTGTTCACTCTTGCTTTGAATGCAGACTGGTTAAATGTGGAAGGGAACACAGACGCTGGCAGACAGTTCCACACTGGCTGTGCGCATAATAAATGTGGAGGAGAAGCGCTGAGTACGACAGATCGGGATATTAACCAAGTGTGGATAGATAGTTACCGATTTCACTTTTTAAATGATCTTTCTCACTCTACGCCTTTATAGAGCTAAGCAGTCAATCATGACATACATATACAGACTGTATTTTGGAGATGGGGCAATAAAGGCAGGTAACTTAACTGTTGTCGCTACAAGAAACGCGGTCTTAGGAGACTGTCTTTAACTTTGTGAAATATTTTGACCTGCATTCACAGGTTTAAAATAAAATACAGTAGCAAGGAAATGGGCAATTTTTACAAAAACCTTTTTTTATGCCAATCAATCCTGTTAATCCTGTGAAGGATTAAAAAAATCTATTGGGCCAACTGATGTTTGTTTACCAGAAAAGTCAGAAATCGTAAAAAAAACATCCCATTATTTTGTAGGAAATGAGAGTGAGATGAGAGAACACAATACATTGGTATATTGTGTTGTCTTGACAACAGTCGAATTATTTCCTTACTTTAGGGCTGAATAGGAAACGAATATAACATATAGTTACAAAATTTATCCTAATACAATATTATTATCTCGCCTTTATGGAGATAAGCAGTCAATCAGGACATAATGCAAGGCAGGCCATTTTAGTCAACTTTCAACAAAGCAAGTACAGCTATTAAAGGTTCGTTTTAAACCTAAGTGCGATTCCCAACACATTTGACATTGACATTTTGCAATAGGCTAAGATCGGTGCTAAGTAAGTTTTACCAGTTAAAAAATGTATTGATCAAACAGACGTTAAGAAGGGTGTACTTTGCACTTGCCGACTCGCTAAATGAGCTATGGACTTCTTGTGTACGGGCGAACCTTTATTACATATTTAAAAGATATTAAAGACATACAAAAAAGACTGATAAACTTTCTGGTTAGTAAAAATGTTAAAGATAAATGCAACAAAGAGTACCGTAAGATAAGTGATTTCCCCTCTGTAAAATTATACCCATAGATATAAAAGTAGATTATTTGGTAGGTCTGGAATAATATTATAACCATGAATATAAAAAAGTTAATGTTATAAACAAGTAAAACACACGTAGGGTTAGAGAGAACAAACTGGTTCTACCACAGATAACAAATTATTATGGTAAGAGAACATCTAAGTATTTGGTACCTAGTATTTGGTACCTAGGGTATCTAGTGTTTAAAAAAATAGATTTATTAAGAGAACATGTCAAAATTAGTAAAGAATCACTTAAGACAAAATTAAAAAACATTATACAGGATAGCAAACAGAACTAAATACATTGTACACTAGAGAGTTATATATAATTAGACGTACTTTTATTTATATTTCCTTTTTATATTTTCTTTTATAATATATAAGTAGTAGGTATGTATGTAAGGTGGTACATTGTTATGTGTAAGAAGCGCTTCTCGCCATCAAATGTAAAAGTTTGGCGAGTTTAGAATTAAGTAACACCACTGTATTAAAATATCAGTAAATAAATAAATTAAAAGAAAAAAAAAACAATAAATTGATAATTTTAGTGCTTCTTTTTATACATTTTGTTATACTATTTTAAGATAGTTCATAGAATGTACATAGGAAAACAAAGTTTAGGCCTCTTATGTCATCTTTGGATATAATAAAAATAAATAGGTTTCTATGGTTCGGAGACTGTTAATGAGAAATCCGGTGTGTTTACAATCTACTGTTTTATTATTTAAGTGATAGCTGTTCGTCAGGAAAAATCTGTAAGAAAGCATCAGGCAGTGCATCAGTGCCTATCAAGTATATGCAGGAACGCAAGAGTTTATTAATGAATTCACTAAAAACGAAAAACTTTCCAAGCAATAGGAAATTGCTACCTACTGAAGGCTGCGGGTGTCGATCTCTCCAGTGCAGACTCTCTGTATATTTTGGCTGCTGAGACCAAAGCTACAAAACACGTCGTATACAGGGAAGTTCTTTTCATTCGATCTCATAACTTTTTAACAGTAAAAGCATTATGTAAGTCTTGACAACCTATATTACATGATATGTTTTTAGTGGGATTTCATTTCTTTCTGTAAGGTGCTCTATTTGTTTTAATTAGCGGTATTATTATTATAGGTACTGACCTATTCACTAGTTTACAAAATTTAATTTATTGTCTGTTGCCGCGAATTTTGTGGTCGATAATGTTCACTTAATATGACTTGTTTTTGTCAAATCTACCCTCAAAATTTTTTGAGCAGTTCGAGTTACTTTGTTTTTGATTTTTGTCATTTAAGCGTATGTATATATTAATCGATAACAAGCGTATTTTACTGTGTTAAGATTAGTATCTAAAGTTTTTGCGTCATGAGTAGTTCAAGGAGACGTTGTTTAATCAACCCAGATCATTTTTGCTATATATGCGGAGAATATGTGTTTAACGATTGTAGAAAAGTTCTAACAGAGTTGGTGAAAAATACCTATTTTGAGTATTTTGGGATGCTCTTGGATAAAAATTAGAAGTCTTGGGCTCCAAATTGTTTTTGTAAATCGTGTGTGGAATATTTAAGATTATGGAAAAGTGGTAAAAGAAGTGCCTTTAAATTTGGAACACCGACTATTTGGCGAGAACCACGAAATCATCTCGAAGACTGTTATTTTTGTAGCGTGAACATAAATGGTTTAAGCACTAAAAATCAAGCTAAATGGCAGTACCCAAGTACTGGTTGTGTTCAACGTCCAGTGCAGCGTTTACCTAACTCTTCAGTGCCTAAAAATATATCTGGACCCTTAGAACAAGACATTGATGGACCAAGCTCATCACAAAATGATGCTGATTTTGAAGGTATGTCAAATGAGCCAAAATGCTTTTCCCAAAATGAGTTAGATGATCTTGTAAGAGATTTAAATCTTTCTAAACAAGCTTCAGAATTGTTAGCATCAAGACTGACGCGTCATGGAAGAGCGCTATCAGGGTTTCTAGGATAGGAATATGAGGTCTGACTATTGTTGGTCCCGATACGTCATTTTCCACAGTCTACACATCAGAGAAGAGCTTTAAAACGAAGTTTTTAAGAACTTTAGTAAAGTTTTTCTTAGTAAATACATGTTTTTTTTCTGTTTTATACCTACATAGCTGAAACTCAGAAACTAGAGCTGATAAAAATCTTCTAATTATATTTTTGAACATAGCATATCATATGTAGTCAGCAACAGCTAAAATTTCTTTGGCAACAGATGTACTGTAAACTAGATCCGTAGGAAATGCAGACTTGCACTCCCTTTAAAAGGTTGGAGGGTAAAACTTACAGATTTCTTAATTTTTTTGTTATTAATTGTGTGCAAATTCTAGCCTGCATCCCCAATTTCAGGTTTCTAGGACTTCGGAAAGTGCCCTAGAAGTTTTGTTTAATGAGTGAGTGAGTCAGTCAGTCAGTGACAAAATCGACGTACCTATTTTAGGTATTAATAAAATCCAAAGTAAAGAAACTAGACAAATTAATAAACTTACTTAGTGTGTTTTATAAGTCTGCTAACTACGTTTTATCCTGAGAATTTGAGCGCCCTAGCATTATCCAGGCCATAGATATGAAGGTTTGAAAATACGACAAATAGCTTCGAGAAAGGTAGGTGGTGCTGCTTTTAGTTTTTGGCTCGTCTTGGCGGGGACACTACCATGCCCCCAGACTACTACTACTCTTAAAATAGCCAACCCGTCATGAGCAAGCGTGGAGCTCAAAGCTCGTGCCTTCTCTGTATGAGAAGAGGCTCTTGCCCTGCAGTGGGACAGTTTGCCTTATTTTCATCTTGCTCTCAGTAGGAATAGTTAGCAGAAGTTGATTCTGTAGAAATCTGGATGAAAGATGAAACTGTGAGTTGACTAGAAAAAAGAAGTACGAGGACGCCGTACAATATTAAAATGAGTACTCAATTCACGGATTAGCATGAACTTGTGGACATAATGTGTCAAATAAACACCTTTGTGAGAAAGTAAGAAATAATTCCTACTAAATTTAATAAGTATTGATGTCATCGTCAATTCGGTGAATTCAGTATTGCCTTTTTACGGCAGTGGAATAGCAATAAAAATAACTTCGCTTTAAAGACACACCTACTGCAGCAGTTTTAATCGTTAGACCATTTCGGTTAAATGGTCTAAGTTTCAATCAAACTTCACAATGTCTCGTTTGGGGGTGCTGTCATCAAGTCACGTTTGAGAATAGTAGGTAGGTACTCTTTAATGAACGCGCTAGTCAAGGACTTGAGACAAGAGGCTAGACATGACGTAACAGAGTTTGAAGGAAAGCTCTCCATGCCTCCGTGCTCATAGAGACATCTGACATCTAAGTTAGAATTGGTTTGCAGGTACGAGTAGTACACATTTACGTAACGAGAATGTTTTCCCAAAAGTGATTCCAAAATATTTTTTTCAGAAATTATTGCTTCCGAACACCTCCTTTATGAAGGTAAACATACGGACGTAACCAAGGCAACGGGAAAATCTTCCGAAGGAAGTTTATTTCCTTTTCGCTAAACGAAAATAATGTCTGTAGGGCGCGCTACCGTAGTCGTCAAGGGGCGGGCTAGACATCATAATGTTATATAATTTGTTTATTAGATGGTAGGGGCGAGTAGACTAATGTTATATTTGTAATAGGTAGCTGGTAGAAAGGTATAATGTATTCAGACTAAAGCAGGTAAGTATTACTACTTGTGCTAGTTAGTTGGATATTGTTAAAAAAAGAGCGTCGTTTCGCCAGGTTTATCTACATATATCATGACCCTGATAAATGTTAATTTTAATTAAGTAATTAATAATTCAATGCGATCTCGACATTCTCAACTATTCTAATAAGTTTACTTGCATCCTTCAGCACATTCGGAAAGTGTCCTACATTCTCTAAGTATGTAGCTAAGTACTTGCTAAGCAGTTGTGGCAACGCCAATAAAATCTGGTTTAAGTAATCACTGTAAAAAAGGCATTTTGAAATCCTGCCGTCGTCGTCGCGCCGAGCTCATCATTCAACGCGCACTTACTGTTTTTGATGATATCAAGATTAAATGTGTGGGAATGTAAGTGAAATAATATTCCACGGTGAGGGAAAGGTCAGTCCCCTCTGCTGAACCCGGCACGACTATCGTCACTGCTGCTTCGGCAGTAGCATTCGGTACACATGATTGCAATCGTTACTGAGCTAATTAGAACGCTCGCCATAACGTTTCTCACACGTGCTATAAAGGAAGTAGCTGATTTTATTCAACATCCCTGTTCTAGTAAGTGGTTCACTGTAATGCAATTTAAGTATCATGTGTATCCTGGCAAAGTTAATTAAAATATGTGGATCACACTTACCCACGTCAGTGGTAAAAAAACATATGAATATCCTATATCTATGTAAAAAACCAGTTTAATATAAAGTGACCTCTTATTCTATTGAAAGTCGGTGGTACTACTCCAGGCCAGCTCAAGGTCAAATTGTTACAACTGACGTGCGGCCTACTTGTACAGTCGCATGTTCATCCATATAGCTAAAAAGCATATTCCACCGCCAAAATAAAGCACCTCCTCCTTCAAATCGCTGCCAATTTACCATACCGCTTTACCATTTCATATTTCGGACTGTTACTCTTACATAATTAACTTAGACTTTAAAATAATTTGTTGTCTCCTTAAATCATATTCGGACACTTCAAACGGTTCCTTACTCCTGAACAAGCACAAACAACTGTACGATTTATTAATAGAAGTTAAAGATGTGGATAAAGATTCTAATTCTTGGCATCAAAAACGTACCCTCTAGAAGGCGCGGACCTCGGCCCTCGGACCCCCCCCCCCCCCCAAACATTCATGCTGTCAAGAGACTATGAGACTCCGTGGCTCAAGTACAGTTTTAAGTTAGGAAGGCACCCGTGGTGACCCTCCCCAAAATCTTGGGCTGCGACCGCGCCTGGCCTCTAGCTCGATTGCTTCAAATTATCTTAAAACAGTAATTATTCTGTATTTGACATAAAGCTATGTATAAAACGCATTTATCGGTCAGTGCAATATTTATGGCGTGATAAGTTTTACTGCTCACATTCTATGATAACAATTTCAAGCCAGAATGGGCAGTTTTAAAAGCAATCTCGGATAACCTCCTTCTATCCACGCATGCTTATAAATATGTTAGGTTGCGCAAGATTAGTCTGCCAGATACATTTTGTGTCCATACCGTACAGATGGAACAGATTCCAAGAATCGCAAAACTGGCGAACCGCCTTTGTCACTAAGCAATTTGGAATGGCTTTGCATCGCTTTTTGTTCTCTATTTAGAGTTAAAATGCATTGGGTCGGTCGAATACAATTTTGGATGTGGACGTCCGCACTCGTCACAATTCAGAACATCAATATATGAATATTGATGTTCTGAATTGTGACGAAAATGTAAGAATAAGCGCACGAGTGGGACTCAGACACAATCTACGTATTTAATTCAAGGACACGGTCAGTCCGACCTTTGCAGATGATTTGTTTATAATATTATTAGAAGGTATGCAACTGTTCGCTTTTTAGAAATATTTAGTCGAACATTCGGAAACCAACCAGCCGTGCAGTTCGCTGAGTAAGATGATGGTTGTTTTCATGAATACTCATGTTTTTGATAAATATTGTGTTACTCATCACATGCAGCATGAATTTTTTATTTGAGTTTTTATTTAATTTTTAAAAGATTTGAGTTTAAGTTTCGTTATGTCCTATTAACAAGCAAGTGAATCAATACCTTATTTTAATTTACAGGTGTACAGCTACTTCAAGATGTTTATAAATACAATTCATTGTAAACAGCTTTGCTGGAGTCCCTATCAAGTTCCGCTGACAAAACGGATAAACTTCTGATAATGTTTCACGCTAGTTGAACATTTCTAAAAGTTATAACTTCGCTCAGATTATAATGAATTGAATTTGCGTGTGATCTAGTTTCTTCTGTGGTGTTCATATACCGAAATTGCGGTGACGTGACGATTGCGTGCAACTTACATAAGCAAAATGATATTAAGTATTTGCAACAACCGAATCAGGTTTTGAACATGTGTAAACTTCAATGCCATCTACGTGCAATAATTTAATTAAAAGTCTAAATCAACAAAAGTATATTATTACAGTATTATATTTGCGTTGTTTATTTATGAGAGCGACTGTACAGGGAAGTGTTAGCAACACCCCGGGAGAAAGACGTTTGCTAAATAGACCATGTCCAGTGGAGGTACTGAGGTATGTACCTACAATTATTCATGCGTAATGCTGTCATGCTATAGGACTATAACTTGCCTAGTAAGTAAACTGGGAAATATAGGTAGGCTCTGTTTTATTGGCGGATTTGTGCTTGTGATATTATTTTTCTCATTAAAATAGGTACATACCTACTTACTATTATAAATAAATACTTGATTATTCTATGGAATAACTCAAGCAATAAATAAATCTGTCTTCGAACGTTGCAGTGGTTTTCACACTACAGCAATAACATTATAGCTGAATTCATACCGTTATGTTCTACCTAGATTTACCTATGCCTTAAAATTCTACATGATGAATTTCAAAAAATTATGAACTATGTGACTATGCTTTCCTACAAGAGCTGCTAATGAAATCTTATAAATATAAAGTGGACGGCGGATTCATTACAATTTATTTCCGGCGGTATCGAATATGTTTGTTGTTGTTCAGCTTCCGTGATTACTAAAACCATGTTGCATGTGTGCATAACATCTACACGACATGAAACAATTTAACTTCGATGTAATGAAATCATTATGCTATGTTCTTAACTTTTAACGCACGTGAAGTACCTATACGTGCACGGCAGGTACACATTTTGCGACTGTTTCGCTATTTTAATGACATAAGCAAAAGCTGGTTTGTAATGCAATGTGCAGGCCAAGAGATTTCGTCACTCAAATAAAGTCAAGTCGATAAACTCGATGAAATATATTTTTTCGCAATCTGTAATGCTGGCATTTATACCATGGTCTTACAATTATAATATATCGCTTGAAAAGTTGAAACACTCAAAAGGCGCTTGATTGCGTCTAGCAAATTTGTATTTATTTATTTTCTATAGCTAGCGAAACCCTAGTTAAAATTTAATTATAAGAAATCAACAACTCGTACACGAGTATAACGTGAACGGGGACATGACTAATCAAGAGAAAAGGGTTGGCTGTTATCGAACCGAAATTAAAAATAAACAATTAATTACGAATGAAAACAGAACACGACCAACAACGTGATTTTCCGAGGGGAGCTGAGCGACCTACCTACTCAAGTTGTCAGCAAGTGTACCTATACAATTTTTAACAAAGCAAAGATTTCGCTATTTTTAATTACACCCGACGTCACAGAAGCCTTTTAAATTTTACTTTGTTTAAAATTTTTCTTTTACAGTCTGCTCTTTTGCCAGTAATGGGCACCCCAAGAAAATTCAGGGAATTACATAAGTTGTTAGAAACATGGCTTACTTTGGATCTTGGATTTCTAGGAACACTAAGAAAACCTGACTAACCCTAAATCCAAGGTTTATATAGAAATTACGTAGATATGTACTTTTACTTTGATACTACATATTACCACGCGTCAATTTGTCTTCTCAAAACCTAGTATAGTATTTAAAAAAGAAGAATAATTAAATTCTATAAAGTGGTTTAATCTAGCAGAATGATCTATATCACCTGAGAAAGTGATAAGCACAATGTTGATAATCGTGACAAAAGCGTCTCAGGTCATCACGTTAACAGTTTAGCTGTAAAGTAGGTGGACACTGGACAGTGGACATAGATTCGGCGCACCCAGATGACGTGGGCAGGGAGAGGGACACTATTGTACGACATTCAATGTTTGTTTGTTCGTATGACATCACCACAGCGACATGGAGCGATGCATTTACCTAAGTAGCATCTAATAATAACCAACGATGGCCAAGCGAGGTTTGTAAATAAAGCTGTTTATCAACTCTGGCCAAAATGTAACAAGCATGACTTCGGTTCCAGTTTTTATGATCATCGTGTTGACGTTGCTTTTGCCAATGTCAAGGTTGAAGCAAGCAATGTAGGGAATGAAGACTAAGTATAAGATGGAGATACTAGGTAGACCACTGACAGAGATTGTAACAGAACTGATGGTTTTTAAATTCCTATACAGTTGAACACTAAAATAGTTTTTTGACGGTACAGCAACAATAAGACATAGAATAACCTGAAACCAACTCCGTAGGCTAGATGTTGCGAGTTACTGAGGGCGAAACACTAACACGACATGATACATTACCCCTTCCGCCCAACTACAGTTAGGTATCGATGTCGACGCAGTCCGATAATATTGCATTGATCCACTAATTGCAGCCCTAACCTTGGCACAAATGTTCCCTTTGTAAGAAATGCTAACGTTTCTACTTATAACGCTATAAAACTTGAATGTTTATTGAATGAAAATCCTGGGAAGCTTCAACTCGTGATATTTCATTGCCCATCAATGGACCACAAACAACGTGTATCTTTTATTCGGGTAAACTGCTATTGTTACTTAAAGCTGTGACTAATTTCTTCTCAGGATTCGCTCTCAACTTTGACGTTGGTCTCCTAAAAACCATAACAGTTTCGTAGATTCTTAAAAATATCATTGAACCATCTTCCTGATTCTCTAGCCGGCAAAATCCTGGCCTCCGTTCCAGATTTTCAACTAAATGTTTTATTTTTAGATCTTAGTTGACATTTAAAGTTAAAACTTAATGATTGTACATACACCATACATATAAACTCGCCCTCGTCTGGTAAATGGTTGTTTTAGCATATGTAAATAAGGTCACGGCAATAGTAGTCGTAACGAAGTTAAAAGGAAAACTATGACAGCTGAGTAGGCTTTACAAGCTAACGAGAAATAGCCGACCAACTTACATTTGCAGTTGGAATGTATGGGAGAACAAGTTTTTTAACTACTTACCATGTTAAGTTTGTTCTTGGGATAATATCTTCTCAACTACAGAACCCTTCATTGTGCCTGGTCCGACAAGCCCTTATCTGGTTTTTTTTCCATGGGGCTATGGTTAATAGACACCAAGGTGCCTACAAACGCATAAACTCACGTCTTATTCCCATGAGATGCCCTCAGGCCCATGCGACGGTAGATATCATAACGCCACGTGCTATTATGTGATCCTTATAAACTCCTATTGTTTGGACCTTCATACAGCTGGTCAGAAAAGCGCGCCAGTTGCGAGCTATCTATGACAATCTTGTAGTATCTAAGAGAACGCCAACATAACATTTGCAAACAGTTTGCGTCTTGCTCCATGTGAAACCATCATAAATCAAATAAACAACTTGGCCCTTGGGTTGTCTACATTTGTTCGAATTAGATAATCTCCATAGTTGATTAGGAACGCAGACCTATATATCTATTCAAAATCTTTGTCCATGTTATTTCAAATCAGGTAGGTAAAATTGGATTACCCAACTGGCAAACCAGCCTGCACTGCTGCTATAGGTCTAATACGGCTTAAGTAAGTGACGCCGCCTAGATTTAAGTTATAAACGGCGTTCCTGGTCCACTTTCATCGTTTCCGTCATGATGACTCGCAAACTCAACAACTACAGGATGTCCTACGTTTAGGAGACCGAAGTCGCGAACATAAGAAAATGTACATTTCCTGCTATCATACAGACCTAGAATTTGAGTCATGACCTCACTTAATCATCTACCAACACTAGGTCGTACTAATTTGTTATGTAATGTGAAAAATTGGGGCGCAAGGATACATTATTGGTTCAATAAATGTGAAGGTTTTGACTTAAATAATCTAGTCTATTCGTAAATACTGCCATGAACTCTTATGTTAAATACGGCGGCTAACCTCTATCCGGTAGTTTAGTAAACAAAGATATGAACGAGCGACTAATACCCACACACTTAGAAGTTTTGTTTATTTGCGCCCTGAAATCCTCACGAAAGGAAAACCCCCACGTTTCTTTGTTTTAACAAATTATAACGTAGACTAACCGTTTAATAGTCAGCCAAGCAACTCCTAAATCGACGTAGTTTTGTTTTGAGGTCAACGTCTATGAAAAAGCAATGCCAAGGAGGTTAACGCGTAAAGGAACCACGATTATTACGGGTGTAAGTAAATACACTTTGATTTGCCTGTAACCATTTCTTACATCCGCAATTCCTCATTAATGCCCAGTTTTACTCCGCACTTTTGCGTAACATGGAATAGGGAAAGTAGTTGGCCTACCTTGTGATTTTATGTACAAAACAAAATATTTTAAGAACCCATAACGAATTCATATTGCCTCTCTTCCTTTATTGAAGCAGCTGTCTATCTTCCATAATTGTGCAATCAGCAAGTACCTACCTATGAGACAGCGTCTATTGAAGCAATGCAATTGAGATACCTGCATCATCCACCTCCGTTAGACACCTGATTGGCTGGATTCTCATCATTTGAATTTCTAGATTATCCAACAGTAGTTATTAAGAGTATATTCAGGTATTAGGTACTTGAACAAAACACTTGCGTGGTCCAGACAGGCCTTTTAAAGTACCTATCTCTATAAGTAACCGACCGGTCTTTCTGTTTACATGCCTAAGTATTGAGAACATTTAATATTATTTATAGTCTGACATGCCTACGTAAACGCGTTGTCTCAGTAAAGGATTGGAAATGAATTCGGGATAAACAAGTGCAAGCGTACATACGTGCACTGAATCCGAGCGGTGCGTGGTTGCCGCCGGTGCGGCCGGTGCATTCAGGATCAGCCGTCCGGATCGCGCGCTGTCAGGCGGACGTATCAAAAACAAGAGGGAGCGAATGGATGCGGCCGGCTGTTTATAAACATTGAAATAGTCAGACGAGATGCGATCAATACCGAGACGGGTACACTCAAACGGCCGGGGCCACGCTGGCCCCAACCTCACCTGCCTCGCGGAATCAGCGGCGTAGATAACACAGTGCACTGGACCGCAGACGCAAGGCGTCGAGTGCAACACGGCGGGAGCAATCACTCGGACGTACTGAACGGGCGGCTGACGGCGGCCGTGTGCGCGCCGCCCTAGCGGTTACGTCACTCGGTTTTGACAGCTAGCGCACGAGGTACGCGCGCGTCGCCAGCGGGGGCCGCGCTGCGGCGCCACCGGCGGCCGCGGATCAATACCAAAGTGTGCGCCGCGTTCCACGCTGCGCAGACCGCTGCCGCGCAACCACACGAGACTGCACGAAGACGCGCCAGTGCCGCCGCCCGCCCGCCGTCGGCTCACAAAACGCTCGATGCGCTGCAAATTGCAATACCACGAACAAGGTAGAACTACGTATACACGCTTGGCGACTATAGGTTGAATTGAGGAACCTACATTTCTTGTAAAACCTTGCCTTTGATAATAACGTCCTCGTCTAATCAATATGAGTCTAAAGTACAAAGCCCACTATGATCAACATAGGGACGAAGTTGCGACAGTCATTACGTAATTCATCCATCATTCTAAATCGGATCGGTATTTTTAAAATCGAATTACCTACCTATTAAAAACTTCCAGCATTGGCATTGCTATAAGCACACATAGAGCTGCTGAAAAGTATATAAAACACTTTTGGTAGACGACGGACTATGGAAAGCATAAAGCAAAGCAAGCAAATCTAATAACGATCTAGTGGTTGTGGCGGAAATATAGGTGTACTATACTATTAAACGACAAATCATCGATCTTGTGTCAGCTATATCAATGAATAATTTATTTAAAGCAGCTAGCTTACTGAAATGCGCAGACGTTAATACAGAATTAAATCATTATATCTCGAAAACTAATTAGAACGTTAACATAAAAAAATACAGGTGTTACGAATTCAAGAATATTCGACACATACAATAAGTATATAACCAAACCATAATAACATACCACGTCGTGCGACGAGGAATACTCGTGGACCTAGAAAGTGCTCCAGGATTAGGTATTCTAGTAAAAACTCTGAGCGATGCCATACCTAGTTAGTGATCTAAGAGCTCCTTTACGCTTTGGAATTAATTACAATCGTGTAAGACAAGGCGCTTAAAAACTCATAATGGATACCTCAGGGTTCAATTTTCGGTCTCACAGTGACTCGCGTCAGAAAACAAGGCATACGCAAATTGCTGGCAATATGAACAATGGCATACCAAGCTAGGTTATAATACGTTAACAATGACCAATAAATGTTAGACAAAGAAAAAAATCTTCGGAATTTTTATACATTTTCAATCTAAAGAAAATAAAACATTCAATACACTACGAAATGGGCTGTACTTGTTTTTGTACTTATTTGTATTGTGTTAAATATTGTAAAAGATTTGTTAAATTAAAAGTGTGTGACGCAACATGTCGAATGCTTAATACTGACTTAACTCATAAAAGACGATTTTTGGGAAATCGCAAAAGAAGATCTTGCTATGAGGTCTTATCCTACTTGTTGATGCATAAAAATAAAACTGATTTATATTAATCATTAATGAAAAAAACGGAAATCACATCTGACCTATCTGCTAATCGGTCAGTGTTCCATTAAGCGTGCGATGTGTCGATACTCTTGCGCCATCCCATGTTCCTGGCTCGGCGTGCTGTGCTAGCGCTGCTGCTGCGGCTGTGCATAACATTATCTAAAGGTACTAAATAACAAACGGTTCAAAAATTAAAAAAAAAAACATCCATTGAAATGCCTGACCAAATTGTTAAATCGTCATTATGGAGGGACCAACATTTATGGTAAAGGGCCCTCAATCCAGATGCACATTAGATATTTCTCAAACGATTCATGTTAGAGATAAACAAAATACATATTTCTAAGGTAGAATTTAGGTATTAAAATACTATATTCCATTCCTCAGAAATTGGGGGATAAAATGCTTTATTTTGACGGCACGGTTGGCGCAGTGGTTAAGCGATTGACTGCTGCGCTGCGTGTCACGGGTTCGATTCCCGCATGGAACAAATATTTGTATGGCATACAAGTAGTTGTTCCGGGTCTGGCTGTTTGTGTATGTGAGTTTAAATGTATGTAAACGCACCCACGATACAGGAGAAATTCCTAGTGTGGGGCAACGTTTGTTAAGAATAAAAAAAAGAACAAAAATATAGCTAGGATATTCCTCCGACCAGCCTATCCATTTGGCCTATTCATTTGGCCTATCCATTTGGTGAGTTATTTAACAAAATCCTTGGTCCCCAAACTTTTTGACGCCAAATTAGAGGGACCAAGAATTTTGTTAAATAACTCCGTATACATTGAGGTAGCTAAAATGATTGCAAAGGTAGTTAATAGTATTGAAATTTTATGTAGGCTAATTTGAGATCGAAGACTTGATCCCTCCATCTTGACGCTAACGAAAAATCAGCCCTTAGTATTAGAAGTTAGTCTGTTAAGCAAAAATATCCTGGAGCTAACGCAAATCTATAGACCCATATCCCTCCAATAAAAAGCTTATTTAAATGGGTTGAAGTTTTAATATTAATTCAAATAATGATGAAGTATATTCTATCATCGCAGATTGACAAAAAAAAAATAAAAGAAGCACATTTAATTATTTGGGAGAATGGTACTTTACCCATGTTACGAGAGAAGAAGTATGAGTGGTGTGAGGGTCGTTAAAAACCACCGAAATCGAACTCAAAAAAAAAAAATAGTCGTAAGCCCTTTCATCTCAGAATACCAGATTCACAAAATACTAGATTCTCAATTAACAGAAGGCCAATTCTCGTAATTTAATACGTTCAATAGTCGCAGTCTCATCTCGGCGACAAACACATATCAAAAACTTGTCAAAATGTAGGGAAATTAAAAGTATTTTTTTACAGTTTGGGACTGAGATCAGACTGTGAACGTTCTTAAAATTACGAGAATTGCCCCTCAGATTTCGGACAGTCGAAATCAAAATATTTATAAGAATATTATAAAAAAACCTAGCTAGTTTTTGCAGCAAATAGATTGCACATTTTGCATTAAAATACTGTTTGGTTTTCCTATATTACCTATTTTGTTTTATTGACATTGCCATGACGTTGAAAAGCCTTCTCCTAGTTTTTCCACATGTATGTATTTTATTATTAAATAATTAAATAAAATGGATCAAAGTGATATGACATTATGTCATCATTATTTAAGCCGAAAGACATCCAACGCTGGACATAGGGCTCCCCCAAGCACCTCCACTTCGACCGGTTCTGTGCTTCTCGCATCCAATGGGTTTCTTCACAAGGTCGTCGGTCCACCTTGTGGGAGGCCTTCCAACGCTACGTCTTCCGGTTCGCGGTCGCCACTCCAGAACCTTTGCTTTAGGCAGGGCACATTGCTCGCAATGTGCCCTGCCCACTTCCTCTTAAGTTTGGCAATTCTTCGGGCTATGTCGGTTATCTTGGTTCTCCTAAGAATCTCTTCATTTCTGATTCGATCACGCAGGGAAACTCCAAGCATAGCCCTCTCAATTGCGCTTTGGGTGACTTTTAGCCTTCTAATAAGGCCCATTGTGAGCGACCACGTTTCAGAGCCATATGTCATCACTGGCAACACGCACTGGTAGGAATCCGATTCCCGACATCCCCTCTACGATTACACAATGACCCCGTGTAGGCTTATAGTAAGCTTAAGTTTATAAGTTTACATTGTTACTAACGAGTAAGGAAGTAATTCTGAAATAAACGTCGAAATAAAGTCGTAAGAGCTTCTTACGCTCTACGCAGGCCATTCAGAACAAACCACATAATGAGATAAGCAAATTGTGGGAAGAAAAGCATCCACCACCTCCAGACTTCGTTAAACCCCAGGAACATTTTTCTCTTGGCCGTGATCTGCAGTGACTTATATGAAAAGCTGTCAATCGATTGCGTAACCAAGTAGGGCGCTGCAGTCACAATTTTTCGATATGGGGGTTTACTGACCCATTCAATACCCAGGGCGAGTGCGGTGCCTTGCCTTGCCCATCAGACCATGCCCCACTTGCTGAATGCCCTAAGTGCCCGTTCACCTGCACCATGGATGACTTAATGAATGCCACTGAAGCCGCTATCAACGTGGCCACCTACTGGGATCAAACAATTTAAAATATCGAAGAAGAGTACCATCGACACGAAAAGAATAAGAAAAAGTACCAGAAACAATTTTTCATTTAACTGTACTTCTGGTATATTGCGAATCTGGTATTTAGATAATCTGTTATATTGCGAATCTGGTATTTTGAGAATCTGGTATTCTGAGATCGAACCCAGCATAGACCGCGGCATGAGGTACGCTCTTCATCGAAACCGCGTAGCTTAGCGTAGTACTCTACGCTATAGCGCTACGCAAGGTCTGCGTAGGCCTTGCATGGTACGCTACCCCACAGTGCTACGTATGGTCTGCGTAGGCCTTACGTAGAACGCTACGCCACAGTGCTACGTATGGTCTGCGTAGGCCTTACGTAGTACGCTACGCTACCGTGCTACGCATGATAGTAGGCGTAGGTTTTGCGTAGCAGGCTATGCAAATGCTTCGGAGGCTTTGCGTAGTACGCTGCGAAATGTGCATCAGCATTGAGGGCCCATTTTTTGAACCCTTGCGAAACGAAATAAGACTTATAGGGAAATTAGTTAAAAATAGTAAAAACTTAAAGCAAAGGGCCATGAATTTCTTAAACGTGAATTAAAACTGTTATGATTAAATAATTTGGGCCCCTCAATCCAGACGCGTACATAAAGTGGTATAGCCTAAATCTCAGTAAGTACTATATCTGGGTTAATATTTTTTATTTAAGAATTTAGTTAAGAATTTCTTAAATATTTTAAGAAATTCCCAAATCTGTAGAATATGACATATATCATGGAAGGTATATATATAGGGAAGGCATGGGAAGAGGCACAAGATGCAATAAGCATCGTTTGCGACCTATCCAAGGCATTTGACTGCGTGAATTTCGAAACACTGCTCTTGAAACTTGAGCATTACGGACTGGGTAAACTAACTCTTAGCTTAATAAAATCATATTTAAATGATAGATTTCAGCAAGTTCAAATAAACGGTGTGAATTCATTGGGTTTAAGTCAAAATGGGTGTATCGCAGGGCTCAATATTGGGGCCGTTCCTATTTTTAGTATATATAAATGATTTACCTCATTTACTAAAAACCCGACCACAAATGGTGTTATTTGCTGATGACATATCACTGATTTTTAAAGTAGGCAGACGTGCACAGGAGCTTGACGACGTAAATAATGCTATGCTTATGGTCCATAATTGGTTTACTGTAAATTATTTAGTATTAAATGAGAAAAAAAATAAATGCATTAGATTCGCTTTACCGAATGTTAGAAGTAGTGAACGTCACGTTGTATTGAATAGAGAGATACTTGAATTCGTCGAAAATACGGTTTTCTCGGGGATCACGCTTGGCTCAAATCTGCAGTGGGGTCTCCACCTAAGATCACTTGCAGGGCGGCTAAGTTCAGCCGCTTACGCTGTTTGGAAAATCCGTCAATTAACGGATGTGGATACCGTGAGACTGGTCTATTTTAGTTACTTCCATAGTATCATGTCTTTCGGTATTTTGCTGTGGGGACGAGCTACAGATATTGATTCTATCTTCATTCTGCAAAAGAGGGCTGTCAGAGCCATCTACAATCTCAGCAGACGCGAATCTCTAAGGGAACTGTTTAAAAAAATGATTTGATTTGATGATTTTGTAATAATATCTTGATTTAAAAGAGTGTCCTTGGAGTTTCTTGCCCGTTCTTCTCCATAGAGATCTACGTTTTGGAATGGGCAACTAGCTTCAACTTTCTGACTAACTGACCGACTACTTAATTTTGACAATTCAAAATAGTAGATTTACAGTATGAAACTTTTATGTAGGCTGATTTGAAATCCAAGACTTGGTCCCTCCATCTTGACGGTAACAATAGTTTCGTATATTCTACTGAATTATTTTATTCTATCTACCTAATTTAGTACTTCTTCATCCAATTAAGCATACTTATTCCCTCATTATGATAATAGGCTACGTGGTATAAAAACGACGCTTGGAAATGTCTGATTGACGCACCATAAATCTTGGTCACCCTTCTTCTAACTTGCATTATATGTTTTAAGGTCTGTAGCTCGTGAATTCCAAACATTAGGGCTTTATTCATATTGTCTACATTTTCTTCAAAGTTGTATCAGTGGTTAGCAAAAATAATGGGACCTCTACGAAGCTCCGTTTAAGAATTTAAGAGTTTTAAGAATTTCTTAAATATTTTAAGAAATTCCCTATCTGTAAAATATGACATTACAGATTTATGGCGGTATGTCTAGGGCCCTCGCTGCATTATTGTCTGTACTGAGGAATCTGGAAAACATGGATTTATCTGAAAAAATACATAAATGCGACTCTTACAGGTTTTAATTAGAGACCTATGTGAATTAGTTAAAAAGAAATAATTACACAAAATATATTGTTAAGAAGTAAATTAAAATCGAATTGGACTAAAACGTCTGAACACTCTGAACTGAGAGCTCAATATTTTCGGCTTTATTGACTAGGCTCAACCTCATAGATTAACGCAAATTAGAATAACATTTTTAACTATTTCTTCTTATCGTACGTTCTTCTAAATGTCATACTACATAGAGAAAATTTATTTTCAAGTTTTTATAAGAGAAAAATTGGTAGGGTGACCATAATGTTCATAGTAAGTACCTGTACATTTTGTAAAGCGTAGGTAGTCGAAAAATCATAATATTTGCAGCTCTAAAAGTATTATATATATAATAGGTATATACCTACTGTTTACAATTTATTTTTCTTTATTTTTAATATCATTTTTAAATATGTGATGTTAGTCCTTATGGTACTAGTTGCCTAAAGAAAATAAAAAAAACATTTATTTAGCTTTAACAGTGTTTGCATAAAATGAAAGGCAAACTAACCGACTAGTAGTATGTTATACATGTCGGAGACAGTATGTCTGTCTCTCGTTAACACCAGGCATATTTTAATTACTGTGGGCGTTCTATGGGTAGTTTTGGTTATAGCGCAATAAAAAAACGGCTTGCAGTTCAAATCAGATTATAATTTACGAACAAGTTAGTCACAATAGCGAATCACACACTGTAGGTACACAACTCAACGATACGGAACGTGAGACAGTTTCTAAGCACATGTTGTCCGTACGATGTCCAATGTTTCGATGTTCCTGAGAGCTCTGCTCACACCGCTCTTGTAGCTCTAGCTCTCGTACCCCTCCACGAACTCAGGCTAGACTCTGTCTAGCGCCACGAGATGGCGCTAGCGTTCTGAATAGTAAAACGAATGACTCCGACATACATGTAAGTACTGTCATATAAGTAGTCATCGAATCTATATACGATGACTAATTATATGACAGTGATATAGGGATCACTGTAGCACCAGAGACGTCGCAATACGCATTTCGAACAAATACATTCCGATAAATAAAACACTATCGGTAAAATTATTTAAAAAAAAAACTATTTACTTCACATAAATGTAACCTTAAAATAGTCTTACGTCCTAAAAATACGAAATTGCAAGTAAGCGAAGTTATTTTTAGTTATAAGTGCAGTATATGGCTCCATTTTCAAAGATGAAAACAAATTGTTTCGTTAATTATTACAATACGGATATCAAATTTGAGCCCCAGTCAAGTATGTACCTAAATAATTTAAAATTAAACTGCAGCAGTCGAGGTTATTGTTGACGATCAGCAACCAATCGTTTTTATATTGATATGTTTATTTTTCTATAAATTTATTACCTAGTCTTTTGCTGACACTCTGTGAAAAATGGTAAAAATATACTCCTAAAGCTGTGATCGTGTTCCCATTCTAAATCTTCAAAATTAGGATCAGACAAACCGTATGTCAGAATGTGTAAAAAAATAGGTTGTTCTTCTCTACTATTGTAAAATTTAAGCATTAAATCAATAACAGACCATGCGGCCGTTCAGAAAACCATGTGTCTTATAGTAACCAAGAGATCAGCCGGTTCCAACTAGGGGACATACTCAATAACACCTAATATTCTAAACATTTTCCTTTTAAACTGATTGTTTCCTTTAAACTAACTTTACCTGTCCCATTCAAATCAAATGAGATCAAATTAGAAAGCTCGTAATTTGAATTTCCTACACATTTTTATGCAGACATTGTTAAAGCTAAATAAATGATCTTTTTTTATTTGCTTTAGGCAACTAGTACCAAAGTATGTAGTACCATAGTACCATTACATCACATAATTAAAAATTATATTAAAAATAAAGAAAACAAAATTGTAAACAGTAGGGACATACCTATATAATACTTTAAGCTGCAAATATTATGACTTTTCGACTAAAAAAATATGAAAGTTGCTTTACGCGGACGAAGTCGCGGGCAGAAGCTAGTTCTATATAAATTACAGTTAGTTTCGATATTATTCTTATATTAACAGCTATTATTAATTCAACATTAATATTACCTATAGGTATAATATTTTTTCTTATTAATAAGCAGTCTCTATGCAATAAAAATGTACTTCTGGCTCTACAGTAGAGCCAACTCTCACCTATTATCAAAGAACTTAATTATCAATAAGACCTTAAGTTACGTTGTGCAGTGTTATAGGCTGCACTGAGCTTTTATGAGCTTTGTTTTTATTGTCATCATTAATCCTTTTTACAATAAAAGGTACTTACCTACCATCTTGACGGTAACAATATTTTCGTATCTACTTACTTTGGTACTTCTCCATCCAATTAAGCATACCTATTCCCTCATTATGATAATAGGCTACGTGGTATAAAAACGACGCTTTTGGAAATGTCTGATTGACGCACCATAAATCTTGGTCACTCTTCTTCTAACTTGCATTATAGGTTTTAAGTTCTGTAGGTCGTGAATTCCAAACATTAGGGCTTTATTCATACTGTCTACATTTTCTTCGAAATCGTATCAGTGGTTAGCAAAAAGAATGGGACCTCTACGAAGCTCCGCTTAATAAAACTGCGTGAGCGCGCCGTTCTACACGTTTCAACCGCGCGGCCATAGCATTTAAGTTCTGTAGGTCGTGAATGCCAAACATTAGGGCTTTATTCATACTGTCTACATTTTCTTCGAAATCGTATCAGTGGTTAGCAAAAAGAATGGGACCTCTACGAAGCTCCGTTTAAGAGAACTGCGTGGCCGCGCAGTTCTCCACGTTTCAACTGATAACATTTAAGTTCTGTAGGTCGTGAATTCCAAACATTAGGGCTTTATTCAATGTGCATTTGGATTGAGTGATCTTTTTTATTTTGTGACAAAGTTGATTGTACATTTAGTCAAAAATAGTCAAAACTCATAGCCCAAAGTAAAGAAATTGTCACCCTCAAGGGTCTTCAGTTATTGCCGAAAATGTGGATCACTCAATTCAGACATTTTGCAAAAACGGCTATGAGCTAAATCTCAACAAAAACTTACCTACTGACTAAAAATATATCTTAAAAATTTGTTAAAAATTTGTCACAACAGTTTTTAAGCCCATCAAGGCATTTAAAGCTTCTTCCAGGTATCTTTGGACAGTATCATTGGATCACTCAGTACAGACACCATTTTGTCAGAGAGATCGTTGTAATAAGGTCTCGGATGACTTTTTTTATAGATCTATTGTTTATCCTAAAATGTACACGTTCCGAATATATTTGTACAATAAATATCATAACACAAATACCTTTAGCAAAAAATTTATGAGTAACACATGTTTTTAAATTTGCTGAACTGAGCGATCCATAAGAATACTTATAGGTAACTACCTGTTTCGTATTGATTTACAAAAACTACCGATTCATTTTTGTGCAACTTTATGACTAATGTTTTACATATAAATAATTTACATATACAGCTTAATTTACGACATATTACATTTTTAATTTTATTATCCTAACAATAAAATTAAAAATCACTTTTCCCTAGAAAAATGCAGTAGCATGACCATATAATATGAGATCATCGGCAATATAATTGATACAGTAAGGACTTACCTATATAATCGTCAGCTGTAATATCAATTAATGTAACCAGGACCTAAATTGACTTTACAGGAGAGGCAAAAACACGAAATTCTATTCACAAAAAGAGTGGTAACTTTTTGTGTTTTCATCCTATTGCAGTGCTGTTTAGAGCATTTTTCTCTTAAAATGTTGTTATCTGAAAGAAACCATAATGAAACCTATTATTGTATTTTCGAAGATGACATGGTGGCTACTTACGTTATTTTTTTTTTAATATCATGTTACTATAACGTAACCTAAAGAATATACAATCTAGTTTAACGTATATCACACAGTTTTCCAGGCGTGGACATACGTTGTGATAAGTTGATTGTAGGAGTTACTTCACTTGTACTAAGGTCTAATTAAGAATAAACTCTATCTTTTAATTAATTCAAGGAAAAACTTCTTCGTTATGAATACAACAGTTGCAATGATAGGAACATAGTTTAATTGTTAAGATGACATTCACCTTAAATTGCCCATCGTCCCTTCCGGAACCAAACGGAGAAGATCACTGGCGTTCTATTATTGCGGATTCTCACTGAATTAATGTATATTTCTCTATGCTAATAGTACAGACGCCAGCGGGTTTTGCTACCCGAAACTGTCAAATTTTCCCAATCAACCTTGAACCTTAATACTTCAGTGATGAAGTGAAAATCTATTTAAGAAATTTGACAGATTGTAGTAGCTTGATGTGCTGACGTCTGTACTTTCTAATGCCATACTAACTAAACATTTGACATACGACAACACTACGATCAGTCTAAACATTATTTTGTATTTATTATATTATTTCTATAGGCTGTTTATCGGTTTTGTCAGTGCCAGTTTAAGTAAACAAACCCAGCGCGCAATTTCCCATACAAGTTAATATTCAACAATACAAGTCTGTTTTTTTCCTCGCAAGTGTGTTGAAAAACGCCGGGAAATGAAAACAGCAGCTTATAACTTTATAGTATTTTTCTCTCAAAATGTTGTTATCTGAAAGGAACCATAATGGACATTTTTAATAATTTTTCTTTCTGATTCAGATGAACAAACAATAAATTAGTTGTTTTATTTTAAATTACTGCTGAGAAACAAAATATATAACAAATTCTACAACTTTTAATAGTGTATATCGTGTTTATAAGACAAGTTATTAAATTTAAATTAAAAAGCTTGCATGCAAGTACATTATTTGAGTACATTAAATTTCGTTCGTTCTTACACCACCTTACACCACGTTCTTACAAAAAAAAGTTGTTTTTTTTTGTAAAAATGTGGTAACCCCTCAACTGTCAAGTTACTGAATATATAATTAAAAGTCGAACCATAGGCTGCATGTACTTAGAATCCTTTGCTTAGGCAAAGGATTCTAAGTGTCCAGAAAGGGTGGATCAAACAAAAAAAAACTTAAGCCCCAAAGATTGATTATCTTCGAAACTACAATAGTAGGTTTCATTATGGTTTCTTTCAGGTAACAACATTTTAAGAGGAAAATGCTGTAAACAGCATTGCAATAGGATGAAAACACAAAAAGTTTTCTCTTTTTGTGAATAGAATTTCGTGTTTTTGCCTCTCCTGTAAAGTCAAGTTAAGTCCTGGTTACATTAATTGATATTACAACTGACGATTATATAGGTAGGTTCTTACTGTATAAGTTATATTTCCGATAATCTCATATATGGTCACCCACCCTACTGCACTTTTCCATTTGCGTTCCCATTGAGGGACCACATTTGAATTTTGAGCTTTTGATTGCATCAGCTTTTAGTAAAAGTTCTCAAACAATTGTAAATTCAGCCTCCATTTGTAAAAGTAGCCACTCAAAAGATACAATCGGTTAAAGGTGGTCCCTCAGACGTGACTGACAGGCATCCATATCTCAAAATCTAGTTAAAATTTATAACTGAAATGACAACTCTAAGATTTGTAAAACTAATTTAATGAATATCAAACCCTTCCTTTTCACAGAATAGAAAGAACTAGCATGCGGAAGGTGGTCCCTCAACCGATCCCCATAAAGTTCACCTTGAGTGGAGACCACAAAGGAATTTGAAATTTACTTGGGTCTAGCGTTAGTAAAAGTACTTGAACGATTGTGAATTTAACTTCTGGTTTATAAAAGAAGCCATTCCGAAGTTACAATCGATTTAAGGTGGTCCCTCAATTGAAATGTTTATTAAAAGAAAAATCAATTTACGTAGCATTCGGAAGTTAAATTGACGAATGCTACAGTCTATACTTTAGTAAAAATTTTTACTAACGATTCGAACTCAATGGGAACGCAAATCACTTTTCCTTAACAATAAAAGTAAAAATGTAATATCTCGTAAATTAAGCTGTATATGTAAATTATTTTTAAGTAAAACTTTAGTCATAAAGTTGTACAAAAATTAATCGTAGTTTGTGTAAATCAATACGAAACAGGTAGTTACCTATAAGTATTCTTATGGATCACTCAGTTCAGCAAATTTAAAAACATGTGTTACTCATACATTTTTAACAAAAGGTATTTGTGTTATGATATTTATTGTAGGTACAAATATATTCGGAACATGTACATTTTAGGATAAACAATAGATCTATAGAAAAAGTCATCCGAGACCTTATTACAACGATCTCTCTGACAAAATGGTGTCTGTACTGAGTGATCCAATGATACTGTCCAAAGATACCTGGAAGAAGCTTTAAATGCCTTGATGGGTTTAAAAAATGTTGTGACAAATTTTTGAGATATAAATTTAGTCAGTAGAGTGAGTTTTTGTTGAGATTTAGCTCATAGCCGTTTTTGCAAAGTGTCTGAATAGAGTGATCCACATTTTCGGCAATTACTGAAGCTGAAGGCCCTTGGAGTGACCATTTTTTTACTTTGGGCTTCGAGTTTTGACTATATTTGACTAAATGTACAATCAGATTTTGTCACGAAATAAAAAAAGATCACTCAATCCAAATGCACATGAGTAATTAAATTCGCTCTTGTGAAATATTTATATGAATAAAGATCAATCAATTAATTAATCATAACTATTAAATAAAAAAATCAAAGACAGTTTGAAGCATTCATTGCTTTATTACTTCATAATAAAGTATTACTTGAACTTTTATACACAAAGAAACAAATGGGGACAAGTCGGAATTTCCAAAACAAACTTTTTATGAAAACTGCCAAGCTCAAGATTCGACTAGACGTCATTTTATTAAACTATTAATATCTTCAAAAAGCGATAATAAATAATAAAACCTACTGAAGTCGTGGAAACTCTGCTCATTGTGTTGATATCCACAGTTGTCGCAACTGTTGATACATATAAGTAGTAACCATTGCGTTGAAAATATGTGATCTAGTTCAACAATCTGATTCATTTCCTATTTCATGTTTATCATAAATCTGATTGTTATTATTTTTCAGACAACGCATAAGTTCTTAAATACGATAAAATGTTTTACAAAAAAATATTGCATCTTAATAGATGTATATGAAAATATAAACAGTTTAAGATTAACACTGCTTTTGCTCGTTTAAACTATTGTAAAGTTGTAACAACTATAAAATGAATTACAAAATGCTCAATGTGTTACGGGATAACATTATGGCACTTTGACGATCTAACACTTACATCATGAAACTGTAATCTTAATCACTATGACACCGCGGGCGCTAGTCGAACTTCAACAATTATAAAACAGCAGCTTGGCAGTTATAAACAAGGGGGGCGATAGAAATTAAAAATCTCAAAAACTTTGACAAGCTTTACACACTGGCACCGATAAAAAAGTAAAGCAGGTACACCGTCAACTTTATACACGACTTGTCCGCGTGTTTCGTACACATCTAGAGAGAAAAGAGATTAAAGAGGAAACATTAGGCAGTGCTTATAAAATGGCACTACATACAAAGACAAAACAGAGTGGTCTATAGTGTTCTATACAACATTCGACGGTGATCAGTACCACTTCGAAGAGACAAGAGTCGCAGCTGTAACTAAATATTGTAATAGTTGGTGGGGGGGGGAGCTTCAGTACACTTTCAGTTGATTCTTGTCATCGAAGCCGGCCGAGTGGCCAGCATTGCGGACTATGAACGAGTTGCCGTCGAAGTGCATCCGCCTCTCGCCGCGTCTGTCGGAAGTTAACGTTCATTTACTATAGAGGTATAACAGGTGCAATCGTACTGAACAGTTATTGTAATGTTGATTGTTGACGAATTAATAGAAAGGGGCCATAGCAGACATGGCATGACGGGCAACTTAATTATAACCGTTAGATCAGATTAGATAAAAACCAGAAGACGGATCGTAAAAATTTAAAGAACCTAAAGCAAGGCGTAAAATCATTATAAATTGACAGTCGATTGTTGCCAATGGATCTAACGGCCGAACCCAATAACCTTTATTCCGTTAAAGACAAGATTGCTTCTGATGATAAACAGTATAATCATATCTGTCCTTAAATGTCGTCCCACAATCTCATTTTATATCTGTCTAGCGACAACAATAGATATAGTTCTATACTTTCCTCCTCCCGTGCGTTTCATTGGAGATTTTTTATAAAATAACTTCTTTGCATTTACCCGATTGATTACATTATTGTGAATGATTATCAATAGATTTGTTTTTTTTAAGTAAACATTGCATTGCTAGATAATATTTGTCTATTTATCATCTGTAGTAACTATCCTGTCAAAACAAATGCCTAGCTGTCAAGATGTTATAAGGATTCATATCTTAGCTTTTTTCATACAAATAGCTATCCGTAGTAAAGCGTGGGCCGGTAATATTCCTAGATTATTGGGACATTAAAAACAGAGATCGATAGGTTTATCTACCTACAGTATGCCTAAACTGGTCTTAATAAACTGTCAACTTCTGAATTAACCAGTAGGTACCAGAGTATCTACTGGTTAATTCAGAAGTTGGAATTAAGACAAGGTTTTAGAAGCCAAAGCCTATATACAGACAAGGTACAGTCTAGCTAGCAAAACAAATACAAAATATAATAATTGAAGGGTCTCACCTTACAAACAGATGCTGAGTCTGGCCCAACGAGGCGGTGCAGTGCAGAAACGGGCTCGTGATGGACGCCGACCCGTTGCTAGGGCTGGTGCGTAGCTGGTACTTGTGGCTGCAACGGTGAATCCTGCAACAACGGCAATACAAAACGTTTAGAAAGATAGCACAGATTTTTTATTTTTTATTTGGTAAGGTAATGTAGTATGGAAGGAACTGTCATCATCTGCCGAGCATTTTCCTAACTATGTTGGGGTCGGCTTCCAGTCTAACCGGATGCAGCTGAATACCAGTATTTTATATGGAGTGACTTGGATTTCCAACAGAGCCTACACCATCATAGATGCAAGTTTATACGAAAAGAAAGTGTGCGCCTCCAATCGTAAGGGACCACCTCATTCGCTTGACAATCTAGATACAGTTACGAGCATAAATGTATTTACTACACGGATGGACAGCTTAGCAATAATTTCAGATTTCATGATTCATCCATAAATATCTGTCGTCGATGACGTGATCATTTGCGATATACAAGTGGCTTAACTATGTCCAGCAGTGGACTGCGATTGGCTGAGGTGATTGATTAATATAGGTACAAGTGGCAGCACAAATATGTGACATCGAAGAAAAAAACACCCACAACTAGCTGACGATACAATTACAAGAGATGCCAAAATAAAGGAAGTTCCATCGGTATCAAATATATTTATGCTCGTGACTGTACGTAGGCACCATTATTATTATTATGGTCGACAAGGAACAAGTTAATATAATATAATAATACAAAAAAATAAAAATAATGCTAGGTATGCGCGATCCTGATAACAGTAAACTCTATTAATACTATTAATAGAAAATAAAGAAATCTCAATGTTTCGACATGTCGCCATTACACCCGTGCGAAGCTGGGGCGGGTCGAAAGCCAACTAATTATAGATAAAATATCGCTGTTTGTAGAGATTTATCTAGCTTTCTTGTTAAATCATTGGAAATAATTAAACTTTCATTTAAAGGACAGCTTTTAAAAATATTTGTGGTGAGATAACTATAAAAAATTCAGGCGGTCGAAGTTGAGCGTGTTTCAGTAACATTGCGAAGATGTAGATAACATTCATAACCCTTGTAACATTGATTTACGTACAAACCAGGTTGTGCAACCTCAACTATTGTAAGTACCTTTTTTAGTTTGTCAACACCAAATATTTGCTCGTGTCAATACTTATATACGGTTCCAATTAAAAAAAACTGAATAGTGAAAGAGCGCATGCAACATAAAAATACTACAGTTCTGAGGGGCAATTCTCGTAATTTTAAGAACGTTTACAGTCTGATCTCAGTCTCAATCTGTCAAAAAATACTTCTAATTTCCCTACATTTTGACAAGTTTTTGACATTTTTGTTTGTCGCCGAGATGAGACTGCGACTAGATTTTGAACGTTTTAAATGACGAAAATTGGCCTTCTGATCTGTCTCAATCTGTCAAAAATACGTCTAATTTCCCTACATTTTGACAAGTTTTTGACATTTGTTTGTCGCCGAGATGAGACTGCGACTAGATTTTGAACGTTTTAAATTACGGGAATACGGACCCTGAAGGCACTCGCGTGTATGAAACACTGCGGGTTCACTTGAGCCTGAAGTGAGCACATCTCCGCTGTTTACATGCTTGATCATCCTTTCAAAAATACGATATTATAAAAACTTAAAAAGACACGACAAAGTAAAAATTTACTTTAATTTTGGAAGTTAAAAATTGATATATACAGATATTGATTATATACATAATACTCAAGTATAATTAAAACCAAAGTTGCTAGAAAAGTTACCTCTAACATATGTATTTGTATGGGTAATGTTTTGATTCAACAAAAGACAGAAATAAGCTTTACTTCCCGTTCTCGCCTAGCCTAGCGCCTGTCTATCGTTAAATGGAAGTTTATTTACATGAAGCGTATAATGCCCCATTTTGTTTACGTGTGAGTTACGCATCGGTGACAAGAATTTTATTTTTTACCAGCTAGTCTCTAAGAATCAAGAAAATCATGAATTGCATGCAACTGTGTGATACTGTCACACTATTAGCCACGAAAAATATTATGGGATTTTTGTACATTTTTGCACTGACATGACAAATCCACAACCAAATGTAATCTAAACGAACCTATAGTGAAAAGTCTATTTGACACGGATTATTTTTAATAACTCCATTCGCTCAGATCTTCAAACATTTGATACTAAGACCTGACAAGTAAAGGAGTGGTGTAAACGCGTATTAAGTCGGATTAATTAAATAGAAGTGAGCCGACTAACGCGTCTCTTAAAGTAACGTTTGTCTCTTGTAAGGCTTCTCTAATTGGCCGGTCGGTGTTCCGATTGTAAGATAAGTGCGATATACATACATAAACTAACGCCTTTTCCCATGGGGACAGGCAGAAAATACGGAACGCCACCAGCTACGATCCCTACATACTCCCTAGACTTCGTAATGGCGATTTTTATTCGATAGAATATAGTAGATGGCATAGTAACTGGCATGCAAACTCAAAGGCGGTGGGCTGCTCACTTACCACCTATACAGACTCAGCGATACCAGAAGCATCGCAGATTGCAAGCACTTGATAGCGATGGTATGGTAACGGTAAGTATTTACTTCCCCAAGAGTTTCTTGACAAAAAGTACTAGGTACGTAGCTACAAAATATGATAATAGTGTATTTTAAGTTACCTGACGAGTCCATCCGCGGTCTGACTGACGCGCACGTTGTTGATGATCCAGTTGTCGATGCCATCGTCGGTCAGCCAGTACTGCGCCGCCTGCAGCAGCGACAGTGCCTCGTTCACGTACGACGGCCCGTGGCGGGACTCGCTGCACACAACAATCCCTCACTTAGGCCCGTTTACACTCAAAGCAGAGAGAAGACAGATGTCTCGAGCATCCAATAGGTTCGCGATATTTTTCAGCTTTGGTTTTAACGCAAATAATAACATATAGGTATTGGTTGTTTAAGAGACCGTGCCATTAATATGATTAATATGACACACCGAGTAGGAAAAATTAGTACGGCTTTGTAGATAAGTCTCACTCACACTGTCACGCAGGTCAGATTAACATCTGACTTGCATGACAGCGTTTTTCTAAAAGTCGATGTGGTATTACCGCCCCGGTTACTGTGCGTAACAAGAAAACAGTTTGTGTGAAGAAACGTCCTTACTTGTAGAAGACATTGAGAGTGAAGTCCTGGCTCATGTCGAGGAAGGTGTCGGTGGTGGTGCGTGTGCCGGCTGCGTCGACTAGGTATACCAGCGCACACTGCTCCGCTGTGAACGACACTCCCTTGTACCACATCTTCGCGTATCTAAATTTAAAAAAATCACGCTTATATTTCCAGAAATAAGGTAGAGGTTTATAGTACACCCACATAATATTAGTGGGCACATCTCGAGACTTCAGGCGCTATTAAAAATTTCCAAATGGAAATACCCAAAAGCTATTTGTGCGACCTGGGATTCAAACTCAGGAAGGCAGAAACCTAATAAAAAAACCTAATAACCTAATAATAAATCCATCCAAAGGTTGTCTTTAAAAGATCGCTCTTAGCGATAAGATCTTGATATATTTATGTTCTGTAATTTATATGGTGTACAATAAAGAGTATTCTATTCTATTCTAACCTATGCTTAACAGTCGCGCTTGCGTCCACTAGCTATGCCAACGAGTCAGACCAATATGTAGGTAGGTACAAATATCGCATCACAATTACATTTCTGTATTTATTGATAATAAATGGTGACGGTGATGGTAATGGTGATAGATGGACGACCTGCAGAGCAACATAGGGAAGTCCTGGATGAGGCTTGAACAGCTGGTCTGTGCGAGTCTGGTAGAAGCATGGCACAAAAAGAAGAAGGCCCATACTGAGCAGTGAGTGGATCAAGGCTGCCAATGATGATGATTGATAATAAGTAGGTAAGTAGCATTTAGAGAAACAGTTCACTATTTTGTTCTTATGGAAATAACTGTACCGCTATAAACAACAGTTTCACCACAAGAGACAGATTTATCTTTAGATTTAGTATTTTTTGGCTAAAAATACGAACCGGATCCGATGTAAATCTATTTGTGTTTTCTTAGAAAGAAATGTACCTGCCGTTATCAAGTTCATGTGAATAATAAAATAAACAAACAAAACAAAAAATAAAATAAAACTACATGAGCTACAATATTCGAGCGCAACGCATAATTTGTATGTTATTGATTATATGGCTAGTATCCCGGCCGTCCAGGCTCCGTGTGAGAACTAGGTCAGGTCAGGCAGATAAATACTAGAATATGAATTCTATATTATACAACTACGTTCAGAAATAATTATGAAACTAACTTGCCACCAACTCTCACCAGTATCAATAACTAGAAAAGAAGTTTGGTAGCTCTTCGATCATTATCTTAACTCAGAATCTAAAAGTAGATTGGTCTTGTATTCAACTTATCCTCTCAATTTGAATTGCTCCACATACTGTTGGTGTAATTTGCCAGTAGGTCTTCACCATACAGTTACGTGACAAGATTAGGTAAGTATTCAAGGTAAGGCCTCACAGACAAGATAGGAAGATGTTTTATAAGTTTAAAAATTTCAGGTTCTTAGTTCGTAAGGTAGGGTGCAATTTGCAACGACTTTACTTTACCAGCCAGGACAGCCTGGCTTAGCATTAACTGCTGACCACTATATTGTATATTCTTAAAATTACTTTATTTCCACATTACTTGTAGTAATGTTTTTCTTGTATCCACTAAACAAGCGGTCGTTAGTATAATGGCGAGTTTTAAAAAAGGTTTGGCTTTGTACAGCGCGTATTCTTTATCACTAAATAGGACAAACATCCATGCGTAACTTCTTGCATCTTCTTCGACCATTAGTACTCTCAGAAAGTACAAGTCCCGACAGCCGTCCTTACGTCCTCACCGCCAAGGCCTGTCGCGACGCCCCCATATATACACCATGTCCATCCCGACCCTTGCTCGAGCCAGCCTGCCCCGCTGAGCCTGTAGTTTTAAATTCGTCCCTAAATAATTCCGATCCAGCCTGTCCCTTTTCTACCAGCGACGCCCTAAGCTGAGTTACCCCACAGGGGGACGGGGGTGCCCTTAGCGTGTAGTCGCTTAGTTTTTAAGTTTTTTAAGGCCTGGCTGGAGGCCTTAATTTATTGAGCCATCCACAGGCAAGTCCGGTAGAAAAGTCCAAGACGCGAATCCAAAAAAAAAAGTCTTCGGCTCACATAGCGGACGTCCTCCTAGCTCACCGGGCGCACTAAAGCTTAATGTGTCATATGCACCTCGGATACTACTCGTGACTAACTTGTTATTGCCCTGCTGGTGTCGGGCCTGGATCTCGACTCGTGATCCGTAGTGGTAGACGCGCCCGTTGGGGTGAATGAGCGCGGCAGCAGCGCCCGAACGCGATAGAGCCAGGATAATATTGTTCTTAGCGTTGGTTACGCGCACTGCACCGTCGATCGTCATGTCCACTCTAAATAAGAAATAATAACTTTTATTAAAAACCGATCCATTCCATTTCAAATTAAATGGTTTATCTAAACCAATGTTACTTTGGGACCAACCAGGTGGCGTGGAAGTTACCAAAGCAATTAGTATACAGTCACTAGCTATAAATGTCATATATATATACATATATATATACTCTTAATACTTTACTAATTCAATCGATGAAACTGCTTGCCCTAGCCTGGATAGTTCAAAGACATTTCTCCATTAAGGTTTGCAGAAACTAGGACGCCGATTCCTACCCTTAACTTTTTTCCTTCTTTAATCACCATAATTCCAGTTAGCTTCCGCCTCGCAATCACGTCGTCTCCCGTCACCTATTACCACCAGTAAGTTATTAAAGGCTGCTGCTCTCCTTAGAGACGTAAACCTATGTAGGTAATTGTACTTACTTAACTCGGTCTCTCAGGCGCAGGCAGACGGTGCCGTGAGGAGTCACTGAGGCATTGTATCCAGCTCCACCCACTACATCCGTCATCTATGACAAATTCAAGGTAAGTTTAGTTTTGTTTTTCCATTGAATTTTACTTACAATTTTAGGTGCAAACGAACGTCGACAACAAACGAATAAAGTTATTTTGACCACATAGTGGACGTGAACACACAAATTTGTTTTATTTCCTAGACCCTAGAGACCGCTAGGGGAAAAAGGTTTCGGTATAAGTGTGAAGTAATGAACGGCTAGTAATGATGCGGACGACGTTACAGCATAATTAGCCTACAAAGCTCCCACTGCTGGGACACCGGCCTCCTCTCTGTGAGAGGAAGTGAGGTGTAATCCACCATGCAGGCCCACTTGGGTTGGTAGATGTCTCGAAGATATGTCTTCGAGTTTTTGGTTCCAGGACATGTCGGTTTCCTCTCGATGTTATCCTTTACCGTTTTGAGAGCAGTGGTAATGAAATTAAAAAAAAAAACAAAGTGAAGCGCCTGTCTGGATTCGAACCCACGACCTACAAACTCGGTGAGTCGCAGCCGTTACCACTGGGCCACCACCGCCTCTTATGCACCACTGCGCCTCTGCTCTCCCCACGTTACGAGAGTACGTAAGTGGACTTGAAAGTAGCATGCTTACCATCTGCTACTTCAAGACTTGTAAAAGTGTGGTTCTCCGAAAACACGATCACACTTTCGTGTGATATTAAGTTAGACGTATAAATGGCGAGTATGCTTAATTGTGGACTTGCCTCAAGCTCGCGCCAAGTATCAGCGTGGTAGATGTCATCTCCCGGGTAGAAGGGAGCCTTGCGCTGCAGGGGCGCGCGCCACGGTGGCTGCCATCCTGCCGCGCCCACCAGCTCAGCTTGCCCTAGACCACCCTCGAGAAACTTGCTGTAGTCTTGGAAGGCAGACAAGTTGGACTCCTCCTAAATTAAGCATAAAAATACAATCCAAAAAATACTAAAAATGCGCTTAATTACGCCAAGTTCTTCAGTTCTAGTTTTCTGCGTTATTAAACTACATCTATCGTGAAAATGTGACGAATGTCATTTTTTTACAAATATGTCGCAATATTAGCTAAATTAAATAACGCCCCGTCTTCCGGCATTTCAGTCTCAATTAAAAGCGAAATATACTACTTAAACAAATAAATAAGTAGATACTCTGGATCGGAGACAATTTAGGTGCAGAAGATTTGCTGTTTTAAGTCCCGGAATTTTTCGACGGAAGGTAGGGAAACCTTTCGTATGTGGCTTGGCTCACATTCCCCCATCGAACAGTCGGTAGCGGCTAAATACGCAGATGCTACAGATAGACCTAGCAAAGCGTACAGAAGATTAGATAGCAGTCAATCATCATATGACTTCTCCCGCTCTGGGCGGAGCGGGAGGGCGTGTCAGACTTTTACTGACTAAAACCCACCCGTGTTTCTTCAGTTGCCTGTGCCAGGGGCCACGGTATCTCTTTCGAACAACCCGCGGCCCTGACAGGCATTGGCCCTAGCGGACCCCGTCAGTTCGTGCTGACATCTCTTTGAGGCGCGCGTGGAACATAACGCACCGTCGACCCGGGCCTGGTCCTTACCGGGCGGCGAGCTGCCCATTGCTCGCCGCCCGCAAGCCCGCGCCTACGGTGGCCGGGACTCAGCTGTTGACTCCCGACTACCAGGGCATCCCCTGCGGCGATTAGGGACGTGAGGGCGCAGAGATTGCCTGTCCCTCACGCACTCCGCCTCCTCCTTCCCTCTCGCTCCATACCATGGCCTGGATCAGGGCCGGACGCGAGAGATGGTCGCCGCCGATCGCCGCCACGAGGACGCGGCGGTGCTCCACCCAAGCCGGGCAGACCTCCACCGTATGCTCCACCGTGCCCTCCGGGTGATCCACATAGTGGTGAAACCCTGGCGTTTCCTCCCGCCTTATCCTGAACAGGAACCTCCCGAAACAATCGTGTCCGGAGAGGACCTGCGTCAGGCGGAAGGAAAGGGCGCCGTGGCCTCTCCAGCCACTCCTCAAAGAGGGGACTTATCGCCGCAATTGTGGCGTACCCAGCACTGGGTTGCGAAAATCGCACTCTCCATGTCACCATGATATCCCGCCAGAGCTCTGTCCGCTGTACCGTGATTTAGCAGTCTGAACTATAGTTTATTAAAATATCGACATAGTGCAAATTGAAATACAAGTCTAAAACAAATACTTAAATTGTAAACACTCGAAAACGCGAGCAGTGTGACGATGATTGATTCACACCAAGCTTCGGGAAAGAAATTACATAATAGGCACTCCAGCAAGAACTGTTACGTCAGAATGACATTTTTCTAGTATTTTACTACTACTTGTTAAGCGGTCAGATAAGCTGATATCAGACGCTTCACTCGAGTGACAATTAAACGAACGACGACACGACGACGACATTTAAATGAACGTTCATCTCCCCATTTCCTATAATGTTCCAGCATTCGGAGCCGACTGAAACATTCCAAATGTTTAAGTCGTTTGGATTGTTTGACCAGAACTCTTTTTTCGTTTTTTATTTATTGTGTTCAGATGTTTCAGTATGCTAAATAAAAGACAAGGTACAAAAAGGTACAACTGAACAAACAGTGAAGAGTATGATATCAGTGTTACCACTGGTTTTGTATTGTAACCAGTGGTAACACTGATACCTCTACCTACCTTTACCTCTTTTACCACTTGTAAATATTACCTATGTACGAGTATTATTATACTCGTGCATAGGTAAATATTTTTTGCAAGTTATATATTTACTTTTGAATTATTATAAGTAAATGCCTATTGGAGTCACATCACCTGATTGTAGGAGTGCGCTGTATAGACGCTTCTAGGTCGGACAGGCATAGTCACATCCTTTCTAAAATCTGCATTTGCCATTTTAATACTTCTTCAACTTATAACTGTTAAGGTTTATACACTATTTTAAAAAATACATGAACAACAGTGACTATCGACACTGGAAAATGCTACATAATATAAATCATACTACACGGTAGGAAAGTAACGGAAGAAGTCATTTGTCATTTATTTATTTCCTAGTTCAAAATTTGATCTACTTCTCTATGGCAATGAATAATTATTTAAAATAGTTGCTGGCCACATAACACAAAAAGGTTTTTGAAAAAAAACCTACGAATTATAAAGCAGTCAGAAAAGTTAGAGCGGCTAATCATGTGGGATTCCCTACCCTGCATTCAGCTGTCAGTAAGCATGTGAAGAGAGAAAAGAAGAGAAATTAATTCTATAACGCTGGTGTCCAAAATATGGCCAAGGCAGTTCTTTCAATGCTGAAATATCCGGCAGGGATGGTTTGTACATGCAAGTAAAAATTGATTCTTAATAGGTATCACAGTATCTACATCCTGATAGATTTAATGGCGTAGCATGGCGGGAGCAGATTCATATATACCAACGAGTACGAATGGTCAAAAGAAAATCTAAGTTATCCGAGGCGGGGTGGTATTTTTGAGCTCACTTCGCGTGCTCTTGCAGCTTCTCTAATTTAATTTACTACTCTGTATAGGTGGACAAGGTAACTGCCTTTTTTGTATGAAGCGTGTTTCGTGCCCGCTTTGGACACTCTTGCAGTCAAGGACCTAACTCCCATTTCTGTATGAATTGTCTTATGAAAATATAACTTATCCGAGGCGGGGTGTTGTTTAGTGCTTGCTTTGCTCGATCTTGCAGTCTACTTTTCTGCAAGATTATGACCGCTATACTAATGGTTTGGCAACGAACAAATAGAGCCAAGCTGAAGTGACAGTGGGCTGGCCACAGCACTCAAATGCACCTGGACAGCAAAGTTGCAGCAAATGCCAGAATGAAATCGCGGTCGAGGTCGATCACGATGTGGATGACGATGAATATCAATCTAGCGGCGGGTGTACGCAAACGGTTACATGCCTTCCCATCCATTACTCAGACCAGTTCCGAGCTCGCAATAAGAACTGGCAAGGAGACAACATTGCACACAGAGGCCGGTGTCTAAATAATTTGTAGTACCTAACGCTCCTGCTACCTACGCTAACTGGTCACTCACCTTCAAATCACCCTGGTGCAAATACAATATTACCAGTTGTTCCCCGCGCAACTATTTTTCTAAATGAGAGAATACGCGTTGAAACAGCCTACCCCGGCTAAGACCTAACCGCTAGCGGGCAGGCATAGGTAGGCAGGTAAGGTACAGTCGAGCAACGCATTTAGTTTACATATGATATGTGTGGGTGCACTCACGGTTATATATACAAACACCAAATAAAACGAGCGAGCTCTGTGTTTAGGAGTGTGCGTATGGCACGATAGTAATCATCATTGATGTTATTGAATGAGATATAATATTTCACTTTAAATCACTATAGCGACCTTGGCGCAATCGCTATCGTCTTTGGTCAGTGAACGAGAAGTCGTAAGTTCAAACTATGAGTGCAACAAATGTCTTTTTCTTTTGTATTCATTATTTGGTTTAAACATTACTTAAAAGTTGAATTTGTAACGATTCGATCCCATTCATGGATGAGTAATGAAGTTTGCAACGTTTGAGACGGCCACGGTCAAGCACCCTATTTTATAAAAAATGAGCATTCTTTGTTGTCAGTCTACAAGTATTTGAATTACTGAGTTTATTGATTGCTACTCGTATTCTTGTGCAGATTTATTTCTGTGGATCCAACATTTATCAATGTTATGTGTATGTTAAAAAAGGCAGAAATCGTTGTTCTGTATGAGCAAAACGTATCGTACGAAAATGCAAGGCGCCTAATTATATCGGTGAGTAACAGTTTGATTTTACGTTGATATTATGCCTACTTCAACTTAACTAACTCGTCTCACCTTCCAATGCTTGGGTCCAAGGAATAAATTAATGTAACTGAAGTGCAATACTTACCATAGTTATAATAATATAGGTAAATTATCATAAATGTAATATAGTTTTTTTTGTCTAAGATTTTTATTTTAATAATTTGTACTTAGTCTAGCCCATTTTTGTCCCATCACGGCACGGGCCTTTAGATAGATTAGAGAAAAGCCTTCGAATAACGTAAATAAAAAATAGATAATAATTAAATATGTCGGAGTCATTCGTTTGACTATTCGGAACGTTAGCGCCATCTCGTGGCGCTAGACAGAGTCTAGCCTGAATTCGTGGTGGGACGAGAGCATCTTCGACGTGGGCTAAAACTAAAGGCAAATTCATTGGCTCGGCACCACGACATCATGCAAGGCACAAGGTTGAACCCTTCTTGTTCAACCGCGTAACAGCAACAGCACACAATGTGTGCTAACAAACTGTGAGAAATCACCTACATTCAGCTGGTTTACGTTGCAGTAAGCCAGCGCGGAAGATTTTGCTGTCCACTGCGCACCGACAAAACTGACTACAGTTTGCTAGGTCATACATTAATTTTGATTGGAAGAACAATATGGTGATAGAAAACAAAGGTTTACCGACTCATTATTAGTCGAATTTATTTTTATTAGTAGACGACTATGAACCTTATCTTTATGGAAATAATGTTCATATTTGTTAAGCGAATATGAACAAATACAAACCGAATGTGAACAAATAAAAACTTTGTCTTTGTCAAAAAAACTGATAAACAACAGTGTTTTACTCATTTGAACATCTAGTAGGTCTGGATAGCTAAAGAATATAATACGTTTAAAACCAGTTTGCATTAAATCATTGTATCGGCCACACAAGTTTTTTTTGCTTACATACAGCCCACACCTAATTGAACCTTAAAACAACCTTTGTAAAGAAGGCATATTGGAAGAAACGATACGGATCATTTGCTAATGACACAAGCGATAAGCTCGCTCATTCCAACCAATACCAATGTTTACCCAATAAAAAAATAAAATGATTTTATTGGTTTTATTTAATTAACTTTCTAGTTTTTTGCTTGAGTGATTTTTTTACCACAAAATTAAAAAAACAAAAAGTAAAAAGCAGCAAAACAAAATTCGTCAGTTGGGATCGAACTCATGTCGTATAGCTTGCGTCAGTAGCTCTCGTAGGCGCTTACACCACTTAGGTATGGAAACTTTGTTATATCAGATTAAAATATGGGCTCATATTCCTTCATTGTGTACCCGTTTATTTTATCTTTAATCTCGTCTTTAAATTACGTATACCACACAATAATAATGACAGTCCAGTGACTGTCATAATTATTGTGTGGCAGTTAAATAGTTTACATACGCATACATCAGTATGTATGCGTTTGTAAACTATTTAACTGGGCCCTGTGTACCACCACCAGTGCTTCGCCGGGATTTAGCATACTCCAATGAGAAACAAAATCACCAATTATGTAGTTATACAAAAAATATTTACAAAAAAATACAAAAATATTTATTCCTTCTCAAACATTGTGTCATACATAAACAGGCAGCCCCAGGAAGTTACAATAGTACTTGTGTCGGAGCTGTCTCGCTCTCCCTATGAAAATGGAGTCAAAGAACAGAATAAAAATACAATAAAAAAATAAATAATAATGAATTAATTAAGCAGCTCACGATGTGTGAGGAGTGCACGTATTTGGATGTGAATAGGTGTGTGTTTTGTGCTTGCGTGTGTATTGGGGGGTGTGTGGGGGGGGGGTGCGTGTGTGTGTGTGTGTATGTATAATTATCCAGCATGTCAGCCTACTCTGATCTAAGCTCTGAGTATCTGGGTCAAAAGGAAGACATTTATATAGGGTCAAATTAAATTAGTTAGCAAAACTCTGCTGGCGTGATGGATATCGATATCTAAACACGATAAAACAAAATAGAAAATAATTTGACGATGTTGTTGTAGGTCATCGACCGCAGGTAGTGTAGTCGCTTGAAATATCAGTTTAAATACAGTTTATTTGTGTAAACTTCACAAATGTGATGGGTATTAACATTTCAACAGGATAAATCAAAAGAAAACAAATTTTCTCAACTCATACTGCAAGTAACATCACTACAAGCGGTCGTTGACCCCACAAAAAAACATTGTCAAATGAATTTTATTATTTTTCGTATTTAGATATCAATACCCACTACCTACGTCAGCGGAGTTTCGCTAGTTAATTCAATTTTACCCTGTTTAGACAATAATTCGCTAAGCAATGAATCTCACGAGATAGGTTCTTACAAGCGATTTTTATTATATAGATTTTTACTAAAATCATTGATTATTGGATTCGCCTTTATAATTATTAGTTTAGGTACCTATTACGCATTGATTTAATAAAAGTGCATAGTTGCTGCTATCTAACTGTGTAATTCAGTGTAGTTGGTATTTACTCAAAGAGATTACGCGTTCCACGTTGTATCACGTGTGCGTTTTTTATAATGTGGCGTCATTTTTACTAAATACTGTTTAGTCGAATTTAGGATTATCTGATTTTGTAGTCAATATTTCAGAGATCACTCAGAGATGCAATTGATATTCTCGTAGGGTTATCGAGTTCAGAGCTTTATAGCATTTACATTTCTGTACCGTCACATGTGTAAGGAAACCTGGTAAACGGAACACACTTAATCGGAAGTCAAAATCGCCAATAATTAAAGTGAACCATTTAGTTTACAATTATTTGGAGATTGTAAGATAAAAATAATTGACAAAGAATTTATAATTCCGGTTTACAGAAATTTAACAACAAATGAAAAAACACTATATTTCAAATTAACTTTACTTTAGTCGATTTTCGCTAGTGTAACATTTCCTTTATTACTCTTACTATTGAGCTCACTAAAAACTATTCAGTGTTGCCGAGAATATCAGCCACGCGTATTGCGGAGAAAGTATCAACATTATCATCAATATAATTTACAGTTCTCAAATGTGGAAACACTAGCGCGGCCACGTTTCGCCAATCTTGTTAGTTGTTCGCTCTTCAGTCATTTTATATCATCATATTCATTTGGCGGAATTTTATAAGGGAAATACATTAAAAATGAGTGCTCCAGCACCGACGCCTGCTTATAAAATTGGAATCGTGAAGCAGGTAATTCAACAATAACATGTTTTTTTTAATTCTCCTAAACAGTAAGCCAAGATGCCTCGTGCCGATCTCGTTAAATCTGCCCCGTTGGCACCACATCGCGCATATGATTTGAAGCGTATTCCATAATCCCCTATATGCTTGATTTCAACTGTTCATCATATTAATTTGTATTAATGTAGCGATAGCTGCTGCTTGTCCATTTTGTGCCAGCTGGCAGGTCGAGATGGAGTCGTGAGAAATAAACGATAGCTACATTTATTTATGTTAAAACGTGCTTAATACTAGAAATATCAATTTGTGCTAAACAGGTACTATCCGGTGACACGATTGTGATAAGACGACAGCCTCAAGGAGGGCCGCCTCCAGAGAAAGTAATCGCGCTGTCTGGCATCACCGCGCCCAAGCTAGCGCGCCAGAAAACCGCCAACAAGTCAGTATTTACACATCAAGTAAACAATTGTTGATTCAGTACACAAAAAAACGATAGCTTTATGTCATTAAATCAAATTTTCATGCCTAGAATATGAATCACAACATTGTTAAATCATACTGGGTATTTAGTTACTGTAATCTGTCTGTAAATGCATAGTAATATTGTTCAATATATTGGATCCTGAAAACAATCTTCTTAAACAAGCAAACTTTGGGGTTTTGGGCCCGCGGACCGGTTAACTGCATAATTTATGACAGTTTATCATAATATTTACCATTTAAACACACATTAGTCTTAATTAGTTCATTTTCGTGCTCAATATACAGTGCAGTATGAAAGGGAACATAAATCATCCCTTCTGTTCACAGTAGCTAAGCGATATACTATATATAAAAGATCAGTTGACCATTAAAAATTGTAGCAGAGATGATTGCCTAGAGTAAACAGTTCAAGCAAATTACTCAAGGCTCTTTTAGTGTATTCAAATATATATATACAGCTTTATATAATTATCATTTTGTTAAGTACTCTGCGAAGCAATGGCGAATTTAATATGTAATCTGATATATGTTCTCTGGCGTGACAAAATTTTATACACTTGTCATACATTACATGACTAGATGCCATGACGAGTGTTGCAGATGATCATTCCAATAATCACGAGAAAGTCAAAATCTTAGATTGTTACAACCTTTTTCTGTATATTAGCTAAGTACTGCCGTAGTCTACTGTGGTGGCACAATTTATCAAAACACATAAGCAAGCTAGCATTCTGCCAATACATTTTGCTGCTGTAGGTACATAAGCTAAAGTTGTGCTCACACTAAAATAGTTGCTTGCTTTCATCTTTCTGCCTGTTCCATATGGTAAGGTAACATATGGTGATAGGTACTTAGAGATTGTAGTGATAATTTAATTCAAATGATTGTATTGAGGTTAAGTATGAATGAATACAGTTCGTAAAATTGTTCTATTATTAGAAACCGTTTATGAACTTCTGACTAAGAACATAATAGTCAAGTCAACAAAAAAAGCCTGAAAAAAAGGGAATTGTTTCCTTTCTAATTTCAATGTCAATACTTTTAATGCAGGTGACTATCACATAACATTTAAAATGCTTCAGAGCAATTTCCAATGGATCTTAATTATTCCTAGACTAACAATATTCTCTGTCTTTACATATTGAACGACTACTATATTTTGTTAGCCTTAGTAAAAAAATAAATCCTATGTTTATTGAGGTTACCGTTAAGTCAGTAAGTACTGAAACATCTATTTCATTCAAGCATTATCCTTGCTGCCACATATATCTCTTCAAGGTGTAGATGTTACAGATCAGCTACTGATGATGTGGAACATTTTCTCCTATTTACTATAAATAAGAAGTAAAAGTCTTTCCTAAATGGTTACCACTAATTAGCACTCTATTGATTTCATATTGTGGGCATAGGCCCACAATATGAAATCAATAGAGTGTTTAACAAATAATTGAATTGTTAAATCCATGTTTAAAAAAAATACAATTCAGGGTTATTATTTACAAAAAAAAGATCTTTATAGCAGAAATAACACACACATAACATCACTTTTGTATTCTTCAAAAGGTTAGGTAGAGGTGTGCCCTATTTTTTTTCTAAAACATCCTCTCTGGGGTCGCTGTAGTAGAAGAGATAGTGTTAAAATATTACTATGTATATATAAATTTGGATAAACAAAAAAACGCGAATAAAGTTTACATACAAGCTTCACATAATATACTGCCTTTGAATCACTCATTATACCAGGAAGTAATTTACTCTTACACACAATGAAGTGTGTAAGTGTAAATAAAAAAAATACACAATTTTTTTTTAACTAGGGCTTGGATTAAAATGTTATTAACCAAAAAATATGGACAATAAGCAAATGCAATTTTATTAGAGTTTAATATAGAATAGTAATATTATAAGTTACGTAGTATAGTGACATGTTATTATACATCCAATTTTCAGTCATTACAGACATAATGGGTGAGCAGAAGCATGGACCATATTCACATATCATGTATGAGGATCTTAGTTCATGATAATGTATGCACATAAAATAACATCTTATATAAAGCAGTGCATGTAAAAACTGAATTTTATCATCAGGTCTAATTATACTTTAAGAATATAATAAATACGTATTTTATGAATCTAATATCCAATATCCAGGCCCTACTTATACTTATGGAAGGTTTGCATGTAAGGTCATCATCCAATCCAATACGTTATCTGAATTTCATTATATAATTATTATAAAATAAATAACATTACTGACTGGCATTTCAACTGGACAACAAGCATTAGCCTACTTTTTGTAAAACTATGAATGTTAAGATAACTTACTACAAAAAAATGATCCTTTATTGAAACTCAAAAAATAATACAAATGTTGACTGTATTATTTAATAAAATCCGAATTGTGCAGTTATTGTAATTTTTATTATTTACTGCTGAACTTTTATTATTGATTCCAAAATTAAATGATCTTGATAGATATTAAAGACGATATGATACACATAAGACATACATATATGTAGAAGTCTCACAAACGCAGTTTTTTCTTCTTTTTGTGGATGATGATGACCCATGTTAACTGCTACTCATGCAATGCAAGTACTCTGTACTTGTTATTTTAATATTATGTTAAAGATTTAAACTGCTTTTCACCTAATTAATTATTTTCATTATTTTATATTTCATGCATATGATAGGGCAAAAAAGAAAACCAAGTAGGTATATCTGCATTTGCTATTGTTGCTTGTTGATATTGTATGCTGATGTATTTTAAATTGTACCTATAACAAGCAATGCGAAACATTTCTGTAGAACATTACAAGCAATCAATAATCACCCTGAGGCCAGTGCAGCCTTGTATTTTGTATTACAATACAGCTGTATTACAATACAACAATCAACTAATAATTGCTACGCTGTTTTATTAATCTCTATACTAAACTTACTGTTGACAAGAGACTATAAATTTATTTTCATCTTATCAGTGATACGGAATCAAAGGATGAGCCTTTTGCGTGGGAAGCCCGTGAGTTCCTCAGGAAACTAGTAGGCCGAGAAGTGATCTTCACTGCTGAAAAACCACCAAACTCAGCTACCAGAGAGTACGGCAGTGTGTGGGCTGGCAAAGACCCCACTAAGGATGATAACCTGACTGAGATTCTCCTTGCTGAAGGCTTGGCAAAGGTCAGAGACGGTGGCAGAAACATACCGCAATTAAAAAGGCTGGTAGAGATCGAAGATGTGGCGAAGTCACAAAACAAAGGCATCTGGGGAACAGACCTTCAAGTAAGTTAGCAACTTTTTAACTGTGAAAATATCCTCAAATTTTTGTTCCTTTTACAACAGGCAACCTATGCTTGGTGTTAGTCCTTTCTGGAGAAAATCTGGTTTGGGTCATCAAAAAAGGTAAAGGTTGTATGTATACTAGATCATTATGTGAAGACATTAAATAAAACTGTAATACAGTAGGTACTTGGGTATCATACATTATAAGTATTTATGATAGACCTTCAAATATAGAAATTTAGCGGAGCAAAGAAAAAAAATGTTAATTAATTCAAGGCATCAAAGTCCAGCAAATGTGAATATGGCACTTGCTTTAGAGTGGACTCCCAATCTCAATGAAATAGAAGAAAACAAATGCAAATAGTATTTGAATTTGATAAGTTTGAATTATATTTTGTATTATGCACAAAAAATATTTTTGATTTTGAAGTTGGTGGCAAAAAAAGTAAAACAATATAATACCAACTTTCAAAACTATGTTTTTTTTTTGGTCGTTTCAAACTCTCACTTTTGAATTGCATCAAACAGGATCATATTCGAGACCTCAAGACTCCCGGAGAAAACCCAAAGGCGTTTGTCGCTAAATTCGGATATCAGCCGGTCAAAGCCATCATCGAGTATGTACGCGATGGTTCCACAGTCAGGCTTTGCTTGCTGCCAGACTATTACCAGATCACGCTCATGCTGTCAGGTATTCGAGTAAGTATTATGTCATTAAAATTCTTAGTACTCTACAGAACTACCAATTGTGGATTTACACAAAAGTTCAGAATAAGCTCCGGTTATTAATATGAACTTTATAATTTATCATCAATTGCTTTTTAGTGCCCTGCAGTGAGACAAGATGGTGAATCTGAGCCTTACGCTGAAGAAGCTCGCTTCTTCCTCGAGTCTAAGCTGCTGCAAAAAGATGTGGAAGTCATCCTTGAGTCAGTCAACAATAACAACTATGTGGGAACTATCTTGCACCCACAAGGAAACATCGCTGAAGCTCTGCTAAGGCAAGGCTTTGCCAGATGCGTTGACTGGTCCTTGGCGGTCATGAAAGCTGGTTAGTATAGTTTAGTACCTAACAGTTCCTTAGGCAGTATCCACCAGAAAAGTCATATACATGTTGAAACTAGTGGAGCTTACGGTTTCACAAAAATAAAATGTATTGTATTAAAAAAATATAGAATAAGTTAAATATAAAAAAACATGAATACTTTTTCCTATAGGTTGGACACCACCCTTGGAATATTTTGGCACTTGATCGAATGTTGAGTGCCAAAAATGCTAAGTATCATAGCAACACCGGTTAACATGATAGGTTCCTTGTTGCCACATTTTATTACACTTTTACCTGTAGCATTATAGCTATTTCCATGAAGAATAGGTACCTATACTCGTGTACGTAGTTAAAAAAGTGTAAACAAGTCGTAAAAAGGGTTTTTTATAGTTGACACTTTCTTGTTTAAAAATACGTTCTAACAAAATTAAATTTATTTTCGATCACACGATAGTTTCCCCTTTTATTATAGTATGTTCAACTTTATCATTTATTCTTAAACTATTCTTCGTAGATGTAACTGCTTTACCACTTTTTTTTAGTAAGATTTATTATAATAATATAAAATTTTGTAATCTGTCTTTTGTAAAGAACTCAAAAAGACAGGTTACCCCAACCTTTTAGAAAATACAACGAATTATATAACGTTGCTAAATTGAAGAGTACAAATGTGACGTAGTCTGGCAACTGAAGTGGCAGGTATTACGTTTAGTCGGTTAACCAGACGCCTTTGTTGACAGCGCTCTCGCTCGACATTTGCGTATTTATGCGTGTGTTTCGAATCGATTTTGTTGAATTGTGATATTATTAGCTTATTTCTTTGTTTTGTTTTTGTTATTTAGTTATTGTTAGTTTTTGTTATTTATCGTTATTGGTTTTTAAATTCGTATCGTGGAAAAATGAGTGAACCCGAGGCTGGTACTAGCCAGACCAACTTCGTACACACATTTCCATCACCGAAGAAGAAACGCTTCAAAATCGGACCTCTTTCATCATCTGAGGAACAGACATTGATAAATGTGTTTAAATATGTAGAGGAAACATGGCCCAAAGAGTGTTTTCCGTCAAAACCAGACATAGTGCAAAAAACTGGTGAAATAATGGGTATACCTCTACCAACTGTGTACAGGGTTATTAACCAATACAAAATATGGCATAGAGTGGCGTCTCCTCCTCCACCGGTCTATTAATATGTGACTATAAATAATTTGATTTTAACATTTGAAATAAAAGGTTTTGCATCTATGAGTCACGTGGTTTTTTTTGTTTACCGTTTTTTAACTACCTAAACCTATGGAGTATAGAAAATGATTGTTTCATGATTTTCGCTATTTTAAATTCATCTTTCATTTTAAGGCGCGGCCCCATTAAGGTCTGCTGAAAAATCCGCGAAAGAAGCCAGGCTCCGTATCTGGACCAACTACGTAAGCAATGCTCCCATCATCGCGGCCAAAGACAAGGACTTCACCGCCACAGTCATGGAAGTGGTCAACGGAGACGCACTCGTCGTCAAGATGCCCAACAACACCCAGAAGAAAATATTCTTGGCTAGCATCAGACCACCGCGTGAAAAGTATGTTTCGCACGTTACCCAAACACAATATTTAAAGGGGTTTGAAGATTCGTGACCTACCTGTCCGCCATTTTGTTTTTTTTTTTTTTTTTTTTCACAATAGCTGATATCGACGCAAACAGAAAACGGATTTTTTATCCGTTAATATCTCGGAAACGTGACACTACGGAGTTTGGTCTTATTATGTTTTCTGTTTGCATTGATGTCAGCTATCGATTTATATAGGTTAGGTTAGGAAATTTTGAAAAAAAAAAACAAAATGGGGCGGCAGACGTATTGGCAGGCTCCATATAAAAATCTTCAATCGCGTTTTTCCTTATTAATACCATTTTCTTGCGCAGGAACAGCCCAGATGAGGAAGGCAAAAACTCGCCAAGACCAAAAGGCTTTAAACCCCTATATGATATTCCATGGATGTACGAAGCGCGCGAATTTCTACGGAAAAAAGTAGTTGGCAAGAAAGTTAACGTCACTGTTGATTACATTCAGCCCGCTAAAGATAACTTCCCTGAGAAAAACTGCTGCACTGTCATATCAGGAGGAGTGTAAGTATTCAACGAGTTCTCGATGGTTATATAATTCATTATCTTCTAGCCAAGTCATAATTTGCTTTTATTTACTATACAGAAATCTGGCGGAAGCTTTAGTGTCAAAGGGTTATGCCACTGTCGTTCGGTACAGAAATGATAACGATCAGAGAAGTTCCCACTATGATAAACTTTTGGAAGCTGAACTAAAGGCTCAGAAAGCTGGCATCGGCGTTCACGCTAAAAAAGACATCCCCACTCACCGCATCCAGGATACCAGTGGAGACTCTGCCAAGGCCAAGAAATTCTTCCCATTCCTGAAGAGAGCTCAAAAGACTGAAGCGACTGTAGAGTTTGTCGCCAGTGGGTCTCGCATGAGGATATATATTCCGAAAGAATCCGTGTTGGTTACCTTCCTTCTTGCTGGCATCAACTGTCCAAGGGGATCGCGCCCAGCTATTGGGGGTGGTGGCGGCATGCAGAATGCGGAGCCCTACGGCGAAGAAGCCCTGCAGTTCACTAAGGAGAAGTGTCTGCAGCGTGACGTCGTCGTCACCATTGAAGAGATGGATAAGGCTGGCAACTTCATCGGTTGGCTGTGGAACGAAAACGAGAACTTATCGGTGGCTTTGGTTGAACACGGACTTGCCACGATGCACCACACTGCCGAGACCTCGGAGTTTGCTCGGCAGATTAAGACCGCTGAAGAAAATGCCATGAAGAAACGTGTTGGATTATGGAAGAACTTTGTTGAAGTTGAGAAAGAAACTGAAAAAGAAAGGAATGCTCCTATTCAAGATCGTACTGTGAAGTACGAGAAAGTTTTGATCACCGAATTGACGCCTGAAGGCACCTTTTATGCTCAGAATATTGAATTGGGCGGTAAGCTCGAAAATTTAATGGAGAGAATCCATCAAGAATTTAAAAACAATGCTCCCCTTCCTGGATCTTACATTCCCAGAAGAGGCCAAATATGCGCAGCCCGTTTCACAATGGACGATCAATGGTACAGGGCTAAGGTTGAAAAAATTTCAGAAGATAAAAAGGCCCATATTTTCTACATTGATTATGGAAACCGTGAGGTGAGTAGAATGAGGTGGAGACTCGCAACTTAATTTATTACAAACAAAATCATTAAACTACAGGCAGGCTAAGCAGTAGACTTGTAGTTTAATGGTTGATGCGCGGTGCGGGAGGGGTGACAGTTATGTCAAGGTGCAAGCGGGACAGTTCTTACGAGATTTTTCCGACAATAGCCAATAACAATACCTACCTTTAAGTAGGTATTGATCAAAGTCAATCGTATTTTCATCTATACCATATTAAGTATATTTGCTGAACGATATTGTGGCAAAATTCTATATATATCGCATAATTCATATCTCAACGTGATAACTCGGAACTCTTTATCTTCTTTCAAAGATTGTCTGAGTTTATTGATAGTGGGAATTTATTTAATAAACATTAACTTAATTTCGTTTAGCTTTAATCGGAGGACTTATTTGAGTGAATCCAATCTCGTGTGCGTTTTACTCAAAGCGGCCGTAAAACAAAACGTGTTGAAGCCGTGGCGTTGAAACGGGCGCCTGAGTGAACTGAGCTATCATCTTACGTCACCACGCACCTTTCTCGCACCGCACTCTTACTTCAGGAACCGTCTCAGTTAAACGGTAGGCTTACGATCGCGTATTACGTTTTTTGACTTGAGAAGACACCATAACTTAGAGACACTTAATATGTGGTCGCGACCCTAGGCATTGAGCGACTGACGAAGAGGAGAGAAGAATACAACGATTTCTCCCATCCATCCGTAATCTTCGCCGCTACGCCATCTTTTTATGTAGTAATCTTCGAATTACAAAAAAAACCAGTGTGTTCAACACCTTTTGTCTTGATAAAATTACCAAGTACATTCATCTTTTTGTTTCATTCATCCACAATCGTGCGTTGCTCAAATATTAATATGTAGACAATATATATAGGTCGTAAACGTGACGCGACTGGCTCTGCTGCCGGCTGGCACGGAGACGGAGCCTGCGTACGCTAGCGAGTTCACGCTGTGCTGCGTGAAGTTCCCGTCCGACCCGGACGACCGGTCCGAAGCCGTCGCCGCCTTCTCCGCCGACGCGCTCAACAGGAAGCTACTGCTCAACATTGAGACTCGCGGCTCCCCGCCCGCAGTCACCCTCGTCGATCCTAACACCAACGTCGATGTTGGCAAGGTATTACATTTTTATTATTTTTGTGCCTTGTTTATTTCTCACTAAAATTTCTTCCATCATCCACAATACCATACATCACATAGTGACGACTTCGTATAACATGAGCAACTTTAGTAAGTATAATTAGTAAGTAGGTTTCACAGTCAATAATTGTTGTCTGCAGCTTGAGCTTCTTGTTTTCTTTTGTAGGAAGGTGTCCCTTATTGGCATGAAGTCTTTGTAATGCACTGGTAAATTGAAAGGAAACACTTGTCTTCTCGTTAAGTATTTCAGTCAACGCTCGAATTGCTCAATGTTTAAAAAAGTTATACAGAATGATCGTAAATCTACAATACTGCAAGCATGCTAATCGATGCTGTTTGTATTTAGAACCTTATCAAAGAGGGCTTGGTGCTGATGGAGTATCTGCGCGACCACCGTCTGGTGACGCTGGTGGCGGAGTACCGCGCGGCGCAGGAGCACGCCAAGAGCTCGCGCCTCAACTTGTGGCGGCACGGAGATATCACCGAAGACGACGCCGTCGAGTTCGGTGCGCGTCGCTAGCGCAACGCCCCCGACTCGCCCACGCACGAGCTCCACTGTGGCACATGCACAGCCATACACATCCAAACTGTCATATACAGTATCATATACCCCTTTCTGTAAATGATTATAAACCATTTAACCGATTTCTAATACGTAATTTTGAGTATCTGGTTGTCTTATTCCTTCTTAGACCATTTAACCTATGGGCCCGCTTCATATGATTGTACTCCTCTGTCAAGACAGTGAATTTGAAAATCCAAGACAATTATAAAAACTGTTTTAGAATCGTTTTTATCGTAACCCTAATCGTTTTTGCTGAGTAATGCTTTCCGTGAAAATGTAAACCTCTGCCGTTAACGCATGCAAGAAAATGTAAAAAACCAAAAATTTACAAAAATATGGAGTAACATTCCGTATTCCAGTGTTTTCGGTTAAATAAACACTCTCTGTTTAAACAAATTAAAAATGTTATCAGAGAAATGCATCGAGAACTTTATTGATTCAGCAATCGAGTAACAATATTATTAATAATCAGTAAAAATCTAAACCACGTGACCTCTATTCCCCCCTTCGATTTTCAAAAATATTTTGAACTATGATGTGACTGGTTATTAATTATGACTGGGTCGATATCGATAAAATATATTTTCGCGTTAGTTGTAGGAGCGAATTATTGTATGATTTTTTATATATTTTTGGAATTATTATGGCGTACCTAACTGACTTGAATTACGTAAAAGTTACTCTTAACTCTTTGTGGAACACTATTTTGCTAAATCGTTTTAGATGCCGTTTAACAAGTGCTTATGGACACTTTCCCTTTCTTCCACATTGGATATTTATCTATATTGGAACTCGTAAAGGGTATCGTATTGCCCAACATAGTTGGGAAAAGGCTTGGCAAAGAAAGAATCTTATACGAGTGCACTTAGTTAGGTTTCTTTTCTATCTTTAAGAAATCTATCGATAAAGGAAGGAATGTGAAATATCGATACTTATGTTTTTGAGTTGGCAGCACTGTGGCAGTGAGATTGGCAGCAATGTCGACCCCACATAAAGTCACAGTTTTTTTTTTCCATTGGTTAAAAGGTCTAAGTATCCCTTGTGTACTTATTTCCTTAGGAAATAACCCTTTTAATATTCAATAGTATTTAGAAATCGTGAAAATAATAAAATGGTCTAAATCACAGAAAAATATTGACGTAAACGTCAACTTGTGTAATAATTATTAAGCATGTGTGTGCAGCGGTGCAATGTGGGTTTGAATCGGACATTCAATCAAATGAACACTTCACGTAACATGATACTCGTGGCATTATATGCCTCTTGTATTTACAAATATACTATTATTAAAATAATAACTTTCAGGTTCTAAGCGACATAATTATTATTATACACATATGAATTTTGAACTATACAATTAATTCAACTAATTATTATGTGACAAGAAAATATTAATTTGCATTAAAAGCAAATTGTTGATTTAATGACTTTTTTTAATTTTGTATATCTGAAAATAAAATTAACATTATATTTCGTTGTTAATTTCATTATTTATTTTAAACGACAACATTATGAATTTTATCTAGACCTGTGCTTTCTATCGTTGTGATTTTCCATTGCCCTTTACATTTCTATTTTACATTTTATAAGTACCTATATTTATAATTGAATGATGTATAGCTGATATTCTTCAAAATGTAGCTAGTGAGGATTTTAATTATGCATGTTCGAAAATGAGTTGTTTCTTTTGTATCTTTATTTAATTAATGGATAATTGTACGTGTGTTCTATTTCGATAAACTTTTAGCTTCGTATATATTATATTACATATTGTGTAAACTTACCTTCTCGACATTACAAGGTAGGTATATATTATTCATAACAGTACGTGGAATATTAACTTCGTATATTAAAATAAAATATTTTAGGAATTAATTCTTGTTTTAATTTCGCTGACCTACCTACCTATTTATAGCATTTATCTGACACCTGAATGGCACACTAGCCTAAGAAGAAAGGGGGCCAGCTACTGTCTTGTGAACTGTCCCACCTGATCTATCACGGAATCAAAGACTACAATAGTATCACGGAATAAACTGTATGAAGTATAAACAGCTCGTATCGCCCGTTACTACCGGTCTGGTACTTTTTTGATCCTTTTAAGAATCAGGATCGATCCAATGCATCAAAAATGTATTTCATGAAAATTGGCTAGTCTTGCTGACCGTATATTTTTTTAAATATGTGCAGGCAGAATAAAATTTCTTAAAAAAGTTAAGGACAGTCTCAAGACCTTTTTCTGTAGCAACAACGGTTAGGGTATCTACCCTTACTGCGTGTCTCATAAATCCTTATCCCAACTGTCTTCTTGAAACAGATATTTATAAATGACTAGTTAGTGCCATGCGTTGCAATCATCAACAGTCTACTGTTGGAGATAGACCTCTTCAATTGCACGCCATTCAGCTCGATTCTCGGCAACTGTCATCCAGCTGCTGCCACCCTGCGAATATCGTCGCTCTACCTAGCCTGAGGGTGTCCTACCTTACGTTTGAGGATTCGTGGTCTCCACTCAAGAACACATCTACCCCGAGGGTCATTGGTTCCTCGACTAATATGGCCAGCCCATTGCCACTTCAGTTGCTTATTCTGTGAGCAATGTCGACATCTTTGGTTCTCTGCTGGATCACCACATTCCAGATTCTATCCCTCAGAGAAACTCCAAGCGTAATTCGTACCATAGCTCGCTGAGCGACCATGAATTTATGGACCAGCCGTACAGTGAGTATCCACGTTTCAGCTCCGTAAGTACCTATAACAGGCAGGATGCACTGATTGAAGACTAATTAAGGCTCTGCTGAATACACGATGAGAAGACTCGACGAAGCTTCCCAAACGCCGCCCAGCCTAGCTGAATTCTTCTGTTAGCCTCCTTATCAAAGTTGTTCTTACCAAACTGCAGAGTTTGACCGGTCCGAGGTAAGAGTATTCTCGAACAACCTCGAGAGCACCGCCATTGACAGCAATCGGTCCAGGAGTAACGTGATCGTTGAACATAATTTAACCTGGATTTTGTCCAAGTTCATCCGGAGAACAATGCGTACAGAAGAATCAACTAGGCAGTCCAGCATCTGCTGCAAGTCATGTAGCGATTCAGCCAGTAAGACTATGCCATCTGCAAATTTCAAGTGTGAGATGTACTCGCCGTTGATGTTAATGCTGCGTCCTTCCCAGTTCAGCGTCAACACATCCTCCAATGCGTTAGAGAAATGTACGTCCCCTTCTCTCACCCCTCGAGGGGGATAGGTATATTAAGTTCGCGGTTTCTGAGGTTGGATGTTAATGTGATGTGATGCGTTGCAATGCCCTTTTCATTTACGCGACGACGCGACTAAAGCACGGCAATTAAAAATCAACTGCCGTGTGCTAGTCTCGCGAAAACTCGAAAATAGCTCGACGGATTGTGATGAAACTGTGTGCGCAAAGGGACATCGACGCACAACCAGTTACCACGGATTCAGTAGGTACCTAGTACTTACTGCATTGAAATTTGTCGTAAAACACTATAAAGTATGAATAATAACTTTTATTTCGGAAGTCGGCGTCTTTTATCAAATGCCACGAAGTGAATATGGTCAACGTAAAACAGCGCTGCAATTTGCAAAAAAACGTTAGGTACTTGGAACTATATTTGGAACGTCGAATTCGGATTATAATTTTGAAGGAATACGACCCAGTTCTCTTAGCAAAAGAAACTGACTCCTAGTGACCCTTGAATCCTTCTATCAGTCATACAAGCGTTCACTTGAACGCTCGTTAAAAAACACGCTTTTTAAATTAGACGATGTTCGTATACCATACCTACCTTCAATGTAGAGTGCACACGTCGGATTTTGGCTACGGGAAAGAATTAGGCTACTGGCCTACAAGTTAAAATAAAACCAAGAGGTATTAGAAAATATAATATATATTTATTAAAATAAGAGCGGATTTAATTTGTTACAAGTAACGCAAAGTCTATGCCACTCTGCTAATAAAAACATTGCATTAGGTACACAAACATTTATGGAACGAAATGCTAACTATTTTATCAAATAAGATTTTGGCACCATAACAGCCAAATATTTTAAGCAGCTAAACATTTAACAACGAAGACCACATGGCATGTACCTACTTAGTTATAAGAAGTAGATGAAATTATTATTTCATTTCTATCATACAGGTATTGAACTTTGTATTCAATAATAGACATATTGTTTGTCATCGTGCGAAACATTTTTTTTTTTCAAGAAAAGGCAGTACCTACTTTCTCTTAGGCAACATTAGACTATCACCTTCTTTAACTGCATTAATTGCTTATTGATTTAGGTAATTGGCTATTAATTGAGTTTAAATTACAATTAAATGGAATAAATAGGTATATAAAATACCTATCGTAAGTGATATACATTTAAGACAAGTACCTAAATAGGAAATTATAAAAATACGGCAGCTAAGCGATTCGGCAATGCCGCAATAGGTACCTATCTACGTTGTCGATTGACTACTTCTGCGATTTTTATAAGTGTCATGCGGTTAGGGTGCTAGCGCCGAAAACAGCATTTTAGCATTTACAAAATATATTTTTTCATGAATATTACATTTACATAAATACAATTAGTTTAATGAAGACGAGTGGCATCATGTTTATAAAGATGGAAGCACAACCTGTAATAAATTTCCTTTATAATGCGTATGAGCTCCCTAACCAATGAGCTATGATATCTACCTAGATAACCTATCTACCAGGCGTTTTGTGCCCCACGTCCACATGACAAAGTTAAAGAGGAAATTACATGGATGGAACTGGGAGTACGGTTTCTTTCTGCAATCCTCGTTGTATTTATTTAAGTGTGTGTCTGTGCCCGGAACGCTGGTTGATGCGATGCTCGATGGGTGTAGCGTGTAATCCTTTCGGGTAACACGAAAACAAGATACCTACCACAGAGCACGGGGACGCCACGCCGGCCGCTGCTACAGGCGGGAAAAGCCAGCACTGTCCATACAAACAAGCGCGTCACTGTGTACTTGCACTACGACACAAATGACGTATCGAAACCGGCGGCTTTAAATGGCGTACCGTGAATTTTATTAGTACAGACGCCAGCACAACAAGCCACTACAATCTTTTAAATTTCTTTAATAGTTTTTTAATTTTATCACTAAAGCATTAAGGTTCAAGGTTGATTGGGAAAATTTTAGTTTCGGGTAGCTTGTCCTACAGCTGGCGTCTGTACCTACAGCTATTACGTGTTTGGTGCAAAATACACTCGCGTTGTGTTTATCCAAATAAATGTCAAGCGGACTCGAGGATTTGCGGACTAAAACCGCACCCGCACTATCTGGGTGTGACAGACATATTCGTTTCCCTTATACCGTATCATGTAGATAATACAACTATCTAAATAATGTTTTAGGGTTTTGTAGCTTTTCGTGTTATATGCAATAGGTACCTATTAAAATTGTCGCTTATACTCATTAGGGTCTACGGTAAAGTTATCAGTGACACGGAGCTTAAAATAGGTAGGAACTTACAGTCAGTGTCGAAAATATAAGGACGAACCAGACTGTTCAAAATTATCACACCTAAGAAAATAAACTATCTCAATTGAATACAATTCTTGACAGAATGACTAGTTGGCGCCTAGTATGTTCATTCTTAAGCACCCCTTGTATCATCTTAATCTTATAAAGTTTTACTGATATTATAACAAGGTAAGGTTATTTGAATGTTTCTATAAAATCTCTGGAATTACTCATAAGATTACAAAAGTTATTTCACTGATAGAAAGTTACACTATTCTAATATGTCAGCAAAATGTTGTCACTTTTTATGCCAGCAAAATGCACAGATACTCTGGGAATCTAAATGCGGGTAAGCCGCGGGGTGCAGGTAGTTTAATATTCTTAGTTGTGATTAATTAAGAACAGTCTGTTTGTTATAATTAGGGTTCCGTACTTAAAGGGTGCCAACGGGGCCCTATAACTAAGGTTCCGATGTCCGTCCGTCTGTCACAGGGCTGTATCTTTGATCCGTAATGGGTAGACACTTGACATTTTCACAGAGATAAAATTAAATTTAAGTTAAAAATTAAAGGGGACTCCCATACAAGAAACATGTTAAAGAAATTCGTAGCTTTAAATTTTCTGCGGTGGTACGGAACCCTTCGTGTGCAAGTCCTACTCGCACTTAGCCGCTTTTTTAAATCGCTAACCTGAATTTCAAAGTGGCGACCGCTTCACTCTACAAAGGAATAGTATTTACAACGAATACGTTGTAAATACTATTTCTTTTTTTATTATTACTTTGGGTTAATAAACCCATCGTTGCCAACTGCTACAAGTACAATTGACTCTGTTCTAACAGCGTAAAAGTAACTTAAAAGCTTGGAAACAGATTTAGAATGTATGGAGGACGGATGAGTGCAAATAGCTACAAAACCCTAAGGCTGCTGCATTAAGAAAACAATTTAAGCCTGCAAATTTCCATTTAGTAGGAGAACATACTGAATGGAAATGTGTTGTGAGCGTTATTGGGCTTACTAGCCCAATACATTTTGAAAGGAACCTTCCCATCACTCGCAAACTATGCGGCAAAAACTGCATAACGCGCTATCAGCCAATAATAATTGTGGACTAAGTACGGACTCAGGGCGAAGCAGACTGGACGAGTTGCATCGTCCTGGGATCGAAACACCGCATCGCACATGGTTCAAAATCATTTATCATTAAAACAACATTTTTAGCATGAAACTTGTCAAATATTGACCAGCTCTAAGAGCGAGGTCCTCAGGGAGTAAACACCCTTCTGTTAGCCAAGTTCGCACAGGCGCGTTTATCCCGTAGCGATATTTTTGCTCTGCACTGCTAAGCGCCGATAGTTGAAAATCCAACAGTGTGTTTTTTTACGCCCCGACATAGCTAGGTGAACATTTAATCCAGTCCCTCCGCCCCCGTTCCTGTTTTTGGAAACCGCCGTCTAAATGACATCGTAAAGGGATGCATTCTATGTATAGCACATGAATAAATAGCCCGAACGGTGTCACATTTAAAGTTTAAATTACATAAATACATATGTGTATAATAACATAATATAATATACTATATATACATAATATATATACACACATAATATATATACATACATGCCGTTCTCCTGCGAAGTATACACTAAAGCTTTGTATCGTATTGATATCAACAAAGTAATTGCTTTGACTATAAAAATATGTTAATTCTATAACGAATTGATTTAACTAAAGCTCCTCACACACTAAGGCAGTTCTTAGTTAAAACATTGCTTATAAATACTGGTGACATAACAAAATCAGTCGAACACATGGCAATGAGTATGTTAATATGTTAAAGACCTGGAGAACACAAGAAAATTTTGGGGCTCGACACGTCACCACACACCTCTCCTGCACCGCGCCGATACCTCAGGCACAGTCTCAGTTTGGCGGTAGACCTGTATATTCATCAATGCACCATCGAGTATTTAGAGTATTTCAAGACAAAGGTGCCACGGAGTGATCTTGCAATCATCACCTTCATCTAGTTAGTACTGGCAACCTCCTTCATCACAGTTCATGCCCAAAAAAGGTTAAAAAACTAAACCAATTTATATTTGTTCTAAAACAAAAGCAGTTGAAAAGCAGTTGCACTTACTGCTTATCACGGATAATTGTTTCTTCGTTACTCAGGTATGATCTTATACTCTAATAGCTTCTGTCCGCGAATTCTTCCGCGTGAAACTCCTTGCTCCCCGATCCTCTCCGTCGCATCGCATCGCCCGCGCTATTACTTCGTTTTAGTTTAGCGTTCTTTCTGACTTTTTTCGTTTTAGTTGGCTCCTTAGCGTCCTAGCGAGATGATAAATAGCCTATAGCCTTCATCGAGAATTGGGCAATCAAATGCAAAAAGATTTTTCAAATACTACCGGTAAGTAGTTCCAAAGATTAGCGCGTTCAAACCAACAAACTCTTCAGCTTTATTATTAGTATAGATAAATTCGTATTACCTATAATCTGGGGTAACTACGTACATAAATGAAGCTTTTATGGTGCAGAAAAAATGACTCCACACACAAAAGTAAATAACATAAATATCATTAGGCAAAGGTTTACATAAAGAACACCCACATTTCGTCAGTTATGTTTAAGTTCCATGTAAAAGGGGACGAGCCTATTGCCGGCAACGGGGCACAAAGTACATTGTGCTATAAAAAAATTATTTATCACTGCAGTTAAAATTTTAAACAAAAGACATTAAGGAAACTCCCTCTGAAGAAGTAATACAAAATAAATGGCTCATAGGTTATACTTTTTATAGCAATGATTTTTTGATAAAACGGTAAGTGATAAATATTGTTTCCGATTTACTGATATTTAATTAGCTACTGCTTAGATTTAAAACTGATTATAGACAAGGTGTTGTAACATGTTGTAATAATAGGTAGGTATAATGAATCAAACAGTCTCAAATACACTGTTAATATTGATGCTACATAATTAATCATAATCTGCCGAGCCTTTTCTCAAGTTTGTTGGGGTCGGTCCAGTCTAACCGGATGCAGCTGAATACCACTATTTTACATGGAGCGACTGCCTAACTGACCTCCAAAACCCAGTTACTGGGTAATACGATATCCCTCGCTAAGTCTGGTTGTCAGACTTTCGGGCTTCTGACTACCCGTAACGATTGTCAAATATCCACAAATGCCAGCCGGGACCAACCGCTTAACGTGCTTTCCGAGGCACGGAGGGATCTCGGTATGTAAAGATGGTCGCCCATCCACAGACCAACCGCGGCAAGCATAGCTTAATCTGATCGATCGACTGTTATTATTGCGCGGCTGTTATTATTTTTCTCCAGTGTCGCAGCCTTGACAGACGGATCAAGAGAAAAGGGAAGGAGAGAGAAATGCTTATTGAGATCATTGAGGTTCACATCCTTACACTGGTTGGCAGGTGACTTGCCTATGCCTACAGATTTGAAAAATGTCCATACATCAGAAGAACTGCGGTTATTGAGTTGGTCGTGGAAATAGCGTCTCTTAGCATCTTGACACAGGTGCCTGCCGCGATTACGTAACGATTTGTAATAAGGGAGATTCAGCTCTGAAGGTCTGCGCTTATATCTGCTCTTAGCTTTATCTCTGCGAGCCATAAGCTCTTTAATTTGTAGCGTTATCCATGGTGCAGGGTTATGTCTAACTTTGACACGACGGATAGGGGCATGCTGATCAAATAATTCGAGAACGGTTGCGTTAAAACAATTCACCTTATCGTCGATGTCATCGAACTCAACCAGAGGGGTCCAGTCGAGATCGCCGGCATCACGCTGCAAAGCTTCCAGATCTATGCCCTTGTAGTTACGGAGATATTAAAGCTGGGACTTACGCTTGGGAACACGGATACGATACGAAAGGTAAATGAAATCGTGGTAAGAAAAAGTAGCCGTAAGTTGACCATGGTAAGAAACATTACTAGGAGAGGAGACAATCATAAGATCTAGAAGCGAGGGTGTACAATTAGGAAAATAGTGAGTTGCAGAAAGAGGCAAAACTTGAAGATTGAAAGTAGACAAGAGTGAAAGGAGTTTAAGGGATCGAGTGTCATTTTTAATCAAGCAGGTATTAAAATCACCCATTAAAATAACGTGCTCATACATGGGGCAAAGATCACTGATTCTACTAAAGAATCCCTCGCTACCCTCGGGATTCTACTCTAGAATCCCTCACTTCGCTCTGGATTCAAAAAAGCGACCTCACCGTAAAAATATTATTTTGCTTCCTTATGATACAATCTACTATTTTCTCATACAAACGTATAAACATGCCTTAGGTATACCACAGATATGCAAATACATATTAATATTTCTGTTGTAGCATCTTTTTGTCGTAGTATCTTCTGTTATAGTATCTTGTCATACTATCTTCGTGTCTTAGTATCTTCAGTTCGTAATATATTGTTGTAGCATCTTCTTGTCGAGGTGTCTTCTGATCGTTGTATCTTCTTGTTGTAGCCTCATCTTGAAGTAGTACAGTCAACAGCAAAAGCAGATGATCAAAATTAGACATTCAATACTAACGAACGGAGTTCACGTCAGAACTGTGTGGCTGTACTAGTAGTAAATGTTTGGTATAATTTACAATCACATACTTTTGAATCACTTCGACGCCACACAGTTCTGACGCGAACTCCGTTCATTAGTATTGAATTTCTGACTTTGATCATCTACTTTTGCTGTTGACTGTACCATCATCTTGAAGTAGTACCTTCGAGTAGTAGTATCTTCCTGTCGTAGTACGTTCTGGTCGTAGTATCTTCTTGTTCTACAAAAAGAATATACTACGACAGGAAGATATATGGCGCAGTATATATGGCGCAGTATCTTCTTGTTGTTGTAGTGTATTTTTGTAGTCGTATTACCTCTCTCAAATTCGGGTATATAGAAGAATCTTATTTATTTTTAAATTCTTTAGATAGATAATATATGGAAACGAATTGTACTTGAAGCATCCGGTGGTGAAAGAGATTGCCAGTACTAAATAGTGAAATAATGATTAAGGATCACTTCGTCACGAAGTTAATCCCCACAAACTATTTACTAGGTGACACCGATATTCTAAGGTTTGTGTCATGGATGGACTGCACCATTCACGGTCTGAACGCAGCAATTGAAGTTGCAGATCGATATATCTGCGGGAATTTTTATTTAGTTTTTCGTAGGATCTGCTTTCCACATCCAAATGAATCTAGATCAGGTTGTTACATTTTTAAAGCTCTAATAAAGTCAATAGGTGACCTTCAAACTCGATGATGCTTTAGATATTTTGGTCGCGGATTCTTGCCCTTAATACTATTGATATACACATTTTGTGCGAAGTTATAAAATATTCATAATATGTTTTGTATTTAAATAATGCTGTGGTTTTATACTTGGTATTAAATGATGAAGGTACTATTATCATCACAATCACTCATTTGCATCGCCATTTTGTACGTTAGAAAACTCGAAAATATTATCTACATATTAAGCTACGGGAATTTAAAAACCTATTAAAATATGTTTCTATATAAAATTTGTAAAATTATAATGAAATACTATAATATTTTATCTAATTATAACTATAAAAATAACAACATATACTATACTGTATGTACTATAGTATGTCTAGTGGAATTTGACTCGTTATCGAAGAATGGACCTATTTCGTCAGGTAACGGCGGGACATTCACCAAGAATTGTTGAACAGACGTGTAGTAGTCTCTGCAGGTCCAGGTGTCGTCATGTCCGCCGCCAGCCATCACCACTAACTTCTTGCAGAGAGCTCCGCAGCGCATGTACAGCTCATTGGCCATCTCTGGTGGGACCAGAGCATCATTAGAACCACATAACACCAGAGTAGGCGTCATCACGTGCCCCATTTTCTTCAATGACATGTACTAAAATGAGAAGAAATTGTTCTATATTTTAACACGATATTAACTAATGAAAAAAATATCACCGTTATGTCAGCAATGGCATTAAACAAAGTTTGGCAGTCAGATTGAGGATGACTGAGTACATTCAGTAGTGAAACAACAAGAAACAGCAGGCGGCAGCTAGTCATACTGTAAATCAGTAAACACGTACCTTGTTCTTATGACAGAATTCTGGGAGCCAGTTCAAACACTTCCATTTTAGTATAACGTGTGCCATGTCAGGTATGCTAGTAAAGGTATTTTCTACTACCAACGCCCATATTTTGTTCCTATACTCAAGCCTTGAGGCTAAGTCAATTGCTATAGCTCCACCTGGAAAATGTAGATTATTTTTGCTAAATTAGCAAAGACATACCTAGTAGAAGTTAAATAACCTAATTCACTTTGAGTTCTTAAAGAATGAAAGCCGTTTAGGAGAAGTTCAGTGACTACAGACGTATAGAAATTAATCTGACAAAATTATTTTGTGGGGTCTACGACCGCTTGTAGTGTTGTTACTTGCAGTATAAGTTGAGAAAATCTGTTTTCTTTTAACTGATATTTCACTGATATTTACATGAAATATCAGTGTAAAAATCAGTTCATGAGTTAAAGACACTAACAGAGGCCAATGACCCTACTTAAAAAAAAATATCAAATTCATTTCTTTTTGTTTTATCGTGTTTAAATATCGATATTCATCACGCATGGAGTTTCGCTAGCTAATAAATATTCATCACGCAGTTTCGCTAGCTAATTAATTTGACCCTGTATATGAAGAAGGTACATATATATAAATCGAAATTCGAAACTAACTCTAGTCTGTCTATCTGTTTTCACATTTTCTCGTCTTAAAGGCTGGATTGATTTGGATGAAAGGCGCACATGCACAGATGGACCATGACCTGGGTTAGGTTAGGACATATGATACTTTTTATCCCGGTAGTATGTTACCATGGGATAATTTTCAACCCCCGCGCGGGTGAAGCAAGCTTCGGGTAAAAGCAAGTATATTATGTGACTTCAATATAAATCAAAGACATAGAGCTAAGATGCTGCTGACCTGACTGGACGAGTGTTGAAGTCTGACACTCTTTAGATCATCAGTATTGTCTATTAATTAGGATTTCGCAGCACCCATCACATGGATACATACATCAATAGCGATATTCAACCAGATTTGTTGTCAGTCAGACCTTGTTGGACAAGGAAGAAGATAACTCTGATATAAACAAAGGTTTATCTAACTACGAGTACTTTACCTAATGATCTTCCAAACACCATAATTTTACTGACATCTATGTCAGTTCTCTGCATGATGTAATCGAGAGCAGACTGTGCATCAACATATAGGCCTCTTTCAGACGGAGTTCCTTCTGACAAACCATAACCCCTATACTCCACCATGAGGATATTAATGTTCAGCTTGTGGTAGAAACCAGAGACATTTGACAGTCTGTAAATATAAACATAATTTTTTTATAATTAAGTATTACTTTTGCCAAGTATGCCAGTGTTTCGGAATTATTGTCTCCTAATATCTATAAATTCTATTCATTAATAGTTTTACAACATAGTGATCTTTGCTTCCATATAAAATTAGGCACTAGGCTACTCTAAGCTGAAAGTAAAACCACTTGACATAAGATTTGACAATAGTTACAATTTAATTAACTTCGCCAGACACCAAATGGATATTTAATTCAGAAATAAGTGGAAACTCACCTTTGGCCCATGTTACCAGCATTACCATGGAAAAATACCATGGTTGGTTTATGATTGCTATTCACGGTTTGTTTTATAAGGAACAAGTGAATTTTGAAGCCATCTTTGTTATTAATTTTAATACTTTCATATGGGAGTTTGTAGTTGCTGGGCTGAAGAACAAACACCCTAGAGTCGGGTGGGTCATTGGGATAGTACAGCAATAGATCTTGAGCACTGTACAGAATTCCTGTGGACAAACATTGGATCAGTTTGTAAAAAATATTTGCGTGCTGTATCAACATCAACAATGAACAATAACATAGAGATGTTATTATCAAATCTCGAAGAAAAGTTGAATCAACAAACTTTAGCCATAACAAAGTCTGTAATAGAAATGATTATAGAATGTATTAGAAGCGTTAGACGAGAAAATGACACATATTATGGAGGAAAATAATGTGCTACAAAACAAGTAATAGAACTCGAATAGAAACTAAATTTTATAGAAAAAGAAAAGCGTAAAAATAACCTAGTAATTTCTGGAACGGAGGAGTCAGGAATTATATAAAAGACATCATTTTAGACATAGGAATACATATAGAGAACCATGAAATAAACAATGTAAACAGAATTGGACAGTGGACCTCCAGCGGCGAAATCGTCCCTTATAGTCCCTTCACAACTATGTGGAAAAAACACATAATTATGAAAAACAAGGCAAACCTTGTAAAGAAATATCATTTTTATTACAAAACAACCTAACACTCAATTCAGTCTTCAGGAGAAAACCCAAAACAAAATGGACCTGGTTATCACCCGATGGAAAATACAGAAATGAAATTGATTACTTAATAACTAACAAACTAATGTTCTCCAACTCATACATTGTACAAAATTTAAATTTTAATACAAATCACTGGATGGTACGATGCTGCTTAAGAAAGGACTGTGAGGATATCTCACCATTACTTTGACAGGAAGTACAGAAAGACATTTATGTCACAAAAATTAGATAAAGCTCCAGAAACAACAACCGACAATGTACCAAAGAGTTGATAAGAGGCACAGTAGAAGAAAAAAGTCCAATAGCATGGTTAAAGCTACGTAATGACATCATAACCACAGGCACCATTCCAAACCAGTGGGGAAAATCATATATTAATCTTCTCCTTATGAAAGGAGATAAAGATGAATTTGGCAATTATAGGCCAATCAGTGTAATATAAAACATCTTTATGGTTTATGCAAAGTAATTTTAGAAAGAATAACAAAAACTCTGTACCAAAATCAATCCATAGAGCAATCAAGATTCAGAAAATACAACAGTACCATTGATCATATCCTCACAATCAACAAGTCTTGGAAAAATACAATGAATATCAGAAGCCATTATAAGCTGTTTCTTGCTGTGCTGGAAGATATATTTAGACAATTAGACGCGATTATTACAGTCTTAACATCAACGTCAGCTGCCTGAAGATCCCAAGAAATTAGAACTCACAGAAAAACCCTTATGAGGAAAAGCAGAGAAGTAGGGCTAGAAATTAATGCTAGCAAAACAAAGTTGATAACTAATTCCTCAGAGGCCTACATAGAATTTTTCTTAACCTTTTCTAATATATGTGAGCGACTATGTTACCTAAGACAAATCATCTCCCCTAAAGTGTCAACGTCCAAGGAAATTAAAAAAAAGGATAGCTTGTGGATGGAAAAAATACTGGTCTCTGAAGGAACTAATGAATACTATAATATGTAACCATGCATATTATGAGGAAAACATGCAAAATTTGCATTTTTCCTCACATAACATATAGCAGTGCACTTGGTTGCTTGCTGACAATCATAGAGAGAAGCTAGAAAAATGTCAAAAGGCAATGGAAAGAAGTATGTTACGAGGCCAACTAAGGGACAAAATCAGGAATACAGCGTTAAAAAAGATCCAAAGTTACAGATACATAATATATTGGTTTATATAGACCATTTAAAATGGTGCTGGGCAGGACTGATGCTTTAATGTAAAACCAACAATGGTATAAACAAGTGACCCTGTAGTAACCAAGAGACTGGACTAGAAAATGGGGGCATCCAAATACAAGATCGGAAGACGATATCCTCTCACCTTGGGGCAATACTGGACCAGAGAAGTATGATTCTTCTTGGGGTAAAAGCAGAGCAAAATGATTTTGTGCTTATTTTGTATGCAGACATTGATAAAAGTTACTCAAAAAGAATTTCTCAATAGCAGAATTGTGAAAATTATGACTTCTGTAGGCACCATGGGATGATAGTTTTCGAATCAATTTTATTGCACTGGCTTGGATCAATGGCAAAAATGTTATTGTTTGATCAATAATACAAGGATTCATTTTTTTAAATACTATTTTCTATTCACACAGAGACGGTTTTCAAAATCATTAATATACTAATCAAAATCATTAATATAGTAATGTTTTTGATTAAATATAGCCATGTCATAGCAGATATGGTATCATATCCATTAAATCTATCCAATCTAAAAATGATGTTTCCTTATTTCTTGTAAGTGTACTACGAACATCAGTAATACCTTTACCAGCATTTACTCCAAAACACCTAGATATGAATCTTATTTAAGAAAAATCGTTGCCAGGAGTACTAGCTAGAAAAATATTGCAAGGCAGTCATAAAAGTTTTCAAATACCACATTGCAAAAGTTTTTAGGTTTAAAGAGGTTTTAATTCTCATATGAAATTAAATAACCGTTCGCTTAAAATTAAATACAAAGTGTTTACATCTAAATAATAATATCATATTTGAAACCATCATTTGCACAATAATTGCTATGAGAGGAGTGGATGACCTACATAGAAATAAAGTAATGATTTGTTTGAATTTTGTATCAAGTAGGTAAGCCCAACAATTTACGTATTGATAATTATAGGGTCTCAAGGTTATCTTACGGTCGCGGCAGCTTAGGGTAGCTATCAAGGAATGCAAAGGCTAAATAATAATATCATAACTAAAATGTATCTTACCTGATATGCCCAAAGTAAATACAAGAAATGCTGTTATAAATCCATAAAACCAAAATACAACAACACCAGAAAATAAGGTCAAAGTCGAGACAACCCACAGTCTGTATAAGATTATTCGAAGTATATGATACATGTTGCACTCAATTTGTAAAACAACTACAGGGACACCTTAGAAATGAAGAAAAATTGCTAAATATTTCCATAGCCTAAGATATTTATTACTGTGTTTAATTGTAAGAATAATATTGTAAACGTATTACATTATTAGATGAGAATTATAGAATAGTTAGTACGAATGAGAATTTAAGATGTACTGTGTATTGAATTGAGTAATTACAAATTTGTAATTTGTTGACAGATGTTTTTTTTTTTTTATCAAACTGAACGAAACGAAGTTTGTAGAGATGTTACCAATAGGGAGGGAACCATAGAGTAAAGTAAAGCATTTCTACTAAGCAGGGACTGGAACGAGGAACGTTACTTTACTTTACTTTACAATTTTCCCATTAGAGACTAGACAAAAATAAAAATCGTAAATATATTTTTTTGTTTTGCTTTTGTTTGTGTTACGAATATTTTAGATTTTGTTTTGGTGCATGTTACAAGTGTGAACTAAAGAATTTAGAGATAAGTGATATTTAGTTCAAATTCTTCTACCTCTTCTAGTTTTGGGGTAGATACCAGTTTTCAGTAAAGTCGTCCTAGTTTGTTTCTGGTGCAGATGAAATAAACTTTGCAGGCTCTCCTCAGTGGTCTTCTTGAGAAGGCAATTTCCCTAGACGAACTTATGTTAAGGATTCTGCGTAACGTTCTTAGCATTTTACCAACTATAGGTATTGGGGTCGGCTTCTAGTCTAACCGGATGCAGCTGAATACCAGTACTTTACATGGAGCGCTTGCCTATAACGTTCACAACCCAGTTACCTACTGGGTAACACGATATCCCTTTGCAAGACTGGCGGGTGGACCTTCGGGCTCTTGACTACCCGTAACGACTATTAAAGATCTACAAATGACAGCCGGAACAAAAGGCTTAAGCGCAGGCCACACCGCCAGCTGGCGGGCGGGCGGGCGAGCCGAGCGAGGCATCGTTTCACATATTTTCATACTTGGGTTCACACCGCGAACTACAGAGATAAGCTACCGAAGTATGAAAAGATGTGAAACGATGCCTCGCTCGGCCCGCCCACCCGCCAGCTAGCGGTGTGGCCTGCGCTTTGACGTGCTCAGAGGCATTAATTCCAAAAGCGGGTGAAGAATGCCAACAATATTGCCTAAACTTGGTAAATTACTCCAGCTTGGAAGGTTCAAGTGGTTATTCCTCTGTTCTGTACGTTCTGTCAAACATATAGTGCCTCTATCCTAGTGTCTTTATCCAAGCTCTCTGTTGATCAGTTCGCTATAACAGAGGTAAGAATGATAAGGATGATACAGCTAATCCCGCTATTCGCGAATCCGAGGGCCTGCGTCCTAGCACGCCCAGCAGTGCGAAAGCCTGATTACGAGACGACTCGGTCTGGCGGTATGTTAGTGCGCTAGTAACTTAACACCATGCATCAAAGTTGTGGTCTGGATTAATAAAAATAAGTATACGTAACATAGGGCACCGCTAGCATGCTAGTAATAAAACGTCTCAATTTTAAATATATTTATTTACATTTAATTGATAAAACTTGTAAGTAACTTATTAAAAACGTGGTTAATTGTTAAATTAATTGAAACTGAAGAGGACCAACTATGCATTGTAGACTCACCTATCTAAAATATACATTATAATAGTGATCCCCTTATCTTCGTTGTAAAATATCAAAGGCACGTCAAAGATGTACTGTTAATAAAAAAAAAATCGTATTTAACAATGCGACATGCTCCTCAGAACACCTAGTCTTTACTAAAATATTTCAGATATAGCTAAATAATTTTATTAATGGACAGAATTCATTTGTAGCAAACTATTTTTAAAAAAGGAGACAAGGAAGTAGGGAAAATACTTCGATTGCGTGATTAGAGTGTACTTCAATATCATGTTTAACATCGATCCTCGCTGACACTCACTTATTTAAATCTAGCTTTGTAACAAAATGCATTTAAAAGCAATCGTGATGTAGGCACATAATAAATAATTGATAGGTTTGATTTGATCTTCACATAAACAGAACAGCTTTAATACTAAAAAAAATGTAGATAATACGTCTAATTATATCATCGATTTAGAGAATGTATATTTATAATACCTAATAGGTATTACACGTCGCCATATCGTAATAGTTTATTGAATATTTTATTATATGATAAGGACCAATTAATTTGAGCACTTTTTAAAGTGTGATATATTATAGTTAAATAATAATAATAATGAACTAAAATAACATTGAATTGATTCTGTCTTGTGCACTGCTATAATTTCCGCGTAGTCAATAGTGAAGTTTCCCGTGCGTAAGTTATACGGAGCAGTTAAACAGATATAGGAAATTGAATGAGGACTGAAGTCAGAACTACTAAAAGTGAAATCAATCATCAAATCAATTTAAGTATATTATTTCAATAAATTAAAATATTAAACACATCTCATTATTACCAATAAAACGAGGTGAATAGGGATGCAGGGGTGAATCGGGACGAAACTTTAAAATGGATTTGAACTTTAAAATTTTATAGTTTGTTACTAACAAGGACACTTAATCTTTAATTAAAAAAACAGTAAACACATTAGACTCTTTTCTGGCAACAAACTATATTATTTCAATGTTAAAATCAATTTTAAAGTTTCGTCCCGATTCACCCCTGCATCCCTATTCACCCTGTTTTACGTTACTTTTTACATAGGAGATTGACGCACAGAGATGATACTGGGCGATAAATGTCTAGGACTACCGGCTAAGGTGTCACTATGACACCTTAGCCGGTAGTCCTAGACATTTTCTAGGCAACCGCGTAAAATGTTGTGGTGTAGGTAAAGGGCTGTGATAAACACGAAGTGATTTATACCAGCGGTGGGCGCGGTTGTTTGCGCTTCATGAAATCTTAGCCCGAGTCTTGTCTCTACTGTAAAGGCTTTGGTCCGATAGTTTAGTATAATTCACACGAACCAGTTCTATTTTAATACATTTCCGACGCACTATCAAATTGTATTCGAATAAAAGCACACTTAAAAACACAATAAAATACACCTAAGCTTATTAAAACATAAATCAAAAGCAGATTTATTGTTATAAATTAATTTAAAATAATAATATACACTCTATTCTTGAACCGTCGGTAGGAAAAGCATAACATTTTAACATAATGTGTGTGCAGCACCAGACATTTGACATAATATAAATTCCATTATTATAGTTAACAATTAAAATAACTAGTTGGAGTAACTGAATGTCTTCGTCATGAGGGATATAATCCAATTTCATAGTCTATGTTACACATACATAATATAAAGACTGTTTAGCTGAATTTCATGGTGTATAACATTTGACAGTAAGGACATTACAAAAATAATCTTGTACACAATGAATTATTATAAAGAATACTTCAGTTTTGATTTGAGTGTTCACTTAGTCTAAAAAATATAAACTACACATTACAACAACAACAAAACTAAAACAATACAAAAGTGTGTCTAAATGTTGATCTACTTGTTACTCTTGATTCCGTTTTTGAGTTTTTTGTATTCATTAAAGAGGTCTTGCACGTCTTTCAAGGATGTCTCTATTTGTTTCACGAAGTTTGATGAACTCTGTAAAATGAACACAATGTTATGGATATAAAAGCTAAACTTGAATGTCGAAACGTTTTTATTATACAATATAATTAACTAGTAATTAATATAAATGAACGTTTATTACACATACGAGTACAGTGGCCTCCAAAAGTTAGTTGTAATTTTTCCACTTCAGCTGTGATCCCACATTATAATTTAAAATAAAAAAAAATAATCAGGTACTCCTAAGGGAATACTTCATCATTTTATATGATAAGTCAAATGTAGTTGAATAATTTATCAACAAAAACGTTATAGCAGTTCAAACATTTGGATCACAAAAATTCTAAATCATAATGTGGTGTAACATATAAATCCATAGTGAATGGTCTATGGTAAGCTGTATACAGGTTTACAAAGAAATAGTCTCACCGTGATGGGGCAACTCTTCTTGCTGGAGACGTGAAAAAACAGTAGATCTTCTCCGACGATAATATAGGAGACTCCATAGCCGTCGTCAGCCACTGGGCCGAACCCGCCTCCAGCACTCACGCACTTCGGGTGTTTCTTTAGATCCAACATTGAGGTTTGACCTGAGAAAATAGAGTACGTTATAATATTACTATCTGCTGGCTATGCCAAGATGCCACTTTGAGGAAATATAATATTAGGTGCAGTAAGAATTAATACTCAAAACGGAAGTTAACAATTCCATAGTGTAGATACACTATGGAATTGATAACTTACCTACCCTGCGACCCTGCGACCTATTGGCAGATGCCAATAGATCGTAATTGATTGCAATAAGCTCGCTCCTTATCAAATGATACCTGGGTGTATTATTAACATCTGCCTAACCCTTCGGAGAATACAGGTGTAATGTTATTTTACGTTGCTCAAATTCTTTGCTCTACGAAATCTCTTGCGTTGACAGACTGTAAGGAGGTATACAGGTAGAATGTGAATATACCGACCGTGAGGCGTTTGGCTTGTGGAAAGTCGCCACGGTTCGTTGAAGACCTCCTGGAGGAACGGCGACTCCAGCTCGAGATACTTCGAGACGACGTACAAACAGAAGAGGTGACGGTCGATGCCTCTGCCAGCCATGGCATCCTGGTAGCCCAGCTGATGACGGTGGCTGGCCTTCACGAACAGATCCATTCGCTCTTGCACCTAAATACATATAATTCAATTAAAATCATAATCACAAAATATTTGAAAAATTATTGAAAATAGAGCATACTACACCAATAAATAATACGAGCATATAACCACGATATTTTTGTTTATTTACGGCCCCGTTTAAAAACGATACGCGCGCGCGTCATTTGTAGTGCTATTCTGAAAAAGTCTCACCGTGTAAGTAAGTGAAGTGAGTTGTCAACAATATCAATCCAGCGTCAGTATCAGCAGCGCGATTCTGTAATAATTTCACCGTGAGAACTTAGGTGAAGTGAGCTGCCAATAGTGTCAATCCCTATAGCATCAGGTGGAAATGACAGCTCACTTCAAGCTCCCATCACCTAAGTTTTCACGGTGAGATTTTTACAGAATAGATCGGCTGGTGAAACACAGCTCACTTCAAGCTTCCATCACCAAAGTTTTCACGGTGAGATTTTTCCAGAATAGATCGGCTGGTGGAATGACAGCTCACTTCAAGCTCCCTTCACCTAAGTTTTCACGGTGAGATTTTTACAGAATAGCACTCCTGTTTCTGCCCGTCGCACCGCAAGTCGCGTCGCGGTGACTCGTGGCATGCTCTAAGCAACTTCTTTTATTGGTTTTTTCCGCAGTCTTTCGAAAAACGTGTGTCGCTTGAGGGTGTAGTTCGCGGCCGGGGTTCCTGTGTTAACTTGTATGACGTACCGTAGCACTAGGGTTGTTCATAGCCTTCACCCATTCGGAGCTCTCGATAGTGCAGGAGCGGACGGTCTCGGTACGGCCCTCGCGGAACAAACGCGTCATAGAGGCTTCGTACGTCAAGCAGAAACGGCCCGCGTCGCGGTAGTACGACAGCTGTAGAATCAACTGGATGAACGCGTCCGGAGATATCCGGCAACTCTTCATGAAACCTGCATAGTAAAAGGAACAATTAATACAATTCATGTACAAAATCTTTAACGTTAAGGGTACTACGGTGGTCCTTTCCCTGTTGCCTTTAGATGTCTAGACAGGCAACCTTTTTATGGATAGGAAGACAAGAAATAATTAATAATATTATAGTGAATTTACGGACTCTCAAACTTGAAAGAAGTGTGCTTCGATACGCGCTAGTTTCGCGGCCGTTATACCGTGGCACTGGTAAAGAAAGGCTGAGGTGCATATAATGGAATTGCACCCTTATGCTAACGTGAGCAGCTACAGCGAAAGGTCGCTCGTTGGCTTTGTAAAAGCACGAACCAAACCGAAAAGCTATTTAAAAAGCTTACATACCCTTTCCATATTTGGTGTACATCAGTATCCTGAGGTCGACGTCGTTGAGTAACTTTTGTGCGACGTTGTACGATACGTCAATGTTCTTGAGCAGCTCTTCATGCCCAAGGTCCCATTGCAAACGAATCGGCGCCGGGGGAGGTGAATCGACCGTGCCTAGTGTGTTGCCGTCTTTACCGTATCTGTAAAGGTAATTTTGTTACTTATTCTAACTTGTTACACACATACAAATGCCAATTAAATATTATAGGGTATTAGTGGGCTACGGCGAAAATAAACACTCGATTGACAAGTTACAGATACGTGTGGAAAATAGGACTTTTTGCGCCTAACCCACAAAGTAAATATACCAGTATATAATATACCGGTATATTTAATTCGTGGCCAAAGCGAATCAAATTGGTTTATGAAAAATGTTTCATTTTGGGGACAATAGAGAAAGTCGTAATGGGATGAAATGTACATAGTTAAAATGCTTACCCGACTTCCAACTCGCACCAAATAACGTACTCCCATAAGTGTCCCATAACAGGTGCGTCTGCCCTGAAAATATGTAATTTTGTGTCAGGAAATTATTTGATATAAAATATTATATTAAGTATTATATTTGTAAAGATTTGTTTCCTTACCATGTGTGTTCCGAGTTAAAACCAACCTGCGAAACAAAAAAGTTAACTTTATTAGAGTTCACAGAAGCATGAAGTTGTAGAAAGTAATTATTATTTTTAGGTAGGTACATAAATTAAATGTTAAGATACTTTCTTTAGTATAACTACTTTAGTGCCGTATGAACTACGTTACCGCAATATAGTCATGCGATACGCAGCTGCAAACTTATAGCCGTATGGTGGTTTAAAAGTTGAATGAAATAAAGTAGGTAGTAGGTAATTAAGTGGACAAATCTGACTTTTTTATTTCATTGACTATCCATCTCAATCTGAATCATTATGAAGGATACCGTTAACCCATTGCTTTATATGTTCGAAAAATGTGTCTGCTCAACAATCTAAACAAAGCAATGAATGTTGTTGAATTGTCAAAATGAAAGCCATTGCTACTGATAGTGTGTAACTCAATTACCCTACAGACTGTTAAACCCTGCTGTCTATGGACATGCTTTGATATCCAGTCTATGCTGGGATGTCTCGTATGAATCATTCCTTTTCAACTAGAACACAGCAACGCCGCTTGACGACAGAAAGGACAAGCTTCACAATGAACTGGTCGCTCTAGGTACTACTAGATTAGATATCTCAAGTCGTAATTCTGATATTCAGAAATAACAGGGAAACTATACATGTAAATACTTACAAAACCGTTTTTGCTGAAACAAAGGTTGAATGACTTGTCGAACCACCGATCGTGGCCCTTGCCGTGGAGTAACACGTGACCCATCTCGTCCAGTTTTGAAATATTTTTCTCATCATAGCCATACTCAAAGTCATCTGCAACAATATTACATTTCATGAGCAAAGTGTCAGATACTGAAACGACCTATAGACTGTCCCAATGCGTGCTCCTCGAAGACAAAACAATTATGAGATAAGGATAGTGACGTTATTCATTATTACTAGGTACTCAATTTATCTGCTATGTATTGTCTAGACGAAATGCGTCATTATTGGTTACATATCATATGACTAGCTGTGCCCGCGATTTCTTTCGTGTGGGTATTGGATTTCATGGGTTTTAATTTATTTGCATGGAACCCTAATTCTTTTTCTAAAATAAAAGTCTAAGTTATTCTTTATAACATCAGCTATCCTGTCAGTGAAAGTCCCGTCAAAATCGGTCTAGCAGTACCGGAGATTAATTTGCCGGAAAAAACAGACACAAAAATTATAATGTTTTTTTCGTTAGAGTACCGTATACAACTTGTCCCAGAAATCAACGTCAAGCCGAAAACGGGCAACAGGCCAAGTCGTGACAGTTATTAGAAAAATATTTTAAAAAATCTTTGTCATTTACTTTTCAAATTTTATGGATTCAAAAATAAATTTCACCGTTCACCCGATTTAAACCCCACAGATTTCTTTTACTCGGGTAAGATAAACGATATCGTGTACTCTAAACCAATTCAAAATTTAGACGAGCTGCGCCAAAGAATTGCAGAAGCCGATGAAAACATCAACTCGAGAAGATACGCCCGTCTTATTACGCGATCATTTTTAAAGAGATGTAGAGCTTGCATTGCAGCTGAAGGCAAACTAAAAAGTAAATCTAATTTAATAAAAATTGTAACTAAAGAAATCCAACAACTCACCTAGCCTTTTATTTCAAACGCACCTAAAACTAACGAATAACTTTTTTTCCTCAATTAAGAAGTAGCAATTAGTAAGTGGCATACCATTTTGGAATCCAGACTAAACGTGCCATCTTTTAAAGTTACTTGCCAAAATAGTGTAGTCCATTTTTTTTACACTACACGCGGTTAAAGTTGGGTGATGTAATAATTTGGAATTCAATGTTGGGCAAAAATCTAACATTTTATTTAAAACTGAGGTAGATATGTTTTAACTTTTAACTGTAATTTACAGAAGGGTTATTCATGGTTACGTCACAGAAAAAAAACTGACGAAAAGTTAATATTTGTAGTCACAGGACTTGAAAGATCATCACGAGGTGTCACTTTTTGAGATTTATTTTTGAATCCATAAAATTTTAAAAGTTCATGACCAAGACTTTTTATATATTTTTCTATTAACTGTCACGACTTGGCCTATTGCCCGTTTTCGGCTTGACGTTGATTTCTGGGACACGTTGTATACTTTCATATAAAGCTGTAATTTTGACATTAAAAAGAGACACTTGAATTTTATTTATTTGTATAGACCACTATAAAATAATTAAGTACCTACTTTAGATTAACCGCGGTTGTCAATGTGTAAAGTCTCAGAAATGTGTGTTTCTAAAAACAAGATACGCATAGTTCTCTTCTAAATTCAGCTCATGGCTTCCTTGACCATTTGCTCTACTTCTCATAGCTTCCGATTTCGCCCTAGTCTTATACCAAATCGTAATCTTGGATAATTCATATTAAGAGTTGTTTATAAGAGGGCCCGAAGCACCATGTACCCTCAAAATTCATTCTTAGAGCTACAAATAAATGATTAATAAGCGCTGTTATAAAGTTAAATTGTTCGCAATCAATTTGCGGTTGGCTATAGTACGATCATGACTCGATGAGACGTCAGCGAATGGAACGCTGGTGTAGGAATGTAGAACATTGTATACTAATACGGATTTTGAAATGGGGACGGCTGCAAAAATGTAGGTTACAAAACTATGCAATCGAGGTACCTAATTAGTTCACGAATCGGTTAGCAAATAATGGGCGGTAACTGGGTTTTATGACCCTGAGGGACATTAGGCACTATTGGGCGGTGTTTTAGAGCGACGAGATATAAATTGTTATATTTAAACTGAACCAATCTATTCATTATATAAATACATTAACCTGTCCATATAAAATACAAAGGGCAATTTCTGATCTCATCGCATTAAAAAATTATGCAAATAGGTATTTTGTTATGACCGGAATCTGGATCCCTTCTTATCTGCGCTATGCTAACGTCACGTGAGCGTACTCGTATTTGTATCGAAACTAACGTCGTGTAGACGCAGAGTTAGCGTCGCGATTGCGTGCTGTATTTATGTTCGTTACTTACGAATTTTCTAACCTCATCTAAGATACAGATGAACGTGGTGTATTTTAAACAATGAGTACGTTCTACTAACAATCCCAAAGCCAGTGAAATTTATTGAATTTTTAATTTTACTACAATGCGTACAATTTTAAAAAATAAAAAAGAGGTCAATGAGATTCACAATCTCCAATGAAGGTCGTCCTCTTATCGTTGTAGGTATTGTATGACGGAACTGATTTATTGTTCCGCATCTAGTTTTGTGCGTAGATATAAATAATTACGACATATATTTCGGTCTCAATAATCATGAGTAGGATTTAAAAGATCCGTTTAAATATTGTCATATAGATACTTTCTAAAATAGAGCACCACCCACCAAAACAATTCTCTCGCCCTGATCCCAATTTGTTTGGGGCCGGTGCAACATGTCTTTTTCTACCATACCTCCTTAGTCGTCATCCCTTTCTAGTCGCACTCGTTTTTCATACAGTCCATCCATCATTTCTTTTGGTCTTCCCCTACTCTTATAGCCATAAAATGGAGCATATTATTTTGAATGACTTCAATTGGAAAATAATATTTAAAACATTGGCAATTACGTGCCTATTTGCTCTCTAAAGTGTGTATTAGGGGATTAAGTCCCGGGACCCAGGTCAAGGCGCCAACAGCCACTTGGTTGCGCAGATAAACATACATTTTGTTGTCAGCGAGACTATCCGCGTGAGCCCTTTTATACCTCTGATTACGTTGAACACGAGTCTTCGTAATCTAAAGCTTTCGAAGAGTTACCACTCTCACGAAAACGTTCGCGTTGATCAACTTCAAGGAGTAAATATGGCATCAGAATCCTTACCGAGGCATACGTTGAAGGCGGCGCGCTCGATGCAGTGCAGCGAGGTGCGGTTGTGTCCGCGGTTGAACATGGTCTGTCTGATGTGCGCCCAGTGAGAGCGCTCGCCTGCGGTCAGCGCAGCCACGCGTTCTTCTCCAACCATTGGCTCTGACTTGTCGTCGAGGATTTGTTGAATTTGTCTACAGAAAATGGTAAATTCAACTATACTATAGTTTTCCGTGTATGTGACGTATATTTTCCCTGTTGTTTATTCTTTGCGTCATATTAAGCACAAATAAATATATTTTCTTTCTTTTCTTTATATTCCCGACTACCACTCTAATTGATTGCATAAATGCAAAAGACATGCAAATAGGTTACTAGCCACTGATGTTCTGTTTCACGAAGGCGGGTTGGTCTTAGAGTATAACTATCGATGAACGTGATAAACATCGTTTCTGTGTGCGAAAAGGCGTCTCGGCCAATACTGAACGCTCCCGAATTTACGCACATAGAAACAATGTGTAAGTGCCTTCGTGAGATAGAACATCTTTACCAACTGTTTTACACATCTGAAGTTGTCATTGCAAAGTTACAGTACAATGGCATACTTTCACTTCTTACATGAGTTACTGGCATGTATATTCCTGTATTGAATGCAGCCAGTGAGCTCAGAATAAACATAAAACAGATGAAAACCAAACTAAAGAATCCAAGCGTTACTGTTTCCTTGTTTAGCACCCTATCACCGTGGATTAGCCCTTATAACTTTACATATATGCAGATAGGTTGGAAAACGGCAGCATTGAACGTCGACCTCAATTAGCTTGATTGGTAAGCAGTTGGATGCTTGACATTATTTATTAAGCGTATTCGACTGACGCAGTGGATTATAATTGCAAAATGCGCGCATTGCTTCAGCGTTTACTTGTGTTTTAATATTATGTCGAGACTATTTCAACAATGCGTTATTTAAAAAAAAAAATACTTTCATTTTCTATTGCTGCAGGTATATCAGTATTTTTAAACGTTTGTTGTAAATGTTATGTAATTATATATTAGAAGATAGATAGAATAACAAGTATGTATGTAATAGACTTACACTTGAATTTCTGCAGGTTTCAATAGGCGTCCGCGTGAGTACACCAGCACTTTGTAGTACTTTCCTCTATGGTAGACCGTGATATGCGTCGAGTCTTGATAGTGCACGATCTTGTCGCGCTCGATGCCGGGGACGCGCACCGTGTTGAAGAGTCTCTCGTACTGCCACGAGCAAAGAGGCACCATGTTTTGCAGCATTATCTATGGAAAAAAAATAACAAACTTTTTTTAGAACTCTACTCCGTGCTCCTCGGGTGATGCGGGCTGGTGTCCGCAACTCCATGTCAATGCGCGTATTTGGCGTATTTTCCGTGCTCTATAACTCCGGATTTTGGTGAAAAAAGTTGCAAGAAGCCCTGGCTGTTTATTCCAAGCCGCTTTATCTCCTGCTTCATCCAGGCCCAGATTGAATCAAGCTAGGCACATCACTCATATGCACCCGGATAGACAAGCAAAGATTGTCACTCGCTGGATGCCTGGGACGATTGACGGTCTGGATAAATTTCTAGGGCAAACGTAGCTAGATTGCTCAAAATAGTGATTTTTTTTAATGAGAAAATAGAGACATATAGAGGCCATTCGTCATCATCATCCACCGCCCGACTTCACCCACTGCTGAGCATAGGCCTTTCTTTTCATTTGCCAATCCCACCTCGAGAGACATACAGAAAAAAATCGTTCTTGTGAACAGATAATGCCCTTGCAAAAGACTACAATTAAGTCAAGGACGTTTGCTGGCTTATTCTGCCAAGTTTTATTGAGACATTAATTTTTATGATTTAAGTACTCATTAGTTGGTATATTATTACAAATAAATCAGCAGAGCTTATGGTTTGTCAAGCTAACCAGATGCTCTTGTTCACACAAAGTCCCATTTACTAGCGAGAAATATTGATCCATTTGCATTTACAGGCATAGAAGTTTCAGTTTCGTATTTCTGGCAACGCCAGCGCCTCATTGAGCTTCTGGTTTTTCAAATATTATTGACTTGTAAAAGTTTTTGTACCTATAAACCTTACAGAAATAAACATCATTTATCATAATAATATTTAAAAAATATAGAAGTTACGAACTGGTTCAAGTTCTTGTCTATCGATGAGTCTCCTGAACTTGAGGCACAAGTGAATGATGACGCCGGCGCGCGCCGCCTGGATTTTAGTTGGTCTCAACAAGATGGCGTCGGTTCCGTAGAAGTTCGAGTTGACCATCAGAGGCGAGCGGCCGCGCAGGTACACGTACTCCTCCCACCAATCAGACACGTAGTTACTAGACCACCTACGAGAAAAACATACCATTACATTTGTGACGTGTAACATCGCGTTCGATATGCTGAATCTACAATGGATTTTTTTTTTGCAAACTAATATTTATTGGGCCGTTTTCACAAGATAAAGTGAAGCTTGGTATTCTTGGTTACAAACGAAAGTTGTGCTTGAAATAAGTTTTGCAAATATACTGCACCCAATGTTCCTCGCAACACAAAAAATGCGTTGCTTCAAAAACGCTGCGCAACTTGCTTGCCCAACACAACTCTCTTTAGTTTTGTAGGGCTACTATTGACTGTGAATACGAGTACAAGACTTAACGAACAGACAGACGGCATAGCTCTAAACATGATCGATTCTACGGCCGGTGTTGTTCTAGACGACAACATCTGCTTGAAGAGTCAATTACACGTCAATTACTAAGATAAGATAGTCTATATTATAATAATTACCATGACTTTAGTACAAGGTATCTCTGTAGCTTCACAGCAATCGTTTCTTCAAATTCTTTAGATAATCTTTCTACTCTCTTATAGTTGTCGTCGTCCAATAGGGGGCGAACACTAGTCAGGTACTGAAACAAAACACACGTTTAGGTCAGTATTACGCTTTTCATACTCCCAGTAAGTTCACCAATATACTAGTTTCTTCTCTCCATATTTACATTTGGGAACCAAGGCCTCTAAAGAGTAAGGTAATATTGTGTATAAAATGTGTCAGTTGGTGACCGCTGCGTCAGTTAGAAGATAACCGAAAAAATTAAGACAAAAAAGAAAAAAAAAACGAATATATTTAGTTTACAATGCTAATTTTCAAGCTGAAGTTTCACACTGAATTGCACTCAAAATTAGACTTCAAGACGTAGGTCGTAGGTACACGCATGTGTACACAATGATAAAACATATCATTTGGCATAAATATTTGAAGATAAGATCCGATTTGATATTTGTGGAGACAAATTGTTGGTTCACATCAAACAACATTGTTTTGAAATGGACTCACTTACCCGTTTCATAGTATCTCTAACAGCAGGTAGTGGTAGTCTTGGCAATGATCCTTGAAAGCTATACAACTTGGGTTTGTTCCATCCCGATAATACTTTGACTACACTTATCCAGAGCATCGTCTTAGCCGATATCTTCGATCCGGGGGCACGAGATTCGTACATCCAACCCTTAAAATAATATTTTTATGTTAATATGTGCCATTTATCACTAAACACACTTTATTAACAATTCAGATTTGTAAAGAGACTCATTTACCTTGTAAATTAATAGCAGTTTGAGAAGGTATCTCATGAGAAATATCACACTAAGCCACATAGTAAGAGCTGCCAATAAACAAGCGATGACCTGCCACATCGTGGAGTTGCTAAACAAAACATAAAATTATTGTTACAACAAATACAATGCCACTGCGGATGCAGAGTCTTTACTACATTAACGATACCCTTGAACATCGGTTGTACTGGCTTGGCGCCTTACGTATATGACAATTGAGATCAGCGATTAGCGATTACATGTGTGTGTGTGTCTGGATGGTACAACATAAAGCAATCTTTTAAATATTTGTGCTTAATCCCATATGTATACACGCATGTATGACATTATGTAACCTAGTGAATTACATTACACGCCACTAGGTACTTGTAGTGTATTGTAATTCTCTAGCTTACAATTTACAACGGCATATCATTATGGCACAAATTCTTAACGCAACAAAAAAGGTTATGAGGCAGAAAACAAACCGCTGGTGATTCCAAACTAATTTAAATGATTATTAACGGCTAGGCTAAGTAACAAAAAATTTCATCCAATAGTCATACCCTTTCGGTTTAAATCATCTTTTTTACTAAGCATGTAGGTACATAATGTATCCTTAAGCCCGTCAACTATCAAATTAAAATAACTACCGTATCGTCATCGGCTTATTGTGGGTGTGTTTGGTACTACCCTCCGTCTACGAGATAAAAAAAACATGTTTTATCAATCATCGGCTATCTCATATCTTTATTAAAGTATTTTACATAAGATTGATGAAAACGGATGTGATTATGTTGCTGACAGCGCAAGATAATCACTAGACGGCTGTTGGAAATATTGTGGATTAAATTGTATTATATTGATAACTAAGCTCTGAATCAACGGCGAAACCAGCTATAGCCCACTTTGTTGAAGATAGTGTTAATAATTATTTTTCGGTACAAATTATCCAGAATTGGTTTGCCCGGCAAATCCAACTATGAATGAGGGCAATGCCAATTAAAAATATTAAAAGAAAAATTCCAAATTTTAACAGTAACTAATTCCATAGATCGAGTTCAAGTAACACTTACCTAGGTAAAACAGATAATGCTTTTTGTACTAATCCAAATGGTACGCTAAATCCGGCAAAATGCGCGGCAGCGAGTAGCGTCCACAGCACGTAGAGAGACTGCATGTGGCCTGGGTACACGCCATTGTGCACGCTATTCTGTGAAGCAAACCACTTGGATTGGTTTCTTTTTAATTTGTAAAAAACAACAAAAAAAACACCTGTCGCGGCTGCCGATTCGTCCACAGCGGAAAAAGGTAGTTTGCTGCAACAGCAAACGACCTTTTCATTAGTCAAATATTTGATATTGGTCAAAAATCCAATATAACTGTAGCAGCTTACTATTAGTCAAGCTGTTAAAAACTTGATATAGACTAATTAGTGTTAAATTGCTAAATAATATGCTAGGTCCGTAACTGGGTTGTGGAGGTCAGACAGACTGCCATCTGACCGCCACAAGCCCAGTCAGACAGACTGCCATCTGACCGCCACAAGCCCAGTCAGCTGCCAGCCAGTGCTGCCTGTCCTGTTAAGCTGTGTAGACTGGAAGCCGACCCAAACATTATTGGAAACAGGCTAGGCAGCTTGATTAATCGAGTCTGTCTGGTCCGATTGGGTTCCTGCCACAAGCATTATCCCTTTTTTCAGCTGTTTGTCATCTTAATGAAAATGTGGTTGGCACCCACATTACAAATTACGGTACTGACGTTGATACTTTCACCAAATTTTTACATTTACTTTTCTTACGCAAAACAGACAATTTCGTTAATAAGTTGGATTGCAGTTGCAGCCTTGCATGACTATCTTGGTTACATAAAGATTTTATTAACTCCGTGCTTTAACAAAATATGTATTGAATCAAATTAAATACTTGCAACACAAAAGGAGGGTATTTTTTTTATTTGTTTAAAAACTGATTACCCTGTGTTCAACTCGCTAAGTAATTACTTAAATCTTAATTAGCTGTATTGAAAGACACTGTAATCGCTCAATGTTCATTTATTATCACTGAAAATGAACTTAAACAATGCCCTTTTAAAACATGAACGTTTCACTGAATGCTGAGTAAGTAGGTACGTAATGATTAGATTTAGTTGCCACCGTTTAGTACTATAGAGGAAAACGTCAATGCGGACGCAATTACCTACAACGCAAATTTACATAGTATAATAAATTTATTTAAAGTGGAATTGTTGTATATGTAAAAAGCAAACAGTAAACTAATGATATCAAGCCATGTTTAGGAAGGTAGGGTAACTAAAATTAGAAATTCATATCAATCTGTACTGTATGCAAGTTCTCATGTTCGTAAGTTGATCATTTTTTTAAGAATATCCTACGAGTTCTGATATACCATTGTATAAATCAGCTGACCTTTGCTGAACCTATCGAACTTATGTTTAATGCCGTTACGCACTGGTACAAAATATACGGGTACTTACTCTGAAACGCGCCAGACGTTTTTTCCACGAGCGTATTCCAGACTCCCAGACCAGATAGAGAACCTCGCGGTCAAAGTTCACATCCCATCCGTCGTGAGTGATCGCGAACGAAAACGCAACAGCCGAGTGTGCTTCCGCCATCTTGCGTTACCTGCCTAGAACAACCAAATTATAATGAACATTATAACATTTCTATCAATTAACAATACCATAAATCGAAATTGTAAATAACCATTCGCTTGAGAGTATAATAAATATTGCAAGTATCAACTAGTTTAGGAACTTCCCTGTTTGCAATATTATAAGTCTAAAATCTCCAAATAATAATAAAATAATATTTGTTACAAATAATTTTATAAATCAAACATATTTGTTTGATTTCAATACTAAACTTGAAACTAATTGTAGATCTTAAACGAAAGCAAATGAAGCACTTTTGGTGCTGACTGTACTGTACTAATCAGGATTTCAGGGTGAAAACTAAGTGCCTGATTTTGGAGAACATTTTAGTTTACCAAAAAACAACATTTTTCAGTGATGTTAGTACAAATTAGCCTATCCTGCCCTCTGTGTCCCCAAACATGCAGTCAAAGTGACTTCTGCGCTGCCACCAACCGTGGAAGTGGCAATGTTTAGGGAAAATAACATCTAAAATACAGTTGTGCCAGCGACATGATGACGAAGATTATATATTTTTGGATTCTATCCTTTACTTGTACTGTGAGAACTCGCTTATTTTCAAACGCATGCTGCTTGGAAAACAGAAACTACCGTAAAGGTTTTAAGTGAGATAACTTGTCAAAATATGTGACATATCCCTAGATTGCATGGGCTAAGATGGAATATTTGATTGATGAGTTCCATCTAAAGAATGTGCATGTTAAAAGCATCTTGGATCAGTAGTACATATTTTTAACTTCTAAGCTTCAACTGTATAAAAGTAATTGAATAGAATTAAACTTCTATATTCGTGATTGAGTTGGTTTAGCATGGGCGATCGCATGGCGAAACGACAAACCAAATAAAGTTGGTTTCATGAAAGGCAGAGACATAGCTTATAACCTGGACACAGAGAACAGTTGGGAAGTAGGCAGAGCAGTGGAGCACAGCATTTGTTATTTATTCATTTAAGTTTACATTGATACAAAGGGTTTTTATATTAGTGATGTAACTTCTAATTATGTATTCAACCCCTCACATAGAACACCAGCGGAGTAATTGACTAACACACAGTACCAATGGCTTTGACAGTTCAACAACATTCATTTGTTGTGTTATTTACATTGTTGAGTAGACAAATTTTTCAAACATATCAAGCAATGAAAAAAAGAATGATTCAGATTGTGATTGAAAGTATGTTACCCAATTAGGGTGCCCCAGGCCTCAGATATCTGACCAGAAACAGAAATAACTTGTTTCTGAAATGCTTTTCCTAAACCAATAATTAATAGCTGGTTTAAGACTTGACAGCTTTACTGGTTTGTTCATGTTTACTAATAACAAGAGGCAATTGCAATTACTTTCATGATGTGGTTGTGCATATTTTGATAAAATCATTACATGAAGTATGATGAACTGAATTATACAAATAGACTAAACAATAGAACATTTTTGTGTTGATGATTAGTCATTAATTTTATTTATTGAATATGAATAAATAAAATTAATGAATAATAATTTTTGACATCAAGGAAAGCTGTAATTGTAGGGTATTCAAACATAATTATGAACTTTGAAAGTGAAATATAATATTAACTGAATCATGGTTCATGATTATTATTCCTACGTCCATGGTTATTTGTTTCAGTAAATAATCATAGTAAGTTAGTACATACCTACTCAAAATAAAAATTCTATATAATTCACAAAAAATACCTGAGTATTATTGATGTCGGAAAATAACAAACAGGATGGTGCTACTCTACATAAATAAGAGAAATCTCCGCACACATTCGCAGCACATAGGATATAAATACGCGTTCGCTTCGCTACACGCACACACGCTCAGCAGGTGTCAAAGTCTAATTTGAGGCAGGCGACGGTTTTACGTAAATTCGCAACAATCGCAAGATGACTAAACCTTCATCTGTTATTATTATGAATGCTGTAAGTACATAACGCGGTGCCATTCAATTACCTCCGAACTTTTGATTAAATAAATTGGTTTAGGTTCAAATCACATGCTGACGACGTATGTGTCTTTACAACACCGAGTATACGTCGGAAGTGAATTAGTGAACGTACCTTTTTCTCCAAAATTCTTTGGTAAAATTACGCAGGCATCGAAAGGACTAATACATGTGAAGATATATTTTATTTTGAAATAAAAATATATGATTCCTCTTACCTTGAATATGAACAGTTTACGAGCAGAGCACCAATATGTAGTACGCAGACAGGTACTGGTACAGTAAAATAACCGTACCTTGTTAGTAACTTTATTTACACACCACCTTTAAGCATTTTGCTGCTTTTTTAAGTTTACAAAAATAATTTAGTACGTTATTTATTAAGAATATTCATAAAGGTAATTAATTTAAATATATTTACATCCGAAATAAATAGTAGAAACTTCACATTCAGACAATACGTGCCCTATAACCAAAGAGTAAGCATAGAACTGCCAATCTATGAGAACTGCAACAAGACACACAAGGAAGTGCGGTGCGACACGTATCAAAAGACGGATCTGAGAGTTGTCAAATTGTCGAAATACTGTAGTATCGATAAATTATATTTAAATAACAAAAATCTAATGCTTTACATACAAGCGTTTGTACAAATTGTTAAGTAAGTACTGCTGGACAGACTAACATAATATTGAAATCTTAGGTTACAAAGATTATCAAAATGGTCCATAACTTGGAGATAACACTGTATAAACGAGTATAAATCGATCGGGGTTAAAACCTGGATGAGGCTGGAAAAGGAGTGTGGGGATTGGCTAATGCAAAGAAAGGCCTATATTTTGTTATAGGTATGATATAATGGGAGCACATAATATGGTTACTTTAGGAATAAATAGCTTAAAAAAATCCAAAGGCCTAAAAATTTATAACCCTGGTGTGTCTGCACCACATTTTCTGAAAAAACTACCAACAAAAGACTATCTTGTCAATGGAATTTAAATAATTTATGAGTTAATAACCGGAAGGAGACTTGTTGTTTATTAAATAAAAATATTTACCATGCTTATTTAACAAATTTTAAAATATGTCTGGTTTGACAGGGCTAAACGGTGATTCAACTGGCACGTCACATAATTACGCTCACTTTCCAAGTGGATTATTTTAGAGAATACCTTAGAAGAATGAAACAGATGACATCAAGAAGGAACTTCCACCTCCAGAGAGCAAATATTAACAAATTTTAGGAAGCTGTAGAATTGCTTATTTTAATCGATCGCTCTTCCTGATAGTTTTAGTCGCTAGTTTAAAATTTAAATAGACTTTTAAATTAGATGTCGTCCATTTTTTTTTTAATCCGGGTTTGTATGTTATTTGACATTTTTCGGAATCAAACATACTAACGACACCGGCAAACATTTGTTAGTATTCTTCCTCAGTTCTTCGTTCGCGTTTGGCCGAAATGCAATGCGTGTCGGTACATCAAACAATGTTTTAGTGAGACACTCCGAGCGAGCCCATCGTTCATACCCACCGGAAGACAGCGATTCCCATTCTCCATCTATTACCAACTCTATGGTCTGTAACTACCCAGCAAGCAGCAGTGGTTTTTTTGCCGCGAATCCTTTTGTACCCTAATGCGATTTGTGCTGCCACACCGCGCCACCGGAATCGCAATTCGGCCTCGCACTTACACTTAAAATTTTGAATTGAGTAGGTATGACATGTATAGATCAAAATTATAATTATATCTAGAAAAAAATCGATATCGATTCAGATATTAAAAATATACAACACTATAGTGTTCATTGGTTCACAAACGTTATTACTAGTGTTACATAGAGAAAAAACTTAATTTTATCAAAATGTTCGTTCTACGATTTGTACCGATGGACAAAAAGTTCCTGGAGACTTCTTTCGCATTTTTTTTTTATAAGAATGAGTTAATTACGTTGATGAATATTTTTTACTGTTTCTTTTTTAACTTGGCTATTCAAACTTATCTGTAATTTTTTTGGGTTGCCTGCACCTTGCGATCTGCCTCTACTAACGGGTAACTGGGAAAGTATGGGGATATACGAATCCATAAAGACACAAAAAAATTAAGCAAGTTTAGACTGGAACTTTTCTTGTGCTACAGCTAATTGCATCGCACCGTGTAAACCAGGTGAAAATGTCTAACGTTAGGTACATACACACTCACACACACACACACTGACTTTCATCGCTGGTGAGTTGGTGACCTATACTGACGACTCACTAGCGATGTCAAAATCTCACGTCAAGGCATAGATCGAAACAGTGACGAATCGGCTGCCAAAATCTGTGTGCGGACCATAATATATAATTAAAGTACAACTTAGGGACTAAGTCAATCGTAATCAAAAGATATGGTCATTTATGTCATATAAGTTGATAGCATGAAAAGCTCTATAGCATGTACTCACAGTCACAGTACAAGTAAAGGGAAAAAAACGAAAATTGTTACTTTGTGTTTGTTTGGTAATTGTAACTCTTTAATACTGTTTTCAGACCGATGTATGAAATAACATTATTTTTTTCCCTACAGCAATGATGGAAAGGGTTATATTTTCCGCATTAAACTTAACTTTGTACGTATGTAGGATTCTTTATTCCTAACACACTATCAATCTCATTTTGAAAAATATTGCTAATCCATTGCTTCATTAGGTTCGAAAAATGTATCCGCTCCACAACGTAAATCACGTAATGAATGTGGTTGAACTGTCAAAATGAAAGCCATTGCTACTAATAGTGTGTTACGCAATTACCCCGCAGGCGAAACCTGCACCCTAATTGCGTAACACACGATCAATCGGAATCGGTTTCATTTTAGTTCAACAACATTCATTGCGTTATTTACGTGTTGAGCAGACAAATTTTTCGAACTTTGAAGCAATGGATTAGCAATTTGCTTCAAAATGATTCAGGTTCCGATTGATCGTGGTTTACGCAATTAGGGTGCTGGTGAGGTTTAAAAATAAGTAGTTAGATGCCATTTAGTGATAACAATATTTTTTATACTACTAAAAAAGGTCATGAAAGCGCTCATTGTGAGGATACCACCAAATATTATGCACTGAAATATTTAAAAAAAACAACCAACTGCAAAAAAAGTGTATAAAATTAGATGAGTTTTTTATTTTTGATACATGTATTCATCACATCTAGGGTAGCCTACCCTAGCGTACCCTCTAGCGTAGAAATGTTATGCCAGTTATCCCTGCCACTCTGTATAATTATTGTTTATCCATCACCGGACCTGCGTATTGAACCACCTCGATAGGTATTTGGCCAAAATTGAAAATGATAAGTAATATCAGTTTCGATTCAGTATCAATAAGTTGTAGTTACAGAGTTAGGGGTAGGGGTAGTAACAGGGGTAGTAAAAAAAAATAGTAACGAATATTTCGATCCCTGAGTGGATCTTTTCCCAAGTGTACTGGCAACATTTTGTTTGACAGTCCGAGTAATTTTTTGCCTATTTATGTTTTCTTTTCGAACTATTTCGACACTTGCGATAGAATCACAACACAAATTATAATGATAGCCAGTGTACATAATCTATACAGTAAAGCATAAATGCTGGTTATTGATTAATTAAAATGATATTATCCATACCATTATTTAAGCTCAAAGAGAAAGTAACTATCATTTTAGTAATACTATTTCTATTAGCGAGCGTATATTTTTACTTAAATCATTTGCAACAAAGCTACAACAGTGCTCAATGGTCTGGAGAACGCTGTTTATCAGAACTGACATCTATTAAATATCAATTAAACGGTAAATATGATTTGTACTGTCAACTACTGTAAGTATAGACTTGTTATTGTAATTCAATAATCTTTTTAAAATTACAGTTGTCACGGAATATAAAAACCGCATCGACAAGCTATTGACAGAGACACAGAAAGCTCATGATACTGAAAAGGAAAGGTATAAAGATGTTATGGACAGCTGTGTAGCAATGAAACAACAGACTGCCATATGTCAGGTAATGTTATTTTAATTAAACTCTTTTTTTCTTTTTTTCCAAAGGTTGTCTTTAAAAGATCGCTCTTAGCAATAAGACCGCCCATTGTGTCACCCTTTGTAAAATGTTATATATTTATGTTTCTGTAATTTGTATGGTGTACAATAAAGAGTATCAAGATAAAGAGTAGCAAGTAAGAGTCCATTAATATCAGTTTACTGGCCTGTCAGTCATATACATTTATGACTATGGTTGACACACCTTTGCGATTTTACTGGAAGTGAATTGATTTAGGAGTTTTATAGAAATTCAGGGGACGGGAATAGATGAACTCTTGAAAGGTGGTTGTCATTGACACAATTCTTTGGAGTTGAAATTTACCCCAGTAAAAGTACTTAATCTAAATTCAGAAAAAATTTAAAGTATGTTTTTGTAAGATCTGGTGAATACGATGGATGACCGGAAACAATAAAAGTGGCTTTACTCCAATCTTTCTTAAAGATTAAACTTGTACACAAAGGACCTGCATTGCTGTTCTGTAAAAAACTCACAGTGAAAACTTAGGTGAAGTGAGCTGTCATTCCACGTGATGTAAGGGATTGCCACTATTAACAGCTCACTTCACCTAAGTTTTTACGGTGAGATATTTACAGAATACATTGGCTGGTCAAAATCACAGATGCTACAACTGAAAGCTCTACATCATCCACCATACTCGTCAGACTTAGACTCCAACTAACTTCCATTTTTTTTGTAAAATTTCACACCTTGCACGAATTCATCGATTCCCATTCCCAGGATTTCTTTAGAGCAGCCTAGGCATCAATGCACTTCCATTAAAATGGTGCATATCTTAAACAAATTAGGGTATTTATTTCTAAGGCCCTCCAATCTTTTTAGAAATTTATATTGGCCCGGGATCATATTCGGTTTGGACATATCTGTTGTAGAATACAGAACACAAGGGACTTTCTCGTATTTTTAAGAATGTTCGTATTCTAATCTGTCTCAATCCTGTCTAAAAAACCTTTAGTTTCCCTAAAATTTTGACAAGTTTTTGACATTTATTATCGCTGAGATGAGATTACGACTTGAATTTGATCGCTTTTTAATTACAATCTCACAAATCAATCAAATAATTGCAAAACGTCAGTGATGGTCATTAATTATTTATTTAGGTACACACATCAAAAATTTCTAGGGATCAAAATGATTTTTAATAATATATTTTTATTCTATTCAAATGAACGAAAATGATAACCTAAGTAAATTGATTTAGTACATCTAAGCTTACGAAGTACCCTTGTTTTTGCATTAACATATTGTTTTGTGGTTTTTGACAAAAATGGGGAATTTGGTCTTAGTTAATGCCAACATTAAAAAGTGGTAAACTGTTTAAATAACAGTTATTAAAGGTTTTTATTGCATAAGAACAATTAGTAGTCTGGCAATTTACAAACATTGTTCAAATACTACAGTTTTGTTATCAGCTTTATCACATTCCATTTCATTTAGATAAGTTTTGCTTTTTAATGAGGAGCAAATTAACGAGTTGACCATTTTTATCTAAACTCTGGTAGGCTAATCTACTACATACCTACTACTACTACACTACTATACTTCATATCTTATTTAAATTTCAAATGTCATGATGCCTGTGTGCACATACCCAGTGTAAGATGCACCTCAATTGTCTACCACACTTTTTTTCACAATCAAGATTTGGAAGGAAATTCCTAATCTTTGAAAGGTATATATTTGCTTGACAACGTAAATAACGCAATGAATGTTGTTGAATTGTCAAAATGAAAGGCATTGCAATAGTAAGTGTGTTACGCAATTACCCGTCAGGTCTTTAATGTTATTGAAACTCTGAACTATGGAACTCAAGGAAATGTTAAGACATTTGTGGTCGGCTGTACAGTCTACTCTAAACTATAAATTTTACTTATTTGTTTTCATACAGGGCTAGGGTTCAATTCAGAAACTTAGTCCCACAAAACCATGTCAACAGTTTGACTGAAATCTTTTTGATGTTCTTTGTTTTAACATAAAAAAGTTCTTAAGAAAATAGGGTAGTCTTAATATTAGTTAAGAGTAGGATTGTAATAGTCCCCTTTATTCTTAAACGTTGCTTAAAGTTAACAAGTGATTAGCGACTGTTTCACCATACATTTTTCACGTTTGAATGTTACCCAACTTTAATAATTGTTTATAAATGAACACCTTTATGTATAGGGGTTTGAGCAGTGGTGACCTAGTGACAACGGCCACGACTTATGGTCTAAAGCCGCGTTCTAACTAAAAAGGAATAGCGTGCAAGTACACAATTAGACCTCTTGGTTGACCATAACCTTAACATAATTTGAAGCTGGATAGCATTCACAATCAAAAAGACTTTACTTTTTAACTTATTAGTACCCTATTACAGCTTGAACATAATTTGAATCAACAATTTATTTTTAAATAGGCAATCGCTTCATGTAAAATACTGATATTCAGCTGCATCCGGTAAGACTGGAAGCTGACACCAACATAGATGTAGGGTAGAGTAAAGGCTAGGCTAGATGATGAGTACTATAAATTGTTTATTAAATAACCTGTGTTTGGGACCTAACTAAGGACTTGAAGTGAAATGCAATGGACTGTAATTAAGAGAAATATAATCCAAATAAGGTACAATATTAGTGTTGGTAAACGTATAGATTGCGCACGCGTGCTGTCGTCCGAGATCGGTAGCGAAGTGCCAAGTCATAGATAGTATAGTCATATATAGGTAGTGCAAGTGCCCAAGTGGTCCGACCGCCCGCGTCCTGCACGCCGCACTTCTCGCCGTCGCCCCCTGTTTTCCGCTGTCTCACGACAGCAGCCGAAGATTGCCGGAGGGGCCCGAACAACCTGCCTTCTTTTTAACACCAAATAAATAACTGATTTTAATTTTTTATTTACTGGTTTTTCAGAATCAATTTGAAGATCTACAAATTGAATGCAAGAAAGTTAGAGAAGACTACAACAAGGCTTTCAAAGAATTAGAAAAACTGAAGTCAGGTTAAAGAAAATTATAATGGACTCGAAATATTCAAGCAAAATGTTTTGGTTGGTATTAATACCAAGTAAATAGTTAATTTATTATAGCATAACATATAAATATTCATGTTATGTAAGCAGATACCGTCATAAATAATGCCTAAGTACCGTATTTTCTTACGTATGAAATACATTTTTTATTTTTTTATTTATTTATTTTTAAATAAAATTTTTACTCTTTTTTTTACTTTTTTACTAATACTGAATAGTTAATTTGGCTAAAGTAACTTCACTATGGGTTTGATTCATACCAAAATAAAAAGTGTGTAAGTAGGTAATAAATATTAAAGAAACACCTAAAAAGAGAAAAGTAATTACTTTTTGCATTAATTCCTACTGCAAACTTTCAATTACAATCTGAATCATTTTGAAGGATATTGCTAAACCATTGCTTCATATGTTCGCAAAATTTGTCTGCTCAACACCGTAAATAACGCAATGAATGTTGTTGAACCGTCAAAATGAAAGTCATTGCTAGTGTTAGTGTTTTATGCAATTACCCGCCGGCTCAGCAAAATTTGCTGACTCCATGAAACAACGTGTACCTAGATATTTAATGTCTTTAGATTTTTCATGGAGTCTGTTAGGTTTCATAGTGTGTACCCACGTATGACGCAGTAGCAATATTTATAATAAGGACACACGGTTTTATAATGGACAATGCCTAAAAGAAAATTATAAAATGAATACAGATTGACCATAATGAAACTAGTGTCTATTAATAACTTTTTGTTAACCAACACCACACAACACTGCCCTACTGCTTGGCAAAGATCCTTATTTACGTAAAACGTGTATATGTTTAAAAGGGTATATTATTTACTTATGAAGTATGATGTTGATATACTGTAAATTGAATGTCCAAGGTGTACGAGATAATTCAAGTAGGTAGATGTTTTTTTCACATTTTTCAACTCTTTCTGAATGAAGGTATCAATCAAATTTATTTATTTGTACACATGTGTAATGCACATGATGGTATAAAATAAAAATATATGTTTTGTCACTATGTAATGCCTTGCAAGGCGTACAAATATTGCTTACACAGTAGGGTAACGGGTGTACAGGTAGACCTATATGTATATTAATCACTTGTTCGGTAAAATAATAAACATGTTTAAGTGAAAGGCCGAAGTTTAATCTGTCAGTCCGACAATGACGTGACAATATTTGTGAAACTTTATAGGGTAAGCAGCAAAACAAAATAATGTGCTAAAAACAAATAACTTTAAGAATAAGAATATAACTTTAAGCTTGTTAGCATTGTATGAACCAAAGATGATGATGTTGTAAATACGGCATGAAATGATACATTACAGTTGACTTAATGAGATTATGCATGAAAACTTGGACGAAACAGCCTTTAGAGCTGCATTAGATAGAACTGAGAGACTGAGAGATTAGAACTGTTGCTCCCATATAAATCTATGGTAACTCACATGTCCGTTTCTTGATTAATTTAATGACGGTATTATTATTTTATCATCGAAATCATTACAATGAAGGATAATTACTTGAACAGTTGGTTTTACAGAATGATGTTAGAATATTTTAACAGCATTCTACCTCTTGTAAGTTTTTGATTAAGAACCGAAAATCTTTTTAAATCATTTGATTAGTTCGTAGTGATAAATATGTCTATGTTCTTAAGATAACAGCATAACTAGCACTTTTCACACTGGCCGTAAATAGGTTTCGTCGAGGTTTCAACATACAGTGGCCTTCAAAAGTTTGTTGAAATTTTTCCACTAAAGCTATTATTATGCTTAAAAAAAATCTTGTTTATTTTTTATGATAAGTCAAAGGTAATTGAATTAGTAAATGAAAACGTTAAAGCAGCTCAAACAGGATTTTAAATCATAATGTGGTGTGTCAAGTCAAAGCTGAAGTGGAAAAATGTCAACTAACTTTTGGAGGTCACAGTATTTATGTATACTATTCCGATTATCTCTCAATGTAGCAAAGTGATTTGAATAAAGCTTTTACGAAAATGTAAGTTGCTACTATTTAATATAATTTTAGATAAATAAGCAGGACTGGTCTAATAGTGTTGCTTGCAAAGGCATTGCATCGTGATAAAGAAATGCAAACATCCAACATATAATGTTAAAAAGTTATATTATATTTGCAAATAATTTATATACTTTTTTTTTAAATACAATAAATTGTACAAATTATTGTTGTTGTATTGACTTATGTAACCTGCCATGAATGTTACATGTAAACAAACTCGAGTCTTTTAATCATTCATTACAAAATTACACAGGTTAGCAATATTATATAAGTACTAGTGGACCCGGCAGACGTCGTCCTGCCCGGAAAAGCAGCGCCACCTACCGGGTCCAATTGTGTTTTCAAACCGTCCAGGAACCCAATGAAATATACACACAAAATTTTATCCAAATCGGTCCAGCAGGTTAGGAGGAGTTAGGTGACAAACACACGTACAGAAGAATTATATATAGTACCCATTTGTCAGCAGCAGAACTTTCACAGATATTACCCTTTAAAATGAAAATACTAAGATTTTGGTGGTGTGATATGCTATCAAATGTATCGCACAATGGTGGTGGTGTCCTGTGGCGACTAGAAGTTCCCTTTGAGTTGTTGTGTATTTACTGAAAATTCGGTGGTTTTACTCTAACTAAACTCAAAGCCCAAGTGTGTGTGTGATTCTACTGAACACCACATTGGCGTCTAGTCGGAAATATTCTCAGTCGAGATCCACAAGTTAAGAATGATCCTGGCAGGTAATGGTTAATGGTCCACCCGAAGTGTCAGATTCGCCTCCAAGTCATTTCACACCTTGGGGAAAACAGCTAGGTACCTAATATTATATTCCTCAGACTTCAGTCATTGTGTTGTACCTATTTTAATTTCTGGATTGTTTGATGTTCTAGCTCGTAACATAAAATATTAGCTCTGATTGAATATTTACAAAGACATAAAAATTATTTACTTAACAATTTAAGATAATAGATGGCGCTATGCCAGTTTGGCAGATTTCGTTCAAACTCAATCTAATTTTTTTTAATTACTTCGTAGCAAATAAGGATAGAAGGTAGATAGATGTACTGTATGCACATACAATCTACCACGAATCCAATCTAATCTATATCTACGTTTTAATGTGTACCCACTTGTTAGTGATTAAAAGTAACGGGTGTAACCGTTAGATGTCGCTATAAGGAGAGGATTTTCGGATGCGGCTTGGCTGTAGCAGACTCCGCAATTGTGATCGCTGGTAGGTAGGTACTACTTTTGGGCAATCTTTTAGTTTTTCAATGTTTGTATTTAACATACCCATACTTCAATAAGATTTATGGTCCAACTTTTTCGTATAAGTAATGTTTTATGTTACGAAGGATGGTTGCTCACGAGTCATCTGTGGTTGTGGATCGCTTTGTCTTACGTCGCTTAGGTAGGTACCTATATAACATAAGTAGGAACCTAATCCTACTCATGTTAAAAAGTGGAACTTCGCAAACTCTGTTTCGCGAAGCTCCACACCCCGATGTCCACGACTCGTGATTGTCCATTAAAAACTCTGCACGCTCTTTCTTCAGACTATTTATTTTTTCTCGTTTATGTATTGGAAACGCTTCCGAGATGGAAAGGGAAAAAAATAAGCATAACGTCAATAGACAAAAAAAAAGACCGTTGAAGGGCCTAGTAGGTAATTAATTACGTGTGACATATGAAACGCTACCGTCTGTCCTTCTAACACATTTCTCCATAAATTACACATACATCAAACAATCTTTTCTTGCATTTAAAATGTCCTTAGGGCCTATGCATAAAGTATCTTTTGCAGCATCTATGTAGTAGTGGGTGGATGATTAGTTATTTGAATGACGTTAGGACCACGATAGTTTTTTTAAACAGCAGTACGTACGGCAGACAGCTTGTCGCCTACACCGGATGTATGTAGACCTTTGGCTTTAAACACTTTTATGATGATCTATTTCAGCGGGGGGCCGATCATGTTAATCCTAGGAAAAAATATTTTCCTTTTTTGTAATGTACATAAAAAGGAAGACAGCTTGTCATTGCGCGTCTTTTCAAAAACGCGGAAGTCCATCCGAGTAGTAAGTAGTCCATGGAGTGGGCAGAAACAACTATAAAAAGTTAGCATACGCTAGTTTTCATACATGGTTTTAATTATTTATTTATAATGGCAATCCAAATTCATAGAGAACTTAGTCTTATTATATAGAGTAGTACAGTCAACTTATCAATTAAAGATGTGGACAGCACTTACATAGTTTGCCTAATTGATTTACTAGGTAATTAAAGTGATAATAATAACAATATAATCTAATAAGTTACTAAAAATAAAATCAAATAATTTAGTAATTATAAAATCAAATAAGTTACAATAATAGAATCAAATAAATTAGTAATTATAAAATCAAATAAATTAATAATAATAATTACTTTTGGCGGGCCCTACATGGACCCGATGTAGATCTACTAGCGTCCGTAGCCTGGCTGCGTTTCGGTGACCTCTTTGGAGAAACCGAAGGTTTTGTCTGTGCAATTATGGACGAAGTTATGATGACGAACAATTACTGGAGATTTATTGTGAAAGACGGCACGGTTGACATCTGTCGGGTATGCCACCGGCCGGGGGAATCAATCAGGCATATTATCTCTGGGTGTTCTCGTCTAGCTAATGGAGAGTACTTGCATAGACACAACCTTGTAGCCAGGATAATCCATCAGCGACTTGCTCTGAAATACAGCCTTGTGGAATCTGTGGTGCCGTACTACAGGTATGTACCCGACCCAGTTCTCGAAAATGGAAATATCACATTGTACTGGGACCGATCCATCATCACCGACAGGACTATTGTTGCCAATAAGCCTGATGTAGTGGTGGTGGATCAATCAGAGCGGCGCGCAATGATTGTTGACATAACTGTCCCGCATGATGAGAACCTCGTGAAAGCTGAGAAAGATAAACAAATCAAGTATCTTGACTTGGCTCGCGAGGTGGTCGACATGTGGCATGTGGACTCAGCAATCATTGTGCCGCTAGTCGTGACAGCCAATGGCTTAATAGCCAAGAGCCTCGGCCAACACCTGAGGAGGCTCTCATTGGGCAGCTGGGCCAAGGGCTTGATTCAGAAAGCGGCACTTCTGGGCACGGCTCGCATTGTCAGGAGGTTCCTCTCTCTGGAGCCCTGACCGCCGATAGCTTGGACCCTGTTCCCGATACCGGTGGGCTACTTTTTTATATTATTTAATGATTTTTTATCTTTTTGTTTTTAAAAATATTGAAAAATGTAATTTATAAGTAATTAGATGAAATAAAGGAAATAATGAATAAGATAAAATAAAATAATTACATTGATTAAAAAAAGTGGTTACAAGGAATGGTTTCATACATGGTGAATTTAGCATAATATTAGTTAAAAAACTTTAGGTATTATTCGCGTAATTGCTGAGTCAAAGGCTAAGGGAAGAAAACATTTCCTTTTTTGCATAAATGGGTAATTGTTACCGTAACTTGCCATTAGATATTCTAGGCATCGATTCTCTTTCAATTTAAAATTTTCCTTATGTTTTACGGTAGCTACCTATTACAAGTTTTAGGAGAAGCGATAGAGGGTGGGTTTGGAACGTGAAACCGTCCAGAAACACAATTAATCCATTTGGAATTTATCCAGTGCAGTTACCCTCGAGGTTCAATTAAAATGTAAATGGGTGTCGTCGGGGCGGGCCGTGGGCTGGGAACACGCGCCTTATCGTAACACACCAGGCTACCATTACTGTCACCCTGTGAATAGCTGTTCGTAGCTAGCTATCAGTCCATTGAAACTTCATAATTACTCTTTAAATATTGCATTTCTCTAGCAGGTGCATTTTTTTCTGTTTGCTTTTCATATGCAGAAAAAATCACTTTAATCTAATCTTTTCCAAGGATATACCTAACAAAATTTCTAGGGTCCTTGATCTTAGCAGACCTCAGGCAAACAATAATACTTAATAACTATGCGTTTAGAAATTAGAAATTTACTATGAGGGTCATTTTATTTATTTATTTTTCTCTCTGTTCTGTTAGTTTTTGTCATGGAATTAATGTGGCCTACCCAAATGTCCTTTCTTTGGTATTGTTCGTCGAATCGTTGAGCTCCTTAAGTTTTAAGTTGAGCTGCACGATTTCTGACAAATGACTGGACAGAGATCATCTCAGACATCGATTTACATGGTCTTCATATGATCTGACCAAGATTATGTCTGGACTTTAAAAGAGACTGACCTCTGACTTTGTTTCGGCCTTTCTTCTCGAGACTAGTCAGATAGGAAACGTCGACCTCATCTAGTTTTAAAATTTGATTAACGTTTAAAAGTGTTTGTATTTAGTACAGACGCCAGCACATCAAGCTACTACATTCTGTCAAATTTCTTTAATAGATTTTCAACTTTATCGCTAAAGTATTAAGGTTCAAGGTTGATTGGGAAAATTTGACAGTTTCGGGTAGCTCGACCTGCTGGCGTCTGTACAAACCTACTTAGAAAATAAAATCATTTATCATTTGACTAATTAATAGGTAAGGGGTTATTTACATTAATTATAGCGTTTCGATCCAGAGCTATGTAGAATCCAGTGACACTGAATCGATATTTGACTAATGTAAACAGTTCAAACCAGTCCAGCATCCAGTCTTACCTATTAAGATTCAGATTAGAATAGAGCAGACGTAAACCGTTTTTTTTAATTGCAAAAAATAATAATAATAAGGTAATTTGCTTAAAGTCTGCCACACTGTGTAACAGGTACCTTACTGGATTGAATTAGGTAAGTCCACCTATCTCAATGTAAATCAGCCTTTAGACAATAATGAGGCAATCCTGCGGTTTACAATACCCAATTTCTCTTTCAAAATAATTTCTGATTCCTGTTAAATCCATCTGAAGAATAAATATGATAGTTTGATATGTTTTCTATACAAAAGCTGTCAAACGGCAATATTTCTTCTTCAGTTAAGAGATATGTGACCATGGAAAAATCAGCTCTGTTATATAATTAGATACATATTAATAAGTTAGTAGGTACCTACTTAACTAAGGGCTGATTTTTCCAACGCCAGATAATTTTATCGGAGGAATAATTTTGAATTTTTGACAGTTCTTCTACACAAAACTCCACGAATATCAGCCCAGTCTTCTTCTAAGATTTTGCTAACAACATATCTGAGGGCCAATTCTCGTAATTTTAAGAACATTTACAGTTGATCTTAGTCTATTTCTGTCAAAAATACCTCTAACTTTCCTACATTTTTGACAAGTTTTGACATTGATTGTCATTGCGGGAATTGGCCTTTTGGTTGTTTAGCTGTCTGTCTGCAACAGCTATAAATTGTAACAGCTGTAAATAGCAGGCAGGTCCTGCTATTTAAAAATATTTTCTGCAATAATTATGTGAATTGAGGATGCTTTCTCTTATTAGCGTCAGGTCAATGAACCCTATTTAGCCGCAAATGATAGCTGGGAATGAATGCAGATTCAGGAATGATAGGCATAGTTACTGTAATTTTGATGCTTAGAGTGACACACAATGTAGTTTTTCATATTACCTACCTGTTTGGCTATAAATTGTGTAGAATTCCGGAAGTCAGGCCCAAATCGATAATGTTTGCTAGAGTGGGATAGCGTGTATGATAGAGCTGGAAGGGGCGCGGTCGCCCCGCCTCCTCCTCCCCGTAAGCGCTTGTACCTATCAACCCCTATAGCCCCGAACCACAACTTATTGTTCCCGAAAACTCAATTTAAAGCATTAATGTAAGTAGGTAGACATCTACATATTTAAGTAAACCTTTCAATATTTTCAAAATTATGAAGGTAGATATGACTAAAACCGAATGAAGAATCACTGTAGGTAAACCACACTTGATCCTTTCAGTGAAAATTAGATAAGAAACATAAACCACTGCATGATAGGTGGTAACCAGTAGGTATTCTGGTCAATTGAATGGGTACTAAACGAATTATCCTACAGTATTATGTGACAGTGATCATGTTGACCAGTGCCCGGCACTACCGGGCGCTCTGGGCGAGATTTCTGCGGCGCCTTTATCTACTCTTGGAGAGTAGAGAGTGCCCAGTGAGGTAATTACGAGTAGGTGGCCAAAGACCCCAGCGCGAAGCGGAAATTGGGCCCCTGTCACCAATCTCAAGTAAGTACTTACTTAAACTATTAATTTCTTCGGACAGATGGACAATATATAAATGGCACTTTTGTAGGGAACCACAAATTGATATTTCGCATAACATATTCTTGCTAGCACAGTGGTGGCCCAGTGCTAACCGCCCCAACTTACGACTTATAGGTCGTGGGTTCGATCCCAGGCAGGCGCTTTACTTTGAGTAATTGATTGATGTATGTATTTATCATCACTACTCTCAAAACGGTGAAGGAAATCATTGCGGGGAAAGCGGCATATCTTAGATCCAAAAATTCGAAAACTTGTGACATCTACCAACCCGCCTCACGGCCCACTCCCTCTCACAGAGTGGAGGCCTCTGTTCCAGCAGCGGGAATTTTGTAAGCTGAGTATATTAATCATCCTTAAAATTACTAGAGCGGTTAAAGTTTCGGATAGATGAGATGACACCTAGAAAAATCGAAAATCATTGCATTTTGCATAGCCTCGCATTGGTTACAATTTCTTTTGACAAGCATATAAAAGTAGGAGTTACTTTGTCTACTTATGCAAAAAATTAATGAATTAAAAGAACCAAGACTACAAAAGCGAGCGAAGCGAGTTCTAAAATAAAATTATATTTGATATTTTTTATGGGCTGAAGAAGGCTGCATAAACTTTAGAGGCATGCACTCTGAGGTGCTAGAAATGAAGGCGCGCATACGGCGCCTTCTTATCTGTCATATTATCATAACGCCGGTAAATACATCCAATTAAGTAAGTAGGTAGGTAGGACCGAGACCGAGGAAAAAATTGTTACAACCCGTAATAAAATAATAATAAAGTGAAGACCATTTGTGTGTTACCCCCGAAGTCATGCTTCTGTCGTCTGTTTTCTGAACATTTATTCACACATTAAATAGATTCTGAAACAATAAAATAACAACAACAAATAAAGCCTATGCAAGCACACCACAAATACTTAGCATTTAGAAACCTTACAAAGTACCTATAATAAAATAAGAGAGTTGTTACAGATTGTTACAATTACAACCCTCTTAGGCGCAAAAAAACATACTTGATTCAGAATAATGTCACAATGTCACATGACCTCGAGATGTGCAATGAAGCTGTCATGAATAATTGAAACTTAGATATTCAAACCTATGGGTGACTAAAAAATTACCAACAACATAACACGTAGGTAACGATGAGTAGGTTATTTTTTTTTTGTGAAAAAATTAGAAAACGCTATTAAAAACTAATACTTAATAAAGTTTAGGACGTAATTATTTGATAACTATTAATTGCGTCATATTTCTCTATTACTAGGTACTTATGTAGGTACAGACCGATAGTGTCCGACCAAAATTCTGAGTTCGAAGCCGAATCCAACAATTCCGTTCCAAATTTAGAAAAAGGAACAGTTAGGGGGGCCGTATGGGATTTCACTCATGTGTATCATACGAGTATATTACATATTATTTCCACGTGTGTGTCACACAGTACCTACTAAACGTGTAATTTTAATGCCAAGGAAGGTTAAACTGCAACCAAAAAAAAATCGAATAAATACGATGACGTCTCTATTTTTCCGAGTATTTTTTACGCAGAACGTTTACAGGGATTTTTGAAATCAGTATTTTATTTACTTCTGAGATGTTCTTCTCGAATTTTTGCTAAGCTACCTCGCACCGGTGCCACTCTAGCCACCATATTGAAAAAAGGGTGGTCTAATAAACAAAGTGAAACATCTAGAAACGAGCTCCTCAAAATCCAATTAAAAACACACACGGAGAACTCTCTAGGTAGGTAACCTCCTTTTTGAGCAAAATGACTCGTAGGTAAGTATCTGCTATAAACTACAGCGTCTATCTCTACACTGTGTGTACCAGTTATTTGGAGCAATTGTGTTGAAAATGTTAAAAATATTGAAATAGTACTTACTTTTTGATGCAAGTGTGCAGTTGCTCTCAAGGTGTGAAGACACCGCAGTTCAGGTTATAGTTCTCTCTAGTCTGTAACTAGATACAACTAGAATAACAATAATCGTAGGCTTCTGTACTAATAATAGGTTTGTTGCTAGTTGAATTAAAAATCCCTGAATAAAACCCAAACTTCGGTGGCTTAAGTTTCATGAAACTGAAAAGGATTATTTTAACACACTTGCTTGTGAAGTATCTTAATTAGTCTCATTGCACCGCTTCTAGGATCACAATGCAGTGTTTTTAACACGCGTGCTTTTTATGGTTCCGTAGTAAAACAAGGAACCCCTATATTTTCGCTAAATCTGCCTGTCTGTCTGTCTGCGGTTTAACTCAGAGACCCTTGGTACTAAAGAGCTGTAATTTGGTATTGTTGTACATATTAATTAGGCCTACAAAGTTGTCGCTTTTTTTTTGGTACAGGTAAGTGGGGATGACATTTTTTACTCGTCTATTCCATTGGTATTTTTGTATACGTCTTTCAAAAATTGTTATACTCGTAAACATTTTTCGATTCAGGGATCCGTTTTCGAAATATTAAGCTTTAACAAAAATTGCCATTTTACCCATTCTAGCTAAACCGTTGTTTTTAGATTATATAAACAGTATACAAGGTACCTAGTAGATACACGGACACACACACACACACGGTACACGGTATCTATTGGATATATTTGATTGAATATTCGTATGAGACAGATCATCACATGTACACAGTTAAATCTATTATCGTATTGTTGTCTCTACATTGTATAACGAAGTTAAAAAGGAAAACTATCACAGCTAAGTAGGCTCTAAAAGCTAAAGAGTAGTAGGTACTCGACCAACTTCTAAAATTCGTTCATAATCCATAGAAAATGACTTAGATGGCGTGTAGCCAATAAGTTAAAACCAGGCAATATAACTTTGTTATAATGTAACCTAATGTTATTGTAAAATTTAAATAATTTACTATGTGGAACACCCATGGTGTCATCCTTTGTAAAATTTATATATTTGTGTCTCTAATTTATATGGGGTATACTTCAATCAATATATTGATCGAAGGGGGTATGACACCGATCGGCAGCGGCGGCGACCTCTCGCGCCCGGCCCTGGTGCATGCCATGGTCCGGGGCGAGAGGGAGTGGGAGGCGGTCACCTCCTTCTGCGAAGCAGTCATGCTAGCGAAGGAGGTGGCGGGATGGGCGAGGGAAAGATCCTCACGCCTCAGCCGCCGAGGGAGACGCTCCGGGCGTCGGGAGCTGCGTGACGACTCCCGGCCACCGTAGGCGCGGGCCTGCGGGCGGAGAGCAATGGGTAGCTCTCCGTCCGATCAGGACCAGGCCCGTGCCGGACGGCGTGTATGTGTTCCACGCGCGCCTCAAAGAGATGTCAGCGTAGTTGACGGGGCCCGACAGGGCCAAAGCCTGCCGGGGTAGCGGGATTGTCCGAAAGGGTTACCGCTGCCCTGGTACGTAAAGGGCTAAGGAAGGAACACGGGTGGGTTTTAGTCAGTAAGAGTCTGACACTCCCTTCTGCTCCACCCAGAGCGGGAGGAGTCATTTGATGATTTCCCATCCACAAAAAAAAAAAAAAAGGGGGTATGACACAATCTACTACTTATTTGTATGAAGTCTGTTTGCTGGGTCATGAACATTGTACAAAAATGAAAGCGACGAAAAAGGGCGCCGGTTCTTTTGAGTTTCCAATAAGAACTTCCCTCGACAGCCTTCCATCTCCGTCATCAGACTCTCAACAACAGTCATTCCGCAGGTAGGTCTAAAGTTCTCATCAAGATGGATGAAATAAGCCCAAACACTTAACTGCTGTAAAGTGTTGAGGAGCTCTCTCAACAGTCTTCTGTGTCCATTGAAACACAATCGGTTCATAAGTGAAAATTCTATAGGTGGCAAATCGATCAACCCTTAGGGGGTTTTATTTTTCTACCCTTAGGAGGTTTTATATTTCTATGGGACAAACTTTGCGGTGTACCCTTTTCAATTTAAAAACAATTGTCAAAATCGGACTTGTCTGTACACAATTATGCATAGGTATTCGTTCATAAAAATGGTGGTCATAGGGATATACGCGTCGACTTGAGAATCTTCTCCTTTTCGTTGGTAATTTGTGTTCCTACAAAAATTGGTATTTTTAACATTATTGGGCTGTTTGGCGGATTCGTATCAGTTTATCTCCTTCAAAATACGAAGACACGGCGAAAAACCAATACTCGACGCGACCCATATTTAATTAATTTACTCCTCGCAAGTGTGTTGAAAAACGATGTATGAAAACGCTAGAGCACTTGAGATTCCTATCATGCTGTTCTATTGCTTTATGTAAGTATATATTATGTACATAGTACCTGGATTGGTGACCATCTTTAAATACCAAGGCCCCTCCGTGCTTGATATCTTGATATGATCTTTGACAGTCGTTACGTGTAGTCAGAATCCTGTAAATCAGACAACCCGTCTTACCAAGGGGTATCGTATTATCCAGTAACTGGGTTGTGGAGGTGAGATAGGCAGTCGCTCCATATATAGATAATAGTATTCAGCTGCATCCGGTTAGACTGGCAGCCGACCCCAACATAGTTGGGAAAAGGCATGTGGCGTTGATGTAGTGTAGTACTATGCTATATAGTAACTACATTCACACCCCTAACATCTAAATAGCAGTTAAATCGGATGTTTGTTGGAAAGTAAGTACCTACTTATTTAAACGAGGATGGCGAGCCGAAACGCCGAGAACTGGCCCCACACTAATTTATGAGATGTAAAGTGTATAAATAAGCTGTGATGTTTTGCTATCGAATTATTGGACGATAGCACTCGAAATGATTATGTTGTTGCACTTGTTAATTTTTTACAATTTAAGTAAGTATTACCTATTATTATTTTGGCTGTGAATTAGTTTTATACCTTGTTCAACTACACTTTTAGAAAATGTTATGGCAAAAAATAATTTTCATTACCTACTTAGGTACTGCCTATTAAGGATAAATTTTTAACCAGTGCGCAAACTGAAACCAAGAATTCAGTACATGATTCTGAACCCTCATGCGTTGAAATTTTCGACATTAATAAAAAAAAAAATTGGTCTGCCATACATTTTGATCGCGTTCTTATTGCTCTGTTCTATGAAACAGTTGATTTTTTTTTTGATAACAGACTTTATGTTTCTACGCTATACGTTTATATGTCTAGAATCATGTGCTGAATTCATGGTTATAGTTTGAGCACTGGTTAAACATCTCTCCTGTATAAGTAGGTACGTAGTTTTTTACTTTTTATGTGCTCGCTTTAATGTGGCGCTTCGGATGTGGATTTGCTGACATCAGACTATGAAACCATCACCCTACTCAAAGTGTGAGATGTAATTGAAATAATTGAAAACCTGAAAACGGGTCATTGTCAAAAGTTATTGGGTATTCAAATAGTGCGTATTTGAATAACTTTTGCTATAGCACTAGCCAAATCTCAAAGTAAATGATATTATTAAAATTAAGATTAAAAATACTGGAATTCAGCTGCATCCAGTTAAACTGCAAGCCGACCCCAAAATAGGCACACACATCAAAAAAGTCTAAGCAGCACGCATCATATTTACAGAAACTGCATGTTTTATTAATTGATACTTTATTTTTTTCATTAGTATACAATCTTTTTGCTCTCGGAAACATAATGTACTGCCTGATTTAAAAAATAGGAACTTTTCGATTGTTTGGTTTTCATTCAAATAAAAGCTAATTAAGCTAGCTAAGTTTTCGTTGCTTGATTAATTTGGTATTTATCTCACTTTTATCATTTCGAGTTCTACAGTTTTTGAAAAAATTTAGTTGTCTGTCATTTTTTATGTCATGGAGCGACGCCATTTGACTGCTGACGAAATGCAGAGAGCTGTAGGAATGCTACAAGCGGGAAGAAATCAGTCCCAGGTATCTCGGCATTTTGGTGTCAGTAGGAGCGTGATTTGTCGTCTTTGGCAGCGTTACGTTAATACACCCCTGTATTCCTATTATCCTGCTGAGCAGCACCCAGGACGTAGAAGGAGTACAACTGCTCGACAGGACCGATACATACAACTGACTGCAAGATGGGGTATTATGAAGAGCAGACGAACTGAGCTCGTTTTTGTAGATGGCATTAAGAATGCTGAAAGTTACGTTGAAGAGGTCAGCGGGCCTTATGTTCATCCATTTGCACAAAGTCTTGGCTCCGATTACACGCTAATGCATGACAATGCGCGTTCGCACACAAATCGGAGAACCAGAGAGTACTTGGCAATGGAAAACATCGGGGTATTGCCGTGACCTGCACAATCGCCAGACCTCAATCCTATCGAGCACGCATGAGACATGCTCCAGAGACGTGTTCAACTGAAAGACTTGTTAATATTCCATTGGGACCGTTTGCTGCAGGATCAGATATACAATCTTATAAACTCAATGAACAATCGTTGCCGACAAGTTTTAAACATCAGAGAACACTTTGTATTGAATTACCAAATAATAAAAAAATATATATAATTTTGTAAAACATGAAAAGTTTAATTTCGTTTTAACTTTATTTTATACTACGTATGTTACGGTACAAATATTGTTAATTATAGTGATTAAATGAACAGTTGAATGAAGGATTTTGTTGCTTTAGTCACTAATGCATAAAAAATGCTTAGTTATTATTTATAAAAGAAATATAAATATATTACAATAATAATAATCGTTCGAAACCGTACATGTTGCTTAGACTTTTTATTATTAGTATAGATATTTACATTATATAAGCTAACATTTAAAATAATGATATGTACATGTGAAAAAATAAGCAAAATAATCATAGGGCCTCAAAAAATTCCTCCGCATCGCTGTCAACAGGAACAGTGCCTAAAAGGCTGGCAGCATTGCCACGTTGTATGGCGATGCTAATTCTTTGGCCAAGAAACAGGCCAGCCCTCTGGTCATGTGAAGAGTCGACCGCTTGGCGATATCTCGAAAAACCAAGTGGGCACTGCACCCTAATTGCGTAACACACAATCAATCAGAATCGGTTTCATTTTGACAGTTAAACAACATTCATTGCATTATTTACGTGTTGAGCAGACTTTATGAAGGTAACCTTTTTCGGACTTATGAAGCAATGGATTAGCAATATCCTTCAAAATTATTCAGATTGAGATTGATTGTGTGTTTCGCAATTAGGGTGCTGGTTGTAGTTGGTTTTGTCTCGACTATATTATTATATAGAAAGAAAGAAATATGTTTAAAAAAATGCATAAGTAAATTGCACGCACACAGATGAAGAATAAAATAATATCTAATCAAGTATTTTACTCATTGCAGTTATATGGAAACCATGCGTTTCTTTTTACACGAGCCAAACTGCTGGAAGAATGAGAGGTAAATTGCAAATGTTGTGTAAAGAGCTAGTTATCGATGCTATATCGAAGGTTGAAAGCGTACAGCATTTTAGACGTACTCTTTATAAAACTACGCAATACCAATACGGTAGCTTAATGTATGAAATGACATACAGACACAAAAAAATGTTCTATTTGTATACAAAAGTTTTAGAAGCCATAGAGTCCACTCCGGTCAAGGACGGAAACGAAGAAGCAACAGAAGACACGACCGTATGTACACATATTCTTAATACTAAAAGGTAGTTTGGTCTCCCGTTGTAAGGACAATTTATCGGATAATGTTATCCCACGACTTTTTTATACCTTTATTTAATGTTGTCCGGTTAGACTGGAAGCCGACCCCAACATATGTAGTTAGGAAAAGGCTTGGCAGATTTTTATATTTTATGTTGTCGATTTATACCATACCGAATTATGTAGGTTGACGACTAGAACCTGTGTAATGAAACGAAATAAGTAAAATTGATTTCTCTGGGTATCCATCTTGAAATAGCTACCTACTTTTGTTTTTATTTTATAGATTACACAGATACTTATCCTTGCCCAGGTTTCGAGTTAAAGGGCTCGTCCAACCCAATATGGTGTACCCATAAAAACTCTACGCCCTCTGTCATTTTGTGGTTAGCGCTTTGTTGTTTTATATGCATTTTCTTATTAAAATTGTATTTCTAGTATCTGGGAGAACTTGCAGAAATGGATTCTTTGGCTCATGAAATTATCAATTTCGCAACAATGATACAACTGCACGACGCAAATCGTCATGCAGACAAGTCCAAGGAGGTATATGATTTATTTTTTCGACGATTAAATGTGGCGCCGGTATGGCTGGGATTGTTAGACAGTATGGATAACAATAATCCTCCTGAACCTCCTCCTAAAGAGCATAACTTGACTAGCACAGGTAAAAGAAGAAATGGTGTATGGCATTATGCGGTACCTATCGAATGACTTAAAAATAATGTTTACCGTAATCAATGTGTAAAATACATACCTATCAAGGGAGAGAGAGATTAATTTGCTTAAATTAATATTATATATATATCAATGCTTTAAGCATTCAGTTCTCAATTTTATTCTGTCTCTATTTGTTATATATACACACGAGCCATCTATTATTTCTTCGGCCTTCGTCTTCCCGTAAACCAGGTAGCCATCCATAAACCGTATCTTCTCGACATTTCCGACATGACTTTCCGCATTACTAATGAGTTGATTTTAGCACATCAGCGACATTACTAGGAAGGGAATAGTCACTGGACTATTGACACGTTTTGGTCGAATGCACTTTCCAACTTGCTGGCTTGGATGGGTGGTATTGTAAGTAAATATTATTGGGGAACTAGTAGGTTTTTTTGGGATCTGTGTCCAGTAAGTAATGTACTAACCACTATCGGCGTTCGTAGCGAAAGATCGGACCACTTCGGGTCTGATGCCCGAGAGACCCCCCGCCTATTCTCTAAGTTCATCAACGAAGATACGGTCCTGTTCAAAAGAAGTTCGATACTTCGAAATTAACCCTACTCCCGATTAATTAACTTTTTCGGAAGGGTAAAAAACATCGGGAGTAAAGACAACCGTCAAATCGTGTTGCCATTCGTTCTTCGTGGGAGTGGGCTGGCTATGTCTGTTGAAGGACCGATGGCCGGTGGAGCAGACGTGTCCTGGAGTGGAGACCGCGTAACGGCAAGCGTAGTGTGGGACGCGCCCCAGCTAGATGGACGGACGACCCTAAAGAAGGTGGCTGGGGTAGACTGGATGCGGAAGGCGGAGGACCGGGTGTTGTGGCGCAGTTTGGGAGAGGCTTATGTCCAGCTGTGGACTGAAATAGGCTGAGTTGATTGATTCGCTCTTATTTATTTATTTATTTAATATAGGCACACCAACAACTTATTTACAAATAAGACATGTACAGACATTTACGATGGGATTCTGTGTAAATAAGTTACTTATAGGCATGCACATCATTCACAAAAAAAAGGACGAGTCTGAATTACAATTGAAATAATTATCGAGAATAAAGAACATAAGGGAGAGTTAAATTAAAAATATAAACATAACTTAATTACATTGATATTGTACATTAAATTAAGTACTAATAACTAAGAAAGAAATTACATAAAAAAATAAAACATAACTATTAAAAGTCAACAGTTGAACATTAATTACGTTATAATGGGATATGATTATTCTGAATTATATTGATAAAAATAATTATATTCAAAATAAAAATATTATTGAATTATAATAGTAGGTACAAGTGGGCCGAATCACAGGTCGATTTTAATGATTTTAGTTTTAAATTTTGGCAGACTGTCAGCGAATATGTCAATACTACTGTCAATGGAACAAGCTTTGTTGTAGGAGGTCAACATTGTGTTTACGGGTTCTGTTTTTCTTAGTTCGGATCCCGAAGTAATCTTATGTCCATGTGATGCCAGCCTTCGCTACGGATTTCGTGCTTAGAGAGTAGACTCCTAGATCCCAGGCATCGCACGGCCTGCGGTATGTGTAGGTTAAATGCTAGGTAGGCTAAACATTACGGATGTGACTACCGCGTTACCAGTTACCACGATAACTTTTAAATTTTGAGCGAGCAAACATTAGTTCGTGACTATAGGCGCAAGTGCTGCCCCAGCATAAGAAAAGGCCAATAAATTGCTTACTATTAAGTATTTTCAAGTAGTGGTACCTATAAGTACTATACCTAATGTGTAGGGAAACGATTTGACGTTTGTATTTGCATTGCTGAAACTAGGTATGTGTGAAAGTAAATGGGCACATTGATTTAATTGGTAAACTTACAACAAATATATTTTTTTCGCACTGCAAGTTATTGTTTGCAGCTTAGGATTTCCACTTTCCTACAATAAATCTTGCAGTACCCAAATTAGTAGCTATTTAAACTAGTTCGTGTAGATTTAAAATTAATTTGCACAATATGTTATTGTACCTTTTTGAAGCTTCATAACATAGTACCATTTATTGAAAACTCCCCATCCATTATGTCAGTTGGTTTACAAAAAGAATGCGATGTTAACACAGAGCTCGATTCGAGCACTTCAAGGCTGAAGGAAACAAAAGCACTCAAACGGCTTTATGCCATTTTCGCCTGCATGCAGCGGACTAACTAAAAACGGAACGCGAGGATACATCGGTTTACTTTTGGTTAAGAATTTGTTATTGTAAGCCATATGGGCGCAGGGCGTTGGTGGCGTTTTTTTTCTGTTACGACGAATCTGAGGCCATCGTTAAACAATGGGACACATGCTTGCTTATACGCGCGTACATCTGTGACGGACCCTATCGGAACTAGCCTTTGTCAAGCGTGGACCAAACCTCGTCGCATATCTGTTGCAGATATCTGAGATACCTCGCTAATGTTACCGATAACGTATAACGCTAAGAATTATAGTAAACGGAACTTCAGGTTGTCTCTACTTCGCATAAGTACAAACACAAATAAGTCATTCATTTGCGTACTTTCTGGATACCTACATGGAAATTATAAATTATGTTACTTTTTTAGCGACTTGTCTCTGACTAGGTAGTAAGGTAAAGCAATGCGTAAAGGTAGATCTAGAGTATTCCAGCTCTACCTTTACACATTGCTTTACCTAACTTTAAGTTCCTAAGCTAAGAGAAAAAATCTCCTCCGTACCCTCCGTTGCTACCATCTTTAAGATAAATCTAGAATATAGATTCTGGATGTATCTTTGTTGTTCATTGAAACTTGCAGGATTTATCTACGGTACTACACTACCTACCTATCTACTGTACTGTACTGTACTGTACTGTTACTATTAACAGTCGAACATATATGTTTCTGAAGATGCCGAAGATTACGTTTATAAAGTTGCACCACCACTCACTTTGAGACGCCACGCCATGAAGATTTCAGGAACGACTCTACCTACCACACATTCTCTCCAAATAAGAATGATTAAATCAACATTATTTTTAACTCCATTTCATTTTATTATCTTATTTATTTAATATCTAGTTCATAATCTTCTTTCAGTAGAAGCAAAGTAGGTATAATCCTCACCGAGCCGTGTAATACCCTCAAGTTATGCGGACGCCGATGAATATCGAATTATGAATATTGAGAGGCAAGTTAGCGCGAAAGCCCGGGGTCATCTCAGCTTAACTGCAACTCTTCCAATCGACTTACCTACTTATCAATCGATAATTATTTCGAGAACTTAAATGTCTGTTCATGCTCTCATTTGTTTTATGCTGTTGTCTTGTTCGCACAGGGGAGCCTTGTGCAGAAGATAAGTTATTTAGGTTTATTAGGCACACACTTCGATTAGTCATAAACATAAACCATTTATTTTTTTTAGTATTCCAAGGTAGTATAAAACTGAATTGATCTGTTCCCGAACCACTAAAAACATTTTACAGTAAATGTTAAACAAAATGTTTGCTTCGCCAAATTAGTAAAAACTAGCAGTTTATGTCATTCGAAACCTTCTGTATATTCAGCTTAAAGTGAAAATAAATTCCATTAAATATATTCAGACACTACAAAAATGTAAAGGCAGTGTGGGTTGTATTCCAGTGACAAAGCTACATTGTGGTCGAAGGAAAAGCAACGTTGATGTAAATAAGCACGGTTGATATTAGATTGGCAGTGAGCAATCGGATCCTAAAGCCACTCCACCACGAATGTCACGGATCAAATCGACAATAAATGTTAAGTATTTACTTTACATTTACTCTTTAATTGTACGTCCATAATGACGGGCCGAGTGTTCGCTCGAATTCTGTCGATGACAATGCACGTTCGTCAGTAGGCAGTGTTATTTTATAAAACTAACCGGAGGTGTCATGTGCCAGCGTTTTCATATAATATGACAATAGTGCATAGTCATAGCTTCATACGTCGTCGGTACTACCACCACCGTTGATTACTTCCTATGCGCGCACTGTGAACTTGAAACGTCTTGTAGATATGCAACTATGCAATAATGCTTTTGGATAAATACACAAATTAATTATAGGTATCTAGGTATCTAGATTTGTAGGAGCCACTGATAATACTGGAACAGAGAGAACCACTATATATTGTGAGTGTTATCTATGTTTTGAAGATTAATAAATTGTGTCCGTTTTGACTGCTCGGCCACAGTGTCGTAGAAGAAAAACGACTACGTAAACATTACGAAGGAATTTGTAAAACACTAACAATGAAAGTCGCAAATTCGTAGATCCAATAAATAAATAAATACATTTAGAGTGGAATGTGTATTTAGCTGAGATCGGCTTCTTCAATTAGAGAACTATAACGAAACCAAAATTTTAAAGTACGGGTTTAAGAAATCCAGCTTATGGCTTCCCACAATTTTTAACAAAAATAAAATACTATGACAAAATAAAATACTTTTCTATAGCGCCAAAGAAACTGGCCGCAAATACCTGAATATAATAGATGCCTTTACATAGACATTAAATGGCAGCCAAGATATAAGGTGGGGAAGAGGCGCTCGATAATATAACGCTGAGGACGCATGCGTCGAATCCTGGCCGGCGACCTGAAACCGGTCGCTATACCGCGCTATACTCCGGTATTCCACTCCCTTAGGTACTACATACATTTGTGACGCTCCCTATTGTGCAGAAATGAAGTATAATAGGTAGTACCTACTATTGCATGGCCTTTTAGTGTCTTCAAGGAGCTCCTTTAGCATAAAGGCCAATTATAATATGTTTGATAAGTTGGCTCTGCGTTCGGATGCAGGAAATGACATTTAAACTTTAAACACAATTTATTGGTTGTTGTACACAATTTAAAAAATGAAGTCCTCGATTGCCTAATGTTAGTTTTTATCTGTCCTAAAGCCTGAGATTATCACTTTATTATATTTGACCAATAGAATACCTTCATATATTATGATTGCATCATTTCCAGGATTTAAGATGGCAGTCAGAACAATAATCATTTTAGAATGAAACTAAACAGAAATTGAATAAATCGAATTGGCAGAAATCGATTTCTACAACCAATAATGATTTACATTAGATCTCAACAATTTTATTAATATCTCGCCGACAGACTGGGTGGGGGGTCTGACCACGAAGAGAGATGTTATAGTAACACCCCATTTTCACACAAAATCAATTCATACAAAGGGATGACGTCCCTTACAATTGGGGATCAGGGTCGAACCAATTTAAATCTTGTTGCAGTGCAATATGAATTATAATACGTAGATGTCGTTTAAATCGTTCAGGATAGAGGTACTTCAACATATTATTTTTTATTTTTATAAGGAACAACAATAGAGAGTTTTATTGGCCTCTTTGTAGATCAGTAACTGTCACAAAGCGTTCAGTCATCGCCCTATCGGCTGTGTAAACATTCTAAATTAAAAATGTCGAGTTGTTGAAAAAAAATCTGCTCTGTGTAAGCACCTAAATAATGTAAAGTAAAAAGTAATGTCTTTACATTACTTTTTACTTTACATTATTTAGACGCTGAACTTTAGCGGGAAAACTAAACAAAATTACATTATGAAATGTCTGGGCACTCTAGCTATTTCATGATTTAAAGTAGGTATCAAAATGTTCGTTTGATACCTTCTAGGCAAGGGTCCACATCATGGCTTTCCATCAGGTGATAAATTAGGCGATATAAGTATATAAAGCATTATACACTACTAGCTGCGCCCCACGGTTTCACACGCATAGTTTCGATCCCGTGGGAACATCGGGATAAAAAGTATCCTATGTGTTAATCCTGGTTATATACTATCTGTGTGCCAAATTTCATCCAAATCCCTTAAGTCGTTTTGCGTGAAAGAGTAACAAACATCCATCCATCCATCCATCCATCCATACAAACTTTCGCGTTTATAATATTAGTACCTAGGATAGGATTTAAATATATTTTGTTTGACTAATAAAGGAAAAAATATAATTTATGAATATTATACTAAGTACTAAGTATACGTATATGTATATTTAAAGATCTTACTTAGATACTAATTCAGCCTAACCTAGATAGGAGTGGAAATTAATGTTCTTGTTTAATTTGAAAGTACTTACTAAGATGAGTTTGAGGCAATTTTTTACTCTTTCCTCTAATTAAACATTGCCTTATACTTAATTGTAATATACTAAAGTTAAGCTTAAAAACTTACTTTCGTTTTTAACTCAAGTAGATTCATTTACCTACCTAAAAGAAATGATAAGATATAAATAATTAGCACCCAATTGAATGATTAAAAGGCAGGTAAGCCAATTAAACAATATTGAAAAGTCACACGAAACAGGATGAGCAAATATAATCTCTTCCCGTCACAACTAGGACGAAAAACTAAAGTCATTTGAACAAATAAAGCTTAATCCGCATTGTGACGCGCATCGCAATAACATGGAGACGTAAATTCGTCATCTCCACAATGGGAATTAGAAGTGTAGGCCATTGTGGCAAATTAGGCAGCCCTTCGACCGTAAAATCGTCGTGGAGCATTGACAGCGGGCGAATATAAAAACATGACAACATGTCAAAACTGACCAGATTTGGTAGGCGACAAGTGACGCGCATTGTTACGTGTCCATTGAAATTTGTGTGGGCCATAGTTACACCTACGTGGTGTCGTGAAGATGCCGGGAATGCGGCTGTTAGTGTTTACTCATCGGATTGTTCTGCCGGATAATCGGCCAGTCTCAAAATTAAGCACGCCCTCCATTCATGAAAAATTATAAATTCATGAACATAGAATTTAATGGCTGAGTAATTATTTGTCAAGTCACGTTTTTAATTATAAATTAAAGTAGGTGCACACAAGTTTGTGCGAGAATTTTAATAATACTGGTGAACTCTAGGCTTGCCGTGCTGAGATCTTCTTGTATCTGATCTATGTCAGCTCGGAGACTGAAGACGAAAAAGGACAATGTCTTCGGCAAAACGGAGATTGGATAATCTCTTTTGTCCAACCATAATGCCCCTTTCTGTCCAGTCCGCTGCCAGCTTTCTGAAGACTTCCTCCAGTACGGCCGTGAATAATTTTGGAGACAGTGGTTCTCCTTCTTTAACGCCTTTATTAATTTGCAAAGATGGTCCTATTTTAGAACAGATTTTAATGGCTGCGGTGCTGTTTTTATAAATATTGTGCAAAAGGTTTATGTACGTGGTGTCTATTTCTTGGTTCTGTAAAGCGTTGAAAATTGAGGTATGGCTGATGCTATCAAAAGCTTTTGAGTAATCTACGAATGTCAAAGACCAAGTTGATGACGAACAGCGTGCATCACAGGATCACCGTGCCGGGTGGGGAGATTGAATATGTCGATGAGTATCTCTATCTTGGCCAAATACTCGTAGTCTCTTTCCAGGCAAGGGTTAAGAATACAACAATCCGTTTCATCACTAAAATAACTGATGTCACATCTGCCGCATGTCAGACGGTCAATGGGCCAAAGATACGACCCAGTGGACGACAAATAAAAACTCGTTAACTAGCGAATCTCGTGAAGTAAGCGAACCATATAAGTGCACCTCCATGAAATGAGAGATTTAAGTAGGTACCTACTGTCATTTTTGATTCGCTTCCTTTCTCTTTCCGATCATTTAAAAGTCTCTACTGAGGATGTTTTTTTTAGAATTAAGTATAATACGTTTGTATCGCGTTAGGTACCGTCAACCGACTCTCGTGCAATCGACTCTTGTGCTACGAAAATCTACCGCTACGAAACTGACTGCTAAGAAATGGCAGTGACGTGCCTATAACGTCCAGAACATATTAGTAGGTACTTCGGTAGGTACCTACCATATTATTATGGTATTTTGAAAACGTTGTACTCATCTGATCTTCTCTTTAGTTGATTGAAAAGCACACCTCAGATGATGACAACAGGGTGTTATTTAATTTGATTGAACAGTAAAAAGTAACAGTTTCCAGTGAGCGACAGAATTAAGTGCGCATGGTGAAAGGTGAGTGCACAGTGCGGCGCCGCACGGCCCGCACGTGACTGTTGTTACACTGTCGTCGCGGTTAATTGCCCATTTTGACGCGGCGTTCACAGTATCTTCAGTTGGATTTCATAAATGAGTTAATATTACATCTTATTTTCATACGCAGTTTTATTTTTTCAAAATACAGGGCACTCCGACGCTAGCCGATCTATTCTGTAAAAATCTCGCCGTGAAAACTTATGTGAAGTGAGCTATCAATAGTGTCAAATGTCAATCCGTAACATCTGTAGTGCCATTCTGTAAAAAACTCTCCGTGAAAACTTAGGTGAATTGAGCTATCAACACTGCCATTCCTTAGCATTAGGTGGAATGACCGCTCACTTCACCTAAGTTTTCACGGTAAGGTTTTTACAGAATAGACCGCCTGTCCTCACTACACAAATGTGCCTATTACTTATTATAATGTTTGTTTTAAGAAAAAGAGACTCGTATAGTTGTGATTCTATTTTTGATTTTTATTACATGGGTAGAAGAGAATTCTTGTATATGAGACTCGAGAATCGATGTTCAGCATGATGGTATTTAAATTGAGTAAAAAAGTGGAAATTTATTCCGCTATTTGCCACAATGTATCCGCGGCTCGATGGGGCGCGGGGCGGATTGTCAGCGTCACACGCGTTTGGCTTATCTAAACAAACTGCACTAAGTTTAACCGCGGCTTAGTCCCGCCGCCACTTTAACTTTCTAGGAACTAATTTTATTAAAACTCGCTTTTATAAATAGCCCTTTACCTACGCGACACAGGGGTTTTGCAATTTAATTCTAAATGGCAAGGGCTGGACCTGTTGTTGAATTTTTAGGGGTTTGGAAAATAGTCAAGTTTCTTCTTCCAACCACTGTGTTCAGTTAAAGTCAAGGTCTTTTGTTTGGACCTTATACTTCATCAATTAATGAATATAATAATTAAATGTAAATATGAATGAAGTGAGATAACATCCTAACCGCGGCATACATTTTTTATATTTATGAATGAAAGGTTTAATTTTCAGCGAACAAACTTCCTAATTCTTCAGTAACAGATACTGAAATCGATATCGGCAACAGGCAGAAGTTATTAAATAAACAAAATGTTATTTATCTAAGAAGTTAGACAAATAAATACGATTCGAGTCCCGAGAGTGTACTGACACCGTTCTGTTTATCTTGTATTTTAACCATATCGCCGCCACAACAACCCACGTTTTATTACAACATTTACTAGACATTAAAAAATATTATTAACTGACACTATTATTTTAAGTCGACTATAAGATACGTAAGTTTTCCATATTTAAAAAAATCACTACTTTTCTCTATGATGCATGAGATTAGTAGGTATTTTTGTGTGTCCATTGATTTACCTACATTACTAGTGGACACATTTTGTTTGATTAACAAAAAAATAAATAAAAACCTTAATGTTAGTGTTAAAGCGGCTTAGTTTTTGTTCTAAATTGTTAATCCCACAACAAAGACATTAGGGGTAAAGTTAATAAGCTCGTTAATAATCTGGTGAAGAGTTATGACGGCGCGGGCGCGGTGTGCAGCCGACCCGACTCACCGTTGTCTTTACTGAAGTGCGCGGGCCACCACACGGCTGACGCACTGGGACAAGTCCTGATCCTCAGTCCTCACATATGGCAAGGAGAGATACGATGTTTGCTTACCGCCGCTTTTATATCATATTGTAACCACATTTAAACAAAAGTGGAATTCCTGGATGACATAACTGCAGCTGTTGCAGATAGCTGAAGAAAGTACCTAAATTTTGCAATTCCGAATAGGTATTATTATGATATAGTTTGTATAAGTCAAGATCATGCGTTTTTGTCTATTTTGAAAAGTACATATTTTAAGTAAATCTTACAGTTTGCTTAGACGCGACTCACTCTACCCAGTATCAGTATTCCGTCTTCATGGCGACCGTGGTTTACGCCCATGTGTTCGCCACATTGCACGCCGGCCGCGTTAACGGGCAACGTATTGAAAGGTAAAACCAAATACTGTCCGTCATTTGTTTATTAAGATCGGCCTCACAGGAATGGATAAGGCACAAAGTAGGGGATAACTTTATCAAGCTTTATTCTGTGAGTATTAAATTTTCTCTGGTTGTAGGTTGGTATTCTATCTATACTAAGTCGGTACTTAGGATGTTGTTTATACGGAAATACACAGTTAATAACAGAGAAAATATTGAGTGACTAGACGCTAAACTAAATGTGAAAAACATCGTGAGAACCAAAAAATGCGAAGACATGTGTGACATCCACCAATCTGTAGTTGGCCCGTGTGCTGGATTATGGCCCACTCCCTCCAACAGAGAGGAGCCCTTTGTCCCAGCAAGAAAATTATAGGCTGATTATGATATATATCTACTTAGGTGAATAAAAATTGCTCAGAGAAGAGTAAATTTCATCTACATATAGGTACTCAAAACTGACCCTGGATATCTAGCAGTTTCTTGTTGAAGTTTCTATACTATAGGCAATTCATTTCAGTGTTTTGTGCATATCGTTAGGTAGTCTTGCCTTTTTTGGTAGATGTGTATCGTTAGGTATTCCTCTGTTAACCTTAGGAAGAACGGGCAAGTTCAAGTTTAATAAGATCGTTTAAATTGCTACCTATACAGGCTGAACGGGACATCGAAGTACAACCTGTAACCATGAATTGATGGTTCAAGGGGGTTCAGAATCATGTGCTGAATTCATGGTTACAGTTTGTGCGTCGTATAAAATTACTACACAATTATAACTATTTCAGATCTCTTAGCTATCGACAGATCATCATAAGGATAGGCAGGAAGGGCCTGAGTGTTCGAATGGAAAATGGAACCCGCGCTAAATTATAGCAGGCTTTCACTACATAACGTTGCCTTCGGCGGACAACCTTTGCAGTAGGCTCAACGAAACAAACCCTTTTTTTTTTTTTTTTTTTTTTGTGGATGGGAAATCATCAAATGACTCCTCCCGCTCTGGGTGGAGCAGAAGGGAGTGTCAGACTCTTACTGACTAAAACCCACCCGTGTTCCTTCCTTAGCCCTTTATGTACCAGGGCAGCGGTAACCCTTTCGGACGATCCCGCTACCCCGGCAGGCTTCGGCCCTGTCGGGCCCCGTCATCTATGCTGACATCTCTTTGAGGCGCACGTGGAACACTTACGCGCCGTCCGGCACGGGCCTGGTCCTGATCGGACGGAGAGCTACCCATTGCTCTCCGCCCGCAGGCCCGCGCCTACGGTGGCCGGGAGTCGTCACGCGGCTCCCGACGCCCGGAGCGTCTCCCTCGGCGGCTGAGGCGTGAGGATCTCTCCCTCACGAAACAAACCCTGACCTGCACTTTATCATTATCATTTCGGAGAATCTACGTTCCATCTACGTTCCGTTTCTGAATTTCAGCTACAGGTATCTCTACATTTTCTTAATTGTTTGTTTTGATAATTTTTCTTATTTCTACAAATCCCAAGCGTAATTCATTGAGAGAATCCACCGTGACTCACCAGATAGATAAATGCTGAAACGCACATAAATATATCCTTACTGCTATATACTAAAATGACTAAATACTATCTTAGCATAAATACAATAAGAAATTCTAAAATAATTTGTGTGTAAGCTAAATAATACAAATACTCTGGCATACGTACCTGCCTTTTGTGGTTGCAATAAAGGCGAAAATGGTGAATCAACTTTAATTAAAGTTAAGCTGTTTCCTTCCCGCGATGCCAATATTAGGGGCGATGTGTTTATACAAGGGATATTTGTGTGTGTATTTAATGTTAAAATAAGTCTACCAACCGAAATTAGGCGTGGAGGCTAAATTCCAATTGCAGCTGTTTGCTTTTTGAGTCGTTTGCGGTTGTTACTCACTCTATCGATAAGTTGTCGAGCTTTAATCGTGATTTCTATAGTTTTGAGATAAGTAGGCATTTCCAGAAATAAACAATAGCAGTTAGAACATAGAACACCTGATTCTTGTGAAAATAACTAATTCATTACTTCTTTAGACCAATACAGATATTAAAATAGGTAAGAAACAAAAAATGCTAAAAAAATGTATTTTATTTTTAAAATTCTCATTTGTTGTTTCTGTCTATGTACCTACGTAGGGAACTATCTAATCAAAAAAGATTTCACCTACGTTTTGGGGAATTCGAAATTATATAAACCTTTAGTTAAGCTCTGCTATTAAGTTCACACAAGAAAAACACTCTTCAATCTTAATAACTCATGGTTATTTACAAATAAACGATAATTGTGCCGTGATTCGTTCCGACACAAAGTAACATTCTCAGACGTCAGATACTACAAGTTTGAAGCAAATATACTTTACAGAGGTGAAAACAAAAGCAAAACGCACGTGTCGTTACAAATTGACCGTGGTGACGTCATGACGCATGAAGAGGGCGCTTTGACGCGTTTTTCCCCTTCGATGATTGCTCAATTAATCGCGTCGCCTTTGATGTATATTATAAATCCAGAAGGAAGTTCGTATGTCAAAGTAAAGTAACTTTTATGAATACGATTCTAATAATTTACCAATAATAAAGATATTAATTAAATAGTCACTGAAAACTGAAATATCTCGGCATATCCGTTCAGGTGTAGGTAATTCGCATTAAAAACACTTTGAAGCATCTTTAAGATATTGTGTCAGATGTCATCGGGCCGTGTGACCGACGCTGATTCGCGACAAACGTTTGATCAAACCGACCAGATGATAGATTGATGAGCTCCCCCGGTCCAGAAATCGATCCTCCGTTTCCGTTCGAGATTATTTATGCGTTAAGTTTGGCCGATAAAGCATCCGGATCGGCTGAAAATAAAAACCATAATGAATTCATGACTTCTCCTGGTAAGTATTAGTTTCATATTCGTGACGTTCAAGAATGTTTAATAGGTAATTGTAATAACAAAAAACCCATGATATTTATCACAATCAACTAGTCGACGCGGTGGAACAGATAAATGTATATTACTTTTGTAAGTTAACAAAACGCTCATCCCCATCTCATTAATTGATAGCAGATTGAATGGAACTTCATTACAAAAACGCCGCAAGTAAAATATGCTGATCCGCAAACAGTTTCAAATTGAAACCGCATCTAAAATAGAGTTGAAAGGGGTGGTGAACGTGTAGCGGCGTGATAACGCGGCGCCAGTGATGCGTGAGCGCTGATCCGCAGTTGCATGCGCTGTATAAACCGTGGACAGGGAACAATGTGAACAAAAATGAACAACGCGTACTAATCCCGGCATTGTTCGGGTCGGGCCCGCAGCCCGCCCACGACACGTCATCATCCACCCACCGCTACCACTTGCTCGCATGATATTTTTTTTACATTTGTTTAATGCTACCTGCACTAATACACAATTATTTTTGAAAAGTTTATCCACTATTTTAATCTTATATCCAATGATCTTTTACCTTTTCTAATGATCTTTACTCGAAACTTTCAATATAATTATGAAATCAAGTCTGAAATTGAAAATTCAACCTACACTGAACATTTGTCAGCAAGATGTCAGGAAATTATATTGACGAGCTTATCCTTGATTTCCTTTCCAAACTATCGCTGAAAATGAAATTATTTATAATAAAGGTCTGTGTTTATTCAGCAAATGACATGAATGGACGCTCAAGGAATTCATTAAGACATTGCTGCGAAAAAACAGTTTACTTTGTAAGGCGACCGACGTTGTCACAGTAATTTGAAGCTTACTCGTTTGTAATAAAGATCAAGAGATTATGTTAATGTTTTAGTGTACAAAAAACAGGGTCCGGACGGGCTGGATGAATGGTGTCAAAATGACGAGCCAGTTTCGATTTTTTTGCAGTTATGATAGACCCGGTGGCTAAACGTTTATCCGCTTGTCAGTGATTTGCCCATCAACTTGTCTAAAAGTTTAAAATTACTAGATTGTCGTGGGAAATATAAATAACAGTCGCCGAAATTTACAATAATGACCGAAAATAGGTGTGTTTACATACCTACCTACTAAAAGGTGATAAAGTACCTAACACTCAATTTTTCCAATAAGAATATTAACGATACTAACCTATTGGTAAGTTAATAAGGCCTAATTATAGTATCATAACTAAAAGGTAGGCCCTTGAGATATTATATAATTAGGAAATAATAAATGTGTGCATTTTATTGAGTAGTTATGTACATACTTACCCGCGTTTTGACCAAAGTCCAATGATCTCAAACAGACTGTTGGTTCACAAGAAGTATTGAAATGGTAAAAAAATCTTAAATACACCAACAAAAACTGCAGTATGTAAGCACGGTTCACAAAATAAAATTAGCAAAAAATAAATAAAAAATGCAAGGAGCCGAATACTCTGACCTTCTTTACTATTATGCCAAGACCACCTATAATGGAGTAAAAATTGTAGTATTATTGTTAACAAATTGAATTAAATCGGCTGCGAAAATTGCGTGTCGATATTGTAAATAAAACGTTTTGTTAAAAAAAGATTCTTGCAGAAGTATTGTGCTGACACTCATAGGGCACTGGTACGTTTCGGTAATGTCAGAAGGTCGAAAGTTGACGTTACTTGAGTTTGAAAAATAGTGAAGTTTATTTGGTTATCGGTACACTGTTAGTTTTTGCGGATTATAGCTATCCTGGTATTGTGCGAGCCCGGGGCACGGTGGCGCGCGAGGTGGATTATTCGCCACATTACCCGCGGGTGCGGATTCTATTCTCGATGTGGGCACGATCTCGAAATTGTTGCGCATTTAGATTATTAGTTTTGTGTGCGTGCACAATGAGAAATTTATTGTGTCTCCATTATTTGTTGGTAACCCATCTTTTGTTATACTGAACTATTCCATTATGAAGAGAGATCCAAATCAAGTTAAAAAAAATCTATCACGCATTACACGCATCTGGATTCGTATAATTCAAAATATGCGCAATAAGTAGGTAAGTACATTGTTTTGTAGTAAATAGACTTAACCACGAATTAAATATGTAAGTAGGTAACTAGGTAGGTAAAGGAAGAAGGAGTTACTGTGATTGATGCATGCGAGTGGCAAAATTAATAATTGGAGTCTCACCAACAAGGTTACTGCAAATATTTTAACACAGCATTTTGTGGTAGATTTGTCTATTATGGTATAACAAAGTAAACCCTGAAAACTGAAATCGTGAAAACCTCACTCTAGTGAACGACATAATTTGGTGTTTACGATTTACGACTTCCAGATTGCGTAAAAACACATCTATAACAAACTAAACAAACACAGGCGCGCGCAGCCGTCTATAAAGCGCAAGTTATCCACATTTAATTACATTCTGGTATTTTTATAAGTACGCCCGGACCGCCGGCGGCGACTCGCGCCATGGTGGTCACCTTACTGCACTGTCTACGTAACACACATTTTAAATTAACGAACTAGCTTTATTACTTTATAGTTAGCGACTCTGTCGTTTTGTCAAACTTTAGAAATTTTACATTATGAGAAACGTAATATTTTCCAAAAAAGTACCTACATATCAGTTCATTTTACGACATCGTAAGAAACTTTATGAAAATTGATTTAAGTACTTATACGTATCAAGTAAAGAACCACGATTGTATTATAATTTCAGCGACATTTAATTCTATAAATTATAGTTGGAAGTTTCGCGGTCAAAACTTACGCGATGTTATTTTGAAAGAAATCAAAACAGTGTCGGATTTAATCTCTTGTAAAACAGCATTAAAATACAACGGCCAACTCGAATCCCGACTAATCTTTATGTCACAATATCGTGTAGGTAAATTACGATTGAGAGATGTTTTCGTTGTTTTTAACATTCACCAAATACCTTTTTGCTTTGAAATATTTTATATCTAATTAGTAATTATACTTATAAAATATTAGAATTTAACTACTTTTAAATAACTAATAGGTACCGTATGTAAAAACGAAAGGCGAAAAAAACGGCGCGTTGATTAGTAGGTATAGGTAATATGGGTCACTATTTCTTGCAACTACTTTATAAAATAAATTTTGAGGAATCCTAAAACGTTTGTATCAAGTCTCCTTCTACATCAGAAGTCAACTTAACTTTTCACAACATAAACAAGAAAGTTTATCGGAAGTGAAGCCTTATTGAGGTATTATCAGAAAGTATCCAAACCAAACTGTATTGATCTGAATTTCCACATCGCCGAGCGGGATGTAAATTATGATCATCGGGGCTGTTCGGAGGGGAAGTTTACCTATAGGTAAGTATATAGGGGAAGAGCGGGCAAACATTTAGCTATAAACCGTTTCCAACGACGCCCGAGGCGGCATTGGCCCAAACGAGGGTTGGCGGGAATAGGCAAATATTTGCCCTGAGGGCTGAGAAGCAGCCGACTAATTGTTCTTTAAATACCTCAGGCCCACCCTTCAGCAAACAATTTCCAAATCGATTTATTGGTGCCGACTCCCTGCTTTTTATTTTTTCTAGAAGAACATCTCTGCATATTTGTCCATGGTGCATCGGATAGGTTACCGGGCAAACATTTTCAAAACTCGATAAATATTTGGTCGTTTAAAATTCAACTGATAGGACGATGCCCATGGCGGCCATGGCCCATCTTAACACTTCACATACATAACTACGACTAACGAGTATCTACCTACCTAGTTGACGGTAAGTAGAATTTGATGTAATGTTTTTGAGAGAGAGTTTAGCATCATTTCGTAATAAAACTTTATTACGAAATGATGCTAAACTCTCTCTTCCTGTAACATTTCAACATAATGCACCTATTATTACACACGGACAAAAACATAGTTCCCACTATTTTAAATTTAACATGAAAAATGGAATGTGAAGCCGGCATTAGCACGCGAACAGATCGACGTGTGTTCTACTGTCAGCGTTTCTATTTCTGTCACATCTATTTGTCACGTTGTCTAATTTGTGTTAATGTTGAGGTAAAGATTTATTGTCGAGACACGAATGTATCGTAAAGAATTTCATCAATATTGTCAATGTCCGATTGAAAGATTTTTACATAGGTACGATTCGGCGTGGGTCTCACGGCGCCTCTCAGTTCTCGGGACGTTTTACGGACATAATTTTATGTAACAGTGTACAATAGACGTGTTATTCGATTCAGCTTTATACAATACAATAAATATAACATGTACGTTATAGGAGATGTTGGTGAATTCATTATTTATTCCATGACACATTAAACGTTCAATATCACGAGAATGTTGAGAACATCCCGACTGTTAACAAAAGTACGTGCGAAGTGATCAAAGTGATCGGAATGATAACGTAAACCTGCTGGAGATCGCCATTCGCCGGTAACACACACTTTTGTTTAAAAACTTATTCGACAGTTGGCCGACCTACGCGTTGCGTTTGTAAATTAAATAGCTTTTGACGGGTTTCCTTGCTTTGCGCAAGTGTAAAGAATGAACTCGTACACTATCTGCTATATTATGTCATTGTCAATATTTCTGGAAGATTCGGTTTAAAGTTGGGATAAGTTGATAGGAACGAAGTTTTACAGGTGACGTATTCACAATGTTTATGTTCAAAATTAGATCAAAATCGGATATAATTAGGTTGGTAGGTGATCTGAAGGATTTTCCATTGGTTATCATAATTATTATCATTTATAATGTATGTTAATTAATTTTCACGAGGATGTCAAAAACTGGCCTTTACGTTACTTAAATAGTTATCACAAACAATCTAACAGTGTGTTTCATATACCGATATAAAATTTAATGGAGAGCTGTAGTGCGGCAATGAAAGAAGTTAAAATAACTTGCGGCATTGCACTCGGGTCCATATGGGACATGTCTCGGACTACCCTTTCTGGGGCCACTATTTTTGTAATGACAGTTTGCAGGCGGCCGCGCGACGGCGTCCGACGCCGCGATCGCTTCAGGGAAACACCTAATTGTGTTGTAGCCGCCACACTCATGATGAATGAGCAGATACTTACAGTTTGTTTTATTTTAGATACCAAATGTCGAACGTATAGTAATTGAGCGAGTGTTGTATCCCATTGTGAACATGGACATGGAAGCTTTGTTAACGATTGTAAATTTAGGAAATGTTTGCAACGATATAAATTGTTTCCTTCACATTTACTAAGTTACCCACGCCACAGTCGCCGCGTACTCACGTAGCGACACTGCAATAAGCAGGTATCGTACATTTTCACATTAAGTATGTACTTAATTTATAATGTCCCACTGGGTGATCCTCCATTATTGTAAGGACATTACTATAAAATTGTTAAATACAAATTAGCGATATAATTTACTACCGATGATCGGTCTACCACAGTGTTGTGTGTCTGTCTGTCCATACCCATCACCGATCTCACGGTTATGTAAACGTTACTAAGTCAAGGATTAATAGTAAAGTTTATTTTAAAACGTCTTTATTTATTTACTCAACAAGTGCTTAGTAATGTAAACGTAAACTAAAACGTGTATACGGCACGATACCCGACCCGAGAGCCGAACCCGGTGGCATGCAGGCGCGCCCGCCGCACGCCAACGTCGGCGACGGCTGCGCCCTGTCATTTCCGACATGTGTTATACTTTTTAACATTCTAAATATCATTTGTACAAAAATCCCAGCAGCCCATCACATTTCTGAACAATTTTCACTAATGCGTACAAGACGGCTGAATACTTGTCTTTTTAAACGACAAAAAATATTATTAGGTACCCATATCCATAATATCTAACTGTGTGTCTTTTTAACATTACCTCATTTAATTTTCTATCAGAAACATCTTGTCTGAAAGGGCGGCGATCTGGGGCCAGTTTCGTGCCAAATTAGATTCGATAAAATAAATATTTATCTAGCTTTCGATATAAACGTAGTAGGAGGTGAGATAGCCGTCAAATCAAATTGCTTTTCGACTAGACTGCGGGTGGTTGCGGCCCGCGTTTCTCGGATTTCCAATGTTGAGATTTTAATGCGATTAGAAATAGGAAATCTATCGGGAAACTGCCACGGAACAAGATTTAATTAAAACTTTAACTTCAAAGATGTTTCAGGGTAAATTTTAGTTTTCTGTAATTGGATCGTTTTCATATTGACCCATTTTTTGTTTTTGCTTGGGTGCTGCCAAAAGTAATCACACAGTTGAGGAGATAAACGTTTCTGATGAGCTCCTGCCGCAAAGAGAGATCATGGTTAAATTCATTACTCTACATTTGAATTAATATGATATCCACTTTTTAATTTTTAGTAGCATCAAACACTTTTTATAGACGCCTGTTTGACGTGGTGTATTATGTACATAATACACCACGTCAAACAGGAGTACGTATGTAGGATATAATTGTCAACAGAAACTAGAAATAAATAGAGCCGTTCTAATATTTAAATTACAAATGGTGCGATTTAATTTCATTTACAACGGGCGAGCTAAGAAATGGTAAAAGTGACATTGCCGTCAATTGACAAACCGATAGTTTCGACAAAGGGGCGTGCTCGGGAGGGGAACCAAACCAAAGGGCGGAGACGCCATTTTGATAGCGATGTATTTTCTGGAGATTTAGGTAACATGTCACAGTTCATTGTATTCAAACATTGAAGTGTTTCAAAGCTCACATTCTAAGATTAGAGCATTTTAGCTGCAACACCATAACACCATACGCAAGATTAGCTAGGAAAACATCTACATAAATTTGGAATTTTATGCTTCACGAACAACAGAGTTTTAGAAGCCATAACTTATTCTCTAATTGAGACTTTCTTGAAACGTCGAAACTCGTTGTAATATCAACCCCCGGTCGTAATTCAAGCGGGCGGATTATTTTCTTATATGTTGGAGTATGATACATGACTGTGCTCAGATGCTTACCGTTCCGGTGCATCGGGACTATTAGAGGCATTGGATAAACAAAGGATTAAATTATCGCGTTAAGACAGAGATAATCCATACAGATGAGTTGGTTGTTGACCTCCGATCTCCGGGAAAGTAATGCACTGACTCATTTCGTCTTATTTTAAAGTTTGGAACTTTGAAAATGCGTTCCTGTTGTTTAAGTGAAAGTTTCACTAGTTTTAGTTGCAACTTAAGTAGGTACTTACTAATAATTCTCAGCTGAAGGAAAAATTGAAAGAAGTAATGGAACAATTTCATAATCGCTATAACCTATTCTTCATAACACCAAACCATAGACCGTCGAAGACTTTTTTGTGATTTTCTCTTTAATCATTACGATTACGACGTTGGTGAATAGCATTTTGTGCATAATTTATACCAACGAACAAATATTCTACGGAAATTGAGATTCGATCATGTTTGACTATAGAAGGCATAACTTAGCACAACCACAATCAGCTTATAACGTTCCCACTGCTGGGGGACACGGCGTCCTCTCTGTGAGTGGGCCATAATACACCATACGGGCCCAGTGCAGGTTGGTAAATGTCACATGTCTTGTGATTGTGATTGTTCTAGGACGCGCCGGTTTCCTCTTAGTGCGGGCCTTTTATCCTTCAAATAATTTAATTATGTATCTCTAGCTGTTGCCTGCGACTTCGTCTGCCAGGATGAAAAGCCTATGACCTAACCCAAGTGATGCTAAATTTCATCCAAATCTGTTCACCCGTTTTAGCGTGAAAGTGTAACAAATAATCTCACTTACGCATTTATTTTATAATAGTTAGGATTTTGTTCAACTACTTAAACAGTGAACAACTATTTATAGGTAAGAATTTACAAGGTGTGAATTAAATATATATTATACCTTACAATTTAACTCATCATTATGAACATCACTTTAACGATGGGTACAGCCCTAAAATCGCGAAAAACAATATAATAATATAATATATAACGATCCTTGCATTAGGGAGAGTTATGTGAACAGAAATGTATGCAGCAGCAGTTTGGAAGTAAGTTGATCCCGTAGTAACAGTCATTTATAATGATGAGTACAGTTTCCCTTTTCAGGATTTCAGTTATTTCTGTTACACCTTGTATATGCTACTTCATCATGATCATTCTCTTGCCATTAGGTATCCCAATTTATTTGAGGTGGGCCAAACAAGTCGTTTTCTTCCATACTTCTCCATTAGTAATCTTGCCACTTATAATATAGATACTAACTGCATACTTACCTACATATAGCAAAACCGTAGGGACCTATAAAAAGGAAGAACAAAAGCATTACTATTCCTTGGCCAAAGAATGAGCCAGCTTTCTACATCATACGAAGTGTCGACCATTGTAAGTGCAATTTCCCACTCAGTGCCCCACCATGAGTGAACCCAAAAACTATATTACTAATAAGGTTAGGTACCGTAGATGCGCCGTTTGGAGGTCTACGTAGCCGTAGTGGCAGCACCAGCTAAACCCACCTTGTTTAAAACATGACTGGTGCAAGGGCGTCGACACAGGTTACATCCCACACCAGAGGCCTACCCATCTTTCAAGACAATAACTTCATACCATCTAGTCTCTTCTTGTAGTCGCATACCTAATACCTACCATAAGTCGGTTTGTCATACCCCTGGTACGCCGGCGACGGTGACTGTGGTGCGACGAATAATATGGTTGATACTAATGTGGATTATGTGGTTGATACTTGTGTCAAACTACATTTACAGTTCGCAAATTCGAAGTTAGTGTGTTTCTAAAAATTAAGTCTTCTAGGTACTACTTTATCCAGAGCCTGTAGATGTTGCATTTCGGAGATGAGAGCGAAGGATAAACCTATGTTAATCAGTTTCAAAGTAATTTCCGAAACATCATTGTACTCGTATGTATGTTCTACTCAATAAAAGTATGTTACTGTAACATTGATAGAGAAAGAAAATGGGTACTTACTTATTTCTTTTTATATTCTGTCAACAAGGTGCTGGTCCCTGCTTACGGAATTGAAAGCATTCTTAAATTAGTATACGTAGTAGGTAGCAGGTACTTCTTACGTCCTTTAGAGATGTGCATTTCGCCAATGGGAATTAGGTATCACCTTGCATGGTTGATGCCAATAGCGTTGGTTTCTCTTTTGTTCGTATTTTACAGTTCCGCGTAGAGAAAATGCTTCTTGTGTTATTGCTACACGGTCTAGTGCTAATACTTGTGAAGCCAAGTCATCCATCAGCTGTTTATAGAAACAAGGGAGAAAAAGCGAAATCGGAATTATAAAAAAAAAAACTCAAGTTCAAACACTCATATCGTACCTTCATACTATACCTACTTGGTATACTTATTGGCGCATCGCGCTTCGAGTTTGTATTGTGTTATTATAAGGTCATGGTTACGTAAATCTACCTGTTTGTACGAGACTTACCATTTTAAACAAATAGAATTTGTGCCAATATCAACACTGCTGTTGTAGAAAAACAATAAACATCGGTTCATTGACCGATTCAGTGGATGTTCTGCCAAAATAAGCACCCCTACCTTCCACAATGTCTACAGACATGAGAATGTTAATTTGCGAAAAGATTTGTAAACAAACTGATAATTGAATACAAACAGTAGAAGAGAAAATTAATTAAAAGTAGTTTCCAAGAAAACTATCTCGAGTCATTTATAGCGTGGACTGTGTTGTTTTTATGTGGGCTTACAGAGCTTCATGACCTTTTTCTACAATGTAACCTATACCTACAAAAGTCGGTAGGGTGTATCTTAGATTTCGTTACTGATTTCCTTCAAAACATCTACAATTATCAACTAGTACTGCTCACCGTTATTTATACCAAAATGTTCCTTTCATACAATGACGACCATTTGCCATCAATAAAAAACAGGATGACATCTACGCGGGCGGTGGCATGTCAGATTGAAGAATCCGCCACTAAATGACAGAGCCTCTCGACTCGGCACATGTTGCTGCTGACCAGTTCAACAAGAGACTCTTCAACTCAAGACGCAAGCAGGATCAACGTGTCATCAAAGCTGGTGGGTGTATCGTCATTGTTGTGACCAACCTCAGCTTCTTGTATCGACACTCGATATTTTTTATTTATCATTGGAATGTCAGGTGTATATCGTCTGTGGAGTGCTATACTTCGGCCGATATTTTATGAATATTCAAAACTTAGTTAGTTTTTGAGATAATGCTTTACTTTTTGTAAACTAGCCCTTCTGCCTTCACTCTTTGTTGAATATGGGCACCCACTTAGTGCTTTTTGGTTTCGCTTAATTGTCCTATTGCTTAAGTTGTAGCTTTTAACCGCGACTTCGTTTGCGTGGAAATCGTAAGATTCCACAAAATACTAAAATAACAGCTACGTTTTTATAAAACTTACCTGTATACTACGTTTGAAGTTTAGGTCTCAGCAGTCAAAATATACAGAGAGTCGGCATTGGTGACGCGGGAGCAAGCGACTTACAGTTGTCCGTGTGAGAAGCAGCTCGTCCTGAGGTCGACGCCCGCAGCCTTTAGTAGCAATTTTTCATAGCTTGCGTAGTTTTTAGTTTTTAGTGAATTAACCAGTTGATTAGCGTAATTACAGAAACAATTAAAAAGCGGATGGTCTCACCTTTCCCGACCACCCCCCCTCCCTCTCAATCCGGATTCAACGCCTTTTAATGTCACTGCCGCCCAGCTGATTGCAGCCGTGAGCTTCTTCCGAAGTGGTTCCGCCGGCGCCCTCGACGGCCTGACTCCTTAGCATTTAAAAGATTTATTGAGTTCAGGCGCCGGGGAAGCTGGTGAGTCGCTTTTGAAGGAGCTTGCGGCTCTAATTAACCTGATACTCAACGGCGGTGTGAATGATTCCGTTGTCGATGTCATGTACGGGGTCAATTTATGTGCCCTGCGCAAGAGGGACGGCGGCATTCGTCCCATTGCCGTTGGGTGCACCTACAGGCAGCCAAAATATGTTGCAAATTGTATGGCGACATTTTATCCAACAAGTTCCAGCCCTACCAGCTTGGCTTTGGTTTCAAAGGGGCTACGAGGCTGCTACATGTATCTAGTTTTTTAAATGCCAGTAAAGGTGAGGTCATCCTAAAGGTTGACGTTAAGAACGCCTTTAACTCTGTTAACAGGGATACTTTGTTGGCTGAAGTAAAAAAGGAGTTACCACAAATTAATGGTTTTTTGTGGCAGTGCTACAGGCACCCATCAAAATTATTATATGAAGAGAACGTTTTAGAATCTGCAGTCGGATGCCAACAAGGTGATCCTCTTGGGCCAGTCATTTTCAGTTTGGCTATCCATCCCATAAAACAAGAACTAAATTCAAAATTCAATATGTGGTATTTAGATGACGGAACACTAGGAGGTGACGTAGACACCGTTCTAAAAGATCTTCAATTCCGCAAGCAGCAGTTCCAATCCATCGGCCTTGTCCTCAACAACTCAAAATGTGAAATTTGCATTTGTGACAATACTGACAGACAATCGACTATACAGAAATTTAATTTAGTAGCCCCAGACATCCAAGTTTTGGAAAAAAGTTCATTGCATCTCTTAGATTCCCCAATTTTAGAAGACAGTTTTTCACCATTCGTCGAAAAATTTAACATTTTAACAATATTTCGGATAGACTTTCTGAAATCAATTTACATTCGGCATTCACGGAATCAGATATTGTTGTTTCGGTCCAAATTTTATGTTTTTTCTCTGTTTTTATGCTGTGTTTATGCTCTTCCTCTTTATGGAAGCATCCACACCTTTTGGACAAAATCGATCATATTATTCGCAGTACTCTTACATCCATTTTTAATTTGGCTTTGGACGACAGCGCGTGGCTGCAGGCCACACTACCTATCCGTTTTGGTGGGCTCGGAGTCCGCAAAATTTCTAGTATAAGCCTACTGGCGTTCCTATCCTCGGTCCACAGCACCGAATAGTTAAACACACGAATCATGGTTGACTCTGAAGTGCCGTATTTGACCGATGCGGTGAACGCCTAGAAAGTGGCTTGCCCGGACACGGTTCAGCCCGAGAACCCGTCTTCCCAGAGACAGTGGGATGAGCTGATCTGCAGGTTGGTACGGAATAAACTTATTAATACGTCCATCAATACTGCTGAGCGTGCCCGCCTGCTGACTTTGGGTGAATGGGAGTCGGCCCTCTGGCTTCAGGTGCTACCGTCACCGAATATAGGCACTATGCTAGGTGACATCACATTCCGGCTCGCTAAATGTTTTTCGTCTTGGCGCTCCTTGCGGAGCTCCACATCGCTGTCAATGCGGTGAAGCAGTCGATTGCCTCGGACACCATGGCCTATCCTGCAGCAAGAGCTCTGGACGGATGGCAAGGCACGCCAGCATTAACGACATCATCCGTCGGGCTCTTGTCTCCGGCGGGGTGTGCCAGCTGTTTTAGAACCCAATGGCTTGGCACGTGACGATGGAAAGAGGCCCGTTGGAATGACCATAATGCCTTGGAAGTTGGGTAGGCCTTTGGTGTGGGATGCAACCTGTGTCGATACCCTCGCGCCATCCCATCTTCCTAGCACGGTGGGCTGTGCTGGGGCGGCTGCTGCAGGAGCAGAAAATCTCAAACAGCGCAAATATAGCCACCTTATTAGGAGCTATATGTTTGACCCGTTTGGGGTTGAAACACTAGGGCCTTGGGGTCCGAGTGCTCATCGAATTTTTCGGGACATCGCCAAGCGGTTAGATGACTCTTCACGTGACCAGAAGGCTGGCCTATTTTTAGCTCAAAGAATCAGCATTGCCATCCAACGTGGTAATGCTCCCAGCCTTTTGGGCACTTATCCCATTGACGGTGACGCGGTGATTTTTTGATGACCAACGAATCTGTATCTATCTACAATTATCTGAGGATCATTAATATGCAGCAAAACTAATTGGGACTAGAGGAATCATCCAAATAAGTTGTACCTAATACCTAAACAAGTTCCATTAGTTAGATGATCATTTAGCTTATCCGTACTCCTAATTCTACATATAACAAATACCATTCTTTCGATGAATCAATTATTAACCGTATTGTTTGCAAACTCATTATGGCGGAATCACCGGAATCTTAACTGCCCCGCGACTGCGGTGCGTGGGGTCCTGGGTTGGATTCCCAGGTCGGGCAAAGTGTTATTGGGTTGTAGCATTAAGAATTTTTCATTACCAGCCCGGAGTTTGGAAGTTGGTGGTGTAATACCCCGTGCCTCGGAAAGCACGAAAGGCCTTTGGTCAGTCGTTGTGTCATTAGGTAGTAGGTATATGCAAGAACGCAGGCGTTCATTAACCACGTGGATCCACGCGAGACACAATGGCTTTTTAATTGTTGCCTTAATTGCGCTATTCAACCGGTTAATTCACTAAAAACGAAAAACTTCGCAAGCTGTCGCTGACGACGGCGACGTCAGGACGAGCTGCTTCTTACACGGACCACTGTACGTCTCTTGCTCCCGCGTCACCAGGCCTGGCTCTTCTTTATATTTTGGCTGCTGAGACCAAAACTACAAACGTAGTATATAGGGAAGTTTTATAAAAATGTGGCTGTTATTTTAGTATAATGTGGTATCTTACGACTTCCACACTAAGTCGCGGACAGAAGCTAGTTTTGCAATAAAATTGAAACTCGCTGAAAGTTTTGTTCAACTCTGTCATTACGCAGTCATCAATGCCATTAACGGTCTAAAGAATTGAGCATTTCGTGACATTGGCCAATCATATTGTAGGTGTCTAAGTATTCCTTTTTAAAACTCCACCAACCATTGTAAATTACTTTCCTTTCCGCGGGGCAGTCATGGCGTATTCATATAAAATGAAAATATTTTGATCGAAAATATTCTGAATACAATTTCTGGTAATTTATGCAGAAAGGGCCTCCCATAATAATCAGCCTATAATGTTCCTACTGCTGGGACACGAGCCTCTCTGTGAAAGGGAGTGGACCGTAATCCACCACGCGGGCCCATAGCGGATTGGTAGATGTCACATGTCTTTGTTGTTTGGTTCTAGGACATGCCGGTTTCCTCAAGATGTTTTCCTTCACCGTTTTGAGAGCAGTGGTAATGAAATAATTTACACAAAGTAAAACGCCTGTCAGAGTTCGAACCTACGACCTACAAATCGTAAGTCATGGCTGTTACCATTGAGCCACCAATGCTGCACTAGGATTCTTTTTGCTTTAAATTTGGTTACGATCTGGCATGGTTTACTAACGGTGCGATACAATACTAACGCATACGATCTACACCAAATTAAATTTCTGGCGTAATGAACCCAAACATTAGTGGAAGAATGATGTCTACTTCTACTAGCGGGCAAAGTTTTTTTTTTTTACAAACTCCAGTTGAAAGCGAGAAGGACTCTAAGGGCTGCGTACCTTATGACAGAAAAGGAACAAAAAAATAAATAAACGATGTTGCTAAATTTTCCATACTCACATTGGTTATGTGGCTTCGAAAACCCGTATTCTGTGATTTCAACTAGGTACCTGCTGCGGTAAGAACTAAAAAGAAACACCCTGTGATAGTATAGATAGACGTACAGATATAGAAGACGTGGGCTTAGTAAGTACTCGGGTAATGTTAACTCTCTTTTTCTACAAAACCAAAATAAAATCCTACAGGTACACGTAGGTCTTCATAAAGTCTTCAAAAACAAAACCAAATTTAATAAAATCACTCCGCCCCAGCTTAACCTACTACATTAATTTAACGCTGACTCAAACAACCTTCTTGCCTGCCTAATTTTATTGACATGTTTTTTCAATGACTCTGCTTCAACTTCTAAAAAATCTGTGTACCAATGTTTGATTGAGTGATGATTCGATAAAAATCAGTCTCGTATCCAAACGGCTGAGTGGCCACTTGTGCGTTTCGTTTCATTCACACTACAAACAAGCTAAAATTATTACTAACGAACGGTCTGAGGCTGACACACGTATTTCGCTTTTTTCCGAGAACTGACCGTTTAATATTTAAATTCTTAAAAGCTTTGTTGTAACTTTTGGGTCCTGAATGGATCAATATTTTGAACTGAACCTATTATGTCTGGTATTGGCATACGCACATCTTAGTTTCAGTCGTTTGTCATCCGCAAAAAGGTGAAAGATTCTAAAGAGAGGTAAATAAAAAACACGAATAAATTCAATATGCTAAATACAAATAAACATTTATTATTAAATACATTTATGTACACACGATTACGATAATTATCACAAATTTACCAACTAATAGGTAGGTCATCTAATATTTTACTATGCGAAACAATAGGATAATGCAATGTGAACTATGACAAAATCACTGGTGGCTATCAAATTAGCTTATGTTTTATTTTGAACATTCATTTTGAAATCTGCTATTTTTGGCAAAATTCTGCTTGATGAACGTAAAGAATCGCAGAAAACGGTATGCAAAGAATATTATATAGCGTGAAAATGTTGGGATTCTTGTTCAGGACTAATACTGGTATATTGCTCTAAAAAATATTAATCTACTCGGTAAGTATGCAGTTTGTATTCGACTCAAAGAAGTAATTACACACAGTAACAACTAACGAGCGGTTTGCATTGAGTGTTGGTCTCGTCAGAACGTTTACTAGCAATGTAAGTCGCATTTTCAACTGATATCTACTATTGCAAGTATACCAACTAGCAGGTAAATATTTCTTTGCACTTCCTTCCAAAATATTCGTAGGTATTGATATCATGCATGTAATTCATGAATGTTTACAGAGAGACTGTCTTGCAAAGTTGCAACTCTGGTTTTGATTTGTTCTACACACCTTCCTGGCCTTCCGTTAAAACTGTGCGATTTTATTGATTAGACTGAATAACATTTTTTTTCAGTGGTCTGTTCACTGTGAGTACCTACTGTTTGAATGTTTGTTCCTTAAACCAAAGATTTAGCTATATAGTCTTAGGGTGGTGGTGTACGGACACTTTCGTGTGCAGGTCGTGTACGCAAGTAAGAAATGGTGTTTGGCTACTGTTAACTTGACAAGACAATGGCATGATGGTTAAGATATTCTTAATGTATTAGTTTTTCATACATACCTATTCATGAACAACAAAATAGATCCTAGTAAATACATTTTAAAGTATTCAGGTCTCCTTGCAAAAAGAATGTGATAATAAAGATGAAACTTTTAACTTTTCCAAGCCCGTCGGATACGATGTCATACTGATGGTACCTCCAATAATGCTGAATGGTGTACCATTATCGCGAGTGCACTCTTTCAAGTACCTTGGGCATGTTTTGACCACTAGCCTTAAGGATGATGACGATATTGAGAGGGAGCGGAGGGCGCTGTCGGTCAGAGCGAATATGATTGCAGGCAGGTTTAAGCGTGCTTGTACGGAGGTTAAAAAAAACCTTTTTAGAGCCTTCTGCTCCTCATTTTACACCTGCGGCCTGTGGGTGCATTTTACGCAGAGATCGTACAGTGCCCTTCGCGTGCAGTACAATAATGCCTTCAGGGTGTTGATGGGGCTGCCTCGCTTCTGTAGCGCATCAGGGATGTTTGCGGAATTGCGTGTTGATTGCTTTTATACATTAATGCGTAAAAGATGTGCGTCCTTGTTGCGCAGGGTGCGAGTCAGTTCCAACAGCATCCTCGGAGTTATTGCGGACAGGCTGGACTGCTCTATTGTAAGTCGTTGCTCCAGTACCCTCAGCTGGAATGCGGAAGCAGTGATTGTTTTGTTGTGTGTTTTTGTATAATTGTTGCTGTAATTGTATCACTAACATAGTTGTAAGTTTATTGTATTGTTACTAACGTTCTATGAGTCTCATGGTTACTCTCAATAAAGAATTTTGTTATTATAGTTGTCTTTGACATATCTCGGGACCCTGAGGTCCCGGACCTTTGAAAGGCGTACCGGGGGCCGAAACTAACTCGCAGAGGCCCTTTAGACAATTTTAAATGATGAGGAGGCACCAGCCATTATTATTATACTGTATTGCTTTCTACTAACAGGCCTAGTAACTGACCTCTTGTAAGAGGTTTGAAGACAGTTCAGATGTTGTTTTATGGTAAAGCTGGCTTCTACAGCATTAGTCTTAGTATCCCGTGCCCGACGTGCATTTTATGAGGAAAATACCGTAAGAGTACACTTTTATATACAGAATTTCACTAATCTACGCTATGAAAAATGCACAATATAATCACTATAACTGTTTTTTTAATATAAAACGCCAAACTGCTGTAGGAATTAGCTCCATACAATAGGATTTGGTGCTAAGTATGTAAAAAGTTCTGTATCTTATTTGAAGAAATACCAGTTGTCGCTTGTCTACGTGCCTTAATACAAGTTTCCTATAGGCTAAGCTTAATTAAATTGATTAACGTTCGTACATAATTTACCTAATACACTTACAAGAACATTTTTACTTTCACATCTGTCTATGGTGCCTTTATAATAATATGTTATGTGTACGTATATGTGCACCGGTTTATGAATATGTAGGTAGGTACAACATTAAATTACAGACCATAAACAACTTGACTTAGGATGCATAAAATTGGACAAATACATTTATTTTAGCAAAATAAATTAACAGGCAAGAATAATTTAATGACAGACTTGATAATATGATTGGTACTCGTACCTTATAAATATTTGGATAGATAGTATATGAAAAAGTGTTTAATTCGGTGCATAATAATTGTGTTAAAAAGCCTGTTTGTTGCCCTCTAAGTAGCTGGGTGATTCGGTTCTTGTTTTCTAAGGTTTCGGTCTCTATTACACGAATATTTTGCCTTAAGTAGCAGACTAGAATAACAGCACATATTTATGTTTTCATAAAAACTTTTCCTTCTTCACAAGGGGAAGAAACGCTTCATAGAATAACTAGGTATTTATAACTAAGTATTTACATTTTATCTAGTAATATTTGTTTACAGATCATGTGACACGTACACGCTCCATGTACATAATACTGTTTGAGTGGATAATACTGAAATTTAGGTATGTCTTGGCCTACGTACCTACAACATTAATTGATCGCCACTTTATATCGGAATTATCGGATTTCGTCTTATCTATTTATTATATTAAGCTCACAGGTAAACGAATATACATACTAAAATAAGTCTTCGGGCGCTATCATTCGACAATATCTCTTGTGGAGATACGATGATAGCGTGAACTTTATAAATAAGAAACGTTTGCTACAATATGTGCACCACGCGGAATTGAGTCCATACAACACTATGTGGCCGCATATCTTCCAGACACGTTAAATATTCGCGTGACCCCTGCACTCCGCCTCCCGTATTCCGGTTCCGCCATACCTGAGACAAACAAACATTTTTCATTAATGCATTGCGGAATTCGCTTACCTATATTATTATTACGGTTGGTCTTTTATCAGCGGGTGGTGAGGTAATATTGCCTTAACACTCCTAGGGCCGATTGTAATATTATGTTGATGGGACAAATATTATTTTATTTATTTTACCATTTATGTACACACATATAAACAGACAATGAAAAACAGAACAGAAAAAAAACACACATAAACATACACACACATATTACATTTTCATTCATAAAAATTTAGTCTGTATAGTTTTAGTAGATAATAATGAATGCTACATACGACCAAAGCCAAAAATCGTATGAATGTGGTTTTCTTCTGTTCTAATTTTTGTCATTAATCATTAAAACACTAGCAGCCCGGCTTCGTTCGGGTAATCAATACCCGAGCAAAATGGGTGATTATGTACATCTCCGTCAATCGGCACGAGTACGGAGCTCCTAGCCAGCCGGTGGCACACTTGTTAATGTGCAGTATACACCTACACTTGCACTTTAGAGGAAATAAAAAACGATGAAACGAGTCAAATATCAACTCAATAACACTTTGACCGACCTGGAACCCGGTAGCCAAGTATAAACAGGTGAGTTACGTTAGGACCAGAAGAAGGTAGGCAACCAAACTGTTACATGTTCTGAATGCTTTATATGCTTAATGGTTTGGTAAACAAGTCAGTGGAATATTTTGTGTCTTCCACAGTAGTCACGGCAAAATATGTAGGACTTAAGCTACGCTTTCCTAGAACACCGGCCGTCACTGCGGCCGTGATGTGCCGGCCGCTCTTCTGCTGGCTGTCATAAAAATTATATCATCGGGGTTGGATTTAAAAAAACGCTCGCTACACACCAAGCTATTTTCATAAATAACGTTTCAGTCACGTCAGTCGACGGTAACTTGCGGACGTTGTGTGGCGTCCACCGCAGTCTTAGGGAACCCTAGCTTGCCTACACAAACTTTATTTTTCCGTATTTTAGTTCGTAACCAAGTACTTAGAGACAAAAGAATAATTAACTTTAATCGACAAGCAAAAATTTTCACAAACTACAGCAGCCGGCACGAAACTTGGTAATAGTCCTCTCCTTTTCCTTTTCTAAACAGATGATTAAAAATCAATCATCAATCAACTCAGCCTATCGCACTCAGACCTATGTCCACTGCTGGACATAGGCCTTTCCCAGGGTGCCCCACAACACCCTGTCCTCCGCTTTTCTCATCCAGTCTGTCCCAGCCACCTTCTTTAGGTCGTCCGCCCATCTAGCTGGGGGGCTTCCCACACTACGCTTGCCGATACGCGGTCTCTACTCCAGGACTCGTCTGCTCCACCGGCCATCGGCCCTTCGACACACATGGCCAGCCCACTGCCACTTCAGTTTGCTTACGCTATGCAGCTGCAACCTGCAAGCTATGTCGGTAACGCCGGTTCTTTGACGGATAATTTCATTCCGGATTTTATCCTTCAAAGAGACTCCGAGACTCCGGCCGTCAGTGTCCACGTTTCGGCGCCATATATCATGACGGGAAGGATGCACTGTTTGAAGACCACTGCGGGATAGGCGACGAGAAGACTTGACAGAATTTTCCAAATGCTGCCTAACCCAACTGAATCCTTCTGTCAGCTTCTTTCTCAAAGTTGTATCTACCGAGCTGGATTATTTGGCCTAGGTAAACATAATCCTTCACAACTTCAAGAAGCGTCCCTTTGATGTGGATTGGACTCGGCAAGACGTGCGAATTGTACATGACTTTGGACTTGGTCAAATTCATGCCGAGGCCAACCCGCCGAGAGGCTCCATTTAGGCAATGGAGCCTCTCGGCGGGTTGGCCTCGGCATGAATTTGACCATGTATGTGGTGTAGCTGTTCCAGCGTCTCTGTCATTATGACGACGTTTAAAAATTAATTATGGGAATAACCATAGAATAAAGACAAGGAAAAAAATGGGAAAAAAATTGTTGCACTAAGGCTCGTTGGCATGTTTAGTCGGGTCAAATGAATAAATGTAGAGTTTGTAAACTCGGAGTTACATTTTAACTCTTATTATGCGTTGCGCCACTAAACAGTAACACCGGATTAGTTAAACCAGACTTTAGTGTTTTTTCAGTTGAGAACATTGCAGTTCAATCGACGAAACATACAAATATAATTGCAATGTCTATGCCCTGATACGTAATCCGACCAAAAATGCATGAACGGAAATTGTATACCCGTCTCTTACGATACGTAATTCTGTCTTGTCTTTAAATTTTACCTATAACATGACATTGTATGTGGTTTCCATGGAGATTTAGTTTATTGATTGACGAAAACGTCAGATAAGGATAATAATGCTTTAAGTTTTTTTTAAATTTATATTTATTTTTATAGAAGCTCATAAATACATTGCCTACTACAACGTCGAACAATATAAAATAAGACAACAGCGGTACGTCATAACGTCAATTTATTTTGACATTACTAACACAAACCCAGAGTCTAGCGACTTCTCTTCCATATCGGTGGGTTTAATATTTAAAAGTTTAACTCTAGGTTTACCTCTAACTCTTGGTCGCGCAATGAATTATTTGATTAACTCTGAGTTAGCTGTTAACTTCGAGTTATTTAGGATAACCCATGAATGAGCAAGTGGGCCTAAATGTACTTACATGCGCTGATTTACTCCCACTGCGCCAAAACCGTGCCAAATTACGTGTCGGCGACTGTAATCGATACGAAACTGCCTGCCGATTCTGTAAAAATCTCACCGTGAAAACTTAGGTGAAGTGAGCTTTAAGTGAACTGTCAATAGTGTCAATCTCTAGCATTAGGTAAAATGACAGCTCGCTTCAGCTAAGTTTTCACGGTGGTATTTTAACAGAATAGACCGACCGATTTCCATTCTCGTAATTTTAAGAACGTTCTCAGTCTCAATCTGTCAAAAATACCTCAAATTTCCCTACATTTTTAACAAGTTTTTGACATCATTTGTCGCTGAGATGAGATTGCGACTAGATTTTGAATGTTTTAAATTACGAGAATTAGCCTTCTGCTGTTTGCCAATAAATTATTTATAATCTAATTGGGTGCTCCGAGGATTCATAGCGCCGCTCTTGGAAATTGTACCTCATGGGGATATCTTTATGCGCGAGGAAATAGTCGCGACATGACAAGCAGGCTGCGATTATTGGAAATAACTGGCATTGGAAAATATGAGGAAACCTAGACTTATAATAAATAAATACTGGCAACCCACCTGTTTTGCACGGATTTTATTTCTATAAAAAAAAACATCGTAATTTCATTATTACCCATATTTAAGTTTCAATCCTACAATCTCTAAAATCTGCAAAAGATGGTATAAACCGAATAAAAACCGCAGTATACAAACTTAACAGATTTCGATGCAATTACACACATAGGATACTTTCTATCCCGATAGCTCATTCTCGTGGCATAATTGAAACTGCGGGCAAACCCTAGTTAGCATGAGGTAGTTATAAAATACTGTGAAAGTAACTCTATTTTCTTTTAATTTCTAAGGGATAATAAACAACTACAACATACTTAAATAATACACAAGGTTAACGAAACTATGTCTATATCTCTCTATTTGATATCTTTTCGCGCCTAATAAACCACTGAACCGGTTTTTATGAAATTTGACAGATTGAGGTAGGTCCTGGTCCTAGCCTATGTCCTCCTCCTGGTCCTTGGACCTGGAGGAGGACATAGGCTAATTTTCATCCTGGATCGCAGATGATATCGCGGACAACAGGTAGTTATTGTACATAATATTGGGTAATTCTATATGCTGTAAAGGAGAGCGCCGTCCAATCTATGGCGCCCCGTACCAAACTAAAAACTTGCATGTTGCAATCAAACCTAGTTTCCTCCTCTTTTTTTATTGCCAACATTTTTTATATGGAATCTCGAGCAATAATAGGCTGGTATTATCACTCCATTTTTTTTTGGTAATACCATTAGCGAGATAACAGATTTTTTCCGCTGAGAATTCCGGACGTCCTTATGGGATTAATTTTGCCGTTCGTCTTAACAAAAAGGCAAATTGACAAAATCCTGATTGTTTTATTTGAGGTAAGTAAGGTGGTTCGTATTCTTATTGTATTACCGCTGCTGTTGCTACTAGCTGTGCCCGCGGCTTCGTTCGCGTGCGTGTGGGCTCAGAACACCCTATAAGAATTACTGGTAACCAACTGCATCTAGTTAGACTGGAAGCCGAGCCCAACATAGTTAGGAAAGCATAAGCGACAGTAATTTATGGTTTATATCAGTCTACATACATACATAATTATAAAATAAAGTCGCTTTCGGTGTCTGTCTGTGACCGGGTTGTTTTTCTAAACTACGCAACGGATTTTGATGCGGTTTTAAACATAATTTAGAGAATTTATTCTGGAAGGTTTATATGGATTATACATGAACATTAAAATTAAGTTGATACATATAATAAAGATATCTCGATATTTTTTATGTCGTATAAACGTGCGTAGCACGGCGGGTCGTTAGTAAAGAAAGAATAACAATATCTACATAAATAAGTTTTAAAAAAAAATATCATTTAACACGTTGACTGCCAGACAACAGACACAATAGAAAATCTATAGTTGGCGGTCATCGGTGACTGCGGTGGCAGGAGTATGCATAATATAAAGGGTCTTCCAATAGGGACTTCCTAACTTTGACAGTTGATAGCGACCATATTGTTGAAGCTACATCTGTCAAATTGGCTGTCATTTATTCAGTCTGTTTTGCCAAATCACCATGGATGGATATAGCGTTCAACAACACGGGCAAATTATAATATTGTTTTATCAACATGAGTGTTCTATGCGGGCAGCGTTCCGCGCGCTTCGCCCATGTTACGGTCGCCATAATCGTTCTACCGAGAGGACTATTCGCAGTGAGGTGGATAAATTTGAGTCCATTGGTGATGATACCAATCCACATGAGATCCAAGAGCGTCCAATGCATACCGAAAAAGTCATTGTTTAGTGTGGATTTTGGGCTGGCGGCGTCATCGGTCCATATTTCTTTGAGAACGACGTTGGCAAGGCCATCACCACTAAAGGTCGATGATTACCCACTTTTTTGGCCTGAATTGGATGATATGGACACTAACGATATGTGGTTTCAACAGGACGGCGCTACGTGCCACACAGCTCATGCCACATTTGACATTCTGCACGAGCGATTTGAAAGCATGGTCGTCTCACGTGAAGGTGATTGATGGCCACCGAGATCGAGCGATTTCACCCCGTTAGACTTTTTCTTGTGGGGTTTTCTTAAGTCGAAGGTCTATGCAAATAAGCCACAAACTTCAGCGGTCCTCAAAACCAACATAACCCATGCCATCGATCAAATTTAGCCTGATTTATGCGCTAGAGTTATGGATAATTAGACATTTCGGATGCGCGCCACCCAGGGAAGCCGCGGCGGACATTTGAACGATGTCATATTCCATACAAAATGGCATCGATAGGCCTTTCAATCAAATAAAAATTTCGATGATTAAATTTAAATAAAACAATGTGTGTGTGAGAACACACACATTGATTTATTTAAATTTAAAGGTTGGAAGCGCTTACTGAAAGACCCTCTAGAATTACGCGAATTTTGATGCTTGTGTCTATTTTATTTTTTCTAACAGCTTTACGGAGACAGTAAGATAAGACCACAGACCAGGAAGAAGAAATAAGAATAACCGTCATTTAATTTTTTACCGTAATTCCTGCATTAAAAAATAAATAAAAAGGTATATGGAAGGTTTATGGTAATTATTTTGGCATTACTTTGTTTGCGTGTGTTATGCATTTTTTTTAATTGTATTTCTCTTTTTTTTTTTTTTTTGTAAGCCTACATTGTGTCCCAATGCTGGGCAAAGGACTCCCCTTGTTTCCTCCAAACCTCCCTGTCATGTGCGATCTCTAGCCATGTTGACCCTGCAAATGTTACCACTTTTGTATTAAATACTTATTTTTAATTGTTTTTTTTTATGGATCATGTACTTAGTCTGTTATAAAGATCTTTATTTATTTATTTAAAACGTATCAACAAATGCATAAAATCTTGATATTGTGGATTGCTTTTCTTAAATCGGGGAAGTATCAAGCTTTTCGATAAATATTAAAAGTAATATTGTACCACCTGCTTTTTTGTGTCATGGCTGTAACATGGCTGCCGCATTGTCTTACAAACTGTGGGCCCAAGTGGCACAGAGTTGGTAGCCGGCTGGAGCAGGCCGTGAAGGAGATTTGGATTGCGTCGCGTTTTCGGACGGTAGAACCTGATTTGTATTACGTCAACAATAGAAGAGTTTTAATTGATTGTTTTGGTACATTTATTAGGAGAGATCAATAGTATTGATTGTAGATTTGCAATTCAAATATATTAAACGCACCATTATTACTTATTGCATAACGGAAGCTGTAGTTGACTGATGCAAGTGCATAGTCCTAGGAGTTTTCAGGGCCACAAAATAGGAGCCTTCCAAATAGGTTCCTAAAATAGGAGCCTAAGGTATTCAGCAGCGTTTATAACAAGGCCAATGATGATTATCAATTACAACATCTTGATTACCGTCATGGCCGCCTGCGTTCTGTGCAATGTTTCCCTTGCGGAGTTAACCAAAAACGCATTTCACGCGGGTTAAATAATATAAATAAAACTTTACAGTTAGTATTTCAAAACAAATATTAAACACTTAACGGCAGTAATGATGTGGGCAAAACCCAAACACGAAATTTGTGTACAAACTAGACCTATTCTATGGGTTTTTGGAATAAGGATAGACGCCAAGTAGCTTCTCTAGTTGGATTAGGTCAGCGGTCGACAACCTTTTGGCAGGCAAGGGCTACAAGGTGGCAAAATAAACTAAAGGTCCTTGTGATATTAACCCTAGAAGCCTAATATACCTACGTATAATTGGTCATATCCCCTAGAAAAAATGAAAATGCAATGAAAAAATGTTAAAACATACGGAATTTAATTCGTACACGTAATACTTACATTATGTTTATATGTTTGGGCTTTATAGCTAAAAAATAACCAACGTACATCATTCAGAAATGAAAATTTCTAAGTACCTAAATAGATTTTATGCATATTTCAGTGTGATGTCTGAGGTTGCATTTGGGAGGCTATTTCTTGTATGTTAGCTGTCATATTTGTAGTTACAATTAGTAGAATCTCTTAGAAGCCTTCCAGCTTCCTCGACAGCCTTTCTACAATTCGGAAAATGATCTAACTTTTTTTTTCAATATGTTTTATAAAGGGTTTGTTTTTCATTTGGAATGCCTTTAATCTGTGTGCATATCAGAGTAAATTAGTTTAGTTTTGACCTGCAATGCATTATTTGGATATTTATAACTTATGTACAAAACATTCACAGGCCGCAAGTAAGACGTCCGTGGGCCGCAAGCGGCTCGCGGGATGCGTGTTGCCGACCGCTGGTTTAGGTGAATAAGTTCACATTAAGTCAGTTTAAAGTTGATACATATTATTGAATATGTGTAGTAATTCCTTGGGGTTGACATTGTTGTTCGATAAATAGTGCCGAATTGGATGTGCCACCCGAACCGTTAACAAAATTTTAAAGCTACTTGCTTTTTAAATTAGACACGAGTTAAAAACGAGTAAGATACCTGCTTCTGCTTCTTCATGCTTCCAAGAATAAGACGATATTTTGTTTTTAGCTAGACTAACAACAATAAAATATGAATTGCTTACAAAATAAACTAGTGTTCGATCGATAAGTATTGACCGACACCTAATAAATAATACTTTATCTACATATCTATGTTTTATGGAATCTAGTGGGGCGTTAAAATATTGATAGCTTTCAATCGTAAGATTTTACGACATTGATATTTTATGAGATACTCAGTTCCTCCTACTGAGGTTCCAAATCTCCGCCCAGTGTTTTGTTTTAACTTCGACGTAATAATTTTACTCTATACTTTCATTATGTATGTCCAGTTTTTAAATAAGAGCAACAATACCTAACTTCCAAACAATAACTTTTACATTTCAATCTCCTTATATACCATCGTATATAAGGAGATTGAAATGTAAAAGTTATATTATGTTAATCTACTGTTATTGCTGACCGTATCCACCAATTGTTCCAAGAAAGATAAATTCATTCATATAGTTAGTTATGTCGATTAATTCTGTCGTAGAAAGCGTAGTTACCTATGTTTGTCTACAATAGAGCTACTAATATCTTTGATAGAATCCCTAATATTTATTCATACAAATAGAACATATGGCGGCTAGTGAACCACAAATCAATTTTTGTGCAAGCCGACAGTTTCGGCTACCTAATTAGGTAGGTACTACTTATGGACCACAGTACTCCAAAGTGACCGCTGCTAGTTTGCATAGGATATGTGTGTGAGAAAATAATATAGGCCATCAGAATGTAAATAGTATTAAAGCCTACTTATTGTATCTCAGAACAGGGGAGGAAATATATTGCTCTGCCCGCATTTCAGGAGTGCTTGTGAGCTATGAAGTCGGAGGAATCGACTCCTCTTTAGGAGACGTCACCGTTAATATCAAATAAAAATACTAAATAATTTTGTTTATTTAATATAAATCGGTCTTGTACTGTGCTATCTAACGTTTGTACTTGTAACCACCTACATGATGCTGCATGAGCTCTATGTCAAAGCTTTTTAAAGATTGTTGCGGGCGGATGCAATACACATGGGATACGAAAAGGGTAAGGTAGTAATGATGTGCGGTTCTTTACTTTGTTTAGTGTTTAGATTAGCCCTCCAAGAAATATAATGTTGCTTCATTATTAGCAGCAAGTTCCCAAGCACACGCTTTTGTATTTTTTTTTTTTGTATTCGAGCACTTGGTCACCAGATGGTCAGTTGTTTGACAGATAAAAAATATAAACCAGCCAACATTGTTTGGTTTCAAACCCCGCGTTTACACCCATATACAACTTGCGATAGATACATACCTATTGTTTTCGACAAGTCTTGTAATAGACTTGTCAAAAATATATCGTTTATAAAACATGTATCATAATTGTTGTGTAGTTGTCGTAGTTTTAGATATATAGGTATTGTTAACTATTTTATCCATAACTTTCACATTTTTCACAAGTTTTGTATACAACAAGTCTTTAAAACTTAAATTTTAAAGGTCTTAACTATGAACGAAAGCAGTAGATACAACGTCATGTAGGCAATAGATAAGTACATGTTTTATACCTTGATGTAAATTCAAAATAATACATTTGAGAATTTCACATTAATAAAAAGGCAAAATAAAAAATTATTTGGCTTATTTGGCAAAATAGTAATAACATAAATAATCTTTACGTAATACCTAATATGAAAACAATGATGCAGGCGATCTACGGTGGAGGTGTAGGTACGAAGACAGTTGGACACACCTACCTATACTCATAGAAAATTAAAAACATAATTATCTGTAATAGATAGATATACCCACCTAACCTCGGTATCGTTGCATATTCTTTGGATAATGTATGTCCAAAACAAATCAAAACAACAGTAACTGTGAAACTTCCGTGAACCATCACATATTGAGGTGCGTGGCGGCGGCTCCGGCGGGCGCGCACTCACACGGGCTTGCGCACGCACACCCCGCCAGCTTCACCACTTATTGTTACGTCTAGTATTCTAACACATGTGGAGTTTCGACATACCTATAGGTGTGAACGGAGCGGGAGGCGGCAGGGTCGGCCGCCGATCTGTAAACAGTGGTTATCGACGCGCCGCCACTTGCCTCCACGGCATCTCCGGCTACTGCGCTATATTTATCCGCTCTGGAACTGACGCGTGCGGCTAAATCCGTTCGGCGCCGAGCGATGCCGGCCTCCTGCAACCACAACCACGTCACGAAGTGTCTCGGTGCACACCGGCGCTCCCTCGATGGACCAACGGAGCAGCTGACCGACACGCACAGCGGAATTCGCGAACGCTCTACTACAACCAAAAAAAAATCGCAGGGCGCAGGCTATTGGCTTTTTATTTAGGAAACATGATATGAAGCTCACCTGAGGGCAGGGTCTCAGTAAGACTTATGTGCAGGCGCAGGACCGGCGGCGACGCAGGCTTGGTGATGGTAGTAGGAAGGTGCAGGCGTGCGGTAATGGTGATGTGGCGGTGGCGACGCGCGGTAGGTGTCCGGCACGGGGGAGCCGCTGCGGAACCCAGCCAGCTGGCAGCTGGGCGGCTCGAACAGGTCGCGGAACGCCGGCGGGAGTTGCTCCGCGGGAGGTTCGGGCGCTGAGTACCACCCAGACGTGGCCGCACGGAACTCTTCAGCCACTAGCGAGTACGGTTGGGGCGAACAGTAAACGGCGGAAGCTGGAAGTCGCGGTTCACTGAAGTCATCAAGAGAATCGATAGGTTTATCATATCTCGCACAATCTGCGCCCGGTTCTCGTTTTGGCCTGCACTCAAAGATGCGCGGCTTCACGTCAGGCTTGACGTCTCGTTGTTGTCCTAGCGTGTCCGCCGCGCTCAGCGTCTCCTGGGCGGTGAGCGCCTCTTGGGCTTGCTGCAGTTGCTGTTGTCTCTTTAATGCTTCCTCCTTTTCTCTTAGCGCGTCTTTCTTCTTAAAGCGACGCCGCCGACGCAAATAAGAACCGTTATCAAACATATTATACGAATCGGGATCCAGAGTCCAGTAACTTCCTTTACCAGGTTTTTTATCGTCTCTTGCCACTTTCACAAAGCACTCATTGAGGCTTAGATTGTGTCTAATGGAATTTTGCCAGCCTTGTTTGTTTTCTCTGTAGTAAGGAAATCGTTCCATTATAAATTGGTAAATGCCATTTAGTGTAATGCGGCGTTCGGGGGCGTTCTGTATGGCCATTGCTATCAGCGCAATGTATGAGTAGGGCGGTTTGACCATATCTTTAGGAGCACCAACGTGCTGTTGGTGTGGATGAAGGTAGGGGGCTCCATATCCATAGCGGTATTGTTCGTAGGCATAAGGTGTGACACCGGCTGAATAGCCACCGGCGGCTCCTCCGCGGTACGCATACGGGCTCTGTTCACCAAACAACGCGTGCATTTTGCCGGCTACGTTCACTGTCGCAACATGCTCAACCCGAAAGCGCGGAACCTCCGACGCGTTGCTCTTACGGCAACAAAACGACGACTGACCGATTTTGTTTAGATTCACAACAAGCCCGGTTTACATAGCGGAGGCTAAGCGAGAGACGAATGAGCGGTGGTGTGGGCACCGGCGCACGGCTCGCTGGTGCCCCGCCCTCGGGCGCACGTCTCGCTCTCGCTGCCGACCTGGACCATGTGCATCTCTGTCGCCCGCCGACGTGGGGTGATGTACGCCCAGGCCACAGTATGGGCGGCGCTTGCCTCGCTACTGCCGTACTGCCCCTTTGTGACACTCCTCACCCTAGTCCTATATCCTGACCCATTGTCCATCTGTCAACGATTCTAGCATTGACATGCGTTGTTAGACCGGTCCTCTAAAATTTAGAAAAACTTAAAGTGTAAAGTTCACAATACCGGTAGTAGGTATAGTTACTTTCCAATCTCAATGTTACAATAAAATTCGACCGGAAATTAACTTATCAGTTTATCGTTTAGTTTTTTTATTCAATTGTCTACGTTAGCTGACGATTATAAAAAAGGTGTTTATGCATACATAAATCTAGGAAGGTATTTAGTGTGTTTAATAGGGCAACGTCAATAGACACTGAAAGACCACTTACAGACTGTTTCCAAGATTCTCGTACATTAGAACAAGGGCCGATATGTTTTTAACTTAGCTAACTATACCTACTTCTCGTTTTGTGAACCGTGCGTACTGAAAAAATTAAATGTACACAGGCGGAAGTAGAGACTGAACGTTGTTGACACAGGCGATGTGTGAAATAAAATTAAGTAGGTATAGGTAGATATTATTGATTTTGAAAAAACTGGTGACCCAAATCAACAAATTTTATGACATTAGGTACTACCTGCTTCCGCAACCTTTAGCTCATAAGAGATTATGGGGGCTTCCAAGTAACTAGAAGTTACTTTTATTATTTTTAGGGTTCCGTACCGAAAGTGTGAAACCCCTTTAAGTAGGTAGGTAGGTACTAGGTATTAGGCTGAGCCATCTTTTTGAAGTACCTAGATTGTTAATTGATTGATCTCTCCTACCTTCTACTACTTATTTTTCTGTGCCCGTCAGGTCCGCCATTATGATCTCATTATTACCTACATATTGTAGAATGCAATACATTATTGAGCATTAGATGTATTGAAATATTACTACCTACCTGACGAGCGGCAATTTCGCAAATTAATTGGGTCACAAATAAACAGTGAAAGGTTTTTTGAATTCCCATCTAGCGTTAAAACTTGACCGATCTGTTAATTTGTTAATGTTTTTTTCCACTTATAATCTTCATTTAATTCGTTCAAAACCCGAAAACGAGTCTATTATGACAATGAATAATCACTTAATATTCAAATAAAATGGAAATCAAACGTTATTTTTCTTAGTGAACTTTGAAGTCAGTTGGTTTTTTTTTTTGGTAAACAAGTTTTTTATTTTTGCTATTTAGTTGTTGCACTACATACCTACCCCACACAAATTGTTATACCACTAGTTGTTATGTAAACAACAGCGAAAAGAAGTTTTATAACATAATCAATACACATTGTGGATTCAATACGTATTATTCAAGCTAACTCAAAAACTACCAAACCAAACTTAATAAAATGCATATGGGACCATCACGCGAGTTTCCTGTACCAAATGTAAAATAATCATCAAAATCGGTCCACAATTACTAAAACTATCGATGAACATACCTACATAAAAAAATTACACACAGACGAATATTGAACCTTCTCCTTTTATGAAGTCTGCTAAAAATGATCGCGATTTTGTTGCTACGCGCAGAGCTACGGCGTAGCGCTAGACTGTGTCCGCCTTGCAGTCTGTAGCAGGATTTTGTGGTCTGCACTTCACTTTGGAACGTTCTTGGGAACTTTTCTGTTTATACAATGCATACAGTATTCTCAGATGAAATTAATACCTTAATTCAAGCCCATTCGTTTTACGATTTCGTCGAGGCTCTCATGAATGATTTTAGACTCTTAAACTCTCCCATATTTAGCTGTCACTGTTGCTGGTTGGCCGCGACTTCCGAGTTGTAGGTCGTAGGTTCGAACCTTAGACAGCCGCTTTACTTGTGTAGATTATTTCATCACCACTGCTCTTAAAACGGTCAAGAAAAACATCGTGAGGAAACCGTCACGTCCTAGAACCAAAAATTCGAAGTCATGTGACATATGTGGTTTATTAGATACGACCCACTCCCTCTCACCGAGAAGGACGTCTGTTTCTCAGCAGCGGGAACATTATAAGCTGATCATGTTGCTGATCGCAATGCAAGGTCCTTTAGCAATAGCTACGACGTTACCTCTAGTTGCTTACTTACTAAATGAATGCAAAAGCTTGAGAAGTAGACCACGCCTGTAGCTTAAAGCCTTTATAATAAGTCAGAAACAAATTACTAACGTTAATTTTCATATTTTCGTTAGGTATTCATTCATTCATTGCCTCTTATCAATAAGAATTTGAGATTTTGGATAATACCTATTCTACAAATATTTGCTTAAGTACACATTTCGTGGCCCTGGAGCTGGAGTTCCCCGTAAGTATACATAGATGTCATATGGCTAATATGGGGGTAGTAACGCCCGTGGTCCCCACATCGAAGGTCACTGTAACATTTTGAGCAACAGTGGTTGTTGTTGTGCTTGTTGAGTGTCAATTTATTGCCAGACAGCACCTCTTCATTCTGGATGTTGTGATGCGTTGCGACGGTAGGTTCCTACCTTAAGAGCCATTTTTGCATGTCCAGAAGTCAGCCACCGGATGGTTTTAGAGTCTGGAACTTACACCTAACTCGAATCTTCACGTTCCCGTGGGGGCCTTCCTCCAACGTGAAGATTGAAAAAAATAATTATAGGGGAGGTACCTCTACCAACCTTCCATTCCATTCTACAATGTGGAGATGACAATACGACAATAAATGAAAACACTGGTACTACTAATGTCGCAAAATGAACTGTCGAATAAATTCTAATATTGAAATAGAAAAAAAGTATTTTATTTTTAACTATCTAAATAATAACTATATGAAATTTTGCCTTTATACCCTTACATGTCTAATGTATAATGTCATTAATAATAATAATTAATTAGTCAAATTACGCACATCATTAGTAAATCACCCTGATACCAAGAATATATTGAACGCCCTTCGTAGTAGTGAGGGACCGGCTATGGATTTTGTCAATCTTTGACTACCTAGCTATACCAAGTGACTAAATTATTGAATATATTTGGTCGAATTTTTGTATGAAGACTGGGAACGTCATTAGATAGATATATGAAACTTAACTTAATGTCGTATTGTCGTCTCCACCTTGTATATGCACATTCTTTCGCAAACCGGACAGTTTCGTGAGTATAGGTTTGTGAACAAATGTTTGGCTTCAGCTGTGCTCGCGAAATAATATGCTTACGTATCACGGTATAATTTTTTTCGCGCAGCGACTGCTCAAAACTTGGAATTCTTGAAATTCATTCCAGTTTCTTTCGAAGTCCATATTTTTTTTTAATGTTTAATTCTAAAAATATTAAGTTCCTTGTTCCACAAAATATTAGGAAAAAGCCGTTCGACCATTTCGGCGGAAATATTGAGAAAATATAGCCACAGTGTAACATATTGATTATTACATACGGGCGCAAAGTTAAATAATGGCCAGTTTTTAGAGATATAAGTAAGTAGCCGTTCTCTTTCATCTTTCTGACTGCAATTTACGTTGAAGAGGATTTAGCTCGTGTAGGAAATGTACGGGCGAACAAGAAACAAAACTCAATGTTGAACTCATGAAAGATATATAATGTCCGTAGGTACACAGCACGATATATATACATATAGACACAGAAGGAGTATTGACAGAAGAAATATATTAGATAGAACGTGATCACAAATCCACAATAAATAATATGAAATTACTGATTAAATTAGCACATGACTGAAAGTTGTCAACTCAGAAGCGCTACTAGTGGCGTATTTCTGAACTAGTAGGAGTGAACACTACATCACCCGCCTCCAGAGGCCGTCAAGGGCGATAAAAATCAGGAAACCCTGACATGACGACCAGAGCGAGTAGTGTACTCTTTGCTACTGCTAGGTGGAGTGACTTCTTCTGGGTCAGCTTTGTCTGCCAAAATGTAAGCTGGCTTAAGGCGGTCAATTGAGACCGTGACCTCTCTGCCCTTGAATAATATTTTGAAGACTTTGTCTCCCGTTTGCAGAACTTTATGAGGACCTGTGTACGCTCGTTGTAACGAACCACATAATGCGTCTTCACGAAGGAACACGTGATCGGTGGTCTGCAGATCCTTAATAACGAATATGCTGGTCTTGCTGTGACGGGATGCTGGAGTTGGTTGCAGGTTTTGAGCGAACTTGCGAATTCGCGCAGTGAAATCTGTAACGTCGGTCGTTCCTTCGTTACTAGGAGTGAAAAATTCTCTCGGGAGCCTTAGCCGTTCGTCGAATACAAGTTCGGCTGAAGACAGTTGGACGTCCTTTTTGAATGCGCTCCGTATACCAAGCAAAGGCAAAGAGTACAGTACTCGCAAAAAGAGATAGATCGTTCGTATAGTGAATACGCGTAGTAAGTATACCTACACACCAGACGGTACTGATAAGTCTATGTGTTTAAATTATTGTTTAAAACCAGTGTTTTGAAAAGTTTTTATCATTAAAACCCGTTTTGTTCACGAAAGAAACTAAATTAAACGATGTATTCGTTTTTTTTTCTTAAAACAAAGTAGGTTTATTTCGAAATCCCCTATTTTCTTTTTAACCGTCTTTAAAAAAAAACTTGAGAGTTCGTTCCTAAAAATATAGGTATTTTTTATATACCTATTCATCGATATTTTCATCAATTATGAACCAATTTCGATTTTTTTTATTCATTTGGTACAGGGGGCCTACTCCGAAGTGCAAAGTGCGAATGTTCGGATCGGACCGACACATGGCCGAACCGAATATTATTGAAAAATGCGAAAAAAGTTCGGATCGGCTCAGTTGGGTCGGGACCGTACTTAGTCAATATTCGAAAGAGTGTAGGAGTGTAGGATCGGAACCGACCGAACCAAATAGTAACTTCGTAGCAGGAAACGGCCGAACATTCGGCCGATACTACTTCGGAGTAGACCCCTAGGAAGCACGCGCGGTCCCATGTGATTTAGGTATATTAAATTTGCTTTGTTGGTTTTTGATTAACATCAATAATATTGTGTATGTTAATGATGTTATAAAACTTCCTGCGTCGGTTACATAGCAGGTAGTGGGTAGGTATACGAATTTGCGTGGGGTAGGAACAACAGCTGAAAAGTGAAAAATCAAAAACTTAAATTTACAAAAACAAACAACCAACAAACGACCAAAAAAGTCGGTTGTATAAAACGAAAACATAAAAAGCTAATACACCGACTTTCGAAATTAAAGTGAGTTTTCACTCTTCTATGAGTCGGTTGTTTTTTCTTGTACGTGTTTATTAATTTACTAGCTGCGCCCCGCGGTTTCACCCCCATAAGTTTCGATCCCGTGGGAATATTTGGATAAAAAGTATCCTATATGTTAGATAATCCTGGTTATAAACCATCTGTGTGCCAAATTTCATCCAAAACCGTTGAGTAGCTTTTGTGTGAAAGAGTAACAAACATCATCTATCCATACAAACTTTCACGTTTATAATATTAGTAGGATTTTACTTCAACTAGAAAACCTACCTTTCATATTTACGCAAAGTGCCGATAAATAGTTTTCGAGAGAAATGACTGTGGCACACGTGGACACGACGAAATCACATTTACTTAACCCTAAAAAAACTTTATTCTTACTACGCTTATGACGAGAACGGAACGTAAGGAATTCGTGGCTAAGTAATAACCGCACAGGTTGATGGTCCTAGGATTTACCTACCCCGAATTGATGACCATCCATTTCATAACACCACTCCGTGTCTCGCCGTCCGTCGGTCCCGGCTGTCTTTCGTTAGATCTTTGTCAGTCGGTTGCGGGTAGTGAGAAGCCCGAGAGCTTGACAACCAGCCTGGCTAAGGTGTATCGTGTTTTTTAGTAGGTCTACATCACAAGGTTATGGAGGACAGCAAGGCAAAAAAACAGTTAAGTATTAACATTGAGGTTGGATAATGTTTATCTATGTATATCTTTATTGGAATAGAAATTATACCTTTTATGATACCTACACACAAGCAATGAAATTATGAGTAAGACTAAGTGATTTGTTGTCGGACGTCATGAAGCACAGTGTTGGTAGGTTGACACTAGATAATGGTACACACACACTCATTAAAGTTCTCGATGAAAGATCACGAAAAAATCTTGAATTCATTCACGCATTGACAGACAACGCGCCGCTACTTCTAGAGGTAAGTATTAGAGTTTGCACTAGAGTTCCCGATATACTTAGTTAAAAAAACCGGTCAAGAGCGAGTCGGACTCGCGAACCGAGGGTTCCGTACCATTCTGATGATTTCTGAAAAAGTGTGCTATTTAGAGACATCGTTTTATTTTTCCTGTAATCTTTATATAAAGTTCTATCACACAGAATAATTTTAGATTTTTCTAAATGCAAACTTCGGAGATAATGGGAACGGAATTTTTATTTACATTTTTCATCGAAAGTCTAAAACTTCGCGGCCTAAAAAGAAAAGAAAAAAATGTTACAGGTGCAAACAGCGCTCTTTCATATAATATCCCACATGCCCTAGTAGCCCACTTCGAATCTTTAAGAAGCCCTTTCAAACCCTGTTGCAAAAAAAAAATCTTTCTTATTTGCACAATAGTTGGGCAAACGTCATCTAAAACTATTCCAAATTTCGAGTTTATAGCATTTGTAGTTCTTGAGATATCCAGCTGCGACAGACGTACAGACGGACCGACTGAGTCGCACCATAACCCTAAAAGGTGAGCACTAAGGAAGGATTTTTGAAAATTCATCCTCATTACTTAAGGTGTGAAAGATTGTATCTACCTATTGTATTTTTAAAGTTTGGTCGTGGACGTTCGTACTAAGACTTCTAATTATTAGTAAAAGATTTGTATCATCGTTTTTTAGAAACTCAACCCCGGAGGCTTCTAAAAAACTACCAATGGGTAATCCCAGATTTCCCATGGGCCTACCCATCGGCAGTTTTGTTTTCAGGAAACAACATTTTAAGTAGTAAAAGCGTAACGTGTCAAAAATCGCATTTTACCTAGCTATACTTACTTGTTTACGGTTTTTCTTTTGTTTTCTTTCGCTACTTTCCAGTTAATCGATAATTAATCGAGTTAGTCGATAATTAACTGAATATTCATGTCATTCATATCGTTGTGTTTCATTATTTTGGCAGTAGTGCTATAAAATATGTACAACTTAGATTTTTCATATTAACAGATACCTTGCATTCTTTACAGTATTTGTAATGAGATTACAAATAAACTAAAGAATGAATAGTAAGATTTTCAATTCATAAACGACTCTTTCTTTTGGTAATTTTAGTATGTATTTAAAGTAATTTAAGTTTATTTAAAAACGCGTCACGTACCTATTTTAAATAATAGGCTAGATTCCGAATTATGCCATAGTCGCTCACGGCACTCACAACTGAGAGCTGTCAACAATTCGGAAAGTTCGTGAACGCGCTCACAGTGCTCACTCAACGTCAAAACGATATCACAAAATTGCTTTGATACACCACTTTTTTCTTCTTCTTCGGTTAGGTGGCGACTGTAGCCAGAAGCACAATTTGAAAGTGCCACGTTAGGTTAAAGATATGACGCGACTCAAAACAAAATAGCACAACCAGAGATATTGATATAGGAAAGAAGGAGATATGCCCCGGTAGTTGAGAATGTATCAGAAGGCCAAATCTCGTAATTTAGAACGTTCAAAATCTAGTCGCAGTCTCATCTCGGCGACAAACAAATGTCAAAAACTTGTCAAAATGTAGGGAAATTAGAGGTATTTTTGACAGATTGAGACTGAGATCAGACTGTGAACGTTCTTAAAATTACGAGAATTGTCCCTCAGAACTACATGTCGCTAAGACGATCCCACTACCGCGCCACTACTACATATGTAGTTGAGTAAAAGCAATAGATACAAAGTCGCGCACACACTTGCAATGCATAAATCAGAACGTTCTACACAATCAATTAAAAACCTTAACTCATCAAACATAGCGTGCATTTACCATGCTCCGTACAACTTACTCACACAAAAACATCTGTCGCTATCGTTGTGCTGTGCAAAAGCCATTTATTTTACATAATATATACGCTAGTGATTGACTAAATCTGAAAGTAATCGATTCTCCCATTTATTATTGTACTAAAAAAAATTGGGGTTCTGAAAATAAAATAAATAAAAAATGATATGTCCAGAAAATATTATATTACTTATAAATCAATAAAAAAAAGCAAAAAAATTAAAGTAAATAAAAAAAAATAAACATTATTTTACGTCTTCTCAAGGGTCTTCCAGTTCCAACCGGATTTAAACGTCATCTATTTTGGGTCTTCCAGCTGGGTTAAAACGGTTGACAAATTGTAAAATTAACTACATATTCGTTGGGTAATCGACATTGTTGTCGATAGCCTACGTTAGTGGATCTGCACAGCCACATCACTAGCTGGCCGCAAGAAGCAGCGGCCGTACCATTCGATGCACCGCATAAATAAAGTATCTCTTTGTGATTTTTACATTGCTTGTCTAGTCACTTAGCGACATAGGTAGGTACTTAAGTAGTGGTTAAGGAGCAATGTATTTACTGCGAAAATAGTACAGTCGCTGCGATATTTGAAAACAAAATTAACGTGGTAAAAGCAAGAAATATTTTACAATTTGTGGTTTTTCATGATTTTAAAGACAAATACAGGCTGATTTTTTAAAGACCAGCCAAATTTAAGGATGTGGTACAGACCATCAAACTGAACAACTTTCTCCATGGGACAAATAGCGTAATCGCGAAAATTTTATCAACTGTCCCATAGAAAAGTTCAATACCTACTCGACCTAAATGTATGGGACGGCTGAATTTTTATTCGCGATTACGATGTTGGTCCCATGGAGAAAGTTGTTCAGTTTGATGGTCTGTACCACATCCTTAAATTAGGCTGGTCTTTAAAAAATCAGCCTGTGTAGTCAAATATACTAAAATTTATAAAATATACTTTTATTTATATACGAGTATGGTAAGTGATTCCATGATTTACAAAGTTTTGGTTTTGGCTTCGGTTTTTGCAAGAAACCACTCACCAATACGGCATTCTTATATTTTTTCACGATCAGGATCGAAAGCGCACTAGTTCCCGGTGACGGCCATTTGACTAGAACATGGTCATTTTAAACATACCGCGACGACACAGACGCCCCCTTGCCACTTCTCCTGTTTTTTATATTTCTATGAGCACAACTATCATTTTTGGCAGCGCTCACGGTGATATTATTTTAGGGCATGCTCGGCGTTATCGCAAGATGGCGCATGTCGGCATCTATGACGATTCAAATCACGGCACATCGTTATCGCGCTCATGCTAATTCGGAACGGGTATAAACACGCTGAAATCGATTACAGCGCAACTCGGAACGCACCCTTAGTGTACGTACATTTTCGGACGATCCCGCTACCCAGTGTACGTACATTCAGGGCTGCCAGTAAAAACTGTAACTGGCTTCCCTTGTTTATGGGAATTTTGGTCGTGACGTAAAGGAGAGTTGGATATTACCATGCCTCTAAGGGAGTAATCCTATAAATTAGCTCAGATTAGGTTAAAATAAAAACAAAATATTAAGATTGATTGGGAATTTTATCATACTAATATTAAGTACCTATGACGTTGAAATCTGAATGCATTTATTATTGTAGGCTGCCCAAAGATGCAGAACTCCGGACTGGAATAGTGGATAAAATTGATTACATTAGATATTACGGACGATAACGGACTGGTTACCACGAAAAGAACAACTGCTTGCTCAAATCTCTTTCGGAATCATGACAAAATTTGGTCAATAAGCGATGCTGACCTTGTTTATTTATCTAAAGAAAAAGTCCTGTTTTTCCTATAAGTATTTAATTGATGGAAAAAAGTAAAAGTTACCCTGAAATCAGAATCCTCAAATAAGAATTACAAGTTGTAACATCTTAATAATTTAACTTCAAGTAGCACTGTTTCGTAACTGAATCAGATTCTGATTTTCAATATCTGAGTTCAAAGCTCGATACTAAGTATTTCTGTTTCTATATTCAATTTATTATTTGCATTCGGCAAATAAGAGCAAAATATCTATAGTTATTTTGTTGAAATATCTGCATTTTAATTAAATTCCCCCTTTTCATCTTCTTAAAGAATAGGTTTAAAAATTACTTCTTAGTACTTTCTTTCCTGCGTTGGCTTTTTTTTAGGCTTTTCTTTAGTTTTGGCTGTGCGCTGATACGTCAGTCAGTCAGAGTTTCTCCTTTTATGTAACATAATATATATAAATAAATTGAAGATATATTTATAGATATAAGTTTTTGTTGCCGATACTGTCCCACTGCTGGGCAGAGGCCTCCCTCAAATCCTTCCAGGAACTATTTTACCGCGCCACCTCGAACTAGGCCTCGCGGTGCTCGTCCAGGTCATCTCGCTATCTCTTTTCGGTCTCGGCGGCACCGTCTATCTTTAGGCACCCATTGTGTGGAGACTTTCCCAGCGGTCATCGTGCTGGTGTGACGAAGAAGATTAATTAACATTTTTTTTCAATTATATGACTATACTTGTCCTGCACACATTCTACAAATTAACTAATAATCAATATTATTGCTTTGTTGCAAATTGATAAATTTAGTTTTTGTATAATTATCGATATTAAATCTAAAACACTCTTTATTTTAGTCGAGCTCTGATAAATACAAAGGTTATATATATATATATCTGGCAACTTTCTTATCACTGTCAAGTTAGTGAAATATTGACAATGTCACTCACAGTGTTTCTAACTTATAACTTTTTATAGTTGCATTTTCATTACACCTAGTGATTTGGACATCCCTTCTGGCGGAGAAAGTTTGCTTTTAGTGGTTCGGTTGGTGGTTTAGAGGTATGGAACAGGGTGTAAAGTTCACTCATACTCTTTTAAAAAAAAAAAGGAGGATCCTCCGAACAGACGGCTGTTGTGTCGGGCGGGTAACTGCCCAACGATTGATGTAGGGAAGCTTGTATATAAGCTAATTGCGCGGTAAACTCTGCTTGCGAGATGCAGGATTTGCGTGACCTCAGTATGATGCGAACGCGTTCTTCGCATGTGGCGTTGTAGATAACCGCTACATCACCCTCCTCCGGAGACCGGAGGTCGATAGTGGGCTGAGTCTTGTATCTTGCGATGCTTGCCAGGCCAACTGAGGGTGAGTCGGAACTGTCTGCGGAGATGTCCCGAGTGAGTAGGGGTGGCGCTGCGTTATACTCCAGTGCGTCGGATGTCGCACAGCACCGGGTTGAGGCTGACGGCTGCGTCGACCAGGAGAAGGTGCTCTGCTTGTTGACCGGCCGAAAGTGCAGTGTACTGTGCCAAGGTTGCTGATGAGGCTGAGGGTTATGACCAGGTATGCACGGTCGCTGCATGCTGGTGGTCAGGATACCCGTTGAAGCCATGGATGTTGGCTGGTTGGGTGACCTGCCACTAAAGCTCGCGGGAGTGATGAGGTTGACGTCACGCGGAAGTATTTGCACGAAGGCTGCGCTGACGTTCATACTCGTGGTCATCAGTTTAAAGGTATGAGGAACAGTGTGTAAAGTTCACTTATACTTTATAGAAAAGGGAGGATTCTCCGACCAGATGGGTGTTGTGTATGGCGGGCAACTGCCCAACGATTGATGTTGGTAGTTTGTATATATGCTAATTGCGCGGTAAACTCTGCTTGCGAGATGCAGAATTTGCGTGACGTCAGTATGACGCGTTGTTCGCATGTGGCGTTGTAGATACCGCTACAGTGGTATTGTCTAACGGTTAGTTTGATTAAGTCAGGGCTGATTTTTCCAACGCCAGATAATTTTGTACAAGGAAAAATTTTGAATTTTTGACAGTTCTTCCATAAAGAATCTGTCAGACGTCAATTTTATTCCACGAATAAAAATGATCTGAAACTGACTAAATTTTCGTGTTTTGGACTTGTGAACAGCGTTGAGAGGACTCCTACGATAACTTTGATTGATGTTCGATACGGTACGTAAGCGTATCGAGTGGTTGGGAATAACTATGCAGTACAACATTATAGAATCGACCAGTAAACTTTGACTCGAGAAAATATTATAACACCACGGCATGTTTTATTGTGTGTCTAAAACCGCCAACAAGTAATTTTACGATTTACATTTTCGGAAATGCCGAAACCACTTCGGATTACGATGCTGATTTGGAAAGACTATTTAGCATGACGAATATTGTGAAGGCCAAACAGAGGCTTCACCCATGTGTGGAACGAAAAAAGACGTCATTTCTAAAAAAAAATCCACGAAAACATACTTCCAAGATAAAAAAGAATGTGGTTAGGCCAATATTTTGTAGGTAAAAAAAATCCAAAAACACTAAATACAAAAATCCAAACTGCACGACTGTGTCTGTGAATGTGACTAGTCACATTCACAGACACAGTCAGGCTTCCTTTTTAGTTACTATACTCTATGGTCAGGCTAGACTAGCGGCTTCAAACCACAAAAAATAGCCATTATGTGGTAGGCCATTTTTGTGGTTTGAAGCCGCTAGTGGACTCGGGGAAACAGTGTTAGCAACACTGGTCACTTACAAATTTCGTATGTTCTCAACATTGACATAGAAAAGTGGACTGGAAATACCTACAAAAAAAGGGTGCATACCTACAACTTATATTGTCTCATAAAATGGCTCCCATTGCTAGGGATGTGTCAATCAAGGAACATAGGTGTTACTATAACGAGTATCGATACTTAATACGAGTTTTACTAGTTATCACGTTTGGATCACGATGGATTTTGGTGCTGTGAAGTGTGAACCAAAGGCCGGACCTAGCTAGGTCACTCGGACCGAATAAGACGCAGGATTAATTATGTTAACATCGCAGAATATATCGTTTCAGCGGAGGAACTAGTTTCGGAAACTATTACGGCATATCGGCAACGGAACAACACTATTCCATTATGACATATTTTTGTAAACCAACGAATTAATTAACAAATATAATAAAGAGGCCTGTTATATGGAAATGAACCCAAGTATCAATACTTTAGCCATAAATTCATGATCGCGTTACAATTGTATCATCGAATGTGTATTATTGTATGTATTAATGCATGAAAACCGGCTACTAACCTGTGCAAAGACAATTGAGGTTGATTTTCATTCTTTCTTGCACCATACTTCACAACACAACACACAGGCATGTTGAATTTCTGTTTTCCAACATTTACATGCAGTTTTAAAAGGTAAAATCCTCGTAATTTTCTCGCAAATCTCAATAATACAAAAAACAAACAACCATTTCACAGCAAAACTACCACGAAACTCGTCGCTTAAGATGGCTGCTACGGCACTTACCTACAACTGTCACTACGTCACGACAAAATGTTGCCATAATTAGCAACAACTTAAAATATAGTTGTCTCTTTTATCAAATAAGATTATCTCACTAGAAAGAATGAGACATAACGATATTTCAAATTCTGAATCATATTTTACTCATATTTGTATGAGCAAATGTATGTATAGAATAACGCGGGGTCTCCATGTTTTTTCCTATCTCAATGGTTCTCAATCTCATTATCTAATTGTTCAGACCACAGACATTATATCGAGGTCACCGAGGTTTTGTTGCCCGTAGTATTACTAATTCATTTCCATGTCCTAAAAAAAATTCATGTCCTTTTTCTGAATTAGAATGTTTAATTTACTCTTTTGTTTGTTATAGGCTGAGGCTGAAGGGAACTGGGAACGCGCTTAGACACTGCAACGGAAAGTAATTCGACGTGAAAGTAATTTGTAGTGTACTAGTGAAGTAGTGGATGTGTCTACAATGGCCCCGAGCATTAGTTCCTACAAGGATCTTTTGACGCTTGAAACTTTGAAATACATTGACAGGGACGCGTTTTTTCGGCTTTGCACGGTTTCTGTACTTAGCCAAATGTCACGTTTAGTTTAGATTTTTCAAATTTTTTTTCAGAAAGGACTAGTCCGCTAAGTTCCAGGGTTCCAGTTGGTTGGAAACATTATTTGGATAATTGTATTGAAAAAATAAGATGGCGGCCATAGTTTCGATTATGCAATAAATATGTTTCGTTCTCGTTAGGTACAATAATATCTTCTGGAGCTTTTTCAATTAGAGTCGCATTTTCAGCGCTAGAGCTCTTAAACATTAATAGTTATCTGTGTGTCCGTCAATTCAAATGTCAATGTCAATCTTTTCGTTATTAATCTATGCTTTTCGTTTGCGCGGCAACAGTGCAACTGCGACTACGTTTCTCTCGTGTTCGTTGATATAATTAGGTTTTTTTTACTAAATTGGTGAATTCTTCCAAGCAAAACCATGCTTGCAAGGCGTCGAAGAGGTTTTACGTGTATTCACATTCACGACAAGCAAAATAGAACGAAAAATGAAGGGTCCTATGCGTCGTCGGCGGAATGACGATCTTAATCTATTCAAAGTAAGAACTTAAAAGTGAAACATTACTTTCTAGCATTCTTTATAATATAAATGGTGTATTGTTTTGACATAATAACACCGGTACGGCTAATTGCTTCCATAGCAGTTCCATGTATAAAGCCGCAAGGGTTTTCATAACCTTCATACTGGAAGTCACAAGTAATATACGAGTTATATTCCGTCCTCTAGCCTCCGTCCTAATAATCCTATTCATAATCATCCTTCTCTTAGGTGAAGTCCGTGAGGCTTCATTAAGCAGTTTTGTTTATCACTTGTACTGTTTTTGTATCTGTTTTTTACGATGATATGTTACCTATGGCTAGGGCTGCCATCACCTAAATTGCCGACGCCGGATAAACAAAAATCCCGGACATCCGGGCGAAATATGTTTTTTTCCCCAGACACCTCTGAAAAAATATTTTTGCAACAAAAATAAAAACATTGTTATAATTTTTTAATTTCTATTCATATAGACAGCTTGTTATTAAAATCAAATTAGGTACGTATGTAACCACAACAAATAATAGACATGTTTATAAAATTAAACACTATTTCTGAGGTAATATGGTAATAAAAATAATTTGGTATAGAAACACTCTTCTTTTTGGATTCAATCAAATTATTATTTATTACTACTAATAACTAACTAACCATAATACTTTATAATTTTAGAATAAACTACACCAATGATATTTTCAGTCATCTAGTTAGGTAGCCGAATCCCTAAATAACTGCTAAAACTTTAAATTTTAACGAGATCAATTTTTTAAAAACTTATTTTGATATTTTTCAGTCTTCCCAATTTTCGCAAAAACATCTTTCTTTTCCAACAAGAATTTGTAAAAGTCGGAACAACTCAGGTCCTTAAAATTATACTTGAATTTGATCAGAGAAGAAACCGTCTATGTTTAGCGAGTTTCTTTCTTTCGTCCATTGCTGCGTGACTAGCGAAAACACTCACGCGGCGGGGGGGCACAGGTGGGGGCGTTCGATCGTCGACTATTTTATTTTGCCATATATTATGAATGAATTTTTAACTAAGGATTAAAAATTAAGTGGTAAAAATTGCGTTTCCCCTGAGAACAAAAGTTTCCTTGGACCTTTTACAAACCCTTGCCGGACGGCACCCGGGCGCCCGTCAAACTAGGACAAATCCGGGGAATCCCGGACAGATGGCAGCCCTACCTATGGCTATCGTATTCAGTTTACAATAATGATCTAACTTCAAAACAGGTAAGTTCGGTTGATAATTTATTATTGCCGAATGCTAAAAGATACTTCGACAGTTAAACATGTACTTATTAAAAAAATAATAATAAAAAAAAATACACCTAAAGGGTGACCAAATGACCAATTGCAATGGTCAATGTTTTATGTTTATTGTCAAACGCTTCAATTGCTTTTGGTAGACAATGAACATGCATCAATCATGTAAAAATTTACTATTGCAATTGATTGTTTTGGGGACCCTTACCATCTACACGCACAAAATTTCGATTAAAAAGAGATAATGTTTTGTAAAATGGGATCCTACATCTATAGGTGGAGTAGGGAAATAGGTAGCATTCTAAATTGCATCATTTAACTTAACTATTACTGCTTTGATTTCAGTTAGTGATCCAGTATTATAGTGATGCTCTGTGCAGTGATCATTCAACCATGACAGCCTTTGCAGCCTGTAGCAGCCAACAACAACTGGATATTCAACAATGACCAATGGACTATGGAATTTAAAGCAACATGTTAAAATATAAAATTATGCAAAGGTTGGTAATGCATGTGTTTAAACATGTTCTACATTATTATTGGGTTATTATTGGTTAATGCAATTGGTTGTTTCCAATATTTTTTGCTAGGCTTTGCCTATTCTCCACTGTTCAACTACAACTTTTTTTTTTTTATAATGTTGCCCCACTAGGCACCCAGACCCGGAACACTACTTGTAGGCCATACAAATATTTGTTCTGTGTCATTTTAAATAGTAGTAGTAGCTTAAATGTTTTATTCAGGCATGACTGTACTTCAACTAATTCTGTCAGCGTTTTGGTCTTTGTGTTCTTGGATGGGAATCATGGATTCTTGGCACTTTAAAAAAACTTTTTTTTTGTAAATCTAACTGACTCGAAAATTTATAAGTATTTGTAAATAATCAAAATGTCAAGGAAATGAATTCTACTTTTCGGTGGGTATAAATTGCACAGAGTAGACATGTCATCACAGTACAAACCGTCATCTGAGTTGTCTAGTGCATTATGACACGGTTGGTACTGTGGCCAAGCAATAATAATGTATATTCCATTCCCACAAAACATTGATTTGGGTCTGAGTGTCCCCAGCATACAGTTAGCCCAGTTAATCAATTGTTATGAGAGAAACTAATAGGTGCTTAATAATTATAAGATATACACATATTTTTCTGTTTGTTTCTTGTCTGTTTATGTACATAAACTGTTAAATAAATAATAAATACCCATGAAACTAATAATAATATATACTTTTTCTTATTATTCCAGGTTGCTCATCTGTTAGCTCCTCCTGGACTGCCCCCTGGACAGTTCAAGTCCTTTGGTGGTATTCAAGGATATACAAGAATAACAAAAAACTGGAAAACATAGTATTTAAAATATCAATCAAGCTACCTGTTTTCTTTACAACTTTTCCTTATTTTCATAATGTACTTCTGTATGTGTATATATTCTGTAATTATTAGAACAATACGGCCGTCCATAAGCTATAATGTCGTTATCCAACAAAATCATATTTCGAGTTACGGACAAAAAAGCGCTGAAACATAGGAAATGGATGCCATTTAATGACTAACTGTTATGCGAGAGTTACCGTTATCTAAAAATAGATCTAGTTGTGCGCCTTCAAATAGCCATAATTTCGCTTCTTAACAATGACTTAATCTTAACAAAAATAGGTTTTTTGCGTTTTAGTTTAGTGTTTTTACAATTTACAGTGTTTACAACCACGACTATGATGCCGCTAAGTATACCTTAACTGCATTTTAGTGTTTGATTTTCATTAAATTTTATTGACATTTAACAGACTTAAAAAAATCTCTTTAATACTAAACTATAACGCCGCTAAATACTTTAACGTTGTTATAGCTAAGCATTATGACACCGATAAAATACACTAATGCTAAACCTGAATCCAGCTAAAGACACTTAGCCGCACTTAAGACTAGTAACTTACAAGGATATTTTTCCAGCATTTCTTTTAGGTTGATTACATAGCTAAAATGCCGCTAAATACAAAACATTAACATGTTACGGCGTTTTAGCTTTGGAACTGGTGCAAGGTAGTAGAGGAAATCAAATAAAAAGGTTGTTACCTACAGAAATAAAAGAGCTTATTCAGAAATATAAATCAATCATTTAATGACACAGTCTTCTTTAATTTTAACAAAATCTAAAAAATAAAAATAAAAAACAATCTTCATCTTTTCAAAAGTCATTTATTCAAATTGGGCACATTCTCACTTTTCGAACGTCAAAATTACAAAAGACAGTAACTAATAAAGTTATGAGATCATAAGAAACAACTAAAAATATTACAAAAAATCCTTTTTAAATCTAAACCCAAACATCTTTGAAAAAAGGAAGAGGCACTAATAAAATTATAGGTACTAAATTATGTTTCAATGGCAGAGCAGACAGGTTTTATTTACCAGAATATAATAAAACCTGCCTGCTCTCTGTTAATTATCTTAAAATACTTATTGTTTTTATAAGAGATGGAATATACTTTATCAAAATATTACATATCATTTTTTTACATCAAAATTGTAACAATCTAATTATTTAAGCAATTAACGTAGTATGTAACATAATGTACATACTAACAGTTATCTTCATTCATTCCTCCAGGTCAGAACAAGCATTCTGTTACCGTTAGGCGCTGATCGGATTATTTCTTACGACACGTTTTATCCACAATCAGTACACAGACACAGCTCCAACTTTAATATGAGTCTACGACGATTTAGTGACATCCAAGGCTTGGTAATTTCGCCCACATTGATGGATATCATTTTTCCTATAAGCACTATACTTCTAATACAAAATAACTATAGATTTTATTGTATTTTATTAATAATATATTTTATTATGAGAGCTTTGACAACGACGTTTAATACGTCGCCATGGCAACCTTTCTTTCAAATTCTTACCTGCCTGTATCTTTTTAGCTGAATATATATGCATACTTATTAAGATAAATCACTGGCCATTTTCATATCTCAAATTCATATTTTCTACATGATATTATCCTACGTGCTGACATTATAGATCCACGCAATCCAAAGATCAGTTCGAGTTTCGCCTCTAAAGCCAATACATAATAAAGCCTGATACTCCAGGGCTACCTATCGCGGGAATACCAGGGTACCTCTCCGCTCCGGTACCTGTCGGACCCTTCCTACGCCTCCGTCCTCCGGCCTCCGTGAAGGGCTCCTGAGACTATTGGGCCGCGCCTCATCCGAGGGTCGTCTCACCTGGCGGACTGACAGCGTCACCGCCGTGCCTCTCTCTCCTGCTGCCGTGCTGCACCCTGCCTGCTTCTTCACCTGTACCTGCGCCGGCTCCTGCCGCCGTGCTGCGTCCTGTCCTGCTGCGTGGGCCCTCCTATGGGTGTCCTCCGTGCCGCACACGCACCAGCGACCTGCCCTCATCTGTACCTGCATCTGTCGCCGGCACCTGTCTCGCGTCTTCCTCCCTCCAACTGGATCTCCACCTCAGCCTCCTCAGTCCACCTATCACACATCGTCATCCATAACCCTACCTCCACATACTACACACCACTCTTCAGTCCATCTCCATCTTAAATTTGTTATAAATATACCTTTAATTGTTTTCTACCTCCCTTTCTTTAATTTCATTTTACCTTTAACTATTTATTGTCCAGTTTTACTTGTCGCTTCACGACAAGTACTGAGGTAATAATTATTTTTAAGCAGTCTTATTGTTTACAAGTTAACAGTCTTTTCAAGGTTTCTCTTATTTCTAGCAAAATATAAAAAAAATAAAAAAGTACCTTGACAATGCCACTAGGCATCTTCCTGGTCCTTTTTTTGTTTGTGAATTGTAATTATGCTGGATAGTTTTTCAATTATATCATTTTTACTTGTTGAATCTATGCCTTTTGGCTTCGTGCGGAATGTAACTGTTAAAAGATTGGGATTCTTTAAATACTTGTTATTCATGAATTTCAGTCTTCTTCATCAAAATCATTCTTTTACATTAGGTCATAATTATTACGTGTAAAACGTAATTGACTCATGTTTTTTTTAAATAAGCTCTTGGGTACGAGTTTTGTACCCTTCTGTCGGATATGAAATTTGGTATATTAAGGAAATTTTTAGGTAAGAAACATTTTAAAATTACTTTGGATTTATTAATTGAAGCTACTGCTTCTTCAAAGTCCCCAAAAACATACAGTTATTTTTTTTTCATGGCCAACTCAACTTGATGTTGCACTTGATCAGCACTCATAAACGTGTGCCCTGGTTCAAAATAATACAGTGTAATCTGGGCGGTAGAAATAATTTCACAGTAGACTAAATGGACAAGTAACGAGTATAATAACCAATTCTTATTTTGAGCACTGCAGTTATCGAGCCATACATTCACGTTAGTAACGTCTCGGTTACATAAAAGAAAGTGGTAGAAGGCCGTCATGATGTCCTCTTGTTTTCTGCCTGTAATAGCATCATGCCAGATGACTGTTAGTGGCTTTAAAGAGGGACTGATTTTGCCTACTGGTGCAAATGTCTGATTGAATACCGTAAGGCGTTGGCAAAAAATTGCAGCTTTGAAAGTTTCTAATCTGGGCAACATAATTACTTTTTCTAGGTCTGCACTTACATAATATATTTGGGAATCATTTTGTGGTATGTTTTTGTGTTCATTGTACAGCTCCCTTGCTTTTTATACTTTTGATGATGCTGGGCCCACTCCACACATACAGTACAGTCTGCGACATCGGGTTACCGGCATCATGCGATGTTTCTTTTTTATGCAAAGTGTAAGCTTCACACATTTCACACTCTTCGTTACCCAGACGCTTGATTGCTTCTCGCTGATCTTGGTTAAAGTTAAAGGTACATTTCTTGAGACAAGTTTCGTTGCATCCCGTTTTCAAATTATGTTCTAACCTTTTTTTTTTATTTTTGGTACCTATGTATTTTTCGCTGAAGTAAGGAAATGTTATATTTTTTACGTTTTCGTGTTGGTTGTGATGTTCCAGGTTCCAAACTGAGAGCAACAGATTCATTGGCTTGATGCAATGTTTTATAAGCACCAACATCCTGGTGTTCCTACGATTGCGAGAAAGTAGCGACGCCGGCGTATCTTTATCAGCACACAGAAAATTAATTGAGCTTCTGCGTTTATTCTGCAAGGTTTGGTTTTCTTGAATAAAAGGAACAGTGTCAAGAGCGTCTGTAGTAAAGCTCTTCGTGACCACAACTGGTTTAATAGGTTGTGAACCCTTTTTCTTAGATCTCCTGTTTGCTTAGGACTTTTGGCTAATCGATTTAACTGCTTGAAAATCGACACTTGAATCACTACTTGAATCAGCAGGCCAATTCTCGTAATTTAAAACGATCAAAATTTAGTCGCAGTCTCATCTCTGCGACAAGCAAATGTCAAAAATTTGTCAAAATGTAGGGAAATTTGACGTATTTTTGACAGTTTGAGACTGAGATCAGACTGTGAACGTTCTTAAATTTACCAGAATTGCCCCTCAGATGGACGATAGTCTTTATCGCGTATAGAGTCGTCGGAATCAAAATCACATTGCAAGTTTAACTGCGAAATTGTAGATGTATTTTCCGTCGTCATACTAATATCATCAGTATGTCTGGGGTATTGTGAGATGAGCGTATGACTGGCGAGTAGTTATATAGGTACTTTTGTTTACTGTACTTTTAAAATGTGTTTGTGTCTTTGTCTTTAACTAATGTAATTGGCCTTGGCCGTTTTGTGTTAAATAAATAAATGAATAATAAATAAATCATTCGGTTCAGTTACATTAAATGAGAGATCTTCTAACGGCATCACTTCATTGCAGGTTATAATATCAATTTGATCTTCTGACGGCATCAGTTCGTTGCGGATTAAATCGATTTGCACATGATTTGGACTTGTTAAATCATTATGGCTCTGAGCAGGAGAAGTAGTTTTAAAATCTTTATTCAAGTTATTTAGTCAAGTAAATAATTTAATGTCTTTGTTTAGGAACGATGAATGCACATATGAATTATAAGTAATTTGCGTATCACAAAACTTTTCAAAAATATTAGATGTCATCGAATAGGGCCTGTTATAGTATAATGTATTAAAACGCTGTAGTTCAGGATTAGGAATTTTATTATTTCTGTTAAAGATCTCAAAGTCAACTTGCTGAATTTTGGTGTCTGTACTATTTTTCTTCTTAATCATGTCTAAAATGTTTTTGGATCTTTGTGAAATAGCAGAGCGCCTGTAACAATTTAAATAAGATTTAGGTTAACGTTATCTTATACACTAATCTCTACAGTATCTTCAACAAATAGTAGGTATGATACGAAATAGTTGTCGAACTTAAAAAAGGCCTACAGAAAAATCCCCGGGGTAGCATGTGGTCAAATGTTAATGGTAAGTAACCATTTTTATCTTTTCATATTAATTTAAAAAAATGGTTATTTGCGAAGCTATTTTGGTCCTTATCCAGCAAAATATAATAATAATCCAAAGCAAAATAATTATCATGATTAAATAATGTTATTACCTGGAGTTGTTCTCAGTCATTGTAACAATTGGCCGGAACGCGCGGAGCGTGACACGTACTTCCCCTTCAAACTTTTGTGGGGCACTGCTTCATGAATCAAAGCAAGCAAGCGATCGAAAGTAGATAATCGCGTTTTAGTGAAGTAATGAGGGATAACTGCATTTTTGTGATTGACATCGCAAGCAAAATATTTATATTTCAAATTGAAAATAATTGGCGTATTCACTACAAAATTTCATAATAAAAACACATCTAAGTACTACGCATAAATGCCGTTAAGTGACATACGACATTTTTGTCTAGTACTTTCACTTGACGGCTTTTTAGCGTTAGATTTAGAATAATGTAATTTGACAAAAAGCAGAACTATAAAGCCGTTAAAGTCCTTCAATCTCATTATAGTGTAAGAAATTCTGTTAATGGCAATTTAGTTATGCAACTGATAGTTAAAAATCTAGTTAAAATGTAAGCTATAAGCCCTTGTCACTTTTTAGTTTAGTAATACTGTTTTTATTTTTTTTATTTCTGATTCTATAAATAGTAGAAAAATACTGCATACACAGAAAGATAGAGAATTTTTTTCTGATTCTAGTGGCATCAAAAAATCGACCAGAAACGAGATAACGGCATTATAGCTTGTGGACGCCAGAATACTGATCTATACAGGGTGATTTTTTAAAGACCAGCCAAATTTAAGGATGTGGTACAGACCATCAAACTGAACAACTTTCTCCATGGGACAAATAGCGTAATCGCGAAAATTTTATCAACTGTCCCATAGAAATCTTCAATACCTACTCGACCTAAATGTATGGGACGGCTGAATTTTTATTCGCGATTACGATGTTGGTCCCATGGAGAAAGTTGTTCAGTTTGATGGTCTGTACCACATCCTTAAATTTGGCTGGTCTTTAAAAAATAACCCAGTATATAGTTCAATCTAGCCTTAAAAGTCCAACTTGAACTAAGTATGTTAATTTATTTATCTACGTCAGTATGTTAATTTATCTTGAAAATCAAAATTTTATGTTTTGTGTCACCTAGTTTCATTTAGTGACATCTGTTGCCGTCTTGTATAATTGCTATACATCAGTACTAAGTAGCACCTTGGGTAATGTTCCTACCTACAGATAGATGGCAGTAGTGATTCGGTTATGGCTTTCATTGTTCTGCATTCATAACCTGGAATTGATTTTATTAGAATTATTTATAAATATTGGCTAGAATCATAGTCTGAAAATAAACTTGCAATATAACAGCAGAATATGTTGGCCCCACTATATTTTCAAACCGTGTCTTGTCTAATGGATCATGAATATAGATGTAAGCATATTGAGCAAAAATTATTAGAATTCTATTATGTTGACTAAAAGTGAAGTGACAATTTGATAACTTGTTAAATGTGCGCTTCTTCCGCACTCGACAACACTCGACGCACTGAAAGAAAGAAAAACTACACAAGAAGCACAAGAAGCTGTAGCGACACTATTCACACATAACCACTGCTTGCCCAAAGTTGCTGATATATGTTGTGGTTGTGGTCATGGAATGGGTCCTTAGTATGAAAATTAATTCTATAAATTCTACATGTCATACTTTCAAATAGTCTGGCAGCATTAGACTTTTGTCACAACACATTATTATATGTACTTCTTTCAACTATTTTGACAAATAAATAATACATACCTTCTCCAGTTGTTAATTAATCTTTATTAAAACAATGTTATAATTTTATATGAAGGTTGAACACATTACAGTGGCCCCAGTTTGGGTGTGGTTAAAGTACATTTGATTTTTAGTTGAACATAATAATATGATAGAAATCGTCTTATTCTAAAATCCGGGTTCCATCCTCAAAAGTGTCGTTCTGATATTCTGTATTGCAAGTTCAGTTATTAGATTGGGCTACAGAGATTTTCCTTTTCACGCCTAAACCACTGATAAGATTTCGTTAAAATTTGACAAGGAGATGTTGGTATCCTAGGGAAGGACGTTCCCGTGGGATAATTTTCGACATTCCCGCGGGCGAAACCACGGGCAGAAGATAGTATAAAATATGCTGTAATTATTTTTTTCTTTAATCTCAATAAATTTGTTTTCTGAAAATCTGAATTCGAATAATTCTTTTTTACTAGCTGCGCCCCGCTGTTTCACCCGCATAAGTTTCGATCTCGTGGGAATATCGGGATAAAAAGTCCTATATGTTAATCCTGGTTGTAAACCATCTGTGTGCCAAATTTCATCCAAATCCGTTCAGAAGTTTTTGCGTGAAAGAGTAACAAACATCCATCCATTCATCCTTACAAAATTTCGCATTTATAATATTAGTAGGAAAGTAGGATTCTTTTTGTTCGTATTGCATGTTGTATCTATCTGGGATTCTTTATACCTTCGAAGCATTCCAACGGCTGGATAATACGTGAGGTATCTATCGTCTCGTCTACATATGTTGCGCGATTATTATAGGTTTTGTTATTATAAAACTTAATGGCAGATTTTAAATACGTCATTATAATTATGGGGTGTGACAATAAAATATGTATATCACACTAAGGTCTGAATTTTCCATCGTCAGATAACTTTTATTCGAGGAGTAAAATTGACGTTTTGATAGTTTTTGTATGAAATAACTCAAAATTTCAGAATTATTCCTCGAAAAAAGTTATCAGATAATTGAACAATCGGCTAAGGGCTGATTTTTCCATCGCCAGATAACTTTTAATCGAGGAATAAAATTGACGTTTGACAGTTTTTGTATAAGATAACTGTCAAAATTACAAAATTATTCCTCAAATAAAGCTATCTGATGATTGAAAGATCAGCCCTAAGACAATCTGTCAAATTTCTTTAATAGATTTTCAATTTTATCGCTAAAGCATTATGGTTCAACGTTAATTGGGAAAATTTGACAGTTTCGGGTAGTTTGACCTGAGCTGGCGTCTGTACGTTCCCGTGTGATAATTGCCGACTTCCACACGGGCGAAGCCACGGGCAAAAGGTAGTTTAAAATATTTATAAAATCGGTGTAGTGCGTGTCAGACCACGCACAATTAAGGGTTCCGTAGTTGGGTTGAATTTAATCCAAGATCTAACACTGTAGTAAACATTGTAGTTGAAAAACATGTTCATGTGTTTATTGCGTGTCGCACAATATTGAGAGATTTACTGTTATTTCAAAACCTTAGACTTCTTATAGGTTTTCTGCTAATCTATAAGTATAGAATTTTTTTTTTCGTTTTAATTTTGGGCTCAATATTTTCGGATATAAGGGGCACGGTAAATCATCTCATTCGTAAATAACTTCAAAAATATTTATTCTAAATTGATGAAAACATACAGGGTGGTGTGGCAGGGACCTCGACGCGCAACCTGTTACCATGGATTCAGCACATGATTCTAAACACCCTCACGTCGATAGATTTAACCGGTTATTAAAAAAAAAAGTTAGCTGTTCTATACATTTTGACCGCGTATTGCCTTTTCCTATGAAACTGCAGGTTTTTTTTTCCTTAACCGGCAGAAAATTATACTAGGGAGTCTAAAATTATGTGCTTAATTCATGGTTACAGGTTGCGCGTCGATGTATATTTAAGACTCCTGTTTCTTGATCTTATTTCTGTGTTCCGCCGTATCCCACCAAAAATTGATTCACTTGTCGAAGTATTTCATGTCCTATTTTAAGTTGTCGTTCCATGTGTAAATAGGTTGGCCGATCTTCTTGGACTTGGCCTTGTACTGCATTGCTGTATGCAACAGGTGTAGTTCGCGGCGCCTATGAACATGTGCGAGTTAGCATCGGTGTTGATGCGTTTGGTTACTGTTTTTGCTCCTAAAATTTCATCCATTTCCTTTTGGCTTGATTTATTCCTAGCGTAGTTAATCAAGTCTCTCATGATAACTCGCTCATATAGCGAGTACATAAATTATTTTACCTGCAAGCCGTTCTTCATCTAAGACACTTTTAAGCGTAACGATGTGGTCGTCTGTTGATCTATTGTTTAAAAAGGCAGCTTGATAGTTGCCCAACTCCGTTATTCATTCATCACCGTTATTCATGCATCTTTAGGGTTTATTGTTTTTCGGAATTGGTACCTGCTCCAGCCACGTGTCGGGCGTTTCGTTCTGTGTCCAGGCTTTTTCCATGTGTTTGGTGACGCACGTGACGGTTCCTATAATAAATGGGGTATCGCTTTGTAAAGCTCAATTACCACTTGGTCAGTTCCGGGAGCTGTCCCGTTACTCATTTTATTAATGATTCCCATTACGTTTTTGTTGTTCATACTGTGTTAATGAGCTAGCCAATTGGGGGCTGTTTGTTTGAGACTGGGGTCTCGTAACTAAAGGCTTAATATGTTGTGGTGTTCTGTCGTTGGTCGTTTCGTTCTTGCATTAGAACTTGCTGTTGTAATGTTCTTTGTCGGTCATGTCCCAGCTATCATAATGCTGGTTCTTGTAGAGGATGAGTATGTTGCCGGGTACTGGTATCTGTGTGCACATGCACATTTAGATAGAACTTGTATGCGGCGATTAGGATATCTTCTCCTCCCCAGAACTTCATATTAAACTGTGTGGTTATGTATTTTGTTATCCTTTGTTCCTGGAAGAGATTGCTGTTAGGGTGAAATTCTTGCATATTATTTAGAATTGCTAGGCGGATTCTGTCGTCATCTCGATGATCCAAAACATATGAAGCGAGGTTACGACGGACAGACACGTGGTCGAAAGTTGATACATCTTGTTATGCAAACTTAAGACTTCGGGATAGTTTTTTGTTGCACTGCGAGTTTTTTTTTTGTTTTTGTTGCAGCGGGCGTGGGTATATAAACTTGACTTACAAGCTAGAAAATAGATAACTTGTTCAAGGCAGTTTTGGTAATTTAGTACAATGTTACATTAGGAAAAGCGTGAAGTACGAAACCTAGAACGATACCGCAAGAATAATAGAGTGTATTCATAGATATCCGGAGATATGCCTTCATTGCGGAATAGTAAGGAGTCCTAGTGCGACCGCTTATCTCCCACCCAAATAATTACAACATAAAAAAATAGTGTACACACTCAAAATTTGAACACGCACACTTAGAAGAAAGCAGCCACACTAAATCAATTTCTAATAGCACACATACTATGAATGGGCGGGGCATTCACTTGTAAACATTCGCTATTTGCGAACATTCAATGCACACGCATGCAATTAGGGAGTCGACAGGGATGGTCGATAATTTTTATCGATATTTAATTTTAGCACTTTCTTGTATTATAATAACTTTGTTTAATTTTCTTTAAATATTTTTTTTTATATGTAAGGACCTATCCGAAAATATGCTTACATTATTTTTACTAAATAAAATATTATTAATCGTCTAGCGCACACCATACGAAACCGCCAAATAGCCAGATTAAAAAAAAAAATATATATTTTTGCATATCGAACACAAATTATTGTAATTTTTTGACCAAAAATAAATAATTGGATGAAATATAATATGTATTTATCATATTACTTATCATATTGTACTATAAATTAAAAACTGTTAATTTGTCAAAATCTTTAGGCATAATATTAATTTAAGTTTTTACACTTCGCGAGTAACTATTGAAATAACAATATCTTAATTTGGTTCAAACAACATTAAATTCATAACTAATTTAACTCTTTTACTATACATGTAATACGAGAATATCCATTGAGTTCTGTAAAAAAATATTCAACTGCAATAATACGCATATCGATAAAATCAGCCGCACGCACTCGATTGCACCTCTCTAAATCCAAAACGCTCGATGCGTTCGGGATGATTCGGGCTAGTTCGTGTCGCCTCGGACGTAAGTTGGGTAACACATTTAAAAATTTATTTAAAATATAAAACAGTGACTTAATTGTTTACTTACCGGTGGTAGGACACGCCATTTGTCTTCAGGTTGATGGTATTTGACCTCTTTTTACATATAATTACTGCACAACTCGGCATTTTAGTTTTTTACGCATCAACTTACAATGTACGCAGTTGCAAAACGACTGAACGAGGCGTACAGCCGCCGTTCGAATATAAGACCAATTTTATAATATCGAGGCGGCACGTGCCACGCTTTCAAGGCATATCCCTCGATATACGTGATATGAGTGTATTAGTTTATGCCGCTCTACGAAATATAATATGAAAACACTGTCCTAAAGCTTAGCTATAGCTTAAAATGATGTTAATTCGCGCGTGGCTTCAAAAGTCCAACTAAGATCCGTCGGAGACAGCTTCCAATGGAGATCCCCGAAATGAACGGAAAGATCTTACCAGATTGGCCCGCAAAGAGCTCTCAGAGTCACTCGACGTCACCAGGATCCTCGGCCGGGAAGCCTAGGCCTCTGGCTGTAGATCAGGATAGCACGTATGTCACTTTTTCACCGTTTTAAGGTGTTTTAATTTGCACCCACGAAAACAACACGCGAAACACCATTCAAATTGTAAATTCGAGTTTCAAAAGCTTTTTGTATGAAATAAATAGAGGTGAAGAGACTGCAACATACAATAGGACTCGAGGCCGGCATCGCTGAAAGTTAGTACCAACATAATGTACGAAAGTCAACCAACCACACGTTGTGAACGTGAAAACGCGACGGGACACGTCTGTCCTCTTCGACGGTCTGTCTCCGAATCCCTTCGTATTTTTAATACAATTTCAAGACATTTTTTTAATAGTTTATTTACATTTGATTGTAACTAAAACTTTTTGCTATTTTGTAGGCTGTGACAATCCCATTGCTGTAGAAATTTTGGGACTTCTGATCAAAAAACTGTGACAAGTAGTTTTGACACTCTTGATTTTAACCTAACGCTACCTAAAGAATTCTGAAGAGACCGAAAGTGGTGGAAATTTTAGGGTGCAAAGTCAGGAATATATGGTGGATGCATTAACACTTCCCAACCAAGCTCTCTCAATTTTTGCAGAGTAGCTAAAGTGTGTGGTCTGGCGTTGAAAAACACGAGCTTGCGCGACGTAGAGTTGAAACTAACTAACGCTGACAACCAGATTTTGATAGAATATTATATAGAAGATAGATTTTGAGAGAACAATAGTGACCAATCACAAAGCTTACCGAGTGTTTGGGGTTCAAGCGCACGTAAAAACTACGAATAATAGGAATACGAAACAATAGGTTAACCGTCTCGCAATTTTACCGGCTCCCCACAAAACTCTTTTCTTCTCTTTACACACGCAAAAGTATTAACAATCATATCTTTCTGAATAGCTGATAAGATAACGATATTTTCCTAGTAATTTGTACATCTGGCGTAGTATTTTTTTTTGCACTAGACATCATTTTTGATGAAGTAATGGCAAAAATCACAAAAAAAATAATGTTTGGTTAGTGATATTTGCCAAGGTTTTAGGCATTTTTGAACTTTTAATTACTAACAAAGATTTGCTACGGCATCAACTATGATAACAACAGAAATTTCAGTACAGTCGCTCCGTAAATAATTTTCAAATTGGCTTTAATCTGGGATTTTTCATAAAAATACTAAAAATCTTACTGACTCAAAAACTACTGAACTTCGGTAGAAAATTTGGTGGCTTAATTTGTTGCATTTTCACCCTACTATGACGTCCTGCAAGGAATACGTCGAGTTACCAGTTACCCCGTAGAAAAAATGAAAAAAAAAAAAACCCCCACCTTATATGTACCAAATTTTAAATTAATCGGTCCATTAGATTTGGAGCAAATTGGCTGTGACAGACGGACAGAAAGACATAAACGAGCGATCCTATAAGGGTTCCTTTTTTTAATAAGAAAATATGCGTTACGTTATTGTAAACCTTCCGGAATAAATTGTCTCAATGATTGTGAAAACCGCTTCAAAATCCGTTGTGTATTTAAGAAGATCAACGCGGTCAAACAGACATACATGAAGAGCGACTTTATTTTATAATATGTATATAGAAATAGATACATAGAAACAACCATGTCTCACATAATATATGGTGTAACATTCATTGAACGGTTATGTGATCACACTACAAGGACATAACCAAACGTAGGTAAATCCTTCGTACAAAAATTGACGCTCTCTGTCCGCGTTGTACAGTTGCGTTTCGGTTGCCGAGTAGGCCAGTGGGTATTTATACCACACGCGTATTATACACTGTGCTCACTGTAAAAATATCGATCTTTAAAAATGATTCCTACGTTTCTACTACTGTTCATGGTCACATTGATATTGTATGCGTTTATCTCCACTATAAAGCCAAAGAAGTTTCCACCCGGTAAGTTAATTTATTTCAATTAAAAAATAGTTTGTTGATTGATTAGAATTTATTAAAGTGAAAAAAAAAATTGTCTTATACTATGCCGCGCTTTGTTTCTTTATTTATATAATAATATGGTACTGTTAGTTTTTTTTTTTAATAGTTAGGATTTGCCATTTGTTATCGTCATAGTTATTAAATTTATTACTAGTGTTATGTTTAAGAACAGGAACATTTCAATTTAATCCTGATAATTGAAAGTAATTAGACACGTTGTAAAATGAACATGCGTAAAATACTTACCTAGCCATCATTCATGATTATGTCCATCGTTTTATCAAAATACACTAACATCAGCAAACATCAAATACTTGGAAGTAGATATTCCACGGCATGGCTACAAATTGTGTCATGTCTTTGTGATATCGTGCCGTGCAGGGAAGTGAACGTTTTGGATATCTAACGATGCTACCGTTTACATAGCAGCATAGAGTAATTTTGTTCGATCTGTGTTCTTTTCTAGTTTTTTTTTTATAATCCATCCAAACTACACAGATTAAGTAAAACTAACAAATAAATAAATAAATTATGGTAATGTGCCTAAATTAACGATGAATAAATAAATAAATGCATACCTATTAATATTGTAAATGCGAAAGTAACTCTGTCTGTCTGTCACTTTTTCTAGTCTTAATGGCTGAACGGAAGAACATACAATAACAATACTTTTTATCTACATATGTTCCCGTGGGATAAATTCCGACCTCCACGCGGCCGAATCCGCTGGCTTTTCTAAGCTAGTATTTATGATGTGTTTTTGTGGTTTTTTGTTGTTTTAATTTGAGCTATTTATGTATTTCTTTCTTTAATTCTTTAATCACAAAGACAACAATTACAATTTACAAGCTAACACTAAAATATTTATATATATTATATACAAGTATATAATAAAAAATTAAAGAAAAAGGCAGGAGCTCATTGGGTATCAAAAAATTCGTCCGCATCGCTGTCAATGGGATAAGTGCCCAAAAGGCTGACGGCATTACCACGTTGGATGGCAATGCTGATTCTTTGGGCTAGAAATAGGCTAGTCCTCTGGTCACGTGAAGAGTGAACCAATCGCTTGGTGATGTCCCGAAATATTCGATGAGCACTTGGACCCCAAGACCCTAGTGTTTCAACCTCAGACGGCTCACACCGTGCTAGGAAGATGGGATGGCGCGAGGGTGTCGACACATGTTGCATCCCACACCAAAGGCCTACCCAACTTCCAAGGCATTATAGTCTTTCCATCTGGGCTCTTTCCATCGTCACGTGCCAAGCCATTCGGTTCTAAAACAGCTGGCACCCCGGCGGTGACAAGAGCCTGACGAATGATGTCGTTTATGCAGGCATGTCCTGCCATCCGACCAGCGCTCTTGCTGCAGGATAGGCCATGGTGTCCGAGGTAGTCGACTGCTTCACCGTATTGACAGCGACGTGGAGCTCCGCAAGGTCGCAAACATGTAGCGAGCCGGAATGTGGTGTCACCCAGCATAGTGCCTATTTTGGGTGACGGTAGCGCTGAAGCCAGAGGCCCGACTGCCATTCACCCACAGCCAGCAGGCGGGCACGCTCAGCAGTATTGGTGGACGGATTAATAAATATCTGATTAGGGTGAATGCCGAATGTAAATTGATTTTAGAAAGTCTATCCGAAATATCGTTAAAATGTTTAATTTAGAACGGTGTCTACGTAACCTCCTAGTGTTCGGTCATCTAAATACCACACATTGAATTTTGAATTTAGTTACTAGTAATAAATTAACTTTCACCAAAATTCTCAGATTACCAAAATTACCATTTTAACTTCCAAAATATTAGAGCTATCTTTATAAAATAAAGACTGTATTATAGACAATTTTATAGTGCCTACATCAATGTTATAAAAGTAGACTCGTACTCTATCCAGAATCCAATTCATGACATGTGTTCTCTAGCGTAACTCAGCCTTGTATTTCGATGCTGCCTATCGAGTTTTGGACTATTTGCAGGTCTGAATGGCTTCAAGTTTGCTTCAGCAAGACGCCGCGCCTCACTGTACACGTGCTCGGATTGCTTTCTCCAGCACGTAGAAGGTGATTTTTTAATTCAACAACCGTTTGAAATCGATTTCTCAACATTGGTGACACCATATATCGATCCTCACGAATATGAATATTGGATTCAGTATCTTCAAATCGCTGGAGCACTCTTTGAACGGTTGATTGCTATACACCAACAGTTCTCGCTGTATAAGGCTGACTGCGCCCGTCTTCAAGCATTGTCAGTATTCTGGTACTCTCTGCAGGCGTTAGTGTTTTTAATTGAATTTGATCAGTATAATGTATTTCTGCGCAAGAAATGCCATATGATAAACATAAGCAAAAATAAAACGAATGGTTTCAAAGTTGTTCAAATTATAAAAATCGTCTTTATTTATTATTTATGGTGGTGGTATACAATCACCATTACATTATTATTTTGGTTTACTTCTTCCTAATTATTTGTAATGAAATAAACTTTAATTTAGTTTTTATATTACAAGGATTGCTCAAATAATTTTAAAGTTATCGCTTTTTTATAACCGACCCACTTTCCTTGCGGCCCAGTAGGTCCTATGAAATAATTGCCGTTCTACATTAGAAAAAGATTTTTTTTTTTAAGAATTTTATTTGTTTGTTTTAATCGAAGCCATTAGTGAAGATGCACTTTAGTCATTTTAGTGGAAGGTCGTTGATGGATCTGCTATAAAAATTCTGGGGACGGGAATTGATTATCTCTTTAAAGGCGTTTTCATCGCCTCGTTGGATTTGAAATTGTTCCCGTGTAAAAAGTTATCCAAATTTCGAATAAAAATGGAAATTAGTTGGAGCAAGGTCTGGTGAGTATAGTGGGTGACGGAGAGTTTCCAGTCGTAACTCCTTTAGTTTTGAGACGTTCCGTTGGGCGGTATTTCGATACGATACGATTTTGTTGTTTTTGTTCAGGGAGTTACCACACTTACAGCACCCACTTTCTGAGCGTTTTTTATCTTTCCAATTTGAAGTAAATGAATCAGTATCGATTTATCACTTACGTTGAAGGCTGCTGCAAATTCAAACATCGTTTGAGATGAATCTGCTTCCACTATGTCTTTCAATTCATCGTTATCAACTATTGTCTCCGGTCGGCTGGCTCTTTGTTGAGATCAAAATTTCGAATAAAAAATAACGGAAGTGATCAAACCAAAAACGGACTGTGCGCTCTCATGCGGTACCATGCCCATACAAGTCGTTAAGATTGCGTGCTGCGTTTGGTGCCACGACGCATTCGTATTCGAAAAAAGCGCGCAATTTCGATTTTCCATGGATACAGAAATATCGATATTAAAAAAGATCGAACGGCGGGAAAACAAATGAAAAACTGATTTTGATAAACAAAATGTAACACTAAATTATAAAATTTATTTGAATTTGGAATTCTAAACAGAATGAAAGATATCGATCTTCACAATACAAACTTTTAATTCCTTATTAGTTTATCCACCATTAGCTCATCATAATGGTGATAAATAAGGAATTAAAGTTTGTGGGGAAGCGGGCCACGAGGGTAGGATGCCGGGGCCTAGAGTCGTCATACAGTGGGTACCAGAAGAAGATAGACGTCGTTGCCGAGGGAGGCCTAGGAAACGCTGGCGTGACGACTTAGATACGTTTATGGGAGATTGGCTGGAGAAGGCAACGCTCAAAGAACCGTGGAAAGCTATGCGAGAGAGTCTCCTAGCAGTGGGACAGTACAGGTTGAATGAAAAAGCACATGAGAGAAATAATAATATGATAATATAATCTTCAAGCAAATTAAGTATCTTGTCTAAAGTAGAAGATCTCACTTAAGAAAGCTTGAATAATTTATAAATGACCTACAAAGAGATAAAAAACACGAAGTCATCGTCATCATTTTAGCCGAAAGACATCCATTGCTGGACATAAGCCTCCCCCAAGCACCGCCACTTCGACCGGATCTGTGCTTCTCGCATCCAGCGGATAGCTGCGGCCTTCGCCAGGCCATCGGTCCACCTTGGCTTAAATTAACTGATTCAATTATTAGACTCCACATCAAAATGCGGTTCTGTCCGCAATAATTCTGTTAAGATGACACTATCGTTCATGGAAGGACGCTTAGTAGGTCTTGTACATACCCATCTACTTAGCTCTCTATGATGTGTTTGTAACACTACACCTTAATGTACCATTGTGATGTTCAATGACGTAGTTTCATAGCAATTCACTTACTGTGCAACTTTATGTAACGAGTCAAGGATTTGATTTAAACCAGTTTCATTAATACTAATACTCTGCCTGTTTCATCGTTTCCTGATCAGCTTCCGTTAACTTATCATACATACATATCATGTCACTCAAATCCGGTACCATTTTTAATTGGTTCTTTAGATAGTTTCCTGGACCTGAAAAAGGACCTAAATTACATAAAGTAATTTTAACAATTTTATGAGTAATGATGATTTCTATGGTTTTCATTCTGAAGTAGTATTGGTCGTGTTCGAGAACTAAGTGAGAAGGCAGGTTGAGTCGGTACTCGGTAGTACCGATGCTTTTTGAAAGGTGGCGTTAGGAGTCTCTGAAACTTGTGTTGTTTTCGTATCTACCTTAGGTAACGTGTCAACACTTCAATAGTAGGTACTATACCACATGTGTGAAGTTACCCTTGACCGCCATGCCTATATACAGTTCGCACAGCGACAGAGACCGGGGACCGAGACGCAAGACAGAGACAGGAGACCAACATAAGTCTTTAAATCATGTCTTGTTTTAATCAGACACAATTGGTCTCGTTGATCGTCGTTAGTTTGAGTTGATTGTAGTTTTTTTCAAAGGTTTTAAAATCAGCGAGGAACATTTGTGAGCGCCAACCGTAAGGATAAAAATAATTGAATACAGCCAACAAATTTTAAGATCACAACACCACCGAGCATCATCCTCTTTACTTGGTTTTTCTATTTCTTCTTTTTTTTTTGTTATGTATTAGCCGTGTACCCAATAGGATTACCCATAGACCCTTCTCAGAAGCCAGTTTTTAAGATTTGCACGGTTATTATCCATACTAAGATTAGAATGTAAATTATTTTTTTATATAAACATGCGGTAATAACCGGTATCTCACTAAATAGACATTAAACAACCCTCAAACCATTATTCATGTAATGTAACCCTGAGAAGACCCGATGACCTTGAGAAGGCAGCAGGAACCCACCGGATGCGGGGAGCACAGAACCGGTGGAAGTAGATGTGCTTGGCGAATATTCCCGATCGCGAAAAAAAAGTTTTATTCGTTCACAGTAAAAGGATTGTGCAATTGTGCACAATCCTTGCACTGTGTTTAACTTACGCTGCAGCTGCAGCAGATCCTATCTTTGGCCTCAGTGTGAGCGGAGGCATTCCTGAAAGAGTCTGCGAGTTAATCAATGGGAAGCTGTCCAATGTATGTCTGAACTCCATTGGACGATTATTTTGTTCCTGTGGCCTTTAAAAGTTAGCTGAAGCTTTAATCTCACAATATCATTTAAAATGTTAGTTGAAAATATTTGAACTGTAGGTACACTATACCGATTTTATTGACTAGGTAATAGGTAATACGGGGTGGTGTCCGCAAGTCCACGTCAATGCGCGCATTTTGCGTATTTTATTGACTAAGCCAAGTATCTATGACTAGCTTCTGCCCGCGATTTCGTTCGCGTAGAAGTCTTAAGACACCACAATATACTAAAGCGACCCGCCCGCCCGCGCTATTACTTCGTTTTCGCCTAGTGTTCTTTCCGACTTTTATCTTATCGAACTTTAATAATAGCGTGATATTAAATAGCCTATAACCTTCCTCAAGCATTGGGCTATCAAGTGCAAAGAATTCTTCAAATCCGATTTGTAGTTCCAGAGATAGATTTATTATACAGGGTTATTGGTAAAACAAAAAGAACCTTGCAGGGCTGGATTACTAACATCATAAACAACAACTTTTGTCCTATGACTTTTATTAATCAATTGGCAAATCAAATCAATATTGAAATATGTGTGTAAGTACTTCTTTTTGTTAGTAGTTGACGGGGCCCGACAGGGCCGAAGCCTGCCGGGGTAGCGGGATCGTCCGAAAGGGTTACCGCTGCCCTGGTACATAAAGGGCTAAGGAAGGAACACGGGTGGCTTTTAGTCAGTAAGAGTCTGACACTTCCTTCTGCTCCACCCAGAGCAGCATTTGATGATTTCCCATCATCAAAAAAAAAAAAAAAAAGTACCTCTTTTTAAGAGATTTAAGGGATTGGAAATATAGTCAGAGTCGGTTTCTTGAGCGATCGATTTTAACTCATTTAGTCTTTATTTCATTAAAATCACTCAGATTGAAAAGTGGTTACCAAAAATCACAAAATAACATTGGTTTTGATGGTTTGTTTTCAAACAATAAATTGTTAATATTGCGTAGGAACAGCCTATCTGTGGCATTGTTTAATCATTGCAGGACTTTATTGTGCTTAGCTTAGCTGACGATTTGGACTCGTGCCTGATCGATTGGCCGGAGAAAGCACAGGATAAGGAAAATTTGAGAAGTAGGGGGAGACCTTTGACCAGCATTGGGACTAATAGCTTAAGATAAAAAAAAAACATAATGAATCACCTTATGCAGATGCTAAAGTAGAGTTTGACCAATTCTCAACTTCTAATTCCCCATTTGGAAACCGGTTGCTAATGTTGTAACAGATAGTATAAATAAATTGTTGTAGTCACAAACTACGAACCGGTGTTTAAGAGGAAACTAGAGCAACAACAATGAACGCTATTTTATTATAATTTCAGGTCCAGTATGGTATCCATTCATCGGAAGTAGCGGTATTTTGCAAAGGATGTCAAAAAAATATGGGTCCGAATGGAGAGCATGTTTAGAATTGTCTAGACAATATTCTACAAATATTTTAGGCATGAAAATGAGCACAGAAGTGGTAATCGTTGTGTTTGGTGAGAAGAATGTTCGTCAAGTATTTTATGACAAAGAATTTGATGCTAGACCAGATAACTTCTTTTCACGATTAAGATGTCTTGGAAATAAAAACATGGGTAAGAGAAAACTAAAAAGGTCTGTTTACATTTCAAATTGGTTCATACAAGATGATTCTTAATTATATGTTAATGTTTTAGGTATAACTTTTGCCAATGGTGAAATATGGAAGGTACATAGACAGTTTGCAGTAAAAAACTTAAAACACGTCGGCTATGGTAAAACTGTAATGGAAACGGAAATTCAAAATGAATTGTCTTGTTTACTGAAACAAATAGAGGAAAATAATAGCAAGCCTATAAATTTTGTTAATTTACTGAGTGAATCTGTGATAAATGTCCTATGGAAGTACGTGGCTGGTAAGTGTACTAAGGCCTGATATTTCCATCGCCAGATAACTTTTATTCGTGGAATAAAATTTACGTTTGACCGTTTTTTTATAAAATATCTGTCAATATTTCAAAATTATTCCACGTATAAAGTTATCAGATGATTGAAAAATCAGCCCTAACTGTTACCTATTAACTAAAGTGACTTTACACAGAACTGGTATTGACACCCATCATGATGTGTTATGTGTAGCTGGCTTGACTGATTAAAAACTACTTTCAGGTGTATGTACAGTAAAAATATGAATATAACGATTACTGTTGCCTCGCGGAATATTTCGATTGTAATATCCCCATTTTTGCGTAGGCTTCTATCGATCAAAAAATGCAACAGGGATTATATTATTGACATTTGCATGAAATTGGTTACCTGTAGCACAATGTTTTACAGCAGATGGTAAACTGTTGTAATTTGTATAATGGATATTCTGAGAAAGTTGCATATGGCCACCGTATAATTATGAACATCGTTAGATTATAATTATAATCTATCTCGCGAGATTATAAACTACCGAAAAATTGTGAATTGCAACAAACTATTCCGATTCTAGCTGATTTACGTGAAAAACTTTTTAACAATTTACCTACAGACTTAGTAGTTTCAATGACATAAGCATAGTATTTTTATCCGATAAATGAATAAAAAACCCCTTGAAAACTCAATAGCTGGCGTGGCAAATAAATTTTAAATAGCTTTTTTTATTATTTTTATTATATTTTTGCTTCTAGGGGAACGTATAGAAGAAGACAAACTTAAACAATTATTGGATCTTTTTAGGCAACGAGGAAAGGCTTTCTCTGTTGCCGGAGGCATGTTGAATCAAATGCCCTGGTGTAGGTTCATTATACCTAAATTAAGTGGGTATTCACTGATAACCAAGCTGAATCGAGAAATCTCCAAAGTTATCGAGGTAGGTAATAAATATTATTTATTTTGCCAATACTATAACTTAGAAATCTTAGTGATGCGTGTGCCGTTAAAAATAACTCTTATTCGTAATAGCAATGAAATCTGTTCAATATTATTCTGTTCAATATTAGTTTTAAAAATTTCATACCCGATATTTCTTTATAGTCAGTCATTTTGTATAATATGAACAATCGAATGATTGTTTTGAATAAATACATGCTTGTGAACTTTTAGAAACAGATGTCTATAATAATGCCATAATAAACTTATCTCATCAACATTTAACATTGCAAAAACTGAGGAAATATCTTTGTCGTTTTTTGTTGTTACGATTATACCTACAATGAACAATTCGTTTCAGGAAGCTATTGAAAAGCATAAAAATAAAGAAGTGAAAGGAAAAGACTTTATTTATTTGTTCCTGGAAGAGATTTATGCGAATAAAAACTCAACTTTTACAGGTGAGTGACTTGATTTGCGTACGGTCTACTTTATTGGGTAACTGTCGAAAATCAAATCGTCTATTTTTATTTCCCAAAACACTGCTTATTTCCTTTTGTTATTCAATAAATGGAAAATGCTCGAGATTACATTGCGCACATAAATTAACAGCAAATTGCCTCTTCATCGGTAATAAACTCATTGAATTGTTTTAATAATTATTGCATCGCCGTACATGTAATTTCGCCGAAGTTGCCTTATATTTTTTTATCCTCGCAAGTTTCAGTTCGTATTTTGTTTTACCGTCGAATCGTGGTTTATTAATACATAAAAGTTAGTTGCAAATGTCAGAACTGCCTGCAACGACGTGCGAGTTTAGTATCTTTTGCCTTTACACCATAATATGTGTCGTTCCATGAAACGGAATCCATGAAACGTGAAAACAATTAAATATGTAGGTATTGCTTGTTTACATCGGGCTGCGGCCCGCAACTCCTCATCCATGGCGCGTTTTTGCGTAGGTACGGAATTAAATGTGAATTGCAATTCATGTTTCAATAAAATGATACATACAATGAATGATAAACAGACTGATATATATATTTTTTTTTGTAGTTTATTATTTTTATTCTAAGTAAAGCGCAATGAATGTACAAGATAACTCTAAAATAGCAAAATTGTATCCTAAATTAACTAAAACTATTTACAAACTAAAATATAGCGTCGAAAAATTCATCCGCATCGCTGTCGACTGGTAATGTACCCAAGACATTGGCGGCATTGCCACGTTATATGGCAATGCTTAGTCTCTGGCCAAGGTAAAAGCCAGCCCTTGGGTCATGTGAAATTTATTATTTATATTAAATGTTAATTCGATGAATCATTATTCTAAGAAACCAGATAAAAACGAATCGATGTTATGTAACGTTGTTAGCTTATACCTATGAAAAGCAGTGGACTGAACCTGGACTGGACTTGTATTTGTGAAATAGCAACAGGACATGCACCTACTTAAATGTTCTCCATTGTATTTTATTAAACGCTAATTGTTGTTTATGTTATTTTCAGAGGAGCAGTTGAAAATAGTATGTTTAGATTTCCTAATTGCGGGTTCTCAAACAAGTAGCAACTTACTCGGCTTCGCTTTTCTTAAGGCATTAAACTGCCAAGAAATACAACAGAAAATATATATGGAAATAGACACTGTTATTGGAGACAGAACGCCTTGTTGGAATGATAGTGACAGGCAAGTATACTAACCATTTATGTTAAAAAATACTCCATAAATTAATCAATAAGATTTGCATATGGTAAAGGGCTCCACGGGGTGTTTAAGTATTTAAATGGCAGTTATTTTTGTGTGCTGCTGGTTTGTCGGTGACCGATTATCACCGACCAAAGACCGGCCGGATGACAGGATAAAATCGGTCACGAACAAAAAGCTTTCAGCCTCTTGAAATGTTTGGCTGACTTTTGGTGATCTGAAGCAATTAGAAGAGCTACGTCAACTCTTGGTAACATGCGAGAAGAAACCTATACGACGATTCATTTACCTGTAATCACGAAGGAGGTGAATGTACCCGTCATACTGAACTATATGCCCATTGAAACTATTATTTTATTCATAATATAAATACCCCATCAAAAACATTTTCTATTTTAGAAATCATTCAAATCTTGTGACTCTTTAAAAAGTTGAGATCTCTTGTAGAGCCAAGTACATATATAATTTTGATTACATTTGACTATGAATCTAGCACCCAATCGTTAACTGGTTCGACAGTAAAATGTACTGCCGTACCTGCTCTGCGCAAGGGTTGTGCCCACCTCTTTGAGATATCTTAATAAACAAAATAAGGTCTCGATGACCTGTAAGGCCGCCACTAATTTCGCACTAATCATTGCTGTAACCACTATATTTGCTTAACGTTGCTTGAAGGTTAAGCTGTTATTAGAGCACATGATTATTTTGCCGTCAAGTCTTCTAAACTATCTTTTAGGCGCTTTTCTTTTAGCTTATACGGCTAGAGCTCGAGTTTGAATTATGGGTTGGATCAAAATAAGCTATTGGTTTTTACTGTCTTAGAATTCTTATTAGCAGCTCGGAGTTAAAAGGGTGGTGGACGTGGTGGTTACAACCCTCAAGCTTCGAAAATTCGCAAAACACGTAAAGCCAGCAGTTGGGCCTGCCGTCTCATTGAACTATAAGAGTGCACACACACTTAGTGCACTGTAAGTTGGGCCTGCCGTCTCATTGAACTATAAGAGTGCACACACACTTAGTGCACTGTAAGTTGGGCCTGCCGTCTCATTGAACTATAAGAGTGCACACACACTTAGTGCACTGTAAGTTGGGCCTGCCGTCTCATTGAACTATAAGAGTGCACACACACTTAGTGCACTGTCATTAGTATCTCCTGCGTAGTTGTTTAGTCTCAGAAATATTATGCTAATATTATACGAAAATATACCTTTTTCAGGCTTATATACACGTCAGCGTTCATACAAGAAGTGCACCGATATTACCCTATAGTTCCCATGGCGGGACCGAGGCTACTACAAAGTGATACTTCGATTGACGGGTATTTAATACCTAAAGGTGCAACAGTACTCATGTCATTGGGCGATATATACTTCGATACAGAATTGTGGGACGACCCGCATGTATTTAAACCTGAACGATTTATCGACGAAAGTGGGATGTTGAAAAATTCAGAACACATTTACCCTTTCGGATTAGGTAGGTGGCCATAAATTTTACCTAGATGTTAGTTTTATCTATGAAATTCTGTTGACTTTCCTGTTGGTATGAAAGAGCTAGTTTTTAAAACATGCCAAAAAAGGCCCAATTAGGCTGATTATATTATTTATAAATGAAAATACTTTTTCTAAATAGTCACTTTCATAGTTATGATAAACAAATAATAATCCAATTCGATATTAGGCCAGGAGCTGAAAAAAGCATTTAATGTTGAATTGCGATTTCTGGCTTTCTAGTACTTAAACCTCAGTTGGTCCGATTGTGTTTTCTGAATTTTATATTATAAAAAACGATCGATTGGCATCAAAAGTTTTTGTGCAAATTGCCAATTTTATCAAAATCTGTGAATGCAGATCAAAATGTCTCAAAAAGTTGAAGACACTCCTAAGACGGTTTTCCTGTAGCTACACCGATTCAGGTTTACTGCCCTGTCTCAAAAATCCACCCTGGAATGGAATTTGGTAAGTACATAGTGGAAAATCGTATCGGCTCTTTGAAACCTGGCTCATTCATACACACTTACGATATTTTTTTGTTGCATCACTGGCTATCGATATTGTGTCCAGTAAATGATGTTATTATGTCACTTGCTACCATCTAAACTAATATTATGAAGACGTAAAATTGTTTGTTTAGTTTATAAGGATGAGTATATAGGATATCTGGATGTACTGATCCGATTACAAAAGTTGTTCCACTGAAAGAAAGTAGAAATCTACACTATTACCTAGTGCCATATACATATTTTATGGTATAGTTGACTTCGACGCGAACTAAGTCGTGGCCAGAGCTAGATTAAATAACTGGCGTAAATGCTAAACGTAACACAACTTTATCAGTAATAGTAAAAAGATGACATAATATTTTATCGGTATTTGAAACAAAAAAATAAAAAAATAGGTAAAGGATTATTTTGTACTGGGCATTGATTATGTTTTTGTTTATAAATTTCTTATGAAAAAATGAGTCCCCGTAACCCTCTCAGTTTATTTAATTCGCCAGTTTCATTGATTAGTCAGTTTCCAGTGTTAGCCAGTTTTCATCGATTCGTCAGATTTATTCAATTCGTCAGCCAAAGTACAGTCGGTAGAAAACTGCACACACGTCTGTTAATTTAAATAGATATTGAGATATATTTGATAACTTTTAGCACAGATGTCATTTTTTTTAATGACACCATATGCTTTAAAATTAGCTGCCGATTTTAAAGAAATATTATAAAAAAATTATTACGATATTTTTTTTTCAATTTTTAATAGATGATTAAAAAAACTAATGGCGTTTGGCCGTGTTTAAGTCGGTTAAGAGTTATATACATGAATTAAAAAACATAAATACATTGAAAATTGAGATTTAAAGAAATGTTTTTAAATTCTTCGATCGCAATATTTCCTTTTTAATTGACTCTATTTTATTTTATTTGGTTTACGACATATATTTAGATTTCAGTAAAACTTTTTCCCTTGAGTGTGCAAAACTGACGAATCGACTAAAACTGGCAAATACTGGAAACTGTCGAGTTAACGCAACTGTCTAATCGGCAAAACTGACGAATCAGTGAAACTGACTAATCAACGAAACTGGCGAATTAAATAATCTGACGACTGAGGGAAACTCACCAGTGTTGCGCGGAACCGAAAATAGAGTTAATAAAACATTTTTATTGAAATGTATTAAACCGATTTCCAAATTTAAACAAATCCTCTCAAAGCAAAGCGATGTTTATTGCGACATATTTGCGAATTGGGCGAGTATTGAAATTATTGATGCATGTTTGGTTTCATCAATTGAAAACCCCCTTATTTACTGCTGTGTGATAAAATTGATTACGATATTTTTTGTTTAATTTTGTGTTTTCTTCAAACACACAAATGTTTCCGTTTAAGTCATGTTACAAATTGCTGGCGAGTGGCGTAAAATACACAGTTCCAGTATGAGCTGGCCTCGCATCTTACGGAAAGCCTATACAATGCGAGACCGGTGCATGCTGGATAGCTTGCAATGTCGCTGTGTTGTAATGTTACAAGTTGCCTAAAGTCATTATATTTCTGATGTTGGGCCATCAAGACATGCTAAATTACATTAAGGATACAATATTCAGTAGCATGGCTTCTGCCAACTGTGATTTTATTAATAAGTGCGAAGCATAATTTATTATCTTCACTTCTATATGGTTGGTTCTCCCGGGTGCCAACCCAGTAATTTATATATGAATAATCATTCGTAATTTTGTCCAAAACTTAGGTGTACGTGGTTCTGTGACAAATAAACCTATTTTTCTTTTCTTTCTTACTTCTTTCTAGCGTCTAACGAAATCGGCTCAAATCCATACAGTAAAGTTTTTATAGTTGTTAATATTTTATAAATATACTTTTCAGGTCGCCGACGCTGCCCGGGGGACTCTTTAGCGAAGTCGTTTATATTCATCACCTTCGTGGGTATACTCCAAAAGTATAGGATCCACGTCAGCAATGGTACAATACCGTCGGATGTGCCATTGATAGGTATATTGTCAACACCAAGACCTTACACAGCTGAGTTTACATTAAGAAAATGATGATAGCTAAATAATATAATATTTACAACACACCTAGAATGATGTAACTTTACTTGATTAAAAATAGAAGAATTCGTTAAAAAAATCATTTATTTCCGTCCCTTTGCAAAAAAGGTTTCTAGCCCGACTTTGAATAGGCAAGGCATCTAAATATGGTCATTTAATTACGCGATTAACATTATTTTATTAGTAAGGCTTACGATATAGAAACGCAAGGGCATATCAAATGTTTGGGGCATGCCACAGGTTTGTGACAGTTCTTTTTACAGTTAATCATTGCTTTACGCACAATACGCGCTTTGACGTGGAATTGCGGACACCAGCCCATCTTACTAATACAACTACTTTTACACTTTTGCCAATCATTGCTTTTCCGATGGTCTTATTCGTCTAAAGCAGTCGGGTGACCTTCGGGGTTATTGCGGTTATATACACATAAAATAGAAATCGATCACAATTCATTTTACGTTACTCATTGCAGTACTACATTATTAAACTTGGTATACCGAATAATTCATGGAGTTAGACCCAATCTTTTTTATTTTAGAAGCCTTTTTTCACCAACACTGAGTCTCTGTGACTATCGCCTACTCAAAAGATTATTATTATTTTACCTATTCATTTCTTTGCGTTGTTGATAATTATGGTGTTATAACATAAAATAATACGCTGTTCAATAATATTTTTAATAATTAAGCAGTCTTTTAGTCACATTCAACAGCCTGTTATGTACTAATTATTATTTTACTCCTTTATTTCATTTGAATACTTATACTTAAATTACATTTTTAAATATTTTTATAAAAAAGAAAATAAATGGTAGGTACAGCCACCAAAGCAGATAAGTAACGGGGGTCGTCGGATATAGTTGAAGTTTAGTAAGAAACCGATGGATGTTTTCGAATAAAATTTATTTTAATTAATAAAATACACAGTTATTTTATCAAAATAAATTTCATTCGAAAACTCCATCGGTTGTGACATTTTTATTTTTTTCTCCATGAGAAAAAAATAAAAATGTCCAAATTATTAATAGCTCTAAGATCCTTCACGGAAAAAGAACAGATGATCCTGAACTACACAATGAACAAAAATAAACTACGATAAACTATAGCCGCAACAGGAGGCACAGATTGTTCGCCTGGGAGTCGAACCGGCAGCGTCACTCGAGCCCAGTCTCCTGTCCCTCGCACACTCTCAGCGCTCTATGCTCTCTTGGACGCTACGCTAAGCGTGACTGTGATGTGTTCGCGGACGAATGGACAAAATCCAAGCGTTTTCCGTGCAAGCGTTTTTTTCGTGTGACTGTTGAGTAGTTGTACACTTGTTGTTATTATATTGGTAATTGAGCTTGGACGTTTTATTGTTAATAAATAAATTAATAAGTTATGCAACAAAGAACTACTAACTAGTAAGTATGAATTCAAATGGCTTTTTAAAATAAAAGTAATAAAATCACAAACTTACTTATCAAAACAGTTTTTTACCTCATAGAATTAACAGTCTCATAATCTTAATGAACTTAATTTAAAAAAAAAATAGGAATATTACATAACACTTTATGCTTGCTGAGTCCCTAATTATTAATTTACTTTTGACAAAAGTAACTAAATCACAAAGTTAAAAATGCCTATAAAATCTACGTAATAAAAATCTTAAATTCATTGACTGACAGACAAAGTCACTAAAATTTTTTATATCGAAAGAGAGCACTAAATAAGGAATTAAAAAAAATATTTCTTTGTCTCTCCTTCATTTTAATCCATCCAAAGGTTGTCTTTAAAAGATCGCTCTTAGCGATAAGACCGCCCATTGTGTCACCCTTTGTAAAATTTTATATATTTAAGTTTCTGTAATTTGTATGGTGTACAATAAAGAGTATTCTATCTATCTATCTATCTATTTCCCAAGGCGGTCAAATAGGGGAAAGTTTGTATGTAAGTTCGTCATTTTTACCGGAGAGAAATCCCGTCAGCAAAAATGACAGGGTACACGGCTTGTACTATTATTATTTCTTTTTGTATTTGACATATCTCGGGACCTTGGGGTCCCGGACCTTTAAAAGGCGGCCGAAGCCAACTCGCAGAGGCCCTTTAGACAATTTTAAATGAAGAGGTTATTATTAAAAGCCTGTGATACGAGGTGATACTCGTATCTCACTATATGATGCTTGCACTATTATAAGTTACTAATAAAAGGTCTATATTTACCAATATTATGTATCTAAAGCAAAAAGCACACTGAAATGCTTTTTTTAATTCGTTTTAGAACTTCTGGTTTTTCACATGGCAAAAGTCGCCATTAGATAGTTCTTCGACAAGATAATACTGTGCATTTCTCTTAGCCGTCTTAATAAGAGTGATATATTCTTGAGGAGTATGCATAGAACCACATTTTGAAGTTCTTTTTCTATAGGACACCCCAATCGAAGATAGGTAACGCAATGCATTTTCATTGCATTACTTTCGATCTCAGTGTGACCTTTTATGAGTAATTGGGGAGTGATTTGTTTTATTTTCAATCTGTTAATGCCATAGACGTACATGGTCACCATCATATTATTATCACAGCATTTGTCGCTATAGAAAACTAATTTTAAATCATTGCTGTCAATCTCCTGAGATTTTTTTGTTTAGAAAGATTAGTACATGAGCAAATTTCTGTCACGCTTCAGTTTCTGACCTTCGTGCCATACATAGCAAGTGGTCGCACCAGTCACCAGTTCGGATGCGGTTAAATTATAATGGCAAATTTCCAAATATCATAAAACACATCTCCTTTCGGCTGGAAGAACAGCTTTCAATTCACAACAAGTTACAAGTTTAATTTAAAAAAGCTACTTGAACATTTTTTTGGTGTGTTGTTCATCAAAACTATTTTGCATTACTTCTGTCACTTCGATTTTCGTATGCAACACATATCTAAAACCGATCTTTCTTTGGCGTAAAAGAGGAGGTGATGGTTTTTTTACATTTTGCTAAAGGTGCAAGATACTTTGCAGTCTTCGTATGGTTGTGACAAACTCTATAAACCATTTTCCATAAACTCACGAGTAGTCTGTGCTCGTAAGTGATGGCTTCCTACTCTAGGTATGCATCATTCTTCAGTTAATTGAAATCTATTTGCATGTTTTCCTCTTATATCGCCGCTCACAAGTCCTTCTGTCTTTTTTTTTTCTCTTACAGTTTTTATTACCCCGTCATTAATATATACTGATGCATTGAGGAATTGCTTGCAAAATTTTATACGGGTAGCTTGAAATTCAAAGTAAAAAGCGTAATAAAAAGGACGCATTTACTTTACTGGAATGCAATTTTCACACGAATTCCTATATTTAAGTTCTTCAGTGTGATCCTGTATAAAATCACGCTGTTTGTTTATGTCACCAAAACTCAATTTAAAATCGCCTTACGAGCCACTTCTTGAATCTTTTCGCACGGCTCAACACGCCTTTTTTTAGTTAATGTATTCTAATCCACAATCTAAGTTACCTTTATACCTTTTATTTACAGAGGTGACTAAATCAAAAACTGGCTCATTAGGAAATCCGTTTGAGAACGAATTGTGCATTGAACAGTTTATTTCGGTAATGTACTGGTCAAAGATTAATACACAACGGAATCCTTGGCATGATGAAGAACTTCCTTGGATCATCCTTCATACTCACAGTGCTGGTGCCCTGCACTAATAGTATAAACTTTAGCGGAAAACATCACGAGTTTTTAAAATATGATTTACGTGTAAAAGTGTTTGTACAAACCTACTTATACTCGTTAAATAAAATCATTTATCATTATCATTTATCAGTGGATTTGTCATTAAAGTTTTATCGGCGGGTGAAGTGCTTATCTATCACCTAAGTTACTAAAATGACTATCAAGTATTTTCTGAGTGCTATTAACATTGTCCAAGATACTCTCAAGATAGTCTCTTTCCAGGCAAGACAAAACAAAGAGGTGGCAAGACGTACCGAAAATGCCTGGAAGAGCTATTGGGCCATGGCCCAATAGCTCTTCCAGGCATTTTTATTCACGAAGGAAGATCACCCTTCATTAGATGTTTCATGAAATACCTAATGCAGGGTGATCTTCCTTTGTCCCTTAAGAGGAGACTCATTGACGTGTGCATACTTCCTATCCTCACATATGGTGGACAAACGTGGTCTTTGACAAATCAGCAGAGGTTCACGCTCGAGGTTTGCCAGAGGCTTATGGAACGGAGTATTCTGGGTATCAAACTAACAGACCGGGTTAATAATACGACCATCCGATCCATAACTAAAATAACTGATGTCACTTGGAAAGCTGCCACGCTAAAATGGAATTGGGCTGGACACATCTGCCGCATGTCAGACGACCAATGGGCCATACTTACGACCCAATGGGTCCCTCTTAATGGCAAGCGACATCGCGGCAGGCCCAGACGGGGATGGTGGGATGAGCTGGACTCCTTTAACAAGAACTAGTCCTTAACAGCTTTAAACAGAGAGAAGTGGAAAGAGTAGGGCGGCCTTGCCCTGCAGTGGGACATCACAGGCTTTTAATAATTTAATAATAAATAATTAATCATTCATAATTAATCAATCATTGTAAAATGTGCAGTTCTTGAAAGATGCAAAATCATCATAATGATCCCAACAAAGAAAGCTGATACATATACTGCAGCATTTCACCAGCCACGTGGCGATTGTGCGCTTTTATAATTCTGCACGTTGCGTTGTCGTGAACGTCTACGTCTACGATTTTACCGTTGATCGACGAAGATACTGTGGACGTTTGGCGGCACGTCGTTGTCTCTAACCGACGTCTGCGGCTCATATACTTATTGTATTGAGCCCATGCATTTTGTTTCATAATTTTGTCCTTAAATTCCAGTATGGTTTTGTCCCATAAACATGGTCGCATTTCTACCAGTTCTATTAATGTCACTATATCATAATCTAAGGGCCATGTTCAATCAAATGAATGAACAATTGTGCTACGACGGTGAACGATAGATTAAGATTGCAGGTTACGACAGGAATGCGTGGTTGCGCGAACATATCAACTCACTTACACATCAATAGGCCTTGTAGCTACGCACTAATAATAAATATCACGACTGTTTTACAGGAAAATTTGGTGTGCTACGATACCGTCACGTTATAACGTGGACATGCAAGTTATAACGTTATCGTGTTTGGAAAAAGCGTCCTTCATATATTTCCATATTTTTACTTCCCTGTGTTATCGTGATGTTGGGAACGCCCACGAAAATATCGTCAAGTTAGTGTTCATACACACGAGCGTCACGCGTCGACGGCACAGGCAACTCACCGTTGACAACACCGTACTCAAATACACTGAGTGGCGCGTTGTCGACGGCTGCAATTTCCTCTGCCGTCGACGCGTGCCGCTCGTGTATGAACACTAACGTGACAATATTTTCGTGGACTTCCACGGCTTCTTGACCAATAAAACCATTAGTCGCTTAAAGACTTCCTTTTGGTTTGACAAACATCTGCTCCACCTTTTGTGCCATGCCATCCTTCAATGTTGTTTTGAGCTTTAGGAAAACTCAGTGTAGTATTTTCGAACACAGACCACCTAGTGAAGTCCAATGAATGTTTGATGGAATCTAGTAGTTATATAAGATGTCTTAGTCAAAGTCAAATCATTTTTTTCAAATAGGCACATAAAAGGCACTTTTGAACGTCAAAAATAAAATTGATTCTAGTCGCCCCTTCTAAAAGGTAATTTTCGTATGGAGAAGAATGGGCAAGAAACTCCACCGTTACTCTTTTAAAATGTTTTACAATATTTTGCATACATTAAATATATAATTATATGTGAAGACGATGCACCTAAAAATAAAATTACTATACCACAATAGGTAAAAGAATTAAAATGGATAAATGAAACCATGACATATAAATTAACTTTGTGATAGATACATGGTGCTCACATATTCACAAACATTCCAAAAGTAGACGATTTTCATAAATAAATAAGGAGTAATAATTCCGGGTGTGACCCCAAGTAATTACAGAATGTAAATCAATGTTAAAGAAAAAAGAATAAATTATACAATTACATTAGCAACCACTTTGATTTTGTTTAGACTCTAGAGATTGTCCTATGGAGCAGGACTAGCATGTTTCCAAGGATTCTTATCTTGGATATAATCCTCTAATTTGTAATATCCTTGCTTACAAAGTGTAATTTTAATATAAGTTTTAAATTTTCTTTCATTTAATTGCAATATTTCACAAGGTAATTTGTTGTAACATTTAACTGTGACATAATACTGTGGAAGTAACTAAAATAGACCAAATGCGCGGTGTCTTCATCTGTTAATTGTCTTATCTTTTTAACAGCATATGCGGCCGAGCTTAGACGCCCCGCAATAGATGTTATATGAGGTCCCCATTGTAATTTCTCGTCTAGCGTGATTCCTAGGAAAACTGTCTGATTAACAAATTCTAATTTTTGGCCATTCAATATGATGTCACATTCGTTACTTCTAACATTAGGTAATTTAAATCTAATGCATTTGGTTTTTTTTCATTAAGTACTAAATTATTTACCGTAAACCAATCTTGGACCTGAAGAATAAAGTTATTCACGTCGTCAAGATTTTGTGACCGTCGGTCTATTTTAAAGATCGATGATGTGTCATCTGCAAATAGCACCATTTTCGGTTGATTTTGAAGTAATTGGGGTAAATCATTAATATAAACTAAAAAGAGGAATGGACCCAATATCGAACCTTGAGGAACGCCGATCGTCATTTCAGACCCCAATGAGTTTACGCCATTTACTTGGACTTTAACCTTTCTATCTTTCAGGTATGATCTTAACAAGTCAAGTGCTGTTTTCCTAATCCCATAGTGCTCGAGTTTCATCAGAAGTGTTTCATGGTTTACGCAATCGAACGCCTTAGAGAGATCGCAAAAGATTCCAATAGCATCTTGTGCTTCTTCCCAGGCGTTAAAAATGTTCTTCATTAGGGTAACACCGGCGTCAGTGGTACAACGCCCTTTGGTGAAGCCGTACTGGTGTTCATGAAAGATGTAATTTTTATTAAAGTGACGTAACATTCGATTGAGCATCAACTTTTCAAACACCTTACTGAGAACTGGCAGAATTGACACAGGTCTATAATTATTGGGATCTTTACTATCACCGGATTTGAACAATGGTACTACTTTACTATGTTTCATAAGATCCGGAAAGACACCTTGGTCAACACTGGTGTTAAATATGAAAGCTAAATAGGGCGCAATGGTTTCGATGAGAGATCTACATACTTTTACAGACATACCCCAGAGATCTTCTGTTGATTTAATTTTAAGATCTTTAAAAGCTCTTATAACAGCCTGGGGGTTTGTATGCTGAAACCTAAGCTCCGAAGGCATGCCTTTACATTCCTTTTAAGTAAGGAAGCAGAAAGCGTGGGGGAAGAATTTAAAGCTTCAGTAGTTTTAAGGGGAATATTAGCAAAGAAGTTTTCAAATTCCTGAGCTATTTCTACATCTGAATTGATGGGGCCATGTGCAGTCTCTAAATTAAATTCACTATTTCGCTGTTTTTTCCTACCTGTTTCATTATTTATTGTTTGCCAGGTAGTTTTTATTTTATAATCAGCTGATTTTATTTTATTGCTTATATAAAGAGCTTTAGCTCTTTGGCACACCCTTTTAAAAGTTTCTGAATAATTTGCAACATACTGATGATAGTTTGTATTTTTCATATGTTGCTTTAAGCCATAAAGTTCAAAAAGTTTTCCCTGCTTTTACGAATACCTGGAGTAGCCCAGTCACTGAATAAAAACTTTGTGTAAATACTTTTAGTTTTCAGTGGAAAAGTGTCATAAAATTGCGCGTTTAATAGTGAGAAGAACTCGGCGCAGAACTCATTGGGGTCATCTATATTATTAAAACTCTGATCACATAATTTACTGGCCAAAGAATTATTTAATTTCTCTAAATTTTTACATGTAATTGGCCTAAACCTTATTTCAATTTGACTATTTCCTTATTACAAGACCGACTATTACCTTATTTCAAGATGACTATGGTTACAACTCCGTTTGCTTGGACTAATACCTTTTATACCTTTTTCTGTGGGGATACCCTAATGGTAACCCTCCGTCTGCGGAGAACTGAGGGTTATTTCAGAGTCCTACTGACTAAGACGCTCCGATTCCTATCAATACTATGTCCGGAAGCCCGGGAGGTACTCGAAACATTCGCGCGCATCCCCCCGACTGATATCAGCCCGCCATGGCTAGCGGGCCGCATCACCAAGTGCGGCCGATCATTGCAGCATAAAACACTGCGCACCACCTGTTTGGGCTTGTCTGGTCCAGAGACGACTCAAACCCTAGTTCACCGGCCACGGGCCCCTTCTGTACCTACATAGTAGAATACGTACAGGTAGAGATAATGTACATGAATGTATATATTATAATTATAATTAATAAGAGATATATATATATATAAACTGTTTTCTATCATTTTACTTGCCCCACAATTCCCATTCCACATTTTGGGGGGTCTGACAGAATATGCATATCTGGGGACGGATATGGGAGCAGGAAGGCCGAATGTAGGATGAGTATTTTAATGTAAGTCTATGATGAATGGAACGTAACGCATGAGAGAGAGAAGGAACGACAGTGAGAGAGAGAGAGAGGTGGGAATGGCGGATCAGCAGTGCGATTCTGTAACCATCTCACCGTGAAAACTTAGGTGAAGTGAGCGTGGAGTGAACTGTCATTCCAAATAATGCTAGGGATTGACACTACTGACAACTCACATCAAGCTCACTTCACTTGAGTGTTCACGGTGAGATTTTTACAGAATCGACCGGCAGGACTTGAAGGGAACGGTTGTCATTTTTTTTAGGGAGAGTAAAGACGAAGATTTAATAAATTATAATTAAGAAGATATATATATATAAACTGTTTTCTATCATTTTAGTTGCCGCATAATCCCCATTCCACATGCATTTAAAAAAAAAATACGAAAGATCATACCTACATTCAACCAATCAATAAACTCAGCCTATCGCAGTCCACTGCTGGACATAGACTTCTGCCAAGCTGCGCCACAACACCTGGCCCTCCGCCTCCCGCATCTAGTCTGTCCCAGCCTCCTTTTGAGTCTTCGGTCTTTAGACAACCATGATCGGCCCACTGCCACTTCAGCTTGCTAATCCTACAAGCTATGTAGGTGACTCCGGTTCTTTTAAGGATAATCTCATTTCGGATCTTAAGCTTCAACGAAACCCCAAGCATAGTACTTACGCTGCGCGACCAGTTCCGTTTAAGATTGATACGAGTACTAGTTGGGTAGGCAATCTAGATGAAATGCACGTGAGTAAAGCCGTAAATACTTGTAATTGTAGCTACTTATTGTTTGTTATAATACGAACCGCAGCTCACAAAAAAAAACACGAGTATTTGGAGATACTAACATTCCCGACAATTCGCGACCTTTCATTGGTAGAATACAACCAAGTGCTTAGTATTCTACCAATGAAACGTCGCGAATGGGTATTTATACCCTCCTTAGACCCTAAACCAGAGTTAAGTTATCATAAACATTCTATTATTTTAGATTACTGTCATGACGTCAACGTCCCTTGACATGTTTTTGTCAAAAACACAGAGCATACAGCTATTTGCAGTAAATATTTTTGTAATTATTCAATAACGATACATATTTAAACAACGATAGTCAAGTTTTAAGTAATCTACTTATAATGTGCACTTTTAGTAGGTGAAAACTTAGAACAGTGTTATTATAAGTAGGTAAGTATATTCATTTTTAGCAAGTATTTTTTATTTTTTCTTTTAAAGGAGTAAAGGTACGCCTCAAATGAATTGATTTGTTCTATTTTAACCCGGAAAGCACACCACAACACACAACACGCTTTGGGCTTTTCATTGCAAAAGAAACTGATAAAAATATAGCAACATGCTAAATCTTGTACACAATACTAGAAACGTACGTTCGAGACCTGCATAAACGTGTAAGTAGCAATGTATATAGGTATAAGTGTTCCTACTTACATTAAAATGCATAAATACCTAATCAGATTTTATTATACTTTCAGCTACGTGATATACTTTAAAAGTGCAAGTGTAATAATCAAAATCAGCTATGATAATACAATAAAACGCTATGGGTGACTTGGGCACCTTTAGTAGTACCTTAATAAGCCAAGGAAAAGTAAGTAGTTGCTGTAATAAATAATTTTGCAATGTATTTTCAGCGACTGGGCCGCGAAGAAGCGCGGCGCGGTGCAGCGCATTTTACAATTGAGTAATAGGAAATTTCATCGTTTAGGAAGTATTTAGTTAGCGTTCGGCTACAATCGCGTGCGCTTGGTTGTCATTGCCGCTCGGCAAATTGAATCAGTTATGGTTCAGTTCAGTTCAGTTATGCGACGCGTAAAGCACACTAGTCGCTCTAGACATGATAGTGAGCCGGCGTATGCAGTCGGCTCCCGCCGCGTGTGCACGCATCCGCTACGTCGCGCTTCGCCCGCTGGGCCCGGCCTCTGAAAATTGTACCTAGTTATTCAATTTGTGATTTGAAGAAGGTACAGTCAGCGGTAGAAGTCACTGGTCATTTCAAAACTTTAATCATTTTAAATCGTAGATCCAAACTGTAGTTAAAAATTGTACACTAATCATCATAAATCTCCCTACTGTTCTATAATGTGCTATAAGTAATTTATAATTGACAAGTTTTCATTCATTAATTCATAAAACTCTTTTAAGCCTGTATTGATGTTAACCGACTTATGTCGCTGACTGTATCAATAGGAATTACGTTACACCTGAGTCTAGTCGTAATCCTAATAGACTGCGATTATGCGACCATCGCAAGTATCGCGCGAATTTGTTTGTATGAATCCGCGATCATACATACAGGTGTTCTAAATAGGCATTAGCGTGACTAAATTAATACAATTTCGTGAACATAGATAGTACGTGCACGGCTGGCTACACATGAAGCTACACATAACCAGTATAAGCTGACTTCTGATTGTACGAAAAACCTATACAACGCGAGGTCAGCTAAAACAGGTCAGGAAATGTAAACCTTGATGTGTTGCCTCGTGTACGTACTGTCAGCCCCAAAAAGATTACCGGACTAGGAACCATTTTATTGTCAACAACCTTTGTTAGTATCCGCCGTAGACGTACAAAACATAGCATACAATTTATTTACCAAAACAAAGTAAACGATTTGCCCCTAAATATTGCGAAAAGGTGGCCTACCTGACATTCGTGCGAACGCGAATTCGATGCATTTGACTGACAGACCACGATAGTCGACAAACATTCGGATTAACGATTATGGTCGTCGTGCGAAAGTGCGATGATGGAATCGCGCGGTGAGCGATTATTCTCGTAATAAATACAACTAGAAAATGTAGATTCCGTGCAGTTCTTATACTTATGCATTAACCTTATGAGTGAAGGTCTCTGGTTCTCATGCTACATTTATAGTTGAGTATGGACCGTGAATTTAACAATTGATTGTTTCTTCTCAGGAAACACTTGGTGACGACCACTTCCGATGGAATAGTATTAAGAAATTCATATATTTGGCAAGCACATACTCCTCCTCAGCGTACAATTATGATATATTTTCAAAGGTGTGCGAAAACGGTACCTACCTAGATGCGTTTTATTAATAAATCGCTTTGTCTTTACATATCAGTAAAAGTAATCCTCGACAGATCCTAGTTGATTGCCACAAATTATAATAATAGTGGACTGCCTAGAGAGTTATTCCCCGTAATCCAAATATGTAGAACAAATGTTCTAAGCGTCAGGGTAGCACGCGAAATTAAAATTTTCTTACGTTCTTTACAATTCGCAGATCAGTAATAGGTTATATGTTGATCAAAATATGATTCTCGACCGTAACCAGTATGTATTTACAGAATTATAATTAACAATCCAACCCTCTCAGTTCAAATTACTCTATTGAATGACTATTTCATGAAATCGAGACTTTTGAGGGCAATTCTGCCCTGCCGGGGTAGCGGGATCGTCCGAAAGGGTTACCGCTGGCCTGGTACATAAAGGGCTAAGGAAGGAACACGGGTGGGATTTACTCAGTAAGAGTCTGACACTTCCTTCTGCTCCACCCAGAGCGGGAGGGGTCATTTGATGATTTCCCATCCACAAAAAAAAAAAAGGGCAATTCTTTGAAGTCTTGATTTCATGCAACAAGTCACAAGTCTAATCATATCCTTGGAAAATTCATCTTCCCCTATTGTTATGGTATGTCTTTGCAGGATTATATGTACTTATCTGCCAAAAAAACGCCGTTCCTCAAATCTGTTAGCAACTCATCCAACGTCCCATAAGGAATACATCTTATAACTTCGACTGCTTTTGTGAATATGGTTCTGGTATCTGTAACTTCTAAAACATCGGCCAATGGGTCATGACCATACCCTTCTGGTGCCCACGCATTATTGTCAGTCTCGAGTTAAGGTAGTGTTGGATGCATCGGAAAGGTTTCTAGTTTTAGGATCTAATAGGCCATTATTTTCTAGTCTTTGAAAATATGTTGCCAGATTAGCCGCATTCATGCCAGTCACTCGCTCCCGAATTGAACGGTCAAACTTTGGACGATTGAAATTCGTGTTTATGAGTTACAGCTACGGTGTTGAGAGAAGTTTTTTCATGCAATTTAATAAGTCAAACCTTTACATTAAATGTTACAAAGACGTTTGAAACTGTAAGGGTAGCTTTATCTTTGGTCACGTTATATAGTATTGTAATTTGCGATAAAATGTTCGATAGTTCCTTCCCTGATAGTTCCTAAGCGACCCTTAATTGTCTTCAGTAGGTCTTTTATGCCCTGTGTGATCTGCAGTTGCCGTTGTGACATGACGTCAATCCATTCTGCACCCTAATTGCGAAACACACAATCAATCTCAATCTGAATCATTTTGAAGGATATGTATTGCTATTCCATTGCTTCATAAGTTCGAAAAAGGTTACCTTCATAAAGTCTGCTGAACACGTAAATAACGCAATGAATGTTTTTGAACTGTCAAAATGAAACCGATTCTGATTGACTGTGTGTTACGCAATTAGGGTGCTGTTCCATCTTGGCCATGGAATGAATCATCGGATTCCATATCATAATTCGACACTGTTATCTTTGCACGCCCTTTATGATCTGAAGTTACCGTTCTGACATGAAGTCAAACCATCTTTGCTATGGAATGAACCATCGGAACCCATGTCATCATTCGACACTAATAACTCAGCTCTCAAAATGGTGAAGAAAAACATAGTGAGGAAACCGGCATGTCCAACCAAAAATTCGAAGACATGTGACATCTACCAACCCGCACTGGGCCCGCGTGGTGGATTACGACCCGCTCCCTCTCACAGAGAGGAGGCCTGTGTCCCAGCAGTGGGAACATTATAGGCGGATTATAAATAAATAAAATATAAATATATAACTCTGCACCATCTGATGTGAATGCTTTCATCAACTGGACATTCCGCTTGTATGCGTTGGCAAATATTATCACATTTATAGTTTAATTCTACCCATTTTGTAGCGAAAGAGTTAATTATTTGGTATTACAAAGTTCTTTTAAATTCATAAGTTTGGATTTGCCATATTTCTAAATGCTGCCTTGTTTACCATTCCGAAATCAATTCGATAGGAAAGTAAGAGTACTCTGAGTTTGCTTCACTGTAATTGCTCTTGTCCATCATGCAAACAAGATATTAGATGATTGGAATTATGTAAATATATATTTGTTACGGTTACGAATCGTATTCTGATCAACGTACTTACAGCAATACGGATCTGCAAATTGCAATGTAACTGTTATTTTTGATATTTCACCAATTTGAAAATTCTACCTTTGCCAGCATTATAGACTGCTTCACGAGCATCTCAATTTTGTTTTAACATTTGTTTCTCGTTACACAGCTGAATAAGTGAAGACGTTTCCCTTTATTTTGTACGCTTAATGTCATGTTACCATTCTAAGGGCTGATTTTTCAATAGTTCGGTAACTTTTATCTGAAGAATAAATATGACTGACATATTATCAATACAAAAGCTGTCAAACCGCAATATTTATTCCTCAGAGAAAAGTTATCTGACTAATGAAAAATCAGCCCTAAGATAAATACTGTCAAATACAAGGACGCAGACTATGATTTTTGAAAATCGTTAGTTAACTTCTTTTAGCTGAGAGGTTTTCGAAAATGTATTACGTCAAAAGCTTTTTAAAGTGTTAAAATATTTTATTTGAAAATATGGAGATTTTTTTTTTTTTAACAATTCTGGGAAATTTTCAGAGACAAACTTTGGACTTTCGCCTATACTACATGGGTTGCTTAAATGTTGCAAAGGGGTCCCACTATCGTGTTAAATTACAAGTTACCCTGTATTTATCTATTTCATTTAATATGAAATGGATCCGATTGTTGATTTTTATATGGGGCCTGGCATACCTTCGCCATTTTGTTTTTTTTTTCAAAATGTAGCTACGCATGAAACCTTTATAAATCGATAGACATCTATTGAGTTATATAGGTAGCACGAGGGGCGGTCATTTTGAAAAAAAAAAAAACAAAATGTCGGACTGGTAGGTATGCCACGGACCTTCAAAGTCCTTTCTGTATCTGTATAATATACTATTCTTTTTTGGAAAGTTACTACCATTATCTCCGAAGTTTGAAGAAAGCGGAAATTTTGGAGTAAATTGCGTCGATGGGGATTGATTAATTGAGTCACCGTTTTATTTTACCAAAAATAAAATTTGTCTATAAATAACACAGTTCGTAAGAAATTAGCAAAAAACAAATCTAGTTGTTAGTAATACGGCCCCAAAATATAAAAAATCATTTTGAGAATAGTAGGGTGCGCGAGTCCCACTCGCCGGTTTTGCCGGTTTTTTATAAACTTTAATTACTACAAATAAAAAAATATTTTATTCTTGTGAATGATAATGACTACCTAGGCACTCCACGTAGTTCAGATACGCGTATTATTATTTCATAAATCAACCTAACTATCGAAGTATCGACCCTATTCAAACTATTTACTTAACTGTAACCTTTTCTTTTCAGTGAGGCTTATTGATTTTATCCTATGTGAAGCGACAGTAGGCATAGCGTATATGTGCATGGATAGTTTTATTAAACAATACACTAGGAGATATGACTGCAGTAAATTTATGAATCCACTTCTCAGAGGAATATCTTATGGTAGATTTTTGCAGACGTCTTTGTTCATAATACTAGTAAGTATACTAGTCATAGGTATCAACTTTATTACCTACTGAGACTTGGTGTCAGTAGACTAGGAATTTACTCCGTTCTAAAGGCAACCAGCGAAAATCTATTAAACATGGAAAAAATCACCAAAACCAAAAACAGACCACAAGACCATATTTTACTAAGTGACAGTTGACAGCCAACATCTGTCAGATTTTTCTTGAGAATTAATAGTAAGACTATAGTACGTCAGTGGCTTGCATAGCCTGACTCCTCTTGCATAGGAGAAGAGAGCTCAAAGAACGAAAACCCTTATTGAGAGGAAAAATAACCGTCCTCATCACGCTGTGTTCTCTTCATTCACACTGCGACATTATTTTTGTGATACTTGCACGTTATAACGCCTCTACGCGTGGTGACTAACTCCGAAGGACCACAAAGCGCAGTTAGCATTGCGACCATAATTTGAAACTTTTTATTGTTTTAGCACGCTTATTATTTAGCTGACAGCTTAAAATTTTTTGCGGTAAGTTTTGTAGAAGTACCACCATGGTCGACATGTCGTTCAAATCAAAACACTGATTGTGTGCCAACCAAAGACATAATGTTGCGATGCAATCGGAACACGACAACAGATTTTAACACAACGTCCGCCTACTGTAACTACGTGTAAGTCGTGTTGTTGCTAATGATTTTTAATAATTTTTTTTGGGAAATTATTGAAAAGTCCCACTTCTTTATTTTTACAATTAAGGAGTTTTGTCTTATAAATTACCAAAAAACTAGCGCCACGATCTACTGAAAAGGCAAACACGACATATCAAACCTGTCGTTGAAACATGTTATATTACGATACAGAGAAAATATCAACGGAATATCAATCCTACACAGGATTGATAATATAATAATTATTTGTGTTAAGTTATTCAAGACTAGACTGTCTTGACTAACTTAACACAAATAATTATTATATAATAGGTAGGTAAGTAAAACAACTATGAGGGGTTTTCGATAAGCACTTAGTTATTTTATTCAACAAAATCATCAATTTAAGCAAACAGAACATTTCAGAAATGCGTTCGGCGTTTTGGATAGGGACACGTTGACGATGAGGGTTTTTATTCTTGGCCTGGTGTGGATATTAGTTTTCCGTTTTGCAACGGTTACCGAAAAAACAATTGTAAAGGTAATGTTCTTTTTAAATTCCATTCATTGTAGAAGCAAGTAACTAGTTGTTTGACAATTTGTATACTGTCATGTTGTGATGGTCTCCTTAACAATTCAGTTAGTAAAATGGCTGGAATGAACTTTTTCCGTCTGTAGTCAATAATCATGGTTATATAAAGCATTGATATACATGGGTAGTGGCAGTGTTTATCACCTGATGACCCGTTTCGTTTTATATTTCATCCAAAATATATTTCGGTGTACGTAATGAGCTACACAATTTTGAGTACTTTTAGTAACTTTCCTTTCAGCTTAGTGATATCATCATTAATTAGATTATAGACGTGCATCAAATCTTGATGACCTAAATAACGTTCTGAATTGGTTCACTACTAATAATTTAGTTTTAAATGCAAAAAAAACTACGTGCATAAGATTTTCTCTATCAAATATCAACAGTAGTAATTGTGAGATAATATTGAATCAGCAGAAACTAGAATTCGTCGATAAAACTGTTTTCTTGGGGTACACGCTCGACTCAAGGCTTCAATTTGATCCTCATTTAACATCCCTTGCAGGACGGCTAAGTTCAGCAGCATACCTATGCTGAATGAATGAATGAATTGCACCGATCCCAGCGTGGTTTGACCAGACTCGATTAATCGAATGAACCCCAAGATTCGCACTAGCTCCTGTAGCCTCGTGTTCATGGTGCTACAGCGACCATTGCATATCAAGGAGTAGACCGTGGGGCGCGGTTTTTGTAGGAAAGACGTGCCCGTAGGAAAGGTTAGGGTTTTAGAGCCATACCGGATATGCATCCTGGCTAAGTTCAGCAGCATATGCTGTGAGAAAAATCCGTCAATCTACTTAGTTACTTTCATAGTATTTTTTCGTACGGTATTTTACTATGGGGACGGGCTGCAGCCATCGAGTCTATTTATATTCTGCAGAAAAGAGCCATCAGAGCCTTATATGGCTTCCGCGGTCGTGACTCTCTAAGACTCATTGAATTGTCAAGGGATCGGTCAGTCAGAAAAATGAAGCTAGTTGCCCATTCCAAAGCATAGTAGGTACCTATGGAGAAGAACGGGCAAGAAAAAATAATATGGTTACAAAGTATTGGTTACATCATTCATGTTAGAAATTTTGCATGTGAGAACGATGCAGAACGTTAAAAGCGTCCGTAATGAAAAGATAAAAAAAAAACAATTCAAATATTAATTTAAATCAAAATAAGCCATGGCAGCAAAGAGTTGACCAGTCCCTACTGACGGCGCCCGTTCACGAACTTGACGGGGAGCAGGGAGCTAAATGATCCAACACATGTGCCACCATCAGCGAGACATTAGAGTGAGCATGACATACTCTCATACGCCAAGGCACATTCAAGCAGGACCAGCGTTTAGCCCAGCATTTTTGTCAGCGATGTAATCCCCAAATTTATAATATGCCTGGCTGCATAGTGTGCGTTTTATACAAGATTTAAATTTCGTTTCATTCTGTTCCATTATGTGGAGAGGTATTTTATTGTAACATTTTAAACAGTACCCCATAAAGATGAGTTTACTTTAGCTAGCCTGAAACCTGGTTGAACTAATCGCTCCCTATTTCTAGTGATATAATTGTGTCTTTCATCTCTTTTACTAAAAAGATGTAGATTTTTCCTTACGTACATAATGTTTTCATAGATATATTGACAAGGTACCTTCATGATGATAATATCTTTAAACAATTCCCTTAGAGAGTCACGTTAAGTTTAAAGATATTAACATTATGGCGGTGCCTTGTCAATATATCTATGAAAATATAAAAAAATTGCATCTTTTTAGTAAAAGTGGTGAGAGACGCAACTATATCACTAGAATTAGGGACCAATTAGTTCAACCAGGTTTGAAGCTGGCTAAAGTAGATTCATCTTTCATGGGGTACTTGTTTACAATGTTACAATAAAATACCTCCTCACTTACTTCAAGACGGTTTCTTCTCTATAGTAATGTATGAGGAATGCAAAATGGGAATTATTTGAGATGCGATTAAATACATACCATTAAAAATATCCTGCTTACCTAACCCTTCAGGGAAACAAAGCGTGATGTTATGTTAAGATTATGATGTTACTAAGTGACTTGTTTATTTAATAGTTTTTGAAATATGGGATATTTTCGGTTACAACCGCAGTAATAAATTTGTTTTTCAGAAACAGTTTTTCTTTAAGAAATGTCATGAAATACAAACATGTTTTAGCGGTCGATAAAGCGACACGCACTTGACTGATTTTTTAATTGATCTCATGGCTTCTTTTAAGCTTTTCTGAATTTTCCTTAGTTGAGCTTTTCTCCTCAATACCCTTTCCAAAAGTCATTCTATGTAGGTATTGATGTAAAGTTTTATTTTATTTCAGATTTTTAAATTAGCATTTATGTGTAGATATCTTTCTACGATCGTTGTATTGTTATTTATAGTCGTTTCGACGAACAATGTTGCAACAGAGGCATTTTTTCAAATAGTGGACATTTCTTCGCCAAGTGAGTTCGTAAGTAGTAGATTTTATAAATATTTAATTAGACATCAAATAAACATGCTAATTCCAATTTTCACGACATTTTCATGCTCTAGGCGACACCTAAATTATAGTCCAATGAAAGCGCTCTGTGTTGGATTGACTACTTTCGGCGCAGGGCCGGGTGTGGAAAATCCAACGCTTTTATTTTAGATGTCATTTATGTGGGTGGCAGCTAGTGTCATTTCGAACTTTTGCCCGTTTTTACAAACGGGCAAAAGTTTCAAATACAGCAAGTGATATATTGGTAGGTACTATCGCGGACGAGTATGCTTTACTATGATGTAATGATAAAACATGTGGTTTTTGTTAGTGCCGTTACAAAGTTACCATCAAGTATTGTCTGCTGCTGTGATGCTTAATTTTCGTTATTGGAACAAAAATTAAGCAACAAGAAATTAATGCAAAGATTTAAGGGACATCGACGCGTTAACTGTTACCATGAATTCAGGGCATGGTAATAGTTTTCGTGTCTATGCCTCTTACACCCATTATTATTGAGTCAAACAGACGCAAAAAACGATAGTAATTTTATTACAGCGAATTTGGCTCACGTTTGACTATTTTAAGGTTTTTTTCTACACAAAAGTAAAATATGTCTCTCGTAAGTCCTGAGGTTGAGGATGTCCCCGTTGGAACCCTAGATATACACTGTGTCATCATTAAATGATGATTAATTACTATAATTGTTGCAGATGTTATCCGTCAGACATGTATCGTATGCATACGGCATTGGATTTTTAGGTATTCATGATTTTGGGGCCGTGTCTGTTTTTACTATGATAGACACTGCAACTGTGATTTTTGTGATAACGTTTACAGTTTTGGCTTTTGTGAGATCATGGGTTGTGAAAATATTATTTCTAATGATGAAAAGATGTGTTGACATTGATGAACAATATGGCACACATGTATTATTTTATGCTATATTGCCGTTGGCTTCTGAATTTTTATATGCTCACAAGTTGTTTGTGATTTATTTTTATGGAAACGTGATTATCGCCACGTTAGTGTACATGGTGAGATAATATTTCATAATTCCTTTGCGTCACGTGTTTCTATGCAATAACAGGAGCTGGCCCCCCTTAAACCACTGTAAAGAAACCGGTTTAGACTGTTTGCTTGTGAAATATGCCTGTCTAATAGAACGAAAATAATCAATGCAGGTACTTCCCCCACGTAGATGAAAATGGCATTTAATTTGATTCGAAATATCGGAGCCCTTTGTTATTATATTGCTTATAAAATAGAAAAAATATTGTAGTATAGTCAAATTCGTAAGAACTTTGCCAATTTTGGCAACAGTTCCCAGCAAATTAAAACTTTACTAAGGTGAAACTATCTATTTGACACAAAACTACCTCTTCGTTTTATGAAGTGCAACTAACTTTAACTTTAAATGGTGGTACAAGGTCGAATATACCTTTATACAGTTATTTTATTATCAAAAACCTTTGATACTACAGCAAAAATCAAACTCGAACGTTTTGTCTAGGTAGCTGCACAATGAGATCCTTTCCTTCGGGTGGTATACAGCGGGTCTTTTTCTTTTCTTACAATTTTAATTCTCAATGTAGGTACCTAAATGTATTGATGCGTATTTTTAAATAAAAAACAACTTAATTAACATAAATATATGTATTAACACAAAATCAGCGCATAATCAATATTTATTATGCATGCGGTCACAGGCTAGCGACCGTTTTCGGGTGTCCTTTATTGAGTGTCAAAGTCGCCCCTGCCATTTTATCTGTTAATATTATATTATCATTGGTTAGGCAGGGGACATAGTTCAAGGTTACCGATCCACTATAGCCAACCCAAACCCCCAATATATTTTATTCCCATGTTCTGCAATAGTCCTGCACCAACCAGGGGTTGTCCTCGGCTGCACTTGCATAGTGCATACAGGGATAGTCGCCGGTTGGTGCCTCCTTATCATTTAAAATAATTAATGTCTAAGAGGCCTCTGCGAGTTGGCTTTGGCCCCTGGTATACCTTCAAAAAGTCCAGGTCCCCATGATCCCGAGATATGTAAAAAAAAACTTTTTAAATCATTCTGAATGAGATTTTTTTAAAACTTGAATTCATGAATGGCAAGCGCAATTCATGTCAAATGCTACGTCCATGTTCTGTAACTCATATGATATTTGGCGAATACTAGTGCAACCATTATGACATTACACTTTTCCAGCAAGAATGATTCCCTCAGTGGCTGATACAAAAATATTTACTTCGTCTATAATAATTATTTTTTATATTAAGCTGTTTGGCGGCTTTGTCACTCAGATATCTCAACAAAAGTCACGGTGCGCGAAAAAGGAAATCGTATCTATGAAATAAATCCTAGTGAAGATTTATCACCGGGATTATCTTTATTCAGGCATTAGAAACCATCATTCTTCTGCCCTTCTCCCATTTGGTTACGGGTCGGCGCAACATGTTCTTCCATAATTCTCAATTATTCGCCATTTCGGTAGTCACCTCCATTCTAGCCATCCACATGCATGCTCAAAACTTTACTCACGAGACTACTCACTAGATTTTCCTTATTCCTCCGCATCACATGCCCAATTGCCCATACCATGATAACCGATTTCTACACTACTTTTCAGACTCCGGTGCCACTTGCAGGCTTCCTCTTATGTACACATTTCAGTGAATGAATTTAAGATTTTTATTAAGAAGAAAGATCGATGTTTCGGCAGTCAAAACCGTGTTGCTTTATTTAATCAGTCGAAAATAAATAGGTTAGGGCACTTTAACACCAGACCGCGACAGCACTAAGCGAGTGTGTTTTCGCCATTTTTCGTTTTGATATTCTCGCAGACTAGTGATAACCTGTATCTACCTATATGTAATCAATTTTATTAAAACGTAATGTTATTATTTTGTTAGAAAAGAATCGTGCTGTGCTGCGTTTTGCCAGGTGTGCTCCGGATCTTATGTGAACAGACTTTCTTTCTTTTTGCACTTAGGCCTTTCAAATGTCGTCTCATTCACATGTTCGTTTTCCTCTCGCATTCCTTTGACAGCAATTTTTCACACTTTTCATAATGCCTAAATAAAGATAATCCCGGTGAGAATTCTTTACTAGGAATATTTTTTCAGAATGAAATTGAAATTTAATGATGACGAAAGAAGGGTCAAAGTGGGAAACTGTGGGTCAAAGCATTAAGCCAAAAAAATTGGAAACCAAGTTCAGGTTCAAGGCTATGTAGTGATGACTTAAGACCTGGCGATTTTTATGACGAGAGCGCATATACTGATACTTGTTGGTTACTAACAGCATTATTTCAAGCTAACATTCCACCCCGGTTTCGTTGCTGTAACTCAAGGGTGCTGGCTTGATAGAAACACGCGTACCGCCGCCTTTGGTATTTTGGAAAACAGATTAAATCACCATATTGGTACAGTCCCTGACCAGTATATCACCTCACCTGGTAAACTCCTAGGTAGGATACTTATCTCGGGTCATCGATCGTACTAATATGGTTAAGCCCGTGACTTCACACACGTGACAACACAATCTATGAATATTTTTCATTAGTAACACAACTTAGCCATTCAGTATTCACCTTTTTTTAGAGATTTATGGCCGTTTTCACTAAAGTCAAGTAAAGCAAGAGTTAGTTTCTAAGGTAAACAGATCCCTAGCAGCCAAAGAGATTTAAAATGTAAATAATTTAATGTCTTTGCTAGCAGCCTACCTTGTTGCACCATTTATTTCTCAGTAGGCAACTCGAGGTCAGCGCAGACCGACAAATTGGCGGCGAAGCGACTAATTCTATAACAACAGAAAGTTTAGAATTTATGTACATATTAAAGCATAATAAGAGCCTATTATTGTCCCACTGCAGAGCAAGAACCTCTTCGTATGCAGAGAAGACACAAGCATTGATCTCCATGCTTCCTTAAGACAGGTTGGCGAAACTATACGTCTCTCTGAATGAGAAGAGGCTATTGCCATTGGGATTTGAACCCACAACCTCTTGCATGAGAGAATTTCCGCCGCTCAACTATGCTTTGTGTGTTTATTATTTAACACGAGTTTAAACCATAAACCATAGTGAATAAAATCGACTTACAGATGTTACAGACTTAGTTGCTTCCTTAACTAATTCGGTAACACCTGTAAGTCGGTTAACTAAACGGCTAATTAAACCAGTTGGCTGCGACAGGTCCATGAGAATCTAAAATGTCCCTAGATTGTGTTGATGTGTGTATTATTGAAATTTACCTATACCATATCCTTATGAAACCATGTACTGCAAATGATTATGTAAAACGCGATTTTATTTACATCAAATTGTATTTTTGTTGCAGACGAATCTAATGTATATACTTGCGAAATTCTTGAGTTATGAGTTTCTTTCAGTCAAGCAGATTTATGTTGTTGGTTTTCTGTGTTGTGTAGGTTTTGCCGTATCTATACCTCTGCTTGCTGTAAGTATCAGATGTTTATATCTATTTCCTTCCTACCTATTAAGTAGGGAACTATTTAAAAAAAGTAAATGCTTTGTTTTATTTTGTCTTTACATACTTTTAAATCTAGTAACTGAGTTTCTCTGTTTAAGTGTATACTTTAGGCAGAATTTACATAAATAGAATTCATATCTTCATTGACTACAGAAAAAGATAATTATAAAAAAGAAAATCAGAAAAAGATATAAGGATATGCAATTAGTTACATAATAATTAAGTGAAACTCGATTAACTTAATGTTATGGCTACTACTTACCATGCATATTTTGTGTTTCCATTGACTATACTTATTGAATTTTACACGATGTCATTTATAGAAAACTAGCTTTTGCCTGCGGCTTCGCCCGCGTGGATGTTGGAAAATATTCCACGGGAACGTACTGCCGGGATTAAAAGTTCTCTATGTTAATACATCCAGGTTATAAACTATCTATATGTCAAATTTCATACAGAACCGTTCAGTGCGCCAATCCGGAACATGCATCAGATCAATCATATCCAATCTACAGTTCTAAAATATAGATATAGCAAAACAGACTACATGCTGCGACTCGGAAAATTTTGTAAAGACATTTCCTCTAAACAACTCGACTGGCATAAAACATTCAGTGGAAGTACGAAAAATTCATTGCGCCGGTGCGCCTCTGCTTGCGAACCGAGATCGAATATCTAACGCACACGGCCGCTTTGACAAGGTTACTTACTATGCAATCGTTTTGGTTTGTGTTTTCATGATACGACATCGTGTTAAAGTGGCCTACTACTTAGTGTTGGGAAATAAATAAAACCGTGAATACCACAAAGTTAACATTATAAAGGGTCCCCGTGTCAATGATTACAAACGTGTTTGACGATTTCAAATGAAGAACGAATGAAGCTCTAATTAAAGGTGGATCATTTGCGCACGCGTCATTCGATTTCTGAACTGAGCTAAGAAGAAGACGCGTTGCCGTCTTTGATGGAGCGGTCGAAATTGCGATTGTCATTTGCTGTCATTGAACATCAATAAGTGCACGATGCGTCAAGTACCATCAGACAATATTTTTGTCATTTGCGATCAATCTCGTAGTAACTGTTGACAATCGCTTCAATTGCATTTTTTGGACGATTATTTTGCACATCTGTAATTGGCTCTGTCTTATATACATTTGGTATCCTTTTGTAATAGCTGTTGGTTCTGCTATAAATAAATAAATAATGGATCGATCACATAAACATTGACAATTGCGATCGATTATTTCGGGGACCCTTTAAGTTTAAAGCAAACCTTTTTTTCGTATGTTTTTTTTCATGATGGTCCTCCGCCTTGCTATGAAGAGAGAATAGAATTCTGCTAGCCTAGACTAGACCATCGTAGTCCTCAATATATTAGGACTGGGCTCTTGAGACCTCGGGGGCAACGAACCCTTTCCCCGGGGTCCTGGACTAAACTTTTGTATCCGGGTTACATCCCTGATAGTTGTGACAAATATTCAATATGGTATAGGCAGGCTCATGTTAGTACCTACCGCAAGGTATAACTTGGCGTGCCTAAATATGACGTCGTGGGTAAAAACAGTTAAAGATATTTTGTAGAATTTATCATGGACTTAATGTAAATTCGCACTCACTAGACCATATTTTTTCTTTTTTCAGTTAATGACACAAATTCATCAAACTATGGCATTAACCGCCGGTATAGACATTGCCGTGTCATACCTTGGTAGTGTTTACGTAGCTGTAGTCATGTGGCTTTACGGATTGAAGAAGTTTTGTACCGATATACAATTTTGGCTAGGTTTCAAGCCAACACGTTTCTGGACGATAAGTTGGGCATTACTCCCTGTCGCGCTTTTTGTGAGTATACCTATACTATATAAAGTGTCAGCCATAATGTAACTTTAGATGGATATCCTACCCTCTAAATAATTATATCAATCGCTCTATGTAAAATTCTGGTATACATCCGGGCCAAAATACCACCGAATTCCGAAACTAAAATTATTTTTCACTTTGTAGTAGCTTTTTTTGTTAGAATGTTTTTTTCTTACAAGCGACTATAGGACATAGTCAGCATCATTTTGCAGCACCCTTAATAGAGCTGCAATAATCGGTTTGGCAGGTTTTTTTTATTGAGCTTTCCTTTCCATGTGGTACATTATTAGCCAACAGCAAAATAACTTTTTTGTTGAAGCCATGTCGATTCAATGTACTTTTTGAAATAGATCACGTTTTAGTATGTGTGTCCACATTCATCCATCACATAATCATGGGTAGAGATGCTAGACAAGTAGCACGATTGACATGTGATTTCTGGAGGTCTCTTTTCTACAGCATGGGCAACTGAAGTAGAAGAAACATCCTCGTGTTTTAGTATCCTGACAACTCTTTGGACGGCTTGGCACTTTTTTCATAATCAGAAAATGATTTTGGGTCCATTTCAAGTATTTGACTTTATAGCAACTTAAAAAGAATTTCGTACGTTTGTGCTTCTTGTCTGTCTACATTCCAAAAATCAGTACAGTGCAATGTATTGCGAAAAAGGGATTGAAATTGTTTTTTTTTTTAATGTTTTAAATATGACTAATATGACATTGCTCTGACAGAAGCGTCAATTTTTGTCGCGGCGTGCACCTTTTCGTTGTACGCCGTATCTTTGTTGCGGTGTCAGCCCCTTAAAAGTACATCGTAAGATTATTTAGCCTTTAAAGTGTGACTAGGCATCATGCTTGTAAGTAAATAATAAATAAAATATGCATAACTGCGGTTCATAAAATTGTAAAACTACACTACATTATGTGCTCTTAAGCACAACTACAACTATTTGGTAAATCCAAACGGTTTTAAAAGATGATGGTTCTACTTCATCCATCTTTTACTCTTTCTGTAACTACGGGTCCTACAGCTATAGTTTTAATGATCATGATGCTTTACTGCATTGATCACTGGTAGTTACTTTCTGTTGGCTTTTTACAAACTTTCTCTCTAGATGCCTTTAATAGTTCAGGGCAGATATGAAAACGGCATTGTCCCTATTCGTTGCATCCGACCAAGAACAAAAAAAAAACGGGTTTTTAGACCCAAAAATATCCTACCGCTATCTTAGCTAATTTACATAAATGTAAATGAAATGTCTGTTCATTGGTAATCGCATTACTTGAGAGCGCCTAGACCGATTTGGCTACTTTTGGAACGAAGTTCTTTAACGGAGCTTGCGGTAGGAATAAAATCATCACGTAACGAAAAAGTGTTATGCCCCTGCATGCGACTTTTTATTACATTTAATAGAGAGAGTCAGAGAGAGAGATAATTTCATGACTTTTGAGGGTGCTGAAGCCGATAGTTAGGTCAAAATGAAATTCCAAGATGGCGGCTGCGAAAATTTTAAAATATTCGCAGCCGCCATCTTAGATATTCATTTTGAACTTCGTTCCTGCCGGGGATCCTCCGACCCCACACTTTGTTTTTTACTTTTAAAATGTTCGTAATAGTCCGAATGAGGTTTTTATGGAAAGAAAAATGGCCGGAAAAATAAAAAAAACTGAGAGTGTTTTCTTCTATGGGATTTTGGTACGAACTCAAGACCATATTGCAAATTGGACAGGGCAACATCTTTCGGTTCAGCTAGTAATTATAATATACATATACACATTGAAATAACGGCAAACCTAAAAAAGGAGCCATTGTACTCGTACTCTTCATTATAGACTACTTTTACTATGGGACCAACCCTGAATCAGCTATTCCCTACATTTTAGTCGAGTTATGCAATTATAAATGTATGGAGTAGCAAAGCAAGAGAAACGTTGTCTTTTTTTTTTTTTTGAGGATGGGAAATCATCAATTGACCCCTCCCGCTCTGGGTGGACTAAAACCCCCCCGTGTTCCTTCCTTAGCCCTTTATGTTCCAGGGCAGCGGTAACCCTTTCGGACGATCCCGCTACCCCGGCAGGCTTCGGCCCTGTCGGGCCCCGTCAACTATGCTGACATCTCTTTGAGGCGCGCGTGGAACACATACGCGCCGTCCGGCACGGGCCTGGTCCTGATCGGACGGAGAGCTACCCATTGCTCTCCGCCCGCAGGCCCGCGCCTACGGTGGCCGGGAGTCGTCACGCGGCTCCCGACGCCCGGAGCGTCTCCCGCGGCGGCTTAGGCGTGAGGATCTCTCCCTCACGCATCCCGCCACCTCCTTCGTTAGCATGACTGCTTCGCAGAAGGAGGTGACCGCCTCCCACTCCCTCTCGCCCCGGACCATGGCTTGAACCAGGGCCGGACGCGAGAGGTCGCCGCCGCTGCCGATCGCCTCTACGAGGACACGGCGGTGCTCTGCCCAAACGGGACAGACCTCCACCGTATGCTCCACCGTGTCCTCTGGGCGATCCTCGCAGTGATGACACCCGGGCGTCTCCTCCCGCCTGATGATGTGCAGAAACCTCCCGAAACATGCGTGTCCGGAGAGGACCTGCGTCAGGCGGTAGGTGCAAACGCCGTGACGCCTCTCTAGCCACTCCTCAAAGAGGGGTCTTACCGCCGCTATCGTGGCGTGCCCTGCGCTGGGTTGCGATAGTCACGCCTTCCTTTCCACCATGAGATCGCGCCGGAGGTCCGTCCGCTCCGCCGTGATTTGCCGCGGGTGCGGAGTTTCCCCCCGACGTAGTACCTCCGCGCGCCAATCATACAGGCGTGCGAGGACTATCGCCTCCAGATCCCATGGCGGCAGTCCGGCAAGAAGGCTTGCCGCCTCGCCCGAGATCGTGCGCAACCCCCGGATAAGCCTTCCGGCTACTACCTTTTGGGGCGCGTTCAGATAGTGTGCGGCTCGCAGCCGCAGTGAACGCGCCCACACCGGGGCCCCATATAGGGCCATGGACCACACGACCCCCGCGTAAAGCCTCCGGCAGGAGTCGTTTGGCCCCCTCAAGTTGGGCAGGAGCCGCTTTAAGGCGGCCCCGGTCCGTTCCAGTTTGGGGGCCAAACGTCGAAACTGTTCGACGAAGTTCCACCGGCTGTCGAGGACGTGACCCAGGTATCTCATCGTTGTCTCGACGCCGATGTGAACCCCTCCTACCGCAGCACCCAGTCGTAACCGATGTCCCACAGAAGCGGCCCCAGAACCGATCCTTGCGGGACACCGCACGACATCTCTCGCCGGTTCCAGTTCCCGTCGCGACCGGGGTAGATGACGGCTCTGTCCGTCAAATACGCCCCGACTACTCGACGGAGGTAAGTCGACGGACGGAGTATGTCTAACGCATAAATTTTGTTTTTATTTACAATTTGAAACTTTTGCCCGCTCCAATACCTTCTTCATGATTCTGATTTCTTGGTAGTTATAATAGAATAGAATACTCTTTATTGTACACCAAACAAATTACAGAACATAAATATATACAATTTTACAAAGGGTGACACAATGGTCGGTCTTATCGCTAAGAGCGATCTTTTAAAGACAACCTTTGGATGGATTAAAATTAAGGAGAGACAAATATAGTAGGTAGTCTGTGGTGTATTTTATTCATCTAAATAAATATATACATATAATAATAAACATGAAACAAGAACAAAGAAAAGAAATAATAATAATAATATTAAAACGTGACCTGAACAAAACGTGACGGACGTGTGCCGCCCGGATGATGCCACCACGAGTGCATTCTGGCCCAGCATCTGGTCGGTGCCCGTCTGTCACGCTGAGGGTGGCTGGATGCGCGATATCGAGCGAGTGTGTGGAACTATACCAGAAATGGAACCAGTCATAATTACGCCGTTAGACGTAGCCAAAGCAGTCCGTCCGTTACCGAATTGGAAATCACCGGGACCGGACGGACTGCATAATTTTTGGTTAAAATGGCTAATTAGTTCACACACTTGCCTGGCATCTCAGTTCCAGTCATCCTTGGAGTCTGGGTCACTACCACAGTTTCTAACAACAGGCGTAACTCACCTGCTCCATAAGTCAGGTAGTCCCGCGGAACCCAAGAATTATAGACCGATCACGTGTTTGTCGACGGTTTATAATCTTTTTACATCCATTTTGAGAGCGAAAACACATTGACAGTAACTCGATTATGTCTGCCTCTCAAAATGGATTTAGGAATGGGTCCCGCGGTACTAAGGAGCTACTCCTCATAGACATGGCCATTAGCCAACAGGTTCGCCGATCCCGCAAGGATATGTCGACATGCTGGATAGATTATAAGAAGGCCTACGACTCGGTGCCACATACATGGCTCATGAGGGTGCTGGAGTTGTACAAGATAGATGCAACTCTACGCACCTTCCTTGTCTCGTGTATGAGGCAGTGGAAGACGGTCCTTCGTTATCCAGGGTGTCGACAGATCCAGGGGAATGATGAGCCTGTATGGATTAAGCGGGGAATATTTCAGGGCGACAGTTTGAGTCCACTTTGGTTCTGCTTAGCCCTGAATCCTCTAAGCACACTGCTGGAGGACTCAGGTCTAGGCTACCAGTTGAAGAGAGGTGGTCAGGTCATATCTCACCTCCTCTACATGGATGATTTGAAACTCTTTGCCCCTAACAAATTGCATCTGATGGAGCTACTGAAGGTAACTGAAACTTTCAGTAGTGCCATCTGGATGGAATTTGGTGTGGACAAATGTGCAGTCATGCATGTAAAGGGGGGGGGGGGAGATTATGGAATCCGAGGGAATTCCACTTTCGGATTCCATATACCTTAGATCCCTCTCCTCATCGAAAGCTATAAGTATTTGGGTATGTCGGAAGTGTTAGGCATCAACGATGCTGACATGAAGCAATCGTTGAATAAGCGCTTCTTTTGTCGCCTGAAGAAGGTATTAATTAGTCTTGTTTCAGGCGGAAATAAGGTGTGCGCCTTCAATGGTTGGTTCATGCCGGTTTTGATCTTCGGTTTTGATTGATCTTTCGGCATACTCAAATGGACTCAGACTGAACTCGACGCCCTAGATAGAAGGGTCCGTACACTGCTGACCGCAAACCGGATGCATCACCCACGATCATCGGTGATGAGACTGTATATCTCGCGGAAATGTGGGGGTCGAGGATTTTTAAATGCGAAGACCCTGCACAACCGCGAGGTGAGCAGTCTCAGGGAATATTTTTTAAAAGCCGAAGTGGGTATGCACCGTGATGTGGTAGCAATGGACAAGGGGCTTACCCCGCTCTCCATGGCGAAAGAGAACTGGCGCAAACCTGTAGTACTTACTACCTTACTACCGATGACCGCAAGAAGGTATGGCAAAGCAAGGAGCTTCACGGGCGCTTCTATCGGGCTCTTCATGAGCCCGGTGTAGATTTCTTAGCCTCCGTATCCTGGCTGCGTTTCAGTGACCTCTTCGGGGAAACTGAAGGTTTTGTCTGTGCAATTATGGACAAAGTTATCTTGACGAATAACTACCGGAGACATATTATGAAGGACGGGACGGCTGACGTGTGTCGGGCATGCCACCGTCCGGGTGAGTCCATCAGACATATTATCTCTGGTTGTTCTCGTCTGGCTAACAGCGAGTACTTGCACAGGCATAACCAAGTAGCCAGGATTATTCACCAGCAACTTGCTTTGAAATATAAACTTGTCGACTCTGAGATACCATATTACAAGTATGTGCCCGACCCAGTTCTCGAAAATGACAATGTCACGTTGTACTGGGATCGGTCTATCATCACTGACAAGACTGTTGTCGCCAACAAACCTGATATAGTGGTGATAGATCGATTAGTGTGCCGCGCAATGATTGTTGATGTTACCATTCCACATGACGGGAACCTCGTGAAAGCTGAGAAAGATAAACAAATCAAATATCTTGACTTAGCACGCGAGGTGGTTTGAATGTGAGCTCGACTGTCATTGTGCCGATTGTCGTATCGGCCAATAGCCTGATGGCCGAAAGCCTCGATCAACATCTATCGAGGCTCTCGCTAAGCGGTTGGATCAAGAGCCTGATTCAGAAGGCAGTACTCCTCGATACGGCCCGCATTGTGAGGAGGTTTCTATCTCTGGAGCCCTAACCACCGGTAGCTTGGACCCTGCTCCCGACACGGGTGGATCACTATTTTTTATATTTTTAAATGTTTTTATACTATTATTTAAAAATATAATAAAATAAGAGAATTCAATGAATAAACGACGTATTAATATAAAAACTCTCGGATTTCACAAATCCTAAAGTCCTCTCCGCATCCGAAACCTATAAGTATTTGGGTATGTCGGAAGCGTTAGGCATCAATGTTACTGACATGAAGCAATCGTTGAAGGAGCGCTTCTTTGGCCGCCTGAAAAAAGTATTGAATGCGGGCACCTTGTTTCGGCCTGATAAAAGACTATCAGGCGGAAACAAGGTGCGCGCCTGCAACGGTTGGGTCATGCCGGTTTTGATGTACTCTTTCGGCATACTCAAATGGACTCAGACCGAACTGCTAACTGCAAATCGCATCACCCACGGTCTTGGATAATGAGGCTGTATATCCCGCGAAAGTGTGGAGGAAGAGGCGTTTGAAACGCTAAGAACTTCCACAATTGCGAGATATGTAGTCTCAGGGAATATTTCCTAGAAACCGACGTGGGGATGCATCGAGATGTAGTCACGGTGGACAAGAGCCTCACACCGCTCTCCTTGGGTAAAGAGAACTGGCGTAAGCCAGTAGTGCTTGACACTAATGAAAGCATGGAGGTATGGCAGAGCAAAGAGCTTCTTTCTGGCTCTACATGGGCCCGATGTAGATCTACTAGCCTCCGTAGCCTGGCTGCGTTTCGCTGACCTCTTTGGAGAAACCGAAGGTTTTGTCTGTGCAATTAAGGACGAAGTTCTGATGACGAACAATTACCGGAGAATTATTGTGAAAGACGTCACGGTTGACATCTGTCGGGCATGCCACCGGCCGGGGGAATCAATCAGGCATATTATCTCCGGGTGTTTTCGTCTAGCTAACGGAGAGTACTTGCATAGATACAACCTTGTAGCTAGGATAATCCATCAGCAACTTGCTCTGAAATACAATCTTGTGGAATCGGAGGCCCGACCCAGTTCTCGAAAATGGTAATATCACATTGTACTGGGACCGATCCATCATCACTGACAGGGCTATTGTTGCCAATAAGCCTGATATAGTGGTGGTGGATAGATCAGAGCGGCGCGCAATGATTGTTGACATAACCGTCCCGCATGATGAGAACCTCGTGAAAGCCGAGAAAGATAAACAAATCAAATATCTTGACTTGGCTCGTGAGGTTGTCGACATATGGCATGTGGACTCAGCAATCATTGTGCCGATAGTCGTGACAGCCAATGAATGGCTTAATAGCCAAGAGCCTCGACCAACACCTGAGGAGGCTCTCGTTGGGCAGTTGGATCAAGGGCTTGATTCAGAAAGCGGTACTTCTGGACACGGCTCGCATTGTCAGGGGGTTTCTCTCTCTGGAGCCCTGACCACCGGTAGCTTGGACCCTGTTCCCGATACCGGTGGGCTACTATTTTTTATATTTTTAAATGTTTTTATACTTTTCATATTCTAATATTTAAAAACATAATTTATATGATTACATTGAAATAAAGGAGATAATAATAATGATGATGTTTAAGGAGAGAGAAAGTGCTTTTTTTGTCATAATTTTTTAAAGTGGGCAAAGATTGAGCACGCCTTTTTTTTTTTTTTTTTTTTTTTCTGGGTGGGAAATCATCAAATGACTCCTCCCGCTCTGGGCGGAGCAGAAGGGAGTGTCAGACTTTTACTGACTAAAACCCACCCGTGTTCCTTCAGTTGCCTGTGCCAGGGGCCACGGTATCTCTTTCGAACAACCCGCAGCCCCGGCGGCATCGGCCCTAGCGGACCCCGTCAGTTCGTGCTGACAGCTCTTTGAGGCGCGCGTGGAACACAACGCGCCGTCGACCCGGGCCTGGTCCTTACCGGGCGGCGAGCTGCCCATAGCTCGCCGCCCGCAAGCCCGCGCCTACGGTGGCCGGGAGTCGGCTGTTGACTCCCGTCCAGGGCGTCTCCTGCGGCGGCTAGGAGCGCGAGGGTGCAGCGATTGCCTCTCCCTCGCACGCTCCGCCTCCTCCTTCGCGAGCATAACTGCTTCGCAGAAGGAGGTGACGGCCTCCCATTCACTCTCGCTCCGGACCATGGCCTGTATGAGGGCCGGACGCGAGAGGTCGCCGCCGCCGATCGCCGCCAAGAGGACACGGCGGGGTCCCGGGGACTCTGCGTCAGCGGGGGAGCCCATGGGCGGAGTTTATCCCGCACCATCTTGTAGGGGCGTCCCCACGGGTCTCTGTTCAGAGTCCCCAGCGACTCCTCGCGGGCCAGCCCCCTGGCCCGCAAGATCTCCGCTCGGAGGGCGGTCTTCGCCGCTCTGTACCCCTCGTACAGCTCCGCCTGCACGGCTTCCGTATCCGGAGGGCGGATACGGAGCCTGCGGTGCCTGGTGTACCGGCGTCGCGCAGCCACGCACGCCTCGCGCAGAGACGTCAACTCCGGCGACCACCAGTACACCTGGCGCCGGGCGCGTCCGGGCCGGACCCGGGGCATTGCCACGTCACATATTTCGGACATGGCCTCCCGGAACCACTCTGCCTCGTCGTTGATGTCAGCAGGCCTGTCCGGTGGTGACACCCAGGCCTGCACGATCGAGGCTTCCAGGAGGAGCTCCCGGTCCAGCTGCTTCAGCGCCCACCGCGGACCACCCAGGGTCGGTCGGACCGGCGCGCTCGAGGTCTGGGCGGAGACGTCGAACCGGATATACCGGTGGTCGGAATAGGTCTCCACCTCCTCCAAGACACGCCAGTTGACGACATGCGGCGACAAGGCGGGGCTGGCGAACGAGATGTCCACCACTGATTCACCCCGCATCCGCACGCATGTTGGGACCGAACCCCGGTTTAGGACGACCAGGCCTGTCTCCAGAGCCCAGTCCTCCACCATTCTGCCCCGTGTGTCCGTATGCCGGGAACCCCAAGCCACATTCTTGGCATTGAAGTCCCCGAGGACAAGCACGGGGAGGGAACGGAATCCGACGACGACGACTCTCAACTCCGCGAGGGAGTTGTGGAACTCGGCGAGAGTTCGGCTCGGGGAGAAGTATACCCCAACCACGACTATCTCCCCGAACCGTGCTGCCACGCAACCCTGTCCTCTCTTGACAGCCTCGAGGGACGGGGTACCGGCGGCGGCCGACGAAATTAGGGTCACTGAGCCGCTCAGGTCCTCCACCCAGTCGTCTCTGGGCGGGACAAAGTACGGCTCAGCGACCACGGCGATGTTAATCGACCACTGCGCCATGCTCTGGAGCAACAGATCCTGAGCGGAGGCGCAGTGGTTGATGTTCGCCTGGAGGAGGCGATATGGTGCTATATTAGCACTCCATATCAGCCTCCCGATCCCCCTGTAAGGGCCCAGCCACGGCAGATGCGGCGGCGGTCACGGTGGAGGCGGCAGCGGCGACGGCGGTGGTGGCGGCGGCTGCGGCGGCGACGGCGGTGGTGGAGGGCTTGCCCCTGCCCCTGGCTTTGGCGGGTGGAGCGCACGCCTTGCTCCCAGCCCGGTGATCGGCCGGCTTGCCGGCTGCCGCACATGCATAGCAGTGCGGCATGGCGTTGCACGAGCCGGCCTTGTGTCCGGGCTGACCACAGCGGAAACATAGATTGCTGCGGTCCACCTCCGAGGTGCATTTAGCCCCCACGTGGCTGCCCACATGGCAGCGGAAGCACCTCAGAGGTCTGGGCTCCAGCAGTTTCACCTGCGCGGAAACCCAGCCCACCAGGAGCCTTCGGCCCTCCCCGGCTAGCTTTTGGGCCACCGACACGGGGCAGCTCACCGTGATGGCTTGCATCCCCGTGGAGTCAGGACGGAGAGTGCCCGCCCTCACCTGCTCGGCAGAGCATCCCCCAGTCCTAACGATGGCGGCCACCACCTCTTCCACCGTCGCAGAGTCATCCAGACCCAGAATGCGCACGTCAGCGCTCTTGGTGGGTCTGGACACTCGGGCCTCGTCCGCATTTAAGGACGCTCTAAGCCTTTCGGCCAGAGCGTCAGCAGTCGGGCCGCTAGCCGCACCAGGGACCTCCAGCATCCGGGCCCCAGTCGCAGTGACCCTTAGCCGGATGCCCTCAGCAACGCCGAGCTCCTGCAGGTTCACCGCCGCCCTAGCCTTGGCAAGCACGTCGCGGTAGGACATGCCCTTCTTCTCCGCTTCCGGCTGTAGTGTGATCACTACAGCTGCGGTCTTTGGGGCACGAAGCCTAGCCGCGACGCCTCGCTCCTTGCGCCGTTGCCGCCTCTCTCTTCTTTTGGCCGCCCTTGCAGCCTTGCTCGCCTTCCTTTTCTGCCCGGCCACCTGCCAATCGGCGTCGGCCGGAGGCGATGCAGGAGGAGGTTGGGGCGGCCGTTTTGCCACCGGGGCAGGGGCAGGGGCTGGGGCTGGGGCTGGGGCTGGGGCTGTGGCCTTAGCGGGTTTCGGGGCGGTCCGTTTTGCTGCTTGCCCCGTGGCCGTGGCTGTGATAGCCGCGGCGGCAGCATACGACACCGCCTTCCGCTGGCCCGAGGCCGGCCGGTCCGCTGCCAGCGGGGGGCGCAGGACGATGGCCTCCAGGGCGGAGAACCGGCTCTGAAAGGCAGCCAGCTCCTGCCGCACCAGGTTCAGGACCCGGTCCTCAGCAGGTACTGGCCGCCCCTGTTGCGGCCCCTCCTGCGGCACTTCCCGGGGGCCGGCTGCTCGCAGCCCGGCCAGGTCCGCTCGGAGCTCCTCGTTCTCCTTTCGGAGGAGCTCCATGGCAGCCGTCAAGCGGGCCACCTCCGCCCGCATTTCCGACATGCCGTCCGGCGGAGGCCCGAAGTGGATGGCCTCCGCTGCCGCCAAGATGGAGGCCTTTGCCGAGACTATGGCCCTGTTTTTCGAAGTTTGCAACTTCTTAAGGGCCACGTCCCGGATCGCGGCCTCCACGACCGCCGCAAACCTCTTTATGCGGTCCGCTTCAGGGCCACCGCTTACCTCAGCCGCCTCGTCGCTTGAGGGCCCTGATTCGACCACGCGACCGGTCCCCCCCTCCTTTTTTGCGGGCTCCTTCGCTTTTTCAGCCGCCTCCCGAGCAGTGAGCCCCCTCCCTAAGCCTCGCTCTCGGGCTCCTCCGCGCCTGCTGGTGGGGATCTTCCTGGCCGAAGCCAGCTCCCAGTCACAGGACGACCCCTGGCCGTCCACTGACCTTGGCCGCTTGCCCTGTGCCTTTCTCTTGGCAGCGGCCGTCTTCTGGTCACGGCGAGAGCTCACTGAGCCTCCCGTGCTCCCTCCTCCAGATGCGGCGTCGGACTCCGACCCCGCATCACTCCTCACTTCGTCGTTTGGTTTTGGTATGTTTTTTAAAAAATTTATCTATGATTGTTCCCACGAGTACTAAACTTTGTTTACCTGCTCAAATTTCGGTGGTTCGCACTAGCGACTAAATCAAGCTACCCATTAGCCAAGCTTACTACCTCCCTCACGGTGCGCCGCCGCTTGGAGGTTTGGGGAATTTTTTATAGAGGTTAATCTTCCTCGCGGTCCGGGCGGTTAAGCCAAGACCCTCGACCCCCGTCAAAAGTCAGAGACATGACCTTGACAATCTTCGGGGCTACGATATTAACGGTGGCAGGAGGGGGGGGGGTTATCCCCTCCTGCCTGCCCGGCGGCAGGGTAAGTGCACACCAGGCCCGCTCTTACTCCACACAGTAGCCGCTCTGCTCCTCATAGCGGCTTGTGTGGAGCGTTCCTCTTGGCAGAACATTAGCATGCGGGCAGCGAGATCTCATTGGGAAAAAATCCCACTGAGAAATAGCTGCCCGCACCCCAGGATGCACCGGCCCGAAAACTGGTCTTCCCCCCGGACGTATCCAGAAGGGAACTCCAGTCCCCAGGCACACGTGGAGGTTTTCTGCCCTGGCACCCCAGATTGAGCACGCCTTACCGACACGAGCGAGTCATTCCATAACCGTTCTGCTTGAACAGTAAAAGATTTGTCAACGAAACTGGTGGAATGCATCGGCATCTCTAGTCTCAGGTTTTCCGATGACCTCAGATATCTATTATGTGTGTCATGAAGGAACTTGAAACGTTCTTTAAGATAAGAAGGCGTTTTAGGATTAAACAAAATACTGTAGAGATGAAATAAGATATGAGAATTCCGGCGAAGACGTATGGGAAGCCACTTGAGCTTTGTACGAGATCCTGATATGTGATCATATTTGCGCAGGACAAATATAAATCTTATGCAAACGTTTTGAAGTCGCTCAAGTTTATCTAGTTGTGTCTCAGTAAGATCTGGATAACTGCTATCAGCGTAGTCAAGGATGGGAAGTAAAAGGGATTGTGCAAGCGCAGTTTTAGTGGCAGTTGGAAGAAAGTTCTTCGTCGTTGTTCTCTGTCTCAGTGACTTACCAGATGCAAACATTTTACGACTTACCACCTGTAGCTGAGGACTCAAGGAAAGATGTTTGTCGATCCAAACCTTAAGGTTCCCTCCCTGGGGTAGCGGGATCGTCCGAAAGGGTTACCGCTGCCCTGGTACATAAAGGGCTAAGGAAGGAACACGGGTGGGTTTTAGTCAGTAAGAGTCTGACACTCCCTTCTGCTCCACCCAGAGCGGGAGGAGTCATTTGATGATTTCCCATCCACAAAAAAAAAAGAAAAAAAGGTTCCCTCCCTAAGGGTACCTTTTCGCTGAATGGAATAGCAGTTCCGTTAAATTGAACCTGGGCAAGCTGCGACCAGTTTATCTTGGGGATCATCCTTGAGCTGGCAACGACAATGAGCTGAGTCTTCGATGGGTTAACCTGCTACCCATACGCCTCACTCCACTCACAGATTGCAACCAAATCCTTGTTGATAATGTGAACAGCATCAGCCAAATTCGAGTGGCCAGCTTGTTTATAAATTTGCAAATCGTCTGCATAAAGGTGGTAGGAAGAAAGAAGTTTTTTTTTCGTAATGGAGTTTATAAATATTGCAAAAAGTAAAGGAGATAAAAGGCTACCCTGCCCCAACAGATTCGACATTCATAGCGATCGTCCAAATAAATCAAAGATCAAAGTCCCGTCACTCCATACATTTCACCTGTCGATCCGGGACTTTGCGACCGAATTCGGTCGTAAAGCTATCGCTATGAATGTCGAGACTGCACCCCTGAGGTACACCGGTAGAACTATAACACCACGAAGAGCAAGACTCTTCTATGCATATACGTTGCCGGCGGCCATACAGGTAACTACGAAACCAGTCAATCGCCGATGGAGATATATTAAGCGAGCGAAGCATGCCAAGCAGGATATCGAAACCGACAGTATTGAATGCATTGCTAAAATCTAGTAAGCAAAGAACTGTCAGATTTCCTTCCTCCATGCCTAATTGTATGTCATCAGTGACGTTAACTAAAGCTGTAGTGGTACTGTGACCAGGACGAAAACCGGATTGGAAAGGATTCGGCAGATTATGATTACAAAGAAAAGTACTAAGCTGATTGTGGACAAGGCGTTCTAGGACTTTGGAGAAGAAAGGCAAGATGGATATGGGACGGTATTCTGAAAATGAAGTAGGATTGGATTTTTTGGGTAAAGGAATGACTGGCTTCTTTCCACATCGATGTAAAGGCACCATAGGATATAGAGTAGTTCAGGATATAGCATAGGATAGGAAGAGAAAGATTTCGTCGAGGACAGGGTGTATCATTTTCCGACTTACACAATCACTACCGACTGCGTTAGACGTGATTGAAACTATGCTCTTCTTAACAAAATCAGAGAATTGACTAAAAATAAATGGGGGATGGTCTGGAGTTGAAAGATAGTTAACAGTAGCTGCCTTCATGGTCCCATTACAGTGGGACGAGGATGTGTTAATTCAGTAGATCAATATCAAAGTCTTTAGGAATCGATTCTTAGTTAGTGTGTTAGTTCATACCAACTTACCACTATTGCCCTACGATTGATCACAAAATCAAATCTACATTTCCAGTATCATACTTAATTTTAAAAAAGATATTATTTTTTCATGACTCTGGTAGTCTCTCCTTCTGGTAGTTTCTGAGTTCAACTCCTAGTTGTCCGTTGATTGTAAACTCGCATGGTACCTGAGGCTCATCATGATCATACTCCTGGCTTTATCCCAGTATTAATTAACCGAAAGATTTCTGTCAATATCCCAATAGAAATCAAAACTAGTGCGAGTTTACCACCGGCAACGTATAATCAAGTGCAATTAGACCGACAAGCTTTTATTAAACTTGACTTACTTGAAATGATGTTATGGCATAATAGTGTGACCTGTGTGCATCCATTCAAATTATATTTGGCATGCATGTCCGTCGATCATTTTCTAAGAATTGCGATTGTTTTTTTTTTCAAATGACAATGGGCTAAAATGTTTGGGGTTTGGTCAAAATGTCTACCACAAACGACAAAAATTCGTCAAATTGTAAGTTATTCAAAAACGCCCTTATTTTTTCACCTCACGAGACTTTTTTTGTTAACCTCTTGAACTTAACAAAAAAAAGTCTCATGAAAATACGTCCACTATAAACTTCGTTCCAGTTTTTTAAGCTAATGGCACTCGACTAATATTATAGTCGTGGATTTTTCACCAAAGGACGTCCATTGACACAGTTATTGTTAGCTTGAATCACCATACAACTTTTGTTAAGACGTTTCTTAAAGAATGTGTTAAAGTTTGGTTCGATCTTACTATGGTATTGATAGAACGGATGACGTTCAAAATCCTAACCGTAAAATTTTAGTCGCTGTAACCGTTTGGTCATAACACTCACAGAACCAGCTTCTGATGTAAATTCCTGCACAGTGCACACGTTTCGATTCGAGCTCGTATCGCAAACCCGAGTCACTTAAAAATATGATTTTATCCAACTCTTTTCGATATATTTACAGTTTTTCGGAGTACGTGGAGCATATTTGTTAGCACAATCGGAGCATTCGTTAATGAAGTGGTTAGCTGTGGGTTGGGCATCTTTGACGTTTTTAATTGTAACTTCAATGAACATAAATTCGATAGCTGGTTTTTTAATGAGGAATGTAAGTAACTTTCATGTTTTAGGTTAATAAAACACCATCCGATGCGTATTTAAGGGGGATGCGCTATGTAGCCCGCGAAATTCAATTTTTCTCACGTTTTTTTTGCAATTTGCGGGTTATTGTCAGGTTGTATGTTGAACAAAATATGATTCGCAGGCGTATATGTATTTGCAGAATTATAATCATTAAAATCAGCAATACAACCCCCTAAGTTCATATAATTCTATTGATTAATGTTTCGAAATAGTCATTCAATAGGATTAATTATGAACTTAGAGGGTTGTATTGATGATTTTAATGATTATAATTCTGTAGTCACATTTCTTACGCTCGCGAATCATATTTTTATCAACATGACACTGACCTGCAAATGAAAAAAAACGTAAAAAACGGTTTGATGATTTTTATATGGAGGCTGGCATACCTACTGTCGCGCACTTTTGAAAATGGCGGCCACGCTTGAAACCTATACAAATCGATGCCTGACATCAATGTAAACAGAAAACATAATAAGAAAAAACCCTATATTATCACGTTTCCGAGATATTATTAACGTTCAAAGTTGATCACATGACATCCATTTTTTTTTAAATTGCGTACATCTTCTTGCATACATGTGATTAATTTAGACTTACAGAGTGATTATTTCAAACATCGCAACAAGATGTAAGCAAAATGGCGGACAGATTGGTATGCCGCGGACCTTCAAAGCCCTTTCCTTAGTATAATTATAGCAAAGCCCCTTACTTTAGTATATATTTGAGTTAGTTAATAATACATATTTCGTTATTTTACTTATAGCATTTAATGCAAGGCGATCTGCCCAGGTTCGACGAATCCAGATTCTACGGGTTCGTCAGTCAGTGCCAGGCTGGCGGAAAACCGTGGCGATAGCGTTCTGTATATGAGCTGAGAAAGCCGCAAATAGATGTACAGACGCCAGCACATCAAGCTACTACAATCTGTCAAATTTCTTTAATAGATTTCAACTTTATCGCTAAAGCATTAAGGTTCAAGGTTCGTTGGGAAAATTTGACAGTTTCGGGTAGGTTGACCTGTGGCGTCTGTACATTTGTATTTCATCCTGTGCTTTTAAGCGTTGTTCCAGGCTATGCACACGCTTTTTTTTTGTTCGTCGAACCTGTCGACTAATGGCCGTATCTCTGTACAAAAGTTCGTGTTCAAAGACTTATTAATAACATTGTCTTATCTTTCTAGAATTTAGCCGGTGTGTTTAGATCACATAGAAATTATGGTCCTCCACAGGTCGAAGATCGAAAACGAAGATTGTATTTCAGTGAATTTACACGGCTAAGAAAATGCAAACATAAATGTTTGATTATTGATGTAAGTAGGTACCTACCTAGTTACTAAACTAGAAAATTTAAAAACAAACTTATGGTGTACAAAGTGTAAGTCTACCTACGCGATCAAAATGTAGGGAACAGCTGTTTATGGTTTATTTTTCAGTTTTGCGAGTTACATACTATAAGACAGTGCAGTGGGTACTCATGAAATGGACAAGTTTTACTCCCGCTGTAAAAGTTATCCATTTCATGAGTACTCACTGCACTGTCTTATAGTATATTCGTCGTTACTCCTAACACTGTATATTGATTTCTTATTGCAATGATAACATTTTATAAGTTGCAATATTTACAAGAAACTAAAAAAAAAAAATGTGTCGTAAGATCGTAGCCGGTGGCGTTCTGTAATTCTGTGTAACGAATGAACCTAATGGGGGTGGACAGTGCGTGTCGGACCTTTTCGGAGCGTGTAGCTCAAAAACGGTTGGAAATTCGGCAAAGTGTATAGAATACGAGTTGTAGTAATTTTATGAGCATTTATTTGTTTTGGTTTAATATGTAAGCGAAGAGTCCAAAAGTGGGAACTTTGGGCTTTGGCTCACCTAGGCGTCAGGACTTTTAGTATGTTCACTCCCTAAGCACCCTGAACAAGTTTCTGAAGGAATTGCTTAGGTCCCTACTCACGCACTCTACAAAAAATCAAAATTATCAGTATCAAAATTTTTCTTTAGAGAAGTGGATACGCTGACACTCTTGTCAGCGTATCCACTTCTCTGAAGAAAATTTTTGTTACGATAGAAGATCCCGCCGATCGCCGTCGAGGTAGACCACGGCGAAGGTGGTGCGACGATGTTGTAACATTTGCAGGGCCAACATGGCCAGAGATCGCACAAGACAAGGAGGTTTGGAACAAACAAGGGGAGGCCTTTGACACAATGTAGGCTAAAAAAAAGTATTTATCGTGAGTGTCTTGTTGTGTGTGTCAATTTTCATAACGATTAGTTTAGTGATTCTGGCGTGAATAGGTAACAGTCAGACAGGGTTACTTTCGAATATATGTACAATATTAGTATGGATAATAGTTTCAATACGGAAAGACCACAATAATGAACACAGGCCACTTCTGGCATAAACCCTTTGACGAAACTGCCTTGTATAGCCTTTTTTAGGTTTTTGTCGGGGCTCTTGGCTTATACATTAAATTGGGGGAGTCTAATATTGATGATTTTTTATAGTTATTAACCCCCGACTTTATAAGTTTGAAGGATTGGTCGTTGTCTCTCTAGGTATAAAAAATGATTTCGTTTTTCAGGAATGCATTGAATGTAGTCATCAAAAGTTAATTCTCGAGAGCACGGTAAGACTTTCATCTAGGTCTTCGGATGCATCATTAATGAACATTTACGATGCAAAGACTACGAGTGACGTCAACTTGGCTCCACCATCATGATGAGATCATTGACTGTCTGTTCTATTTAAGAGTTTGTTTAGGCTAAGTTCGTTATAGATATATGATATATATTTTTGTGAGTATTTATTTGTATAATTTAAACCCCTTTTAGAAAAAGGTATGGTTATAAAAAAAAAACAGCCTAGAACCGTCCACGGAAGTACGAGTACCTATGGTAGTAAAATAAAATCCTTTCATAATTTCACTACACCATTGTTAAGCGGTGTACAAAACACACCTTCTTTCCACTTTTAATGGATATAGTGCCAATAGTCTCCAAGTTAAAATGTGTATTATCATCGGGCGGACGAACAGACAGACATGAAGAAATTTTAATAAGGGCTCCGGTTTTGCCATTTGGCTACAGAACCGTAAATATAACAGTGAATGAAAGTAATCGATTTAGGCTGATTTTCCCAATGCCAGATAATTTTATCCGAGGAATGATTTTGAATTTTTGACAGTTTTTCCATACAAAATCTGTCAGACGTCAATTTTATTCCACGAATAAAAATGATCTGCCGATTGAAAAATCAGTTCTTCGAAACACAATAATAGTCACCGAGTACCTACGACCTTCCTGCTTTGTCGCCAGACTCTGGACTCAATCTGAGGCCCCATGACCATGAACAAATGCAAACTAAGATGCGTCACTTCGTATTTGCTAAGGGTATGAAACAGCGCAGTCCCTATAAACTATCGTATGTAACGAAACCATGAAGAGGTTTTTATCACGTATTCTGGAGTTGTTTGACTGAAACTGAAGACTGAAGCTCGTGGTTAAGTGAGGAGCGCGTAGCTAAGTAATAACAGCCGCATGGACTGATCGATCAGATTAAGCTACGCTTGCCGCAGTCGGTCCGTGGATGGTTGACCATCTTTACATACCGAGACCCTTCGATGTTTCGGAAAGCACGTTAAGCCGTTGGGCCCCGCTGTCATTCTGGATGGATCTTTGACAGTCGTTTCGGGTCGTCAGAAGCCCGACAGTCTTGACAACCAGTTTTACCAAGAGGTATCGTGTTACCCAGTAACTGGGTTGTGGAGGTCAGAAAGGCAGTCGCTCCATGTAAAATACTGGTATTCAGCTGCATCTGGTTAGAGTGGAACTGTAGAAGCTGACCAAAACATAGTTGGGAAAGGGTTAGGAAGAAATAAGCTTTTTGAAGGACTCTGACAAAGATAGGTTTAGAAGTAGGCAGATAGGGTTTAGAAGTAGGCAATAGGGTTTAGAAGTAGGCAGATAGGGTTGGAGTTTGATGCTAATTCCTGTATTATCCCTTTTTGAACCAATTTAATTTCTGTGCGAAGTTTTTTGTACACTTTTCCTTCCAGAGCTACACTAGTTTGAATCCACTATATTAATGAATATACTAATTCTGGATACACCTGTTTCGGTGTTAGGTGTTACCGGTTTGGGACTACACTTCCATACAATTGCTGTTGGTGGGCCCATGAATTCAATTTGAGGAACCTTTTTGCAACTTCATTAAGGCCTTAGTCCTTTTGAACCTCCTCGAGTAATTTTTGACCCGTTTTGGATATCCACAGTCTGAGAACCTGTGCCTAACTTCGCTGGAACACCGTAAAGAGGAGCTTTGCTCTCTCGATCTCATCAATGAATGCTTCAACTTCTGTTTCTAACTTATCCTCTTCATCTCAGTCCCGCTTGTTTAAGGGCACCCATGTGTCTGATCCTGTTTGGGAATTCCACCATCTACCACTTCCATACTTTCCGACTGCATACGAGTACCTATCTTGGGTTGCCAAGTAATCACGAGAGACAGATCGCAACTTCGCATCTTCATCTGGTAGGAGATTCTTGTCCTGATTAATTTTAATTCTGAGGTGTGGCCGGTTTAAAATGTAACTTAATAATATAACGACCTTCGGGATCTCGTTGAGTCTGAGAGGCTTTGACAATCTTTACTGAAATGAACAAATCCAAACTAATAGTTGGTATATGCCAAAGGCTATGCAAATAAAAAAATAAAAAGAATAAAATCCTTTTATTTCAAACATTGGTCCATAATATGTTAGTAAAATAATAAAAAAAACTATGTTACTGGTTACTGTTATAAGATGCGACACGATACGATTTATTTAACCTCCTTGGTGTACAATTATTTGGTTTGGCAATAATAGCAACCCGTTTAAAAGTGCATAGTATAATCAGCCTATAATGTTCCCACTGCTGGGACACTGGCCTCCTCTCTGTGAGAGGGAGGTGGCCGTAATCCACCAGGAGGGCCCAGTGCGGGTGGGTAGATGTCACATGTCTTCGAATTTTTGGTTTTAGGACATGCCGGTTTCCTCACGATGTTTTCGTTCACCGTTTTGAGAGCGCTGATGATGTAATAATTTTCACCAAGTAAAGCCCCTGTCTGGGTTCGAAACTAGGACCTACAACTGGTAAGTCGCGGCCGGTTCCACTGGGCCACTACTGCTCACAAAAAGTGCATTTATACGTTTTATTTTTTAGGAAGATCCGATAGATATTCTATTTGATGAATATTTCATGTTGATTTGAGATATAAAGCAGTAAAGTAATATCCGAAATCCGTGCATTTCGTCATAATATCATGAGTTCTGCATGTGAACAGACAATTCTACGTGTTCCAAGAGATGCACGAGTACATCCCGATTGTCCAGAGATTACGTTCTAACAAATGAATGCGTTTTTTTTTAAATAATAGCAGCATCATTCAGCCAAGGGGCAAACAGCATAGACTCCTCAAAGGTGGACCGATGATCTGGTGAAAGCCGCGGGAATCCAATGTATGCACGAGGCATATAGGTAATTAAATATGATTAAAAGTAATTCGGATTGTTGCAGGAGGCGTTCTGTAGTTTCTACCTAAGTGCCTTCCCCCATGGGAAGAAGGGGTGTGTTTATGGATGTATGTAAAAGTAATCTTAATTTTATGTGAAGTCGCGGGCAGTAGTACCAAATTCTCGGGCATCCCTGTAAAAATAGTTAGCAATACCAAAAAGGCATTGAATTCTCCAAATACACTAGGTTTGGTTCAAACAGGCGGGCTTTTAGTTTGGTACGGGGCGCTATACAGGGCGTCCCACGGCTATGCCACATGGAGGGAAAGTACCTTGAATATTGTAGATGAAACATTCTACTGAAAGAAGACATTATTTTAATTTAAAAAACAATTTAAACTACATTCATAGATTTTTAAATTTACATGGTTGAACCGGGAACCGAACCCGCTACACGAGAAAAAAAAATTACCATGTAGCTTTATCATATCGATCGAAAGGCTTTATCATAAGGATTATTTTTTGCTAAATAACATTGTGTCAGAAATAAAAGGAAGACCATGAATTTTAGCATATGATGTGAAATTTTAGCATATGATGTGAAATTTTGTTCAGAAAAATAAAAAGTTGACATTGCCGTAAGGACATACAATTAATAAAAATGATAACAGTGAAATCTTAATAAAACGGGTTAAAAGCCTTAAAAACGGCCCTTAAAAACTTGGGTGGGTAAATCGTTCGAGACTAGAGCTGCCATGAATATTCGGCGTATTTGGTTACTTTTTTAATATTGTTTTCGGCCTGGAGTTCACTTAATTCACCGGGGTCAATTCACCTAGGTGCATTAACTATACTATTCGTAAACTTTAATCACTACTTGTAGCTACATTTATAATTAAAAGTTCAGTCTATATTTTTTAAGTAAACTTTATTCACCTAAAATTTAATAGATAACTCTTATAACTAAATTGGAACTTACTTGCTATGTAAAAGTTGTAAAGGGCGTTCATGCCCTATAACTATAGTGCGCGCGGAAGTAGTTGGCCGCGCCTTAGGTGGCGACAGGGGTGAGGGGGCGGGGTGCCTACTGCTCGCAACGCACATGAGATTAGACAGTGATGACCAATCTCGAGATATCGTGAACAATCATTGTTTATTATTGAAAAGAATAAATAAAAACAATTGAACTTTTAGAAGTTTATATTGTACCTACATATCTAATTATATTGTAATTAATAGTAAAATAAACCAAAACCAAATTAAGTATATGAAATTATTCTGACATATTTTAATGATATATGAAATTATTTAATTAATATATACTTATATGAAATTACTCTGTCATATCCTCTGAATCACTTGATTCTGAACTCTCTGAACTTGATTCAGAATCATCTTGTAAGTTTATAATGATTTCGTCCATCATAGTATCAAATCTCATATCATGATTCCAGTATTCATGTTCGTTTTTTTGTACGTGGTCATCGCATTTTTGCCAGTGTTCAGCAGAGAATTCGGAAAATAGCCTTGTTAGAATTGTAGTTTTCTCGTCCAATGTAGCATTAATGTGATCTCTGGCCACGAAATCGGCTCGATCACACGAGCTCGATTGGGTTGAGGTCTGGATGATATGGAGGTAGTCTTAGAACAGTATGACCTGCAGCTTTCAGAAGTTCATCAATCGTGTATATTTTTTATGATTGGGTCGTATTAATCAACCTCAAGAGTTTGGGTTTGATCATCGTGGGAGAAAATGGCACGTTATGATTTTGCAACCAGTTCTGCATATTAATTTTCAAACGGTTTCTTCTCAACTTACACACAATGATAGGCAGCATTATCCATAATTATGACTGAGTTAGGTGGAAGTTTAGGTATTAATTTTCGATCAAACCAGTTGTAAAAATTTGTAGAGTTCATGTCTCCATGATAATCCCCCGTTTTTGAATCTGATTTAAAAATTAGCAAAGCATCGTCAACTAACCCTTTCCGGCTTCCAGCGTGAACTATTATTAAATGCCTTCCTTTGCCTATAGCTGCATAAATTCCAGGCTCCGACGAAGATTGCCAACATTTTTGGACATTGTGACTTTGGTTAACGTAAGTTTCGTCCAAAAAGAATATATTTCGTTTGTCTTCTCTGAATTTTCTCATGGCCCTCAACAATGTTTGGTCTCTCTATTAAAAGGGATCTCTTCGATTTACATTTTTTTAATGATTATCCCAGTTTGTGCAAAAGTTCTCTTAAAAAAGTTAATCCGAAATCTAAAATATTATCCTCTTTTAACACGGCATCTAGTTTTCGTAGACTTGGTTTTTTTTTCTCTACCGTATAAAACTGATTTATTTTTCTTCTTATCACTCCTAAATCAAAATCATCAACTTGTATTTTCTTTTTTATTTCTGTTGGTCTCCGCGGAGAACTAAATTTTGCTTCCCCTGTATTTTGCAAGGAAGTTTTTCTTTCAGCAATCACTCTCCTTACACTTCGTTCTGATATCCCTGTTGCTTCTGCTACAAATTTATGTATATTCGCATCAGTTTTATATTCTAAACTGTTGACATCGGCTTTCCGTTTTTTAAAAAACGTATGCACATTAAATATTATTTCCTTAGATCGTCTTTTTATCGGCGGACTCATCTCTAAACTAGTCGGAACTTTAAACGCGTGTTGCCGTCGCGCAGTACGGCGCCGCACTGAGTAATGACAGCAAGCGCCCCCGCCTCCGTCCCACCGCTCACATACCTAAGGCGCGGCCAACTAGTTCCGCGCGCACTATAGCAACGGCATCGAAAAAAAAATTTTTTAGTAGGTATTGAATTTATTAAGAGAATTAAAATGTTTTTCATCCAAGAACTCCAGTTATATGTGTACTATTAATGTTACAGTTACATGTGTACTGTGTAAGAAACTTTAATTTAACACGTTTTAACGAACCCTTTCTAGAAAATGATCCACAGTCAAAGTCAAAGTCAAATCATTTATTTCAAATAGGCACATAAAAGGCACTTTTGAACGTCAAAAATAAAATTATAATAAAATTGATTCTAGTCGCCCCTTCCAAAAGGTAGTTTTCGTATGGAGAAGAATGGGCAAGAAACTCCACCGTTACTCTTTTAAAATGTTTTACAATATATTGCATACATTATTTATATAATTATATGTGAAGACGATGCACCCAAAAATAAACTTACTATACCACAATAGGTAAAAGAATTAAAATGGATAAATGTAACCATGACATATAGATCAACTATGTGATAGATACATGGTGCTCACATATTCACAAACATTCCAAACGTAGACGATTTTCATAAATAAATAAGGAGTAATAAGTCCGGGTGTGACCCCAAGTAATTACAGAATGTAAATCAATGTCAAAAAAAAAAAAAAAGAATAAATTATACAATTACATTAGCAACCAGTTTGATTTTGTCTAGACTCTAGAGATTGTCCTATGGAGCAAGACCAGCATGTTTCCAAGCATTCTTATCTTGGATATAATCCTCTAATTTGTAATATCCTTGCTTACAAAGTGTAATTTTAATATAAGTTTTAAATTTTCTTTCATTTAATTGCAATATTTCACAAGGTATTTTGTTGTAACATTTAACACAGTACCCCATAAAAGATGTATGAACTTTAGATAATCTGAAAAAAGGTTGATCTAATTTATCTTTATTTCTAGTATTAAAATTATGTCTATCACTTATTTTATTAAAAAGATGTTGATTTTTTCTTACATACATAATATTTTCATAAATGAATTGGCAAGGTACCGTCATAATATTAATCCTTTTAAATAGTTCCCTAAGAGATTCGCGGCGACGTAGATTGTAAATGGCTCTGACAGCTCTCTTTTGCAAAATAAAAATGGATTCAATGTCAGCAGCCCGACCCCACAGTAAAATGCCATATGACATAATACTGTGGAAGTAACTAAAATAGACCAAGCGCGCGGTTTCTTCGTCTGTTAATTGTCTTATCTTTCTAACAGCATATGCGGCCGAGCTTAGCCGCCCCGCAATAGATGTTATATGAGGTCCCCATTGTAATTTCTCGTCTAGCGTGATTCCTAGGAAAACTGTCTGATTAACAAATTCTAATTTTTGGCCATTCCATACGATGTCACATTCGCTACTTCTAACATTAGGTAATTTAAATCTAATGCATTTTGTTTTTTTTTCATTAAGTACTAAATTATTAACCGTAAACCAATCTTGGACCTGAAGAATAGAGTTATTCACGTCGTCAAGATTTTGTGACCGTCGGTCTATTTTAAAGATCAATGATGTGTCATCTGCAAATAACACCATCTTCGGTTGATTTTGAAGTAATTGGGGTAAATCATTAATATAAACTAAAAAGAGGAATGGACCCAATATCGAACCTTGAGGAACGCCCATTGTCATTTCAGAACCCAATGAGTTTACGCCATTTACTTGGATTTTAACCTTTCTATCTTTCAGGTATGATCTTAACAAGTCAAGTGCTGTTTTCCTAATCCCATAGTGCTCGAGTTTCATCAGAAGTGTTTCATGGTTTACGCAATCGAACGCCTTAGAGAGATCGCAAAAGATTCCAATAGCATCTTGTGCTTCTTCCCAGGCGTTAAAAATGTTCTTCATTAGGGTAACACCGGCGTCAGTGGTACAACGCCCTTTGGTGAAGCCGTACTGGTGTTCATGAAAGATGTAATTTTTATTAAAGTGACGTAACATTTGATTGAGCATCAACTTTTCAAACACCTTACTGAGAACTGGCAGAATTGACACAGGTCTATAATTGTTGGGATCTTTACTATCACCGGATTTGAACAATGGTACTACTTTACTATGTTTCATAAGATCCGGAAAGACTCCTTGGTCAACACTGGTGTTAAATATGAAAGCTAAATAGGGCGCAATGGTTTCGATGAGAGATCTACAGACTTTTACAGACATACCCCAGAGATCTTCTGTTGATTTAATTTTAAGATCTTTAAAAGCTCTTATAACAGCCTGGGGGTTTGTATGCTGAAACCTAAGCTCCGAAGGGCATGCCTTTACATTCCTTTTAAGTAAGGCAGCAGAAAGCGTGGGGGAAGAATTTAAAGCTTCAGTAGTTTTAAGGGGAATATTAGCAAAGAAGTTTTCAAATTCCTGAGCTATTTCTACATCTGAATTGATGGGGCCATGTGCAGTCTCTAAATTAAGTTCACTATTTCGCTGTTTTTTCCTACCTGTTTCATTATTTATTATTTGCCAGGTAGTTTTTATTTTATCATCAGCTGATTTTATTTTATTGCTTATATAAAGAGCTTTAGCTCTTTGGCACACCCTTTTAAAAGTTTTTGAATATTTTGCAACATACTGATGAAAGTTCGTATTTTTCATATGTTGCTTTAAGCCATACAGTTCAAAAAGTTTTTCCCTGCTTTTACGAATACCTGGAGTAGCCCAGTCACTGAATAAAAACTTTGTGTAAATACTTTTAGTTTTCAATGGAAAAGTGTCATAAAATTGCGAGTTTAATAGTGAAAAGAACTCGGCGTAGAACTCATTGGGGTCATCTATATTATTAAAAACTCATTTGTGACAAAAAGTCATTTGTCCATCCAGCAGATTTAGCTGGGCCTCTTGAATAATTTGATCATTTATTACACTATTAGATTTGCGTGGTTTTGGTTTCGAGTTAGCAGAAAAGAAGCAATAAGTATGTGACCCCTACAGTTTTGAATAATATCGAATGGCTAAGAAAAGATAATAGTGGAATTAGTAAGCGATCACTAAAGATTAAATTAAAAACTGAACTGCTTAATGAAATTGTCGCAACATGCGACAATAATTAATAATTAGTTGTGCTGCTGTAATTTATAATCTTCTTACCGCCCATTTAATGTATAATATATGTATCTATCTACTTCTTAGATGTTTGATCAGATTGTGTATTATACCAAATGTTTTAAGACAAGCGCTAATCCTGCCGACAAACTGTCACGCAGTTTGGCAGGTTTATGAAATGTGTACAAGTATTTGGTTCAGAATAAATAAATTATTATATTATCTTTTTTAAAGGCCACAGTCAGGTCTGATAAGTTGCGGTTATATTTTTAAATATTTTTACTCAACAAAGTATGCCACCCTTCAACGTAATTGTAGGTTCGATGGCGCTCTCCAAAAACAGACCATTGTTTTGGAACGGATTGCTGTAACCAAACCTTTTTAAAATATTTTTAAAATGGTTGCAAATATTCGTAATTGCTGAATATTTGTTTTTTGTATTTCCAGCTTTCATAAATTTTGTCTTTTGGTAACAAGGCCAAACTGCGGCATAAAAATACACACCGGCGATTGTGCTTTGCATGAAATATATTCATTGGTTTGGCTTTTCTTTTCAAGCATTCTTGGAAATGGTAAAAACAACCTTTGATTGTTATTTTGGGAAAACCTGTGGAAATTCCTTTAATAGCGCTTTGTTCAAAATCACAGGTATATTTCTGTGGCCTCCAGTCATTTATTCTTGATTTCAGCATTTCAAATAAAATAAAGTATGTCTTATAACTTTTATGGGACATTAAGGCATATAAAAGAGGTTTTGTATAGGTTGTCTTCGACCAACTGCCACAACCTCCATGTATTGTATAAATTTGGCAAAAGGGAGAAACACAAATTTTGAATGTTCCATCTCCAAAAAAATGACGCTTTTTCTTAATCGATACAATACCTTCCCGTGATGCGAACAATATGATTCTCATATCGTCTGCATTGTAATCGCCAAGAAGGAAATCTTCAAATTTTGGTGGTATTTAATGCCTGCTACATCTTCATGATAATGCAACCTTGGGAACTTTAATTTGTTCAAAAGATGGTTCTTCATGAACATGATCCAGTATTTTTGTAAGCATCCACAGCTTCATCATATAGTTTTGTTACCGGTTCATCAGTGGTAATTACTTTTTGCTTGCATATTTCTAACTGCTCCGCCCATACGTTTTTGGCTTCGTCCTTGATACGGCTTGTTATATGTGTGGTATATTTAATAATTTCACCGTTCTATAAAAAATAAACATATCTTTATATGACAAAATAATATTCCACATACAAATAATAGATAAGTGACTAGAAATGCTAACGACTGTTTAAACTTACGTTTATCGTGATAGAGCCAGCGCATTTTTTATTACAGCATCTCCACCAATTCGCACCAGAATTGTAGGTTTTCTTTCTAAAATATTGTCGACCATCATACAATAACACCACCCCTCGACCTCTGTGTATGCGTTTAAGCTCCAACATTATGAAGATGGCTGAGTTCAGTTGCTTACAATTTTATTTGTAAATAAAAAACAACAATAGGGAAAAAACGCAAAAAAAAAAATCTATAGGGTATCTTAATAATGTCAATAATCATGAACATTTTCCTTATTAAAGTGGCCAGCGTCCCTTTGTTTGAAAAAGTTTATACCACATAAATAAGTGAATAAAGTTTACTTTCAGTATACTTAATGCACCCAGATGAATTAGCCGAATAAAGTTTACTTTTCGTATACTTAGTGCACCTGGGTGAATAATATTTACAAAAATTATGGTTAATGCAACTAGGTGAATTAACCCAGGTGAATTAAGTAAACTCCACGGTTTTCGGTTGTTTTAATGTTACGTACTATTCGGCCGAATATCAAATTATGAAATAAAAATGCCCATATTACTCAAAAATATATTTACTTTAATCACAATGTTTTACACTTTATTCTTAAAAAGCGTGTTAAAAATGGTATAAGTTGTGATGAATGAAAACATATTTTTCAGCATTTGCTTTTGGTTTCGTTCGAGCAAACAATTGCATTTTTCCTTATAAACTATACCTGATTCTAAAACTAGCCTCTAAATATAAACTAATGCCGGAAGACTATAGATAAATCTTACCGACTTCTGTCAGACTTGAATACTATTTTGCGTTTTCTGACCATCACTTGTGGGCAGTGGTAGGACGAGCCATCCGATCTAGGCGAACAGTTTTAAAATAATAATAAATATTTATTCAAAAGTACAAATTGGTAAAATACAGTATAAATATTAGAAATAATATAGGTATTGCAAAGTATGATGCCTGTACTAGGATACACCTGTATCACAGGCGGCACGAGTACTTAAAATTACTATTTGGACAACTGATTTCATTATTTATTTATTTTTAATTTTTATTAAAAAAAATTACAAGTTCCTTAACTTAAACAAAGCACACAATTAGACCTCTGGGGCCTGTCTTAACATGCCATGGCCTGAGATTTGATCAACGCGCTATTAACAGCTAAGTTATAATCGAATTGATGTAATGTTCTTTCAGCTTACGCTTTATGTTTTTACTATTCATTGACTCTCTAATGTCTGCAGGTATTTGGTTTAATAAATTGGGTATTGTGAAGGAAGCGGTACGCCTGCCATAAAAGTTATTTTTGCGTGGCAAGTGAAATGATTTTGATTTGCCTTGTCGTGTATTCACGCTATATTTAACTGGAATTTGAATATCACTGTTATCAAAATGTTCTACTCGTATGAGGAACATATACGCGGCACGCGCTAAAACAGGTTATACTTTGCAGTGTTTAAATAACCCTCTGTAATTGTCTAGGTTGACATAGCTTGGTACTACAAGTTTCAACAAATGTGTTTGCAAATTATGTATTTTATTTAGGTGAGTTTTAAATGTGCGACAATAACTGGTGAGTCCATAGGATATTATCGATTCAGCTAGAGCTGTGTAAATTTGAAGGAGGGTTCTGTACGGTATATTGCGCTTTATAATAGAAAATTTGGTAAGTAGGTACCGCACGCAACCTGCCGCAAACCGATTCCACCTGGTAACTCCAGTTGAATCGGTTATCAATTATTAATCCCAAATAGGTATGATATGGGACTTGCTCTATAGGCGAGCAGTGGCAGTCTGGCACGTTTTTATGCAGACAATCATGACTATGAGCTATGATTTGAAAGGGATGGGAGGTACTTATGTGACCTAAATGTACGTGTATAACTTTAGTTTTTTGTGGATTCAGTACAAGTCCATATCATGAGCCCACTTAGCCATAGAAGTAAAATCTTTTTGCAAACATTCTGCAGCTAAGTTAACGTTTAAGTTACCAGATAGTATACAGGTGTCATCAGCGTATTGATAAAGGGAACAGTGTGTTATAATATTTTCTAGGTCATTTACGTATGCCAGATAGTGGAGTGGACCAGACCCTGAACCTTGGGCTTTGCGTTTCGTCACGTTTACAGTTCTGCTAAGACTAGGACCAACTTTGACACGATAACTTCGGCTACGAAGGTATTCGAAGGTAGGTATTTGGTGCAAACACCATTCTAGTAATTTCCCTCTTATACCCGAGTTTTCGAGTGTTTTTTTAGTGTATTGTGCCCGAGTCTGTCAAAGGCCTTGCTGAAATCAATGAATATGAGTATCACATGCTGCTCTTCATCTAGGTAGTTGTTAACCTCATCAGTAAAATTAGAAAGTAGCTCAGCTGTACATTTCTTACTTCGGAAGCCATACTGTGATTTGGAAATTCTTTTTTTCGTCCAAGCTCGCATCGACGACAGACGTGTTATTCCATAGAAATGTAAAAAACAGGAAAAGTGACAAGGACGCGTGTCTGTGCCGACGCGACATGCCCGAAATGACCATGCACTAGGCAAATGACTGTCTCCGCGAACTACTGCGCTTTCGACCGTGATCGTGAAAAAACATAAGAATGCCGTGTTGTTCTGCGGTTTCTTGTAAAAACCGAAGCCAAAACAAAAACTTTGTAAATCATGGAATCACTTACCATATATAAATATAAGTATTTTACTATATTTGTCTTTAAAATCATGAAAAACAACAAATTGTAAAATATTTCTTGCTTTTACTACGTTAATTTTGTTTTCAAATATTGCAACGACTGTACTATTTTCGCAGTTAATACATTGCTCCTTAACCACTGCCTAAGTATGTCACTAAGTGACTAGACAAGCAATGTAAAAATCACAAAACGATACTTTATTTATGTGGTGCATCGCATGGTACGGCCGCTGCTGGTTGCGGCCAGCTAGTGATGTGCCTGTGCAGATCCACTAACGTAGGCTATCAAAAACAATGTCGATTACCCAACGAATATATAATTTTACAATTTTGCAACCGTTTTAACTCAGTTGGAAGACCTAAAAAGATGACGGTTAAATCCGGTTGGAAGACCCTTGAGAAGATGTAATATAATGTAAATTTTTTTTTGTACAATAATAAATGGGAGAATCGATAACTTTCTGATTTAGTCAATCACTAGCGTATATGTAAAATAAATGCGTTTTGCACAGCACAACGATAGCGACAAATGTTTTTGTGTGAGTAAGTTTTACGGTGCATGGTAAATGCACGCTATGTTTGATGAGTTAAGGTTTATAATTGATTGTGTAGTACGTTCTGATTTATGAACTGCAAGTGTGTGCGCGACTTTACATCGATTGCTTTTACTGAACTACATGTGTAGTAGTGGCGCGGTAGTGGGATCGTCTTAACGACATGGATTTCTGATATATTTTCAACTACGGGGCATATCTCCTTCTATTCTATATCTATGTGTTATTCATTGCTCCGCAGTAAAAAGTAGTTACATCAACCGATATTGGTGCATATCTCTAAGTGTCCTAGTTGTCATTCTTACGTACAACAATACATCGATCATCTACAGCGCGGAGGAGCATCCCCGTGCACCCACACCCCGCGTGGGAAAGAAATAGCCGTCATAATTGCCACCCTGCTCCTGCGCCGCCGCTGAGGTCAGCTGCAAGACGTCATCACTCCAATTTGCCGTGCGCCGACGTTACTGCGAGGAAGGGAGAGAGGGTTGACAAAATTGCCGCCTCGCTTGCGCTACGCTGAGGACAGCCGCTACAGCCGCACACCGTAGCATCGTGCTACGAAACCACAGCCGACAAAGGACTAAAGAGACGGTCAATAAATCATTATCTGCTACGCCGCACCAAAGTACCGTGAGTTTGATTGCTTACTATTTATTATTTACTAACCTGCGAAACGTAAACAATGGAGCGCACACCACCTAAAACTCTCTCGGCTTCGGACCCTAACCTGAATGTCACCAAGAGAGGTACCTCCAAAAGGGAAGACCCCTGCTTATCCTACTCTGCGTCTTCCTTGAGGAAGACGTAGAGCAGGATAAGCTTGTAGAATTTACGGACGAGATTATGGAAATATTCTCAGCTATGATAAACCCCTTCAGCACTAGGCTGCGAAGCGTTGAGAAAAACTTGTCTGACATCTTAAAGCAAAATACCGAAATAAAACATTTAACTGTGAGATCGAAAAATCCCTTGACTTTCTCAATAAACAGATCCAAAACTTTGAAAATAAAATTGATTATCTCGAGAAAGATCATAAGTCCACACAGGTCATGGTTGCCGAGTTAGAGGAAAGACACGAACACCTCGAGAGAACCATAAGAAAAACCAGTGCGGAGATTAAGGGCGTTCCAAAGAGGAAGAAAGAAAGTAAGCTAGATATCGTTAACTCGATTACAAAGCCCATGAATATAGTAAATCTTCAATCTTCAACATCTAATATTAAAGATGTCTACCGTCTTCCCTCAAAAGAGGCATCTAATACATCGACAGTTGTTGTGGAATTCTCAGATGTCTTTATGAAGGACAAATTTTTAAGTAGTACCAAACACTACAATAACGAAAATAAATCATCCCAGATGAACTCCTCTCACCTTGGTTCGGAAGGCTATGCTGTACAAATTTACTTATCTGAACACCTCACCAGCAAAGCCAAGAGACTCCACTTTCTCGCTCGGGATTTTGCTCAGATAGAAAAATATAGTTTCTGCTGGATTACGAATGGACGGATTTTTCTTCGAAAACAAGAAGCCGATTAATATATTCATGTCAAGAATGAAAACACACTTCAGCAATTGCGCGGGAAAGATAATCCTATTATTTAAGCTACTACTATTACTTAATTATGGAACTCTTGATACACATTGTGAAGACTTATTTAAAAAACACAAAGTAACACTATGCGAAAAACCTCCCAAAACACTCACTTTCACGCATTACACTCACAAACACATAACGGTAAAATATGTACAACATACTTAATACTACTATCCAAATCTAATATTTTCCTAACCTTAGCAAAAAAATCTAACAGACACATAACCCAAATCAAAACAAAAATGGCTAATCGAAATGATTTATTAGGGGACATAGACAGTACAGATACCTTCTCCAATATCAAATTAAATTGCTCAGAGCAATGTTTAATTTACCTTGGTAATGTAAACACTCAACGTACTATTGTTAACCAAAACATACGAAGTATCCAGAAAAACTTTGATGACTTCACAGTCTTAATAATCAGGTTAAATTTTCTGTCAGATATCATTATTTTGACTGAATGTCGACTAAACGAGTCAACTCCTAAGGTACAACTTAATGGCTACGAATGTCACTACTCTAGGTGCTACTTAAATCAAAACGATGGACTAGCAATTCTCTTTAAAACCTAACTGAGGATAACAATTGAGGAACCACCATTTCAGGAAGCTAACTGCTTATTGATACATGTTGGTATAGAATTAACCATCTGTGCTGTTTACAGGTCCCCTTCTTTCTATAACACCCGAATTTTTTGTGCTTCCCTGGATAGCGTTCTTAAATCGTGTGAAAACCCGACCTGTGTGTCTTGACTGGTGACGTAAATATCGATATTACAACTGATACAGGTGGCAACCGCGCGAGTGAATACCTGGACATTACAGGACAGTATGGTCTCTACCCCGGTCATCAATATCCTATGCATGATCGAACATGCCTTGACCACGTGCTGATTAAGACCAAAAAATGGCTTCAGTGAATTATCACTGAAGCCGATTTTCATGGTCCATCCATGGTCATTATCACTGTATTATGGTCTGTCAGCCCACTTTCACATTAATATGTGAAAGTGGGCTGACAGACCATAATACAGTGATAATAAGTATCAGCAAACACACTACACAAAAAACGTAACGTGATAAACATAAAAATACCCTAACTTAATTAAAGAGATCGAAAATATAGACTGGAGTTTACTATATAGTTACAGCGACATTACCGAGGTCACAAAAGAACTCACAACCAATCTAGTTGAATGTATAGAAAAGCACTCGGAACCTGTTATAATCAAAAATTCTAAACAAATTAGAAAACCCGGGATGACCAAAAACCTACTAAAATGTATACGTAAACGAGATTCATTACACTTAGAAGCAAGAAAAGAAGCAAACAAAAATGATCTTGTACTACAACAACACTATAAAAACTACAGTAACTACTGCAATAATACATTGCAAAACCTTAAAAATGCTTCTGACAAAGAACTTTTGGGCCGTTCTAACGGTGACAGTAGGAAGGCATGGGCTGCTGTCAAAAACATACATATGTTACCTGTACAAAAGAACAGCGGGCAACCTTGAGTTATTAAATGCTCATGACGACCAGGTTACCTGCATTGATATCGCAAACAATTTTTTCGCTAACGTGGGCGAGCAACTTGCTGAAAACACTGAAGCGACTTAAAAAAACTGAAACTGAATTAGTGAATATGGTAACCCAGTCTAATACCGACTCATCTCTTCGAGAGTCTTTCTTTATGTATCCCACAGACGAAAATGAAATCGGTTTAATTATATTAAACATGAAGAACGAGTCCGCTCCGGGATGGGATAAAATAACTAACCGTGTTGTTAAATTAGGTATAAAGAGTCTAGTGGCCCCAATATCACACATGTGCAATTTAAGAATCGCAACGGGGAAAGTACCAGCACAGATGAAAATAGCTAATGTGTGTCCAATTTACAAAGCAGAGATTCTACGGTGGCATCCAACTATCGACCTATCTCCCTCTTAACATCTGTGCAAAAAATACTCGAAAAGCTGGTGAACAAGAGACTGTTAATTTATCTGCAAGAAAAAAATTTACTCTAAACCAATCAGTTTGGTTTTCGCAGTGACAGGTCGACGGAGGATGCAGTCACCATTTTGGTTGACTTCGTGACTGCTAAATTAGACATTGGAGAGAAGTGTGGCGGCGTCTTCCTCGACCTGGCCAAAGCCTTTGATACAGTTTCCAGGCCAATACTATTAAAAAAACTGGAATGTGCGGGTATCAGGGGCACTGCGCTGGACTGGTTCGACTCATACCTCACTGACCGCAAACAAAGGGTTTGCTTAGGTGATTACCAGAGTTCTCTTGTGCACGTTGAATACGGGGTGCCTCAGGGCAGTGTCCTTGGTCCCACACCGTTTCTTTTATAAATAAACGGTCTATGTTCACTCCAGTTAAACAGGGCACAGATTTTTGCATATGCAGACGACGATAACGCTGCGGAACCGGGAATGCAGATAGTATTTGACTGGTTGCAGCACAATCTACTTACATTGAACGTGGAAAAAACCAAAATCATTAACTTCAGCGTAACAAAAAAAACATTGGCTCCATCACTGTTCACAGTTTATTTATTGAGGATCTCCAATAAAGGATACACATATACAATATAAATTTACAATAATAAAAAAAAGGTTCTTTTACGTGTGCTCCTTCAATTACAGAAGACCACAGCATGCACATATGACTAAAACAGCAGCAGTTAAATTACATACATGCGGCTATGTTCTGGGTAACACTTGCAACTGCACAGCTTTTGAAGGGGTGATATTATCAAATATCTTGGTGTTATTATTGACCAGCATCTGAAATGGCAGAAACAAATCGAAACGCTAAGTGCTCGAGTCAGAAAGCTGGTTTATATATTCAAGAGACTAAGATCACTGGCAGAAATCTCGACGCTTAAGATGATCTACCATGCTCTTTGCCAGTAAATCCTAGGATACTGTATCTGGACCTGGGGATCAGCAAGTAAAAGTCATCGTATTACTGCAGAGCGGGCACAAAGAGCAATTTTAAAGGTAATGTATGTATAACAGAAGAACTCTCCACCGAACACACTTACTTTATCAAGAGTCTAGAGTTCTAACGGTGCGCAAACTATACATACTGGCTGTTATCCTTAAATTTCACAAAACTGCGCACCACGCTATTTATGATGACAAGCGTTCACAAAGAAGATGCAAATGGAAAAGACAAACCTGCAAGCTGAGTTTTGGCAAAAAAGCTTTTGCTTTTATGGGCACCCACCTATACCCAAAAATAAATATAGAAGTGGATATCTCAAACTTGACTAGACATGTTTGTAAGAAAATTGTAACTAATTGGCTGCTAGATTTGGATTATTTGAACACTGAAAGTACCTATAATCACTATTGGCTGAATCAAAACACACAAACACATCACAACACTCTCATTAAACTTACGCTACACGCTATACTTAACATAAACACCCTACACACATAACAAATTTTTAATGTTTCTAATCATTTTAACATAACAATATTTAACACAACTTTTAAGAATAGTGACATAGTTAATTTATTATGTTATGATTTACTTAAACACTAATAATTACGGTCTTAAACATATTTACGAAAAATTGTTGTTAGCACTTGTTACACGTATAAGATTGAGTCAGCAGTATTATTAATTACGTTGAGACAAATATTCCATAAATCACCTTCAAGGCATCATTCGATTTTTAAGCAGTCGGCTAATGTGCTTAGACAGCATAATGCATGTCATGACAAGATCTACTCGCACATGAAACAAATATACCTGCGGCGTTGCTACCACACGCATAGCGTCCGACAGGTCGTAACCTGCCTGTCCCTCGCGAAATCTACACATATTTTGCCGAACATTCGTCGAAAATTGGCACTACGGTCTAGAGAGAGACCGAATATTCGGTATTCGAATTTCGGCAACATGACTATTTGTGGCATCCCTATTCGAGACACAGTGGCGCGCCCTTCAAATCACAATGGCGCCCGCATGCTAGCGCAAGGACTACTAATTGGATGGGGAAAAGTAATTATGGTCGGTAACTCTGGTTAAGGTCAAGAGCAGAGTCATTATCGCTTTTAGTTAATTTTGCTGCTGTTCCAGTCTACCCGGGTATCCTTCTAGAGAGCGACTACGCGGACCATTGTAAGTTCAGACGAACTCGCGACCAAACGTGACGACGTTTGGTCGCTAACCAAACGTCGGCCGAATGAAACTGTCACGTTCATTTTATTCGATGACCCCGAACGCGTCATCGCGCTGGTCACATAGAAAAATAGACGTTATTGTTTTGTGATAGTCGACATTAGGGTGGTAAAGCAATTACGAGGAATAATCTATACTCTGAAACGGAGCGTCATCTTTCCGTGTGTCAAAATATTGATTATATATTTCCCACGTATATTTCTCAAAATAAAGCATCGTGCATGTGTCGTGTTTGTGTTTCGTCGTTTGCCCGATAGTAAAATCTGCGCGTTACTGACGTCTGTTGCGATAAGATTTTCGCGAAGAGATTATCGCCAACATCGGCGATACCTGTCTTGGAGAGTATTGTGGTGTTGCGAATTTGGTCAACAAAAATTTATGTGGATTTATTCTTTTTTTATATGCCAGTCACACATAAGGTGGGATGGGGCCCACCTTAGTACCTACCTTACATACTCGTATATTATCACTAGCGACCCGTTCCTGTTTCGCACGGCTTGTATGAGTGGACAAAACATCGAGATTTCTTAAAGTTTAGAACTTATACAGGGTTACAGGTTAAGTTGACCTAGATCCTTTAAGAGGTTTTAGTTTCATAATTCCTAGCTGATTTGACTATGAAAGACTATTTTTTAAATAAAATTAAGATTTTTTGTATAATTGTCCTTTTTTTCGGATTTTGTGCCTCTAATTTATAATGTTTTTGCTACGTTTGTGTAGTAGATTAGTTTGTTTATTACTCTCAACACAAAAAAAAAAACAGGTAACTGAACCAACTGGGAATTGTACAACTGTAAACCACACTTTCCACTGCGATAGTCCAAGTTCTCCCCCACAAACCCCAACAAATGGACTGGAAGAGGTGGACCCATACCGTGGCCAGCCCGAAGTCCCGACCTGGCCCCCATGGATTTTTATATATGGGGCCATATGAAAGTTTAGTTTATAATGAACCTCATCCGATCTCATCTGTTGATGTCTTAAGACAGAATATTATCGATGCGGCAAACGAAATTAGAAGAGGCTTAACGACTGGTGTGGTTGAAAGTGGACTAAGGCACAGAATGCGAATATGTGTGCGGAACAGAGGCGGACATGTGGATCATGCATTGTAAAAAGAAAAAAATGTTGTTAAAGCTATTTAGTTTGTTTTATTTCGTTAGCTGACCCAAATGATAACTTTGTCCTTAAGTACAGTTATTTTTTACTACTGCCTGAGAGCATTACAAAACAGTTTTTTTTCTGAATATTATGATGATACCCTAGCTTGTTATACATTGTTGGATAGCTAAAGAAACGTAGATTTTATTTAGTACATCTGCGGCATAACTGTCATAGACTTTTTTTGAAATATTCTTAAAGAAAAAAAAATGTTTATACAAATTTGTTTATTTTTCAAATTTTCAATCGTCGGCTACTACCCAGTTGGTTCAGTTACCTGTTTTTTTTTCATGTTGAGAGTAATAAACAAACTAGTCTACTACAAAAATAGCAAAAACATTATAAATTTGAGGCACAAAATCCGAAAAAAGGACAATTATACAAAAAATATTCATTTTATTTAAAAAATAATCAAAATCCAATATCTCAATATGGGTTAGGTTTGGGGTAGGGTGTTTCATAGTCAAATCAGCTAGGGATGATGGAAACTAAAACCTCTTAAAGGATCTAGGTCGACTTAACCTGTAACCCTGTATACACTAGCCTGCAAAACTAAGTACTACACTTTTAAAATTTAATTTTTTTCTTTACTAAAGAAGTTAGAGATTTAAAATAAAAAACGTTTTATTGCAAATTTTAACATTTTTAACTTAAAAAGATAAAACTATAAAAATAGCCATTTTTAGCTTAGTGTCAAAAAACTCAATTAACACTTATAAGTATGTTTTGCATGTTATTTAATTTTTAATAACTGGTATTGCCTCCTCGGGCTCTGACTACATCTTCGAGCCGGTTTGGCATACTGAACACGAGGTTTCGGAGTCGATGTTGGGGAATATTCTCCCAATCTTCAATCAGGGCCATGTTGTTGGGCGCGGCTGGGGCACTATCAACGCTGCTTCCCAATCTGGCAGGCCCTAGCGCCGATTGTAGTCGACTCTATGTGGGGGTGGTCGTGCGATCGATGGCCCTGTATGGGGCCCCGGCGTGGGTCTCTGACCTGACGGCCGGCAGTATCGCAATATTGCGGAAACCGCAGAGAGCGATGGCCGTCAGAGTCATCAGGGGATATCGCACGATCTCCTACGAGGCGGCGTGCGTACTGGCTGGATCTCCGCCCTGGGACCTCGAGGCGAAAGACTCGCGTCATTGTATCGGTGGCGCGAGGAAGCGCGGGCGCGGGGTGAGCGACCGATGCAGCGACACATGGAGCTGCGTCGGTCTCAGCTTCGCGAGGTCCTGGTGGCGGAATGGCGGGACAGGCTTACACGTCCTACCGCTGGCCTCGTCACCATCGAGGCGGTCCGGCCGGTGCTCGAGCGCTGGCTCGGGAGGAGGCACGGCTCCCTGTCGTTTCGGGTGACGCAGGTGCTCTCGGGGCATGGTTGCTTCGGGAAGTACCTGTGTAGCATAAACAGGGAGTCGGACGCCCGGTGTCATACTGTGTCGACTGCCGGGAGGACATGGCGCGGCATACGCTGGCAGAGTGTGCTGTCTGGGAGGAGCCGCGCCGTGCCCTCATCTCAGAAGTAGGAAGTGACCTGTCGCTGCAGGCTGTGGTCGAGTCAATGGTCGGCAGCGAAGAGTCCTGGGACGCGGTGGTTTCCTTCTGCAAAACGGTCGTCTCGCAGAAGGAAGCTGCGGAAAGGGAGGGGGAGATCTCGTCCACTCATCCGGCCCGCAGCAGGCGCATCGGGCGTCGGCGGAGGGCGGACAACGCCCTCTTCCAGCCCCCCTAAATGGGTCCAGGGGCGACGGACGGATGGACTCGGGGACGTCCGTTGCCCCCCACACATCAGCACCCGAGGTGGCGGCGCGTAGTGTTCCACGCGAAACGACAGGCCCGCGGTAGCGGGCCGGCCAGTCGGGGGTTGCGGAAGGATCGTACGTTCCTGCGACCCCCGGCGTAGGTGTGAGATGGAACACCGGGGTGGTTTTTAGTCAGTAAGAGTCTGACAGACCCCGTCGCCCACCCCAGGGCAGTGGACATCTGTGAGTATTTTCCACCCCGGAAAAGTATTAAGAGAAGGTTCTCGACTATGAAGTTTTTATATACAAAATTAAACTATTTTTCGACTCTCGATTTTATTTCGAAAGTATATCTTCTGTACTTAAAAAGTTATTCCAATTTTAAAAGTGTGATAAGGTTTTGCAAGCCAGTGTATTATACACACGGACTTTCCGGAATAGATTATTTAAATGATGGTAAAAAGCACGTCCAAATCCGTTGCGTAGTTTAGAAGAACAACGCGGTCACACAGAGAGACACGGAGAGCGACTTTAATCTATCTATAATTATATCTATACTAATAATAAAGCTGATGAGTTCTTTTTAACCCGTTAATCTCTGGACTTGCCAGTCGGATAACCTCACGCTACGACCCTTAGGAGCAGAGCAAAAAGTAAAAAAAGACAACGAATGCTAAGCGAAAAAGAAGTAAAAGTGCCGGAGGGTAGTACGGAAGAACAAAAAATTTTTACGCGGATGAAGCCGCGGGCAGAAGCTAGTTTGTAATATGTACAAGCGACCTGTCCCTGCTTCGCAAAATTTTACGACTTGAGAAAACATCAAGATTTCATTATATTATGTAAGTTTAATATTAATGTATTATACACAAAAACCAACCGCTATAATGTCTCTACATGTTTGTCAAAACCACATCAAAATCCGTCGCCAAGTTTAAAAGAACACCGCGGTCACATAGACACACAAAAAGAGACTTTAATTAATAATAGGGGTTAAAGTATGAAATTGCCGTTTCATTGTCATAGGTACTTCGAAAGGACATAGAACCTTCATGGTTTGATATTTTTGAGTGAAACTTTTTTCACATGATACCTATGAAGTTCTTCTTTTAAAAAATGTCCAACATTCGATTATCGACTTTCAGTTGCTTTTTTTATTCAGCTTAGACAAGAAAGATGGATACTTCGAAAATTCGATTTAATTTTGAATACGAGTTCCGAAGCGGAACTAACGCGGCAGAAACAGCTCGCAATATCAATGTTGCGTTTGGAGAGGGGACTGCTAATGAACACACCGTGCGATTTTGGTTTAAACGCTTTCGTGATGGAAAAGCAAAGCTTACCAATAAAAAGGTAATGGTAACTGTTTGGTGGTCTCAGCATGGTGTTATTCACTATAGCTTTCTCCGATCTGGTCAAGCAATAACGGCAGATGTCTACTGTGCCGAACTCCGAACAATGATAGCAAAACTAGCAGTGAAACAGCCCCGACTCATGAACGCAAGACCTCATACAGCATGAGAAACCGTTTTAACTCTACAGGAACTGCAATTAGAAACCATTCTTCACCCTCCGTATTCGTCAGACCTTGCTCCAACGGACTACCATTTTTTTCGTGATTTGGACAATTTTCTACGTGATAAAAAGTTTTCTTCTCAGGAGGTAGTACAAAATGCTTTCACACAGTTTGTCGAATCTAGATCACGAGAGTTCTATCGCAAAGGCAGAAATGACCTTCCTATTAGATGGCAGCAATGTATAGATAATATTGGTAATTATTTTGATTAAATAAATATGTTAAATTAAAAAAAAAACGAATTTCAATTTTTCAGTCCAAATCGGCAATTTCATACTTTAACCCCTAATATAATCCCATGCCGATTTCGGCTACGGTGACTATTCTTGTTTCCGGTAACGGATGTGTACTCTGATGTGGCTAATGTAACCTACATATCTTGGCTGGAAAGGTACGTGCTCAGTGCGGACACGTTAGGATGCTATTGTGGTAATTATATTGTATGTTGGAGGGTAGTTTGCTCTTGAGGTGATCTCGCCTGCTGTCGAGATCTCTCCTCCGCTGGTCTTAAAAGTCATAAACATTTCGTTTTACCAAACACCTCCAAACAGGTTTATCCTTCGTCAAGTCCTCCCAACGAGACGGATCTATATTGCAACTCTTCATATGTCTTTTCTGAACGTCTTGGTATCTGAGGAACTGGCCGCCTTGTTTCCTCTTGCCCCACTGAGTTCAGAAAAGAAGTTGCGCTTTGCTATCCTCTCGTTTGACATGCACACAACATTCTCTCTCTCTCGATCTCAATTCCGCAGACATTAGCCCTTCGCATGACATCCGTATTTCTGACACGGTTGGACCATTAGATCTTTAAGATATCGCGGAGGCACTTAAGGTGGAATTGGTTTAATGCGCGTACGTGTATATGCGTGCGTACACCACGTCTCAGGGGAGTACAGGACGTTTGGCAAGACGATGGCCATGTACACGTTGACCTTCGTTTGTAGTTTGAGGTCGCGCGAGCGGAATACCTTCTCCCGTAGTCTGCCAAATACTGCTGAAGCAGCACCAATTCAACAGTTAGTTTCCGGGTTCAGGTCTCCTTTGCTTGTTATGGTACTACTACCCAGGTATTTGAAGCTATCCACATATCCACCTGCTTGAGCGCGTCGAGCCGAATATCAAGTAGGCCATGGTTAACTGTGTCTAATGTCATAACTTCAGTCTTCGAGATGCTAATTTTTAGTCCAAATATACGACATGACTTATCAATTCTTTCCATCCACTCTTGCAGGTCTTATGGGGATTATAAATCGAGACACCGAGCAATTCCATGTGAGGTATAAAAAACCTAAGACATCAAAATAATGATGAGTCAAAGGCAAGTTTTGAAGCCAACATTATCATCTGCCTAGCCTTTTCCCAACTATGTTTTTTTCCCTTTTCCCAGGCTTAAAACATAGGTCATAGTTCCGAATTTATTTCACGGCCATTTAAAAAGCTATAGACTTCTATATAAAAAGTACAGGATGGCTCTATTTAGGAGCCTAGCCGTGACTCGATGTATGTATAAATATCTACTTAGAGATATTGGAAGTACCGTATCTGTCTGTAGGTATCCGAAAAGTTTGGGATTGACATTACTACTAACAGACTTTGTTTAAAGCCGTATATGCATTAGCCATTCGTGTGTATCCGTCTGGGCACGATGGATGACGCAAAGCGATAATATGTAGTTTTGCAGGGCAGCAACTATCATTGAATTGATTTCGTCAACGATGGTACTTGCTAATTTCTGGAGACATTATTGTAGCAAGTGAATAAGTGTTCCTACGGTTTATTCTGTAAAAATCTCACCGTGATTAGGTACTTATGAAGTGAGCTGTTATTTCACCCGATGTGCTAGGGACTGACACTATTGACATCTCACTTCAAGCTAATCTAGTTGTCACGGTTTTTTTTACGGATTTTTACAGAATATATTGGTAGAAGTGACTCAGTTCTGTCAGATAAACTGTCTCTGATTGTGTTCTTATCAACGACATACAACGTGCTTTTATTATGTGGGTAGAATGTTACTCGCCAGTGACGCGCATAATAACTGCGGGCAGATTGTTAGCTCAATTTACTTTGCGTTGAAATTCAGCTGATTACCTACCGCTCAATAGTTTCACCTTCCGGTGTTACCTGACAAATTGATGCAAAATACCGCTCTCGTTAATATTATAGAGTTCATAAAATACTGTATGTTGGTAGATAGTTTAAGGCCCGCTTTCACCACAAATCACTAAATGCATTTAGCGCTAAACGTATTTACAAGTAAAACATAGTTCGGCTTCTGTCAATCATTTGATTATAACAGATGATGGTATTTAATGATGTTTGAATTATGTTTAGTGTAAAACAAATTTAGCACCAAAACTGCAAGCGGGCCATTTAGATTATTGGCGTATGAGTAAAGGTACGATTTCGAAGGCGACAACAGAGGGGCAATTCTCGTTATTTTAAGAACGTTAACAGTCTGATCTCTGTCTCAATCTGTCAAAAATACCTCTAATTTTCCTAAATTTTGGCCACCTTTTTGACATTGGTTGTCGCTGAGATGAGATTGCGACTAGATTTTGAACGTTTTTAATTACGGGACTGCAGCGGCAAAAAATGTTTTATTACAGGTTTCTATATAATTCGCATCCGTAGATGGCGATATTGCGCCTGCTGGTACAAAGCTAAAATACTTATTTTAATGTTTGACAAATAACTTTTGCGATACTTAATAGCAGTAACGTCGAAGCTGTGACGTCGCGGTCGGAATTAAAACCGCAGCAGCACTGTCGCTTGCAGTTACTTATTGTTTACGCCAAGTACGGCAACGCTGCTGCCGTCATCTTAGGAAATGTTCCTGTACGTTAATTTTACTGATGCTTGCATTCATTTTAACCCCAACGCGCGACGTATGAAGATGCGTGTTCAGTTTAGAGGCTTAATCGTTTTGTCTGTTTATAGTATCTGTGTGTGTGCCCGTCTGTGGCACCTTAGCTCCCAAACGAATAGTCCTATCAATAAAATTCTTAAAGCTCTGTAGCCACAAGGCAAAAACGGAATCCTTATCTAATCGGCAAAAACGATAGCCTGTTTGTCCGCCCGTTCTTCCGGATGTCATACAGCCAATTTAGGCAGAGGCTCAGCACTACATCGATGAAATTTGTAAGGAATATGTGTATGATCGGCTGATAATGGATAGTGGAACTCTTTCTCGGTCATACAAGTATGATTCGTTTGACGAATCCAATAATATTGCACTTGGTGCCGAGGGTCTTTTAAAGGCGTATTTTTTAGTTTTTTTAAAACTATTTACATATTTTTTTCACTTTTTCACTCCAAAAATGAAGGCCATCTGTAACAAAAATGAGCAGGTAGTAGAAAGGGTAAGCAGTAAGGTAACTTACGTACTTTAATATATTAATTTTTATGTATTCATAGTTAACCACTTTCTTAGATTTACTTGATGAAAGAGAAGGGAGTGAATGATAGCGTGACGGTCGGCAGGGGAGAATGGAAGAAGAGAGCGTGTGGCGCCGACCCCAAGTAACATAGTACAAGGTCGAGAAGACGTTAAAAGTTATACACTTACTTAGACTTACTTAGATTTGATTAACACATATAATTGTAATACACATAAACTTACCGAAGGTTTATATGTAAGTTATTACATTTATATTGAACATAGATAGATCGCAGAAATCTCGACATTATGACATGAAAAACATCATATCAGTAGATCACAAGCTAGCGATGCATGGGCTGGTCGCTAGTATAGTAAGTATATGCAGCTACTTATTCAATAATTAGGTACTTAATTTTGTGGCAAAAAAACCGTGATCATTTAGAAACTTTTCCACATTTTGAAGTGTGAAAAGTTTCGATTTCTTAGCTCTATGACCTTCCGATTTCCTCTTAGCTTATTAATTTGAATATTATGTTGCTTATTGTTGACCTTAGCTTCGTTGTACAAGATAAATTACTGAAAGTAGACTAAAATAATACAAAAAAGTTTATTTCCAAATTTACAACTTACACAAAGGCGATAGGGTAGTACTATAACAATATTTATTTATTTAACCAATATGTACGCCCATATAAACAGACAAAAATAATGGAACGGAAAAATATGTACAAAGGTGGCGCTTATTTCTAAAGAAATCACTCTCGACCAGCATACCAGCGATAGGAGAGTTTTTATGTACATAAAAAAAGAGATGTAGACAACGCGTGTAAGAGTAGAAGAAAAAAAAAAAACATTTATGCAACATAATGTAACATACGCTTGTAAACACACACACTTTAGCAAAATTATCGTGACGGTTTCACTTTTCTCTTTCTAGTTCTTATTCGCTAATTGTGCAGAACATAAGTTGCGATAGCAAACTTCGCTCCAATAATGAAATCTGTCTACATCTTTGTTTTTTTATTATGTTTAGATTCGAAAGTCATCACGTCTGTTGAGTTTAGCTTGCTAATTTAATTTGACCCTTTATGGTTCGCCAGGGTCATCCAGAGTACTCGTCACACAATACTGATCCATTAGTTTTCCCGAGCTTACAGGTTTCTCGATAGCACAATTATCAGACCTAACGGCTATGTCTAGTTTTGGCATTAAAAAAGCCTCAATCCCTTCTCGGAATCTACAGCCTCCTTTAAAACATGAACTATTTCTTAGTTCATGTTCAACTAAAATATCTACGAACAAAAGTTACAAAAAATATACGAACGGTATCGTATGACTAAATGTTCCCACAGCTCCGGTCGCGTGTACCAATATTATACTACAATCTAGGTAAGTACATAGATAGAGAACACACCTGCGAATTAAAATTGCGTTAGTCAGATAGTGGTTTGTTTATTGCTAACATATGCCCGCGGCGAAAATGACAAAAGACAAAATGTCAAAAATAACGTTTATATTATCCCTCGGGAACGTACTACCGGGATAAAAAGTATTTCCCTTTTTTTATGTCTTAATAATGAGGTAATGGTCTACCTGTGTGCTACGGCTTAGCCACTACACACTAGTGACCCACCCTTGCTTCACACTGCACCGGTGCGATCAACTAATATGACCACTTAAATACCTAAAGCATGGAGATTTCTGTGCTATATCTAAGTTCATTATTCATGTACGAGTACAACACATAAAAATCCAAAATCCATTGTGCACTTAAGATCTAAGCAGTCACATAAACATACGAAAAGCGAATTTATTTTAGTATATATCACATAGATCATCAGATATCCAAATTCACAAACTGACTAATACATTCATAATACTAGTAGGATAGGATGAATTATGTCCATTCGTGGTTAAAAACTTTAAATTAAACCCCTTTATAGCGTTTGGGTGCCGCAAAAGTTAATACGTATAACGTCAAAATGATCAGCAAGCAGCAGTTGCCAATCACTTTGACGTCAGCAGGCGCTAGAACAGCCATACTGCGATCCCCAATTAGTACGTCAACCGTGATGATTCAATCAATTTCCTCCTCGGCTCATATAAAGGTAGTCTCGAGGGTGTTTAACAGTCAATGTTCATTTGCTGGTATCGGATACCAGAACCGTTCAAGACTCTTTTCCGAATCAATACATACATATAAACATACAAATTTGATATAATTTTATTCATCAGTTAAGCGATTTTAAAATATTTTAATTATAAAAAAGATACCGCGAAATCAGAGGTAAAAAAAATTGCTAAATATTTTTTACGAATTGTAAATAAAGAAGTGAAATTGAAAATATCAAGTCGTTAATAAAACATGAGCGGTGGCGTAGAGTCATATCGTGCCAACGCGACGTCAAGATAGAGCGTTTAGAGCGTTTGTCGCTCAATAAGGCTCCCAGTGAGGATCTGAGCGTAGTCGTAGCGAGCGGAAGGAGGCGGCCGGGCCGCGGTCGATAGGCACCGGGGCGCAGGCGCGGGATCTTGCCGCCGGAGGGGCTACAAGAACACGCCAGTCCGCCGGCAAGCTGATACGCGGCTGCCGGCAGCCAGCGTCCGCAAGGGCGCACGCGGACGCGCAAAACATGCATACGAGCCGTCCGCGCGGCGTGCACAGCATCGCGCTTGTGCTGGGTCTCGCGATTGCCTGGTTGCCTCATGCAGACCACGCCGCGTGAGTATCACCAGTTATGTCGCCAGGTTCCAGCCGTGACCATCGATCTTATCGCGTGACGACGACGCTCAGGCCCGCGCGCACCCCGCACGCACTTGAGAAGCCATAGCGTGCGTGTAAATCTCTCAAAGCCGAGAGTTCACATTGCTCGACGCGCGTCTGATTTGTTTATAACACGACCTCGATGCTAATCCCTCGCAAATAAGCTAATAAGGAAAAGGGTTGGGGCTCAAGGCTTCCCGAGCTTAGTTGCTCGGTTATTAAAATAATCCGGCGAGAAAAAACAACACCTTTTTAAGCTCACCTTAATCTATTTGAAGTTTATTTCTTACACAGACGTATTATTTTATTACCAATGTAAATCTTGTTGTGGTTTGAAGTATACATTATTATCTAAATGCTTACGTAATTTACATGTACAGCGTTTGTTTGGAACTCATGGGAACAATATCGAAGAAATTGAGACCGCCATTAGGCCCACAGGGAACGATGTTTCGTCGTAACACTGATTTATCTTGTCGTTCGTTAAAAATCGTAAGCGAGAAGTGCTATAGCCTGCTAAACCGCTATATTATCTGTCCAATAAATGAAAACTTATTGAGCAAGTAAAAGACAGAGAGCGAAATCTTAAGCAGTGAGACGGACAGATCTGACCTTTTGCGTACCTATAAGCAATGATAAAATCCAGCCATAAATAGAAAATTACAAACCAGTTTAATTAATGGTGTCTAGCATGGTGATTTTTGTTATTGAAAATATTTGTAAAAAAAACCTGAATAAAATTGATAAAAACTGTTACCACTCTTCCATTGTGTGGGAAGAAAGTATATTTTAAGGAATCACGATGATCTTTTTCAAGGCAGACATTTTCACCTTAACATAAAGATAAATGTATTAATACCAGACTATATTAATTAATAAATGTATTTACTTTAATAATAAAAGTAAATACGGTGAAAGATTTAGGAATACCTACAGCACTAGGCACCAGAAAAGTGAGATAGTAGATCGATGTAGGGACATAATGCACGATTACTTTTCTTCTATTCGTTTCTATATAACATCACAACAAAACATTTTTTAATATATTTATAGTTCATGGCTGTAACATGATAAATGCAGCTTATTACTTTCACATATGTACCTACATAGAATAATACACTGAAGTTGAGTTGCCTATTGGCTGCTTGTATGCATTTCGTCGCAGCGGTAAAATATTGTACTAATTTCATCTATTGAATACGAGATAGTTATTTAATTTGTCTTTCCCGCTTGAACGGTCTTGATGTTCATGGTTTGGCCATTCCCTACTTACTTACTTACTTATTGTGTGATGGATTAACTTGGTTTTATTTAAGATTCTATCTTTTGAAAATGTAATCCGTAAAGAATATGTTCGAAACAAACGTTACAATTAACCAAATCTGCAGAGTGCATATTACATACATAAAAGTTTTGCGACGTAACTATTTTCCCCGTTTAAATAATTCGCACGTTTCGGTTTTACTTTTTGGAAAGTAAATAAATAATTGCACTCAGTAACCTTGATTTACATGTTGATATTAACCTTCGCTCACACGTACACTTTCGCTGTTCGTTAAATAAAAGTGAACGTGGTACTACTGTGCTATAATTTGATGGAGCTCATGTTTTGGACAAAGTTCGCTTCTTCGCTTTACACGATACACTTTCGCTCTTCGTTAAATAAAAGTGAACGTGGCACTACTGTGCTATAATTTGGTTGAGCTCATATTTTGAACAAAGTTCTCTTGGTAGAATCAATCGACGATCAAGAAAAACAAACAATTCGTAGGGTACATCGTTTGATATAAACAATCCAGTCGCGTTTGATAAGAAAATGAAACCAGAGCATAAAATATATTAAAATGTCTTTCCAGTTAAACAATACCGAGCTTTCACTATCGTTAGATGAAAGTAAAAGCGAACAGGAATACATAGAAGTCAGAAGGCGCTTTGACTTAAGTATTCCTTCCAAGAATAGTTTTTCCTGTATATTCTTGAACTCTTTCTACCTGATTCTAAACCTCAGTTTACTACTTGTAATTTAACGATGAAAAGATGTTTTGTTGTTTTTGAATCATGTTTGTTGGAATTTTTATGTTGTCCAAAATTAGCGAGGGACGGTTCCGGGTGGATACAACGTTGATATTCAACCAAAACTTCCAAAATATTTAATGATATTTATTTTTTCGTCGTGCATGTTAGCTTCCAGAATTTATTATGATATAACGTTCATTGAGTAGCAGCAGCTCTATTTGGAATATTAATAATAACCCACACACACACACACGCACACTAAGTAGGTATTAACATAAATAGTGGCAAAGTACGTATATGATTATTCAAAATAATTGTTTAATGTTTACAACATTTTCCAACGTTGAAAACGTTGTTAAAATATCAGCTACCAAATGTAATAGTTAAAAAGACCAATCAAGTTGTTAGGGAAAATGATATATTTAATGACGAATTCAGGCATTATGGGGAGCTTTATCATTGCAAATAGGTCACACGTCCTGTTCCTGTCTGGAATACGCCATCATCAGTAACCCTTAGTACACAATACATACAGGGTACGTTTTTTAAATATAAATAAAAAATGCATAAACTAAGTTCAGGTCACATCATTATAATTTATTGTTGTTAACGTCAACTACTCAAGATTTCATATGCCTGCTAGCAAACACCTGAAACAGCATCTGAAGAAATAACTGCTACAAAGTTATTATTATAAGCAAAAGAGACGCTTGACTTATGTTGGTGTGATCAACTATCAATCTCAACTTTTGTTTTAAAATTATTGATTACATTTGACATAAATCTATGACATTTAAAAAGTTAAAATGACGTTTATTTATTCAAACATAATCCCCTAAATACTTATAATGAGTTATAAAATATCTGATGAAAACATACCTGCGGCTACCAACTTGTAGTGCCTGCCACTTATAAATTGTGTGCTTCGATTTAATTTTTTGCCCGAAATTCTAATTTTAAGTAATTTTAGATGGTTTTCATTTGATGGAGGTTTATGTTAAAACACCAATTTTCGATGATGATTTTTCAGTTACAATTAAATAATGTTATTCAAACAATAATTGTTGGAAAAATTATGACATAATAAGTTGAAACCTTCTAAATATAGATGAATGTTAGGGAGTTATTGCTTAATTTTACCTAAACAGTGTTTTGTTTACACTTTTATCAGATATTTTTGTAATAGACCTTATTATGGTTTCGGTTATAATTATGCGTTTACAATGAGAGGAGAGATGATGGCATCTCTATTAGTATTTAAAATCAGGTGCATTATTAAAATGATACACTAAATAATATTTGAATAATCAAATCAGATATTTCAAAGATGCTATATTTTGCCTATCCCGTGGGAACCCTCTTGTTTTAGGACAAAAAGTATCCTCAACAATGCTCCCGGCATATAATAAGCTGCTACTATGCCCAGTTTAGTTATATTTTAAACTTATTTGCTACTTTTAAATAGACGAACTAAAAAATATCTAATATATTCAAGTATTGTTGATAGGTAGGTCCAGTCACACTTCCGTAAAACAAAAAACGATAGTACAAACAACAACATAACTTAACATCATGTCTGTATTCCGCGGGGAGAGGTACACAAATCCAGGATAAATAATAAATGTAAAATAAATTAACATCAAACTTTCACTATTATGAACCGTACCGTAGTCTAACTGGTAAAGTTTACTGTTTTATCATAACATTGCAACTACTTTTGGATATTATTTGATCAGATCCGAACCTTAGCATATACATATTTTTATTAGAATCTTCTTTGTTCCCGTTGGCCCGAAGTATTCGAGAATACCTTGACTAGACTTGGCCTTAGAATAGCTGGCATTGACATTGCGGCAGACTGATTCGTATTAATATTTGATGCCTCGACACTGGGTTCAGTGTAAGAAAAGCTACTAAATTATATGGCCTTTGGTGATTACCAAAGGCCATATAATTTAGTAGCTTTTCTTAACAGTGTTGAGGTATACATATATAACACTATTTCTATTCCCTTACTTCCCAAAACGTGGCAATTACTGAAGTCTTATTTCGTATAGACAGTGAGTTTTTAAGATAGCACTTCAGCTCGAGAAAATAATTTGAAATAAAAGTTAAAGTGATCAAAGAGACACAAACTCGATTCTGGTGGCTTCTCAAGGAACTTGAAGATTACCAAACTTACCTTTAACATACACAAATAAGTCTAGGTTTAAGTAGCTTAAAATTCTGTAGCAGAACAAAAAGTTAGTCAGAACACTCAAGCGTAAGATCTGTAGACAAAGAAAGATCACTTAACAAAAGTTAGTGTGGCACTTCGATTACAAGCCATGTCTGCGGCCGCGCGCTCGCCGCACCGACAACTTTTTCAATGTTGGCTTCTGAACTTCACTCGAGACTCTGTAGAAATAAACTAGTGAAAAATAGGGTCCTGCATTGTGAAGGAAACTTATTACGGAACTAATTAAGTGAAGTTAGGTGTGAGCTGAAATGCACCACTAACTGAATAGCGTATAAAATGTTTCATTTGGATGATGCAAACGGTTGGTAGGCAATTTAGAAATTTAGAATAGTACTTATTGTTTAAATACCTACACAATATTTCTGTTTACCCGACTGAACAGCAAAAATAGGTTTATGTTTTTCTCGCGTCTCTTGTATGTGTCTGTGTATTTGGGATTCTTTATACCTCCAACAAACAAATGCAACACAACATGTTCGGTTCAACGTATGTTACAGTTTATGTTACGTTTCACATATACATATAAACAAAATCAGTTGATCCATAGATTTATGTTAACTCGACATAATGTATGGGTCAAAAGATTTTTTTTCACGATTTCAGAGTTGGTCCCGTAGTAAAAGTTGTTCATAATGATGAGAACAATGACCCCTTTTAAGGATTAAAACGATCAAAATTTAATGGTGTATGGTATTCTTATCTCACGAAGCGACGTTCGCTTTACTTGTGTTAACCAAGTGTACAAACACGCTGTGAATGTGTGCGTGAAGACGAGTAGCACACACAATCACAGCGTGATCGTGCACATGTTAACCACAAATAAAGCGCACGTCGCTTCGTCAGATAAAAATAGTGTAACAGTAGCAGTACAATAATTCGCAAGGCTAGCAAGGCTTTTTATTTTTTAAAATTAATTTAGAAGAAGCCTAGAGAGCAAGATCATCACCCGCAAGTACTCAGCCGCACGCTCTCCAGTGCGCTGGAAGCGCGAAGCCGCAAACGACTATGAGGCACCGTGGATGCCCTGAGTTCGTTCTACTTGCACTCATGTACTGCGTGTCGTCAGGTACTTAGAAGCATATTCTGCAAACTCAAAACAAAACATCATTAATACAATCCTCTACTGTTGGAGAAGAAAACAACTATTAGGAAATCAAATTCCATTTTAGTAAGTAGTTTATAAAACATGGTGTACCAAATAACCAATGACACTGTTTCTAACCGAGCGACAGTCTAGTGGTAGACTAGACTAGACTTTGACTAGACTTGGTATTTGTATTTTCAATAGCCATAAAAATCAGTGATAGTCAATATCCGCCATGCATACTGAGTTCTGTAAAGCCGTAGTATACGCTCACGGTCAATATCAAGGTCGTGTTTACCAACAGGCTCTTTGTATCCTGATGAATGGATGCCACACGGCCTGAAATGTTGTAAACTAAACCATGTCAGTCAATCTATGTAGACATCTACGAGCCCACACAAACGTGTGGGGCGGCGGCGCTGATACGGTTCGGTGCAACTCACCAAATGGCATGTTACTGTCACTATTCAGTCAGACAGCATACCGGAGCCACACTAGTCCAAGCACTAGCTTTGACTTGTTCAGATATCTTGGAACCCGCCAAAACTGAAACGATTACGATTTTGAGGATTTATTTTCCGAACTGTACGAAATTAAATTTTCTGAAACCCGTACATACAATTCGTAAATGGACGCTCTCAACTGGTTTCTTTTTAACTTGATAAAGTAATTAGTCTCTCTGGTATTACAGAACCTTTACTACATGAATGCTTTCTAAGTTGATCTTAGACATCACTAATATCGGTGAAGAAAAAACAACGTGAGGAAAGCTGGACTTTATAATGAATATATGTAAGTCTGGAATCGCGATTCCGTTATAAGCCAGCGTGATTATTTAATGGTCATGCCATCTCTGATCGAATACTGGCCTTAGTGATTCACTTAGTGATCATGCAGGCTCATCGCGCATCGACGGCATGTCAACAAAGTTTTAGGTATATGAAATACATGACCAAATCATCTAGAACCTAGCTCAGCGCAATCCACATTGCACGGTTCGTGCTACGCTACGCTAACTCAGTCATCGACCACGCGAGGCTCCTAGCAGTGTGGCATCCGCCTTTTTTTTTTTTTTTTTCAGGATGGGAAATCATCAAATGACCCCTGAGAGCGGGGCTCTGGGTGGAGCAGAAGGTGTCAGACTCTTACTGACTAAAACCCACCCGTGTTCCTTCCTTAGCCTTTTATGTACCAGGAAGGGCAGCGGTAACCCTTTCGGACGATCCCGCTACCCCGGCAGGCTTCGGCCCTGTCGGGCCCCGTCATCTATGCTGACATCTCTTAGAGGCGCACGTGGAACACTTACGCGCCGTCCGGCACGGGCCTGGTCCTGATCGGACGGAGAGCTACCCATTGCTCTCCGCCCGCAGGCCCGCGCCTACGGTGGCCGGGAGTCGTCACGCGGCTCCCGACGCCCGGAGCGTCTCCCTCGGCGGCTGAGGCGTGAGGATCTCTCCCTCGCCCATCCCGCCACCTCCTTCGCTAGCATGACTGCTTCGCAGAAGGAGGTGACCGCCTCCCACTCCCTCTCGCCCCGGACCATGGCTTGCACCAGGGCCGGACGCGAGAGGTCGCCGCCGCTGCCGATCGCCTCTACGAGGACACGGCGGTGCTCTGCCCAAGCGGGGCAGACCTCCACCGTATGCTCCACCGTGTCCTCTGGGCGATCCTCGCAGTGGTGACACCCGGGCGTCTTCTCCCGCCTGATTATGTGCAGGAACCTCCCGAAACATCCGTGTCCGGAGAGGACCTGCGTCAGGCGGTAGGTGAGAACGCCGTGACGCTTCTCTAGCCACTCCTCAAAGAGGGGTCTTACCGCCGCTATCCTGGCGTGCCCTGCGCTGGGTTGCGATAGTCGCGCCTTCCATTCCACCATGAGACCACGCCGGAGGTCCGTCCGCTCCGCCGCGATTTGCAGCGGGTGCGGAGTTTTCCCCCCCCCCGTAGTGCCTCCGCGCGCCAATCATACAGGCGCGCGAGGACTATCGCCTCCAGATCCCATGGCGGCAGTCCGGCAAGGAGGCTAGTTGCCTCGCCCGAGATCGTGCGGTACCCCCGGATAAGCCTTACGGCTACCACCTTTTGGGGCGCGTTCAGATAGTGTGCGGCTCGAAGCCGCAGTGAACGCGCCCACACTGGGGCCCCATAAAGGGCCATGGACCGCACGACCCCCGCGTAAAGCCTCCGGCAGGAGGCGTTTGGCCCTCTCAGGTTGGGCAGGAGCCGCTTTAAGGCGGCCCCGGTCCGTTCCAGTTTGGGGGCCAAACGTCGGAAATGTTCGACGAAGTTCCACCGGCTGTCGAGGACGAGACCCAGGTATCTCATCGTTGTCTCGACGCCGGTGTGAACCCCTCCTACCATCAGTTGAGATCCCGAAGGTGGCCCGTACCGGGGCCCATGAAAGGACATGGCCTCGGACTTGTGCAAGTGGCATCCGCCTTACGTGAACATCCTTGCTCTGGCGGTATAAGACACATGCACTTGATCGAATTTAAGTTTTGAGTTCACCAGAACATCATATAATTATAGCTATATTGACTACGGAAACCTGCACTTAGCGTGGTTTGTCTTGAAATTGGCCAGTTTTAAATTATTTTGAATACAGTTCTATAAGATAAAAACACTTATTTTAATTAACTGCTCACAAACCTGCATGTTACAAAATTATTTCTACTGGTGCCGGTTAAATAAATAAGTAAAAAATGTTTGTACAGTAAAATCGAATGCTAACGTATTATGACTCACTGAGGCACTATTTTGATTGAGTCGGTTTTCCTACAACATCGATAACTTTCGTCTCGTAGAAATACACGACTTCATCAATGATCAACGTTTCGGTAGGTATTTCTTATTCTGTCAACATTGTCGAACATGCAATTAATACTTTGGTAGGTACACTTTATTGGAGCTCCGCTTAATTACAATTTAGTGTGCTGTATGTCTACCACAAATCCCGTAGTTTACTGTAGATGAGACTTTGGTTCAGATTTAGGTACATATCACTTAATGCGTTTATCTTAAACCATCATCCTGTCTCTGTCAACTCCAAATAATTGACAGAAACATGATGATGTTTTAAACTTGTTTAGCGCTAAATGTTTTTAGTGATTCGAATTGCAAGCGGGCCTAACTTGTACACCTATTTTTTTTCTTATACATACAGTTTTGCTTATAAACAATGAGAGTGAAACAGTATATGGTGGAAGAATGAATAGTGAATGTGTGGGGTGATCGAGAGCATGTCTGGTGTCTCCTGGACTTTCTTTTCCGTGGCTCGCCTTCATCTTCGTCGTCAGAGTCTATATCAACGTGTCTCCTCTTCCTCCCTATGGGGTACCCGAGCTGGGATAGTTTGGCTTTGGCATCCTCTGATAGGTCGCCCAATTCTGCTTCAGCCATCCTCCTCACATACTTATCTATCATTTTTTTTTTTTAATCTTATTTTATTTTGGGGTTTTTATCAGAGATATGACAACCCCATCATACCCTAACATACATAACATATTGTTATACTTATCTATCATGACTGTGTTTGTTGCGCGATGTGCTTGGGAGCACTGGAAGTTGTCCCCAATAAGCTTTTGGAACTTGGCGTATACGATCGCAGCATAATACAGGTCGGAGAAGTGTGAGTGATTGACCTCCTGATGGGAAGCGGGGTCCATAATCCTGTTGTACGGAAGATCTGGGTCAGAGGAGGGTACTGCAGACCATTTGCCTCTTAACGCAACAGCTTGGTCTAGAACTGCTGGTATTTCCAAGGCCTTGCAGTGAGACTTAATAAATAACTGCATGTACTGGACAGCCTTGAGTGACGAGTATTCCAACACGAACTTAATCTGAATATTGAATATCAAAGAAGGAAAAAATACATTGACATTGAGTAAAAATAACTAACACGTGCCTTACTTAATTCCTACCTACATATTTATAATAAGATGGATATACCTATATCCCTAACACGTTCTCGGGTTATGCGCTACGATGCACTTTCTTGATTAAATGTTGACGCTCTCCCCTTTAATCTTGCAAATGTCACGGGGGTGGCTCAACTAATTTCTACTCCGCATTATGCACATGTTTTCGAGGCAATGGGGTTTTTCCGAAACTCTTAATAAAAAATGTAGTTGTAACCTTTATTTAAATATTGTTTAACTAACTTTGATAGCTAAACTGTCAACGAATAGCGAATAGAAGAAACTGAAGGGCATCGGTTATTGAGAGATTATCTAGCCAGCCTCAACAGTATCACTCCCCAAGTCGAGAGATACCTCATTTGTTAAAATCCGTTCTCATGTTTGGTCCCTAGGATTGAACACGGAATAGTTATTCTATATACGTACTCAGTTAAATATTAGCACTTAAATTAAATGTGTACCTAATTAATAAACATAGGCCGGTATATTGTTGATAGGAAAATTGATACTAGTAAAAGGAGTTTTAGAGCGGCTTATGATATATACATAATAGATAGATCTTCGGTATATACAAGGTCTCCCTTTTTGGTAATAAATATAAAGATAGAAACTCAGCAATTTTTTTATGAAATTGTTGAATGTATGCCTATTGTTGAAAGACAAAAGACTCATGAAGATCCTCTCTTTTCTTGCGAAGTTAAGAGTTAATGTTGTGTGTCATTACTTCCCAGAATTTGATCCTTATTAATGACACCATCAGACGGTGCAATAATACGGGCTGTGTGTTTTTTTTTTCAAAACATTCGAGTTGTATCCTGGCTTGAGCAAGTGATTAGTAAAAAATCGAATGACGCAGTTATAGTTTTCATCAAAATCGACCCCGAGACTAATTAAAGTATTTTTCGGTATTACTTGTAGTTTCGGATTTGGTAGTCCAACGTAACTTGAAACATTCATTCTGTATATACAGACGAATTAATTGATAACCTCCCTCTTTCAGACATCTGCTAAAAATAAATTTGTATATCATGATCTTTCATTTAATCTAGTTAACTCGCTGCTGGCGGCCTCAGTAGAAGTGTTGAGGCTTATTTAACAAAACTCACAAACACGAACTATCACTGAGAATTGGGGGCGATATCGGTAACGATATTGAGCGCAGAGGTTCGTAGTTACAATAAAACCTTGAACAGAAAAGTGTTAAGACGTAAACTAGTCGTTAGTTTAATGTTTTCGTTAATTTTAGTAAGTATGGCTTTCCATCTTTGCCAGCTCAAATAATTGAATATTGAATATTTTTCAAAATGTCGACATTTTGAAGCTCTGCTCGTTGTTTTAGCTTTTTGGAGAACTCATAAGATGAGGATGTTTTTCGGATAATTGCTTAGTGTCATAGCAAAATTTTGAAATAATCAACTTTGCTTATGGTGTACCCCGACGATGTTTCAATTTTGCTACTTCCCAAGTAGCACATTAAAGTGAATTTTGCAACTTATGTTACAACTTTAAGTAGCAAATGAGTGTTTTAACGATGTTTGATAAAACTTACATATAGCTTCAAACACTAAACTTATTTGTATATGAGTAGCTTATGTCACTCGTAGTTGTTTATGTATTTAGTTTCTACTTTATTTCTTAAGGTTGCATAAAGTCGATTTTGTTACTTAAAGTTCAAAACAGGTTTTAATTGTTTCTGATTTAGAAGCAACTGCTACATATACCTAAGCGGTAATGTACCCTTATTTGGCACTTCTATTTCTAAATGAGTTAAAGGGATCATTTTGCAACCCTTTTGGAAAGTGGCGGGATTGCGTCTTTAAGGCGTATTGTACTATATGCCACTCCAACGCGTAACATACAAATAAGCAACATAGAAATAAGCGGTTTTAAGACCTTACAGTTCGAAATAGAGATCAAATAAGTGAAAATAATAACTATGAGATCCCTAATACATCGCCATGTTTAGAAAATGGACTCCTTGAAATGTTTTGCTTTGAACATTATTTTATCACTCTGACGTATAATCACTGAGTTTTGCTAATTGTAACTAATGTACTTTGACATTGTACTTAGTCTAAAACCATTATGTTAGGCTTTTGACAGTTTTATTTTTTTATTGTATTAATTCGTCAATAGACTTAGCACACTTTGTTTATTTGTTCTTAATCAAATCGAAGGCGCTTTGAAATTTACAAAGAAACCATACTATAGCTTCACAGTAACAAAACATTCGCAAGGACTTTGAGCTATAAATCAATGCCTACATTATGCGAAGTACCTACATGTTAAGTTTTATTACATGTAATCCAAAATTAAAATGACTGATCACAATACAAATTCAAAGAATATAGCTTGAATTATCGCCACTCAAAAGAAATTGGTGTTTCATTTATCACTCAATGACCGAATTGAAACGTCTTATCGTTCAATCAATTCGGGTGCGCAATCAATGCGTTCACTGCACAACTTAATCCATAGTTCTAATTGCCACTTAAAGGTGATCATGAGAACTCCTATCGATCCCCGATTGGAACAAAAATTTAATGCAAACTTTATTTTATTTTATTTTATAGTTTTTGGACAACTTACAGCTAGGAACTTTTGCACGATTGAGAGTAACAAAAATAAGGCCATTTACAAGTTTTCACAGATAGAAGAGAGTATATCAACAAAAAATATTTGAGAAGATAGACAGCGTTTTGAGTAAATACATTTTCATAAGTAAATCAATTAGGTTACGTGATCAAAAAAGAAATCACAAACAGTCTTTTTTTATTTTGACATACTGGTATTGAAAACATCGATGTCGGCGTCCCGGTAAACCGCATTATACGTATGATTCGCTCTGATTAAGTATGAATTTCGTTCCTACCATAGGAGTATGCAACACATGAGGATTGCGCAGAAAAGCAGAAGGAACCCGCAGTCCGATTTAGTTCAGCAATTCCGGAAGCTTGGTTGAACCGTTAGCAATTCTAAATAAAAAAGGCAAAGCTGCAATTTTTCTACGTTCAGAAAGAGGAAGTAGATGGAATCTTTAACAGCGTAGGAGGTAAGTGTGAGAATACGTTTTAGACCGGAATTGAACGTACCTCAAAAAATTTCTTTGTTTAAAAAAAAAATACACACACTACAATCGATTGATGTATATGTTGTATTTGGGATTCCAAACTTGAGAGGCATACTCGAGATGACTGCGAACAAAAGTACAGTAGAGAATTTTAATGGTTTTGATGCTTCTGAACTCAGACAAGACCCTCAATATCAACCCTAGTGATTTTGACGCTTTATTAATGATTTTATCTATGCGTTGATCAAATAATAATTTTGAGTCAAAAACTACTCCCAAGTCTTTAACTGTGTTAACGCTAGCTAGGGATTTGTCTAAAAGTTTATAGTGAAAATGTGATAGGAACGGGCTTCCTGGTGAAGGAGCACACGAAACCCTTGGAGACGTATAAATGGAGCTTATTAGAGCTGCAGTAGTACTGGAACCTCTCTAGATCCTCCTGCAATGATAGATCATCTGATAAGTAGGATAGCATTGACATAATTTTAATATCATCTGCATATAGAAGTATTTTAGAGTGAAGGAAGCAAGAATCGATATCGTTGACGAATGAATTGAATAAGAGCGGCCCTAATAAAGAACCTTGAGGAACGCCAGATACGCTTTGATCTTGATGAATACCCATTCAGCACAACAGTCTAACACCTGTCCTCCACATACGACTTAAACCAACGGAATAGATTACCCCTAATGCCCATCGATAGAAGTTTATGCATGAGAACGACGTGATCAATTCTGTCGAAACATTTGGCATAGTCTGTATATATGACGTCGGTTTGGGACCGATTAGACATAGACTCTTACAAGAAGCCACTACAGAGCACCCAAGAATCCTGGTGTTCGCTGAAACTGAGTCTGAGAGCAGAGTAAACTTTCCTGTACACTATTTTTTCTAATATTTTGGCAACCATAACCATAACTTGAGTATCGGTCTGTTAGTTTTCAACGCAGTTTCTCGGTCCCTTTTTGTGAATAGGAGTTATATAAGCCAACTTCCATATAACAGGCATAACCCCGGAATTAAGAGATCGTCTGAATAAGATTGTAAGAGGAACCGAAGGGCTTGTAGCACAGTTTACTATGAAAATCGGTGGGAGCTTGTCTGGACCAGCATGTTTATTTAAGTCCAAATGCTTTAGTACTTTCATAACCTCGTCTTCACAAACCTCGATAGAAGCAATATCGTATATTTTGTGTAGATTTGTGAAACAATGAACCATCGTCATGCATATTTGCCTAAAGGATCCATCAATCCGTCAGATATGTATATATTGACTATCAGGACATGTAACACATAATAACTTTTATTCGCCCCGAGTATCCTTTTAAAAATTATTCAAATCTGAGTTTCAAAGTCTAGGAAAATCTAGGGAAAGCCCACAATTTCTTTATCAGATTTGCCTATTTAAGTCATTACGGGTTAGGCCGCACATGATTATACCAAAATCAAGGGCACATAAGATAAATTTATTTTTGGCCCTTTTTTGAAATCGAAAAAATCCCCTGACCACGGGGTTCCTATCTGAAACTTTTCAAATATATTTTCGGTGTTCTCTCATCATGCTCTGCACCTACTCAGCTATCAACTTTTCGCCCTGCATATTATGTTTGCTCAAAAACCCTCTAGGCTCTCCTACCATAAAGTCAGCATATAGTCTATGTAGTCATATATAGGTATATAAAAGCGTATTAATATATATAACTGGCCAACAAAATATAAATATCTTGAATATTCAACATTAAACAATGGAAAAATGGAAAATCTACCAAGTATCTAAAGATACAAAGGCATATTGTTCACTGGCCGTCGTCATATGTGTACTTAGTACCTACGTAAACAGAGGCTCAAATAGCAAGCGAGAGAGTACATATCACTTGAGGCCACGTCATATCCTATATCTGGTACACATTCCTACATGTTGAATATAGGCTTTTAATACTAGTGCTGTATCTTCATGCGGAGGTGTCATTAGCGGGTTCGTCATATTTAGTTGTGACTTGGGCGATAATTGGGATGCAGTCCGAGCTTTAGTTACCATAAAATATGATAGTGGTTGGTCACATCTGCGTATATCGATGTCTGTTTCAGCAAGTTTCACTAAAGCGAATGGCAGGTATATAAAATTTTTCTACAGTTGTAACATTTTCTAGATACAACGTTTATTTATAATATTAGGAATTATTTTATCAATATGTTAGGTACAGGTTTAAAAGCCACTTGTAGCCGCAGAATAGATAATTTATTATGCTATCAAATACTAAAATTTTATAAATAATACGTGTCGTGCGTCCTATGGGATTTCCCATCGTGAAAAATTAAAAAAATGAATCCTTAATTAACCCGTTTAGAAATCCCCTTTATACTATACCTGCTCGGAAAGGACCTTATTACTTTTTAAAAAATGGTAAAGAAAATTCAGTAAGCCAATTCAGTAGCTAACCTAATTAAATATAGTATAATGCCAAAAGAGAAAATGATACGGGCCTTTGCTGATTATGATACTGGACTTTTGCTGATTATTCAAACCATTATTAATCTGCCTGGCAAAAGTATCACATTGAGTTTTAATACAAAATTCACTTAAAAATATTCTTTTATTTTTCTCGAAAGTATAGTATAAAGCACTATGTATCACGCGGAAGAAAGTGCGATACCCAACTCGTGTTTATAAGCTACACCCTCGTTAGTAATCGGTCACTTTCTCCCGGTGAACAATGTACTATTTTTCACAATATCACCACACCATTGTTTAGCTGTGCACAGAATACATCTTCTTTCCAATTTTCATCAATATACTGCTAATAGGCTCCGAAAATGGCTGGTGTGAAAATTAAGGGTTTCCGTTTTTGCCATTGGCTACGGAACCTTTAAAAGCCATTACAAACAAAGTAAAGTCAAACAAAGTAAAGTGTAATTGCTTAATATAATACTTTCATTCACGAACGCTTCGGAAATGCGATTCTTTTATTTCGAGCATTTCAAGCTAGTGCAAGTAGCCAACTGAGTTAATAGAAACTTAGATAATAGCCATTAAAAGGACTGGCAGTTGCAATTTAATCTCTAGTCGGTCGGAGTTGGTCTTCCATGCCCGTCCGGTTAAACAAGCTACGGTCAGACAGGTCAGATTTACCTACCTATTGTTCAGGTAAAGATAAGCGAAGGCACTAAACAGGATTGTGTTTCGCTTTGACGGCTTTGACAGGGGCTTCACACCAATCCGTAGCTCTATTGTTGTGAATCAATCCCAAATTCAAATCTTACTAAGTGCTTGTATTGATACTCTAATCTCATATGAATCTGATACTAATAACACAGATTTCTCCCAAGTAGATATAATAAACCTACATTGAAAAAACATAAATTCACACAACAATAAATAAAAGGTCCCATATAAATTTTATTAACTTTACTTAGTAGTTTTTGAGTTAGCTTGAATAATACGAGTACGTATTTTTTCCACTTAGTTTATGTTGAAGATGTTATAGTAACATGCTGCCACTGGTATTTACATAGCAAGTAGTGTTATAAGAAGTTTTGTCGGGTAGATAAGTAAGTACAACTGAAGAAAAGTGAAGCATAACTTTAATTTTGGAAGTCGGTCAAAAAACGAAAATACGGAACAAATAAATGACACAGACTTCCGAAAGTTATTATTTTTTTTGTTAAAATGGTTTTTAGTAGAGCAGTTTTAACTGTTTTATAAATACCGACACATTAAAAATATCTGAGGATTTTTCAGCATTTTCCAAATTTAAATTCATAACATTGTTATAAACATTTGTATGCACTGTGTGTGAATGACTAATACGCAATTTTTTATTTGGAAACGCAAATAAATTTCTGAAAATATAATTTTACAACAGTAGCAGATATTGAGATAGTATTCGATAGTAAATAAAGCGATGGTCATTATAAATTACCTACCCCAATAAAAATGGAGCATTCCAGAGTCTGTACTTCTAATATCGCTGTGTTGTTCGCTTTAATAAAATAAAACCGGCCAAGAGCGAGTCGGGATCACACAATTGCGGTTCCTAACCAAAACACTGAGCAGTCTGTGGAACGGTCGCTAACTTGCTGTAATTACTGTAATGCGAGTGATTAATAATCCTACGCTCGCTCCTAAACTATACATATATCTAAATGACATAGTTTCAAAGGAAAAAAAACTTTGAAACGATATTATCATCTGGTAGGTATTACATCTACATGATATGTAAAAAGGCCTACGGAAGTAGACGCCAATTTTTTTTTCTGTAACTTTCACATTGTCGCAAATGACTATCATTTCCTATAAAATATGGATAAATATCTTTTAAAATATTTTTTTTTTATTGAAGCCATATACATACTTATTTAAAGGGGGTTGCAAATTTGAGTTTTATCTTTAATATCGATACCAAACATTAAAAAAAATATTTTTAGAATTCTTAAAGAAAGTACTTTTAAGTATCTAATACGGTATGTCTATTAAAAAGTTTTTTTGACGGTCCTTTTGACCACCCAAATACATCTACCAAATAATATTTCTTGGCCTTTGACTGGCGACCCATGTGCACGTCAATGAGGCCTAACATCACGCCAAAATTCAAATTCGTGCGTTGCACAGGTCTCAAGAAAAACTCCTTTGACAGCCGGACAAAAAAAGTACTAAGGTTCCGATCTTACTTTTTGAACCAGAACCTTAAAAACGGGTTATAAACACAAAATAACACTCTTCGTTAAAGGCAGCTCAACATACGTTTTTTAACAAAATGAGCCGAAGAATTAAAGAGGCTACTAAGAGCTGCGGCGTCGAGCATTCATAATAGCCCATTGACTGAAGGTGCTTGTATCGAGAGCCTCTTCCTTTGGCTCGCGATTGACACTTGATCTGAGCACAGCTTTTCTTCTAATGAAATATTGACTCTCAATAAAGTGAAAACTCTTCATTAAGATTGCTTTATTATATGGAAGGCTTTTAGGATTTTCACGATTCCGAAAACTCAATTGATTAGAGGAATACACTACGCATATACAGAGTGTTTCCGGACGAGGTGCGGGCATTTTTTAATGAAAAAATTAAAAAACCCCCGACACAAAATAATAATAAAAATAGTATGAATGTAAAAAGTCTAAAACAATTTTAAAAAAAACTGTTGACAAAATAGCCACAAATATAACAAAAAAGGTATAAACGTGAAACCCTATAAAAAGAAAAAAAAAAACCTTGAAATTATGACCCTACGTAAGTACGTATGCATTTTTTTTATTAAATGTTGTCCCGTCAGGGGACCTCTCTAATTATTAGCCTAACGTTCTGTTAAAGTTTAAAATAGTACCGGTCCCCCGACGGGACAACAGCTATTTTTTAAATAGTTTTTTTTTTAATTGTTTTAGGCTTTTTACATTCATACTATTTTTATTATTATTTTGTGTCGGGGGTTTTTTAAATTTTTAATTTAATTTTTTATTTCATGCTTTTTGTAGGGACTCCTTATTATTTCATTTATTTTATTTTCTTGCATTTTAAGATTCAGGTAATTTGGTGTTTAATCAGGTTTTTTGTAATTCGCCATTTTGGGTTGGTGGGCATCTTTGATTTTAAATTTATCATAGTGTATAGTATTCTACTAGTCAAGCCCTTTCATTTGATACCCATATTGAGGGAGTTGTGAAAAAAAAATGTAATTCGCCATTTAGTGGTGGCGGCCATCTTGGATTTGAAATTTATCATATCTATCTATATCTATATATGTCTATAGTATTCTACTAGTCGAGTTGTGAACAAATCAACTTGAACCGATTTTCATCAAACATAGCTAAGAACACTCCCGACAAATTCACCTTTCAAACAAAAAAACAACAAAATCAAAATAGGTTCATCCGTTCGGGAGCTACGATGCCACAGATACACACACACACACCCTCACACAACAGACACGTCAAACTTATAACACCCCGTCGTTTTTGCGTCGGGGGTTAAAAAGCAGGCATTCCTAAAAATACTAATCGATACGCTAATATACTCACTCATCGTCTTTTAGTAATATGGCCTAACCTAGTTACGGCGATCCACTTAGGTGTAACGCCCGCTTCGCACATCTATTCTTGGTCACTGTATTAACCTAACCTAATCTAGGTAGAGCTGCTTTTGTTTACTGATTGCGACTAACTTAAACGGTACAGATCGTTTTTAATAAGACCAGAAAGTTAAAGAAGTTAAGTAAGTAAACAAGACTAACATCATTCAACGATGAGCCTATTTTTTTTCGTAATTTTGCTTCACTATTGATTTTGGTGCACATAATACACCTTTACAATTTGCATCGATGAAGTGCAAATGTAGTCTTCGCGTAAAATGGCTTTGTGATATTCGGTTGGATAGATAGGCGCTTTCGATATTGTTATATTTTTTTGTGTGCTTATGTTCTTTTTTATGCGTCGTGTTTGTGTATTTTCTTTCTTTCTTCTTTCTATATGACGAAATTATAAGGTACATATTCGTTTTTTTTCCATTTGGCTAAAAAGGAGCGCCACATTTCATCAAAAATCTTTTTAGTTTTAATAGAGTTTCACGTGTATGAAGTCTGTGGGAACTATTATTGATTTCATAATAACTAAAACGCGATGTGAGAGTAGATCAAATGTAATTAATTAACATCAACCGTGTTTGTGGTTTATTGTTTAGCATACAATATTCATACGTCAAAACACAACATTGGCCTATCGAGTATCGATGTTGGCACAAGAATTTAATCTAAAATAACGTGTTTTATTATGTAAGCCGATATTGGCATGCTCGATGCGGGAGGCCAATAGGTCATAGTTGTAGGAAGTTGACCGCTGTGGACTCGTTTCCTGCCGCTGCCAGTAGTTATCTGCAGATGCTAGTTGTGCTGCCACCCAGTGCCGCCGGAACACGTTATCGACTTACTACTTCTAACGTTTCTACATTTGTATAAACGACGAGTTGATAAAAGATGTATTATAATATTGTTGATTAGAAAAGTCTCCAATAAATACTTAGTTCAGTCATTGTATTGAAAACTGTGTCTGTTTTTATATTATCCTTAAATTGAAAACATAGTTTTTCGAAGAGCTAACATTTTACAAAATTCGTGTATATTTTACCTATGTAATGTTAGTTAATATACAGGGGCGTCTCAGAGTCATTGGAACTTGTAAGTACTTATAAAGTGACAAAATATAGGCCTAGATATTCTTCTATAGGAATATATTTTTACTGTAATGACGTACTAGTCATTACAGTAAAAATACATTACATTACGTTTATGGGTAGCAAAGTTAACTTTATTCTACAATAAAGTTAACATTAGCTACGTATACTTACCTACAATAAAGCTAACTTTGCTGTCCAGAAACGAAACGAAATCTACAATAAACACGATGCATCTAGTAGGTATTGTTACGTAAGAACTCAAACGCCCACACAATAACATTCACACGATAATGTTATCTACAAGTTTATAAATACACCACATCTATTCTATGGTGACAAGTGCCATGTGTCCGTTATCTACGCTATTGTTCAATAAAATAACTCGATAAAAAACTGCAACGCGCACACAGAACGATATATTTATATTACTACAACTACACTAACATGAACTAAATGACGTACTGCGTAGCTGCGAAGTGTCGCTATTTAAAGATAATATATTATTAGATAGCAACGGACTTTGAGTTGATTCGTTGATTTGTTTTCATTGCAACTTTTTAGAGTGATACGTTTGTAGGCAGAAATAGATGGCCATGCCAATCTATTAGAGTCCATTAGGAAGTAAATTCAGTTCGTTGCGAGAAGCCTATCGTAAACTTTGTGTGCTTATTCCTTTGTAACACCAACTTGCTTAAATGGAGTTTGTGTTTGTAAGAAAATCTAAACACTCACTTCTAGTGGTAGTACCTATTCATTTGAATGTGGGGATAATTTCTATGACAATACAAAATTATAGCACCATTGTAGTCGGGTAACCGAATCCTTGAATAGATCTACTTAGTAGAATCCAATCAATCCATCGATTTAGGACTCATTAGATTTGTTTGTCTTAACGAGTCCAGTTCAATTCATTCTGATGACAAACCTTGACGAAGGATAAAGGAATCTTTAAAAAAATAAATCGCAGTAAAATAGGTGGTAGAAAAGTATTTTTGAAAAGTATTTAAGGGCCCGCGTGGTAGATTACAGACCAATCCCTCTCAAATGGAGGCCTGTGTCCCAGCAGTGGGAACAATGTAGGCTGATTATGATGAAGTTTTTTACTGCAATATCATTTTTAAAGTTGGTTATATCAATTTAGGATAAAGGGGAATGCCCGCCGACCGTAGACACTTCGGCCCTGGGTGCACATATATAAATGATAATATCCAATTAAAAGAATGAAATGGTAAAGGAATTGGCTTACTAAAAGTCCGGATTGTTAAGATATACAATGGTTTTTATTTTCAGAAATACAGTTTTTTAACAATCATTTTACTGTAATACATACATACATTATTAAGTTTTGATTAGATCTGTAAGGTATTTTATGATCTTATATATATACATCATTTGTATCATATATAATCAGTATATCATCCAGGAATTGATCAGGAGGGAAAATATTAGTCTGATGCCGTGCCAATCCCTAATACCGACCAAATATAAATAAAATATGTATTTATTTATTTTATACTATAAGCACAAGTAAAAAAAAACTGCATAAAGGCAGACTAAATGCCGTAAATTAATAATTATATGAACTAATAAATAAGGACTGAGGAACTAGTAGTCCAAAAACAACTGTCTCATTTCTCGGTAGTTGATGAGTTAAAAATGGCCAGTCAACCTCGCAACTACAACTAGGGGCAATTCTCGTAATTTTTAGACCGTTCACAGTCTGATCTCAGTCTCAATCTGTCAAAAAATACTTTTAATTTCCCTACATTTTGACAAGTTTTTGACATTCGTTTGTCGCTGAAATGAGACTGCGACTAGAATTTGAACGTTTTAAATTATGACAATTGGCCTTCTGGTGTTGGCTAGCTAATCTTATCACCATGGTATAAATAAGCTATTATGTTTGTCATAGCTTGTGCAGATGTGAAAAAATAAAATAACTTCGGGTTATTAAGCAAACAGATTAAAAAGAATGTATCACTATCATATCAGCACCCCCACATACATAAATTACAAACTATTGAACGCTTACCTCACGTGGTGCAATCTGATGGGCAATCGCATTCCTTATGAGTTACTCACTTGAAGAATCGGACTTGAGCGTGTGTGATCTTACTCTCCAAAGTGACCTGTAACAGCTGATACACACATGTCCATGACCAACAATCGGTGCATTTTGCTTTTGCTACAATTTCCAACAAATCAAACAAGTCTTCGTAATTTTGTGACATTTAAACCACAAATTGACACAACGTAAATGTCGTCTTAAATGAGTTATTGAGGGCTGCGAAGAACTCTGGCCGGTATGAAAGCTGGGGTCATCATTATCAGTGGATATCGAGTCCAAGTTCGTGCAGGATTTATCGTGAGAAGCGGGAGCGGGATCCATGTTCAGGCCGTGGTTAGTAGGGTAAGAAGAATTGTCGTAGTCCATTTAGAAAGCTTATTCGTTGCTTAGATAACAAATCCGCAAGAAAACAAACAAAATAAGCCAACGAAGTCGACTTGTGATTATTTAGCAGTTAGCTATGACAGACAGCCGTGCCGCCTAGTCAGATTATGTCAGATAATGTCAGATTCGATGTAGCTGCTTAACAGACATAAAATCGATAAATCGATATCAATTTTTAACTCGATTTATAATTCAACATGAATTTATTATTATATGAATTAATTAAAAGCGCGCGAATTAATTAAAAGCGCCTCAAAGATTATTATTTTGTTTCTTTTAGTTTTTTAATTTATATTTTTAATTTATTTTTAAGAACAGATAAGAATGACAGTTAAATTGTGCAGTAGCGTTTTTTGTTATGATCTAAAGAATTCATGGTAAATTAACTAGCAATTCGCTTGTTTTGTCCTCTTAATACTTATCGAAAAAAAAGGAATAATATTGCCATTTTAATAATTACATCATAATAATCGAAAGAAAAAAATCGAATCGATTATATTTTGAACGGAATTCGTAATTGGCAACACTTTTTATTTTATCCACCAACCAATGACTTACAGATTTACCTATAATTTCATTTTTACCGTTTCAGTACTTTTCTTGTGCATAAATATTGCAATCTTGTTTGGATAAATAAATACTGCGATTAAAATAAAAAAGATGGTTTTTTTTTTAAAAAAGCAAATTGTTAGGCGTTTCATGGCCAAAGTTGGGCATTTCCTTTTATGGGCCAGGAATATTTTAGTTGTAATATGAGATGGGCCATAATCGTTTCACACTTGCCTCTTTCAATGAGAAATAAACTGTCTGCCACGAGTTCATCGACCAATGTCTACAATCACAAATTTTTATCTGAAAAAAATATATTGCATCCGTCTAGACTCGAAAGCTAAGCGCGACTTTTGAATCTTCACACACTTATGTACTTGTATTATTAACTTGTCACCAATTCATCATGTCTATTATTACTTTAACGTCTTATGATATTTCTCGGGACCACGGACTTTTGGAAGGCGTATGAGGGGCTGAAGCCAATTCGCAGAGGCCCGTTAGACGTTTTTAATTAACTTAGGCACCAACAGACGATTATCCCTGTTTGCACTATGCAAGTGCACCCAAGGACAACCCCCGGTTGGTGTAGGACTATTGCAGGATATGGATTTACTGGAAAAATGGCTCGCGACTAGTCGCTTGAACGTCGGGCGTTGTCAACGAACGTTTCTAGATAAGCAAGAGGCATGAGTCTCACGACCTGTTTTATCGTTTTCGATGGTGCGACGTCGCCCGACCTATCTAGGGACACGCGTCGTTGGAAGATTAATGCAATGGAGCCTGTCCGGCCGTGTACGATACAATACGCAAAGCGATAGAGCGTTGGTTTGCAATTGAAGAGCAACAAACCACCGTGTATAGTTCATGTTGACGCGAACGTAGGTCATATTTTTGGTTATCTTATGAGTAAGGTAGAGAGAGAGAGAGTTATGGGATATAAAAAAATACCTTGAATATGACGACAGTAGTAATAACCAAAGACATGTAGTCAATCATCACGTAATTATGGCTGTTCGCTTTGCGTAGAAGTGCATGGAGCACAATATGATGTGACGCCCTTCTAGATGTACAATGTGTAGAGGGCTTAATATACAACGTCAGCTACTAGAGCCACTTTTCCTTTCAGCAGCTATTATTGGAACTATTCATTTCCTCCATCTATGAAAGTCAAATACTGTCTACTGCATGCTAAACTCTTCAGTTTACTGTCATGGGATCTGTATAAACGGAACCACCAGCTCTGTAAACAACCAATATTAAAAAATATATGCTGTGATTACCTTTTATCTTAATTGGTCCGAGATCTTTCTCTTGAGAGTATTTTTACGAATGTACGTGAAGTCTAAATGCGATACCCAAATTACACGGAGTCCTGCCATTCTTCTTTCATCCAAATCCTATTAGTAGCATAATACTAATGATTGAAATACTATCGTGAATTCATGCAAGTGTTAGGTTGCAATTATGCACAACGTGTCGTGAACAGAATATGTATCGTCTTGTATGCATGTAACGTACTATCGAGATAAAAATTATCCTTATATGTCCTAACCCAGGACATGGTCCAGCGATGTGCCAATTTCATCCAAATTCATTTAGCCGTTTCAGCGTGAAAGCGTTACAAACAAACAAACACACTTTCGCATTTATAATATTATATAAGTTAGGATTACTAACTAGCTTTTGCCCGTAACTTCGCCTGCCTGGATGTCGGAAATTATCCCACAGAGTCCGTTCAAATCCGTTCAGGTGTTAAAGCGTGAAAAGGGTAGCAGACAGCCAGAGTTACTTTGGTACTTATAATACTTGTGTGGATATACCTAAGCCTCAAAAATCGCGATGAATCAATTAAAATCAAGTAAAACCTTTATCGAACATAACTGTATAAAAATTGTATGTATTAACCAAAGTCCTGCCATATGCCTATCTAAGCAGCAGTCCTATGTCTACCTGAAGCTTAAATCAGTTCACTATATACTAAATTAAATCTTTAACTTATGATCGACAAGGAGTATTATTAAAAATCTCAAAAGGTTTATAATTAATTGTCTTTAATAAATTTGATTAAATGGGTGGGCCAGTTTCGCGTTAAGGTACGCGTAGATATTATTATTTTATTTTATTAGGTTTCCTGTTAAAGAATGGGGTACTGAGTGGAGACATAGTTTAAGGTTATCAAAAATCACAGTAAAAGGTACCGTAGTCGAGATGAATATATTCGCAGGCACATATTTATTTGACATGATTTTACTGGCCGCAAATATAAGTTTGTATTTCATAGTATTTCTGGAATAAACTATGAAAAACAAAGTTATTTCTGCGGTTGTAATGAAAATATCGAGTCACATAGAAACATCACAATCTTTTTTATTAAGGGATACAACACACACGCTAATGTGCATTAATTTATTTTTTCATCCCGATAGCCACCTCTAAAATATTTTTCGTAATTCGACACTATTGTTTAGTGGTGTACGAAATACCTACACCTACTCGAACTTTCTCATTTTCATCGATACATTGTTAATAGGCTCCGATTTAAAAATGGTTGTCACATCCGAACAGAAGGGCAGACTGATTGACGGACATGACGAAATTATAAATATTCCGTTTTTGCCATTTGGGTACGGAACCCTAAAAGGCCGGTCAGGTGTGAGTCGGACTCGCGCAGTAAACCACAAAAAATATTACCTATAACTAAACTTCTTTATATGCCCTTACAAAAAAAAAAAAAAATTTCGCAAAGCCTCAGAATATTCTTTAAGTATCTTCGCCACTTGTGAATGGACATGGTTTTTTTTAAATATAGTAAATATAAAATAAATAGATGCGGTCAAGAAAAGCTAAATTCCTTTAGTACCTATTTTATTCGTGTTCATTTGGAGTCCACTGGTTACTGGGGTCCCTATTCCCTGGGCACTGGACTAAAAAGCCCATAAAAAGCTATAAATCTTTGAAGTGTAACATTGTCAATTAGCAAACATATTTTCCTGTGTTTTGAAAGTGTATGTTGTTATTTTCGTTTCAGGGGAGCGGGAGGAGGGGGAATGTTTGGTGACGTTAATATCTCAGCCATTTTGGATTCGTTAAGTGTAAGCTACGACAAAAGAGTGAGGCCGAATTATGGAGGTTTGTATGACTGGACTTGTTTTTCGATATGTGATAATAATCTTGTTCATCTACTTAGCTTTGCGGATTGTGAAACTGATGGAAAAACATAACCCTCCTAAAATATTGTTAATTTTACCCGACTGCATAAGATTGCAGTGAGGTAATTTACCTACACGAATTTTTAAGAAAGAAGCCACGAGGGGCGTTCCTTGAGTTCTCGTTATGGATACAAAGAACTCTTCATTTTACGCTTAATAGTACATTTTGATGCAAGTGTTCACCTCGGGCTGCAATCCCGCATCGAGTGTAATGTCAAATTCTCACTCGTTTCAAACGACGTTTTTCAACATACTTGTTAGGAAAAATTATAAAAAGCCATGCGATTTATTTTTTCGAGAATCCTCTTTTTATTTGGAGGAGAGGCACTTATTTGAAGCCAAACTAAGATAAGAAGATAGATGTCTATTTGTGTTCTATAAACATTCATTTGCTGTCATTAACGAATAATTTAATGAAATAAAATGTTTATTTATTTACTTAGTTTATATGATCACAATTAGGTATAAAAAGACATGAAGGCTCTCGGCTGAGATATTAAAAAAGCTCATCTCTAGTATCTATACAGTTATTTGTAGCGTAATTTCCCGCACTAGTTTGGCAATGCAAAATAAAAATCACGTGTGGTAAGTACACTGTATTGTCGACCTAAAATCGGTGTAATAAAAACCACTTTACGAGTAAGCGTGTTAAAAAAACCCTTTGTGGGATTAGAGTGTTAATTAAAATGATTTGTCGGGAAAAATGTCTTACGTCTTAATGTTAATCTTCCTACCTGCCATCGTCTGTCACTCATACTTCCACTGAGAGTTAGCACGCTGATCGTCTATCAATCCGATTCTAAAATGCTGCCAGTCGCTCAACCGGTTCATACTCACATTCTCATACTCGGCAATCCTGACATCACGCGTGCCCTCAGGCATCAAGCATAAATCATCAAAGCGAACGTCATCATCATGCATCCAATCATCACACACCTCTATCACTTACAGTTAAATCTCAGTATCTTGATTAGAATACGGATTTTACTTCTGAGTAGGTACATGTTACTAAAATGTAAGTAACAAACCATTAATACATCATCTTATATCAACGAGATGCAACAATAATGCAAACTTTCGCTCTCCATTCAGAGTCAATGACGAAGTCTGGCCAAGGTTTCATAAAATCAGAGGCGGCGGAGGTTTTGTTTGGTCCTTCAGCTTGTGGATCCGCTTTTACCATCGTACTTGTTGCTTGTTAGGATCGTGAATTATGTTTTGATCAACATACAACGTGAGAAAATTTTAATTCTGCAGGCTACCCTGACGCTTTCGCCTTATAGAAAAAACGTACTTTTTGCGATTTTTTTTTATCTCTGCTACTTTCATGCTTGTTTATGACATTTTTTTTTTGTGAATATATGAACTGTGTAAATAAACAAAATATGATAAATAAACAATATTTTTCATAAAATTATTATTTTAGTCAGAAAATTAATATTCATTTTATTAGTGCTCTATAAATAAAATTAAGTACCCCGTTGGTCACGAGGGCGCAAGCGAGACTGCTGAGCGTGGGGTCCTGGCTTCGATTCCCAGGTCGGGCAAAGTGTTATTGGGTTCCTTCATAAGGAATTTCTCAGTAACAACCCTTAGTTTAAAAGTGAGAGGTGTGATACCCTGGAAACCACGTTACGCCGTTGGTCCGACAAAGACAAGATTTGCCGTTTTCGAATTAAAATCTGAAAAGAAATGAAATTGTTTATTCTGTATATAGGATACCTGAATCACTTTTACAAGCCATATTAAAAAATGAGCTAGATATAGTCGACATATCCTATCTGGCTAACCCTTACAAGAAATAGCGAAACAAACTCAGGGTCAAAGTCTCTTTTAAAGTCCAGGCATAATCTTGGTCAGATTGTGTGAGATGCAGATCTGTGTCTGAAATGGTCATTAGAGGAAAGAACCACACACATTACAAAGGACCTGTCCAGTTAGTCCAAGCAGTTGACGATAAACAATATCAAAGAGTACAATATCATGAGTAATTTTTGACATGATTAATTTTATTGACATTTCCTATTGAATTTTGCTATAATTATATTTTGAAATTGTATTAAATATTTGCATGCCTTGTTGTGGCAAAATATAGAGATACCTACTAACCTCATTCTGTAACAACACTTTATACTTACCTATATTGCAAATAAAAATGATTTGATTTGAAAAAAAAGAAAAAAAAAGAACGGACATTGGAGTAGATCGTATAAAATACACCATCATCATCAAAATGACCATCATTAAAACTAACTGAGAACGAAAAAAAATGTAACCCACATAGTGCTCACATTTACAATAATATAATAATAATAAAGCCGAAGGCAAGTCGCACGAAAATAAAACAAAAAAACTAACAAATATTTGTTATACAAATTCGTCTTTATAAAATTTTATTCATGTTTTCCTTGTACATTTATGTGTACTGAAATACATCGTTTCATACTGTTTGGGCAAACTTTTCACACGTCTATTAAAATTATTAAAGTATGCGATATTACCCGAAATCGTTTTACAATAAATATTATCAATGCATTTATACATTATGTAAAGAACCCTGTCTGATGCGTGAGGGTCGTGTTAAGTGTCTTGCTAAAGGTTTATTCATATAGTAATTTAATGAAAAAAAAAATATACCTCAAATTTTTTAGTGGTTAGTTTTACCAACGTGTAATTTTGGTAGTGAAATTGGGTTTTGATGAAATCAACAACTTTTTTGTTTTTAATAACTAGCTGCGCCCCGCGGTTTCACCTGCATAAGTTTCGATCCCGTGGGAATATCGGGATAAAAAGTATCCTAACCAAACTATTTGTGTGCCAAATTTCATCCAAATCTCTTAAGTCGTTTTTGCGGGAAATAGTAACAAACATCCATCCATCCATCCATCCATACCTACAAACTTTCGCGTTAATAATATTAGTACGAGTACGATAATAGGATAATAAGTTTTTTTTTACTTCCGATCCGAAAGGGGTTAAAGGTGTTTTTTTTTTCACATTGAATTATTACAATTAGGTAATACCAACCCACCTTCATGAGTTAAAACATCTCTATGTAGTTACTGACCGATTAACCGATGCATTGTTGCTGAACAAGAAGCCAACTTGATAAAGTACCTACCTTCCTTCCTACTACATCTTCGCTTAATAACCAAACAATGCGTAACATAAGTGTATCACTCAAAGTGACAGCGTAATTCTGAATGCTACAGGCTAAAGTTGCGTGTGTCGTCACTCCAAGGGAAACTGCTGTAGTTTTTAGACTAATTTAAATTGATCGAAATCTTTTACTTCCACTGAATTTATTCATTAAAATGTTTTTTTTTTCTTACAAAAATGTTCTCTCGGTACAATTAAGAGGTACTTGTCGTCGTACTTACAATAAGATCTCAGAAACGATACATAAATCTAAAGAATAAAAAAACATGGCCAAATTAACACAAATTAAAAACTACGTAAAATAATTTGAAATAATTTCTTAAGGAATCAAGTAGAATTCTTCACTTTCTGGAGGCATAAGAATAGTATTTATGTATAAGTTAATTGATATTTTGCCTCAAATTTTCTTAGTTTTGTAAAATTTTGAAAAGAACTAGATGAATCCAGTGTTGTGTTAATACTCGTATAAGTTATCGTTCATTTTTGCTGTAGACCTATTTCATATTGTTAGTTCTGTCAAATCTTGTTCTGTTCTGAAGGTACGATTTGATTCTCCACCGGTACGAATTAAAATTTAAAATCGAAACTACTGACATATTTTGATCAAAATATTCGGTTATACTGAAATGAATATCTGTAAATCACGAAAATAGTCATGAACAAAAATATTTTATTTGTCTTCGTAGAAATAGCTTACAGATGTGCATGAAATTTTAATGAAGACAGTAGCAAACTCATTTTTTTAAATATTTCTCTGCGCTAAATACCCTCTTGACTAAAGGACAATGACCAAAAGTCGCACCAAAAAGTCTCATGAATCAGGATCAAAATATTATAGTGATTATTTTCATAATGTTTACATTACGCGTCGGGGATTTGATTTTCGAACAGGGAATTTAATTTAAACTAAAACAATGTTAATATTGTTTTATTCCCTTTACATGACGTTCCGTTTCAAATGGTATGATTAATATAACCTTGAATTTTGAAGTGTCATGATCACGTCTTTCAAAAAACATGTTAAAAATGATACTATGCCGATTCTACATTAATTAAAAATAACTACAGTAAAATAGAATAGAATATTTATTTATTTATTTATTATAGCATGGAAGACTTACAGCTTATTATTAAACTATTATCATTTTTTTAGAGCAATAAAGGCCGTTCGTGTATGACATGTCAAACAAAATAAAGTACCTAGTTTTTAGATTATTTCGATTCTTTTGAAAATCTCCAAAACTGGGGTTTTGTTTCCAAAAAGAACTTTTGTAGGAGTTAATATGATAAGTGTAGTCTATAAAAAACAAAGTTTGACTTTGATACAGCATGGTACGGGATTCCATACATCCATCAGCATTGTCCTTTACATTTTTGCATCATTAGGTCATCAATTTTTATGAACAGTAGAACAGATATTCCTGAAATACGACTTAGGCGCTGTTGCTTCTAACATAACCTTACCCTTTGTTTTCAATATTATGATAAAGATTAATTGTAATGGCGAAAGGATACTTTTTGACAGGGTCGCGTCAGGTAATGTAACTGATGTACTATTTCAGGACCGCCAGTGGATGTGGGGGTCACCATGTACGTGCTCTCCATCAGCTCCTTATCTGAAGTGAAAATGGTATTTAATGCTGCAAAACTACTTTTACGTAGCTTGTCATTTTAAGAACGAAAAATGACATAACATTGTTTAGGTTAGCGGACCTCGGTCGAGCTAAGGCCTTTTTGGACAAATAGTCAATTAAAGGGTTCTGCCCACGTTCGATCGAGGGACTCGGGGCGTCACGTCACCGTCCTCTGGTTTGGTTTTCACGGCGCGAAGCGCTCGCGCGACTCACGATTGGGCTTGATTGCAGGTCCGCCAGTGGAAGTGGGCGTCACCATGTATGTGCTCTCTATCAGCTCCGTCTCCGAAGTGCTCATGGTACTCGCCACTGTCAGCTCACGCTTGTCTCGGTCGCTACGGCCGCGCGCTGCGCCGCTGCGACCGAGCAGCCTCAGACACGAGGCTGCGAGCATGCCGGCGTCATGGAGCCGACCACCCGGACGGCGACGCACCACTAACTTTAGTTCTTTAATTTGAATCACATTCAACAACTTGTGCGTGCAGCTCGTTGCAAGCGCTTTCGTTTATAATTATGGTGGTGTGCCGCTCTGGGTGCGTCTTCAAAAAGACATACTAAAATGTACCTTGCCAATAAGCATCCCCCAAGTTGGAAACCGTCGTAAATTTGCTCCATTGTTGTTAATTTAAGCTTTTTATGTTCTTGAGTAGGTATTTGTTGTAACTGTGGGTACATTATTATTGTCTCTCTGTAAGGTGACTAACACCTCATATGTGCAACTGAGGTGCCTAGCCTTTTCTTATTTTAAGTAGTCTTTCTATAATTGTGTTTAATTTTTGTGTCGTTGTCCAGTTAACAATAACCAGAAAACTGGCGGCTATATTTAATAAAAAAAATTGTAGGGGACAAAATCACTACGTTAGGAGTTTTCGGAGTGGTTTGCTTCGTTGGTCTAATGGTCGCAAGCGCTACTGCTGATCATAAGGTCCTGGGTTCGATTCCCAGTTCAGGCAATATGTTATTGGGTTTTTCTGTCAAGAATTTCTCAGTAGCAGTCCGGAATCTGGATTGGTGCCCGGTTTATAGCAATAGGCTCGCCCCCTATTTCATGAGACATAAAACATAACTGGGGAAATATGGGTGTACTATAGGTACAGCTCTGCCTAACCCTTCGGGGACTAAAGCCGTGATGTAATGTTATGTGTTAATATTACAAGGGCAACTTTTAATTTCCTATGGTACATGGTTTTCCACAAAAACAATATCATATTGTGAGGTCTAGATGTGCTTAATGGCTGTTAATGTATAATTTTACTATCGTTAACTGGGACTCTATCAAAACATATATGGTCGATTCTAAAATTTCGTAAACCAAGCCGTTGAAATACCCTTGATCACGGTTCTAAAGTGCAGATGAGACTAAGACCAGGGTGTATGACCCCTAGTGGAAACCAAATCAAGGGACTCTTAAAGTCACTTCAGGACGTGACCCTACCCGGATACTAGATATAGGTACTTAGTCATAGTTCGTCAAAAAGTACACGTAGCAGTAGACATTGACATTGTATGGCTACAATTAGATACAGGTTACCTGTAATATTCAATTAACAACATGAAACATAGTCATTTTTGGTTTCTATCGAGTCTACCGAATTCTACATGTCTCTATTTCGGCTTTTACTCTTCATATAATTATCTAAGCTTTATTACTATTCAATAACGTACTCTTACGTGTACTTTTAACATGTAATTTATTAATATTGATTAACTAACACTAATTATTATGACATCATATTTATTTTTGACGTCATCTATGTATAAAATTATCACATACTGGAAGAATTGCCACTGTTTCCTCAACTAAAGGTCGATTCTATTGATAATAGTCATAACACTTGCCTATCACGAGAACAGTGCTGTTAAAATATTCCAATAACTACATTTTTACAGCAGACAATTTTGTACTACTTAATGTCAAATTTATACAACACAGAAACTTAATTATATCCAATTTATTATGCATGTAATCGTCAATTAATTGGGGATTATGATTAAAAATTAATACGTAATCGAAACGCAGGCTTAATGCAGGCTTTCATTTATCACGATATAAACTTTGGCGATCTTTTAATACTGTTATAATATTTACATAATTTCATCAGCAGCACACTTGGTTGAAACGCGCTCTGTATCTGCCATAATTGATCTAACGCGAGATGCGCTAATGCTGGTGTACCCGGGTGTACCGGTGTTCTTGAACTACCTGTTAGTTCATGCATGGAATTTACATATTTTTTATTAACATTAATGCGAGGCAATGTTACCGATACGATTTTGATTCAAATTCAATGATACTAGTTCGGAATTCTGTCCAAGTTTGTTTGCTGATATTTCGCTGACGTTCAAATCGCGCAGACAATGAATGTGCCTCGGCGATAACGTTTCGTTGCATTCATTAAAACAAATTAACATTTAAGCGGGCGGCAGACAGCTTTACAAACGAGCCCGACTGCCGGATTACATCCATTGTTGTGCCACTGTAAGTCAATCAAGTGCCGCTATTATTTCCTACAACAATAGAAAATGTTTCAGGATTTCACTCTGGATTTCTACTTCAGGCAGTTTTGGACCGACCCCAGGCTCGCTTACAAAAAAAGGACAGGTGTGGAGACACTTTCCGTCGGCTCAGAATTTATTAGAAACATATGGGTACCCGACACCTTCTTTGTTAACGAAAAACAGTCTTATTTCCACATAGCTACTACAAGCAACGAATTCATTCGCATTCATCATTCAGGATCTATTACTAGGAGTATAAGGCAAGTACTTTTATGAATAAGTTTACATTGCATGTTTATTTGTTAAATATCTCGTTTAAAATATATCACGGGTTTCTACTACTAAAGCTAGAGTTTCCTAAGACTGCGGTGAACGCCACATAACGTCCGCCATTTACCGTCGAATGACGTCACTGAAACGTTATTTATGACAGTGAATTGGTGTGTTTCCTTTGAAAGCGTTTTTGACACCGTAAAGTCAAGCCCCGATGCCCCATCATTTTCCTGACAGCCGTCACTATGGTCAGTATGTGGCGGCCACTACTGTCGTATGGTCAGTATGTGGCGGCCACTACTGTCGTATGGTCAGTATGTGGCGGCCACTACTGTCGTAGGAACCCAAAGCTTAAGCCAGCAATATCTGTCCGTCATAGTGGTTTATATAGCTACCGCTGGGACTTAGCTAGTTTAAATTCACCGATTTGTACTGTTAGCATGGATCGTGGCAAAAAGTAGACAAACGTTTTGTCACCCAAATCAATATACGAATCCCCTAAATTTAATCCTGCACTACGTGCTGCGATCCTCACATTCTATGTACTCATTTTTGTTTTTTCTACAATCTATGCATCCCGTGATTTCCTGTGGCATATGTCCCTCACCATCAGTTACCAAGCACGGACTAATCAGTACCCAGCTGATGTGTGTTACCGGTCGAATTTAAACCTTGCCAGCTATTGCAGTCAGAACAAAAAAAAAAGCAATTGAAATCTGATACGATACATTGTTATTCTAAATTAATCATGAAATAGTAACAGTAAAAGCTATTAAGCGGACAATATTAAATAGAATCTCGAAAAAAATTGAACCTAAATGTTGGCCGCCTTTTTTAATAAATGAGCATCTTTTTAACCGACTTCAAAAAAGGAGGTTTTGTATTCGACCGTATGTGTGGATGTTTGTATGTCCGCGATTTTCTCAAAAAGTACTGATCTGATTTGGATGGGGTTTTCGTTGTTGAAATGCATATCTATTTGTCAGAGAAGGTTTATGTATATAATAGGATCTGATGAAGATCTTCGGAGATAGACAATGGAACTCTACTAACAGCAAATGACCCGCGATTGCTGCGATCGTATGTCTATGTATTGTTAACATAACATCACGCCTCTATGGTTTTAGGGGTAAACAGTTAATTAATGTTGGAATTTGGCGCCGACTTCTTAAAATTAAGACAAGGTGTTACGTAAAGTGAAGTGAATAACATATTAATTTTCACTTATGAGTTCGTATTTTTTGAAGCCGGTTCTTATTTCTATGAAAACAAAAAAATAATCACTGTTTTTCATATCCTTTTTTTTTATTTTTCTTTTTTTTTCATACATATTTATAATATTTTGTTTTTTTTTTTAAATATCTGTAGGTACTAATAGTTGGTCAGCGGAAAATTTACTTTATGAGCTTTTTATTATGCAATACTACTGAGTGTCCTATAATTGAGAGAAGGCTTGGCAGATGATGATCAAATATTAATCCAATTGATCCTTCTGATTTCTAATCGGTATTCTAATAAACTGCGTACACTTTTTTTAAACATTTGTCCCTTTTATTTCTCTTCTACCTTCTAATATTGATGAGCTAATAATTGCAAAACGGTCCACGATTACGTATCGTCTATAAATGTATTTGGTAACTAGAATGTCCTAGTTTACCACGTTAACATTAAAATCTAAGATAGTGACAACGAAAGGATATTCCGCTGCCGCTAAACATTATGATTCTAAGCGTCCTCAACAGGGATTTGTTAAATATTCAAAATAATTTCGGATTTTTAGGTAATATTATTGGGCTTCATACACTGAGCGGCACAAGACTTTATATGCAAATTATCTATAACAAAACACCCTGTAGTCTCAATAAAGAATTAATCGTCACATCCACAAAGGACAATGCTCATGGATGTATGGCATCCCGTACCACGCTCAATCAAAGTCGAACTTTGTTTTTTTATAGACTACACTTACCTATCATATTAAATCCTACCAAAACTATTTTTGTCAACAAAACCCGTATTTCGGAGATTACAAAAAAAATCGAAATCATCTAAGAACTAGGTACTTTATTTTGTTTGACATGTCATACATATAATAGCCGTTCGTGTAATTGACAAAGTTTGACTTTGATGCAGCATGGTACGGGATGCCATACATCCATGAGCATTGTCCTTTAAGTCAAACTGATGAATTTATTATTATTTTGTGTATTGGTCTAAAAATGACGCCAAAGGTCTTCTAATGAATAAAATCATGATACTTTTAAAATGCTGAAGATACTGAAATAAATTAGGACTTCTCGTACGGGTTTATACGTGTTGATTCAAAGGACGTTTCGAGCTATGCTATTTGCTAAATATTCGTCAAAATCGTGAACCCTTGTGACGAATAATTTCCAAAATTTTGTAGCCGCCTTTTTGGTTTTTGTTGTCCAGCCTATTTGCGTTATCAGCGCCCTCGAAAACCATGAAAATTACACTCATGCCAAAAAAAGTACAGGTCAAAATATTTTTTTTTTTTATACATAAGTTTTTCTCATTACTGAGTGATTTCATGCATCAAAATAGATTTAAAAGGGTAAGAAAATATAATGTAAATTTCGTATTTAATATCTAGTATTCTTCGCAAATAGGTTATGAGTTTACCAAATTCCGATTACCGCTTCCGATTGTATAAAGGACATCATCAAGGATGTAGTCGACTGATCTAGAAGTTTTTTTGGCGTCGCATGTCTCGTCAAATAGTTTTAGTGTTCCTTCGATGTCACATATTTGTGCTGCCATTTGTATGTCTTCCACAAATGATCATATATATTTGCCGTTAACTTGACTACAGATATTAATGGATGAATCATCAAGTCAGATAAGTTTGTGCGCGGGCACCCTTAAAAAGAACTCACAGATTTGACAGAATGATAGTATAGTTCAGGGTTATGCGCGCGACCAAAATCGGAAGTAACGCCGCTACCTTGTCTTTGAATACATTTCAAGTGACATATTTTCACAAAATAATAGAAGGCCAATTCTCGTTATTTAAAACGTTCAAAATCTAGTCGCAGTGTCATCTCGGCGACAAACAAATTTCAAAAACTCTTCAAAATGTAGGTATTTTTGACAGGTTGAGACTGTGAACGTTCTTAAAATTACGAGAATTGCCCCTCTGCACAAATGTTTAGCAACAGCGCCCCCTTGTCAACGTCATTCGGGCGCCAAAAGATCCTTGTAGCCATAGATGTAGTTAATCCCTTATCTTCAGCCTTTCTGACGTAGTTAATACTAGCGGTTTAATAAAGTCACTCGAGCCGCAGGACAGAACGCCCGGTATTTACAATTAAAATTAAATTGTTTTATAAAAATGAAAAAAATGTTTTAAATGATCCTATTTTGAAAATTTTGTAGGAACGGGATTAAAAAATACTAAAATTACAGGACGGGCAAGTCAATTATACAGTTGGTGAACAATGTTTAAAATGAAGATGATTTTGATTAATTAATCGACGAAAAAGAGGAGGTTCTTAAGTCAAGACCTATTTCTTTTTGAAGGACCACGAAGAGAAGCTCAATTATTATATTAGCGTGTCGATTAGTATTTTTAGGAAATCAAAATAAGAAGTATTTGGGGTTCGATTAACATGACAACACAGGCGTACCTGCTTCTAAAAATGATGGATTCTTGTCCTTCTTCCTTGTTTCTACTTAGCTGGTTTTCGTGCAAATATTGGGAATATTTACGTACGCCTCTACAATATGAATTTTTTTTAAACAGCTTGCACTTGTTCACAGACTGACTATCACCGCTTCTTGTCCGATGGATTTGCAGTATTTTCCGATGGACCGTCAATTATGCAATATTGAAATCGAAAGTTGTGAGTTGGATACACCTAAATAGTATATTTGGCTTACAATACTTATAATAATCGAGAGAGCCATAGAATAAAGCCCTACTTTGAATAAAGTTTCGCGTCTTTTGCTTTATGAAACAAATGACGTACCTTCTTAATAAATAATTAATAATTTTACTAAGTACTTGAGCTGCAGACTCATGATGCTTTCATGTTCGGTAGATAAAATCTAACTTAAAGTATATAAAACGCTTAAGAACTTGCACTTACGATCGCCGTTATTTGGCGAAGCAGTTATCGTAACATTTCTCACCCTCGGTAGACCGGTAGCCTTAAATTCATCCACCTTTTACAAATATTACGAAACCCCAGTGCAATGGGTGCTTATTTTATCGTTCCATATCTCTGCATGGTACAGTCGGCTACACCATGCGGGACATCCGATACAAGTGGAACGAGGGGCCCAACTCTGTGGGCGTGTCGAGCGAAGTGTCCCTGCCGCAATTCAAGGTGCTGGGCCATCGGCAGCGCGCCATGGAGATTTCTCTTACGACAGGTATACAGCACCGATGAAACATACAACCATTTATCGAATACCGATCGTTGGCGCTTTTTGTTTACTTCATCTATCAGAATTAGACATGCATGCATTCGCTTCTGCCAGAATATATCCATCACTGACTTTCCTTTGGTGACCTGGTAAAGCAAAATCGATCTTTGACTTCAATTTAATCAATTAATTTGTATTTTTCGACGATCACCATTTGTCAAACAATAAATTGGTTGTTACAATTTGAACTTTTATTGCAGGAAATTACTCGCGACTGGCATGTGAAATTCAGTTTGTGCGTTCGATGGGATACTATTTAATTCAGATATACATTCCATCTGGCCTAATTGTCATAATATCTTGGGTGTCATTTTGGTTGAACCGAAATGCGACACCTGCCAGGGTGTCACTAGGTGTCACCACTGTATTGACGATGACGACGCTCATGTCATCTACTAATGCTGCTCTGCCCAAGATATCGTACGTCAAGTCCATTGATGTCTACCTGGGAACCTGTTTCGTCATGGTCTTCGCCAGTCTTCTAGGTAACAGTATAAGGAAGGATGCTAAATAAAACTTTTTCCCCTAAATACTTAACTAAGAATTTAAAAGACAAAAAATATTTGAACTACCCAAAGTTTTTAATTTTTAAAATTTTTTTTAAGTGCTTATAATTTAACATAATTAGTATTACAATGTATTGCGTTCATGAGTATTTGATTACATTGCCCAGTTTGCTCATGAACTTCTTTCTATTCGTAATGTGCTGCGCCGTTCACGTGAATTTTGCTCGGCGATATTTACACTGGAATGCTATATGAGAATTTACTGAACCGTAACTATTTCGTTGCAGAATATGCTACGGTTGGCTATATGGCTAAAAGGATACAGATGAGGAAACAAAGATTCACTGCTGTTCAAAAAATGGCTGCTGAAAAGAAAATGCAAATAGACGGTCCACCGGGGACATCAGAGCCTTTGCCCCCGCCAAGGACAAGTACTCTGACAAGGCCAACACCACCAAGCAGATCATCGGTAAGAGCAACGATATAGCTCAAATCCATTTTATTTAATCATAGTTCTCAAAAATAATCATGCAATTTGTACAGGAGGTTCGATTCAAAGTTCACGATCCTAAAGCGTATTCAAAAGGCGGCACCTTAGAAAATACTATCAATGGGGCTCGGGGCCCTGCTCCTGGACCAGCTCCACAGCCTGACGAAGAAGCTGGACCACCGCCGCATCTGATTCATGCTTCCAAGGTACTATCAGATACCAAAACAACTTAACTTTAAAAATATTCTCAATACAGCGATTGTTTTAGGTAATTATCATGCAAATGCGAATTATACACACATAATATTGATGCATTCGCGATTGTGGTGCATTACCAACAGCGAACTGGTTTAAATTAGTTAATTTAAACATTAATCATCGAAGTCAAGGTGAATGATATTTGCAGGGCATCAACAAACTGCTCGGCACGACCCCTTCAGACATCGACAAGTACTCGCGCATCGTGTTCCCCGTCTGCTTCGTATGTTTTAACCTAATGTACTGGATCATTTACCTTCACGTTTCCGACGTAGTGGCTGACGACTTGGTACTACTAGGCGAAGAAAATTAATTTCTCTTTCATAAATTGTACCTACCGGACTTGTTCAAACTTAGGGTGCTCATGGTCAACCATCCATCAAGTTTCGGTAAAGTGCTTTTGAATCTAGAAACGCTCGGTAAACTATTAGCGTTCTGTAAAGTTATAAATATAACAGTAAACATCACTATGATTATAATAGATACGTGTCGTGTATATTGGCACCGGTAATATTGAATTCTTTAGAAAATAGAGATAATATAAAGTTCAAAATATAAGTCAATCTGTCTAAGAGACAAAATGTTATATCTTCAATAGTTATCTGTCTTGAAATAAATGTGTATGTATACATCAAAATTCTGTTATAAAGTGATTTCCATTTTTTTGGATTATATTTTAAAAAATAATGATCCAAGTTAATATAGAAATGACTAATTACAGTTCTATGCGCTTTTTATTACTAACTTCAAACGATGGCTGTCTTTACTTCTAGTTGAAGTAGCAATTTTATAGAATAACTAATAACATTAACTGCATATTAATTGAAGAACAGGTGTATATTAAAATTTTATTCTATTCAACTGTGCCCTTAGGAGGAAATCTTATACATAAACAAAATTCCCACATTCGTTAATAATCATGGATTCAAACTAAAAAACAAATAATATCCAATGATAAGTAAATAGATTGAAAAATTCCAACGAGCGAAACCGATCAGTACCTATAAGTAGTTTAAGGTTCAGTATCACTCATAAGAATATATTCTTTATTTAGATGCAGATGTTTTAGACAGTCATAGTCCCTAATAATATACATAGATCCCATTAAATGAGATTGTCACTAGATAGTCTTTCAAAAACGAACTATCAGTAAAGTCAACGCAATTTGAAGCGGACTTGATACCCACAATTAAGATCAGGAGTCCTTTATAGGGCAAGATGTAAATAATTATACATAATATTATATTTATACGATTAGGATACACAAACACGATTGCCCTAGTTTTAAAAAGATGTTATTCGTTTCAACTAACACGTATACACCGGTAATACACTTCACATTAAATCTAGTGCACAGAACACTTTTCTACGTAGTTTAAAAATTTACATGTACCTAATGTATTAGATCTGACGACGTGACATGTCATGATATGTTCTAAATATTAAGATTGGTTATTTCGATTTGGGTTCTTACTTCTCCGTCTTTATAAATAATACGCGGGTCAAAGGTCAAAATTCCCGCTATACCTAATGAACGTTTTAAATGATATAGTAAGTAGGTACAATAATCGATAAGAATGAATGAGAAAAAAAGGTAATGAAGAGAGTTCGTAGAATACTGTTATTAGCGCTGTGACTATTCTAAGTTTTGATCTTACAAATAATTGAAAATATACAAAAACTTAAGAGAATAAGAGCCTGTTTCACCACCTAAAACTAAAATAACTTAACTGATAATTTCATGCAAATTCTGCATCGATGTACTTTTGAATATATTCGGTAAGTAACGACTATTCAGACATGGTGAAACAGGCCCCAAACGTATTTAATAATCTTAAAGGGAAACAATTCTTCGTTGTGTTTGTACCCATAAAGGCTTGTAGATATTTGATTCAAATTGTTTATAGTCACGTGTTCAAATTTAATTGAGGAAACATTTTCTAACGTTTCATTACCTATACGATACTTCCTTGTTGTGACTCCAATTTTTTAGATGTTTACAATATCGTTTTGGAGTATTTTAAGATTTGAGCTACAAGCCATTTCTTGTTAGAATGATCCCTAATTATTTATTTCTGAATTTGCTCAACGTTTTTCAAAGACACTATTTATAAATATATATATAAGGAGTGCAAATAGTTGATTTGACTAGGAATTGTATTAAATAGGATAGGCTGGTTAGGTAGTAATATTTAAAGTAATTATAATTTGCCTCCTGTTTTATACCCGCATACTCAGACTGTGCATTAAGACTAGCGTTTATAAATTATTATAAATTGTATCATTTAGAAGGTCTACTTGTGTTGTAAAGATATTAATTTTTTTTTAGTAATACAATTAATCCTAACAATTGTATAAAGACTGAGTCAATATTCATTTTGTTCCTCATATTTAGGTAGGTACAGCTATATTAAACGTGACAGCCATCAAGTTCCCTTGATTAAGTATCTGTGTTGTTCTGTTTGTAGATACTGCATAACCAAAAAAATAATTAAAAACAAACAGTATTATCATCACGATGGTGAGAAAAAGATTCAGGTCTAAAAATATATTTATAAATAAGAATGTTACGTTTATAATTAATAGATAAAATGCCAAAAATTATAAAATGTATCTTTAACGATTAACTATTAGTCGACCTTCAAACTGAACTATGGATTAAATGTACATGATTATGAAAAAAAAATGTAAGATGTGAAATTCGCATTATATTGCACCTAGTTAGTAAGTAAGTAGCGTAGCTTAGCGTACGGGGGAGCGGGCGAGGCGAGCCGTAGGGTGAGTCACTAGTTACTTATTGGAACTTCGCAGGTCGGCGGTGTGAGGCGGGGAACCTTTTTGGTGGAATCTTGCTAAGCGACGATGCCGAAGCCCCGCGGCTCACCGTACACGATTCTAAGTCGTTTCTGGCTTTGATATGACAAGTGCGTAAAGTAAGAAATATGTGCTCAGCGCGCATTGCCCGTAAACCTCTTTCGCGAAACCAAATTCTAAATCACATTTAAATAAAATCTAGCATAATTAAAGAAATTATACTGTGTGAGTAAAATCAATTTAGAGAAATAAGATGATGATGATAATTTATTATGATATAGGTATCAAATAAAATATTTAATAACATTAATATATATTATCACGTTCCCCAGATTAGTATCCAGCCACTCTCGTATAACTGAACCACGATAAAATATTTTCGTTGCACTAGCAAAAACTAATTACCTACTATTGATATTGTCGAAGACTTCTTTGTCGAGATATTAGATTTGGCAAGTGACTGTTCATGTTCAGACGAATTAAAAGTAGTTGTAGTGAATGAAGTATTTAAATCATCCATAAACAATAAAGGCTGTCGAAAGTAAATATTCTAAACTAATACAGATTTTTAAATTATTGTAAGCAACAACCATCATATACCGTCACTTGCGCATTCGGCTTTAGGTCGTACTTTAAGTAGTCACATTCTAATATTGTTGTTATTTTACTACATGATAGGTTTTGGGCCTGCAAAAAGCACACTTTCAAAATATTAATTGAATTATATAGAAATTGTTTTCACACTAAGTAGATGTTACACCCATTGCTATTTTTATTTGATTAGAAAGTCGTCCCGAAGTTTTTACTGCATCAGAGAAGTACTCGTATAATATACATTATAAGAGGTTGAATAAATAAAGAATAGGAAATACGGACTTGAATAGTGCCAAATGCGAGGCTTTAAATTTTTATTCGCTTTTATTATGAAATGTATTTCTACCATATCTGTTAAATTAAATATAAATAACTGTCAGTCTCATTAGATATTTCATACCAATGTTTAAATTCAAATAAAGCTAGATAATAGATACCATTAATGTGATGTATATAATTATAAAATATACAGAATTATAAACCCCTAAAACTTGGAGCAATGGTTTGTTGTTGTGCACGAGTAGGTATGTCATGTATACCACTATTGTAAATAAAACTCAAGCGGATCTATCCTGCAACACTGCATGGAATAGAACTTCATTTACAGACAGTGTAATGTAATGCAAATATTACAAATAATATTATCATGATGCTTATTTTTTATACGTATTATTAGAGTGTTTCTTAATAGGATCCGATATTTTTGAGGCATATCGTATTTTAGAAATTCATTACATACAATTCATTCATTTTGTTTCTATAAGTACTATACCTACTTACATAATTTTATCGATCTTTGTTTCAGTCATTTGTTTATGGCCATTGAAACATTTTAACCTATTCTCTAGGTGATTAATGTTTATTAGAATGTTCGAACCTATAACACATTTTCAAAAACGAACATTAAGTTTTCTGTTCCAGCTTGCTCATAAGATAAGCACTAAAAATAAACTTTTACCTTGAAGGTTCAAAAAAAAAGCGACCAAATATTTATGACAATAATTATTAAACCAAATACCTTACTTATAGCAACGCCTAAATATTAACATCGAATTAAATTTATTGCTAAATAGTCGAAATAGGTTCCAGTTGCCATAAATGACGTTAAATAAATTATTACCTGTAATAAAAAGTAGGAAGCTGTAATTTGCATTTCTTTTAGTAAAACAAATAAGTCAACACTATGAGAGTTCTTTATACTACCTACGACTGTAAACCATAGGCCACGTCATTCGTTTGTTTTAAATATCTGCAGGAAAAACAAAATAAAATTGTATGACATCAAGCTGGCCAAGTCAACGTAGATACGCCAGACAATGACCAAAATTGGTGCCTTTTTATTTTTCGGCGGCCATTAATTAAGCTTTATATATTTAATAGTAAAAATATACAAAACGAGATTTTTATGGCGGTAAAGTTCAAAAATCTGAGCTGAGTTAGCTGTCTGTCACTGAGGAACCATTTTCGTTAATATTATATTATTATTATTGCTGGGGAGTAAAGTGAAAGGCTTGTAGTTTATTATATATTTTTTTATATAAAACTTGAATTGAATGGGACTCATAATTAAACAGAAATGTAAGAATTTGAGTAAGTAAATTTGTACTGCTTATGAAATCAAGGAACTTTTGGCGCAACTGTAACTTACATCAATGAAATTAAAAAAATAACGAAAACAACTTGTTAATGCTTTCTAAAAGCTTTAAATAATGAAAAAATATATATAATCCTTACGAGTAGTTTTGTTATAATAAAGTCTCAAAATCGTATACCAAAATATGCCGAAGAGTCATGGTCATCACCCATCAGTGATCTTTCTCTTACTGGATAGTACTCGTAGGTCTGTTGGTTGTTGTCTTAGACATGTTATTTATTGTTGTATGTCATCTAAAAGTAATGATTCAAATACATTATCAAAAATAATCAAGTTCTTCCCTACATATCAACTATTTTGCTGACGTGTAGTTAAAAGGAATCTATGAAAGAAAATAGTTTTTTTTTGTATGAATAAATGAATATTTATTTGTTAAACACAGGTATACATTTGGTCTTCAGTAACAATTCAATTGACTTCCTGTTTTGCCAGCAACGTTATAGTTACAGTAGGTATATATTAAAATTAAATTCAGAAACATTATAAATTATTAAACTAAGTACTTATTTACAAATTCAGAGGGTAGTTTAGATAACTTAATATTAAATTCAATAAATTAATTACACAATATACAATAAAAACACACACTTTGATCACTTAGTCAATTTATATTATATCATATTATTGTCATTAGGAAATTATCTAAAGTGTAAAAATGCATTTATGCATTAGAAACAGTTATTGTATTTCTTCTTAAAGCTCGTAATCGAAGCTTATTAATTAATGTCAGTCTGCATCTCGAGTCTCGACAGTCAGTCGAGTAGTAAGCCTATGTAATTTGCAGTATATAAATATACGCTATATACACCGATTATAGTGCTATATTATTTACTCCTCGTCAATATACGGACCCTCGGTGAATAACAAATACATGGAATTATAATAATAAAGCTTAATTACCTAACTTCTTGTAGCTTCAAGAAGTTAGGTAACTTATTATATATTCTGGATGCCAGTCCCAGCAAGCTTTTGCTCATTAGAGCTGTCTTACGTTTCCTGGTACATAACTTGTTTTGATATTGAGCACGTATAGGACCGTTACGTATTTGATACAGTTTTGTAACTACCACAGCATTTTTTTTTGACAAGTTTAAACAACTTGAGTTTACAATTATGAGTATGGGAATATAATTATTTTACTGACGATACACGACCACTGACCACGATTACTGACCTCTCGTATCGCGGTAACCTCAAAGATGTTACTCGGTATGTACGCCACTGTTGCCGTCGCAGCGCTGTTGGAAAGGGGCACGGGTGTAAAGGCCAGAACACATACACACGATACGACGTCGCATCGTGACATGTTGCGACCGACGATATTACAGATATATTTAGATAACTATTTTTTATGCGACGTCGTATCGTGGTTATGTATTTTGGCCCTTAGAAGCTACCGAGCGCCGTAGAGCGTTTTTCGGAAAAATGGTGGTGTAGCAATCAAAAGTTGATTTCGCGGTGTCTGACAGACGTAATGAAGTGGCGCAGGTTGAATCAGTTTGTAAAGGATTTTTGAGATGGAACTTCAGGGCGAAATCAGAATTTATAAGTAGTTGAGCAAAGTGGTCAAAGGAACCATCGCCTCTTTTTTGCAGGAAAATAAAACTAAATTCTTCGTTTTTTGAAAAAGTTTCAGTCTGAGCCAGGAATTGAAACCGAACTCTTTTGAAAAAAAAAAAAGCAACCTGTGTATGTATATATAATATAACACGTTTTTATTTTTATAATGAACTTAGTTGCTGATAACGATCACGCTGCAGAGTAATATTTTGTGTAAAATGAAATCAAATCATGTGAAAAACTAATATAACTCGCGTTAGGACTTTTTATGATTTAACGTTGTACAATATTTCGTTAGTAATGTTATGTTGTATTTAATTTTTAAAGTTCCGTTAATGGCCGTCAAGAAAAAAACACTACTGCTCCATACATTTTGGTCATTGGCTTTTTTATTGGTCTAAATAGCACTTTTGGCTATCATTATAATTCGGTTGGTTACGACAGCAAATCGTTTTTCTTATAATTTACAGTTTTAACTATAAAAGCACTCGCAAATACTTATCAAACTACTCATCGAGTAAACGAACGAAATTATACGTTTCTTGAACACATGTAAACGACTGTGCAGCTTTACATTACACCGTCCGTTTCTTGAAATATCAAACTATTCGAATTTCAGTGGAATATTATTATGTACCTTACAGCTTTAACTAGTTATTACCTAATAGATGTATCTTTTTGCTCGTTAATTAAACTACCAAAGTTCTTAGATTTTAAACATACCTACTAATCATTTAAACATGTTTATCAGTAGAAGTTGTGAATACAGATAGTTTAAGATATATGTTTTATAGAGCTTTTTCAACGGGACAAGCACTTAGTTGACTACCGATGCAATAACGTTATCAAAATCATGAAATAAAAGCCATTTTGGCAATTCACAGGTTTAGAAGATGCAACTAAATGCTCATAAAGCGAGTACTTTAACGACTATGACGTTACATTTCTGAGAATTTATGTAGCTAGCCATACACGCACTTCTACTGATAGGTACTTATTTAACAATTTATGACACATTCGAATAAGCATAAGTTAGAGTATTCCTTTTAGTGAATACCTTGATTTCCAAATGTGCTGTTTGCAATGCTTTGCTTCCACAAAATAAAACCTATTTAATGAAACTGACGTTGTAACAAATTCTAAATATAATAATAAAGTTTATTATTGTTTGAGGCTGAAAGTTATGAAACATTCGAACATGTCGATAGTCTAAAAAAGTGTGGTGTCAATGGGAAAGCAAGTTGTATAATGTTCGTATAATTTATTGAAATGTCTAATATCTAAGTTGAATTTGTAACTAAAGAATCTTCCTCGATGCAAAACTAAATTTTATGGTATTGGTGTGGTTAATGATGTTGCTCAAACTGAATAACTTTAAAACAAGTAGTTACATTGTACGAAATTTAGTTCTGTGATCCAATAAATTATAATATATTATCTGTTTTGTTGTTTCATTATATTCCAGACCCCTGATCTAGGTACCAAAACCACGAGGGCCGCTTAGCATATTGGTCAAGGCTTTGGTGGAACATAAAACCTTTGGCCTAACATGATCATGATTGTCAAAAGCACATTCCAAACTTCGATAACTGCTGTCCCTAATATTCTGTCCAAATACTATTGGATTATTACGCTTAGAAACACGGAGAAAAAGATGAAAATTACTCGTCATACTTGTTCTATCTCACCGATAAGTTCATAAACATCGTAGTTTAAATGATTTTATCAGGTAAAAATATTCAAAATGTTGAGTTCACACAAAATATTAATATCAAAAACACTGTGCAACGTTCTTAGTGATTTAATATCAGATTTAGTAGCAAGTTTTAGTTCGATAAAATATTGTAGTTACAAGGTCGCAAAATTTAAAAAAAAAATGGCTTTACAATTCTACCAGAAAGCAACACAAATGCCGTAAACACGCCATGTCGTCAGATACGAACTAAAATTGGAACTATGAAAAATAAAAGCAAAAGTTTCAGTGTACAGTAGGTACAAGTTTTTAAATGAAGAAAAAGTTTTATATCCACATGAAAATGGGTTTCCCGTATTTCTCCCCTTTTAGTGATTTCCGGAACAGTGAAGGTTCCTATAGTAACTAAAATTCACGGAAGTCGAACTCTATTAAAGTATTTTTGTGTACATTCGTACCAATCAAGCATTGTATACTTTTGATAAGGATCCAAACCTCCAAAGAAATGATTCCTAAAATGAACACCTGAAGAACTTAATGTGTTCAGGCGCCAAACTTGGTGAGTCTTTTGAAGGAGCTGACGTCCCTCATCAATCTCATGCTCTTCGGCAATGTGAACGAAGCCGGCATTGATATTTTGTATGGGGCAAATCTATGTGCCCAACGCAAAAAGGATGGCGGCATTCGTCTCATTGCCGTAGGGTCCACTTACCGTCGTATCATAGCCAAAATTTGTTGTGTTTTTTTACAGCGAAACAGTAGCCAGCAAATTCCAGCCCCTACAGCTAGGCTTTGGGTCTTTGCGTCGTCTCTCAATGAACGAGCTTACGGACAGTTGGGATACGTTGATTATTTATTTCACCAGGGTATCCAGGGAATGGGAAGCTCATCGTAATAACATACCAACAAAACCAACAGTTTCACAATTTTGGTCTTTTATTAGTAAAAAGCTGATTTATTGGAGACATTAGAACATAATAAAATCACACTTAATATAGAAAGTGATACTAACACTCATAACAATCAAGTAGAAAACAAACATAAATCATTAATAAATTAATAATAGCAACTAATCAAACCGATCATTCAAATCAAAAATATAAAACAAAATGTCCCCTTATGTAAACAAAATCATCCATTATACACTTGGGAAGGGTTCTGCAAATTAAACGTATAACAACATATTATATTAAGTTAAAGAATTTAAAGTTTGTTTTAACTGTTTCCGTAGTGGCCATGTAACAAAACAATGTAGATTATTAGCTTGTTGTAAATATTGTAAATGTAGACATAATACTATAGAGAGCTAGAAGAGCTCTCTGAGGCAACGGGATGAATCAAACAACTATACGACTCCATTAAGACTATATTGTAAGAACGTCTTTACATATTTCTGTCTAAATTACCACTCACTATTCTAAACCGAAATCCTAATAAAAATATATGACACTAGCTTGAATGTCACCCACGCTTAATTATAGCCTGCATCATATGAGGTCGCCATCGGCAGACAAACCTCTACATTAGTTACGCCCATCACCGCAGTGATACCGATGCGGAGCAACAGAAACTGCGCCCAAGCGGAGACACGTAGTGAGCCGAAACGATGAGTCATCCATCATAGTGCCTATGGTGGATGACGGGAGCGGCTGAAGCCACATGCCTCACTCCCATTCTCCCACATCCAGCAAGCGGGCACGCTCAACAGTATTACGTAACGTGTTTACAAGGGCATTCCGTATAATACTGTCCCACCGTCTCTGGAAAGACGGGTTATCGGCCAAAACCGTATTGGAACAAGCCATTTTCCAAGCGTTCAACGCATCGGTCAGGCACTGAAACACAGACACTTCAAAATCGACCAGTGAGGAAGATAAAATGTTTCAGATTAATTTATCGTTACTGTGGACCGAGGAGATTAAGGCCGGTAAACTTATACTTGAAGTTTTGCGGACGCCGAGACCGCCTAGGCGAATTGGCAGTGTGGCTTGCTGCCACGCTCGATCGTTCAGGGCCACAGTTAGGATGGAAGTTAGTATGTTTCTAATAATTTGATCTACTTTTTCTAAAAGTTATGTGCTTCCATGCCTTCCATAAAAATTAGATGCTTCTATAGATGAGAGGAGCGAAAGCTATAAGTAAATTTTGGTTCAAAGCAACAGTACCGAATGAATGCGAAGGCCGAATGAATATTAATTTTAATGTCTTTCCTAAACATCATTAAAAAAAATATCTATTAACTTTGGAAAGGATTCGTCACCCTAGGGACGCTAGGGGGTGAAGAGTGTTTATTTCCGTAATTTTGATATTTGGAGCTATTGTATTATATTTTGCTATGTTAGTCTGCCTGTGAGTCGTTTGGGGAAGATAAATTTCGCATTTTGAAAGATTAGGGTTAACTAGACCAATGGAACAGAATTTTTCTTCTAAAAACGTTAAATCTTTTGAGACTGTCAACATAACTTCTTAGGGTTCCGTCATCCAAATACCATACGTTGAATTTAGTTGTCGAATAATTGGATTTATTGTCAAACTGACAGAAATTATTGGCGCAAGAGGTTTTTTACAAAACGTTGCCCCACAGTAGGAGTTACAAACATTTAAACTCACTTATACAAACAGCCAGACCCGGAACAACTACCTGTATGCAATACAAATATTTGTTCCGTGTGGGAATCGAACCCACGACACGGAGCGAAGCAGTCGATCACTTAGCCACTGCGCCAACGTGTGTCGTCTAATGTTGTCTTTATAAAGTAATTTAAAGGGGTGCCTGTAACTGGGCACGCCACAATTGCGGCGATAAGTCCCCTCTTTGAGGAGTGGCTAGAGAAGCGCCACGGCGCCCTCACCTTCCGCCTGACGCAGGTCCTCACCGGACACGGTTGTTTCGGGAGGTTCCTGTTCAGGATAAAGCGGGAGGAAACGCCAGGGTGTCACCACTGTGGGGATCGCCCGGAGGACACGGTGGAGCATACGGTGGAGGTCTGCCCGGCTTGGGCGGGGCCCCGCCCTGTCCTCGTGGCGGCGATCGGCGGCGGCGACCTCTCGCGTCCGGCCCTCATACAGGCCATGGTACGGAGCGAGAGTGAATGGGAGGCCGTCAACTCCTTCTGCGAAGCAGTAATGCTCGCGAAGGAGGAGGCGGAGCGCGTGAGGGAGAGGCAATCGCTGCACCCTCGCGCGCCTAGCCGCCGCAGGAGACGCCCTGGACGGGAGTCAACAGCCGACTCCCGGCCACCGTAGGCGCGGGCCTGCGGGCGGCGAGCTATGGGCATCTCGCCGCCCGGTAAGGACCAGGCCCGGGTCGACGACGCGTTGTGTTCCACGCGCGCCTCAAAGAGCTGTCAGCACGAATTGACGGGGTCCGCCAGGACCGATGCCGCCGGGGCTGCGGGTTGTTCGAAAGAGATACCGTGGCCCCTGGCACAGGCAACTGAAGGAACACGGGTGGGTTTTAGTCAGTAAAAGTCTGACACTCCCTTCTGCTCCGCCCAGAGCGGGAGGAGTAATTCGATGATTTCCCACCCAGAAAAAAAAAAAAAAAAAGGGGTGCCTGTAACATTGATATAGAAAACTGTAAATTTTGGGTTTGTTTGGGTGTGAATTTTGCTTTTTGAACTTCTGTCAACAAGGTGTTGCTGCTTACGCTGTAGGTGTAGCTCTTTACGGAATTGAAAGAATTCTTAATGTCAACCTTAAGGATGACCTCACCTTTTTCGCTATTGAGGTAAGTGGATAATGCATGTGCCGCAGCCTCACAGCCCCTGTTTGGGACCTAACTAAGGACTTGAAGTGAAATGCAATGGACTGTAATTAAGAGAAATATAATCCAAATAAGGTACAATATTGATGTTGGTAAACGTATAGACTGCGCGCGCGTGCTGTCGTAGAATGTTCTGAATTCTATCGGTAGCGAAGTGGTCCGACCGCCCGCGTCCTACACGCTGCACTTCTCGCCGCCGCCCGCCGCCTTCCGCTGTCTCACGACAGCAGCCGAAGATTGCCGGAGGCGCCCGAACATCCTCCCCGGGTAGAAGAATTCAAGTGAGAGGAAGTGGGCAGACGTTGTTGTAAGCCCGCACCACCGGTCCTCTCTTCGACTTCAGCTCCACTACCCGCTTGGTCTCGTCGCAGCCAGGGAAGAGCTTGATGATGCGCCTCACTGGCCAAATCAAGGGCGGTTGGCGTTTCTCTTTGATGAGAACCAAGGCTCCCACTGAAAATTGGCCTGTTGACGCTGTTCATTCGGTTTTTTGCTGGAGCAGAAAAACATGTTCTAATTTAAAGTGGTTCCAAAAATTGTTGCTTGATGTGCTCCACTCTTTGGTAGCGCTCCAGTCGCCCAATGTTGACATCATTAATCTGTGGATGCGGAACAGATATTAGTGGTCGCCCAATTATGAAATGTCCAGGAGGACGGAAAAATCTAGAGGATCAGTGGAAAGAGGGGTAAGGGGACAGGAATTTAAGACGGCCTCTATTTGAGTCAAGCACGTGGCCATCTCCTCGTATGTGAAGTGCGTTAAGCCTAAAAGTCTTTTTAGGTGATGTTTGGTAGATTTGACGGCGGCTTCAGCAATGCCGTTGAAGTGGGGGGAGTATGGAGGCGCAAAAGTAAATTTGATGCCTTGTTGAGCAACTTCAGACGCGAGATTCGAGTCTTGTAAAAACTTACGCAGCTCATTGCAAGTACCTATAAAGTTTGTATCATTGTCGGACAAGATAATTTCGGGTTTGCCACGACGAGACACGAAACGGTTCAAAGCAGCCATGTAGGCTTCTTTCGTAAGGTCAGTAACAAGCTCGATGTGAACAGCCTTAACGGCAAACTAAAATACACAGGTACGCCCTTATAAGCCTACACCCTCGCCCTTTGCGATCAGCTATCAGCACTGGCCCAGCATAATCCACACTACAATTTGATGGGTGTTCTAAATGTGTCCTTGAAGAGGGCAACTGACCCATTGTACATAGGTTGCACAGTTTGGCACTTGTATTTGAAACATTTGATGCATTTTTTAACAATACACTTTGAAAGATTTCTACCGCCAAGAGGCCAATACATTTGGCGTATATTTGCCAAAAGCAGCTGAGGACCAGCGTGTAAGCAGTCGAGATGATATTTATTTGTAAGTTCTTCACAGGAAAGGGAAACAAGGAATTTATTATGTTTATGTTTTAAATTGTAAATAAATCTTAGTATATGAGCGACGACTCTCTGTAAGTGATTATAATTGAAATATTTGTGAATAAGTGATTTAATGAATAAATGATTATCATTAATAGTAATAATAATAATAATAATAATGGCCGACAGCCTCGATCAACATCTATCGAGGCTCTCGTTAGGCGGTTGGATCAAGGGCCTGATTCAGAAGGCAGTACTCCTCGATACGGCTCGCATTGTGAGGAGGTTTCTATCTCTGGAGCCCTAACCACCGGTAGCTTGGACCCTGCTCCCGACACCGGTGGATCACTATTTTTTTATATTTTTAAATGTTTTTTTTAATTTTTTTTATTTAATCATACTAATATTTAAAAATGTAACAAAATAAGACGACTAAATAAATAAACGACATAATAATAATAATGGAATGTGAGCTCGACTGTCATTGTGCCGATTGTCGTATCGGCCAATGGGCTGATGGCCGAAAGCCTCGATCAACATCTATCGAGGCTCTCGTTAGGCGGTTGGATCAAGGGCCTGATTCAGAAGGCAGTACTCCTCGATACGGCTCGCATTGTGAGGTTTTCTATCTCTGGAGCTCTAACCACCGGTAGCTTGGACCCTGCTCCCGACACCGGTGGATCACTATTTTTAATTTTTTTAATTTTTTTTTTTATTCATACTAATATTTAAAAATGTAATAAAATAAGACGACTAAATAAATAAACGACATAATAATAATAACTTTATTTCGGGTGGCATAGACCCATAGAAAATTATGATGTGACAAATGATTTGAAGTTAAATTCTTGTATGATTGATGATGGGATGAGTGATCAGTAAAATGTGATACCAGTAAGGTGGATTATGACATATTGACTTAGTCAAAGCTGAGGTAGAATTGTGTGCCGTCAGAGACGAATACACAGATGTGATGAACAATTATGTGCAATTGAAAGGCTTATTTAATTTTCCTACGGATGAGGTTGTAAACTTTAGTCGTTGTGTGTCTGTCGTACATCGATTAGATAACCCTAAGATTAATAATTCAATTTTAAGTCGATTCAATTCGTTTATTGCAGATAAATTACAATCTTTATTGGTGTTAATAATGTTAATAATTAACATCAAAAAGGACTCAAAGAAAAAGATGGCAGCAAACTAGATTCCCGCAAGATTCTATTGAAGGTATCTTGAATAACCTTACGAAAAGTCTGATGATAATGTGATAAAATCTTGGAAGTCAATTTAACATACTTCTAAATGTCGTTTTAAAATGAAATTTGTATATATTGATGAACAAGCGAAAGAAGAAAACAGACAAACCACTGTAGGTGGGTGTGTATGTGTAGTACACTTCTAGATTACATATAACCGTGTTATATTTAGTTAGCATAGATACCTGGCTGTTGCAGAATTGCATGTACGCCGTAGGCTAGAATAGGAGTAGTCTAGAATACACTTGTGCCTCCCACGAGATGTGGTGGCAGTTGTCCCATGGCATCGTTTGATCCGGGGTGGACCAAACACTAGCTAGCTAGGCCTACGGGAGCTAGCGAGACTCAGGGCACCAGACGAAACCCTGTTGTAGTTGGCCTTCCCTTCCTAATGGACCACTAGAGAGGTGGCTAGTTGAATTGTCCGATACTCGTGGGAACAACATGAAGATAAATAATAATAAAAATTAAAAAATAAAGTATGTATAATTATAGTAAAAAAAAAAAAAAACGGTTTATCACTTATTTTTAATAAAATAATTAAATTGACTTGTAGTAGTTACAATATAACTATTCGGCAAGGGTTTATACAATACGTGGTTGATGATAGATTTAGTGCGTGATAAATTTGTAGTTTTTTTTAAACAATTTTGATTATCTGGTTTTCTAAGGTGTGGTGATAACTTACCGATGGGAAGAAGCCAGACAAAACGACCATAATGCCTTAGAAGTTGTGTAGGCCTTTGGTGTAGGAAGCAACCTGTGTCGACACCCTCGCGCCATCCCATCTTCCTAGCACAGCGGGCCGAACTTGGCCGACTGCTGCAGGTGCAAAAAACCTCAAACGGCGCAAGGCTACCTTATTGGAAGCCATATGCCTAGAAGCCTTGGCCCTAGTGTTGCAACCCCAAAGGGCTTGAACATATTCGGCTCCAAAGTGGTTGGAGTATTTGCGCCGTTTGAGGTTTATCGCACCTGCATCAGCCGCCCCAGCGCGGCCTACCATGCTTAGAAGATGAGATGGCGCAAGGGTTGCAGCCCACACCAAAGGCTTACTTACCTTCCAAGGCATTATGATCATTCCGTCTGATCTCTTCCAATCGTTGCGTGCCAAGCCATTGGGTTCTAACACAGCTGGCACCCCGGTGGTGACAAGAGCACGACGGATGATGTCATTGATGCTGGCTTGCCGTGCTATCCAGCCTGCGCTCTTACTGCACGATAAGCCATGGTGTCCGAGGCAGTCGACATCTCACCTGGTACACTTGTACATTATATATATTTTAAAATAAAAATATATCTTTTAAGTAGGTAAAAAAACTACAAAAATTAATACATTGATAGATAAATGAACAAAATATACTCTGTCACTAGAAACAAAATTACGTCAATGGTGAAAAACGAATCCCCTAAATCAAAGCTAGGATGATTCTGACAACTTTTGCTAATGTGTTCACGTGCCTTTACTTCAAACGAGAACCGATTTCGACGGCACGGTTGGCGGAGTGGTTAAGCGATTGACTGCTGCGTTGCGTGTCGCGAAAACTATGAAAAGTCTGATGAGAAGAAGTGGATTTGTTAATAAGAGATAACAGGTTAGTCAAAGCCCTCAACGCTCTTCTCAGATGATTGGGTATAGTGGTCGCAGTGACAATAGCCACAGTCGTGGTCGCCCAGTGCGTGTTGCGTGTTGTTTTTCATCTCAACCTGTTACTGATGACTCTTTATTATTTCTTACGCTTGTCATCCTATTTAATTCAAATCTAAAATTAATTCTTCTTCATAACGTATCGATGGCCAAAGTTCAAATAGGTTTAGTTCAACGTTCAGCTGCGCGAAGTGGCTGTCTGACCTCGACCGCCCAGTGACTGAATAACACCATACCCATTGGTAAGTTTTCTCGAAAACTAAATATGGCAATATAAACGACGGTTAAGAAAGAAACGCTGGTGTCCTTGAATGAGATGTAAGTTGCACACAAATTCAAAAGTAAAAGTTAAACTGAAAGTAGTGCTCGTGACCGCTAGCTCAGCTTGTTTATAAACAAATATTATGCAACAGGCCCAGGCCAAGTGCATGAGTTTATTAACTTTTAAAAGTTGAAAATGAAAGCGTTTACCTCCAATGCTAGCTCGAGTTTTCCATTGTTTATTTTGTACAACGACGAGAGGCTAGAAATTACAAAACAATAGGCATAAATAATTTTTCATTTTACTTTCTAGTTATTTAAAACTAAGAGGCAAAGCAAATAAATTAATCTAGTAGGTAGTAGGTAAGTTAATCTAGTTAGATTTTTTTACTATTTGACGCAAATAAATGGTGTTTGACTTTGAGAATGTATCACTGCAAAATTGATTTAGAATTTACATAGTTGGAAAAAGGCCTGGCAAATGAAGAATCTTATTCGAGTGCATTTTGTTACGTGTATGAAAGGAATGTGTCGATGAAGGAAGGAATATCAATTATCGAAACTTCTTGTTGAGTAAGTTGGCAGCACTGTTGGCAGTGTGGTTGGCAGCATTTGTTTTTTTTTTTAAACTAAGAGTTACTCCTGTATCGTGGCTGCGTTTACAAACATTTAAACTCACATACACAAACAGCCAGACCCGGAACTACTACCTGTAGGCAATACAAATATTTGTTCCGTGCGGGAATTGAACCCGTGACACGCAGCGCAGCAGTCGATCGCTCAGCCACAGCGCTAACCGTGTCGTCGATTTGTCTATCTTATCCCCCACCAAAAGTAATAGAGCTTTTTTGTTCGTAGAACTAATCACGTTACCAGTCCATAGGTTAAATGGTGTAAGTATCGTCCCTCTCAGAAGATAATTGTTTAGGCTAAACTTGATAAGCAGGTTGTCGAAATACCTCGATTTTACACTGTGCGTTGGCCCTGACATGCTCATGAAGGGCAATTCTCGTAATTTTAAGAACGTTCTCAGTCTGAGGGCCAAGTCTCGTAATTTCGCAAGTCGCAGTCTCATCTCGGCGACAAACAAAGTCAAAAACTTGTCAAAATGTAGGGAAATACTTCTAATTTCCCTACATTTTGGCAAGTTTTTGACATTTTGTTTGTCGCCGAGATGAGAGTGCGACTAGATTTTGAACGTTTTCAATTACGAGATTTGGCCTTCTGACTGTGAACGTTCTAACAATTACGAGGATTACCCCGCTGATCTCAGTCTCGAGCTACGATCAGCCGATCGTAGCTCGAACCATCCTGATGATCCGTCATATATATATTACGTAAAGAGACCATTGTATTCATGGAACTAAATTGTGTTTTGTTAATGCATGACGGTGGTGTACTAGAACGGATGACCAGTGATGATTGTACACTTTTTCCTTATACCTGGGTCGATCAGTCAGTACCCGTGTTTGACGACAGGTGGCATTGTCAAGAGAAGTTGACTTTCCCGCCATGTACTGTCATCTGTCAAACGGCACCACAATGTATTTTAAGTGGTGTGAGTGTGTTTGTTGGTGTGACTGGGTGAGTCCTTCATTATAATAATTATTCTAGGCTGATAGAGTTGGAGACTGAAACGATTACATACAATCTTGGGCCTGGGTGTAAAAAGATGAAAGTGGTGTCAGTTAATAGCTTATATATTATCAACTTTTCACTGAAAATTCTGCGGATTTTGTCAATCTGAGAACAGAGATATAAAAGATTAAGTAAAAGTGAGGTTATGTTATAATCTTTAACTAATTCCTGAAGTGCAAAATATGTTCTTTTGCACTGCTAGTTATTATATTTAGTAGAAAATGATTGAAAAATCATATGAATGAACGTCAATAACCTCAAGTCATAGGTAAATAACAGGTATGGAGATATGGAAAGGATGTCTAAAATAAAATAAAAAAAATAATTATTTTATATACTGTTTTATTAGTCTTCTATTATGATTAAAATGTCGTCTAGGAATTGTGCAGGTGGTATTATATGATTTTGGTACCTAGCCCAGCTGAGGTATCATATAATGCACATTATATGAGCGCAGCAGCCTACAGTTCGTCACCCTACAATACAATTACAGTAATGCATTACTATAGCCTTGCCTCTACGCGAGCCGTCGACTAAAATATAAATAAAATAAGTTTTTCGACTTATATGTCGGGATTGTATGGGACCCCTAAGTAACCAGGAGGTATTGGATCATCGTGTAAGGGTTGTCGGATCAGTGTATTGCAGTGACTAGTTGTTATTCCATAATTCACACATCAATCCATAGTTTGAACAATATCCATTCCACAAGCCGGCAGTAAAGTCCCAAATAACAATTCCAAGTCAAACGTGTGAGCGATCTTTGGTGCCCAGTGTGAAAGCAAGGTAGGCATGGTCGGAATCCGTAAAATACAAAGCAGTGGTTTTGAAAAATTAAGCATAATCGGGAAAGCACTCAAAACGCATCTGAAAACAGGAAACAAGCAAACAAGAGCAGTTGGCAACAGTCTAGTGTCAATGTCGGTCAGCTCAGTGACATAAATAGACTAAAAATAGAAGATTTTTTTTATTTTTATCGATATAAAATCGATAATCATTAATATTGGTTTTTCAGTAATTAATTGATATTTTATTTATTAATATGACTGTAATTATAAATGCACTATATTGCATATGTAAGTATATACATGCACTTAATTACATTGAGTTAATTATTTAGTGCAGAGGTTTTATTTTCGAAACTGTAATCGATTATTCAATCGTTAATCTCACGAAAACTATCTTTCTCATTCAAGTCGACGCGTATATATATTTGTTTTATGTATGCCCACGCGTAACTTTTTACAGAGTAGTTCGATTTTGATTATTCTTTTTTTATTGGAAAGGATATACCCCAAAGTTGGTCCCATATAAATTTGGAAAAAAAAATCCAACCGTAAGGGTGGGAAAATAGGATTGATTTATTGTTCACTCACAGATTTGAATGCTGAGTAGTGTATTAATACTCTACTCAGTGACACATATGCCTGCCCTTTGGCAAACATATAGTAGATTATAGCCACAAAAAATATAAGACAAAAACTTTTTACCAAAACAATTAAACCGCCGAAAAAACTGAAAAGCAAAAAATAATAAACCTTTTTTATTTAACGTTAATAACTAAATTCTTAAACTAATGTAAGTATACCTAAATAATTTTGAGTCGGCGCCGTTTAAATTTAAGACAATTTAGCGATCTTTGTTTATTGATAGTTTGGTGCCGACTCAAAATTACTTAGGTGTACTTAAATAAAAATGGTTTATTATTTTTTGCTTTTCAGTTTTTCCGGCGGTTTCATTTTTTTGTTAAAAAGCTTTCATATTGTAAGATAATAAAATATAACTAATTTTTTAGATCATATCTCAACTTATTACATTTGGGCCCACCGTTTTCCATCACCTTTCAGGCTGATTCATAGGTTAGTTTTTATTTGGCAGTCAATTCTATCGGACGTGTTTCATGTTTCTTGATAAAAGGAAAAATATCGGTATCGATCCGTAATTCGCTTTTTATTTTTGGATGGAAAAACATGCGAACGAATAAAAGTGAAGTTGACATCTATTACAACTGTGAGATATTCGTTTAATGAATTCAAACGTGGTCGTACGTCTGTTTTTGGGCTTGGCTGCTCTTAAGATATGGTTTCCAAAGAAATCGTAAAAAAAGTTCATGACATGATTCTCGCTGATTGCTAAACTGAAGTTCGCGAAGTAATAGAGTCTGTAGGAGTGTCATACGGAACTGCAATAAATATTTTAAGATAAGGAATTAAAGGAAAAACAGCCTATTTCGCTAAGAAAAAAGTGCATTTTCACCCCGATAACGCACCAGCACATTCATCCAGAATTCTCGTGGCTCAATGCATGATCTGCACTACGAATTGTTGCCATATCCTCCGTACTCGTCGGACCTAGCTCCCTGTAACTTCTTTCTCTTCCCCAACGTGAAAATATGGTTCGCGGGAAAAAAATGAGCTCAAATGAAGAAGTTATTGCCGAGACAGAAGCATATTTTGAGGAGTTTGGCAAATCGTATTTTTAAATGGGTTACATAAGTGGCAGAAACGTTAGGAAAAGTATATATAAAAGAGATTACGTATAGTAGACAAATAAAATAAAACAATTGAGAAAAACTTCCGCTTTCATTGCTAACACGGGTTATTGAGCAACCCACGTACTCCATTGTAAATTTAACAATTTTTCCGTTTCTAGTTGGTCTGATAGGCACGTATTTTTCAAAATCCAAAATCATGTGTGATAGGATCTTCGACGCCCCAAAAGCTTTTTTTTTTACTGAAAGCCAAGTATAAGCGTCTAAGATAATTATGTCGCACGCTACAGTGATAGCAAGCTGTTCCGGAAATTCCCGCGGTGCGCCTGATTAGATCGGAGACGGAAAGGCCATAATATCCGCGGCAGCCGGCAGAGTCCGCGATATTGCAGACAAATTGCACATCTATGCAAATAGTATACTCATACTAATAATTATAAATGCGCAAGTTATTCTGTCGTCTATGTCTGTAACCTTTTCACTCCTAAAGCACTGAACTGATCGATATTAAATTTGACAGATAGGTAGCCTGGGGCCTAGAGAAGACATAGGCTAGTTTTGATCATGCATATTAATAATATACACGTAGAAGTGGTGGGGAACAGCTAGTATTATAATAAACTAGCGACTCGCTCTTGCTTCTCACGGTTGTAATTTACTGATTTGATGACATGTCAGAACACAGAGATTTCTATGCTAATTCTATTAAATTACGTATAATTACGCATATGCCGTCCGGAATAAAACCTCTAAATCACGGAGAACAGCCCATCAAAATCCATTCGTAGTTTAGAAGAACTAAGAGGTCACACGGAGCAGTGGTTGCCCAGTGGTAACGGCTGTGACTTACAAGTTGTAGGTCGTAGGTTCGAAGTCAGTCAGACTTCGAACCTCCGACCCTTAACTTTGTGTAAATTATTTCATCACCACTGCTTTCAACACGGTGAAGGACAACATCGCGAGGAAACCGACAAGTCCTAGAACCAAAATTCGAAGTCATTTGACCTCTACAATGTGTAACTGAATTAATGCACGTTATGAAAGTAGTTTGTTCAGAATCGTTTACTGAATCGATTTCTGAATTTTTTTATCCCAAAAGTAATTAACACGACGTAAATTACAGTCACACTTCTGCTGTGCAGTCAAAAGAAACCAAAATGAAAGAAGTAAGTATGTACATACTTCGCTAAACCATTGTACGTATGCGACTATGTGTACTTGCGTAAATTTGTAATGTGAACACAATTTTTTCCTACAACCAGTGTAACTAATTTAATAAATAAACAATGTTTTTTACATAATAGTAAAAATTCAGTGTATGTATTGTGATTGTAACATAATATTCTAATTGGGGTGTTTGGTGGTGTGCGTTAATTCCGGGACATGTTATATAGCATGTCCCGGAATTGGATATATCTACCAACCCACACTGGCCCCGTGTGGTACATTACGGCCCACTTTTCTGTTCAAGCAAGTAACGTGTACTTATTGTAAGCTTTGTATTCTTCTTCCCCTTAGTTTTTATGCTATTGCTGCTTTTTCTTATTCCAGTAACTATCCAATCATATTGCTCGTCCACATTTGGCACATTTATGTCTAGGCTTTTAAAGTGGTTCGATAGTTCTACATTAAAGGATTCTTAATTGTTAATAAGGGTATCTTTATTTAGTGTTTTGGTAGTCATCCTTCAGGATTTTGTGGTAGATTTTAAAATTAAATTTGATTTTTGCGCGCAACGGCCTGTTGTCAGAGTAATAATTGATCTTATTAATGACACCTACGTCTTTTATAATCTGTTTGTGGGAAGTTAAAACATAGTCTATTTCGTTCTTAACCAAATTATTGGGTGATATCCATGTCCATCGGCGCTGGGGTTTTTTATTGAATAGACTATTGGCAACAAAAATACTCTGTCCAAAGGCGAATTGTAATAGCCGAGCACCACGTACGTTGCGTATTCCTGATCCATGCAGACCTTTTTTTTTTCGCGTTGTAAAATTCTCATGGATGACCGCCGCCCTGAGGCGGGCGGCGCGGCGCGGCCTGTCAGACTTACTGACTAAAAACCACCCCGGTGTCCCATCTCACACCTACGCCGGGGCTCGCGGGAAAGAAAGAAAGATAAACTACTTATTGCAACTTGCACAGGAAGATCATAAAACTAAACACAATCAAAAATAAAAAAAAAACAAATGATATAAAAAAAGGTAACAAAACCAAATTATATTAAAAAAAAAGTAACAAAAAGAAAAATGAAACAGAAAGTCCCGTACGAGGTCAAAAGGCTCCTATCTCAGCATTATGCTACGACATAACGAACGTACGATCCTTCTGCAACCCCCGACTGGTGCCGGCCCGCCTTCGCGAGCATCCTCTGGTCAGATGGGGAAGTCAGGTGTTAGACTCCCCCCGCGACGTCAAAGAGGGGCGCGCGTGGAACACTACGCGCCGCCACCTCGGGTCCTGATGTGTGGGAGGCGACGGACGTCCCCGAGTCCGTCGCCCCTGGACCTATTCAGGGGGGCTGGAAGAGGGCATTGTCCGCCCTCCACTGACGCCCGGTGTGCCTGCAGCGGGCCGGGTGAGTGGACGACATCACCCTTTCCCTTTACACAGACTCCTTCTGCGAGACGACTGTTTCGCAGAAGGAAACCACCGCGTCCCAGGACTCTTCGCTGCCGACCATCGACTCGACCACGGCCGGCAGCGACAGGTCACTGCCTACTTCTGAGATGAGGGCACGGCGCGCCTCCTCCCAGGTGGCACACTCTGCCAGCGTATGCCAAGCCGTGTCCTCCCGGCAGTCGACGCAGTGGTGACACCGGGCGTCCGGCTGCCTGTTTATGCGACACAGGTACTTCTTACTTCCTGAAGCAACCGTGCCCCGAGAGCACCTGCGTTACCCGAAACGACAGGGAGCCGTGCCTCCTCCGGAGCCAGTGCTCGAGCACCGGCCGCACCGCCTCGATGGTGACGAGGCCAGCGGTAGGGCGTGTAAGCCTGTTCCGCCATTTCGCCACCAGGACTTCGCGAAGCTGAGACCGACGCAGCTCCATGTGTCGCTGCATCGGTAGCTCACCCGGTGCCCTCGCTTCCTCGCGCCACCGATACAATGACGCGAGTACTTTCGCCTCGAGGTCCAAAGGCGGGGATCCAGCCAGTACGCAGGCCGCTTCGTAGGAGATCGTGCGATATCCCCTAATGACTCTGACGGCCATCGCTCTCTGCGGTTTCCGCAGTATTGCGATACTGCCGGCCATCGATGCAGACCTAAAATAGCTTCGTCATCATGCTCTTGTTTTGGTCCGACTTTTGCATTGAAATCGCCAATGATCATATTCCACGTTCCGCGATTTTCTTCGCAGGCTTTATTTAGGAGATCGTAGAAGTCTTCGACATCTACGTCCGGATATATTGAGTAGGTGCATAAGCCTGGATAATCGTCAGTGTCTGCTTGGGTGTGATGCGGAATTTGAGAACTGCTATTCGTTCTGAGTACCCAATTAACTCGATAATGTTGTTCTTCCTATATAAATCCTACGCCATGGAGTCCATTAGTTTCTCCGAAGTAGAAAAGGATAGAATCTTCTCGTTTTTCTGTATGCTTTCCTTGTCTCCTGATTTCTGCCAAACCTATGATGTCCCAGTAAACGTCTTTGAGAGCGTTTTCTAGTTCGATGAGGCGGTCATCCCACATGAGCGTGCGGACATTGTATGTTAGTAGACACATTAAGCATATCGGAATTCCTCAAAACTTTAGCCGGAGTCGTCTGACGGTTAATCAATCTCGCCCGGAGATTAACCTCGCCCCTGACTTTAATGCTGAGCCGGCGCCCGTCAACGCCAGCAGAGCAGCTGAAGTCGCCGGGCACTTGGGGACATATTGTGGTTGTGCTTTCCATCTTTATGGGGGGTTTGGACCATAACCCGCCGCGCTGGTCCAGTGCGAGTTGGCGGATCGCCAGAGCTTCGTTGGCCGAAAGCAGGGTGTACCACGAGCAGGTGAGGTTGGCTTGAGTTCCTAGGCTGTTATTCGGAACCCCTTTAATAGGTTTTTATATTTTATGTTTTAATTATCCTTTTGATAGATTCTTTTATATTTTGTAAATGTGAGGACTTTGTAGGCCTTGTAGACTTTAGATCTATAGACCATTTTTTATTTTATCAAGTACCTGGTACCTCCTCGTTGATAGCCCTACGCTGTCCTCCCATACGTCTACTGTAATTTGAAAACATTGTGAAAGCCAATTATTTTTAAAAGAGTAACCGTGGAGTTTCTTGCCGGCTCTTCTCCATAGGAAACGACCAATTGGAACCGGCCACCTAGCTTCTGACGTTCCATAAGTGCCCATGTTGGTTTATGTGAAATAAAATATTTTGAATTTGATTTACGTCGCCACAATTACTGCGTTACATTTTAGCTCGGGACTAATATATCGTGTACACGGACATCCGACGCTCAGCTTCCAGAAGGTCGCCATCATCGTCCGACGATACAGATTTCTTGATGTTTCAATTAATGAGAATAAAGTAACGTTATTTGGTTCAATCGTTTAATCAAGACACTACAATTTACGGTAATTTCAAAATTTGGCAAGAGTTTCGGTTCGACGAAGAAAACTTTCATATGTATTGTCTCAAAACACAGACATGGTTGAATAATGTAGCGTTTATTTTCAACTCACTATTTTAGACTCAACGTAAAAGTCTATGTTGTCTTTCATTTTTGCAAATCACTCTTCCACAAAATACGAACTTGTTCCATCTTGAATTCGTATAGCGTTCTATTGACGATCACTTCTTTCTATGGGTTTTTTTGCAGACACGCGACTATTGCGAAGACTATTATAGAAGAAGTGGTGAATCTGACTCAAGAAGTCTTGAGAAATAGTAGCATTTACTTTTAAACATTACATTTCTGGCGGTGGACGATTCGTATCAATTAAATAAATTAAGTAAAGTCATTTAAAGCAACATATCCTATTATACTTTTTTTTTACAATTATTTATTTATTAATAATCAACATATATTAACAGTTTGGACCACACATACAAGTACAATAAATACAATAAACTCGAGTTATGGTTACGTACGGTTACGGCGATCGTATGGGTGTAAGTAGTATTGGTACATTTACCTAACAACAACTGACAGCTCATGTGCAATTTCAATTAAAATGAATTACAATAAAAAAAAAAAGTTAACAATGAACACACGCGAACTAGCTAGAATAGTTCGAGAATCTGCAGCGTTCAGTAACCAAATGCGCAAGTTAAGTTCAAGCTATCATCGGAATTCTATTACATTATTATTGTAATGTTTGCCTTTAATATTGCCGCAGCGCACAGAAAAAAGTTTAATCTGTTATAATATATTTTACAGTGGGTGAGCGAGTCAGAGAGCCATTGGACCGATAGTAACAAAGGTTTACGAGATGATTGGTTGTATCTCAACCTTGTAACAACATAACTTTATATCCTGACAAACGTTAAAAATGTGTGACAATGTTAAAAACTCCGTGCCTGTCAGTCTAGTTGTTACATTTCGTAACCAAGCACTTCAACCGATTCGAGTGAAATTCGACATAAAATCTCCTTTAGTTCTATAGGTAGGCGTTTTTCTGTAGTTACAGCGGCTAAGGTACCTTCCCTTAAAAATCCTATAAATTCCCTTTCTAATTTTGATCCCGCTTTGCACAAAGATATAGACGAAGTAACCCTACATAAATATTAAAACCGTATCGCCATTGGTCCATAAACCACTTCCCTTACAAATTCGCCCAGTCTCCTTTAGCAAACAGAAAAACCCATCAAGGCAGGCATGTGTTATTGCGATTTGCTTTGCTGAAATACGGGTCACAACTTGCAAGTTAAATTCTACACTGAATAATTGCATGGTATACTCGTTTGCTTGTCTCAGTCAAAAAGGGCATAGAAAAAAGTGGCAATTGCTTTCAAAGCGTTTTGTATTTTTGCGACGACCTTCAACCGGATTGTCAGGCTTTTCGGTAGCTTATTTTATTCCAATACATTTGTGACATTCCCATCATCGTAGTAGCCGAAAGAAGATCACTTGTTTAAATGTGCGATTAGTGTTTCCAAACCCACGATACACATGAAACAGTAGCAAAAGACTCCGTTATTGCATAACAAAAATTCCGTCTCAAATATTTAAATCCGAATACTGTTGAATGTATGCAATATTAAACGTTGGAACATACTGCCGGCGCAACCTGAAGCGATGATAAAATGCATGCAGTAGATTAAAAATACCCTATGTCCCTCAGCTATCAGATCCAGTAACCTATAGAACTAAAGGATATTTTATGTCGGTTGAAGTGCTTTGTTACGAAATGTAACAACTACACTGACAGGCACTGAGTTTTTAACATTTGTCACACATTTTTAACATTTGTCAGGATATAAAGTTATGTTGTTCCAAGGTTGAGATACAACCAATCATCTCGTAAACCTTTGTTACTATCGGTCCAATGGCTCTCTGACTCGCTCACTCACTGTAAAATATATTATAACAGATTAAACTTTTTTCTGTGCGCTGCGGCAATATTAAAGGCAAACATTACAGGTGTGATAGAATTCCGATGATAGCTTGAACTTAACTTCCGCATTTGTTTACTGACCGCTGCAGATTCTCGAACTATTCTAGCTAGTTCGCGTGTGTTCATTGTTAACTTTTATTTATTTTTCATCTTTTTGTATTGTAATTCATTTTAATTGACATTGCACATGAGCTGTCAGTTGTTGTTAGGTAAATGTACCAATACTACTTACACCGATACGATAGCCGTAACCGTACGTAACCATAACTCGAGTTTATTGTATTTATTGTACTTGTATATGTGGTCCAAACTGTTAATATAAGTTGGTTATTAATAAATAAATAATTGTAAAAAAAGTATAATCGGAGATGTTGCTTTAAATGACTTTACTTAATTAATTTAATTGATACGAATCGTCCACCGCCAGAAATGTAATGTTTAAAAGTAAATGCTACTATTTCTCAAGACTTCTTGCGTCAGATTCACCACTTCTTCTTTAATAGTCTTCGCAATAGTCGCGTGTCTGCAAAAAAAAAACCTATAGAAAAAAGTGATCGTCAGTAGAAAATATTATACCCTATTAAGGCTCTTATACCGTATTAAGGATCCCGCAAACAGGCGCGACGCACTCTAGTGGAACAATTTCTATAAAAACTTCATGGAAATTGTTCTACTAAGCCACAAGATTTTATTGAAATCAGAGGTTCATTTATTTTTCTCAAAAATGCTTGGAAATTTAAATATTATTTTGGCAACCTTCTTCGAGATAAATCGAAAATGCTGTACTGGATAAATACATGCGAGCTGCGGCCGGCAATGTTAGTATGAAAATCGATATCAGTTGTGTTTAGCTACTGAATAAATTACTATGAAAACTCATAAATGCATTTTAAAAATGAAACGAACTTTTTACTTCCAAACATGGAAACTAAGGAGGTAACATATCAAAGATTTTATTTAAACGAACCCCCTTGCAAATAGAGCTATATAGAGTAAAAAATAAACCAAATGAATATATTATTGGTTCGAGAAAAGTTATAGTTATTCGTCATTGATTCTGGATTTTATAATGAACTAGCTTCTGCTCGCGACTTCGTCTGCGTGAAATTTCTTGTTCCCCCGTCGCATCTCCCTCACCTCATTATCACCTGCCCGTGCTATCATTTCGTTTTCACTTACTGTTCTTTATGACTTTTTTAATTTTGCTCGACTCCCAAAGGTGAGATAGAAAAGAAAGAAAAAGCAATTATTGCGACTCGCACAGGAAGATAAATAGGCAATAGCCTACCTCAAGAATTGGGCTATCAAATCCAAAAATAATTGTTCAATTCCGACTGGGAGTGCCAGAGATTACCCCCCACATACGGGGCTGTTTCACTGCTAGTTCTGCTATCATTGTTCGGAGTTCGGCACAGTAGACATCTGCCGTTATTGCTTGACCAGATCGGAGAAAGCTATAGCAAATAACACCATGCTGAGACCACCAAACAATTACCATTACCTTTTTATTGGTAAGCTTTGCTTTTCCATCACGAAAGCGTTTAAACCAACATCGCACGGTGCGTTCATTAGCAGTCCCCTCTCAAAACGCAACATTGATATTGTGAGCTGTTTCTGCCGCGTTAGTTCCGCGTCGGAACTAATATTCAAAATTAACTCGAATTTTCGAAGTATCCATCTTTCTTGTCTAAGCTGAATAAAAAAAACAACTGAAAGTCGATAATCGAATGTTGCCCATTTTTTAAAAGAAGAACTTCATAGGTACCATGTGAAAAAAGTTTCACTCAAAAATATCAAACCATGGAGGTTCTATGTCTATTCGAAGAACCTATTACAATGAAACGGCAATTTCATACTTTAACCCCTATTATTAGTATAGATTTGCTTAATTTGAATTTCCGCACATTATTTGTGAAAAGTACTATACAAGCCATGGCCGCAACCAGGCATTGAAGTTCTTACGTATCTGTGCCTCGGTTTCGCCTCGGCCTACGTTTTCACGTTCCTCCATCAATGCCTGTTTTGCAGGCCGCTGGAGTAATGTAGTTACTCTATTATTTATTTAACCAGAACTCTTGCCATTTTTTTCAAACGGGACCATGAAATCCGTTTTGATTTTCAGAGATAGTTACGAATTTATTTTATGCGGCTCCTACACCTGTGTTTGCTCCTGCTGCAAAGTATAATATTACGCAATTCTCAGCAATGAAACATATTATGTAGTAAAGTTGACATTGCCTAAACTTTAACCCTTTAACTTTCGAAAACATTGCGCATTTCTTGATATTGCGCAATACTATTCTAGATGTAAGGAAGCCTTAAAACACCAAAACAGTAGCTCTTTCAATAATATCTCAAAAATTCTGAACATTCTGGCAAGAGTTCTAACTATGTTATTGATGAGTGTCATCAATAATAAGTTAACGTAACTTTTCTCTTTTAAACTCACAGTGGTAATGGGTCATAAGTTTTCATCAACAATAATCTTTTGATGGGACCGCTACACGGATTTGTTAAAAACACTGTTTCCATCTGTCGTGTGCAGAGTAGAATGGATGAACAAAAGTTTGTATAGAAAACTTGAAAGTGCAGTGATGCGGACGCAACGCCTTACGCCATCTGTATACGACTCGCCTCAGGAACTAACTTACCTACGTACCTACAGCCTGTTTTGAAGAATCGAGAATTGGGAGATGCTGCAGGTAGACAAATATAATCTATCGTAGGCCTTTGTTTATTATTTTTCCATAAAAACTAAGTATTCATCATTTTGCCCAGTGTGTGACCTCACATAGGGAATGCAAGCCGCATTCCCTATGTGAGGTCGCACACTGGGCCTAAATTTTGTATTAAGCATGCCGCACACCAGACATACACTTGTGTTACGACAATTGTGGCGCCTCATTAGAAACGCGACACCAAATACACATTTGTAGAGGATGCAGTTTGTACGAGACGTCTGCCGCGCTACACGAATTCAAGATTAAACAAGTTCGTATTTTGTGGCAGAGTGATTTGCAAAAATGAAAGACAACATAGACTTTTACGTTGAGTCTATTGCAGAGGTTGAAAATAAACGCTACATTATTCAACCATGTATGTGTTTTGAGACAATACATATCAAAGTTTTCTTCGTCGAACCGAAACTCTTGCCAAATTTTGAAATGACCGTAAATTGTAGTGTCTTGATTAAACGGTTGAATACCAAATAACGTTATTTTTTTCTCATTAATTGACACATCAAGAAATCTGTATCGCCGGACGATGATGGCGACATTCTGGAAGCTGAGCGTCGGATGTCCGTGTACACGATATATTTGTTCCGAGCTAAAATGTAACGCAGTAATTGTGGCGACGTAAATCAAATTCAAAATATTTTATTTCACATAAACCAACATGGGCACTTATGGAACGTCAGAAGCTAGGTGCCCGGTTCCAATTGGTCGTTTCCTAACGGAGAAGAGCCGGCAAGAAACTCCACGGTTACTCTTTTAAAAATAATTGGCTTTCACAATGTTTTCAAATTACAGTAGACGTATGGGAGGACAGCGTAGGCCTGTCAACAAGTACCAGGTACTTGATAAAATACAAAATTGTCTACAGGTCTAAAGTCTACAAGGCCTACAAAGTCCTCACATTTACAAAATATAAAAGAATCTATCAAAAGGATAATTAAAACATAAAATATAAAAACTTATTAAAGGGGTTCCCAATAATAGCCTAGGAACTCAAGCCAACCTCACCTGCTCGTGGTACACCCTGCTTTCGGCCAACGAAGCTCTGGCGATCCGCCAACTCGCACTGGACCAGCGCGGCGGGTTATGGTCCAAACCCCCCATAAAGATGGAAAGCACAACAACAATATGTCCCCAAGTGCCCGGCGACTTCAGCTGCTCTGCTGGCGTTGACGGGCGCCGGTTCAGCACTGAAGTCAAGGGTGAGGTGAATCTCCGGGCGAGATTGATTAACCGTCCGACGACTCCGGCTAAAGTTTTAAGGAATTCCGATATGCTTAATGTATTTTCATACAATGTCCGCACGCTCATGAGCGATGAGCGCCTCATCGAACTGGAAAACGCTCTCAAAGACGTTTACTGGGACATCATAGGTTTGGCAGAAGTCAGGAGACAAGGAGAATATACAGAAGAACGAGAAGATTTCATCTTTTTCTACTTCGGAGAAACTAATGGACTCTATGGCGTGGGATTTATGGTAGCTAGAAGATGGAAGAACAATAATTATCATCGAGTTCATTGGGTACTCAGAACGAATAGCAGTTCTCAAATTCCGCATCACACCTAAGCAGATACTGACGATCATCCAGGTGTATGCACCTACGTCAGCATATTCGGACGAGGATGTCTAAGATTTCTACGATCTCCTAAATAAAGTCTGCGAAGAAAATCCCGGAACGTGGAAAATGATCATTGGCGATTTTAATGCAAAAGCCAGACCAAGACAAGAGCACGAAGACGAAGCTATTTTAGGTCTGCATGGATCAGGAATACGCAACGTACTCGTATGTGGTGCTCGGCCATTACAATTCGCCTTTGGACACAGGATTTTTGTTGCCAATAGTCTATTCAATAAGAAACCCCAGCGCCGATAGACATGGCTATCACCCAATAATTTAGTTAAGAACGAAATATACTATGTTTTAACTTCCGACAAACAGATTATAAAAGATGTAGGTGTCATTAATGAGATCAAATATTACTCTGACCACAGGCCGTTGCGCGCAAAAATCAAATTTAATTTTAAAATTCACTGCCCAAAATCCATTAGGATGCCTACAAAAAAACTAAACCAGTTGTCAAACCTTCGTTTTGCAGACGATATCATTCTTTTTGCATCTACAGCAGATCGACTGCAACAAATGCTCCAAGAACTGAGCACTGCAAGCCTTGAGGTTGAACTGACGATGAATCAGTCAAAGACTAAAGTCATGACCAATGCCGCCAAATATAAGGTCGAGGTCGATGGGCAGGAAATACAATATGTCGACGAATCCAGGGTCTGGGCCAGCTAGTTTCCTTCCACAACAGACCGGACAAAGATACCTTTGAGTCGAAAATGCCTGCAGAAGCTGACCATGAAGGCGCTTATGCAGGTCAACCTTCCTATTTCACTAAAGCGCAAGCTCGTTGACATTTGTATCCTGCCTATCCTAACCTATGGCGCCCAGACTTGGAAAGACCAAGTCTGGTATCGGTTGGTTAGTTGTAGGTTGAGTTTGGACTTTTGAGCCTCTGTCAAAGGACAGAGGCTCAGAAGTCCAAACTCAAGGTTTGCCAAAGAGCAATGGAGCGTATTTTAAAAATAAAACTCACCGACCAAATTCGCAACACCACAATACGCTCCGAGACAGGTATCGTCGATGTCGGCGCCAAGTCTGCGAGGCTGAAGTGGGACTGGGCGCGTCACACTTGTAGGATGCATCCAGACAAATGGGTCAAAGTCGTCACACAGTGGGTGCTTGAAGTCGGACGTCGACACCGAGGCAGGCCTAAGAAACGCTGGTGTAACGATTTAAACTCGTTCCTGACCGATTGGACGGAGAAGGCACAGCACAAGGAAAGATGGAAGAATATGCGGAGGCCGTTGCCTAGCAGTGGGACAATAAAGGCTAACGGAAAAAAAAACAAGTGATATAATTGCTATTACAACCACTAATAAAGAGTTGAAATTAGAATTGTCTGTATATAAAAATAATAAAAAGATTATGTCAAAGAAGCATGTAAAAAACTTTAACAGAACGTTAGGCTAATAATTACAGCGGTCCCCCGACGGGACAACATTTAATCGTTTATACCTTTTTTGTTCTATTTGTGGCTATTTTTTCAATAGTTTTTTTATAATTGTTTTAGGCTTTTTACATTCATACCTACTATTTTTATTATTATTTTCTGTCGGGGGTTTTTTTATTTCATGCTTTTATTTTGCGTTTTAAGATTCAGGTAATTTGGTGTTTAGTCAGGATTTTTGTAATTCGCCATTTTGTGGTGGTGGCCATCTTGGATCTGAAATTTATCAGTGCCCTATCCTAGCCTTTATCAGCCCTTTCATTTGATACCCATATTTACGGAGTTGTGAAAAAATATGTAATCCGCCATTTTGTGGCGGCGGCCATCTTGGACCGATTTTCATCAAACATAGCTAAGAACACTTCCGACAAATTCACCTTTCAAACAAAAACAACAAAATCAAACTCGGTTCATCCGTTTGGGAGCTACGATGCCACAGACAGACATACACACACACACACCCCCACACACACGCACACACACACACAGACACGTCAAATTCGTCACACAGTGGGTGCTTGAAGACGGACGTCGACACCGAGGCAGGCCTAAGAAACGCTGGTGTAACGATTTAAACTCGTTCCTGACCGATTGGACGGAGAAGGCACAGCACAAGGAAAGATGGAAGAATATGCGGGAGGCCGTTGCCTAGCAGTGGGACAATAAAGGCTAACGGAAAAAAAAACAAGTGATATAATTGCTATTACAACCACTAATAAAGAGTTGAAATTAGAATTGTCTGTATATAAAAATAATAAAAAGATTATGTCAAAGAAGCATGTAAAAAACTTTAACAGAACGTTAGGCTAATAATTACAGCGGTCCCCCGACGGGACAACATTTAATCGTTTATACCTTTTTTGTTCTATTTGTGGCTATTTTTTCAATAGTTTTTTTATAATTGTTTTAGGCTTTTTACATTCATACCTACTATTTTTATTATTATTTTCTGTCGGGGGTTTTTTAATTTTTTAATTTAATTTTTTATTTCATGCTTTTATTTTGCGTTTTAAGATTCAGGTAATTTGGTGTTTAGTCAGGATTTTTGTAATTCGCCATTTTGTGGTGGTGGCCATCTTGGATCTGAAATTTATCAGTGCCCTATCCTAGCCTTTATCAGCCCTTTCATTTGATACCCATATTTACGGAGTTGTGAAAAAATATGTAATCCGCCATTTTGTGGCGGCGGCCATCTTGGACCGATTTTCATCAAACATAGCTAAGAACACTTCTGACAAATTCACCTTTCAATTAAAAACAACAAAATCAAACTCGGTTCATCCGTTCGGGAGCTACGATGCCACAGACAGACATACACACACACACACCCCCACACACACGCACACACACACACAGACACGTCAAATTCGTCACACAGTGGGTGCTGGAAGACGGACGTCGACACCGAGGCAGGCCTAAGAAACGCTGGTGTAACGATTTAAACTCGTTCCTGACCGATTGGACGGAGAAGGCACAGCACAAGGAAAGATGGAAGAATATGCGGGAGGCCGTTGCCTAGCAGTGGGACAATAAAGGCTAACGGAAAAAAAAACAAGTGATATAATTGCTATTACAACCACTAATAAAGAGTTGAAATTAGAATTGTCTGTATATAAAAATAATAAAAAGATTATGTCAAAGAAGCATGTAAAAAATAAATAAAAAATATACATCGTAATTTGAGAGCAGTTAATAGACATTTACGTAGTTATACCGTTAATGAGGTGTCAGGGAAGCTACATGTGCAGAAGGAATTACTGCCAAACTACCTTGTGTTTAACGTAGTCTTTAATCTTATAATATGTTTTTTTGATAAGGACACGTTTGATAAGAGTTTTGAACTTTTCATCGATAAGTTCTGTAACCAGTTTTGGCAACTTGTTATAAAAGCGGATGCTGTTTATAAGAAATGACTTGCTAGTTTTAGTTCACTTAAATTTAGGTATCACAATTTCATTTTTACTACGTGTATTTATTTATGGAAATCGCTTCTTATTTTGAAAAATCCTAAGTTTTTACGAACATTCAAAATACTTTCTAAAATATAAAGAGAAAAAGAGTTAGCATATCAATTTCTTTAAATGTGTTTCTAAGAGACTCGCGAGGACCCATTTTATAGATTGCGCGGATTGCCCTCTTTTTAACCCCTGACACAAAAACGACGGGGTGCTATTAACCCTCGATGCAAAAACGACGGGGTGTTATAAGTTTGACGTGTCGGGGGGTGTGTGTGTGTGTGTATGTCTGTCTGTCTGTGGCATAATAGCTCCCGAACGGATGAACCGATTTTGATTTTGTTTTTTTTGTTTGAAAGGTGAGTTTGTCGGGAGTATTCTTAGCTATGTTTGATGAAAATCGGTCCGAGATGGCCGCTGCCACAAAATGGCGGATTACATATTTTTTCATTACTCCCTCAATATGGGTATCAAATGAAAGGGCTTGACTAGTAGAATACTATACACTATGATAAATTTCAAATCCAAGATGGCCGCCAACACAAAATGGCGAATTACAAAAAACCTGATTAGACACCAAATTACCTGAATCTTAAAACGCAAGAAAATAAAAGAAATGAAATAATAAGGAGTCCCTAGAACAAGGATGAAATAAAAATTCAATTAAAAATTTTAAAAACCCCCGACACAAAATAATAATAAAAATAGTATGAATGTAAAAAGCCTAAAACAATTAAAAAAAAACTATTGAAAAAATAGCCACAAATAGAACAAAAAAGGTATAAACGTGAAGCCCTATAAAAATAAAAAAATAACCTTTAAATTATGACCCTACGTAAGTACCTGTGACGTTTTTTGATTAAATGTTGTCCCAGCGGGGACCGCTACTATTTCAAACTTTAACAGAACGTTAGGCTAATAATTACAGCGGTCCCCCGACGGGACAACATTTAATCGTTTATACCTTTTTTGTTCTATTTGTGGCTATTTTTTCAATAGTTTTTTTATAATTGTTTTAGGCTTTTTACATTCATACCTACTATTTTTATTATTATTTTGTGTCGGGGGTTTTTTAATTTTTTAATTGAATTTTTTATTTCATGCTTTTATTTTGCGTTTTAAGATTCAGGTAATTTGGTGTTTAGTCAGGATTTTTGTAATTCGCCATTTTGTGGTGGTGGCCATCTTGGATCTGAAATTTATCAGTGCCCTATCCTAGCCTTTATCAGCCCTTTCATTTGATACCCATATTTACGGAGTTGTGAAAAAATATGTAATCCGCCATTTTGTGGCGGCGGCCATCTTGGACCGATTTTCATCAAACATAGCTAAGAACACTTCCGACAAATTCACCTTTCAAACAAAAAACAACAAAATCAAACTCGGTTCATCCGTTCGGGAGCTACGATGCCACAGACAGACATACACACACACACACCCCCACACACACGCACACACACATACAGACACGTCAAACTTATATCACCCCGTCGTTTTTGCGTCGGGGGTTATAAGTTTGAAAACCTTGAAATTATGACCCTACGTAAGTACGTATGAAATTTTTTGATTAAATGTTGTCCCGTCGGGGGACCGCTGCTATTTTAAACTTTAACAGAACGCTAGGCTAATAATTAGAGCGGTCTCCCGCTTACATTCATACTATTTTTATTATTATTTTGTGTCGGGGGTTTCTTAAATTTTTAATTTAATTTTTTATTTCATGCTTTTTGTAGGGACTCCTTATTATTTCATTTCTTTTATTTTCTTGCGTTTTAAGATTCAGGTAATTTGGTGTTTAATCAGGTTTTTTGTAATTCGCCATTTTGTGGTGGCGGCCGTCTTGGATTTGAAATTTATCATACCTAAGAACACTTCCGACTAATTCACCTTTCAAACAAAAAAACAACAAAATCAAAATAGGTTCATCCGTTCGGGAGCTACGATGCCACAGATACACACACACACACCCTCACACAGACACGTCAAACTTATAACACCCTGTCATTTTTGCGTCGGGGATTAAAAAAATAAAGCTAATAATAATGTAGTAAATAATGTACTAAAAGCTAAAGAAAAACCATTTTACAGGCACTTTTGAATTGTCACAATTAAATAGTCGGTCAGTTAGTCAGAAAGTTGAAGCTAGTTACCCATTCCAAAACGTAGATCTCTATGAAGAAAAACGGGCAAGGAACTCCAAGAAACTCCACTTTCCTCATCAATCTAGAGCATTGATCAGACAAAAAAATAATTTTCAAGTTTTTAATTTTCATTTCGTTTGTTAATATTCCTCATTCCCTTTCAATATAGTGTACATTATTGTACTAGGCAAGCCCTTTCATTTGATACCCGTATAGAGGGAGTTGTGAAAAAAAAAATGTAATTTGCCATTTTGTGGTGGTGGCCATCTTGGATTTGAAATTTGTCATAGTATGTAGTATTCTACTAGTCTAGCCCTTTCAATTGATATCTATATTGAGGGAGTTGTGAAAAAAAAATGTAATTCGGCATTTTGTGGTGGCGGCCATCTTGGATTTGAAATTTATCATAGTGTATGGTATTCTACTAGTCAAGCCCTTTCATTTGATGTAACCCGTATTGAGGGAGTTGTGAAACAATATGTAATCCGCCATTTTGTGGCGGCGGCCATCTTGGACCGATTCTCATCAAACATAGCTAAGAATACTCCCGACAAATTAAACTTTCAAACAAAAAAAACATAATCAAAATTGGTTCATCCGTTCGGTAGCTACGATGCCACAGACAGACACACACACACACACACACCCTGACACGTCAAACTTATAACACCACGTCGTTTTTGCGTGCCCTCTTTTGTAAAATGAAAATTGAATCAATGCCAGCGGCCGATCCCCACAGCAAAACACCTTAAGACATGATACTGTGGAAATAAGCAAAGTATACTAACCTAGCTGTGGCTATAACTGTCAACTGTTTTATTTTTCTTACTGCATATGCAGGTGAACTTAATCTACCTGAAAGAGATCTAATGTGTGCGCCCCAGTGTAATTTTGAATCTAAAGTAATTCCAAGAAATACAGTTTCCGTAAAAGCATCTAGTTTCTTGCCATCAAGTTTAAAATTTAGACCCACTTGAGATACATTTGGTAATGAGAGCTTCAGACATTTAGTTTTTTTCGCATTAAAAAATGGGTGTGGCGCTGAAATGCGGCCTCGGTTACTCCAATTGTGGCACCACACTTAAACGTGCCACAATAAACGCCCGCGTAAATCAGCGTACAAGCAAGCACACGGAGAATACATTTATGGCGGGTGCCGTTTATGGCAAGCCGGACTGAACATGATCGTTTTTTGTAGTGCGATGATACGTGGATTGTAAAATTGATTGATTGATTGATACATCAAGGTCAATGAGTTGTCATGATGTCGGTAGGGAGTTTAATACAGTCAAAGAAGTACATAACGCAACCGTTAATATGTCACGTAGAGTTTTAGAAAAAGGCCGGCTTTGTAGAGCATCGTATTCGTCAAATACCTATACCTGTGTGGCTGTTCCTTACTAGGAGTCGATGCGCCTTAATAATTTATGTAGTAGTTGTTATATGATCGACGCCACTCTGGCGGGATGAGGGATGGCTAACCGAAACTTTCTAGTCAACCACATTATCAAATAATATAGGGTAATAAGTATAGGTAGTAGTTAGACAGAGCTATATATATACAAGTCGTAGGATGGTTGGAAAAGCGTTATTTTGCAAAAACCCTAGTAAATACTAGGATTGTTGCAAAATAATGCTTTTAAAAGAAAACAGTCTGTTTAGGATGATTGGAATCTTGATTATTCAATTTATCCACCCCAAGCTGTTAGAAATTCCGTATAGCCAACTAAGTCTAAGGTGGATTCTCGGAAATGCGTTATCGCTTATCCAACAGGATTAAAAAAAAAGATGTTTAGGACAAAGTTACCCAGACCTATAACACCGTCACTATGTGTATAAAACATGAAAAAAAAAGTACCTAGTTTATTTTCATAACAAAATGAAACACATTAAAATCAGTCCCAAATAATATTTATTATTATTATTTCATGCCTTACACATTGTATCGATTACGCTATGACATTTATTGGAAAAATAAATATATATTTTTTGTTTTAGTTTGTGTCACAGCTTTGTTCAGCTTTGTTGAATACATTTGCTATTTGCTGATTATACTGTATTTACAAGTCCGGGACTACGTTCACATTACAATGGAGAATTTCGTGTATTTTAATTACTGCATATACAATCAAGATTAAAAAGTTATTAAATAATTGTAGCGACACACGCCGCAGTAGAAACAATAACATTAAAATAAAATAAATTACCTTATACGACATATTTATTGAATTTATAAACTGTATGACAGTAAAATAGTGTTTTCGGTTAAATATGAAGAATAAAATGAGATCTATGATTCGAGCTCATGGTTTCTTTTCATCGTTTTTCTCTAAGACCTGTAATTTAGACCGTACCCAAAACGGCTAGAAAATTCACTCTGATGTTATGCATACAGAGTTGCATGCATGAGTTCGTGTTCAAGTATCTGATAAAATATTTCAGGACTTTTAAGCTGTTTAAATTATATTTTTATGAAAGCGACAACATAGAACGACAGCGCTATAGTGAACAACTAGAAAATCCAGGCAGCCGAATTTACCAGTTAACATAAAAGCAGAATAGCGTTAACGCTGCTGAGTGGCTGCGTGATTCACTAACAGTTTATTCTAATTTATTTAATGCAACAGTCGTTCATTAGGCTTATATGAGATTGCAGATTAATAATTATGATTAATTGTAAAACAAAATCATCTCAGCGCAATGTGTAGAGTGGGCCACGATTGCTCGAAATTCACTTGGCCGAATGTGACCAATCAACTGTTGATCGAATGAACGATTTCCCGAAGAACGTTTGACCAAAAGATAGGCTTCCTCTACATGAGTGCCTGGAACTCATTGGAAGAAATAGTCACATGACATGACATGTTTTGTTTTTGGATAAGATACGTTATATTCTGAAGTTCCTTATTTTTAATATAATCTCACGATACGAGTATACTTAAAATCCAATCCAAAAAGCATGCCAAGGCTTGTAACTAATTTATTTCGGTCAAAAATTCACCGCACAATCGATTTTTTGGGGTAACGTTATTCGTTCGTTTGACCAGTTCGTGTTCATCGGTCAAACGATCATTCGGGCAATCGTGACATACTGCAATGTGAACGCATCCTCGTTAGAAATATTTACAATTCAAAGTATAGACCTATAATAATGTGTACGTGGCCATAGCGAATTAATTAGATAACATTGCTAAGCAATGGCTACTGTCAGTAGGTATCTACATACCATAAATGAAGTAAATCTTGCTCAAGAGCTTCCGATATCCTAACCAATATAAATAGCTACAAACATTATAGTTACAATCGATTAAGCATATTGATAGTAATACTTAACTGGTAAGTATACAAATAAGCATTCAATAATTCTACCTTTACCGAAGGGGCTGATTTTAAATATTTTTATACCTACATACATAAAAAAATCAACTGTTTATATCACAGTGGTTGAGAATCAATTATAATTAATGATTTATACTTCATATTTTAGATTTTTATTGATATGAATTTGTATATTTATATGCGTTTTTCGTTTGTTAGCAAAATAAACACTCTGGGAACGTCGTTTTTCAGTGCCAAATCGAGCAAATCGACTTGCATCTAAACTTTTTATTATGATTGATATAGGTATTTATTGTGTCGTCGCTTATGACGAGTTGAAATATTATAATTACTTTTGTCGTTTGTAAAATATCTATCTACGCACGTGTATATTTGTTAATAGTTATCAGTCACAATGCAATAAGTAGGTAATAGTAGTTTACATCGCTTTATACATAAAACATTTCGGTCTAATATTCCGTGTTGTTTATTGGCGGGCGTAATACTTATTACACGGATTAAAATGAGTAAATAAAGACAGGGTTTTGGGTACTTTTCACTATTGATTCAAGTGCGTTGGTGTAACTATGATACTATTTCTCTTCCAGTTAATTATTATGCTACACATGGTGCATATGACCGTAAACTTAATAGCTTAATACGTCATGTAGCTCACGTTTGCTTATGAGCAGTCACACCACCACTTCCTTATCCATTAAATTGAGTATTTAATTTAACCATAACTGCGTATTAACCTTCAGTTTTTACTGAGCATAGTTTGTAAAATGCTTTAGCTACAGAAAGTATCACATTGATGAAGTAACATTATGATCTATGTTGTAAGTGATACAAATGTTGCCTCTTTTTCATGACACATCATAGGGAGACCATCATGCATTCCTATTCAGTTAATTACTCTTAAGTATAATTTGCACAAATTTGTTTTACGACCGGTAATGGACCTACATTTTCTGTGTATAAAGCGGTGAACATACTTTTTTAATTTTCATAACGAAATTAAAGAAGTTTTAAACGCATACCATAGTTCATGTGCAGTAGTCCACACACTTGTCGTCAAGTGTATCGGACTTTAAACCGTTTCTACTGCCTACCTTATTTAATAGTATAAGTACTAAAATATTACATTAACTAAAGAATTTTAGTTTATTATCAGTTGTAATCAGGTTCAAGAATAAACTGACTCTGTCATACGATTCGAAATACTTAACATATAGGCTTACAAAGCCAACAACATTTATGGTATATGCTCGCGCTGTGATGACATTAAATACACGATAATATGTGACATTAAAATATTAGTACATTATGTATATTGATTGAGAGCCACAGACTGATTGATTAACTTGAAGGTATTTGATAGTTTATGTGTATTAGAGAGAATGTAAAATACTGGTATTCAGCTCATCCGGTTAGACTAGAAGCCGACCACAACATAGTTGGAAAAAGGCTAGGAAAATGATGATAATATGTATTAGAGAGAAAACTTGACGATGACGATATTTTCGTGTTAAGTACTTCTTACACATAACGAAACAATTTTTTCATAATTTTATTTATAATCATTCGATTTAAATGTTATTTATAAAATGAGAATATACTCTTTAGTTGGTAGCTCTCAATCTATCAGAAATGCGACATGCAAACAGCGATTTACAATGAGTTCGAATATTATAAATGAATTTATTACAGAAAATAAATAGCCTATATCATCAACATTACAGAGTATGTAAATAGATGGCCTAAATTTAATTCTTCAGCGCAACATTGAAAAAATGTAGAATGCTAGAAACTAGTTGCACGTTTAAATTGGATTTTCATTAGGTATTTAACATCCTTCCAATCCTAGACATTTCCTTCAATACTTGTGGCAGAAGTAAGCTAATGTTAGTGTAATACGTTAGTGGTTTTATTTTCCTTGTGTTCAAGTATCTACTCTATGTAGATGTCTTCGATCGGGTATGCCGTTTCTATGAATGTTTGGTAGAATCTGTGGAATGCTCTCCTGAAACAGAAAAGGATGAGTATTATTAACTTTGAAGCAAAAATAATTACCAACCACAATCAAATGAAGCTACGTTAATATGATTGCTATGGTAATAGAGTCATGCTTTCGTCGACATGGAGGTAGTTTTAATGATGCTATAAAGAAAACGGAAACTTTATAGCATTACTTTCCTGTCCCGTCTATCACAGGTTTTTTTCGAGATTTATGTAATGTACGAATTTGAATTTTGGCATAATGATAGGTATCCATGACGCGAATACAGATCACCGGTCAAAGCTCCAAAGTGGTTTATTTTTTATTTATGCGGGGTTCAGTTCGATCCTCAAAAAAAAGTTCTCAAAAATGTGTCGTAGGTTAGGTGTCATTTGAAAAAGTTTTCTGTAAGGATTTTTACAATGTTTGGTCTACTGGTAGTGAAAATAAGTGAATTAATAAGTTGAAGTGTTAATAAAACTTATGGTTGAAAAAAAAAATACACCCACCCCACGGCCTCAGCTACGGGCCTCGTGGACTCCTGCCCCCTGAAGACGTGGCATGCAAATCGCTGGAGAGTCGGATGCTTGGTAATGAAGCCCAAGTATCTGTGGTCACGCGGGTGGAACGCACAGAATGAAACGTTCTTTAATGAGTAGAAATAGTCGATGCATGGCCCATTTCGATTTCTCTGAAAAATAAATAATTAACCATCACATCACTGTAATTCCCATTGCTTACTTTCCTTTCAGCTACGATATCTGTTATTTTGGAATTTTCATTTTTTTACTCGGTGTAGGATAAGTAAGTACCTACCTAAAGTTGTCTACAGTAGTAGAAAGCTACACAAAAGCATTATAAGTAATGTGGTAGGTACCACATTATCAATTTTTATGACAATCGTATACAAAGCTTTCAATTAAGTACGTAGCTAACTATCTTAAGTGGGTACATGAATAAAGATAAAACCACAACTTGCTAACAGCTCGGCCAATGTAATAAGTTGTGTTCTAGCGGGTAAAGTTGCTTTTCATGCTTGTGTGAGCGCCTACGATTTATTAGGCTGACATACACCGCTCACCAATTTATGAACTGCTGTTAGTAGATAGGCGTCTGAAGCGTTCGTAGCAAATATAAATTACTGAGAACACGATACTGCACTTATAAAACATTATTAAACAACGTCTAAGAATAGTACGATCCGCCCCTAATTCACACAGGTCGATTGTGCGGATTTCTATGCTCTATCTAAGTTAAATAATGGGATTTGCCTTGTAAATAAAAAATATAGAAGAATACGCACAGTAAATAAAATAATTTGCCATGGTTTTTTCAAAATGTCACCTGAATTGTAGGGAAGTGTTAAAGTTGAATTTTAAACTCAGTATTATAAATATTTATAAAAAACAAGAAGCACGTGTTTTTGGATTTTTTTAAATTCAACCCTTTTTTTTTTGTGGATGGGAAATCATCAAATGACTCCTCCCGCTCTGGGTGGAGCAGAAGGGAGTGTCAGACTCTTACTGACTAAAACCCACCCGTGTTCCTTCCTTAGCCCTTTATGTACCAGGGCAGCGGTAACCCTTTCGGACGATCCCGCTACCCCGGCAGGCTTCGGCCCTGTCGGGCCCCGTCAACTACGCTGACATCTCTCTGAGGCGCACGTGGAACACATACGCGCCGTCCGGCACGGGCCTGGTCCTGATCGGACGGAGAGCTAAAATTCAACCGTTTATTGGGTGAAAAAGGGTTATCAAGTTTTTGGGGGAGGATTTTACTGGTTGCTTCTATTAACTCGAAAATTGATATAAATAATCAAAACACCAAATACATACTGGGAATAAATTGAGAGGTTTTTAAAAAATCAAACCCTGTCGGGGTGAAAATCGGGAACACAATTTGTATGAAAAATCACATTCTTTTAATTTAGAAACTTGAAACCTGGCACAAATACTATACCTAACCTCTTAAATAAATTTGATTGTTTGAGTTAAAACCCTACACACTATCTCCGTTCGAGACCAATTGTCAAGATCTTTACATAATATCTATATGAAGAAAGCTCTATGTAGATTTAGATTATAAGTAATGTAGGTAAATCCTTTATAACGGTAAAATTATCTTTTGGAGCGCAGCGTGTTACTCTCTTCTACATGTTATCCTTCTGGTTATCTCATGTAAAAATAATTCAGTTTGTTTGGGTTAACTGCAGCTTTTGTTTACAGAAATATGAGTTATAATATGAATGTTTTCAGAAGTTTTTAGCCAAATATTATTTTGCGCTCAAAACAAACCTACTAACTTTATTTTATGATGTAAACTTATAATTCTGGCTGGTTGATTGTTTGACTGTTAGATAAACTAAAATATTCTTAAGGTACTAAAACTGGTAAGACTGCTTTATTTCAGGCGATTGTTTCAGTGCAAATTGTAGTTGAAGATTTTGATGGATTTATTCCAGTTCTTTTCGATCTCCGGAGTAGGTAACACATTTTTGTTTTTTTTACATAGTAAGGTAGTTAACCTAACTTCTTAAACACATTTACCTAAACACAAAGTATTATGATTTAATCATTGCTGTAGAGACAATATTGCTATTGTGTGATGAAGTATACAATTAATTACCGTGTGGTGTGATGACGTAACTATTAATTGTATAAAGTGTCGAGATATCGAGAAAATTTCCTATCGATTACACACCTAAGCTTCGGTTTAAAATACGTTAGTAATTCTGAAGCACTTACTGCGGGTTTTGATCGATCAACCATACGAAGTCCGTGGTCTGATACTTCTAGTATGCATGGCTGCATTGTAGGTTCTCCATTACATTCGGAGACAATCTTCCTCACTGCTTGACATACAACTCCCGTGCCTTTGTGAGCTGAGGTTTCTACTGAGCCCATGTACCTGTAAACATAATGGTTATTTCTTAGTAAAATTATTATTTTTTTAAACCAGTGCGTTCATATTGTTGTAAATGAAACTGAATCATATGAAATACGACATGTACAGTCCACGAGCACTAATATGTCAGCACTTGGAAACTATCAATAGCGGTTTTGCGTGAAATAACGAAAACTACTATGAAATACGACACATTGCAAAAACCTATGGGTTCAAAAATACTATGTTCGTAGCAACATAAAATTTCATGACAAAATAAAGGAGTAAATCGCTTTCGAATAAAGCCAAGTGTATACATATTTATGCTCGTGACTGTACAATAGTGTATAATCATATGCATAACAGTGGCAACGCTTACACTATGGCTGTTATTATTGAGCCTGGAGCCCCTCTTCAAGTACAATACAACTGTAGAAAAAAGTCTAGGAAAAATATTTACAAAAATGAAATAACTTACGCTAATAGATATCGTTCTTTTTTGTCTTTAGCATTTGCCGGATCAAAGTCGTTGTAATCCATGTCTACCGCATAGGCTGACGGGAAGATTCCTTGTTGGCCAGTTCTAAGATTGACTCCTGAAAAATTGATAATATATTCGTGAGTACTGCAACTCAACAATACCTCAAAAAATATTTTTATTTTTGTAAGTGTTTGGTTCAGAATTTTTACGTTACGGGTTTCGCTCTCATAAAGATGGCGGAAAAACTTTTAAAGTGATATGCTCATATTTTGCTTCATTCATCAACATTACCTTCACACCACAAGTCTTCAGCTTCCTTCTGGACATAAATAGGGTCACCGATTTCCACTTCGATTTCGTCGTGATGTCTAGGGTTAAACTTATGTAGGCCTCTGTGCGTAGCTTCAAGCATTTCAAGCTGACTGTGGGGAATATTTGTCATATTCCCAGCAAAGTTAAGCCCGGTGATGCTACAACTTGAAGCTGGAGACACTGGAAGTTAAAAGTGCGAGTTATAATGGTTGGAAGATTAAAGCAATTGTTAGGGTTCTGTCAACTAAGTTGCCACATTGCGTTGTTGCAAACACATGAAAACAATGTACAGTTATTTTACCTCTGACAGCAGCAACCCAACAACAACCTTATTATAACGAGAGTAAAGTCATTGTGATTTTGGCAATGATGCAAAATTAGAGGTAAAATTACTGTGAATGGACTTTAAGAGCGATAGGTGCATCAAACCGTTAGTATTTATTAGACCTACAATGTTACCGTTAATGTGCATAAAAGATTATTACTGGGCGAACATGCATATTAGCTGAGTAAACCCGTTTAAGTGTGAATTTGTTATATTTTGTTCATATTAAGATTAGAGATAAGTAACTTCTGGTAAATGCCTGAGTAACAAATATTTAAAACGTATCATAAAACAACCGTGCAATTAGAGCAGGCTTAGTTCCTTTCGTTTTACTTATTGAATATTATAAATAGTTAATGATCTTTGAATAATTCGTATTTGAATAATTCCAATAACATTCAATAAGGTAGAACGAACCGATACACATGATCAGATTTTAATAACATATTTCTTCTCTTGGTGTATTATCTCATGTGCAAATTGACTTGTTACGGTCAAAACTGGTAGCTTACTCATTCAAATGTCTATGCATTAGCGTGCCTGAAGCTTCGTAATTCGTCCACACGCGCCCGAAACGGGCGAATGGGCACTTTTAAATAATATTATATTTTCTATAGGCGACTCGTATAAAGTATAGAAAAAGGATACTAGCCCACAGAAGTGATATGAGCTAAATATTATGAAACGTGTACCTAAGAAGTACACGTGACTTCATTGCACAAAATTCAAAATGTGCAAATTCGTGCGAGTCACATACCGAAAAAATTCTATTGTTTAAAAGTGACAATTCGCCACACACGCGTCATACTGATGAAATCTAGAAAGTCTTATACGAGTATTAACTATATCAGTCAATAGAACTACACACAATATAAAAAAAATAAGAGCAGTGTAGCAGCTAATGTCAGTTGTTATGGGTCAGAGAGGTTAAAATATGGTTGGTGAACCTTTAAGTACAAGATAAATGAAAGTAAGGACACCCTCTTCTCACCTCTTAACATTGTCTACAATTAGCATTGATATAGGTTATCTAAGGTCTAACAAAAATTGTGTAAAATATTTTAAGGGGTATCCAAAAATTTATTTTTGCCAAAATATGCGAGTTAATATTAATTCCAGTACCTACCTAGATCATATTGAATTTTTGATGATTTACATAAGAATTTTTGAAAATTCGGATGATGTTTCAATTAATTTTTATATTCAAAAAATATGTCACCCTTTTGAACATTTTATACGATTGTTTTGGTATTGATTACTTACTTACCGTTCCTGCAGTTAAGTGAAGCTCAGTTAGGTTTCCAGTAGGTTGCTAAATACTAATAGAAAAATCTCATTCAGGTAGGTACAGTACCTGAAGAACCTTGCTTTATCTGCTTGCTGGTGTTGGTCAAATGCGGATGGTGAAGAAACCGGAGTTGTGGTGTGTCTTAGAAAAACCCATTTTTGACAGTGAATTCCGAAAGCTCTAGTTAATAAAGTAAAAATATATTTTTTTATGTCGTCGTTAACTTTAGTTTCGACAAAAAAAAAATCAAGCAAGAGTATGCAAGAGACACGGTCTAGTGAATTCTGTTAACTTTCGTTTAGCTTATTACAGTCTACTGCTTGAAATAGGTTATTCTAAAACAAGGAGGTAATAAACGGCATCACGACACCCCCGTCCGACGGCTCTCACCAGTCATTGAGATAAACATCAACTGAATGCACTAACCATTCTGCTGTAGCGGCGTTGGTGATATACTCTTCGGCCCTGTGTCGATCGGTGAATGAGCAGTGCTGTGTCCGCTGTCTACATCACCTAGGCTTTGCAGTCTCTCAGAGTCTGGGCTAGAGTCCTCGTCTAGAAGGTACCCGCATTTGAGCACAAGGAGTGGTTTCGTATGACATCCCGGCCTGAGCAGAAGACCAGTGAGAGCCCCGAGTTCGTCTGCTAGGGACGCTGGCTGACTGCATGCTAGTATTTTTGCTGGAAATATTGAAAACGTCATCAGTGGCTTTTGATTAAAAAATCACTGATGATGATGTCAATACTGGGTGAGTACAGTCATAAACAGAACTCATCCTGTCGATTATTTCATGACACAACTTTTATCATGGTGTATGTGGTTATTTAGAAAAGAAACAAAGGTATGTAGGTATGATAAAAGAGAAATTATGAAATAATAAGTAAACCGCAACCAAAACACGATGAAAATAAAAGTTTTGGACCATAATCACCCAGCGCTGCGCTGTAATGATACCAAAGAGATGGAAAACGATCGATTGGTCTTAAATTCAAAATGTTGATTTGGATTTAATTATAAATGATATTTCAATTCTTTTAAATAAACTTATCTCACATTATTCCATCACAATTTGAGCATTTTAAAGCAACTGCTTTTATTTATTTTATTAAGTACTGAATAATTCGTTTTTTATAATGATTTTAATAACGAATTAGGATAATAATGAAGGTAACGATTATCGCTATCCTTAAAATGGAAAGCATGTGATTTAAGATCAGGCTTGTTGAGCCACTCCAGAAAGCAAAGATCACAGTACGTTTCATTTTAAAAGTATATAATCGCAAGCATGTGTACTTTAAAGGCAGGCTTGATAATTTCGACCGAAAAGGTGGCATATTACATTTTATTCTAGCCGGCTGTGGTTTTATTTAATGTTTGTTGTAAATAAAAGTTTTGCATTTTATATAATTTTGAAATACGCACCTATACTATTTTTTAAATGTACTAAAAGTTTTGCATTTTATATAATTTTGAAATACGCACCTATATTATTTTTTAAATGTACTGATTATATTAGGTAGGGATTCACTGTTGGAATGAGTAAGTATGTCATTATAAGTTGTACATGATTCTGTACAAAATAGAACTTGGGATGATATTATTGCAATGGTGTCTATGTACAATCGCGATTCATATGTTTTAATAACACTGTCGATAATATCTCAACAACAGTCATTAGCGTTTACTTAAAGCCAAACGAACACCAACATAAAGTTTAGTGTATATGCAATATAAAATTGTATTAGATTAGAATATAATGATTTGGCACTTTTAATTTGCGCTGTGCGCTGCTCTTAATAATTTGTAATGATATGCTGGCTATTGATCAATTATAAGGTTTCGATTCAATGTTTATTTTAAAACTTGTATATAATTTTGAATATATCGTTCACAAAATGCGGCTAGACTAATAGAATGTTAGTCAGAAATCGATCAAAATACCTATTAAGAATTGGAGTGTTATTATTTATTATTGTTATTATTCTTGATAACCATTTAAATTTAAATTTCAGTATCGAAGTATAGGACAGCTCAGTAAAAACCTAAAAAATTTCGATCAATAAAAAACAAACTAGTCAAAGCAATTCCTTGCAATGAAGGATTAATTTGGTCTCAATGGCATGAATGATTATGAGGTAGTTATGCTCACGATGAATGATAAATGTTTTTACAAGATCTTTTCAAATAACTGATAATAATGAAAATCGGCAAACCGTTTACTTAAGATAGATAAATCATGAAGATTGCTCTGCGAACTGAGAACTTTGTACTAAGAGGCATGGGTAAGCATCACTTATTCCCGTAAATAAACACATGTAGTTTTGTACAACAGCTGTCATTGCTCAGTATAGATAACGAATTATATTAATTATAAATAAAATGTAGTGATTGAAGAGCTGCAATCTTTTTTTTTTGTCCTTTTCATTCTGATTTTAAACGTTATTCTTAAAACACAAGTTTCCTTTGTATTAACAACGACCATTATAATAAATTGACGATATTATTAATTAAGAATTTTACAAAAACAAATCATTACGCCAGCAGTAATTATAGTAATCAAATCTTAAATATTAAAAACAATTGCAAAGGCGCTGTTGCAGTTGATGCTATACGCATACGAGGACGACGCGAGCCTATATACATGAACCGATGACCTTTCCCTAACAAAAAACAATGAGAAAATGAGAATCAGTGTTATGAAAGGTGATGAAATGAAACACTTTAAATAAATTACAAAATTTACTCACATTTCCTGTTTTTTGGAATCTCTGGCAGCTTTCTCCTTTTGCGTTCGCCGTTCGTGAATGAGTAATGCTGTGGGCTCCGCTGCGTTTCAGTTATGTCTGGCTGGGATGGTGGTGATACGACGTCATCTTTTACTGTTGTGGTTGCAGTCCCATCCACCATACATGGATGCATGTCTTCTTTGGTGTCCTCCTCCGGCGAACACTCACTCTTGGACGATGGGGAGTCATCATCCAATCCCACATTTGGCACTAATCTGAAATAGTAAATAAATAAATTATAATATAAAGTTAAAGTTGCACATTTCGCTTGATTTTGTTTAAGTATGATCGTTTAAAAGAAAATGCGTCTCCGAAGTCTTTATTCCGAACTCACGTGACAAATTAGTTGGAATGGAACACGATTTCTTAAGAGGGTGGTTATGTACTGTTATGGAAAGTATATGAAAAGGTGTACTTACGAATAAAACGGCGTTGGAGCCTTTATGTGTTGTGGTAATCTATCGAAAACACGGCGAAATTCTTCAAATTCGCTATCAGCCATGTCGCTTTACACCTGATTGTTGGGTCGAGAGAGTACCGCATGCGCGACCAGCCCCCCGCAATTGTATCGACCGAGTACAAGGGACGAGGCTAGCTGTGCGCATGTCTAACCCTAGTGCGCGCACCGGTCTCACCCCCGCAGGGCGCACGCGCGCATTTATCACCCTCAGATAAACATATTCAATTGTGTGCGTGTGTCACACAACGGATGATGCATCGGTGGGAAATCCATTCAACACTTAGGGCTGAACATCTAATGGCCCGACTGAACTGTATGCAAGCGTAATTAGAAAGTTAAAATTATCTACATCCATTTTAAGTTTTATACATACGTGTTTGGGTCTGGTCCTTCAATTTGTCCCTCCATAGTTTATCTGGCTGATGCTTGCAAAAATTGTCACCTGATTCCATTTTGAACCCTAGACAAAAAACTGAAATTGTTTTTTTAATGCAACCATTATGATGCGGTAGTAAGGTATTCAAAATATTTTCGTGATTTCTTTTTACAGTTTACCAGGTAAAGCCGGTTCAAACGGCGTAAGAACCGCTAAGTGGCATGTTTTAGTTTTTTCTTAGATCGGAATATCCTACACATCAATAAAAAAATCGCAGCTTCAAATTAAAAACTTGTTATAACTTCCTGGAACTCTAAAAACAGTTTTTTTTACGCATTTTAATTTTAATTCGATTTAATTTCAATATATATTACGACGCCATATTTTAGTTTGTTAATAGTTTTACTTGGGTTACGATATTATGTTTTTATAGTTTGTTATTTTATTTATGAGAAGTTTGTCCCTCTCCTCCTTAAAACATCTCATTTTGTTTTCAAATTCGCGTATAGGGCAAAAACGGCCAGCCGGTCGGCGTTTTTGTCGTAGTTGGGTTTTAGTTTTTAACTTTCTTATTTTTTTCAATAAGGATTGCGAAAATTCAACAGATTTTTTTTTATTACTGCTTCTGAGAGCTTTTAGTCTCTCTAGTTCTGTTATAGATGTATAAATTACTTATACCTAGACGTATTTTTTATAATATTTAACGAATGAAATTTGATGCCCATAATTTGATAAGCCTATATAACATCTTAGAAGGGGTTTTAGTGTTATTGAAAACAGTTTCAGAAAATACTTGTTAAGACCGCTTATTAAATAACAAACACACACACACACACACAATTCTGGTATTTCTATAATTTTTTTAGTATTTTTTATTATTATTTATAAATTTGTTACTAAATTTTATATTATTATGTTTATTAATTTATAGTTCGTTAAGTATCCTGCATGTTTTTATGTCGTGTATCCAAAAAACAGGCATCTAGCCGCGAGAGGGCCCTGGTGACCTGTAATACAGGTTTTTATATAATCCTATCTCAGGCTCCAGTCTCTCACAAAGTTAACTCCTTGTTCGTGCACTACTGTCAAACTCTAGCATTAGGTTCATAACTTGTGTAGAGAAAATAAACGTTATATATGATTATTATTATATAAAGGTCGTGCGACTGCGTAAGGTGTCAAACAGCATTTTAGCGAGACAAAAGCCTGGCTTTTGGAGCAAAATATTCCAATGCTTGCAGAGATACAATTAAAAAAATAAATAAAAGAGTGTAAAACTAGATCAACCGATCTAACTGCTGGTATATTGCGTGGGAGGCCGTATAATGCTTGCAGAGATACATGAAGCTTTTACGTATTCGGGATTTGCGAAACAAAATTTCCCGAATACGTTTCAATTAAAAAAAAAAAGAGTAATGATGGATCAACCGATCTAACTCCTGGTATATTGCGCGTGAGGCCGTGTAGGAGTGTTACCTTGCTATGGCGTAAGGATGTGTTAAGTGCGGTGTCAATAGTACAGTGTAAAAGTAACCGAATAACAGCAATAAAAGGTGCAATATGGAACCGTGAGTTATTAGTATTAGGGGTTAAAGTATGAAATTGCCGATTTGTACTGAAAAATTGAAATTAGTTTTTTTTTTTAATTTAACATATTTATTTAATCAAAATTATTACCATTATTATCTATACATTGCTGCCATCTAATAGGAAGGTCATTTATGCCTTTGCGATAGAACTCTCGTGATCTAGATTCGACAAACTGTGTGAAAGCATTTTGTACTGCCTCCTGAGAAGAAAACTTTTTATCACGTAGAAAATTGTCCAAATCACGAAAAAAATGGTAGTCCGGTGGAGCAAGGTCTGGCGAATACGGAGGGTGACGAATGGTTTCTAATTGCAGTTCCTGTAGAGTTAAAACGGTTTCTCGTGCTGTATGAGGTCTCGCGTTATCATGGAGCAATAATGGTGAAGATCGATTCATGAGTCGGGGCTGTTTCACTGCTAGTTTTGCTATCATTGTTCGGAGTTCGGCACAGTAGACATCTGCCGTTATTTCTTGACCAGATCGGAGAAAGCTATAGTGAATAACACCATGCTGAGACCACCAAACAGTTACCTTTTATTGGTAAGCTTTGCTTTAGGACACTGTTGCGGCGTTTGACCGGGGGCCAGCCATTGCATTTTTCGCTTACGGTTATCGTATAGAATCCACTTTTCATCACATGTCACAATTCGATCCAATATTCCTTCATTTCTGTATCGATTCAACCAGGCAACACAAGTTTCAACACGCGTTTCTTTCTGCAGATCAGTCAAATCATGAGGCACCCATTTCTCATATTTTTTTATTTTATTGATTTGACGCAAATGAGTCAATATTGTTGGTAAGGTAACGTTAAACCATGCCGCTAATTCCTGGGTAGTTTGGCTCAGATCGGCTTCCACCATCTCTTTCAATTCATTGTTATTCACCTGTGTGGGCGGTCTTCCACGTGACTCGTTCTTCAAATTAAAGTTTCCATCACGAAAGCGTTTAAACCAAAATCACACGGTGCGTTTATTGGCAGTCCCCCCTCCAAACGCAACATTAATATTGCGAGCTGTTTCTGCAGCGTTAGTTCCGCGTCGGAACTCGTATTAAAAAATAACTCGAATATTCGAAGTATCCATCTTTCTTGTCTAAGCTGATTAAAAAAAACAACTGAAAGTCGATAATCGAATGTAGCACATTTTTAAAAAAAAGAACTTTAAAGGTACCATGTGAAAAAATTTTCACTCAAAAATCTCAAACCATGAAGGTTCTATGTCAATTCGAAGTACCTATTACAATAAAACGGCAATTTCATACTTTAACCCCTATTATTTAGTTTATACGAGGGTGACACTGAAAGTTCTTAGAAAATCTAAAACTGAACAAACTAGCAAGTTATTAGTTTTATTATATCTTTTCAAAATAGTGTCCATTAACATCAATACATCGCTGCATCCGATGGAACCACTGAGAAAAGCACTTTGCCCACTTGTCCTTAGGGGTCTCTTCGACGGCATTGTGAAACGCAGCCACTGCTTCCTCGGAGTCCATAAAACGTTTTCCTCGAAGTGTTTTCTTTTATTTTCGGAAATAAATGAAAATCGCAAGGTGCGAGGTCCGGACTAACACTAAAATTACTTTGATTCTTTCTAATGTCCACAAAGTAACTTTAGTGCAGGATATAGCTGAGCACATATTTATGAAAACAAAGGAAAAGGTCTCATTACAGAGAATTAAAATTAAAATTAATAAACCATACAACGCGTATAAAATAGTCATTATTAGCGATAAGTTCCACCTATTTCTGAACAATGAAGTGTGGCCGGACGGTGTTACGTGTCGGCGTTTTAGACCCTACAGAACAACCGAGGCAATCGGCAAATAAACTACCAAATCATGGGTAACACACCGGAGTTAAAGATGTCGTGTAGCGACAAGAACAGCTGAACTATAAACACAAAGGTAGTTAAATCAAAAAAAGGGAGGTAGAAAACAATTAAAGATATATTTACAAGAAAGGATGGAGATGGAATGGCAGTGGTGTGTATAATGTGGAGGTGGGGTGTATGGGTGACGATGCGCGATAGGTGGGTTGAGGAGGTTGAGGTGGAGATACAGCTGGAGCTGAGAAGGTAGACCCACGCGAGGCAGGTGCTAGCGATAGGTGCAGGTACAGGTGCAGGTACAGGTGCAAGTCCAGGTGCAGGTGCAGGTATAGGTGCAGGTGCAGGTGAGGGCAGGTGCTGGTCCGTGTGCGGCATAGAGGACACACGTAGGAACAGGAGAGAGCAGCAGGACAGGACGCAGCACGGCAACAGGAGAGAGCAGGCATGGCGGGGACGCTGTCAGCCCGCCAGGTGAGGCAGCCCTCGGATGAAGTGCGGCCCAATAGATACAGGAGGATCTTCATAGTGCTCCGGCAAGGCACGGGCCAGTAGGTACAGGAGCGTCTTCTCAGGCGGCCCTCGGATGAGGCGCGGCCCAATAGTTACAGAAGGACTTCACGGAGGACGGAGGATGGAGGACGGAGGCGTAGGCAGGGTCCGATAGGTGGCCTGGAGTATCAGGATTTTTGTTGCATTCGCTTTACAGGGAAACCCAAACTGATCCTTGCATTGCGTGGATCTATTAAGCCAACTCTTAGAATAACATCATGTAGAAAAAAGATATGATAGTGGCCATGATTAATTTTGCAGAAGTTTCAATGTAAAATCAGCTAAAACGTTACAGGCAGTTAAGGATTTGAAAGACCAGTTGCCATGGCGACGTATTAAACGTCGTTGTCAAAGCTGACATAATAAAATATATAATTAATAAAATACGACAAATTGCGTTATAAGTATATTGTTTATAGGAAAAGATGATATTAATCAATGTGGGCGAAATTCCCAACCCTTGGATGTCACTATATCGTCGAATTCTTATGTTACAGTTGGAGCTGTGTCTGTGTACTGATTGTGGATAAAGCGCGTCGTGAGGAATAATCAGATCAGCGCCTAACGGTAACAGAATGCTTGTTCTGACCTGGAGGAATGAATGAAGATAACTTTGAGTATGTACATTATGTTACAAAGATAAATACATTTGTAACTTTTAATTGTCGATCTTTAAAACGATCAATAGACTACGTGAGACTGCTATGCAATACACACGACATCATTGCGCTACAGGAGACCCGGTTGATGCCACACGACATTTCTGTGTTGGGAGGCATTGACCCCAACTTCGACTACGTTGGAAAATCAGCGGTGGATGCCTCAGTGGGCATTCTGCGAGGGCCTCCGTACGGAGGAGTTGCAATTCTGTGGCGTAAGAGCGCTTATTAGTCCGTATCGGTGTTAAGTTGTGACAGTGAGCGTCTTACTGCTATTAAAATCTATGTAGGCATAACTTCGTTTATAGTGTTCTCGGTTTATATGCCAACTGAATTGAATGACAATCTTCGTGAATTCGTAGACTGTCTAAGTGAAATAAATGCGATAATTGAAAGTAGTGGGGTGGATGCAGTGTTTATGCTCGGGGACTATAATACACAACGAAGTGGACTGTTCGGTAGAGAACTTAGCAACTTTTCCTCTGAAGTGCAGTAGCAGTGCGCTGACGTTACCCTACTAGGCAGTGGATCGGACACATACACGTATGTAAGTGATGCTCATGGTACGACTAGCTGGTCAGACCACTCTGTTGTAACTAAAGCAGCGTGGGACACTATTAAGGTCATTAGTGTGGCTTATGATGTGACGTGGTCTGATCAATATCTACATAAAAATATTGTAGATATTCTTTGCGAAGCTGCAACTACTGTTCACAATTACCAAGTTTAGCGCAAAAAATATAAAAAAAACACGTTAAAGATGCGCACGGGTAGGCTCAGCTTCATTTTCTGAGCTGGGCGAGAGCTGGTAAGCCTAGAACGGGGTCGCTATATGAAAATATGGTAACGAGTAGAATATTTTTCAAAAGTAAGCTAAAGTGGTGTCAAAACAATGCAGTCACATTGTGGCAAAAACTATCACACTGTCAAATAATGGTGGCAAAGGTTGAGACCTTTGCCACCATTATTTATTTTTGAATGAATATTGTTAGGCTGTTAAAAGTTGAGACTTTTAACAGCCTAACAATATTCATAAAATTAGTCGATCACTACTTTTGTGACGGGTATCTGTCAATGTGATGAAAAATACAAAATTGTTTACGTGCCTATGACAGCTGACAGATACTTGTCACATGACAAATAATAACGATTGGATAACCTAAATCGTGAATATAATACTGTTAGTCTTACACAAAGATTATAATAACTATTATAAAGGAAGTCTTACACTATAGTGTATCGGTTACCTTGAACTATGGAAGGTCTATTATTATTATTATTATAGGACGGGTGACCCAGTGATTCCATGTCTGACGTCGCCAAGTGGCCGATTGTTTGCTTGGCGGTGTGCGACGAGACTTTGTCGTGGTGAACGAGGATCCTACTGCGAGGTCGTTTCTCTTGAACTTCTTCCAAGACAAAAGACAAGTGGCAAACAATTGTTGCGTAATGACCTGACCTTCCGAAGAACGAACCCACCACCTTTTCCCACGCTTCGACCTCTCTTCACTTTAGTTGGCAACTCCTCGGAAGGAGACACCCAGACAGCAGACTGTCTCTTAGTTTCAGGATCATAACAATAAATCCAGCTTTCACTCCATTAAGTATGTTGAATACAGCATTTGAGTCACCTCCCTTAAATCTTTGAACCATTTCACGACACCAATCAACACGACGGAGCTTTTGGGCTTCTGTCAAATTATGAGGTATCATCCACCGGGCACAAGCTTCCTGACCGCTAAATGTTCATGGAGGATTTTGTGCACTTGACTCATACCGATGTAGGCATCGGTATGAGTAGGTAGCTTGTCTGAATCTGCTGATAAGTCACTCTTTTGTCAGTCTCTATCATATGCCGCACAACACTGATATTATCTTCAGTCGTCGCCGTAGAAGGCCGTCCCTCACGCAGATCATCGGTGAGATTAGTGCGACCACGTTTCAACTCATTAAACCAGTTGTAAACAGTAGCACGAGGTGGGGCTTCATCGTGAAAGGCCAATCGAAGTCTATCATAACTTTCTTATTGACTTAAATGACATCGAAAGTCATAAAAAATCATTGTACGGAAATTTTCACGCGTTAAATTCATGCTGTCGTGACGCAGACAATTTTCAATTTGCCGCCAAATCGCAAACAAATGACAAATTAATAAAATACATACACAATAATGTTGGCAAAGAGTTCCATTTTCAAAATTTGAACTTATTTTTTTATTATATCGTTTATCGTTTTTCTGCCACGTATGAAAACACATGGCAGGACCCTCAAGAAACGCGCTCACTATCGGCGCCGAATGTCGATGCCTCTCTCTCCTTTCATTGCAGGTGGGAATCAGCTTAAAATCTACTATTTTCTTAAGGCATACACCGTTGATGCCTCAGAAACAATACATCTGCAGAGACAGCTCGCTCTGGTTACAAAATAAATAATAAAGACTACTTAGCTCTGGATTCTTCAAACTTCTACTCTCTTATACTACAGGAATCTTCAATGACAATTATCAGTTATAATAATTATTTCTAGACTCTCATCCACTTATATTAACATCATGATGCGCAGTTCAACCTGATGGTCTCTTCTTTTATAATCTAAAAAATATACAAATAGTGTTTATCTCATTATTCATGCCATCAACTAATACAATATTCGCGGAGATCGGTTGCCAAAGCCAACCTCTACAGTACGACTAGACAAGCATCGTCCCATACCATTAAAATAGACTATGTCCTCTAAGTTTGTTTCGGCGTTTTTTTCTCAGGGAACAGTCAGTTAGGAAATGCTGGCGCCGTCTAGTTTTAAAATATTGACCAACAAAATATTGACGAGTTAGTTGAAAGATCAACTTACATACATAAACATTTCATTTCATTACCATGCACATATAGAGATGACGAGACGCGATTGGCTTACGGTCTCCTGAACGGTTCGTACAAAGTCTCACTGCATGCTCGAAAAAAGCTGAGATGCTAGAGGCATCTCAGCCCATAGAGTTTCTGCATAATTTGAAGAAAAAAACACGTACGATATTGTTCAATTCAGTTATCTGTAATATTTAACAAAATCGCTTTTGGGATCATCGACAAAACTCCAACACAATTAAGCTAGTAAGGGACAATTTCGGCGTCCTAATCAGTTATAAAGTCACAGCCCAAAAGAGTTCTAGAATACGCCCCAACAATTCTCTCTTCGAGATCCGTCGCCCAGTGACGGCACGTCGAGTTACTTAGTACCACCAATACTCGCGATGGGCTGGCCAGGCAATCTGAAGCTCCTGTATCTATAAAAACAACAACCTCGTAATCTCCAATATCGGATTCGGAAAATGACGAATTCGACTTTTTCACAGGATTTGACATTATTTCCGAGTGACCTGAATAGGGATGTGTTTCGGAATACGCCTTAATACGTCAAAATCTAAAAATATGTCGTTCAAAAAATTGCTGGGAATAACACAGTACGACTTACAATCTCGTTCTTGGATAGGCAGTTATTCCAATCGAATTAAATGTTAATTATGCATCTTTAGTTTTGCTGCTTTTACTTTGCGCGCAACGATTTGTTGGCCGCAACCATAACAAATGAAATATGTAATTGTTATTGTTTTTAGGGTTTTTCGTGCCAGAATGTGTAGCGGTAGCAGTATTTGAGCTAGAGCGACCATCATGTATTGTTTTGTCACTAGTTTCAGTAAGCTTACTCACGGTTTTATTCTGACGTTCAAAGTTACCTTCTAAGTGCGTATTTGAAATAAATGATGTATTAATGTTTTTTTTAGTAGGTTGTAGTACCTCCGCCATGAAGTCCTCGACGTGTCGCAGATGGAATATCATATCGTCGGTAGTATTGGCCGACTCCCGTCGTAAACGTTTGCGTATCTTACAATCTAAAAGTTCACAATGTCCACTTAAGCTTGCTCACATAGCGGTCACTACGCTGAGAAACCGTATGTTTGACATGCCTGCTTGACACGACATGACTTGCTTATCGCGGGTTTAACAGTGCCGTAAATACACTTAGATGCCCGATGGTGATGTCCCAGCCCGTGCGCTCGCCGGCGAGTAGCATGACTATGGGTAGCCCATGTAGCGCGTGCTCGTCGCTGACCGAGGAGTAGCCCAGTAAACAGAACATGGCATCCATCTCTGTTTACTGGTTAGACGACTTATGTTAAGCAATTGGATTATCAAATGCAAAAAGATTTTTTCAGATTCAACTGGCAGTTCCAGAGAATCCTCGAGCCTAGAATGGTAATAATGAAAACAAATAATATTTATGACATAATAGATACTGACGTACAACTCGTAAGTACTACGCCTCGATATTGTTTTAGCAATTCATAATTGCTAAATTAAAAAAAAATAATAATAAAATTGGGTAATCATCAATATAGTAAAACTAAATTGGTCGGTATTGGTACTACATACTAAAGAGTTTTTATTGGTTACAAGTACCACTTGAACAAGCCACAGGCAAAAACCTATCGAATATATAGAATATAATAGAATTCTTTACTCTTGCCAACATTTTCAACTTTGAGCATGATTACCATGAAAATGAGAAACTCCATCAAATAATGATTTTGGTTATAGATACAAACCTATAACCAAAATCATTATTTTGATGGAGAGTTTGATGATGATGTTTGATGCAGCATTTAATGAACTTGAAGATTGAACATTTTAATTTTTGAGATCGAAAACGTTGTTATTACCATATTTCTTCATCTATACATATAATGAATTTTCGAGAACAAATAAGTGGGTTTTGTTAGAAAAACGTAACTGATGACAAAAAGTGACTTTTTAGAACTTTTGTCTGTTTGTCTGCTTGTCTGTGGGTATGGTACGGCTTCACGTCAAAACTACTGGATAGATTGAATTGTAATTCAGCAAAAATGTTCTTTGTAAACCAAGGAAGGCTTTAGGCTACATATTATCACGCCGTATGTTATGGGAGGTAAGCAATATTGATTTTAAAAGGTTTTTGTTCGTAATTGAATGCACAAAATGACATGTTATTTATTTAGTTAATAATAATTTAACTCTGGGAACATAATAATTACGCTATTTTTATAAAAGGAGCGGGGCAGTAATATTATAAATTGCAAGGGAACAGCTATTCAACAATATGTCAACGGGAAATTTAGCGGTAAGGTCAGGCGACCGTTTACCGCACTAAATGATGCAATTTCAAATCCCATAATATTGTTTTAAAAAAAAGTAAAATTATTTTTTTAATTTTTGCATTTTTTATGTGCATTAGGAACGATACTGTTATTAAATCTGAGAACTTTACATGTCCTATCTAATTGCATGGAGAGTTTCACACCAATATTACTGAACAGATTGATTGGTGGTACAACAAGCTACACTATCATGAAGTCAAGTCAAACTTTTGGTTCTAAGTGATATCTTACCAAGCACATTTGTTGTTGGTAATTGATTCAAGAGCTATGAGTACCATCGTCAGTGACCATGTCTCTAAGTTTACCTCAGAGTAAAAGCAAATTTTTGACACCATCCTTGAAAGCGTTGGGCTCGGCCAAGGTAAAATGTTTTTCTTGGATGCTCCTGGTGGAACAGGGAAAACATTTGTCACCGCTGGCATTCTCGCAGAGGTCAGGAGGCAAGGCAAGATTGCCATTGCAGTAGCATCGTCAGGAATCGCTGCAACACTGCTTCCTGGTGGCAAAACAGCGCACGCAATGTTTAAGACTCAACTCAACTCAACTCAAAATATTTATTTCAAATAAACCAATTACAGGCACTTTTGAATTCTCAAGGTCGGTCAGTCAAAAAGATGAAGCTAGTTGCCCATTCCAAAGCGTAGTAGGTACCTATGGAGAAGAACGGGCAAGAAACTGCATGGACACTCTTTTAAATTATAATAATATTGTTACAAAGTATTGGTTACATCATTCATGTTCAAAATTATGCATGTGAGAATGATGCAGAACGTTAAAAGCGTCGGTAATGAAAAGATAAAAAAAAACAATTCAAATATTAAATTAAATTAAAATAAGCCATGGCAGCAAAGAGTTGACCAGTCCCTACTGACGGCGCCCGTTCACGAACATGACGCATAGATTAGCACCATTCAGCTCAACCATTTTGAAGGGAGCTAAATGATCCAACACATGTGCCACCATCAGCGAGACATTAGAGTGAGAATGACATACTTTCATCCGCCAAGGCACATTCAAGTCAATGAAAGACGTACCCAGTAAATGGGAGCTTTATAGTGTGTAACATAGTACTCACATACGTTCTATGCAATTATATAATACTAAGAGATTGAATTTATATAATGCAAACATAGTATTTTAGAATCTTCAGCAGCTCCAACAGTATGTAGGTAGAGTAGGCGTGTGTGAAGTATTTTCAAATGCTAATCAATTTATTTATGCGTCCTGTGGAGCAGGACCAGAACTTATAATATGCTTGGCTGCATAGTGTGCGTTTTATGCAAGATTTGAATTTCGTTTCATTGAGTTGGTGTATGTGGGAGGTATTTTATTGTAACATTTTAAACAGTACCCCATGAAGGAAGAGTCTACTTTAGCCAGTCTGAAACCTGGTTGAACTAATTGCTCCCTATTTCTGGTTCTATAGGTGTGTTTGTCACCTCTTTTACCGAAAAGATTTAAATTTTTCCTTACGTACATGATGTTTTCATAGATATATTGACAACGTACCGTCATGATATTAATATTTTAAACAGTTCCCTTAGAGAATCGCGCCTGCGTAGGCCATATATTGCTCTGATGGCTCTTTTCTGCAGAATAAAAATAGACTCGATATCTGCAGCCCGTCCCCATAGTAAAATACCGTAAGACATGATACTATGAAAATAACTGAAATAGACCAGCCTCGCGGTATCTACATTAGTAAATTGACGGATTGTGCTTACAGCATATGCTGCTGAACTTAGCCGTCTTGCAAGAGATGTTATATGAGGACCCCATTGCATCCTTGAGTCGAGCGTTATTCCCAGGAAAACAGTTTTATCGACGAATGCTAGTTTCTCTTTATTCAATACTATGTATGTGTAAGATTCCCATAGATTTAGAGAGTAATGAAACACCTGTTTGTGGAGTGTCACGCAACAGTGACAAAGGGTGCGTGCTTCTCTCACCTACCGCCTGACGCAGGTCCTCTCCGGACACGGATGTTTCGGGAGGTTCCTGCACATCATCAGGCGGGAGGAGACGCCCGGGTGTCACCACTGCGAGGATCGCCCAGAGGACACGGTGGAGCATACGGTGGAGGTCTGCCCCGCTTGGGCAGAGCACCACCGTGTCCTCGTAGAGGCGATCGGCAGCGGCGGCGACCTCTCGCGTCCGGCTCTGGTGCAAGCCATGGTCCGGGGCGAGAGGGAGTGGGAGGCGGTCACCTCCTTCTGCGAAGCAGTCATGCTAGCGAAGGAGGTGGCGGGATGGGCAAGGGAGAGATCCTCACGCCTCAGCCGCAGAGGGAAACGCTCCGGGCGTCGGGAGCCGCGTGACAACTCCCGGCCACCGTAGGCGCGGGCCTGCGGGTGGAGAGCAATGGGTAGCTCTTCGTCCGATCAGGACCTGGCCCGTGCCGGACGGCGCGTATGTGTTCCACGTGCGCCTCAAAGAGATGTCAGCATGGTTACCGCTGCCCTGGTACATAAAGGGCTAAGGAAGGAACACGGGTGGGTTTTAGTCAGTAAGAGTCTGACACTCCCTTCTGCTCCACCCAGAGCGGGAGGGGTCATTTGATGATAACCCATCCTCAAAAAAAAAAAAAAACGGTGCGTGCTTAAAGATTGCTCTTTAATCGTGTGGCATGAATGCACTATGGCGAACAGAAAAGCAGTAGAGGCGGTAAACAGGACTTTGCAGGACATCCGCAGGAACCAGCAAATGATGGGTGGCGTTACAGTTCTGTTTAGCGTCGATTTCCGACAAACGCTGCCTGTGGTGACGCGAGGAACTAGGGCTGATGAGGTGAATGCTTCGTTGAAGTGCTCTTTCTTATGGCCACATATTCATAGGTTGCGCTTAACGATGAATATGAGAACACAGCTTGGCGGGAATGTACACGCCCAAGAATTTTCTGATGTTCTCTTAAAATTGGGTGAGGGAACGCTACCAGTAGACGGTGGCCAGGTGGTTCAACCTGAGATACTTGAGAGAGTAGTGTCCACCTTAGAAGATTTGATCCGCCTGGTGTACGGGGACATCCATAGGATACAGCACCAAGATAATTCTTGGGCGTGAGAACGAGCCATTTTAACACCCAGAAACAACCAAGCTTCAGCGATCAATGAATGCATTCTCGCGGAAATTGAGGGAAATGAATTGATCTACACTTCAATAAACACTGTTGTTGACCAAGATGACGCCACACATTACCCCGTAGAATTTCTCAATTCCCTCAGTGCAAGTGGACTACCAGCGCACACCATTAAGCTAAAGGTCGGTGTCCCAATTATGCTTCTTCGTAGGGTTGTGGTGTCAGCGAGACAGTGTTTATACCACGTAAACCACTGATTCCCCACAATTACCCTTTTCAATTCAAACGCGTGCAGTTTCCTGTGAGCGTGTGCTTCGCCATAACAGTAAATAAGTCGCAGGGGCAGACACTGAAGGCTGCGGGTGTCGACCTCAGTACGTCGCTTGCTTCCGCGTCACCGGTCCTGACTCGCTGTACATATTGAATGAGACTGAGGGAAAAACAACGGACGTTGTTTACACAGAAGTGTTACAGTAAATTATAACACTTCTGTTATTCGACGTCTACTAAATTTCTTTATTAACCTGACGTCTCTTACCAGTAAATTAACTACATAACTTTCAAATTTTGAGTTTACTAAGCCAAATAGTTTTTGAGGGATCTAAGCTATAGTATAGTATGGGACGCATCTTTTGAATGTTTCTGTAAATCAAAAAACTATCACTAACTATTATTAAAATAAAAATAGAATTAAAAAAATACTTATGCGATACGTAGGCAAAGCCACGGGTACAGCTATAGTTTATAAAGATATTTTTTAAAGTTATTTGCAATATTATTGTTAATTCAGTGTACCCTTGGGATCCACTGCGGAATTACGGGAAGAAAAATTTTTTGTTGTTAGGTGTTAAGTCTGAGCAACATATAGGCTATAATTTTTTTGAAAATGGAACACCTGATGCAGAACCGCAACAGACCAGCTAGGAAATAAGAGATATAAAAATGGTGCCATAGCAAAAAATATTCCACGTGAAGAGCATTTTCTGCTGTGAGAATAAATTTTAAGATCTGGAACACCTGTTGTGGAACTCCAAAGCCCAGCGTCACTATAACATATATAGGAATGACGTCTTAGCAAAAGTTGTTTAGTCTGATAGGCATTTCCTGTTGACTTACAAAAATGAAAGATCTGGAACGTCTCGAATCGTCTCGCGCATCACGCTGTTTTCCCGTCCCCGGGCTCTTAGAATTCGACATCAGACGTTTCAGATCTTCGATTTTGACGACCCCGTTGTCGCTGGCATAAGCAACAGGACCCGCGTACGAAGTCGCGGGCACAAGCTAGTTATTCTATAGAGAGATATTCAAAACACACTTTTTATAACGAGCGTCAAGTGACACATGTGACAGGAGTCCAGAGCACTAAATAATGACATAAGTTTCAACATTCGGTAACAAAGAAGTGCCATACAGGCGGTAGTTTAGATTTAGTTTCAGTCCTACATCTTTGTAGCACATTATCAAAAGTCAACTTATTTAGAAGGCAGTAAATAAGTTTTGGTCAAGGTTTCCGCTAGGCATACGTACAGTCACGAGCACCAATATGTAAACACTTGGCAACTTTCAATTGCGATTTTTTCTTGAAATAACGAATGCAACGTTGAATTACGACACAGTACATAAACCTATGGGTTCGAAAATGCTATGTTCGTAACAACATACATTTTCATTAAAAAATATAGGTGTAAATCACTTTTGAATAAAGCCGAGTGTATACATACTTTTGCTCGTGACTGTACACGAGTTTGCTCAAAAGCTCTTATAGTTGTTCTTGGCAGAAATTGCCGTCTTCGTAGTCAGTACTACGACTTTGGAAATAATTTTCGAGACGTGCTTACTTCCGCAATCCGCGTTCAACACGGAGCTTCTTTATAATTACTTTAGCAGTATCTGATAAGTATGTATATGTCTGCGCATCATCGCCGTTGTTGTCACGTTTACACATTATTTTTACGAAAGTTCACACAAATATGATAGTCGAGGATAATAATGGCGTAAAGGAAAGCACTTACTACAACTTGAGGTGTTTATCCACGGCTGAGCGTACAAAACATGATCCTACTGGCCACATTACGGCCTATTTATACTGATTTCCCACAACGGTTCACAATCCAATTTGTCAAAACAAAAAGCGAAAGTGATAACAAATATAAAAATAGAATACACCAATCAGAAATGCTGTCGAAGTCAAAATAAAATCCTAACATACTACTTAATTTAATTCACAAACGGAAATTCAAAATAAAAACTTACTACATTTTAAATTAAATCGCAAACGGATGTTTAAATTAAATCGCAAACGGAAGTTCAAATCAAAAACTAATACAGTGAATGTGACGTAACAGGACCGATATTTTATATCAACCGGAAGTTAAAAATAAATAGTAAAAGAAATACAGTGGATGTGACGTAATATCAACATTATTTTAAATTGACCGGAAGTACAAAAATGAAATAGTTACAAGATGTGAAAACTAAAGCTGTCAAAACAAATACCAATTGAACGGAAATGATATTTAAAATGAATTTTAGGACTTTAAATTAAATAAAAAATAAATTATTAGTTCTGTGCCCATATATACTTCGCTCTCTATTGACATCCGATATTCAAAAGTTGGATATACGTCGCACTATATTTCCATAATAATAATTACAGGGAAATGACTTCATACTCCCGCGCAACAATATCACTTTACTATTCAATCTTCCCTTTTTCGGCACTGTGGTAGGAACCGAAAATAATGTGGAGAGTGGAGAGCCACTCTAAAATTGATACGAAAATGCGATACGATTTATGTATTAGCCTATTTTAGTACCTACCCACCCAGTAGTAGGTATAAAAAACATTTAGTTTGAGAGGGTCTCGAGGGTTTGAGGTTGGTAGTGACTATTGTGACGACTTGCGGAGAGGCTTAGCGTGTTGACAAAACTCTTGGGACGTGCCCTCTTCCCGACTGCTAGGATGAGCGATTACGAACCAACGCAAATACTATATTCACCAGCTTTTCAGTTATTTTATCTACTACGATCTTGTCTTCGTGTAAAATTATATTGTGATGAATTCCTTGCAGCATAAATGTATAAATCTTGTTGCATACTTTTACCTTAAATAATTATGCAAATGATGTTTGTCAAGGTTTGTACTTCCTATTAATATAACCGTGTCATTGCATAAAATACATACATGCAATGTATGTGTTTTATGCATATTATATACATAAATACATGAAATGTATGTATTTTATGGTTTGCTGAGATTTAATTTAATTAGTATTGAGGTCAGATCGAAAAACATATGCAGGAAGCCACCTAGATCTTCATCTAGGTGGCTACGCGAGTTTAATAAGCTACTTTATCTATACTAATATTATAAAGAGGTAAAATTTGGTTGTTTGTTTGTATGTAAGTAGGGGGTAATCTCCGGAGTTAATGATCCAATTCTAAAAAGGTTTTCACTGTTAGAAAGTTACATTATGTGTGAGTGCTATAGGCTATAAATTATGTTTACATTGTGCATTTTAGCTGAGCTATCAGAACTTTTGTCTAGCAAGTCGGAAAGAAATACTACTTAAAACAGAATTATTTTCATGCGCTGCCTGAACAGTTGTATACATATAACTAAAACCAATGTATGGCAATCTGGCCCGCCTTAAGTAGTTCTACAAAAAAGTCCGCGACCCATATTTCTATCGTTTATATTTTATCTTTTAATATCATTTTTATGTTTAAAAAAAGTAATTTTTTCACATGCTTATGTTTGGATGAAAATATAATTTTTAATTATGAATCCTTATCAAAATAAATTATTTTATAATCACAAGGACGAAAGGAGATAATAGAAAATTACTAAAACGCAAAATGCTGCTAAAACATTCACGAATACAACTACACATGCTTTGAGCAGACGTTTTATCAATTTACCCATAGATGGCGTTGTACAAATACGTCATTTTTCTGACTCGCGGTGTTCATACTTTACGCGGATCGATGATGAGTTAAGGAATAAATACGAGACGTAGTGTAGTAATGTTTGGGTAAGAAATGACCGTAAGACACGGCTAGGCGGCACCGCTGGCAATGGCTTTTATAAGAGCATTTTTGTATCAGTATTTCATAGAATATAGGTAGACATAAGTGGGCGTTTCACTTAGCCTTAATACGTATTTCTACGAAAGTGTATTATTAACTATGTACTTAGAATATAGTAACACGTTATTGACTTGGCTTTTCGCATAACATTAATATTAGCAATAATACATATGTGTATAAATGAAAATTCCAGACTAAAATTTGCGATGTAACACCTCTGCTCATAAAACTAGCTTGGCATCGATCCAAATTACTCACAAACGGCTTTAGGACATCCCGACTTACGTCCACAAGTGGGATCACAGCGACAGTCTATTATGAATACGTATCAGCACGAATATGAATATTTGTTCAAAAATAAAAATTGATAAAATATCGCCCGAGACCCGGCCAGAACCGAGTAAGTAATGTACCTATCAATATATAATTTCTAATTATTCCTTTATTTTCGCCGTTTCACACTAATTTTGCAAAACTCCTTGTTATTTCTATACTATATGTAGGTAAATCTCATTTAGAGTTCTCACTTACAGATCACTCCGAGCAGTAAGATTACTAAATCTTGAAAAAACCACTACATTATGTGTTGTCAAGTAGAGCAGTTTTTAAATGAGTTATGTCTAAAGGAGAGCACGATGAAACAATTTCTGGTAACTAACAGGGTACGAGTAACTTAGTTACTTAGTCTCTTCTCTCGCTTAGTCTTATTTATCAGAAAATTCTTGAAAAAATTTAATAAATAATTATGAAACTTGGTAATGTTACGGTTTCCTAGAAGAGCGGCCCCGTCATAATAAAAGGCCGTCATGTAACATCTCTCATTTTCACTAGTGTGTGACATTATGGTGTCAAAATACGCTCTAAATTTGGACAGCCGTTATAGTGTGACCGTTTAATAAGGGATGCTAAAAGGCAAGATGGCGGGTTTTGTTTGAATCAGCTGATCGACTCAATAGAACCATTGTGCGTGATAAAGCTTTACCTACATGCATTTCTAAAAGAGTTCATGTTGTTAACAACCTTATAGGTCATGAAAATACATAGTTTTTATCGGCTACTGCTTTAACATCTATGTATTTGGTCAGTTTACATTAGTAAGTGAGATATAGATTCAGAGATTTCCCTTTTTCTGTTTACTACAATAATACCATTCCTGGAGCTTATTATTTTCATTGCATTGCAAACACAATTAAATAAACAAAATAAATGATTTTATTCAAATTCAAATTTTCCAATACTTAATTTTTTTTTGCTTTTGTCAGTCAAAGTCACGACAGATATAAAAATCGTGGTTTTGACAACTTTATTCTTAAAATTTGTTTTTTTTGCCGAATACTTTGATTATAATCTGTGCTGAACGCATAATTTCACCTCTATTTTGTGTCGGTACTAATAACCTGTTAACTAAAGTTTATAAATAAAGAAAAGTAAATCACTGATCAGGAGATAACTAATTAGTAAGCTTAATAGAGGCTAATCAGTAGCATAATCAGCGTATAATGTTTCGACTGCTGGGTCACAGGGCTCCTCTCTTCGAGAGGGAATCAGGCTAGTCAGTGAGTAGCGGTTCTTTTATAAATAATGCTGTATATTCACACAGGTAAATAGGCACTCTCTTTTTACTTCTTATTCTCATGGTGTCGATTGACTAGTACTTTGTCCGACTAGTATGTAGCTACCAGAACAGTTTATTTTTACTTTCAATACATTTTAGGTATTAAACTTTTATTTTCTATTTGTTGCGATTTACGTAACGTTCTTCTCAACGAATCCCCGTTCTTTCAAGAAGTGATTACGACATATTTTATAAAGAAATGAAAAGAGGAATGTGTTAAAATAAATTTATAAAGCAATAATTCAACCTTGTCTTATAAATGACGACAATCAACAGAAATTATCCTTTTCATAGAAGTGGGACAAATATGTTCCTAAAAATAGGTGAAAAGTGAATAACCATTGACGTTTTCAAATGTTTATTTATATACGACTACAACATTGTTTATAGCATGATACAAGCTGAATAAGGACGCTTTGTAATAATAACAAGCGACAAATCGTTGCAAATCAGAGAGGCGCTTGAGGGGCGTCTCTAAGGAAATTGAATTAAAAGCGACTCTCGACTGCGACTTGAGTTAAATATTTATTTATTTGCTTTGAAAGATATACCTACATCTGTTTGGAATTAACTGTGGAAACAATTTTGGTCCTTTGATTTATTCATCACAGAAAATAGAAAATTAAAATGAGTTTCAAGGAATATGGTTTCAGAATTTCCAAAGATTTGAAAATGTTACTCGACTCGGACTACATTCTAGAAATCAGTGGGTGTTTAAACAACTTTTGTGGAATGAAGTAGTTTATCGTGCTTTGCGGTAGGAGTACAGTCAAAATGAAAATTCAAAATGGTGGCTGTGTTTTTTGTTTGTCATTAGTATCGTTTACGACCAAACATAATAATATAAAAAATATGAAACCAAATATTTTTCTTTTGTACACTAATTAATGTTAATTTATATTATATTTTATTTATTTACACAGTTTGAGAAAGGCTGAGATTTAAGCGCACATCTTTGACTTGTAGGTTTTATATATTAAAGTAACCTGCGTTGTACATGAGAAGTAAAAAGCTCGCGTGTTAAATTACACTGCACTCTACAAGCGGTGCAATAAGATCCATTTTTGAAGCAGGTGTGTTTAATATTATGTATTATTTGTAGATATGTGAAAAAATTACAGCTTTAGCAATTATGCCTACATAATAATTACTAAACTGATTCATAGAATATTATAATACGATTATAGATTACCTACCTTAGCCACGTTTTACTTTATAAAATGTTCGGGCTGAAATGCATGCAAAATTAGACGAGTGAAAATCTGTTTCCTTAGAAGAATTCGTCCCTTTTTGCAAAAAACACGAGAAATAAAGACTCCTGAATATCGGAAAACTACAGACGAATTAATTTCCTAAATAGGTAATAACACGAGAAGTCACTTAGAGAATACTATAATAATAATAATTTATTTATCTCAGACAACTGTAGTCCATATTTTAAACTCATACATTTAAAATATAATAATTATAAGCTATTTAAAATTATAAACAGATAAAAACCCAAAATAAAATCGTGACTAATTAAATTAAAGTATTCATAAATAATAATAATTAAAATTGTCAAAAAATTATAAAAATGTCAGAATAATTTAAAAATAAAATGTCAAATACTAAATTGTCAAATACTCGTAAAATGTTATAAATCTTCAAAATATTAAAAACTAAAAATTATATAATTTGCTTAGACAATTAAATCTATGGGAAATAATTTTATGGGATATAATTTTAAAATTTTTACCTGCCCCAAGCCCCATATACGGGTGCATGTAAGGCCTGCCAGTGCTGCATGAAAGGCCCGTCCAACCTGTTGGAAACTACGGCGAGAAGAGTGTTGCCGCTGCCCCGCACTCTATTCGCTATCAAGGTCGTCCTCTTGCGCATGCTGGCATAAAAACGGTCAATGCGGACGCTTGCGAACATTCCCGATGCACTGCAGAAGCGAGGCAGCCGCAGCAGCGCTCTCAGCGCGTTATTATATTGAACGTGGAGAGCGCTGTAGGATTTCTGCAAATATGACACCCACAGACTACTCGTATAAAAAGATATGCAGTAGGCTCGAAACAAGGTGATCTTCACATCCTTGGAGCTGCGAGCAAACCTGCGGGCAATCATATTCGCCCTCACCGACAGCGCCCTCCTTTCTCGCTCAATATCAGCGTCGTCCTTCAGGTCGGACGTCACAATATGGCCCAGATACTTAAAAGTATGTACCCGCTCCAAGGGCACCCCACATAGCCTTACTGGTGGAACCTCCGCCGGACACTTAGAACCCGAGTTGAAGACCATAAGCTCGCTCTTTTTGACGTTATATTTTAGGCCATGTGTATGATCGTACGTTTCGCAAATGCTTATTAAAGTCAAAGTCAAAGTCAAAGTTTAGCTCTCTGAGTCCCCCTATTGACGCGCTCAGCAGCATCATCTGCGTAGCTGATTTTGCTAAAGCAAACATCATTAACATAGTATCCCACTTGGCGGCTGCTGAGCTCGACAACAAGTTCATCGATATACAGATTAAAGACCGTTGGTGAGCTCAATCCTCCCTGCCTCACCCCGCACTCCAACATGTACGAGCCCGACAGAGCTCCCGACCTGGTTCCCGTACCAGTGCCGGAAATTTTTAATAACTTCAGGCGCAACTTGCCTATTGATCAACTTCCTCCACAGCACTTTGTACGAAACCAGGTCAAACGCTATAGACAGATTGAGGAAGCAGGCGTAAACAGGCGTGCTCCGATCCGTGTAATATCTGACAGCATGCTTTAAACTCAGTATAGCACTATCTGTGGACAGTTTGGGCCTGAACCCGAATTGGTTATCGGGCAATGATATTGTAGTGTTTAACTGAGCATTAAGCATGCCGTCAAATACCTTCGCGATGACTGTCGCTAATGAGATCGGTCTGTAATTGTTTTGTGAAATATCACTAGTTTTATTTTTTACAATTGGTACTACGACCGTTCTCATCAGCTCATCCGACAAGTACGAATGGCGAAGGCAGAACGTGAACAGCATGGCCAAAACACGTGGCAGGTGGGGACCTGCATGCTGTAGGTGCTCGATGCTGAGTCCATCATGTCCTGGAGACTAACCCCTGGTCATACACCCTATGGTCTTAGCTATGTCCGCAGCTGAGAACTTAACTCTTGGTTCCTGGACAGTACACTGTGACTCAGCATCGACCACCTCAGAGGGTTGAATACTGTTTGGCTCGACACAAAACTGGTATTTAAAAACATTTGCAATATCCTTTTCCGCAGACACGTCATCGACGGTCACCGGCAAACCAGGCCTAAGGTTGTGCTTTTTTGTGGACTTCCAGAAGTCCCGAAAGCCTTTTTAGTGTGCAACTCGGCTAGGATGTCCTTCTGGATTTGGTCTTGATGATTCTGGCACCACCTTAATTTGGATTTAAAGATCTTATGAGTGTGACACATTTCCTCATAAATCACGCCAGATGTAGGTTTGCCACAATTAAGCCACTCACTAAACCTAAGCCTAGCGTACCAGTAAGCCTCGCTGACGTGTTTATTCCAACCCACCACTCGCTTCGGCCTCGTACCATTCCTACCAATGACTCGTGTCTCCCTGTTAACAATGGCGGCCTCCCTTATAGTGGAACCACATCTCGATACAGGCAATCAATTATTAGATTGTGGTCCGAATAGTGATTCGGGTGTAGTGACACATGCGATCACAACAATTGGATAATACGCGAGGGAAGTCAATATTTCGCAATCGCCGATGACATTCTTGCCTGTAGGTGTAGATAGCATCAGAGCTTTTTTCTCCCAACTAAGTTGTCGTAGGACATACTATGCCTTACTTTCGGACTATGTACATACGACTATAATAATTGAAACATACATACACTCCAGGACACCTGAAGCTACCCTGCATATTTTTGTTTAAAGGTGTCTTTAAAAAAAAAGGTAGAACAAAGAAGAAAAAAGTATGGTTGTGAAGTAAAATGATAGTAATTTCAAGTTACTATCATTTTATTTCAGGAAACAATGGGTTACATATTATAGAAAACGTTTATTTAGTAACTTGTTACCTCCAAAAGCATTTACGACGACTGTCGCGCGGTTCGGCATGTAATTAATGAATGCCACTATCACATGCTGTGAAATGTTTTCCCATGCTTCCAAGATGGCAGTTTTCTTAGTTTCTTTATTTAAAAATAATAACGAATTTTTAATCAATCACACATCTTCTCTATTAAATAATCTTCATAGTGTTTTGCAGTTTTAGTTCGGCATAATGTTTGCACGCTACATTTCTACAAAAGTCGATTGTTGATCAATACTCTTATTCAGAATTTATTCCGGATTATTACAAACCCAGCGTTTTTGAAATTCACATTAGACATTAGGTTGGCTCAAGTACGATTTTTTTAAGTCTCATTTGTTTTTTAGTGTCTTAAAACATAATATGTAATATTTAGATTTGACCTCATATGTTATAGGAACGCCTATAAATGTTTAGAGCAAAAGAACAAATGTTAGCCAGCTGATACAGAATTAGTGATAGTATAGAATACAATTTTTAAATAGATGTATGTATGTAAAGTCTGAGATAAAAACTTTTGCGCCGAGCCTGGGTTTTTTTGTATGGGATTTGGGCCATCTCCTTTAGAACAATCCAGTGATACTGAAATGATGCTCAATATTTCAGCTTCAAAACTACATAAAAACTTTTTCTCTTATAATGCACGATAGCTCAATTTAGGAGTCCGGAAGTGTATATTCACATAACCAAGAATAGTAAGTGACTAACAACGTTACGTTAATTTTACTGTGTAACGAGGCATGAATAAGTCAAGATAATAAGGAACGTCATCCCCAGAATGAGCTTTTGTTATAGTCATGCAAAGTCGACATGAGGGCCGTATCTAATTTCCCTATGTCCAACGATGTTAGTGATGTCTAAAATAGATTTAAAAAAAAATGAATAAAATAATTTTATTTTATTATTTTATTTTAGATATAATGAGGTTATGCTGCAGAACGAAAATTAAGCAAAAAAGTAACAACAAATTTTCAATCAATCAGATATCTTCTCTATTAAATAATCTTCAGTTTTGCAGTTTTAGTTTGGCATAATGTCTGCACGCGTCAGTTCTAGAAAAGTCGATTGTTGATCAATACTCTTATTCAGAATTTGTTCTGTATTATTACAAACCCAACGTTTTTGAAATTCATTGTGGAACAGATTGGGTCAAGTACGGAAACTAAAAACTGCCTTCCACCAGGCGGGATCGCAGTCAAGCACTAGTTTTTATCATTAAAAAAAAAAATACTTTCAAGGCGATTTTTTCAAGTCTCATTTGTTTTCTATTGGCATAAAACATATTATTATGTAAGATTTGGATTTGACTTAACGACGCTATTTCGAACCTACACTTCACAAAGGGAACCAATTAAAAGCGTTTAAATTGTCATTCCTGACATTGTTCAACGAATAAGAACCAATGCGTGTATTTCAAGTACTAACCTATTTTTACAATTCTCACACTAAGGAAATAGGGTGAATAAATGGTGGGGTCGCTTCTTCATAATGAATGATAGGGGATGCTCTTTTCGCTAAACAATGGTAATAAATACAGTGACTGGATCGCTTAGCGCCCGTCAGCCAACGGCTACGAGGTAGCAGACTTGTGTTCAGATCCACACTTACAAACGATACTATCACAGTGTGAGTAGCGACAGTATAAACTCACGTACACGTTAGCGGTGATACCAAAACGGTTTTATGCAGTTTGGTTTAGCCTCAGAAAAAATGTGAGATCGATAATGCAATTTACGACACTCGTCGCACAAACTCTAAAATATTTTAGAACTTTTGGAAGTAATTAGGGCCAAAAAGGGAAACACGTGCTTTTGATCTGCTAAACGAAGTCCTATTACATCACTTTGTAAATAAATTCTCATAACGTAAATAGGTACCTATCTTATGAATAATTACCTGTTGAAGGAGGTGTTGATTGCATACAAACTTTACCCCTCAAACAAACCTGATCAAAGATATATCTTCAAAATGTTAGATTTATACTTCAGATCTGAAATTCTAATTTATGCTGTACTTTGTAGGTATGTCATTCAGTCACGGAACTACTTCATAAATATTAAAGAGATTAATCGTCCTTATGAATCGAAGACTTTTCAGGCTTTTATGAAAAGTTAAATTAATGTTGCTAAATTTTGAAATAGTAGTTTCATAAGAGTTACAAACCAAATGGAGTGGCATGGAGTCATTATGAAAATGTTAAAGACAAATAAGTCATGCACTATCAACATGATAGAATAGTCATGAGCGGCGATTCAAAAAGTTCTAATTGCAGCTAATTCATCTAAGCATCATTCCAATCAGTAATAACAACATTGAACTCAAAGAAAATCCATTTATACAAACGTTATTTTGGGTCTTAAGTTTCCTTTTTTAATATTTCGCCTCATTTTCCCGAACGATGCGGATAAACTTCCCTCCTCAGTCTAAGATTTGTAAAAGATTAAAAACAAATAAAACGCCAAAGTGTGTCCGTGACTTTACGGTGTGAAAAGAGAACGTTTTCCAAGTTACTCCGAACACTTGATTCAGCCAATCAAATATACCCACCCTCCGTCGAGTCTCCCGCGCCTCTTCTCTTTATAAGCGACCAGATCCCGAGGAAGGGCGCAGTATGTCCCAGGCGTTGCAGCGATACATCCCCCAATTAGTCTAAAATTGATGTATCTCAGATACATTTAACTTTCACACCAGTTCACATTCAATTCGTATATCTACATTCAAAGATTCTTGTGTCGTTCTCGCTAAACTGTAAATAATTTTCATTAATCATATCAGTGATTTTTTTTTCATCACCTTTTATTTCTTTTAACCGTAATAAGTTTAATTTTCAGAGGGAAAAATGAGTGGTTCCGGCAAAGGCCTTTTAGGACTTTGGCTCTATAGAAATGGATCGGAATGGGAAGTCAAAAATGAGGCCCATCATCACCCGAAACTTGGTGAACTTAACATGGCAGCCAGACAACAGGCTCAAACTTTAGAGAGCGAGAGGATTTCAGTGATATTTACTTTGAGGAACCAAGTTGGGGGACTGGTTAAAGCTCTAACTGTATTTCAAGATCTCGGTATAAATGTCCTCCATATTGAATCCCGAAAATCAGTCAGTGAAGTTTCCTCAGTAAGTTGGGTTCGTGGATTGGTATATTTGCCGGCTTTCTAGTTTTTCGCGCAAACACAATTTTGCGATGTTTGCTCATGTCTTTAATTTATATTGATAATTATCATCAAATTCGATAGTAATTAATCGACCAAATATAATGTGGTAAACTGTACATGATAAAATATCTCCCTAGGCTCAGACGCTTAATTGTATTCTAAAATTTCCTTTTATATTATTTCGATTTAAAATCTTTCGGGTGCAAGAATAATGACTATTTTCGAAGTTTAATTCAAGTTTCAATATTTTGTTGTTAAGTCCGACATTTTGGTGGATGTGGAGTGCGATCCTCATCGCATGGAACAATTGAAGAGGATGTTAAAGAGAGAAGTTCAAGACTTTGAATTTGTGGCATCTCAAACTGGCGAGGAGTTTCCACCCCCGACGCCGCTGTCTGCTGCAGCTAGTTTCGGTAAATATATTTTTAGCAGTGAAACTAGAAAACTATTTAAACGGAAATGAGAATTCTTAATATTTCTAGCGAAGAAATATTTCCAACTGGGTTTTTTTTTTATTTTGTTAAAACTTTTCCATTTCTATTTAAATAATTTACTAGGGTTAATGTTATCTAGTACCATTAAGTTTTATAAAATATAACACACAACGCTCTGTGGACTTCATACATTTTTATGCGTATATATCTTAACAAACATATTTACTGGCAAAAGTCATTAGATGTTTCTGTTGACAAGTAATTAGAGTACTAAATGAGATTCTTTGATGCCGAATTTACTTTACAAAATAATGTTTGAATCAGCTATAGTATTTGTGACTTATGCGGTAGGACTGTTTCTTCTTTACAAAAATACTAGCAGCGCCCCGCGGTTTCGATCCCGTGGGAATATCGGGATAAAAAGTATCCTATGTTTGAATCCTGGTTATAAACTATCGGTGTGCCAAATTTCATCCAAATCCGTTTAGTAGTTTTTGCATGAAAGAGTAACAAACATCCATCTATCCATACCACTTTCGCGTTTATAATATTAGTAGGATCATTTCTAGAAACCTTATAACTAGCGTCACTTTATTGTCTTTCGATTCTTGCATAAAGTTTCATCATACTCAGCTTGAATAATGGATCTCTATTTCAATTTCAAATGAAAGGAAGAACAACTCGTTGATTGAATAATTTACTCTGGACCTTTATCGAATACAAAAAAGTTTTAACAACAAAAGTGATTTCACAGATTTTGGGGAGATGCATTGGTTCCCCCGTAAAATATCCGACCTGGATCGAGCTCAAAATGTCCTGATGTATGGGTCAAAGCTGGACGCCGATCACCCTGGCTTCAAGGACCCTGTTTACCGCAAACGAAGGGAACATTTCGCAGCCATTGCCAACAATTACAAATAGTAAGTACCCACTAACATTTTTCAGCAGTTTCCGTCCTCTCGTTCGGGAAGTTATTATTGTAGGGTTTTTCGCTCGATAATGCTTCACTGAGATTTCTATTGTAAAATAAAAGAGGATTTGTATCTTAAACAGACGATAGTACATAGCCTTCTTTATTAAACAATTTCCCTAAACTAAAACGAATAATGTTATGCTTGGTATACACCTAATTATTCCGTTAGGACGAAACGAATATTCACATTTATTTTTATTACCTTTAAAGTTCATATGTTTGAGTAGTTGTGGTAAACGTTATTTGTATCAGAATTATAAAACAATGATAAAAAAAAACCTTAAGTCCTCAACTATAGCGTGGGACGTTAACGAACTTGACTTACCTACCTACAATAAAATAAATTCATGAATTCAAGCGCCTTAAGTGATTGGGTAACCCAACTGTCCTAGCGTCGATACTGCCTCCCTACCCTACATGGCTCGCAGGTTCGATTTCCCTACCTGTACAAACGTTTACAAGCCTCGCAGAGATTTTCTAAGGGCAGTCAGCCAGTTTAGATTATCTTTACCCTGACATTAAGATAAAACGGTTATGAAAGCTAGGCGAAATGAAAGTAATGTAAGGAAACAGATCTTTTAAAATTATAAGATTTGTATGTGTTGTGTTGCTGTTGACACAAACGGTAGTAGGCTTTGCAGTTAATTAATAATGAAAATGCTATCACGGTAGCGCAACACGACTGATACAGGCGCTATTTAGAGCAAGCTTTAATATTGGATAGGGTATTGACGCGCACGGTTATTGATTTTTATTGTGCATCAACTAGTTTTAAAGCACACTTTACACGTTTACGGTAAATGTGTGTGATCAATTTATTTTGACACAACATTTTCCGCCAAAGAGATCTTAACCAAACAGCGGCAACACCTTATTTTCCATAATGTAAACGGAGAGGCGATGTCAAAACCACAAAGTCGCAGCTTCGCTGTTTAGTCTCCGTATAACCACAGGTTTCACCTAATTGGCCCTTATACCGATGACGGGAGTATATCTCATGTGAAGACTGCAAAAGGAAGGCAAAGTCACAAAACCGCCAGTCTGGTTTAAACAGTAAAACCAAGAATAAGCATAATTGCAGTGAAATTAATATGAATAACATTACAATTTATATTTGCAATATTTTGCGCATTTTAAGTGTTGTTCACTCAAGTAAAATGTGCTCATAGAACTTTAACTATCGCAAAAACAGTAATTTCTATTTTAACAGGCTTTTAAGAATAATAATAATGTAGTGTCTACTTTTCTTCGTCGTCATAACGTTACGTTAACGTCATTTCGTTATTTAATGGGTCATCATTTTGATTAATCATCGTTGATTGTTTGTTTAACGGCGACACAAAATTAGTAATGTTCTTTAATTTAGAAGCTAAGTTAGACTAAAATGTTTAAGTGTTTTTTTGCTTTTCAGTTTCTTTTTTCGTAATTTTTTGTAACAAAGTTTTATTAGATATCGCTGGTATATTTTGATTCATAAGCGCGTACCTACCTGGTCTTTTTCTAGCAATCTCACACATACATTCCAGTGTGTCGAAAATACCTTTAGTGCCTCTTGCAAGCCAGGCTGAGAAAACCAAAAACGTAGTTGTTGATACCGGCGAATTATCTTTTCCTCTCATAGGAATTTAAGTTTCAAACTTGTCTAAATACTCCATCGCATCTCTAAAACGACTTTGAAATCACTTCGTGAAGTATTCATTTTGCGAAGTGTGATCGATAATACCTACCTAAGAATGTAGAAAGTATATGCGAGAAAATTACTGAAAATACGATTTCTTATAACCCGCACAATAGTTTAAAAAGTTTCAGTGTCATCACAGCGGTGGCCTTTTGGTTTTTGCCAATCTTTAGTCACGCCAGTAGCATATCGTGACGCGTACTACGATACACGATTAGTTTGATTTATTTATTTATCCACTCACGATATTGATGCGAATTTGTGCAAACGCGTTAGAGCTAGCGGAAGATGTGATGGGACTAAGTAAAAGATTAGGGAATATTGCCATCCAGTCTTATATTCTATCTTGAAATAGGCGTGCATGTCTAGCGGTCAGGGCCCGCTTCTCATACTCCAATCCGCCTTCAGCAAGCGTGGTGATCAATGCTCATGACTTCTCTGTATGAGAAGAGGCTTTTGCCCTGCAGTCAGAGATATTACTGTCCCACTGCAGGGTAAAGGCTGGTATTCTTATTATATGGGTGTACGACGAAAATTTTGTTTTTTGTTATATGACTTCTGACACAGGACTACAAACTAACATAATAGATGAGCAATTTAAGTACTAAACTCAAACTCAAAGTATTTATTTCAATTAAACCAATCACAGGCACTTTTGAATTGTCAAGGGGTCGGTCAGTCAGAAAAATGAAGCTAGTTGCCCATTCCAAAGCGTAGGTACCTATGGAGAAGAACGGGCAAGAAACTCCATGGACACTCTTTTAAATCAATATAATATGGTTGCAAAGCATTGGTTACATCATTCATGTTAGAAATCCTGCATGTGAGAACGATGCAGAACGTTAAAAGCGTCCGTAATGAAAAATTAAAAAAATAAAATAAAAATAAGAACACTTCAAATATTAAATTAAATTAAAATAAGCCATGGCAGCAAAGAGATGACCAGTCCCTACTGACGGCGCCCGTTCACGAACATGACGCATGGATTAGCACCATTCAGCTCAACCATTTTGAAGGGAGGCAAATGATCCAACGCCACCATCAGCGAGACATTTGAGTGAGCATGACTTACTCTCTGCTGCCAGGGCACATTCAAGTCAATGAAAGACGTACCCAGTAAAAGATAGCTTTATAGTATGTACATAGTACTCACACTAATATATCGGAAGCAAAACTTTCTAGAAACAGATCGCCGTCTCGCAGTCGATTCAGTAACCGTAACTCGTTGTAAAATTATTCCTTTCGCATTACAGTGGCCATCCGATTCCCAAAGTACAATACACTGATGTGGAAATTAAGACGTGGTAAGTGTTTACTAACATAATTATAAATTAGTTCACCGCAGTGTTTGTAATCTCGTTCGGTTTTGGCTTCTATGTACTTACTTAAATTATTCTGACTAGGTATATCTATTGTGTTGCAAAGCTGCGATAATAATCCCATATTGCTCTTGCGGATTAAAACATTGTTTATTTTAAAAAGTCTTCTGCAGTGGTGTCTTGTAGTTTGTTTTTATTTCAGAATATAGTAGAAGACAAAATAATCTGCTTGCGAACTATATTCAATCTTGGGCTTTGCGTAGGAGAATTTAATTTATTGTGTTTTTATACGTCGGTATTAATTAAGTAGGTGGTTGTAACTACTACTAGTTCGAGTTCAAGTAAACATGTATCTCGTTAATATTGACTTGATTTACCAAAGTAATAAATATTATAATAATATCACAAGCAGGTTGGGACCGATGGGCTACTATTTTTTATATTAGATATATTGTGGATTGTAATCTATATACAATGAAATTAACGAAATCAATTGCCAATGCAAGTATTCCGTTGACTCTGTCTCATTAATTTGTATAGCATATTTTTCGACGTTCTTTGTTTAGTGTCCCCACTTGTTGCTTGTATGTGCTTATGAAATTCATCTATCAAAGTTAATGACGTGCCGTCGTCTTCCAAGTCTTGGGAGCGCATCTTATTTAGTTAGTGCGTCTATTATTACTTCATATGTAGTTGTAGGAGTTGTGTCTTCGTTACAGGGGCGTCGTGTTCGTTGAACTCCACAAACTTTACCAGAAACACGCTTGCGAGGAGTACCTAGAGAACTGGCCCGAACTCGTCAAGTACTGCGGCTATCGGGAGGACAATTTGCCACAGGTTGTGAAACTTGCCTTGTTTAGATTACATAGAATATTATGTTGGTATCATCATGCAGATAAGCGTCTAGCCGGTAAAATATCTTGTTACAAAAAATAAAAATTTAATACAAAAAAACGTAGAACTAGGTTCAGCTTTATTGATTATAATTATAATTATAGTAGACAAACAATCTCAAATTATTTTTCCTTATTGCCTTATATCATAAATTACAATTATTAATACCGTATTGTTTAGTAATCTTGAACCTTTTGGCGTACGGCCAAACGTCAAAATAAGATGAAGGCTTTTGTACTAAATACGTGACTTATTTTCAGTTGGAGGATGTGAGCGCTTTTCTCAGGCGTAAAACTGGATTTCAACTGCGCCCCGTCGCGGGATACCTTTCGCCAAGAGACTTTCTGTCAGGACTTGCTTTTAGAGTGTTTCACTGCACTCAATACATTCGTCACTCCTCGGATCCTTTTTATACTCCTGAACCGTACGTACATTACGAGCTCACCTGGTAAAAAACCATTAACGAAATATTAAACTACCTGTCAGTATACCACTATGGGTCAATCTATCTCACTTAATCCATTCTTCCGAGTAGCAATATTCAACTGGTAAATTTTTCTGTTTTCCCGTTGCAGTGACTGCTGCCATGAACTGCTGGGACATATGCCGTTGCTTGCCAACCCTAGCTTTGCACAATTTTCACAAGAACTGGGGCTCGCATCCCTTGGCGCTTCCGACGAAGACATTGACAAACTGGCAACGGTAAGTACGAGTAACTATGTGAGAGAACCAAACATGTGTTATGTTTAATCCTTACAGAAGAAACGGTTGAACGATAGGAAGATTAAAATAAAGCGAATTCAAGTAATTGGTTTAAGATCACGCTCGACGTCTATTTTCATAGTAGCAAAGCTAAACAAATTTAACTGTTGCGTTGAATGATTGCGTAGCTCGAAATCAGGAAGTATAAATGTTTGGATCGATTCCATAACGTGAGGACATCGGGACTATATTGTGATAATATATTTCAGCTTTACTTCTTCACCGTTGAGTTTGGTTTGTGTCGGCAAACTGATGGAACTTTCCGCGTGTATGGGGCCGGTTTACTGTCTTCTGTTGCTGAGTTACAACACGCCCTCGTCACGCCAGAAAAGATCAAGCGCTTCGATCCTGAAGTTACAATCAATGAAGAATGCATTATAACGGCTTACCAAAATGCTTACTACTACACTGACTCTTTTGAAGAGGCGAAGGAGAAAATGAGGTAATTGTTATGATAATAAAAATACCAGATCAAATAAAATAAATTATGCTTATCTAAGCTCTAAATATAGAAATCAATTTTATGGTTGACTATAGTTATATCAACACTTACTCGTAACTCCTTTTAACGCCAAACTCTAGTGGAGTAGGTAGGTATTCAAATCATACCGAACTAATACAGACTAAATCCTACAAACGATGTTACACTAACAAGTTTGCCATCTTTATTAGTTGATTATTAATATTGCCCCGATGGTCTCGTGGTTGAAAGCGCGACTGCTGAGCGTGGGGCCTGAGTTCGATTCCCGGGTCGGACAAAGTATTATTGGGTTTTCCATTAGAATTTTTTAGTAACTGTCCGGAGTTTGGAAGTTGGCGGTTTAATACCCTCGTGCTTCGGAAAGCACGTAGAGCCGTTGGTCCTGCTCCTGATCTCTCCCCGGTCGTGTCGGATTGCCGTCCCATCGGACTATGAGAGTAAAGGAACAGAGAGTGCACCTGTGTTTACACACACACTTGTGCATTATAATATCTCCTGCGTACCTAGCTAATCTCCGTTGAGATTAGCTACCGTGACCGAAATCGGTCGGGAGGCTATTATTATTAATATTTGGTAGAATTGGAGTACCTACACTGCTAAAACATATTTTACTAACCGGCGAAAGTAGGTATTAGGATAAGCAAGCCACTGGGAAACATAATGTTTATACAATAATATACAAGAATCGGCTTTTAAATTACATTCGCCACTTTAGAACGGTATACTATGTTTTGGAAATATTGTAACAAATGACCAAACCTTACCTTTTAAGATTTATAATGTTGTAACTAAAAGCTATGTAAACTGAAACCAACACCGTAAATTGGAAAATAATGTTGTTTGCCAAAAAGGCTGAAGCGTTGTCGCATGAAACGACTAAGTTCTTGCTGCCAGTATGATTTTGTAATCTACCCACTTAAAACACTAATTTTCTTGTAATTATACTTAACTACTCTTCGTAAGATCTTAATATTAGTTGTATTAAAACTTAGTTTTCATCACGCAGGGCTTTCGCGGACGGCATACAACGGCCCTTCGGTGTGCGGTACAACCCGTATACTCAAAGTGTTGAGGTTCTCAGCAATGCTCAGAAGATAACTGCTTTAGTAAGAGAGCTGCGAGGTGACATCTGCATTGTGTCTTCTGCCATTAAGAAGATTTCTGCTAAAGACTCAACTTTGGACGTTGAGTCTATCGCAAACATGCTCCATACAGGACTGCAGGTAAGTAGAATATACGTACAAAATTAAATATAAAATATTGAGCGTGTCAGTGAAGAGAATACATATTTCCGGATTAGTTACTTCGGCTAGCCTTTCTATTTTATAAATAGTAACGTACCAGTTAATCACCAACCAAAATATTAATAAAATCATTAATTATCTATGCTAGATTTACTCAAACAGGTTGCACCTTGTTAAGTTGATAGTTTGAAAACCCCTGTGTAAGAATGTGCGATTGTTACTCGTAAACCCGTACAGTAGACCTTTACAGAACATACGTAATGGAAGAATTTTCTAATAAACCCAATAAGGATTGTAGGAACGCTTAGGCAATAAATAAATTCCTAGTAGACACTTCAAATACTGCACTATGTTCAAAGGATTTTGTTTCTAATCAAAGATGAAACCACTTAACGTGAACAGACAGCAAACATAATTATATCGACTGCTATTTTTATGGAGAAGTGTTATAAGAAAATGTTCATAATATCTGCGAAATAGAATATTTGCCGAAGAGAACGCAATAGAATACTGAAACTGTGTTTGCTGATATTTATCTATTAAGTATATTTCATTTCAGAAAATAAATGCAATAAAATCGTATTGCAGCCTTTGTTACAACGTTTTATAATTGCCATTAACTTTCACATCTCGCTGAAAACTTGCAACTGGATATTTAGATCTAGAATATTCCTTTCGGGCGTAATCAAGGTTTAATTACTCACGCTACGAGGGATAAAGACGCCTGCTACGTTAATAACATCAATTATAAATACGTTATTAACGTCTCGGTCAGGTGCAGATCGTTTCTTGAGGATACATTTAACTTGGTAATACGTTCTCATTCCCTTGTCTGATAAGCATTTATGTGCACAAAATATTTTAGGTTAAAATACGAAATACGGCCAGAAACAGATGTGAGGTAAAACCGCTTTTGATTTTTAGGAGACAAATATAAATAATATTAAAAAAAATTAAATGTATAAATGTCAGTCTATTTAAATGTACGTAACTTTCAGTAGTAGTAAGCGCACAGTGGGTGTTTGTCTAACATTTTGCAAGTTACCTTTGATCATAGGATCAAAGGTGCCATAATGATGTATTTTTTAGATATTAAACAAAACATTTTTAGTTACCTCATAAGCTCATTCGTTACAAATGAACACATGTTGGGTAATGTAAACACGCCATTAAAACATTTTTTTTATGCAGCGAATGTATCTTAGTAAGCAAAATGGTAAAACGTATGCTGTTGTATGCAGGTATGACGCTGATGGATTTTGTCATCTATACGAGTACTTATAAAGAGGTAAAATTTGTTTGTTTGTATGTATGTAGGGGTAATCTCCGGAGTTAATGATCCAATTCTAAAAAAAGGTTTTCACTGCTAGAAAGCTATATTATGTGTGAGTGCTATAGGCTATAAATTATGTTTACATCATGCATTTTAGCTGAGCTATCAGAACTTTTGTCTAGCGAGTCGGAAAGAAATACCTCTTAAAACAGAATCATTTGCATGCGCTGCCTCAACAGTTGTATATAACTAAAGACAATGTATGGCAATCTGGTCCGCCTTAAGTAGTTCTACAAAAAAGGCCGCGACATCATATTTCTATCTTTTATATTTTATCCTTTAATATCACTTTTATGTTTTAAAAAAGTAATTTTTTCACATGCTTACATTTGGATGAAAATATAAATTTTAATTATGAATCCTTATCAAAATAAATTATTTTATGATCACAAGGACTAAAGCAGATAATAGAAAATTACTAAAACGTAAAATGCCGCTAAAATATTCACGAAAACAACTACACATGCTTTGTGCAGACATTTTATCCATTTACCCATAGATGGCGTTGTACAAATACGTCATTTTTCTGACTCGCGGTGTTCATACTTTACGTGGATCGATGACACTGTCGGTATTGGCATTGGGTGATGTAAATAGGTTGGATGTCGTTCTATTGGTTTTGGTTATTTAAAATACTTCTTTCTTTCTCCTCTTCGTAATTCTGGTTTACGATTGTTTCTATCTCAAGTCTTTAAGTCTTAAAAAAACTGGTTTTTTTGAACGCGCTAATATCTGGAACTACCACTCTAATATAAATATTGCATTTGATTGATAGCCCAATTCTTGAGAAAGGCTATTTAACATCACGCTACGACTCTTCGGAGTCGAACAGAAAGAAAAAACTCCGAAAGAAAAAAGAACGCTAAGCAAAAACGAAGTAATAGCGCGGGCAGGCGACGCGTTGCGACGGGTGGTCGGGGGAAACAGACATTCCACGCCGACAAAGTCGCGGGCAGAAGCTAGTGTGTCATATGAGTTACTTGAAGGATCGTGTATCCCGCTGCACAAACGTATAGGACAGGGAGTTTGTGTATCCTGCTGCACAAACGTATAGGACAGGGAGTTTGTGTATACCGCTGCACAAACGTATAGGACAGGGAGTTTGTGTATCCCGCTGCACTAACGTATAGGACAGGGAGTTTGTGTATCCCGCTGCACAAACGTATAGGACAGGGAGTTTGTGTATCCCGCTGCACAAACGTATAGGACAGGGAGTTTGTGTATCCCGCTGCACAAACGTATAGGACAGGGAGTTTGTGTATCCCGCTGCACAAACGTGTAGGACAGGATTCAATTATTATAAAAAAACCACTTGTCTTTGTCTGAAGATACCCGAGGTGTTCTCCGTATCTGCTTGCAGGCTGGAGCGCATATTGAACATTTATTTAATTTGAAGCATTTGTTTTATTAAGGTAGTAGGCACCTATCAGATTTTTTACAAATTGTATATTTAATGGAATTTGACCCACTTCTGCCGTCTAGATATTTTTCATCCAAGAAAATAAAATGATTCCTATACGAAACAGAGGCAAGCTGCATTAAAAAAAATATCATATTTTTATGGACTCGCACTTGAACACAAAACGAATTATAACAAATTGTTTTCATGAAAAAGGAGCTACTGGTTCCTAAGACAGTTTCCCTGTATGTGTAAGTGATTTAGATTTGCCCATACTGCTCCAGTAAAAAACGGATCTTGAGAGACAGAAGAACAACGAAGTGATCGTACCTATAAGGATTCCGTTGTTTTCTTTTGAGTTACGCAACCCTAAAACGCTGTATCACCTGCTAGATTTGAAAACCAATCATATAAAAAAATAAAATTACATCACTCCGTGTCCTCTACTTTACATAAAATAGTCATAATCATGAAGTACAGCCTGACTTTACCCACAGCTGGGCATAGACATCTCTTTGCTTGTACAAGTTCCCACGCTCCTGTGTTAGGTTCATCCTGGTTTAACATTGGTCATAAATCACTTCAATCTTATTCAGAATATCGGCCCCAACCAGCTCGCCTGGTGAAAGAATTAAACTTCTAAAAATAAAAGTGAATCACTAATGGTAAATATAGTATGAGGGCTCCCACGTAACGCTCTATCGATCGTTTATGGACAACTGTTAGTTACGTCTTAAAGGCAATACCAAAACCAACGGTATCAGTTTCAAGTAATGAGCATTTAAAGGCCAGGAAATTAACAAGTTTCAATCCGAACTACTGTTAACTCTCCCTACAGTTGGATTCATTCTAACTCTAATATTTTCCGATTTTTCATGAAAAGGCTATGGCATTATGAAGAAATCGTTAAATGCAGATTTAACGATTTCTTCATAATGTAACTTTCACACGATCACAGTCAGAAGTTGCTACTGATAATATTTATTTATAAGACCGAAAGGGTTTATGACTTATGCTGTAGCGTATCATACAACTTATCGGACGAATGGACAGTAAATAAAATATAACTCAAACATTTAATCGAGTATAACTCAATCATTCAGCGATGAATGGTTGGCACACGATGTATCCATCTCGCGCTCATAAACCGTAATGGCGATTTAAGTGGTATTTTCTATACAGCCGTAAAGGAATTATACGTTATATGGCGCCAGGTTGCAGAAGACCGCAAGAATCCGAATGAATCACCAACCTACGGACACTAATTAAGCAGCGGGGTAATTGCACAGTAACAGTAGCAATGGCTTTCATTTGGATAGTACGATAACATTCATAGTATTATTTACATTGTTGAGCAGACAAATTTTTCGAACATATGAAGCAATGGATTAGCAATGTCCTTCAGAATTATTCAGATTGTGATTGACTCAATTAGGGTGGGTGCTGGGCAGGGGTAGAATGAGTGGCAATATTTGGCGACGGATTCCCGATTGTGCGATGTGGTTCGCTTTGCGGCGTTGAGCTATCATAATCTTTTTTAAGGTTTCTGTAATGCAACCCATTTTGCAGCTACTGTAAATTCACTGCCATTGTTTATGGTTTGCGCCTTGTTAAGGTTAGAAAATATTAACTCTCCAAAGGAGTTAAGTCAAACTTCACATGGATAATAAAAACATAAATAACTTTATAATTAATGTATACATAATATTGTAAAACATTTTAAATGAGTTACGGTGGAGTTTCTTGCCCATTCTTTTCCATACGAAACCACCTATTTAAAGGGCGACTGGAATCAGTTCCATTTTACTGTAAATTTTGAAGATCAATAGTGCCTTTTAAGAGATTTTTTAAAATAATTGCTCTGGATATTTTGGTTAGCGAGTATTTTAAGTTAAATTCAGCTAAGCTAAGTAGCACAGCATAATTGTCGCAGCGACTAGTGATTTATATTTCTTTTTCTTTTTTATCACTTGTTGTTAGCACTTCTTTTAACCTTTAGTTAAAACGTGGACAATGGTGTGGGCTACGTGTTTGTTAAATCTTAGTTTAAGTATTTCTCTGTATTTTGTAGCATGTTTTTTGTTTCTAATAAATAAATAAATTTTATGTGCCTGTTTGAAAAAAATGCTTTGACTTTGACGTGAATTGCCGTGATCAGAGAAGTGTGCTCACCTCTATACGAAATATAAGACACCGATAGACTTCTGTGATAGGTACCTGCATCACGACACGACTCGTAAGCCTAGTGTGAATCTGACTTTATACAATACTAGCTTCTGCTCGCGACTTCGTCCGCGTAAAATTTCTTGTTCCCCCGATCCAGCGTGTCGCATCGCATCGCCTGCCTGTGCTATTGCTTCGTTTTTGCTAAGCGTTCTTTCTGACTTTGCTTCTTTTTGTTCCTAAGGGTCCTAGGTCCAAATGCATGAAGAATTTTTAAATCCGACCGGTAGTTCCAGAGATTAGCGCGTTCTAACAAACAAACTCTTCAGCTTTATTTTTAGTATAAACTAGCTTCTCCCTGCGACTTCGTGGAAGTTCCCCCGCCCCGACCCGTCGCATGGCATCGCCTGCGCGCTATTAGGTACTTCGTTTTCCCTTAGCGTTCGTTCTACCTTTTTTCTTTCTGCTCGACTCCGAAAAATGGTAGCGTGATGTTAAATAGCCTTCCTCAGGAATTCGGCTATCAAATGCAAAAACAATTTTTCAACTGATACTGACAGGTTATAATTATTAGTAATATAGATTACCTCAACTCAATTACTCAACTTGAGATAGTTTAGGAACAATCGTACAATAAAATTACGAAGGCAACCAGCAAAAGTCAGTTGTTAAAAGACCATTGAACGTTTTGTAAAAACTAATCGGTGGTCAAATAAAAGGCCAAAGACGGTGCGGTGCGCCTATAAAGAAAGTGACGCAATTATATCTCCATTCAGTTTTAATGGACATCTGTAGCGGTATCAGGCATGAAAATATTCGCCTAATACAGTTGATGTAACAGTAACGCAATCTCTATTTGATGACATACAAGCCACCGCTACGCTACTAAAGTACCTTTATTGTCATTCATTCATTCTACATTCGTTCACGCCGCTGCAGTGTGTCGTTGTTTTTGAAGAGAAAAAGATAATAAAAAGGGAATACGGGGATATATCGTTGAGTTAGATATTATTTTGTAATTAAATTATTCGTCTCTTACGGGGAAAATGAAGTGCGACTGTAATTTTACTGTTAAACTATGTACAGGTTTACGACAATATTTGAATGTCCCCTCGAATTATTGAGCTTTTACTAAAACAATTACGTATTTTAAATCATAAACATACTTCCAGCTTCCTGAAATCTACTATAGCACTCGTTATGACAGATTACAACCACCATTACATGGAATTAAGGTTCCTTTTGAGCTTCTCCTGTGCGACGTTGTTTCCTCATATTGTCTTTTCACTACTCGTCCATAAGTCGAAGTCCCACTGCGTTTGAATCTCTTCCAAGCGTCTAAATCCATGTTTCGTAATTTATACAAAATATTAGTTGTCGCATTAATTAAGCTGAATCAAAATGTCAATATTGTTGTATAAGAGCGATAGAAATGCCTTTACAAAACCGAATTATCATTTAAAAGCATTGCCAGCCTACCTTTATATACAGTAATTATGTTTTAAAAGAGAAAGGATTTCCGTTATAGTACTATTGTGTAATAGAGGGACTATAATAACAGTTATAAAAACAATCCTGTTCTAAAAAAGTGTATTTGTGATAAGTTTATCACTACGACTATAACGAGCTTTAAAAAACCTATATGACAATTTATGCTACATAAATGTAATTTGAAACTCCGCCATATCACGAAATCACTCTGTTGTAGACTTATTGTGGCAACTATAGTACTATGTACTGTAACGACGATCTAAAAACCCACAATATCACAATATCGCCCTATTCTTGAGTTTTCATCTCTACTATAACGAAAGACCCATTATAGTTCATTCATAACCTTTATTACGTAAATCAGGCGCATTAGGGTGACAGTAAACACTGTTATAAAGTTCTATCGTTGTATACTAGTCACACTAGAGGTTGCTATAAAGCCTGACTATAACAGGTATACAAAGTCGCGAAGTAAACCTTTACATCAATTATTCCTAATAGGTCGTTTTTGCTGTATAAACTTATAGAACCAAAATGTATTGTCAAACGCTTTTACACAACAGTCAATCACCACCAAAACCTTTATAATTCTATCGTTTACCCAGCTTTTTTGAGATATAAGGTTTGGTTATAGGGCAAAATTGCTGGCTGGGGGAGAACGAACGAAGTATTTATGATACCAAACAATCGATAAAATGCAATAGAAAGACATCCAACTATTTTAACAATATTATATCACCCAATTACCGACAACGACGAAAACTTAAGAAATAATGAATCGAGAGTATCATCAATCCGCAGAAAATCTTAACACCGCGTTTCAGAAAAATTACGTATTTGCACAACGCCATCTATGGGTGAATAGATAAAACGTTGCACAAGCCATATACGCGCGATGAATGAAAGTTGTCTTCGTGAAATATTTAGCGGCATTTTGCGTTTTTAGTAATTTTATATTATCTCCAAAACTATATAACCAATTGACATTCTGTAAAGGGCAAATCTTATCTCTATGATGTCCTTGTGATCATAAAATTATTAATTTATTTTGATAAGGATTCATATTTAAAAATTATATTTTCATCCAAACGTAAGCATGTCAAAAAATACTTTTTTAAAACATAAAAGCGACATTAAAAGATAAAATATAACAGAATTATGGTGTCACGGACTTTTTTGCAGAACTATTTAAGGCGGACCAGATTGCCACATATTGTCTTTAGTTATATACAACTGTTTAGGCAGCGCATGCCAATAATTCTGTTTTAAGAGGTATTTCTTTCCGACTTGCTAGACATAAGTTGTGATAGCTCAGCTAAAATGCATGATGTTAACATATTTTATAGCCTATAGCACTCACAAATAATGTAGCTTTATACCAGTGAAAACCTTTTTAGAATTGGATCATTAACTCCGGAGATTACCCCCTACATACATACAAACAAACAAATTTTACCTCTTTATAATATTATTAGTATAGATTTACTCGCTCGAATTCCTTGAAAACGATATTAGTGTGGTGGGTGGTATTACGTACGACATCTTAGTAATCAAAAGCTTGAGAAATGGGTTACGTTTTGCAGGTACTTTTGAATTATAAACATGCTCTCAGCTCGACGGTCACAGATATTGAAATTGTTCACAAGACTATCCGAAAAATAATGTCTAACTATTGAGGTTTGTACAGGCATTTGGGTACCTACTTACTATAAATCGTAGAGCTAAAAGTGAGTCAGAGTTTGAAGTGAGGTTTATTTTTAAAACATTAATATGGGGCTCAGATTTAATAGCAATAAAACAGTCGATACATTTGTTAGATCTACAGGCAATAATGTGTAATACATAACATTGGGAGTTCTTATAATGGTCTACACAAGTCTAGTGTGTAACCCGCCTACCTACTCATTTTGGATTTCCGTAATATATTTTTTATTCACTTCCAAAGCCTCCTAAATGTTTGACATAAAATGTTAATTATAATAAATTGTAGGTACAGGCCAGCACATCCAGCTACAACAATCTGTCAAATTTCTTTAATAGATTTTCAACTTTATTGCTAAAGCATTAAGGTTCAAGGTTGATTGGGAAAATTTTACAGTTTTGGGTGGGTTGACCTGCTGGCGTCTGTACATATATTTATTTTATTTCAGTAGATTTCATTTTGTTAATAAATAACCTGAAACCAGAATAATTATACGTACATGAATGAATGTCTTTTACCTTGGCCAGAGATAAGTATTGTCATACAACGTAGCAATGCCGCCAGTCTCTTGGGTACATTACCTCGACAGCGTTGCGAAGGAATATTTCGACCCCTTATTTTAGTTTGTTAATATGTAGTTTTAGTTCCATTAGGATATAATATTTTTATTATAATAGTTTGTTAATTTATTATTAGCTGTTTGTCCATTTAATAAAATAAAAAATATTCATGCTTTAAAATATGAAACACGTCGAAGGATGTGATACATACTTAGTCCAGGCGTAATTTTTTGTTATGACTAACTTATTCACTATTTGTTCAGGTGCAAGAGAGGAGTCCACAGAGCACTTCTGGCGCAAGCACGCCTAACTCTGAACGTGGTGCTTCGCCTCGACCTGAGACAAAGAAGCCAGAATAACCTGACGTCTGAAGACATGACACATCCTTTTCCATATCTTCGATCGCTAATGCTAGGTCACGCTTCCAAATCAGGTCACTACGACCAGCTTTCTTCATAATATTATAATGTTATCTTCTGCCAGTATTTATCACAGTATATCTTGTATCACATAATTAACACGTAGGCGGACGTATCTAAATTTAGCTTTATGTACCTAAAGGTATTTCATCGTTTACTGTTACTAACATTCATAGTTTATGTCGGAGTTGTCTGTATTAATATTTATCAAACTATTAACATTAACGAATGAGTTATTGTTTGCTTCGTAAATGTATCGAAAATATAATAGTGGTAGCAAAATTGAACATTGTTTTCTTTCTACAAACCTTTTTTCTTTAGGAATATTAGAAACCCTATAGAATACACTACTGAAATAAACTGTATTTAAATACAGTTCAACATCACATTTTATAAATAATTTATGTAGATGTCGTTTCTTTGAATTTATTTAACTTTTTTTTTTAATTCGGCACTGATATAGTATGTGACACGAAAGTTTATTTTTACCCTTGTGACCGACGCTTTTGAAGGCGAATAATAAACCAAGTTACTTATAAAAAAAACATCGATCACTTCATTACAGATAATGACGCTCGCCCATATAATACGAGTGAATGGAATAAAACCACAGGAAGTTATTTGTTTACTTTGAACGTAATTGGCTTTTTCTATTGCTTTGCCTTAATGTCCGTGTTTTCCAGAACGTAGATAGAATCTAGAACCACATTGTTTCAGTTAATGAATACACAATTAATATTATAATGAAAGGAAATCTCTGGTTTACGCACGCTGTATTAGAATTTTCCCAATAGTAGTAGTAGTTTAGTTTGTTATATTAAGATCAATCGATTTCATCATTCAGAAATATCATAATATATATCGTGCTGAACAAACAAAAAATAAAAATCATCGATAGTGAAGTATCAACATACTATCATAGCTATCCGGATCAAACGACCAGATACTATCAGTCGACACTTTCACATAACTGAGAGGTAGGGACTGGCGTCAGTTTGGCACGAAGCCAGAATATAAAACCATTAATTTTTTTAAGCAAGTGATGCAACTGTTTAAAAATGAGGTCGTGTACAGAACTAGAAAAATCAAGATAAACATTCAAGTTATTGCACTACCAATAATTTATGTTGCCTATCAAAGTGCTTGAAACATACGGAAATGGCAAATATCTTGTATCTTACACTACATATTAATACGGAGTCCTTGGCAATGCTTCTTGAATTTAATTATAGCTACTTACGTATCTGTCAAAATCATATGAAAGTTGGCAAGTGAGCGACAAGACTAGTGTTAAAATTAGATTTTAACATTGAATTTTTGGATGATGTTTAGGAATTTCTGTTCTCATCCGGTTAAGTCCATGTTTTAAAAAAAAAATCACTGTGTTGTTGAAAGGCATTCCGGAAATAAGAACCATTCTTGACATTGTTGACAAGCTAATTATAACACTCGTATTATGAGTATCGGCTTTCAGGAAAATCTTTTTTCTTTCTCATTTTGAAGGTATTTCAACTATTCATTATTTTCGGAGTCGTACCTTATAATAAATAAAGCAGAGAATCTATATAGATAAAGTGACATTCAACCAGTGATAACTATAATGAAAAAATAAAAAATGTATTGGATTGACATAACCTACCGAAAAGCTTTACAGGTCGATCCTGTTGAAAGTCGTTGTAGAAATATGAAACTCTGCAAACGATTTCCACCTGTCTAGGCCCTCTGGTTAAGAGTTAGCTTAGGAAAACTTTCGTCATTTTCACATCATCAGCACTTTTTTTATATTTATAATTTTGATAAAATGGAATGGTGATAAGATACTTAAACTTCCAGACCTCAAAAATTGTAGGATGTTTTCTTATTCATGTGACAAAAGAACTTCTTTTTTTCATGACATCTGCCCGGTCACTGGCATGTTTACGCAGTGTGTGGGAAGTATAAAACCAATTAATCTCATTCGAGTCTAGATATTTTACCCAAGGTGGGGAAAGGAATGTAGAGTCAAAGCCAATGTCATGTGTACGTAGCCAGAATAGGTTACCTAAACCTAGTCTTGCTTAAAAGACTCGCTCAATGTTATTAGTAATAAATACTAGGTAATACGTAAAACTGGATGAATTTGGAATCAAAATGATATTCATGACTGATTTTTCAATGTGAGGGGAACCGTTTTTGTTTGCGGTTTTAAACAGTAGGTCCTACCTATTTACTAGACAAGACACTTTTCGAAAAAAAAAAACTGTTTTATAACGTGAGGTTAGACAAATTCGTTTTTATTTTCTAAATATGATAACTGAAAATAGGTCAGTAGAACACAGCAATAGCGCACGGACGGCCGGGATCTTGGTCACTTGACTGACGCTGTAGCTAGCTTCGAAATCAATATACCATAATTTGAGAATATGTTAAGTTTTTTGAACGAGCGTAAAAGTTGTTGTCAACAAATTAAGCAGCCGTTAGTAGTAGTGTGTAGGAGTAGGGTGCCAGCTTCCAGCAAGTAGGCCCACGGCCGCAGTCGCGTTGAGATTCCGTCGCGTCGCCACGTAACCCGCCGCCGCCGCTTGCCTGATCGATTTTACCGTATTTACTGTACCGTCGCACTTTTTACATTGCTTATTACGGACGTTAAAAAGTTTTATCGCGCGCTTTTTCAATAGGTACATCTTTGTAATCTCTTTTCGTATTTTATCCAGTTTATGCGGCTGTGACGGCTTTCCGACGTAATGTAAACAATAGAAGCTGAAACATACGAGACCACGTATCAGCTGATTTTTGTGCAAACAATTGACCGTTCTTGTGAATAACGCGCGGAGTTACGAATCTCACATATTTTAGACAAACTATGTATTCAACTTCAGAGTTATTTAAAAATCTCGATTAGTAAATAAGTAAATATAGCGTTTTTGAAACCGCCAGTGATTCGATGAAGTCTTCCAGAGCGCCGGCGGGAATGTTTTATGGTGAGACGAATGATGTTGTAAATATAACGCGAAGGCGACTAAATGGCGTGTGCGCATAGTCTTCGTGTCGTTAATAGATCTTGTGATATATGCTCCCGATTTGAGTGTATAAACGAGCGGATAAACGAAGGCCGCGACTTACGTCGACGAAGCGTCGCTCCGGGGAAGTTGGCACGGTGCGCGCGCGCTACGCGTCGTGCGGTGTGACGTGGCGCGTGGGCCCTGACTCGGCCGTGTCTCCGGTCTGCCCCTGTCAGTACAACCTTGCTCGCGCTGAGGACATGTCCGTGTTATGGATTACCAATGCATCGTCGTGTACACCGTCATCAACATCGCGCCCCCGCGGCTTACCGCGCAGGCGACGGAACTCTCAGACAGTTGTGTCACCTGGTTCAAAAATAAGATCAAAAGGTTAGTAGGAAATACCATTAACTGAATTTGACATTATTATTTTGTATTCAAAAGATGAAATAATTAAAATATATGATGTCATAATTGGAAACTAACATGGTATAACTACAGCATAAAACGCTTTATTATTTATATTATAAGCTATTAGAGACAGGATGCAACCTACCTAATTTAAAGCTTAATTAATAATTAAGGACTTTGCTGATGCCTAGATTTAGCTGCCTACCTATTAGAATTGCTAGGTATATATTTTATAAATATAGACACCAAATGGAATAGAAAAACCCCCTTAGCAGCTTTCATTAATTGAAAAAAAAAGGAATATAGACACTTACACGTATCATGTAGTCACATTGTAGGTGTTGCAATGTTACCGTATCATGTACGGTGTAAGTATCTTTCTTAAACCCCAACCAGCGGTAAGAAACTGAACTTATTGTTCACGGTTAGGAATAAGTTGTTTAAATATAATTTATTCTAGGTTAGTCATAAAATAATTACGTAACCAGTAACGGCAGCAGTAAAATGGATCTAATTAATTAAAAGTACTTCAAAAGGTAACCGAAGTTATTTAAACTGGGTCATTGTTACGCCCTACATTCGTATATTATTACTTGATTGTACACGCCTACTTCATACCCAGGAATCGAACAAAAAATAAATAAAATCAAACTGTTTCATCATTTAAAAGCACCTGTTAATGGCCTTAACCTATCTTTAAGACTGTGAAGCAGAGCGTTGGTGGTTGTTGTTGTAAAATACTTTTAATTCTATCGCGTTCCACTAAATTGAGTTGGAATATTTCGAAATATTCAAACTATAATAAAACTACAACGTCATCTGTTTATTTCAGAGCGGTAGCAGTGTATCTTCATTCATTGAAGTTGACTCCAAACAGTGGAGTCATACATGGAAATTTGGCATGTTTATATTATAAACAGGGCTTTATAGATCTCGCTATAGACACGTACAGGCGAGCCATAGAAGTTCAGCCCAATTTTCCAGACGCCTATTGCAATCTCGCTAATGCACTCAAAGAAAAGGGCCTTGCCTGCGAGGCGGAAGAATGTTACAACAATGCCTTACGACTATGCCCGTCACACGTTGATACTCTTAACAATCTCGGAAATGTCAAAAGAGAACAAGGAAAAATTGATGAAGCTACCAAACTGTACATGAAAGCTTTGGAAGTATTCCCCAAATTCGCAGCCACTCACAGTAACTTGGGTTCGCTATTACAACATCAAGGTATGTACTGTACCCACCCAAAAAAAAGGTATGTACTTTATAGATATAGATATACAAGGTATAGGACGTATTATTTAAACATGACGAATTCCATAATGGTTACTTAATACTAACTAAATGTAGTTTACAACTAAATGTGGTTTACTTTCCCGCACTATGCAAAATCGGTGCAATAAGAGCAACTTTTTGACTAAATTTGTTGAAAAATATATCGCATGTCATTGGACAGGAAATGCTTTTTGTGCCAATCAGAACATAATAATATATACATACACACTAACGTGGAAAACAATAATACAACACATAATTAGTGTGTATATAATAACATACGGTAATTAGTTCTACTTTGGTTACATTAGGATTTAATACAGAACGTAATACATAGTGCTAACAGTCTAACTAAAATTAATTTGCACTTATATGGTCATGGAACGTTGGTAAAAAAACACATTATTAATAATGTTCAAATGTAAATAGATATTCCACGAACGGGTATAATGAGTATTAATGAGCAATTTCAGTTTTAACAATTAATGTTGTTTTAATATTGCAATTACAGGCAAACTTCATAAAGCGTTGATGCATTACAAACAAGCTATAAATATTCAGCCAAACTTTGCTGACGCTTATAGCAATATGGGAAATACTCTCAGAGAGTTGCAGGATATAACAGGTGCTCTTGTTTGCTTCAAGAAAGCAATAGAGATAAACCCGACATTCGCCGATGCACATTGTAATTTAGCAAGTATTTATAAAGATATGGGAAGAATTCATGAAGCTATTGAATCTTATAAAAACGCGTTAAAATTCAAACCCGATTTTCCAGATGCTTATTGCAATTTAACACACTGTTTACAAATAATTTGCGACTGGGATGGTTACGAGGAGCGAATGCATAAGGTAGTATCAATAGTAGAAGATCAATTAAACATGGAAAAATTTACCTCCGTACATCCACACCATTCCATTTTATATCCATTGAACAATGAAGCAAGAAAAGACATTGCCACACGACTTGCCAACTTGTACACAGAGAAGGTGAATATGTTGGGTAAAGTTATATTTTTACATAACAAAGAACGGAAAGGACGGTTACGTATAGGATATGTTAGCAGTGATTTTGGTAATCATCCAACTTCCCACCTAATGCAGTCCATACCAGGTCTACACGATAACTCAAAAGTGGAAATCTTTTGCTATGCTTTGAATTTTGATGATGGTACCACATTCCGTAGTAGAATAGTTAAGGACTCTGAACATTTTGTCGATCTATCTTCAGTATCCTGTTATATTGAAGCAGCAAACAAAATAAATCGAGATGGTATACATATTCTAGTGAATATGAATGGCTACACTAAAGGCGCACGAAATGAGATCTTCGCTTTGAAACCAGCTCCCATTCAAATAATGTGGCTAGGATATCCGGGAACGAGCGGTGCACAATACATGGACTACCTAATAACCGACGAAATATGCTCGCCCATGTCTACTGCATTAGATTTTAGTGAAAAGTTCGCGTATATGCCATACACATATTTTGTTGGCGATCACAAACAAATGTTTCCACATTTAAAATCACACTATAAAGCCATAACAGGTAATGAAAATGGCTGTGATCAAAATATGGCTGTAATCAATTGTGCTGATAGTATAAATATCAATAAAATATTAAATACGACTGAAAAAGTTGAAATAATTGAGTACGAAGATTTAGTACCGATTGAAATATGCGAAAAGGAAATAAACATTCCAGACTCCGTAATTGAGACCACCGTAGATCCTAATATTACGCAGGTATTACTTTTTACTTTATTATTAATCGTTTTAACATAAATCACCAGCTGTTTACATACATTTCTTAATTTTTACAAGCTTTTGTTATTGTTAAAGGTATTGGTCGACGGTATAACTATACAGAACGGTTTATCGGTAAACACTTGCAATAAAAAAGTAGCAGCCGCCGAGGAAATATTCGAAAATATAATACTCACAACAAGAAAACAATACGGTTTGCCAGATGAAGCAATTGTTTTCTGTAATTTCAATCAGTTGTACAAAATGGACCCCAGAGTCTTGGAAATGTGGGTGAACATACTGAAAAAGGTACCGAATAGCGTTCTCTGGCTGTTAAGTTTCCCCGCTGCTGGCGAACCGAATGTACATAAATATGCCCAGAGTTTAGGTACTGACTTTCTTTGTTTACTTATTGTAGACATGATTGATGATTGGGTGTAACTATTATAATGTTTTGCAGAGTTACCACCTGGCCGCATCATATTCTCTAGCATCGCTTGCAAGGAGGAACACGTGAGGCGTGGACAGTTAGCAGATATTTGTTTAGATACGCCTTTGTGCAACGGGCACACGACTACTATGGACGTTTTATGGACAGGAACGCCGGTCGTAACACTCCCAGGAGAAACTTTAGCTTCTCGGTATGTTTATACCGTATTATTAGTTTCCACCAGAAAAAAACTAAGTTACGAACTGTTTATTCACTGAATTTTTATTTTACAGCGTTGCCGCGTCACAGCTAAATGCTCTGGGTTGTCCGGAACTGATAGCCATAAGTAAAAGACAATACGAAGATATCGCTGTTAAATTGGGAACAAATAGGAATTAGTAAGTATTTTACTGTGTATGTAGCTGTAGAGTCATTTTTCTATCATCTTTTACAGTTTCCAGAATCGAAACGAAACCAATAGCATAAGACCACGTCGAGGCCAGTGACTAGTTAATAACGCGTTATTTACTAGTTTGTAATTGCTTGTGTCGTATTCAGACCGCTATTGAAATAGTGCTGTGACGTTCTGACTACTTATTGGAGATTTGAGTTTGTAACTTTACGTTTAAGAATCGTCGTGGACGATGGGCCGGACAATATTTTTTGAGCCCCAATTATAAATTATATAGCAATCATTATTACGTTATGCAACTTGACTAATGAAGGAAATTAACACATAAATTGGACAACAATAATAATCTGCTTGCCAGTTTAAGTCCAGTAAATTACGTTTGGTAATTGTATCGAAATACCGCTTCAATGTTTAATTTTCAATATAAACTAAGATATTCCTCAAATGGCATTACGAATGTGGAAGAAAAGTATTGAATGTTTACCTGATTGAACGCTAAACACCCACTCGGCACAAACTGTTGTTGTTAAAATATTTAACTTTTTCTAAAATTTGTATTTAGTGTTTTACGAACTGTTGCCAAATAAATTTTACTATTTTTTTCTTTATAAAATATTGTCGAGATCAGCCATATTGGGCCAAAACAAACAAAAAAATGTATTACCCTGGTCGGGGAAGTACTCCTTATATATTTTTTACTATTGCGCCGAATCTCTACGACCATTCCTTCAGCTGTTTTTTAAAGTTAAAATTGTAGTTTTATACATTAAAAAAAAACCTAATTTTAGAAATAAATATGCAAAAGTATAGTTATAAGAAAACTCACAGAGGTCTGTTTCATGGGAGCTAAAACTTGTTTAAGGTCACTTATCATTTATTTTCGCCAATCGGTAGTTCTATATTTTGTTAAAATGTATAAAACTAGATTTTGATTTTGGGTTTTGGGCCCAACTTTGTATGAAACGTGACTGGTCTCCTTTAGGAATCATACTTTAAACTAACTTCAAGCTTTTATTTAACTTGTTTTTTTTACAGTCGAAGATATATTCGGGCTAAGGTTTCAAAAGCACGTTTAGATAGCACCTTATTCGACTGCGAACACTATGTTCGTGGACTTGAAGCGGTCTATGAGAAAATGTGGACACGATACGGGAATGGAGAAAAGCCGGACCATATGTACGCTGTTGGATGAAGTTAAATTTTAACGAGAGAAAAGGTAATAAACACAAAGTATACAGTTGTTAGTGATAAAACATTTTCGGCTTAAAGCTGCGCGAATATGTATGTTTTGTAATTCGAATAGAAATTATTAAAAAAAAAAACTAAAATTTCATTCTGTCATTATTAAGATAGTAGTGCGTTAGCTGACTTTCAACGTTCTGACTTTAAAATGGAGTTTACATTTGAATTACGTACGAAAATCAAACATTCAATCAATGTTATTGACAACTTAATACGATTAGTTTATGGCACAACCGCTCGAGTGCAATTATATTGGCTCAGTCCGGTTGATTTTGATTGACGTAGTTGTTTATTGCAATTTGAACACGGCATGTGGCGATGAAGTGGTTCGTAATTTAAAAGCTTCTTCGATTGATCGCCATTCCAATTTAGAAATGCAATGCGTATTTTCATCAGTGATAAAGGTCTTTTAGTGGTTTCATAGTACTTATTTTCTTAATCCTTGAATGGAGATTTAATTTCTATAAATGCTTGTTACTTTTATTAGTTCGTGCGGTTTACTTGAAATGTAATAGTAGTGGTAAATGCGAATGTTCTTTTCCTTTTAATAGCTGTGTTTGCCAAATATTGCGCTATAGGCGACGAGAAGAGCAACCCAATTGGACCCTTCGATGTGAATTGGACTCGGCAAGACGTGCAAACTGTACATGACTTAAGTCTTGCCAAAATTCATGCTGAGGCCCTATCCGCCGAAAGGCCCCATTTAGGCATCTATGCAGCATTTGATCTAGCTCTTCCAGCAACTTTGACATTGTGACGACATCATCATGATGGCATCCATTATGACGCAATCGTCATGAAGGCATCTTGTGCGCAAAGCGAAGGTGTACGATGTACTTGACTACTCAATGTTCACGTTCATGTCCTGTCCTGTTGACATTGTTTTACTTTCATTATTTGTATACTCGTAATTTTTCACATAAGACATTGATTGCTAAGTTCCCTTTTAAATTAAATCTGCATGGTAAATTATAAACATACAAAAACTGTTCTTTTTCAGATTTGAACAATTTTACAATTGAATATAAATGGAAACATAAACTAGCGGTCCGTCCAGATGCTGTACATACGGAATTCACAGGTTTTAGTGTAATTGTTTCATCATAATTAATCAATTATAAACGTAAGTACTTACATATAGTGTACAATTTGTGCTATGAATTAAATTATTGTATTTGTAATGGTCTTTTATTTCGTCTTCATAAAGAAATTTAACAGAGATCATAACGATATTGCAATTGATCTTAGCAGCTTAGCCTGAATAAGGATTTTTTTATAAACTGAATATTTACAATCAGCTAAATGTATTTTTACTTTTGGTTACAATGACAGTTGTTTTGTCACACTTGTCTGACGTCGACTCAAAGATCGTGTTGTACATATGCGTGGTCGTGTGCAGCAAGAACAAAAAAAGATTCATTTTTATATTTATATTTGGGACGTACCATTCATCTTTCAGTAGAAATTTCCGGTTATCTTCCACAGATATCAGCCACAGCATGGATGTTTCCCTTTCCTAATGCTTGTACGGTTTGAACATTGACTTCAGTCACTGTGTAGTATGAAGTATTTAAATTGTCTCTAAAAATCCCCTCTATTCGTAACATGGCTTGTCGCACCATTGTCTACGAAGCAATTCTCTTTATCTGCCACATGAGTGCTTCCTATGGCCAAGACCTGTAGGGTGATGATGAATGTGGTCGCCTCTTTGGGCGGCCTTTCATCAGCAATTCATTTCCTACATTGTCTTATTCGAAGTCCTGTTTGTCCGCAACAGTTACATTTAATATGTCTTTCTTTCTTCTTTCTGCCTTTTGTAGTTTTCACGAATAGTGCTATCATTTACAGTTTTCTTCAGTAAGGTTTATCAAGGGCACAGATTTGGGTAGTTAGATTTTCTACAGTTCTGTCACTCTTAGTCATAAGTAGCCAACTTGATTTAAAGGCGAAGAATTCTGATGTTAAATTGTCCAAAATTTCGCAGATCAGTAGCATGACTCATAATTTTGAAACTGACCATTTAACTCATATGCCAGATATCCTTCCATACACAAATATGATTCGCTATACAATGTTCTGGTTCTTTCTTGTAACTTAATAATCGAAGACATGATCTATCTATTAGCTTTTATTCACTTCACTACCTTTTCCATATAATTCATTTAGTTCTTCCCATTGGGAAAATAACATTTGAAATTCAGTCGTGCCAGCGACACGAAGAAGTTCTTCCCATACCTCTTCTGAACTTGTATGACGCATAACATGTTTCAGAGTTTCATCTGTCATATTTGTCGCAATTAGAACTAAGGCTGCACTGTAAATATTCATGTTTCCGCCTCAAGGCAGCCCCGGCCCACTCCAGTCTGGGAGATACACGTCGGAAATGCTCCACGAAGTTCCACCGGCTGTCGAGGACGAGTCCCAGGCACTTCATCGTCGACATGACGCCGATGTGATTTGGGAACCCGACGGTGGCGCGTCCCGAGTACCATGAAAACACATGGCCTCGGACTTGTACAGGGCCACCTCGAGTCCCAATTGCCGGATCCTCTCGTACATCGCCTACCTTCGATAATGTCTAAGGCTTCAGAGATGGCTTTCATTACCACCATTATTCTGTATCTCCATGCCTTGAAGTTCTTTGAATCTAGGTGTCCTATCTGGACCCTTGTTGCATCAAAAATCGCCCTATCCATAGCGTTGATAGCTGGCATCAGATTTCACTGTAGAAAAATTTTCTTCTCTTGGAACAATAAAATAAAAAAGTACATTCCCAGAATTAAAACTTATGTCCTTGTAGTGGCTAGTACCAAAAATGTTAGATGGCAACTCTGTGCAGATTGTCGATGGAAAAAAATATAGAGTTTGTCGTTGTTCAAAAATCAAAATTTGAGTATGCCAGTTTTTTCCTCTATAAAATAAAAAGTTCCAAGTTCGGTTCACTTAGTATCAGAAAGGAAGTTTTATTAAAACGTCGATACCCAATAGACCCTCCATTAAATCCTTATTCAATAAAACCACACTCTGCTACAATATTAAAGTTGTGAATAGTTTAGTATGAATATAGAATCTTATTATCAGCTAAAGAAGTTTTTACTTTGGTTACAATGACAGTTTAGTATTTGCGCACATTCGGTAACCGCTCTCTATGATAGGCATAGATGATATATTGGTAAGAAGGCTTTATGCCTTTACAGGGGCACAAACAAATAAGGTTTTGAACCAAACTACATACACTGAGCAGTTTGTGGAACGGTCGCTGGCTCGCTGTAATTACTATACTATAAGTAATAAATAAAGTTAAATAAACTTGCGCCAGCTCATAACCTGTACACCTAAATGATTAATAAATGACTAAGGGCTAGTTTCTCGAACGAAAATTAACGGAAAATTATTGTGGAAAATTGTCAAGTGTGCGTAAACTGCTGCGATTGGCTGTTGATAAATCATTCATCCAATGACAGTAATTTACACGCGCAATTTAATTTTTATTTATTCCATTAACTAACCATACACATCATAACATCGTTACGAAGTCAAAACTTTGAATATTTAAAAAAACTAATTGCTACAAAAAATATAGTTCTTAGAATTTGTGTCCGTTTGTCTGTATGTATTTTCAAGATACACGTTACTTGATAGATTCCGTTGAAAATTTGCATAATTTTTCTGAACCATTGCAGAATAATTATGTAAATTCTAACGCATATCGCGGGTCGACGCATATGCTGTTTTAGTAAAAAGCGAATCAAAATGTTATAATACTGAAGCTTAGCGACGCATTTAAACCTCTAACTTGAAAATCATCACGAATATCTACAAGGACCTAAGCAGTTAATCTTGAAATGTAAGTATAGGAACGACTATTTTAGACATTGGTCAACAGGGTTCGTAGTCCGGTGCCACGATCGCCTTGCAAACACGTGGTTTTGATGAGTTCCATTAGTGACTGCATTATTTATTTTTTTGTACTTCTTAACCTATACAAAATATCAATAACTATTTTCGTTTTTGATGTTTCTTTTTAAGTTATTCTGATAAATTATATAAACAACTTGCAGAGATCTCATAAAGTGATAAGGCCGCCTATTCTATTTTTTGTTATTTGTTTTCTGGTGTACATTAAAGTATATATAAATAAATACATTGCGACTCGGCGACCAGCACTGCGATAATGTAAACCATCTCACCGTGAAAACTGAGGTGAAGTGAGCTGTCATTCCAACTAATGACATTATTAACAGCTCACTCTAAGCTCACTTCACCTAACTTTTCACGGTGAGATTTTTACAGAATCGATCGGCTGTCATTTCAACTGATGCTAGGGATTTGACAGCTCACTCCACCTACGTTTTAACGGTGAGATTTTACAGAATAGATGGGCTGGTCACACATCGAGTCGCAAAAGTTCAGCTTTGGGGATTGCCAAAGTGCATTGGAACGCAGCAATCTGACTGACAGAATACGAAACACCAGTACTACCACTAGGCTCCAAAACGGGGATCATAGAGGTAGGCAAAAAGGCTGCCAAGCTAAAATGGGATTGGGCAGGTCACGACAGCCGCATGCACAGCGACCGCTGGGCAATAGATAGTCTTCACAGTCTTCACACGGACCCACCGTGTGAAGACTGTGAAGACTGAGGATGAATGGCGCCGCCGGGGCCGGCTCAGAAAGAAGTGGCGAAGCGACCTAAACGCGTACCGAAAGTGATCGAGGTGGCTCTAGAAAAGGATGCCTGAAAGAATTTGAGGGAGGCCTTGTTCACATGCAGAGGCAAAAAGTAGGCTAACATAAAATTACAAAAAAGAAAAAAATATCTGTCTGTGCAAGCTGAACGAAAATTCTGCCCAATAGATTTCATTAAGATTTTACAATTATATTCCCTAAGGATCGGGTCAACATCTTGGGTATAAAGTATCACGCTATGGAACGATAGCGATTCCTTACTTCAAAACCACATCAATTCCTTAGTTAATTAAATAGTCAAAATACATGTTGTCCGTATGGTTGACATTTCGATTCCTTGCCGTTAACAAGACACGATATTAACGTAGTTTGCATGTGGTAAGATTTCGCAGGGAACAATACAGAATTGGGGCCTTAAATGATATTGACTGCACATTGGGCACTGTTGCTAAATATTTGTGAAATATTTACGGAAAACAAAAAAAAAAAAATAGTAGAAAATATATAGTACATACTAATCCCATGAAAATTGTATTGACAAAACAAAATGGCGGAATTAGTTCCGATTTTGACCACCCTCCAAAATATCCTTGTACTGCGCGTTACGATGTCATGACAGCCTACTTGTCAGTGCGTCAGCCAGTCAAACGAATTCCTAGAAATTAAATTAAAGAAATATTGAAATAAACCAACATGGATAAGCAATAACATAGCTAAGGGATATTATTTTGCAAAATATGACGAATTTTAATTTAAAAAAACCTAAGATCAAAGAGAAGAAATCTTTCTTATTGCACATTTTTAACCTTCGACTTCTATATTGTAAAAAAAATAATTGGAAATATCAGTTTGACATAGCTTTTAAATGTGCTATTATTTCAATGAACTCAATAGTCCTAACTAATTGACACACACACATAAAAATCTATAACTTTTAACTCTCTTATAGCGTGAGAAATAGCTTACGGTGGAAAAACCTCCACTGTATTGTATGTGCCTATATTTTAAATTAAATAATTGACAGATTAACAATCTCTCAATTATTTACACACACACAGTGCGGCGACTAGGAACTCTTTTCTTTTGTTTGGAGCTGGCCGCAAACGCACTCAATGGTTCGATTGAATCAAAGAGTACTTTTTATAATAAATGGATTTGAATGACAACGTCGTGTGCTGTCAGTCTGAATAAAACAATTGCAATTAATCTGAAAATATTCTATTTTGTTGTGACTCTTGATTTTGCACAATATTTGTTTTGTTCGTTTATCTATGTCGTCCTGTAAATATATATGTAATTTGCCTTGCTTGTCTTTGTTGGTGGTTGGTTGTATTGGTTCAGGGAGTGATATGAAGATTCGAATGACGTTGTTGCGGCACACCTTGTAGTGAAAAACTTTACCGAGTGGTACGCCAGTTGGAACATACATTAAATCGAAAATCGCTATATCGAATAACGTTGTCGCGAACACGCTGGTGCGAAAAACTTTTTAAATGGTTTGTTTTAATTCACCACCTGCATGGGCCCGCGTGGATTGGGTTTACTGCTTGATTACAAATGTCATATGCACGATGGCTAATTCACCGAAGTCATCAGATCGAACGTCCGAATTGCCAACATTCCATAGCATCGATGTACCACAATTTCGAATAGCCATTAGATTCTTTTTTTTGTGAAATTCCTTGATAGTGACAACAAGGCGAGAGGCAATTAAAGCAGCTTGAAATTCTTGACGCGGAATTGATGTCGGTTTCAGTAGTGCTAGGTACTCTTGTTTTACTAGTACTACATGTCGATTACCTATGTTTTATACCCCAGGGGCAGACGAACAGTTGTGTTGGTGAATAGTTCGCCGGTGAAAGGTTCTACCGATAAAATTGTCAAAAAAATGAAAATAATGAAAAGTGAATCGTTTTGTCGGCGAATCGTTCGTCATTGAAACGTTCTATCGGTAAAAAAATGAAAAGTGAATCGTTCTGTCGGTGAACCGTTCAACGGTGAAATAAATGTCGGAGAAATGTTTCAGAATCGGGCGAGCTTGATGGTACTGTTGGAATAAACGAAACGCCAAATAGCAACACAGGCATAGGCAAGCTCGCTCGCATCATGTGTAAAGGTTCGCTATTTACGTGGGCGTATCAACGTGGAATTCTAAGAGTTGATATTTCAGAAAGCTCTTTAAACCACTCCCCCCACCTCTCTGAGGGTGGAAAAGGTGTCCCAGTCAATTTTTGATCTCCAGGCCTCTTGGAGTAGGGTGCGACCCTTTACAACTATTCGCCCGAGTAACCCCAACGGATCATACACTTTCATAAGGTAGGACAACAAACTCAAAACTCAAACTCAAATCATTTATTTCAAAGTAACCAATTACAGGTACTTTTGAATTGTCAAAGGGTCGGTCAGTCAGAAAGATGAACCACTTTACGTTTACTTAAAAACCCTTGTAATTTGCAACCTTCTAAACCGGTCCTAAAACCTATAGTGTCTGATAGCGGATTCCAGGAAATCCCTAATACTTTATTGCCATTGGTGGAATCGTTACCAAGTTCGACTTCAGTTGGTTGTGCAGCACACAATTTGTTTGGCAGAAGACGCAGTGCTTCTGGATTGTTAGAAATCCAGTCATGCATTGCAAAACAGGCATTACGGTGGATAGTGACTATATCAAATGACAGCTGGGCAGTCCTGGTGACGTCGTCCTCACTATTCAGATAATCGTCCATATAACTGCTGTGCACACTAGCGGTGGCCGCTTCCGGATCCAAATCTTGATGAAACATGGCATTTTTGTTTTTTACGTACAGGGCAGTAAATGGACTGGACGACGCTCCAAAGATAACAGCAGTCATCCGATACTCTTGTATAGGTGTTGTATCTTTTGACTGAACGTCGCGCCATAGAAAACGTAGCGCATTCCTATCCTGCTCTCGGATTCGTATTTGAGGAAACATTTCCTTAATGTCAGTTGATATGGCGATACTGCCCTCTCTAAAACGAAAAGAATTTCTAACAGGTTCTCTAAAAACTCAGGCCCTGTGAGAAGCAAGGCGTTCAAAGACACTCCTTGATTTGTAGCGGCCGCGTCATGTACGACACGAAGCTTACGCTTTTGTGGGTGATACACTGCAAAATATGGTAAATACCACCTTATTTTCGGCATCGTGCTGTCTTTATTGGGGATAATAAGATTAGTGAGGTTGCCTGTATAAGTGTAATCACTATAATAAGTGTCAGGGTTACACTCATATCCATATCCCATAACAAGCATGTTTTTAACAAATTTCGTATACATCTGCAAATTCAGGCTCTAGTAGCATGCGCGTCTCCAGACTCAAGAAACGTGAGAGAGCTTGCGGATAGAGAACACATGGAATGCTCTCACGTCACGGCAGACCTATTGACCCACCTACCAGTTGGTAAAACGTAGTAGTAGAGTCTAAAATGTCAATAGCACGCAAATTCTGTTTAATATGAAGAGTCTCCCGCTTAGATATACCTAGTGAATCAAGCTTGAACTGTTCTTTTATGAGTTGCTAAACCAAACCAAACGTTCATCTTCAGAAAGGTCGTCTTGGTCTAACTGACAATGTTTAATAATTTCGACTGGTTTAGTTTTACTAGAAGCAACTCCATACAATGTCCAGCCTAACAACGTGTGACAGCTACAGGTTCATTTCGGCGGCCAGTGCGGGCTTCGTAAGTTATCGAAAGATGCTAGTGCTCGGCGCCGATAAGTACAATCGGAGTAGAGTTTGTTTGAACCAGAAAACCAGCTAAATCTTGTAAGTGGTTGTATAAGTCTTTTTGGACAGCGTTTGTGTACTTCAGCTAAGAGAAGACATAGCTCTAGCACGTTTGATCAAATATTTCTCAGTTGCGTATTTTCCCTATATGTCTAGTTTTAGGCTCGTTAAACAGATTTTAACTATAAAAAATACATTAGTTCAAGTGGTCCAGAGATAAAAAAGATTAGGAGCTCATGTGTTAACAAGAAAACATCGTAGTTTCCTGGACACAGGCGAAAGGCGGTCACGAAGTTCAAGTTCAGCAGCCAACCCCGCGGCTCGATCTCAGAATACCAGATTCTCAAAACACCAGATTCGCAATATAACATTATCTAAATACCAGATTCGCAATATAGCAGAAGTACAGTTAAATGAAAAATTGTTTCAGGTTCTTCTTCTTCTTATTTTCGTGTCGATGGTACTCTTTTTCGATATTTTATATCGTTGAGCCACGAGGTAGCCACGTTGATTGCGGCATCAGTGGCATTCATTAAGTCATCCAAGGAGCACTTAGGGCAGTCCAGCAAGTGTGGCATGGTCTGATTAGAGGCACCGCACTCGCACTAGGTATTGGATGGGTCAGTAATCCGCCATTTCGACACAATTCTGCAGCGCACTACTTGGGTGCGCAATCGATTGAGAGCTTTCCATATAGGCCACTGTAGATCACGGCCGAGAGGCAAATGTACCTGGGGTTTAACGAAGTCGGGAGATGGTGGATGCTTTTCTTCCCACAATTTGCTTCTTTTATTATGTGGTTTGTTCTGGATGACCTGCGTAGAGCATAAAAAACTCTTACGACTTTTAAGCGTACCCGGGGTCGTTGTGTAAACGTAGAGAGGATGTTGGGAATTTCTGGCTGTTTTTTTCCAGCGCGCATGCGACTTCCCTTCTTAGAGCTTATTGAATGGAGTAGGTTTTAAGCAGCCCAACATTATCCAATATGTCTCATTAAGGGCAGTGTCCATCTGCTTGGCGTAAGCGGACCGGTGCCACACTGTACACGCAAATTCGCCACCAGAGAAGTTGCAAGGATATGCCAGTTGTGCGAATGACATCGGGTGCTGCTCCCCAGTTAGTAGAAATTAAGCGACGTAACAGATTATTGCGTGTTCCGACCTTCTGCTTGGTTTTGTAGCAGTGTGTTATACGTTGGTGCCCTATCTAATGATACTCTTAGGTATTTCGGATTTGAGCATCGTTTAAACTTGGTAGTGCCTCGCCACGTGATTTTAAGGGCCCGATTTGACTGTCTGTTGCAGAGATGGAAGGCGCATGACTCTGTCTTTGACGGTTTCAGCTGGAGAGTATTGTTTTCGTAGTATTTTCTAGTAGGTCGAGTGCCAGTGACAACTTATCTTCTACGCCACTGAAAGTCGCCGATTGAGCCGCCAGAGCCAAGTCGTCCCGCATACAGGAAGCGATCAGTGTGTTGGATATATGCTGGTTGTTTGTGTAATGTTAAAAAAAGCGTAGGCGCTAGCGCACTGGTCTGAGGAAGACCGTTCTTTTGCTTTCGCCAGACTGAAAATAAACCTGGAAGCGGCGGTTGATTAGAAGTTTGCTAAAAATGTTTACGAAATGGTTGTGGTCGTTAGTAGGGGTGCTCACTTTGGTAAGTAGTCTTTTGATGTTAATGATGTCGTCAGCTGCTGAGAGGTCAACAAATACAAAACCAGTGACTCTGTTGGCCTCGTATCCATCCTCCAAATATTGAGTTAATCGAAGGTTTTGGCTGGAGTAGGATTTGCCTGGTCTAAAACCAGCCTGCTCAGGGATTAATGTTGGCTCAATTACTTCTCAACTTATATGTGTGGCATAACAGAGATGCTTTTGGGATCATCCGAGGGTTTTCTAGGTTTTGGCAACGCTATGATTTTGGTTTTTCTCCAAAGTTTGGGAATTTTCGCGGTAGACAGACATGTGTTGTAAAATTTCAGCAGCCACGACATAGCTACAGGCCCCAGGATTTGTTCCATCGTCAGGTCATCACACCGGCAGCCTTCCCATTTTTTAGTGCCTTAATGGCCCGGATGATATAACTGAGTATGAAAGGATTACTGATTTCGGTGGAATCGGCTGAAATAGCAGCTGATGGGCTATTTGATTGGTTGTGGCGAACCCTTGGTTAACGGGTTCCGGTGGGTCACCAGTGAGTTTCTGTATTGTAGACCATGCTTTTTTTGCTGTTGTGTCACGGTCGTGTTAGTGTTGGTTACAGTGGTAATTCAGGTTTGTTTTACGAATTTCGTCAACCATGGACATAGGTTAACGAACAGATAGACTAGGGGAGGCTTGGCGCATGCGCTGTCACTGTTTTGGATGCCCCAAACTTCCTCCCCTTCAGAGAAAGGGTCGTTTTCGTAAGTATAATATGATATTCCGAATATTGTCAGGTTTGCATGTATGCCTTCCACCCCTTATTATTTTATTCTTCGCATCCAAAAACATCGAGGTTACATTCCTTTTGCCTGAAATAACGCCAATTCGTTGTAATAATGCCAATTCGTTATTTCAGACTTGTTCTTTAACCCAGTTGTTACTGAAACTTTTTTTTATCTCGTAACACAATAAGGGTGAGTTGCATCAACTAACTATAGCGATAACCAATGTTTTGACAGCCTTCAAATCTCCGGTTAAGCGAAATTCGGGTTGCATCATTTTGACAATTGTTATAATGACGTCATAAATAACCATAACAAGCCATTATAACGATAATCATTGCTTTGACAGCTGTCAAAATCTCCGGTTAAGCGAAATTCGGGTTGCATCATTTTAACAATTGTCACAAGTGTCAAAATAACGTCACAATTAACTATAACAGTAATCGCCCAACTTCGGGCGGTTAAGGGCTATAGTTACGGTTTGTGTCATTGTATATGTCATCAGCTTTGCAGTTGTAACCTATAAAAATATTGTGTTTTTGAATATAGTACTAAAACGAATTAGGTATGTCTTTACTCCGCGGCATATTGTAGGAATCAAGCTCTTCTAGCGATGATAGTGACAGTGAATCCAATTTGCCAGTTAGGAAGAGAAAAATATTTCACCCTCGCATTGATCGATTTCATAAGTGCGATGAGAATGAATTTTTGGACAGATTCCGGGTTTCTAAGACCTTAACAAGGGCTCTGGCTTTTTACTTAGGACCTTTGCTGAAAACAAGAACCATGAAGTGAGTACTCTACATATTATATAAATAATTACCTAATGGACTTACGAGTTAAGTCGACCCCAGGCAGGCGAATTACTTTGCGTAAACTATTTCATCACCGCTGCTCTCAAAACGGTAAAGGAAAATATCGTAAAGAAACCGGCATGTCCTAAAACTAAAAATTCGAAGACATGCGATATCTACCAACCCGCACTGGTCCCGCGTGGTGTATTACGGCCCACTCCGTCTCACTGAGAGGAGGCCTGTGTCCCAGCAGTGGGAACGTTATAGGCTGACTATGCTATATATAGTATATATTAAATCTAATATTTATATACAAAAATATAATATTTTTTATTTCATTCTTGACAGGAATAACGCTATAACACCGGAACAGCAAGTACTAATTTCTCTGGAGTTCTATGCTTGTGGCTTTTTCCAACGTTGTATAGGTGATGCTGCAGGCGTTCATAAATCCAGTGTATGTCGAATAATACATCGTGTGAGTAGAGCTATTGCCGGGCTGAGATCACAATGGGTGGTAATGCCTAGTAGTCAAGTTATGGACAAGGTAGCAAAATTGTTTTATGAAATAAGTGCATTCCCAAAAATCATAGGCGCTATTGATTGTACCCATACTCCTATTAAATCTCCTGGTGGAATGGATGCTGAAATTTATAGAAATAGAAAACAGATATTTTCTATTAATATGCAGGTAATCTGTAACGCAGAAATGTACATAAATAATATTGTAGCACGTTGGCCAGGGAGCTGCCATGACAGCCACATATTCAATAGTAGCATGATTAAAGGACGCTTAGAAGATGAGTGACTTTGAAGGTTTTTGGTTACTAGGAGATAAAGGGTATGCCGTCAAACCATATTTGCTTACTCCTCTGCGCATTCCAACCACAGAAGCGGAGCGGCTTTACAATGAAAGCCAAATTCGAACCAGAAATGTGGTTGAACGGACATTTGGCTGCTGGAAGAAAAGGTTCCCTTCTTTATCTTGGAAACTCCGGACTAATCCAAGAAGAGCTCAAGCTGCCGTTGTTGCAATGGCAGTGTTGCACAACATCTGCAGGAAATCCAGAGACCCCATGCCATTTCCACGCCAGCGCCATGACGATGAGGATTCTTCTGATGAAGAGGAATTGTTTTCATATCCACCAACCGCTAGCAATAATGACGAATACAATAGAAATATGTTGATTAATAATTATTTTAGTAGGTTAGTACTTGGGTAGAAGAAACAATAACATAGACAAGGTGAAATGAAAAAATACGTCTTTATTGTCTTACGTGAAAATTATACCTATGTACAACATACTAAATTAATTATAAAAAGCATTTACTTCCATACAATAAGGTAGAAAAAAAACAAGCACAATTAAAAACAGACCGTCCAAACAAAAATAATCTGTCTTTAAAGAACTTAGTGAAATTGAAATGTATCAAACCAGATCAAGCAAGAACTAAAATGAGCTTCATAAACAATTGATGCAACACAATGAAGAGAAGTATAATATAGAAACTAGAAAAACTGAAATTAGAAATCGATATTCACAATACACTTATTACAGTTTACTTCATATCATTTCACTTAAGAACATCGATTTCTAATTTCAGTTTTTCTAGTTCTAGCTTAAACTTCTCTTCATTGTGTTGCTTTAATTGCCGAAGAAGCTCAAGCTCTAGCGTATGCTTCTCTTCATTCTGTTGCATCAATTGCTGATGAAGCTCATTTTGATTCCGAATGCTTGATCTGATTTTATCCATTTCAATTCCGTTAAGTTCTTTTAATATAGATTGTTTTTGTTCCCGCAACGCCCTCTTTACAATATTGTCATCCTGTTTCTTCTGGATTTTCCCTGAAACAAAAATAATTTATAAGGTACAGTAGCTACATATACTTTTTTACGTTTGCTTCTAATGATAAAATCATAGAACTATCCCGATTAAACTTTCAGATTTGGACATTATTTGGTAAGGAAGTTTAATGAATTAGAAATCAAACAAAACAGAAATTACTTACTCCTGAGTGGTTGTGTCATTGGTTTACTCAGAGAAGAATGGGGTGGACTGCAGTCAAAAAGTGATTCGATGGGCTTTTCTACATCCATCACTTCATTCTGTAACTAACGAATAAAATACAAGTAGGTGGCTGCTGTTATTGGGTATGTTGTTATTTTACAGAAAAAAAATGCTTTAATACCTGTGGTAAATTATACGTTGCATTATCAGCATCCGTTAAAACGATAACATTATTGTACAGTTTAGGTTTCTGTAATAAAAAATCCATTCCAATAAAATAGAAGAAATCAAAATTGACTAACTTATAATTATAACTCATGATAGTTATAAGAAAATTATGAGCTACAAATAGTAAAACATAATCAAACAACCTTTATTGTTAGGGAATTTTCATCAATATCCGAATTTATTATAAATAAGTTGTTGTCATTATTTTGACCCTGAAAAAATTAGGTACAAATAAATTTATTTATTTATTTTATTTTACCATATAAGTTGTACACATCTAATAAACAGACAATAAAAAACAGAACAGAAAAAATAGAAAATGGAAAAAAAATGGAAATGGAAATTTATTCATATAATCTCAATTACCTACCGAGGTAATAGTAGAAATATGGTATGTAATGCGGGCAAGTGTTCGCAACTCCATGTCAATGCGCGTATTTTGCGTACGGGAGGTAATAGTATTTTTATAATCAATCATAATACTATCTATCTATAATAATCAATACACTCACAGAAACTAAAGGAGCTATCAGATCATCGTCATAAACCGATTCATTTCCACTTATTGACGTCGACATTATTGACCGTAGCCAGTCAGTAGCATCTTCTGATGTTGAAGGGAGAGCGGGAAGTTGGCCTCCTCCGGTAGGTCTCTTTTCCTGGCGCTCCCTTGTGGCCTCCTGCAAACAAATTTTATCCTTAAATAACTATAACAGTCATATAACACCATATACCTACATCCAAATAGGTGTAGGTGTTTAGAAGTAGTGGCGGAATAAAGAAGCAAAAAACGCATACATGTTACATCCTGAAAACACACTGGACAATCATGTAAAAATATATGGTTTAGGGCTGATTTTTCCTACAATAATTTTAGCGGAGAAATAATTTTGAACTTTTGACAGTCTTCCATACAAAAAAATGTCAGACGTCCATTTTATTCCACGATTAAAAATTTAAAGTCGATTGAAAAATCAGCCCTTAGGGAAAACATGTTTTGGGATATTCACCTTTTTCGCAATTCTCTTCATGTTCTCAAATTTATATTTCAGTTGCTTCGACATCCTTGGTATTTGCCCAGTGGCATTAAATTCTTTTGTAATTCTGTCCCATACTATTTCTTTTTGTTTTGTGCTAGCCCCGTCTGTTCTTTTGCACATCAAAATATCCTTGTATTTTTCTACAAGGATTTGTAATTTTTTAATTTCCCTGTTGAAATTACAACTTCTTTCTCTGAAAACACGTGTCAATTATCTAATTATAAACGAATCATAAAAATATAAAAATGTGGATAGATTTCATAGTTTGAAGAAATAATATTATAAAAACTATGAAGCTATACTCACTTTGTATTGAAGTTGTGGAGCAAATTGTTATTGGGTATTCCTCCTGAAGTCTCCATTTTTCCTTTATTTATTTTTTTTCTTAAATTTAAACACCGCGAGTATAATTAAATCCGCTGAAAAAGCAACTTGATGCTGTGAATTTGAAATTGGCAGTCTTTATTGACGACAGCATAATTGAAGGGTTGGCATTGTCAAAAAAAAAAAAAGTATTTTGGGGAAATAATACGTCTTATCATTTTTCACCCTTTTATATTTTACATGACGATGATGTTTTTTTTTTTGTTTTTGCTAATCCCGTCTGTTTTTTTGCACATCTAAAATGTGTTTTTCTGCATGGATTGATAATCTAGTAACTTTTACGTTGCTAAAGTTAATACTTAAATTAAAAAAAAAAAATTACATTGTATAAGCTAACATTTTAAGTAATAATACATATGTACATGTGAAAAAATAAGCAAAAGAATCATAGGGCACCAAAAAATTTATCCGCATCGCTGTCAACAGGAACAGTGCCCAAAAGGCTCACAGCATTGCCACGTTGTATAGCGAAGCTAATTCTTTGGCCAAGAAACAGGCCAGCCCTCTGGTCACGTGAAGTGTCGACTAACCGCTTGGCGATATCTCGAGGCGATATCTCGAAAAACCAAGTGGGCACTCGGACCCCATGGCCCTAGTGTTTCAACCGCAAACGGCTCGAACATATAACTCCCAATCAGATTGGAATATTTTCGCCGTTTGAGGTTTTCTGCATCAGCAGCAGCCGCTCCAGCACAGCCCACCGTGCTAGGAAGATGGGATGGCGCAAGGGTGTCGACACATGTTGCATCCCACACCAAAGGCCTGCCTAACTTCCAGGGCATTATGGTCATTCGGTCTGGTCTCTTCCCATCGTCGCGTGCCAGGCCGTTGTGTTCTAAAACAGCTGGCACCCCGGCGGTGACAAGAGCACGACGGATGATGTCATTAATAATAATAATAATAAGCTAGCAACACCAACGTCAACGTCAACGTCTCTTGTCATCTGTTCACAATTTCCTAATATATAATTTTTAGAAGCAGTTTTTTATATTCATATATCCGTAAAACCATATCAGAAAATCCAATATTATCAAAACATAAACATAATTTTATATAAATACAATGAACAGAAACAAAAACTTGCATCGAAAACTGCCGATCCGGAGGTGACATCTGTCATATCACCTCCGATAAAAACGTGAAAATGAAATGTTGAAAATGTTGACGAGATTAGCAGCTCGCCGTGCACGCCTACCACCTCCGGAGTCGTCGCTCAGCCCCGCCCTGCCGCCGCCGGAATCCAGCCCCATCGAGAGTGCTGTGACACCGGCCGTAGCAGTTGCGTCGAGCTCGAGCGACGAATATTTTTCCCCGCCGACGTCGCCAACACCTGTACGTCGGCAGGGGAGAGGCCAGCCACCGAGGAGCTTGGGACTTAGGGGCCATCCGGCCCCGAGCCGGGTCCCCGCTGCCGGTGGTTGTGTGCAGCGCATGAGATGGACTCAGTCTATGAACGAGAACGTCATGCGCGCATACTACGGGTCTACAGAGGGGGGAACTAACCTCACTGCGTACCGTGATAGGTTGCTGTCTCTGTTCCAGGAACTGGAACCAACCGTCAACGTCTCGGCCCAACGACTGTCGGATCAGGTGCGGGTCATCCAACGCAATCACAGGTTGGACGACATAGCACTTGATAGGCTGCGCTCAGAGGTACTGAACAACCAATTCGTCTCGACTCTGGCACAAACCGCGGCACAAGCGTCAACTATTGATGCCATCCCGCCGCGGTCCAATCGTGTTGAAGAAGATGATGATAGGGTTGACACAGTAAGTAGCCAGTACAACGTCCGACTGAGGAGCGCACTGGAAGATGCGTTTCGCGAGTATAGGTCCACTCCAACCGAACTTAGACCCCGAATACCACGGCTACCTATGCACAAAAAAAATAGGGCGCTAGTGTGTGCCTTGGACTCGCAGCTCAAGAATTTCTTCGAGAGCAGCGAGGATCTCGTTGATACACACTCGATCTTGTATTGCGCGGCTGTGGCGGCATGTCGTTTAGCTAACGTCAAGTTTCCAAATTGTGACGCAGCTACTCGACCAAAACCAGCCGTACCAGCCTGGCGATACAGGATCGAGCGTCGTATCGATGGGGCCAGGGTACTCATCGGTAAACTATACTGCTTCAGGGAGGGCAACACACGACAACGAGTGATGCGCTTTGTAAGACAGGCATTTTCGGGGACTGGAATCAGCCCTCGGGAATACATGTCCAATGTCACAGAGCGCATCGACTTCCTGAAGCAGAAAGTTTGTGCATGGGCGAGTCGTATTCGGCGGTATAAGCGGCGGGTTGATCGGTACACGCAGAATCGCATGTTCCAGAGCGATGAGAGGTGGGTATATAGAACTTGGGAGCAACCTGAACAAAACGTGATGGACGTGTGCCGCCCGGATGATGCCACCACTAGTGCATTCTGGCGCAGCATCTGGTCGGTGCCTGTCTGTCACGCTGAGGGTGGCTGGATGCGCGATATCGAGCGAGTGTGTGGAACTATACCAGAAATGGAACCAGTCATAATTACGACATTAGACGTAGCCAAAGCAGTCCGTCCGTTACCGAATTGGAAATCACCAGGACCGGACGGACTGCATAACTTTTGGTTAAAATGGCTAATTAGTTCACACACTTGCCTGGCATCTCAGTTCCAGTCATCCTTAGAGTCTGGGTCACTACCACAGTTTCTAACAACAGGCGTTACCCACCTGCTCCATAAGTCAGGTAGTCCCGCGGAACCCAAGAATTATAGACCGATCACGTGTTTGTCGACGGTTTATAAACTTCTTACATCCATTTTGAGAGCGAAAATTAACACACACATTGACAGTTACTCGATTATGTCTGCCTCTCAAAATGGATGTAGGAATGGGTCCCGCGGTACTAAGGAGCTACTCCTCATAGACATGGCCATTAGCCAACAGGTTCGCCGATCCCGCAAGGATATGTCGACATGCTGGATAGATTATAAGAAGGCCTACGACTCGGTGCCACATACATGGCTCATGAGGGTGCTGGAGTTGTACAAGATAGATGCAACTCTACGCACCTTCCTTGACTCGTGTATAAGACAGTGGAAGACGGTCCTTCGCTATCCAGGGTGTAGACAGATCCAGGGGAATGATGAGCCTGTATGGATTAAGCGGGGAATATTTCAGGGCGACAGTTTGAGTCCACTTTGGTTCTGCTTAGCCCTGAATCCTCTAAGCACACTGCTGGAGGACTCAGGTCTAGGCTATCGGTTGAAGAGAGGTGGTCAGGTCATATCTCACCTCCTCTACATGGATGATTTGAAACTCTTTGCCCCTAACAAATTGCATCTGATGGAGCTACTGAAGGTAACTGAAACTTTCAGTAGTGCCATCAGGATGGAATTTGGTGTGGACAAATGTGCAGTCATGCATGTAAAGGGGGGGAAGATTATGGAATCCGAGGGAATTCCACTTTCGGATTCCATACACCTTAGATCCCTCTCCTCATCCGAAAGCTATAAGTATTTGGGTATGTTGGAAGCGTTAGGCATCAACGATGCTGACATGAAGCAATCGTTGAAGGAGCGCTTTTTTTGTCGCCTGAAGAAGGTATTAATTAGTCTTCTTTCGGGCGGAAATAAGGTGCGCGCCTTCAATGGTTGGGTAATGCCGGTTTTGATGTACTCTTTTGGCATACTCAAATGGACTCAGACTGAACTCGACGCCCTAGATAGAAGGGTCCGTACACTGCTGACCGCAAACCGGATGCATCACCCACGATCATCGGTGATGAGACTGTATATCCCGCGGAAGTGTGGGGGTCGAGGATTTTTAAATGCGAAAACCCTCCACAACCGCGAGGTGTGCAGTCTCAGGGAATATTTTTTAAAAGCCGAAGTGGGTATGCACCGTGATGTGGTCGCAATGGACAAGGGGCTCACCCCGCTCTCCATGGCGAAAGAGAACTGGCGCAAACCTGTAGTACTTACTACCGATGACCGCAAGAAGGTATGGCAAAGCAAGGAGCTTCACGGGCGCTTCTATCGGGCTCTTCATGAGCCCGGTGTAGATTTCTTAGCGTCCGTATCCTGGCTGCGTTTCAGTGACCTCTTCGGGGAAACTGAAGGTTTTGTCTGTGCAATTATGGACGAAGTTATCTTGACGAATAACTACCGGAGACATATTATGAAGGACGGGACGGCTGACGTGTGTCGGGCATGCCACCGTCCGGGTGAGTCCATCAGACATATTATCTCTGGTTGTTCTCGTCTGGCTAACAGCGAGTACTTGCACAGGCATAACCAAGTAGCCAGGATTATTCACCAGCAACTTGCTTTGAAATATAAACTTGTCGACTCTGAGGTACCGTATTACAGTATGTGCCCGACCCAGTTCTCGAAAATGACCATGTCACGTTGTACTGGGATCGGTCTATCATCACTGACAGGACTGTTGTCGCCAACAAACCTGATATAGTGGTGATAGATCGATTAGTGCGCCGCGCAATGTTTGTTGATGTTACCATTCCACATGACGGGAACCTCGTGAAAGCTGAGAAAGATAAACAAATCAAATATCTTGACTTAGCACGCGAGGTTGTTGACATGTGGAATGTGAGCTCAACTGTCATTGTGCCGATTGTCGTATCGGCCAATGGCCTGATGGCCGACAGCCTCGATCAACATCTATCGATTCTCTCGTTAGGCGGTTGGATCAAGGGCCTGATTCAGAAGCCAGTACTCCTCGATACGGCTCGCATTGTGAGGAGGTTTCTATCTCTGGAGCCCTAACCACCGGTAGCTTGGACCCTGCTCTCGACACCGGTGGATCACTATTTTTTTATATTTTTAAATGTTTTTTTATTTTTTTATTTAATCATACTAATATTTAAAAATGTAACAAAATAAGACGACTAAATAAATAAACGACATAATAATAATAATGCATTCGTGCCGTGCTATCTGACCTGCGCTTCTATTGCAGGATAGGCCATGGTGTCCGAGGCAGTCGACAGCTTCACCGCACTGACAGCGATGCGGAGCCTCACAAGGAGCGCCCAAACGCAGACAGGTAGCAAAATAAATAATAATTAAAAAATAATTTTATAAACATATTAGGGGCCCTATATGGGGCCCCGGTATGGGCGCGTTCACTGCGGCTTCGAGCCGCACACTACCTGAACGCGCCCCAAAAGGTGGTAGCCGTAAGGCTAATCCGGGGGTACCGCACGATCTCGCGCGAGGCAGCAAGCCTCCTTGCCGGACTGCCACCATGGGATCTGGAGGCGATAGTCCTCGCGCGCCTGTATGACTGGCGCGCGGAGGCACTACGTCGGGGAGAAACTCTGCACCCGCGGCAAATCGCTGCGGAGCGGACGGACCTCCGGCGCGGTCTCATGGTGGAATGGAAGGCGCGACTATCGCAACCCAGCGCAGGGCACGCCACGATAGCGGCGGTAAGACCCCTCTTTGAGGAGTGGCTAGAGAGGCGTCACGGCGCTCTCACCTACCGCCTGACGCAGGTCCTCTCCGGACACGGATGTTTCGGGAGGTTCCTGCACATAATCAGGCGGGAGGAGACGCCCGGGTGTCACCACTGCGAGGATCGCCCAGAGGACACGGTGGAGCATACGGTGGAGGTCTGCCCCGCTTGGGCAGAGCACCGCCGTGTCCTCGTAGAGGCGATCGGCAGCGGCGGCGACCTCTCGCGCCCGGCCCTGGTGCAAGCCATGGTCCGGGGCGAGAGGAAGTGGGAGGCGGTCACCTCCTTCTGCGAGGCGGTCACCTCCTTCTGCGAAGCAGTCATGCTAGCGAAGGAGGTGGCGGGATGGGCGAGGGAGAGATCCTCACGCCTCAGCCGCCGAGGGAGACGCTCCGGGCGTCGGGAGCCGCGTGACGACTCCCGGCCACCGTAGGCGCGGGCCTGCGGGCGGAGAGCAATGGGTAGCTCTCCGTCCGATCAGGACCAGGCCCGTGCCGGACGGCGCGTAAGTGTTCCACGTGCGCCTCAAAGAGATGTCAGCATAGATGACGGGGCCCGACAGGGCCGAAGCCTGCCGGGGTAGCGGGATCGTCCGAAAGGGTTACCGCTGCCCTGGTACATAAAGGGCTAAGGAAGGAACACGGGGTAAGAGTCTGACACTCCCTTCTGCTCCACCCAGAGCGGGAGGAGTCATTTGATGATTTCCCATCCACAAAAAAAAAAAAAAAAAACCCCTATTATTATGAATATGGATAGATTATAGTACTACTATTATTTATTTTATTAGTTAATTAAACAGTTCTGGTTACCACCTCAGACGGATTAGGTACCTACATATATATCTACATATATAATAATCCTGCCGAAAAAATAAGTTTGATCTTGGTTATTTTTGAAAGTGTGATGACAACAAGCTTGGAGTGTTGTTCCTGTCAAAAAAATTACCCACAAGCATTTTGGGGAAATAAGACGTCTTATCACTTGTCACCTTTTTAAATTCAACTTTTAAATTTTACATGATGGTGCAACAACAGATAGTTAGAATCTATGGTCATACTTATTGTTAAAATTAAAATTAACTTTGACGTAACTATAACGGCCCTTTTGATGCAACTCACCCTAATTGTTTAGTATTGTTACCTTGATGCATACAGTATACATGGAAAAATACCAAAAAAAATCCGAGTTTTCAGGAAAGCTCGGAAAATGCGCATCGTTTCAACGATCAGTAGTAATAGGCAGGTAGGTTAACGCTCATATAACTACCTGTTTATCGATTTTATCCTATTTTAAATTAAAGAAACACAGTTATTACTATGAAAAAGGCTTTATTATCTAATTGTAAAACGTTAATTAACAAACAAGTCTATGCAGGAGTATGGTAAGTAACAAAACATGTTTTAGGGTGCAAATGGATTTTACATTTTTGACAAATGAAGTTTGTATTTTTTTTTGCAAAGCGCACATCGAAGCTGAAAGTCATTGTACTCTACTAGATGATCAACTCTATCGTAGCGTGAAGTTTCCCTGTAAGTTTTAGGAGTGGGACAAGGACCGCGTTTCTCATTTTTTTTATATGTTTTCAAGATACCTCTGTTCTCCGAAATGTGAGATGATCGTACTCTCATCCATTATTTTTGTAAAGTTGCCACGCATTGTGAGTCGCCATGTCCAAGCAATGACAAAACAATGAGAAATACCATTTCTTGCCACGGATAGATCTACGATAAAGACCAATGGTTTGGTCGGACCTATCGACTCCCCCCATGTTTTCATTGCAGTTTTTTATAATTGCAGGCTGATCGATGTATACATATTTTTTCTACTGCTGTGAGAACAGTTTAGCTTTATGTAAGGGTTCGATGTTTTCTGAATTAGATGCTACTGACACAACACTATTATCATTCCACTTGCAAACCAAAATATGCTCTGGTTGGCTAGACTTGTACTTGAATGTGCCTCTTTCTGTCTTCTCGAATTCTTTATTGGACGGCAAAGGACACTTTTATGTACGGTCCTTGCGAATTGTTCCAGTGGCTTTGAGGCCTCTGTTACTCAATTCGTGGAAAATCACACCAACTCCCATACCTAACTGTCTATAAGCCGACGGAATATTTGCTGTATGGCCTTGGTACGGATCAAACCATAGTACGTATCCCAATCTGGTCGCTCCAACCCAGAACTTATATCCCCATCTAATCGGTTTCCCACGTGTAAATTGTTTACAGCTGCGTCCTCCATAATAAGGTACCATAGCTTCGTCAACGCTGTACATTTCTTCAAAGGAGCCATATTCAGGAATATTTCGTTCAGGATATCGAAGAGCGGTCTCAACTTTGCAAATTTGTCAGTTTCAGTAGTTATCTGAGCATTGTCACAACAGTAGAGGTGAGTCATGATAAATGTAAATATATCCCTTGTTATATATAATACTAAAATCAGTGTCTGATGATTTCTCCCAGTACATGTATCTTCGGGGAACTACGATATATCCACGGTAAAGAAGTATAGCAAGGAAACACTTCATTTCACTCGTTGTCACATTGCCCACTTTGTTCTATTGAATATTTGTATATTTGACCAATAATTCGATAACACAGTCATCAAACATACAGTTAAAGTAATACATCGGCGTTTGAAGGTGTCTTGGCCCATGGTTTTCTTGCCATTGTGGTCGGTCCTGAGGATTATGGCGATTTCTCCAAGTATAATTTTGATTTTTTGGTACGGTTGGATCAACAAAAGGAACGGCTGACGTGTTGCTAATAACTGGAGCTAAATTAGATGTAGAGGCTCAAGTTGACGACCTTCTAGAATTATGGGTTCTGCGGTGGTTCGGCTTCTTTTTGCTAAAGAAGACAAGGGTACACTGTCGTCGTCACTGTCGGAACTCATGTAGTCTATCTCTGCAGGAGCTCTTAGCTGAGAACCTAGATTGAAAAAAAATAATATAATAACTGACATGAGAAAATAACGTAAAGATTTATATGAGATCTATATCAAACCTGGAAGATTGTTCAGAGTTACAAACTCCTCATCACCGGTATCTTCATCTGTGATATCAGCATTCGCGTTATCTGGTGGTTAAATAGTTATATTTCTTGGAAATGGGGCATCATCATCTAATTGTTCCAATTCGTCAATGATTTGATTGAGAAACAATGGTTTATTGGTATTCCAGAAAGTCGAAAATACATCCCCAAATTACTACTGATCGTTAAAACGATCATCAAATATCATTTGTTTTTTATAAAATATAATAGGTATAGGTAATAGGTTAAAAATTTATAAAAAAACGGGCATTAAATAAATTTCAATCACAAGCTAATTTGTAAACACACAAATTCTCTTCTTTTTGAAGACATAGTGAAAGTTAATTACGCAAATACGAACTAAAACACAAAAGCACTTCAAAATTATGATCATAAGATAATTATCTATGCACCGAAACACTGTCAAACGATCACTGCGGCGGTTGGTAAACAATAAGCAAAAATTATCCGCTCGTTATTATTTTTAAATTGAGGGTTTTCCCCATACTTTTTTTTGATGTTAATAACGATTGGTCGTCGTAAATGAGTAAACAGAAATTCTATCTTAACCCTGCGTGCAGTAACGCTGGTTTGCCTTTCTAACTTACTATATATTACATATCACTTTGATCCATTTTATTTAGTAATAAAATACGAGTACATAAATGTGGAAAACTAAGGAGAAGACTTTTCAACATCATGACAATTTCAATAAAACAAAATAGGTACCTAATATAGGAAGACCAAACAGTATTTTATTGCAAAATGTCTATTTGCTGCATTGCATATTTCTCGGATACACTTATTAAACTACGTCCGTCCGATTCGTTATAATATATATATGATGATATATATACATATATGATATTATTACTACAATAAATTATTTATGATGCAGGTATCATTATAGTAATTATTATTTTCTTTAAATCTAATTTAATAGCCACGTTATCAGTGAGCGAGAGGTAAAAAAAAGAAAATGTAATGTAGGTAGTTCTACTTGCCTGTGATAACTGTTTTTCCTTCGGGTTAAAACTTTCACTGTTGCTCTCCAGGGTCTGCTTATTGCCAGACTTAGAAGCACCGCTCCGCGCCCTTGAACTGCGTCGATGGTGCCGTCCATGGCGACGTTTCCTCTTCGCATGGCTGGTCCTCCGACGACTACGATCGCGTTCTGACCGTGACGTTGATGTTGCACTTTTTGAAGTGGTACCGCGCCGACGGCGACGCTTATGACGACGGTGAGAGCGTCTTGCAACGCTTCGTGAGCGTCGATCGTATTGCTCACTGTCGTCGCTACCCATTTTGGTTTAAAATCCAAATTTCAGGGTGGCAAATTAAACAAAAATTTAGGTAAGTAGATAGTTACTTATCTTTCTCGTACAGTGGATACACTTATTAAACTACGTCCGTCCGATTCGACGGTCTGCCCCAGAATACCCCCCTCTGTCAACTTGTTCTTATTTATACCATCCGTTATCAGTACTGCTTAATCATAAACAAGATAAATATTGTAGTCAAATTATATTTATTTCAGTGTATTCTAATAAACGTTTCTAAATTAAATATAAATAAATTAATAAGCCTAAGTGAATATAGTTCCGAATAATAACGGTGTAAAATGTAGAATTACCCTTAATTTATAACACAGAGAAGAACGAGAAAGGTTCGCTGAGAGAGAAGGTTGGAAATTAGCAGAAAAAAAGGTAAATACCAGGTTAGAGAAAACAATCAGACCTTAAACATTGTGGTCAGCTTATGATGCGGAACTCGACTCTCAATAATTTGCACGCTGACAAGAATCAGTGCAAGGTTCAACAGTACGAGCAATTTAGGAACAGATCACCAGGAATCCTCAAAATATTATCAGGTCAAACCAGGTACACAACTATCGAGCAACTAAATCAAAGAAAATTTTCCTAATCAAATATGACTTACTGTCATATCAAAAAAACGAACTCGTTTAAAAAAAACGTTAAGAATAGTTGAAGTGGGGGTACGTAAACTATATTCGATAATTTGGCATAGTGATCAAATCCACATACATAAAAAATACATATAAAATTAAAATGGTAGGTGAATATCTATACAAGGAATATTCATGCGGTATAATTAATAAATATCTTTTACATTGACAAGAAAATAGCAACAGACGTTTCGTTGACATGTCAAATCAGAGTACCAATACTCCCCCCTTTTGAGACCGTCAAGGGCGATAGTGGTCAGGAATGTTCTTTTGATATTGTCGCCTTCGGTCGTCGGCTTCGGTCGTCGGCGTTGGATTGATGACTGGTGTATCTTGTGGAGTCTGTTCTTGTCTATGCTCGTTATGGTGTGCAGTGTTGTTGTGTGTTATTGTGGTGTGTGTGAGTCTTGAAGTATGTAGGCCGGTTTCACTCGGTCTATCGATACTGAGACTGTCTTACATTTAAAGAGGAGCTTGAATATTTTGTCACTTCTCTCTAATAGTGTATGTGGCCCTGTGTATGCTGGTTGAAATTAACCGGATACCGCGTTGTCTCTGGAAGATATGTGTTGTGGTGGCAAGGTCCTTAAATACGAATATGGCCCGACAAGCATGTGGTGATGCTGGAGACGGTTGAATATTTCTGGCCAACATACGTAATCTTGATACGTAGTCGGTCATATCCGTGTTGCTAACCACTTCTGGTTCGAAGAAATCTCCAGGCAGACGCAATGTTTCACTGTATACCAGTTCAGCTGGTTTTGCCTGTACATCTTCTTTATAAGCGCTTCGGATACCTAAAAGAACCAGAGGTAGTGATTCTGTCCAGTTTTGAAGAGAGAGATGGAGAGAGTACCAACGCTACACAGTGTAGAGAAATAAAAGAAGGGCTATCTTCGCTAGAATACGTTTTTAATTGTGATCTTAAATTAAAAATAACACGATAATAAAACACAAAACTTAGAAAACCACACCACGAATATAGAGAGTAAAAAAAGAATTCGGAATGTCTGTTTGTACCATATATTAAATTTTCGTGTATTATTGTTACGCGAATAATGAACTCTCTTACGGATTGATTAGGTTTTTTTTAAGGTTCCTGACCTCTTGCTCAGTTTTGAATTGAAAATCTGCAGACCCGAATGTATTTATGAAGGCCTGCTTAACGTCGAGATAAGTTAATTCAGGTCGCCGAATTGACCTATAATACTGTAAGGCAATTCCAGTTAAAACTTAATGAAACCTTTTTAAAAGGTAACAGCCAGTAACAGCATCTGCATCCTTGTGTTCGTCGATACGTCTAGTTTGTAGTAGCCCAGCATACCGAGACAGAATAAGGTAGCATACAGTAACGGGGGTACCCCGGGTATCTCTCATACAGCTTTAAATACATAATTGACGAATTTGTTCTGTATCCGTTCGAGCATCAGCTGACCAGCTTCTTCGTGGTTTTCTATCGCCATCTCCTGAATACTCGTGCCATTGCTTGGAGCACTATCGTAGAAAGTTGTAACAAGGGGTTTCGGATTCTAAGAGCCATATTATTTACAAGCAATTACAATCACTCACAAATATTTCCACGAAAACCTATTTCCTATGAAAACCTATTTCCTATGAAAAATATATATGGGTGGATGTCGACGGCACGATAACGTCGCGTAGACGTTGCGTTGTTATTGCGTAACCGCTAGGAACCTACCTCTAGTACCTACCTCTAGTACCTACCTCTAGTACCTACCTCTAGTACCTACCTCTAGTACCTACCTCTAGTACCTACCTCTACTACCTACCTCTAGTACCTACCTCTAGTACCTACCTCTAGTACCTACCTCTAGTACCTACCTCTAGTACCTACCTCTAGTACCTACCTCTAGTACCTACCTCTAGTACCTACCTCTAGTACCTACCTCTAGTACCTACCTCTAGTACCTACCTCTAGTACCTACCTCTAGTACCTACCTCTAGTACCTACCTCTAGTACCTACCTCTAGTACCTACCTCTAGTACCTACCTCTAGTATCTACCTCTAGTACCTACCTCTAGTATCTACCTCTAGTACCTACCTCTAGTACCTACCTCTAGTACCTACCTCTAGTACCTACCTCTAGTACCTACCTCTAGTACCTACCTCTAGTACCTACCTCTAGTACCTACCTCTAGTACCTACCTCTAGTACCTACCTCTAGTACCTACCTCTAGTACCTACCTCTAGTACCTACCTCTAGTACCTACATCTAGTACCTACCTACTTAGATTCAACTTGAATTGAGTTTTCGGTTTGCATAATAAGGATCGAGTGCCTGATCGTTAGTGACTCAGTAACATCACTATATTCAAACTGCCAAGCAACCAAAAACTGCAATCCGTTTCATATTGATTTTTAAACCACTTTACGTGAGAGTAAGCAAAATAGGGTTAAAACACCGGAGGACCTGCTGCAGTACCAGCAGTCCATCTTTTTAATTAATAAAAACAGATTCGGTAACCACTTCGAACTGTAATTAGATATATAATTTCTTTTCATAAATCTTTAAAAACGCTTCATCACATGCATTTATAACATTGACGACCATATCCAGAATCGAATCAATTGAGTGCTCAAACAAAATATATTCATTTTATTACGATTTCGTGATTCCGGTTAGACATTATTAAAACAATAAACCATTTTAACTGATAAATTGGTTATTTTTTAAAAGTACATACTTTTAATAATAATAAACGTTACTCTACAGGGGACACCAAAAATCTCCTTTCAGCTTCAAATGCCTCGCGTATTTAAGTAGGTATAAATAAAAAATCAAAACAACAGCTAGATTTCTGGTTATCCGATCAATTTCGAATGACCACAAAAACTCACGGATTCATGCATATTGCACCTCATTGCACGGGCTAACCTGTAGATATCCTTGGAATTTTTAATGGCTTCTTTAAGTGCTTCTTTAAGAAGTTGGGGAAAAAGAGAACCAAATCATTATCATCTAAAATCACGTAGTTTGTGGATAAGTCTTTATAAACTAAAATCACTTGGAAATAATTATCTCACTTTTGTTTTATTTTATAAATTGTTATGCTAAATATTGACAAGATAAACAAAAAAGCGAAAATCCGTATTTAGTAATACGATTTTTCGCTCTCACCCCTGGCGGGATTCGAACCCACAATCCTCGGCTTAGGAGGCCGATGCCTTATCCATTAGGCCACAGGGGCCCCGATATATGAATTCGAATTTAGCGTATGCATGCTGCTTTTGGAGTATTGCTGGCCCGATGGTAACGGCCAGGTAAAAAGAACTAACTAACTTATTAAGAGTTTAGGTCGTGGGTTCGAACTCAAGCAGGCACTTTACTCTTTTACAGTTTTTTCAAACTTTTTGTAAATAATTTCATCACCACTGCTCTCAAAGTCGTGAAAGAAATGTCCCATGTGTACTGGTAGTGGAAAAATGATAGGCTTTAATAAGCCTATAATTTTTCATTATCATTATGCTATGCTCTTTTTTATATGATGTGGTCTTACTTAGATTACTTGAAGGAATAGCGGATATGCCAGTTTTTTGTATACGACGTAGAAGGGTGAAACGCAGCTAAGCTAATCGAAAAGCTAATCGGTCGAGGGCGGTAACAACATTTTCGTTTTCGTAATTCGTTGGGTGGTAAGGGTGGTTAGTATATGGGAGGTTTAATAGAGATTTTAAAATATTTTGACGTCTTGGTTGGGCTCCTCATTCCAAGTATCATTCGTACTTTCCAGATACATTGAGTGATGCTTTTTGGCTTTTTTATATAAAACTTTAATTCGTTTTTATTTTATCAGTAAACTTGAGCAGTTGTCATTGGTGTGTTAATATTCGATGTGCGAGCAAATATTATATTAACAACCCAGATTTTGTAGAGGAGGTGCGTTTTCTAACAGATTCTCTAAACCTGAAAAGGTTTTATGGGGCTGATGTATTTAGTGCGCTTCCAAACATTGTCGAAACTTGAGCTTTAAGGCTAGTGTCCTGGATTATATCTTTGGTGAGTTACTTGTAGTTTGGTAAACCGCGAAATGGAATTCGAGATCAAAAATGCAAACAAAGGTGTTGCCAATAATAATGTGTAGTTTGTCGAAAAGTACTATAATTTTATAGTGCTAAAATTGTAGGCATATCTTAAACAAGTAAAATATAATATCGTATACATCTTTCAGCTTTAAAGTTTCGTAAACTACTACGATCCAAGAATAAAATATGACTGTTTGAAATAAAATCGTGAAAATTATTTTCATGATACTGACATTAAGGTAGACGCCACAGAAATGTAAAAAAAGCTGGAGAAGGGGCAAGGAGGCGTGTCTGTGTCGTCGAGGTATGTTAAAAATGACTATGTTCTAGTCAAATGGCGGTCTCCGCGAACTAGTGCGCTTTAGACCGTGATCCTGTAAAAATATAAGAATGCCGTGTTGGTGAGTGGTTTCTTGTGAAAACCGAAGCCAAAACCAAAACTTTGTAAATCATGGAATCACTTACCACATATAAATAAAAGTATTTAAAATCATGAAAAACAACAAATTGTAAATATTTGTTGCTTCTACCACGTTAATTTTGTTTTAAAATATCGCAGCGCCTGTGCTATTTTCGCAGTAAATACATTGCTCCTTAACCACTACTTAATTATGTCGCTAAGTGACTAGACAAGCAATGTAAAAATCATAAAACGATACTTTATTTATGCGGTGTGCATCGCATGGTACGGCCGCTGCTTCTTGCGGCCAGCTAGTGATATTGCTGTGCAGATCCACATTTAAAATTATCTTCATCATAAAATAATAATATACCACCGAGGTACGGTGCAGGAGGCGCAACATTTCCTTAAAATTTTGCCCAAACTTCATATAATAGACATTATATGACCACAGCAGCCTACTGTTCTTTTGCCTGCTGCACAGTTACTGTAATGCTTTCTTTATGGCATTGCTAACATTAAGACAGCTATCAATTAAAATGCAAACCAAATACGTTTTACGGCTTACATCTTGCGATGGTATTTTGTCTCTCAAAATCGAAACATTTCTTGTAATTTACAGCTCCCTCAGTAGGCTGCTGTCGAACCTCACTTGCACACTTTAATTGTATAGGAACCATTCGCGCCACTGCCACTACATGTTCGCCGTAATAGGAATGTGCCCGTCGTATCCAGTACGTTTCTAAATACTATATTATTCACTGTGGCTCAGCTGGGGATAATCGTTAATATTCGGCTATATTTTTGCACATTGAATTGTTATACTCTAGTCTAAATATTTTAAAATCCCTTTTATATATCTTCCATTTACCACCTCTACCACCCAACGACTTGTGACTGCCCTCGACTGATTAGCCTCAAGTGTACTTCTATACTATCTGCATTTCACCCTCCTGTACAGAAGCTGGCCCCCGACCCCTGTGTCGTTGCATGCACCCACCCATAAGCACAATATTTTGCGTGCGTTATATTGCGCACTACCGGAAACACCTTTTCACACCAACAATAAAAGTTGTTTCCCAGCAATTATTTTGGTTCAATGTTACTTATTTTGATGTACAGAATGCGTAGTTGACGACTATGTGATGTCTTTGTACAACCTGTATATGTTCCATCAATAATGGCGATGGCATTTCCGTGGTTTCTAAATACTCCATTAGGTATTCATGATTTATTTGATTTGAGCAACTTGCTCGGGATTCTTATGCGATGTAACCCTAAATGCCTAGGGACATACTCAACTCCCTTGTAAGTGCAATTATTTTAATAAACTACACTTTCTCATTTGCAATAATTTATTTTTCGATGAACGCGTATTGAAAAGATTGTTTTAATATCTTCTTCTTGTACCTAAATCTGAGGCCTTAATGCATTTTTTTTTCTTTGTAAGAATTAAGAAGTTCTCTAAGTGTCGTTATCTCAACAACTTATAATCCTGGATTGATATTAATTTCGTCCATTGGATTTTTTGATACCAGACTGATGAAATGATCTCTTCATCATTTTCTTGCATAAGTTTTGAAAAATAACGAAAAGCAATTTTTGAAATTGACTTGAATTTCTTTCTTCTATAGATACACGATCACTTATGACAATATAAATTTTAATTGTTTTGTCATCGCGATCTTGACATACGAGGGTATTTGACATTTGTAACGTAATGTACCTACGTACTCACATTTATTTTCATTCATTCCACCAGGTCAGAATAAGCATTCCGTTACTGTAAGGCGCTGTTTTGATTGTCTTTCACGATACCCGGCCACATTATTTATCCACAATCCGTACACAGACACAGCCCTCAACTTAACGCATGGGTACGACGACTTAGTGCCATCACAGGGCTGGGATTCCTTAAGCTTTTGACAGGCTGCGTCCGCTTCTGTTGTTTTTCAGGAGACAGTCTATAACATCTTTGTCTGATGGGCAGCGAATCCCCGGTGTCAATCTTGTGAGTGATGAGATGAGTGTTTCCCAAAACAACCTTTTCTTCGAATGAGATAGTCTTGAACCGTTGCATAATATCATCAGCAATATTCTTCTGATTTGCTGTTAAATGTTCATAAGGTAATACTTTGACAATCGTTGTCTCGATAGTTGAGCATTCAAATTCTGTAAAGCTAGTTGAAGACAGAATGTTAGGTAAACTATTATATTTTTTCCAGTCTATGCCTAATATTAAAGACTTAATCAAGTGAGTATGTTGTTTGTTAAAGTAACTTGGAAAGATCAAAGTCCTATAGAATGATTTTTTTTGGTTACTTGCTGTAGAGATAGTAATATAGTCCGACTTGAAAAGTTTACACCCTAGTTTTCTAAGTGGGAATTATTACCAAGAATAGTAATTGAACTACCAGAGTCGAGTAATCCAGACAGGGATAAATTGTAAACTTTGATGTTAACGAATGATCGTTTATAATCTTTTTTATTTGAGTATAGAGTTGAAGAAATTTTGTAGCATGAAAATAAATTTTTAAGAGTTTTTTAATCCAATCGTTCCAATCATGGGCATCAAAGTTTGTTTCACTTTTCAAGTCAGCCATTCGTTTATTGAGTTAGAGTTGGGTTTGGGTGAGCAATTAGGGCAATCTGAGGTTGTTAAACCTTTAAGACCATATTTGAAACAAATGACGAAGTGAGGTTGATTGAGTATGAAGGAGGTTTTGGATTAGAAATTGAGGTAGAAGGCTCAAAAGAAGTTAAATGTACTTGTTTGTAATTAAATTCCGCATTAAGGGGTTTGAGAATTTGGTTCTTTAAATGGTTTATCTCTGTCCAAGAATCTTTCATAATTTTGGCACGTAGCTAAAAGTGAATCGATGAGAGTCGGTATCCTTTATTTAATGCAACGAATACTGAATAGCATGGTCTTATATTTCTCAAAATAATTTTCCAACTGTTCTGTTTTTTGGAAAGGCGAGAGAACATTCCCGACATAATTGAAATATAAATAATAATTGGTTCGTCACGACCTTGGGTACGACTTTTATGGCTTCTAATAGTTTCTTAAATTAGTAATAAATAAATCTCTTCCCATGTTAAGTTGGGATTTTGGTTTAATTTGAATCCAAAGCAATGGAGGGCATTCTCAGTAAAAATTTCGTAAGCTTGAGTGATTAATACATTTTAGGTGTACACTCCGAGCTAGGCAGTATTCGTCAAGTTTGTAGAAAAGATCTAGGGCAAGATTTTCCATTAAAGGTATATATATCGTTTCGACGATAAGCTGAAAAGTTAGTAAAGTTACGTAAAAGTATTCCTTTAGTTTTCCTGTTGAATAGAAAATGTAAAGAGTATAGATGTGTCTAGTAATATTCAAATTACTGAAGTGTGAGAGTGACCAAGTCTTTGGATGTTAAAAATTTTGCCAAAGAGTTTAAGTGACACTAGACGAACTGTTGTTTTAGAATTGAGCAAAGTGACTGCGTCGCATTTATAGGATAAAACCTGACTGAGGACTCAGGAGTTTCTGGTTAATGTCTTTAATGACCACGAAACTGTTATACAAATACACATCGAGTCCATAATGTGGCTAGTCTTTCTTTCTCCCACGACTTTTAAACACGAACCTGAAATTGAACTTATAAAATGTTTTGCTTTGTCGTTGGTATGCTCAAGCTTCAGCTCCAACATCAGCTGCTCTGATGTACACGAAATTGATGCTCCGGTGTCTATCAGCACGGTTTAGGCCTGGTTGGCTATAGTTATGTTAATAAAAGGACCGAACATACTCATTTTGTTCTCTTTGTTGGTTTGGGTGTCTGGGCGGCTGTGGGTTGCTTGTGCTAGGGACAATGGGTGAACGAAAATTTATATTTGTAAAGGGGGTAATTTGGTCGCAAATTGTACCTAGTGGGGGGGGGTTGTATCTAAGGATTCTCCATCCCTATGCTCCCCGGATGAACGTGGAGGGGTTGCAGCAGAAGGTGACGGCGTGGGGATTGGTCTTGGAGCCCTTGGGGACCTTTGATTTTCTATAGATAGAGGATGCTCCATCCTTACTTTGGTTAAAATACCTTTCGGGGGGTATTACTGGTAGATTATACCCTTCAAGTCGATTTTTTCCGAAAGTTATCTTAATTTGGTCCATAGTAGCTCGTAGCTCTGCCTTAGACATATACAATTTTGTCCCCAATTTTAATTTATATTCTGATATGATAACCCCTCTTTAAAAAAAAATGTCTCGTCCGTAATATTTGCTTTTAAAGCAAGGTCTGCCAATGTATAGAAGAATGCCATTATTCCTTGTTGCGTGCTATACAATTTTGCAACATAACTCGTTGGAAATTCCGCTCTCACGAGGTCACAAATCTGTTTAAAGTCTAGGTTTTCTTTATATATGAGCTTAAAATATGCAAGTGCGGGACCTTGCAAGTATGCTCCTAATTTGAGTGCTTGATTGCTTTCAATCCATTGGTTTACGGCTGCAACGAGTCTAAATTGGACGACAAATTCGTCGAAGCAATTTGCACCAGTGCCTGAAAAGTGTACTACGGCGTTTGACATTGTGCAATCTTTGCTTAGCACCACTTAGCTTAACTTAACTCCGGCGTCGATTTCACGCTGCTTGATATGTGAGCGGTTTCGTTTCTTATATTATACCCGTATAATCGTATGGGGGTATCGCTCTTTCGTACCTTTTATTATACCCGTATAATCGTATGGGGTATCGCTTTTTCGTACAACGTGTGCTGAAACAAACCCTATGTAATTTTTATGACTTTAAACTTGTGTAGTATTGGCTCTACACATACGCCCTAATTCCAAAAATAAATCTTAGGCGCCTCCACCAAATGTGAAGGGATGATGAGCTCTTCTAAATCAAACAACGTTACGATTTTTTCACGTTTATTTAGACTGAACGTCTTAACATATTGCCGACTAAATTAGCAGTTTTTCTTAAACAAAAAAACTTAATAAAATATTTGGGTCCACCGTTACAGGCTACGACCGCAGTCATCAAAGCTGCTACAATCTTCCAATCTAACACGTCTCCGTTAACGACCTAGAAGATCCTGACTCCTGATAGCGGACGTCTGACAGAGGTTCATCGTCATTGGTTGTAGTCACGGTACGGTGGATCGAAAACACGGCTTGTAATTCTCGGACAAAATCAGTGTGATTATATGGGTTTTGTAGAACGCTGCCCTCGAATGCTGCGATTCACCTCACATTCACATATGACGTTTTAACAATTCATTATCAATTGGTACTTTTTAATTTAGTGGCACGTAATTTTTTTAGAATGACAAAGCTTCATAGAAAAAAAATGGTCTGACACCTGAAAATCCCATATTTAAAAAAAAAATTTGGTTAAGCCAAATATAAAAAATTAGGTGGAATTTATTTTACAAGAAGATTTAAAATTTCAATGAAGCATTTGCTAATGCTGTGGTAGATGACGGGAGAGCTTGACCCTGAAGCCACAAGCCTGACTCCCACTCTCCCATAGTCAGCAGACGGGCACGCTCAACAGTATTAGGTAACGTTTCACATGTTTACCAGGATATTCCCTATGCACAGCGGCACGTCCTACTGTCCCTGGTAGGGGAGGACGGGTTGTCGGGCAAATCCGTGTTGGGGAAAGTCAATTTCCAAGCGTCTAACGCATCGATCAAACAAGGTACCTCAAAATCGACCGATGAGGAAGATAAAATGTTCCTGATTAATTTATAGGTAATGGAGCGAGGAGAAAAAGGCTGGTAAACTTCGGTACTGGAGCGAGGAGAAAAAGGCTGGTAAACTTATACTTGAAAGGATGATGCTTATTTTCATACCTCCCGCTCATGAAACTTCATTCATACTCGTACTGGCCACTACTGGCTGGTTGGCGCGTCGATAATGTGAGGCGGCGCTGATCCGATGCTGGGCTGAAGTGTGTGTGATAACCTGTTGTTAAGGTTAAACTATATTATGTACTTTACCTACATATTTTGCGGCCGTTAGCCCTGTAAATCCTTAATTTAAACTAATTAGGTATATGATATTATGGTTGAAAAAAATGACGGAAAGAAAAAATCTGTCAAATCGTTCGTTTGTATCGTGATTTGTGTGTGACTGCGGTACGATTCTTACTACCCGCAAAACAAAAATAAAAACACATTTTGCTTATATACAGGCTGATATTTTAAAGACCAGCCAAATTTAAGGATGTGGTACAGACCATCAAACTGAACAACTTTCTCCATGGGACAAATAGCGTAATCACGAAAATTTTATCAACTGTCACATAGAAAACTTCAATACCTCCTCGACCTAAATGTATGGGACGGCTGAATTTTTATTCGCGATTATGATGTTGGTCCCATGGACAAAGTTGTTCAGTTTGATGGTCTGTACCACATCCTTAAATTTGGCTGGTCTTTAAAAAATCAGCCCGTATAACCATTAGTTACTATTTTTAACAATTGGTTGAGTTTAAATTACGGATCAAAAAACCGGCCCTAAGTGTCAAAGTAAGATTTTGAAATAACTTACCCTGTTTAAGGTGTCGTGAAGCGACAAGTAAAGCTGGACTATAAAGTTAAAGGTAAAATGAAATTAAAGAAAGGGAGGTAGAAAACAATTAAAGATATATTTATAACAAATTAAAAGATGAAGATGGACTGAATAGTGATGTGTAGAATGTGGAGGTGGGGTGTATGAATGAGGATGCGTGATAGGTGGGCTGAGGAGGCTGAGGTGGAGATTCAGTTGGAGGGAGGTAGACGCGAGGCAGGAGCCGGCGACAGGTGCACGTAGGTACAGATGAGGGCAAGCGCTGGTGCGTGTGCGTCATGGAGGACACCCGTAGGAGGGCTCACGCAGCAGGGCAGGACGCAGCACGGCAGGAGCCGGCGCAGGTACAGGTGAAGAAGCAGGGCACGGCAGCAGGAGCCGGCGCACGTACAGGAGCTGGTGCGTGTGCTGCACGGAGGACACCCGTAGGAGGGTCCACGCAGCAGGATAGTGAGACACGGTGGAGACGCTATCAGCCCGCCAGATGAGGCGGCCCTCTGATGAGGCGCGGCCCAATAGTGTTAGGAGCCCTTTACGGAGGACGGAGGACGGAGGCGTAGGCAGGGTCCGACAGGTACCGGAGCGGAGAGGTACGATGGGTATTTCCGCGATAGGTAGCTCTGGAGTATCAGGCTCTTTTTAGTATCCGCTTTAGAGGCGAAACTCGAACTGATCCTTGGATTGCGTGGATCTATAATGTCAGCTCGTAGAATAACATCATGTAGAAAATATGAATTTGAGTTATGAAAATGGCCAGTAATTAATTATTATAAGTATGCATATCTAATTAGCTAAAAAGATACAGGCAGGTAAGAATTTGAAAGAAAGGTTGCCATGGTGACGTATTAAACGTCGTTGTCAAAGCTGTCATAATAAAATATATTATTAATGAAATACAATAAAATCTATAGTTATTTTGTATTAGAAGTATAGTGTTTATAGGAAAAAAGAAATCCAGCAATGTGGGCGAAATTACCAACCCTTTGATGTCACTAAATCATCGTAGTGTCATCTTAAAGATGGAGCTGTGTCTGTGTACTGATTGTGGATAAAACGTGTCGTAAGAAATAATCAGATCAGCGCCTAACGGTAACAGAATGTTTGTTCTGACCTGGAGGAATGAATGAAGATAACTGTGAGTATGTACATTATGTTACAATGGTGTACCCCGAAGATGGTCGAATTATCTACTTTACTTTTAATTATTACTAAGTTTTTGGTTTGGGTATTCACTCCACTATTTTTTGACTTACATACCGTGTCTTTACTAGAGCTCCACACTTGTTGACCATCATTTGATTTGACCAAAGGAGAGAAAGAAACGAGTCCAGTTATTTAAAAAATGTTTTTATTTTTCATTATCATTTTACATATTAATAATCGTTCATAAGTACACAAATAACAATAGTTTTGCAAATTATGATAAAACCTGATTAGCCACTTAAAATTAAGAAGTCTACAGGACAATAAGAAAACGTAAATGGTTACTAATAGGTCTCTATGCGCTCATAAAGAGTGTCAAAGGAATACTAGTTATTTTATTAACAAACATAATATGTGTGACAGTCAATAGTAAGTCGAAACAGCAGAAATATCGTAATGTTTACTTGTTCATTTCCTACCAACAGAAACGTAGTTCGGCCATAATTCAAGCTTCCAAAACAAACAACCATTTACTTTAATCGTTCACATTAATGTTACTTGATTAACACTTATCAAATCTGTCATTTTAACAGCATTCTCATTTTTGTAATTCTTATTTTGTTCTATTCTATTTATTCTACGATTACATAATGATCACACTCTATTTCTGTAAAATCATCTATTTGTTCTACCTATATTTCCTTTTTCCTATATGGGTAGTATTTCTAGAAACTTGCCAACATGTTTAGTAAAAAAATCGATTCATGGTTATAAATTGTTTCCGTGATGCGATTGTTAATTTAAATTTATATTCAGTTTTTTCTTTCAAAGCAAAAGTGCTGCCTTACTCATTACTTTATTTAATCTGGAAGTAGGTAAGTAGTGTTGATAATGTGCAATAAGTCCGAGACTAGATGATTTCTCCAATATAATATCCTTAGGTTAGGTGTGAGCAATACAGTTAACATTACTAGGTACTAGTTTATTATAATTATTTGTTATTAAATTAATGAAGTTGTTAAAATGTGCGGAAGTAATTTATTGAAGGCGATTAAGTTTTGGGAAGAACTTTCAGTAAAAATGGAAGAAATCGGAGAAATTTATGAGTAACATTAACTTAATTATTTATCGTTTAATCCTATTTTTTTAAATATTTGATAGCTAATTTAAAATGGTAGGAAGGTAATCTCAGACATGGTAGGAAGGAATGACAATGCTAATGCCAAGATTTTGAGTAAAATCAACATATAATTATTAACGTTAATATGAAGTAGTTTTAAACGTCCGTGTTCATTATTTTATACCTACATAAACATATTTGGTAGGCAAAAGCACCTATCAAAAAAATTGCACCACTTATAAATAAAGCCTGAGTTACTTAACGAAAATTATGGGCTTATCTAGCTTTATGGGCCTGGGCTACCTTTTACATTATCATTTGTGTCTGATTTTTTTGTTGGTACTTTTCTAAGAGCCCTTTGGTTTGTGGATAAATATACGGATATACTGTGTTATTAAATAGTGATAAAATATACTTTTTCATGTGTAATACATATAAATACCAACTACTCTATTTTATTCTTTTCTTTCTTTGTAAATACTGTCAATATTACGGGTTATATAATTATAATCTAGCTTATTGAGAACTGGCATCGGTACCTATGTGAATAATATCAACTAAACGAACTCTACTTACTTACCTTCTACATCTGCAGTGCACAGCCAAAAATTCACTATGAATCTTGGAATATGCTAGAAAATATGTCAAAAGCGTTGTACTTTATCATTTTACTTTTAAAAATAACTAGATTTGGAAGTTAACTTAAAATATATAATGGAAGAAATTAATTTAGCTCCTAAATTAACGCAATTTCCACTGCTATGAAAAATAAATATGAATAAATTAGACAATATTCTGTTTTTAATCAGTGGCAATGGCGACTTAACTCTTCTATGAAGGCAGATGTTTTACCGTTTTACGAGAACAGCATGGAGATGTGAAGTCTATCTAAAAATACGTATTGTTTGAAGTACAGCACTCACACGAAAAATAATTTTTAAATAATACATTTTAAAATAATACATTTTATATACAAATTTCGTCTATTTCCTCCATCCTTGAACTTGTGGTTATTTATAGGTATTTATAACTATTGTAAATCTATTTAAAAAACTCTATAATATCTAAGACACGTGCGTTCAATTTTATCATTCAATTCTGTAACAACTTTCAAAGGTTATCTAGCGTCTCTTCAGAAAATCTATTTAATGTAAATGGTTAGGGTACATTTTTTAATGCATTATACTAAGGGGCATGATTGTTGCAATGCATGTTATATTATTGTTTATAGTTTACCTTACGTAATACAACTTTATTACAAAATTTATATTATACTTAAAATATGTTCTAACGGAAATTGAAGTTGTTTTTTTTTGTTTCAAAACAAAATTGTATCATTAAAGCACATCTTTGTAAAAACTGCAAGGTAAACAAAATTGTTTCAAAAGATATAATTATATTCTGTTTGTAAAATTAGTTTACCAGTTGCTGGCAATTGTTAAAAATACTGCAAACGTTGGTTACAAAAAATATTTTATAACAAACCTAGAGGCAGTAATGTATTAAATGGCATTGTTTATTTTTTCCCCAACCCAGTAAGTCATCTGAGTCCATTTATTCGTTTACTGGGTAATTAATATTAAAACGTCCTGTTCTGTTTTTTCGATAAAAATATTTCATGACCTCTATAACCGGCATTGTTATTTCACGAATCTTAAAAAAATATATAGTTGATGCGTATTTCCCTTATTTTTATGATACAGGATGAGTTTTTGACAAACAAAGCATCGTTTGAAACAATGTTTTAATTCTTAAATAAAACTTCGTGAAAGATACTAAAAACGCTGGTGTAATTTCTTAGATCTTGAATAATCCTACTTGTGAATCACTTATTATTTTGTCATAGCTTTCCAGTAGGTAAGTTTAAATACTCATCCTGTATGTCAATTCGTTATAGTGGATAAAGCATCTTATTAATTTTGATCTGTGTAAACTGCTAGCTAGCTGCTGCTGCTAGTTTATGTACTTACCTAATAAATAACTAGGCTCATGCTATTTTAATATAATAAATATAAATATATTGTGATTGACAGCTTGGTAGGCATTCTTGGTGTTGTATTTTATATATTTGCAATATTATTATAAAACTATTACAATCGTAAATACTCTCAAAATAATGTCTATAGATAAAAAGACTTTCACTGCTGCAATGAGGTATATTATTATTATGCTAATTTCCTCGCAAGGAAAATCTTGTGTCCTACCTCAATTAATACTAAATATATAGGCTCTCGTAACCATTCATGGACCACCCTTTAATATTTTCTGTCTATACTAAAATTTAAAATAAATTAATGTTTACGTTTCTGAGACATGGTACTCGTAACATCACTACAATGCGTCTATCAAACGTGAATGGATCAAGAAATTTGGGAGTTACTAATACAACATAGATTTTGATTAGAAACTACAAAAATTTGAATATTATTTTGGTTATGAATCCGCAAAATATAGACGAAGAGAGAAAATAGAGTGCACAAGAAGGTTTAGTGGTTAAAATGTAGGTACAGAGTGTTAAGTCTTTTCATCTTTAGTTTGAATGTAGGAAGAAAAGGAAATTGATAATCATTGAAGTAATCAAGAAAAGCACAGTTTTAGTTAGTTGAAAAGAAAAGTTTCAGACTAGTATAAATTGTCACTGATAACAATATGTTTTCTGCACTCGTGTGTCGAAAATAGGTTGAACCCCCACTCTAGCAAAATGTGCGCCATCTTGATATATTTTTAGGGTCGATACTAATGTTTTAACAATGACGACATAATAGAAAATATTTATTAGTAAGTAGTTATTTGATTGGAGGTGAAAACTCTTTAGGGAAGATTATTTTAATATCTTATGCATTTATTTGACTTAATAGAGACACGTGTGTGACGGTTATTTATTTACTTCATTATTTATAATTATTTTGTTCATCAGGTACTCGATTTCATTTTGTTTTTGGAGCTGAGCCAATTTATACTAGTCAATTATATTATGTATCTTGATACGACAAAATAGCAAATTCCAATTTAAAAAATGGTTTTGTTGTATATATATAAATACAGCTGGGATTTATTTAACTTACAATCCTACTGATTCTAACATTCAGAATAGTTTTACAACAGTAAGTACATACAACTCTTACGTATTATCTAACGATTTAATACATCAGTAAATCATTCGTATCCAACGATTTATCTTTAAACCAACAAGAACTAGTGTACTCATGCAACTCAATATATTTATTATTGATTTCAACTTGAATTAAAATGTGGTTTTACTGACATCTTGAATGGATCCCGTAGTATAAGTGATTTACTTTTGAAAGTGCATAGCTACACATTTATATTAATTTAAGACAATATATCTAAGATGCATTTCCTTAGACCGACCTATCTGTCTTGAACTTAGTTGCTAGTCACTAGACAAATATTTTAGAATTTCGTTACGGAGAGACGTGGCTGATGTCGCGTCTTAGAACCTACTCTTAATTATTTTTTATACCAGCAGCCTATCTTAATCTAAAACTTTTATTAAGTAATACAACAGACTTTCATAGTCGTAATAAATTGCAATGAAATAAAAAAGTGAATACACAGATTACACGGTGCCTTATATTTTGAGTGCTGTTTATATAAATTTATTCATAAATAATGTTGTTATGTACATTACGACCTAAAAATGTACCTATACAGTACAATATTATGCCTAAAATGAGTCATCCAAAATGCACAGAGTCTACTTTTATTTATCTACCACAATGTATTATAAGGAATTAAATAATTATAATAATCAATGAAGCTTTGATTAGAATACATTTCGATACATCAAAGTGAGTTCACTTCATAAATTATGCCTAAAATGCTAATAGAATTGGTTTATTATTTATTCATCACACTCATTCGATATTTTAAAACACAAGATAAATAAATGTAGCTTGAAGGTTTCTTGCTTTTTCGGTTGTAAGCAAACTATATATACCACGCAAATCAGACAAGTAAACTTCATTCTCTACGAAAGGGTTCCATAAGATTTTAAGGAGGACTGCTGAATAAGTGTGTTTGCATGTGTATGATGCAACCTGGGACGGTATAAAATTGTCTTAAAAATAACAGAAACCAGCAGTACGCCTTGTATGTACCAGAGTAACTGGCATCTCCTTCATACGGTTCCTGGATTGAGAATTTGATGTAAAAAACTTGTTAAATTCTTTATTCGAATTATTTAAAGTTATTCCTTCAATTTAGTCCGCGAATTTTAAAATTCTTTGCAAAATACCTAAGATATTTTAAAGTTTTCGGGGTACATTGAAGGACTCACCTTAAACACCAAATGCTAAAATAGAGTTTGACAACTTCTTAACTTCAAATTTTCAATTCAGAAACCGGCGTTAGTCTTAAGCAATATTTTCTAATTAAACATAGAACTCTCGTTTAAAATTAAATTTTACAATTGCTATTCATTCATTCATAAATTGATTACCATTTTAGGTGTTCTGTACCTACTGTGTTTACTTTGCAACTATTTCCAACATTTAAAATAAATATATAGATATATGTTTTATCTAAGTATCATGATTTCAAACCTTAAGGAACCCATGACGCACAAAATATCCATTGTGAGTCGTAGCTGAAGACAGGAGCCCTGCTTGTCAGATATTCGAGGGTGGAAAAAATATTTAACGTTGTGAATATAGGAACATTTATTCGGCACCCATCACTTTACTAGTGACTAGCTCACGAATAATATTCCCACATTAACAACGCATTTCTAATGCTCAATTATGCTTCAACTACTGCTTTAGTAGAGTACTAGCGAGCAAAAAAAGCTAATTCATCTAAATTGTACTAATTTAGGAAAGCATTGCAGGGACTATTGTGCGGCTAGTAAAGAAATAAAAAATATTCTCAGAGGTAAAACTATTTAAATAGAGGACTAAACTATGTCTTTACTTATATAGTAAATACGGTTTACGATGAAAACCAAATAATTGTTACGAGTGACAGTAAATTGGCATCAACAGGTGGGCTAGCATATGTACGTTTTTTTTAAAGGAAGGAGGTATTTCACAAAAAGTAGCTACTGGAAGTTATATACATATATATTAAGGTTAACCTCTTATAGTTGGCATACCGCCTTACACATAACAAGTATCAGGAATTTACGGAATCATAGACGAGACAGTTATTCAAATCCACCATTGGGGAAATTTAGAACGACCGCTGACACTAAACAAAAATCGTCATTTAAATAATTTTGCCAACTTCAGTTCTTGTCGGACCATAAAGTGGCTTCTATGGTACCTACTCAAAGTTTATGAAATGTATTTAAATATTTACTACTTCACTTTAAAGTGACCATTTCTAATTTTCTGGCAAGTTAGATGAAATCAAAATGATTTAATAATGAGACCTACATTATATCGATTGCTATAACATTAAAGTAAGTAATATTGTAGTCTTTCAAATGCTTTTAGACAGTATTGTCGATTTAAAAAAAGAAGCGTGTTTAACTGTTTTATTAGAATTAAGGAGATATAAAAACAAATTCGTGATAATATACCGAAAATCATCGATAAACAATATTAATCAGAATTATTCCATTAGTTTAAAAATTATTTTGCTGAGCTCCAAATACGAGGTGAAGAGACTAAACATGAAGCTTTAATTGACAATTATAGTCGATGTTTTGAAAAAGTACAATATTATGACGAAAGGGGGAATATACATGCTGGGTTTTAGAATTGTTAACATTTGGCGACTGCATGCCTCTAATGGAACTGATTTGCTCCGACATGATGATGGAAATAAGAATAAATTTATGGTAATTGGTGAATATTTACCTGCTCCAATTAGCGTAGGGATATGTTCTAAGAATAATTGAATGCTGCTGATTTCTGACGTAAATTATTTATAAGTAAGTAATTAATTGATTTATAATGACTAATATTAAACAATCAACTTAAAGAATATTAATATCAAAACTCAACACGCATTCTATGATGTAAAGCAAAATCAATTGCTCAAAACATTCATTAACCATTTACAAGTTAAAAAATATAACTACGTTATTAAATAAAAATAGTTTGTTTAGGACATTGGAATGGTCTGCAACTACAGTTAAAAACAAAATTCCTAATGATATTGTCACAACGATATTAGCAAAGAATAAACGAATTACTAATTTTATGACATAATTACAAAATTTTACTAAAACTAATTAAATAATTCAAGCTGAAAAATTTGAGCATCAGATTCGTATTACTATGGATATTTCATTATACTATGGATATTTCATTATTCCACTCATTTTCCACTCTTAAATAATAATAATTTGAAACTTTACTAAGTTGTAGGTACCTACAATGTATACAGGCGAAGGTAGTTACGTACCTACTACTCCTCACATTTCGTTAGGAACTTTTAAATGTAAATGCTTTTATATCGTAGGTAGGTGAGTATATTGACACACTCGTTTTACTTATTCTCTTCAACGACAAGAACAGACCTTTAATTTCCAATATCAATACCTACACATATTTTGTAATTAACTACATTGCATTAAAGTGTGCATAATATTTACACATGAAATAATTAAATACTTCGCGTTCAACTGCCAGAAATAAAATAGGTTAATATAAAATTTATTTCTAAACCTGGTATCCAACGCAATAGCAAGAACACGCCGTTTCACGTGAAATCTAAATGACACAAAACTTCAGTCGTTTGGATTCTACTTCAGACTCTTAGAAAAAGTGTAGATCTTAAGCTAAATCGACCGTAATTATTCGTATTTTTCGAGTCTTTTAAGTATTTACAATTTTTTTACGTAATTTTTTTATGTATAGTTAATATCTACTAAATTAATTTTGAGATCAGTTATATCCCTAATTGTAAAGAAAATCTATCAAGATGTTTTCTTTACTTATATCTTTACTAACGAGGGGAACAATTTAGTTAATTACTTGTTTCAAATTATTATTTAACTTGCATTTTTGGGAAAATAAGTGGATTATGTACAGCGCCCTCTATTTATCCTCTTCCAGTAGAACCAGATCGTCAGCCACGACGTCAGAAACGTGAAGATAAATGATCCAGTACATTAAGTTAAAACATACGAAGCAGACTGGAAACACTATGCGGGAGTACTTGTCGATGTCCGAAGGAGTCATTCCGAGCAGTTTGCTTATGTCCTGGAAATTAAAACACTTTTATAAGTATACAAATTTTTGCAAGCGATATTATTTAAGAAAAGATAGTACACAAGTGTCTGAGCCGTGTGTCGGATCTACGACATACAATATAACCTCGCAAACGCTCAGCACGGTAAAACGTGGCCAAAAACAAATCATCGATATGGATATATACGAGGGCGGAGTGATAAGTCTGGTAAAAATTAAACAAGGAGTCAATTTTATTTAATTATTATTATCATTTATTTTTCAAGCCAATTTTTTTCCTACCAAGCCATTTTTTAAAATTCGAAAACAGAAAATAGTCGCAATGGGATCGCTAAATCTGCCGAATACGGTGGGTGAGAAAGCAACTCAAGCGCAACTCATGAAGTTAGGCCATGCCAATCGCGCAGGTGTGCACTCGTGAGTTGTCTTGTTCCATTTTATTCTTGTGTCAGTGTGTCTGCTGCCATAAAAAAACTAACCGGCAGTACTGGCTGAAAATTAAAATTTGGTCCTTCAAAAGAGTTGTGAACAAAATAGATTTTTACCAGACTTATCACTCCGCCATCGTATGTCGTAAACCGATTATTTAACTTTCGAATGAACAACGATTTTTCATTCCTTGGACAAGAATCGCAGCAAGCAGTTTTATCTATCTATAATTATTTCTAAATAAATATATAAAAGGAGAAATTGACTGATGGGACTGACTTGTCAGTTCACAGCCGAAACTACTGAGACCAGGACCGAGTTTTGCACAAAGCTTTCTTTTATATTGTAAGCAAGCACTAAAAAGGTTCCTGGAAATTGTATGAAAAAACTTATTCATTGGGTTAATAAAAACTTGAGACTTGACACGATACGCCTATGTAATTTTTTGTTTTGTTTAATACTACCTTCAAAGTCAACAGTACCTTAACAGTATCTTAACTCGCGGATCGATTAATTTTTAATTTGGAACTCGGCATACTTTTGTCGAAAAAGATAAAATAACGGGGGCAAGAAAGGGTTAGTTTTGAACTGATGCGCCGATAGGTGACATTATGCATAATCAACTTCTTGAACAATTTGGTTCATTGTATATTAATTGGGTTCTTCAAAGATAGTCAGTGTCTAAGTTATAAAGATTAACTGATAATGATTATATAGTTACGAGCAGTCAGTGGTGGCCCAGTGGTAATGGCCGCAACTTACGAGAGTTGTTGGTCGTAGGTTCGAAACCAAGAAAGGTGCTTTACTTTGTGTAAATTATTTCATCACTACTGCTCTCAAAACGGTGAAGGAAAACATCGTGAGGAAACCGGTATGTCCTAAAACCAGAAATTCAAAGACATGTGACATCTACCAACCCGCATTGGGCCCGCGTTGTAGGTTATAGCCCACTCCCTTTCGAAGAGAGGAGGCATGTGTCCTAGCAGTGGGAACAATATAGGCTGGTTATGAAAAATATAGTTTGGCAATTGTGTTTTTTTAAAATGAATAAGTAGTTTCTGGAGCGTTTCCAACATATTTAAGGAAATCTACATTAAATTCCGTTTATTTTTAAAACGGGCCCTGACAAGCTTCTTGTCATTCTTGATTAAAGGGAAGGAAAGAGAAAGAAATAGACTTTTCTCTACATCTTTTTTCAGTAATGCTTCTCTGTCTCTCTTTCAATTTTTTTTTATTAATTTTGGTTTCGTGTAATTTTCAGATGGAGCAATTTAATGTGTAGGTGTATATTTGAAATCATAACAACATTACGCCTATATTCCTCAACGGGCAGAACAGTAACATTCACATTTCGTCGGTTATGTTTAACTACCATGTAATAGAGGGCGGACCTAATATCATCAACCTGGTGCAAATCCAGAGGGGCAATTCTCGTAATTTAAAACGTTCAAAATCTAGTCGCAGTCTCATCTCAGCGACAAACAAGTGTCAAAAACTTGTCAAAATGTTGGGAAATTTGAGGTTTTTTTGACAGATTGAGACTGAGATCAGACTGTGAACGTTCTTAAAATTACGAGAATTGCCCCTCAAATACCGGGCTCTGCTCCCAGGAAAAATTCTAATTGAAACACTGCCTGACCGTCTACGTCACTAGACCGTACGTTCTTAAAATAATGTTTAAAATATTGATATTTTAATCATTCTGACTTCTATGAAATATAAAATTGAATGAAACATTATTCAGCATACCCAGACAAAATGGAATCGACCTTACAAAGAAAGTTGTTCTATGAAAAAAATAAGAAAGAGAATTGTTTTCGCCATTATAAAATTGATATTTGAAGTACCTACTTATCGATAAAATGTTAAACACCCGCTGAGCATACCTGGGAAAACTTTGAAAACATTATAATCGCAAAGCAATCAAAATCGCAGTTAAAGTTTGAATCGCTTAATAAACCAATACAACAAATAAGTAGGTAATTATTTTAATATTCACCTTGCCAGGATGCAAAATGTGCGGAGGCGGGCCTGGGTTCTCTTCTTCAGCTCCACTGCGACCTCCGTTAATAGTATTCTCTAGGGTTCCGCCTTTGGAATGAGCTTTTGGATCGTGCACTTTGAACCGGACCTCCTAAAAATAATATTTGAAATGTTGGAAACACATACATGTCAAAGCAGAATTCATGAAATTACAATATAAATATCTTACCGATGGTCGTCCAGGTGGGCACCTGCTAAGCGTGCCCATTTTAGATAGCGTGTGTGGGTCACCCACGGGAGGACAATCAACGGGGATTTTCTTCTCGGACGCTATTTTCTGAATAGCAACAAATCTCTGTTTTCTCATCTGTATTCTCTTTGCCATATAACCCACGGTGGCGTATTCTGTAAAGATAAGAGAATTGCATCTATAACTAGGACTCTTTTATTTGTTTACGAAACCATCGCTCTGCATTTACATTCGCATAGGACAAAACATTAACATTCGACGTACTTTTAGTATATCGCCGTGCAGTGCTAAGTAGGTAAACATAAAAAAATATTACCTAGTAGACTAGCGAAGACCATGACGAAGCACGTTCCCAAATAAACGTCGATGGACTTGACGTACGATATCTTGGGCAGAGCGGCATTAGTAGATGACATGAGCGTCGTCATCGTCAATACAGTGGTGACACCTAGAGCCACTCGGGCCGGTGTAGCATTTCGGTTCAACCAAAATGATACCCATGATATGATGACAATCAAACCAGACGGAATGTATATTTGAATAAGGTAATATCCCATAGATCGAACAAATTGTATTTCACATGCCAATCTTGAATAATTTCCTGCAAAAGGTTTAAAAATAATATTAGAAGGGTTCTTTGTTTGAATTTCAAAAATTCATTAACTCTAGATATAATAGTTAAAACCATTAAAGTAAGTGAATTTTATTTGAATATATGAATATTAGGAGCTTTATTTGATATAACTTTAAAGAACTTCAATCTAGTAATTCTATTAAAGATTTTTTTAGGACAAAAGACACATTAGAGGATTCGTCATAAATATAATAATTTACTTATGATGTTGTATCTTTTTAACACAAATTATACGACATGACATAAAAAAAAACTATTTCACACCACTCATAGTGTTTTGTGCAATAATACAAAAGCAGGACGTGATAAGAATCGTGGCTGTTTCTGTCCAGTGTTCCACGTAGTGGTGTCTCATATCTTTTGTTTGATCCCTACTCTTAGATTCCCCCGCGAACCCAAGTACCTGTGGTAAGGGAGATCTCCATAGCTCGTTGACGATGGCCCAGCACCTTGAACTGCGGCAGCGACACCTCGCTGGAAACACCCACAGAGTTGGGCCCCTCGTTCCATTTGTATCTGATGTCCCGCATGGTGTAGCCGACTGTGCGCAGCGGACATTATAAATGAAACAACCCCAGGCCCATCGCAGTGGGTTTTACAACTCGAATTGTCTTTCGGTTGGGGTAAGAGCGGGGGAGTCGCGAGTTCGGTTTCGCGCGTCTCGTCGTGCGGTTGTCGTGTCATGTCGTTAGCGTGTGTGCTTGTGTCGCGATTGCGATCTTCTGCACACGGGCTGAGGGAGACGGGGTCGGTGGCGGAGGTATGGATGTGCTATGGTGGGAGAGCGGCTATTGCGATCGGTTACCTGTCGTCAGTGTAACAACAGTGGTGCGCTGCCGGTGGCCGAGCACCCGGAACTGTGGCAGCTGCACCTCGTTGCTCATACCAACGCTGGTCACCCCATCTTTCCAATGGTACCGAATGTCTCTCATTGTGTACCCGACTCCGGAGACATGCCAAACACACAAAACGCTATCACTTACGCTGCGAAGGATCGCGTTTCCCTCACGCGGCCGCGCCTGTGTTGAGGATGGGACTCGCGGCGAGAAATTACTAAGCCGAACCCAGGGACTTGCTGAATGCAGGTGCGATATTTATACTCGGTTCGGCTTAATATGAATGATAGTAAAATATAACACTACGTACAAGGATGATAAAGGACCACAAAAAATGATAATGTGATCACTATACTAGGTATAATGATTGCTAATATATAAATCTACCAACCCATCTACTAACCCGCACTGGGGCCGCGTGGTAGATTAATTCCCACTCCCTTTTATAGATAGAGGAGGCCTGTGTCCCAGCATTGGGAACATTATAGGCTCATTATGCAATATATAAATAGATGGCATAATATAACAAGAACGCGTAGTGATAAGTCAGGCAAGCGTTAAATGTAAGATCATGCGAGTGCAATCAGTTAGTGTACGTTTGATGAGCGTAAGCGGCGGTGGTGCGAGGGTGTGTAGATGTGCGGTGCCTCGTCTGCGGCACGGCCCTCGGTGGTTGTGCAGACCCCGCGGGCGCCACCGTCCCCCGCCTCCTTCGACCCGCTCAGCATATCGCAGCGTCGATGTCTCAGTATCATTTCATTCGCTAAATGCTCGTGAGAACAAAGGCTTACTATTTACGAGTCTGCCTTCTGCGGGTGCTGTATGCGAGAAGGAGACGTTCCAACTTATGAAAACACGAGGGAAATCACAGCACGTGTCGACGATTATGTAGTACGCTTGTGCTCACAGGGTACCCCTGAGTAGCATCTGTGATACAAGAAAGTGATCACAACACAATATCTGTAAGCCTCGTGATAGATTTGCATCGTGGTAAAGAATCAAATTATTGATTGCTTTGGTGAGAACAATACACACACGTATAAGTAATATTGTTTTCGGTTATTAGATATTTTTGTCATCTGTAACTAAAAGTGCGTTGAACTGCATTTACTATGTCCATTTAAAAAGTCAAGTATAAGTTAATAGACCCCGTCGACATTTGCGATTCTTAAAAACAAAATTACGTTTGTTGCAACTGACACACAAAGCGTGCGGGGTTGTCCAGCAACACTCTCATATTAGCTAAAACATTATCAATATTGTATTATCAAAGGTAGCATTTTGTGATTAATGTACAAGATTATTAACAACACACACATTGGCGTACAAACTTATTTGAAATAGTTCAGATACTTACAACTTTCTATCTCTATGTGGCACAGCTGCCGATCCATTGGAAAGTATTGCAGGTTCATGGGGCACGAAGCTGTGATTGTCAATCTGAAATATACACAACGTTCTTAAGAACTCAAAATAATTATACTTTCTCCTAGAAATCAGTAATGTAACTTCAACACCTACATCAATCACATATGTAGTATGTATTTGGTATTACCTGATACTTCTAGTGATAGAGCCAGAATAATGTATACGTATGAATTCGTTGCTGGTTGTTGCTATATGGAAATAAGATTGCTTTTCGTTTACAAAGAACGTGTCAGGCACCCATATGTTCTTTATGAATTCTGAACCCACAGATAACGTCTCAACTCCTGTTCTTTTTTTGTATGCTAATCGGGGATCGGTCCAAAATTGTCTGAAGTAAAAGTCCAATGTGAAATCCTGAGAAAGGAAATCATTACTGTTAATCTTAAACACATGTTGATAATTTTTTGAATATCTATTGAATCGGAATGATCACGGATTTTTAAGTGAAGTAATAATGATCAGCTTGAATGTAAACATAGGCATGTCGCTTCATGATAAAATCCGTTCCTACTAATCATTTTTCAATTAAATTTTAGCCATGCTATGAAAGTGCGGGACGGCTCCGTATTATTAAATGTGTAGTAGGAACGTAAAAACTTTCGTATTCTTCCGTACGTATCAGTGTTTTACTGTGCTACAATACGTTGAAGATAAACAGTACATAATTGGGTTACAATAAATTAACATCTAACATCTGCATGCGTTGTTCCATAAATATTTCATCATACACAATGTCTTAGTATAGATACACTGCGATAGATGTACACAAGACGCTAATTAAATATATTTATAAAAAATGAAAACAATAAATTAAGTCGAAGCTTGGTTCTCGTGACTTCGGACATAGCAACACTTGAAAATATATAGACACAGCACTACATTGAATAGTCAAATTGAGCAATAAGCTTAAAACAGTATGAAAAGAAACAAAATGTGCAGAGAGTGTGATTGTGACATGAAGCCTATAGAACATAGGTGAGGTCTAAGAATGAACAGGGATATGGGTGCTCTAAGTGACAGGAGAGGGCGAGGTGTGTGGGTGGCGGCGAAGGCGGACACCCACGGCTCGATAGAGGCAATCCTCTATTGACTCAAGCTAACAAGCCGGCACGTATACAAGTTGCCACCAATAATGTTTGGACCAGGTATGTGGAACAAATTAACGTTCATTAATGAGGTCGATTCGAGAGTTTGCGGATTGTGAATTAGGCAACCTCCCCACCCTGGGCCATGGGTCACGTCTCATTGTGACCTTCCCAACCTTGATTTGGTTTCCACTTCAGGGTCCTTCACCCAAACATACGCCTAGCAAGCTTACACAGTTTGACATATTGGAAAACCGAATTCGGTTTTGTATTCTGACCAACTAACTGCTCTAATATTTAGGAGATATCGGTATCAAAAATAGCAAACTCACGAAAGCATAATATTAACTAAATAAGGTCAGATAGTATCGATGTTCCAAGTCACTGGAGAGATTAGAAAGTTACAATTAATTGGCAATATTTCATTAAATACACATAATACGTACATTCACAACAAACTACAAAATGAGTCACGATAAGAGATACAGTCGTCGCAAGTCCATAGAGCCTGAACACATTTCATGTACGTTTTAATTAAATGTATTTTAAGATCATGCCTTTATTAAAAAGGTCACCTTCATTGCCATTTAAAATGAAAATGTGATGCTGTTTTTTAATTTGTGTATGGTTACTTAAATTTTGTTTCTACGTCAAACCTCACTGGAAAGTGATGATAATCTGTTGGCTGTATCGATATATATATATAATTATAACTTAAAAATTAATACCTACATAATATTATGTGTATTGATTTTTGCCAATAAAAAAAAGAAAAAAAAAGATGATAATTATGTATGTTATCAATAATGTATGCCATTGCCCCATCCCTTTAAATTGGTTAAATAAAAGACTGGCATGATTATTTTTGACAATAGATAGTATGAATACAAGTACAAATTAACGTTCTTCCAATGCATTATAGCATCGCTCTTGTTCGAGTTCATCTCTTTAATTTAGGTAAATAAGTATTACTCGATTTCAGTTATCGTTTTATCCTTCTTTATTTTATTAGTAACACGATTTAGATACAATTTTAAAATGTAGTTTATTTAGGGCTGATTTTTCAATCATCTCATAACTTTATTCGAGGAATAATTTTGAAATTTTGACAGTTATTTCATTCAAAATCTGTCAAACGTCAATTTTATACCTCGAATAAAAGTTATCCTGTGATGGAAAAATCAGACCTTAGTGAACATAAATAAAACAAAAAAAAAAAAAAAAAAAACTGCACAAATTAATAAGAAATCAGAGAACAGACGTCATCACTTGATATGGCAGCAACTTTGGAGTTACGAGTACTGCAGAACACACAACTGGGTATTTTAAGGTTGAACGGGTTGCTTTTCTTATTATGATCTCATTATTAAAGGACAATGCCCACCTGGCCAAGAGAGCTTATTCGAAGTAAAAACTACTATGACTAGAGGTAACATAGTGCATTTTAAATGATTCGAATGCTAAAACCGCTTTAAATCGCTATATATTATTCATTATAAAAACGAATGATTTGACGCTGCGAAATGCGAAGTTTAAGTCTAATTTGATCTGAACTATCTAAGCCATATTTTATTTATTCAACAATGCTAATGGCAATTTATTTGCCAATGTCAGAAGTTGCATTTTTTTTCTAAATACCTATATGTCTTATGGACGCCGAATATTAATCATCGAAACATACTATTTAACACAACACAATTAAACCAGTTGGGATAAAACTAAAAAAAATACATCTCTGCTCATCACATGTTTATTAACTTAGTAATTATTGAATGTGGTATGCGGTTAGTAGCTAATTCAATTAGGATTTCCACTGACAGGCTAAAAAGACTGGTAGGTACAGTCGACCGCACGTCGATGGCAACACTGGCCTAGCGTATACGGAGTTTTAATATAATAGAATAAGGACCTTTGTACACATCGTTTTTCTTGCCGTGAAAAACTACGGCTTATTCACCGTGTGTAGGCACGGTCGTCGAGTGTTGTAGGGATCACTATGAAAACTTGTTGATGGACATGCTTTTTCTACGGCGCGGTTTTTTCGCCATGTGTAGGCACGGTTGCCAGTTTTGTATGCATCACTATGGAAGCTTATAGTAGACACGTTTTTTCTACGGTTTATACGCGGAATGTAAAGAAACCGTTCCATGTGCAAGGGCCAAAGAAGCCAGCTTATACTGGGTACCACTGACGTGTGGCCGACTGGCAGCGACGTGTACAAGATAATTGAACTTTATTATTTCCGGAATATATATATTTATTTATGGTTGTGCCAAAAAAAGACAAACAAATACAAAACTTGTCCACTTAAAAATTACACGTAATCATTGAGTAAATACTTTTCAATCACCATCCCCATTATTCGATTTTTTTTCTGTATCTAATAATTTTTTATTGGTTATGTATTGCGTTTTTTGTTGGTTATGGTGCAAAACGGGGTGGGCAGGAATGGGCATGGTCCTTTGATTTTTCCAATATCAACGATTTTACCAGGAAACATAATAAGAAAGCAAGTGGGCGGACAAAGGGCGATCTGCTCCACCAAACGCGGACATGCTCGCAGCCTCGTGTCTGGGGCTGCTCGGTCGCAGCGGCGCAGCGCGCGGCCGGAGCGACCGAGACAAGCGTGAGCTGACAGTGGCGAGTACCATGAGCACTTCGGAGACGGAGCTGATAGAGAGCACATACATGGTGACGCCCACCTCCACTGGCGGACCTGCAATCAAGCCCAATCGTGAGTCGCGCGCGCGCCTCGCGCCGTGAAAACCAAACCAGAGGTCGGTGACGTGCCCCATCGCCGGGCGAGCGGAGCAAAAGGGACGCGAGAGGCGCGGGGTGCCTGCGGGTGTCAAGTGAACGATGCTGGTGCACGTAGAGTGCGGGTGCGGCGCACCCCGCCCTGTTAGCTGCACGCGTTACGCGACATAGGTCAACCGCGTGGCCGTGTGTCGCGCCTACACCGATCACAAATGCAATCGAACCGTGGACACGGGTGCTACGATGAACGGTTAATGCTGGTGATAATGCTAAGGGATAAAATCTTGCAATGTATGCGTTGTGTCTTTAAAATTGCTTTGAAAATAAGATACCATTTTCACTTCAGATAGAGAGCTGATGGAGAGCACGTACATGGTAACCCCCACTTCCACGGGTGGTCCTGAAAACGACACAATACACAACACATAACAAGTCTTAGTTATCCGTAGTAATAGCTGTGTTTCTGAGTTACCTCAATGAGCTCTCCAGTTAGTTAGAATATTTCTTAAGCATTGTATCAAGCCACACAGAATGAAGAAAAGGAACGCGCTTAAAACTTTGGCGAACCTAATAGCTTGGCGACGGCGACGACATTATGAAGCTCCTAGTTGCTAGTTATGATGACTGTTGATGTTATGAAAGTTTCTGTTGGTGTTTGTACAAAGTACTAAGTTTATATATTTTGCCTTTTCTCTAAAATCATCGATTATTAGGCCGTTATACAAGGTCAAACTAAATTATATCTAAACAAAAACAAAATTATTTGATGTTCTTTTTGGGTCATTGCCCCTGTATGGTGACCAGCTGTACCCATCTTGTCTGCGGAATTTCGCTAGCTTATTTAATTTGACCCTGTTAAAGAGTACAGCATAATAGATATGATTTATTTACGAAAAGATAAAAATATAATACTTATATAGTTTTAGGGCTGATTTTTCAATCGACAAATATTTTTTATTCGTAGAATAAAATTGACGTCTGACAGATTTTGTATGGAAGAACTGTCAAAAATTTAAAATTATTCCTCGGATAAAATTGTCTGGCGTTGGAAAAATCAGCCCTTAACCGAATATCCGTGCGTTAAAAAGAATTTGTTCCTCAAATAAAAATGACATACCTAGGTATTCGTTAGTATATTTTTAATGTTTTATGCAATTATAAAATCACTTTTCCCTATTATTTTATATCTACCAGTTGAACTCGAAATCAAAGTTATTTATTTCATGTTATAATTGTTTTGATGAAAAAACGTTATAACATAATAAATATAGATAATATTAATATTTAACGCTACTAATATTTACATAAGTTTAAACATATATCCTAACTTAAACCTATTACCAAAGTAATTAATGGTGTCCAAAAAGTGTCCACATTGCTGTGGACTGGTAATGTACCGAAAAGACGGGCGGCATTGGGACGTTATATGGCAATGCTTAGCGTCTGGCTAAGGCACAAGCCAACCTATGCCCCATTCCACCAGATAAGATCGATAATCGATATCTCTGTGTGGGTAATTTTGAATCCAAATTGTGAGCCGAAATATGACGATTTTCTTTGATTTGCACAGTCAATGCCTTTTTGGTTACCAAACTCTTTTGTACACGTAGATACATGTGGTGTGTGCTTGTTCAACAAATAAATATGAAATTGTAGCGGTATTTACAACGCGTCATACTAACGTCACGCAAATCGTCCTGCGTCCTGCATCTCGCAAGCAGAGCTTTCAGCGCAACTAGCATATATACAACGGCCCGACATGAATCATCGGGCAGTTGCCCGCCAGACACAACACCCATCTGGTCGGAGGATCTTCGCTTTTCTATGGGGGATGAGTGAACTTTACACCCCGTTCTTCATTCCTGTTGCATTGCGTTCGCATGTGGCGTTTGTAGATACCGCTACAAAATAAAAAAATGATATGCGGTGGTTTAGACTTATTGTTTCTACAATGTTTGGAAATGTTAGCACCATTGGTGGTAGAAACAGTCATAGATTCTATCTATTATATCCAATAAAAGTCCGTCTGATGTTTCGAGTAACTTTTTCAAATATTTAAAGATGAATAATTCGCGACGACAGTGCAATACCTTGTTGCAATAACTATGGATCTAGATTGACACTGAACATTTATCATCTGGTCACAGTGAATTCCATGATAGGTATAGGTATATACTAAATAATATTTGCACCATCATTATCGCATAATAATCTACATAAGTCATCATACTCGTCATATAACTATGGCGTAACATCAAATAAAAAGAAAAACTCGCCATGCCACACCGAATACCTACCTACCTAGCAACTAAATCCAAAAAACTGATTCTAAAGCTTGTCCTTATTCTCAAGGTCGTGAAAAGAGAGGGTGAGATTACAATAAGGAATAAATCGATTTTCATTAAAGCTGAATCCAGTTATGCCCAATGTTAAAAATGTCAGAGGGCGTAGTGATGGGTAGACAACGTTTACGTAGAATTTGTTCAAATACGTTGATATTTATTTACAAAGACCTAAGTAAATGCAATGGCTGAGCAGTGTTTAATGTGATGTTATAAATAAGGGCTAGCGCGCACAGCGAAAAATATCCGTATGTTTTTTCCCGCAAAATCTAAAACTATAGGATTACAGATTTGGCGTAAAAAATAGCACCGCAAGCGCGCGCACTGCGGGCAAAAATCGTATGAGGATTTAAATTCTGCGGTTTGCTGCAGATTTGTTGCGGTGTGTCGTCGCACGGATTTTTTGTCGATAGATTTGTAAGAAACTCTGCGCATTGCGGAGAAAAATTCACGCGTACGCGGTCGGCGACCACGCAGTTGTTCTTGGCTCACTCCCTCTCATAGAGAGGAGGCCTGTGTCCCAGCAGTGGGAACATTATAGGCTGAGTATGTTATCAATTACGGTTCATATATGAAAAAAAAGGTTCGGTGACATGGTGCTGTGCGGTCATGTCGTCGTTGCCTAGATTGTTTAAAATTCATAGCACTTTTTACTAAATTGTCAGATGTTTCAATGTTCATTAAGTAATAGCCCTATTTTTTTATTGGATAGTATCGGAAAAATCCCTATTGGCAGCAATGCCGAGGGCGGGATGTACTCAATAATATTTAAGTACTTATTTCCTGCGTAACGGTAAGTACACGCAGTATACGCAGATGCAGATTTTCATATGTGTATTATTGACGGGGGTTGGAATCCGAATGGGAAAACGTGCAGATATTTCTACTGAACAATCACGATGTTATTTATTCCCTTTTATTATTTCACATTAGTTTACAACAACAAAAGAAAGTTTATGTATTACACCTAATAATTAGAAGAAAGAACATGGATAAAGGATTATCGATCAAGAACTCATTAAGCTTGTCACACATCCCTTTTACATCAAAAGTAAATGAGTTTTGTTGTCTTTTTCTATTTATTAGTATCATTAGGAATTTTCGAAACATAGAAAAGGAGCCATCATCTCTACTATCACCTATTACTGCCATCAATGTAGCGTCTATAACTCTATCAATAAAGAAATGGAGAGGTTGCACATTTGTTAAATGGGAAGCACATATTGATATAAAGAAATTCTCAGAAACAAAACCTCTCTGCCTCATTACAATATTACCAATCATATTGCAGGCAATGAAAATATTTTTTTTTATAAAAGTTAAATGTATTTCATCTATTTTCTTTATGGCAATTTTTCTAACTATATAATACGTGTTTTCTGTTTTAATTATTGTCAATTTCTTGTAAATATCTTCAGGAATATCATTTTATATTCTTTATTCTTTCTACTAGCAACAAGTTCGATTTGTCTGTTGCTGATCTCATATGATGAGGGCATCTAAATGCTACACCGGTGATCCATCTTTTTCTTTCTCCCTCTACTGTAGTAACCATAACCATTTTAATGGGTACGGCTGCAATGTTGTTGTGTATTGTTTTGTTCCCTACTGTGGTGTTGTATGATCCTGATATTCTACTGTAGAAGTTCGTTATCTGATCTATATGCTCACCTAAATTTCTCTTTCCAACTTCACCTATAAATTGTTGGATCTACTTTCCCAAAAATGTATGCAGTGAAACTGGACTTCCCCTCTCTATATTTTTTCCTCTTTTAGATTTTAAGCACCGCATATTACCTCACCGCTGTGCACGCTAGCCCTAAGTTGCTTTTTGTTCTAACTGTATAATATGAGAAGTCATTGTTCCATCGAGACTATCGGTTTTGGCCTTTGTTTTAGGTAGGATAATGCTTGGGCCCTTAGCGATAACAATAACATTACCGGAAACTAATGCTTTGCTTTTGCTTTGTACTTTTCCTTGGCTAGATGCCCACTGAACTTGCGGGATGGAACAGCCCTATCCTAAGATTATCTGCATACCGTGATACGAACAAATTACAATTAATCCTAATTATTCAGAATAAACTATTCCATTTTAAAGGTGCTCTTCTAAAAGCGACTGTCTGCATATCGCAGCGGCAACGCCACTCAATCGGACAGGGACCCAGGGACACAAACGGTTTCTATATAACTCTATGAAAACGGCTCCGGCGGTAATGTCGCCATCTACGGGAGCGTTTACTTTTAGGAATTTGAGTGTATTTGGATTCTGGGTTTTCTGTCATCATAACTTTGATTTTGAAATTTCAACGGTCTTTTTTAAAAACTACTAATAACTGGTTTAAAACTCATACTAGATTTTGTTATAGTTCTTGTGAAATAAAACGCTACCTTTTCAAAGAAAAAGTAGCGCTTCTATTCCATTTTCCTATTTTACGCAAGTTTTTTTGCAAGGATTTCAAATTATCGTGTATACTAACCTCCATAGTTTGGTCTTACTCTTTTGTCGTAACTTATACTAAATGAATCCAAAATGGCTGAAATATTGACATCGCCGAACATCCCTCCCCCACCGGCACCCCTGAAATAAAAACATGTCATTAAAGATACAATTTAGGGCTGTCACTATATGAATTGTAGCAGTGGAAAACGGTTTGGTATGAATACGAGGGCTGCTATTTATGTATCCGGAATAACAAAGTGAAACAAACATATAGGAAGCATTCATTATGGTTTTATTGGTTTTCAAAATATTCGCTATGATGATCGATGCACTTTTGCATACGTTGGAACCAATTTTCGTAGCACTTTTTCCATTCGGATTGAGGTATCTCCAAAACGTGCATTTTTAACGCATCAACGGCAGACGCCGTTGATGCGTTAAAAATGCACGTTTCGACGACGACGACGAACGACGTCGACCATGTAATTTATTCTTCACGGTTGGGAATAAATAGATGTCGTTGGGGGCCAAGCTGTACGGCGGATGACCCGTAATTTCGATCTTTTGATCTTCCAAATACCGAGTTGTTTCAGCCGATGTGTGTGGCAGCTGCTAGCATTGTCATGATGAAGATCTGCATTGTCGGTTGTTCTTTCTTATTTCTTCAAAGACTTCTGGCAAATAAATTCTCGTGTACCATTCAGAATTAACCGTTTTTAATAAAAAAACAAGCGACCATTGGCTTCAAAGTGCTTTTTGAACGAATGACTTTTGTTGGGTTCGGCTCACCTTGGAACACCCAAACCGTTGATGTTTAGTTTCAGGATCATACGCATATATCCAAGATTCATCACCTGTGTAGATATTATAGATAGCTTTTGACGCACCCTGATTGTACTTTTGTAACATTTTTTTACACCAATCGACACGAGTCCGTTTTTGGTCAATTCTCAAGTTGTGCGGAATCCAACGTGACCAATTTTTTTTTACACCTAAATGTTCGTATAATATTTTATATATACTCTTCATACCAAAGTCCAGAGACGCTTCTATCTTGCGATATGATACATGACGATCTTGCGTTATTAGTTCCCGCACAGCATCAATATTTTGAGGTAACCTACAACAACCGATTAAGGGCGACCTTCTTTAAATTCATCGGTGAGCACAGACCACCCACGATTAAACACACTAAACCAGTGATACACAGTAGTTTTCGATGGTGCTTTGTCCCCAAAAGTCAAAGTGAGTTGATCGATGCACTAGTTTTGAGTTAGCCCTCGTCGAAAATCCTAATAAATCATAGCACGAAAATTTTCACGAGTTAAATTCATGGTGCCAAAGACCCGCAATTTTCAAAATGACTACAATCGAAAAACAAATGACAGCTACATGAAATAACTTGTATTCTTCAGCCAAAGAGTTAAAATTTTAATTTTTTTTAAATATTTTTTAAATATTGTTCTGTAATTGGCTGGTTCCGGATACATAAATAGCAGCCCTCGTAACGTTGATTGGATTCGGTACCTGGGCTTATTTATACTAAAAATACTTTCAGCCCACCTATAAACTCATCATTGGTAATAATGTAAGACGTAGTTATAATTCAGTAAAACAGTACAACCTATAAGCACACAATTTGGGTACCATACATGTGGTCGGGTTGAACGCAGCTGACTACTGTACAATATCATAGTGTCCTGAAATGTCATAGCCCAGTGCATATATGTAAGTGGTGCGGTGCGGTTCCGGTGATACAGACATATACACAACATCTGTGAGTGAAAATGACCGCACTAACATATTAATTGCATGTACGAGCTTTGCCAGTAACCATATCTAGACAATATCTGAATATTTTAATACATTCATGCAATAAGTTTCAGTTGATAATTGTACTGTGAAGGAACTTGGCCCTCTTTCTCTCTTATGCTGTGCCCGACACGGTCCACAATGTTACGAAACAACCACTTACGTTCATATTTTAGAATACAATAAACATATTGATTAATAAATAATTGTAACGGATTTTGAAGATTGCTTTTAATTTTTTCTATTATCGCGGTCTTTTCAACATATTTATTTTCCAAATAAAGTAAATAAACTTAACTAACGAATACCAAAATTGATACGTGTAGAATCTGAAATAAGTTACAGAAATATAGTTGATGCAAAAATAACTCCATTTTGATTATTCAATCGGCTTTAACTGAGTGATTTTCTCCTAATGTGTTATGCAGGTCACGCGAACCTTGCATGTGTTAGTTACGCTAAAGGTGAACATAAAGGGCACGTTACGACATTTCAGAGAAGGCACAGTGGCAACTCAATTGCTCGTTCTATATGCATGGCATAACATTTGTAATGATTTGATGATGCATGTTATGTCTTAACCGACAACCAGAGGGGCAATTCTCGTAATTTTAAGAACATTCACAGTCTGAGTCTGATCTCAGTCTCAATCTGTCAAAAATATGTCTAATTTCCCTACATTTTGACAAATTTTTGACATTTGTTTGTCGCCGAGATGAGACTGCGACTAGATTTTGAACATTTTAAATTACGAGAATTGGCCTTCAGGTTAGTTATTAGATACATACTTGTAAACATGATTCGTGGTATAAGTGTGGTGGTACAAGTTGCCTTTAAATTTAAGTTTAGCTAGTATACCTACAGTATACATCTACACTGCCAGTTTTTTTATTATATTTGTAAAGATTATACTAGAATGAGGCTGTCGCGTGCGACATTTTCAACGGCGGTAGACGTATTTCGCAGCATAAGCCAATTTTGGCACGACTTTTGATAAAGCGTTGCAGCCGAGCGCAGCCGACGATCCCCCGACGACACTTTCACGAAATAACCATAGTATTACATGAACAAGAAGCTGCCGCCATTCTTTATAAATCCCATTAGAACCTCTGCCTTTTCTAAGACAAAGAGCGAAGAATATCTGCGTTATTTTTTAACACAAAAAGAAAAAGGCCTAACGCGGCCTTAAGATTGTTTTAAAAATAAATAATACTTTGTTCAGAAGTGCTATTGTTCCTTTTGTCACAATATTTGTCCAACGTAATCTTATTTGGTCTACCAGCTGCTGTTAGGCAGACCTGTCTCGTATGCATTAGCTCAAAGGCTCAATTCAACCGAGAATTGCTTATAGGTTCTCTATTGAGCAGATCAATAAACCCCTATCTACCGCATTTAGTACCTACACATGTGTTAGATAACCCGTTAATTGCAACTTGTATGCTCTATAAATCCATTACTTTCTAGCTAGTCTGTTTCTGTGAAGAATAAACCTAATTTCTTGCTTTCTATCAATAAATTATTAGTAACTAGTAATTTAATTTAAATTTTAAAGCTATTTTCATTCGGACAGTCTCGTAACACTTTCACAGGTAATTTAATTCAGTTAAGAATGCAAATTGGATTTGATTCCATGATTCGGCTTCCGATGTAAATAAAAAATGTGATTACGCCGTATTTTTACCACAATGAGATTCCGTGAATTTTTTTTACAGTCTCTTCGTTTTTGTACGGCAGAGCGAGGCAATTTTTCTTTACTGAATTTATATGCAAGTGAATTTGGACGTAAACATGTCAATAAATAAGACTTTGTCAGTTACCTTGATTGTATACGATACGTAGATGATAATTTTAGTAAGACTTTACAATAATAGTAAAACTAAACTAACCATCCAAATATAACCGAAATATAGTATGATATTCAGTTTAAAAAAAAAAAACGTCTACAGTTTTGCATCACGACTAATTGACTGATTTATGTACAGTAATATTCTAATATTTTAGATGCCAATGGGTCAGCAATTCCGCATAGCTGTACCGTAGACAACTATCCGCTCAAATATTTATTCAAGTGACCTATTTCCAAATTCCTCGGAGCCATTCCATTTAGCGCTGCACTAAAATGGTTAAATATTATGTAGTTTAATGCAGATTCAGAATAAGGGGCATATAGGCTTTATGTATAAAATTTGATCATAGCGACTTGACACTAATTATTTTAAGAATATTTAATGGTTTCGTGCTATTCTAAAAACATCAGCCGACATGTGACGCTGCAGCTTCTATAACAATGTTGGACACATTGTAATCACCTTCTGCAATCTCTTAGGAAAATCTCTAAAAACTATCCTAGCCAGCTAACTGTCGTGTCAGCTTGAACTACTCGACAAAGGCCCATGCTATTATAAAGACTAACTTGCTAGCGAGGTGCAGGCTACACCAGACGTGCTGTAGTATTATCATTCTGGAAATTCCAATATGTTTTAAGAGGTTTTTTTTAATAATTCATAGGTTCGTGTTTGACCACTATCTCATCTGATGGTTTTGTTTTCCACTTACGGATGACTTTTCAAGTCAGATAACTTATCTAAAGATTAAATCTGACAGTTTGACACATTCTCATTTTTCATACAAAAGCTGTCAAACCGCAATATTTATTCCTCAAATAAAAGTTATCAGAGTATCGAGAAATCAGCCCTCAATGTTCATTAGGATTTAAGGAAAATCGTATTTTTACGAAGCGCTATAAAAAAATTAAATTGCCAGTCGACAAACTTTTTTTGTGGCTTCGAATAGTATTTTTCAAAATAGATTGTCGACTGGCAATTTAATTTTTTCATGCAAAAATAGTAGGTTTTGCTACTTGCTGTTTTATTTAAGAAAATGCCGCAACCGCTCTTATATTTTCTAGAATGCAAGGAGCAATAGAATATATCTACACGTGCCTGTAACTGTATGCAAGTCCGCTACTGATCGCTGATAAAACAGATGTATGCGCAAAGGCATGTAAACTACTTGCAAACGTACTTCTGTGCAAGATACTGGAATGTATATCCATATCTTGAAATAACAATAAAATATGGCATTGAAAATAATCTTTACCGTTTTAAATAGACATAGACGTTTGGTATTTCAACTGTGAAAAGATTAAGGCCTATTCAATTATGTGACCCAGATGCGGGTGAGGAAAACTATTTTAGGGTCACGTTTTCAACGAGTTAGTGTTCCTGATAAAACTTTGCCCTTTAGTACAAATATCGAACCTGACATACTGGCACTTTTAAGTTATAGGACAGACATTGACAACAGATATTGAAAAAAATTGCTCGGAAAATAGTCAGACTGCCTTACATTCCCATATCTTTCATTCCCATATCTTTCATTCCCATATCTTTCAGTCAAGAGCATAAAAATATTACTATGGACAGCGCGGCAATAATATCTGACTTCATGATTCATCCATTAATACCGGCCGAGCTGTCCATAGTGATATATTTATGCTCGTGGCTGTACATAGAAAGTATTACACGGTTTGGGTGTTAAAAATTTCATCCATACAAACTTTAAAAGGGTTTGTAGATACTTTCCGACACTAACGGTGATTCGAACAAGAATCCAAAACTTGTCAATTTACCATATCTCCGAGGTATTTTTATACCTGCTATGTGTGAAAGTTTGATGTTGCATGGAAACCGATACGTGTAGGTTACCGGCCAACTTTTACTTTGTCGGCGGAAGTACGGGCGTTTATCGCATAAAATGTTCTACAGGAATGCCGCCAGTGGAAAATGTTGTTGTTTGTGCGGGCGGTAATTTAATAAGGGGAGATTTAGTTTGAGAATGTTTAGATTTTGTTATAAAAAATGCTTAATGGTTAACTTAAATTGTAGTGTTTCGATGTAAAAATAACGGCCTCGTTGGTTTAGTGGTCGTAAGCGCTAATGCTGAACATGATTTCTTCGTATAGGTAAAACCAAACATTATGAAATATATATAATATAATATGGAATATAGAAAATCTAATATAGATATGAAAATCACATTAATAACATCATTAAAAAGGTAATGAAAACGGTTGGGTTTATCAACAGAATTGGCAAAGAGTTTAAGGGAACCTTGGCGTTGAAAGTGTTCTATAATACATTTGTGCGCAGCCTCGTAGAATATGCATCTCCCGCCTGGAGTCCGACTTATAACACATATATAGACCGTATTGAGCGCGTTCAGAAAAAAAATACGAGGTGCTTGCGGTTTAAAGACCACAAATGTCCATTTAGAGCCGATTACCCAGTACGGCTAAACCACTTCAAATCAGACTCATTGAAACAACGCAGAGCTTCAAATGACTTGACAATGCTGTATAAAGTTGTAAACGGGCTAACATCAATTCCAGATCTCCTTAACAAAATCAACCTAGACGTGCCTCGTCATTCACATCTCCGGTCCAAGCGTACCTCTACGACGTTTGCCACTAAGGCGTGTCGCACAAATCTGGGCCAGCATGCTCCCTTAAACAGAATGTTGACCTCTTACAACAGAGCCTGTTCAGTCGACAGTAGACCTCTTACAACAGAGCCTGTTCAGTCGACAGTCGACAGTATATCGATATTTTCTTTGATAGTCTGCCAATATTTACAAATAAAATCAATAAAATTGTCCTGTAATCAGCTGCCTACTTTTACTTTTACATAAACAAATTGAATAATGATAATGTAATTTTAATATATCGCTGCTTAAATTAAAAAGGGCCACAAGTCGAAAAGTCACTTTTTTACAGCGTCAAAGTTTTGATATCGCTTTTTGTTTATTATTTGTATTAATGTACGTTGTATAACTATGTGTTATATATCATCGGATGTATATTTTAAGCCTCTATTTGTCTGTAATTATATTTTCTATAAGTTTTACCCAGTTAATAAAAACATCATATAAGTCCCTTTTGATTATAAAAAACATATATAATGTTTATGAATTTTATAAATAAAAAGCCATAACTCAAACAAAAAATAAGTTTTATTGTGTCTTTTCGTATAATGTTTTTTGTTTATTTATGCTAGGTTTTGTTTATAACTAAATGGTAGCATATTAGCAATACCATGCAATAAAATTACAAAAAATCAACCATAAAAACATACAAAGCAAATAAAAAATGTACATTTTTAAATGTACTTTTAGAGCTAATCTCAAGATATCCAGCATTTTAAGTGGATTATCCAATATCGACACCTAACCGTGTCACATACAAAAACAAAACTTAAAATTAAATCAGCTTCTAAAGAAAAAAAATTACTTATGTAAGTTAACAAAACACAAATTGCTTATAAATCTAGAGATTTATAAGCAATTTGTGTTTTGTTCTAATAATTTGTTAACATGGTGTGCTAGAGCACACCATGTTAACAAATTATTAGAATGCTTATTTATAAATCACAAATTAAAAGGCGACGTAAATCTTTGACTTACAATGAGATATAATATTATGATTAATATTAGGGGTTAAAGTATGAAATTGCCGATTAGTTTTTTTTTAATTTAACATGTTTATTTGATCAAAATAATTACCATTATTATCTATACATTTCTGCCATCTAATAGGAAGGTCATTTATGTCTTTGCGATAGAACTCCGGAGATCTAGATTCGACAAACTGTGTAAAGCATTTTGTACTGCCTCCTGAGAAGAAAACTTTTTATCACGTAGAAAATTGTCCAAATCACGAAAAAAATGGTAGTCCGTTGGAGCAAGGTCTGGCGAATACGGAGGGTATCGAATGGTTTCTAATTGCAGTTCCTGTAGAGTTAAAACGGTTTCTCGTGCTGTGTGAGGTCTCGCGTTATCATGGAGCAATAATGGTGAAGATAGATTCATGAGTCGGGGCTGTTTCACTGCTAGTTTTGCTATCATTGTTCAGAGTTCGGCACAGTAGACATCTGCCGTTATTGCTTGACCAGATCGGAGAAAGCTATAGTGAATAACACCATGCTGAGACCACCAAACAGTTACCATTACCTTTTTATTGGTAAGCTTTGCTTTAGGACATTGTTGCGGCGTTTGACCTGGGGCCAGCCATTGCATTTTTCGCTTACGGTTATCGTAAAGAATCCACTTTTCATCAGATTTCACAATTCGATCCAATATTCCTTCATTTCTGTATCGATTCAACAAGGCAACACAAGTTTCACCACGCATTTCTTTCTGCAGATCTGTCAAATCATGAGGCACCCATTTCTCATATTTTTTTATTTTATTGATTTGACGCAAATGAGTCAATATTGTTGGTAACGTAAGTTTAAACCATGACGCTAATTCCTGGGTAGTTTGACTCGGATCGGCTTCCACCATCTCTTTCAATTCATTGTTATCACCTGTGTGGGCGGTCATCCACGTGGTTCGTTCTTCAAATCAAAGTTTCCATCACGAAAGCGTTTAAACCAAAATCGCACGGTGCGTTCATTAGCAGTCCCCTCTCCAAACGCAACATTGATATTGCGAGCTGTTTCTGCCGCGTTCGTTCCGCGCGGAACTCGTATTCAAAAATAACTCGAATTTTCGAAGTATCCATCTTTCTTGTCTAAGCTGAATAATAAAAACAACTGAAAGTCGATAATCGAATGTTGCACATTTTTCAAAAGAAGAAGTCAAGTTTCACTCAAAATCTCAAACCATGAAGGTTCTATGTCAATTCGAAGTACCTCGTGTTTTATTGTAAAATAAAACGGAAATTTCATACTTTAACCCCTATTATTAATTAGATCATCACAGTAACTTCTCTTAAAAAACTTATAACTAACACTTCAAATTATTACTCTACTGAAATCAGTCTATGGGTTTCAACCAGTCTAAGCAAATCGTAGTGTTAGTAATTATACTAACTTATTATTAATTGAGGAAACTTAAATTAAAGATTTGTATAAAAAGTTTTATAATTGACCTTGATATTTGACCTTGCATCAATATTTCATTTAAAACTTAACACAATAATTACAACCTTGTTTAGATTTTAATTATTGTGTTAAGTTTTAAATTTAAACATTGTACATTTGTATAAATAAATACTACCACAGTCACCATAATTTTATATGCAAAACAGAAGCATTCCAAATACTGCACTTATCTTCAATACAATAATAATAAAACACATTTTATTTTAACTCAAAATGGACATATCACAAAATACGGCACTTTTCCTTATGAGATAATGTTATTCTTACATGTATTTTTAAATCAATACTGTCGTATTTTGAAATGTGGCACTCTTCACTATAACTTTCGATCCAAGTTAAGGCCTTTTTCGGAATGTGGCCCTTTTTCACATAACAAGCGTGCGCTCGCGCTGACTGCAGGGTAGCAACTGGGAAGATGACGGCTTTGGTCTGAAGTTAGCCACCAAGTGTCAAAATGCTAAAAGGGCTGTTGTGCGATTACCCTCATTTTTATTGCGAAAATACTGGGTGTCTTTTTCGAATATAAAAATATAGGCAGAATTAATACGATTTTTGCTTTAAAAAGTATTAGTAATTTTTTCGACTTGTGGCCCTTTTGAATTTAAGCAGCGATATGTGTATACTTATATATATTTTTTTTAATTCAATAATGTCATCAATGTGTCAATCATTTAATTTTATTTTATTTGAATTTAGTTTAATTTGCGATATGTTATTATTTTTTCTCTTTTAATTTTGATCTATATAATTTTTTTTTTCGTCTTTTTATTACGTACCAGTTTTCTTACCTTATGTGCATTTATTTTATTATGATTTTGTATGGTTGTATTGTATTAGTGCAATGTGACTAAATGTATTATTTTTTACTTTATTTTATGTATAAATTGGGTATATATAAATGTTTTGCTAATATATATATAATTGTGTATGTATAAATGTTTTGCTAATATTCTAATAATTTAATGAATTGATTACCTTTTAATGTGAATCTTGTGCATGCCTATAAGTGATGTATTGGAGACTCGTGATTGCATATTTTTACTACCCTTATAAATATATCATTGGCGTGCCTTGCTTAGTAAATAAATAAAACAGGAATACACAAATAATAACAAAATTTAATAATAATGAAAACACTTTTAAGAATTACATAATAATTACCTGCATATTCTTACGAAATACATAAAGTAACTAATATACTATAACCATTATACACAAACCTAATAATATATATCCGTAATTATACACCCAATTAAGCACATCTAATAATATTTAATTGTTTGAATTGCCACTTAGCTCTCTTCCTCTCTCCTAAATTTTGCTGTTCCCGACAGGGTCCATATTGATCTTTTAGCTTGTATATACCTTTTATGTAACACATATGGAATGCAATAAAGATTTGATTTGATTTGATCAATTCCTGAGATCGATTTAAAGATCGGGCAAAGTGTTATTTTATGCGGATTTTCCACCGCGAACTTTTTAATAGCATCTAGTCTAGATTTGCGCCCGGTTCATGGTAATAGACTCGCCCCTTATTACATGAGACTTAAAACAACTCGTCAAATGTAGGTCTACTAGGTACACTTCTGTCTAACCCTTCGGGGACAACATGCGTGATGTTATGTTGTTGTGCAAAAATAGGATAAGTTGTTAGCTTTAATTTAGCTTAAATTTTTTGACATCATAAGTTTTTATGCATTGTAATTAGTTACAAGTTATTTATTACAATCATACGAGTAGATATATTTACCACTAAATGCTTATGCAATTATAAAATAGATTAGGGGGTGAAGATTTTTCATACCAACGAAATTCACCCTAGATTTCGTTTGTATAAAAAAAAAAAAATAGTACCATGTAATTGTTTATGAAATAGTAACCCTGAACGTAAAACTAAATTAAAGTTTTTATTAACTTTTTATAATTTAAGCTCAGTGGTTCCTAATTTAGCGCAAAATTAACATACTGTCGGACTGTAATGATAACGGAAATCGATTCAGAACCTGATTCTGAACAAAGTACTACTGGTACTACTTTCTGAGGGGCAATTCTCGTAATTTTAAGAACTTTCAAAGTCTGATTTGTCTCAGATCTGTCAAAAATGAGTAGACCGTCACCTCCTTCTGCGAGCATTAGGAGGTGACGGCCTCCCATGCACTCTGCCATGGCCTGGACTAGGGCCGGACGCGAGAGATCGCCACCGCCGATCGCCGCCACGAGGACACGGCGGTGCTCCGCCCAAGCCGGGCAGACCTCCACCGTATGCTCCACCGTGTCCTCCGGGTGATCCACACAGTGGTGACACCCTGGCGTTTCCTCTCGCTTTATCCTGAACAGGAACCTCCCGAAACTACCGTGTCCGGTGAGGACCTGCGTCAGTCGGAAGGATAGGGCGCCGTGGCGCCTCTCTAGCGAGTCCTCAAAGAGGGGACTTATCGCCGCAATTGTGGCGTGCCCAGATGGATGCATGCCTCCGAAAATTTTAGCCACACGATTGAGATATATTTGGACTACTATTCCGAGATACAAAACGTTTGAGTCGGGCTTGGATTTATTGTCTATGCAATCTAAATCGTCCCCTATTTACACAGTTTGGTAACACAAAATATATAGGCATAAAAAGGCATAAAGGCTTTTCGCTGAGACAAAAAAAAAGCGCACATCTGTAATTATTAAAAATTATCTGTTGGCGCACTTTAATACAGGAACATTTTATTATTTAAAACTGTGTCCATAGAGTTTCTTGCCCGTTCTTGTTCTTTGTCTTTGTTATTTATGTTCTGTAATTTGTATGGTGTACAATAAAGAGTATTCTATTTTATTCTATTCTATTCTGTAGGAACCTACTACTCTTTAGAATGGGCAACTAGCTTCATCGTACTGACTGCTCGACTTCTTGACAATTCAAAAGTGCCTGTAGGTTTAATTGAAACAAATGCTTTGAGTTTTTAAACAAAGTGTCGTATAGAGACAAGTAACTAAACTTATAAAAACCAAAGGAAAAATGAAATTAAAGAAAGGGAGGTAGAAAACAATTAAAGGTATATTTATAACTTTAAGATGGAGATGGACTAAGAGAGGTGTGTAGTTTGTGGAGGTGAGGTGTGTGGATGACGATGCGTGATAGGTGGGCTGAGGAGGCTGAGGTGGAGATCCAGATGGAGGTAGACGCAAGGCAGGTGCCGGTGACAGATGCAGGTACAGATGAGGGCAGGTCGCTGGTGCGTGTGTGGCACGGAGGACACTCGTAGGAGGGCCCACGCAGCAGGGCAGGCTGCAGCACGGCAGCAGGAGCCGGCGCAGGTACAGGTATAGATGAAGTGCAGGCGGAGGACACCCGTTGGAGGGTCCACGCAGCAAGGCAGGACGCAGCCCGACAGCAAGAGAGAGAGGCACGACAGAGACGCTGTCAGCCCGCCAGGTGAGGCGGCCCTCGGATGAGGCGCGGCCCAATAGTAACAGGAGCCCTTCACGGAGGACGGAGGACGGAGGCGTAGGTAGGGTCCGACAGGTACCGGAGCGGAGAGGTACGCTGGGTAATAAATAGGTAGCCCTGGAGTATCAGGCTCTTAGTTGTATTCGCTTTAGAGGCGAAACCCGAACTGATCCTTGGATTGCGTGGATCTATAATGTCAGCTCGTAGAATAACATCATGTAGAAAATATGAATTTGAGTTACGAAGATGGCCAGTAATTAAATATAATAAGTATTCATGTCTAATTAGCTAAAAAGATACAGGCAGGTAAGAATTTGAAAGAAAGGTTGCCATGGCGAAGTATTAAACGTCATTGTCAAAGCTGTCATAATAAAATATATTATTAATAAAATACGATAAAATCTATAGTTATTTTGTATTAGAAGTATAGTGATTATAGGAAAAATGATATCCATCAATGTGGGCGAAATTACCAACCCTTGGATGTCACTAAATCATCGTAGTGTCATCTTAAAGATGGAGCTGTCTGTGTACTGATTGTGGATAAAACGTGTCGTAATAAATAATCAGATCAGCGCCTAACGGTAACAGAATGCTTGTTCTGACGTGGAGGAATTAATGAAGATAACTGTGAGTATGTACATTATGTTACAAAAGTAAAAAGTACGCGTGTTAAAGTTACTGTATAAAACACTGAACCTAAAAACGCTCCAATAGAGCCACTTAATTCAGTAATGTTTGTTATTTTATTTTAAGTTTTTTAATTATAAATAATAATAATAATCTGTGGCCCGACTGTCAAGCCCCAGTGAAAAAAAAATTTACTCCGATATTTTTTAGTATATTTTAATATAAATAATTTGATATGATATGTGTTCCTACACTATTTTTATGACCGGAATTTCATACCTATACTACGAGTATATCATGATGGATCTAACTGAATACTACAATGCCGACACGAAGTCGGGCACGACAACTTGAAACCACACACCCAACACCTTCGGGTTCCTCGCTCAGCTCCGCCTCGCAGTTGCCGGAACCTGCTCCAGACGTGAGTCGACTGATACCGGCCGCTGCAGTTGCGTCGAGCTTAAGCGACGAATACTTTTCGCCGCCGACGACACGTCCACCAGTAAGTACGTCGACGCGGAAGAGGTCGACCACCGGCCAGCTTACGAGGCCCACTGGCCTCTGATAGGGTCCCCGCTACCGGTAGAAGTATGCAGCGCATAAGATGGACACAAACTGTCAATGAAAATGTCATACGCGCATACATTGGGCCTACAGAGGAGGGAAGTAACTTGACGGCGTACCGTGGTCGGATGCTCTCTCTGTTTCAGGTGATTGAGCCAGCTGTCAACGTGTTGGCGCAACGACTGTCGGATCAGATGCGGGTCATCCAGCGTAACCATATGCTGGATGACGTTGTACTTGATCGACTACGGTTCAAATCACGGAATAGCCATGGTGCGCCTGCTTCGTCATTGGTAGCGGTGCAACTGCAAAATTTACCTAGTTTTTCATCGCGACTCAACCGCATTTATTGCACATTATTGCACATTGTACTAATCTTGGGAACTCACGTATATAGATACGTGAGTTCCCAAGATTAGTGCAATGTAAGATTGAGGAACGCTTTGGAGGATGCTTTCCGTGAGTACCGCTCTATTTCGCCTGGACTCAGACCACGTTTACCTTGTTTGCCCATGCACAAGAAAAACAAGGCACTGGTGTGTGCTCTAGACTCACAGCTGTCAAATTGCTTTAATGACAGCAAAGACCTCACCGATACCCATTCAATCTTGTATTGTGCTGTTGCGGCAGTTCGTGTAGCTCTTGTCAAATTTCCAAACAGTGACAGAGCTACACGACCAAAACCAACTGTACCATCTTGGCAGTGCAGGATTGAGCGTCGTATCGGGGAGACTAGAGCACTCATCGGCAAGCTAATCTGCTTCAGGGAGAGCAATACTCGCCCTCGAGTGATGCGCTTTGTGAGGCGGGCGTTCTCGAGGACTGGTATTAGTTCTGGAGATTATTTGTCCCGCGTCACAGAGCGTATCGACTTCCTGAAGCAGAAGATCTGTGCATGGGCAAACCGTATTCGCCGGTACAGGTGGACAGTGGAGCGGTACACTCAGAATCACACAATCCAGAACGATGAACTTTTGCATAACACATTACATCATTGGCCATCTTGTAATTCCTTACATCATAATTTCTTTAGTGCATGTTGGGTGCGCGTACGTCAAATAGGACGCTTCGGAAATGTTGCCACTACATAAAGCGTAAAACGTTTATTGAGGGTGAAATGTTGCCACTACATAAAGCGTAAAACGTTTATTGAGGGTGATATTCTCTTAGCATGTATATCCTCCTTTTTGTTTCTTTTTTTTATATTCCTGTTCGTTTCTATCACACTTAAATTGGATTGTATTATTTTGCTTTATGTACGCTGTACCAGTACAGCGTCCTAATAACTGTTTACTTTAAAAAATAAAAATATTCGTTTTATACTTGTTGATGAATAATTGTTTGCTGCCCCGGACGACGTCATTACGTCGGCGCCGGCTGTACTGAAAACCAGCGCTGGGGCTCTGTCTTGCATAGGGTCGCAGCATAATGCTGAGCGGTAGCCGTTTTGCGTGGATGTGACGCATGTCAACCATTTTGAATTGTTTTTTTTTCTTTATTTTGTTTTTATGTTCTTTTTTCCGTCATGTTTACCGCAAATAAACGTTTTTTCTTTCTTTCTTCTTCATGAAAGGTGGGTTTACAGGGATTGGAAACGACCGGTCCAAGGTGTGACTGACTCGCACCTACCGGATGATGACGCGATGTGTTCATTCTGACGAAACATCTGGTCTGTACCTGTCAGTCGAGCGAGCAGATAAAGAGAGCGTGCGAACTAATACCTAAAGGGGGCACTTATCATCAGCCCCCAAGATATTGCTCGTGCAGTCCGTCCGTTGCCTAGCTGGAAATCTCCAGGGCTGGACGGGCTGCACAACTTTTGAATAAAATGGTTCCAAAGGTCGCACGCTCGCCCCCCTGGCATCCCAGTTCCAGTCAACCTTAGAGTCAGGGTCGCTGCCCTGCAACGACAGGAATAACCCACCTGCTCCATAAATCATGTAGTACCGCGGATCCCAAAAATTATAGACCGATCACTTGTCTACCGACGGTCTATAAAGTTCCTTCATCCATTTTGAGAGCTAAAATGAATAAACATCTGTATGTTTATTCATTTTAGCTCTCAAAATGGATGAAGGAACTTTTAGGAGTTAGGAGTTAGTGTCTATACACTAACTCCATCATGTCTGTCTCTCAAAATGGATGTAAGAACAGGTCCCGCGGTACTAAGGAGCTACTCCTCATAGATATGGCCATTAGCCAACAGGTTCGTCGTTCCCGAAAGCATCTGTCGTCATGTTGGATAGATTATAAGAAGGCCTATGACTCGGTGCCACATAAATGGCTCATGAGGGTGATGGAGTTGTATAAAGTAGATACAACTCTGCGCACCTTTCTGATGACGTGTATGGGGCAATGGAAGACGGTCCTTCGCTATCCAGGATGTCGAAATATCCAGAGGAATAGCGAGCCGACAAGGATCGAGCTAAGCATATTCCAGGTCGCCCTGGAATATGCCTCGCTCGATCCTTGTCGGCTCGTTTGCAGCAGTTTGAGTCCGCTTTGGTTCTGCTTAGCCTTGAATCCTCTTAAGCACGCTGCTGGAAGATTCAGGTCTAGGCTATCGGCTGAGTAGAGCTGGTCAGGTTATCTACATGGATGACCTAAAACTCTTTGCCTCCAACAATTTGCATTGATGGAGCTACTGAAAATTACTGAAACTTTCAGTAGCGCCATCAGGATGGAATTTGGTGTGGACAAATGTGCGGTCAATGCATGACCGCACATTTGTCCACACCAAAGTAAAGCGAAGGGAGATTGTGAAATCCGTGGGAACTCAACTCTCGGATTCCACAAAACTTAGAGCCCTCTCCGCATCCGAAACCTATAAGTATTTGGAAGCGTTGGGCATCAATGTTACTGACATGAAGCAATCGTTGAAGGAGCTCTTTTTTGGCCGCCTGAAAAAAGTACTTAATAGTCTTTTATCAGGCGGAAACAAGGTTTTAATGTACTCTTTCAGCATACTCAAATGGACTCAGACCGAACTCGACGCCCTGGATATGAGGGTTCGTACGCTGCGGACTGCAAATCGAATGCATTACCAACGGTCATCGGTAATGAGTCTGTATATCCCACGAAAGTGTGTAGGTCGAACCTTTTTAAACTTCCACAATCGCGAGATATGCAGTCTCAGAGAATATTTCCTAGAAACCGACGTGGGGATGCATCGAGATGTGGTCGCGGAGGACAAGGGGCTCACCCCGCTTTCCTTAGGCAAAGAGAACTGGCGCTAACCAGTAGTGCTTGACACTAATGAACGCATGGAGGTATGGCAGATTAAGGAGCTTAACGGACGCTTCTTCTGGGCCCTATATGGGTCTGATGTAGATCTACAGACTAGCGTCCGTAGCCTTGCTGCGTTTCGGTGACCTCTTTGGAGAAACAGAAGGTTTTGTCTGTGCAATTATGGACGAAGTTATGATGACAAACAATTACCGGAGATTTATTGTAAAAGACGGCACGGTTGACATCTGTCGGGCATGCCACCGGCCGGGGGAATAAACCAGGCATATTATCTCCGGGTGTTCTCGTCTAGCCAACGGAGAGTACTTGCATAGACATAGACATAACCTTGTAGCTAGGATAATCCATCAGTAACTTGCTCTGAAATACAACCTAGTGGAATCGGAGGTGCCGTACTACAGGTATGTGCCCGACCCAGTTCTCGAAAATGGAAATATCACATTGTACTGGGATCGATCCATCATCACTGACCGGACTATTGTTGCCAATAAGCCTGAAATAGTGGTGGTGGATCGATCAGAGCGACGCGCAATGATTGTTGACATAACCGTCCCTCATGATGAGAACCTCGTGAAACCCGAGAAAGATAAACAAATCAAGTATCTTGACTTAGCTCGCGAGGTTGTCGACATGTGGGATGTGGACTGAGCGATCATTGTGCCGATAGTCGTGACAGCCAATGGCTTAATAGCCAAGAGCCTCGACCAACACCTGAGGAGGCTCTCGTTGGGCAGCTGGATCAAGGATCTTGATTCAGAAAGCGGTACTTCTGGGCACGGCTCGCATTGTCAGGAGGTTCCATTCTCTGGAGCCCTGACCACCGGTAGCTTGGACCCTGTTCCCGATACATGTGGGCTACTATTTTTTATATTTTTAAATGTTTTAATACTTTTTATATTCTAATATTTAAAAATATAATTTATATGATTACATTGAAATAAAGGACAATAATGTTGTAAATTACAAGTACAATAAACGTTAATAGCAGCGGTTTATATTTAACCACGACATTATGATGATGCTTGAGCTGTTTTCGATAAAGCCCTCGTCCACAAGTGTACTCAGCTGTTTCTAAATTAACTTGTCGGTTTTTCTTTGTCTCAAAGTTACCTTACTGGTTCTCAAGACTAGAACGGCAACGGACCAGTAATTGTAACGGAATAATTAGTTTATTATAGGACCAAAACAATGTTATCTGTAATGTTAAATTCACGATTTTTTTATAAATTTACTGATTACCGATGCCACCGTATATACGGCCTTGTATAGATGGATAGGCAGAATATAATTTGTGGTCCCAAATACAAAAAAAAAAAACAGCTTCAGATAAAGAATAAGTAAGATCGTAGATAATATTATTATAATCGTACATCATCTAAGGTGTAGAATATTATTAAGCTTCAGCCAGACTTCATTGATTTTACAGGACAAACTCAAGCTTTCAAATAGTCTCTTTGTATCTAAAATTCTCTTTTACTGTTACTGACGCTATAAATAAAGAACGTTCACGAGTTACCAACATACGCACTGAACTTAAATTTTTAAGGGATTTGACGCCTTTTTTCAGCTGTCTAAAAATAGACGCCGCCGTATCTTGGAGTGAGGGCGACGCTAACCTGCCCTGCGCGGTACGCGGGACGCAGGACGCCGTTAAACGGGACATCTTTGCTCTTGTATTTTCGGGAACAGGGTTTCATTTTATTCACCCCACCGTCGATTTCCCGCGCTTCTTTCAACATTCAGTTCAGCGTGCCCCTGTACCTACTATCCGGCAGCTAATGCATATATATATAATTTTTTTAAATTTAGAATTGGTTGTTGGTTTATATACATTGAGTGTCTGTGAACACTATTTTCTGGTAAAACAATGACGCAGTTTCAATGGTTCATAGCTATGTAATTGTACCTTTGTATTGATCGATGTTGAAGCGTCCCGAGGGCAACATTATGATGTAAGAAGGAACATAGCAAAAAAAGTCGGTGTTATAAAAACATCAAGATGAGCTGTAAACGCTTTTTTCCGTAGCTTCATAATTCTTTAATTGCAAGCTTATATCCTTAGCATAACTGGAAAGCATTAGAATAAAGTTGATACCTAGTAAAGGCACCCCAAAGCTCGTTGAAAATGTATATTAACGGAAAAACCTTTTCAAATAAGTGCAATTTTGAAACCAGGTAAATTGGAAGCTTTCAAGAGTAATATTGTCCAACACTTTACTCGAAGGACTACTAAACATAATGGAAAACTGCCAACGGTGAATTACGTTGAATGTTTTCCAGTTTTATTTCCATCCTAAATATTTGCACACCACACACCTCTCATTGCTTTTACTGTTTAAATTGTTACAATGTAATACCTCCTCACATGATCAACTAAATGAAACAAAATTTAAATCTTGTATAAAACGCACCTTGCAGCCAAGTATATCATAAGTTGGGGCATAACATCCTTGTTAAAAATTCTTGGCTCAACGCTAGTCCTGCTCTACAAGGGTGCATAAACTAATTGATTAGCTTTTGAAAACATAGTAGGAGCTGCTAAAGATTGTAAAATCCAAATTTTGCGTTGTATAAATTCAGTCTCTTAGTATTGTTGAATTGCATAGCACATGTGTGAGGAGGTACTATGTACCTGCTATATATAGTTAACATTTACTGGGTAAGCTTTTCATTGAATGGAATGTACCCTGGCGGCTCAGAGTACGTCATGCTCACTCAGATGTCTCGCTGATGGTAGCGTTTGTGTTGGATCATTAAGTTCCTTTCAAAACAGTTGAGCTGGATGGTGCTGTACATGTTCGTAAATGGGCGCCGTTAGAAGGGACTGGTCATCGCTTAGCTGCCACGGCTTATTTGTTTTATTTATATTTTGGAATTGTTTTGATATCTTTTTATTACAGACTCTTTTAACGTGCACGTCTTTCTACATCGTTCTCACATGTATGATTTCAACATGAATGATGTAACCAATATTTTGTAAATATATTTAGATTTAAAAGAGTGTCCGTGGAGTTCCCGTTCTTCTCCATATGAACCTAGTAAGCAACCTTCCTCTTTGTGACCGACCGGCTCCTTGACAATTCTAAAGTGCCTGTAACTTAACTGAAATAAATACTATGAGTTTGGATTTAAATTGATACTATTACAATGTAAATAATTATGAATGAGTTATAGTTGTGTTAAAACAGTAGTTTCACATATTTATTTAAATTATAGAGATTTTGCTTTAACAGTCTTGTTTTAAAAACAAGTTTTAATGTATGCCGTATTTGATTTGTTATTCGATTAGGTGAGCTATTTTAAATAATCAAGTAATAACTGAGTTTAATAAACAATATCTTGTAAATATGAGTGTGTCTCACGAAAGTAATAATGTGAAACCATATTTACGCCTCTGATTTACGTTTACCATAATTATCATTAGTAGAGCAAAGCGTAGACGTTGAAACAAACCTTAATATAGCATTCATGTAGACTTGGTGTGTGTACCTACTTTTGTAATATTGACATTTACAAGAACACGAGTCCCGCCCCCTCGCCGCCTCGGTTTACGGATCAATGCAATATGTTTAAATGTGTTTAGGCCTTTATACCAACTAATGCCAATAATTACTCGTGACCTTTTTACTCTGCTCCGAAACGTTAGGCCGCAAAATAAGGTTAAATAATAATGTAGCTTTCATATCCGCTAGGACCAGGAAATACCTACAAACAGCCACTTAACATCAAAGTATGTATTTCTAAACGAGCGTTCAGTCCACCTTAGCTGCAATGTTAAATACATAAGACGATTATTTATAAGAAAATGTTAACAACCAAGTTTCATATTTACCTATATAGCGATGTTTTACTTCACGGAAGTTAGAGATGGTCAAAATAAACTAAGAAAATACCTAAGATTTTGAACCCACAACAACCACGTGCCTTTTTGCCAAATATCACCCTGAGTAAACATTAGCAAAAAAAAATAAAAATCACCGATAGCAATTTCGACAATCATTCATATTATTGAAATTTTATCAAACAATAAAAATATTATATGAATTTATCTAAAGTCACGTTCGTAGGCATTCAATAAAGTACAGCATTGTGTCAGATTTATAACTATAGTCGTTCTAAGCTGTTTAGCAAGTCAACCTTCGAAGAAATCATGCAGTTCGTTACTATCAACACTAATAGAATAATCAATCAATTCGATGTCATTAAAAAAAATAGACAAACGCAGCTGTACCTACTTATAAACACAGACTGGAAGCAATATAGCAAAAACCCTATAAAATCGATAGATGCAATTATTAGAATCCAAAAATAAACTATTTTCTAAAATTGTCCACTAACTTGACCACATTTTCAAACTTTCCAACCACTGTATGATAGCGATAACTATTTCAAGGTTTGGAATGAATGTGAATAATCTAAGACTCCGAAAGACCGTTTTTCAGAAATCTGTAGCGTCGCGCGTAGCCAGAAAACTGTTACAAACCATTAACATGCGCCAAAAAAACCGTAGCAAACCGATATCCTAGTTGGGTACCCTTTTTGGGTCAATACGAAAATACATTTTGATGCAAGTATGCACGCGATGATATATCATGCAAATTCGTTATACTTCAGTAATTTAATCCTAAAGCTCCTAAACGGATTGAAAAATGACCCATTTATTTCTAAGAAGTTATGTAACCAATCCCATTTCGTAATGTTTACTATTTGTGGACAAGAGAAACCTTTTTTTGACCACGTAGGACGCCCTTTTTTTTTTGTTTGGGAAACCACGTAGGACCCCTAAATTCTCTTTGTCTGACTGGTTAGGTGGAATTACGATTCTCTTCTTGAAGAGGCTTCGTGGTAGGTGCTTCTATTACCGCGTCTGGCAATTGCAACAATTTTAAGAATTAGTATTTTTTTATTTAATTAAATCAAACAGGACCTAGAAAAGACGTGGTTTCAATAAGACGGAGCCAGAAATCACGAAACACAATCGAAACTTAGGAATGTTTCCGAAACAATAAATTCCAAGAAATGGTGACATTCATTTACACCAAAAATCACTAGATAAGACAGGTCATGGACGTGTCTTGATCAATTTTAAACACTAAAAATAGAGCTTGTGATACTGATACTTGAATACCGAATAAAGTATGTGAAAATTTGGTGAAAAGGGATCACTTTATAAACCATCAAAAAATTGGTGATTTGGCGGATGTTATTGTCAGTTTCATACAAAATGACAAAGCTGTATTAATAATGTACTGCATATAATTATGAAAAAATATCTGAAAACCAATTCCCATAATTAAGAACCAATTCCCATAATTAAAAACTTTCAAAATCTAGTCGCAATCTATCAATGTCAAAAACATGTCAAAAATGTAGGGATTTTAGAGGTATTTTTGACAGATGGACTGAGATCAGACTGTGAACAGGTTTAGAATTACGAGAATTGCTCCTCTGTCTGGTAATTTTCGCTAGTAAAATGGAAAGCTTTGGTAATACATATTATGTGTGCAAATTATAGATGAAATGTGTTGTCTCCTAGCAATACATGGCGCGTATCCATGGCCTACTCATGTGAAACGCTTGATATGGGCTTGCATTATTTTGTGAAAGTCGCCTGTGTCGCAGCTTTGTCTGTTTTACAGAGTGAAACGTTGTTTATCAACAATCCATGTTTTGTAAAAACATATATTTCGCAACCCAAAACTACTAAGGTTAAATATACGTACCTAACTGCATTGCTATTTTGATTCCACGGCATAACATTGTCTTCGTAATAGTTTACTAAAGTCATGTAACCCATGAATCGACCGATAAAACGGTATGGGGTAGGTACTCAATAAATATTCAGTCTCAAAAATAGTATCGAATATCGAACATAGTAGATACTATATTAACTAGATACGATCTAACCTTGCCTTGATTATGCGAAAAGATACACAAAAACGATTTAAAGTCTAAACTTTATTTGGTATTAGACCGAGATGCAAGTTTTTTCTTTTTAGGGTTCCGTACTCAACCGTACCAATGGGACCCTATTACTAAGCCTCCGCTGTCCGTTAGTCTACCCGTCCGTCTAACCGGTCCGTCCGTATCTCATGAAACGTAATAGGTAGACAGTTAAAGTTACAGAGTATGTATTTCTATTGCCACAACAAATAATAATGAAAATAAAATAGTTGTACGGGGTGGTACGGAATCCTTCGTGTGTTTTTTTTTGTAAACTATTTGGTTAAACAAAAGAAAACTAGAGTTTAAGGCATTTATATGATTTACGGTTTAAAGTAGCAGTAGCAGGTTGTCATGACTACCTAACAAATACCGTGGAATAGCATTTATACAGCAAGTATTTAAATTAATCAGAGTATCACGATAAATCATATTTCCATTGCAATCTGTAAAACCAATAAGCCATCGCTAATGGATAGTGAAAACGCGCCATTCCGTGAGTGAAGGAATTTACCGTGCGCTCTTTTATCTGAATACCTACATATATGTAATATTGGAGTAGGGGTACTCTATGTTCACATACTAAGCGTGCTGATTATGAGGATCATGCTGCAGAAGTGTTTTAAACAAAGTAACAAAGAGTTTGTGCGTAAAATGTGGTGCCATGTAATAATAAAAGTTTATTCTTTATTAAATACTTTATCGTACTTTTTTTATAGTAATCTTTACTTGTAAACTCGTTTTAATGACTTCCGATACGAATTACGTACACGAGAAAGAATTTCAAAAGTACGAGACGAGTTTGTATACGACTACAATTTATAGAGGATGTATTCATTACACTCAGATAGGTACATATTTATATTTACATCTTGATCTACGAGTATATCTATTGTAAATTAAAGTCACTTTTCGTATCTGTATGTGTGACCGCGTGGTCCTTCTAAACTACGCAACGGATTTGAAGGCGGTTATCGACATAATTTAAAAAAATGATTCCGGATGGTAAACAAAATTTACATAATATTAAAGAAATAATCTCTATGTTTCGTCAAGACGTAATAACCGTGCGAATCAGGAGCGGATAGCTAGCAAAGAATATAACGTGGCAAGGAATTCAACGTATTTTTCCTATCACATGCAAGCCAATTTCATGAGCATGCGCGTCGTAGCAATGTTGTACGGCGCTACGGCGCGTAGAGGGAGGGAGTGCCACCGCCAGTAACTTGAAAAGTCGTAGAAACATTTTTTGACAAGTTTAGCGTAGTATATAGTTAGCTGGTTAATAATAGATAGACTTGGTACTGGATCCCTGTCTTTTAAAAGACGTTGCACACATAGTCAGTGGTCTGCAATATCGTACTATTGTACAATCCCGTGAGTACTTTACGTTTGATGATTTACACATGAAGATTATAAGAATTATTAATCGTGTAACATAGCAAGCTATGAAGAATTAAAGGAATAATAATTCTGTTGCTAAAATTATGAAGCATTTGTGGTCCGCGATAATGCTGTGTGTCGTACACAAAGGGGTGGAGGAAGTTATAACGATCGTGGGCCGCCCGATACTCCCGAATATCCCGTCTGGATAGGTATTACAACTTATTCATAAGCAGAAATCTATTAACCAAAACCACTGGATGACTATTCTATTAGGTCAAGGACCACAAAATAAATGTCCTTTTATTTCTTTAGTGGGGTTCTTACTGGTTACCACTTTCGATTCGTCACGAAGGCGCGTGATAAAGTATAGCTTGACTGTAATACACCGTATCATGTGAGTTACTTAAAAATTGGTTTAATACCTAAGGTTAGTAAGGCTGACAGTTAAATACGTATTCGCGTGTAAGCCGTCGCGTGAGCACTCGATCGTGTATGCAAATACAAGTTCTGCGCGTTAAAGCAACTCGCGGAGGCAAAAAAAAAAATCGGATTTGAATTATTTTCCAGTATTAAAGTTTAATTACGTAAACATTGCACGTTATATTTTTTATAAGCGATATAGCACGATAACCTACTTTATGGTTGAAAAGAAATGTTATAATTATAAATAGACTATCGTTAATAGCATATTTTTTATTAATGAAATATGTTACTTTAGCTTTTCAGCAAAATTGCTTTCATAAAGAAAGTATAAACTTTTAGTTGAATTACCTGTTAGTTGAATGCATTACTTCAATTCTGGGAAACTTTAGTAAAAATATGAAGCTATGATGATATTGCTTTGTTCCATCGCATTCACACCATTTTTTTTTTAAAATAAAATATTATGTTCAAACCAGCCAAGTCCGTTTTGTATTTAGTACGGTTAGACCCACAATGATAACATTTTACAAAGTAACGTTTAGTGTCTCACCTCATCACGGTCCTAGCTTTCACTACAGAATAGTATAGAATTAAAAAAAACGATTAATTAATTATAAACTTCCATTTAGTAATGCACTGATCGCGTTCGCATACTGCGCAATGATGAGAACCGTAAGGATGCGGGGGCACGCTAAGCAATAGGTACGATATGGGCAAAAATTTGCTATGGTTTTTTAAGCTATTATAATTATGAACAGTAAACCGATGATTTTTTTTTTTTTTTGGGAAGATAAGAACTTATCTTGAAGTAAGCTAATTATACAAAACAGCTGCCTTCAGTAAGTACAATTCTAGCTAGTATTTGTTTAGGATAAACTTGGCTGAATTCATCCATAAATAAAACGGTCAAGTCTTACGAGTCTCTGAAATCTAGACTGAAATTAAGCCTCATGTATGATTCCCTATCTGTAATGCTAATTTTAAAACATAAGTGCCTACCGTATAAAGAAAAGGTAATATGGTAAACTAATTATATTATTTTAAAATCTGCTTTGTGTGAGTATGGGATATCTGTGTGTATATATGTAGTTGACCTTCATGATGGTTTCAAATCAAAAGTTTTACAGGATTCTAATCAAATCCATAAATTATATATTTTAAGTTTACTTATTACGTTTTGTGGCAGTGGTATTTTCCTTCGTAAATACTTAGTGGTGGTAGCTTAAATAGCTTAGTGCCAATATTGACTGCAACAAGAATTGGCACGTAGTTATGCAATTAGATACCACTAATGGGTTAAAGTTATGTTCATCGTGATTAAATTTCTATTGTTATCAAATAGCTGGAACGAGGAAAGTTAAGTGAGTAATAGGAGCAGGTTATTAATTAACTGGAAAAAGGCGCTGCGATGAAATGTTTCATAAGATTTTATTTGTGGTTTACCTAATGAACTGTTCCTTTTTTTATGGAATTTTACACTGGAATTTTACACTTTTAAGTTAAGTCTGCCACATTAAGATGTACCTCAGTTCAAAGCCCCCTGAAAATTATGTAATTAAGTGATTTGTGCGACTTCAAAAATGTTCCTACAATTCAATGTTAGAAAACAATAAATGCATATATTGTGTTATGCATGATAAAGTAATGTTATTTTCTGTAGCTACCGCGAACTATATACGAGTATATGAATTTCTTACTTTTAAGCGCAATGCCCGGTCTTTGAAGAGTTAAATGACGAATAAAAATTATTATTGACATATTCCTGCGTTCCCTGCATTTAGAATTAGTAGGTAGGAAATCCCCGCATTTTCAAAAATAGTCAATCTTCAATTTACGTTTTTTTTTTTGTTGGAAAAGAAGGAAATTCTATAACAATTAGAAATGCTCCTTTTCGCCTTAGTTTTTTTCGTAGGTTCGTCCTTTTATCAAAAAGCTTTGTAGTCAAACATAAAGGCAAATTACAAAGAACGAGTCGCCCGTGACGTCATCCGGTTTCGACATACTGTTGTGGAACTAATTATTATAATAGCAAGACCACGAATTGCGCCTCAAATAGTTGTGTTACATGTGAACACGTCCAATGAAGATTTGGCGCATGATGTGCGGAGGTTTTCGCCACATTTACATATTATGTCGACGCAATGAAGGAAAATAGTGGGGTGCACACTCACGTCTAGTACAAATATTGTGTGAATGAATTTAACAATTTTTTGCTTTGGTTTATGTCGTTGAATGTATGTATAACACCTTTTGTTATTCAAACGAAGATTACGAATGTATTTTCTTCTTTTTTACACGTAGAAAAGGTCTAAAACTGTTATTTTCGCACATGGTTACCAATCTATATGAAACCTATAAAAGGCACCAAAAACTTCTTCAGGATCCAACAAATACGCAATTAAAAATACACAACTTTCTAGCCTTTAAAACAATTAAATTTTATTTTCAAACACACCTAATATTGAAGTAGTGTTAAGTTTACAAGATGCTATCCACTTAAACTGAACATATAATTTTTTACTAGTCCTACGAATTTACTTAGAGGTACTTAGTTACTTAAGTACTTTCGATGATAAAAGACACGATTGGTATAAATTTTCGTTGTAAAATATATTGCAATAAAATAACTTGCAAATGCATTACTTTCACATGTAGAAAGAAGAGAAGTTATGATAAATTATAAAGAATTAAGTATAAATGTAGTCATACATCCTAAATCTTATTTTCTCAGTTTACTGCCCGCCGCAATTTACGATCGTCTAAGCTTTCACGGAATAGTACTAAACTCTTATATCAACGGGGACACATTGAGTTGGAAAAACTTAGTGCATAAATAGTGAAGCTGTGAGCAGCGGATGCTGGTGGTACTCACGCGACATGGTTGGCTTGCGGTAGGAAGGCGGCCGCGAACGCCAGCAGGAGCGGCGCAGAGCGGGGGCGGGCGCCGCTCATGACGCGGACGTAAGTCGCATGGGAGCTGGCGCGTGTGTCCGCGTGGCCGCGCTCGCTCGCTCGCCGCTCGTCGCCGTGTCGCGAGGCGGACTGCTGCTCCGTGTCCGGTGGCGCTCGACTGCTCCCGCCGCCGCGCCGGTATCGATCGCGGCAGGCGTGACCCGGGCCGGCACCGCCTGTCGCTCCAGCTATCGACCGTCGCGCCGCCGCAGCCGATGCGACGCGTACTCACCTCCTAATTACTACACAACCGGACTCCTTCGCATTAAAACTTCAAACCTGCGCGCGACACCACGGAAAATAAATCTGACTTGATTTTACAGACTTATAAAATTTTAAAACTTTGATTCCGATACCGTTTACGAGTTGTGTTAAAAGTAAACACTGGATTCAGTCTCAATACAGATCGGTATAACGCCTTTCTCACAATCTATTTGCCTATTCGGATAAAAAAAATGCTCTGCCATGTAATAAATCTTGAAATAGGCTCCCGAGTTAATAAGTTTTACTACTCTGATCCATGAGTTATCGAGGCTAACTTAAGTAGATTTTTACACATGTAGTTATATAGTTTCAAGGCATTTTATTATAAGTATCTTATTATTAGGGCTTAAAAGCATAAGTATGCTGTTTAAGTAATTTAATAAAGAAAAATGTAATTAATTAACTCTTAGTACTAAAGTTTACAACCAAGTATGAAGATAGTTAGAGTAGCTGCCTATTCAGATGGTTTAAAGTAATGAAATACTTTCTTACAAATGGCCCCGCTTTTGTATAACAGTAAACCTCTACCTTAGACAATAGATTAGCTGGAAAACTCATCTCTCCTCTCCTCTCCTTACAGCCACAATAATTCAAATGCATCAGAAGAATTTGTTTGTGGATTTAAAATACCTGTGCACTCCGTACTTACTCCGTGTTTATCTTTGTAAATCCAGCTACTTCAACATTTTTTGGAAATTTCGAAGTGTCTGAAAATTTTACTAACATTTATTGTCGATTGTTTTATTTCACCCGTATGACTCTCATTTCAAATTATTTTTGGAATTTGGAGGAACACTGTAATAATCTAGATCAGAATCGGTACATTATTAAATGTTGAATAATGTACCTACTTACGTAATTACTTTGAATATAGTTCCGTATAATATAGTTATGTTTCAGTTGCTAAAGATTTTCCACACGCGATCAGAGTTTAAATACAGTTCCCACGAAGTCAAATGGGAAGCAGAAAGTAAACAAAACGCCGTATGTCTATGGATTTCTTTATAGGGTGCTATTAAGGTGTCGCTGGATCGTTTTTAATAAAAACACTGAATTTTCTGCTACAAAACTGAATTTATTTTAACGGAAATAAATAGATCGGTTAGAATATTGTGAGTTGACAAAGGGAGCAGTTTTATATAGTGCATGAATTATCAAATCAGCACTATTAAAGGTATTAAGACGGAGCTTTTTTCTATCTATATAAATAAATAAAAACGTAACGCTGTTCGTTGCCAAGCGCACTTGAGAACGGCTGGACCGATTTGTCTATTTTATTATTTTTAATGTGCTTAATAGTGCGAATTAGGTTTTCTAGTAATAAAAAATTGAAAATTATAAATTATATTTATAAATTAAATAAACTTAAGCTTTTATTTGAAATTTTACCTAAGATTATTAAAATAACAAAATTATATACTTACTAAATTAACTAAAATGATTTACAAACTAAAATAAAGCGTCAAAAAATTCATCCGCATCGCTGTCGACTGGTAATGTACCCAAGACACTGGCGGCATTGCCACGTTGTATGACAATGCTTAGCCTCTGGCCAAGGTAAAAGCCAGCCCTTGGGTCATAGAAAGAGTCAACCAGTCGTTTCGAAATTTCCTTAAAAATACCATGAGCACTCGGACCCCACGGCACGAGGGTTTCAACCCCAAATTAAATTATAAATATATTTTTTTTATATATGGAAAAAACTGTCCTTTTTTCTGTGGGGTTTTTGTGTGAACTCAAGACCCCATGATTCACGATTTTGGACAGGACGACGTCTGTCGGGTCAGCTAGTAATTTATAAATTAAGCGCAGGATTAAACCAGGAATGAAATTGCTCCAAACTAAAAGGAAAGACAACAGAAAAATTATTTCATAAATAAAACGTAAACTATGATTAACTATAAGGTTCGGACTGAAGAATGTGAATTAGATTGCGGTTTCTACGAGTATACACAAGTACAAGGTGTGATTTCATTGGAATTTTCTTTTTTCAGTGGCATTAAAATGTCGACATATTAAACCACTACAGAAGATCACTTTACAAATAATTTCAAATAGGTATGAATTTTTTTTTCAAAAATGATCTTTTATATTTTACAAATAGGTATGAATAAGGCATCTAATTAAATCTAAGGAAGTCTCGAAATGAAGAAATGAAAATCTAATAACTGAGAAATGTTTTTTTTTACCTCTAATTAAGTTTCAACTAGATTTCGAGAAAATTTCTAAAAGCGAATATTTTTAAATCTGGAAGGATTTCTATTTTTCATTTTGGATTTTCATTTTAACCGTGTCGACCTTAGTGCCCTCGAAAACCATGAAAACGACAACCATGACGAAAAATAATATATTTTTTTGCCGCCGCCATTTTCGATTTCCATTTTGACCTCATTATCGGCGCCAGCACCGTCGAAAACCAAGAAATCACTATCCATGGGGAAAATTTTAAAATTTTCATAGCTGCCATCATGCAGTATGAGCATCGACAAGTATACAACCCTGTCCAACGCGTTGTGGTTGTGTATTCAATTATATTAATGCATGATAATGGACAATGACCACATACTATGAATAATTAAATAAATGTCAATATTTAATTAAATTTTGAATTATCCTAGAGTATATAAGGCACATATTATGTTACAACAATCCTTTATGTAATAATTATAAGAACTAACTTTCCATCTGTGACAAACAATCTTGCGTTGTGGCTTTTCTACATTGCTAGAACAAAATCAAAATATTTTATTACCATTAAACCTACATCACATGGGCACTTATGAAACGTCAGAAGCTAGGTGCACGATTCCAACTGGTAGATTCATAAAGAGAAGAGTCGGCAAACTTCATGATTACTCTTCCACAAATAATAGGCCTTTATAATATTTCCAAATTACGGTGTTAATAGGTATGGGAGGAACTCGTCGTGGCTGTTTTGATGAAAATGCCAGAACTCGTTCCGGCCGGTTTTTTCGCTTAATAAGCGTTTTCGTCCTTTGAGCCGCCATAACATAAGGCACCAATCCCCATAAGAGACATAAATTGCGTTAGGTCGCAAATTTTTTTTACTGATTTTTGGGATGTTAGGATAGATAACAATAGTGTAAAACCAAGTTAGCCGCTTCGAGAGATCTGTGCTAACCTCGTGCTGCTCGAAAATCCTCGAAAGGAGAATGCCCAAATCGGCCAAATGCGTGTAGGGTCAACCACGCATAATGAAGGGTTTTTTAGTTGGGATAAATTTATCCCAAATACAAAGAACCCCGCAGAAAATGTAAGGAAAAAGCCGTTTGGTGAATTTGGCTGATGTTTTGGTACAATTGGCCTGTAACATGCTGATTGGTATGGTCCCTGAATATCGAACATATAGCCATCGGAGGCAACTAATAAAGGTTTCCAAGTGTTTTTTTTAATGAATGCAATATGACTGTCGTAAGGCCTAAACTACTCTTTTCGACATCTAAATAGATGCAGTCATTGTACAGTATACATTTTAATTCCTGAGGAAAGTGAGATTATATAAATGTTTTGCAAAATCGGTTACATGTATGCCTATATAATCCTATCTCGCAATTGCTTCAAAGCCTATATTTTCGCGGACAAAACGTACTATTAAAGATTGTGTTACTGTAATACCTGCAATCCCCGCAGTTTGTCTTGATTTATAATTAAATATAACCCATAACAATTCGTCACTAAGGCCTTGTCGCAGCTTGCACAGAAAGCACAAAAAATCGTTCTTGTGTCACACCCGGTAAATGAATGTAAGAACAGGACGTGTTAAAATCCATGTTGCTGCATCTCTTAGGTGGACAGTGTGATGGTTTTGGTTTTCCCCCGGCCGGGTTTCAGCAGCAGGATGTCTTGGGTGGGAAGAGTGGAAGCTAACAAAAGGACAGCAAAGTCCACATCCTTACCAACGACAGCGACAGAACTATGAGTCGATTGTTTCACAGCAGTCTTCACGAGAAGGACGTCAGCATCATCGGTGGCCTGGAGAGCTTGTAGCCCATTTTCCTGAAGCTTGCTTTGTCTGTAGTAAGCAAATGAACTGACTTTTGTTGAAAGGATTAGATAAACAATCTTCTTGTTTCACTGGTATTGATGTATTCCAAGACAAATTGATATCAGTGGACCTCCTCAGTTTTTTAAATAATAACTATAACCCTGCTCCCGAAATCGGCGGATCACTATTTTTTTATATTTTTTAATGTTTTTTTTTTTTACTTATTTTTATTTTTTTTTAATATTAAAAATCTAATAAAATAAGATAATTAAATAAATAAACGACATAATAATAATAAATAATAATTTCAGCCAATGGCTTAATAGCCAAGAGCCTCGACCAACACTTGAGGAGGCTCTCGATGGGCAGCTGGATCAAGGGCTTGATTCAGAAAGTTCCTCTCTCTGGAGCCCTGACCGCCGGTAGCTTGGACCCTGTTATATGGAAATATAAAATATAGTAGCCCACCGGTATCGGGATACCGGTGGGCTACTATATTTTATATTTTTAAATGTTTTTTTTATCCTTTTGTTTATAAAAATATTTAAAAATGTAATTTTTAAGTATTTAAATGAAATAAAGGAAATAATAATTTATTTATTTAATTTTACAACATTGGTCCAATAGTTTGTACAACAATAACTTATCAATTAAGGGTTAGTAATATTAATTAAATTAAATTATATTAAATTTAATTAGATCAAATCAAAATAAAAATCAAAATAAAACAATTTCTATTCATCCTGTCGCACGAGCAACCGGACAGCATGTCTTAGTATCGGTGCATCGGTTTTCGGCTAGGGTTTTCAGGATGCTGTTGGTGCTAGCCCCCATTCTGCTTATTACGGATGCGGTCTTTTTCCTCCGAATGGCAAAGAAGTCGTCGATTCGCGCTACAGCAAACATGCCAGACGCACTGCAGAATCGGGGCAACCCCAACAGCACCCTGAAACCATTGTTGTATTGTACCCGCAGGGCATCTAGGGCCCTCCGCGTGCAGATGACCCACAAACTACTCGTGTAGAACACTTGACAGTACGCTTTAAACAGAGTTGTCTTCACCTCGTTACTACAACGAGCGAATCTGTGAGCCAAAATGTTGCATCTGGCTGCTAGTGCCCTGCGTTCACGTTCAATGTCTACCTGATTCCCGAGATCCTCGGTGACAAAGTGACCCCCCAAGTATTTAAATTGGGTGACCCTCTTAAGTGGTCGTCCATTGAGGGATATTGAGGGCTCGTAATTTAAATGTTTCCCGGGAGCAACAAAGATCAGGTATTCACTCTTCATCTCATTATACAACAAGCCATGGGTTGCCGCATACCTTTCACAGACGCTCACCATCTCCCTGATTGAGCCAGACGTTGGACCCAGCAGCACCATGTCGTCAGCGTAGCTTAAATTGTTGACGCTCGCGCCATCTATTTTGCACCCAACTGGTCTGCTGCTGAGTTCAACGACTGAGTTTATCGTCGCCGCGTTAGATGAGTTTGTGTCCCATCAAATACCACAGTACGACTCATTCCAGGATGGTAGCGGTAGATGTAGGTGATATATCCATCACAAATCGTGGCAACAGAGGTATCTTTTTCCAAATTACTCTGTGCAGTAGGAATCCACCGTCCACTACTATGTTCATTTGAGGCAGCTTGATAGTAGGCTCGAACATGCTGTACAGGTCAGATTTGGTGGTCTTCCTCACCCCACTTACATTAAACAGTGCCAAGGGAAATGGGGCCAATTCGTACTCCCAAGAATTCCATCAAATCGTCCTCTGATCGTTTGCACATTCACATGCGTATACACATTCGCTGAAATAGCAGTGTTGGGTCTGTGGTGAGTGTCACGTTAACAACAACATTAATCTCAATGGCTGAACGGATTTAGATATAATTTGGTAGGTAGATAGAGGACCTGGATTAACATATAGGCTACATTATATACTACTTTTTATCCCGAAACAACGCGAACGAAGTAACAGGCAACAGCTAGTGTTTGATAGTCGTTTTTTCGAAAAATTTTACTTTTCCGGAACGTGTACTTCGAAAATGGGAAGAAATTTGAAAAAGTGTAAATAATAAAAATTGTAGAAAATTTTATGAGCTTTTATTACATAGAAGTTTTTTTTTTTTTCTACGACGCATCATTTTAAAGATATTAGCGAAAACCTCAAAAGTGGGAACTTTTATCCCCCCCCCACTCCGGCTCACCTCCTAGATTACTAAAAGATACTAAAAGTGCCGCACTTTTAGTATGTTTACACCCTAAGCACCCTGAACAACTTTCTGAAGAAATCGCTTAGGTCCCAGCTCACGCACTCTACAACTCCTTTGTCTTTGTTAAGTGGACTAATGTATCTTATCGGAACATAAATATTTTTCTTCGCAAAGATGTTCACCATGCAGTCCGATGTTAATTTGTGAACGTCGTTACCCCCATTGCATATAAAACAAGATCGAGAAGACCGTTTGACACAAAATATTTAGCCGCAAACACTGGTGATCAGTATCCAGTATTTCAATATCACGATGAATGGTAATATTGCCATTAAAAAATATCCTTGTATCAGGATTAATATCAGCTGGCAATCTACCTCCTTCTTCACGCTTTTCTATCGCCATTTCCCGAATAAGGGGATTGTCTTCTCTAAGTAATCGCACCATTGCTTGGGGCACTAAGGCACTATCACATATAAACGTAAAAGGGCATTAAATGTAGGCAACAAACATGAAATTACTTTCTTCAAAATTTATCCCCATGATTCGCTCTGTAGTTTCTTATTTTTAATATAAGGTAATTTTTTTAATAAAAGGATTTTCTTGCTTCCTGCATGTAAATAAAGTTTGTTACCAGTGTAAAGAATGTAGGCATGTATTACAAAAAATACATCGCTTCTACATATTATCGTGATCAACTAAAAAAGAATGTGGAAAAGTAGCTAGTATAGTGTCTTCGTGCCTAGCATAGGCAAGAAAATACAACATCTGCTGATGCTGATTACTTGCGCACAACTTCCCAACGTGCAACAATCGACTATTTTTGTTTACAATGCATGTGGTACCTTGTCTGGGTTCTCGATAAGCATTAAGCGGAAGGCTGCTGCGATTCTAAAGCCACTTTGCATTCGTCACAGTTTTGTTGACATGAGTATCATTACCACTCTCAGTGCTTAGGTGACTTTATTCGTTATTATCGTTACTATATTTGGATGGTGGAGTATGTGCAACATAACCACAAGGTGCTGTACCTATTTTTATATATTTTACTACAGGAAACTCTTTATTCGATGCTTCTAATGTTGCAGCTTAAGGTGATTATTTTGAGAAACTAATTTCGCATTTGATATATATGTACCATAATTTATGTCTCTTTTGTCTACTATCGTACACAAGTTTTTTTAATCGACGCTGGGAGTTTTAGGTATTCTCCTTTTCGAACTGGTTCCAGTTTTTAACTTATAACTTCTAAAAGGTGCGTGCGTCTTACGGAAAAGCTAAAATTTCTAGCGCGCCAGTACAGTACAGTAGCTCTGTAGGTTTAATAGTACCCGACATACAGCTAATTAATTCAACTTCATCCGTCATGACTTTCCTCGCTGACTGAGTATTATAACCCATATCCTGCTCGGAAGACGACTAAAACGACCTTTAGAAAAATTGCTAGTTTTTAAACCGGTATTAAATTGTTATTAGTCCTTTATTTTTCTCTATCCTTTATAATTAGAAAGTTAATTTTCATTTCAGTTCATTCAGATGCTTGAACTAAGTAGAAACTAGAAAGCAGTTATTGTTCAATGGTCAGCAGATAGCAGCAGGGTGGTCCAGATGCCTGTGAAGATGTCAATACATCCTACAGTAGCCATCGTAAACCATAGCCTCCTGCTGTGGCGGAGATAAGGGGATGTCCTCCCAATAACGCCCGGAAGGACCACCACATTTAAAACAATTTTTTTGCTCTGGTCAACATTATTGGAGACAATTAATCTGTCTTAGACGCATGGTTTATTGCCTGGCTAGGAGAATAGTACCTACTTTCATGTGCATGCCAACAGTTTCCACCGCCCTGTAAACGTGATTTTCGCATGTGAACCATATTTATTTTTCAAATTCTTTATTTATTTAAAACCAGATATAGATCTAAAAAATAAATGAAACAAATTAATTAAAATCCGTCCTTAACCTATCTCGTTAAAAATTATAATGCCTAGCGCTTAACAAAAATGTTGTGGAAGAGAACGGAGATCTTCCTAATTATTGTCTCGTTAACTTTCTTTAGTCATTATTGAATTTGAAGGCAGGAAAAGCAGCTTAGGAAACGCAAAAGTAGCTTAGAAAACGCATATAAATGTGGAGTACGTTATCGGAAAGAATTTGTAATAATACTAGCGGACCCGGCAGACGTCGTCTTGCCCGGTTGAGTCATTATATACCGACAGCAGCACTACCTAGCGGGTCCAATTGTGTTTTCAAACCATCCAGGAACCCATGGACATATAAACCGTAAAAATTTCATCCAAATCGGTCCAGTCGTTTAGGAGGAGTTGGGTGAAAAACACACGTATAGAAGAATCTATATACCTATATATAAAAAGGAATCTCTATTTCCCTTGGTCACGTCATAACTCGAAAACGACTTTACCGATTTCATCCATCTTTTTTTTAAAGTTTTCTAATACTTTGTTGAACGTTCTTACGGAAAAAAAATCAAGAAAGTTGCTTCACGCGAACGAAGTTACGGGCAAAAGCTAGTTATATATAATATTAGGGTTAAAGTATGAAATTGCCGATTTGTACTGAACAATTGAAATTAGTTTTTTTTTTAATTTAACATATTTATTTAATCGAAATTATTACCATTATTATCTATACATCGCTGCCATCTAATAGGAAGGTCATTTATGCTTTTGCGATAGAACTCTTGTGATCTAGATTCGACAAACTGTGTGATAGCATTTTGTACTGCCTCCTGAGAAGAAAACTTTTTATCACGAAAAAAATGGTAGTCCGTTGCAGCAAGGTCTGGCGAATACGGAGGGTGACGAATGGTTTCTAATTGCAGTTCCTGTAGAGTTAAAACGGTTTCTTGTGCTGTATGAGGTACTGCGTTATCATGGAGCAATAATGGTGAAGATCGATTCATGAGTCGGGGCTGTTTCACTGCTAGTTTTGCTATCATTGTTCGGAGTTCGGCACAGTAGACATCTGCCGTTATTGCTTGACCAGTTCAGAGAAAGCTATAGTGAATAACACCATGCTGAGACCACCAAACAGTTACCATTACCTTTTTATTGGTAAGCTTTGCTTTTCCATCACGAAAGTGTTTAAACCAAAATCGCACGGTGCGTTCATTAGCAGTCCCCTCTCCAAACGCAACATTGATATTGCGAGCTGATTCTGCCGCGTTAGTTCCGCGTCGGAACTCGTATTCAAGAATAACTCGAATTTTCGAAGTATCCAACTTTCTTGTCTAAGCTAAATAAAGAAAACAACTGAAAGTCGATAATCGAATGTTGCACATTTTTTAAAAGAATAACTTCATAGGTACCATGTGAAAAAAGTTTCAGTCAAAAATCTCAAACCATGAAGGTTCTATGTCAATTCGAAGTACCTATTACAATAAAACGGCAATTTCATACTTTAACCCCTATTATTAAGATGTACATGTAGGTATATAAAACAAAACCAGGATAAATAATCATAGGCCACCAAATTGTCTGCATCGCTGTCAACGGGAAATATGCCTAAAAGGCTGGCACCATTGCGCAAATTGACTGTGGACAGACAAACCTAGAAACACGAGTGATCCTAATTGTCCCGTTTTTATTAGGGCATACGGAACCATAAGAATGATAAATAATTAAAAACATTGAGACATGTATTAGAATAGTTTCCGCCAGTATTCCCCAAAGGGTTAGGTAGAAGTGTACACCCACAAGTTAAAGAAAATAAAAGTTAAGTAAAGTTATATAAAAGGCGACATAAATCTTAGTGAAGATTTGTCACCTGGATTATCTTTATTCAGGCATTAGTAATAATGTGTCCATTATAAGAACTGGTGCTAAAAAGCTCTACCAAAGGCCCCGAAAGTCTTTTTATTGAGATTATTTCTAAAAATATTGGTTTTACATAAATTTTTGTTGTTAAAAATGTCTTCCTTACTGAATTCTGATACAATAGTAATAAACAAGATTCTCAAAAGATTATCGGTTCTCGAATTAGAATGCTCAGAAAATGTCAAGTAAACCATCTGCATATTGGGTTATGCCAATTAAATGTTGTTCATAAAAGCCGTTTAATGTATACTACTATATGTTTTGTCAAGTTAGACTTATTTTAAATAAATGAGAAAAAGCGATAATTAATAACGACAGTAAATGTTCCTTCGAACATCGTTTTCGACTACAATAGAGATGACATCGTTTTGAAAGTAATAAAAAATAATAAGTAATGAGACAAACAGAAGAGTAGGACGAAGTTGAGGAAGAAGACTACGACTTATTAATAATAAAATGCTGACATCATTCACAATCCGATTTCCGAGATCCGGTTACGTCTACGAGATTGTTAGGATTTTGCAGTGAAAACTTCTTTAGCGGCGATGTGCACTTTTTTGTGATGAGTAAAAAATGTTAAGTTCGCGTCAGGACACGTGACATGATCGAAAATTCGTAAGACGGAGCTCGCGTCAGGACACGTGACCTGATCGAAAATTCGTAAGACTAAGCTCACGTCAGGACACGTGACCTGATCGAAAATTCGTAAGACGGAGGGAGTTTTTTGTGATGGGTAAAAAATGTTAAGCTTGCGTCAGGACACGTGACCTGATCGAAAATTCGGAAGACGGAGCTCGCGTCAGGACACGTGACCTTATAATATCAAAAATGCACAACGTTAAAGTTTTCACTTCTGCCGGCACTCCCGGAGTGCAAGCCGTTTTTTCAGGAATGTTCCCTAAAGTCATGCTTAGTCTCTTGATTTTCTCATAACGCTCTGAAATACGGTTGAACTCTTTGGTAAAGGTAGAATGTGTGGTAAGTCTTTAAATGTAAAAGTGTTGTCTTGATTAAGAATGTTGATAATAGCCTCTGCTAACGGATTTGCTTTAGCGGACGTCGGACGAAGTGATATGTCCCCATGAGCATTAATGGTAGCAGTTAAATAATTAGACTTCAAAACTGTTGAGACCACCCATTTCTATTTTACCTGGAAAATCCATTTAAGGTGAACTAACAGAATCTGCAGTAGGAGGGGTTGCGGGTGTGATGATTCTTGTATGATGGAGCCAGGCTAATTCCAAAGTCTTGGAATCCAGCTTTTCTGAGAGATCTGCCGCACTTCTTGTAATAGAATTTAATTGTCTGGTAAGTCCCTCTTGCAACTCCCGGTCCATTTCGAGTTGGTACTTGGCCTGATTGGACTGAACTTTAAATTGATCAACCAATTGACCAAGAGTTATGATGTTGTTATTGAAAGCTCTTGAATGCTGAAGTTGGAATACCTGATTCTTTCGTTTTAAACACATCAGCATAGCTTGATAATTGGCCTTACAAGCCTCTATCAAAACTCCTTTCAAAACCGGCCAATCAGGTAATGCAACCCTAACAAAAAGTTGATATTGCGCCAGTAGTATGCCTTTCTCTGTGTAGTTCTCAGCACTGAGTACTTTTACCTGGGTTAATAATTGTATCATCGGATGATGAACCAGAGGTCCCCTCTAACATCTCTGCCATCTTAAAAAACTCATTGGGTGGCAGTTTAAAGGAGCTCATGGAGATTGAGGAAGATGTTCAGAGGGATCGTATTCTTCAGCATAGTTATCTTGAGAATTGTCCTGCCATCTAACTTTGGGTCCACCTCCGCGGAGTTGCTGTAGTGTCTGCAGGATTTGACAAGAATTTTGATCTCCATAATCATTCGCATTTAGTTGACCTGTAAGGACGGGATTGATCTCAGAGATAACTGGCATTGTCTCCAGAAGATCATCCAAATACTGTTCCCTGGGATTTCCCAAAATCGACATGATGAGACTAACTCCCAATCCAATTAAATACACTTCAAATGGTAAGTAACCCCCTAGAAAGACCTGACTTAATATCTATACAATGTTGTTATTATTAAAAGGGGTCAAGAGAAAGAAAATAGTAAAATAAGGATTCCAAAACCTAAAGAATAATTGCGGCATTCGAGGTCAATTAGACTGAATTAGTATTGTATATAGTGCTGGCTCGCTGATTAGTTCTCTAAGATCTGAGCTTGCCTCGCTCCTCGCTACCTCTTCCCCCGGTGAGTCGCGGCGTTGCTGATCTGATGAATGAGCACTTCGTAGCGAAAATTGTTCTCCGTCTGTCTTGGAGTCCGTGAGAGCCCAGTCCATGTCATTGTCCTGCTGTGGCTCGTGTGTTTTTGGTGTACCTATATAATTGGTTTTTATGCTTTTTGATTGTAATGTTTTTCTCTGGTACCTTATATACACATCGTATAAACTTTTACCAATCTTATTTATAACTGTACCTCAAAACCATTTATTATTGTTACTTCCTTTTACCAATACTGCATCATTTATTTCTAACTGAATGATTCTACTACCTTTATAATATTTGGCTTGTACGGATTGCTTCTAACGCACTTTAGTTTGTAAGTCTTGTGACAAAAGTGAGGACTACGCTAACACCTCAAGCGCGGGCGCCGCCACCGAGGTGTCTAATAAATCAAACCTGCAACGCAATTTACGTCCGAACATTAATTCGGCCGGCGACCTGTCTTTCGTCGTATGTTTTGAGTTCCTATACCTGAATAAAAATTTTGAAAGGTGCCTTAATTTTGTTTTTGGGGGTACCCTGTGCTACTAACCCTTTTAAGAAATTTTAAATTATTTTTACATTTATTTCTGCGTGACCATTACTAGATGGCGAATAAGTTGGCGAAGTAATATGTTTATTACTATTTAAATGTTTTGTTAATGAACGAGGTTTCATTATCGGTTACAATCGTATGTAATGTTCCAAATCTAGCCATTGTTTCTTGTAGTTTCGCTGTTACTGCAGCTGTCGAGTAATCACTGCTAAGGGATAAACGTTCTACCCATTTTGTAAATGCATCGATAATGATTAAGTACATTTCTCCTTGCCATGGACCAAAAAAATCTAAAATTACTCGGTGCCAAGGACGCTTTGGAAGGGGCCAAGGTTACAACAGAACCCGTGATGGTGTGGGCCGTAAACTTAAACATATTCGCTTGTAATGTATTGTATTTCATAATTATAGCTAGTTAATTATGAAAGTAACCGGTTAGCTGACACCTCTGGTATGCCTTTGCCGGGATGAAATATGTACATTAGCGGCTTGTGATCGGTGCGCAATATAAACGGATTTGCAACACCGTATAAATATTGGTGAAATCGACGAATGCCAAAAACTATTGCTGTTGCCTCCCTTTGGATTTGGCTATAATTTTTTTCAGCACTGCTGAGGGACCGCGACGCATAAGCGATGGGACGTTCCACCCCATTGGCTTCTATTTGAGCTAAAACTGCACCTAACCCTGTTGGGAGATGCATCCACTGTCAAAATCAACTAGTAAGACGGATCAAAATGTGTTAGTGTTCGAGCCGATGTCAGTTCCTTCTTAATTTGATTGAAAGCAGCCGTATGAATCTCTGACCAAGACCAGTCAACATCTTTTTTTTAGTAAATCGTTTAACTGACTAAGTATAGACGACGCATTCGGAATAAAAATACTGTAATAATTAAGAAAACCTAAAAATAATTTTAATTCGTGCACATTATTTGGGGCTTTGGTGTTAGTCATTGCTGTTACTTTGTCCAGTGATGTGTGCATTCCTTTTTTATCAATGATATATCCTAAATAAGTCACCGAATCTTGAAACAACTTACATTTGTTTTTATTTAGAATTAACCCAGCTCCTTGTAAACGGTGGAAAACTTGTTGTAATCGTTCTGTATGTACCGTTTTTGTATTCCCCGTTATTAGGAAGGCATCCAATAGACAAAGTACCCTCTCAATTCCGTTTAGCAAATGTTCCATGGATTTTTGGAAAATAGAGCATTATTGGCTAACCCGGACACCAAACGCGTAAACTTAAATAACCCCTTGTGTGTATTTATTGTGGTGTAAATTTGTGAACTCTCATCTAACATAAGTTGTAAATACGTACTACTTAAATCAAACTGCGAGAATTGTATGCCTTCATGTAATTTTGAAAATAGTGTTTTTGTTGTTAGTAGTGGTACTGGTGGGGTTTTTGATACATACTTATCAATGTGTATATACCTACCAGAGAAAAAAAACTCAAAAGTCTGAAATAAATTACTTATTATTATTTCCTTTATTACAATGTAAACATATAAATTATATTTTTAAATATTAGAATATAAAAAGTATAAAAACATGCAAAAATATAAAAAATAGTAGCCCACGGGTATCGGAAACAGGGTCCAAGCTACCGGCGGTCAGGGCTCCAGAGAGTGGAACCTCCTAACAATGCGAGCCGTGTCCAGAAGTACCGCTTTCTGAATCAAGCCCTTGATCCAGCTGCGCAACGAGAGTCTCCTCAGGTGCTGGTCGAAGCTCTTGGCTATTAAGCCATTGGCTGTCACGACTATCGGCACAATGATTGCTGAGTCCACATCCCACATGTCGACAACCTCGCGAGCCAAGTCAAGATACTTGATTTGTTTATCTTTCTCAGCTTTCACGAGGTTCTTATCATGCGGGACGGTTATGTCACCATTCAGGGACATTATGGGAAGGGGACATGTCGGGAAAGGGACGTTTTGAAACCAAGGGACATTTTGGGAAAGGGACATTCTGAGCCTGATCGGAGCATCCGAGCCATAGGCCTTCTTATAATCTATCCAACATGTCAACAGATCCTTTCGGGAACGACGAACCTGTTGGCTAATGGCCATACCAATGAGGAGTAGCTCCTTAGTACCGCGGGACCCGTTCTTACATCCATTTTGAGAGACAGACATGACAGAGTTGCTGTCTATATGTTTATTAATTTTAGCTCTCAAAATGGATGTAAGAATTTTATAGACCGCTGGAAGACAAGTGATCGGTCTATAATTTTTGGGGTCCGCGGTACTACCTGATTTATGGAGCAGGTGGGTTATTCCTGTCGTTAGAAACTGGGGCAGCAACCCTGACTCTAAGGCTGACTGGAACTGGAATGGCAAAGGGGCGTGATATTTGGCACCACTTTATCCAAAAAGTTATGCAGCCCGTCCGGCCCTGGAGATTTCCAGTTAGGCAACGGACGGACTGCACGAGCAACATCTTGGGGTTGATGATAAGTGCCCCTATTTCTGGTATTAGAACGCACGTTCGTTCGATCTTCCCAGTCCAATCACCTTCGCTGAGACTGACAGGCACCGACCAGATGTTTTGCCAGAACGAACACATGGCGTCATCATCCGGTAGGTGCATGTCAGTCACACATTGGTCCGGTCACTCCCAAGTCCTATAAACCCACCTTTCATCGCTCTGGAATGTGCATTCTGAGTGTACCGCTCCACTCTCCGTCTATACCGACGAATACGGTTTGCCCATACACAAATCTTCTGCTTCAGGAAGTCGATACGCTCTGTGACGCGGGAAAAATAATCTCGACAACTAATATCAGTCCCCGAGAACGCTAGCTACATGTTGGGGGCAGATGGTAATAGCCTCCATTTCTGGTATTGGATCACAGGCTCGCTCGACTTCTCCGAGTCCAATCACCTTCGGTGTGACTGACACGCGCCGACCAGATACTACGCCAAAAGGAACACATGGCATCATCATCTGGCAGGCACGTGTCAGTCACACCTTGGTCCGGTCGGTCCCAACCCACCTTTCATCGCTCTGGAAGGTGCGATTCTGAGTGTATCGCTCTACTCGGCGCTTATACCGACGAATACGGTTTGCCCATGCATACACTTTCTGCTTCAGGAAGTCGATGCGCTCTGTGACACAAGACATGTAGTCTTGAAGATTGATATCAGTCCCTGAGAACGACCGTCTCACAAAGCGCATCACTCTAGGGTGAGTATTGCCCTCCCTGAAGCAGATTAGTTTGCCGATGAGCGCTCTGGCCCCACCAATACGGCGTTCAATCCTACACTGCCAAGCTGGTACGGCTGGTTTCGGTCGTGTAGCTCTAGAGTCATTGGCAAATTTGACGTGAGCTACACGACATGCCGCTACAGCCACGCAATACAAAATCGAATGAGTATCGATGAGGTCTTCACAGGTATCAAAATAGTTTGACAATTGCGAATCCAGGACCGCCACCAGTGCCCTATTTTTGATGAGAAAAATAGGGCACTGGTGGCGGTGGCGGTGCATAAGCATGGGCAAACGAGGTAAGCGTGGCCTAAGTTCAGGCGACCGATATTCCTGAATCACACTCTCCAAAGCACTCCTCAATTCCTCATTGCACTGGGTACTTACGTTTGTAGCCCTGTCATTACTCCCCTCGTCAGCATGACTTGTGTTGGACTGCGGTAATACTATAGCAGTCTGCGACTGGGGCGCGATGACATGGCTACTCTGCATTTCATTTCGCAGGCGATCAAGTACAGTATCGTCTAGCATGTGATTACGCTGGATGACCAGCACCTGATCCCACAGTTGTTGTGCCGTAACGTTGACAGCTGGCTCAAGCATCTGAAAAAGAGAGAGCATCCGAACACGGTTCGCGGTCAGATTGTTTACCCCCTCTGTAGCTCCATAGTATGAGCGCATGACATTTTCATTCCATGGATCGTGTCCATCTCATGCGCTGCACAGTTCCGCCGGGAGCTGGAAGCCTATCAGAGGCCAATGAGCTTCGGTTCTAAAACATCTGGCGGCCGGCGTCCTCCCCGTCGACGAGCAGGTGGTGGCGTCGTGGGCGGAGAGAAATACTCATCGCTCGAGCTCGACGCAACTACCGCGGCCAGTATCGTCACATCACTAACAGTGGGGCTGGGTACCGGCGGCGGCGAGGCGGAGCTGAGCGAAGAGTCCGGAGATGATGGGCGTGCACGGTGAGCTGCTGATCGTGTCAACATTTTTGTCATTTTCACTTCGGCAGTTTTTGATGCAATTTTATGGTACTGTTCATTGTATTTATTTGAAGTGATATTTTATATGTTATGGTTATGGTATACTTTCACGTATATATTAATATAAAAAATGCTTTTAAAATATTATATATTAATTAAAATTGAAGAGATGACAAAATGGATGACGTGTTGACTGTGGTGTTGCTAGCTTTTATAATATATAATAATTATTATTAATACATTAAAAATAGCATAAGAACCAATTAGATACATTAAAATCACACGTGCCACAGCAGGACAATGGCATGGACTGGGCTCTCATGGACTCCAAGACAGACCGAGAACAATTTTCGCTACAAAGTGATCATTCATCAGATCAGCAACGCCGCGACTCACCTCACAAGAGGTAGAGAGGAGCGAGGCAAGCTCAGAGGGGCAATTCTCGTAATTTTAAGAACGTTCTCAGTCTGATCTCAGTCTCAATTTGTCAAAAAATACTTCTAATTTCCCTACATTTTGACAAGTTTTTGACATTTGTTTGTCGCCGAGATGAGACTGCGACTAGATTTTGAACGTTTTAAATTACGAGAATTGGCCTTCAGATCTTAGAGAACTAATCAGAGAGCCAGCAGCTGAAACAGCAGCTGAGCCAACAGCTGAGCTAGGATCTGGGGCAGCTGATCTTAAGCCTGATCTCCGAGCGGATACGGAAGTTCGTCCAAAATTAAGGAATATTGCTAGATCAAACTATCGGAAATTCTTCCCGTTAAAATATGGTGGAGGGATGTTAGGTTAGTTAGTAGATAGCTATAGTTATAGATGTGTGACCTGCGTGTCATGCGTGTACGCCTCTAAGCTCAGTACGAATAAACCGCTTGTTACCGAAGGCCGTGTTTTATTTAACAGAGAAGTAGTGTGTAAGTGAAGAAAAATACGCATTTTACTCTACGTGATAGTCAAAGTCAAATCATTTATTTGTAGGCCACTAAAAGTCCTTTGAGAACGTCAAAATTTATATGAAAATAGAATTCATTCTAGGCGGGGGGCTTTCACAAGGTACTTTCGTATGGGCAAAAAATTAAGAACTAAATCTTTTGAAATAATATTTTAAATGCATCGTCGTTAGCCAAAACATTTCGAAACTGGTCCTAGGTGAATCTTGTGTAGGATTTTTTTTTGCAAATATAAGAATGGAAACTATGTACAAAAAAATGTAGATACAAGTGTATAAAAAGGAGGGGAAATAATCAAAGGGCATCAAAAATGTTGTCCTCATCGCTGTTAAATTGTCAATAGGACACGTGCCCAAAAGGAGGCAGCATTGCCACGTTGTATGACAATGCTGATTCTATGGCCATGTAGCATAGGTAAATTGACTTAACATTTAACTTTGAGATTTTTGCGATAAACTGATTTTTGAGACCTAGTTTGTGTGACAGCTAGTTTTTTTTTGCACGTGTTTTTGCAATGGACTTCTCATACCGTCGTATTTCCAATGCCGTCGTTTCATATCCGAACGGCGCAAAAGTTTATTTTCCTGGGGAAAATATTTTTACAATAACTACCAAGGTTGAGTGCCACGTGGACGCCTACGAGTCTTGGCATTTAACGAGACTTGTCATTAACGTGACTTGACACGAGGTGAGGAAGCCTGGCAAAACCATAACTTCTGATTTGCCTTTTTTATTTATGGACGAGTTTGCTTTCTTTGTTAGTAATAATACGGGTAGGGTTTCACAGGCCATGGGGGGCTTATACTTATTAAAGTGTTATACTTACTCCTAGGACGTGCTTGTATACAAGCTAGCAGTGCGTACCTTCAGGCATGGAGATGCGCGGGACATTTACACAATTTTTTTATGATTTTGGCTAATAGTTTAAAAGACGAGTGAAAGCCATAAGGATATCCAAAAAGAATGCACTCACGAAGATGCCTGTGAATGCATAAAGATTCCAGACCGCAATCTACGCCTGCCAGTTGCAGTTGTAGTCCAATCGTGCACGTTATCTCTCCCTTGCGCGTCCTACGTGATTTGCAATCAAATTAAAGCTATGTTACGTTAAATATTAACTAAAAATTAGGCAGGTAACATAGAGGTAGTGTGTAGAGTATTCTAATAATACACTGCTTGAAAATAAAAGTAACCGACAGGTTTAGGCGTAAGTTCGCTCACGGCGCGTTTTGACTAGTATTTCATTTATGTGCTGTAGTGAAAAATAGCAGTATTCTATTAGTACACTGCTTGAAAATAAAAGCAACCGACAGGTTTACGCGTAAGTTCGCTCACGGAGCGTTTTGACTAGTATTTCATTTATGTGCTGTAGTGAAAAATAGCAGACAGTAAGTTCTTAAATATATTCATGGGTTTCACTTATCTACTGTCATGCGAATGTGAAGAAAGTGTTACACGTTCAGATATTTTAATTTAACTTTCTATGCTAGGAGTTCTCAAGTTTGAATTACCAGATTGAGCAGAACCAGTCTGATTTTCAGATATTAAAATGGGGCCGTTATAAATCAGACAACGTGAATAATGTAATGTTTGGCTTGTGTCACAGCTCTTGTCATATTCTTAGTTCACAATATCCGAAACAACGTAATTCACCAATTACTCTTAAATTAAAATACACACATCAAAAGTGTCTAGGGATCAAACGTTTTAGAGTATCACCGCAATTGAGGATTATTATTTTAACTTTTTTGGTTCGTTATTGATTCGTTTTAGTAAATTTTTATTCAAAATCAACTTTCAATCAGGATTCCCATAAAAGTGTGTAATAGCGTTTTTACAAAACCATTACAACTTCTGCATCGGAACTGAAAAAAATTCCATTGATATGGGGCGACGACATATATTGAGACGAGAAGAGATGATGAGTGCCGTCGGAATATTGTAAGCTGGTTCCAGGCAACGTACTGTGAATACAAGAGGGAGACATAGTTCAGAATTATACAGTCAAATATTTTTTTGGGGTATGGGGCAAACATGATACCCATTGTCCTTTGAATTTGGAACTAACTTTTTATAATCTACGTTCACATTAACATTACATTAACACAAACAACAACATGTACATTAACATGCCATATTCAAATGGAATAAACCTTTTTCGTATTGTTATTTTTACAGACAGGAAAAAACTTTAACCGTTTTTTTTTGCAAATGAGTGTATTATGGCGAAAATAAAAACCGTTTTTTTTTTTAAATGTAATGGGAACTTTGCCTACCAGGTACTCTTTCCCGCGCCGTCTAGAACCAGCTCTCATGGTACGCAACTAAATCATCTCAGCGTGCGGCGCCTTGGAAGCATTGGGATTTTTTTTCATAAATACGTTTTAGTCAAAACTTAATTTACGAAACCAAGGTAGTCTAAACAGTAATAATTTTACAAGATGAAAATTCAGTTCTCAGAATTTACTGCCGAGAGGAGTTTTGGCCTCACTACGGTACCGACAATAATATGCACCGCATTGCGACTTTAATGCGACACGAAGTATCATCTTTTATTTATCAGGCCCAATGCTATCTTGAATATCCGTTATCAAAAACGAAAAACGTGATTTGATTTTGCAGTACTTTGACAGTCCGTTGCGAACATTAATTTCATTTGCTAAATACTAAACAAAGTGGTCGATATTATGCTGGATTTTTTATAATGTCTAACTGCCACACATTATCATACATCATCATTACCCTTTATTGCCGTGGTAGCCTAGTGGTAACGGGCCCAACATACATTGAAGGTCGTGGCTTGGCTTGGCGTGGCACAAAGGGAACTGTATGCCTCGGAGCCAGGCATACACTTTCCTTTGTGCAATTTATCGCACATGCAGTGCATTTATACTCAAAGGCGGAGGAAAGCCGCCTGTCCTAGAATAAAAAAATCGAAGACATGTGACATTCGCTAACCCGTACTGGGCCCGCGTGGTCCACCCTCTCTTTCATAGATTATGCGCAGGACGGGCAATACCTGCGCTACAAAGACGTCCTCAAACGTCACTTTAAGATTTGTGATATACTCGTTGATCGGTGGCAGGAGCTTGCTCGAAACCGAGAAAGGTGGCGCACTATAATAATGTACAAACCAACTGAATGCTTTGAAACTAATTGTCTCGTAGACTTAGACAAGAACGGCCAAATACGCTAAAGTCCCCTAAAGCTTTCGTGTACCTACACATACAATGATGCTGATCAGCCCTTCTATACACGGTGTGACCGGGTTTTCATGTCCAAAATAGGTTTTGCTGGTCATCAGACAGCTCACAAAAGAAAAGAAAAGAAGTCTGGGTCGCTATCGCCGGATACGGTGAGGACTTCTCTCTGTATTATCAAATGCATAGTCTTTACTCATCCACACTGTCCACTCCGAAGGTAAAAATATAGACGACACGATTGGCGCAGTGGCTGAGCGATCGACTGCTGCGCTACGTGTCGCGGGTTCGATTCCCGCACGGAACAAATATTTGTATTGCCTACATGTAGTTGTTCCGGGTCTGGCTGTTTATGTATGTGAGTTTAAATGTTTGTAAACGCACCCACGATACAGGAGCAATTCCTAGTCTGGGGCAAAGTACAAAAAAAAACTAACTTCTCATTGCTATTCTTATTATTAATGAGAAGTTAGTTTGGGCGCCTATATTTTTATATGGGCTATGACTATGGGCCACCCTATGTGGGCTTTATTATTGCAAATTGGTCATGGTCTTAGTAGGGCGATACGAGGAAATTGTTAATAATTGTCAATAAATATAACTTTTCTCTAAACTCCTAAATTAAATTGCCTTCATTGCTATTCCATTGAGTACCTAATACTTTGTCGGCACATTGCATATGTGCGTGATTGACCGCGGGGAAGGCGCGGGTATCGGGGTACCGAACCCAGTTCTCGACTGCCATTGCGCGTCGATCACTCCACTCGGCTCAAAGACACACTTCACTATGGGTATTTCGTGTATTGTTTTCTATAAACGTTGATATTGTAATTTATGGCATTACACCAATTTATTACTGTCCATAACATTTGTTATTATAAAGTCCCAATTGAGCCCATTTAATGGTCCTTCAATTGCGCAAAATTAATTACCATTTTTACAGTAATTTACGCCGTCAATGTCGTCTGTTGTCGTGTTCACCTATGCGGACTTTAACCGCTCGTGGCACCACGCGGTGAAAAGAACAAAGTCGTTCCCACTGTTTATATTAATTGCTTACTCTTTGGACATCAAAAGAAATGAAGATTTTCACATTACTAATATTGCAACACTAAGCGCAATACGCTTTTGCATTTGGAAAGTAACGAGCCCAAACTTGTTTGCAATCCATTGCCCTCAGCCATAATTATCTTCTGCACTGCCATTCTGTTTGGTCTCTAAATGTTGTGCTTTCAGCCAGTTCCATAGCCACACATAGCCACGCCAATATACCAACAAATACAATAAAAACTATACGTAGATACTTAAGCAAAAAATAATAAATAAAAATTAAAAATGTAAACAAAAACTTACTACCTAAATAAAAGATCCTCCAGGCATAAATACATAATAATAATTACATTTCCACCAGTACTCAATCTTGTCACCTCACAATAGAGTCCTTATGCTGTGCCTTTGCTGCAAATATCGAGTGTCACATTTTTCCTGATATCACAAAACTTTTGCCGTCTTCATTCGTGCATATCAATCACGTCTCTATTCCTTCAGGTCTTAAGCTTGCAGACCCGAACTTCAACGTACCGTCGTAGCTAGCGCACCCAAACTTTAAAGTACCGTAGGTCGTAGACATCCTGGTAGGGGCTGAAGTTTTTTGGAATGCCTTAGGTAGCAAAACGATAGACTTTTAGGATGGTTAGGTTTAGGTAGTATTTCGCAACAATCATGTGTTTTCGCTAAAAATTCATTTTCCAATGTCCCGACCTCGCTCAATCTTGGGCGTTTGACAACGTCGATTCAAAACATTCATGCAAAAGCACACCCAAAACTAAATATTCAGTGTTACAATATTAATAATTATTTCATCATTCCATTTAAATAAATTGAATTGGATGAAAACACTGAAATATTTGGTAGTTATTCGCGATGTTGCACATAAATTTCACATTTAAGATCTAAACAGCTAACTTTAAATAGCTAACTCTTTTAATATTTTTTTTATTGATATTGCTAATAGAAAATCTCAACCTGTAAGAAATACCTGTTCATCTCAACCTAATAGGAACAGTTCCAGCATATTTTTGAACCCATGTTCTGACACCGAAGTGTTTCGCATAATAATATTTCTAAACAATAAAAAGTCGGTAGGGTATGATGCGATCTCTACGCACATACTTAAATTATGTGCTCAAATCATATTACCAATACTGTGCCACACAATTAATTTATCTCAATCTGACCGAACCTTCCCTGATAGATTAAAATTGTCAATAGTTAAGCCCCTTCATAAAAGCAAGAGTACACTAGATAAAAATAATTATAGACCTATCACTCTCATTTCAATTTTCTCAAAAAATTATGAGAAAATAATGCATAATCATCTAGTTCAATATATAAACAAACGTTAACTTAGAAAAAAACGGGTTTCAAAAGGTAAGTCTACAACTCAGGCAGCATTCTCGTTAGTAAGGTCAATAACAGATAACATATGTAGATAAAAAACGCTGGGTTTCCGTAATCTTTCTCGAAATGAGCAAGCCTTTTGATCTCGTTAACCACAATACACTCCTAGATAAATGCGAGCGCTACGGCATCAGAGGTCCAGCGTTAGAATGGCTGAAAAGTTATCTCAGCAATACACAACAGTGTGTTCGAAATATACCGTATTGATGATAAACTTGTTTCAAAAGTATATAAATCTTTAACGGGTCCGAAGATCCCCAAGGAAGCGTCCTTGGGCCTCTTCTCCTCCTTTTATATATTAACGACTTACCAAATATAACAAATCATAAGTGCTTATTTGCATATGACGTGCCAGTAATAATACCGGAAAATAACAAAACATTACATCAACAAGAAGTAAATCAAACGATAAACGATACAATTAATTGGCTAGACGAAAACAACTTAAAAATAAATATAACTAAAACAAAATTCATTCAATTTGCGAACTACAAACAAAACGCTCCAAAAATTATTTTAAATCATAATAACCAAATAATTAATAAAGAAAATACTATAAAATTTTAAGGTCTAACACTAGATGAAAATTGTAATTGGGGAATACAAATTGAAAATCTATGTAAAAAAATAAACAGATTTGTAAACGCATTAAGAGAACTACGCAAAACAGCGAATGAAGAAGCTGCACTAAAGGCCTATCACGGCTACGTAGCGTCTGTGTTGAGGTACGGATTACTCCTATGGGGTAACTCATCACACATACAAAGAGCTTTCATAGCCCAAAAAGAAAATGCTTGCGAGCAGTAACTGAGGCGCCTCCATACGAGAGCTGCAGAACAATTTAAAAAAAGTTTAAGTTTCTAACTCTATCTTCTACTTACATCTTAGAAATAGCCATATTTGGCAGGAAAAACTCTCACTTCTTCTCAACAACAACACAGACAACAACAACAGATTTGCAAAAACGGACCCCACCAAGTTAAAACCAATTTTGTAATAGTACTCTCCACTACAGAAACAGCTACCTTATGTCCATTAAAATATATAACCATATTCCAAAACTAATAAGAGAGCTACCATTTAATTTATACAAAAAAAGGCAAAAAATTTTGCTTCTTCAAAATAATTGTTACATATTAAAATATTTTTTTGATTATAATGGTAATAAATAAGTAAATAATATTTTTTTTAATAATAAGGTAGATTTATTTAGATGTATAATGAAATGTCGTTATTCTTGTGTTTTTATTTTATTTAATATTGTATATTAGAGTACAAAAGTCCATAGTACAACTGTTTTATATTGTTTATTACAATATATTAAGTAGTATATAAGTTAGGTTTTATACCCACGTGTACATTAGGTTCACACTGTAAATATTCGTATGCCGCTAGTAGCGGGGGATGTGTCGAACTTATCCATATGTACCAACCATCTTTGCACAGTCGAGTTCACTAATATATTGGCAGTGACAATGTTTCAAAATATTGTAAGCGTTAAAATGATCATATAGTTCTATACAAACTTAGACTTCAATAAAATGTTATCATATAAACTGTTCATAAGTATGTTACTGTCGTGCAGTCAAAAATATCTGACTACTCTTCGGAACATAAACATCGAAATACTCTAGATTTCAATATATTTGGTGCAACCTAGGTTTTGTAAATATGTATACAGCTTTGAATATTCAACGAAATGGCCTTTACCATTAAATTTATTTTTGCTTGCCGGAGCAGAAGTACGAGTAATAATGCAATGTTGCCGTTCGTAATAGGACTGTATAAATCTGAACGTTGAGAGAGTTAAAAATCTTAGGGTCAACGCAGACTATACCTACCTATTTGTTTAAAACTTTTCAGTCGGTGTAATAATAAAAAATAAAATTTACTTAAGCACATTAGTATTTAATTTTTATTTTATTTTTCTCAAATTCTTATTTTGTTCTTTTGAAAACCTAACATTTAAAATAAGGAAGGAAACTTCCAAGCAAGGTTTAAGCAATGGTGCTGCCAGTTTTAGAATCTGGTATATCAACCATTGGCATCAATAATATCTTGCATTGCGTTCACGCATTGATGCAATCATGTTTAAACAGACGGCGCTACTTCTAAAGCCTTCCCAAATCTCATGTACGTGAACCCTTAAATTGGCCAGTAGGTATTCGGATGAAGGATGTCATAACTGACCACTTCAAATTGCATTTGTTTCAAAGAAAGCGATTACTATAGGATATACTTCTGTAAAGAGATTGTTCAAAGAATTTAAGACAACAATTCGAGACGTGTCAAATTGTCAAGATATTTTTCATAGAAAAATTGCATAGATATTTGTGAACCTAACTTTGCGCTAAATAATATGAACAAGGGATTGCGCACAATTTTTAGAGTATTTGTCTGTAGCAATATTATTGATATAATGTAGTTATTTATGATATCACAGATTCTTTACAATTTATTGTAAGGCAAAGCTGTTTAGAGTTTTATGAAACTTACTATTGCCTATATATTTTTGATTCATGAACATGCTCAGATATTAACGAACTCGACTGTACCTACCATATCCGACGAATAAGCAAATGTCTTTATCTTTAACAAAGCCTAAAGTTTGTGTTGAATCAATAAAACCACCAGGACCACGCGAACATTGTTGCACTTTTGACGTTGAAAGAAAAATGTAATATAAAAGTTCTCTTTTAAAAAAATGTAATATCGAATGGTGAAAGAGAATTGTTATACTGCACACATAAGCAACTTGTCTGGACTACGGGACTCCAGTATTGCAAGGAATTCTAACAAACTTTTTGCTGTACGGTACGTTTTTCCGCTTACCTGAACAAAGGCCAAAAAATCATGATAAATGTAGGGCACCGGAACGAAATGGCGTGTTTAAATCCTAGCATACTAACAAACATAGATTAAAGCGGGCTCATGCAATCGTGACCTAGAAATAAATCGGGCTATTTATTCTCCATTACTGTTAATACTTCATGTATTGTCCAATGGTTTCCCTACATTAGATCTGCAACTGAATGCGATATAACGCTTTTCAGAGAATTGGTTGTATCTGTATATCTGCATTTACGCAAAGTGATATAAATAGCACTCAACAACACATTTTGAAAGTTTTTACATTAGATCTGCAACTGAATGCCATATAACGCTTTTCAGAGAATATAACGTGGTTGTATCTCTAGATCTGCATTTGCGCAAAGTGATATAAATAGCACTGAACAACACATTTTGAAAGTTTTTTTATCAAGATATACAGTACTAGCTTTTACTCACGACTTTTATATTCGCGCCCGCTTCGAAGTTGGAAAATAGAACAAATACATTATAGGTACCTTTATTATACATAGCTGTTGCGAATATCTGCGTGGAAAAACAAAAATGTATTAAGTTAAAAATATGCAAGATAGAAGAAATGTCAAATCAAAAACAGTGAGACTGTTTTTGATTTGACATGATTTGACGTGAGGCGATACATGCATGATATCACCATGTTTTCGCGCTCTGCATTTGTACAACAAATTTCCTTCTAAGGAACAACAGAACTATCGATGATCGCTCGCACTTGGGGTTTTTTACTAACATTTTCAAGTTTTATATCTATTTGTGTTGTTGTATCTAAGTTGATCTATCTATTTGTGTTAGAATCTATTCAAACATTGACTTGAATAAAATATTCGTAATTGACAGAAAAATAAGTTAAATTAAAGGCGTAAAAAAAAAAATAAGTTAAATGTGCGATCTGATGATTATCTGTTATGCATATGAAATATTGTGTGAAAAGTCTATTATGATATTACCTTGTGTGAAAAATAAAAAACGACTGGTCCGGAAAAGTGAGTATTTTGCAAATAATTAGGGGTTAAAGTATGAAATTGCCGTTTTATTGTAATAGGTACTTCGAATTGACATATAACCTTCATGGTTTGAGATTTTTGAGTCAAACTTTTTTCACAAGGTACCTACGAAGTTCTTCTTTTAAAAAATGTGCAACATTCGATTATCGACTTTCAGTTGTTTTTTTTATTCAGCTTAGACAAGTAAGATATTTCGAAAATTCCGAGTTATTTTTGAATACGAGTTCCGACGCGAAACTAACGCCGCAGAAACAGCTCGCAATATCAATGTTACGTTTGGAGAGGGGACTGCTAATGAACGCACCATGCGATTTTGGTTTAAACGCTTTCGTGATAGAAACTTTGATTTGAAGAACGAACCACGTGGAAGACCGCCCACACTGGTGAATAACAATGAATTGAAAGAGATGGTGGAAGCCGATCCGAGCCAAACTACCCAGGAATTAGCGGCATGGCTTAAGGTTACCTTACTAACAATATTGACTCATTTGCGTCAAATTAATAAAAAGAAAATAATAATAAATAATAATTAATAATAATAATTAATAATTAATAATAATTAATATGAGAAATTGGTGCCTCATGATTTGACAGATCTACAGAAAGAAACGCGTGTTGAAACTTGTGTTGCCTTGTTGAATCGATACAGAAATGAAAAAATATTGTATCGAATTGTGACATGTGATGAAAAGTGGATTCTTTACTATAACCGTAAGCGAAAAATGCAATGGCTGACCCCAGGTCAAACGCTGCAACAGTGTCCTAAAGCAAAGCCTACCAATAAAAAGGTAATGGTAACTGTTTGGTAGTCTCAGCATGGTGTTATTCACTATAGCTTTCTCCGATCTGGTCAAGCAATAACGGCAGATGTCTACTTTGCCGAACTCCGAACAATGATAGCAAAACTAGCAGTGAAACAGCCCCGACTCATGAATCGATCTTCACCATTATTGCTCCATGATAACGCGAGACCTCATACAGCACGAGAAACCGTTTTAACTCTACAGGAACTGCAATTAGAAACCATTCGTCACCCTCCGTATTCGCCAGACCTTGCTCCAACGGACTACTATTTTTTTCGCGATTTGGACAATTTTCTACGTGATAAAAAGTTTTCTTCTCAGGAGGCAGTACAAAATGCTTTCACACAGTTTGTCGAATCTAGATCATGACAGTTCTATCGCAATGGCAGCAATGTATAGATAATAATGGTAATTATTATGATTAAATAAATATGTTAAATTAAAAAAAAAAAACTAATTTCAATTTTTCAGTACAAATCGGCAATTTCAATTTTTCAGTACAAATCGGCAATTTCATACTTTAACCCCTAATATTTCAAAAAAATATTACTGTTCTACAATTTATGGTAGTCTAAGTTTCTTCCTTACTTAATTTTGCACATATTTATTTACAGTGATAATATACAGGATGACGTATGATACGTATACGTATGACGATGACGTATTCCTTTCAGCTCATGATAGTGTGACCTATTTGCAACATATGTTACATCAAAACGTTTGTAAGAAAGTATTAGGTACACAATGGAGTAGCAATGATAGCCATTAAATTAGAGTTTAGAGAAAAGTGATATTTAGTGACGAATTCCGGGCAATCCCATGAATTTTCACCTAGGCATTATGAGATGCTTAATTCAGATCCTGGAAAGATACGCCAATTTACAAGTCAAGCTTATTCATAATTTTCAAACTAATGGTTAAAATAATTGTTCTATTGTTATGACCGAATTGGGCTTTGTTATGCCGGAGAGCGTACGCTGCTAACATGTCAAGATTGTAGTCAGGCAGGAAGCCCATGGTACCATAGTTATTCTTACTAGATAGATGGAAATCTTCTTGTTTTAGACCATGGGTCAAAAATACGAAGATTGCGATTTCGAAGGTGAGAGCATTCTCTTCCTTTTTGTTTGTTTGTGTTGTGCAATGCAAATATGGTGTGTGGACAACTTTGTCAAGGTCCATTTGGACAACTGTGCTAGTTGTTTCCTTCTTTATAAAGTTTCTTCAAGCTAATAATAGTACATATCGCAGCATTGGCAAATGCTACATCATAATTTTATCACGAATGACCTTCTTTTATAACAAATCCAACCTTTTTTTTAACCAGAAAGGTTTTTTTCTTCATTTTGGTTTTAAATTTTGAATCTAAAAGTGTCGTCTTTTCTCCTAGCGAGGTTTTTGATTGGATGGATTTTTGGACAAAGTACGGAAGTCTAATATATTATTTTTTTCTGCTTTCACAATGAAATTATTTCGCTACAATATTAACGGTAAACTATACGGTTTCAACGACCGAGTTCTGTCACCCACTGAGTCCGGTCACCCACTGGATCTAAGGGATGTTTGCTTTCCTATTGATTATTCAGAAGTTCTTATCGTTTCCTAAATTTTATTCCATTCTTTTCTTTGTAATAGGCAGTGTTCCCGAAAATAAACGAATTGTATATCACTAAAAAGTGGTCTCGAGCCGTGTCTCATTCCATTAAGACTCTGTATGTAATTGAACTTTTCTTCGGCTCTTTTGTTATAAAAGATTCTGCCTACGTCTCGGATTATCATTTTTCGTTATTTTCTGTAGATTTGTCCGAAGACTGTAGGGTGACCTAGAATTCGCCCAACCCGCCACCGTCTAGCACCAGACATCTACAAGCTTCCTATTTGGAATCGAACCCAAGATAACACCTTGCGCGCGACCTGCACGTTTAAGAGGATTCTGATTCCGGCCAGCGAGGAGCCTTCCGATTGTCAGCGTGGAGCCTAGGACCGGATTTTCATATATTTTGTAGCTTAGTTTTCAGTAGACCGACGAGCGTGGACGGGAGCCGAACGCAATCGTAATTTACTCTCTTATTTCCCTCCACAAAAATATAATCTTTATCCCGAGTTTTATTTTACTCCTATAGTTAGTACCCTGTAAGGTGTGCTTGGTGTGTAAATGTGTTTAGGCGTCGTGACTAAGGTAAGCGTTCTTTGCACGGTTGTTCGCAAGTTTCTATTTGACGTATTTTTGATTTCTAGCCCATCTGTCCGTTTCTTTTTGCGCAGTTGTTGGCTAAGTGTCCATTTGTCTCTTTTTTGATTCTTAGCCCAGCCGTTCCTGTGATGTCGCGTCGTACTATTCTTCTACCAGCCATATTACTCCGTATCTAACACTTTTCTACTATGTGGAATCTGACCCGTACATTTTTTGGATTTGTCTTTATTATGGCAGTTGAAGGTAAGATTATTTGGTCGGTTTCGTGACTGTCTAGGTTTGCTTTTGTTCTCCAGCCTTGCAGTTCATTTTAGAGTTGTTGTCGTAATGCGACAAGTAACTAAACTTATAAAGCTAAAGTTAAAATGAAATTAAAGAAAGGGAGGTAGAAACAAATAAAAGATATATTTCTATCAAATTAAAAGATGAAGATGAACTAAGAGTGGTGTGTAGTATGTGGAGGTGGGGTGTGTGGATGACGATGCGTAGCGATAGGTGGGCTGAGGAGGCTGAGGTGGAGATCCAGATGGAGGTAGACGCGAGGCAGGTGCCGGCGACAGATGCAGGTACAGATGAGGGCAGGTCGCTGGTGCGTGTGCGGCACGGAGGACACCCGTAGGAGGGCCCACGCAGCAGGGCAGGCTGCAGCACGGCAGCAGGAGCCGGCGCAGATACAGGTATAGATGAAGTGCAGGCGGAGGACACCCGTTGGAGGGTCCACGCAGCAAGGCTGGACGCAGCTCGGCAGCAAGAGAGAGAGGCACGACAGAGACGCTGTCAGCCCGCCAGGTGAGGCGGCCCTCGGATGAGGCGCGGCCCAATAGTCACAGGAGCCCTTCACGGAAGACGGAGGACGGAGGCGTAGGCAGGGTCCGACAGGTACCGGAGCGGAGAGGTACGCTGGGTATTCCCGCGATAGGTAGCCCTGGAGTATCAGGCTCTTTATTGTATCCGCTTTAGAGGCGAAACCCGAATTGATCCTTGGATTGCGTGGATCTATAATGTCAGCTCGTAGAATAACATCATGTAGAAAATATGAATTTGAGTTATGAAGATGGCCAGTAATTAAATATAATAAGTATTCATATCTAATTAGCTAAAAAGATACAGGCAGGTAAGAATTTGAAAGAAAGGTTGCCATGGCGACGTATTAAACGTCGTTGTCAAAGCTGTCATAATAAAATATATTATTAATAAAATATGATAAAATCTATAGTTATTTCGTATTAGAAGTATAGTGTTTATAGGAAAAATGATATACATCAATGTGGGCGAAATTACCAACCCTTGGATGTCACTAAATCATCGTAGTGTCATCTTAAAGATGGAGCTGTGTCTGTGTACTGATTGTGGATAAAACGTGTCGTAATAGATAATCAGATCAGCGCCTAACGGTAACAGATAATCAGATCAGCGCCTAACGGTAACAGAATGCTTGTTCTGACCTGGAGGAATGAATGAAGATAACTGTGAGTATGTACATTATGTTACATTGTTTGCCTTTCAATTCTCGACTAACTATCTTTTCCTTGCTGTTATGTTGCCGTACAATTGTCCATCATATTTATCACTAAATTTCTAACTCATTCCAACTTCATACATATTAGCAGATTTTATATTTACTTTCGTTTTATCCTTGTTGTATTCTAACATGGGGGTTATTTCTATCGACGACATCGGCCCATTGCCAATTGTTTTTTTATAGTTTCGAAAAAAGAGGTTCTCATTTTTTTAATTAAGATTTCTTTTAACTACGCCAGGGCTATATTTAGTCTGATCTATTTTTAACCGACTTCGAAAGAAGAGGTTCTAATTTTTTAAATTAATATTTTCTTAGCTTTTCTCTGTTACAACGGTGGTGTTGTAATCAAGTTGTTTTATAAATCTTCAATTACCGTTTTTCCTTGTAATCAGTTTTAAAATTTTCTTAGATTCTTCATATCGATTTTCCAACATAAACTTCTTATTATAGTCCTGAAGCCAACACGGGTGTACGTTGAACCAAAGGTGTTGTAAGGTGTTTGAGCATATTAGCCGGAGAAAACCAAAGAAATTTGGCGAATCCATTACCCAAAATAGAAGAAAGAAAGAAAGAAAATGCATTTATTTGCGGCAAACATGACGCACGAAAAATGGACATAATACACAAAAAAAACAAGTTGGGGGTAAACATGCGTCACATTCACGCAAAACGGCCATCGCTCAGCATAATGCTAAAATCAAACTATATCTAAACTCTTGCATTAATTTAGCCACAGGGTTCACACCAAACTTCCCAATGTTTGGTAGGGAAGTTGTTACTTCTAGTCGTGGCAGGAATCAGACAAAGCGTAAATTTAGCTGAAAGTCGGGTTCAACACGCCTTGAATCTTTCATCCCTTGCCGAGGTTTACGCAAAAGTCGCTGATAATCATTCTATGGCTTTCCTCCGTAATTCTCGAGCGTATAATATGAATCGTTCGCCTATCACTCCCAACGTCGGTGACACTGTATGGAGCCAAAATTTTTCTAGATCCTCTGGGGCAGATTTATTTTTCAGGAAAGCTTGCTCCACGCTGTATTAAATGTCGTGTAACTAGGGTTATCTCTAGGACCACATATGTTCTTCAAGACTGCGAATCTGTCCATTCTGGACAATATCACATTAAAGATATTCTTAAATAATTCCTTTATGATTTCTAAACAAGTAATCCATTTAATCTTTCTATATTCGGAACGTTACTTTTACGTATCATTTGTTCCCCTGTAATATAAATTCGCATAATATTAACATAAATTATTAACTCATTTACGACGACTAAAAAGTTAGCAACGACATCTAGTTGTTCCAAATGGAAACAGTTTGTCAACAAACTTTTGTTATTGTCAGTTCTGTCATATGCACTCAGAGGACGTAGATTCCTTCATAGTGTTAATGACAGGTCTAGTGTTGGGACACTGTCGATAAACTCTTATCGACTACTTAATAATAGAGTGTGGTGTTAATAAACACCTTCTCTTTTATTCATCGATTTAATTAACAATTACCCTAATATTATGCTGTTTGCTTATTGTTATTTATTTTTTTAAGTCGTTACTTCCCCTTCTATTCTTACTTCTTGATTATTTTAAAGGGATCGTCAGGTATTTCTTAGGTTAGGCTAGTCTTATTTAGATTTATTAGTCTCTAGTTTTCATGTTATTTCTAGTTTTAGTCAACGCATCGGGAGTTTGCACTGATATCATTTAGATGGAAGACGTTTTCGTATTTATTCTGTATCCGTTGCACTACTTTCAGACTCTTACTGACTAAAAATCACCCCGGTGTTCCATCTCACACCTACGCTGGGGGTCGCGGGAACGTACGATCCTTCCGCAACCAGGATACGGACTTCTCGTAATTTTGACTTGTATAATAATTGCCAAAGCACCATGGACGGATATATCGCGTTCAACAACACCTACAAATTATAAAATTGTTTTATCAAAATAGGTGTTCTATTCGGCGTTCCGCGCGCTTCGCCCATTTTACGGTCGCCTTAATCGTCCTACCGAGAGGAATATACGCAGTGTGGTGGATAAATTTTAGTCCACTGGTGATGATACCAATCCACATGGGATCGAAGAGCGTCCAACGCATACCGAAAAAGTCACTGTTTATGGTGGATTTTGGGCTGGCGGCGTCATCGGTCCATATTTCTTTGAGAACGATGTTGGCCAGGCCATCACAGTCAACGGCGAGCACTATAGGTCGATGATTACCAACGTTTTGGCCTGAATTGGAGGATATGGACATAACGACACGTGGCACGAGCGATTTGAGAGCATGGTCGTCTCACGTAGAGGTTATGTGAACTGGTTACCGAGATCGTGCGATTTGACCCCGTTAGACTTTTCTTGTGGGGTTTTCTTAAGTCGCAGGTCTATGCAAATAAGCACAAACCACAGTGGCCCTCAAAGCCAACATAACCCATGCCATCGGTCCAATTCAGCCTGATTTATGCGCTAGAGTCATGGAAAATTGGGCATTTTGGATGCGCGCCACCCACCGAAGCCACGGCGGACATTTGAACGATGTCATATGCCATACATAATGGCATCAATAGGCCTTTCAAACAAATAAGACATTTCGATGAGATCTCACACACACTTTGTTTTATTTAAATTTAAAGGTATGAAGCGCTTACTGAAAGACCCTGTATAATATGGTTCCATTCGTCGACTCTTAAACATACCGTTCCTTTCATTTTGCCACTCGATAATAATGTCGAATGGTGCCCACCATTTAGCAGTTAATAAAACTTGGAATCTTAATGTTTGTACGAGTAATAAAAGCCTTCGACTACAGAATACTATTTTAAATTAGTTCATTCAAATGGTAAAGGGTTTGTATACCCACATGCTAATGTTCGTTGTATATAGATATGAATAAAATGTCGTGCCCTAAGTATGCTCGTAGGAGCAAAGTGGTCAAAAGTGTGTCTTTGTCTGGGCTGGGAGAAACTTAATCCGTGCTACATGTTTGCTCTGGTTTAGTAGAAATTAAAACTTTATTGTGTTGCGTATGATAAGTTTTCTACGATTCTTTAAATCTGTGTTATTTGCTTGTGGTCGTACATTTAATATATTATTGTGCCTCGTTGGTCTTGTGGTCGCAAGCGCTACTGCTGAGCATGAGGTCGTGGGTTCGCATCCAGGTAGCGCAAAATGTTATTGGGTTTTTCTATCAGGAATTTCTCAGTTGCAGCCCGGAGTCTGGATTTGTCCCCGTTGATGGCAAGAAAACGAAATGTATAAAGTTCGCCATACTGAAAGTTACATATCTCTAGGACCCAAAATCATCATAGATAAAGATATGCTTGATGTGCATGTATGTATTCCTTCTTCACCAAGCACAACATTTTAGTAAAGGAACAGAAAGGTTTTAGAAAAAATAATTCCATCAAAATGGCGATCTATGACTTCCTTAGTATTATAATGACAAATATCGATCAAAGAACTCCCACCAGCGCTATATTTATGGATATGACGAGAGCTTTTGATCTAGTTGAACATAATATCTTGTTAGAAAAACTAAGTGCTTACTGAATAAGAGGAAATGCACTTTCACTTATAAAATCATATCTTGACAATAGAAAACAGTGTACGGAAGTTAGACGAATTTGTAAAAAGGATAAAGTGGAATATAAATACACTTCAGGAAAACGTAAAATCACATTTGGCGTACCATAAGGCAGTGTATTGGGCCCGCTATTATTTTTAGTCTACATAAATGACTTTCCGAAAAACGTTACTTTTCCTATGGTTCTTTTTGCCGATGATAGCACTTTAATTATAAAACATAATAAAAATAGAAACTATGAATGTGACATTAAAGACGCATAATAAACTGACTAGAACAAAATAACTTAATATTGAATCTAAATAAAACTAAAATTATGCAATTTATATAAAGAATTACCACTCCTGACATTAATATATCTTTTAATAATAATATAATTGAAGAAGTAGGACATGTAACATTTTTAGGATTGACAATAGACTCTAAACTGACGTGGAAAGAACATGCATCCATCCTAATTAAAACATTAAGCAAGTTTGACTTTGCTCTTCACAAATTAAAAAAAATTGTAATTCAGACAGCTGTCGTAACCGCGTATTATGGCTATGTAGACTCCATACTACGTTACGGAGTCATTTTCTGGGGAAATTCATGCGAAAAGCATGATATCTTTAAAGCACGAAAGAGGTGCATTAGGTCTATATGCAATCTTAAATCAAAAGAAAGTTGCAAACCACATTTTACTTCCCTCAAAATACTAACACTGCATTGTCTTTACATTTACGAGACCGCATTGTTCCAAAAAAAAACGGTGATTTATTTAAAAAAGCTTCAGAGCAAAGTTATCGATGTGTAAGACCAACATACCGACATGAATTAAGCCTAAGAAGATCAAAAACCGCCCTTATGTACAAAAGCATACTTTGCATGGCTCCAACATTTTTTAATAAGCTACCAAATGACATAAAAGATTTAAACTTGACTCAATTTAAACGCACCCTAAATCATTTTTTAATAGACAAATGCTATTTATACCATTGACGAATTTCTTCGTGACAAAATTTCATGTGACTAATTCGGTATTTATTTGAAGACTTTTAATTTATTTGAATTGTATCGAATATAATGTTTTATTTTTAATTTCTAATATTGTTAAATTAATGGTGTATGTGCCCTAAAAGGTAGATTTTTGAGTTTCCATAAAATATCTGTAAGACTAAATTTAAGTTAAATCACCAAAAATCGCACTAATAAATACTTTGAATTTGACTTGAAACTGTAGATTCAGTAGGTTTTCTGGTAATAACAGTAGATTCCAAACTTCATCAATCCTAGCGGGAAGGCTCAGTTCGGCCGCCTACGCCATCAGAAAAGTAAGACAAAACAGTCAAACTCAAACTCAGTAATCTCGGTGATCTGTGTTTTCAAACATAAACTCAAAGTCAAAACCATTTACAGGCACTTTTGATTTTTCGAAGTTTCGGTCAGTTCTCAGAAAGTTAAAGCTAGTTATAACCATTCCAAAAGGTAGATCTCTATGGAGAAGAACGGGCAAGAAACTCCCAAGTCTTTTAAATCAAGATACTATAAAATCCTGGGTACATTATTCTTGTTGCTTCTCGAGAACAATGCAAAAATGTAATGGAAAACAATTCAAAATATAAGATTAAAATTAGGGCTGGCAGTTAGGATATGACCAGTCTCCGACGGCGGACTGACGTTGATACAGCTCGGTTCGTCTTTTTTAATTATTTTCATAGCGTTATGTCGACATTCTGCTGTGGGGGCAAAGCCGCTGATATTCAAAATATATTTGATCTTCAAAAACGAGCTGTTTGTGCAATTTACCAGGTAGGTGCACACACACTCAGAGCTTCTTTGAGAGAATTTATTCAATATAATTATGGATTTTCTCACTGTGCGTACAATTCATATTCACCAACATCTTAAACATACAAGTATATAAGGCAAAGTATACACTACACCAGAAACAGTGATATTCACAATATTAACACTAGAAATAAGGACAAACTACGTGCTATTCAACAGCTTCATAAGATTCATAATCCGTTTGTTGGGCTTGGTATAATCTTTCATAACAATCTACCCTCATCTTTGCTAGACTATTAAATACAGGTCTAATCTGAATTAGATTATAAGAACTGCATTAAATGGATTTGTTACTTTTGTGAATGGCCTATCTGGTGCACTTTCATTTAGTTTTAAACTTGAAGCTGTTTTTGGTATATTGAATTTATACATTTGTTTATTTTTAATTCCAAGTCTGCTTCATTCATTTATCTTATTTTAATTTTGTTTTGTTCTGTTTCATTTTTAAATCGGAACTTCATTTTATTCCATTTTATTTTCAACTTGATTCTATTTTAATTTTAATTGTAAGGAATTCTAGAAGAATTTAGCACTATACAAGGTGTTGGCCCCTCTTGTTAAGATAACATGGGAAAGTGCTTCGCAAATTACGTTGAAGAAGGAGACTCTGAGAATGCAACTGACAGTTTAATTTTCATTATGTATTCTATTAAGGACTTGCTATTTTGGAACCTAGCAGGAATGATACTTTGTTTGAACAAGTCATCCTTCTCCTCATCATCCCTCATCTCCTAAAAGCGATACACAAATAGATTATTGAATAGGGGAATACTGATCTTCACCTGATACTCATCCTGCTGATTCGTCAGGAAATCATCAAAGAAAATATCATGATTAAATCCTTCATTTTCAGAATTTTGAATTCCTCTCCTTCTATTGGAAAACAGTAGCATTAATAAGAGCAGCAGTGGTGTGTTAGTTACTATATTCATTCGTGGTCAATATTTTACACACAAGTTGTCATGTAGCAACAAGTAAAACTGAACTTATAAAAACCAAAGGTAAAATGAAATTGAAGAAAGGGAGGTAGAAAGCAATTAAAGGTATATTTATAACAAATTTAGGATGGAGATGAACTGAAGAGTGGTGTGTAGTATGTGGAGGTGGGGTGTATGGATGACGATGCGTGATAGGTGGGCTGAGGAGGCTGAGGTGAAGATCCAGTTGGAGGGAGGTAGACGCGAGGCAGGTGCCGGCGACAGGTGCACGTAGGTACAGATGAGGGCAGGCGCTGGTGCACGTGCGGCACGGAGGACACCCGCAGGAGGGCCCACGCAGCAGGCCAGGACGCAGCACGCCAGGACGCAGCACGGCAGCAGGAGCCGGCGCACGTACAGGAGCTGGTGCGTGTTCGGCACGGAGGACGTCCGTAGGAGGGTCCACGAAGCAGGGCAGGACGCAGCACGGCAGTAGGAGAGAGAGGCACGGCGGAGACACTATCAGCCCGCCAGGTGAGGCGGCCCTCGGATGAGGCGCGGCTCAATAGACTTAGGAGCCCTTCACGGAGGACGGAGGACGGAGGCGTAGGCAGGGTCTGACAGGTACCGGAGCGGAGAGGTACGCTGGGTATTCCCGCGATAGGTAGCCCTGGAGTATCAGGCTCTTTATAGTATCCGCTTTAGAGGCGAAACCCGAACTGATCCTTGGATTGCGTGGATCTATAATGTCAGCTCGTAGAATAACATCATGTAGAAAATATGAATTTGAGTTATGAAAATGGCCAGTAATTAATTATAATAAGTATGCATATCTAATCAGCTAAAAAGATACAGGCAGGTAAGGATTTGAAAGAAAGGTTGCCATGGCGACGTATTAAACGTCGTTGTCAAAGCTGTCATAGTAAAATATATTATTAATAAAATACAATAAAATCTATAATTATTTTGTATTAGAAGTATAGTGTTTATAGGAAAAATTATATCCATCAATGTGGGCGAAATTACCAAGCCTTGGATGTCACTAAATCGACGTAGTTTCATGATAAAGTTGGAGATGTGTCTGTGTACTGATTGTGGATAAAACGTGTCGTAAGAAATAATCAGATCAGCACCTAACGCTAACAGAATGCTTGTTCTGACCTGGAGGAATGAATGAAGATAACTGTGAGTACGTACATTATGTTACAAAGTGACAATGTTCAAAACATGAACAAAACCGTAACTATGCTTATTTTAAATAGCTGACAGACATGTGTAAATAAGATTATTCACACAGGCCAGTGCATCCATATATGCGACCTCCAATACGCCCCCTTAATCTATTACACATGCGTATGATCACTTCTGCACTTGTCAGTACTCGGTATATAAAACTAAATAAATCACTAACACTTCTGTGCCCGACTGTACTACGCTGTACCCAAAAGTAGAGTACAAAACAGAAGAAATCTAACAAAATAAAGCATGCATAATGAAAAAATTATGTATTACACAAAACACTTATCCGGCCCCTTAATAGAATAATTTAACAGGGAATTATCTGAGCCTCGGGCTGTGAATGAACACTTTTAGTAAAGATGTCCGCTATCATCTTTTCAGTTGACATGTACCAACACAATGACAATATTTCAACTTTGTTAGCCAGTTAGTACACACACACATGAATGAAATGATACTTAATATCTATGTGTTTTATTCTATTATGCATCATTTTGTTAGCTGCAATTTTTTGCGCTGACTGATTGTCATTATAAATTACTACCACTTTACTATCCACAGCTGTCAAACTGTTCAGTAAACTACGTAATAAAAGAGCTTCCTTCGAAGCTTGACTCAATCTGTACTGTAGCGAACGTACTGTACGTACCTACTGTGCTGTTTCCCTGTTCGGGCGCCATTTTCTAGCGAAATAAGAAATAACTTTTGTATATGTATATGTGTATACCTTATATTCAATATTTTAAGTGTGATATAGTTACGCGTCGCGTACGATACGTTTGCAAACGAATCCTTGCCAACGCGTAGCCTAAATAAAAGTCCGTTTCTATTGGTAATAACGGCACCAGGTCAATTCATTGTTAAAAACCACGATATTTAAATGATCAACAGATTTAGAGTTAACGTTCAAAGTATAGGAATGTGTAAAAAAAAAACTACTACTGCAGAAAAACTACTACTAACTATCTACAACATCCTGTCTAAAGGCTCCACAATAACGATGAAACTCTCCGTAACGTAGACGTCCCGCTACCAGGAGTCAGGATGTTTTACGTCGTTAACTGAGACGTGTAGGATTGGAAGATTTTAGCGACTCGCTGACTACGATCGCAGCCGGTACGATGGACCAAAAACTGGACCTGTAATCCTCGGACGAAATCATTTTAGTTCAAAAACTGACTCGCCGCGTGATAAATGTTCGCGCTGCATAGTATGTTTGAAGGAGTTATTGGATACTGTGATATATGATTTTTGTAGAACACTGCCCTCAAATCCTGCGATTCACCACATATACTGAACATTTTAACGTTTAGTACTCTACAATATGGTAGTACGTTCAAAAAAAAAAATATCACCCGTCATGTAACGTAAATTTTTTAGTATCACAGTTTTGATGTAGCATTTGCCAATGTAATAGTTATTGGTATTATAGTTTAGACACCCTATCAAGCTCTGAGGGGTAATTCTCGTAATTTTAAGAACGTTCACAGTCTGATCTCAGTCTCAATCTGTCAAAAATACCTCTAATTTCCCTACATTTTGACATTTGTTTGTCGCCGCGATGAGACTGCGACTAGACTTTGAACGTTTTAAATTACGAGAATTAGCTTCCTGATATGGCAGATCGCTATGGGAATTTGTAGATATTTCTAATTTTAAACCGACTTCCATTGGGGTCGAAACTGGTCTGTCATGATAGTCATTCAAAATTTCCGAAATTAATTGTTGCTGATCTAGACGAACAATATATTTATCTCTCCTCAGCCTCATGCCTAAAACATGCCTAGCCGCGCCTAGATCTTTCACTTTAAACATTTCAAGCAACTGGTTTTTAATTTTTGCTTATCTTGTTCACAATTTCCAAAAATGAAAAGGTCATATACGTGAATAACGACAATTAACATCTTATTGTTTTTATGTTGCTTTTAATAAAAACACGGTTCTATGTTTGATTGTACACAAAGCCTAAGTTCAACATCAAAATGGACAAAGCTCAGTGACTTGAGGATGTTGTTATGATGTACGAGTAGCTGACCCTCTCTCCTGCTTGCATAGATTCCTCGCACCTAAGTAGTGCTCGGTAGCATTCTAACATCCAGAGCTCAAAAATATCTAACTAGAGGCTGGCTGTGACGCGGATGCACTAACAAAACCTAACCTTTTTGTCCAATTCCTCGAACCAAGCATTCGAAGCTTGTTTCAATGCATACAAAGAATGCTGTTTTCAAATGACCCCTCCCGCTCTGGGTGGAGCGGAAGGGAGTGTCAGACTCTTACTGACTAAAACCCACCCGTGTTCCTTCCTTAGCCCTTTATGTACCAGGGCAGCGGTAACCCTTTCGGACGATCCCGCTACCAATGACGGTCCAATTCCTCGAACCAAGCATTCGAAGCTTGTTTCAATCCATACAAAGAACGCTGCAGCGTACATACCTTGGTCTCTTGACCTTTGACTACTCTTTTCTCCTCAGAAAAGAAATTATTATTATTTACATGATTTTATTTACACCATTGCCTTAGAAATTCAGTGAGTACATTAATTTCCACCGGTGTGCTAACGACCACTTTCATCAGAGAAGATACTCCTTCTTTGTCTCTGATTATGATCTTTGGGATGGGAGTGGGAACGCCCTCAAGAACACCTTCCGATGCCCTGGTATGCTTTCTTTTCTTTATTATAGTGTTGCCTTCTAGTATAGGATTTGAGTACTCCAAAGGATCCATTGGATATATCTTCAAAAATGTTTAATTCATCACGGCCTTGCATGAAATTTATGATAGTTTAAGAACTATCATAAATTTCATACAAGGCCAGTCAAAAAGACGAGTAAAGTTAAGGCTTTACTCGTCTTTTTGACTTGACACCAGAGTTTCTGACATCACCATCCTTCAACATTTTTTCAATCAATTTGGTTTTATACTGCTCTTTATGAGGGAAACCGCCTAGTTTATCATATACATATTGTGGGCTATGTTTCTCATCGACAGAGAGTCATTTAGAATTATATTTATATACTCGTAGTTATTCTCTTCATTGTGATTTATGAGAACAGATAAGTCTGACTGATTGAGGTTTGATGTAATAGGAGGCGGACGGATCGGACGGGTGACAGCGGGCCACAGTGGCTTCTTCAGATGCGAAGGCTCCCACGGCCTGTCAGCCTGGCCTGGCGCGGTATGGCCTGAAAGAAAATGGGCCGTAGGAACGCGGCATAACGCTTCAGCACACTCCGCAAGACGGGCAGTCAATTTAAATGACTACGGCAGGTGCACAGATAATAAGACTCGACCAGGCAGGCGCCTAGATTTTTATTTATTCTTAAAAATCAAAGTGACACATCGTCACAGTTACATTATAAACCCTAAAGATGCAGTGACTGTATTCTAAAGGGCTGTGGTAAAGAACCCCAGGTAGCGCTTCCCACCAGGCAACATCGGAAGATTCATCCTTTTCAATGGAGGAGTGGTAGGTACCTACTACACCTTCTAAGCGACACATTATTGTTTTCCGACATGCACGTGAACGAAGACGCACGGCTAGTTTGAAATAAAAATATGATTTGTAGCATTTTCAGGTTAATTGTAGACTTTCGTAGTAATAGTAAAAAAATTAAAAGTATAAAACCTTTTTAAAAACAAGCTTTTATTTAAATGCGCTGAAAAAAAAAACTTTTGCTATCAACTTATAACGTCATTACACAATTTATATGATATAATAGCTTGTCGCAAGATTTAAGTACTCGTATTTACTTAGTTGAAAATTTTAATAGTTAAAATCGATCACATCAAGTTCTTTAATATACCTGTTTATCTACATAAGTAAATCTACTTAATACTACTTAGTTGGTACTTAGTTAATAAATTAATTATTACTTAAGTTTATTCTCAGCAAGCTCTTTCATTTGATACCGATATTATAGGAATGCATTAAAAATAATTGTCCGCCATCTTGGATGTTCCACCATGTTGGATGTTCCACCATGTTGGATTTAGAATAACGTCAAAGAAAACCTTTTTTTTCTGGCCTTCGCTTTAATTTTTGACTACGAAATGAGTTATGTCTTTTTGCAGTTTGAGTGGATGTTCGTAACTTTTGGCGATAGGAAATCTCAACGGGCAGGGTACAAGGCTTAAAGGTTTATAAAATGGAAGAGCTATTTTATTCTATTAAACAATAATCCACTACTTTTTGACATGCCAAAACTGCTTATCAGCCAAAGAGGCCGACTGTCAAATCTCTTCTTATTCTAAATAATAGGGGTTAAAGTATGAAATTGCCGTTTCATTGTAATTGGTACTTCGAATGGACATAGAACCTTCATGGTTTGATATTTTTGAGTGAAACTTTTTTCACATGGTAACTATGAAGTTCTTCTTTTAAAAAATGTGCAACATTCGATTATCGACTTTCAGTTGTTTTTTTTATTCAGCTTAGACAAGAAAGATGGATACTTCGAAAATTCGAGTTAATTTTGAATACGAGTTCCAACGCGGAACTAACGCGGCAGAAACAGCTGGCAATATCAATGTTGCGTTTGGAGAGGGGACTGCTAATGAACGCACCGTGCGATTTTGGTTTAAACGCTTTCGTGATGGAAAAGCAACGCTTACCAATAAAAAGGTAATGGTAACTGTTTGATGGTCTCAGTATGGTGTTATTCACTATAGCTTTCTACAATCTGGTCAAGCAATAACGACAGATGTCTACTGTGCCGAACTCCGAACAATGATAGGAAAACTAGCAGTGAAACAGCCCCGACTCATGAATCGATCTTCACCATTATTGCTCCATGATAATGCGAGACCTCATACAGCACGAGAAACCGTTTTAACTCTACAGGAACTGCAATTAGAAACCATTCGTCACCCTCCGTATTCGCCAGACCTTGCTCCAACGGACTACCATTTTTTTCGTGATTTGGACAATTTTCTACGTGATAAAAAGTTTTCTTCTCAGGAGGCAGTACAAAATGCTTTCACACAGTTTGTCGAATCTAGAGCACGAGAGTTCTATCGCAAAGGCATAAATGACCTTCCTATTAGATGGCAGCAATGTATAGATAATATTGGTAATTATTTTGATTAAATAAATATGTTAAATAAAAAAATAAAAAAATTAAATTTTTCAGTACAAATCGGCAATTTCATACTTTAACCCCTAATATAAAATAGTGTTTATCTCGTTTTATGCAATTTTTTTATTATATAGATACTTATAAAATACTCGTGGAGGTTGATTAACAAGGCCATCCAAGCAGAACCTCTACCTGCCGGGGTAGCGGGATCGTCCGAAAGGGTTACCGCTGCCCTGGAACATAAAGGGCTAAGGAAGGAACACGGTTCTTGGTCATTAAGTTGAACAAAATTACGCTACAATTGGTTTTGACTTTTACGGTCAGCATAGTGCAGCCATTGTCACTCTTAATTAGCCGGCACAGAGTAATTAGTGGCAACATTGCCTACACTTTAAAAGTACTCGTATCAGCATTATAGTACTGTTTCACAGACACACATAGGTACTTGATGTGTACGAGTACGGCAAAGCCAAAGGAGGGTTATGATTTTAAAAGGCTATGCATGGATGTTCATCTGTTCCCTCATAAATCCTAAACTTTCTCATTGTATTTTGACAGACCAGGTACCGTTGGAAGCGTCATGTTGTTTCGCGTTTATAGGATATCCAGGGTGACTGGACTGGTAATTCGACGTATTCCTTCCAGGACGTGACAGTGGGACCCATTTGCAACAATTAAGCACCCCATGATGCTTATGCAAAAATTTATGGGATAGGAGAAAACCCATTTTTATGTATTTTTGAAAATTCCCCAGAATTCGTGACTAAATATCACTTTACTCTAAACTCTCAAATCTAACGGCCTTCATTTCTATCCCATTGGGTACCTAATACTTTAAAAAACCTTTCGATGTAACCAAATTCTCTAAAACATCAAACAGTTCAAGAAGAAGTTTATTAAACATTTTCATAAATCACATACATGAACTTTGACGCAAGTTATCTCAAAATATTACTATGACATTAAGCGTAAAAATTACTGGGAAGACATCTTCATTTAATCAGCTATGTAACGAGACACCGATGAAACAGTCAATAATGCTGGCAAAGGTCGAACTTGCAAATTATTGAAATATTTAAAAATGCATGTGATAAGTGAATTTATTTTTTATTTTTTATTAATTTTTAATTAAGTTTATGGCATCCCTTTACCTCCTTACCACACAGCAATCATTACTACGTCAGGTAGACAGATCATCGCGACCAGGTTGAAAGTTGAGACGCCACTTTCGAGTGGTTAGTATTACTTGTAGTCAATGAGCTAATCACTGATCACTTGTCGTTTGATTCGAGTGTCGTTAAGTTGCTGTGGACGTACAAACTCTTAACTCTTTACTAAACATATTTTTTTAGACTTTTGTAAAAGAAATAACTGTCTACTAAAACGTGCACCAGACGTGTTAAGATGCTCTAAGTAATCAACAGCAACCACATTCATAATTTCTTAAGGGGCTTGTGAAGCACATCATTTTATGTCATGCAAGTAGCTCGGGAGAGGTCAAGGTCCGGTCCAGCTTTGAATTCCGATAGATTAAGTTAATTGATTGGAGGGTTGCACCATTACTTTGTAAAAGTGGTCATAGGCATAAAGTTGGCAGCAGCGAACTCGTTTCTACTATTGACAACAATCACCAATCTGTTGTCAAAGATTAAGGCAATGATTTTTCTTGATTATTCCCTAAACGACAAAAATATGTTGTGAAGAGTCTACTTTGCAGGCTAATGGCATGATAGATAAAAGATTATTTGGCAAAAGTCTAAAAAACCGAAGAAACTATGTTCAATATTTAAGAGTTTGTACGTGTGCAGTTGTTTAAAAAATCGCGAACTGAGCGACAAAAAGTGATCAGTGATTAGCTCATCGACTGCGAGTAATACTAACCAATCGAAAGCGGTGTCTTAACTTGCGACCTGGCTACATGACATCACGAATTCTGGGGAATTATCAAAAACACATAAAAATTGGGTTTTCACGAATCTCATGAATTTTCGACTAGGGAATCATGGGTTGCTTAATTTTTGCAAATTGGGGATCCATGGATTGCTTAATTTTTGCAAATGGGGGACCCATGGGTTGCTTAATTTTTGCAAATGGGGGACCCATGGGTTGCTTAATTTTTGCAAATGGGGGACCCATTTGTCACGTCCTGGAAGGTATACGTCGAATCACCCCTGTACCCCTGTACCCCTGTACAGCTCATGGGATACATGTAAATATATTCTCTAATTGTATGTTTATATTTAAATTAGAGAATTGTTTTTTGATTGTATGTTTATCTCTTCTACTACTACACACGTTGTCTAAAGTTCCGCGTTTCAAAATTTGACAAAAATGTAAACAACAATGGAAATTGTCTATGGTTTAGTGATGCGGTAGTATGAATTTTAAGTTTTGTTGTTACCGATATTATGATTTTTATAAAAATAAAAACTATTGAACGATTTTTGCCTATCAGGTTTAATCTGTGCAAGAATTCGTCTTGAGTAAAACGATAACAATCGTATGTATAGATTTCCCTTGCATGCCTCAGATGGCAAACATATCGTCCTTGACAATATATTGCCGTTGATTCGTCATAGCTTCCTCCCTAATTGCGCATATAAGTATAAAATCTTCAGTTAAAGAGTTTGTCGGATCCGTAATTATCGTTATTTGAATCATCGTGGCCACTGTTATCACTGACGCTTGAGCTGTCGCTACTGTGTCAGTCTCCTAATACAGGCATTATTTGCTTAAAAGGAGGCTCCAATCACAAACTAATGTTGGAAATATTTTGGTACAGAAAATAAAACATTTTGTATTTTTTTTTTTGTATTTTTTTGTGTTCACCAACGTGATTTATAAATGCAGTTGTATCAGTGGCCTTGTCAAGGATTCAATCAATATTCTTCATTTCGTCCCCGATTTTTAATTTACCGCTTTACGCATTCCGACCACTGTCCGGCTCCGATTCGCGCCATACTTTCTAGTAGTATTTTTTTACCTTAGGCATGCATTTTTATGGTTTAATACTCGTATACATTCCAAAACTGCCTTTCATTTGTCTCCATATTAATTCAATAGGCATATAAGTCGCAATGGTAAGGAGGAGGGCAAAGTAAGTTATGTCCTTTTAATTCTGCCAAATGTTACGTTAAATTGGCCATTATCAAACTGGTAAGAGCTACGCTTTTATTTCATATTCCTCGTAGGGGATTTGCTTTTCGCGCAGCCAGACTTGGTCGGCTTTCCTCCAACCCATATTGGGCACTCATTCTACAAGGTGCGTATGGTACGGAGCGTTGTCCATGACAATAACAAACCCGGGTTGCAGCTTATCTAAAATATTTTTAAACTACTACTCAAAATGATGAGCGTCCTTTCAGCGTGGTAAATGTAGCAGCAGAATCTTCTCTAGGGTCTTTTGACTTTACTTTAAGAAGCGCTTGCTTATTTATTTTTCTACTTTTTGGAATGGGCAACTAGTTCCATCTTTATGACTTGACAATTCAAACGTGCCTGTAATTGGTTTATCACACTAATATTATAAAGGCGAAAGTTTGTGAGTGAGTGTGTGTTTGTGTTTGTTACTTCTTCACGCAAAAACTAGTGAACGGATTTGGATGAAATTTGGCTCACAGATCTTTACTATATACTTTTTATTCCGATATTCCCACGGGATCAAAACTTACGCGGGTGAAACCGCGGGGCGCAGCTAATTTGCAATAAATGCTTTAAGTTTTGAGCTTTTTTTTGAGTGCTCTTTTTGAAAAAAGGATTAAATATCTCTAATGTCAGTGCGTCCGACAAAAAAACTTTTTAATAAATGAGGTGCTAAATATGAAATTAATGTTGGGACCTACGTGTACCTAATACGATTTTAATACAACATTTATAAAAAATAGAATCTATATTTAATTAGAAGTAATTATTACAGTGCGGACACACTCGGAACTTCGTAAGCATATATAAATGTAAATAATTAATTAATATCATAACTTTGTTTCTTTATTGACTAGGCTCCGACAAGTATCACCCGCTTCTGAAGAGGAATACATTAACCTTTTGTAAGGAATGTAGAGATTTACGCAAAACTTCGATTTATGCTAGTTGGACAGGATAGCTTACTGATCAGTTTTACTATCGGTTTTTCTCTTTAGATTTTAAAACAGCTAACACATTGTGTGTCATAATAATGACTATTTATTAAAGTTTTTGGGACCGTTCAAAGTGAACGGTCAGTTGAGCGTTCACAATGAACGGTCAACTCAAAAAAATAATAATTAGGGCATAATAATCGGTACCAAACAAAACTACATTAGCCTAACTTATATCTAGGTATAAAAGTATAAAAATATATCTCTGAAAACTGAACGTATCAGCGTCCCAGGTAACCCAGACACTGTAACGTAACCATAGCGAGATTCAATTCGATCCCAACACCATCTAGTTGCATTTTAGGAAACTGCTCCGTTTGCATTCTGTATGCAGTCTACTGAATAATATCACACAGCGTCATAAACGGTCAAGAGATGAAGATTCCTCACCCAATCAATTCTCCGTTTTTAAGGACGAGATAAAAGACTTAATTAGCTCGGTAGTTAGCGCTCAAAGTCAGGGACTCGCATCTATAACCAGCAAACTTCAAGAGATAACTGAAACGAATGCGAAAATTGACGCGGCCGTATCACTTTTAACTGCACAAAACGAGGAGTACCGCAGCAAAATTGCACTCCTAGAAAATCAGGCTCAAAAAGACCGGGAATACATCTGCATTTTGGAAGATAAGGTAGAAGACCTGGGGTGCCAGGGCAGAAAACCTCCACGTGTGCCTGGGGACTGGAGTTCCCTTCTGGATACGTCCGGGGGGAAGACCAGTTTTCGGGCCGGTGCATCCTGGGGTGCGGGCAGCTATTTCTCAGTGGGATTTTTTCCCAATGAGATATCGCTGCCCGCATGCTAATGTTCTGCCAAGAGGAACGCTCCACACAAGCCGCTATGAGGAGCAGAGCGGCTACTGTGTGGAGTAAGAGCGGGCCTGGTGTGCACTTACCCTGCCGCCGGGCAGGCAGGAGGGGATAACCCCCTCTCCTGCCACCGTTAATATCGTAGCCCCGAAGATTGTCAAGGTCATGTCTCTGACTTTTGACGGGGGTCGAGGGTCTTGGCTTAACCGCCCGGACCGCGAGGAAGATTAACCTCTATAAAAAATTCCCCAAACCTCCAAGCGGCGGCGCACCGTGAGGGAGGTAGTAAGCTTGGCTAATGGGTAGCTTGATTTAGTCACTAGTGCGAACCACATAATTTGAGCAGGTACCTAAAGTTTTATACTCGTGGGAACAAAATGGATAAATTTTTTAAAAAAACCCAAAACCCAACAGACGAAAGGAGGAGTGATGCGGTGTCGGAGTCCGATGCTGCATCGGGAGGAGCGAGCACGGGAGGCTCAGTGAGCCCTCGCCGTGACCAGAAGACGGCCGCTGCTAAAAGAAAGGCCCATAGCAAGCGGCCAAGGTCAGTGGACGGCCAGGGGTCGTCCTCTGACGGGGAGCTGGCTTCGGCCAGAAAAATCCCCACCAGCAGGCGGGGAGGAGCCCGAGAGCGAGGCGCAGGGAGGGGGCTCACTGCTCGGGAGGCCGCAGAAAAAGCGGAGGAGCCCGCAAAGGAGGGGGGTTCTGGTCGCGTGTCCGCATCAGAGACCTCAAGCGACGAGGCGGCTGAGGTAGGCGGCCCTGATGCGGACCGCAAAGAGAGGTTTGCGGCGGTCGTGGAGGCCGCGATCCGGGATGTGGCCCTGAAGAAGTTACAGACTTCTAAAAACAGGGCCATAGTCTCGGCCAAGGCCTCCATCATGGCGGCGGCGGAAGCCATCCACATCGGGCCCCCGCCGGACGTAACGTCCGATATGCGGGCGGAGGTGGCCCGCTTGACGGCTGCCATGGAGCTCCTCCGAAAGGAGAATGAGGAGCTCCGAGCGGACCTGGCCGGGATGCGAGCGGCCGCCAGAGCGCAGACAATCCCACCACCAAGCCAGCCCGTGCCGGTGGAGAACCAGGTCCTGAACCTGGTTCGGCAGGAGCTGGCGACCTTCCAGGCGCGGTTCGCCGTCCTGGAGGGTATCGTTCTGCGCCCTCCCTTGGCGGGTAGGACGGCCCCAGGGCCTAAGGCGGCCTCGTACGCGGCCGCTGCCGCCCCTAAACCCGGGCCGTCTGGCCGGGCCCAGGCGCCGGCCAAACCGGCGTCGGCAAGAGGAGCCCCGGCGCCGGCGAAACCGACGTCGGCTGGTGGAGCCTCGGCGCCGGCGAAATCGGCGCCTGCCGCCAAACCCGCGGTGCCAGCCCGGAAAAAGGGCAGAACGGCTGGGGAGGGGAAGGCCCCAGAGCCTACGCCTCCCCAGAACAAATCTCCCACGACCAACACCGAGTGGCAGGTGGTCGGGGAGAAAAAGAAGGCGGCCAAGGCGGCCAGAAAAAAGGCGCAGAGGAGGCGCCGCAAGGAGCGAGCCGTTGCGGCTAGGCTTCGCTCCCCCAAGACCGCGGCTGTAGTCATCACACTACAGCCGGACGCGGTCAAGAGGGGGGTGACCTACGGCGACGTGCTCGCCAAAGCGAGAGCGACAGTGGATCTCCAGGAGCTGGGGATCACCGGAGGCCTCCGGCATAGGGTGACCGCCACTGGTGCCCGCATGCTGAGCCGAACTCTCGCCGAGTTCCAGAACTCTTTAACAGAGTTGAGTGTCGTCGTCGCCAGAAACCACGCCTTCTCCGTGCTAGTGCTCGGGGACTTCAACGCCAAGAATTTGGCCTGGGGTTCCCGTTGCACGGATGTGCGGGGCAGGATGGTGGAGGACTGGGCTCTGGAAACAGGCCTGGTCGTCCTAAATCGGGGTTCTGTTCCTACGTGTGTGCGGATGCGGGGCGAGTCGGTGGTGGACATCTCGTTCGCCAGCCCCGCTCTGTCACAGCGTGTCATTGACTGGCGCGTCATGGAGGAGGTGGAGACCTACTCCGATCATCGGTATATCCGGTTTGAGGTCTCCACCCAGCCCTCTAGTGCGCTGGTCCAACAGGCCCCGAGTGGTCCGCGGTGGGCGCTGAAGCAGCTGGACCGGGAGCTTCTCCTGGAAGCCTCGATCGTGCAGGCCTGGGTGTTTTCACCGGACAGGCCTGCTGATATTGACGATGAGGTGGAGTGGTTCCGGGAGGCCATGTCCGAGATCTGTGACGTGGCAATGCCCCGAGTCCGGCCAGGATGCGCCCGACGTCAGGTGTACTGGTGGTCGCAGGAGGTTGGGGCGCTACGCAAGGCGTGCGTCGACGCGCGACACCGGTACACCAGGCACCGCAGGCTCCGCATCCGCCCTCCGGATGCGGAAGCCACGGAGGTGGAGCTATACGAGGGGTACAGAGCGGCGAAGACCGCCCTCCAACAGGCTGTTCAGCGGGCCAAGGATATGGCCCGCGAGGAGATGCTGGAGACTCTGAACAGAGATCCATGGGGGCGCCCCTACAGAATGGTGCGGAATAAACTCCGCACATGGGCCCCCCCGCTGACGCAGAGTCTCCGCCCACAGCTGGTGGAGGAGGTGGTGAGCGCTCTGTTCCCTTCACGGGGGGAGCATACTCCCCCGCCTATGGCTCCGCCACTTGCGGTGCCCGAAGCGGACCACGCGGACGACGACGACGACACCCCTGTAGTGACCGGGGTAGATCTGAGAGCGGCGGTAGGCCGGCTGAAGGCCAAAAATACCGCCCCGGGACCCGACGGCTTGCCGGGTAAAGCCTGGGTCCTGGCCTCGAGGGCTCTCGGGCCTCGACTGGAGGCGCTCTTAAGCGCATGCATGGAGAGAGGCCAGTTTCCACTCCGTTGGAAGACGGGGAAGCTGGTCCTCATTCAGAAGCCAGGGCGCCCTGCGGACTCTCCGTCCGCATACCGGCCCATAGTGCTGCTCGACGAGGTCGGCAAGCTCTTTGAGAGAGTGATTGCGGGCCGCCTCGTCGGGCACCTGGTGAGGACGGGGCCGGATCTTGCGGAGTGCCAGTTTGGCTTCCGCAAGGGGCGCTCGACGGTGGACGCCATCATGCGCGTGAGAGCCCTCACGACGGGGGACGCGGTGTCCCGGGGTGGGGTGGTCGTGGCGGTGTCACTCGACATCGCCAACGCGTTCAACACCCTGCCCTGGAGCTGCATAGGGGAGGCACTCCGGTATCACCGGGTGCCGACTTACCTCCGTCGAATAGTCGGGGCGTATTTGACGGACAGAGCCGTCATCTACCCCGGTCGCGACGGGAATTGGAACCGGCGAGAGATGTCGTGCGGTGTCCCGCAGGGATCGGTTCTGGGGCCGCTCCTGTGGGACATCGGTTACGACTGGGTGCTGCGGGCCGACCTCCCTGATGGCGTCAGCGTAGTTTGCTACGCTGACGACACGCTGGTCCTGGCGCAGGGGAGGTCGCATCAGGCGGCGGCCGACGCGATGACACGCGGGGTTGCGATAGTCGTGGAAAGGATCCGGCAGTTGGGTCTCGAGGTGGCATTGCACAAGTCCGAGGCCATGTCCTTTCATGGGCCCCGGTACGGGCCACCTTCGGGATCCCAACTGATGGTAGGAGGGGTTCACATCGGCGTCGAGACAACGATGAGATACCTGGGTCTCGTCCTCGACAGCCGGTGGAACTTCGTCGAGCATTTCCGACGTTTGGCCCCCAAACTGGAACGGGCCGGGGCCGCCTTAAAGCGGCTCCTGCCCAACCTTAGGGGGCCAAACGCCTCCTGCCGGAGGCTTTACGCGGGGGTCGTGCGGTCCATGGCCCTTTATGGGGCCCCGGTATGGGCGCGTTCACTGCGGCTTCGAGCCGCACACTACCTGAACGCGCCCCAAAAGGTGGTAGCCATAAGGCTTATCCGGGGATACCGCACGATCTCGGGCGAGGCAGCAAGCCTCCTTGCCGGACTGCCACCATGGGATCTGGAGGCGATAGTCCTCGCGCGCCTGTATGACTGGCGCGCGGAGGCACTACGTCGGGGGGAAACTCTGCACCCGCGGCAAATCGCTGCGGAGCGGACGGACCTCCGGCGCGGTCTCATGGTGGAATGGAAGGCGCGACTATCGCAACCCAGCGCAGGGCACGCCACGATAGCGGCGGTAAGACCCCTCTTTGAGGAGTGGCTAGAGAGGCGTCACGGCGCTCTCACCTACCGCCTGACGCAGGTCCTTTCCGGACACGGATGTTTCGGGAGGTTCCTGCACATAATCAGGCGGGAGGAGACGCCCGGGTGTCATCACTGCGAGGATCGCCCAGAGGACACGGTGGAGCACACGGTGGAGGTCTGCCCCGCTTGGGCAGAGCACCGCCGTGTCCTCGTAGAGGCGATCGGCAGCGGCGGCGACCTCTCGCGCCCGGCCCTGGTGCAAGCCATGGTCCGGGGCGAGAGGGAGTGGGAGGCGGTCACCTCCTTCTGCGAAGCAGTCATGCTAGCGAAGGAGGTGGCGGGATGGGCGAGGGAAAGATCCTCACGCCTCAGCCGCCGAGGGAGACGCTCCGGGCGTCGGGAGCCGCGTGACGACTCCCGGCCACCGTAGGCGCGGGCCTGCGGGCGGAGAGCAATGGGTAGCTCTCCGTCCGATCAGGACCAGGCCCGTGCCGGACGGCGTGTATGTGTTCCACGTGCGCCTCAAAGAGATGTCAGCGTAGTTGACGGGGCCCGACAGGGCCGAAGCCTGCCGGGGTAGCGGGATCGTCCGAAAGGGTTACCGCTGCCCTGGTACGTAAAGGGCTAAGGAAGGAACACGGGTGGGTTTTAGTCAGTAAGAGTCTGACACTCCCTTCTGCTCCACCCAGAGCGGGAGGAGTCATTTGATGATTTCCCATCCTGAAAAAAAAAAAAAAAAAAAAAAAAGGTAGAAGACCTTCAAAGAAACTCCCGCAAGGCCTGTGTAGAAATTAAAAATGTACCTATAAAAGCGCAGGAAAACAGGGAAGACCTGGTACAAATGGTTGTCAACCTCTCTAAGACCATTCATCTAGGAATGAATGGTAATGATATTAACGACATTTTCCGCATGAAATCAAGAGGTAATAGGGAGAAGAAACCTACAATTATAGTGGAACTAAGGTCTGCAATAGTGAGATCGGACTTCCTGAAAAAGTTGAAGGACTTCAATTTTACAAATAATACACGACTGCAGGCTAAACACCTAGGCTTCACAACTAACGAAGACACACCAATCTTTATATCTGAACAACTCACTACTAAGGGGGCCCGTTTGTTTTTCTTGGCCCGGGACCTTAAAAGGACTCAAAAAGTTAAGTACTGTTGGACCAGCATGGGAAAAGTACTAGTCCGGAAAGACGACAAGGCTAAAAGTATCCATATACAACACGAAGCACAGGTGCAACAGCTAATGCAAGAACAATGACTAAATATGGGTATGTTTTTACTTAAACTATTCTTTTTACATACATCAGTTTATATCAACTTGTTACCTGTATTTTTTGAGAACATGTCATATCACTACTATACTAAAAAACTCCCACAGAAGACTACACTTAAATCTGTACATTCATACACACCTTTATCCTATAATTACAACTTCCTACTTTATATCCCACATACACTACACGCTGAGTATCAAAACGAACTAAAACAAGAACCAAATTTAAATTTACCTGCATACATTCAAGCCTCCTATAACCGTAATGACAAAAGAACACACCTATATTATACAAATCATAAACACACAACAGGCCTCACACTAATTACCTCCCAACTTCTTTACAAAAAATTCACCATTATACTATTATACTTATCCGGACCTGACCTGCTTTTCACTATACTATCCAACTACCCCAGTTGCAACCCCAAGAGTTCTAATTTAATAATTATAAATGGATAGTTTTGATACACTGAATGAAATTGATCAAATTAAGCCCGCGGTCTCACTAAAGGGCAGTATACATGAAATAAATATAGAAATAGAAAAGTGTACGTATAATCTAACTATATCAACACAAAACATAAGAAGTATATATAAAAATTTCGATGATTTGCAACTCACTATGGTACAATTAAAATGTGAAATAGACATTTTGATTCTTACAGAATTTTGGCTAAACCCTAACAAAAACATACCGCAATTAGCTAATTACACCGCTTTTCAAACAAAATACCACATAAATCAAAGTGATGGGGTAGTTGCTTACATCAGAAATAATTTATCAGTAAAATTTAAGGAACTTAGCCTTCTAAATGCTACGGGTCTGGAGTAACAAATTGCAAACTACACCATACTAGGTATCTACAGATCACCCTCATTTATAAATGCAGGTAATTTCATTACATCTCTCAGTAATCATCTAGAGAATATCACCCCTAGTAAAAACGTTGTGATTTTAGGTGACATTAACATTGACTTAATCGTTTCCCCAATAGATACAAATCAAGAAAGAAATAATAGATTAACCTACTTAAATATGCTATCGCTGCATGGACTACTGCCGTCTCATAACTTACCAACGAGGGGGGACGGCTGTCCTGACCATGTCTTTTTGAGCCTGGATAAACGAAGGAACATGGCCTTTACGGCGGTTTTAAATACAACTGTAACAGACCACTGTTTCATTCTTTTGTCAATCGCCAATAAGTATCAACATACGGTAGTTCAAAGGCACAAAACCCTAATCAATTATGTTAATGCTCATAACAGTCTAATAAATATTGATACATCTTTCTTCAATATATTTAAAGATCCGGATACTTACGCTTTTGCACTAATAGAAATGATCAAATCAGCTATACTCTCCAACACCAAAAATGTAATTGTCACGAATAGCAAAAGAAAGATAAAGCCCTGGATAACTTCAGGTGCCCTTCGGTGTATTAGACTAAGAAATACAATCTACCTAAAACTTAAATCAAACCCCCTAAACCAAATTTTAATAATAACCTATAAACGATACCGAACCTTCTGTGGAAACCTTTTAAAAAAACTTAGAAATAAATACAATAAAGATAAAATAATAGCATCTGTTAAAAACCCTAAGGCACTATGGTCAACCATTAATGAAATTACACAATACAAGCCGCCCAAGAGCACAAATGGTGACCTACTTAAGATAAAATCATGTCCGCAAGCCTCAACCACACATGTTAATAAATTCTTTATTAACATTGGACAAACTTTGGCTCATAATATCTCAAATAGCTTCGTACCTTCGGAATCAATTAACTCAGACACCCATAATCTGTCCTCTTTTGTTTTGTTGGACACCTCTGAGATGGAAGTTGAAAATACCCTGATGTCTCTAGACTCTGCGAGTGCACCAGGCTGGGATGGTATCCCTACCCTTTTCCTAAAACAAGCTAAGGAGATCTTAGTCCCTCTGATCAGAGACCTTGCAAACCTATGTTTCAACTCCGGAACTTTCCCCTATCTTCTTAAGCGCTCCGTTGTCACCCCTGTCTATAAGGGAGGAGATAGCGATGACGCTAGCAACTATCGGCCGATCTCTGTGCTGTCCTCTATTTCAAAAATTATCGAGAAGCTCTTAAACTCTAGAATTATAAGCTACTTGGCTCAGTACAATATCTTATCTACCTCTCAATATGGGTTTAGGAAGGGCATGTCGACTCAGGATGCTACCATGAATCTTGCATCCACAATAACAAAAGAAATAGATAAGGGAAACAAATGTCTAGTAGTCTTTCTTGACCTCAAGAAAGCGTTTGACACCGTTTCAATCCCAATACTGATACGCAAGCTTGATGGGTTAGGTTTCCGTGGTTCTGCTCTCTCTCTTCTCAGTAGTTACTTACAAAATAGAAAGCAGGCGGTAAAAATTGGCAATTTTCTCAGTGATGAAGAAAATGTAACATTTGGAGTCCCGCAGGGCAGTGTCCTCGGTCCGACGCTCTTTTTGATATATATCAATGATCTCTGCAACCTTAGCGACGTCGGAGGGAGGATACTGTCCTACGCGGACGACACTGCTATTATTTTTACTGCCAAGACATGGGAGAAAGTAAGGTTGGCGGCTGAGGGGGGTCTGGCTAGAGTTAGTCACTGGCTTAATGAGAATCTTCTCACGTTAAACACCCTAAAAACGAACTACGTATGTTTCGCCCCGTACTTAAACTCCCAGCCTTCGCATGATTTTGAAATTAAAATCCATTCCTGTCGAACTCATTCTACCTGTAATCACAGCTGCCCGACAATTCAGAAGGTGAGCTCTGCTAAGTACCTTGGAATTGTCGTGGACCAAAGGTTGAGCTGGTACCCACACCTTTTTTTTTTTTTGTGGATGGGAAATCATCAAATGACTCCTCCCGCTCTGGGTGGAGCAGAAGGGAGTGTCAGACTCTTACTGACTAAAACCCACCCGTGTTCCTTCCTTAGCCCTTTATGTACCAGGGCAGCGGTAACCCTTTCGGACGATCCCGCTACCCCGGCAGGCTTCGGCCCTGTCGGGCCCCGTCATCTATGCTGACATCTCTTTGAGGCGCACGTGGAACACTTACGCGCCGTCCGGCACGGGCCTGGTCCTGATCGGACGGAGAGCTACCCATTGCTCTCCGCCCGCAGGCCCGCGCCTACGGTGGCCGGGAGTCGTCACGCGGCTCCCGACGCCCGGAGCGTCTCCCTCGGCGGCTGAGGCGTGAGGATCTCTCCCTCGCCCATCCCGCCACCTCCTTCGCTAGCATGACTGCTTCGCAGAAGGAGGTGACCGCCTCCCACTCCCTCTCGCCCCGGACCATGGCTTGCACCAGGGCCGGGCGCGAGAGGTCGCCGCCGCTGCCGATCGCCTCTACGAGGACACGGCGGTGCTCTGCCCAAGCGGGGCAGACCTCCACCGTATGCTCCACCGTGTCCTCTGGGCGATCCTCGCAGTGGTGACACCCGGGCGTCTCCTCCCGCCTGATTATGTGCAGGAACCTCCCGAAACATCCGTGTCCGGAGAGGACCTGCGTCAGGCGGTAGGTGAGAGCGCCGTGACGCCTCTCTAGCTACTCCTCAAAGAGGGGTCTTATCGCCGCTATCGTGGCGTGCCCTGCGCTGGGTTGCGATAGTCGCGCCTTCCATTCCACCATGAGACCGCGCCGGAGGTCCGTCCGCTCCGCAGCGATTTGCCGCGGGTGCAGAGTTTCCCCCCGACGTAGTGCCTCCGCGCGCCAGTCATACAGGCGCGCGAGGACTATCGCCTCCAGATCCCATGGTGGCAGTCCGGCAAGGAGGCTTGCTGCCTCGCGCGAGATCGTGCGGTACCCCCGGATCAGCCTTACGGCTACCACCTTTTGGGGCGCGTTCAGGTAGTGTGCGGCTCGAAGCCGCAGTGAACGCGCCCATACCGGGGCCCCATATAGGGCCATGGACCGCACGACCCCCGCGTAAAGCCTCCGGCAGGAGGCGTTTGGCCCCCTCAGGTTGGGCAGGAGCCGCTTTAAGGCGGCCCCGGCCCGTTCCAGTTTGGGGGCCAAACGTCGGAAATGCTCGACGAAGTTCCACCGGCTGTCGAGGACGAGACCCAGGTATCTCATCGTCTTCTCGACGCCGATGTGAACCCCTCCTACCATCAGTTGGGATCCCGAAGGTGGCCCGTACCGGGGCCCATGAAAAGACATGGCCTCGGACTTGTGCAATGCCACCTCGAGACCCAACTGCCGGATCCTTTCCACGACTATCGCAACCCCGCGTGTCATCGCGTCGGCCGCCGCCTGATGCGACCTCCCCTGCGCCAGGACCAGCGTGTCGTCAGCGTAGCAAACTACGCTGACGCCATCAGGGAGGTCGGCCCGCAGCACCCAGTCGTAACCGATGTCCCACAGGAGCGGCCCCAGAACCGATCCCTGTGGGACACCGCACGACATCTCTCGCCGGTTCCAGTTCCCGTCGCGACCGGGGTAGATGACGGCTCTGTCCGTCAAATACGCCCCGACTATTCGACGGAGGTAAGTCGGCACCCGGTGATACCGGAGTGCCTCCCCTATGCAGCTCCAGGGCAGGGTGTTGAACGCGTTGGCGATGTCGAGTGACACCGCCACGACCACCCCACCCCGGGACACCGCGTCCCCCGTCGTGAGGGCTCTCACGCGCATGATGGCGTCCACCGTCGAGCGCCCCTTGCGGAAGCCAAACTGGCACTCCGCAAGATCCGGCCCCGTCCTCACCAGGTGCCCGACGAGGCGGCCCGCAATCACTCTCTCAAAGAGCTTGCCGACCTCGTCGAGCAGCACTATGGGCCGGTATGCGGACGGAGAGTCCGCAGGGCGCCCTGGCTTCTGAATGAGGACCAGCTTCCCCGTCTTCCAACGGAGTGGAAACTGGCCTCTCTCCATGCATGCGCTTAAGAGCGCCTCCAGTCGAGGCCCGAGAGCCCTCGAGGCCAGGACCCAGGCTTTACCCGGCAAGCCGTCGGGTCCCGGGGCGGTATTTTTGGCCTTCAGCCTGCCTACCGCCGCTCTCAGATCTACCCCGGTCACTTCAGGGGTGTCGTCGTCGTCGTCGGTGTGGTCCGCTTCGGGCACCGCAAGTGGCGGAGCCATAGGCGGGGGAGTATGCTCCCCCCGTGAAGGGAACAGAGCGCTCACCACTTCCTCCACCAGCTGGGGTCGGAGACTCTGCGTCAGCGGGGGGCCCAGGTGCGGAGTTTATTCCGCACCATTCTGTAAGGGCGCCCCCATGGATCTCGGTTCAGAGTCTCCAACATCTCCTCGCGGGCCGTATCCTTGGCCCGCTTGACAGCCTCTTGGAGGGTGGTCTTCGCCGCTCTGTACCCCTCGTACAGCTCCACCTCCGTGGCTTCCGCATCCGGAGGGCGGATGCGGAGCCTGCAGTGCCTGGTGTACCGATGTCGCGCGTCGACGCACGCCTTGCGTAGCGCCCCAACCTCCTGCGACCACCAGTACACCTGACGTCGGGCGCGTCCTGGCCGGACTCGGGGCATTGCCACGTCACAGATCTCGGACATGGCCTCCCGGAACCACTCCGCCTCATCGTCAATGTCAGCAGGCCTGTCCGGTGAAAACACCCAGGCCTGCACGATCGAGGCTTCCAGGAGAAGCTCCCGGTCCAGCTGCTTCAGCGCCCACCGTGGACCACTCGGGGCCTGTTGGACCAGCGCGCAAGAGGTCTGGGTGGAGACATCAAACCGGATATACCGATGATCGGAGTATGTCTCCACCTCCTCCATGACGCGCCAGTCAATGACACGTTGTGACAGAGCGGGGCTGGCGAACGAGATGTCCACCACCGACTCGCCCCGCATCCGCACACCTGCCCCGCACATCCGTGCAACGGGAACCCCAGGCCAAATTCTTGGCGTTGAAGTCCCCGAGCACTAGCACGGAGAACGCGTGGTTTCTGGCGACGACGACACTCAACTCTGTTAAAGAGTTCTGGAACTCGGCGAGAGTTCGGCTCGGAGAGAAGTATACTCCCACTACTACAATCTCTCCGAACCGTGCTGCTACGCACCCCTGTCCCCTCGTGACACCTTCGAGGGACGGGGTACCGGCGGCAGCCGACGAAATTATGGCCACTGAGCCGTTCAGGTCCTCCACCCAGTCATCCCTGGGCGGGACAAAGTACGGCTCAGCGACCACGGCGATGTTAATCGACCACTGCGCCATGCTCTGGAGCAACAGGTCCTGAGCGCAGGCGCAGTGGTTGATGTTCGCCTGGAGAAGGCGTAGTGGAGGAGTTATTACTCCTCCATTTCAGCCCCCTCCCGGGCCCCCTCGGCAGTGGTGGCGTCGGCGGCGGTGGCGGCGGCGGCGGCGGCGGCGGCGGTGGTGGGGGCGGCGGCGGCGGCGGTGGCGGTGGCGGCGACAGTGGCGGCGACGGTGGTGGTACGACGACGGCGGAGGGCCTGCCTTTCCTCCTGGCTTCGGCGGGTGGAGCGCAGGACTTGCTCCCCGCCCGGTGATCGGCCGGCTTGCCAGCAGCCGCACATGCGACGCAGTGCGGCGCGGCGTTGCACGAGCCGGCCGTATGTCCGGGCTTGCCGCAGCGGAAGCACAGAGTGCTGCGGTCCTCTAAGGTGCACTGGACGCTCACGTGGTGCCCCACGAGGCATCGATAGCACCTTAGAGGTCTGGGCTCCAGCAGCTTGACCTGCGCTGACACCCAGCCCACCAGGAGCCTTCCGCCCTCCACTATCTTCCTCGCCGCCGTCACGGGGCAGCTAACCGTTATGGTTCGCATACCCGTGAAGTCAGGACGTAGGGTGCCCGCCTTCACCTGGTCGGTCAGACACCCGCCCGTCCTGACGACGGCGGCTACCACCTCGGCCCCCGTCACCGAGTCATCCAGGCCCACATTGCGCATATCCGCGCACTTGACGGGCCTGGAGACTCGAGCCTCGTCCGCATTGAGGGACGCCCTTAGCTTTTCAGCCAGGGCGTCAGCGGTGGGGCCACTCGTCGCACCGGGGACCTCCAGCATGCGGGCACCAGTGGCGGTCACCCTATGCCGGAGGCCTCCGGTGATCCCCAGCTCCTGGAGATCCACCGTCGCTCTCGCTTTGGCGAGCACGTCGCCGTAGGTCACCCCCCTCTTGACCGCGTCCGGCTGTAGCGTAATGACTACAGCCGCGGTCTTAGGGGGGCGAAGCCTAGCCGCAACGGCTCGCTCCTTGCGGCGCCTCCTCTGCGCCTTTTTCCTGGCCGCCTTGGCCGCCTTCTTTTTCTCCCCGACCACCTGCCACTCGGCGTTGGTCGTGGGAGATTTGATTGGGGGAGGCGTAGGCTCTGGGGCTTTCCCCTCCCCAGCCGTTCTGCCCTTTTTGTGGGCCGGAGCCGCGGGTTTGGCGGCAGGCGCCGATTTTGCCGGCGCCGAGGCTCCGCCAGCCGACGTCGGTTTCGCCGGCGCCGGGGCTCCTCTAGCCGACGCCGGTTTGGCCGGCGCCTGGGCCCGGCCAGACGGCCCGGGTTTAGGGGCGGCCGCGGCCGCGTACGTGGCCGCTTTAGGCCCTGGGGCCGTCCTACCCGCCAAGGGAGGGCGCAGAACAATACCCTCCAGGACGGCGAACCGCGCCTGGAAGGTCGCCAGCTCCTGCCGAACAAGGTTCAGGACCTGGTTCTCCACCGGCACGGGCTGGCTTGGTGGTGGGGTGTTCTGCGCTGTGCCGGCCGCCCGCATCCCGGCCAGGTCCGCTCGGAGCTCCTCGTTCTCCTTTCGGAGGAGCTCCATGGCAGCCGTCAAGCGGGCCACCTCCGCCCGCATTTCGGACATGTCGTCCGGTGGAGGCCCGAGGTGGATGGCCTCCGCTGCCGCCAAGATGGAGGCCTTGGCCGAGACTATGGCCCTGTTTTTCGAAGTCTGTAACTTCTTCAGGGCCACGTCCCGGATCGCGGCCTCCACGACCTCCGCGAACCTCTTTTTGCGGTCCGCATCAGGGCCGCCAACCTCCGCCGCCTCGTCACTTGAGGTCTCTGATGCGGACGCGCGACCAGAACCCCCCTCCTTTGCGGGCTCCTCCGCTTTCTCCGCCGCCTCCCGAGCAGTGAGCCCCCTCCCTACGCCTCGCTCTCGGGCTCCTCCCCGCCTGCTGTTCGGGATTTTTCTGGCCGAAGCCAGCTCCCAGTCAGAGGACGACCCCTGGCCGTCCACTGACCTTGGCCGCTTGCTCTGTGCCTTTCTCTTGGCAGCGGCCGTCTTCTGGTCACGGCGAGGGCTCACTGAGCCTCCCGTGCTCGCTCCTCCAGATGCAGCGTCGGACTCCGACCCCGCATCACTCCTCACTACGTCTTTTGGGTTTTTGGTTTTTAAAAAATGTTCCATGTTAGTTCCCACGAGTAAAAACTTTGTGGACCTGCTCAAAAAATGCGTGGTTCGCACTAGTGACTAAATCAAGCTACCCATTAGCCAAGCTTACTACCTCCCTCACGGTGCGCCGCCGCTTGGAGGTTTGGGGAATTTTTTATAGAGGTTAATCTTCCTCGCGGTCCGGGCGGTTAAGCCAAGACCCTCGACCCCCGTCAAAAGTCAGAGACATGACCTTGACAATCTTCGGGGCTACGATATTAACGGTGGCAGAAGGGGGGGTTTATTTATCCACGTGTTTTTATTACGTAAAACTTATATGATGAATAGTTCTAGGTATATACTATAGACGGGCTTGTGGCTAAGTAATAACAGCCGCACGGGTCATCGATCAGGTTAAGCTACGCTTGCCGCGGTTAGACCGTGGATGTGTGACTAGACACTTCCATGCTTCGGAAAGCACGTTAAGCCGTTGGTCCAGATTGTCATTCGTGAATCTTTGACACTCGTTACGAGTCATCAGAAGCCCGAAAGTCTGACAACCAGTCTTACTAAGAAGTATCCGTGTTACCCAGTATCTGGGTTGTGGAGGTCAGATAGGCAGTCGCTCCATGTAAAATCCTGGTATTCAGCTGCATCCGGTTAGACTGGAGGCCGACCCTCACATAGTTGGGAAAAGGCTAGGCAGATGATGATGATGGATAAATGATGGTACAACAAAGGCCAAGTCACTCAGAAATGCAAAAAAAAAATAACCAAAAACACAGCCAATTATATTTTAGAACAAATCACAAAAAATCACATCCAAACATTCATGATGCTGTCACACGCGGCACCACTGACTAGAAGGGTTATGTTTTTAGCGCATGTCTTTGTATGGTACATACGAGTAGTTGTGCTCTATGTATGTAGGATTCTTTATTCTTTCATAGCTTCCAGATGTCGGTCTGGATGTGTAATAATGATTTACATGATGTTAAGATTGTAGTGACGGCCCAGAGTAACGCACGTTACTTTCAATCACAGTCCGAAGGATTTTGAAGTAAATTCATAATTAATAGGTTAGGTTTCACAAAAATCAGCATTGCTGACTTTATAACCCAATAGTCGTGAAAAAGTTTTTAGTTTCTACGTCAAAATAAAGGGCTCGAGGAGACGATTCCAAAAATTTTACTTATGACCCTGGGGTCACCACGGCTATTTATTTATTTTTATTGGTTCACTAACAATCACTGTCTAAACCTATTGGAGCAGCACAATCCCAAGCCTTTTGGTCCTTAGTATAGTCTTTTACATTATATTAGGCTTTCTGGCACAGTTTTACAAAAGATTTGAATTTATTGCGACTTAGTTCTTGATTGTAGCTAGGAAGTACTAGTACTAGTTAGTCATGTTAAACAAAAAAATAATATCTTATATCATCTTAAAGCAAATTAAAGAGTGAACAAGGATTTGTTTGTGGAAATTTTTATCATTGTAACTGAAATCGGAAAACTTTTATTATGTACAACATAATCACTAAGGTAAACGTGGGTGAAGTCGACAGTGACCCAGAAGACATCAAATTATCTAAAACCATCAAAATCTTTTTCTACTAAACATTAAACTGGCCGATTATAGTCACATTATATTCTTGGTAGCATATTGCGTAATTAAAATAACAACAGGGAGTTTTAACTGTATCTGAAGTATTTTATTTGAATATTTGCTTGATTAATTTGCTTAATTTTTGATTTTTTTTACTAGTTTAGCTGCTAAATATGACGCAGCATGTAGTCTTGTGTTTTGTTTTGTGAAACTTCAGTGGGGTCTACTGTTAGTCTGATTGTTTGGTGAATTAGTTAAGTTAATTTGCTAACGATATAAATTGGCATTTGTAATACTTTTATCGTAAAAGTATTTTTTTCGAGTGTGACATCTATTGGTACTTAAAAAATCCTACTTATTCCAGAAGTCGTCATTTTAAGTATGTATTTTGACGAGTACTGGGTCACGTTTAATAGTTGTAACAACATTCTTTGCGTTATTTACGTTGATGAGCAGACAAGTTTTTCGAACATATGAAGCAATGGATTAGCAATATCCTTCAAAATGATTCAGATTGTAAAGAATGTGTGTTACTCAATTGGGGTGCAGGTCTTAAGAGCTTGCTCATCGTGTGACTAAACGTGCTCTGCTTATTCGTGTCAAGAGTGGGCTCGCTTTGATCGCTTAGCTTGTGAAAAGTATTCTCAGTTCTAACCTAACTTGCCTTACCGAAGAAGGTACAACTGAGCTGTAAAAATCCCTGGCTAATTGGTGCTAGCCATAGATATAGGACATTTCTATGGTGCTAGCTTTTCACCAGTAACATAGCATGACGATTTTGGATGTTTTTTTTAATGTTGTGAGGTAGCTTTTGTATTCTCTCATAACTAGATTTTTTAGGCTTATTTTGTTCCTTATGACGTAAACTGTCTTCAATTGCCGTTTTTATAATTACAAATAGATTTACAGCTGATATGAGGCGAAATCTTATTATTAATTTATAGTCGATTGTAAATCTTAAGGTTTCCGATACCGCTGTAGCCATAATAGTATTTGCTCGACACTGGATTTAGTAAGATCGTTGTATTCCTTATGAAGTAACCCTGTCAACGTATGTTATATTTTTCAGTTCTGAGCAGATTTACGGCCTTAATGAGACGATATCTTAAACTTTTTCTTAAATAACTATTATCTGATGTAGCTAGGTATTGTATTTGCTCTGCATTGGACTTTTGAGACTCTTTGCATTCATCATGATGCAAGCTTACTTTGATTGAGATTTTTTTCATTTCTAGTCAGATTTATGGTCGACATGAGATAACATCTGAAATTATTTTCTATTTCGGCCAACATTTTTTTGTTGTTTGTCTTTACGTTCTGGCAGTGCTTTGTCAACTCTTGACAATGCCACAGAATCACCGTTCTAACTAAACATATTTTTTGCGCTATACGAATTGAAATTTTGACACATAGTGAAAACAAGGGTCCCGCGCATACGTTTGCACTCGCGATGTGACATTATAAGCAAATCCTGCCGTAAAATTGGTAAAAATATGACCTATCTTTTGGATGCTCAATCATTACTACAGCATTCAAATAATCTTACATGCTTTTGTCGGTCAGAAATATTGAATTTGTGGCAAGTTCAAGTGAAAAGACATTTTCACGTCATAATTGATTCTGATAAAACTGATTCCGTGATTCTAAGCAAACATATATTAGAATTAAAGCTATCTTGGCGTTTTTATTACCTACCTGCTCTGCTAACAGCAAATGATCTTTAGTAATTTCTTGGGATTTGGTCATAATATCACTTCGCTACTAATAAAATCACATTGGAAAAGTCTGACCGCCAACACCCTCATCGCGGCCGTAAGACAGACAACGATGAGGGAGGTTGGCGATCCACGCCGAAGAGTACAGCGATTTGAAGGGGAAGCAATTACTTCCCAGTCGCCACCCAGTGGCAACTGGAAATTTTATTCCCGATTGGTGACCTGGTGACAATCCATGTGGCGACTGGGAATATTCGCTTTTACCTACCTTAACCTTACTCAGATCAAAGACAATCACATTTTATTTAAATGTGTTCTTATCTTGAGCTCTATGTTCAAGACATGAGAGTTCAAATTAGCATCTAAAATTGACGACTATCAGGTCTTTTTGATGAGTATTAGTACTAATCTGGCGAGCACTGGTACAAATCGCCCTTTTGTAACATTTGCTTAAATAAGTATTTATTATCACTTATAGAAATTTATAGAAATTAACTACTTACATAATGAAATAGATAATTTATCCGTTATTCTTAGAAGGATAAATTAAAAAGTAAAAAGTTTCATTCTAAATGAAATACTTTTTACACAGCCGTTCCTCAAAGTCAGTGAATTTCGAAACCCGACGAGTATTGGTACGTTTATCTTATCCATCTGCCTAGCCTTTTCCCAACTATGTTGGGCGTGGCTTCCAGTCTAGCCGGATTTAGCTGAATACCAGTATTTTATATGGAGCGACTGCCTATCTGACCACAAAACAACAACAACATAATATAATAACCAAGAAAATAACAACAGTGACAAAAGAAAAATATTGCACTAAATAAAACTGTAATACATAAAACATACTTTAAATACATAATAAAGTTGTGTATCTATTTACTTACCACTTGTATAAAACTGTAATATTTTAAGGAACTTAACGGACAATAATTATTTCTTACTAAAAAAGAACCAAACTTGACAATATTGCTATAAACAAACTTACATTTCGAATTCACCTATAAAACCACCTTTTTTATAGAATGTCAATTAGCCGTCTTTTAGCCGTCAAATATATGTGCACTTTTTAAAGAGTGCTTCTTCTCCGGAAAATAATCCGTTCCTCTCAGAATCATCCGTCATTGGTCCATTTATAGCTGCTTCTACAAACTTTATGCTGTTCTCCATTTGGGTTGCTATGGGCTCACTTAACATTTGATCCTTTACATTCGGTTGCTGTAGAGTGATGGTTTGTTCTAAATTGTAGAGGTAACAACAGATTTGCCTCAAAGTCTGTTGGCTCTTACTCAGTAGAGCTTGTATTAGACCATGTTTGAGAACAAATGGCATAGCTTCCACTGCTCTTCCACCGTTGGTAATGGCAGCCTGCTGCTTGATGACATGGCAATTAAACTTTGCAGGCATACCTACCTTCTTTGCTACAGCAAGGGTTATTTGAGGAAAGCTGGCAGCTATTCTGCTCAGAGTGATGTCTTTAGATGAGAGGATGACTCACTCCTTTCTGTTTCGGGCCGCTGCTTCGGCATCGTCAACACTCTTAATAGAGTAATAATGCACTGATCTTGTGGCGAATTGCTGCATCCTTGCTAACTGTTTTTAGGATCTTGAACAGGTTGTTCACATCTATAGCCAGGTCACATGCTCGAGGGCAGTTTGATATTATAGTAATATATTAATAATTTTAACCAAGTCTGTCTTTTCTGTCATCGTCATTGACAACTAGGCCAGTCATATCGATCATTAAAATGGCAAACTAACGGCTAGTTCTGATTTTTAACCCCCGACGCAAAAACGACGGGGTGTTTCTAAGTTTGACGTGTCTCTCTCTCTCTATACGTGTGTGTGTGTATGTCTGTCTGTGGTATCGTAGCTCCCGAACGGATGAACCGATTTTAATTTTGTTTTTTTTGTTTGAAAGGTGAATTTTTTGGGAGTGTTCTGAGCTATGGTTGATGAAAATCGGTCCAAGATGGCCGCCGCCACAAAATGGTGGATTACATATTTTTCCACAACTCCCTCAAATGTGGGTATCAAATGAAAGGACTTGACTAGTAGAATGCTATACACTATGATAAATTTCAAATCCAAAATGGCCGGCCACCACAAAATGCCGAATTACATTTTTTTTTCACAACTCCCTCAATATGGGTATCAAATGAAAGGGCTTGACTAGTAGAATACTATACACTATGACAAATTTCAAATCCAAGATGGCCACCACCACAAAATGGCAAATTACAAAAAACCCGATTAAATACCAAATTACCTGAATCTTAAAACGCAACAAAATAAAAGAAATTAAATAATAAGGAGTCCCTACAAAAAGCATGAAATAAAAAATTAAATTAAAAATTTTCAAACCCCCGACTACCTGAAACTCTATAAAAAGAAAAAAATTACCTATAAATTATGACCCTACGTAAGTACGTATGAAATCTTTTGATTAAATGTTGTCCCGTCGGGGGACCGCTCTGATTATTAGGCTTACATTCTGTTAAAGTTTGAAATAGTAGCGGTCCCCCGACGGGACAATATGTTGTTAGGACCACTACCAGTAGCCTACTCGTATATCCATGTTTGCAGCTACGAAAGACCTGTGCTAACTTTGCAGCACTCGAAAAGCAGCGAAATTTTCGCACGTTTTTGGTATTCTCAATAGAAATCATAAACTACGCGTTTAAAAAAAAAAATCTATCCGTTTTTAAAATAGACTAATATTGCTACAATTTGAGATCAGACCCAGCTCTGTAGGTTTAATACTTACCGAGATACAGCATTAAAAAATTAGAACTAGCCTGCAATTTTAGCGATTTTTTTGTGTTAGATATAACTGGCCTAAACCCAATGTATTATATTTTTCTATTATTTTTCTTATTATAGTTTGTTTATTCGTTTTCGCTATAAATCCGTCATTTTCTTTCACTTTCAGCCTATTAAGACACAAGCCTTGTTATTAAAGGATAAAGCATTTTAAAGCCCTATATCTTGTATCTATATATCGTAATGAGTTGAACCACACTATTTCAGTTCGTGAACATAGCTAACTTCACGCGGAACAAAATAGTGGCGAGGCAATCCCAATTTCATTTCAATGTTGACAATATTGCTTTCAAGAGTCACGTGACTGCAAAATTAACATTGGAATCGTATTAGCTTTAGGTTGGAAGTAAAATTAGTTTGAAGGGCCCAGTGCTCCTTGCGTCAAAAATTTGTAAAAAATGTGGAAGTAGTTTTGCAGAGTGAATAAAGTTGTTTGCTCAATACTACTTGAAGGGGCGTAACAATCACAGTATTCCTTTAAGTTTCCCTCACAGTACTGTTAAAAACGACACAAATACTCCGAGCTGTTATTTATAACAAGTTGCAGTACACAAGCTTATGACTATTTTCTGCCTTTCGCTGCAAGCAATTGCGGTGACTGTTCATACAATTCCCGGTATGCTCAAAAGCAATTTAATCCCAGTCTTCTATTCTGTGCAGCGTCCGCATCTACTTTCTGTAGTCAGCTGAATAGACTAATTTGTTTTACTTTATACCCCTTCAAAAATGCGAGTCGCAAGTAAGGTAGGCAATTTTTGACAATAACTAGGGAATCGTTAAGTATCTATTTAAACAAACGTCCCTTTAGTTCGTTCTTCTTCATTGAATAGGGAATTAAAATATAATCTGACATGTAGGTATGTTATAAACTTTTATTTCCATACATGTTTATTATTATTAAACAATCGGCAATCACATCGTGAACATAAAAATAGTGTTTGTGTTTATCGATATTGTTGTTATTGAAAGCTCTTGAATGTTGATGTTGGAATACCTGAACTTTTAAGACACATCAGCACAGCTTGATAATTGGTCTGTTTGTTGTGATTTATGATGTTATTAAATATGTAACGTTACGAAACTTTAACAAATGAGCCTTTTTGTGTATGGCTTTTGTATGTGAGAGAGTTCTGTGGGCCCATTGCCAACTATGCGATAGTCGCTTCTTGTGTAGGAGAGTGGGGACTGTGCCAACTAAATTCACCCTCCGGGCTGAATATTTGGCACAACTCAACGGAAGGTAAATAATACAGATGTAAGGAAACAAAAATATTTTAAGTGACTTTGTACGTGGAGCAAGTTACCTGCAAAACATGCTGTCCATATTATATTGTGGTGAAAAAATATTTGGGGACTACGCCAATGTGGGCTCTTGAATTAACAAGTCAAACGATCGCCTACTAGTAGTCGTTTGCATGTTAGCGCTCAATGTATTTATTGTCTTTTCGAATGTATTTTTCTCATGAACAATCGCTAGTTCATACGACACCTATCGGGTTAAAAAAGCTTTGGACTTATGTGAACGTTTACAATAATTTATATGATCGTACCTGGATGTTTTCTGATGACCATAGCCCGGAGTATTGCCAAATTTTACTAACACTCGTCACCCCCACATTGCCTGCAGGACGGATGGCTGGGGCAGAAGGGGTTCTGAAGTGACAGCCGCGTAAAGTAATGCTTTTCTATAAGTATAGAACCTTGGGTACAGCAGTGCCGCAGTAGCAAAACAACAGTTTGATATTCTCTTAGCAGCAAATAGCTGCGGTAGCGTAGCGGTTAAGGCTGTGACGTTCGTGAGTGTCAATTTCCCCATCTTGGAGTAGTAAAACTACTTTGACAGTTCTTCTTAAGGTCTCTCAAAGCAACAGTTGGTAGATTTATATAACTATACACCGTGTTCTTCACGTTATCCATAAACTTTAGCAAACACTTTTATTGCTTTTACAAATCAAGTTTAACAAAGGAAGTAGTACTTAAAAAGGATTGGCATTTCTCAAAATGACAATGAGTCTTCAATGGACTAATTCTCAAAATGGGTAATTCTAAAAATTACTAATTCTCAAAATGTCTAACGACTAATTCGCAAGACGGCCAATTCAATACCTAATTCTCAAAAACGCTAATTATTATAAGAATATAAGCATTCGGGCCAATTTTTAAGTTAAACTAAGATTTTTCAAATAATCTGTCCTCCCTTTTCACCACGACAGGGCTTGTTTTTATAAAAGCGTTTGATACTTTTCCATTTTTATTACTTTAAGATTATTTGTACCCATTTTTGACTTAATGGAAGCAAGCAGTAAAATCTACCTCTTAAATTTTATTACCCTTTACACCCCGGTAGGAGTCGATTTTTGAAAAACCCTAAAACACTTACCTTTTTATTTTAAATGATAAATGATTTTATTTTTGTCAGTAGGTTTGTACAAACACTTTTACACGTCAATCATATTTTAAAACTAGATGAGGTCGGCGTTTCCTATCTGACTAGTCTGAGAAGAAAGGCCGAAACAAACTCAGAGGTCACAGTCTCTGGGAGGAAACGCCAGGGTGTCGCCACTGTGGGGATCGCCCGGAGGACACGGTGGAGCATACGGTGGAGGTCTGCCCGGCTTGGGCGGGGCCCCGCCGTGTCCACGTGGCAGCGATCGGCGGCGGCGACCCCTCGCGTCCGGCCCTCATACAGGCCATGGTACGGAGCGAGAGTGAATGGGAGGCCGTCACCTCCTTCTGCGAAGCAGTAATGCTCGCGAAGGAGGAGGCGGAGCGCGTGAGGGACAGGCAATCGCTGCACCCTCGCGCGCCTAGCCGCCGCAGGAGACGCCCTGGACGGGAGTCAACAGCCGACTCCCGGCCACCGTAGGCGCGGGCTTGCGGGCGGCGAGCTATGGGCAGCTCGCCGCCCGGTAAGGACCAGGCCCGGGTCGACGGCGCGTTGTGTTCCACGCGCGCCTCAAAGAGCTGTCAGCACGAACTGACGGGGTCCGCTAGGGCCGATGCCGCCGGGGCTGCGGGTTGTTCGAAAGAGATACCGTGGCCCCTGGCACAGGCAACTGAAGGAACACGGGTGGGTTTTAGTCAGTAAAAGTCTGACACTCCCTTTTAAAGTCCACACATAATCTTGGTCAGATTATATGAAGACCATGTAGGTCGATGTCTGAGATGGTCTTTTGAGGAAGGAACCACACAGATTGAGAGGACCTGTCCAATCAGTGCACGCATTTGTCAGAAATCGTGCAACTCAACTCAAAACTTAAGGAGCTCAACGATTCGACGAACAATACCAAAGAAAGGACATTTGGTAGGCCACATTAACTACTCAAACTGCCATACCATGACAAAAACAAAGAGAAAAGAGAGAAAAATATAAATAAAATGACCCACATAGTCTTCACATTCACAATAATTAAAATAATAAAATACTTTACAAAGTAAGCAAATGTCATAGTATATATCAAATTCATTAATGTCAAAGTGTATATAAAAAAAATCAACGACAAAACAAAAAAAAAAAAAAAAAATTGAATATGTAAAAATTGGAAGCAGCTTAATCCCAAGCCGTTTTGTCCTCGATATAAGCCTTAACGGTATAAAAGGCTTTCTGGCACAACTTACGTTTAAGTTTTAAGTATTAGTACTGAGTTTCGAGTTAATCCGACCGCGGGTATTTTTTTTTTCTTACCTACAATCTTTATTATCTACCGAGGCAAATGTTGCCAAGTTTTTTCATATTAACTGTATCCCGCCTTTTCACCCCCACAGTTTTAGCCATAGGGGTGAAATTTTGAAAAAAACCACTGCGGACCAACTGCGAATTGGACCAACCGCGAATTGGACCAACTGCGAATTGGACCAACTGCGAATTGGACCAACCGCGAATTGGACCAACCTCGAATTACACCAACTGCAAATTGGACCAACCGCGAATTGGACCAACCGCGAATTGGACCAACCGCGAATTGGACATTTTTTTGAACATTGGACCAATCGCGACAAAAGGGATCCAAGCTACCGGTGGTTAAGGCTCCAGAGACAAGAACCTCCCCACGATGCGAGCCGTATCGAGGAGTACTGCCTTTATTATTATTAATGTGACCATAATGAAAAATGCTTATTTCCGTGGTCTGAACATCTGGTCGAAGTTTATGTATATCGTCCGAAACACGGTGTATAGCTAATGGGAGATGTTTAACACACAAAGGATAGCAGTAACCTTGTACTTAAGTATTACATTTTGTTTTTTTATATTCGCACCATAACCTGTGCAGACTTTTATAGACTAGACATTTAATTTCTTTTCGAATCCAAGATATTTTCGTTTCTCCATAAACATAGTTCCAGTCAGAAGAAGCTTTCAAACAGCCAGCACGAATTGCTTGAGAAAAGGGAAACTCGTAAGCAAACTTTTGGCTGGCTTGATTGAAAACTTTTAATGGATTTCAGAAGGCCAATTCTCGTAATTTAAAACGTTCAAAATCTAGTCGCAGTCTCATCTCAGCGACAAACAAATGTCAAAATGTAGGGAAATTAGACGTATTTTTAACAGCTTGAGACTGAGATCAGACTGTGAACGTTCTTAAAATTACGAGAATTGCCCCTCAGACTGTGAACGTTCTTAAAATTACGAGAATTACCCCTCTGGTGTCGTGAAAGATGAGAGCAATCTTTAATGCGCTAGCCAGCCATTGTTTTCTTTTATGACGAGTGTTCCAGATTCCCCTGCATCGTAGGTTCATTTAATTCCAAGATATTAGCGTAATTTTATTTTAAAAAATGTGTGATACATTTTATTTTAAAAAATGTGTGATACATTTTTTTTTTGTTAAAAATGCTAAACAGCTACAACGGCCAGCTCGTGGAAGATTTGAACCCCCAACTACCTTTGTGAAGAGGCGTTCTGACCACTGAACTAACAAGCCTTGGAGGAAACCTAGAAATAGTGGTTCTATCCAAGAAAAACAGAGGAATGCATAATAAAATCTAGGATCAAGACTGTAAAGTCTAGATTTCAACGGCGCCATTTCTTAGTTCGCCTTGCACATGCGCCGAGGATTCTTTTACGCTTTGGGAAGGTTCGTGCTTTCATATTATTTCTACATAGGTCATAGAATGTTCATGTTTTCAATGTTGATATTTTGGTTTTAGCATAACAGTTTGTATGTGTATAATATTATAGATAATTAATACATTAATATTAAACCTATATAAGTAGTAGTAGTGAAACATTGATGGTTTGTTAAGTCTTTGGTATTGTCACTTTATTCGTGTTTCTAGCCCGTTTGCCTCACTGGTTATATTTATATTATTTAGAAGAGATGCTTTCCTTTATTTTGTGAGGATTCGATTAGAAACGACCTTCAATCTGTCTAATGGATGAAAAATATTTTATATCAAACTAGCTGTACCCGCGACTTCATTCACGTTCATGTCAGAAAAACAAATTGGATTTCATGGATTCTTTTTTATCTTGCGCGGATTTCTAATTCTTGTTCTAAAAAAGTAACCTATCTGCCAGTGCCGTCAAAACAGATCCAGCCAATTTGGAGATTAGCCGGAACAAATAGACAGACTGACAGCCAGACAGACAAAAACTTTAAACGTAGTTTTTTGTTATAAGTTTCGTATATACTTTCATATGCATGTAGTAAAAGCGGTTTTGTGCTATTACAAACAGACCACTTCAATTTTATTTACTACACGGCTGCCCAAAAAATTGAGAATTTGGATGGATGGTTATGCTATCAGGATTCATGTATGTTGGAGGTCGGGTAGGTTGCCCGGCTTGAGCGGAGCACCGCCGTGTCCTCGTGGCAGCGATCGGCGGTGCCTCAAAGAGTTGTCAGCACGAACTGACGGAGTCCGCTAGGGCCGATGCCTGCCAGGGCCGCGGGTGGTTCGAAAGAGATACCATGGCCCCCGGCACAAGCAATTGAAGGAACACGGGTGGGTTTTAGTCAGTAAAAGTCTGACACGCCCTTCCGCTCAGCCCAGAGCGGGAGAGGTCATTTGATGATTTCCAAAAAAAAGGGTGCATGTAAGTTTGTGAGTTTCTTTATTCCACCATAAATATCAATGTATGTCGTATCGTTAGAAGGGTTGCGTTATCCCGGGTAACATTGGCTGGTGATTTTTTTTTTTAATATAATGGGTGCAGGTGATGCACCTACCATGGTTAATGAAAAAAAAAATATTTTGTTTTCATAAAACTTTGTCTATTTATATATATTATCACCGCGTAGGGCTTGGTTAGTACATTACTATTTAATATGCATTTTGTTACTAATAACATAAGAAAATAAATTAAATATATAAAAAAAAAGTTATTCGTGGCACTTGTACGTTTGCAAAGATATCGTTTTATAAGTACAAGGTATGAAATAAAAAATAAATAATTTGAAAAATTAAAAATCACGTCGTGAGTTGTCAAAAAGTGAATTAAAATTTTAACAAAAACAATTAAAACAAGGTAAATTGTTTTAGTGTTTAAAATGGGCACAAGGTACTAAATAAGTTATACTGTGCAATTACCCGCCATTACTAACCGCCATTGTGCCCGAAAGTGTATCTGTATAGATGTATAGATTTAGTATGTTAAAAAATATATCGCGTGGGGGTTAGTTAAAAATTGCGGACTATGATTAATTAAAAATTCACTAATGATTTTTTTTGTAAATATTGCACTTATTAGTTTAACGAATAAATTTAATACCAATCGAAAGTTTAATACCTACATAGGATAAACAAATGATGAGTGGTCTATTTTCCTGGCGTAACTATTGGGTTTGCAGATACAAACAGGTAAGTCGATACTAGTAATTTACACCCATCTGTTTAAATAAATAAATCTTATACCAAAATAAGCGCTATTTAATGGCGAACAAGATGATATAGACACTTTTGATGTGGTGTATTTTTATTTAGAAGAACATTTATATTCGGTTATATCACAAATAATATTAAATATGTATTCAGGGTCAAATAAGTAAAACAAAAAAGAAATTAATTTGATGTTTATGTTTTGAGGGCTCATCGACCGCTGTTATTTACTTGAAATATCAGTTTAAAAACCAGTTTTTTGTGTAAATTTCACATATGTGATTGGTTTCGATATCTAAAAACGATAAAACACATTTTCTTGATTCACACTACCAGGGATCGTTGACTCATAAGAAAAAAACATCAAATAATTTTTATTTTATCGTGTTTAGATATCGATACCTCCTGGTCTACAGAGTTTCGCTAGCTAATATAATTTGACCCTGTATATTTGTTTAATTTAATATTTATCATTTTTTTCTAAACTCTACTGCCAGTTGCTCCAAAATAATGCTCAGTATTTACTAGTCTATCGCTATCTTTCTCAGTTGCATGATCAAATAGCTTGCGCACTGTTTTTCCATATGAAAGACGCATCGCGCGCAGCTGCAATGCTGCATCCTCTTCTATCGCACGGGATAGTTCGTTTGGACATCTTTATCGCACATTTTCATTCGCACCAAAATTTGGCTTTTCAAACCTCGCCAACCGTCATTCAAACCAGATTGTTTGCTGACAACCCTATATCACCGTGTTCGCCATTAAATGCTTATTATGATATAAGATTTATTTACTAAACAGATGGGTGTACTAGTATCGACTTACTCTCTATTCCTGCCAACCCGATACTTACGCCAAGAAAAAAATAGACCATCCAACGATTGTATATTCTATTTGCTTCATACTTTCGATTAGTATTACATTTATTGGTTAAACTAATGAGTGCAATGTTTAAAAAAAGTCCTTTTTGAATTTTTGAACAATCATAATCTGCACCCTAATTGCGTAACACACGATCAATCGGAATCGGTTTCATTTTGACAGTTCAACAACATTCATTGCGTTATTTACGTGTTGAGCAGACAAATTTTTCGAACTTATGAAGCAATGGATTAGCAATTTGCTTCAAAATGATTCAGAATCTGATTGATCGTGTGTGTTACGCAATTAGGGTGCAGGTCAGGAATTTTTTAGCCAACCGACTCGCGATAATTTTTTTAACATTCTGATATAAAATACACTGGCTTGCAAAACTAAGTATCACACTTTTAAAATTGGAATAACGTTTTAAGTACACAAGATCATTAAACAGATGGGTGAAGCTTGTTTCTAATCGGGTCTTAGGGTGAGTTGCATCAACTAACTGTAGCGATAACCAATGTTTTGACAGCCTTCAAATCTCCGGTTAAGCGAAATTCGGGTTGCATCATTTTGACAATTGTCACAAGTGTCAAAATAACGTCACAAATAACTATAACATTAATCGCCCAACTTTGGGCGGTTAAGGGCTATAGTTACGGTTTGTGCCATCATTTTTTTGGAGTTTGGCATTGAATTCCTTTTCAGTGTTGTCCCATGCTTGTTTTTTTTTGGTGTTTTGCGCTAGTCTCGTCTGTTCTTTGCACGGCAAAAATGTGTTTTTCTGCAATGATTTGTAATATAGTACGAGTAACTTCTACGTTGCTAAAATTAACACCTCAGTGCAATCATCATATTTGTTCCATAAGCACAATCAGCCTTTATGGTTTCCACTGCTATGACACAGGCTTCTTCTCGATGGGAGGGAGTGGGTCGTAACGTAATCCACCACGCGGGCCCAGTGCGGGTTGGTAGATATCACATGTCTTCGATTTTTAGCTCTAGGACATGCCGGTTTCCTCACAATGTTTTCATTCACCGTTTTGAGAGCAGTGGTGATGAAACAATATACACAAAGTAAAGTGCCTCTCTGGGTTTGAACCTACGATCTACAAGCTGTATGTAAGTCGCAGCTATTACAACGGAGCCGCCAGTGCTCAGCGATAAATAGTAGGATTATAGGGTGTTTTGAACGGTCTAAATCAAACAGCACATAGTGTACATAACAAAGCATTTTTATTACTGTAAGTACTTATATTAATTTCAACGTCAGACGAGTTAGAAGTAGGTAATATTTCATCTAAAAAAGATGCAGGTCGCTCCACCGATAAAAACTTAAATACCGCACGCTCCACATTACATGTGCACAACAGCCAACAGTACCAACGTCTGCCCACCAAACAGTTATCCAGAAAGAGCAGCTTGCTGTTAGAAATTGATGTTCTAGGTACCTAAATAATGTACCTAAAAAGACATGGAAGATTTGTGTTAGACAATAAACGTATTCTAACTAATATTATTATTGTTCTTTTTGGTGTGCTGGAATCCACTGCAAAATAATGTTCTTTTCCGCAGTCATCAGGCACAGTATGCGTTTGTTGTGAAATCGACATAGAATACAGGGTGGCAGGGACATCGACGCGCAAACTGTAACCATGGATTCAGCACATGAGTTTAGACCCCATAGCGCCGCAATTTTTCGTAGATTATTTTAAAAAAATATTGCTGTTTTGCATTTTGACCGCGTAGGTACGCACTTTTCTATGAAACAGAAGATTTTTTTATTGATAACCGACGAAAAATATCGATGCTATGGGATCTAAACTTATGTGCTGAATCCATGGTTACAGTTTGCGCGTCGATGTCCCTGCCACCCTGTATAATATTCCTGTATCCAAATCTCCATAATGTATAAACAGTTTCAATACTTTCTTGCATCGTTTAAACGCACTTTCGTTAAACTGCATTAGAGATGGTTTGACTTTTGTTCGTGAATCCTTGCGTTCACAAGTTACCGCACATCTGCAGCAGTCTCGGGCAATGTCTTTGCACATTGCGTTGAAATCTTACTGAACAATTAACATCCTTCTGGAGTAAATGCTCTAATGCATCTTGCAATAACGCAATCCTTCAATTACATACAGGAAAACAGAAATATCAATTTCATGTAATTCGAAAGAAACGGAAAAATAAAATGAATGTTATTGTCACTTGACACGTCTTGTTTTTCTGACAGTGTCAGATAGTGATGCGGCTCGATTTTATTTAACTCGTTACTCGAGTAAATAAAAGTCCATTTTATCTCGAGGTGCCACTCGATGTAGTTGCGATTAGATAAATATCACCAACACTGCCACACTAGTTAAGTGTCATACTTCGATAATCAACCTAGGAATAGATATATTACGTGTAATAAACCGTCAAAATACTGTGATGTACAGAGTCACAGACTTTTAATAAGAGAAAATATATGTTCTGTGGGTTAGTGCTGTCAGTTGATAAAGTGTAATATTTTGTCATTAAAATCGTCATTGATTATTAGATCAACCTGATAATCAGTGGAATCTGAGTAGGACACAACGCTCTTTACAAAGTCGAACAAAGGCAATCTTAGCCGAATGTCACACCGATAGTACAAATATAGAACGGTTACTGTATTTTGGATATTGCTATGATTCTAGAGAAAGAAAGAAAGAAAGAAAATGCATTTATTTGCGGCAAACATGACGCATTAAAAAAGGACATAACACACAAAAAAACAAGTTGGGGGTAAACATGCGTCACATTCACGCAAAACGGCCATCGCTCAGCATAATGCTAAGACCCTATACGAGACAGAGCCCAAGCGCTGGTTTCCAGCGGCAGCCGGCGTTGACGTGATGATGTTAACCAGTGCAGCATGCAATTATACATAAATAAAAAAAACAACAATCAAAACAAGAAAATAAAATAAACCATTCAACATATGATTCGACACAAAACAAAAAACAAAAATCAAAACATGAAATAAAATAAAAATAAACATACATAAAAAAAAAGAAAAGATGGTGAAACATAAAATATATATGGTAACATTTCGGGCAACGAATCTCGCGGCGCGCCGGATATAGGTTATCTGTGCGCGTTCGCAGCTGTCACAATGCTATACATAACATATAACATAACATATTCTTTTCTTGAAGTTTTTTTTGCGTGCGTTTCAAACGTACGAAGCAACAACCAACTTGAATTGAGTTTTCGAATGACATAATCGAGACAATCGAGTCCATTTATGACTGCGTAACATCACTAGAGCCAACAAAAGAAAGCGTGATGACAAGCTGGAAGTGTTGCCCTTGTCAAAAAATTGCCCAACTTTAACGAAAAGAGTTCCTGGAAGGATTTGGGGGAGGCCTTTGCCCAGCAGTGGAACAGCATAGGCTAACAAAAAAAAACATTTATTATGAATATGGATAGCATTATTACTATTATTTATTTTATTACTTAATAAAAACAGTTTTGGTTACCACCTCAGACTATGACTTATATTAATAATATGTTTTCATATTTGAAAACACGTTGCGTTTAATGAAAATAAATATGATCTTGGTTATTTTTGAAAGTGTGATGACCACAAGCTTGAAGAGTTGTTCCTGTCAAAAAAATTACCCACGAACATTTTGGGGAAATAAAACGTCTTATAACTTGTCACCCTTTTAACTTTAACTTTATGGACATACTTATTGTTAAAATTAAAATTAACTCTGATGTAACTATAACGGAGCTTTTGATGCAACTCACCCTTAGATTGTCAAATTTGTTCTTATCTCTTATCTCTCAATTACATTGAAAAGTTGAAAACTACAGTTTCGTGTAATAAAGAAGCTAAAGGTAATTGAATTTTGTTAGTGCTCACAGAAGCTCACAGAATGCTCGCAGAAGTGAAATAAAGCTTCCGTCAAACAGACTTCTTATTGATATAATAAGCTCCATGGTACTGCAAACAGCATGTTGGAAATAATAATGCGGTTGAAAATAAAAAATAAAAAAATTAAACCAGCGCACAAAAGGTAACAAAATTGAGCCGAAATAAAAGGAGGCCACAGATAAACGAATTGGTCAGGAATAATCAAATACACACATCAAAAAAAAATGACAAAAGTGACATAAATACCAAATTTATCAAGCAACAAAAACACATGAAATCTGTAAAAAATAACTAGCTTTTATTTTAATGAAAACAAAACAATCGAATAGTATATATTTTCAAAATCGGCCAGTATATGTTTTCAAAAAGATTGTATACCAATCTACTTTGTTAAGAAAAAAATAAAGTTTAATTAATAAAACATGCGGTTTCTGTTAATGATGCGTGTTGCTGCTTGATGTGTATAGTTTATAAATGTTCTTGTAGTTTGTACTAAACATAGTACCATGGAGCTTATTATCTTAATAAGATGTTCGACTTGAAAGCGCATAGCAGTTGAGAGTATTAATACTGATAAAGGAGATATGCTTAACTTTATAATAGGTGTAGGTTAGCCCAGTGACTTGGTTATGAGTTTGTAATATTGGTGGATCATGGATCCTTTCCTGAATTTGCCACAGTTATGAAATACTTTTTGACCTTCTCAGGCATTTGACTCTCGGTTGACTGAAGCATTACTACCCATGATTCCGGGTCTTGTGATTTTAATGTTGTCTCAATTACATCTATCTGCTCACCCTTGTTTTCTGATTCATTGTCGTCATCATCAGAGTCATCGTCAGAGCCATTCGCTGCCAGGGCGGCTCCATCCTGTAGTAGTAGTAAACTTTATTAACTTGGAAAGAGTGGCTGAAGGCATACGCCAGACACCCTGCATTGAGAAGAATGTCCATGGCTTGCTCGGTATATGTGACGGGCATTCATGGACCTCGGAGACCTCAATATAGTCCCTGTCAAGTGTACCCATTTAAAGAAGTATGGGTTTGTAGTGGCTAAATATGCAGTATGTCATGCGCATTCAAATGTCTCGCTGATGATGGCGCGTGAGTAACATCATTCGGTTTCATGCAAAATAGTTGAGCTAAATGTTGCTGATCCATGCGTCAGTCAAGGTCGTGAACGGGCGCCGTCTGTTAAGACTGTCATCTCTTAACTGCCAGGACTTATCTTTAATCTTATATTTTAATTTGTTTTCCTATTACATTGGTCTCACATGCAACAAGAGTTATGAAGCCACGATATTGTAAATAAGTACCTGCCGATACATAGCAAACAAAAATGTTACCTACCTTTACTGCTTATTTGTTACTTAGATGAATTGTGCACGGTTGTTATGATGATTTGTTATATATTTTTTTAGTTGTAGTTTCCTTGGATTTCTTTGCCCATTCTTCTCAACGGGCAATAGGGAAATAACTTCAACTTGACTATCTGACAGAACACTTAACAATTCAAAAGTTTCTGTAAATGTTTTAATTGAAAGAAATGCTTTCAGTTTGAGTTTATGTTTGAAAACATAGATCACCGCTGGGTATGTTATGTTTACGTCCACTAAACCAATAAGGAGCTATTTCATCAACCTATGACGCTATGGGACATGTTATAGGTTTTTTACACGGTATATTTCAATATAATATATTGCTGTGTAACTTTTCATGACTTTAATATGATTACGTTGCAATTATTGTAACCCTTTATGGGCCTGCCCTTTGAGATTATTGTGAACTTATATAAAACATCGGGTATACGACGAACTTTACGATGAAAGATAAAGACTAAGTAACGTCCAAAGTATGCGCTGCTGAACATGGAAGGTCGAATAGAATAGAAAGCCGAAAGTCGCCGAAAGTAATAAACATATAGTACTTATATCAGCGGCACCAGAGCCATATACAAAATTCAAGGCAAACTTTATTTAGGTGAGGCATGAACATGAGCGTGAATGGGTGGCAATAACAATGATGGTACTGTTATTGTACAATGTCAATAGGTTGAAAAACTGATGATCGAGAGGCCGACGACTAAAGCGCATAAAAACATATTTGAGGTAAATTTTATTACAACTGAAAATAGATCGGTGAATTTTACTAAAGAAATATAATGTCTAAAAATTGTTTAATTAAGTCGCACTTCTGGCAGGACTTTGTTTTATAATAAAGTTGCTATCAATGTCTTTTCATGAGGATTAGCTGGACTTAGTTAGAAACCATTTCAATTTCAAAGACGTTTAAAATAAGGCGATGTATTTCAGTGCCAAGCCAGGCAAGTGAGTTTTAAATTATGTAGCTAATGTTAGCTGCATAGCGAGAAATTTGGGTGTGCCTGCCTTATCATAGTGCTTTCTTTCTTTTCACACGTTGAGACCTGAGACGAATATACAAAATATTTGCCCCAGGCATGTTGTCCTTCAAGAGTAGCTTTTGTTCTCTTCGTTCTGGTAAAAGGGAAAATGTAATGTAATCAGAGAAGTGCTTGTTTTTAAAACTTGTTGTTCGAACCGTATACACTTATTTGAACTGGACCGATCTGGATGTTTTTTATTAATATTTGTATTAGTCCGAATTAGTTTTATACGAAAAAAAAAAATGAAAAAGTTGTCGGGAAAATTTTGGTGTATGTTCTATGGGAATTTTGTATGAATTATTCTTTGGACAAGACGAATGCCATTGGGCCATAGCAACTTGCAGGGGAGCGGGTCGCAACCAAATGTAGTTCATGAGACATAACTCGTCTTGGATAACTGACTATGGTGACGACCGTCAAATTTATGGGGTTTAAGGGAAAACAATAAAACATGGTCATAATATTTTGTATAGACAATAAGTTTGATTAATAAAAATAAAAAACGAATATGTTATTTTACTTTATTACATGACATAAGATAGCATCTCTGCCTACACTTGCGGGGAATTCAGGCGGGATTGCGGATGTTCTTGATGTCTTGTAAAAAGTTTTAAGTAGTGTAAAATACATAGTCTTCTATACTCCGTTGGTTTAGCGAGTTTACTAAAGGCATACAAAAAAAAAACTACGGGATTCATGGCTGCTAAACCATTTATTACAAATTTTAAAAACATTTTATTTATTGAACAGGGTTACAAGCATAAATACCGAAATTTCACCAAAGCCTATTTACACGCACTTTGAACGAAGTTATTTTACAATATAACTAAGCATTTTAAATGAAAACGTCACAAGTTTCACCGGCAATGTTTTAAGTGAATTTATACTAAACAAAAGAAACTGACTTCCTTTCACTTCAGTTGTCATGCTACGTCACAGTTGTACTCTACAATCCTTTCACTTCAGTTGTCATGCTACGTCACAGTTGTACTCTACAATCCTTTCACTTCAGTTGTCATGCTACGTCACAGTTGTACTCTACAATCCTTTCACTTCAGTTGTCATGCTACGTCACAGTTGTACTCTACAATCCTTTCACTTCAGTTGTCATGCTACGTCACAGTTGTACTCTACAATCCTTTCACGTCAGTTGTCATGCTACGTCACAGTTTGTCGTGTAGCGACAAGAAACTAAACTTATAAAGGAAAAATGAAATTAAAGAAAGGGAGGTAGAAAACAATTAAAGGTATATTTATAACTTTAAGATGGAGATGGACAGAGAGGTGTGTAGTTTGTGGAGGTGGGGTGTGTGGATGACGATGCGTGATAGGTGGGCTGAGGAGGCTGAGGTGGAGATCCAGATGGAGGGAGGTAGACGCGAGGCAGGTGCCGGCGACAGATGCAGGTACAGATGAGACGCTGGTGCGTGTGCGGCACGGAGGACACTCGTAGGAGGGCCCACGCAGCAGGGCAGGCTGCAGCACGGCAGCCCGCCAGGTGAGGCGGCCCTCGGATGAGGCGCGGCCCAATAGTCACAGGAGCCCTTCACGGAGGACGGAGGACGGAGGCGTAGGTAGGGTCCGACAGGTACCGGAGCGGAGAGGTACGCTGGGTATTCCCGGGATAGGTAGCCCTGGAGTATCAGGCTCTTTATTGTATTCGCTTTAGAGGCGAAACCCGAACTGATCCTTGGATTTCGTGGATCTATAATGTCAGCTCGTAGAATAACATCATGTAGAAAATATGAATTTGAGTTACGAAGATGGCCAGTAATTAAATATAATAAGTATTCATGTCTAATTAGCTAAAAAGATACAGGCAGGTAAGAATTTGAAAGAAAGGTTGCCATGGCGACGTATTAAACGTCGTTGTCAAAGCTGTCATAATAAAATATATTATTAATAAAATACGATAAAATCTATAGTTATTTTGTATTAGAAGTATAGTGATTATAGGAAAAATGATATCCATCAATGTGGGCGAAATTACCAACTCTTGGATGTCACTAAATCATCGTAGTGTCATCTTAAAGATGGAGCTGTGTCTGTGTACTGATTGTGGATAAAACGTGTCGTAATAAATAATCAGATCAGCGCCTAACGGTAACAGAATGCTTGTTCTGACGTGGAGGAATGAATGAAGATAACTGTGAGTATGTACATTATGTTACAAGTTGTACTCTACAATCCTTTCACTTCAGTTGTCATGCTACGTCACAGTTGTACTCAACAATCCTTTCACGTCAGTTGTCATGCTACGTCACAGTTGTACTCTACAATCCTTTCACTTCAGTTGTCATGCTACGTCACAGTTGTACTCTACAATCCTTTCGCTTCAGTTGTCATGCGACGTCATAGTTGTACTGTACAATCCTTTCACTTCTATTGTCATGCTACGTCACAGTTGTACTCTACAATCCTTTCACGTCAGTTGTCATGCTACGCCACAGTTGTACTCTACAATCCTTTCACTTTAGTTGTCATGCTACGTCACAGTTGTAGTCTACAATTTAGCAACGTTATCTAATTCGTTGTATTCGTTAAAAGGTTTAGAAAATCTGTATTTTTGGGCTCTTTACAATAGACAGATTACAATTTTTTATATAATTTTTTTTAATTATGAAAAAAAAAATTATTATACGTTAATAGAGAAGGAAACTATCGTAAAAATCAAGAATAAATTTAATTTGCTTATAACGTATTTTTTTTTCAACAAAACCATTTTTATTGTTTACCTTTAGTTAATAACCTATACCAATGGAGTTTAGGAGTATTATTTTCAACCTGTCTAATCTTACGTGACACTGTAGTACTAAGTCTGTACCTGATACACTACCTAGCTGTTCGTTGCTCTCGTTGTTTTCTTTGCGTTTTCGATCGGTTTCACGACCTTTTACGTTTGCGCACGCCAGTAAAAATGTTTTTTTCCGGCATCTTCGACAATCATCGTCATATGTCAGTTAATTTACACAAAACTTTAATGATTTACAAACATAACCTTCCTCATGAATAAATTCCGCCCATTGGTGAAAACCTTATGAAAATCCGTTCGGTGCTTTTTGAATTTATCGCTGTCTGACACACAATCGGATAGACGCTTTAGTAAAGTTTTCGACGTTTTTAGAATGATGTTCTTTAACGCAGCTTGCGTTAGGAGTAAACTAGTAGAACTCGTCACGTAACGAGAAAGCGTTATGAATTTTTATATAAATATATGATATAGTTTTCATGATTACCGAGGGTGCTAAAGACAATAGCGAGGGGGGGAGGGGTTTCCCCAACTAGTTATATTTTTTTTTGTGTTTGTCTTCATTTTATGCGTCATGTTTGCCCCAAATAAACGTATTTTTCTTTCTTTCTTTCTTTCTAATAGTGAGGTAAAACTGAGAAGCCAAGATGGCGGGGTTGATTATTTTTTAAATTTTTTATCATGGGTCTCGTTTTCATAAAATCGAGACAGAGTACGAGAGAGTAAGACCTCTCTCCTGTTCCTCATACCTCTATAGCTGAGCAGCGTTCGGGAAGCTACGCAATATCTTCTCGTCCCACATACTGCAGTGTCTCAAGACGAAAGTCTTTGACCAGTGCGTGTTGCCAGTGGCACTGAAATGTGGTCTCTCACAATGGGCCTCATCAGAAGGCTGATAGTCACCCAAGGGTAATGAAAAGGGCAATTCTTGGAGTTTCCCTACGTGAATCAGAAATTAATAAGGAGATCGTTAGAAGGACCAAGGTAACCCTGCGTAAGCTTGCGTTACAACAGTAGGTACTCATTTTAAGATAGGTTATAGTAAACATCATGTGTTAAGAAATAAAGATTTATATTTACAGGGTGACTTGTAATATGACGTATTCTTTCCAGGACGTGATAGTGTGACCCATTTACAACTGTTAAGCACCCCATAAAGCCTAAGCAAAAATTTATGGGATTCGAGAAAAGGTGGTAGCCGTAAGGCTGATCCGGGGGTACCGCACGATCTCGCGCGAGGCAGGAAGCCTCCTTGCCGGACTGCCACCATGGGATCTGGAGGCGATAGTCCTCGCGTGCCTGTATGACTGGCGCGCGGAGGCACTACGTCGGGGGGAAACTCTGCACCCGCGGCAAATCGCTGCGGAGCGGACGGACCTCCAGCGCGGTCTCATGGTGGAATGGAAGGCGCGACTATCGCAACCCAGCGCAGGGCACGCCACGATAGCGGCGATAAGACCCCTCTTTGAGGAGTGGCTAGAGAGGCGTCACGGCGCTCTCACCTACCGCCTGACGCAGGTCCTCTCCGGACACGGATGTTTCGGGAGGTTCCTGCACATCATCAGGCGGGAGGAGACGCCCGGGTGTCACCACTGCGAGGATCGCCCAGAGGACACGGTGGAGCATACGGTGGAGGTCTGCCCCGCTTGGGCAGAGCACCGCCGTGTCCTCGTAGAGGCGATCGGCAGCGGCGGCGACCTCTCGCGCCCGGCCCTGGTGCAAGCCATGGTCCGGGGCGAGAGGGAGTGGGAGGCGGTCACCTCCTTCTGCGAAGCAGTCATGCTAGCGAAGGAGGTGGCGGGATGGGCGAGGGAAAGATCCTCACGCCTCAGCCGCCGAGGGAGACGCTCCGGGCGTCGGGAGCCGCGTGACGACTCCCGGCCACCGTAGGCGCGGGCCTGCGGGCGGAGAGCAATGGGTAGCTCTCCGTCCGATCAGGACCAGGCCCGTGCCGGACGGCGTGTATGTGTTCCACGCGCGCCTCAAAGAGATGTCAGCGTAGTTGACGGGGCCCGACAGGGCCGAAGCCTGCCGGGGTAGCGGGATCGTCCGAAAGGGTTACCGCTGCCCTGGTACGTAAAGGGCTAAGGAAGGAACACGGGTGGGTTTTAGTCAGTAAGAGTCTGACACTCCCTTCTGCTCCACCCAGAGCGGGAGGAGTCATTTGATGATTTCCCATCCACAAAAAAAAAAAAAAAAAAAAAAAGGGTAATGAAAAGGGCAATTCTTGGAGTTTCCCTACGTGAATCAGAAATTAATAAGGAGATCGTTAGAAGGACCAAGGTAACCCTGCGTAAGCTTGCGTTACAACAGTAGGTACTCATTTTAAGATAGGTTATAGTAAACATCATGTGTTAAGAAATAAAGATTTATATTTACAGGGTGACTTGTAATATGACGTATTCTTTCCAGGACGTGATAGTGTGACCCATTTACAACTGTTAAGCACCCCATACAGCCTAAGCAAAAATTTATGGGATTCGAGAAAACGCAATTTTCATGTATTTTTGAAAATTTCTCAGAATTCGTGACTAAATATCACTTATCTCTAAACTCTCGAATTTAATGGCCTTCATTGCTCTATTCCTTACGATGCCTGATACTTTAACAAATCTTTCGATGTACCCAAATGTTCTAAAACATCAAACAGGTACCTTTAACCATTTCCAAAAACCATCTACATACATGAACTTTAACACCAGCATATCAAAATTTTGCTTTGAGATTAAGCGTACCAAATTACGAGGATTGGACTGATTAGTGAGCAGCTCATCGACTGCGAGTAATATTAACTACTTCAAATGGCATGTTAACATGCACACTGGTCACCACGACCTGACTATATAACGTAGGAAGAGTTGCTGGGTGGTGAGAAGGTAAAAAGATAAAATAAACCAGTTAATTCGATTATCACAATTTTTTTTTTAATATTTCAACAATTTGCAAATTCGACCTTTACCAGCAATGCCGCCTGTCTCATCGGCATCTGTAAATATTTTTTAAATATTTATACCTGATTAGATAGCTGATTAAATGAAGATATCTTCCCTGTAATTTGAACTCTTAATGTCATAATAAAATTTTGAGATAACTGCTGTCAAAGTTCACGGCTAAATGATTTTTGAAAATTGTTAATAAACTTTTTACTTTAACGTTTTAGTCAGAAGTCTCGTAACACAGTAGAGAAATGGCTTGTCGTGTGTCTTCAGTAATTAATAGCGAACCTAAAAAGCCCTATACGATAGGTAAACGTTACAACTTGAGTTCAGATTTTGATGTATTATGTTACGATTAATTCGCTACGTCGTGGAAAGAAAGAAAACGTAATTTAAGTTCTATATATTGGTCGGGGAAAGTGTCCTCTCGAAGCGAGAGTAGTGTAAGTCTTCTACGACTGCAGGCACCGACTGAGTATTCGCTTGTCATTGTTTTTAGTTTGCACGAATTCAAGTTAAAATGTTCGTTCAGTGTAAATGGCGATAAAGCCGATAGAATCTTTGCCGTTTACATCAAACGAACAAGAATATCAAGAAACGAACGTTTGAGGTTTCGTTCTTGTTCTAGGTTCTGGTCAAAACGCACCTTTATAAAAAAATATTAAACTGTAGCAGTGTACCTTTCGCTTTTTATTTGTTTAGCTTTGGTTTACTTGTGTTTAACGAAGGGTTTATATGTTTTACTTATAACCAGTGAGATAAACCTAAGCGATTAAAGTAAAAGAACATTCTAATACATGAAGTACCTAGTTATAAATAGAGTAAGGGTTTCTGGCTAGGGCACGTTTTCCTGATACGATAGCCTCGTGTGACGGCACGTCTTGCAAATACATACTTTATTTTCTTTGTGATTTGTCTGCCTCGTGGAAGTAAAAATATAACAATTGTTACTTAAGTATCTGGAGCATACAAATTATAACACAAACTACGCACCGTTAATTACGCTTATCTAGGTAAAGATAGTGTTTGTTGCTGGTATAATATGGTATCGTATCCCAATAACGGTTCATCTCCTCTTACAGTGCCCAGCACCTCGGAACCTGCCGCAACTGCAGTTTGTAATGAAGTGGGTGTTTGCGTATCAGCCTCAGCGCAGTGCCCTTGAGGACTTGAATTGCCAACGTGGACTGATGTAGCATGTCTAGATGATTTTGGTTTTTTAGTATGTAACCATCCAGAAGTCAACCATCTCTGTCCGTTAAGGAATTTGCTAGCCAGTAGTTCGTTGAATACACATCTGTTCTCGATCGCAGTCTTTATTTCTTATTGACTGGAGCTGCCCACCAGTCAATAAATATGTAAACGTTTCCAGAGCTCGTTGAAGGCGTGGATGGTTGTTGGTTGTCTGTAGTAATGGTTTCCTCTGCAAATGATATCAAATATCCGTGTGTAAGTTGTGTATCTGTTATCCAGTTTATTGTATATGCTGGACACGCAATCTTGTGTCCGTAGGCGGAGTTGCCCGTATCAATTAATTCTTACCTCCATTAGAAATAAAGACTCCGTGATCCATAAATAATACTTATGTTGTTTATATTTTATTTTTAAACTGATAGGGATATGTGAACTTTTTTCCACAAATCCCCATTATGAGCTCTATAAGACTTCAATGTGGATTTGTGGTAGATAAGTTCACAAATAACCATTAATTGGGATTGTCAATGGGGTTTAATGGCATAATCCCTTAAAAAACCAAGTAGAAATTTAAATTTTGCATGAAATGACAAGATGATAATTAACAATATAAGAAAAAGAGTAAAAAATTATAAACTATTGTGCCAGCAGCATCTGAAAAAAGAAAAAGGTTCCGTCGCTACACTACAAATCGAATGTCGGATGTGTGTTTATTTATAAAATTCCTGAGTCATCTAGTCAGGTAGCGACATAAGTCGTACTTGACTAATTGCACCACCTGTCAAGTACGACTTACGTGTTCCCATATCGCAGCTGAAGCAAGAAGTGGCTGAGAGATGATACCTGTCCTTAAGATAAATAATCTCTCCGAAGAATCTGCATACTCCTAGACCTATAATAAGTCTTCGATGTGTTTACTAACAAAAGTAGTAACGGAAGTGGCCTACTTATGTTGTTACCTAAAGTCTTGTTGAGTAGAACGGAAGACAATATTGCATGCTTAAGTTGAACAGTCGTAGAACGTTCGTAACGCAGCTATCCTAATTTCACTTCTGCGCGTCTTGTATCTTTCTATCTCGCTCGCACTGTCAAACTGATTTGGTTAGGGTGAACTAAACTATTGTTGGAAGAAATACGAGTACAAAGATTAAACTTAACATTCATTATATTACATTAAAATAAAATAATAAATTTCACATTGTATGTACAGTACACTCAATGTGAAGACAATGTATATAAAATTATAGCCTTTTAAATGGGTAGGTAAATAATAAGTATAACAAAAAAATAGAAAATGGGAGGCCTTCATCTTTTGCATAACAACAACGATCAAATTAAATATATGTATTACTTCACCACGCAAGCAAAGTTTACCGCGAAATCTGCATTATCTATATCTATACTAATAATAATAATATTAATATGCCTTCAACGGTTTGATGTTCCGGTTTTGATGTACTCTTTTGGCATACTCAAATGGACTCAAACCGAACTCGACGCCCTGGATAGGAGGGTCCGTACGCTGCTAACTGCAAATCGAATGCATCACCCACGGTCATCGGTAATGAGGCTGTATATCCCGCGAAAATGTGGAGGTCGAGGCTTTTTAAACGCTAAGACCCTCCATAATCGCGAGATATGCAGTCTCAGGGAATATTTCCTAGAAATCGACGTGGGGATGCATCGAGATGTGGTCGCGGTGGACAAGGGCCTCACCCCGCTCTCTTTAGCTAAAGAGAACTGGCGCAAGCCAGTAGTGCTTGATACTAATGATCGCATGGAAGTATGGCAGAGTAAGGAGCTTCACGGACGCTTTTACCGGGCCCTACATGGACCCGATGTAGATCTACTAGCGTCCGTAGCCTGGCTGCGTTTCGGTGACCTCTTTGGAGAAACCGAAGGTTTTGTCTGTGCAATTATGGACGAAGTTATGATGACGAACAATTACCGGAGATTTATTGTGAAAGACGGCACGGTTGACATCTGTCGGGCATGCCACCGGCCGGGAGAATCAATCAGGCATATTATCTCCGGATGTTCTCGTCTAGCTAACGGAGAGTACTTGCATAGACACAACCTGGTAGCCAGGATAATCCATCAGCAACTTGCTCTGAAATACAGCCTTGTGGAATCTGAGGTCCCGTACTACAGGTATGAGCCCGACCCAGTTCTCGAAAATGGAAATATCACATTGTACTGGGATCGATCCATCATCACTGACAGGACTATTGTTGCCAATAAGCCAGATATAGTGGTGGTGGATCGATCAGAGCGACGCGCAATGATTGTTGACATAACCGTCCCGCATGATGAGAACCTCGTGAAAGCCGAGAAAGATAAACAAATCAAGTATCTTGACTTGGCTCGCGAGGTTGTCGAAATGTGGGATGTGGACTCAGCGATCATTGTGCCGATAGTCGTGACAGCCAATGGCTTAATAGCCAAGAGCCTCGACCAACACCTGAGGAGGCTCTCGTTGGGCAGCTGGATTAAGGGCTTGATTCAGAAAGCGGTACTTCTGGACACGGCTCGCATTGTCAGGAGGTTCCTCTCTCTGGAACCCTGACCACCGGTAGCTTGGACCCTGTTCCCGATACCGATGGGCTACTATTTTTTATATTTTGAAATGTTTTTTTAATATTTTTGTAAAAACATTTAAAAATGTAATTTGTAAGTTTTAAAATGAAATAAAGGACTAATATTAATATTACAGGGTCGAGGAGCAACACCATTAACTCGCTCTATAAAATCGTGCAAGTATATGTGCTAAGGATATTAAGGACCGCACATCCTCTTTAAATCTTCTTCGACATCTCGTTTTAACAACATTCTTTCGTTGGGTATGTTTGTCCGAAAGGCTTCATAAAGAGCGCGTATCGAAACATTACTCATAGTCATTAGGTAATTGGGAATCTGATGTAACTGTTTTCCAAGTACGATTCGATTAAATGGATGGTTATGACGCCATATATTATTGCCAATGTGTATGGAAAGGTTATCGTAGTTATCAAAAGACACGGAGTCGAGGTATAGATTCTCAGTACTCAAATGAATCCTGAGCTCTTGTAAATGCTGGACTATTTCAGAAAAAGTTATTTGTGATAGAAGTTGAGATCGTAGGCTGGGGTTATTCGTATTAATATAATATAATATAATAATATTATAAAGAGGAAAATTTTTTTTTTTGTGTGTGTGTATGTTTGTAATGAATAAACTCAAACCCTACTGTGCCGATTTCAAAAATTCTTTCACCATTGGATAGCTACATTCACCCTGAGTGACATAGGCTATATTTATTGCTAGAAAAGATTAGGAGTCCTTACAAAAACTTAAGTAACGTAACCCAAAGTGTAAAAAAGTGCCCTAAAACGTCTTTCGTCGCATGCGCTGCGGAAACTATTGATGATAGAACAAAAGTATGTTCTACAATATTAAAGAACATATCAATATCTACAAAAAACTTAGCGATACCATATGTCCAACTATTATCGTTACATAACGATAATAGTTGGACATATGATTATAGTGACATCACTATAACCACTTTTTACATTTTAAAAGTTGATACAAATACCGACCAAAATTAGACCACACCATTCATACTTAAGCCGTAAGGCTAATCCGGGGGTACCGCACGATCTCGCGCGAGGCAGCAAGCCTCCTTGCCGGACTGCCACCATGGGATCTGGAGGCGATAGTCCTCGCGCGCCTGTATGACTGGCGCGCGGAGGCACTACGTCGGGGGGAAACTCTGCACCCGCGGCAAATCGCTGCGGAGCGGACGGACCTCCGGCGCGGTCTCATGGTGGAATGGAAGGCGCGACTATCGCAACCCAGCGCAGGGCACGCCACGATAGCGGCGGTAAGACCCCTCTTTGAGGAGTGGCTAGAGAGGCGTCACGGCCTACCGCCTGACGCAGGTCCTCTCCGGACACGGATGTTTCGGGAGGTTCCTGCACATAATCAGGCGGGAGGAGACGCCCGGGTGTCACCACTGCGAGGATCGCCCAGAGGACACGGTGGAGCATACGGTGGAGGTCTGCCCCGCTTGGGCAGAGCACCGCCGTGTCCTCGTAGAGGCGATCGGCAGCGGCGGCGACCTCTCGCGCCCGGCCCTGGTGCAAGCCATGGTCCGGGGCGAGAGGGAGTGGGAGGCGGTCACCTCCTTCTGCGAAGCAGTCATGCTAGCGAAGGAGGTGGCGGGATGGGCGAGGGAGAGATCCTCACGCCTCAGCCGCCGAGGGAGACGCTCCGGGCGTCGGGAGCCGCGTGACGACTCCCGGCCACCGTAGGCGCGGGCCTGCGGGCGGAGAGCAATGGGTAGCTCTCCGTCCGATCAGGACCAGGCCCGTGCCGGACGGCGCGTAAGTGTTCCACGTGCGCCTCAAAGAGATGTCAGCATAGATGACGGGGCCCGACAGGGCCGAAGCCTGCCGGGGTAGCGGGATCGTCCGAAAGGGTTACCGCTGCCCAGGTACATAAAGGGCTAAGGAAGGAACACGGGTGGGTTTTAGTCAGTAAGAGTCTGACACTCCCTTCTGCTCCACCCAGAGCGGGAGGAGTCATTTGATGATTTCCCATCCACAAAAAAAAAAAAAAAAAAACCATTCATACTTCTGTTTAAATCCTTATCCAAATAAATCATATTGTTTTCAAGACTATTTCAATTCATATAGATTACTTTTTTAATTGTTATTACGAATTTAATAAGTCATAGAAATAGAAAAAATAAACGCTGTCGCGTTGTGCATGTTTTCATACTTTTTTATTAATCCTTATCCAAATAAATTATTTTGTATTCAAAATTGTTTCGATACCTGCAAATTACTTTTTGAATTTTTCAAATCGTATAGTCATTCAATCCGAGTGATCTCTCTCTCTTAAGATTAAATACTTTACTTAAATAAAAAAACGATGAACAAATTCGGATTGTAAGTATAAATAGATAATGTACTGCTAAAATATAAAATAAATATTAAAGAAATCTTATGTCCACCTGTGCGAAGCCGGGACGTGCCGCTAGTTTATAATAATTAGCTAACTTCTGCCCACGACTTCGTCCGCGTGGAAGGCACCACAATATACAAAAATAACAGCCATGATATTTTTTTATTACGATTAATTAAAAACATCACCTCTGAGTTTGACTCGAAATAATTATTATATTATTTTGATGACGCAATAGTAATACTTAGATCTAAAATCTACTTGATTATCTTAAAACTATGTATATTAAGTAGCCACATCTCTATTGGTTTTTAGACCAGTTTTGCCCGGTCTCCTTTACACTTCTGCTATATCTAGCTCCTTGAAATAAATAGAACAAAGAATAGTAAAACTGTTAATTTACGATGTCTGAATTATAACAATAGAGTAAGCCTGCTATTCACGATGGCAATTTCATTCACACCAACCAATTTGCGTATCTCCACGAAAGGCATGGATTACGCCAAGCGAATTATTCTGAGTTCCTATTATCATAACATTAATCTTATTCCTTTCCTTTTACTGGCCTTCCTCTTCATTCTCAAGGCCGATTGGGATTCTGCTTGTGGTACAGTTTTGGCTAATTTAGTCTTTACTCGCTTGCATTGTTGTTTATTCATATGAAAACCATAGCCAAGAATATAGCGTTTCATTGTCAGCCAGAGACGGTAATATAAGTCTTGCAAAAGCCTGATTCTATCCTTATTATTCAGTTGTGGTAAACTGTAATTATTTGATCGCACATATATGGCTAATCTAATGCTAATCTATCAGTTACAGTTCCATCACTGCCCTTATGCCGACGCACCCACAATACAGGAGTAATTCCTAGTGTCCCCACACTAGGAATTACTGCAAGGTTCAAAATAATAATATAATTTTTTATTAATATTCCCAAATTACAAACCGAGGCTAATATTATAAAGACGCTTTGCCAATTGTCATCGATTATCTGCTTGGCATATAATATAAACACATCCATAGCATATTATAATTATTGACAGGGGCATTGCCCGCCCGCGCTATTGCTTCGTTTCCGGTTAACGTTCTATATATATAAATATGATATCTTCCTTCTCAAGAATTGAGCTATCAAATGCAAAAATATTTTTATTAATCTGACTTGGAAGTTCCAGAGATAAACGTCTTCAGACAAAAAACAAACTCTTCAAACAGCTTCATTATTAGTATAAATGAATGAAATTAATGCTTTATTCACTTAAAAAATCCTTAACGCTAGGTACATTACCCCACAAAACTGCTTACGCAATTTAACTGTATAACATTATACGTTACCATAAATTATCGTTTTCACATTAATCTCTTAGATTATTTCTCAAAGTTAAAGCAACTTATTAATGGAAAGAAACAGAATATGAGTTTTGATAATCCAACATGTTTCGATAAACACATATGCAATATGGTTATCAGCATTAATTAACCCACCACAGATGACGTGAATTTGACTAACATCTTTGACGACGCTGGTCCTACGCACCGCGTTATTTCGTAAAGTAACGCCTGTCTAGAAATGCCACATTGAGACATTCATCTGAAAGCGAATCATTTCCTGAATGTTCTGTTTGAACTAACTTAATGATCTCAACGTACTTTTTGTAATAAGGGTTCCAGATGGGTACTGCGTATTTATTTTGTGGCCGTATTTATTATTGATTTGTATATATGCAAGTAGGTAGAAGGCCGATGAAACATACAACAGACTTATATATTGAATATTTTATATAATTTGTTGTAATTGAAAAACTATTTCGAGGAATAGGGTGGCTGATCTCTGCGGACCAACAAATAATTAAAACATTCTTAGATTATTGTTATTTTTTAAAACGTCGATAGATCTTAATATGGCTTCGTCCCAACTCTACACGAAACGATAAGAATGTACAGTCAGAATGAAAAACATTTAGACGAATTAAAAGTACTTTCATCACCATGCTTAAATGACAAGACCAGTGCTTATTTTCCAAGCCATGTTCCACAAAAATCACACAGGTGGCGCTGTCCTTCACCATTGAACAAACACAACTTTTGTTCAATGGTGAATTGAACAAATACAACTTTTGTTCAATGGTGAATTGAACAAATACAACTTTTGTTCAATGGTGAATTGAACAAATACAACTTTTGTTCAATGGTGAATTGAATAAATACAACTTTTGTCAATGGTGAATTGAACAAATACAACTTTTGTTCAATGGTGAATTGAACAAATACAACTTTTGTATAAAGACGAGGGACAGCGCCATCTGTAATATTTGTGGAACATTGGCTGGACAATAGCTCATAACTATGATTATGATAAAGAATGTAACATTTTTTTTAATAAAACATTTAAAACAACAATCACAGGCTTTTCCCTTATAATAAATAATTGAAATCTTACGTTATAGGGTCATTCAAAATCAATGTCAAGTATTAGATTGGAATGTGTGTTTGACGCGTCGTGCTCATTGGGAAAACTTTTCAAATACACTTTCAAATATCCGACATTGATTTTAAAGAACTCTCTATTAATAGGCTATTTTCCTAAAAAAATCGAATAGTCCGTCAGTTAGATTATCAAAATAATATTGAACCCGTATTTTTTCTTTTGTCAATTACATATATAAAAAATGATGAAGATATCGCCCATTAAAGTTCCACGTGACGTCACTTGCTTGCGACACTTTTGCAAGCAAGTGACGTCACGACCCCCACTCCCAAATTTTGACGCGCTTTATCTTTGTCATTTTTTGTTTGATTGACAAAAGAAAAAATCCGTGTCAATCCCAAATACCCTATTATAACGTCGAGTATTTTGCACCGCGAAGATTGTCAAGAATATCATGTATACGTGGGAGAGGCTATGAATCTCTGATCGTAACGCTGTTCAATTTACTGCTATCAACGCAGAAACGAACAGAACCATCTTTCTTGGTAACCATTACCACCGGACTAGCGCATGGAGAACGAGAGGGACGAATAACACCGACCTCTAACATCTTATCAATCTCTTCGTTGAGAATCTTTAATTTAACTGGAGAAAGAGGGTAAAACCTCTGTCTAATTGGCTGTCCCGTTGTATTTATTCCATGTGAGAGCCAAGTAGTCTTACCCAAGCCAATCTTGTCTGACGAAATTTCCTCGAACTCGTCAATCACCTGTTGTAAACCATGCTCTTGATCCGATGATAGTACGTTGCGAGGGTGTATATAACGTATCTCGCTAATACAGGGAGGTTGCAAAAGAGAGTGATTTATAGATGAAAGATACATGTTACCTTTGATATTCTTATCAAAAGCCTTACTAAAAACTGAGGTTAAACCAAATTTGTTCCAGAATTCTATCCCTAAGATAACAGAAGAAGACATACAACGTGCTACTAAAAACTCATGGACAAAGGTCGTACCATTGAACTTAACTGGCAGATAAACGGTACCTAAAATATCAATAGGCGAGTTGTTAGCAGAAATAACCCGAGGATGTGCCTCATTATTCTTCAATGAAATACCTAGCTCCTGAATCAAACAATCACTAATAAGCGACATTTGAGCACCTGAATCTAGTAGTGCCTTAACCAAACGATCCCGCAATAATATTTCAATAAAGGGACGGTTATCTGTTGAATTGGACCTTATCACCGGTGACACTGTACGGAATGAGACGTGCCGCCGGCGGTTTAAACGTTCTTTGGGCAATCACGTGTAATGAAGCCAGGCGTACGGCACCTAAAACACACCATGCCCGGATAATCCGGGCAAAAACGATAGGCTTGTCTGGTCTTGTTGCATTTGGGACATTGCTTGCTCAAATCACAATCCGAACAGAGTTGAGTTTTATTCAAACTTGCGCTTTGTTGAGGTGGTACATTATTTACTCTCGACACGGTTTTCGCGGATTCCCGTAAAAAGCTTTCAAAATGAGTAACCGTTTCGATCAGGGTATTAATATTGTTAAATCTGTGAATCGAAAGACAAGGGAAATACTTTTGGAGCATGTTGTGTATTATTATATCTAAAAGTTTCGTCTCCTCAATAGGATTGCGGAGCGTTCTGTTTAAATAAGTTATACGAATTATGAATTCTCTTATAGACTGATCGGCTCTTTGTCTAAGATTCCTGACTTCTTGTTCGGTCTTGAATTCGAAATCCGCAGACCCGAATGTATCTGCAAAAGCCTGCTTAACTTCTAGATAGGTTAAGTAAGGTCGCCATATTGTCCGATAATAAAAACTGGGTCTTCACTTGTACACGTTTAATTTAGAAAAATAACAAAAAAATTTAAACAAAAACTTAATGATGAACACGGCACGATTCTTAACACATTAAAGAATAAAATTGTAACGCTGACGCGACGACCTTGGTGTTAGAACTCTATAATAAATTTCACAATTTTGCGTCGGTCACGATCCGTTTGCAAACGTTCCTATAACTTCAGCAATAAATTAATAATCTTGTAATCCTAAATGGGCAACTTCGCACCAAGTCAATCAGGTAGCGAGGCAACAATTTAAATGACTGTTTTAAATAAAATAAGACAATATGAACTACTAAAAATTTTAAAAAAATTACTAAATAAACACAAATCCGGTCCTTGATTCCAGGCTGGCAGTCGGAAGGCTCCTCGCTGGGTGGTACAAGAATCCAGCAGCGTTGGGTTCAAATCCCAACAGGAGGCTTGCAGTCGTCTGGTCCCAGACTGGCGGTGGAGGCGAATTCAAGATCCGCCTACAGTCTTCGGACAAATCTACAGAAAATAACGAAAAATGATAATTCGAGACGCAGGCAGAATCTTTTATAACAAAAGAGCTGAAGACAAGTTAAATTACATACCACATCTGAATGATGTAACATAACTCGCCTCGAGACAAATCTTTGATTCTGTTCGTCGGGAACACTGCCCTTGGATTCTGTCGAACAACGAACGAACTCGGTCGTTCAAACCGTTATATCGATACCTTTAATATCGTGGCAAATTATTGCATGGTCAAGCGGATTTTTTTTTTATTATGGACTTCCGTCCTGTGTCCAAAAAAAACTTCCAATGAAAAATCTCCGTAAGAGAAAAGACATGACACGTTTAGATTCAAAATTAAAAAAATCGTATGTAGAAAATAACCTTTCTGATTAAAAATAAGGTTGGATTTATTACAAAAGAAAGTCGTTCGTGATGAAAATATAATGTAGCATATTTGCCAATGCTGCAACTACGTTTAAGCGAATTCGAGTGATGTCCGTTTTAAGTGACAAACACAAAAATCATGACTTTAAGGGATTACGGGTAATGTCCGTTTTAAATGACACATACGTTTTTTCACATAACAAAGAGAAATTACAAATATTTTTTTGCAAAACAACTACTTTGTGTGAATTTAATTGCTATTACATGTTATGTACATAAAGAAATTATGTGAAACGCAGTGATACATACTCGTATATTATTGATTTTTCAATCCGGAAATACGTTACGACCGTTGAAATTTTTGGAATGTTCGCAGCTTTTCACACGTCGCATACGCTGTTGTTCTCGCTATGTGTTTATGAAAGAGATAGCCTAATGTTCGCCACGAAGGCGCAGTACTCAAGAGATAGCCTAATGTTCGCCACGAAGGCGCAGTACTCAAGAGATAGCCTAATGTTCGCCACGAAGGCGCAGTACTCAAGAGATAGCCTAATGTTCGCCACGAAGGCGCAGTACTCAAGAGATAGCCTAATGTTCGCCACGAAGGCGCAGTACTCAAGAGATAGCCTAATGTTCGCCACGTAGGCGCAGTACTCAAGAGATAGCCTAATGTTCGCCACGAAGGCGCAGTACTCAAGAGATAGCCTAATGTTCGCCACGAAGGCGCAGTACTCAAGAGATAGCCTAATGTTCGCCACGAAGGCGCAGTACTCAAGTCGCGCGGGTGTGCGTTCAAATTACATCTGTGCGCGTTTTATTGATTAGTCTCTTGAAACGGAGAAAATATATTTAAGGGTTAAACCGAGTGACAGTGTCAATCCATAGATCAATATGTATATTTGGGTAGTCAGTAGAGACGTATGATCTAAAGAGATCCTATACAAACTTTATCAAGGAACATTAATACTCATTACGCGAGAACTTTTTAGACACAGAACATGCATTCAACCTATAACATTTATTTCTTATCAAATACAGGGTTAATGGTAACTCGACTTATTCCTTGCAGGACATAGAAGGGTTGAAATGAAACAGATTAATCCACAATTTAAAGCCTATTTAAAAATAATGTACGGCGCGAATGTATTAAAATTTATTTTTTTATCATAGCTGATGCAAAAGCAAATCTTTGTTAATAATTAAAAGTCAAAAATACCAGACACTTTTGCAAAGATTACTAATCAAACATTTTATTTTTCTTAATTTTTACTTTTAGTTCTTAGGAAACGTAGAAAGTTGTATTTGTTCAATAGTGAAGGACAGCGCCACCTGTGTAATTTTTGTGGAACATGGCTTGGAAAATAGCCACTTTAAGCATGTTGATTAAAGTATTTTTAATTCGTCTAAATTGTTTTTCATTTTGACTGTACGTTTTTATCGTTTCGTGTAGAGTTGGGACTTTTTGTTAGGTAATTTTAAATGGTGTAGAGCCGGGAACCTTTATGACGTCGAACTTTCCACACTCATCCATCACACACACTTTTATTTTACCTGTAGAAACCAATAAACTTGAAGTCTGGCATTTCAAAATCTAGTTTCATTTTCCAAAGAGTTACACTTCGTCGGCGATATGAAATGCTCTCCATGCACGTTTTTAAGGAAATTTTCGTGAAGTCCTTAATCTTTATTAAAATCTTCAAAGTCATTGGGCGTATTCTGACCCAGTTTGTGAAAACTTGCGTACAAAAACCAAACTAGATTTAACTTGTTAAGTTATACCCCACTTAATTTCCTTTTTTTTTAACCATGGGAGTAAAAATTAACAGGTCAATAAAAAATCGATGTTTATACTGGCCGTAACGCATGATTATCAGAAAACTCTGGTACGGGTATATACATACAGCGGCTGTAATGCACGGACGAGCAAACTCTAGCAGAAGCTTGCCGCGTCGATCGTGTTAAAAAAAAGTATTCTTTTATTTTTCCCACTACGAAAATGTTTAGTTAACAGTAATAATTAATGGCGCAAAATAATTTGAAAGGTGATAATAATGCGTGATTGCCGAGGAGTGCCGAGGAGTGCCGAGCGGTATACCGTCAGGGTTTGGAGTTCCCATGTTCTTGGGCTAAACAGGACGGTAGAAACAGTTACAGGGAACTGTAATAAAAATTACAGTACACAAAAAATACACTATACACAAGACACACTAAACAAAAGACACAATAATGGGTAAATATTAAAAACAGTTAATCGAACAAACCCTTTAGGGTCACAGTTCGTATCGCGGCCAAGCCACCCAACACAAAGTGTATCTACTCGCTATTTAGCAAGCCAAGACAGCTATGTAAATATACAGCAGCGCTGTACCAGGTAAAGCGACAGTTTTGTCGGGAGCAGGTGCTCTGTATTGAGTCGAATCCGAAGACCGACTGGCTAGCAAAACGAGTGCACGCTCCTTTATAGGATGATGCCACATTGCAATCCCTCCACAACAACTCTGTCCAATGACGAACGTCAAGTGTTTACTTGATACAAAACACTTAAATACGCTAAATCTAATAAGACTTACATTACAAAGTAATCAAATAATACAAGAAAAATTGTCATAAATAAACAATGGCGATTTCACAAAGTAAATCATTTAAAAAAAAAAGTAACATGTCATCCGTTGTTTTGAATAAAACCAACGGGTACAATTTATCGAAATAAGTTGCCAAAAATCAATTAGAGCGTACACGGAGTACTCATTAATTATGTTTCGATTTATTAGACTGTAATTGATACCAAAAATCACTTAAATTAGTAGTAAACACAAATCATACCAAATTTTGTTGACTATCCACAATTTTAATTTGACAACCAACTTCGACATATATATATGTAGACACTTGAAAAAATACACTTTAATTTTTTTTTGGCCTAACAGACCCCATTAATGCAGCCCAGACTATCGTAAACTAGAGACAATAATTTGTCTATTTCACCATATTTTATTTCTGTACAGCGTGGGTATAGTTTCCATACAATGGTACCCAGTGATGAATTCTAACAAAATGTTGCTCTTGACTAACTTCTTTTGGTTCTACTAATTGACACTAAAGTCATTCATAATTTGTGAACCATTAGCTATGTATTTAACGAACCTGCATACGAACTGTGAAATAGATGAATTATTTGATATAAATTGAATGCAGGTACTAATAATTATGAATTGTCAATTTGTGACCATTTTGCGATTTTTAATAAATGATTCATAATGTTATTATCCTAATAAAGTTATAATAACGTAGCCCTTTTAGATCCCCAGATATTATGTTTATTTACAAAGGGATGCTTAGCAATATTTTTATGTCAAGAAGTCATTAAAGTTTTAGCAAAAGAGAAGACATAATGTAGTCATATATGTACAATTCCCTAAAATAAACGGTATGACAGCCAAAACATAATAGTGCACATGGATTATGTAAGGCCGAACTTTATTGCCACACGAGTAACATATCTCACGCATATTACAGAATGTAATATTAAGTTGGGAGAGTCAACAAGGTTCACAGGCGGCTTGTAATACAGTCAAATTTGTAAGATAAAAGAAACGGCTGGGAGAAATAGATCGTAGAAAATTATATTTGGAGAAAATTTAGTGACAATCGCACTTGACAAAATTACATCAGCACGTATTTATTTTGAAATACAAAATTTACTCTATTTACACATACAATTAGTACATCCAATACAGCTCCATATATTTTAGTTTAAAACACGAAAATATGTACGTCTTAAATCAATAATCATTAACACCAAAAGCAGTTATGCACTTGTAAATGGTTAAATAAGTACACGTAAACCAACATGGATTCAGTGGGAACATATCTCAGCTCGATGTCTCTGTTGTCCCTTAACACTTTCCTAATAATATGATGTCTTCTTTCAGTTTGTTTGCTGACTGCTTGGAACATTGGGTCTTGAGCAAAACATATTGCTCCTTGGTTTTCGGCATGAACTACCATTCGAGTGTACCTCACAATTCCTAACTCCCATAAAAGACTTGTAGCCATGCTGCGTTGTTTTCTTGACTGCCAAGATACGCACACACAACCTAAAATGAAAGTATATCTAGAACATGATCGCCTATATAGCAAACAATGAGCCTAATCAGCAAACGAAAAACCTTGAAAACAATCATCAGTTCTGTAGTATACGATGCTGTGTCGCGTTGTACCTTTATGGTAACTTTTCGCTCATTTGCAGTTGCATGTTCTGGTATAATCTTTTTGCATATTTATTACAACGATCTATGTTAAATTGTTTTAACAATTTTAGGATAAAGTTTTTCTTCATTTCTTGTAATGCCACGCAATCGTTTCGAATACCATATGTAAAAATGCTTTAAATGTCACTAGCAAGGGCTAGTGTATTTAAATCGTTCTTCACTTGTTGTTTCCAACTTTCCCGCTTCTGTTCCATTTATTTAAACCCATTTTCCTATAATAATATGTACACATTACGCCTATATTGTGAGATTTATTAATTTCTTTGGGTTGTGCTCTTCTAATATAAGTATCATAAAAGGTCAAATAATAGTAATAAATGTCAGTGGATTAAGGCACTCTTCTAAATTAATGGATTAAGATGATTAAATATACGTTATATCTTAACCTATAGGTAAAATGAGGAGAGTAGAAAGATAGTAGCGAATTTACACAACGATCCACTGGCCGTACCTCTGAGGAACCTCTACTCGTAATTGATTAACTAGATCCTTCTTCTGAGGGACTGGAAGATTATTATATTTCGTAAAATCTATGTTCTTCTCTTTAATATGTTGTTAATTCTAGCAGGTCTCTATTCAGAAGGGACTTAACAAGTTTTTTCTTGTCAGTTAAAGCTGTTAGACCGGTGAGAGCCGGACCTATGTATAGCTGAGTGTGATTTCAGTGAAATATTGTCGTGGACATCTATGAATACTGTCAAATGATTACTCTTGTACACCGTGTCTAGGATTATAGTGAAATTTCCCGCCACATAACCCTCACTTTGGGATTCAGAATCTACTGATGGTGACACTCTGGCTTTGACTCCCCCTCTAGTACATGGGACAGATAATCCTAGTGTCAAGTTGTTTACTTTTTCCATCATTGCTGTGAGGTCACTGGAGAAAGCGTTCCATGTGTGGGATATGTGTTCAAGAGCTTTCAAATCTATGTTTTCTTGCTTCTTTTTCCTATCAGCAAGACATATTAAATCCGTCGCCACATTGGATATATCAGTGTTGGCGGTCATAGCGTTTTTAGAAATTGCTATTTGGCACGCTCCTAGACTTGCTTTTACTGCCCATAATCAAGGCTTAAAACCATCTGTTAGGATATTGTGACTGTTCCTAAATTACCCTAGGGTGATAAAAATTTCGTTTTTCCTAATTATGTGGAAATGTCAGGAATAAAGCGTCGGTTTCCCCTTGCGGGGTAGAACAGCACCCCCCCCCCGCTGCTGTTCTGTAGGGCTCCGCTCCAGACTGGACACCTTTTCACTGATTGTGAAGAATTCCCAAGAAGCGTTTGCCTTGCCCCGACTTAGAAAACTGGGAAGCAAGGAGGGATATAAGAAAACAATTGCAATATAAAATAGGGTTGGAAATTCATAGATATGGTGATTAAGGAAAGGAAATCTACTTTTCTTTTGATTATGAAAGTTACAAGAGATGAGAGGAATACAAAATTGGTGATTGACGCGTAACGCTTGCGTTTGAGAATACATTGTTTTGAGTTACGTTACTGAATGTTCTTGCAATAATCGAGTAACCCACCCCAGAGACGTAGGGCCGCTTTACAACAGCTGTTACGTCGTACGTGTACCACCAGTTCTAACGTGCATAGGCCTAGAGAGCACCTACTGCTGTTCCGACGGGACACGCTCCCTACACTCAAGCATGTCGTACTCAATCCTAAGGTAAAGGACTGCGAAGTGCCTCTACCATTGAGCGAGACAAGTTTCTAGAAGTGCTGGACGCGTACAGTAGTAATAACCCCTCATAATTGCCTACTCACCCTTTACTAAGACAATACAAAACTAGCGCAAGCGTACCGCATCGTCAGTCGGGTGTGATTTAACAAGACACAATCACTAGCGTTCCTTAGAACGGCTATCAATCCAGTTAAGGGTGCTTTGTGATGCCTACCCCACTCCCTGGAAGTGTGCGTATATCAAGAGCAATGCAAAGTATCCTGCAGTTGGTCTGTCCATAGGGAAAATGTAGTCATCACTAACGTTTGGTTGGTTTGTGTTCGTAAACAACAGACTACAAGGAAGCACTATAATTAAAATTGGCCCTAGCCATGACCTTTCATAAGCGGTGCGACTGCCCTAAGCGTCATGTCTTGGTTGTGGTGGTCTATGGTCTATTGGTAGAGCATGTGTCTACAGTATGTTGTCAAGTGTCACACCTTATAGCGGGCTTTCCCCGAATCCCTACGATCAAACGCATGTGTAGGATACCTCGATAACGTCAGAGAAAGGAACAAGGAGGGATATGATAATCAACTCTCACCTGATCGTTCACAAACACACTCACTAAGATTCACGCGCCTTACACTCTACTTACATTAATAGTATGCTAATATAACCTAGTCTAAAACAACACTTATTATTTAACGTATTAAATAACACTCCCGCAGTCTCGATCTCTCAACAGACACACTGGTTCAATGCCCTAAGTTCTAACTCTGTTAGCCTAGTCTATGCCATCCGCTCACCCTCGTGGTCTCAAACCAACCGTCTCACACACTACATGAAATACTAGATTAGTATGGTCTGGGTTCATACCCAACTATATTTAATTTAATCACTATTGCTCGCTATTTCGCGACAGCCCACTCGGACATAGCCTCTTGGCCTTCCCTAAATCTCCTAACTTAACTAGCGTGGACTAGGAAGTCCGTATCCTAAAACGGTTTGACCCCGACTGCCTTGAGTTATTCCATCAGTCGCCTCACAATCTCTAAAAAATACCTCGTTCAGGTACCTCCGTCCTACGGCCTATGGGCCCGACTTATGCTCAACAGATGTGTGGGCTCGTATTGTCCGTTGCATGTAAGGGTCTCAGCGTTCTTAGAATTCGTACAAAGTATCGCATCTTAAGTGACGTAAAATATCGCTTTCTATTGATGACAAGCCATAATTACCGATCGGTTTCCCATAAAATATAAATGGAATGGGTTTCTAAGAGTTTCAATATTGATTTACTATTTTAAAGAATTAGGATGTTTTGTTATTGATTAGGGTAATATGTCGAGCTGTAAAACCATAAAATTGAGATTTAATGCGTTTCTAAGAGGGCCGATATCGTGGGACAATGTTAAAATAAGAATTTAGAATTATTTTGTTATTAAATAGGAATAAGTGACATACAATGCATGCCCATTTTTTACTTTTCACTTTAGTTGACCTCTTAGAAGCCATAGGATACACACGCATAGTTCTTAAAATTTACTCCTATTTCTTAATGTGTCCATGTTACTCAAAATTACAATTTCACGCCACACAATCACAACACATCACACACAGATATCCGATAGACTGGTTTTGTTCATTATTTTGCATAAGTACGAGTTTGTTGCATTTTGGCGTTTCCCTAAGGTAAATAGTTTTACTTTGTTTTGTTAAAAAACATGGTTGACTTAATTAACATCGCCTCAGACATTGATGAACATATCGATGTCGGGAATGCTCAATGCATACACATGCCGGAAAATTGCAAAATGTTGTTTGATAAAACTAATACATATAAAGTCTTAACTCAAAATATTAGGAGTATTAATCATAACTTTGATGAACCATTTCTTTTGACTTTATTTATTTAACCGAATGTTGGCTGTCAGAAAATACAACCAATTGCACCAATTGCTTCTTACCGGGTTTTCGCGACTACTAATCATATTAACCAAAACGATGGTATTGTTATTTTTGTTAGTGAGAACTTGAAAGTTTCTGTGTCAGAACCTACGGGAGAAGGTCGTGATGTTAATTGTTTGGTCACTACTATTGATAGTGATCTAGCAATTATATCTTTATACAGACCATCCGCATTTAAAATATTGACAATTTCGTTAACGCTGTAGATAATGTATTACATACGTATAAAATATTTAAAAACATCGTACTAATGGGTGACTTGAATATTAATATTAGGGACGGTATTGACAGTAAAACTTCGAAATATATGGACCTCCTTGCCTCGCACGGTCTTCTTGCATCACATTTTTATCCGACACGAGAAAATAATTGTCTGGACCATTGCTTTGTCAAAACTAATGTTGATACTTTGACCCTAGTATGCGACTCTACTATCACGGATCACTGCAGTGTTATGATGTCTCTCCCTAAGAAATTGGTAACCTCTGAGAAAAAACAGACAACATATAAAAAAGTAAATTACATAGCCATAGTGGATGATCTAAAACAAATCGACTGGACTGTTGTATTACATTCTGATGATCCTAATGAAGACACTAATAATTTCGTATGCACAGTAAGAGATACCATCAATAAACATACCTACATCTGTAAACTGTCTCACAGAAAACGTAAAATTAAACCCTGGATAACGCCTGGACTCTGTCGCTGTATGAGGAATAGAGATCATTTGCACCAAAACCTTAGAAAAGACCCTCACAATGAGATACTGAATATAACCTACAAAAGATATCGCAAAACTTGTACAAAGGAGAATGACCAAAAATGTATGGAGCTTAGTCCAAATGCCCACCATTAACGAGACCTATGTAATAAAATAGTCTACTAAATACTGAGTCATTATAACCACACCGCAACCAAAAATATGCTGTCTGTAAAAAGTTATGACTGAGTGAACAGTCACGTTTTTTTACCTTTTTATGCGAAAAATATCTTAATATCATTCTGTCCATCGCACGTTTTGAACTAATCTACACATGTCGTATCATGACGCTTGGTGTCCTATGTTAGGTTCACACTGAAATAGACTTTGATCAAAGGCCCGGAAGAAAGAAAACACAAGAATACTACACAATAGTTTTATTCGTGTCTTACAGTGTAACATAAAACTGATATACCAAATTAAAAATGAACATTATATATCTACATCAACAATAATATTGTCTTGATTCGCAGCTGGAAGCCTAATTGTGGGTTGGTGTCTCGCCCATCCAAAGGACCACACAATTACCATCACATGGGCACAGCAACCCACAGTACGCATGCCAGATAAACATGAACAGTAATAGGTAGTTGGAAATGGTTTCTCGACCATGTATCATTACATACGTATAATACAATCTTGCACGTGCGTGCCTGGATTGGATCCTTGCGCGACCGCCAGGGCCGCGGGTTGTTCGAAAGAGATACCGTGGCCCCTGGCATAGGCAACTGAAGGAACACGGGTGGGTTTTAGTCTGTAAAAGTCTGACACGCCCTTCCGCTCAGCCCAGAGCGGGTCCTGTGTCCAATAAATCCATCAAATGACAAATCTCGGTAAGAGAAAAGACATGACACTTTTAGATTCAAAATTCAAAACGAATATGAACAAAAAAACCTTTCTGGTTAAAAATAAGGTTGGATTTGTTATAAAAGAAGGTCGTTCGTGATAAAATTATACGAGTAATGTAGCATTTGCCAATGCTGCAATTGGTACATAAACAATTGGTCCTGTCATGGCATGGCATGGCACTATTTACAGCAACTGCAATTTTTAACGCCTTGGACAATTCCAAGGCGTGGGAATTTTCAGTGGCTGTAAATTGTGCAAAACGGGCAGCGCGACAATCATATATGGCAGCAGCATCGACAGTGACCAGCACGGACCTGTTCAAGATAGCGATAAGACCGGCAAAATCATCGGCATAGTGTAGTGTTTTGTTGCTATCTTATCTGCTAATGTTAGTAAATGTTGGTCTCCTCCACTATCAGTATAACTATAGAGGTTGTCTGCTGTCCTAATACCATACACAAATATAGTTATTGCAGTTTCACAATTTCTATAATAAATAGGCTTTAGAAACAATGTTCCACATTCACATACAGCAAACCTATCAGAGTATCACTCTATCGTCCTGGGTACACGTATACTTGTAATTATTATTAATAGAAGGTAATACAATATTATATTTGTTTTACATTTTGTACTACAACAATCATACAGGGGACAACTTGCTTTGCTGATTGCTACATATAGGAGTAAAAAATGTGGTGTCAAAGGTCATTTAAAAAAAAATGTCCAACTAAAAATGTGGACAAGTTACAAGCGTTGAATGAGTACGTAAACCATACTCTGGTGAGAAATTAGACGTAGCTGGCCGAGCTCAAAAATAGGAACTGATACGATAAAATTCACCATAGTATTTTTCAATTAGATGCAGTTATAGATATAATCAAAACTTTTCTTTTCTAAGAATTCACTAAATTTTCAAGGAAATCTAAAAAAAATACGGCATTTGCCAGCATTCAATTTCTTACGTTGCACGGATTTCGAGAAAAACCTCTGGAACAGATGGACAAATAAGTCAAAGTTTTATTCAAGTTAATCTTAAAAATAACAAGTAAGTTTTTCTCATTTAAATTTCAAGCAATACTCACATAGTTAAGTCAACGGAATTCAATTTCACCTTTTCCTTTATCTATTCTTATTGGATGGGTCTCAGCCACAGAGAATGCGGCGCTGCTTGGCGCAAATCTCTGTACAATTGCATTTTTGCCGCGCCTTACATGATATCGCGTAGCAAGTTTTATTTACGTAAATCTTCCTATTGGCTTTGCCGTAGGAGTCGGGGGTAACCAGGCCTCTCTGCTTTTTATCTTCTAGTTATGTAAAAGAACATATCCTTAGTTAAGATTATCACACAGCACGCTATTTAATTCCGTTTTGTAGTTTTGAGTACCCATGTATTAAATTTATGTGTTTGTATAACACCTGTATTGAATCTACTGGATATACACTGTCTGGCCATAAATACTGTTACAATTAAAAATAAGAAAGATATTAAATTTGAATTTGGAATCTGTCATTTTTATACGATTGTTCATTGAGTTTTCTAATTTTGGCGCCAATACATTGTACAATATTTTGCGATATTAAAATGGAGTGGGGTGATAAAGAGAACCGAATGGCTGTGATTGCATTACACAAAGTTGGTATAGAGCCAAATGCAATTTTTAAAACTCTCCATACGCTTGGTATTAGTCAAATGTTTGTGTACCGAGCTATTAATAGGTACAATGAGACCTCCTCTATTTGTGACTGAAAAAGATCTGTACACGTAGTATTCGTACAAATAAGGTGGTCGAATCAGTAAGGGAAAGAATTCGAAGAAATCCGGTCCGAAAGCAAAAGATTTTATCTCGGGAGGTGAAGATAGCACTCAGAACCATATCGCGTATTTTAAAAGATGACTTCGGACTTGCATCCTATAAGAGACGCAATGGTCATTTTTTACTGATAATTTAAAAAAGAATAGGGTGGTAAAATCGAAACAACTACTGAAGCGGTACGCAAAGGGAGGTCACAGAAAAATTTTGTTTACGGATGAGAAAATCTTTACAATTGAGCAACATTTTAACAAACAAAATGACCGTATTTATGCTCAAAGCTCTAAGGAAGCTTCCCAATTAGTCGACAGAGTGCAACGTGGGCATTATCCGACTTCAGTGATGGTTTGGTGGGGTGTTAGCTATGAGGGAGTGACTGAACCATATTTTTGTGAAAAAGGTATCAAAACATCGGCACAAGTGTATCAAGATACCATTCTTGAGAAGGTAGTTAAGCCCATGTTCAATAACCAAGTATGGTCCTTCCAACCCGACTCGGCGCCGGGTCAGAAAGCTCGGTCCACGCAGTCTTGGTTGGAAGTGAACGTTTCGGACTTCATCAGAGCTGAAGACTGGCCGTCGTCTAGTCCCGATCTTAATCCACTGGATTATGATTTATGGTCAGTTTTAGAGAGTATGGCTTGCTCTAAACGCCATGATAATTTGGAGTCCCTAAAACAATCCATACGATTGGCAGTGAAGAATTTTCCCATGGAAAGAGTGCGTGCTTCTATTGATAACTGGCCTCAACGTTTAAAGGACTGCATTGCAGCCAATGGACCACTTCGAATAAGCTTTTTATATTTTAAATTGTTTTTTATTTATGTATTAAACTAACAGACTGTAAAAGTAATAAATATTATTTGCAATAAAAAAAATTTTTTTTTCTTCGTGACAATATTTATGGCAAGACTAGGTATACGAATTCAGACATTCAAATATGGAACTTCAAATGAAATGATTTATTATTGATTCTGCCATAGTCTTTAGTCAGTGGTTGTCGTTGCTTGAACTATGTTGTGCATATTATATTCCACTTCAGCTAGTTTAGATTGTGCAAAGGTTGTGTAACAGGAACATTGATTATATCTTCTGTGCGAGTTAAATTTACATGACATGGCGATAGGTTATTCTTCCATCAGCCTCAGATATATTTTAGGTTACTATTATTTCATTCCGACAACAACATTCACATATTGGTAAATAACTAATAAAATATTTTATTTACTCAGTCAATCAATCAACTCAGCCTATCGCAGTCCACTGCTGGACATAGGACTTTCCCAGGTTGCGCCACAAGACCCTGTCCTCCGCCTTCCGCATCCAGTCTGTCCCAGCCACCCAAGCGGGCGTCCGTCCCAGCTACGCTTGCCCGATACGCGGTCTCCACTCCAGGACTCGTCTGCTCCACCGGCCATCGGTCCTTTGTCAAACTTAGCCAGCCTACTGCCACTTCAGTTGCAGACTACAAGCTATGTCGGTAACTCCGGTTCTTTTCCGGATAATTTCATTCCTAATTTCAAGAGGCTCCGAGCATAGCGGGCTGAGCGACCTTGAATTTGTGGACCAGCCTGACCGTCAGTGTCCACGTTTCGGCACCGTATGTCATGACGGGCAGGACGCACTGGTCTTCAAATACTGCAGGATAGGTGACGAGAAGACGTTTTAAGTTTTTAATAAAATAATTAAATTATAAGTTTTCCAAATGCTGCCTAACCCAACTGGATCCTTATGTCAGCTTCTTTCTCGAAAGATGTCTACCGATCTGGATGACTTGCCCTAGGTAGACATAATCCTCCACAACTTCGAAAAGCGACCCTTAAGCACACCAATATACAGACGCCAGCATATCAAGCTACTACAATCTGTCAAATTTCTTTAATAGATTTTCAACTTTAGGGCTAAAGCATTAAGGTTAGAGGATTGGACTCGGCAAGACGTGCGAATTGTACATGACTTTTGTCTTGTCCAAATTCATGCAGAGGCCAACGCGCCGAGAGGCTCTATTTAGGCTGTGCAGCATTTAGTCTAGCTATTCCAGTGTCTGCCATTATGACGATATCATTGACAAATAACACTTCGATGTAGCGCCAGTCAATTCGACATCGTTGCAGAGAGGCCAGAACTGCATATTTCGATGGAGTCGAAGGCTTTCTCGCAGGCCACAAATCCCCAGTGGCTGATTGTACTTCTCGGTCTTCTGTGTAATTTGCCGAACAGTATGGATGTGGTCTACGGTACTGAAACCTTTTCTAAAAAGGCTTGTTCTGGCGGCTGGAACTCGACAAGTCTCTGTCCTGGCGAGACGGTTACTGCTTACAGCTTTAATTTACTGGCGTTCGTAATTTATAAAAGCAAAATGTGTTACATGTATCTATTCCGCTTGTGCTACCTATGGATTGAATATGCAATGACGAGTTATCTCGTCACATGATCAACTGTTCTATTAAAGCGTATTTTTACGCACCTCGTATATATTTGTAGTATTCAAATGAAGCCTTGGTGGTGATTGTTGGTGTAATTAATCCACCTTTGTATGGTAAGTCTTTCATATCTTCGTCAGTTTTCAAACTCTTGCCTTTATCAAGTCAGGATACATAATACTTTTTGAAGAGACTTGCTTAGAAAATAATAATCTTTAAGGTGATTTAAAATTTTAATTTCACTTTTAAGTTTTGAAATAATTAAATCAAAACGCTCACGTGGTAAGTGACTCTACAAATTGGTATCTTTAGGTACGTTTTATGATCCATTTGTTTACATTTTCATCAGATACTTTTGGAACGGACCATAGTGTTGACCTTTTAAATCTTGTCCACAGCTAGCATGTGTTTAATCAGAAACTAGGCACGGAACAGCGACTTTTTAACACACGGGCTACAGAGGTAAAATCTGCGCGCAAGTAGGTATATTGCACAATTTCAAGAGCGCTCGTCTATCTCGTTCTATGTCATCTATAAGATTGTCGTGAGGATGTGGTACAGAAGTCTTAACCGTCGTACAAGTTACAGTCCTCTCTGGTAATCCTGAAATATAACTAAGGACTGATAAATTTATTTATTACTAGCAGCACGCACCAGCTTTGCTCGTTATTTTACAACATCGAAATTGTATTCATGAACATCACAGTTAAAATATTGTTTGCCAATAACATTTGTCTTGTTATAAGCCCGTAAGTAATTTGCTCACGCGTCTTGAAAAAAATACTCACACTTATACCTACCTACTTATTACTTTTACAATTGCGACTTAAGATCACGTTATATGAGTAATGTTCCATTAACACGTAAATTTTTGGATTAATATTAAATTTTTCTTCAAGGTTTTTTTTTAATTGTGCTGTGGCGCGAATTCACTGGAAATTAATATTGATTATAAAGTAAAGTATAAAGTTTACTTTTTTACACAATATATAACACAAATTACTAATTTACACCTAGGTATTAAATTAAATAAATGTCATTAAGGTCCAGTGCTAAAGTTTCGCCTCTCATACACGAGGTTCAAATCCGGACTAGTACCAATGTGTCTTTGTCAATTCATATTGTAGTGAAAATAAATAAAAATCAACACATTAAATATATAACGTATAATTTTGTAAATTAATTCCGCTAATGGTACGAATTTTAATTATTTCTGTGCCCGCCAGGGAGCTGTACAATATTTCATATATGTACATCATTTACAGAGACGCTAGCGAGTTTTGGCTGTGTAAACTCATGGTAGAGCTACTGGTCGCAAAAACTTTGCGAGTTAACGGATAAAGGATGACTGGATAGTTAGAAAATAGTGGGAAGATAAAAAGTAGTAATCAAATTGAAATCAAGCATTTTAAAAATATTTCAACAGTTTGTCAACTATGATATGGGCACCTCTAAATATTTTACAATGTTTTATACTTTATTAGATAGGTGATTTAGGGCAAATTTTTCCAATGCCAGATAACTTTATCGGAGGAATAATTTTGAATTTTTGACAATTCTTCCATACAAAAACTGTCGATAGGTCAATTTTATTCCACGAATAAAAATTATCGGTCGATTGAAAAATCAACCCTTAAAGGAATAGTTTTCCTGTCATTTTTACGCTTAGTAATAACTGCCTGTTTTTCAAGCCACTTTCGACGCCATGTTTTTTAAATAATATATGATAGAAATTATGTACATAGTAGTGAGTAGTGTCAAAGCAACGTTTGGTTTAACACTAACATCTTAATTTAATTTTTTATCATTAGCTACTGTCGCACACCCTACATTTGTGCGCGCGATTCATCTGCCTACAATTAAGAAGTCTGAGTTAAGAGTAGTGTTACGGTATAACGTCTAACGTGGTGTAACGGGGTCTTAGGAATTTTCCGTTCCTAGCAATAGAAAGCAATGTGTACAAAGGCCTTCAAACAAATGCTATTTTTAAATCACTAAACCGTTCAGTTATACTTCGAAGTGAGCAACTAAGAAGTTCTTTTTAAATTGTTATCACATATTTCCGTAGATGTCGCTGTTACTAACCGTAACTGACTAAGGCATTTTGCAGACCTTGTAGTGCAGTGCGTCATTGTGCTTTCGTAGATTTTTATGTGGGCTTTGTTTCAGTATTTGCACACAGAACATGAGACCTGCCACGTATTATCAAACATTCACAATTTGTACATAGTTGTCAACCAGAACCTTAGTTAGTTAAAGTTAAAGTTAGTAGAATAAAATAGCGAGTGCTTATTTTTTAAATTTTATGCTGGTTTAGGTAAGCTTGTCGAGAAATTTGTGAATACAGTTTGTTTTTTAAAAATAAAGGAATATTTCTTTTAAGTAAAATAATAAATCTTATGGATTTAAAGTGGTTTCCTTCAAGGCCCATTGATTTTTTCCAACCTGTATAATTCTACATGTCACGTGTTGGACCTTTGGAGCCACTTGCGCAGGATTTCGGAAGAGTGCGGACTTCTTGCCCTATAACTGTTGACTATGCGTCCTATATTTTATTGTATTTAAAACGCAAAAAAGGCATAGGATTTGTGCAGTATCCGCTACTAAAAATGAAATATTTGATTGGAACGTTGTCGTGAAGCGACAAGTAAAGCTGGACTATAAAGTTAAAGGTAAAATGAAATTAAAGAAAGGGAGGTAGAAAACAATTAAAGATATATTTATAATAAAATTAAAAGATGAAGATGGACTGAATAGTGGTGTGTAGTATGTGGAGGTGGGGTGTATGAATGTCGATGCGTGATAGGTGGGCTGAGGAGGCTGAGTTGGAGATTCAGTTGGAGGGAGGTAGACGCGAGGCAGGAGCCGGCGACAGGTGCACGTAGGTACAGATGAGGGCAGGCGCTGGTGCGTGTGCGGCACGGAGGACACCCGTAGGCCACGCAGCAAGGCAGGACGCAGCACGGCAGCAGGAGCCGGCGCAGGTACAGGTGAAGAAGCAGGGCAGGGTGCAGCCCGGCAGCAGGAGCCGGCGCACGTACAGGAGCTGGTGCGTGTGCTGCACGGAGGACACCCGTAGGAGGGTCCACGCAGCAGGAGAGAGAGGCACGGTGGAGATGCTATCAGCCCGCCAGGTGAGGTGGCCCTCGGATGAGGCGCGGCCCAATAGACTTCGAGCCCTTCACGGAGGACGGAGGCCGGAGGCGTAGGCAGGGTCCGACAGGTACCGGAGCGGAGAGGTACGCTGGGTATTCCCGCGATAGGTAGCCCTGGAGTATCAGGCTCTTTATAGTATCCACTTTAGAGGCGAAACCCGAACTGATCCTTGGATTGCGTGGATCTATAATGTCAGCTCGTAGAATAATATCATGTAGAAAATATGAATTTGAGTTATGAAAATGGCCAGTAATTAATTATAATAAGTATGCATATCTAATTAGCTAAAAAGATACAGACAGGTAAGGATTTGAAAGAAAGGTTGCCATGGCGACGTATTAAACGTCGTTGTCAAAGCTGTCATAATAAAATATATTATTAATAAAATAGAATAAAATCTATAGATATTTTGTATTAGAAGTATAGTGTTTATAGGAAAAATGATATCCATCAACGTGGGCGAAATTACCAAGCCTTGGATGTCACTAAATCGACGTAGTTTCATGATAAAGTTGGAGATGTGTCTGTGTGCTGATTGTGGATAAAACGTGTCGTAAGAAATAATCAGATCAGCGCCTAACGGTAACAGAATGTTTGTTCTGACCTGGAGGAATGAATGAAGATAACTGTGAGTATGTACATTATGTTACAACGTTTTATTTTAATTATATTAATGTCACTCTGCCATATGTGGGTACAGGCCATATTTTATCAAATAATTTAATAATTAGCACGACGGCGAACGATAGGTAAACGTTGCAAATTGTGACAAGAATGCGTGGAGCCAAGCGGAGGTGTGCGAGCACGTGGACTCACACACACATCAATAATCCTTGTAGCTACGCACTTCATGTAACAATAATCCTTGTAGCTACGCACTTCATGTAACAATAATCCTTGTAGCTACGCACTTCATGTAACAATAATCCTTGTAGCTACGCACTTCATGTAACAATAATCCTTGTAGCTACGCACTTCATGTAACAATAATCCTTGTAGCTACGCACTTCATGTAACAATAATCCTTGTAGCTACGCACTTCATGTAACAATAATCCTTGTAGCTACGCACTTCATGTAACAATAATCCTTGTAGCTACGCACTTCATGTAACAATAATCCTTGTAGCTACGCACTTCATGTAACAATAATCCTTGTAGCTACGCACTTCATGTAACAATAATCCTTGTAGCTACGCACTTCATGTAACAATAATCCTTGTAGCTACGCACTTCATGTAACAATAATCCTTGTAGCTACGCACTTCATGTAACAATAATCCTTGTAGCTACGCACTTCATGTAACAATAATCCTTGTAGCTACGCACTTCATGTAACAATAATCCTTGTAGCTACGCACTTCATGTAACAATAATCCTTGTAGCTACGCACTTCATGTAACAATAATCCTTGTAGCTACGCACTTCATGTAACAATAATCCTTGTAGCTACGCACTTCATGTAACAATAATCCTTGTAGCTACGCACTTCATGTAACAATAATCCTTGTAGCTACGCACTTCATGTAACAATAATCCTTGTAGCTACGCACTTCATGTAACAATAATCCTTGTAGCTACGCACTTCATGTAACAATAATCCTTGTAGCTACGCACTTCATGTAACAATAATCCTTGTAGCTACGCACTTCATGTAACAATAATCCTTGTAGCTACGCACTTCATGTAACAATAATCCTTGTAGCTACGCACTTCATGTAACAGATATCGCGACGGGTTTACAGGGTTTGGTGTGCTACGATACCTTCACATTATAACGTGGACGTGCAAGATATAACGTTATCGTAGACGGAAATTTAAAAACGACTTCTTATAGGTATTTCCACATATTTTACCTCCCTATGTTATCATTGGCATTACGATGCCGTGGACGTCCACGATAATATTTGATACAATTTGGATCTGGCGTTATTGTGCCTCTATTGTTAAAATTTATTTGTTCCGATATTGCGTTTGAAATCGGTCACAATAAACGGTATATCCTGCTACTGCAAATGAATAATTATTTCTGTGAAAAAACTCCATTAATTTTCAATTAAATGCACGGAACGCACTAATATTTTTCAAGGTATATTTTAGGATTAAAAATAATTAGTTCAAAAATCATATTTTTTACAGCTTACTTTTATACTTACACCAATCCTCATTTATGGTATCCACACGAATGAAATTCGCTATACCTTGAAGGGTTCCAGATCGCAGGATGCATAGTAAAAAGGAATAGGCTACAAAGTAATACTCGTTTACATACAGTAAAAGAAAAGTAAACTTATAGCTGTTTCAATAAAAAATATAATAAAAACGTCAATAGTTTGCATTTAGTGCCAAGCATTATGTTGTTTAGTCTATGGTCTCGCAAATTCACTGTTTTTACTAGGTATGATGGAACTGCATCACCACCGACCGCAACCAGGCTTTAAAGTGCCTGCGTTCACCCATAGATGGCGTTATTATAAAGAAACTAAACAAGTTCAATAATTTTGTCCATTCATAATTAGTATATTTTCTAAATAATGCGGTAGGTATTTTTTTGCTTAAGTAAATATTTATATCTTTTTCATAATGAAGGTTGGTTGTTTCCGGTCGCTTACCTACAAAACTAATTGGAAAAATACGCTGCCTAATATGCGAACAACTAGAATGGTGCTTTGCTTTTTCGCTGGTGAATATACTTGTCCAGTATGGAACTGCTCTGCTCGAGCTAACCTAGTGGATACAGTTTGAAGCGAGACGCGCTGGATTATTAGTGGTTGCTATAAACCGACCCCAGTACTATACTTATCCAGTGACTGGCCTTGTGCCAACTACTGAGTCACATCACCTAATGCATAAATACTATTTCAGTGTCCCAGAGGCTAAAAAGCTAGAAAATGATGCGTGGGTCCAGCTTAGTCCAGCCAATACTAACGCCCCCACAGCAAAATTGATTTAAAAGAGTGTCCTTGGATTTTCTTGCCCGTTCTTCTGCGTAGAGATCCACGTTCTGAAAGGTCAGTTAGTCAAAAAGGTGAAGCTGAAAAGAAGCAAGAACTGTTTTCAGACATTTTAAATGTTATTTTTTTTTATATTCGGAAGCTGTGTAAGCCCCCTGATAATTGTAAAAGGCCATCTGAGAGCCTGTAACATAATGTACATACTCACATTTATTTTCATTCATTCCTGCAGGTCAGAACAAGCATTGCGTTACTGTTAGGCGCTGTTTTGATTGTCTTTCACGACACCAGAGGGGTAATTCTCGTAATTTTAAGAACGTTCACAGTCTGATCTCAGTCTCAATCTGTCCAAAATACGTCTAATTTCCCTACATTTTGACATTTGTTTGTTGCCGAGATGAGACTGCGACTAGATTTTGAACGTTTTAAATTACGGGAATACGGGCCCAGGCCACGTTATTTATCCACAATCAGTACACGGACATAGCCATCAACTTTAACACAAAGTTACGACGACTTAGTGACACCAAAGAGCTGGGAACTTATTGGTTGATACCACTTTTTCGTATAATCACCACACCATTAAACACAATATAACTTCGGTTTTATTGTATTTTATTAGCATATATTATAATAATATTACGAGTTTTGACAACGCTGTTTACTACGTTGCCATGACAACTGTTCTTTCAACTTATTGATGGCCAGTTATTTTTTAGCTGATTATACGTTCATACTTCTTCCAATTTTAACATGGCCAGTAAAATTTCTCAAATTCATATTTTCGACATGATATTATTCTACGAGTTCACATTATAAATTCACGCAATGGGTCAGTTCACGCTTCGCCACTAAAGCGAAAACTTAAAATAGCCCCGATTCTTCAGGGCCACCTATTTTGGGAACACCCATCAGCGCGCCTCTAAAGGCTTCCTGTGCCTGACGGACCATCACAGCATTCACAGCGCCTCATCTAAAGGCTTCGTGTACCTGACGGACCATCACCGCACCTCATCTAAGGCCTCATGTATCTGTCGGGCCATCAGCGCGCCTCATCCGAAGGCTGCCACACCTGTCGGGCTAACAGCGTCCCTGCAGAAGCCCCGCCGTTCCTGTCGACCGGCCACCGTAACTTGACTACAGCCGTGGTCCTGGTCCTGCTGCGTGGGCCCCTCCACGGGTACCCTCCGTGCCGCACACGCGCTCTGCTCCGCGCGTAGCCGTCAAATCTACCTGCCTCTCGTCGGTCTTCACCTTCAACTCCACCTTCAGTTATCTCGACTCCACCTATCACGCATCGTCATTCTTACCCCACCTACACATTCTACACACCACTGCCATATCATCTCCATCTTTTTATCTTAAATATATCTTTAATTGATTTCAACTTCCCTTTCTTTTAATTCCTTAGTTTAATTTATAGTTAAAGTTAGGATTTTCTTGTCGCTAGACGACAAGCCTTCCATTTGAAAACGCGTTACCGATGCCGACTTGGAAATCTCTAAAAATTGATTTCGAACCCAAGTCGGCCGGAGCAAAGCCATTCTAAACAGATAGGGGTTCATAAATGGTTCTCAAGTGCGTATGCAACATCTCCCGACAGACAATCATCCATCTTGCTCCGCATGCCTTGTCACCTGTCATGTGCACTTGGTGATCTTATGACTGAGTCAATGAGCGGAGTTCGCTGCTGAATTTCGAGCCAAACATGTTGGAGTACTTACTTTTTGCCATCAATATGCTAAAAAGAACACAAAGGCTCACAAACTCTCAAATAAAACTACGATGTAACCGCACAATATTTTTTAATAAATTACCTAATGATTATTACATTAAACATTTGATTGATTAAGCTAGAAATGTTGAAATGATCAAGTGCTTCTTAACTACGTAACTCTGCACTTGCTAAATTTTGGTGATTAATAAGCTTTTACTATGCTCACCTACTAATGTCACAACGCACAACGTAGTCGACACAAACTCGAGATAAAATTTATACCAAATCAGCAATTGATGATTATGTTAAAATAATAAAAAGTACTTAATTAAGGGCTGATTCTTCCATCGCCAGATAACTTTTATTCGAGGAATAAATTTGACGTTTCACAGTATTTGTATGAAATAACTGTCAAAATTACAAAATTATCCTCGAATAAAGTTGTCAGATGATTGAAAAATCAGTTCTAATACAAATATCACTAGCGAACACTTAAAATAAATATCCCTTGAAACTTTAATCTATCTCAAGGTGACAATGATTTGACAGATGTTCAAAACTACTTACATAACATTTAGTACATAGATATGTTTGCTACTCAACTTAATGAGATAGTAAAATTCTACTGAATGTAATACTAGACTAGAAATTGAAATGCATAAAGCTCTGAACAAACTGAAACGAGCGAGCGAGCGGGATGCGGAACGTGACTGCGTGCCTCGGTTCATTTAAGGGGGGAGCGCCAGGGTAGCCCGCGAAATTATAGTTTTTTAATGGTTTTTTTGCAAATTGCAGGTCGATGTCATGTTGAATGTTGAATAAAATATAATTCGCGAGCGTAACAAATGTAGTTTTACAGAATTATAACCATTAAAATCATCAATACAACCTTCCCCGCGGGAAAAGAGTTCCTTGAAAGAGAGAAGAAGATTTGGGGGAGGCCTTTGCCCAGATAGTATATAGACTTACAAAAAAAAAAAAAATACATGTTACGTTCGCGAATCATATTTTGTTCAACAAAGACCCTGTCACTCACAAATTGCAAAAAACGTAAGAAATTTTAAGAGAAAAAAAAAAAAGAATTTTGATGATTAGGAAGTCACAAGTCTATTCACGCCAGTTTGAACATCCCCATTCATATTAGTGGACACAATTGGCACTCGCTTTAGTTTGGACAGAGCTTTCAGCTCAGCCTATCGCAGTCCACTACTGGATATCGGTCTCTTCCAGGCTGCGCCACAACACCTTGTCCTCCGCCTTCCGCTTAGAGCTTTATGGCACAGTTATTAATTAAAATAATATTTACTTTTACACTAACTTACTTCTAATAATAAAGGAACTAAATATAAAGAAACTGTGCAAAATACTCTTTGATGAGGTTACAAGTTTTTATTATTTCATAATAATTTAGTAGGTACATTATTATTGCTTATAAGTGCATTTGGCAGCGATTTTTATTTTTTTTTATTTTTATTTAATAATCAGTGCAATTTATTTTTGTTTTAGTCTCTTATTGTATCTAAATAATTATTCTTGGTGTTCATAATTAAATGTATATGTATTAGCTTTGGTGTCTCTGTTCATAATCGAAGGCTATTTTTAGTAAAATCCCGCATCCGTATTTCTTGAAAAAAATATTCTATTATGTACTTGCCTGCTTACTTCTTACATCATATTCTAATTAAGCGTATCGCATATTGCAGTAATTATACAACATCAAAACCTTCGTATAAATAGTATCTCTATTTAAACCTATATTCTAAGTGTAAATTACGAATCTAAAACTATGACCAGCTGAGGAATTAAACATTTTCCTTATTTCTGAATATCATGTATTTTACGTTAAGTGTGGTCGCCTATAGTCCAGTCAAATAAGCAGAACGATTTCGTGGAAACTAGGAATGTAAGATAGCTGATTTTTTCATAGTTTATATACAATATGTAACTGAATAGCGAATTGATGCACATTATGAAAGTAGGTTGTTCAGAATCGTTTACTAAATTAGTTTGTGTAATTTTTTATCGCAAATATAATTAAAACTACTTAAATTGCAGTTACACTTCCGCTGTACAGTCAAAACAAACCAAACAGGACAAAAATCTATTGCGCTAGATTCTTATACGTGTGCGGCTGTGTGCGTGCGTAGATTTATAATGTGACAATCATTTTATCTAATTTATAAATAAACATTATACATATTAGTAAAAATTTAGTGTATGTATTATGATCATAGCATTTACATTCTACTTGGGGTGTTTGGTAGTGTGCGTTAATTCCATGACATGTTGTATAGATAAAATTAATGTGGTAGTTAGTTTAATTGCATAATTGTCGGCACGGTTGGCGCAGTGGTTAAGCGATTGACTGCTGCGCTGCGTGTCGCGGCGGGTTCGATTCCCGCACGGAATAAATTTTTTTGTATGACCTAGAAGTAGTTGTTCCGAGTCTGGCTGTTTGTGTATGTGTTTAAAATGTTTGTAAACGCACCCAGAATACAGGAAAAAATCCTAGAGTGGCGCAACGTTTAAAATATTTTTTTTTTAAGATTACTTAAATCACGCACTGACATATTACTTGTTACTATTTCAGGAAAATGTGTACTTTTACAATGTGTGTAAATATGTGAGCACTATGTATATATAACATAATTAATTTTCTGCCATTACTTCATTTCAATTATTTTTACCTATTACGGTATAGTTATTTTATTCTAGGTAAATCGTTTTCACATATAATTATATAATTTACGTATACAAAATATTGTTAAACATATTTAAAGAGTAACGGTGGAGTTTCTTGCCCATTCTTCTCCATAAGAAACTACCTTTTGAAAGGGGCGACTAGAATCAATTCTAATTTCTCACGAATTTTGACGTCCAAAAGTGTATTTTATGTGCCTATTTAAAATAAATGATTTGACTTTGACCTTCAAAACTAAACTCTCTGTCCCAAAACTCAAATACAATCTTTTAAAATACATTTTTTTTACAATCACATGTTTTTTGTTTAATACTTGTAGAGCATTAAATTATCTCCAATTTATGTCCATGTAATTACAATTTCTGTCATATTATCAAATAATCTCAGACATGTCGCAGAGTTTGCGTTTTTGTCTATCCAGAGATGAACGCAATGCTCTCATTCGTGTCGCAGCCACATGCCTTAATACTACACTAATAATGTTTACTAAGTAAATTATTCACTAAAAGTTTACTGACTTTTCAATTTTTTATTTTCTCCTCAAGTATTGATTTAAATTTGGCGGTGTATGGAATTTTCGCACACGAAATCTTGTGAAATGCATCATATTTTAACAATTGAACCGCCGATAGGTAGGTACTCATATATCAAAAGTCAGAACAAAAGCTTCAAAAGCTAATTTCGCTCTTGACCTGGTTGAATACTTATTTGACTGGGCTACTATACTTTTTACGCAGTAAACTGCTTTTTAATCATATTACATATGTACGTAGCCGTAATACCTAGGTTTTTTTTTAATTTTATTAATTCCACAGCTGCATTTATGGTTCCTACGTGAGTGCGAGTATGCTATGTAATATACCTACAAACTTATTGAATATTTTATTACTGATGTATCACGTGAGGCGAACTTATGTATGCATATACTTATGTACTATGTTGGGATCGGCTTCCAGTCTAATCAGATGCAGCTGAGTACCAGTAATTTACATGGAACGACTGCCTATCTGACCTTCACAACCCAGTTACTGGGTAATACGAAACCCCTTGGTAAGACTGGTTGTCAGACTTTCGGGCTTCTGACGACCCGTAACGACTGTCAAAGATCCACGAATGACAGCCAGGACCAGCGGCTTAACGTGCTTTCCGAGGCATGGAGGGGTCTTGGTATGGAAAGATGGTCACCCATCCACGGACCAACCACGGCAAGCGTAGCTTAACCTGATCGATCGACCCGTGCGGCTGTTATTACTTGGACACAAGCCCACCAGGCAATGGATAATAATTAATGACTAGCATTTGGTGGTCACTAGTCGCCAACTACCTGTGACTATAGTCAGTTTGCTAGTGTGGTGACACAAAATGTAGTAATTGCACTTCTTTTACTTCACATTTCACCTCTCCTTGACAGACGTCATGGAATCGTGTAACTGGGCCCCGATTCTGTATGGTAATTATTCTTCCCTGAGAAATCTTACCATGTGTAAACCACGTCAATATTGTGTCTTGTAGAAACCCCTGTTACGGCAAGGAATCTAAATGATAACCGTACGGACTACTTGTATTTTGACAGTTCAAACCACGTCAACGTCGCGTTCATTTCGCGCGGTTTCGTTCATTGTGTCATAGAGAATACATTAAGAGCAGATGTCGTGAATAACTAAGGAATTGACGTGGTTTCGAAGTAAGAAATCATTAAGTGGTCATAGTAAGAATAAGGGCGCTAATGTAATGCAGTATCGAGTGGAATCGGTTCACTTAGATCCAACACATCTGAAAGTGCATTGAACTATTACTTAATTATTATTAATAAACGATACATTTCTCGTGTCAAAACATCTAATAATATTTTACTATTCTAGCGCTTTTTGCTATTTAACTATATGATAATATTTTTAATGCTATCCATATCAAACCATATTGGTATTTTGTTTCATTTAGGTCCTGTTTCGGAAAGATTGATCAACCAAGTACAAGAAAAGATTTATGGACATTATATTTGACCCACAAATCATCATCACCCTTAACACTCATTCTTTCTGGTTAAAGACATTTAATTCTCATAAAGAAATTTACATTTTACTTACATGAGACCAAATTTAAACATAAAATATAAAAACTAATCATTGTCCTTCTACACTAGGACCCACAATTAACCTAACGTATCAACAACAAAACAAAATTATAGTTACATTAGTATTACAAATTACTTAGGTTCGTGGGTACTCCCAGAAATCCAACACTGTGGCACTATGCGTAACTACCCTGCCTTGAGATAAGGAGTGCGGTCCCGCTGTCACAATGCAGATACATCAGTCAGTAATACAACTTTTGTTAACAGCTGCTATTTTTAATTTTTTTATTTATTATATTATTTTTCGTATTGGTTTTATGTTAAGTTGGTAGCATTCATCGTTTATGGTTAATTAATACTAATATTTTGAAGAACATATTTTTTAGTTTGGTTTTAAAATATTGATCGAAATCGCTGCACTCCCTCGTAACCAAGTGATCTTTTACCTTGAGTGGTTCGCACTGGAGGAAGTACTATGTGATCTTTTCTACGACTGCTACGGTTATGCAATTGATGTGTTTTGATGAATGAAATTTGTGTATGTATGGTTTTAGTGAGTACTTTTATAATGAGTATGCAGGTGCAGTATGAATGAAGTTGTTTAATGTTCAAGAGTTTCGTGTCCTTGTATATTTTAATTGTAGGTGTTAGGTAATCGTAATGAAAAAGCATTTTAATAATTTTGTTTGTGCAATTTGTAGGTCTTTTAAGTTTGTTTTAGGTGCATTGCCCCAGATTTCGATTAGGTACAGTATGTGTGGTTTTTACAAAGAGTTGTATGTATATTGTCTGGCGTACACTATATGGCAGACAGTGTACGATGTTTCGTAGTGAGCCCAATAAAGATGTCATTTTGGATCTGATGTAGTCAATTTGAACCTTCCAATTTAGATGGCAGTCTAGTCTTAACCCAAGGTACCTATTTCGCGTGTTGTTTGAGTTTGAGTATTTGCTTTTCAATTGTTAGAGGTGGATGACGTGGTATTTTCCTATTTTTGGCTTTAAATATGACGTAACTAGTCTTGGATGCATTGATTGTTAGAATATTTTGTTGAAACCAGATGAACAATGAGTTTAGGTCTTCTTGGGCTTGATTTATCATGTCAGTAGAACTACCAAAATAAAAAAGGCAAATATCGTTCGCATATAACGCGATATGTCCGTGTATTGGAACCTTATGGATGGAGTTTAAGTATATTAAGAAGAATAGTGAACCTAACAGTGATCCCTGGGGAACACCAAACGTGAATTTGTGCGGTTTACTTTGGTATTCACCAACTTTAACCACCAAGCCTGTTATTCAAATACGATTCGAACATTTTATACGCTACACCTGATACACCTATGTCTTTTAGCTTTTGTAGTAGTATAGGGTGGCTAACTGTATCAAAAGCCTTTGTAAGGTCTATGAATAAGCCTAGCGCCATGTTCAATGTTCATTCTTTATCCCAATTTATTTGGGTTCTAATCTTTTGTTAGTTAACTAGTGTGTTTGCTAATAAAATAACTTTCTATCTCAAAAACAAGCTCTACATAATAAAAACATTTATCTAAAATTTAACATTTCAACTCATGTCAAGTCCTAAAGTTATTATTCTTTAATATTTTCAAAGTCCTAGTGGTGGCCCAGTGGTAACGGCCGCGACTTACGAGTTAAAGGTCGCAGGTTCGAAGTCAGACAGGCGCTTTACTTTGTGTAAATTATTTCATAATCATTGTTCTCAAAACGGTGGAGGAAAACATCGTGAGGAACCGGTTTCCTCAAGATGTCTTAGAACCAAAAATTCGAAGACATGTGACATCTACCAACCCGCAATGGGACCGAGTGGTAGATTATAGCCCACTCCCTCTCGAAGAGAGGAGGCCTGTGTCCCGACAGTGGGAACAATATATGCTAATAATGATGAATATTTTCTACACAAACATAACATATTACAAATTCAAAAGTATGACGGAACGCTGAAATAACAATTTCAAGAACATTTTCACAACTAATTTCCAAAGACCCCTATTAGACAGCCTTATGCTTTAAGCGCGCCTTAAAATGGTTTCAAATTAGCCGGAAACATCTACGCGACAACAACTATACTCTTACAATTTCATACAAATTAAAATCGCGCGATAAGTTGCGACTAATTTGTTGGTGCTCTTAATCGACATATTCTAAATTATGCCTAAAGGACTTTGAAGAAGAACTGGCGATCTTTCCGCAAAACCCATATAACCAAACAATTACAATAAGATCAGATATTAACCCTACAGACCGGTACGAAATCAAAACGCAACAATCAATCATGTGAATGAAATGCCTTGTTTTTGGCACATTTTGTGTATTTTCCATAAAACTGAATAAAAAGTCTTAATGAACCATCTCTTCTTAGATCTCTTTTTGGCACATTCTGACATCGTGATGAAAAAAGAAGCGTTGGACAATTTACGGCCAAAACATTGCGCACTTTTAATGAATACCGGTTTTCGTGAATAGGAGCTATTTCAGCCGCAAAACACACGCCTGTAGTTTGCACAATGGCATATGTATTATGCTTAATGGGCAAAATGTTCTAGCGATATCGAAGTACCGGACTTTATCAGATTATACAGTAGGGTCAATAAATATAAATATGTTTTAAAGTTGATAAAGGTCGACGCCGTTGTTAGGTATTTTTGTAGTTGTTGAAGACTGACGCACGTTGACGCCGGTCTTCTCCGCGGATCACACGTGCGTGAAACTGGCGTGGACAGCATCTTCTTGGGAGATCTGGGTGCCGGAGGTGAAGTACTGAAACATAGAAAATGCAGGTAGGCATTACTAGAAACACAAAACGAGGATAATTGTTTTTTTTTAACTCAATAAAACTTAGCCCGACCTAGGGACCGAACCCACGACACGGCTTAGCGGTCACGTTTGTGGCCACTGTAAACAATCGAGGTAAACAGTTATTATTTTTTTACAATGGACACTAATGCACTATCACAACCATGTGGGTAGTGGATATTCGAAAGGAAAAACATTCTTAAGCATTGGGTCGTGAGCCATGTGACACAAAAACATTATTGGGTTATGGTTAACGCACACAGTGAAGTAAAAAAGTGGAATAATTGGTTGGAACGAGTAACTTTTAGGTATTGTTCAGTGAGAGTAGTTGTTGATAAAAGTTTCAAGTGTTTGCTGCCTATAGTTGTTTAATTTACAAAACAACGCGCAGCCTGTACATCCAACTAAACCTCCTCGCAATATTTAATTAGGGTAATACTCAATCTACGAGTCACTTGAAGAACGCATTTGATGTACTATGCATCTTCAGACCGGGGTACTCCAGCAGGCAGTAGTTCTCGACATGTGAATATTATTAAGATTTATTCATTCTAAAATTACTATCTAACTTGTTATTAATTGGCTGTCTATCGATGCCACTATCACTGTTACTATTAATTGGCTGTCTATCGATGCCACTATCACTGTTACTATTGTACATGTTTTGCTGGGCTGGCTATGCCAACCAACTTCAATTAATATATATTTTAAAAGTATTATGAGAAGACAATTATTATTTCATATTTTGAATAGAGAAGATCGCCGATGGCTGGCTGGCGGGTTTTCTTGTAAAAAGTGAATTTATTCTTAAATTTTTCAACACTTGCTCTTAAACAGGCTGTTATTGTACTGTTTTTAGGTTCACAATGAACACGCGTGCCTTTTACTTTGCATCCCCGCTCTATATCTGGAAAGTAACAGATAACTACAATATACTAGTCACACCTAGTCAAAACGTGCGATTTAAAGGAAAAATCTCAGCAAATAGCCTACAAACCATTGTGAAACAACAAAAAAAATTGCAAGTATACAGGGTGACAGGGAAACTCGACGTATTCATTGAAAGGTTGTACTAGAGGTACCAACCAAATTAGTCCAGTCAACTAGGGGTCAAAACTGGCTGGTTAAAAAATAAAACTGTTGCTATTAAAAACGTTTTATTTCTGAGATTATGTTTTTTTTAAATGATCATTCTTTTTTCAACATTCAGAAAAGTACCAATTCAATGTTTGGAGTGGAGTAGTTTTTTCTCATAATTCATTGGTTTAGGTCAACAAGTCAGAAAAGTTCAAAAAAATCGAAGAACTGACACAGCTCGGTAACCATTCAATTTGAATCCTAGTTAACTGGACTAAATTTGTTGCTAAAGACCTCTAGTATAACGCCTTTCAAGGAATACGTCGAGTTTCCCTGTCACCCTGTATAAACTGTTCCAATAAACAAAATATGAAAATGATGTATATGTTGCAGACGGATGGTTGAACCCGCTGTTTTACATAACCGCTAGCCGTTTTGCAAAACAGCTCCGTTATGTAAAACAGCAGAAATAGCAGAATGACGTTTAGCGATTTTACATAATTACTGAACTTTAACAAGCAGAATTGCATGAACGTTTTGCAGCGGGTCAAGGACTAGAGGTTTTGTAAAACAGCGTGAAATGAAACGTCAGATTGTAGAATTTTGTTCTAAACTTTGACGTTCGAGGCTTTGTGTGTCATAACAACAATAATGGCGTCCGATACAGAAATAAATAGCGTCATCCACACCACTGTGGCACCACTCGCTTCGGTCGTTCGGCTCGCGTGAGTTTGGTCACAGTTCTAACCTAACCTAAACCAATTGGTCAGGATGTCCTAGATTCGTTACTGCGTCCTATTTAGCATTAAAAGCCACACCAAACGCTTATTGTGACTTCAGATAAACCATTCTGCAAAACGTTTAAACGTCGGCAGCAGTTTTCTAAAACGTAACACAATGGCAATCCAGCTGAACATTGTTCAGTGGTATTACATAACGGGGCTCTTTTGTAAAAACAAAACTAGCGGTTTTGTAAAACAGCGAATTCGACAATCCATCTGCGACACATAATTATATTATATTTCATCAAATTATTTACTCTTGTAAACAAGTTAATATTATTTTCTGTTACAAAAATACACACATCTACTCAATCTAGGGTTATTTTAGTTATTCATGTATTGAAAAGGAACTAGGTACTTAGAAAATCTTATAGCATACTTATATCAAAATGCGCCGTATTTTATACTATAATAGGAAATTAAATAAAAATCTAGCTTTAAAAAAAATATCTTTTATAGTAGAAAAAAAAAAGATTAACAAAAAAACTTACTTCGGTAATTTTAATAAAGAAATCAAATTCAATGAAACATTAAAAATCTGTAAAAGCACCTCGGATGTTAATTACGATTATTTATACCAAAATAACACTTGTATTATAAAAAAATACTATTATAATATATTTAATTCTAATATATTTTTATTCGAGGCCGTTTGATTTTCTTATTGAGGTACAAAATGCAAGCGATAGCCATCGAAATCAAAGGGAAAAATATTTTGAAGTGTGGAAGAACAGCAAAAATGCCCAAACATATTTTTAGAATGTATTTTTGGCCTAGGTATTTCAATGAACTACCAAACAAATACATACATAGCTTATTGTGCTGTGGAGTATCTATTCCATGTTGAAAAGCATGGTTAGAACCAAAAATGGTGTTCACATAAAGGAAGTAATTGTTTTCACTATTTGTTTCACCGTAAGTGTGTTGAAAGTTGTGGTTTTATGCTCGCGTGCATTGGCACTCGAGGCGAGATTGCAGCCCGAATTCTATAATACTAATACTATGATAATATACAGTTGTTTGTGTTCCTGGGTACCGAGAGACTCCTCAAGTCTCCTACAGTATTATATATAAACAAGCACTGGATGCGCGACGACATACTCACAGTGATGTGTTTTTCTAAAGATCACAATCGTGTGTAAGTAATAAGCCACCGTTCTTTGCTCATTAACCTATTTCCTATAACTTTGAGTCTTACCATTAGGGCTTTATAAAAATAGTAGCCTATTCCTTAGTTTTTCTTTCTGAGATTGAAAGAGGAGGCCGAAAAGATTGTTTTGTTTGCACTTCGATTTAAAATAGACAGTGACAAAGAAACATCACAATAGTGATTTCAAACTTACAATCGTAAAATATCTAATACTACAGGCTGATTTTTTAAAGACCAGCCAAATTTAAGGATGTGGTACAGACCATCAAACTGAACAACTTTCTCCATGGGACCAACATCGTAATCGCGAATAAAAATTCAGCCGTCCCATACATTTAGGTCGAGTAGGTATTGAAGTTTTCTATGGGACAGTTGATAAAATTTTCGCGATTACGCTATTTGTCCCATGGAGAAAGTTGTTCAGTTTGATGGTCTGTACCACATCCTTAAATTTGGCTGGTCTTTAAAAAATCAGCCTGTATATATTTTATTGTTTGCATAATATAGTAATATGTAAATCAGTAAGCAGGTTTGTTTGATATAATTAACCTTTTAGTAATAACAAATCGTAGCGCAAACACAGTTCAATTATTTAATGATATTTACAGGCATGTTTCATGGTTTGTAATTATTACTTTTAGGGCTGATTTTTCAATCGACAGATAATTTTTGTCGTGGAATAAAATTGTCGTCTGACAGATTTTACGGAATTGTACGGAAGAACTGTCAAAAATTCAAAATTATTCCTCGGATAAAATTATCTGGCGTTGGAAAAATCGCCCTAAAATGAATAACGTAATACACGATGCGGAAGGAACACAATTAAAAATTTTAATCATGGATACTGCTATTTGTAGGTATGGGGCAATTGGCAAAAACACGTGGTGGTTACAAATAATAACTTACGTCGTTAATACTGTTTAATAGATCTTGCGATGTATATTTCCCAACATTTCCCTTCCTAGTAGAAAGTCATTGTACTAAACATAAAAGAAAAACAAATTAATGTAACATCATTATCCTATTATGTTTATCAGCAAAACCAAGTACTTATACTAATTTATCTGGTAGGTAATATTATTATTTTATAAATTTTAACGCGTAATTTGGCACACCAAATTATCCCGATTGCATTATTGTCAATCGGATTATCCCTTTCATGAAAATAATAATTTTCCATTTCTGTGTTTTTATTATGGCAATTAACTTTCATCATCAACATCATTACTTTTTTTTATTTCAATTCATCTTCATCATCAACATCATTTCTCTGGATATATGTCTACAGCTGGACATCATAGACCTCTCACAAGCTCCGCCACACTGACTGTTCTGTGCTCTCGCATTAAGCGGATTCCCGCGGCCATTAATTTCCCATTCAAACGAACTAATACTATAATGGTTTCGTTACCACGCTGGATTTAAATAAATGTTCATTTAACCAGTTTATCGCGATTATAGATTGATTAATCTTTTTGGTTTGCGACATATTGGTAGCTTAATTCGGATTTAACTTGAAACTCTCACGGTGATCAAAGTGGGATACAAACACTTAGCACAAGTGCGAAATACTTGTTTCATTCATATTATTTTAATGACAAGGTAAATATTATAATTCAGCATCCGCAATGAAGTTTTGTATTTGCTATCCCCGCGTTCCTCCTTTTCATCTCCTTTTCATTTAAATAACATTTGATACCCATAACATTCTATTTGTAAATATTACTATGCAGAATATGTGGCAATATACCTAAAGCGATTGCCTGTTTCTGAAGCCTTGTTTAGATTCTCGATATTTCTCGATTTTTGATATCTTTATAATTCCAAAAGTGCAACTTCAACACCGTGGCATCCTTTTTGTCAACCTTAAGAATGCATTCGTCTGTTGAAAACCTTGTGTGATCGTTTAAAATATGGTCTAGATTAGACGAACGAATTGCTATCCTTAGTACCTATACAGGTATTTAGAGTTATGTGTCTCAAACCCCAGCGGTCCCATAAACCACGCCGCTTAAAATCATTTTTTACCACTTCGTTAATCTGACGACGTTCGCTAGGTAATCTATATTCAAAGTATTCTGCGGTAAACAGTGAGCGATTTATCAAATACTAACCCCTGCAAAAGCCGCTCCATTCCACCCGAGGCGTTCGTGATCACTTTGCGTGCGTTGCGGCGGGGTCTTGCGCTCTGAGCGGGAAGCGAGGCGAGCCTTGGCCCGAAGCGCGGCCCGCAGCGGCACATTGGCCCGCGCCGCCTCCGCTCGACCGTGCTGGCAGAACTCGACCAAGGCGACCCCCAGAGCCAGAGCCAGACCTCCCACTAACACGTAGAATATACCCGCCACTTGGCTCAGCGTCATCTCTGTTATAGTTGCCTCCTTGAAATAAAAACAGGAATCACAAACAGTGCATTGAGAGAACTGAACATAAAAAACAGAAATGGAATAAATGTTCTAACTACCCAAATCCTTAATGTTGATGGTTACCTTTGTTGGGATCTTAATTATTGTTGTTAATGTCAAAGTAAATTCCTTCTATTTTAGGTACCTACTCACTATCACATAGAAAGCAATAAATACACAATTTATCACACAAAGGACAAAAAAAATTACGTGTATTTTAAATGTAAAATCTCACCTCGTCTTTGATCACTTCACAATCGGGCTTCTTGTTATAAGTAGCCCATTTGCGCCAAAGCTTAGTTATTACGTCGTCCTTTTTCAAATTTACTATCGCCAAGTTTATTGCTTCTCTGGAAAATAGTCCAAACTTTAGTCTAAAATATGCTAGAATAACCGTACGTTTACCTACTCCCAAATCTAAACCGACTTAACGATATTGACTAGCAATTCAATCAAATAAGAAAATAAAACAGACGATAAAAGAAAATGAGTAGGCTTTTCCTTTTTGGATTTTTTTATTACTGGCTAGTAATAACTGATTATTGAAATCTTAATAACTATATTGGAAATTGATCGTAGCAGTTGACAATGTCATAGAATTCATGCGAATAATATTGTGCCTTGTCATGACGACGCAAAACTACAGAGCGGTGTAACAATCATAATCATAAAATTATTATTTTATGATGGCTAAGAGTTAGTTACTTTACAGTTAGTACTCTACAGTAAGCGAAACAGTTGTAACAGCTCAAAGTCGTTTCGGAAAACGAATTCCCTTCGTTCAATAAACTCGGCCGGTATCTCCTCAATAGCGGCGCGCCATAAACCCGACGTATCATATAAAATGTAAATTTTAACTTGTTGTCAAAAATCACGTCCGCCAAATCGCATACCATAAAAATGGGTAGTATAAATTCGAAAAGCGGAGTGCACCGCCTTCCCAACTGACGGGGTACCATGTAAATTTACGACTTTTCAGTATTCCGCCGGGAATTACCGTATAGAGCTGAGATTCCAGATAGATAGTAGGAGCTCTTGTCTGTACGGAAATTTACACAGAGTTTGTGCTCATCCCCTGGCGTACGTATCATAGTGTCGTTTATATTTATTTTGCCGTCCAGACGTTGGAAGTGAACGCTCGCAAACGTATTGTTTATTTATATTGACATTTATAAAGGAATCTTATAAGAGTCCCTGTTCAAATAAGTTTATTATTTCTTCATACTCAATTGAAGAGTATTTCATAATATTTTGAGGTAGAATCGACAATATCGTTATTGTTAAGTGAGCCTATGAAAAATGTTTGTTCTTATTTTATGTTCAATATTTCATTATACAAACTGTATAAATATCTGAAAAGCTCGTCATATATCTACTTACTCGTACACGTTTCAGTGACAAAGTTTTCAAATTACTTGTGAATTTCTAATATTCATATTATTTTGGTTATAGTGGGTACGAGTATTTGTTCAATTTAAGCCCATTTGTCATTAAGGTGACAAATGGGCTTAATTTGAACAAAATGTTGCATTTGTTGCTTGAGATTGATCATCGACCATGAAGATGCATATTATCAAGCAGATGCCTAGGTAGGTCACCTACTTGTATTTGATAGGTCACCATAACTAACCTATTATAATGTAATAATTTAAAACCTTATATTGGTGTATGAGTAACACGTCGTTATATTTGTTTTATTAATTTATCAAATCAGATACCCATTGATTTGATAAATTAATTACATGGTAGATCCTTATAGTTGTTATACACGTTTGCAAGAGAGTTGAGAAGTGTGTCAAAGCACCCGCTTTGACACACTTCTCATATGGCATTTGCATAATTCGTATTTTGGGCACAAAACACATATGGGGCGTCTATTTAGTTAGGAGAAGCCACCGCGCGCCATAACAACACCTTACTCCTTCTGATAAATCCTAAATATAGTAAGTATAAAAGAAGCTATAAAATCACTAGGTATCCATGTTATTTTAAAAATACCAGATTATTTACTGTCTAGACTGTCAATTACGAAACAACTTCAATTCTTGACGGGAATGCAGCCTACTGAAAACTGACAAAGCTAATCTCGTACCCCGACGATATTATAATTTTGATATCACCTGAAAATCAATCACGGTAATTGAAGATTTAAACAAATTGGATGCAAATGATCGGATTAATTGAAGTAACTATTCGATGTTTGAAAACAAGTCCACACTTTACAAATTTGAGACACTGATCGTAATTGGCTACTATCTATACTTTTTAAAATCAATTTAGGGAAAGAAAATTGAGATAATACGTTACCTGAGCGGCGATCCCTTCGCCGTAGCAATAGCGAAGTTAACGTGCTTATATCGACAAACACGCGAAGGGCCACACGCCTCGCCATCATCAGAATAAGCTGATACAGCTTCCTCATTTAAAACGGGATCCTTAACAAAATTATTCCGTAAGTTAAAATAATTGCTCTGAAATTAAAAATAAAACCGACGTAAATGGGTGGGTCGTTTACAATGATCCTGGACGTTATTTTGGAAGCAGCTCGCCAACGGCTTTCCGAAATACCCGTATGTATGCTCAGCGATGATTTATAGATTTGTCTTAGCTCTAAGATAACATTTTGTTTGACAAAGTTCGTTTCTGATTATTAGTCCCTAAAAATTAAATAATGGGATCGAGGCAAAGACTTTCTGCTAGTTTTAAAAACTTGTTATCTCCTAAAACTATAAATAATCGCTGAACATAGGTACATAATATATCTCGGAAAGCTTTTAGCGAAAGGCTTCTAAAAAATTTTTTGAACGGGCCATCCTGTACATAAATCAAAGAGATGTAAGTGTAAAAAGAAACCGAAAATAAAGTAGGTATGTATCAAAAGATTGAGATTGATTGATTTTAACTGTGTGGTTTAAAAATGATGAGATGCCTCAAACTCAAACTCAAATATTCTTATACTTCCAAAGAAGGTAGATCATGTAGATACCTTAAACGACCGCGAGCGAATATCTATAGCTTAAATTTAACTATATTATAAATAGAGAGGAAAATACCCATATTCGTTCAAATCATAACCGTCTGCCTTTTAGAAGTTGATTCAAAATGAATGAACATCAGCATCATCATCTTCTTGCCATTATCCAAATTGATTTGGGGTCGGCGCAACTGGTCGTCTTTTCATACTTCACTTTTAGTCGTCATTTCGGTAGTTACCCCGTTTCCAGCCCTACCACAGTCTATCCATAGTTTCTTCAGTCTTCTCCTGATCTATGTAGGTAGCCATCCACATTTATATTACGAAAAAAATAAAATGAAAAAACGAAAAATGAATAAACATTCGGCATAAAATAATGAGCCTGAATAAGATTTCTTCATCAACAGTTGTGATATTTTCTAGGCTTTTAAAGCTCTTTTTGCTTTGCCAGACCATGTTTCATATTTAAGCTTAATTTTTTTCGGAACTTTATGGTTTACAGAACGAAATTAAATAAATAATGCTTCTTGAGTTTCCTTTCTCAACTATACCTTAAGTACCCTTTAAGCAATATTATTTTCTAAAACTCTAATCCTCAATCGTTTTAACCTTAAACCTTAAGTTATGTAGCAAATAACTTTCTGTTAAATTAATTTTCCGTTTATTCTATCAATCAATCACACTATGAGATGTAGCAAAAACCATTGCAGATGTTCAATTCGCATTCGCACTTTTCGCTCCGGCAGATGATTCACCTTACCAATTTCGGTTTGTTACCTGTATCTTGTAATAGAGCATGTGGTTCTTACTTCGGTATGAGCAACGTTTGGTGCATAGCTGACAGCTGAATTTGCAGGTTCTGCTATCCGCTCCACTATGAGATATGCTGCAAGATTTGCCGTGTAAGAGCAAACTAGGATGAGCGCAAAGAACCACCACACTGTTCCAACTATTCTTCCTGATAGAGACCTGATGGAAGGAAGTCATTTTGTTTAATGTTTTCTAACATTGTACAGAAAAAAAAATATTTCGATAGTAAAATAATGAATGTTTCGTGTATGTATAAACTGCATAAGTAGCCTTTCAACAAATAAAACTAGAATATAACATAAAAACTATTGAGATTTACACGTACTGTGCACGTATTAATAATATAATACGTGTGAATATCAATATATTATTATATAAGTTCTTAGGGGTCTTACAAATGGAGCATTTTGTAAATTCAAGCTTCGATCTATTATTTTATTCGTATGAAGAAAGCTAAAGCGCCCTTTGTCTGACCACTAAGAAGTAGTCGCGTACAGAATAACGGTAAGTAATACTGTCGAAAGAAAATGGAATATTCAACATCACAGTTAGATCCAGCTTGTACTAAAAATCGTCATATATTCAGGAGCCTCGTAAACTACGATGTATGTTATGATAAAATTAATGCTGTAACTTTAATGTAGTACATTCGTACTAAGGACGTTTGTAGCTTTATGTTTGGGAACAAGAAATAGATATGTAAATGATCGATAATCCCAGACACATTAAAGACTAGTTCAGAAAAACGAGTGTCCTTCAAGTAAGTAAGCAGCGCCGTATAGTTTCGGTAATCCGTTATCAATAGTAGGCAATTAGATAAGCAATAATGTTTCTTTACTTTTTCAAGCAAAACACGCAAAACTGTAGATGTGATGCCTTTTTTATTTTTGTTGTAATCGACCTAATGTCCACTGTTTTTAATTGCTTTAGTTTTGAGTTCAAAATAATGCCACGAGAGAATTCGACGGCAGTTCGACAAAAGTTTTTTCTGAAAATCGTACTGTTTGCTTTAAACGCGGGCGTGTTTGAAAATTGTAATCAAATCAAGAATTGAGAAACATAGAAATAACCTTATGGGTTTTTGAAAATCTGCCCCTAATGGGGCAAACTGAGATTAGTTTCTGGTGGAGGATTTATACTCCATGGGTTGATTTATTTAAATAAATTAAAAATAATCTTTCAAGACAATAGAACACAGCAAACGATTTTTCTAAAACCAACCCCTAACAGGGCAAAAAGGAGTCATAAGTTTTTAGAGAACGCTTGTAGGTATTGTGTGGCTTGATTGACTAAAAATTGGTATAAATAATCTTTAAGGCAAACAATAGAAATGTACAAAACGGTTATTAAAAACATATATAAATTAAGACCTTGATCTTTAATTTTAGAAAACTACCTTTTATTTGGGTTATGTAGAAGTGGAATTTATAGGAGAAAATTATACGAAATTCTTGCGAACGAAGTCGCGGGCGAAGTGTTAGGTATTAATAAAATGCTGCCATAATTCATAATTTATGGGTTATACAAGATATCTAGTAAAGAAAAACGCGTCTTTAACCCTACATGAAAAGTGGTACGGAAACTAATTACATCGTTAACCCAACATTTGAAGCATTGTATCTCGAGTACTACTTGTCTAAGGTGGATCTTGTGCAGTAGGTACTTTTTTAAGTAGAATTTATTGAGGAATTAACTTAGCTAACATGAATTGTCGTAAACTCTACGAGATTTTTTCACTGAACTGTTTTTTTATCATAATGGACTTTTCATACAGTATTTCTAATGATTTTAATAAAAATAATAATCCCGGTGAGAATTCTTCACGAGGACTTATTTCGTAAAAATATCTTATTTTCCTGAGTTATAAAGGGCTCGATTCCACGCAATCGAATAAAGTGAACCGATCTTATAAAAGTCCCAAGGCCGCGCAGGGGTATTGGGACTTTAGGTTACTAAATACTGTAACCTCAAAAATCTTAAATGACAATTGATCCAACTGCAGCAGCTATCCAATATTGGAAGGTTTTTGTTGTTGGTTTACTAGTAGGAAATTATTGCCGATATTTGCATAAATATACTGTGACAGACGAACATAAAACAGATCAGATCGATAAATAAAAGGATACCGCGATTAATAAAATACTGTACCTAGAATCTCTAGATGTCTTACCCAGTTTGTAAGTAGTCGACACCATTTTTTTAATGTTAAATGAATGAAGAAACATTGAAACCAAATATTGTCCGTTTTGCGGCATATTATTATTAGCTATGTAACTATCTGTGCACAACATTTTTAATTCTCTGTTACGAAAACCGATGTGCAAAGCTTTGTCAGCTCCAGTTAGTATTAGAAATATCACGTAACGAGGCTTCTTATTAATGTTAAGGTTGGTTTCCGTGGTTCATTCTGCATCTTGCTCGCTGTAATCTTGTACGGAAGTTAAGATGTGCTACACTTGCTTGATTGCACTCGCACCATCTCACATACATTTAATATGAGCTAAAATGTAATATAATGTAATAGCTATAGTAAGTTAACATGTTGAACTACCAGACATTCAAATATTATAGGGTTTCTATTCAGAATACTGCGGTAAATTATAATATTATGAGAACCGAACTCTCCGATTAATAAGGCTCTTTATTGAAATAAATGTAAAAGTCTGGAGATTCTAGAACAGTATTCAAGCATTTTATAACCCACTAGCTTCTGCTTGCGACTTCGTCAGCGTGAGGAAACTTAATTTTATTTCCGTAAAAACCTTCTAGAAAGTATTAGAAATATAAAAAAAAAAGATGGATGATATCGGAACTTGTTCTCAAGTCATGGCGTGACCAAGGGAAATAGGGATTCATTATTACATATAATTTAAATGTACCTATACCAATAGAAATGATAAATAAACTAAGCTAGAGTATGTAAAGTTAATTATAGAAAATAGAGGTGAAAACATAGATTTTACTAATCTCTAGGTACAGTAAAAAAAAATACATGCTAGGTAAAATTAAAACTGCCCTCTTGTCAGCATACCAGGGATATGTAACATACCAGGGATATGTAACATACCAGGGATATGTAACATACCAGGGATATGTAACATCCACATTAAGGTATGAACTAATATTCTGGGGCAATGCTACTAATATATCCGCCGTATTATTGGCCCAAAAAAGATGCGTCCGAGCGATCTGGAAACTAAAAACAACGGATACTTGTAAACTACACTTCAGGGACCTAAAGATTTTGACAGTACCGTCGCTGTATGTCTATGAGGTTTTGATATTCGTAAAAACCAATATTCACTTGTTTAGTCACGTAGAGAGTCAACGTCGCTCAGATAACTTAAAAACACTATTCACCAGAACTGCTTTCGCTTGCAAAATCTATGCAATGGCACCAAAGCTGCATAATGAACTACCTTGTCATATTAAAAACAGTAAGAATATTAATTAATTAAAAAACAAACTCTTTAAGCTACTCAATGACAAAGTATATTATTCAGTTAAGGAGTATCTGCCTGACCAGTTTTTATAATCTTTATTATTTTCAAATTGTTATTATCACTTAATTTATTTTATGTTATGCAATCTATTTGCATTCTGTATTTTATTTGAATCTGTTGTGAAATTTTCCCTATTTTATCATGATTTTTGTTTCTTTAGTTAATTCTTTACTTGATCTAATTTTGTATGCCTATCGGCGGGGACTGTACAAACGACATATATATATTGAAAACACCTGTACTGACCTGTGTTCACAAAATAAATCATTTGAATTTGAAAAAAAAATATAGTTTTCTGTACCGTTCTGGGGAACATCTAAATATGGAATACCGAAAAGGGTACCCATCCAATTCAAAAACTCATACAGGTAAATGCAATATACTAAATATTGCATTTACAGAAAAACTAAACGGATTGTATTGAACTTCCTTTTACCCAACGTATTCTTGTACACAACATACCTCCTATCTTATATCCAAAGTACGCGCAATTTAACACACGACATGGAATTTAATCTAGAATTCCATAGCTTGCTCGACTCTTTATATTGACCGCATTACTTAAAATGCTTTAGTATTGGCAAACGCCGTTGTTGTTTTCCATTTAGTTTTTTTAATGTTGAATATTCCAGAATCGTTGTGTAGTGGGACTTTATAACATACCTTGGCACCACATCGCTGCCCTGTTGCATAAAAGATCCGAGCGAAAACCAGAATGAATTCCAAATACTGAACTCGTTATGTAAGATTATCTAAAATAATTAAAAGTATTGTTAAGGCATGTTTCAATTAAGTTTTTATCCAGTCAAAGGTTTAAAGTCTTACCTCACTGGTGCTACTCATTGCGTGGTCCAATTGTGTATCAGATATGGAGACAGATTTCCATTCATGAGGAGAGAATCTTGATACTAAGAAAAGTACAATGCTGACGGCGAAGAAGCTGAACAATACACAGAGCTGCAAACAAACGTAATTACTAGAATATACACTATCGCTGCGTGGAATTGAAAATAATAGATATAACGTGCACCCACATTTAGTGTCGGTCTCATAATGTTTACAAATGGTGGTTGTTTGTGGGGTCTCATGAATTCACGTACGAAATTCTAAGCTCCCTAGTTTGTTTGTATTATAACATGAACTGCAAGCACCGTTGTGTAAGCTATTATTTTGCTTTATTGCTATTTACTATATTCAAATTTTCTTATAATTTGACGCTGTTCTTTCATGCATAACTGGGACTATATTCTTAATTTAATCTGACAAGGTTCATAATTTAAATTTTCCTCCTGAGTACAGCTAAATTACTGTACATTACTATTTATTGGTAGGGAGGTACATACTATTTGAAATGTATAATAGTAATATTCTACATTCTAGATTGTAGGTAGTCGGCGTGGTTTTGAATAGTGTATTCGACCAAAGAACTGTCATAAACATTCATAGGCACAAAATGCACATGTTTTGATCGGCAAAATGTTTGGACACGCTTGGGGCGGAATGTGAAATCAGTTGTTATACAAGGTGTCCTTTTGCATCCTCGTCAAATTCAAGGAGGAAACTATGCTACTGATTCTCGACACGAATCAATAATAAAATAAGTAGGTACTTTTTTTTTCTAATTTTCTGAAATCGGCATGTGTGGGACACGCATTTTAAAACACGGCCTGTATGAGTCCGCACTGTAACTGCCCTTTTACACACACATGTAAACCGCGGCCACTTATACTCGTACGATACCATAACACGATTCTGTTCATTGAAAGTGGTGTATTCTGAAATACTGTCAAACTTCAATAACTAAAAAAACAAGTATGTATTCATTATCTACCAGGGATCGTAATTTTATTTGATTATTTATGTCTTTCGTAACAGCCTCCTGAAATTTGACGAGGATGCAAAACAACAGCTTGTATACGTGGAGCATATTTTTATATATTTTTCTCTATTAAATTGGAAATATTATTTTGCATTCTTATTTTGAGTCGTTTATCTTTAGCCCTCTTACAAACATAATCTACTCGTACCCTCATAATTAGAAACGTTACTAAAAGTTAAATACACGATCGTAATTATTAAAGGCTACTTTTTTTTACCTTTTTAATGGTCAAAAAAAGTAGACTTGCTTGAATTAAACGTAAGCAACGTTTATAAATAATAAACGTTAATAATAATTAAAAATAAATATTTTTTTCCTAGAAACCGACGTGGGGATGCATCGAGATGTAGTCGCGGTGGACAAGGGCTTCACCCAGCTCTCCTTGGGTAAAGAGAACTGACGCAAGCCAGTAGTGTTTGACACTAAGGATCGCATGGAGGTATGGCAGAGTAAGGAGTAAATTTACAAGCCTAGCTGCGTTTCGGTGACCTCTTTAGAGAAACCGATGGTTTTGTCTGTATAATAATGGACGAAGTTATGATGACGAACAATTACCGGAGATTTAATGTGAAAGACGGCACGGTTGACGTCTGTCGGGCATGCCACCGGCCGGCGGAATCAATCAGGCATATTCTCTCCGGGTGATCTCGTCTAGCTAACGGATATTACTTGCATAGACACAACCTTCTAGCCAGGATAAACCACCAGAAACTTGGTCTGAAATACAGCCTTGTGGAATCGGAGGTGCCGTAGTACAGAACGTCAATTCTAGTAATTTAAAACGTTCAAAATCTAGTTGCAGTCTCATCTCGGCGACAAATAGGGAAATTAGACGTATTTTTGACAGATAGAGACTGAGGTCAGACTGTGAACGTTCTTAAAATTACGAGAATTGCCCCTCAGGTATGTGGCCGACCCAGTTCTCGAAAATGGGAATATCTCATTGTACTGGGATCGATCCATCTTCACTGACAGGACTATTGTTGCCAATAAGCCTGATGCAGTGGTGATGGGTCAATCAGAGTGGCGCGCAGTGATTGTTAACATAAGCGTCTAGCATGATGAGAACCTTGTGAAAGGCGGAAAGATAAACAAATCAAGTATCTTGACTTGGCTCGCGAGGTTGTCGACATGTGGGATGTGGACTCAGCGATCATTGCGCCGATAGTCGTGACCGCCAATGGGTTAATAGCCAAGAGCCTCGACCAAAACCTGAGGAGGCTCTCGTTGGGCAGCTGAATCAAGGGTTTGATTCAGAAAACGGTACTTCTGGACACGGCTCGCATTGTCAGGATGTTCTTCAAACTGGAGTCCTGACGGCCGGTAACTTGGACTTCGTTGGGGTGGTTGAATTTTTAAATGTTATAAATCATATATTTAAAAATATAATTTATATGTATGGGCTGATTTTACCATCGCCAGATAACTTTTATTCGAGGAATAAAATTGACGTTCGATAGTTTTTGTATGAAATAACTGTCAAAATTTCAAAATTATTCGTCGAATAAAGTTATCAGATGACTCTAAATTTCGGCCGATTGCGCCTCATCCATCGAACGTCCGTCCTACTAGGTACTTTGTTTTCACTTAGTGTTCTTTCTGACTGTTTTTTTTTTTCATTTTGCTCGGCTCCTAACAGTCGTAGCGTGATGTTTTATAGCCTTTAACCTTCGTAAAGAATTGGGCTGTCAAATGCAATAAGATTTTTTTAAATCTGACTGGTAGTTCCGGAGATTACCCCCTACATATATACAAATAAACAAACAAATTTTACCTCTTAAAAATATTAGTATATGTAGATAGAAAAAAACAGCCAGGGCAGATTTTTACATCGCCAAATCATTTTATCAGAGGAATAATTTTGAATTTTTGGCAGTTCTTCAATACAAAATCTGTCGGACGTCAATTTTATTCCACGAATAAAAGTTATCTGTCGATTGCAAAATCAACCCATAAAGGATTCAAAACAAATACAGCTAAATAGTTACCTACAAGAAATTTGTTTTTTATTTCCTGTTGCAGAAATTAAGGAAATATGTAAAATCTGTATTAATTGTTCTATAAAATGCTTTTATTTTGTCTACTTTTACAAATTGCGTACAAATTATGTGAGCTTTCTAATACCGTAGGGGTAGAGTATATTGATCTTGATCTCGTAATTAGTTTACTAACCAAAGGTTCTATGTTATTTTGCACGTCAGGAATCCACAAGGTTTATTTGTTTATTAGCAGTTCCATAGTTTCAACTTGTTTTAATTTAGGTTTTAATTTAGGTCTTTGGAAAAAGTTTTTTACTTTATTCCAGAAGTAGGAACCTACACATTTAGTTATTTGATCTTCTTGATTCACACACAATCCTAGATGAATTAAATTGAACTCACAATAACAAGAAAAATTCACAAATAAAACGAACACAAAATTGGCGACTCACCCATATTTCTTTTGATAATGGTCGAAGGAAACTGAATGTGTCCGATAACTGCTTCGGCGTCCTTGTGTAAGTGATCGGTGTGTCCATTGAGAGAAACGGCTCGCTGAAGTCCACTAATCGCTCACGTTCAGGTGTTACAGCTAAAGGGGCGACCGCTATGTCAGCCTCCTAGAAAAGGTAATTATTATAGTCCATTTCTATAAAATTTGGATGAGCTGGACTCCTTCAACAAGAACTGGTCCTTAACAGCTTCAAAGAGAGAGAAGTAGAAAGAGAGTAGGGAGGCCTTTGCCCTGCAGTGGGACAGCACAGGCTTTTAATAATAATATTTCTATAACAAAAGCGATGGAGGAATCTGAATGTTTTGGCAAAAAGTCAAGAGGCCGGATTATTAAAAAAATGTAAAGGTTTTATCTACATAATAAAATTTTATTCATGATGATAAAAAACTAATAAGTAAAATTTGTCCTGGCATTAGCCAAGACTTTTTTTTAAACTTTTTTAACTCTACAGCATTTTGTTATACAGGGCAACGGAGGTATGCAACTTTTTTTTCCGCCATTTTATGTTGGCGGCAAATATGACAGTTGTTTCATGAAAATTATTTTGTGTAGATACGGCAGTTTTGTTATGGAGCGTTTTACGACTGAACAAAGTGTTTTAATTATTAAAACATTCTACTCAATCCAATCATGTATTGCGGAAACTCTCAAAAAAATTGCGGCCTAATTTTGGTAGAAATCACTTACCTTCGCGGCTAACACTAACTCGTTTAGTGAATAAATTTGAGCAGCGTGGCATTGTAACAGATAAAGCAGTTTTCTTACATAAAGTGAATCAGTTGGGCTTAGGAAAATGTGGTTCAAACAAGACGGGGCCACTTGTCATACGGCACGAGCCACAATCGAGACATTGAAAAGAACGTTTCCGGGTCGATTAATTTAAGGCCAACGAACTTTCAAGAATTAGAACAACATATCTGACACAGTACTAAAATCACAGTCACTGAAATAACACAGGAAATGTGTGAAAATGTCATCAAAAGAGCAGTGAAAAGGTTTCACATCTGCCATGCTGCTAGAGGTGGACATTTGTCTGAGATTATTTTCCATACTGAATTGCCGGCCCTAAATACTATATTTAAATAAAAATACTTAATAGTTTTTTATATTTCATAGAATAAAATTTAAAAAATAAAGTGTATACCTCTTATTTGCCCATCCTGTATTTATGCCAATAAATAAAAACAAATAAAAATGTTTATCTATATACTCGTATATAAAATTCTAAGTCCTCACTGACTGACTGACTGATACATCAACGCACAGCTTAAACCGCTGGTCATGAAACACATGAAATTTGGAGGGTGTGTTCTTCGTGAAGAGTAGGTATCCACTAAGAAAGGGTTTTTCGAAATTCCACCCCTAAGAGGGGATTTTGTTTGTATGGAAAATCGTATTCCTTAAGTAAATAAACTTGAAACTTGGCACCAATACTAATTCTAAGTAAATTATGAAGTTTGCCATTTTATAAACTACCCTCTAGGTTCAGGTTCTAGGTTTCAAAGTTTGCATGGAATAACTTTAGCGCGCAGTCCAATTAACTCAAAACTCAGTATTTATACCTAGCATTGAAAGTAAAGAATAATATGTATCAGGGTTTTTCGAAATTTACCCCTGACGGGCTGAAAAGGGGTAGTCAATTTTACAGGGGACGATTTTACTGAATGGCTTGATTAACTCGAAAATTAGTATAAATAATATTTGAGTCAAGTTATGAATACATCCAAAACGATTTTTTTTAATTCCACCCACCCCTGTGGCGTGAAAAGCGGGGATACAGTTTATATGAAAAATCTTCATTATTAGGTTAATAAACTTGTAACTTTTCAAGAATACTCGCCTAAGTAATAAAGATTATCATTATAAGTTTTTCAAAACTATCCCTCAAAGGGAAATATAGGGGTGTTGAAGTTTGTGTGGAAGAATTTGAATGCGCGGTCCGATTAACTCGAAACTCAGTGTTTATACTTAAGACCAAAAAAAAAAGAATAACATGTATTAGCATTTTTCGAAAATCTACCCCTAACGGGTTGAAAAGGGGTAGTTAATTTTACAGGGGAGGATTATAATGCGTGGCTTGATTAACACGAAAATTGGTATAAATAATCTTTGAATCAAGTTATGAATACATCCCAAACGATTTTTCAAAATTCCACCCCTGTGGGGATGAAAAGCGGGGATACAGTTAATATGAAAAATCTTTTCCTTTGGTTAATAAACTTGATACTTCGTAATATTTGCCTCATTAATTAATACAGATGGTCACTTTTAGTTTAAAAAAAATCCTAACAGAGGCTTCAGGGGGTGAAAAAGTTAATAGGTAAGAAAAAATATTAAACCGCTCGGACGGATTACCTCGAAACTCGGTACTAATTGTAGGATATGGGTATTAAGTTACTATATATGCATGTGTGTAGAGGCGGCTGCGCCCGCCGTGTAAGAATTTAGCTCAGTCGCAAATAAACGTAGATTACGATTACACGTATCATCGAGAATACCAGAGTTTTGGACAGACCAACCGCGACTGTGGTTTGTCCAATTTGAGGCAGTAGTGGACAATCAGAAACTCAGTGATGCCGCAAAAGCAGCAAAAACATAGTTGTTACGAAGTTAAATAAAGGTGCTATACATCAAATCAGCGATATACTTTTAGCCCCACCGAAAACACAGAAATATCCTTGAAAGACAGATTGCTGCAAGTTTTTGAAGAATCGGAGACTAGACAGTTTCAGAAGTTATTGGGGGAGATGGAGCTTGGTACCCAGAAGCCTTCGCAGCTTCTAAGGCGAATGAGGGACCTAGCGCGAGCAAAGATACCCGAAGCAAACTTGTAAATTATGTGGAGTGGACATCTTCCAACGGCGGTGCAGGCGGTTTTGGCAGTCACTGAAGTGAAGGATTTAGATAATTTGGCCGTTGTAGCAGACAAAGTAATGGAGGCAACTCGTCCTGTGGAGATAGCGATGGTGACAACTAACCCCGCCACCAAGGACGATACCAAGGATTCCAGTTGTAATGACGGCGTTGGCCGCCACTGTGCAGAAACTGAGCATTGAAGTCGCAGAATTACGCCGTTCGCGTCAAAAAGAGGTATTGGTGTGGTACGAGTGGTTATCGTCAGTCAAGGTCGCGCACGAGAGATGGCAGTAAGGGTCGTAAAAATCCCGAATGGTTGTGTTTCTATTATCATAGGTATGGATCCAAAGCTGCTAAATGTGTCGACCCTTGCAATTGGAAGACATAAAAAAATGTGACCCCAACAGAAAACTAAGTATGATACAACCTGAGGCGGAGGTTTGTATCGTTACGTCAAATAATCGCCTTTGTGTGTTGGACAAAAATAGCGGATTAAAAATTTTAATTGATACGGGAGCCAACGTGTCGGTACTTCCGTTTACTAGGTCAAAAAATATCGCGTGTGATAAATATAAACTGTACGCAGGAAATGGTACCAAGATAAGAACTTATGGTGTGCGTTCTTTAGTTTTAGACCTTAGTTTAAGAAGAGCTTTTCGATGGACATTCATCGTGGCGGATGTTAAACAGCCTATTATAGGGGCAGATTTTTTAACCCATAATAGGTTGTTGATTGATTTAAGCACGCGGAAACTTATAGATCAAACTACTCGTTTAAATGTTATCGCTTCAGTCGTGTGTCACAGTGATGGTGAGTCATCCATTAAAACAATAGTTAATAATAACTATGGCACGGGATATTGTGTAATTATCCGGTCGTGACTAAACATGTATCTTTTATAGAAATACCTAAGCATTCGGTGCGCCATTACATCGAAACTTCGGGGCCACCGTTATATGCTAAAGCGAGACCACTTCCTCCGGACCGATATATAAAATTAGGGCAGAATTTCAGAATATGATAGAGTTAGGAATTTGCAGACCATCCAAAAGCCCTTGGGGCAAGCCCATTACATGTAGTGCCCGTGCGGGAGACTATAGACGTATTAGTGGTAACTAGAACGTGGTAGCAGATGCTTTTTCCCGGATAGAAACGATAAGCTGTCCCACGGTGTTGAATTATGCGGAGTTAGCAGAAAAACAAGACAGTGACGAATAGCTACAGCAAGCGTCACGAGTATCGGATAGCAACTTGCAGTTTAAGCAGTTTTATGTGCCGGACTGTGAGAAGCAAGTTTATTGCGAAGTCTCATATAATAAAATTAGACCTTATTTAACGGAAGATTTTAGGCTGACAGCTTTCCATGCACTTCATGACCTTAGTCACCCCGGCATTAAATGTAGTAAACAGATGATTGAACAGAAGTTTTTTTGGCCAAATATGGATAAAGATATTACTAAGTGGGCTAGAGCATGCCCTCACTGTCAAAAAGTGAAAACTACAAGGCATACTATTTCAGGCGTAGGAAAATTTGAACGGGTTGATCGATTTCAACATTTACATATCGACATAGTCGGACCTTTATTGACTGCCGCTGACGGGTACAGATATTGCATAACCATGATAGACCGTTCCATGGGATGGCCCGAGGCTGTGCCCCTACAAAATATTACGGCGGAGACCGTAGCGAGAGTAGTTTTTGAGTATTGGATATCTCGTTTTGGATGCCCTTCGAAGCTTAGCTTACAAGGGACCAAGGCAGACAATTTGAGAGCGATCTATTTATAAATCTCTTGAAGTATTTAGGCATACACAAATTGCGCACGACACCTTACCATCAGCAAAGTAATGGCATGGTCGAACGCAACGCATAGAGCACTGAAAGTGGCTCTCATGCCACGTTTACAATGCAACACTTCCTGGGTTGAGGAACTTCCAGTCGCGTTATTAGGTCTGCGTGCAGCCATTAGGAGCGACAGTGGAGTGAGTGCAGCGGAATTAACCTACGGTAAAACGATTAGGTTACCGGGTGATTTTTATGACGAATCAAAAATATTTACTTTGGACTCGGAATATTTACAGTCGCTTAGGGATGCAATTTATAATTTAAGGCCACAACCACCGAGTCATGGGAATTCACGAGGGTTGTTCGTATCAAACGATCTTAGTTCGTGCCAAAGTGTGTTCGTTAGGAACGATTCAATGCGAAAATCACTCCAGGCACCTTATGATGGGCCGTATGATGTCGTAAAAAGAATAGGAAAAACTATATTATAAAAATAGGGGATAAGGAAAAGACTATTTCTATAGACAGGCTCAAACCCGCCTATGTAATTGGGGATGATACTAGTAGTAATGATAGTTCTAAATTAGAAATAACGGATAAAAACGACGTCAGTTTAAGCAACAACAAGGCCTCTTCTAGCAAAGTTTTACATCCGAAAACAACGCGAAGCGGCCGAGTAATCAAAACACCGTTACGTTTCGCATGAATGAAATATGATACGTTAATTATATGTAAATACACCGTCCAATTGCAACAACATTAAGATAATAAACAGCTTATACCCTTAGAATTCACATTGGTGTTTAAAGGTGTTTTAAATAAATAAATTGGATTATAAAAGAACGTGTTTAGACATAATGTAGCGAGTAAGCTAGACCTAATTAATTAGGATAAGTATTAGTTGCTAAAAATGATTTCTATATAAATATCGATCAGAATTTTGTATCACTCAGTACGTTGTCATTTTGAAGTAACACTTAAAAACCTGTTATAATGGGTTGGAGTCAGAGCAAAGAGCAAAATACAGACACCCATCTGATTGCCTAAACAATAAATAACAATTTCCATGAAAAATTGGATAATATCGCCTGGATTGTCATCGCCCTAGCAGTAGTTATATGCATTGTCGTTGGATATGCGATGTGGCATCGCTGCAGGAGCACTGCAAAAGGATGGGTATGGAAGCAAATGGCTACTGACCCAAAAATTGTCACCGTGCAAACTGTGCCTCAGCAGCAAGCAGCTGCGGGCAACTCGTACATGTAGTGTGGTGTTGTGATTCATTCAGTGTTAAGCATAACTTTCAGTTGTTGGGCAAAAAAGTTTTGTTAAAGGGGGAATGGTGTAGGGTATGGTATTAAGTTACTATGTATGCATGTGTGTAGAGGCGGCTGCGCCCGCCGTATAAGAATTTAGCTCAGTCGCAAATAAACGTAGATTACGATAACACGTATATTCTTTCTCAGTATTTATTACCTTCCATCATAGTTCACCTACCACAGACACATACCTAAACTAATACTTAAAACAAAAAGTATGTGTTTTAAGGGTTTTTCAAAAATCGTCTCTTACCGGGGTGGAAAAGGGTAATAAAGTTTAAGGGGTGGATGTTACTGCTTGCTTCCATTAACTCGAAAATGGGTATAAATAATCTTTAAGTCATACAATGGGAACGTATCAAACGCTTTTTTAAAAAAAAGCCTGTTGTGGTAAAAGGAGACGACAAGGTTTATTTCAAAAATCTTATTCATTTGATCTGTAAACTTTAAAATTAACCCGAATTAAATAAATAAATGATAAAGATAGTAAACATACATCTTCGAAACAGTTAAAGTACACGCGGACGAAGTCGCGGGCAAAGGGCTATTCTAAATAAAATTATAAATTCTGTCTGTATGTTACATTTTCACGCCTAAACCACTGAACGGATTTCGATAAAATTGCCTGCCAGCAGATGCCAAAGAGATAGATGGCATCATGAAGAAGGACTTCTTCCTTTCTTCCTTTCCGACATCCACGCGGGCGAAGCCGCGGGCAGAAGCTAGTTTCAATTACAATGGGCATTTAGATACATATATTTGGAGATCACCTTTTAAGCAAGGGATTGCTTGCCTTAGGATTCTCAGATAAATGTATTATTTTTCTTTCTCCAAAATAAATAACCAGGTGTTTTTATTATTTAAAACGCGTAGTTCAAGCAAAAAGACACCACTCACGCGCATCAAACGTATAGTCGGCGGCCGACTATACTGGGACTATACTTCATAAAATGTGGTGTCTTTTTGTTTGACCTATGCGTTTTATAAATAAACCGTTAAAAGGTGCCCCGCATACACCTCGTCGAGTTATTTTAGACATGTAGGTGAGCGATAAAGAACTCGCATACTAAGAACGAAAATAGATTTTATAATATTCACGAAGTTAACCAGTCTACTTACTTAGAGAGACGACGCTTCACCATAATGTATACTGAGGTAATTGTTAATTAAAAATAGCAATATCTATTTTATCTTTTCCATGTCAAACTGCACCTTTAGTTAATTTCGAAATTTATGTTTATGCTAACTGTATTCATAAACGTTTAAAGTAAAAGTGTCAAGTTTTTATGAATATGTAGGTAACGGAAGTAAGAACAGTTTGAGATTTTACAGTTTATGGGCCGCATAACAATTGATCAGGCATTTTCTATGCCTATGATAATTGTCGAAGGCTGAGCAGGAACTATATTATCAGAAATGTTACCTACTTAACGCCTTCTAGTTAAATAAAGCTATACTGACAATCACTTGTGTATGGTCTTTTGGCACGGCTCTGTGCATTCTGTTTTACTAAATATAGTTGTATTACGCTTCCCTCAATGTACATAAAGTAGGTAACACCCGAGATAAGGGAAACTAACCCCCGCAAATATTTCATTAGACATTGAGACAAGCTATGAAATAACATAAAGCGCACACACGACCGACTCATATGGAGACAAAGAGCTTTAAGGGTGAACCTTCACTTGATATTAGATTTGCCGTCAAATTTCTTCGTCAACTTAAGGAGACTGAAACGAGAAAGGACAAGAAAATCTACATAACTACTATATAGATATATGTCTCGAACTCAATAAAACAAAAATGTTTTATTACGATACTCGATATTTTCTTACGAAAACTTGGGTCAGGTACATTTCTATCTACTTATTCTAAAAAATCACAGCACACTGTTTGTTAAACAAATAGTTTGCTAGTGAAAATGTATCTCGAAGTGTGGTAATGGTGCGCAAAGCGCATTTAAGTTACTGCTAGCTCCCCCAATGCGTTCCCGCCGTTATTCATTGCTGAAAGTAAAAAGTCACCGAGTCCTGTGCGCCAAAATCGTGGATTTGGATAAATGTGCAACACTGGCGCGCTACATTTTTTCCGCCGCGGACGTCCATTTTCTCCGCACCGCGACGGCAAAAAAGAAACGAATAAAATTTTACTAGCCTACTGCGGGATAATATAGAGAGTCGTCTCCACGGGTCTCGGTCGCGGGATATTCATACTTCACTGATATTGATATTGAGCAAAAAGTCTACAGCATCCGCTGACGGAAGACGTTGTTTCGTAAAATATCAAAGTTTCAATAAACTGCCTTATTTATCTGGGCGTATAAATCCCTTAAACAAACTTCAGGCTTTGTAGTGCAGTGGTTAATGGAACTGAAATTTACTTTTTTCCCTTCCCGACTCGTAATCACACCAGATTATCACACCGGTATGACAAACAGGATTTTTTTTCTAGTTTGTAACAGCACTGATTTTTCCACACCATTTATTCCTAATTAGTGCTAGTTATACTACTTAACGCTAATTTTTTCAACGCCAGATAATTTTATCCGAGGAATAATTTTGAATTTTTGACAGTTCTGCCATACAAAATCTGTCAGACGTCAATTTTATTCTATGAATAATTAAAATTATGTGTCGATTAGAAAATCAGCCCTTAGTTATGTTAAAAACCTTCAAATTACATAATAGCTTATATTTTTACAAACATAAAAAAATAGGTTTTCAATTCGACACTCTGTATGTAATATTATTGGAACTGCATTATATAGGTATTCACAAATGACAATCTATTTGGGCTTCCAAACAAATATACAAAATTTTATAGATGTATGTATGTATGTTTGTCCACGCACTTCTCCGCAACTATTAATCGGATCGAGACCATTTTTTTTATTGGCTTACATTTACTTCAACTTAGGGAACAGTGCAAGTTTCATCAAAATCGATTCAGTCATTTTCAAGATATGGACTAATAGGTACGTGTAAATGTGACGGCCTGGCTTATTGATACGAGCTACGGGCGTAGTGTCAAAGGGAAAACATCTCAAAACCTTAGTTAAATTCTAGTGCAATATTTACAACAAAACTATTACCTACTTATTACAAACAAATATTCCAGTTTTAACTTAAAATTAAAACTTACGAAATAAAAAGGTAATTTAAAAAAATTAAACAACTTCAGAAAGAAATTATTTATTATTATTAATCAGGATGCAGGGGTGAATCGGGACGAAACTTTAAATGGATTTTAACATTGAAATAATATAGTTTGTTGCCAGAAAAGACAGAAGTGTGTTTACTGTTTTTTAATTAAAGCTTAAGTGTCCTTTTTAGCAACAAACTATGTTATTTTAAAGTACAAATCCATTTTAAAGTTTCGTCCCGATTCACCCATGCATCCCTATTCACCCCGTTTTACCGGTACGTAGTTTTTATTTATATTTTATTTAATTGGCAGTTCCAACTTTCACAAACGTTGTTGGTTCTGTGCCTTTGACTATATTCCAGTCGGCGATATATTGTTCATCATTAAGCCATTGTTGGGCCATGTATGCTATGAACTGTTTCATCATTTCCCCGCTAAATTCATTAGATTCTGTTTTTATGTACTCCCATCCGTTTTTAACAAGCTCTAATGGAGTTAGCGGTAATGCCGTACGTAGTCCCACAATTCGTTAAAGTAGTTTACTTTTCAAACCAATTGATTTCGCTTTTTGCCATAAGCTCTGACAATAATGATAGTAACACTTTTTTACCGATATATGTGGAAAAAAAATCTTAATCAATCTCGAAATCTGCGTGGAATACAGTGAGACACCAATCGGGAACTTAGTTATCAGGATGTCAAACAATGCAGCATATATTATGTCGACTCTTTATTGTCGCTATGTCGCTCATGAGCACATGTATTAGCGGTATGACTGAAGTAGTTTGAGACGTGCTCCCCAAGTCGCCGAGGATAGAAAGTAATTGTAGAAATGGTCGTGGAGAACTCTTAAAAGTCGCATCTATAAAATATTCTTTCACACTTTTTAATAATTGCTTTGCTTCTTCAGAACAAAATATTAATAATGTGGTATGCTCATATTGATAGTAAGCAACGAGAAATTTCTCAAATTTAGCGGGTACTTGTACTTCTTTAATACGTTTGAAAACGATCTTGCTGACCTTTAGTTTCCGTTTTCGTGCATTGTAAAGGCTGCACTTTACGCTATCGAATTGTGGTACTTTCAATCCTTTTTCTTTTAAAGGTATTATATTTTCCTTGTAGATTTTTGTCATTGGCCCCGCAGAAGTACTAGCTACTTAACGTATTTTGTGTATCGAAATAGCTATTTCATTTTGGTTCTCAACTGGTTGACATGTATTTTTGTGCTCGACTGTTTTTACAACATTTTCACCCTGTGAAGTTAAACAACGACTATGTTAACTAAATAAATTTTATTATGTTTCTATATAGATATTGATGCGAGTCCGAAAGGTTACGACTTAGAATAAGTTGGTTAATAGAACAAGAAAAAAAATAGAAATGAGATAAAAATATAAGTACCTACTTATGCTAACCGTTCGAATTGACAAAACCACATACGTAAGTAGGTATAATTATGGTACTTACGTTTATTGTGACCGAACCTGGGCACTTTATACTGTTACGACAAAACCATATTTGAGACAAATTTTTATAAGCTTTCTGTTTATAGTATTGGTGTTGCTTAAATAACAACACTTGTCCACGTTTTCTATTAATAATAAAAAATCCATGGTACAAAGCGAATGTGAAACCAATGCACGATTTGCAAAATCGTTGATGTTTAAATGTGCAAACTATTGACGTGGGTCTGTCAATTGCATTTATGATGCATTTATCTCAAGCATTGCGTTTCCAACCGCCAACTGGCCAGTACTAGATAAGGTTGCATTATCATATGAACCACTGGACATCCACAGCTGAACATAGGCTTAGCTTGCACTACTTACCACTAAATATCTATATATATATAAAAGAAATTTGTGTTAGTTACACTATTTATAACTCAAGAACGGCTGAAGCGATTTGGCTGAAAATTAGTGGGGAGGTAGCTTAGAACCATGAGACGGACATAGGATACTTTTTTTTTTTTTTTAATTTAATACTTTTATTTACTTATAGGAGTACGGTAGGAGTAGTGTAGGAGTAGGTTAGGAGTAGGGTAGGAGTAGGGTAAGAGTAGAGTAGGGTAGGAGTAGGTTAGGAGTAGGGTATGAGTAGGGTAGGAGTAGTGTAGGAGTACGGTAGGAGTAGGGTAGGGGGTAGGACACCAGGCGAACGAAGTAGCGCCGGGCAGCTAGAAATAATTTATATGGCAAAACAACGTTTGCCGGGGTCAGCTAGTAATATTATAATTCTATGTGTATTAGTTTTATCGTGTTTTCACTAAGAAATGAAAACACTAACAGTGTACCTTATTATGAAAAATTACGCAGAAATATAACTAAAAATAGAAAAGTCTAAATAGTCGGCAAAGAACGAGAGTCGGCAAACTCCGATCAGCAGATCGACTTTAGTAGAATTTGTAGGTTCTGCACTAGCAATTATCGTATACATGGTGTGGAAAAATCAGTGGTGTGACAAACGAGAAAAAAAATCATGTTTGTCATACTGGTGTGATAATCTGGTGTGACTACGACTCGGCAAAGCTTTTTTCTCGTACGTGCTTACATTTTAAAATAATCCCGTAATACTTTCGTCGTAGACAGTGTGTATGTGTATGTTTTTTTGTTTACAGCCGAAGCATTGGTCATAATGTAATACGTCCCACCGACAGTCGTAAAGTTTGCGACTTCCTCGCGTTATTATATTACCGGGGTGTATGTGTAATAATATTTCTATTAGCGAGACATCAACCGTCTCCTTTGTTTACCGTGTTAGTTAATATGATTTTGTCTTAAAGCTCTCCCACACGAGTGCATAAATGCCGATAAGAAGATTCGTTCAGTGTATTTTTGTAACCGTTTAATTTATCTTATGTATTAGATTCTTGGTAGCAGCATTCTTTAAAGCTAGTAAGCTACGTCTAGCACATTCGTTGGTAAATTGTTTTATTTCTGAAAGTAGGTTTAAACAAACACGTCAATAATATTTTAAGAACTAATTAGCTGGGGTCGATGTTTCCTATGAAGAGCTCAGCGACTCGACGACAATACCGAAAAAAGGACATTTGGACGTTGGACGCATAAAGTACTTACTCAAACAGCCAAATATAAAACTTACTAAAGAAAGAGAAAAAAAAATAACTCCCACGGACCACGGACTTGAAGTTGTTACTTAAATAGAAAGTTTAGTGTTGCGCTATATGAGTTACAAAAGGAAGATGACCTAATCAAATCAATCAAATAATAAAACCTATACGTTGACATTGAACTCTAGGTCTGTGCCAGTAGAGTTTACTTTGCCGAATCGTGAGGAGCCAGACCAAGGAGAGATACATAAACCCGCAGGTCAGCATGTGGTGAGCTGTTGGGCAGAAGCGACCACAGCCCCGATCTCCCGGTAGAAGTTTTATTCCTCATCTCTTGCTTGCCACCAAAAATTCAAAAGACATGTGTCATCTACAAACACGTACTGAGAGGGGAGGCTGTGTCTCAATGGGAACGTCATAGGCTGCTTATGATATATATTATATAAATGATATAATACATTAAACAGTTTACATAACGTGACCGTTTATATCTTTATGAAATAATAAAAAGCGAAATACGAACATCCTAAATTATGTAACAGAAAATAGACAGTGGCATTTTGGCGTCAAATAGTGAATAATTTCAGATGCATACAAGTTACTGAATGATGCTTATGCGACAAGTGAACTATGTAAGTTGTTATGTAATGAAAACTGTCGGGATTCAACCTAAGTACACAATGTTAGTTACCTGTTTAACTTCTCAAGTTACTCATATAAGTTGTTCTTAGTTCTTGTCTGTTTTTGGATAACGATACGAGAAGACGACCTTGTGTCGAATTTTCAGGCTGAATCAGACAATTTTTATGAACCGTCCACGACATTCAAAATAAACAATTCTAACCAAAAATAATGTCCTTGTAATGCCTTGTAAATATGCTTAATAAATATGTACAATATTAATAGTTGTAAATTTTTGGAGTGCTGTATCTCGGTATATATTAAACCTACAGAGCTGATTCTGATATCAAATTGTAGCAATTTTAGTCTACTGTAAAAACAGATATATTTTATTTTTTTTAAAACGCATAGTTTTGGACTTATATTGAGAATACCAAAAAACGTGCGAAATTTTCGCGGTTTTTCGAGTGCTGCAAAGTTAGCACACGTTTTTCGAAGCTGTATACTTGGATATACGCTACTGGATTAAAAAACCAGAACTAGCCGTTAGTTTGCGATTTTTAGTGTTAGATATGATAGGATGATAGGATAGTAGGAGATAGGCCCTGTAGTAGAAAATGTATCACAACTCCATGTCGCTAAGACAATCCCACTACCGCGCCACTACTAACTAGTTTAAAACGGTAGACAAATTATAAAATTAACTATATATTCGTTGAGTAATCAACATTGTGGTCGATAGCCTACGTTAGTGGATCTGCACAGCCACATCACTAACTAGTCACAAGAAGCAGCGGCCGTACCATTCGATGCACCGCATAAATAAAGTATCGTTTTTTTTTATTTTTACATTGCTTGTCTAGTCACTTAGTAACATACTTAAGTCCACTACCTTAAGAAGCAATGTATTTACTGCAAAAATAGTACAGTCGCTGCGATATTTGAAAACAAAATTAGCGTAGTAAAAGCAAGAAATATTTTACAATTTGTTGTTTTTCATGATTTTAAAGACAAATATAGTAAAATGCTTATATTTATATATGGTAAGTGATTCCATGATTTACAAAGTTTTGGTTGTGGCTTTGGTTTTTACAAGAAACCACTGAACAACACGGCATTCTTATATTTTTTCACGATCACGGTGGAAAGCGCACTAGTTCGCGGAGACGGCCATTTGCCTAGACATGGTCATTTTGAACATTCCGCGACGACACAGACACGCCCCCTTGCCACTTCTCCTGTTTATGGGCCTATAAGTAGCTTTAGAACCTATTATGATCACGGCATTCTTATATTTTTTCACGATCACGGTCGAAAGCGTACTCGTTCGCGGAGACGGCCATTTGCTTAGACATGGTCATTTTGAGCATGCCGCGACGACACAGACACGCCCTCTTGCCACTTCTCTTGTTTATGGGCATTGGGACCTATTATGATCATAGTATCGCGAATAGATATGTACAAAATATAATTTGAATTTTCGTCTAATTGGGCCTACTTCTATAATTTTTCTGCAGCTTTTGTTTTGATATAAAAAAAGAAAAAAGTAAATAACACAAAATTATACCTAGTATAGGATTTTGGCAATTATATTTCTTCTATTAGGTATACCAATTAGAAAACTTTATAACAGAAAAGTAAACAGGGCTCTGTTCATTTCTTAATAAACTTACAACACCACCTTTGTTTCATCTGAAAAAAGTTAAGGCCAAGACTATCCATTCGCATTTTTTAATATTAGAAAGAAAAGATTGCCAAACTGATTTGAATTGTCCACGATTATATTTGGCTCTTACTGACTGACGGTCTATTAAATGTTTTCGTTGAAATGTCTCTCCAGTTTAAAATTAAATGTACAATAATTCATTTTAAAGACTAACGAACTTGAACCTGTATCAACCACGATTTCTAAGAATTAGTACTGTTATGATACCGTTAATGTCTAAATCATTTGTCTAAGAGACTGAGAGCATGTTACTATATTAATAAATATGTTTAAACTTTTAAAACAGCATGTAGCCGTATTAAAAGTTTTAATACGTACCTTTCTCATGATGTCGCCAACTACTCCGGTGTAGATATCTGGTGTAGCATCATTAGCGTACTTAGCATCCTTCGACAGCTTTATTTTATCTAAAACAAAAGTTCAAATCAGAAGCATTTCATTTATCAACTAGTATTCTATTTTTACATAAATAAATGAGATGATTCCTAGCAAATCTATAATATAGATTTAGCATTTATTATATATACATATTTTAAATTAAAAGTCGTTACTCCGTGTGCCCGCGTTGTTCTTCCAAAGTACGCCACGAATTTTGATGTTATTTACACCGTTACTTAGAGAATTTATTTCTGAAGGTTTTTATGTGTAATACATTATTATCAATAAACTTTTTTATAATAAAAAAACACTCCGATGTTTTGTCAATTTGTAAACACCGTGCGTTGTAGCGACGCACCCGGGGGGTACCACTATTATTTTTATAAGTCAAACACATTGCTTTTTTAGCAGTTTTACCGGGTGTATTGCATGAATAAATACTTGAGGTGCTCTCTATAGTCGGCCACGTTATTGCTTTATAATGTTTACTATTAATTCCCAAAACAAAACTTTCTTCCTATCTAATTATCATATAATGATACCCATAGTCGGCCGACCGTCAAAGATACTTCGTCGTTTTATGACGTGTAAGTAAAATTCAACATTAGGATGGTAAAGCAATTACGAGGTTGACTGTAGTAGGCTTGCATTTACATCTACTGAATTATAAAATTGTCACTGTTAAACCAGCGTAAAACCTACTCGTAATCAGATTGAAAAGTTAAACCATCTGTAAAATCGGAATTCACTTAAATATTTCCAGAATTAAAATGAATGCGTTGATTACAAATAAAATTTATCGCAGTATGACAGAAGCTTAACAAGTATTATACATTGATAACATACAAATCCAATGCTGTTTCTTTTATTTTGTAATCGACATCAATGGAGGTTTGCTATTGACAGTACAAAGCTCGCCACTCTCATATATCCATAAATTCTGCACCTTATGTGTTGTTTATTAATTATTGTTTATATTTATTATCTATGAGAATCGCTCCAGGGGTCACATGCCTGAAAATCAACAGCTTTTGGCCAAAAACTGAAGGTCAATTCTCGTAATTCAAAACGTTCGAAATCTAGTCAGTCTCATCTCGGCGACAAACAAATGTCAAAAACTTGTCAAAATGTAGGGAAATTACAGGGATTTTTAACAGATTGAGACCGAGACCAGACTGTGAACGTTCTTAAAATTACGAGAATTACCCCTCTGGTCTGATCTCAGAAAATAGGTATTGCTCAGTAATTGAGTTGTAGAGGTCAACGCTCAATCGCTCCATCTACCACAGATATTGATATTCCGCCGTATCTAGTTTGACTAAAAGCCGCTTCCTGATTATTCTCCTGAATCGTGACTGTATTTATAGACACAAAAACGTGTCATGATCGTTATAAACTAAAGACTTATACAATGTTCTTTTTTATGCTATCATTAAATAAACATATGTACACGCATCAACCACCCAGAGATAGGTATGTACTCTTGGCAAGTCGATCAATGTAACAAATGGATGCTGTGAGATGAATAAGGAAGTAAAGGTTTACAATTGAGGGTTTTTTACTGTGACAGATAGATAATGAAGGAGACAATAAATAATAAAAAATACATACATTTGATTCCCATTTGTTTCGCAATCAGCTCCATTAAGTCTTTACAAAATCCGAATAATTCTTCTTTTTGGCCGAACTCTGTTGGCTTCTGCATCAGGTAAGGTTCTTCAATAGTCGATGTCACAGAGTAGGTTTTGTTGGTATCGTAAGTGGCAGGAGAACGAAGCTGAACATATCTTGGTGAAACCACTTGTAGCCCATGAGCATCGCTCCATGTAGCAACCTAACACAAAGAAGTATAATTACGATATCGTACGACGAAACTGATGCAAGGGTTTTTAAACCAACTACTCTTTTCAATAAGCAATCTAGGGTATCCATTATTAAATGGATTTGCACCAATCGTTTAGAGTAAAACAGATGTATACAGAAACCAGTGGTCCACATAAAAACAGGGGTCCGACCAAAAACAAATTTTGCAAGTTTCAAGTGGCGACTGAAAGAATGGCTCCAAAACTTTGTACGCATTGATTTATGGACGCCGAGAAATCATTAGCGAGCTGTGGAACAGAAGTAGGGTGAAATAAAGTTAAAATTAACCTTTGCTGAAAGTACCTGCTAACGGATGTGCAAAGTTTATCGTAAATTTAATAACGCTCATAAAATGGATCTACATTGTTCACGTTCATACTGCCTATTTGAATAATTCGATACGAGTTTAAATAATGGTTAGGTACAAGCAATTTTTTTTCATGATGTTTGAAATAACCATAAAGGCTATTTAAACTCTGTTTTAGAATCTACAATTGTACATACTTTTAGCATTGCACTCTGTACAGTCATCTCGACCACATGCAGAGTAAAATTGTAGCGATGACCCTCCTCATTGAATGAAATATTTCCAGTAAGACCCTCTATATCCGTCTGAAACATACAGAATGTAAAATATGATACGCATAGAATTGTACATTACGTAAGATATATCATTTTAGGTGTTGGTAATGGTGATATTTACTAATCAAGTGTTGAATGTACTACACCTTAGATCCCTCTCTCCTCATCCGAAAGCTATAAGTATTTGGGTATGTCGGTTAATATAATTTACCTTCTTGATTAATCTAGAAATTTTGTCACCATGTTCAAACGGTACCACCCAGCTTTTACCAGGGTTACAATCAATGACTTTGGTAGAGTTCGCTTGTCCCGCAGCGCGTCGCAGGGCACTCCTGAACGCGTCTGGCTTCTTCCTCCATAGTCTCCCTAATGCATCCATCAGCACTTGTACACCGTCATACATGAGGGCTGTCTCCGCCTATTGGTAAATAAAATAAAATAAAAATTCGATCAAAGTATAGGATGACCTCAGTCATAATTATGTCTACGATCTATAAAAATACTAACAGTTCCTAAACAATGAATTTCATTATTTTTTTGTATGTTAGCCTACACTGTTCTACTGCTGAGCAAAGGCCTCCCCCAAATTCTTCCAAGCATCCTTTTCCAGGTTAATTTGAATTAGAAATAAGGAAGTTCACCGCTATACACGTAATATTGTGCTGTCCACAACTTCTACTTAAGTCTTGCATACCCGTTAAATTATCTAGATAATTTCCGTACGTTCAGGCAGCGTAGAAAACGTGTTAACAACTGTGATGAGTTAACTTTACTTCAGAGGATTCCTCCTGAGTATACGCTGCGGAGTCGAAAAAGGCCTAAGTGTATTTACACTGAAAAGGGAGATCATATGGAATAATAATTTATGCAGGCGCGCCCCACTCACTGTTTCATTAGGGTGTACGTAAGTTAGTGAAATCTACATAAACGCGTTATTACTTCACGCCAAAATTTTCTTCGTGATACGCCAGTTACACCCCGTGTTCTTTATGTTCCATCTGGATATCGTAAAATTTCCTTCATATTTTACATTAAAGTTTTAATAATGTCTAAAATTACGTACTGCGAGGTCTTTTATCCTTTAATCCTTAATTTGAAGTGTGGATTTTGCGGATACATGTTCATAAAAATCCGATATGCACTCAGGTATGTGGTTTATTTTCAATTTAACTCTACATTATCAGATAGAATCCTGATTTTATTAAAATTTGGCCCGTTACTTCATCATATTGAAATAAATTCCTTATGTATGATAGGCATACGAATGTGAAGTAAATATCAAATCATCGTAGGCACAGTTAACGTGATTATTCAATCGCTAAATTGCTTGTGAGGCATCCGTACCGAGTACTACAGTTAAATGAAATTAGAGACATTTCCCTTGTTAGACAACTCAAGATATAGCAAGGGCAATAAAAGTGCTGATACTTCTTTTAGTTTTTCCCTGCAAACGGTCTACGACAGAGCAATTAAAAATATGCTTTTAATTTTATTTATACATTTTTTTCTCTTTGCTTTGTAATGTTGGTTAGTTGTTTGCATATTATTGTATAAACTTATTAAGCTTAAAACACACAGACGTGTTGGTGAGGAGTTTCTTGCGCTACTTCTTATTCTAGCTAAATTTTACACTAGGATGTGATGAAGGAGCGTTTTGCCGTAATGTGTCACGATTTTCCAAAGTTCAATAGTCCAAAGAACGTTTGCCCGAATAATCCTTTGACCGAAGAACGGCCGTCCGAAAGAACGATCGCCCAAAGAACGTTCGTACGAAAGACCGATTGCCCGATGATCATTTGACCGAAAAATAAGCTTGCTTTACATGAGAGCTCGGGACATTTTTGGGATAAAATAGTCACAACAGGGCTTGGCCTACATATTTTTTTGGATTGGATGTTTATTTTCTGACTAATGTTATATTGACGTTCTAAACGTGCTAATTCTCAGCCAAAGAATAAATCATTTGATTATTATTTTATTTGATTATTTTGACATGGATTATTTGATTTTGAATTTTTAACATGCATTTTAGGTTTCCATTTGACAGTTCATTCCGAACAATTTGACAGTTCAACGATGTAATTAATTATGATCGGCCTAACATTACTACGTTGATAACTCAATAATATGCTTTTGTTTCTTTTAAACATACGAGTATGATATAGCTTTTTTGAACGATTTTTTATGGTTGATGTTTTTTTTATGTGAGCGACGCAGATGTCAACCCTGGGTGAAACCTGTTTCACGTCACGTATTCTGAAAGAATATTCCCGTCGTGTGGTACGGCGTGCCAATTAAATGGTACACAAGTCTATACCTTGAAGTTATAACAGTCTGGTGGGAAATTGTAATAAATGTAAGTTTTTACGCTAACTGTTGCGTGAATCACACTAATATTATAAAGGCGATAGTTTGTGAGTATGTGTGTGTGTTTGTATGTTTTACTTCTTCCCTATTAACACATAGGATACTTTTTATCCCGATATTCCCACGGGATCGAAACTTATGCGGGTGAAACTGCGGGGCGCAGCTAGTTTTAGAATAAACCTAACGTTGACCTAAACGAGATCTAAATATTCAATTGCAGGTCATCATTATAATTACATTTTGTTTTCAAACCCACCAACCATACGAAACGAGACGGTAGCAGTAACAGTTAAAAAGTTCTCTGGCGGATATTATCTGTGATCTCTACAAAATGACATGTATTTTCATCATCATCAGAATTGCACGATTATAAATTACCACTGGGTTTGCCAACGGTTCTAAATTAGCTTGCAAGCTGTTTAGTTAAAATCATTATCCTAACTATATAATATTATAAATGCGAAGGTAAGTTTGTTTGTTTCTACGCTTTCACCATAAAACAGCTGAACGGATTTAGATGAAATTTCGCACATGGGCATTTTCTATTTCGCTAATTTCGACTACTTATGACTTGGAAAAGAATATCAGTGACTTTTCATCCTGGATCGCAGATGAAGTCGCGGGCAATAGCTCGTTGTTCTTGCAACCTGAGCAAACTGTTTTAAGGCCCGATTATTTTATTCATAAGTATTTTTCAGGTGTTTTCCGGCAGGTGGAAAATCTATCCAAGCTGGCTCATCATCCACGCTCTTTGATCGAAGATGGCAAAACCTACAAATACCCGAACACTTAGTGGTGTGAGGTAATGAAAGCACTTACCGATATGGTCCCCTTGAACCGAGGGTCCATTCGCCGCAAACCGTCCATGAAATCGCGCACAATCTTGCGCGAGTGGTCGACGATGCGAAACCCAGTTATATTGACTGCGCCGTATTCTGTTATTTCGTTCTCCCAATGATCGTCCATAACCTGTTAATGGGCCAATTTAAGTTCTTGTTTCAAGTAATTGCGTTGTTCCGGTGCGAATAATAAAACCCGACACAATCTTCATTGTACCAATACACGTCAATTAGTTCGTTAACATTTTGCGAACATACAATCGTTCGTTTAACGACTTTATTTATGAACACTTTACTTTTACACACAATGTATTTTCGACCATCGGAATATGAAACTTATTCTCTCTCACTCATTCTGTTTTCACTTTCTGCTAAACATAATATTTTTATTTAATTTGGAATTGTGTTATTGCGCTCGCTGGTATTTTTGTAGATCATATTGAAATACAGAGGCGACGAAAGACAGAGTACAATTAACCAATTTTTGTTAGGTATACAAGTGTGTGGCGTACCAAAAAACTATGTAGCTTAAATGTACTTTTCAGAGCAACGTAAAAATTGAAACTGGATTTGTAATCTAGGCCAGATGCCAGAACAAGCAATACTCACCAGTCCGCTGAGCATGTAGTGATAGGTCCTGCGTCCCAATTGCACTTTCCGAACATGTTCGACCAATATGCTTTTGGCGTTTTTCGCATTGCAATCTAGTACTATCCGCTTGTTTCCCCAACGGTCATATTGTTCTAAAGCCAACAAGAATTCCATGGCGTCAGAAGCGTTATTAATTCTCTTCACGAGTGCGATGCGGAACGCGGTTCGGCCCGGCTGCATGGTCTGGTATAGTTGCTGAAGTCTGAGTAATCCTGTTGGTAAATGATTTAACAGAATCTTAGAAGTGTCGTTGAATAGATATGTTGGGAAGGAAATGATGATTTAATTTATTTTACTTCGCAAAATAATCACACTCATTTCACCCTCCACCTACAAATAATGATAAATAAAACAGTTTTAGACGGTGAAACATTATGATTAAATTAACTTTTTCAGAAATTCTTAGGTAGGTATCTATATCTGTAAATACCTACCAAGAACAGTTGAATAAATACATTTATTAATCTACAATTACAATACAGGTACATAGTATATACCAAAGTCGCAGTCTCGGGCGTTCTTTGAGGTAGCTGCTTGATTGGAAATCAGGCTGCCTTTAGTAGCCCTTATCAATGGCTTAAATCCGTCCGCCGTAGAGGCTGAAAGGAAATTTATAAGTTCCCCCGCGTTATCCTCGGCTCTCATAATCAAGTTCAATATTCCATGGATTTTGATGAGGTTTTCACCATCATTGAGAGCATTTATTCTGGAAATTTTATGTGTATAATACATTAATATTTAACTTAAATATAGCACGGATATCTCGCTTTATTGACATATCACCGTTGCATCCGTGCGAAGCAGGAGTTGGTCTCTAGTCAATCTATACTATATATACATATAATAAAATAGTAAAGTAGAATTTTTGTCCGTTTGGCTGTTTGTCTGGATGTATGTTCGGGATAGGCGCAAAAGCGGCTGAACGGATTTGTATGAAATTTGGCACACGAAGAGTTTATAACCTGGATTTACACATAGGGCACTTTTAATCCCGGTAGTGCGTTCTCTTGGGATATTTTCCGACCTCCACGCGGGCGCAGCCGCGAGCATAAGCTAGTTATAAATCTGAATTCCGTTGGTTTTACATTATAAAACATATTGATTAGGCAAGGAATGTACGCATAGAAAGAATTACCTTTTTATTGTGTATTAGATTATTTTCGAAGGTCTACCCCGATTTCTGATAGCCTGGTTGATTAGTGAATCTGGCCATCAAGTTATAACAGCTGTTCCCATTGGTTGATTTAAATGCATTAGATTGGTCGACAGACTCAATTACACGCAGGGTAATCATTTTTCTTTTATAGTGGGCAGCTTCATAATTCAACCGCGCTATTGGCTGGTTTTCATGCCTTACGATTCTTATATAAATATTTACTGTATCCGTAATAATATCGAGTTCAAACAAAAAAGAAAATTCCTCTTACTTCACAAAGTAAGCAAAAAAATAATTATACTCACTTTGACATCGGCAGGAGCATTTATATCCCAGTCTATTTCCCAGCTCTCCTAAACCAATTCGAGTCCACACGAATTTTATCGAATTAAACGCCCCATATAAAACAAGCGAAACGAAAAAGGGACAAAGCGTGCTCCGAAGAGGCAAAAAATAAAAACTCTTTTCCTCTGCGTGAGTGGGTGGCCCAGAAAGGTATACTTACAATAATATACATATCCAATGAAATGGTATAGTAGGTAGGTAAGCAAATAATATTATTTATAAGTCTTTGTTTATCACGACATTATTACCGATCACAAACGGTCACATTTAGATAACAGTCTTATTAAAGAACTAGCAAAAAACATGGGGATTCCTTTATTGTAAGTAAGTTTCATATTAAACCTTCCGAAATAATTTCTCAATTGATGTTCACCATCCATTAGAGAAATAATTTCGGAAGGTTTATCCGCAACAATATTCGTTGCGTAAGAAGAACAACATAGTTACGGCAAGAGTATAATCAATCGGCATAATCAATAGTCGCAGATGGCTTGACAGGATATTAAGTTTTCTGACACCATTATATAAGATTACCTGTGTGTGTCGATTTAATGATAATCATAGCTTGATTACTATTTACACACGAGCTCTTCTTCAAACACTTCACTCTAACATGGGTTTAGTTTTTCTAAAGTTATGTATATTTATTTGCACGATCACATTCTAAGAATATTATTAATTAGAAGACCCATTATTTTTTTAAGAACTGTCGAACGGGCTCCAGTATCACTGGAGAAACAACTCTGCTATCACAAAATGACTTTTTAGTGCAGTAGTGCAGCAGAGATTGAGTTGTAATTATTTTAATGGAGTCTAAATTGGACGGGATGAGACTTGATTCTTTGAAAATATACTTGTGTAAGTTTGGAGGAGGTGTCTGGTGCAGTCTGGAGAAGGTATTTCTGTTCAGACTTTCCGTGTATGGGTGACCCATGACATATCGAGACCTGTCAGTGCCTCGAAAAGCACGTTACACCGTTGGTCCCGGCTGCCATCTGTAGAACTATGACAGTTGTTACGGGTAATCAGAAACCCGTAAGTCTGATAACCACTCTTACTACATAAGTTAAAATACAACTTATTACAAAAAATAATTAACTGGGTTGTGGAGGTCAGATAGGTAGTCGCTCGGTATAAAATACTGGTGTTTAGGCTCCGGGTAGACTGGAAGCCGACCACAATATAGTTCGGAAAGGGTTAGGCAGATGACGAACTATGAAGTATTTATCCTTTGCACATATTTTGTTCGACTAAACAAGAGACGAAAAAAACATGTTCAGTAAATTGCAACCTATTTAGGCCGTTCGGTGGCTAACGCGCAAAAGGATATCCAAAACAGTTTCGCTGTTAAGAGATAAATGTGCGGGGAGAGATGCGGTGAAAGTTTCGTCCGCACCCGGACTATTCTCACCATGTGTCGCGTCTGAACTCGTGACCCTTGAGGTTTTCCACTGTCGTCGGTCGACTAATGGCTTATGACGTCAGCTGCTTGAGCCGCCGTGTGCGCCCCAAAATCTATTATAAACTTGTCGAATGCGATGTGAGCCAGCCCCGCTGCCCCAAGCAGTTTTGCATATAAGCCAAGGTGTAAAACAGAATATTACACTACTCAAACATCTACACAGATTTATGACTACATTCGCTTCGCGCTATTCATCGTTTCGCAAGTTACTTCTGACGTATCTGATTGATTACAACTGCTATTTTCTCACCCCCAAAGTTCAGGCAATAATTGCAGTTTGAAATAGTAGAATTAAAAACTTCTCGATTGTCACCCCGACAACGGTTCTGTGGCTTTGTTAACCTTTTGCGAGGATTGTTACAAAACTCTCGAGTCCTCGAACGCGACGATTATGAGCAATGCTAATAGTTAGCTGAACTTCTTAACTTCATAAGAAACTTTTCACTTTACCACTCAGGTATTGTACAAGATAACTTTCTGCAAATTGCGCGTTTTATTATTGGTATAATTTGGGAGTGCAGACTTGTCATAGTAGGTACTTTCTAGTACATACAGTTTATACTTAGGTTGTTAGGCCCCTCAACCACGGCGACTTTTTGTAGCGATGCTGCCGCGCGTTTCGTAATCGCGCGACAGCATCGCTACTAACGCGCATTAGTCGCATTTGCAACGCGGTACAGAAGCGATGCCAACGCGCTACAGCATCGCGACTGTATCGACGCAAACGCGCGACCGCTTTCGTTGCCCACGCTTCGGCTGTCCACGCTTCGGCGGCTTACTTAAAAGCAGCACTAAAGACAACGTGACTAATGTTGCCTCAACGGAGTCCATCTTGCAACTGTGGCATTTTTGTGCCATTACTGAATCGCGTTTGCATCGCGACAGAAGCGCGACAGTATCGCGTTTGCAGCGCGACTGAGAATCGTGGTGTGGGTGAGGGCAATCAGCTAGCGCCCGCATCGCAACTGTATCGATGCGAATGCGCGACAGCATCGCTACAAAAAGTCGCCGTGGGCGAGGGGCCTTAGTGTCAGCTTTTGTCGTTTTAGCACAATCAAACTGACTATATCTACGCCTAATATGTACGATGAAATACAATAAATAAATAATCATAGTAAGTACTGACGATATTAGTGAAGGAAAAACCCTTGTCGGTATGGCTCGTATGGAGTCCAGCACGGGTAAAAAACCCGCGGTTTGCGTTTCGTCGCCCCTATTGCGACACCAATTTTATTTGACAGGATCTTTTTGTTCTTTTCATTCTATTCCAATCCTATAGTCCAATAACCTTGCCTATAGGTTACAAATTGGATTAAGAAGACGCGGTCTGGTGTTTCACCGAAGTTGATTTTACGAGAAACATTTTGTTTTGACGGAACTTAGATGTAGTATTTGTTACTGCCCCTTCTTTGGAACGCAGGAGTTCTATTTGAAACAAAATAAGGTATCAAATTCCAATTACCTTTATTTTGATTAAAGGTATCGGTAATTTAGTTTAACGAAAATGAGGCGAAATATAGGAGCCTAATTCCTCAAAGCTACCAGAATACTACTATATAATGTATTCTAATGATGAATTCTATTTTTTTTGTTAACAATATTAGTAAAACGGCCTGGAAGAAGAAACCAAGGACTTTTTGGGACTATATATCTTAACATTGTAAGTCTAGGGAGTTAACATGACGTTGTAGTATTGGTGTAAGATAGAATGGATAGCGGAACGAACGTAGGTACGAGTGTAAAAGCTAGCCGGCTCCTTTAAAGCAAATATTGGCCGTTAAAAGAACTTTTATACATATTTCAAATATACTGAACATACCATTATGAATAAAATACGTTTTTAAATTGGTATCATGGAAGCTTCTCAAGGCAACGACGCATCGGAATCCAATTTATTCAATAATGCCGCGAAGAAACGTGCAGATAGCCGGCTAGCAGAACGACTCCTAGTAAAACACAAATTCAGAGACTAACATTTTTGTCCAATGATACGTAGGTAGGATTTACCTTCTAACAGCGATACTCATTACTCATGATAAATATTAAATAATAGGCTGTACAGTCACAGACTTATTAATTAGGTAGGTATTACAGCACTAAACCGGCCATTTGGTTTCAGGCATGTTAATCAAGTACATTTCTTTAAAAAAAAAACCCGTACTCAGAAATGTAAGATAATTTAATTTAAATAAAAACTGTAAGTAACTTTTGAAGTTTCTTTACTTTCTGTCTGTGACCTGTACCAATGATCAAACCTAACAAATTCTTCGATAATTTTTTTTATTCCATTCTTTACTTTATCTTCGCTGCTACAACTCAAGATACAGGAAAAAGTACATAAGTACTTAATATTGAAGCCTTTTTCGTTATTTAAAAACCCATTTCTTAAGTAGAAAGCGGAAAGTGAGTCTCCTGGTCTTCAAATAATATTTAGATATTTGCACAGGAATCAAAAACTCCACCCACACTTGACCAATTAAATAGTCAATTCATCGGCTTAAACTTTGGTTCTGAAGGTGTCACACACTCAGTGAGTAAACCGACATTCAAACTTCAAGTGCCCAAGTAGAGTTGACTCCGTGCAGTTTACTAGTTTCCCGGTTTAGTTAATAAAACCGCGTTACTCACACGTTGTAAGTACCTATGAGATTAATTTGAAATTCGTTGAAGCCGTTGTCATGATCAGGATGTGCAACAGGCACATGCTAACACAAACGTACTCCTATTATAGAGCAGCACGTACCAATTCGAAAGTTCTATAACGAGTTGATTGATGTCAATTCAATTTCAAGCTGACTTCATTGGTGACAAATGTAAGTTAGGCAGACAATTTTAAACGTTATTGGGTTATAGAGTGGTGATTTTGGTCACTTTTTTGTTGACTGAAAATCGATTGATTCTTTTTTAAATTGATACAAGCCCCAGACACTTTTAATATTACTTCGTGCATTATTGCCTCGTGCGGAACGACATTTGTTTTACGTAATCGACGGTATCCACTTAGAAAAATGCTTAATTTAATTCACTTACTGACATACAACTCACAGCATAAAATAGAAGGTCTAGAAGCATTAGATTTAGCACAAGGGTTCCTAATATAACAAAGGTGAGTATACCTGCGTAATTTTTGCGATGTAAATGCCATCAAGCCTGATCGAGGGGCACACGACATTAATAACCGAACAGTCGTAACTAGATATCATATCGCTTGAATTTAAAGAGTATAATATTATTGGAATAAGGGGTGGACCAGTAAAAACTTTGAACAACAATAATAAATAAAATGTCGGGTGAAGATCGATGACGAAGCGAGGAGTAGTAATACGAATTCTGTTATAATGTAATCAACTAAAGTTCATGATTCACTTAATAAAGACATCAAAAGGCAAGGGAATTGCTCGCGGGGTGGCGCACTTTCCCAGTTTGTGACAGAGAGCCCGCTTAAAAGTCATCGTGGCAACTTGGAGAAGTTCCAATTAAATATTAACTTACTCCATTATATGCCGTCATCCACTACAAGTATCTTTACTACAAACATTTGGTTGCAGCGCTTGAAATAAATAGGGAATATTGTATTTATTATGCACTTGTCGTTGCATTGTAGTTTCTTTCATTGACTTACAGTAATTAATTTCTCTAATTCAAACTGATTCTAAGTTAACGTTCGAGTTTCGCCACAAGTGCTAAGGTCCAGTGAATAGATTAATAATTTAGAGGTCATGTATAAAACCTATTTGTCCTTTAACCTATTTGTGAACTACGAAACTAATAAAGTGTTAATTTTCATCTAGTCGTAGAAAGTGAAAATTGATTCATTCGTGCACGTCGCTTTGCTAATGAGGTTCATAGTATAAACTCGTTGAGAATACTTCTATAGAAGTTTAATGTCAAATTACTTGCCAAGTACAACATTAAAACTTCTTTGAAGTCGACATAATTAGCGGTTTTAAGCTTTGTCAGTAGAGGTTATTCTCAGCTCTTTTAGGGATCTTAATGCTCTTCTTTACTTAACATAAAAGATTTGTTTAACTGTAGCAAAAATGTAGTAATTAATAAAAAATAAGAATGATTGATTTGAAATCAGAGCACCTAGGCCTTGTTATTTGCAGATTGGTGTTTTTGTCATGGTACCCATATTAGGGAGCCAATAAATATTAAACATTATTTACAGTTTTGCCTCTAGAACTGCTTGCCATAATATTATGAACCATGGGTTTATATTTGTAAAAGAAAATCTTATTGTGTTTAAATGTCGTACTATACGTAGTTTAAGTACATAATATAATTTACGCCTAAGCACTGTTTAACAAATTGGTTTCTTAACATTTAACATTGTGTTAACATTGAAAATTGTTAGTGGAAGGCTGTAGTAACGTAGGCATTTGAATATAACTTTGCATTACTATGCACTGTTGCGGTCCGCAAACCCAATATCTTACATTTCTGCACATTGCAACCCGGATGCGGGATCTTCACATTTTTCGCTAGGGCACAAGCAATATATAAAATTTTAACCGTATTTATTTAACGTGAATGCAATTTTGCGACCATTATTTATTTTATTTTTTGTGTAGTATATTATGTTACGCATAATACCTACTAGGAGAACGAATAAACCCTTTAACTAGAAAGATGGTGACGATTTCTGCGTTTATTCATAAACACCGAGGTTTACAGTGTTGAAACATTTTTGAGCACGTGACATGGGCGGCAGAGCGAGCGAAAACCAAGTTGGTCGCATGTTCAGTTACATAGGTTACTCTGATAAATCTATGATTACCCGGCCGGAGTTGGGAAGATGTAGATAAACACGGACAAACACTCGAATTTGTTTTGATGATCATTTGGACTTTATACCTATGTACTCCGTATAGAGGGGCTTGTGGCTAAGTAATAACAGCCGCACGGGTCGATCGATCAGGTTAAGCTACGCTTGCCGCGGTTGGTCCGTGGATGGGTGACCATATTCACATACCAAGACCCGGAAACTCCGTGGCTCGGAAAGCATGTTAAGCTGTTGTTCTCAGCCGTCATTCGTCGATCTTTGACAGTCGTAACGACCGTCAAAGACTGTCAAGAGGTCGTCAGAAGCCCGAAAGTCTGACAAACAGTCTTACCAAGGAGTATCGTATTACCCAGTAACTGGATTAAGGAGGTCAGATAGGTGATCAGAGGGCTGGAAATTCTTTGGCCAAAGAATTAGCATTGCCATTCAACGTGGCGTGGAAATTGTAGTTTATAAAATTAAACATGAAAAACTAAAAATGCCCGCGGAGTATGAACCGCCCTGTAATTTTTAACCTTATTTCACTAGGGATAGTGAAACGAGGTTAAAAATCGATCTGACTCCGAATAAAAGAATAAAGACTTAGATAAAGTATTATGAACCAGTTTTACGAAAAGATTAAAGTTTAACATTTATTTATTTAATTCATAACAATTTTTACATTGTGTCGAATATTAAAAATGATCTTATAACTTACAAAATACAAAAAATAAAACAACAATAAAATACATGCCACTTAATTACCTACTAGGGGGAATAATAATAATAATAATAAATAAATTTCATTTAAATAACTAGAATAATAATGCTACAAATAATTAAATATAGCCAATGTCAATTACTTACTTATATGTCATGAATGTAAAAGAACAATAGAAGATTTTTAGACTAATTGTACCCAACAAAAATAACAATCATGATAAATGTCTAGTATAATATGTACATATTCTAGTATAATATGTTTATAATTCAAATATCATTCATAGAATACTAGCAGTCTTCCAGTAGGTGACGCTTCGATTTAGCCTTGAATTCCTTTTTGTAAAGTGATAATTTTATATCAACGGGAAGTTTATTGAAGATTTTCACTGACATGTGGCAGGTACCGTGTTCGACTATGTTAAGTTTAGGAATATTGAATTAAGTTGTTATTCGAAAAAAGTAAGACCATTGTTTTTTTTTTGTTGTCTTTTCGGCTATTGTGACATAAATTGGCCGCCCTGAACATATTCACTATACACTAATGTAGGTATGACTTTTTAACTGTCGTATTACTTTGAAAGTTGATAATCTGTGATAAACGCGTGTGTACACGAACTGTTTGAAACCTGATCGTCTGATAGAATAACAAGAACAAAGCTTTCTAACTGTGGGATCAAAGGATTCGATGGGCGGACAAAAAGGCTTCAGTCGGCCATTTTATTCCCCTTTTCCTGCGTACTAGTGTTTTATTCTCCAGCTTAGTAGCCCTTTGATTGACGCCTAAACACAATATATATTGTACAATCACTTCCATATTGTTTATTGACACAAAACGGCATTGATGTTGAATGAGGCAGAGATTAGAAATACGGTTGGCCAAAAATAACGACCCAGTTTTGAATCCAGAGAACTGAGTATTCTTATTATGTGCATGTTGTTTAATTTTGTATCTGCTTATCTAGAAAAAAGAGATAAAAAAATCCCTTTAATATTATTTGATTTCATGAACCCTATACAGGCTGATTTTTTAAAGACCAGCCTAATCTAAGGATGTGGTACAGACCATCAAAGTGAACAACTTTCTCCATGGGACAAATAGCGTAATCGCGAAAATAAAATTTTATCAACTGTCCCATAGAAAACTTCAATACCTACTCGACCTAAATGTATGGGACGGCTGAATTTTTATTCGCGATTACGATGTTGGTCCCATGGAGAAAGTTGTTCAGTTTGATGGTCTGTACCACATCCTTAAATTTGGCTGGTCTTTAAAAAATCAGCCTGTATAAGGTATTGTTTCGTTTTAGATACATATTTGTAAAAGCCTACTTACGATGGCAACGTTTCAATAATAATGAATACCTGGGCTTCCAATATTGGTAATTCCGAAGGTTACGTTAAGGTTACCTGTTTCATCGAATCGTTGAGCCATTGAACAATTTTATGTGCGTACGAAATGTGTGTTAGAATGTTTATTTTATACATAATGGGATGGCACGATTGCAAAGTTTAATATAAATCAATTAGCAAAGGACGCTTGACGCCACGAACATTCATCACTTGATGTTAAAAGGTTCGTGCTTGTGTAAAAAAGTTTAGTCTTAAGAATTAAGTTCAAGTTCATTTTTGTGCGAACAGTAAACGCCATTAATATTAATTATTGTTTCATCATTCTCCTGCCCCCATCCCAATTAATATGTGTTCGGCGCAACATGTCTTTTTCTTCCATACTCCTCTATTAGCCGCCATCTCGACAGTCACACCCTTTCTAACCATATCATCATTCACACAGTCCATCCATCGTTTCTTTGGTCTTCCTCTACTCTTATAGCTATCGACATTTATACTCAAAACTTTCCTCACGACATTTTCCTCATTCCTCCGTAACACATGCCCATACCATGACAACCGGTTTCCACACAACTTTTCAGTTACCGGTGCCACTTTCAGACTTCCTCTTATATACTCATTTCTTATTCTATCCATTCGTGTAACACCACACATCCCTCTCAGCATTCTCATCTCAGCTGCATGCAATTGTTTTTCATTCATCCCTTTTGTGGCCCAACATTCTGATCCATCCATAGAAGACAGCAGGTCTAACCATGATTTTGTATATCTTCCCCTTAAGTTTAAGGGGAATGCGAGAGTCGCAGATTGTTCCCGTGATCTGCCGCCACTTCATCCATACAGTGTTAATTCTGTGCTTAAACTTCCGATCTACTTCGCCATCGCTTTGCACGAGTGAACCGAGATACCGAATTCGGAGCAGACTGGGAGAAGCGCGCCATCAAGCGCTATGGCTCTAGAACTGAGAGAGACCGCCGAATCGCAGAACATATGTTCAGTTTTGGTTCTGCTGATTTTCAAGCCAACATCCTCCAGCTTCTGTTGCCATTTCTCTAATCTGCTCTGGATCTCAGATCCATCTTCACCGACAAGAACAATGTCATCGGCAAACAGCATGCACCAGGGTGCCTCCTGTATGTCCGCCGTCAGAGCATTCATAATCAACAGGAAGAGGTAAGGACTTAAAGCCGATCCCTGGTGCAAGCCTACAGCCACACTGAACTCGTCGGTATTGCCAGCAGCCGATCGGACGTAGGTACGAGATCGACTGTACATAGTACGAATTGACTCTACATGCTTCCCGGGAAAACCTTTCTCTTTCAGGGCCCACCACAGCACATCCCGAGGTACCCTATCATACGCTTTCTCCAGATCAATGAACACCATCTCCAAGTTCTTATGTGCACGTCTGTGCTTCTCGCGTAATTGGCGGAGTGCAAAAGTGGCGACCATTGTTCCTCGACCTGGCAGAAACCCAAACTAGTTTGGGGTAATCTCACTCTCCTCTCGCAGTATTTTCTCTATTACTTTCTCCCATACCTTCATACTATGTGACATGAGCTTTATCCCTCGATAGTGATTGCAGTCCTGTATATCACATTTTTTCTTGAAGATGGGCACTAGCGAACTATTGCACCATTCTTGTGGGATCCCTCCCTCATGCAACAACTTATAGAAGAATAAAGTTAGCCACATACATCCATCTTCTTTTAAACACTTCCATACTTCTACTAGTATATCATCTGGGCCCATAGTCTTCCCATTTTTCATACCTTGAACTGACTTTCTTACTTCATCCATGCTAATTTCCCTCACCAAACCCATATTTACTTGTACCTCTTTAAGCACACCATTCCATTTAATCTCTTCGTTCATTAGCTTTTCAAAATAAACCTTTCATCGTTCTCTTATTTCGTCATCTTTGTACAGAACCTTACCGGCGTCGTCTTTCATACATTTAATGTGAAGAATATCTCTCGTTCTCCTATCTCTTGCTTTTGTAATCCGGTAGAGCTCCTTCTGGCCTCTAGGGCTGTCCAGTGAGTCAAACAACTTCTCCTGCGCTTTAGCTCTCGAAACTGCTACCGCCTTTTTTGCCTTTCTCTTCCATTCTTTATAAATCTCCTTCTTATCTTCTTTCAAACTACCATACCACATACCATACCATACCTACCATACTCGTTTTCTACACCCTGATTCATTATTGTTTATAAGTTAAAATTAATACAACTTCTTCGATAGGCCTTAGCGAAGGCGAATCCTTAAAAAGCCTTGAGGCTACTGGTTGAGACCTTAATAACTCAAAGTAAATAATGTTCCATCAGATCCATGACTTGTGGAATTAATTACGAACCCCGACGACATAAAAACAATGGCATTCGACTGATAGCCTCTAATGGAGTATGCTATTATATAATTAGGGTTCTATATCCCAGCGGGGATTGAACGATTCTCATTTGATCTCGGTAACTACCCAGTAAATTTTACGTTTTCAGCTACATTAAATTCCTTCCTAAATCTTGCAGGCACTCGTCATAGGTGAAAAAAGAGAGGAATTTGGGCAGAACTTTTAATTTTATTGCTTACTAGCTTCTGGCCGCAACTTCGTCCGCGTGAAATTTCTTGATATCCCAACCCACCCATCGCATCATGTGCCTACGCTATCACTTCGTTTTCGCTTAGCGTTCTTTGTGACTTTTATTTTTTCTCTTTCCTAAGAGTCATAGCGTGATGTTAAATAGCCTATAGGCTCATGAATTAGGCTATCAAACGCAAAAAACGTATTTAAAAAATCCGATTGGTAGTTCAAGAGATTACCCCAACATACAAACAAACATTTTTTCCTGTTTATAATAATATTAGTATACCTAGATATAGATAAAACCATGACCTATTGAACGAATTTTTTCCAACTCTAATCTTTAATTATTATTATATTACTCTAGTTATACATATAATCACAATAGAACAAGCTCCTAAAAGAAGGCTACTTTATAAGCAGTCTTAGTAAAGTTTAGCACTTTTATCTACGAGCCTCTACTTTCTTCTTGACCACCGACCTGTAATTTTGAGAGTTTAAAAATAAATTTAATTAAAACAGTAAAACGGCAAGTGTCCGTTCCCAAGTGTACCGGGCGGTCATAATCTGGAGGGGTGGCCTCTAAAGCCAGTTAACTAGACTAACACTGCGCCCTCTTATTTATTTAAGGGCACGTTGGGAACTCAGGTGAAGGTTTCTTTCCCTCGGAACAATTTACGACAGTGCATAAATATCAATTTGCCTGTTACTTGCAATAAATTCACATTTTGATATTGTGGGCTTCGGTTTGAATGAGTGCGTCGCTCGCCATAATATTTATTTTTAAACCGTATCTCACAATAATTTGATTATGAGCGCAAAAATGAGAGTGGCACTTACGGTGTGAGCGTATATGTAACATTGTGTATGAAAAATTATTGTTGAAAGCCTTTGTTTACCTTTACACTTTGTTTTCTTGTTTTCTCAACAGCCTTTGCTAGTTATAAATACAGGATGATTTTTTGATATGGAAAATTGTAGCTGATATATTGTATACCTAAGAAGAAAATTCTGTAAAATATGGCAAATGAAGACGCATATTTTTTTTTTCATATAAATTAAAAGTTACCTAGTCACTACATACTAGCCTAGGGTACAAATCAGTATTCTCGTACTGTTCGAAGTTTTACGCAAAAAAGTTTTAAAAAAAAAAGCTCCCAGGAAGTTTAGGTACGTAGTAACTAGGCAACTTGTTCTCTTTTTGTGAACCAAATTACTACACTGTCTACTAGTGCCACAGTTGTTATGTAGTTGGTTGTTGAATGTTCATGAATTTGGTGTGTATTTGTTAGTGACAAGGCCCGGAAGGCTTGTACGGACTCCCTGAATAAATTGAATACTGATTTAATCTCGCTGTCGGTTCATTCGATTCGTGTAGATTTTGATCTTTGGCATTCTGAATATTAAATATTGTTCGATTTTGATCACTCGTATTCGTATACGCTTCATATTCACCTCCTATACACATGCAGTTGGAAAATTTCTGAGTTTGGTCAGTTATACCGCATAGACTTGCAATGATAGCGATTTACAGACCCAAATCAATATTTTTCTAAATTTATTTTACCGTTGAAAAGATGGAATTACTAGTTTTTGTACCCGCTTTTGGACATTTCAGTATAGTTAGAATGAATGCAAACTCACCTATTTAGTTTTCTCACTTAAAGCGACAGCGTGCCTAAATACATAAAGATGTCTCGAAAAATAAACAGCCATTTACCTTGCAAAAGTTAAAGGTTTTGTTTACCTTTAAAAGGCAATCTAAGCGCCCATCTTATACACGTTGGCGAAGAAAATTTCTTATATTTTTCGCCAAACCCCCGAACGGAGGGCGGGTTCAGTGTTGTGATTGATTTTACGCAATATTCGCCGGCCACGTCGCGATCTTTAGGCACTCGCAAAGTAAACTCAATTCAGGAAAAAGGCGGCCAAGGAGCTAGGGTCCGTTTTGCCTTCACTACTTTACTATAAATGCAATAAGAGTAAGGCAAATCTTTACTTTATTACCCGGAAAAGACGGCTTATTAAAATAAAATGGTATTAACGAAAATCGCTTAACGACTAGTGCTTACGTAAACTGTTTTAAAATGTACACGTATATTAAACTCATAATACATATTATTTTATTCATTCAGAAGACAACAAACGGTATTCTGATAATACTTACAAAAACTTTTATAATATTGACAATTATTTTTGTAAAGATGTTGGTTTTCATTTTAACATTCAATTTTACTGCACAGAGCACATTCACACAATGTGAAGAGCAAATTGTTGTTCTTTAGATGATATAAAAGAAAATCTTGTAACAAAATGTATAGTTCTACATTGATATACCATAGTATTTGGTCAATGATAAACGCGATTAGCTATAATTCCAGAATAGGTACGAGCAGAGGACCTGCACTCTTTACTAACAATAATTGCATAATGCAAATTAATAAGTACCTATGTAGATACAGTTAACATTTTTTCATTATTTACACCTAGTAAAATGGTAACGTTACACTCTGAGAATCAACGTAAAAAATCTCAGCACTTTTCTTGAGAGAATAATTGTATCATGAATATCATCAAATTGCGTCTCCAGGCGAGTATAATTAAAATGGATACAAAATTCAGAGCCTTCATAATTCAGCTCTTACCTACTGAGGTAGACGTGACAGATAAAAGTACAAATTAAGAAAAATGCGCTTAGTTTTTAAGACTGTTGAGGTGAATAAATACCTACCTATATAAATAACTACCTACTGTTTATTTTAAGATTATAATAGTAGTCGCAGTATTCGATATTTTCTTGTTTTAATACACCTACTAACATTTATTCTAAACATATGAGACCAATTTGAATTTTGAATGATACATCAAAATTAAAATTGGTCTCATGTGTTTAGAATAAATCGTCATGCGCCTAAGTAAGCGATTATTTTTACAACATTTTTACAAACAAGATCAAAATAAAAAGTAATTTATTCAAATTAGCCTGAGAATCAGCACTTTTCGAACGTCAAAATTATAAAAGACAGTCCCCAAAAACGCCCGCCCCTTATCACTTCCTAGTGCTGTCGCTGGGAAGAAGTGGCGCAACAAACTCCCCCAGCAGCACAGCTGTCTGTTCAGTTAGAAAATACTTGATTGTATACAATAATTAATAGAATAATAATTAATAATTAATTAATTGCCTTGTAATGTTAAGTAATTAACATTACAGGACACAGACCATTAAATTAAATTATTTGCCATATGTCAGCTAGCCACGCCATTATACCAACAAATATAATAAAAACTATACGTACTCAAGCTAAAAAATAATTAATTAAAATTAAAATGTAAATAAAACCTTACTACCTAAATAAAAGCTTCCAGACATAAAGGGCGTCAGCTTACATATTTATACATTGCTGGGTTCTGTTCACATACTGTCAATGTCACAAATGATAAACTAGGACCATCGAAGTAAAATAAATAAATAAGTAATACTAATAACAACAATAAAACCATGGTCAGAAAGACGACCAGTCACCACAAGCAGCACCCGTTCACGAGCATAACGCAAAGATCAGCCATGACCCCCCTCGCCATATTTGAAGGAAGGAGGCAACCCACCCCCGACGCTACCGCAAGCAGTGACATCTAAGGGAGCATGACGAACTTGCTGCCGGTTGTTCAAGTAAGAATAATATGATCAATCGTCGAGGTCACTAGCTAACCACATATTGCAATCAACTCATTAAAAAACATTAAAATGAGTAGATTGTGTCAATAATACATTAAAATTAAATTAAACTGAATTGACTTATACAGTCAAACTTATACAGTCGCCTGATTGCCGGGCGAGATCTTGAATGGGGGATCTCCACACCATACTGTAGTGTAGCACATGAAATCTCGAGCTGCCCATGTTGACTCGAGATTAAATTCTCTAGTTGAGAGTAATAAAACTACGTTATGACTTTTGGTTTGTAGAATGTGACCTAAGCATAACTAAAATCTCCTTAGTGCTGTAGATGAATAAAAGTATTGATAAATAATACCGTAAAAACAAAGTCATTGGTGATGTGAAATTGAAGGCGTTCAAGCTCGAGACGCCACTTTTTCCAGACGTCGTGTGTTTCAAATTGTAAATAGAAACAAACTTTATGCATCAGGCATAACATTACTTTTGCATTACAACCTTTAGGCGAAGAAAAAAATAGTATTGAAAAAACAATACATGTGTGTCGCTATTATTAGTGTTTACAAATTTTTATCTAATGATATTTGGAACGTCTTTATACCTTAAGAACATTGTTCTTCTAAATAAATAATTTTACCCTACCTTTCTCTAAAAAAAATTTTTCTAATACTCTAATAATTGGTGACTTATTGGCACGATCGCTGAATTTTAAATAAGTTGATAACATACCTAGAAGATTTAAGAAAACCCGGTAAATTTGATTATTATGAGCTAAAATCTATTGAAAAATTCGGTGAAAATAGCTACTATATGACATACGGAGTAAACGTAAGAGTAAAGTCCACGTCGAGGAAGTCGAGGAAAAGGAGACCGAATCCTCTGGCAAGGACAGAATCAGAGATATAATTTTTAACGATATTAAAGACAGGCCGATTGCAAAACTACGGAGATACGGCTTCAGGAAAGTTAAGTATGAAAAGTTAAGTTTTCTTACGAAACTACATCGTGTGGAATCTAAAGACATCCTTGAAAGAGCCAGCATTTGCCTGGACTTTGGAAAACGAGTGTCTGCACCTGCCAGCTCATTTGTCGTCGGATAATGATGTGGTTATAGAACTATCGTCACTGAAGATATACATAAAAATACTTATCATAAAAAGGCTTTTGTGCCAACCTGCCCGACAGAACGGTCGTTTTCAGCGCTAAAGTGGGTAAAGAATTAGGTAGTTAAATCTTATAAACCAATCTGGTAAATCTGTGTTCTTTTGTATTACCATACAAGAGGACAGGCTAAATTCACTCTTTATATACATATAAGTCAGAAATAATGCAGTGTTTAGACTATGGTGACGTCGTCCGTTCTTTTGCACAGAAGAAAGTTCGCCGTATGATTCTATAAATTTAACAGAATCATACGAAATACATAATTATTAAACGTACATTTTTTATGTTTATTTGTATAAAGTCGATTAATTTTCACAGGTATAAAGACTGATGAAAAATCAACACTTCATTTGAAAATAAGGAGTACTGCTCTGCAGTCTTTCTGGACACTTCACAGGCTTTAGACCGTTCCAAACCCTGCGAAATGTCCAGAAAGACTGCCAGGGAGCACTGAAACAAAAATGTCTGACAAAAAAAAATCGATCTGTTTCTGCGCTCCTACCTTAGTAAGAGATTCTTCCTAGTGAAGCGAAAATCTACGTGCGATCCACGACGGAATACCTTAGGGCTCTGTCCTGGGTCACATCCTGTACCTGTTATTTACTACCGACTTGCCGTTAGATAGAAATATCCTAACAGACACTTTTGCCGATGATGCGGCCATACTAATGCCTGGCAGAGAGAGGCCTCTCAAAACAGCCTCAAGCTGATCTCCGAACGGCTTAAAGATTTGCTTAAAGATTACCACTCATAAACTTTGATGTAATCTAATTCCTCTCACTTTCAAAACACATTACACAGAACATGTAGCTGTTGGTTGTTTATTACAAACGAATAAGTTTTATTAATAAAAAATCTTATTTAAGCTTCGACTATCAACCCTTATGAAGGTACCGATTACAATATTACGGGGAGTTATAATTATATCTGAGATTTATCTACAGCTATTCTGTAAGTTTACAACATTTATTTCACTGTAAACCAAAATTCAAAGTCAAGCACGGATAGTCCCTGTGAAAGCCGAAGTTATGAACTTAATTTCAAATAACGACCTTGAAGTTTTAAACAACTTTAATACTGTATAAATCAAGTTAAAGCTTCGGTAAACGATTTCAACGGTCCATTGCGAACTATTATCAATTTTGATTAACGTGTAGCATTTCCTTTGTGATTCCGATTAACGGTTAACGAGCAAAGCAAACCAGTTCAATAAGAAAGAAATACTCAGTAATATCATTAGGTGCAGCTCTACTACAGTGGTTCCGCAATCCTACGAGAGGACGTAAAACTTTACGGTCAACCCGACAAACGCGCTGTGATAATCGAATGAAATTCCGCCGTATGTACTCGAACTGGCGGCCGCCATAAAATGTCATGACGAATATTTTCAAATGGCCCACGTAAATGGCGGTTATGGATTCTATTTTAAAACGTTTTGGTAACAGCTTTTTGTTAGTCATGCTTTGATAGTTACCTTAATAGTTTCGGGAAATTACATATCACTTAAAAACGCTGTTTTTTTACCGTGCTTTATTGATAACGAGTTTTTATGAGAATATTCAAACAGTTCCCATGATGATACTTATTGAAATGACGCCGCAAACTTTCCTCCAATATACATATAATATGAGTTGGTACTCCCATCGTCAACCGGATACTATAATGGGTTTGTAATCTGTAACGTTATGTGCAGTATTGCGGCAAAACTGCTATAATACCGCAGTTTCGGTGTCGATAAAATGAAAATTCTTCAAGAGGAAAATTTCTCGAGGTATATAACCTGCGCAAAAGTTGATCGTTTCGTGATACATGTTTAGTTGTTAGCTAACTCTTTGCTTATAAATCCGGGAATGTTTCATAACTCGACGGTAGGGCGGCCCCGAATGAGGTGTTAGGCTCCTGTACTATAAATATTATTTATTACCTTCTACGAAAGCTTGGGGAATTCGAAATACGACGAAAATATTCCAAGAGATAACGTTTCGTCTATATTCATGTTGACTTCAGCAGCTTAAAGTTGTAAGTAGCAGAACTGCAACTTAGCAATGGATTTACTATCGCTTCGTTGTAAAATTCAAGTTTAACAAGTCGTTATAAATAGCTGCACGCTGTACGGTGTGCAATTTAACTCTTTTATTTCGGTCCAATCACACACCTAACGAGTACCAGTAAAGCAATTTTGTTCAGTGAATACAGATCACATTTGGAATAATAGGGGCCGAAACTGGAACCATTCCAATCTCTTTGGATGTGATCTGTAGTTTAGCGCCATTTTGGGATCTGCCATTTGTACGACGTGAATGTCACCTTGTGACACAACCTTGACCGCCTCCGATTATCGCCGAGATATGAGAAACAGAATAAGATTTTATTATCATGTTTCCTACTTCAGAGCATATAATAGCAATTTATAGCTAATGCATTCCTTTTTATCTGTATTAGTAAGTCGGGTTTATCTTAATTTTTTATTAAACTTATGTCCATCCAAATAAGTTCTCCCTTTTTCACAATGAAAAAGTTATTTTAAAAGTTCTAGTTCATTCTAGTCAATAGTCCTTTTAAACGAATTAATAGCAAAGATTGGCGCATTTCCATTGGTGATAGGCACCCCATTAAAGAGACTGCAGTGACTATTAGCCCGACCAACGTTTTCTCCGCAATCTCTTTCGTGTCGACATTTTATTATCGGTAGAGTCAGCTCTGTTGTAATCCCCGGCAAGCGGTACAATTTACGATTTATAAAACCGCCATTTTCTGTTGTAAAGCAAAACGATAAAGAGAATAGTAAGGCTCGACTTGGCGATGCTCACCTCGTTCTTCGTCACCCTTTTATCTTAATATTCACTGATATTAAAAAGTTAATCCGAAACAACAGCATGGATAGAGTCGCTTTAAGCTATATCTTTGTGTTGGTAGCACTGAATTTGCTTACCATTTATTATTACGGGGTTGAATATGAAACGATGAAATAGAGGCGATAATCTAACTGACTTATACTTTTAAATGTTGAAAATAAATAGTGCCTTAATAGTGCATTTTATGTGCCTATTTGAAATAAATGATTTGACTTTGAATAAAACTGTAGCAATAAAATGCTTGTGAAGGTATTATTATCTATATTTGTAGCCGATAGGATTTTTTAAAGAACGCAACGCACATTTCATATGTCAAACTAGTGTCCCAACGATATTTGACGCTTTAAATAATTTGGTTCTTAAATACTATAATAATGGCGAATAATAACATAAATAGTGAACTGTTGAAGGCAAAAAGAAAACAATCTGGAAATTGGGACACTTTAGAAAAGTTATGGTCATTTTACTAGATAAAAGATTTGTCGTTTTACATAATAACCACACTGTTATCATTTGTGATCAAATTCGTGCACTTTACTTTTCCGATTTTATTAAAAAGCTGTATGAAGGGGTTGTTTCCATAATAGAAAACAAAAACACTGTCACGAATACCAACAAAAATAAAACCATTGCTTTGCAAGCGAAGCGGTCGCAAAAAGGTTCGTAAAATACCATGTTTACATATTATACGAATTAAAACGGAAACTGCCATTTGATGAAGTGACAGATCAATGTCTTCATTCATGTCTACAATATGACAATATAATACAGCGAGTGCAACTACTGTGTATAATTTTACATTTTCCAATGAGACACTACAACCGTGTACTACATAGTTGTAGTGTGTCATTGAAAAATGTAAAAGATGTAGTAGACATCGGAACCTCTGTTTCCAAACTCCAAAACACCTTGCAATTGTGTTTCTAGTCACTATAATTATGTAACCTATTATAAGATTCCTCTTTCGCACTGCTGGGATTTTGGATTGGTGTGGCATGAGCATACAATACTTAGCGAAAGCGTACGTCTAGTTAGAGGGCATCTGTTGGACTGCCAAGTAGCAGTCGAGCGATCTCGCATATCTGAGGGGCAATTCTCGTAATTTTAAGAACGTTCACAGTCTGATCTTAGTCTTAATCTGTCAAAAAATACTTCTAATTTATTAACCTACATTTTGACAAGTTTTTGAGATTTGTTTGTCGCCGAGATGAGACTGCGACTAGTTTTTGAACGTTTTAAATTACGATAATTGGCCTTCTGAAAGCACACCCGCATGCACGAGATGGGTAATAGCCTCGGGCTCGGGTAGTTTTGGTGTCTTAACGACTATGAGCGTGGAATTTTGGTACACATAAACCATAGTCTCTCAATGAGGGAGGGGTTATTGCGAAGGTTGTTGAACACGATCTTGTTTTCAATTGTATACTCGAATCTGATATACTGCTCCCTGGTCAGGAAGATTCCACAATGATTGCGCATGGTGACGATCAAGCTCTGTTATAATTATCTGTATGTAATTAACACTATATACTATTACCACGTTGGATGGCAATGCTGATTCTTTGGGCTAAAAATAGGCCAGCCCTCTGGTCACCTGAAGAGTCAACCAAACGCTTGGCAATGTCCCGAAAAATTCGATTAGCACTTGGACCCCAAGGCCCTAGTGTTTCAACCCCAAACAGCTCAAACATATCTTTCCCAATAAGGTTGTTATATTTGCGTTTGAGATTTTCTGCTCCTGCAGCAGACACACCAGCACAGCCCACCGTGCTGGGAAGATGGGATTGCGCGAGGGTGTGGACACAGGTAGCATCCCACACCAAAGGACTACCCAACTTCCAAGGCATTATGGTCATTCCATGTGGACACTAACAATACTAACATATATACCTACATTTATATTTGTATAAAATATATTTATACATAGGTACATATTTACTTTTAGGACACGTACATTTACAAGTGACGCTACAGTGTACACAAATAATTCGTTGTCCTTATCCTGAATTTCCTAGTAAACGGCTAATGAAGTCCCCGTTTTCAAATCTTCATAGTATTTGGCTTTTCCTATAAATCCTTGCATCGTGTGTGCTGCCTCTTTTTTTTTTTTTGGGTGGGAAATCATCAAATGACCTCTCCCGCTCTGGGCTGAGCGGAAGGGCGTGTCAGACTTTTACTGACTAAAACCCACCCGTGTTCCTTCAGTTGCCTGTGCCAGGGGCCACGGTATCTCTTTCGAACAACCCGCCGCCCTGGCAGGCATCGGCCCTAGCGGACCCCATCAGTTTGTGCTGACATCTCTTTGAGGCGCGCGTGGAACACAACGCGCCGTCGACCCGGGCCTGGTCGTTACCGGGCGGCGAGCTGCCCATTGCTCGCCGCCCGCAAGCCCGCGCCTACGGTGGCCGGGAGTCAGCTGTTGACTTCCGTCCAGGGCGTCTCTTGCGGCGACTAGGGGCGTAAGGGCCCCTACGTGTGTACGGATGCGGGGCGAGTCGGTAGTGGACATCTCGTTCGCCAGCCCCGCTCTGTCACAGCGTGTCATTGACTGGCGCGTCATGGAGGAGGTGGAGACCTACTCGACATCGCCAACGCGTTCAACACCCTGCCCTGGAGCTGCATAGGGGAGGCACTCCGGTATCACTGAGTGCCGACTTACCTCCGTCGAATAGTCGGGGCGTATTTGACGGACAGAGCCGTCATCTACCCCGGTCGCGACGGGAATAGGAACCGGCGAGAGATGTCGTGCGGTGGACAGGGATCGGTTCTGGGGCCGCTCCTGTGGGACATCGGTTACGACTGGATGCTGCGGGCCGACCTCCCTGATGGCGTCAGTGTAGTTTGCTACGCTGACGACACGCTGGTCCTGGCGCAGGGGAGGTCGCATCAGGCGGCGGCCGGCGCGATGACACGCGGGGTTGCGATAGTCGTGGAAAGGATCCGGCAGTTGGGTTTCGAGGTGGCATTGCACAAGTCCGAGGCCATGTCCTTTCATGGGCCCCGGTACGGGCCACCTTCGGGATCCCAACTGATGGTAGGAGGGGTTCACATCGGCGTCGAGACAACGATGAGATACCTGGGTCTCGTCCTCGACAGCCGGTGGAACTTCGTCGAGCATTTCCGACGTTTGGCCCCCAAACTGGAACGGGCCGGGCGCCTTAAAGCGGCTCCTGCCCAACCTGAGGGGGCCAAACGCCTCCTGCTGGAGGCTTTACGCGGGGGTAGTGCGGTCCATGGCCCTATATGGGGCCCCGGTATGGGCGCGTTCACTGCGGCTGAGAGCCGCACACTACCTGAACGCGCCCCAAAAGGTGGTAGCCATAAGGCTTATCCGGGGATACCGCACGATCTCGGGCGAGGCAGCAAGCCTCCTTGCCGGACTGTCGCCATGGGATCTGGAGGCGATAGTCCTCGCGCGCTTGTATGACTGGCGCGCGGAAGCACTACGTCGGGGGGAAACTCTGCACCCGCGGCAAATCGCAGCGGAGCGGACGGACCTCCGGCGCGATCTCATGGCGGAATGGAAGGTGTGACTATCGCAACCCAGCGCAGGGCACGCCACGATAGCGGCGGTAAGACCCCTCTTTGAGGAGTGGCTAGAGAGGCGTCACGGCGCTCTCACCTACCGCCTGACGCAGGTCCTCTCCGGACACGGATGTTTCGGGAGGTTCCTGCACATAATCAGCCGGGAGGAGACGCCCGGGTGTCACCACTGCGAGGATCGCCCAGAGGACACGGTGGAGCATACGGTGGAGGTCTGCCCCGCTTGGGCAGAGCACCGCCGTGTCCTCGTAGAGGCGATCGGCAGCGGCGGCGACCTCTCGCGTCCGTAGATTGGGTAGGAGCCGCCTCAAGGCAGCCCCGGCCCGCTCCAGTCCGGGAGCCAAACGTCGGAAGTGGTCCACAAAGTTCCACCGGCTGCCGAGGACTAGTCCCAGGTACTTCATCGTCAGCTCGACGCCGATGTGAACCCCTCCTGCCGATATTTGTGAACCCGACGGTGGCGCGTCCCGAGGACCATGAAAACACATGGCCTCAGACTTGTGCAAGGCCACCTCGAGTCCCAATTGCCGGATCCTCTCGACGATTGTCGCAACCCCGCGTATCGCTGCTTCGGCCGCCGTCTGGTGCGACCTCCCCTGCGCCAAGACCAGCGTGTCGTCAGTGTAGCAAACCACGCTGACGCCGCTAGGGAGGTCGGCGCGCAGCACCCAGTCGTACCCGATATCCCACAGATGCGGCCCTAGGACTGATCCCTGTGGGACACCGCATGATATTTCTCGCCGGTTCCACTCTCCCCGTTGACCGGGGTAGATGACGGCCCTGTCCATCAAATAAGCCTCGACGTGTGTGCTGCCCCTCCAGTGTCATTATCTCTTATGATCGCACACCGCCCGAACAATTAAGGATGAAAATCCGTTTCTGTTTATATACTATTGAGCACTATCACCACCAACTTTTTAAATTTTCGTATGTGTACAATCGATAACACCAATCACATTTCTAAAGCCATAAATGTTCCTAATCCCAGAAACATGCTCTCAATCTTCAAGAGTCCCAAGCATGTTCATATATGTTGCCGCTTTATTTGCTAAAGTGAGAGCCACTCTTCAGCATACATTCGTAATGAACTGTTGGCTAAGTCCATGAATGTCTGCTGCGTCATCTTGAACTTCTTGCCTACCCAACATCCTGAGAGCAGTACAAACTTGAAGTTCTACAGCCAGCCCGCCACCACTAGCTTGCAATTTGATATCACTTCTAAGCTTAATCAACAATTGTCCGGACATATATTTTACTGAATCTATATCAAAATTCTTTGTCTTATGTAGTAAAAGGATCGAAACGATTTTCGTAACATTTCCTTCGTCTTGGTGGCTCTTCACGGTCCATTTCATCAAAAACATCGAAATAATGCAAATAATCCATCATAAACTGACGAAGACTGAGATTTTGATGCGAACGTTCCTAAAAATTTGTAAAATTGCCCACCCGATCTCCGGTTACTACGGTTACGCGCTCACTATACAAGGGTTGAGGACTGAATAACAGTTGTGTAAGTTCTGATACAATAAAAACTCCCGTTATAACAGATGTGTACAATTAAACTGTCAAAGATCTTTAATTGGTAGAGTAAGCGTTATAACTCCGGTTTACGTCGTCTGTGTAAATTTTTATTAGTAAGGCTCTTAGGGTCAGAACACATACACACGCTACGACATCGCATCGTGGCAACAACCGACGTTGTTACAGACATGTTTAAATAACTATTTTTATTGATAACTATCTTTCTGTTTACCGTTTACATCTGAAACAAGTTGTAAGGACTAGTTATCAATAAAAAATAGTGTAACAACGTTTTGGCCTTCAAATCTATTCAGCAGTGCTAACTCGATGCCGTATGGTCGAGAGGCAAAGACCTTGCCCCTAGACTCGCTCGTATCATAACAAGTCCCCTTTTTAACAAACATGAAAAGCTACTGTTTTATTTTATACTTATCCTATTAATATTAATCAATTAATAAATGCCTGTTATGAATGTACACGCCTGTTAACGTCTAATGATATGAAAACTACATCGGTGTTAAACTTTTTACCTAATTACAGCTTCATAATATGCATTAAATAACATTTGAAGATTTCATAGATTGAAATTGAAAACCAAACATATTCACCAAGCTATAGTGTAAGATTACCTGGCATTGTATGGAATTTTTATACAATGAGAATTTAGTCTATAGTTACCGTCGTCGCATACGAATAGGTATGCGTACGCGCATAGGAACGAACCTACACCTACGAACATGTTTTAGCTTCTTCATAAAATTATTTAACGTCAGTCCTCCACAAGCCGATCGACCTAAAATCTTTTAAATGCTGTTAGATAATTATGAACTCAAACTCGAAACTCTTCTCTCTCTCAACTTCGTTATCACATTGAATATTGTGAAGCACGTTAACTACACGACTATAGTCACATAAGTCGGCATCCATAGGTTGAAGTCAAATGGAAATATCAACAGCTAAGTTTGACACTCGTAAGTATTTCAAAACTATTAGTTCCCGGTACCTTTATGAATAACTCGAGGCTAACCCTCAATGGTCTTATGAAACTATAATGTGAAGGAGATTTATTCCAATTACAGAAACCAACACTGTCTAAAATGAAGTATTTGTAAGTATCCGGATCAATGAACTCTCGATAAGTCGAAAATACCTATGGGATAGTGGGAAATATTAAATTTAAAAATAAAATAAAAATTATAAATTATTATATTATTAATTATTTATTTTTATTATAAAATTAATTTATTTAAATTCTTGGAAATATTAAATGTACCTATAGCATCTGTATAATTGTACCCAATGTTCACAAAATGAATAAATGAATTGGAATTTGAATCTTGTAGTAGGTATTAACTGATATAGCTGCTTCCCGGAACTTGTTTGACACAAAACAACCTAAAGCAATTAGTTAAGAAAATAATAAGACTGCCTGGAGGCAACAATTTTTTAATTGTGCAAGGATGAATAAAATTGTTAAAGTAGAATTTCATATAATTTAATCAGGTCAATCCATAAGTACTGAGAAGTATCCAGTTATCAGATTCGTGTTCTATTTCAAAGTTCAAAGTACGAAACTAAAATGTGGCCGTAGTCATTTTCCATTTATTTAATTAGGAAGAAGCCTGTCTAAAAATCTCTAACCATGTTTTTGACCAGACCAGCAACCTTTACACTAGTCAGTATCCTTTACGCTGGCCAAAAGTTTAAGTTAAGTTATTAGGGATTAATTAATTTGTTAACATTATTTGCGAAATCATGAATTATTGTGCGATGTTTTAACTAACTCATTACAACATAATTATTTTGTTGCAAAACGTTTATCACCTAGTTTACTATGAAATTGCGGAAAATTCTCCATACCTGAAAATTGGTAAAGCAAAATTAAATTATTTAGATACTTTAAGTAGGTAGGTTCCGAACAATTATCGAAACCTTTATAATCTCACTTTCTTGTCCGTATGTCACAGAGGTTTTTTTCGCGATCTTTGAAACTGGAATTTAAAGATGGTTAGTCAAAGACCAAATATTTTTTTTTTAGATTTATTTGCGGGGAAGGTGCGATCTTAGAAAATAACATTTTTTAATTAACATGTCGTGTTAGGTATCGTAAATAGCTTACTTTAAGGATTACAAATATTATAAGAAAACAAATTTTCTTATAATATTTGGTTTAGCGGTCTTGAAGATATAGCCCAAAATTTGCAAAAAATTACCGTCCCTAACCTCCTAAGTTTATAACACTAAAGTGTTTTTTTACCTGTTTTGGTTGAGAATATTAACAGAATCCATTTTGGCTGAACCCTATCTTTTAAGATACAGGCTAGTCCTAGTTTAAAAGATAAGTCTACTATTGCATATAAATGTAAATATTATTTTTCAAACAATGTATACAGTGCAAAGTGCTATGTTTTAGTGAAATAAATATTTTATTAATATCCATTATTATTATTAATAGAGTTATTATATTAGATATTGATCTATGTATATTTTACAGGAAAATTATAGCGGTATTTGACACTGTTATGATTTAATTTAAAACAAGTACCGACAATAGTTGCTTACTTACGAAGGCCTTTTAAACCTATGTTTTATTTATTTTTTATCAATTTTTTTTTTTGGATCTAGTATGGAAAAGAAAGACATGTTGCGCCGAACCCATATAAATTGGGATAATGGCAGGAGAGTGATGACTTAGCTGAACTATATAGTGCAGGTCGTTGTTTTCCTTGGAGTACCAAGGAAAACAACGACCTGCACTATATAGTTCAGCTAAGTCACATTTTAAATAACTTAGTAAAGTTATTTAAAATGTATAGTTTAGGAGCTGGCCAGCGACTGTTCCAAAAACTGCTAAGTACTGTTTGGTTCGGAACCTTAATTGTGTGGCGACCCGACTCGCTCTTTTTTTTTTTTTTTTAATTATTTGTCCTATAAGCCGCCGTTACACAGAAATGCTGCTTTATAGCAAAAACAGATGTGGCGTAAATTTTTTCTAATACAACAGACTTTCTAATCAGCTCAACCACGACCTATTAAATAACAAAACATAAAATTCGAAAAAAAGTACTTACGATTCCATGTATTCCTAATTAGGTATATATAGCCGAATCATAATTCTGAATTGTATTTGCCCTAACGAAGTAAAGTGATTACCAGGGTCAGATAAACGTATACGCAAGTCGACTTAAACATAGTTTTCTATAGAATTGAGTGCGGGTGACAGCTCATTTATTGACTGTGAGATTCACAATGGCTCTGGTATGGTACCTCCATTAGTCAGTCATTCATACAATACGAAATTATTCTGCTCTCTTGTTTTAACGTGACACGTGAAGTGTATGAAGTGGCATACTATTTTTTTCCACGAGTTGTAATTGAGAAATTTCACTTTTAAATGCTGCAGAAGTACTAAGGCCCGTATTAATAAACCTCACTCAACGAGGTACTCAAGTGCTATATCATATGATACGTCATTATTACGATATCAACATCTAAAGATCATTGCTAATTAATAGACACATGAATACAGTATCTCAGTTACCAAGATCAGCTCCTCAAGGTGCTGTACTTGAGGGCTTGATCTCGAGTACGATTACGTCACATTGACCGAAGTTTTAAGGGCTCTATCGCAGAATACCAGATTCTCAACATACCAGATTCTCAAAATACCATATTCTCTGAATACCACATTCGCAATATACCAGAAGTACAGTTAAGTGAAAAATTGTTTCTGGTAAATACTTAAGTATAATATGTAAAAATAAAGAAGAATAAATCAAATTATAGGTGCCCATTTGCACCAAAATAACAATAAATCGTGAACAACAGAAAGAACAAAGTAAAATAAACTAAAACAACACTTCAGGTTTTCTTCAACGACGTCTTATAGTAGCTAATAGATTTATACACTCGGTAACTGTGATTTTGTTGGTCATGCAATCATTAATAATGTTATTAATTTTTTTTATCTTTTGCCATGTCCTTTGCGTTTCTTTTTTATCAGGACAGTGGACGGCGTTTCTTCTCAATGTGATTCTTTTTTGATGTGCTTCAAATTTCATTCTCTTTAAAAATTGTAAAAGGGAAGGATTGGGAGGAATGATGGCGTTAGTTCTTCAGTGCCAACCTTCTACGGCGGTAGTCGTTCTGTTTTTTTTCACCGTAACAGCTGTACACTTCATTAGTTATTTGTTGTGTCCATTGACTATTGAAGTAATCCAGAAATTTTGATGAAATCTCATTGACTGGTGTCATTTCAGTTATAGCGAGGTATGCTTCGGGAATAATTACTGGAGGAAGGAATGCTAATTGTGAGCAAAGATGTGTTATTTCGCGGCCTTTATCGGATTCACTAAATTTTAACTTATAGCTCATCCTTTCGACAGCTTTCCAAAAATGGTAATAGCACCCTTTGATCTTCACATCCGGATATATTTCTTTCACGGCTTGTATAACAGCAACTTCAAAGTCACATTTATATACTGCCAACTCCATTCCAAATTGTTCTTTAAGTATTGAAAATATACGTTCGTATGTGCGTTGAGTTTTATTTGGCAGTAACGCGTAAATTAAAGGTACAAAACTAATTGTATCTTCACTGCGTGCTAAGTCCACATGAAAAGTGTACATTTGATAAAACGGTTTTGGAGACACTTTAAATGTACCGTCACCGTATATCGTATGTACTGACTTTAAAAAGTCGCCGAGTTCTTTGGCCATTAAAGTGCCAAAAATCAAAATTCTGTCATTTGTTTCATGATTATAATCATCGTACAAAAAAAAATCTTTTACAATATGTTCCGGCAATTTCACATCCTTTGAATTGGTACACGCTGTTCGGGCTAAATTTAAATATTTGTTTGGTGCCCTATATAAGGTGTCCTTTTTTGTGATAAATTCCGGTATTTCATGCTCTAGATTTTTAAATTTATCTCCATCCAAGAAATGTTTTTCAAAAATGATTTTGCACCGATTTGAAATTTACACATACCTCTTTTTTGCAAACGTCCATGCAGCCGTCTATGACATTCCGAATGTTGTCCGGTTTACATGTATGCCTCCCATCCCTTATTATTTTATTATTCGCATCCAAAAAAATCGAGGTATTACATTCCTTTTGTCTGAAACAACGCCAATTCGTTGTTCCAGATTGGTTCTTTAAACAGAAATTGTACCTGAACCCTGCATGCAGTAACGCTGGTTTGCCTTTCTGACTTACTATAAATTTCATATCACTTTGATCCATTTTATTCAATTATTAAGTAATAAAATACATAAATGTGAAAAACTTAGGAGAAGACTTTTCAACGTCATGACAATGTCAATAAAACAAAACAGGTAATATAGGAAAACCAAACAGTATTTATTGCTAAATGTGATGTGCTGTTGAATGTGTTTATTGCTATGCAATCTATTTGCTGCAAAAAGTAGCTTGGTTTTTTTTTAATAATATAAATATTTAGATTCTGACTGTCCAAAATCTGATATATTGAGAATCTGATATTTTGAGAATATGGTATTCTGAGATCGAGTCGTTTTAACAATCACTCATAACATTTCATTATTGCTATGTCGTAAGATTTAATGAAATACTTGTAAATATTTATTATGCTACCCATCAAATCTTATGAATGTTTATTAATTAGGAGAGTTGGATTAAAAGCTCATATGTTAACGCCACGTCATTATATCTTTCATATTTAGCGCGCAAGTTTAATAATTTACCTTGATTAGATTCAAGTTTGTAAATACGATAATCGCCATTTTGATAACAGTGGTGGTCGAGGCTAAAAATCATAAAAATTGACGATTTCGAACATCCTCACTCCAACACAGGGGCAGTGAATAATACATCATTTAATTATTTGACGAATTCATCCATCGTTCAAGGTAAATACACACATCAAAAGTGTCTAGGGATCAAGTACATTTTTAACTATAAAAAAATATCCAATTAATATTTACCAAATCTAGTCTTCCAGGCTGGCTTCTTACTTTAATTCCTATGTTAAAGGTAAAAACATATCCCTATATTTTGTAAAAAATTTAAAATTTTGCAATTTTTGCAAATTGTGGGAAATTAACATAAGTTAATGTCGTCAATTAAATGGCAAAAAAGGCAAAGAAGAGGATTTTTTAAATTTAAACTGTAAAGAAAAAAAAATCTATGTTTCCACCATTAACACGATCTCACCATCACAACGATTTAATTTAATTTAATTTATTTTTCAAATAATCGGATAACAGTGATCCATATTGTTAATAAAATACCTTATACCTAGTGTTAGTATACACATAAATTAGGACAAGCATTTGGGTATGAGCCACTCCGTAAAGAAAACGAAACTAGTTTCTCAACCGGTCATCTTCTCCACAAAATGCCTCATAAAAGGGGAAAACACATTTTCATTTACAGTTTTTAGAATGCTGTTGCCACTGGCCCGAGTTCTAGCTGCCACAGACGCTATTTTCTTCCGCACAGTTGCGTGGAAGCCGTCAGTACGGTTCTGCGTAAACATCTCTGACGCACTACAGAACCGGGGCAGCCTCAAGAGCATTCTAAAAACATTGTTGTATTGGACGCGCAGGACATCCAGCGATCTTTTGGTGTAGTTGATCCACAGACCACCCGTGTACAGACCCTGACAATATGCTTTGAAAAGCGTTATTTTTACCTGGTCCGTGCAGCGGGCGAATCTGCGAGCCAACATATTACCGCGGACCGCCAAAGCCCTGCGCTCCCTCTCAATATCCACATTATCTTTGAGGTCATCGGTAAGCATATGTCCCAGATATTTGAATTGTTTTACTCTTCTTATGCTCAAGCCATTTAGGGTAAAGTTAGGTGAGTAAGTTGTACACTTACCGGCGACCCCAAAGACCATGTATTCACATTTCTTCACGTTATACACGAGCCCATGCCTAGCCGCGTAGCCCTCGCAAACTCTCAACATCTCTCCAATAGAACCTGCAGTCGGGCCCAGCAGCACCATGTCGTCCGCATAGCTGATGCTGTTAATATTAACACCACCCACCCGACAGCCGACACGCATACTGCTGAGCTCGACTATGAGGTCATTCACATATAAGTTGAAGAGCCTGGGTGAGGTCAACCCTCCCTGCCTCACCCCGCACTCCAACCCATAAGCCTCAGAGAGAATGTTGGACCACTTTACATGGTTCATTTGGTTAGAATACCAAAATTGCAAAACCTTAAGGACTTCCGCCGGTACATTCCTGTCCCCCAACTTCCTCCAGAGCACATCATATGACACAAGGTCAAAAGCCCTGGAAAAATCCAGGAAACAGGCATACACCGGCGTTTTACGATCTGTATAATATTGGACAGTATTCTTGAGACTTAGGATTGCACTTTCAGTGGACAGCCCAGGTTTAAACCCAAACTGTGAGTCGTGCAGGTCCAGATATTTGTCCAAGCACGAATCAAGCATACTATCCAATATCTTAGCAATGGTAGTTGCAAGTGAGATTGGCCGGTAGTTTCCCCTGTCCGAGATATCCCCTGTCCTGTTTTTAACAATCGGTACCACAATCGTTCTCATTAGCTCTGCCGGTAGGTACGAGTGACTAATGCACATTGAATAAAACAGAGACAGGACCCTCGGCAGGTGAATACCAGCATACTTAAAATGCTCGATGCTGAGTCCATCGTGTCCGGGTGATTTACCTCTACACATGTTTTTAACTACCGCCCTGACCTCTTTCGTCGAGAAATACGTTACCGGTTTCACTCCCTCACGGAAGGACTCAGCACCGGTCATCATACCTGAGGGGCCAAGGGGTGATCGCATTTTAAAATGTTCCATGAACATATTTGCAATATGCTTTGGGTCATTCATTCCACCGACGCTCACCGGCAGCCCAGGCTTGGTATCCAGCTTACCTGTGGCTTTCCAAAACTTATTAAAGTTGTTTGCGGCTCTTTGCTCGGCTAGAAAATCCATTTTTAGTTGTTCACTATTACTTTGGCACCATTTATGACGACCCTTAAATATTTTCCGGGTCTCACACATTTCTTCATAAATTACTCCAGAGGTCGGTCTATTATGTACTACCCACTCTCTGAATTTAAGCCTGGCCTCTCGGTAAGCGTCCCGTACATGCTTGTTCCAGCCACACAACACTCTGCCCCTCCTTGGCTTAGGCCTAACCCTCTCTCTCGTCACTACAGCTGCGTCACTCAAGATATCTACAATAGTTTTATATAAATTGTCCAAGATACCTTTATGTTCGATCACATTGCAAGACCCATAGCTACACTTCTGAAATTCATGAGGAAGATCGATGTTGCGCAGCCTATCATTGCATAAATTACGATATTTTGTAATTTGCGAGTCATCCCTCTCACCCCACGTCACATCAGAATAGCGAAAATGTTGCATCGTTATCTTTGGTCTAACTAAATTCAGGTCACACTCGATATATAGTGGTAGGTGGTCAGATAAAAATACATCCTCTTTTATGCCTACCCTAACAATAGTTTGCCACGCTGATAAAGACACAACACAATGATCTAGCCATCTTCTGCACCCGTGTGCTTCGCTAACAAAAGTGTAGTTATTGGCTGCATAGCCTAGCTTCTCTATATCAGCACAAAGCCAGGTTTGATCAGCACAGAAACTTATGAGTTCCCTGAAAAACAGCTCATGAGGATGCGCATTAAAGTCACCCAGAATAAAAACGGTTTCAACACCTTCACTCTCAACAACTGCGCTGATCTCACCTAGGACTTCCGTGAAAATAGCCAAGTTGTCGGAAGAGTCAATTGGCATATAGACTGTAACTATAATAACGGAGCGACCGCTAGTAGTAGCTTTTATAGCTGCTAGACGAGGGCTCGTGCATTCTATTATGGACACAGATTCAAATATTCCCTTCCTCCAGAGAATGGCCACTCCCCCATACGGCCTCCCTACGAGTAAACCCGCAGACGTGTCAACAGCCGATTTACCGGTATACTCAAAGTTATCACAGATGGTTCCTAACAAAGGAATGTCATGAGGGAGAAGCCACGTCTCTTGGAGGGCTACTATATCTGACATCTCACAAATGTTCCTTACACAGTCAATTGAGCGTTTAACAGACTTACAATTGAAACTAACTAATTTACAACACTTATTATGGTTATTGTTCATAGTGTATATCATTTACGACTATAACCTGTTTTCTTCCTCATTCTTTTGATACGTAAAACGCACAAAACGCCTAAAAGTTATGCCATCTGGCCACAATTCATTATTTAAAAACAAGTTAAGTTTCGTTTTAGAGACATACAACTTATAAGCATTATATTTCTTTGTAGCTTTTATATTTATTGTTTTTTTTGTAGCTTTTATATTTATTGAGGGTAACACTCTCATTCGTTTTTTCTAGTATGTAACTTATTATGTCCTGCTCACTCGTTTCCTTGCTTACGTTCGAAATTAGCAAAGGCACCTTAACGTCAGCCGCACGCTTAAAATCAGTTCATCAAAAATCAGTTTATCTGACCCTGGTAATCACTTTTCTTCGCTGGGGCAAATAAAATTCAGAATTATAATACGGCTATATAACTTATTAGGAATACATGGAATCTTCAAATACAAATATTATTATGGTTTCAAAGAAACAAAAAACAGCCACACATTGTAATTAAGATTCGAACTCAGACTTCGTTAATCGAGAATCCATTGCTTAGCCCAAACAGCATCCAGCACATGTTACATTTACGCGAATTTTAGCAAAGCAATGGTAAGTACAGGTCGCCACTATGACGCGTATATTAAATACAACACAAATATAATGTTATTTCGCGTAGTGCAATGTCAGTTCATTAGTGTGTGTTATCTGTGGAATGTTGAGACATCGCTCATACACGCACACGGACACGCACTGGCTGTATCGTGCTCGCACAGTTCATAGCAATGTAGTCCTTAGCATGCCACTGGAGTTTTGAGCGATACTGTACCTCATTTATTGAATTTCACCCGACCTGTTTCTACATTTGAATTTAAATTCGGAATGCGCTCGCTGTTCAACATTATTTAAATTGATTGGACAATTATTTATTGTTGATTTTATTTTGATACTTTCTGATAGTTTGCGCGACAGAATCACCAATACACTTTCTAGGTAGGCTTAGCATAATTTTGTTTGAAAATGATGATAAATTAATTCTATAAATTAGGTATTCTGCAAACACTTAACATTGCAAAAATTTTTGTTAGTTAAAAGGGTTTTTATTCAGTTTCAAAAATTTTTTATGCGAGTATCGATTAGGCTGTGTGCAAGTTTTGAATCGAAATAAGAAAGTTGGGTGGACGGTCAGCACTAAAAAGTATCACGTTGCAACATAATAATTTTTAGTCATTTTAAGGCCAATTCTCGTAATGTAAAACGTTCAAAATCTAGTCACAGTCTCATCTCAGCGACAAACAAATGTGAAAAACTTGTCAAAAGGTAGGGAAATTAGAAGTAGGTATTTTTTGACAGATTGAGACTGCGATCAGACTGTGAACGGTCTTAAAATTACGAGAATTACCCCTAAGATTTGATCGTGTTTTTTTATGTAGTTTATGTACGAAAGATGGTAAAAGTAAGAATGATAATATTTTTATTTTTCCTTTTTGCATAGTTTCAGCAAGAGAGTAGGTGGTTTATGTACATATTTTAAGCGAATTGAAGTAGTCTACTTTTTGGATAGGTGTAGTAATACCTATTTTATACAACTTTCGCAGTAGACTAACGCAGTTTGGGCGATCCCAACATATAAATTATTGATTTTTGGTTTACGATATCGCAAAAACCATAAAATACACACACACAGTACTCTATTTCATCGTAATAATCAATTTCACCGAAAATATTTTCCAACTCCATGTTTCGCGCCACTAATCACGACCTCAAGTCATGGACTGCCTACACTCAGGTTTAAGCATCTCAAGTACACACACCTATTGTACCTATACTCAAGTGTTGATTTTTTGCATTGCATAGCACACGTGTGAGCACTATGTACTTTCTATAAAGCTACCATTTAAGTGTACGTCTTTCATTGACTTGAATGTGCCCTGGCGGCTGAGAGTAGGTATGTCATGCTCACTCTAATGTCTCGCTGGCAGTGCCGTGTGTGTTGGATCATTAAGTTCCCTTCAAAATGGTTGAACTGAATGGTGCTGATCCATACGTCATGTTCGTGAACGGGCGCCGTCAGTAGGGACTGGTCATCTCTTAGCTGCCACGGCTTATTTTAATTTCTGAATTGTTTTTATGTTTTCTATAACGGACGCTTTTAACGTGCACGTCTTTCCACATCATTCTCACATGGTTGATTTCAACACGAATTATGTAATCAAATATTTTGTAACAATTTTATGATTTAAAAGAATGTTCGTGGAGTTTCTTGCCCGTTTTCTCCATAGGTACATAAGCTTTGGAATGGGCAACTAGCTTCATCTTTCTGACTTACCGAACCTCTGACAATTCAAAAGTGCCTGTAATTGGTTTAGTTGAATTAAATGATTTGAGTTTGAGTTTTGAGTTTGAATTTTGTTTATTAATCTATCCATCACTCGGCTGGTATCATAAACCCAAACCGTAACTTGGGTACGTCAATTATTATGTCTATTAAAACGATCAAGACCTCAAGATCGATATCAAGTGCGAGCACTTGGGCTGAGTGACGTTTATTAATACGGGCCTACGTGTTCCTGTTTCACGCCTATTCTATTTTTCTGTATGGCAATTAGTGCAATTTCGTCATTTTCTGCCAATATCAGTAATGCTATGGCAACATGTGCGTTTTAATTTAAAAATAAATTCAAGGAGAAAGTTTTTTTTTTTAATGTTAAAGAAAATTATCAATATAAAAGTGCGCGCATAGCCGTAGCACGTCACAAGTATATGTTACACACGACGAAGTATGCGTCTCCTGGTATCAAGCTCTTCATCATCGAAATCTATCTCTCGGTGTGGCTTGTAACTACGTTAGCCTTTACTGCTTCTGAAAGCTCGTCTATTGCCATGATTTACTCATGTCTAAGATTATCTGGCAATCAATTCATTATAGGAGCTTGCAATGGTGGCTGATATTCTTAAATTGTCTCCTATTAGTTATTTTTCTTAGCATACGATACAGCTATGAAGAGGGGCTGCTTTATGGTTTAGGCTCCTCTAGCCGCGAGTAGGCGAAATATTTTCCCTTTGCTTGATTGAGTTTAATTTTGCAGTCAATGAATGGCCTGATCTAACCCAGCCTAGACCTTTAGTGCTCGGCTTCTAGTGGGTATCAGTTTGGCCATATAGTTCAGTGCCGTATAGCTTGCATTTTCCCACACAAATTATTTTAAGCCATGAGAAAGAGAACCTGTTTGGTAAAACCAGCTCTGATAGCTGGCCTGTATTGGATACAGTTTTGAAAATATATAGTACATACGTACAACTAATTATGCAGCTCCATGCTCAACCCATCTTCTGCCATACTCAATCAAGCAAGTAAAGTCAATTATCTCATGGGGATGGCTCTGGCCATTAGCATTCTTTCCCTAGTGACATTAGCAATGTCACCCCATGACAGGCTTATATTTGGCTTTTCTGGACAACTGTCATGATAACAGCACCGGCTATTACTACACTGGCAACCGCATCTAATGCGACATTTTTTATGCCTCTAGCCAGCCATATAGCGGCTGACACTATAAATCTAGGAGTAGATAATAGTGACAGAGTTAGTCGTGTGATAACCTCCCCTCCCATTGGTGGAAGTATTTCTGTTTTCTCTAGATATTCGAGTCAGGAATATTACAGATTAAGACGAGAAATGGACTGTTGAAGTATTTGTCTCAATATTAAAATAATAATATTCTGTATGTTCCGAACAACATTGCAATTTCACCTTAATGCAGTAAGAAGACAATAGATGAGACAATTTCTGATACTCATTATGATGTTTAAAAATGTGTATATTTTATGAATAAACAAGTTATAATCTAGTATTGTCTTCTACATGCATTGATTATGTATGTAAGCTATTCTCGACAACATTAGCATGTACCTGGAATACCAGCGTATTCTAGAACATTTATAACACAAAATTGCATGTGACAGATACTTACCGTCATGCGAGTCGTACATGTAAATGATTTCCTTCCATCCATAATACAGGATTGTATCCACGATAGCTTTATGGTAATCCGGTCGCATGCTCACGGCGTGGTCGATTAGACCGGACGATGGCGGGATGACCTGTGAAACAGAATACGAGTAGCTTAAGTAGATATTTGTGTAAGTAACTAGTACAAACTAGTCCTTCTATATGATGATTATTCTACTTCTAGTTTTCTTTTATATTAAACACTCAATCTGCTAATCAAATATACAATCCAGATAAATACAACGTCTACATTTCGTAAGTCCCTTTCCATTTTGCGAAATTAGGTCAGAGTACAAGAAGCATACATATTTTCATATACCTACGGAGTAATAAGAAACTATGGGTTGAATAAATCAATTCTAGAACTGAATCATTTATTAGAATTCTCTCATATATCAAAGCGAATACGTGCGGTTTCTGTCAGTATTAAAGATAAAAATTGAATCAGAGTGGGTTTGTCAGCAAAATCCTTCAGGCACTCGTTGAAAACAGCAGAGTTGGCCATACTCAGACCATTTATATTCATCAAAGTTAGCAGTGGATTGAGTAAGTCAGTTTTAGTGGGGCCAAGTAAGAAAAAAGTTTGACATTCTCAGCTTCACTAAGCGCCAGCAGTTATCTTTTTCTCGCTTAAAATTAAGTTTTTGCGGTAAATATAAGTAGGTATGTGAGGGAATAATGTCAAGTATGTTTCATTCTTATTTAACGATCTCGCTATTCACTTTAAGTAAAAAACAACTCTTAGAGGTTTTTTTTGCACCTTGACGCTTACCGGCCTTTTTATACACTTACTGTCTAATGAATCGATTGCGAGAAACTCTTTCTAAGCCTGCATTCGATGAATATAATTATTTTAAGCACGCTCAGTTAAAACCGCAAATAAAGCAGCGCCATGACAAACACATGACACAAATTAAGATTTCTAAGTAATACAATTTACAGTGTTTGTCACTAATTACCTTCATAAGACAACTCTGAAACACACTTAACGTTTATTTTAAATCATCTGGCAGCTTCAAATGTTGGTTTCTTGAATTCCTGATTAAACCTACTGGTCAAACTAAACTTACCTAATTATCTGTTATCAGCAAACCTGATTTTTAGTAGCGTAATATCATTATATACGTAATTCAATAACGACAAACTGAAACTACGCTGCAATACAAGCAACGAATTCACGAGCATATTCATATTTTAAAATCTAGTAATAAAAGTTATTTCATACCTTTTCAGGGAACCAGGGAGTGACAAACGGCATTTGGAACGTGTTAGTGTACGAGTGTAGAGTGTCGAAGGATTCCGGCGTCACCGCACCAAGCATAGCGAACACGCCCCGCGCGAACTGGTTGCATACTGTTGGCAAATAATTTAATACCTGAGTAAAGTTTTCAGTTTTACATAAAATAGAAGCGAGATAAATGATTATGTAGTTATATCGTTTATGGCTTAGGTTTATATCTAAATGACAATAGTTATTTCATATTTTAAGCGACTACTCATTTGCCAAAAAATTATAATATTCGGCGTGATTACGCCGACAATGCTTTTTAGATTACCTACGAGACATCAGGCCAAAATTATGTCGCTTTAACATTACGAATTAAGCACGCCGAATTCGCGTCACGTAATTTTTGCCAGATTACTGAAGAACTTCTTTACCGGATGGCGGGCCGGGTGTTGCCTATATATAGCTTAAGGCTTCATTAAGCTATATATGGTTAACACCCGGCCTGCGGGCTGTTTGCGGCCCGATCAGGCCTTTGATCCGGCCCGCCAAATATTTCCAAATCTCGCGTGAAAAAAGAATATTTTAATTCTCAATTCACGCCAACAAGAAAGACTGGCATTCTTCCAAGTGCATTCAAACCTAACGCGACAAAACGGATACTTTCATCATAGAATCATTTCATCACTTTGGGGGATGATCTACTTGAGTTACGACAACCCTACACGTGTCCCCTGGGTAGTGCTAAACGAGCAGTAATAATGGTGGTAAGCCATAGCATCAGCTGCCGGCTTAAAAGTTACCACCCACCAGACAAAGTCATGCCTCCAAGCGATCCGTCGTGTTCCAGCATGATGTCTGGTGAAGCCGTACGGAGGATGGGTCTGAACAGTTGTGCTGCGATGTATGCCGGGTATGATGCGCCAGTTGTTGTTGTGTCGGGTGTTTGGTCATAGAGGGTAGTGGGATCCGGAGCACGGTGTTCCGCTGGCTGACTGCAGGTAGTTGGGGCCCAAGTAGTGTGCCAGCCACACACGAAAGGCTGCCCCGCCAACTGCGAAAAATCCCAAGGTGGCCCCATCGTGCCGGTTGGCGACCGGACGAGAGGACCAGATGGCGATCCCTGGGGGGGTTCAATGAAAAGTCCAATAAAGAAAAGTAAGTGTCCACAGCGGAAACACGTCCTCTCCTTCCGAATGCTCCTCTCAAATATTCGAGATCTGCAGTCAAATCTCGATGCGGTCCACCACCATCTTGAGGCTGACAAGCCACACTTGCTTTTCTTGACGGAGACTCAGATTAGATGTCCGTCAGATGCGGCGTACCTCGACTACCCGGGATACTCATTGGAGCACCATTTCCTGCAGCGTGCCGGGGTCTGTGTGTACGCGCAATGACATCTGCTGCTAGCGTCTCCGTCACCTTGAAGACCCTAACTTCTCGTCCTTATGGCTGTTGGTGGGCACTGGTGTGGACAAAATTGTCTATACCTGTGTCTACCGATCGCACAGCGGTGACCAGGAGATGACTCGACTGTTTGACCACCTTAGTGAGGCCGCTGATAATGCTCTGCATCGGCACCCTGATGCGCAGCTCGTCGCTCTGGAGAACTTTAACACCTGCCACCAAGACTGGCTTTTCCCATACCAGAGGACCGACCACACTGGGAGAGAAGCAGAAACCTTGCGCTTTCAATGGACCTCTCCCAGTTGGTAAGGCAAGCGACTAGGGTGCCAGATGTAATTGGTCATACCGCCAATTGTCTGGACCTTCTGCTGACCACCGATCCGGATAGATGTGTTGTAACAGTTTCCTCACCAATAGGAACTTCAGATCACTGTCTGGTGAAGTCTGTGTCGACATTCTCCCTACCTGACTGCGACTCACAAGTCAGTAGATTGGGATGAAATGCGTCACTTTTTTGCGTCTTATCCTTTTTTTTTTATCCTTTTTTTAAAAAGAACCAGGTTCTTAATAATTAATTCCAATCTAGCCTATAAGACTAATAAGCAATTTTAATCTAACTTAATTTATTCGTCGCGTCTTATCCTTGCAGGCAGGTCTGTTTCTCCTCTGAAAATCCGTCGAACTGTGCGGATGCTATATCCGATGTGGTGCGTCAAGCTATGTACTTTTTCATCCCCTATGGTGACGTACCCGTCGGTGGCTCAGCTCACCCATGGTTTAACGCCGATTGTGCTCAAGCTGAACAGCGTAAGCACTCGGCGTTTCTCAACTGGGTTGACGCTCGTGACCGCAAAGCTCCGGATCTGAGCTCTAAGAAGAGAGCCTTCAGCCATGCTGCCAAGTCCTACAAAAAGGCGCTAAAGAAGGCTCGCTTCGACCGCATCACCCATATTGGCAAAAAGCTCTCTGCGCAGCCGTCCGGTAGCAGATCTTTCTGGTCCCTTGCCAAATCGGTCGACCACTTCTGTCGGCAGACACCGCCTCCGATGGTCAAACCAGATGGAGCACTGGCTCATACGGCGGGAGAGAAAGCAGGGCTCTTTGCATCTCGATTGGCCCACAATTCACATCTTGATACTGGCAGTGCTACTCCACCGAATTTGCCTCACTGCAACACACACGTCGATGCACGAGGTTCGCATTAGAAACAAGGAGGTTCTGAGAGCACTGTGTCGTCTGGATGTGAATAAAGCTAGTGGACCAGATGGTATATCAGCGATTGTTCTCAATGCTTGTGCGCCCGAGTTGTCTCCTGCATTGACACGTTTGTATCGCCTCTCATTTGGGACTGGTATAGTGCCCAAGTCCTGGAAGTTTGCAGCCCGTGCCCAAAAAAGGCAGCCGTGCCGATCCTAGCAACTATCGGCCGATTTCAATAACCTCCATACTCTGCAAGATTATGGAGCGTGTATTGAACTCGCGCCTTATGCCATACCCGGAAGATAACGATCTCCTCAGTGACCAACAGTACCGGTTTCGCCACAATCGGTCTACTGGGGACCTATTAATGTATGCCACTCACTTGTGGGGCGAGGCCCTCGAGAGCAATGGTGAAGCAATTGCCGTCTCCTTAGATATCTCGAAGGTCTTCGACAGGGTATGGCACGCTAGCCTTATGAGTAAGTTTCCAGTGTACGGCATTTCCCCTGGTTTGACTGGCTAGGTAAAAGACTTTCTGAGTGAACGCTCTCTTCGAGTTATTGTCCACGGATGCGCATCGGAGCCCATGATGACTAATGCCGGTGTCCCTTAGGGGTCTGTTCTCTCTCCAACTTTCTTCCTGCTGCATATCAACGATCTGCTGACGCCCGGAATCTATGGGTAAGCAGATAATAGCACAGTTGTAGAGAGATACCTGCCGAGTGCTCGGGCTCGTAAGGAAGTAATCCGGCCCGACAGAGATGCTATGGTAGAGCGTACAAATGTCGCACTTCAGACAGTCTCCAAGTGGGGCAAAGCCAACCTTGTGGGATTTAACGCCACCCAAACTCAAGCGTGGGTGTTCACCGCCAAAACGAGCCCGTTCACCTTGGATCCTGCTTTTCAGAATGAATCCTTGGAGTGCACCGAACGCCTTCAGCTCTTGGGAGTTGAAATTTCCTCAAACCCAAACTTTGGGCGGTTCGGTCCAAAGCCAAGATGGCTGCTTGGAATCTTGGCGTTCTTGCAAAGGTCCGGCGGTACTTCACACCGGGACAGCTTCTAATGTTATACAAAGCGCAGGTCCGATCGTGTGTGGAGTACTGCAGCCACATATGAGCTGGTGCTGCAAAATGCCATCTAGCAGCTTTGGACTCAGTGGAGAGGCGTGCCAAGAGGCTAATTGATGATCCAGATTTGGTTAAGACTACAAAGCCTGGAGCACAGGCGTCGAGTAGCCAGCCTTTCGGTATTCTATAGGATGCATTCTTGAGAGTGTATGCGGGAATTACAAGACATAATTCCGCCATCACCGTTCCATCATCGGGCAACCCGTCGTACGCCGAGTTTCCACCTTTACGTTGTTGACACCGCTACGATCCGGACGAAGCGTTTCGCCTCGTCGTTTATACCGCGTACATCGAAAGACTGGAATTTGCCTGCAGCGGTCTTCCCGTCCGATTATAATTTTAGTGTCTTCAAGGCTAGAGTGAATAGGCACATAATAAATTAGTGCGCTTTACCATCAACGATTGCATCACTGCTTTCCATCAGGCGCAGCAGTCAAGCACTAGTTTATATCATTGTAAAAAATAGACGTTGTCCACTGATTGTTTTGCGAGCCATTTTCATAATAACGTATTTATTTTCCCAACTCGTCTATTATCCACCTCTTATACATAATATATGGTACCTATCGCCCGTGACTTCATTAGCATTCTAAGGTTTGGCGCGCAACTTTCTAAAGATTGCCCATCCCTGCCTTTAGCTATGAGTTTTGGTAGAAACTGTCATCTGCAAATCTCTTTTCAAAGGACGAAGAGAAGCCGATGTCCGCCTCGGTGACTAGACGTTCTGTCCCAGATTTCTATTTACCACAGATTTCTATTAAAGTTATGCAGACCTTCCGCTCCAGGAAATTTCCAATTCGGTGACGGGCGAGCTGCACTGATTAGGTCTTGTGGATTGATGGTTTGCACAACCATTTTCGGGTTTGATTAGCGTTAGTACGCCCTCTCGATTTCCCGTCTCATCTTTGTCGTATGTACTACCGACTAAAGATGCCGCTTAGGTATAAATATGCGTCATTTTTGTTATGTACTCATTTGAACTGATTAGCCAAAGATCAACCAAGCAGTTTATATCTTGTTGCTATGTATATCTAATAATTGCTAGTACCAACAAAAAAAAATGTATTGCCTTGATTTAGTATTATTGTTCCTGCAGATTTTTTATGCTCAACTAAAATATGTAGCATTTTATACTATGTAGGTTTAGGGATTATTATAATGTGATGTCTCAGTAGACTTTCTTTAAACGTAAGTACATTATTTATTTAAAAATATGTGGATACAAAGTTTTACTAGACAACTCTGTCGATAACACTTATTTTCAAACAGCTCCCTAAAGATTCCAATACAAAGTACGTCGTTCAAATACGCTGTCAACGGGCGAATAAAAATTAAAGAAGGCGAAAACGGATTAAATAAGACAATTCACTTTATTTTCAAGTTCATTAAATTTAGCTTCTCTGACAGGCTTTTAAAGTAATTGAGTTAGGGTGCAATTACAATGGTAGAAGGTGCGCCAGCCTGCTGAGTGTCTATTAATAATAATAATCTGGTAACTCTAGATAATTATGTTTTTATTTTGTGTCCTTTTGACAGATGTGTTTTGTTTACCGGGGTTAGAAATAACAATAAAAGAAGAACAGAAAAGAATTTCTATGTGTTTGTTTCAGTAAAGTACTCAATAAAAGTATGTTGAAAATGAAAAAGCATCACTCTAAAGGTCGAAAATACTCTAATATCATTAGACTATAAATAACTTTAATATGTATTACTTATTATTATAATGAACATTATAAACACAGATTCAACGTGCTCTCTTTGTCAAGTGTACAGCCCGTCATTTAAGTGATACTAATAAACCGTACAGCAAAAATTTAATACGGGTAAGTCGCTTTTGTTTGAATTTCACAACACAAATATAACAATAATATGTTACTCATAGTACAATACACATAGCTTGGAGGGGTATTAGACAGCAAAATCTCATTAACTCGACGTTCAACAGCGTACGTAAAGCAAGGATAATATAATTGCAATATTAGGAAGAGACTCAACATTGCTGCGGATTTCACTTTAATAATATGGGTTAAAATATAAAATTGCCGTTTTATTGTAATAGGTACTTCGAATTGACATAGAACCTTTATGGTTTGAGATTTTTGAGTGAAAGTTTTTTTCACATGGTACCTATGAAGTTCTTCTTTTAAAAAATGTGCAACATTCGATTATCGACTTTCAGTTGTTTTTTTTATTCAGCTTAGACATGAAAGATGGATACTTCGAATATTCGAGTTATTTTTTAATACGAGGTCCGACGCGGAATTAACGCGGCAGAAACAGCTCGCAATATCAATGTTGCGTTTGGAGAGGGGACTGCTAATGAACGCACCGTGCGATTTTGGTTTAAAAGCTTTCGTGATTGAAACTTTGTTTTGAAGAACGAAGCACGTGGAAGACCGCCCACACAGGTGAATAACAATGAATTGAAAGAGATGGTGGAAGCCGATCCGAGCCAAAATACCCAGGAATTAGCGGCATAGTTTACCGTTACCTTACCAACAATATTGACTCATTTGCGTCAAATCAATAAAATAAAAAAATATGAGAAATGGGTGCCTCATGATTTGACTGATCTGCAGAAAGAAACGCGTGTCGAAACTTGTGTTGCCTTGTTAAATCGATACAGAAATGAAGGAATATTGGATCGAATTGTGACATGTGATGAAAAGTGGATTCTTTACGATAACCGTAAGCGAAAAATGCAATGGCTGACCCCAGGTCAAACGCCGCAACAGAGTCCTAAAGCAAAGCTTACCAATAAAAAGGTAATGGTAACTGTTTGGTGGTCTCAGCATGGTGTTATTCACTATAGCTTTCTCCGATCTGGTCAAGCAATACCGGCAGATGTCTACTGTGCCGAACTCCGAACAATGATAGCAAAACTAGCAGTGAAACAGCCCCGACTCATGAATCGATCTTCACCATTATTGCTCCATGATAACGTGAGACCTCATACAGCACGAGAAACAGGAACTGCAATTAGAAACCATTCGTCACCCTCCGTATTCGCCAGACCTTGCTCCAACGGACTACCATTTTTTTCGTGATTTGGACAATTTTCTACGTGATAAAAAGTTTTCTTCTCAGGAGGCAGTACAAAATGCTTTCACACAGTTTGTCGAATCTAGATCACGAGAGTTCTATCGCAAAGGCATAAATGACCTTCCTATTAAATGGCAGCAATGTATAGATAATAATGGTAATTATTTTGATTAATTAAATATGTCAAATTAAAAAAAAACTAATTTCAATTTTTCAGTACAAATCGGCAATTTCATACTTTAACCCCTAATATTCATTATAAAGGACTCAATAAGAGTGCAATATTTCATTTAAAAATAAAACACGTATTTTTTGAGCGAGTTGTGATATTTTTATTTCATTGTAAAATAGACATGTTCCGATTAAGTATGGAATACAATATCCGGAAAATGTCTTCTCTAGTCTAATGTCTTCAACATAAATGCTAAAGAGCGAATTGAACATCTGTGTGTACAATCACTTTAGGATAAAACGTAACCGGAGATAGAAACAGTCAAAGGAAAAGGGACCCCGCTGCGCGCAATCGTCATATTATATGGTGTTTCTCTGGTCGAGACGTAATAGATAAAAATAATAACAAAAAACACCAATAATATAATAGGTAGTATACGTAAATATCAAAAATCAAAATGTACAATCAGTATTGTATAATCAAAATGTACAATCAGTATTGTATAATCAAAATGTACAATCAGTATTGTATAATCAAAATGTACAATCAGTATTGTATAATCAAAATGTACAATCAGTATTGTATAATCAAAATGTACAATCAGTATTGTATAATCAAAATGTACAATCAGTATTGTATAATCAAAATGTACAATCAGTATTGTATAATCAAAATGTACAATCAGTATTGTATAATCAAAATGTACAATCAGTATTGTATAATCAGAAATCAAAATGTACAATCAGTATTGTATAATCAGAAATCAAAATGTACAATCAGTATTGTATAATCAGAAATCAAAATGTACAATCAGTATTGTATAATCAGAAATCAAAATGTACAATCAGTATTGTATAATCAGAAATCAAAATGAAAAGTCAAAAATTCAAATTATAAACTAGGACCATCAAAGTAAGGTTGCATTTTACTTGAGCTATAGACGCATTAAAAGGCAAGTCTAGCAAAGAAGAGAAGACGGTATAATTGTAATGTCCTGGTTACACGTTATAAACAATACGTCCATAAAGATACTAGGTACTCGTAGTACTACCCGTTTCGTCACTTCCGGATTCACCACACAAACAAAATACCCAAACAACAGTGGCGTTATGTAACATTTTTGATTTTCATACGTTCAAGAAAAAAATTACAGACAGGAGTAAAATAATAAAAGAAACATTTCACATGACATTATGTACTCCAAAACTTGAAAAAGAATGAAGACAATCTTGCGGTTGAAAAATGTAAAAACAAAGTAGGACCTTTTCGAAGCTACAAAAAATGCGGGGTATGCATTTTTTTTTAAACGTTGTCCCACTAGGAATTTTTCCTGTATTGTGGGTACGTTTACAAACATTTGAACTCACATACGCAAACAGCCAGACCCTAAAAAAAATTGCTAAATACTTTCCCAAAGGAAATGGATAACCGGCCTATACACGCTCGGCATAGAAAAAAGACACATAAAACAATTTGTATTATGAAGCAATAATAATATTTCATAGCCCTTATATTTTTGTTGTCATAAAACTGAGCAAAGAGACATAAGATGATAAGACCCTTCCGAAATCTGATGACTTGGATAAATAAATGCAAACCTTCCGATCGCGGATCTACAGTATACCAACAGATTGAATTTCACTCAAATCTATCGACTGTATCCTGAAATGATTCATTTACTTAGCCATATTTACACGTTGGATCTTCGTTGGAAACCAGGCAAAAAGAGTCGCCCGAGATGTGAGTAGTAGCTATATAGGCGAGGTAAAACTTAATGCGAAGATCCATAGTTCAAGAATGGCGAAGTCACTCAGAAATGCAATAAAGATAACCAGGAAAACGGCCAATATTATTTTTTAACAAATCGCAAGAAATCACAACAAAATAAAACATATTCATAACGCTGTCACATGCAGCACCACAGAGTTAACCAAGTTTCAGTTCAATCGGATCCCAGGAAGTGCTTGAAAAATGGATGACAAAGCGAGTCGTAACCGGAAACACATACGAACGAAGCAAGTTAATATAATTGTAAAAATAAAATAAAAATCGTCTACGGTTGTTAACCTGGCAGGGTTTTGTTTTTGACTCGTATCTTTACTTTGTTCCCCGTATAGCATCCAGGCGGTGGGATGTATTTTAATGAATGACATTTCGTTTGGTTTGTCGTGACAACAGAACATGAAAACGCCGCGCCGGCAGCGACTACCTTTACGAACTCTTACTATATTCGTGTCCAGATTTGGTACAACTAATCGCAAGCTATCTGTCATAGGGCATTGTTTGTATTGTCACGGGCCGTCAGTGTCTATGTTTAAAACGGTGACGTTCATTGACATGCTTGGTTTGCATGAAAAGTGTTGGCTGTACGTTTCTAGCCGCAGGTGCCGCAGCATTTTTCAGCTCTGTAATTGCGACAGCCTAGGTGACATAGGATAGGAAAAAAGAGACGTATGCGCGATTCCAAAAATATGACATATGAGTATGACCCCTGTGGCCCTATCTCTACGTCTAAAAAAATGGTGCCTATAGGAAAAGAAAAAACACATTGTGTTGCACTGTTTACCTTTTAACACCTCTCTCTACGTCAGATAAACTCGTAGCTCTGTGCACAACATAAATGGTTTATGGCAAATGCATGACAGTGTCGGATAGTGACAATGATTATGAAAGATAAAGGAGATGGTGCCATTACATACTTCGAAGACTTGAATAATCTATAAATGTATAAATGGAATTGTTATATTAATCAATTATATTCATACATTATTTGCTTAAATAATGTAAAAAAATGGTGTTAGGTACATGAATGATATATAATAAGTAAATGTAAGTTATGCATACTTAGGAGTGTTCTTATAGCGAATGTGAGTAACAATACAAACCATTTCTGGTTTAATGGTACAAAACAAACAATAAACCTGTATTAAGACTGTATTCATAAATAAATAATAATACTTAAATATTTCTCTTTTTAAAGAAGATGACGGAAAATATTTAACTAGCAACTTTAACTAAACATTGTCAACACAACATGCATGTCAAAATTCGGCACTAAAAATATTTATAAAATATAAATCTTAAAAACTTTTTAACAAAAAAATTAAACCGCCGATAAAATTGAAAAGCTTAAAAATAATAAACCTTATTTATTTAACCTTAATACCTAACTAAGTTCTTAAACTAATGTAAGTATACCTAAGTAATTTTGAGTCGTTTTCCGAGTCGAGTTTTTTCGGCGTTTTAATTTTTTTGTTAATCTACTTATTGTTTGCCAAAGGGCAGGCATATGTGGCACTGAGTAGAATAATAATACACAACTCAGCATTTAAATATGTGAGTGAACAATAAATCACCCCTATTTTCCCACCCTTAGTGTTGGATTTTTTTTCCAAATTTATAAGGGACCAACTTTGGGGTACACCCTTTCTGTTAAAAAAGAATTATCAAAATCGGACTACTCTGTAAAAATTTCACAAAAAAAAAAAATACCTACGCGTCGACTTGAGAACCTCCTACTTTTTTTTTTTTTCGTCGGTTAATAATTATGTAGGTTTGACAAAGAACCAATAACGACTTTAGCAATTTGAGTTTTTTCCATAAGCCTCAATTCACTTGTTGGATATCACAACCGCCACCTTTTCATAGAAATTTAATAAGTTTATAACCCACAGTTTATTAGCGGTAACTTTATTAAAACATGGCGCGTCTCCGTTGTTTCATATTTTCAGTTAAATTTTATCGCGACACCGTCCATTAAGGTTAAGACATTGATTGCTTATAATATCTTTCGCCACAAAGACGTCCAAGTAAAACCTTTAAGAATTATTTGATTATATTTTAGCACAGTAAGTTAATAAGTAAAATAAAACACACAGTTACGCAGTCTTCAGTGCGAGATTCTAGTCTGTTTGTACTTTAATCATATCTTTTAAAAAAAGATAGGACGAAGCCTTCACCTTTCTAACACAAATTTATTTGGCACGTCAGCAGATTTTGAATCTTGACGGCATTTCTAGAACGTATCGACTAACATTTCAAGTTAAAAGACATGATACGTGAAAGGATTTTGTGAAGCGGTTGTTTTGCCATTGTTCTGGTTCTGAGAGAACTCAATTAAACCCTTCAATAATTGGATCTAACTGGATTTGTAGCTTCACTTGTTCGGTATTATAAATTGAATTGTGGGACATGTGTATGAGAATGTATCTCAGACAAACTAGACTGAAATTGCTTCGTCAGTTCCCACAAACACTATACTAATATGGAGCCCAATTTACTTATTTCTTCGACGAGCCATACTTCGACGGGCCATGCCATACATACTTATTGCTTGAGACATCACTTTCAGAGCTTCTCTAGGATGACTTTCCGCTTCTCAATTAAGAGATTTCATTGAATTAAGGTATCATGTGAAAAAATATCGTTTCCTACCCCCATAGAACAGTATTTCGAGAGAGCTCAAATTTTGTAATTTGAAATGTGAATGAAGTAATTTTTCCAAAAACTTTGTTTCGTTTTATACTTTAGCCGAGATTTTTACAATGTCAACAATTTGGCTAGCGAATTTTGCGGAAATAATGGGTTTTGTTTAGTATTTTTAAATAATATGCAACTACGCCAAGTCGTGTCATAATTTGATGATAAATAATAATATGTAAAAACACGAAACGTAAAGACTGATAAACCTTGGCGTAAATGTAAGTTTTTAAATTATATAATACACCTGATGTCTTCGACAATGTTACTTCAATAAATAAAACTATGCTAACCACCGCAACCTGGCTGTTAAAGGAGTAGTAGGTACAACTACTCGAAAACGCAGCTCGCTGTACTTCTACCAATACCAACTGTTATTATACTCCTCTAGAACTCAAGTTGTGTGGTTATTGACCCTTAATTTGTGCTAAATAGATTTCAAGGGTGTATACCTAGCCGCCGGGGCTGCGGGTTGTTCGAAAGAGATACCGTGGCCCCTGGCACAGGCAACTGAAGGAACACGGGTGGGTTTTAGTCAGTAAAAGTCTGACACTCCCTTCTGCTCCGCCCAGAGCGGGAGGAGTCATTTGATGATTTCCCAATCAGAAAAAAAAAGGGTGTATACCTACATACATGCACAATTCCCCATCAGGTAGAATTTGTGGCGGATGGGTGCCTAGCAGAGCCCACCCAGAGATCGAGCTACGGACAACGAATCGTAGAGCGCAATACCGACAATATACAAATCTCATACAATTTTAGAATTGTATCACACTCTAAACTTTTTTCAGAGACTCTAAAGGCGTGGTCAGGAATAAATTAATAGATAAATGAGCTTGTTTTAATTAGTAATTGGTAATACGATCACTAGTTTTAAGCGACGGTTAATTCCGTTGGAATAATTATAGTCCGATGGGACTGCAATCCGACACGACCGGGGAGAGATCAAGCTTAGGACCAACAGCCTTAGGTGCTTTCCGAGGCACGGGGGTATCGCACCACTAACATCCAACCTCCGGGGTACTACTGCGAATTTCCTAATAGAAAAACTCAATAACACTTTGCCCGACCTGGGAATCAAACCTAGGACCCCACGCACAGGAGTTGCGCTTGCGACCAGGACACCAACGGGGCAGTCATCACAGAGTGATCGACCGTAACAACAAAATGACTATTAGATTATTTCAAGCATATTTGCTTTTTAAAACTCTGACAACAATTTGCATAGATAAACTAATATATTCAAACAGCATTCAACATAACTTATGTAAGCAATTTGTTATATGATGGAGTCTTGATTTAATTCATGCCAGGCCAACCAATCACACGCATACAATGACAGACGGGAGACTTAGTGGAATCAAGATATCTCAAGATCTCTATGTAACGTGTAAATCACTTGTATAATCTGCTAAAGCTAAAGCGATCACCAGTTAATTCAATGTATAACAATAATACAATTCAAACTAGAACCACTGGGTGTTGAAAATTTTATTTTTTGTCAAAAGGTGATCAAAATCAAACCGAATAATATACGTTAATAATAATAATTAAACGAGCTGAGCACACGAGGCTGCTGACATGTGGAATGTGAGCTCGACTGTCATTGTGCTGATTATCGTATCGGCCAATGGCTTGATGATCGAGCAGTACTCCTTGATAGAGCTCGCATCGTGCGGAGGTTCCTGTCTTTGGAGCCCTAACCACCGGTAGCTTGGACCCTAGTCCCGATACCAGCGGACTACTATTTTTTATATTTTTAAATGTTTTTTATATTTTCTTTCATAAAAACATTTAATAAGTTAATAATTAAACATAAAATTACATTGAAGGAGTCCTTACTTACACCAGTACTAGGTGCGAGGTACGAAATTATAAAATAAAGAAAAATAGAACGACTAAATTTAAAGTTTCATAAGAACGAGTACCTTGTCCTGGTCGGACTATCGTTGTTAACGAGAATAACTCTCAAAATAAATCATAACGAAACCGACAAGTATCACAGAGTATAATTATACATATTATATTGGCTATACACTTGTACTACTCAGGTGTACACTGTACAATAGGTAGGAATTTAATTGAAAGACTCGTTACCCTGTAAGGAAGCTCTACTGCCTCCGGCATCGGTACGGTTTTACTTTTAATAGGTTTTTTTTTACACAGATATGTATATTTGCTGAAACGTGTGCATTTAGAGACACAATTATTCTTACACATAAAACAATAGAAGTGTTGAAAATCGTCAATTTTAGTGAAATGAGCCGCGATGAGTTGGTAAAAGTTGTATCCCCATTAACAATTAATATTGTAAGGTAAGATAATTCAAACGAAGTTCTTTAACGCGGCTTGCGGTAGGAGTAAACTGGTCAAAATCGTCACGTAACGAAAAGGCGCTAAGGCTCCAGGTGACTTTATCTCTATCTCTTTCTATTATATATTTGTAGTTTTCATGGTTTTCGAGGGTGCTGAAGTCAATTGTGGGTCAAAAATAAAAACCAAGGTGGCGCCTGCAATACTTTAAATTTTTTCATTATTGGTGTCGTTTTCGTAGTTTTGAGGTTGCTAAAGCCGATAGTGAGGTAAAATATGAAAATCCAAAATGGCGATAACTTTATGAACTAAAAACTTCGGTTCTAAAAACTTATACTAGATGACTGAATTGTAATCGCGTATTAAAAACACACTTTCTCTCTCTGTGTGTCTTTGTCTATTACATACGAGTGTCTGTGCTTGTGAGTATCGTGTAAGGATCTTCGTTCCAGTCGGGGGTTCCCCGACCGCACACGTTTTTTTATTTATTTCAATGCAAGCGGACACAATATAAGTACAAGTTCACTATAAAGTACAAAGTAATTACATCGTACACTGTACGTAGTTGTTGTTGCTCATTTTAGCTAACTCATGAGCTTTGCCTGTTCCGTGATTGATGGACTGGGTATATTGTCTTCACATTCAGATGTCGTTTTTGTTTGATTTCAAAATGTGCAGAGTCGCATCAGACTGGCGCCTCGCCGTTACGGAAGTGTTTGTCGTTAGAGGAAATAGGCCGAGGGTGTCTGTGGCCGCTCTTTCCCTTTCACGGGTAATTTGCCTTTGTTTCTCTTTTTTAATTTCCGCGTCAGTATTTTTGTATTGTTCCCTTTTTTACGAAACAACAAAATATGTTGTTATTGTTATCTATTGTAATTTTAGCCTCTAAAAGTGACAATAAGATGACCGCTGAGCCACCTGATTGTTGTTCAGGCGACATGATAACGTCAAAAGTCCTTTCTTCCGAATTTTCGGGAATATGTCTTAACCAACCTTAGCCCGTTTTTTTGTTTCCAGCTTTGATGTTTGGAGACTTTATTAGATTATTTTTTTGTTGTGCTGTTCTCAGGATTGTTTTGTTATATTTATATTTAAGCTACTATCTTTATTTATTATGATTGGTAAATAAAGATAGTGGCCTAAAGCGAGGACAGGATTATCAGTACGTATGAAACGAAGTCATGTATTGAAATCATAATACGTTGAAAACTGTTTTGTTCGTTGAACATAACAATCATTTCATCTAAAATCGTATTTTATATTATTATCCATCGCGGCAGAGCTCGGTCTTCTAACGCCCGCGTTACGGCGTGAATCGCGGGCGCGTGTATTTCGAAAGCTGCATGGAGCGAAAGATCACTTGAGTCAACGTAATGAGTTAGCTTAATGACATTGGCAATCCGCAAAAGCTTCCACAGCACCGAAGTCATAAATGCCTGCATCTCTGCAGGACTCCGTCATCGTTTCGCTGTATCTTGTCTTGCACGCAGCGAAGTGTCCTTATGGTAGGCATGCAGGTAGATCTGACGGCGACTACGTGGGTTTGGCTCCTGCGATGGCAACAGCCGCCGCGGGCGAACAAGTTGGCGGCCGAGTTTCAAGGACACGTGTGAGAAGCCGTTCAAAAATCTCGGCTTGCGCCTGTCTGAGTGAAGCCATCATGGCGGACAAATGTGTTGCCGTGATGCCTCCGTCGCGAGCGCGCTGCGCACCGCTAACTTTGGCGTCCCCATCTGTTCTTGTTTCGACACCACGTTACAAGGGTTCGTTTGCCGATGTTTGCTACGCGTGGTCGTACGTGGCATTTTATTACGCGCCCGAATTCACACGATACAAAAACCTCGTGAATCGCGAGGTTTTTTGCCGTCGGTCCCACGTCGGGTGTTTAACACTCAGTATGGAAATAACTTTATTAGTTTCAATATACAGGATGGGAAAATAAGAGGTATACACTTTAGTTTTTAATTTATTTTATGAAATTTAAAAATAATTTAGTATTTTTATTTAAATATAGTATTTAGGGCCGGCAATTCAGTATGAAAAATAGTCTCAGACCAATGTTCACTAGCAGCATGGCAGATGTGAACCCTTTTCACTGCGGTTTTCATGACGTTTTCACACATTCCTTGCGTTATTTCAGTGATACAGATATTTTGTTTTTCTTGAAGGTTCATTGGCCTGTTAGCATAAACACGTCCCTTTAGATAGCCCTACAAAAACAAGACAGGAGCTGTTAAATCCGGGGATCTTGGAGGCCAATCAATGCCATCGTTTCTCGAAATTAATCGACCGAAACGGTCTTTTCAAGGTCTCGATTATGGCTCGTGCCGTATGACATGTGGCCCCGTCTTGTTGGAACCACATGTTTCCTAAGCCCACTTGATGTAAGAAAACTGCTTTATCTGTTACAATGCCATGCTGCTCAAATTTAATCACTTAACCAGTTGTTGTTAGCCGCGAAGGTACCTTCGCGGCTAATAAGCACCCAATCATGCCAATCATGAGAAAATTGGCCGCAATTTTCTTAGAGATTCCGCAATACATGATTGGGTTGAGTAGAATGTTTTAATAATTAAAATACGATGTTCAGTCGTAAAACGCTCCATAACAAATTTGCCGTATCTACACAAAATAATTTTCATGAAATAACTGTCATGTTTGCCGCCAAAACAAAATGGCGGCAAAAAAAAAGTTGTATACGAGTACCTCCAAGTTGCCCACCCTGTACATAATTGTTTTAACACTCTTGTAAACAGGTTTTGTGTCGGGGCTAAGGATGAACGTCGTAAATTGAATCACAATTTTATCATTCTTCAATACCATCGTGGGTTGCGCCGCCGTCTAACGGTCGCATTACAGCGCGTATCGCGTATTAATAAAATTACCAACGAGCACGTCTAAGAGAAACACTCTTTGATTAAAAAAGATCTTACCAATTACAAAAAAATATGGAACCGATCAACTTATGTGGTCAGTTCTGCTACAGAACCTAGTTTCATCGTTTAATTAGCTTTTGCCCGCGGCTTCGCCCGGGTAGGATGTCGGAAAATTGTTCCACGGAAACGTACTACCCCACAAATTAAAAATATACCCGGATTTAAAGTAACCCTATGTTTTAATCCAGGTTATAGACTATCTGTTTTCATGTGATACCGTATCGAAAGCTTTCTGGTAATCAATATAGACAATGTAGAGAGGTCTACGTTTCTCGTGATATTTTCTATAAGTAGTTTCAGTGTATGAATGTGGTCTATTGTAGAAAACCCTTTTCTAAAACCTGCTTGCTCTTAGTTCTAGTGAAGTGCTTATCCTTTTATTGATAAGTGACGAGAAGAGTTTGTAGACAGATACGGTGTCACATGAAAGCATATGGGAAGCCCTCAAAAACCAAGGTGTAGAGCAACAGTACCTAGAAGTCATCAGGAGTCACTACAAAAATAGCACAGGTAAAGTAAAATTGGAAACCACAGACCCGATCTTTCCCATTAAAAGAGGCGTGAGGCAGGGATACCCCTTATCTCCAAAACTATTCATAGCAGTACTAGAATCTATCTTTAGGCAGCTAGACTGGAAGAAATACGGTATAGACATAAAAGGCAAATATCTAACCCAGCTCCGCTTCGCAGACGATCTAGTAATAATAGCGGAAACAGGCTTGCAACTTCAATATATGATTGGATCTTTACATAGAGCAAGTGTAAAAGTAGGCTTTGAAATGAACTTGGCAAAAACCATAGTGATGACAAACAGCACAGAAAAATTAATAACTGCGGGAGGGGGCCGCTGGAATATACTGATCGGTACATATACCTGAGTAAACAAATAAGTTTTAACAAGAAAAACAACGAGAGGGAAATTGAAAGACGAACACACAACACCTGGAATAAATATTGGAACCTGCGAGAAATATTCAAGAGTACCTTGCCTGTATCCTTGAAAACCAAAGTCATGAACTCATGCCTACTACCATGTCTGACATACGGCTGCCAAGCATGGAAGTTTACAAACAACATAGAGGAAAAAATTAGAACTTGTCAATGAGGAATGGAGAGGAGCATGCTTAGTTTTAAGAAAATACAGAAAATAAGACATACAAAAATAAGGAAACTAACAAAGGCTACAGATGCTCTACAATATGCGAAAAAATTTAAATGGAAGTGGGCCGGCCATATAACTGGACTCCCAGATCAATGCTGGACCGGAAGAGTGACGTCATGGAAGGGCCCGATCGGCAAAAGGGGCAAAGGAAGGCCCACGAGTAGATGGGAAGATGAAATTAAAAACGTCGCCGGCCCACACTGGATAGAAGTAGCCGAAGACCGAGACAATTGGCTAACTTTGGAGCAGGCCTTCACCAGTGAAGATGGGGTTCTTGCAAACAAGGAGAATAAAATGATAAATTAATAAACTAACACTAGAATAAGCAAATTAACATAAACTAACAACCAACAAAGTACTCGTAATTGTAAAATGCAAGCAAGAAATAAAAGGCTTTTTATTTTTATTATTAATTTATATAGACTATCTGTGTCAAACATTCAAATCCTTTTAACTGTTTTTTCACCAATCCAGAAACATTTACCCTGACAAACGAACAAAAATTCTAAAAACTTTATTTTCGGCTAGAGACTCGTACTCGTAGGTAGAGAAAATATTCTTATATTGTGGAATCCATAAATATTAGGGGTTAAAGTATGAAATTGCCGATTTGTACTGAAAAATTGAAATTCGTTTTTTTTTAAATTTAACATATTTATTTAATCAAAATAATTACCATTATTATCTATAAATTGCTGCCATCTAATAGGAAGGTAATTTATGCCTTTGCGATAGAACTCTCGTGATCTAGATTCGACAAACTGTGTGAAAGCATTTTGTACTGCCTCCTGAGAAGAAAACTTTTTATCACGTAGAAAATTGTCCAAATCACGAAAAAAATGGTAGTCCGTTGGAGCAAGGTCTGGCGAATACGGAGGGTGACGAATGGTTTCTAATTGCAGTTCATATAGACTTAAAACGGTTTCTCGTGCTGTATGAGGTCTCGCGTTATCATGAAATAATAATGGTGAAGATCGATTCATGATTCAGGGCTGTTGCTAGTTTTGCTATCATTGTTCGGAGTTCGGCACCAGTAGACATCTGCCGTTATTGCTTGACCAGATCGGAGAAAGCTATAGTGAATAACACCATGCTGAGACCACCAAACAGTTACCATTACCTTTTTATTGGTAAGCTTTGCTTTTTCATCACGAAAGCGTTTAAACCAAAATCGCACGGTGCGATCATTAGCAGTCCCCTCTCCAAACGCAACATTGATATTGCGAGCTGTTTCTGCCGCGTTATTTCCGCGTCGGAACTCGTATTCAAAATTAACTCGAATTTTCGAAGTATCCATCTTTCTTGTCTAAGCTGAATAAAAAAAAAACAACTAAAAGTCGATAATCGAATGTTGCACATTTATTAAAAGAAGAACTTCATAGGCACCATGTTAAAAAAGTTTCACTCAAAAATATCAAACCATGAAGGTTCTATGTCCATTCGAAGTACCTATTACAATGAAACGGCAATTTCATACTTTAACCCCTATTACAAACAGTTGGTACTGTTTGTTTTAAATGAATTCGACAATTATTATTGAGCCACAGTGAGCCACAGCCAAAGATTACTGAGTAACCTATGACTTTTGCACAATTTACTGCGAATGTATTATTGTACAGAGTAACTAAATACGATATTCCGTGGCAAGTAAACTACTTTACTCGTAGAAGAACGCATCCTACCAATCTCCTAGGGGAGACTATCGATCAAGTCCTGCGCCAGACAACGGCGACACTGTTAGCAGTATTCTGATCACGTGACGTGCTGATGACACTTCTCTTAAATACCCCCAAGCCTGCGACAATGGCTCACAGTCTTGCAGCGTTAATTTTATTTCAAAGACACAGACAATATTTGAATACGGGAAAATTATATTCGTATCACGTTGTTGTGAATACTCCTACGACCAGCATAAAGGAATTGTAGAGTGAAAGCCAAAAAAGGCACATTATTTCATTATTTGACTTGATTACTGCTGTTTCATAACCAGAGTGATAATTATAAGTTTAACTTAGACTCGTTGTACAGTCACGAGCATAAGTATGTATACACTTCTTAGGCTTTATTCAAAAGCGATTTGCTCCGTTATTTTTTATTGAAATTCTATGTTGCTACGAACATAGTATTTTCGAACCCGTAGGTTTTTGCAAATTGTGGTATTTCATTGTTGTTTTCGTTATTTCACGCAAAAATCGCTATTGAAAGTTTCCAATTGTTGACATATTAGTGCTCGTGACTGTACACACAGGTTCTTTTCACCGTGAAAAACTGCGGTTGATTCGCCGTGTGTAGGCACGGTTCTTAGTATTGTATAGATCACTAGGGAAGTTTCAAACACGGTGGCACTATGGCCCGTTGCCGCAGCCGTATACCATACAACCGGTGGTTTGCTGTATCATATACATGCTTACACGATTATTCTGCAGTACTGCAAGCACGCCGTACCGTAAAGAAACCATGCCTTGTACAACGGGCCTTACAGCCCGTGCATCTATGTAAATAGTGAAAAACAAAGTGGCTTTTCCTGTCTGGCTGCAGCACAGACCACGAAATCGCTGCTCCCAGCGAGCTTCCAGAGACGGCAGTACCTACCTAGTAATAAAATTGTGTGGTGCTGAAAGACCTTTGAGCGCAACACTTCTGCCACGGACCGCGGCCGCCGTCAGCTCCTATATGTCATTGGTGTCATAGTGCGAGTGAACGGTTACACGCTTGGTTTATAAAAACCAATTGACAATACCACCTCTAACAGCGGCGGCCGATGCGTCTCCGTGCTTTGTGGTCTGCAGTGTGTGCGTTTGCTTCTTCAATATTACTCAACGGATTTTGTTGCGGTTTTCACCATGAGTAAGATAATTCGCATGCTTAATGGAATACTAACTTAACTCAAAAAAGTCGATTTTTGGGATATCGCAAACGGAGATCTTGCTATGAGGACTTAACCTACTTGTTGATGCATAAAAATAAAACTGATTTATATTAATCATGAATGCTTGTATTTTGAACGTCTATGATTAACTATTGATGAGATCTGAGTAAAAAAAAACGGAAATCTCATCAGACCTATCTACTAATGGGTCAGTGTTCCATTAAGCATGCGAATTATAATATTTAACTTAGAAATGGCACAGATATCTCGATATTTTGACATGTCGAATGCACTACTACCAGCTAGTAGTAGCAGGGACGGGTCCTTAGTTAAAATAATTTCTACAATAGGTAGACTAGCATGGCGCAATAGGTTGACTCACTGAGATAATAAAAAAAATCAGCCTTAAAAAAATATAAAAATATGAATAATCCGTTCTACAACTACTTTTAATATAAGTACCTACAGGCAATTAGCTTATTAAAAGTCAATAAATGTTTCAAAGAGTGTTTCAATAAAATCCTTTTCAAATTGTTAGACTTATAAACGATAATGATTTGCAGTAATTACTTACGTCAAAAACAGCTCATAGCGACGGTTTTAAAGTTTAAGCATCTTGGAGAACTCGATAGCAACCTACTTATTATTTAAAGCGGATTTACTTGTTGAGCCGTTTGATTAATTATAGTAAGTCAAAATAAACACAGTCAAGATGGAGGGAAGAAAGTAGGTACTTATCCTACATTCGAAACATACTTAATCTTGTAAATGGCAATCCTTTTTTTAAACGGAAGTATAAAATTTTAGCTCTTCAATCAAATTGTTCGCCTAAAAAAAATATCGGGATTGATTTACAAGAATTGGTTCCATTCGTTGCCCCCTTTTCGTCACAAAGGCAGTAAACCTCATGCAACGTCGGCGGCGTCTGCGTCCCGAGCGATAGTGTCTTGCTAGCCCGAAAATAATCTAAGGCAGATAAATCACAAGCAACAGTAGCATGGTGTAATACTCGCACGATAAACTGCCACAGTTTGTGGTTTTTAGTTTTCTGCCTTAATAATTATAGTTTTGTGATTCTATTATAAATTTTTGCGTTTGCTCATAGGTCGTTTTACATAAATGTCCTTCCGATACGAAAGGGTTTTATTAATGATTTACCCCAATTACTTCAAAATCAACCGAAGATGGTGTTATTTGCAGATGACACATCATTGATCTTTAAAATAGACCGACGGTCACAAAATCATGACGACGTGAATAACTCTATTCTTCAGGTCCAAGATTGGTTTACGGTAAATAATTTAGTACTTAATGAAAAAAAAAACCAAATGCATTAGATTTAAATTACCTAATGTTAGAAGTAGAAAATGTGACATCATATTTAATGGCCAAAAACTGGAATTTGTTAACCAGACAGTTTTCCTAGGAATCACGCTAGACGAGAAATTACAATGGGGACCTCATATAACATCTATTGCGGGGCGGCTAAGCTGGGCCGCATATGCTGTTAGAAAGATAAGACAATTAACAGATGAAGAAACCGCGCGTTTGGTCTATTTTAGTTACGTCCACAGTATTTTGTCATATGGCATTTTACTGAGGGGTCGGACTGCTGACATTGAATCCATATTTATTTTGCAAAAGAGAGTTGTCAGAGCCATTTAGAATCTCTTAGGGAACTATTTAAAAGGGTTAATATTATGACGGTACCTTGCCAATTCATTAAAGAAAATATTATGTATGTAAGAAAAAATCAACATCTTTTTAATAAAAAAATAAAAAGAAATAAAGAAGAAAAAATGCATTTACTTTCTTTCTTCTTTCTAAAATTAGTGATAGACATAATTTTAATACTAGAAATAAAGATAAATTAGATCAACCTTTTTTTCAGATTATCTAAAGTACATACATCTTTTATGGGGTACTGTGTTAAATGTTACAACAAAATACCTTGTGAAATATTGCAATTAAATGAAAGAAAATTTAAAACTTATATTAAAATTACACTTTGTAAGCAAGGATATTACAAATTAGAGGATTATATCCAAGATAAGAATACTTGGAAAAATGCTGGTCCTGCTCCATAGGACAATCTCTAGAGTCTAGACAAAATCAAACTGGTTGGTAATGTAATTGTATAATTTTTTTTTTTCTTTGACATTGATTTACATTCTGTAATTACTTAAAGTCACACCCGGACTTATTACTCCTTATTTATTTATGAAAATCGTCTACTTTTGGAATGTTTGTGAATATGTGAGCACCATGTGTCTATCACATAGTTAATTTATATGCCATGGTTTCATTTATCCATTTTAATTCTTTTACCTATTGTGGTATAGTAATTTAATTTTTAGGTGCATCGTCTTCACATATAATTATATAATTAATGTACCTATGCAAAATATTGTAAAACATTTTAAAAGAGTAACGGTGGAGTTTCTTGCTCATTCTTCTCCATACGAAAACTACCTTTTGGATGGGGCGACTAGAATCAATTTTATTTTAATTTTATTTGTGACGTTCAAAAGTGCCTTTTATTTGCCTATTTGAAATAAATGATTTGACTTCGACTTTTTTATTTATGAAAATGAAAAATATTGTAACTATGTAGGGTATACAAAAATTTTAGGCATAAAAAGACTTACTGGCAATTGGGCTGTGATAAAAAAAAACGCATAACTCTGACTTGAATAAATGGTAATTTTAGGACATCAAAATAGGAATTATTTGAGGCACACAATAAGAGGCACATTTATAATATGTATAAAAGTCTACCTACATTAATAATTTTAGGATAACAAAGTGGGAATTAGTTGGGGTATGAGTAAATACGTGCCTTTTTGTATTAAGGAACCATAAAGAACCAAAAGTAAAAAAATATATATATTCCCTAAAAACACGACAGATATTTGCCGTAAAGGCAAAACGTTTTGCGGCAGACATCATATAAGATGACGAGACGGGCTGAACAAAACTAACTCATGGTCCACATTAGCCTTGGACCGGAATAACTGGAATTCATGGGCCTTTGCCGCCGTTACTCGGCTGACGTAAACGTAGTTTTTTGGTGTACACCTTTCTACCAAAATAAATAGTTATTTTTTAATTCGGTAAAAGAATAGATAATACTCACTGAGTCGAGAAAGCTTGAAAGCGTCTGCCGTGTTGATGACATCGACGTATGCCTGCAGTTCCAGGCGACGGCTACTTATGTTCTGGTTGTGGATTGTCATCGCATACTTGAAGACATTTTGGATCTCTTCCGTGTTCTGGTCGAATATAGCACCTATAATAAAAATAAAAATATTTGTATAGCTGCTCTAATACTGTTACTATAAATTAGTTTCAAATGCATGGTTGTGAATCCCTGAACAATATTGATAGGCAGGTAAAATTAAAAAAAACAATTAATCTTTCGTAAGAATAAGAATAGGTTTTAGTTTTAAAAGGTTGCTACATCATTAAGACAGCTTTTGCTATAATAGGTTCAAATAATTAGGAGGACTGATTAAAGCACCATCTTAATATTTTCTCAACTTATTATTAATCGAAGTTTCATTCTACATGTAAATGTATTCACAGCACTTTGTAAAATGTTTACAACAACGCGTTAAAAAAATACATAAATCGTCCATGTGTACCTACGCGTTCCACGCCGTAACTTTATGGTAACCGTGGCAGGTGTGCTACCTATCGCTATTCCCAGAGTATTATACGCGTTTGATTCTAATATGAACGTTTCATGCACGATAAGCCACAACCATAATTTGCTATGTTATTTCAATAGGCTCGACCCTTATTGTGTGGGACTTACAGCGTAACTCGAAATATATAGGTATGCCTTAGGCACCTTTGCCTACACCTTTAAGGATTAAAAACACCAAGCATGTTATGAACTACGTGTAATTTGTTGATCGTTTATAGCGGTAGGAGGAAAAAAGACCTATGGCCGAGCCTTGTTCATTGTCACTTGCAACATAGCAAAGATCACTTGTAAGTCATAAACCATCCACACGAAGTCAGAGCTGATATCAAAGAGCAAATATTCTTGGAATCGCGTGGGTTATAAATCGCTTGCCAATGAAAATCTCCACAAACAAGAGGCGGAACACTTCATTGGACATCTTTATCGGTCGTACAGTGAAAAAGCGAGAACACCCGTATTCTGAAAGCGTCATCCGTTTGATATATGGCTGCTGACCGAAACGTTTATCTGAATCACTGAAGCCACAGCTCTCTAGCTCCTTTAATACCGTTGGAACACGCAAACTCGCCTTGCTTTACGTACCCGCATACTATCACTATGTCTTTTTTCGCTCCCAGTGGTCGAACATTATGCCCTAAGAGCCATTTTGAGGTTCCATCTCTAGCAATATTTCTTCTATTTGCAACGTCATTTCTTTCTATATTAGGTTGGAATGTTTCAAGAGGGAGCTTAAGGAGCTACAATCTCTTGCCAAAGTGTCTCTGTAGAGTGAAAATTTCTTAAATGTAGGTATATTGTAAAAACGTCCTTGAAATATCTTGACGAGACACTAACAACATATATTTCTACCTACATAGCTGCCATAGGCATTCCTTTTAAAAGCTTACCGAGTAAACGAGTAAATAAAATCACTTTCGACAAAGCTTGACGAATTATAGGTAACCATTCAGAATACAATAGTGACCCACCCTGGCTAAGGGTCGACAGAATTAATCGTAAAAGTTTTCACTGCATAGAGTACCTACCAAATCTTCTTGGCATCTTGGCAGACGAATGTGCTAGGGACGTTGTGTTATGGCTTTTAGACCTTTTAGGTGGCGTGGTGGTGGTGGTCATGAACGAACAAAATATTAAATTTTCCGTTCATCTAATTTCGCTCACCTACTCTGTGATGGTTGAAACAAAAGCATAGTAAACTGCGTGAACGTTATTAATGACCAAGAAAATCATATTAACACTGATGGATAAATGTGTTCCTGCATCATTACATTAATAAAAGAACAAAAAGAAATGCAACGCAATCAAAATGAGCAAGGTGACATACCTTGCTCATTTTGATTGCGTTGCATTTCTTTTTGTTGAGGATTAGGTTGAGGATTTAAGTACGCCAAGTTTGTTAAAAAGTTAGTAACACTAACTTGGTATCTAGTAAAAAGAGTAATTCAATAAAATATTATATAACAAATTTTAAATTGTGCAATAAACAACAGCAATACTTTTTCTAAGAACTTTTTGCCTCGTTTTTTACGAAATAGGATTTGTTTGTACATGAAAAGTGTCTTCTTACCTGGTTGTGAGCCTATAACTTCATTAAAAGAAGATTAAAACAAACTTTTGCACCGCTGTAAAAGTGTTCTATATGTAATACCACCGGGCGGGCTCCAGTGTCGGGGATTTTATGAAACGATAATAGCGCGGTACAATATTACCAGCATGGTAATATTTTTATTATTTATGCAGTTAAACATCTCCAGTGAATGCACGTGCTATCGTACCTACCTTTATTAGATTTAATGGAAAGAAGACTATTGATTATCCACAGAACGTCCTGTGATTCTTGGTTTTTTTACGCGTTTGTTAGATTTTGAATTATTTGTGAGAGTTAAGTAATTTGATTTTTTACCCTAATTATTACTTATTGCTAAGTTGTTATGTATTGGTATGTTATTACCAATATGTGTCTAATGTGTTAAATTGGATAATTGAATATTCGTGTTAATTTTCTACCATCTGCCTAGCCTTTTCCCAACTATGTTGGGGTCGGCTTCCAGTCAAACCGGATGCAGCTGAGTACCAGTATTTTACATGGAGCGACTGCCTGTCCGACTCCCACAGTCCAGTTACTGGGTAATTTTGCTGTTGTAAAACTGATTGTCAGACTTTCGGGCTTCTGACGACCTGTAAAATGACTGTGAAAGTTCCACGAATGACAGCAGAGAGGCAATTCTAGTCATTTTAAGAACGTTCACAGTCTGATCGCAGTCTTCATGTCTCAAAAACACCTCTAATTTCCCTTCATTTTGACAAGTTTTTGACATTTGTTTGTCGTCGAGATGAGACTAGATTTTGAACGTTTTAAGTTACGAGAATTGGCCTTCTGGAATCAACGGCTTAGCGTACTTTCCGAGGCCCGGAAGTGTCTTAAATAAATTACAATAAAAAAACAATTGTTTTCTGGATTTATTCCAGAAATCCCCACCGGCAAATCCCCACCAGTGGGGATTGTTATTTTTTTTTTCCAGAAATCCCCACTAATTAAATAAACTCGGCTTAGTAGGGATTTCTGGAAAAATAAGTAGGTAACAACCCCCACCACCTCTGGTGGGGGTTGTTACCTACTTATTTTTGCCCCTCGGCAATTCTCGTAATTTTAAGACCGTTCACAGTCTGATCTCAGTCTCAATCTGTCTAAAAATACTTCTAATTTCCCTACATTATGACAAGTTTTTGACATTTGTTTGTCGCTGAGATGAGACTGCGACTAGATTTTGAACGTTTTAAATTACGAGAATTGGCCTTCTGGTGTTGTTGTTTCTGAATTATTAACCAAAGAATGCGTTAATCAATACGTTTAATTAGATAAGTAAGTAATTATGTCAATATTATAATCAACTTTCTTTGTTGTCAACATTGTTTGCATCAAAACTATAATATAAAATGTTTACAACAATTGAGTAGATTAAAAAAAAAAACTGAGTTTTATAGGATCACGTAAATCGCAATTGTGAATTTATCTCATTCTTTCCAAAAAAAGTGGCACTGTAATGCTGCCATGCATTAACTTTAGTTGAGCATCTAAGATTAACTGGTCTTTTTCTTTGCTTCTTTGTGATCGCGGGTTCCGACGGTGACTTTCGTTAACACTTCTTTCATAAAACAAAGCGTCTTCATGCAAAAAATATAGGAGTTTCAGTTATCTATAGCTGCATTAAGCTTATTATGCCACCCTTCCAAAAAGTTTGTCGTTCTGTGCCTCTCTCCGTAAACACATAATAGTTTTATGAAATCTTCTTTTATTCATTGGCTTAACATACGAGTATACCGGCGAAAACGGTCACTGTTTTGATTGTCTGGGCTTTGGCTGGCAGCATACAACCAGCCTTCCATAGTTAAATTTTCCGGTAAAAGTGGTAGAACCAAGTTCGTAAGTAAGCAAGTTCAATTTGCCTCTTGAAAATTTTGGATTTCGTCAGATTCAATTCTCACCCTTTTTTCCAATTGGCTTTTGTATAGTGGAAAATGCAACCTCTAATAGTTACTTCCGGGAAGACCTCTTGAATAGCATTAATCGTGGCCTTTTCAAAATCGCATCTGAACGTCTGTGAGTTCCACATGGGTGTAATGGATTTTATCATGGAAAAAACTATGTTATAAGATTTCTGTGTTTGTCACTCATCAAAACGTACAACAATGGAACTAAATGTGTCTTCTCATTGGTGCTACCATGATCACCATGTACTGTATAAAGTTGATAAAATGGAAAACAACAGCTTTTGAACGTCCCATCTCCAACAAAATGTTTTTTAATTTTCTTGCGACTACGGGCGTTTTCGGTAGCAAATATTAATATGCGAGTATTATTATCGTTAAAATCTGCTATGAGAAAGGATTTAAATTTTAGAGGAACTGTAAGTTTTGCGAGGTTCCTGAATTCAATTTTTTTAACTTGTGCCGTTGTATTTTTGTGGTTATACAAAGTACTCTTTATGTTTTAAAAGAGCGAATTGTGACCCACTCAACTGAAAACCTGAATCGTTGTACGATGCTGCTGATTGCCGATTTATATGCTGTGGGAACATTCGGTAAGTCTGAAGTGGGAGTTCTTCAGTTTTTGTATTTTAAGAGCTATTTAATTTTTTTCGAAATCGGTTGTACATTTATGTGGCTTTTCCTTGACAATATTAGTATTCTGTAACAAATAAAAAAAAATGTATATGTAATTTTTTGATTACAGTTCTTAATATCACGCTATCTATTTCGTGCTCGTGTATTTGAACACCGTATTCAAATACACGAGCGGAACGGCCATAGCGTAATGTAATACACGTGTATTATACCGTTCAGAAGTCAAAACATGATACATTCTTAAAGAACCATGCTTGAAATGAAACTAGAGCTTAAAATGTTGATAACAATCCAGTTGGTATAATCGGGATTTGGACTATTAAAAAGCTTTCCACATACATATGTAATTATGGTTCATTCAATGTTAGTGCTATCATTTGCAGCCTTTGTGCCGATGCATAACTTTAGAGGATTCAGATAACCAGAATCCTACTACTACTGGATGGTATTATAGAGATTATATAGGTATATAGCCTATTTGGTGTTTACATGCAATCTCCGCGAGTCCGTTAAAAGTTAATGGCAAGAAATACTAGACAAACATTCATTTAGCTTAAGATTAGAAGGCAGTTGTAGGCGTCAGATTTGCCTGACAAGCTAAAGGAAGAAGATATTGAAAAAAAAAAAAGAATTTTAATAATTACGCTACATACAAGTTTATTCCCCCTTTTATAAAGTGTCACAACTGGCGACACTTTACTTACATTACAATCTTGCCTATTAGCTAATAAGTAATATAAATATAACCTAAGTTGCTAAGTAACTATATAATTAAGATATCGTCCAATAACGTCTTTCTTATTCACTATAAGTTATGGGGAAGACACTTGTTTTACGTGTTCTTTATAAGATTCAGCACTTGCACTACAGTTTGAGTTCACTTATACCGCACTAAACTAACTCAAAAGGTTTTACCCTTTTTAGTCTTCGCACTAATTCAGTGTTTTCGAGGAGTTGGATCGCCTCGACATTCATGTGATGATGAAGTCTGTGTTCATGGGCTTCTGCATATTTTTGTATAACTATGTTTACGACATCCATCTTGAGGTCCCGGTAAAGGTCGCTGTTTCTAATGTATCAGGGCGCGTTTACTACATCCCTGAGTACTTTATTTTGGAAGCGTTGTATAATTTGAGGATTGCTTTGACTGGTGCAAGCCCACAGCTGAATACCGAAGGTCCATACAGGTTTTAAGACTTGTTTATATAACAACATTTTATTAGGTATTGACAATAGCGACTGTTTACCAAGGAGCCAATACATTTTTTGTATCGAATATCTAATTAGGTTCTTTTCTTTTTGATATGCTCTTTCCAGCGCAGTTTTGCATCCAGGGTCATGCCAAGATACTTGGTAGTATTCGCGTATGGTATATGTTGATTATTCATGAATACCGGGAAGTATTGTGGCTTTTTATTGGTGAAGTCAGTGTGGATAGACTTGCTTTCATTGAGTTTGATACGCCATGTTGCAGTCCACTCATAGACACGATTTATGGACTCTTGAACCTGTTCTACGGCTTCCTCGTGAGTATTTCCAACAGCCATGATAGTTGTGTCATCAGCAAAGGTTGCAATGAAATTATTTTCTAGCTTAGGAATATCACAGGTGTATAGAAGATACAGGACCGGACCTAGGACACTACCTTGTGGTACTCCAGCTTTTATCTGCCTAAGGTCTGAATAGGCATTTCTTTGTCTTATTCTAAACAATCTATTCGATATATAGGAATCTATGATGTCTGAAAATTGTTGAGGCAGCATTCTTCTTAGTTTATAAATAAGGCCATAATGCCATAATTTATCAAACGCCTGTGCAACATCAAGGAAAACCATGGAGCACGCCTTCTTATCCTCTAGTGTAATTCTGTGTACTTGGTCGAGGATAGAATGTAGTTGTCTAAATCCGAACTGGTAATCAGGGATTAGATTTTCAGATTCAATAAGAGGCTTCAATCTCTTAGAAATAATTTCTCAAATAGTTTTGACAACACAGGTAACAGTGAGATAGGCCTGTAAGATGTTACATTAGGAGGCTTCGCGGGCTTGGCTATCATTATGATTTCAGCTACTTTCCACATGTCAGGAACGTGTTTTAACCGAAATACAGCATTAATGATCGTGGTAAACTTAACTAGAGCTTTGTTTCCTCTTTTCAGTTATAAGACACCTAATTCCTGCAGGGTAGGTGGTTGCTTTGACACAGTGTGTTTTTTCCAGTGTGTTTTTTCAGGCAGCTTGTTGTATACTCGTTGTAAATATACTCAATTCTAAATCCAGCTGTTCTGGAGTTTTTAATGGCACTCTTAATTCTATATTATTATCTAAGTCTATTCTGAAACATTCCCAGTCTGTATAAGTATTTATAAGCGTAGGATTTCTCTCTATGTGTAGGATCCGATGCTATAGTGATAAAATTATTAGTGAGTGGTCAGAATTCATGTCAAAGCATTCATCGATGCTCAAATAATTTGTGGATATATTTTTAGTAATAAAAATATCTATTAGATCTGGGACTTTGCATGGATCGCTTGGCCAATAAGTTGGTTTTCCGGTAGAAATAGCTTCACACTTTAGCTCTTTCATGGCACTCATACGTTCTTTTCCCTTAGCGGTGGTTAGTCTTCACCGAACCGTGAAGTCGCCACCTAAGATGAATCTTTCTCCGAGTTGCTGTAAGAACCTCACATAATGGTGTTTTTTGATATTTTATCTCGGAGACGAGTATATGGCCGCTACGGTGACTGGATACAATTGAGATTGAATACAAATCGCCACAGCTTGAATTTCATTACATTCATACTTAACTTCTTTATGATGACGGAGATATTCTTTGACTATAACCGCGCTACCACCTCGGGCAGAATTGTCAGGGTGCAGTGCATAGTACACTTTATAACCTCGGAACTTTATGTATGATTGCTTAGTAAAGTGAGTTTCAGATATAAGGCATAAGACGCTATATACAAGTAAAAAGTCTTTTAATCACTCATCCTGGTACAGTTACCATTCCCCCGGTGCTAACTGTACCTTCAGTCGCTTGTGTTTTTATTTGGAACCTTTGTACTGTTGCATAACATTGTTGGATTTATATTACGCATTTACGTTACACAGCAGTCCTCTCCTTTATAATGTGTTTGGATTTCCGAATGTCAATAACTTGTGCCGAATTCCCTTCAATTAACTGCACATTTCATGGTTGTTTTTACCTATGGCTTGCCATTCTATCACTGCAATGTAAATGTAAAGTATTATCAAGGATCTTTTCGTTGCAAAGGATTTTCCATTATTGAGTTTCCTATCAAAAACTTTTGAGAAAACAGTTGCATTTTATTTCCATTGTCAAAGCAGCGGATAAGGCTCAATCACAGACATTTTAAGATTAACCACAACTCATAAATGCGATGGGTTTCAATAGGCTACGTTTAATATATGGAAAAATACATTGGACTCGTAAATCACGCTGAAGTTGAAGGCTTTCATGTTGATTGCATTCGCAAAGTATGTTCCCAGTGTTGCGGGTGCCAGGTCAGCCGTCTCTTTCGCTCTTCTGTGCTCTTAATTTAATGGAAAAACGGTAATACGATGTAATACAACTAAGCGATATTTTGATAGACATATTTAAGGAAGGACAACAAAGTATATTTGGTCAAGATCCAACAGTTTTTTTTAATTAGGATGATTTCAAATGATTGATTAATCATCCATTTCATTAATGTTAGTGTAACTAAAATTTTCAGTAATAGTAAGCTACCCACTGTGTCTGAAATGCGCTATAGCATTTGGAGTAATTTTCCCACAAACATCGAAATAGCAGCAGTTTACAGCGGCGCGGCGGCGCGTAGAACTCAAATAATGTCAATGGTTAATAGATAGAATGGCTCCGTTTAGCAAACGAATAGGCTAATGATTTTGTTTTGCCCAGTCACTTAAAATGGCTTATTAGTCGATTCCCACCAATTTACTCATCCGAAACGGGCAAATCAGCTCTTGTGTAGGCAATTCGCATGAAGGTAATTTATTTGTGGGCAAATCGACAATTTCAGAAATACGTATTAGGCAATTGGCAGTTATTTCATACAAAAACTGTCAAACGTCAATTTTATTCCTCGAATAAAAATGACCAGATGATTGTTAAATCAGCCCTAAACATATTACGCATAGCCTCTTTCAGGGAAAGCACCAAATTGTCAATTGCCATATAATTATAATTTCATTAATTGTACACGGTTTAAGACTATATAGCCTAAGTACTTGCTTTGTGGAGAACCGTGCTTACAAACGTGCTCAAACGCACAAGAAGGCTAAGGCGTAGAGTTACTTCATACTTATAATATGAGAATAGTCAGATACCTTGTTTGAAGGATTATGCATGGATTCGAATAATATTAGCCACAGCTCTCTCGTACTAATAATTATCTCAGCTATTATATTATATTATCCTTCAAATGAGTTCCCTTCGAAAGTAGCGCGCCTTTTAGAATTTTATCAGTATTTTTCATTCAAGTTGTTTATTCTATGATGAATGTTGTTGCAGGACAGGAAAAATAATTAAAAAACGATTTACAGTGATTAGATCTGTCTGCGGATATAATTGTATTATTATTTTCTGTAATTGTAAGACAAGTGTCATCCACCAATCCGCAATAATGGGCCCGCGTGGTGCTCCTTCTTCCGGAGTGAAGGTATGTACCTATTCCAGCAGTGTGAACGTTATATGCTGATCATGCTTCAAGCTTTATAGTACCATCATACTACGTTCGTAGTTTTTTTACCTTCACCCAAGTATATCCAGGTACTCGTACATGTATTTGTAACTAAAGTGCTCAATCGGTCGGTTTAAATTGCAAACGGGGCTTCGTTTGCAACTTAAACCTACCAAGTCATCATGGGAAAGAAGCCTTAGTAGGAGGGTTCACTACAGACTGGTACCGCAAAGGTTAACGTTTCCATGTAACCTATGTGGAAAGTATAAACTGATAGAAACATTATTCTTTTAGACCGCAAAATGCGAACATGACAGTGAGTTTACAAAATTGGACCTATCTAAGCAACCGTAAATATCAGAAAATACCGAAAACTGAATCTGAATTTATTTATATGCTTGAAATAACTATTTAAGCTGGAAATAGTAACCGATTTTTTGGAGACGTCATACCGATCTATGATGTTTGCTGCAAGTCAAATCCTACAAAGCAATGTTATGTGCTTAATCAAAGAATACCAATGATAAATGTGAAATTGCAATAAAAATTAATGTTAGTAGTATGTCATTTACTTTTAATTTATTACCTTGAGAGGAGATTCACGGCTCTGATAAAATGTTCAATAGAAAGGACAAACATATGTCGAGTGCCCACGTACATAGTGTAAAGCGGTTTCCAAACCGTTCATGCGGTATGAAAGTCCCAACATAAACATTTTATCTGTGTTAACTGGAAGCTTGCCACAGCTGTGCACTGAAGTGTGAAGTATTGATAGATGCACGTTTGACGTCGCATCAGCTGTTCCCACTTACATTATATTGCACTCAGTGTTCTAGGCGCAGAACCAACTCTATGCCCCAGTTGAGCTTTTAAAGACTAAATCACAATTGGCAGCTGGCAGTTAATTCTGTTGCGAGCAAGCCGTCCGGGCATTCGTTGCAATACTCATTATTAGCTATTAAACAATGCCGGCTGTGGTAGAGTGATTACTGTCCATAAAATAAGTTTTATGACTGAAAATCTACTTTGGTTTTGCAAAACCTACATCAGAGAATCAAAACAGTTTGGTGTACTTTAATTTTAAATATAAAAAATTAAACGAAATGAATTAACAAAATTATGCTTAGAATAAAAGCTTTATAGGCATTTACTATAACTCCCAACGCTTATTCATAAACCGGGAGTAAAGTTACCCGTACCTATTAACTTCGGTTAAACCATACATTTTCGAAGTAAAAATTTAGCAAACGTCTTAATGGCCATGGTTATGGATTCAACTCTCATTTAAGAGGTTGTGGGTTCGAATCCGGGCAAGTGCCAATGTGACTTTTGCAGTTCATGCGCACTTTCCGAGTTTATCTTAGACATCACGGACATCGATGAAAGAAAAACATCTTGAGGAAACATGGACGTATCCTACTACTACTCGTATTACAAATGTGACAGTTTGTATGTTTAGATGTTTGTTACTCGATCACGCAAAAACGGCTGAACGGATTTGGATGAAATTTGCCACACAGAGGGTTTATAACCTGGATTTTTACCCCGATTTTCCTCCGGGATCGAGACCTATGCCCCTAATAGTTAATATAAGTCTGAAATCACCAACCCATTTTGAGCAAGCGTGATGATCAATGCTCGTGCCTTCTCTATTTGAGAAGAGGCCTTTGCCCTGCAGTGGAACAATATTAGGCTGGTATTATTAATCAAATTTGGCATAATAACTCCAGGTTTATTGATAAGGGGTCCCAGTGTTTTACGAAAGAGTGTAAATATGTGGAAAAAAATAATAAAACATGCATCAATTTTTATAGCACGTACCCATTATTCTCTAAAGAAGGAGAGGCGCAAAAAATGACCTAGTAAACAAGTCTTGCGGCAATTTCAACGAGTGCCTATTATCAGGTTTCCAACAGGCTAGTTTTGATTTACATCGAGCAAGATTTATTTGGTCATCGGTTCCTGACTTAGTAAGGATTCTTGTGGTACAATTTTGTAACCAGCGCAGAGTTATATTTTAATTTTTCAGCAATTGTAAGATTTCGTTCTTGACTGCTCTTTGACTGGATATAAGAGTTGCTGAAATTTCGCGGATTGGATATTTGACGTTATAATTTTAATAAAGACTTCATGTATTTAGACTGCCGCGTTGGTCACTAGACCAACCACTAGGTTGCAAGCGCTACTGCTCAATTTGAGGTCCTGGGTTCGATTCTCGGGACAAGCAAAGTCTTATTGGGTTTCTTCATCAGGAGTGTCTCAGTAGCAGTCCAGAGTCTGAATATGTGCCCGGTTGATGGTAATAGATTCGCCCCCTACTGCATAGAATAGGGTAGTTGCCTGGGTAAAAAAATAATTATTATATTTAGTCCGTCAGTTAGATTATCGAAAAATAATGGACACGTATTTTTTCTTTTGTCAATCAAACAAAAAATTACAAAATAAAGCGCGTCAAAATTTGGGAGTCGGGGTCGTGACGTCACTTGCTTGTAAAATTGTCGCAAGCAAGTGACGTCACGCGGAACTTTAACGGACGATATTTTCATCATTTTTTATATAATTGACAAAAGAAAAAATACGGGTTCAATATTTTTGCTTATTCTAACTGACGGACTTATTAGATTTTTTTAGGAAAATAGCCTATTTAACCTTAACTGGCGAAACGTGGGTGACACCCAGGCGCGAAGCTGTAGTATGTTAGTCTATGTATTTTATTTATTTAAAGAGTTGTTATATATTTAAAGAGTTGTTTATTTAAAGAGTTGTTATAACTCCGCGTTTATGTACACCAAGGTATAAAACAAGTTTGATCGTTTTGAACATTGGTCCTGTATTACAATATGACATACACAGACTAAGTGTGAACACAAAACGCATCTTTACTTCTTTTTCGTCGTAAGTATAGATGATTCCATTTATACGTTTTTACTAGTAATAGCTTTTCCACAGTTGCCAACATATATGTACTTGCAATGTAAATGAAAACTTGTAAATACTTATTGGCAGCTTTGAGTGGACAAAAAACGGATAAAAGCGGGTAAGTAATATATGATATAATTACAAAATCTCTAATATTTACAAGATATAACAACTGAATCTAAAATTTTATATAATGATCAGTTAATATCATAAACGATTGATATAATTTTAAAGTAAGTAAGTTTTATAGCATAACATACATTGAATATAAAAAAATCGCTTGATATACTACTCAAAAGACATAAAACCTATTTAGTCTAATATGATAAAACGGCTAGTAAAAAACACAAAGCAAAATTTCATTTGCATGCTGCATGCTTACTTGCATGCTGCATGCTTGCTTACATGCTGCATGTATGGTTTATGCTTGTTTGCATGCCTGCTGCATGCATGGTGTATGCTTGTTTTTTACATACACTAACGTGTATATCTGAAATTTTGCTTTGTCTAATTATTAATAAGTTGTGAAATGTAGATCAACTTAACAAATATCATTGTTAGTTGTCTCTTTGTGTGCATAATCTTGCTCAGTTGATTGTGACCATATGTGGTTTTTATTTCCCTGTAAAAAACAAGCATACACCATGCATGCAGCAGGCATGCAAACAAGCATAAACCATACATGCAGCATGCAAGCAAGCATGCAGCATGCAAGTAAGCATGCAGCATGCAAGTAAGCATGCAGCATGCAAGCAAGCATGCAGCATGTAGCATGCAAGCAAGTATGCAGCATGCAAGCCAGCATGCAAGCAAGTATGCAACATGCAGCAGGCATGGTTTCTGTCACGGCTCCGGTGCTGCGGGGCCCCGGTGGTCCCATACGAGCTTATCGTCGCAGATGTGTTTCACCGGCGAGTGTTAAAATGTTAAAACCACCCGCTCCTCAGCTCGCGGGCCGCCTCGCCCCTCCGCGCCTACGCGATTTTAAATAACACTCTAGAGGTAGGGCAGACAAGACTACGTGGAGTCGGTTCTGCAGCGATTCGTTTCTGTCACGCCGCTCCCGCAGCACGCTCGTTTCACTCGTTCGCCTTCGAGCGTTAATGGTCACTGTTCTAACCAAACCTAACCCAAATGATTCACCAATATAGAGGGGACCAGCACTCCGCTCCGCTCCCGCTTTAACCTTCTAACCTAATATAACCCGTCCGAGTCGGATTGCTTTGAATCGGGGTGTTAACCATAAAAACGGTATCAATATTATATATTTTAAACGATAGGCCTAATGATTTTCGATTAAATAAACGTTATATCAATATTATATATTTTAAACGATACGCCTAATGATTTTCGATTAAATAAACGTTACATCCAATAATATTATACGTAATAAGTTTTAGAGTATATAAATGTTATATCTAAAGAAATTAAATCAACGGTTGGTATAACTCACGTTTATTATATCTTGAGAACGTTATTGAAATGAAAATATACCAAATAACTTTATATGATATGAGACGCACCCGATAACAGCTTGTTCGATGCAATTGTCAACACAAGTTTTCATCACTACACGTTTTTGACAAATCATCACGGCTTGTATGTGGGTTAAACACGGGGTAATACGGTCTAGGTGCCACCAAAATCCCAGAAAATTCTTGCCCTAACATAACTTTTCCTTAGGGCTTCAATGTTTCTAATATACAAAATTAAATCATAAACATGTTGTTCAGTAATGCAGCTTTATTAGGGCGCGGATAATTTTAAAACTTCTATACAGTTGGTGCCGCTTCGCAAAACCTGGACTGGAGCCAGCGGCTTAGATGGGAATTCTTCATGTAATTACATTATAGATGTCACATTAAATAAGTTTGAAGTTAAATGCTAAGACCCTCACTACAAGTGCTATTATGGTGTACCTTCATGTTAAAATTGTTTAATATTCTGGCTTCATATTTTAAAAAGGTACCTCTCATACAAAATTAATATTCACACTCGCATTTTTTTACTTTATTAGTACAGTGTAACCTGATTATGTGGACCCTGGATACGTGAGGCACCTCTACTACTGATAGTTACAATGTGGTCCCGACATTTTTAGATTGAAATACCTCTGTTACTGGGAATAATTAAACCTTTATAAATGAGAATTAATGTGCCTGATTTTTTCGATGTTTACCTGTAGATGATGTTGAGGCTGATGTTTAGGCTGTTGAACTACAAAGTCTCTATTATAGAATAGAGACTTTGTAGTTCAACAGACTGTATAAGTAAGACAACTAATAAAATAATGTTTATGATTATTAATATTGGTCTGAATCGGTCCCGTGCACCTTTATAAATGAAAATATCGTACCTACATTTCGTCCTGTCTTACTGTCGTTTTTAACCTGACTATATGGCAAACTGGGTGAATTAAATTCCTCTATGTGGTAAATAATTCTAGGTTCCTTGAGTGAGATTTGTTTTGACACATTGACGTTTTGACACATTGACGTTTTGACACATTTTTTCAGATTACACTGTATTTAATAAATAGGTTTAGAAATGCGTTTGCGTATGCGTTGATGATTGGTTGGGCAACAAATCACCGTCGTTTGTTGCCCAACCAATTATATTTACGGCATATTATAAAAACGGTGGTTAACACCATACGTAAAAACGAACAAAATATTAAACCATGCGTAATTAAGTAGGTAAGTACCCACTGAATTTTAAAAGAGTAATTATATCATAAAAATATGTTGATAAAACACTTAAATAAAAAAAAAACGGTAACTGACGATCCTATAAAATTAAAAATAAGTAAAACCAACAAATAAGACAAACAATTAGGATATCTTATACGGAATCTATACTATTACTAATAATTATTAATTAATATTATTATATTATTATTTGTCTTTGACATATCTCGGGACCCTGGGGTCCCGGACCTTTGAAAGGTCTACTAGGGGCGATGTCAACTCGCAGAGGCCCTTTACACAATTTTAAATTATGAGGAGGCACCAACCGACGATTATCTCTGTATGCACCATGCAAGTGCACCCAAGGACAACCCCCGGTTGGTGCAGGACTATTGCAGAACATGGAAACAAAATATACTGCGCTATGGGTTTAGGTGGCTATAGTGGATCGGTTACCTTGAACTATGGAAGGTCTATGTCCCCTGCCTGGCCAATGATAATATAATATTCATAGATGAAATGGCACGGGGTGACTTGCACACTCAATAATGGGCCCCCGAAAACGGTCGCTAGTACACAGTGTCGTAGCAACATGTCCTAAGGTGCTTGTGAGGAGTGAAGAGGTATTCCACGGCTATCAGGACAATTCCGGAAGTACGGTCAAGATCCCTACCAGCATCTTACTGAAATACTTCCTTCCTCCAAGCACGTTTGCTCTTGCGAATCTCCACTCAAGCCAGCCAATAAAGGCAAGAATGAGGTGGGAGCTCTGTTCCTCGTCAGTGTTCACTCCAGCCGGCCAATAAAGGCAAGCCAGAGGTGAGGAACAAGACTTCTCCCGGGAGATAGGGTCCGTGGGGTCGCTACTGCCCAACAGCTCGCCACATGCTGCCCTGCGGGTTCCTGTATCTCTCTTGGTCTGGCTCCTCACCCTAGACCTGATCCGGCAAAGTAAACTCTTCCATCACAGACCTAGAGTTTAGAGCGTGCAAGCCCCACCACGACGTCAACGTAGAGATACGGCGGAAATACTTATAATAATAATTATTATTATAAAGAGGTACATTTTGTTTGTTTGTATGTATGTAGGGTGTAATCTCCGGAGTTAATGATCCAATTCTAAAAATCTGTTCACTGATAGACAGCTAAATTATTTGTAAGTGCTATAGGCTATAAATTGTGCTTACATCATGCATTTTAGCTGCTCCATCACAACTTTTGTCTAGCAAGTCGGAAAGAAGTACCTCTTAAAACGGAATTATTTGCATGCGCTGCCTAAACAGTTGTATATAACTAAAAATAATATATGGCAATCTGGTCCGCCTTAAATAGGTTTATAAAAAAGTCCGCTACACCATATTTCTATCTTTTATATTTTATCTGTTAATATCGCTTTTATATTTTAAAAGAGTTTTTTTTTGCATGCTTACATTTGGATGAAAATATAATTTATAACATGAATCCTTATCAAAATAAATGATTTTATGACCCCAAGGACATTACAGAGATAAGAATTGGTCATATAGTTTCGGAGATAATAGAAAATTACTTAAACGCAAAATGCCGCTAAAACATTCACGAATACAACTTTCATTCCTACCGCTCTGCACATGCTTTGTGCAGACGTTTTTCCATTTACCCATAGATGGCGTTGTGCAAATACGTCATTTTTTTAATTCGCGTTGTTCATACTTTACGCGGATTGATGACATTGTCGGTATTGTCATTGGGTGATGTAAAAGGACGAGCGCAACTCACGCGTTGTCAATAGGGCCATTTTGGCCAAGTCACCAACAAGTGGTTACAGGTCGACGTGATCTCTCTCGATGGGTGATGTAAAATAGTTGGATGTCGTTCTATTGATTTCTATTAGTTTAGGTTGTTTGATGTCATAAATACTTCGTTCCTTCTCCTCTTCGTAATTCTGGTTTACGATTGTTTCTAACTAACTCAAGTTGAGGTAATAATAATAAAGTTGAAGAATTTGTTTGTTTGAACGCATCTCTGGAACTACCAGTCTGATATGAAAAAATATTTTTGCATTTGATTGATAGCCCAATTCTTGAGAAAGGCTATTTAACATTACGCTACGACTCTTTGAAGCCGAGCAGAAACAAAAAAAGTGCGACAGAAGAAAAAACGCTAAGCGAAAACGAAGTAATAGCGCGGGCAGGCGACGCGTTGCGACGGGTGGTCGGAGGAACCAAACATTCCACGCGGACGAAGTCACGGGCAGAAGCTAGTTGTCATATATTATAGCCTATATAATAATCCCGTTTACAAATTTAAAACTAACTAAATTTTATACGTAAAAAAACCGGCCAAATGCGTGTTAGACCACGCACATTGAAGGGTTCCGTAGTTGGAATGAATTTATCCCAAGAACAAACTTAAAATTGTAGTTGATAATCATGTTGTCCCATACATTGCAACTTGCAACTGCAATTGTGTGTTGGATATTTATCCAACTACTTAAATAATATAGGTCATATCATATAACCCACGGAAGATTCTCAATTCTCCTTTCCTTTTCAGGATCGCCTTAACAACATCTATAGCAGAGCATTCTGGTAAATTGTCCAATGTTCTCTTAAGCTTTGCTTCTGAAATTCCTTGAGTCTTAGTTGATATGACTACTGACTTCGTTCCCCTTGGAGTCGTTAGTCGACTATTACTCATAAATTTGTAAACTCTACTTAGTTGTAATAGTTTTCCTTTTAACTTTGTTATAAACTACTACCGTGATTTTTTTCACAGGCTTTAACGTTTGATTAACAGAAATTTGCAAAGTTCACTCAACCTCCATAGAAAAGGGAGAATCCTCCGACCAGACGGGTATTGTGCCTGGCGGGCAACTGCCCGTACGGATTTGAGAACCCTCACTGAACGCCAACGTCGCAGCATGTAACCGATAATACTATGTCATGGCATCATGTCCGGGTAGTTATTGCGTAAGTTTTGCAAAGCGTCGAAGCGTAGGAACACTCTCTTTTTCGGATAATAACCTTAATCGCTCCCTCACTTTGTCAAGTGGGATCCAAGGTTTAGATGGGTATTAAAACGACACGTTACAAAACTGCTCCGAGGGGAAGCCACGAAAATTCATTAAACGTTTCTGCCAACGTATAGCCGACAGGTCAATGACGAATTCGTCTAGATCTGAGTCCTGCATCATAAGCTCGAGCTTCTCTTCATCGTTCGCACTGAAGTTCTCCATTTCGGCATGGACATGTCTTAGCTCTTGGTCAATCGTAATAGAATTGAGCCTAAGTTCGGCCTTATTCTCCGAACTAGTCTATGCTCCGGGTGATGGGCATTCGCCCAGTAGTGTGCGATGTGCATATGAGCCATGTCTCCTACCTCATATCTGAAGAGTACGTGTGATGTGAACTCTAGAGTGGTGAGCTTGCTTCAGTCGTGGTCCCTCAGCTCGGGATCGAGTGTTTCTACAATGGCCTTGTGAATGACGTAATCTTTGGCGCAAGACTCCGCACGTAGCTACGTTATGGATTCGCGCCACAGTTGGAAGTGGGTCCGTCCGCCCATGCCGGAAGTCAACCTTCTAACAGGATCAAGGAATGAATCCCTTGATCTTGTTATAAGGACGCTTCGGACTCCAAAACCCGAAGCCGGCCGGCCGGCCGGGCTTCGAAGTCAAAAGCTATGTCTCTACGCTCTCGTCCGGCGTTCTGACCTTCTCCCCTAACTCTCCGAGCTGTGGCCCGAGGGTTGCTTCCTCCAAAGGTTCGCGCCATGACATTCAAGATCTCGGAACCCTGGGAACGTCAAATGTTACGTTTCGCTTCAAATACCCACATATACTCGTAGCTCTGCATTTGCTCTCCCTAGAATTTTGAGGAAGCTAATAAGCGGACAGCACTCTATTCCCAAAACCCACTCAATCTTACTGTGCTATATTTGATTTGGAGCGCGCTCCAGACCCTCTTTCTTTGATCCGTGATACCTAAGCATGGTATGGAAGGATCATTATGCTTTGGATCCTTCTGCATTGAACCGAAAGAGCTTTTGACGTAACTGCGCTTTACGTTTCGGAAATTGTTTAAGATCTTTTGTGCAAGCATAGCGATCGAGACGTTTTCTTCCATGTATTCGATCGTCATGTGCAATGCGTGCCCTGAAGGCGAGACTAAGCCGTCATTTATGGAGAAGGCTAATGGGAATTTAAGGAAACACACCTCTTGCCTCACGTCATCATAGGCTGGAGTACGGGATCTGCTTGTGATATCTTACTCGGTGCGGCGGATTCTGTAGGTTTCAGAAGTAAGTTCTTCTTCATTTATTAGTGTAATGAGTGCGTTGGACAGGAGGAAGTACAGCCCCTCGCTCTTTGCCGTGATCAAGCTTCTTGAGTCGATCATCGTGCCCAGTTCGGCTAGGATAGCCGTGCCCTCTAGGAATTCGTAAGGATAGCTTTCTACGGCGGATCCCGCGAAAAAACTCACTATGTAGTAAATTTGCCTGTTTTTCAAGTCGCTGAGATAAGCGATGACATTGCCCGGAGGGTTATGATTAATCCTACTTCCTACTAATATTATAAACGTGAAAGTTTGTATGCATGGACGGATGTTTGTTACTCTTTCACGCAAAAACTACTGAACGGATTTGGATGAAATTTGGCACACAGATGGTTCATAACCAGGATTAACCCTTAAATTATCCCGATATTCCCACGGGAGCTTATGCGGGTTGAACCGCGGGGCGCAGTTAGTTTGTAACATAATGTACATACTCACAGTTATCTTCATTCATTCCTCCACGTCAGAACAAGCATTCTGTTACCGTTAGGCGCTGATCTGATTATTTATTACGACACGTTTTATCCACAATCAGTACACAGACAGCTCCATCTTTAAGATGACACTACGATGATTTAGTGACATCCAAGGGTTGGTAATTTCGCCCACATTGATGGATATCATTTTTCCTATAATCACTATACTTCTAATACAAAATAACTATAGATTTTATCGTATTTTATTAATAATATATTTTATTATGACAGCTTTGACAATGACGTTTAATACGTCGCCATGGCAACCTTTCTTTCAAATTCTTACCTGCCTGTATCTTTTTAGCTAATTAGATATGAATACTTATTATATTTAATTACTGGCCATCTTCATAACTCAAATTCATATTTTCTACATGATGTTATTCTACGAGCTGACATTATAGATCCGCGCTATCCAAGGATCAGTTCGGGGTTCGCCTCTAAAGCGGATACAATAAAGAGCCTGATACTCCAGGGCTACCTATCGCGGGAATACCCAGCGTACCTCTCCGCTCCGGTACCTGTCAGACCCTGCCTTCGCCTCCGTCCTCCGTCCTCCGTGAAGGGCTCCTGTGACTATTGGGCTGCGCCTCATCCGAGGGCCGCCTCACCTGGCGGGCTGACAGCGTCTCTGTCGTGCCTCTCTCTCTTGCTGCCGAGCTGCGTCCTGCCTTGCTGCGTGGACCCTCCAACGGGTGTCCTCCGCCTGCACTGCATCTATACCTGTACCTGCGCCGGCTCCTGCTGCCGTGCTGCAGCCTGCCCTGCTGCGTGGGCCCTCCTACGGGTGTCCTCCGTGCCGCACACGCACCAGTGACCTGCCCTCATCTGTACCTGCATCTGTCGCCGGCACCTGCCTCGCGTCTACCTCCCTCCATCTGGATCTCCACCTCAGCCTCCTCAGCCCACCTGTCACGCATCGTCATCCACACACCCCACCTCCACATACAACACACCACTCTTAGTCCATCTCCATCTTAAAGTTATAAATATACGAGTACCTTTAATTGTTTTCTACCTCCCTTTCTTTAATTTCATTTTTCCTTTGGTTTTTATAAGTTTAGTTACTTGTCGCTACACGACAAGTTGTATATAAACAAATTTCCTCTTTGGGAGAGTTATACGATTTTGCGATCGATGTAGTTCACTGGACGGACGCGAGAGCACAACGAGATAGCCAAAAGATGACTCACGCTCAGTTTTCCAGTGGAGATTAGCTTCCTAGTATTAGTCATCTCGTTAATTAACGCCTCCCTCGTGAGATCGCTTATTGTGAAATAATCTATATCTTCACCTGATCTCAAATGGACGACGTATTGCGCCTCGTATATATCTCTCATGAGCGTAAACGGCGGAAGGATGAATCTCCCTCCGAGTGGTAGCTCGTATTTAGTGATGAATTACATGTTGATCTTTAAGTGCAGTATCTGGAAATGCTTCTCCAATCGTGGGTCATTAAGAATTATACAATTTAGGATCATTATCTCCTCTTGTTTAAGTTTCTCTCTTAGTCGCTAGAGCAATCGCCCCTAACGTTCCAGATCAAAATGCAATCTTCCCAGTCTGAAAGCTTAGAATATAGATCCTCAGGGGTGAGTACCGCGCATCGGTGATGCGTGACTCTTGGTTCGTCGCATTCTGCGAGTTCTCTGGAATCAATGAATACTACACGTCTGATATTCGGGTGGAACGATAATGCACTGATTCACCCGATGCCAGGGCCAGGCGTAGATCCTACGTAAATAACTAAGATGTTCACAAGCACAATGGAGTGAAAAAGTACGGCAAGCTTTTTCTGCCCGTCATTATCCAGGCCTTCAACATGCTGGAGCACGTCACACGAATAGTTAGTCGCCATAGTTACTGGATAATTATACACCAGCAAACACGCCATTATGACCGATAAATCTCCCTAGCTTAGCGAGCCCATTGATTTCACAAGCGTTCCTGATTATAAGCCCATTGAATACGGATTCCAGTTCGGCTCCGCATCATCTGATGTCAGTTATTTTCGCAAAAATGTTGCGCATCTCATTTCATAAGCATACGTGCTTGGAGCGCGAGTTCAACTTGTGTATCGTAAAATCAAAGAAGGTCAAGGCGTATCGCATGTCAGACATGCTGCGTAAATCAACAAGCATACCGGCCCTCACTAGCATGTCCTCGGCGTGGGTATTCCTCGATACGACAATGAGGGTTGCGTCGGAATAACCACACTCTCTCGTTTGCTCATCATTGTTCGTGGAATTGAACACGAACTGGTTCTCAATGGTATACCCGGGATCGATGTAGAGCTTGGGTAAATAATTTCATCATCACTGCTCTCAAAAAGGTAAAGGAAAACATCGTGAGGAAACCGGCATGTCCTAAAACCAAAAATTCGAAGACATGTGATATCTACCAACCCGAACTGGGCCCGCATGGTAGATCCCCCTCGAAGAAAGAAGGCCTATGTCCCAGCAGTGGCAACATTACAGGCTGATTATGAATATATTTTCTAGTACTAACGAGTCTCAGAGCTAAACTGCGGACAGACGGAATTGGCGAGACTTTAAGGGTTCCTTATGGTTCCTTATTAAGATGTTGACTACGGAATCCTAAAAATGAAATGCTGCTCGTTGGTAAGCGCATCACTTGAGAACTTAGCTAATTTTTTATTTAGAATGTTCGTAATGTATTGAAGTTTTGTAGGAGACAATTGATAATAGTTTGATGGTCTGTACAAACCCTTAAATAAAACAACTTTAATAAGTTTTGGAAAGCCACAGGTAAGCTGGATACCAAGCCTGGGCTGCCGGTGAGCGTCGGTGGGATGAATGACCCAAAGCATATTGCAAATATGTTCATGGAACATTTCAAAATGCGATCACCCCTTGGCCCCTCAGGTATGATGACCGGTGCTGAGTCCTTCCGTGAGGGAGTGAAACCGGTAACGTATTTCTCGACGAAAGAGGTCAGGGCGGTAGTTAAAAACATGTGTAGAGGTAAATCACCCGGACACGATGGACTCAGCATCGAGCATTTTAAGTATGCTGGTATTCACCTGCCGAGGGTCCTGTCTCCGTTTTATTCAATGTGCATTAGTCACTCGTACCTACCGGCAGAGCTAATGAGAACGATTGTGGTACCGATTGTTAAAAACGGGACAGGGGAAACTACCGGCCAATCTCACTTGCAACTACCATTGCTAAGATATTGGACAGTATGCTTGATTCGTGCTTGGACAAATATCTGGACCTGCACGACTCACAGTTTGGGTTTCAACCTGGGCTGTCCACTGAAAGTGCAATCCTAAGTCTCAAGAATACTGTCCAATATTATACAGATCGTAAAACGCCGGTGTATGCCTGTTTCCTGGACTTTTCCAGGGCTTTTGACCTTGTGTCATATGATGTGCTCTGGAGGAAGTTGGGGGACAGGAATGTACCGGCGGAAGTCCTTAAGGTTTTGCAATTTTGGTATTCTAACCAAATGAACCATGTAAAGTGGTCCAACATTCTCTCTGAGGCTTATGGGTTGGAGTGCGGGGTGAGGCAGGGAGGGTTGACCTCACCCAGGCTCTTCAACTTATATGTGAATGACCTCATAGTCGAGCTCAGCAGTATGCGTGTCGGCTGTCGGGTGGGTGGTGTTAATATTAACAGCATCAGCTATGCGGACGACATGGTGCTGCTGGGCCCGACTGCAGGTTCTATTGGAGAGATGTTGAGAGTTTGCGAGGGCTACGCGGCTAGGCATGGGCTCGTGTATAACGTGAAGAAATGTGAGTACATGGTCTTTGGGGTCGCCGGTAAGTGTACAACTTACTCACCTAACTTTACCCTAAATGGCTTGAGCATAAGAAGAGTAAAACAATTCAAATATCTGGGACATATGCTTACCGATGACCTCAAAGATAATGTGGATATTGAGAGGGAGCGCAGGGCTTTGGCGGTCCGCGGTAATATGTTGGCTCGCAGATTCGCCCGCTGCACGGACCAGGTAAAAATAACGCTTTTCAAAGCATATTGTCAGGGTCTGTACACGGGTGGTCTGTGGATCAACTACACCAAAAGATCGCTGGATGTCCTGCGCGTCCAATACAACAATGTTTTTAGAATGCTCTTGAGGCTGCCCCGGTTCTGTAGTGCGTCAGAGATGTTTACGCAGAACCGTACTGACGGCTTCCACGCAACTGTGCGGAAGAAAATAGCGTCTGTGGCAGCTAGAACTCGGGCCAGTGGCAACAGCATTCTAAAAACTGTAAATGAAAATGTGTTTTCCCCTTTTATGAGGCATTTTGTGGAGAAGATGACCGGTTGAGAAACTGGTTTCGTTTTCTTTACAGAGTGGCTCATACCCAAATGCTTGTCCTAATTTATGTGTATACTAACACTAGGTATAAGGTATTTTATTAACAATATGGATCACTGTTATCCGATTATTTGAAAAATAAATTAAATTAAATTAAATTAAATATGACCGCACCTTTCCGATACACGTTGTATAGCAGTCATCATTAGAACGAATGGACTCAATATGTGTCTCTCTACCATATTAAAACGTAGCCTTTTTTTTTGGGTGGGAAATCAATATATCTCCCGCTCTGGGCGGAACGGGAGAGCGACCCACCCGTGTTCCTTCAGTTGCCTGTGCCAGGGGCCACGGTATCTCTTTCGAACAACCTGCGGCCCTGGCAGGGATCGGCCCTAGCGGACCCCGTCAGTTCATGCTGACATCTCTTTGAAGCGCGCGTGGAACACAACGCGCCGTCGACCCGGGCCTGGTCCTTATCGGGCGGCGAGCTGCCCATTGCTCGCCACCCGCAAGCCCGCGCCTACGGTGGCCCGGGAGTCGGCTGTTGACTTCCGACGTCCAGGACTTCTCCTGCGGCGACTAGAGGGGTGAGGGCGCAGAGATTGGCTCTCCTTCACGCGCTCCGCGTCCTCCTTTGCGAGCATTACTGCTTCACAGAAGAAGGTGATGGCTTCCCATGCAATTAAAACATAGCCTTTTTTTTTTTTTTTTTGTGGATGGGTAATCATCAAATGACTCCTCCCGCTCTGGGTGGAGCAGAAGGGAGTGTCAGACTCTTACTGACTAAAACCCACCCGTGTTCCTTCCTTAGCCCTTTATGTACCAGGGCAGCGGTAACCCTTTCGGACGATCCCGCTACCCCGGCAGGCTTCGGCCCTGTCGGGCCCCGTCAACTACGCTGACATCTCTCTGAGGCGCACGTGGAACACATACGCGCCGTCCGGCACGGGCCTGGTCCTGATCGGACGGAGAGCTACCCATTGCTCTCCGCCCGCAGGCCCGCGCCTACGGTGGCCGGGAGTCGTCACGCGGCTCCCGACGCCCGGAGCGTCTCCCTCGGCGGCTGAGGCGTGAGGATCTCTCCCTCGCCCATCCCACCACCTCCTTCGCTAGCATGACTGCTTCGCAGAAGGAGGTGACCGCCTCCCACTCCTTCTCGCCCCGGACCATGGCTTGCACCAGGGCCGGACGCGGGAGGTCGCCGCCGCTGCCGATCGCCTCTACGAGGACACGGCGGTGCTCTGCCCAAGCGGGGCAGACCTCCACCGTGTGCTCCACCGTGTCCTCATTAAAACGTAGCCTTAGGTTACAATCTTACCAACTCATCTTGTCAACTTTGATAATAATGAGTGTGTATTTACCTTATAGCAAAGTACTTTTAATAAGAGTTGTGGAATTTGCTTCAGTCTTTATGTTGTCGCGGAAATGTACAAAATCTATACATAATTACAAATAAAAATCGCTTTTCGTGTCTTATTGTGTGATCGCGTTGTTCTTCTAAACTACGCAACAGATTTTGATGCGATTTTCCCCATCATTTAAAGAATTTTATTCCTGTCGGTTTTTGCGTATTATTATTTAATAATAAACTTAAATATAATAAAAACATCTCGATGTTTTGTGAAGTAGTGAAAACCGTGCAACGCAGGGATGGGTCCCTAGTAGATAATATTTTTAAGTAGGTAGATAGGTAGCTAAAGTAACCGTTCTTCTCTTTTATTTAAACTTTATTTCTTCTTCAGCGACCTTCTAGACTACAAAAGGTTACTGGTAATTCAATAGATAACTCCAACAATTAACCTTAAAAGTTACCATTAGGCACAATGAAAGCTTTTTGTCCCAAATCATTAGCCATTTTATCGGCGAAGATGAAAATATTAACTAAAATAATTTACTTTTCCTCGGTGCCGCTATTTTACCCCATTGGAGACTAAACAACTTGTTAAACATGAATAAATTAATTCAATCAGGCGGGATCGACGTCAAGAGCAGCCCCATTTCGCAATAAAAAAATGAACATCGTCATGCTCTTACTAATAACATGATAAGTAATAATCATTCTTCTTCCCGTGCGTCGTCACGTGGTAGCCATTCGAGAATCATGCCACCACCAGTCTTTAGTCTGTATCTTAGTAAGGTCGTCCAAGGTGTTATGAAACAAAATATGTCCCAAAACCCTTTTATTTTTTAATCTGACTACAACAAAATTTACAAAATTATCCCTCAACAAACTGGATGTGCGTTGTTGACCCGCCTTTTCAACGTAAATCTATTCAGCTACTGGCAGACAAACTGCCAAAGATATAAAAACTGCATATAATTTGTTACATTAGCCAATAATACTGCTATTGTAAATGTATGGTTGAGTTTTCACGATTCCAGGCTTGATCCAATTGTTCATAATCATAGTGAGAACCATGACCGCTTTTCAGATTTAAGGTAAACCAACATTAATAAGCGTGTATATTTTTTAATGATAATACGAATGTTCATCAACCTCGATAGACCACGCATATTGCTACAGGTAAATTCAATTTAGCTTTCGGCTGCTCAAAGTAATGTAAAACTGGCCTTGCAAACGAGAATTACGAGGTAATATTTGTTTTATGTAGGCGAGCTATTGTGCAGGAGCTAGGTATTTGTGCCAATATCCATTGTATTCATATATTTGTCTACTGAAACCTAGCAAACAATTCGGTAGGATACAAATTTAAAATGGCCAAAATGGCAAATGGCAAAAATGGCAAATGGCAAAAAAAATTTAAAAAAATAAAAAATGGCAAATGTTTAATTTTTTTATGGCTAGACACTATTACAAGTTATACACGGCTGTGGCCGTGATTGTGACACGTAAATGGTCAATTAACCAGTCGAACGTGCATGTGTTGAGTGAAATGACCCATTTTCTTTAGCTCACATCCCCCCTATGTGAGGAAGAAAAAATAAACCACGGTTTTATAAATATTAACACGGCATCGAACAGAATAAGAGTAACCAGTATTTTACAAGCCACAACAAATCGGTGAACATCAAAGAAACAAATTGACCGAACACGTCATTGCTACACTGTCATTCTGATGATCAAGCTCCCTACCAATTTTGGTTACGGTGACCAATCTCAACGGAGATTAGCCAGGTACGCAGGAGATATTATAGTGCAAAAGTGTGTGCTTAAACACAGGTGCACTCTTTGTTCCTTTACTCTCATAGTCCGATGGGACGGCAATCCGACACGACTGGAGAGAGATCAGGAGCAGGACCAACGACTTTACGTGCTTTCCAAGTCATGGGGGTATTAAACCGCCAACTTCCAAACTCCGAGCCGTTACTAAGAAATTCCTTATGGAAAACCTAATAAATTTTGCTCGACTTGGGAATCGAACCCAGAATGCTCGGCAGTTGCGCTTGCAACCACGAGACCAACGGCATCGCTAAACACTTATTTTACGTAGGTGCCGTTTCGGGGACTGAAAATAATATTAATAAACTGTTCCACCGAACCGCATTTATATTTTTTTTTATTTCAGTGCGGTCAGTGGAAGTGCTCAGGTGCGGTTCGGTCAAGTGCCGTTGAAATCAGTGCTTGAGTGGAATATTTCATTTTAAAGGGCGGTCACTGACAATGATTGAAAAAGAAAACGTAAAATAAATTGATTGTTTCATTTAAAACAAAATTACAGACATTACCTACTTATTCATATAACAATTATGTTATGCTATTTCACAGTTCACATGATAAACCAAAATTGCGCAATACAATATTGTGGCATCTATGACATCAATATTTTTTTCAAAGAATATATTATAATGCTTTTTGTAAACACAGGGGCAATGCGTTTCACTGTAACATAACTATCTAATCAAATTATTAAATCATTAGGTATTCGTAGATTTTTACAAAAACCTACATATTTAAAATCTAGTGTGGCCTCCATTCGCTTTAATCACGCTCTGATGTCGTTCATGCCTCTAAATGACCCCGACAACCGCCCAACATGTTTGTCAATTCCCTATTTAGATCGTGATGCATCTAGTTCCGAAATCTAGCTCTTGAGATCCCATATATTTTCGATGGGTTTTAAATATATCATGTTTTTTACCGGGAATCTTAATAATATCGTTTGCGTAATGAAATCTTGTTTGACATTTTCTGGCTTTTTAAAAAGAGCAATTATCGTGGATACAGTTAATTTAATAAGGGTCTAGCAATGAATTTTTGCTGTTGGAAGCAGTGTATATTCGAACATTTCCACGGACCGGATACTTCTATTAGCTTACCGGGAGTCAAAGCGCTCCTCCACCCCCAAAACTCAAAACTTTAATCCGACCGCTTGCTTGATCGATTAGTGGATATATTATCCTTCTTCATTTAGTCTCCAAAATGACATGCGACCGTCTTACGACCATCTTATCAAAATTTAAATACCTTTTGGCATTCCATTTTAAGCTGAGCCGTTTAAGTTTTGTTTAAGTACTAGCAGGCACTCGGTTTTTGGTAACCATCTCATACGTTGAAGTTAAAGATAATAACCCGATGTCCTTGCTTCTCGGAGTCGGGTGGCATGCCGTTGTTGTGTCATCCATCAAGTCCCAGCATCCGTTTCATGGCCGCTGCTTGGTCCGTGCCCGGACACTGCGACATGGACGACGCCTGGGGAGGCGGTGCTGAGGGTGTTGAGGCCACGTAGTGTCGAACACACGTCAGAGGGGATGTGACTGGAGGCACAACAAGTTGGTTGAGAAGACCATCTCTTCTGGCTGTTTGTAAAGAAGACCAAGTTGACCACAGCCAATGAGCGCAATTGGCTGTGGTCAGCTTGGTCTCCATGGTGGCCATCTTAGAGGACACCATTGTTGACATGGCATCAAACTTCCTCACAAGCTCCCTCTGACCCTCTAAAAGGGTCCCCATTATATCATGGAGACCTCTGAGCTGATTGAACACCTCTTCCATGGGCATGTTGCATGCACTCTTACACTTCTTGACTCTGGGATGAGCTGGTGTTTCAACTATAGTCCTCTTACCGGCTCTGCTGACGGGTTTGGATGAGATATAGTCTTTACTCCTGTATCTATTGTTGGAATAAGAGTTGTATTGCTCTGTGTTGGGTTGTCGGTGTCCTCTATGTCGGACTCCGTATCAGATATTTCTCCTCGTCCTGGAAATGACATCTTGATGGTTGGTCGCGATGATCGACTCGTGATCACAACCACTATATCGAAACTTTTGAGCAATTCCTCTCTCTTCCTCACGTGTAATTTTGTCTCATTCTACCTGTACCTTTTGTTTCCTGGTTCCCAGCGTCCCGTTTACGAATAAACTCATAAAAAGTATACCAAAAATAATGCCTTCACCGTATTTTGTGGCCAGAGTGGTTTAGCGCTAAATATTTACCTTTGTCTCACACTGTTTGTAATATACAATTAAAGTTTGTGTTTATCTTTGTTCAGTCAGTTCGTACACTTGTTTAGTGTGCATTAAAAGTTATGACGAATATGATATGAATTGTTACATTCTGCGCAGCGCATATTTAACGTATGCCGTGTGTGTGTATTCTATTTTAGCCATTTTCACTGCTTTTACCACATGAAGTTAATTAAATTTATACTTCACTGGAGTATCCATTTCAATGCCTCTATTCATTTCATGTTAATATCCGTCATTATTTATGTATCTGACTTAAAACTATTTAGGTGCATTTCAGTAACTTATTACGTAGGTTTGCGGCCAAGCCTAAAGAATACTTACGAGTACCTAGATGTATGTTTTCTTAACATACATTTACCCAAGACGGTCTTGCTTTTTCTTCAAAGTGACGTGGCTATACATAATATATTATCAGCGTCAAAAATGTTGAACAGACTACGAAAAATCATAGCTACTACGAAAATTTTACTTGTATAATTATTAATCAATATACAGGATATCCCAGAAAAAGAAGTCAAGCCGGAATCGGGTAATAGGCCAAGTCATATATATTATCAGAAAAAAAAAATCTAAGTCGTGTATTTTAAAAATTATTGGCATTTAAAAATAAATCGAGAATATCTACTCCCTATGACAGTATTTTCACTCCTGTTGCTACTTATCAATTTATTTTTTATCCTATCCTGAATAATGTTTCTGTAAACTCTTGCCTTAAAATGTAAAGCCAACTGCTCCAGCTTGGAAGGAAATGTCACTTTTTGCACAACCAAATTTTCAAAATTAATACCTCGCCCAATTTTGAATAACTGTACTGAAAAAAAAATGTACTATGCGAGTTTAGTAAGTAGGTAAGTACTTTGAGTTTTTTTTCTCTGATATCTATTATGATTTGGCCTATTACCTGATACCGGCTTGACGTCGGCTTCTGGGACACACTGTATGTCAAATAATTAATCAATCTATCTATTCTAATTGTCGTGCACTGTGTCCATTATGAAACACAGGATTTATCATTGAATAGGTAAGTACAGTTTAATTTTTCTGATATTTTTATAGTTAATTCTAAAAGGAGTGCCACCTAACCAAGTATTCTTCTCGAAATTGTTTAGCAGACTCGAAATATTAAATACCTACTCTTGAAATATTACTATGGTATAAAATTTGTATTATGTAGATACTATGTTATGTAAGTTTGTTATAAAATAGATTTCTCCCAGATTTTAACATGTTAAAAAAGCGCTATCAATAAACAATAGTTTAACCATTTAAAATATACTGCCTAGACTGACATCCTACTCACAAGGGAAGACCATGTAATTGTGTCCGGTGCGGCAGCGGCTATAAATCTATAGTGTATAGTAATTCGAAACAACAGCAACGCTGGATTTCGTGCGCCGCGCTGTGGAAAATGCTCGGTTACTATCCCCTTTATCTACGTCCAAAGCAGTGACTGCAACAACGCAGGTGCAGCCCAGTCTACGGGAGCATGAAACGAACTATTCCAGTCAGGTAATTACGGCAAGTTCCTCTCCAAATATTGCGTCAGTTTAAAGTGGACTTGTCGAAATAGTAGTTCCGCTTTATTTTACAAGTGACAAGTATCTTTTAAAGAAAATCTTTGTGATTTTTGGTTTTATACATTTTGTTTTGTCTGCTTCTATACTTTAAATTTTTGTCTGCTGTATTTCGTGAATCAAAGTGTTTAAGATAGGTAATAAGTACATAATGAAAACATAATTATGTCGGTTAACTACATCAAGGCATGAAATAAAGGTCAATTTCCAAATTCCTTACGAGAAATATTTATTCCAAAATCATGTTCTGAATAGTTTTCTTATATTTAGGTAATTTAGAGAGTATTTTAGTTTGTTTCATCTTACAAAAACGTAACATATTAACACTAGCTGCTGGTCAAACACAACAGTTACTAAATTGCCGTTTTACTACAAACCTATAACGACTTGTGTATAGAAAAAGTTCAAACATAACACAAAGGTGCTCTTTTCCACTGAGTTTTGAAGCAAAGGCGACTTGTCACTAAGTATATCCAATCAAAACGAAGTTATTTTAAAAACGCGCCTGAAAATGGTTCACCCTTACCAAACGCCGCATCTGCTTCGTGCGAGCGAGAGCGTCGCGGCGCGTTAGAAAGAGAAAATCGATTTACGTACATGGTGATTACATGGAAAAACACTACGCGTCGAAGTGAGACGAGAGCAAAACACACAATACAATACTTCAAATAATAAAGAATATTCTAACACAATGTTTATTTACACAGTGCTTAAATACACGGTATAAAAAGAAATATAAATTTGAAATTGTTTATGTTCTGATAATAATATGGGTAAAATAAAGCTATTATTGTGAATCATGATTTAAACTGTGCACGTGGTTTATTAAAACTTACCGACGGCTATTTTCTCTACTGCGAAGGGTTGTGCTGACAATATCACTGCGTTTAACAACAACAAGCCGGTATATCGCGTAGCGTAGTAACTATTAAACACCATTTTTGGATACGAACTGTCTCTGATCAGCAGATTCGTTATTTGATAAATAACATGGTAATGTTTACGTGATTTAAAAGGTTTTATTTCTAATACTGTGGGAAATATAAGGCGATAAAGTGTCTGGATGCTGTGTGCAAACCTGAGACTTAGGGGCGACTGATGGCGAACGAGTGTGGCATGGGACGCGGGGGCCCCTCCCACTCCCCCGCGCGCTCTCACTTACTCACTTAACGCGTATCCCGAATTCCCGATAAAACCTGGATTATTTGGAAATATTCTTACGTCTACTATTATAACATATATAGATTGCAATACAATTTACTCTTATATTGGCGTAGTTTAGGATTGTGGCTAATATAACATTTTAAAAATACAAAATTCACGCAATGGTGAAAATATACCAGCAATGATTTTTGCATGACTTAAAAATATTAAAGGCGTTATTACTTTTTGCTTTCATTGTTCTTAAAACTGGAGAATATTTGTTAAATAGTTGGTGCGCGCGTCGTTCTCCACAGAGATAAGGGTCGCTCCCCTCTGTCTCCTACCCTCATCCTTGGAGCGTGATCTCCTCCCTTTCGCATTAGCCACAATTTCTAACATTGCCATTACACCACACGTCGCCCGTAGGTTTTAAAAATATCGTAAATACAAAATAGCGTGCCTATGAAGGTATGTTTTGTACTTACTGCATGTAGGTAGGAAGTAACTATAGGTAAGTACCTATGTATAATGGTATAGTGTTAAAATTATTTTGCCACGACATGAGCATTATTTTATATCTATACGAGTATATAGTAATTTTAGTATGCATATATTGGAGTCATTTAGATTCTAATACACAATAGCTATAAACCAGAACTCTTCAAAAAATCAATTAAGTGATTTTTTAAGGATGATCATAAATATACATTTTTTTTTAAGTAACACGGTCAAAAATGTGCCCAGAAAATAGTTTACATTACAGTTTACTGAATAATTCATACAGTTGGGGGCAGCTTACAGCGTACGTAAAGCATGTTATGCCAGTGACTAGCAATGCAATGAAAGAACATTTTTGGAATTCTAAGCAGATTGTAAATCTATATCCAAGGATCGCGTAGCTTAGTAACGAGATTCACCCTATAGGAAAACTAATTTCTTTCAGCTTTATAAAAGCGAAAGAAGGTTATTTATTTGATTTAATATTTCGTCTTTGGGTACTCAGTGACCTTTTGCTGTATGTAAAAGGTTTAGCATAAATGTTAAAAAGAAAAACTTACGAAAACTTTGTATTTTACAGCATGCAGATTTTTTTTATTGAGTCTTTTATATACTCTTACAGCATTTGTTATTATGAAAATGATCCATTTATTTTTGGTAAGTACCAACCATATTATTTCCTCTTAGCACTTTTGACGTATAAATGATTATAAATGAACCATAAGAACGTCTCAATACTTAAAAAAAGAAGAAAACCATTACAAAGCTACACTAAAAGATTTATATCAGAGTAAGAAAATAAAAAATATATTTAAAATCTCCCTTAAAACAAGTTTAAGGCAACGACTAGGAAGTTTAATATCCTTAAGCAGTTGACGACCCGGGTCCCTTTAAACCTTGAAAGCTCAAAGGGAAAATAAAAAGTTATTTCCATTGCAAATTTGAACAAGTTTGATTTTGATCACTACTTCGGGAGAAAGCCGATGAGAAACAAGGTCGGGTAAAGTCCTAATCTCAGACTTTTGAAAACATTTCCTTGTTTAAATTGTACAAATTCCGACCTTTTCTTAGCATTGTATGTAAAAGTAAGACGCAAGCATTGTATGTAAAAGTAAGACGCCAATATCTCATCCTATCGAATGTTAGGGTTCGGAAGTTCTGGATGAGGATTCAGATCTCTACATAGTTTGGAAGATGCAAATTGTAATTTTTTGGGAAACTCGAAATGGACGTAGGATCAAGCTCCTTTACACAGATTTCTTGTTATTATTATTATATTGTTATCGGTTATCTGCATAATCCGGTATTCTATAGAATACCGAGGCATTATATAGAATACCACATGTTTCAGGCAAAGTATATAATATAATTTATTCCATACTTTGTCTAGGCATTCTATACAATACGAAATGTTCAATCGGCACTGTGTGAAATACGTAGGCATTGAACACGTTGCATCTTATTTTACTTTGCTTTTGTTTACTAAGTGTCGCGTATAATGTAATTACGTGCATACGTAATACGTAGCGTGGCCTTAAGGGTGAACTACCGCATCCGATTAGCGAATCACTCTGATGAATGAAAGGTTTTACGAAGAACTGCGTATCAAAAGAGAATCCGCGAATACTGAAAATCGCGTGTACATTGACGACCAACGTTATGAATTCTTCTGGCGGAAATGAATACAGTAAAATCAGCCAAAAAAAAATGTGCACGGGATTATTGGTGACTCTACCGGGACACACACACTTGTGCACTATAATATCTCCTGCGTACCTAGCTAATCTCAGTTGAGATTGGCCACTGTGACCGAAATCGGTCGAGAGGCTATTATGCTTTACAATGCCTGAATTATATGCTTTGCTGGTAACATATACACATTTCTTGTTCTAGATTGTAGTACAAAGTTTCTCAGTAGTAGAATACCGGTTTCTTCATAAAAACCTAAATCCAACTCACCCTTTTCCATATTTATTTATAAATATTGTGCAAAATACTTGTAAACATAAGGATTTATTGAAAATGGTAATTGATATTGTTAAACACACAATTCAATATTTTTTTAACACATACCACAGTCTAAGTCACAGTTAAAGTAACCGAATATTTTAAAGTATTGTAGTAGTAGTTAAGACGAAGACAACAATCCAGCTAAAAAATACTGCAGTCCAATGTACAGTCGGTCCAAATTGCATAAGCACGTTAAGAATCGTATTGCTGTGAACGCGCCGTACAAGCCGTACCTATATCTGTGTGTATGTATCAACACAGAACACACACCTCAGATTTCGCACACTGGCTACCGTCGAACGAAATAAAAAACTTACCGTCGCTTTTACACCAAAGCCTTACTTTTTTTTGACCAAAAAAAAAACTTTTACTTTTTTTTGACCAATGTCATACGTAAATCCGTATGACCTTGGTTGGTTCATACGATTGCTAAAATTCCCATCTTCATAACATGTGCCGATAGTAGGTAGCGTTACGTATTGTATTAGTAAACGCGTAGCTTTTTATTATTATATTGTTATTGAAATATGGGGTTAAAAAATAAAAATATTTTATAAGTGATTTCAAAATGTTTATTCGTTATAATTTTATAGACTAGAAATAAATAAACTTTTATTTTCTCATATAAAGAACAATTTATTGAAGTAAACCAGGCAATTAGTGAACTACGAACATTAGACTTAAAATATTGTATCTTAGTAATATAATAATATTGTGCTTTATTAAAGCACAATATTATAATTTATTTATTATTATTGTTGGAGTACCCACACAAAGTAGTAATTTACTACTTTGTGTGGGTACTCTAACAAACCACAACTAGCAATCTACGCACGTTAATAAAAAAAAGTGCGGACTCCTTGTCACTATACAATTAAATCAGTGGTACTACTTTTTGTTTACTGCCAATGCGTTCGTTTTAACTTTAGTCGCCTATCTCGTTAACAAATCGTATTAATTAGGACTTATTGCGGGTTATAGCTTAATATTGGGAATCGAACCCAACACAACATCTTGCGCACGGCCTGAAAGCGCAGGCAGCGTGATCGCGCTGATCACGCTGCGCAGGCAGCGTGATCAGCGGATCAGCAGAAATTAGAGGTATTTTTGACAGATTGAGACTGAGATCAGACTGTGAACGATCTTAAAATTACGAGAATTACCCACATATCTCTCATTCTGTGCTTCCCATCGCTGTGTCGCAAAATGTAAACGTTCTTGTTGATTTTCAATCAAATATGGTTTTTGAGCTGGTTTTCGTTTACCCGGCGAACGGTTCGTAAAGACGTGTCGAAAACTTCGGCAAAATATCTCGACTGGCAAGGCTACCCTCTTCCTTATATACTCGTATTTTGACCCTCCGACTCACGGTATTTCTCTAAAACAAAAAAGGAGTACTGTTAGGCTACTAGAAAAATACGAATATTACTATTTTGAAACAGAAATGTTACATAATTATACTTAATATTATATGCATGATTCCAAAAGTAAATAAATTTACTTTTGGAGTTATTATTTTTTTCTTTTATTTAAACTTTATGGTAAATATAAAACGTTTAAAAAAATAACTACGAGAATCAGCAGTTATACTTTAATTAGATAAATGTTCGATAAAATAATTAAATCATAATACTCACACTCAGACCGGTTTCATAACATATTTGTGATATAATATTAAGTCCACTTTTACGCAGCGCTATTATATTCACTTTCATCTCAATATTTAACTTTGCTTGCATTTCAAAATGACCTGTCAACACCGCTAATAGAATAAACACACGTCACTAACTCACAATAACAACCTAAGAAGAAGCAACAACGTTCTATGTAGTCGCGGTGAACGAGTCATAAGTTAACTGCATCTGTCTACCTTATAATTTATTTATTTAGATTAATGAGGGTATAATCATAAAGTTTTACGAATTATGTGAACAAGACGAACATGCACGGAACTATATTCAATAGCGTGATTATTCGAGTAATTAAGAAAACATTTAAAAAAATTATCACCGTTCGTGAGATTCGAACCCACGGCTCGCTACACATGTACGCGCTTACCGACCGTTGAAATATTTTAAAATTATGTGATAGTCGAATTAATTAACTGGTTTATGTTATCGGTATTTCTCGGATTCCATAAATTTTCGCCTAGGCTTTAGGGGGTGCTTAATTGTTGCAAAGGGTCACACTATCACGCCCTGGAAGGAACACGTCGAGTTTCCCTGTCACCCTGTATACGATAACCGCTAAGCATCATGCCTTATAGTTGAATTTATGAAATACAATCCGTTGCCTACGAATGCGATTGTGTGTGTCTATAGTATAGAAATTACTCATTAAAAGAAGGTCGTAAGATAAACCAAAGTGTTAATCTATTGCTCTGTGGAATTGCTACTCCACTTATGACTGCTAATGTACATCCAAAACTTATGTCTAGAATAGATCAGATTGAACTGTCCAAATTCAAGACCTTAGAAATAGAAGGTAATTTATTGTGAATACAGTAATTAAGTACCGTCCCACATTGCCCAATTTTTAAAATCGGTCGAACCTATCGACAAAAGGGACGACGGAACGAATGACTTAGATACGACCTCCGTATTCTGTCCGGGCTGGAGCATTCCAATTAGGCAACGGATGAGTGGTTCCAGTATGACATATGGCGCTGACCAGAGATTATGGCGTTTGAGCGCTGACACATAACGTCATGATCCTGTCTTCACACCACACTATTATGGTTCGATCGCTTTGGAAAATGTGATTCTGGGAAACCTTTCCACTCGCCTCTTGTACCTGGAACTTGACCATGATGTCGAAATGAATCTTTGCCTTTTTAAAGTCGATACGTTCACTTCAAACAATCAGAAGGAGTTTACAGGTCACAGCTCCGTCAGTTATATCAACCTACAAGAACGTCCGCCCTCACTAAGTGCATCAGTCGTGGGCGGAGTATTGCTCTTCCTCAATTCCCGCCTCTTCCTAGAGCAGATAATTTACCGATAAGTGCTTCGGCCCCGTCAGATGTTTAATCCTGCACTGGTTAGCTGGCGGCCTCATTGCTCTGTCATTATTAGCAACTTGACGGGAACTACACGGCGAGCCGCTACAGCACGTGATTGAATGGGCACAGCTAGAAAATAATTTAATTTGATCACAGTATCTGGACGTTAATATGGCACATCGACATTTGGAAAGAGACTGCACACGGGTATGATTGACAGGTACAAAACAAACATTATCTAACCGATTTAACAAATAAACAACATTATATACAAATCACAAATATAGAATTAATTACATCATTGAAAAACAAAATACATTAACATTCAACACAATCATTAAAATAAAAATTAAAACAGTTTTAAATACTATAACAACGAAAATCTTTAGAAACATGAAACACTGAAAATGAGTATGCGTTTTCATGTAATGAGGGTTAAAACTGCGCTTCATGGAAAACAAAATGGGGATCATGATTTTAATAACAAACCACGTCATTGCACAGTAAAGTACAGTAGGTAAGTCGGGTGAGGAGATTAACGGCCGCGTAGCGTACGTTAAATGCCTGATCCGACGATACTTTGAATGCGCATATGACCTTTCGGTTAACGGTGTATGACAATCACATAAGCGCACTTCAGTTGGAAGCGTGGAGCTTGTTAGAAGCCAGTAGGCCTTGTAAGCTAGCCGTGGCTAGAGGGTCCGCTTCCTCACCGGCGTCATACAACTGAAGAGCGCCCAGATTGTCATCACTCATCGTTACCTAGCAGCTGTAATATACACCATGCTACCTTTAAGTACCTATTGTGATAAAAACACACATATTCAATTAAAGAAGTCAGCTGGCAACGATAGAAATAAACCCAAACTACATATCTAGGGTATATATCGTTGCCAACTGTCTTCTGTAATTTAAAGTGTGTTTTATATAGGGTGACTAATTTGACGTATTCCTTCCAGGACGTAATGGCGTGACCCATTTGCAACAATTAAGCATCCCATAAAGGCTAGGCAAAAATTCATGGGATTCGAGAAAACTCAATCTTTATGTATTTTTGAAAATTTACTAGAATTCGTCACTAAATATCACTTTTCCCTAAACTCTCGAATTTAGTGGCCCTCGTTGCTATTCCATTGGATACCTGATACTTTAATAAACCTTTTAATGTAACCAAATGTTCTAAAACATCAAACAATTAAAAGTTAAAGGAAGAAGTTTATTAACCATATCCAAAAAGCATCTACGTAGAACTTTGACACCAGTTATCTCAAAATTATACTATGGCATTAAGCGAACAAATTACGGGGAGACATTTCCATTTAATCAGCTATCAAACGAGGCACAAATATTAAAAAAATATTTAGAGTTGCTGATGAAACAGTCAGGTCGAATTTGCGAATTGTCGAAATATTTAAAAATTAAGTTTCAATCGAATTAATAACTGGTTTATTATTTATTCATTCTTCAATTATTTATCAGACATCAGAGGTCCATGGATTAGTTAAAGAACACTTATAAACTATGTTAGTAAATCTTAACATTATTCTTGCCTAACCAGTATTCGCATAAAATGTTGCAGAAAAGGTGAATCAAGTTTATTTGTTAACGTCCTCAGAATGCCATTTGAGCCCGACCGCGCCCTTTACAAAAGTGAGGCTATCTTTAGTCTCATCATGGCCTAAAGGTAACAGAAAAAACGCAGAGGCATGTGGACAAAAGAAAACATGTCTACATGGACTCCAAAACAAAAAAAGTATTTTGAGATAAATGGTTTGAAATGAAATAGGGCAGTTGCCTGGCTAAAATAATAATAATTATATTTAGTCCGTCAGTTAGATTATCGAAAAATAATGGACACTTATTTTTTTTTTTAATCAAACAAAAAATGACAAAGATAAAACGCGTCAAAATTTGGAAGTGGGGGATCGTGACGTCACTTGCTTGCGAAAGTGTCGCAAGCAAGTGACGTCACGCGGAACTTTAACGGGCGATATCTTCATCATTTTTTAAATAATTGACAAAAGAAAAAATACTGGTTCAATATTTTTTGATAATCTAACTGACGTTCTAATTAGAATTTTTTAGGAAAATAGCCTATTGCTTATTCTATAAATAGGATATCGGAATCACTTTTACACGTCATCAATCAATCAGCCTAGCCTTTTCCCAACTATGTTGGATTTGGCAGCCTTCAGTCTAACCGGATGCTGCTGAATACTAGTATTTTACATGCAGCGACTGCCTATTTGACCTCCACAACCCAATTACTGGGTAATATTTTTATACGTCATATTAAAAATAAGAAATAAGCTAGATGGAGTCTACGTTTCCTATCTGACTACCCCTGAGAATGGCGAAACAAACATAGGGGTCAACATCTCAGTCCAGACAAATAGACTTGGTCATGTTAGGACCATGTACTAGTACATTAGTGTCTGCAATGGTCTTTTGAGGAAAGAACCACACAGATTTGATTGGATCAGTACAGTCTGAGCAAGCATTTATCAGTAATCGTGTAGCTCTCGAGTTGAGCTAAACGATTACTGACAAATGCTTGCTCTCACGCTCTCACGCACGCTGCTCGGTCGAGGTGTTTCAGAACAATTGGTTAAGTCGAAGGCCTTTATAAAATATTGTCTCTCAATAATATTCCAATAGCATTGATGGACATTCAATTTGAGTGTTCAGAGATTTTTTTTATTTAATGAAGAATTTTGGGAGAGTTTCAGAAAGACTCAAACCTTGGGTTTCCCTCGAATACTATGAACTATCGTCTAGGCTATACGGGCTGCTTAAATATTGTAAAAGGATCACACTATCACGTCCTGGAAAGAATACGTCGATTTACAAGTCACCCTGTACCTATAATAAAAGAAAGCTGAACACACCGTGGTAAAAGGTGCGTAAAATTAAGTTTACAAGTACGCAAAACGTGCTTATATTTTTGAGTATATAGGTCCGTTGTTGAGCAACATTTAGCAAGTCATCTTTCTTGAACTCGTAAAATATAAAAGCAATAAATGTCAAGCACAAACAGCTAAGTTCCACAACATAAAACTTTGTGAGTGGTCTTGGAAGTGGCCTCCGAGACCAAGTGGCTATTCAGCATTTTTCTATATCACTGTTCCGAAACAAGCATAATTCCACCTTGAATGACAACAATTTGACGGCATACATTAATTGGATGCTTAGGTTAGATTTTAACTATGTAAGAGCTTTTAAACCCAAGGCTAGGGCCGTGAAAGCTGCTTTTTACACACAACATCTATTAACACTATTCAATCTATTAACACCGAATCACATCACATGTCATAACGTATAGAAAATAAAAAACTTAAAGCATTTAAAACGAATGAATAGACTGCAACAGAAACCTCACTTTTATTGTTTGTATTATTGTTGTTAGATTTCATTATGAGTTACAGAGCCGGCATGAATTTTGGCAGTATTTGAACCAACAAACAATGCATCGGAAAATGGAAAACTATTTTATACGGGTTCTTGCGCTAGTAGCTACTGGATGATTCCATTTAATATTCCAGTTTTAATTCACAACTGCTTTGCATTAACCGTACTTTCTCTCGGAGCTATCCAGGAGTGTGTACAAAGAATCCAACTCTATTAGTATAATCTACGTTTTTTCTAGATACGCGTACAGTAAGGGTTTATTCCTTTTATCCTCAAGAATTTAAAAGCATTTGCATTATACACACGACCTATTTACCATGTTAAATTATTGTTTTAGAATAGTAAAAGTAGTAAGGTTTCTTCTTATGCTACTGCTTTAGTTTCTGAGAAGTTGTTTAAGGGTTAATTTTTATTCGTGGAATAAAATTGACGTCTGACAGTTTTTTTTATGGAAAATCTGTCAAAAATTCAAAATTATTCCTTCGATAATATTATCTGGCGTTGTATAAATCAGCCCTAGGTGTAAGATCTGATAAAAATAAATAGTGATAAATTTAACTTTTTACAAATTAGTGATAACCTCTGGCTTGCCTTTATTGGTCGGCTGGAGTGAACACGGATGAGGAACAGGGCTCCCACCTCATTCTTACCTTTATTGGCTGGCTTGAGTGGAGATTCGCAAGAGCAAACGTGCTCGGAGGAAGGAAGTATTTCAGTAAGATGCTGGTAGGAATCCTGACCGTACTTCCGGGATTGTCCTGATAGCCGTGGAATACCTCTCCACTCCTCGTAAGCACTTTACGACATGTTGCCCCCTTGTCACTACGACACTATATGCTAGCGACCATTTTCGGGGGCCGATTATTGAGTGTGCAAGTCATCCCCTGCCATTTCATCTGTGAATATTATATTAATCATTGGTCAGGCAGGGGACATGACCTTCCATAGTTCAAGATAACCGATCTACAATAGCCACCCAAACCCATAGCCCAGCATACTTTGTTTCCATGTTCTGCAATAGTCCTGCACCAACCGGGGGTTGTCCTTGGGTGCATTTGCATGGTGCATACAGGGATAATCGACGGTTGGTGCCTCCTCACCATTTAGAATTGTGTAAAGGGCCTCTGCGAGTTGGCTTATGCCCCTAGTACGCCTTTCAAAGGTCCGGGACCCCAGGGTCCCGAGACATGTTAAAGAAAACTAAAATAATAATAGTGATAATAATTTAATTATCGGTTTTATATTTTGGAGAAATAAAAAAAAGTAGCGACCACACGAAGTCGTCTTGAGCTAACTACTAATTCAAGGCAATTCGTGCTTTGCAAGATTTGGTCGGTGTGTGCTTTTGCGACTGCGTACAATTTAGCCATTAACGTTTAATTGTAACATTACCAGAAGGCCAATTCTCGTAATTTAAAATGTTCAAAATCTAGTCGCAGTCTCATCTCGGCGACAAACAAATGTCAACCACTTGTCAAAATGTAGGGAAATTAGACATAAGTAGGTATTATTGACAGATTAAGACTGAGATCAGACTGTGAACGTTTACATATTATAAACAACTAGCTTCTGCAGACGAAGTCGTCGGCAGAAGCTAGTTGTTTATAATATGTTCGTGTTATTAATAGTATATTTATGTACCTACCTAAATAATGTCCGGAATTTCTTACTTGAATGCGTTTTGTTAATTATCATAATTACCATAACGTCAAACACCCGTTAGAGTTAATTACTTCATTTAATTATTATTCTTGAATCTAATTAATTTCTTGAATAGGTACGTACTACACTGCTGAAATCACATTTTGCACCACTAAAGATGGCTTGTTTAAAAATAACAAAACATCGCGCTTAGAATTCAACGCGGTTGAAAAATTGTTGTCGGCCTGGGTCAGGTGCGTTGAAAGGCGCTGCTTCACGAGAAAAACTTTAATTATCTTTGCCACATTAATGTTTTTCAGGAAACTCAGTTATGACGCCTCGCCTACACTTCGCAAAGTTAGCTGTAGTAGACCCCATGACCCTGCTTTGGCAGTAAAATGTAATTACATCTACTGATGTCTGTGACTTTGACGTACGCAATTCACGTTAGAGGTAGTGGCAAGTTGGCCTGAGATTTTTGGAGAGACGTAAGCAATGCTGTAAGCGTTGATAAGTCATAGTTACTGGTATTGTACTCAGTTGACTTCGAGATTGGAATAGTCCTCAGTCTGCAGTGATTCGCGGTATGCTGAACAACAAAAGATTACCCAAAAACAAAACAGCAGCAGTTCCTATCGGTCAGCAAAGAAAACTAAAAAGAACGAGTTGTGAGAGAAAAATGAATAAAGTCGCAGTTGCTTTATTCCATGTTTTCCATTACCTTGGATCAATGAGAAAGAGAAAACCCATGTAGGTATCATTACAGTGGTAATGTATTTGGCAATTGTATTAAGAACAGTTGTAAACAGCAATTAGTATGTAGTGTGGTGTAGTAATGTGTGTTTTCGATGCATAAACTGTTCCCCACGTACCGTTGAGTACCGAATTTTGTCACTGTGATAAACGAACCCAGGCAAATGAAAATAGGTCTTTGATAACTCCAATTTAAATTTTCTGTTGCTGTTCAACGTAGTTATTATAGTATATAACTGTATTAATATTATAAACGTTATAATATAGGTCGCTAATAAAAATTCGACTGTGTTTTGTCCGCATGCATGATACTCGCCAATATTTATTTTAACACACTCGCTCTTAAAGTAATTCTTCTTGCACCGCTTTTAGCGTCACAATGCAGGGAATTGTACACGCATTCTTTTTACTTTGTATTCCCGCACTAATGTGAGAAAGTAAGCCACAGATAACGACTGTAAATCATAGTTGCGAAGTTCATTACCGCGATGTACGTTACAACGAAAGTTTACTATCGCGACGTTCGTCGTCGCGAAAGTTCATTACCCTGATGTACGTTACTGCGAAAGTTTACTATCGCAACGTACGTTGTCGCGAAAATTCTGTACTGCGTTGTACGTTGCTGCCACAGTTTACCATTGCGACGTACGTTGTCGCGAAAGTTCTCTACTGCGAGGATTGCAGTTTCGATAACACGATATTGCCATGTAGGTCATGTTACTGATATTAGTGATACTTAATGATAATATTATATTGTTGGACATGACTAATAAATTAACAAAATTGTAAGCAAATTTAATTATGATTGGACCAAAAGATAATAATAATAAAATCAACATAAACAAAATGAATGTACCCACCTAATTAGACGTGTAATTGGAACAAAAAAAAACAACAAAAACAAAATTCATATACCTAGGTACCTATCTAAGTATATCGCACACTAGATACAGTCAGCAACGAAAGTCCATGAACAGATACTAGTTTACAAAACACCTGAACACTAAAACGGACCATAAAATCACTTACCAGAATAGAGTACAAAATAAGGTTATCATTTCAATGTTACAAAAACGCTAAACATTAATATGTTATAAGTCGCTAAACATCATTACAGCATAAGTGGTAACTATCATTTTGCCGTAAGTAGCTAAACATGTTATGGGCGAGTTTTTTAACTTGATAATGCATGAGTTGTTGAATCTCATAATTGAATACAAGATAGTACAGAATACACCATTACCTTTTTTATAACGTTCTGATTTATTTTACAATTAAACAGTTGTGATTATGTGAATGTTTAGGTATATGCTGTTATTTTATAGTAAGTCTACAAATTGGTGATGTTAGTTTGAGTTGATCTTATACAATTAATAAAACAGTCATCAAATCAATTTTTTTCTTTATTCACTAAATATACGGCTCATCGTTACTTGCGGTTTACTTAAGGTTTTGTATTATTTCATTAAAACGTTGTTTATACAGAAGAAGCTATAAGCAAAGCAAAATTGGTAGGTATAATATAAAAAATAGAATTAGTTATTTATTAATAATCATTAATAGTAAAAATATTAATCTAAATCGTGTGTGCCCTCCATTAGCATCGATGACCGCTTGGAGACGTTCACGCATTGAATTCACCATATTGTGGCATGTATCTCGCCCCCTGAAGTCTTCCCAGATGCTTAATGCGTGATTTTTTATATTTTCTTTTGTTCGGGGAGTGTCAGGATCCCATGATAATATAAATTAAATATGAGAATATAAATTAAATATAATTTAAATAAAATTATATTTAATTTATATTCTGAACTAGTAACTGTGTTTATTCGGCAATGTTTTGATTATGAATGAAAAATGCGGTACTGTTCGGAATCGAACCCAACACAACATCTTGCGCGCGCCAACACTCGCAGGCAGCGTGATCAGCGCGTCATGGGCAACCTGAGGCGCGGCGCGGCGACGACACGGCTCGACCCGATGACCACTCGCTTCAACGGACTCCACCGCGAGCGACGATACTCTTAAATTATTAATTGTTGGTCCGGGAAAGCTTATATTTGTAGATCAGACGGCATTAAACCATTGCCTAGTTATACAGTCCACTCTTTTATTGCTCCCCGCGCTAACATTGGTCCTTCTAGGATCTCGACGGTTTTTTTTTTTAAAACTAACGGCATTGTTAGCGCGGGGAGCAATAAAAGAGTGGACTGTATAACTAAGCTATGGTTTAATGCCGTCTGATCTACAAATATGTGCGTTGGTAGTATAGGTAGTATATAGTATAGGTGCGGCGTAGGTGGGTTGTAGATAGTATAGGTGCGGTGGTGTGTGCGATGCGGTGAGCTGCGCTTCGCCAGATAGTGCGTTAGAGCAAACGGGTATTACGAACAGGAAATGTAGGAAATTAGCTATGCTCAGCGACTTCTGTATTTATCACAGATCATACAATTTTGTCGGTAGTAATTTATAGCAATTAATGGTTTAACTGAGTTCAGCGACTTTTGTAGTTAGATTATGACAAGTTGTTTTATAATTTACTTTAGTCAATAACGTATGCTAAATAATAATTATTAGGAAATATTGGAAACAATTTATGATTACCGACTTCTGTTGCTGACTGTACTTAATCTACATAAATAACACATAAAAAACCGCATAGATGCTAATTATGTTTTTTATGTAACATAGCTACGCAAATTCATCCAAATAATCTTCAATATTCATAAATTCTTTTGTGATAAGTGACTTTTCAGTTTATTTAAGTAATTTGTTGTGCTTCGTTTTCGTTTTTTAATTTCAACTTTTACTCTTTCAGCCTCGTAATCTGTGTTGTTTTGTTCCTTGGTCATTCTTTGAATGTTTTATATACATATGTTACGTTTTTTTTGGGTTCAGAAGATTGTTCCATTTATTATGCCAACTTTCGATTGCATTCTGAGTGGTAGGTATGTTTGCACGTATGCAGTTCAAGATGGACCAAACGTCAGGAGGCGGACTTCTTTTCAATTTCGTTTTCTGATTGTTCTCTTGATGTGACACTCGTTGGTAGGTTCCGTTAATGTAATATTTAAAAAACCAGTCGGCTATGGGACCAGCTACTTCAGGAAGAAAGTTGTCCCGAATAATCTCGAAAGCACCTGGTATTTCCGTTAGATCTAAATATGCAAGGGCCGCTAAGTGGCGCATCTTATGTGCAAAGTCACTGTTGTTAATATTGATAGTATCTACTGATCGAGAACATTTTTTAATTATGTAGGAGAATTCCTTTTTAATGACTTTGTATTGAGATCGGAAGTGGAAGAAAGTTTCGACAATTGATATTACTCTATTTCAAAACTGCATTAATATGCTATAATTGGACGCCAATGTTACAGTTTTGTTATGAAATAAAACTTTTTTTTTCGTTTTAATTATTCATTTATTGATTTTCTTCATTTTCATGTCTTGTCTTTCTTGTCAAAAAACTGAGCAGGTGGCGATATATCTTTTGGATGCTTAGCCCATCCAAGATACCAGACAATTGTTATCACATGAGACTGCTTAAAGCAGCAACTGCATTAATAATCAGAAATACACCTTTTCCAACTAGTCTCTGCTAGTTTTAATAATATATCATCATCTGCCTAGCCTTTTCCCAACTATGTTGGGGTTGGCTTCCAGTCTAACCGGATGCAGCTGAATACCAGTATTTTACATGGAGCGATTGCCTATCTGACCTCCACAACCCAGTAACTGGGTAATACGATACCCCTTGGTAAGACTGTTTGTCAGACTTTCGGGCTACTGACGACCCGTAACGACTTTCAATAATATATATATGCGTAATAATGCTCTATTACTAGAGTGGCGTGACTTTATTTGTCCTCTGACCAACGCTGTCTCATGTAATGACGAAGTGCCTGGAATGTTTATTAGTTCTAAATCTGACATGTCCATGGTGTAGAACATATTGAGCAGTTGTAACTTATGGAACATATTAGCACTACGGAAATGAAAAGCTGGAGTATTTTTGTAATATTAGAATATAATTATTACACTCATAGAGAGACATGCAATGTAACAAGTGAAAAGTGACAGTTTATATTTATAACCAAAATACATATTTGTCTATTAAGAAGCAAACCTACTTTTATTGAATTAACAGCCCCGGTATTTGAGCATTTATCTGGACGAAACTGGTTCGGCGTCTATTAAGCTGATGCCCAATCACATGGTCAGCTAAATTTGCCATGTTCATTCAGCTGCAAACATCGCAGTAAAGAACTTTCGCGACCACGTAAGTTGCAATTGTAAACTTTCGCAGTAACGTACATCGCGGTAATGAACTTTCGCGACAACGAACGTCGCGATAGTAAACTTTCGATGTAACGTAATGAACTTCGCACCTATGATTTACACTCCGTTTGTGAAACTAGCCAAAGATGTGAGTTTTTATATTATTCTCATCAAAGAGATAAATTAACATTCATTAGTGTTCTAAAAATAAGAACAATTCGACGATTTAGTTCAGGCACCAAGAAAACATCCGCGAACCTATCTGACATCTGTTACAAATATTATGTTTATGATTTTGTTTTCCTTTGCAAGTGTGTTGAAAATCATAGTTTGATACGCGTAAGCATTTGCCATTGCACTCGCGGTTTCATTTAGCAAACTCGAGAGCAATGACAACCTTTGCACAGTTGCATCGAAACGTAGCGTTTGTAATTTTCGTAAAAACTCCAAATGATAAACTTGCAGTGGAAGGCAGATATATTATTAAATCAAATAGAAATAAATGTCATCTACTCAATTGCAATATGCTATGCGAAATAGAATATTATGTAGCAAAAAAGTATTATAATATTTTTTACTTTTGGCATTTTTTTTTTGGTATTTTAGGTACCTACATTTAAACTAACATAGTTTAAATGTAGGTACCTAAAATACCAAAAAAAAATCTTCAATGTGATGTTAGACCATTTTAGTCATTGAATACTTAAGCACAAATTAATGTATGTTCTGACATAAAAAAAAACTGCACTATGTTCGGCGTCTAACTTTATTTTATATTAAAGTCAAAGATATGTTTATTATTTATTTTATATCACCATTTTTTTTTTATTTCTCTTAGAACTTACTACAAAGACATGCTAGCATGACTTGAATGAGCTAATCTAAGAGAAAACCTTCATATCAAAGTAAAAGTGTGAATGCCAAGTTTCCGGGGCCACCGTTTGCTGACATGCGAATTTGAAGCTTATTCAAAGAACTGATTTCAAGTTTCTCGCAATGAAAGCCGAAACACTTAATTGCACAGGAGAAGCCGCTGTCGTCGTGGACTGAGGCGCACTCAAATTATTTGAGTCGAGGAAGTTAGTAGCTGTTGAGGTGAAGAAGTTCATTAGATATTCAGAGTTCTATTATTTGTGTGCTACCGACTGCCTCCACAAGGAAAACTTAGTTTTAGATTGATTTTAGCGACAATCTTCTGACTTTAATAGTTACCTTTTAAGTTTATGTTTGAATAAAATATTGAAGCGAATGGATGAATGAGGTCCGCTAGGAAACCGTCTACTTTTTTTAAATTCCGATTCCAAGTTTTAAAAAAAACACAGCAGGTATGGAGGAGGCGGTCTAATGTCAACTACTTTGTTTATGTCCATACATATTATGTATTTCTGTTTCTATCGACGTGTACATAGTGTTTTATTAATCGGGTACCCCTCACAATATAAACACATAAGTACATTAGGCAAAGGGATTGCGAGGTATCCTTAATACGTTAATTATTTTAAGTATTTCACTGTTGTAGAATAGTGATAGATATAATTTTTTTACCTTTTACAATGTTATCTGTAATAAAGTAATATATTTGTTCATCACGAATTTGGGTATTAATCTAAATATTAAAAATATCCCTTGGATATTGAAACATTAAAAAGGTTGCCGTTGTCAATTGTAATGTCAAGGTACATAATAAAGTGCGAAAGAAAAAATAAGGCATGCACCTATTTAACGTTCCCTAAAAAAAATCATTTTGTTGTCCTAAAATACTAAATAGCCAATTAACTGCGAACAACTTGGATGTAGGGTAGGGCTTGTCAGCCGCTACCGCTTGCTTGCGGCACGGATTGCTTGCGGCACAGCTTGCTTGCGGCACCGTTTGCTTTGCTCGCTCGGTTCGCACGCGTTTAATCACAACTCTAACTTTATCTAAGCCGAGGTCAGGATGCCCTACCTCACTGCGACCAACTTTGAGAAAAGGTCAAAAAGTTAAAAAGTCGCATATTTATTTTAAAAAGCGTACATCATCAGAATTACAAAAAGTTTTTAGAGACACATTTATTTAAAAAAACAGATACTGATGATGTTTATGAGAAGATGAATAAGTTTTTAGATGAGAAATTAAATATTCCCTTAAAATAGTGAACATATCTTTCGATGAAAATGGGGTGTAAGTGGCTGTAAGTAACAATGACTCAAGGCGTAACCTTTGCTTTTCATCAAAGAATCAAATGCCAGTCGACCGTGATGTGACCGCGACTCACCTCCTTTGAGCAATAGGACCCACTGGAATCTCACTCATTCAACTAATTACTTAAGATTGCTTCATTTACTTACCCTATAAACTATTTATGGTCGTGCTTAGAAAGTTTTTAGTCCCTATACCTAATAGCAGTTTAAACGCGTTTGAAGACAATGCCGCTTCAGTTTCATGCTATTACAAAAACTAAATAAAAAAGATTTTTAATGTTAGCTTGATTGTGATAAGTAAATCTTTTTGAAACCAAATTTTGTTAAAATAATATTCATTTGATTCAAAAGACGACTTTTTTCAATTTGTCTTTCATACACAGTAACTGTGAATATTTAGTATTCACAGAAACTTCGAATATTGCGTATTCACAGTAACTGGGAATATTTCATATACACAGTTTCCAAAAAAATTAATACACTGTCGCTATTCATTGCAAGATCTTTTTGCAATTTAAGATTTTCCCAATATTCTTTTGGATATTATTTTCAAATCTCAAGTCTCAATACCGCATGCCAAAGCATTTGCTTTTTCAAGGAAACCTGAAAAAAAGAGGCCTGTGGCTAAATAATAACAGCCGCACAGGTTGATCGATCAGGTTAAGATATGTTTGCCGCGGTTAGTCTGTGGAGGGGTGACCATCTTTACATATCGAGACCCCTCCGTGCCTCGGAAAGCACGTGAAGCAGTTGGTCCCGGTGGTCATTCGTGGATCTTTGACAGTTGTTACGGGTAGTCAGAAGCCCGAAAGTCTGACAACCAGTCTTACCAAGGGGTACCGTACCAAGTGGTATGGTATTACCCAGTAACTGGGTTGGGAGGTCAAATAGGCAGTCGCTTCATGTAAAATACTGGTATTCAGCTGCATATGGGTCATTCTACCGAAACACAAAAATTTTGTTCACTTGAAATATATCGTAGCTCCGTAAATTTCAGTTGTTTTCAAAACCAAATTTTACAACTTCATGACCTTATCTAACACCTCAAATAATAATTTACAAAATTAATTAACAATTTTTTGTTATTTTTAGCAGTACAGTACGTGATTACTCACGTCCTGTAGAATGTTCGCAACATAGGCTGTAACATTAAAGTGTCTCTAAAAAATATTTAGAAATAATTAACATGTTTATCAAAATGACTAACGTATTAATTATATGACAAAGAAGCAACCAGTATAATATAAAAAAAATACATCTTATTATTTAAAAAGTTATCAAACATTCTACGAATTCTATTCACGAACATTGGTTCATGAAAAATAATCACGCCTGTAGAAATAAATTACACAAATTGTAGACTTTTTATTTGTTAAGTAGCAACTTTATTTTCCATGTCTGGTAACCCATTACGATGTAATGTGATAATAGTTTCGGCCATAATTTCGCAAGTGATTGCAGTTCAGAGATTTTGAAAGTTAAAAAAAGCGTTCTACATTAGTGTCCAAGTTCATTCCTCACTCCTGTACTCAACAAAAAAAAGTAAGTAAACAATTTAATTGGCAGGTCTGTTGGTCTAGTGGTTAGTGACCCTGACTGCTATGCCGATTCCCACCCAGGACAAATGTTTGTGTAATAAGCACGATCATTTGTTCTGTGTCTGGGTGTAATTTATCTATAATATTTATGTATTTAGAAATATATAATTATGTTTATCAGTTGTCTAGTACCCATAACACAAGCTCTGCTTAGCTTGGGACTAGATGGCGTTGTGTGATAGTTGTGGAATATTTATTTATTATTTATTTATTTAATTTAAAAACCTAATTTGCGTATGACCTCATTGATAAGTTGTTTAATTAACGAAATCAAGTGAATTGGGATTTCATTACCTCAAATATTGTACCAGTTACGTATTTTTTATGTGAAAACTTCACTTCTGTAGAACTCACTCGATGTAGCTTTCTACAGAAGTGATGTATTTCTACAGAAGTGATAAATTTCTGGTTTTCTTTGTATATTTTTACTTTTTTTAGAAATCACACTTACCTACTCTTATGATTTAACTGACGTACAATGCTATTTTTATTGCAATTTAATTATTTTCCACACTGCACTCCGTTTTTATTATCTTTATCGACAGAAGTGATATGGACGGCTTTTTTTTAGCTTTTACAGTTATGGCGGGTAAAAGGCGATCTGAAAAAGAAAAAAAAGAGCGTTTGAAAGAGCAAAAGAAGGCCAGCCGGTCGATTCTGTAAAAATCTCACCGTGAAAACTCAAGTGAAGTGAGCTTGATGTGAGTTGTCAGTAATTATTTGGAATGACAGCTCACTCCACGCTCACTTCACCTAAGTTTTCACGGTGAGATGGTTACAGAATCGCACTGCTGGATACGAAAGAAAAGAGAAAAAATGACTGAAGCCGAACTCGCAGAAAGACGTCAAAAGATAGAGAAAGATACAAAAAAAAGAAAGAAGCAGGGAAAATAAAATTAATAAATGATTTTACACCAAGAGCACAAAAATTAATTAGAAAAATTGTCGAGAGCATGCACAAAATCATCGTAATAAATTAAAAAGATTAAAAGCTACTGAGCAGAGAGTTAAGAATGATGACACTCCTCCTTCGAGCCCAGTTCCACGGGGTTCTACACCATCTTCTAGAGCATCCTTGGGTAGAAGACTTGCAGAAAAAAATAGACGAAGACTTAAACTAGAAAATATTCATCTCAGGCAGAGAATTTGACAATTAGAAAACTTATTGGCTAATAAAAGGATGAAATTGATACGCTCAAGCCAACGTAGTGATAAAATAACTGCTGAAACAACTGCTGAGTTAAGGGTAACAAGAAGTAAAAGAAAACAAGTAGAAATAAAGGTAGCTGTTCGTAAGTTCTTTGAAAAAGATGAATCTAGTCGAATTACGTCGGGGAAAAAAGAGACTATAACAAAAAAGAAACAAATTAGATTACTGAATGACACAATGCTTTATCTATATGAAAAGTTTAAAGAGGAAACTCAAATTAAATGATCAACCTGATTTGATGACACCCACTCATTCACAGCCGGAGTCTCCAGAACCAATCCTTGATATATACAGGAACCCAATACCGACAACCTCACGTCCTTCTGTTGATTTTTATAGAACATGCTATGGGTCTGATAGTACTTCTGATGAAGATATCTTTCAAATAAGGAAACGCAAACCTTTGAAAGAAAATATAAAACGTTCAGATAATATTCTGAATTGTGTTTTTAATAATAATATTGTTTCTTCGTCAGATGAAGAAATTATTTTCTAATGTTCCCTACTTTTCAATTTTTTATTCTACAGGAATGCTCTTACTGCGTCATTTCTGTAGATTTTTTTTGTTATTTTTTTTTAGTACTTTGTAACTTGATTAAACGATTTGTAATTGGCATATTAAGTTTGTTGGCATTAAAAGCAATTCGAACTGATCATTATTTTATGTTAGCTTATATATTAACTTAGTAGTTTTAGGAAAACTGTCACTCATGACGAAATTCGCATCACTCCTGTGGATTTGTTAAAAACAAAATGTGCAATTTTTTCATAATGTTATTGTGATTGATCTCTGATTCTATTTTTAAGACGATAATTAGGTTAAAACTTATTATAATAAGAAAATAAAAAGTTGATTATGTAAAAACGAAAAAATATTTATTTTCTTATCCACTCGGTAGAATGACCCATATGGTTAGACTGGAAGCCGACCCCAACATAGTTGGGAAAAAAGGCTAGGAAGGTGATTCAAGGAAACATTAATATCATAAAATGTGGTGTAAAAGGAAATTAAGTCTACAATTTGATTTTCAGTGTATTTGATTTTCTGCCAGTTTAGAATATCAGGAGAAGTTATTACAACAAAGGACATGTACAAAAAAGGGTTTTTATTATTCAATCATTCTAACCAGCACCCTAATTGCATAACTCACGATTAATCGGAATCTGAATCATTTTGAAGCAAATTGCTCATCCATTGCTTCATAAGTTCGAAAAATTTGTCTGCTCGACACGTAAATAACGCAATGAATGTTGTTGAACTGTCAAAATGAAACCGATTCTGATTGATCGTATGTATTTAAGGGTGTTGGATAAATTTAATATATTTGGATAGACATCCCCTAGACTTCAAATTTTGAGAAAAATCGTTTTTTTTATTTTAGTGTGAATTTACTCCTAAAACGAACAAACCTTTCTAATTGTCTAGGATAAAAAAGTGAATACACTCGTCAATATTGACACATGGTACTGCCATTACTGTCAATTAATATTTGTTTTATGAGTATGTCAATGTGAACGAAACGAATCTAATCAGATTATTTATTTATATTATTTATAAAGCTGTTATCAAGAATTGCATGTTTCAGCTTAGGCCACAGGGGTTGCTTAGCAGGAGTAAATGATAATAGTATCAACTGATCGAGAACATTTTTTAATTACGTTGAATTCTATTTTATTAATGACTTGGAATCGAGTTCGGTAATGTATAAAAGTCTTTCGACAATTATACTATTTAAAAAATTAATTAATATGCTACAATTGAACTGTGCGCCCAATTATAGCATACAGTTACAATTTGATAAGAAATAAAACTTTTTTTTGGTTTTGTATATTCATTTATTGATTTTCTTCATTTTCAATGTCTTTTCTTATTAAAACATTGTCGAGAAACTGTGCACCTGCTCAGTTTCTCTACGGAGATATATCATTTTGATGCCGTGCCCATCCAAGATACCAGACAATTGTCATCACATGAGCTGAGCACAGCTTCCAACAGTCCTTTTCCCAATCATGCAAATGAAACAATAATCAACAATACACCTTTGCGAACTAGTCTCTGCCACTTTCAAAATATATATGTCTGTACACTCCACGAGTATTAAGAGTACTATAGTGGTGTAACTGATCAAAGCTGTCTCATGTGATGACGAAATGTTTCTGGGTGGTAAATCTTGACTTACTTCTACAGTAAAAGTACTGTTCGGTCGAATATGTTCCCCATAATAAGAGCGAGCCTGTTTAATTTGATAAATTCCTAAGCTAAATAAAATTAAATCTGAGATGTCCCTGGTGGAAACATATTGAGCTGTGGTATTTGAGCATTTATCTGGACGAAACTAGCTCGGCGTCTATTAACCTGATGCCCATTCACATGGTCAGCTAAATAATTTGGCATGTTCATTCTCTGATTAGCTCTTTCCAGTTTAGTATATATATATATAATTATTCTAAACTAATAATTATATATATCAGAACGGTCAAAACGGTATGGAAATGGTTTGGTTGAAAAGAGCGAAAGTGTGACGAAGCTGACGGTCAACACTTTGTCCAATTTGACAGATGCCTTAGATGAATAGAATCATCATAAGACATTGTCAAAGTATGTGGGAGGTTTAATTTGGGCTGCCATCAGCAAATAAAAATAGGTACCAACATTAAATAGTTTATCATTTTTCTCTTAAATGGAGGAGTCTAAAAATATTATTTCAGTGGTTCGAAGTTCCATATATTTGTAGGTTACAATAAAAAAATGAGAATTTCATCATCACATGAAGGCTCGACAACATGGTTGTATGATAATGTTATTTTTCTATAGTGACGTATTTCATTACTACTATAAGATTTGTAATGAAGTAAGTACCTAGAATAGATAGACACTGTTTACTGCACAAGTTATTTTTTGTACTCGAGGCTATTATGTCACAGCGCTTTTATGAATTAACAACTTAATTTTTAGAGACGCCAAACAAAAGAGGTTTTCGTGTACCTCCACGCCTGTACATTTAGTTCAAAATGAACGGGCGCTCGAGTAACAGAACTGAAACATCCCGGCAACCGGTGAGCGCCATACACTCACAAAATTTATGTCCACACAAATTGCTTAATTGAGGAAAAGGCTTTTGTTTGTTCTCCTTTTTGCGCACGAAGGGTCAGCGGGCTGAAATAACTACTGCTACTCTCGTTACTGCACGTGGCCCCTACAAACATGACAGGTTTATAATTAACCCTGGGAAAATACCTAGTAATGCTATCATGAAGCCTTAATTGAGGCATACGAAACAAAGGTAAATGCCTTTTTCACAACGCATCACACATTTTATTACACGATTTGTGACGTTTCTTTTTCACAAAAAACACTTTTTATATAAATATTGGGTGGTGAATAGGCATCATCATCAGGGCCTGTATCCACGAACTCTTCAGGTAAAGAAAGAAGGCCTCTTTCTGTAATTGATTGAAGGGATCGATATGTAAAACAAGAATGTTGGTAAATGCTACTGTGAACCTCCTTTGAATACGGACTTGGTTAGCATATCTACACAGAGCTTTTCAGCAAGGACGTTACAGTGCTCTATGGAGGTGAATTTCTTGAATATAATGAGTACTGCCAGAAAGGAGCCTGATCAATGGTCAGCAGATCTGAGGGGCAATTCTAGTAATTTTAAGAACGTTCACAGTCTGATCTCAGTCTCAATCTGTCAAAAATACGTCTAATTTCCCCACATTTTGACAAGTTTTTGACATTTGTTTGTCGCCGAGATGACACTGCGACTAGATTTTGATCGTTTTAAATTACGAGAATTGACCTTCAGACGTAAACCTTGGCAGGAGCTGACTAAGCCCCCAGACAAGTATATCGAACCATCTCGGCTTTCCATCTGGGCATGCGTTACACTGGCCGATTTGGAAATCTCTAAATAGGCTTCGAACCTAATTTGCCCGAAACAAAGACAATCTCCTGAGATAGGAGCTCATGGACGGCCGCTTTTCCATTCCTCCTCTTTGTTCTTGGCTTACAACTGTAAGTCTGTTACTATGCCTCCTAGATCTTTCACAACTGCTTTAGAATTCTTGGAGAGTATATTTTAGAGTAAATGTTTAGAGTCGCTATCTACTCTTAAAGTTGGTGAAAGATCTCTTGTTCCACATTTCACCCCAAGGGCGGGCAAGGAAAGGTTTTGATCCCAAGTCCTGAAGATGATCCATGGAAAGGTGAGTTCCAGATTTATATTGCGTAAATTATTTATTGAGATCTAATTGGATTCAGTTGTCAGTAATTGATCTACTAACAAAACTAACGAATTCAGCTTAGACTTATTACCATTTCTTCCTGCACTTTTTCTGAGACTCACGGTGCGAAAACAAAAAAAGTAACTGTATCTGCAAACAAAAATGAATTCAGGTGGTCCCTGTCATGTATAGGAGTTAAAAGAATATACCTTCCATACTTAAGTCTGTTACCTGTTCATGCTTAACGGTTGATGCATGCATGCGAATTTCGATGAATTCAGTACAAAAGTTAACCATGACCTGGAAAATATAGGATACTTTTTACCGCGTACGTCCCCTTAGGATAATTGCCGACCTCCACATGGGCGAAGCCGCGGGAAAAAGCTAGATTGTCCATAAAATAAATGTACTACTTTTATAACATAATAGGGGTCTTAGATAGATTGAGTAGGTATACTTTGCCGTCGCAACATTACTAAAACAATTGCCCTAGGGAAAGTTCAGAAATAATCTAATGTTGAGAATTTGAATAAATAATATTGTATTAATTATATTATTATTGTATTCAAATTCTTAACATTTTGTTTTACACATGCTGGCGTGATGCCAGTAATGCTGCGTTTTTACCAAAGCTGTAGCAAAATGAGTGGTGCGAGGATGCATAGCGGACTGTGCTGTACGAGGAAGCGGGCTTAGTGGAGCCGAGATCTTGTACATACAAAACTAGGAAGAAACGCATAGGCCGCATTCTTCGCACACATTCCTCACACGCGACCCTCACACACATTTTTACAACGTTTGTGTACAAGATTTTGCCTCCACTTTTCACTAGAGCTGCGCTTTTGCCAGGCTAGGAGGATGAGGTTATCCTATTGGTTGATGGGTATCGCACACATGCCTCACTGCGCATCCTCACAGATCCCTGGTGGAAACGCACCCTCAACGAACCTGCTCGGCTGTCTAACTTCTATGTTATGATTCAGTACAATCTCGTCATTCGCAGCATTTACAGGAATGCGTCTAGTTGCACTTAAAATCACAGTAGGTCTCTTTGGTAATTTGTCATAATAACATAAAGGTTAAACATAATCTGAGGGGCAATTCTCGTAATTTTAAGAACGTTCACAGTCTGATCTCGGTTTCAATCTGACAAAAAAACGTCTAATTTCTGAGACTGCGACTAGATTTTGAACGTTTTATATTACGAGAATTGGCCTTTAGATGTTTCCAGGGTTAACGTCGCACAAGACAAGGAGGTTTGGAACGAAAAAGAGCCTTTGCCCAGCAGTGGGACACTATACAGGCTAACAAAAACATGTATGAAGGTAAGTCTTCATCACTAGGTGCATGTCATTTATGGCACTTAAAACAAGCTATTAAAACATATATCAATTTGACTAGGTTTGGGTACATTTGTTAAGATTTCCTATGACAATTGGAATATGTGTAACGAATTCCATTCATGTCACGACAATTTCTTTTTAACTTATTGCATTTTACTGTGGAAAGCTCAGTGTGCAATCATTCTGTTACGACGAGAGCCGTCGTAAAGAGACTAGTTGCGAAACTTTACAGCTTTGCTACGTTCTCCAACTGTTAGAATAAAATTGTCAATGGCGAAAAAAAATAATATTAAAGTAGCTTATGTATACAAAACTGTGTGGAATGATACTAATGAAAATAGTTATACAATTAAGTAAATTTTTAACATTCTGGTGATAAAACGCTCTACTTCTAAGTGGGCCTATTATATTTTGAAACACAAGCCGTCAGACCGATGGGATTTCCCATCGGCAAAAATGACGAACTTCCGAACGACGAACATACAAACTTTTATCCTATATATTTTTTTTTTCTGGGTGGGAAATCATCAAATGTCTCCTCCCGCTCTGGGCGGAGCAGAAGGGAGTGTCAGACTTTTACTGACTACAACCCACCCGTGTTCCTTCAGTTGCCTGTGCCAGGGGCCACGGTATCTCTTTCGAACAACCCGCAGCCCCGGCGGCATCGGCCCTAGCGGACCCCGTCAGTTCGTGCTGACAGCTCTTTGAGGCGCGCGTGGAACACAAGGCGCCGTCGACCCGGGCCTGGTCCTTACCGGGCGGCGAGCTGCCCATAGCTCGCCGCCCGCAAGCCCGCGCCTACGGTGGCCGGGAGTCGGCTGTTGACTCCCGTCCAGGGCGTCTCCTGCGGCGGCTAGGAGCGCGAGGGTGCAGCGATTGCCTCTCCCTCGCGCGCTCCGCCTCCTCCTTCGCGAGCATTACTGCTTCGCAGAATGAGGTGACGGCCTCCCATTCACTCTCGCTCCGGACCATGGCCTGTATGAGGGACGGACGCGAGAGGTCGCCGCCGCCGATCGCCGCCAAGAGGACACGGCGGGGTCCCGCCCAAGCCGGGCAGACCTCCACCGTATGCTCCACCGTGTCCTCCGGGCGATCCCCACAGTGGTGACACCCTGGCGTTTCCTCCCGCTTTATCCTGAACAGGAACCTCCCGAAACAACCGTGTCCGGTGAGGACCTGCGTCAGGCGGAAGTTGAGGGCGCCGTGGCGCCTCTCTAGCCACTCCTCAAAGAGGGGACTTATCGCCGCAATTGTGGCTTGCCCAGCGCTGGGTTGCGACAATCGCACTCTCCATGCCGCTATGAGATCCCGCCGGAGCTCTGTCCGCTGTGCCGTGATTTCTCGCGGCAGCGGAGCAACGCCCCGGCGTTTTGCCTCCTCTCGCCACTCCCATATGTGGGCGAGGACTTTGGCCTCCAGATCCCATGGCGGCAATCCGGCAAGGAGGCTCGCCGCCTCAGCGGAGACCGTGCGGTATCCTCGAATGATCCGGACAGCCATGACCCTTTGGGACGCGATCAACCGGCGGGCTGGTCGCCGCCTCAAAGATCGCGCCCATACCGGTGCCCCGTAAAGGGCCATGGCCCGCACGACCCCCGCATATCTATTTCACCCCTTAGGGGTGAATTTTCAATAATTGGTCCTTAGTGCTCACTTTTGCCATATAAGGATTTCTTCAAAAATATGCTCCTAGACGCAGCGCCTTAGGTTGTACGTTGTCTGCCAGTCAATAAACGAATGAATTTATTAACATTTTTATTTAGTAGAAGATACGCAGAATTTCTCGTCGAATGCCAATTTTAATAAACAGTGCAGTTTTAGTTCAGTTAAGTAGTTAATAGTTGACCATAAAAGTTTTACAGCATGACTTTTTGACTCTGTAACCCATCATCCAATAAAGCAGGTACGTGTTTTCTTGTTATGTAAAGGTTGATCACAAAAGTTGCCTGTTGTTTTCAGCTGCTGTAACTACATACATAAACATTCCTAAGATCCACTACTACAGTCGATACAGTGAAGACTTGCCTTTTTAACTGGTGTTGCAGCTTACATTTATAGCCATGATCTTTTTGGACTATAAAACTATCTTTGGTTTTAAAAACCATGTATTTCCAAAAGGTTTTCAAACAGCTTTAATTTAAAATGTAAATCAATCGAGACTTTTGTGAGCACTATAAAACAGCATTATTTTCTAGGTCTATGACTGACAATATGCAAACAATACAGACGTATTATGTGTGCATTGCATTTTAGTTCAGTCCTTAGTTAGGTACCTAAAAGTGGATATGTGATTAGAATAATCTGTTATCTGTAAAAGGGTTATGTCAAGTCCTAGTTGAAAACAAAGCCATACAACATTTAACTATTGAAAAGTGTTGGGTTTTCAATACCTCGACAACTTAACTCTCTTCCTGAGAACGGTACTGTCTGCACCAGGTTAGTGTATTATATGAGCTTCATATGTCGCGCGGTGTAAAATATAACTCATCTCCCTTCAAATTATGTTGAAATAGTACTCGTTACTTGGTCAATTAAATTCACTTTATCGTGAACTTTACTAAAAATGTTTAAATGTAGGTTTAGGAAATGTTTGCACGTGGGTATTGCGATAAAAAATTACAGCAAAATTCGATGAAACAACAGTTTTAATGTTATAACATTAAAACTGTTGATTCACTGAATTTTAAATGTAATGTTGGCAATTTTTATTTTCGCACCCATTACATAAATTAACGCATGGAACTCTTTTTGTAACGTACCTTGTTATTTTGAATGGGTTTATTTTGGTTTTTATGTCCCGTATCAAATTCGGAAGCCGTGGTCAAAGGAACATAACGAGAAAAATCTCGGAGCGCCGTCCGGAGCTCAGTGCCAGCTGAGATCATTTTAAATCCGTGACTTCTTGGGGCATATTAAATCACCTCGGATTTTTGGATAAGTTACGGACTCCGGCGGGACCAATTGTAATCGTGGGCTTAGATTTCATTCGGGCGACGGTGCTACCGACGAGAAAGAAGATATGGGAAAGTGTTGTGAGATTTAAGCCCACTCGGTTATAAAGTCGGTCGTTATTACGTCGGAGGGGTGAAGTTAGGTCGGGGGAGGTACGGGCGCGATATGTAGTCCCGAGGGCCGACAGCGATAACTTTTCTAGAAAGCAGAAAATTCGCCGTGAAGTACTGCCAAGGTAAAGTTTTATGTAGCTGGATACCGATATAGGTAAATGATTTCAGATAGAAAGGTATCCTAGACAGGTAAATCACCGCTCTTACCATACAGGTTTATTTTATGAAGGTATAGTTAAAGCGTATTCTTTATTAATGTAAGATATCTTCATGCAGTTGAAACATTTTTGAAACTTCAAAACTGTGAAAACAACATTTTAATAGGAAACGAGTCACGCAGCACACGCACCACCATCAGTAGGAACTTTGATCAAGCATAACATGAGTACACCTGCCGATTACACATAAGTTTAACACTTTATAAACAACTTTAAATTACCGTGTAAGCATGCACCGGGGTAGCGGGATCGTCCGAAAGGGTTACCGCTGCCCTGGAACATAAAGGGCTAAGGAAGGAACACGGGTGGGTTTTAGTCAGTAAGAGTCTGAGACTGCCTTCCGCTCCACCCAGAGCGGGAGGGGTCATTTGATGATTACCCATCCTCAAAAAAAAAAAAAACATGCACTCTTTCGCATGTTAAGCCCGGAATTTTTTCTTTATATTTTAAGATTTTTCGGTAATTTTAAATCTGATTTAAATTCTTATTGCTGACGTCAGAAACAGGCCGAGTGCAAATCGTATGCGATTTGCACTTGGTCTTATTTTTATCAATAACTTCCATTATTGCCTTTATTGGTGCCATTTTCTCGGGACTTCACTTCAACTTATTTATTTTGTCGACGCTACTAGTGAATTTTCTGTAGTGCTTTTCGATCGTAAACGTCTTTTTTGATAAGTATATTTAACTCTCTTTCATGCTTTGCAATTTTACACTACTATGTTCTCTGTACACTTATCTTAGGATGCTACTACTAAAGTTACTGTGATCTATGAACGTATTCTGTGAAATATTAACATGGCTTATTAAATTACTTTGGTTCCGATGCTTATTAGTTATTTATGTCATATGCATAAAAAAATGTTTATTTAATTTTAATACAGTATTCTTAAAAGTAAATTATATTATTTCTGTAAGTTTGTTTATATATACAAACAGTCTCTTTTAAAGTCCAGACATAATCATGTTCGGATCATATAAAGACCATTTAGATTAGTGTCTGAAATAATCTTTTGAGGAAAGAATAACACATATTTGAGTAGACCTGTCCAGTCAGTGCACGCATTTGTCAGTACTCGACGAACAATACCAAAAAAAAGACATTTGGGTAGGCCGCATAAAGTACTCAAATTGCCGGAAAAAAAATGACCCACAAAGCCAGCCCTCACATTCACATAATGGTATAATAATTTATTAGAAGTAAGTCCTCACCATGTGATTGCTCACTGTGTTTTAGTAGTTAGCAACGTAGACACATTCATACTCGCGCGCTAAACGAATGTTACATTATTTTTTTTAGGTAAAGCTTATTTAAGACAACATTTAGGCAGCAAATAACATGGAGGTAAAGAGGTACAATATCTAATCCAGACGACCTAGCTAAAAGCAGGTTTCGAGTTTGGGCTGGGAGAAACCGACGACGATACGACGACGCATTTGTAATTCTCTTTAGTTTATTTACTCATGTCAACTTATTTGCTCGAGGAAGTTGTCACAGGCGGCGGCTAAACAAAATACATGCTGGTTGATAGGCGACTATACAGAATTACAAGATCTTACGTAATAACATAATACCTATAATTCCATAAACCCAGCGCTATTGGTGATTAAAGCATTCTACTGCCGAGTCATATCGTAAAGGTTCTACCAATCCATGCGCTTCTGTTGTTTTGCGAAATGCAATTGAATTTGAATGTCATCCGTTATCCAGGCGGCTACAATCACAGTACGCCATGGCACCGTCCCTATACTCGGGAATGCCGCCAGGTCATAATGTAGAAGACGCGGAGCATAATTTATATAATTATAAGCAGAACAATGTATCGTCACATTGCAATCAAAACATCGGGTAGTTTGTTTCTTATAATTCAGCCACAGCTGCGGCTTTTGTAAGAAGATTCATTACTTATTCAAGGTCATGCGCGATGTCTGCTAGCTATGCTCGTCTTTTGCCTCTAGCCACTTCACTATCACATTTAAACACCCAGATTTCAGTCGTATATGTTCCCGCTCAAGTAAAGGATTTGAACAATTCAGCAACAGAATGCGCGGCCGCGGTATTAATTGCCTTTTCACATTGAGTGCATACACTCGACGCCGCTGCCGCCATTTTGAGTATGTCTGCCCCAGGCAAAACAAACTACAATTTCGCACACAAATTCTGCGTTTTTCAATTTTATTAATTCTAAGAATTATTTTTTTGAAGAAACATATTTATTTATTACCCGTTTAAAAGGTGTCATTAACTTAGCCACAGGCCGCGGCTATGTAGAAGCCACACCGCGACTGCCCACTGGACACCTCATTGCAGCTATTAGAGAATCACTTTTCTTCTCGGAATATGTTTTTCTTTAAAACAGTATAAAAATACAAATAAGAATTGATAGGTACTCAGTTCGTAGTTTCCTCTTCGCCCTAAGGAGACCACTTAATCAGAGACACTTTATCAAGTGTCAGTCGTCGTGATGCATGCCTGGCACTCGATGGATTTCGTGCGGACTTTACTCCTAAAGGCACGCTACCAACCTCTATTCTAAAGCCATCGGTATACAATCATCATTTGCTTTCTCAAAGCAAGCAAGCTCTCTTTAAGTTTATATGTAGTTACTTGTGAAGTTTAAACCTGCCGCTTAGTGGCTTTACCTACGGCGCCAATGCCACAAATAGGATTGCAGTAGCAGTTTATAAGTGGGCACGTATTTCTTTCTATATGGCTGAGATCATTATGTAAATTAATATAGTATGGAGTTATTCAACATTGTCATCATGATTCCCAACTTTAAAAGGTATACAGTATCTGTATACCAATAATTATTTGATTTTTGGTATCTGCAAGGTTTTCAATTTTTCTTACGTTATTGTTATCACTTACTTACGCCAAAATCCGCCTGCGGCTTAACAAAAACACCCGACGAGTGACAACTGACGGGGCAGTTAACGTTCTACATAATACATGTGCGATACCTGAAATATAATTGAGCTAAAGCTTATTGGTATGATACCGAATCCCATGTGCGGTTAATACGCCGCCATGTCCCATGGGCAGCAAGCAAGAGATGACGTGGACAGGTCTTGAGTAGGTATAGACTGTCAAGTTTGTGCAAACATGCAACGTACCGCTCTCTCGGAAGAGATCGATTTTTCTTGAATTTACACTTACGGTTGCACTGGTTATTTATGAAAAGCTAGTACTTGATGTACCAACTATACAACTTACTGACAAGTTAGATAAAAAGTGTAGATTCTGTATTTACCTAAATACATAATATTAACTAGTTAATATGTTAAAGTATATGACGGCGCTTCGACGTTTTGAGAGTGTCAAGAAACGTGAAGAATGACAGCGGACATTTTGACAAGCGCGGGTTGACGTTTCTTCACTCTGACGCAACTTCAGGCTCTTTTGCACATGGGCGTTCGCATCGCGCCCAAGCAAAACGTGTTCGGTGGAGCGTCGTTGTACCTGTTCCAATTGATTAGAAAGTGTTGATTGTAATTCTGTTTGTTAAAATAATAATCGTGCATCGTTGATCATCTTCAACACGTGGTTTTAATTCTCCTCGCCTGCCTATCCACGATAGCTCGGCAGCCGTGATGAACCCAAAATTGACTAATAATGTCCATGAGCCATTATCAGCAGTGGGATGTGAAGGGCTTGCTTCAGAGGAGAATAGTCGCACGAGATCTTCAGCGCCGGCATCAGAACCAAGCCTGTCTCAACAGGTGGAGCTGTTTTTATCCCGATTGATGGCTTTATCACAGCCGCAACCTTCGAGCAGCATGTCTACCCCAGATTGAGTTTGATCCGGATGACAACGAAGCGGATGTCGAAGGTTGGTGCAACGTGTCAGAAATCGTAGTCAACAACCGTAAGTTAGAAGGTGCAGAATTGCTTTTGTTACTTACACGTGCACCCAAAGGCCGAGCTGCTACCTATTTGGCACGACTACAGGCATCGCAGCTGACATGGCCTCAAATAAAAGAAGTATTGCTCGCGAAGTTTGCTAAACCTATGCTGCCACAAGATTACTTTGATGAAATTCTACGTTTTCAAGTGGGTGTCATAGAAACCGAGAGTGAGGCGGCCATGCGTCTTTGGAACATCATCGAACGTATCCCGCGGATGGAGATGTCCGAAGATGTCACAACGGGATTCGTATCTTCCGTTTTATACCAAAAGGAAGCCGTGATTCGCCATGAGCTCCACTCTTATAACCTGATCACTAGATCTCAACTTCTGCGCGTTCTTAACGGCACTTCACTGAAACGAAGGCATGAGGGTGGCGATAACCATGACGCGGATGTGAAAAGGACCCGATTCAACGAATCACGCTCCATGGGAACATGTTACCGCTGCGGTACTTTGGGTCAAAAAGCGATAGACTGCCGCAAGCGAAGAGAAGAGCCTGCTACTTCAGAGAAGACGCACGACCAACCATCTAGTGCCGCTGATAAACCAATACCAACCACCTGCTTCGCGTGTGGACGACCAGGACACTTGGCGTCGATGTGTCCACATCGAGCGGGAGGCGGAAGAGCAGTGGGGGTCATGTGTGTGAACGCAAGACATCGAGGACTACCTTGACTACACCATCCGGTAAGCCAGTTTCCTTTCTTTTTAATAGTGGATCGACTTGTTCATTAGTAACTAACAGCTACGCCGAAAAGTTCCCAGGTACTGCGCAGAATGATTTAGTTTATCTCACGGGCATTGGTAGGGGGGATGTCGAATGTTTTTCCCAGGTAGTTAGCCCCATCAATGTTCAAGGTGTCTTGCTCTCAGTGTTGTTTCACATAGTACCTGATGGCACCATTGATGAACCAGCTATGTTAGGTAGGGATATATTAGAGTGTAACGTACACGTGCATATGGATAACGATCAGTACATACATCTTTTATGGGGTACTGTGTTAAATGTTACAACAAAATACCTTGTGAAATATTGCAATTAAATGAAAGAAAATTTAAAACTTATATTAAAATTACACTTTGTAAGCAAGGATATTACAAATTAGAGGATTATATCCAAGATAAGAATACTTGGAAAAATGCTGGTCCTGCTCCATAGGACAATCTCTGGAGTCTAGACAAAATCAAACTGGTTGCCAATGTAATTGTTTAATTTTTTTTTTCTCTGATATTGACTTACATTCTGTAATTACTTAAAGTCACACCCGGACTTATTACTCTTTATTTATTTATGAAAATCGTTTACTTTTGGAATGTTTGTAAATATGTGAGCACCATGTATCTATCACATAGTTAATTTATATGTCATGGTTTCATTAATCCATTTTAAATTCTTTTACCTATTGTGGTATAGTAATTTTATTTTTAGGTGCATCGTCTTCACATATAATTAATGTATGCAAAATATTGTAAAACATTTTAAAAGAGTAACAGTGAATTTTATTGCACATTCTTCTCCATACGAAAATGACCTTTTGGAAGGGGCGACTAGAATCAATTTTATTTTAATTTTATTTTTGACGTTCAAAAGTGCCTTTAATGTGCATATTTGATATAAATGATTTGACTTTGACTTTGATCAAGTTACTTTTTCTCAGCGTAAAGACGTTAATTTTCTGACAAATCTAGTTCATGAAATCAAACATTGATTTCATGAACATTGATACGGAATTACAAGGCGATGACAAATTAGCATTGACTAGAATTTTAGAAAAATATAGTGAGTTCTTCACAGACGGTATGCCAACGCGACGGGTCGCGACAGGCGTTTTCCGTATAGACCTTATAGATCCAAATAAGACCGTGCAAAGGCATCCCTATAGGTTAGCACCCGCGGAAAAAGAAATAGTCAATGAGAAAATAGAGTCCCTATTAAAAGCGGGCGTTATTCGGGAAAGCAGCAGGTTCGATTACATCCAATACCAAAAGTGTCTACGCCTTGGCATACGATACATATAGACATCACGGGCAAACTAAGTGGTAAAAGTGATAGAAAACAATATGCGTCCTCCGTTATTATTGATTCGTTCACCAAATACGTTCTTTTAGATTACATACCTTCTCTCGATGCTGCTAGCGCAATTTAATCCCTTAAAAGGGCAGTTTACCTATTTGGTGCACCGAAGCGCATAATATCAGACCAAGGTAGGTGTTACATCCGGGAGGCCATGTCCGAGATCTGTGACGTGGCAATGCCCCGAGTCCGGCCAGGATGCGCCCGACGTCAGGTGTACTGGTGGTCGCAGGAGGTTGGGGCGCTACGCAAGGCGTGCGTCGACGCGCGACACCGGTACACCAGGCACCGCAGGCTCCGCATCCGCCCTCCGGATGCGGAAGCCACGGAGGTGGAGCTATACGAGGGGTACAGAGCGGCGAAGACCGCCCTCCAACAGGCTGTTCAGCGGGCCAAGGACATGGCCCGCGAGGAGATGCTGGAGACTCTGAACAGAGATCCATGGGGGCGCCCCTACAGAATGGTGCGGAATAAACTCCGCACATGGGCCCCCCCGCTGACGCAGAGTCTCCGCCCACAGCTGGTGGAGGAGGTGGTGAGCGCTCTGTTCCCTTCACGGGGGGAGCATACTCCCCCGCCTATGGCTCCGCCACTTGCGGTGCCCGAAGCGGACCACGCGGACGACGACGACGACACCCCTGAAGTGACCGGGGTAGATCTGAGAGCGGCGGTAGGCAGGCTGAAGGCCAAAAATACCGCCCCGGGACCCGACGGCTTGCCGGGTAAAGCCTGGGTCCTGGCCTCGAGGGCTCTCGGGCCTCGACTGGAGGCGCTCTTAAGCGCATGCATGGAGAGAGGCCAGTTTCCACTCCGTTGGAAGACGGGGAAGCTGGTCCTCATTCAGAAGCCAGGGCGCCCTGCGGACTCTCCGTCCGCATACCGGCCCATAGTGCTGCTCGACGAGGTCGGCAAGCTCTTTGAGAGAGTGATTGCGGGCCGCCTCGTCGGGCACCTGGTGAGGACGGGGCCGGATCTTGCGGAGTGCCAGTTTGGCTTCCGCAAGGGGCGCTCGACGGTGGACGCCATCATGCGCGTGAGAGCCCTCACGACGGGGGACGCGGTGTCCCGGGGTGGGGTGGTCGTGGCGGTGTCACTTGACATCGCCAACGCGTTCAACACCCTGCCCTGGAGCTGCATAGGGGAGGCACTCCGGTATCACCGGGTGCCGACTTACCTCCGTCGAATAGTCGGGGCGTATTTGACGGACAGAGCCGTCATCTACCCCGGTCGCGACGGGAACTGGAACCGGCGAGAGATGTCGTGCGGTGTCCCACAGGGATCGGTTCTGGGGCCGCTCCTGTGGGACATCGGTTACGACTGGGTGCTGCGGGCCGACCTCCCTGATGGCGTCAGCGTAGTTTGCTACGCTGACGACACGCTGGTCCTGGCGCAGGGGAGGTCGCATCAGGCGGCGGCCGACGCGATGACACGCGGGGTTGCGATAGTCGTGGAAAGGATCCGGCAGTTGGGTCTCGAGGTGGCATTGCACAAGTCCGAGGCCATGTCTTTTCATGGGCCCCGGTACGGGCCACCTTCGGGATCCCAACTGATGGTAGGAGGGGTTCACATCGGCGTCGAGAAGACGATGAGATACCTGGGTCTCGTCCTCGACAGCCGGTGGAACTTCGTCGAGCATTTCCGACGTTTGGCCCCAAAACTGGAACGGGCCGGGGCCGCCTTAAGGCGGCTCCTGCCCAACCTGAGGGGGCCAAACGCCTCCTGCCGGAGGCTTTACGCGGGGGTCGTGCGGTCCATGGCCCTATATGGGGCCCCGGTATGGGCGCGTTCACTGCGGCTTCGAGCCGCACACTACCTGAACGCGCCCCAAAAGGTGGTAGCCGTAAGGCTGATCCGGGGGTACCGCACGATCTCGCGCGAGGCAGCAAGCCTCCTTGCCGGACTGCCACCATGGGATCTGGAGGCGATAGTCCTCGCGCGCCTGTATGACTGGCGCGCGGAGGCACTACGTCGGGGGGAAACTCTGCACCCGCGGCAAATCGCTGCGGAGCGGACGGACCTCCGGCGCGGTCTCATGGTGGAATGGAAGGCGCGACTATCGCAACCCAGCGCAGGGCACGCCACGATAGCGGCGATAAGACCCCTCTTTGAGGAGTGGCTAGAGAGGCGTCACGGCGCTCTCACCTACCGCCTGACGCAGGTCCTCTCCGGACACGGATGTTTCGGGAGGTTCCTGCACATCATCAGGCGGGAGGAGACGCCCGGGTGTCACCACTGCGAGGATCGCCCAGAGGACACGGTGGAGCATACGGTGGAGGTCTGCCCCGCTTGGGCAGAGCACCGCCGTGTCCTCGTAGAGGCGATCGGCAGCGGCGGCGACCTCTCGCGTCCGGCCCTGGTGCAAGCCATGGTCCGGGGCGAGAGGGAGTGGGAGGCGGTCACCTCCTTCTGCGAAGCAGTCATGCTAGCGAAGGAGGTGGCGGGATGGGCGAGGGAGAGATCCTCACGCCTCAGCCGCCGAGGGAGACGCTCCGGGCGTCGGGAGCCGCGTGACGACTCCCGGCCACCGTAGGCGCGGGCCTGCGGGCGGAGAGCAATGGGTAGCTCTCCGTCCGATCAGGACCAGGCCCGTGCCGGACGGCGCGTAAGTGTTCCACGTGCGCCTCAAAGAGATGTCAGCATAGATGACGGGGCCCGACAGGGCCGAAGCCTGCCGGGGTAGCGGGATCGTCCGAAAGGGTTACCGCTGCCCTGGTACATAAAGGGCTAAGGAAGGAACACGGGTGGGTTTTAGTCAGTAAGAGTCTGACACTCCCTTCTGCTCCACCCAGAGCGGGAGGAGTCATTTGATGATTTCCCATCCTGAAAAAAAAAAAAAAAAAAAAGGTAGGTGTTACATTAGTGTGGATTTCAAACGATTTTGTATTGAGCATAGTGTAGTATAATAATAATAATAAATTCTTTATTTCGGACAACGTAAGATCCACTGTGTTAGTAAATTGCTTATAATTAATGTTAGTGCCATATTATTTAATACTTGTTTATTCGAGATCGCTTCATGTGGACGACGCACAAGCGAAGGGAAAGTACTTCACTCGTTCATCACCCCCACAAAACGTCTCAGAATAGGAGAGTAGATGCTAGCCGCCACTATCCTCAGAATACTGTTGTCACTGTCCCGCATTCTGGCTATTAAGGACGAGTTTTTTTCCGCATGACCGCATCAAAGTCGTCGGTTCGATTGAGCGCAAACGTCTCAGATGCGCTACAAAAACGGGGCAGTCCCAAAAGCATTCTGAAAACATGATTATATTGGATGCGCAGGACCTCCACCGATCTTTTGGTAAAGCTGACCCACAGGCTCCCCGTGTACATACCCTGACAATATGCTTTGATAAGGGCTATTTTAACCTGACTAGTACACACGGCTACACATCAAGTCAGGCACCCTATATACGCATAACTACGCTACCAGCAATACAGAGAATTGTAGGAAAGGGACTGCGTATCGTGGCATCGGCCAATCACAGCATTTGCCGCGTTGCGCCTACGCACACAGATGCACTTTTTTTTGGCAAAACATGCGTTAGTTTCACTCGTATTCAATTCAGTGTTCTATGCACGTTCTATGCCGGTCAGTTCCTAAACGTCGCCCAGGATTCACGACTATTATGTTACGTTAAGTTAGCAAACTAATTAGATTAATTGTTAATATTGTTTCCAAATTTTTGTTTTTTTTTCTATGTTGATTTCTATAATTCTATTACTCATTTAGGAGTTTAAATTTTAAACTATTTTAATTGATAATTTTTTTATTTGTTTTTATTTTTGGGTCCCGAAGTAACTCGAAGCTGTTAAATTTGATAGTTATCTAAGAATAATAATTTATTGCTTTAAATGTTAATAGTTTACAATTTTTTTATGTAGATTCAGCTTCTTTTCAAGTCATAAACATAATTTATCTAACTACTAGCTGCGCCCCGCGGTTTCACCCGCATAAGTTTCGATCCCGTGGGACTTTCAGAATGAAAAGTATCGTATGTGTTAATCCTGGTTATAAACCATCGATGTGCCAAATTTCATCCAAATCCGTTCAATAGTTTTTGCGTGAAAGAGTAACAAGCATCCATCCATCCATCCATCCATACAAACTTTCGCGTTTATAATATTAGTAGGATTTACATAACGATTACTCTAGTGTGAGGATATTTCTCATATCTATTAGTAGCATAGACCAATAAACCATATCAAGTTTTATTTTCCATATTCATTATAGAGGGTTGTCACTGGATGAATTTATTTTTTTTCAACTGTGTTGTTTAAATGTTCATTGTTGATTTAGATTTTTAACTATTGTTGGCTCCTGAGGTAACTTGTAGTTATGTTAAGATTATGATAGTTATTTTGCGCCGTTCAAGCGTTAAATAATGAGACAAAATTTATAATGAATCATTACATTAATTAATATATTAACTATGGTTACGCGGTCAGCCGACGCGGACGCCCCGCACGGGGCCTTGTGAATTGAAGTATATTTAAATTGTTAATTCATTTAAGGCTTTCTTCGACACATTGATGATATACCTATGCAATGCATGTGATGCTAGCTTAGGCAACATGTATAAAGGCCTATTCAAATCTAAGCGGTATTTGTATAACCTCTCGTGGCTAGCGCGAAACCAGAATACAAAATATACCTACCCGGCGGAATATACCGCTTGTATTTCGTTGTTACCCACAACCGTATCTATCGAATATCGTTTATAGGTATATCTGAATAGAATAGGCTTTTAACTAATGATTTTAGTAATTAGGTTTTATTTACATTAGTATATAATATGTAATATAAGAACCCGTTTGATAAAAATCCTATGGGTTCAAGCTACCCCTAATCGATTCTGTAGTTTTGCTGTGAAAGAGCATCACACACTTTATACTCGGCCCACGTTCGCACGGACGTAAAAATATCCCGGTGATTTTTTTCGCACACTGGATTTTCAACACTGCAATTTTCAACATTAGCGCCGAGAGTCGAAAATCAAACAGTCTGTTTTTTTCGATGGGCTGGGATGCACTATGTTATATGTATTCTTAAAAAACATTGCGCGATAAAATCCTCCCGCGATATTTTTACGTCGTCCGTGCGAACGTGAGCTTACAGGCAAACAAATATACATTTTAATATTTTCCAGGCTTCCAACTAGTCTGTGCAGAATCATATAAAATCGTAAAGAAGGGGGCAAACAGTTTAAAATTTAAGATAAATATTATGATTAATTAGAAATAAGTGTTTCAGTGATTTTATAAAAGCAGTGCAGCAGTGGTGGTAATAAAGGGGTTGAAAGGGGTTGGGCGTATGAAAATCCGACAGGATGTAGATTTCCGAATTCCCTACACGTATGCGGACCGCAAGTTCGAAATATAATATGATAATATACTTAAATTATAAAAATAAATACCTAATGGTAATGGATGTATTACAAACTAATATTATAAAGCTGAAGAGTTTGTTTGTTTGGTTGAACGCGCTAATCTCAAGAACTACTAGTTCGAATTGAAAAAATATTTTTGTGTTGGACAGTCCATTTATCGAGGAGTGCTTTAGACTACATAACATCACGCTGCAACTAATAGGAGCGGAGCATCAATGGACAATGTTGCAAAAACGGGAAAAATGATTCAAAAATCATGTATGAAGGAATTATTCCTTTCTAAAAGTTCTAAAAAAAAAGTTCGCGGCAGAATATGTCTATCTTTTAAGATTGACACACTATAGCCTTTTTTATGGTAATCAAATTCGTTCGAAATTAATGCATTATCTGCGAAGGTGTTTTATCAACATGATATTAATCTTTATACAAATAAATACGTTATTCATTAAGTATTTAATTGTGAACAAAATTGCCCTTGACATCACTTGATTTCAATCAACATCTTAGGAGATAACATAATTTTAAAATAAATCCGCAACCAAATAGGTACGATAACGTTCGGGTCGGTTCAACATCACGCTAGGTCAAAATGAATACAGTCAGAAAGAGAACTAAGCGAGAACGAGAAGTGAGCGATGCGATGCGACGGGGTGGGGCGGGGGAACAAGAATTTCACGCGGACGAAGTCGCGGCCAGAAGCTAGTATTATAATACGAGCTCAACTTGCTTACAAAATAATATACATGATACGCATCTATACGCGTTGATGTTGGTGCCACGCGCTCCCGCGCAGTCCTGGGACGTGCGTGAGTGAGACGAAATAACAAAAACATATCGCACCCTGTCGCACGATTCGCAGCGTTCAACTTCTAGTAGTCCAAAGTCCAAATAGTCTAACTTGATGTGTAGCCGTGTGTACAATGGTAACACCTGCGCGCCAATATATTCCCTCTGACCGCCAGTGCCCTGCGCTCGTTCTCTATGTCCACATTGTCTTTAAGGTCGTCGGTAAGTATGTGCCCCAAGTACTTAAAATTATTTACTCGCCTTATACTTAAGCCATTCAAAGTAAAACTTGAGTATAGAGCTTCACCTTATTGCTACTGCCTCCAGTAGAGCCAACCGTCAAGTTGAGCGCATAATGCGCACTCTAAAATGCCTGCTCACAATAGTAGAGAACGACCCAAACAAAATGTAGCGCGACGAACTCCCCGAAGTTCAGCTTGCCTTGAATAGCACCAGATCCAGAGTAACAGGCTACTCCCCTACGGAATTGATGGTTGGGATACGAGCAAAGTCATTGGGAATGTCAACCTTATTAATAAAACACGTTGGTTGGCAGCTAACAAGTGAAGATCTTTTATTCAAACACAAACGTTCACAGACAAGAGGCATAGACAATAGTAAACATATTATTTAATACATGCCAGTAATAACGTAATTCTGATATCTATTTTTAACACTTATCCTTGCATGAACCAGAGCCCCGTCTAGACTTAGACACCATTAGGCATAATGCTTCCGAGAACATCAAAAAGGCTGCTTCGTCAGAAGTAGAACGCTTTAATCGGGGTAGAGCAATAGCGAGACCATTCAGTGTGGGTGACTTTGTCTTTATGAAGGGTAGTGAGCGAAACCAAACCAAACTACAGCAAAAGTTCAAAGGTCATTTTACGATCGTCAAGGTACTAGATCACGATAGATACAAGCTGAGAGACATTGATGGTCTAACCGAACCTATATATAAGTACGCCCATGAAAACTTGCGCGCAGTACCCAGGGGCCACGGTGGATTGATGAAGTAGCTACTTCGTTAGTCAACGAGGCAGGGGAGGCCGAGACAGCGGAGGTCCATAGTCATGAGAAGGGAATGGCAACATCTGACGATGATAGTGACACAGTATCGGTATCTAGTTCACACACTTTGACCGCAAACTCTGACACCCTTTCTGCCTCCGAAGATGATGAGCAGTAAATGGTGAGTTTATAACAATTGTAAAATCTTTTATCGAGAATTGATCTAGAGCGTAGGCACTGAATAGGAAATAATTCTTTTTTAGCTTGAGTACGTATAGTTTTTATTATATTTGTTTATATATTGGCGTGGGTAGCTGACATATGGCAAATAATTTAAATTTATGTTCCGTTTCTTGTAATGATAATAAATTAACACCTACTATTGTATACAATCAAGTATCAAGTATTTTCTAACTGAACAGACAGCTGTGCTGCTGGGGAGTTTGTTGCGCCACTCCTTCTTCCCAGCGATAGCACTAGGAAGTAGTGAAGTGCGGGCGTTTTTGGGGGACTGTCTTTTGTAATTTTGACGTTCGAAAAGGGCTAATTCTCAGCCTAATTTGAATACATGACTTTTGATTTTGATTTTGAAGCTTGAATTAGTTGGCTACTCTGACTCTGACTTTGCTGGTGATTTGGACACTAGGAAATTTATACAGGTTATATATTTTTAATGAATGGAGGTCCTGTCACTTGTTCTAGTCGTTATCAAAATACTGTGTCATTATCCACAACTGAGTCTGAGTACATGGCTGCTAGTGAAGCCACTAAAGAAATTTTATGGCTTTGGCAATTTTATTGTGACATTTTGGAGCCACAAGGCTCAATTACCTTAAATGTTGACAATCAGAGTGCAATTAAATTGATAAACAACCCTGTATTTCATAGAAGGTGTAAGCATTTATCGTTTTTTTTTAAAAAAAAAAACGTTGCCGCACACTAGGAATTACTCCTATATCGTGAGAGCATTTACAAACATTTAAACGCACATACACCAACAGCCAGACCCGGAACAACTACCTGTAAGGCAATACAAATATTTGTTCCGTGCGGGAATTGAACCTGTGACACGCAGTGCAGCAGTCGATCGCTCAGCCACTGCGCCAACAGTGTCGTCATATACGTCGTACATATAGATATAAGATATAATTTTATCAGAGAAAATGTTGCAAAGAAAATTGTCGATATCAAATATGTTGAGGGTTCAAATCAATTAGCTGCTTTCCTAACTAAAGATTTTCCAGTAAATAAATTTAATTCAATTAGAGATAAATTTATGAGAAATGTTTAAGTTGTTGTTGTGTGTGTTGAATAGTTATAAATTTATAAAGTGGTTCATAGATGTCTTTGTAAACTTTTTGTTGTCATCTGTCTTTATAAACATACGAATAGAATTTTTATCTTCTGCCACGAGAGGCGCTGTCTTTTCTGTCTGTCAAAATATAACTTGTAATGCCAGTTGTGCTAAATAAAGTATCGTGATTATAAAGAATTCTAACAAGAGTTTCATTGAAATATTGCCTAATTCCAATACATTCGACCAACACTTTTTCGCCCATTAATGTACTTAACTTATTTGATTGCGGTCAGACATACGTAAGCTTGGTGACTGCTCGTTGCAGTATAGTGTTATATAAAAAGAATCCCGAACTGCTCGAGTTCAGGCGATGCTATTTACATAGTCGTATATTCTTACTCAGGATTAATCTCAGTGAATCTACTTTGGTTTGTCTTTACTTCGGATCTATATAATTCTGTTGTGTAACGTCAATTTACCCATTTGTATTTATTACTTCCAGAAGCATATTTCATAAAACCGACAGACGATAGTTGACAAGCGACAATTGGACAATTGTACAATTCATTTTTTTCATAGTTTTAGTGTTTTCTTAAACAGTGGAAATGTGTCATTTTTATGCCTTATAAGAATAAATTCCTAAACCTTCCTAACCCAGGTCTTAAAACTTGTATTCTCGTACAAAGGTAACGTATGAATAAGTATTCGATTTTTAAAGGTGCTACTAAAATTGTAAAACATATTGTTATAAAAGGAATTTGAATACTTCATTAGTGATTCAGGAGCTCGCCGTCAGTGTTATTTTTCATATTAAATTTCTTTTTTGGAATTCAAAATTAAATTTTTGCTTGCGTATCACGCATGGTGTTGTAAACAAGCGGATGGTACATTATCCTTTGATGATTTATACCATCTGGCAACCCTACAGCTATGTAGGGTTGCCATATTGTATAAATCATTACGTAAAATGAATTAAACAAAAAAAGTAACAGAAAAGGCCGTTCTAAAAATAATATGAACAAAAATTATGTCTTCACATTACAGTTTGATTAACTCATATCATGTATAAGTATCGACTGTCAATAATAAAAGATTACGGCATAAGGATCTAAAAAAAATGATGCCGTCGGGCAGCCCTAACATTTGGCCATAACGTACATCACTGTGAAACAAGTTGGGCAATGAAATGGCCCTGTTAAATTAACGTGATTGGTCAGGAAGTGTGTAGGTTTAATGCCCTATTACTCTGATCCGCTAGACTCGGAGAATTCTACACTATAACAAAGGTGCGTCCAAAATTTTAAGCCAATTCTTTACTCCTTTTTTGTGCTACTTATTTTAGTACTATACGCAGTTACGTAACAAAAACGGCCTGGCTACGTCGAAGCTCAAACCTTGCTACTTCGGAGATGAATTCATGCTACGGCGTAGCTTTAACTGCGCTACGGCGAAGCTCGAACTGCGCTACGGCGTAGTTCATACTTTGCTACGCCGTAATCCGAACTGTGCTACGCCGTAGCTCGAACTGTGCTACGACCGCATCTGGATATAATAATTATTTTGTGCTATGCGTGTTGTCCATAAATAATATATAGTGACTGATAATTATGGATCGATATTTAACCCTTTATTGGTCACGTAGGGAGTGACACACCCTACTGCATCTTTGAAGGTTGAAAACTCTCAAAATTTTGAATTTTCTGGGGTGATGTTTCCGATTTCGTAAAAACGCCTAACCTTTATGATCCTAGTAGCAAGTAGCACTGGGCCCTATCAGAATACCAGCGCTGCGATATTTATTTTTTAAATGTCGCAGGATCATGCTGAGACAGGAGCCTCTTGGCCTCGTATAGGACTTTCTGTTTCATATTTACTTTTGTAACTCTTTTTTTATTTAACTAAGATTTTTTTATTTTTTACTGTGTTTAGTTTAGGTTGTGATCTTCCTGTACGAGTCGCAATAAATACTTTCCTTTTTTTCTTTTACTCGGTCGTCTACAGTTGAGTCACTAGAGCACCTTTGGAGTGTTAAACACCTCACGCGACTATTTACATGGTTCAAAGTTCGGGTTTGTAAATATTAGTTTATTTTTTATTTTATGCATTAAAGTAGTTAAAAACTAAACTTTGGGTGCTCTAATGACTATTTATTATATTTATGACAGCTTGTTGATTGGTTTTGGCCATAAATTGAATATCAGTGGTATCAACAGTTATGCCAAATACTAGGCCAAAGTTGAGTCTACAATATCGCGAAAGGGTATTTCTGAAGCTGTTAGAGGTCAAACCATAGCAAAAAGTGAGATCTAGCATACCAACACTACCTCGACCTTTGCAAGAGCGTCTGAAACGGCACATTGAAGTTGAGGACCAAGAATCATCTTCTGGAGCTGGCTGATGAACGCCTTCATATAAAAGATGTCATGTACATGACAAAGAGTGCAACGCCCACATGACTGTTAACTTATATGTATCTATGTTCTTGTTTCAAATATACTATTTGATTGTTTATGTTTAAAAGTTAAAATATTTTTACTCACATATTAATTAACTTTTAAACATATTTTAAAGAGAATCAATAAAAAATGATTTAACAATTGTATTAATTATAAATGTTTTTTTTTTTTTTTTTTGAGATAAATGTTTTATGTGTATGATCAAATTTAGAGTGTCACACACCCCACGCGAACTTTTTTTGTTTACGTAACTTTTTAGGCACGCCCAATTAAGGGTAAATTAAAAATAAAGTTTCTTTAGGAAAGTTCTTTGTTAGATGAGAACAATCATATTTATGTGTAAGTATTAGTCACTAATTACCAGTCACCCCAAGTCCCCCCAGTCTATATACAAAGATATTACTACGCCATACATCGGGTAGTCGTCAACCAGGCATCAACACAACGTAAGAACGTAATCGGATCAGCTCGACACCTCCAAGGCATCGCCGCGCTTGCGGCTAGTCGTGGCCTCGCTTACGGCTGGGTGAAGCGGGTCGTTAGCCCGCCGTAGGTTCGGTGACTCCTGTTTACTAGCTGATCCAGAGCCGAGGCGACGCCGTTACGATGCGTACGTTGCAGTATAGAGTTGCATAGGAATCATAAAAGCTCGAGCTGAGGCGATGCTGATCTCGTGCAGTGCTGATAAGTATTCGTTGATTTTTAAACGAGTCACCCATACTGCATAATGATGATATGTTGCATTCAGTTTCATGCACTTTCTTCCTGCTGATTACAGAAAACCACCAAATAATCTCCAACGATTTAAGATCTCTTAGTAAAACCAACGAAATCTGTGTATACTGTGTACGAAGTAGAAATCTGTGTATTTAAAGATTTCGTCAAGTTTACTTATTTTATTAATTAAAAACTACTTGAGCAAATAATTGCACGAATCGTAAGAGGTACTTGCGTTATGTCACTAACTAAATTAAAACCATGAAACGAGAAATAAATCTCACACAGACTACAGAGCACAGTTTCCAAAAATTTAAAAGTTTCTGAAGTAACCCAGAATATAAAAAAGTACCCACATAATAATATTAGGGTGACAGCCTCGAACAAAAAAACCCAGTTAAGATCACATTGTGCTAAACTGAATGCAAAAACATGCATCTGGTAGACACTATGTTATTTTAAAAAAAAAATTTTTTCTTTCATCTTTTTGCAGTTTAAGTTTACTTGTTTAGCAACTGCTGACCAGAATATTATAAAACAGAATGTATATCATTTGTCCGTTCGTTTATACGCTTTTATTGAAAATGTATTTATTTACTTTTTTTTTCTTTTTTGTTTTTTTTTTTTAATATATATGTGGTTTGACTTCAGTAAAGTGAAAAGTGTGACTTACAAACACAAAATAAGGTTTTTTTGGTTGTGTCTAGTTACACACTAGTCCAAAACTCTCTGGAGTTGTGCAGCACTCACTTTCACATGATAACGTGAAAAACGTTGTTACTATGCGCATCCGCGAACAATCCAGACGCACTGCAGCACCGCGATAATCCCAGCAACGTTCTGAATGTATTGACTTATAGATGTACTACTGTACTTACGGTCAATCCGTTTGAATAGCTAAATCTAAATGAACACAGGACAACAGACATCTCTTATTGATTTGAATCGATTATATGAATCTTTAAATACTAATTTTAATTCACCATAAGGTTTTTCATTTGTGAATATAGCTTATTTTATTAATTAATTTATAACTTTGTTTAATTAACAAGTTTGACACTAACTTGATGACAAAGTTTAAACATGGCATCTCCACAAAAGAAAACTTTTATAGCCAGAAATAAATAAAGTTCTGAAAGCGTGACTGCGTCTTATTAAGATGATGAGAAATATTTTTGTAAGTCCTCACTGGTGGAGGTGCTTTTATTATTCCATCGTGCATCGTTACTAAAATTTGGTTCGTGTTGTAACTCGCATCTATTCGTTACAAAAAGGCCCGCTTTTCAACTGCTTGTAACTTTAGAAAAGCAAAAGAGATTCAAATTATTTTCTGACATTAAGAATGTATTTAATATTGAACTATGTACGGAAGAACCACGAAGGATATTCCGTTTTAATAAAACTTTTGGCTTTTGTTTCCTTAATTGAAATGAAATTTCAAGAATGACACAGCTGCTACATTGGCTCCCAAACTTTATTCAAAATTAGTTTTTTTCTCTAATTTACATAGCTTTATGATAATTAGTCATAATTCTTTTTAAATAATAAAGTTATTGGAATGAATTGTTTTGAAGTTTATCGTAAGAACATTTTATTAATAAAGAGGTTAAAAATCAATCAATCACATAAACATAATTAAAACCGTTTACATGAAAGAGCGTATAGGGCGGTGGAGCGCGTTTTAAAAATAGAGGCACTTACAGCGTTCTGTTCCGTTGATCTCTTTCCCTAGCGATCCAACGTGTTTTGCTCAGTTGCAAGTATATGCAAGGATGTTATCGTCGTTTTACTAATAAGTACGACGAAGTAGAAGTTTTACCGTAAATCTTCAGAATGTTCCAAGGAACGCCGACGAGCAACAATCTCGCTACGACATGATCTTAGGTTGTCTAAGGCGTACATTACACACTAATTTATTTATCAATCAATTAGATCAATCATGAATTAAGAATGACTGACGGAATTATCGCTACATAGATGCAAATATCAATCATCACATAAGATGGTAAAACGAATCTCTTAATTATAAGTCAATCACAGCAGTGACTGGCAAATCTGACAACAAAACCTACCATCTAATACCCTACCCCTAAGATCGTATAAAAATAACAATGTTCCGTCTTTTGTTGCGGTAACAAACATAAACATAATTTAAAGGGGCAACATGAGCTTGTTTCCTGCGTGGTAGGTGTTCGTAAGGATTCCTGCGGCCACAATGCTAAGCTACTTACTTTCAAAGCTTGCATGTTTTTTTTCAAATGATGAATAAGCTTATTTTTCTTTATAACGGTCGGTTGGAAAACAATGTAGAAATAGTAGACAGGCTGCACATGGCCTCTCCAATCGCACGTTATTCAGCGCAATTCTAGAGAACTCTCGTCCAGCTGCTACGCCCAACCTGCAAAGATCGTCGCTCCACCTAGCCTGAGGCCGTCCTACCTTACCACTCAAAACAACGTCTACCGTTATCGGTTCTACGAATAATATGGCCGACCCATTGCCACTTCAGCTTGTTTATTATCTGAGCGATGTCGATAACTTTGGTTCTCTGCCGGATCACCTCGTTCTGGATTATATCCCTCAGCTCTCTGAGGGATATAATCCAGAACTAAGCTAAAATCGAAAGCTATGGTTGGAGTCTCTACTCCAACCATAGCTTTCGATTTTAGCAAAACATAATTTAACTCTGTTTGTTAGCTTATAGCCTTGGAGGCAACTAATAACGCAGTACTGATTGTGTATCAATGAAACTGGCTGGATGGATCATAGTACGATCAATACAAAAGCTCACATTACTGGTTTGTGGCCTGTTGACCGTATTAGGGAACATTTAGAGCACTATAGTATGTGCCTGAAGCGTTTGAAGCACCTGTGTATTTTATATACAGACAAGTCAGTCCTTTGTGGAGAGTTACATACGGTCTAAAATCCCAAAACAATTTAAATGGTTGGTTGTGGATATATATTTGCTCGGATGTTTGAGCAATGCAGTTTGCTCGTTTATACCATCAGCTCTAATTGTTCAATAGAACAAAAGCTATGTGTGCGTGTACGTACAAGTGGTATGGCATGGCATGCAATAGTCAGATAACTAATTGTATCAAAGGAATGCAAACTCGAAACAAACTGTCAAAAGCCTGTATTCTTTTGACAGTTTTGGTTGGTTCTAATTCAACAACGTGCCCCTAAAAATAAAATGAATTTTCGAGTACAGAGATGTAACAAAAATTGAATTGCTTTGCCATCGCAAAGCTATTGTTTTTCCTAAAACACAAACAATATTTTGGACGGTTTTTATTGAACTTTATCAATAGTAACGTTATTGTTTCTCTTACTGCTACAATCTATGTATTACTACTATAAAATGTCTATACACCTGAAAGGAAGCATTTTCTATAAAGCTAAAATATTACAGTTTTGGCATCAAAAAGAAGTTAAGTTCAGGGGATTATACCCCTACCCCAGAACGTTGCTAGGATGGGCACTGGTCCCGTAAACTTTTACTCTGTGATCACAATTTCAATTTAAAAGTTTAACAACTTTGTTTATGTTAAACAATAATCAAGGAGTGAGTAAAATGCCATATGGGAGGAACACAAGCAAATACATAAATTAATATGAAATTGTATTGAATAAGTCATAATAAAATGTTCAGAAATAATTCTACCTACATAATTGCTAAACGTGTTACGGTACTCTCATACATTTTGTTATACATAGATTAGTTTGCCCGTCATAATTATGATTACATGTAAGTCAATTGAAGAACAAAAATAAGTACTTTAGATACTTACTACACAACTGGTACTTCGCTTTCGTAAGAGTTCCTTAATTATTTCTGGCTACAAATGTTAAGACAAGCAAGAAGTGAGATGGGCCATGGTTCGTAACTCAATACCACATTTAAAATTTAAAATGGATCTGTAAAACCTCACCAGAGGCAAGTTTGGTTTTTGCCTCGCCCGACGTGAGCTCGGAGTCGGTTTGAGGACTTGGTAGGCATCAGCAACACTGTGCCCAGAGAGTAATTCCTCGGAATATAGAACAAAAGATGTGGGAATTTGAGACAGTAGGTATAAAAAGTGCGTAACAATATGCTAGATGATAGTAAGAAAAATACCTCATGAAGTTTTTATTGTAGAATGGTTTGAGCTAAAAATATCTAATATTTACTTTGTAGCGTTCTGTAGTTTCTGCCTACTCCCATGGACTCAAAACTCCTTATGAGTGAGTAAGTATGTATCAACTTAATTCTGTAAATATTTTTGAGTAATAATTGCGTAAAAATAAAGTCACGAGACATTAAACGCGAGTCAGAGCGCGACACGACGACAGTTTCAAGTTGTAAATAGCAAACTTTTTACGTCAGTTATAAAGTTTCTTTTGCATTACCAATAGACGTACGAAAGGAATGATGTTAGAACGAAAAACACAGATTGGTAGTGTGCTCCTCTCGCACAATGTGGCAGTATCCATTATTCATCTACAATATTAGTATGCAGTCATAATTTGTGTAGACGCATTAAAAAATTGGGAATGGAAATCATCTTATCTACGGCTATTGAAATGAACATTAACACAAATCGTTATTTATCTGCTTAGAATATAATTTTTTATCATATTTAAAAACGTTGTTAATGAAGATTACCTACCGAATAATATAATATTTCGTCAATAGTAATAAATAAAGTGTCAAGTTTGTGTGCGAGCAACACAAAAAAACTCACAGATTTGACAGAATGAAAGAATTAAAGTCACAAAAGCTGCCATGGCAGAATGCCCCGTTTCGACTATTAAAACTTAATTACGTTATGACAACGAAAACTAAATCTGTTAATATTTCGCTGAAATATTCATATTTTCATTTAAATAAACCACAAGGAGCATTACTAATTGGTTTCTCAAAAACTGTCAACTAGCTTTTACTCCAGTGAAGTTAATCGAAGTTACTTTGCGAGTTTGAAGAAAAGTATAGGTTTTCAAATACTTAACTACTTACTAGAGAAAATGTACTGTCTCATAATACATCAAATTTTATTGAAGTTCTATAAGGTTTCAAAAGTTTGTTCACATTGGTTATCTATTCAATTCGAATATATCGAAGGTCGAATTATTCCATTACTTCACTGGGCTGCATAGGGGACGAATGTAGCGGATAGTTATAGATTTTACCTTTTAGAGGATTATAATCACGCTATAACTTTTAGGGTTTAATCAATCAATCATGACATATGTAAGAATGGCTACTTTAATCAACTTTCACCAAAGCCAAAGCTCAGCGATTCGACGACTTCTTTGCGAACCTGGTGGTAAGTTCGATTCTCAACTATTGATATGTTTGTGATTCTTTTTTATACATTTTGTTGTACCATTATAATATGACAGTTTGTAGAACGTACACAAAAACATGAAGTTTAGGCCTCTTCTGTCATCTATGGTTGTAACGAAAATTAATAGGTAAGGTTACTGTTAGTGAGAAATTCCGTGTGTTCACAATCTACTGTTATATTAATTTAGTAATAGCCGTTCATCAGGAATAATCAATAAGAATGTATCAGTCAGTTTATCACTGTTGTACCAATAGGTAGTATATGCAGGAATGTAGGCGTTCATTATTCATATTATAGAAATTGCTACTGAAGACAGCACGTCCTGGGTGTAGGCACCCGCCGGTGTACCTCAGGACAAGCTGCTTCTCACACGGAAGCCTCTACGTCTCTGGTTCCCGCGTCACTAGTCCTGTCTTGACAGATTTTAGCTGTTGAGACCAAAACTATGAAAGTAGTATACAGGGAAGTTTTATAAAAACGTGGCTGTTATTTTAGTACATTGTGCGAACGAAACCGCGGGCAGAAGCTAGTTAACCTTAACGCAGATTTTTTCAAATGAATTAACATTAAATGCTTCTAGAATATGTCATATAAAATATTGTTAAGCATAGCTCTAATTAATATACACATAGTCTTTAAAACAGGAGCACTTTCACTAAACTAAACTAACATAACACTAAACTTTGGGTGAGGTAACTACTGTTTAGAATATATTATTATGTACCCTCTCTTTGTCTCCTCTCTGTAGCTGTGGTAGGTACTGTTGTCTATCGATCCGTAAAATGTCACCGAACAAAGTAGAAAGCGGCGGAAAAGCGGTAAGCCGTATAGACCGGAAAACGTAAAAAAGAAAATGCGTGGATAACAATATATCGAAAGAAATTCGTGTCTACTAAACTTACAAACTCTATACACCTGTATACACTCTCAGACAAACCTCGAAGAAGTTTTAAGTGCGACATATCAGCCCTCATAAACAACTTCCAGTATAACTTAACACATAATGTACCTAAATAACGCGTTGTAATAGATTTTGCCGTAATGCGTCAAACACAATAATTTATGGGCAGATAGTTGGCAAGCATCGCGGTCCAGAAAAGCGTGATAATTCCTAGTGAGTGGGTGCACCGTTTAAGGCGGTCGACGCATGTTTCATTGCAGTCGTGACATATTTTTCGATAACTAACACGTTTTCTCGTTACGTCTATTTGTCGCTTACAATTGAGATTGCAAATATACTGATTTGGGTGTTAGCTGCCGAACTAGGCAATACGGTAACGTTGGATCGAGACTTTATGTTTTACCTCAGATCTTAAATTTTCTGTCTTAATTCGATTCCTTCCACTGTACGCAGTATGTGCATGGAGAGGGTTGGCACGTTTGCTGTTTACCAGCCACGTATTCGTGCGTAGCATGACCGCGGGTTACGTCTATTTGTCGCTTACAATTGAGATTGCAAATATACTGATTTGGGTGTTAGCTACCGAACTAGGCAATACGATAACGTTGGATCGAGACTTTAAATGATGTTTTACCTCAGATCTTAAATTTTCTGTCTTAATTCGATTCCTTCCACTGTACGCAGTATGTGCATGGAGAGGGTTGGCACGTTTGCTGTTTACCAGCCACGTATTCGTGCGTAGCATGACCGCGGGTCGCAGTGGAAAGTGCCGTGTAAAGATAGTTTTGTGGTAACACGTATAAAGTAGTTCCTTGCGTATAGCGTTACATAATATGGCATATCACACTTTAGATTAAATTTCGAATATACTGAACAGAGAACTGTTGAGTATAGAAAAAAATATACTTACGAGTCGACTTGAGAACAAGTCAACTCGTAAGTATATTTTTTTCTGGAAGCGTGGACCCGCTTAACTTTTTCCGGAGTAGTGCGATTTTGGAAAAACGGAACCCTTATAGATATGACGACTGACAGACGACGGACAACGCTATCACTTCGTTGTCCGTCTAGCTGTCTGTCTGTCAGTCTGTCAAGACCCTTTCTCTCAGGAATGTTTGTTGTCTTTGTCTTTGTGGAGGTAACGAGTTCAAATTAATATCAAATACGTAATATAGAGAGATAAAGCCGCATGGAGGCAAAACGCTTTTTCGTTACGTGACGATTTCTACCAGTTTACCCATACCGTGATATAGAACGTCGTTCCAAAAAAAAAATTGTGATTACAAACTTACATTTGTAGTTGCAAAATTGACCCGGGACGTATAGCAATGAGTGGGGGCACATGTTTTTCAAGTACAAAGTTAAGTTTGTTTTTGGGATGAATTCGTCCCAACTACAGAACCCTTCATTGTGCGTGGTCCGACACGCAATTTGCCGGTTTTTTTTTATTATATTGGGAAGTCGAAGTTTAAATGGAAAGATAAAATCGATAGCCAAGAGTAGAAAAATAGGAGCTGATTGATTTTCCATCTAATGCATTTTCGTTACACGCAAAAATGCATTAGATGAAAAAAAATATTGCACACAATTGTAGTTCAGATGACACTATCACAAAATTTAGACTTGGAGTTGATCTGATGAAGGAGACGGAAGACAGTCGAGAAAACTCGTCAACAGTCTACAGCAGCTACATCGTGTTTGATATTATTTCATTAATCTTGGTGAGAATTTTAGACCTAGCCTAGATGATGAAAGCGGAGGTGTTTTCAAATCCGAACATCACTCGATAGCCTCAAAACGAAACTGTTAAACGGAAAATAAGTATATAAGTGTATTACTTAAGTACAGTTGATTTGTTTTAATACCACTGTTATTTAAAGTCTATCCTGGCGTAAGGTATCTTGGAAATGATTCGTCGGCGTGCACTTTACCTTTCGCGGTATGCGCTTAATATCTAGCATTCTCCTCATTATGGTTTACTAGTGGACCCAGCAGACATCGTCCTGCCAGACCGGGTCCAAAATAATAAGATCTTTTAATTTTCTTCTATATAAACCTTGTCCTGACAATATCAAACACAAAAAAAAAGAATTATACAATTTGGTGCAGTCGGTCGGAAGCTATGCGCGTACATACATTTCGGTGATTAATTTTTATTTATATAGATTAAGGGCTGATTGTTCCAACGCCAGATAATTTTATTCGAGGAATAATTTTGAAATTTTGACAGTTATTTCATACGAAAACTGTCAAACGTCAATTTTATTCCTCGAATAAAAGTTGTCTGGCAATGGAAAAATCAGCCCTAAGAATAACGCACATATATTTCATATCACAAATGTCCCTACAAAATCCCTAACTATGCTAAATAAAAGTAGGCATCTAGGAGTCCAGTGGATTTACCGCAATACCCAGGTATTATTTGAATTTCACGAACTTTCGATCACCAGTCAATAGCAATGTTGAAATACTCGCTACGAGTATTTGAACTACAATAACCTTTTTCTGTCGGGTACGTTCTGCATACACAAATATTCGAACTAAGTACAGCTATGTAATGCTAAGGTAACATGAATGGTATTCACAGGTTACATGTTATTCTTAACCAAAAGCGGTTTCCTGGTGATAACCAATTTAAGCACCATTTCTGTACCTAATTCCTTGAGTTTATCTTAAACCGATTTTAAAAATATTTTCATGCAGTTCTTTTATTTCACGGTAAGCAGCTTAAAAATAATTTTTCATTTTCTATTTGTATTTTGTAAAATTTTACTTACTTAGTTGAACCTACTTGTTTGGGATATCGCCAGCGGTTGATATACTTTACACGTGACCAGAGGGCTGGCCTATTTTTTGGCCCAAGAATCAACATCGCCATACATCGTGGCAATGCTGCCAGACTTTTGGGCACTTTTTCTGCTGATAGCGATGCGGACGAATTTTTTGATGCCCCATGATTATTTACCCTTGTTTTGGTTTTTATACATGTAGATATTATTAAGTCTGTTAGTTTATATATTATGTAAATATTAACTTGGGAACTACAAATTACATCTTAAACCTTCTAGTCCTAGAAGGTATAAGATGTAATTTATTGTTCCTGGCATTGAACGCATTGACTGCAAGGATTACATTAAACATTGATTGACCTTGACAAATGACTTATAAATTATAGTTGAAAGCGTATGTGTAAAGCGCGCGATTAGCATCATAATGTAATTGAATGCCAAACAATCAATATCATTATAGCCACATCCAGTCAGTAACAGTAATTTATTTCCACAAGATTTTACACCGCAAATTTTCAGATTATTTTTTTCTCTCAAACTATTTGACGTACGTCGCATAAAAGCAAGCATGTAGCATGGCCCATATGTATAGGAAGTAGGCTAGAAAAATAGAATTTCGTTCCGCAAATGTAACGGTCTGTATACTTATATCAAAAATGGATAATTTCAGTAGACTTTGGAACAAATGAAAGATCTTTGGTGAAAATTTTTAATATTGAGCTACACTTTTTAAAAACAAAAAATGAAGACTTATATACCGTTAAATTTTGATCGTTTTAATTCTTAAAAGGGGTCATTGTACTCATCATTATGAACAACTTTTACTACGGGACCAAACCTGAAATCGTGAAAAAAAAATCAGTTGATCCATAGATTTATGTTTTATTTTGGTTCACCAACAATTATTTACACTAACATCTTGATAAAAATAACATCTTTAAAAATTTTGAACAGTGTAATAATTACTTAAAGGTAAAAACCACGTGAACTAAAATTATGTTAATTTTTAAGCCTAGGTACATGTACAGCTTACAAGCCAACTTAAAACTAAAGACAAAATTTGTAGACTATGTATAAATAAAGACTTAGTTTTGAATGTTGCTAAAGTTATGTAAGTAACAAAATAATGAATGAATGCTTTACAACACCCCTGTTATACAACTAAAGATTTTAGATTTCTGCTTAGTCAGAGAATCAAAGTGGAAATCGATTCGATTGCTGCAACTATTCAAACCCCTTCAGAACCTAGCGCTTAGAGAGTTAGATCCCAACACCGTTCTTCTCTGTGGAGGACGAAGTGGAGTTATGGGTTTACATGGAATTGTTGAAGGAGCACGAAAGTTTATAAGTGCGAGTAGCGGCGGTGAGTCAATATTTCCGTTCAGGATTTTAAAGGCAAACATTGTGTCGTTTAAACGCCTTCGCTCTTCTAAGGTGTGAATGTTGAAGATTTATGTTGGCATAACTCGTCATAATGTACGAATTAACTGATTTTTTTTTTCACGATTTCAGGGTTGGTCCCGTAGTAAAAGTTGTTCATAATGATGAGTACAATGACCCCTTTTAAGGATTAAAACGATCAAAAGTTAACGGTGTATAAATATAAAATCACTCTGTCTCGCCTTTTCCCAACAATGTTGGGGTCGGCTTCTAATCTAACCAGATGCAGCTGAATGATGCGATGCGATGGAGCGACTGCCTATCTGACTTTTGCAACCCAGTTACCGGGCAGCACACGATACGCCTTGATAGGACTATTATTATTTAACTACGAGCATATCCGAATCCGTTGGTATGGTCTGCAACAATACTCGAGCGCGTAAAAAGGGAAGAACATTTTCTGAAGCGGCCAATACGAACATTTAGTTATTTTTGCAGTTACAGTGGTGGCGGGGAATACACTGACTATTCCAGGCATCATTATCACCCTTGATGATAATTAAGATCCACTTTCATTGCGTGTGTCATCTATTTCATATTTTGCCTTTATAGAGCAAGAGCCCACGACGGCCAGACCTTCGTTATTTTATAAAAGCTGAAAGTTTTTCTGTGCATGTCCCATAAACAGGTAAGAATGACCAGCGACTATAGAGTTTGGGTTGTGGTTACTTGGGCAGGTAACATGTAGTAAAGGTGTATAAAATAGTACCTTAAGTTCATTAAAGTATAAAGCTCAATTTTTTTATATTTTCTTTGGGATAACTTTAGAAATCTCATCATCTATTGCCGGACAATTATGACATGAGCTACACCCTGCCAGACATCCCTAAACTTTAATGATGTAAAAACCATTAAAACGGACCGGCTATTGAGGTAACATTTTTTTATAGGTCCCAAGTAACATACATATATAAAATTTAGCTTTTATACTGTAACGAAAGTATAATTATAAGTTATTAAAGTTTAGGGGTGTCTGGCAGGGGGTAGCAACTGTCATAAGTGTCCGGCAATGGATGATGAGATTTCTAAAGTTATCTCGAAAAAAATATAAAAAAAATGAGCTTTATACTTTAACGAACTTAAGGTACTATTTTATACACCTTTACTACTTGTTACCTGCCCAAGTATCCACAACCCAAACTCTATAGTCGCTGGTCGTTCTTACCTGTATAGGGGACATGCACAGAAAAACTTTCAGCTTTTATAAAATAACGAACGTCTGGCCGTCATGGGCTCTTGGGCTATTAACATTGACAGAATATCTTTTACACCTCCTCTAGCTTTACGGATGATGTTATTTATCCATGTGATGGTTGCTTGAGAGGAAAACTACAATGATAAAGTTCATGACTCTTGGAAATTTTTCCTTGTTAGTAAACCTGTGTTCAGCAAGTGTGTCAACATGGAATCTTAGTTCATCACCGAAATTGCTGATATCCCAAGTAAGATTAGCTGGGTTATCTGCTAGATAAATGATCTCTGTTTGCTAAGAGTTGAGTCATTATGATCCTTGGGTCGAAACCCTAATATTCGAGCGCAGAGTCCGCTCTGCGCTCGAATATTAGGGTATTATCCATTTTCACCCAGTTGACATTGAAGTTAAAGGTCTCCTCGAAATCAGCTTGAAATTTTGCAGCAATTTATTGTGTTCCTTTTTTTAAATTGTTTTTTTTTTTAATTTGTGGCTGGGGTCCTGCATAAAATAGTCAATGATCCTGGGCAGGTTCCAGATGAATGATGGGCCTCTAGGACCCTGAGCCGGACCAGACCCAGCTCTTGACGTAAAGAGTTTTATAGTAATCTGTGGAAACAATCTGAAAAAATGTCCCAACAAATATCAAATTAGATACCCCAATATGTGTGAAATAAAAAATGTTTACTAGGTATAATTATTAGGTATGTAGTAGTATATTCGATGCTATTGTTTTACATGTGTATTGTAACTACCTAAGTGAGAGTCAAACAAAAACATTAAATTATTCAAACACTACTAGCAACATTTAAATCGTAGAATCAATCACTGTTATTGGCAGCAGCAAACATATGTAAACAAACTCAACCAATTGATTTGAACGTTACACAGCAACAACTATACAGAATGATTTTTTGTCACCATACAAATTTTTGTAAGCATTCAAAGAAGCATTTATAAAATGTTATAGGTAAAATTTTAACAGCAAAATATTTTTTCCGAAAGTATTATCAATTCAGCGTGATTACTAAGTCAAACGTTGAATAATATGCTTGCGAAAGGCGAAGTGCGGGTGCAGCGGGATGAGTATCCGCGGTTGGTATCATAAACGTTGACTTTTATTTTAAAACGTTGTGATGCTAAAAGAAAAACACGACTTTTATTATTTTTACCAAAAATCATATTTATTTCCCTGTATATTTGAAAACCTGCCCAAAATTTCCACCCATAGGTTTAAAGGGATGATTCTTATAAAGAGCAAAAAAAAAACTTAGTTTCTGGCATCGTCCTTTAAAACATGATTATTTCTTAAAGAGTGCACTAAGGAAGTAATTTCCCATCTAGAAGTAAATGTTTTCAATCCGTAGGATCATTCCCTGCGGAACATCTATTAAAAATATAATCATGAAATTCAGAAGATACATTCTTTCTTATAATATATTTTCTCAAAACGAACCCTGCGGGAATATTTGGGGGCGTTAAAGACTGATAAAGTAATAACTGATGCCTGGTTTCTAATCTATGGAGTAGGTAAACATTAATGGTTGGGGTTTTCTTTCAAGAGGCTTTTAAAGTTTCCATAATTTACGCCCAATTTTTAATTTTACTCTCCTCACTGGATAACAAAGTAATCACGTTCTTGCAAATATAAGTTATAATTTTATAGTAATTAAAGTTCTTTGAATAAGCTACAATTTCATAACAAATACCATTATAATCTATTAACCGTATAAAGGAGCAAACCGCAGTGGCAACGCAAACCAAACATTGACCGAGACGTGACGCCTACGTGACGCCTACGTGGCGAAACGACACTGAGAAAGTTATTGTAAACGCGAGTAACATTCGAAAAGGAAATTTAAGAAGTTTCATCGAGCAACGAAATAGACCATTAAGCAAGATTATTAAAGAAAAATAAAAGTAATAAAACAAGTCATGCGTATCGTGTAGAAAAGAGGATGTAGAGGCTGCTCTGGAGGGAGGGTAGGGAAGGGCGGGCAGCCATCCGTTCGCCCAGCCAGTCGCTAGTCGACGACGCTCGCGTTGTGACGCTGCTCCCGCACTAGTCGACGCTCTCAGAACTTTACCCCAGCCGAACTCTAGTTTCCTCTGGCCGCGCGAACATTCTAACTAAGTGCGCGCGTGAATATGTGATTCCGGTTTTTTTTTAAAACGGTTGAATTTTTTAAATACCATGGCTTTCAAAGTTTTTTTTAAAGTATTCAAATATATTCTGCTGACATTTTGGGTTATGTACTATAATATCCCTGTGTTGAGCCAGCAAGTGCCGCCTGCTGATAAAATTCCAATCGGTAAGTTTTTAAAAGTTGTTTTATTTTATGCACTTAGTTATAGTATCCTACTAATATTATAAACGCGAAAGTTTGTATGGATGGATGGATGGATGTTTGTTACTCTTTCACGCAAAGACTATTGCACGGATTTGGATGAAATTTGGCAGACAAATAGTTTATTACCAGGATTAACACATAGGACTTTTTATCCTCATATTCCCACGGGATCAAAACTTATGCGGGTGAAACCGCAGGGGGCAGCTAGTAAGTAATAAGTTTAAGTAGGTACCTTCAACATGTCCTGGACAGCGAACTTCATTCTTTATTGGTATGTAAGAGGTTCTTTATAAGTAATAAGTTTAAGCAGGTACCTTCAACATCTCCTGGACAGCGAACTTCATTTTTTATTGGTATGTAAGAGGTTCTTTTTCAAATCACCGTTTAGTAAAAAAAATGAATACTTTAAAATCGTGTTATAAGTAATTCGTTTTCTCATTACTTTGAGCAAAATTCTGGATAATTTGAACTTGCTAAGTTCAAACTGGAAAAATAAAACTTCTCTCTGTTTTTGATCAAATATTCAAACGGACAACCCATTTCTATGAATTTTGAGCTGAAAAAATATAGTTTCTGAATGAAGTAGTTAGTTATGGTGGCAAAAAAACGGAGCTTTAGGTACAGTTTACGGCTTAGTCGGATCATTCACCAAAACTGATGTGTTAATAACTAACAAATTTGGTACGCAAACAACTGTAGTGTGCAATAATATGCCTCATGGGCATTATCTGGCCTTTGCCCACCCATGGTTTGACTGCTGAAGTGAAAAGCATAGGCATAAATGTTTAAATTATATCTAAAATATCACGAAAATCTCTCAATCGTAATTTTTCGTATAGTTTACAATTTTGAACTCACTGATAAGGAAGCAGTTGTGTTGAAACCCAAAGGGAAAGTATTAAAGTTAACATAAACTTACTTAGGTATTACGTTGCTTACACACTTATTAGGTAGACTGATACCAGAATATGAAATGTCCACAGCAGGAGACTTCAAGAGCTTAAAAACTAAGTTATACCGCGAATTCTTTTTAAGCATGAATTCACTTTAACAAGTTTCAATAATTTCAGATCTTTTACTTGATAAAAATCTTAATTTATTTATTCATTGTCAGACAACGCACAGCCTAAGCTAATGGGTCTAAAAGCTTGAAATTTTGTCCAAAAAACCAAAAGGGAGCATTACGAAAGGATTTTTGAAAATTCATCTCCCAAAGGGGATATTTAACCACTTTCGTGATGAATTTTCAAAAATCGAGTTTGTATGAAAAATTTATAATTTTTGAGTATTGGGAATACCATCGCCCAATACGACTTGAACTAAAATACTTCATTCGTATTTGAAGATAGCGTATTATAAAATGCATTATCTTATTTTACCTGGTTGTAAAAGAAAATTGTGCTTATTTTCAAAGTAATATAAAATCTCGAAGAGGTTTGATATTAAGCGCTTGTATAGGGTTTGTAACTTTTTACGACTCACCTCGCAGTATTTATAAATAACTTGTACCTATTTTTTACTTGGACTGATCCCAATTGTAATTAATACCTAAAAGTACATAAAACAGTTACATAAACATGGCTTGTATAAATTGCTCCAACGCATAATGACCTATCGTTTTAGATCATAAACGTTTCTTAATAAATAAACCTCATAATATGAACAACCGTCAAAAATTATTGATATTACCACCAGGCTTGGAAAACAAGTGGCCGGAGAGTGTTTTTATTAGTACATATGGATTACGCTTACACCATCTTTTCGACGTAATCTCTCGCCCGCTTCTTACGACTCCTAAAAGATGAGAAGATAGGCTACTCCTTGCCGGCAACAACACAGCACTGTATTTTTTAAATATACGTTACATTATGGGAAAGCCGAATAAAAGGCAAGTTGAGCCTAACACTCAAGGGAAATTCCAAAGCTAGTTCTAAATTTCGAAGTGATTGAATTTCTCGGGTTCGATTATCCTGGAATCTTATTAGGCCATCTTATCTCATTTGCTAACTCAACTGCTTTGTCAGGCGCCCTGGCACGTTCTTAGGGAAAATAAAGACAAAGATATTCTAGGAATACACACTCTAATCAAGGTTTTGAGGTTCTGTTGATGGTGTTTAAGCTACGTAGTTGAATTGGGAAAATATAGAGTTCTACATACGAGGCGCTTTACTTTGTGTGAATTATTTCATCACCACTGCTCTCAAAACGGTGAAGGAAAACATCGTGAGGAAACCGGCATGTCCTAGCACCGAAAAACTCGAAGATATGTGTCATCCAAAAACCCGCACTGGGCCGGCGTGGTGGCGACCACGTGGTGGCGTGGGTGGAGCCCACTTCCTCTCACATATAGAGGAGGCCTGTGTCCCAGAAGTGGGAATATTAAAGGCTGATTATGCTTATGCCATGCCATGGAAGTATTACATATTAAAGTTACAACCTGTAACAATCAGGGTTTAATAAAAATATGGTAGGCAGGTATGCTTATTTACCATATCTGCCTACCATATTTGCTTGCTGATAATTAAATAGAAATATGTGAAATAACATCATCCATTAGGTATCTACTTCCTTAAAATATTTCATTGGTTTCTCATTTTCAAGTATGAACCTAACTAGAAATGGTAGACTTGTTAATGTACGCGTAAATAGAATTAAAGACAACACACCGCACTGTTAATGGGGTCTGTCTGAAATCAGTCGGCTAGAGAGTCGTTGATTAGAGCTTCAAGTCCAAACAAACTGCATGTTGGGACGCCCCCGGTGGGTGCAATTTTAACCATCAGAAATAGCATCAAGTAAAATTTGTCGAATTTTAATTTGTTTTTGTCTATTTTTTACTTCAATTTCCTTCCTAGAATTTGTCGACAATAGTCCGAAGGAATATTCATTTTCGCATAACTAACTGGAAAATGCATGAAAAACCAGGAAAAAGTATTGCTATCAAAAAAATTTAATTAACGAGAAAGTATGTAGGTATTTGTTAGTAGATTGCGCTTTTCTCAAAAGATTTTTCTTTTCTTTTTACCATCACGTTTATTCTACATGTATATTTAGCAAGTGAAGTAATTACAATGCTAAACTAAGTTACTTACTAGCTCACTTCAGTTATTTCAAGTTAACTCAATGAAAGGTAACTCAAAGGCAGCCAGTCAAATACGAAATTTGCTTCGATTCTTAAAAGTTTCTAAGTTGTAGAACGATGTGTAAAATGTAAAGTTTGTGTTTCAGTTGAAAAGTCTTTACATACTCATTGACGTGAGTGCGGTTGAATGGAAGCTTACACACGTTTACTACTTTTAGACGTAAAACCAATAGGAAGGAAGTTGTACAAGATATGTCATGTTTTCGGGAATAACGTTTTCGGACTGTATAGTCTACATTAAACACAAGTACAACATTGCCGTGGATCTCCTATCTTGACCAGTCGCAATGTTGTAACGTTCAAAACTAGTTACATACGCGGAAGTTTGTAATTAGTAGTAAACGTCAGTATAGTCGGTTTGACGTGTTACTTTTGCAACGGTAGTGTACTTTAATATCACGCCACTATGAACAACACTCACTATTATCGACCCTCCTTTACTCCCTACAAGTTTTTAATACGAAATTAAAATTCTACACAAGCTTCAAGGCAGGCAGGTTAGACTGTCTCGCCGGATTACAAGTTCTTTAATACCAGGATTTCTTTTACATCGTAGGATGCGTTTTCAGAATGAATCAAGACTCAGTAATATTTATATTTATTAGTAATATTAATATTTATTTATATTCATCTATTTGCAAGAATAACTGCATAAAAAAAATTGCGGGCATCATCATAATTTTGCTCTGAGCATCTTGGATATTCTTTAATTGTATAAATTCAAACTGGGTGAAAGGGTGGAAGAAAACAAACAGTTTAGCGGGACAAAGCGAAAGATTTATTTCTAAGAAAGTATTATACGGTTTTGACAAGCGTTGTAATCAGCTGCTTCGCTTGCCGTACACTAACTGCGACACGTGCAATCGATTAATGAGTGGTGAAAGATTAATGATGCCGAATAATTTCGGTGTTCGGTTATTTCTCGGCTATCCAGTAGGTAGATTCTATTTGCACAACAAGTTTTAGTAGTTGTTTGTGCAAATAGAATTGCGAACGTTTTCATCAAAACCGGCACGTTCCATGAAAGTATTAGAAGCAACTTGTGATAATATTACGAGAATCCAAAATACTTGTATACCTTAGCGATTTTGAGACCATTACCTGTGTGTACGGTCTAATAATATTCCACAAAAGAATTTTTTGAACATCAAAACCACCTTTGTTAATTAATGCGCTTCTTCAAATTTGTTGACCCTTTTAAAAACTATCTGTACTTTTAAAGTTGGTCAGCGGAAAGTTCCCATTGTGATCTTTTTATTACGCAGTGCTATTAATCTAATTGATATTTTAGTAGACTGTGTAGGTACGCTTCTTTTAAAATTGTTTACCTATTTATATCTAATCTGCCTTCTTAAATATATCTTCTCATAAATGCAATGGTCCACGGTTATATATGGTATGCAAAACTAATTAGTAACTATAATGTCTTGTTTTACCACATTTAAATTAGAATGGGGGTTTTTAAACATTTTTGTCATGGGAATAATTTTCATGATTTGTAGCAGCCATCATGGATTTTGATTTGACCCCATCGAGCCCTAGGCCTTTATTGATCCATAAAAATAATCTTATTAAAATTATAAACGTGAAAGTTTGGATGAATGGATGGGTGTTTGTTACTCTTTCACGCAAAAACTATTTAACGGATTTGGATGAAATTTGGCACACAGATGGTTTATAACCAGGATTAACACATAGAATACTTTTTATCCCGATATTCCCACGGGATCGAACCTTATGCGGGTAAAACCGTGGGGCGCAGCTAGTCAACAATAAGCTATTTGTTAAGAAAAACGGGGCCCCGTCGTCGCCCCGTTTTTCTTAACAAATAGCTTAATGTTGATTATTTTTATGGATTACTATAGTTTTAGAGTTTACCCAACTCCATTTAATTACAAATCGCTTCTGATTTTGCCAGGGGCTGCAGTCTCGACATTCATAGCGATCGCTTTACGACCGAATTCGGTCGCCAAGTCCCGGATTGACAAGTGTAATGTATGGAGTGACAGGACTTTGCGACCGAATTCGGTCATAAAGCGATCGCTATAAATGTCGAGACTGCAGCCCCTGTAGACGACCGGGTTTTTTTTCGGACGTACGAGTCAGATAGACAGTTGTCAAAAGTGATTATAATAAAGATGATTTTTTGACGTTCACAAGAAGGTGCAAATATGGATTATGTTTTGTAGGTGCATAAATATTTTAAGGTCATCAAAATGGGAATGATCAGGGGGTCGATCGAAACACATTCCGTATTAAAACAGTTGTTGACTAACTGTTTGCGGATATTTTGCTGGCGAGGAAAGCGCACTTCATACGCATTCCTCACCAGCAAAATATTCGCATCTACACTGCCGCGCTACAATGGTTCAAATATTACTTTCATGCGACACTATCTGCTAGTATGCTTATTTATGCTGAATCTGAAAACCATTTGATATTGACGCGATTCATTCCGTCAAAGCGATTTCTATAGAGCTCTAATAAACTTTCTAAAAACCAACCAACTGGCTGTTTTACAACATTTCACTGCTTGACAAAATTAAAAAGCGATTTGATTGACGTAATCACATTCGCCTTCAATTTCAGTCAAAATATGAATAAAGATCATATATTTTGAATTATTTTACTACGCCTCCCGAGTAAAGCAAAAGCCCAGAAAAATATTATCTCGTTGATAAGGATTATAATTAATTCAAAAGCTTGAACCCTTCGGCGAGTTGTTAATTCGCGCGTTTGACCTTTTTTATTTTATTAACATTCAGCTGCTTTTTAATGAAAATTGTATTCTTTTGAACTGAACTTAAAGTCGTGGTCATAATTAGTCACGTCATTCTAATATTATTCAATGATAAAGTACCTTGGTAGTAGAAATAGAATTAGTGCTTAGGTATGCAATTCAAAATTGTGCCGGTAAGCACATACTAAAGAAAAATGTACACAGCAATTACTATATCCTCTGAGCTAATTTATTTGTAAGTAGGTAAGTCCATATTAAGCTGGTCATTAACAATCAACACGGTAGGTGTTGCTTCCGACCAAAGCTCCCACAAAATCACTCTATAAATTAAAATGGTGTGGGTCGTAATCCCCGCCTCGAATATACACGAAAAAATAAAAATAGTTTGATCTGATTGTAACAAAAAAATATGTAGGTGAAGTACTATGAATGATAATATAATTTGGTCCATTTTAAAAACGTTGATAATTTGTTTGACATAATTTTATTAAATACGGCAAGATCAAAAACTTACTTAGTTTTTATAAAACTATTACCACCAGGAAAAGCCTTTTTTATTTAAAAACTGAATCTAGCCAGTGCTAGATTCAGTTTTAAATAAAAAAGGCTAAGTACATCAGTATGTACAAATATCCATCACCAAGTCGGGAGTCACATGATTTTCCGTCTTTACGATATTTTTTTTTGTACTGGAGCTTACCCAATAACGGAATTGTTATGGAGATACTTACCGATGGGCACAAACTCTGTTTTTTGTTAAGGTATTTTTTTGCCTGCGAGACATTGCACGCTCATCAGCATCTGCCTGGCCTTTTCCGAAATATGTTGGGGTCGGCTTCTAGTCTAACCGGATGCAGCTGAGTACCAATATTTTAGACTATTACTCTAAAATCTTGACGCAAAAATATTTACTTATGGAGCGACTGCCTATCTGACCTCCACCACCCAGTTACTGGGTAATACTATACCCCTTTGTAGGACTGTATATCAGTCTTTCAGGAGTCTTTAGACTGTCAAAGATCCACAAATGAAAACCGGGACCAACGACTTAACGTGCTTTCCGAGCCACGGCGGCGCGTATAAAGATGAATACCTCGTTCCCCTGTTTATGGTTTTTTATTTTTGCCTTATGACGTTTGAATTCAACGCAGTGTTTAATAATGGACAGAGACAGAGTACAACTATCAATAACAATTTGTATCTCAAGCACTTATGAAAATCGGATAGTGCCTACAGTTAACAAATCGGCTTTAAACAAGCACCAGGAATGCGTGCGAGTGATCAAACAGTTTGCAGCAGAAGCCACAAAGTTAAATAGTAATACTGAATTCATGTTGACGATCTTTAACTAACCAGATCTCAAAAAGCTGAAAAAGCAGCCTCTTAGTTTTGGGTAGGTACTTACTTATGTAGGTCTCATGGAACTTTACAAAACTGTTTAAATTAAATAAAAATAACGACTTTCTACAGTTAGAAATAGATATTATACATATTTTGCTTACTTTTTTAATTTAATGCTGCCGCCTAAAAATAGGATATAGGGCGCTATTAAACGATATAATAAATTATATTATACGATACTCATGTAAAATTGAGTACCTCTCTGAAAAAAGACGGGTTCGAAAGCAATAAGTTTATTAAAATCTAGACCCTGATAGTCTCAAGAAATTAACACAAACTTAGGCAAGCTTCAAATACACAAGCATCTTAAATTTCGCATTGGTAATCGCTTGCATTCAAGTAAAAAAACAATCTTTTGAAATGAGGAGACATAAAACTTTGACATTCTGTTATTTTAATCAAAGCGAGGTCCGCTATGAAAATTGCTGTCCCAAAAATCTATGGAAGAATTTTTATTGTATATAACAAAATATTCACGGAATTATCAATAATACCGTGTATATTGTTTTTCTATTCGAAAGAGATATTAGCGCGAAAGAATGTGGACTTGGGGAGAAAATTGCCGTGACACGTTACGTCACACTTATCTACAATAGAAAAGTCTACGTAATATTATCGTATGTCATTTGTGTTACACCTCACTCATATCAAACTATGTTGCCAAGACAGTCAAAAGCATCAAATGTTATGTTATTGTTATTAATTTCTATTATTTTTCAACGGTCACCTTAATACGAGTAGCGTATCCGCATTGTGTAGAAATTACTGTACATTTCTTATTTAAAATAGCTTCCACGTGTGGTGGTATATTTTGAACAGGAGATGAGCTATCCTCTTATAATATAGTCGTGCCGACACGAGTGACGTAGGCAAGTATTGAAAAAAAGAACGTTTGCGGTCGGGCGACCCTCGCGTCAGGAACGAAATACCTTACACGATGCTCGCACGAACACTCACACTCGTATATAATAGAAAGAGAGAGAGAGAAAGTCGCATGGAGGAGGCATAACGTTTTTTCCTTACGTGACGATTTCTACCAGTCAACTCCTACCGCTAGCCGCTTTTAAAGGAACTTTGTTCCAAAAATTGCCTACGTAAAGAAAATATTAATCTTCAGATTTATGAACTGGCTCATTAATGTTACTTTAATTATGTAAATTCATACTGGCACCTGTACCTTTCCTTAGTTAAACAACGAGAAGCGTCTAAGATAATTCTTGTAAGAGAAAACACGAGCAATCTTAATCAGAAGTCAATTCCATCAAAGTGCTGCGATCTCGACACAATTGAGCACAATGCAGTGGAAGCATTTGGGAGTGATTTTCCGACAAACAGGCCCGGAAAATGTTTCTCTTATGTATTAGTGAGGATCGACCCCTATTACATAGCTGTGGCTATTAAGATCTCGTGCTGCCCCGATAATCCTATCCACTCACAGAGTCTAAAACCCTCTTTGCTTTTACGTAGGATCTGTCCCACAGGAAGATATAGAGTGTGTAACAAAATACCGTTTACAACCTGCGACGTTCCTAATCAGTATCGGATTACGCGTTGTTTACTTTTGGTAAATTCTGACAGGCTATTACTTTGAATGTGTTATTTATATTAATATGACAAATGATGATTGAAAAGGCGCGGCTATAAAAAGCGTATTTTTTAAAAACACAAAATAAAATGAGTAGCAAGCAAATGCGTCAAGAGAGAGAATAAGAAAGTCTGTAAGCCAGTCTACATGAGGTTGTTACTGTAATATAATATTTTTGCTCGAAAAACCTTTATTGTTTTTACATTTATCGTTCCAAGCGGCAGTTTAACTGTCGCCGCAACACTTGCAGCAATTCGCGCGGTCCGTCCAATTAATTCACTGTGGCCATTTCAATATAATTATCATTTTATTTTATTATTATTTAGGGTACGCCTAAGGTCAGGTAATAGTGGTGCTATTCAAGATAACAAATCTCATTCTCGAGATTCACGCAATATTAGGAAATGCAGATTATTTTGTGAAGTCATGGAAGTAGTCTATGAGTTTTTACATTTTCTAATAACACTACAATTCATATATTATTATCAAGCGCTGAGGTTAAGTGTGTCATGGTTTAATTTTGACAACGAAACTCCAAACCCAAAAGAAGCAAGGATTTTCTTTTCCCACAAAAAATATGTGCGCGTAGTTTAAACATTCACTTCACGCTGAACAGCTTTTAGAGCATAATAAAGTCGTTAAAATATGCGATCGAAACTTGACTTTATACGAACTCGATAGCTTAGATTAAGTTCTCGATCCGTAATAACGAGATGATTATGGGTGCGACCCAGTGCTATCGGCGCCTGCAAGATTTTTACACCAATTTTCCACAATTTCAAACTTAATAACGTAGATGCTTCGAGTCGACACCAGGATATTTTGCAACCGAGTCACATAATACGAGCATATAAGTCACATACGCTGTGTCTATTGACAAGTGGTAGGTCTTAACGATAAAATACCGCGTTATTATACCGCGAGATGTGTAACCGTCACACACCATTATTCTGTTGCCTCCCGACATACACTATAATATTTTTCTGTCATAATATTTTTTAGTCAGTAATACGCGAATTGATATTGGGAAAGCAGGGAGTTTAATTTTGATTAAAATATGTGTTTCATCAGATGCTTTTCTAATAGACTATAGTTCTTATTGTTCCTGTTTATTTACTTCATTAGTTTTGTATGTAAATTATGGTTAACTAGCTGCGCCACGCGGTTTCACCCGCATATGTTTCGATCCCGTGGGAATATCGGGATAAAAAGTATTTTTTGTGTTAATCCTGGTTATAAGCTATCTGTGTGCTAAATTCCATCCAAATCCGTTCAGTAGTTTTGGCGTGAAAGAGTAACAAACATCCATCCATCCATACAAACTTTCGCGTTTATAATATTAGTACGAGTAGGAAGTGCAAGATATGGCTTGGTTCGACTCAAAAATATGATGCTCAGGTACTTAAGTCATATTTGGTTTCAGACGGAACGTTTCAATACTTAATGCTTGCTAATTTCGGCAGTGCACAACGTGAACTCAATATTAAGCCACGCATAAAACATCTTCAGCATTAAGTTATCAGTAAAGAATAACTTGAAGTGTCTACGCACCTGATGTTTTATTTTTACGGTTCCTTTGGGAATACCGTGAGCCGCACACATAATACTAACACGTGAAAAGTATAACGTGAAAGTACTGTACAGATGTTTTATTTCAGGGTATTGCACAAACCACATACGCTCGCCCCGTCTATATTTTTCCAGTTTTCACAAATAATATTTTAAGCTGCTTTTACCTCGAATAAGATCTCACATAAAATGTTACACCTTTCCGGGGGATATTACAGCACGGGTCTCGGTTTGCCATGCGTAATACACTAACAATAGTTATTCGCAATTTATTGAACCAAAGCAGGCAATTCCTGTCTAGCCTTGCCCAACTATGTTGGGGTCGGCTTCCAGTCTTACCAAGTCTTGTCCAGTCAAGTGTCCAGTCTATACCAGTCTAACCAAGTTGTTTAAATTACGTAATTTTATTTAATTCTTTCGCAATTCTCTAATCTAAGTAAGCAAGCTTACTCGATAATCGAACAAAATTTAAATAAAAGTAAATTAAGTAATTTATTATTATTCGTGTTTCTTTCTATTGTGATTTTGTAAAGTGTAATTAACAGGAATTGCTGTGTCTGCGTGAATATGGATAAATTACATTAGGCAAAGGTGCGATAACAACGCGCAAACCCTTATAATCAATTTATTTTGTTCTTAAAATAAAATAAAAACAAAAAACAGTTTCATTCAATGGAATTTTGACACCGAGTCTAAGACTTAAAACGGTAAAAATCTTAGTTTATGTAGTTTGCTTGTCTCTTGTTTTATACTACGTAATTTGTGAAAACTTGACCAATCTGACAGTGGCATATTCTGGAATGTGAGAGTGAACTTAAACTACAGTGCAAGTGCTAACTTTTATACAGAACACGTGGAACAAGTGTTTTCCCCTTAATATTTATTAGGAAAGACGTTATTGGACGATCTCTTAATATTATAGTTACTCAGTAGTTTAAGGGCTAATTTTTCCAGATAATTTTATCGGAGGAATAATTTTGATATTTTGACAGTTCTTCCATACTGAAGTCCATACTAGTCAGATAGGAAACGCCGACCTCATCTAGTTTTAAAATATGATTGACGTGTAAAAGTGTTTGTACAAACCTACTTACAAAAATAAAATCATTTATCATTTATACAAAAACTGTCAGACGTCAATATTATTCCACGAAGAAAAATTATCTGTAGATCGAAAAATCAGCCCTAAGTTATATTTTAATTACTTATTAGCTAATAGGCTTTAGGATTGGAATTGTAGTGTGAATAAAGTACCACCGACTGTGATAATTTTTAATAAAGAAAAAAAAATCTGGAGTTAATGGCCGTGATTTCTTCTAGTCCGAATTGGATAGAAATAAGTTGACATTGAGCATCCCTTTGTTCTCCGTGTACCCAAATCGCAATAGTCTATAACACTTTTTTTTTATGTAGCTTTTTGTTTGATTAGTTACTTGCCTATGTCTTTAATGACTATTAATTTAGTCTGCCTAAGTCCCATTTTACATAAACTTCATAATTCACAACAAGGAAACTGATGCAAACCTTTTCAACCTTCGTCTCTTTATACACTTGAGTGAGTACAATAATAAAATTATTAAAAGTATAAATTAATAAATGTCATGCAAAGAGTGAATGTGGTGTGGTTAATTTTCGTAGTTCTCTGTACCTCCATATAGCTAAAACACAAAATCACGCTTTGGTTGTTTGTTGACATGTTGTGTTCTGTGATAGAGTCAAACGAAATAATTATGGTTTTCGTTAAAAAATAACAGGGAGCTAATAATTTACTGAGTGCTGCCTTCGCATATAAAATAAATAAGTCGAATAAATGTGACTTCTCATTATGGCGGTGCGTCAACAGAAAAATATTTACGGTGCATTTTGAAAATTAATTCTGTAAACGGTGTTGTGAAAGTAAGTAATGTGTGTTCTACACATGCACTCTGAATCACGAGCAAAATGCCATTTCTGTTATCTATGTATTATATAACTGAAGAGTTTGTTTGTTTGTTTGAATGCGCTAATCTCGGAAACTACCAGTCGGATTTGAAAAATCTTTTGTTTTGCATTTAATAGCCCAATCAGATTTGAGGAAGGCTATTGGCTACTTAATACCATGCCAGGACCCTTAGAAGCCGAGCATAAAACAGAAAAAAATAGAAAGAACGCTATGCTAAAACAAAGTAATAGGGCGATGCGATGCGATGCGACAGTGTGCATCGGGGGAACAAGAAATTTCACGCAGACGCGGGCAGAAGCTAGTCTTACACAAATACAAACAAGAGGTGCCGAACGTAAGACTCCATTCCAAAAATATTTAAAAAAACGACCAATATAAGTTGCGGAAAAAGTTGTGATGAATGAGGTAGCACTAAAAAAAGGATTCATCATTATAAAGCCAAGACCAAATCTTTAGAAGTTCGAAATACTGGTTACGTTAGTTTAAATGAAGTCAAGGTACCAAATATCATCGCTCCTAATTTTCTAGTTTGCAGTGACGGAGATGAAAATAGCAAAATATTGATTTTTTTAAGTTCACGTGCCAAAACAACAGTGAAAAAAAATAACGTATAAAGAGCCACACTTTTACGTCGACGGTACCTTCAAAAGTATTCCCTTATTTTAGCATTTAGTTATACACCATCCATATGGACCACTTGCATAAATGATAAATGGTTAATATTATTCCAGTCATATTTTGTCTATTGCCAAATAAGACGCAGGATACTTACATTAGACTATTTCAACTGAATAATCAGCCTATAATGTTCCCACTGCTGGGACACAGGCCTCCTCTCGGTGAGAGGGAGTGGGCCGTAGTCCACCACACGGGCCCAGCACGGTTTGATAAATGTCAGATGTCTTCGTATTTTTGGAGGAGAGCGGTGGTGATGAAATAATGTACACTTAGAGCCAGTTTTTTGATCCGTGGTTAAACTCAACCAATTGTTGAAAATAGTAACTAGCGGTTAAAGGAGATAGTTTTTTTTTTGTTGGGCGAATAGGCTCACTGAAAAGTGTGGCGTCTACTAATGAACCGCATGTTGATTTGTTCCTTATGATCTCTAGATTACAGTGGTAGTAATAATTATACTTCGTTTAACGGGAATACTGAGAACTACGATCATAACCTAAAAAATCACTAAAAATGCTATTGTTTAGTGAGTAGGTTAGCCTAGTCTGTATTATAATGTAGTAGCATAGTGCACTGCTCAGTAGTAAATAGTAGTGATATAGGGTGTTTTGAATGATTCATGAAATAAAAAATCACATATTAACAAAGCTCTAACTTTAGAAATTGATGTTCTAGGTAACCTAACTGCATCTAAAAACAATAGATTTGTGTTAGAAAATAAGTGTATTATAACTAATATTGTTATTGTTTTCTTTGTGCTATACTGCAAAATAATGTTCTTTTCCGCAGTCAACTTTTTGTGCAGATCGACATGGAATGTAAATATTCCTGTTTCCAAATCTCCATAATGCATCAATATTTTCAATACTTTCTTGCATCATCAATACGCATTTTTTCAAACTGCATCTAGATGTTTTGACTAAAACAAGCAAAATATTCATGTGTACACAAGTAACCGCACATCTGCAGCAGTCTCGGACAATGTCTTCGCATGCGTGGAAATCTTACTGAACAATTAACACGACATCCTTCTGGTGTAAATGCTAACTCTTACAAATTCCGTATTAATTATAATCTTTCAATTTACACACAGGAAAACAAATATAAATTTCATGCATTTCGAAAGAAACGGAAAAATATAATGAATGAAGTGTTGTTGTCACTTGACATTTGTCTTTCTGACAGTGTCAGATAGCGATGCGAAGAAATAAAATAAAGGCTCGGATCCATTTTCTCTTGATATAGCCGCAATAAATATCACCAATACTGCCGCACTAGTTATAGTGTCATTCTTTATTCTATAATTCAATACGAAAGTAATAAACCAGGAAATAGATATATTTCCTGTAATAATCCGTCAAAATATTGTGATGTAGGTACTCGTAGTCACAAAATTTTAATAAGAGTAAAAATTCATATTCTGTGGATTAGTGCTGTCAGTTGATCACGTGTAATTTGGCATTAAAATCATCATCGTATCTTCATTGATTCATTATTTATCAGATTGATAGTGGAATGTGAATAGGAGAAGGCGCACTTTGCAAAGTCGAACAGGGACAATCTTAGCCGAATGTCACTGGCTTAAACCCCAATGTACCAATATTTAATGGTTGCTGTAGTTTGGATCATGCTATAATTCTTTTCTTGAAGTTTTTTTTTTGTATGCCTTTCAAACTTACGACACTGCTGGGATCTTCGTTTTCGAAATTACATAATCGAGACAATCGAGTGCCTGAACGTTAATGACTGAGTAACATCACTGGAGTCAAACTGACAAACAACGCAAAGCTACAATCCGTTTCACGTTGATTAAGTCACTTTATGCTAGAGTAAGCAAACTTAAACACAGGACTTAAACACAGGAGGACCTGCTGCAGCGTCAATGGGTAATTTTTTTATTCTGTATCTGGAATTGAATCAATTGAGTGCTTTATCAATACATTTTCTTTTTATTACGATTTCGTGATTCCGATTAGTCTTTATTGTAAAATCGACCATTTTAAATGATAAATTGGTTACGTTTTTTTTAGTATAGGGGTTAAAGTATGAAATTGCCGTTTAATTGTAATAGGTACTTCGAATGGACATAGAACCTTCATGGTTTGATATTTTTGAGTGAAACTTTTTTCACACGGTACCTATGAAGTTCTTCTTTTAAAAAGTGCAACATTCGATTATCGACTTTCAGTTGTTTTTTTTATTCAACTTAGACAAGAAAGGATGAACACTTCGAAAATTCGAGTTAATTTTTAATACGAGTTCCGACGCGGAACTAACGCGGCAGAAACAGCTCGCAATATCAATGTTGCCTTTGGAGAGGGGACTGCTAATGAACGCACCGTGCGATTTTGGTTTAAACGCTTTCGTGATGGAAAAGCAAAGCTGACCAATAAAAAGGTAATGGTAACTGTTTGATGGTCTCAGCATGGTGTTATTCACTATAGCTTTCTCCGATCTGGTCAAGCAATAACGGCAGATGTCTACTGTGCCGAACTCCGAACAATGATAGCAAAACTAGCAGTGAAACAGTCCCGACTCATGATTCGATCTTCACCATTATTGCTCCATGATAACGCGATACGTCATACAGCACGAGAAACCGTTTTAACTCAGCAGGAACTGCAATTAGAAACCATTCGTCACCCTCCATATTCGCCAGACCTTGCTCCAACGGACTACCATTTTTTTCGTGATTTGGACAATTTTCTACGTGATAAAAAGTTTTCTTCTCAGGAGGCAGTACAAAATGCTTTCACACAGTTTGTCGAATCTAGATCACGAGAGTTCTATCGCAAAGGCATAAATGTCCTTCCTATTAGATGGCAGCAATGTATAGATAATAATGGTAATTATTTTGATTAAATAAATATGCTAAATTAAAAAAAAAACAGAATTCAATTTTTCAGTACAAATCGGCAATTTCATACTTTTCCTAATACTATTAATAGACTTTACAAGACAATGGGCCCAAAAAAAACTATCTCCTTTTTGCAAAATGTGTTTTTTGATCAATTGTTAGTTTATTTAATGGTCACTAATGATTATTTTTTTTAACTAATAGTTAATTATTTGACCATTACCATATTATATCATTAAATAAACTAAAAATTGATCAAAAAAACTAGGGCCGGATTTTAACCGTTAATTACTATTTTTAACAATTGGTTGAGTTAACTACGGATCAAAAAACCGACCCTAAGTAAAGTGCCCGTCTGGATTTGAACCTGCGACCTACAACTCGTAAGTCTCGGCCACTAGGCTACCACTCTTCTCTTTTCAACTGATTAGAGAGTATTTTACTAACATTAAATTCAGAAATTTTACAAATATTTTCGTTGTATTTCCAGGTATAGAAATATAAATAACAACCAGTTTTATTTGGCAATATTCAAAAGCAATATAAAAAATGCCAACAAACTAGGCGTTTTAACCACAACCAAAAGCAATGTATTAACTATATTATGTGTCAAACTACCATTACTGCCACCGCAATATGGCAATCAATTACGCAATTGGATCCTGATCTAAATTCGGAAGTAATTAACAAATTAGCAAGCTATGTGGAGAAGCAGTGGCAAAGTCAAATTCCCGAACTTATTACGTGTGCAAATTAAGTACATAGAGCAAATTATAGTTGAGAAGGATGGCACAAACGATTAAATTCTCGAATGATAGCAAAGCATGTAACGTAAGCACATTAAAGTTATTTATATATTATTATATAGTATTTACTGTTTAATTTGAAATGCAAAAAAGAACTGGAAAAGTTAAACAATAAAGACATTTCGACTTCCTATTTCTTAAATAAGATCTGCAAAATTAAAAGAGAAATTGGGTAAACTATAATAAAAACAAACTACGGAACCTTCGGTGCACCAGTTCGACTTACACTATATGTTTAAGGGCTGATTTTTCCAACTCCAGGTAATTTTATTCGAGGAATAATTTTGAAATTTTTACAGTTATTTCAAACAAAAACTGTCAAACGTTAATTTTATTCCACGAATAAAAGTTATCTGTCGATGGAAAAATCAGCCCTAAGAGTAAGAGTTTGTTTTGCCTAAAATAAATAAATAAATAATTAGATAATAATAATAATATTGCCAATATGATTTAAGCTGTTTGTAAATAAGTAAGTAATAAATTCATTTAGCGCTGATTTTTCAATCATCTGATAACTTTATTCGAGGAATAATTTTGAAATTTTGACAGTTATTTCATTATCAAACGTCAATTTTATTCCTCGAATAAAAGTTTTCTAGCGTTGGTAAAATCAGCCCTTACTATAATATAAACCATATAATAGTTTTTTTCAATGGTTGGTAATATTTGCTCTAAAAATGAACTGCCTACCTAAATGGAAAAACCAACGTACTTTTTCTTAAGATTAGGCAATATGTGGTTTAGACTTAATACGAATTAGCCCTAATGTGCTTTAGTCCGAATGTATTTTAGTTCAACAAAAAGTTTGCGATTTAGAGTTTCTGCGTGTTATTCTGCATAGCCAATCAGCCAGATGCATTTATGTAGACAGAGATCAAAGTAATTCTACCTAGTGCCGACCTAATCTAACGGACGCTTTAGTGTTACCTTATTTTTTTTATTGGAATAGGAAAGCTCGCGAATTGATCCCACAACACATGCATACCAAAAAGAAAACAATAAACTAAATCCCAACCACGACAAAAACACCACCTCAAAATACGACGAGTAGTTTGATAGTTATAATTAAGCAGATGCTGACATACATAGGCTGTTTAAATCAAAACAATATTTTGGTTTTTTTTAGTAGGGTAAAAGTAGGCCTGTTTCTAGGTGTTCCGACTTTATTGAGCCCCTGATAGCAGTACCTTACATATATCTTTAGGTGTTGGTCGAAGCTCTTGCCTATTAGACAGACCACTGATCGTTGTAACTGTACATAATCAGCCTCTCTGTGCGAGGGAGTGGGCCACCACGCGGCCCAGTGCGAGTTGGTGGAGTCACAAATTTTCGAATTTTTGGTTCTAGGATATGCCGTTCCTCACAATTTTTTCCTTCACCCTTTTGAGAGCAGTGGTGATGAAATTAAATAAACAAAATAAACTGCCTCTCTGGGTTCGAACTCATGACCTACAACTCCTAAGTCGTGTCCGGTACCACTATTGCTCTCAATAGGTATTACCTGCTGATAAATCCTCATGTGCTTTAGTCGAGTACTTGATTTCTTTATTTTCACTTAGGCCATTTTTAAACTCCCTTTTTTTTAAATTGGTTTAAAATACCTAAACAGTCGCGTTGAATTCCATTGACAGCATATTCTTGTAACAATATTCTCTTCATACATCTTAAAATTGGTCTTAGGTACAGATAATCACGAAATAATCATCACACTGACTTTTCAAAACAAGGTTTGAACTCTTACTTGTTCACTTTTTAAAATAAGCCAATGAGACGGCTGAGTAATATAACAAAGCCGTTCATCTAAGCAAATTCAAACTTAAACAATGTTCGCCCCGTCCAGTTTGCCTAGGTGGTCAATTGTATTAAAGTTGACTCAGTTAAGCTAAGCTCTAACAAAATGAAAGTTGTTTTAAGAAAGAACTAACAGCAGCACTATCATGTAAACTGAATGGAAACCTTGCTACGTAGTTTTGCGAACTTCCTACAAATATTTTACTTTATTAGGTTTATTGATTAACTATGGAACTTAGAATCAATTACAAGGCTTATAATCCTGTGTAATCCATTAAATAAAAACATGCGAACATGAGCCTCAAAATTTACATTATTTTTTATTGATAACTTAAGCTAACCGGTACTTAGCTTAAGCTGGCACTTTGTTATTAACACTCAACTTTAAGTTCCTTCATTCATTAACATATTAATTACTTATTTATTTTTAATTTCCATATCACGTCGGTATTTTAAAGAACTCCAGAGGCAGGGTTTGGTCTAACAGCTCATCATCCTGGACAATTGTTTGTGTATGACATTCAATTAATTATCATAAATTTTAGTTGTTTGAGTACTTCGACTTGGAACTAGGAGCTTGTGCTTCAAAGAGAGCTTTGTCTTAAACGATCAAGCAGGAAATCCGAATAAGGAACTTTTCGTTTGCAAAGAAGGCAGGTAGTTCTAACTTCAGTTATACAGGCGTACCTATAGACAAAATGACAACGCCATTTGACAGGAACACAGCTTGATGATCAGAGTTGGTGGGAATTTTAAGCGTAATGTTCCTACTAATGCGAAAAAGGTCGCATATCTCCTCTCGATCAGAGGGAGTGGGCCGCAATCCACCACGCGACCCAGTGCGGGTTGGTAGATGTCACATGTCTTCGAATTTTTCGTTCTAGGACATACCGGTTTCCTCACGATGTTTTCATTCACCGTTTTGAGAGCAGTGGTGATGAAATAATTTACACAAAGTAAAGCGCCTGTCGGGGTTCGGACCTCTGAACCTTAAGCTGACTCCCGGTACCGAACTACAGATATCTAAACACTACGCAGCGTGATAAGCCGTTTATAAACGCGTTATCGCTTGTCTGGCGGGACTAAGGGCACACCATTTGTTTAAATACTTGAAATTGGCTGTTACACCTGTTAACGTACTTATGAATTTTGGAAGAGAACTCCGCCCATTAACATATCGATACCGTGTACCAACATCCTTAATTAAATTTAACGACACCGAACACTGTAATGTGTGGGAGAAACCGTTTACAATACACGTAATCTGTAGGCTTGAGCTAGAACCAGGCCCGTATGCCATTATTGTGATTTAGAATGCGGCTGTTCTCAGAATGTGAGCCAATAAATTAGATCTCAATCAGGCCGTAACCGTCATTTGTTATTCGTACTTCACATACGTGTAGGAGAGACAGTCCGAGACATTTTTATACCGCACGTCAATACATGAACGCAGTTGACTTTACCTTACTTAAATGTTTTCTCATTTTAGGGTGCGTCCACACCGCAATTCACGCATTCAAGCTTAATGAGCCGTTGACTCGTTAAACATTTATGCAGGTACATTGAACCTAACATAACTACGGTCTCCCGATATTGAGAAGTTTCGAATCACGATGAAATAATTTGCAATTGGAATGATGTGCTCGCAATGGAACCTTGTAGCACAGTCAGATAAACATCCAACCTTGGAATGATTGATAAACTAGTGTGTACAAGAGTATTATTATTATTATATATTAGTAGAACAACATTGCTCGAATCCTGCATAGACCAACAAGGCGACTGTGTTTTTAAATAGCAAATAATGATATAACAAAATAATACTAGAACTGTTTTGCAAATATTTCACAAGTTTAAAATATGAAAACTCCATATATAAATCAGTCTTCTTTTTCTTTTCTTTTTTTTTTGTGGATGGGAAATCATCAAATGACTCCTCCCGCTCTGGGTGGAGCAGAAGGGAGTGTCAGACTCTTACTGACTAAAACCCACCCGTGTTCCTTCCTTAGCCCTTTACGTACCAGGGCAGCGGTAACCCTTTCGGACAATCCCGCTACCCCGGCAGGCTTCGGCCCTGTCGGGCCCCGTCAACTACGCTGACATCTCTTTGAGGCGCGCGTGGAACACATACACGCCGTCCGGCACGGGCCTGGTCCTGATCGGACGGAGAGCTACCCATTGCTCTCCGCCCGCAGGCCCGCGCCTACGGTGGCCGGGAGTCGTCACGCGGCTATATATAAATCAGTCTTGCATTTGAAACGAAACAACAAGTGTGAAAATAGAGTTCAATATCACTTTTCCTCGGTTATATTTTACTGAAAATCATGAATGGGTGTCGTTGTCGCGAGCGAAGGAGCCAGGCTAAGAGATGGCGCCCATTGTTTATGCATGAAGTTATTATTTACGAGCAAACACCGCTTCGACCCTACATCGGCGGCGGGATGCGCGAGCCGGCCACTGGCGACATTCACTCTATTTGAATACTAATTTTCATCTTTTTATAAAAACTTTGAGAGACCTGTTTATTAGTATTTCCTGTGTTAATAGTCCAATGAATAATTAGACAATGGATCACGGTATATTAGACACATACACGGAGATGGGCGCCGTATGATATGCGGCTTAATAACCATTATCACCATCAGATATACATCATCATTATCATTATTAGACCGTCATTAGTTTCCTGTCATAATAGTCCAGGCCAAACATATTTAAGAGAATAAAATTTTCTTAGCAGTATGTGGTTGGTCGGAAAATGTAGTATAAATTATAAGTACCTAAATGAAAAAAATTGGAGAGAACTTGGTGAAAGTCCCGGAAGAGGGGTGGCCGGGAGGGGGGGGGGCGAATTGTTAATTTTCCCTTTAGTCAATAACGTTGGTAAAGGATATTGCAGAGGTCTCGGTTTACCTCCTTCGCTTCGGATATGGATGTCAAAATGACGTTGAATTCCTGACTGGCTATTGTTCGAATCTGAACCATGAAAGTTTAATTAAAATTTATGAAATGACAGTGCCATTACAAAGAAAGTCAAAGTTTTTTATTTGTTAAACATAGGTGTTATAAATATAATAGGTACAGAGATCTCTATGTTTTGCCATTAATAGCGCGTACAAATATCAAGTAGAAATAGGCATACGAAATTACAATTGAATTTTGTTAAAAATTAAATGACAAGCTAAAAGCAGTCAGAGCTAAACTATACCTAATATCCTAAAACAATCTTAACAATACTGCAAAGAAATTAGAAATAAGTACTATTTTTTAAGATACAGTGTTCTGTTTCGATCGTTGCCCGAACCAGCAAACGGTATCTTTTACCATTGTATCTGGGTTAGAACGTGAAATAAGCATCCTTCCACTGTTAGGTGAAAATGCGGTTAGCTAGCCCTTAGGAAGCAATAGCTTCGGTACATTGTATTCTGCCCCATTGTGAGGCGTTGATGCAGTCAGTTAAATTCGAGTCTATCTTTGTGCATTCAACCATGAATGGTAAGGCTCAACAAAGCAATATTTGGTTCGATAAAACCGATAGGTACCAAAGCAACCAAAAGTGTACGCACGACGACATATCAATACTTTTCCAGTATAAAGTTTCCACGAGACAGGCTCAACCTAGTGTCGAGTCCACAAGTTAAAATATAAGATTATGTTTCCCCTGTAAAAATAATCTTAGGAGTAGTTTATTTGTACTGAGTTATAAGGAAATGTAAGAACACTATTTGGTTAATAAACGATTTATTATTATTATTTATTATAAGCTGACTTCTCACTGTACGAAAATCCTATACAATGTGAGGTCAGCTAAAACTGGATAGCTTGATGAAGGGATGAAAGTTCATTAACACTTCAGTTTTGTAAATCTTTATTATTGACCTAAATATTCAATTAAAATCGGAACAGGAGTAAACTTAAAAGAAAATTAACCCTTTACTATTACAAGAAATGTTGAAATACAATATACTGAATAATTTTGTGTCAATTTAGATTATATTATAAATTATGTAAAAGTAGCATTGTTAATCGACTTTTGTCGCTGACCGTACCGTATGTATATTGGCACTGGCGTGATTCGATTTTTGATAGCCGTTTATCATTTCAAAGTCTTTTTGTAAATTCGACAGGTGTATGTTACAACACTTAAGTACCTAGAGCCTGAGACCTAGAGCCTAAGTACCTGAGAGCTTCACCAAGCTTATATGCATAAAATAAAACTCGCAAATATGGTTCGAGGTGGCACGGGAAAGGAATTCCTGGAAGGTCTTGGCAGAGGCCTTTTCCCAGCAGTGGCATAGTGTAGGCTAAACATAAAAATATACCTATCTGTTTTCAATTTATGGCTACTTCACTTTATGGTAGGACGGGTATAGTAGTTTCTCTTCTGTACAGTAGGTATGTGATTTCGACATGGATGGATTTATCTTTATGCAGTTTTGATGAGTATAAATGGTGCCCAATGGATTAGGTCCATCTTTAACAGAATATCGAATGTTACTATAATTTACTCGTACTTAAAGGTAAGAAAGTTAAAATAAATTAATTATTTTTTGTGGTAGTACGCATATTTACCTAGCAAAAGGTACCAGTTTTAGAATTCTTAATCACTGTAACTACATGTAAAATAATATACCTACAGCCGATCTATTCTCTTAAAATCTCACCGTGAAAACTTACGTGAAGTGAGCTGTCATTCCATTTGATGTTGGGATTGACACTGTGGACAGTTCACTTGAAGCTCACTGCACCTAAGTCTAGATCCTAGATCAGCTGGTATAAGGTCGCGATGCTAGGTAATACGGTATCACAACATGTATTTAGTAAGATTGATTTTTATACCTACCCTACCTTTTGCCAGCGACTTAGCCCGCGTGAAATTTCTTGACCACCCATCCTTGCGCATCTCATTGCCTGCGCTATTGCCACGTTTGCGCTCAGCGATCTTTCCGACAATTTTTTTGTTTGGATCCTAAAGCTCCTACCGTAAAGTTAAGTACAGTCACGAATAGCAATATGTCAACACTTAGCAACTTTAAATTGCGATTTTTCGTGAAATAACAAATGAAACGTTGAAATACGACACATTACAAAAACCTATGGGTTCGCAAATGCTATGTTCGTAACAACATAAAATTTCACAAAAAAATAAAGGAGTAAATCGCTTTTGAATAAAGCCGAGTGTATACATACTTTTGCTCGTGACTGTACTCTTCAGCATTCTTAAGAATTGGGATATCAAATGCAGAAATATTTTTCAAATTCGACTGCTGCTTGTTGCAGAGATTATCGCGTTCAAACAAACAAACTCTTCAGCTTTATTATTAGTAGGTATATTTTTCAAATCCGACTGGTAGTTCTAGAGATGAGCGCGTTCAAACAAACTAACAGACTCTTCAGCTTTATTCGAGTACATAACATAATTTGTTAAAATTTAAATGAAGGAGTCCTGGTGACCTGAAATACAGGCTTTGAGCCTAGTTTAGGCACCAGTCTCCCACAGTATAATGCCCCTCCTATATGTCGCCGTAGAAATAAGTGTAACAATATTAAGAGTATTATTGTGGAGAAAATAAACTATTTTTATTATTTATATATTATTATTATTATTATAGTTATAGATAAGATAAATTATGAAACGCGTGATGTTATGTTTATTATGAAATACCCAAGTGAGATGCGTACGACTTGAGTATTTCATTATAATATATTATCATACGAACCTGTCCAATCCATAAGGCATATTTTCCTATGTTAAATAGCATCTTTGCCGCTAGGTCCACTTTAATTAATACGCGCAGCATACTTCTAAAATATCTGAGTGTCGGGAATAAGGTGCAGTGAATTTTTAATTACTTATGGGTGAGCTTTATGAAGAAATATCTGCGCGGTATCATTAAGAAATCATAGGTATGTTATTGTAGCATATAGAAAATAATAAACAACAACGCCGATACCTAATAACATGGATTATAAAATATCTTCTACTTAATAAAAATCTTAAATTCATTCATTCACTGACATACAACGCTACAGTAACTGGGTTGTGGAAGTGATAGGCAGTCGCTTCATGTAAAATTCTATTATTCCGTTGCATCCGGTTAGGCTGGAAACTTGGTTTAGGCAGATTGATTGATTCTGACTGACAGACAACTCACAGCCTAAACAGCTGGGTCTAGAAGCAAGAAATTTTACACCAGAGACAAAGACGAGTGACGACGAGAGTGACTTTTACATAACGAAGGTTACATATCTAAGAAAGGACTTTTGAAAAGAATGACAGTTTCAATAGAACTTCGTCATTTTTAACCGACTTCAGAAAAGGAGGTCCTGTATTTGACCCGTATGCATGTACGTATGTTTGTATGTCCACGATTTTCTCAAAAACTACTGATCCGATTTGGATGGGGTTCTCGTTATTGAAGTTAGAAACGTGGAAATTGGTACTTTGACTTCTGTTTATATATAAGTAAAAGTTTTATCATAGTTTTGTAAAAACATGTGCATAATGGCAATAGATGCTGGCATTTTGTATGGGAGTTCGTCATTTTTGAAGTCAGAAACGTGGAAGCTGGCACTTACACTTCTGTTTATAAACAAATATTAGTAGAATCATTATTTTTGAAAACTCATCCCCTACAGCTGTTGCTAATGGGATGCCATCGTGTATATGGTTTGTAATAATAGGCACGTACTTAATCCAACCTCAAATAATTTCCATTTTTTATTTTTTTTTTATAAAAAATCGTTGCTCCACACTAGGAATTATTCCTGTATCGTGGGTGCATTTACAGACATATAAACGCACATACACAAACAGTGAGTTGTATTAGAGTGTTAAATATTATTTAACACTCTAATACAATGAATGCGCCTCTTTTTGTGAAACTCAAATCATTCCTACTTTCGGGGCATACAAATACTAAATAGCCAAGTAACTGTAAACAAACTGGATAAAGCGCTCGCCGGGTGCTGCCGCGGCACCGCTCGCTTCGCTCGCTAAGCTCGTGCGCGGTTTGTCACAGTTGTAACCTAACCTAACCCATATGGTCGGGTAGCCCTAGCTTAGTTACCGCGAACAACTGTAAGAAAGAACCAGAAAGTTAAAACGAGGCGTTTCTTTTAAGTGTGCGTCATAAAAGCTCAAAGTTTTTAGAGTTTCATTCATTAAAAAAAGCGTACATCGTTAGAATGTCAATAAGTTTTTTAAGGATCAGTCAAATAAAGTGACGATAATTAAATCTTTTAATATAAGGAATATTAAAAGATTTAATTATCTCTATAGAGTAGTAGGTAGGATTTAATGATCGAAAGGGTGTACCCAATTTAGTAGTATGGTAATCTAAGAATGTAGAAAAGGCCAAACAGTCATTTTCAATTACTCGCACCTATGAAACAATGACGGTGTTGCGGATCCATTTTATTTCACAGCTGAAAAATCAATATAGTGAAAGCAACCACTAAATTGGGTACACCCTTTCGATCATTAAATTAAGTGCGTATGTTTCGCCACAGACGCTAAAGGCTTACGTTGTCTCACTTCATGTAGTCAAAGCCACATTTACCAATCAACTATTGTGAGTGGCGTAGAGTGAAGAAGTGATCAGCCAACCGTAGCATGAATTGTGTTTAGTGAGCACGGAGTCTTCCGAGCGACACGGTCTCGGCATACCTTATCTATTTTACTCAACTATGATACTATACTATATACTACTATACTAGGTATTTTGTATTTGGTGCTCGAAGATGTAATTAACTTGAACTTACCCGCCACCTAACTTACAAGCACTTAGAGATACAAATACAAACACAACACATTTTGTTAGTAGAAACTATGTGATATTGTTATGAGCGAATGACTTCCAGGCTATATAGTGCATTTTCTATCCATATAAATAAAAAAAAATGGGTCTGTTTTTAATGTCAAAATAACAGGGTTTTACTAAATGCATAATTAAAAGAATATACAGTACTTATATTTTTTTTATAAATGTTTTCTGTCTGTTGTTTCGGTTAATCTCCGAAACGGCTTTTGACAGAACTTTCACTGGCAGATAGCTGACTAACATCAGTTAAGGAGTAACATAGTCTACTTTTAGTTTAGCTAGCACGTTCCCGTGGGTTAATTCATCATAATTGCTAGCGTGACGTCTGTGACGAACTTTATATAATTTATTTTTTTAAGCATCGTCCTCATGTAAGTGACTTTGTGTCTTTTTGAGAATAAATATCTTTAAACTTATAATTTAAAACATCCACGCGGGTGAAGCCGCGGCCGGTAGCCAGTTTGTAATAAAATACAATCCGAAATTGTTCACCTCACGAGCCAGTTATAGACGTAATGTTTTAAAGGAGAAGGCAGCGATGTACGCGCACGTTTTACCGGTTATTTTTCAGTCTCATGTAGGTAATAATTGCGTTTGAGAGGAGCTTATTGCCAAATCCAGACTCTGGGCTGAGTGAGGAATTCCCGTGGCAAAACGCAATAACACCTTGCCCGAACTGGGGATCAAATCCAGGTCTGGATGTGTCCCTTGTTGATGGTAATTCGCTCGCCCCCGATCTCCTGTTACTGTTCTGTAACCTAACCCTAACTAACGCCTGTAATCCAGACCAGATAATTGCGTAACACAAGATCAATCGGAATCTGAATCATTTTGAATCAAACTGCTAATCCATTGCTTCATAAGTTCGAAAAATTTGTGTGCTCAACACGTAAATAACGCAATGAATGTTGTTGAACTGTCAAAATGAAACCGATTCCGATTGATCGTGTGTTACGCAATTAGGGTGCTGGTGTTATGTCATATTTAAAATACTTTTGCTGTACACAAATAGGTTTTATCCAACGCATCATTTGCCTATCCTTTTCTCAACTATGTTGGGGTCGGCTTCAGTCGACGAGTATTTAACATGAAGCGACTGCCCATCTGACCTCTGAAAGTTACTGGGTAATACGATACCCCTTGGTGAGATTGGCTGTCAGACTTTCGATCTTCTGACGACCCGTAAATGACAGAGATACGTAATCTTGATATGTAAAGATAGTCACCCATCTACGGACCAACCGCGACAAGAGTAGCTTAACCTGGCCGATCGACCCGTGCAGATGTTATTACTAAGCCACAAGCCCCTCTCAAGGTTTTATCCTACGTAAGTAGGTAATTTAACTACATCTACACATTTATAATGAAGATTTTCAAGAAAACGTTTTATATCTTAATCATTTATTTTTTTCCAACGCCAGATAATTTTATCAGAGTAATAATTTTGAATTTTTTAACAGTTCTTTCAATCAAAAACTGTCAGGCGTCGCACGAATAAAAAATATCTTTCGATTGAAAAATCAGCCCTAAGAGTGTTCTAATAAGTACTTACTAAGTCTAGTAGGGATTAGTCTAAGTTTTTCAAATTTTGTTAAGTTTTGTTCCCTACCTATATCGTGTATAGTCAACATAAGAGATAAGTATGCAGGGCCGTCGTATATAGTTGAAGTTTAGTAAGATGTTTTCGAATGAAATTTAGTTTGATAAATGAATTGTTTGTGTTCTATTATTTAAATAAAATTTTATCCGAAAACATCAATCCGTTTCTTACTAAACTTGAATTGTATCCGACGATCCTGCATACTCTTTTGTTGACTGTACCTAGATACGGACTTAAGGTTTTTATTCTAGCAACAAGCAAAAGGTCGCTGGCAATAGCTTACGTTATATAAAAATCAGGTTTGTTTTCCCGCTTATAAATAAATAATGTACATATGTTAGAAATGTCTCGCCAAAGAGAGACGAGAACTATATTAAAGCTCTGTTTAAATCTGTATCATGTAATATTACCCAATAGTATGTATAAGTTATTTTAAACAACAAAAACATGTTAGAAGAAGACACTAAGGCCAATTCTTGTGATTTAAAACGTTCAAAATCTAGTCGCTGTCTCATCTCGGCGACCAACAAATGTCAAAAACTGGTCAAAATGTAGGGAATTTATACGTAGTTTTGACAGATCAAGACAGATCAGACTGTGAGCGTTCTTAAAATTAAAGGCCAATTCTTGTAATTTAAAACGTTCAAAATCTAGTCGCAGTCTCATCTCAGCGACAAACGAATGTCAGAAACTTGGCAAAATGTAGGGAAATTAGAGGTTCTTTTGACAGATTGAGACTGAGATCAGACTGTGAACGTTTTTAAAATTACGAGAATTGCCCCCTGAACGTTCTTAAAATTACGAGAATTGCAATTTTCTAAAATTTGCCTCAATCTGTCACTTCTCTAATTTCCCTACATTTTTGACAAGTTTTTGACCTTGATTGTCGCTGAGATGAGATTCCGACTTGATTTTGGACGTTTTAAACTAAGGGTATTGACCTTCAGATACAAATTAAGAACAGTTCAATATTAGAATAAAATTGAGCTAATATCGGTTTATTGCCTCTCAGAACCCTGTATACAGGGTGGCAGGGACATCGACGCGCAAACTGTAACTATGAATTCAGCACACATGATTACCCTCTAGCGAAGAAATTTGCAAACAATCTGCTGTTTCATAGAAAAGTTCAATACCTACGCGGTCAAATTTTACTAAACAGCTAATTATTTTTTAATACCCGACAAAAACTTTCAACGCTAGGGGGGTTCAGATTCACGTACTGAATCCATGGTAGCAGGTTGTGCGTCCCTGTCACCTTGTACATGCAATGTAATTTGCATGTGTATTTCAAACGATTTGACATCTATTGAAACTTAAACGATTTCACATTTCTGAATTATTATGACATTTTTACTGTAGTTCAGACGATTGGACTTTAATTTGTATTTTGTATTATCATCATTTCTTAATTGTTACTTAAAATTATAATACGATTTGCATGCCCATGTGACGGTAGAACATGGAGCACTATTATAAAAATAAAACATCTATATGTATACTAATTATCCATGTTTGCAAATGAATAAATGAGAATAAGTTTAATACCTACATATTAAATGAACAATAAATCACCTAAAACTTCCACATTACTATAGTATCAAAATTTTTGAATATATTTTGTCAGCAAAGACTTGCTCTGCAGCTCCAGCAAGTCCGTTGGCGATAGTCAATAAATAAACGAATTCATTCAAAGTTTCCGTTTCGCGTGTCGGTACGAGTATATACGAGTGTATTTCACGATATTCGTAAACGGTTTGAATCAAAATATGAACTACTTATTTGTTGGTCGATATTGCATGATTAACTTCCATAAAGTAAATTCCGTTGTTTCAGTACTGTAGAGGTTGTCTGCTAAAGTCGAGAATAGCTAGAGCTCGGTGCGGACATTTGGTTTTTTTCGTAAAGTATTTTTTGAAACCCTGAATAGATAGAAGCATATAGATATTTTGTGTAGATATATATATATGAGAAGAGTTGTCTCAGTTCGTACTACAGTCATCCAAATCTATTACAACACACTCTAAACCTATAGCTCTGTGGTACAGATCATGTTCATTGTTTTTAGCCCAACCCAGATAATACTTAGCACCTCCACTTCGACCGGTTCTGTACTTTCCGCATCCAGTGAAGCAGGTGGCTATTTGTATAGATATTAACAATAGGGCCACCGCGACACCACCATTTAGTACTAGCAAAAATAACCAGTGCCTAATAATTTGCTGGGGCGAGCATAATAGTACAGTAATCAATTTGCCAGCAAATTGGCTCTCTAATTTCCACGTTAATTAACTCCACACCGAAGAACATATTGTATTAACTTGTGAACAAATCACACGATAGTAATGTCCGCCACAATAAATATCACAACTGATTAGGGTTACATATTGTAGTGAAAAAAAAGAGGAAAATATTCGCTTGAACACGTTTTAATTTTTGTAAGTAAAATAGTATAGTAATAAAAACTTAGCAAAAGACACAGAACGAATATTATTATTAAAAAGGATTACTTCGTGATGCCGACGTGACATCTTTGGTGTTCGAGCCCTATAATAAATTTTGAGTATTCTTGTTACTCGTCGATTAAGATACGTTTGCAAACGTTCCTAAACTTACGTAACTAAATAAATACAAGGACGTCCTAAATGGGTAATTGGCACCAAGTCAATTCGTTACTAAGAAGCAAGATAATAATTTAAATTACCGCTTGATCAAAATTGTAACAATGATAATATACGGCTAATTGGTGGTATATTAAGTAATAGGCTCTACTGAAAAATAAGCTACAAAATGCAGGGTGACAGCATCGACGCGCAAACTGTAACCATGTATACAGCACATGAGTTTAGACCCCATAGCGTCGAAATTTTTCGTCGGTTATTAAACTTGTGGTCTTGTGGACCACTACTAAAAAGTGAATGTACAATTCGTTTATTTTCGGGAACACTGCGCTTGGATCCATTGGATGACCGCACAGAACTCGTTCATTCAAACCGTTATAGTTTACCGTTAATATTGTAGCGAAATAATTTCATTGTGAAAGCAGAAAAAAATAATATATTAGACTTCCGTCCTGTGTCCAAAAAATCCTTCAAATGAAAAATATTGGTAAGAGAAAAGACGTCCAAATCAATCATTTCAATGAAATTTTTAGATTCAAAATTCAAAATAAATATGAAGAAAAAAGCCTTCCTGGTTAAAAAAATAAGGTTGGATTTGTTATAAAAGAAGGTCGTTTGTGATGATATTATAATGCATTAGCATTTGCCAATGCTGCAATATGTGGTATGGCGCACACCAACTCGTATATACACTATACAGGTATACTCTAAAAATCCGGGTATGCCTGGATTATTCTTGTATATTTTTATAATCTCTTTGTTGTGTTTGAATCCTTATGATAAACCCTTTATCAACGGTGTTTGTTTTTTCAAAGAAAAAAAATTCCTGATTAACTGTTTCATTGAAATGATTGATTTGAACTTTTTCCCATACTTGTTACGCCAGGTATAGTTACTTTGATAAATGTCATAACGTAAGAATTTTGTATTTATATTATAAAACGGACAACTATAAGTATATCTGGGATGAACCGTTTTTCGGAGAATTACTTCAAAAACTATTCTTCGAGTGTGTTTGTCCCAAATTCTGTAATTCTGAACGAAGTAAAGCTTCTTGTTTCAAGGAAAATCTCGAATTACACCCGCACCCTTTACATTAGGCCGCGAAAGCGAAACCGTGGGTAAACTCCACAGAAATTGGATGCTTGACCGAAAATAATCGTCACCACTATCTAGTAAGATTCCTAGAGTTAATAACACTATTAATCCATACCTGCACAATTACTCGAACCCGAAACAGTACATTAGTCCTTTGTTTTGTTATACTAGTCGCTAGCGTATGGCACTCAGCTGAAACTTACCGTCAGGTGGTACACCTTGTTTAGTCATCTGAAATTATGCGGCGCGGTGCCTATTGGCATTATTGTCTTGTTTTCTGTTTTTTTATAGTTGTAAGGTGATTTTTTTTTGCTGTAATGCCCACATCTTTAGTCTATGAAGTAAGAGCTACGGCCACAGCTAGTTATTATTAATAAAATAAATATACAGAAATTCGGTGCTTTTTTTACCAACAATTTTGGCCACGAGGAAGTTTTCTGGTATCGGTACCTAAACCCAAAAATAGCTGTTTATGTGGTCTTGAAAAAGTATATCCAGATCCCGATTTATTCTTTCTCGCTTAATGCTCGGACAACTTGATTTTTTTATTTACCTTTGAACATAAGCGCGCTCCGCATAGCGAAGGCATCACACAGTTGACGGAGGCGTTGCACCAGGTACTTAATAGAAGTAACTGTCGCGATAATAATAAAGAAATTCTTACACGCCTAGCAACATCCAAAGATTTACCAGTATTCGACGGTGATGCTATGCAGTGGTCAAGGAGCCATACAAAGAGTCGTCACAATTATGAAATTATAGCGATGCTGCGAACATTTGGCGATTACGAAAGTGTCTCCGTAGTGGAGAATCAGTGTCATCGCTCCTTATCGCCAATACAACTCCGCAAAACATAATTGACACCTTAGAGTTACGATTCGGTAGACCCGAATGTATCCTACTAATATTATAAACGTGAAAGTTTGTATGGATGGATGGATGGATGGATAAATGGATGTTTGTTACTCTTTCACGCAAAACTATTAAACGGATTTGGATGAAATTTGGCACACCGATGGCTTATAATCAGGATTACCATATAGCATACTTTTTATCCCGATATTCCCACGGGATCTAAACATATGCCGGTGAAACCGCGGGGCGCAGCTAGTAATAAATAAAATATTCACGCAACAAAAGAGGATTCAACCACTCCCAACGGCGTACCATACAGACATAGTAAATTTCGCAATTAAAATAAAAAACTACATCACAACTGTAAAAACCATCCAGTTACCAGAATACCTCCAGACTCCCGAAACCGTGGCAATAATACTTGCAAAGTTACCGCCCACGCTTATAAACAAATGGGCCGAACACTACTACGAAAAACGGGACAGTTGCGATATACCTAAACTGAATTAATATCGGAATCCTTATGCAGAGAGGCATAGTCGCAACGTCAGGAGTCAGTTAAATCCAAAGTGAAACTGAAATAAAGATAATAATAATAATAACCCCACCGCCATATCTCTACGTTGACCCCACCGCCGTATCCTCTAATAATAATCTCTATAATAATCTAATAATATCCGCCTAATCCTCTAAACGCATTGCTGGAAGATTCAGGTCTAGGCTACCGGTTGAAAAGAGGTGGTCAAGTCATATCTCACCTCTACATGGATGATTTGAAACTCTTTGCCCCCAACAAATTGCATCTGATGGAGCTACTGAAGGTAACTGAAACTTTCAATAGAGCCACCAGGATGGAATTTGGTGTGGACAAATGTGCAGTCATGCATGTAGAGAGGGGGGGGGGGGAGATTATGGAATCCGAAGGAATTCCACTTTTGGATTCCATACACCTTAGATCCCTCTCCTCATCCGAAAGCTATAAGTATTTGGGTATGTCAGAAGCGTTAGGCATCAACGTTGCTGACATGAAGCAATCGTTGAAATAGCGCTTCTTTTGTCGCCTGAAGAAGGTATTAATTAGTCTTCTTTCGGGCGGAAATAAGGTGCCCCTTCAATGGTTGGGTCATGCCGGTTTTGATGTACTCTTTCAGCATACACAAATTAACTCAGACTGAACTCGACGGCCTGAATAGAAGGGTTCGTACACTGCTGACCGCAAGAAGGTATGGCAAAGCAAGGAGGTTCACGGGTGCTTCTATCGGCGAGCCCGGTGTAGATTTCTTAGCGTCCGTATCCTGGCTACGTTTTGGTGATCCTTTCGGGGAAACTAAAGGTTTCGTCAGTGCAACTATGGACGAAGTTATCTTGACGAATAACTACCGGAGAAATATTATAAAGGACGGTACGGTTGACGTGTGTCAGGCATGCCACCGTCCGGGTAAGTCCATCAGACATATTATCTCTGGCTGTTCTCGTCTGGCTAACGGCGAGTACTTGCACAGGCATAACCAAGTAGCCAGGATTATTCACCAGCAAATTGCTTTGAAAAACTTGTGGATTCTGAGGTACTGTATTACAAGTATGTGCCCGACCCAGTTCTTGACAATGACCATATCACGTTGTACTGGGATCGGTCTATAATTACTGACAGGACTATTGTCGCCAATAAGCCTGATATATGTAGATGTGATAGATCGATTAGGGCGCCGCATAATGATTGTCGATTTACCATTCCACATGACGGAAACCTCGTGAAAGCTGAGAAAGTAAACACACAAAACTTAGCACACGAGGTTGTTGACATGTGAAATGTTACCTCGGCTGTCATTGTGCCGATTGTCGTATCAGCCAATGGCCTGATGGCCGAAAGCCTCGATCAACATCTATCGAGGCTGTCGTGAGGCGGTTGGATTAAGAGTCTGATTCAAAAGACAGTACTCGATACGGCTCGCATTGTGAGGAGGTTCCTGTCTCTGGAGCCCTTTCCACCGGTAGCTTGGACCCTGCTCGCGACATCATTTAAATGATTTTTTTTATACTTAATTTTTATATTTAAAAATGTAATAAAATAAGACAAGTAAATAAATAAACGACACAATAATAATATAAATATATATTATCAATTATATTATCATTGGTCAGGCAGGGGACATAGACCTTCCATAGTTCAAGGTAACAACCTCGCTGATCAGGCGGGACTTCACGGTAAGATAATTACCATGCGCGCCCGCTGTGCATTGGGACTCCGGTGAAATTGTGTGCCAAGCAGAAAACGTATGTTTTGACATTTCTAATAAAACAGATGATCGTTTTAATTTATGTGCTCCTAAAATTAAAGAACTTAATTAACCTACTCAACGTTTATCGTGTATGGACTTTAGTAATTATTCGGACTATATTAACTACGACGTGTGCAAATGTGACGCACAACCTTAATTATTAATCGGACAGGATAATTACGATCTCATAGCTCCTATCTTGTGTTTAAAAGGGAATAGGAAAAATTAACCTTATGTCACAAAGACTGGTGTGTACACGGCATTGTAAATAACATAACTATAACAAACATGTCAGCTGATCGTATCACTAGTGATGACAGCGCGCAACATTGTTGTGATTCCGAGTTGTACGAAATTGTAAGGAAATCATTTGCATTAGAGTCCATAGATATATCAAAACAACCGCGACAGTATGCGGATGAGTTATGTGCTATCACCATACTAAATAACACATGTGAATTAGTTGACAATCAATGGCATGTGGAACTGCCTTGGAAACACGATAACTTTGTTATGCCCTGTTCTTATCAAAATCACAATCGATTAAAATCAGTCGAAAGGAAAATGTCAGCCGACGACACTTACGCGTCTCGTTACGGTGAACGTATGCAGCATTTATTTTCGAATAACTATGCCAGGAGGCTGAACGAGGGGGAGTTTGGTAACCACGTTTGGTACCTACCACATTTTGGGGTCGATAACCCCAATAAGAAGAAATTACGTTTAGTGTACGACGCGGCCGCAAAAACACACGGATACTTATTCTCTTAATGACTATTTATTGACAGGGCCGGACTTCTTACAATTTTTATTTGGAATCATGTTTAGGTTTAGAGAGAATTAAATTGCAGTTATCAAGGATATTAAAGATATGTTCCTTCAAATCAAAATTAAAGAAAAGGATCAGCATTCACGTAGGTTTTTATTTACAGACGAAGCTAGTAAAGACGTAAATTCATATGTTATGACGTCATTAATATTTGGCGCGAACTGCTCGCCTTTTATCGCGCAACATACTTTAAGCAAAAATGCATTGCGTTTAATTGATCTGACGGCTGTCGACGCTATATGCAAGCAACATTATATGGACGACTACATCGTTAATTTACCCGAAATCGATCCCACAAAGCAAATGATTCATGAAGTTTCTTTTATTCACCAACAGGGTGGATTCGAAATACGCAACTGGGCTAGCAATGTACCAGATATTCTGGAAAGCGTTCCGAAGGAAGCTTTAAGTGACAGTGTCTGTTGCACTTTCGATAAAGATCAATCGGAAAGAACACTCGGTTTATTATGGTACCCTGCTAGTGACGAGTTGGGATTCGACTTGTCCTTGATGCGTATATCAGTTGATGTTTTAAATTTAAAAGAAGACCCACTAAGCGCGAACTGTTATGTATTGTAATGTCTATTTTTGACATTCATGGCTATCTGATACCATTTACCATTAAAGGAAAGATATTAATGCGAGAAACTTAGAAAACAAATATAAAATGGGACGAGGAATTAAATGATGTACTGAATAAATTGTTTCAGTGTTGGATAATTCAAGCTAAAAGGATAAATAACATTAGAATCCCGCGTTGGTATTGTTATAATAGTGACAAGAGCGCAAGTAACAAAAACTTAGAACTGCACGTATTTTGCGATTGCATCGCCGAGCGCCTACGCGACAGTTGCGTACTAGCATAAAGAAACAAGCAATGGACGTATTATCATTGTATCGTTTATAGCAAGTAAGTAAATCTAAAGTTATACCTACGAAATCGTTTTCCGTGCCGCGGCTAGAACTATAGGATGCTTTATTAAGGTGTAAATTGACAAATAATATTAAATGGAACATCGTTTGAAACCAAGTTCAGTTTATTTATTGGACAGATTCAACTATTGTTTTACATTGGATCAGAAAAAATCGAAGATCATATAAAGTTTTCATCGCTAATCGTTTAGGAGAAATCGACGAACTGACTGCTGAGGCTGACGAGTGGCACTATGTGCCGACGGAAATCAACGTGGCGGATCTTGGCACTACTACTACCGATTACGAACTTAGCAGCGATTGAACTTGGTTTACCGGTCCGTCGTTTTTACATCAGCCACGCTCTTGCTGGCCTCAAGAACCTGACAATAAAATACACGACGATACAAGACAGTTTTATATTATCGTCATGTTAATTTATATTAAATATCTATCTCAAAAACGATATATTTTTTAGTTTAAAGTCAAGTCGTATAAAATGTCTTATACATTTAAAGTGGGTACTCATATTATACATTTTATAAGACGTTTATGTAGCTGGTTGTACATAAATACAACAGACTTTCACGGTCGAGCGAGTTGACGAGAAAAGAACAGGTAAAATCGGAAGGTGTGAACTCGCGGGCGGCTCGCGAGTTTTACACTCGCCAGTTGGCGAACAAGTCCACTTTTCTATGAAACAGCGGATTTAATTTTTGATGACTGACTTAAAATTTCTACGCTCGGATGTCTAGAATCTTGTGCTGAATTCATGGTTTCAGTGCGCGTCGATGTCCCTACCACTCCGCTATTTGCAATGGGGGAGTAGCAATATTGCATTATATTCTTCAACAGTTTACAACAGTTTACCCCGAGATTATGATTAGACCAGAATATCTTCTCCGTATACTTTTTTTCCGTGGGGAAATCCTCAAGGATACCCTCCATCTAGGGAGAACGGAGGGTTCCTACCGACTAAAACCCCACAGTTCCTTCTAGCACCATAATTCGGGAGCCTGGGTGATACATGTTCATTTGCCGCACCCCCGACTGGATTACGCTATACCTACAAAGAGCTAAGCAGTAAATCATGACATGTATAAGAACGGCTATTTTAGTCAAATTGTCAGCGAAAGAAACAGCTGCGACCGAGCCAGGGTCAAGCTCGACTCGCCCTTGGCCAGCTTTTTCTCTCTCAATATCCTTTTTATGGTTTTTAACTTACTTTACTAAAAAAAATGGTATAAGTCGGTTTTCAAGTCCTCGCAAGTACAGTTATTTTAGTAAACAGTAATATTAGTAAATTGTTACGACTTCGAGGCGAACGAATACGTGGGCAGAAGTTAGTAAGTACCTATTCTATATTAGTTCTACTCGATATCAGGCAAAGGTCTAATTAGCTAGTATCTAGTAAGTAATTAAGCCTAAGGGCGAATTCCACCAAACTTTTACACCTCGAATAAGTCTTATCCTGCGAATAAATGTTGATTTTTTTACGTCAATTTTATTTCACGGTAAAAGATCTGATTGGTGAAATCAGCCCTTAATAAGATTACCATTGTAACTGAGATTAGATCAAACTTTATCTTAAATCAATTTTTCCAGCTGTAAATTAGCTCATTAATAACAAAATACAATAAACAGACTTGAAAGTGTTTCTACAATAATAGTATTGCGAAGGCGGATAAAGTTGCTAAAAAAGGTTTTCGATTTTCAAAAAAGAAATGGTAGCGACGATTTAAGCAGATTAATGAACTATACCGGCTGACTTTTTTACCGTCTGGACAAAAACAGAGTATACAAGGTGAACGGAGTGACAGTTCTTTATTTCACAAAAAATAAAATAACACTTTTTTTACATTTCGCTACGAATTCATTGATCATTTGTAAGGACAGATCTATGTAAGTTGGAAATAAATAAAAGTTCCGCGCGTAGAGTTCGGTTTTTTATATTAATTTTGTGGACTTATTAGTTTTTTTTTTTGTGAAAAACGAGATTTCTGTACCATAGGCTTCTACTCCGTTCACCTTTTATACCGTGTTTTTGTCCGGACGGTAAAAATATCAGCCGGTATTTGCGCATTTAATTGGTTTATTAGACAGATATAAATGTAAAGGATCATCGTAATTTCACACATTAAAAAAACAAGCTGCCACGAGTATTATTACAACTGTAGAGTATAGTTGCTGCAACCTAAGCTAGTTAAAAGCAGCAATAATAATTGTGCATTGTACTCCCGGCATACTCTCCACTGTCATCTGCATTTATGAAGATTTATCGTAACTACAAACTTATTGTAGCCGAAATGGCAACCGTCGGCTCCTTAACTTTAATACGAAATAATGTTCCTGATAAAATAACTTTAAACTAAGTAAAATATTGCACAAGTTTAAGATACATTCTGCTTACTTCGTTACAAAGATACAAATATATGTATTTGTTACACCTATTAACTTGGAATTTTAGAAGCATCCCTTAACCATAAGTACCGTCGTCTTATTCAGCTTACGAGTAAGTGTAACGTTTAAAAGCTTTTTTCCGTTGTATCTATTAACAAAGACAAAAACGGGTCAATGATATTATCAACTATTACAATCAACGGGTCAATAGTATTTGAGGGCCTCGTGGTTAAATGATAGTAGCCACAGCCCACATGGGTCGATCGATGGTTAAGCAACGCATACCACCGTTGGTTCGTAGATGGGTGACCTTTCATTACATATCGAGACACCCCGTGCCTTGGAAAGCACGTGAAGTCATTGATCCCGGGTGTCTTTAATTTTTAACAGTATTACAGGTAGTCAGAAGCTCTTAAATCTGGTAACCAGTCTTATCAAGGGGTATTGTGTTACTCATTATAACTGGGTTGTAGAGATCAAATAGGCAGTCACTCTATGTAAAACACGGATATTCAGCTTCATTTGGTTAGATTGGAAGCTGACCCTAATATAGTTGGCAGAACGGTAGTCAGTTTTTTGTATTGCTCATAACTTCAATGGTTGTAAACCATCTTCTAATATTATCTAGGCAGGTATTGAACTTGCTTATCGCTTTTGGTTACTGGGCACCACCTCTTGTATAAGTATAATGTCTACTTTGCTTTTTGCGCTTTTATATAATGTCTGATACATAAATATGTACCGTTGTCTTCGAAGCGGTAATGAAAAATTACCTTACTACACAGCACAATATAACAGATATTTTCTAAACAATTGATCTTAAATATCTTTAACGAAAAAATAAAGGTATTAACTTTGGACCTTATTACGATACTTTTTTGACCATATTTACTCATACTACTTATGCGTAATGGCGTCCAAGTCGTTTTAAATTTTTATTTGTTATACTGTTACCTACTGCGGGTTTTATAATTGTCACTATATTGCTTGGCTTAATGTTTATATCGAATATTTTGATCAGTGTAAAAGTGGATGTTATTGAGCGATATTGCAACTTTGATCTACCTATACGCGAAAACCTGCACTTGTTTCAAGTCCGTATAAAAGAAACAATATTATACGATGAGGTTATAAAGTTAAAAGAAACAATGAAATGCATTCAAATTATTACTATCGCGCGTATTTAATACTAGCGCAAATATATTATTATTTTCCTTTCAATTACGTTACGTTCTCATTCAGAAAAACAAAAATCATACGTAACATTTTGGAAATGTGTTTTTAAGTGAATACCCGTGTTTTCACTTATTATATTTGTGTTACTTTTCCGTTAAAATAATGTTACAAAAACCAGCAAATCCCAGTCTTTGAGCTTTTGTAGCTGGCTACATTAATATTTATTAGCACGTAGTGCCAGATTATCGTGTCAACAAAATCCATTACAATGTCTGCGACGGTTTTTAGTCAGAGTACGTAGGACCGAAGACAGGCCAGTTACACATTGTTACTGTCTGCCTCGAGATTTATGGGCGAACGTTCTCACCGACCCGTAGAGCAGTTTTCGACCCTTGCAAAAGTTAAAGACAGTTAAACTCAACCCCCTGCAAGGTCTTTTCCATTTGGAGTGTTTTTATTTTAATAAAAGATGCGAATGCTGTTTCAAAAGGGATTCTAGGTAGCTACTTATTATCCCTTTCTGTTGTATAAAATGTTTGCAGTATCTTCATCTTCGTTAATAATATTTTTTTCAAAAAGTTATTTACCTACCCAATGAAATGATTGAGACCGTCTTGGCAGATCTTCCATAAAATAAATGCTTCTAGCAAATCAATCAAAATGTATTTGAAGCCTTAATAACCATTAGTGTTGTCTGACTTTTATCAATTAACTATTAATTTAGACGGCACAAAAGATTCTGTAACAGTTTATGTTATCGTGTTATTTTTGAAGCAATGTGAAAACGAGATTAGGTCCTTTTCAAGTGAAAGTCTGGTCCATTTGCATAAGCATGTTTGTAATAAATCTGTTCAGCTATTCCACACAGATGTAATCTTAACTAGCGGGGGTACTTTGTACATATGGATAGTTTTAAAACGTGAGCTCGGTCCATTAGTTTCACGCCGCCGAGGCGTCGACCACACTATCGATCGTAGCTAATGTTCCCTGCTTTTTACTGTATTACGCAAAAGTATTTGGCAAAAATGAGAACACGATGTAAAAGGACTAAAATTTAAGCATTTTGCTGGACACAGGCACTTACTCATTTTGCTTCCTTTTCCTAACGGTTAAATTGTCCTCTACTTTAAAAAAAATAAGACCTCATCATATTTTTATATACAGTATAGTATGGTATTATTGTGATTTTAGTCATTTATATGAGTACTCCTCCTAGTGTATCAACAAAAGCCTTGAATCTGTGAAGAGTTCTAAAGAGTTCAGGGTGATGTGCTAAAGAAGCTTATGGGTAAGCAAATTATAAACACAAGCTACTTTATGTTTCTTTAGCCTTCTTTTAATGTTTTACTTCTTTCTTCGCTTGAACACTGCTCATGTGTTGGGTTAATGAAGCATTCGTAGCTTGTATTTACACTTTGCCTAAACACTTCTTTAGCATAACATCCGTGGAAGAGCTGACATGAAGAAGCATTCGTAAACACGTTTACGTATAAACATAACGCATTCCCTTCTTGGCCTCAATACAGAACAAGTTTTGGGTTAAAGAAGCATTCGTAGCTCCCATTTCACTTTGCCTGCCTAAAAACTTCTTTAGCACAACCCCGTACAAGTGTTGGAATGAAGAAGCACGCATCTGTGGACCTGTGTTGGCAGGCTTAGCAGGGAAAGAGAGGGGGCTTATCTCAAATAGGATACAGGTCGAAATTGAAAATATTTATGTACCTAAAAGTAATAATAATCGTTTTTTTTTTTGTATTTGTTTGACACCGAACAAAATTCAACCCAACAAGCAAATTCAAAATGAAAATAAATTAATGAGGCTGACGGTGCTATGTAACTATTCATGAATAAAAAAACTTTGTTTTCGAAGAATAAATTTCGGTAGGATTGCCCGAACAATTTTAAAACCATAGATCAAAAACTATTCACGTGTATATTATATTATTCATATAGCCTAATAACAGGATAGTTTTATCACATAACTAGCTGCGCTCCGCGGTTTTACCCGCATAAGTTTCGATCCCGTGGGAATTTTAGAATAAAAAGTCTTATGTGTTAATTCTGGTTAAAAACTATATGTGTGCCTAATTTCATCCAAATCCATTCAGTTGTTTTTGCGTGTAAGAGTAACAAATATCCATCCCTCCTCACAAACTTTTGCGTTTATAATATTATAGGTAGTTGAATAGGAAGTAGGATACGAAAGAAGGCAGGTTTTAAGACTTGTATGCAGCCTAAACAGACAACCATTATCAAAAATAAAAATGCCAAAGTTAGATATGTAACCTATACAAATGTTTAAATATAAATGAATAAGTGAAATTTAGGACGCAAGTGACTACAAATGAACCAATAGTAAGACAAGAAATTAGCGAATATTTCCATATTGGGGTGGGCAAATTTGCTGATTCCCCTTGCCAATGATAATAATGCGATGCATTGATGACTTTATATCTGAATCTCAAATCGAAGACTTAAAACAATAAAAATAATTCGATGTCGAAAGAGCTTAATCGGCGCTCGCATCGCGCGCAGTCCTCGGTTTGTTGTCCCGGCCCGCCCGAGCGGCAACCGCATCTGCGGGATTCTTATGCAAAATCGATGTTTTTATTGCTCTTTTATGGTCCCCATAGTCTTTCAGCCAAATTGAGAGCAAGAAGAGGCGTGAGAAAATTCATTCTCAAGCTAAAGCGTTTCTTTAATTAAGCCGAGTCCTTTTTTTCCACTTAACGACTAGTGTCCTTGGTTTTGTTTTCTTGTTTTACTATTAACATTTTAATAATATTGTATAGTATCCTAACGCATCAATTACTAATGTCTATTGGCATTCCCATTGAAAGGTAATGGATGAACCAGGCAGTGGCTAAATGTTGTTTTGCTCTTTTTTATGTTGTACCAGCTTGCCTACGCTTTCGATTTGGTGGAGGGTGGAAATTATCCCACGGGAACGTACTACCGCGATAAAAAGTTCCAAACTCGGAGAGTTTTAATTTTTATTTGTTTATTTTGGGCCAGTTTTGCGTTGTAGCAGTCAGTCTATCCATCATACATCTTTGATCCTTATAAGAAACAGGACCGATTGGCATCAAAAAAGTTTTTGTGAAAATTGCCCATTTTCTTGCTGACTGTAAATTTTTTCAAAATCTGTAAAAGCAGATCAAAATTTCTTAAAAGGTTAAGGCCAATCATCTGTAGCTTCAAAAAAAAAAGCATAATTAAAACACAAAAAAATACCCTGTACCTATGTATACACATATATGCGCGTATATGTCGCCGCGAAAGCATCTAAAGATTAAAACATAATCTTATGCGTATCTATTTATTATAACTATTAAAGACCGTAAACTGGATGATCCTGCCCTCTATGAGGTGATCTTATAATTTAATTATACGAGAGCTGAATCAGTTCCAATAACAATTTTAAAACCATAAAGTAACAAGATTATTTGACACACACATTCATGAACACCCCAACAGGTTATCATAAATCAATTGAATTCGATTACATTCCCTGAACTACTGGAAATGTTGTTAGGCAGTAATAATATTTCAGTTGTAAAAAGTAATGGCGTGTTTATTATACTTTCATCTTAAAATGCCTTTGCATTTGTGAATGTTAGTATTGTTTAATAATATAAGAATTAACTGATAAGCATTTTAGCATTGTTTGTAAGTTTTATTAAATTAACTAAGTAATAAGATTCTGAACTTGAATACGCGGTAGGTCCGTCCGCCCACTTTTGAGAGACTCACGTTTGTGATCACGATGAAAGTTGTGTAAAAAAGACTGAAATTGTAGGTTACGTGGAACTAGAAACCTCTGTAACATAATGTTTTGATTTAAAAGAGTGTCCATGAAGTATCTTGCCCGTTCTTCTCCATAATGTTTTGATTTAAAAGAGTGTCCATGAAGTTTCTTGCCCGTTCTTCTCCATAAGAAACCTACTTTTTGGAAGGGGCGACTAGAATCAATTCTATCTTGTTGTAACTTTTGACGTCCAAAATTGAATTTTATGTGCCTATTTCAAATAAATGCTTTGACTTTGACAAAATATATACAGGTATATTTTGATACATCACCGTCAGAAATAACGACGATTTCAAAGCGAACCATGCACTTGTTAATTACGTGATATCGAGAGGTATTTATTAAGTACCAGTATTACCAATTACTGACTTTGATGTTCGAACCACCGACCGCGGTCCCTGCAGCCTGCTTCATAATTATTAGGTCACTTAATGAAGATTGGACGTGCGAATAGCTAATCAAAATACCTCGTGATAATGCACGGGCACACCGTTTTCATCTATATCTATAACTAGCTTCTGCCAGCAACTTCGTTCATGTGGAAGTTGTAAGGCACCACAATATACTAAAATAACAGCCAAATTTTATAAAACCTCTTAGCAGCCAAAGTGTACAGAGATTTAGAACTGGTGACGCGGGAGCAAGCTATGTACGTAGCGTTGTCCATGTGAGAAGCAGCTCATCCTGACGTTCGGTAGCAAATTATTTATTTATTTAAGGACAACCAACAAAGCATACACCACAATACATGCTAAAGATTCCATATTGTTTTACATTGTATAGTGTAGCCTTAATTAAAGGCTGCCGCGGCATGCACTAAACATAGAAGGAGAAAATGCAGTAACAAAACAGATTTTACTTATAAGCTATAAGATATACGATAGATTGATTGTTACAAAAATGCAGATACATGATACTTTCAATAAAATCCTACATACAAATACAAATGAAAGCTTACTAATTTTTACCTAAATTTTAAACACTTTGTTCGACGTTGTGCCAACTGATAATAGACTATAACACAACAAGTTTTTCAAATATTTATAGAAATAAAAAAGACAAAAGAAAATATTTTTTTTTTCTCTCTTTTGTGACAATGGCCTATGCAAGACAGACCTGAATTTACGCAAAGAGATAGATGCCTATCAATATCTTACACTGGGTGAGCGTGACGAGCGACTAAATTGAACCTGCAATTGCCAATTTCCCATTGCTTGCGAAGTTTTTCGTTTTTAGTGAATGAACGCCTGCGTTCCTGCATATACTACATAATGGTACAACACAGATTATGTCATGATTGACTGATTGGCTTCTTAAAGGTATAGCGGAAGTATATTAATTTAAAAGCTTAAACTATATGTAATTATCTGGTTTGTTGGTTCCCTATTCAGCACAGTGAAATAATGGCATAATACAACTGTTTATACACACTGACCGATTTGTTAAACATTCAAAACTTTTATATCATGTTGAATATGTGGATACGTAGAAAGCTTATTAAAACAAGCTGAAAATAAAAATGTTGCACAATCACGTCTCTCAAGGAACAAGCCGAATTACAAGTCACTCTGTAAAACCTGGAAATATTGAGATTTCACAGTGACTCGGCGAATTTCATTCGGCGGTATCATCGAAAAAAAACTTTTTTTCCACTGCCGTCGCTGTACGCTATGAAATCTGAAGGCCAAATGCAGCGACTCCAAAACAGACCCGAAGGCCAATTCTCGTAATTTAAAACGTTCAAAATCTAGTCGCAGTCTCATCTCAGCGACAAATAAATGTCAAAAACTTGTCAAAATGGAAATTAGAAGTGTTTTTGACAGATTGTGACTGAGATCAGACTGTGAACGTTCTTAAATTTACGAGAATTGCCCCTCTGATGTGAAGAATTTTAATCGAACCATATTTTTTAATATCACCATCAGGAGAAAGTAGGAATTTACGGAGAGAAAAATTTTTTTTTTCTTGAGTGACAAATTGCCGGTGCCAGAGTATTATTAACAAGTGCTGCTAACAAAAAAAGTTTTTTTTTTTTTGTAGACCAATAAATGAATTCAGCAAAATGAAGATTTTTTTCACATTAATAAATTATTTGACTGTTTCGTTGGTCTGGTGGTCGCAAGCGCTACTGCCGAGCATGGGGCCCTGGGTTCGGTTCCTAGGTCGGGAAAGTGTTATTGCATTTTCACAAGAGGAATTTCCCAGAAGCAACCCGGGTTCTAGATTTGTGTCCGGTTGATGGCAATATACCCGCCCCCTATTACATGGATGAATTTCCCAGAAGCAACCCGGGTTCTGGATTTGTGTCCGGTTGATGGCAATATACCCGCCCCCTATTACATGGATGAATTTCCCAGAAGCAACCCGGGTTCTAGATTTGTGTCCGGTTGATGGCAATATACCCGCCCCCTATTACATGGATGAATTTCCCAGAAGCAACCCGGGTTCTGGATTTGTGTCCGGTTGATGGCAATATACCCGCCCCCTATTACATGGATGAATTTCCCAGAAGCAACCCGGGTTCTGGATTTGTGTCCGGTTGATGGCAATATTCCCGCACCCTATTACATGGATGAATTTCCCAGAAGCAACCCGGGTTCTGGATTTGTGTCCGGTTGATGGCAATATTCCCGCACCCTATTACATGGATGAATTTCCCAGAAGCAACCCGGGTTCTGGATTTGTGTCCGGTTGATGGCAATATTCCCGCACCCTATTACATGGATGAATTTCCCAGAAGCAACCCGGGTTCTGGATTTGTGTCCGGTTGATGGCAATATTCCCGCACCCTATTACATGGATGAATTTCCCAGAAGCAACCCGGGGTCTGGATTTGTGTCCGGTTGATGGCAATATTCCCGCACCCTATTACATGGATGGGGCTTAAACATAATTAGTGCAAATAACGACCTCTGCCTAACCTTCGGGGACTACAGGCATGATGTTATGTTAATAAATAATAATTTTGGTTTTCTTTGAAATAAGGGTTTCAATTTGTTGTTCAGACGAAGCAAGCACAGTAATGCCTTTTCTTTCCAGGGGCTGCAGTCTCGACATTCATAGCGATCGCTTCACGACCAAATTCGGTCGCAAAGTCCCGGATTGACAGGTGTAATGTATGGAGTGACAGGACTTTGCGACTGAATTCGGTCGTAAAGCGATCGCTATGAATGTCGAGACTGCAGCCCCACTACTCAAACAATTTGAAACGACTTACCTAAAACATAACTAAGTTTTTTTTCACATTTGGTAAATGTGTCATTACACCTTTACCAAATGTGAAAAAAAACTAACGTCATTACGCGCGATTGATCTAGCAACACAAAATTTGTGTAATTAATGTCGGCAATGTAATAAAAAAAATTTACAAATATATAAATTATGTGCAGCCGAATGAAAAGAAAAATGACCTAGTGGGTACATAAAACAATTTGCAGCTCTCACTGCTACGTTCCCCCTATTAACAGATGTGTGCGAGCTCGGCGTTGATGAGTTACTCTGTCATTCATAACGTAGTGCTCAAATTAGGTACCCACTGATTCGTGCATATGTATGTGAGACAAATTAGTCCAGTCCTACTGCGCGGTGATAAATAGTCAGAATTTAAGCTAAATTCATTACTGCGCTGACCTGTGAATTAAACATATTTTCACGCTAATCCGTAAATTAAAGAGTTAATAAACATGTCTACACTACTTTTCATGCAACTTTTAATGACGATGCGACGCGATTTTTATTCAAGCCCTAAGTGTGTTTTTCCTTAATGTACCTAATGTAAGGCTGATTCACATCGAAGGATGGGTACTGGGAAGTTGCGAAGAACGAAAAAGAAGTTGTGTCTTTCTTCAGCCAAGTCTACTCGATACCTCAACCATGATAATTATAAGATGCACCTGCCGTTACGGACACGTTTCCAAGACGCCAACGGTCCAGTTGATCGACGAATTCAGGGTGGCTTAATATACTTAGTAACACACACCACGTTCAGTTAAAACCACACCAGCATACCTACTTTAATTTGCCTGCTTCTATTATTTCATCTCTACTCTCTTTGATGTAGCAACACCAAGTGATAAGCATCTTCTTCAAGGAATATCCTAGTTGACAGTAATTAAAATACCTTATGAATTTTGTAATACTGAATGGTTGTGAGCTAAAAATGTCAAATATCTACTTTATTTTGTAAATTATTCCTTAATCCAGAATCAGCATTTAATGTGTCCACTATGCTGGGACACAGGCCTGCTCTCTTTGAGAAGGAGTGGTCTACTGCGCTTGCCCAGTGCGGGTTAGTAGATGTCACATGTCTTCGAATGTTTGGTTCTACGACATGCCGGTTTCCTCACGATGTTCGCCTTCACCGTTTCGAAAGCAGCGGTGATGATATTTTATTTATCTATACAAAGTAAAGCGCCTGTCTGAGAGATTAATAACCAGCAAAACTGCTCATTAATCTACTAAATTAGAAGTAAGTATTCACAGACATTTGTGAAGGTACTCTTTAAAAATTAGGAATTGGAAACCGTCTAATATGTTAAAGTAGATATTAACATTATGATACATACTTTTGTCTGCTTTGAATATTATTTTAATATAAAAAACGTTGTTGAATAAGATTATCGATTAATAATAGGGGTTAAAGCATGAAATTGCCGTTTCATTGTAATAGGTACTTCGAATGGACATAGAACCTTCATGGTTTGATATTTTTGAGTGAAACTTTTTTCACATGGTACCTATGAAGTTCTTCTTTTAAAAAATGTGCAACATTTGATTATCGACTTTCAGTTGTTTTTTTTTATTCAGCTTAGACAAGAAAGATGGATACTTCGCAAATTCGAGTTAATTTTGATTACGAATTCCGACGCGGAACTAACGCGGCAGAAACAGCTCGCAATATCAATGTTGTGTTTGGAGAGGAGACTGCTAATGAACGACGCACCGTGCGATTTTGGTTTAAACGCTTTCGTGATGGTAAAGCAAAGCTTACCAATAAATAGGTAATAGTAACTGTTTGGTGGTCTCAGCATGGTGTTATTCACTATAGCTTTCTCCGATCTGGTCAAGCAATAACGGCAGATGTCTACTGTGCCGAACTCCGAACAATGATAGCAAAACTAGCAGTGAAACAGCCCCGACTCATGAATCGATCTTCACCATTATTGCTCCATGATAACGCGCGACCTCATACAGCACGAGAAACCGTTTTAACTCTACAGGAACTGCAATTAGAAACCATTCGTCACCCTCCGTATTTGCCAGACCTTGCTCCAACGGACTACCATTTTTTTTCGTGATTTGGACAATTTTCTACGTGATAAAAAGTTTTCTTCTCAGGAGGCAGTACAAAATGTTTTCACAAAGTTTGTCGAATCTAGATAACGAGAGACCTATCGCAAAGGCATAAATGACCTTCCTATTAGATGGCGCAATGTATAGATAATAATGGTAATTATTTTGATTAAATAAATATGTTAAATTAAAAAAAAAAACGAATTTCAATTTTTCAGTACAAATCGGCAATTTCATACTTTGACGCCTAATATAATATTCTGACAGAGGTAATGAATGAAGTTCATGCAACACTGTTGAAAACATTGGATTATGTGTGGCAGAACTCACAGATTTGACAGAATGATAGGTGATACATGATGACGTCACTCGAATCGCCATGACGGTATGGCCCGTTTTAACAATAATAAAACATTTGGTTGCAATATAGAAATAAATAAATAGTGTCGTTAATGTAAGTAATATGATAAAATATATGTCGGAGAAGGTATGTCTGTCTCTCGTTAAGATCAGGCATATTTTAATTACTGTGGGCGTACTATGGGTAGTGTTGGTTATAGCGCAATAGTAAAACGGTTTGCAGTTCTCAGATTACAATTCACGAACAAGTCAGTCACACTAGCGAATCTCACTGTAGGTCCACAACTCAACGATACGGAATGCAAGACAGTTTCTAAGCACATGTTGTTCGTACGATGTCCAATGTTTCGATGATCCTCGAAAGTTCTGCTCACACCACTTTTGTAGCTGTTGCTCTCGTCCCCCCACGAACGCAGGCTAGACTCTGTCTAGCGCCACGATATGGCGCTAGCGTTCTGAATAGTCAAACGAATGACTCCGACATATATATATTTCGACACAAATAGCATCAGCCTATAACGTTCCCACTGCTGGGACACAGGCCTCTTCTCTGTAAGAGGGAGTGGGCCGTAATGGATTACGGCCCACTCCTTCTTACAGAGAACGTGCCACGTGGCACGTGGGCCCAGTGCGGGTTGGTAGATGTCACATGTCTCCGAATTTTGTGGTTCTAGGAAATGCCGGTTTCCTCACGATGTTTTCCTTTACCGTTTTGAGAGCAGTGGTGATAAAATTATTTACACAAAGTAAAACGCCTGCCTGGGTTCGAACCCACGACATACAACTCTTAAGTCACAGCCGTTACCACTGGGCCATCACTCGACACAAATAGACCAGAAGGAAAATTGTTCAATCAGTTTCCCAAATGGGCCACTAGCCTAGTATCTAGTAGATATTCGGGACAAACGCAGTAAGTTTAATTTCCGCGGAACTTTTGAATCAAATTCTGTAGTCCAAAAGATCTCCTTTGAGATTCGCACGGTTACGATTGCGGGTACTGACATAAAACAAAGTGCATTTGGTTCTTAAATAAAATAGTCTGTTGTTCAAGTAAACACTTTGCCTCTAGCCTTCTAAACATTTCTAAGATAATGAGCATGTTAGGGCTTAGACCTTTTTTTTTTTAAATGACCGTTATTAGTTCCATCATAAAGGAGATTTGACAATGAAATGACACCAACTTCGAAATATTAGGTACCTACAGTTACTACAGTGAAATCTATCAGTTGTGACTCGAGATCAAGCTTGACCATCGTTCTAGAATACAGATTCTAGAGAGCACCAAAACAAGGCACAATCCTAATCTGATTGGTTTTGGATCAGCTCTGAAACAACAGTTTTTTCACTAACGCTCATCCACTACTCGTACACTAGAAATATGAGTAACGCTCGCGTGTTTGAAAATTGAGCCAGGCCCACTGCGAGTCGCTTAAGTTTTGTCCGATGGAAAATTAAGGGTCCCCTTGTAGTCGATAATAAGATTTTCGACTACTTCCTGGCCCTCCGTTTCCTTTCGTGAGATAAACGCGAGCAATTTTCTGTTTTATAATACAGGTTGGTGTCTTCGGTGAAATTGGTGTCAAAAGATATGATAAGTAATAAAATAACTCTAGATTTCAGGTCTATCTTGAAACTAAAGAATGTTGGTTCATAAGAAGAACGTCTTAATGATGTTCACGTCACATATCACTTACGAATGCACAAGTTCTCGATAAATTGTTCTTGGGTAATAAGAAGGGAACCTATTTAAGTACCAACTGCAGCACTCCTAACTTAGCCTGCCTAAGGAGTTGTAAGTTGGGATAATCTATCTTTTAAAGATGCATAACCTAGACTATACGCAGAGAAAGGAAATAGACATAATATACAAGACAAAGCGCTTTTCTAAACATGCTTCTTTAGATGTTGGTAAGTTACTTTATTATTTTCTGTTTTGCTTCGAATTTGTCCTTACCAGATAGACAAAGAAAACCAAAGCTTTTTATGTTTTCATATTGATGTTAAAAAGTCGGTACTTACGTTCTGAATAACTCATATTATTAAGTGCCAACGTAGTAATAATAGTTATTCTTTGACGACGTACTAAAGATTCTCACCATTATTTTTCGTTAGTTACTGTAAAATACCACATACCTGCCTAGGCACCTATCTATTAATCTTGAAGGTAAATATTTAAGTTCATTATTAAATACTATAGGCCCCCTTCAGGATGGAATCCGAAACTATATAAAACAGAACAGTGGTTGAATGGTTCATAAGAAAAACACAATTTTTAGTCAGTGTCCAAACCCAAACATTTTTTTTAAAACACCAACCTGTATACAGAACGAATAAGAGTGTTGCACATTAACATCAAATCCAGCAAATAATATTAATGTTACGAGTATGTAGTAAAACAGTACCATCAACAACATTTCATGTAAAGTAGGTTGCCAAGACTTATATATTAGACGTAGATGTAATAATGCACAGCAGCAAGCTTCACAAACCTTACTCGTGATATCGTCAAGGTTGATTGTTCAATAGTCATATATTTCTGTTATGGATTACGCAAAAATGAAACATTTGTTCTAAATTCTAATCTCAACAATCTCCGCCGAAAAAACTGAAAAGCAAAAAATAATAAACCTTTTTTATTTAACCTTAATAACTAAGTTCTTAAACTAATGTAAGTATACACCTAAGTAATTTTGAGTCGGCGCCAAACAATCAATAAACAAAGATCACTAAATTGCCTTAAATGTAAACGGCGCCGACTCAAACTTATTTAGGTATACTTACATTAGTTTAAGAACCTATTTATTAAGGTTAAATAAAAAAGGTTTATTATTTTTTGCTTTTCAGTTTTTTCGGCGGTTTAATTTTTTTGTTAAAATGTTTTTATTTTATAATTTTTTGTGGCTATCGTCTAATAATTGTTTGCCAAAGGGCAGGCATATGTGGCACTGAGTAGAGTAATAATACACAACTCAGCATTAAAATCTGTGAGTGAACTATAAATCACCCCTATTTTCCCACCCTTAGGGTTGGATTTTTTTTTCCAAATTTATATGGTGGTCCCATATAAATTTTGATGCGTGGTCATACATAAAATATATACATATATATAGGTATATATATATATACTCGTCGACTTGAGAAACTCCTCCGTTTTTTTTCGTCGGTTAAAAATATATACTTTTGCGTTTATGTAGCTTACTAAAAAAAAACTAAAGCCATGTGTTTCATATAATGTACGAATTTTCATGAACGTATTAGGGTTTTCAGTATAAACTAGAAGTAAATGTACCTATATATTACCCAAATAACAAACTTTGAATATCAGAATGGTTACTAGTTAGTTATTTACTGTGTATGAAGGTTATTATTGAATATGGTTTGTAGGGAAAGGATTTTAAGAAGTAAAGCAAAGATAGGCAAGGCTAAACATTCATTTAAATTTAGGCTTGTCAGTAATTAACCAGAAAACTAGTCGTCCGTTCGTAGAACTAGGTCATCATGGAGAAGAAGGACCAGAAAATCCATGGAAACAATATTAAAGTATTGTATCAATACATATCTTACGTTGTCATAAATTATCGTTATTTTTATAAACAATTAATCCTAACTCTTGGACAACAGTCCAAGAGAATTCAAAATAATAGCAACATAATAACAATAGCTAGGAATGTTGGCCATAATATGATTTACACAACAACATAGTCATAATAAGCAATAATTAAGGTATAATATCAAACTACTTAACTTACATGACATCTGGTCGATCTATTCCACATAACAACAGCACTAGAACTAACCAACTGAACATCTACCAAGCAACTGCCTTGATAACGTCATTACAATCCTTTCTATATACTACCAACGTCTTTTACGTTTAACATCTACCGCCATTTGGAACCAATCACAGATCATAATATATTTTGCCATAATATCTTCTAACACAGGTAGTAACAAAAAATATTATGTAGTGAAACCGTTTTAAAACATGTTAAGGTAATTAATCAATTTAATAGGAGTTGATTCGTAATTCTTAGACATCATCAAAAAGTATATTAACATCAACTGACAGTATGGTACAATCGTTTGAAACAACCTATTACGAGTATATTAAAATCTAAGATATACCACAAGTACTCGTATAATCAAATATTACTTAATCATTTATAGTAATAATATCTGTGTTTTTGTAAACACAATATCTAGTCAAATTAGGTACTTCTACGTTGGTCCCAAGCTTCGTAAATGTGACAGATGCCATTATCCAACAAACAATATTCTAATATTATAATTATATCAAAATGAAATATCTAATAAACGCTTCTAAAATTAAGCGACGCCATTTCTTCTTTCAGCTTTTTGGGACTTCGCGAAGTGCTGATTGTATAAATCGACGTATTTTAGGGCGCATTCCACCAAACTTTTATACACAGAATAAGTCTTCTACTGTGAGTAAATTTTGAATTTTTGACGAAGTTATTCCATATTAGAACTATCAGACGTCAATTTTATTCCACGAATAAAGGATATCGGACTTTGGTAAAATCAGCCCTTAGTGATATAACTACATCTTATCCTGAGAATTTAGGCTCTATCCACGCCGAAGCCATGAGGGTTTTGGAATTATGGCGAATGCTTCGAGAGAAGGTAGGCAAAGGTTTCGTCGTATTTGCTTTTTGTTTTTGGGCCGTCTTGGCGGATTAATAGCTTGGGCTCAGTTTGAGCTCTCACGAATAATAGATTTACCAGTTTCCCTCGGTTGATGTAAAATTAATAAAGCGTCAAAAGTGCGATAGTCGATTTTGGCGATCAAGTAATTGTTATCTGACGTTGTTGAGCTATTATGAGAAATGAACTCCACGAGGTCTAATCTTCTTAACTTGTTGGTGAAATATATCAGTCAATCAATCACATTTCTTGTGTCGATTAATGAAAGAACAAAACCATCCGATGTACCTAAAGCGTTTCGAAATAGAATACTTAATTAAAAACATTATAGAAAGTGAAAATGATTATTAAAATTAGTTAAAGTTTTTCTAAGTCCCTTAACTTCGCTTCAAGAGCTATGTCTACCCCGTATGGGGAAGGGCGACTACTACGATCCGTTTTGATATATTATTACGTGAATGTTTTGGCGGCAAACGTATCCGTATTTATTCAGCGTGGGCGTTGCAACTGACGGCCACTTGAGCCCACTCGTCTTGTAGTCTACCCACATCCACTGAAAGCGTGTTTTTACCGAGCCACAGTTTTTACCTTACAATAATTGTTTGTTTATTTTCCGCGTGGATTATTAATGTTTTGTCTTTAATTTTGAAGGTGTATTTTTAACATTCCGTTCGTCGGCCCTATGTCTGTTATTACAACATTTCCATAAATTGCCCTGAAACAGGAAGATAAGAGTTCGTACACATTTTGACATGAGCGAAGCTTTCAACTGTTTACGGCCCCATGAGGTAGATTGACCGCTCATCGTTGCGGTCTTGTGTGGCACAACGACGGCGGATTGGGACCACACACAGTTTCACAATGGTCGGTGCAGTGATAGCATCCATTTGGCTACAGAACCCTAAACCCAATGTCCTAGTTATAAACTCGTCCTATTCCAGTACCGGATTAAACGGAATTACGATGAGTTCCGTGTCTAGCTCCACACATGAGCTCAGCGGTGTGCACGCTGCTTTTCCCGTTGAGAGGTGGTTTGCTAGTGTTGAGGTGGGATGAATTTCAGATAGTCCTCGTACTTAATCCGCTTCACCGCACTTGGTTAAGATGCATTTCAAGAATCACCTAATGTAGTTACTAATAAATACGACGAATTTGTGTGGGTATGTATTATGAAATAGCTCCAAACAAAAAAAAATAACAAAGTATACTGTTACTATGTTTTATGTAGCATAATCACAGTTTTTATAATGCGAGTTAGCGACATGTTTTTTATGAGACGCCAAAAACTTATTGTACCATCATTTTACTACAACCGGCATCGCACCTCGTGCCTTATATTTGAGACTAGCAACCAAAATGTACCTAGGTACTATTGCATTTTCAATAACCTATAGAGAAGCAGACTAAAATCTATATTTATCTTAATGTTGCAGAGTATTGTTTTTGGCAATGGGTCGCGCAGCATCAACGGACCGGAATAACCACGTCCAAAACACAATATCGGCCTTACATTATGTTTACAGCACACTGAGCTAACATAGGACACATTCATTACAAAACCCCATCATGTGAGGTAGTGTAGTTAGATAGTGATTTGTAGCCCTTGGGGGCACATAGGCTTTCGTAACTACCCTCTCGAATGCTAACGCTATTTTTACAGTCGGTTTGTTTTTTAATGCCTCTACTCGTGCCCTACTTAAAGTAATGATAGCAATTAATAATGTTCGCTTAAGTGATTATTGATTATTGCCTGCCTCGTTGGTGTAGTGGTGGTAAGCGATGCTGCTGAGCATGAGGTCCTGGGTTTGATTTCCAGTTCGGGCAAAGTGTTATTGGTTTTTTCTATTAGAAGTTTCTCAGTCGCAGCCAGATGTCTGGATAGTGCCCGGTTGATGGCTATAGACTTAAACATAACTGGCGAAATGTGGGTGTACTATAAGTACACCCCTGCCTGCTCGGGGATTACAGGCGTCATGTTATGTTATGATAATTGATTATTCCTACATCGACACGGTAGGAACTGCCCACCACTTAATTATTATATGTATGTACATTTGCTCGATATTGGTTTTTCTTACAACACCGTCTATAATAATTGTACATTATTTGTACCTACACCCATCACAATAAGAAAATCTACAAAAATGCCCAACGTAAGTTATTTGAAGTCTGGAAAATAAGCTAGCCATGATATTAGATAATTCATTAATTAACTTCTTGTTGTATTTTTTAACTGTTTCAAATGTTTGATCATTTGGGTACGTCAAAAGCTTTTTTGCGGTGCAAATTAAATAGCATTGATGGCCATTCAACATGAGACTTTAGAGAAAAAATATATTTTATGTCGAAAGAAGAATGGCAGGACTCCATATAATTTGGGTGTTGCATTTATACTTCGCGTACATTCGTACAAATACTCTCAAAAGATACATCTCGGTCAAATTTAGATAAAAGAAAATCATAGCATATTTTTTATATTGGGTTTCGCCAGGAAAACTTTGTTTAAAGAGCAACGGTGGCTCACTTTATACTGACCCCATGACAGATTACTAAAGAGTATAATATGCTGTAAAATGTACGACATTAAAAGTTGGCGGGAATTAATAGTTCCAATAATTACAACGAAAGAGGAAAGTAGCAGTAGTAGTCGAGTTTATAATTACACCTCCTACACGTTCGTCTTCGTGTCCCATCATGCTCTATGCACTTCTTTACAAAGCAGTCATAATTTTGATTTGACAGGCCTGTTGGTCTAGTGGTTAGTGACCCTGACTGCTATGCTGGAGGTCGTGGGTTCGATTCCCACCCAGGACAAATGTTTATGTAATGAGCACGATCATTTGTTCTGTGTCTGGGTGTAATTTATCTATAATATTTATGTATTTAGAAATATATAAGTATGTTTATCAGTTGTCTAGTACCCATAACACAAGCTCTGCTTAGCTTGGGACTAGATGGCGTTGTGTGATAGTTGTGGAATATTTATTTATTATTATTTATTTATTATAATTTTGACGTGTTTCTTGATGATCGACATTTTTTTTAAATTATGATCTTAAACGTACACAATGTAAAGCATGGCAAATCAAAAATACGTCTTACATGAACTATGCACAAGGTTATATCTGTCTTACATGAACTATGCACAAGGTTATATCTGTCTTACATGAACTATGCACAAGGTTATATCTGTCTTACATGAACTATGCACAAGGTTATATCTGTCTTACATGAACTATGCACAAGGTTATATCTGTCTTACATGAACTATGCACAAGGTTATATCTGTCTTACATGAACTATGCACAAGGTTATATCTGTAACTATCTGCAGGATTCTAACCTTTTGGCTTGTCTGTTGAATTTTCATGATGACCTCACTATTGGCTTCAGCGCCCTCGAAAACCAAGAAAATGACACCCATGTCGAACATTTTTAAAATTTTCGTAGCCGCCATCTTGGATTTACATTTTGCCTCACTATTTATGGAGGGCATATACCTATCGCTTTATCGTTACGTGCCAATTTCCACCACTGTACTCCTACCGCAAACCCCGTTAATGAACTCCGTTCCGAAAATTCTAACAAACTATATTTTCGGCATTACAATCGTTCCCACCAAACCTCAACGCAATTATTAATATTTTTTAAATATTCAATGTACAGTTTTACCTTCTCGCTTAATCTTCAAGTATGTATAAATTATGTAGTCGATGATATTGATTATGGTGCAAAGAGTTTAATCCAATATATAAAGTCCAATGAGTTTATGTTTGCTCAGCTAAAATGTAATGTTCATCAACAATATATCAGCAAATAACTTGGTCAAACATTAAATGTTAATTCACATTCATATTCATACAGATAACCAATAAGATAGATAGTATATTTGCGTATTTATCAAAGTTTCATAAGCAGATTTTCATTCATGGAAACGCCAGCACGGGTTTCATCAACTGTTACAAACTGTAGCCATATATGGCGTCTCATAAACACGCGATAAATAGTCGTCAACAACTACCGTCGTAGTTGTCGACGACTATTTATCGCGTCACTCTTTGTTTGCAAACGATCTATAATGGTACGTGCCTGCCTACTAAATTCCAACCCGAATAAATGAAAACCGATTTCAGACTAGCTTACGCAAACGCATGGCTTAAAAGTAGGAATATTAATTATTATTCATTTATACACTTTCCGAAATGCGGAACGTTACGGATAAAACATGAAAGCTTTGGTTCTGTCGCAGATAGTATGCAAACCTCACGTGCGACCGTGCTTGGCTTAGTTGAAACAGAATACAGCTCCGTACGAAACTAAAGAAGCAATAGCCCCATGTAAAGGATCAAAAATACTCATGAAAGAAAGTAATAATACATTTTAAAAACAATGTTTATTGCATATATAGTATCATTATCTGCGATAACAGGTTTAAGACTGGTTCCACTTTTTCTTTCTTTAATTTCATTAAAAGCTCTATTAATTTGTCGTAATCACCTGATTTTCTTAATTCTCTAATTACATGTTCCTTTGATTTCGCATCATACCCGTGATATACTTTTGTCCAAAGCGTTTTTAAAATCATTCCATCTAATGTTTTACGATCGTACTTTTCCGCGTTAACCTGTAATAATAATAAATTGATTACTTTCAATGAATATCTTAAGGTTTTTTAAATAAAGCAACGAGTAACTGAAATAGTTACACAAAATGCTAACAAAGTTCGTTGCACATCTCTTATCCGAAAAAGAAAAGAGCGACGTAGGGGCCATACTTTTATTAATTTTACCCCAAACAGTTTTCTTTTACAATTTGAAACGATAGATATACACAAGCAGCAGAATAACCCACTGCCCACTGCTCACACACACAGGCTTGTGGGGCGTAATCCACAACACGGGTCCAGTGCGAATTGGTGGATGCCTTCGATTTTTTTATTCTAGGACATGCCAGTTTCATCACGTTTGTTTTCCTTCACTGATTTAAGAGCAGTGGTGATAAAATAATGTACACAAAGTAAAGGGGTGAGTTGGAACCTAAGACCTACAACTCATAAATTGCGGCCGTTTCCGTTAGGCCAAATTTGCTCTAACAGCAGAATGCAATCGGTAAATTCGACTTCACATAACAGAGCCCCTGTGGCCTAATGGATAAGGCATCGGCCTCCTAAGCCGGGGATTATGGGTTCGAGTCCCACCAGGGGGTGCACGCGAAATGTTGTATAAGCATACCACGTTTCGCATTTTGTTTTCAATCTCTTTTTTCATATATTTTCGATCATTTCTGCTAATATTATTTAATATATCAATTTCGTGAGCGAGAAGTGGTACTGCATACTGCAGCATTGGCAAATGCTACATTATAATTTTATCACGAACGACCTTATTTATAGCAAATTCCACCTTATTTTTAACCTGAAAGGTTTTTATTTCATTAGTTTTGAATTTTGAATCTAAAAGTGTCATGTCTTTTAAACGTATCTTAATCGATGCGTAACAAAAATACCTACATAAAATTTATAATAGGGAACACCAAAGACGTCACGTGGACGTCACGACGTAGTCCTTTTTAATCCCCGACGCAAAAACGACGGGGTGTTATAAGTTTGACGTGTCTGTGTGTGTGTGTTCATGTGTGTGTGGGGGGTGAGTGTGGGTGTGTATATCTGTCTGTGGCATCGTAGCTCCCGAACGGATGAAACGATAATAATTTTGTTTTTTTTTGTTTGAAAGGTGAATTTGTCGGGAGTGTTCTTAGCTATATTTGAGGAAAATCAGTCCAAGATGGCCGCCGCGATAAAATGGCGGATTACATATTTTTTCACAACTCCCTCAATATGGGTATCAAATGAAAGGGCTTGACCAGTAGAATACTATACACTATGATAAATTTCAGATCCAAGATGACCGCCACCACAAAAATGACGAATTACATTTTTTTTTGACAACTCCCTCTATATGGGTATCAAACGAAAGGGCTTGACTAGTAGAATACTATACACTATGATAAATTTCAAAACCAAGATAGCCGCCACCACAAAATGGCGAATTACATTTTTTTTTTCACAACTCCCTCTATATGGGTATCAAATGAAAGGACTTGACTAGTAGAATACTATACACTATGACACATTTCAAATCCAAGATGGCCACTACCACAAAATGGCGAATTACAAAAAACCTGATTAAATACCAAATTACCTGATTAAATACCAAATTACCTGAATCTTAAAACGCAAGAAAATAAAAGAAATGAAATAACAAGGAGTCCCTACAAAAAGCATAAAATAAAAATAAAAAATTAAAATTTAAACCCCTCCCCCCCCCCCCCCCCACCACCACCAACGTGAAACCCTATAAAAAGAAAAAAATAACCTTTAAATTATGACCCTACGTAAGTACGTATGACATTTTTTGATTAAATATTGTCCTGTCGGGGGACCGCTACTATTTTAAACTTTAACTGAACGTTTGGCTAATAATTAGAGCGGTCCCGCGACGGGACAACATTTAATCAAAAAATTTCATACGTACTTAGGTAGGGTCATAATTTCAAGGTTATTTTTTTCTTTTTGTAGGGTTTCACGTTGTCGGGGGTTTTTAAAATTTTTATTTTAATGTTTTTAATAATAATATTCGGTCTGTGTCTTTTGCTAAGGTTTTATTACTCTACTATATCTTATTTTACTTACAAAAATTACAACCTGATCGATCAAGCGAAGAAAATCCCCTTTTATTTCGCTACAATACTAAAATATCGCTGTTTTATTATATTGTCAAAACAAAAATGATCGAAATCATCAAACTAGATGAATTCGATAATTATAACGAATATTTTTTTATTTATTTATCAATTTCTGGTGAATGTTTCAAACACGATGACTATTACTGGCCTATAGCAGCCAGTAAATATATAATTTAAACAAGTTGTTTTAAAGCTATCATGGACTTGAAAGTTAATTCAGAACATTATTGAAATTATTGTTTCACTTCAAGCCTATAATAGTATAAACTTTTTGTTTTTCTTTATTCGTTGATCTATTATTTGTACTACAAGGATGAATTGGTCCCACAGAATTTAGAAGCCGTAATAAATTCATTTGTGAAACGAATAAATAAAAGTCGGGATCCCTTCTTTTCGCATAATATTGTTTTTCCTAATATACTTTGGCATAACGATTTTGGTATAATTTGTTTTGCCATATTTTTTTTGGCATACAGTTTATGTTGGCATAATTATCTTGAAGGCTAATTTGTTTTGGCATAAATTTAATTCGCATAATGTTACTAGCCTTAATGAGTATTTTGACTTTACAATTGTATTTAGGCTTACAATTATTAGGTATGATGTTTCCTGATATTTACCTACTACAGTTATTGAATCATATGGGTTAGGTTAGGTTAGAACAGTGACCATCCCCTCTATTGTTGGTGTTGTAGGTTGTGGTTTGGGTTAGATGAGGTTATAACAGTATGATGTTTCCTGATATTTACTAATTCATTACAGAATATTGAATTTTTTTTTTAAAGGATTAAATTACAACTTTGCAATAATACACTTAGTGACACAATAGTTTTATGACACCACCGTCCACTTAGAATAATAATACAATGATTTATTCTACCTACAAAGTTTAAAGCCTACAAATTTAATTAGAGCAATATTGTATAAAAATGTGTAGTATTAGTGTCTAACATTTTAGGAACTTTTTATTTTGCTTATTTGTTATGCCTATAAAAAATATGTTTTAATTTATGCTTTAGAATGTTATGCTTAATCATTATTATGATTAGAGAAATTATGCTTAAAAAATTATGCGTAAGCTGTTATGCGTAAATAATGTTATGCGAAAGTATAATTAGGAGAAACAAAAGTATGCCAAGTTATATTAGGTCTTAGAATTTTATGCAAATGCATAGGGAACCATAAAAGTCGATAATATTTTATAATTTTTACTTCAATATTATCAGACCAACGCGGACTAAAATTGAACAGCATTTAGCCGCGCTATGAATACAGCGGGTGTGCGGCACATTGCATTCGCAGCTGGGGTACGTTTGTGTAAAGCAAACAGTAACAAATTGTTTTTAAATAAACGTTTTGCTGTTATGTCAACCCCCATCTTGTCAGTAAAATATATTTTTGCGGTGCACTCACCAAAACTATGTGAAGGAACACTGATAACAAAAGAATGAAAGTCGTGCTATGAGCCATATCGAGTTACTTACACTACGAAGGTTTGTACGTAACTGAGACTGGATGGCAAAAAGAAAAGAATGAAATTTCAAGAATGGACTAAACATCCTTTACGTAATGGCATCCATTTCTCTCAATACGTATGGGGTTTTATGCAACAATGATCCAAGCAGATTTAGCAATTAATAATTTTGACTGCAAAGTATAATAATTTAGTTTTAACATATCAGTTACCGGTAAAACGAACAGTAGAGGTGACTTTGAAAACCTTGGACGACTTTTTATAATAAAACTTTATAAAAATGTTTTACTTTTAAACTTTACTTGTAAAATTAACGCAGCTGATTATTTTATTCATCTATTGGGAACTTAAGTCGTCAGGCTATATGTTTTTCTACTCGTTAGCTATTCCTGAGTAAATAAAATAACAATGCAAAGTGTTTAACTGGTTTCTTTTTTGTCAAAATGCGTAGATTAATAAATGCGTGACTCTAAACGGCAATGAAAAAAATTGATGTTTTAAGAGCAGCCTCATGTTTCATGTATATTCATTAATGAACAGGTTTTAATTTTTTAAAATTAAAATCTGTATATCTATAGAAATAAATAAATTTAATGTCTCTGTTTGTAATTTCTAAATAACATATTTTTACTAAATGCATATGAAAGTATATATGTATACGGTACTTATAACAAAAATAAAATATTTTTTTTAATTTTTGTCTTTCGTCTGTCTGTTGGTTCCGGCTAATCTCCGAAACGGCTGGACCGATTTTGACGGGATTTTCACTGGCAGATAACTGATGTTAGTAGGAGAAGGAGTAACTTGGCTACTTTCCGATATCCACGCGCGCGAAGCCGCGGGCAGAAGTTAGTCAAACATAAATATATTTTGCGCATGAAAACAAACAGCAATTCTCCAAGAGACGAAAATAAAATTTATTTGCAATAAGTGAGCTTCGTCCTCTACCTTTCAAGACTTATCCAACTTAATCGAGCTTATAAGCAACAGTAACAAACGTTTTATTTCTTATTCTTCGTCTAGCGTTTCCCCAATTGTTTTACTGCGCCTTTACGAGTCGGTCCTAAGGAATTACTTAAGGTTTCGGCAGTGGGTATAATTTTACGAGCGACTACCGAAGCTATAAGTATCTTTTGCGATTGTATAGTCAGATAGGTAGGCACATTATGTAAAAGATCTCGGTTAAAATAAAGTCAAAATTGTAATTTGCATGGTTCAGTTCTGTTGATCGTCATACTCATTGTCTAAAATAATTTGAATCTCAGTGCGCGCACGTATAATTTTACTAGGAAAACCAATACTAAGATTTACGCGTCATCGGTGTTATTAAAATGAGGCGAAAACATTGGTGTTTGTAAGAAGTTGTAATTCATATAGGATTAAACACCGCTGAGGGGAATATTTGAATGCGCGTCAAATTATTTTTTAAACTTCAAACGATGCGGACCTCTTTTAATAATTGAGCTTCTATAAATTTTTTGGTGTTTTTAAAAACTATACGTCGGCGGAAAATTCCCATTTCGATCTTTTTCGCGGTGCTATTAATCTGATTGATTTTTCTGATTTTCAAAACAGAAAGGAAATTTTTATTGGACAAGAAGCTCATTGTTGATTTTTTCATGGATCAAAATAGTTTTAAAATGTTACACATTTCGTATTTCCATTGAACCCAAAATAGATTTTGCCTGTACCAAATTTCATTTAATAGCAGTTAGCTTCTGATTCTATATAGGTTCACCTGAAGACAATTCAAATTACTTAAACAGTAGGTATATCACATAAACTAACTGTTTAAACACATCTATTATGTGTTTAAAGAAGTGCCTAAGAGATCTGTCTATTGGACAGAGCCAGCTAGCAAAACTGATGTCCGATGATAGCAGGGTCGTATACGCCAAACCTGAGCTGTTGAGGGAGATCAAGAGGGTTTGTGGACATTTAAACACATCAATCAGTAGCCAGATTTGTGACAGAAATCTGGCAAACAACCCAAGAACTAGATCAACGGAAGCCATCCAGAACGTTAGCTTGTAAGCGATTAGGATGGCTCTGAAACAACTTCAAAATAACGGGGCGCCGGGTGATGACGGAATTACGGCCGAGCTCCTGAAAGTCGGCGGAAAACCCGTTCTTAAGGCCCTGTAGAAGTTGTTCGGTTCCGTCATACTCGAGGGTTAAACGACGTGGAACAGAGGTGTGGTGGTACTTTTCTCTAAAAAAGGATGACAATCCTTCTTACGAATCACCATCTGCCATCACACTTCTGGGCCATATCTACAAGCTGTTTTCCAGAGTCATCGCGAACCGTCTCACGAGATTGGATGACTTTCAGCCTCACGAATGGGTAGGATTCCGTAAAGACTTTAGTCCTGTTGACCACATAAAAACGCTACAGCAGGTTATACAGAAGACCGAACAGTATAGCGTGCCTCTCTGCTTAGCGCTTGTGGACTACCACAAAACCTTTGATTCGATCGAGACTTGGGATGTACCTACTGCAATCTCTCCAACAGTCCAGATTGACTATCAATACATTTAGATGCTGAAGTGTCTATACGAAAACGTTAGTATGTCAGGCTTTCTTATTAAGACTTCAAGACCAGACCAAGAAACCTATCCTTCTGCAGCGAGGTGTTAGACTGGGAGACGTTATCTCGGCACAAAATGGGAATTGTTATGGGGATTATTCATTGTAACGTTCAACACACAGTCAATAAGACCAAGATAAAGATACCTAAGTAGGAAAGGTGGTTGTCCAACATATTATTAGAGATACAGCCCTATGACAGACCGACAGAAGAAGGCTTGTAACAGCGTCAGCACCCTTTGGGTAGGTACGAAACCCTAAAGGCTTGGAAGTCTTTGTTTAATTTACTAATACTGAGACAATGACATGAATATGAGGAGAATTAACTATAATTAATTCAGAAACAGAATAAGACTTACCTAATGAACACTACATACAATTAAGTAAATTTAAAAAAAAAATCTGCTATGTGCAGTTTGAAAAAATACCTACATACATAAATTCAATAACTTATTTACACGGAAAGCTATAACGACAAAGCGAATACAAAGCTAAATGTCTGTCTCGTGACATTGTAATAATAAGAAGAATTTAATTTGAACAAAATGTTTTGTGTCAATATTAGGAGTTCTTCGCGACTCTTCAAGCAGTATCAAAAAATGTTTGATCGCATTTAAATTAATTTTATTGAATAAATATAACAAACGATAGAAACATGTGAGCTAACGACAAAAGTTATAGTAATACCCTCTTTAGAGCTTAACTTGAAAAAAGACAATTACTTTTGACTACATAAGTTGCCGAAATCCTTTCTTCAGAAAAAACTTCCTGATCAAGTTTACTGTTAACTTAATTATGTCGCGTGGTTATGATCATAGATTTAATGTAATCAAAATATAAATTTAATCTACATTCTATTAATGATTTCGAACGTGGATCCACGCGAGACACAATGGCTTTTGAATTGTTCCTGTAATTACGGCATTCAACTGGTTAACAGCTATGATTTTCGCCGAATACCAATATGTTTTTGGCATACTGTAATCAAAACGCGAGTACATTTAGTCTATGCTGGTAGAAATGCTTTCCGGCGATTTCACAACAACCGTTACTTGCTAAGTATAAGCGCTCATCTCTCTCAATTTTATTTTGTTTACTTTTAATATCAGCCGATCATAAGCCTCTTCTGTAAACTAAGTTAAAAGGTTTCCAGTAAAGTTTTGTGACTGAATGCGAGGAACGTAAAGTGAAGAGACAAGACACGGCTAAAACCAAATTCAATATATCAGTTGTTGTTGATATTTTGGTTACCTACACAGACAAACGGCACACCCTACACGCGTACCCGTTAAAAGTATTTTTGCTTTTATCCTTTCGCGGAAGAATTCCGATCATGTGTGGTTAAAACCATTCAAGCCTTTAGGGCTCTATAAAAGGTAGGTTGAAGAATGTCTTCATACGAATTCACCTAGCACTATTGTTGCAAACTGCGATTTATTCAGTCATACTCTGAAATATAATGTGTACCAGGTAACGAATGGCATAACTCTGTGGCATGATTGATTGATTGAAGACTGTTTTCCTAAATTATCTGTTACCTAAAATTATTTTGAACATTTCAAAATAATTTTAGGTAACAGATAATTTGGGAAAGCAGTCTCAGTTACCCAGTCCAATCTGGTTTCAATTGAACCGAATATTTTAGAATTTTAGTAAAAATATTACGGCAAAGTGCCTTTATAATAAAAAATAAACATTCCGGCACTTAATTTAATCATAGCCTTTTTTCTGTTCTAATATTACTCCACTTTATGTAATGGTATTTACCAAGTGAAAAGTCATAGGCACAGGCTAGTCACCCGTGCGATTTGTTTCGTTTTTTGTCGAATTTATATTTAAAATCTAAGATAGTAATGAATACTGACTATCCGTTGGTTTTAAACCATTTTGTTACATTGACAATATAAGGAATAACGAAACGCCCTAATCGTTTTTTATGTGCCAACTACTAAGTTGGAATATAAATACAACACGTTATACACCTTAATAATACGCATTACTTATGCATACCGACACAAATAAACATTATAACATTACGTAATACATCTTTAATCAGTATAAAGAGTTATTTAAACGTCCTCAGTGCGGCGTTTCATAAAGTCGGTACATACGCAGTTTTTCTCCTAACCAAACTAAACTCTCTTATCTGAAATAGCTCTTCAAGCTCAGCTGGATTGTTTATTTCAATTTTATTTGCCCCGCCAAACACAGAACTTTACTTTGTTTATATTATACACTCTTGTACCGTGTAATCCTTTTGTGACTTTTATCTGGTTAATTTGGTGAAAATGCGGTAAATCGATACAAAGGTCCGACTTGTGTGTTAACAACATTTGTTTAATGCAGGCATCGGTATCTACGGTTTTACCGGGACTTTTAATTACCTAATTAAGGAAACTGGGTGGAAGTAACCAGTGCCTAAGTACATCGCAGACATTTAAACATAAACTACGTTCATTTTCGGTGCAATTAACGTCCATTAACATTCAGTCTTTCAGGAAATTGAGAAAGTAAAAGAGCAATTCAATTAACTCGCCCAGCTAATATTGAGTATATTATTTGACGTCCACAAAATATATTTTTAAGGGCAAACTTTGTGAGACACAACAGTGTTTCTTAGTAATACATGTTCACACAAAGCTCGGCTCAGCTGTAAGGACTGTAGGGTCTGTAGGTAGGTAGGTAAGAAAGGATATAAAATATTACAAAAAGAAGGGTCAAAATATGTGCTGCCTAGATGGCTAGATTGTCTACCTACATGTAAAGGGAAGGTGATTATGTTAATGACCGCATGGTGGCTATAAACAATGTGATGGTAGGGGCGACAATGTTCTGGCTGGATATTTACGGTTCAATCATTTTTTTTTGTTTTTTACATTGTTATAAGATACGTATAATAAACTCGTGTGTGATGGTTTTATAAATAACTTAACTTCACAATTCGGTTGTCATAATATCTAACAATTGACATACCCACCATAGAAAGATATAATATAAACTCGCCCTTGTTAAAATCCTCTGTTTAGCTGTTCAAGTAAATTTAATGAGCTTGACAGTTGAGGTTGCAACTAGAAGAAAACATGAAACCAATTATAGACATGTCAATAAGCTTTTTATATTAACAACTGTGAGCAAGCATTCCTGTTATCGTTCATTTTACACCTTAACCACTGGTCCTTTGTTTGTGTCAAAAACACGATCATAAAATATGAGCGTAGTTCTTTGCTTTTCGCTTTAGTTTCATTTTAGATAAATCCAATCGAAACAAAACTTAACTTTATCCGAATTTTATTAGAAATTTTGACTATCCATATTTTAATGTAATTGATATGAAGAGTACCTTATCTATTACTACACATCATGGTTAAAACTCTGTTGTTATAATCTAAACTAAAGTAAATGGAAACAGTTGGTACGAATAGGGGTGATGAGATGTTTGATTTTAACTTTAAAAATATTGTTTGCAAACAATATTATAAAAAAGTAAAAGCTTCGATAATCTCATTTTACAATGCCTTCTTAGTAATTACATTATTTGTTCGAATATTTCTAATATAAGTCATCATCCCTATTGCAGTGGGATAAAATTTACTTTAGCAATTGGCAAACTCTAGCTCAAGCTTGTGTGTAGACGCGTGGATGCGGGTGTCGGCGAAATTAACGAGGAACGTTAAAGATAAGCAAGCTTGAAGGGGAGAGGCTACGAGACTAACGGGGGGGTCTCGGCTAGACCATGGCGTGAAACCGGATGAAAAGTGACGCTGGCATCGGATGAAATGTGACTATACAAATGGCGCGGCCGAGACACGCGATGAAAAATCACAAAGCGAAATAAATTACGAGTTGAACTGAAAAGTGCTTCGCATTCCATTGTCGCGGAAATCGGACTTATCCTCGCTCGTAACGTTTTATAACTTTTTGAAAAACATTAATGTTGTTCAGTCGCTAGGACGGGACTGTCGTTATTTTATTTTTGATTGCAATAGCTATGTTACACGCTCGAGTTTTATGCTAAAATGCTTCTGCGTTTGACATAATGGGTTCACAATTTTGCCCCAATTGGCCAATTCGATTATTTCAACTATTCGAATTATCCTTAAGGCGAGGTTGCAGTACTTTTTAACTTTTTTAAACTGCTGTAAATCTATCAAAATAACATATTGCACAAAAAGAAGTTTCTTAAAAATATTTTAAGAAACTTAAACATATTGTGAAGCGTTGTTTGAAGATAAAAACGTGAATTAAAATAATTGGTTCGATAAAATAAAAATCATAGAGATGATCCTAAATCGCTATTTAAAACGTGTACCTTGAAGAGATTACATCGTTAAACCATGTAAAAGTTATACTAAAAGATAAGGCTTATTGTTTTTTAGAGCTTGGCGAGAACACATTTTATAATATCCTTATTATTTTTAACTATGAAACAATTATACACAAAATCTAGCATTCAAGAGCTCGCAACGGCCGGCAGTGCCCGCCGAGACGTCATCGAGATTCGACGCTCGCCGTTTGTTCCGCAAAAATTCCCCCGCGTTTGCGCTTTCTAATAGGGTTTGTTGTAAATAAATAAGTAAGTAGATAACCTACTTATTTACAGTAAATGATTTCGTTGCATGACCTAAAGTTCCAAACATTATTTACCTACAATCATTGCTTAGACGCGCCACAATACAAAATAGTACAGTAGGCAAGATTTACTGAACTGATTGAATTTGTTCAAACGATTATTTTGTTTGCTCAATAACTTTGACATATCGTATAGTATTATAAAATATCTTATAAATTCAAGGTATAATTTTAACGACATATAAATCAAAATAAGAAAAAAGGTTATTTTACGTGTGATCCTTCAATTACATGATACAGCAGTATGCACATATATCTTTATGGATAAAAATAAACGACAAAAATAAAAATTCAGAAATAAATTATGAATGAAAACAGATATAGGAAAAGTAAAAAAAACTAACATGTCAAGAATGACCATAATTATTAAAATATTGTGTAAGGGATAAAAATAAACATTGAGAAAGTAAATGATTAAATTTGAGGGAAAAAAATTACGTGATTGTGAAGATTGAGCATTCACATTACAATTGATTAGTGTAATAATTATTTCCCATTACATTGTTGACTATTGGAGAAAAGTGTATTTTTAGGTGGATACAAAAATAATTTAATCTTTTGTATTTTGAAATTGGAAGTTTTATGTCCAGGTAACATATAAATGTATGTTTAATTGATTACAAAACAATACAAACAAAGTAGTACAGCAATTTTATTTCCTCTTCCTGCAATATTCCCGAACCCTACTACCATTACGGTGCATTGTGGCATGTTCAAACGCAGCGGTAGCATCGGCTACCTCGGCGCCCGGCACGCGCTCGCTCGCTGCGTCTATACGCTCGAAACATATCTATTATGCGGGGAGTGAGGAAGCGTTTTCATACCTACACAGCGCACTACAACACGGCCTTAAATTTATATTTTATTGCGTTTGAGTCAAATTGTGGAGAATATAAAAAGTAGGCACTTTGAATATAGTTTTCCCGATAGTTTCCTTAAATCAAAAGTAACTGATTTCACATAATAGTACATTTCAGCTCGAGCCGAAAGGTGAGGGCTCATCGGAGTTGAGAATGCTATGACAAAATATTTAGTCTGTTATGGCTTTCGTCACTTTATATTCGCCGGAGATACTTAGCTAGCAAATTCATGTAATTTTTTTTTCGTTACTGGTTAGCTATATAAAATCATTCACTAATTACAGATTCCAAGTATATATATAAAAAAAAAATAGATTCTGCCCCAATACATTCAAGCATTCAACATGAAATGTTTTCACTCAATAAATTTATAAGTAAGTAGTATAAATATGTCTCATATAGTCTTCGACAAAACTCCTAGTATACAGAGGTTATCATACGATTTTTACTGTCGGTTCCAAAGAAAAACATTTCGGAGGCGGTAACGCCTTCGAAATGTTTTTTAGATATTTGTATTGTGCACATTGTATTGATTGCGATATTCGAATCTTTGTCTTATATTCTATCCATTAATGGCGATAAATTGGTGATTTTGACAGACTCCAAAAACTCTCTGCAACACTAGGCTCGGCTCACATGCGAGGTATTTCGACAGCCCCCGTGATATATGAATTGCTCTTAAAGCTTCAGTCTAATTCCAAAACGGTATGTCTTCAATGGATTCCGTCGCATTGTTAGGTAGAGGAAAATTATATGGTTGATAGGCTCGCCAAACAAGCGTGTGCTGTTGGCGTTCCCATGAATACTACTATATTGTGTTTGGACTATTATGGTAAGGTTAAAAGAAAGTGTTTGGGTCTTTGGCAGGAATATTTTGATAAAAGATCAAAAGGAAACGGGATATGGTATCAAACTATCCAGCCAGAGATTTATCGGGTTCCGTGGATGGATTGTGACCTCAGCAAAAACCTAGTTAGCCTTAAGACTTTGTTCCGAACATTTTCCTTCAAATAAGCTTTATTACTTAATAAAGAAAGCTTTGTCTGTAAATTATGATGACTGTGGGTGGAGTGGTTGATGATGTCTTTCATAATCTGATGGAGTGTATTCGGAATGAAAACACTAGAATTAATGTTTTAGGATGATATAAAAGGTAAGAAGGCTATATTGAAGGCATCAATACAGCCTTGGCATGTTGTGCAATCCTTGCTTTTCCAATGTCTTATAAGACTAAAAGATTGTATACAAAAGGCATGAAAATTATAAAAAAGTTCGGACGTCTCTGACTTGTATATGTATATTATACAGTAAAACCCGCTTAATACGATTTCCCACATAATACGCCAATTTACGTCAGTCCCTGCAACTTGTGGCATATTTCCATACACTTTATCACGTTTATCACGATTCGTTATCCCGTTTAATATGTCATCACAACAAGATGTCGATACATGGATGGCAACACTTCCTGCAGTTGCAAAATTATGAACCGAGAAACGTTTTTACGGCAGACGAATTCGGTTAATTTTTTAAATTGATGGCAGATAAATCTTATGTTTTCAAGGGAGAAACTTGCCAAAGTGGTGGCAAAGTAAACAGAGACTGACATTCCTGGTCTGGGCCAATACTGATGGATCGGAAAAGTTACGTTTGCTAATGATTGATAAGGCGAAAAATCCACGTTGCTTCAAAAACGTAAGATCCGCTCCCTGTAAAATTCTGTTCATTGATAACGCAAGTGCTCACTCTAAAGATGTTGAGCTAAGAAATATCAAGTTTGTTTTCTCACTTTAAAATTCCCCTATCTCGCCTAATACGCTTTCTCGCTTAACACGCTTTTTTTGGTTGGGTCTCTTTGAAATTGTCTTAAGCTGGTTTTACTGTAGTTATCAGTGGCTTACTTTCCAGGTCTAGATCGGTATCACAAAGTAAACGGCTCGAGTGTTCAATTTATTTTTGCACTGCATTGTGACCAATTCTCGTAATTTTAAGAACGTTCACAGTCTTATCTCAGTCTCAATCTGTCAAAAATACGTCTGATTTCCCTACATTTTGACAAGTTTTTGACATTCGTTGTCGCCGAGATGAGACTGCGACTAGTTTTTGAACGTTTTAAATTACGAGAATTGGCCTTCTGGTTGACGACACGGTTGGCGCAGTGGCTGAGCGATCGACTGCTGCGCTGCGTGTCTCGGGTTCGATTCCCGCACGGAACAACTATTTGTATTGCCTACAGGTAGTTGTTCTGGGTCTGGCGGTTTGTGTATGTGAGTTGAAATGTTTGTAAACGTACCCCCGATACAGGAGTAATTCCTAGTGTGGGGCAACGTTTTTTAAAAAAACAAAAAATCTAAAAGATTTGCAATAAAAGCCACTTTTCATACAAATGCGATAAAAATATTTTTTTGGGGAGTACTAACAACTAGCTAAACTCGTATTTACAGTAAGATACCGCAGTGTTTGTGAGACGTGATCTGAGGTTAGTTCCGCTATCAAATATGACCGCTAGTGCGACACGCGACCGACATCAATTCCCTCGTGCACCTGTCCACTTCAAACGCAGCTGCCTAATATATGCTCACTAAGAGACACCGAATGCCTTGTTACTTAACATGCTATGCTATTAGCAACATATCGATCCTATTGCAATTGTATAGGATGATTCGTCACAATAACCAGTAAAATGCATTTTCTATTTGAGTCTCTGTTAATAAATAGGTAGAAACCATCATATTGTTTCATGGAAGTATCCATGAAACAATATGATGTTTTCAGAATCCTGTCCTTTCGTTTGACGTTATTCCACGCGAAAAATCCAACGATCTATCGGAAATCAAACAATGTGATGTTACGCTGGAACTACCCAGATGATTATTCCTGGTCCTTATAGTCTACGGTCCGTTTTTCATTTCGATATATTGCTCGTGGGTCTCTTTTACCGCTTCAAATAAATATTTGTTTTCGCAGCGGCTGGCAGAGCACGCGCGAGCTGTGCTTTTGCGACCGACAGCAAGAGCAAAACTAGCATAACTACGGAATGGTGTTTTGACTATACAGGGGCCGATGGGTCCTGTATTTAATTCAAGTAAAATTGTATGGACTTTATTGTCAATTGTTATTGGATCGGATCCTACAAAGTTTCAACTTGATTGTATAATCACATCACAAGTGAGTGCATAATGCATAATCAGCCTATAATGTTACCAATGCTGCGACACAGGCCTCCTCTCTATGAGGGGGAGTGGGCTATAATCTACCACGCGGGCCCAGTGCGGGCTGATAAATGTCACATGTCTTCGAAATATTTGGTTCTAGGACTAGCCGGTTTCTTCACGATGTTTTCCGTCACTGTTTTGAGAGCAGTGGTGATGAAATTATCTACACAAAGTAAAGCGCCTGTCTGGGTTCGAACCCACGAACTACAACTCGTAAGTCGGGGCCTTTACCACTGCGCACTGGGCCGCCACTGCTCAACGAGTGAGTTGGGAGTAAGTGTATTTATACAATATTTGCCAACGAGAAACTTAATAAAAACTTGTAACAATAAGATCTAGAGTATACCTAGATTAACTTAGGGCGAATTTCAACAAAAAATTTATACCTAGAATAAGTCTTATCCTGAGATTGAATATTGAATTTTTTTCATTTTTTCCATACTAGAACGGTCAGACTTCAATTTTATGCCACGGGTAAAAGTTATCTGACTTAGGTAAAATCAACCCTTTAGCACACATTATTATCAATCAAAATAGGTCCGAACAATGTGTTTAAATATTATTAGTATTCACGTTATGCCAATAGTTCTCCCACGAAGTTACATAGTACTTAACTATCGCCATTCTAAGGGTATTTATTGCATAAGTTTATAACTTATTTATAAAGTTGTATTATAGCTGATGGTAACCTTAAGCTGTGCACATGGTCGCAAAATAAAAGTATTTAGCTTGCTTAGAATATGCTGATTATTAGTACTTAGTGTAACAAGCAATGTTCAGTCCAGTACCTACATAGGTACTGGTATTTGAACAACATCATGATACCCAGTTACTGTTTCTTGTTTTGCATGTTAGACATAACTAAATCCTACACGTGCAGTTAGGCTTAGTAAGTTCTAATAATATGTACACAATCAGTATAGCTACCTACCTACATCACGAACAGTGATGATTTGTAGAGATTAACGCTTACAAGTTAGTATTCCTGAGCGCTGATTTAACGATTGCAAGTTAGTACTTCTGAGCGCTGATTTGAATGATTAAAAATAAATTGGGCAAACTAAAACGAAGAATATTGAACCCACCGGCACCGACTTCAAAAACTCTTACGTCATCGTCACGAACAAGATTTCCCGGAAGACTTTCGTACAATCTCTTCAAATACAATAAAAACGTTTTAATATCGTGTTTAAATCATCGCGATGAAGATTAATTAAATTCATAACCACCCTCGTTCGTGTGTAAGATGTGGGTGACGCTTTAAGCGTTCAGCACCGTAAGGCTGGTTATATGTATAGTTAAGTGAAAGGATACTTCGTCGAGAGCTTATTTCAATGTAGACGTATCCTGTTAAATGTTTCAATGGACTGCTTTCGTAAAGGGGGACATGTGGACAACTGAGCTATAAAAAGGCTGAATGTGCTGCGAGTCTGTGGCGTTCGAGTTGCGAGCTATAATGAAAAAGTAAACATATAAGTGCAAATCGAATCACATATTTACGGTCTCTGCTACAAATATGCGCCGTGTGAATATTATTAAGAAATGCCTGCTCTACTGGATGTTTTTTTTTTTCAATTCAAATGTATTATGCAGTGATATTGATAAGTAATAACTACGCAGTTATCATTATTAATACGAAAAAATATGGTGAATATTACTGATCAATTTCAACTCATAGTTTGAATTAATACCTAAATATTGACCGATAACGATACTCGTAATAGAGATTTTAATCCAATTTTGTTATGCCGTATGGCAGGTCTTAGTATTTTCATAGCAATGTTCATAAACCTATTAAAACACTTTAAAACCTATTACATACTATGGAACAAGCGTATGCGCTTGTCTGCAAAACCAGCCTAAGGAGCAAAGTTTAATGGAATGTGACCGCAGCTCGGAATAATGGCCACCTCTAGCAGAGACGAGATTGTATCCTATAAGACAATATTGCCACCATAATAGATGCATGTGGTTATTATACATAAATTGTAAGATTAATAATAACCACAACATATTGATCTGTTTTGCCCTATAACAGTTTATAACCGGGCATAAGAGTGTCAAAATGAGAAAGATCATCGACCTGAAGAAGTCGTAGATTTAGAATATTTGCACGTTTTCGTATACTCTTGTGGATATCTTGATCTAGTAGATAGGTAGGTATATGTTGGTCCGCTTTTCCCTAAGGAGCTATAATGTGGCGTACACTCAAAAACCAATCGTTACTATAGAAACTATATAATATCATGTCAAATGTGCTTTGGTGCGTGGCGGTTCGTCAGCTGTGATTATTGCAACAGAAAATTGTGGAACCAAGTACAATCATGATAATAAGTATTACTACTTAAAACTTGACGTAATTTCCATTTAAACTGGAAATATATGAACATAAATCTGATTGTTTATACATTATTAAGTATATTAAGTAAATATATTATCACGTTTCTAGTTTAGTTTGGTTAATAAGACCCACCACCAAAACTATTACGGCAGAAAGAACACAACATTTTTATTATCCAGAAAAGATTATCATACCTCAGAAGTTTCTAATAAACTACCGTAAGCATTGAAGACAACTTAGTCTTCACGATATTTGTAGCATTTTTTTTTTTTTTTTTTTTTCAGGATTTGAAATCATCAAATGACCCCTCCCGCTCTGGGTGGAGCAGAAGGGAGTGTCAGACTCTTACTGACTAAAACCCACCCGTGTTCCTTCCTTAGCCCTTTATGTACCAGGGCAGCGGTAACCCTTTCGGACGATCCCGCTAAAAGAACATAGCCTTTACCAGGAATTTGTGCTGAGCTGAGAATTTTATTCAAATTCAAGAATTCAAATAAAAACTTAAATCCTTTAAAATATTTATTATTATATATATATATTTAAGACCCTAACAGCAAGCTCTTTCATTAGATATGTCACATGGTACAGTTTGCAGTTCTTTTTATTTTTATTTTCTAATTTGCTCCACAAAAGTTCATATTCAAAATTTATCACACATGCTTGCGTCATATAAATTCATATGTGCACCAAATTTCAACTCAATCGGTCCAGTAAATTGGCTGTGACAGACGGTCAGATAGATACACGAGTGATCCTATAAGCGTTCCGTGTTTTCATTCGGACGTATGGAACCCTAAATAATGTAAGTCTAGTACGTTAGTAAAATGCAATCGTGCACGGCATTATTTCTATTGAATACCTGTTACTCAATTTGTTCGAATGGCCAGTTTATTAACAAAAGGCTCTATAAAAAAAAAACTGCTACGAGAGCGTAGCCCGCGTAGAATAGACGTGTGACTATGTCTGCTACGCCGTAGCTCAGGTCGTAGCACCTACGTAGGCAGTAGTAGGTCGTAGCATCTACGGAATGCTTTTTGTAAAATGAAAGTATCTCAATTAAGGCATTTACGAACAAAGAATTTTTGAGGCATTGCATGTCTCAACTCTAATAATTATTAATGTATGTTTTAAATAAGATTTATAAGTATGGTGATCTACACACTTAGGATTTTACCTAATCATAATGCACAAAACAAAACCTCACAATTTCTATAAATACTTTAGAAGTAAATCATTGTTGCATGTCTCTTAAGTTCATATATATTTTTTTGTGTGACTTGAACTATGTGAGAATATTGCGAACATCAGAAAACAAGAAATTTCACAGCCGAACTATACGGAGTCAAGTAATAATATTCACTACTAATAATAATAGTAACTACTAATACACTACTAATAGTAGTAATAATATATATACTTAATTAAACTACTCATTTTAGCTATAAATCATACTAAATATACAATCGTAACGTCTTTAATTAATGCTACGAAAGCCCCGAAATTAATTCAACGTTGTTCATTAAACTAGAGTTAGTATTTTACTCGGTTGCAAAACCTCCTGTTAAACCAAGTACCTACCGCCAAAGAAAATGGAAAGACGAATACAGATATTTCCTTTTATGGGCACTATAAAGAAACTAGAATAAGCATGAGGTACTCTCAAGACGTGAGATAGCTCAGACAAACTCGTAATAGAAGCGAGTTGAAGACAAGTTTATGATACCACATGGAATCTTTGATGAAAATCTCAAAGTTTTCTGTGTGGCTTACACAGGGTTAAATGAACAGTACGATATCGTTTATGTATTAAAATGGCCAATAGCCTCAGCACATTCTCATCTCATTATGATATTGTATTCGTGTAATCGTAATTGAAGAGCATGACAATAATTAGGGCAGAATAGTACCTATTAACATTCGCATTCGCAAAGTATAGGTATGTTTTCTTCTACCAAATAAATGTATTCTCATTGAAACGGATCGCGTACATAAAGTTTCAGCTTTACAGGCCGAGGGGAAGTTATCTAAAATTAACTTGCAAGAACCCATTCAAGTGAAAAAAGAAGTAAAAGTTTTATGAAAAACACGTGATTGGTTTTCTTTTCAATAATCACGTGTATATTTTTCTTTCGTATTTGTCCAACTATTTTAATTGGACCATATAATGACGTAATATTATTTGGATATTCTGAGTTACGACATATCTTTTCTATAAATTGACTTTAAAATACACTCATAACGTCGGATACACATAATGTCGGAATTTCTTGTATGTTATTTTAATATCAATAAAAGTGAAACTACTTACTATTTTTTATACTCTTTAGATTTTATAGTATGTAACTTTGTTAATGTCTAAAATGTTTTTCTCTCCGTCTTTAAAATAACACACGCTGAAAAGAAAAATAATGCTACACTGTACCTTGTCCCTAAGCCAATTTGAGCATTATACGGTATATACAAAGACAGGCACTCACTAATGTCTCTGCGTGATCGGGCAATGTCGATTTTTATCGGACAGTAGTGTTGCATTTAAATGGTTCAATTCTCGGAAGGGGAATAGAACGGTGGCGGCGATATAAAGTGCTGCAGGAAATAGATATTTTGGTGTTTATTTGCGCTGCATAAAGTGGTTTCAGTCAACATTTTGCAATTTTAAAATAAACGTCCAGATAATCTATCTAAAACCTAAATATCAAACGAATGAAACCCGCGTGCTTTTTTTTTACATAGCCCAGGTTTTTCACTAATTTAATGAGTACAGGAATATACCATGTTTACGCTTTTTAAAAGGTAAACGTGGTGTTTATTTAGGTATTACTTCAATCGTAACCGCTTAAATGATATGGAGGAAAACGTAACACAAAATATAATGGATGGTTTGTAGACAAATTATTGAAATCCTTTGTCCAAACCCGTTTCTGCTTCATTATTAGACCTACTCATCGAAACCAACGGAAGGAGCCCAAACACGATAGGTCTGACGTAAGTTCTTGAGGAGTTGGTTAGCCCGTAGACTTTTCTGGCTGCAGCATCACGTTGAGACCTTTTTTTATAGTAATATACCAACTGCCAAGTCGATCGGAAGATAAGAAGTAAAATAAATTATCATTTATGGAAAGATCCCTACACTAATCAGAAAATTCATCACACTTAAACACCGCTCTGTATACGTCGGGGGTTAAAAAATAGCTAGCGTCAAAGATATTGGACAATACTAAGCTTGTTTTAATAACCATGAATAAGACATGGATGTTACCTACAAAACGCCCGGGTAAATATTTCGAGAATCAAAATATACTGGTATTTAGCAGTTTCTCGAAATATTTACGGACCCTACTGAACAATCTTTAGAAATGGATAGGTACTTCCATATTTATTTGACAAGGCCCTATTCATGATATATTGAGCAATACACTAAGTGTCTATGTCTAATCATTCAACTAATTAAACTCTAATTAATACTGAGACCTCACAGGGGAATAAGACCGTCATGATAATGAAGATAAGTCCTGTACAAACTTAGTAGCAATAGAAATGACGGTTGACAGGTCCTCCGTAATGACTGTAATGTCTATTGTTTGTTCGTAACTGGGTACCTAGCTATCCAATCCATATATACTCTCTCTATTTCGTTGGAGTTACCCAGCCACGCTTTTATCCATTAAAGCTTTATTCGACCCAATATCTGATCGTGTTTGTTATTTTAACTTATTAATAGTTCAAATGAACACAAACATGATCGCTTTTACTCAGTGCGATACGTATATTTTAAATGTTTTTAACACACTTGCTCGAAAAGGAGCTCATATTACACCAGTCCCAGGTTAACGGGCGTGTTTTTTACTTTGTAGGGTAGCTATTCGCTAGCCGAACATGGCGGCTTTAAAAAAATCTCAACAATCAATTTCATGCCTTTTTATGCCTAAATATTTGGTAAACTGTGTTAATATAATAAGTAAATATTATATTTCATCACATGATTTGTTGTCAACAAATAAACTAAAAAAACTAGTGTTCTATATATAAAAGTACTGTTTGGCGGCTTCGAGCCTAAAACGCGAAGGCGTACGACTTACGAAAAACTCCGCGACCCATTTTGCACATATATTCGTTACAAAATATAAAGTTTAACAAATTGTATTTATTTTTTCCTTGCAAGTGTGTTGAAAAACGTCGTTTGAAACGCGTGAGCATTTTTATTGAGCTCTCGGCTCTATTACACTGCAGTCCCGCCACGAGTGCAATGACAAACTTTGCACACTTGCATCAAACTGTAGTAGTATTATGGCATTCATGGAACGAAGGACATTTTCCTATAAATTTAGTACATTGAAACTTAAAACAGACGATAGGACCTAAGTCATAATTTTTGACGGTTTCCGTTATTATCTCGTCATCGCGTAATTATTTAGGTAAAGATTCTGCTAAAACTTCCATCGCAAATAAGACAATACAATTTACTTAAGCCTCGTGATTTTTCAGTGTACTGATATGACGGTAAAAGTTAATCAACAGTTTGACAATCCGAAAAAAAATGGCTAAAATAACGGATATCTAGCGTTTGTCATGAAAACTGTAGTGGGTCCCAAAACGTTGCCAGCGCTGTTCTAAGAAATCGTAGCTTTACAAAGCAAACCCATCGTGACAGTCAGTACTTTAGCTTGATTGAAGAACGTCATAGCGATACGCGCTACGTCTAGTGGTAGGTCAAAGTCAAAGTATTTATTAGTGCGATTTTTGCTGATATAACAGGTCTTACAGATATTTTATAGAAACTCAAAAATCTACCCTTTACACACTATTAATAGGCGCCTGCTAGGAGTGCGATTAACTTTACAATACAAATTATATCGTTTAGGCATTGACGCCGAACATAAAGTCGCACATCATTGTAGTTTTATTCAGCCAACAGTAGTGTTTCCTCGTCAGAATCGAAATCTATTTAGTTCATAATTTTGACGACGCCTCCGCCTGCGATCAGCGGGAAGACACAGTTACTCTAAAGTTTTACTGGCTCGGCAACAAGAGGGAATTGGGAATTAAAATCATAACATGATATTACAAAAACCCTAGAAGCTATTCATATGTAGGAACTAATTTGATAACGATATTAATCATAAACGGGGGACCTCAGAGCAAGTTTATTGCGTTGGGCAAACTTGTATAACTCATGTATCCAATAGAGCTTAATTTAAATTGCTTAGTTGAATGCCTTGGGATATAGGGTAGCTATTATGTTCCCGATCGTAAATGTTTAGTGATATTTTTGATCCGATCCCAAAAAGACTACGACCTAGTAATGCTGAAACATTTAACGTGTAGTTAAATTACATGCTTTGATTCCAGACCTTAAGGTAAGCAAACACAACTCTGGCGTCTAATGGAAGTGGCCAGGCAATTTCAATCCATCAGGTGATTGAAACAAATATCAATACGTATATTGAAATCAAAAAAGCAAATTGAAATAAAATGAAATCGTATAGACTACCTACTCACGTGTGTGAGCTTCAATTAATATGAAAAATGGCTACCACGTTCCTTACACAGCATGGATGTGTGTAGTTAGTCCTTTAAAAGGCGAATCATATTAGCCAGTAATCATTCGTAAAACGTGGGAATTGAGTTATGATTGCAGGATGTTGTAATTTGCATATTATACAGGGTCAAGCTTATATAGGATCAAATTAAATTAGCTAGCGAAACTCCGCATACGTGATGGGTATCGATATCCAACTATGATCAAACGATAAATTAATTAATTTGATTGTTTTTTGTGGGGTCATCGACCGCATTTAATGTAGTCACTTGAAATATAAATTTAAAACATCAGTTTTTAACCTGAAGACTTCATAAAGGTGATTGGTATCGATACCTAGACACGATAAAAACAAAAGAAAACACATTTTCTTAACCCACACTTCAAAGTAACAAAACTATCAGCGGTCCTTAGCCCCAATAAACAAACTTCAAATCTTTTATTTTATCTTGTTAAGATATCGATACCCATCACTTCTGCACAGTTTCGCTAGCTAATTTAATTTGAGCCCATATAAGCTGGTATCCATAATGTTCCCGCATCAACTGTGCTCTGCGCATCTGCTTGGTCGCGATGGCCGTCTTCATGTTAATATAAATATCTTTTGCATCTATATTTTGCGTCAGAAAAATTTCATGTGTCCTAGTCTTGAGCACGGCCAAATAACGTACCGTAACTAATACGTCCACCATTTTGTTATTATTACTGGGAACCCAAATGATTAAGGATAGCAATATCAACTGTCCCTTTAACATCAATACAGCTCTATTGTTTGACTGAAGGGTTCGCTTACCTCCTTTAGTTTAATCGGTTACTCACGTCACAGATTGATGGTTACTTGAAGGGTTTTTGATACCTGTACAGCCCATTGGCTCCATTCATTAGGCGCTTATCTTTCTGAATAACCCAAGCTTCAAACAAGAAATCTAAGAATATAAAGCAAGGTTCAAAATGACCGTTTGCTTCAAATAGTTACAGATACAGCATTCGCTTCGTTTAATGCCAGTCGTATTGTTGGTAAACTACGATGTTAGTACAGCAGAGCACACCCTTTGTGTCGGCTACCACGCGACCACACCGTGACTTGACTGTGTCTACACTATGCCATTATATTATGCCGTGTTTATGTTCAAACCGTCCGCCATCATTGAAAACATTTATTTTTGTTTTGATACGTAAGGGTCGGTAAAACACCCGCTTTATCTTACATATACGATTTCTTGTAGACTAGCAATATACGAGTAGGTAATCGGGTAGTTCAACTCAGCTAATAGCAGTCTGACTTACGAGTTGTAGATCGTGAGTTCGAACCCAAAAAGGGCGCTTTACTTTGTGTAGTTAATTTCATCACCACTGTTCCCAAAACGTTAAAGGAAAACATCATGAGGAAACCGGCATGTCCTAGAATAAAAAATTCGAAGTCATCTAACATTCGCCAACTCGCACTGGGCCCTTGTGGTGGATTAGGTATATGTATATGCGTCCTCTCTGTGAGAGGGAGTGGACTATAGTCCACTCCCTCTCCCTCTCCCGAGGACACCTGTGTCCTAGCAGTGAGAACATGATAGGCTGATTACGTACAGTTACAACGATCAATGATCTACTGTGCAAGAGTTTCGACCAACACCTAAAGAGACACGTATTTGATGATGACGTAATTATAACACGTAATTATGCTAAGGCTGCAAGAGTTATGAAGATCACTGTTAATGACCTTGCTTTTATAAGCCGAGTCATTTATCAAAACAAATAAACAATAACTATTTAAAAATGCGAGAAGATTCGGTAATAATATTCTTTTAGGTCATATAGATTGTATATAAATTATATATAGAAACTATTCTATACACAGTTGATAAAATTGTATATTTTACTTTAATAATATCTAAATACTAGTTGTAACTAAAGATTAATAGTGAGTACTGGGCATGGGAATTTTAGTATGTCTGTAATTGATGTCGACAGCTTTTCTAAACTTTCTAATCTAAGTTGAGATTTTGAAAATCGATCCTGGTAGACTTCTCAAACTTAATACGAAACCATGTTATCCGCATATACTAAACACACACATCTTGAGTAATATTCTACATACTGTAGGCTTGAAGAATGAGTTCTTAATGAACTGATGTGATCGTCCTTCTCAGTTCGCGCTACTTAACCGAAACAAATTACTAATTAGTCAAGACGAATTACGAAGATATTTTATACTTATGGCTGCTCCGTTTTTAAAATTGGAACAAGATTAAATGAGCACTGATAAGAAGGCGTTTCACTCAAAACATATTTGGACGTAGCTCATAATAATTATTTAGTCACCCTGTAACTTTACTTAGAACTGAAAATTACACAAACAAGAATTGTTCGACGCTGTATTTGACTTCGCATCATACCCAACAGCGTATTATATTGAGCTTATATGTAGTATATATGTTTCTTATTTGTCTAGTGAATGAGGTTTAGGAGTTCATAGGAATTGGATTCGTATCTTAATCGTTTGAAGTTTCAAATGATTACTTTTCTTATTAATGGGCACTTCGATACAGGGTGCAAAAGAGCCTCTGAGAGTGGCGGCTTATATAAGTCGCGGTACTTGGGCAGTCTATTTTTGCTTAGCCGTTCTTAACAATAACAATATAAAGGTACCCTATCGCTTTTGCTTACTTTGAAAGTTAATATTTCGCCCGGTTGGTGGGCTGTATGGCTTCATGTTATTTATTCGGTTAATCAGGTCAAAACTTCTGGAAAAGATTAAAGTAGCTTCTTTAAAAAAAAGCGAATAATAGTTTAGCTTCAAGTAGCTTCTTAAAAAAAGTGAATAATAGTTTATGTTCCATTTAATTCGGAGGGAAACATTTCCAAAAAAAATTGTGTACTGTCTGTTGCAGTGTACATAGCACTGCATTTTTTTTAAATAGTTGGTAGTTATTATTTAGTCCATGTGCACACATCTACGTCCAACTTCGCTTTTTTACTCCGATATATAAATATTTTTATTGTTTTAAAATGCCCGAATAGCGAATACAAATAACTCTGTGTCAGTTATGAAATATTCGGTATGTAGTCATAGTTTAATTGAATAAATCCTTTTGATTAAAGTAACTACGCCTATTGTTAAGTTAGTTAACTTATTCTTAAGTTAAGTTAACCAGAGTTCTTATAGTTAAAGTGTGATCAAAAGTAGCGTTTACCTAGTTGAGCTTCCGTCAAGTTACACGCAGAATATTATTTGCCGGCAAAGGCCGTAATGGTTTCGTCGGCCCGAGCAATACTTTAAGTTCGCAAATTGTTACTTGTATTTATCTAAAGCCATACTTACCTAAAGATTCTATTTCATACGGTTATAAAAACACGTTATATCAAATCACCTGGTTAATGTGTATAGCTCATGGAGCAATTTTCACGTTAACTTGGAAGTAATGGTAAGCTAGCAGAGAACGTAGTTATTATTTAATTTATTGGCAAAAAAGTCGACTGATAACCGCACACGGCGCAGTGGTTAGTGCCCAAGGCATTACGGCTCTATTATTTGTGGCATCACAAACAAGGCGCGCGTGTGTCGCCCGGAGTCGCCTGTGTGCAGCGAGAGCAAGGATCGTGTTATGATTATACGCCGCCGTGAAGCTTAACGTTAACGTGTGCAACACGTGCTCGAGCCAACGAATAGAGTCGCTAACGCCGAGCCACGCGACAATCTGTTTCGGAACGGTTGATCGGTGTCGATCCGGTAAACTTTTATATCGACATGTTAAGTACGGTCTCCAGCACAATTGCAACATCTGTCACGTTCCGACGGTGTTTTTCGTTGATGTAATATACTTTACGAGTGAGTGTAGAGTAATATTTATGAGTTTTCATACATTTGACTTATGCCCAAAAAGGATTTCTTCTGCAGTAGCTGGCAGTTCGGTATTTAAGGTTGGGATAGTTAACGTTCAAAAATGTATTTTGAAACACTAAATCAGAGATGACGACGCACACGAATAATCATTGAAGATACCTGCAACGTCTTATATGATTGAGAGCTCCTTGACGAGAGAGAGCAACTCGACGCATTCTCATATCCTACTTGAATTGAAGGATTTACTTTCGTGACTTCCGCTACATACATAAATGACAGCTGTGCATTGAGCAGGGAACATAAACGGTATAACTGAGCTATTTGTATATTCAGTTTAAAATTGGCGGAGCGCGGCGCGTACCGAGCAGTCCGAGGCGACACGTGTGATAATACTACTGGCCGATAACACAAAATAATCTCCTTAATGCGTAAAATAAACGCTAGCTGCATTGACAGCGACTGATTAAATTAATTACACTGTGAATTAATCGCGCACGTAAAATAGACATTGTAGCTGACAATGTTTATTTTAAAATTGTATTCGTGTCACTTTGTCCAATTGTTGTTAATGTGTCGTGTGTTGTTACACGATTGATTACGTCGCAGAATAAACCAACGGTTTTATGCATTGAATAAAGCATTTTTAGTGCAAAGTATTAATACCCCCGTACATAGCACATTACGGTAAAAATACACTATATTTTTATGCCTAAGTGTTGAAATATCTACTGCTCTAAAGCAGCCCACGGCTAAGCTACTCACGTGCACTTAGCTTTGCTCTGTATGAAAATGTTGGAAAGATCGTCCACTGCGAGCTACAGCCACGCTGTGCACGAATGCGTGGCTGGCGAACAAATGAACCGAGCATCAGCTAATGTGGCAAGCCTGTCACGGATGTGCACGGGGGCACATCCTATCTTGCAGTGAATTACCGAATCTCCTAAAGAAGGCATTCGATAACCAGCAGCCCAATTATGAAACACAATCCGAAGTATTTAGAAAATAAAAATCTAATCCAATGCATCATAAGTTTGAAAAATTGATTGCAAGTGTCTTACGCAATTACCCCGCAGCTATGCGCCCATGGACGTAGAAATATAAATGTTATGAATCACGTGATTAATCCCGGGATTATTTGTAATGCCCGGGCAATAATAATGACAAATTGAATAGTGATTGCGCCATTCGATTTATCATAAATATATAAGTAGGTATGTAAAGATTTTTGACGTCTTAATTTATCACTGGGATTATCATTATGACATTAAGGGCTGATTTTTCCAACGCCCGATAACTTTTATTCGAGGAATAAAATTAACGTTTGACAGTTTTTGTATGAAATAACTGTCAAAATTTCAAAATTATTCCTCGAATAAAGTTATCAGATGATTGAAAAATCAGCCCTAAATGCATAAAGTTGTGCATTTTGATAATATAGATGGTAACCCTTTCGTACTTTTAAAATTTGGTCTGACAAGTCCTGTGATCCGGTCATCACAAAATTATGATTACCTACTAAAGTAAGCGAGGACTCAGACGTGCGTGACGTCAGAGGGGTAGTGCATTCAAGTACGCCCGGCGAATGCAAAAACTGTATTTGAGGATGTTATAAAAGAACTTAGACATAGTTACCTACTTTAAACCTCAATACATTTTCTTTCTATCGAAAATATCGGATACTTTAGAAAACCGCTTGCGCACTGTTGCAAATTGCTGACTAACAAGCAGACACCTCGAGTCGCTATCTCTTTGAATTCTCCATTTCCCTCTCTGAAAAGATGAAATGAAAACTACCTGTACTTACCTACTAACATTAGTTTGATACGTTATTGTTGGGACAAGACTTTCGTGTACTTTTTTTTTAATTTGTTTTCGTGCTTGTCGAACTTGTTGTCCCTACCTAGATAATAACTGGTCCTACAATTAGAAGTGCACACTCGTTTTTGTTCCTGTTTAAGTTAGCACGTTTGTAATTGTGTTGCCTCTGTTGGCGATCCAAGAAATCCTACTATCCTACTTCCTAAGTACTAATATTATAAACGCGAAAGTTTGTGAGGATGGATGAAACTCTTTCACGTAAATACTACTGAACGGATTTGAATGAAATGGCACACAGATAGTTTATAACCGGGATTAACACACAGGATACTTTTTATCCCGATATTCCCACGTGATCGAGACTTATGCGGGTGAAATCGCGGGGCGCTGCTAGTTAACCCCCGACAAAAACAGAGGGGTGTTATATATACACAGTTCACAGCATAATCAGCCTGCAATGTTCCCGGTGCTGGAAGACACCCTCCACTTACACGACACTCTCCAACTGTCTCTTACAAAGGTAAGAGAGAGTGGGCCATAATCCACAACGCGGGTTAGTGGGCGTAGTGCGGGTTGGTATATAGGTAACACAAGTTCAAACACAAACTCAGTTCCATAGTTTAATATTATTATATATCCAACACTATTATTTGGTGGAAACCTCTCTAAAAAGACATTCCGAAATAGCGATTATTTAGTCGAAAATTCAAAAGTAATTATTTTGTATCACCAAACTCGTATAAGAGGTTCTGTTCCTAAAAAAATGTCAAACGATTAGCCGCAATCTTGGCCGCAGGAGCACCAACTAAAAAAAAATTTTGGCCGCACGGCCATTCGTTTGTCCAGTTTTGTTCGAGATTGTGGCCAGTCGTGTGACAAGTCATAGTTGTGGCCGCGTAGCGCACGTATCACTGACTTATTTAAGGCAGTCTCATTGATCGTGATTGTCATTTTTGTAGTCATTTTTGTAGTGTAGATACAGGACGTAATCAATATCGATAGTATTTCAAACGAAAATAAGTTGATATTGCCTTAAATTTAGCGAGTGAAATACCACCCGCCAAACTTCCAAGTTTTGCTGGTTTCAAATGCGAGAGCATTTCGTCGTATTTTTCACAAAATTTTAATTCCACAGAAAAAAGCCGGACCTGTCGAATCTAGTGAAATCGGGTGTCAATTAATGTCAACATTAAATAGAATTTATTCATTCGGAAACATTTCTCTCAAATTTTCGGGTTTGTTTCGTGCTGCATGACTTCAAGCTAAAAAGCTTGTGAAAATTTTGTTTATTCACAAATCATCTGTGATCAAAATGGGATAAGTCACTCGTACTGATTTGGTTAAAAGAAATTCTCAATGCGTTAAAGAAGTTTGGGATATAGTTAATGAAGTTAATGCGGTGTCTTATAAATGGCGCGTAACGAATTAGCCACATTTTAACTAAATACACATACAAAAGAAGCGTAAAATTCGGCACCAAATGAAAATGGTAGCTTAAAAAAGTTGTATACTTTTGAATTTTCACCCTATACTACTTTCGTAATCTTCTCTTTACATCCATAAATGCAACTACCTGTAACTTCCATGAAATCATATGCTTGCTAAAAATCATTCTTGAATTCTAATTTTAATAATAAACTTAAACACATAATTTTCTTGAGTGTTAAAAACAGTATCATATTCTTAGCGTGAGTGGTTGTTTGAAACACATCTCGAAACATAATTTTCAATTTTCTAGGTGGATTTACTGGCGTCTATTACACGAGATGATGAAGGCTTTGTTCCTGTTTTAGGGGTAAAGAATAATTTGGCAAGCGTTACGTGCCGTACACGATTATATTCTCCAATCTGTTGAGAACGGGCGCTTCCGGTGAGATGAGGCAAACGCCCCGCCTCGTCGCCGCCGTCGTCGCGCTGACATACACCCCACATTTATTTACACGACGCAGATTAATTCCACTTCATCCGACACATATCCACTGTAAGACCCAGCCATTCTCAATCATATCGCCATACAAAACACCGAGACAGATCTCTTGTGGCGACTAGCCTTGCTTCCCTAATCAACGTCTAATGAGCACTTATCTAAATGCACTCTTTTGTTTTATGACGTTTCTTAGTACAATAAGACTTCATTGTGTTGTGTATTATACAGTTTTGTAATAATCTTTGAAAAAGGTCATTTAAAAAGAGATGGAATTACAAAATGTTTAAATAAGCACTTTAAAAAACACACACACAAGATTGTATGTGTTACGTTCGTGATTATGGCGAAATTTATGGCATCTTTCTTTATTTCTAAAGAATTGCAGCATGCTACGAGCTTGCAGATATACTTTGAATGATCGCAGTGATTTATAGTAATCATTGCCATATTCCGTACTGTTTTTGCCGCCATGTGGTTCAATTCATCAACACTCAACTTTGCCTACTCTGACTTATTGCTCTGGCTAATACAGTTCTGCACAATTAAATTTTGCCATTGTGCTTCGTACATAGATTAATAATTATCAAGAACTGAAACAGCAAAACAATGGGCAACTCTACAAAGTAAACACTCAGAATGTCCTGCTGGAAGAAATTTCTTAAGAAAGCTTCGCTTCGCTTAGCTTTCTTTTTTTTTGCTTATTTAGTAAGAAATTTGTCAATACGAGTATACTCGTAACATTTAACATTTGAGTACAAAGGTACTGCTGTACCTTCGTAATTTAATGTTATATGTCGTATCTTTATTTATTTTGCTGTGTGTACACATAAATAAATAAATAAATTCTTTAAAAAAATTATCAATATTGACATTTGGAGCAATACAAATTAGCCAATTATATAGTTGATATATATAGCGGCTTTTCATGATCAATGCACTTATCCCATTGACATGCGGACGAATTTTCTGATGTCCAATGAGCTCCTGCCTTTTTCTAAATTTTTTCGTATTATATAATTGGATACAGGCTGATTTTTTAAAGACCAGCCAAATTTAAGGATGTGGTACAGACCATCAAACTGAACTACTTTCTCCATGGGACCAACATCGTAATCGTGAATAAAAATTCAGCCGTGCCATACATTTAGGTCGAGTAGGTATTGAAGTTTTCTATGGGACAGTTGATAAAATTTTCGCGATTACGCTATTTGTCCCATGGAGAAAGTTGTTCAGTTTGATGGTCTGTACCACATCCTTAAATTTGACTGGTCTTTAAAAAATCAGCCTGTATAGTATATATTAGTGTTAGCTTGTAAAAATAGTAATTAATCTTACACAGATTAATTACTATTTTTACAAGCTATGTTGTTAAATAAAATGTTTTACCAAAAAAAAATTATTAATTTTACTAAAAAAAATTTTTTTTTTCTATTAAAAAAAATAGATCAATGTTTAATAAAATCTGTAAAACCAATTCCACCAAGACTTATATTAACTACTAGCTCCTGTTCGCGACTTCGTCCGCGTGAAATTTCGGCCCCTGACCCATCGCGTCGCAACTCATCGCCCGCCCGCGCTATTATTACTTCATTTTCGCTTAGCGTTCTTTATTTCTTTTCTCTCTGCTTGTAAGGGTCGTAGCATGATGTTATGAATAGCCTTCCTCAAGAGTTGATTTATCAAAAATGTAATATGAATTTTTCAACTGGTAGTTCTGGAACTACCAGTTGAAAAATTCATATTAAGTTTTTTTATGCTTAGTTTTTTTGTTTGAACACGGTAATCTCCAGAGATTACCGCGTTCAAACAAAAAACTAACAAACATTTCAGTTTTATTTTTAGTATATATATATATAGATACCTAGATCCGTAAAGGACAGGGTATCAACGTGAACGGCGAGTACATCGCACATCTTTTATCTGCCGATGACATCGTCATAATTGCAGAGACGCAGAAACAGCTAGACCAAATGCTGCACAGCCGAAGTACCCGGCGTGTTGGCCTCGGCATGAATTTGGACAAGACAAAAGTCATGTACAATTCGCACGTCTTGCCGAGTCCAATCCACATCGGAGGGTCCCTTCTCGAAGTTGTGAAGGATTATGTCTACCTAGGGCAAGTCATCCAGCTCGGTAGAAACAACTTTGAGAACGAAGCCGACGGAAGGATCCAGTTGGGCAGCATTTGGAAAACTTCGTCAAGTCGTCTCGTTGCCTATCCCGCAGTGTTTGAATAATAAGGTATTCAATCAGTGCGTCTTGCCTGTTATGACATACGGTGCCGAAACGTGGACACTTACGGTTGGGCTGGTCCACAAATTCTAGGTTGCTCAGCGCGCTATGGAACGAGCTATTTTCGGAGTCTCTGAAGGATAAAATCAAGAATGAAATTATCGGGGGAGTTACCGATATAGCTTGCAGAGTACGCAAACTGAACTGGCAGTGGGCTGACCATGTTTGTCGAAGGACTGATGGCAGGTGGAGCAGACGAGTCCTGGAGCCCCACAGCTAGATGGACGGACAACCTAAAGAAGGTTGCTGGGACGGACTGGATGTGGAAGGCGGAGGAGAGGGTATTGTGGCGCAGCCTGGGAGAGGCCTATGTCCAGCAGTGGACTGCATTAGACTGAGATGTGGAATAAAATTGACGTTGGAAGGATTTTGTACGGAAGAACTATCAAAAATTCAAAATTATTACTCGAATAACGATAAACGTTAAAAAATAAAAACAATTAGCCATAATCTACGTAGGCTCGACATTAAACAGTATGCGAATTTCTGTAGGCGTTTGCGAGAACACTAAATCATTTATAATAATATCTACATCAATTGTTTTTTTGCATTTGTGAAAAAGAAACGATATTTTTGTACTTACCTACTTTCGCACTATACAGGGTGACAGGGAAACTCGACGTGTTCCTTCCAGGGCGCGATAGTGTGACCCATTTGCAACAATTAAGCACCCCATAAAGCCTAGGCGAAAATTCATGGAATCCGAGAAAAACCAATTTTCATGTTTTTTTGAAAATTTCCCAGAAATGGTACGTACGTGCGCAGTAGTTTAAAAATTAGGGTAAAAATACGCGAACTAAGTGACAAGTGATCGATGATTAGCTCATCGATTGCGATTAATACTTACCACTTGAAAGTGTGGTCTTAACTTGCAGAACGGAGGGATAACATTAACCAGTTCATTAATTCGATTATCACATAATTTTAAAATAATACTTCAACTATTTGCAAATTCGACCTTTGCCAACATTATCGACTGTTTCATCGGCACCTTTAACCATTTATGAAACTTTTGTCCCTCGTTGCATAGCTGATTAAATGAAGATGTCTTCCCCGTAATTTGTACGCTTAATGTTTTAGTAAAATTTTGAGATAACTGGTGTCAAAGTTCGTGTACGTAGATGATTTTTGAAAATAGTTAATAAACTACTTACTATAGATATTTTAGAAAAATTGGTTACATCAATAGGTGTGTTAAAGTATTAGGTAGCCAATGGAATAGCTATGAAAGCCACTCAATTAGAGAATTTAGAGATAAGTGATATTTAGTGACCATTTCTGGGAAATTTTCAAAAAAACATGAAAATTGTTTTTTCTCGGATTCCATAAATTTTCGCCTAGGCTTTAGGGGGTGCTTAATAGTTGCAAATGGGTCACACTATCACGCCCTGGAAGGAACACGTCGAGTTTCCCTGTCACCCTGTATACAAGGGTGATAGCGCGCTGTATTACTAAGTAAAATTAGGTAGTAAATATGTAGAATACTTGAATTACCAAGGCGCTGAGTTAATTAATCCAGAAGAAACAAGTACGTAATTAAGCCGGATGAGTGCCATATTATCAATTAGATTATTGTTAGGTAACTTTAGGTAATTCAATAGAACCGAAAACACGAATAATTATAAATAGTTATAAAACAAACTGAGCTATTAAGTAAGTATGTAAGATTGTAGGTACCAAAATGTATCAAATACAAAAGGAACATAAGATCAGAGATAAGTTTACGGTAAGAGACAAAATTTTGTCTCTTAGTTAATGAATTAGACTGTAAAACTCACGTAACCCACACATATTCAGCCTATAATGTTCCCATTGCTGGGACACAGGCCTTTCTGTAAGAGGGAGTGGGCCGTAATCCACCACGCGACCCCGGTGCGGGTAAATAAAACCTAGTAAATAAATATTGCAAATCTATAAAATTACACTCCTTATCTAGGTAGTAAAGAAAGAAAAAAAAGTATTTGCTTAGTATTCTTTTCGTAATATATTTTTTTGTTTCAAGAAAAATGTTTATCCCGTTTAGTATTTAGGATTCCGCAAAATATTGTTCTTTCCTTCTAAGACAATCCCGGCCTCAGATTTATGGACTTATCAATCAAAAGTTTGCCCATTGTTTTCCGCAAACTTATTGCCAGGTCACGGGATATCTAATATATTTATGACAATACAAAAGAAATGAATTTCGAAGTTCTCATTTCAGTAGATGTGCTTATTATTTCGTCGTCGTCTTTGGAGGCCGATTAATTTAATCCGTTTAGCAATAAAACGCCTCCATTTCTCTGCCCTAATTATTATATAAGGCAGCGATAAAATCACCCGAATAACTCTTCATTAACTGCATTGAAATTATGGGTATCAAAAATGTTATTTGCAAATTTATTAAGGAAAGTTAGGGTTAAGGAATAACAAGTGAGTATCCTTTCGTGACTTCATTAATTACTTTGGAAATGAATACGTATCTAAAAGGTAATGATGATGGAACAGTTAATTTATTACTTTTTGTAAGCTATGAAGTTATTTTTAGGGCTCTGTACGTCTGAAATAAAAAACGGGACCGTTATAGGATCACTCGTGTCTGTCTGTTCGTATGTCACAGCGTTACTCCGAGTCTACTAGGCCAATTAAGTTAATATTTGGTATACATTTGAATTTCTGTGACCCAAACATAGTTGTGTAACCTAAATAAATTAATTTGGAATATGGCAGTCATTTGTAGAAAGTCAAAGAGGAAAATTAAAAAATTAAAGTTTTACTAACTATATGTACTGTGTGACATATCAAATGAACGGGCTAGTTGTGTTGCTCTCAAATATTTTTTTTTATAATTCTAAAATGAATACTTACAAAGTTATTAAAATAAAAATTACCATTCCCTTTACCCTTTATCTCCGAAACTACTAAGCCAAACATTTTGAAAAAAAAAACAAAGAATTGTTCTTTACATAAGTAAAGAACAATTTTTTACCAGAGACCAGAGAAAACCAGAGACTTCAGGTTTTCCTGTAATCTAAACCTGAAGTCTCTGGTTATTAAATAACATGGTAAATCTCACAATATCGTGCGTACAAACTTACTTCTGCCGTTGGAATGTACGGGAGAACATGTTTTTCAACTACAATGTTAAGTTTGTTCTTGGGATAAATAAATTGTCTTAGGATAAAAAAGATTGGATCGCGGCACACGGTCGTTGGTTTAGCGTAAAACGTCTGTCAGCGAGTTTCTTTTAGTGTAAAGAAATTTTGTAATACAAAACCGACACTTAATGGTACGGCCACCAGCACATCAAGCTACTACAATCTGTCAAATTTCGTTAATAGCTTTTCAACTTTATCCCTAAGGCATTAAAGTTCAAGGTTGATTGGGAAAATTTGTTTGTATTTATTTCGATTAATATTCGACGACAAAATTTTATTGCTGCGAGATCTGGGAACGATTCTAATGCCGAAAATATATTTTTTTAGAATTTTTGTCTATTGTTCTGAATTTATGTTTCAGTATCATGGAAATACTACCGAATAGAAAGGGGGAATGCCCGCCGACCATAGACACTTCGGCCCTGGGTGCACACATATAAAAGCATATGGAAATAATCATATGCAATTAAAAGAATGAAATGGTAAAGGAATAGGTTTAAAGAAAGTCCGGATGGTTAAGATATATAATAGTTTTTATTTTCATATATACAGTTTTTTAACAATCATTTTACTGTAATAAAACTATTGAACGCTTACCTCACGTGGTGCAATCTGATGGACAATCGCATTCCTTATGAGTTACTCACGTGGAGAATCGTACTTGAGTGTGTGTAATCTTATTCTCAAAAGTGACCTGCCACAGCTGATACACACATGTCCATGACTAACAATCGGTGCATTTTGCTGTTCACTAGTTGGATGTCGTATTTGATTTCAGGCTGCAGTCCAACACGAGTGGCACACTACACTGTCACTCGAAACTTGTACCTAAAAAAGAAGTCATATTAATTATATATTGATATTATTTTAAGTCAACTCAATTAAAAAGCATTTCTCAGAGGAAGACATGACAGTGATACATGGTTAAGAACATGGTACAACTATTTACCTGTTGTGGTCGAACCCATTGTTGTTTATGATTTCGCACTTCTGTAATTTCCAACAAATGTCTTCGTAATTTCGTGTCATTTAAACCAGAAATTGACACAGCGTAAATGTCCTCTTAAATGAGTTACTGAGGGCTGGGATGAACTCTGGCCGGTATGAAAGCTGGGGTCATCATTATCAGCGGATATTGAGTCCAAGTTCGTGCAGGTTTTATCGTGAGAAGCGGGAGCGGGATCATGTTCAGGCCGTGGTCAGTAGGGTAAGAAGAATTGTCGGAGTCCATTTAGAAAGCTTATTCGTTGCTTAGATAACAAATCCGCAAAAAACCAAACAAAATAATAAAAATACAAACGAAGTCGACTTGTGATTATTTAGCTATGACAGACAGCTAGACATGGGTAGCTCGTGAGCGACTGATAGAAAAGAGCTAGCTCTTTTCGATTGACGTAGCTCTCGCTCATTCACTCGCTCGCTGGATAGCTCACTAGCTCAGTTAGCTCACTTAGACTCACTAGTTCAGTACTTCAGTGAGACACCGAAGTAAACACGAAGTAATCGTCCAAAGGTCTCATTCGGCTCACTTCGGAATACTTCGGTGCGCATCGTTCGTTCAGCTCTCCGGCACAATACTTCATTGTAAACTTGTCATACGACGTAAGTCACAGTAAATCTATCTTTAGTCACATGGTCTTAAAGTAGAAAACCCGTTAGCCACATTATCAAAAGCAACCGCATTGTAAATTTTTTTGCATGCTGTTTACGTAAAATCCTGTTAGAAACAAACAGTAAAACTTGCTTTATTCTCATTGAATTAAAGTAGAAAATACTTTGGCACATTATTATCAAAGGAACTGCATTTTTTTTATATTGCATGTTTTCGTAAAGCCATAACAGAATAAAATAGAAAAAAAAAAACGGCGTCAGTCATATGTGTTAACAGGCGGCCTCTAATCACTGAGCAATAGAAGATCTTCTGCGCTAGTGAGTAACAAAGAGTCCAAACTTCCAAAGAGCTATTGACTATTGAGCGAGCCGAGCCGTCTCGTTCGACGCGCGTGCGGCGAGAGTCAAATGATCTTACAGTCGGCGTCTGATCACTGAGCTACAGAAGAGCTAGTGAGCTAGAAGAGTGATATAGCTCTTTAGAGTGAAAGAGCTCATCACTCTTTTTCTTTTCACTGAGCTATTTCGCGCATGTCTACAGACAGCGCCATTGCCGCCTAACTGTCATAATGTCAGATTCGATGTTGCCGCTTAACAGACACTACATCGATATCGATTTTTTACTCGATTTATAATTTAACATGAATTTATTAACATACGAATCAATTAAAGCACCTCAAAGATTATTATTTTGTTTCTTTTAGTTTTTTAATTTCTATTTTGAATGTATTTTTAAGAACAGATAAGAATGACATTTAATTTGTGCAGTAGCGTTTTGCTTATGATCTAAAGAATACATGGTAAATCAACTAGCAATTCGCTTGTTTTGTCATCTTATTACTATAGAGGTATGAGGAACAGGGTGTAAAGTTCACTCATCCTCCATAGAAAAGGGAGGATCCTCCTGTGTCGTAGTAGATACCGATACATCACTCCCCTCCGGAGACCGGAGGTCGATAGTGGGCTGAGTCTTGTATCTTGCGATGCTTGCCAGGCCAGCTGAGGTTCCAGTGAGTGGGAACCGGTTGCCGCATAGTTCACGGTGAGTCGGAACTGTCTGCGAAGATGCCCCAGTGAGTCGGAGTGGCGAATAGTTCGCGGTGAGTCGGAACTGTCTGCGAAGATGTCCCCAGTGAGTCGGGGTGGCGCTGCGTTATACTTCAGTGCGTCGGATGTCGTACAGCGCCGGGTTGAGGCTGGCTGCTGCGTCGACCAGGGGAGGAAGCTCTTCTTGTTGACCGACCGAAAGTTGGTTGGTTGCTAATGAGGCTGAGGGTGATGACCAGGTATGCGCGGACGCTGCATGCTGGTGGTGGTCAGGATACCCGTTGAAGCCGTGGATGCTGGCTGGCTGGGTGACTCGCCGCTAAAGCTTGCGGGAGTGATGATGATGACGTCACGCTGAAGTGTTTGCACGAAGGCTGCGCTGACGTTCATTTTCGAGGTCGCCAGTATAGAGGTATGAGGAACAGGGTGTAGGGTTCACTCAAGGGAGGATCCTCTGACCAGACGGGTGTTGTGTCTGGCGGGCAATTGCCCAACGACTGATGTCGCGAAGTTTGTATGTATGCTAATTACGCGTTAAACTCTGCTTGCGAGATGCAGGACTTACGTGACGTCAGTATGACGCGTTGTTCGCATGTGGCGTAGTAGATACCGCTACAATACTTATCGAAAGAAAAAAAGAGAATCGATTATATTTTGAACGGAATTCGTAATTGGTTTACGTACTTTTTTGTTTATCCACAAACCAATGATTTACGCATTTACCTATAATTTCATTTTTATGTGTTCAATACTTTTTTATTGTGCATGAATGTTGCAATCTTGTTTGGATGAATGAATACCGCGATTAATAAACATAAAACACGATGTTTTTTTTTTAACAAAAGTAAATTGTTGGGCGTTTCATGGTCAAAAATGGGCATTTCTCTTTGCATAGATATTCCTGGTCAGTATGTAGGCTGTAAATGATCACGCTATTTGTTATGGAGGATGAGCAATATTGCGTTACGTTAATAAAGCAAATAGCTTAGTCGTTCGAGGACTGTTTTGGCAAACCTATATTTGTAAGTTCGATTCCCAACTATTGATATGTGTTGTGTATTTTTATTTTGTATTATAATTATGATAATTCGAAGAACGTACACAGAAAAAAGCAGAGTGGTAATGGTCCCACTGCTAGGACACAGGTCGCCTCTCTTCGAGAGGAAGTAGCTATAATCTACAACGCGGCTCACGATGTTTCCCTTCACTGTTTTGAGAGCAGTGATGATGAAATTATTTACACAAAGTAAAGCACCTGCCTGGTTTCGAACCCACGACTTAAAACTCGTAGTCAGAGCCGTTACCAGTGGACCAGCACTGCTCTCTCCCCATGAACGACAACTCCCATGAATATTTTTAAATATTTAAATTGTAATTTTAATCGTGTACAATAAAGAGTAGTCCGTCTTCAAGTTGCTATTTTAATACAATTTTGACCGTTTTTGTGTTCTATTACATCATTGTTATCACTTATTTTCCAAAGGTCATAAACAAACTGAACCCGAGCATCAAGGACATCTGGCGGGCCAACGTAAAAGAAAGTTCCCTTTGACCCGCGCTTATTTTCGTTACAATAAAATCTAAGCCGTCATATTTCCTTCATCAGAACCTTTTACACTCGGAAATAAAAGTCAAAACAACTAACCACTGAATTTAAGGATTATTTCGCAAAGCCGAGTATAATTTATTCGTTTTTGAAGGCCTTAATGTTGGGATATATTAGGAACCATTGCTATTCTATGACGAAACGCTTCAAAACTACCCTTTACGTGACCGCTTTGAAGCAATGGTGGATAAAATTTTCACATGCGCCGTCTGAATTGAATTAATTGTCCCGTACCAAACACCATCGAATACTATAGTTAAACCGAACACTGTGATATGCGCGATGTTTGTAGCGTACCTTTAATAAATATCATTACTTATCCGCACGTCAACTGCATAAAATCGAATGAAGATTTTAATGGACTGGGCGTAAGCAGCGTGGATATAAAGAGGACAAATAATTTACACGAGTGCTCTCCGTAAATCTGTAATAGCTGTATGTACCCCTTACTTTTTTTTTATTTTTATAAATGGCATCTCGTAGTTGACCTTGAGAGGTCGTGACTACTTAACCGGACTATCCTGTGGTTGCCTTAAGAAATCTTAAAGCCTCCAGCCAGGGCTAAAACTAATTAAAACTAGGCGACTGCACGCTAAGGGCACCCCCTGTGGGGTACGAACCTCGGCTTAGGACGTCGCTGGGAGAGGGCAGCAAAGGGACAGGCTGGATCGAAATTATATTTTTAGTGCTTTGATGAGCACGGCGTTTCCTAAGACTATCTCTGAGAAGAAAGGCCGAAACAAACTCAGAGGTTACGGTCGTGAATTTACATTTATTAGCTCAGCTACGACGCGAGCTGGCTCTTCAACAATGAAGGGTCGGGCTGGTGTACCCCTTACACGAAGCCGTACCTTAATATAGAAACGAGTTTCGATGGGCAGCCTACGTATGACATCGCATTTATGGCAGATAAATCGCGCTATCAATTCAGACACATTCATATGTCAAGTTGACATAACCTTGATGTCGATACTTTTTCAGTTTCAAATACGAATATAAGGTTGTACAGCTGCTGTTCAAAAGTGAATAGAGGTTACTCAATAGCAGATATTTATACCCTATCCATTAGGTAAACCGTTTTAGGTTAAAGCCACAAATAAGATAATTCAATAAGATAAGGCAATATATATATTTATTTTATTTCGCATTTTAAAGTGAGCTTTTACATAATCTGGAATATGTACGTTCTTAGACAGCTGTCAAAAAAATGTTAACCTAATGGACAGGGTATAACTAGATTTTATAGATTATCGTACACTTGGAATATTTTAAAATTGTGTGCAATTAATTATTATTTTTTATTTTGCAATTGGGTGATATAAAGACGCTAAAATTTGTTTGCACTAATTCGGGTCATAAGTTACTAAAATATATGCTATTTAAAACGTTGAAACAGAACGTGACTTTTCTTTTATTTTGGGAATGAAGCCACATTACATCATAAAAAAACCCTTATCAATAATTGGCACTTAAAAAGAATTAGCGTCAAAGTTTCCTTGTTACCTTGTAATTAAAATTTCGACAACATTTTTCTTTTTCACTTAACTTTCGCTTTACTGTTAAAATTGGTTCTCAAACAAAGCACGGAATTAGGTTTTAAATGGAACCTATTTTTTTTAAATCATTTTTAAAACTCGTCTAGTTAAAAAAATGATGTTAGGTTTGTAAGGGCAGAAAAAAAACGGTAATTAATAATAAATATCAAACACAACAAAAAATTAAGAGAATATTACTATTTATTTTTTAACATGGTGGTAAACTTAGAACTGGCCATTTTTACCAGTAAAATGTACATTTGGTAATTCTATGACATCCGTCGATGTTAATTTTGTTGATTAGAATAAAAAACTTAAAACATTACTTTGAAACCCTGAAAATATCTGAAAAAAACCCGTTTCTTAATATTTCAAATGATTTTCAGTCTCTATAAAACTCAGTTCATCTAATAAATCTCTGGGAACCTGTGCATATAAACAGCTACCAAACTCATCTCATGTACAAGGTAGGTTGAAAGCAAAGGTACCTATTCGAGTAATTAACTTAACCGGCACATCAAATCCTTAATATGAAAAAGTAAGACAGCTTAGACTACAATGGCTTGATATTAATAGTTGTGGAAGATGAAAAAGTAACGTTACAACACAACTATATAGCTTCTGAACAATTCAGTTTGGAGGTGCATTCAAGATTATTCTAAACTCATATGAGAATATCCGAAATGCGCATTGTCTATACTATACTCGACCGATTTTTGTTAGGTACTTTTACCACAAAATCTGACTTAATTTTGATATATGGGTGTATTATTAATGTTCATACTCGTCCATTATTCTGCGTTCGTTAGCAGACTCATTATAATACATAGTATGACGTATAACGTTTACCTACAAAGTAGTAAACGTTGTTTTGTTTACATTATTTCCCGCTTCTCGTGTCGCTTACCTTATCAAGTTGTATTGTGCTAGCGACTTATTGACAGTCTTAGTTGGCAAAACAACAAGGTGGGTTGCCCAGAATATTTTCACACGGTAAGTCGGTTACAGATGTCATCTAGCGCAATAAAAAAATATTTAATTAAAAGTTAATATAAACGTGCGCTTAATAAGGCTTTAGTCTACAAATTTGACAACATAGTAAAATATTATGCTTAAACACATGAAAAGGACGTGTAATCTAAACCAAACCCAGGTTATTTGTTTGAAATATAACCTATTTAAGTATATAATAACTATGTGTATATAACTTATTTAAGATTTTTTTTTTTACCTATTTATTTATTTAAATACATTCAGGGTAGTAAAACGATGTTGGTGCGTAAACTACTTTTTCTTTTATTTCCTTACAGGTTGCAAACTAACTCTACCGAAAGTTATCAGTACTAACGAGTTTTCTTACTAAAGACAGTAATATAAAATAATAATTTAATAAGTACCTCTATTTTAACACGTCACCACCCATAAACCTAGGTTTACATTTTATCGAGTATGGAATATCAGATCTCTAAAAGTAATAACGATTTGTTGCAAAGCTTAACCAATAAATCCATATTTTTCTCCAGCCAGACTAAAGCTATAAATTTCATACCGGAATACTATACCCGCGTATGCTTGCAAAACAATAAATTGCGAACGCCGGCCGCACTCTCTAGTCATATTCATAAACCAATGAACGACTAAAGGTTTTATTTAATCATTATCATTTCCGACTGTAATGCGTCTATTTTATTGCTCTTTAATTATAGCGACATTATAATGCACTGCGCTGAATTTGAATGTGTCATTAACTCTCATTATGTTAAAAACAAGCTTTAGTTAATACATAATTAGCCTCTGACATCAATACCAACAAGATTTATTTAAAACTAGCTGCCCCTCGCGGTTTCACCCGCATAAGTTTAGATCCCGTGGGAATATCGGGCTAAAAAGTACATGTTAATCCTGGTTATAAACCATAATGTGTGCCAAATTTCATCCAAATCCGTTCTGTAGTTTTTGCGTGAAAGAGTAACAAACATCCATCCATCCATCCATACAAAACTTTTACGTTTATAATATTAGTAGGATTTTGCTTATTAGTATCGTAACTAGATTTTAAAAAGAGATTTATTTATTATTAGGCTTTTAACAATGAGTACCTGCACTGTTACTTTACAATTTGTACATTGCAAACTTCAATCTAAGTGCCTCGTTTCTTATAGAAAAGCACATATAAAATAATATTTTTTACATTCCTTGCTAATCCCAACGCTGTCCGCATTGGGTTTAGCAAGGAATCTAAAATATTGTCTAGACAGTCATCATTTCGGAAATAGGTTTTGAACTCTTCAAAGTATTATTCAGCTCTAACCGGCAGTGGGTTAAAAATGTGTCAGTACCTACCTTTTATTTTACAGCATAATTAACTGCAACGTCGGAAGTTGTGGGACAACACAATAATAATTAAAAATGGCATGGAAGCTATACGTAAGCTAGTGCCGGTACCCATTATGAAGCTTGGGAGGTTTTTAGTCCTAAATGAATAATCATCGTCATATAATTATTTCTTCTAAATAATGTCAAAGATAAAAATGAATAAGAATTCAGAAATAATGTGTTCGAAGGACTACTAAAAAACTTTTTACACCATCTGCTCGATAATCCTACTAATATAATAAATGTGAAAGTGTGTATGTTTGTTATTCAAACACGTTAAAACAGCTGAACCGATTCAGATTAAATTTGGCACACAGATTTCATAGCCGGGATTAACATATAGAATACAGGCTGATAATCATGATGATTATTAACGATTATTTATTGACTAGCTACGCCCGGCGGTTTCACCTGCATAAGTTTCGATCCCATGGGAATATCGAGTAAAAATTATGCTGGTTATAAACCATCTGCGTGCCCAATATCATCCAAATCCATTCAGTAGTTTTTGTGTGAAAGAGTACAAAACATCCATCCATCCATCCATCCATACAAACTTTCACGTTTATAATCTTAGTAGGATAGTTGGATTTGCAAAAATAAATCTTTATATAGGTGTGTCGTTAGTAAACGTTTTTGGACGTCGAACTTAGAAACAAAGAAAGAAAAGAAAGAAAATGCATTTATTTGCGGCAAACATGACGCATAAAAAAAGGACATAAACACACAAAAAAAAAAAAAGAAGTTGGGGGTAAACATGCGTCACATTCACGCAAAACGGCTATCGCTCAGCATAATGCTAAGACCCTATACGAGACAGAGCCCCAGCGCTGGTTTTCAACTTGTACCCTGGAGCTTACCTAACATAGGTATGTTAGCTAGAAATAGCTTTAATTTTTTTTAAATTAATTTACTTAAAGTTCCCTATTAAAGGGGTGTTGTAGGTGTTGAAGATCGTAGGTGAAAAAACTAAATTAGGGCGGATGAAGTCGCGGGCGAAGTGCTAGTGTAACAATATAATAGGGTAGTTGCCTGGGTAAAAAAATAATAATTATATTTAGTCCGTCAGTTAGATTATCGAAAAATAATGGACACGTATTTTTTCTTTTGTCAATCAAACAAAAAATGACAAAGATAAAGCGCGTCAAAATTTGGGAGTGAATTTGGGTCGTGACGTCACTTGCTTGCAATAGTGTCGCAAGCAAGTGACGTCACGCAGAACTTTAACGGCCGATATCTTCATCATTTTTTATATAATTGACAAAAGAAAAAATACGTGTTCAATATTTTTTGATAATCTAACTGACGGACTAATTAAATTTTTTTAGGAAAATAGCCTATTATGTCATGTATACCGAACCTAAAGTTAGTCATTATAACCCTAGACTTTAGACGCGTAGTATTCATAATCATCTGCCTAGCTTTTTCTCAACTATGTACAGTCGCAGTATAATTGTACTGAATTCCATTCTAACCCTGGACAATAATGTGTTTGAATTTAAGACTACAATCCTGAGTGCAGCGAGGAATTCAATATAGCGCCCTTGACATAAGACACTGCCTTGTCCCCTTGGTGAATAATCTACTATCATAATTAACATTCGTATTTTGTTCTTTTTGCAGGCGTGGTGTTCGATCAGAACACTGACGAGATACAGAATGCCTTCAAGTTCGCCATGCTTCAACATTCAAATGAGAACAAGTCCGGCATCGATTTTCAGCTTTACGTGGATATCATCAACACAGCCGATGCCTTCAAATTATCAAGACTTAGTAAGTGCATTTTACTCATTTAGATAATAAGATACGCCAGATAAAATTGCAATCACTTAGTTGAGCTTAGGGATTCTTTTTATCTAGGGAATTTGATTATAAATGGTTCACAGGAATTTTTCCTCAGTGCCGTTTAAAAAATCTTTGTAACAAAGGCACAAGATATTTTAGAACAACAAAGATAAATAAGTTTATTAGGTAACCCGGATCTTATGGGTTGCCTGTTATCACTGCTACATCAATATTAGCAATTGGAATAATCCGTTCGCAAATAGTTATTAGTTTGTATATTGTGTAGTTATTTAAATGTAACAAACAATCTTGAAAAAGTTTATATTTTAAATCATGCAAATAATAATAATACTAGCCTATTATTGTCACACTGCAGTACAAAGGCCTCTTCTCATATATTAAAGACACAAGCATTGATCACCACGCTTGCTCAAGACGGGTTGGCGATTTCAGGCTTACATTAGGGTTTCCTCACGATGTTTTTCTTTACCAATGTCAGTGATGTCCAAGATAAACTGAAAAAGTACATATGAATGAAGAAGTCAAATTGGTGCTTGCACGGATTTTAATCTACAACCTCATCCTTAACATCATCTTTGCTGATTAATTAATAATATGTCGAAGTCTCAATGTCGACGATCCTAATCACCTTACCTATTTTTTGCGACATTTGCGAAATAAGTCATTAAGAATAATATCAAAACATGATTAAGTAGCGAACGAAGAAGATACATAAAACCAAGTACACCCAAACTTTTGGAGTGCAATAATTGAATATTTCGCAGAGAGCCACTCTTCTTTTACTAGACTTCGAAAAGTTTCAGAAGTTAGTTCAAAACAACTGCGCGAACCGTCAATACTCGTTATAACTAATAGGTATACAGAAATGTTTTCTTCACCGGAGTGAGTGTTGTGGGTCATGCCATCTTCAAAAAAATATCTTTACACTTAAATATATATACAGAGTTATTGGTGAAACATTAAACAACCTCTCACAACTATATTGCACAACAACTTTTGTTCTACAACTTTTATGAATTCATCAGATTTGAATTCATCAGACTTTCATACCAAGATAAAAATATTTCAATTCAACGAATTGAAATTTATTGATTTTCTGTTACGAACTCTACGCGAAACAAAAGAAAGCGCTAGTTATGTAAACAAACTGCCGTTTCTAGTACAAAATTTAGGAGGGGTGCGGGGGTTAGATAGAACAACGAAATCTTAAAGGTTTGTTTTTGGTAAATGTATTATGTTTTGTAAAAAGTCATAGAACAAAAGTTGTTGTTTACGTTGTTAGTTATCCAGTCCTGCAAGGTTGTTAGTGTTTTACCAATAACCCTGTACAGGTAGTTACGGATATTCACAGTGCAGAAGGCATACAACCGGTGGCCGATTTTTTGTAGAAGAATGGAACGGTACAGATCAAATGAATCAACGTCATACCAAAAAATCAAAAACAAAAAATCTGTCGGATTGTATGGCCTACACAAAGTATGCACTGTGCGAGCGCGCTACAAATTAAACAGCAGTTTAATTTAGTTAATGTAGGAACTAACTAGTTAACATTATGTAGAGTCTACCTTACTTTATCTTTTATTTAGGTGACAAATATCAAAAGGAAAAATAACACTCCTTTAATAGCAAGACAAAATGACGAGGTATTTTAAGATAATATAATTTAAAAAAAAAAATGATTATTAGTTACCGTTTTGTCTATTTTAATCTAAAGAAAATAATTGAACGGCTCTTACACGAGCGTCATTCTCTGAAAATTTAAGTAAATAATATTTTTTTCTATGTATAACGGGAAGAGTTTATAGTACCGACCAATATTATTACAACTTTTTGCTATCCAAAGAAACCAAAACATTCTATTTAAGCAGCAACCAACGGAAAATACAAAGATAAACAGCGAGTTTCGTCTGTGGTAGGGTCAAGAAAATTAAGTTTGTATTTCGTGGTGTCCTCCTTGACACAGAACTCTCATTTGAATGCAAGACCTTTCTCTCTTTTTATTTCGCCTCGTCACGCGAGGCTGATCAAAACACTTTTGAGCGGTGCCGCGTGAATTTTCGAAACAACCGTTTGTACAACACATTTTAGAGGTAAAACTAGAATTCGGCTCTCTAATAGGTTTTGATCTAGCAGTTCAATTCGATTTCTTGTAGATTAAATGTATAGGAGATACCTCAAGTTATATTCTTTACAATGGCCTACGTATCTGCCGAGACTTCTTACCACCATAATGTCAAGGTAAAAGTTTCGGATGAATAATGTGAGCGAGGAAGGCGCTAGTGAAAATGGTTCTTTAATAAAGTGTTAAGTAGATACCTGTTCAAAATTATGCGCATACATTATTTTTGGGTCAAAGAATATACAATGTACCTACGTCGTGAACGGTAAAGATTCTTACAAAAACATCTGAAACTATGTCCCCTGTTTTTATATTTCCACGATTTGTTTACATTTTAAGGGAACGTTGCGTGTTAATTTATGCAAGGATCGCAACATTTTAATTAACACAAAAGTTATAAATTTTAATTTCGACTTATTATAACGACAAAGTAATTGATTTTATTCAGTATTTCATTGTCACGTAATTCCTAGGTAGGTATATAAATTTTCAATTTCAATTATTGTATCTTAAAAACATTTAAAGTAGGAGAGAGGTCCGTTGCTAAATAATAACAGCCGCACAGGTCGATCGATCAGGTTAAGCTACGCTTGCTGCGGTTGGTCTGTGGATGGGTGACCATCTTTACATACCGAGACCCCTCCGTCCCTCGGAAAGCACGTTAAGCCGTTGGTCCCGGCTGTCATTCGTGGATCTTTGACAGTCGTTACGGGTAGTCAGAAGCCCGAAAGTCTGATAACCAGTCTTACCAAGGGGTATCGTATTACCCAGTAACTGGGTTGTGGAGGTCAGATAGGCAGTCGCTCCATGTAAAATACTAGTATTCAGGTGCATCCGGTTAGACTGGAAGCCGACCCCAACATAGTTGGGAAAAGGCTAGGCAGATGATGATGTTGAAAAACATTTAAAGTAATTAATTTTATTTATTATCTATACATCAAACCTATAGATATAAATTTTTTCATAATAAGTAAAATATTGATAACCATACTTTATTTAGGTATAGCGGTCATTCTTCTTCCCAATATACTAGGCATGGTTTTAAACGGATTAAAAAATCAAACCCAATCAATGGGTTAGATTTTTTTTGGCCACAAAAAAATTGGCCAAAATAATTGACGCCTTCCTCACAATCGGATTTTTGATACAAAGCCACCGCGGCGCGGGCGCGCACAAAGATATATGTGTAGTTGCTCGTGGCTATGTCACATAACACTCACTGCAGGTCATACTTTTATTATTTTATGTTTGTTTTATTTTTACTTTAAATTCGGGATACGGAGACTCCGTATACTATTCATTACTGATGGAGGGTAAATTCAATATTGAATATTTATTAAAAAATATACATTTCTGGTGCAGTTTAAAATAATCATGTTCATAGGAAAATGGTAATTGTTTTTTCTGAACAAATGAGATGGACATTACAAAATAAACTTAACATACTTACCGGGCGGCAACCCGAATGTTTGCAACTTTTTTTGGCCACCATTTTCATTTGGCGCAAATTACGGTTCTTTGATGAATGTACCTACTAAATTCGTCATGCACAATTTGACCATGACGTCATAATTTACTTCAGTAATTTTATTCTTGTTCCTAAACGAATTGAAAAATGAACCGTTTTTTTTTTAGCAAATCAGTACGGGTAACTATTCTCATTTTGATTACATAAATACAAAAACACTTCAATCATAATCAGTTACAGTTCAAACAGTTTGATCCTAACACAGCCGTTTCAACCATTGAGTATAATGCACTATAATGTTTTCGAGATAGCATGATATGGATGACAGTTCAAAGTTGACAGATTAATAGTGATGCTCCCTTCATCTCCCACGACTTTCTTTTAAAATGAGTATTTCATCAGACGGCCAATTCCCGTAATTAAAAACGTTCACAATCTAGTCGCAATCTCATCTGAGCGACAATCAATGTCAAAAACTTGTCAAAAATGTAAGGAACAGAAAAAATGTTTGACAGATTGAGACTGAGATCAGACTAAACGTTCTTAAAATTACGAGAATTGTCCCGCTGAAACTAAAATATTGAACTTTTTTGGAAAAACTGCCAATATTTGAAGTATACAGCACTTTGAACATTGCCAATTTTTTTTAAAAAGCTCGGGTTTTATTAGACCTACAGCTACGTCTGCAGCTGCAGCAAATTGTTGAAATGGATCTACCTTTTAGAAGTTATAAGTCCAGAACTGATAGAAGTCCAAAAATTTTGAGAATTTGAGCACCACGCTGTTAGCACAGGTCTTTTGAAGCTGCAAACTTGCTTTTACACTATTATTACCTATCCTAATGACATCCCAAAAAATCAGTGCTGTGCAATTTTTTGCTAGAAGAGCGGTTTAAAATTTAAAGAACGCAAAAGAAACCATCGTTCTGTCACCAGTCTGTAAGGTCACCACAGAAAAAGGAAACAAGAAACAGGTTATCAACAATATTCTGGAAAATGAATTGCTGTTGGTACCAGACTTTTTCGTAAAAATACGTAAAATGTATTTCAATAATTATTTTTTTGTTTTTGCGATGCAGCGTGTCGTAAATATTTTGTAAGACAACGTAGGTATTATCATTATTAAACAGCAAACAGGGTATGTACTACCTTTCATCTTTGATGTCTGGTATCACTACGCATAAATATTATATTTATATGCGAGTTTTCCTATTTATGCTCATACCAACATAGTATAATTTTAAGCATCTATACCTAAATAAAATAAAACAAAGTCGCTTTTCGTGTCTGTTTGTATGACCGTCTAAATCTTCTAAGCCACACAATAGGCTTGGATATGATTTTTAGCATCATTTTGAGCATTTATTATCCGGAATAAAATAATGCTCAAAATGATGATGATTCGATGATGAGATTTCTGTTTTAAATCACACACAAACCTCGGAAGGTTTGTGTGTGATTTAAAACAGAAATCTCGATGTTTTGACATGACGCTATTGCACCCCTGTTAAGCAGCGGGAAGTCGCTAGTATTAAATTAATACAAGCAGGTATCAGCATTGTAGCACAGACGCCAAAAAGTAATTAAATGAGTGATTTTATTATCAGATGCATTTCGCAGTGAAGTCTGTTGAACACCTGTTTTTAAGTAAAAAAAAGGAACTTTTTCACTTGAAACGGCATTGAAATATTTTACGTAAATGTAAAATCTGGTGAATTTCATCAGTATATTATATCTAGAAATGAATAATGAACTGGTTTTTGCTTCAGGCCATCAAAATATTGTACAAACGGAAGGTAGTGGTAGATGTGAAAACATTAGGAACGCACTGTATCGCCACGCCGCCGCAATGTAAATACTAAAGATAATTATGCTTGCGAAGGTAATTAAATAGCTGATCTCACAAACTAGGCTTTAGGGTGGGTTTTTGTGTCGGGAAAAAAAAGTAAAAAAGTAATTTGGAGTCTTATTTCCTACGAAAGGTACCTATGGATAAAGTTTTTTTTTTTATTATATATATTATTTGCGATTTCTGACTACTCTAGTACTCAGGTGGTCCGATTTTTTTTGAATCCATAAAAAACAAGAGTGAAATGGAATCCCTGTATACTTATTATTAGTCTACAGTAAGATAAGTGCCTACGAACGCATTTATATCTTGTGGTTATGATTTGTTTTTATATCTTTATCTATTTCTTTTTTTATTTATCTTTGTTTCCTTGATCTGTTTGGAGTAGCTCTAATTCTCCCATGTTATTTAAATAAATAAATCAATAATATGAAATAGAGAACTTTTATTATTTCATATACCTTCACATTAACTATCTACTTAGTTTCAAAGTTTGCAGTATAATATTAGTCGGATACGTCCTTGTGCTAAATACGTGTGTTCGTCATTATAGGTATTGGTATTTTTTTTTTAATACCATTTTTATTTAAGTTTAGTTTATTTTTAGTAAATCTACACTAAAACGTATTTTTCTACCCGGTTACAATCTCACTCAAGTAAATTAACATCTTTTAATAAAGTTTTTCTGCCTTCAATCTTTTTTTAAGTCTTTGTTCGTATCATTAAATCCTGCTTGAAAGCTATTGCATGTTCCTACTGAGTATAGCGCTTAGCAACGGGCTCAAACCGAGAGCTTAATGTATAGGCCTCAGAAAATCGCTCGACTCTTCTGGGTAAATTAATATTTTCCCAGGGTACCATCCCATATACTTTCTCAACAAAGATTGTTGGATTGGTTACATACTAATTAAGGTTAAATTCATGATAATGTTGACCTACTCATTATTTTAAAGGCATACTTTTCCTAGTTTATATAGCCTCATTACTTATAGTAAAGTAAACTAGTAAACTGTAAACTTGTCCTAGACCCAAAATTCGAAGACATGTGACATCTACCAACTTGCGCTGGGTGCCGCGTGGGGGATTACAGCCCAGTCTATCTCACAGAGAGGAGGCCTGTGTCCCAGCAGTGGGAACATTAAAGGCTGATTGCACAATCAGTCTACAATGCCAGAGTATATAGCCAGAGTGTATAGCCAGAGTGTGTGTGTGAGTGTATATGTACAATAAAATAAAACCCACATGGGTTTTATTTTCTCAATCTTTAACTTATAGACAAAATGTTGTCTCTTACCGTATACTTATCTCGGATCTTATGTCTCTTATGTATATAGATAGTATATCGTAACCCTAGTAGCTTATAGTTTATACAAACACATTGATATTTAATTCACAGCTGAACAAAAGCCTACAAAAAATAGAAAAAACATCTGAAACTATGTCCCCTGTTTTTATATTTCCACGATTTGTTTACATTTTAAGGGAACGTTGCGTGTTAATTTATGCAAGGATCGCAACATTTTAATTAACACAAAAGTTATAAATTTTAATTTCGACTTATTATAACGACAAAGTAATTGATTTTATTCAGTATTTCATTGTCACGTAATTCCTAGGTAGGTATATAAATTTTCAATTTCAATTATTGTATCTTAAAAACATTTAAAGTAGGAGAGAGGTCCGTTGCTAAATAATAACAGCCGCACAGGTCGATCGATCAGGTTAAGCTACGCTTGCTGCGGTTGGTCTGTGGATGGGTGACCATCTTTACATACCGAGACCCCTCCGTCCCTCGGAAAGCACGTTAAGCCGTTGGTCCCGGCTGTCATTCGTGGATCTTTGACAGTCGTTACGGGTAGTCAGAAGCCCGAAAGTCTGATAACCAGTCTTACCAAGGGGTATCGTATTACCCAGTAACTGGGTTGTGGAGGTCAGATAGGCAGTCGCTCCATGTAAAATACTAGTATTCAGGTGCATCCGGTTAGACTGGAAGCCGACCCCAACATAGTTGGGAAAAGGCTAGGCAGATGATGATGTTGAAAAACATTTAAAGTAATTAATTTTATTTATTATCTATACATCAAACCTATAGATATAAATTTTTTCATAATAAGTAAAATATTGATAACCATACTTTATTTAGGTATAGCGGTCATTCTTCTTCCCAATATACTAGGCATGGTTTTAAACGGATTAAAAAATCAAACCCAATCAATGGGTTAGATTTTTTTTGGCCACAAAAAAATTGGCCAAAATAATTGACGCCTTCCTCACAATCGGATTTTTGATACAAAGCCACCGCGGCGCGGGCGCGCACAAAGATATATGTGTAGTTGCTCGTGGCTATGTCACATAACACTCACTGCAGGTCATACTTTTATTATTTTATGTTTGTTTTATTTTTACTTTAAATTCGGGATACGGAGACTCCGTATACTATTCATTACTGATGGAGGGTAAATTCAATATTGAATATTTATTAAAAAATATACATTTCTGGTGCAGTTTAAAATAATCATGTTCATAGGAAAATGGTAATTGTTTTTTCTGAACAAATGAGATGGACATTACAAAATAAACTTAACATACTTACCGGGCGGCAACCCGAATGTTTGCAACTTTTTTTGGCCACCATTTTCATTTGGCGCAAATTACGGTTCTTTGATGAATGTACCTACTAAATTCGTCATGCACAATTTGACCATGACGTCATAATTTACTTCAGTAATTTTATTCTTGTTCCTAAACGAATTGAAAAATGAACCGTTTTTTTTTTAGCAAATCAGTACGGGTAACTATTCTCATTTTGATTACATAAATACAAAAACACTTCAATCATAATCAGTTACAGTTCAAACAGTTTGATCCTAACACAGCCGTTTCAACCATTGAGTATAATGCACTATAATGTTTTCGAGATAGCATGATATGGATGACAGTTCAAAGTTGACAGATTAATAGTGATGCTCCCTTCATCTCCCACGACTTTCTTTTAAAATGAGTATTTCATCAGACGGCCAATTCCCGTAATTAAAAACGTTCACAATCTAGTCGCAATCTCATCTGAGCGACAATCAATGTCAAAAACTTGTCAAAAATGTAAGGAACAGAAAAAATGTTTGACAGATTGAGACTGAGATCAGACTAAACGTTCTTAAAATTACGAGAATTGTCCCGCTGAAACTAAAATATTGAACTTTTTTGGAAAAACTGCCAATATTTGAAGTATACAGCACTTTGAACATTGCCAATTTTTTTTAAAAAGCTCGGGTTTTATTAGACCTACAGCTACGTCTGCAGCTGCAGCAAATTGTTGAAATGGATCTACCTTTTAGAAGTTATAAGTCCAGAACTGATAGAAGTCCAAAAATTTTGAGAATTTGAGCACCACGCTGTTAGCACAGGTCTTTTGAAGCTGCAAACTTGCTTTTACACTATTATTACCTATCCTAATGACATCCCAAAAAATCAGTGCTGTGCAATTTTTTGCTAGAAGAGCGGTTTAAAATTTAAAGAACGCAAAAGAAACCATCGTTCTGTCACCAGTCTGTAAGGTCACCACAGAAAAAGGAAACAAGAAACAGGTTATCAACAATATTCTGGAAAATGAATTGCTGTTGGTACCAGACTTTTTCGTAAAAATACGTAAAATGTATTTCAATAATTATTTTTTTGTTTTTGCGATGCAGCGTGTCGTAAATATTTTGTAAGACAACGTAGGTATTATCATTATTAAACAGCAAACAGGGTATGTACTACCTTTCATCTTTGATGTCTGGTATCACTACGCATAAATATTATATTTATATGCGAGTTTTCCTATTTATGCTCATACCAACATAGTATAATTTTAAGCATCTATACCTAAATAAAATAAAACAAAGTCGCTTTTCGTGTCTGTTTGTATGACCGTCTAAATCTTCTAAGCCACACAATAGGCTTGGATATGATTTTTAGCATCATTTTGAGCATTTATTATCCGGAATAAAATAATGCTCAAAATGATGATGATTCGATGATGAGATTTCTGTTTTAAATCACACACAAACCTCGGAAGGTTTGTGTGTGATTTAAAACAGAAATCTCGATGTTTTGACATGACGCTATTGCACCCCTGTTAAGCAGCGGGAAGTCGCTAGTATTAAATTAATACAAGCAGGTATCAGCATTGTAGCACAGACGCCAAAAAGTAATTAAATGAGTGATTTTATTATCAGATGCATTTCGCAGTGAAGTCTGTTGAACACCTGTTTTTAAGTAAAAAAAAGGAACTTTTTCACTTGAAACGGCATTGAAATATTTTACGTAAATGTAAAATCTGGTGAATTTCATCAGTATATTATATCTAGAAATGAATAATGAACTGGTTTTTGCTTCAGGCCATCAAAATATTGTACAAACGGAAGGTAGTGGTAGATGTGAAAACATTAGGAACGCACTGTATCGCCACGCCGCCGCAATGTAAATACTAAAGATAATTATGCTTGCGAAGGTAATTAAATAGCTGATCTCACAAACTAGGCTTTAGGGTGGGTTTTTGTGTCGGGAAAAAAAAGTAAAAAAGTAATTTGGAGTCTTATTTCCTACGAAAGGTACCTATGGATAAAGTTTTTTTTTTTATTATATATATTATTTGCGATTTCTGACTACTCTAGTACTCAGGTGGTCCGATTTTTTTTGAATCCATAAAAAACAAGAGTGAAATGGAATCCCTGTATACTTATTATTAGTCTACAGTAAGATAAGTGCCTACGAACGCATTTATATCTTGTGGTTATGATTTGTTTTTATATCTTTATCTATTTCTTTTTTTATTTATCTTTGTTTCCTTGATCTGTTTGGAGTAGCTCTAATTCTCCCATGTTATTTAAATAAATAAATCAATAATATGAAATAGAGAACTTTTATTATTTCATATACCTTCACATTAACTATCTACTTAGTTTCAAAGTTTGCAGTATAATATTAGTCGGATACGTCCTTGTGCTAAATACGTGTGTTCGTCATTATAGGTATTGGTATTTTTTTTTTAATACCATTTTTATTTAAGTTTAGTTTATTTTTAGTAAATCTACACTAAAACGTATTTTTCTACCCGGTTACAATCTCACTCAAGTAAATTAACATCTTTTAATAAAGTTTTTCTGCCTTCAATCTTTTTTTAAGTCTTTGTTCGTATCATTAAATCCTGCTTGAAAGCTATTGCATGTTCCTACTGAGTATAGCGCTTAGCAACGGGCTCAAACCGAGAGCTTAATGTATAGGCCTCAGAAAATCGCTCGACTCTTCTGGGTAAATTAATATTTTCCCAGGGTACCATCCCATATACTTTCTCAACAAAGATTGTTGGATTGGTTACATACTAATTAAGGTTAAATTCATGATAATGTTGACCTACTCATTATTTTAAAGGCATACTTTTCCTAGTTTATATAGCCTCATTACTTATAGTAAAGTAAACTAGTAAACTGTAAACTTGTCCTAGACCCAAAATTCGAAGACATGTGACATCTACCAACTTGCGCTGGGTGCCGCGTGGGGGATTACAGCCCAGTCTATCTCACAGAGAGGAGGCCTGTGTCCCAGCAGTGGGAACATTAAAGGCTGATTGCACAATCAGTCTACAATGCCAGAGTATATAGCCAGAGTGTATAGCCAGAGTGTGTGTGTGAGTGTATATGTACAATAAAATAAAACCCACATGGGTTTTATTTTCTCAATCTTTAACTTATAGACAAAATGTTGTCTCTTACCGTATACTTATCTCGGATCTTATGTCTCTTATGTATATAGATAGTATATCGTAACCCTAGTAGCTTATAGTTTATACAAACACATTGATATTTAATTCACAGCTGAACAAAAGCCTACAAAAAATAGAAAAAGTTCTGGCTTTGTAGAGCGTCGTGTCTGGCACTCATACCTGTGTGACAGCCTCTTTTTAAGGCTCGATGTGTCATATTTGCCTCGAGTACTGTTCTATATACAGTCCTTTCACATTTATGTTACCAATGTAAATGTAAAATGTAAAAATACAGTAAATAAATACGAAATTCAATTAATTAATATTTAATTAATTAATACTAAATAAATAATAAATACTGTAATACAGTATCAACTAGTACAGGGGGTGTTGTGACTGTTACTGGCTGCCTTATATTGTAATGTCAACAGTACACTTAAGCTAATAAATTGTGTAAATCAATAAATGACAGCAGTAACCGAATGCCAACCTTATTTCAACGAAAACAAACATCACTTTGTTTTTGACAGTGATGCAAAATCAGAAATAAAATAATAGGGAAAGAACTTTGCTTACAATTACTACAGGTATTTATAGATATTGTAATATTTTAGTGGCTTTATCTATGACTGACCACCTAAATAGTAAAAAGTATCTCACGCTGTTAAGTGATGCACCTACTGGATGTGTTGTTTCGAGCGGCTACTACGCGATACGATAAAACTAAAGAATGTAAGGCGGACGTCTGAAGCCTGATCACAGACTAACTTACTGTATTCATGTTTTATTACTTCTTGCTGGTAACAACACACATTATTTAAACTACAATATTTTTACACTACATTGTAAGTCACGTAGTCAGTCTCAGTCGTAGTGAGTGTTATAGGTACCTTGATATTATTATTGCTGATGAATATAACAAAATGCAATGGGCTAAGACATGTTTATTATTATGTGTTACATGCTACCGAAAACTAATAGCCGAAGTTAGCTCGGGCTGACTAAGTTTCGCACACTTGTGTACGGCAAGCCTTAACGAGCGAGTCACTCAGGGTTTTAGGCGGGTTCTGATTTATTTACCACTAGCACCATCTGTTACATGACACGAGTGTCTAAATGATACTTTGAAGTTGTCAAATTATCGCGTACTTACTTTGGGAAAATTGGGATTGCGCTCGCAAGTTTCAGTCGCAAATTACTGCGCGCCCTTCGTTCGGGTCGCGAGGCAATTATACCTATTACACATATAAGTTAAGTTCTCAAAATACTGTTACACATTAATTAAGCCTATTAATACGCAAATGTATTAAAGACGTAATCTGTCAGTATATTACATTATAGCTATATGTATAAATAAACAATGACTTAGTTAGCAAAGTATAGAAACAGCCAATGAGGCATAGTAAACGATACCTTATGTTGTAAAAGAGCTGATGAAAAAAGTTAGGACAGGTCATATTTCATGTACCGCGTGCGTACTGTGTCCCAGTAGACTGCAAAGTGCGTTGGGGATTTATTAATTCATTATGGCGGTGTAAAGTTGGAAGATGTTCAGCGAAGTGCGCACGATAAGGATTTAATTCCATGAGTAGATCGGGGAGTGGTGAGCATGGAGCGGGGCAGCGGGCTACGGGAGAATTGACCACAACGGAACGCGCAGTACAAAGATTAAATTGAATCTGGAAACTTGCCAGATTCGCCGTACCTAAAATTACAAAATATTATGCTGATTTTATAGCTTGACTAAAGAACTGGTTATAGTCTTGCTCTGAAGCGGTCGGGTGAATTATTGCGCAGCAATAAAAATGTATACCTGCATATTATGGTAAGCTGTTTCGGTTTTACCACTGTGTTCTTTAACTGAGTGCATGGTTTAATGGAAAGGTTTTAGTATATTATTATCGTACGTTGTTCGATAGTATTAACGTTAAGCGAAGTACGTAAAAGCCTATTATTGAACCGAGGCCGCAAAGGGTTTTCGCAGACGGTTCACGTACACCGACACTGACAATCAGTGACAATATAAATAAACTTGCCTGGAATTTTTCTTCTCTCTTTTGTGAAGGTAGGTAAACAAGCACATGGAGTTATTTGAATTCAGCCTTTGTGTACGTCAGTTTTTAATTAGTGTTTAGTTGATGTCTACTGTGGACTTGCGGTGCATATACTGATTAATTCAATATTTGATATTATACATTTCGTAGTTTTATAATAGTACCATTCAGAGGTTATACACCTTTAAATTTTGATCGTTTTAATCCTTAAAAGGGGTCATTGTACTCATCATTACGAACAACTTTTCCTACGGGACCAACACTGAAATCTTGAAAAAAAAAATCAGTTTATCCATAGATTTATGTTCGCATAACTCGATATAATGTATGGTCCAACTGATTTTTTTTTTAAGTTGTTCATAATGATAAGTACAATGACCCCTTTTAAGGATTAAAACGATCAAAATTTAACGCTGTATACCGATTTAGAGGTTATATGCTATGCTAAACTACTTTTGACTGGATTTATTCAAGACCCTTATTTAGTTTAATCGCGTTTTATTAAAAACTATCTTCTGCCCGCGACGTCGTTCTGTTATAAGTAACCCTCACTTGCTATCAAATTAAAAATAAATAATTAAGAGAAGTACATCCTGCACTTCTCAGCATTCCAATCTCAAGTATCACTGATAAGGGCCTACCGCCATCGCCCAATTCTGAGGACACTTAGACCAGTCCATAGATACGGGTAGACAAATCTGTCTCCGTCATTCAAAAGAGCCCATACTCGTTCTAAGTAAGTCGTAATTCTTGTAATTTCCATTCCCATTTTGTTTTTTTAATATACCTACGTATTATTTAAGTAAGACAGTTTACCTCTTTTAAAAACCCTTCATAAAGGCACGGCCTAACAGTTCGCATAGAGTCATATAAATTTGTTAGGTATTTTTTGAGTTTATCCATAACAACATTAACACGTTTTTTTTTTCACTTTATAATAAGTATTAGTTTAGATTAAAAACCATATTTCACGTACCTAACGCTTTTATTACCTAGAATCACTACCAGCAATAAAATTATATTTAAAAGGGTCATCAAAATCATTAAAAACTACCGCCCCAATAGGTTTTTAAATAAAAGTTTCATAAAGGGTTTAGACTGATTTCTGCAGTGAAAAGTAATTTTGAATGCTTAAGACTTTTCTAAGTGCCTCATACAATTCCTTAGAATAATTATACATCACCTAGCAAATGTATGTAATTAAACTTATGAGTTGAAATTTCCCAAATTGGCGTTAAAAATGCCTTTCTTCCTAGGAAATGTGTATATGTGAAGTATAGGTACAGGGTGTAAAAAGAGCCATCACGAAGTCGTCGTCTATGTATTCTATACATCAAACTAAGTAACATTGTGTACATAAATAGTTGCTGGAAAATGGGTTCTATTTTTCGTGTGAAAAATCACTGTTTACGTAGCGCGAAAAAATTATCACAATGACGGGAAAAACAAGTAACTTCCGGCTTCGTTAAGCGTCTTTTTACATCCTTTGTATAACGGTAACATAAATTATAAATGCAACAGTACAAAACGTGTTCAAAATATGCCTAGATTGAACATTTATATTATGAGAAAGTTTTCCTCATTTATAAACCGCTATATATTATGAAAACTATTAGTATATACCATTTTAGCCACATATGATAAAAACCGGTTGAGTGCGAGCTGGGGTCTTACAATTAGGGATCAACCAAACGTCAGTCAGCCGAAAAATATATTATAGATAGATAGAAGATAGAATACTCTTTATTGTACACCATACAAATTACAGAAACATAAATATATATTATGTTTTATAAACTTATCTATAATAATATTATAACGAGGTAAAAAAAAATGTTTATTGTAGGGGTAATCTTTGGAACGACCAGCAGTCGGATTTGAAAAAATCTTTTACACTTGATAGTCCAAGTAAAAAAAAATGAGGAAGGCTATTTAATATCACGCTATGGCCCTGAAAAATTAACATTGAAGTTAGGTACTAGGCGTTAAAACATTCGCCCTGCGCTAACTAGCTAACGGCACCTCAAGTAGGTAGCTATCGAGAAAAACATCTGTGACTGTGTGAATAATCTTAAAATGATTTATTTTCCTTTTTTAGTTACGAAACCCTAAGAATATGGATAATAGAGTTATATCGACTGTCGAATCGGATATTTGAGATGAATGTGTTAGAGGAAAATGCGCGAGATACCGATACTGTGAAAAAATATGGTAATTTATTTTTATTGGTTTTTCATTACTTTTGTTGGTATATCTCATGTTAAAGCATAACTATGTGTTAAAATAGTTTTTAAAGAGAATGGGTTTACTTGGCTTATTTATGTTATTATGACTTCACAACAGAAGGTATTCAAGCTTGTGAAGTGGCGACCGCGTACCGGGGGCGCAGCATTGGCCTCCCGCAATGTGAACCGTTGACCTGATGGAGGTCGTGGGAATTCGCTGGATACGAGAAGCACAGGAACGGTCGATACGACCACGCTAGGTCTACGTCCAGCGTTGGATACTTTGCGATCGAAATGATCATGATAATGATGTTAGTTCATGTTTTTGTACTTATAAATATATGCACCACTTTATTACTCACTTACAACATCCCTTTTAACTTTGCCCAGTGTCCAAATTATTTATTCAATGAATTTGACGAGTAAACATTATAACTTTATCACATAAAACTATAAACGCAGAAACTTAATACTAGTTAGAATTTAAATATTCTTCTTAAACATTTTGTTGAGTAGTTAAATTAAAGCTTTGAACATTCACAATACGTTACACCAGCGATGGCGTTTTCTTTGTATTTTAATAACATCAAAAAAGGGAAAGCAAAACATAAAATCCCTTCAGTACCTACACAGTTTAGACGTTTAAACTTTTTATAGCGGCCTTTAGAGTGAAAATTCAACGGATATCTTTGAACAAATAGTAGTCCCTGAAGAACGGAAACTGCCATAAAAATTCGCGCCGTCGTCATTAGTCTCAGACGTGTTTTGATCAGGGACCGTACTATGAAGTGTTAGAGCCATCATTGTTCCGTTGCGAGAAAGGGATGGTGCTTCTCTTCCTGTATAGCTCCATCCCTCTCGGTCGTACAAGATAATAACCCCAATGACACTTTGTAGGAAGGCGTCCTGACGCAGTACCGCCTCTTTTTATCTGCCTACTGAGGCCTCGTGAATAGACTTTGCCTTAGAGAGTACTCGATTTTAAATCCCAACGAGAAATAGTTTTTTTTTAAATGTCAGATACAATATCTAGATATTGAACCAAGATCCTAGGTTCTTATGATGACATTGAACACAATGTCAATTCTCTAACCTGGCTGGACTGGTAAGGACAAAAGTCTGTAGCCTAATTGCCTGACACAGTCACAATCCGAGTAGACAAAGTAGGTACATTTCAATAATATTTACTGCGGTATATACACTGTCGAGCTAGACAACTTTTCAAACATTTATGAAGCCATGTCTTCAAATTTAAGGATATTGTGATTGTGTGAAGAATTAGGGTGCTTATGAAAACGAACCATGACAAAAGTAACTTAACTTCATTCTCAGATAATTTGAAATCCATCACCACTTACTCTATCTACTTTATTGAGTTTGTTTTACTATCAATATTTATCTACTTTAAAGTTGATTTTTGATGCTTATTGCAGTAGTGATACAAAGGTCCTGAAAGTTTTTTGGTTGTAATGACATTCGAACTTTATTATGTATTTTGAGTTAGTTGTTCCAAAACTTGATAATTATCTATGAAACCGAATTGATATATAACGTTTTAAGAATCACAATAAATAACATTTAATGTTAAGCCTTGATAACAACAAAACATTTTCTTGATTTTTCTATCCTGTGTACTTACGAATATACTATTTATTTTATATTTTTTATATTTTTACTGATTACCGGTATTATAATAACGAGCTATGACATCACTCATACGGACGACTCTCACTCCATAGTAATAAGGCATTATGGCATCGGTCGGAAAACTGAGTCGAAATTATGTACATGACGTAACGTATGGTTTACAAAATAATTACTATGCTATTCTATGCCTGACGTCAGGACGATGGTTTAACATGTTTTGGCGTTTACAATGGCACGAATTTCATAGAAATTTTCTTTTTAATTAAAGAAAAATGAATTGCATTATATTTTTGACTAGCTTCTGCTCGCGACATCGTCCGTGTGAAATTTCTTGCTCCTCCGACCGACCCCGTCGCATTGCATTTTTGTTTTTGCTCGGCTTCTTAGGGTGCTAGCACGATGTTAAGATGCCTAAAGCCTTCCTCAAGAATAGGGCTATCAAATTCAAATAGAAAAATCTGACTGGTGGTTCTAGAGATAAGCGCATTCTGTAGTCAAAAGTATATTTGAATGCTTAGACTCAAACAAACAAATGCTTTATTATTAGTATATAGATAAGTCCAGAGGTCATCGTGATGTTTTCCTTCAACGATAAAGTCAAAGTCAAAGTTAAATCACTTAATTCAAATAGGCACATAAAAGGCACTTTTGAACGTCAAAAATTAAATTAAAATAAAGTTGATTCCAGTCGCACCTTCCAAAAGGTAGTTTTCGTATGGAGAAGAATGGGCAAGAAACTCCACCGTTACTCTTTTAAAATGTTTTAAAATATTTTGCATACATTAATTATATAATTATATGTGAAGATGATGCACCTAAAAATAAAATTACTATACCACAATAGCTAAAAGAATTAAAATGGATTAATGAAACCATGACATCTAAATTAACTATGTGATAGATAAATGGTGCTCACATATTTACAAACATTCTAAAAGTAGACAATTTTCATGAATAAATAAAGAGTAATAAGATATCAGTGATGTCTAAGATAAACATTGAAAGTATACAGGGTGACAGGGAAACTCGACGTGTTCCTTCCATGGCGTGATAGTGTGACCCATTTGCAACAATTAAGCATCCCATAAAGCCTAGGCGAAAATTCATGAAATCCGAGAAAAACCGATTTTCATGTTTTTTTGAAAATTGCCCAGAAATCGACAATAAATATCACTTATCTCTAAATTCTCTAATTGGGTGGCTTTCAAGTTTGTGTTTATTATAGAAAGTTATCAGTGATATAGCTCATCAACTACGAGTAATACTATCCACTCGAAAGTTGCGTCTCAGCTTGCCACCTGGTTGTGACGATCTAGCTTCATGACGTAGAAATGATTACTGGGTGGTGAGGAGGTAAAGGGATAACATAAAACAGTTAATTAATTCGAATATCACATCATTTTAAAATATTTCAACAATTTGCAAATTCGACCTTTGCCAACATTATCGACTGTTTCATCGGCACCTTTAAACATTTATGAAATTTTTGTACCTCGTTGTATAGCTGATTAAATGAAGATGTCTATGCCGTAATTTGTACGCTTAGTGCGATAGTAAAATTTTGAGATAACTGGTGTCAAAGTTCGTACACGTAGATGATTTTTGAAAATAGTTTTATAAACTTCTTACTTTAACTTTTAACTGTTTGATATTTTAGAAAATTTGGTTACATCAATAGGTGTGTTAAAGTATTAGGTAGCCAATGAAAGAGCTATGAAAGCCACACAATTAGAGAATTTAGAGATAAGTGATATTTAGTGACGATTTCTGGGAAATTTTCAAAAAAAACATGATAGTCGGTTTTTCTCGGATTCCATGAATTTTCGCGTACGCTTTATGGGGTGCTTAATTGTTGCAAATGGGTCACACTATCACGCCCTGGAAGGAACACGTCGAGTTTCCCTGTCACCCTGTATATGAATTCGAAAAGTCACCTTAGTACCTGCTTGCCCGGATTTGAACCCACAACCTCGTGCATGAAAGGCGAGGCTTTAACCACGTCACGACTTTTTATGACGACGGTAATTGTAATATTAAAAAGCTCAAAATTATTACACATTGACACCAGCTTAAATTATTTATTAAACTTGTTTGTAAGACACAACACGACTGCAATATCGTATTTTTTTAAACAGTTTTCATTTCCGGTAATTAAATCAATTGGATTTTGCACAAATAACTATAACGCTTCATTACTAATCAAGTAAAACCAGCGCTCAGGACCAGCGCTGGGGTCTGTCCTGCATTTACGTGGATGTGACGCATATTTTCCCCCAACTTGTTCTTTTTCTGCGTTCTTTCTCTACGACATATTTGGTCAAATGAACGTGTTTTCTTTAACTATATCGAGCGCTCGAAATCTTCCCCTGCCACATTAATTAGACATTATAATAACAGTCAAAACAAAAACGAAACACCCTATTTGAACTAATTGGGGAGGTAAGGCATTATTTTGAGCAGCAAACATAGCTGGGTGGCTGCTCGAGTGCCGAACTTCCCGGTGGACCCAGAGAATTAGAAGAGTACTTAAAAACTTTGAAACAATATTTAAATTCTATTATTGTATTTGCTATAAAATACCCTTCTTAAACAAAACTTTAATTATTTCAAAAAGCAACCTTTCCATCTCAATTTGAGATTAATTTAACTGATTGTATTCTGTAAAAAAGTGCTTTACAGCGACATCGTTCTGCATTTTTTTGGTCAATCGTTTCGGATTTATTATATTATAAACAATATGCCCGATGGGATTTCCCACCTTGTGACGAACTTCCATACAATATTTTATGTGTTTCGTGTTAATTTTATTTTATCCCTTTGGAGGATTACTCTTTAAAACGCTAAATGTCAACTAAAGGAATATGGAGAGCACGATTCCCTACGTGATCAAATCTGAAATTCAGAAATCCGAGGAAGAACCAAGGTAACCGACATAGCCCGAAGAATTGGCATAACCTAAGTGGCAGTGGGCAGGGCGCATTGCTCACAGCACAGATAGCCGATGGGGCCGAAAGTTCTGGGAAGGCGACCGCGTAAGTCGTAGCGTTACAAGAAAGTGAGCACTCCAACTATATGTACTACTGGCGAAATCACTATGAAACTTATGATATTAATAAATCAATCCCACAAAGTAGCGTTCTCGGATGCATAATATTTGTTATCAACATCAACGGCCTTTCCAAAATTATAGATGCTGTAAGCGTTTTAATCGCGTTTTAGTCTGAAGGCCAATTCTCGTAATATAAAACGTTCAAAATCTAGTCACAGTTTTCAGTTTTTAAAACGGGAATTGGCCTTATTGTGTGTTTGTCAGAAAAATATGTCACTTTTCCCCTTAAATAAGGACCAGTCACGAAACTTGCCACAGCAAAAAGAACTAGCATTACCGATTTCCAAACTATCCATTGTATTTCTAAACTAAACATTGTTGAAGATGCATCCAATGAATTAAGCTTAGACGATCACGCAATTTCATTACATACCTGTTCATCTTCGAGTTTTTCAAACTGGAGCGCACCTGTCAATGTCACTTCATAGCGTTCATACATTTTACCGCGAAAACACGCAAAATTTTTTCATTGCGAATACCGAAGTACTTAATAAAGTGCAAAGAAGTGGTTGTTTAGATTATTAATGAATAAGTGAGTGAGTGCTGATAGCACTCAGTCGGTAATTAATATTGACGGTAAGGACAAGGGTAGTGACTTAATTATATAAGATGGAAGATATTTTTTTATTTTAAACATCGACGATGAATACCTAATCAACACCGTTAGACTTTTATAAAGTCTTCTCTCAAATCTTAAAAATAATAAAGCGTCCATAGCAAATGACGCTTTGTTGACAATGGCTCGTAGCTGTGATCAATTATACCCTCTTTTATTAATAATGACCTAACGGGTATCTATGACAGTCTGGCCAGTTGCTACCATACATTTTCGACGGATTACCATATTCCGCATAAAAAAAATGAAATGCTGTTTTTTGGTAATAATATTAATAAAGAAATTTACTGACATAAAAACAATTGTTACATAATTTGATTAAAGCCCTGACTCCTGCGCTAGGTGGGAACGGCTCGACCGTTTTAGGTATTTTTTGTTTTAAAATGTTCGTTACAATCCGAATTAGGGTGTTATGGACAGCAAGAGTGGAAAAGTTTCCCGAAAAATCAAATGCGGGAAAACTGAACGTCCTTTTTTGGATGAATTGTTGAAAGTCGGGGTCAACTAGATTTAAATGAAAATGACAGTTCAAAACAGTGACATCATGCGCCCGCTATCCATATAGCGGGCGCATGATGTCACTGTTTTGCGAAAATGTCAAGCATTCTTCAAGTAACCTTCCCATGAAGAAGAATGAAGGTTACTTGAAAAATGCTTGACATTTTCGCTCCTTGGTTGTACCTGTGTATGATATTGTATTACCTGAAAAATATTTCTATTTATCAAGCAAGTATGAATTTTTACCAAGAATTAGCAGAAAATTGAACAACTTTCTCCATGGGATCAACATCGTAATCACGAAAAATAATCAGCCGTCCCATACATTTGGGTCGATAAGATATTGAAGTTTCGTACGAGAGAGTTGATAATACCAACCCTTAACGTATATGACCGCACCATTCAGATACATGTTGTATAGCAGTCATTATTAGAACGAATGGACTCATAACAAATAATATTATGCGTCTCTACCTCATTAAAACGCAGCCGTAGGTCACAATGGTACGTTATAAACTTTGATAATAATGAGTATGTATTTACCGTACAAAAAACTACTATTAATAAGAATTGTTTACTTTGCTTCAATATTTATGTGGTCGCGGAATTTAACATTTATGCATAATTTTAAAATAAAGTCGCTTTTCGTGGTTGTCTGCGAAACCACCTTGTGGTTCTTCTAAACTACGTAACCGATTTTGATGCGGTTTCCCCATCATTTGGAAAATTTATTCCTAAAGGTTTATAAAACATTAGTATTAAACTTACATATTATAATAAAGAAATCTCGATGTTTTGCCAAGTCGTGAAAACCCGACGCAGCAGGGGCGGGTCGCTAGTTTATAATAATTGTCATTGTGATAATTGTGCCAATAGTTGTTACGTTACTGCCAATGGTCCAATCTAATAGCCCAGAGCCTCGACCATAATTTGGAGAGACTCTCGTGAGGCAGTTGGGTCAAGAGTTTAATGCAGAAAGCGGCACTCTTGGACCCGATTCAAATTGTTAGGAGGTGACTAGTTTGTAAACGTTTTATATGTTGTATTAATTCATTACGGAAGTATTATACAACTTCTACTTAATAAAGAAATCGTAAATTCACTGGCAGACAACGTACAGCCTAAACCGCTGGGTGATGATCATAAGCATGATATTTTGCTCAAGAGTTCCTCATATTTCCTTTCTATACCTATATAACGAAGGTGAGCACTACGTTCGGTTTTTTGAAATTTCATCACCTAATATAACCCTATTAGGTTATGAATTTTTGTATCTATGGTCATCGTTTTTGCCACATGGCTATGCATAGGGTTTTTATTGTATAAAACAATTCATTCCCTTTCACTAAAAAATTAAACAAGTACGGTACCAAAATATAAACAATTAGTTGACGAAACTTTACAGAATTCAGTGAAGATTCGCCAAGTTATTAAAAAATAGTAGGTATAATACCTTACTCGTAAAGATTTCAATTATATTAAGGTAAAGTAAATGTTGTAGTCTAATAAGCAGAAGAACTCTTTGTTTGTTACTACCGACCTATTTTTGCTACCAACACCAAGCAGCGTTTCGTATAAAATAATTATTCTGTTTTCTTTTTCTTTCCGTAAGCTGTATCTGTGGATAGCACAAAACTTGCGATGGAATGTCAGATTCATAGGTGACACTGACCTGAGGGGCAATTCTCGTAATTTTTAGAACGTTCACAGTCAGATCTCAGTCTCAATCTGTCAAAAATACCTCTAATTTCCCTACATTTTGACAAGTTTTTGACATTTGTTTGTCGCCGAAATGAGACTGGGACTAGATTTTGAACGTTTTAAATTACGAGAATTGGCCTACAGAACTCCAATAACTTAAACTAATAAACAGTGACAAAACACAAACTCATTAGCTCTCTGTCATTTCAAATAAAAACCTTTTTATTATGTTATCTACAAGGTTGCAATAAAATGGAATAATTTCTAGTCAAAAACACGATCGAAGGCTTTCATTGACAATTCAACCAATGGCGTGGAAAGGAATGCTGTGTGCAATGCATAGTTATTGGTATAGTGCCACAGCCGGGTATAGTTATTCGGGTCGGCAAGAATGTTTACGGCACGCGTCCGCACGATATAAAACCGAAGCAGACGGGTGGCGTGTCACAATGCTGCCACCTTCTCACAATACGGAGGGTGCCGCAAGAAGCCAAGCCATTGTTACGGTACTCATAAAATTAATCTTCGCATCTTTTATTTGTTGAAGCTTTTAAATCAAAGTGTCATTGTAGTTTCAAGTTATCTACGGCATTGCGTATCAGATGTTTGATTTCATAACTTCCTGCGGAACGGATGGTTTAGACGTACTTATCTCTTGTTTTCTTTGTATTCATCTCGTGTAATTACTCAAATAATTTTAGAAACAATATTTTTCTAATAATAAATGTATAACTGTATGGTAAATTTCCCACCGAATTGGATTTAATTGCCATCTTTATACTACCTGACAGGGCTTTTGTTAGCACCATTTTTGTATAAATGTTAACGGAAAAAAGGTTAATGGAACCGCCTGATTGAAATGAGCTGTGACTTCATCGAACAGGCAAAATAGACAACGAATAAAGCCCTACGGCACATCGGGTTTAATTAGCAGTCTTTAGTTTTTTTTTTTTTAGAAGCAGGAAGCAAAAAGCGCAATGTCCATATCAGTAACTAATCAAAACAAACTATGTAGCTTTGTGAAGAGAATGGTATTTCTGAGAGAAATACCATTCTCTTCACAAAGCTACTTTAGGTAGCTGATCATTGTTTGTCTCTATACCTGGCCGCGTATTGTGCTTATGAGCGATTTCATACATATTGTACTTATTAAATATTTAACGGTTTTTAGGTTCGGCAAACTGTCAGTAGTTAAGTGAAAAAGACGTGTGCGGTCGAGGGACCCCCGTCAGGAACGAAGTTTCTTATGCGATACGCGCACGCACACTTGCTCGTATATAATAGAGAGAGGAAGAAAATAATGTGAATTTAATACACTTTTTTAATACAGAGCCACCACTTTATCACCTGTAGTAGCAGCAGCAGCAGGTTTTTCATGCATTATATATTATTACGTCAAACATCTTAGTTTGAGTTTCCAAGCTACGGCTGCCCTAGCTTGGATACTCAAACTAAGATGTTTGACGTCTATATTAGTCCATATGAGTAGTTGGTAGACAGACGGTGAAATGGATCTGATGAAGTAGCAGAAAGGTTGTCAGTTTTTTAGTCGTAGACTCATAATTTTACTCGTTCAAAGCTTTCGTTTTCAAAAACATTCTTGTATTCAATAGTTGAGGGTAAAATTACAAGGTGGGTATGGTATATGTGAAGATTGGGGTTTTTATTTACACTTTAACAACTTGTTTCGAAACATTGTTTTAATATGTTCTTGGATGTCTCTAAGTACTTACCCACAGCGCTGCCCTTTATAATACCAAAAACCCGGATTACGTCATCATCATGTGCGGAAACGAGTAATTACCCAACGGAAATAGGCATAATTAAACCCTCACTTAGACCAAGTTTGGACTGACGAGACCTTATTTCATGTCACACCATTACAGCATGTCGAAATTGACCGCCATTTGGCATTAATTTCCTATTTGAAAAGGTCATCTATTAGACCTTTTGTATTTAGTCTATCTCCAACGCGTGTCTAACGTCAATTTTGACTTATGTTGGATCAGTGGGGTTATATACCGTTTAACAAGTTGTAACACCACAACAACAGCGTCGCATCGATAAAACTCCGGCGCAGGTTGAGCGACCATGCGCGTCCTGTCCGCCCCGCCGCACACGTCACCGAGTCCCTATACGCCTATAAAAACCCGAGCCCCAGCCAGCTCAGGCAGCCACCGATGCCAACTCTACGGCCACTCCCAAAACTACTGTCATTCCAAACCCAGGTGCGTCAAGTGCCTGGGCGAACACGGCACGTCAGACTGCCCCCACCCTAAAGACCATTCCCAATGCAAGAAACCCCCTTGCTGCGTTCTGTGCGGCGAAACCGGGCACCCATCTAACTGCCGTGGCTACCCAAAGGCCCCCAAGTCTTCTTCCCCTAAATTGGCCAAGCGTGCGAACGCCCGCCCACAAAGGGAAACTCCGGCCCTTATCCCCCCGGCCCAGCTCCCCGAGCGACTAAGCCCCCAAAGGCCCAGTCCTTGGAATCAGCTGAACCATCAGAGAGCTTTCCTCACTCTCATGGCAGTCTCCCAGCCACCCCCGCTAGGATGGATCCCCGACTTTGCGACCCCGCGCTTCAATCTGTGGCCACTAAGGCACCCACCCCCGTTCCTAAAGCCGCTCCCGCCGCTTTAGCTCCCCTCCCCTCCCACCACTTCTACCTCGTCAGCAGGTCTTGATCCCTTCAACGTGATCTCTAGCACCTTCCTGGCTTTCCTTACCCCCCGTGCCAAGCAAATGGCACAAGAAATTGTCGCCACCAGGACTTCCAGCGATCTCTTTCGTATAAAGGCGATCTACAACGCGTATCCAGAAATTACGCAAGCCCTCACTGCCTTTGTTACAAAACCGTAGTGTAAAAAAGTATCGTTACGCGAGCGAAACCCCGATCCCTCAAGTTGGCATGCTTTAATGCCAACGGCCTTCAACAGCAAAGAGCCGAAATCGCCACCTTGCTCCGCGATCATCAAATTGACATCTTCCTCGTTCAAGGGACTTTCCTCAAGCCCCACCATCGCAACCCTTCAATTGCGAACTACCGTCTTGTTCGCAATTACAGGTCGAGATGTCACAAGGGCGGGACTCTAATTTGTTATAAAAAGGCTCTGTAATGCATCCCTATGGACGAAGACGACTCGAAGTGTCTATCTGTCGACTAGGCATGTCAGGCCACCAGCCGATCACCCTAGTTTCGGCCCCTCCCAAATCTGCTGCAGAAAACTACCAGCTCCTGTTAGACGACCTCTCAATCCTTCTTGACTTGAGTGATTCCGTTATCATAGCAGGTGACCTCAACGCCAAACACACTGCCTGGAACAGTGCCTCGATAAACACCAGAGGCAGACACCTTTTTGACTTCTGCCCATTGCTCAACTTCGATGTCATTGGTCCCATGACTCTCACTTACTTTCCCCACGACCCCAACCACACCCCTGATGTCCTGACATGGCGCTTCTGAAGAATGTCAACCTGCGGTTAGACACTTTAATAGTGGTACAATTCTAGGGAAATTCCAGGGACGGATGACCATCGCTGGAAATTGCCAGACGACGTGCGTGAACTGCTGAATGAGAAGAACGCGGCTGTCCATGCTTACAGCAGTTTTCCCTGCGACGCTAACAAAGCCCATATGCGCTACTTACAGCGACCCGTAAGGACTCGCATATGAGTAATTCGGGTTTCGAACCCAACACTCTTGTTTTCAGCAAGTCCACCGCATCACCGAACAAATCCACGCAGGATTCCTATGTGGTATGATGACAGGAGTTATTTACTTCGACATAGCGAAAGCTTTTGACAAAGTCTGGCATAAAGACCAAGTCGGTGCGCCAGACTGGCTCGTTCTCATCCTACGAGACTTTCTGTCGAATCGCATCTTCCGCTACAAAATCGAAGGAGCGCTTTCCTCCCCACACCCCATCCGAGCAGGAGCCCCAAGGGCTCTGTACAAGCCCCAGTCATATTTACGCTATTCACTAGCGAAATACCCAAAAGTTATAAGTCCCAATAGGCTCTGTTCGCAGACGACACAGCCATCTATTACACTGGCCGCAGCCATATCCAACTACGGTTTCACCTCCAAACCGCAGTCAATAAACGGGCTGCTTGGTTTAGGAATTGGCAAATAGAAGTAAATCCTGATAAGAGTCAAGCGGTTCTCTATTCGAAACATAGACTCAAACCCACCCTCCCTTCACCTATCACCATGTTCAGCAAGCCGATCCCTTGGGAAAAGCAAGCCAAATACCTAGGTGTTATCCTCGACCAAAACCTCACCTTCTCAGAGCACATAAAGACAGCCCGCTCGCGCGCCGCTTTCGCTCTCAGCTGTCTCCACTCCGTCCTCAATGCACGCAGCAAGCTGTCACTTAAGTGCAAAAAGGGCTTGTACACAGCGTGCATCCGTCCAATAATGACATATGCTTGTGTAGTCTTCGCACACGCAAAGCCCCGTCATATCCATAGTATGCAGACCCTCCAAAACTGCTTCCTCCGCAAGGCCACAAACTCCCCTTGGTTCGTTCGAAATGAGATCTTCCATGTTGACCTCAATATTCCCACTATCCAGCAGTTCATGAAACGCCTTTCCAAGCGTTTCTTCGATACAGACGCCAAACATCGCAACCCTCTGGTTGTCGCGGCCGCTGGTTACACCCCCTCCAAAATCAGCAAACTTCGCCGTCCAAGGCACATTCTCGCCAACCCGATGAGCCCACAACCCTCCTCCAGGAGAGCAATAGTGCAACCAATACAGTTTACAAATACAAAAGACTGACATTCGGACGTCGCCGCCGAGGTCTCTCGCGACGTCCCCAAGTAAATTCTCCCCCCCGGCCCTTGCTCGATGAAGTGCCAGCCCGCGCCGTAGCTGAGCCTGTAGCTTTAAATCCCCGACTGTAACCTCTGAGTTTGTTTCGGGCTTTCTTCTCAGAGATATTCCTAGGAAACGCCGTGCTCATCAAAGCATAAATAATAAAAAAATCGATCTAGCCTGTCCCATCTTGCTGCCAGAGGGCAGCAAGATGCCCAAGAGGCCTCGGCTTTGGGTGTCGCTGGGAGAGCCCAGCGACGCTCAAAGCCGAGGTTCGTACCCCACAGGGGGTACAGTCGCTTAGTTTTAAGCCTTGGCTGGAGGCTTTAAGTTTACTTAAAGCAACCACAGGATAGCCCGTTTAAGTAGTCACGACCTCTCTAGGTCAACTACAAGATGCCATTTATATTAAAAAAAACAGTTCAAGCAGTGACCAAGTCGCCAGCCACGACGAGGGGCCTGTAGTTACAGGTCACAGTATGGCACTCTGCGGCCGGGGGGCGAAGCGCCGGCACCGCTTGCCTCGCCTCTCCTTACGGGGACGACGCGATCTCTCATGGTCTCGCGGTTCAAGCAGTCAGCGTTCGGTACGGTTCGGGTGCATTACTCTGCATCGACTTAGGTCGGTCCCCTCCCCGCCCCCGCATCTTATCGGATACTGGCCAAGCAGCGTGTATTGTTTTGTTGATTGTGTTGACTTCGTTAGCGAAACCGCACAATCAACTTGTAATATTCGACGCTATTAGGGACTTCGCTTAGGATCTTTACATTGTAATTTAGAATCAGTTAATATTTAGAAATAGACCTTTGTTTATGTCTGTATTACGCGTTTAGTTTATCTCCTCACACATTACCCCCTTACAGTTGGCGTCCCACCGCGGGCCAGTTCCCACATTAGTTATTAATTAGTTTTGTTTACTTTCATTGTTGGATTATCCGATTTAAGTAAAAGTTTTTTCTTACCCTCACTTTTTTATTTTACTTATTATTTCGTTTCTTCAATCAATACTAGCCCAGGTATTGATTAGTTAAGGAGTACTTGTAGTCTGGGAGATAGTATTCTTTTTTTTAATAGTCCGGGTGTTAGGTTAGTTTGTTATTTCCCTTTATTTTAGTCCGGGAGTTAGTATTTTTTTTAATAGTTTAGGAGTTAGATGTTTATTGCAGTTAGTCAGTTAGCCTTTTATCATAGTGTAGGAGTTAGGTGTTTATTGTAGTTAGTCAGTTAGCCTTTTTATCATAGTCTAGAAGTTAGGTTGTAGTTATTGTTGAGGAGCTAGGTCACTGATTGCTTTGTTATTTATAGTGCATAGACAAAATTGACTGACGACATGGTTAGCGCAGTGGCTAAGCGATCAACTGCTGCGCTGCGTGTCGCGGGTTCGATTCCCGCACGGAACAAATATTTGTATTGCCTACAGGTAGTTATTCCGGGTCTGGCTGTTTGTGTATGTGAGTTTAAATGTTTGTGAACGCACCCACGATACAGGAGTAATTCCTAATGTGGGGCAAAGTTTTAAAAAAAAATTGTTGTATCATATTTTAAATAAACAAAACATGGCAAACGTCAGCTTTACTGATGATCAGTTCTGTGATCTGTTAGGAGTCCTGGCTTAGTAAAAACACCTAGAACAACGCTCGAACGACAACATCTAGAACGCTCCCTGTCATTTGATCGATCCATTTTACCCTCCAATTTATTTTGGAAACGAGAAATTGTTTAGTAATTTGGTGGCACCTACGCGATTATACAAAGACTGTAGGGGATATGAACACGGTAATAGCCAAGTGATCAGTGGTCGACGCTATTTTCAAACGCTATTGAGATTGAATTGGGAGAGGGGAAGACTAACGCAGATACGTGCACTAGTTATCGCCACAATCTACTGTCTTCAACCATTTTATGGACCTCTGTTCAAAATATGACATAAAGTAGATGAGAACGATCACAGATCGAAACAATGATGCAATGTTTTGTAATACTGACCTTTTACCAATCTGGACTGGACTAATGGATCTATATAGATATGTTAATGGAAATGTAAAAATTGACATGGCGAACGTTTACGATAGTAATGTGTCGTCAAAAGGTTTAAATTGACACAAAAAATTGTAATTCACCGTTCTAGAATATTGAATAGATACAAATTATATATAATTATGTTGAGGTAAGTTGACAGTTGAAGTTATCAGATAAAACGTACGCGAACCTACACAGATCTTTGTCGTGTGTAGCTCACTGTAGGTAATATTATTTGACATAATTATTATCGAATAGACGCAACACTTATATTGACTTTTAATATGACTTTAAAATCTACAGCCTTTTACAGTAATAACTTCAGTTGTGTACCGACCGACTTTATTACTCAAAGAAATATGACAAACATAAAAATAAAACCATGAAAGATAAGAAGATATACAACGCTTTATCGTGATTGGCTGTTGCTACATGAAACAAATACAGTTCTCTTAGAAAACTTAGAGGTTGTGGTTGTAGGCATGATTTTAATCTTTTCGTTGCGGTTTTTCCCTTCTGCATGCTGTATGCAGTCGGGAAACATCTCAAAGAGAACAGGATATCTCGTTTCATTTTCTTAAAGTATCATTCCGTCAATTGATAACATTTTATAAACTCCGTATAAAAAAAGAAAAAAAATAACACTAGCTCTACTTAACCTGTCAGTATTGTTGAGATACTTAAAAGTGTTTCAAACATCGCAAGCATAAGCGCAGTGTCAGCATGAATATCTGATAGTGTATGTGAGAATAGGGCACGTAACTCAATAGAGCTTGTAGGAATGCAAACAAGCACTCGACTAAGTAGGGATCGTGCTACTCGTGGCTACCTCCGGCTTACGCCTATGAAGCTATTTCGTAATTATGTTTCATCACTTCACTTTAATGTTCTTGCCATTGAACTGGCTCAGCGTGTACCATTCTTTTATGTGAAATAATCAAGTTTTTATTTTAAATTTGAGTAGATATTGAAAGAACCGGTCAAGTGCGAGTCGGGTTCGTACGATTACCGTGTATCGGTACCGGGCGAATTATGTAAGCGTTACAAAGCCATCGTCCAAAATGTCAAATTCCTACGTTGCTTTGATTTGGAGTCAAATTTATGTGGCTAATAGGTGTATCTATAAGCCTAGTATTAGAGTGATTATATATTTTTTTTGTTCAATATTAATGTGTCGTTTTGCTGAAGAGTACGTCCTAGTAAAGTGAGTGATTGACCAACGAGCAAGTACGTTCTTAGAGCTCGAAGACTTTTATTCGTCCATGTGTCACCCTAAAAGTTCGCGTTCTTAGGGTCGTGACATAAGAACCTCGCTTCTTTGGCCGTACGGCGACTACACGTCATTCATCCTAAACAGACTGGGTTTTTTAATATAACAATAATCCTTATAATAGCTGGCATGATTACGAAAATCTCTATTAGTTTCCATTAATCCGGTCCTTACAGTAATCCTAGAATTTTAACAAAGATTCGATTTTTCGAATTATCCTGCGGCATAAATTATATATTTAGTAATAACCTGGTTTGTCTGATTCTATGTAAATTGGCGATTTCAGATCTTTTGGGGATTTTATTTTTATTATAACTAGAGGAGGTGAATCGATCAGCCCAACCAGATCACATTGAACACAGCGAAGATTGAATTTGCAGGTTATTAGGTGCACAAAGGCATAAAATAGGTACGTGAGGAAATCTTAGCTAGAAAAGTTATCGCTACTGAATTTAAAGCAATAAGAGAGCAGGATAACACGTTTTCGGAAATGTCTAAAATGCAATTTTATTTTTGAGTTGGGATTTACCTAGTATAAAGAAAGGAAGCTGAATACAATCAGATTATTTTATTTTCCTATGCAGTTTAACTGATGCAAAATGAATAAAGATAAAGTGATATTTAAGCTACGCCCATTTTTTTTATACGTTTTGCTACTGTGTCTGACACCCTATGCGGTGGGACATGCTAGTTTGAAGCGATTAAAACAACGGTACTGCACAACATATAAGAGAATCCAAATATATATTTTTAGATGCCCCTTTAAAACTTTGTTAGCTTAGCCAATGGAACCAAGCAAACCCTGAAGTACTTATTCATAAAAGCCAGCTACCGCTACCACCTTCCAGACTTGCTAACATTATAACCGCGAGATGAGCTATTCTTTTGTAGATCGCGACGAGATATGACACAAGAATAATAGGTGGATATTTGTTACAAATGGTTGGTAACAAAATACCTGCCCGCAGAAAATTTTCATATTTAACAGTCGCAAAACCCTTTTTGATACTGTTTTTAAGTAGGTAAGCTATTCAGCAAAATACCCCCGTAGTTTACAATACTACAAGTCTCATACCAAAATTCGAACAATGGAAGTAGTTTATATTATAACTCGGTCAGTGAACACCGTACCTACTTAAAAACAGTAGCAAAAACGAGATATTTTACAATTGTACCATACATATCAAAATTCAAACAATGAAATGAGTTTATAACTTCTAAACACTAGAAACTGTATTCACATCAGATAAGTTAAATACGCTTCGAACCGGGTCGGTCCCTAAACACCATTCGTTTCGAGTGAGTTTAAACTTGGCTGAACATTAGAATCCCTCAAAGGTAAAGGTGTAGCGGCCCAAACAAAAATAGAAGTATTATGAAGTTCGGTAACATAAGCACTAACGGTCTGGAGGCGGTGAAGTGTTTGTGAGTGTATGAGTCGCAGCGTGATGCCGGCCCGACGTGATCCGCATACGGGGCGGTCCCCGCGGGCAAACTGAGCGATATTTGCTTTTTTTACTACCGCATCCATATTTCAACACCAATACCCGCAACAATATTTGGAAGTACTGAGAACGCTAATGCGTGCGTGGCAGGAAAAATGATATCCGTTTCACATTCGATATTCTCGACAGTGCCTATAGGAAAGCTACAATTGAATAGTTAACAGAGAGCGGATGACCACGGTTAACTATTCAATGGGAGCTTTATATAAATTACCCTAGGCCGATAAAATTTTCGTTTTTCCTAATTATATGAAATATTACAGTTAAGATCGGCTCTCCCTTATTTAAATTGTACATATTGATTCCCAATTTAAATGTACTTATAACATTGTTTTGCAATCCATGTCATAAAACTTACGTAGATACCAAATCATTTTTCATGATTTTCTTAATATAGGTAACATTCCTTCTGCTTTTACTCGTTTGTATATCGTCAAAATTTCTCTCACCTGTTTGGAACTGACACCACTATTATAAACTGACAAACATTGGAGCGGCTTGTGGCTAAGTAATAACAGCTGCACGGGTCGATCGATCAGGTTAAGCTACGATTGCCGCGGTTGGTCCGTAGATGGGTGACCACTGACCATCTATACATACCACGGCCCCTCCGTGCCTGGGAAAGCACGTTAAGCTATTGTTCCCGACTGTCATTCGTGGATTTTTATCGGTCGTTACGGGTCGTCAGAAGGCCGAAAGTCTGATAAGGCTTACCAAGGGGTATCGTATTACCTAATAACTGGGTTGTGGAGGTCAGATAGGCAGTAGCTCCATGTAAAATACTGGTATTCAGCTGCATCCGGTAAGACTGGAAACTGACCCCAACATAGTTGGGAAAAGGCTAGGTATATGATGAATGATCACCACTATTATAAACGATTTATGGTGAAATTATAAAACCGAATCTGTGTGTTGAAATACTCTAAACATAATCTTATTATTATGAAGATAAGTTTATACAGTAGTGTAAACAAGTTATCTGTATGCATTAGGAACGGGCCAAATAAATCACGAACGTTTTGCTAATAACGGTTTATTATCTGCGGGCTTGTATCCCAACACTATTTCGCACTAAATATTCGACTCCAATTGTCGCATTAGTATGCTGCACAGTTCTTGTTAGACTAATTCAAAACAACAATAGCAAATAATATTCATGTTGTTATTGAAATATACACACACACAGCAAGAGCCTTAACTGTATGTAATAACGAGTTCCCCACAATTTAAGCCACCTCTAAACATGTAAATTATAAAAAAAAATACTTTATTGCATCTTGTTTCTGCAATTTAAAATATTTTGTTATTCCTATTAAACAGTATTTCGCTATCATTATTGTTGGGACTTTGACAATTATCTAACATAGAATGGAAATACGCGTACTATTTAATAGTTCACCATAAATATATTACAGATATAAATGTATACATTTTACAAATGGGGACACAATACCTACTATTGAGTAAGCTCAGTGCTGTGGTAGGTCGTGAGTTCGAAGCCAGGCAGGGCGTTTACTTTGTGTATTTAATTTCCAAACCGCTGCTCTCAAAACGGTGAAGGAAAACATCTTGAGTAAACCGGCATGTCCTAGAACCAATAAATTCGAAGACATGTGACATCTACCAACCCGCACCGGGCCCACGTGGTGAATTACGGCCCACTCGCATAGAGGAGGCCTGTGTCCCAGCTGTGGGAACGTTATGAGTAAGGTCATAGATGTTATTTAAATATTTTAAATTTTGATCAAAATTATACAATCATGTAGCATGGGTGACGTTAAAACGGACAAAAAGGTAATACGTAATATTATTTTCACAATAACAGAAAAATCTGCTTAGCTAATTTTATATTAGCATGTTGTGAAAACTGATATGGAGGTATGGTGGAGATTTATAATATCTGTACTGCTCAGTTAAAAACAATAGAGTTTTTAAGATGAGACCAAATGTCCGTTAATCCGAAACCTTGGGAAGTAAATAGAATTGGTCAAAGGGTCATGTCAGATCCAATTATAATCATTATTAGTATGATATTTGATTATTTTATTTATTTAAAACATTTACGAAACTCTGATCTTCAAAGTCTTTTCTTTGTTACAGTTTGCCACCAGTTCACTCGCAGCGTAGTCGCCATGCTGGGAGCAGTATCTCCGGATTCCTTCGACACACTGCATTCATATGCTAACACATTCCAAATGCCATTCGTTACGCCCTGGTTCCCTGAGAAGGTATTTATGTATTATAATTTGTATTGTCATTATTGCATGTGAACCCTTGACAGAGTCATTGTGGACAGGACCAGCCAGCCTACCAGCCTTCGAGTCTCTATCAACCATTACGATGTTACATAAATGTAACTTGTCAGAAGAATTAAGTTATCTTTTAACGTGTAGGTCTTATTATCATAACTTAAACTAGAAGTTCGTCGACCTTCTAGTTTAAGTTCATCATTACGGTCATCTATGTTTGTAGAAATCACTGTCTGATACTATTTACAGTAACAGCGGAGACTGACGAGTTCATCAAATGCTTCAATTCACTTCTCCTTAGTGTAACAAAATTGCTCTAACTACCGCTTCACAAGACCTCTGTGTGCACGATTTATGTCAACAGTTGAAGCATTGCATTCAATATATGTGTTCTTTTTATGAGTTTACTAAGTATTCTAGAATGTAAGAATTAATGATGTTCCTTGTCAACAGTGGTTGCTCTGAATTGCCCAACTAAACACATATTATTAAGTAAAACAACGAACTACCAAGAGTTTTCTTTAACTTACGACTCCGGTGTTAGTTTGCGACTTCCACGCGGACGGAGCGTCCGACACTGCTTATAATATTATCAAGTTGAAACTAAACATTTATTACTTAGATACACGACGTTTAGCACACAATCAACTTTTAAATATACAAGTTAATATCATAATACAAAGACAAACAGTTCTTCGTTCATTCACTTTTTGTAAAAGAGTAGGAATGATTCATAGTCTGTACAAAAGCACCTGTTTTTAACAAAAACGACGCCGGCAATTTCCGAAGCTAAAACTTTCATCAAGAAAATTGACACTTTACAAACTGAGTGCTTAGAAAGTCATTATATCGTCCCGACCCTTCTCTGTCCAATGGAAGCCTCTAGGTTTAATGCCACCCATACTACTCGTTATATTGTTATTTATACAATAAATAAATAATATCTATGACCTTACTCAATCGTAGGTCAAGACGAAAGCGCTAGGGTAAACCTCTTATATTGTTTGTACAGCTCTAAATACGCCTGGAATAGGATGTGTACTTAAAGAATAATATTATTTATTATTTATATTATTTATTTATATATACTTTATTGTACACCACAAAAATACATACCACAAAAAATACATGACACACTACAAAATATACAATGGGCGGCCTTATCGCATTACTGCGATCTCTTCCAGGCAACCTTACAGCAGCCTTATATTAATAGCGTGTCAAGCAAAAAAACGGAAAACGCTTGTATTGTGTGTGAAGTCATTCCATGTGGAGACAGCAAATATACCATATATTATTTATTTCCGTGGTTGTCGTAAAAGGTGTTAAGAACCCGAGGCTGGGAGACCGTCTCCCAGCCTCGGGACCAGGCGCTTGTGTTCACTACCGACGAGAAAATTGCTGAACGCTACGAATAATTGAGCCACTTATGATCGGATGTCATAGGGCTATCTGAAGTCCGAACAGAGGAGGAGGACCCTCAAGGGAATTTGCTCTTAGCTCTAATTTCGGGATCAAGAAGCTCTGGGCGGCATTCGGTTTATCGTCTACAAATCCCTCGTGAACAACGTTGAGAAGATCGAGTGTATCGTTCAGGGCTTGCGCTTTTTCCACTCAGAATAACTAATATATTCGTTAAAAGTCCTATCGGTACACGATCCAACCTTGGAATACTGTGAAATGGAGTCGTATTGACGTCACCGTCGTGATGACGTACTTCAACGCGAAAATGAGCAACCAAGATGTCAAGATATAATGCGAAGACGCTGCTCGGGCAACCCATAGGTCTATTTTGAACGTAATATTGTTATTCCCTGCTATGTTCACTTTCAAATTCCCTAAGAATGTTAGGTAAATGCAAATTTCCTACTTAATGTGAAGAACGGTCGGTAAGGTGTATTCTTCTCTTCATAATTATACAACAAAATACACAAAACAAAAACGGAAATGAAATAGCTTAATTACATTACAATAATTATCTGAAAGACTATCCACTTACTCAAACCGTCTTCTCATCCTAAGTGTCCCAGGAGCCCTTTTTCTTTTATTTCCAATTTAAATGTTTTAAATAAATTACTTGCATTAATTTAGCTAAATTACGAAAAGACTTAGCATTTAACTGTATAAGTGTTTCTAACAGCATTTCAGAACTAAAAACTTGTGCAGATTACCTCACACGATCTAGACTTAAGTGACTGAGTCTAGGCACTTGAGCAACTAAATGATTAAAGGACTACCCGCACTCAAACTTCCAGTGCCGCATACTTGAGAAACACGGCAGTTTAGTTTTTCAAGGGTTTAGTCTGAAACCATGAGATTGTTACACGACACTTTAAAATTATATTCCATGTGTTGTGTCGCTTAAGTAGCTTCGCGTAAATAATGTATGCGCTGACAACTTACAAAAACTTGCGACGTTTACTAACTTTGCTCCAAGTGGTATTATGTTTATTTTGCACGCTATGCCGTCACAGTTTAATCTGTTTGCTCTGTGTAAAGAAGAAAACTTGAAGATACGCACAAAAAAATGCTTGAAGATTACAGGTTAAGGCTTACAGCAAATCCGCTTCCTTAAAGGTAATCATTATTACAACTGTTATTTAAACACTAGGGAGGTAATTATATCAGTTAAAAAATTGACGGGCAGTAATTTAATTTTTCTGCGGTTGGATAATTAGTGTGACCGTAAAACATGACAGTAATAAAAATAAAATTGATCGGTCATTTTATCCTGCAATGTCAGTACAAAAATATTCAACAAGTGTAATAAATGAATAGGCGGTAAAAATGTTGGAATGGGCGTGTAGATAAATAGTTCGGCAGTTCATAGGTTAGGTTGGAACTGTGTGTGACCAACCAAGCGCGAGCCGAATTGTAACTACGCCAGGATGGGGTATCCTGGCGTAGTTACTGCGTCCAATTCGGCGACCAAATGGGTTAGGGTAGGTTAGAAGCTACTTCAAAGTTCCATTTCTTACCAACTAATACCGATTTATTAACTGCCCACACGCAACTGCTCGCTCAGCCACTTTACTGTTTAATTGTTTATTTAGATACCCATTTAATTTCTTTTTATTACTCATTTTTATTTAGTTTACTGCTAGTTTTTAGGGTGTGTAATGTTTGGTATAATAACAGATAGTCTAATTTCATTTGACATAACTTTCAAATTATGTAATTTTCATATGTTATAAAAACATTTAACCTAATTTCATTGGATCTAATGTTATATTTGATATAATTTTCATTTTCTCTTAATTAATTATTTAATACATTAATTTCATTTAGTATAACGTTTATTTCATATAATTTTCAAATTGTATAATGCTCTTTTTATATAATGTTTATTTGACCTAACTTTCATATTAACTAATTTTCTAAGGTAACGCATCGTTCTTGAGAAAAGCAAATTATATTATAACCTAACCTCAAAACATTAAAGTTGCTTCTGCGTCGTCTCCGGCGCTGCGGGAAGTGCAACTCCTTCGCCCTTACGTAACAAAGGATAGGATATAGGATATGCTCACCTCCGCAGCTTCGGCTTGCGACCAGCCTCAGCCGCTACGGCTCGCACGGGTGCCTATCCTCTTCCTCCGCGCCTCCGGTTTTTATATACACTTTAGGGTAGGAGCCAATATACTACGTAAAGTCGAGGTGCCCCGATTCGGTTTTGGAACTGATTCAACCTATAACTACAAGCTGGTGTATAATTACGTTGTCGCCATATCGTAAAATTTCCAACAATTCCAATTTTTTTTTTATCATTTCCTAATTATATTAAACGTTACTTATCGATTTTGAATATTATAGCAACTGAATATTATATTAATTGAATATTATTTCAAATGTGCATTATATAAACTGTTCATTATACCATATGCAAATAGGTAAAATGAAATTATATCAATAATTCATTATATCATTTGATCGTTATATTAAAAAAAAAATATAGTAAATGAAATTAGGTCTTATGATCATTAGAACTTTTGTTATTATATCCAACGTTACACAGCCCAGTTTTTACTGGGTCCATATTGGCTCACCAAAAGTTCTTTACCCGAAATTGTTCTTCCTAATGATTTGTAATCCGAATGATCACTCTTCCTAAAATTTTTCATCCTAAAGTTTTCATTCATACTATTTGTAGTGCTACCGGCGATGTTCATAACACTCATGTTTCCAAAAATTGTAATTAATAATATTATTAATGTATATATATTTAAACTCCTACTGTTTTTTATCATAACGCTTTTATCCCTAAACATAATTACCATAATATTTTCACTCTTACTCAGATAGAAACATTTACCAAGTGTAATAAAAAATATATGTGGATAGAAGTTGATGTTTATAGTTTTAATTTGAGGGTATGATTAATATTTGGGGGTATGATTAATATTTGGGGGTATGCTTTACATAACGTACTGAGTTGTGTCTATTGCTAAGTTCATGTCGGTGTATTATCATTACGTGCATGTTTGTGTTAATGCTTTATTAATATGGAGGAAAATGATTTAAAATCATTTAAAACCAGTCGCGGAGGGTTTAAATTAGACGTACATGGATTTATATATGAAAAAAACCGAATAACAGTGGATAAACAATATTGGGCGTGTGAATTAAGAAGCAACAAAAAGTATAAGTGTAAGGCGAGATTAATCACCACTTTCGATAAGGAAGTCAATAAGTATTCATTACTGGAAGGACCGCACCAAGAACATAATCATGAACCAGATGCTTTGAAGGAAAAGGTTTGTTTTTAAACTATTTCTTGTGATTACAAAACAACTTTTCACATTTTTACATTTAGCCATTTTATTTTTGGTTATTGTTGTTACATACTTATTACTTTAACTATACCTGAGATAATTATGTCTAAAAAACCAACTGTTTAGAATGATTAAAGGTCGTTTCACTGATTTTTGTCTTAAATTAATGAAATTCATAAAACACGACTCATTTACGGTTATGTTTATGTCCTGGGAGTTTATACCGCAGTTTTAACCGTAAACCAATAACTATAGGACCGATTCGGTTCTGGCACTTCGCCGGCCGCTGCCGCGGCACGCTCGCTTCGCTCGCTCGGCTCGTGCGTTGTGGTCACAGTTCTAACCTAACCTAAACCAATAATTATGAATAGGACCGATTCGTTTCTGGAACTTGACTGAATGACTGGAGTGGGAGTCTGCCTTCGCTCGCTCGGCGCGTGCGTTATGGTCGCAGTTCTAACTTAACTTAAACGAATGACTATAAATAGTACCGTGGTATACGGGTAAAGTGTTATTGTTTAAAAATATATTCTTGAAGATTTACTATTATCTTTGCAGGTACACACCGCTATAAACAAAATTAAGGAAGACGCTTTAATTAATTAAAACAAAAAACCAATTCATATAATTAGTGAGTGCGAAGCAAGCACTTCCTCAAGTATACGTGCTAATATGCCAACAAACTTGAACTTGAGACAAGTAATATATCGTCAAAGAAACAAAAAAGAGAAAATTTCAGAACCTGATACTATTAACTTTGAAATAAATCACAATATTCTTCAATTGGACAAAAGTCAAGACGATATGATCTTAATTGATGAAAAATGGCATGAAAAAAGGAGAATAGTATTTTATATACAACCAAACAATTTCTTACTTTTTTATGTGCTTCCACTTATTTAATAATGGACGGAACATTTAAAGTCACCCCGAAAATATTTCAGCAAGTTTACACAATACACGGCTGTATAAACACGAAAACGTTTCCTTTAGTTATAGCATTGTGTACAAATAAAGACAAAAGCACATACGACAAATTGTTCTCATCTTTGATCGAGTATTGTCAATCATTGAATTTGATTTTATCGCCAAAATACATATTAATGGATTTCGAAAAGGCGTCACAGTTAAGTGCCAAGTATAATTTTGAAAACGCAGTGTTAAAGGATTGTTATTTTCACTTGGGCCAAATTTTATATAGACAAGTGTAAAGTCGAGGTTTCCAAAAACTATATTGATCAAGCAAATCGTTTTCATCAGAATTCAAATGCATTTTAGCACTTGCATACCTACCAGCAGAAGACATTCCCACATATTTTGACGAATGGCAGCAAAATATCTCTCCCGAAGGAAAAGTGATAGCAGAATGGTTTGGTGAAAATTATATTTGGGGTACCTGTTCTTCGCCACCTAAATATGAACCATGCTCATGGAGCACGTATGTTTTAAAGGAGGAAAACATACCACGTAATCAAAATAGTGCTGAATCATGGCATAATCGTTTTCAACAGTACGTAGATCAGCACCACGAAGGTTTTATTTGTTATCTAAGAAAATTGTTCTAGAATTACAACATCAGGCTGCAGAAATCCAAAAACATCTTAACGGGGCTCCCCCTGCCGCCAAGAAAAGAAAATACAACGACAAATATGATAGAATTAAATATATATTGAATTTTAAAGCAAAATACACCAATAAAAGTGATTATTTTAAAGCTATAGCCGCTAATATTAAACTAATTTAATTGAAATGTGTATATGAAAACATGTATTTAACTACTTGTACCATGGTACTATTATTCTTATAAGTATGTTATGTGAAAATAACTAAAACTGTAAAAGTTACGCAAAATTAATGTATATAATGTATATACTGATTATTATGAATAAAAAGAAATCTAAACAAAAAAGATATGACTTTGAATAATAGTGTAAAAGAGGTTATGTTGAGAAAATATAGTAAAACAAATAAAAGTATAATAGATGTTTATTGCTACTGACATTATGAAGTCGAATGCTTCGGAATTATGAACATTAGAGACAGAGTAGTTAGGAATTGTAATTGTTAGGATGAAAAATGCTAGGAAGAACATTTTCGGATTTCCAATTATCGAAGTTGAAAATTTAGGTGAACTTTGGCGCACCCGTTTTTACTTCCTAACTAGTTTATAAACAATTTTTGTTCTGTTTCAAATTTGAGTTCTGTTTGTGACCTCAGAACGAGGCACCAAAGAATGTATTGAAATATATTCAGCCGATATTTGCCTTTAATTCCTTGTCGTAAAAGTTAGATGATTAGTTTTAGAGTAAAATCTATCATTCCTTACTCTGGAGTAAATTATATGACCCTGATTAGGTTTCATAAAAAACGATTTCTTCTAGTTTATGTCAATGGATTTATGTTATATTAATGGATATAATATGAGAGCAGTGGTGGCCCAGTGTTAACAGCCGCGACTAACGACTTGTAGGCTGTAGGTTCGAGCCCAGATAGGCACTTTACTTTGTGTAAATTATTTCATCACCACTGCTCTCCAAACGGTGAAGGAGAACAGCGTGAGGAAACCGGCATCTCCTAGAACCAAAAATTCGAAGACATGTGACATCTACCAACCCGCGATTATGCCCTAGTCCCGCTCATCGAGAGGAGGTCTGTGTCCCAGCAGTGGGAACATTATAGGCTGATTATGCATTATGGACATGGAAATGGACAAATTGTACCTTAAAGAAACTAATTTCCCGCATTTCACGAAGGTATCTTTTCGCCCAGTTGTCCTTTCCCGAAAGTGGATTCGTACTAAAGGCACATGAGTAAAAGGCACTTTTGAACGTCATTTACATGAAATAAAACGAATCATTGATTCTATGTAGTTGGCCTCTATCTATAAGTATGAAGTCGTAAATATAATAAATATTTGCCTATTCATTTTTAATTTTTCGAACTATATTGCACGGAGAAGGCACAGCACAAGGAAAGGTGAAAGAATATGGGGTAAAGGCCTTTGCCCAGCAGTGGGACAATATAGGCTAACGGAAAAACAATGTATAAGGGACAGCTAGGAGCTGTCAGATTTTTCTAGTGAAATTTTTTATCCGACTTCATTAAGTTTACATCCATCAGTTGACCTTATGTCGTAACTCGTATCTAGTAGACAGTGTGCGGGAAACGTAAAACCACAGAACGGGATGAAAATTGTAAACAATTATGATTTTTGTGGATGCTTTTGCTCTGCGAGATTCACGATACCCACATCAATAACGTTGAAACATTTCACATAACAAAAAATACACCTTTTTGGCTGTGTTGATGAATCATGTTTTTGTAATTAAAAAACGCATAAAGCAAAATGACAAGAAAAAATAAAAATGTTGTTCTTCATTCGTCATTTTGATAGGTACTTAATATCATGGATGACAAACAAATAAAATATACTTGCACAAAAGCAAGGAAGTGAAATATATACGCAGAAGATTAGTATAAGATGGTATCCTAGTAAGAACTGAACGAGAGTTTCTGGAAAAGGTGGTGGTACGGTCACTAAAGGAGATAAGTAACCAGGTTCGTCGGATACAGTTGAAGTTTTGTAAGAATCCGATGGATATTTTCGAATAAAATTTAATTTACTTAATAGAAAACAAACATTTTATTTATCAAATTAAATTTCTTATGAAAACATCCATCGGTTTCATACTAAACTTCAACTATATTCGACGACCCTGGTTACTTATCTCCATTGGTGACTGTACATACTAGGATCCCGTTTAATCTTGTCTTGTTTGTCTGTTCATGTATAAAGGTACATATACTTACTGCAGTTTTCAATAGTAGGATATTTTTTATCTGAAAAATAAAGAAGACAGTTTGATATATTTTCTACACGAAAGCGGTCCGAACCGCAACATTTATTCCTCAGACAAAAGTTATCTTAATATTGAAAAATCCGCCCTTAGTAAAGTTAGAAATATATCGAAATTTTTCGGTTAATTTCATGGATAACACTGTAGGTAGGTACTTCACAATCATTATCAATAATAATATGAACATTTGAAAAGTGAATTTAGAAATTCACAGTATTTAACTCAGAACTTCTGAGTTTACCTACTTAGGTCCTGCTTATGATGTAAATCACAATGTATTTTCAAGAATAACCAGTGTTTCCTTTAGTTTGATAATTTTAATGAATTAGCAGAATTACCGGCTGCGTATGAGCTTTTTATGGTATATACAGCATCGCTCAGCATACAACCCTATGCAAGACAGGGCCCGGCGCAGGTTTCTAGCGACAGGTCAAACGAACAAAACAGTGCACGAATGGTTTCATAACACGGTTGTCGAAGAAATTCGTAAGGCTGGCATTGAGAAGGCAGAATATGGAGAAGAAATTGGAAGTGTAGACCAAAATATCGTTCCGTAACCATGATTCTGCATCATCAGGTGCAGTAGCAGTAACTATGACATATGTACAGGATAGGTCCACTCAAATCTGTGTGGTTCTTTCGTTAAAAGACCATCTCAGACGCTAATCTGCATGGTCCTCGCATGGCCTGACCAAGATTAAGTCCTTGACTTATGTAAGTTGCTAAGTAATAACAGGCGCAAGGCTCGACTGATCAGGCTAAGCTACGCTTGCCGCTGTTATACTGGATAAATGACCATCTTTACAAACTGAGACCCCTCTCTACCTCGGAAAGCATGTTAAGCCGTTGGTCCCGGCTGTCATTCGTGGACATCTTTGACATTCGTTACAGGTCGTCTGAAGCCCGAAAATGTGACAACAGTCTTATCTAGGGGTATCGTATTGCCCAGTAACATGGTCGTGGAGATTACATAGGCAATCGCTCCATCTAAAATACTGGTATTTCGCTGCTCCAGGCTGTACTGGAAGCCGATCCCAAAAGTTCTCAGAGTCGGTTAGGAAATACCAAACTTATCTAGTTTTCAGTGGCTTTTTAACTGTTTCTGTAATTCAACCGGTTAATACATAATTTAACTTTAACGTATTGAAGTATTATTTTGATACAATTTGCAGAAATAAATATTGATTATAATTTACCATACACTGATAAAATATTACATCTTGGTGTGAACAATAAATACTGTATTCTATGCGCAAAAACCGAAAACAAACAAACAGAACCTGCTAATCATATATGTTACAAGAACTTTTCTGGCAACTGTTCCAGTTTGGAGTCAACAGCACTTGTTGAAGAATTTAATAGCTCTCTCAAAACTCAAGATCTTAAATAAGCCAGACTATTATCAGTTGGTGATTCAAATATGCATAAACATAATATATAAGATAACTATTCATAAAAAAAATTGGAAGTTTCATAAATATTAGAGTGTTGTAATCATCTGTAAAGAGCGTACTAAAGCTAAACATATACATTATTTAATTAAGAAAAAAAAAATCTTGACAATCTTCAAATTGCATGAACCTACTCAGTTACACAGTTCGGGCTATAAAACAGAAAAAATGCAGAAGCTTATAATAGGCTAGTTTCCTAAAAAAATTATAATTAGTATTTTTTCTTTTGTCAATTATATATAAAAAAATATGAAGATATCGCCCGTTAAAGTTCCGCGTGACGTCATGCCTTGCTACATTTTTTAGCTTGGCGTGACGTCACGTCCCCCACTCCCAAATTTCGACGCACTTTATCTTTGTCATTTTTTATTTGATTGACAAAAGAAAAAAATATATGTCCATTAATTTTCGATAATCTAACTGACGGACTAAATATAATAATAATTTTTTTACCCAGAAAACTACCCTATTATCAAAACTAACTAGGTTTTGATAATAGGGTAGTTTTCTGGGTAAAAAAATTACGTGCTGATATTTGGAATGCTTTTGGTAGTCACTAAAACTGCGATTATACTATAGTCAAAAACTTTGTATTACAAACATGAAACACACCACTTGTACGAGTATATTATTTTACTCATTTCATCGTAATATTAGCCAGGTACTCAGCTATTTCATTTCAATTGTTTAATCCACAACCAACACGTAATAATACCTGAAACTGAAAAACAACCGTAACTCATGACGGCACGGTTGGGTTGGCGCAGTGGTTAAGCGATTGACTGCTGCGCTGCGTGTCGCGGGTTTGATTCCCGCACGGAACAAATATTTGTATAGCCTACAAGTAGTTGTTTCGGGTCTGGCTGTTTGTGTATGTGAGTTTAAATGTTTGTAAACGCAACTACAATACAGGAGAAATTACTAGTGTGGGACAACGTTTAAAAAAAAAAAAAATATCAAACTCCGAATCCTACTTATACTTATATCCTACTAATAATATTATAAACGCGAAAGTTTGTATGGATGGATGGATGGATGGATGGATGGATGTTTGTAACTCTTTCACGCAAAAACTACTGAACGGATTTAGATGAAATTTGGCATACAGATAGTTTACAACCAGGATTAACACATAGGATACTTTTTATCCCGATATTCCCACGGGATCGAAACTTATGCGGGTGAAACCGCAGGGCGCAGCTAATAATATAATATAATCCGACTAATATTATAAATGCGAAAGTTTGTATGGATGGATGTATGGGTGGATGTTTGTTACTCTTTCACACAAAAACTACTAAACGAATTTGTATGAAATTCGGCTCACAGATTGTTTATAACCAGGATTAACATATAGGATACTATTTATCCCGATATTCTCACGGGGTCGAAAGTTATGCGGGTGAAACCGCGGGGCGCAGCAAGTATTACATAAACGTAAGTTAGTTATTAAAACTTTACGTTGCTGACCAATACATTTTTTCAAATCTGCAACCAACAGATATTCCGTTTGGATCAAGCAATCATCCCTAAGTTTTTATTACAATTAGTGCCATTTATGCATAGATACTATTTTGGTCACTGGCAGCAATTTTTATTAACTAGAAGATTTTTTTTTTCATCTACGTTCTTCACTATTTAGCCCTGATTTTAAATACTCTTTGTAGAGTATTTACAATCATGGCTTAATAAGTATTATACGAGTATGTTCATCCCCCCCGGAGTTTTATAATATTTATAGGTCCCGTGTGAGGCGCTACTCACGCATCCTTTCTGAGGAGAAAATAATAAAACGTCTTGAGGTCTTTTTGGACAAACAATTACAGGTCGAATTGGACCGACAATACAAGCGAGTTGAAAAAAGTCGCCCGTTATCTTTAGGGTCTCACCATACAGATGCCACTTCCGCAGCAGAGCGTTCCGGGTCAGCTTTAAGAGCTGTTCTGATCCCTAGAAGAGCCGTCGGGGGAATGTCTGTGTATCGAGTGACATTGTGGGCCATGTTCGCAGCATTCAATGTTAAATGAAAACCAAACCGTTTGACCATGCCGTTCGCTTGTGGATCGTCACCGTCGTGTACTGTACCTTGATTCCACATAGTTAAGCAAGTGCTAGACCGAAACGGAATGGAAAAGATAAAAACTGTATGCCTCCATTTTGCCCAGATAAGGGTTAAGTGTTCCATTATTTGACTTATATATGTATGTATCTACATGCATATATAAGTCAATGTATAAGTAAGATAGAATCATAAGTATCTAATTATGATTCCATCTCCCTTGTTCAAAATATTCCACAATGATGACGGTGAAAGGCGCCTTACAAAAAAAAAAAAGAATGCCGTAGACAGACAGACTGCCGAATGTGGGAACTTAAGGTTTTCCATTTCTCTTATGAGCTACGGGACCCTTACACGTCAGCTACTCTAGCACATCGTCTTACTTAGTGTAGTATGCATGATTTATCGTGATAAATGCGAGACAGCAATGGATATATTTATTAAGTGCGTATTTTTATGGTGTTTTGTGTATGCCTGATAAAAGAAATATCCTTAATATCGCATCATGAAGAATAAAGATACTCTCGATATTTCACCACTAAGTACGTACTGCAGTGGCAGTGAGCAGTGGTGGTCCAGTGGTAACGGGGACTTACGAGTTTACTTTGATTAATTTCGTCACCATCGCTCTCAAAACGTTGAAGGAAAATATCGTGAGGAAACCGACATGACCTAGAACCCAAAATTCGAAGACATGTGACATCTACTAACCCACATGGGGTCCGTGTGGTGCATTACGACAACTGCCTCTCACAGAGAGGAGGCCTGTAACCGAACATTTGAAAAAAAAAGCTGATTTTCATCATAATCAGCTATTATTCATCTATTTATTATTAACCCTACTGTAATATTATAAACGTGAAACTTTGGATGAATGGATAGATGGATGGATGGATGGATGTTTGTTACTTTTTCACGCAAAATCTCCTAAACCGATTTGGATGAAATTTGGCACACATATAGTTTATAACTAGGATTAACACATAGGATACTTTTTATTCCGATATTCCCACGGGATCGAAACTTATGCGGGTGATACCGCGGGGCGCAGCTAGTTATACATAAATAGGCGACGTGAAGTCTTTAAAACCATTGTTTGTATTCACAGGTGATCCCGCCATCTTCAGGGCTCACTGATTACGCTGTGAGTATACGCCCTGACTACCACCGCGCTGTCATGGCTACTATCACGCATTACGGATGGAAGAACGTCATCTACATCTACGATTCTCATGATGGTATGTTCTTATTCTCATAATAATATGTTCCTAATTTTGTAACTGTAAAAAGCAATGGCGCGGGCTTGTTCGAGGTGGTTCGGGAAGAGGGTGCCTTTCCAGGCATTCGAGGTGGCGCGGGAAGAGATTGCCTTTCCAGGCACTCTCTTCCCGCGCCACCTCGAACCAGCCTTGGGACCAGGACTTGGGGAGGTCTTTGCCCAGCAGTGGGAGAGTGTAGGCCTAAAAAAACAAAACAAGAAAAGCTTCTTTGTGTACAGGTAGATCAATAGTCATAATATTGAACAATCAGACAGTACATCTTCATTGTTGATCATTAGTCAAATAATCGTTATTTATACAACTTCAGTCTTACCTTGCGAGATTCAGTGTCCAATCAGAACAAATCAAACCCATGTGTATGCTACTGCTTCAATGAAATTGGTCACTTACGACGACGGCTGGAACGACTTGTACTAGAAGTAAATCGTTGGGTCTAAACAGTCCAATCCTTTCGTATACCTATGAGCACACACATTTCTACAGACCACACAGATCTGTATAGACCTAATGGACCAGATTCGTCACATGAGTAATATCTCTCTGGTTTTGTATACCGGACTGTGTAGTTTTAACGATTTAAGTCTATAATAGTACTTAGTCGTTCCGGCCGTCTTAAGAAATCGATCTGGATCGGAACAACAGCTTACGATGCGTTAATGTTTGTTAAGATCAGGCGAATCAGATGGTTACAACTATAGGTTTTGTATACACTAGCGTCTATGGTTATATGTAACTGACCGTATGGCATCCTTTAGAGTCACATGTAAATTATATGGTGTACAGCCACATAAACTACAAAGTAGAGCACAAACATTAAATGGACAATAGTCATAATATTATTATACGGAGTCGGATCGACAGTTCATGGTTAACTATCGATCCAATACATCAAGGGTTCTCGTGTTATTTAATATATTTGATTAAATACATCCTTATTAATATTCTCAACTGTGTAAAGTATTAAGACGGGTAAATGTTACGCCTTTATTTCTGAGCGAAAAAGGCAAATTTTTAAAGTAGCCGCGTCCGGAATGTTAATTCAGGGCGAGGGGTGAAATATTTTCAACTCTCTTCTTCGAATAATGACTGCAGTATTTACAATAATGAGTTAATTTTGTATTCATGACACGTATAACTAATTTAGACATACGCTATCTGCTTTTTCATTACTTAAAGTAACCAGACATGTACGAACCTATCTATACCTAGATGGGTTCGTTTCCACTCGTAACTAAAACAAAACCATTATCCTAGAACTTTAAACTTGAGCTGTTTGTGCCATAGTTTCATTAGAAGTGCAATCCATTAACATGACCCGGCTGAGGTCTCACAAGTAAATAGCAGCTCAAAAAAAACTGAGCTGAAAAAACTTTGTTTGTAACCAAAGTTCGGTAGTATATAAGTACTTACTTACTATATTTTAGTGAATTCTTACTGCATTTTCAATTTCATACTTTAACTTTTGATAAGATTTAAGTCATTTATTTAAGTCATTGCTGCTCGATTTGACTGCTCCATTCAAAAACACTGGGTGAGGGTAGTGAATAGTTTTGTATAGTAGTCTACTTATAGATAAGTACTAACAATACTAACATAATTGTAAGCTAACATTGTTGCTAATATATACTAACAAGATATGGATTTGAATTATCTGAAAAAATTATTCTATTCTATTTGAAATTCAGTTCCCACATCATAAACAGGCTAAACCCACACAATATGCAACAGGAATAATCGGATCAAAGAACGAGGTTCCCCTTTATATACTTTCTCAGAAATCCTACGCCTGAGTTGTATTGCATTTTGTAAAATAATCCGACATACTGACTTAAGAACTTAACAGTTATAGCATTCCTCTACAACAAAATCCCCTTTAATCTCTGCTATAACAAACAGTACAAAACATAAAATCTCGCTTTGCACACACAAATGATTATAATTATAAAATTTTGTTGTGATTATACACATAATTAGGTACATCTTACCACAAAGTGTTCGATTGTGACTTTTTGTGTTCCCAAATGGGTTTGTAACTGGAATTCCTAACTCTTTGAGTTAGGAATTTAGATTACCGAGGTAATAAAGTTATACTCCACGTTACTTCGCATGACCATTATTTCAAATAACATTACTTATATCTTTAGCATAAGACAAGCCAGTGTAATTTCATACACCACTAGCTAGAAGATTAGACCAAGCATTAGTGCTGTAATTTCAATAAAGCATTTAATTAAACGCGCACTGAAAATATGATAATGCACAAAGGAAAACATAATTCACAGAAACGCAGTTTTGTTTTATGTAACAACACGTAGTAGCTATCAATGTTGGCTTCACAAGGTCAAAATTTTAATTTGTCAATAAGCTGTAAAAAGAAAAGCTTATTTATCTACAGGTAGTTTAATTATAAAAAAATTAAATAAAATAAAAAATAAATATATATCAAAATAAAAATCTGCTGCCAGCCTTTTGGACACTGTTCCTGTTGACAGCGATGCGGACAAATTTTTTGATGCCCTATGATTCTTTTGCTTATTTTTTCACATGTACATATGTATTATTATTTTAAATGTTAGCTTATATAATGTAAATAAATAAATTCATATGTTCTATATAAAATAGGGGCTTGTGGCTAAGTAAACAACAGCAAGTAAGTAGTAAGTAAGTAAGTAACAGCCGCACGGGTCGATCGATCAGGTTAAGCTATGCTTGCCGCGGTTGGTCCGTGGATGGGTGACCATCTTCATATACCAAGACCCCTCCGTGCCTCGGAAAGCACGTTAAGCCGTTGGTCCCGGCTGTCATACGTGCATCTTTGACAGTCGTTACGGGTCGTCAATAGCCTGAAAGTCTGACAACCAGTCTTACCAAGGGGTATCGTATTACCCAGTAACTGGGTTGTGGAGGTCAGATAGGCAGTCGCTTCATGTAAAATACTGGTATTCAGCTGCATCCGGTTAGACTGGAAGCCGACCCCAACATAGTTGGGAAAAGGCTAGGCAGATGATGTTCTATATAAAATAAATAATAAAATAAAAACTCTATTATTAAAATTCGTCTAAAAACAGCGATACTCGAAAGTCTGCATAGCCAAATATGAATGAAAATGTTTAATATATATCGTAAATAAAAAAGTATATCAACAATATGTCAATAGAGTCATATAAACATGGATATAAATACGATTTTTTGAGACGCGTAGTCACGGATCCGATGCGACGTAAAATTCATTTTATGTCACAGTCGCAGGATCACCTCAGAAAAAGGAGCACTTTGCAAACGGAAATGCCCATTTACATATAAAATGTGGTTGAGTAGGTACGTATACTGATAGCTATGGATACGCACGTTTACTAAGGAAACTGTTTCAGTAATTTTTGTTGTATCCAATAGAAGATGATACTTCACATTTGACAAAAATAAACCAGGTGGATAATTGTTTCTGTTATAACTTTTATATAGATAAGCATTTTTATGAGTTCATAGGTACCTATATATTTTTTCCACGGCATAACATAACTGATAAAGAAGCAAATGAAAGTCGTAACAACGAAAGTTCACCTTAAAACGAGCCATGCTAAGAGAAAATAAAAATGAGAAAGACATTAAAAGCAAGTGCGGATGTCGTGGCAGGGGTCGGGGGTCGCGGGTGCCGGATGCTGTGCAGATGCTAAAGAGGTACGATATAAAAACCAGATTTTTTTTACTACATAAAAGAAAGTACAGCATTAAAAATACTATAATAAAAAAGGATTAGGTTCATAAGAAGCCGCATACAATGATATCTGAAAAAACGGAAATAAACTGGAGATCAGATTCGCAACGAAAACGAAAGACAGATCGGTCCGATATCCAAATAACACCCTCTTCAAAACGTCTACGTCAAAGTCGATCCGTGTACGACACTAATTTGAATACCATCTACTTACAACTAAAGTTTTACATTTTGAGTCTTGGGTTCAGGGAGATTTAGACTATGAAAATATTTAGAAAAAGTCATGATTGTTATACACTTTCTGTAAAAAGATATCAAATAGAAATTGATATATTATTCCTAGTTACTAAAAATTACTAGTTTTCGCCCACGAGCTTGAATTAAATATTTAATAAAATAATAATCAAAAAAGTTGATCGAACGGACGCCACCCAAACACTAATCAAGTATTACATTATCAAGGAATATTAAACCAAAAGAACCTGTTAACACTCTAGGGTAACTTATAGTACTGTAGACATACAGTACAGGAACTATGGGCTAACTATAAAACGCCACATACATTGTAATTATTTAAATAACTTTTAATTTTCCATTGATTTAAGCTGCACGCAGACATTTAAAACGTATTTTATTTTATAGTATTCAAAAATAATCTAGATGGGATTAATTATGACAATTACCCTATATCTTTGTAAATGAAGTGTGTGAAGTCACATTATAGAAACTTCTAGCTCATAAAACCTATAGAATGAAATAAAATGTCATCTGAGATGTCGTAGCTATACATTCCCTATGATTTATTGGGTACGCAACATAAAAAATAAGGTAGCGAGAAGGAGGAAATACGACCGAAACTGAGAATTCTCCCCGGAACGAGCTTGCGGAGCTTGTCTATGAAAAGTTATAATCTTAAATACCTACTCCCGCCCAAGAGGTAGTTTAGTTTATAAAACTTTTTCAGTTTTTCTGAAGTGTCATTGAGCCAAGCCGGCACATGAAGGACGTCAATAGAGGGGTCCCCGTGTAAAATATTTGGAATAAACGTCGAATATTTTACGAAAGTTACGAAGTTACGCATAATATAAATAAATTGCCTCCTTAATCTAGTGAGCGCACCTGTATAGTCTATAGTTACATCTGATCGTTGTCAGGTACATACATGTACAAAGTCAAAATAAAATACCTGAACAAACTTTAACGGGTCATAGTCATCATGATGAATATGACAACATCTTTCAAAAATGGATCAACCCTAAATGTGACAACATCTTTCAAAAATGGATCAACCCTAAATCAGCTGTTACATGTTTTGAAAGTGTACGAATAGGTTTTACTTTTGTGTAGTAGAGTTGTTCGTATTCTTGATTACAATATTCTTTACGTTATTAACGTTGTTGAGCAGACCAATTTTTCGAACATATGAAGCAATGGATTAGCAATATCCTTCAAAATCATTCAGATTGAGATTGATAGTGTTAAGCAATTAGGGTGATGGTATTAAGTTTGATTTTTTATATATATATCTACAGTGTGACTTGAAATGTCCAAACTACACTGTATCTTCAGATGGACTGCAGAATTGCCGTTAATTCGAGACTACTCCAAAGTAGGCTTGTATAATCATCTTTTTAGTAAGCAATAGTGTTCTGGGTTGCGTAACCTTGGTTCCTACTGACTAACATATCTATGATATGATATGCGTCAGTAGTAATAACAGCATAATTAGATTGAAATGCGTTAGGCAATTACTAACTGACCCAACGCCTTTGAATCTATAGGTAATGCTGTTACTGTAATTACCTATTAAGGGCTTGTAACAGTTCAGCTGAAATTCATAATTTGCCCCCACTTCCCCGCGGCATGTATCACCCTATCCCGCTCGCACTGTCAAACTGATTCAGTTAGGGTGAACTAGATTGTTGATAGACGTAGGCTTGGTAATAAATTATCAAATTATGTTATACATATTATTATACGAAACCGACGTCTTCTGCATAGAATAAAATGGAAACATATTGAAAGTTAAAAAAAGTTAAATTATTCATTAGTACATTATAAATTAACTATTTGCCAGTTAATTTATAATGTACTACTGAATAATTTAGCTAATTTAACAAAATAACCTACGTACGTGTCGATGTCCAACAAAAAATAGGCGCTTCGGAAATCATCGTCTATCTTGTAAAATACGAACGCGCGATGATGAGATCTAATATAGAGTTGTAACAACTCTCAAATTGGTCGATCAGTTGACAAATCTCTAATTGGTTGTCAAATAGACATGTACTTCTATAAGTACTTTTGACTCTATCGAGACCTGAGGCGCAATTCTGGTAATTTTAAGAACGTTCACAGTCTGATCTCAGTCTCAATCTGTCAAAAATACGTCTAATTTCCCTACATTTTGACAAGTTTTTGACATTTGTTTGTCGCCGAGATGAGACTGCGAGTAGATTTTGAACGTTTTAAATTACGAGAATTGGCCTTCTGGTCTGTTTTGGAGTCGCTGCATTGATGCCGATTCCATTGGCGATACATCCAAGGACTGAGATGTCTTCATGAAAACGCGACGACAGTCCAACCTCAAGACCAGTGAACTAAACAAATCCATGTAAAGGGGTAAGAAAAGTGGATGTAATTTCCCCGAAATTGTTCTCTAATATTATTAAAGGATGTATTTAAGATGCTGAACTGGAAAGGGCGCGGCATTAATTTGATTCATACGCATTGGTCTCCGGATGAACTTCGACAAAACCCAGGTTATGTTCAACGGTTGCTGTCCATGTTAATGCTTTCAAGGTTGCCCGAGAATACTTTTACCTAAGGAAAATTCTGCTGTTTGGTAAGAACAACTTTGAGAGGTGAACAAAAGAATTTAGCTGGCTGGGCAGCGTTTAGGAAGCTGAATTGATTCTTCTCGTTGAGTATTTCACAGAGCCTAAAGACTAAGATTTCAATCAGTGCGTCCTGCCTTTTATGACTTACGGAGCCTGTTTGTTGTAGTGCGCAAACAGCAAATTTTCACACCAAAAATAAAAGTCGATTCCCAGCCATTAGTTTTGTGCAATGTTACTTAGTTTGATGTACGACGGTTATGGGCCGTTTTGGTGAATATATTGAAAACACTATAAAAAATTGGGAACTGTCGAAAATATGTACGTTTACCTCCCTAAACTTTCGACAATGTTTTGACATTGACGTGAGATTACGTTTTTGAACCATTTCAAAGATGATTTTATAAATGAAAACTTCAAAATTTGGAAAAAATAAAAATACGGGTGCCTTATTTTTTTAACCAAATTTAATTTTACATTATTATATAATTTCTTCAGAACATAAAACGTGGTCAATCGGGTCTTTTGAGCGCAAGCGAAGTGACACGGGTTCCCCGTCTGATAGCCGAAGCAGTACTGACAAGTACTGAATCGGGGTCCTGTAGGGGGCCGGGCGGCAGGACGGTTCAAGGCGTGGGTGTTATAAAGCTTGATATTTCCAATCTTATCTTTTTATGTTGAATGTAAAGATTAAAAAATAAAAACTAACAGATGACACCTGCTTTATACTTAGTTCGATTAGCCCGCAAAGTTTCATGGCCTAATTTGAAAATTTTCATTGATTATTCTTCTTTTATTGTACGGTTTAGAGGTAACTTTGAGATTTCTTTGTATCGAGAAAATTGTATGTTTTCGTAACAGACGACACCTCTCAGTAGTCCTCATCTTTATTGTATATTAATTACAAAGTGAGTACTGCAGTATTGTTGAAACTACAATCATTAATGATAAGATAATTTTCGCAATCTGAGGTAGTACAGGCCCCTGAATCATTTAAAGTTCTCTAGCATTGATATTTACAAAAGAATAAAAGTCTGCGCTCCTATATGTTTGCGCTGTCGAAGCAAAAAAGTAATCCAGTCATTATAATATGAATTGGTGTATTCGCTTATGCTACTAAAAGACTAACGACATAATTTTTTTTTTTTTGAATCTGTGTTTTTCCACACAAAAACTGTCAAACGTCAATAATTTATTCGCAGGATTCAACTTATACTTCGTATTCAAATTATGTTGCATCGTATATTTGATATCTTTATCTGACATCATATTATATTTTAAGGTCTTACCGTAACCTCACCTAGTTTATAGTCTTTTACACGGAAAAAAAAACTATTCAGTCACCATGCTAGCAGAATTTCCAGTATGATCGTTAACTGTCATCATTACTGGTGTCGATTACAGTCCCACACTGAATATCAATCGTTTGCACTTATTTTCACATTAAAATTCAAGCTCAGCACAAAAGCATGATGATATATTATGCACTACGGTTTATGTACGCAGCATGGCATTAATTGTTCTCTTTGTTCTCATATATTATTATTAGGTAAAATTACATTCAGTCATTTGCGGTACACGAATGCAAAGCAGTTCTGTGTCGACCGGCAACAATGGCCCCGTAGAAGGCAATAATGCCAACTCCCCGCTGGCTCAATGCCTCTTTGCCTATTTATCGTGAGCTCTCTTCCCCCAGTAGAGTCGGCTGCTTCAGACTTATTCTTATTGCGAAGGAAAAGGCTGTTCAACGTAAAAAAACTAAGTTTGGTATCTACTATATTGTTGGCAAAATATTTGTAGCCTTCTGACTAAAAATGAATCCCTCGTTTTTAGTCAGAAGGCTACAAATATTTTTGGCCGTCTTCAAAAATAAAGTTTTTAACTTGGGTGCCTACATGGAATCTAGCAAGTCAGCTTATCCGAACACATTTTTAAAACAGTGTACTGGTAATAAAATATAAGTATTTATTAGTTAACTTGAAATCGGATGTAATCGTCGGCTGCGCATTAAATCGTTGGAGTTGCGTAGGTACTCGTATAGTTGAGAGATTTTATGACAGCGATAGATTACCTAAACGTCGCGGTCTGTTATTGAAACTCCCTAATCGTCAACTCGATACAAGCAACAATGGAGACGTGATCCCAACGCATTGTCGCTACAGAATAGGAAGGATTTACGAAGACTCTGAATAAAACAAGCTAGCATCTCGACTCACCCGAGTAAATGCTTTTGTAATCAGTAATCACATTGCACGAGCGCCTGTGGGCCAAACGCAGAATAAACTTTTGAGCCTCTGTTTAGTTATAGCTGTACGACTTCATTATAATTTGTTTAGCAGCAGTCTATCGCTTCGTGAGTTCTTCGCTAGGATGTCGTGATTATTATTAAACTTTTAAATACTAGTACCTACCTTAAGCCAGATCTTAAGGTAGGTACTAGTATTTAAAAGTTTTCATTTTTGTAGTAAAGGAAAACATTGTTTATCCCGAAATAGACTTTGGCTGGTACAATTATATTATTCAAATGAAAACTTAGTGAGTACAATTATATTTAAAAAATATGATAGCTTAAGTAGGTAATTACCCACTTCTGGGAAAAGCAAACAACCCATAGCACCTATAATGAAGACCCAAAGATTCTCTCACAAACTAGTGTTCATTTGCAAATGATATTTCAACGGTCCACCGCCATCAATTTGCAATAACACCGCGCCGAATAAAATTTTATGCATAGATATTTTAGAATAACTAGCAGGTTCAATGTGGATTCTGGATAGGAATGGTCCTATCGGCTTCCAATTTATTCAGCGAGTTTAATGTAAAGACTCACGGATTTTCCGCTTCTAACCACGCACAACCCGGGATTCTTGCTCAACCCGTAATTCATTTTATTACTCTTGCATTATAGGTGATAGACCAAGTTAGTTATCGCTCAATTAAACTTGGTATTGATGTCCGGAACTATCCGGTATGGATTTCCTTACTCATATTATTGAACCTATAGTCGAACATTTCGTTAACTAAAAAGACCCAAAAATATTTAGAATAGATTTTCTGTAGCTGTTAACTTCAAATTGTACCTATAGGCGACGTTCAGTAGTTTTTGCGTGAAAGAGTAACAAATATCCATCCATCCATACAAACTTTCGCATTTATAATATTAGTAGGATCTACTCTTTACAAAACTACAAAAAAAAGAAATCCCATGTGTTACATAAATAAACAATGGCGTTTGAAATTAAGAGACTCCGTAGATACGATACCTACTTACTCTTAATTTTCGTACGATGTCCAGATAAGAAGCTTTTCCTTTGATACTTTGAACCCCAGTAGTCGATTCACAAAAATGGTTAGTACTTTACCGTATTTCTTCTTTTGAAGATAATGTGATCCGTTTGTAACTTATGTAGGTACTACGATTAGTAAAATTAGCTTTTCATGAAGTAGGTAATAAAATCAACAAACATGGTCACTTTTGTTGTCGTTGCATTGTAACTTTAACGTTTTTATGTTAAGAAAGTCGTAGGTAAGTAGTTTTGTGGTAATTCCTGTGCAGTGTTACCCACACTGCACAGGAATTACCACAAAACTCCCAATATGTTTTTATTTACCGAATCTTATTTAACCCTTTAATGCCTGTTTTATTAATAATAAGTATAGCTGTCATAACCAAAAACTTACAGTACTTTGCAATACTTACATATATGTAAGGTACGTATAGAAAAAAAATATCATATGCATAAAAATGTCATTGCTGTGTTGGGTTTAGATGATTCATGATTTAAGGTCAACGCACACGTTTAAGAACTGCACGTTCTTTCTCGGAAACTCCATACAGTCACGCACACTTATAAGTATTGTAACGCCAACGCCTCGAATATGGATGAGCTAGTAAACAGCAGTCCCTGAGCTTACGGTGGACCTTACACTCGCTTACAGCGGCCCGTTGCGCGTCGCCTTGCTTACGTAGCTCGTAGGGTCGTCGTCACCTTCACCCTGCCGCAAGCGTGTGACGCCTCGGAGGTGCTGAGCCGATCCATTTACGTGCTTGCGTCGGGTTAACGCATGATTGACGACAACCCGTTGAGGTGAGGTGATGCTGAGCCCATGTAGAATATAGCTATAATAATTTATTAAAACCCCAATTCCATTCTACATATTCTATTTACCAAACATATGGTAGTAAAAAGTCTCCTCCTTCTAATTGCAGTAAGCTATAATTTGAAAATTCATGTCGTGTGGATGGTCTAAAATATAAGTATTGCTTTTTATGATGTATCAGAGTTCAAGGGTACCTACTTGTTTAATCGAAGTTAATTGTAATAGAATTGTTACGTCGCGTTGAAACCTATTTAAATACCAAAATAAATGAATTCAATGAAATAAGAAACTAATCTACAACAAATTACAAATTGCAATATTTTCGGTTGTCCTTAATAATTATCGTTGCACAAAAATATTTCACAAATAATGCACAAATTGTCCCACGAATCAATTTTATCGACTTTAAGTGACTGTAACTAAAGACTGACAGGGACGCGTTTCATACCCAGTCACGATCTGTGAGCAATTGACTTCTTGGCCAGCGACTGAGGCTCCATTCATCTCGCACAATATAAGAAAAGACGTAATCATGTCTAGAGAGGAATCACGTCCAACGAGCGACAACGCCGGAATTCCGTCTGGCCCGACATCCCCCGTAGTCTCCGCTGTAGATAATTTTCTTTACAAAAAGAAACGGATTTCTTGCTTACGGTTTTTATAAAATTAGGATCGACGCAATTTATCACGTTTTCCAATTTTCCTTCATCATATAGAAGATGTTACAGTGATTTTCAATTAAACACTTCTAAACTATAAATAATAACTATGTAGTTGATATTCCCAATTAGCTTTTTTCCCTTTTTATAATATATATATTTAAGTGTTCAATTTTATTTTGTATTTAAGATTTCTTAATAAGCATCTACCTATATAAATGTAGGTACATTATCTTCCGTAAGTTCTTAATCATCTCAGTTTCAACTTGGAATTCTATAGTGTAAAGAAGATATTTACACGATGAGAAAACTTTTCATCGTACAAAATGCAATGCCGAGCTATAAAAGGCTTGTTACTTTCTTCTTAAATCTCTTAACCAGCTATTCTAAGTAATATGTTCATTATTCACTCGTTAAATAGCCTATAAAATCTACTGTTGAATCTTTCTCGAGCTTCTGCGATAAGCTTGAGTCGTTACCGACTAAGACATTTAAAGATAAAGACAAACTTTTGGATTCGAATTCGGCAGATGCTGCAAAAAGACGTTTGGAAAGTTAGTGCAGTTCACGATGAACGAGAATAGCCCAAGTCCACCCGTCTGACTCTAAACGAGTAAAGACTTTACATAGCTCTGAATGAAAGTAGGATTTCCTCAAAAAAAAGAGTAGATACGTGGGGAGCTTGTAAGAAATTCGGCAAACAAAGACGGCTAATTTATTTATCTTAATGATTACTGACAAAACCGTTCGCAGTAATTTATGAAAATGATTATACCTTTTTATAATATTTACGTTTTAATGTACGTAAACAAACCTCGCCTTGCTCACTAAAACGTTAACATTTGACTTCTCTCGTATCAGGAACACAGGTAAGATGGGAATAAAAAAAACGATTTGAATTTCCGTTCGACATATTGAACGACATCCAATTCAATGGGATTCTCCAAAATATTTATGCCCGACTATTTATTCACGGGGAGCTATCTCATTTTTCTTCAAACATTTGACTTATACATAAAATGTATTTCGATTCAATATTTATGTATTTAATAGGTACAATGTAGGTATAACATCCGTGCTTACATATCAATTGTTAATTTATTTTCTGCCGGCGAGAAGGCCTATATATTATGAATAAAGGGAATGGAAAACCGTTTGAAGTGGGTATGTAAAATGTTTTTGTCTGACTGGTCTGAACTGATACCACACACTCACATAGTGTTAAGTAGCCCACTACTTATGTGAATGGGTAACGACCCATCGTTACCCATTCACATTTAATAAACATAAGAATCGTCAAACAAAACTAATAGTATTGTCTTATCCTTAACAGCAATGACGGCGTCAAAAATTCAAATCCGTGCCTAATTTAGCAAAAATGGCGAGAGTTACGTAACTCTAACGAGTAAAATTTAGAAGGTGTTAATAGAAAAGGAGCGTTATGACGCGATATGAAATTGCAATGAGGCGACAGTCCTGCCGAGGGGGCGCCAGTCTCAACAAATCCTACGATAACGCCTTCATTACCCACACGTCAACCCTCTTCTCCGTGCGTCTTCGTCACCGCTTCAATCTTTTCGCGGATATTACTCCTAAATTATGACAAAAGCGCCAGTTTTGGAGCTGCATAATGAATCCCTACTAGTGATGAATGGATCACACCATTCATCATCATTTACGATTGACGTTTTAATTAAAATATGACGAATACTGACATTTATTTTATTTTGTTTTTGTTCATTGACATTATTTTGCCTTTAATGTAGATTATGAAGGTGTAAGTCTGCAAGGATAAGTAGCTAAGGTGAAGCAGTAGGTTAACAGTGCCTTACCTGTTAATTATTTGTTAGGAGGTAGGTTGGAAGTGACCATATTACAACATTTACCTTAATCTAAAAATGACATATTTAAAATAACGAATTTTCCATTAAAATATTGTTTCCAATAGTTTACTTGACGCGACACTATCGCTGCTCAATGTTTATGTTTCATTTCAGATAGAATGGAAACTAAACTTTGAGCGCTTACAACATAGAGCCACTGTAATTTAAATACCTAAGTATACATAAGTATCAAAATTTATTTGTGTACTCGATTAGCTTTACAAATACAAGGAGTATAACAGAATAAGCGCAAGAACTCAACCGCCATAATTAGAACACCAAGTTGTAAGTAGGTAATGCAGCTTCGAGATCAAGAGCAAACCTACTTTATTGTTATTGTAAAAATCTATGAATATAAATGAAAATAGTAAGTAAAAATCTTTAGATTCGGTTATGAAAAAAAGTTCAGAGCGCACTCAAGTATCATTACTCCTACAGTGAGTATCAAAGCATCGCTATTTTATGATTTCACGAAATCATCGGTTTTTAACAAATTACCTACTATTACCGCAGTTACTGGTATCTACTACAGTCGCAGTAACTTATTGATGGAAACGTCCAATTATTGGCTATGAGTACTGTCGATTACTGTTACAGTAAAAATCATCATCGTACCGATTAGTTTGAATTTAAGATCATAAAAAAGCAAATTAGTACCCACCGAAGTTTGGTAAATACATTGCCACGCTGGCAATAAATTTGGCGGACATTCAAGAACAGAAATAAGGAGCTACAATGGTTATACAGGTCTACACGTACACACAAAAGGTAAAGTGGTGTTAAAGTAACTTGGTTCGCGAATTCATGCAATTAACAGCACCTACGCAAAAACGTACAATTAGTCAATAGATGATCTAAAACTAAAATCTGTGAATATATTTTTTCTTAACTGCTTATAATATCTTATGTCAAGGGTTCTCTAAGGATTTTCTTAGACTTCTTCACTTTTTATGTTATTTGCTGAATCAAACTACAAACTACCAAATACGGTAGTACCACAATAGTTATCATAGTACAAGTAGACTTTCTTGCCCTCAAATGCTTCCATATTTTACCCAAAATCTTATTTATGAACCCATTAGGTACTGGGTATCCATGTCGTAATTAGTACCTACAATCGTAACATTTTGTTATTAAAATATTAATTTCAACTTTCGGTGACCCAGTTATTTGGCAACGTATGAATAATGTGTCTGTTAGTTTGTACGTAGTTGCGATATACATCCCTATGAAGTTCATTCCTTGAGCCCTTTACATAATGACTTTTGTTATATTAATAAACTGTATTAGTTACAATTTAAATACAGGGTGTAACAATACCCACCACATCATACCCGTTATCTACACATAATGTACATCAAACGTATATATATAAAATTAAATAAAAAGAAATGATTGCTGGAAAACGACTTATTTTTGGTTTGATTCGCTGTTTTCGGCAGCGCGCTATATAACGCACGCAAAACATTGTGCCTATGGGGGTGCATGTGACGCTACATGACCTGGGGGGTATTTAAAGTTAATTTTTAACATTTAGGTTCAAGGTTTGGTCCAGTACAAAAATATCAACATAATGACGGGGAGTGCAATTAGTGACTCGCGGCTGCGTTAAGCGTCGTTTAAGTACATAGTAGATTTCCCGCACCGTATTTTGTAAATAATGCCATCTCTTTAGTTAGCGGCAGTACACCGTGCAAATTGCAAAAAGATAGCGGCTCAAATAAACTTCAGGCCACCGCACCACCCAAAAACCCTGACAAAAAATGCTGAACTATAATTGCCCCAACCAATTTGTAGGATTACTTCGCCTGCAGCAGTTGTACCAGAGTCTGCAACCCGGGAACGCAACGTTCCGCATTTCAAATGTGAAGCGAGTCTCCAATGCATCCGACGTGGTCGAGTACCTGCGAGCTATAGAAAAGATGGACCGATGGAGCAACAAATATGTTGTGCTAGATTCAACAACACAACTAGCGAAAGCTACTCTAATTTCGCACGTACGTGACGTACAACTCGGCCGTAGGAACTACCATTATTTCTTAAGCGGACTGGTGAGTAATTCCCCAGCTCGTTGTTAGAAAGCTAATTGTGAAATTTTAAGATCCCGACTTTGCAAGTTTGTGTAACAATAAGCGGAATGTCAATGTTATTGAGAGAACTGGGAGCTTAAACCAGAACTTCATCTTAATTGAAAATGCCATTAGAATTGTCCAGTTTTGCTTTTATATGGTTATTTTTAGTGTATTTTTAGAGTTCCGTATATTGTTGTCCGTTTACATTTTTACATTGAATGACAGACAGACATTTTCATAAGGTATATAAACATAATTTTGATACCTCGAAGGGAAAATCTCAATGTAATTTTTTTTGCTCATGTCGGTTTTCAATTATTAATCTGGCAAAACTTTAAAAAAACTTCATGTGTTGATTCAGGTAATGGATGATCGCTGGGAGAAGGAAGTTACAGAATTCGGAGCTATTAACATTACTGGATTTCGACTGCTAGATTTTTCCCGTAAAGTAGTTCGTGACTTCATTGACGTATGGAGGAGGGAGACCATTTCGGTAAGTTTAGTTTGGTTGGTTTGTGCTATTAGTATTATAAATTATTATTTATTCACATACCTGGGTTGAACAAATTCAATAAATTAACAACTCACAATCAAGTAAACAACGATATATCTCACAAGTGTGGTTACATAACCGAGAGATATGTCGAAATCGTTTAATAATTAATGCCCTAGATAAACATGTGAGGCATAAGGGATTTTTTATCGCATATATGGAGGTAGACTTTTAAAAGTCGAGACGGTATTATAATTATAAAAATATGAAGATGTAATAATTTTTTGACAAAATCAAACATAATTATAGGCAAAAGGTTCTCAGTCGTTATATTGTATGGAACTCAGATTAGGTACTTAAGATTCATCAATGCGTCTTGGAATTTGATGGGAAGTCACACATACGAGTCAAGGGGTGGATATCGGTTTACGTGATAGAAATATTGAACCTCCAAGAAATGGAACAATTTTCAACTTTAGCACTTTCAAATATTGTTTTTTTTTTAATTACGTAACTTTTTTGCGAATTAAGTAAAATTACATGTATTACAGTAGAGAATGAGAATGGATTAGTTACGATCAGAAGGCCAATTCCCGTAATTAAAAACGTTCAAAATCTAATCGCAATCTCATCGCAGCGGCAATCAATGTCAAAAACTAGTAAAACATATAGGTTAATTAGACGTATTTTTGACAGATTGAGACTGAGATCAGACTGTGAAAGTTCTTAAAATTACGAGAATTGCCCCTCAGAAGTCATCTATTGATGATCATTCACTCAAGTTTTAAATTGGCACGATGTAAAACCTAATCTCCTAACCTTACATATTGTGAAACAGGCGCAGGCGGCTCTCACGTATGACGCAGTTCAAGTGTTGATCGATGCCATTATTCGTCTGATGCGCAAGAAACCTGACATTTATCGTACAACATTGAAGCGGGCAAGTCTCAATAACAGCAAAATTATGGACTGCAACCCTAAAAACAAACTCATACCTTTCGAATATGGGGATAAGATTTCCCGGATGATTAAAAAGGTATGTAAACTGGAGACTTAACACTTATCGGACCGCAGACTTGCCTGCCAACATCATTATGAACCCTTACGTTGTGTTGTCTCTAAGCTTAGGTGCCTAATAAAAGCTGACACTCTATCTCGACGATCATGGTTGATGACAATGGTTTATTTTATTTCTTGTTTTGATTTATTTATGCATAATTGCATGCTGCACTGCAACGTCATCACGTCAACGCCGGCTGCCGCTGAAAACCAGCGCTGGGGCTCTGTCTCGTATAGGGTCTTAGCATTATGCTGAGCGATGGCCGTTTTGCGTGAATGTGACGCATGTCTACCCCCAACTTGTTATTTTTTATTTTGTATGTTTATGTTCTTTTTTATGCGTCATGTTTGCCGCAAATAAATGCATTTTCTTTCTTCTTTCTTATCATTATAACTTAAAATACCTATAGAACAATGTACCTGTGTAATTTATGCAAGTTTAACAAACCCCTATTCTCTGGAGTCATTTTACATTCCCTATTGCTCATGCGAATGATTGATACCAATTCATACATTCAATTATGATTGCGAGCGAATGTTTCGTTATTCATCCGAGTTGGATACGCGGAGGTGTCGTCATTGTGAATATGAAAAATGCGTACAATAACATTTGCCTAAAGTAGATACGTGCTGATTATATTTACGCCGCCTCAGTGGCGGAACCACATTTTTTTGCTTAATGTGCTGCTCACACTTACACCTACCTACTTGATTGAGTAATATTTGTAAGTATTATGGATTTGAACTTATAAATACTATCTACTGATTAAGTTCAAGTTACAGTACACTAATGATCCTTCAGTTACCGAACTTATGGCTCATATTCAACTAATTAATACCAAACGAGTGAATTTTAGTTTCTAATACACGTAGTAATGAGGGCTAAATAGTTTTCTGTACTTGAGAGTAAAGCATCGCCTTATTAAAATATGAGTAAAAATACTGATCCATTAATAGGTAGATACAGATACGATAAACTACTGGATTTGTGTGATAACTAGCATATTGAGTTTGAGAATAAACTGTTGATCTTTTTGACGGTGAAAATAAAGAAAAGCGAGCAAAACGTAAAAACCACGTGGAATGATATTCCGCTTATACGACAAGTATCCTCTTCCTTTGTGCAAGCATAAATTGTGAAGGGACGAGTCAAGTTGCGGCGCTTGCCGTCATACATTGCTATGCTAGGAGTGTAGCTATATTACTTCAGTCAAACGTGGCGCCACTAGCGCGGTGTTGTCACAAGGCGTGCCGCGGTGTGCACAACACTTACCCCATGTCAAAATCTGTGGCTGCTTATGACATATTATCTTTTACATTTTGTGTTTTATCTAATGAATATGAGTTCCGTTGTGTTAGGTCGAGCACGCAATAATGTTGGCACCAAATTTTAATTGAGCGGCATTATAAGAACACAGGTTCTGTATACGGGTCCCGTCTTTTATATCGGATGGTCGCAGTGGGCGGGCTGGTTCGGAGGATCTGACGATTAATTAGGTTTCGTTGGGTGATGCGTAATTAACCCTCGCACTTGCTAACTACGTCGATTCGCACGCTGCTCGGGACGCGGAAATATGAACCCTTCCCTTTTGCATTTTTTCAGCTTCCACCTCCGCCAAGCTATGCGACGCGACATATGATCTGTATTATGAGCGCTTAATTGATTTTAAAACTGACGATATTAAATTGAAACACAAGAGATTCTTATATTTTGTTTTAGACGGATGTTGATGGAATAACCGGCAGTATAAGATTCAATGAACTAGGACATCGCAAGAATTTCACTCTGCAAGTCATGGAACTGACCGTCGATGGTGATATAGTTAAGGTAAGACAAAATGTGAAAGCAAATATAAATTATTATCACGAAATAATATAACAACAGATGGTAGGAGTTTTGTAATAAAAGAGTGTAAGATCCGATATAAAAATAGTTCTCAATTGGTGGTGTTTTGCTTATTTAACTAATATTGTTTCACAAAACAATATTAGTTAATCAAAGTCAAAGTCAAAGTCAAATCATTTATTTCAAATAGGCACATAAAAGGCACTTTTGAACGTCAAAAATAAAATTAAAATAAAATTGATTCTAGTCGCCCCTTCCAAAAGGTAGTTTTCGTATATTTTTAGGCATGTTAACACAAGTTTTGTTTACATGCCTAAAAATATAGAATGACTAAACATAATAATTATTATAGCTCATACAAAAATAAATTAAGTTATCATATTATTAGGAATCAATATTTGTCGTCTCAAGGCTTTACCTTAATACCTTATACTTTTCGGTACTGCTAACTATCCTAAATAAACAGGTGGCGACTTGGTACGACAGCAAGGGCTTCATCCCTGTCACCCCCCGGTTGGCTCCGCTTCCCGCCCCGGGATCCTACGACCGCAATAAAACTTACATTGTGACCAGCATCGAGGAGCCCCCATATATAATACGCGAAGATCCTGAAGACCCCGAATTTGACGCTAACGAACCGTTCAAAGGATTTTGTGCAGACCTCACCAAAATGATATCTGATAAGTTGGAAATCAACTGTAAGTGAGACATCCTGCAATTATAATATCACATTAACTTTTTTATGAAATTGACCCCATAAAGGCCAATCATATTTATTTATTATATTTAACTGACTTCAATAATAGTGAAGGCGTTCATATCGGGCTTTTGTGCCAAGTTACTTTATTACTCTTTCAATAATTTCTTGTTGAAATCAATTCAATCAATTTCTTCTTTCTTATTTGTTTCTAAAGATCCTTTCACAGATACAATGCCTTGCTTGTAATACTTTACAATTTATAAGTACTTTTCCCGCAAACAATGTTGTTTTATGATCGATATGTTACGAGCGGAGTCCGCGGGGTGTTTGATTGTCTACCCGGGTGGAGTTAACTTTGCACTGGGTATCAAGGCATAGTTTGCACAGATCGATTTATTACCTGACTGTGCTTGGTTTATTTTGACCAGAATCAAGCTTCACTTGTTGAATTGGCGGTGGTGTTGTATATACATATATAAATAAGCATAAATCATGTGTTCTCATGACACAGGAAAAAAAGACTGAGACTTAAACACAACAAAGACTAGACCCGGGCAATAAATATGATTTTATATTACATAAGAAACTATACACAAATCGTTGAAATGAAAGCATAAATGTTCCACTTTTGGTGGTATTAATTAAATAGACTTTGCACGCCTTATAAGAGCAAAGTCACAAATAACTAACCAAACCGCTAGTTTAGCAGAGCGCATCATAGACCGGACAAAGTCAAATAAATCTTTGTTTACTATGCATAGAATGTGTGTACCTACTTATGCGAATTGACTTTGCAGGTTGCAAAATCAGTTCAGATAGGTATAGGTTCGTGGCCTATGTAGGTGTTACCTATCATAACACTAATAGGTTTTATGACAGAAATTAAAATATTTTTTTCAATTACAGATGAAATAAAATTAGTCAGAGATGGCAAATATGGAAACGAGAATCCAAAACTCTTTAGCGGTTGGGACGGAATGGTCGGAGAACTTATTAGAAAGGTAGTATCCTAATTATTTAAAATTATGTTTATGATATTAAAATCTTACCATAAATCATTTTTCTCTCAAACTGCTGGGAAATTCGGGCATTATTTTGACAACCTTCTTCGAGATAAGTTGAAAATGCTATACTGGTCAAATATATGAGAGCAGCCGGCCCGCAATGTAAATCCATATCTGTCGTGTTTAGCGGTCGAATAAATTACTATGAAAACTCATATCTCTAGTGTCATTTTATTTACTTTGAAACTATGGCAACCATGAAGGCAACTTTTCAAAGATTTTATTAAAATTCGATTTGGCTTGTACATAAAAAAGAAACAAATGAACAAATTGATGCGTGATATGTTTTCGTTGTTTGTAATTGATTCTGGAATTTATAATGTATTTATTTTTAATTTAAGTACCAGTGTTGGTCGGAACCAGGCATTTGTGGATTCATGTATGTGTGCTTCGGCTTATCCTCAGTTGCTGGTTTGGGAGCGTTTTTTTCCGATTGACACACTTGTAAATGTTGAGTTCTTTTTTAATGTTTTCTAAGTTTACCTAAACAATGAGCCGAAAATATAGCGTTATGATGCCTCTCATGTAAATGTAAAATAGGAGGAATATTTTGCTGTGTTTTCAATTAAAAAAAATACGTTTCATTTACGTAATTTTCTTTTAAAGTGGTTTCGTAGGATCTTTACACCCTTTAATGATGATAGTTGAGTGATACGCAAGAATACGTAATAATAGATTTTATTGATGATGAAATTAATTGAATGCTTATGAGTGCACGTGATTTGGATGATATTTGTGTACTGAAGTTTATATATATACGCGTGGCCTATATAATATATAGGCCACGCGTAGCAAGTAAAGTGCTGACACAATGATGTCCATTTTGTACGTGCTTACACTGTACAGGATTAAAAGAAAATTACGTACCTTCCATACAGTAAACTGTACCCTATGTACCAAAACCGATTAATGACTAACAAAGGCAAAAACCCTATAGGTAATATTTCTGCGAAACCGACCAGGAACACCGATTGTTCAAAAATTGTTCGGCAGCACTGAAACTGTAATTTAACTATTAATTTCGGTTATTTATTCCTTAAAAGGCGCGTTCACATGATACGCAAATGATCGCGGGCTGATCGCGTTCAAGCTGCCTTTGTATCGCGCAAGCGTCGCGACGTCGCGTCGCCTTTACGCCTGTTGTCATAACGTACATATTCTTAATGATCAAGCACACACGACGCGTGTTTGACGTGTTACTATTAGGGCGTGCTTGATAATTTATAATATGTACGTTGTGACAAGAGGCATAAAGTATGAATTTCAGTCTCTTAGAAGAAAGTGGCGTGTGCGGGACACGCGCTCGTGGACGCGCTCTTAAGTATCTTGGAATTGGCTTCATCATTAAATAAAGACATTTGCAAACGGTACATAATTAATTAAAATGGACATTAATCGATAATAGGTATACGTAATATAGGTAGGTTCATTGATTTCTTTCTCTTATTATGCACGAGCAGTTTTGTAAATAACTGACAGGTATATAGCCTGATGTAGCATTGAGGGTAGAAGTAAACTCGGAGTTGCGGCAACTGGGGTTAATTTTGGTTTAACCTACTAGTTAAGTTACGATTTACCTTATTAATAGAAATAGTGCAACCTGGACCGCTTACGTAGGACACACACAGGCTGCAGGGCTTACAGTTTTTGTCGCAGTGTCTCAACACTTCATGCGTGAGTCGAATTAATATGTGACCTCTGCTACACTCGTAAAACGTATAGAATATCAGTTTACACCAGTTCTGGTAGAATTATTTGAACCACACTTATGTGGTTAGAGCACGTCATATTATCACCCAGCACTATTCTGGGTGATATTATTAAGACCTTCCGGCTCGCTACCTGTCTGCGTTTGGGCGCTCTTTGCGGGGCTCCGCATCACTGTCAGTGCGGTGAAGCTGTTGACTGCCTCGGACACCATGGCCTATCCTGCAGTAGGAGCGCAGGTCGGATAGCACGGCAGGCCAGCATTAATGACATCATCGGTCGTGCTCTCGTCACCGATGCCAGCTGTTTTAGAACCCAACGGCCTGACACGCGACGATGGGAATAAACCAGACGGAATGACCATAATGCCCTGGAAGTTAGGCAGGCCTTTGGTGTGGGATGTAACATGTGTTGACACCCTTGCGCCATCCCATCTACATCTAAAACAGGCGAACGGGATCATGCTTACTCGTAGATGCACTACGCACATTTTTATTGATTTTAAAAGAAAAGTTTAATAAAGTTGATAAATCTAAAAACTTACTACCTAACTGCATAGCGAATATTCTGGGTTCCATTGTTATAATCCCTTAGGAACATCGACCGAGTACAGGTCGGTCTCGCTATCTGGTGGCCAGTGAGCAATAAATATCTTTGTAAAATCCCGATGTCCCTGCAGCGTTATTCCAAAGCCTGTTATTGCCGGCTGCTTTTTCGATGTACCGGACTCCAATTTATCAAATCAAGTTATATAATTACATACCTAAGCAAAAAGGTATAGGTATGGGTAATGCGTGTACCAAGATAAACACATATTTAATTATTAGAGTACCTAATAGTATTCCATTTTTAACTATAACTACAACAATTCTCAAGGTTCCTTTCGATAGGTATTAATTTGTTATTGATAGGTTATAATTTCAAAAATCAACCAGACTTTCAAAATCAAATCAAAGTTTCATCAACGCAGAAAACAGTGTTCTTTTAGTTGGTATTACTTTATAACTTGATTTTAAACTCTCTGAGGTAAATAATCAAAAAAGCACACAGACATTGCGTTACTATTTCCACTACATAACTCAGACTTTATAGCTAGAAAAGAATGTTGGTCTGGATATCGCGTGTTGAAGGAGAGTGAGTAGATATAGCCTTCCTTTACTACCAATATTATATTCCAATGGATTTTCTACAAGGGGAATATTGTTATTGCCACCTGAAACAATTATTAATCTTTTCGGAGTGTGTGTTTGGAAAGGACTTTTTTAGTTATTATTAGTGTGTAGTTATTTTTATTTCTGTGGTTTTTAAAGCCAATATTGATCATCATCTGCAACTACATTTGTTAGGGTCGGCTTCCAGTCTAAACGGATGCAGTTGAATACCAGTATTTTTTAAAGCCAATATTGAACTCACATTTATTTTCATTCATTCCTGCAGATCAGAACAAGCATTCCGTTACTGTTCGGCGCTGTTCTGATTGTCTTTCACGACACCAGGCCACGTTATTTATCCACAATCAGTACACAGACACAGCCCCCAACGTTAACACAAGGTTACAACGACCTAGTGACATCACAGAGCTGGGAACTTCACCCACATAAGTTGATATCACTTTTTCCGTAACACACTAAACTTTTTAACACAATATAACTTTCGGATTCATTGTATTTTATCAACATATATACAAGCCGTCTCACGGCTATGCCACAAGGAGGGAAAGTACCTTGAATATTGTAGATGGAACATTTTACTGAAAGAAGACATTATTTTAATTTAAAAAACAATTTAAACTGCATTCATAGATTTTTAAATAATTACATGGTTGAACCGGGAATAGAACCCGCTACACGAGAACAAAAATTACCCTGTAGCTTTATCATACCGATCGAAAGGCTTAATCATAAGGATTATTTTTTGCTAAATAACTTAGTGTCAGAAATAAAAGGAAGACCATGAAATTTAACAGTTGATGTGAAATTTTGTTCAGAAAAATGAAAAGCTGACATTGCTGTAAGGACATACAACTGACATTATCATAAGAACATATTACTAATAAATGTACCCACTTGAGAAGTACGCATCATTTCCCTATTATAATTTTAGTGCATGATAAAATGATAAAGAGATACGTAATTAGTAGGTATCTGGTTGTATGCAACAAATCGAGCCGTATCCTGAGCCGAAAGACGCGTAAATTATTTTGTCTATCGTAATGCGGCTGGCTGAAAAAGAAATACTTCAAAAATGTGTTGCATTTTCAAACTTTTATTCTTTTGTTTCTGCGATTTTCTTTGTAGGATTTTTGCATTGTATTGTGAATTTTTTACATAACCATGGCGTATCAAAATAATTTTGATTTAATGGAAGCATCCTTTTTGAACCACAAAAACATAACATTAGCCTTACAATGGCACCGCGAAAGATATCCTGATTGAAACACACAATCTCGATTTATTATGAAACGGTTGGTGAATAATCTGATAAATTTGGGACGTTTCGATCATCGCTTACCACAACCGCGGCACCAAATGATAAACACTGACGATGAACTCGACATTTTGATATACTTTGAGGCAAATCCTAAAAGTTCAGTGAGGGAAGGTGAAGTAATCAGAAATTCGAAAAGCAAAATACACTGTGTACTGAAAAATTACAAATTCAAATTAGTATAAATACAATTCAGTTACGTTGAAGGGCGATTAGTACAAAAATTACTGCCGGGTGATGCTGAAAGACGACTTATTTTCTGTCATGAAATGGAGAGGCTAATCCTAGATGATCAGTATTTTCTAAATAATATTATCTGGTCAGACGAGACAAATTTCAGCAATAATGGTATGTACAACCGACACAATAATCGCATTTGGTCCAGGTAGAATCCCTTACGTATCCGCGAGACTAATAATCAAGTGTGTTTTTCGTTCAACTGTTGGTGTGGGATTGTAAAAAACCGGGTCCTCTTAGTACATTTTTACGAAGGGCATTTGAATACGGAAAGGTGTTTAGAAATACTTGAGATTTTAAGAAATGAGATAAATAATCTTCCGGTTGCAGAACGACAAAACCTTACTTTTCAGCAAGATCGGGCTCCGGCTTATAACGATCACAGAACAAGGGACTATCTCAATGAACACTTTCGTCCCTGGATCGGGTCAAATGGACAAATAAGATGGCCGCCGAGATCCCCAGATCTAACCCCATTAGATTTTTTTATGGGGTTATGTAAAAAATTTAGTTTACAATAACCAGTATGAAAATGTCCATGAGCTACAAACAGAACTTAGACGTATTATTCTAAATATCCACCACAACAAGATCATAAAATCGACAGGGAGTGAAATAATCAAAAGAGTGTGACTTTGTATTCAACATTATGGGACTCATTTTGAGCATTTGATAAATTGATTCATTTTGTATTAAAAATGTTAAAATTCATGGTCTTCTTTTTATTTCTGACACTATGTTATTTAGCAAAAAATAATCCTTATGATGAAGCCTTTCGATCGGTATGATAAAGCTACAGGGTATTTTTTTTTCTCGTGTGGCGGGTTCGGTTCCCTGTTCAACCATGTAATTATTTAAAAATCTATAAATGCAGTTTAAATTGTTTTTAAATTAAAATAATGTCTTCTTTCAGTAAAATATTCCATCTACAATATTCAAGGTACTTTCCCTCTATGTGGCATAGCCGTGGGACGCCCTGTATAATATCATAACATTTATGACAACACTGTTTACTACGTCGCCATGTCAACTTTTCTTTCAAATTATTGATGGCCTGTTATTTTTCAGCTGATTATACGTTCATATTTCTTCAAAATAACACATGGCTACTAACATATCTCAAATTCATATTTTCGACATGATATTATTCTAAAAGTTTAAGTTTTTTTTTTTTATCCTTTGTTTAATTTTAAATTTTGGTTAGGTTACGGTTAGGATTTTCTTGTCGCTAAATGACACCATCTATTTTGTAATCGTGTCCATTGGAATGAAATAACAGACGAATAACGTCAAGTTATGATAAGAGTCCGAGTGAAGAAGAATTACGAACAGACATATTGTCCCTGTTCTCGAATTAAAATAGCCTAACACGTTGTCCAAATGCATTTTGGACAGTGGTACCGTAAAGGAAAGTTTGGTACATTCACTATTGAACTATTCATAAAAGTCATCTGTGACTCAGGCACTTGTGAAGTTCAAGTGTTGGTACTAAAGGAAAAAATGGGTATCCATGTTCGGTCGGTCGATAAAGTATCTACGGCTTGTTATATGTTCTGGGATATGCATGTATAATTCTGAAGTAGGTACGTGCAATTTCTCAACAAGGATGGCAAAAAGCTCAACCTAAAGGAGAATGGTCAGTTTGTTAAAACACGGTGGGACAACCCTAGTGGGTTAAATAAAGTTCTATACGAAGTTAAACGGTTAACAAAAATATCAGTTGATAAACTTATTGAAAAACAAACTTAAGACTTAAGTTTGTTTTTCGTGTTAGTCTATTCTAATTCAAGAACACTGACAATATGTTCGTAATTCTTCTTCACTCGGACTCTTATTATAATATAACGTTATTCACCAATTATTTCATACCATTGGACATGATTTAAAAAAGATGGTATTTTTATTGGCTTTAAAAACAACAGAAATAAAAAGTAACTACACACTAATACTAACTAAAAACAACTAAGGCCCTTTCCAATCAGCCACTCCCATGTTTTGACAATGGGTACCTATTACTTATATGCACAGTAACAGGCAAACTGAGATGCTGTTTTTGTATTTGTATACAGAGGCATCGACGGCCAAACTATAACTATGGATTCAGTACATAATTCTGACTTCTTCTGACTGAAAAAATTCGCTGTTCCATATATTTTGCCAACGTTTTGCAGTTTTCTATGATTTTATTTTTGATAACCGACGACAAATTTTTACGCTAGGGGATCTAGAATCATGTCCCTGCCACCCTGTATAAGGTTAAGGATAAATAATAAGCATAGTGTTGACATAAAAACAGCAGTAAGGCAAAGTCCTTATTCTAACTTAATTTAAATTTCAGGAAGCAGACATAGCTATTGCACCAATGACCGTAACATTGGAACGCGAAGCGGTAATTGATTTCAGCAAGCCTTTCCTTTCTTTCGACCTGAAGCCTAACAAGGACGATGCGAATACAACTGGCGCAATTTTTAGTTTTCTTCACCCGTTATCAATGGAAATATGGGTAAAGAAAAGCATTTTTAACATACACACGAAATATTTTTTGTACTTTAAAAACAATAGCACAAATTTATATAATTATGTACGTTTCCAGCTTTCCATCGTCTGTAGTCTGCTCGCTGTGAGTGTGGTTTTATTCATAGTATCTAGATTTTCGCCCTACGAATGGCGAGTGGTTTCGTTTACGGATTCACAAATTACGGACCATTCCGACGTTGCAACAACAAAGGTAATAAATATCTAAAACATATTATTAATTATCTTGCTCATTGTAAACATTCCTTTTGTTAATAAGTGAATGAACATTTTGTTAAAACTTGCACACAATGTTACAGACCACCGTGGTGAATGAATTTAGCTTTTGGAATTCTATGTGGTTTTCGCTGGGCTCTTTTATGCAGCAAGGCAGCGACATTAACCCCAGGTCAGTGAATATTTTAATATTTGATTGTCTAAAGTAAAAAGTAAAATAGTTGGTATATTCGTTACTTATAGGTAGTACAAAATCAGCTAATCAGCTTAATTATTAATCAATTAGATTCATTAGCGTAGTTTAAACCACGTATTTTGGTAATATCCGTTGCACTAAAAGGATTAATAACTCATTTTGAAGATACAAACTAATGTTGTGAATATTTTAGGTCAGTATCCGGTAGAATTGTGGGCTGCGTGTGGTGGTTTTTCACTCTGATAGTGATATCGTCGTATACGGCTAATCTAGCTTCATACCTAACACTGACTCGCATTACGGAACCCACCCAGACCTACAGTAAACTAGCTACGTGCCCAGAGGTAACTTCATTTCTGTTGACATAAACAATCCTTTAAAGCTTGTAGGAAATGTGGAAAGCGAGGCTTGATTACCTATGCAACTTGAGTCAGATAGTAGACAGTTTCAATTTATTAAATGTAACTAAACAGTAGTATTTTCCTCAGGATACTCTTGAAACACCAAACGCCAATATTATAGAGCCTCAAGATTCGCGTGTTGATGAGCATGGGTGGCTTGCATTCCTGATGGACCCCGCCGCTATACCGCAAGACAAACCTTGTGAGATGATCGTCTCCCTGACTCAAAGTGGATTTAAGGACTTCGCTGTCGGCGTTCCAAAAGGATCTAACCTGCGGTGAGCATTTTGATATTTCTTTGACTTACGCGAGACTTTTACACCCATGCGAAATGTGCGCGCGATATTTTTATGGCGAATGTTTTGCGAATTATTATTTCCTAAGCTCCTAAAAGCGCTTCAGAGTGTTTTCATTAGAGAGTGTTTTATAGGGATGGCGTCAATATGGCATTGCAATCGCTGAAGGAAGAGGGTGAGCTACCGAAACTTGTTCGTAAATGGTTCACCAAATCGGAATGTGATGTCTCTGACCCTGTGAGTAAAATATGAATCAATAGTAATTTTTCATATTATTTTATTTGTTTTGCATTCCTACTGGATATGAAATCACTTCCGTGTCCGTTCATCCGTTACGTGCAATTTCTCTCAATTATTTGATCACCATTCTCTTGCCTTTAGGTATTAGTTTGAAATATAGCTTAAAGACAGCGTGGTGGCCGTAATATAGAGGTTAAGTACCTGTTACACCTTGTCGGGCCAACGCGACACCTTAAAAAAAAGATCTAAATTTTATAATTACAATATGATCTTACAGATATCGCATGTATTCATCACTATATTAAAATGTAGTGAGTAAAACGATAAAATACTTCAAAAACGTTAGAACGCAGCATAGACGACTGCAAACAAAAGGTCTGTCTACCCCATGGCTGTATTTTTATAGCCAGCCGGCTGTGACTGTGGAGCCGAGCCGTGGAAAAAAATAATATTATAAAGTCTGTTTTTCTGCATAGTTTTTCTAAATTACACATTCTCTTTTCACTAACCTGCATTTATTCCGAAAGGTTTATGAGTAAAATACATTAATATATACTAAATAAAAAAATAAAATTAATTCACTAACAGACATTGCTCAGCTTAAACCGTTGGGTCTAGAATCCTGATATTTTGCACGTGAGTTCTTTATATATCATACGAACGTGAGCACAAAAGAAGGACATTTGAAAATTCATCCCCTATAGGGGTTCAATAGATGATGAAACTTTATAGGGAAGTTCCTCAATTTAGCCGATGGGAAATCCCATCGGCTTGTTATCACAGAAATCCCGAAGTTATAACATGTCGCCACGGCAATAGATCGCACCCATGCTAAATATGGGCCGAGTCTAATTCAAATATAAAAGTTCAGGACCAAGAGGAGTGTCCTATATCGTTTCTTCTTACATTTTCTGATCTGAGATATGTTGATAAAGGTAATATTTTTAAGCGTGGAACTTTGCGGTAGGCACCCACGAAGACACATCGAGCTAACATTTGCAGGTTACAATAGAAAAAAAACACAAAGGTCCGCTTATGCTAAAAATGTACAATTTGATTTGTCGTTGTGTGTACTGAAGGAACTCTGTCGGTTTTTATGCAGATACATCTTTTGTTAGTGGTCCTCAAGAAATAAAGAATATGTATGTTTTAGGATATTAAAGGATCTGAGTTGACGCTGAGCCAGGTGGCTGGCTTATTCTACGTTCTGGTGGGAGGTTTGTCCCTGGGTCTGGGGGTTGCTTTGATCGAGTTTTGCAAGCATGGTCGCAAGGAGGCGGCGCGGGCTAACGTTCCACTTCGGGCTGCACTTCGGGCCAAGGCTCGCCTTTCTTCTAACGCTGAACGCAAGACCCAAACCCAACGCGGAAATCAGCGCGAACATGACCGTCATGGATGGAACGGCGGAGCTTTCGGAGGAGTAAGTATTACTCATAAATATCTATATAGTTCTTTACTTTGTTTAAGCCTAATTGGAATACGGCATTTTAGTCAAGATCCATTCACCACAGTCTGTGTAGGGAGTTATACTGGAAGCACACTTCCGCTGTGATAACAATAAGTATCCTTTGCACGATGAAACTTACTCGACTCGAATAGGCGATTATCGATAGGAGATAATAAACTTAACTCGTGCAAAGCCTTGTTCATACGAGGATTCTCTATAACGTTAAGGAGGCGAGAATGTCCATGCGAAACTCATGAGCTAGAGTCGATGGGAGATTTGTTCATTCATATTATGCTTGAAAAAAATACAGGGTGCATTTTCAAGGCGGCGCAATTTGTGGCATTTGTAGTACGACATGTTACCTACAGAAGAGTCTTTTTTATCTTTACACAAAACTTCATCGATTGCTATCATGAAAATTAAACGTGATAATTGAAGATTTTCTAGCTACGACTTTATAGGTACTATTTTTCCAAAATCTTCAATCTTCAATGCAGTTAGCAATTACTCTAAAGGTAAAGGGCAGTCCTTTAAGAACGTTTTTAACGTACATATTTTGTTGAATGAGTGCGATATATGTATATACACGTCGGTATTGAAATTTTTGGCTCTCGACGGTGGAGAAACTAACCTCGTGTGATCGAGGCTTAATAGTTGCTGATCTCACCCCAACCCAACTACATATGTAGTTCGTGATACAAAATCTCATAAAAAAAATCTTTTGCCAGCAGTACTACAGCCCAGCGACCCAGATCGGCCAGGAGGAGACGGCTCTGCATTCCAGTTTCACGCAAGTCTGATCCGCGGCCCGGGAGGCGACGACCCGCCGTCGTCCATCCCACAACAAGCATAGGTCCAGTTCGGTCGACCTTTACCAACTGTAAACAACACGGCAATCCACATGACTACCGATCACCTACACACACGAACCTGAACACGGACAACGGCTTTTGCCTCTGCTCTAGATATGATTCAACATATATATAAAATCAATTTTAAGCTTTTACTAAAGTATAAATAACACCGATTTGAAACAATACCTTGAAAGACCCCTGCTATGGGCTTAAAGTTACTTTAACTTAAAATGTAATTTTTTGTCATAACTTCTAAATGAAATGAACTACTTTTACGAGCACTGTACTTTTCCTATTACGTTTTGAAAGTTAATGCCGAAATGACACTGAACTATTTTCTTTTCCATTTCATTCTTAATAGTTAGTACGAACTTCAAAGTATTGCATGTGAAGGAAAATGACAGTATCACGTTTATGTACGTTCAGTTAGATTATAACAAGTCTCTGTTTAAGTGAATTTTACGCCATCGTTGTTCACTAAACTAAGGACACAGGGTGTTATTATTTCGAAGGGAGAACTTAATGTAACGAATCCAGATTCTTTTTATCTAACTATCGCAGTAAATTGAGAATACCCAGCATTTATAAACATAAAATTATACATAAACATTTATATTCCAGGTTAATAATGTTAGTATTTGGTTATTTTCCAAAAAGCCTGGCGTATTTTACAAAGTAGATAAATATCAGGGTCTTATAATTACGTGTTTAGTAAGTAAAACTTTTTTAATTAGGTGACATAATTTAAAATCCTGTAATTCTAAAAGTTATACCAGGTAGTTAGATAAAGATAAACGTTAATTATGGCGTAGTTACCGCTGTGAGGGCGCAGCGGTACTCCAGTCGTTGTAATTAACGATTCCATTTGACTGCAGAGCGTACGAAATATTCAAGCTACGGCGATACGTTTTTGATTGTAATCACGATCTAATGTAGGCACGTTATTGTACAGCTGCAACTGAAAGTTGTACAAACGGAGCAGATAGGTGAAATTGAATTTGGGATTGCATGGCCTAGCCCCGCCTGTTAATTCAGTACATCAAGCATCATGCCAATGACAGGTTCATTTGTTTTGAAATCCTTTGTCAGTAAATGTTTCATGGCCTACATGAATAAACGGATAAACAGACGGGTCATAGAGAAGACGGACTGATAAATACTATCTATGTAATTCTATTAAAAGTATGAGATAAACTAATCCGTAACAACCTTTAGACGAGGTCAATTTTACTCACATAGGTACTTCTTATAATCATTTCTGCGGTATACAGCATTTACAGTTGATGCATATATTGCCCAAACGCAGTGTGCTCATTGTATTACATTTGTCATTACCTTTAACGGATTAATCGTGTCCATCTCTGGAAGTTTTTAAATTATTGATGTGCAACAAGCATTAGCAGTTAGTTATTTAGCAATTACCGTAATCACAAGAAGATGCATGCATGTTTAAAACACATGACTAAATTCGCGTAAAATATATACTTTTTACGTGTCATATTGAAAGGCGTGCATTAGCGTATTTTGCGGGCAAGCTAGGGATGTTATTGTGTAACATGCGCACACTATCGTGTACTAGCGTATGTTACAACCATGCTGTGCATGCATTTGCAGGTATTGTTGTGCATGCTGAAAACATCTAGTCCTCATGTGATTTATGTACCTTACTGTTTTAACCATTAGCATTATATTATAAGCACCATATAACGATAGATAATATCTGTGTTTCAAGATTTTCAAAATAAAAAGTAGTTAAAATATCGACGTCTGTATCACATACCAGTTTTATTAAAATAAAATAAACCATAGATAATGTAATTCGAAACTTAAAAAATTAGGTTAAGTTGCTGTGTGATAATGTTATCATTAGTTAGGTAAAATAGAACAAATTATAACTTACTATCGTCGTTTTATAATAATTTCAGAGTTAAATTTTGTTGATATTATCCATAAATAATATATGTCTTAATAGAAACTAAAAGTCTACTTGTAGTTTCTAACAATTTCAGTCCCTTATCTACACAAACTATGTCAGTTTACGATGAATTAATTTGTTTTATGTATTACCTATGTTGTAGTCAATGTTGTTTATTACCTATAAATTAAGACGACTAATTGATAATGCCAAAGGCACTTGTAAGTCATATCAAAATTATAAATGGCAGTCAAACTATTAGGAAACCATAACTAGGTACTTATGTCTCCTGGTTTGATTTTCAAGTTATATGTATTTTAGCAAACTTTCTTTGACGTATAGCTTCTTAAATTAATTACGCTTCCGTCCTAAAGGTATTTTGATAATTTAGAAATACCATTAGCTGATAACTTCGTGCTCGTCCGCCGATTTTGTTTTTCGGAAGTAAACTATTGGCAAAAAAACAAAAGCTCGAATTCTTACTAAATATGTGTGCCAAAAGTATCAGCATATAATTCCGAATGGTTCATAAAACGCCAATAAAATGATTGACACTGTTATTGATAAGAAAATTAAACAAAATGTGCGGTTAAATCCGTCCGTCTGTGAGGAGCTGAACTTTACTCCGGCAGCGGTGTAAAGCGCTTTTAATTAAAAATAAATTGAAAAAGATTCACCATTTTTAGCTAACGGGCGGTCGGTTCTCATAATAACACATAAATACTACGAAAAGTTCCGGCGTCAATAAATTCAAAAAACCATAATTTGCACCTTACATTACGTAAAAGCCATTTTTCAAATTTTTGCATCTTACTAACTGCGATTCTATTCCTAAATATTTACATTAAAGTACTCTTCAAACGACTGATTTACATAATCGTTTCGTGAACGTAGTTTAGATGTAAGGCATATTTCAATAATATTATGTTAATCGTAAATGTAATCGAATGTCTAATTTAAATGGTATATCTGTGAAGTCACCTTCCAGATACTAGTTATAAGATTGAAGGCTCAAGGCTCTTGTAATCTGTAGTATAACGTCATAAATTATGAAAGTATTAGCCTACAGATATTCCTTCGCACGGTCAATTTCCAGCTTAGGACGAGTTTTATAAATTCAAGTACATTTGTGAATTTACCGCTACCAAAATGAGATATTATCACATATACTAAAATATTATCAAGTCGTCATTCCAAAACGAATGACTCGCGAAGTAAAATGATCTACCGTGATAATCCTACTTAAACTTCAGCAACACACCTAAGTGTGGAAAGTCATAACGCTGCATAGCGATGAAGTCTCCAAGCTATAAGTGTAGAAACTCTCTTAATAAGATTTCCATTAAGATAAGTCTGCGGCGCGTACACTGGACCACTGGCCATTGCGAAGGCATCGTGTAAGTGCTATAGTTACAAAATCAAAACTCTTCTTGTACTTTTCGTGACGACGGCCCGTTGATTTTACTATTTAAATTGTTTGAGCCCAGTAAGTGGCCTCGTTGATAACCAAAAACCTTTTAGGCTTATGTACTCACTGACAGGTGGCATGTTTAGCGCTTACAGCCTAGTTAGTAACTGAACATCCTTCGATACACGCTAGGTGACTAGCGAAGGCGTAGTGCGGCCAGCTGCGAAAATTCTAGAGCATTCGTTTCAATTCGATACTCGTAAAATTACTCGCTAAGTTCTACGCCCTAAGCAAGTCACCTGTCAGTGCGTACGTAGCCTTATTCCTACACCTTCGTGGATTCTATGGATACTAGCCTAACCATATCAGCCATTTTGCCAATCTTCAAAGTAAATAATTACGCCCTAATGAGTTACTGTTTCTATATTATGACGTTATGATACAGGTCGCCTTTTGAAACCTAAACATAACATGAATTTAGGTAACTATTACCACACATTTATATAGTTGTCGTAACATAATTACTTTTACGTGATGACTATCCACCGTATATGTTTGTTATAATGAACTATAATAAAGTAATTGAAAAAATGATCTATTGGTGTTTTATTTCAACCACCCAAGTCATCAGATTACTGATCGCGACGTTAGGTCGTGGTGGAGCAAAATGAAATTGTAGCGGACTGTATAACAAGTGTAATGATTAGACATAAAATTACAACGGTCGGCTGAAACATGTAAACAAGAGATATTAAGACGCGCAAGCGCAGCCGTGCACGAAGGAGAGCAACAGCTGACTGTTCGTGGCGGTGTGGCGCGGGGGCCCGCGCTCGGCCGTCGGCCGGCTGACTCCCCGCTGTCCCCGCACCCCTTGTTCACTGCCGCCAGCGCGCGTGTTGAGTGGAGCGCGAGCGGTCTCAACATTACTTATAATTCATTCGCCTAAGTAGCCCAGCTAGTACTTACTTAATTTAATTTCAGAATATTTACAATCCCATCAAAAACATTTCATCTAAAGTAAGTTGCCAAGACATATGTAACGCTTTCACTGTTAAAACGTGATCAGATCTAATGTAGAGCCAAGCCTGTAACTCTACAAGGCGTAACTCTACAAACCTTACTTCTTGGTCAAAATGTATGGCTTGGCCGTTCCATGGTCGTCGCACAGTCACTCATTATGGTCTTATGGCAAGAAATTAAGTTACTTGTCAAAATTTTGTGTCATGCCATAGTTCAATGGAACGGCCATGCCATACAATTTAATTTTGACCGAGATGTTTGTGCTATTGGCTTATCGGTGCGAGAGTAGCTTCATTATACGTCCTCATCAAACGGTTCAGTGGTGCTGATCGCCCGAGGTTGGTTCGAACTGTAGATGGTGTGAACACATCTAATTTGCGGTCGGTCATGGGTTGACTAATACGGGGAACAGATACATTTAGGTATGTCTTCTAGTAGTTTTGGAACATATATCAGACCATTAAAAATTTCGTGAACTAGTCTTACTTAATTTGTGCTATGGGCTTGAAAGAAATGGTATTAAATAGTGTGCTATTTCTATTGCAACTGAAAGAAACGATGAAAAATGTCTTAAAAAGTACCATGTCTGAAGTTTGCAAAAATGCGGAATAAATACAGTTGACGAAAGTTTCTGTAAATATTACACGAAAAAAAATAGACTTTATAATAACCAATACATAGTTTTATACAATTAAACTTAGTTAACTGAGAAAAACGGTGAAGGAAATCATCGTGAGGAAACCGGCATGTCCTAGAACCAAAAAATCGAAGACATGTGACATCTACCAAATCGCACTAGGTCCGCGTGTTAGATTCACTCGAAGAGAGGCGGCTTGTGTCCCAGCTGGTGGAATTTTTTTTGGCTGATTAGGGTAACTAAATAAAATCCTTCCAAGGTACGAACTACGAAGAACCCTCGAGGCGTGAGTCCACTTCGCACTATATTATTTTATGGTTTTTTTATATTATTTTATGGCACAAGACCACCTGCCGGATGGTAAGTGGTTACTGCTGCCTGTCGAAATCGATAATGCCAGGGACATCGCAGATGATTTGCGAATGCACAATTACACCATATTATCCTTTCTTGGATGCTTGGGGGAGGCCTATGTCCAGTAGTGGACGTCTTTAGGCTGAAATGATGATGATGATTCTTCAAAACGGAAAGCCACTGACAAATGCACTTGAGCATGCTCTCCTTTCTAGTAGGTTCTGACCTAAGTACCTAGTAATAATGTAGCTTTGAGTGAATAGGATAAAACTCCATTCTGACTGATAAAGTCGAGGTTTATTGGATAAAACCTAAAACAATCGTTTAATTAAGGGGCACAATATCTTGATGAACCAGCCCATTATTTTCTGCCTAAGGAATGAAATCCGGATAATCAGTCATCCGAAAAATCCGCACATTTTTACTTGACCTCCAAATCTGGATTCGTAAATCGAATCAGGGTTTTATGAAACGAGCTAGTTTCTCGCGCTAGTAGGTAGATCGCGCTGTTCGCTCGTCCCGCGAGTGCCGAGTCCCTCGGCTCTGGAGGGAAGCGAGCGGGGCATGTGACGCGGGTCGAGTGCACATCCCAATTTAAAAGTGACCTTGAGAAAGATTTTTCCAAGCAATGAATATTTATTTAGCTCTGAAGCTTTGCAACCTGCCATTAATTCTTTAGGAACTCAATCATGGTTAAGAAAACAGAATATATTAAAGAAGGAAGAGCAATCCGTAGGCAAACATGAAAGAAGAGGACACAACCCCTATACTAAAAATACTAGATTTGACAACAAGCAGATGAAGCAAGATAGCACACATGCTACCCAAAATCGTCATAACTTTCGTAAAAACCACTTCGCAAAGAAGTACTCAGATCAGAACACAAAACAAAATTGACTATGTACAACGCTGACAAAATTTTTCAGCGGGGTGCATAAAGCACCTTACACAAGCATGGAAGCAATTTTGAGCAAACCAATTTATTATAGATATGTGCTTATGCCTTTCAAGGTAAGACCATCTGTTCAATATTTAAGACGTTCCCCTGAATATGACAGCTGTAATAAACAACTTAAAAGAAAAGAGAATTTTGAAAGTGCCCGCAGTTTTGAACTCCGGTTTCCTATCTAAGATGTTTCTTGTAAAGAAGCAGGATGCCCCCAGGCATTCGCCATATTTCGAACTCAGGGGTCTCAATAGACATATAGCAACCAAGCACTTTCAGTTATTGTCACAGACGGATGTCGCAGACTTCTTCCAAGAGAACGATTGGATGGGAAAAAAAAGATAGCCAGCAAGGATATTATTTTCATTTGCCGATATCAGGACCCCACCGCTATTTTCTAAGGGTTTGTTACAACAACCACGTGCTTCAATTAACAGCACTACTGTTTGGTCTGTCTTCTGCCCCCCGAACCTTTGCCACTCCAACTGGATTGCAGAGATCTTACTTGCTCGGGCAATAAGACTATTGATCTACCGAGATGATTATATCCTAGTTAGCCAAGACAGAAACATGTTACAGAGTAAGGTCCAAAGACCATAAAAATTCTGGAAAGTCTAGGTTGGTATGTAAATTACCAAAAGTCAGTGCTAGCACCCTCGGAAGAACTGGAGTATCTAGGTCTGTTATGTAACACCAGGGACAACACCAAGGCCTTATCTCCGAAAAAGGTGACAAAAATAAAAACCGTTCTAACAAGACTTCTACAGAAAGGTCGTTGCACTCTTCGAGAGAGTCAATGCTTACTAGGTCAAGTGTATTTCACAAACTTGACAACATTGAAAGGGTGCCTACATTGTCGACGAACACAAAGGTTCCTACGAATGTTTAGTCGACTCAAAGGATCCCAAAAGAAAGATCTACCTCTTTGTGTGCAGTGAGAACTAAGCTTGTGGCGAAACGCCATAGACACGCCATACGTTCAGGAGTCACAAAAAAGAGGTAACTCACTTTTTGACCACAGACGTTGCAGATGCAGGCTGGGGTGGTCATCGGTCAGACGGAAGCTCTGTCAGAGCCAGTACGAATGCGGAAGCTACACGACAACCTTGACTTGTCAACAGGCACGAGACCCCCCCTTTTTTTTTACGATCCCCCTCACGTGCAGAAATTGGAACTTCTAGTATGGAAAATTGGGGCTGGGCGCATAATGTAGCTCATTGGTCTCCTGAAGAAAGGAAACTCCTAAAGAAGATCTGGAGAAGCTCTAGGTTATCAATTTACAAAGCTCCTATCAAGCGTTGGATTTCATGGTGTGTGCAAAATGATATCAATCCTAATAGTCCGCAGAGCAATGATGTTGCTTAATTTTTGGCCAAATGGTGCATTGAAAACAAACTTGCTGACTTGAAAAATATTTCTATAAACTACTTAAATCTGCGATATCAACATATACCGCAGCAAGCGAAGCTATATCTAAGAATTCTTTTGTACAACAAATCCTGAAGGCTGCAACTTTAGTTAAACCACCGATTTGCTCAGTACAATACAAGTATTAATGCCCGGCTAGAGCCTACGGCTCACATGACTTGCTTTGGGTTACGTTTGCAGGACATATAATTTGACGTTAACGAGCAGGTGGTGTGAAAATTAATTTATATTATTGTTACTACAATATCTCCATTAAGTTGCGGAATTAAATTATTTTATAATAATAATAATCTTTATTTATATAAAAAAACAGATTGTAGTACATGAACAAGTTTTAACAAAGTGGGTAGTATTAAATCTCTGACAATCAAGTGGGTGACGTGCTGCTCTCCTTGCTAGGCTAGGACATAGCCTGTATTAAGGAGTAACAGTGCCGATCCCCTCTAATTGTATTACTACAATTTTATTTTTACAAGTTACTTTTTTTTTTTTTTAAATACAGGTATTATTGTGCGAGCGCATTTGTGTATGTGAGCGTGTGAGTGTGCGTGTGTGTGTGCTGTTTGTGGTGTGTGTGCGTGTATGGGTCTGTGCGTGTTTGTGTGTGTGTGCTCACGAACATGCGTGAGCGTGCGTAAGTAAAGGGATTGGATTAGTGTGGGTCTATGTTTTGGGTGAATGGTACAATATACAAACTTGTCATAACTTAATTAAATTAAATATTTTTCTGTTACGTCGTACGTTTTATTTTGAAGGAATGTGCGGGCAGTCTTTTTACATTTATGATAAGACAATCTATATATCGGGCATTTTCTGTTTATTGTGTTGTATAGAGACGGACCTAAATAATAAAAGAATCTTTTAGTAAACGACAATCGGGTTTTTGGAGGAGTACATATTTTATCTTTTCGGCGTTTGGTAATTTCAATATAGGGGGTTATGCGGTGTTGCAACAGAATTGATTGTAAAATAAAGTGTTGCCGCACGTTGAGGACGTTGCAGGTTTTGTATAACTGATTAGTTGGATTTTGTTCATCATTGGCAACTAAAACCTATAAAGTATACGATGACGAAGATAACCTTTTGGTCGAACTGTACATTAATAGAAAAAAAGTTATTGGAACGAAGTTCTATAACGGAGCTTGCTGTAGGAGTAATCTGGGAGACATCGTCACGTAACGAAAAAGCGTTATGCCCCCTGAGATAGGAGCCCTTTAGCCTCGTATAGAACTTTCTGATTCATTTTTGTTTTTGTTACTTATTTATGTTTTTTTTTTTTACTGTGTTTAGTTTAGTTTATGATCCTGTACGAGTCGCAAAAAATCTTTCTTTCTTTTCCATGCAACTTTTTCTCACATATTATAATAGAGATTCAGAGAGAGACAGAGATAGTTTTCATGTTTTACGAGGGTGCTGAAGCTGATGGTGAGGTTAAAATAAAAATCAAAGATGACGGCTGCATATGTGCATGCCGAGGGATCCACTCTAAGAGACTCTTCTTCTCGATGTTTAGTATGGTTCCCCACAAGAAAATGGCTACTGGATATTTTTTAAAGTATTTAGGTTTTGTTAACATTTCTCGTTGTTAACTTTTACTCGTAGTAAAACGTAGTGCGTGTGCTCAAAATGCTGGCTAGAGGTGGCTTTATAAGAATAAAGCGCTACTTGATTTATTCAACGTGTCTTTTACCTAAACATCTGCTTTTCTCCTACAGCGTAATAGAAATAATACACAGTGGACTAAGGCCAAGATTCACAAATTGCACTTTGACTTTACTAAGTAAAATAAACGTCGTATACGAATGTGAACATTATTCACATAGAATTATTGTCCATTTTCGAATGAAACGGTTGCTCACATTCGGTTATATGGAACGCTTACCAAGCAGTCATAGTACGGTCTATGAATCTTGCCCTATGTGTCACAAACGCGGCCGCTAAGTTCAGCTGAAATGTGCTAAAATCTTTTTTCGTCATTTGTATGGCGGTAAGAAACGAACCAAGCATGCTCGAGAGCGTTTTTTCCCCAAGATGTCATAAATCAGAAGGCGGCAGATGGTGTTGACCTACACCATTATTGCCATGTTCCTAGCTAAGAATTATTATTGCCCTCACTTTAGGTAGGTACGTCGTTCTCAAATAATAAAGAAAGTCTTTAGAATCGTAACTTCGGATTGACTGTTTGGAAAAAAATACATTTTCTATCAAGTATATTTCTATTTAGTAGTTGTTACATTGTTACTTTTACAAATGGTGTTAATTAAAAATCTATGTGATATTCGCTTTTTTAAAACATACTTTTATATTTTGGGGAGTTGGTCTAGTGGTTGAAGTCTGCCTCGTTTGTCTAGTTATCAATATATCGACCCGAAATGTCTAACTTTACATGAAATTTAAAAGAATTAAGTAATGTGTCATAAATACGAAATGAAAGTTATTTATTTTTACTTTATAACACTAACCCTTCTACTATATTTTATTAAGAAGAGGTATTCGTTATTCATTAAAATATACATTGCCGATAATATAGTGAACATTCAGTTATTCAGTTACCATTTTACTCGTGTGATTCTTTTTCACAAAATGTTATTTCAACAATTGCATCTGGCTCCTGTTCGCTGATGTTAATGAATAGACATCATAACAATCTCACGTTAATTTGCCTTTCAAAGCTATACTCGTAGGGTGGCCAATAATAATTCGAATGTATACAACATTTTTTGGCCACCGTTTTTAATTGGCGCCAAATTTTACGGTTATTTTCTTTTAACTCACCATATATTTAAAATGTGTCAAATTCGTTATGCACCATTTATAAGGCCATGACGACCGCATTCATTTCAGTTATTTTATCCTAAAGTTCCTAAACGGATTGAAATACGCGTATATGATCCAATTTTTTTTAGCAAATCTGTACTGATCCCATTTTGTTCACGGGGGATTTGTAATTAAACAATATTTTTACTATTAATTGTGGAGAAGAGCAACGTTTGTTGACCCAGACAGGACCCCTTAATAATTTTTGTCAGATTGGTTACGTGGAGTGCTTGCACCATTCTTCCTTGACGAGACTGAAGGACATCTGCTGGTACTGCGAATGGCAATCAAAACACTGTCAAGATTTTCATTTTTAATTTCATCAAATCTATAAGTTAGACCTCTTTTTTTTTTTTTTTCTTTTTTTTTTTTTCTGGGTGGGTAATCATCAAATGACTCCTCCCGCTCTGGGCGGAGCAGAAGGGAGTGTCAGACTTTTACTGACTAAAACCCACCCGTGTTCCTTCAGTTGCCTGTGCCAGGGGCCACGGTATCTCTTTCGAACAACCCGCAGCCCCGGCGGCATCGGCCCTAGCGGACCCCGTCAGTTCGTGCTGACAGCTCTTTGAGGCGCGCGTGGAACACAACGCGCCGTCGACCCGGGCCTGGTCCTTACCGGGCGGCGAGCTGCCCATAGCTCGCCGCCCGCAAGCCCGCGCCTACGGTGGCCGGGAGTCGGCTGTTGACTCCCGTCCAGGGCGTCTCCTGCGGCGGCTAGGAGCGCGAGGGTGCAGCGATTGCCTCTCCCTCGCACGCTCCGCCTCCTCCTTCGCGAGCATAACTGCTTCGCAGAAGGAGGTGACGGCCTCCCATTCACTCTCGCTCCGGACCATGGCCTGTATGAGGGCCGGACGCGAGAGGTCGCCGCCGCCGATCGCCGCCAAGAGGACACGGCGGGGTCCCGCCCAAGCCGGGCAGACCTCCACCGTATGCTCCACCGTGTCCTCCGGGCGATCCCCACAGTGGTGACACCCTGGCGTTTCCTCCCGCTTTATCCTGAACAGGAACCTCCCGAAACAACCGTGTCCGGTGAGGACCTGCGTCAGGCGGAAGGTGAGGGCGCCGTGGCGCCTCTCTAGCCACTAGACACAAGTTAGACCTTGACATGATAAGATGATGCCAGAAACCATGTAGTACGAAACACAATCAAGACTTTGAGAGGAATGTTTCCGAAACAAGAAATTCCAAGAAATGTTGACATTAATTGACCCCAAAATCACCAAATCCTGAGAGTTATCCCAAAGGGATGTGTCATGGTCAATTCTGAACACTAAAAGCAGAATATTAGCGTAATAAATTACGTGTATGCGAAAATTTGGTAAAGAACTCGATGAAAAGCGATCCCATTTTAAACCAGCAAAAAGGTGGAGATTTGGCGGATGTTATTTTCATATTACAAAATTGCCAAGCCTGTATTATATAATTATGGCAAAATTTCTATTAATTTTCTTTTCTAACCAAATATATCTTAATTCAAAGTTGTATACCTTCGAATTGGTCGCCCTGTATTAACCGTGTTAAATTAGATATACCTACACATTATTTTATTACGGTAAAATCTGATTTTTGACAAGCACAATAAAATTGGTATCAGGAGTTTGGTAAAATTTGCCCTAAACATGTCTCATTTAATACGGTAAAATCTAATACCAATATTTGTGACAAGGACAATTGGTATTCTATTTTACGTTAAGTAAACATCTTTTTAATTGTACAGTAATACCACTCACTATATTAAATTCAATGCACGAAATATTGGAAAAAACATTGCCGCGGTTATCAGATTGCGATTGTGAATCCACGCGAATATTAATATTATCACATATATTTCGATGGTTGAAGTCAGTGCTATTCGGTAATGAGCAAAATAAGTGGTTCGTGTGCAAGAAACATGTACCTACCTTCCATCGAATATTTATTCTTTTAATTTAATGACAAAAATAAGGTCTAAAGAATACGAATAGGCAATAAAAAGGTGTTGTCAAATTAAAAACGCACAACGGTCAGTCTGACAAAAACATTATACACACATAGTTAATACATATAGGCACAACCACATTAATATAAAAGGTTTGTATAAATAAATAGCCTATCATGCTAACTACATCGGTAGGTATACGTCAACTTGGAAGGTTTTTCGGTGTTCTCTCATCATGCCTCTACACCTTGCCTCTACATCTTCGCACTCTGTAAATTTATACGGAATTCTACACAAAAAGAGAAGACATACAAACTTAATTAACTTTAATATCCGGATTAAAAATGCACTCCTCAAGTACCTATGTCATGTCGATAAAAATATATAATAGGTTACCAGAAGAAATATAAATAAATCCAATATTTTTATTAATAAATTAAAATTATTTTTATTAAACAAAAGCTATTATAGTATACACGAATACTTAAATAAAAGACTATAATTGCAACAAATACATTCTTAAATAATAATATACATGTAGATATTTATCAAGAAGATTATATAATTAAACATAACATGACTTCTAAATACAGAATAAGTAAATTATAAAATGTAACCTACTGAATCTCTAATTTGTGATACACGTAAAACTGAATGCCGATTCTCGTAATTTAAAACGTTCAAAATCTAGTCGCAGTCTCATCTCGGCGACAAAGAAACGTCAAAAACTTGTAAAATGCAAGGAAATTAGAGGTATTTTTGACAGATTGAGACTGAGATCAACTGTGAACATTCTTAAAATTACGAGAATTGCTCCTCTGATCTCTTTTATTTATAATCTTATAATATGATCTCCTATTAAGTAAGTGTTTGTGTTACCTATTATATTATATTACCTAAGTAAATATATCTAAATATAAAAATAGTATTTTATGAAAATAGCTACCTACTTATCCTTATAATACTCGTAGATTTATTTATGTTTTTTTTTATTAACTTTTTTATGTGAGCGTAATTTTTTAGTTTTCATGTAAAATTTTATTCGGATTTTAGTTTCTACGATTTAGATTTTTAATACATATATGTATAACTATAATTTTGCTGTGCCCTGACAGGGTCTACAACGGCTCTTAAATATAAACCCTTTCCCTTTCCTCTTTAACCTTTTTACCTTGTGGAATGCAAATAAACGAATATGAATATATTAACTTTTCGCGCTGGATATGCTTGCTCGAAAACCCCTACTATACAGCTCAGTAGCAAAAGAAAATTGTGTCTCATTAGCTCTTAGGAGTTGTTTCTAATCGACCTTCCAAGTTGACGACTACCAATGACTTAAATAGGCAAATCTGGATTGATGAAGCCTTTTGGTAAATATAGAATAATAATTGATGTTAATTTGTTGAGTAAAATAAGTAATTTGATTAAGGGCTGATAACTTATTCGAGGAATAATTTTAAAATTTTGACAGTTATTTGATACAAAAACTGTCAAACGTCAATTTTATTCCTGGAAAGTTATCTGGCGATTGAAACATCGGAACTTAATATAATGTTTGTTTATTAAGGGCTGTTTTTTCCAACGCCAGATAACTGTATCAGAAGAATAATTTTGAGTTTTTGACAGTTCTTCTATACAAAATCTGTCAGACGTCAATTTTATTCCACGAATAAAAAATTATAAATATTTGATTGAAGGGTCCATGCTGAGATTTGAAACCAGTACTTAGTTACTCGTGTTCTTTTCGAGCGATGGTGCAATGTTGTTGATAAAGTGATTTTTGTTCTTTAAACTTAAACAATGAAAGGTTCGTACTAAACAACCCTTTTAAACGGTTAGGTACTTGATATTTTCTTTTCAAACATTTTAATATTGCAATTAATACGCTCATAATAATTACTGCTACACTATAATTAGAAAATTTTAGTACCATTTTAGTGCCGTACGCAAAATACGCTCTTGGATGTAGAGTTGCGCACACCAGCCCGTTATACAATACAAATATAAGTATGTAGAAGTTGTTACATCTTCTACTTCATAGCGTATCAATGACAATCTAAATTAAATCAGCCTAGGATTTGGCTACGAGCTGGACATCTTTAGTATTCGTTTCTGTAACGTGCAGACAATAGGACACGCTGGAGACCATATTAAATGGCAAATTGTTTGTCACTCCAGCTCGGAGTCATATGTGACGTAAGCAGTTTTTCCAGGGGTCAGGAGTCTATTTAAAGACTTCTAGGTTAAACAAGGCACCTCATGTCCAGGAGGGAAATTTTCAGCAGGTGGAAGCTGGGTGGGGCTCGCCACAGCTTTAACAGCCTTTGTGACACGACGATGTAATCGTGCAAAGAGTGTCGTGTGTCGGAAATAATCTTGGCTCTTTCAGTTGAGCTTGCCACCGCTCTGCGAACTTCTGATGGCGCTATTCCAGCTAGCGGATACAGCAATTGTAGCGGGGTCAGCTTGAGGCAACCAGTGATGAATCCACTAACTTTGCTTGGGCTGAACGACTCCACGTGGGGCACGCGAATTCGCCTGCAGATAAAGATAGCGTCAGCCCAGTAGTTCACATATCGTCAGGCGAAGCACCCGACTTTCATGAGAGTAGTCGATGTGGGAGACGGTTGCGAGTGTGCAGCTTCTGCTTGAATGTTAGTGACCTGTCCAGATTCCAAGATATTTCGGGAAGTGGGTATGCTCAATGGCACCCCATCTCAAACGATGTTAAGTTTACGGCCCGCTTCTGTATTGCTAAGATGGAATATACAAGACAGCGTTTTGCGCGGATTGGGTTAAAGTGAGTTAGCAGATAGCACGAGGCTAAGGCGAGGCGAGGGCAAGAATGTCTGCATAGAGGAGGCTGGACGTGTTCGGGCTTACTGCCACGGTTGACCACACTTAACACACTTTTTTTTTTTTTTTTTTGAGGATGGGAAATCATCAAATGACCCCTCCCGCTCTGGGTGGAGCAGAAGGGAGTGTCAGACTCTTACTGACTAAAACCCACCCGTGTTCCTTCCTTAGCCCTTTATGTACCAGGGCAGCGGTAACCCTTTCGGACGATCCCGCTACCCCGGCAGGCTTCGGCCCTGTCGGGCCCCGTCAACTATGCTGACATCTCTTTGAGGCGCACGTGGAACACATACGCGCCGTCCGGCACGGGCCTGGTCCTGATCGGACGGAGAGCTACCCATTGCTCTCCGCCCGCAGGCCCGCGCCTACGGTGGCCAGGAGTCGTCACGCGGCTCCCGACGCCCGGAGCGTCTCCCTCGGCGGCTGAGGCGTGAGGATCTCTCCCTTGCCCATCCCGCCACCTCCTTCGCTAGCATGACTGCTTCGCAGAAGGAGGTGACCGCCTCCCACTCCCTCTCGCCCCGGACCATGGCTTGCACCAGGGCCGGACGCGAGAGGTCGCCGCCGCTGCCGATCGCCTCTACGAGGACACGGCGGTGCTCTGCCCAAGCGGCGCAGACCTCCACCGTATGCTCCACCGTGTCCTCTGGGCGATCCTCGCAGTGGTGACACCCGGGCGTCTCCTCCCGCCTGATTATGTGCAGGAACCTCCCGAAACATCCGTGTCCGGAGAGGACCTGCGTCAGGCGGTAGGTGAGAGCGCCGTGACGCCTCTCTAGCCACTCCTCAAAGAGGGGTCTTACCGCCGCTATCGTGGCGTGCCCTGCGCTGGGTTGCGAAAGTCGCGCCTTCCATTCCGCCATGAGATCGCGCCGGAGGTCCGTCCGCTCCGCCGCGATTTGCCGCGGGTGCGAGTTTCCCCCCGATGTAGTGCCTCCGCGCGCCAGTCATACAGGCGAGCGAGGACTATGCCTCCAGATCCCATGGCGGCAGTCCGGCAAGGAGGCCTGCTGCCTCGCCCGAGATCGTGCGGTACCCCCGGATAAGCCTTACGGCTACCACCTTTTGGGGCGCGTTCAGATAGTGTGCGGCTCGAAGCCGCAGTGAACGCGCCCACACCGGGGCCCCATAAAGGGCCATGGACCGCACGACACCCGCGTAAAGCCTCCGGCAGGAGGCGTTTGGCCCCCTCAGGTTGGGCAGGAGCCGCTTTAAGGCGGCCCCGGTCCGTTCCAGTTTGGGGGCCAAACGTCGGAAATGCTCGACGAAGTTCCACCGGCTGTCGAGGACGAGACCCAGGTATCTCATCGTCTTCTCGACGCCGATGTGAACCCCTCCTACCATCAGTTGGGATCCCGAAGGTGGCCCGTACCGGGGCCCATGAAAAGACATGGCCTCGGACTTGTGCAATGCCACCTCGAGACCCAACTGCCGGATCCTTTCCACGACTATCGCAACCCCGCGTGTCATCGCGTCGGCCGCCGCCTGATGCGACCTCCACTGCGCCAGGACCAGCGTGTCGTCAGCGTAGCAAACTACGCGGACGCCATCAGGGAGGTCGGCCCGCAGCACCCAGTCGTAACCGATGTCCCACAGGAGCGGCCCCAGAACCGATCCCTGTGGGACACCGCACGACATCTCTCGCCGGTTCCAATTCCCGTCGCGACCGGGGTAGATGCCGGCTCTATCCGTCAAATACGCCCCGACTATTCGACGGAGGTAAGTCGGCACCCGGTGATACCGGAGTGCCTCCCCTATGCAGCTCCAGGGCAGGGTGTTGAACGCGTTGGCGATGTCGAGTGACACCGCCACGACCACCCCAACCCGGGACACCGCGTCCGCCGTCGTGAGGGCTCTCACGCGCATGATGGCGTCCACCGTCGAGCGCCCCTTGCGGAAGCCAAACTGGCACTCCGCAAGATCCGGCCCCGTCCTCACCAGGTGCCCGACGAGGCGGCCCGCAATCACTCTCTCAAAGAGCTTGCCGACCTCGTCGAGCAGCACTATGGGCCGGTATGCGGACGGAGAGTCCGCAGGGCGCCCTGGCTTCTGAATGAGGACCAGCTTCCCCGTCTTCCAACGGAGTGGAAACTGGCCTCTCTCCATGCATGCGCTTAAGAGCGCCTCCAGTCGAGGCCCGAGAGCCCTCGAGGCCAGGACCCAGGCTTTACCCGGCAAGCCGTCGGGTCCCGGGGCGGTATTTTTGGCCTTCAGCCTGCCTACCGCCGCTCTCAGATCTACCCCGGTCACTTCAGGGGTGTCGTCGTCGTCGTCCGCGTGGTCCGCTTCGGGCACCGCAAGTGGCGGAGCCATAGGCGGGGAAGTATGCTCCCCCCGTGAAGGGAACAGAGCGCTCACCACCTCTTCCACCAGCTGGGGTCGGAGACTCTGCGTCAGCGGGGGGGGCCAGGTGCGGAGTTTATTCCGCACCATTCTGTAAGGGCGCCCCCATGGATCTCGGTTAAGAGTCTCGAACATCTCCTCGCGGGCCATATCCTTGGCCCGCTGGACAGCCTCTTGGAGGGCGGTCTTCGCCCCTCTGTACCCCTCGTACAGCTCCACCTCCGTGGCTTCCGCATCCGGAGGGCGGATGCGGAGCCTGCGGTGCCTGGTGTACCGGTGTCGCGCGTCGACGCACGCCTTGCGTAGCGCCCCAACCTCCTGCGACCACCAGTACACCTGACGTCGGGCGCATCCTGACTGGACTCGGGGCATTGCCACGTCACAAATATCGGACATGGCCTCCCGGAACCACTCCACCTCATCGTCAATGTCAGCAGGCCTGTCCGGTGAAAACACCCAGGCCTGCACGATCGAGGCTTCCAGGAGAAGCTCCCGGTCCAGCTGTTTCAGCGCCCACCGCGGACCACTCGGGGCCTGTTGGACCAGCGCGCTAGAGGTCTGGGTGGAGACATCAAACCGGATATACCGATGATCGGAGTATGTCTCCACCTCCTCCATGACGCGCCAGTCAATGACACGCTGTGACAGAGCGGGGCTGGCGAACGAGATGTCCACTACCGACTCGCCCCGCATCCGCACACACGTAGGAACAGAACCCCGATTTAGGACGACCAGGCCTGTTTCCAGAGCCCAGTCCTCCACCATCCTGCCCCGCACATCCGTGCAACGGGAACCCCAGGCCAAATTCTTGGCGTTGAAGTCCCCGAGCACTAGCACGGAGAAGGCGTGGTTTCTGGCGACGACGACACTCAACTCTGTTAAAGAGTTCTGGAACTCGGCGAGTGTTCGGCTCGGAGAGAAGGATACTCCCACTACTAAAATCTCTTCGAACCGTGCTGCTACGCACCCCTGTCCCCTCGTGACACCTTCGCGGGACGGGGTACCGGCGGCAGCCGACGAAATTATGGCCACTGAGCCGTTCAGGTTCTCCACCCAGTCATCCCTGGGCGGGACAAAGTACGGCTCAGCGACCACGGCGATGTTAATCGATCACTGCGCCATGCTGTGGAGCAACAGGTCCTGAGCGCAGGCGCAGTGGTTGATGTTCGCCTGGAGAAGGCGTAGTGGAGGAGTTATTACTCCTCCATTTCAGCCCCCTCCCGGGCCCCCTCGGCAGTGGTGGCGGCGGCGGCGGCGGCGGCGGCGGCGGTGGCGGCGGCGGCGGCGGTAGTGGCGGCGGTGGCGGCGGCGGTGGCGGTGGCGGCGACAGTAGCGGCGACGGTGGTGGTGGCGGCGACGGCGGAGGGCCTGCCTTTCCTCCTGGCTTCGGCGGGTGGAGCGCAGGACTTGCTCCCCGCCCGGTGATCGGCCGGCTTGCCAGCAGCCGCACATGCGACGCAGTGCGGCGCGGCGTCGCACGAGCCGGCCGTATGTCCGGGCTTGCCGCAGCGGAAGCACAGAGTGCTGCGGACGCCCACGTGGTGCCCCACGAGGCATCGATAGCACCTTAGAGGTCTGGGCTCCAGCAGCTTGACCTGCGCTGACACCCAGCCCACCAGGAGCCTTCCGCCCTCCACTATCTTCCTCGCCGCCGTCACGGGACAGCTTACCGTTATGGTTCGCATACCCGTGAAGTCAGGACGTATGGTGCCCGCCTTCACCTGGTCGGCCAGACACCCGCCCGTCCTGACGACGGCGGCTACCACCTCAGCTCCCGTCACCGAGTCATCCAGGCCCACAACGCGCATATCCGCGCACTTGACGGGCCTGGAGACTCGAGCCTCGTCCGCATTGAGGGACGCCCTTAGCTTTTCAGCCAGGGCGTCACACTTAACACACTTGATTGAGATGAAGATAGCTGCCGTCCCAGAATACTTCTTGGATGCACACACTTACACATTGCCAATGGTTATATTTTTACCCGAAAAGATGATCTATTAATGAATACATTAACTTTCTTAGCATTCCTAAACAAAGACTAAGAAACTTATTATAATGTTTAGCATGTAGGATTAGCGTAGATAGAACAAATCGATCTTGATTACGTAACAACACAGAATGTGAAAGAGAAAAGCCGTTTGGTGACCAATAATGTGATACGTGCATTTGTTTTGCATGGTATTCCACTTGATTCCAAAGATTTTTAACGTCGTGTACCGTTTTTGTTTACATTTCTTAAATTCAATCATTTGTTGCGTTAAACCAGTGCATTTACTTACGAGCATGTCGTTCTTATTTTATTCATAATAACTTTGGATTTAACTGCGACAGTGAGTGAGCAGATTTCTTCGTGCCATTTTATAGTCTAAACGGCGACTTGTTCGTCATCATCATCATCATTTCCGACGTCCACTCCTGGACATAGGCCTCCCCCAAGTACCTCCACTTTGACCGGCGAATAAAACGAGGTTTTTGAGAAAACGGTGGTATACGCTGGTTTGAGAGAACTTCACTGGACTACACTGGATTGGGGTTGGCATCAACATCAATGACGAGTACATCACTCACCTTCGGTTTGCTGACAATGTAGTAGTCATGGCTGAGACTACGGAGGACCTCAGTACAACGCTTGTTGACTGGCTTGACGAGGTCATGCCAAATGACCACCCACCCTCATGAACATCGGAGACTACACTCGAAGTAGTGGACGATTATATTTACCTAGCACAAACTGCCAGTTAGGTAGGTCCAACTTCCAGAAAGAGGTCAAGCGTCGAATCCGACACGGCTGCGTTCGGCAGCGTTCGGGAAGCTGGGCAATATCTTCTCGTCCCACATACTGCAGTATCTCAAGACGAAAGTCTTTGACCGTCACGGTGGCTACCATAGTGAGAGACCACGTTTCACTATGGTCATTATAAGGGCCGGCGCCCACTAGCGGCACGGCACGGCAAGGGATTTTTATGCGACTAATAGAAAATATAACTTAAAAGTATGACAAAAAAATTGAAATTTCATCGGCAGCAATGAAGCCGCGGTATCCTTAGGCATGCCGCGACGTCCTTTGGCATCATCATTGAAATTTCAATTTTATTGTCATACATTTAAGTTATATTTCTATTCGTCGCATAAAAATCCCTTGCCATGCCGTACCGCCAGTGGGCGCCGGCCCTTAGAAGGCTGAAAGTCACCCAAAGGGCAATTGCCAAACTTAAGTGGCAGTAGGCAGGGCACATTGCTCGCAAAACAGATAGCCGATGTGGCCGAAAGGTTCTGGAGAGGCGACCGCGTACCGGAAGTCGTAGTGTTGGAAGGCCTTCCACAAGGTGGACCGATGACCTGGTGAAGGCCGCAGGAACCCGCTGGATGCGAGATGCACAGAACCGGACGAAGTGGCTGCGCTTGGGGGACGTGTATGTCTAGCAGTGGATATCTTTCGGCTGAAATGAAGATGATTTTTTCCAGAAATAGCTATTGTTTTGTTACAAAATTATGTATTATTTAGAGAGTAACAATTTTAGGAAAATTATGATGCCTACTACTTCACTACTACTTCTATTCCATTTTTCAATTAGAATAAGTAGTTGTTGACTAAAATAAGGCATCTTCTTATTCAAATAATTGTTTGAAATTAACTAAGTTCTGTCTATATTTTCCCTATGCAAATAGGTATGGTTTCCCTACCTCTAGATCACAAATTGTTTTTTTTTTAATTTAGTGAATTTCTAGTTTCTTATCTTTAGAAAATGGTTCCTACGTTCTTCAGCTTCATATAGTTACAACTTTATTCAATTTTAAGTGAAAGTGGACTTCCCCCTAATCATTGCAAAACAGTCATTTGAGTATAGCAATTCTGTACTGGTGCTGGTAATAACAGAGAAGTACATTGTAAAACTCAAAACGGTGACGGAAAACATTGTGAGGAAACCGGCATGTCCGAGAATCAAAAAAACCGAGAACATGTGACATCAACCAACCCGCACTGGGCCCGCGTTGTGGATTGTGGTCCACTCCCTGTCACAGAGAGGAGGCCTGTTTCCTGACTGTGATATGCCTTGAAAAGCTCCCAAGGGAAATGCATTAAGAGTGATATATAGGGAAGCTTTAAACATAACATTATATTGTAGCAAACATGAATAGAAGATAAGTATTGATTCATTCGAAGTAATGAATAATAATGGAAGTGATTCGAGTCGCAAATCAGTCCCGGTCGGCGTATCAATGATTCGCCGATAACGGATTCGTGTGATTGATACTTGTCTGAGGTTTTCTGCCGCTGCGTCACTTGCTCTTTAACGGTAGGTATCGTCAGCCGAAGAATATATTGAGATACAACATTCCCGGACATCACAATCTAAGTAGTGACCGTACAACGTGGCAATGCCTCCAGTCTGTTGGGTGCATTACCAGTCGGCAGCGACGCGGAGGAATTCTGTGACACCATATTTTAGTTTGTTCATAGTTTTAGTTAAGTTAGGATATTACACTTTAAAAATTAATTAGGTATAAGTTGTTATTTATCTGCAGTTCATCTTGAATGTTAATAATGCTAGCTTTTAAGTGAACATAAAAACCAACAACAACGACAGCAACCCAACATCACAACGTTGTTTTTATGTTCACTAAGTCTGGCCAAGAAAGGTACCAAGATGAAAAGCATTTTGGTATTTATTTAAGAAGAAACAGGTTTTAATTAGCCCATCTTATTTCTCTATTAAGATTATTCGTTTTGTTTTTATTTTATTTTTTTATTTTATTCAGACATTCCATATTTATGCTAGTATACTTAAAAATTATGTTAGTAACCAATGATTCAAATACATGCCACAATAATACTATTATAACTAAAACTAAACTTAAATAACTGTAATACATAAAATACGTAAAATAAATTCATTAGTCGAAATCGCAATCATCTATAAATTCATTAATTTTTTTTCTGTTTTGCATAAGAGTTATTTGTATTGTTCGCCAAAACTATCCATGACGCATCTACAGTTGATGTGCGCACGCTTTTTTATACGCAGTATGGCAATGATGGAGCAAAATGTACCGAAGACAGGGAGAGCGTTTTGAGCAATTTTGTATTGAATAAAAGGTAAGTTAATCTGTGGAAGAATTTCCAGCGATGGAAAAACAAGCAAAGGTTGTGACGGGACCTCGGTTGACTTCCCTTCCAACTGCGACGAGGGCGGACTCACGGGAAAAGCTAGTAATAACATTTATTTAATAACTGGGTAATATTTATGTTAATAAACAACAATATATACTTAAAAAAAAAAAAAAAAAAAATTCAGAAATGTCAATTCCATATAATTTTAGTAACAGAGGTCCCAAAAACTATGTTATCTAGCTATGGTATCCTCGAATACATTTAAAATAATCCAATGAATGTCAACTATAAAATAGATAAAAACAAAAAATACAAATATCACCTAAATTTAAATAAGCATTTCTTAAGCGAATGTAAAGTCAATTTATCACTAACCACTTAATTTCTATCAACACCAAATCTATTTTAGCTTCTAATTATAACATTTATTGTCGTCAGAATGGCCCTCATTTAAATTAAAATGATTACTTTTGCTTTAATACCGTAAGCCACAACAAATAATTTCTCCTCCAAAAACTTTTGGCGGAACGTGGCCTCTTTTGTTAATTTAAAACGAAATTTAAGCTGAGAAGGTCGTCCCTAATTTTTTATTCTTTGACGTCGTTACTTATTGCGTTAGCTATGAGCTTAGTAGATCTACTTAGCATTTAGACAGACAGGTGTAAGACATTTTCACCTCTTGTACTTGGCGCCTACCGCAGAGTGATGAAAAAGAGAAACTGGAATAATTTACATCCCTTATTTTCGAGTTCGAATAAGTAAGATAATATAATCAGCTATTTCATTGGATGCGATCATTTCAAGAAAAGAAAGTGTCTAAGGTTTGTCAAGAATAGACAAGTGTCAACATTTTTTATGCTTGAGTACGAGTCTTTTGACTTTGTGTAATAATAAAAAAGGCATAAGTTAATGTCTTTTTTATTATTATTATTTTTTATTTGTAATTGTGCGTTTTGTTTGTGCAGAATCAAATATTTTTCTGTCTTTCTTTATAAATATAATAATATCATTTGCTAGCTAGAGCGACCGCGACTTATGAGTTGTTGTAGATCGTAGTTTCAAGTCCAGACAGGCGCTTTACTTTGTATAAATTATTTCATCAGGAAAAGGAAAACATCTTGACGTAACCAGCATGTCCTAGATACAAAAATTCGATGACATGTGAGATCTACGAAACCGCACTGGGCCTTTGTGGTGACGGGATGACGCCCACTCCCTCTCATAGAGAGTAGGCCTCTGTCCCAGTAAAGAAACATTATTGGTTGATTATTTGCTAGCTAGAATAGGTCTAAGTCATAACTGCTGCGTAGTGTGAACGCGGGCATAGTTGAAAAAATTAAGGGGATTGTGATTGTCAGTGCATTACGTAATTAGGGTAACGATCTTTCAGATGCAGGTCAGCTGTAAAGACAAGAACCTCAAAAAATAAAAGGTTCTGGAAGGAGACTGGGCAAAGGTGTTCTATGGACCAATATAAAAAAAAATAGATACGGTTTTGATATTATGTATAGGGATACCTCATCTATACCTTTTTCCAAAGGGGCATCAAAATCTGACACGGCTATTTTGAGAGAAATACACTTTTTGATATTCGGATGGATACGAAAACCGCTGTAACTACAGGAAAGCGTTCTTAGAAGACTCTCTGTAACTTTTTAAACATATTGATTTGCATTTGCAAATTTTGAAAAAAAAAGTACTGTCTACATGGAACCGGTTATTTTAATTTACACGAACACTTTTGTGTTGCCTGGTTCTGTTCCTCATAAGGCCTCATTAACGGAGACGCGGGGCGTTGCGCGTCGCGTTGTACGGTGCGGCCGGCACTGAATTCAAACATATGGCTTTGTATTAGTGCGTTTACTAAGAAGCGATTTTAGACGCGTTTGCTTGAAATGGAGCGTTTCTTGCGGCCGACCCCGCGGCGGACACCGCCGCGTCTCACGCGGCGTTTATCGCGGCGGCGCACGCAGCGGCAATGCTCGATGAAGCGATGCCCGCGGCGGAATCTTCTGCCAGTCATATTTGGAAATTGCACAACGCAGACGTAGTCACCGTCACAGTGGAGTACGATATGATCGATTTTTATAAAACTGGTCGGTTTGATTGAGTATCCCGCGTGCACCGCAGCGTTGCCCGCCGCGTGCTTTGCTACACGCTTGAGGATTCGGCGCGGGCGCAGCGGCGGGCACCGCCACGCTTCCCTCCCCGCGTCTCTATGAACAACGTCTTATATTGCCATACGTTTGTTTTTACGCGTGCTATGATAAGTGCCGCTTGACGCGCCGCCGCTCCTTAAACAGAAAAATCGTACGACGCGCCGCGAGACGCCACGCTGCCGCCGTACGCGACGCGCGACGCCCCGCGTCTCCGTAAATGAGGCCTAAGAATGAAAAAACAACATAATTTGGAGTACTAGAAAGGTCACAAATCGCAAAAGCTTGTCCCAAAAACAATTCGTAGGAATCCACAATCCCTTATAGTGTTTGGTATCACACATATAAAAAGTTATATTTTTTACAAAATAATGCGAATTTCAAATAAATGAACCATCTTCAAGATTTTCACATTGTTGTGTTACGTCAATCTGCCTACTCTTTTCCCAAATATGTTTGGGTCGGCTTCCAGTCTAACCGGATGCAAGTGAATACCAGTATTTTACACACAGTGACTGCCTATCTAACCTTCACAACCCAGTTACTGGATAACACGATACTCCTCGTTAAGACTGGTTATCAGACTTTCGGGTTTCGGACGACCAGTAACGACTGTCAAAGATCCAAGAATGACAGCCGGGACCAACGGCTTACCATGCTTTCCGAGGCAGGTAGGGGTCTCGGTATGTAAGGTGGTCACCCAGCCACGGGCTGACCGCGGCAAGTGCAGCTTTACCTGATTCATCAATCCGTGCGGCTGTTATTACTTAGCCACGAGCTCATTGTTGTGTTATATACTATACGTATAACAGATACCTACATTGTTAGCGATAAGATCTAACATGTCTACATTAACTGTGGATTACCACAGCGCGACACTCGCGAAAACCCTCGCGGAACCTCGCGGCATGTTTCGCAATAAGGTACATGTTACAAGTTGGTAACAAACTATGTCTTACTTCCGTATTCATCGCATTTATGAATTTGGTTACGAATAGATGTGCAAGTTATCGTCAAAAAGTTGTTTTTGTGAATCTATTTATGCGCCCAGTTTGGCAATAAAAAATGCCACCATTGGTGAGCAAAATTATTCGTTTTGTTTATAGGAACCGAGCACCCGGCAATCTGTCTAGCTTTTTCCCAACTATTTTCAGGTCGGCGTCCAGTCTAATCGGATGCCGCTGACTACCAGTATTTTATATGGAACGACTACCTACATATCTGAAAAATCTGCAATCGTCAGTTACAGGGTAACACAATACCCCTTGGTAAGACTGGTTTTGGATTTTAGGGCTTCTGACTACCGTAGCGACTCTCAAAGATCTACGAATGACACCGGGACCAACGGCTTAACGTGCTTCCGGAGACACGGAAGGGCATTATCGACAGATATGTAAATTAATGGTCTTGGTCACCCATCCACGTACAGAACGCGGCAAGCAAAGTTTATTCTTCAATCGACCCGAGCAGCTGTTGTTATTTAGCCACGAACCAAAGGAAATTCAACCCCTAAAGGGATTAAATGGGGATAAACTTTTGTCGGAAGTTCATTTTTGCAGCTGGGAAATACCATCGGGCACACGGCTCGTATTCTTATAAAATGAAAACTTGTAAATAACGTGACATTAAAATCAATATTTGTATTTTTATATTCACATTGTCCAACTATAAGTTATATTCATTGCTTTCTCGGGTAATCAAAGAACAGGGAATTTAAGTATTTTTCAACACACTTGCTCGGAAACTGGTTCTGATTGCACGGCCTTTAGGACACAATACACTGTACTGAGTTCGCTAAGTTGAGAGTCAAAATGGAAAAAAAAATTAGGAACAACAATTATTTCGATACTCTTTTTATGAAAAAAAAAAAAAATTACGTAATATCTATTGACTTAAAGATGCTCTAATCAAAGCTTGTTGCTTCTTTAAGAGCGTTTAACTCCCTTTTCCTTCTTTTTTTCAAATTGGTGAATTCAAATTTAGAACAACGGTGATACCGAAATGATGCCCATCGGACTGCTCGGTCTATTTACCCGATGCCAAGTATCGTATGTCGACTATCATGCCAGGCGTCATATCTCGACGTTTGGGGGCGCCCCCAAACGTCGAGATTTCGATCTTCGAGATCGGAAAGCTTATTATGGAACTCAAATGGAGTTGGGCAGGACACCTGGCAAGGCGCAGTGTTGACAGATGGAGTAAGGCTGTGACAGAGTGACGTCCAAGGGCTGGACGGCGAGACGTCGGTCGTCCGGCGCGGCGGCGAGATGGGCAGACGACAACATTGCCACCGCGGGCAAAACCTGGATGATCCTGGCACAGGAGCGGTATTGGCACAAGAAAACAGTGGCCTATGCCAAGCAGTGAGTGAAGTCGGGCTGTGGATGATCACGTGAGCTTCAAAAGTGCACACAAACTCTTTCTCATTATTTTGATGTTTTAGGCCTACAAACTTAAAAATAAATAAGTCCAGCAGTGCGATTCTGTAACCATCTCACCGTGAAAAGTTAGGTGAAGTGAGCTTAGAGTGAGCTGTCAGTAGTGTCAATCCCTAGCATTAGCTGGGAATGACAGCTCAGTCCACGCTCACTTCACCTAAGTTTTCACGGTGAGATTTTAACAGAATCTATCGGCAGGAGTGTATATTTCAAATATAGATATAGATTATGAGACCTGCAGCAGACTACTGGCAAAACGGTGAAGGAAAACATCGTAAGGAAACCGGCATGTTCTAGAACCAAAAAATTCTAAAACATGTGACGTCCACCACCCCGCACTGTGCCCGCGTGGTGGATTACGGCCCTCCTCTCACTGAGAGGAGGCCGTGTCCCAGCAGTGGGAACATTATAATGTTCCCACTGCTGGGATATCGTAATCAACCTATAGGTTGATTACGATATCAGACTACTGTCGCTCTTCGGCATATTTTCACATAAATCATTGTTATAGTGTATTTGTATGTTAGATAAACATACAATTACTAACAGTGGACAGCTCCTTGCACTATGCAAATACTAGATTTGGGTTTAGCACTGATTCGTGGGCACAGAGAGCAGGATAACCTATTAACATTCATGGTTTAAGCTTCTCAGTACTATACAATGTAGGCATACTTACACACGACAGCGTCTACCAGGTTATAGAAGTCTTTTTTTTAATAGGCGTAAATAATGAAAACTTAATTTTTTGCTTTGGGATGTAATGACACCCGTGACTTGTACTCACCAACAAAACCAATTTAAAGTTTCAAACGCAAATTGGTCAAACCGAAATTAATTTCGAATTTATCGTCAATAACACGAAAAGCGATGGTAGACGACCTAATACCATGAGAAAATTTTTAAAACTCTTAAATAATGTATTCCATTACCCGTGTAGATGAAATTGAGCAGCTCAGTTACCTACTCAGTAATACGTGTGTCTCAAATAAAATATATATATTTATATATGTTAATATATAAATATATATATTTATATTTTATTATATATAGAGATACATATTTGAGATATACAGGGTGACAGGAAATCTCGACGTGTTCCTTCCAGAGCGTGATAGTGTGACCCATTTGCAACAATTCAGCACCCCATAAAGCCTAGGCGAAAATTCATGGAATCAGAGAAAAACCGATTTTTATGTTTTTTTTTTAAATTTCCCAGAATTCATCACTAAATATCACTTATCTCTAAATTCTCTAATTGAGTGGCTTTCATAGCTATTCCATTGGCTACCTAATACTTTAACACACCTATTGATGTAACCAAATTTTCTAAAATATCAAACAGTGAAAAGTTAAAGTAAGAAGTTTATTAACTATTTTCAAAAATCATCTACGTCCACGAACTTTGACACCAGTTATCTCAAAATTTTACTATTACACTAAGTGTACAAATTACGGGGAAGACATCTTCATTTAATCAGCTATGCAACGAGGTACAAAAGTTTCATAAATGTTTAAATGTGCCGGTGAAATAGTCGATAATGTTGGCAAAGGACGAATTTGAAATATTTTAAAATGATGTGATAATCGAATTAATTAACTGTATATATATGTTATCCCTTCACCTCCTCACCACCCAGCAATAATTTCTACGTCATGAAGCTAGATCGTCGCAACCAGGTGGCAAGCTGAGACGCCACTTTTGAGTGGTTAGAATACTCGTAGTTGATGAGCTAAACACTGATCACTTGTCGCTTGGTTCACGTGTGATTAAGCTGTTGTGCACGTACAAATTCTTAATTCTATAATAAACATAAACTTTGAGACTTCTGTAAAAAAAATATTTGTTTACTAAAACGTACACTAGCAGTACCAGACGAGTTAAGATGCTCTAAGTAACCAACAGCAACCACATTCATAATTTCTTATGGGGCTTGTGAAGCACATCATTTTATGTCATGCAAGTAGCTCGGGAGAGGTCAAGGTCCAGCTGTGAATTGCGATAGATTAACTTAATTGATTGGGTTGGACAATTACTTTGTAAAAAGTTGTCTTGGCATAAAGTTTGCAGCAGCGAACTCTTTTCTACTAATAACAACAATCATCAATCCGTCGTCAAAGATTAAAGCAATGCTTTTTCTTGATCTTTCTCTAATCGATCAAATATGATGTGAAGAGTCTACCATATTGCAGATTAATGACATGATAAATAAAAGATTATTTGTCAAAAGCTTAAAAAACCAAAGTATGTTTAAAATTTAAGAGTTTATACGTACGCAGTAGTTTAAAAATCAGGGTAAAAATACGCGAAGTAAGCGACAAGTTGTCGGTGATTAGCTCATCGACTGGGAGTAATACTTACCACTTGAAAGTGTGGTCTTAACTTGCGGAGCGGAGGTAAAGGGATTGAGCTGAAATTTTGCATGTGCGACAATGAAAAATTATTATGACATGGAGCTGATCTGATGATGGAACCAGAAGGTGGCCATAGGAACTCGGTAGTTGAACGATATAACCCCATCGAGTTTGGGCTCGTTTGATTCGTCTTGACAAGTACTTTGGTGCTAGATGGTAACCAGGGTCTGGTGATGTACAGGTAGCTTAAGTGCAGTAAACGCATATATCGAAAAACACTGCTACGCGCTACGAACTACGCCGTAGTCAATCTCGCATTAAAAATACTAAAAAGTTAAAAATAAAATTAAAAGAAAAAAAACTTTTTAAAAACAAGCTTTTATTACTTGTTAATAAAAAAAACTAAAAACTTAAAAATAATTTAAACCTGTTAAGAAATAAATAAAAGCGTGTTACATTGTGATTGCAAAAGAAAAATTAAAAATAATGAAGGTGTAATATGCTAAATGCAGGCTTAAATTATTTTTAACTTTTTTATTTATATGGATTTTTTTTTAAAACCGTGTCTAATACTAATTGGACCATTAGTATTAGACACGGTTTTAAAAAAAAATACTGTAAATAAAAAGCCCAACCACAAAAAAAGTAGACCAACTTTCAAGAAGTTTGATGCAATTAGTGGCAAAACATTAATTATTTTAAGGGCTAATTTTTCTTCCAACGCCAGATAACTTATTCTAGGAATAAAATTAATGTTTGACCGTTTTTTTACGAAATAACTGTCAAAATTTCAAAATTATTCCTCGAATAAAGTTATCAGATGATTGAAAAAACCGGCCCTTAATTAAATCTCAGATTTGATACCACTTACCGCATGAAAAGAAAATAGATTGTTCAACTGTTATATTATTATATGGGGATAGTTTAAATGTAAGAAAAAAGGACTTAATTGAATGTGTCCATTTGATGTTGCATCTTAATGAGACTAATAATTGTAAATTTATTTTTTGTGCCTTGCCTTATTCCTATTATTTAAGTGATGAACACAATAAGCATATTTATAATTTAAATATGTTTATTTATAATAGGACTTGTCGGCACAGTGATGCTATTTTATATTTTGATTGTAATCAATTCATTACTGATTACAAACTGACAAATTATACTATGTATTTGCCACCTAGTTGTAGAGACAAATTGCTAATCTTTTAGCATACAATATACTCAGTGACACTGGTACTTGTAGTGTAGGTACCATCGATTACTGTTAGTCAGTACTAACAACTATAACAGTATAACTACAAGGCGTATCAAAATTAAAGTTAGTATCAGTATACTAACACATATATAGTTTAAACTATTAGGTGCGGCAACGGGTCAGCCGCATATGTTGAATTTTGTACATCAAAATATGCAGAGTCTGTCCGGCAAAGAGCTAGAATTAAGTTTATTTATAGAGAACTATGTTTTCAGATGTTATGTTTGACTGAACACTGGTTGAAGGAATATGAAGAAGTGTTTATCAATGATGAAAACTTTATCGTAAAGAGTGCATTTGTGAGAAAAAGTGCTATTCGCGGTGGCTATTTAGTTCTTGTTTCGAAAAATTTTAAATGTAAACAACGTTTAGATTTAGTTAATCTTTCAATTGAGCGCACTATAGATTTGTCTTGTGTTAAACTTGAGCGATTTTGTCTTGTGTGGAATTTGCGTTTATCGACCCCCCTCTGGGGATTTTATTAGTTTCGAATCGGTAATGAAGGATTCTCTCAATAGGTTGAAATCAAGTAACAAAAGTATTATTTTATGTGGAGATTTCAATATTAATATTTTAGATGTTACTCCATTAAGTATTAGACTTCTCAATCTTTTTAGGTCTTATAATTTAATTAACTTATTTTTTTAACCTACTAGGATCACAGCATCTTCGTCAACTTGTCTTGATAATATATTAAGTGATTGTCATGCCAAACATAAATTAGTGTTAACTGACTTAACGTCCGACCACTGTGGTTTATTAGCTGGCATTCTATCGTATAGTTGACCACGTAATTGCTTTACCAATTTTGACAAAAACTTTCAGTATGATGAAACTTCAGTAAGGTTGAAACTATCAGAGCGTCACAAAAAATAACGTAAGGCAACAACGAGATCGACTATACGTCGAGTCGACCTAAATGTCATCCAAAGGTCCCATAATAACCCCATAATTTGTAAAATAAATGAGAAGTGATGATGAGTCACGTAGCAAGCTTCAGTGTTGTGAAAAGAGTAGGTAGCGCCATCTAGTTACGTGTCACGGTACTCCTAGCTGTTATAATCTTATCGCTTACGGACGGCGATAGCCTATTTGAGCATTTATTTAAACCGATTAGTTGTTCCTTGTGGTCTCTCTCTTCCTAAAAGCTCTCACTGCTGAGAACCGTGACCCCGTTTCAAATTGTCAACGGTTTTTCTCCATCTATTACGATCAGTAGCCCGGTGGAGTGTAGCGCTGATAGGTATTTCCAGTTGCTTGATTTTTTGACCCGAGTACCGTTTCGGGAAATAGGCCACAAGGAATCCAATAATTCTAGGAGTCTATTTCCAAATAGTAACATTTACTAAAATAATGTTTCATATTTTTATCGTTATTTATTTTTTACTGTGGCGGCTCGAGCGTATTACTTCCAGTCTGCCAAATCTATGAGTTTTTTTATAGTGTTATCCGCACACGAACTTCACTTATTACTTCTGTCGGAATTTTATAATATGCGGTAGTCATAAATAACAAAGGTACCTATTAAATAAAAAAATGCTGCCAGTGTCTTGAGTACATTACCAGTCGACAGCGATGCGGATGAATTTTTCGACGCTATATATTTTAGTTTGTAAATAATTTTAGTTAAGTTAGGATATAATTTTGTTATTTTAGTGTTAGCTTGTAAATTGTAATTGTTGTGTTTGTGAATATATACGTATGTGAGTAAAACAAACAAACAAAATTTAAAGGAGTCAAATATATTTTTGTGTTAATATTTGCGTCAGACGTATGTGCGAGTGTCATCCCGCGGGATAAGTTCGAGCGGCCTCAATTGACTAAATAGTCTTAGGAAATTTAAATGCTATAGTTGAACCAAGGCAAGAACTAGGGTCAGTATTCTAGGACCATACGGCCAAGGAGAACGCAATGAGCGAGTTACAAGACTACCCACTCCAATTCGCTTTAGCACAAAATATGTTTTAGGGAACATTTTTTAGCTATATAGCTAACGGTTTATTCCCTAAAAACACCAACGAAGAAAGACTTGGATTTCACCAAAGAATCAAATACGGGCTATATTCTATTTCGTTCATAATTTGCTTACTTCTGCAGACACACAAATAATAAAAGACGTAGGTATATTCAATCGAAATAAGTTTAACTCCGACCTAGACCGCTCCGTGCAAAAAATAGATTCAGTTTCTAAATTCATCGCGCTATACCAATAACAAGCTCACAAGTGAAACCCTTTTTAACTATTCTGAAATAAACTTTTCAGAATTGTTAATTGTTAACATGGAACTCTCTAATTACTTGAAAGGGTTAAACCTCGATGTATTTGATGTTGTAGAACAATATAACAAAATAGTAGACAGCATCCGTAAATATTCAAATCGTATACAATAAAAAGGAAGATAGACACATCTACTTGGAGAAAACCTGTTTCAATTCATATATGGATAAAATTGAATCGTCGATTATTGATAACCCAAAATCTTTTTGGTCGTATGTTAAGAGCAAAAGAAATTCCGGTACTTTTTCAAAGGTGATGCATTATGGTGACAGGGCCGTGAGTACAGCTGGTGAGGAGATCAGCAATTTGTTTGCGACCTATTTCCATTCAACTTTCCAGAAGTCCGATCCTGTGCTCGCTACTTCCGGTGGCATTAGCGTTGAACATAGTGTGTCTAGCATCGGATCGATTGGTGTGTCTAATTCTCAAATTTTAAAGTTATTAAAGATCTTGGACCTTTCCAAATCTGGCGGTCCTGATCTTATACCTCCGGTACTTATTGTAAATTGTGCTGACAGCCTAGTTGTGCCACTGTGTATTTTATTCAGGCGGTCACTTTCGGAAGGCATAGTTCCGAAAATTTGGAAATCGGTATTCGTTACTTCAGTTTTTAAGAAAGGTAATAAGTCGGATAACTCTAATTATCGACCGATTTCTAAAATATGTCTGTTCTCCATAATTCTTGAACGCATTGTCTTTACTGACGTATACGATGCTATGAAGTGCAACTTTGGTGATGACCAGCACGGCTTTCTCAGGAAGCGTTCTACTACATCTAACTTAATCTTGTCCCAAGTATTTATATCTGAGAAAGAAAAATAAGGCGTCTAGAGCACTAGGTTTCATAATGAGAACCTCAGCATGTTTCCGATCACTGAAACCGATCAAAGTCTTGTATTGTTCGTTCGTACGCAGCCCCCTTCAGTAAGCATCTCAAGTCTGGAACCCTCGGTACGGGATCTATAAGTCTCGTATTGAGGGCATTCAAAGAAAATTTCTTAGATACCTAGATTACAGGGCGAAGCAAATATCTGTTGATTACACTCACCGATGCAGAAGTACCATTTTCTGCCGCTTGACCGTAGACGTCATATTAATGATATATGCTACTTGCTTAATATCGCAAATGGTTCAATTGACTGTCCTGAACTTGTTTCAAAAGTAAAGTTACGTACTAATCAGATAAGGCTGCGGCAGCGACCACTTTTCCATGTACCTTATGCAAACGCTAATTGTAGGCGTAATGCATACTTTCTGAGAGCCAGTTGCAGTTTTAATGAGATTTGTTGGGAAGAAGGGCATTGACCTTTTCTGCACTAAAGCGAACACAGTAACAAAGCTCTTAGCAAAGTCTTTTTTTGTACAGGAAGCACCTGATTGCGCTTGAACTGTTTGTTGTCCAGATAGGCTTAAAATTGGAACAAACGAGAAAAACCAACTTTGAGAAAATTAATTAATGTGACTTAGGGGTGATTTTTCAATCGCCGGATAACTTTTGTTCGAGGATTCAAATTGACGTTTGGCAATTTATGTATGGAAGAACTGTCAAAAATTCAAAATGATTCCTCCGATAGAATTATCTGGGGTTGGAGGAATCTGCCCTTAGACGATGAAGGAGTAATATTTTTTGTATTTATTTTATATATTATCTGTGGGGGCTTGTAATTGCAATTTATTTATATATTACTGTTCTTATAATGTTATTAGTCTGTAAGTCTTCCGAAAATAAGGAAAATAAACTATAATAAAGATTAAATTAAATCTACATAGTTTAACTATTAAACAAATAGAAAAAAGAAGTACAGCATATAACATCGGCACCGAACAACGCGGACTTTTAGATAAACAAGTTAAACGAACTATTAGACGCGATATACGAAATTTGAGCACCCATCAGGTAAAAATTTCACTGGAGAAAAACCAGACTTTAAGACGAATTTTTTATCACCGCAGACTTGAACACAGAAAAACTGTAGTCTGCGTAAGCTGTAACGCAACTCTGTCGTAATTGTGTCCATTGTCCTTATAACGAACAATTTGGCGGGTTGAAATTGTAGCTCCCAAAGGAAAACCTCGCTGAACTGAATGAAGTGTCTTGATTATACTTTTTGTGGGCATTTAATTATGAATCTCGACGTAATGCGCTCATTAATCATAACGAAGTGCCGCGAAGAGACTTTAACGTAAAGTTCGCATAAAAACCTTGCTCTATGTAAGTCACCTGGCATACTTCTGGTTTACGTACCTAGGAACCTATTTATTTAATTTTCAAAAGTAATGTTTTTACCTATCCGTTTTTGTAGTTAGTTATAATATGTGGTCCACTCTGTAAAAGGGAATAGTATCTAATTACCTACATAGCAAAACGCAGTCACAAAATGTATAAAACTTTATAAAAATGTGCCGATACTATAGTATATAATATTATAAAACAAAGACCCCCGCAGCGTATGTCTGCCTGTCTGAACGCGATAAACTCAAATACTACCGAACGGATTTTCATACAGTTTTCACTAATGGACAGAGAGTTTCATGAGAAAGGTTTAGGTGCATAATTCATAACGATTTTTTCATTTCATTCATTCTTTGTTTAAAATCATCATCTGGCTAGCCTTTTTCCAACTATGTATGTATTATAATGTATGTTGGAGTCGGCTTCCAGTCTAACCGGATGCAGCTGAATACCAGTATTTTACATGGAGCAGCTGCCTATTATTGAAAATGTCGGAAAAATCATGATGACTGGGAGCTTTACTGGCGTGCGCCACATGAACCATTAGTTATAAGGAAACACGGATTTAATACATTGTTTACCTGGATTAACACATATAGGTACTTTTAATCCCGGTAGTACGTTCCCGTTGGATATTTTCCGACATCCACGCGGGCGAAGCCGCAGCGAGAAAAGCTAATATCTTTATAAAAAAAAGTAGCCCATCACTCATACGTACATCATTTATACAATACGAGTATTGTAAAAAAAACACAAAATTTTATAGAGTAAACAAGCACCATACGTACTTTGTTACTCTTGCATATGAAGGAAAATTACACGACATAGTTTATGGACCAAGTGATTCTGTGGCAGCTAGATTATAATTATACAAAGTGTGAAGAATATCGGATTAAAACGGTTTTTTTTAATTGCGAGTTGCGGGCATGCAATCAAGATGAAAGCTTAGTCGACGTGAATTTCGCCTCCGCTCCTCTGCTCTCCGCTGACTCTACTTAATAATCAAGCATAACTTACAACTTATAGGGCAGCACACATGTATGTTATAGAGGATCAAATTAAATTAGCTAGCGAAACTCCGCAGACGTGATATATCGAAATCTAAACATAATAAAACAAAAAAGCCGTTGGTCCCGGCTGTCATTCATAAATCTTTGACAGTCGTTACGGGTTGTCAGAAGCCCAACAGTCTGACAACCAGTCTTACCAAGCGGTATCGTGTTACCTAGTAACTGGGTTGTGGAGGTCAGATAGGCGGTCGCTCTATGGAAAATACTGGTAATCAGCTGCAACCGGTTAGACTGGAAGCCGACCCCAACATAGTTGGGAAAAAGCTAGGCAGATTTATTGATTTAATTTTTATCATCATAATTCTAGCACTATTATCTTTTTAAAAGCACGTAGAAATGGCCATTAAACAATATTTCTATCTTATTCTTTCGCGTAAACGAGAATTTTTTTATTGACATACCACGTGGCTACGTGGTTTAATCTTACCAACATTTATTTTTGTAAAACAAACACGTTTTTTTTTGTTCCTATAGCATGTTGGTTTGGTAGATATAATTATGGAATTTCTAGTTAATACGGGCGCGCCATACGTTTTTCCGTTTATTTCATTACTTGGTTACATTCCTTTTCTTTCATGAGATATTATTTTTACTAAGAAAAATTCATATATGGAGCAATTGATTTTAATTTATATAAATAAACCAGCTTATGCCCGCGACTTCGTCCTCGTGAATTTTTTTGTTATGTCGCATCTCATCGCCTGCCCGTGCTATTGCTTCGTTTTCGATTAGCGTTATTCCTGCCTATTTTTTTTCGTTTTGCTCGGCTCCTAAGGATGATGTTAAATAGATCCTTCCTCAAAAATTGGGCTTTCAAATACAATAACAAACAAACAAACTCTTCAGCTTTGTTATTAGTATAAATAGATTAATGCAATAGAAAATTACTAAACACATTGGTCTATGCTAAATAATGAGCAAGCAAGTAGTAGCAACGAACAAATCGCTCTTAGAGCAAACAGGGCATAGCAGTCACAGTTTGCTGTTTCAAATTAATTAACCCCATCTAGTGCACACGCGACTTACTCCTACAGATGAACATGTAGTAGTTCCTTAATATAAAATTGTAGGCCACATCTGTGTTTTATTACAGCGGACCAGTTGGTGTGACATTTTTCGTGACGATGAAGCTGGCAAACCGTCTCCAATTCGCGACGTTATTGCACCGATTTTGTGTTTGCTCTCATACAATCTCTGGCTTAGTTTATTACTTTCAGCACTAGAAACCCTAAATGCTTAGTTATATTTTTTCTGGATTACACTTTTGTAGTGCAAATAGTATATTTCGTGAAGATGTTCTGTAATACGTATACAATGTGAGAAAATATAACGGAGGATTCGCTCGTTCTTCAACACGAGGTGAGAAAGTAACACAAATAGGTATTGAGGTTAACAACAATGAAAGAAAAAGATGCACTGAACTTAAATTTAGTTTAGTTTGTGAACAAGGAAATCGGCGCCATTGTCAGTTTGTCTATGACACTAAGGGCTGATTTTTCAATCGACAGATAATTTTTATTCGTGAATAAAATTGACGTCGGACAGATTTTGTATCCAGAAGAAGTGTCAAAAATTCAAAATTATTCCTCCGATAAAATTATCCGGTGTTGGAAAAATCTGCCCTTAATGTGACGTTTTGACATATTATTCATGCAAAAACCGACAAATAGACAAACTTATTCGTCGAATAAAAGTTAGCTGGCGATTGAAAATCCGGCTCTCAATTATATTAAAAAATGTTAGTCAGTTTCCATGTGCAACAGAGGGTTTCATTATTTGCATGAAGTGTGATGATTTCGAAAACGCTCAATGCCCTCTGTGCGATATGATTGGGAGCATCACCACTACGGGTGTTGCTCGTTGATTTCGCTCTAAAATGCAAATGAATTTATCAAGTAATGGAAACCCAGCCACGTATTAGATGCATTAGTTATTCATTGAAGCTGCCCGATCATCACACGACCTATGGGTATATTCAGTTCAGTATAGTATTGGTCGACTCGATTATACCACCGTAATTAATTTAACACCCGCGTATGCGTTACAAACATACTTCGCGTCAATTTCAATTACTTACACTGATTATAACTATATTCCAATAGGTACGTGTGTCTATGTTTGTATAATTATTACAATAATTCAGTTACTTATTCAGTTAGTTTAGGAGAGATGGAGAGGTCAGCTGTTCGCTTCGATAATTACCTAATCATTCTGTTTAGGTGTTTTGTTGTGGTATCTTTAAGGATGTACAAAAAGGTTTTGTGGATTATGGCAAAGAAAATGTAACTATACCCTGTCCATTACATAAACCAGGTTTTAACAGATGAAACTAGTGATTGCAGCAACACACAATACATTCATTGATACACGTACGCTATTATAATGTCTGTAAGAAGCCATAAATAAGATAATTTAATAATATAAGGCAGTTTATATGTTTATTTTACTACGCATTTTAAAGTTCATAATCAGCCTATAATGTTCCCACTGCTGGGACACAGGCCTCCTCTCGGTGAGAGGGATTGGGCCGTCATCCACCACGCGGACCCAGTGCGGGTTGGTGGATGTCACAAGTCTTCGAATTTTTTGGTTCTAGGACATAGCAGTTTCTCACGATGTTTTCCTTCGCCGTTTTGAGAGCAGTAGTGATGAAATAATTTACACAAAGTAAAGTGCCTGACGGGGTTCGAACCTACGACCTACAACTTGGAAGTCGCGGCCGTCACCACTGGGCCACTACTGCTCTCTACTCTTTTAAACACTTTTTGACAGCTGTCAAAAAACGGTTAGCCTAATGGACAGGGTATAGTAAGTCTAAAAGGAAAAGCGGTTCTATGACAACGAATTACTAAGATTAGTAAAAGTATAACCATACGTGAATGGAAATTAAAACTTATGTTATTAATTCAACTGTTTATCATGCTCATTCCCAACAGGAGATACACGGCACATTTTGCACTTTTTTAACATCTCCAATATCTCCGTTTACATTTAAATATTAAAGAGATACAATGACAGTGGATTAACGAAATTGTAATGCTATTCCCTGCGTTAAATGTACTCCGAATTGAAATTGGTTGAATGCAGTGAATGTTGATAATTATCGGTCCACGCAGCGGCACGACCGCTAATTAGAATAATTCGTTTAAACTTCGCTTTCAATCTGTTTGTTAATTTTTCAACATTATAAGGATGTGACTTGAATAAAGTTTCTAAAAAGACGGAGAGGTGAATAAGAATGACGTCTTATCATACTAGTGCGAGGGGTGCGAGCGAGATCGATGATCAGCAGTGCAGCTCGAAACCGGAGGCCCTCTGTTCCACTCAATTACCTCCCAAGTACCTAAAGTAGAGCTGTGATAAATTCATGTCGTGACCTGCATCAACAAGCTCAGGTAAACTTTGCGAATTTTATCTCTTCTTTTATCCTATTTTCCTGCACAGCTTGTACAGAAAATTTTGAAGCGACACGTATTAAAAATATCAAGAGGCTGTTAAAAGGTAAATTTAAAGAACGTGGCTGAAATTATAAATGTATTTCTTTCGCCGAGAACTTATTTGCATATCGCTTTGGGGAAACTCGACGCTTTACATGCGTCGCACCTTAAGGTGTAAACTCGGATTTTTGTTTATATTATCACCCTAACTAGCTATGTACCTAAGTCTCTGATTATTTCTTCTTTACTAATTGGTCAGCTATTTTTGTATTTCATTTATATCCTATATGTATAGCCTCTTAAGCAACAATTATATAAAACCACCATAAATTGAATAAAAACTAGAAAAACAATGAAAAGACAAGAGTGGAAGACAAACTGTTTGATAATAACATTCCATATGTCACAAAAAATTACAGCCAAAAGATGTCGATCAAGTAGTCTATCCGAAACATCATTTCATAAAACAAGAGTTAAAATCATTCGTTAATTACAAAAATGTATAAAGGGAATTCCGGGAGACTCGCTGCTTGCATAAAATTTCAGAAGATCTTGATGGTACTGCTGTCGGTAGAGATGTCATTTTGATACGAGTTGATAGACTAATTATCTAACTACAACTTTACAATAATACTTACTTTAGACATTTATTTCCATTTCTTTTTAGTTTTTACCATGCTGTAAGTAGTGACCGACATATAATTATTTCAGTCGTTTTCAACGTTGGAGCAATAGAAATAATAACATCGCTTTGTTACTCAATCCTATCCCTGTTATTAGTCTCTCCTCAATACAATAGCGTTGATGATAATGTGTCTGATGAAGTTTGTAATGTCAATGTTCGAAAATTCATGACAAGCAACGTATTTAACAATAATCTAATTTTCCTACTAAAGGTTAAAATAATTAATAATTTAACTCACACGTTTTGGGGGAAGGGGTGGGGGGGAGGTGGTTGGTAATCTGTGACAGGTTTTCCTAGTGCAGATACCAGTCACAAAGGATTTATTAGATGTTATAGTCTTCATGTTTTTAGTCGATAGTGTGGGTATCAAGTTGAAATTAAATCAAAAACTAAGGCATACCGTCCCTTACTTACCCAAGTCAACGCAATCCTAATATTTTAATTATAGGCCTTATTACAAACAAGACCCAGATTACTGCACATGTGATATCTATGTACCTAAATGAAAATGAATCACCGAAATCTATATAGGTACGCGCATAACTTCCGATCGACTGCACCAAATTGGATAATTCTTTTTTTTTTCTGTTTGTTATTGTCTGGACAAGGTTTGTATAGACGAAAATTATGTACTTTATATATTCACGAAAAAAAAATATGGCGGTACGACGCGACGTTCGTTCGGTCAGCTAGTCCTAAAATAATAATTCTTCTGTACGTGTGTTTGTAACCTATTTCCTCCTAAACGGCTGGACCGATTTGAATGAAATTTTGTGTGTATATTTCAATACGTTCCTGGATGGTTTGAAAACACAATTGGACCCGGTAGGTGGCGCTGCTTTTCCGGGCAAGACAACGTCTCTTCTTCTCGTCTTTTGCGATTACAAACTTAGGTATGTACACTTGCAGTTGGAGCATCGATTGTTATATCGACCGTTGTATGGAAAAACATTTTTACACTCCAAAGTTAAGTCTGTCTTTTGAATACTCTTGTTGCGACAGTCCGACACGCACTGGCTTGTTTTTGTTTTGTACGGCCGCTGATTTAAATGGTTATAGAGTACCGCAACCCTAAAAAGTATAGGGGTGTGTAGCAGCGTGCATTTCTCTTCTGGCTCAGCTTGGTGTAACGTTATGAACTACGGAGACATCTATTTAGAAAAAAAGGAGTGAAAGGAAACAATGTCATTGTTCAGCTCTGCAATTTGCGCCATGCGTCGTAACAAGCGCGGCCGCGCCGCCACATACCCGACCGCCATTGAATAATTTTATCCAACGCGAATGCACTCCGGCTTTTCACCTATCTCTAAACTTCCCAGAAGTTAATCCGCTTTTTGTTCTGAAGTTTCTGTTACGACAGCGACAGGATTTGAAAACCGTCAACTTTCAACTAGTATTTAAATTAAAATAATTAAGCTGCATTCTTATACGTTGGAAGATAAAGTCGTACTTAATCTTCTTGAGGTTTCAAACCACTAACTTAAGCCTGACCTTAGTTCTCAAGTATCGTTTTAATCTTTATTCGGAATAAAACAAACCGCCATCGGTGGAGTGAAACATAATTTATTTCCAATTCATACATAACTAAAAACATTTCATTCAAAAATAGACTTCATGGTTAGTAACATTATGACATAATATTTCTATCCTCTATGGTTAGTTGGTTAATATGACGTACGGTGCAACTCAAATGGCCGTTCTTTTGTCCCTTGATTTCGTAGGATTGACGTTTTACGACAGAAATGCTCTGGCTTATTATTTTCACGATCTCTTACTGCAACAACAGGATTAATATACTTTTGTTTCATTAAATAACCAGAACAAAAAAGTATTCTGGGATGAAAAACCCCCTTATTATATGCTGATCCAGAGGGACAAGCGCTTTCAAAACGTTTCGTATGTCTACAACTTCCTATTGGAGTTCAATCCAATCCATTTTTAACTGATAGTAAGAGACTGGTTCTCTTACTTTGGTAGGTTTGGTAGTGGCGGCATTTTCCTTTCACCAATAATTTATGGTGACAAATGGGTGACAATCATGTTGCCATTTCACTGATTAGATGTATAATAAATAAATTGTATAATTATGCTCTCTCCTTTCATTTCATGTTTTTATCATTAAAATGTAACCCCGCCACTGCAACTCAACGAAGTTTTCTGTGTAACCAACGTAGATTAAAGGAGATGTTTCAAAAAGGACATGGATAAAGTTCGGCCCAGCATAACATAATCGCCCATAATGTTCCCACTGATGGGACACAGAGGCCTGTGTCCCATAGAGAGGCCTCTGTTAGAGGGAGTGAGCCATAATCCACCACGCGGACCCAGTGAGGGTTGGTAGATGTCACAAGTCTTCGATTTTTTTACGTTTGCATTGAGAACAGTGGAAGCCCAGTGCTATCGGCTCCGACTTACGAGTTGTAGGTCATGAGTTCGTGCCCAGGCCGACACTTTACTTTGTGTATTTAATTTCATCACCGCTGCTCTCAAACTGCTATTGCTGCGATTTTTTTGGTTCTAGGACATATCCTAGAACCAAAAAAATTTAAGACTTGTGACATCCACCAACCCGCACTGGGTGGGGGTGTGGATTATGGCTCACTCCCTTTCACAGAGAGGCCTGTGTCCCATCAGTGGGAACATTATAAGCTGATTATGAACTTTAAAATGCGTAGTAAAATGAACATATAAACTGCCTTATATTATTAAATTATCTTATTTATGGCTTCTTACAGACATTATAATAACGTACGTGTATCAATCAATGTATTGTGTGTTGCTGCAATCACTAGTTCCATCTGTTAAAAAATGGTTTACCTAATGGACAGGGTATAGTTACATTTTCTTTGCCATAATCCACAAAACCTTTTTGTACATCCTTAAAGATAAATAAGATACCACAACAAAACACCTAAACAGAATGGTTGGGTAATTATCGAAGCGAACAGCTGACCTCTCCATCTCTCTTAAACTAACTGAATAAGTAACTGAATTATTGTAATAATTATACAAACATAGACACACGTACCTATTGGAATATAGTTATAATCAGTGTAATTGAAGTTGACGCGAAGTATGTTTGTAATGCATACGCGGGTGTTAAATTAATTACGGTGATATAATCGAGTCAACCAATACTATACTGAACTGAATATACCCATAGGTCGTGTGATGATCGGGCAGCTTCAATGAATAACTAATGCATCTAATACGTGGCTGGGTTTCCATTACTTGATAAATTCATTTGCATTTTAGAGCGAAATCAACGAGCAACAGCCGTAGCGGTGATGCTCCCGATCATATCGCTCAGAGAGCTTTGGGAATTGAGCGTTTTTGAAATCATCACACTTCATGCAACAATGAAACCCTCTGTTGCACAAGGAAACTGACTAACATTTTTTAATGTAATTAAGTAAGGGCCGGATTTTCAATTGCTAGCTAACTTTTATTCGACGAATAAGTTTGTCTATTTCACAGTTTTTGCATGAACAATCTGTCAAATCGTCACATTAAGAGCTGATTTTTCCAACGCGAGATAATTTTATCCGAGGAATAATTTTGAATTTTTGACAGTTCTATACAAAATCTGTCAGACGTCAATTTTATTCCTGGAATAAAAATTATCTGTTAATTGAAAAATCAGCCCTAAATCTTCAGGTAAAAGTTATCTAATGATTGAAAAATCGCTCCTTAGTCGAGTGGCCTTCTGTTTATTGTACATTTTTGTTTACATTTCAGAACTTTTAGCAAAATTAAAAAGTTCATAATTTTTGGAGTACCTTCGTACCTATTGAAAGAAAAAAAAACACTCGATTCATCGTAAGTCGTAAATTCATTTGCTTTCCGACAGCGAATAAAAGCTATTGCAAAGTTTTCCTGCATTCAAATTGAGGCTGGAAGGCTTTTCAATTCAAGTTTTGTAAAGAACAATTCGCGGCAGAACGACTACAGCCATGCTTAATGATAATATTTTAGTTTTCTTTTACGTTACTGTACCGAAATCATATCGGCACCTGCGTTAGGAAACAGTTTCAAAACACAAGCCAGTTACGAACTTAATTCAGCGCTTCCTAGTCCTATCTAGTTATTTGGTGCAACGCCAGCACCCAGCTATGCTCATATTATAACTTATCTGCTTTATGAACGAGCTTGTGCTATGGATAAACTAATAATTATAAAACTTTATATAACAGATTAAATACATTTGGACTTGTTAAGCTGTTTAAATGTGGCAAACTAAATGCAATTCTCTGTCCGACCGCTTGGGCCTGCTTAATATTAGTTTTCTGGTTCTCATGCTGGTCTCTGGGTGCATAAATCATGTTCCATCACCTTTGGTCTGGCGGTTTGCTTGCTAAAATTGCCTCCTTATTCCATTTTAAGTCCCTGAGACATTTTAACAGCAGTGAGAAATCGTTTTTATTAAAATCTTTGTTTATCATAAAGATTTTAATAATCGTCGCGGGCGCAGGTGAACCTACATATAATATACTAGTTCGGGTCGTCGCGTATAAAGAAGGGTCTCGTAATTCCTTTTACAGCAAGTCTTCAGAATTTATTAGTTATATTGAGAATGTAATGCCTGTTTCGCCCTTCGACGACTATCAAGCAGTCTCGAGAGGCCTACTTAACTGTAGTGGGTTATTATATATTAATAACATATAGGGCTGATTTTACCAACACCAGATAATTTTATCGGAGGAATAATTTTTGAATTTTGGACAGTTCTTCTATACAAAATCTGTGTGTGTCAATTTTATTCCACGAATAAAAAAATATCTGGAATAAACCAGTCGTTTCCAAGATATCGTTTCGTTCAAAGTCATTCTACAATATGGTGTCAGTTATAATGAAAATGTAGCGGAAATAATATATGGCATATCAATTTTTTTTAAATAACTTATTTTCCTGGGGAGCTTTAAAACAGCTCTGGCATACTTCTTTGCACAAGTCAATTTTAAACTAACCCAGTGTGAAATCATTCAACCAGTCACTACTTAAACCGTCTAGGGAAGCTGCTTGGGATATATTTTCATTAAAAAACTCATAGAATAGATTTAATTTGTTCACAAAATAATTTGCGTTTATGACTTGTGCAACATTTATATCATTCTTAAAACGGTGGAGGACAACATCGTGAGGAAACTAGCATGTCCTATGTAGAACCGAAGACAGGTAACATCTACCAACCCGCCTGGGCCCGCGTGGTAGATTACAGCCCACTCCCTCTGACAGAGACGAGGCCCATGTCCCAGCAGTGGGACCTTTATAGGCTGACTATGCTACGTTTGTGCACAACATAACAGTATTATTAACCAAAACCCGTTTTGAAACATCTCCTTTAGATGTTACATACAAATAGGAGTAATTTCGGTCGAGTGACTTGTTTTTGAGTGAATAGGTAATTTACAACAGAACGCCACCTGCGCCCGTAGCATCAAGTAACAAAGGTCTCCTGGTTTATGGCGATTACAAGGGAGACCGTATCCTAAAAGAAACAGCTTAATACAAAAGAAATTCACTCTATTTCTTTATACAACGTCCATTGCGAGCACCCGAAAGAACGATCGTTTTTATTTGTTGTAGCATTTTATTACAACGCTGATCGAGAAAGAAAGTCACATACCTAATGCAGAGCTCATTTTCCAAATAACTTTCAAGAGCTCTAGCAGAAATTAGTAGAAAGTTATTGAGACACTCGGCACCGAGGCGGTGGAACCTATTACTTATACAATTACGTACTAACAACATTCATTTCCACATAGTTGTTATTTAGTAGGTACAATCCACCGAGCAAAAACCGCTGGGCGACCTCGTGGTATCGGGAGAGAGTAATTGATGGCCCTTTTTTTTTTTTTTTTTTTTTTTTCAGGATGGGAAATCATCAAATGACTCCTCCCGCTCTGGGTGGAGCAGAAGGGAGTGTCAGACTCTTACTGACTAAAACCCACCCGTGTTCCTTCCTTAGCCCTTTACGTACCAGGGCAGCGGTAACCCTTTCGGACGATCCCGCTACCCCGGCAGGCTTCGGCCCTGTCGGGCCCCGTCAACTACGCTGACATCTCTTTGAGGCGCGCGTGGAACACATACACGCCGTCCGGCACGGGCCTGGTCCTGATCGGACGGAGAGCTACCCATTGCTCTCCGCCCGCAGGCCCGCGCCTACGGTGGCCGGGAGTCGTCACGCGGCTCCCGACGCCCGGAGCGTCTCCCTCGGCGGCTGAGGCGTGAGGATCTTTCCCTCGCCCATCCCGCCACCTCCTTCGCTAGCATGACTGCTTCGCAGAAGGAGGTGACCGCCTCCCACTCCCTCTCGCCCCGGACCATGGCTTGCACCAGGGCCGGGCGCGAGAGGTCGCCGCCGCTGCCGATCGCCTCTACGAGGACACGGCGGTGCTCTGCCCAAGCGGGGCAGACCTCCACCGTATGCTCCACCGTGTCCTCTGGGCGATCCTCGCAGTGGTGACACCCGGGCGTCTCCTCCCGCCTGATGATGTGCAGGAACCTCCCGAAACATCCGTGTCCGGAGAGGACCTGCGTCAGGCGGTAGGTGAGAGCGCCGTGACGCCTCTCTAGCCACTCCTCAAAGAGGGGTCTTACCGCCGCTATCGTGGCGTGCCCTGCGCTGGGTTGCGATAGTCGCGCCTTCCATTCCACCATGAGAGCGCGCCGGAGGTCCGTCCGCTCCGCAGCGATTTGCCGCGGGTGCAGAGTTTCCCCCCGACGTAGTGCCTCCGCGCGCCAGTCATACAGGCGCGCGAGGACTATCGCCTCCAGATCCCATGGTGGCAGTCCGGCAAGGAGGCTTGCTGCCTCGCGCGAGATCGTGCGGTACCCCCGGATCAGCCTTACGGCTACCACCTTTTGGGGCGCGTTCAGGTAGTGTGCGGCTCGAAGCCGCAGTGAACGCGCCCATACCGGGGCCCCATATAGGGCCATGGACCGCACGACCCCCGCGTAAAGCCTCCGGCAGGAGGCGTTTGGCCCCCTCAGGTTGGGCAGGAGCCGCCTTAAGGCGGCCCCGGTCCGTTCCAGTTTTGGGGCCAAACGTCGGAAGTGCTCGACGAAGTTCCACCGGCTGTCGAGGACGAGACCCAGGTATCTCATCGTCTTCTCGACGCCGATGTGAACCCCTCCTACCATCAGTTGGGATCCCGAAGGTGGCCCGTACCGGGGCCCATGAAAAGACATGGCCTCGGACTTGTGCAATGCCACCTCGAGACCCAACTGCCGGATCCTTTCCACGACTATCGCAACCCCGCGTGTCATCGCGTCAGCCGCCGCCTGATGCGACCTCCCCTGCGCCAGGACCAGCGTGTCGTCAGCGTAGCAAACTACGCTGACGCCATCAGGGAGGTCGGCCCGCAGCACCCAGTCGTAACCGATGTCCCACAGGAGCGGCCCCAGAACCGATCCCTGTGGGACACCGCACGACATCTCTCGCCGGTTCCAGTTCCCGTCGCGACCGGGGTAGATGACGGCTCTGTCCGTCAAATACGCCCCGACTATTCGACGGAGGTAAGTCGGCACCCGGTGATACCGGAGTGCCTCCCCTATGCAGCTCCAGGGCAGGGTGTTGAACGCGTTGGCGATGTCGAGTGACACCGCCACGACCACCCCACCCCGTGACACCGCGTCCCCCGTCGTGAGGGCTCTCACGCGCATGATGGCGTCCACCGTCGAGCGCCCCTTGCGGAAGCCAAACTGGCACTCCGCAAGGTCCGGCCCCGTCCTCACCAGGTGCCCGACGAGGCGGCCCGCAATCACTCTCTCAAAGAGCTTGCCGACCTCGTCGAGCAGCACTATGGGCCGGTATGCGGACGGAGAGTCCGCAGGGCGCCCTGGCTTCTGAATGAGGACCAGCTTCCCCGTCTTCCAACGGAGTGGAAACTGGCCTCTCTCCATGCATGCGCTTAAGAGCGCCTCCAGTCGAGGCCCGAGAGCCCTCGAGGCCAGGACCCAGGCTTTACCCGGCAAGCCGTCGGGTCCCGGGGCGGTATTTTTGGCCTTCAGCCTGCCTACCGCCGCTCTCAGATCTACCCCGGTCACTTCAGGGGTGTCGTCGTCGTCGTCCGTGTGGTCCGCTTCGGGCACCGCAAGTGGCGGAGCCATAGGCGGGGGAGTATGCTCCCCCCCTGAAGGGAACAGAGCGCTCACCACTTCCTCCACCAGCTGGGGTCGGAGACTCTGCGTCAGCGGGGGGGCCCAGGTGCGGAGTTTATTCCGCACCATTCTGTAAGGGCGCCCCCATGGATCTCGGTTCAGAGTCTCCAACATCTCCTCGCGGGCCGTATCCTTGGCCCGCTTGACAGCCTCTTGGAGGGTGGTCTTCGCCGCTCTGTACCCCTCGTACAGCTCCACCTCCGTGGCTTCCGCATCCGGAGGGCGGATGCGGAGCCTGCGGTGCCTGGTGTACCGATGTCGCGCGTCGACGCACGCCTTGCGTAGCGCCCCAACCTCCTGCGACCACCAGTACACCTGACGTCGGGCGCGTCCTGGCCGGACTCGGGGCATTGCCACGTCACAGATCTCGGACATGGCCTCCCGGAACCACTCCGCCTCATCGTCAATGTCAGCAGGCCTGTCCGGTGAAAACACCCAGGCCTGCACGATCGAGGCTTCCAGGAGAAGCTCCCGGTCCAGCTGCTTCAGCGCCCACCGCGGACCACTCGGGGCCTGTTGGACCAGCGCGCTAGAGGTCTGGGTGGAGACCTCAAACCGGATATACCGATGATCGGAGTAGGTCTCCACCTCCTCCATGACGCGCCAGTCAATGACACGCTGTGACAGAGCGGGGCTGGCGAACGAGATGTCCACCACCGACTCGCCCCGCATCCGCACACACGTAGGAACAGAACCCCGATTTAGGACGACCAGGCCTGTTTCCAGAGCCCAGTCCTCCACCATCCTGCCCCGCACATCCGTGCAACGGGAACCCCAGGCCAAATTCTTGGCGTTGAAGTCCCCGAGCACTAGCACGGAGTAGGCATGGTTTCTAGCGACGACGACACTCAACTCTGTTAAAGAGTTCTGGAACTCGGCGAGAGTTCGGCTCGGAGAGAAGTATACTCCCACTACTACAATCTCTCCGAACCGTGCTGCTACGCACCCCTGTCCCCTCGTGACACCTTCGAGGGACGGGGTACCGGCGGCGGCCGACGAAAGTATGGCCACTGAGCCGTTCAGGTCCTCCACCCAGTCATCCCTGGGCGGGACAAAGTACGGCTCAGCGACCACGGCGATGTTAATCGACCACTGCGCCATGCTCTGGAGCAACAGGTCCTGAGCGCAGGCGCAGTGGTTGATGTTCGCCTGGAGAAGGCGTAGTGGAGGAGTTATTACTCCTCCATTTCAGCCCCCTCCCGGGCCCCCTCGGCAGTGGTGGCGGCGGCGGCGGCGGCGGCGGCGGCGGCGGCGGTGGTGGCGGCGGCGGCGGCGGCGGTGGCGGTGGCGGCGACAGTGGCGGCGACGGTGGTGGTGGCGACGACGGCGGAGGGCCTGCCTTTCCTCCTGGCTTCGGCGGGTGGAGCGCAGGACTTGCTCCCCGCCCGGTGATCGGCCGGCTTGCCAGCAGCCGCACATGCGACGCAGTGCGGCGCGGCGTTGCACGAGCCGGCCGTGTGTCCGGGCTTGCCGCAGCGGAAGCACAGAGTGCTGCGGTCCTCTAAGGTGCACTGGACGCTCACGTGGTGCCCCACGAGGCATCGATAGCACCTTAGAGGTCTGGGCTCCAGCAGCTTGACCTGCGCGGACACCCAGCCCACCAGGAGCCTTCCGCCCTCCACTATCTTCCTCGCCGCCGTCACGGGACAGCTAACCGTTATGGTTCGCATACCCGTGAAGTCAGGACGTAGGGTGCCCGCCTTCACCTGGTCGGTCAGACACCCGCCCGTCCTGACGACGGCGGCTACCACCTCGGCCCCCGTCACCGAGTCATCCAGGCCCACAATGCGCATATCCGCGCACTTGACGGGCCTGGAGACTCGAGCCTCGTCCGCATTGAGGGACGCCCTTAGCTTTTCAGCCAGGGCGTCTGCGGTGGGGCCGCTCGTCGCACCGGGGACCTCCAGCATGCGGGCACCAGTGGCGGTCACCCTATGCCGGAGGCCTCCGGTGATCCCCAGCTCCTGGAGATCCACCGTCGCTCTCGCTTTGGCGAGCACGTCGCCGTAGGTCACCCCCCTCTTGACCGCGTCCGGCTGTAGTGTAATGACTACAGCCGCGGTCTTGGGGGAGCGAAGCCTAGCCGCAACGGCTCGCTCCTTGCGGCGCCTCCTCTGCGCCTTTTTCCTGGCCGCTTTGGCCGCCTTCTTCTTCTCCCCGACCACCTGCCACTCGGCGTTGGTCGTGGGAGATTTGATTGGGGGAGGCGTAGGCTCTGGGGCCTTCCCCTCCCCAGCCGTTCTGCCCTTTTTGGGGGCCGGAGCCGCGGGTTTGGCGGCAGGCGCCGATTTTGCCGGCGCCGAGGCTCCGCCAGCCGACGTCGGTTTCGCCGGCGCCGGGGCTCCTCTAGCCGACGCCGGTTTGGCCGGCGCCTGGGCCCGGCCAGACGGCCCGGGTTTAGGGGCGGCCGCGGCCGCGTGCGAGGCCGCCTTAGGCCCTGGGGCCGTCCTACCCGCCAAGGGAGGGCGCAGAACAATACCCTCCAGGACGGCGAACCGCGCCTGGAAGGTCGCCAGCTCCTGCCGAACCAGGTTCAGGACCTGGTTCTCCACCGGCACGGGCTGGCTTGGTGGTGGGGTGTTCTGCGCTGTGCCGGCCGCTCGCATCCCGGCCAGGTCCGCTCGGAGCTCCTCGTTCTCCTTTCGGAGGAGCTCCATGGCAGCCGTCAAGCGGGCCACCTCCGCCCGCATTTCGGACATGCCGTCCGGCGGAGGCCCGAGGTGGATGGCCTCCGCTGCCGCCAAGATGGAGGCCTTGGCCGAGACGATGGCCCTGTTTTTCGAAGTCTGTAACTTCTTCAGGGCCACGTCCCGGATCGCGGCCTCCACGACCTCCGCGAACCTCTTTTTGCGGTCCGCATCAGGGCCGCCAACCTCCGCCGCCTCGTCACTAGAGGTCTCTGATGCGGACGCGCGACCAGAACCCCCCTCCTTTGCGGGCTCCTCCGCTTTCTCCGCCGCCTCCCGAGCAGTGAGCCCCCTCCCTACGCCTCGCTCTCGGGCTCCTCCCCGCCTGCTGGTCGGGATCTTTCTGGCCGAAGCCAGCTCCCAGTCAGAGGACGACCCCTGGCCGTCCACTGACCTTGGCCGCTTGCCCTGTGCCTTTCTCTTGGCAGCGGCCGTCTTCTGGTCACGGCGAGAGCTCACTGAGCCTCCCGTGCTCGCTCCTCCAGACGCGGCGTCGGACTCCGACCCCGCATCACTCCTCTCTTCGTCGTTTTTGGTTTGTTTGTTTTTAAATTTTTCCATTTTTGTTCCCACGAGTATTTAACTTTAGGTACCTGCTCAAAATTCTGTGGTTCGCACTAGTGACTAAATCAAGCTACCCATTAGCCAAGCTTACTACCTCCCTCACGGTGCGCCGCCGCTTGGAGGTTTGGGGAATTTTTTATAGAGGTTAATCTTCCTCGCGGTCCGGGCGGTTAAGCCAAGACCCTCGACCCCCGTCAAAAGTCAGAGACATGACCTTGACAATCTTCGGGGCTACGATATTAACGGTGGCAGGAGGGGGGGGTTATCCCCTCCTGCCTGCCCGGCGGCAGGGTAAGTGCACACCAGGCCCGCTCTTACTCCACACAGTAGCCGCTCTGCTCCTCATAGCGGCTTGTGTGGAGCGTTCCTCTTGGCAGAACATTAGCATGCGGGCAGCGATATCTCATTGGGAAAAAATCCCACTGAGAAATAGCTGCCCGCACCCCAGGATGCACCGGCCCGAAAACTGGTCTTCCCCCCGGACGTATCCAGAAGGGAACTCCAGTCCCCAGGCACACGTGGAGGTTTTCTGCCCTGGCACCCCAATTGATGGCCCTTGCTCGCCATATAGTTCCTTACATGTCCAAACAAGACAGCTGTATTCTCAATAACAGCATACAGGATGTTTATGTTTTACTGGGACAGTATGAGAAATCCGAAGCCATAAGAGATACGAGGAAACTGTCTTAGGAACCATTAGCTCTTTTTTCATGAAAACAATTTTATCATAAATAATTATTCGCAATTGTTAATTTCCTATGGATCCGTATTTACCCATAACGTCTCAGTAAACACAAAACATTCTGTATTGACACATAAACACGTGCAAGGTATTGTCACATAGATGTCCGCCATATGACGCTGTGGTCGACCGCAACGAGACCGGAATGAGTTCCTGATCTGTCATTTGTAAATGTATATCATTGATTAATGGTATTCAAAGCCTACTGATAAAATTACATCCCGTGAAACTAGAATGAGGGACATCTTTTGTGACGAAACCATCTACAAAAAATATGTTTACTAAAAGTCCAAGGTTTACAGGAAATGTAAATGAAAAATCTGGTACCTAAGGTACCAGATTTTACCTCCCTTTGCTATTATTGAGAAGAAAGTACTTACTCACTTTAATTTTAAGGCGATTCTTTCAATGTAACCTGTGAAATCCACAGACAGAGACAGAGGAAGAAGAAGACAGAGGATAAAACTTAAGGCACCGGCACATTACTGTGTTGTGTTGTGTCGTGACGCGGTATGCACCAATCAAACGTATCTGTTCAGGACGATGTCAAATCACAATGAGTTTTGATTGGCTAAAACTGCGTCAGATGGCGACACAACACAGTAATGTAAATCCGGCCTTATGCACGCAATTCTTCGGTTTAAAAAATAATTACAAGAATAATATTTCTACCACGACGTAGAAAAAAAAAAAGAATAATTTTGATGTTGTTGCTAAGAACTGATCCTTAACCATGAGTGATGTCTAAAATATTATCTAAACCCTCAAATTGTTATTTATTTATCCACACTAATAAGTACAACATCTTACAATACTCCAAGACGATGTTATACACACTTAATAAACTATACTTAAACATAAAATTCAACAATAAAAATAAAACACCTAGTTAAAATTACAATATTATGCCTCCTTCAATGCACCTTTGTGCTCCTAGCACCAATTTCGGCAGGTTATCGAACACATCTTCCGACGGCATGTTATTCATAAGAGGCCCGTAACGAATGAATACATAATGAAAATTTGCAAATTAATCTAATTTGTTACTCAACCTATTTAGTTCTTAAGAAAGAAGATTTTTATTTATTTATTTAAGTTTTTTATCAAGATTTTTTTTTTTTAAACTTTTTGCTTTTAAAGAGATTTTATCATTTTTATGTCCTTTTTGCAACTGTTGACTTGTCAGTCACTGCAACATCGACTGATGGTTCTGTCCCTCGTTAGCGAACCGTATCACCGAGCCACATGCGTCATCGTGCATCGTGCGGGTGCGGGGACTGTCAACCCGGATAGATATGATGCAACTGCCGTGCAATGACACTACACTGCATTTAAAACCTGTCATTTTTCGTACAGAAATTCCGTTGTAATGTTTTTTTTTTATTGTGAATATTAAATTCAATAGTCTTGGATTTAATTGAACTTTGGATATGTTTATAAAGAAAAAAAATGTATTTAAACGGCCGTAAAGAAAACCAAACTAAATTTCAGGATAATATTGTTTAAATTGGACTGAACGTGTGGATATCCATTGTTAAAGTAGACAAAACACTGTATCCGGCATGGCTTAAATTCACGTTCTTTTGGGATTGTTTACACAAAACACAGTATTTATAGAAGGCGGGCGACTAAAACATGAGTCGTGTTTTTGACAAAACACTGTAATCATTTATAATACCGAGTCATGACAATACACACCCTTACTTTTTGGAGATACAGCGTACATATTCTATAAGAATACATATTCTTATAGTTTTTCTAAGTATATTTAAGACTTCGAAATTTTGATATTATTATGCATCCTATATGTATAATCATGAGCAAGATAAGCGTTAGGAAAAATTTGTATCTTAAGATATAGTGTCTTGCACGGCAGACGCAGATTTCATAATTTAACATTATATGAATCTCTATCGTTTTAATAAAATTATTATCGCATTCGAAAATTGCAGAATTGCAGTGTTTGACAAAAAGATCGCGTTGACCGCGGTCCTCTATGGGCTGTGGTATTATTACTTAATTCCTGTCAACGGGAATCAGATTAAGTCAAATATTATGGGTAGTACTATGATATCTATGTAACGTATTACCAAATAAGCTGCAAGCAAAACGCATCAGTGACTTTCCCTGATTTAAAAAAAAAACAATAGAGAGCGGACAAGCGCGGCTATGTCCAATCCGAGCATAACGTTTAAATTGGTCCGCACGGCAAAACGGTCGACCAAGCGTGGCTGCCGCACACTCTTTGTTTGTAGCTTTACCAAGCGTAATCGATGTCCCAGAAGCACATCCATATCCAAAAAAAAACTATATTCTAACTTTCAATATGAAGTTATACAGGGTGACTTGTAATTTGACGTATTCCGTCTACGACGTGTTAGTTTGACCCATTCACAACGATTAACCCACATGAAGCCTTTTCAAAAAAACATAAGAAATGGATCTTCTCGAATCCCATGAATTTTCGCCCAGGCTTCGTGGGGTGCTTAATTGTTCCAAATGGGTCACACTGTCACAACCTGGAAGGAATACGTCAATTACAAGTTACCCTGTATATGTAAAAAAAAAGTAGGAGGTGACGACCAAATATTTCAAATAGTATCTATGTAAATAGGTTATGCAACGAAGTAAAATTGCAACGGTGTAACTTGAAAAGCGACAACAAAAGGAATATCGTTGAAACATTGGTACCAGGTAGAATACTTTTAATCCGGCAGCCTATACCACGCTGCAGCAAAGAACGATATTCAAACGCCAAAGCAGTCAATACGTACCATTTAACTGGAACGTATTGATACGCCGACACAGAATGTTTTTATTTCAAAATTTTAAATGAACATTGCGCTGAAAAGCTGCAATGGATGTATCCATTGCAGCTTTTTAGCGCAGGACTCGCCTTTTCCTTGCTTCGCACATTTTTTTATTTTTTTTTTGTACTGGACCATATCTGGTTAGCTTCTGAGTACGGAGATGTTGAAGGTCAGAGTTCTAATTATTTATCGACTAAACTAGAAAATTAAATTATTTTACGAAAAGAAAAAAGTTTTAAATACTTAATACAAACATGTTAGGTATAACTTCACTTTACACATTTTACTTTAAATACCCTCACGACTCCAGCTGTACCGTTACTGGCACCCATAAGCACAATGATATGCGTGCGTTACAATGCTCGCTACTGTAAGGAGCGATTTTTCACAGCAAAAATAAAACTCTTTTCTCAGCCATTATTTTTGTACAAAGTTACTTAGTCTAATGTACAGAATTCGTAGATGATAGCTGTAATGGATATATTTGAACCCGTAAACAGTTCACAATTCGTAATCCGATTAATTCCTTTAAAAGATTTCGAATACATTCCATTAATAAAAAAATAATGCATCTCAATGTGATTTTATTAAAAAGCTACTTACTTTAAGCAGGACACAGTGTATCAGCAGAAGGGATACTACACGTTCCAGGAAAAATACAAGGAGTATAGAGCCTCAAAATACGGACGAAGTGAAACGTTTCGTGGTTTTAGTCAGTTATTATAGGAAATTGTACCTACCAAAGAAGAATGGCAGGACTCCATGTAATCTGGTTGTCGCATTTTGACTTCGCGTAAATTCGTACAAATACTCTCAAAAGATAGACCTCGGTCAAATTAAAGTAAAAGGTAACCACAGCATATTTTGTTATATGAGGTTTCGCGAGAAAAATGTTGTATAAAAGAGCAGTGGTGGCTCCGTTTATTCCCCCATGACAGTAAACCAAACACTATATTATGCAATAAACAGTATATTATGAAAGGTAGGTATAAGACATTCAAAGATGGCGGAAATGAATAGTTCCAATAATCGCTAGTGAAGGGAAATGTGGCACTAGTAGATAACTTTGTATAATACCTAATATATATAAAGGTTTAAAAGGGTAACGAAGTGGAAAGAAGCCTACAGACATTTATTTTTTGAAGCTGGCCGATAGCTTCACTCAAATGATTGAACATCGCCACGAATTACTTAATTGTTCGTTTCCGCGGAGAGTAGGTTGGCTATGAGTTTAATTTTTATATTACAGGATGGCCTAAAACAACGTTCTCTTTTATACGTGAATTAAAAAACTTTTTTGCAAACTTAAAAGTGAAAAAAAAATATTTTTCACTTTTAAGTTGTATTTTTTACCAGTAATTTTGGTTTAAAAACCGAACGAAAAAACTATTGAACCGTTTTTGATGAAATTTCTATGGGACCAATCTGAAAGTATATTACAAATTACAAATAAAAAAATCGGTCAAGTGCGTGTCTGGCCACGCGCAGTGTAGAGTTCCGTTGTTTTTATAACAGCCAAGTGCGGGTCGTATTCGCTGACTGATAGTATCGTACCATGCTCTAACTAAAAGCCAAACATGACTACCTACCTAATTTGACTTCCTATACAAATCCTCACCCGATCCGACAATTTTGCACGGAAAGTTTTAATTTTTTTTTTTTGAGATTTGGATAAGACTTGTCATAGCCGGTGCAGCATCGCATAGCAGGTGCATATCATCTGTTTTTTTTTTTTAAACTTATTTAGGAATGAAACAATAGCGCGATACAACTGACGCTTAGCGCCATCTATCGACATTTCTATGGAGTTGTTCGAAATTTTCAAGTTTAATACAATTGAACGACTATTACTCGTAAACTTGTAAAGCCCACTTGAGTTTGATAGTTTTCCTTTAAACTTCGTTATATATAGGTACTACTGCCGTGACATTTGAATTTCTAACTACAACCGTTTAGTTGGTAGAGGGGGGGACACTTAGCTCTAACGAAAATTGGTACTTTAAACCTTGATAAGTCACGAACGGTTTACTTAATCAAAAAACGGTCTTCCCAAACCCCTAATATTTTTGAAAGACCTATCCAACGATATCCCACACTATGGGAAAGACGAAAAAAAAAATTATCATCCCCATTTAAGATGTACGGGAGGTACCCAAAATAATTGCTTTTTTCAAAATTTTATTTTGCCACTTTTTCGGCGTCATTAACGTGTATACTCATGCCAAATAACAACTTTCTAGTACCAATAGTTTTTGAGCTAAACCGCGGACAGGCAGACAGACAGATAGACAGACGACATGGCGAAACTATAAAGGTTCCTTGTTAACTACGGAACCCTAAAAAAGAATTTTGCAAATCGGCCTATGAGTTCTGAGGTAACAAACAAAAAAAGATTTAAAAAATACATTCGAATTGAGAACCTCTTCGTTTTTTGAAGTCGGACACTTTTATCATGCACTAAAAACGATAAAATAATAATAATAGTAGATTATGTTTTACGATACGTTGTATGGTACAGCGACTAATCCCCAAGTCTCGCGACATTTTACTCACCTTTGTCTGTGGATATACGGACTAATCTTTGTTTGATAATGTGTCGGTTCCTAGAAGTTCTAACTGTCTTTGCGTCGTCTTTCAGGACAGTCTCCGATGTTGCGGAGCTCGTTATAATGTTTAATTGCTGAAGAAACTAACTGACGACTAACACCAAGAATGTTTAGTTTCTCACGCTGCTCCAAGCGAATGCAATGAAATGATGGCTCCATGTTGCACTGACATAGCGAAATAATAGTAGATTATTCACTAAGGGGATAAAGCAGTGTCTTAATGTCGCAGGCAGGCGCTATTTTGAATTCTGAACAGACACCTTTATTCCCGAGGAGTATACTCTACCTTTTGCACCTACTGCGAGGGAATAAAACCAATTCGATTAACGAATTAGTATGTAGTTTATAAACAATTTCAAAAACCAGGGATTACCTAGTTATGTGCAGTGTCATACACTATTTACTCGACTTTGTGACAGGACAGTGTTATATTTTTATGCGTACTTAACTATGTATCTTTGTATGTGGAATTCCTTATTCGAAGCACCCTAACAGCCGGATGGATTTTAATACATGAGGTGTCTATCGACTCGTTTGGGTCACGCGAAGAGGCTAGCTTTAGTTTTTACAAAATCAAAATGGCTGATTTTAGAAGGCAACAAGGTTTTGAAAAAATATAGTACTATGACTATGTGGGGTATCAAAATAAAGTGCTTGAGATTCCAAAAAAATAACACACAAAAACGATTAAAATTTATTAAAATTACAAAACCAAAACCCGAATGCGACTAAGATTCAAAACTAGCTCCAATTTCAAGCAGTCTGACGCAGTTGGTGGCATCAAATCTGAGATTGAACTAAAATAACATGCCTACTGCCTGTCGGGTTTTTATCTTTTCAATCTAATCTCATGCTTTTTCATCAAAAATAAAATAAATAATATCGTCAATGGAACGTCAGCGCAAATCCAAAATTCTAACGAGAGGGGTATACGCGCCACAGCAACCGATCATTTTGTTCGTCGACGGCGACTAAAACCTATGAAGTGAGAACTCTTTGGTCGACCTGTACATTGATAGAAAACGTTATTTTTTTGTTAATGTTTCCAGACGATTTTCTCTATTGACGTTCCAAATGTAAATCACATTAATGACCAGCGGATCATAATGAAATACCTTGGGCTTCAATGACTTGCTTTAAGTTAGGTTTGCATGACATAATTTATTGTTAACAAACAAACAATGTTAAAAATCACACCGAATAACAAAGAAAACGCAAAATATTCCATTAATTTCATTTTAACTTTTTAATTTTTTCGATTTAATTGTTTAAAAAATTTAAACAAAAAAATTTGTTTTACAATGAAAATTATACTTCAAATAAGGTTGTTGAGGGAAAAAATCTGTGCAATAGGCTGCTACTCCGTTCATCTTTTATACCCTGTTTTTGTCCAGACGGTAAAAAAGTCAACCGGTATACTCGTATACGAGTAAAGATAAACAAAACTCAAGCTTGCTCAAGTCGGGTTGGTGTTTTCAGACTTATATTAACTATAAATCCAGGTTTCCTCACGATGTTTGTCGTTCACCGATGTCAGTAATATCCAAGATAAACTCAGAAAGTACATATAAATTGAAAAAGTCACATTGATACTTGCCACTTTGCCAGGATTTGAAGCCACAACCTCGTACATAAGAGGCACTGGGCCATCACAACAGCCATTAGCGGTTTATAATTCCATGCACAGGCCTTTGCTCGGGAATCAGTATATAATTTTATTTGACACGGGTGACGTGACAAATCGGTGCGATGCAACATTTTACCTATAATATTCATCTGGGAACTACGAAGCTAGCAAAATAAACGTTGTAAGTTTTACACAAATTTAAGGCCACAGTATGGCTGTGCAATACAGGGTGTTGTGGCGCAGCCTGAGAGAGGCCTATGTCCAGCAGTGGACTGCGATAGACTGAGTTGATTGATTGATAGCTGTGCAATACTAGGTTATGTATTTTAGGCTAGGTTATGATTCCCTTTGGGAGGAGCCGCGCCGTGCCCTCATCTCAGAAGTAGGCAGTGACCTGTCGCTGCCGGCCGTGGTCGAGTCGATGGTCGGCAGCGATGAGTCCTGGGACGCGATGGTTTCCTTCTGCGAAACGGTCGTCTCGCTGGCGAGGCTGCGGAAAGGGAGAGGGAGATCTCGTCCACTCATCCGGCCCGCAGCAGGCGCACCGGGCGTTGCCCCCCACACATCAGGACTCGAGGTGGCGGCGCGTAGTGTTCCACACGCGCCCCTCTTAGACGTCGCGGGGGGAGTCTTACACCTCACTCCCCCCCTGACCCGAGGAGCACCGCGGTGGTGGGCCGGCACCAGTCTGGGGTTGTGGAAGGATCGTACGTTCCCGCGACCCCCGGTGTAGGTGTGAGTTGGACCACCGGGGTGGTTTTTAGTCAGTAAGAGTCTGACAGACCCCGTCGCCCGCCCCAGGGCGGCGGACTTCCATGGGGATTTTCCACCCCAGAAAAAAAAAAGGTTATGATTCCCTTGCAAGTGTCAAAATATGCGGCATAAACAGAACATAAACGCCCGTATCCTTTGATTGCGTTGACTTAGAAGTTTGATATTTTCACTGCTTCAAGTGATTGCAGCCTTGAGTATTTGACATTAATTTCAACTTAATAACTCCAAGCGTTCATGAGAAAAAGGGTCTTGACAGACGGATAGACTGACAACGAAGTGATCTTATAAGGGTTACATTTTTCCATTTGAGGTACGGAACCGTCAAAACACCACGAAACAAAAAAATATCGTGTGTACATACGTGGATCTCCCCCTTTGACACCCTGCCCAAGTTAATAACCTAAGACGAATCATAGATCGCTTATTAAAAACTTCAATAAATAGTCGTACGTCTGGTGTATGTTGACACAGCGGTGGTGTGTGTTTACTAACGGCCGAACTCAATAACCTATTTTTAGTTAAAGACAGATCGCTACTGCACCAGTATAATCATAACTGCCAATATAATATAATCAGACAGATCGCTATTGATATAGATTATTGGGCGTTACATCTATTTAAATTAACTCATCAATAAATACTATTACTTTGGGCTGATTTTTTAATCGACAGATACTTTTTAATCGTGGAATAAAATTGACGTCTGACAGTTTTTGTATGAAAGAATTGTCAAAAATTTAAAATTATTCCTCCGACTAAACTATCTGGCTTTGGAAAAATCAGCCTTTTTTTTTTTGCGGATGGGAAATCATCAAATGTCCCCTCCCGCTCTGGGTGCAGCGGAAGGGAGTGTCAGACTCTTACTGACTAAAACCCACCCGTGTTCCTTCCTTAGCCCTTTATGTTCCAGGGCAGCGGTAACCCTTTCGGGCGATCCCGCTACCCCGGCAGGCTTCGGCCCTATCGGGCCCCGTCATTTATGCTGACGTCTCTTTGAGGCGCGCGTGGAACACATACGCGCCGTCCGGCACGGGCCTGGTCCTGATCGGACGGTGAGCTACCTATTACTCTCCGCCCGCAGCCCTTATATGAAGTAAAATTAAAAATTGTTTTTTAATTTTTTTAAGCAAATTGGTTTTTCTACTTTGACTATGCCAAAACTGGTGATAGAAAGGTAATTGGGTTCGGCCGATAGTGGTTGGTATACGAATAGGTGCGGGGTCGGTACCCCAGCAAAAAAAAAAGGTTCCTTCAAAAAAAAATCACTACAAAATGAAAAATATCTTTAATTTCGGCGCCTGGGGTTCTGTATTTTTGTTGCACCGACTTCTGAATTTAAAGTTATTTTGTTTACTGTATGTCATCCGGATGGACGGACAGACGGATATGATGTAAATAAAACGTTTCTGATTCGGCCACAGAATCCTGTAAATAATAAGCGTGAGTACGTTTAATATTTTTTTAAGTGTTAAAGTGAATGAGATGTGATGAAGTACTTAAAAGATTTTGAGGGAAGAATATTACATAAGTTATGGTTGATTGACCGCAGAGTACAATTAAGTGACCGTCTAATGCTGACAGAAGGAGTTAAAGTGGAAGATTTGAGGGGCTCTGAGTGAAGAGGAATAAAGGCATAGGAGTTTAAACTAGCTTTTATTTGAGTGAGGTAGGTAGCCATTTTCTAGCAAAGAATGATAAAGTATGAATAGGAGAAAAGAGAGCTGGTAGATCTCGACACCGGGCTGCAGGCAGTCCAAGGAAACCATGCCATCATTAGAAGACAAGCTAACCAGACGTTTACTACGCCTGAATTGGGAGAGCCTGCGCCTGGTGATGGAGACCATCACGGGACACTGCTAACACTTCTACACAATAGGCATAACGGACAGTCCCCTATGCTGGGCTTGCAGGGTGACTGAGGAAACCGTTGCGCATGTGCTCTTTGAGTGCACAGGCGTCACTCAGATTGGGTCAGAAACCCTCGGGACACCCAGATCTTACACAGATGTTCTCAACATGCCAGGAGACATAATCGACTTCTGGAGGGAGGTGAGCTGATTTGAATAATCACCGACGGCCGCCAAGGCACACTGGTCCACTTCAAGGACTAAGTGCGGAAACAAAACCTTAACATAACACATAAGAGAACAAAGATGCGAAATGCGTCTGGTGAATTCCGACAACCAGGAACCAGTACGGAATGAGAGACATGTGTCAAACTGCAGATAAAATTTGGAAAAATTATTGATATTTAATATTGCAATCTCTACTACTCCTGTCTGCTAGCACACTGGCTCAGCATAAACATAGCATAAACAATGCTACAGTAATAAATTGACACTTTGTATTAAAGTAAGGATACATCTATGAGGAATTATCGAATGTACCACCAACACAAATTTACTAATAAAATAACAAACAACTATATTGACCTCATTCTTTCCAACAAAACAAAGCAACTCGAAAATGTAGAAGACATAAACAATATAACCTATTCTAGTGACTACAAATTACTACTAATTCATTTGAATAATGATGAAATTGGAAGAGGAACTGAACCACTAAACAGTACAAAAAATTCTACAAACAAAAACTACACAATGATGAATTTGTTGAAACATACCATAAAAAATACATCAATAAATAACTTGTAGCGTGAAAATGTGAATCAAAAAAATATTTGAAAGCGTCACGTATTACAAAACAAGAAAAAATTTACGAAAGACGAAAAACGCCAACTAAAAGTACTGTATAAGACAACAAACAAGGGTATTCAAAATTATTATAAGCCTCACAGAATGAAAACAAGAGAAAACTTTCTCATAACAAAAGGGAGCACCAAAAATATTTCGGATGTGACGACGACAATTTTTTTTTTTTTACACCTTGCCGCACACTAGGTATTTCTCCTGTGCCGCCGGGGCTGCGGGTTGTTCGAAAGAGATACCGGCACAGGCAACTGAATGAACACGGGTGGGTTTTAGTCAGTAAAAGTCTGACACGCCCTTCCGCTCAGCCCAGAGCGGGAGAGGTCATTAGATGATTTCCCAACCAAAAAAAAAAAAAGGTATTTCTCCTGTATCGTGGGTGCGTTTACAAACATTTAAATTCACATACACAAACAGCCAGACCCGGAATAACTACTTATACGCCATACAAATATTTGTTCCGTGCGGGAATCGAACCCGCGACACGCAGCGCAGCAGTCAATCGCTAAACCACTGCGCCAACCGTGCCGTGGATGAGATGAACTCTTGGAAAGGATCAAACGAAGAAAAGGCAGACCAGCAGAGCGTTATCAAGACGAGACAGAGGAATCATGGCTAGTGATGACAAAAAAACAGAAAAAAATAAAAATTACTGAAGGGGGCCTATACCCATCCTTAATTAATTAATTAATGTTACACAGCAGAATTAACCAAAAAAAAAAATACTAGTCTTTTTATTTGTTACTGGGAATTTTCCGCTGACCTACTTGAACGGTTTAAAAACACCAAAAATTGCAAAAACTCTTCTTTATTAAAGACGGCGGAATACATTTTATGGTTAAAAAAAAATTTTTTTGAGTAGATACTTTTTTTTAATTATTTCCCTCTGAATTGCTTTATTCCCAAAAGACTATTGGTGAAAAAAATGCACCACCACCAATTAAACACGGAATGCGCATTTAATTAAAAATACCTCAATTTAACTATAACAAAAGGTGAACAGCGTTTTTGTAAATATCCGCATCTATATGAGGGACCACGTAACTTGCTGCCGCTCCATATAACTCGCTAACTAAGATAAATTCAGCAAAAGGTCCGAAGACGGACCTTTCCCTCAATTAAGCAATTAGGGGTGGTTAAACCCTTTGAAAATTCAATAAACGTTCACTAACAGCAAAGAGTATTTAATAAAAAAAACAATGTTATAACATTTTAATATGAACGTTGACTAGCTCAACGTTCATATTAAAATGCACAACGTTATTTAATTACATTAAATGCATAATCGTATTACGAAAAACTGTTCGACCGAACAGGGAGAGAAACTACTATCCCACCTGATTTTATAAAAGCCACTGCGTTGGGACTATCGGCGACCAAGGTTCGGACGTTCATAGTAAAGTACACGGACGGCATGTCGTCGATGCGGCTCCGCGAATGTTACGATATGTTGCAAACGTGCCAAGTACCTTGTATTTGTTTGTATTTCAGACCGTAACTATCGGGCTGCACTAAAAAGTCAAAATACTGTTTAAAGGAAAAAGGCCATTTAAAAAAAATGTATTACCAGTTTATTAAAACACAACAGGTCACTTTAATTTTCTAATTTTGTTCGTTTATTTTATGTGCATTGTACATTCCGAAAGGTAAATAAATATGGTGATGCCAAGATTGTAATATATATTATAATAAAATCTTGGCATCACGATTTTTTTTTTCAAAAGAAGCACATTAGAGACTAACTACATTATATTTTAGGACAACAAAATGGAAATTATTTGGGGATTGGGGCACGAATAAATACAAGATATTCAGAAATACCTCAACATGTTTGTAATATAACGAGCTGTGGTTGCCAGTGGTAATTGCCACGATTTACGTGTTGTAGGACGTAGGTTCGAACCCAAGCAGGCACTTTACTTTGTTTACATTATTTCATCACCACTGCTCTCAAAACGGTGAAGGAAAACATCGTGAGGAAACCGACAAATTCTAGAACCAAAAATTCGAAGACATATTGTGAAATCTACCAACTCGCACTTGGCCCGCGTGGTAGATTACGGCCCGCTCCCTCTCACAGAGAAGTGGCCTGTGTCCCAGCAGTGGGAATATTAATAAGTAGGCTGATTATGTGTGTAATAACTCCGGTCAACGTACTCAAAACCAGTCAGTATTGAGGTATTTTGCGACGGTGTAACGAGGTAAGAGTCTCATTAGGTATCAAGAGTGGGAACACGCGCGTCAAACGCAGACAGCCCGCTTTTGGGCCACACCTCATTAATAGTTGAAAGCTTCACGTTCGGAAAGTGACGTGTCACGGAGGTACCGTAATAGGTAAACGGTGTGATATCGCAGAAAATATGCGTCACGTTGCTTATGACGTAATAGACTACAACAGACGATGCTTACTGCATTTGAAAGCTTTATTTATCGCAACATCTTATTATGGTACTTACAAAAATCTGGTAAATAAAAACATTATGAAAAACTTACAATCAAAGAAAAATATTTGTGTAATTCTAGATACAGGCTCTCTATTAATAACAAAACATATAAATCTACGTACACGCAAAACCTATTCTACTTAATAAAACGCTTAAATTCATTTGCTGACAGACAACTCTCCGTCTACTGCGCTGGGTCTAGAAGCAAGATGCACAAAGGTTCTTTATTACTTCCTAAATATGTATAGAATATTCTGGGCAAGATGATGAGATGGTTAATGATGTAGGATCCTTAAAACTAGCTCGCAACCCAAATGTACCGCAAAAAAATGTAGCTGCCATTGACTATCACCGATTTAATACAAGCAGCGATATTATTTACAACAATGTATCACAAACATGTGCCATAATAACTTGCACCTATCGTGCTTTCAAAACTATAAAATATCAAAAAAACATTTATTTACTTAAATAAGGTACAGAAGATTTTTTAATGTACAGATATTATTATAATAACTTAGGTATGAGTCTTACCTAAGTGGTAAATGATCATACTGTATGACCAGATGTATGAACATAAACGAGGCAAAAAGATCGTAACAGATAGTGACTTTCTGTAGTTTCTACCTATCTTCATGCGAAGAAGACGTGACTTTATGTATGGAATGTGCATGTAAGGCGGAGAGTGAACCACGGGATCCGAACGTTACCCCGAAGAAAAAGCAATCCTCAGCTGCTGCTCCGAGCGAGTACCGAAATCCACAGAGTAATAGTATAGTCAAGCTTTGGACGAGAAGCTAAAATGTGAAGAAAACAAGCAGATTAACTAATGTATGCATAATAAATCTTCCACAAACATGCCTAAAGGAGAGTGTCGTAACGACTATTACGACTACGACTAAACTACCACATGCAAAAAAAGGGCAAGAATTCAAAGTCAACCCTTCAGGCTGAAAGTTTAAATGACACTGGTTAGCACTACTGAGCATAATCTCCAACCACAACATGCGCATCGATAATCATGTGATCTTGTCGCAGTCACTGAATCATTCATCTACGCAATTCGAACAACTTTTTAGATATTTTTATTACAAACGAAAGTACGACGGACAACCTACAATTGACCCTGTCCCCAATTTTGTTTTTGATTCAAGAGACATAATTTTTGTCTCATATTTTTTGTTACGGGCTATAAAATAACAAACGGTTATTGCAAGTCTTAAAAATATGTAATTTCCTGAAAAAACCATTGATCTTTCAACTAATACGAGTATAATATTAAACTTAAAACATAACATATCGTTATGCCTGTAATCCTCTTAGGAGTAGGGATAAGACCGATAGACTTTTCGTAAGTTAGGTATTTAATGACTCCCCACATGGACGTGTAATACATAACATCACGCACACCAATATTTCCCGGAGGAGTAGGCAAAGGTACACTTGTAGGCTAATACTTGCTTGTTTTTTTCCTTCACAATGAAAGAAATCGAAGATACCCAAAAAGTGTCAGCGTATTAGTAATATATATGTCGCAGCCAACTGGTTTAATTAGCTGTTTAGTTAACCTCTTAGCCTTTTAACTAAACGGCGGCCGTTCAACTAATGATATTCAATCATTAGTTGAACGGCCTGAATGATATTCAATAAATTATAATTTAGGTTGGAACTGTAACAAATCACGTGCGAGCCGCATTGGTCTCAGTAACTAAGCCAGGGCACCCCCACCAAATGGGTTAGGTTAGAACTGTGATCAACCGCGTGCGAGCCGAGAGAGCGATGCGAGGCGAGCACTGCTTCCAAAGATCAGGCGGTTGAAAACGTTAAACGGCTAATTTAATCAGTTGGCTGCGACATTTACTTTTTTTTTTTTTTTTTTGAGGATGGGAAATCATCAAATGACCCCTCCCGCTCTGGGTGGAGCAGAAGGGAGTGTCAGACTCTTACTGACTAAAACCCACCCGTGTTCCTTCCTTAGCCCTTTATGTACCAGGGCAGCGGTAACCCTTTCGGACGATCCCGCTACCCCGGCAGGCTTCGGCGCTGTCGGGCCCCGTCAACTACGCTGACATCTCTCTGAGGTGCGCGTGGAACACATACGCGCCGTCCGGCACGGGCCTGGTCCTGATCGGACGGAGAGCTATGCATTGCTCTCCGGCCGCAGGCCCGCGCCTACGGTGGCCGGGAGTCATCACGCGGCTCCCGACGCCCGGAGCGTCTCCCTCGGCGGCTGAGGCGTGAGGATCTCTCCCTCGCCCATCCCGCCACCTCCTTCGCTAGCATGACTGCTTCGCAGAAGGAGGTGACCGCCTCCCACTCCCTCTCGCTCTGGAGGGCCGGACGCGAGAGGTCGCCGCCGCTGCCGATCGCCTCTACGAGGACACGGCGGTGCTCTGCCCAAGCGGGGCAGACCTCCACCGTAAGCTCCACCGTGTCCTCTGGGCGATCCTCGCAGTGGTGACACTCGGGCGTCTCCTCCCGCCTGATGATGTGCAGGAACCTCCCGAAACATCCGTGTCCGGAGAGGACCTGCGTCAGGCGGTAGGTGAGAACGCCGTGACGCCTCTCTAGCCACTCCTCAAAGAGGGGTCTTACCGCCGCTATCGTGGCGTGCCCTGCGCTGGGTTGCGATAGTCGCGCCTTCCATTCCACCATGAGGTCGCGCCGGAGGTCTGTCCGCTCCGCCGCAATTTGCCGCGGGTGCGGAATTTCCCCCCGACGTAGTGCCTCCGCGCGCCAATCATACAGGCGCGCGAGGACTATCGCCTCCAGATCCCATGGCGGCAGTCCGGCAAGGAGGCTTGCTGCCTCGCCCGAGATCGTGCGGTACCCCCGGATAAGCCATACGGCTACCACCTTTTGGGGCGCTTTCAGATAGTGTGCGGCTCGAAGCCGCAGTGAACGCGCCCACACCGGGGCCCTATAAAGGGCCATGGACCGCACGACCCCCGCGTAAAGCCTCCGGCAGGAGGCGTTTGGCCCCTCAGGTTGGGCAAGAGCCGCTTAAAGGCGGCCCCGGCCCGTTCCAGCTGGGGGGCCAAACGTCGGAAATGCTCGACGAAGTTCCACCGGCTGTCGAGGACGAGACCCAGGTATCTCATCGTTGTCTCGACGCCGATGTGAACCCCTCCTACCATCAGTTGGGATCCCGAAGGTGGCCCGTACCGGGGCCCATGAAAGGACATGGCCTCGGACTTGTGCAATGCCACCTCGAGACCCAACTGCCGGATTCTTTCCACGACTATCGCAACCCCGCGTGTCATCGCGTCGGCCGCCGCCTGATGCGACCTCCCCTGCGCCAGGACCAGCGTGTCGTCAACGTAGCAAACTACGCTGACGCAATCAGGGAGGTCGGCCCGCAGCACCCAGTCGTAACCGATGTCCCACAGGAGCGGCCCCAGAACCGATCCCTGTGGGACACCGCACGACATCTCTCGCCGGTTCCAATTCCCGTCGCGACCGGGGTAGGTGACGGCTCTGTCCGTCAAATACGCCCCGACTATTCGACGGAGGTGGGTCGGCACCCGGTGATACCGGAGTGCCTCCCCTATGCAGCTGCAGGGCAGGGTGTTGAACGCGTTGGCGATGTCGAGTGACACCGCCACGACCACCCCACCCCGGGACACCGTGTACCCCGTCGTGAGGGCTCTCACGCGCATGATGGCGTCCACCATCGAGCGCCCCTTGCGGAAGCCAAACTGGCACTCCGCAAGATCCGGCCCCGTCCTCACCAGGTGCCCGACGAGGCGGCCCGCAATCACTCTCTCAAAGAGCTTGTCGACCTCGTCGAGCAGCACTATGGGCCGGTATGCGGACGGAGAGTCCGCAGGGCGCCCTGGCTTCTGAATGAGGACCAGCTTCCCCGTCTTCCAACGGAGAGGAAACTGGCCTCTCTCCATGCGTGCGCTTTAGAGCGCCTCCAGTCGAGGCCCGAGAGCCCTCGAGGCCAGGACCCAAGCTTTACCCGGCAAGCCGTCGGGTCCCGGGGCGGTATTTTTGGCCTTAAGCCTGCCTACCGCCGCTCTCAGATCTACCCCGGTCACTTCAGGTGTGTCGTCGTCGTCGTCCGCGTGGAGCAGGGGGGGGGGGGGGGCATGTGCACCATACTGTAGGGGCGCCCCCATGGATCTCTGTTCAGAGTCTCTGCGACATATACTTAACATCAATAATAAAGTCACTATAATAATTATGTCCTTCTAGGGCGTCCCCTCCCAGCGTCTGCACGCATATCTGCAATACTAATCCCTTTTGTTAGTCGCCTTTCATCCTCTCAACGTGACCAAACCATCTAAGCATACTCTTTAAAATTTTTGACACTACAACTTCAGAACAAATCTAGACTTTACATTTTAAAGTCTCGATCTGACGACTTAAACTATAGGTTACTACGAACGTTACTATGTTTATCTACGAACATTGCATATTGCAACAATACTTAGTGTGTGTGGTGTGAAAAGATTCTGGAAGCTGCGAGAGTCGCATATTCTTCACATCAATTCAGCTCAAACAATTACTTCAAATGCTTATTAAAAGACAGAGTCCATGTCGTATTGGTAAACTGTAACTTTTAATGGTAGTAGCACAACGGTTGTCTGATATGTTTTGGAAAAGATGGGTCACACAAGTGCGATGACATCACGTCAAAAGTGGACCAAAGAAACCTCTTCAAGACGGAGACTTAGGGCCGATTTTTTTATTCGTAGTTAAACCCAACCAATTGTTAAAAATAGTAACTAATGGTTAAATTTTTGCAAAATATGTTTTTTGATAAATTTATAGTTTATCTAATGATATAATATCATTGCTAATCGTCAAATAATTAACTATTAGTTAAAAAAAAATAACCATTAGATAAACTAACAATTGTACAAAAAACAAATTTTGCCAATATTCAACCATTAGTTACTATTTTTAACTATTGGTTGAGGTAACTACGGATCAAAAAATCGGCCCTTAGTGTTGTACCGCCGACCCTAATGCGCCACGCAATGTGTGGCCACGAGGCATCATAGACATGTGCGTGTGAACTGAGGGACCACACTGGGAATTCGCGAAATGAAAATCCTAGGATTTAGTAGTAGACTTAAAACAATTGTAGAATGAATGTCGAGGTTTTTCCTGGAAAGGACGACAGAGTGCAAGTGGTGCAAGTACGAACGCAGTTAGATTGCCTGAAAAGATCTGTGGCACGCGTCGCTTAGATCTCCTTGAAATAGGGCGGGGCTGTGTAAGCGATGCATCTCGCATAAATACTTTTTACTATAAACTTTTTGGAAAAGGTACTTTACACTTTCTGGTGTTGTCGTGTGTGTTCATTTTTTTGTGTAGTCTGTCATCGTCGATAAAAACGATTGTATCTACAAATGGACTTATAGAATATTACTCTACTATTTTTGTTTGTCATTTTTGCCAGTTAGTCATTTATTCGTTCACATTGTAAATCCGCTATTCTCCTGCACATTGCACGCGGCCGCTACCCTGTGTATCCAATACACTGTATCTGCAGATACAGTGTTTTGAATTAATAAAATTCATTCGATTTCTTTAAGCCTGTTTCATGTTATCGTATTCGCGTTTTTTGACTTTGTATGAAAAGTACTGAGATATTGCAATGCAAATTACAAATAGAAAAACACGGCAATTTAAGATGCAGTGTATTGCCAAAATAATTTTCGCACGTTGCAAGATACAGTGTTTTGTCAGAACATAGTAGAAGGGCCAGCGCGACGCGGGCGCGCCAATCCGAGCGAGGCTAGGCGATCGATCTCAATGATTATTGGTCGATCTGGCTGAGAGCGACGGTGGCGGGGAAGTTAGCTTATTGCTGCGTTGTTGACAAATTGTTTACGCGCCGCGCAGTGATTGACAGTTTTCGTTTATTTCCGAAGTAATTAGTGTATTAATGTGATTATAAGTTCTAATAATGAGTGGTTAAGATAATAAATTGATGATAAAAGTTATCCCAAAACAATGTGCAATATTATAATAACTCTAATTGTGCTACAATGGCGTCTGACTAAACAGGGATGTGCAAAAGGAAAAAGGTACAAACATGGACCGTCCTAGTGTCTGTGTACGTTATGATGACCGTATGGACTCAAGTTTTAGCTGTCGTTTTATCAGACCTGTAATTCCATTAAATGAATCTGAGTACTGCCCAAGCTTGTGTGAAGAAGAACTAAACAGTGATGTGCAAAAGAAAAATGGTACAAACGTGGACACTCCAAGTCTATGTGTACCTCATGATGAACGTATGGACTCAAGCATAGACTGTCGTGATATCAGTCCTTTAATCCTATTAAATGAATCTGAGTACTGTCCAAGCCTTTGTGAAGAAATAGGTGAAGGGAACTACACAGAATTATTAGCTGTGGTTACGTCTTCAATTTCCCATGAATGCCTACAAGCCTCACAATTGGTTCCCAATGACTTAGACAGCCACCCTGACTTGCAAGCAAGTCATGATTTTGTCAAAATCACTACAAACATCAACCGTATTGCCAATATCCGTATATTGGCAATACGGTTGATGTTTGTAGTGATTTTGACATGCTTGTCCCTACCACCAACATCAGGCAACCATGTGTAACTAGTGACATCGACTATGACAAAATTGTACCAATGCCTGAAGTTAATTTGTGTGCATTCAATTAAACGGACTATTACGAGTAAAAACCAAGAATACATAGAAATTTTACAGCCAAAAAAGGCAAAGAGATTGTGAGACCCGAAAGATATTCTAGAAAATCAGAAAAAGAAGCACCCAATGAAACCACCTTGCAGTAACTGTAAGAAGTTATGTACTGAACACATAGCTGAATTGAAAAAAGAAGAAATACATGAACAGTTTTGGAGCATGGACAGACAAAGGTGTCGCGATTTCTTGTCTAGACAGGTGGAAAAGTTACCAACTGTTATCAAAACTGCTGGTTCTAACTCAAGAAGACATAACACATTAGTCTGGACACTCAATGAAAAAATTGTGTGTAAGAAGTTTTTCCTCAGCACATTGGGTTATACAAATGACGAAGCAGTACAAGCGGTTTTCAAAGCGAATTTCATGTCTCGAAATCGAGATCGAAAAATAGGAGCTGCGCAATACCCTCGAGGGCGTCTCCCATCTTCAACAGCTTTTTCCACGTCTTTTCAAGAAAAAATGAGGAACTTTATCTTAAAATATAAACCCGTTCATTCTCATTACAACATTCAACATGCCCCTGGTCGCCGTTATCTTCCAATAGGGGTTACTTTTTTTTCTATTTTTAATGATTTTAAAAGTTACTGTGAAGGAAAATCTATGGAAAAGTGTAGTTGGACTCATTTTCATAAGATGATTAAAGAAATGAACATTTCTAGTGCAGAGCCAGTACATGATATATGCACGAAATGCCAAAATCACAAAATGGCGCATAAGTCAATACCACTTCCTTGGAATTGTGAGGACTGTATTAATTTAGCTCAGCATTTAGAACAAAAGGAACTCGAGAAGAGACTTGAAATTGGTGGCAGAAAAGTACGAACAGAGCGAAGGGAAGAAGTCACTTTACACAGCCGACATGCAGAAGGCAATACAAATGCCATTACTAACAACAGAAGAGTTTTATTTCTCCCGCAAACTCGTTCTTTTTAATGAATCTTTTGTTCCACCAGGAAAAAACAAGACGGCGGTACCTACTCGTATGTATTCTTTGGCATGAAGGTGAAAGTGACAGAAAGGCTTATAATGTGGCTACGACGTATACTTTTTTTTGAGAAATTACTGTCGTGATCAAAAACATGTTTACTTCTTCCTTGATAACTGCAACGCACAGAACAAGAACAAAGTCCTTATATCAGCTTTAGTACGATTAATCAATGATAAGATGACAGAAATTGAAACAGTAACGCTGGAGTATTTTGAGAGTGGTCACACGTTTGTGGCTGCAGACACTGTGCATGCAGCTATTACCAAAAAATTCAAAAAGGCTGGAGAAATCTACGACTTTGACAATTTTGTACACAACATAAAAACGTCGCGAAAAAACATAGAAGTGACTGTACTTAGTCACAAAGATATGATCGTGTTTTCAAATGATTCGAAGCCAGCATATCCAAAAGGTTTTAATATTCATAACCTAAAACTGATACATTTTCATGTTTGCTATAGTTTGACCAAAACCGCTGTACCGCGCCTTCGGTATGTGCGCGGCGAGACGGGGGGAGCAGTGCAGGCCGCTCATTCGTCATCGCTCACGGCATCCCGCCCCCCGCCTCGCCGCGCATTCCTAAGGCGCGGTACAGCAGTTTCGGTCAAACTATAAGAATGATTATGATGAAGGTTTTCAGGAAATAAATTTCTTGAAAAGAAAGGATGCGCAAAACCTATCCGATGAAATTATAATTGGCAAAGGCGATCTACTCCATTCATTATCTAGAGAAGGTGAAGCCAGGGGCATAAGTGAAATAAAAAAAAGAGAATTGTTACTGCTGTGCTAGTTTATGCCTACAACAAGGTCAGTATTTTATAAAAATCTACTTGTGTCATCTGAGCCGGACCTTGATGAACACAATGATGATCCAAGTTACTAATATTGGAGGGAAACTGACTTTTTGAAGGTTTATATCAATGTTAATCATGTTTAATTTTTCAATTTCGTTTTTATTTTTAGCGCTTAGCATATGTCTTAGCTATTACACTATCTTTAAAGAACTGTTAGACTGACTTTGCCAAAGTTAATTTTGATTAATAGGTACGTAATGTTCAGTTTTTCTACTGATTTTCAAGTTCCTATATGAAATTGTAAGACTGATTAGTTTTGATAACAGTTGAAAATGTTATTTTTTTAATTTCGTTTAGTAAATAAAGCAATCATTATGAATTATGATGCTCCAAGATACTTTTTGTTAATTTGACTTACCTGTTTAATTTTTTAGACAAAATATAAAGTTTGTTACCTAACTAATTTAATAAACTCGTTTGTTTTTTTTTTTTGCAATTCTCAATCCATTTGTCTATCTATCAGTTTACTCCCATCTAATATAAAAACCTACTATAACTACGTGCGAACATTTCTAGGCCCGTTTTTACCAAGTCAATACACTGTAACTCTAAAATACAGTGTATTGCCTTAACAATTTCTTCCTTCGCTTCTGTCGACTGTTACGGTAACACAAGTTATCCACGATAATTTATTATGTATATTGTACATACATATAAATCATACTGGGCTTGGTAATTCATAAAATTACGTTTAAATTGATACCAAACACTAAATACTTTCTTAAGAAAATTTTGGAGTTATCTTCGATAACTAAGATAACTAAAAAAAATGAATTTGCCCATTTTCTCAAAATCAGTTTTTCGTAATTACATTGTATTGGATTCATAGGGTAATGGCAGTCGTCGGTGGTTTCATGTATGTATTTACAACTGGAAATTGATTCGCGGAAGTGTCTTGCTATCATTTATTTGCTAACTATACCCTGCCCATTAGGTAAACCGTTTCTTGACAGATGGAACTAGTGATTGCAGCAACACAAAATACATTGTATTATAATGTCTGTAAGAAGCCATAAATAAGATAAGGCAGTTTATATATTTATTTTATTACGCATTTTGAAGTTAACTTTTGCGTAATCTGGAATATGTAAGTTCGACAGCTGTCAAAAAATAGGACAGCCGTGTCGGAGCGTCGACCCACACATCGCGTATCTAACCTCAATTTAAATTAACGCCATCTATCTTCCTCTAAAGGAACTAAATCGCATGACAATTAGTCGTTTGTTTAGGAACGTCAAGTAATAACTTGGGGATGGTTAGTGCGGGGCAATACCCATATGATCGAATTAGTTTTTGAGCGATGGTAGACACTGACAGTTAGGTTGGCTAACCTGAACAAAGGATGGACGCCGCGTGCGACGGTGGAGCGTGCCCTTTTGGTCGGACCGTCAGACTGAGTGGTTGGTTGTTATTCCGCACTAAACTTCCCGCGTTCCTAATTTCTAATCTATCTAGATCTTAGTCAACATAGATTATTTTGTGTTCTAAGTTTGTGAACAGTAATTACAAGTGTAAACCAAAGTGTAAGACGAATCGCGATCAAACATATATACAACATCCCAACATCAATCGTTGGGCAGTTGCTCGCCAGACACAACACCCGACAGATCGGAGGGTCCTCCCTTTTCTATGGAGTATTAGTGAACTTTACGCCCTGTTCCTCATACCTTTATCGAACAATAAGACGTGACGTGACAAAACTGGCCGATGGGACGTACTTGTCTAGTCCAGGTGGTCGTTTTGAGAGACACATGTTGTCCGGTCATGAGTTGAGATGGTCGGAGGGATGCATGATTACAGTGTCTGATGTAAAGGAGACACCGTTACATCAGAACGGTGATTACTGAGACTACTGAGTCATGGGTATTGTGACTCATCAACTACATACATCCTGATCATTAGTTTGGACGAGCTGAAAGAGACGCCAGTGATTGAGACTTTCTCTATTCCTTAATAACTTTAGCGAATGAACGCCCGAACACAGTACACCGGAATAGCCATGCCGGCGTAACAAATGGCGCCTTCTAGATTTGGTTAGAAGTTACTGGAATCATCGAAGAGGTCGGATAAGAGTGACACTGACTGATTACATTCAATGTAGCAGAGCTTCGCATCGATAGGTGCGTTCTGATGACAAATGAGAACTTCAGAGAACTAATACGACCACTTTTGGTTTATCTATCCTACACCGTTATATTTAATACTTTAAGCACATAAATGTACTGAGGCGGACTTAATGTCATATGCGTTTTCTGACAGTCAACCTTCGGGTGATGCAAACATGCACAAAAATTAAAAAATAAATATTATCAATATAATCTTCTGTATTTATTATATGTATATATTTTATTAATATTGATTGCTGACCACCTTCGTGACCGTCAACAGTACCGGCTTTGTACAATTCTCTACCATATTAATCCATGTTCAGGAGTCAGTCTGGGATCAATATTAGGACCTCTGTTTTTTCTTATAATGGTAAATGACATTCCACATCGATTTACATTAATGTCAGACATTCCACAAGTTCTGAATTACTCAAAATATTTTCTCTACGCTAACGATCTAAAATTGTACTCTTAGATACAATCTAGCAGTCTGGGCGACCCTTCAAATGAAGCTTCTCTAGCCAAGGAATCGTTTCGACGACTAGGATTTCTTCTTAGAAACTGTCGTGAGTTTACCAACCATCAAGTTATAAGACTTCTCTCACATTTATGTACTTGATATAAGTAAAATTGATTCTAGCTTTTTGCGTGGAATTTTCATGAGCAAGCCATACCGTTATGATAAAAATTCAAAAAGCATTTTTAATAAAGAAAAGAAGGAAAGAAAAGAAAAAGTAATAATAAAATGTGTAATGTATTTCTACAAACGTCGGTTTGGACTCTATCCACACAATCCAACCAGAATTTTAATGGGTTGTTTAGACGAGCTTTCTATCAGCTTGTAACTGTTTGCTAAATCATACACGGAATACGGATCGATAACCCAACGTTGATTTACGGTGATTGTGATATTGGTGATCATTATGTCTACCCTAGCATTGCAGTGAGTTGATTGATTTGCGCTAGGCCCCACATACTCATTGGACGTCGCGCGTCGTTTACATTATTGTTCGTTCCCTAATGTGATCAAACTCTTGTGATTATTCAGAATACTATTTACTTAATTTACTTGCATCTCCTTGCCCACATACCCACACGCACAAAGGTCTGTCACCGCTGAAGTTCTTTGGTTTCCTACAAAGACATTAAATTATTTACTTAGTTTCCTAAGAAAGCAGTGAACGTTCACACAATAACGGTTGTCCAAATAAAGAGCGTTTTTTGACACTTTATGCCAAATACTGGTGAAAATTACAGATTCTGATGACGCTTATAATGTAACGGGACCGCTGTCCTATGAAACCAAAACTTTAGCAGTAGCTCGGACTAGAGCTCATTGGGTAGATAACTATGACATAAGTTGCAATATGTAGTTCCTATAAGTAGATCTACTACGATTCCGGCTGCTAGTAGTGGAAATGTTCTCATGAACTTTATGCGGTATCAATATTTTAAAAAAAGTATGAAGTTGTTATAAAAAAAAAAACACCGAGCTTGCACTCGTTTCCTTCGAATTCTACTCATTGTGTGTGGTTTATAACCGGCTACGAATAAAATCCTGGATGGTTGTGACTTTTTTCTCCCTCGCTCACGGTTTGCGCACATTCACAATAGCTTGTTGGGTACAAAGACTCGTAATGAATTTAATCATTATGTATGCAGGATTTTTCGGATGTGGCCCGCGGTGTCCCTTCTAGCATTAAGATTTTTATTATCGCATGACATTAAAATTATTGGTCACATCCTAAACTAAGTAGGAGACCTACTACTATCCACCTACGTGTATTACTTTTAATACTAGTGGCCCGATCCAGCTTCCATCGGGTAATAAAATACTATGACAGGGAATTTAAGTATGTTTTACTAATCAAACTCAAACTCTTCAAATAAACCAATTACAGGCACTTTTGAATTGTCAAGGTCGGTCAGTCAAAAAGATGAAGCTAGTTCCGTAATCATTAATCCCTAACCCAACCACAGTCACAATGCTATAAAACAGAACAAAAGGTTGGGACTCGAAAAAACCAGCTGCGGATCTAACGGGTTTATCAATATAAAATCTGGGGAGCAGAACCCAATGTTCTTTCTCACAACCGGCATGTCTCTTTGTTTCACAGCTGGTGAATTTGCGTGCCCAATGTGTCGATCCGCACACGCAAAGCAAGACGACATCGCCCTGAATGAAAAATGTTGAATGATATCGGGATGCCTAAAACCGACCCCACCCAATGAACTCTTCGAGTTGCCACCAGCAGAATACCAAATTCAGCACCTTCTACGACCTCAAATAACTACCTTAGAGTGAAATCCCGTACGCAAAATACGCGCATTGACGTGGAGTTGCGGACACCAGCCAGTATTACGGTGAAATCACCAAGACGTGAAAAAATATCAGCCGCACCTATTAATAATAAATCCGTGGATAAATCACAACTCCTTAAAATAGTACAGTAGGTATAAAATTGATCGCTCTAAAAACAGATATCACGAATTTATTACTTTTTTGGTACACAGAGGGCCAATATGTCATTGAACAGTTGTCCGATCTGGCAAGAAGGTCAAGCTTATTTCGGTATTGACATCTTTCAATTCTCGATCGGCATAGCTATTCACAAAGGTACGATTCGGTACCGTATCGACAGTAGCACTTATTCGATAACCTGAAGGCCAATTTATTCTCGTAATTTAAAACGTTAAAAATCTAGTCGCAGTCTCATCTCGGCGATAATAAAATGTCAAAAACTTTAAAATGACTAATTAAATGATTTCTAAGCCTAAGGACTAGCAAAACGCTATTCACAGATCCGTGCCAAAAGGTTTTTTTCAACTAATTGTATTGGTGCGTTTAGGCGGAAAGCTACAAAATGGTAGCCTGGCTATGGACAGAGTATCTACCTCGACGCGCGAATCGTGGATTTAAAGCTATTTTGAAATCGAGATCGTAGTTAATAATGTCAGTGTATTTAAGACTCCGTAATGTCGCATTGCGAGCAATCAACCGTAGGCAGCTTGTTATTAATCCGTAGCTATTTATCGTCAAGACTTTGCTACATTAATTTAACGTCATAAGAATTATATCGTTCCTAAGCAGAGCTACGAAAAATCGCGTGTTGACGCGACTGTCTAGCTAGTGGTAAATCGCGTCTGTGTGAGAGTAGTCTTTACCGGCCTTCTTGCATCTGAGATATTAATTATTATTGGTGAAACTGGTCGTCGGCGACATAGCTGTCTACCTTAATTAGCAGCGAGCAGGTTCAAAATGCTTACAAGTTTATACATTCTATATTGAAATAGGTTTAAAAAGCTATTCTTGTATCCAGACATCTATAAAAAAACAACTGTTTGTAAGTACAGACGGCAGCACATCAAGCTACTACAATCTCTCAAATTTCTTTAATAGATTTTCAACTTTATCGCTAAAGTATTAAGGTTCAAGGTTGATTGGGAAAATGTGACAGTGTCGGGTAGCTTGACCTGCTAGCGTCTGTGCACACGACGACTTATCAAACTATAGATTTCCAATTGTAGCTGACCTCGCATTGTATAGGCTTTTCGTACAATGAGAAGACAGCTTATACTGGAAATGTGTAGCTTTATATCTCGTCGTCCGTACGTGTTTAGAGTAATTGTGCAAGGATCTTTTGGCGCGAGGCCAAAATTGGAACTAACGCCGCCATCTTGCTTTTTTAATTCTATTTAAAATTAAATTCAAATTCTTTATTGTGAACTAAGCGTAGAATTGTGAAGATGTTAACCATAGGTAGGTTCTTAGAACTTAGTTGCCTGTTAGGGTATTGCAATTTAAATGGTTATAATTACAAATTTAAAAAATAATAATATTATGAATATACATACTCAACATTACAGATAAAGAGTTTACATTATTATTATATTAATTATCATTATTCATACATTTAATATCATATCATACTATTCTTTGATACAATTTATATCACAATATATTCAGTATCAACAATCATTTTGCAGTGTGTGATGTTTTATTGCGTAGGTATTGTATTTTTTTGTCTACTGCTTGTTAATGTGTCATAGCTACTGATGTTTGATTTAACTAAAATTGAGGCCTCGTAGATATATACAGGGTGACAGGGAAACTCGACGTGTTCCTTCCAGGGCGTGATAGTGTGACCCATTTGCAACAATTAAGTACCCCATAAAGCCTAGGCGAAAATTCACGGAATCCGAGAAAAACCGACTTTCATGTTTTTTTGAAAATTTCTAGGTTAGGGCTAGGCTAGGTTCTATCAATCAATTATCGTTTTACTTATAGGAGTAGGGTAGGAGTAGTGTAGGAGTAGGTTAGGAGTAGGGTAGGAGTAGTGTGGGAGTAGGGTAGGAGTAGGGTAGAGGTAGTGTAGGAGTAGGGTAGGAGTATGGTAGGAGTAGGGTAGGAGTAGTGTAGGAGTAGGGTAGGGGTAGGGTAGGGCTAGTGTAGGGGGTAGAACACCACGCGAACGAAGTAGCAACGGGCAGCTAGAAATAATTTATATGGCAAAACAACGTTTGCCGGGTCAGCTAGTAGTTAGTAAACTTCTTACTTTAACTTTTAACTGTTTGATATTTTAGAAAATTTGGTCAGGTACATCAATAGGTGTGTTAAAGTATTAAGTAGCCAATGAAATAGCTATGAAAGTCACTCAATTAGAGAATTTAGAGATAAGTGATATTTAGTGACGAATTCTAGGACATTTTCAAAAAAACATGTAAATCGGTTTTTCTCGGATTCCATGAATTTTCGCCTAGGCTTTCTGGGGTGCTTAATTGTTGCAAATGGGTCACACTACCACGCCCTGGAAGGAACACGTCGAGTTTCCCTGTCACCCTGTATAGCAGGGAGGGTTAATATCTTGAGGTTTACATGACTCTGTTTGGTGTATCCCACATATTGATCTGGTACACTTTTTTGTGCCTTGAATGCAATTTCTTTCTCAGTTGAGTATCCCCAATATAGTATCCCATAAGATAGAGTAGATCCCACATAGGCATGATAAGCACTAAGTAGTGTGGTTTGGTTAGATAATTTTTTGAGCTTGTAGAGGGCATAAGAGAATTGATTTAGTTTGCTACATACACTATTTACACCTGTTTTCCATACCAAATTAAAATCATATAGATACCTAAAATTATTTGTCTATTTCACAAATTTTTATCAACAACGCCCAGGGGGGCGTTGTTGTTGTTGGGCATTTACAGGGAGGGCCCTGTAAATGTCATTCTAGCGCCAAAAGATTCATGTACCTCTCTAGTTGTTATCAGCATTGTATTTTGAAGCAACTGAAGTGAAATCTGACTTCGGCTCAATGACTGCAATACTGATAAGTATGGATCAGTGGCCACACGAGCACAGAATGATTAGGTTTACCCAGTCACTAACCAAAACTAAAAAAGTAGAACAAACTACACTAATAAGAGTTATAAAACATTAAAAAAACAGAAAGAAATAAAACAATTTAAAGATGAAACTTTACAATAATTTTTGAACTAGAAGAAACCAAAACAAAAATCAATGATAATAGGGGTTAAAGTATAAAATTGCCGTTTTATTGTAATAGGTACTTCGAATTGACATAGAACCTTCATGGTTTGAGATTTTTGATTGAAACTTTTTTCACATGGTACCTATGAAGTTCTTCTTTTAAAAAATGTGCAACATTCGATTATCGACTTTCAGTTGTTTTTTTTTTATTCAGCTTAGACAAGAAAGATGGATACTTCGAAAATTCGAGGTATTTTTTAATACGAGTTCCGACGAGGAACTAACGCGGCAGAAACAGCTCGCAATATCAATGTTGCGTTTGGAGAGTGGACGCTTTGGTGATGGAAACTTTGATTTGAAGAACGAACCACGTGGAAGACCGCCCACACAGGCGAATAACAATTAATTGAAAGAGATGGTGGAAGCCGATCCGAACCAAACTACCCAGGAATTAGCGGCATGTTTTAACGTTACCTTACCAACAAAATTGACTCATTTGCGTCACATCAATAAAATAAAAAAATATGAGAAATGGGTGCCTCATGATTTGACTGATCTGCAGAAAGAAACGCGTGTTGAAACTTGTGTTACCTTGTTGAATCGATACAGAAATGAAGGAATATTGGATCGAATTGTGACCTGTGATGAAAAGTGGATTCTTTACGATAACCGTAAGCGAAAAATGCAATAGCTGACCCCAGGTCAAACGCCGCAACAGTGTCCTAAAGCAAAGCTTACCAATAAAAAGGTAATGGTAACTGTTTGGTGGTCTCAGCATGGTGTTATTCACTATAGCTTTTCCGATCTGGTCAAGCAATAACGGCAGATGTCTACTATGCCGAACTCCGAACAATGATAGCAAAACTAACAGTGAAACAGCCCCGACTCATGAATCGATCTTCACCATTATTGTTCCATGATAACGCGAGACATCATACAGCACGAGAAACCGTTTTAACTCTACAGGAACTGCAATTAGAAACCATTCGTCACCCTCCGTATTCGCCAGACCTTGCTCCAACGGACTACCATTTTTTTCGTGAGTTGGACAATTTTCTACGTGATAAAAAGTTTTCTTCTCAGGAGGCAGTACAAAATGCTTTCACACAGTTTGTCGAATCTAGATCACGAGAGTTCTATCGCAAAGGCATAAATTACCTTCCTATTAGATGGCAGTAATGTACAGATAATAATGGTAATTATTTTGATTAAATAAATATGTCAAATTAAAAAAAAACGTATTTCAATTTTTCAGTACAAATCGGCAATTTCATACTTTAACCCCTAATATTAACAAAAGCCTACATAAAACAAGCACCAAAACCAGTAACCACAAAAACAAAAAAATATCAGAGCGCTCTAAAGCTCTCATAGAGAGAAGACAATAGATTAAAAAAACCGAATTTAAAACAAAATCGATGAAAAACGTACTTAAAGCATTATACTCGTATAAGCTTACCAGTAAATACATGAGAAACGACTACCAGAATCACAGAAAGAGACCCCTACAAAGGCATCTGAAAACCACTGGAAGCTTTAGAAAGGCATCTGAAAAAGCTTAAAGAAAGATCGTAAAGAAATACAAACACAGGTGACTCGGATCGACAGCTTGGACAACCTAGAATAACCTCTCATAGCAGCACTGGCATCACTAAATGAAGAACAGGATAAACAGAATACCATAAACTCAAATGGCCAAGTAGCATGCCAGATACGAATATAGTGAGCAGTGACATCATATCAAAACAATATTTTCGACCCTTTTAATCTAATGACAGGGCAAGGCTTTCACAAAAAGTACCTCCATAGATTCCATGCAATATAAACCAGTCTCTTAAAATTTGGTATCACGGCGATTGATATTGGTATCCAAACACTTTTCTTCGTGGCATACCAGGACTACTAAAAATTCTTAAATTAATTTTATTCTTTAAATCTTCTTTTTTTCGACATCTTCAACCAGGTACATTTCAGGTCACACCAAATATAAAATAATATGATTTGTTAGCGTAGGTACCCTTTTTTTTACACAAATCTTAAATTTTTTTAGGATGTTCAATTACCTTTTTTTTTTTTTTATCTGGTCGGGAAATCATCAAATGACTCCTCCCGCTCTGGGTGGAGCAGAAGTCAGACTTTTACTGACTAAAACCCACCCGTGTTCCTTCAGTTGCCTGTGCCAGGGGCCACGGTATCTCTTTCGAACAACCCGCAGCCCCGGCGGCATCGGCCCTAGCGGACCCCGTCAGTTTCTGCTGACAGCTCTTTGAGGCGCGCGTGGAACACAACGCGCCGTCGACCCGGGCCTGGTCCTTACCGGGCGGCGAGCTGCCCATAGCTCGCCGCCCGCAAGTCCGCGCCTACGGTGGCCGGGAGTCGGCTATTGACTCCCGTCCAGGGCGTCTCCTGCGGCGGCTAGGCGCGCGAGGGTGCAGCGATTGCCTCTCCCTCACGCGCTCCGCCTCCTCCTTCGCGAGCATTACTGCTTCAATTAAGTTCAATTACCTGGATCATCAATTTCTAACACTAGGGCTGCTCTTGATGCATACTGTTGCAACTGTTTGGTGGGTAGACGTACTGTCGGCTAATGTGCACATGTACCTTTTTTTTGGATGGGAAATCGTCAGATGACTTCTCCCGCTCTGGGCGGAGCTAGAGGGCGGGCGTGTCAGACTTGTAATGACTAAAACCCACACGTGTTCCTTCAGTTGCCTGTGTTAGGGGCCACGGTATCTCTTTCAAACAACCCGCGGCCCTGGCAGCCATCGGCCCTAGTGGACCCCGTCAGTTGGTGCTGACATCTCTTTGAGCGCGCGTGGAACACAACACGCCGTCGATCCGGGCCTGGTCCTTACCGGGCGGCAAGCTGCCCATTGCTCGACGCCCGCAAGCCCGCGCCTACGTTGGCCGGGAGTCGGTTGTTGACTCCCGACGTACAGGGCGTCTCCTACGGCGACTAGAGATGTGAGGGCGCAGAGATTGCCTTTCCTTCACGGGCTCCGCCTCCTTCTTTGCGAGCATTACTGCTTCGCAGAAGGAGGTGACGGCTTCCCATGCACTCTCGGTGCACATGCACCTAATGTCTGTAGAGTGGTATTCATCTTTCGCACGGTATCAAAATGAGAGGTGGAGCGATCGGCATTATGCAACTTTTTGTTCGGTAAACCAGAATGCGTGGTCGGGCCGACAGGGGCTGCCTTCGGGTTTTCTGAACAAAAAGTGGTGCGCGACGATCGCTGGGTCAAGCGTCGAGTGACTAGAATTATTTTCATTTTGTTTTTAACAGTAATCTCAGTAGATATTTCTTGATACACCAAGTATCCGTTGTCCACGCCTCCTTTGTGACGTTACTAGTCTGTTGAATGAACAGGAAACGGCGCCGCCGGCGTGAACCATAATGTTGGGTATTGTGGGCGCATCACATATTATGCGCGTGACTGACCGCGGGGAGGGCACTCAGCCAGCTCACAGACGCGCTCCACTACGGGCATTTCTTAGTACGGTCTATAAACTTTGATCATTGCTACTTATGGTATTACCTATTAATACCTATTTTAATACAGCCTACTTCTTTTATTCTAAAGTCCCGATTGAGCCCATTCAAGTATCGGAGAGTTGCGACCCATGTATCATAGACGTTTTGCGTACAGACTTGAGACGATCTCGAAGATAGTGCCTTTGCTTAAAATAGTTGTTATCTACCGAGATTACCTCTACTTATTATTATGATCCAAATAGAATTCAGCCATTAACTCTTAAATCATGTCTTTATTAGATATATCCATTTGCGGCAACTATTCAAATTGTACAACTTTCTTTTGCCCGCGGGGACGTTCTTACTACCGGGTAGTACCGGGACAAAACTATCATAATTATGTCCTAACCTAGGCCATAGTGTACCTGAGTGGCTTCCTTATCAGTTCAGCTGTTGAGGCGTGAAGAGGTAACACAGACAGAAGTATCTACTTTCGCATTTATAACATTATTAGTATGGATATGGATGTGGCATTATCTCTAAGCAATTCGGCATGTGTATTTATAGTGATTATCTCAAATGGATAAAAAATATTGATGTCGGCCCTTTTCGGGGTTTTGTTTTTAAATCAGCCATTAGCTCTAACGGCTGGTTTACATATTCCTTAGGTAACACTCGCGATACACGGTACAGGATACTTAAACAAAATAAATGTCAATTTTCATCGTTTATTTCATTTCTAACATGCAATCATATTTAAATTAATTGAATTACACAACACCGATACATATAGGCAATGGTAAAGCAATGGGATTTTACACATAGCGAAAAACTTGTTTGTTTCGTACGCTAAACCAGCAAGTCTTGGATCATCCACGTTTTTGAAAGCATAGGTCACAAAACGACAAGAAACAAGTAGGTTATCATAATAATCATATAGGTAATATCAGATCTCATAATCAAATCAATTAGGTTAATACAAACAATATGATAGAAAGCCACTTATGCACTTACAAGTGTGCATAATCATAATCAGCAGTTCTATTCTGTAAATATCTCACCGTAAAAACTTAGGTGAAGTGAGCTGTCTTTCCACCTGATGCTACGGGTCGCTACGGATTAACAGTATTAACAGCTCATTTGAAGTTCACTTCACCTAAGTACTCAAGGTGAGATTTTTACAGAATCGATCGGCAGATCCTATAACGTTCCCACTACACAGGTCTCTCTGTGAAAGGGAGTGGGCTTTAATCCCCCAAGTGGGCCCAGTGCGGGTTCGTAGATGTCACACGTCTTCGAATTTCTGTTTCTAGGACATGCCGGTTTTCTCACGATGTTTCCCTTCACCGTTTTGAGAGCAGTGGTGATGAAATTAAATACACAAAGTGCCTGGCCGGGTTCGAACTCACGACCTAAAACTTGTAAGTCGGGGCCGACACCACTGCATTGACTAATAATAACTCAAAATAATAAGATTTAACGATTTTGTGCGTAACAAGTTCAAAACAATGAATCCGTTGTGCACTAACAAACTATAGGTCGAAGAAACATAACAGGACTGTCTCATTGTAAAAGGGGTTATAAGCCGTTTTCACTATCACAAATATGAATACATGAATAAATACTTATAATATATAGCAATAAGTTTATACCAAAATATTAAAATTGTGCATAAATAATAAATTATTTGCTACAAGAACGTACTTATATCTAAGATTTAAATAAACAACAAATGCCGATAAAGATTATACCTAACGGTTTATAATTTAAAAGCAAACGTTAACTGTGACAATGAACAATAATATTGAGTGTAAAAAGACCCTTAGAACAGCTGAAACCTATGCAAACTGTGCAAAGGTCGCACGGATCTTCTGATGTGGAGACAATCATGTCAAAAGAGATCTGCAGTGCGATTCTGTAACCATCTCACCGTGAAAACTTAGGTGAAGTGAGCGTGGAGTGAGCTGTCATTCCAAATAATGCTAGGGATTGACACTACTGACAACTCACATCAAGCTAACTTCACTTGAGTTTTCACGGTGATATTTTTACAGAATCGACCGGCTGAACCCTAATAGCGTAACACACTAACAATCACAATTTGAATAATTTTGAAGGATATTGCTAATCCATTCGTTTATATGTCCGAAAAATTTGTCTGTTCAACAATGTAAATAACGCAATGAATGTCGTTAAGATGTTAAAATGAAAGATTGCTACTACTAGTGTGTTACGCGTTAAATGTTTCATACATTTATTAATAACCTTTCAGAATAAATTCTCTAAATGCTAGTGAAAATCAGAACAAAATATTTAAAAAAAAATTTTGAAGAAATACAGTATTCATACACACAGACAGCGTGAAAAGCGACTTTGTACTATTTATATATTAACAAAAACAGCTGGCATCTGCACTGTAGCATGTAATGATTGTAACAATTGCACGCTTGCACGTGTAGGATCAGATCGTACTGGCTAAGGAGGCCCAGTGCAAAAAAATTGTCGCATATTAGGGAAGAATGATGTGCCTGTGTAATTTAAGGATATTTTTACACCCATTATCAAAGCCATTTTTATACACAATAGACATTAAAGGAAATACCGAAAGTGTTAATGTTAGTAGTTAGGTATCAAACAGTTAGGTATTTACTACATTAGATAAGATCAGAATAAGATATTATGCATATGTTACTGTGAATGTTAAGGATGCACCGTTGTACAGTGACCTTCAAAAGTCAGTTGATATTTTTCCACTTCAGCTGTGATGACACATTATGATATAAATTAAAAAATAATCAGTCACTCCTAGGGGATTACTTGATTATTTTTAAGATAAGTCATAGCTATTAAGAATTAGTCAATTAAAACGTTATAGCAGTTCAAACATTATGATCACTAGAATCTTAAATCATAATGTGGTGTGTCAAAGCTGAAGTGGAAAAATGTCAACTAACTTTTGGAGACCAGTTTGTCGACGCCAATCACCAATTTCGATGGTGTAAGTCAGAAATTGTTTCATTCATTTACTTGAATCGTACATACATCGATGAATGTTAACTTACACCAAGGCAATTTTAAGCATCTTAGATGAACAGCGCTTTACAAATTACGTGAATGTTAACACACGCCAGTGTTTGTTTGGAAAACGAGATATTCTTGGCCGTTCTTCTTCATGGAGATCTACGTTTTGGAATGGGCTGCTTCAACTTTCTGGCTAATTGACAAAGTCTTTAACAATTCAATAGTGCCTGTAAATTGTTTAATTGAAATAAATGCTTTGAATTTCGAGATGTCATATTATTCTCTCTTTTCTTCGCAATTAAAACAATTTCTATATATTTATGATTTTATGTATTGTAACAATTCGTGACTTGTTTTACAATAACGGTCCATAACTTCTGCTTCTGTAGATAACTTTTTTCTAATGAATAGTCATCATAATGAAGATTAATCAAGTCGTCCAAGTATATCCAAGTTAACATACACTGGTGATTGAACGAATACGTCACGAGAAGAATAAATTACAATCATTCACCAGCTAGCTTGGCAGTTGTTAAATGTTAACAGACAGTAGAGTATCTTAAGACACACTAAGCCCCGAACATTCATAGTAGCATATATATTTGTTCATTAAAATTTACAACAGTTACGAGACAACAGGAGAGTACGATGACGATTTTAATAAACAGGTTAATAAACAGGGTAACGATAATGATGAAGCCAAAAAGCATACATTAGTTACACGAGTACCTAGGGCCACCTTTCCACGAGAGATGTGCGAGGTAGCTAAGCGGTAAGCGAGGTTCAAGCTAAGCTACGAAATACGTCTAGTTCCATCAAGATTAAGTTGTGTAGCGAGGTGGGTAAATAAAGATGTGCTTTATACCCGAGTTAGCTCCGTGTTTACTGAGTTGTTTACCCAGCTCTGCACCACATAACTCGCGCAACCTTAGCCCGCATCTCACGCTTCAGCGAGTCCCAATGCAAAACACCACCACCCTCCCCTCCCCCAGAGTCCCTTTTCCACCAGATCTAAACTAACCTATGAAAATCAAACTATCCTATTGGTTGATGTCATACACTTCTCGCTACGTATCTTAGCAGATCTCTTCTGGAATGGCAACAAACATACACACTATGCACATAAGTATATAGTTTGTTGATTAGTGCTACCTATGTGAAAACAAATAATATTTTTTTTTTTTTTTAAATAAGCGACATTAATATCAAATAAATATGGGTAGTGTGAATAATAACATACTTTATACATAACAATTCAATTAATATAACACCGTCAGTGACAAAACAATTTAGGTAAACGTAAGTACATATCTATATTAATAATACTTGATGTTTAGGGAATGCTTGAAATATGACTAACTAATAAAACAAAGAAACTAGGCTAACTTCGTACTATAATGCTCCTGATACTGTACACCAGGACAGTACAGTTAGGGCCCTATCCCACTAGAACACCAGTGGCGGCGCAACCATGGTCGCACTTCCAAAAATGTATGGTTGGTTGCGCAACCGATTGGATGCCAGGTGAGATACCCACCATAAAGCTGTGTATATTTTGCTGGTAGCGCGACCATGGTTGCGCTGCCATGGTGTCCTAGTGAGATAAAAGCCTTAGAGATAAATGCCAGTACATTAATACAACACAAAATTATAATTTTATTGAGAAACTACTATTTTCAAGGGAAACCTGCACCTTAATTGCGTAAAATGCTTAGAGTTTAAAGGAATTGCTTCATGTATGAAAAATTAGTCTGCTTTCAATACATCACTATATGCCCTGTCCAGTAGGTAAACCGTTTTTTGACAGCTGCCTTAGAACGAAACTATTCAAGATTACGTAAAAGTTAACTTTAAAATTCGTAATAAATTAAATATATAAACCGTCTTATTTTATTGAATTATCTTATTTATGACTTCTTACAGACATTATAATACCGTGCGTGTATCAATTGTGACAAAAAAAATATAATTATTATGCGTATTCCATCTGTCAAAAAACGATTTACCTAATGGACAGGGTATAAAAATATGTATTTTATTGGATCAGTTTACAACTGATGCAGACGTTTATTATGTAACAAAAACATTTGGCACAGTTTTATTTTAATGTATTGTTGTCAACACGCAAAATGTTAGCATTTTATTCGAATAACTGTTTCCCACGTTCGTCAGGAACAGTAGGTAAACCGCACATGAATGGTTACACTCTTACCACTTAAATCGCCCTAACTGCTACGACATAAAGGCGCTGTCAATGTCAAATTGTCACCACAGATGTGCGTTTCACTATACCATTTCAACTTACTTAATATTTAATGTTTGTTTAATAACAAGGAATACAGATATGGAAAGGAACAATGGAATAAAAACAGCTAAAACATAAATAATTGAGGAATGCATCAGATATTAGGAATATAAATTTGGAATACTAGAAGTGGATTGTTCAAATTAATTTAAGCTGCTGACATAGGTGGTTGTTTACACTTAACCGTGTTATAGAGAGGCGCATATTGTCAAGTAACAAAAAAATATCTATGGTGTTGGAGCAGATTTTTTGTTGCACACAATCTAAACTTAATTTAGGCTATTTCTATCTTTTTCTGTATCTTTCTTAATTCAGCTCGCATGCATAAGTATATCACAAGCATTCAATTTTTTTTTTAAGATTTAAGACCATTCTCGAAGTAAATGCAATGCAAATAGCCAAATGTTAGAACGAGCAAAGAATGTTGGTATTATCTAAAAACCTAAAACGAATTGGCCGTTAAGTAATTTTCATTATTTTCTCAAATAAACTACTTATAATAACAATACAATTGCCATAGTATAGCTGCATACAGTTAGACCGGAAGACCGACCCCAACACAATTGTGAAAAAACTAGGCAGATTGATTCATTAGCATAGTATTGGAATGTTTTCTATTTTCTGAAAGTCAGCTCAAAGACTACCTGCGGAGCCATTTTTAACGCCTGGAACATACATAAACCATCAAATTACATGTAACAGATAACAATCAACATAAAAATCTAATAGTCAAAAATACAACAGAGTTAAGGCTGCGCTAGTCGACGAGTTCGTGGGCTAAAACGCGTGCTGTCTCGCCTAATGTCGTGTGAATAAGCGAGAAGCACGATAATTTATACCGAAAACGTAATGAACGGACCCATGGGGTTATTGTCATAAAACTTACATGTAATGTAAAATAAAATGATGAATGTTTAAATTATGCCTGCACGAATTTTATTTTGGAGATTTAATACTCTGTATGTTACTTATTTACGCCCTAAGTTGCGTTAAATGAGTGTTGAAATGCTTTCAAATTGCTTTCGAGGCACGTAACTTTCAAATTACTTTTTATCTTACAATTCAGCTTACAGACATCGATAACGACGAGACATCTCGATAATAATTCTTAAGGTTTTGGACGTCCGATGCCAAACATTCGAGTAATCAATACGTTTATATGGAAAATATGCCAACTAGCAGCACCCTTAATAAATAAATATAGGAGTAACATGTTTCTTAACAGACACTTTTATAAAGTAGTAAACATTGGTTTTATTGTTGAACACACATTGCCGTTTAATATACGGTACATAAATAGCTTATTTACATCAGTCAATAACTGCAGAATGATATTATGTCTAACGAAAAGCGAGTGGCCTAGTAAAAAGGCATCAACAGAAAATTTTGAATTAAAATTGCATGAACACATTTTGTTTTACACATTCTGCACCTACAACTATAATGTTTCTAATAGAAACCACGTGACCAAATTTTAAAACAGACAAAGGTGTCTTTTGGGGTTTTCCGCTATGTTGTAAATTTTATTTAAATTTTAATAAAGTTTGTAATTCTACTAATAAAATTGGCAACTGATTGGAAGGAAAGAGGCATTGTCCTCGGCGAGACGAGATTGATAAAATCAATACTGTGCGTAAATATAGCTACGAAACCCTTCACTGTGGTCCTCCACGCACATGAACGGTTTTTATTTTACTATGTAAAATAAAAAATGCCATGAACATGAAATGCCCTAGTTTTTGATATCTCTCCTGCAAAAACAGCCTACTGAATAGCGCTGACAGCGAGTGGTTAGGCGGGCACAGTCAACCTCATTACGGCATAAAGGCGCGGTCAATGTCAAATTGTTACTGCTGACTTGCAGTAGATTGTACTAATTTTGACTTTTACTCGGGTGTTTATTTACAAACGATGATTAACGTTAAGTGACATTCAAACTTCAAAAATGTATTGTTAAACAGTCGCGAATCACTACGTAACTTTAAGCAACGCTTATAAATAATGGGGTTTATGGATATTGATCATTATCAAAAAGTGCTACCTGTGATGATAGTGAGCTGATGATGATGATATGTGAGGAAAAGCCCTTATTGGTATGGTTTCATCGTAGATCAGAAGATGTTATAGTCTTTGTTTTCCGTTATGTCCTTTGATTTTGTTAAATGTGGCTTTGTATCGAATAATGTAAACAAGCTATTACACACATTTGATTTTACCTCAAATTTAGGGTTTCCTTACTAATAAGCAGCACGAACTCAAACCGGCTGGCATCTTCGCAAGTTCAGAAAAGCAGATTGATCGTCTAGCGAAGTCGATTTTTTCACAAAACACCTGCAATTGAAAAATGTCATGGTTTAGAACGAGGTACTGACCAAGAACTCTCTGATTCTTAATACTATGGCTATGGGGATTATTTATAAAGATTGCTGTAAGTTAGAAAAGGGCAGTGGTAACGGCCGCTGCTGGCGTCCCACTGCTGGGACACACGCCTCCTCTCTGTGAGAGGGAATGGGCCGTAATCCACGCAGGCTCAGTGCGGGTTGGCGGATGTCCCATATCTGCGAATTTTTAGTTCTAGGGCATGCCGGTTTCCATTCAAAGCAACAATTATCAAGATTCTGGTCTCGCTACCGGGACACTGGCGAAGTAGCGTCACACTAAGAATATTCCAATATCCACCTCTTGACAAGACCGATTTTGACAAATACGGCGAGGAGACAACCTAATGTTAAGGCTAAGCAGTTGGTTTTGAAGTTATAATCGTAACACCAGGTCCTTGTTACCGATGAAACTGTCAGGAGGAGACTACACGAAGTCATCCTTCATGCTCGTAGACCACTTCGGATACCAGGGCCTGCAGTCTCGACATAGATAGCAACGCTGTCGCAAACTACCGATCGCTAAATAATACCGAAAATAATCGCTTGTCGTAACGATCCTTCCGACAAACGCAATTCTCTACATCCGAGATACCGCGCAAAATCGTAAAATAACTTAACTTAAAGTCCGGCGTTTCAAAATTCGCCAAAGATGTAAACAACAATGGCCGCTCGAAATTGTCTATGGTATCGATGTTACGATTTTTTTTACTAGTGTTTCATCAGTATTTTTTATATTGAGATATATTCATAAGTTAAGTTTGATTTGATTTTTAATAAAGTTGAAAACTTGATTTGCGGTTGTGTTATTTTAGTAATTTTCAATAGAAAAGAATAGATATATGTGTATTTAATTGCAAAGAATGTACATATTGAAAGCAGTTGTTACAGTGTTCGAACCTGTGAGGAATCCATGTACATTCTACCTAATTAATTAACCATGCAATTTTTGTACATTTAAACAAATTACAAAAATTAAATACTTGATATGCACACAAGTCTCTTGTAAAGACGTCCACTGCTAGACATAGGCCTGTCCCATGTACCTCTACTTCGACCGGTTCTGTGCTTCTCGCATCTAACGAGTTCCTGCGGCCTTCACAAGGTCGTCGGTCCACCTTGTGGGAGGCCTTCGAACGCTACGTCTTCCGGTACGCGGTCGCCACTCCAGAACCTTTCGGCCCCATCGGCCATCTGTTCTGCGAGCAATGTGCCCTGCCCACTGCCACTTAAGTTTGGCAATTCTTCGGGCTATGTCGGTTACCTTGGTTTTCCTGCGGATCTCTTCATTTCTGATTCGATCACGCAGGAAAACTCCAAGCATAGCCCTCTCCATTGCCCTTTGGGTGACTTTAAGCCTTCTAATAAGGCCCATCTTCTTCTATTGTGAGCGACTACTTTCAAACACGTTTCGTTTCTAAACAGTGTCTAGATTATAAGAATGTGTGCATTTCGGAACCTATGCATAGTATGCATAGGACATATAGTATAGCATAGTATGCATATGGACTTAAAAGCCTCATCGGTACATACACACAGACACCTTCGAATACGCCCATTTCGCTTAATTTTTGTTTTAGTTACTTGCAAACACCCAAAAATCATAATTAAAATGCTACCGAATCACTTTGCAGGCTGTCAAAAATGCACGCAAAATAAATTCGTAAACATTAAGAAAATCGTAAAGTTTGCGACCAAGCTCAGTAAAATACCGATGACAATCAATGACTTTGAGAGTCGAGGCTACCAAATATCGCTAGATTCGGATTGACAGGACTTTGCGACCGAATTCGGTCGTAAAGCGATCGCAATGAATGTCGAGACTGCAGGCCTAGCACTACGACGAGGCAATCGCGGACGAAGATTAGAACGGGCAAATGAACATTATGTGCTTAATATATACTTTAATGATTTAGGTCCACTTGCATTAAATATCACTAAGTACGTTTATCCATAAATATATTTAACACAGCATTCTGTCTCGGTCATTTTCAAACGATTTACAGTGGTGCAAGCTAATTTTACTATAATTAATGCTTTTAAAGAAAATTATTTACCATGGTTCTTCATAAAACTACAGAAAACATACCTTGAATGCTTCAGGTATTTCCTCAATAGCCCTGTGTATGAGCGTTCCATTAAAATAAAGACAATTAGCTGCTTCATCTTCTGGCACTGTCAATGTCTGATATGTAAAGGTGGCTTCACGCTCGATTCTCTTAAGCAACTCTTTGGCCTCCTTACTGGCACTAACACATAGAATGTCAGAACCTGCTACGGTGATGTAGTTCTTTAACCCTTTAGCTCCTTTAGAAATCTGTAATAAAAAGGTTCAGTCAAAACAGCAGCAACCTCTAATTTCCTAGATTTTAGAGAGATGGCTTGTGATCAGGATCACTCAGGAGATAGGTCGATTTTTTTTTTTGTTTAAATTGACTGGGTGGTAGCAGTTCCATAACTAAATTATAAATGTCTTGCCATGCAAATGCAACATCAATATTAACATTTTATTGAATTATTTAATGACTTCTTTTGAATACAATGTTTTATTTCTTCAGTATTAAAAAAAAAAGCCGATCAATCTATGCATATTTTTCCACTGCGACTGCGAGAGATGATGGGCACGCAGGCCTGGTGTGGCTTGATGGATGTCAAGTCTTTAAATGTTTGTTTCTTATATCCCTATTTCCTCACAATATTTTCATGCACATACAACTGCTATGTCAATTCAATGTTTATTAAATTATTGTACCTTCACTGGAGTGCAGGGGAATTCAGGAAAAGCTTCAGCAACAGCACTTGCTCCAGCCTCATTTGTTCTCTCAGATATACCAACAAAGAACTCTCGACCTGAAATTCATCAAGAAAAAAATATTTAAGGATTTATGAATACCCATAGAATGTAGAATTTTCCATCATACATATGGTTGCGTCTATAGATTGAACAAAGATAAGTATATTAATAATGGCTCAAGGCATACTGACATAGACTCGAAACGAGGCATAGCGTTAAATTCTACGCAACCAAGGTTGCTGGTGCTACTGCCTAAATAAGGGACTTGCTCGCACCGACTGCGTCTGCCCATACTTCTGTATATTATAAAATGGAGAAAAAGTTCAAATTGTTACATAAGATATCTGAGTAAAGAGGCGTTGTTCCAACTCTACATCAGGGTACCTGAGCCACTTAGTAGTTCACCTGTGAATAATATATCTGAACAGGCAATATTGGCTTCTGGATCCACTTGATCAATAACAGTTTGGCCTAGATCCTTCTGCAAAATTTCTTTTAAAATTTTTGTCTGAAACAAAGCGTCACTTTTATAAATACTAATATGATATGTATAGTAAATTCGGGAAAGTATGCAGTGTCTTAAATAGTTTCATAGCTCAACACCCTAATTGCATAACAAACTACCAATCTCAATCTGAATTATTTTGAAGGATATTGCTACTCTATTGCTTCATATGTTCAGAAAATTTGTATGCTTAGCAACATATTTGTATATGTTGCTAAGCATACAAATTTTGACAGTTCAAGAACATTCTTTGAGTTGTCTCAATAAATGTTCTTGAACTGAAAAATGAACGTGACAGCCATTGCTACAAATAGTGTGTTACGCAATTACCCCGCAGTTCACTGTTACGTCGCTGAGCTGAAACTGCTTGGTAAGAGATGAGACGTAACATGACTTTAGGGCAACAATCAAAATCTATGATAAATAGGGTGAGCCCAGGAAAATTAGATAATTCTGGGAACAAAATCTTAGTTAAGAATTTTCACTATTATAAGATTTATTAAGGCAACACAAATACTGTGTGAAAATTAATGGCATCGCCAGCCCGCGCTATAACTTCGTCTTTGCTAAGCATTCATTCTGACTTTTTTCTCTTTGCTCGGCTCCTAATGGTTGTAGCATGATATTAAATAGCTTCCTCAAGAATTAGGCCATCAAACGCAAAAAGAACTTTTTATTTTACAACATAACAAATTCACTATGTTTACAACATATAACTTCCATTAACCTGCCATGTTTTCTCTGCATTACCCTAAGGTTGACCCTAAGGCAGTAGAAAATACCTCAAGCATTAAGTCCGCCTTTGTATAGTATTGTTTTGCATAGAGCTTAAATAAATAAATATTTATAGATTTAATATAGTTAACATAATTATGATACAAAAAAAAAACATGAATGGATTATTGATTCCTGCTTACTATTATTTTCATTGTTTTATGTTTTTATTTTCAGCAATTTTAAGTAGCCTATAACTTAAATATGAGAGAACTTTTTCCAGCATAGAGGAAAATTAATATTCATACATAGTCCAATGTCTAATCACAACATTTGTTCAACATTAAAAGTGTGAGTTAGGTTTAACACTTTCAAGGGTGCTATACGGCTAAAGCTAAACGAGACACAGTAGAAGTTATATTGTTATGACAACAGTATAACTTCTATTGTGTCTCGTTTATCACGCCGGAACCTGTTAACATAATTTTGACTTTTGCCACTATGCTATTCAGCTTACACAAATACTTTTACAGAAAATATCAATGCTATGAACACAACATAAATGTTAAATTTTATAATAACATAAAATCTGAACCTTGATGTTCTTTGATGCTGTGTTCTAATACACACCATAAATAATACACAATGAACACAGCATAAATAATACAATATGCTAAGCAACCATACAAATCGCAATTTTATGAAACAATGACATAAATATTCGCAGAAATCAGAAAAATATTCGCAGAAATCAGAAAAGTATAGATACTTACATTGTTTATTTCTACAGCTGAACTGTTCCTAGGCAGCAAGGCGATACCATGGCATATGACTGCCATGTTTTCTACCAAGACCTGTTCGTGCAAGGAACCTTGCAAATCAACTTCAATAACTTCTATGTTCAACTCCCTCAGGAGTCTCATGTAACAATCATGTTGACGACGAACCTCTATACCATCAATACCATCCCCATGACTAAAGCCTGGTGTAACCTTACCCACTAAAGCGTGAGTATATTGATGCATCTTAAAATCCATCTTAAAAGCCCCTTAGTTGACCCACAGACCAAATTTTCGAAATCTAATGTCGTCCGTTGTCTTCTTGTGGCTAATCCACACCTATATTTTATGGATTAGGCAAAAGGTCTTTGATTTGTTCAAGCTACGGCCAGGATGTTTTTTTTTATTCCTTTTGTGATCTAGGTGTCATAGGATCCGATCCAGCGGTCTGAGTTCAGGTAGGTATCTACTAAGTACCACCGAGCTGTGCTACGGAGTCAAAAATCTTGCTAGAGGTTACAAGCACTGTTCACAGAGCACAGTTTTTCACACCGCCGCAGTACTGCAGCCCGCCCCGTCGCAATTTACTACAGATGAACAACTGTCTACCTCCGAATGACGAACTGACTGACTGACAAGAGAATGACAGGAGTGCGAATGACAGACTGTGTTGCCAGATGGGGCGTGCTCCAAGTCGCCAAAGTTTTTTGCCCAGGTAGCTAAAAAAAGAAATAAATAAACATCAGTCAAAACATTTTATTATATACAGGATGTCCCGAAACTCGACGATAACCTGGTACCGGGCGATAGGCTAAGGTATACCAGTTATGAAAAAAATAAGAAAAAAGTTTTTTTCCCAACATGGAGTGTCAAAATTAACTGACAATAATTTTGTAAACCATCTCGTCAAAACTTAATTTATTTTACTTAGTTAACAATGTTTATTACTTTGATTTGTGGTTGCGATTATTAGCACTGTTATTTGAGATTACATTTTATTAAAAAAAACACTGTAAAATTATAAAAAATTGTGATCACAGTACTTAAGAATGTCTATTATCGCTTGACTATGTGACATGGATTTTTTTCTAATTTTTTTCATTACTGGTATACCTTGGCCTCTCACCCGGTACCAGGTTATCGTTGAGTTTTGGGACAACCTGTATAAATGATTTACCTCATTTACTAAAAACTCGTCCACAAATGGTGTTATTTGGTGATGTGATGAGTGTGATGACACATCACTGATTTTTAAATTATGCAGACGTGCACAGAACCTTGACGACGTGAATAACGCTATGCTTGTGGTTCTAAATGGTTCACAGTACTTTAATAATTTAGTAGAAAAAAAAAACGAAATGCAATAAATTCGCTTTACCGAATGTTAGAAATAGTGAATGTCACGTTGTACTGGTTAGGGAGATATTTGAATTCGTCAAAAATACGGTTTTCTTGGGGATCACGCTTGACTCAAAGCTGCAGTGGGGTCCTCACCTAACATCACTTGCAGGGCGGCTAAGTTCAGCCGCTTACGCTTTTTGGAAAATCCGTCAAATAACAGACGTGGATACCGCGAGACTGGTCTATTTAAGTTACTAAAGTGCAATAGCACCATGTCTTACGGTATTTTGCTGTGGAGACGGGCTGCAGATTCTATCTTCATTCTGCAAAAGAGAGCTGTCAGAGCCATCTACAATCTCAGCAGACGCGAATCTCTAAGGGAACTGTTTAAAAAAAATTACATTATGACGGTTCCTTGTCAATAAATACACGAAAACATTATGTATGTACGTACTTTCAGAAATCGTATTGACAAAATAAGGTGGCGGCGTTTAGTTCCGATTTTGACCAGGCGCCAAGCCCAAGACATCTTTTGATTAACGCTGTTCGCGCTTTGAGCGCGACAACCGCTATGGCGACACCGCAAATGGATCGGCTGTTGCCAATGTAATCGGGCTCTATTTGCACGAATCGGAACGCTCCTTATTATTATGATAACCTTATTGACTTTGACATAAACCCTGCCCCCTTTGGCCCTTCTTCCCCCCTCCTTTGTCCCTGACTTCCTCCCTCCATACTTCACTACACTCGACTTTGTAATGTAAATAGATGCACATAAGATAATTATATTGCGCAGACTTTTAAGTTTTGTAATTAATAAGATAAATAAGAACTGCAATATTAAGTTTATATTAACCATTAAAAATAGTGTGTGATTAAAATGTCTGATTGTGGGAAATTCGGTCCGTTAATCGGTGCCATTGACGAGGGCACCTCAAGTGCGCGGTTCATTATTTTCAAAGCGAATTCTTCAGAAGTTGTAGCATATCACCAAAAGGAGCTTGAACAACATTTCCCTCAAGAAGGATGGGTAGAGCAGGATCCGTGCGCGATTTTGGAAGTGGTTACGACATGCATACAAAAAGCTGTGGAGAATTTAGTGACGTTAGGAGGATCAGCAAAGGTTATTTATTTTTATTTTTTTGCATTTAGTTCCCATATCGTGTATCAACACGATTAGTGGGAACCATGGGCCTACCATTGTCCGATACAATGCAAATATGACAGGTGCTATTGCATGGGGCCTAATGTTTGCTAATGAATTGGTGATACCAAAATATTGGTAGTAGAATACCGTTGCAGTGTTTTGAAATAAATGTCCATGGCTAGACCTAGCCATTTCCCAAGTACCAGCACAACACCACTGCTTCTCAACTTTCTGCAACCACTTAGCTGCTCCCCTGTTTAGTTAACATATTACAAAGGCAATTAACATGATACAGCATTGTGACGGCCCAGTGGTAATGGCGCGACTTATGAGTTGTAGGTTTTAGGTTAGAACCCAGATAGGCGTTTTACTTTGAGTAAATTATTTCATCACCATGGCTCTCAAAACGGTGCATGAGAACATCATGAGAAAACCGGCATGTCCTAAAACTAATACTTCTAAGACATGTAACATCCACCAACCCGCACTGGGCCCGCAGGGTGGATTATGGCCCATTCCCTCTCACCGAGAGGAGGCCTATGTCCAGCTGTGGGATATTATAGGCTAATTATGCATGCTTATGCTAACTTAGTACTGAACCGTTTTAAGGAACATTTAATTTATGCATGTAACAATGTCACACTGAGTTATTATGGTACTTTCTTCATATTTAGTGAAATTGGTATCTTCAATGTTAAACTCGGAGGGTGGTACAGCTGTTTTGTAGACCACTTTTATAAGCCCCAAATATGTTTCTATTAACAGATAAGCATATTTGGGGCTCGTAAAAGTGGTTAAGGGGAATCCTGAAAAACTCTGAAAGCACAAGTCTGTAACTATAATTTTCTACAAAATATTTGTCATTAAACTTTCATAGGTTTTGTAATGTCCTCAGTCATCATGCCCTGTGCTGTTGTATTAGAGCTGGTCACATAGCCCACCACAGCCTTAGCATTATTTTATTTTTCCACTGCTCACCCAGCCCAAACCACCTAGAGTGGAAATTCAGAATTTGGACAGTAAGTTCCTTGTGTGACATAGGCATTAACTAAGAAAGGTTTCTTTAAAAATCTACCCACGGCCTACAGTATACCTACAGTACTACCTACAGTATTTGTCTCTCCTTCCCCCTTTTAATCCATCCAAAGGATGTCTTTAGCGATAAGACTGCCCATTGTGTCACCATTTGTAAAATTTCTATATTTATGTCTGTAATTTATATAGTGTACATAGTAAAGAGTATTCTATTCTATTCTACCCCTAAGGGGATGAAGAAGGGGATTTTTTTTGTATGAAAAACCTTATCCATGGGTTTATAAACTTGAAACTTGGTATGAATATCCACTTAGATAAATATATACTATAACTAGTTAAAATCTACTTTTATTTTACAAATATTGAATTTTATTGACAATTACAGTAAACATTATATGTGTATTTGGCACAAGAAGTATTATAATACCTAGTTAGTGTGGCAGAATAATACTCATGAGTAGGTAACAAACAAGTCACATGTTATTACAATTCGCTGATATCAATTATTGTTAACTCGTGATTATTACTTATCTAGTTTATTGCCCTATACCAAAGTAATAAGATAATATTACCGTGCCTAGACTAAAGTAGTGAGGTCAAATGATCTTTATCATTGTTATATATTTATTTTTATACTTCCACTCAAACCATTGCTTTGTGTATTTAACAAATATTTTTATTTTCTTTATTGCGAAGATTTAAGTTTTTAGTAAGAAAGGCACTCTCACCTTCGCTTTCTATAATTTGTTGTATTCTGTTTCTCGTTTAAATAACCATAATCCAACCTGATTTAAAACCCTGCATTAACTCCCAACTCCTCATAACTTCTAACATTACACTAGTAACTATTTAAGACCCCCATATGTGTTCATTAGGATTTAAATAGCACTTTTCGATGGTCATGGGCTGACCATTTCTGTGAGCCACACCAACACCATTGGCAAATGATGAACCCCACAGTTGTTGTGAACAGAATTTACATATATGGATTTTATTTTTCTGGATTACCGACACGCACTGTTGGCACCATAAGTTATTGTAAAACCTACAGATATGTCTGACCATTCCTAAGGCCGAAAACTTACAACCAATTTTCTGGAATTTCTCAATAGCAGCCCGGAATCTGGATGTTGGGTAAAAAGTTTTCCCTTTTCCCTATTAGTGTGTGGCTGCGCCTTAGATTGCGTTTGGTTTCGTTACCACGAATCAGGTAGCTACGAAAATAGATAAGTACTTAAAGCTATTAAAATAATTAAATTCCATCAAAGACATTAATGTTGAAAATCATGCCAAGTCTGGGGACTCGTACTGTAAAACGTTCTAAGATCTCATGTAGAGCCAACTCTGGCGATCTTTGACCTTTGACTGAATATTCTTAATTAATCCATGCTACATTGCCTTTACCATGCGCTGTCTGTTGACTTTTAATGTCTGAACTACTAAACTGATTGTTATGAAATTTGACAGATAGGTAGCCTAGGACCTAGAGAAGCACAATGACTACTTTCATCCTGAATATTTGTATCAAAAAATGGTGAAATGCAAACTACTGGCAGATGAAGAACTACTCCCTCTCTGGGTGGAGCGGAAGGGAGTGTCGGACTCTTACTGACTAAAACCCATCCGTGTTCCTTTCTTAGCCCTTTATGTTCCAGGGCAGCGGTAACCCTTTTGGACGATCCCACTACCCCGGCAGGCTTCGGCCCTATCGGGCCCCGTCATTCATGCTGATATCTCTTTGAGGCGCGCGTGGAACACATACGCGCCATCCGGCACGGGCCCACACATCTCCTTTCGGCTGAAATAAGTTCTTATTTCATTCGGTTTCTTATTGTCTTTTTTAAATTCCAGGACATAATAGCGGTTGGAGTTACAAATCAACGAGAGACAACAATAGTTTGGGACCGAAAAACTGGCAAACCATTGCACAATGCAATTGTTTGGTTGGATATGAGGACATCGTCTACTATTGATAAGCTGTTGGATACTGTGCCTAACAAAACAAGAAACAAAAATTATTTAAAGGTGTGAATTGGATCAATTTAATCTTATCAATAATTATCTTGCTCCGGCGATACCCACGTCTGTGGTACCGTCTGAGACAAGCGGCGCCTGAACTATAGCGTTCATAAATAAAACGATTAGTTAACGATTGGTTACATTGATGCTACATATAAGCGGTTCAGCTCCAAAATGGTTGTTCCATTTGAAATGCTACCAAGACGGTTTTTTTTAAAGTTCTCCGTATTAATTGAATATACATATTGTTTAGTTTACATGAAATAAAAATTCATACTTAAATAGAACAAACACCTTCAATATATTTTGTTATCAAAATTTTCCTAATAACCTTACTACGATAGAAACATTTAAAAAAATATATATCCTCCATTGTAAAATACTAGTGTTCAGCTGCATTCGGTTAGACTGGAACCCAACCCCAACATGGTTGGGAAAAATCTAGGTAGATGATGATGAAGTATCCTCCATTGAGTCACTCAGTTATTACTTACCTATAATTACCCCCCCTTTTTTTTTTGGTGGGAAATCATCAAGTGACATTTCCCGCTCTGGGCTGAGCGGAAGGGCGTGTCAGACTTTTACTGACTAAAACCCACCCGTGTCCATGGTATCTTTCAAACAACCCGCAGCCCCGGCAGCATCGGCCCTAGTGGACCCCGTCAGTTCGTGCTGACATCTCTTTGGGGCACCTATAATTACCCTGCATGCCTCCTATAATGAAAGTGACTCAATGGAGGAAATATCTTAGTAAAAGAGCCAGCTGAAAAATTTAAGTTACTTGGCTGCTATACAAAGCTAGTTTTAGAGTAAAATTATCAGGTTATACTTGTTGTAAATAGCAGTTTTATAGGTTTTACATGTAAAGCCCGTTACGAAAAAAATGTATAAGCTTAAAGCTTTGTTAAAACATAATTATTGTGTTTGCGTTTGGTTTTGGGAAAGTAAGGATATGATTACAAATTGGGGTTCGGTATGTCGGTTTGTGAATGAAAAGGTCACCTACACAGGAAAATTAGGAACCCTGCGGTCTCTACGGATATATAAATTGTTTTGTAACATACATTTCGAATGTTAGCAAGCTACTGAGAAGAAGACACAATTGAATTAATTCATTGATTTATAAATTTACTGCTCTGATTTTATACTTTTAAATATTAATAGTTTATTTTCTCTGATCTTACAGCCATTATGTGGACTTCCTTTGTCACCCTACTTCAGCGCTGTAAAATTAAGGTGGCTCAGTGACAATGTTGATGCTGTAAAAAACGGTATGAAAAAAGGAACATGCTGTTTTGGAACCGTTGACACTTGGATCATGTGGAATTTAACTGGTAAATATTATTGATATTTCTTGAACCCCGCCAAAAGATTTACGTGTGAAGCTCGACCTGAAGCACCTGGCTGCGACGTCGTTCAAAGATGCCCATCCATAGATAAACATCACCCATCTCTCCACTAGTCCAATGCCTACTCTAGGATGCATTATATCCGGTACGGCTCTTAAATCCTTTCCTATCCTAAGGGCACGTCTTCCCTACCATTACAGTGCTACCGGTCTACTCCTTGATATGCAATGGTCGCTGTAGCACCATGAACATGAGGCTACAGGAGCTAATGCGAATCTTGGGGTTCATTCGATTAATCGAGTCTGGTCAAACCACGCTGGGGATCGGTGCAATTAATTCATAAATATTATTGATATTTCTTGCCGTCTAAATATACTTACACCTTCTAACCTATTTACGTGATATTCGGTTTTGATTTCGACCGCATTTTCGGTATGAACGAAGTCAAAAAGAATGATTATTACATTATATAAAAATTAAAGAATAAAGAACCAAGCTGGGCCTACCCGGGCCCCTGGGTAGACCCTAGCTTTATTTTTTGCGTCTATGCACCAGATATGGGAAGCTCACCTTTGGAGGGAGACGAATTTTGGGACAGTATAAGGCATTTTGTGAATATATGTAGGTCAAAAGGCAATATTGTTAGGGTTGGAAAATTTTATGGTTGGATTGGTGTGAAGAGAAATAAGTACCAAAAAGTATTACGTATTTTTGGGGATGATACAGTGAATGAGAGTGGGATGAATTTACTAGAGTTATGTTTAGAGAAGAATTTGTCTGTTATCATGAACACTATGTTTAATCATAGAAAGATTCACAGTTGCCAAATTTACCAAAACTCGTTGCGTTTGGTAATGTTCGTCAGGTCGTCGAGTTCCTGAGCCACAATGATTCGACTTATGCGTACCAATTGTCAGGACAGGTCCACTCAAATTGGTACCTAAGATTTTTTCTTCTCAGACATTCTAGGACTATGGTTGTACAAAATTGTTTAAGATTCTGATTATTTCTGGTTTATTGCCTGAATAAGCCGTTTGATTTATATAAAAGTAATAATTATTATAATAATACTTACAGGTGGACCTAATGGTGGGAAACATGTCACTGATGTGACCAATGCATCAAGAACTTTGATGATGAATATTGAGAACTTGGATTGGGATCCTTTGTTGTTGAAGTTTTTCGAAGTTCCTAAGAGCATCTTGCCAGAAATAAAGTCCAGTTCCGAGGTAAAAAAACTACGGTATTGGGATTTTTAAGATCATTTCAAAATAATCACTATACAAAGTTAGCTTGAGACGCATGTATACTATTATACCCTGTTCCAAAACCATTTGATGAAAGTGTAAACAAACATGTACAGGTTTAATTCTTATGGAATCACTCACTAAAAGAAATAGTAACACAGATATCTATATTTTTACTTGGACTTTTAATCGTATTCACTAACTTGACAGAAAAAAAGAATATAATCCATTCAAAGGTTCCATTCTAAGGTTGCCTGGAAGAGATCGCAGTGATGCGATAAGGCCGCCCATTGTATATGTTGTAGTGTGTCATGTATTTTTTATGCTATGTATTTTTGTGGTGTACAATAAAGTATATATATATAAATAAATAATGTTACCATACTAAAACTAAGACTGTTGGGGTAGTGAACGAATATTTTAGACTTATCGCTTGATTGTTGCAGGTATATGGTTATATTGCTGATGGACCAATCAAAGGTGTCCCTATAGCGGGCTGTCTTGGTGACCAACAAGCGGCCTTAGTTGGTCAAATGTGCTTACAGAAAGGACAAGCAAAAGCAACTTACGGAACTGGTTGCTTTGTACTGTATAACACGGGCGATATTCGCGTTAACTCTGGCAGAGGCCTTTTGACTACTGTTGCTTATCAATTGGGCAGTAATAACCAAGCGTGTTATGCCCTGGAAGGATCCGTAAGTTATTCTAGCGACATATCTACGTAGAAAAACGCGTCTGATATTATGCCATACTTGCACCTACAAACTATAGACAATTTTAGCAACATCGTAGGTGTCAACACTGAACATTCCTCGGCGTTTTGTCCCGTAGGTGTGTCGCTGTTATAAACACAAATGTTGATTTTGCATACCTAGTTATAGCTAATGCAATGTTTAAACAATAGTATTGTTGATTCAAGTATGTGTATACATTGCTAAATTGTCGAATGAATTCTAGGTAGCTGTCGCTGGAGCAGCTTTAGGTTGGCTGAGAGATAATATTGGCCTTTTGGAAAGTGCCAATGATTCCCAAGGGGTAGCTGAAAAAGCCACCGATAATGGCAGTGTTGTATTTGTGCCAGCCTTTAGCGGTTTGTATGCACCATACTGGCGTCAAGATGCTAGAGGGTAAGTAGTGAATATTAAAACATCATTTTGTTCTCTGAAAGCCTATTGAAATCTATATTCCATCTACCTAATCTTTTCCCAATTATGTTGGGTTCGGCTTCCAGTCTAACCGGATGCAGCTGAATGATTTATAAATAAATAAAATTTAAGTGTCTATTTGTAATGTCAAAATAGCAGTTTTTTTAGTAAATGCATATGAAAGTATATAACAGAAAAAATACTTATAACAGAAAAACTATTTTTATTTTTATTGTCTGTCTGTTTGTTCCGGCTAATCTCAGAAACAGCTGGACCGATCTTGACAGGCCTATCACTGGCTAATAGCTGATGTTACAAGAAGTAACTTTTGCTACTTTTATTTGAGAAAACGAATAGGGTTCAGCGTAAAAAAATAAAATCCATGAAATCCTTTTTGTTATCCGACATGCACGCGGACGAAGCGAACTGCTCCCAAAACCGTGAAGGAAAACATCGTGAGGAAACCGGCATGTCTTAGAACCAAAACTTCGAAGACATGTGACAGCTACCAACCCCTAACACTGGGCCTGCATATCCACCATGCAGGCCCAGTGTTTACGGCCCACTCCTCACCGAGGGAAGGCCTGTTTCCCGTTCCGTCCCGAGCAGTGGGAACTTTATAGGCTAATTATGATGATGATGATGACGCGAACGAAGTCGCGGGCACAGCTAGTTGAAACATATCTCTTGTCTACTGATTTGATTGGATGCTGTTATTTAAGTCAAGTAATCAGAGCAGTCAAACATGAGGTTTGACAATATGTCATTAAAATTTTCTCTTGATAACATGACTGACTGCAAATAAAATTCTTAAGTCTTTTAGAAAGATGTAATGATATGAGATGGCTTTAGTAGTCTGGACTCTTTCTTAAGGAATGACCCAAAATCGCAGTAGACCGGGAAAAGTGGAAAGGAGGAAGGGAGGCCTCTGCCCTGCAGCGGGACAACACAGCCTTAAATTTTTTTTTTGTTAGGCTATTTTGTGTCCCACTGCTGGGCAAAGGCCCAACAGGCCCGTTTTTTCTTCGAAACCTCCCTGTCTTGTGCGATCTCTGGCCACGTTGGCCCTGCAAATGATCGTCACACTACCTTCGCCTTGGTCAACCCCGAAGACGATGGCCTCCTTCAGGGGTCCAGTGAGTGACGATCTTTGTCCATCTTTCCGGTGCATTCGTGAGACGTGACCGGCCCACTCCCACTTCAGCCTGGCTGTTTTCTCTCCAACATCCGCTACTTGAGTTATGGAGGGTCATAATAATAAAAAAAAAAATAGTCTAATTGTCAATCCCTATGGTCGCTCAGATTAGCGACCATATGGATTTAGAAGTACTTAGACTAATTTTTCATGGTCCTCACTTGATCTGACCAAGACATTGTCTAGACTTTAAAAGAGACTGACCTCTGAGTTTGTATCGGTGTTTCTTCTCAGAGTAGTCAGATAGGAAACACTGACATAATCTAGTTTATGAGTAAAATTGCTTGTACAAACCTAAGTAGGTTTGTACAAGCAATTTTACACATAAACTATATCAGATATAAATATAATTTTTTACATAACTAACATAAATGTATCGATTTTTAGTGTTATATGTGGAATCTCTGAAGATACAAACTCAAATCACATTGTAAAAGCAGCATTGGAAGCTGTTTGTTATCAAGTGCGAGATATTTTGGATGCTATGAATGAAGATTGCGGAATACCTCTTCAACTTCTCAAGGTAACCATTTTTAAATAATAATTTTTCACAGGATGTGACTCACTCACGGCGCACTTTAATATTTTACTGTTTCTATCTAAAATGTTGAAATAACAGCGTTTTTGAACAAGCAATATGAACTACACTGCGACGCGCAGATATCGAGTTCTATTTCCTGGCAAGTTGAATGTTGTCGCTTTTAGTCCCTGGCCACCACCTGTTGTGTATGTGTTTTTGGTATTTTCGAAAATTAATTCCAAACTGGGTGAAAAGGGGCAGTCAAGTTTTTAGGGGGGGGGGGGGGGGATTTTACTGCTTGCTTCGATTAACTCGAAAATTGGTATTAGTAATCTAGAAGACAAATAATAGACAAACATTAAAAGGTTTTTCATAAAATCAATGCCTGGAAATGGGGATTTAGAAACTTGTCACAAATACTGATCAAGGTAAATAATGAAGATTGTATAGTGATTAATTTTTTAAAAGACTAACTGATTGAATGCCGTAGTTAAAGAAACAATTAAAAAGGCATTGTGTCTCGCGTGGATCCACGTCCGATACGAAGGGTTAAAGGGGGTGGAGGGCTTTGGAAGTTCAAAGGGAGAGTTGTCTTAGGAGACTCCGCTCTTCCACTTATCATTATCCCAAACATGTACACACATCAACACCGTCTAGGGATATTTTGTATAAAGTTCTTTAACTCAAAAAATACTGGCCAGTTTTAAATTCTTTTGAAGAAAGCTTATTTTGTAAACCTTTTTGAACGATTCTAAATATGAATTTGAAAAAATAAATTAAAAACAAAAGATTTACGCGGCATAATGGTAGCGAAGTCCGAAGGCTTCATTTACCTACAGTAGTTTTTGGCTATTTTTTTGTGTCAAATTTAAGTTTTATAACAAGTTATCGGTTAATTTCGAATTAATGTTATTGTGTGCATCATGCAGCGGCGCCATTTAACGAGAGAGGAAATGTTAAGGGCAGTAGGCATGCTCCAAGCTGGGGCTACTCAACGGAGTATTGCTGAGGAGATTGGAACAAGACAAAACGTGATATCAAGGTTATGGTCACGTTATCGTGCTACTGATGATGTGGCTGAAAGACACCCAGGCGGGAAGCGCATAACCACTCAACGACAAGACCGATTTTTGCAAGTTGCCGCGAGAAGACAACCAAATGTTACGGCCATGCAGTTGGTTCAGAGGCTCCAGTCAGAGCACCAGTTGCTTGTGAGTGATCAAACTGTAAGGAGAAGGCTGCATGAAGCTAACCTTCATGCTCGCAGACCGCTTCGTACTCCAGCACTACGCCGAGGAAATCGTGGACGACGACTAGAGTGGGCTCGTGAACATTTGCTCTGGGAAGATAACCAGTGGTCTGTAGTGCTGTTCACCGATGAGTCCCGGTTCGGTTTCCATCCCGATACACGTAGAGTACGTGTTTGGCGAGTTCCTGGTCGTGAGAGCTGTCTGCAACATCCTCAGGAAGTCCATTCATACCACGGCGGGACAATTATGGTTTGGGCGGGAATTCGTGTTGGTGGAAGAACAGACCTCGTTTGAATCAGAAACACCATGACGGCTGAAAAATACCGTAACGAGGTGCTAATACCAATAATCTACCCCCATCGACTACAAATAGGCCAAGAATTCACGCTCATGCACGATAACGCCCGTCCGCACACAGCGAGAGTGGTGACGAGCTGGTTGCAGGAGCACGACGTATCGGTCTTAGGCTGGCCCGCTCAATCGCCTGACCTAAACCCCATAGAACACGCATGGGACATGCTCCAAAGAAGGGCTTTAAGGAATTTCCCTGCAAACATTGCGACGGAAGAGCCACTTTTTTTGCATCTTAACCGGACCTGGGACAATATACCGCAGCAAGACTTGGATAACTTAATCCAAAGCATGAAAAACCGTTGCAGGACCGTTATTAACGTCATCGGGTGTTTTACTGACTACTGATTTTTTACATAACTGTTAAAAACAGATTATTTTTTCCTTATTATTCACTTTTTCTAGAGAAACACATTCATTGTTAGTTTTACCATTATTTCACGTTTTTTCTTTATTTGAATAAAAATTTGATTACGCAAAAAAAATAGTTTTCTTTTATTCTGGAGTGTAGTCTGATAAATGGGCCTTATAAAAATATATGCATGCTGTATGTTATTTTTAATAAATTTTGAGAAAATTGAGTAAATCCAAAATATCCCTAGACAGTGTTGATTTAGAAAATAATATGCAAGTAGATTTAAACTATAATCAAAAAGAAAAAAGAGGCGCGCTTGAGTGAAGTGTAGTGTAAGGTATGTGTGTGTATGTGTGACTGTATGAGGATGAGTGAAGGTGTACTACAGAATGAGTGTGATTTGATTAAATTAGGTATTGTGGTACAGTCACGAGCAAAAGTATGTATACACTCGGCTTTATTCAAAAGCGATTTACTTCTTTATTTTTCAATGAAATTGTATGTTATTACGAACATAGCATTTCCAAACCCATAGGATTATGTAATGTGTCGCATTTCAACGTTGCATTCGTTATTTCACGAAAAAATCGCAAATATGGCAATGTGGCCAAGTGTTGACATATTAGTGCTCGTGGCTGTACATACAAACCGTAACCCCTTTATGAGATGAGTCTTCAAAAATCATAAAATCACCTTCAGGTAATTAGTAAAACGGGCTGGTATCCGCAACTCCACGTCAATGAGCGTGTTTTGCGTACGGGTGGGAAAATCGATTATTCGGTCCACCCCAGCTCCTCAAGGACGGCCACCAACACTTTGATGTTACTGACCGTCTCACAGAGGGTACCTGGGTTACTTTGCCCTGTACGCGGCAACCTCCGGCCAGTTTACAAGCACATGTGCTGCTGTCTCATCGTCCTCCATGCAGGCCCTGCGCAGTGGACTGTCTGTGACTCCTATGACAGAGAGGTTTTTATTAAATGACCCGTGGCCAGTTAAAGCTGCCGTAACTATACGCAGCTGTTAATTAGTTAGTCGGAGAACAAAAATTCAAAGTCGTCAGATTTATGTTATACCCGAAATTTCTTCACCAGATTTGACAATTTAAATAATTATGCGTCAGGCTGCACACGATCATACGAAAATCAAAGGTTCTGAGGATCACGTTACCTTTTGACCATTTTGGAAATCTGAAAGTGGATCCCTGACCACGGGGCTCGTATCTGACACTTTTCAAATATATTTTCGGTGTTCTCTCATTATGTACACCTATTCACCTATCAGCTTTTTGCACTGCCCATACGATATGACTAATAGCCCTTATAGATAGTACTTTAAAAAGGTTTTTCTATCGTACTTTATTATCCTGTTACAGGTCGATGGCGGCATGACTTCTAATGCCTTAGTCATGCAAATACAAGCTGATTTAATTGGGATCAACGTAATAAGAGCTGGATTTACTGAAAGTACCGCTTTAGGGGCAGCACTTGTTGCGTACTGGGGAGTAGAACCTTCGAAACAGGGAGCTGCTATACCGATGACAAGCGGAACCACATATTCACCTCTCATCAGCGATGACGAACGAGACATGAGATACAAGCAGTGGAAAATGGCCGTTGACAGATCCCTTGGATGGGAGCAAAACTAAGAATTATAATATCAGAACCCAATAATTAAAAGAAGCTCGACGCGTTTAATAAAACAATTAAAAGCAATAACATAAACAGGTATCACAATACATAATCTAAAAATGCAGGGTATATTTGTTTCCAGACAGTATGTCTAAGTTCTAAACTACAGGCCATAAAAAACGCCACCATAATCGTATGGACTTTCCGAAGTGGCCAACATTTCATGTTCTGAGCGCAGCGGATCTCTTTTCAAAATTTGTCGTCACACATAAAATAATAAGTAGTTCAGATGCCTTTGATTAAAAAAAAAAATAGGTACGCCAAATGATTTTTTATTAAAAATTTAGCCCATGGTTCATTTTTAAGCCACTAGCTTGGAAAAATGTACCCTGTATATTGTAAGTGTTCAAATCGTTTTTACTATATCTACACAATGTATCGACATACGATATTAAATTAATTGTGTATTTGGGATATACTAGACATTTCTAATAGTTTACCGTACGATTGATTACCTCTATTCGTAAACATAAGGCAAAGGGAAATGGGTAAAGTATTAAAATAATCGAACATAAAAACAACGCACCTATTTATTATTATGAGACTAGTTTTTGTCTCTTGTTATAATATTCTATTTTTCAATAGTTAAAGTTTAAACGCACGTGCGTGACGCGACGGTTTGCCAGCGCCGTTCACTCGAGAAAAAATCGTGTCGGATGTCTTTCGCGTACGAGTTCGTACGGCGCTTTTCACATTTGGCGGATGTCGGGCCCGGAAACTCTTCAGGACAAATGCAGTATCTAAATCTTGTATTTTCATAGTTACTCGTGCCAGTAGATCGTTGAATATGGACATTCTAAAACAATTAAAACCCTTAATGGCGTTACTCAGTGGTCTGATATGGTTCTGGCTCCTTCAGGATATGGTGGCAAACGGACGGAACGGACTTTAAACTGTTTGTTTTCTCCTAAAATAATCCATCACAACAGAAGCTTCGTCCGTACCGAAAATTGGCTCCAGCTTCAATCAGAATAGAGGCACATTCGATAAAAAAACATGGGTCCCGACACCCGACAACTGGGAACGGGCTCTGATACGTGCCAGCCGCGTTCCGCGAGGCGTAATTTCAATCAGAAGCTTTAAATCGTGTAATTTATGTTATAGGATCAACGAAAATCTTTAGGGTTGTTTAGTAAAACAAGGAACCCTTGTTTAACGTTTCGCTATGTCCGTCTGTTTTAATGTTACAGGTTTTTTATTCACACATTTTAAGTGCTCCTACGCGGAAATTTGGCATGCCATATTGCCATCAATTTGATGAAATTACATCTAATCTCAGTTGTACATTATAGTACCGATGTTGGCAAGTGCAACAAAGCTGGGCCCATTGTGGTCCATCTTCTTAATTGTTGGTTAACGTGGTGCCTAACACCTTTTCAAAATACCCTGCAAAACAAAGGGTAATGAAAAATAACCCCGTACTTTGCATGTATGGAAAGCAGCTCTTGTTTTTCTAAGATTTTAATTATATATGTTACAGTCTAACTGGTCAAAACTACATTTGACATGGTTTCAGTGATACATAGCGCCTTTAGTTATATCAAGAATCGTGTGAGATATACAAACATGTCCGTCATCGATATCCACTGTCAAGCTGGTGTTACTGGACAGAAAATACTTTTTTTTTTACAGTTTTTACGAATAACATCGTAATTATATTAAATAATTAAAGTTACGATGTTATTCTTACTGTGTGTCGATATAACCTCACTTTTGCCTTTCGCCCATTCGGGTAGACAAGAACTACAGAACGTGTTGCGATATACCATGCCAAATTTCAGTTTTCAGCACTTTCAGTCTTAAGCTAAGTGGCCCTCGAGTTGTAATTGGATTAACGGACAAACAGACAGAGACGTTGCGTTTCTTAATATGGATTGTGTTAAATTATTAATTTTTGTACAATTTACATTAAAAAATAATATTTATGTACTGTTTAGATGTTAGTAAATATACATACACAACTAGTATCTAACGGAAAAAGAAAGGTTATAATTATATATACAAATGAGGTGACGAGGGAATCTTGTACAGAATTACTATGCATTGTTAAAACAAACTTCATAATTATGAATCCGTTAAATTACATTTAAATGCAAAACAAACGCTTCACCGCAGTATGAGGCTCGCTATCCTATAAATACACTACGGGTAGTTATAAATAACTACCCGTAGTGCAATCACAGGATAGCGCAAACGCCTACAGTGCGGCCGACGATTGAACGCGTTCTTGACACCTGTTAGTTTCATACAAATTAATACGTGTTTCGCGAATTTGATCTTTATTAGCTACTAGAATTGTCGCACTGGCAGATGTCAGGAACGCATTCTCTCGACAGCAGGACTGTAGTACAATGTATGATTAGTGTGTTATAATCTAAAAACCCGGGAACTTATTTATTTATTTAATATCTTAATCACACATGCATAGAGTCGGACTTCATGCCATAGGCATTTGCTACCAGTCAACCTTTGGGAGTTGCAGAGGCAAAAAGTGGTAGGTGCAATAACGAAAATGTGGAATAAATATTTATTTAAATTTAAGGATATATTACTTATTAAAAAGTATAAATATAATAAATATACCTAATTATATACAGAGTGGCAGGGACATCGACGCGCAACCTGTAACCATGAATTCAGCACATGATTTTAGACTCCTTAGCGTAGAAATTTAATGTCGGTTAACAAAAAAAATCTGCTGTTTCATAGGAAAATGCAATACCAACGTGGTCAAAATGTATAGAACAGCTAACTTTTTTTTAAATAACCTATGAAAGTTATCGACGTGAGGGTGTTTAGAATCATGTGCTGAATCCATGGTAATAGGTTGCGCGTCGATGTCCCTGCCACCCTGTATAAATGTAAGCATATATAAATACGCTTAGGGCTGGTTGTTTCAAACGGTTGGCTAACGTAATATACGTACGTCAAATAATAATAAGACCATAATTTTGTAATTGTAATTTCAAACAACTCTTTTTTTGGTTTAACGTTAGTTAGCGCCATTTTTGACGTATACGGGTGCGTGAAGTGGACGTGAAACAACCCGCCCTTAGTATGCAATGTACTCTTTCCGTTACGTAACATGTTGTATGACATCTAACAATTTAAGTGTTAAATAATTTAAGGGGTGATAGTACTCTACTCTGTGACAATGGGACCAACACAATGATAGCAAAATAAAAGCACCTATTTCATACATTTTGATTGGGAAGATTTTGCATTTTTGTATGAAAAAGACAGATTTTTTTTTTATAGTTTCAGACTTGATTTCATACTAATTATTTATATTGATGAGTACCATCACCGATTAAAATAAACTAGACGTTATTTAAATTATTGATATTTAAAATGTAAGTAAATACTATACAGTTAATAATGTATGTAGTTATTGTTAACTATATTTGTTTATTATCGACCTTATTGATGCGTATGACGTACTATTTATTGCATAGGTAAATTAACATTCCATGCTATATGATAGCTTGATCGGTTAATCTAATTTTATCGTACAAAAATCTGTGATGTATTGAGAACGTACTATAATATTTAAAAAATTAGCGCCTGATTTGAAACACCTTGTTTTATCGTTTTTTGTTGTAGCCCATTACTAGTCATAAACTCGTTACAAAGCACAGTAATGGTATTAATATATCTAAGAATACGAATACTGGGAAGAGACCTAAATTCAGAATCTTAGATAGTATCATGATTCTGAACTAAAAAGTCAATGTCGCCCCGTCGCGTGGCGCGTTGTAGTGTGTGATCTGCCTTAGGGATTAGGGGAAACAACGATTTTGTATGGAATACGTACGCAATCCATACAACATCGAAAGTTCAAATTCCCCAGCATTCAAAAATTTTTAGGCCTTTTTTTTTAAATGCTCAATCGAAAATCAACCTAGACCACATTTTGAGAAGTTTTGGAATGAATGTAAACTATCCAAGATTCTGAATTCAAGCTTACTGAGATCGAACAATGTTTTTTTGTATCGGGCGCAAGTTTTAATATATTTACCAACTTTGTAATTCTGTTCCACAATCGAAATGTTGATACTTTTATGTTGCACAGTGGATATTTACAAATATACCTTGTTAGAAAATCATTCTGTATTCTGTAAGGACAGGTTACAGAACACACACAGTTACAATTGTTATACTATATAGACCGTTGGCTCACTATACTCTGTAAATATTGATACTGAATCCTAGAAAACGATAATAAGTGTCTAGCACTGCGCTATGTCATGATTACAACACTTCGGTCAATTAAAATTAAACATTTAAGTAGGTGATCAATGTTAATAACGTAACTTACCATATTATAGGGACGGGTATTTGCTTCAAATGTTCCCGGAACAAATGAATTTAAATCAAGGAGTTGTGTTGCAAAGTCTCATGAAATATTAAATTCGTAGGTAAAACACGTAGTTCTGTTGTCGTACATACATGACCTTACGACGTGCTGAAAGTACACAATGTACTGGTGTACTGTCATACGTGCACTAACATAAATTATTAGTTAAATAAACTCTTTTTTAACCTAATTCAATTAATATCATTAACGGAGGTGCGCTATGATAGTCCGCAAAATTCAAATTTATTCGTTTATCAAAAACTATCTAACTAGCCGATTGTGCCTTAGATAGATAATTAAAATTATCGCTAGAGAGGCTGAGAGAACGTAGTTTAGCTATACAAAACAGGTAGGTACAAATTAAGGGGTGATTTTCCATCGCCAGATAACTTTTATTCGAAGAATAAAATTGACGTTTGACATTTTTTGTATGAAACAACTGTCAAAATTTCAAAATTATTCCTCGAATAAAGTTATAAGATGATTGAAAAATCAGCCCTAAATCGAACTACCTACCTATTAAATAAATCAATGAATAACTTTTATTCATCGTGTTAAGATTAGGTAATACACAAATATCTACCTGCCTAGTTTTGAAATTATCTCAATTTCGGCGAAACGTTTATTAGGTCGCATGGCGTCAGAGCCAAAGTGACTAACGCATGCAAGTCAAGTGTTGCTATAAGTAAAATATACCAACTTTGGTAACCCTTTACTTGCGTGAGGCGAAATCGTCTCCCTTTTGAAACAATAACTATTAGTGGAAGGGCGCTCAGTTTTTGATTAGACGACCTCTACCTATCATTTATTGTAAAATTATGAAGATAAATGGCGTTTACCTATATTTTATCCGAAACTTTCATGTCTACTTACTGCGTTAAAGGCTATATGGCAGTTTGCGAGTCTAGCCTTTCACTCTCCTCGTAATACTTGTGAAGATAGTGCACTGAGTACGTCAGCGAGAATTCTCGCGCCTTGTTGAACTGACTCGCGAACTGGCCTGGTATCCTGACCTCTGTTTTTAGTAATATGATCGGTGCTTTACAGAATGACGTAGATTATCTAACGCCAGATAATTTTATCCGAGGAATAATTTTATATTTGGACTGTTCTTTCATACAAAATCTGTCAGACGTCAATTTATTCTACGAATAAAAATTATCTGTCGATTGAAAAATCAACCCTAATAACAATATAACGCCGTACGGCCCTAAAAATTATTAGATTTACTAACATTTACGTTTTAAAGATTTCGTGTTAAAGTTTTGCTATGTTTTGTGCTAAGCTTGGTATATTAATAATTATAACAAAATAAATATCAAAATAGTTATAGAACGGGAGGTACGTTGTAAAGCGTTTTTATACCAACAGGTTTTTACTTTTTTTGTAATAGATTACCTGGTACACGTAAGGTCGATTTATGAAAACCTTTTCTCGATTAAAACAATTGGAATAATACGTAAGGTTCACATAAAGAGGCGCATTCTTCATATTAGTGTTGAATAATATTTTTAGGAAAGCAAAATGGGAATTGTTTGAGATTCGATTAAATATATGCAAGTACTAGCTTCCTTGGTTATGACATTACGATGATTCCCGAAGCGCAAACTTTTGTTGGGGTATGTGTATAATCTTTCGTTACTCTTAGTTCCACCGCTACCTGTGTACACACGACGACATATCAAGCTATACATTTCCAGTTTAAGCAGACCTCGCATTGTATAGGCTTTTCGTAGAATGAGAAGCCAGCTTATACTGGAAATGTGTATGTGTGTGATTGACTGCTCAGACCTAGTTAATAATATATTTAATGTAGTGCCCAGAACAGTTACTCGACGGGAGACACGCGTTTACCCGCTTTTTGCCACGACACCTTGTCGTACCAACGCCTCTCCATAGACTAGCTAAAATTTACGTTAAACTTTTTCTTAATTTGGATATATTCGCTTTAGATCGCCAAAAATTTAAAAAATATTTAGTGAATAGTCTACATTTGCGTGATGTTTAGTGTCTTTTCTTTTTGTTTGTTATCTAGTACTATTTGTTTTAGTTTCAAATAAGTATAGCCTCTTTGTTCTCTTATCATTCTCTTACTGTCTTCTTCTATGTGTTTTTGTAACGTGAATATTGTGTCTTCACTGTATCATTAACCTAGGTTATCTGTGGAAACGTTGTGGATTGTACATTTACCCACTTCCAATGAAATCTTAGATGTAATATATAATGTACAATTGTTTGTTTTCCCTAACAAAATAAATAAATGTGTCGCTGTGCGTACCTGGCGGTCGGATATCTGTTTGTTGTTGAAATAATATCTAACTTTTTTGATATCAACCTGTATAAAATTAACTTTAATAAAAAAAAATAACGGTACCTCCCCTACTACTTATTAGGATTAAGGCTGATTTTTCCAACGCCAGATAATTTTATCCTAGGAATAATTTTGAATTTTTGACACTCTTCTATACAAAATCTGTCAGCCGTAAGTACATTTTATTCCAAGAATAAAAATTATCTGTTGATTGAAAAATTAGCCCTTAGATAATGATGTTATTCGGTAGAAATTAGTTTATGTTGGGATGCAGTGTTTGTGATTTAGATCCTGGGTATTTAGAGTTGAGTTTTATAAGAAGCTTTTGTTATGTTTTAAATATTAGGTGGTAGGTATGATTTTAATAGGTAAATAAAAGTAAATCATGATGTAATTATTTGTTTTTTTTTTCACCTTTTTCAAATAACGTTACACTCGTGTCAATTATCCCGTGCGTGACCCGTGGTCCCTCCCGTAGTCCCTGGAAGGTATCACAATTATTTTCTTTACCCGTGGTCCCTCCGAGAAATACAATGCTGCCGAATTAAAATGGTAGTTTCTGCCGTAGTCCCTGGAAGGTACCGTCTCTCACGGAAATACAATGCTGCCGAATTAAAGTTGTATCAAGGTCAAGTAAAGCCCTAAAGCTATGGGGAAAAACGTCAAAAAAAAACCCTTGAAGCAATTCTTGTCTAACCGAGTTATAACAGCATGGAATAGACTTCCGGAAAATGTAGTGACGGCTCCCACACTGAACTGCTTCAAGAATCGACTGGACATATTAAATATCTCCAAGCTATACGAAACACACGCATCAGCTAATTAGCTGCTAGTGTGTCTAACCAAAAAACAATAATAATATTAAGTCAAAGTCAAAGGTTTTATTAATTAAATTAATACACACGTATAAAAAGTGATGTATCTTTTTAAATAACGCGTTTGACTGTATTATGACTTGACCTTGGTACTTTAATTCGGCAGCATTGTATTTCTCTGAGAGACGGTACCTGCCAGGGACTACGGCAGAAACTACCATTTTAATTCGGCAGCATTGTATTTCTCGGAGGGACCACGGGTCACGCACGAATTATCCTGTTGTACCTATAGATTATGCAAGACCATACCTAATAATTAGAAATAAATCATGATGGTTTGTTCACTGGTCTAGTTCGACTCCTTCACAGCCGGTGAAACACTACACTCACACCTTGTCATAAATAACAGCAAAAAAAATGCCTCGTTGAGATATGCTCCTTTTAAATTATCATCCACTACAACTCCCTAAAAGCCAGAATCAACGATTCAACTGTCTTGGAAACCAAAAGAAATTCATCTAGAAAGAACAGCGGAGGAGTAGGAGTAAGGGCTCGGTGCACATCTGGCGACGTGCAGCGCAGAGCATGTGCGCTGCGGATCGGTAGCGCAGACGCGCAGTTGCGGTACTGCGCGCTACCTTATGCCTCTAGTCGCTTTGATGCTCTCGGGGACTATAAGTGTTAATTGATTTTCGATATTAAGTCGATAAATATTTAGAGGTATGAGGAACAGGGTGTAAAGTTCACTCATACTCTATAGAAAAGGGAGGATCCTCCGAACAGACGGGTGTTGTGTCTGGCGGGCAACTGCCCAACGACTGATGTCGGGAAGTTTGTATGTATGCTAATTGCGCGGTAAACTCCGCTTGCGAGATGCAGGATTTGCGTGACGTCAGTATGACGCGTTGATCGCATGTGGCGTTGTAGATACCGCTACACATAGTTTAGTAGAAAAAATCACTGCGCTGCGCCTCGCCAGATGTGCGCCGGTCATAGGCAAAACCAGTATCCTCCAAAACAACCACGAGACAAATAAGAGCTATGCAAAGCACAAACGAATGTTTATAACTGGGATAATTCATTTTTTTTCAAATTCAAATTCATTTATTAAAACTTACACATAGTTCACAAACATACAAGTAGGTATTAGCATGAAGTTCTAACCAACAGAAAGCTTAGACTGATTTAACAGCGGGTCCCAAACTAGGCAAAGCCTGTATCTTGGTGACCCAACCCAAAATAATAATTATTATTATGAGTTGTCCCACGGCAGGGCAAAGCCCTTCCTTCCACTTTTCCCGGTCTACTGCGATGGTGGGCCAATCCTTTAAGGAGTCCAACTCATCCCGCCATTTCTTTCTTTTCTCTTTATAACTGGGATAAGCTCAGCTAAATTGACGTACTTAGTGGGGCCACCTGGTGTTCGCTTGCCATTGTAGTTTAGTCCAATGACACCAGCTATCTCTGGTCAATTGGCGTTTCGTTTTCTGTCGACATAAGCTCTAGTCCGGCAATAGCAGATACCTATTGTACTGAATGTCAAGAAGAACCGTAGGCACTCTAGCAGCAGCACACGAAAAAGCTCGTCATAGATGTGCAAACGAGATAAGCGGTCGCGCCGGTCATGAAGATAGAAAAATAAGCGCGCCTAGCAGTCCAACGCGACACTGAACACGCTTATGAAGAAGATTGGTGAGTTACGCCAACAAATTGTTACAAATAATATGCATAGGAATATACCTATGCATATTATTTGTAACAATTTGATCAAATTGGTACCGCAACATAGCAAACAGTACCCTGTTTGCTATGTTGCGGTATTAATTTGTTCTGGCGTCAGTGGAGAACTGTATGACCAGCATAATAGGTAATAACAAATAGTAAATAGTGCCCTAACATCAACACTCAAATTGAGGCTTCACTTTGTTAATTGAAACCAAGCTTAAAAGGAACCATGAACCATTAGTCCTCAAAGTAAGATCGATGCTTTCGAGATGTGGTGTCAGGGGCGCCCCGATCGGCACTTTTTAGGGTGCGGCAAAATTTCGCAGTAAATAATAAAATATTTGAACCATTTCATATTTTTAACCCAACTATAAATTCGGACCGATTGAAAAGAGCACGGGATTTTTCATTACTTATTCTGTGACGAATTCGGGGAATCCTTTGAATGATATTTTGTAGCGAATGGCAACACCATCTATACTGACTTGCGGGAAATCCCCGTATTTTATTTTGTGCTTGGATTGTTTATGACTTTTAATTAGGGAGAATGACTTCTATTACATAATATATGTATATTAAGTTCAATATTGTTTATTGCGTCCCTTTAAGAAAGTACGTGATGCTTTGACAATCCAAGAAAGTTTTATTCATGGATGTTATAAAATAATTGGATAACTTTGTGAAAATTAGAATTTTCCGCTACGTGTACCTACTTTCAACTGTGTGAGTATTAAATATTTTATTATGTAATTGTATGTTGGACTATCTGATAAATGTTGTTCAAGCTTTGATTTATTAAAATCTTGGCATGTACGAGTTTTACACTCGCATACCCAGGGTTCCGAACAAATATTTACGGTTTTCAGACTTTTGGCTATAAATAGATGTGCTGTAAAATATAACTAGTTTTTGAAATCTTCGATAGTTTCTTTTGTAACTCTAACTTTTATCATTACATTTTTTATTTTATTTTAGCATCAAAAATGAAAAGAGTCTAAGAAAGAGTCGTAAATGAAATCTTACCGTCATAAGAGAAGAGCTAAGTAGAAAAATATTAGAGCAAATGAAGGGGCTTTACTTAAATATGTGAAAAGTGTTGTTCCTGAGACGTTAGATTCTACATTAGACTTAAATTTATCACAGTCAACTGGACCTTCAAACCCAGAACAAGCTGAAGAGGTACAAGAACTTGACAATGTTAATCGGGTACCCGTTGGAAGTGTTGACATTGTTCCTAAAGATGAAATTCCAACAACATCCACAGAATTAGAGTCTCTATCTGAATGTCAAGACATGGACATGCATAGTTCCGAAACAGAGATTATATACACCATCGGCATTGTCTGCTGTTCAATACCAAAATTTCGACGATATTGGAAAATGGCCTGAACACATAGACGACACACATATGCGATTGCATCTCATTCAGCAAGGAGCGGAAATTGTTCAGCATATTAATACTAACTTCGCTGCAACTTCAACAGTAAAACGTTTAGATTCGTGCTCATTGACATCAAAAGGAGAGACAAGACGTCTTACTCAGGATTGGTTTTACCGTACATTGACAAACGACGAAAAAGTTTTACGTACCTGGATGGCTTATTCTCCATCCAAAGCTTCATTATTTTGCTTTTGCTGTCGTTTATTTGAGAACGTAAATACACGGAATGGATCTACATTTTGCTCATCTGATGGATTTAATACGTGGTGGAAATTAAATCCAAAGGTTTTAAATCACGAATCAAGTGCACTACACAACCAAAATTATTGCAAATGGAAGGAGTTGGAATGCAGACTTCAAAAAGGACAGACTATTGACAAGAAAGAACAAAACATACTGGCAAAGGAAACAAAGAAATGGCGGGAAATTCTTATCAGAATGATTGATGTTATAAAATTCCTTGTCAAACAAAATGTGGGTTTACGTGGACAAATAGAAAACGACACCAGTACCAATAGAGGAAACTTTTTGGAATCGGTTCATTTAATTGTTTATATAATCTGAAATGTGTGCGAAAACAATCACTTATAATGTCACCACAAATACAAAACGAATTTATTGCCATTTTAGGAAATAATATTCACCAACATATCAACGAACAAATAAAAAGGGCTAAGTATTATTCGATTATATTCGACAGCACTCCAGGCCTTTCTCTTATAGATCAAACATGTCAGGTATTAAGATACGTACTAATTGAAAATCAGGAAGTAAAAGTTGTGGAATCTTTTATAGATTTCATTGAAACTAAAGACAAAACTGCTGGAGGAATTTCAAACATGATTTTGAACAAGGTTAAGCTGATGGCCTAGACATAAGCAACTGTAGAGGCCAAGCGTATGATAATGCTGCTGTTATGTCTGGAAAGCATTCAGGAGTTCAGCAAAGAATTCAAGAAATAAACCCTAAAGCTGAATTCGTATCTTGCTCTAATCATTCGTTAAACCTAGTTTGCTTACACGTTGCCTCAGTTGAGGGGAGTTCAGTAACTTTTTTCGGCACTTTAGAACGTTGCTATTCATTTTTTGCCACATCGATACATCGTTGGGAAGTTCTGATAGCAGCTACAGGCAAAAGCTTAAAAAGGGTTCAAGACACACGGTGGAGTGCAAGAGGCGATGATTAAGGTCGACAGTGAGTACTCTAAGATTAACAAATTTGACTATCTTGTCTATTACACAAGAGGTGTGTGATGTTATAGACATTGATGGTGCAATAAAAGACTTTGCTCTCAAAAAAAGTAGACCTATAAATTTTTAATTAAAGCCGGAAGTTTTGTTTTTGACTCTAACAAGTACCTACTTATATTATTTTTCAATAAAGATATAAATATTACTTAATAGTATCATCCTAGTTCTCATTAACAATTGGTTTTCGTTTTATATTCAATTCGCTAATTATTTAATCATGTCGATCGTCGAGGTGAACCCTAATTTTAAATAGGTAATATTACCTACTTAAAATTAGGGTTCACCTTGACGATCGACATGATTAAATAATACATATGTACCTGTTATATCAATGGTTGAAGTAGATACCCACGCTACGCCACTGGTGGTGTCGGCGGAGGCTACATCGTATTTGTATACCATGGACCGCCATGAGAACGAATGAACCCGTTCTGGAGGAACTCAACATCACCAAGCGGCTATCTGAGTACAAAATGCCAGGAGCCCTCTGCTTTTTCGGACATATTTTGCGGTCACCGACATAATAATGTAATGCTCACTAAAATATCTCGCTGATGACGGCGTATGTGTTGGATCATTTAGTTCCCTTTAAAATGGTTGAGCTGAATGGTGCTGATCCATACGTCATGATCGCGAATTGGCGCTGTCAGTAGGGATTGGTCGTCTTAGCTGCCACTTGTTTTTTTTCTTTATTGATTTGTAAAATATTTTTATTACGGACACTTCCTCACGAAGAAGAAGTTCGTAAACTCCCGATAGATTAAAAGAAACGCTACTTGATGTCCAGCTCTTAGGTGGCACTTTTTGGTCTGAAGTCAGATATGCCGATACTCGAAAGGCCTATAATCATATTCCGCGGGTTCACAGACTTGGACACAAACGAAGTGGTAAAAACATACAACACCTTACGTTACTTGGCGGATGCTGATAAATCTTAAGTAGCAATTATCTACATTTTACAAAAATCTTTGCAAGAGGCTATTCGTAACCTCCTTTTGTGGGCTAAAATACAGAAGTTAATTCTGATAATTAAAGCAGAAAGGTAGAATAATTATAAAAAAAATGAGTTACAAAATGTCTCTTCAAACCTTTATCAGTTGGTTTGTGGCCATCGACCCTAGAGTATAGAAATGCGCCGAGAGACTATTACTAGTCAAATTCGAGACCCATTACTTAAAGTTACTTTGAACAGAATACCGCATCACATGGTACTTATTTATACCATTCTGAATCTTTCACGGCGGCATTAGAATAGTTTTTCACCTAAAGCTTTTTGGGCTGAAAAAGATTCGTAAACATCGATAACCACACACTACCATGCCTATCATTTATCACGCTTTCGCCAACCTCCAGAATGGCACCTAATACTAGCCTGTATGGAAATAGTATTTGCAAAGTAGATCCCAGTAAAGGATCTGTTTGCCTCCGCGGCGGCAATTCTGTATCTCGAGACCTGAGATATAAACAAGCCCTATTTTACGAAACATTCTGTGTCCCATGGAATTATTTGCTTGCATGGATGTTCCCACCTCTGTTCTTAATCCCAGAGTCCTAATACACCTCATGCAGTCAACAGGAATATTTTTGATAATGGTACCCCGATGTGAGAAGGGATTTTGGCGCGCATTCCTAAAAGCCCGAGAACTAACACCGTCACTAACACTAAAAAACTTACAGGTTACTTGCTTTTTTTTATTTTTTAAGTTCTTTTTATGCGGTTGCCGCAAATAAATGCTTTCTTTCCTTCTTTCTTTAGCTGAACCTAGTTGACCCATCGTCGACGCTGCTACCGCCACAAGTGGACAAAATGATCCTGGAAATTTGTAAGTGTGGGGGTGGCTTAAGGCGATAGAAACATGGCACCCGGAACAAAAGTTATTGCTAAAAAAATCTTGGCGAAACTCCACCTTGGAGACATTCGGGGTGGCTTGGAAACGTTGGACTTCATGGTCTCAATCTAAAACCATTGACACAAATAACCCTACAGGTCCAATTAAACTATTTTTTATCAGATTTACATCTAATTCACATTGTGTAATGATGAAAGTTCAATTCAATTAAGTTAACATGTTTGTGCTTGTAAAACATATTTTATAGGTTGCGCTAAAAATCTTCGATACCACCAATTTGGGAGGGATAATAGTAAACTTTATTAGCCAATTATGCTGTAGACATAAACAATCACGCCACACTGCCATGTTATTATTGCTTTATTCAGGCAGATGTATACATGACTTAACGTTGCTTAGAGTTTACATTGACCATTGCATTCGTTTAGATGATAGTGTTATATTATGGTTAAAAACAAATTGCAGTAGTCATAGATTAGAAAATTCTTGTACTTCTCAAGTATGTTAACCTTAATCCAATATTTTGGACAGAAAAAAGTATAATATTATTAAATGAAAGACGTGATGCTGCAAAATCATTTAATTTGTTTATTACAGTTAAAGGTGTGGCTAAGCTTCTTCACTAACGGTCATCGCAAGCTGGATAAAACCTGTTTATGGAAGTTGGCTTCATAGGAACTCCAGGAAGTACACGTTCGGCGGTAGCCTGTAAAAGTCTGCTAGAAAATTATCATCTGGCCATGTCCTATGCCGAGGAAATTAGCAATCGGCTAATACTCAAAAATGTCTATAGAAGAAAATGTATTTTATGTGTTGAATCAAACTCAAACGTTACACAGTTATTTAATTCGATTAATTAGCTAAGACTAGAAATCTATTCATTTAAATTACAAGAGATTGTGCGCTTTTTAATTTCTAACATATTATCCTGAACGCCCACATCCATAAAATGTATGGATTTCAATACATTTCATGGAAGTATTTACTTGCACGTTATGACGTTTATTTAATTAAATTAGCAAATGTGTACATATTTATATCTGTAATAAATATTCTTTCTGGTGACTTAATGTTGTTGTTTTATATTAAAAGGGCCATATTCATGTTTGCCCTAACCATGTACAGCCACTTTATATTTTTCATTAATTTAACTTGATTTTGATAAATATACATTGTTATTCCGGTTGCATTGGCGTCGTTAGGTGAAGGATTGCGCGGCGAGCAATGGGCAGCTCGCCGCCCGGTAAGGACCAGGCCCGGGTCGACGGCGCGTTGTGTTGTGTTCCACGCGCGCCTCAAAGAGATGTTAGCACGAACTGATGGGGTCCGGTAGGGCCGATGCCTGCCAGGGCCGCGGGTTGTTCGAAAGAGATACCGTGGCCCCTGGCACAGGCAACTGAAGGAACACAGGTGGGTTTTAGTCAGTAAACGTCTGACACGCCCTTCCGCTCAGGCCAGAGCGGGAGAGGTCATTTGAAAAAAATCACACCCAAAAAAAAAAGTGAAGGGTTGCAGTTTATTCGGTCAATGTAATCAGATTTACGATTAACGGTCTGATTTCTGAGAAATAAGTTTCTGAGGTAGGATAACCAAAGAGGCCACTAAGTATATACGAGTAGGTACGCTCTAATACGAAAAAAAAGTGCCTCAACGCTTAGATATAGGTAAAGGTCTAGAGGAGGTGTGCAATCAGGCAATGTCGCTTAAAATGACTGTAAAGGATTCCAACGGTTAATCTAACGTTTATCCACGGACGGTACTCTTTCATATTCAATGATATAAATCTAGCAGGAAACATCCCCAATCAGGCTGCGACTGCCACTTGTAGACGTTGCTTTTTCTGTGGATCGTTCACCGATGGAATCTTACTTATTCCGTCGATAGAAGACGTCATGGACGGAATAAGTCGTATTGGTGCAGAAATTATCCAAGGTGTGGTTCGCTGAACGTTCGTACCCTTCGCTGGCTTTCACTCTATCTACTTAGATTTAACCACACACAACGGGGAAAGCGAGCGAGCGCTCGGTTTCCTTCGGCGAAAACCACTCGTAAACGTTCGTTCGCTTTGTCTGTACCCGGCATCAGACGAGCAATGGGCCAAAGTCAATGGGTCCCTCAAATGCCCTACTATACCGTGCCAAACACTAATTTAATAGCTTAAGCAGCAAACTTTACAATCTCGCAAACAAAAAGCTAAACATAGATAAAATGACATAATGCAGGAAATGAAAAAGAAAGTAGCACACTGACTCCAAAAGATGGACTATCAGGAGACTGAAAGTTTATTCACATACATAATATAATATGATCTAAAATCCATCCATACACACTGTCATCTATTCCTACTTTTTCCCGTCCTTACAAACATTCAAAGGTGCGAACCAAACCAGACTCTCACGCACTCACATATGCACAGTCACACACACAACAAACTTCTACCACATGCACACTTACACACATACAGTCATCAACTCATACACAGACATACAAACACACATAACTCTTTAGCATTATTACTATGTTTTTATTTTTAACTGTAACATGTATTTTTAAGTGTCATTTTTTTTAAAATGTCAAGCCACATCGCGTTACCGACGGAGATGGTGGAATAAGCTGGACTCCTTCGAAAAGAACTGATGTTTCTAGTAGCCCTTAGACATGCAAGGAGAGTAAGGAGGCCTTTGCCCTGGCTTCATCGGATTAATAAACACAATATTCAGCTTAGGCAATGACTAAATTCCACAGTGAGAACCAATCGATAATGCAATTGCTTTATAAGTAGGACATGGATGGGATTTCCCATCGTCAAAGACAACGAAATATATGGCCTTCTTCTTTGAATACATTTTGCTGTTGAGCCTAATTTCATGCTTCTAGACCCAGATAATTAAGCTGTGCGTTGGCTCTGTCAGTGAGTGGATGTTATTATGTAGATTCATTGTGTTTCGAAAGACAAAAACCCAAAAGCTTCCTCCTATTGGGTACTTATTTTCACTGTAGATTAATATTATATTGATTGTCGTTTAATGGTGGCAATTCTTAGTATTTATTGTTCATTTCTGTATTGCGGTGCTATTAAGAGTCCAAAATAGCTGCGTGAAATTGCTATTGACCTTAATTGCTTTTCCTAGATGGATGGACTGGGTCGGGTTTATTACGGTTGGTTGAAATGGAAAAATATGACGTGAACGAGACGTCATAATTACCCACACGTTAACATTTTTAATTGCATATTATGTACTTAAGTATTTATTGGCCTTCGGTGGAAGATCTAAGTACCTATTGTATGAGCCAAACGGTATTTGCGTTGTGGATTTTTTGGCTAAACACTGTTTTAATTTTCCGACTGAATATAATGGGGATCTTTAACTTGGTAATATCTTCGTGGCCTGTTTTTTTTTTACAAATGTCGGCTAGGCACAGCCCGCACTCATAGGGATGGTTGTTCCATCGTTGAGGTAAGAGGTTCCGGTAGTAAGTAATTGTAATAGTGATGCAGGTGCTGAAAACAGATTGACACAAAATAAACCAAAAATATGTAGTGGTATATATATACAGGTTGTCCCGAAACTCAACGATAATTTGGTACCGGGCGAGAGGCCAAGGTATTCCAGTTATGAAAAAAACAAGAAAAAAAATCCATGTCACTTAGTTAAGCGATAATAGACATTTTTCGTAAAAGTTGAAAATTTTACACCCTTGGTAGCATTTTTAAGTAATGTGATCACAATTTTTTATAAGTTTACAGTGATTTTTTAAATAATGTAATCTCAAATAACAGTGCTATTAATCGCAACCACAAATCAAAGTAATAAACATTGTTAACTAAGTAAAATAAATTAAGTTTTGAGGAGTTATGGTTTACAAAATTATTGTCAGTAAACTTTGACACTCCATGTTGAAAAAAATTTAACACACTACCCTTGGGAAGTTATTTCAAAAGCTGGCCCATTTAGTTTAGATTTCAAAATAGTACAACACTTGCCACTTTTCTTGCCAATGAAAGTACTACTTCGTATTTTTTGCGAAGGGACCTCATGGAAAACTTAATCAAAATAAAACAATCAATTATTGTAACACTTTGATATCCTCCTAAAACTAAAGTAGATGCTCAAATTGTTTCCCTCCGGCACGAATACAAGCTCTGCGTCGCCTCAGAAATGACCACCAGTCGTGCACGTCTACTACCATTTATTTCTTCTGATGCTGCATCAATTTTTTGGCGCAATTCTAATAGATTTTGTATTGGTTTTGAGTAGACTTTTTCTTTTATGCATTCCCAGTAAAAAAAATCTACTGGATTCCAGCCCCCTAATTGCGTAACACACTATCAATCTCAATCTGAATCGTTTTGAAGGATATTTTTAATCCATTGCTTCATATGGTCGAAAAACACAAATTGTGATCACAGTACTTAAAAATGCGACCAAGGGTGTCAAATTTTCAACTTTTTCGAAAAATGTCTATTATCGCTTAACTAAGTGACATGGATATTTTTTCTTATTCATAACTGGTTATTTTCATAACTGGTATACCTTTGCCTCTCGCCCGGTACCAGGTTATCGTTAAGTTTCGGGACACCCTGTATATACTTCGTTTGGGGTTGAAACCCTCGGGCCGTGGAGTCCGAGTGCGCATGGTCTTTTTAAGGAAATTTCCAAAAGACTGGTTGACACTTCCCATGACCCAAGGGCTGGCTTTTATCTTGGCCAGAGGCTACGCATTGCCATACAACGTGGCAATGCCGCCAGTGTCTTGGGCACATTACCAGTCGACAGCGACGCGGATGAATTTTTCGACGCTATATTTTAGTTTGTAAATAGTTTTAGTTCATTTAGGATATCATTTTGTTATTTTAGTGTTATATTGTAAATAAAAATATAATTACTTGAGGCTCGTGGTACCTAAATATTCATGTATGAATATTTACTGTTTCTGACTAGTGACATATTTCTTGATCCCGAGCTTCCTACCTACCTACCTACCTTTTCTACCATCTTTGATGACAGCATCAGTTACCCGCTGCTGCAGTCCAACTGAGTTCTTGCCCCGTTAGGTTTTCCTTTTGTTTCCGTTCTCATTGTAATATAGTTTTTCATTTAACTATAAGTTGAGCTTTATTTTGTGTACATTTTTAACCTAGAACGCGGAATCAGCGGAAATTGTAACCTCGAATTCCATTTTTCAAAGTTATCTCAAAAGATAAAAAACCTAACCTAATCGATTATGATCCCATTTCTATTTATATTGTTTGGTCGGACAAAATTGCAATGTTGTTAATCTTTTTATTTTACTTTTTGTTATTAATCTTAAGCTAGCCAGCCACCGCCAGCGTATGCATCGACAAGATGGGAAGTATTCAATTCCCTCACTACCGACGTTCGTGACATATACATATGGTGTCAAGAGAGAGATATACATGTATATGCCTTATATGCAAAAACGAAAGAAAACTATAGCGGATCAAGAATCCACATTCACGCAATCACCCATTGCATTCAGTTTGATTTGCTAGCAAGATCTGCATCGGCGTGCAGTGGTTTCCAGCCTAGGTAGGAACCAAGCAGATGGAGCAAAGAAAATCAATCTCCCTAATTTGGCAACAAATGGCATTTTTGACACAAACAAAGCGATGGTATTTTTCCACATTCACCCACAGCAATTCTAGTCGCGAAAGGTTTACCCACCAAAAATATTTCATATAAAGTAGATTGCCAAGACTTATATAACGCTTTCACTGTTAAAAAGTTATCAAATCGAATGTTTTACCCTAATTCTACAAACCTTGCAGCTTGGTTAGCATGTACGGCTTGGCCGATACGCGGCCGTCGCACAGACACTTCTATGGGCTTATAGAAATAAATGAAGTCACTACCTTTTAATGTTGTGTCATGCAATAGTTCAATGGAACGGCCAAGCCATAGCCATACATTTTGACCAAGACGTAAGGTATTGTAGAGTTAGAGGATTGGCTCTACATTAGATCTATAGCTATTCTCAACCATTCGACAGGCTTTCGAGTCGAAAATTACACATTTTCGGTTACCTTTTTTTTGACATTGATTATCATTCATATTCAAAATTCAAATACAAAATATCTTTATTGTGGGCATATATTAGTTACAGGTCTTGACAATAAATTAAAGTTCCAATATGTCCTACATAATAGGCATACAATAATTAATTAGTGTCATTAGATTAAAATTATTTTACATGTCTAATTTAGTTATTATAAATGTCAAAATATCATTATACAGTCAAATTACATAGTCAACAATTCAATCAATAATTCAAGAAATCTTGGATCGTGTAGTATGCTTTATCAATTAAAAAGTTACGTAATTTATTTTTAAATACTTGCAGTTCCTTAGTGCTCAGAATGTCAGTAGGTATTTTGTTTTATATTTTTGATGCCATGCCAAAGAAGCTATCATTGAGATGAGATTGCGACTAGATTTAGACGGTTTTTAATTACGGGAATTGGCCCTCTTATTTGCCTAGTGGCAGAAAATAGCTGTCGGGAAAATAGCCGTACTATTTGGTTAGTCTATTTGGTTAGAAACTGTCAAAATTTTCGGGTTTCTAATTTGTGAACAGCGTTTAGAGTACCCCATCGATAACATTAATTGATGGATACGGTACGGAAGTGCATTGAATTGTTGTCAATAGGTATTTTGAAAACTTTTTACAGTGTTAGAGTTATGTAAGTCGTGATAATCTACTTTATATGAAATGTTTTTGGTGGGATTTAATTTCGTTTTGAAGGGTGCTTTATTTCTTTTTATTTTAGCTGTGATATTGTGATATTATTCGTAATAAATACAGACTTGCACCTCTCTTTAAGAGGGTCGGAGCCTCGGAGGGTGAAAGTTACAAACTTCTTATTTTTTTATGTTTGTGTGCATATCCTACCTTGTGTACCAAATTTCAGCTTACTTACACGGCAGCCGTACCTCAAATAATACAATTCCTCTCTGAGAGATTTGAGGCTAAAGTAGGTTCCAGCAGTCTTAACTCAGAGAAGTCAACCTTATCAGCCCTAATCAGTTCAATGGTTGGGAATTATGACAGAGTTACAAGATTTCTTAAAGGTGTATACATACTCAGGCCAGCATTACCCCGATACTCTCATGCATGGAATCCCCTCAAACATATTAAATCTCTTATCTTCTTTCTTATATAATTATGAAACAAAGATAACTAGATAATTAAATGAATTTTTGTCGATGTATACATCTTATGAATTTTTGTCGATGTATATACATCTTCCTGAGGCTGACTATAGGTACTATTGAAAAATATTTAAGGTTTTAGCGCAAGTTTATGTTTGGATATTAAAGTGGTTTTTCTAAAATCACATATTTGTTAAGATGTTTGGAAACTACATAAATAGCGAACGTAATATACCATGTCCGTCAATAGTTTTAGTAAAAATTGCTATATCAAGTATTTTTTAAAACACTCATTTTTATTTAGGTGCCCGGTTAAGATTTGTTTTAGATATGTATAACTCAACCATTCCAGCAACAAATCAAGTCCAAATGAATCGTGTAGCAACATTAATGTTGACATCTAACTAAATTTGCCACTATCCGTCACGACGAGGTTCATAATTGGGTGTCTGTTGTGGGATGACCACTCGGCGTGGCCCTTTCATAACTATTAACAAGTAGCAAGTTAGCCCCTCATCGCCATAGACACATGTATGGTTGGTGTGAAGTTAAGTGCAGAGCCGTGTAGTGGCGGTCGTACGACAGCCTGACGGATGGCGGAGTGGGGCCACGCCGCATCTTGCGCGGCCCATGTGAACCCTCCACAACGACATACGAAACTTACCTACTCTCGTTTCTGCTAATTATGTGGCATTTTTAATCAGGAACCATATCCTTTCAGTTTCAAGGTGACAATTTAAATAGAAAGCAAAAAATTATACAGATGTTGAACGATTTGTTACGTGAGTTAAAATTGTGTAATATAAAGGAGTTTGCTAGGTAATTATTAGTGATTTTGCAAAAAAATTGTAAGCCATTTACAGCCTAGACAGTGTCATTCTGTCAGCGAAAATGGAAAGCAAAGACATTTAAATATGGGTACTTACGGAAAGTAAAAAATGTGTTGGATTGGCGTAAGCTAGCTAAGCTTATATCATTCCTGTTGAAAAACGTTGTAAAATACGAAACGATTCGAACGCTAGGCCCTCTTGACCGACCAAGGTGAGAATGGAGGGACGAGCTTGACTCAAGAAAGTCTTTCTATAGCAGGGTATCGAAAAGGGAGAGTGAAACTATACGAACAAATAAGATAAATAGTAGGTACATTGAACAAAAATTACACACTATATTCTTTGGTTAACAAGAGCCCAATAAAGTGGGTACATTACTAATGCGTTTAGTATTTAAAGCATTGTTGATGTTGCGTTCATATGTTTAAATTGTCATGTCCGCAATACTATGAGAGTATGTATTTCGCAGATCTCAGTGCAGTCCGTAATATCCTGCTGGATTCACGCTCCCCCGCATCCAAAGTGGTAGAGCGTGCCATTGAAGCCTACACTGCATAATCTAAGCTTTGGTCAGGAAATCTTTCTTTATATTTGTGGGCTATATGGAAATAACCAGTTTGAAAGAATAAAGTGGTTATGAGAGATATTCTTTTATATTATTTGTAGATAATTAAATAACGCGGTGTGAGAGTCCCTGTAGTAAAATGGTCTTATATTTTTTTGGGAGTCACCAATATCAGATTACTGAAAATAAATCTGTACTGCATGTTTATCGAGCAATCACTCAGGGTTGTCGCAAACTCGACGTATTGACGGCTCTATCTAGGAGCAGCCGATGCATGCGCGGTCTGCAAACACCTATCGCCCCATCCCCGGCGAGCAAACGCGTGCCAAAATTTGATAAAGTCCTCGGTTCATGTTTAATCATACGACATTAAAGGCGAATGTACACAGCCAGTGTGTCGGGAGTGCGCGATCACTGCTGTGCATTATCATTTTCAATCAGCCCCCAGTGCTCTCTGCGGTCTTGTTGATTGAGTGAACAAAAATTTTGTTACATTTTTTTTGCCGCCATTTTGTTTTGGCGGCAAATATGACAGTTGTTTCATGAAAATTATTTTGTGTAGATACGGAAAATTTGTTATGGAGCGTTTTACGACTGAACAAAGTTGAAATGTTTTAATTATTAAAATATTCTACTCATCCCAATCATGTATTGCGGAAATTCTAAGAAAATTGCGGCAAATTTTTGGCAAAAATTACTTACCTTCACGGCTAATAATAACTCGTTTAGTGATTAAATTTGAGCAGAATGGCATTGTAACAGATGAAGCAATTTTCATACATCAAGTGAATCAGTAGGGCTTAGGAAACATGTGGTTTCACAAGACGGGGCCACATGTCATACAGCACGAGCCACAATCGAGACATTGAAAAGAACGTTTCCGGGTCGATTAATTTCGAGAAACGGTGACATTGATTGGCCCCCAAGATCCCCGGATTTAACAGCTCCTGACTTTTTTTGTGGTGCTATCTAAAGGGACGTGTCTATGCCAATAGGCCAATGAACCTTCAACAATTAAAACAAAATATCTGAGACACAGTCACTGAAATAACGCCGGGCAATGTGTGAAAATGTCATGAAAAACGCAGTGAAAAGGGTTCACATCTGCCATGCTGCTAGAGGTGGACATTTGTCTGAGATTATTTTCCATACTGAATTGCCGGCCCTAAATACTATATTTAATTTAATAATTTTTATATTTCATAGAATAAAATTCTGTAAATAAAGTGTATACGTCTTATTTGCCCAACCTGTATATTTGTCAATGTGACAGACAGTTTCGAGTTTTCGACCTAAGTGAAGTGTCAAATTTACTGGGAAGTATTGTGAAAAGCAGTAAAGTAATTAACAGGTTTTCTATTACGCATCTAAATAAAAGATCGATGGATAATTATGTATGTACATAAAATATCTAAGTGCAAAATGTATGTGCATTTTCTATTCTATATGAAGAACACAGTCAAACAATCTATCTTCTTTTGTAAAGCCACGAATAACCTAGCTATGGGACGGCAGCTCCGCTAGCATCTCGGCACGCGAGGAAAGTATCGTACTCGTGGCGGATACACGCGTGCAGCGAGTACTTTTTTATGAAGTAATAGAATTGACAATCATCGTCTACATCGATCTAGCGATGGCCGGTCATTACGTAGCTGATATTTACAATATCAGTTAATGACCTACCTATCTACAAATGTGACAAAGGATTTATTTTTATAAAATAATGTAGACGTATCGTGGTCATAAGCAATTGTGCACATTATATGTATGATTATTATCTTGCCATTTTCCGCGTTCTCTTATTTCCTTTCAATATTGAGAATGAGAGGTTGTTAAAACCAACCATTTATTTTAATCGTCGCACTTTTCGATTTAAATTTTATTTAAATAAAAAAGGCTTGAGTTTTTTTAATATATTGGCGAGGCAATTAGAAACAGACTACAAAATATTAAAAGTTCCCCTTGCAATGGAAATGTGTCGCCGACAACGACGGCCCATTCGTCACGCGCTGTCCTGACAATCGTACGCTCGCTCCAGGCTGCACTTTAAATAATTTTTAATACAATGTAACATCACGCTTAATTGCCACTTAGATATTTGCCGTTCTTTTTTTTATACATTATCGGAAATACAATTATTTTGCTTCAATTGCAATTTGTTTCAATTGCAGAAAATATTGGTTGTCAAAATTATCTCTACTTATCATTTGCTCAAAATAAGGTTCATTTTCATATTTATATAGTTGAAATTATAGATTTCTTGCATAAAAATATCTTTCTACAAGACATAATTGGAATAACTGAAAACCTGATACTTAAGGGTCATTCTAATCATCATTATGAAACAACTTGTGCTATGAGGCACCTTCCTATCTTGGAAAAAAGTTACGAACAAACAGAACACATATAGACACAAGTCCTGTGGTATGCTATAGAAGCATACGTACCTCGTAATGACAACTTATCTGCTCAAAAGCTTGTTTAGCACAATCCCCGTGCAAGTGTTGGCATGAAGAAGCATTTGTAAACACGTTTACGTACAAAGAGAACGCATTTCCCTCCTTCACCTCAACACAGCTCATGTGCTGGGTTAAAGCAGCATTGGTTACTCGTACCTATTGATTTATTTGCCCGAAAGCTTCTTTAGCGCAACCCTGTACATGTGTTAGCATGAAGAAGCTTTTGCAAACACGTCTACTTTAGAGCATATTTTGTCTAAAGTTAAAATAAAAAAAAAAACAAATCAAATATTTTATTTCACATATACGTACATGGACACTTATGAAATGTCAGAAGCTAGGTGCACGGTTCCAATTGGTCGTTTCCTATGGGGAAGAGCCGGAAAGAAACTCCACGGTTACTCTTTTAAAAATAATTGACTTTTACAATGTTTTCAAATTACAGTGTTAACAGGTATGGGGGGACAGTGTTGGCCTGTCAATAAGTACCTACTAATATTTATTTGGGGTACGTTCTTCCATTCTTTTCTATTAGTCGTAATTTCAGCAGTTACCCCCTTCTAACCATATCATACCGTACCTATTTACTTATTAACTTATTTAACCGATAGTTAAATGGATTGTTTTAGGGAAATAAATTCAAACAAACAGACGGTGTTCAAAACGGGGCATTTCGCAGTATTGAATTCAGTTGTATTTCACCTACCTGCCAATATCAGCTTGTGATTACTTTACATTTCAGTGTGCTCAGCTTTTGTGCTTCTTTGTCATTGCAAAATGACGTTGAAAAACAAGTGAGGATCATTAATCCTCACTTGTTTTTCAACGTCATTTTGCCATGGCATTAGAAATTAGAGAAATCGCTAGTTAAATCAGAATATTATTCTGATAATAGTATTTTAAATAGACTAAGAATACAAAGAAGTATTGTACTCTTCGACGACAGATGAATCTATTTTGGTTCAACTACCTTTTCAAATTCACTGAAGTGGTCTTGGTCTCACTCATTCTATAGAAAACTGTAATTTAATGGGTCTTTCGGCAAAGTACTTTTTTTAACGAACTCTGACGTTTTTGACATTTTCTTGTTGAGTTTAAGTGGGTATTCTATATTTTTATTCTGTTTCTACGTAAAAAAAACAAGAAATTTCCTGCCGGTTCAATTTAATTTTGAATTAAATTGCAATAAGCACTGTGAAAGTGTTGCGTTGTTTAATTTCTTGCTTGATTTGCAAACCTAAAAATAATAAGAAGGTTAAAGTGCACCATTAAGAATTTAAGGTTACATTTTTAATGAAATGGGAGGGTAAACGAAGTTCATTAGTAGCCTGGCGCCAAAGCAACACTCGTAAAAATGAAAAAGGGAGAAAAGGGATTTCACAAAGCCGAGCTCAATTTGGATTCAATGAGCCGCGAATTGGTAATGCTAAACGCTCCAAGAGGGCTTAGGTATCCGTACTAAACATAGTTACGTGTAGGTACATAGCTGTTTGTTGGTATTTTAGTTCGATTTTTATTGGTAAACCAATTAACTAAGCTCAAATTGACTCTTACCTTTTTTATTTTCCTCACATTAACTACATACTTGCTCATGATTCAATTACCTTCATATAAGTGTTCAGGTAAGAGTAGATACGTAACTATTTCACTATCATTAAACACGATTTTTCAATATTTTAATTACGGTTTGCTGTCATAACAACTTAATGGAGTGTTTATTTACCACGTGCTTGTGAATTGAAAAAAGCATTTCATATGTTCGTCTTTGACGAACGAACGAATTTTAACATTAATCTTTCAATTAGTACAGTGGTCCTACCTAATTGAAACATTAATGTTAAAATTCACGATGACCATAATTATTATGTTTACGTGAAATTGCTTTCATATCTGTAGATTCAGTTGCTCTAGTAAAATGAACACAGATAGGTCTTAACATTTCATTTTTATTTATGTCGCCAAACTAGATGTGAATGTTTAATATAAAGTAGGCACTCGCAGGGCCGCCTGACAAATCGGGCCTATGGCTTAGTGGTGTTTACAGTGTCTCGGGTTGGAGTGGCAGCAATATAAAAATGATCGGTCGACACGTCGCCTCATGTATAATGTGCATACAAATTTAAGTGGGTGCCGCCGGGTAAGCGCGGGTGGGTAGTGAAGACGCGACACTGACGACTCAACTAGCACATCCTTATGATAAGAGTGTGGAGAGAGAAGGAGGCTACATGCGACACGTGTCCGCCCAGCGCAGCGTCGCGACGCGCCCTTCCCCCGCGCCCCGACACGTGTAAGTGAACGGTGAATCTTGCTCACTACGCTCTCTACGAGCTTGACTACGAATTCGGCGTCGTTCGGAGTTTGTTCCGCTCTATATTTACATGAAACGAGAAAGATTTTTGTATTCGATGTAGACAAACCCAGTTTCCGTTTTGCGCAGTAACAAGGAATATTCTCATATATGTTGGACTCACTTCTGCGTCAGTTAGGAGTTTTCTTTCACTGTTTTGCATTGACGTGAACTTTCTTGGTGGAGTTGTAGGTACTCTGCAACTTTAATACTTTTTTCTTAAACACTTATTCAGAAGTTGCTTGCTAGTTAGGGTAGGTTTACCAACTAGGTACTTTAACTCCGTAGGTAACAGAGACATATAAAATAATGTAAAGTTAACTTTAAGATCATGGTAAACACCACGCTTTATTCAAAACTTTGACTTATTTGTCGAATTGGAATCACGAAATACTCATATTAGTAATATTTATTTATTTCGTGATTCCAATGCGACACATTCGTGTTGGAATCACGAAATACTACAAACTAACTTATTTTAATACAGAGTTTTTATACCTCCTACAGGAACATGGATTAATGAAACATGATTATTGGGGATAAGGAGTGGAAAGGCAATATTAAAAATTAAGGACATTAAGTCTTATCAACTAATTACAAAATATCCAATTTGCACTATTAACTTATTTATTACCTGAATAAGAAATTATCTACTTAGAGTATTAATGTTATTGATATTGTAATGCGGTCTTTATTTACAGAACATTCTGAAAATAAGGAATTTAGTTACAGGTTAATTTAAGTTAAGTACTATTATATAACAATCAGCTAAAGGCTGTTAATAGACAGCGATGCGGACGAATTTTTTGATGCCCTTTCATGATTTTCTCTCCCTTTAATATAAATTAAAAAAATAATGTTAAGTATTTCGGGCGTTCCCAAAATAATCAAACTGCAGTACTTACATGATTCTGAAAAATGTCTGCGCAGAAATTTTTCGTAGGTTATTTAAAAAAAAAATGCTGTACCATACATTTTCAGTTTCAGTTTACGAGTCGATGTCGTCGTTTACATTGTATAATCATAATAAATAGAGTATAAGTAACCTACTCTTATTAGATTAAACGAAAACCGTATAAGAATGCTCCAAACTATGTGACTTGGAAAAGATGACAGCCACTTGAGCGATCACTCAAGAGACCCACGATTCCTGGAGCGGTTAACGGTTCGAAAGAGGTCAAGTCATACGATTTTACTACGAAAAAGTACCTTACTTTTAACAATTAATGATTACAATGGTTGGTCTCGTATGTACAGACACAAGTCACATGTCGTATGAAATGGTATTTATTTTATTTTTTATGTAGACACAGTAAAATACACAAGGATACGACATAATTATAATTTGAGTACAAAGTTGCTGCATATTTCTTAAGAAATTTCTTCAAGCAGACCTGCGAAAGGAGAACTGAAAAAGAAATGTAGACAATAGTCTGTGAGAACAAATAAAAAGTGAAGTCTAAAATTAAAATATTAAATATACCCACACATATAATGCAAAAATGAACATATACTTAATAAAAACATAGTGCTAAAATATATAAATATATATAAACTCACAGTTAAGAGGAAAGGTCTCTTTTAATTGACATTTCAATAGAGAAATAGTTTTTAAATCACGAATGCTAGGCAGAAATGACTTCCACAATCTTACAGCAAGGTAAGTCGTTAGGTTCCTTATTTACGCATTGTTTATCCTGATTAAAGTAGATTACGTGATCCTGCACTTCCTACCAGTTGAACATCATCTGCCCAGCCTTTCCCCAACTATGTTGCGGACGGCTTTCAGTCTAAACGGATGCAGCTGAATACCAGTATTTTACATGGAGCCTACCTGAACTCCACAACCCAGTTACGGGTAATATGATACCCCTTGGCATCATACAAAATAGTTAGAATTTGTGGATAAGTACAGGTACTATATACAACATGTCCCGGAATTAGCGCACACCACCAAACACCCCAATTAGAATATTATGTTATGAAGAGAGGCCTGTGTTCTAGGAGCGGGTGTTTCCACTGAAAGCCTATAATGTTTTATAGGCTGATTATACTACTATTTAATGTATATTTAATTAGAGCGCAGCTTTGCCCGCGTCAGAGCTGAGAAAAAGTCCTCCTCCATGAAATACAAAATATTAAGTTGTAATTATAACGACTACGAACAACGAACATCACGAAATCTCGCCTTATACTTGAAGAAATTTTAATATAATTACTACAGACATTTTGAACTTCTTTATACACCAGTTTACGAAGCACCTCAACATGCCCCTTATGAAATAATTCTCTCTCGCAGGGCTGCTTATGTAATAATAACGCTTTTAGTACATTGAATTCTGTGATGTTCGCAAGGAAGCCTACACGAGTGTTTATATTAACATACAAAGTTTGGATGCTCCCTATTCGAAAGGAACCAGCGAGCCACCCTTTAAGGGGTGGTGTTATTAGTATAAGCAAAAGACATAAAGTTCCCCCTCCTCGTAGACGTGGTGTGCATACAATGGAGTTGGCATTGATTTTGAGTTAAATATCACCCCTTTGCCGACGTGGTGCATTGTCGTACATCGAACGTGTACAAACATAGCGACATGAATTATTGTTACTGGTTCTTTTATCTGTTTCATTGACGTCATTAATCAGCTACGGAATATGCGTTTGATGGCTGCTCCTGTGGTGTGAGCTTGCAAGCGGCCGCGACATAGCTGCTTTGTGCAAGCGGTGCCGAGTGCGCACGTTAGAATACCTCGAATAATTATCCATGGGAGGAGGTCATGTTCTTTTAACAATAGTTGTAATATTTTTATGAAATTTTATCATTTCAATAAACTTATATCCATTGGTTTAAACTTTACATTATTCATAGATTTTTGAATATCTACTCCATAAAAATCTTAAATTCATTCAATCACTGACATACAACGCACAGTCTGAACCGCTGGGTCTAGAAGCATGAAATTTTGCACAAGAGATCCTTATATAACGAAAGTGAGCACTAAGGAAGGAATTTTTAAAATGCATCCCTAATGCGGTTAAATAGGGTTAGGAAGGGTAGGAAGTTCCTAATTTTTGCCGATGGGAAATTCCATCGGCTACCTATGTATGACTAAATATGACTTGTGATTATAAAATACTTTTACTTAAGGCTGAGCACTTAGAAAGTTGTCAACGTCGCAAATAGCTTCTTCTTCTTGACAATTCAAAAGTGCCTGTAATTGGTTTATTTGAAATAAATAGTTTGAGTTTGAGTTTGAGTTTGGGCTATAATATTTAGCTATTTTGATTAATTAATCAATGTTACTGAATGAAATTATGATAAATAAGTTGCATTTAAATATTGATTATGAATTGCTATATTCATCACCTGCCTATAGTTTCCTCCAGTCCAACCGAATGCAGCTGAATACTAGTATTTTACATGGAGCCTACCTGACCTCCACAATCCAGTTACGGGTAATATGGTGCCCCTGGTTGTCAGGCTTACGGGCTTCTTCTGAACGACTGTCAAAGATCTGAATTGCTATAATGACATTAGATTAAATTTTGTAGCAGTTATAGGTGTAAAATAGTACATTTAGATGCAATTGTGGAAAGTTTGTGTAATTCATCGAAACACCGAAATATTCGACATCAATTTGCGATATTGCCAACTTTCAGAATTCAAAGGTATAATTTATGTAATTACACCATATAAGTACGGTCAGCTACCCAAAGATCTCTTTAGCATCTATTTCAAAACTGTCATCCCAAACTGTCATCGTTTCACAAAAACGATGTTAGTAAAAATGACATTCAAGAGGCTTATAATAAGCAAGCTGGTTATTGTTAAAGGGGTACACCTGAGCAAACTCGGTTAACGTCAAAGAGCAGATTTTAACAGTTTGTGTTTACAGATTGCTATTGACAATCGGAGTTGAAAGCAGGTAATCTTCTCTGGGATATGAATGCTACAAATCCCGCCGGATGTGTCAAAGACGCGTAGGTTTCCACAATCCCGAATAATATCTAATACGAGTAACAGCCGAGCCAATGTCAATTATAAATATTTAGTAGGTAATTTTGCATGAAGTTTTGACGAAATTTTATAGAACTAACTTTGCAAAATATTAAGATTCGGAATTTTGCCATGAAACAGTTGTACGAAATGGGGTATATACATACCTACCTAAACTATGACCATAATGCCCTAGAAGTTAGGCAGACCTTTGGTGTGGGATGGAACATGTGTCGACACCCTTGCGCCTTCCCATCTTCCTAGCACGGTGGGCTGTGCTGGAGCGGCTGCTGCTGGTGCAGAAAACCTCAAACGGCGAAAATATTCCAACCTGATTGGGAGTTATATGTTCGAGCCGTTTGGGGTTGAAACACTAGGGCCATGGGGTCCGAGTGTCCACTTGGTTTTTCGAGATATCGCCAAGCGGTTAGTCGACTCTTCACGTGACCAGAGGGCTGGCCTGTTTCTTGGCCAAAGAATTAGCATCGCCATACAACGTCGCAATGCTGCCAGCCTTTTGGGCACTGTTCCTGTTGACAGCGAAGCGGACGAATTTTTTGATGCCATATAATTCTTTGCTTATTTTTTCACATGTACATATTATTATTTTAAATGTTAGCTTATTTAATGTTAGTTTATTAAAAAATCAAAATTAAAAAAAAATATATACCTATATATATACTACTATGGTACGAGTATAAGCCTACATATAGCTAATAGCTTAATTGAGTTTCACGAATGCTTACTGGACGATATTGAACTAATTCATTATGAGTCAAAGTCACTCACTGCCATAAATAAATGAACAGTACTGTAATCCAGTACAACAGATAATACTCGTAGTTATATACATTTTTAGTGCAATGATCCATTTCGCCATAAATTGGCATGCAAATATTAAAATGACAAGGTGCTAATTTCAATAATATAATCAAATCTCTAAAGAAATGAGCGCAATAAACTCAACATTAAATAATAAGCAAATAATGTAGCAAATTTAATGTTTTACACTCACCACTGTGCACTTGGCGTGATTTAATTTTCTTGTGCATATGTTTGCAAGTGTAAAACAAGTGTATAAAAGTATACTGTAGTAAATAAACTGTGTTGTAAGTAGGTCTTATAATGAGAACGTTTTCAGAGATTTATCTCTCAATAGTATGTGTTTTTTCCGATAAGTGATACTTCAACAAAATCTTTGAAAAAACAACATTTGTTAGCATTTCCGTGGAAAAATCGTCCAGAAAACCATTCCAAAGCAACATTTTCGTATTTGTTAAGAAAATGTACATAATTTTTAATTCATGTGTAATTTTGTTCTATAGATCTAAACTACAGGGTTAAGTAGGTGAAGTTTACCTTTCTAGCGTCAAGTATTTTTTTAGATGAAGGTTGTATTTATTGGTAAGTATCTAGGCTGTTAAACATTTAAAATCTTAGCTCGTTTTTAAAGTATTAAAGATAGATGTAAAGCTAATGTAATAAGCATAAGTATAACGATCCCACTGCTGTGCCTCCTCTCTCTCGGAGAGGGAGTGGGGTGTAATCCACCACGCAGACCCAGCGCGGGTTGGTAGATGTCACATGACTTAAAATTTTAGGTTCTATCACATAAAGTAAAATTAAATACGTGAATAAAATACAGGTACTCAATTCTCGCTCATTTATTGCATTCTTCAATGTGTACTTAAAATAAGTACAATGAGATCATTCAGGAAGAAAAAAATAATATGTTGGGCAGAACAAAATAGCAGGAAGTGGAAGATTTTAGTAGCTTTTACTTATCGGTTTGCTAATAATATTTCATATATTAATGAAATATTATTAGCAGTTAGGCATACCTACATAATAAGATTATAAATGGTAAGAACGCAGAACCTACCTAAAGATCATGATAATCCAAGCAGTTGTGTAACGGTTCATAGCGCGAAATTATGTATGTAGCTCATAGGTTAAAGAAACCTTTATTTAAATTCCCACCCGTTAAAAGTACTTAACTGGCATGGAATGTCGCAATGCCAAAATCCCACTGGCTTACTAAGTCAACTCCGCTGAACAAAAAAAAAATACAATATGTTCACGGCGCTTTGTCCTTTTATTCATATTTAATCTCCAAAGCGTCTACAAAAAACAATGATTTCACGGTACAGCATTAACGCATGTAGGCATAACAGAGAGCCGAACCAACCCAAAGCAAATACAAGACCATATATTAAAATGTTGTCAATCCTATTTACTGACATTTTACTCTGTGTTTATCTTATAAATCTATTGTGTGCATGGCGGTCGAAATTATGGGATTTTGTGTCAATATTGACGCGAGTCGGGTTTGTCGGTCGTTGCATTTAACACATCCCACCGGTGCCTACAGATAAACGCTCGGAAGTTGTAGTGCACGGCAACAATGATAGATGGCGCCATGCGGGCCGCGTTCAACCGCTATGCTCGTAGCTTCTAGTATTGTACGCACTGTACTGTAATACAATATTAGTCCTTCGTTTTTACTTTACCTCAAGGATTTCTGACTTTCTAATGTATCTATTTTGCTTATTATTACATTCTTACGAATTCTAGATATGCACCTACTTAGGTACCACTCCGTTGTCTAACTGTGCATGATAAAAAACAGGTTGACTCTGTGATAAAATTGTAGGTTAGGTATCATTCGCGTAACATAGGAAGGACATATTGTATTTTAGGTCTCCATTTGAGGCTACTCGATAACCCGACTGACCGGTTAATGTATCTATATTATAGTGGAATTCGATTTAGGAATTCGATATTATTATATCATCTGCCTAGCCTTTTCTCTACTATGTTGGGGTCAGCTTCCAGTCTAACCGGATGCAGCTGAATACCAGTATATATTACATAGAGTGAGTAATTTTATTTAACATACACAGATTCATTATTATTTTTACAAGCTAACACTAATTATACTATATACAATTATATACAAGTATATGTGTATAATACGAAAAAATATAGAAAAAGGCAGGAGCTCATTGGGCATCAAAAAATTCGTCCGCATCACTGTCAATGGGATAAGTGCCCAAAAGGCTGGCAGCATTACCACGTTGGATGGCAATGCTTATTCTGTTGGCTAAAAATATGCCAGCCTTCTGGTCACGTGAAGAGTCAACCAACCGCTTGGCGATGTCCCGAAAAATTCGATGAGCACTCGGACCCCAAAGCCCTAGTGTTTCAACCCCAAACGGCTCAAACATATAGCTCCCAATAAGGTTGTTATATTTGCGCCGTTTGAGGTTTTCTGCTCCTGTAGCAGCCGCCCCAGCACAGCCCACCGTGCTAGGAAGATGGGATGGCGCGAGGGTGTCAACAGAGGTTGCATCCCACACCAAAGGCCTACCCAACTTCTAAGGCATTATGGTCATTCCATCGGGCCTCTTTCCATCGTCGCGTGCCAAACCATTGGGTTCTAAAACAGCTGGCACCCTGGCGGAGACAAGAGCCCGACGGATGATGTCGTTAATGCTGGCGTGCCATCCGTCCAGCGCTCTTGCTTACTCAGCAGTTAGACACGCTTATTATAAAAATATGCATAGGTGCAATATACATGCATAAGTTTTTTTTTTTCATTTAAGCGTTATGGTATACTTAGCAACTAAGGCAATAATTAACATCCATTCATTATAGGTAAGGGTTACGATACCTGTGACAGGATCCTATCAAATGTTAACTGAAATTTATACTGAAAACATGTAGGTAAATTCTTTTAAACTTGTTGTATGTAGATTGCACATAAGTAGGTATACATGCTATAGGTATACGTAGACTTGTACGTAGTACGTATACTCATTTTGTCCTGGCGTTATCTGTAAAGCATCTTCACGTTAGGTAAAATTGGCCAACGTTAACAATTGTGAGACTCAATCTAAACTTCTCAAATAAATATTATATATTTATGATAATTAAAGGAATACATCAATTTCTTTTAACTTTAAATCTAAACGATACAATAGTGATATAATGTAAAAAAGAACGCGTAGTTGTCGATTATATTTTAGTTTACCCCTTTTATAAAATTACTGCCGTTTGATATTATTTATGCCGTTTGATATATATTAACAAAATATTTTTTTCAGAAAAACTCCCAAAAATATTATTTGTTTTATTTTACAGTTTTTGGAAAACAGACAGCTAAACACTTTCGCACGACTGTATCAGTTTATCTTCAGGTGCAGTATTGAACCGCTCATCGTATGATATTTTTATTCACCCGTTGTCACAGAAATGCTCGACTAAATTATCCTCAGAACGCGGAACATTTAAAAAGGTAAATTAAACGTCTCGCTCCTCGAACAAAGAGTTATTCGGTAAACCGCCGTGTCGGCATACGTAAGGCGCGCCGGGATGTCATTAGCGAAAGCTCGGCCTTTCTAATGCCTAACTGCGCACCGCCTCCCATTGTCGCGGCAACAATGAGCAACTAACGATTTAAGCCCCTGCACTCCGTTTATTATGGACTAAATGCAGAGATTTCGATGAAAAATAATTATCTGACGCAACACGAACAAGGGATTTTCTGTGAAAAAAAAAATACATTGCTTTTGCAGTCATTTAAAATGTTTGATACGAAAGTTAATTTTCTTATTTTTTTTAAACTTTCTTGAGTCGTAACGGTCTAGACAGCTGGAAGGTTCGCAGTCTCATCTCAGCGACAAACAAATATCAAAATCTTTTCAAATTGTAGGAAATTAGACGTATTTTTGATAGATTAAGACTGAGATCAGACTGTGAACGTCCTTACAATTACGAGAATTGCCCCTCCGATCACCGGCTGACCAACAAAATGTATGTAGTCATATAATGTCCTCCTGACCGAATGTCGATCATGGAGGCCAATCTCAATGAAGATTAGCCAACTACGCAGAATACATATATTATACAACTACTTACTTTTCCTACTTATTTTTGTTCCTTTAACAGTAAAGGCCTCCCCGGTCTCCCTGGTCATTGGATTGCCGTCCCATCGGACTATGACAGCATAGTCCGATGGGCCAGCAATCCAATGACCGGGGAGAGGTCGGGCGCAGGACCAAAAGTTTTTAACAAGCTTCCATTCCGAGGCATTGGGGTGTCACACGTCTAAATTCCAAACGGCGGGCTGCTAGGGACTAAGAAATTTCTAATGAAAGAACCCTGCCCGATTTGGGAATCGAATCCAGCCCCGACGCTCAGCAGTCGTGCTTGTGACTTCGAGACCAACGGGGCAGTTGCAGGAGTATGAGGCTGTTATTAAATACGATACGAGTGGTGCAATTCGTATAAACGGTCTTCTTCCGATTCCAAATTTAAAGCTGTTTTTTGTCAAACATTGCATTGGTAGCACAAAAGTTCTGATGGCAATTTTTGCCTGCTGAGGAGTGCCATTGCAGGCAAAAATTAATTTTTACGGTATAGTTTAAAGAATGTATGCATTTGGTTGTTTCTACTTACCTTATTTTCTCCAATTCTTTTATTATAGGTTCCTTTTGCGGGAATTATTAGCCCAACAACTCTTATTGTAACAAGTTTTCAGATTTTAAAAGGTATATCTACCTACTTAAGCAGGTGCATTCTTTGAACAATAAAAGTAAGATGATAGTGTTGGTACTCAGCAGCCATCGCGTTTGTTTAACAAATATAAAACACTTTTTTGATGTATCTGAGGGTTACTCTGAGGGTTGCTTCCTGCGGTGGCTCAAAAGACAATCGAAATCCCACCTCGTGTTTATATTCGTGTGATTCATCAACGCTTGGGGATCAGTGCTGTCAAGCTTTTGGATGATCCCATAATTAAACATAGGTATTCTCTGTTTACGCTATTGCTTTCAAAGTTTTCGAGGCGTTCAATATGTTTGGACAATATTTTGTTATTCTGATTTTTGATTAATCTACAACTTGAGAAATAGTGCAAAGATTTGTTTTAAAAGGTGCGTTTTATCAAAAGTTGTTCATTCCTGCAGTAACACCGGGTCGTGCTTTTGGCCACCAATCACTGTAAAATTCATGAAAACCTATCCATTAAAAAAATTTACAGCTTCAGCTTCACTGTCGCCTATTTTGCGACCAATTTACAGTGAATTCAGTCTGACTGATGTATTTTAATCTGATGAGCACCAATGATTTTACTAAATCCAAATGGAAACTGATAGTGTAAGGTTAGGCAACCTTCAGGCTATCAGACATTGACTGTATGTGATAGTACCAACGGCTATGAATCACGTTCATTGTCTGTATTGCATTATTGCGTAGGCTTCCTTCGATACCGACAGTAGCCACTAGCCATTTAGCCACAGCGCACAGGAATTACACAACGTACTGTATTTAGCTACAATACAGATTGATTTCTACCATTTAACCCAAGTTTCAGTAAAGTAAGGTTCCCAAATTACATGTACTTGTTGCCCAATCTTTACTTAATACTAATTTTAATGTTGAATTCCTTCTACTAATTACAAGAGCATTACACCAATGACACTAAAAAAATTAAAATATAGTAAAAACTTACGCAGCTCAGACCGAGATCGCGGGATGAGCTAGACTCCTTTAGTAAAGGTTGGTCCTTGGCAGCTCTAGACAGAGAGAGATGGAAAGAGAGTAGGAAGGCTTTGCCCAGGAGTGGGACGATAAAAAAAATTAAAGCTTACACATATTTTACAAAACTAAAATGGAAAATTAAAGAGGTTGGTCTACAAAAATACCATTTAAAACCTAAGGTTTATCAAAAATTTAAAACTAACGAGTAAATTGTAAACTGTTATTTGCCGTAATGCATTATATTGTGTCAGTCAAAGACAGAATACTTACGAAACTCCATTGGAACGGAACTACATAATATATTACAATGTTTGTAGTACGTAAGTATTTTATATATATTAAGTATTTTATAAATAAAAAATTTAAAAAACCCCCACAACAACGTGAAACCCTATAAAAAGAAAAAAATAACCTTGAAATTATGACCCTACGTAAGTACGTACGTAAATTGTTTGTATTTAATTTTTTATTTCACGCTTTTTGTAGGGACTCCTTGTTATTTCATTTCTTTTATTTTCTTGCCTTTTAAGATTCAGGTAATTGGGTATTTAATCAGGTTTTTTGTGGTAGTGGCTATCATGGATTTGAAATTTGTCATAGTGTATAGTATTCTACTAGTCAAGCCCTTTCATTTGATACCCATATAGAGGGTGCTGTGAAAAAAAAATGTAATTCGCCATTTTGTGGCGGCGGCCATCTTGGACCGATTTTCATCAAACATAGCTAAGAACACTCCCGACAAATACAAACAAACAAAACAAAATTAAAATCGGTTCATCCGTTCGGGAGCTACGATGCCACAGACGGACATACACACACACAGACACACACACACACACCCCCACACACACAGACACGTCAAACTTATAACACCCTGTCGTTTTTGCGTCGGGGTTTAAAAAGAAGAAAACATAATAATCACAGTAGGTATATATATTTTAATCTAGTATCCTTTTGTTTTTGTATGTTTTGTATTGTAAGTAATTTAGTTTAGTAGGTACCTAGTGTAAATATGTACTTAGTTATCTATAACATTACAATCAAATTTAAACTAGAAACATTTTAATCTAGAATCATCATCTGTCTAGCCTTTTCCCAACTGTGTTGGGGTCGGCTTCCAGTCTAACCGGATGCAGCTGAATACCAGTATTTACCATGGAGCGACTGCCTATCTGACTTCCACAACTCAGCAACTGGGAAATACGATACCCCTAATTTTTATCTAGAATATTATATAATATTATACAGTTGTAAATAGTGAACGCAGGCAAACTGTTTAGTAAATGTGAACATACTGACCGACCTAGATGAATTTACCGGTTCCTAGTATTTTATTTTTTAAGCGCATTTCACCCCAGTTCATGTCTTGCAATCCAGGTTTGGGCTGAAAACCGAAAAAACAAGCACAAGCTGATTCAAGGATAACACAGGGTGTAAAAAGATCCATCACATAGCCGTTATATTTATATACGCATTATGTACATCAAACTAAGTAACATTGAGCAGAAACACGCAGAACATTGTGGCTATGGGTGCATGCAGCGATACAGAAGTTAAAACTTGTTTGTGTAGTGAAAAAAAAAGTACGAACTTTGACCTTCAATATCTCCGTAACGAGAAGGTTCCCAGGTACCTATGGTCCAGTACAAAAACAAGCACAATGCCGGTGCGTACAAGTGATTCTCGGCTTGGTTAAGCGTCTTTTTATACCCGTTATAATAGTTTTGTTGTGCTAGCTGGACCCATAGGGAAAACTATGAACTAAAAGTTTGTAACGTCACCATGAAAATCACCATGAAAAAAATGTTTCGTGTTGTATAGTTTATTTTCTAACCTAATAACAGAATCGGTGATGATGAACTTACCTTGCAGTTAAAATAAAGCTGTCCTACAATCAAGTCAATTGAAATTCAAATTATTTCATTTCACATAAACCTACATGGGCACTTATGAAACGTCAGATCACGCACACAATGGGTCCCGTACCACAAGGCAAAAAACGCCCTTTAAATTACGACTTTATTTTATTTTTATTATTTGTTGTTATAGCGGCAGTAGAAATACACACTCTGTGAAAACTTCAACTGTCTACCTTTTACGGTTCAGTAGATACAGCCCGCAGGCAGACAGATGGACGGACGGGCGGACAGCAATGGCTTAGTGATAGAGTCCCTTTAAGTACGGAACCCTAAAAACCAGGTATTGTGTCGCAACTTGGGAGGTGCGTGCAGTAGACTGTCAGGATCTTAAAAGCTTCTAAACCACTCAGGTTGAGGCTTATGAATCTACTTCATATCAGGCTAGCTGTCGGACATATACCCAGGTTTGCGACTGCTTGTGGAATTTGTTAAGGTAATAAATTGGATAATTGCTATTGGCTCTGAAGGATACAATTATCGAGAAAAATTGGTTTACTTCTGGTTTACTCGCTTGACGGTTTAACCACAAAATATCGAGTGGCTCACACACACTCGCAGTTCAAGTATGGCTCATATAGATACATGGAAAATAAAAGTAAAATTATTCTATTGCCAAGAATGGACGTGATTCACAAATCCAATCGATTAGCATTTTTGACAACTTAGACAAAATATCGTTCACAAAACTGAATCCGGATAAGCCAACAACCATATCAATTAACATATCAATTAAAACTTCAATCAACACCACGAGAATATGCATGAGTTATATGAATCCGAAAGTCTAGCTAGTTGATTTTAAAATGTGAACAAAATGTAAGCTTAATTAAAACAAAACGAGTTATTTAGCGGCAGCAAATTGCCGCTGTGGCACTGTCATCGTTCCATTTGATATCGATGCGCATTTACTGAGCCGGGTGCTTTATGAATGTTTGTGAATCACTCTGGTTTTGTAACGACTAGCCGAGCACAAACACCGGCTCGTGGTTCACAAACGCGGGGCAGTATGCGTAACAGTATACATAGAAAGCCCTCGTAATGTTTGCCTTCGTGTGATTTATTGGCTTCGTCGGATTTAGAGGCACGCACTGGCGGGGTCCTAGTTTAGCGACTACGCGGTGTAACGTTACGTGACTATTAGATACATACACCACCGCTTGTGATATTGGGTCGCCAGCTCGCCATGAGTGATTTGTTCATCAAATACACTTATGACTCGTATACAGCAAGAAGGTATGATGTTGTAAATAATGGAGGATCGATCATGTGAATTTGATTCTTTGATCATTTTTAGTCGTTGCTTTGTATGTAAAACTTCAACGATGAACGACACCCACATAGCCAGCCTATCAGGGTTAATGCAGTTCAAATGACTTCAAACAAAGTAACCAGAATATGCTGCGACAGCGACAACTAGAACTGATTGGCATTTCGTCTAGCCATAGGTAGAATTTGAAGGTATCAACAACTCCCTAAAGCGCCAATACGCACCCATTGGAAGTGATTTCGGTAAGCGACGGTCGCCAACGGACAATGAAGAGGAGGGAACGCAGTGTCATCTGCTTTCAACATAATTAAAATCACTTTAAATAATGCCACTAAGCGCCCAACCCTGTCGAGGTTTTATTTTAAAAAGTGCTATTAGCATTAAATTTAGTTTTGCGGATGATTATGTCGTCCTCAGGCCCGGGAGCACATTAACTGCTCACAATTTTTGTGAATTATTGTTCCGACCGTACTCCCTCCTCGCCTTTTATAACACGCTTATACCAATTTTAACTACTCGGGGTGTTAAGTTGTAAGGAGGAATTGTTTGAATTCGACGCAGAAGCTTAAGTAGCATGAGCTGAGTACCTAATTGAGAAATAACAAATTTCTTTTTTACTTTGTTGTTTTATTAACAAAGTGTTTGCGTATTCGCATTAAATTAATTTGACAGCATGGAATCATGTATTATAAAATCGACTCCGATGGCTTTGCCGGTTGATCAAACAATAATCAGACACGAAAATGAACAAACAAGCACTCAGAATCAATTAATTGAAACTTAACAAAATATTTTCAATATTTAGGTACGAGTACTGTAGGTACCTACTCACTACGATTTTAGGATAAATTCTATAAGTTTCTATATCTCCAGGTCATCGCGCACGTGTAACGTCTCATCGTCAACCAAGCGTCAACCCTACGAAAGCACGTGACCGAATCGGCTCAGCATTGCCGGTTGGACGCCGTGCTTGCGGCTAGGCGTCGCCAGGCTTCCGTTCGTTAGAGTTTGGTTGATAGCAGCCTCACCTAGGATCTTATAATGGGTTGATGCTTTATTCGACTAGTAAACTCGCCGAAACACCGGCGGCAACGTCCCGCCGCGCCGCAAATTGGGATGACTGCTGTTTACTAACTGATCCCAAGCCGAGGCGATGCCGTTACGATGCTTATAAGTGTGCGTTGCAGTTTGGAGTTTCACGTGCAGTGCTCGTACGTGATGCGTAATAATCTAGTAGCCAATAGGTGAAAACGAGTTTAAAATCAGTGTAACTAACGAATGGTAAATAATAAAATATTCAAAACAGCCTTATTTATTTATTTAAGAAAAGCACAGCCACATCATGTACATTATTAACTTATGCTAGAATAATCTTAATAACTAAAGGACTAATGTTCATGACAATTTCGGCGTAGATTGCATTGATTATATATCTTGCTGCCTTGAAAAGTATATTAAGCTAAACTATAACTAATATAAACTAAAACAGACTGAAGTAAGTAAGATGGGTAATAAACATGAAGAAAAAGTTAAGAATAAAAACAATAATTGAAATAAAAAATAATGATAATATAAAAATGCCTTAAGAATTGTAAGGCGCCTGCTCTAAAGAAACTACCACGATTAATGTCCTTTAATTGTAATACATTTTATTTTTAATTAAAATTAAAAAGAACTGGTAAAAGCACACGACACAGCGCCACCTACACACAATGTACATAAGTACAATCGGAACATAAAGTTCGCTCAGAACACGCTTATCGGCTAAATCGGAGGCAAAGAATCGGAAAGAAAAACAATCGTCCGGGGTTGGATTCTTTTAATTTATCCATCGCAGTTTTAAATCGGTGTTAAGATTCAGCAGTCGTAACGTTTTTTCAATTATCGGCGTCGATCTCTACGCGGCTTTACGATAGCTACCGAGACTCGAACACGCCAAGGCTTGGTCCCCGTTAAAAGGAAAAAAAAATCTTCCTAAACTTACGCTTCGCTTCGAAAACCAGCCAGTCAATGAGTTAGATTTGTGTAAAAAGACAAAGTTTAATTGTGTTCTCTTATCGCGAGTACATAGTTGTTTAATTTTCACGTGCTTTCAAAAATCGGGGCCATTATACAATCTACTATACAATTTACTATACTTTATATAAATTAAAAAAGTAATCGTCACTTATAATTTATGTGTTTTCTTTGTTTATTATTTGAAATGTCCTGTGTACTTAATAAAAAGCAGTAAAAGTAAATAAAATCTGCATTTACACTGACCAGCTGGCAATACAGCTGCAAATTATTGCGTACCTAGTTGAAAAAAGAACTACTAAAACGTCTCTTGATTAAAGTGATTAATTAAATATCCCTCGCAGATACAGTTCAATCATACAAATAACGTAATAAATCGTATACCAATCTACTTGGGCCCAGCTCATCTAACATAGTTAAAATCTTTTTACCATTGCCATCGACTTGAAAAAAAGAAGACAGTATAATTATATGCAGCCATGACAATTGGTACCCTAGGTATTAAAATCACTAACTTAGAAGTAAAAATCTAAATTACAAGCTAAATAGTAATTAAACAATACCAAATGACGTGATATTATTACGCGTTATAAAGTTAAACCACCGTCCACAATAGAGTCATAAAAACGGTACCTTCTTACGTATAAACATAAATATGAGTAGTAAAACCTGACCACGCTTCGTGGCTTTTATACCGGAGCACTATCTATAATTAAACAATGGGCCTGACCCACGCCCTTCCATTACAACCCAACGGCGACGTTTAACACATTCAGATAATCTCACTAAATCGCCATAATCTCAACTCGGGACGAAACTTAATTCAATTCCACGTTAATTTACTTATTTGAAAACGAGAGCACCCGCGATACAGTTATCAGGGACGGGCCCCTCGGGAATTAGGGCTTGGTGGATGATCAGGATAATCTTTTTACGAATAAATCACGATATGAACCTTGTTGTTGCTATGATATAAACACTGCGTGTGTCTTTTGTTATTATCTACTCGGCAGTTATAAATTTACAAGCCTTTTGTTGCGATTTTCCATCGGCAAAAACTACGAACTTCCATGCAATTCGTCTCTTATTTAACCCCTTTAGGGGGATGAATTTTCATTTTGGTTATATAAGGAATTCTTGGGCATTACATGCATCTAGACTGCGATTCGTTGACGGAAGTGATGGTGCATATGATGATAACACTTACTAACGTATCCTGCGTGTCCTGTCAGCTGCACGTTACAGGAACTGACGGACGCTGGTGATGGCGCCAAACAAGCAGCCGAATTCTGGGCCGCGTCTATTTAGATTGCTATTGAAGCGCTAAGAAGGAGAAGATTCGTTGACGGTCAGTAATTGTATGAATGAATGAATTTAAGATTTTTATTAAGTAAGTGTGACAGTACTGGCCTGCGGGCGGAGAGCAATGGGTAGCTCTCCGTCCGATCAGGACCAGGCCCGTGCCGGACGGCGCGTAAGTGTTCCACGTGCGCCTCAAAGAGATGTCAGCATAGATGACGGGGCCCGACAGGGCCGAAGCCTGCCGGGGTAGCGGGATCGTCCGAAAGGGTTACCGCTGCCCTGGTACATAAAGGGCTAAGGAAGGAACACGGGTGGGTTTTAGTCAGTAAGAGTCTGACACTCCCTTCTGCTCCACCCAGAGCGGGAGGAGTCATTTGATGATTTCCCATCCTGAAAAAAAAAAAAAAAAAAAAGTGTGACAGTACTCATAGGCTAATAAAAAAAAAGGTAGGCAATCTGTGTGGTCGATGTTTCCCCCATCGGAAGAAATGATAAACTTTCATACCCTATTTAAATTAAATATATATTTTAGCGGATGATATGAAGATATGAGATATGAAGCCCGAAAGTGAGACAACCAGTCTTTCCAAGGGGTTTCGTATTACCCAGTAGGTAACTGGGTTGTGGAGGTCAGATAGGCAGTCGCTCCATGTAATATACTGGTGCTCAGATGCATCAGCACCCTAATTGTGTAACACAGGATCAATCGGAATCGGTTTCATATTGACAGTTCAACAACATTCATTGCGTTATTTACGTGTTGAGCAGACAAATTTTTCGAACTTATGAAGCAATGGATTAGCAATTTGCTTCAAAATGATTCAGATTCTGATTGATCGTGTGTTACGCAATTAGGGTGCTGGTAAGACTGGAAGCCGACCCCAACATAGTTGGGAAAATGCTAGGAAGATGATGATTTAGTAGAAGATGGTCACAGGCGTCACCGTCGCGGGCAACCGTATGGCAGTGCGAGGAAAAATGAGTTTTACATTTGTTTCAGTGGTTGCGGTCAATTGGCTTGTGCCATTGTGACTTGTGATTAACCGCAAAGTTAATGCGCTATGACAGTACCTCCCTATCAGACGTACAATACCGAGTTGATATTAGGGCTTTCGCCTTGGGTGTTATTCCAGTAAGCGTGGACACCACGTCTCTGTTTGTCAATGTACAGTCTCAATAAGATGTATACTCGGAGACGGATTCATTTTATTGCCTACAATCATTCTTCTAAAATATTCTATCAATATTTTATAATACTAGCTTCTGTTCGCAACTTTGTCTGCGTGAAATTTGTTGTTTTGTACAGTATAACTCTGAACGGTCAATGATTTAGAATTAGGCGTCATAGTAAATTTTAAAAGAGCTATCCAACGATGTTACACATAGCTATTGGAGGGGGAACCAAAATAAGCATCATCCTTTATCGTTTAGACTTTCACAAGTATTTTTTGGTTGAAAAAATAAAATGAAGCAAATCTTATAATGACGTCATTTTAAATTCATGTAAATGACGCGCACACCATAGTATGCACCGTAGATTCTGTTACCATATATGTTCCTCTTTAAACGCGAACGCTTCTAAACAAAATAAAACAACGAATCAACTACGAGTGGATTGCGTTTTACATCATTATGAATAATTTAGAAAAAAACTTTCTTTAAAGGAATATCAAAGGCTTTTTGGATATGGCTAGCACTGCGTCTGTGACTACGTCCGCGCCAATTTCATACTTTTCCCTACGAATTTCAACACCCCCTGCACCCCTCAGCGGCTCCTGCTCTACTCTAAAGAGTAATTTTGGAAAAAAAAATTGCCATTAATATTGTCTGCGTCTATTAACCACGTGGAAAATTACATAACTATGTATGTTTAAATTTCTGTTAAGTGTCAGTTTTCCGGTTTAATTTCATTACCCAGATTCATGATGAGGTAACATGTTTGGGGGTGAGATGCATCATAATTGTCCTTTGATTTTTAGATTTTTCTAAACTAAATTCAACACCAGGTGTTATGGATGGATGCCACCCGTTTTAAAGGTAGTTTTAAAAAAATAATCATTACGAGCTTAAGTAGTATTTGTGCCTAGTTTCAAGATTCGAAGCATTTCTACTTTTCTTTCATAAATTTTCGAGTTAATCGCAGCAAGCAATGAATTTCTACCCTAAAACTTGATAACCCCTTTTTACCTAATTAGGGGTTTATTTTTAAATACCCAAAAAATACAAGTTTCCAATTAATCGGACGTGCAATAAAATTTTTCCATACGCCCAAACCCCATTGGGGACAGATTTGAAAAACGAATAAAATCAAACTTTTTTACTAACTTAGGTACCTACCTACGTATACGTGCTAAGTTTCAAGTTTATAAACCCATGGAATAATATATTTTTGTATAAACGAACCCTTATAACCTACTTAAAGGTTGTTTTTCGCAGAATGCTTTCTTAGTCTACAGTTTTGTTTCGATCTCCAACTACTAACCAAAATTCAATTTTTGCCACTAGTGGGTTCAAGACAAATCTAATGGAGAAATATTTGTTAAAATCAATCAAGCTTTGGTAAAAGAAAAAACGTTAGTAAAAGTAACTTCTTATGTATTATATTATTCAGTGACATGGTCACTTTAGTTGTGGACTTTTGGACCAAGCCCCATACATTTTTGCCCAAAGACGGCACGGTTGGCGCAGTGGTTAAACGATTGACTGCTGCGCTGCGTGTCGCGGGTTCAATTCCCGCACGGAACAAATATTTGTATGACCTACAAGTAGTTGGTTCCAGGTCTGGCTGTTTGTGTATGTGACTTTAAATGTTTGTAAATGCACCCATGATACAGGAGAAATTCCTAGTGTGGGGTAAAGTTATTGTTTAAAAAAAAAAAGAATGTCTTTTCCCAAAATTCATAATATAATGTCATTTTTCTCTAAACTGCCACTATATAAAGATAATTAATAAAAGATTTTGAGGCAAACATTATGATAATAACACGTCTATATTTCCCGATGCGGTAGGTAGAGGCTTAAGAGGTGTATTTGACATCCACTTTCGCTAGTTAAGTTGAAGTTCAGATAAGTACTAATAGATTCGGAAGCAACCCAACCCAGTGTTAAACTATTGTACTTACATAATTAAAACTGATTATTACCTCTTTAATATATCTTTATGTTTAATAATAATAAAGCAAAACGCATTTCGAGCAAACAAACAAAAAAAGACGGCCAAAAAAATATTAAAAACCTAAAAATAATAATAGGTATAATTAGTAGGTACTGCGCCAGGATATTATACAGAGTTTGTTTTTAAAGACCAGCCAAATTTAAGGATGTGGTACAGATCATCAAACGCCGTGCCATACATTTAGGTCGAGTAGGTATTGAAGTTTTCTATGGGACAGTTGATAAAATTTTCGCAATTACGCTATTTCTCCCATGGTGAAAATAGTTCAGTTTGATGGTCTGTACCACATCCTTAAAGTTGGCTGGTCTTTGAAAAATAACACTGTATAAACACTGAAAAATAAAATCAATAAAAACTAGAATATTTGAAACTTTTTGCATTGTGGGCTATTTGCATATTACATGCACGCCTTAAAAAAAATTAACTCGATGGGCTATGTTAACTCGTTTTTATTGAATCCGTTCCCAAATTCCCGGGAATTCGGAAACCAAAAGTCGAGAGGAAAACCTGTCTAAAGCATGATTTTGTTTTTGGCATTTTTGCACTGCCACGGTTACAGCGTAATTTTCATACTTCGGAAATCTATATCCTTATAATTCAGGTCTTATTTTGCGTACGATAACGGAACCTAATTCGTAGCTTACTCTTTCGAAGGTCAGCCCCTTAAACTTCTGGTACTTTCTTTGACTTCTTGACGGTGAATTTTACTAGGTATGCTTCGGTAGAATACCTAGGTATTCTTTAGTAGGTGAGGAGTAATAAAGAAAAAGAAAAAAATATTAAAAATAGCAGTGATATTTTTCCTTTTAAATAATTATTCGCATTACTTAAACATGAAAATCAATCATAGTGTTCATCATTTATTAAATCTAGCATAAGATTAAGGATAAGCTATGTAGGTGGGCGCAACTTGACGTTTATCATAAACATCTATTAATAATGCGTCATTCTGATTTTTAGTAAGTTTAATGGTATAACAGAGAAGGCATTTTAAACGAACAGGTGAATTAATATCACTACTTTATTCGGTAGCCTTAGTAAATAATGTAACTAATAGAACGATGCCAGATAATAATTTTATGAGTTTGTGCACACAGAAATGATAAATCTCATTATTTAAATCAGTACGACAGATAGGCAAGGAGCTGGGGCGAAGTGGTGTCGCCGTGTATTTTTAGGTTACGTCAGATCGGTCGGGCCGCGGGCGCAGATACGTCGCTATGTCGCCGGCCGCCGCAAACGCCGCTTGACATTAACAAATTACATCGGCTGTCAACTTTCTGAAACAATATACCAGTTGGCGTTTAACTTATCTTGAAACTTTTCGTCTCGTGTAGATAAAATGTTGTAATACTAAAATGTCATTATGCTTGGTTGAGAGGCCAGTACTCGTAAGTCACAAAGGAGATAATATTTCATTGGGCGCGGTGCAGCCCCCGCCTCGATCGACGCTATCGTTTCAGTTAGTATCGCAGTTACCGAAGCGATTTGTTATGTTATCTCCGTTACTTTGTTTGAGGTTGATAGGTCAACTTTAAGGTATCGTTCCGAAATCAATATAGGTAACTTGAACAGGCACAGGGATTAGGTATAGCTATTGGTATAACTTATCTAGCTTCTTGGATTAACATAATTTCTCAAACATGCAGTTTTGACACTCAATCACCCAAAACGAGAAGCCAAGGTTCTGCGAATCTCTTTAAGGGGCCGAGACCTTGATTATGAAGATAAATTGACGTAAATAAATACACTGTAACCCTTGTACTCTGTTGTTGCAAAAAAAAAACAGGAAAAATATATGTTTTAGTGATTAAAAGCATTTCTCTCCTTTAGTATTTATCACGGGAACCTGTTAAAACAACCCGAATATTAGGCAAAACAGTACTCAGAGGACACTCAAGTTTTTCTTTTTTGTAATTTTTGCCAGTTATATTTTTGGCGAGCTTGTTAACGTAAAAATACGCTCGGACGATGTTATGTTTCTAAAATAGGTCTATTAGAATGACACAAACAAAATTAATAAATAAATAAAATTCTTCCCTAGTGTTAAATTGTGCAGAGGACATTGTATGTTATTGGCACTTGACTTATATGACAAGAAACGACTAAGTATTTACCAACACTTAGGTAGATGCAGATCCATGCGTATGAATAGTCATACATCCATCGATTGCTCCCATTTATTACAGTTTATTTTTAAAGATCTATTAAAAAGTTTGCTGAGAGGTCACTGCTAATCTAAAAACACGCCGCAAAATCTAAGTATAAATACCAGCAGTTTGCTTAGATCGACTCCTTATTCAGACATAATCAGATGTTTACACATGCGGGGTACATAATTAGCCGCCATTCGAGATAGCAAATTCTTAATTAGACGTTCAGCTGTTACCGCTAAGCAATGCGCCGCCCTGTGCTCTATTTACTGCATGAAAATGTATTAGTAGGTAGAAACATCGTCATACGGAAAGGTACTCAGATTTACTATTGTAGGGAAAGGTCGCTAAACAAGAGATTGGAACGGAACGAAGAAACGGAATTCAAAATATCAACATTTTAAGTAGTTCTGTTTGACGTGAATAATTTTGAACGGGATTAAACTTACCAATCTGACAGAAGTCTACGTAAGATAGCATCGCGGACATTTCGACTTTTTAAAGTAACATATTACCTTTTTAGACAAACGGTACAAGTCAGCCCACGTTCTTTGACAATCGGTGGGCCCCGACATAAAAAACTAATCACACGACTTTTTTATTACTGTTTGGGAGTGAGGCTAGAAGTGATTTGTCCAGGGCAATCTATCATTCAAGCACTATGGGAATAATTAGTGTCAGCGAGCGCATCCGGACGGAGTGCGCGCCAACAATGAGCCGCGTGACGCACCATTCAAACAAACCATTAATAATTTTGAATGCTAGTTTTTCTAAGACGGATTCACTCTTGTAAATAAATGGTACAGCGGATTCTTAACTACCTACTTACGGAGACATTTTTTACGGTGACAAGCCGTTAGGCGGTTAATGTTGCCGCCGTGGTTGAGAAACTATGACTTGGATGGACTATGAAGAACGTGTTCACGCATTGAAATGCCTAAGCGCTAATTGAATATTTAAAAACGCTTAAACGATTAAAAGTCGTATTAATACGGCCGCTCGAAAAATGTTGTGATTATCGCCCGAATACTTTTGTTTGTATGTACACGAAAAATTTAAAAATGGTTGAGGGAACGCAAACGGTCACGGTCCCACACCATGTTTTGTAGGAACCAAAACCGGTGTGAACGACCTTTGTTTCGTTCCAAGATATGTTTTAATACGCATTTTTTATTAAAGCTCGTATTGTTTAGGCTATGGCGGAATTGAATACATTAAGCTTGTCGTCAGAAGCGTTTGAAACAGCTACTCCTAATTAAATACTATATATATTCTTAGTTGGTATGTTCTGTTCAATCATGCTCTATAGGATTGTCTTTATTTGGTGCGCTTAGCTTTGTTTTAGGCACTGTCTAAAACCGCTGGCAAATACTTCCAAGATATTAAAAATTGCAAACTGTTCTAATTTTCACTGACGATAATTTGGTTGTATTCGATGATAACATTGTGTTGAGTAGGTAACTACTTACATCGTAGCAAATCTCGTAAGTAAAACCTAATTCATAAGAAAGATAAGAATCTTAAAATTTTGCACTAAACTGTTCTTTGCAAATCAAGTCTAAGTTCTGTTAAAATTGCACTTGAAACATAGTTAACTGTATCGGGGGTGTGAGGACAATGACATTTTAAATCTAACTTCCGGAGTGAAAATTGGTAGTGACCCAGGGACACGCTTTTGTATAGCAAATAAAATTTAACAAGACGCTGTTCACACGTCATTTAACTGAGACAAAAAAATTACACGTCTAAATTCGTTTATCCAGCATAACAATTTATGCTAATTAAATTAGTGAGCAATGGTCAAGTAATAGGTAATTAATTGTCGAGAGGGTTCCCTATATTAAATAATTGTATAAAATAAGTTGGATTTAAGTTTTTTGTTTGGGACAGTTATTACTAGACATGGAGTACCTAAATAAGTAGGTGGAACCCACCTATGTGTAGTAAAATTAACCAGGGATTATGATTAAAATTGATTATACTCCAAGTACGCTGTTGCAAGTTACATTAACAAAATGTATAAGTCCAGTTTTCTACCCTCTTAGCATTTTTCCTATAGATCGTGGAATCAATCGGCATGCTAAACAAGCTGTTCGAATCAAACCAAAGAAAACCATCAATCTCTGCATCCCCGTAGGTACCAACCTCATACTTATTTCTTTATTTAAAAAAAACATGTCTATCTACCTTGCAGAACCCTAAAAGAATAACAATGGCGATTAACCTCCTCTAAGATATTTTGTGAATGGGCCTTCACTTTGTGTAATAAAGAACTCGCTCATAATTAGCGCTGTATATTAAATATAATGTCTAAAACGTGATAATAAGGAAGTAATGTAAGCAAGATCGTTATAATAAAAATTGAGATTTCTTTATGTGTACAACTAAATGAGTGAACGTCGTCTTATTAATTGCTTTACAGCAGCTGTTAACGTGTATGAAATACAGCTAGCTTCACGGTAGGGGGCCGTGGTATTATCTGAGTCTAACTGGAGCAAGCTATACCTACACTGCTCTTAAGATTAATGCTCTGAAGCTGATAATTACGCATCATGATCAGCTATAGCGGCGCCTGTGGGTGTGAACAACAACAACAACCCCGGCGCTCGCTAGAAGGGATATTAATAAAATGTTATTCCTTCTTTGAGACTGAATATCAAAGCAATGAAATCCGGGCAGATTTTTCGGTATCGTCGGCGCGATTACACAGAAGACGCGACTCCGTCGACAGATTTAACGAGTCAGCCAAACAACGCCCTCACAGATATCTTTCACCTGAATATTTAGCTCTTTGAGTAAAAATAAATCTTTCCGTTTCTCGGAATAACAACAGTGTCAAGTCAACTCGCTTTAGAGCAAAGATTATATTTGTCATCGACGATCGCATTAAGCTCGTTTACGGGGTGTCGCGGACGCGGTAAACGATTTAGTCGGAATAGCCGCCGGAGGCTCCCACACACGGAACAGATGTTTTGTCAGCGCACCACCTTTCCACTACAAATACTCTCCTCTCTTTTAGCCCCGACAATTCAAAAATAAATAAAATAATAATATACTCTACGAAGACGCATGTCTACTATTTATAGAGCTGTCATTTCAGCTTAAAGACCTAATGAGCCGTTTCTAATATCGTGTGGTAGTTATCATTTGGTTTCCCTGTTTGTTCACATAATTACCATCCACATGCTCTAAGCACTCACCGCTCATCATATAATTTTAAATACTTAACGGTAAGTACTCAAGTCTCACTTTACAAAAATATCTTTAAACTATGTAGTCGTATAAAACATTATACTAGTTTACCTAATATTATTTTCGTTGGAGCCAGCTAAAGTTGCCTTTGCCTTGCCTTGCCTTTGGATATAAAGTTCTGTCACAGGAAGGCATTCACAATACCGGTAAGTTTTGCCCTTAATGATGAAAGTGGACTGAATATATTCAATAGTAGGCACTAATTTCTAGTAGGTAGTCGAGGCAACTGCTATCAAAAATTTAAATCGCGGGCTACGGTTCTGGAGAATCCTTTAAAATGAATCTCGCTGAAACGAGAAAGCTATCAAGGGCAACAACATACCGTCGGCGCCGACGACAGTGGTGGAGGATTTGAGAAATATTCCGGCATTAGTCCGCAGCACCACCTGTCCGTTCACACTCGACCTCCGGAATTTTTCGGTATTGCCGATGCAAAGTTTCTCGTTAATATGCAAATTAAGAATTATCTGCGCAGAGGACGCGGGATTTAGGGTCACTTTCAAATAACGCAAAGTGCGCAGCTAAATGAAAATGTGAACTTCACGCCCTGATTGTACGCGGACCCGTTTAAAGATTTAGCATAATTACGAGATTTTATTTTGTTGTATACGTTTACATATATTTACGCGTGAAATTCGTGGCGCACATAATGTAACTAACGAAGTAAAAATTTTAATAATGTGTTACAGTGCTTAGTTAATTCAAGCAAACTATAAAGAAAAACATAAAACTCTTTACTGCCTGCATTAGCTCATTAAGAAAACAACGATTCTTTTACTAAGTATGGGTGCCTGGCAAATCTTTAAACACATTCGTTTGTGTATAATTAGGTAACTGCCTAGATAATTATAATAATTTGAATTCAGTTATAATACGAAGGAGATAACGTTAGTGTGATAATCTCGAGTTGGAGACCTGTTTCACAGTGGGTGGTTTCGTGAAGTTTTGAATGAGCTGAGTATAACATTGTTTTACTTACTAGTACGACGTAGCTGTAAAACTTCGTGTTACTAAAAAAAAGGATATGCAAAGGCGTCAGTAACTGATATATATGTAGATAGGTTTATATGGCCATAAATCATTACATCGCTGACATAGTACAACAGTAAAGTAACAGTTGGTCGCAATCGTGGGGCTGCAGCAAATTACCGCTTGACCACATAAAGACTCCGCAGCAATGCGATGGAGTGCCACCAGCCAATTAATTGCCATGCGTGCTGAAACAGATTTATCATGAGCACTTCTGAGGATTCCCCAACTCCACCTACCGATCGATTGTCTTTAATATTTACACCGCTCTGGTTTCAGACCCGCTGTTTGGCTGCATCATCATGCTGCAAAAAATACATCATTAAGCATACAAAAGGCACTGGTACCATGCGGACAAACTCCTAATTGTTTTAATTATTGCGTACAAATTAAGTTGTATTTGAAATGGAAGAAAACATAATCCCGTGGTTTTAATTCATGAGCGCTCTAAATATGCCAACCGACTTGGTCAGCGCTGATTGAAGTCCCGCATTAATTTATATTGCAAATAAAACCTATAAAAAAAAGCCAACAATTGTTTATTTGAAATTCCAACAAAATAACATTTAGTCGGTATGACAAAACCAACGCTGGACAGGATTGTTGGCGGAATACTAATATGGCTTAAAGAAGAAATAAAGAATCGCATAATGTTGTGTCGTATTTGTAATATGGACATCGATAAATCATAGGGAACCGACCACAATCGTTCCGATGACATGGCATGCTTACAAAAAATAATACAAGCCATCATTCAGATGCCCCGTAGAATTGGGTGGGAGCTTAGTTCACCTTTAGGGTTGGAGTCAGTATTTATAATACATCGCTAATACCTTCCTTATTTTTGTTTAAAAGTATAAATGTACTTTTTTTCAGATCAATGTCTTTTCAGTATAATTGCTAGGTAGTGCTAGCCTTCAACTAAAAAAATATATCTACTCCGATTACAGTCACAGGAAACTAAAGTAGGTAATGTGAACATTTAATTGTAATTATACTGTTTATTAACATCAAAACTTCAGATAACTAAAAGCAAATTAAATTATGCATATTTTATTAAGTCGAATCTTGTTTTGCCAACCTTAACAGATCACGATTCAGATACAAGCAAAATACGGTTTTATACTGAATGTTAATATGAAGGCTTGTCCCTAATTTATTTATCTATTGTATTAACATTATTGGAAGGATGGAGTCCATGTTGATAATACGCTTAAAATCTAAAGATTAAAACTCACGCTTAGTCGGTTTAAAGAAATTGATAGGATCCAAATCCGTCATGCCTCATACAAGAAACCAATCTATTACTTGTTCTTTTTATTAATAAATGCTTGATGAACGCGAGAAGATACTCGAACCAGGTGTTTATTGGTACTCATGGTAATAAATAATTAAGTCGCACAACATTTTGTACAAATATGCCGTGTTATTCAACCTCACTCGACTTACTTGCATGAAATTGTACATATCCACGTGGGAGAAAGGTTTTAACGTATTTTAAAGTATGCTTACATTCCCTTGACGATCCCGACTCATTGTTTGTGACCACAGAAAGAGCAAAACACCAACCAAGATGGAGATGTCCAATATTTTAGATGGCATAGCAGTCGCCGCTACGAAATCGGAATTCCTGCCTCAAGGATTCCCCTTGAGCTTTATGCTGAAAAACAGCTGTAAACATATGTTGTTAAAGTCCTTATTGCTTTGAAATAAACCTTGTACAATGAGACTGTATCGCGACGTTCGAACAACGCTTTAGTAACCAGGTATGCAATAGATAACCATGTTTTATGCTAATCCTATAAACAGAAACATAACTTACAAATTTTCGAGAGCCTTGGTAAACGTTAAAGTTAAATCACGAGGAAGTGGGCTTTATTACCGAGCACCTACGTCCAAGTGTGCACATAAAATTATGAGCAATCAACCCGTAGATTGTTATGTTGACTTTTGCCCGTCATCGGCTATTAAGATTTCTTTGTTATAGAAACATGTTGGACTATTTACACAACACGTTGCTCTGAGCGCCTTTGTAAAAATAAGTCTTTTTTCTTTACGTTCTTGTTGGTCAGCATATATCGCTCTCACGAGTTTGAATGAAATCCTCAAGTCACTTAGTGCGATGCGACGTTAGAATTTGCTTTTAACTTATTGAATCGTTTCGATAGCTTTATTATACGGACCGAATGACGGCGATATAGTCTGGTAAAGGTTTAACAAAGCGAGCATCTTGAGGTGACAATGATGCGTGATTGCTGCGTGAGAGTTTGTAACTGAATTATGAACTTAAATATCTACTTAATTCACTTTGACTTATGAGTCACTCCATAAAGATGTTGATTGGCGTTAGGAAATTTTGAGCCAATTTCATACCTATATTAGACTTTGAAAACAGTAGAAATAATAAAATATTTTACACTAGGCAATTATATTTATGTGATATATAGACTCTACGTCGATTCCTGTAATGTCTACTTTTGAGTATTCTCTGTTTCATTACCGCCGAGCGCATGATGCATGGTCTGATACCTAGCTGATGTTTTTATTTGAAGATGTTTGGTTATATATACATATACTATTTTTTTTTTATAAAAACTACCGGTACTTATTAAGAAAAGGAATGTTCCTATCAGCGAATTCAGGCAACTAAGATTCGTAATTTTTCGGATTCCGGACAGTGATCCCTGAAGAATCGGTACTATTTTGTTAAGTGGCCCAAGCCCAAAGGAACGTACCTACGTCCGCTTTTTGCATACTTGAGTCTGGTTAGACTGTCAGAAGGCCATCGCGCCATATACAGGGTCAATATAAATTAGTTGGAGATAACTGATATTCTGATTGTAGTCAAAAACAGCGTTTACGATTTTATTGCTCTTCTGATTGTGTGATGCTAATGGATTACGTCTAGTTTCCTTTTACTTCTTTATCTATGTTGCATTACACAAAAATAAGTTACATCCAATTTAGTCGCAGATGCCAGGCTAGGGCACATCACAAAAGACAATTATGACCCCGTTAGAACGGTGACGACGCGTGAGCCGATCAAGCGAAGCGAGCGGTGCCGCAGTAACAGCCGGCGGCCGCTACATCCAAGTTGGTTGCAGATAGATACTAGGCTAGTAACTGCGACAAACCAAAAAGACGATCAGTGATTTTGAGGAAATAAAAATGAGAATTATTTGGGGATCACAAGAAGACGATCAAGTAGTATATTAGCGTATCTATTTCTAAGTTTAGGATATGATAATGATGGTGATGATCTATATTTTTATTTTTACGGGAACGGCTTTTGGTGGGACGGCTTTGGGAATTATTTTGAGATCGAGTGCATGCCTTTTTTATTGTATTCTGTGCTTTAACAAGATTAAATTATCTTGGTTGCATTGTCACTCTAAGAGTGTGCTTGCAGTTAGTGTAGTTGAGAGCTCGCATATATGTGGCGTAAACTATGCCTAGGCACTGCGTAGACGCTGCGTTAGCACAGCACAGCGCAGCTTTTCGTTCAATTCAACTCTAGTATGACGAAATACATCTTTTCTAATAATTTGACCTTATTTGTGAGCAGGCGGGAAAGAAGTCGTCTAGCAGAGGTATGACCTCTGCTGGACGGCTAAAGCCCGAAGTTCTTACAGTTTTCTCCATTCAATGACGTAGTAAACCTGATTTTTTTTTTCTTTGATTGATGCACGCGAATTTTGTAATAAATATTATAGAAAAAAAAAAAAAAATCTTACACTCATCATTGCACTTTCAAGAGATAATATAAGCGTACCTAAGTGTTACCTATTGTCTTCATCATTCTTGGCAATTACGGTTCTGCATGTCGTACAAGTTCGGCACTGAGACCTCCGTGCATTCTCGTAATTTTTACAACGGTCACAGTCTGATTTCTTTTGACATTGATTGTCGCTGAGATGAAATTTCGACTAGATTTTTAACGTTTTTAATTACGAGTATTGACCTTCAGATAACTTCCTAGTGGATTTGCAATATGGGGTATGTAGCACGTCTTTTGTATTAGTAGGAGACTTAGTATTTTAGTAATAGAGTCCCGTTGACACCGTTTAGACCCTAAAAAGGAACCCTAAAAAGTAGGACAATAAACCCATTCCTTATTAGAAGTTTTATCTTTGCTAATTGTATTATTTATGACTGATAAGATATCAAATTCAAAGCGAATCAAAGCTCGCTACTTATACAATAATAGAAATAAAAAAGTTAAACATGACAATTTGTGTTTCTTTTACTTTTTATTGATAAAAATTTTGGTCAACATTTTTGAAGATTTTTGACTAAACAGCTTGCTGTAGGCCGCTGACGCGACGTCAAAAAACAGTATGACGCGTCTTATACCTAACCCTATCATTTAGAAAAAACGATTCTTTGTCATCTGCTTAGTAATTCCTTGTTCTGCAAAAATCTTAGACCTTTTTATTTAAATGGATTTTTAAATCGCATCACGGATTATCCATGACGCTTAAAGGACCAGAAAGGAGTAGCCGAGAAGATTGATACGATGCTACAAACCCTCATGAGTTAACTTGAGGCTTCGCTCGGATGACGTAAGCGCGCGGTATAGAGGCGTCAGTGGCGAGATCGATAACAGCGCGGGAGTCGGGAGGGCCGTTCGGGTCTCAAGTTAACTCTTGTAAACACATATAAATTATATTTTTAAATATTAGAATATAACAAGTATAAAAACTTTTAACATTATAAAAAATAGGAGCCCACCGGTATCGGGAACAGGGTCCAAGCTACCGGTGGTCAGGGCTCCAGAGAGAGGAACCTCCTGACAATGCGAGCCGTGTCCAGAAGTACCGCTTTCTGAATCAAGTCCTTGATCCAGGTGCCCAACGAGAGCCTCCTCAGGTGTTGGTCGAGGCTCTTGGCTATTAAGCTACTGGCTGTCACGACTATCAGCACAATGATCGCTGAGTCCACATCCCACATGTCGACAACCTCGTGAGCCAAGTCAAGATACTTGATTTGTTTATCTTTCTTTCTGTTTTCTTTTATCTTTCTTTCTGTTCTGTTCGGCTTTCACGAGGTTCTCATCATGCGGGACAGTTATGTCAACAATCATTGCGCGCCGCTCTGATCGATCCACCACCACTATATCAGGCTTATTGGCAGCAAACAAATAGTTCTGTCAGTGATGATGGATCGACCCCAGTACAATATGATATTTCCATTTTCGAGAACTGGGTCGGGCCCATACCTGTAGTACGGCACCTCCGATTCCACAAGGTTGTATTTCAGAGCCAGTTGCTGATGGATTATCCTCCGTTGGCTAGACGAGAACACCCGGAGGCCTGATTGATTCCCCCGGCCGGTGGCATGCCCGACAGATGTTAACCGTGCCGTCTTTCACAATAAATCTCCGGTAATTGTTCGTCATCATAACTTCCTACATAATTGCACAGACAAAACCTTCGTTTTTCCAAAGAGGTCACCGAAACGCAGCTAGGCTACGGACGCTAGTAAATCTACATCGGGCCTTAGACCCGGGTATGGCAAAGCAAGGACTCTGCCATACCTCCATGCGTTCATTAGTGTTAGTCAAGCACTACTGGCTTGCGCCAGTTCTCTTTACCCAAGGAGAGTGGGCTGAGGCTCTTGTCCACCGCGACTACATCTCGATGCATCTCCACGTCGGTTTCTAGGAAATATTCCCTGAGACTGCATATCTCGCGATTGTGGAGGTACTTAGCGTTTAAAAAGCCTTGACCTCCACACTTTCGCTGGATATACAGCCTCATTACCGATGGCTGTGGGTGATGCATTCGATTTGCAGTCAGCAGCGTACGGACCCTCTTATCCAGGGCGTCGAGTTCTGTCTGAGTCCATTTGAGTATGCCGACAGAGTACATCAAAACAGACATGACCCAACCATTGAAGACGTGCACATTGTTTCCGCCTGATAAAAGACTATTAAATAATTATTTCAGGCGGCCAAAGAAGCGCTCCTTCAACGATTGCTTCATGTCAGTAACATTGATGCCCAACGCTTCCGACATACCCAAATACTTATAGGTTTCGGATGCGGAGAGGGCTCTAAGGTTTGTGGAATCCGAGAGTTGGGTTCTCACGGATTCCATAATCTCCCCTCGCTTTACATGCATGACCGCACATTTGTCCACACCAAATTCCATCCTGGTGGCGCTATTGAAAGTTTCAGTAATTTTCAGTAGCTCCATTAGTTGCAAATTGATGGGGGCAAAGAGTTTTAGGTCATCCATGTAGGGGAGGTGAGATATAACCTGACCATCTCTCCTCAACCGATAGCCTAGACCTGAATCTTCCAGCAGCGTGTTTAGAGGATTTATTGGATAACCAAATTATTCACAGTTTACACCACCACACATCCAAGTTATCCGACATAGCTTGCAGAGTGAGCAAACTGAAGTGGCAGTGAGTTGGGCATGTTTGCCAAAGGACCGATGGCCGGTGGAGCAGACTAGTCCAAGAATATCAGCACACGTAGTTTGGGACGCCCTTCAGCTAGATGGACCGGCGACCTTAAGAACGTGGCTGGAACAGATTGGATGCAGAAGGCAAAGGACAGGGTGTTGTGGTGCAGCCTGAGGGAGGCCTATGTCCAGCTGTGGACTGCTATAGGCTGAGTTGATTGATTGATAAACGTTATCGGTTATTTACCTAGTGGGCACTTGTGCAATACAAATGCTGCTCGGTACCCCAGCGCCGTCATCTCTGGCCCTTATTGAATAGTAGATATATCTTCATTCGCCTGCATACAACATGACGTAGATGCCACTGACAGCACAGCTAAACAAATGTTCCATGTAATTATTTAGATTGCTTTCTTGTACCTGAGGGTAATGGAAGACATCTAAAGTACGTAGTGTACGCTTTGTTGATGTTAAATAGAACTACTAGTTCTCTATAAGTATGATTCTAGTGATAATTAGATACAGTCAACAGAACATTAGCCTCTTATTCTATTGAAACTCCGCATTAATACTTCCGCAGACAGGCGCGACGCGACTCTAGTAGGACAAATTCTTTAAAAACTTCATGGAATTTGTTCTACCAGAATGGTTTCACACCGTCGCGTCGCGCCTGTCTGCGGGAGCCTTATCGCTAGGCCAGCTCAAGGTCAAAGGGGTTCCACTGACGTGGGGTCTGACGAGGTCGGACTGGACTCAGAACTTGGAGCTTCACCAAATAAATATATATTGCAGTGATTTTGTTTTCTGGATACAGTTGCATTTGTATTTTGTAAAAAATATATATTTGTTATTTTATTAATTGGCGAAGCGTTGTTCAACAACTCACTCGAGATCTTCCTGCCCACAGATTTTTATTTCACTTACTTTACACACCTTATTAAAAATACTTGATAACAAGAATTACAATTTATGATAAGCGAATCGTTAACACTTTAATTGAAAGTTATTAACACAATTCCAGTGCATGTATTTCTCATAAATTCTATTATAATTCCGTCATGAAGTTCTTTCAACGTCGCCATAGGCTGTTCCACGATTTGTTTATTTATATTGTGGTCGCCTTTCATCTAGTATACGTGAGCAAATAATGAATGTACGACATATCAGACGGCGGTGTGACGTCACTCCGGACACGGTCACATCAAAGCACTCTACATCGATGATTTATGCGTATTTTGTTAGACTTCGGCCCAATTACGTTCATGAAAATTTGTGCACTTTCATAATAAAGTGTTTACCGCTGAAATGCTTTTGATGTCTAATTGGGCGGATGGCGCGATGAGCTATACTGTTACTATACGTACGAGTGTCCCGGTAATCGTTGATTGATATATCGTTACACTTTGAGTAGATTTACTACTGGTCAAGGGTAGTCATCATAATGAGATATCGTATAGACTACAATATCAGCAGCGATTCGCGTTACTTTGATACAAGTATTTACCTTCCTTTCAAATGAGTCCAGTTTTAAAGAACATATAATTATTGTACTCTATTATGTTCTACACGTTATTCCTTCATGTCATCAATACTGGTTGAACGACGGATAGATATACTGAAAGACAAGATGAATAATGCGCACAAGTAACGAAAGAAAATAATTTGAAATAAAAACCCCTTTGAAAACCTTAAAATAAAATGAAACATGCCGAATAGTTACAGGGTGACTTAACAACACCACTGACGTCACTTTACCCACTTGCAGGAATAGAGGTTCGAAGAGGAATTGTCTGTGTTTCTGAAAAGCTAAAGCAGGAATAAGACAAACGTCATTTACTCTACGAAGTACCTAAACTGAGAAGCAGACTGAAGAGCTATAACATTTTCCTCAAGCCGAACATCCGACTAAATGACAGCAGCTCTAGTGCGGCACGGGAGCTTTTCTACAGGCTTGAAATACTTCAGCTGAGTATATCGAACTACTGAAAAGCTCCCAGCGGGCCACCAATTACTATGGGGCCATGGTGGTTTGTGGCCCGCTGGTGGAGCTTTTAAACCTGTAAATCTCTTAACCGACTAAGAAGCGCGGTCGCTGCAGGTACAACTAAGTCAGGTAGGGGTACTCCGACGAGCTACAGTGCGACTGTTGAGCCACATCACAAACGATGCCTTACAGTTGGGCAAAAAAACCTGCACTATGGACGACCTTTGTGGGGCCAACGCTAACGCTATCGAAGTGGACGAACTCTGGTCGAAGCTTATATAAAATTAATAAAAGGGAATCATCGATAACACGAAGAAGAAGATTACTTTACTTAGATTAGCAATTTATTACAGCGCTTGCACGGGCAGGTGCAAAGGGCTGGGACGATAAGCCCTTTGTTAGACTGGGAGCCATGATCCGTATTACAAACTAGGGTACAGAAATGCAATGCGAATGTCTACATGTGACGGAGTATACTAGACAATTTAATAAATAAAAAAATGTGATCATAATATCTATATCTCTCTATACTTACTAGTAATAAAGCTGAAGAGTTTGTTTGAACGCGCTAAACTCTAGAACTACCAGTCGGATTTGAAAACATCTTTTGTATTTAATATCCCAGTTCTTGAGGAAGGCTTATTGAGATCACGCTACGACTCTTAGGACCCAAGCAAAAAGAAAAAAAGTGAGAAAGAACACTAAGCGTAAACGAAGTAGTAACACGGGCAGGCGATGCGATGCGATGGGAACGAAGAATTCACAGGCGTCAACTAGTTTTTTAAAATAAAATTTACGGTGAATCGTGTAAGTACTGAATGACCTCCGCCTCCTTGAATATGCCCAATGTTTTACAAATCAGTCAGAATAATAAGATAATTATGGGGCCATAACATTTTTCTACATTCATACTATCATTGTATGAGTGAGAATTTAAATGTCAGTAGGTCAGCTCAAAGAACAATCGAACGTTAAAGTAAATGTTAGTTTTACCTGGAGACCGGTTGAAGCGGCTCTCGGCGATATCGCAATAAGCACGTCGGAACCATCTTGACCAAATTGGCGCTATCGTACTTAATAGCCCTACCTACTATTATTTAAGATTAGTTTGTAGCAGTGGGTGTCTTATCTTTGGTGACGTCGCGAGCTCTATATTTTAAAATAGTCAAAAAAGTTTCTTAGTCTACTTAGTGAACATTTTAGGCGTTTATTTATTAACGTTGTTCAAAGTTAAGCAATGATTAACGTCTGCTTATCCAATTTTTTCTGATGTTTCAAAGTCCCTTAAATTTAAGCAACTTGAATAAATAAACCCCTATTGTTTTAGTTGGTACGTACTTCAATATAATATAGGTAATGGGGATGAAATTATTGAAACAACCAACAAATATTTCTGTATTAAATTTTATTGCATCTATTCACACACCTTTCTGGGAAAACGGTTAAAAGACGTTTGAAGCTAACAAAATGTAACAACATGTAATAGTTTTATCAACAGTTATTTGGTTTTAACTAAACCCATTTTATATTACATTAGATTCTGATTCTACAGCTTTCCGAATGACAGTGACACTACAATAATATTACAGTAAATGTGACTTCAGAAATGTAAGTAGTACTTGTTGATTAATGAAAAATATACATTGTCATTAAGATATTCGTATATCGTATATAGTCGAATATACATATTTTCGTTGTTTATATAACTACATTGAAGATTTACGTCTTCCATCCGTGTTTTTATTTACACCAAAAGGACTTCTAATACAGAAAAATTATTGCATTTACCTCTCTTAAATACTCACGTTATTATTACAATATATACTTACAACAGTGACGTATGTACAAAACTATAGACTCAATTTTGGACTTTCAGTCTCTACAATATTGAAAAAAATTATCATACAATGTTTAGAAACAAATCGACGATGTGAATTTACATTCGTTTAACGTTTACAATCATACAAGGCCATTTTTATTTAGTTATGACAAATTGCTACGAAGACGAATGATGTGTAAATGCTACAAATGAGACAAATTTCCGTTTCGAGTAGGGCTGGCAATTATGAAACGTTCTGGATATTGAATCTTGCATCAGGAAGGGGCTACGACATCATCACATTTACAATATTATTTTGTATTTATAATAAAATTTTATATCAGATCTTTGTGTTTCTTTTTATATTAATATTTTAATTTACAACGCTGCACATTCGTTGCAGAAGTGAATGTTTATGAACAAATATAATGTCAGTTACTAATTAATACCAGTGACAATCCGATTTGCAGCAAAACCATCGCAATAGCTTCGCATTGTAGTGACAGAAGATGTAAGAAAATACGAGTCCAAAAATTACTGATATTCTTCTTCCTCTGCTAACCATAGGTAGAATAGTAGCTTTCATCATCATTGTATTCTAAAAACTACTATTTGACCTCTGACTCCTTGTTCTATTAATACAATTACAAGCAAGAAAATAAATGCATAATTATAAGTAACAATCAAATTAATTAAGATAGTTTTAAGTAATAATAGGAAAAGTTGGCACAAAATTAAATGGAAATTAGGTACCTAATTATGCGTAAGTAACACAAACACGGTTTGTTTAACTTTAATAACGTTCTGCCGTACGCAAACAAAAGTTAACAGCAATGCTAGATATTTTAATTGTGACAATAAATTTCATACAATTATGTACTACAGCAGCAAGTAACTTTTATTTGGACTCTAATTATATTAATTTCGCAGGAAGTGAACTCTCTTCCGCATTTCACGTTTCGTTGGTCCCACATGGTTTAAAAGTTTTTGACTATACCTATACTTAGAACAATATAATAAGTCAGATTCTGGGGACTATAACACCAGTCCTTGTTCAATATTTTTGTCAATAGTTACGTTTTCTTGTCTGGTAAATATTAAAATAATCCAACATTCAATCATTGGTGTTTGAACATAAAGTGTGTGAACTACCCGTGTTTATGCCAGCCCTACTTAATGGGAAATTATTAGTAACTTAAGTTGAATAATTAGACATAGGTTTGTAATTTCAATTATGTTTAACACAGACAATCATAGTCTTCTGACTAGAAAAAACTATACAGATTTTCCGAAATCCTCACCAAATCTGATATAAATTATTGATATATTGTAGATAAAAAAACTTATATTAACGACTCGTTATACTACTGACCTCGTATCAATAAATATTAAAATTCGAATGTTAGATATTTTAAGAAACTATCAAACAATAGAAAACACTGGACGTAATTAGGCACTAAATATAAGTAGAATATTTGAAATAATAATTTACACTACATACAAATAATAATCTAAAACAGTGTTGTTTATCTATGTATAAGAAACTTAACACATATTAATACCTATTTTTGAATGAAATCACTTCGTTTTACCACCTCCAATAATAACTACAGCAACATGTCGCAAGGTCCAACTTGTATAGCACCTAGTATTGTCGGTCGGTCGGCGCGGGCGCAGCGTCGACGTCGTTTGCGAGTTGTCAACCTCACGGTGCGGGCGGTGGCAGGTGGCGCACCGCTCGCATGTGTCCACTATCACAAATCTAAGCTTCTCTACCGGTGCATAATAATTATTATCACGTATTTATACGTATGTATACATATTTATATTAGTCTATCGCTATTTACAGGCCGAGTTCACCCTCGCGGCAACCATCGGAGGAGATCGAAATTATTGTCGATGCGCCAGCGGCGGGCGGGGGGCTTGTGGTCAGGCCCGTGGTGGAGGAGGTGGCTCGGCCAGCGACGACGTGGAAGATGAGGACGGCGAAGGAGCTGGAGGTGCGGGCGCGGGCGCAGCCAGCGCTAGCGAGCGAGAGTACTCGAGAAGAGCCACGTCCGCAGGGTGAGTCGGGGGATATAAGCCTCGGTACAGCTCCGGTCGGCTGTAAGGATGGGCAAGGCGAGCTGCCGCTGCCGCAGCCGCCGACTGGTAAAACGCAGATGCTGGCGAAGGCGGTGTCGGCGCATCACCTTCCTTGCTTGCCATGTCCGCTAATGACCATATTCTTGGCTTAGCCGATGCTGGTGTGCTGCCTGGTGGAGCACGGGAAGGTAAATGCTGATAGGCTGGGTGAATAGGCCTTTCGTAAGGCTCAGGTGATTCAGGACCGCTGTCAGCGCGAGATTCAGACCACTCTGATTCAGTTCTTTGCCCAAGCATATCCAATCTTTGCTGTGGTCTATCTCCGTCTTCGCTAGAGCCCGTTCCCGAGTCTTTTCCATCTAAAAGAGAAACTAATTTTAGCTAAGAGAAACTCTATAAGTACCTACATACTTGAAATTCTTTAAAACGTTATGGTTCTTACGTATTTTATTAAAAACGCACTCCCGTGTTTTTGTTAGAATTAGGGCTACTTGAAAATGGCAGAATAACTTTACTGTTAATATTGTCAAATCGTGGTACGTACCTAGTCCGTCTTTTCCATCGTTACTTTTGTGGTCATCGTCATCATTATTATTGTCATCGTCGTCGACCCTGTTTCTCGGCTCCCACGTCATCTTGTTCTCCTTCTTGAGACGGCGGCGCGCGTTCGCGAACCACGTCGACACCTGTGTCAGAGTCATCTTGGTGATGATCGCCAACATTATCTTCTCGCCTTTCGTTGGGTAAGGATTCTTCTTGTGCTCGTTCAGCCACGCTTTTAAGGTGCTCGTGGTCTCTCTGGTTGCATTTTTTCTTCTTGCTCCATTTAGGTCCATTCCATACCTAACACAGACAATGCATGATTACTATACTGTTAGGTTATTAAACTCAAATGCAAACTTAAAATATGTATTGCTCATATTGTGAAGCTATTGCAAAGACAGTGCTATATTTTTAGAACATAATCAAGCGTATAATAGCAAAGTCCGATTTGGGCGAGATTTCAGATAACGTGAATCGAGACCGCCCCAATCCCTATCGCGCGCCCTCCCGGCCGTGATCGCCACACCGAACCAATGAAAGCGCCAGCATAATAATTGAAATCGAGATAAGCCATCGACTGCTGTGCCAGCGTTAAGCTGCAGCTTATCTCAGACACAGCTACGTACGCAATTGTTGGTGGACCATGCGCCATTATTTGAATTGTACTATCTTTATTGCGATGCAGTATCTATATAAATTCTATTTAAGTTAATTCTTAACGTGTGTCGCTTGTTTACTTAAATATTTAATGTCAAAGTGCCAAGATACGTTGTAACGTGTTTATATCTAGGCATTCTTTTTACTTATTGTTTAAAGATCTGTACTCAACCCTTAACATAGGTGAACGATAGACTGACCAAATGTCAAAAACTAAGTAAGTACAATTTATTTTGATAACAAATAATTGGACGAATGAATAACTTGAAACAATTTTCATACTACATTTTTATAACTTTTAGATGGTGCAAAGTCTGCCGGTACCATATGTTGCCTTTGGAGAGGTGTTGGAGATTGGGTAAGTGGGTAGGGTGGAAAATAGGGATGAGTAGTGGGAAATTAATAAAACTGTCGCTTAAATCGCAGAAGTGACGGGCAGTGCCCCTCGTCGTTCAACCCAAGCAATCGATTTTGAACCTTTAGCGTAACAGATATGGTCACGATTCACTTAAAACCCTCGCCAAATGAACTAGCACACTCTATTGTTAAGTTCGTTGTTGACTTAATTCTCCTCGATCCCCATTCAGTGAGATCCTCGTAAATAAATATGATAGAAAATCCCTTTTTCGTTACAATTTTTATGAATTGTTGTTAACACTGGGTCATTCTAAAGGGGAAGAAATAAAGACTTGTTTGAGCACTGAGATAATTTTAGTAGAAAAGATGGCATACTGGTAAAATAAACTTAATGACGCCCGTGCAGAAGGCTATGAATGAACTAACATCCATAGAATTCGAGTGACAATACGAAAGTGGAGCGACGCCAAGCTTAGTCGTATTCTACAAACAAAAAAGCTTCATTTATCCACGGCGTGCCACTTTCACAGCATCCGAGCTCGCGGGGGATCGGTCTGCAAGCTTCATTTTTTTATTATTTTGCCTACCCCGCGGCGTGCTTGCGCCCCGGCGGGCGGTTGCGGGTATCCACCCTTCTCACACCAGCGCCTCGCCTTCAATTAAATCCCTATCTCTCGCGCCACCTCATGCTTCCTACTTAAACTCATAAAAATGAGATAAACACAAAAATATTGCTCGTACAGTCTGTCGTTATTATTAAAGTAATCCGATGGTGCTGTGGTTCATTCAGTTATTTAAATTTTATGTACCAATTCATAGTTTATTGCATTAATGCACTGTAATTTACACCTTCTCTCGCCTGTTAGCCTCAAAACAATGTCATAATTTGGTCCAAATCACGATTTTTTACAAGGAAGAAAATGAGAATCTTTTTTATCCGACAGAAGGGAAAGGTATTCTTTTTTATCAATTATATGACAAATGATAGATGTATAGTATATGGTATAAGCTATTTTCTAGCAATACACGTTACACATTTAGGGGATCCTAAATCACTAATATATTATGTATTAGAGCCGCAGGTCGCCATAAAAACCAGTGAACCGGGGCGGGCGTGAATTGGGAGTCATAATAATGAAATAAAGGTAAAAGAATGAGCCACGACGGTCCGAAACGTTTGTTGGATATATTCGGTGTGTTGATCATATTTTGACGGTTGTTGCCATGCATGTAATTTTTTTTTGCTGGAGTTTTATTGAATAGTTTTTGTTCTAGTTCTAAAAGATAGATTTTATTTAATTAATTGTTTTGCCTACAAAGGTCAAGTTCCGTGTGGCCAGAGGTAGGCTGCTACAGCTGGGCTGATGTTGTTTGTTTACTTTTTCTTCTTCATATCATCATTAATACAAGAAGGACAAGTCAGTCCCGAAGCACCTACCGTGATCCGATATTTCGATGGCTGGAATGAATGAATGAGTGAATGTCGGTCGTTCGGATTTATTACTGAGATTTAACTTACTTATCACGGGATAAAAATTTGTTTTTCGTGTTTTCAGTAGATGACTTGATCTTAAGTCATAAAATTAATCTAGTTTTAAAGTTCTTTGTTTACCCACTCTCGCGAAAGAGCAGAGTTTGCAAACATGTCGAGAGATAACGGCGGAAGGATAGACAATGCGCCTAAATTTTTCATAGAATTGAATGGGACAAAGTGATCAGTTGATTGTGAGATTAATGAAGAGGCACGGGAACAATAGACTAGGTGCTCACAACGCCCGAAAAGTAAGAGTCTCTGAAAGCAGAACTCTGTGTAAAATAGGTCAAATCTGATTCAATTATAAACGGATTTTACTTTAATGGTTTTTATTAGTTGCTTGGGTACCTACTGTTTTTTTTTATTATGTTTCATATCATCATCATAATCAGCTCATAATGTTCCCAGTGTAATGTATACACACGCCTCCACTCTATGAGAGGGCGTGGGCTGTAATCCACCATGCGGGCCCAGTGCGGGTTGGTAGATGTCACATGTCTTCGAACTTTTGGTTCTAGGACAAGCCGGTTTCCTCACGATGTTTCCTTCACATATAAGCCTTATGAAATTATTTTGCCTATATGCTTGGGTTCAAACTCACGACCGGACATCGCGGCTGTTACTACTGGGACATCACTGCTTTTCTTTATATTACATATTACTTTTTTCTAAGTATTTTTGCTTATAATATATCAACAAGAATGTCGTCCATCAATATGCCAGTCTTAGTATAATATTACGGACACTTAAGACTATTAAAAAAGAATAGAACATTTTATAAAAAATAAATATAAAATCAAGAATGTTTGACCGGCGGTCGGCGCCTAGACATCGCTATACAAGAGCAATGTTAGTCGCGCGACTCGCAGCTCAAATGTACTTGGCTGATCTAAAATTTCATTGCACATGTTTCTGTCGTGTTTAATTAGACCGTTTACGTAAAGGCTGGCTGTACCTTATTACAATTAGCAAAAACTCGGCGGCTAGAGAGTTTTGCGATTACGCGATTGATTATTATGTAACTGCAATCCTTGCAGATAGTTTGTTCTAAGATTTTAGCTGTAGAGCAAATTTCTCTTTTGTTCACGTGTGTGAAACGTATTGTTTAAGTAATTCATATTTAAATAAGTATGTTAACACGACTGCGTAATTGCTAATGCTAATGGATGTTGGGATAAAGCGGAGCCCGCGTCCTGATTTGCCGGTGATGTGGTTTGCCTAAACCGGTAAAATCAATTTACATTATTGGGCTAAATTGCGCTTGTTATCAGCGAGTGCAAACATTGTCATAGTTTAGAGGCAAATTTTGAGCATCATTAATTGTAACAATCTGCTTTATAATCCGGAAAAGGATACCTGCTAGGTACAGTCACATTTTAGTTGATTATGGCTCCAATGATAGGTCCTTTTTAGCAATGATAGACATGCCTTTTGATGCGTTTAAAGCTCAAGTAAATCCAACCTTTGTTCAAAGGCATACTATTCCATCAACGACTACTTACACGATAAGAATAGTTGGTCGCCCTAATTAACTCAAGACAATGTTTATGTTCTTTCTACAGAATTAGCTTACTGACAGGTTATTGTTATTAGTATTAACTTATTTATTTATTTTACTTCGATCGTCCTAGTTTCTTATTTGTGACTTCAAGTGACAGCTATGTGAACAGAACTAAACAATGCATAAATATGTAAGCTGTCACGCCCTTTATGCCTGGAGGCTTTTATTTAGGTACTAAGTTTTTATTTACTTTTTAATTTTAATTAATTATATTTAGCTTGAGTACGTATAGTTTTTATTGAGTATATTTGTTGGTATAGGTATTGGCGTCGCTAGCTGACATATGGCAAATAATTTAATTTTATGTTTTGTCTCTTGTAATGTTAATTACTTAACATAGGTACTCCTAGTATTGTATACTATCAAGTATTTTCTAACTGAACAGGCAGCTGCGCTGCTGGGGAGTTTGTTGCGTCACTTCTTCTTTCCAGCGATAGCACTAGGAAGTGGTGAAGGGCGGGCGTTTTTGGGGGACTGTCTTTTGTAATTTTGACGTTCGAAAAGTGCTGACTCTCAGCTTAATTTGAATAAATGACTTTTGATTTTTATTTTTACTAACGCCACATGTGACTGTTCCTAATTTACCTGCTGATAAAGTTTTTGTTTTTCGTGATTATGTTTATTTTAGTATTACGATCGGCTATCCCCTTTGGGAAAGTCCCTTCCGCTACCTAACGTGGCCTTAAGTGTGGCATATTTTTGGTAGGAACGTACCTACCCATTCATAATTTAATTAATATGAACAGTTTTGTTTACTTATACAGTACCTACTGGTATCAAGTAAAACAAGTGGTATTTTAAACGGATCAGTGCACAGAAAGAATATTGTTAATTGTGCCACCAACCTAGATTTTGTGACTACCTATACCTACCCGATATCTAGTACTTAGGTCTTATCTAACAAAACTTTTAAACTTTAACTTTAACTTGCAGTGTTACAAATAGTTTCAAGATTCAAGAGACGTAGATACCCATAGTATATGAGAATATTCTGTTTTTTAGAAAAAGAAAGAAAAAGTATTTATTGTAACTCGCTCAGGAAGATTACAAATTAAACTAAACACAATCATAAATAATAATAAAAATCAAAATTATATAAAAAAAAAGTAAAAAAAACAGAAAGTCCTGTACGAGATCAAAAGGCTTACACACTATTAGGTTAAAAAACGGTAGTTACATCGATTTAGCTATGTATACTGGGTATTTGTCATGTTAATCATTTGTGAAGTCATTATAGTATACCTAATACCTACCTACCAGATAATTTATAAAAAGAAATGCCAAGCCACGATATCGTACTTTACTCATGTATTTACAGGCCACAATTACATACTTAATGTATATTTTCGAATGATAAAATTAAAAGAAACGTAAAACTCATACTATGTTCGACACAACGTAATCGTATACCAACAGAATTTTTGTATGAGTGGTCATACCGCCCCAACTAACATGCCGTAGCTTAAAGACAAGCTAACGAGTATAGTGTTTCTCTTACAGTTTGAAATTTACCAATGACATCGCCCACACCCATATAAAATTACACGGTGCCATATTTTGTGAGTTAATAGATGTAGGTACACCTTTTTCTTACGCTTCACAGACTTCGTCAACATTGTAATCCACCATCTATGAAATTTAAAAGACACACTTAATACATGGTGACAGATTTTTTGTATGTAAAACGCACTTGAGATCGTACCCCACAGAGCTAAGTATATCGTATTTCTTTTATCTAGTTGTAGGAGCCAACCTCGAGAACCCAGTTCGATTTTAAACTGTCGAACTTTAATACTAGCTTAAGATCGCATAATTTTGATTTAATTTTAGACTCAGATCGACATAATAACCTCTGCTAGTAGAGACTAATAAAATGATTTAAAAACAACAGTTGATTCCAACACAAAGTTCGCTTTTCATGCTACTAGTAAATTACTGTGTTCGTAAAAATGATATCTGATAAAGCTAATTATTCGTCGTCGTAATATAGAAATGGGCGCACGCAACGACCAATCTCGGGTTATGGACGAAGTTTTAAAAGGTACGATACAGGTCCTAAATATTGGTGGGTAGATAGGGTGGCTGGGGGCGCGGCACGCCAAAAACACATTACGAGCCGGCAACGCGCTATTACGGCGAACCGCACGCGTCCATGTTAGCCGATAGCTGCCACCCGAACATGCTATCCGACGACTAATTGGTCAGCTTCATGCACAAAAACCTCTAATAGAAACAACTGTGGCTAGGGGGAGCCGCTTTACAGCTTAAACCGTATATGATCGCATTCATCGCAAGGTATGATTGTAACAGTCCGGGTTTGTGGCTGCCTACCGAATATTTTCGGCGGCGGTGGTTGTAATGAGGGCCAATCGTTAAGTTAGGTGGTTAAAGGGCGTGTTATCTAGAGGCTTGGGCGGCGCATGTCACGTGACAAACGAAGCGTAAACTCACCACCGCACCGGTACTTCGGTTGCGCCATCTTTGTATTTGTAACGGGGGGTAACATTTTAAATTGCTTTTATTTAAAAGTTTCAAATTACCTCCCTGTCCCATTTCCGGTGATAGTTACGTTAATTACCTATATGCTTATATAACGTTAATTACCTATATGCTTATATAACGGGCTTACTCTTGTTTTATATACGTATAGAGAACCTTGAAAACGTTACACGTATTCGTAACATGTACCCACTTATAATCATTTATAAACAATCAGTTGTTTTTGTTGATTGACATTGCAAATCATGTTTTAAGACAGAATTTCCAGTGTGGTCATAATAATTACTCATGCTCAATAACTGCGAATGTTTATTAGAGAGCATTGCAGCTTAATGAATATCATTATTGTTTTAAATCTTTCCATTATATCAATCTTTTCTTGTGTCGAGACTAAACTTTACAAAAACAAGGCATAAATTGTGTCGTTTATCTGTGGCAAATTATTTTTCTGTTAAACTTGTGTCTTGACCCTGCCGTTTACGTAGTTGATAAAAATATTAATGTATGTGATACAGTAGCACAGAGATGTTTTAATTAATTTAACAATTATAACAACGATATTGTCGTACGCGTAAGCAATTAAACCCAAGTGTGTGCCAGTAAATCTGTCACAACATGATATTGTATGTAATTTGTTGTAAATATTGTCGATACCTGGATTGAAAATAATAAGAAAACAAATCGTTGTAGAAACTAGTACCTAGAACTATAACTGCATTTACTTCCAAATAGCGTAACTTCTATTGTGGTAGCTGATAATTCAGGTAATTGTAAGTTCACGGTGAACCTTAACCCTGAAAAGCATTCGACAAGTTCTACAATGCCAGCATCAGAGGGGCAATTCTCGTAATTTTGAGAAAGTTTACAGTCTCATCTCAGTCTCAATCTGCTAAAAATACCTCTAATCTCCCAATTCATATACATTTTTGACATTGATTGTCGCTGAGATGTGATTGCGACTAGATTTTGAACGTTTTTAATTACGGGAATTGGCCTCCAGATCAATATTTATAGCAAAATAATAAAATGTGGCATGTTTCAGAGAGTCAGGACCTGGCGCATTTCATCAGATCGGGATTAACACATCACACAAAGTAAATGGACAAAAAAAGTGAAATTAAATATAAAAAAAATATATATATAAAATATTTAAATAAAAATAAAATATTTTGATTTTGAATACATCACGCCCGTAATCCCCGAAGGGTTAGGCAGAGGTGTACCTACTTATCAGTACACCCACATTTCAACATTTAAGTTCAAGTCTCCTACATATAATAAGGGACGAGCCTATAGCTATCAACCGAGCAGTAATCTCAAAATTTAATAACACTTTGCCTGACCCTTGAATCGAACCCAGGACCTCATGCTCAGTAGTAACTGTTGCGACTACCAGGCCAACGAGGCTGCAGATTAGCAATTCATATGTCTACTACCTATTTATTTGGTGCAAACTGTACAATTACACCGCAATCTTCCATACCCTACCTACGCATATTCAATGCCTTTGATATAAAAAACAAATAGTACAATAGCTTACTCGTATTAATTAGATAAAAACAGAAAAGCTATATAGTACACGTAACTACATACTTTAAAAAATGGTATGCCTATTTATTCGTTCCGGTTCCGGTCAAAAACACAAAAGAATGTTATTTTAATTAAATTATATCACGCATGGTTAATTTGGTGTAAGCTAGTGGGAATATTAATCCACCATGTTACTTGGAAGTCAACAGAATCTACAAGGTTTCATTAATGTACACTGGTACCTAAGTACTTACTTACTGTTTTTATAATATCTAAACACGAGTACCTACCTATAGAAGTACTAGAAAAACGTAAAGGCAACAAGTATGGCACTACTACTGTCTGTCTGTCTGTTATAGAAAATGGAAAAAAGCAAAAATAGTTGTTGTGTTGAAAAACGAAAGTTCGAAATCTTTGTCATTGACATTCCTATTTCCTAGTAGTGATTCCGTTTTTTTATATGTTTATAATAACTGAAGTATCAGCACAATTTGATGTGCGTGTGCTATAGCAATTTCAATTTTTATTAAAAATAAAAGGTATAATAATATCTTTTATGTGCACATCGTAATAGGGACGGTTATTATTTATTTTGGTGTTCCCACTTAAATACATACACGTCTTTACTAACACCATTATAATTGGAATATCATCACATACTTATTGCACAAAAGAAACTAATATCCTACTAATATTATAAACGTGAAAGTTTGTATGGATGGATGGATCTTTGTTACTCTTTCACGCAAAAACTACTGAACGGATTTGGATGAAATTTGGCACACAGATGGTTTATAACCAGGATTAACATATAGAATACTTTTTATCTCGATATTCCCACGGGAAACTTATGCGGGTGAAACCGCGGAGCGCAGCTAGTATTGCATAATGATTTGATAGACAAACACCATGGTTATTTGTAACATTGATAATTTTGTAACTTTGCTCAGTATCATACATAAACTCCCTCAATGTTACAATTAAGCCGGTCTTATTAATCTAGATTAAAATCTCTTTCAAGTCCATACACAATGAGTTAAGCTTACCGCTATCTTATCTATAGGGTCTTTGTTTCACATTCACAAGGGTCACAAAAACTCCTAGATAAATATTACAGGAAGCATTGTAGCGGTTTCCCAATGATTAAACTATGCATTGTAATCTAGATGTAAGATTAATGTGATCAATCAACTTTATTAATATTATCATAATATTCGTTCTGGAACTTACATAAACGCATAACGAATGTGTTCCTGATTGACTTTTACCTAATCATTCCTTAACAACGTCTCATGCACGGTGTTAGTTCAACGGTATGTTTTGTTCCCACATCTTATTCAACAGCTTAAACCGACCAACCAACCAGTCTTACCAAGGGGTTTCGTATTACCCAGTAACTGGGTTGTGGAGGTCAGATGGCAGTTGCTCCATGTAAAATACTGGTATTCAGCTGCACCCGAATAGACAGGAAGCTGACCCCTTGGGAAATGGTCAGGCACATGATGATGATGATGATAATGCTCTTATTTAACTGAGTTTTGTCGCGATTATGATTGGAACTTTATTCCTGTGACCCGAGCAACCATTTCCGCACTAGTCTCGCGCTGACAAATGTATACAGTATACTACTGTAGAGCATCAAGCCTTTTGTCGACGTAGATATATACCTAAAATGGTGGTCAGTAGTAATACTGTGTTACTTGAAACACGATTTGCTCATGCTATGTTAGATCTTTGGCGCACTGTACCTTTACAGATGTTTATTAAATTTTTGATAAGAAACTTTTATTATTTTTATGATTATGGACTGATCTTGTGAACAATGAATTTATTATATTTATCAACGTAACATTATAGAAATCCATTCAGAGCATTTTTTCTACAAGGACTTTTAAATAATATGTAGTTAATGTGAAATAAAATATATTTGATAAGAATTTAATGACTTGGTATCGTGAGAGGTAATCATGAAGAACAATAAAAGTATTATTATTATGGGTATCAAGTCATAGGTACACAGTTATTATATAATTATAATAAACAAATCAACAAATACCTACCACACAGTATTTTATCGACCCGATAAATTGTCATGTTTATTTTGTTGTTGTAAATTTGTTTACGACCTCCCAAAGACTTATCAATGCTCAACTCTCACTAGGAAGATGTCAACACATGCTATTTATCAAACGTCAATCAACTGTGAACATTTACCTACGTGGAAGTGTAAGGGCGTGGATAGATCACACATGTCTACTTGCATATGCCAATGAAAGATATATTATGCAAGCTGATACACGAGAGGGTACTTCATGTCCACATTTGAATACTCAAATCAGTCTGGTCGCTCAAGAGTTAAATGTTACAAACATTGTTGGATATATGTTTTTGTCTGTCTTTTGTAGCATCGTCTCGCAATATTTCGATTTAAAAGAGCGTCCATGGAGTTTCTTGCCTGTTCTTCTCCATAGGAACCTGCTTCGCTTTGGAATGGGCCACTAGCTTCATCTTTCTGACCAACCAACTCTTAGGCAAGTACATGGTTTAATTGAAGTAAATGCTTTCAGTTGAATATTAATATGAAGTTATAAAATAATCATCCGTCATTTCAGCACAAGTGCCATTCGTTGCAGGATTATCACCTAATACAATAAAAACGCCAAAGAAAAATTAGTGTTCTTGTGTTGCGAATTACCTAGGTACGTTTTTAGGAAATGTCACTTTTAGAAAAAATTAACACTAGTGTGTTAATTTTTTTAAATGTAATGCCTAAACGAAAGCGCACATGTCAACTCAATAATATTTAGGCACTACATTTAGCGTGACGGTGATGCTAAGGTGGAAGGAAGTAAAGATCTCGTAGGAGATTAGATACAGGTGGGTAAATCGTTTCGGATCGTCATTACGAAATTTCTCAATCTCGCACATCTGATAAACTATAGTCTGTCCAGGCCTTAATATGTTCCTCGTTTGTCGCTACGTTGTGCGGTGGCGCCACTGCCGGCCCGATAGTCGCATTGGACCTCACAAGACGCCTTATGTAGAACGTATAAACTAGTGAAAATTAAGTGTCGTGACCACGGTTCACTTGCTATCAGAGGTCACGTCTCATTTTATTACTGACATATTATTAATATCGATGAGAACATTGAATTTTTTACGGTCAGCAGGCATTGTTTCGCAACAATTCCTACAATTTTTGTTACGTAATACTAGTCTTCGTGATCTGTGAATACAAGTTAGTCAAGTTGCATGGGTAACAAAAATTCTTTTATCTATGTCGTTAACTCTATATACCTATATTACTAAAGGAGAAAAAAGTATATACGCTCAATGTTTAGGCGTTATCTTATGTTTAAACAAGAGTTTTTTTATTGTAATCATGTTTTTTATCGCGATCCGTTTGAGATCTGAAATGACATTAAACTATATACTTTTAAATGGAACATTAGCAAACTATCGGTTTATGCTTGTCCATGTTGGATTTTTGTTGTGCTCTAAAACTTTCGTTAGATCCATGCAGCTGTAAGCTTTCATTCCAATAGCAACTAGGTACGAACTTGATTTCTTAACGCTCTGAGTAACAAAGGAAAATTTTCTTTAACGGTAAATATATGTTTTCTTAATTACTACTTCTTCCATTTTGTTCGGAAAACGAGATAGGTACAGGTATTTATAATTACCTATACTGTTTCCATTTAGTACCGTTAGTAGGTTTTTATTGAGCAAGAACGTGGAAATTAATTTCTTAAGACATCTTCGTTAAGTGAAATAACATTCTGGTAGGTGGACAACCGTGTAATGCCAATTTCAATTTACGAATTTGAATTAACATTCATTCTGCATTAAAATCTAAATTGGTTTCTGGTGTTCATTCGAACAACACTAACGCTTTTCTCATTGTGGGCATGTAAATTTAATATGTCATAGGGATATATATACATTAGGTAGTGAATTTATATTCAATAAAGCTTGCAGTCGATCTTAATTGGGACGGTCATTATTTATTTTGGTATTCTCACTTAAATACATACACGTCTTAAATACATATACGTCTTAACACCACTGTAATTGGAATATCATCACATACTTATTCCACAAAAGATACAAAAATCCTACTAATATTATAAATGTGAAAGTATGTGTGGATGGATGGATGGATGTTTGTTACTCTTTCACGCAAAAACTACTGAACGGATTTAGACGAAATTTGGCACACAGTTGGTTTAAACTAGGATTAACATATAGGATAATTTTTATCACGATATTCCCACCCGCATAAGTTTCGATAACTTATGCGGGTGAAACCTCGGGGCGCAGCTAGTAACTAAATAAATAGATCGTTGAATTTATTATAATCATTATTTGCGTTTAATTGTCAGCATGGACGAAGTATTCCATTGAGTTTCAATAGAAAGAAAGAAAGAGCTCGGATTTCGGCTTCGAAGATATTCAGATTAGCCTACTGCAATCCACTGTGGACCATAGGCCTCTTCAAAGCCAATAATAGGTGAAATACGAATTGAAGGTGCTATTGCATCTAGAAATATTTGGATGTCGCGTCGTCCAGGCATTGCTGGATGTAAATCACTGTAACTGACTGGACTGCTGTGTAATGGCAGTCCACCCTTGGGATCCTTGTTTTACAGCGCCCATCGGTCCTACGAAATCCTTTGATCACTCACTCCTCATGTTGCAGTCCAGTTTTTCCTTGCATAAATCTATAATGAAGTAAATTAAAGATATCCAAAAAAGCTCGGTCCATTGCTCTATGAGTGACCCTTATTTCAGCGGTTCCTACTGGATGTTTACCTGCTCCGTTACCGGAACTACTAGTTAAAGCATGCTGGTGCTGATGGCTGGTGGTGGTATGCTGAGCGATTGCCGTTTTGCGTGGATGTGACGCATTTTTTCCGCCAACTTGTTATTTTTTGTGTTATTGTTTTTTTGAGATTGAGGCGAGTTTTATATGATGGGAAAGCTGAGCTATCAGAGTTGACTTGACAAATGCACATCGCATCGTTAGTGGCCTAAGTGGCCACAGTACAGTTGTTGAGACGTTGGCAGGCAACAAGTTATTGTAATAAGCTTTTTGCAGTAAAAGCTTGCTCGCTAAGTTATATTCACAATTTTCTTCAGATACGAATTTTGCGATTTTTATTTAGTTTGATGGTAACTGCATTTTATTCTAGACATGCTCACTAAGTTTTTCTTTTAAAACACTCAGGAAAAGTGAGAACTTGGTATCAAGTTCTTTTCTATGTCGTGAACAGATGTTAACCCGCTGTGGTGCTTATTTACTTGTGATTGGAAGACGACTACCAGATTATAATTGTTGGATAAGTAGGAATAACATTATAGCAATACTGAATTACAAAAACAACTTCAACACCTCATTGTGTCAAAATGTGATGATTTGATTAGCAGCACAAAGACGTAAATGGAAAAACATACAAATGACGATTGCTGTTTAAATTAAAATTCCTGCTGTCAGTTAAAACAGTGGCAAGAACTACATTAAGTAATCATCAATACTAGAAGTGGGTAGTTACGTGCAAATATACAAGTTACCTTAATAGTAACTTCCCTTAATATGTTGCGTTTTGCGGCATCTTTAATCGTAGCACATACGTTTAACACGCTACATATGTACATTAAGCTGGAACACGCAAGACCGATACATGACCAATACAACAAACTGTCTGCAACATGTACAACCACCGGCTTGTTATATCGATCAAGGAACCGCAAATCGTATGTATGTCTACGTAATCGACCACACGTTGGGTTGTTGAGTTAGTATCGATATGGATGTACCTAAGTAAGTAGTACCTAAATAAGTAACTAAGTAGGTACCTAAATAAGTCATTTAGGTACCTACTGATATGAAAATATAATAATATGTATGTGTGGTGCAAACTGTGAATATAACTTGGTTATTAATAAATAAATAAATAAAAAATAAAAATTTCATTAATTTTCTTAGCATGAATGAAACCGCCTAATATGCTTCCTATAAACTTGTTAGCTTGCAAAAGCGGCTGATTATATAATATAATAAAACTAAGAACCCGAAATAAGCTACAATAAAGTAAGAACATAGTCATACTTTTTTTTCTGATCTTATGCAGCCAAAAATCAAAATGTTATATAAAATCATATTAGGCATTATTAAAAACCAAAGAAGCAGGTTCTATCTAACGCAGGTCGCTTTAGCTGTGTCATGGTCTGGCCAGCTGTCTAGCTTAGTAGACGTATAATTAAATACCGGCAATTTTGAGTTATATACACACTAGTGCTATAAATAAAAGCTCATTCAACTGGCCTATAATTTTTCCACTGCGATACTCGTACTAAGGCCTCTTCTTATACAGAAAACGAGAATTGATCCTACTAGATCACTGTGTGTTGGTGATTCAGAGTGTCAAACACTATTGTATCTTCAGGTTTAATTACCTACGACGCTGTTTTCATTCTCCGAAAGTGTGATTCCAATGATGTGACGTCACAAACATCACTGATGTTTGAAAACGCCACGTGCTACCTGCTGACTATATGCAAAACAGCACGCTAGTGTTTGAAAAGCTCTTTAGGGTTAGGATATTAAGTATTTTTTTAATATTTAAGTATATTTTTTAAAGTTTAAAAATATATATTTAAAGTTCCATCGGTGCAGTCTTGAAATTGCAAACTCAAAATTCTTCTATAGTAGGTACTTAGTACGTACAATATCTATTGAAGTGAAGAGGCTTTCAAATAAATCAACAGCCTTAGAACAAAGCCAGTCATCAGTCGTCTATTTTTAATTAAGTTGAATAAGTACATTCATGTCGATCACAACTCGCCTCGTGGCCGCCGCTGACCGATAGGAAAAAGGAAAGAGGAAGCGTCCAATGCGCCTAGAATGAAATTAGCCCGTCGGTCAATTACTCCGAACCGAGCGCGGCTTACTAATGGCACGCGCGGTGTCCCTTGCATACGCCACTACTCATTTATATGCCTTCACGCGTACTCTTTATTGTTCCATAGATTGGTAATACACGGGAGGACTGGCACTTTGTGCTGTAAATCGTTGTCTGTACACGTATCCACGATTAACTGTGTGCTGTAGCCATAGTCGAAGCAAGTACCGTGTCAGTACATGCCGCCTCTGCGCAAGTGTGGACGATGACATCATGTCCGGAATGGAGTGGCCACACAGAAACGTGAGAGTACGTGTTTGACTGACTCTTATTATCGCTGCGCGTTACTGTGCTCGATGACGCATAGCCCTTCAGTCGGCTTTATCATCAATGTGTTGTAGAATTGATCTGCGATACTGATAAAAAATATTACCACCTCAAGCGAGTTGAAATCTTTAGGTACGCATGCGCACGTCTGCCTCAAGTACCTAAATATAATGAATAAATAACCTACTAAGTTTTTGACGAAAATAATATCCTTTGTCTAACAGCTGATCTTATTAGTATAATTTCAGATGGTTATACTTGTTCTTGAAAATAAAAAAGAGTGCAATTGATTTTAAATCCACATTAGTTGCAACAACGCTTTAATTCGTTACTGTAGGTATAAGGGGTAATTATACGAAACTAGGGTAAAGATCGAGAAAGAAAAATTGAAATTAATAAAGAACTGTCGTTAATCTTATGAATAATTGTAAAAACACAAAATACATAGCCCCATTTGTTTCCTTGCAATGTTGGCTACGCAACGCCAGTGGATTCACTTTTACTATATCCCAAGTGACCGGCACTGACAAATTGTGAACGTTAAACCTCCCTACCCTACCTCAACGAGCGGCCTTAGGGCATTGAGAGAAAAATAGCACAAAGATTGAAATAATTTTCCTAACAGATTGTCACATATCAGTTAAGTAGTAGTGAATGCTAATGCATGCTGAATATTGATGTGTCTACGATATTTTAGATTGAAACAGACATCCGAACCATGTTGCTATAATTTGAGGCAAACAAGAAGCGACAGGCGTCGTCATATTGGGAAGTTATAACCATTAAGAGAATACAATCGCAATTTCTTCCTGTCATAAATAAAGTTTGGCGGGCATGAGTAATCGTTACTTTGTGTGCACAATATCGGGTCGGGGCCAAATAGATTGGTACGTGAGCTGCGTGCCGACCGCGTCCGCCTCCCGAGTATTATCACTTGCTTCAACGAAATTCGTCTACACTTTTGTATGGTGTAGTTGAATTTTCCGTTTGTAATTATGTCGGTGGACAGAGGAAGTGTCGGCAGTGGTTGTTACACCAGTCACGACACACCGGTTGACGACCGTCGGCCGTCGTCTAACGGGCTACTGCCTGCTATGGACTGCGGCGCGACCATCTTACAATAGGGACTTAAAATAAATTTAGTTGGGCCCTTAGCGTATTAAATTTACTTGTCACAAGTTGATGATCTAAAACAGTAAGTATCTTTTTGGCACATTGTGTCATTCGATCCCTTCTTTAGCGTTAGAATGAATTATCCTGCAATTAATTTTAATTACAGGATAAGTCATTCTAACGCTAAATCAATAGTAGAGATATTCCAGTTAACTCTGGAAAAGCATTAATTTTCTGTTTTATGATTATTTCTTTTATTACCAAATTATTCTACAGTACGTTATTTCGAAGGCAACGACATTTAGTAGCGTGATCGATAAATCATTTGTTAGTACTCAAATTGCCATAAGGAGAATATTGAGTAAGCCTGTTGCTTTACGCAAAACTCATGTAAACTAAACTTTGATTTATGTTAATTAAATTTAATAAACAGACAAACAGTTGAACTAGGCGCGTATAATCGTTTCGCTTCAAGAAACGTAGATAATTAGATAGAGTTAAAAGCCGTTCATCGTAGTTTGCTAGCCCATCGCTTATGAGTATACCTACCTACCTACTGTAGTAAACCGTTTTCCTCAGATGGTTTTATAACAACCGTTATGTTGTAAGCAACTGATGCATACCATCTTTCCTAATTTAACAAGAAAGAAATAAGTTTTGTGATTTGAAAAACTTAGGCATGTAAATAAAATGATATTGCATAGTACCTACTTAATAGGTTTGTAGCACCGATCAGGGTGTCCAGGGTTTCTGTAAGCGTTAATTAGGAGGGTTTGTTAAACAGATAAGGGTGCCCATGGGGTGTCTAATTGCTGGCGGAAATTTTCGATTAGCAATTGTCAGCGCTTTGATACTTTTACAATGAAACATAGTATTGAGCGGAGTTCATTTTAATCTAACTAAAATTTTCTATCATTTTCGCCCTGAAACACGCCCTGATAGGCACACACCAATTGCATTAAAGCTACATAGGGGACCACGTGTTAAGTTTATTCGATTTAATTACGACCATATAGTATACTCTGCTATACGTTAATTAACCTATATAAAAGCGTACATGCCATCTATTTGACGTACCTACGTACGTCAGACAGGCATATAAAATACAAATGTCCTTAACACTCGGAATAACCCTAAAAGCAGCATGGTGTGTAAATAAAATGTATAAAAAAGGATGTAAGTATATGTTACTGTGAATGTTTGATATTAGCTAATATTGCACCGTTGTGTGTCGACAACCACAAATTTCGATGGTGTAAGTTAAAAATTGTTTCATTAATTTACTTAAATCGGACATACACCAGTGACTAACCACATCTGTACCAGGGCAATTCTGACAATCTCAGATTCAGCGATTATTTTCGTGAATAATAACATACGCTTGTGTTTGTTCGAAAAGCGAAAGTATTTAATAGTTCCTTCTTTTACCTACGCGTTACCCTGCAAATACGATTTGTAATTTCTATAGCCACTGGTCACAGGATAGATGATCAATGGTGCAATATCATACACAACTAAGTGTATTTATTGATAACCTTACCTACCGTACGTACTTAGTACGGTAGGTACTGCTGATTGTGTTACTGACTTACAATTTCTATCTTAATTTTACAAGGCCCCGTAACTTCTGTTTCTGCAGAGATTTTTTATAAATCTTGAGAGAGCCATGGTTGCCTAGTGGTATCGGCCCCGACTTACGAGATGTAGGTCGTGAGTTCGTACCCAGGCAGCCACTTTACTATGTGTATTTAATTTCATCACCACTGCTCTCAAAACGGTGAAGGAAAACATCATAAGGAAACCGGCATGTCCTAGAACCAAATATTCGAAGACATTTGACATCCACAAACCCGCACTGGGCACGCGTGGTGGATTATGGCCCACTCCCTGTCACAGTGAGGAGGCCTATTTCCCAGCACTGGCCACATTATAGGCTAATTGTGAAATCTTGAATATTTTGTCATAATTTCCCTCATAATGAAGATTAACCAAGTTCGTGGTGTATGATAACGACAACAATACATCAAGAAAAAAAAACGGACATTCACCAGCTAACTTGGTGGTTGTTAACATATACCAGAGTATCTTCATATACACTGACAGTACCTATACATTTCAAGGCGTACTCCCGAACGTCCGAAGTCCGAAGTCCCGACTAACTAGGCTCGTACCGCGACTGTTGTTGAATGCATACACGCGGAAAGTTTAGACCATCCCATATTCGTCGAGTCTATAAGTTGGCGTGTATTATTTTCTGATATATTATTCAACTTCATTCAACGTCGACGGTGCTTTATTGGCGGTCATATCGTTATACAAATACCATTTACTGGCTTAAATTAAACGTTGTTTTGTTTTTTTTAGGGTTCCGTAACTTAAAAGGAAAAAACGGATAGGATCACTTCGTTGTCGGTGTGTCTGTATGTCTGTCTGTCAGTCTGTCAAGACCCTTTTTCTCAGGAACGCGTCGACTGCGCGGAGGAATCAAGTAAATTAATATAAAATACATCCGTAGGTCCCTTGAAGTAGTAGGTAGGTAGGAGGTCCCTTGGAGCTCTAAAAATCAAGCTTTTACTCGTAAGTCAACGCAGTAATTAATCAAATATATCAAATCCTATAGGGTACTTTCCGTTGCCCTAGAATCATGAAATTTGGTGAGAAGCAAGGTCTCATAGCACAAGTAAAGGAAAAAGTTCAAGCATCATTCATTTGTAATTTTATCACATACAAAATATTATTTTGCGGTAACAAACCTTCATTTGCAATTGATAAATTGACCGTGACGTATCTCGATGTTTTTCAACTACAATGCTAAGGTGGTTTTTGGGATAAAATCATCCTTACTACAGAACCTTTCATTGTACGTGGTCCGAACCGCACTTGGCCGGTTTTTTATTAGTAGGTTCACCGTGAGGATTGTTACCGATTTAACTTTATCATTAATTAATTGTGTTTGTCTCTATAAGTAGGTTTATACAAACACTTTTACTTATACTAACACGTCAATAATATGTTTTTCATAGATGAGGTCAATAAGGCCTAATCAAAAGATATTCTTAAGTAAGAGGAATTGTTAAAGTTGAATAGATATAACAGTCTAGAGCACGATGGAATACGTGACAAAAATAATATCTGTTAAATCTTAAAAGTCTATTAATAATATTATTAACAACGAAACATCGAGTTAGTCTTGAAATACGCCATAAAAAATTCAATAAAAAACTGTTTAATTCACCTCTATCACGTTTTCAAGTCGGTAACATAGTTAAATGTACTTAATTATGGTCCGTTTTCGTGTTTATTTAGTACATACATATCATTACGGATTGTTGCCGACGTGAGTGATTAAGGTGTGAGATACGCATCGGGAAAGAGTCGTTGTCTGGAGTCGCACCTGCCGCCCGCTCGGCTCACTTCAAAACCTTCTATTACCTCGTTATTAGTGAGACGCCCCTCGACGTTTTACAACATTTTAATTGTGTTATTTAACGCTTGTTATTTCTCAACTGACATGGTGATTTATTCGTTATTGGCAGTTGCGGATTTTGATCGCACGACTATTAAGCAAAACCTGTAAGCTTCCTGTCCAACATTGTAATTGAAAGTGACAGATGTTTTATTTATACCGACTTAGAAGTCTGAGAACGTACTAGTTTTATTGTGAACATAATTTTCTTAGGAATATTCTAAAGAACTGTCGAAAACAGTTTCCAGCCAATAGGTTTAGTCTTATCATCTAGGCTCGTAGATGATGTAATGTAACTATCACGGAGTGGACGCCCAAAAACAAGTTAGAAAACTTTCATGACAATATGCATTGATTGCAGGAATATGCAAATATGCACCTCTAGAAACTGGATGCCGCAGTCATCGTATTCATCAGTATTTTATTGCATTGTTTATGAATTCAACTCCGTTTTTTGCAATAGGTGTTATCTTATCCGAATCTTTGCCGTGATTATTTTAAGCCTTCTGTTTATGTATTTTTTTCTTTTTGATGCAGGTAAAATACGATACAGCCGTTTTAGTTATTCGTGTTTAGGTAAGTTTTTCTTAGCAATGTAGAGTTGCTAAAATACGTAATATTTTTAAATAAAATGAAATTGAACCGGGAAATTTGTACCAATCTGGTGTAGTAAAAGAGCAAGCGGTTATTTCTAGCGAATGCTTTTAAGCCTGTCAGAGAAAACTTACCTACTATACTATGGTTTTCGAACAAGGATCAATATTTTTTTTACTATTGCAGGATTATACTAATCCACTGCAGGACAGCGGGCCGACTACTATTCGATTGTGGTATAGCATAAAATCGAAATATATGTTTTCTGTTTAATAGCCCATCAATGAATGCTCAGAAAAGGGCCTAAAGTAAAACCTTGTGGCACACCCATGTTGGGCCTATGATTCAGAGGGAGCTGTGATGTCAATGGCTACTTTTTGTTATCACCTAGATAGAAAAAAAAAATGATTAAATCTACAAAATGATACTGTGTTCCGAATTGATTAAGTGTAGGCACAAGCGCATTGTGATCAATGCAGTCAAATGCCTTCCAATATCCTTTCTAATCTCCTAAAATAATGATTTCTAACCTAAAATGCCTGCAATATTCAGGATTTTTCTCCGAAGTAGGACAATACGACCTTTTTACTATCACATAATAATATTGTAAAGAAATAAAACTGATCACTTCTGGTCTGTAGTAGTCAATTTGTACAGAATCTATTCATGTCAGTTACGTTTTTTTGTTTAATCTTATAAAACGGACAACAATATTAAGCAACAAAATAAGTAAAAGAAGTTTATTTAAAAAAAATGTTGTTTTCTTCAGAATAATGATAGTTAATTACTACCTGACAAATGAGCAACTTTGAAAACGGGATTCTTCCCCTTTATGGATGAACTTTAAAACGAAAAAAAAAGAAGATTACTCCTCTCGCTGGAAGTTAAGAAACTAAATCAAATTACAGTTATCGTTAATGATGAATATAATTGGCACTTTACGTATCCATGTTGCGCTTGTAGTAGGTACTTACTGGCAAACCGGTAACGTTATAAAGCGAACGATTGAAATACTACACAACAAGCGGCTCTTCATTATCACACTTTTTAATACGTATACCGGAACTGCGCAAAGTAAATGTAGCTATTAGCAATCCTATTTACCACAGATACGTTTTTATAGCCAATTACTGTTTTACAGCGAACGATAAATACTTCCAATACAGCGGCATACAACCTAATAGAGGATACAAAATGTTTTTAAATTACTAATTCAAATTAACGAGGGGTTTCGTTGCGGTAGAAGAACGTCTAAAGTTAGTTCCAATCGCGTAATCTATATTCATTCGGCGAAGTTAGCGCGGCATCAGTGCACAGCGGTGCAATTAAAAACGTATAAATCAAAGCATTCTCTCTACATATAGTTAACAACGGCGGTAATCTATTAACGCGTTATAAAGCCGCTAATTAACTTATATCCACGACCTGTTTTTGTTTACAATTGGTGGAACAAAAAATAACCAACATGTTATATAACCTAAACATCGTTTCATTTGAAAGTCTAAATACTAATAAACGAAAGGTTCCATTCATTCTATTGGTGGCTCTTACTTGAAGGACATAATTATCGAAACACTAAAGTTTATGATAATAGGCTAAAGACATGAGGAATAGATATGGTGAGTACCATATATCTATTCCTCGTGTCTATTGTTAATTGATGCAATTTTATTTATAATGCTCACCTTTCGATTAATTACAGGTTAGCTATCGTTTATGGCTAGTTTATGTGTTATAAATGTGATAGAAAAACAATGTTTCCTCCTCACATTGACATGAAACCATTGCTAATTATAATTACCGACGTGCCGCGATGAGCACGTAGCAAAAACAGTTCATGAGAACGATGCCATGATTGTATTAACTTTCGTATTCTTGTTATACTCGTACGATCAATAGGTATGCGCCGACATTATCGTTGAAAAAATCTTGTAAAGTACCAAGGCGTGAAACTAATGAAGTGTTTCTATAACAAAAAACTGTAATGCCAGAGTTTTTCTTCAAACTACTAACAGATTTCCTACTTTTTGCCTTCTGTTTAGTGCGTGAAACATTTTTATTCATTGGCGTTTTTTGCGCATGTCTTTGAACAAATGAAGATACATAAATGTTAATATTTCATTATTACTTGATTCTAAGAAAAATCATTTGTCACCTAACTACTGGATATTTCCGTTTTTTTTTTTTCTTGTTATTTTATGTCAAACTTATCACAATTGAACTATTTATTTAATTTGTCTAACTGGCTGTAATGTTTAAATTGAACAATTATCGACATGGTCGGTGGGGGGTCACGCTCGCTCAACCTGCATCAAGGCGCCACACTTCAATACTCCACATTGTACACATTCTTTAAGACTAATTTGCTCCATTGAATGTAAAACATTGTAAATTAATGGTCTTCCCTGTTACATCTTTATTTTGTGGAAGATTTGGTCTTGCTAGTTAAATAATCCGAAAATCCTAAGATGATGATGAAAAACTTTATGAAAGTAGGTACTACTTTAAAACAGCTCTACGAGAAACTTCCCAAGGCTTCTCGTATAGTGTAAATCTTGGATAGGGATTTTTAGTGATTTTAGTGATCGATCAGTATGTAAACAGGGAAAATAATTGTTAAGCAAATTGACTACCATCTTAAACTGCTAGTATATTAAATCACAACGGAGACTCTAAGACAGTTCTATGAAGTGAGACGGCAAATTGACGTAGGGCGTAAATTTTCTTAACATATAATTTGCCTGACTGTACAAATTTTCTGGATATAGTTGATTCTTTATTAGAGAACACCAAATAAAAGACATGGAAATTCATTAAGTTGAGATATAATAAATTTAATACCACCCATTCGGCAAACTTAGCGACGGACTTTGTCAAGAAAATGCCCCATTTACATGGTACCTACAGACTTCAATTTGTGTGGATAAGGGAAGGTCAAGGCCGCAAGATGGATGTGAGAAGCACAGAACCGGTTGAAGTGGCGATGTCCAGCGGAGGTGATGATGATGAATTAAGGATGTTCACATGTGAATAGGATAGTTATTGTGACAGTGCAAAATAATCAACTGATGAATGCACTTATCTGGACCAAGTCATACAGGAATGGTGGCCGAAAAGGAGAAGAATTAGAGGCCGTATTGCAGCAAGATGGGTTGCTGAGTGGTAGTGTCCTAATGGGGATCCCGCCGTTTTGCCAAAAAAAAAAATAACAAAATTTCGTTATCCAAACAAATTTTAGGAACCTTTTTTTATACCAATGCAATATTTGTATTGTTTTAGTACGCACATTTTCATTTGGTCAAATTTTTACTCGGCAGAATATTAACAAGGATAATGTCATTAAGGCATTTGGTCTTTAATCAAATGATTTATTACAGCAAATAATCTTTAGACAATAAACATTTAGTCAAGTGATTTGTTATGAAAAAAGTATAAAGACAACAAAAATAAGATTTTTTGGGAATGTTATAATTAAAAAATGCACTTTTATTTGATGTCATTTGCGTACTTCTTTGTAAGTTTATGTGCTTGAATTTCTTTGAAACAAGTCAAATTTATGGTTACGGACGACGAACGAAAAACGAACTGCTACCAGAACTGTAGGTTAGGTTAGGATCAATTTTAATATTATATAATATTACTTAATTGCCATGTATCATTTATAATTTTCTTAGAGTTTAGTGAAATTAGCAACAATCGAAACAGCTAGGTTAGGTTAGGTTAGAACTGTGACCACAAAACGCCAGAAATATATTTTTAAATGTAAAACAAAACACATTCTAATTTAATTTGTATATTTTGTGCAACTGGCATAAACTGGCAAATATTTTATCATTGACATCTAATCAATCAAATATTTTATAATTGAGTCAATCGCTTACAACTGACTGAATAGAAATGGTAAATTGAAAACTGACGATACTAAATATTTGGCTTATTTTATTTTGCGTAAAATATGTTATACCAACTGAAATATTTGACTACATTAAAATTGGTAAAGGTATTAGTTGGTAAGCAAGTTATTGTTTAAGCGTTCACTTGCCAAACATTAGGTTTGCATTACAATTATTTGTGAAGAGTTTGTTTGCTATGTAATAATTTGGCAAATGAAATTATGCGAAAAATTGTTTGGGAAGTGATAATTGTCAACTTTTTTTTGATGAAACAAGGGAGACCTGTTCTAATGGTAGGGTTCGAAAACTCGCTAAAACCACGAATATATCAAAAAAACCATGTACTACACTTATGCGACCTACTGATCGTTAACAGCGTCGACATTAAAAGTAGCGTCGATGTTGCCTTGACATGTGCCGCGCTGTTATCCAAATCAATCTAACGAATTCGTCGATACCTATCATTTAAAATACTTATGTGATACTAATATATTTAAAGGTTACTAGGTACCTACAAAAATAAAAAAAATATCCGCCTTGCAAAAAAACAGTAGGAGGGAAAAATAAAATAAATTTTGGAAGTCGGTGTCTTTAGTTTTCTGTTTTCGTTTCTTGTCACCGGTTTCCGAAATTAAAGTTATTTTGCACTGCGTAGTATTTTTTTTTTGGAAGTCAGTTGTTTTTTTTTTCTGTAAAACATTTTTATTTATCACTTTTTATTATTTCTGCTATCTACCCTACCCCATACAAATTTGTATACCACTACTTGCTAGTTTAATAACAGTGACTTTAAACCCTACCCAAGTAAAGTTAATAATCTATATGGGATCACCGAGCGAACTTCCTTTACCAAATAAAAAAAAAAATCATGTAAATAGGCTCCTAAATCATGGAAAATTTGGTGTACAGACTAAAAATTAAAAAATAACCCGCCGAATGCCCAACCTTTTTCTTTTTGAAGTCGGTCAAAACTGCCTAAAAATACTTAATTACTTCAAAGTTTCCTTTAAATTCTCTCTTTATAGTTTGAGTAAAATCAAGCAGCCCTGGTAGCACGATCAATAAACCCCACATCCCAGCTATAACATACTCGTATATCAATAGTCAAAATATAGGTATTTTTATGTAGGTCGGCGACGGCGACCATTTACTACAATTGCGCACTTAAAGAACTGCTTTTGTGTACCTACGCCCGCATATACGGACACATTCTCAATAATCTAATTCAACATTCATAATTATCTAATAAACTCATGTTTTGTAACCTTTTCAGGTTGCCGCTATCAGTTTACATAAGCGTGTTGACTGTATCAAATCCTATCTACATAGGTACGTTTGCGCTGATTACGATAATATACACACATCAAAAGACTCACAAGAATTACCTACTTATTTAAAAAAAAGTGATATCTGGGTAATGTATCGCTATTAAGGGGTTAAACGGATTTTGATTACCTTTTGGAAATACATTAAGGGAAGGTAGGAAAATATTTTAAATGGTAGCGTCATCTGCCGCCTCTGGATTTTGTGGTAGTATATTTTTATAAAAGGTATATTGCCTAAAGAATCTTTGTTATACCAGTAAGGTACGTACTTTAGCTGCTCACTTTAGTTGAAGTAAGATTATAAATAACAAGGCTGCGGTCATAAGCTGCTGTACAGTAAGTTAAATGAGATTTCTCACGTATGTGTGTGTTTGTAACCCTTAGTTCGCCCGCGGGGCGTACACATCGATACTTTACACCTACACCCAAGAGGGGTGTAGGTCCAAGTATCTGGTTACTTACCGACAATGTCGTTTTTGTTAGCTACATAAAGTAGTTTTTGTTCATGTAAACCTTATACTAAATGAGGTACCTAACTACTGTAATTTCGAAAGATTTTTACAACGCGGTCTTCAATTAATGTCATAGCTTGCCCGAGTTGTTTGTCTCTGAAAGCCTACTACTAATATTTAACTCCCACTTAATTAATTTGAAATATAAAAACCTTAATCTTTATCCCTCAATTGCGTGACACGAGTGATAACATGTTGTTTCACCTTTGAGTGTAACGGTTAATTTTAATAAGACAGTAATGAAGTATTTGACGTACCTGTTACCGGTTACGAAAATTACTTTTATTTTGTAAGTGCAAACAAGGAGGATCTAAAGACATTATTATAACAACTTTTACTGCATAACTTAATCTTAAACACTAACTATGAAACAGGCAGTCTTTATGTAAGCGAAACCTATTTAAAGTTTGGGAATATAAATAAGAAAGAGCTTATCATAAACTATTAATTGTTAGTTTTAGTTGAAAAGAGAGATAAACTTTAAATCATAACCACTAAAAATTAAGCTTAATAAAAAGTTTATAAAAATAGCGCATAGACTGCGATCTGGACACGTTCCACTCAGCAAGTTTCGGCATCTAATGGGACTAAGTGACAGTCCAAATTGCGCAAAATGCGGGACGATGGAGGATGTCCATCACTTGTTGGTGGAATGCGTCAGGATCCGAGCTGCTAGAGAGACACTGATGAATACTTTTAAATGTAATTTGATAGATGTTGGTTTTATTCAAACTTTATCCGAGCCTCTTTCTAACGCAGCTATCTTTGTTTATAAAATAGTGAGCTAGGTTTTAGAGGCCTAATCGTTTATAAGGTGTGTAGCTTCACTTGTATTAGGTTACGATGGGGCTGGCATGGTCTTATTGTGACCAAAAGCCCTAAATCTATAAAAGACAATTAAAAAAAAATATTTAAAAAAACCACTAAAAATGTATTGTATTGACCGTATAACATCATGCCACATTTCATTTACCTACGTCTAGAAAAGATCTGTAAGTATAATAGCTTTCTCGCAACTAAACTATAAAGTAAAAGAACTATAAGAAATAATAAGTAAAAGAACTATAAAGTAAATATAGTAAAAGCAATAATTAGCTAACTCCCACAAAGCTGACTTTTGACTTTCTATAAACATAAAGAGCCTAAATTAACGGGACAAGAGCGTAAAAAGAGCATCAGTGGTATGGACAGGAAATGTACACGGACAGTAGGTAGATTGGGCGTAGCATCCATTTTAGCCTTTACGTCGGTTTTCCGTCTTTTTTTAGAGATTTGCATGTCTATCCTGTCGATATTGCAGCCGTTAGGGACTTATCTGTAAATTGCCAAGTGCCGAGTATCGTCTGGTATTGGCTCGCTTCGCCAGTTACTCAAAAATTAATTATACCAGGCACAGAGCTGCCCAACGCTTTCAACGAGAATAATAAATCAGGATACATAGAGACGGACCTGAATTATAGATACATTCTACTATGCAGATCGCGGAAGCCTTGCAGAAATCTTTAAAAGTCCCTTCAAGGGGGCAGTCAAAGTCCGCAAGTCTGACAACCAATTTTACATACCTAAGTCACATCGGCATCCGCTGTTAATTGGGTGCAGGGGGTTACTATGGTAGTCCTTCCGTGGAAAGTACAAATATTCGACATAATTTTTAGATTTTTTGTGATTTGAAGTAAACTTACTTACCTAAGTATATAAATGTGATTATGTAACTTACCCGTTGAAAGGGTACCCTGCGAAGGCTGCATCGTAGGGGTGGTAGACAGTTGGGTAAGGCCAGGTTGCTGCACTCGCCGCAAGGTTTTCTTTTAGTTCGATCCCTGCAGCCTATGGATGAAAAAAAAAAAACATAAGTATAAGCTACTTAAGTTCGGTATGAGAATCAATATTTTATATCATTTTAAATATATTTCCATATGTTTAAAGTGACTTAAAATATTGATTACCCTATTGCTATCGGTAAAATGCTGGCAGCAAATAAGTCTATAACTATCTCATTAAAACGCACCAGCATAATAACTGTACTATTATAATATCTCTTTCCACGTTTCCGGTAGCTTTAACGTAATCCATTACTAAAATGATCCTCGTCGGATTGATTTCTTGATCGATCGCTTTAGCGTTTCGGCCTTAACTATTATTACTTAATGGGCAAAGATAGGAGACGCGCGCATCAATCATCTTTCGATCGACAAATGTATATTTTTTTATGTTTTGTAATTGTTGAACTTTGATGGTTAAACAAAAACAAAATTCCTTTAATTTTTAAAACATAAAACCACTTTATATGAGAAAGTTTTAACATTAAATAAACAGCGGTTTTAAAATTATGATTAATTTGTTATTAAGGTTGTGCGGCGAAGATCGCGTAAAAAAGCATGGCTGTCACTAAGGGTCCAAAAATTTATAGCGACACATTAAAAATAACTCAGGAGCGAGTCTTAATGCGGTCAGCCAGGATAAATCTATCAAAAGATTTTGTTGTCCAACAACTTCATTGGTGGCCGAATCGAAAATCCGATAATAAATTTTACTCAAGTACGACAGCGTAATCCAGTCGCGCTGTCGGTCTTTGTTGCTACGACCTTTGTGATATAATTCCAGTTTTCTGTTACTTCAAATAATAATCGGACTACGTCGTAACGCGAATCTGCGGCTACGTGGATTTATTGTGCGTACTGTGTTGTGGCCGTATTTACTTAATAGGCTGATCCCATCCATCGTAGGCGTTTGAGAGACAGATAATAAACCAATTGTGTGACAGTGTGAAATATCTACTATTTTGTTTTACTCTCACGTTATCATTATTTCTTTTAAAATAAACAGTTAGAAGTAACGGTCGATTTATCCATATGTCCTTCATTCTCAGTAATTTGATGTAGCTTAAAAAGCTAGTGAAGTAGTGACTAGCCTATAATATTATGCAATAAGTTTTTACAGTATCTAGGTGTTCTAATATATTGTCTCCTTATTCTTAAGATAAATTGATCGCCTATCTACTTAAAAGGTTAAGGCATGATTGATAGACGTGTTGGTCTTAACGAAACAATTATTTTAACACAAAAAACTTGCCCGTGATCTTTATTGGTATCAACAGTATGAGTTTAATGGAACCTAGCTATAATCCCATTAACATTAGTGTGTTGAACTAGCTAGTAGGTATATATTTTATGGAAGGTATAAGTTAATCCGGTGAGCGATGTGGTTGACACGCAAGCTCAGGTAGCGTTCAAATGTCGTCGAGTCGACAAAGGTACTGAGTAGATACACGACTTTGGATGGATTTTTTAAAATGATTAGTTACATTATTTTTACAGTAAAGATATGATTAATGTTGGAGTTTTAAGTTTTACTAAAGTGGTAGGTTATTTAGTTAGCCTTGTCCGATACTACAATCTGAATGCTGAATTTATAAAATTGAGTTTCAAAAATGTTTTTACAACCTCTAAATAATGATATTTGTGTTATGTTGTACTTGTATTTGTTTCTCTAGCTTTCTGTTGTTAAAATCCACACATCATCGGTAAAGTAAATTAAATGTCTTCCTTTATGTCTAACTGGAAGTAGAGACAGAATAATTTATGATAAAATTATTGATGTCTGCTTACACACTTCTGAATAAATCTGTAAGCCCATTGATTACAATACCATAGATATTATAATTACCATAAATTACAGAGGACATTAACCACAAATTTACTAAAAGCGGTAGCGCAAACCGATGATTTATTTTAGGACACTTCTTCGGAACTATAAATTATTTTTTTAATATAATAAACGTTAGCTTCCTGTCAGTATAGCCCCACATGTGCAAATGGAAACGATTAGACCGAGCGAGCTATTAAATATTTTGACACTTCAAATATTCTGTTTGCCTCATAAACGTATTTCTGTTTACAGTAAACTTTAGATTTAAGCTTTCAAGTGTAAACAAACACGTTATAATCCGACAGCTAAAAAGACCAAACAAAGAAGTATAAAACAAGTCTACAGTGCACGGATACCCTACGAGCCGGGATGAAATAATAAATTATAGACAAAATAAAAGGCGTTAACTAAAAAAATGGTGTGAGGCAGGATCCCATTGAAGGCGTCGCGTTGGCCAGAGTTAACACTTTCGCCACTGATGATGTACGATCATATCTTCATGAATGATTGAATCATCTGCCGGGACACGTTCACAGCTTTTAACACCTTCCTCCAAAAGTTTTACTACACGTCATATATTACGTAGCGTGGCTACTTTTAAGTTGTTATGATCATTATCATTCAAAGTCACTACCCACACACGCTTGGGCAAGCAGTCTAACACAAGGAGTTCTTTTATGATTAGAATTTTGTATTATTTTAAGCGATTCAAGAAGCTAACATTTTTTTGTCTAATTTAATTTAATAAAATAACCTAGGATAAGTAATTAGATTGACATATTTCGATATGAATATACTACTGATATTCTACATTTTAATCCTGTATTAAGGCAATATGGATCTTTGGACATATTTTAATCCTCTGAAAGAAATTGTAAAACATATTAAGTTATTAAAGCCGGCTGGTCCGGTACAACTTTTTGGGTCGATGGACAAAAGAACATACATCAACGGATTACGATTCTAATTTATATGTATTTATTACTTATATCATAAACCTTATTGTGGTGCCTACTTAACACTGCACGAGAGTCTTATAACTACCTCTCTAACGTAATATTTTGACAACGTATCCTAATTATTTTAACGTAATACCTTTTGTAATAGGAAGTGGAAGAAAAATGGAATTAAAGCTCTTCTGTCAAAGATGAAGATAGAAACATAATCCCTTTGGTTAAGTAGATGATATCGCGGCCTCAGCGGCGATGGGTTTTTAAGCTTTTGTGGACGTAATTAATTCAAGTCATAGTTTAATAAGATTAGATGGTTTCGTTTTTAAGAATATGAATATCGTTATATTAGGCCTAGATGATGTTGGTATTTAACAACCTATCTATTAGGAAATAAGATATGAAGTGCGGATTTTATGCTGGAATTTGAGTCCTTTGAAATATTGAAATTTAAGCCCGGGTTTTGTTATAAACTAAAAGTTGGCATGCCTGCAAGTCTTTTCAACAATTATCAGATGTAATTGAAAATACTTTATTTCTAATTTTGAACCATGTCTCTAAAACAATGTTATGTTTCAAGATCGACCCAAAAATTTAGTACTTTTCACTTTATACAGGGTCTGTCATTCAAAGTGTTACCACCTTCATACTACAACAGACTCTAGTTATTCTTGGCAGCGCGGATAAATTTGTTTTGTGCCGCAGGCACCGAGCAGTTCGCTCGAACTGTAGCGGTGACTACGGCCCAATAATCCACACATTTTCATCAACCGGGACGTCAAGGTAAACCAGAAAGTCTACAAATAAAAGGTGTAAAATGATGCGTTGATATTGTGGGACTGAAAACAATTCAACACAAGCCACTGACATTCCAGCAGGACTTGGAACCATCTCACAAAACTTATCTGACGAAACATTTTTAACAAAATCACTTTTTGAGGTTCATTTCTACAGAAGAGTGGCCTCACTCACAATTCTATGGACTTCTCCATATGGGCCATATAGGAAGCCAGGCTTTAACTTAAAGATTGGTAAGTGGGGAAACGCTGAAGGCAATGGTTTGCTGGGAATGGGACCGGACCCCACAACAGTTTCGGCTTTGGTAAAACACATGATGCTATTAACCAAGGGTGTCATATTGAACAATAACTTTGTTTATCTTAAAATTCAATCTATTTCTAACATTAACCTAAAATTTATTAACCGAATTGCAGCATTTTCAACTGGCAAAACTTCGAGAGATGAACCCTGTTAAGTTAGTTTATTTTTTTTATCTTTTATTAAAATTAAACGATGCATTAACCTTATTACGTATATACTACAAAGAAAATTTGTTATGAGTTTCAAATTGGAATAGACTTTCAATAAAATCATTCCTATTCCTACGTCATTATTACGAAAACAATAAAATATTAAATTACTCGGCTGTTTGGTCTCGACTAGATAGGCCAGAAACCTGTCAACAAAACTTGTTTTGTAAGTATGTAGGTACTTGCTGTAGGCTGGTCACAGCCACATAAACATCGACCACTCATATAAGTAGTGGTCTAGCATTAGTTGTTCATTTTATCATACAATTAATAGGTACATAACTTATTTTTTAATTAGTAAAATGTGTTACATATAAGCAAGAACAGAGTAAATTTTGATGTATTCACACCCCAGACTTCCAGATCAAAACTCAATCGCTAAGGTTTTTTTGTTAAAATTGTATTCACATAATATAAACATGAACATGGAAAGTGGGTTTTCTCATCTGATTCTGTAAGTTCTCAACATAACTTTTGCCTTCATAACTCAAGGTAACTATAAAACTAGCCTTAGCAGCACTGTCTTCCTTACCCGAGCTATACGAAATATTTATAAAATGGATTCATTATTTCGTATCGATAGGTTGCTAAAAAAGTGATTTCTAATGCGATGGAAATTAAGAGACGACGAAAGTTAAGTGACCGATATTCTGGGTGCAAAAAGCACAGAATTAATTTAATGTTCGTTTTTATTTGCAATTCAATTCGATATCCTTAATTCATGTCGGTTGCAACACTAGTGTCTGATTATCATGTCAACCGCAGGAATTGGTCGCGTTGTATTGAAAAGTCGGTCAAATAATAGTATAAATCTTTGGTTTGTTTAATTACTATATTAATGATTGACGTCGACTGCAGTTTTATTAAAGTAAGTTAGGCTTTTTGTGTGAAAATGAAGTAGATTCGCTTTTTGAAGTGACAAATACCCCTAACTCCTATATTTTCGGCGTTAATTAGGCACTTAACATTTAAATTTAGATAAAGATTTATATCTGAATTTTAATAATACATTGTACAGACGATTATTTATTTTAATGTGAACAAATAACATACTCGTTAGTATAAAATATTATGTAGGTACCTACTGAATATTCTATTTCCTTTCAAACGAAAACATAGTTATTTTTAAAAACCTTACCAAGTTATTACAATTTGTTTTGTACTCTCGGATCTATTTTAGGTAGTAAACTGAGTTAAATATTTATTTTCATCCCAAGTCAAGTAGGTAATGGAGTGACTTTAAATTAATTGTGTGTGTAAGTGGACAGGCCTGTTGGTCTAGTGGTTAGTGACCCTGACTGCTATGCCGGAGGTCGTGGGTTCGATTCCCACCCAGGACAAATGTTTGTGTAATGAGCACGATCATTTGTTCTGTGTCTGGGTGTAATTTATCTATAATATTTATGTATTTAGAAATATATAAGTATGTTTATCAGTTGTCTAGTACCCATAACACAAGCTCTGCTTAGCTTGGGACTAGATGGCGTTGTGTGATAGTTGTGGAATATTTATTTATTTATTTATTTATTTAATTTCCAAGTGATTTGATGGTTATGAAGATACGTGTTCTTTAAGTGAGAGTTATATTGCTGCCAAAATTACCGACAACCATAGAAAATTTATGGTCTGTTCCAAAAGCATCTGATGAAAATGTAAACATGCAGATCAGAAAACGGACCTGTGGATGCCAATTTGAAGTGCAACTTTCTGAAAATTCAAATTTTAAATTATGTTTTTTATTTGATAATTGGGGTTGATGATTTTTTAATTACAATTTAATAATGTCATTAAAACAATATTTTGTTGATAAAAGTGGTGAAATATTATAATTATGAACAGGGTTTGTTTACACTTTCGTCAGATACTTTTCGAACGAGACTATAAGAGATAAAATTAATTTAGCAAAATATTCATACTTACAGCATTAGTGTAAAACGGTGGTTGATCAGCTGCTAAAGCGGGAAAATACGCCGCCATACCGGCAGCTGTAGCTGCTGCGGCGTCTGAGTAAGGGGCACTGTACATAGACAGGGGCACACCGGAAGCGAGCCTCTGGTAGTTGAGAAACTCGTATTGACACGAGCAGACGGTCTGTCCGGTGATAGGGTCCTGGAATATAGGGCGGCCAGTGTCGCAGCAGCGCGGAGCCGGGGCCGCGGGTGAGCTGGGCCGCGCTGCGGCGCTTGCGCTGCCCGCACCCGCACTCATTCCCGCCTGCGCCGGCGGCGGACTGTTGGAGGCTGTCGAGATGGTGCTCTGTAAGTTGTAAATTTTGAAATGCCTTTATGGCGCGTTTACCATTCGCTTTTGCAGACGCGATGTATGTATATAAATAATAAATAGGAGGCCTCCGTGCGCACAGCAAGTCGCAAAGCATGATTTATAACAATTTAAAATTGTGATATGCTCACGTAGTTAATGTAGGTACAATAAATTGATCAACAAAAAGTTCATAATGGACAACTAAAATAAAATTAGCATAATATAAAATAATTGATGGATAATAAACGAGCCTTTAACGATTGTGTGAAAAGGGGTGAGCATCAAGAATAACCTTGGGCGTGCCTATTATATCGTCAGGGCCTGCGAGGATCCACGATACGCAAATTCGAAACGCTGAGGGCCCTTTTATTAAAAAAAATATTAATGCTCCTTTACGAGTTACACTAATATGATGCGATTGAAGATTTTGAATAAATCACAATGGGATCGGGCAGGGTGGACACATTGTTGTTGTTATAGATTTATTATTCGCCGAACTACCTGAATCGATAACGCGGTCGTAAAATAAACATCCGGCTGTTGTCCGATCATAATGCCAGAAACGCGAGTTTAGATCGTCCTTTTAATTGAGCACAGTGCCGAGTGCGGACCCGCCGTACCTAAATAACTTTCTAAATATTTGTCATTGGAATGAAAAATGGTCCCAACCACCCAACATTCATTGTGTTTTCAATGGGATTAGAAACCGAGAAATGTCGTTTTGATACAACTGTATGTCAGTTTTTTTTTAAGAAAATCAATTAATACTTTTATTGTATCTTTTGTGCTGTTGTAAGTTAGTTGTAAAAAAAAAAATCCTATCTACTAATATGATTCGTACATACACCTCAATGACCACTATAATTGGTACCTATGTGTCAAAGAACTTGCTAAGGCACGTCTCTGTTACAGTATATTGAACGTATGTACCTAATTAGGCAGGCGGCACCTAGTTGATCAGCCAGCTTCAGCGTCTCATTTGCCACAACATGTAAAGTGGTAACCACGTCCAAGAACAGCGTGACTTGACCTTTAATTGTGTAAAGAACTAAAGGCGGTTCTGTCGCCATAAGCCAAGTAAAGTCACGTCGCGGTTGACTGTGGACGTATTAGGTTGAAGCTATGACCCGTCTGCCAGAAGTATGGCTTCGGTAGCCCTAAACACGCGACGCACACCCATTGCCACGTCTGTCGCTATGGATACGAACCATTCAACGACCTATAGCATCGCTGAGCCCACGTTCACCCCCTCACGACAGCGACAGGCTAAAAACATTTGTTGTGTTGAGGGAATTATTGAGGTAATCCCGAAGCCGTTAAACGTCGAATCCATGCATTACCTACATTACATACCCTGCATAGTTATTTAATCCTTGCTTGCTAACATAGTGTACCTATGTAGGTTCCAGAGTTGGTAGGTGTTCAGGTTGTATCGTTGCTCATTCAACCTAATGACTATGGTAATAGAGATGATATCGATCTATATGGGGCTGCGGCTGAAATCGACGCCGGTGCTTAAAAGGGATTCAATCCGTTCAAATGATACGAGCGTCTGGTGGGTGAAACGACATAATTATTGTTCCCTCCCTACAGTGTGCTCTATTTATTCGCTCAGTCGACAATTGTTAACAGGCCTCAGTTAACACTAAATGGCCCTAACGATTACAAATTCATTGCGTAGTGTCTCAGGTAGGTACTCTAGAATGAATGTGGATACTAATAATATAATTAAGTGATTTAACTCTTTTTAATTAAGGTAAACGTGGGTGAAGTCGACAGTGACCCAGAAGTCATCAAATTATCTAAAAACATCAAAATCTTTTTCTACTAACCGTTAAACTGGCCGATTTTTGTCACATTATATTCTTGGTAGCATATTGCATAATTAAAATAACAACACGGAGCTTTAACTGTATATATATCTGAAATATTTTATTTGAAAAGTGTCTCTATCTAAATTTTTGATTTTTTACTAATTTAGCTGCTAAATATGACACGCAGCATGTAGTCTTGTGTTTTGATTTGTGAAACTTCAGTGGTGTCTACTGTAAGTCTGATTGTTTGATGAATTAGTTAAGTTAATTTGCTAACGATATAAATTGGCATTTGTAATACTTTTATCGTAAAAGTATTTTTTTTCGAGTGTGACATCTATTGGTACTTAAAAATCCTACTTGTTCCAGAACTCGTCATCTTAAGTATGTACATATTTTGACGAGTACTGGGTCACGTTTAATAGTTGTAACCACATTCTTTACGTTATTTACGTTGATGAGCAGACAATTTTTTCGAACATGTGAAGCTATGGATTAGCAATATCCTTCAAAAAGATTCAGATTGTAATTGAATGTGTGTTACTCAATTGGGGTGCAGGTCTTAAGAGCTTGCTCATCGTGTGACTAAACGTGCTCTGCTTATTCGTGTCATGAGTGGGCTCGCTTTGATCGCTTAGCTTGTGAAAAGTATTCTCAGTTCTAACCTAACTTGCCTTACTGAAGAAGGTACAATTGAGCTGTAAAAATCCCTGGCTAATTGGTGCTAGCTATAGATATAGGACAATTCTATGTGCTAACTTTTCACCACTAACATAGCATGACGATTTTGGATGTTTTTTTTTAATGTTGTGAGGTAGCTTTTGATTCTCTCATAACTAGATTTTTTAGGCTTATTTTGTTCCTTATGACGTAAACTGTCTTCAATTGCCGTTTTTACAATTACGAATAGATTTACAGCTGATATGAGGCGAAATCTTATTTTTCTATATTGGCGATTGTAAATCTTAAGGTTTCCGATACCGCTGTAGCCATAGTATTTGCTCGACACTGGATTTAGTAAGATCGTTGGATTCCTTATGAAGTAACCTTTCAACGTATGTTATATTTTTCAGTTCTGAGCAGATTTACGGCCTTTATGAGACGATATCTTAAACTTTTTCTTAAATAACTAATAGGGGTTAAAGTATGAAATTGCCGTTTTATTGTAATACCTTCATGGTTTGAGATTTTTTAGTGAAAATTTTTTCACATGTACCTATGAAGTACTTCTTTTAAAAAATGTGCAACATTCGATTATCGACTTTCAGTTGATTTTTTATTCAGCTTAGACAAGAAAGATGGATACTTCGAAAATTCGAGTTATTTTTTAATACGAGTTCCGACGCGGAACTAACGCGGCAGAAACAGCTCGCAATATCAATGTTGCGTTTGGAGAGGGGACTGCTAATGAACGCACCGTGCGATTTTGGTTTCAACACTTTGGTGATGGAAACTTTGATTTGAAGAACGAACCACGTGGAAGACCACCCACACAGGTGAATAACAATGAATTGAAAGAGATGGTGGAAGCCGATCCGAGCCAAACTACCCAGGAATTAGCGGCATGGTTTAACGTTACCTTACCAACAATATTGACTCATTTGCGTCAAATCAATAAAATAAAAAAATATGAGAAATGGGTGCCTCATGATTTGACTGATCTGCAGAAAAAAACGCGTGTTGAAACTTGTGTTGCCTTGTTGAATCGATACAGAAATGAAGGAATATTGGATCGAATTGTGATGAAAAGTGATTCTATACGATAACCGTAAGCAAAAAATGCAATGGCTGACCCCAGGTCAAACGCCGCAACAGTGTCCTAAAGCAAAGCTTACCAATAAATAGGTAATGGTAACTGTTTGGTGGTCTCAGCATGGTGTTATTCACTATAGCTTTCTCCGATCTGGTCAAGCAATAACGGCAGATGTCTACTGTGCCGAACTCCGAACAATGATAGCAAAACTAGCAGTGAAACAGCCCCGACTCATGAATCGATCTTCACCATTATTGCTCCATGATAACGCGAGACCTCATACAGCACGAGAAACCGTTTTAACTCTACAGGAACTGCAATTAGAAACCATTCGTCACCCTCCGTATTTGCCAGACCTTGCTCCAACGGACTACCATTTTTTTCGTGATTTGGACAATTTTCTACGTTATAAAAAGTTTTCTTCTCAGGAGGCAGTACAAAATACTTTCACACAGTTTGTCGAATCTAGATCACGAGAGTTCTATCGCAAAGGCATAAATGACCTTCCTATTAGATGGCAGCAATGTATAGAGAATAATGGTAATTATATTGATTAAATAATATGTTAAATTAAAAAAAAACGAATTTCAATTTTTCAGTACAAATCGGCAATTTCATACTTCAACCCCTAATATTATCTGATGTAGCTATGTATTGTATTTGCTCTGCACTGGACTTTTGAGACTCGTTGCATTCATCTTGATGCAAGCTTACTTTGATTGAGATTTTTTTTCATTTCTATTCAGATTTATGGTCGACATGAGATAACATCTGAAATTATTTTGCTATTGTCATCTTCAAATACATGTAACCCTATTTCGGCCAACATTTTGTTGTTGTTTGTCTTTACCTTCTGGCAGTGCTTTGTCAACTCTTAACAACGCCAACAGAATCACTGTTCTAACTAAACATATTTTTTGCGCTATACGAATTGAAATTTTGACACATAGTGAAAACGAGGGCCCCGCGCATACGTCTGCACTCGCGAAGTGACATTATAAGCAAATCCTGCCTTAAAATTGGTAAAAATATGACCTATCTTTTGAATGCTCAAGCATTACTACAGCATTCAAATAATCTTACAAGTTTTTGTCTGTCAGAAATATTGAATTTGTGGCAAGCTCAATATTTACATCGGGCAGAAAAGTGACCGAAAAGACATTTTCACGTCATAATTGATTCTAGTAAAACTGATTCCGTGATTCTAAGCAAACATATTATATTAGAATTAAAGTTATCTTGGCGTTTTTATTACCTACCTGCTCTGCTAACAGCAAACAATCTTTAGTAATTTCTTGAGATTTGATCATAATATCACTTCGCTACTAATGAAACCACATTGGAAAAGTCTGACCGCCAACACCCTCATCGCGGCTGTAAGACAGACAATTACAACAACAACGATGAGGGAGGTTGGAGATCCACGCCGAAGTGTACAGCGATTTGAAGTAGAGGCAATAACTTCCCAGTCGCCACCCAGTGGCAACTGGAAATATTATTCCCGATTGGTGACCTGGTGACAATCCATGTGGCGACTGGGAATATTCGCTTTTACCTACCTTAACCTTACTCAGATCAAAGACGATATTTTTTTATTTAAATGTGTTCTTATCTTGAACGCTATGTTAAAGACATGAGAACTAGTTCAAATTAGCATCTAAAATTGACGAAGCTCGGGTCTTTTAGATGTGTATTAGTACAAATCTGGCGAGTACTGGTACAAATCGCCCTTTTTTACATTTGCTTAAATAAGCATTTATTATCACTGAAAATTATAGAAATTAACTACTTAGAATAACGGATAAATTATCTATTTCATTATGTAAAAAGTTTCATTCTAAATGGAATACTTTTTCACAGCCGTTCCTCAAAGTCAGTGAATTTCGAAACCCGACCAGTATTGGTACGTTTACCTTAATTACGAGTGATGTGAACGTAAGCGCCAAAAATAAAGTGCGGTGGAAAGTTCCAAATGCGGCATGATTGGAAGCCAGAGTGAAGCATCGAATTTGGTTGCATTATACTGATGCTGATTCTACTGTCATTTGATTAAAACAAGCATAATTAGTGATGCATGGCTAAATAACTGTTTCAGTACTAGGATTATCCACAGTCTAAAAATACATTTGTGGTACGTGTGATCGGGCCCTTGTAGGTACTAAAATAATGGTAGAGCTGAAGTAGATATTTCGTTTCTATTGCAATTTTCAGTGAAAATAAAACATATGAGTAAAAGATTGGCTTAAGACTTTATCCACGCCAAATGTTCAAAATAGAAGTTAAATGGACGTTTACACATTGTAGGCTTTTTAATTTTGACGTAGTTTGTTATTTTGACCAATTAAAAATAAGTATTAAAAAAACAGGTTTCTTTTAAAATAAAATGGTTTTTCGAAAGTTGATAATATTTTTATTCAAAGCATGTTGTAGTAGTAAAATTGGCAAATATTTGTATAACTTTGAACAACACATTAAATACAATAGGCTAAATGGTAGACTATAAAAAAATACTTTATGAATTTTGTATTGCAGAATGTTTTGGAGCTAAAAATATAAAATATCACCATAATTTTGTTAATGATTTTAAATTAATTAATATATTTGTGCCTTTCGGGACGGCCCCTTATGCACGTGGTTGTGGGTTCAAATCCGGGCCAATGTAGTCCAAAGTGTAAGCCAAGTAGGTACCAATGCAGTTAGGAACCTGCATGATAGAATGCCCTGTTTAAACAACAAAAAATAATGCGTTATAGAAATGAAATAAGTATTAGTTTTGTTGATATTTTGCTGAAATATTTATACTCTTAGGGAAATAGACCACAAGGAATATTATTAATCGGTTTCTCAAAAACCGTCAATTAGCCTATTGTTGCTAATTTATTCAAATACATGGTGACTACTGTGGATTGTCTATTGAAAAAATACGTTATTATTGTAATTGCTCCTACTTTGCATAGTAATTCTTCTAAAAGAAACCATGATTGATATTGTAATATTATTTAAACCTATAATTTTATAATTGAGAAATCATTTCATTCAAACCACTTAATTAAATCAACCTGCTACGACGTGAGCTTCGCTAAGAGGCCGCCTAGTCGCACGTAATAGCCACGCTACGTAGGTGCGCGTAGAGTTTAAGTATTATCGCTTAGGCACGCGTAGAGGCAGCGTAGTAGTGCGTAGACGCAGCGTAGCAGCGCGTAGAGGCAGCGTAGCGCCATCGCACGCTTATACACTGCGTTCGCGTCGGGCAAACGCTACGCGAACGTCAAGTTATTTTAATTTTATGCAGGCATTAACAAAATGATCCCGACGAAGAATTGCTACATTTGGCTGTGTTGCTAAAACATAATTATTATTTATTACGATCACGAAGAAAGAATAAAGTTGTAGAAGGATAAATTGTGGAGTTTTCGGTCAACTGAAAGTGCTTACTCTCAACTATTTTGTTCACTTTTGAGAACAATACGAGTTTTGTTCAAAATTAACCAAAACGATCGTAACGGAAATCCGTTACGATCGCTGAGAAAACATGAGCAACTTGCGGCATATGCTAACGCAGAGCCTAGGCGTAGTCGCGGCATTTTGGCAATATATGAATCAATAGGTACCTATCTATCCTTTTTACATTCGTCGAAAGAGTTGGCAATACCACGGGATCAATTATCATTAAGGTAATTAGGGCGACACTTGGGTCTCCTATGATGTGATCGGAATAGCTGTAGGAATCCTATATTCACAAATTAATTCCTGTTTTAATAGAATAACGTTTACTTTCTTAACGTATTGATTGTGTTTCTTCTACAATCGAAGCCGGTATGTCTTCTATAAAATACACATTAAAAGATTTTCTCTATGATTTCATGTAAGTAATAATTCAGCTATGCAAAAAATTAAGATCTCCGAGCTCTTGGTAATTAGCACTTGACAAGTTCTGTTAAGTGAAGCTGAGTCAGCCAACAAGCCGGGAAAACACTAGGATGAAGAAGACTAAATGGTTTAAGACACGTCATTGTTGTAAATTATCAAGCCTATAGCTTGTAACAAACTCAGTAACAGTTGCTATTGAATATGAATAACCTCATCAGGGATAAAAAGAGGAAAAAGAAATGCTACTTTATATCACGAAACAACCTTTTTTTTTGTTACAAGTTTGTAATGCCGGAAAATACTTGCAAGCTCTAACTAATGGTTGCAGTTAATTGAAAGAACAAATGAATTATTGACTCATAACTTCATAAGTCTTTCGTAACATAGTTAAAGACGCTACAGTTAGAATTTATTAAATTAGAATTGTACGCGTAGATAGCGCCGTTTAAAACGTTATGATAACTTGCGTGGGTATACATGCAAAGAGTATGTAGTATGTAGATACGAATATCTGAAGCAGATAAGTTGTTATATCTGAACATCTTAAGACATTTGCATTAAACAAGTTTCATATTTATGCAATGTTAGTTTGTCAGTTTCCAAAACGGTACGTAAAGTTGACATGTAACTAAATACTCACGTTTAACACGTAATTTTCGTTTATCTATTTAGACAAACTTTGAAATAAATAAGTATTGGTTATGTGTGCTTATTAGATAAAGAATACAAAAAAGTTGTCATCATATCCTTTTCAAATATCGGACGGTTGGAGGATTAAAGTGCCGCTGCACCTTATCTTCAGCAGACATCTTTTAAAAAACAAACACGAGAAGTATTCTCTTTTTGTCATCTTTTTTTATCGTAACCCGCAGGATATGTTAGAGTCGTTAAGCCCTTTTAAGTGTTAAACCATGTAACTGAATATTCGAGCGTATAAGGGTCCGATCTATTTGTTAAATAATGTAAAAAAGTTAATCTTAGAGAAATCGGACCCAATGACATGAATTTCGTTAAAGACATCAGCCGGGCAAAAAATATCGATGACATGTCGCTCGCTTAACTAACCGTGGGTGACGCCGAGCGATGGCTTTTGTCCAGGTACCACGGGGTTTTTTTTATCAAAGTCGGCCCTTTAGCAGACATCATTAAAGTATTAAATTTACGATAAGGTTAGCGGTGCACAATAATAATTTTTAAATTCTTGCTAATGTTTAATTCTTCGACAAAGCCGAGATCGCAGCTCTGCAAAGTCCTGACGCGAGCCGTGATCCCGCTTCGAATCAGTATTAATCTTAAACAATCAGGCAATCTGTTACGCAAACAGATAACTGATATAGATCACATTATGGACACTGTTTACAGAAACATGCTAGTCTATTGCGGTCCCGCGTTATCATTAACTATGTATAGATAAAATAGGTACGCTTGCATATTTTGATGCAGGTCGGCTGATTCTGCCAGAGCCGATAATACTCTGAACTCGTTGAGTACCATGTAGCAGTCCACGACTGGAGCTATTAGTCAGACGCGAGACAGTTCACAGAATTATCAGAGTGCTAATATTCTCGCCTAATCCTTTTCGCACATAGTTTGCAAAAGAAAAAGCATCACAATTTGATAGATCGTATGATAAGGCCGCTTGCGCGGGCGTCACGCCAGCTTGCGTTCGCGTTTACATTCCTTGTCTTGAGAAAAGCGTGTGCGAATAATTCCGATGCGGTATATTTTTTCCTCTCCTAAACATCAGGTTAATTGCGGCAGATTAAGATCAATAATACTAAAATAATTTGTTTAACAGCTATACGTTCCCGTCTCCCATACCAACTTTCGATTCTATAAAGAGATATACCGGACATTTATAGTGTTATTAAAAAAATATTAGCATAACAATATTCGCGTTCTTGCTTTCCTGCAACAGATGAATATGATAACGTTGCACTCGTTCTACAAGAGAATATTGCCTAGTTACCGCTTTTTAACGTGTCATTCATATTTATTAGAGCCGAACTTTAATTTTTACAATGTTCTGTGATTGTAAAGCTAATTCTACCAAAAGCATACATATATGATAATACGAACGAATCCAGAATCTCTACTTAATCAAATATTAAGTAACTACGAGTACATAGGCAGGTACTTTCTCAGAGGTTTTTGTACAGTATCATCTATCTTAGAAAACCATCTACGTATGATTTCTATAATTAAGCTTCGAGTCGATAAAACATAGTTGCACACTGACAAACTATATTATGATAGATTATCGCCGATCGGTTTTAGACAATGAGTGCTAGCGTTTCGTGTGATTCGGCCTCAATTAACGACGTACCTTGTTCGCATGAATAGGAAAACTAATTAATTAACCGGTTGTTCAATGTTTTTTATCCACTTTTCTACGGACTAACATTGGCAATGTAATTACGTACTTACATCCAAAACGGTTGAACTTCGCGTAGCACGTAGGCGAGGATTTATTTTGTGAGCTCGTATTGCGTAGAAATGGTCAATCCAACCTAACTGCTGCTAGCTCATACGTGGGACATAAACATCACCAACTCCTTCCACCTTATGGCATAATAAAAAATTAACGTCTCTATGTAATTATATAAACTTATTTACATCAAATTGTAATTTTAATTGGACAATTACATGGTGGATCACCAGTTATGGTAGGTGTCTATTTCGACCGCATCCTGTGTCAAGATATCCGTAGAGATAAGCCAACAAAATTGGCCCACCCTCAAAAGGTTTGATGCCTTAAAGAAATTCACACCTTCCCTAATTAGGGTAGAATTAGGAAAGAATAAATATTGAAAAGGAACCGCCGCGGCCCGCCGCCCTTGTTCTAATACTCGGTGATATGTTAATATGAAGATAAATACACATTAATGATGCATAATGATAATAAACGTCTATCTATTAATTTATCTAAGTATATATATGTATAATAATATAATAAAAGTTGCTCATGAAACGGTATGGCTCGTATGCAGAAAAGTTTCCATTATAAATAGAAGTTGGTTTAAAAATTGTTGATAATTTTACTGCTTTTCGTAGTGTGACATTATTTAAAAAAAAAAGATAATTATGTGGTCGTCAATCAATTTGTGTTTCGATTTAGATAGGGGTACCTACCTACTACCTGCGATTAAAATATGTCGGTAGCTAGTATGGTTGCAGATAATAATAATTAACAATAGTTTTCCATTAATTGAGTAGGTAAGAACATGAAAAGTTCATTTACGAGTATACTTGTATCTAGATTAGTCTAATTAAAATGTATGGTCGCAAAACAAGCACGTTGTATACGCTCTTTTTGTAGTATAATTTTGGGTGTGGTCGTAAAAAATGATATAAACAGTGTCGGCGATTTTATTACAGAGCCTTCTTTTCTTATCGACCGATGATCTGTTAGCAATGTGGGTAAGTAACATTTATACACAAAGTATTTAATTTTTTGTGAGGTTATAAATGTAATTACAACCATGACTTAGTTAAATACTGGCATTTGGTCGCTGACTTTATTGTTTTAATTACTATCGAAAAAGCTTATTCCGTCAAAGCTGTTTGTTTCCTGTGTATTATGTACCACTAATGTAATGTGTTTTCAGGAACAAATAATGTTTTTCATGGGCGCATACAACCCTTGTTTCATTATTTTAAGTTAAAATACGCTTCGTGCGATTTAAATAAGAACAGCAACGCGCGCCGAGGCGCTGTAAATCGATATACAATATTATTAAGTGTTTTATGGGGAGGTTAAATCTTTAACGTCGGACCAAATATTATGCTCGTTTAAAAGGCGGTTCGGACACGTACACGTCTCTGCAGCGCGCTTTCCGCGTCGGTTCGTAGCCCGAGCCGTATTATTATTGTGTTTCATTCAAACAACTCATTCATAAAATTGCAACTCTTTCGAGAGCAACCGGAGAGCCTGTCGACACACTCCATCGCACCCACAAATGTGAACGAAAACTTTTACCTGCTCCTTTTAATCTGATATTCACATGTGAAAAATAAGATTCGATTCATTATCTCGAAACGGCGTCTTTACGTGTCTTCAATCATCCAGTGCGGTGCGAACGAACGTTGATTTCGCTAATGAAGTTGTTTCAGATTGTTCAGTGAGATTTATTGGCCCCTGTTACGGAATAAACATGTGCTAGTGCCGCGGGTACTTGTCTATTAATAACCGGACCATTATTCTGCTTAATACCCCTGTGACGTGGTCGCAAACATTCCTGCGTTACTGTAATGCTGAAATTAGATTGATGCAATCAGAACACTGTACTGTGATTTATTTCATAGTATTGATATGGAGTAATTGTATTTTGTATTACTTGTAGTTAAAGTTTCTGTTGATTTTATTTTTAATCATTTTGTTTTTGGTTGTGGAGTCAACCTTCGACATGCAATGCCTATGTTATGCTCATTCGCTCCATTAAGCTGAATAATTTGCTGAGCTTAGTTTTGTTTAGTTAGCATTGTGTTCACTGTATACCAAGTTAGTAGGTATACTTTCTAGTCTTCCCAGGATAACTTAAATAGGTAAAATAAGCAAGTGTGGTCTCAATACAAATTATAAACTATTGAAAAAATTGCGCGTGCGGTAACTTACACGTATTAGAAGTCCGTAATAGAACCTCCTTAAAAATAAAGAATAAGAGAGAGTTAGTGTGTGAGGCAGAGTTATATCTTTCTTCTCTGTTATGTAACGAAATGTGCCTAAACGTGACGCGTCCTTGAAATTTCACTCTCAATTCTCGTCCAATTATCGAATCGCCGCATAAGAAGTTTCAAATTAAAAATAATCCTGGTTTGAACAATATGCAACCGTAAGTATGACTAACCTGATGATGAAAAATTAATACATACATATTTTAGGTACCTATTTATTTAGATTTCCCTCTTGTCTCTCTTGAACCATAATGAGTATCGAGAAAATAAAAGAAAATGCTGGCCTAAAGTTACCTAATCTTCGTGTTGTTAACAAAAACACTGATGTAAGGCGATACACATAAGTGATGTTCTTATAATGTAATAAGTAAGTATCCAGAAACAACAGCGAGTAGGGTCCTATATTAAATCCACGAATATGTAACTTAGTTCGTACTTGTCGGTATCTATAGAGAGGGCGCAGTGTGTTATGTCAGCTTGTGTTTAGAACTGGAAGAGGGGCATGGAAATTTGAATTATCGGTTAATACAGACGCCGTTAAAGCGGTGGCGATTCAAAACATCCCGTGCTGTTCCCGGTCGATCCTTTATTGCAAACTCGCTGTCGTTACCCACTAATCGACAACTGTGTTACCAAAATAACTCCTGTACAAAATTACACTGTGAGCGATACTAACTTATTTACAAATTGGATAATAATGTGCATTTTATTAAAGGATATATTACACTGTACCGCATAGAAGGGTTTAGATATTTCGTTATCTTTTCCTACATACGACGGTTAATTATACCGTAGTACACGTGTAACATTGTCTATAAATAGTGAACCATCAGCGCTGCCTATTAATTTGAAAACTTATTCAAGATACTGCTCGAACAAGAAACTTGTAACCGACGTTACAGTGACTAAGATGCTCTCCTACAGGATATTTTGAAAGTTTCTTGAGCAATGAGGGATACATTGTCGTGGCCATAATTCAACTTATAAAAGTGAAAATGATCTTAAAAGATTTATCTTATTGGCATTCGTTTAGCAGTTCAACTTCTTGTTTAAATTCTAATTAAACAATTTTCACGACTTCGAAGTAATTTGTATTCAATTTAAATGTTTTTATTGTCTACATATAGAATTTAAAAAAATAAATTTAAACAGATAACGGTGTACGTTGATTTATTAGCAAGTAGCATTAATTCGATATTTTTGTTTTATTCCTGGAAAATCTTTCAAAGCTATCTGTTTTTAAGAAATAAGTTGAATAATAAAATCAACTTCGTGTAATATGACCGGGAAGGCATTGATCTGGGGACAATTTAGAAGTTGCTGTAGGAACAGCGTAGCAGTGTGTCACAACTGTAACGACGTCTCGCGAACGCGGACGGTTCGGAGGCGACGAGGTGTGAACTAACGATATGTGAGCACCTCATCCGTCGCACACACACGCCCGTGGGCGAGACAACGCCAGTAATTGTCATACATGTGTATTTTAAGTTCACAATGTTGGTAATAAAGTTTCACGACTCTCTATGGCGCGCCTGATTAGGACCACTAACGAAAGATCTGTGGTTGCGACGCGCCGCTACGGCCGTTTATTCGTGTATTACAGTTGTCTCGGGGTTATTTTGATGCTGTACTTTTTTTGTACTTAAAGTAAATAATGACGTGAGAAAAGGTAGACTGAAAGATGTCATCATACTCATAAAGTTAACCATGACAATTACACAAAAAAAAAACCTACCTAGATACGGTTCTTGTAATTTTATTAGCTTTTCCGAGTTGGTACCTACGCTAAATACGCAGGCCATTATTGTAATAAAACATGGATTATGGTTATTAATAAATTGAAGGGGCTGTAAGTAATCTGTAAATATTTACAAAGGAACTTTACAAATGCTGAGACTAAATTATTCCTACCACAGAAACTTTACGGACGTAAGTACCACAGTATGCGATGTTTTCCTTTAAGTAGCAGCAAATTCTATAATTTCATGCGGTCATCCATAAGAATTACTGTATCTTCTTATTAATCGCAACATAACTCGCTAACACGGCCTTTTCATTGCCGTGTTTGAACGCGAAAAAGTTTTATTACCATCAAAATGTCGTAACATATCTTGGGGTTCCATCCGACTGACTATTAGATTATAGGGCAGAATTAAACTCTGTAGCGTAGGGGGAAAGATTCATATTCGAAAGGATGCTAACGCGACTTGATATTCTCAAAATGGATGGAGTATGTCTCTGGGCGAGCGTACGCGGCACGCACACACATGCTACTAAATCCGGTTGCGCCCGCGCTTTAGTATGGGAATCACTATCACAATTCGTCGCTGCCGTAACGAGAGACTACAAAATTTACTAACCGCGTGAACAGCGCACTCCCTTTATTTCGGAGAAATTAATTAAAGTTTCTGAGAAGTGAACGTCTCATTCACCTATCTGATTAGGGCGAGGCGAGCGGGTGTGCAGAGGATCGCTCCACACCGATTTTGGGGTCGTGAGATAAGGTGTCAGGTTTACGGTACGCTGACAAAAAGATTTTGTATCTCAAGTTCAGTTAGGGGCCAATTTCTGATTTGATACAATTACATTAAACTAGCTTTTGCAATAGATGTGCATGAACTTACCTAAGTAACTACTTATTATTTTGAAATAAATTATTTTAAGTACTTTTTTTTTTGCCGAATCACTTGGTTTCATACTCATAACCTGCCTAGCTTAATCCTAACATTATAATATCTATATTATGTGTATATTGAGGTGTATATGTTTGTAAATTAAATTTTTGAGATTTATAATAATGTGATTGACTTCGATACAGTTTGTCCGATCAATATGAAAGTTGACACATGCCTATAGATAGGTGGTGCCTTTGTATTATTTCATGTAGGAGGTTTATAGGTATTTTTTTTACTATAATGCTGACGAAGCCACGTGGAAAAGCTATATCAATATCCGTAGTTAATATAATAAATTCGAAAAAATCCCTGTCTCACTGTATGCCTGTTACATTTTCACATCTAAACCAAATAATTGATCATTATGATATTTGTCAGATAGGTAGCCTGGGACCTGAAGAAGGACAAAAGCTACTTGAATAGTAGCCTATGCCCCTATGAATAGTACCTATTCTATAAATTATGAAATATAAAGTACACGCAGACGAAGTCACGAGCAAGCTCTTTTGGATGGTAGAGGTTAGAGGATATTAGTATGGTTGGATATCCATACTAATATTGTAAATGCGAAGTTAACTCTATCTATGTCTGTCTGCTTGCTACCTTTTCACACCTTAATGGATTTGGATGAAATTTGGCACAGGGATACACTACGACCTGTGTTAGGACATAGGACTACTTTTTATCCCGGTAAGTAATGCATTCCAATAGAATAATTTCCGGCTTTTAGACTATAAATGAAATGCGAATGTAACTCTGTGTCTGTCTGTTTGTTACCTCATGACGACTAAATCACCGAAACGATCGTAATGAAATTTTACAAAGACGTAGCTGGGTCCTGTAGAGTAATAAAGTTTAATTTACTTTTAGTTCTGAATATTTATGATGAAATACACGCAGACAAAGTTAGCTAGTTTTTATAGAATTGGGAGACTTTAACTCCGACCATTGTTAGCTTTGACCCCTGAGATTTTGATTGATTACCGGTGAGCTACTATCTTCAAATTTTAAATATTTTTTTTAAAGAATCCAAAAAAAAGTATTTATTTATAAACGGATTTTTTAAAAAGTTCATTATCTTCACGAGTAACAAGATATTAAAATTATATTCGGTACCTATGTATAACCAGGACATAGTGACAATACATCTGATGACACACGATGGTTCATTAGGTAGGTGTGACCTCAACGACGAATGGTAATATTTTTAATATCAAAGTTAAGTACAGGACCTACTTTGTCTTAAATAAAACATAAAAAAAAAACAATCCTTTACCAAATTGTACGACCTAATTAGCAAAACTGCGATGCGATATCCTGTTACACAAATGTAAAAAGCACACTTGCATATACTTAAACATTGGCTCATTATCAAGAACAATAGCTCACCAGACGAACATTTACTTAATCATGGCTTTTTATTAGGTACGCATTATTAAAGTCGAACGGGTACCAAACGTCAAATTACGATTCCCAACAAAAAGGGGTCAGTAAGCGGTCGAATGCAAACTGCAAAAATGACGAAGATTGTTCATGGCTCATTATGAAGTTAAATGAATGGTGTTGGTTTTGTTCTTCGGTTTACGTGTACCGAGGTCGTGCACGCGTGTTCGCCGATATGTGACCACAAGCCAGCGAAGTAGGCACCCATAGTTCAGCTCGCTCACGCCTCCGCGCCTCGCCTCTAGGGCCAACCTTCAATTACCGCGGAGAGTAAACCTCCGTGCACAAGTGAGGCTGCGTGGAATATAGATTCGAAAATTTTAAATGATGGCAATATATTTTAAAATATACTAATAATGCGTTATGACAATTCTGTGCCGTCATTAGCAAGCAACAAGAAGATTAGCACGCAAACAATTGCCGTTTGCGTCAAGCATTTCCCACACAGTGCGTCGTTCCCACAAATGTGTATTCCTCCTAAGACTTCGTCGCAACTCCGAGACGCATTCACAAAATATTAATCTGGAACTCGACACTTGCAACGCAAGCTTGACGAGACTCGTATGACCTAAATAAAAACAACTTTGTCGTCTTTTGTTCCAGCTTGTTTATGAAATGAAAATGTACATAACTTAAACACCAGTAGATATTAACATAGCTACATGACGTTTAACGCAACCCATTCAAACGTTCAGGTACCTATTCATATTAATTTTTTTGAGTAAGTATTCATAAGACTCTTTAGGAAATTTTGTAGTACCTTACCTATAAAAACTTCAAAGTAACCGTATTCAAAAACAAAAAGTTTGTAAAAATGAACCATCGGTGTTGGTTAAGGGAAGACGTCCCATTTGCCTACTTTCCTTTTTTATGTAACGCTTCCAATAAAATAAATATGGCTTCCTAACGCGATTCAATTTTGTTCCTTTTGGTGACAAGGTGCTATAAAGTAGTCTATACATTTAAGAAGATCCCAGGATGCTTCTTCTTCAGTTCCTGCACTAGATATAAAATAAGAAGTATGAAAGTACAATACTTTCGTGCATAGGTAATGACTAAAAGACAAGAAGAATAAGTATTACTAAATCCTTGAAACGTTTTTCATGTCTAATAAAATGCTGGTTACTGCATTTTAGAACTGCGACACAAGAGTAATAAATATTATGCACTTACAGCTTTTTATAAACTAGGTGAGACTGAAATGGGATTCATTATAATGTAGGTACCTTCGATTAAGTATAATTTAATTGCAATATTGTTAGAAATCAAACCCGTCTAGGCATATAAGTATTGTGAGAGTAAAATGATGCCACCCGAGATTTAGCGAGTCTGAGGTCTTAAAACGAACGATACAACCGAGTATAAACGTTTACAGCCCATTCTTGAACTTAATTGCTATTTAAATAAAAACGTACCATGAAAGCAATGAGACCAAGCTGCTATTAATGAAAAGACTTTGAATTCTTATTAAGTAAGCTTATTTAAAGGCAGAATTTACGACGGTCTCATATTATGAAATGAAAAATAGAGAGTCATAACTGCAACTGGATCGAGTCAAGACTATTGGGTGTTAAAAGTCTCAGAATGTTAACGTCGAGTGGTCGCCGGAGCTTACACTTCAAAACTGGGAAATAATGAGGATAATCCTCTCTCTGGCGAGGGAGTGACTCCCTCTTATCAAGGAGATAGCGAAATTAGATCGAATACGGCACGCACTCGGCCACTGACCGAGCCATTCCATGATATTATCTTTATTAACATTGGTTTGCGTACGTAGACTTCACCATTTTAATTATGGCTCGCAAAACTAACTGTATTACTAGATAACTTTGACCGATATTAATACGAGTGCAAAATTTAATAAACTGTTATCGGATAACAAATAAGGGTGACAGGAAATCCAATAATTGATTAATGAATCACATCCACTTGAGAGATAATGTTTTGTTTTTAAATAATAAGCTTATTACGGAGATTTTATTGGATTATTCAGCAGGTTGGTAATACATGGATATAGGTACTCATTACAATTATTATGTTGTTAAAAAAATATGACTTTAGATAAAAATTTAATCCAGTGTTTGAAATTAAACGGAGCAAGAAGAAACACAAGACTATACATATAGGAGACATTAGATTTCGTCCCTACAGGATGAAGGAACCACTTGAAAAATGATGGACAATACTAAAATATGTAGGAACTTGTATTCCTGTTATAATAATTAACAACTAAGTATCTAAAGTAAATGGGAACCATCATAACGCTACAAGTTGATAGAAACAAAGAACGTTTAGGCCTGATTTTACACTTTATACTTAAAAACACATTATATAACAACTCATTCTAAGTTGGTAACTCATTCTAGTTTAGTTGCTTCTGAAGCTATTGATGATTGGTATCACAGATAGAGTTGATTCTATGTTTTCATGTGGATACAACTTGTTAAAGTAAAATATCATTTTGAATTGATTAATTTCATCTCAATATGTTATGATGTTACAGTAGGATAAGTATTTTGATTTTGGTTGTTACTCATTGGTAGAGTTATGTTTGTGAATATTTTGTAGATAGAGATAATTATTAACAGTAACAGTCATTATACAGTATTTGATATTCCTGGAACGTGATTTTCTGAGTGGACACCCTGTATTTCATGTGCTGTTAATGGTGACAGATTTGTAGCCATCAGATCATTTTAAAAGCTGCTTTTTATTAAATAGAACGGACTCGATTATTTTTATTATGCTCAATTAATATTTTTAATAATTCCATTTTTACGATTTGATAAACAATGACATGTTAAAGGTCTAATTTATGGTTAATTAAAGTTGACTTTTTATTTGTTTGAATGGATGTAGCAAACCAATTCTGCAAAGGTCCAACCTAACACAATTATAAAAAGGGGAAACTTTTAAAAACTATGTTGTGTGTGATTTAAATTGCAATTCGAAACAATCTGATAAAAACAAACAATTTCACTATTGATAAAATAAGTAGAGATAAAAGTGTCGGGATGATTAGAATTATGTATTGCGTCGGCAAAATGAGTTTATCAGTAATGACGATCGTAAAATCAATACACATTTACAATAAAAATAAAACACATACGTTTAAAAGAAAATAATAAATAAACTATAAAGGTACACCATAAATATATTGTTTTTTTTAATGTATGGGCAATATATTTTTAAATATATAAAATATTACATTACATTGTTACTGGAGGGTACTATTAGCAGTAAACCTATTTTGAACGCAATGTACAATTCATTACAGTCGTGTGAGGCTGAACTAAATCGATTGATTTCATTTCCGATTGTTTTTGCTACGTTCTATCGAGAGTTAGTTGTTTTATGTAAAAATATAGTTAATATATTTATTGTCAACACTGAAACTTACGAGCATTTATATTGTACAAAGGAAAATAAAATATTTTATATGGTAAAACTGTGATTATTATTATTATGTCTTTCTAGTTTTACGTCCACACTATTTCTAAAACGTTAAACTAATATTTGTTTTAGCTGTTACGTATATTGTGTCCTATATTATATTGCTTTATTCTCGAGCTCCTTTTTATTTTAACACAAATGATTTTAAAGTGTAAAAGATAAAAATAATGGATGACCACAATTTAATATTATAATTTCAGAAAAAACAAGTACCTATCCCAATTATTTATTTGCTTTAGGAACCCTTAACCACATGAACATATCACTCTAACTTATGCATTATTTTGGCATAGTAGTACAGTACATTCAAAAATGTTTATATTTATATCAACTGACATCGCATCGCAAAATAGTTATATTTGATTACTTTCAAAAGTTTATAAATTTTCCAAATAGCAAAGTTTTTTTGTTACCTGATTGGGGGGAGATCCTCTGAAGGCGAACTGGGACGTCATCTCGTACTGTGTAAGTCGCCAGAAAACTTTTAAATGATCACGTTTAGTTTAATGTCTGTGTCACTGTCCGCACACACTTCACAGTTGCATGTTTGTCGCGCGTTGGCACTATTCAGGACGCGGGCTGAAGTAGTAGCGGTGCATCCCCGAGACGAGCGAGAATCAGCGAGCGTAGCATGGGATGCACTCGCGACGGTGCACAGTGGGTAGCCGCGAGTCCGCGAATATCGATTGCGGTGTGGAGTCGGGATACAGCGGAGCGTCACAGGAGCGGAGCGAGCCGCGTGGTGCAGCGGGCGCGTGGTCGCGCGCGCGGCGGCAGTGGGTAATGCGGTAGCTGCCCGCCAGGTGATAGTAATTGGCGCCGCCGTCCCGCTCGCTCGTCGGCCGTCCCTCTCGGCGCGCACACGCACACTCGTCGCTGTGTGCGTGAAGCTCGCACACCGCTCCTTCTTTTCACGCTCGCGTCGCCGTTTGACCCCGCGCGCCGTCGACGCTCTCGATTTTTGCGGTGCGGTGGGTGGCGCCCGCCGCAGGGGCGGCCCGACGCGGTGGGGGCCACCGGAGGTGGGGGTAGATGCACTCCTTTCTTTTTTAAAGCTTCTCTTTCTTTTCTTGTATTTTTTATGTTAGTATTGGTACGAAGCGGTCTCTTTTATTTTATTTTATACATATATATTGTGATAATTAACAGTGACGATGCGCACGACGAGCGAGTTTGCCGAAGCGTTGACTTAATGATAGCTTTGCATTTGATTAAAGGTAACCACGACATTTGTAATTTTTATTTTCCTTCCATGTGAAACGTACTTTGGTAGCTATACAAGCCTGTCTGTAAAGTCGACGGTTGTGGGCTGTTGTGTATGTGTACTCGATAGCTTATATTACAGGGGTCGCTTTAGCGGTGGAAACATGTTAGCGGTGACAGTATTAAACGGTCTTTTGAATGTGTTTCACTTATGGCTGTATTGCGTACCAACTTATAGGAAATTTTATCTCCAACACAAATAGAGTTAGTTTATACATACCTACGTATCTACATTCTCGTGTATTATAATTATAACCTACGTAGTCACATAAACAACATGTTTTATTTAGCCCGGTTTTTCTTTTATAGTTTTATCCTGTATTTAACTTTAAAGGCTGAGTGGTATCACTGGTGGCATACTCTATTTAATCAATGAATATGGAATAACTAAGTAATGCAGGACCTGACAGCAGCCCTATCTGCCACAAATTCAGTGTTTTTTGTTAAGAAATTGCAGGACTGGGCCAAATGGTAACCGTGCAAAGAGATCACAGGAGATAATCATCTACAATTAAACTATGACAATAACACAGCAAGTATCGAAATAAAAAGCGCAACGTCCCGATCGATCTGTTCCCCTCTTCTTTCTTATCGCGCGAATATTTCACAGTGAACGCATACCGACCGAAAAAACTCACACAGATATAAAATATTCAAACGGTATAACATAAAATAAATTATCTTAGGTGAGTGTGAGATTGTGTGCGTTGCCCCCTCCTCTGGGCGGGTACCGGCGAGCGACCAATTGGGTCGAGCGGCGCGCGACGCCGGGCCAAAGTCACTCATCGCGGCGCTGTAGCCGATGCCGCACGCTATGCCCGCTCTCACTTCGGCCGTCACGCCACCCGCCGGCATTAAACCATGACCTTAATCCTTTGACTCATTACACCGACTCACTGACACCGCAATGTACTTACACATCGACACTTCCATACTGTTGTTAACTATCGTCTCGATTAAAATGGGGCTATGGACAAAGCAATATAAACGACTGTTTACAGCTAGTTAGATTTTGCAATAATTATGACAATCTAAGGCCGGAAAATTATGAGAATCTCGATAATTTCTAAACTTGTTTATATTTATCATCACTAGTGACATTAAAACAACACTTAGTGGATATGAAAGTCATTTTAAATAATAAAATAATGTAATCCTAAAACGAAAAAAATAATAATAAGGATATAGTCGTTTTATATCTACCTCACATTTATAAAAAAGGACATCCGATATTTTGTTGTAATTTATCCTGGTTTTTAACTAAAATAGTCTTGATTGGTCTTTCAGAGTAAGAATTTTTACGAAAATGTTAATTATTAGGTATGTTTAATAAGTATAACAGGTAATGCCTATTTACCAAACCGCACTCGGCCCGCGTGGTGGATTATGGGCCTCTCTCTGTCACAGAGAGGATGTCTGTGTCCCAGCAGTGGGAACATGCCAATGCTTATTTACATTGTAAGTAGGTATAAGTATTAAAAACATAATTTGGTAAACAAAAATTGATTAAGGAAAAAGGGAACGCTAGACATGAAAATAGATTTATTAATATTTTTATTCTGTTCAAACTATAGTTAGTTGTTTTTTCGTCAGATAGGTACTAAGCAAGTGCATAAATCTTGGGAAATATAATTGGTTAATAGACCGTTTTCAAGTATTACAAAAAAAAAAATACACATTCAGTGGTACAGTGACAGTAAATCAAGACATTGTAGAGCTCTACATTTTATTTTCCAGTTTGTTATACCTACATATTTGACGTTTATTTGTGATAACTTTTCGTTGTTTGATCGAAAAATTTTAAAACAGTGGAACTAATTCTACAGAGCCAGTCGATTATGACGTCTCTACTAAATTTCCCTCAGTAATTTCTTGGCCACTGATTGATGCGGCTCGCAATAAACACGTTGTGAAAATATTTTCTTGGCTTGTTATTTCTGAAGTTACCGGTAGACATAGCTCATTCGACGGCTTCTTTTAATTTCAGCCATGGCGGCACGTGTGGTGATCTTTTATGAGTCGTCCACTTACACCTATAAACGCTCTATAGCCTCAACGACAGATTGAAATAAAATGGAAAGACGCATCGGCATCTTAAAAGGCGTGCGCATAAGAAAATAAAAAGAAAGTGAACGTTATTTGTTTTAGTCAAATGAGTTTCTGACGTGAACCGTCTCATACATATCGAGTTTGTGGAAGGCTGGCTTTATTAGCGCGACTGTACCGGCACAAAGACACATTGCATTTAAATATCACACTAAAAGCGTCAATCTACATACGTCCTATCGAGCAAATCCTAAAAGTGATTTATACTGAGACCCTATTCGATTGAAGTAGATTACAAATAATGAATAAAATTGCATACGAAATGAGTAGATAGAGTCCGTGGGTGTACCGTTGTTTGAGCGGGGTGGGGGAGGCGTGCAGGCGGGTTTATTGCTGGTAAATACTTAGCTAGTATACCTCTAGATACCTCTAGATACTCGCCGCTTATCCGCCCGTGTGGATACGTCAAAATTCATTTGCGCTTTTGATCTGTGCTCCAGTAGCTACGTGGAACGGTTTCGCTTCCACACGCTCGCATTAAATCAGGGAAGTTACCGGAGGAAATGGAGAACGACTGAATCCCATTTTGGTTACGTTTTGATTCAAATAAGGTTTTTGTTTACATATTGTTGACTTTATGTAAATACGTGTGGAAAGCATAGATTAAACCTAGGCATTTTTTTATAAGTTACCTAGAACTGCGTGCAAGCACACGTCGTGTTCTAGGAAAAGCACGAGTTATTACTTATAAAGACGGTCGACGTGAACCACGTGAATGTTGTTTCAAACCTGAAAAAGTAACATATTCTTTTATATTCGGTTATTTTAAGTCCTACTCGTCCTATTTGGTTATAAGTACTATCACGTTGTTCCAATTGGGGTCTTGTAGGAATGGCATGTTTCTAGATTTAGATATGGCCAGACTTCTCTTACCCTGTTTTTATATGAGAAGTGTCTCAAAAACTTTGTTGAAGTTAATCCGCGTAATGTGCAACAGGAGGTTCAGGAGGTTTTGGCTTGTTTAATGAACTTTTGATCTAAGTATTTGTCACCTATTTATGTTCTCACTTAGAGTGTCACAAAAATAAAACATGGCGTTCTCAACATCATTTAACAAATACGCGACTATTCAAACTATGTGTTTAATTTCAAGAGTTTTTTTTAATCGAAAAAAGAAAATGCATCTTTTTTATTGTAGCAAATTCAGAATTCTTATTCTGTCTCGGACACAAAATAGTTCTTAGTCGGTTCTGTGTGTACTGTGTTGCTCAATCTTTTGCATTATACTAGGTGGATCTTTGATATAATATTTACGTTTGCCATAGTTTATTCTGGCCACCATGTTTTACCTCAGGTTTTACTCGAGACAGTTAAGCTTTGAGCCTGCAGGCTGGTCAGCAGCACCATTGTGCCTTAATAACATTATACTGCGGCCACAATACGCCAAGCCAAGCGAAATGATTATAATTAAGGGCTCGAAGCTGTTGTCAATCTATATAGGAGGCTTGGAGTATTAGTAGACAGTGGTTAGAATATTGGTTAGAGGTAATACCAGCGACGATAGATTTTACTAAGTTGACCTACATAATAATTTTCATATGACGGTGATACAATGTACCCTAACCTGATAATTGGGGCACAATTATGTACCTACTTATTAGTAAAAAAGTAGGAGAGCGCAATGTAAAAAAGAAATATACTTACCGCATAAAAATAACATTGAAATTCAGTGTTTGTACAGGTGTGTTACGCTACTCAAAGATATTATGTTTTGTATTCGAGTTCTAGACTGCACGATGTCTTAATTGGTCTGATAATGAACGGGTTACTTCTATACTCAATAATGTCTTTATTAATTAAAATGGACGAGTCAGTAGTACCGCTAATAACTAACCGCTACAGAAAGGTCTATAATAAGCGTCGGTACTCAACTTTTTGTCATCATGTTGAAGAATAGTTTTTGCAAGAAATGATTTATGATTAAATGAGTAGGTAGGTATGATAACATTATTTCGAATTCATCAAATGAGTTCAACGAAACATCGTTTATTACGGTTAGTGGGTATAATAATGTTGAAATATATCTGATACCTTATTTTTGAAAAAGTACAAGTTTAGTGTTAAACTAATGTCTTGTTTTAGTGTACCTAATACATATAATTATTAGAAATACCCTAAACTAATTCTTTTTTAGATCGTAAATAATTATGTTCCTGCTTTAATAAATCTTTATTTTTCAAAATCTGTTTATGAATCTAGATTCCTAACTTCCAAAAGTAAACTCACTTAAGCTTCTCAATAAGCCAGGACAGTAAGCATCTAGATATAGACGTAGAACTTACAAATAATGTGTATGTTTATAGGTAGATCACGCCATTTCATTCTCATGAATGGGATCGTAGCTACTTATAGTTATGAATCTACAATGAAGTTTCTGCTCCATTAGTCGAATCGAGCCGGGATCGTTAATTACCTTCTACTTAATTAACGAATTGCACGGAACATTTTTTTAATTTAACTACTAGTGAACTTATCTTGGGCGAGCACACATTGAATAAGTGGGTAAACATTTTCTTGGGAGAGAGAGAAGACAAGTTACAAAAACAGTTTAAGACAAAAGAGTAGCGAAAACCAGAAATGAATCCGGGCGGGCGGAGTGCTTCCGCCCAACCCCGACGGCGAGAGCGCGGAAATAGCACGGGAGGCACGACCATAGAGCCACGACCGCTTAGACCTACCAGCATCATCATACTACATCAGTTTAGTGAGTAGCTTATTTAAAAACTTTTTTATTGTTGCTTTGTCTTTGTTTAAGGTATTGACGAGTGTAATAGCTACTACAGTAGTACCTACTTAATCATATTGTTTATAGAGTTGACGTTTAAATTACTTAAACCAAAAGATTTGTGTCTAATATGAATCTTGCTTAAAATACCAAGTTAAAGAAATCTTTGTTCATGACAATGTTTGCGGTGAATGAAAGAATGACAAATTGCAAATAGATTCCTGCTCACAATTTTAAGATTAAAATTTTAAAACAAATACGAATGCATAACGAATTTATGAAATCTGCTTAGCACTCACTCTCAGTAACATGTCGGATATCGCATTCCCATTCGGTTTTAATTTAATGATAAGGCTGCTCTAATAGAGTGTGTGGTACTATTGTTTGCCGCACTCACCGAGTATACTGTTTGTGGATACGGTGGCACGGGTTAACAGAGTAGAGGGCTGGTCATTTAGTGGAAGGTAGCCCGCCCCGCGCCCCTTTGCCCCCGCGAGCCGTGTCTGCAGCACAGACTGATTAAACGATCCGCTGTCTGTCTCTGAACTTGTTTGTTTTGCGGCCCTCATCGATACTACGTATTTCAATTTAAAACTTCGAAATAGGAAAATGAGTGGCTGTTTCAGTTTCATTAATATTTTTTTCTCTATTTGCCACGTCAGCCCTCTAGGGGTTTGATGACAGATGCCACTTCCTAAAATTGTGCGAGAGGATATACTTATGAGCTTTTTGAAAAAGAAGGGATCTTTGTCCCTCTCTCTTCTTTGTTATTACTTATCCATGCTTTGTCCATTTTACCGGATAAGACCAAGACTATGTAGTAGGGGATTTAAGAAGAGTTTGAGGGCTGTCTGTTCACTATACCATCAAAACTATATTATTGTGTACGTTTAATCTAAATTCTAACTAGCCATTTTGGGGATGCAATTTTTTTACAGTGTACATATTCTTCTTCTTTATCTTCCAGTATATTATAGTGGTAAGGTGGCATGAACTACTAGAAGATCAAAATCATGAAGAAGGAATAAATTTAGGTAGTTAAGCAAAATTTCCAAATTGTTAATGGACATAAACTGTATGCGTGTCTCTTAAGTCTCTTTTGCACTACGAAAAGCATGGTCTTGAAAAAACACACTATTTCTGAATCGCGACATATTCGCCAAAAATGTAAACGAATATGGAAAAATAACTTTAATTCCTACTCAATAAAGTTCAGTTTACGCTACAACTTCAAGCATTTTTATAACTTTTTCAATGGTGCTAGTCACTCTGGACTCAACTTAATTACCATTAAAATAAAGTTGATATTTGTTTAACTTGAAATAACGTCAATTTGAAACATAAATAAAATTTGAATTTAGGTAAAGTACAGGTACTTAGAGCTGTCCCTCTTGCACAATAAGGCGATGTTCACTATAAAAATATACGCAGTTCATTGACAGTGGTCTAAAACGATTCTAAAGAAGCCTCACGTCAGGACTTTTCAAAATAGCTCGATGAATGTTCAGCGATTATTTATAGTTTAGGAGAAAACTAAGCTCAAAGGGAATAATTCTGTTCGACAAAATTCGTTCCAGATTTCAGTCTCCAAAAGTTTATTAAAGGGAGTGTAAGAAAGAGTTCCCAATAATTTTAAAAGTCTTATTTGCCGTTGGCCAAGATCACAAAAATATCCGTGAGAGAATTTTACTCATAATGGATTAAAACTTCTAATCATCAAATTTTGACTATATTTCTGACCTCCTATTGGTAATTGTAAGCTATTGGTAATTATAAGAAATGGAAAACCGTAGAAAGGCGAGCCAAAACGGTCCAAAAGAGCATTTTATCTCGTACGAATTGACCCATGTTACCCATCAACAAAAGTAGGTACATGGGGATATTTTAAAATGCCCATGACTACGTATACTTTTCTAAAAAATCGTTTATGTATAGGTAACATGTGAATGTAGTATGTAAGTGTAGTGTACTAGTACATGTGAGTGTAGTAGTGTAAATTAAGTAGTTTTCAGACTGGTACTATTGAAAAACTCTTAAAAATGCTTGAAGTTGTAGTAGCGTTAACTGAACTTTATTGTGTAGGAATTGAAGTTATTTTTACAAAAACTCATATTTGTTTACATATCTGGAAACCAAATCGCGAACGCAGATTACCTAGTGATCCCTTATTTCGAGCTCGTTCCTTATCTTTATGAGACTCTTCTCATAAAGATAAGGAACGAGCTCTGTGCAAGTTCGGTTGTGCTAGGCGAGAGCCTCTGCTCTCGCCTAGCACAACCGAACTTGCACAGATGCACACAATTAAAAGCTAATTTATTACATAATATTATTATTATTTTGTGAATTATGTATCCTGCTACCAAAGTTTATATTATTTTGCTATCAATTCATAATTTCTCTAAATTATAGGTTCCCTACGACTGACTACGATTACTAATCAACATCGACGTTTGTCCTAATTGTGGTGTGTGGTGGTGTAATCAAATGAACAAAAGTTTTGTCACCATTTGATAGTTTCTTTCTAGACACGTTCCCCTTTATTCATAAACGTTGCTTAAAGTTAAGTAGTGATCAGCGACTGTTTAACCATACATTTTTGACCTTTAAACTTTGCTTAACTTTAATCGTCGTTTATAAATAAACCCCATTATGTTACCACCAAGTGTACACGTCAGTTATACATTTCCAGTTTTAGCTGACCTCGCATTGTATAGGGTTTTGTACAATCAGAAGTCAGCTTGGATACTGCTACGGGTCATGTATAGCTTGACGTGTAGCCGTGCGTACCATGGGCCCACCCTGACATAACTTATTCTACGTAGGACAAATCCGTGTTAATCAGAGCACTTGGATTGCAGGAAGACATTTAGAAGAAAATTGCTATTAATGTCCCACTGCTGGGCAAAGGCCTTTTACACTCCTTCCACCTCTCTCTGTCCAGAGCTGCCAAGGACGGACGGACATTGTTTTATTTTAAAGCATAGAATCAGAAGTTTAAGGTGGAAGTCGTAAATGGATTTAGTGGCCAAGGTCATAAAGTGGTGAATAAAGTGGCAGCAACTTCTAGGAAAGAAAATCAAACTGAAAATCACTCCCTGAATTCAATCGCTCTTTCTCTTCATCACCCAAAGGTTGACTGCTTGAAATGCTTATGGAATTAAGCTGGCCTCTGTACGTAAGTGTGCTAGAAGTATTTAATTAATAAGAACGTGGCATACAAAATAGCGTAGCCGTTTAACGGATCTGGATGAAAGTTGTCACACATATAGAGCATGTCCTGGATTAACACTTATAACACTCTCTTATACCGTTAATGCGATCCGGTGGGATAACCGTAACGTTCCATTTGTCGTTTTCTGACCTCCATGTAGGCGAAGCTGTGAGAAAAAACCTAGTCCAGTTCTTCTCTATTTCATAAAATTCATCCCTTCAGGAGGTTAAACGTTGGATACAGCTTAAAAGAGAGATAATTTTTGTTGAACTAGTATTGTTCCCACAGACAACCCCTCGGTGTGAGGAAGTTGGCTGTAATCCACCACCCGAGCCCAGTGCGGGCTGGTAGATGTGACATGTCATTGAATTTTTGGTTCTAGGACATGCCGGTTTCCTCACAATGGTTTCCTTTACCGTTCTTGCTCAACTAATTACTGTAAGCTGATTAAGGGTAGGAGTACAATAACTAACTTTACTAAGTAACACGTTCATTGCGTAATGTGGCGAACTAAACCTCGTACGAGTCAGTGCGCGGCCGAAAAAGCTATTCTTCTCGCTGGTGCGCTTTGAATTTCTCTTAGGGAAATGAATAATAAGTTAAATGACTAGAATAGGTTTAAAGACCTTCAAGCTTTTAACTTTTGAATAAAAACATACCAGAAGGCCAGTTCTCGTAATTAAACATTCAAAATCTAGTCGCAGTCTCATCTCAGCGACAAACAAATGTCAAAAACTTGTCAAAATGTAGGGAAATTAGAAGTATTTTTTGACAGATTGAGACTGAGATCAGAGTGTGAAAGTTCTTAAAATTACGAGAATTGCCCCTCAGATATTATTCGCCTCTTATATCTACCGGCATGTAATTTGGCAAAAGATTTTGTAGTGGGGGAAGTTCGCGCATGTAAAAATGTATGAAATTATACGTGCGCGAACTTCCCCCACTACAAAATCTTTTGCTAACTTACGTGCCGGTAACTATAGCAGCCGAATAGTTACGGTTTTATTTATAAACGATGATTAAAGTTAAGCGACGTTCAAACGTCAAAAATATATGGTTAAAGAGTCGTTAATCACTAGTTAACTTTAAGCAACGTTTATGAATAAATGGGAAGATGTTTACTATAATATGCGGTACAGAGGTCATATGACCTCGTAACGATATCGTACAAGGTAGGTCGATAAATTTGAACACTTTTGTTACTGGGTCGAAGACTCACAGCCGTACCTATACTAATTACATTATGTATCTTAACAAAGACAGAAACAGGAAGAGATCTAGTTAGATTTTAGATACCATAACACACGCTTGTTTTCCCCGAAGGGTAAGGCAGAAGTCTAACTACTTTGACAGTCGTAGATAGATGATTTCCATTTCCTTTTTTTTTTATTTATAACTATATATCTATAATATGGAGGTACCTATATCTTTAAATTTAAATAAATATTTATTTCCCAATTCTCGCTGTTGCACCTACCACTGTTTGTCTCTGCACCCAAAGGTGACTGGCAGAAAATGCCTAAAGCTTAAATTATTAATTCAATAAATAATGGGCCTACACAAATATAACTACATTAATTTAATTTAGTAGATGAATAAAGAACACTACATTGTGCGAGAGGGACACACTACCAATCAGTGTTGTTCCTTGCAACACCATTCCTATCGTACGTCTATTGGTAATGCAAATAAAACTTTATGTCTGAAGTATAAAGTTTGATTCTATTTACAATTTGAAACTGTCGTCAGGAAGTTGTGACGTATCGCACTCAGATTCGAGATCAATGTCACGTGTCTTATGCCTTTATTTTTATGCACTATTATCAATTATTTATGCAATTATTGATCAAAAATATAAATTTATTTACAAAATGAAGCTGATCTTTGATATTTTTAGCTCACAACCATTCTACAATACAAAATTCATAAGGTATTTTTCTTACTGTTAACTAGCTTATTGTGCGTACGCGACTCGCTCTTTGCCGGTTTTATTTGAATCACATCCCTATTTGTTTATCGATATTTTGGAATTAGGAAACGTCTCGTAGTATGGTTAATGCGATTACTATGTAGTTTTTGATCCAAGCATCGTGTTGCATATATTATATACCTACAGATAATTCACTACATCCCCATGCATTGCTAAAATCCCTGAAAAAATCCAAGCAGTATTTATGAATACTGCTTGGATTTTTTAATATACTTTTGACCTCGCTCCTACCTGGAAAAAAGACAAGCACGACAAGAGTGTTAAGTTGACATAGGTACTCGTGAACAAATCGACTCCGAGAGTGAGTTTAACTTTTTATTTTAAACTCTGTTGACGGGCACACTGACCTTTTAACCTTATTTGACTTAAACATTGTGTAAATTGAAAAAAAAAAGTACGCGTTTGACCGTTTTTTAAACTAACCCCATAAAGGCTAATTTGGTGTGAGAAAACGTTTAGGATAGACGGTGTTTTGTCATAAAAAATTGGCATTAGTTTTGTAAGGAAACAAAGAAGTATTATAACAAAGAGGGATTTTAAAAAGTGCATTTAATAAACAAGACAGTTTCTGGTATAGACCCAAAAAACTATAGGTAGGTAGATACCTATAGTTTTTACGGGTCAAATTAAATTAGCTAGCGAAACTCTGCAGACGTGGTAGGTGGAATCTGGTAATGACATACTTTAACGGCCAAAGGTGCTAGAATAGAAATATTCTATTCTTGCGATGTTTAGGCACCTACCTAAGTATATCTTTTAATAGTTATAGACCTTTTTTTCTTTCGACTTATTCAGAGAAGATCTCGATCAAGCTAAACGATCGGCTTCAAATGCTTATACTAAACTAAAGTACTCAAATATTCAAACTCAATTAATAAACTTTCCGAATTGTAAAGAGTCAAATAATTAAAGGGATACTTGCAAATAATAGTTTGAATTAAATAATTGACAAAATTAAATTCAGCTCTTGTCTGTTTAGTTTTCAAAAGGAGGGTAGGGACCAGAACTGAACCCTGAGCTACACTGAAATTGAAAGACACGTCACATCACGTCATAAAATAATATTTTTTTCCAGGCTATGTCCTTTCAGAAAGATAGCCTATGGAAATCCGGAGAGCATACTCTTGGAGTCTTTCCATATTTTTCAGGAGGATCTTACCAGAGACAGTGTCAAATGCATTTATGCTATCACGAAAAACACGTAGGACTTTTGGTCTGTTTTTCTGAGTCTGAGGACAAGTCACTATATGATCAAGAGAAGTCACAAAATCACAGCATCTTCCGATGGTTTTCCATGTCTATAACCAAATTGACTTGATGCCAGAAGATAACTTTTTCTCAGAAATTTTTTGAGGCGAGTGCTGAGTATTTTTAACAAGATCTTGGACATGACGGGTAACACAGTTATTTTCCTATAGTTATTTACACTGTCTCCGTTTTAACTTTTGAAAATAGGATGGACAATAACCCTTTTAAAAGCTGTAAGGAAAGACATACCTAGACATTTAGATATTACAAATGTGTGTCATAATCAGCGGGGTAACATACAAAAAATTACAATGCCTTTCATTTTGATATTTCGACAACATTAATTGCGTTATTCACAGGTTTTTAGAACATATATGACACGGCAATTGATTAGGAATTTCCTACAAAATCCTTCGATTGCGAGACAAGTGTGTCTTAACAGTAATGTCGCAATTATGTTGGGATTGAGTCCCAACTACTAGCTGTCTGTGAGTAAGCCACGTAAGATTGAAGGTTTGAAATAGTCGTTCTGAGTGAAGTTGTCAATTAGATGGATATGAACGAGGGTCATGAACATTCCAAATTAAATAATGAGCAACTAGTTAACTCACATATTGAAGAGGTTCATCGGGAACTCTTTATGATTTGTACTCAATACTCAATACTCAATTCTTTATTGCATTCCATAATGTATACAAGGCTGGTAGGTAAATTATAGAGAAACAATTATGGACCCTGTCGGGCACAGCAAGTTAGTTTTTAGAGGAGAGGATGAAGCGCTTTTTGTTTAAAAACATCCTCGCGCCATGGCCTTCTCTCGTATAAGCAATTGGCGCTTTTAAGTTGTGCGGCGAGCCCGAATGCGTCGCCGTAGCGACAAAGAGCGCCTTCCAGTTTTAAAAACCAACAAATCAGAGTGACAAATGATCCCTTTCTATTAGGGTCATGCTGCACCCTAATTGCATAACACACGATCAATCGGAATCGGTTTAATTTTGACAGTTCAACATTCATTGCGTTATTTACGTGTTGAGTAAACAAATTTTTCGAAGTTAGAAAGCAATGGATTAGCAATTTGCTTCAAAATGATTCAGATTCCAATTGATCGCTGGTTACAGCGCATTCCGCCGAGGCTCGAGCTTTTTTATGAGGCTGAAACATAAAGGGTTTCAAATGATGTTCTATAATACAAGTTATTCTGTAAGACCCAAAAATGATGTATCAGTCAGACCATTTTGAAATGACACAATAATAGCTATAACAACAAGTGTAGGAAATACTTTGAATTTAGTGACTATGACAGTTTCTGATCTTCTTTTGGTACCTTTTCTATATCAATGGAGCTAAATGACACGTAACCAAAGGCTTGTTATGTAAGAGGTTCCTGTTTTACAGTGGGCAGTAAGCGACCGAACATGGACCATTGCAGGCTGCTGTTTCACAACGACAACATCAGTGGTTTTCTGAACAGCATACAGTACAACCTCGTTGTGATTCCAATTTGATACCATATTATTGATACTGAAGTATTTAATCACCTATAAATAATTTCATCACCACTACTGTCAAAACGGTTAAGGAAAACATTGTAAGGAAACAGTAAAGCTAAACTTTTAAAGTCAAAGATAAAATGAAATTTAAGAAAGGGAGGTAGAAAACAATTAAACGTATATTTACAAGCAATTAAAAGATGGAGATGGACTAAATAGTGGTGTGTAGTATGTGGAGGTGGGGTATATGGATGACGATGCGTGATAGGTGGGCTGAGGAGGCTGAGGTGGAGATCCAGTTGGAGGGAGGTAGACGCGAGGCAGGTGCCGGTGACAGGTGCAGGTACAGATGCAGGTGCAGGTGCAGGTTCAGGTACAGGTGCAGGAGCAGGTGAGGGCAGGTGCTGGTGCGTGTACGGCACGGAGGACACCCGTAGGAGGGCCCACGCAGCAGGACAGGACGCAGCATGGCAGCAGGAGAGAGAGGCACGGCGGGGACGCTGTCAGCCCGCCAGGTGAGGCGGCCCTCGGATGAGGCGCGGCCAATAGTAATAGGAGCCCTAGACGGAGGATGGAGGACGGAGGCGTAGGCAGGGTCCGTCAGGTACCGGAGCGGAGAGGTACGCTGGCTATTCCCGGGATAGGCAGCCCTGGAATATCAGGCTCTTTGTAGTATCCGCTTTAGAGGCGAAACCCGAACTGATCCTTGCATTTCGTGGATCTATAATGTCAGCTCGTAGAATAACATCATGTAGAAAATATGAATTTGAGATATGAAAATGGCCAGTGATTAATTTTAATAAGTTTAAATGTAAAAATCAGCTAAAAAGATACAGGCCGGTAAAGATTTGAAAGAAAGGTTGCCATGGCGACGTATTAAACGTCGTTGTCAAAGCTGTCATAATAAAATATATTATTAATAAAATACAATAAAATCTATAGTTATTTTGTATTAGAAGTATAGCGTTTATACGAAAAATTATATCCATCAATGTGGGCGAAATTACCAACCCTTGGATGTCACTAGATCGTCGTAGTGTTATGTTAAAGTTGGAGCTGTGTCTGTGTACTGATTGTGGATAAAACGTGTCGTAAGAAATAATCAGATCAGCGCCTAACGGTAACAGAATGCTTGTTCTGACCTGGAGGAATGAATGAAGATAACTGTGAGTATGTTACAAAACCGGCATGTCTTAGAATAAAATGATTGATTGACTGTCGAAGAGAGGAGTATGCAAGTTTTCCAGTAGTGGGAACAATATGGGCTGATTATGCAAATAAAGCAGTTTTCTTCACCAAAAGATGCATTTGAGTAACTAATCTATTATTTTAGGAATTGGAAGTGATGTATCGGTGATGATGGTGATGCATGAATGAATCTATTTCAGACGCTGGCGGTAACTTCTGAAAAGTAGGAAATTAATTATTTTGGCAATTCGTAATTTACCCTTCCGCGCGGAAGTACATAGTGTAATCATTATACACAACCATGTAAATTAAGTACCTACATTGTTTCATGTAATGATATGTATATTTTTTTTTAATTTATTTAAAGGGCTTTGTCTCTTTGCGACCACATCGCCCAGTGCAGAAAAACACAAAATTGTTGTATACGACCTATCTTATACTAAGGTACCTGCGGTAAATAAGGGCCAGCGGCTATTAAGGTCCATCAGAGAAACAACACACATTCAATAGTTTTATAGGTTGGATCTCTCGCATACATAAAAAGGACCAATAGTATTGCTATCTCACGCGCGCGCATTGCCGTGCGCGCCGCCATTTTGTCAGTAGCCCCGAGTAACTCACTGGGGACGGTCAACGTCACAGTTTAAAAAAAAATGCCGATGCAAGAACATTTATTAGAAAGATATTAGTGTATTTTACAATAAGTGAACACCTAATTACTGCAAAGTGGACATTAGAGTTGTCGAATCAAGGTAAGCTCTTTTATTTTGTTGATATTTGCCAACTTTCAAATCAAGTTTTGTAAAAAGTGACGCCATTGCTAATAAGGGCCACCTGGAAGGAAGTGAATAAGGGCCGGCCCTTATTGGCCTGTCTAAATATTTTATTTTTTGTTTTGTTTTCTTTCATGTAGATAAATAGCTGTATCTTTTTATTAACGTTGATGTTATTGTGAGTTATATCTATTTGAAACATTTTTACAAGCTTTTTAACTTGCTATGTGTGTGGGTTTGTATGTGGTCCCGATTTAAAACTTTGCATGCTTTCAACGAAAATACATTATTATAGTAACAACGATCTGATCTGATAATGGAGACAGAAGGTAGACAACGGAATTCCTTAGCGAATAACACTAGTTTTATGGTTTTTGGCAAATTTTGATCAGCATACAGTACAAAGCACGAGTTTTATAAAAGCTTGTTTAAAAACATATTTTTCAACAAATAATTTATTACAGACTGGAATAATGGAACCTTCTATTAAGAAACGTCGTGCACTTTGGACAGTCAACCAATTGGCAGCTGCAATGGCAGCCGTGCAAAATGGACTACTATCAGAGCGTGCAGCAGCTATTCAGCACGGGATACCGAGAAGAACCCTGAAAAACCATTTAAATTCAGGTAAAGTCGAAAAAAAAATTAGGTAGGAACACAATTTTAACAGAGGAGCAAGAAAATGATTTGGCGTCCAGAATTCAATATTATGTCTCTTTTAGCGAATTATCACAATAGGCAAGATAGCCAAAACTTATACAGCCCCACTCCGTCAGAAGACCGAAATGCAGTTCTTCCATTGATGCAAGAATATACGCCAGAAAAAGGAATCAGCCACGGCAGTTACATACATAATTTAGCTAGGCAACGATTTGATAGTACGTCATCAGAGGACTCAGAAGATAATATACCATTACAGAATCTTAGAGAGCAGAATAAAAGTTTGAAATCTCCTTTCCAACAGCTAATACCAACTCCAAATTATGCGGTGGTGAAGCAAAATAAACCGAGACGGAAAGCTATTAACTACAAAGGCCAGCGGGTTACTAGAGACTTATTTATGGAAAGAGAGAACAAAAAGAAAAAACAAAAGAGACAGCAAACTCCTAAAGGAGGCAAAAAGAACAAAGAAAATAAAAAAAACAAAGGGAACCCTGATGATACGTGGTACTGCTACGCATGTCATACGGAAAGGATCCAAGATATGCGACAATGTCAAGTGTGTCAGAAATGGTACCACGAACAACGTGTTGGCCTAACGAAAGACGATATCAATTTTGTTTGCCCCGAATGCAATTAAATGATAGCTTTGGTTTGCAGGCCAAAACCGAGGTTAAAATTAAGGATCTCATTTGATTATAGTTAAATACAATAATAATTATTAATGATAATACTGCGAATCCACCGACCATTGATACAATAATTGATCTCATAATTCTATTTAGATTTTTCGTACTTGTTACTATTTCATTATTTTAATAAGGGCCATGGTATTTGCCGGGCAAAAAATAAGCATTTATTTTTTAATTTTTGTTATACCTATATGTTTGGTTAAGAGGTTTTTATCTAAAAATAATATAAATTTGTTGATTTTACTTAAATAACATCTTTTTGTTACAAAATAATTATTTCTTGAGTTTTATAAGGACCGATTTATGTTTTTTTAATATGATTGACAGTAAACTGCTAAATATTTTGTCTGAAAATATTAATTATGTTGAGTTATAGAGGAAAACAATTTATTTTATGTTTTATCAGCTTAGTTTCTTTTAATTTTGCCTCGGACCTTAATAGACTACCTGAGTTTATTAAGGTCCTTAGTAAAGGATTTTTTAAAGTTTATTTTTGTTCACAAAATGTTTAAAACCTAGCCATGTAGGCATTTTTTTTAGATCTCAATTAAATAATGTTCAATAATATTCCTGATTTTTATTTCAAATTCACCTATTTTTTTCAATATTTAAGTTTTAATTATGCCGGCTCTTATTTACCGTCGGTACCTTAACATGTACAATTGTTTAGCCCTATCGGACGCTGGAAAAGCAAGGATGATATTACTCGTACAAACGGTAATATCATACCTTTTATATCGTCCGAAAACATTAATTCTATTAATTTTCATTCCGGACACACTCCATCAGGATATGAAAGACATCATCAACCACTCCACAGGCATCACAATTTTGAGACAAAGCTTTCGTCATTAAGTAATATAACTTACCAGAACGAAGTCTTAAGGCCACAGTAATTTGGTTTTTATTGAGGTCACAATCAAACCACGGAACCGGAGTAATCTCTGGCTGGATAGTTCGATACCATATCCCTTTTTCTTTTGATCTTTCATCAAAATACTCCTGCCAAAGATCTAAACACTTTCATTTAGCCTTTCCAAAATAGTCCGAATACAGTGGAGTAATATTCATGGGAATTCCATCAACACAGGCTTGTGATATAATGTTGATAATGATAATAACAATACAATTTATTTCTGTCTTAAGAAAGGTACCTTAAAAAAATAATTTGTTAATTTAACGAGTTGGTAGTTATTTTAATTGTTAAACTGTGTTAGTCAAAATACATTGTTTAAACGGCTGCCGTCGGATTAATAACAATGCAAATATTCATAATTCCATAATTGGCAATTCAAATGAGCATTTTGTTAGTTCTGGGTCGCGCTGGTGACCCGGCCGCCGCAGTGACAACCCAATATAACAAGGGGCGGACATAAGCAAACTGTTACGGGAAAATGTCCATTTACTGCAAAATAAACACTTCCGTAAATTGAACAAACCGCCCGATAGGTACTGAAGCTTTTATTTTCGTGTGATCTGAAGGCCAATTCTCGTAATTTAAACCGTACAAAATCTAGTTGCAGTCTCATCTCGGCTACAAACAAATGTCAAAAACTTGTTAAAATGAAGGGAAATTAGAAGTATTTTTTGATAGATTGAGACTGAGATCAGACTGTGAACGTTCTTAAAATTACGAGAATTGCCCCTCAGAACTCCAGAACAATGCTGAAAAAGAACGTTAATTTCGAATTAGAATTTTCGAGGTTTTTGTGGAGAAAAAGATATAGATTAAAAGATATTAACATGTCATCAGAACCTTAACTGTTCACAATTTTTTTTTGCAGATGCGTTTTTAGCTTTTATGTAATAAAAAACTGGCCAAGAGTGAGCCGGGCTCGTCCAATTCAGGTTCCGTTATTTGGTACCCTACAGTAAGAAGAACAACTTAATTATAATTAACTTTGGATTGCAAAACTCCGGACCCACGTTGTCCGTACCTAGGGAAACCTGTTCAGGTGGAGATTCATAGACGACTGCGCTTTGGAGCATAAATCTGGTGCTGTTCCACAAACGTGTCCTGCGTGTCCTGTTAGCTGCACGTTGCATGAACTGTATATAACTGTATATAGTACAAATTATCTGTTTTAGAATTTTCACCTTTAAGTACTTGTGCTGTGAATGTGAATCTTTGCTTATTGCCAAATATGATTCTAGGTCAACGAAAAGTAGTCCTTTGGTTTTACGAGTATTTAAATGATGTGCCATAAATTGCAGTACCTACCTATCTTTTGAATTTGTTGCCTTAGATAATAAAAATAATAAAAATAAAATAAATATTCCACAACTATCACACAACGGCATCTAGTCCCAAGCTAAGCAGAGCTTGTGTTATGGGTACTAGACAACTGATAAACATACTTATATATTTCTAAATACATAAATATTATAGATAAATTACACCCAGACACAGAACAAATGATCGTGCTCATTACACAAACATTTGTCCTGGGTGGGAAACGAACCCACGACCTCCGGCATAGCAGTCAGGGTCACTAACCACTAGACCAACAGGCCTGTCCGATGCTTGAATTTTATTTGTCTTCCTCCAAGGGTCCACAGACTTTAGTATTTGATATAAATTTCAATTTAATAACTATACTCCTTCCTGAGAAAAAGGGTCTTGGCAGATGGACAACTAAGTAAGCCTATAAAGGTTCTGTTTTTTCCTTTTAAGGTACGGAACCCTAAAAAGGAGATAGGTAACTATTGCGAACCTAGAAAACCGGTTAATCGAATGAACTCACGAACTAATTCAGAGATACTCATAACGCAACAGGACGCTAAGTACCAATTTCACCAACTAATAACCAATACGTAATAGTGATAAGGTTAACGTTCAAGGTTAATGTTTTGATTTGAGTTCAATTTTAAGATAACTTTCTGATCTCCCTGAAGCAAACTCATTGATATATGTATCCTGCCCGTCCTAACCTACGGTGCTCAGACCTGGTCGCTCACCGAATCGCAAAAGTTCGGACTTGGAGTTGGCCAAAGAGCTGCGTTGGAACGCAGATTCTGGGTGAAAAAAGTCCGAACAGAATTTGGATCACCACGCTGCGTTCCATACTGAATGTAGGAAAGAAGGCTGCCAGGCTCAAAAAGGATTGGGGAGTTCACATTAGCCGCATGCACGATGAACGCTGGACCAAAGTCGCCACACAATGGGTGCCTGGAGATGTACGGCGCCGCCAAGGCTGGCCCAAAAAGAGATGGCAAGATGACCTGGACTAGAGGGCTAGTTCGAGGTGGCACAGGAAAAGAGTTCCTGGAAGGATTTGGGGGAGGCCTTTGCTCAGCAGTAGGATAGGATAGGCTAAAAAAAAGTAGGTATGGAGTTGGATGTTTGAAAGTAGTGTCACTAAAAATCACCAGGAGTAACGATAACGCATGTCATGATATTCAGATTTTGGAACCCTACATTCTTTTAGGTAGGTAAAAGCAGCCCCAGAGTGTTCTCCAAAGCGGTCCCAAGTGCTCTCCAAAGCGGTCCGACAGGTTGAGATCTAAATAAACTACTGGAAAAGCGCTCTAGTAAGCCCAGGATATTGAAACTTTCGTAGCCTATGCCTGATCCCTGGATAATCTGAACACTCGAGAGGATTTATAAAAGCAACGTTCTAGGTTCAAAAAGCAGCGTTTTACGTTCAAGGTACATATTTCATCTCATTAGATTTACATAAGTACCTACCACGATTTTACTTTTGATCATAAGGCAATATTGTTTCTGTCATTTTTAAAACTAACTTTCTAAAATCATATTTATTGGGTAACACTATTCCCACAGTACCTTACGTCAAACTACTAAACTACTTTTTGGGTAGTCAAAGCAAATATTCATTATTTAGTTACAAAACTAGCATTTATGTATATTCGTTACTGAGTAGTTAAACCAAAATCTATTGACCTTGCATTCTTTGTTAACTAAGTACATAGTTACCAACCAACTTAAGTTACTGCGTAGCAGCCGAAACTTTAGTCAGTAACAGACGGTTTACACAATAATATTATTATGTAAGCGCATCCAAATTGTACTGTTTACTGAAACGGTTACGTGGTTAATTAATTTATGTCCAATTGAGCTTGTAAAATATTGTACGCGTGGATGACAGAGCGAGCACACAGAATAAGCAGCGTTTTCCATGGACCTGAGTTATGAAAAAAATATTAAACTAAAAGTTATTCGTGCAAGTTTATTTATGGAAATAGATATAATGTTTGCATGATTATTCTAAAGTGCACTCAGAAGCACTGATCTTAGGGGCAATTCCCGTATTTTTAAGAACGTATGCTAATCTCATTCGCAATCTGTCAAAAATACAATCAGTTTACATACATTTATGACAAGTTTTTGAGATTGATTGTCGCTGAGATGAGATTGCGACTTGAATTTGTACGTTTTTTAAGTAAGAGAATTGGCTTTGAAGTAATTACTGTACCTACATACAGAATAGGAGAGTATTGTTAATTATCCCAAATCAGGTCAACCCTACCTTCTTTAGGCACCAAAGTTGGTACTTTACGACATCGCAATCTTCTGGTAACGTGTCCAGACTGGTAGTATCATCGCTTCGTTGAATGTTACATAAGGCATTTTTTGACCAAAAACCAAGACAACATTCTGATCATACGAAGTATTTAGACAACCAGTCTCCGAGAAACCTTGAAAAGAAAACACGCACTTCGACCCTATAACCCTTCATGCCTTTACTCTTTACTTTATATCGGGTTCAAAACTATTATACAAAAGAGGTATGCGCACCGTTTTGGGATCTCTGAAGCGCCTGCGCAACCCATTATCCACCGTGATTGGAAGATAAGATAGAACAAGTGGCTGGAGGCAAATGTTGCAACGGGAGTACCAGAGAGCTAACTGCCCAAATAAAGTGGATTATAGCTGTATAACAAATCTCAAAAACGAAATAATTAACATATATTTTTTTTGTTTTAACATTTTCAGATACTGATATCTATCCATCACATCATTGGAGTTTCTCTTACTCGTTTACTTTTACCCTGCAAGTATTTATTTTCTCTATTGTGGCACTTCAAAATGATATATGTCTCACTCTCTTAAGCTCTCACTTTTGGATGTCAATTAATTTCTACAGATTTCTCTTACACAGCTCAAATAGTTTACCCACTATCGAAAATTGTTAATCGTTTTGGTAATCTAACCGCACTTCAAAGCATAGAATTATCCTTGGGCAGACCGTCACAAGTATAATTATTTTGGCTACGTGTTTCAGCGACTTCACATCATATCACAAGTTTGTTTGTGAATAGGGACTTCGTATTGGTTTGGTAAAAGAGCCATAGTTTTGTAGGTACTGCTGAGCCGTTTTTATGTTGAATCTCTGGATTTTCTATCAACCAAATCTATTACGATTGCTAAATTGAAAGCCAATTTTCAATATACTCAAACTACTACAACGTTTAGCAAAGGACACGGATCAAAATGTACCCAGCGGGGTAATTGCGTAACACACTAACAGTAGTAATGGCTTTCGTTTTAACAGTTCAACATCATTCAGTTAATAGTTAATAGGTAATAGGTAATAGGTGCAGCGGGCTGGTGTCCGCAACTCCACGACAATGAGCGTATTTTGCGTACGGGTGGGGAAAATCGATCATTCGATCCACCCCAGCTCCTCAAGGCCAGCAACGCCTTGATGTTACTGACCGTCTCACGTAGGGTACCTGGGTTACCGAAGTACTTTGCCCTGTACGTGGCGACCACCGGGCAGTTTAGTAGCACATGCGCCGCTGTCTCGTCATCCTCCATGCAGGCCCTGCACAGCGGACTGTCTGTTACTCCTATGACATAGAGGTGTTTGTTAAATGACCCATGGCCAGTTAATGCTGCAGTAACTGTACGCAGCTTTAGTTTATTTAGACGGAGAATCTGTTTCGTGAGGCGGCCATTCATTGTGGGAAGTGCTTCCTTGGCCTGCCTACATTCGCCTAGCTCCATCCAAAGTTTGTCGTGTTGGTCTCTGGTGCGTTTTCTTACCAGAGTACGTATGTATCCGAAGGGAAGTGGCGCGATGGGCTCAGGTCCCTTTGGTGCCATGCTACCCCCTTCTGGCAAGTTCATCGACTGCATCGTTACCTAGCGAACCGCTGTGTCCTTTGATCCATTGAATGGTTATGTTATTGAGGCTACCCACCTGGTTCATCATTCAGTTACGAACATAAGAAGCAATGGATTAGCAATATGCTTCAAAATGATACTGTTTGTGATTGAAAGTGTATTACGCAATAACGGTGCAGCTCCGGTTCTAATGATTTGTATCTTTGATTATAAAGTCAAAAATGTTGTAAAATAATATACTATCGCCATCTTTCTATATCTACCTACTAATAAATTACTAACACTTTTTTTTTTGCGTGTAAGTATACTTATAACAACCCTACTAACGGTATTTTTGTAAAAATGTATGGACGCATGTCTGAAATAAAGATAAATTATAATTCTATCGGGTAGCTCAAGGGAGAAGTTTTGTAGTCATTCAGACCATCTTTGGGCACCATTTAGAAAGGTACTGAAAGTTGTTGGAGAGGCTGAGAAAGGGAACCTACAGCAAAAACGCGGGGTACGCGTAGTCTGTCAAACGTTTAGTTAGTGATCTAGGGCTAATGGTATCTTACTGGTCGACCGTCAATCAGGAAAGTTGAGGCTGTTTCTTAGGAGAATACACCGATTATCAAATATCGATTTAAAAAAGCAATCGGTACAGTAATGGAAACACCAAATAGAGGCTACAATTCTCACCTCTGACTATTGATCTAATTCGTATTTGGAGAAAGTTCGAAATCAAATGTATCACTTGACAACAATCTGTCCTTAGACTAAAAAGTTCAAAGTAGCAATTATGCAGTCCGAAAACGAGGGATCCACATGTAACGGTTCCTGTTACCGTAGGCTGATAAAATTTTCGTTTTATATAGGTAATATTAGAATTTTCTTTCTTACTACCCGTTGGATGCGAGAAGCACAAAACCGGTTGAAGCGGAAGTGTTTGGGGCAGGCCTATGTCCAGCAGTGGACGTCTTTCGGCTGAAATGATGATGATATATTAGAGTATTTAGGTCGGTTTTCTCCAGTAAAAAATGAGTATTTATACAGCTTGTATTATTAAAATAGTACCTCATCACTGAAGTAGTTACGTACTTAACTATTCAGTTTTACAAAAGTATGGTTGAACGCCTACGAACTTCTCTGACCGGCAAAAGTATATTAGCCACCAGGTGGTCTACTCACTAGGCACGAAAACCTTACTTTCAGTCAAAGTTACGGGCGTTTTCTACTCCGTATCACTTGCGGACATAAGATCAGTGCGGGGCCCGAACTATTAATGAATGCCAACACGATTTGACTCTTGTCTCTACTCCCAAAGTGTAATTGCCGGTCAGAAAAATTTAATTTGGCACTTGCTTTGACGGATTAACTACTTTTGGACGGGCCCCTATCTCCGTTGACGGAGAGAAGAGAGAGAGAGAGGGAGAGCTAGAGATTACTCCCAGATACAGCTATGGGAATGGTTTCGAAAATTACTATTATTTTTACTAACATTTCAGGTACAAAATGTTAACCCCGAATTTGTTTTTTTTCTAAGAAACCTGAATTGTCTTTATTACTAGCAAAATTAAGCAACCGTATTGCAGCGTTATTTTAGTAACATTTTTGTGTTGCTGGTAAAATAAAGTTGGCAAAATTACATACTGGATGTGTGAAATATATTTACCTATTTCTACTACAGCAACACACCACCATGTTGCTGCAACAATGTTACAGATGTTTTGTTTACCACGGCTTTATAGTTGATAACATTTGGAATATTAAAGAAAATGCATTGGCTGTGCCTTCTCAGTATATTTATGAAAATCCTTTCTATGCATATAAAAATAATATCAGTAAAAAAACCCAGTTATATGGATATAACTGGGTTTTTTTACTGATATTATTTTCTGATTTTTTTTTCTGATATTTTTTTTTTTTTTTTTTTTTACATTCTGGAGAATGTAAAGCCCTGGAGCAAACACAGTCCCTGCAACCAGTCTTACGATATTACGATAACCCTAGCCATATTCAAGAACTAAGCCTTAATAAATACTAATCTTTTATGAAGCGAAAACTATTGAGGAAAAATGGCTTGAAGGTTGAGTGACTTCAGTAAATAACAGTATAAACCAACATGGCTCTCATCACTCATGATATGATTTCATCATCTCTAAACTAATATAATAAAGAGAAAAGATTTGGTTTTTGTATGTTTTTTTGTAAAACTTGATGAAATTTGCCATGACCTGGATTAGGACGATATTTCCACGGGATCGAGACTTATACGAGTGAAACCGCGGAGGGCAAATAGTTGCAAATTATTGCATGGACTTTAAGAAACTTGGACCTCTGAGTTTGTTTCGGTGTTTCCTCTCAGAGTGAAATACTACATATTACAAGTGATGAAAGTGGTGAAATAATGTTTATTCAGTAAACTTAAAAGAACGATTTTGACTACCAAGGACTGATTTTTCAATCCTCTGATTTTATTAGAAAAATAATTTTGAAATTTTGACAGTTATTTCATACAAAAACTGTCAAACGTCAATTTTATACCTTGAATAAAAGTTATCTGGCGATGGAAAAAAACCAGTCAAGTACGAGTCGGACTTGCGCACCGAGGGTTCCGTACAAATTTTTAGGCATGTAACTAAACATTTACGGTTTTCGCAATTTTTCCTTTATCTGTGCTATAAGGCGTTGCTTCGTACCAAATTTCAAGATTCTGAGCTCACGGGAAGTACCCTGTAGCTTTTGATTCCCTTGCGAGTGTCAAAATTTGCGGCATAAACGGCTGTATCTTTTGATTGCGTTGGCTTAAAAGTAGATTTTTTCACAGCTCTAAGGGTCAGTAGACCTAAGTATTTGGTATAAATTTCAGCTTGATACCTCCACGCATTCTTGAGAAAAAGGGTCTTGACAGACAGACAGACGGACGGACGGACAACAAAGTGATCCTATAAGGGTTCCGTTTTTTCTTTTCGAGGCACGGAACCCTAAAAATCAGCCTTAAACAATCTTTCAATGTCAATCTGTTTTCGTTTTCGACTGTACCTCTATCTACGTGAATAGTTAGTAAAGAAAAAAGTATGTAAGTTGCAAATTCTAATTTTAAATACGAAACCGGCAGTACTCAGCACGATTAAAACAATGGTAATCGATTATACAGGTAATTAACTGACATGTAATAAGTTCAAGTAGGTAACTATACATACATACATGACGTGTTGCGATTTATTATTTCCTTCCATCCGTATTTACAAGCGCCTGTGATTGTGTGAGTCACACTCACAGCAATCAAGGCAGTTTAGTTTATTCCTAACTAGCTGTTGCCAGCGACTTTGGCTGCGTGTATTTTGTAATTCATATTTTTTAATAAGTACAAATATCCAGGATAAATATCTATGTGTGTGTGAGTGAACGCCTGGTAAGTGGCTTGTCCAGATATAGTTCAGCCTATCTTCCATAAGACAGTGGGATGAGCCGCTCTATGGAATAGTCTCATTAATTTCACGTGCCCGCCTGCCGGCTGTTGGAGAATGGGAGAATGGTCTCTGGCTTCAGTTCAGGCACTATCGTCATCCAACATCGCTACAAGTCTGCGTCTTAGCGCTCCTTGGGGGCCTGCACATCGCTGTCAGTGCATTGGAGCAGTCGAATGCTTCGGCCACCATGGCCTATCCTGCAGCCATGCCACGCCACGCCATGGCCACTGGTCGAGTCGGATGGCAAGCCAGCATTAATGCCATCATCCGACGGGCTCTTGTCACCGCCGAGAGATGAGCAGCGGCCGGGGTACAATTTAAGAACCCAATGCTTGACACGCGACGATGGTAAGGGGCCAGATGGAATGACCATAATGCCTTGAAAGTTGGGTAAACCTTCGTTGTCGGAATCTGTGTCGACACCCTCGTACCCCAACTTCCCAGCATTCAAATCCTCCCCTAAAACATGCTCAAAAATCCAAAATACGTAATTTCAGGCCTTAAGTTAGAATGTTAGACTTTTTAAGCAAAGCGGGGTGTGTAGTTTTTAAAGATATTTTGCTTTGGTTTAGTTTCTTTGAGAAATACATACTAAGAAATACAAACTTATTTAGATCTTTGTTATTGTCTACGGCCGCCTCCAACCAACAGTTATCGTTGGAAAACCGGAAAGCAGAGGGAGCCTAAAGGTTTTCCGACGATCACTTTTAGTCGGCGCGACGACCCGTTCCGGTTCATCGAACAAAAAGTGACTTATGAATGCAGTGTTCGGGTATTCGCGCGACCATCGCTTTTGGTACAGATTCTAGAATTCCAACCAATTATATAAGTGTTTTAACACGGCTGCTAAGTGTAAATTCTTCGATTTGATTTCACTATTGGTTTATGATATCGATTTCTAAACATGATAATATAAAAATAAAAACTATTTGATGTTATTTTGGGGGTCAACGACCACTGGAAGTATGAGTTGAGAAAATCTGTTTTCCTTTTATCCTGTTTAGATATCCATAACAATCAAGTGTCTGAATATTACACAAATAAAAAAAAAAATTGCTGTCATTTCAATTGACTACACAAGCTGTCTATGACCCCACAAAAAATCATAAAAGTAAGTTATTTTTGTGTTATCATGTTTAATGATCGATACCCGATATACCCGTATCGATGTTTATCGATACGTCTGCGAAGTTTTGCTAGTTAATTTAATTTGACCCTGTACATACTTACAACTTGATTTTGATTTGCTGGAAGAAATTGATTTGGAAATAAGCATTACGTTTTGTACCAACTTTACTTTTCTTTTCCTTCCTCGTGTTTCATTTCAATGTAAATATGTATGTATGTAAATCTAAATAAATAAATAAAATTGAAGTGTCTGTTTGTAATGTCAACATAACAGCTTTTTACTAAATGCATATGAAAGTGTATATAGCAAAATATTTTTTTTTTTCAATTTTGTCTGTCTGTCTGTCTGTTCCAGCTAATCTCTGAAACGGCTGGACCGATTTTGATGGGACTTTCACTGGCATATAGCTGATGTTATAAGGAATTCATAACGAGCATAGTTTGTCCCGGTAGAATGATCTCGTGGGATAATTTACGACATAATTTTCGTTCAATCGATGTATCTAGGGCAGTATGTCTTGTATTTCATTGGTTCACTACATTTGTAAATAACACAAACCAAAATTAGTTCCGAAAACCAGACGAAGTGACAATGCCCCCATTGTTTTAAAAGCAGGAAATCGGTTTGAACCAGACGACCTTATGTGCATTTAATGGGACATGCAGCCGGATCTTAAATTACTTATTCTAGATTTTCATGGTAGGTAAGTAAGTAGTAGGTAGTTATTTTTACCCGTGAAATCTTATACACGTGCAGTAATTAAAAGGCTAACCTCAGAGATGAAAGCGATTGGGCACCTAGTAATATGTATGAAATAAAAGTCGGAATTAATCAGAAATATATAAACCATTGTTCAAATTCTTTCATTAGATATTTCAGTTTATACATTTTGTAATGAAAATGATTTACAAACATATATCCTCAAACATTGTAACAGCCTAAATCAGGTCTTTCTACGATTTATATATAATAGTAGGTAAGAATCACTTCCATTTCCGCTTACAAAGACATTATAAGGATAAGATTTTTTTATGTTTTTTAAACTATTAGCCTTCAAAATCCAGCTTATCTTACGCTGTTGAATGAGAAATCGTAAATTAAGATTTAAATAAAAGATGTCTTGTAAACAACAAACCTTTTGCTAAAAGCGGTAATAAATTGTGGGTACGGCAATTTTTTTGTATTCTTATTTTTTGTTAGTGTTTTATCACCTTTCTGCTCGCCTATTTTTTATAAGTTCTGCTTTTATCAACTACAGATTTTATCGTTAAAAAACACATTTTTGATCGTCTATGTTAAGCAATAAAATCGATTGGTCCCTTTTTGGTGAGCATTGTTTTAGAAAAAGTATTTGTTTAACTTAACTTATTGCAATTTTTTTTTCAGATGAAATCGTGTATGTACGTTTTCACCAACATACTTGTATGCCTGTGATTTTTCTTATACATTATGAATATAGATAGATAGATATACTTTATTGAACACGAAAATAAAATTAATGGATATAATTAATTTAAACAGTGTGTTTTTTTAATACGTACTTTAACAAAATTGAATGACATTGTCATGAATATGGAGTATGTAATGGAATGACTAATTTACAATATATAATGAACGAAAGGTTAATAGAAACAACCCCTTTTCCTCGATGTTAAATTCAGATATCATAAATCATACATAACAGGCAAAAGTATCGTTAGCGATGTTTTGTTTTTTAATATAATAATGACGGGTACACATTGGGTAGAGCACTGGTGACTCTTTGGTAACTGCTGCGACTTACGAGCTGTAGATCGTAGGTTCGAACCCAGACATTCGCTTTACTTTGCGTAAATTATTTCATCAGTACTATCCTCAAAACGGTGAAGGAAAACACCGCGAGGAAACCGGCATGGCCTAGAATAAAAAACCCGCACTGGGCCCGCGTGGTGGATTACGGCCCACTCCCTCTTACGGAGAGGAGATCTGTGGCCCAGCAGTGGGAACATTATAAGCTGATAATGTTTTGTACAGCTTGGAGAAAAGTAACGTGTATACGTGAACACACATTAACCGTCCTAATTTGTGCAATGGAACACAAGATACAATACAATAACTAGGTGGATTTGTTTCTTCGTGTGCTACATTTCTTGCTACGGTTCACCTATAACCGGTGGGATAAGAAGCACTTGTAGAATTGAAAGTTATTCTGGATGATTAAATCGAACAAATACGTTTGCGTCTCCTTCAGAAGTACACAATAGAGGAATCGTAGGTATCTACGTTTTATATATACGTATATCTTCGGTTTAATCTAAGTCTTTCACTATATTTCCCTCTATCTACGTGTGTTTACAATATTTTGCACTTAACAATCGGAAAAATCAAAAAGATATGGCCAGGTTTAATTAATAATGAATATAATATCAGTAAGTTCTGTTAAATCGTACCATTTATTGATATTTTTTTATTGTCGTGATAACAAGTAGATATAAATATTGTTCATGATACTTTACCTTTATCTATGCATTTATACTTATCTGATTACGTAAAACATCCTGTCAACGCTCCTTTAGAAGCAAGGCCCAGAAACCATTCTCAAATAGTAAGTGGACTCAAGGATTCAGTAGTTACGACTGTTAAAAGTGGCCAAAGAGGAGACCCTAAATTATCTAATTCAAACAAAGCGTAAGAATGAACTCATTCAATATACTGAGTACTTTAGTCTATTAATGTCAATCCGTATCCGTCTCTGTACGGAATATTACATAGAAAATAAGATGAAGTTGAAAAGTAAAAAAATAAGGTACCTACCTAGTATGTAAAAGAATTACTGCGATGAATATATAGTAACAACAAACAAAAACAATGACATGTAATGACCTCGGCTTATGACTTTAATTAATTCTTAATGCTTATAATACAATTTGCCAGATACTTTTACAGATTGGGCAATTCTCGTAATTTTTTAAGAACGTTCACAGTTCGATCTCAGTCTCAATCTGTCAAAAATACCTCTAATTACCCTACATTTTTGACATTGATTGTCGCTGAGATTGCGACTAGATTTTGAACACTTTTAATTGCGGGACCTGCAGGTAATTTCTAGGCACTGTAAACAACAGCAATAAACCGTTTCTTATAAAAAGCCCCACGTCGACTACAGGGACATTTGCCTTATGATAATAACATGATAGTTTACAGGCTTATGTTAAATATTCCTCGTATAGTAAGTTGACCTCAGAATTTCCTTCGTGTAATCGGTAATAGTGTATTTGTTATTCAGTGTGGACTAAATATTCTGTTGTAAGTTGAACTTTGGAGTAAGAAGTTATGACTACTAATTCTGATTTACATTCGGAACTGCTTCAATAAAAAACATTGTCTGATTATTTGTTTAGATAAGGCAAATTGTGACGGATGCAACGGATGCAAAGTGCAATACACAACGGTATCTTGAATTGGTTGTATCGTTTGTTTTCTGGATGAAAACTTTGGCTTTCCTAAATCCACATGCAATGAGCAAGTTGTGAGAAGGACTTCTTTCCTTTTCGCGTATTTCTTCAGGGAACATAAAAGTGTTCAATCTGTTATATTTTAATGATAGGAATACACTTTATTTAAACAAAATTTCTTATACTAAGGCACAGTCCTACTAAGAAACATAATTTTTACAAATCAGTTAAAACTTACTTTTCGGTATCCGAATATTATGGAAAATAAGTATTTTATCATTTTTATGTCAGCGTCGGGATTTGAAGTGTTATAAAAAGGTATAAGTAAGTATTTTAAAGAGCCGAAAACTGAAATCTATTGGATATCAAATTGCTTGCCTACCTACATAATATTACTAAATATATGGCGTTAGCTACTATTAGACGTCATTCAAGGCGCAATCTTATCTTGAAGAACAGTCAGTTGTTCTCGACCCCCGGTTTATTGGTCGTCGTTTATTATCAAGATAAGTTATCTTTGAGAAGCCAATTAAATTTGAAAACAAAGGTAACATAATAAGGCGCCACAGTGAACTCGGACAGCGAAGGGGCGCGAGGGCGCGGGGCGCGGATCTGCGCGGCGGGGAGGGGGTCACTGGCACTGGCGACTTGCGTAGGCGCAACTCCTTTGTCGCTCAAAGGATTTATAAGGTAACATTATGAGGAATCGGCTATTGTTTTATCTAAACAACGAAACATCGATATGATCGGTATTTTGATTACAGTTACTTACCTATCAGTTATTTAGATAACAACCAAAATACGAAAACAAAATGGCGGCATGTTATATTAACTTTTTAAATTTAAGTTTGTCCTTGTTGACGACATTCGTTATAAACTTAGGTATAAACAAAGTTTTTTTTGAAAACGCATATCTAAATTTGTACTAAGAGCTCATGATTGGAGCCCATTCCATACTTGGCCTATATCCGTTCGGCACCTCAATCTCTCCATTTTATTGCCCTTATTTCTTCCAAAGGTAGACACAAAGAACTGTGTTTATAGCTAATGATACTTAGGTGTGTATTTTAACACAAAATCCGGGCCTCCAAAAGGTACACGTAAAAAATACACTACACGATATTATAAGGACCTGCCTGCTGTACATCGACTTGGGATTCTCCTTGGTGGCGCCTATTTTTTGCTAACATTTTTTTGACGCATATTAAACCAAGAGTTGGCAGTGTAATAAAATGGCAACTGTAAGAAGTTTAACAGCCACTTTGGGCAGTATCCTCTACTTTATTATTACATTAATGCGTGCCCGCTTACGCGATAGAAATTCACAAGATTTTAAGGTTATAAGCACTGTTTTACAATATCAGCGGAAAAAGTCTTAAGAAGCTATGCATGTTCTTAAAAAGTATATAGCATACAGCTATTCGTTCTTTCTGTGATTTCCTGTATTTTTCCTACAAAAACAAAAAAAAAATTAGAAAGGAATACTTAAATGAAAATAATAAATAATTATGATTAAAATAACTAATGATCGTTAGTTTGACATGTTAGTAAAGTACCTAACTACCTAACTATGTTTTGAGTCTGCTTATTCAAGTAAATATTTAAGACAACTTGATTGTAACACTTGATGACGTAGTCGAATTTACGACGACTCGTAAGAATGAATTAATCTGTAATTTATTCAAAGGGAGGTGGAGAACAAAATAAATCAAAAACTCAATTCACATAAAACTTCAAATAAAAAATATACCAGTGAAATGAAATTAGGGCAACAAGTCGAACTTTTACTTGACTTACTTTGCCCTGTCACGCAACGGAAAATGACATCGAAACATAATGTCAGAGCCAAATAGGGTAGTTAAAAACTTAAATAGAAATAGCTGTTGGCAATTTCATACAACAGATTTTTTTTATTAACTAATAATTCTAAATTGGTATTGAGAAATAGTCAATATGATAATTTAGTCTCCAAGTATCATAATTCAAACATAAAATAGGAACTTACCAATCATCATTCTAAAAACACGTAATGGCTTTCCGTATCTACTATCTTGCTCAACTAAAGCCGGTGTCCCGAGACAAACGACAAAGCATCGTTTTAAGATTAACCCCATCAATTCGAGATAACTGCGCCTACTGTTCTCTTGTGTGGCCTCCTAAAATGAAACAAAAATAAGTAGTGAGACTGTCCACTTCCTCCCCAAAATAAAACGTTAACCGCTTTAATAAAACCAGGACAGTTTTAGTACTAACCGTTCCAATTGTTAAATTTATATAAAGCCTACTGAAAGCCGCTATCGCAAGTCAAAGATTCTCTGTCAATTATCTATTTAAGAGCGGCGTATTTCTAATAAATGTGATATTTGTGTACATCATTATGATCAATAAAAAGGCGAAGGAAAAGCTAACGAAGCATCTTGATTGGGATACACAATACGAACTTAACGTCGACGCTCCATTAGTGAAAGAGTTGGTGTCACGATCCGGGCTCGCACGGCTTTTAATATTTATTCCCAGTTTCGTAACCGCACCGCCACGCCATCGGCCAGTACACAAACAAATGAACGTTTATGCACAATGAATAAACAGGCGGGCTGGAATTTTGTGACGACCCACGGCGATTACACTGAAACCACTGCAGCTTTTGTCGATGAAAATGTGGAAGTTGCTATGTCTGATTGGTTATTTATGTAGGTATATGAATTGACTGTTGCTGCTGATTTTAGTCTATTTCAGTTAGGGTTTGGATCCTGAGACATCTCGTGTTTCGAAGTCATGGCACTTTTTGTAAATTTAGTTGTCTCGGGTCCCGAAACTTTTGGGTCGAAACACACTGGCCACACCACAGCGTACAGTCCCAAAATACGGATTTTTTTACTTCGAATTTGAGTACAATAGCACTTATTGCTTTTGCAGAAGAGCTATTGCAGACTTTTCGCCGGATTTGGAAATAATGGACACCGAACCTAGTACCAGTAGATCTACAGTACCTACACAAACGAACCCGACGAGACGTTTCAAAGTCAAATGGAACGGGCAATCAAAAAAATCTAAGAAAATGTACAAATTCTTACCAAAAAAAACAAGAGCGACATTAAAAAAGGTGTTCCAATTTGTTTGAGCAACCGGAAAACGTACTGAAAGCTTGGAACTACTTTATAAATCTTTAAACACAATAAAACCGACATTTGTTGAAAACGAGAGAGTGTTTTCTTTGTCCGGTGGCATTAGTACAAAAATCACAAACAAATTGCTTTTCTTACTGATACATCTGCCCCAAAATTAACTTGAATCTATTTTTATTCTAGGAAACCTCAAAGTCCCGGGATGTCCCGGGACTTTGATCGTGAGTTGTCTCGTGTCCCGAGACTTTGACAATGTCGAGATTTCCCAAATCCTTCTTCAGTATTTTACCTATGTTATCATCTGCCTAGCCTTTTCCCAACTAGGTTGGGGTCAGCTTCCAGTCTAACCGGATTCAGCTGAATACCAGTATTTTACATGGAGCGACTGCCTATCCGACCTCCACAACCGAGTTACTGGGTAATACAATATCCCTTGGTAAGAATGGTTGTCAGACTTTCGGGCTTCTGACTACCCGTAACGACCGTCAAAGATCTTCTATGAATGACAGCCGGGACCAACGGTTTGACGTTTAGTGTTTTACCTATGTATGTCTATTTATTCAAGAACATGACAGGTCGTTCTAAGACTTTTCTTAACCGGTATTTTAGAGCTGCTAAATGTAGAGTGTGTGTTAAAAATCGGGTAAGAATATAGGGTTATCCAGCATGGGGCTAAGACAGTAGGCAGTTAATAGAAGTTTTCTTACTAATGGATACATGAAGCTATTGATGCGTGTTGGTAGTATGCAAACTTTGGTGTCAGGGTAATGAAAAAAGTTAGATGTACGATAAAGAATAAATAAGGAGATAATATATGAAAGACCCAGAAAATTAATATTTTATTGTGAGAAGTGAAATCTAACTTTGTCAGTAATACTCAGTAGGTACCTATCTACCTAATTATTCGAGGAGTACTTAATGATGCAAAGACTCAGGAAAACAAAAACTGAAACACTAAATTAACCAAAAAACGAAATCAATAATGAAAATTTCCCTTTTCTTATCTCCGCCGTTTTTGAGAACAATGCCGCCTAAACTGTTTAATTTACATCCGAAACAGTAAAACAAAAAAGCTAAAGTGGTGACATGCGCCGACACACCAAAAGCCTAGAGATGTTGAGAGCGTCAGGCCGGCGCGCGCATCGCCGCCGCAAAAAGAACGAATCATTAGGAGGCGCCACACGAGATCCCATTTAAAAGTATGAGAATATTTTCACAAAAAGCCTCACATTCAACTCCCAGCACATTCATTTTATGAGAACAATGAGTGATTTTTGTATTTTTCTTTAATTCTATGTCGATTTTATCCGCGGCAGCGTGGAGGCGAGCCTCTGTGGTTGTCGCCTCGTTCCGTCTTCGACTTTTTGCTATAAGGGAAGCGCGGGCGTCAGAGGCAAACGGTGGTTTTATTCCCGCGGAGGCGCTATTCCCCCGCCCCCCGCCGTGTTTGCTACCTCGCGACTTTCATTCGCCGGCGCCACATTTCACGCTCCTGACGCTCGCCGCACAGAACCTGTACATGCCATTGATGTTTCAGACAGCCGCATTATCCGATTAATTAACCACATGAGCCTATAATTATGACTACGTAATGAGTGATTTCTTTGTCCATCAAAAACTTGTCAATAAATGTTTCAATTGCTAATAAGTCATACAAACAGGTGTCAAATCCTAACTTGTTGTGAGATATCCAGTCACGTTTCCAATGGTTATTTATTAAATAAGTGAAACTAATGAGTAGCCATGCCAGGGTCCCTGATGTTTTTTGTTATTTATTTCTAACAGATCTATGACATAACATGTCGATGTGACGGCATAATGGTGCGGAGACAATGGACTTCAAGACTTGTTTATTGAGTGGATGGAGTTGTTTTGAAGTAGAGTGTGCGCAGGAGTGGAGGCGGCGTCTGGTCCGTGAGAGCCAATGATAGCCGTTCGGCGCGGTGGGAGGAACGAGTAATCATGCATTAAGACTACCACGAGCGACGTCGAGGAGATTCACCTCGCGGTAACAGCTTTACGATTCATTATAAATATTTTGTGTCACTTTGTTTATTAAGAATCTTCAAAGTACCCTTCAGTTTGCGAATGACAAGCGAGGAAACCAGTCTGGTAATGGAGACGTTAATATATCTTAAAATCATGTCTTTCATTATCCTCTTTATTATTGTGTGTATATATGCATATACACACATATGAAATTAGCCTACACGCCGCACCGATGCCGGTGCGGCGTGTACGCTAATTTCATTTATAAAATGAAGTTAGCACAAATGTTAATCTAATGGCGCAATTTCTGAGTCACCCATTCAGAACAAGCATTTACATAAATATGTCTATGTATAAGGCTTTCTGGTACCTAATTTAAAAACGTGATTAGGTTTTTACTACAAAAATGGTTAAACAATTATGCAATTCATAGTTTATAGCATCAAATGGGTTAACGTAAAGGAGTCCGAGTAAGCCGCGAAAGAGAGGATTCTTTATTTTATTTAGAATTTTAGTATTTGATGCATCATGATTTCATTGAGAGAAGACTTTCAAACCTAGGAAATAGTTCTGCAAGTTACGCGCAATGTGTCTAACAGTCATATTTTATCAAAGAGCCCTTAGATTGACATATAACTTGTAGGTATGTATAGATATGTAAATAGACGACTATAAAGCACTACTACCTATCCAATATCAGAAAGCTTCGTAACGTACTGTGCTGGGTAAAATTGTGGAGACGCTGCAATAAATACATTATTTAAATCGAACTTTACATAAGCAACTGACATGGTTAATTGGTCATCATCAAAATTTAAATACATAGGTGATAGCATACATAATTGTAAGTAAATGTCGTTGAGACTACTTAACTAGATATAACCGCAGCGTTTCCGCAACGCTATAGCAGGTAAAGGCGTAGCCTCGTCAATTGCTGACAGTCTACGTGGCTTCTGCATCCATGCGGTGCCTCCACAACGTCTACGCGGGGCTTTTTTTTTTTTGAGGATGTAAAATCATCAAATGACCCCTCCCGCTCTGGGTGGAGCAGAAGGGAGTGCCAGACTCTTACTGACTAAAACCCACCCGTGTTCCTTCCTTAGCCCTTTATGTACCAGGGCAGCGGTAACCCTTTCGGACGATCCCGCTACCCCGGCAGAACTACGCGGCGCTTACTTAGCGTATACGCAGCTTATTTTGTAGGCATCATCTTTTTCTTTTGTAACTCCGACTTTCGCACAGAGCTACAAAAGAAAGTACCCTGAATAATTTCAGTTAAACTAATCTGTGACGAATAATGCTACAAATCAATGAAGCAACTATATTTTATTCTATTTTATAAACTAAGATGTACTCGTTGATGTATATTCTTTCATATCTATATTTACAGCGACCATAAGTTAAAAATGCATATTTACGATATTACATTCAAAGTACTATCCACTTTGTATGCATTTTGCTGTGTTGTTCAAGTTATCGAACTTGTTTTCAGTGGGTAGGTGTGGTTTTTGTAGGCAAAGCTTTATGGAGACATTATGGGCAAGTTTCTTTGAAACAGACAAAAGCTATTTGATTATAAAATAAATTGTAACTTTGTGGCTAAAACTATGTATCGATTCAAAAAAACGGAAAAAACGGTAGACACTTCTGCTGTACTTGCAGCAGACCATGGCTACGTGGGGTCCTTAATAAAGTATGGTATTATATTCTGGGGCAATTCCACCAATAAAGACATTGCATTCAAAGCGCAAAAGCGGTGTATTAGGGGTATGTTTAAAATCAACCAGACTGATAGCTGTAGGCCGTATTTTGTCAAATATAATATATTGACATTGCCGTGTGTCTACATTTACGAGATTGCTAGCTTCGCAAGAACTAACAAACATCTTTTTGATAAGTATAGAAGTAAGCGGCACGGTGAAAAAATTTGTTGCAAATCTAGCAAGACGGCCTTATATACCAAAAGTATTTTCAGTATGGCACCGCGTATATACAATCACTTACCAAAGACTGTACTAGAAGCTCATACCATCGATGAATTTAAAAATAAATTAAGAAGAATCTTGCTATTCAAATGTTATTATTGTATTCAGGATTATTTAATAGAGGATGTAAGGACATATTGTACTCAGAAATAATGGTGATGATGTGACATGTGATTAATACACTGACTAATTATTTATGTATTATTATTATTTTAACATTTATTTACAATTATATCTTGACATTCTCATTATTTTAATTATTCTAGAGACATTGTGATTTGCTAATTTTTAATTTAATTATTATTTACCACAGTGAAATTACCAAAATTATTTCATTAATTATAAATTATTGTTGCAATGAATTTCTATAATAAATAACAATGTTGTGATACAGTCAAAGCTTGAGATTTGCATGCTTCAAGGCGTAATATGGCTGAACTCTTTTCTATTTTAACAACTTTATGTAATTACCCATATTAGCAAATAAATTATTTTGAATTTGAATTTGAATTTGAATTCAAATGACTGGCTCGATGTATAGATAATCCCATTGGACTACTCGCTGTACTGATGGTGTGCTATGCAAGATAAATCCCTCTTTTAACATAAACATCACGCTAATGATACCAAAATCAATGGAATGGCGTGGAGTAATGTTGTTTAATTTCGCAAAAATGTGAAGTAAGATAAGTACGAGCTTAATTTTTGCAGTGGCTCCATTCGATCATTGAAAAACTTCGAGTAGTGACATAGACGCTGATTCATTCCGAAATCAGTCCGGTGTGAAATGTATGAAAGTCTAATATATAACCGTCTGGTGTCCGCCACTCCACGTCCATTGGTTGGTTATTATTAATTCTGTGCACTGACTGGCTTTTGACTGTCTACTAAGACTATTAAAACTGTGATGACTCTATGAAAATACTCGAAATAAAATCGTCGAAATACCCAGTCATTTAACGAAAAACTCTATTTATGGCAAAACCGTTTAGAAACTAAACGGTTTTGTCATAAATAGATTTTTTTGACCGTGCATCTGTCTAGCAAATGTCAATTTACCGAAAAAGGCAAAGGAATTATAACTCACTGAACTTAGAATAAAAAGTATGCTGCATCTCCATGACTCGACGCTCTGTTATAAAAAAAAATCTCAAGTGAAAATATAATGAATGGCTCAACTGTTTCATTTGTAGCAAGAGAGGAGATTAGTGCACTAATGAACGTGAAATGAAAACCATGTCCCGTCTTCCAATCCAATATTCGCATTTCGAGGCAGCGCAGTTTATAATAGATTTAATTGCCATATACCTATCATTTGTGATAAATATTTCCTTTCTACTTGCAGATAAGTTTACTGTTCTTATTTCAATTAAGTTCGGTGAAGTTGCAAATGAGTTTAAATATCACTCAAACACCCGAAGGCTTATTGTACAATAGTTTCCAGTTCTGCTGGATCTTGGCTACTAATTTACTCAAACCAGGAAATACACCGCTGTGCAAAGTTGGTAGCGTGATGCGGATAACCAAACTTTTAACTTCATTCATCTGTGTTAGAGATACTTATATTCAAGATTTATACTTATTAGCTACAAATGCGACTAGTAAGTTCTATATACACTGGCCTGCAAAACTAAGTATCACACTTTTTAAATGGCAATAACTTTTTAAGTACACATGATATACTTTCGAAATAAAAAGGATTTGAAAAAGAGTTTAATTTTGTATAAAAAAAACTTCATAGTCGAGAACCGAATTATGAAATGGCTGAAAAGAGCTTTAAAAACCAAAATAATTCTTCTCGAATTACAATTTTACGATAAATTTTTTTGTATCTGTTTTTGTTTTAACATAAATTTTATTCATTATGCCTCTTTCACCTGAAGAATGTGTTAGGATCATGACTTTTCTGGAACTAGGCATCAGTATGCGTCGTACTGCAAGAATGGTGGGTGTGACGTTACGAACGGTCCAGAAGGTGAAGCGAAGGTACGAAGAGACTGGAAACCATCTGAGGAGACCTTGTAATAGCAGACCCATATATTGTTTTCACTGTTTTGAAAAATCGCCACCTTAATGCAGTTGAAGTCCAGCAACAGCTTCTTCAGACCCGAAGTGACTACATTAGTGACAGTACAGTGAGAAGAAGACTTGTTGAAGCAAATCTGAAACCCCGAAGACCAGTGAGTGGCCCCAAACTCGAGAGAGAGCATCGAGTAGCGAAACCGCGATACGCCCGAGAACACATACAGTGGGATGAAGAAGATTGGTCAAGAATTTTGTTCACTGATGATTCTCGATTCTTACTTTACACTTGTGATGGAAGGCGAAGTGTCTGCCGGCGGCCTGGTGAGCGATACCTTAAAGACTGCTTCTCAGAAAGAGTCCAGTACGGTGGAGGCAGTGTACAATGTACATGTATGGGCTGGCATATCTTCAGAAGCTCGCATAGAGTTAATTCCGTTAGTGGCCATAGACAATGGCACTCTGACTGGTGAAAGAAATGCCCAAGAGATTCTCAACGAGTATGCAGGGCCGTATTTAACAAATAGGTATGGGTGATGATTCGATGCTGATGCATGATAATACACGGCTCAGGTTGTGCAAGAGTATATTCCGGAGGCCAAGCCATCAAGAAGTCCTGAAGGCCATTTCTTGTAATTTAAAACGTTCAAAATCTAGTCGCAGTCTCATCTCGGCGACAAACAAATGTCAAAAACTTGTCAATATTAGAGCAATTTTTGACAGATTGAGACTGAGATCAGACTGTGAACGTTCTTAAAATTACGAGAATGCCCCTCTGATCTCAACCCGATTGAGCACGCCTGGGATGAGTTAGGGAGGCTAGTCAGAAGCCGCAGACCATCACCTACCACCCTCAGGGCACTAAAACAGGCCCCGATTGAAGAATGGGAGAATATTCCCCAACATCGGCTCCGAAACCTCGTGTTCAGTATGCCAAAACCGGCTTGAAGCTGTAGTCAGAGCCCGGGGAGGCAATACCAGTTATTAAAAATTAAATAACATGTAAAACATACTTATAAATATTAATTGAGTTTTTTGACACTAAACTAAAAACGGCTATTTTTATTGTTTTATCTTTTTTTTTAAGTTAAAATTGTTACTAATTTAATAAAATTTACTAGTTTCAAAGAAAGCTGATAAAATTTGCTGTAAAACGCTTTTTATTTTAAATCTGTAACTTCTATAGTTTAGACCAAAAAAATTTAAAGTGTAGTACTTAGTTTTGCAGGCCAATGTAGTTTAATTAGTCTGTTTTCTCAAATGTTTGTCAGAAATGTTATGCAAAATTGTGCACACATAATCAGCCTGTGATGTTCTCACTGCTTGGATACAGGCTTCCTCTCGGTGAGAGTAAGTGGGCTTTAATCCTGCACGCGGGCCCAGTGGCGGATGTCACATGTCTTCGAATTTTTGGTTCTAGGATTTGCCGGTTTCCTCACGATGTTTTCTTTCGCCGTTTTGAGAGCAGTGGTGATAAATTATAATTCAAAATTGTGCGCTTTATCAAAATAAATTTTATAGTAAAAGCGATAGATATTCTAAGATCATGTCCAATTTAATGAGCTACAAGAAAACGGTGACTGAATTAGGTTACCGTTTTTGTTAGCCTGATAGGCTCGAGCTTTCTTAGCCCCGAGGCATAGACTGCTTCATGAACATCAAACAAGATTCTATGGCATTATATAATTTATCAGACGGTAATAAAACCTCACCATAATTTTTCTGATAGGTATCACTAAAGGCAACCATTTTAAAATTATAGTTTGATGGGTAGGTTTTCGTAATATTAGTATAAGAAGTGTGGCCACCTACTGGGCTCAAACAATAAACAATATCGAAGAAGAGTAGGTACACGAAATGAAGAAGAAGTATAGGAATATAAACATTGTAACCACAAAACTGTGACTGCAATGTATACGTAAACAACCCCTAACTAAGCTGAACAGCTTAGTGATTGTATACGTAAACCAGTGTATCAGATATATAGGGTCTTAGACATTTACCGTATGGAATGTAGATGTTTACACCATATCTATGTGTATATATATTGTCTGCAGTGTTTATTTAGCGCTTTAAGTTATATTATGTTAGGCTTCTTTGTAAGTTGGTATTTTGTTAATGAAAATTCTACGTTTTCAAAACTCATTTGAAGTTTTCACAGTGGAAGATACAGATTTCTTCATCGAAGTAAACGATAGCTTCGTTCAAAATCATTTACAATATTAACTATGCTAACAGTGAGCAAGTAAACGAAGCATTACCCGAAAGTACTTATATCTCAGCAATAGTTCGTCAGGCCTTAATCTTAATTACGCACATTTAGATTAAGATTTTCCGTTTTAATTGAAACAATGAACTAAGCTAGCACCGCCACTACAAGTAACGAAAGGATACTTAATTAATATGGTTGAAATTCTGACAAGCTTTGCGATTAATTTTTAAAATAAACGTTCCCCGCTTTCTTTGCCTCTGTGTGTGTCTAATATGTACATGTTCGCTAAACTATTTCTTAGTTCAGGTTTTCGAAAATCAGAAGAATCTATAACAAGAATAAATTATTACTTCAAGTTTTTTTTATATAGCTTGTAAAACTGTGAACCTAGTACATATCTACAATGGGTTGGTTTTAGAATAAGATAAACTTTGAAATAAATAGGATGGTGAGTGGAGGGTGATAGAATATATAGATATATATAGTTCTAGTAAAAACCTTGCAATTTTTTTTATTAATTTACATTTTCAAGTGATATCGATGCAACTGAGCAAGTGACCAAGAAATACTATAATATTTTATGTAACTTTTTTACAATTTGATGCTTTTTTTTTTAATCCATCAGGTAGCAAATGGTCAGCCGGTCTATTCTGTAAAATTCTTACTGTGAGAACTACTGTGAAGTGAGCTGTCATTCCACCTGATACTAGGGATTGACACTAAAGACAGCTCACTGCACTTAGTATTCATGTTTAGATTTTTACAGAATAAATTGGATGGTGTATGTATAACGGGAAGCAGTTAATGAAGCATGAATGCATACAATTTTTGAGTATGGAATTTGTTAATCAAATACTTTCCACAGGAACATTGTTAAAATCTACACAAATTATCACAACACAACGTTCAGATACGAACATAACAATAGTTTAATAAATAACCATAGTTTTCCTTTGAAATTTTTCGATAATCTCGTACTTTATTTGACTGCCTTAATTTGTCCCCTAAAAGGAAACCCCAACGGCACACTCATCGGAAATTCTAATTGGATGGGAAAATAACATATTTTATTTTAAGGCGCTCGTTAAAAACGTGCGCACTGTGTAGTATGAATTATAACGGGAATCGTCTGGTAATAAAAACTGTCGTTCGATATCGGCAAGGCATAAATAAGCGTTGTCGGGTAGCGCTCTGGTACATCGTCGATCCCTGATTAGGCGTGCGTCGCGTGACAAACCCCTATTTGTTCGATCATTGTCTTGGCCTGCATCCTCGCGCCATCAAAACAAACTGGAACACACACAAACTGCCAGCTACAACGTTCTGCGTTTAGCTATAAACGCTATTCAAATTAATAAAGCGACTGTTACGTACGTACTTGATAATGGCGGGTGTTGTTCTAGAAGTATTCTCGATATTAGGTCCCTAACAATTGATTTTAATGTAAGTACAATCTCTTCATATGTTGTCAAACACACGTCAGTAGCAATAGTAATGGTAATAGTGATTTTATTTCCAAACTTCAGTATACGTTACATGAATGTGGTCTCGACCCCTGAACTAGGACATCCTGTATGACAGGGGTCGAGGTATCTCTAGTGACATGGATCATAATGGGAAGGGTTAGTCTATATAAAATTTACACGTTGTTTTTACAATAATTAATTAAAATAATAAGAAAATATAATAAAATAAAAATACAAAAACCAAGATAATAAGTAATACGAGCTGGTGTCCGCAACTCCACGTCAATGCGCGTATTTTGCGTACGAAAAAAATAAAAAATCTTATAAACATTTTTTTTTAAATCATAATTAAAGTGTATTTTCTAAAATATACTCTGTTTATAGCACTTGAACTACGAAAACTACACTTACTGCTGTGATTTTTAGGCGCTGTGAAATGCAAAATAACCACTGCCAGCACCACCATCCAAGTGTGGTTGTCTATTATATTCAATTGCAGAATCTATTTTGTAATCCTCTACTTGTGCGCCAAGTCAGGTACACATCCATTCTCTTCCTGAACAGAGTGTGCCTGGCGTTATCATTGATGGAACCCTGTTCAATGAATATATTTCAAATAAATTGTCCTTGCCTGTTTAAATGAATCACCTACCTACATAACACGATGTTTAAATCAACTTTGAAGAAAAATCATAAGAGGTACGATAAAAGTAGTCGTAGTAAAAATATGCCTAAGTGAACCTAGACTTTGCGAATCGCCAAGCTCTCTTCTGTTAAAATTATAACATACATATTTACTGACGTTGTGGGATGTTAAGCTTAGAGCAGGCAACACGCACTTTGATGTTGAAGACGAAGCTTATAATTGTATTTTTCCTATAGATTTTTTGTCCTTGATATGTTTTTAGTCTACTGCTGATTATCCTTACAAACTGTGTTACCTACTTTGAAAGCTCAATTCTCAACATGAAAAGTAAAAAGTGTGTTTAATACACTGCATTGTGAATCTAAAAGCGGTATAATAAGAGCTGCTTTTTAAGCAAGTGTGTTGAAAAAGTGTACTATATTCTTAGCCCAATTTCTCACCACTCAGATGGCACTTTCTTCAGTGCACATCTCATCAGTCATATCCGGGTACTGATGCAGAGGTGTCAGAGCCCAGAAGACAAAATGATGTGAGGCCATGGTTTCCACATGTAAGATTGTTGAACTGTTTAAAAGTAGTATTTGCTTCGGACCAACTCTGCAAGTCGGTTGGCTGTGATAAACTTGGTAAAGTGTGATGAGGATCCAATTTTGCGGAACACGAAACAATTCTGTACGAAGTTGTTTTCTTATCAGATATCGCACCTGGCTCGAGGAATGCCTCGAGTGAGATCAAATCCAGGAAGTTGTTTTGACTCTTGAGGCTCTGTTGACCAGTGGTTTTGTTTCTAGTATGATGTCATACAATTCAGGCTTTGGAACTTTTTTCGACTTGCGAACCGGTGGATCGATTTCATTCAATAGGTGTAGAAATCCCTGAGTCATGATTCATCGCTGTATACACCAACTGCTTTATACGAGCTGAACGACTCCATACAAGAAATGCTTGATCAGGTGCAGAGTAACAAAGAGCTAATCCCAATCACAGGTATTGTGGTAAGGCTCTCATTGGCCTCAAAATGCCATTTGAACGTCATTGAACGGTTTAAAAAGGCAATGACATAGAGTAACGAATTATATTAAAGAATATAATAATATTATCTTTTTCAACAGCTATAAAAGGTTATCTACTTGGGAAGTTTTAGTTAATTAGCTATCTATTTTTAATTAGGTATTTGTGTCTCATTTAATTATAAAACAGTGTGAGTAATTTTTACTATGTTACCAATGAATGAATCAGAATACATAATCACTATTTTTATACAATAATTAAACAGGTTAATTTAAACACAGGGGCAATTCTCGTAATTTTTAGAACGTTCACAGTCTGATCTCAGTCTCAATCTGTAAAAAATACCTCTAATTTCCCTACATTTTTGATAAGTTTTTGACATTGGTTGCAAATTGTCGCTGAAATGAGAATGCAACTAGATTTTGAACGTTTTTAATTACGAGAATTGACCTTCAGGTAGGTGCTCAGTGCAAATAAATATTTATGTCCATCTTGATTGTGGTAGCTGAAAACGTCATACATACGCATTCGTAAATACTCGGAAAGGCTAAGGAAACGGAATTGAATCGACATAAAATATCTATAGACGGCAGGCGCACGTGCGTTGCGTGGTAATTAAGCGCCGCACAGAGCCATCTATTGGGAAGGAACATCATTAAATTAAACAAATAAGTGCTGTGGAAACCAAATTGTGCGCCTTAAAATTATCTCGAAGACAACATGAATTATGAATAAAATATAAATATTTCCTCACTCGGTTTCGTCTCGTTAAGTTCCGCTTATGCGCAAAGTTAATGAGCCAACCCAAGACAGAACAGTGCTCAACCGTTGGTGTAACAATTTCTAATTTATTTTATATTGGGTTTTTATTTAATTTATTCAGTGTGAGAGAAGTGGGCAGGTTTCCGATGCTTGTTACGATACGATAATCTCGGCTTACAGGATGTTTGTGGCGATTTAATTGGCACTCGAAATGCTTCGACGTTTTTGCGCCTGCCTTTTATTGCAGGCTAACGAGAAATGAACATAGTTATGTGCAATATACTGTCCCTTGCATGACTCGACTGCTGATGAGTTGCCTGTCTAGGAGCAATAATATGTCACGTTTAATAAAAAATAACCTCGCTTCGCATTCAGTTACATAATTATTTCTTAATTAATTTTGATCCAGGATCGATGTTAAATAACTGGTGTTAAAATTCATACTAATAAAAAAATTATGGTGATTTATTCATCTTTTGTCATCCTATCCCATCATAAAATGCAACGTTTCATGGAAATGGATTTCAAAGCATAAAGAAGTTATGTCTTTTCAGTTTAAAACACCTTAGCTCCCAGAAATGACATTAAGATACAGAAGTCCAGGGCAAAGATTCCAGGAAAAATTTACCTAGCTTGTCCACATTTTAAATATTGCTTTGAATGGAATAACAAATGTATTTGTGTATACTCAAATGAGCCAAATAAGTATGTAGATATCTAGTTGGTATTCTATTCTTTACACTGCTATTTGGTTGAAGATTTGGTTTAATTTTCCAGGTTTTGAGCGGAAAATTCAATAGTCAAAGAATAGTCGGTCGTGTGACGTAGGTATGCTAAAATAAAGATACAATCTTTAATTTTAGCATGCCTACGTCACAAACGAAAATCTTATAATGACCAATTATTATTGTTTACGTTTTTGCTAGCGTATTTACATGGACGTATCTCGCACTCTTATCTGGTAGCAGCTGGATGAAAGTTGCCGAAAATCGAGATGAATAGCGGGCAATAGAAATAGAATGGCCTATAGCAGTCCACTGCTGTCCAGCAGTGGCCTGCTAAAGGCTGATGATGATGATGATCTCATACTCGAACATAAACTGAAATCAATAGTTCTTTACGCACGAGTTCGTAAGTCGAAGTTTGTAACACACCAAATGCCTAGTAATTATATATTAATAAGTAATTTATAAGTATTTAAATGAAATAAAGGAAATTAATAATTATTTTAAGTACAGTATTTTTTAATAATAACAATAAAATGTATTTAGTTTGGTTTGGACTGTTATATTATATTGCGGTTAAGCCATTCAATTAAACAAAATGACTTTTTGAGACATTAAAAAAGCAATTAGGTACCTACTGCTTTTTATTTTTAATAACAAAGACAACACAATAACACGCTGGAATCTTTGTTTTGTTGAAAAAAAGGCAACAATTTAATTACCTATCTGATCTTGCAAAAGTATGTTATAATGATATCGTTACTTTAAATCAGCGACACCCATTTTAGTTTGCAGTTTCCTCAAATTGAATCTCATGTGTCTCCGACGTTAAAAAGCTGATGGAAAATCAATTTATTAAAGTGGATGCTCCAAGGTAGCCCGCGAAATTCTAAATTTCTTACGTTTTTTGCAATTTGCTGGTCAGTACTAAGTTGTACGTTGATTAAAATATGATTCGCGGCCGTAACAAATATATATTTACAGAATTATAATCATTGAAGTCATCAACACAACTCTGTAAGATCAAGTAATCCTACTACTGAAAGACTATTTCATGAAATCTTGACCTTTTAGGATTAAGCTAACTTAACAAGTTGTATTACTGATTCTAATGATTATAATTCTGTAAATACATATTTGTTACGGCCGCGAATCATATTTTAATCAACGTACAACTTAGCACTGACCAGCAAATTGCAAAAAACGTAAGAAAATTTGAATTTCGCGGGCTACCTTGGAGCATCCACCTTAAGACATACACGTTAGCAGTTGGAACATCGTAGGCAGATAATCGGAAACCCTTTTGGGATCAGCTACAATTAAATAAGCTATATTGTCACCTACGTGATATTTTCTTGAGATACAAGATAAGGGAAAACTGTAAGAGTAAAGAGTTAAACTTATTTTTTGGGAGAATGACTAAATACTAAAATTTTAGGATCTGGCGGTATCCTAATGGTGACTGAGGCACCTACCTGTCCTGTTTTGTTGACTGGAGACGGTGACGAGAAGGATGTTGATGACGACACAGAACGGTGCACCTCGTCCGACGTTGATTCAAAGCTTTTCAAGAAGGTCAGTGTCCATTTCGGTGTGTATAGGCGTCGAGTAACTTTTCAGAACATTATGAAATTATGCAGCTATCGTTGCTCAACAGTCAGTGCTGTAGTTATATATAGTTGTTATTTTTCCTAGATTACCTTATTTATAGCTTAAACCGTTGCCTCGTGTTTGAAAAAAAAAAGAAAATGTGGAAATTGGTAATCTGAACAGAAATCGTCAACACGCAGGCTAAGCTAGATTGCAAGTAACGCTGATTTACTCTTTGAGCATTACCAATGTGTACGAAGTGTCATTTGTCCTTTTTTTTTTTTTTTTGTGGATGGGAAATCATCAAATGACTCCTCTCGCTCTGGGTGGAGCAGAAGGGAGTGTCAGACTCTTACTGACTAAAACCCACCCGTGTTCCTTCCTTAGCCCTTTATGTACCAGGGCAGCGGTAGTCATCTGTCCTGCAGTGGAAAAGTAATAGCGCGTATATAGGACCTGTGGATCCGTACCTTTGCTGAACCGTCATTAAAGCCCATTTTCATTAACACTAGGTGACATTTAAACTAATGCGTAAATACTCGTAAAAGTGCGCTGTTGGATTTTCAACGTTCGGCGCTGAACCGAGCGTTAGTGCACTGTACCAACTTAATACCTGATTATTATTCCTAAACAGAAAAGCTAGAAAGAAGCTGTTCAAAAATGCAAAGATATATCAATAACAATAACAACAGCTGGCGCTGTTTCTATCAAGACCTTAGAATACAATCATTCTATCAAAGAATCAATAATTAATCAGTTACGTGTGAAAAAAAGGTAATTAATAGCTGTATCTACAATGTTTAACTCACAACATTCTGCGAAACAATAAATGGTGAAACAGGAGTCTCTCTGTTTACGTTACACATTACCTAATTAGGTGTTGCTAAACTTGACGTTAGCGAAAACGGTCATTTCATGCAGCATCAATGCTATGAATAGTCAAATAAATATCTAATGTAAAGAATGGACTTGTTCACTGGTCTGCCCTGGACTCTAAAATTCTGACGGATATCGGTTTGCCTAAAATAAGAATGGCCAAGACGTCTTTAAAAAGAACTGACCCGACGCTTGAATGATTTATTGTTAGACCAACGAATTTTGCAGGGCATCTATCAATGCAAAAATCGATTAGAATCTTAACGATTAGTGAAAAACGATAAGTTTACTGTGGAAATCTATAGCGATTTAATGTAAAATAACCTAAATTCATAAGTAATAAAATCCTCCGAATACAGCATGAGAAATTGTGTGCAGGTTTTTTTTTAAATTTATTTTATCTAGTCACTGCGTTGCTTCTTTTAATCTAAGTGCGGTAAAATCTATCAGTAGGTAATAAAAAATAATCATGTTTAATTCAACATACATTTAATAGGTATTTAATGTGTACTGTATTTTTTTTTTATTTACAAAATTGTCGACCTATTCGTAGCAACGTAGCATTGTGCGACGTGGTGCTACGTGGCGCTACGAATAGGTTATCGATTCACTTCCTGTAGTACTAGCGTAGGAGTTAATATGTACTTAGGTCACCGGTTTTCATAAACTGGTCTTCGATCTATATATTTTTTAAAAATTCGTTCTCAGTAGAAAGAGATGCAAGTAACGTGCTGTAGCAAAGCCAAGGATATCTGCCGTGATATTAAAAACAAAGGAACACTCCTTTTTTGGACATAAGCAAGATCTTTTATGCAGAACATTTGGTATTTATTAGTATAGTTAATGTCAATTGATGGTACCTGCCTGCCTATTTTTAGAGTTTAACGAAAAAACGTTAATTTTTAAACAAATTACCAATTAAATTCTTATTAATTAGTAGGATTATGTCATGGTTACTTCTTTGCTTTTATTCGTTAGGGTTTTTACCATGAGTTCCAATTTCTTGGGATCTTCTTACTGCACAATATCTTCTGCGAATCAGAAATGGTTCAAGCAGCTACCGTTGATGTTAAAAGTGTATTCATCCAGTCTATTTGTCTAAAGATACTTTTCAGCACAACATTAAACGACTTGGGGGATATTGGGTCTCCTTGTCTGATGCCTCTGTTTATAGGAAAGGATCTCCTTTCGTATCCAGTTTTACGCGGCTTTTACGCTTACTGTAAATGGTTTTTATTAGTTCTATTTAGGTTTTTCCGCCACTCCTTGTTCTTTAAGTCTAGACCAGATATATTTCTAGTGCAGACTGTCGAACGCTTTGGAATAGTCGATGAATGCAATGTCTGATAAATGATTTTATTTTGTAAGTAGGTTTGTACAAACACTTTTACACGTCAATCATATTTTAAAACTAGATGAGGTCGTCGTTTCCTATCTGACTAGTCTGAGAAGAAAGGCCGAAACAAACTCAGAGGTCGCAGTCTCTTTTAAAGTCCAGACATAATTTTGGTCAGATCATATGAAGACCATGTAGATTGATGTCTGAGATGGTGTTTTGTAGAAAGAACCAAACAGTTTGAGAGGGCCTGTCCAGTCAGTGCACGCATTTGATGAAGGACTTCTGATATTCATTGTATTTTTCCAAGACTTAATGTTTATTTCTTCTAATAAATATTATCTAGGCATGTGGCACTAGTAGGTGTTATTCTTGTGGGCTCCAAAAATAGGTTTACAAGATTGTAGGACTGAAACAGACTTATAATTTTATTACAAGAACCTGAGTTTTCTAATAAATTAACATTAAAGTCACCGCAAATGATAACGGACTTGTTTGAGTTACAAATCCTGTGTAACACTTCATCCATTACCTTTTCAAAGCAGTCATACAATCCTGAAGGGGGTCTGTACACACTTAATACAACCAAGTGCTCCAATTCTATACAGCTGGCAATTTCAACTGTACGCTCAACAGATAGGCTCACAATATCGTTACGATCTTTAAATTTGAGCTGGTTACTTACTAAAATTACAGAGCCACCATGTATAGCATTTATTCTGCTAAACGAACTACCAACCTGGTGATTATTAAAATTGAACAAGAACTGGTGACTTTTCAGCCAATGTTCTGTTATACAAAGAATATCAATACTATTAAAATTCATAAATAATTCTACTTCTAAATCTTTGTTCATAAATCCTTGAATATTTTGATGCACCAGGTTGATACTATTTACTGTTTCTAAACTTTTTATTGAGCTGTTTTTGCAATTTTGTACATTATAGCTAGAGATTGCCTCTATTGTCTTAATTTCCAATTTAAATTATTAGCAATGTCATGAATTGTGACCAAATTATTAGCAGAATTATTTATGTCATTGTATTGCTCAAAAGAAGCAAGTTGTTTAGCCAAATTTTTGGCTGTGGTAGAAAAAAAATATGATAGCGACACAGCTATCTGTCTTTTATGATATTTAGAAAGATAGTACATAACAATGTTATATCTATCTTTTGTCAGATATAAATTATTATTAACATAATTGTTAATATCAAGCAAATGGAACATTGTATTATTAAATGTCAAGTTATGCATTGTCATATTCAATTCAAATCTTAAGGTATTTTCTTCCTGTGGCAAACTGTTACTCTAAGGGAATGTAAAGAATACAACTTTTCTTAAACTAAGATTACACAATGTTCTATGATACTCAAGTAGTTCTCCTTTGTTTACATTTCCCCTATTACCCATAAAAATTAATAATGTTGTATCCTGGGTAAAGTTACAATTAGTAATTTCTTTCATAATATGAAACAAAGAACAACCAGGCATACAGTAATTGAATATTTAGTGTCCTGGATACTCATCTGTCAACAAGTGACCTAAGTCCTTACCTATCTCATCACAAAATAACACAATATTATCATTTAAACTTTGTTTGCAAGGTTTATTGGAACTATTAGTAGAAGGAATTATCAAATCAACACAGGGCTGCAGTAAGGAGGTATTGCATGCTGTCTATGAATGATCCGGTGTAAGCACACTGGACGGTGTTAGACAATGCTCACAGTTGTTTTTTTGTGAGTTTACCAGTTCATTCATTGCCAACACATATTCCCTCATTAGGTCTTCAGAGGTGTTATACTTGTTGGTCATTGAACTAAGTTTCTCCTGTAGATGGTTAAGTTCTGATTGCAAGGCATCCGTGTCAATGTTGTACTTCCTAGTACTCTGCTCCAAGTTATAGGAATACATGTCTAATTTTTTAAGCAAATTCAACCTTTCTCTATTTAATTTAACATTTTTGATAAAGATCCTTCGTCTTTTTACCAGTTTTTGAGTTTTAATAATGTACTTATTAATTTTGGTGGTAATGGTACTGTAGTTTTTTTTTAAATCCTGCTTGTTTTATCATTTGATTTTCGCCCAGAGTGTGTTATTCTTTCTAAAATGACCATTGCGAAAATTTTCTAATCGTTATTATTGGTCTGTATTTGCCAATTTCATCCTTATCTTTATTCTCTCCCTCCGGTTCGGAATAGTGCCTGTAATTAGCATGTTATTAAGGGCTCATTGGCACCTTGTCGGGTTCATCTTCTAGTATCTTCACTCATTCTATGTTTTTTCTTATGTTTTCTCGAATCTGTTTGTTTGAATCGAGCTTGATAGGCGCAGCCTGGGAGAGGCATATGTCTAGCAGTGGACTGCGACAAGTTGAGTTGACGATGGAAGCTTGAGAAAATATTGTGGATTTCTTTATTAGTGTTTTTTTAGTGCTTTGTATCTCCTAAGACCTGTATTCCCTTTTTGCTAAAATTTGTATCATTAGCTACCTTTGCTTTCTCCCTTTGTGATAAATGATCAATAAATTTATTTCTGTAAGTAGGTTTGTACAAACATTTTTACACGTCAATCATATTTTTAAAAACTAGAAGAGGTCGGTGTTTCCTATCTGACTACTCTGAGAAGAAAGGCCGGAACAAACACAGAGGTCACAGTCTCTTTAAAAAGGTCATACTTTCCCAATATCAATTCATCACCAGCTTCTCTGGTAGTAAACTTGGGTATTTAAATGTCCCATAACTATGAGGTGGTTGTTGTGATGTTTCTTTACAATATCCGATAGATTGATGTAGAAGTCTTGATTCTCACATTTGGATGCTAACTCAGTGGGTGAATATACTTGTATACCCATGGTTTCTTATAGCTTGGTAAATTAATGTTGAGTATTGCTAGTCTATCCGAGATTCCTATCAGCGCCTGTATGTTATTTTTCGACGATATTTTAAGGAAAAAGCCCACTCCTGTTTAGCCCACTCTTGTTTCTCCTTTTTGATTCAAAATGTAGTCATGATGACTCCCCAGAGGTTGACATAGAAGCTTATTATGGAAACAGCTTCGAATGTGTGAGCGTAGTCGCTCACACATTCGAAACTGTTAATAATTTGGAAGAGATAATATGGAGATAATTTGTCCTAGGTAAACTTAGTAGTTTACCTTGGACAAATTATCTCTCCCAATGAGTCGATGTTCGAGGAAGTTAACAAAATAATAGTTTTACATGGAAAAAACACTGGTTTCAAAGATTCAAGCATGCATATTAAGAGGAAATGTTTCAACACTTCGATTCTTCTTTTCATTACATAATTATGGCTGCGAGACTAGGACACATGTTAACAACGATAGAGAGAAAATGTCAAAATTTTAAAGGGCGATGGAAAGAAGCACTTATGGTTAATCAAACTAAGGAACAAAATAATAAATACAGACAGAAGAAGAACAACCAAACGGATATATTCGTTCGTATAGACTATTTGAAATGGGGTTGGACAAGACAAATGCTTCGATGTAAAACAAACAAATGGAGCAAACAAGTGACACTGTGGAACCCAAAACAAGGACTAGAAAACGGAGGCTCCCAAGAACAAGATGGGAAGATGATACCCGCCAAACATTGGCCATACATAACACATAGGTACATAGACATATATAGCATTCGCAATGCTGGACTAGAGTTGCAGAGGACAAAACGCAATGGAAATTGTTGGAGGAGGCCTATGTCAAAAAGCACACCGAACTGTGGGGCATCTTATAATTTTCTTTTCGTCCAAATGCTTCCTGCAACAAACAATGTGCCCAAAAGGGTAGTTGCCTGGGTAAAAAAAAAAAAATTATATTCAGTCCGTCAGTTAGATTATCGAAAAATAATGGATACCTACGTATGTTTTTCTTTTGTCAATCAAACAAAAAATGACAAAGATAAAGCGCGTCAAAATTTGGGAGTGGGGGGTCGTGACGTAACTTGCTTGCAAAAGTGTCGCAAGCAAGTGACGTCACGCGGAACTTTAACGGGCGATATCTTCATCATTTTTTATATAATTGACAAAAGAAAAAATACGGGTTCAATATTTTTTAATAATCTAACTGACGGACTAATTAGTTTTTTTTAGAAAATAGCCTATTTTGGAAATAAATGGCCTTGTTATTATTATAATATTTTTATCATAATCATCGGCCCAGCCTTTTCCCAACTATGTTGATCTCGGCTTTTCGTATTAAATGTCATGATTAGATATTTGAATAAAATCTTTTTTTATATGCTTCACATATGGTTGGCACACAAAATCTTTCATCAGCCTAATAATTATTCGGTATCGCTGCCTAGTTGCTTAAATACAATCTGTCTTATCTTAATTCGTATCACACGATACTCACAAGGTTTAAATTAGTCATTCGACGAGTAGAACAAAGCTTTTAACTTCGCCGCTTAGAGACCTAGCATTTGTTTGCGGTTTTACTTGTTTATTGAACTGCAAAAGTGTAGTTGAAACTTTACTTATATCATAGCTACTTGAATCTTTATGTAAAGATTCAGTTGATCGTTCAGTTGTTTTTTCATGAACTGTGTCTCATTACTTTTTTTTAGAAAGTTATTTTTTGTCTGTTTCTAAATATGGGTTCTAAGTAATAATGTTCATATATAAATGTGACATTACTCTTGGGAGAATGTGTATCATCGCGCTATACCTTGCAATTTCAGGGCGTTAAATAATTTCGAACATGTCAGAATTTGCTAGAATTAACTTCGAACGTTTCGTAGGCTTCAAATGGGTTCAAAATCGTGCTATTAGCCACGACTCAGGGTGTCAAAAAGCCCAGTTTCGATTCAGCACGATGGACTACTTATGCACTACTTTTTTTTAAGGAGGTAGGGACCTACTTCTTAAACGACAGGGATAAATGAGGTCGATCATGCATTTAATATGAAAATGTAGTTCAATCTTTTATCATGATAATGCACGTTTTGAGAGCTGGACTCCTTTAATGAAGACTGGTTCTTGGCAGCTCTGGAAAGAGAGAGGTTGAAAGAGAGTAGGTAGCCCTTTGCCCTGCAGTGGGACATTAATAATTAAGAATAATGCAAGTTTTAGTCCTGTCCTGGTGACCATCTAATTTAACGCCAAAAGTAACTTGGACTTTAATTTAAACCTATACTGTGATTCCACATCTATAAAAGGAAAAACAACAAGGGCCAAGAGCGGCTCGCAGAACTATTGTTCCGTACCAAACTAAACTGAGCAGTCGCTGGTCTGCCGAAATTACGGTATTTCGCGTAATTAAACTTGCGGTAGCTCCTAAACTATACACCTAAATGTCGTAGTATCAAGGAAATAATTGATTTGAACGTTATGATTAACTAACGTTTTTTTTATATTTGATAAAGATTTATCGTACTACATGTAGGCAAGTATATTTTTAATTAATTTTTTTACTATTTCCCAAACGGCTATAAATATCTTGTACTGTACTTTGTAACCCTACTAAAATAAAAATAAAAAATGCTTTAGAAACCTAGAAAATAAAGGAGAGAGACGATACATTTTACAATTTTATCACCTATATTACCTATCATTAAATATCTATTCGAAAATACCCCCCATAAATCCGAAAATTAGTACTTTGTTATTAGCATTGCCAAAATTCAAAGTCCTACGTTGCATATCACAAGAAGAACTTGTTTGACAGACCGACAGGATCTTCCATCTTGACTTACCTACATAAGTAGGTTATGTATTAACTCTCTACAGATTTGTAACACTTGTACATATTATCGGAGGATTGAGATTGGAGCGTATAATATTTAATCAAGTCTAGTGTTGATAGAGTGAGTGAGTCGTTGACAGAGCAAGAGCGTGAGAACCGCGCTGAGCAATGTGGCTACACGTCATAGCGCTTGTAACTTCCATAAATGTCAACAATACCCGCATAAACCACTTATGATTTTAATATAGCACCAGTTGAAACAATAACCTGGGAATTACAATAAAATAGAATATCCAAAACACTAATAATTCCCACTGGAACACAAAATGCATTATGAAATGAAAGTATTAAAAATAATCTTAATTTTTAATACCAACAAGTCAAACATTTATTTACAAAGATACATCAAAAAGGTTTGTCAATAAAATTGACAATGTTGCTTGTTACTAATATCCGGTTATTTACTCAGGGTCAACGCTAGCAACAAAGAACGTTGTTAAAATTTATCTCTAAAAACTTCCGGTACTAACAATTTAATATAAATCCATTCATATGTTTTTTAAAACGCCCATGACAATAGCGCGACGAATCGAAACGCAAACAAATCAACGTCACCTTTAGGCGACGCAAACAGATTAAACTTGGACAAAGCACGCATTGACCCTTTGCATTAGGACGCGAAATCAAAAATTATAGGGCACCCAACCCCCGCTCATAATTCAAGAATCATTCTCGTCCATATTCGACGATCCTCGGACAATGGGTCGGACAACACACAGTTAAACGCCGCAAATGCCGTAAGCGGCTATAAATCATTGACATAGCGGAAGTGCGTAGCCTGCCAGTGGTGAGAGAACGCCAGCAATAACGGTTGCGCGGCCGTCTCCGGCATTTTCGGCGTTATAGATAAATTAAATGCCAACACATACAGCGGGCAAGCGCAGGCGGGGCGCGCTAGGAATGTCCAAATAAATTTTTTGATAAACGCACCGGAAGCTGGACCTATTACGTGACTCTGTCCCCGTTCCTTCCTTATACTCCTCAGTTATTGTTTTTCTCGGTGGGTATTCGAGGAATTTTAAGCTTTTATTCAAACCAGCATATGGGAAGCGCGGCCCTTTGAATCGATTTAGAGATCGTAATCAATAAACTGTAATAGGTCAGTTTTGTGTCGGAATTAATCAAGCGTCAAAGGTCTGGCTATAATTGAGCGCCAAAGGCTGCGGGTGTGTCGTATATCTCACTAATTAATGGATTCGCTAGAAATGTTTTTGTCACAAAAGATACCGCTTAGCCGCACAAAAAACATCTCGAAACGTTTTTGTGTTCAGATACACAACAATAACCCTTTTTTGGTTTCTAGAGCATGTGTTGTTTATGTCACAGCGTGGAGCATACGAAGACACAGAAACTGCCTTCGTAAGAATGATTCGCCGCATATTGGCGGGGCGGAATAGGTGCGTGCGTGTTCGATATAAAGAAATATTAATATTCTGGTGGCCATAAACAAGCGTTTGACGATAATAATTCGAACGCATAAAACAAAGCTTTATCTATGATCGAAAGGCAGCCCCCAGAGAGTTTAGTGTGAAATGTGTTTTCAAAGACACCGTTTAGTAGCGTAATGCGCGTGACTGTCGTACAAATTATGCATTTTCGAGACAAGCCGATTTTATTGCCGCGGAAGTGACGTCAATAAAGCACAATGTACAGCACTTTAATGTTCTCGTATAATAATTTTTGATCGGCTCCGTTCACGATATGCATCACGCTCTGACACGGGACGTGGCACACGTGCTCGTTGACAAACATCATATTAGGCTGGAATACTTAGTGCCGTCTGACGCACTTGTCCATTACAAGATTTTGTTCTTAAAATCTTTTAAGTAGGTACTTGCCTACTTTTTAGTATTACCCTCTTGACTTAAAAAATGTACAAACACTTCACTCAAGTACTTACTTCAGTTTTCCTAGAATGATTGAATTAATTAATTTAGACCGTTTTAACACTCAAACAGAATGACGAGCATACATAAATTATGAATAATAATGAACAGGTGTGCATATATTTAAATAGCTCTCCTTAACCAGTACCAGAAAATACGTACTATTTAAAAACCATTCATTAGTTCAGTACAGTTATTATAATTTATAATAATGTAAACACTAACAGGTACGCTTTTATGAAAAAGCAATTCAGTGTATTGTTGTTTTACTTAAACAGTAAGTTATTAGTATACATAAAAAATTATGCAAATATAAATATTGTTATACTAAGTAGACTGCCGCAATTGTATACAGTTTATCGATATTATTGTTTTAAACTACGACATAATTCATAGCTGTAAATCGCGTCGAAACATCATAACACCCCAAATATAAATGGCGTGTGACGCCCAACCGTTCCGAACGTTCCGAACGCCCTTAGAGATTCGGTACCGACTCAAAAAATGATATACTCCATACCTTATATTGAACGGGAAATAAATCGTATACTTCCTTTAAGTGCCAATAAAAGTTGGAGTAAATCATAAAAGTATCACTCCTCGAGAAATGTCTATAACAAGTGTGTTATTGCGGAATAATTCAGTAGCGACGGAGGGTGCTTTGAAGGATGGCTCCCTCTAGATCCAGCCGGCGTACTCCGACCTGGAATTCCCGATGCTCTATCAAAGCCTTCAATTATTTATCGGACCCATGTCTACTTTTCATTTTACTCCTTTCCCCGGCAAGGCTTTCAGTGCCGGAAAATAAACATGTCACACTATTGGGAATACGTTTTACATGAATAGTGGTCTTGTGACTATAAACTGTATCGGTTACGGTCCCACCGTTGACAGTGATGTATGACGCCCGCACATATTAATTATTAAATTGGGACTAGCATACATGTTATTTGTTGAATAAACAATAACAGGATTGATTTTAGATTCTCACCTGTGAGGGTTCTCGTGCCTGCTGATTAACGCACCGTATTCTATGAGTCCCAGTGGGTTAGACAGTGACACTTTGTTACAAACCGGCAACCGGAAATTGAAGTGATTAAGTATGCTGTCCAGACGTCACTACTGGACCTGATACACGAGTATGAAGAGATTGTTAGTGCTAATTGCAGCGTGACCTCTGCGGTTACAACCTATTCTTTTCTAATTCGTATAGCTGATTATTAATATTTTTTTCTTAATATTTCAAATTTTAACGTAAACATGTGAAAAAAGCTTCAGTGGCTGAAAAATAGAATTGGAATCCAGTACATTTTAATAAATTCATCTTTTAATTTAAATGGAGCTTTATGGATTACACTTTGTCTAAGTTTGAATTTCAAGTTATTATGTTCTACAGTCAACCAATTTTAAGCTACCGGCTCTTTTTCCCGGGTATCGGACTATTCGCCCGGCTTGCGTACTATTCAGTAACTTTTACCAGCTCCATAGAACCCTTGGAGCATCAACACATGATCGTCGTATGACCTGCTATTCTCTTCTTTAACTATTATAGTTATTAGTACCTACTTTCAAGTTTAACAATTTTAGTACTAGTTGACCTTTAGCCAGGACTGTTTATATCGGAATAACTTAGATTCATCTTTATAAGATTATATTCATTTGAAAGTTTACGTATTTTAGTAGTCAGGAACCTAAAACCGATTGCAATCGATTCCCTAGTTCGGAAACCAAATGCGTAACAAAGATTTTCCATCCGATGTAAGTACTTTATGTTTTCTCGTAATCTCTTTTCATTTAAGCCAAATTATCTGGAATGGAACTATTAAATGATATTTAACTTTTGCTTATTATATTTTTAATTTAGATGCATTTTTTTTTAAATATTAGGAAATTATTAGGTGTACCTACGTGTTAAAGTGGTGAATTTTATTTTTAATTTCGCTACATTATTGTGGTGCGAAATAAAAAGCTTAAAGTTAAGCTGGAAGTGTGCATTGGATGGGTAATCGTTCACTAACGATTACCCATCCAATGCACACTTCCAGCTTAACATTACCAGTATTTAAGGGACGAACCTCTTAATTTAAAACTTAAATTCACCAAAGCTCCGTAATTAAAAACGTTCAGTCTAGTCGCAATTTCAGCGACAATTACGATTATTGTCAAAAACTTGTCAAAAATGTAGGGATTTTATAGGCGTCAACAATGCCTCTAAAATCCCTACATTTTTGACAAGTTTTTGACATTTGTTTGTCGCCGAGATGACACTGCGACTAGATTTTGAACGTTTTAAATTACGAGAATTGGCCTTCAGATTGTGAACGTTCTTAAAATTACGAGAATTGCCCCCCTGGTCAGGCAGTACGCTCTATTCTAAGCCTTTTAAAATTACTTTCACTTTACACACGTATAATACCGGAATGCATACTGCCATTCCTTCATGCAATAATTTTATTTTAGTTACGATAACTACTAATAAATCAAAAATCTAATTTATAGTTACAGTTTGCTATAAAATACTATCATTACGCACACTAACAGTGGAGGAAACATAAAAATTATATTATCTTTTCACGTGTAAGCTCGATTCGTCGTTTAGTACCTAGTAAATATATTGAATTATGTGGTCATTGTAAAATATATCACATATTATGACAAAGACAATAATAAAAATTGTTCAACGTAATTCTCAATTGTGTTTATTGGCAATTTAAGAAATAGGTGAAGGTTTTCATAGATTTAAAATGCTAAATGTTATGTTATTTAACTTTTGCTATGTTTTCTCTTTGTACAAAAGTATTTTTAAAATTATTGACAACTGTAAAGATAAATAAGACCCGTATATTTAATTATATGACAAAAAGAGCTTAAAACGCTGACATCTACTAGCTACATTATCCTGGAATGGCCATCGTCTCGCCTCTAAAAAGCTCATTTTCACTCTTATACGTATGTGTTAGTAGACGCGATTGGTGCGTAGGTGCGGCCGCACAATACGGACATCTCTCGAGGTTGCGGCCAGTTATTTGAGGCAAAAAGCGATGATAATGACAGAGAGCATCGGCGCAAAGGGCGCGGGATGAAGCCCCGCCAGAGAACGCGCGTAGAATAACAAATGTTCCACACATAGACGGCGGAATCTTGTAGACTGGCCTTCTTAAAACCGCTTTGGCGAGGATTTGGGATATTTCTAGACCGTCTGTCTGGATTTCCGCTTTTGAAATATTTATAGTTTCTATCAGTTCACCGGGATATTAGCGAGCTTCAGTTTTTACCGCGTGTGGCTATAAAAAGATAGCTATCGCTGCAGTAAAAAAAAATAATAAAATATTAGTTAAGTACTAATATAACGTTACGGTTGGAGTATTGTGATCTAAAAATAAATAATTACCATGTGTAATGGAAATAGAAAAGTGAAATATTATTATCCGGTGTATAATTTGTGTTAATAGAAATCACGAAGGGAAGAACTCAGTACATTTGACTGTTTAAGTAGATACTGACAGGCGTTTACAATTTTATTAAAATTGAATTGTTATTCGTAAGCTAACTCAAACTCGACGAGTATCCAAAATATACATCGACTTCAGTTTAAGTTCAAGAGCCGAAAATGGTCCATTGGTTAAGTAAAGAAAATACTGTTTCTATTGTTTTAGTCGATTGGTGCAATTTGCAACACCATAATATGCTCCAAGTCAGGCATCGCCGATATTGGCGATAAATATGCGAGGTAGAAGTAGGTCGGGGCGCGTCATACTTACAGGATGCATGAGTACGGATGGACCAGGATCGTCACATATTGGGTGCCCTAAGACGGGTTTCATCGTGGCGGCAGGTCTAGAAAACGCTGACATGACGATCTGGACTCATTCTTAACAGATTGGCTGGACAACACAAAATAAGGAGAGATCCTAGACAGAAAAACTTCGACATATCAATATAAAATTTAAATATCTAACTTGAAGCGATCCTTGATATTCAGTGTAATAGGTACTAACAGCTTTAATTCAGGTGGGAGATAAAGGGGCGGATTATATGACGGCACGGTTGGCGCAGTGGTTAAGCAATTGACTGCTGCGCTGCGTGTCGCGGGTGCGATTCCCGCACGGAACAAATATTTGTATGACCTACAAGTAGTTGTTCCGGGTCTGGCTGTTTGTATATGTGAGTTTAAATGTTTGTAAACACACCCACGATACAGGAGAAATTCCTAGTGTGGAGCAAAGTTAAAAAAAAAAAAAGATTTTCTACCTAAAAATTAAGCGAATCCTTAAAGTCTCCCATGTAGACTGCCACATCTCTCTTGCTGCTGCCTTCTCTGGCTTATGCGTCAAGAGTAAGTCCAAGGCATTGAAAATCACAATATTTTTTCCCATCGTGGAACATCTACCGCTACTTAAATCTTTATCATATAAAATCGTAGTGATACTTCTTAGTGGCGCGGTGAAGAAGGGGAGGCCTAAGGCAATAGTAGAAACACGTCGCGAACATCGTTTCAGAGTCACGTAACGTAACGATACCGAATTACTCGGTCGCAAACTGATCTTTGGCGTGCCCAGGGAAATATGCGGTAAGGAAATAAAAAGTACGAGTACCTACATACGTCTAACAAATAAAGTTTTATTGCGTCACGGTACGAAGCTGCACTGATCCCCTAGAACGGTGATCATTGGCTATACGAGTGGACAGGCCGGTGGGGTAGTTAATAGCGCACTTACATACGTATCCACGAGTCATGTCCCCAATACGATGGCTTATGGTACGAATATTTTGGAAAGGGCTTTAAGAGGATTGATATGGTAGTCGCTTGTAGCAATGGGTTTTAGGATAGATGATCAAAGCGCATTGCATTGATCGTGACGTGTTCATTGATTGTTCTCATAGATAGATCTAGACTGGAGATTATTGATAGTTTATTGATTTGCAATTTGTAGTTTCTCAGACCAATCACTCTTTGAAAACAAACGCAGTTACTAGCAACAATAACAGCTTCGTATAATATTTTACACACAAGAAAACATATTTGCATAATGTAAGGACCCTTAAAAGGCAAACCTTCCAACAACCGATTTTTCAAATCGCCTCTGAAACTTCATTTAAACGAAACAACATAAAACTAAAGCCTCGTAGCATTATATGTCGAACGGAGTCGAGGGGCGACAGTAACAGAATTTTCACAAACTTTCCGAAACAATGTCCCCAACGTTTTCCACCCGAATCTTTCTATAAGCCTCACTCAGCTTTTTAAAATCTTATTCAAACTTTATAAAATAAGTGGTGCTCCCCTCTGAAGGGGTCTCACTGCCGATATTATTGTGTAGCCATCTGTGACGAGACCGGGACGCCATAGAAAAGACATATTTTTAGATTTAACTCGTAAATTACTTCGATCCAATTGCTTTACGCTCGTGTGAGAATTAGGAGAGAAGTTTTATTTGCCAATGCGGTTGTTTATAGCGGCGGAGGGCGCCGGCTTACAGTTATACGTAATCTAAGAGTGTATCTGTGTACATTTACTGCATTTTGATTTACAGGTTAGATAACAATTACGGTTTATTGTTTCCTTAAGTAAATATGAAATTATAAATATTATGTAGATGGAAATAACCTCAACTAAATGAATGGTTTACACTGAGTACTATCTAACGATGCAGAAAAGAATGTTAACTATGCGACGTGGAAACACGCTATTGTTCCTTTATAGATGTGTTATGACGATAATATTATGATAACTATTATAATAACTAGTTAGCTTAGCTTTATATGCCTTGGAAATTAATAAAACAGCGTGCATAATAATCTTTACACATAAAACGAACACTTTTATAATATTTTATAATTCCCACTTTTATAATTTTACGGCTCCTTTCAATTCGAATTATTATATTTACCATAGTATTATCAATTACCTATAAGATTTTATTGAATCAAATAAATCATAAAGTATTTTATTAACTTTACAAAGTCATCATCGCTGAACTATACGAAAGCTACCCGGCGATACGACAGTGCGTGTCTAATTATAAATCATGCCATCAATCCTAGACTTCTTATTGGTCTAATAGACATTTTTAGCCTCGTCACACTTTATTGACGGAACTCAACACGTAACTAACCAATTTAAAAATTATGTCTCTCTTTATTAACGTGGCAATAAATTAATTTACTTTCATATTTTATTATTACGAGGCTGCTATAAAAAGTGTCTGTCACCATAATTTTGGACACAGATTGTTGCACTAATGCGTTAAGTTTAAAAGAAGGGGTTGACGACCCCTTTTGCCCGATTTCCATTCGTCACACACACGCCGTCAAATGGAAGTTTAATTTTTTTAAATTGGATTTTTATTGCTATTTGGAATGGAATGAAAAGTGGCAACACTGGCGACTTTGACATCTCCAGCTAGATGTGTGCCTGCACTTGCAGTGAAGAATAAAAAAGCAATGGTTTGCCATGATTCACATTTTTACAGACTATAAAAGGGAATCGTATTCCACAAAATGATATGTTCATTGTTTATTATACATAGGTATACAGGGCGTAACCATTATCGCAATATTTTATTATCTTTATGGTAATATTGGACAATTAACCCCTTTTTATGTGATTATGGTATAGACATTAGGGGCGTAATCAATCATATTTAAAACAGGAACTTTTTACGCTAACCTGAGTTTAAAAACTGTAAATAAAATCATTGGAAGCAAAAGTGAATTGGATACCTATATTCGATTCACTTTTGATGACATTTACGTTTTCATCAGACCCGTAAATGATCGATTTAATAAAAGCCACTTACCCCAAGAATACAGTTCATAGTAATTTAGAGAAGGACTTAATACGGAATAAATACTGGGAAAACATGACGTATTTTCATTAAAATTCTGACGCCTTTAAAAACACATCGGGTAAAGAGGTAAGTGCTCTTTAATCAACAGTTAACAGCAGGGTGCGGTCCCCTAATAAGCATCTACTAGATTACGCCGGCGTCTTTAAAATTTGCACCGTCGTTGTATAATGGCGTAATTGGCGGTATAGCATGAGGCATTGTCCGACTCTCACATACATAATTCCAAGTACCCCATGCAACGGTTGATCGTTTAATCGGCAACAATTATATATGGAAATTATGGGCGGTAAATATAGGTTTCCCGTTATGACCATAGTCTGTGGTATATCCAACTTTAACTGAATACAATTAGGGACATCGGAAATATTAATATCTGCGCAGTTAGTATTAGTTATTTTTGGTCTGTTAAGACGTTTCTGTTGTTATTGGGTCGGCTCCGTCTCTGAATTAAGACGACGTTATTAGGGCCTGTCGGCAGTTGAAACGCTACCTCTGCCTCCCCCAAATGCAGCGTGACTTATTTATGTTCGAAGCGCTGCCCACCAATTCGTATATTTGCAGCTGACCAATTGGATTACGCTTTTCTTACGTTTGGAAAATACTAAAGTTGTAATTTCGTTCGTTATAAAAAGATCTTTTGTGCAAAATCTAATGTTTCTGGACCCAGTGGTTTAGGCTGTGCGTTGTCCGTAATTGAAATTAAGAATTATAATCTAGTAGACAATCCGTGTTACCGATGGCCTTTTTAACCCGATTTTCTATTCCCCATTCGGATATTTTTTCATAAAGTAAATTACAAATTATCGTGTTTTGAACCGTTAATTTCATTTTTTTTGGATATAAGTCCTCATTATTTGATAGAATTTAATTTATGGCCAAAATACTTCACACACTGTGCAGTGAATTTAGTCAGAGTTAAATTAATGTGAAATTATAGATTAAATGAGTCAACATCGTCCTTTAAAAATAATACGAATGCCGCCTGCCTTATCGAGAGTAAGTATTTGTTAAGTTTAAGTAAAATTCCTTAAAAATAGTCTGTAGCACCAATTTAAAAACACTCATTGTTTACCTTTCCATTTAAAAAACCGATAGATTATCGAAATATTAAAATGCCCTTAGTCAAAGATAATACAAAGTTTACTGGGTATGTACTATGTACATTTAACTTTAACCGATAACAAGGCCTTAAAGTGCTGCTATCGGAATTTAGAAAAATACATAAAATTAATGGTGATTAATTATTTGTTTAGGATCAATATTTATATTGTTACTATGCAGCAACAAAACGAAGTTCAAAGTTACAAAACTAAAACAAACACAGCGTTATCATTCGTTTTTTTTTTAAATCAATCTCTTCAGTTCTTTCATTTTGCCCGCAGTTTGTTTAAACAAGAACAGAGGGGAAGTGTAATAAGAGCGTGGTTCATATTGCAGTGCTGGTGAACAATCGGAAAGTTTAGACAGACAGAGGTGGCGACGTGTACAAACCCCAAGTTAATCGAGACTAAGCCTGCGTACGTAGCTGTGGAAAGTTTGCGAAACGATATGTTACCGACGTCTTATTAGCTGGTAAAGTTATACTAGTGATACTGATTATCATATTCGGTTAAGGCCCTTATTTAGGTACGTATGTCTCACTCAAAAAAGAATACAAAATTCGTCTCAGTTCGAATAAAATGTTCTTCAAAGGATTGGTTTATTTTACTTTTTAAAACATAATACACATATACCTATATATCACGTGTGTATTCGTCGAAGGAGATGGGAGGGGCCTCTAGGTGATTTTATATTGGGCTAACCCTAATAATGATATTATAACAGAAAAAAACAAAAAGGGGTCCATTAAGTAAGTAATTTGTGAAATTCCAAACGCTCATGACATAGATCCCTATAACAGTAATTTATACATGAACAAAACCTGACACAATTGTTCACTACAGAATGTACAATGTGGAACTACCTTACCACGCTTCACGTTAAACTTAATACTTACTTGAAACTTTCACGCGGCGTGATTGCGAATCTGAAAAGTTCCAGACTGGCTTGTCTCAAACCCCGCATGTGGCGCCAGCAAGAACCCCTAATCGAAAATAGTTTATAAAACCTTATGCATAAGGTGTACTATGACTTGTAGCTTTTACCGCTACTCTGTCAAGCATGAACTATCGGTTCACACTCATGTCTCCCACTTCAGCTCACTGCGGATTAGTTCTTAACTGTAAACGTGTTCGTTGTTCAAGTTTTTGAACTTACGTTGTTACATTTTCAGAGGTATGTCTGTAGGGCTGAAATGCATTTTGTACTAAAACTGTAAGGTAGGCGAGTCGATTCACATGCAACGATTTTTGGTGAATGTAAACAACAAAGATGCTTAGATATTTCTATTGTTGCAGGAACACATTTACGTCTTTCTTTGACTTAAGCGTATTTTTTGTTCGGAAAACTGCATTTTTTTGGTCACCTTTTAATTCGTATATTGTTTAAATATATAATAAGGTCGAGTTGGAATGTAGACAAATAGGTGTACATTAGGTATTACGTTATTTCTCACCAAATAATAAAGTAGGTACCTATGATATCGAGATTGCTGTGCTATATCTAAGTTAAATATTATTACACGTACACCTTCCGGAATACATTCTGTAAGTAATAGTGAAAATCGCAATATAATCCGTTACTCAGTTCTGAAAAACAACGCGATCACACAGATAGACACGAAGTGCGATTTTCATTTATAACATGTACCTATACATTTAATTTTCTTACTCTAAGTTATCTTTTTGAGGTGAGTCGGTAATCCCTGTTTGTATTCCTAAAAATTTTAACACGTCAAAATATAAAATTAATGGGGCAATATATTATATTATCCCCATAATATTAATGGGGATACCTAGGTTGGTATCCCCATAAATATTATAAATCAAGAATTAATTTACATTATGAGGTTTAAACTTGAAGTACCTACTACTAGCTTTTCAGAAAACAATACACATTTACTGAAAATGATAATAAACGAGAAATTAGGTGAAATACGTTTTGTGTTGCTACAAACTTTACATTAAATCAGAAACATTTTGGTCAGTTACATTATTTAATTAATTTGGTTAGTGGCCGTTTTAATATTAACAGTTGGAAATTTTAATATCACAAACAATTTGCATTTGCGCAAACTGCGAGAGCTTTTAATAAAACCGTGGAACAAACAGCTCCGCTATGGTATGAACTCTTGCAAATTGCTTTAAGCTGCAGGGCGGCGGCGTTTAACAAGAACCTGCGCGACCGAAGTTCCGCCGAGTTCCGTTTTAAGGCCAAGATGCACCGATCATCAACAAAGAGATTTGAGAAATAAAACAGAAGTATCCTCCTAAACACATTGAACCAAGACAAGTTTAACACCTGTTCAAGTAAAATGTGTTCTGTTTAAGGCTGATTTTTCAATCGACATGATAATGTTTTTTCGTAGAATAAAATTGACGTCTGACAGATTTTGGATGGAAGAACTGTCAAAAATTCAAAACTATTCCTCGGATAAAATTATCTGGCGTTGGAAAATCAGTCCTTAGTAGGTTATGCATTAATCGCAAGAAGAAATATTTTTTGGTAATTTCCTTCTTCTGGCTTGTGTTTTTGGTAATTTCCTCCTTCTGGCTTGTGTTTTTGGTTAAACATATACTTACAAAGAAAACATGAAAGGAAATACATTTATTTAGCACAGATTAAAAGACACATAATACACCATGTACATACATCAGATAGCCATTTCTTAAATTAAATTAACAATAGTTAATTTGGCCCCGTATCTGTGTTTGTGCCAAGATTACAAACATACTTCATATTTGGTGTAACTAAGCGTTTTGGTCCGTAAGTCAACACAATCCATACGAACACTTAATACTAGAGCGCAACTTTTTAGATCAGGGTTTGAAATAATAATGATTCTTATGTACACATTAGTGATCACAGACATATTTAATCAATACTTTTAGGAAAGACAAAACCAATCTTTCGAGACTAGCAAGCACCCAGAATTATCAAAAGGCCAGAATTATCAAAAGGCCAGAATTATCAAAAGGCCAGAATTATCAAAAGGCCAGAATTATCCAAAGGCCAGAATTATCAAAAGGCCAGAATTATCAAAAGGCCAGAATTATCAAAAGGCCAGAATTATCAAAAGGCCAGAATTATCAAAAGGCCAGAATTATCAAAAGGCCAGAATTATCAAAAGGCCAGAATTATCAAACGGCCAGAATTATCCTTTATTTTTATCATCGCCACAATAAAACAGTCTACAGTCTTAGTGTTTTCTTTAACAGTCATTTTGGTCATTTACACCAGAATTCTAGTTATGAAAACGACGACCTACTTTCAGTAGAAAATAAAATAATGTACTTATTACGAGTATGACCTGATTTAATAAACATTGTTGAACTAAATACCTACCTACATTTCTAACATTGGAACCACCGCGGGCCAAAATAATTAGTGGCTAACGAATCTCATTGAAAATAATTTGGTACATGCACAATGCACATACGAGTACAAAGATTTTCGGCCGGCCGACGTTGTAACAAGCGCGTTTCGTTCTATTGTTAACTCAAGTACCGGTAACAGACACTTGAAAACGTCCAATTAGCAAGGGCTGAGCCTTAAGCACGAGCTCGAGGCCGATGAGAGCTTGCGAACAAAACTATGTGGTGGCGCGGAATAGCGAAGCAAGCAATGCAGCCGCCCTCCTCCCCGCGCCCCCCACAGCCGCCGCCGGCCCCCCCAGGTACACACAGAGGTGAACAGCAATCTCCTCCGTACAATACTCTGTAGATAGTTCACAACACAATAGTTTCTGCGAGTCTCGCCAACTCGCGCCGCTTGTAGGTGAGCGGTTACGTTCGAACGTGAGAATTAACTTTTTATTTATTAAACGGCTCGCGGCTTGCGTTTTAGTCGACAAAACATGTTTTCATGCTTATACGAGTATTTAAGGAAAACAGAAGCTGTAATTCGTTGGATATTCATTCGTTGCGGGTACTCGATTTCTGGCTTGTTATGTTTAGCATTAAGCCATCCTTTGAGTATAGAAAAAAGGTTTTAAAATTTCACAACCGCTTTATTTATTAAAATTGTTTTATTGATCAGGATCCGAGAGTAATGCATTGACAGAGCCTAGATAACGGCATTGTATTGAATTTTTTTAAATGGTAATATATATTTGTTGGTTGCTCGGCCAGACTAGCTAAAACCGAAATTGGTTTATCCATAAGCAATTCATCTGCTACATAATTAAAGAATCACTCTATCAGATCAAACCTTTCAAAATCACTGCTTATACTTAGATGTGGATTTGCTATTGAAATAATGCGTTGACTGACACGCCTTACTTGCCAAGCTGTAAGGAATTCAATAATACATTCAGTTCTACAGCATGTAGGTATACAGATGCAGAAAATAAAGTTACCTATTTTATTACAAGTAAGATTCCATGTGTTACAAGTTAATTTAACTTCCATAATGTTATCAGCTGGTCGTCATAACCTTGTTGGTTATCAGTACGATGTATGTATTGCTTTGCAGGTGAGGCAGATCTTTATTGAATGGATGTCGTAAACTTCCCCTTTAAAATAAAGTTACAGTAATGTACACAGGATTTTGTAATATTATCTTGATTTAAAAGTGTCCTTGGAGTTTCTTGCCCGTTCTTCTCCATAGAGATCTACGTTTTGGAATGAGAGTTATTTAACTTCAACTTAGCTATTTCGCTACTTAGCTAAATATAAATATTTTTTTGCTTCTATTTAGCTATTTTGCTGCTAACCGACTCTTTGACAATGTAATTTAAAAGAGCCTTGTAAATGGTTTGATTGCAACAATTACTTTGAGTTTGACTATGAGTTTAAAACTATTTTTGGCAATACATTAACTTCAGACCATGACCAAGATTCTTGTTTCGAGGATTCGAGGTACCTACATTACTCTTAAGTATAGTTTTCAAGTAAGGTGTTTAAAATTTTCATCATCACCTAGCAAACTACTTACAGTACGTCACCGTACACGTACGTTACGTTATTGAAAAGCTGGTCGGTAACTCTTAAAAACAATAAGCCGTGGATTGTAGCCATTGTAGGTGTGAGATTAAAAAAATATTGTAATAGTACCTTATTAGTATGCAAGTATCGCTCCAAGTCCTCAGTTTTTACCACCTACGCGTTGCAGCCATATTTATATCAACACTTTGCTGCTAAGTACTTGTGACGACAAATACATTTTATCAAACAATCTTAGTTAAGTGGTCCAAACGACTCATTGCCCTTTGACCACTCTCACTTAGGTTGATACTGCTTCCCACAGGAACAAACCTTTTTGGATTTAGTTTTGGTCGTTTGGTCTCACGTTCCAAAACGAAAAATCGTAAGAAAAATGTTCAATGCCTTTACCAACGTACATATATATGCAAGACATGACATTGCATACTAGATATTAATTTATTACTTAAACAGAAAACTAAAAATTACATGGAACAATATATAAGTTCGTCAATAGTAACCTCGTCCTCTTCTGTGAGTATTTACTCTTCAAAGATTCACACTGACATCTTATAATTTGACTTGACGTTTTGAATTTAATAACCATGATTTACGTACCAATTTTGTTAGCTTCATTTTTTTTTTAACGTATTGTGACTCTATTCCAACCCGTATGATTTATTTTAATTTACAAGATAACACTAAAATAACAAAATTATATCCTAAATTAACTAAAACAAACTAAAATATAGCGTCGAAAAATTCATCCACATAGCTGTCGACTGGTAATGTACCCAAGACACTGGCGGCATTGCCGCGTTGTATAGCAATGCTTAGCCCCTGGCCAAGGTAAAAGCCAGCCCTTGGGTCATGGGAAGTGTCAACCAGTCTTTTCAAAATTTCTTTAAAAAGACCATGCGCACTCGTACCCCACGCCCCGAGGGTTTCAACCCCAAACGGCTCGAAAATATAATTATTAATAAGGTTATATTTATATTTACGCCGCTTGAGGTTTACCGCAGCCGCAGCAGCAGCACAAGCGCAGCATGCCGACCCTGGAAGATGGGATGGCGCAAGAGTATCGACACAAGTTGCATTTATTTAATTAATGTAATTAATCATTATGCATGGTACTTTTAGCGAATTGTTTTAGAAACTGTTAAAAACCCGATGTTCTGTAATGTACTACAATTCTTGCGAATAAATTTTATTTCAACCAAAGGTACTGAACCCTAAAACATACAATCCATAACAAAAGCGCTGTTTAGAATGCTGATAGTGGATTCGAAGATTCATTCCATTATAATCAGTGCTACTTAAATCTATCTCTTGTGTTCCTGGTGCTTCGTTAGTATGTGATCCGATCACAGTTTGTTGTAAAGATTATGTCTTAAAGAAACTCCCATCCGGTCTTTGGGTTAGACTGCTATACGCGAGATTAAGAAATATCTCGTCAATTTAATTTTGTTTCACAAGTTTGAAATATCGTTTCATATAAATAAACATATAATAACATACACATAATGCAGTTTAAATTATATAAAATTAATTCAATTATTTATTTATTTTTAGTTAAATCATTATTATTAGGGGAAACAAAGAGTTGTATCTATATTTAAAAAAAAAAACAGTAATAATATTAAATGCATTTATTTCACATAATTTACACTTATTGCCAAACCAAATAACAGAAATCAAATACAATAAAATAAAATAAAGGAAAACAAATAAAATAAAAATAAAGTGTAAATGTAAGTGTAAATGTCTTTACATGAACTTAACAATTATACGTTAGTTTAATATTAATGTATTAAGGACATAAAGCTTCCGGAATAAATTCTATAAATGATCGTGAAAACCACATCAAAATCCGTAGCGGAGTTAAGAGAACAAAGGCAGACACGAAAAGCGACTTTATTTTATACTATTTATAGATGATTGGTAACTGAGCTCGACTAGACTATGACTGGATTTAAAAAGTCAGAATCACATTAATACTCTAGCAAAATCAAAGCCCAAGGATGTGAATAATCCAAGGCGGTATAAAATCACCATTCATTTGGCTCTCTGAATTCAGCAATAGGTTATTTCGAGTCCAATGGCTTGTCCGTTTATTTTATGGGAACACTAAACGCGATTGAAATCTCCTGGAGTACGTTGTTTAACGCAATAGTAGGTACTAGTGTCACCATGAACAGTAAAATAAAATATTTTAGTATTGCATTTTAAGGAAACGGCCATCTTAATAAACATCTACAATTAAGGACAGACAGGACCATGCAATTAGGTAGGCTTTGCATACCTATTGTTAATAAAATATTATTTCTTATTATTGTATTAATAATTATGTGATGTGATTTAATTAAAAACATATTTTTTGTATGAAAATTAATTCGAGAAAATTCAGTCAAATGCCAGAGCGAGTTTGGCACATATCTTGTGACATGTCTTTGACTAATAACGCCGTGTATGTTCCATGTATAGTGGTCAACATCGGTCCTCCAATGTCGGACATGTCGCTCCTATCTGTTTCGATGCATTTGTCGTTTAAACACCGACCTGTAATAAATCAGCCACCATTTCAAATATCACCAAATGAACTAACTCGCAACTAGAGCCCCACAAAATAAAACTGTAAATGTATCACGTTAAGAACCTGTTTCGATTGGTGTGATACCGTGACATGTGGTGCAATCCTGAGAGCTAATTTAAGCCTATCTCAAGTCCACTACGGACACTCTTCATTCAATACTTTAAATGAGATTCTTATCGCACGCCCTTAAATAGATTAGTAGATTAATGATGTCTGTAATAATTAATAATGGATCGTGAATTTTACAACAACAATAAAAGCGGTTCGGTCGCCGTCGTAAACCCTGGCTTGCAGTTTGTTGTTTTGAATCCTTTAGCTTTACGATCCGTCAATGCGTTCCATATATTTACCTCGTCTTAATTACTGTGGAGTTATCCTCTCCGTTTTATTGCACTTCATTTTTAGTATAATCAAAGTCCTGTTTAGTGGTACCACGATTACCTTTATGTTTGCCTTGCAATATACGGTTTTAGAGTGCTATTAATGTAATCAAATTAAGTCGATATTGCGAAGTGACAGTTGTATTTAAAACTAATTAACGTAATTATGTGAACTAAGAGTCTCCTGGCAAAGTGATATCAACCGCTCGGGTCGATCGATCAGGTTAAGCCACGCTTGCCACGGTCGGTCCGTAGATAGGTGACCATCTTTAAATACCGGACCCCTCCGTGGCTCGGGAAGCACGTTAAGCCGTTGGTCACGGCTGTCATTCTTGGATCTTCGACCATCGTTACGGGTCGTCAGAAGCCCGAAAGTCTGACAACCAGTCTTATCAAAGGGTATCGTGTTACCTAGGAACTGGGTTATGGAGGTCAAATACGCGGTCGCTCCTTGTAAAATATTGGAATTCAGTTTCATCCGGTTAGTCTGAAAGACGAACCGAACATAGTTGGGAGACAGATTGATTGGTTTGATGATGAAATAACTAGTGTTCACTGTTATCGCTAGGTCTAATATATTTATCTACACTTGTTGAGTGCCAATTAGTGCACTATTTACGCTTAGATATTGTGGCAAACGCTGGCCGCTGAGCTACCTAAAAGCTATGGCACATAAAATAGTGAAGCTCCTACACCATAATACCCATTGTATTATCTTTAATGGACCCCTAAAGAACAAACGAAAGGTAATGTTTGCATACATTTATCTCTTTATCGCCGTAACTGAAATCCATACAAGAATCATTGAGATTGATCTAATCAAATAAGTCAGTAAAAAATAACGAACAACATCGAGCGCCGGCTGGTCAACGCAAGTTTAAAAAGTTAAGCCCTTTTTCAAAAAAGGGGAAAAAAACAAGAAGAGCCCCTAATTGATGCGTCGTCTTTGTTTAGTTTAATTCTAACATGCTTTTCCCATTAAAGTGGTCAGGAATCGGGCCTGTGTAAAAGATAACGCCGACTCTTTTACTCCTTACACGTTATAATATTATGAGGTCGGGGTAGACCCTCCACACTTTTAACCCTAGTTTAACTCTCGTTTTGGTAATGTTCGCTGCTCACTCGCCGCACAAGAGGACAAATAAGTGAATCACGCGGTGCGCTGTGTATTCGCGTTTTTACATTGTCACAGTGTCCCTGGGGCGTTAGCGTCGCATATTGAGAATCGATATGTTTGCGCTAAGTGCTTAAGTGCTTTGAGGGGATTGCGTTTCGCTGATGAATAAGCAATGCATGCTATTTAACATTTGGCGAGTTTCTCAATTCGACGCAAGATTCTTTTCTGCTTTATTTTTTTACTTAGTCGTATTTTTTTCTTAATACTGAACTTGTCAAATTGTTACAAAACTTTTAAATAGGTGTGTTCTGTGAAGACTGTAGCAATGTCTATGCAAAGATGACCAATTTAACTGTGTATTATCGTTGAGTCGAACAAAAACTTGATCCATATGTAGTCTGTATCTAAACGTAGATTAAGCTGCGGTTAAGCGTTTCTGTGTACTCGGGCCTCCTCGGTCGTGAAGACAACTCGGCACCTTTTGTGAGTTTTATGGATTATCTTGGTTTACGTGTATTAACATGCGGAGCTGTGTCCGGTCGCACGTCTCACCTCCACACCCACTCGTCGCCTTATCACACACTACGGTCAATGCTCGATAATTTTATTACAGAAGTTTTGTCGAATTACTTGAGCCTTCAAATTAAATTAAACGATACTTGTCTCTCGTTGATATGAAGCATTAATTTATTTTAGGACCTCGTTTTATATTGTCGCGTCGTCACCGATAGAAATGGGCTGACGTTTTCACCGACCTTCTGAATTAGAATTTCCTTCAATGTGCGGCGGGCTGTATCAAAAATACTTAAGTACATAAAGTGGGGGACTCGATTCGACTGAACATTGAGACAAACAGGCGTTCCCAAAGCTCCCCTGCGTTTCAGGAATGACACTGTAAACAAAAGTATCATATAAGTTTATTAATTACACGGCCCCTCCGGCACGAGCCTCCATGAATATTAATTACTGGATACCGAAAAGCTTTAGAACGCTCAAGGAGGGAAAGTTTTACAAAGAGCTTTTATTATTTAAGAAGTAACGTCGATGCGGTGAAACGAATTATGCTCACTAGACGGTGTTGTAGGAAAATGAACGCTTTGGCGTTGAGAACAGGGTCGTGTTCATGGCGGAGTTGGCACCATTTATCATAACTCGATAAGAAAGTGACGGAAGAAAGTCAATAGAGAAGGTGCTTGAGGGTAGGCTTTACACAGCGCTGGCGCTCGCTCGCCCCGCCTTAATGAACAAATAACAGCCGACTGTGTGCGTCGGGACCATTCAAATTATTCTGTTTTCATACAAGTAAAGTGTTATTACGCGCTTTTTTAAGTCGACGATCGATTAAACTACGCTCTTAGGAGTGAACAAGGAAGGTTATAAGGCAATTTATATGACACATGTTACATTAGCTTTTTGCAACTCTGTGTCTGTACATACCATGCAATTAAAATGGCAGGTTAAAGTCAAAGTCAAAGTCAAATCATTTATTTCAAATAGGCACATAAAAGACACTTGTGAACGTCAAAAATAAAATTAGAATAAAATTGATTCTAGTCGCCCCTTCCAAAAGGTAGTTTTCGTATGGAGAAGAATGGGCAAGAAACTCCACCGTTACTCTTTTAAAATGTTTTACAATATATTGCATACATTATTTATATAATTATATGTGAAGACGATGCACCCAAAAATAAACTTACTATACCACAATAGGTAAAAGAATTAAAATGGATAAATGTAACCATGACATATAGATCAACTATGTGATAGATACATGGTGCTCACATATTCACAAACATTCCAAACGTAGACGATTTTCATAAATAAATAAGGAGTAATAAGTCCGGGTGTGACCCCAAGTAATTACAGAATGTAAATCAATGTCAAAAAAATAAGTTATATATCATAATATTTTTATTACAGAAAATATTTACATAAAAATAATAGATGTGTAAGAATAGAGATGGGAAGATATGTAGTAATTAATATGTTGTATTTCTATTTGTGTTCAAATATTTATTATTATTTTTTGCCTTGTCTGGGCATTTGACTTGCTGGTTGGTTCTACTTAGAACAAAATGTAATGTTTGAACTGCATACTTAAATATAAAAACTCAATGGTGTTGTATGCAGTAAGTTCTACCTACCATCAACATTATCGAGACTGAGCCTTTTAGCAGTCATTAGGACGCGCCCGCAACAGTAAATTTTTAAGAGCTGGAACTACATAATAAAAAAGTCACTTATCCCATTTAATCTCTGATTATAAGTTAGCCCATTTAAATTAATTCGTATGTTCATATATTTTGTAACACAGAGATCATTGATATTAAGTTGTTGGTAACTGCAGTAGGACTCGAGTCCGTAGAGAGATTAGCATCCTGTCGCTGTGTCTATCACCTACAAGCACCGAAATATTCGCTTGCAGCTTCTATCATGGACCAACAAAATGATGTACTTGTAATAACCGATAAGGCTACTTAGATGATCTGTTTTACCTTCCAGCTCGCCTGACCTCACCGGGATGGGTGCCATATGTGGATGTTAGGACCCCAAGGCCTTCGAGTAGCCACAGGCGGAGATTGCTGCTGCCCTACCTTAGTCACATACACGACACCCAGGGCGAGAGAAGAATGGAATAAGAGGTGAAAAGGAAGGACGTAGATAGGATCAGTGGTGACCCAGTGGTATCCGCTGCGACTTACAGTTTGTAGGTCATACGGTTTATGTAGATTATATCATCACTATTGCTCTCAAAACGGTGAAGAAAAACATTGTGAGGAAACCGGCATTTCCTAGAACCAAAAATTCGAAGACATAGTTGTGATATCTACCAACCCCCACTGGGCCCGCGTGGTGGATTACGGCCCACTTCCTCTCACCGAGGAGGCCTGTGTCTTAACCGTGGGAACATTATAGGATGATTATGTATGATAGGTACTTGTACTTATTTAATATATGACTACTGTGTATAAAAGATGGTTAAGACCGCAGCCTTTTCAGATGACTATTGGAACTTAGAACTGAGGATGAATAAAAAAAGGAAGTAGGCATGAAATTAGAAGAAGTCCTCTCCCCCTATCGTATTTGTGGTGTTAATCGCAGAGAGTTGAGCAGCCAAGAGAGCCATTCTTTTAACTTAAAGAATGTATGACCACCCTTCAAATTTACTAACGCAATACGGTTGTTGATTAAGAGCTTTAACGTTCAGCTGCCACGTTCGAGTTTGTGCAATAAACTAGTTCATTATCATCATTTCATCCCGGAATCAGCTTTCTTCTGCCATACTTTACTTTACATGAACTAGTTATATTATAATAAAAAACTGACAGGAATTTTAGGTCTGAACTAGTGTTGCAGTACCTAGATAATTTAAGCATTGCAACTGCATTGCATTGAGCCAACCATTAAAGATTTCCTTTAAAACATTGACTGTTTCGTTTTGTCCCTATCTTGAATGGAACATCGTCATTATAGCAGAGAAAAAAGAACCGTTATTATAGTGAAAAATATGCCTGAAGCGGTTGGTGAAAACATTCTATAACTACAAGAGACACTTGAATGTAGCCTGGGGTTTTATTATGAGTTTAGACAGTCGACCTCTGGGCAATAACTGCACCCATTAAATTTTGCCTTTGATATCAACCAGAAACATTACATTCTGTGAACTGGTGTTCCCCTTTTGTTTAGTTGATCCTTTTAAAATAAACTTTTAGAATGTAAACTTGAAATGTAGTAGCTTTTTTATGTTGATAATTATGTACTATTTTTAGACACTAATAGACGCAAATAATATCTTTTTTGTTTATCATTTTTATCATAGAATGGCACTGTAATAATTATTTATGAACGAAATCGCACTTCTGACTAGATCGATGCACATCTACCAGCCGCAGTTACAGTTACAAGTTGTAACTGTAACTTACAACGTATAAGTATATGCACAAAGTCCAGCGCAGATCATGACAACAACCCGGAACTCTGTTAAAAAAGGCGAAATATAAATGGCTTGTTATTAAACACTGTTACTAAAGAATCTAATACACTGCGAGAGTAAACATGGCGAAAGCAAGGGACGGCGTGTAACATACCGTGGCTCGGTCGGGTCGGGGCTCGGGGACAAGGAGTTATTATTTAAAGTAATTATTTAATTAACACCGTGTCACTGAGTCTTACCCTCTTAAGCGAGTTTAGGGCTACAAGGAATTAAGTACGGAGCTAATGTTAACACGGCATACGTCGTGGTTATTGTTACCGACGCCCGGCGCGGCGGCACCCCGCGGCGGTATTTATGGCCGCAGTACCCAAGTTTTGGCGCACACACACCCGAACTATGACTGTTAACATTGTTACTCTTACCCCTCGCTTTTAACGTCATTAGTTGTACGAGATTTCGTACGTACTCGTAATGTGTATTTGTTTTCATAACTCACTACTGCTCTATAGTGTTTTCAGTTTGCCCTTTATTCGTTGCCGTTTAATCGCTGTGGGAAACTAATGTTTTGACTTTGCAGTTTTTTTTAATTTATTGACATAATACACTTTTATGACGTAAGCAGATGCTTACTAGAGAAAGCTTTATATTTTGTTACTGACTTATTACACACAATTTACATTATGACGCTCGTTTCAACAGTGAGTAGAGCGCGTTCATTGTACGTTAAATAGCGTGCCATAACAATTGAAGATATAAACTGATAGACAAAAGATTCATAATGTTTTTTGTTTGCTCATTAACAGTAGCTAAATGCTGTCTAAACTCTCTTTCGAGCAGTAAAAAGAAATTCATCACATTTTATATGACCGTTTTATTCAGACGGCGAGCGTCAAAGAGCATTAAAGCTTTGCGACTTTAAATTCATAACTTTTAATTAACTGGAATGCTAACACAATTACAGGCTTTATAGTCGTATCAAATTTTCCGAAACGGACCGTTCACCGTCGTAAAATGTGAGAATGATTACAAATTTTAAAACAAAGCATTGTAACGTGGAATTTAGTGCTGCGAGCAGCTGGCGTCGCGCTTAAGGGAAGCTTTAGGGCTCGTTCCGAGCTGGGAATGGGTCGTTGCATTGCCTCAGTTTGCTCGAGTCGGTGTTAATTTGTCGCTACAAAAGGAACAGATGTTACGTACGGCGTCTCCGCGCCGCCGCACCACCGCCGCGCAGTCCTGCTTGCTGCACCTCAACACGCTCTACCCAAAACAACTCCCTTTACTCTTAAGAAACGTGAAAAACGTAATTTACATCCTTCATTTTAAAAGAACTATATACACCGCTGCGTTAATAAGGACACCGGGCGACCCCTACCACAGGTTTTACTTAGTATGGGCTTCTGTCTCCCATCTTCAAACTTTTATGAAATATAAATTGTGTACATTCTGAAACTTGTGGGTGAAAATAAATACTTAAATGTTATTATTTTATTTATTATTACAATCAACTCGCCTGATGCAGAATATAATTACCACCTCTAATTCCTTATAAGTCCTTATAATTACCAGCTACCTTTTTAAGACTGTTGCAACCATTAATTTAGCGGTCGAAGCCAGCAGAATCGCACTCTGGTCAGCGAGAGGTCGAGAATCCGAACCCCACTCATTGAGTATATTTACCATAGCTACACAGCAGAGTGGTTAAGTAATAACAGCCGCACGGATCGATCGATCAGGTTAAGCTACGCTTGCCGGGGTTGCTCCGTGGATGGGTGACAATCTTTACATACTTAGATCCCTCCGTGCCTCGGAAAGCACGCTAAGTCGTAGGCCCCAGTTGTCATTCGTGGACTTTTAGCAGTTATTAAGGGTCGTCAGAAGCCCAAAAATCTGACAACCAGTTTTACCAAGAGGTATCGTATTACCTAATAAGTGTGTTGTGGAGGTCAGATAGACAGTCGCTCCATGTAAAATACTGGTATTCAGCTGCATCCGGTTAGACTGAAAGCCGACCCCAACAAAGTTGGGAAAAGAATTTGCTTAATTATCACTAATCAAGAATAGTTACTATGGCCTCTACCGAGGCAAATAATAAAAACATGGTGAAACATGACAGTTTTGGTGGTTTAGAACTGTCAGCGCGCGAGCCCGACTCGCACTGAGCGGATTTTTGAGAACCAAACCATTTCTTGATAAAATGTTCATCTTGAGTTGCGTCCCGACTTGTTACAAACATGCAAACAGCTCTCCCAACAAAGTGACCAACATGTTACGCACGATGTTGACTGGGATTTTAGCATTTCACTCAGCGAATCTCCAACCTAGTCCAAACAAAGAGGCGACGCGGCGACGCCGGTGGTTCCACTCAGATCATACTTATAATAAAGTGCTTATGGCCGTGTCGTCATGTCCTAGGCAGCGTTAACAGTGGCCAAATATTTTTACTAAGGGCTAATTTTTCAATCATCTGATAACTTTATTCGAGGAATAATCTTGAAATTTTACAGATATTTCATACAAAAACGGTCAAACATCAATTTTATTCCTCGAATAAAAGTTATCTGGCGATGGAAAAATGAGCCCTTAGTCTTTTAAGACACAGATAAGTCATTCAACTTGAAAAACTCAGAGAGATAGAAAAAAGAAAGATCTTTAAACCTATCTGATCAGTTTCAACTCAACCGACTATCCATCAGGTAAGATCACCAAGATATTAAACTTAATTTAACTATTCACCAGATAAAATTATCCGTCAGATACGATAATATTCAAACTGTTTTGACTATCAGCTAGATAGTATAAGCTTACACATAAAAAATCCTTATAAGATCGTCTTTTTATCGACATATCAATAAACTATTAACATTTGACAACTGTTATCGTAAGTTTCGTCCTAGAATGGATTATTTGGAATCTCCTGTTTGAGTTTTTCGCAAATATTTCATGACTAGGTAAAAAATAATAAAACTTTCATTTCTCTCTTGTATCTTAGAGATATTTGCCAAAAACCCAAAAAGAGGATTCTAAGTTCCAATTAAAGTTTAGGCTGACACCAGCAAATGTTCTAAACACACACTGACGCATCATACAAGGACTTCATAGAAAGCCTTTGATGGAACCGACGGCTGGTGGATTGCCTGAAACATGGTGATTTGAGGTTCGTCGGAACAAATTTTGCAACTAGGTTGCAGGGTTGAGCGTCGACTTGGTAAACAGTATGTTTCGCAGAATGTGATTTTCTATGAGAGTTTGTTATGAATAACTGTGTGACGCCACATTTCACTATGTACTTGTATTGTTAGAAGTTTTGTTGGCGAAACTGTTAAAAGAGGGGACGCAGCTTAAGAGATAATTATGCTAAACCAATATGAAGTATCTTAATGCAAACCACAAATATAGTAGTTAAAATGGAAACACCATTTTACTTTACACGTTTGCTAATGATGCCACATACATTTAGTGGTAACAACGTTTGCGCTAAGGCACAAAATTGATGAGCTACTCTTCTATGAGTTGTTGTCTATGTTGTTTATGAGTTATTTCAAAGGGTTGGTTAACGTTACATACGTACCTACGTCAAATATTAACGAGTACGTAATCGTAATTAAGTGACGTAAGTCAAGGCTATAATTCTGTAATTGTAATTTGAAACAACGCGTTTCTTGGTTTGACGATAGTTAGCGCCATTTTAGACGTTTACGCGTGCGTCAAATGGACGTGGAACAACCCACCCTAGTAGGTATACTAAAATTATTTGAGTAAAGTGTCAACGGATAAGTAAAACATAATTTAGTAGGTGAAGAAGTAAGTAGAATGAAATTAAAATACTTCTTACCTATAGGTTTAGCTTATTCATCATCATTATCTGCCGAGCCTTTTTCTAACTATGTTGGGGTTGGCTTCCAGTCTAACCGGATGCAGCTGAATACCAAAGAGTGACTGTCCATTTGGCTTCCACAACCCAGTTACTAAGTAAGACTGGCTGTCAGACTTTCGCGCTTAGGCACATGAGGGATAGGCAGATCTGATGTTTAGTACATTTTTATTTCAACAGAACTTTTTGTTTCAGTCCCACGTAACTAGCTACGAGCATATAGCAAAAACCCAATAATACTTTGCCTGACCTGGGTATCGAACCCAACGCACAGCAATCGCAAGGCTTGCGACCACTAAAACAAAATTGTGTAAGTTTTATAAAATTTCTCCTTCACTCCATGTTACGAGATTTAAAAAAATACTACCTATGCGTTTTAGCTTCAGAAATGTTAAGCATTTACTTCGGCAGGATATAATGTTTAGTAACTGGCGTAACTTTCATCTTTTCTAAGAATGTTTGTTTAGAAGCTATAAAGCGTATTTGCGACATCTAAACAACTTCCACACGCCCGTTGCGCTCGTCATACGCACCGCTACGCCCGTGCTACGCGTGACTTAGGTATTAGCCGCTACGCGCGTGCTACGAGCATGCTACGCGCGTACAACGCACATCACACGTCCTACGCGTAATTTACGACTCGTTGATGCGCCACCTAAGGGCTTTCTACGTAACGTCCACGCACCACCTACACAGCTCCTACGCAGCGTCTGACTAACGCCTACGCTGGACAAACGCTCCTTGTGAAGACACTCTTTATAAGAGCTCTTAAATTCCCTTTTTTAATAATACCAACACAACAATCCTTAGTGCCACCCGGTTCTTTTCAGCTGAAACGGTACAGGGTTTAACCACTATTGAAATAAGGTTGCTAATATAAAAATGTTTCCAAAATTAAGGAGCTTTCAGATAGTGAACAGATTAGTTATTCTTGTAATGTAAATTGGTAATACCCCTGTAAATGTATATAGGTGTGATGTAACAAAAAGAACTACTTATTGCTAAAATATTATTGTGTAGTTGCAATTACCTAAACTACGAGAAATCTGACATGCAGCAGTTAGATCTACCTATAAATAAAATATGTGGGAGGGTACAAATGTAAAACAAAGCGCGGCTGATAAGTTTCAAGAGCAACCAATACTCTCTCAAAGTCGGTGGAGCGATGTTCGTCAATCCCATTTTCTCGTCTTTTATCCGCGCCGCCGCGCCGCGCCGCTCGGTTCGCGACAACTCGCGAATCACAACGCCGCCTCCTCCTCCAATTTCCGACATTAATCCCCAGATCGTAAGGTTTGTTAAATCAAATAAGTTCTTGCTTTATAATTTAAGCATTCGCATTTACATTCGAACTAGATTCATCTTGCCGCCGTCTTCGGCCAAAAATTTTAATAACAAAATAACTTGCCAACTCCGTCTCGTCAAATATAATAGCAAAGTTGGAAGTAATAAGACAAAATTTTATGCATAACAACGGGAGCCCTTCGAGATGGGGTGGGCCGGGGGCGCGCGGGACAGGCACGAAGGAGGGTTAGCACTTGTCGACCTGCCTAGACAGAAATGAAACGTCAAGCCTTATGAAGACGAACAACTTCGCCTTAACAAATATAAATCTCCTTTTCATCCTGCGTAGGTTTTTTGAGGCAGTTAAGGGTAATGTTAATTTATGGTTTGTAATTGTTTGCTGTTAACCTCGTCGGTAGAGTTCCTTCTGATAATGTTCTCGAGTGGTTTGTTTAGTTAATTATTTTGGGTTTTATAAGTAGGTATATCCGAGTAATTTATTGTGTATTACCAATGTTAAACACTTTAACACTTCATATTTCAAGTCCACCATATTTAACATGAGACGCTTTCTCTGCTAGCTGGAAACTTTACAAACGATGTGGGGAGTTATGTGTATCATCCGCCACTCGATGTGGCGCCATCTGCACCGCCATTTACATACGACAACAAAATATATTAAAATTCTGTCATCGCGATCCAAGATACAGTTGCGAGCCGTCATTGACACCGGGCGCGGGCGGTGATTAGCTGAGGGGGACTGGGGGGCACCATGGCGACAAGGAAAAAGGGCTACCCAGTAATAATTACTTTATATACCCCCTGTGAATAATTACCCCGGCCAGAGATCAATTAGACGGAAACCCCGAATTAAACCCCTCCTTAATGAGCCGGCAAATTTTTATTTCAGCTATATTCGAACTTTAATCGACCTAAAGCTCTATTATAAAGTTAACCATATGACAATACTTACACACCGTTTAAACACCACAACATAATGTAGGTATAGACGCTCTCATACTATAAATATAGTGCTGAAATAACTATACGTTTCGTAATTGACTTAATTCCGTTGCCCCTTCAATTCAATACCCTCGTTTATTACCTTTTTGCGTCTATTAGAAAAAATATTGTTTATCGACGGAGCTAGCATGATGATACACGGAAAAAAGGCCGGTTTGTCATACTATCTCTCACAAGTCGTAAAACATTTTTTTCACTTCCTACTCAAAGCGTTGTAACGACTTAACATATGGTGAACTAAATTATGTTACCTACGTCTAAACGACAGCAAAATAAAAATGTCCAAACATTTGTATACATTAAATAAATTTATCATCCCGTTTCATTTATAGGAGCGTTGCAGTGAAAAGGAAGCTGCCGTGCGCACATGGGGAGCCGTCAAATCCCAAACGTATTATTTTTTCAATATCACCTCACACGCTCGCTAATACAAGATAACGAAATTCACGACAATCGGATGAATGTTCGCGCCGCGTGAAATCACGACTTTTGTGCGGAAAAAAGGCTGACATCGAACGTTACGAGTCCGCGTGGGACGTACGAACACGTGTATGTGGGCAGACGAGGGTACGGACATATGACGATACCTGTCAAAATATGACGAGTCTTATTCAGCTACAGATGTAGTTATTGTCATCGCACTAATCTAATTCGGTGTCGCGAACCGTGAAAGTGTTCGGAGCGCGATTAACACATTTTCGTAACGAATTATTGGGAGGCTGTCAGTCGGTTTGCGTAAGCTGTGACAGGAGAGTGGCAGCAGCCGTGGGGTGCGAGCTTAGGGCCTGGCACCCAGCACCGGCCGTGCGTTGTGCTGCGGCCCTGCGTGCGCCTGTCGGATAGCTTTATCTAACAGCTTACTCTATAAACTGCTTTTAACACTAGCACAGTGCAGCGTTAGTCAAAATAAACAAAGAAAATCTACCATAAAATAACAATAGTTACCTCTTAGTAAAAAGAAGACAGACGGAATGAAAAACAATGGTTTGATCAACCGAGTACCATTCTTTATTGAAATACTCTTATTAAATAATATTAAAACCCTTGTTTTAAAAAATTTGACAATATTTCCACCACTTATGCTACGAGTTCTCAAATCATGGTGAACTCTGCAAGGACCCAAAACTACAGCTGTTTGAAGAAGCACCTACATGATTAGTAAAAAATTTTTTTTTTCTCTGTTCATTTCAATTAAGACGAGACAACAAATCTGCTCCAAAAACACATTTGGTTTGAATGTTTCTTCCCCAATACATTTGTACAGATACGGCTACTTAGTAAAATTAGAGGGTAGGGGAGAAATGTCACACAAAAGTTATTTAGATGTTTACGTGTGCATCGTTGCATTAAATAAGCAACGAATCCTTGCGGGGGGTGGCCGAGCTTGAACCTGGGACAATGATATCGCGACACCCGGCCCACCCCGGCGCACTAACATGATTAACTTTTATATTGGCAATCACAACCGTTGACGTTTCGGGGTTTTGTTCTCAACAAACGCCACTACAATGTGTTATATGATAGCTTTCACGTCACAGCAAAAAGCTTATTATATTACACAGGAGTATATAATTTTTTGATGGAATCGTCTGTCCAAAGTTAGTATAAAGACGTGTACATTTGAGTACATTGTTAGGCTTTTGTTTGTTTAAAATGTCGACACTAGACAGGAACAGAAATAATAGTTACTTTAGTTCTGAACAAAGTTTGTGATAAGTTTGAATTCAGTCGAGCATTTACAGTTGCTGGGGTTGACGTGTCTTTTAATATTGATACAAATGATTCGTGGAGGGTGCTCTGGCATCGCGACTATGCTCTAATCCCAAGATAATGCCCGCCCGAGGAGTTAATTGCAAGCACAGCACCACACTCTGGTGTCAGGGGTTCCACACACTCCCTTGAGACGCAGGCCCTCTCACGACGTTGTCACTCCCTCGCCGGTTCGAGGCTCGACCTCTTAATCATTCACTCCTAATGGAAACCCATCAGCGACGTCTATCTCACTAACATACGCATGCAATTTAAATGACCCACTCAAAAAGGAAAACGGTGAAAAAAATAGCACGAGAATGTTTGCCGAATTGTGTCCGCAGTGAACAATAGCGAAGCCACCAACGCTGACGTTCAGCATCCCGCAGCGCGACTTATGAATAGAATAATGCGAGCTTACACAAAACCCGTGCGAGGAGAACATCATCAATCAATGTATTTAGAAATGTTTCATTAGTAAACATTAAGATGTTTGCTTACATGTCCGAATGTTGTCCGCCGTAATATGGTCGGATTCTGTGAAATAAGGGTCGGTGGTAAAATATTGTCAGTAAAGATGTATGGGATGACGCAGCGAGGTGAAATAAACGCAGTGTAGGTACGCAGTCGCGTTGCAAGTTACCCACGCTGTAGGTGTCAAGGCCACTGCTGTGAATATAATACATCATTACAAATCCAGTTCAGTCATTCTCTAGGGATGTCTGCACAACTGGGAGGACTTTTTATGCCACCAACTGACCAAAGCTTGGACAATAAGATGACAGCAAAAGTAAGATATCTACCTTGAATTGGGCCACTATTATTGCCATATAGGTAGGGAGCACAAATCCACTTTCAAATGTCAATAATAATTTATGGAGATTTATTTCGTTGTTTATGTAGGCACATAAAACGTCTACCAGCCCTTATGTTTTCATTGTTTGTAAAAACCAATTTAGGATTTTTCAAAATTGACCATTACAAAGTATTTCGTATTTCACCAACTTTGTGAACCGCCAATTTATTTATGAGATAGAGCCAGACGTTAGTCCTTTTTACCATTTGATCAAATATTTATCCATTTGGGATATTTCTGGAACAGCAACATCAGCGGCTGATACCTCTACTCAGTTAGGAGATTCGTAAATCAGCATTGATCAGTCTTTCAGAAACAGATGCACGGCAAATGGATCTGAGAATTTGCTGTTAAACCTAATAACTACTAAAATGTTGAGGTCGGTTAATAAAAACAAAAAATAACATTGTTGTTGTGAGTTGTCAACCAAATTAATTGATTAGTTTTAGTCTAAAAATACTAATCAAATTAAAACATAAGAACTTAGCTAACGCCTATTCTCTTGGATGTTGAGCTTCACACATACAGTAGGTACTGCAATCCTTTTTACGAATACTAAAGATCTATTTTATTCCAGTTCTTTGCTTTTCTACATTCCTAGCTGGATGTAAGGGCTGTACTGAACCGTATTGAAAACCTAACAAGTTAAATAAAGTTTTAAAATAACTGTAGAGATAAAACTTTATCTTCATTGGGCTACAAATTATATTGAACGCGGGTTTTGAGAATGACTCATGCGCACAACGCCTTGTAGAAAAAGAGAAGTGGCTCCTACAACGTTTTAATGTTGCCGTAAACTCAAGCGCAGGCGCTTCACGACATAGAACTTTTGTATAACTTTTTGAGCAAAATCATGGTTACGAGTAAGTAAACAATATCATTTTGATTGATAATTTTATAAGTAGTAAGTACTTCATGGTTTTGTTGTGATTTTGTTATCTGCAAAGTAGGTAAATTCTACTTAGGTATGAATGAGGGCATAATAATTCACCTCCTCTCTTGTTTTTCATTTGTTTTCCCACCCACTGAAAAACGTCTCCTCCGCGGTTTTCTTTCAAAACTCTTTCTTTCAAAACTACTCGGAGCAATCAGCTCCAGCTTCTGTGATCACAGAGATTACAAATGACTTTAAAGGAGGACTTAAAGAAAGATTATTTGAATTATATAAATAAGGAAGCGAGCAAAAATAAATCATTTCATATAATATGATACTGTTAACGTCTCTAGGTACCTAGTAGTTACCTAGACTCAACTGTTCATAGACCTGTGCATAACTGAACTAACTGCAGACTACTTCAGGCAAAACTTCCACAGTTTTGCCTGAAGTAGTCTGCAGTTAGAGTATGATGCTATTAAAGTAAGAAAATATTGCTGCTTATCCTCCAAATATGTGCAGGATTTTGTATTAGTAGGTATTGGAAATACGTTGTTGGACTAGAATGTTGGCAAATATGGAAACTATAACTTCAGAATCAGGATTCGAAGTGTGGAGGCTGATTCATTCTTTTTCTACGTCTCGCTGGCACGACTATTTGAGATTATGTTGGCCCAAAACTTCGCTACTTCCACGGCGTCGTCGACGGGAATTCAGAGGTCACTTTGACTGCATATTTTGGGAGCATTATTCACGATATAGCTCCACATCTGCACCCTTCTGCCGTTCCCTCGAGGCTACTTTAGCAGGTTAGAGTTACATCTTCCCACTTGTGTCCGGAGACGGTAGGGAATCCCAAGTGGACCACGAAAGTTTACACGCTGCAGGGAGATGCTCCTTTGGTGGTAGATAGTAAGTATGAGGGCGAAGAGTGTCCTGTAAAAGTTTGCAACGACTGTCGACCGGGTTTCCTGATCCCTATCAGACGCTGACGCAGACGCTGTCAATTTTAAGGAGCTGTGTCTGCTTTTTAGCCGTTGCTGAATCATTGTACACTGTAGATAAGAATATTCCTTTAGCTACGTAAACAATTAACCAAAATAATTACACCACTTTATAAATAAGTATTTATTAACAAAATTGAATGGTAGCTGTGGTTTGTTGTGATGCCAATCATTGTTCGCGTACAATCGTGTGGAATGCGGGCTATTACACCGCAACGAATGGCTGTGCAGTTCGTAAAATATCACTTCAATTACGATGTACTCTATTCAACCATAACACTTCAATTATGTTCTATTAAGAAGCGTAGCACATTTATTTATTGCGATTGTGAGGTCCAAGTAACTTAAATACAAAATGGCGCAACACTCTTCAACCAATCGACTCAGCCTATCGCAGTTCACTGCTGGACACATGCCTCTCCCAGGCTTAGCCACGACACCCTGTCCTCCGCCTTCCGCATCCAATCTGTCCTAGCCACCTTCTTAAGATCGTCAGTCCATCGAGCTTGGGGTTGTCCCATACTACGCTTGCCGATACGCGGTCTCCACTCTAAGACTCGTCTGCTCCACGTTCCATCTTTCGACAAACATGGCCAGCCCACTGCCACTTCAGTTTGATTACTCTGCAAGCTATGTCGGTTCTTCCGGTTCTTTTCCCGATAACTGCATTCCTGATTTTATCCTTCAAGAACTTCGAGCATAACCCACTCTATAGCGACAACTCACCTCTCTTACTCAAACACTTTTCAAGTTACAGTAACTTGTCCAAATTTAATTAAATCACAGAAACGTAACAAAATAGTTATGACTAAGTCAATGCTTGCATCTTCTCCATATGTAAAGAGATCTTTGCCGTGCAGTGAGACCATTACAAACAGGTATTTTGGTTTCATATTCCGAAATTAAATTGATAGTTTAATTCAGACACAAGACTACTTCTTGTTTCATGCTTTCAAGAATAGCTGGAACTACAGATTGGTATTTTCAGGGCACTATCCACGTTGTGTGGGAGAGCTTTCGCGATTTATTTTGAGTTGGGTATCGGTTGGATAAGTCATCCGTGACCTTGCACTTTGGTTGATCAATAATATTTGGCTAGTAAGCACTGCTTTGGGTTCTGAATCAGGCAACTGCTAAGTGTTGGCATAACTACTAATTTATGTACATAACTTTCTTGCAACCATAAGCAGGTCTTGATAAACTTTAGACCAATTAAACTATGCATAATTTAAATATACTCTCTTTTAAGACTTCAAATATGTTTTAAAAACCGCCATAGTGAATATAACATGCGGTGTGTTTAGTGAGCATCTATACTGAGAGCGTCTCAGATATGATCGATGACTGTTGAAGTCAAGGACACCCACCCATGCGTCCCCATAAAGACGTAAAAGTTTTACTGGAAGTGATTATTTCATCAATAGCGTTCTTGTTTTTAATGTATTTTTTATTTACTATTTATTTATTTTGATTTAATCGTTTTAAAAAAACATAGAAAACGAATTATACAAAACTGTAGACAATTTTGTACTCCACAACGCTATTCACAGACTAGCTAAAATGTTTTTCACTCATTTCGTTTTTCATGATTATTATAATCATATGAAATCATTACAGTCATAGGACTCATGAATTAAACTCTGAAATCGAAAATGGACTTTTTATCAATATTATTTCAATATTACTACAAAGAAACCGTCTAGTCCAATTCGTGTTTTGTCATAATTATAATAATTAGCAATTACGAGTAGTGAAAATAGAAAAATCATTAGAAAGTCATTCCATAGCAGAGTTCTAATTTTGTAGTAAAGAACTCAAATAAAAGGAGCAATCCACGAAAATTATGTGTAAGTAGTGTGGGTACTGTTCTCTTCTATAACCATAATAATACCTATGTAGAGCACATTCAAACCGATCTGCGAAAACTGAAGATCCCGGCAAATATCTTCTAAACTTGCGGTTTTGGAAGACTCATGCAACAGCTGGATGTATATGAAATGATGATGATTGTCATGAAGTACTCGTATCTAGTGCAAACATTTCTTTACGTAACTAAAATCAATTATTAAACGGTATTGCAATTCCAAGTTTTTTTTTTTAAATTATGGACCAATTAAGTAGGTTTTCAATTGAGAAATCAAAATTCAATGTTTCTTATATTTAATAGGAAGTACAGTGGTAGGTCATTAATGTAGTATCACCTTAAGGACTGTATTGCTGTGAACGCACGGTAAAGGCCGTACCTACGTCTGTGTGCATAAAGCGATGTATCAACACTGAACGGTCACCTCATAATTCGCACACTGGCTGGCGTCGAACGAAACAAAAAACATACCGTCGCATTTGCACACAGGCTACGTAATTACATATGATCTTGGTTGGTTCATACCATTGCTAGAATTGAACGCATTACATCAAGTACCGATAGCTGCTGGTCTTACGTATTGGATTATTGAACGCATAGGTCTGGGTTCCAATCTCGAGTTGGGCCTTTTATTTTTCTTTTCCAACAATAATCTTTATCGGTTATTTTGTTATTCGTTTTTTATAGATTAATAAACAAGAATCATAATGTAATAATTATTTTATTTTCATTATTAACTTGCTATTGTAATACGGGGTTAAAATAAAAATGTTTTATAAGTGATTTCAAAATGTTTATTCGTTTATAAAAAAAAGAAATAAACTTCTAGTCAAAACAGTTTATTTTCTCATAAAGAACAATTTATTAAAGTAAAGCAGGTAATCAGTGAACTACGACCCTTAGACTTAAAATACTACTAATGTGTGCGGGTTTCAGTGGCGTGCATTGGTTTTCAGAATAGGTAAGCAGGAATTTAATATCGTCGTATTTACTTGAACGAGTAAAGAAAGGCCAATGACAATGGGCGAATAGTACGGGAGCCGAGTAGGCCGTCTGCCGACTGCCTACTGCCGCGCGAGTTTGTATGAAGATTTTGTTTTTTGTTAGGTATGATAATTTAGTGAGTTTCCTAATTGTGGAGCACACACACTAAAATGTTATTGACAGGCTTATGGTGATTTTCCGAGGTAGGCACTGCTTATATGCCTTTATGCAATGCGCGCCACTGGTGGGTACTCTAAGAAAGCACAACTAGCAAAAACTAGCAAATCTACCCACGTAAATAAAAAAAGTGTGAACTCCTTGTCACAATATAATTAAATTACTCAGTAGTACTACTTTTTGTTTACTACCAGTGCATTCGTTTTTACTTTAGTTGCCTATCTCAAATGTCAAAGTAAACAAATCGTATTAATTAGGACTTATTGCGGTTATAGCTTAAGTATTCATTTCCATTATGAAAAGAGATTGAAACTAAACCTCAAAATAATCCTTATTACGGATATGACACAATATTATTTTAATATTACTAAAATCAATTTGTAATTTAAAGCTTAATAGTTTGTTTGTATAACCCCCATTTTTATCAATGCTATTAAGTAATCGCTGGCGCATGAATCCAACAATATTGAAACATATATCTGTTCCTTTTAAATGGTCCCTTATTTCCAAGCAATGCAACTTCAACTGCTCATCAGATCTCTCATTCCGTGATTCCCATCGCTGTATCGCAAAATATAAACGTTCTTGTTTATGTTTTTCAATTAAATATGGGCGAAACGAAACCCAGCTCAAAAAGCTGGGTTTCGTTTGTTTTCGTTTGCACGGCGAACGGTTCGTAATGTTCATAGATGTGTCGAATAATTCGGCAAAATATCTCGTTGGTATGTAACCATTTGTTTCATTATTCTCTGACTAGCTGGGGCCATCTTTTGACCCTCCGACGCACAGTAGGTATTTTTCTAAAACAAAAAAAGAGTACTGTTAGGCTACTAGCATAAAACGAATATTACACTGAAACAAAATTATTTTGAAAATAGAAATGTTACATATTATATTATTATTATACTTAATGTTATATTTTATATTCATCATTTTTTTTCTACTTTGGCTTTGTGATAAATATAAAACGTTTAAAAAAATAACTAAAAGGATCAGCAGTTATACTTTAATTAGAAAAAAAATCGATAAAATAATTAAATCATAATACTCACACTCCGTCCGGTTTCATCAAATATCTGTGATAATATTAAGTCCACTTTTACGCAGCGCGATAATATCTGCTTTCATCTCAATATTTAAATTTCCTTGCATTTCAAAATGAACTACAACACCGCTAATAGATTAAACACACGTCACTAATCTACAATAACAACCAACCAAAATCAAATAACGTTCTATTTAGTCGCGGTGAATGTGTCGTAAGTTAACTGCATCTGTCTACCTTATAATTTATTTATTTAGATTTCTGTGGGTATAATCATAAAGTTTAACGAATTATGTGAACAAGGCGAACATGATACGGAACTATATTCAATAGCGTGATTATTCGAGTAGGTAATTATAAAAACATTTAAGAAAATTATCACCGCGCGTGATATTCGAACCGACGCGACGGCTCGCTACGCATAAACGTGCTTACCGTCGTATGATAACCGCTAGGCTATCATGCCATTTAACCTAATGGTTGAATTTATGAACTACAATCAGTTGCAAACGAATGTGAGAGTGTGTATCTATAGTAGGTATAGAAATTACTCATTAGAAGAAGATCGTAAGTTAAACAGAAGTGTCAATCTATTGCTTCGTGACACTGTCACTCCACTTTTGACCCTTACTGTACTTACTGAATATTACAAATATTCCTTATTGGAAGTCATATTATTACAATGCTTTATGGTGAAGCATCTTACAATGTCTCACATTATACGATATCAATCAGTTTCTCGTTGTGGTGCTTACATCATCCACGTCATCAGTTTCATTAAATACATTGATAATTCCTTTAAGATCTTTAAGATAGCCTGAGGCAGTTATTTAATTAGGGCATAATATAATTCAGAACAGTGTCAACAATAAGTACTTTTTAAACAGCGTTTATTAAACTTAATAGAAGAACTTAAGACAGTACAGAAAGTTTATAAAACTAACAAGCTTATAATCTTCCCACTGCTTCCCAGCAGTAGGAAGATTATAAGCTTGTTAGTTTAGTAGTAGTAGTCACAGGCCACCTTTCAGTGAGAGGGAGGGGCCTGTAATTGACCACGAGGGCCCAGTGCGGGTTCGTAGATGTCACATGTCTACGATTTTTTGGTTCTAGGACATGCTAGTTTCCTCACGATGTTTTCCTTCACGATTTTGAGAGTAGCAGTGCTGAAATAATTTACAGAGAGTAAAGTGTCTGACTGGGTTCGAACCTACGATCTACAACCCGTAAGTCGAAGCCGTTACTACAGAAAAAACCAACGAAATGAGAAGTGCAGAGTGTGAAATACTAGCCGAAGGTTAATAAATGCTAAATAGGTATCTGAATTCATTTTTTCCTGACTATTTCTGTCTATTAAAGAATAAGGAACAGTTACAGGATTTTTTCTTTTCCATGTACAATAAATATTTAATAATAATTGTATTTACAAACGATATTTTATAATGCTCAGCATCATCCTCATCGCTTGCCGTATCTGTTAGTTAAGTATCCTTGTTCAGCGTACGTGCTTAATGAAATACACATATCGATACATCATTGATCGTGGCGCGATAGCGATGCCCACGTCATGTTTACTAGATCTGACATGAACGCCCCGTGTAGTTTCAACTCTCATTACCGGAATTAATGATGATTGTCATGTGGACCTTTGCATTAGTTTCACTAGCTCTAAACTTGAAAAATCGATAGAACATCTAGGTATCCATGCTAGGACTCTACATACCTTGTAGGTGTAGGAATAGGTAAATATTAGCTCTTCTTTAGCAACGATAGAGACTAGTGTAATACCACCATTCAGGAATCGATTTGGCTGCGTTAGAGTTTTACGGCACGGTTGGCGCAGTGGTTAAGCGATTGACTGCTGCGCTGCGTGTCGCGGGTTCGATTCCCGCACGGAACAAATAATTTTATGGCCTACAAGTAACTACTTGACCCGGAACAACTGTTCCGGGTCTGGCTGTTTGTGTATGTGAGTTTAAATGTTTGTAAACGCACCCACGACACAGGAGAAATTCCTAGTGTGGGGCAACGTTTTTATGAAAAAAAAAGAAAAAGAGTTTTGTGGAAGTTTTTTTCGACCTATTTAAAGAAAATAAAAGTAGCTTCAGATAAAAAGGAAAATAAAAGTGTCTACGAAACAGTATAAATAACACCAAAATACAATTGTCAGTCATTCCTAACCTCGTGAACCCATCAAGTTACGTTTTCTGATGTTTAAAAATGTTGAAGATAATATTGAGTCTAAGAATTCAAAGGTCTTCTACTTAAGTAGGTACCGTTTTTTAAGGGTCAGTACATAAACTTCGATAAAATTATAAATATTGGAGATAGACATATCTGGCATTATTCAGTATGTTCGAATATTATTTTCTGGATTAATGGGATACCCAGGACCCTGCAGTTTTGTTTTTCAAGAATCCTGATTCCAAGCGATACTTAGGTTTATATTTATTTATTAAATTTACTAAATATGTTAAAAAACCAATGATAATAATTAAAGACACAATTAACAAGAATACCCGACCGACATGATAATGTTTGGACGGATTTCCCGATATAATTAGTGCTCTAAAAATGCAATTAAGAAGAAAGTCTTTATCCAAAGTATACCTTAAAGATATGTCATCAGCATCATCAGCCTACAGCAGTCCACTGGTGGACATAGGCCTCTCCAATTGCACGCCATTTAGCTCGATTCTCGGCAACTCTCATCCCGCTCCTACCAGCCACCCTGCGAAGATCGTCGCTCCACCCCAACGGTCATCGGTTCTACGGCTAATATGACCAGCCCATTGCTACTTAAGCTAGCTTATTCTGTGAACTATGTCGACAACTTTGGTTCACTGCCGGATCACCTCTGTTGACGACTAGCATCCAAACTTGTTTATACGGATATGTTTCCTTTTCTATAAAGTTTATGCTCTGGTCTTTGGCTGTCACTCTCTGTTAAAAAGCTGTGATCGTGTTCTCATTTTAATAAGCATCTCATAGCCATCCTCAAGTACCTCATTCCGTTTTTTATCCCTCAGAGAGATTTCAAGCATACATAGCTCATTCCGTAGCTCGCTGAGCGACCTTACATTTATGGACCAACCTTACTGTGAGTTTCAGCGCTGTAAGTCATAACAGGCAGGATTTAGTGTTTAGGCTCTGAGGAATACGCGACGAGAAATCTCGACAAAGCTTCCCAAACGCTGCCCAGCCCAGCTGAATTCTTCTGTTAGCCTGTTTCTCAAAGTTATTCTTACCAAACAGCAGAGTTTACCTGAGGTAAACGTATTCTCGAACAACCTTGAGAGCGCCGCCATTGACAGCAATCGGTCCCGGAGTAACGTTTTCATTGAAAATAACCTTGGTTTTGTCCAAGTTCATCCGGAGACCAATGCGTACAGAAGAATCAACTAGGCCGTCGAGCATCTGCTGCAAGTCATGCAAGGTATGTAATTACACATTTTATTTCTAATAAAGGATCAACTCAAAAATAATATTGAATAGCAAAGCAACAATCACAATATCACGAAAAGAAAATTACAGTAATTGTAAACAAAAATAGTTTTTTACGATTCGTGCCGAGAAACAGCCATAAAAAAATGTTCGGTGGCAGCAATAATAACTTCATTCATCCTTTGTCGATCTCCATCGGAACACAAAAAAGGGTTTTACAATCGAAATCAATTTAAAATTAATAAAACCGTTCAGGGCGACCGCAACGCTCAATCATCTGGTGCTTATGTATATCAAAACATTTAAAAAGAACAAACACTCGTTATGGTGTTTATTATCTCTCGTAATATTGTGTTCCAAATGACTTTTAATAATACCCTTTTAAAAGAATAGCCCGGCCCTTTCACTGTTATAATAATATATATGTAACGATTATTATTGTTCTGCCTAACGAAGGCAATAAATTGTTATGTACCTTGCGTACCTATTTTACATTTATTCATTTGACTGAGTGCTTAATGTGCCAAAGGCTCATAAACTAAACTAAGCTATAACGCGCATTAGTGTGTTTTATTAATATAAATACCTACACTATACACCGGCATTCGATTCGTCATAAATCTTAGGACATAAAACCTTAGATAAAACTCAAAGTCCATCAAAGTTGTCTTTTTTTTCACACATCCGGCCCGAAAGACCCTATAAACGAGCCTTGCTTCGCTAGAGCTAGAACCCACGGTCAAAGTAATCGAACATTATTAATTTTCCGAGATTATAAAATACAACTCGGACTTGACAAAGTTATTTGTGGGAGCATCACGCGTCGTCATAATTCGATACCAAATATTTAACCAGTAAAGCTTAATACGAACAAGCATTCCAGAAATAAAAGAGATATATTTAAAGAAATACCACATAATGATTATAACACACTTATATTCATTAATCTTGGGATAAATTATAATTTATAATGGCGCACAAGCGGAGTATTTTTAATAAATTTGGACGAGAGTATTGAAAAGTCCGGAGTTATGATAAATAAATAACAACATGATATCGTGGAACAAACAAACAAACACAGGTCACCTCCCGGAGCTGCGAGCGCGTGCCTCGGATTAGCTGTATTTTCATATCAAAGGGTTCGCTCAGTTTTATGAATTGCTCCTATTTGGGCTCCGACGTAATGTCTTTCTTTATACGAGGGACGTTTCGCGTGGGAGAATTTAATTTGTTGCACTTTTCGTTTAATCGCATTAGAGGGTATTCATATCTTTATTTTGTCGAATCAACCAGTCCTTATCGTTGGTTTGCATAGGCGTTGAGTGACACTGTAATTTAATTTTTGGTGAAATAAGAGGATGCGATTGTAGATCCCCCAGAGACAAAAGGGTAACAATAACAACAAATATACATTTGACATACAATAACAATCATTTTGAGACGACTGTAGGTCATTGCAAATATAATAATTGTATATCCTCATATTGTTAACTTTTTTTTAAAATCTGTTCTTATTTATTAAATATGTTTACTTTCTTAAGTTGTGTACCAACTAAAACTTTCAACACAGGAAGTTGTGTGTCAAGCAGGAGCTATCAGACGTAGGGAACTATTCTTGGACATGTGGTCGTAGGGAAGCAGCCGCGGTCATGACGTCATAATTCCGGGATTCGCAAATGGATCACAAGGTGAATCCGCGGACCACCGGACATGGTATTGTCAGATTTGTCCCCATTTCCATGAATTGTGTTTATTCAACATTGGTCCGTTTCTGGGTTTGTTTTGTATGTTTTTTTATATATACACATGATTTATCCCCGCCCATTAGGTCACGGTGAGTAATGCAGGCAAGTCGGGCCCGCACCCCGGGGCGTCCGATCCGTCCGCGTAGATAGCGACTACACGTGTTGTCAACTTGTATGTTTTCATCCAAATACCGTATATTTGATAAATTTAACATTCTATATTAGTATGATATCTCGATAATGACGCCGTTTTATACAGAGGTGTCAGCTAATAAAGTTCTCCGGTTTCGGTCGCTCGCCGAATGTAGGTGTTTTACAACTTGTTTGCACGCATGTTATGACACTGTCTATATTTTACAACATATGTAGTTTTAATTTACTTGCGAATATACTATACTTACTTAATAAAATAAAATTAATGAGGATCACGTTCTTTATGTCAAGAAGGTAATATTTACAAAAGTAGGCAATATTATTGTGGTAGTACCTATATGAAATAGTAAAGTCTACATTTTTGTTGCCATGTCGCCGTTGAAAAGCAATTTTAGATGATTTTTTGGCTAGCAATTGAGATTTATGGCTCCATTGAAGCAATTGAAAATTATTTGAATTAATATAACCTAGTATCATAAACGAGGTCAGATCTCCACCCTTACCTACCACAACGATATCGGGTGTCTATTTACACATGCCATCACTGCTCGCTTATAAGCTGCAAAAGAGCACAGTCATCAGGTGTTATGGACATTCATAAACAAGTTGAACAAATCAACAAATATTATAAACAAAGGCCACTTGTCACCCGACGTAAGCGTTTTTGTTCCTCGTGCATTTTTATAACAAGCGTTTTTGTAGTGAGGCGATGTAGGAAGGAAGCCGCGGCGGGGGGTCCCAGCCCGGCCTCCCGGGGCACCACTACACAAAACATTTCGTGATCCATAAAGACAAAAGGAAAATTAAAATCTGTAAAACTCACGGGACGGACCTTGCGTTCTTGTACCTTACACTGACATCCAGCTACACTCCAAATTATTTCGGTAATTGAATCTTGTTCGCAAGTTACGCGAATTTGAATAATATAGAAATGGCATATTATTGTAACTGTGAAGAAATTAGCAACAAAAAGGTTAAGCAGACTGTATTTTAATGGCCACTTTATGTACCTGTATCTAAACGACCTCCAGATGAGTCCCACTCACCCGGAGGTGGTGAGACTCATCTGGAGGTCGTTTGCATATCTGAAACATTTCATAGAAGTAGGTTTTTTTACTTTTTCTTTTATATAGATTTCCTGGCCTGTCACTTAAATAGACGCTTTCTTGAAAGCTTGTTCCAAACAAAAGTGACCCAACAATTTAGACAAAACGCAATCTAATAAGATATCAAGTACACTACACTTCATTCTTAAATGTATAGGTATTTCACCAATGTATCACAACAACAGTTTCAGAAGAGCGTTTCAGCACTGGCCAAAAATTAACAAACATGGTGTACCAACATTTCATTTTAAACTAATAAAACAAAGGAGATCAGTCCAAGTACAACAATTTAGTTTAATTGCACAGTTTAGCACACCACTGCCTCACGAAGTAGTCCCAAGAGCTCTCCAAACGTGTATATAATAATATATTTACATATTATTATTCATGGAAACAAATGTCCTTTGAATGGTTTTTGGATTTGTTGACTTAATACAAAGTGCTTTTGCGAGAGGTGGTCGGTCTGTCGGCGACGTCGCATAATGGATGGTCCCGATGTTCGCATTTTGCGCAAATGTTTCTCTTATAATATCACAAAATATATCTTGGTGAGTGGAATCGATGCTTTTGTTGCCTCTCTCGTTGTTTGCTCTAAGACCGTCTCGAGTCTGTTCGCTATGGGTTTTTCTTAAGATTTTAATCTAAAGTGTAATCCAGTCAATTGATCATGAAATTTGTTAAACATAAAATGTGTTTGTGAACACTTGATTTAATATTAACTGGAACTGAAGAAAGATTTAATTCATAAAAATATTAACTTACATTATTATATGTACGTACGAGTAGGTACTGTTTTTTACTCTTATTCTCGAAAATATCTTGAGTATTGCACATGATTTACAAGTAAGTCATAAGCAAAATGATTGCCAGCACAACACAAAATGCGCGTACCTTTAGTATCATAAAAACAACATTGGAGTTTATCTGTTTTTATGCAAATGCAGCATCATGTGGTGTACTGTGGCAGTGTGAGGAGGGCGCGAGGAGTGCACCGAGTGGCCAGGCGACCTCCGGAAATCATTGGTGCTGTAATAAAGAGCTGCGCGAGAAAGCGCCCGCACGCTGCGTGATAGATGCCCACGAGCGAGCGACAAAAAAATAACAAAATCGACTTAGCAAACATGTTTAATAAAATGAATGACCCGCTCGTATATCTTCACCTGCTTAGTATGACATAAATTATAATAACATTATGTTGTACACGTTCAAGGAGTCCCAACAAATTCTTATTCACTAGAAAATAAGACGTTTCACAAAAAATATTGTCCGAGTTATTAAGATGAGTTCGGAATAGAATAAAATGTTGGAATTTTTCTATGTCACCCCGCTGTTGAACAGCGTACACTATCTTTTTGTTGTTTATTGCTCACGTAACTAGCTTTGTATAAGCTCGGGGTAAACAGATTAAACCGTCACGTCATCGAGAATTCAATACATTTCCATAATCTTAGCAATTTCACATAATGAGTAAAGTCGACGCCTTTATTTTTGAGATATTAAAGTCTAGTTTAATTCGGATACATTATTTTATTATAAATAACACAAAAACTTTTAATTTGCAATGTGGTGATAAGAACATTATTTTATTCAAAGAACATTAATTTTCGAATAAGCCGTGAATCGATACCCACTTAGTAACATTTAAAATAGGAGAATATTGTTATCCATGTCTTGTCATTTGTAGCACATTGTGTAAATGAACATTGGTAGTAAAACTTGGATTTATGACATGAAAGATATTATTTACAACCAATCACTGCGAATTTTTAGAGTAAAACCAAAACTCCGAACGAAAGCAGAGTTGTTCAGATTCTCGATAGCAGCTCAAACAAAGCCTTTACAAAATTGCCTCCCCCGCAGACACCCTTAACGATCGCAAAAGCAGGCTGCACATAATTAGCGCTAAACAATATTTAGCGCCGATTAACTCCATAAACTCGCATTAAATTAGAAGGGCAGTAAAAATCAATTAGAGAGTTTATCCAAGTGATGTAACCGCACGCTTCCGAATTCCTCCTTTTATTAACAATTAGGTGGGTTTATGTGTGGAGTAGGTGCGGATTAGGCGAGTTTCGGACGACGTGCGTGTCTCCGCCGGACGGCAGGGGCTTAGCCTCGAGGGATGCCGCGACCCTTCAAGCCACGATGACAGCTGCCTTTGTCGTGTCCGAAGAGGAATTTTATACCGCGAAATTGACAGCCACGCTGTACCGTAACTCATCGATCGCGCAACGTGTTCCCAGGGATGTTTCGATGAGCGCAATAAAGTATTTGTTCATGTTCTCAGCGCATGAGTGAAGCCAAGTCCGCAGTTCACGCGGCGGGGTCCGATTTATGTTGTTTTATATCGTCTTGTCCGCTTTTGTTAATGTGAAATCTAAATCAGCGTGTGTTTTTTGTAATATCATTTGCTTATTCGAATGTGTTTCATCGGCACTAATACCAGGCGTCGGCTTTAGTTATACGTTTCACCTGGTTTTATTCTTATTTTAGATTTCAACGTGCTCTTAGATTTAGATTGTGCAGTAATCTGCAATTGTTTCATAACTATATTCATTTATTTATTTTAACTTTATGCAACGAACATGTACTCAAGCCTTAGGTCCTTTCAACAAGTCATCCCCGAGTGATGGAGAGATAACGTAGCAGGTGCACTACTAACCTATTGAATGGATGACAATTCCAATCTCAACACCAAATCCTCGAGCCGTTATGAATAATCTGCATACGTACGTGGGTACACCGTGGCACAATCACGCCCGAAGGTGAACTCATTTAAACTCCAAAGTTCCTCTCAATCGCGAATCCTCGACGGTCGTGTAGGAATGTCTCATTGATTTTCCTCTGGATTATGCGTCGACTGCGGCGTGAAAGTATTCCCAAGTTAGGTATTTGATTTCGATAGAAATATTAATGAAGTAAATCCCTCGTCCCTCGCTTTCTCAAGGTATATATATGCTTTGTTGCTTGGATTACTCACTTGATTTATTTTGCAACCTTTTGTTTTTGGAAAGTGCTTTTCGCCAATGGCATCTTTATCTGTTACATATATAAAAATAAGTGAATGTTAGAAGGTGGGTTTGTGTCTCAGGCTTTGCCCCTGACATGGTTGATACGTTTGTCTTACTTATAGTCGTTAAGGATGGAGCAACACCATTAAAGTTGATAGGTACCTTTTAACTGATATGAGAAAATTATCCTTTTTAATCAGTAAAGTATCTGCAGTAAATTTAAGTAATATTATCTGGTTTATCTGTAACGGCATTAATATTAGTAAGGGTACTATCTAGTGGTTCGGTGTAGGAAGGTACCAAGCGGCTGGCCAGCGCATCCGATACAAGACACAGGGAGCCGAGCGCAGACGAATTGCTGTAGATAAATTATTAAACGTAATGTTTTCAGTTATCTCCGATGTCGGGATGGTGGAATGCCGACGATCACATCTCGGACGCAGGGAGCGATCGATGCTACGATACGCGCTCGGCACACATCTGGTAGCCACTAGTTTGTTATCGGCGTGAACCGTCGGCCAAACCTATTTATCGAAGTCATAGAGATTTATTGATGGCTATTTTAGTTAATAACATGACGTCTAACACATTATGTCACAATAAATAATTAGATATATATCTTGGTCCGCACAAACAACCGTAATTTATTAATGTTTGTTTGATATTACATGTTTGCTTTCTCTGCAGAATAGTTTTGTACATGCAGATGATCAAAAAAATATTAAATTGATAAAGCTCACAAAATTCAGACATCAGTAACTTACATTACTGAATCAATATGAATATCGCCCATAGTTAGGGAAGAAATAGCTGCAAGCAGTCAAATATGTTTGCGGGTCATTCAACCTTTGTTTTAACAAATTTCGGAATGTTGGAATCAAGATTACAATTCAAAACAAGCCAAACCACTCCAAGTCTCATAAATCGTTCATAAAAATCTGTTTAGATGCAATAAATAAAGCTGAAGGTCCGCACTGATCTCCATGCATATAGGGGCAGTATTACGCAATAGTTTGATTTATTGGTTTCGGCAAGGTGCACAAAATTCTAACGCCTCGCGCCCTCCTTGGGACGCGGCGTGATAGAATTTCGCCTCGGCAATTTTCTCATACATGCGAAAAACTATTCGAAGCGGCCCGCGGTGATAAATGTGAGGTTATGAATAAATTTGCCCCTTCGCAACCAAATCTGAAGTGATTAGATTCGACACTTTCGACGTGAGCAGGTGGGCCGATGCCACCTGTGTGTTTTACATTGTTTACGGTTGTAATTGCGGATGTCATAATGAACACTCATAGCATTAAATCACAGACCGCATGTGAGGGCGTACCTATAGGGTTTGTTTTTATTGCTCGCCAATTCCATTTGTACACCTAATAAATTTTACAAGCTCAAAAAAGCTAACTCGGGGCGCGTTCGCAATAAGAGCCATTCTCGGCGAACAATAGCAGAATAACATTCACGAAGCAGTAAACGACGTTGGAAATCTAAATATTTATTTGAATTACTGTGAGCGGGCGGCACGGGGCGCGGTTGACGGCCGCGCCGTCGACGCTAAGTTCCGACCGCGGACCGCAAACTGGACTGCGTTGCACACTCGGGGTTATCCCAAGACGAGACTAAAATATTTATAAAGATACCAAACGTAAACGCGTTTGTGCGATAAAAGTTCTCCTTAAGGAATCGATATGCTGCGGGGCGCCCGCAGAGGTTGCGATGACAGACCTCCGCTGCGCTCCTCACGGGAACATTATTGGGAACAATCATCATGCTACAACTGTCCCTGTTTGTTTTATGCACTAACAACACTGATAATAGCTTAATAAAGATAGTTCATTCTTTTGTTCCACGAGTTTTAAAGCCAAACTATATCTAGGTAGGTATCCAGGTAGGTTTTCGTTCATATCATAATAGATATTATGTTGGCATGCAATCATCTTATCTAATAAAAATCGGAGAAGAATGGGATAGTAGGTACTTTTCTTTCTATTTCTTAAATCTCCCATTTAGTTGGTTTGAAATCTATCGCTTTGTAAGCAACTTAATACAATGGAGGAGGTTATGTATTCGGTTAAACATTTTTGTTTCATGTTAGGACACCGATTTGCCCTTGATTAGGTACTGGGACGTAGATACAGGTTACGTGAGTATTTTTATCCGACAGAGGAAGCTTGTAAAATAGTCCCATTTAAATTTTATGAACTTTGCTTGGGCACATGCATGCTTGCATGATTTTACATTAGTTTCAATAATACGTATTTTCTCGACTTAGTGTACTGATAATGTTATTACAACTTCCTGTCACTGTTATATACCTGGATGGCAAGTAGTGGTATACGAATTTGTGTGGGTTCGATTTTTTTTTATGTGGTGCCTACAGTGTTACCTAAACAACTAAAAATAAAAACAAAGTTACAAAAAAACACCTCGATTAGAAATTAACAAAGGACTCTATCCATTTAATCTATTCAGTCGTGCCAAACTAAACACAAGCCTTCACGTTGATCGATGCGTCTATTATAAATTTATAATTAATACTTGAATCGTATTTAGTATCGAAACGCGGTCGGTTCGATACTGTATAGCTGCTATATGATGTGTGTAGGTGTTAGGCCAGGTAGAGCGCTGTAGTACCAGGTGTGCCATCTGTCGCACAACGCTGGAAGCTCGTTTAACGTTAACTCGACTTCCTGGTTACGGGACTGTAGTTTGCATGAATTAAACCAACCGAGACTATTAGTTCGGGCGTAATCAATGGGATGTCAAAGATTTCGGAATCCCTGTTTGGTATCAATAAAGATAAATAAAGATTTAAGTATCTTTAAACTCAGATTTAAATGCAGAGAAAATTAATCTTGGTATGGCTTTCTTATGTAAACTCTTTGGGTTAGTGGCGCTACCCTTTGGTGTTTGTTGGCCCTAGGTTTTGTTACTCTTAACCTATAAGTGCACTTTAAAACTGCACATTGCAGCGCTTTCAGATTAAGTAGGTACTTACACGTTTCGTAAATGATTCCTGAAAAATGGTGTGCACATGCTGTTTATTTAAATGGCTGACTGTTGTTCTAATTTATTTGAACTGAAATATAGAACCTACGTTTTCCAACGTTAGTGTAGGTAATGTGAACCTAATTAATTAAAAGCGGGGACAGCAAACAATTTTATTGCGGCAATCATCTGCAAGGCTCGATCTCTATAAAGGTACCTACGTATAAAATATATTGGTATCACACGCGTACGATCTGATTGGTTCCATTCGTTATTAGCTGCTATTTGTGTTGTCAATGTTTATGACCATTTTATTAGTGATGCTGGTTTTATTGCAGATTCAATTGTTATAGCAACGGATTTGATTAAGTAAAGCAATCGTTGCGTTTTGTTTGTTATTAAATGAGTACTTACATTTTATTGTTAAGCTATATTTTGCTGAATGTTATTTGCTTTAGTGATTCGTTGTTGAAGTTACTAGGGATCGCTATGCCACCATATTTTATACTTACCACGAGGTACATTAGTGTCTTATTGATATTTTATGTTACTAATTATTTAAGTTTCTCACTGCTCAGTTATATTTTAACCAAAAATTCGAGAACGACTGACATCCAACCCGCACTGGGTCCGCATGGAAGATTACGGCCCACTCCCTCTCACAGAGAGGAGGCCTGTGTCCCAGCAGTGGGAACATTATAGGCTGATTTTGCAGTTCTATTTTACTTACATAGACGGGTTTACCAGAATCTCCACCAGCTACACTCCAACTGTTATGGAGACAAAAATCTAAGTAGGTATTTAAAATATAAAATCTCAAGGACACAAATGATTGACTTATCATCATATGAATATTATGAAACGTTGGTTTGTGAAACAGCCTCATTGGCCTTTCGGTATTGTTTCTTATTCAAGCGACAAACACTCCTACAACTATGTCAGTCAATCAATGAAATTTGTGCTTATTTCCTTGTCTTTTGTTTCTGCGTAGGCCATTGGTTAATGTTTGTACCTACCCATTTACTTTCAAAATGTTTGGAGTGAGCTAAATATGTATAAGATCTCATAGAGCTCAACTGTCACTAATGAGACACAATAAATTTTTCAATTGTTACCGAATTTAATAAGTTTGCCTATCAGACGACTACACGGACGACTAGTTATATAATATTTAAATAACTTCAATATTGGGTACATACTTTTCTCATAAACAAACAGGGGTGACATCGAATTTCTTTTGCAATAAACGAGTCTATAAAATAAAACTGTGAGGTACCTACGTATTTTTATTTTATAGATATTTCCACCAATAAGGTGATTTCTTTTACCTATTATTTTAACAGCAAAATAACCATAGAATAGGCATTCGTAGGATGACATTTAAATAAAATAATCATAAACGAAACTTGAAAATATATTTAAAAAAGCCTTTAATTAATATAATCCTCGCTAAAGTGGAAATAGAAGCCATCATTTTATCTAAGAAAGTTAAAAAGGTTCGTTTTATTAGCTTTTAAGCATTGTTTAAGTGTTGAGAGTAGGGGAGGGACCCTCGGAGTGTACCCTACGACTTTTAGCGGCTCATTACGGACTTTTTCGCATTTTATTTGGAGGTATGTACCTACCTCACGATGGAACCATTTGAAAGTCCAATTCTTTTAATTTAGTTCCGATTAAGTACTTAAGAAAAGGGTAGACTATTAATAGCAGCTTCCTCTGATTAAAGATTAATTGTGAGCAAATGGAAAAAGGTTTGGGCCGAGTTGAATTCTAATGAAACGATCCTGATAATATAATTTACTCAGTTTAAGTTTTAAAATACTCAGGTAGGTAGCCTTTATCCTCTTGTGAATCTTTTTTAGATGTGTCTTAACGACAACGGGTTTTTGGCATCAGAGATCTTGACTTTTGTAGTTTATGTCTAATAAAATAGAGAAGGTATGTATGTATGTATTTGCTAATAAGGCCAGATGTTGATTTAGAAACTAAATTATTCAACACATAGGTATTACCTATTATAACAGTTTTCATGCAATCATGCTACATTAATGTTAGGATTCAGGAAATCATCGTAAAAATAAAAATTACACCGTTGAAATAAAGATTTAATTACAATCGTTACATAATTTTACTCATAATAATAATAATTAATAGGTATATATTCTATAAATATCTATATAGAACATTTAATATTAAGCGAATGTATTCGATTTGGTCACATTGAAATTTTCTTCATGTTTTTACGTTAGATGAACTTCTATAATAACAAGCCTCAAAACTATTGCTTTAAATCTTGTGACCTGAGAAAAAATCGTTGACTTTTGTTAGGATGTGGGAAACTAAGTTTAATTCTATGTCAAATGCTTAATACATTATCTTATATTACTGATCGATGTATGTATTATGCCTTCGTTACAAAAATTTTAGAAACACGTCTTAGATATTCACAGCTCCGATCAATTAACGCTATGCGCAGACGCGGCAATACTGTGCTTAACTCGGCGTGACGCTTATTGCTCAATGCCTGCGCTTAGCGCTAATTATAAAACAAAATATACATCAAACGTCAAATCCAATAGTCTACCTATTTGCCACATCAGGTTTTATACAACACATAATAATTATGGCTTCGAATTTTCCAAGTTGCAAGACTCTATCGATCGGCATCAATAACAATTTGAATTTTATATCCAGTAGCATATCCATTTTATCTCTTAAGTTACCCCCACATGACTATAATTTGACTTGAATGAAAATGATCTCCAAAGAATTAATGTCATTAAAACGTTGCTTCAGAAAAGTTACTGCGACCGATTTAAAATAAAAAATATTCAGAATATTTTTATGTACATATATACTAATAATACTTTTAAACAATATTTATAAGTTTTATCATCGAAATATTTGTCGACAACATCGAACGTGGTGAAATCATACTAATTACTTTGTACACATCTCGACAAACTAAAATAGAAAATCTACAAAACATTTTATATGTACAAGGACAACAACAATAACCAAATCGATGATTTTTTATCGACTTTTTATCTAGTTATTAACAAAATTAAACAATAGTGTGTGCAGTAGGGCGTAATACCAAACCTAACCACCTCTCATTGTCTACTCTCTCAATGTACAATTACACTTATATCTAATCAAAGTTAAGTCTGGCACCTGTACTAACGAATAACTTATTGCTCCACAAGTAATTTAAACCATAAACATAAGATTGGAAGAACTTAGCGAAAACATAAAGATTCCTTATTGTATGTAGAAAACATTCCAGTCGTGGAATTGGTAATAAATTTACAATAATTCACTAAAACCAATTTAGGCTAGTTTAAATTTTATTACACATAATTGCGCTTTCCGTGTATCTATAAATAATTTGGATGTTATTTCCATAATATTCTTAAGTCTATAAAAATACTGAGCAACGTCGATTTCATACAATGATTCATTCGATAAGTACTTAGTGACAAGTGACAACCATAGCCATAACCACATCAAACAAAAATTAAGTACTTAAAGGAAAACTTTATACATCGTTATGATCTGTGCATATAGTTCAGGAATTTAAAATTACACTATGTGATATACAAATAAATGTATGTACCAAATTATATAAATTTTACAAAGGGGTCTATAGACCTTGTTGTATATCCAGCCAGAGGCCATTTTACTAAGGTATAATCGTGTCGTTGATCTAAATGTAGAACTGAAACACTGTGCCACTGTGATAATCTGACAGTCCCTAGTAGTTGACGGGTAGTGCAGCGACCCAGGTTTCACGTGCTTTACCTGCAACAAACGATAACAAGATTACATTTAAAGGTCCATTTCTTGCATTGAATTAAATTCATTCAGAGGGTCTCATTCTTAACGGCCGCGTCATTTCGGTTTATTTTAAAACAATAAAAATATCCCTTAAATCTATAGCGGTATTTAAATTAACAAAAAAGAAGGTCCATTTCGATAGCTGTTCCGATTCTATCGCGGCGTCGACGGTGCGAGCCCGCCGCCGCGTTCACACATATAAACCGAAAAAGAAAAAATCTAAACCAATCGAGATGAGGTGACGAAACGTTCAGTCTCATTATCTGAGAATTTATTAACGAATCGCTTGGACCGGAAAACCAAAATGTGAAAGAAATAAAAACTCGACCTCGGCCGCGGTCATCTAAAGTTTGTACGGCGTCAATGAAAAAAGAAGTCAAACAGGTTGTCCGAGCGACCTGCGACTGAATGAAACGGAGAAGGACCCGAGTCAGGATCGAGAGATAAGAGAAAAGATTAGGGCGTCGAAAAAAAGTAAAGCAGCTTTTAATGCGGAGGTAGTGTTGTGAATGAAGAGGATCCATTGAGATTCCGCGCCCACGCACACTCGCGGTACGCGCGTTATCGGCGCGCGCTGGACCGCCCGGCTGCCGTGCGCCGGCGCAGCCACCACCACGCACCCTCCACAACGAACAATACACATTGTACAACTGCATATTAAGTTTTTTGTATTTCCAACGACCCTGCCGACCTATTTAAATTAGTCTTAGTGAATGAATAGAGCTGAGAGCAAACATCACCACCGTTGACCGGTTCGTGCGGCGTACATGTATCGTACCTTAAGAGGTAAGCCCTTATGTTTAATTTTAAATTGAATTGGACTCCAATTTAGTAGCAATATTATTTAGAAAAATAATAAGTTAAAACGACGTAGGAATGTTATTTAAGGCGAAAACAAAAAATGACAATTTAAATCCGTTCTTTTTGGGGCTACTTTAAAGGAATGCCGCGATAAGGAGTTATTTTCGCGTCAAGGAATTCGAGGGACAAAAAGGCGTGAAAACCAAAATAATACAAAAGGTTTATAGAAGTGAATTTGTGAGCGTTTGGCTAAAACAAAATTCTTGGCGTTGCCGTCCTGTGCGGCGACAGCGGTGACGCGATTTATTGTAATGAGACGCGGATGCCGCTACTTCTTCTTAGAAAATCTTTGATGACTCTAAGAAATATGTGACTCGGGGAACTGCGGATCTGCTTTCGTACAATACTACTTGACCTGCCAGCATTGTATCTTTGTTAATGAAATTAGACCACAGATGCGATCTGGTTACGATAAATAACTACCAATTCATATTCATGATGTTCATCGTAATTTGACCAAGCTGATGAATTATTTCTTAGAGGCTTTGTGTTTCTCTTTGATTTTAATATCCACGTCACCAACGAGTTTACATACTCGTAGAAAGAGCTAATTTAGGCAGGTCAGCGGTACGAGTGTAGGCGCAAGGAACGCGTCGCTCTGACAATGACAAATGACACAAGATTGCAATCTCGCCGCCCTCGAGTCGCGCGTCGCCCTTCCGCCTCGACTCAACTCCATTGTTTTCAATTACCGACATGACACCCCGGCGCGAGCTTCGCTACTAAACCGCAACTCAGTTTATGGTCCTCCGATATCTCCACCACGATCGTCCATTACGTGCACAGCTCTCATTTACATATGCGCGTCGCGATTATGCTCAAGCTCGTCAATCTGAATCAATCTGTAACTCACCGCTATTGGTGTGCGGCCCGCTTTCAGACGGCCGACACGAAACCGTTGGGGTGTTGGAGCGAGCTGCAATAGGAAACATTCACTCTTTTCACGTGACGTTGGCAATATCTAACAAACCTATACCGAAAGCGTATTCACGAGCGGGATGATTTGTGTGTTCCTATAATCATGCAGATAAATAGAAAAGAAGTTATAATAACCTTTTATAGAAAGGTTTGAAGGCCGCAGATCCCTCGTTGTGATGTGGTTGATTAGGCTGGTGACTGTTGGCGGCGTGGTGTGGGTTGTGGTAGGGATCGCGCTGAGGTGACTGCTGATGCCGAGGGAAGCAGTAGCCGGAGCCGCCGCCGCTGCCGAGTGGGTTGGCGACGCTGGGCACCTTCATGTTGGGAGGCGTCTGAGGTGGCGTATCGGTCTGCACGTCGGGGAACGACGCCGGGTGCACGCAGGGGTGCTGCCCGCCATACTGCCCGCCGGCGAAGCCACCGTAACGCCCGTATGAGCCACTGGCTGGACTCGCGGCGGCTGTCGCCGGCAATGCAAAGCCATTGGAGCCACCATCGGAAGGCGCCGCTCGTTCTGGCGGACCGTAGGCATGTTGAGGCCATGGCTGAGCTGCTGGCGGTGGAGTTTTGCATGCCGCAGTGTCAGCTAAGGACCATATTTTCGGTTTGGATGCGGGAATCGGCACGCCACAATCAGATGTGCCTCGCTTCGTCTCTTCCTTTATTCCGTAGCCCAACATTTGGTGGTGCATACCCTGCAGCATCTCGTCCCCCTTCCGCTCCTCATCTGTAAAGATAATAATATTCATCGATCATATTTTACGTCCGACTGGCAATAAACGCGTGAGCGCACGTTATTGCAATCAGATTAGTCGCAATAGCCAAGGCCATAACTAACGCGACAACAATAAAGAGGGCTTAAAATGTTCCAAAAAAAAGTCGATACGTTGCGGATTGAATCGTCGACGTGACCGTTACAAGCGGTACGTAAGTTTTATCTAGTAAGAAGCGGGATTTTGCGGCCCCTCCAGAAAAGTCGTGTGAAAATACGTTAGGCGTGCAGTGACCCATTCGTTAAGTGGTTATCCGATTAGCGAAGTGAAAATACCACTTTGGGGCGCGATTCCCTCGCCGCGGGCGCTGCTACCGATCCCTTTCGTATTAAGCCGAGCATTTATTTCGCATTTCCCAGCGCGCCCCGCGGCACCGCTCTCTTCACCGCGGAATGTGCGAGCGATACAATTAACGGTCAACCACGGTTGCCGTTTTTCTTAACCTTTTATAATTTTTTGTTAGATACTTATTCAAATGAGTTTGTTTACCCTAGAATATTTTTTTAAGATTTATACGAAATGACGTCGTAGAATAAACCGCATATTTCTGTTTCATCCATAAAGATCACGATGGTAAAAGTGCAATGAAATATATCTCAAAACCTCGCTTGAAAAAATTTGATGTTATTGTACAATTACACAAAATTGTTTATTCAGCGAATTTTATAAGGCTCTAAGTATTATCATAATGCCATTTTCCGTTGTAAAGTGGCTTTCGGCGGGTGCGGAGGCGGGCCCGGGGCCGCTAATGAAATTCAGAGGCCCCGCGAACGCGGCGAGGACGTGCGCGGGGGCGAAGCGCGGTGCGGGGCGACGCGACCGCTCGACTTCATTCTCTTTATTCCATTTAATGCTGACTGCTCCTAGCTTTTAAGAGGGGTTATCCGCGTTGCCCTTCACTAGGGATAAATATAGGGACGCCACTGATACTCCGCGCGAAGATATTTATCCGGCAAATTGTTTTAATTTTCATTGTATTAATCTAATAAAGGCCCACAACGGCGGGAGATAAGCATGCTATGGACGATTTAGTAATGTTTTATTTTGGCAATACATTTAAGGCACTTATCAGTCAAATTCATTTCTTTACAAATTGCTGTTGTATGGGTATAATATTGTTGGATTTTTTACCATTTCAGTTACTATAAAAACTTGTTTAGCTGTTGTTTATTTTTATAAACGTTTATTTGCACAAACTATTCAACTTCGTAAAATTTTACTGACAAGCAGGTGGAAGTGGTTAATAAATAATGGCTTATATATTAACTGTGCTTTTAACTTCGAATTTTACTTAATTGAATATACGTTAGCTGCTTTAATTAAATAACTAAACTATAAACAAGGAGTAAATTAATTAATGTAATGAAGGAAATCCGCCACTTACATTTACTGCAAGGGGCTTGTTTATTTATAAGGATAAACACTTGAGTAGTTCTGCGGCGTTACTAAAGCTGTGCTTTACAAGATTAGTGAAATTAATACATATTACCAAATATTTCCTTACCAAGCGGTAGGTATTTTCGAACTCAGGATCGAAAATCAAGAGATGGTATATTTGTTTTAGGAGTTTAAAAATTAAAAACACAATCGTACAAATATTATTATAATTTTAAGAAATTCACCAGATGCGATCTTTAGACTAAAATTATTTATAGTAGGTATATGATCTGTTTCTTCATCCTTTTTATCCATTCATAGATACGCAAAATAGTCTGAAACCTACAATGTTTACCTGCGCTCGCCGTGTCGCGTCAGACGACAGGCGCTAGGCGGCCGGAGCGTGCGGAAAGTGGCAACGTGCACACTCCGCATTGAGTGGTTTTCCCTTCAGTATGCTTAAGTCACAAGCCGAGCAAAAGTGAGACATAATAAAGACTCGTCTCTGTAGCTCTGGGCGCCTCGCAGCCCCTCTCTCTATAGTGTATCCACTTTACAAAAACCCCTTGTTTAGGGTGAAATAATCTGTCTAGGATTTGTTTATATTGATATTGAGTTACAGTTACACATTTTGGAAATTAAATTAGTACAAATTAATTGGGTCTTTTTCTGCTCTATGATTATTATATTAAGATGAAACTAGTTTAGGTCCTACTTGGCGTTTTATGTAAACGACACGGCCGGATGATGCATTATAAAAGTATGCAGTGTATCATATGAAGTGTGTAAGAGCGGTTGGCGTTAAGTGGTTGCACCCCCGCTGCAGCCCTGCACTTAACAGCTGAGGTCAGTGCAATTTATTGCTCGTCGCGGTCCTCCCAGCGTGGCGAACGCGGGCGGACGACGTTCACTTGTTTGTGTTACTTCTACTCGTTTTCCATTAACGCGCGCCGGATTAATATTTTGTTTGCAATGCGTGCGCTCACGACAAAAATTAACATTTATTGGTAGGGTCCGAAAATGAAACTTTTATTCATGAGTGGCTTAGCTCCGGATAGTTCTGTGTGTTTGTTTGCCAACGACGGTCTAGGGATCGCGTGTGAAAGCTTTTATATTGGCTTTGTTTGCCGTGACTTAAAATGATATATTACACGTCGCTAACATTGACGTTTCTGTAAAAGAATGGTTATGCACGTTAGTGAGAAATGTTATGGTTTGTTTGCGATCTGACTCCGGGATTAGTTTAATCGGAAAGTTGTTTAGTACAGTTTAATCTGGTGATGCCCAGCTTTTGATTACAGATTCTTTCTCACGAATTTGCTTTGTGGTCACGAAAGTTATACATATTTATGATGATGAGTTTTTGAATTTAGCATCAGTCACGCAATTTTTAGCATTTAGGGGCATTTATAGGAGAATTTTGCTACAACCTTTTCCTGTGTAGTTCAGTTCCAATTTCCATAATTTTGAAAGTATTATTATCAACTTTAGAACTTACCACGCATAGGTACAATTAAAATGGCTAGTTAGATGAAATTCCATTTAGTTGAGTCGAAAGAAAAATATTAAACACTATAAGTAACAATCGCTTGACACCGTCCTTTGGCGACGTCGCGCCGCAGTCGCCGGGGGCGCGTGTCTTTAAACCTGCAGACAATGCGCAGCGTCTAGCGTTTTTTCTCGCACTCGCTACGGAGACTACCAAGAGGGCTTAGATTACATCGATGACTAGACGTGACGCGACAATCTGACGGTAAACTAAAGCAGCTTTTGTGGTTACATTAATGATTCGAAATCATAATAATTTTCTAAAACATTCCTAAGTAATAATTAGTAGGTCATTAAGTCGATATTTAGAGCTTCAGTTAGTACCTAAATCCTTGCTTAGATCCTTGGATGTACGTACATACAATCAATTCTTATTAAATTAGGTAAATCTTAAAATTAACACATTACTAACGTCTAACAGAATTTTATAGTTATTTAAGAGGAGACAGTGATTATTATTTTGGACTGTTCGTTCCAGTTTTATTGGGCACCAATCAATTTAACTCGTAAATAATATAATATTTTGACAATAAACCACAAATTTGAAATTCGTTCCATCAGTTTCAGATCCGCACACACGCTCCTGCCATAGATCTTACTTTTTATGTATCGTGTGAGATGGCTGCGAGTGGCCCATTCACGAGGCGTTATACACAGCGAATTAAGTACACTTCTGTCGCAACAATAGTGGGCTTCATTACACGAGCGTATGCCGGGCGTTATGCGTGACGCCCTCGCGCCTCCATTAGCGACGCGAACTTCGCTATGAAAACACTCTGTTAGAAGCCATCTTTATTGTAACAATGCCTACTTATAATTTATGTTGTTGACAAGAGGGCCTAACTGCCGCCCTAGCAGTTCTCACGTAGCGTGTCGAATACGTATCTGGATTTTATTATGGCACTTAGGCTTTTCCAACACTTACTACTTGTTATTTTTTTGGGTCGAATACTAAGTTGATCTGGCCAGATCATATTGCAGGAATACAAATTCTATTCTTCCCCACTTAATTCTGAAAATCAAAATAAAATAAACAACGTCTTACTGACATATCGTCTAGGAAAACGTTGTTACAAATACCCAGGACCTAAATCCGATCAGTAGGTATAGGTACCAACATTATAAATCCCCAAAACCGTACTTACTTACGTTCCAGCGGAATATCCTCATAAAAGAAACGATCCACGAACTCGACAAATCCTTTGGCAAGAACATGAAGTAGGGCAGATCGTCAGACAAGCTGAACGCGACCTCCGAGCGTCGCGTCGGCCCGTTGTAGCGACGAACGGAAGACGCGTTATATGAAATTTGGGCCCGGGCGCCGCCCACTTTACTACGAATAGGAAATCCGGTAGCGAGGAGCGGTTACGCACAGTTACACGCCTGAGACCTCCCCCCGGCCGCCGCACGCCCCTCCGACCCCTCGCCTCCTCACAGACCCGCACACCCTCCGGCCCGCAGCCGCGTTATGCCAATTCACTAGACGATTTATACACCGACAAAATAAAAGCAATTTTAAACGGTTCACAACATCGTCACAATCCGTTCATGAAACAACACGCACTACTCACAGGTCAAGGGTAATTAGTGCACTATCAATCAAACAATCGCAGGCGCGCTTATCGAGAACAAACATAACATAATACATCAATACACAACAGTTCGCATTGCAATCGAAAATTAAAAATTTATATTGCAAAATAGACAGATAGTGAAAGCTCTACAAATTAAATCAACATCCGACAGTCAACATCGGTTTTCACTTTAAAATTTTATATGGAAAACTGTGCCATAAAAAATTTTCATGTTAATAATGACGGTTGACTATCCGACATTGTGTTTTATGTAACTCAACGAACCTTTATGAGTTTTAATTTTCTCCTCCTGCTCATCTTTATCCTTCTCCTCGTCGGAGAGCATCGTGTCGTCATCATCGTCCGTCTTATTCTTGGGCTCCCATGTCATCTTGTTCTCCTTCTTGAGACGGCGGCGCGCGTTCGCGAACCACGTCGACACCTGTGTCAGCGTCATCTTGGTGATGATCGCCAACATTATCTTCTCGCCCTTCGTTGGGTAAGGATTCTTTTTGTGTTCATTCAGCCACGCCTTCAGCGTCGCCGTTGACTCCCGTGTTGCGTTTTTCCGTCTGGCAGCTAAATCGTACCCCGCTCCGTATCTGTCGACAAACATGTTTATACTTACATGTGCCTAGTGGGTGATTTACGCTTCCGACCTTAGTAGAGCTACAAAACTTTCGCATAATATGCCCAAAATACACTGCAAAATGGATTCGGACTACGCTTTCGTGAGTGACACATTTAACTAACTTCAATATGGGACTGTCTGCGTTCTAAAGAATCAGAGTAACATACTTAGAAGTATGACATAATTCTATAATGAATAATATAATACAGTTAAAAATATGGATACAATTTGAATATTATACTTCAGTACCGTATTCAAATGAAAGGTTTGTAAATTATGAAAATTACATCGACATTTGGATCGTCTCCATAATAAATGTACTTAAACTAATAAATCCGTAATATAACGAGAAGTTTCACTATAACATATTTCAGTTAGTTACACCGTCCATACGTCGAATCGTTTACAGCGAGCAATAAAGTGGCTTTTAAATTCGTAGTAGATAGGCGTTTTATTTGAGGCAATAGATTTCTCGTAACGGCAGCAAAAATAAAGCTATCGCGGCACAGAGCGACATTCGGTTCACTTTTTAGGGCCTACGGTCCCATTTGCATCCGCATTCTGAGCGTAATTGTGGCTTCCCCCCGGCGCTGCTAGTATTCGTACCTGACTTCGATTTTCCCGCCGACATGACAAAGGCGCGGTCTAAGGGGCCCAATAAATAGGTTTCGCGCGTGAAAATAGTTAAAAAATGGTCCCGAGTCGATTGATATTCACGCAAATTGCAATGTTGAGCGTCTCGCTTAGGGTCTAGTTTCGAGGAGGTTGTCGAATTTTCCGCCGACGTGTTGTGCATGACGGGAATAAGATTTGCAAAATTGACAACATTTTTTGTTTTGTTACGGTATTGCCCGATTTGATCTAGGTTGACAGGCTTGGTTCTTGGTTATTATTTAATATCCAATAATAATTATTTCGTACAAAAATAAAAGGTAAGGACATTATTTAAAAAGAAACAGTTTCAAACGTCTTGGCATTGCATTGAGAACTTCACAAGTCACAAGAAAATATGTCTTTACAAGTGAAGACCTCTTTCTTGTACGATAGTCGTTGTCAAAGTAGAGGGCGGACCGTTGCATCGCGGTTGCAATTGCAGGGCGGTGCAGCGCAGGCGTGGGTAGCGTGGGCGTACTCACCACCAATCGATCGCGACGCCATCTTGCTCACCGGACATCACCGGTATTGCTAGTCGCCGAACGACCGCCGGCCGGCGACACCGGCCTCACGCGCCGACCGAACCGGTGGTTTTATTGTAAAAACACCGAAGGAGCGACCCATACTTTGAAATTCTAATTCGATTTTTTTGTGAAAATTCATGCTGCCGTAAAGTACCTACACGCCGTATCGGTACGTATGTATTCCCATATGAAACACGCGTCGCGCCATATTAATACGCGTGTCAAACGTGCATCTATACAAAGCCTTGGAAACCAAACCGCATTAGTTTGAACACGAATAAGCTCTTCAGAAATCTCCGGTGGTTAGTGACGAGAGCACCGGTTAGGAAAAACAGCGCTTTATTGCTTTACGTTTTATTGATTCAGTCTCGTATGGTTTGGTTTATAGCCCTGAAGCTGCTGCGAGGGTTGAATCCTTTAAGCTTTGTTAATTAATTTAGACAGTCCACTTACTCGGCGCGCCCGCCCTGTGAGAACACATGCACTCGGCTCCGAGAATGTTAATACTTTCGTGGGCGGAAATACTTTGTATCTTTGTTAATTTGGGGACGAAAGCATAAAATCTACGGCGAGCTTTGAATAATGTTCCATATTTGTGCGCCGAACAAATGTTTGGATTAATTCTTTGTGACATTTCCTGGGTTTGATTTAAATATTATTTAGGTACTTTAATAGATTAGTTGCAATGGAAAAGCATCAATCACTATAATACCAATGAATTTGAGTTTGAAAAGATTTTAAGTTTTATACGGTACTTATGTTGTTCGCATATATATGTCATAGATTTAACTAACTTTAAACCCCAGACAAATGAATTCTTTTCATGCAAAACTTTGTAATTACAAATAACATGTTAGAGGTAATAAACATTTTCAAATAAACAGTATGCGTAGTGTCAGGTCACCCCGAGTGTCGGTGAAAAGCGGCGCAGTGTTGGGCGGGTGCTTACTACCGCTGCTACATATTTGCGCTTGCCGAGTATTCAATTCGCGGTATCGAAGGTTTACGATCTACCCGCTTGGGGGAATTGCGGCCTCTACGTGCCCTCCCCCGTAAGCCGTACAGCTATATACGAAAACGAATGTAGGTACATAAGTAATACCCCCCTCTTTGAGGGAGGTTTGGCTCGTATTAGAATTAGGATCCGCAACTCAAGTGCGCGTCGAGTACTTCTACTTAGGCGTTTTAAGAACTATTCGCAGCTTGCTGTGTTAGTCTTTAGAGATTCATCACATTAAGTACAGATTTAAAGATTATAAAGGGTTTTTTAATATAAAATCTTGAACTTTTAAACAAGCTAAACCTATCTCTGTTCTGGACAAGATAAGACAATTTTGTTTGCGATTAATTGAATTGATATTTATAGATAAAGTGTCAAATCTAACTAACTTGTCAGTGAAGTACGAGTTGATAATTTTTCTTTAATGTAATGAATTTTTTATTTTTGTCTTTGAAAAGCTTGCTTGCTTGAAGCGGTGAGCTACCCGAGTCCGATTGTTTTCATAATTTTTCTGACTAAATATTTCTATACGTTTTATAGCTGAACGTGTCGGGTGTAATTGTATGCCTATAGAATTGTGTGTTTGTTGAATGTAAAATTGGCGACATGAGTAGGTACAGTAAGCAAGCAAAATCGGTTAACACTAACTGAAATGCTTAGTATGTGTCTATAATTATTAACATAACTTTATTACAAACAAATAATTTTATTTCATATTTAATTTATAACCTATTTTTTTATTTTTTTTAAATAAAAAGTGTTACCGAACTTTTTTTACCGACCTTACAAACGTACACCGTGTTTATTTTTACCGTGAATGATTAAGATGGGATGATTCTGTCTTTTGCTAATCTTATATAGTTGCTACACAATTGCCCCAGGCCGCGCCGCTTTGGGATATACTTTACATTTTATGACTTTACTTCAAAGTTTTTTCTAACTTGCCATCGATAGTTTCATGAATAATTTTACAAATCAGATAGGTACTACTGAAATGTGTCTGCCCAGCCTTTTCCCAACTATGTTGGGGTCGGCTTCCAGTCTAACCGGATGCAGCTGAATACCAGTATTTTACATGGAGCGACTGCCTATCTGAACTAGGTAGTAATGAAATGCAATTAAAAAATGTGTCTTTTTTAATGATAAAAATAAATAATTTGGATATACCTATAGTCCACAATTCCACATGACTTCGACTCATATTTACTTTTTATCTATCTACAATCTCTGTTTCTGATAAGTATATTAACAATGTGATTTTCAGCGAAGGTAGTACGAATTCGTTCTGATCTAAAAAATAATATATAAAAAATTTAATTAATAATATATAATTAATAATACGATGTACATCATGTAGATGGTACGATACAACTGTAAATTAATCGATCATATCACACGATAATACTTACAAAGGCTATAGTCATACTAATTACTCAGTAGATTTGATTGGGTAGGGTGCCAAGGGTTTGTTTGACAGATCAGAAGGCCAATTACCGTAATTAAAAACGTTCAAAGTATAGTCGCAATCTCATCTTAGCGACAATCAATGTCAAAAACTTGTCAAAAATGTAGGGAAATTAAAAGTATTTTTGACAGATTGAAACCTATTTTTGAGAGACTCAGACTGTGAACGTTCTTAAAATTACGAGAATTGCCCCTCGTGTCTTGAACCAACAAGACTCACCAGCGAAAGAAAATACTAACTTCTATAATTCTACAAATAAGCACGTATTATTCAAATAGCTACTAGATACTGGGCTTAAACGATTTGTCACAAATTCACTATAAGTAGTTGTGTTGCTGAAAATTACGACTAATAAGTTTTTACTACAGGTAGCCAGGTGGGAAAGAGACCATTTGCCTACAACTTGTTGTGACACCTTAGTAATTGCCCCTATGGATACTTTGCCCCTACTTAAAATAGAGGTACTTAACAAGTCATACTAATATTACAAATGCATAAGTAACTCTGTCTGTCGGTCTGTCTGTCTGTTACACTTTCACGCCTAAACGGCTGAAATTTGGCACACGGATAGAGACCTGGGTTAGGTCACAGGATACCTTATCACGATACCGTGATAAGGTATCCTGTGACCTAACCCAGGTAAGGCTTTGCCGGCTTTGAAAAGAACTACCGTGATATAGTAATACTACTATATCACGGTAGTTCTTTTCAAAGCCGGCAAAGCCGTACGCAAAACCTAGTTTCTAAGATAAACATAATTCCTACATACTTAGTGTAAGCTGTTAAGTCTTCAGCGTTGTGTGCATAACGAGCGTATTTCAGAAAGGATGTGCAAGTGTCAATCATATTGTAATTCTGTTGTAATTAGTTAATTACGCTGGCTTCCTCCTGTCAAGCCCCGCACCTACCCTACACAATTATCTGATACATTTATTATTAACTTACACCTGATTGGAACGCGCTGTATGACGTATTAATTATGATCAATACGCGCACCGGTAATTGTCTTCCGATAACTTACGGTTTTTGTAGGTTTTGACAGCGACAAAATAATTAATAATTCTAGCTTAACACCGGCTGGCTTAATGAGAAATACTTTTATATTGCAGCTTGCAGACATTACAAGACAATTATTTTTTAATTTTCTAGACTATTCAGGTACTTACCGTGTCAGTCATGACTAACGGCCAATAATTTGTTTTAGATGATATTGTTTCCACAGTAGGTACCTACCTATATTTTTCCGTGCAGTCTATTTTGGCGCTTTTTAGAATTTCGTGTCATCATAAGCAGGGCCTACTGTATATAACATAGATCATCTGATTTGGAGAAGGAATGGACAATAATGCCAGAGTTCGTAAATCTAAACGTGTGCTAAACGCTCATAAATGTCGTTCGAGCTCCGTGTCTCGTTAACAAGCGCCCTTACTTGGGTTATTTAAAAAGTAACAACCCAAATCGTTGGCGCACAAATAATTCCCTCAGAGCTCCGTGCTCGGGGCGCGGTAATTTCCTGCGCATTTTGATCTCAATGGTGCGGTACAAGTGCTCCCTCGTCTCTTTTCTCTAATTTTTGTACGTTTTCTGTGCTCGAGACTTTTGTTAAAAATAGCTGAGTAATTTTTCATTTCGGCGCGCGGCGGGCGTGGCAGATTACAGGCTGTTCCAAATAATACGCCAACGGTACTTAACTCGAGAGCGCCTACACTCGCGGCCAAGTTTTGTTGCTTATGTACGCTTTTCACCGTAGTTGTTTCTTTGCGAGGCTATTTATTCGGTCCGGCTAACTTATTGCAACCCCCGGAACGTTTTATGAGCCTCTTATGAAGTTTTTCTTTTGAAATGAATACACAACAATTTCGTTGGCAATTGTCTGTAATTACACTTGCAAATAGACCTTGCGACAGCAATGTATTGCGTAAATATTTTATTTGAACACCTTTGGAGGTAGTAATTAAGTTTTTCGAAAGTGTAATGATAAGAAAAATGTAAAGTGATCATCCTATGCGTGCGTCGGAGTAGTGAACAATTGTGTTGGAACATCGGGGGCGCTATATATCACGGTGTATTTCCGTGCTCGTCCCGCCACGATACCGTAACGTCGCGTCTTTTTTACGCATAAAAACTAATGTCGCCTCTAATTATTTTTAGATTATAACGCACCGCCTGCTATATATTAAGTCGAGCGCAGCCGAATTGTCAGCATAACTCCGCTTTGATGTATCATGTTTTGTTTTTATTTTCAGTCAGTTTCAATGTGATTCATGGACGGATAAATTTCAAGTGCGCCGTGAAACGTATATTTAATTGATGCGTCTGCATAATACATTGTTATGACACTCTTATGATGACCGTTCCCGATTTATAGACGACAAGTTTGTGTAGACGATCCGATATAAATAAGATTGAATAAGAGGCCACCCTTGCTCGTCGACAAGTCTGACGGGTTGATAAGTTTGCCGAAAACGTCAACGCAACGCGTCGTGCGATCGCGTTTCAAAGAAAAACTGTGAATTAATCAAGCACTAGTGCGAATGGATGTGGCGTCATCCGTCTCTGTCAGAGGCGCTGGTCTGTACGTGTCGAAACGGGACGGCGAACAACCGGGAGTGGTTACTCGGTCATTTGTCCCTTGCGGCCGACACGCACTGCCTAGCGCACTACTACGTGTGTGTATGCCTTCATCGGTGCACTTGAATTTTTTTATGTTAAAATAGCATTATCTACAAGTCGTTACGTTTAAGAGTTGCATGTTCCCACTCTGTCATATGTGTGTGTATTAATAATGCCAAAGGCTGCCGAGCGAATCGTCGACTCTAATACAACGCTACACGAGACAATATGTCGAACACGGTCTCTCGTAATGTCGTTTGTTAAATGGCTATCTAATTTTAATTTATAGTAACTAAGCACGTTTATAGAGAGAGAGAGAACACTTGTCTATTATCCACATTCCTATATTCCTCAAACAACATATGTATTAACTATTTAATGGATATGTTTACCGCATATATTAAGGGAACCTGTAAAATACTAATTGTATGAACTGTTAAACACGGCATCGGCCGCACATTATCTATATTTAACCAATCTTAGTAAATCTTATGTCGGGCTATAGTTACTGGCTTTTAACGATCACGTATAAAATGTCAACAAGTTAATTATGACATATGATTTGACAACGTCAAATGAGTAATATGAAACCAACGAACCGACGGTTGTACACACAAATCGGTCCAATAACCAGCTGAACACAATGATAGATCGTAATGACGAATATTTTATGACGATTTCACAAGCAAATATAATTGGGGACAAACTAATCTAACTAACCTTATAAACACATCAACTTAACGAGAAAGCTGACACGGGGAACAACAACACACGTAGAGACAATGTTTTAATTTTGCTTCAAGTATGTTAATGTATTCAGAAGGGGCATTGTTTAAAACGATCACTCAGTAAAACGCGTCCGAATCCAATAAACACTAAAACATGTTAGGGGTACATATGCACAACATAACAGAATTTATTAAAGTCAAAACGAGTCGCCAAATACAAACATGAGCCTTTCGCATTGCAATCTATTAGAGAGATAAGTCTCGATAGGGAGGTATTATGTTAATCCGGGTGCGGCGCGGCGCGGGCTTTATCTAAAGTGGCGCGGGCGCTGTGGACCTGTGGGGTCTCTTGGACCCTGGGGACTTACCCGTAGGCTGCGAGTGTGGGGTCGTAGGGGTAGTAGCCGCCGGAGGGTTGAAGGCCGGCCGACGTCCACGCAGACATCTCGCCGCCGCCCTCCTTGAGCGCGTAAGGGTTGCTCTGAAATACCGCACGACACAATAAACAAACTTGCCTCTGGCCAAATGATCATGTTGTAGGTACATCTCTAGATACAGATACAGTTTATTTCAGTCGGCACATTGTTAATTAACTCGTAGGGTTTCAACTGAAACACATGAATAAAATTCCATAGATCCCTGGTATATTATCAAATTAATAAATACATTCACACAAAAGTTTCTTGTAGTAAAACTAAATTTCACATTTAGTTTTACTAGAAGAAATTTTTGTAAAGTGAATAAAACAGTTCTTTACTACTGATAACTTTTGAAAGCAACATAGAACAAAACCTATCCAGATCTAACTGGTGCAAAACTAAACAATCAGTCGATCGGCAACATTCACACGGTGTGCGTTTAGAAGCACTATCGTTATCCAATTATTTCAAATCCGTTAGCCATTAACGCTAGCACTCCGCATCGCTAAGCCCACATGTAAGCGGATAAATCTCGGCGCTTAATACCTTTCAGTCAATCGGCCTAACAAATACGTCGGCTTGAATTTAATTAAACTTAACTTAATAAAAGGGAATAAACTCACGAACAACAATAAAAGTCCCAAGTGTACTGGCTGACATATCACTGGCGTATTTGCATAATGTATGGAAGCAGAGGGGAAAACTATTAAGGCCTAACGCACCCTACGCGTGATAGTTGTTTAACAGTGAGGTAGCGAGCGGGGATGCTACCCTCCTTACTCAGTTATTCGCATACATTAGGAGCAACTAAATTAAAAGTGTGAACGATTCGATCGCGCCTCGGGATCTCGTCCCTTGTCTCACCCTAGCCCGCTCCTCTGATAATAAAATGAAAAGCATTATGATACGTATGCCACTGGTTGTGACGCGATAACTGAATAAAAAGAGCAAGCTTATTTGTCCCCCTGCCTTAAGTAAGAGAAGTGTGTGTCGTTGTGTTTCGTAATTTGTTTTCATTTTGCGACAACACTAAGATGTTACTGTTTTGCTTAGAGAAAGGTATACCTGTGGATTTTAGGATTCATCTAACTACAAGTCATTTTTTATCTGTATATGAAGGTTCCTTATTTGTATGTGGAAATCATGAGTTTAACGCATCTGCTCTCAAAGTAGAAAATATGTATTAAGTCACTAAAGTAACATTAAAAACCTCAGATCAATATTTCGGTGGAAATTTTCAACTCTAGTTAGGAACTCGTGTAGAAAACATGACAAAGCCTAAAACGGTACGTAACAGTTAAGTTCATTTTATTGTTAACCGCAAGTGGCGGACTCTACAGGGCAGAGTACAAAACTAAGGAGGCGGCTTCGGAGTGTTCGTTACTACGTCGCGTTGCCGTGACAGGCGCCTGATGACAAATGGCATTTTATCTACTACCGTGGGGTGAGAATGCTTTTAAATCTGTTATACCTACATATTAAAACCAAGTAACGCGCAATATCATGCACTTATAATTTAGTTTCCGCCTAGATTTAGCCTGAAGCTTTAAAATCGAGGTTTATTAGGGTGCTTAATTTTTTACAATTTTTGCTAATATGATAACGTAACATGCTTCAGTTAAAAACGTAGACACGAAGTTGTCTCTTATATCTTTAGTGTATTTTTCCAGGCAGCGTAAGCGTTATTCAGACGTTTGCATAGCGTAGCATCCGCGTAGAGGCCGCGTAGCATCGCCTACGCCATTACGCCGTAGCCGCTACGCATACGCCTTGCGTTGTGTAAAGGGGTTTTACGCTGAGCTAACATTGCACAGATATCGGCGCGGACTACATCGTGAAAGTTACATCGTTCTGATACAAAGGAAAATTAACAAAAAGGATACCGATTTGTTCGTTGATATTGCTTGTTGATTTGTTGTGAAAAACGAAATTATTAGTCTGAGTCCTTCATAGTTATTCATATATGAACATTCGTTCATATATGAATAGCTATGAAAGACTCAGGGTAAAGTTTTGGGTCAACTGCAAGTGATTATTTCGTGAGAGCAAACCATAATTGTAAACATTTTCGAAACGTTTTTGTAAGTGCGGAGTAAACGCGACATCCGGTGAGACACTAACGAATGACGAACTACTAATACCTACAAATAACCTACTAAAATAATGTATTTGCGTTAATAATTTAAAAACGCATAAACTAAGTTTTCTCTTAAGAGCACTTATCCACATCCTGTGCATTGTTCGAGCGTTGGCGTAGCGTACTAACCGCGTAGGCCTCGCGTAGCATCGCTTACGCTGTGCCTACGCAGCGTACGGATCATGTTTCAATCTTTAAAAAAATGGGTTCCGACTTGAAATCACATGTTGGCTCTTCATTGCGAAATAGAAAATTATTAAGAAAACTTTTTGGTGTATTAAATAAACGCTAATTATAAGTTTTTTATGGAAAATACGGCGTCTTACGCGAAACTAAAGCTCCAGCAGCCACCAGTCCTTCCACAAATATGACCAGCCCAAAGCCAATTCAGTTTGCTTACTCTGAAAGCTATGTCGGTAACTCCGGTTCTTTCTGGATGATTTAATTTTTGATAAACGTATATTAATTGATGAAAAATCACTAAGTAAATTATTACAATCATCAATTTTGATCAAATTCTCTTTTCTTGAAATAGTCATTATAATATAATATAATTTTGTTAAATAAAGTGCTGGTCATAAAATTAACTGTTAGCAATAAAAACTAAAAATGTATAAAGTATACGTAGATAAGCCAAATGATGTACGCGACTGTAACATAAGCAATAAAAAGTAACACAAGCAATTACAGAGAAAAAAAATGATAAAAAGCAACTGCCTCGTACCATACCTTATTAGAATGGTAATGAGTATTTGTGAGATAATAGCATAATTATTGTACAAGAGCTGAGCTAAATAGTTGTACTAAGTAAACAGCTCGTTTGTTCATTGCGCAGACAAATTGTTCGGCTTAGTTACCTGTTTGCATTAGTAATTATTGTCATTGGTGACGTCATTCGATTTATGTTCGACACGACAGTACTGACTTACAAATCCTTATTGCATGTTGGATGTCACGTTTCTCGTTAACGTCACACTCGGATCGTGTCGAGACAAAGAGATGTATTGAATTTGGCTGTTTGGATGGATATGTAAAGGATGGGCACTCATCCACGGACTGACCTCGGCAAGCAAAGCTTAACCAATGATCCACCCATACGGCTGTTATTACTTATAATAATTAATTATAATTAGCTTTTAGCCATTCCAGCCCGCACTGTTCTCGCGTGGTGGATTACGGCCCGCTTCCTCTTACAGAGAGAAGCTCTGTGTTCTAGCATTGGGAACACTATAGGCTGATTATACTTATCAAATCAAATCACTTACTACTTAATTACTTAGCCACTAAGCGTTCTTGGTTATTTTTTTAACTAAGCTATAGGTTCTTTGAAACTTATCAAAATGAAAACAATTTGAAAAAAAAATTAAGGGGCCAGTCAATTCCTACAGTAAATACTGTGAGTTTGGTTCTTTGAAAAGCAACCTCATGTTGACGCAATTGATTGAACTGCTAGATAAACGAAGCCCACGTTGAAGGAAGCGAGTCAGATGTGTGGAGCAGCAGAGCGTGCTGGACAGCAAGCAGCTGTATGTTCATCTAGCAAAACGGTTCCAGAAACGAGCAGCGCTGCGGTGGAACAACTAGAAATACTCATAACAATGATTGGAATTCTGGTGTTGATGGAAGTGGTGCACGCCAGAGAAGTGGCTTCCTACTCGGGGGGCAATGCAGGTGAACGTGGTCGAAGATCATTTCGCATGTATTTCTTGTATCATCGTCAGTATTGCGAAGCTTTTACAACGTAGCTTAGAGAACTATTTCCTTTAGAAACGTTACTGCGATTGTTTAATCTTTCCTAGAGCATTAACCTATTTGTTGTTTTTTATCTACTTATTGTGTTTTATAATCCGGACATATTATAATTGTATGTTGCATTGAACATTGGTTTCGGTACAAGATCAACGCTGATACCTTAATTGAACTCGATAATTATAATTGGCAATACACGTTCAATCGTTTATCAATCTCCGTTTGATAGGAAGACATTATGATAATCTGGTTTACCCAATGAATTTCTGAGAATTTTGATCTAAAGATAGTAAGTTTCGTTTTTATTTTGTTATCTAACTGCATTGTCTGATTACGGTCAAGATCGTAATCTTTAGTCATAATAGACTGTCATAGTAATTATGGTGTGATTTGGACAACATTCATTAGTGACCTTGGGAATCTCCAATAGGTAAGTACCACGTGTTTGCTACGAACAAACTATGGAGATGCTATTATTTTTTTAATTGACTTCTTAGCTTTCTACATATTTTTTGTTTATATAAACAAATGTCAAAACAACAACTCTTACAACATTATTAATTTGAAAATGATTAGGTATCTGAAGGTCAATTCCCGTAATTAAAAACGTTCAAAAGCTAGTCGCAATCTCATCTCAGCGACAATATGTCAAAAACTTTTAAAAAATGTAGGAAAATTAGAGGTATTTTTGACAGACTGAGACTAAGATTAGACTGTGAACGTTATTAAAATTGCTAGAATTGCCCCTCAGGTTGCGGCATCTTCCTATTGCAGTAGATATAACCCTTTAACTACTTGAAATGGTGGTCAAAATCAACATTATACCGTGTACTTATGCGTCATTGTTTCTGTGCTAATCCTATACGGAAAGGCGCGCGGGCCATACATTGGTACATACAATAAGATTAGAGCGTCAAAGCCACTAGGGAGAGTCAGAGAGCCGGAGAGCAACTGTAAATGATTACCGTATCATTAATATCTATCATTGTATAAGTAAACATTACACTTTTTCGACGTTCCCCAGCAAATAAGCCAGTGACAAATTCGCGACCGCAACTCTTTTGTGGGACTGTGATAAAAATTGCTTCTTTTCCTGGCGGTGACAGGGCAGCGTGGTTCCCTCTGAGGTCGGGGGCTCGCTAACTATGAGTGATGATTGTCTCGCCCCCGACATTAGTGGCAAACTCGAGAACGCACGTGCCTGCCCAAACATTAATGATTATACTATTATTATTTATACGACTATGCATATCCGACTTCATGTTAGGGATTTATGAACTTTTTTGTTTGTGGTTGACAAGGGAGCGATAAGGGATTGTAAGCTCGCCATTTTTTATTAGGGGATGACAGAAATTGCTATCTAGTTCTAATGTCTTTAATTTATGCAATCATCCTTTTTGGGTTAGTTGTAATTAGACATGGCTTAAACGTGTTCCAAAGATTCTGCTTAACTCGTATATAAGTGCCTACGAGTTATGTAAACAAAGGAGAAAAATCATTGGAAAAAATGAATGAACGATGAAAATGATTTTTCTCCTTATAATACAGAGGCTATCAACAATTATTGATAGCCTCTGTATTTTAAATATTTACTGTAAATTATTCAGTTCACTCACACTTACACCAGGCTGATGTGCCCCACAAGTCAGTTATTTGATTGAACTGCAGCTGCTATTTTTATTGCAAAAATATAATAATCAAGTCTCTACATCGATACGAATCCTAAGTACCTGTTGTACCAACAAGTTTCAGTTTGTAAATCTCTAACGTGTTTATTTTAACTGGGGTGATAAAACTCATTTATTAACTCTCGAAAAATCTTATCCGCACCAATTCATCCCCCTTTTCCGTAAGACTGGGTCTAACAACATTTTAATCAATTCTCCACAGACTCCGCGAGTCAGCGCGCCAGATAGACTCATTACACCAACCCCAAATAAATATAAACAGTAGCGAAAAGGGGCCGGCCCCACTATTAACGTTATTCACACGCGCCGCTAGATCCATAAATAAGAGCCAACTACGGCCACGACCCTAGAAACAAAAAAGACAAAGTTCACGTTCGACTGATCTGTGCGGTTCATAAATAAGGCTCGTTTATTTCATTGCATTAAACTGGTGATAAGTTATTTGACGGTTCATAAATTCGTACCCCATCGGTGGTTGGAGCCGCTTATTGAGCTAGCGCGCGCCCCGGCACCGCCCGAGGCGCCGCGCCGACCCGCCGCCTTGCCAAATCGACGACACTCCATCATACCGCGACTCAGCTTTCTGGCTACTGTGCGCCAGTTAAAGGCATGATTTTACTTCGGTATCGTGTACGGCGATAACATTTTCTGCATCATAAACTGTATTATAATACGTCTTGCACCACTCCAAGTACGTGCGTCTAAACAAATATAACGTTGGTTTAAGAATCGGCATTTCAATATATCATCGATGGTTTAAGTCTTTCGACCGTAACTACAAAAAAGAAATAAAATTATTCATGCTATAAAATAATACCGGTAGAAAACACTAGCAGAATCTAAAAGTGAATTGTAGCAAGTGGAAAAAAGAATGACTCTAAGTGGATAAAGAGCGAATACAAACGAAAAAGTCATTTCATGGCGCACGGCATTGACGCAACGGTGCGTGCTATTCCACTGTGAGTCGTGGCCGAGCGAGTTAAGGGCTGTATTTGTAAGGCGCGCAGACAACGTGGCTAACTTCAATAAAGCTTTCCCCCAAATAAGCCATAAAACGAGCGGCGACGGGCGCGGGCGTTTTAGGTACGTTCCCGTTCCAATTATTTGTTTGTGGAGGCACAATAATTTTATTTTACGTTTTATTTAACATTTATTTCGTTACGGCAATTTCACGGGTATCAAAGAATTGCTAGATTGTGATTTAAACGAAATTGGTTATTTTCCACTTCGAGAACTGAAAGTTATTTGTTTTGGTATCGAGTTAATATTATTTTATTATGCATGATATTGTGTTCTTAATCAGAAACATTTCTTTTTACAACACTTTATTATTGAAAATTGACCGAAGGCCCGTAATTTGGAATTGAGTTGTACGCCGTTATTAAAACCTCGTTGGTGGAGGTTCGCAAGCTTATTAATAAGGCTCACGGGTCGGGTAAGTACAAGTTTTTATTTAATCTTTTAATTAGGCAGTTTTGAATCTTTTATTAATCTTTCGCGTATACCTCCGTGCATAGTGTAGTCTGTCAAAGACTGGAGCAACGGCGCTTGAAAAGCGTACCCATAAATAAATAAACAATAAACCGGGATTAAACAAGTCAATTGGAGCTCAGACACAGACAATGTGCGGTCACGTTTAACTGCCGAACCCGACGGTAACCGATCGCGGCCGGCGTAATTCAATGATCGTAAACGCTCGCAATGATATCAATTAGACGGGGCCCCGAGACCGATAAAGCTCCACTTTAATTAGGAGAACAAACAACAGACGGTTCTTAATGAGCCGTGCGCGTGTGGAGGGCGAGAGAGGTAATTAGGTCGGGGGAGACTGGCGCGGTGCCGCTGAGGGCGATCAATTATTGAGCCACCGTGATTGATTCGGGCACGCCGGAGCACCGCGGCCGCCGCGGTCCACCGCGCACTCCGCCACCTCCGAGACACCTCACTCTTAATCCTTGTTTGCCTCAACTTCTAACTCCTCTGAAACTGTCTCCATTTACGGGTCTTGTTGAAACCGCAAACACAACAGCAAAGTTATGTTTCTTACAATCTATTAAAGATTCGTTACAAAAAAGCTTTTACTTATTGGTTTACACTTCTTAATGATTTACACACAAAAAACAAGCAAGTCGAGCAAGAACCTAAATTAAAACTCCAAACCGATGTTTGGAGTTTTAATTTAGGTAATTCAATGATAACTGAGTGAGCATTAAATTACAATAAAACATGAACTACGTCGGTTCATAAGAGTTTCCGGGGCCCCGAGTTTATCGTATTTATCTGATGTCTTGCTAATAGCCGTCATTGAAGGGTGCAACGCAGCTGTAAAGGCCCGACTGTACGTATAAATTACTTTATAAAATAAGGACATTAAAAACCATTTAGAGCAATAACTATTATACACTGAATATAGCTATAAATAAATTGAATAAATTATATGTATTATTTTGTTACAGGAATAAATGTTAGAGGTGTCAGCGTTAATGGTTGACTCGGGGAGGTCGGGGAGGAGAGGACAATGCGCCCCCGGGGCGCTTTTGTTGTCGCGGATTCCCTGCCCGTGACATCTGTCCGAATCGCTACAATAACTCGCAAAAAACTCACTCCAAATTTACCAACTGTAAAGCGCTTCTCTGCGATTATTTTCCGCTGAACATACAATGTACCTATCGTAGAGCTTCGCTAGCACGCCGAGATGTCTTCATTGAGCCATTGTTGTCGGTGACGTATCATTTATTCCGTTTTGAATTAGGGCCCCCCTTCTTCGGTGGTCCTAAATCGATCAAAGTAGGATACACTATCGTGTCACAATATTATAAATGGCGTAAAATTTTGTCTTTTCAATGTTATTGTTATTTTTTATTTGCAAAACTATTACAAAAGATGTGAAATGTCAAATATATTGAATTATGAGATTATCGTATTACGTAGAGTGACATCTGAATTTGTGGTTCTTGCATGGTACATAATAATTCAAAGGAAAACAAGCAAATTTTCTGAATGTAGGTACTAAAAAAATGTTTACTTAAAAATAGCAATTACGGATTCTTCAAATGATATTCAAAGCTAATTAACATATTGTTGTTAGATCTATATTTTACTTAAACGCCATGTATAATTAGCTTCTTTATACTTTCTTATTATGCAAATGACTTTAAAAACACGAAACCACGGAATCCTAAAACAAACTTTAAATTAAATAATAACGTAGTTAAAAGCTATCTCAAGTTTAATCGACACCTTGTTTTTTATTCGACTAATGCTTAGCGCGTTGGGCGAAGCAAGCGGCGCGGACAAAAATTACGCTTGGATCACGTTTTTTTTACTTCCGGCCGAGATAACGGTCGAAATAAGCACCTTTATATTGTTAAGTGGTCACAGATCGCTTAGTAAACGGCACATACAATATAATTGTTTATTTTCAAGCTAATCTCAACCCTCGTCGATTCCTCGTATAACTTTCAATTATCGCGCATTAGACTGTTTCCTTAGGTCAAGCGACCGGCCAAACTTTTCGCTCAAGATTAATCGCGGACGCCTTCACACGGAACGGTCATAATATCCTTCAGTTCCGGACCTAACAAAGGGATGTAACAAATTTCCTGTCCCGTCCAAGATTGCTGACTAACGTATGCTACATGTAGGTACGCAAACCGAAAATGATCGCCGAATGAAATATGCATCAACACACACGGACAGCCGGACATCGGTCACGATAGTGGTGTTCGAGGTGTATTCAAACAATAGTAAATGCATTTAGCCCGACCATTGTGTGATTTATAGCAAAAGCGTGTAGGTAATTTATAAGAGTGGCACGAGAGTGGACGTAGGGCGCCGGCCACCGCGGGGCGCCGGGAAATCGGGGAAAATCCGAAGATTTATTAGCGGTAGAGCCGCAACGCGGCTGACCGCGCGACCGCGCTCTCGCTTTGTTTGACCAGTCATTAAAGTCGGCAAGTAAACGCTTAGTGCGAAGATGAGTATATTTGCGGAGCAATTAACGCGTTTGAGGTGAGACGAGGGTTGCGGGGTGGTTAACGGTCATTGTTTGTGAATTATTTTGAACGGACTAATAGCCACGGCCCGGCCTGTCAAAGTTATCGAATATTATGTATTTTTAGACGGTGTTGCGACCATCTTTCGTTTGTACGGTATCGTTAAAGCGCTTATGTGTCTGCTAGATAAGGCGGCTGATACAGAAGGTGTATCCACGTCAGGATATCGCAGTGTAAACATGCGCGGTGTCAATCACTGCTAGGCGGCGCTTTGCAACATTTTATCGGTTGTCACATAAGTAATCTAAGTATAACGCATTTATGTCAATTCGCCGATGTACCTATTGATAAGCCCACCCACGTTTCGCCGGCTCTATTGCGTCATTAAAGCAATGGCGGTTGATATTATGTACTGTAACACTTATACAGACACGTTGTCATTACGAATACAAAAAATGACATATGTTACTTATCGCGCCTGCATGAATATGTTGTGGATATTTACAGGTGAAGAAAATTTTAAAATTTCTAATTTGCTCGTAGAACATGTTGCTACAGTTATTAAAGTTGACACTAACTGTTTTTGTAGGTAATTTATGAGTCTACGGCCACTCATGACTGACAATTTTTTGTTGTACTTATGGTGCTTATTGCAAACAGAATGACTGGTACACATATTATGTAGTTATATTGTTATTCTGTGAGCCCAGTTGCCCTACAATAGTAACATGCCCCAAAATAAAATGTGTATTCGAACGGCAAACCTCTAACTTTATTGTGAAAGGAATCATTAACGATCTCATTTTACCCAAAGAATACAGTTATATTTTAACATACCATAATCAGCCTTTACTGTTCCCACAGCTGGGACACAGGCCTCCTCTCGGTGAGAGGAAGTGGGCCGTAATCCGCTACTCTGGCCTTATGCGGGTTGGTAGATGTTACATGTCTTCGAATGTTTGGTTCTAGGACATGCCAGTTTCCTCACGTTGTTTTCTTTCACCGTTTTGAGTGCAATGGTGATGAAATAATTTACAACAAAATAAAGTGTCTGTCGGGGTTCGAACCTACAACGGCCGATACCACTGCAAGCATTAATTGTGCAACTCCAAATAGCATTGCGCAAACAGGCCACTGTTCCTACGGCTGTGAGAAGGCAAGCGCAAAGTAACGAGAGTGTGTATCACGAAGAGACACAGAACTGCTCTTGCTCAACGGCATTCGTGGATACCAGGTTCACGGGTTTACAATAAACTCAATTACTATATTTATGCTTAATGCAGGACCGATGTTAGTGACTGGCTTAACGGAGGACCGTTGACCGTAGGAACCTACGAAGAGTCTGAGAGACCTATACAATTAGTGACTGTCTATTTCACAAATGAATGCTTCATACCCTTATATTACCCTTATAATTCATATCCTTAGACACGCACTACCCAACACAAACACCTACCTACTGTATTTTGGGAAATCAATAAACCTGTGCCAGCCCCTAAACTTACATCAAAATGTTAATCTGATTATCTGCATTAAATACTTCATCTAAGTCAACATCTGCCTAGCCTATTCTCAACTATGTTGGGGTCGGCTTCCAGTCTAACCGGATGCAGCTGAATACCAATATTTTACATGGAGCGACTGCCTATCTGACCTCCACAACCCAGTAACTGGGTAATACGATACCCCTTGGTAAGACTGCTTGTCAGACTTTCGGGCTTCTGACTACCTGTAACGAATGTCAAAGATCCACCAATGACAGCCGGGACCAACCAAAAGGCTTAACGTGATTTCCGAGTCACGGAGGGGTCCTGGTATGTGAAGATGGTCACCCATCCACGGACGAACCGCGGTAAGCGTAGCTTAACCTGATCGATCGATCCGTGCGGCTGTTATTAAGTAACAAACTTATGTCAAAAGGCCTTCGTAAGTAGGTACCTAAGCTTCTATTTTTGTTTTTTTTATAATTATTCTGCTTGTCATTTATGTGTGACGCAAACTGCTATATATTTTTACCGTAAAATATGGATCAATATAATATATAAATAACTATAATATATTAAAATCAGGGTTAGCGTTATTCTTTTATACTAGGAAATAAGGGGGTCGGCACGGATGTACAAGCTGCTAAACCAAATACCTACATATTAAAAGAAATAAAATATATAGTTTTTGAATTCTTAAAGTAAGCTCTTTCAAACGGTACGTAATAACACGATATGTTAAATTAAACTTTGTTTTTGGAAGACCTAACTATCCCCCTAAAATATTGTTAAAAAAAGTATTTTCGTATTTGACTGGCGATTTGTGCGTGCATCATCGAGACCGTTATGCCATAATTCAAAGTCCAATGTCGCATAGACGTCGACAAAAGAAAAAAAAGATTTTAAAGGTACCGATTTTGATTTGGTCGGAACCTTAAAAACTGAAATACAAAATTAAATTATTTACAGAAATAACCTAGTTGGTCCGGAAGAAGGTAATTCGTGATACAGGGTAATCCTAGTACGAATGCACTCCTTTGACACCTTAAGTGAACATTTAAGTTAAGTACTAATGGCAAAATATGTAAGGAGATACTGTACCGATTTTTCTAGTATTTTTTTATATCCTAGCCTATACTGTCCCACTGCTGCGCAAAGGCCTCTCCCAAATCAGACATCTTTTTTCAGACATCTTTTTCTAGAGCCACTTCGTACCAACTAAGTTGTAGTTCTTAATAAAGTTTTTTTTTAATTATCCATAAACGACTTCTATCCTACCATAGGTAATAAAACTTAGCAATCAGGGCTTTGAATCGCGAGTTGGAAAAATATTTATTTCAAATGTAGTTGGCTGGATTTAAGTCAGTCAGCGATGACCTAGTATCGAAGTTTTGGCTGACAGATAGCACAATGTTTGTCTTCTTTAAAATTGAAAATATTTGGAACTAAAACTTTATTTGCTAATTATCAGTGGAAATAAGTATTCAGTGAACTATCAGATAAATGCATTGTTTTGTATTTTATTTGCGGCTGCTTATAGGCATTCTTCGTTAGTTTCCGTGACAACTAATAAGAGTAATAGTTAATAAACAAGAAAGTTCGATTTGCGATAATAAAAATGAACGTATGCCGCTCTTCTATCAAAATAAAACAGCCATTATGCTACATATTATCTATCTAAGTTCACCGCCCAATCTAAAGATAGCTTATCCATTTACAGAATACTCCTACTTGTGTACAGATTGACGCACACATGTTTACATAATCACAAATGTTTGGATGTTGAAGATCGAGTGATTTGAAGCCTTATTGCGATGTTGTAGAGTGTAATTTTATTTGGGCTGTGACCGAGTGCTCTTTTCCCGGGGAAGCTAATTAAAAAGAAAATAAAATGAAGTGTGGTCATTACTCAGAAGCAAGGTCGCTTGTGACTAATTAATTGGCGAAAGAGTAATGGTGGTAATAGACGTCGACTAAGATATTTATGACATACTTATAATACCTAACTGAGTACTTACCTGTATATTATTTGATTAAAGGATTTAAGAGAAGCATAGATTAACAACGCTATCCGCAGTCAAGCTGGTAGACCTTCAGAATTGAGTTTTTCTCTTTTTGTGTATACAGGTAAGTCGACCTCATTCGGGAGTTAATAGGTTTCTAAATGTAACGAGTACCTCCCTAGCTAAGCTTTTTGTATGTTGCGCTCAAGAAAATTAAGATTTTCAGCGGTGACAATGTTTTTTTAGAAGTTTAGATATAGTATACGTAAATGAATGACTTACAACAAGAAAGTATACCAAAAGGATACAAAAAGAAGTTAATCAAAGATTTATATAAACACTACAGGCACAGGCAATATGGTAACCTTTCCACTATGTACGTAGGTACTACATAACATAATTATGTATGTTATGCAGTGCGCACTTAGTGGAAAGGCTCACTAAGTAGCCAGCCTATTATGTTCCCACTGCTGGGACACAGGCCTTCACTTAGTTCGATCCGTAATCCTCCACGCGGGCCCAGTGTGGGTTGGTAGATGTCACATGTGCTAATTTTTTTTTGTTCTAGAACATGCCGGTTTCCTCGTACTAAGTACTTAGTTTGCCAATATTCATTTTGATTGTGTGTTGGTTGTTACTTTTTGACCATACAACACACTTACCGATCACAAGGGTGATGTAAAAGATTTGATTCACTACTCAGGCCCTACAAAATGCTTTAGAAGTAGTAACTTAGCTATACAAACAAATATAACGAGATTCGATAGTAATGTTTTCCTCTAATGCAGATCAATGTGCTAACTCAATTAGGTATTAAAACGCTGAACATTCAGTATTAACGCTCACATTCAGATTAAGTGGCTATTTTCAGTCGCGTTTTATTGTTCCATGTCACATTAATCCGACATCAAGAATACTGAGAACACACTAGTGGACAACATGGTCTAATTAAACCGAAATGTCTTTTACTTCGAAGGATTCGTGATTTATGGAACTTTTTTAGCTATTAAGTACCTACTTGTGAACTGACAGTAAAATTAAATTAGACAAGGTACCTACATATCCATTGTTATATAGGTTTATCCATTATTTACCTTCCATGGCAAAGTCCATTAAACTATTGTTAAATTAGATACCTTTCAGTTGTCTCTCTCACTTACCATTCCTATTTTTGGCGAGTGATTTTCGACCCTTAATAATAATAATAAACATTTATTTCAGAATCCAAGTTCCATAATTTGTTAGTACCAGTATAAAATGCCTTATATCTAGTGTTAGTAAATAAATTAAGATAACGAGTAATTATTTAAATTTTAAAAGTACAAAAATTTTAATGCAAAGTTGCATTGTAGTTCAGTAAATAAGAGTACTCGGAACTTTATATTGATGATTGTGATCTTCCTTATGTTTTTGTAGAAGTTAATAAATTTGATTTTCTAAAGCAAATATTTAAATTGGAGGAGACCGACTTAAAAATATGAGAGGTAGATACCTATTAGTGATATTTTTGAATCGCTCTCATAATGTAAAAAAGATATTGTAGCTAGCAATGTCTTCTGGTTCCACTGGAAAGCGTAGAGTGTGGAGTACAAATTCAATCATTCAAGCGCACCTTGAGAACGTCCTGTATCTAGTAGGGGACTACCATACACTAAGTTGATTAATAGATCGATCGGATTAGGCTGTAATCGACCACAGGCCGGTTATGCACTTTAAGAAAGGAGGAGGATCATGATGATTGAAGCAGATTTAGCATCAGGCATAATTATAGGCTCTGTCTGTAAACCATAATTTCTTACTTCTTTAAGCGCCGCTTTTATAAGACTTGTGCAAAATGTGGCTCAATGTGGCATCGATACAAGCAAGCTAACTCACGAACAAAAACGATGACATTATCAAAACTTCATCGTCCATTGTTGCTCGTGATACACATTTGATAATTAAGTCGAAATTTAATCTGCAGTGATTAATGAACAAAGCAAGCACTACAGGCAGACCACCCACGGGGAGGAGACGGCTTAATAAGACCCTCATTAACACCTTAATGGCTATTCTCAATTCGCCTGATTTCTCTTGACTTTTATTTATTTTTTCCCTCTCGGTCCCACGCGCTTCCTGCGCGTCTTGCATCCTGCTCAGATACCCTCCTTTAATTGAATTTCTGGTCTCTTTTTCTAAACTTATTCTCTTTGACTTAAGATTAGTGATGTATTTAAATTGGCGTTTTGTTACGTTTTTATAACCGAGCAAGCCGAAGGCGCGTTTCGTCGTTTTACGTTTCTCCTGATTTCTTATCGATATTTTAATTTGATTGAACTGTTATTATGAGCAAAGAACATGGCGTGAATGTTTGATACAGTTCTTATTGATGTGAGAGATATGACGCGGTTTGTTCGCTCTCTGCTCGTTAATTTGGGACGTCGCGTCATATGTCTATCAATGGGCTATAATGCTGTATGGTACTCGTAGAAGGGTTGGCCTGAGGTTTCCGTTTGCAATAAACGAGTGATAAACGTATATGTAGCAGGACACATGGTGCTGCACATGCTCTCGAACGGCTGACGAGAGATTTTATTGCTTGCCTTCACGATTCGCCATCAGTTTCTTAAATATTAATTAACATTTTTATCACGTTTTATGAAGTATTTATTCTTTTATCTTCAAAGGAGAAACACTATTCGTTTTATTGTGTCTACATAAAAATTAATTGCGTAGAGCCCGATGCTTATATTCTAGTAATAAAACAACATTAATATTAATTTGCTTTTGAAATAACTGCTAGAAATGGATAAAATGAAGCCCGAAAATTCCTGAGACCCGGACGCAGTTTTAGGTTAATTTAGCGCAGTGCTTTAATCGATTGGTAAGATCGGTTGCTGTTTATGTCAGTCCTTGACGACACAACTTACTTTTTGTTATTCTGTTTTGTTTAGCTATAAGTCTTCAAAAAACTTAAATAAATATGCATTTTTTTTTATTGCATAATAATGAATAATTGATTTAAGAATAAATGAAAGGTTTAATCGCAATCTATAGGAACTGTTGTTAGGAAGCATTCTATGTTGTTGTGCTGCAATCGAAATATTATGAAACTCACTAAAAGTAACACAATTAATTCTGAAACATTTTCACCATAAAACTAAAAAATCATAATAAAGAATTACCGTGATGTTATTAAAGGCGGTTACACAAACAAACCCCTTTTATTGATTATCAAACGCATACAATAGATGGCGCTGCTCGTATTGTAAGTCGCAAGTCGAACAGACGCCGCCACCGGAGTTGCTCGTGTACAAAAATGGCAGTTGAATATTTTCCCCCGCAACGGTTTCAAAGAGGGTCAAACGATAATACACCCTTTAGAGATGTTCTTACGGCTGTATTTGGTCTGTGGGTAGGTGAAGACTTACATAGCCAGAAACAGACACAAGTGTATTTGCGGTGGAGCGTCGTCATTGTTCGCTAAATCGTCGCTTGCACGGAACCGGCCGGGCTTGTCGTGAGTTAGGTATGAACAGGGACACACAATGACAGTATACATACATTTAAACACCTGTTATTAAACATGCAGGGTCACAGAGCGTACCTACCTACGTACCAGCTTCGTTAAATAAATGACAGATAGAGATCTCACTGCCGGCGGTTTAGGATGCATCCACAATTACCAACAAACAACAAAGTTACCACATTAAAGTGTAATTATGAGTTGAACGAACTTTTATTTATTTTGTTTTCGCATCGTACTAAAAATCTTATTTCAATGAAGTATTAGTAGAATTCTGACCGAATTTTCGTTCAACGCTATGTTATGCTAACGATTAAGGCTTCGCTAAGACCCTTTCTAACAAGATTTATGGAGTTGAGTTTAAGAGCATGCGACTACTTGAGTAATTTTAATTTAACTAAGCTAGTCCAAAATAACAAATTCCGATGATGTGCTAAAAAAATCTTATGACCTAACAAAGAACGCTTAATTGTTTCAATATTCCAGAAATACAACCTTAATAAGCCTTTTAACACGATTTTGTTCATATAAATGTTACCATATACCTACCAAAAATGAGAAAATAAAGATAACTACGATATTTCACGTAACTATAAGATTAAAATGTTCTACAAAAACACTCATGTTTGGTGTATAGCCGTGACGAAAGACACTCAAAAGACATTATAATGTCATAATCTTGCCAAGCGCCACGTCGCTCATATCTTTGGTGAAAACTTCCTTTATAAATGTTTCAGTGGTTCACGATTAAGCCCTTTAAACTTCCTCTCGAAAAAACGAAAAAAAGAACGGATGATTCGTTCAATAGGATTTTCTGGGCTTAGCGGATTTCACATGTGTTTCACGGGAATTGCTTAAATCGAAGAATCGGTAAAACGTAACGCAGTAAAAGAAATAATAAAATAATGGAAATAAAGTATTGCTTTACGTATAGTGATTATTCTGAAAGCTTTAAGCTGCTAAGCCTGTTCCAAGCATGCGGTAGCTCGGGTATATTCGATTCTTTGGCGACTATAGTACCTTATAAGGGTATGGGTGCCGCATAAACCGACCGCCCATTTGTCCCCTTTGCTCAGACAAGGTGTTAACCGAGCAGCAGTTCCAACCATTCTTCAGCCGACCACAAATTGGATACTTATTGCAATTTATGAAAAACGCATTCGCCAACTGTCATAATTTGAAAGTGGCAGAAGGAGAATACAGAACGAGAAACTTCGTGTCATTTCAAACAACGTGATAGTATGAACTGTACTGAGATAGAGTGTAATTGGTATAATAATGACGGTCGTTTTTTGAATTTATTTTTGAGTTTAAATATTAATGTTTCGTGACAGGGCAGCGTCGGCGGCGGGGTCTGCGAGGTGTCGGTGGTTTTCTGGCCCAGCGCGCCCGGACCGGTTCGCCGGTGGCTCGCACGCCACGCCAGAAAAGCCAAACACGTTGTATCGCAGTCGAGAGCGATAAACCTTGCTTCGTATACGGGCAAACGGCAAACGACCTATTCGTACCAATTTGCAGTCTGTTCATTCTGTTTTAGGAGGTAAACAGCTTGACTCAGCTAATGGCGACTATGAAATAAACTGTATCATAATTACTGATATATCCGATTGTGACGTTTCAAGCGGTATTATCATGAGGAACGGCGCCTCATATTTCTCAATTAGCTAAGATAAACATCGACAGCAATTTGTTCGTTAGATTAAATAACATTAAATATTGAATCTTATTACTTGATCTGCGTGACATGACTTGAGATTCAATTATGGTCATCTAAAAACATCCTAGAATGTCATGTTTTGCGTCTGTCGTATTAAATTTCATGTCGTTGATGACGTTCTAGGTGTTTCAGTGAAGTGAGTAAAAATACATACCAGCGGTGAGTAGAACGCAGAGCTGTCGACACCAATGCTGGGGTAGGGGTTTTGATCTGTCGATGGGTACGGTGTTCCATAGACGCCGACAGCGGCGCTGGAGAGGCGAGGATAGGAGGTGAGGGCGAGTCTTGCGCCGTCGTACTGGCAGGAGCAGACGGTCTGGCCGGAGACAGGGTCCGTGATGATGGGGCGCGGCGTGTCGCAGCAGGAGGCGGCGGGGGTGCTGGCGTGGCTGCCGGCGCCGGGCGACAGCGCGCCGCCGGCGACGGCTGAGCCACCTGGCGACAGCGGGGGCGCCGAGCTCGACCCGCCGTCCGGCGAGGTGGCCGCGCCGCCGGTGCCCGCCCCGCTGCTGCCCACGAGCAACTGCAACAACATATCATATTATTACACTACTGCTTCGCGTAAGTTACTCTTCTATAATAATAATAATTTTTTTATTCAGACAAAAATCCATAATTGTTAGTTATAAAAATTATCTTACGAACTATGTAGTACCTACATACTATGACTATGTTGTTCTTGTTGTTGTTGTATATACTACTTATAACACGTCTGCAAATTAACTGGATTTTTACAAAATTGGCCTCCATTTCAAATTGTATGTACAGCTAAAAGTAGTTTGTACCCAACTTTGTCCACGCTGCTATGAACTCTAATCGCTGTGATTTTTGCCACTTGGTGAAAAGATTTCCTTAAGCCTGGTTGCCATGATATCTAATAGGTACCTACCTAAGTACCACCGGCTAACACTTTGTGTCATTTGAAACTAGATACAAACTTGTCACTGACGCGTGATGAACCAACGGCTCGATGATGTGTACAATAAGTATAAGTTAGTAGGTTTTATTGGTTCGTTAGAGCAGCTCTTCGCTATAGGGATCTGGACCATATCGGCTTTGATGATTTATATTATGGTATCTGTTCAAGACAAATAACAAATATTAGAACGATCTTTAGATTTATGAAACTCAACGACAACCACAAGCTAATTAACAGTTAAAAAGATAGTTACTCGGTCGATTTGAGAGCACACCTAACAAGTGGAGCGCTTTCTTGTGCGTTTATTTTTAAACGAATGCAAATTAATTCCATTTCTAGGGCAGAGCGGTAAGATAATATCAGGGGCATCCGCTTAATCTAAGCATCTCTGTGACGCGCCCATCGTCCCGTCCGACTGGAGATACTCTCGAATTACTTCGTGGAAATAATTAGTAAACATATTATGAAGAGTCGAGTTAACGCTCCGTTGATCAAAGTAACGACGTGATCGGCACAATTTGTTAATCGTAACGTCTTGTTTAAATCATCGTAATTTTGTGTTGATATTATGAATAGATGAGTCTCGTTCACTTCCTCTATTGTTATTCTGGCTACTTATTACTTTAGCGATAATGATGCGTAATTGTATCTACAGAATAGAAGGGTGAAATTATTGCTTCTTTCTAATTCTTAACGGAGAAAAACTACGTCATTGAAATATTTTCCTGTGACTGATTTATGAGTTTTTATTTAAATTACCGAAAAATACAGTAAAGACCTTTACTTTCACATATGTTACCTACCAAATCGATCTATTTATTTTTCTACAAAGCAATCGAAATCTAAAGAACTGAAATTAATGTGTTCGGTTTAGGTACAGTCAACCGCACATCAGTGGTAACATTGGCTGTGCCTGCTTGTCGTAGCATGTAGGGGCGAATTTCGTAGTACATATGTTACCACTGTTGCGCATTTGCCTGTACATTATTTTTTAATTTAAGGTCTTTTCCCGAAAATAGACACCTAAATTTTAAAATTTCTAATTGCCTCCACAGCAGTCACCCCAGCCATAATGACTTCATTGGAACTTCAACCGATCGGAACAATACGAATGGACCGTACGCAAATGTAAGCACTGTGTATACTTATACCTACTCGTATAAAGAGCAAACACGACGTAGGCCCATTGAAAGAGTGGGTTCAGACAAGACACTTCAGCCTTCTTGATATAACAAATATGAATTTCTTTATTTAATAAATATGAGTGTAGTTTAGGCGGTGAAAGACTAAAGGGAACGGAGACGTAAACAGATTTGGTTAAACATTGGGGCCGGGTTGGCTTAGAAATAATAGCATAAGATACTGTGCACACACTGGACCCCACTTCACCTATGACGCTCCGTTTGAGTGCACCAACTTGTTTTCTTTAAACAGAGCGAGGTCTTCAAAGAGACATGTCTTGTACCTTTGTTGGCCTTCAATTTTACATGGGAATTGTAGGTTGCAAGCTGAAAGCTTTGACTCACGCGCATAAACTGTTAACTATCATTTTAAAGGTTGTTTAAATAAAGATATGGAATGACTAGCCAGTCCAATGGCTGATAATAATGATGACGATACAGGAAATTTTAACAGTCCTAATTAAAAAATCATAATTATATTTAATTCACGATCATCGTCAAGAGTTACCTTTTTAGAGAATATTTTATTAAGACAGGAATAACGTTTTAGGCGGTCCTAATATGTTAAAATAATCGATAGTCAAAAGAGTTTTCAAAGTTTCGGAAAGAAAAAGTCATAAAATTAGTATCCTCGGACATTATGAACACGTGAAATTAGAGTACGCAGTCGTCGGGGCGAACACGCCGCGATTAATCTGAGCTACAATTACAAAGAGCGAACCGCTTATTGGACCGCCATATTTGTATAAACAGCGCTATCACTGCTTGCGTGCATACGTGTAATTAGTAATAGTCCAAGATAACACACGTACCCACTATGTCATTATGGATAACGACGATATTTAGGTATGAAATTGTGATTTCGATATCAATCGCACGCCGCTCGATAATCGTGCCGCGCAGTACCTACCCTGATTGTCTATGAACAATATTAACTTGTACATACATATATATATACGAGGAACATTAAATAAACCGTCGATATGTATATAACTGTCCTGCTGTTAGGAGGTGCTATGAATTACAAATCTATTAGTCATGCACCTATTGGTGTGATATAGAGAATAGTCGCGCGTAATTGAACGTGTGTATGTGTCAGTGTGTTTGAATATGTTTTAACAATGTAAATATTATGTTTATTTGATGTACCTACATGTGCTATTACCGCCACTTAGAAAAACTATTCTCTCTTTGTTAACACGTAGGACACGCAAAATGTTTAATTTATTTTACGTAATTAATAAAATTGAATGACATTGTGTTTAACACGTTTAGATATTCGTATTCAACAAAATAAACCTGTAGTTTCACGTATTAATTGATTCTGGCAAACAGTAGGTAAAAGTGAAGACGTCAGTTATGTACTTCTACTTATTAAAATATTTCTATTCATCCACCCACAGTCTGAACCGTTGGGTCTAGAAGCATGAAATTTTGCACGAAAGTTCCTTTTATAGCGAAAGTGAGCAATGAGGAACATTTTTTATAGATTCCCCTAAAGAGTTTAAATAAGGGAAGTTTGTATGGAAGTTCGTCATTTTTGGAGATGGGCAATCCCCTCGGGCACACGGCTTGTAAGTTCATAAATTATAACTACCTAGCAAACTTAATTCCGGGATTAACAACAATATTCAGTAGGTACCGGAACATTACACATTTCTTTGCAACATTTTCATTGAATTTTGACGAGCATCACTAATTAAATCCAGCAATAAATTAGACACTCGTTAAGAAAAGTAACGAGCGTTTATAAGCTAATAAAAACGCGAGGGCAGGGCAATAACGGAGCTTCCTGTGCCGTCCGGAGGGCTGATCAAATCAAATATAAGCAATATTATGTCACTGTGTACAAAGGGGGCAAAGCTTCGCCGACGCTTGACTGCTTCGGTCAACAAAAGTTCCAATAAAAACTACTTGGACGTGAGCGATCTCAGCGAGACAGAACAAACAAGCTTTCAAATAGAAATACTCCTACAATTGCTGTTACCCTTAAATTAAATAAAAAAGCTTCAGTAATTTAGTCCAATCTGTCAAATGAAGAGTGTTGAGCAAAGAGAGGGTTTCGGATTAATGTTTTATGTGGGCGATATCAGATGGTTTCAAGAGGGGGGTGAAAGTAACGTAGCCAGTTGTTAATATGGCTCGGCTTGACATCGGTTATCTTACTTATACACTTTACACTACTTACATGCTGAAAAACAATTAAGGGGATTTATAAGCGAAGTGCTGTTATGATACAGCGTAATGGCATTGCCTATTACTGTTATGATTATTATTTTTAATAATTTGTTGATATTTTATTTTGGATCAATACGCTCTAGGCTCTTCATTTAAATTATTTTTACATAGTGAGTGTTTGTATTTCATTATCACTCGGCCAATTAATGAAACCACGGATCAATTTTTTTTTTTAAATTAATCATTCCGAAAATTATAAAATCAGGTTAAAATGGTTTCACGCAGCGTTTTTTAGGACTGCTTCGGTGACGAATCCCGTGACGAATCCGAAAAGCAACCACTGTGTGACGACTTTAGCCCATCTGTCTGGATGCATACTATAGGTACGTAGATGTGACCCGCCCAGTCCCACTTCAGCCTCGCAGACTTATCGCCAATATTGACATCGATTTAGACTCGTTTCTAACCGATTGGATGGAGAAGGAAGAGAAAAAAGAAAGAAAAGTGGGAAAATATGGGGGAAGATCTTTGCTCAGCAGTGGGGCGGCAAAAAATTGTTTCGTTTGTATGAGCGCTTTCAGGCTCTTTTCTAACCAATTTCCAATTTCACAGTACATTTAAAAAAAATTAAAGGATAGTTATCCTTTAATTTTTTTTTGCTTGCAGAGTTCTGCAAGCACTCATGTTGTAAGTAATATCTATAGGATGACTATTTTTATTTAATATTCTACTTAGTTCATCGGAACCATACATTTTAACTCATTATTTATCTACTTAAATTTTAAAAGGCCTATTGTCGTTATGATGTTTATAAAAGTACCTTAACTTATCTAAGTACACTGGCTCTAGAACGGACGAAAGTCTTGAGTTGGGGCTCAACAGCTCAACGGTTGCATGCATCACAAGACTAGGACATAGCTAACTAGTCTAAAGTCCCCATTGCAAACTCGTCAGCCATCGCGTGCCTGTCGGAAATTTACAGAATTATACGTTAAGAATGTTTATACCTAAGCCTAATAGGCACCGCATTGAATTTCTAAGGGTTCATATCTCATATTAAAATAAAACTGGTTATGTATTCTAGCAATTGAAGTTCGTGATTAGAATTTAATGCACGGTTAACTTTATATTATTGAATCGAGTACATGCGTAGGAACGCTAATGTTGTGAAAAATTATTGATTTTCCGGATTAATACGAGTTTATTGTTCAAATTTCTTTTATCGTCATTTAAAACGCTAGAAAGAATATAGCGCTTGTAGTCTATTAATGTAAATTTAAATTTCGTATTGATTGCCGTCGTTGCCAGTTTCATTGAATCTATCCACGCAAAAAGCATTGGATTAATTTAATCGTTGATGGATGGTTTTCTCTTTAAATTTTCATTTAAATACTTAGGTACTTAACCCACTTGTTAGGTATTAAACATAACCAGTGACGTCCATACCTTTAATGATTTGATTTAATCATTATCTAAGATAAAAGCTCACTAAAAGAAAATGAGGATCTAGTTAAGTTGCATTTAGTTACTTTTTATGAATTATGTCGACTTATGTCTGTTATTGCCATTTTTAATTAGTCATGATGACCAATGCTTAAAAAGACAGCAACGTCGATCCTCAAACCTACATCATTGAATCCTATAAGCTATCTGCACGAACCTCATTCACTTCAAACTTTGTATTTCATCCATTACCCAAACTAATAAACAGTCTCATAATATCATTTGTCAATCCGGGCGAATAAATTAAACCAGATAAGGGAAAATCCGTTCAAAATTTTATGCATTCATAGGCTGATTGACCCTTTCATTTAGATTGTTGGTTATTTTGGCAACACTTGATTCCAAATAGAAATGGCCACTCTGATCAGAATACATTGATTATGTTTATACCCAAATATAATTGGACAGAGGCGTGGTCTCATTTTGTATGCGCCTCGTCATGTACGCAGAACTAGAGATGACGGTAGGTAGGTACATAGATGCGTAAATAGATGTATACCTATATAACCGATGGGAAGCTTTCAGTCTCCCGTCAATATTTGATGAGATTCGGACGAGGGCGGATTCGACAGTGTCCGTGTCGACCGCTTGTCCTTCATAGAGATTCGTTGTCAGCCTTCATACATATTGATGATGGCTAGAGACGATTATACGAGCACGATGGACAGAACTACCTATAGGTATCTGAAGTTATTCTTTAAGCTGAAGGAACGAAGGCGTTCGTTCCTGCATAAAAAAAATATTACTTGAAGTTTTCTTCTGATCTAAGAAAATTTTCAAGTTTGTAGAATTGAAATTGAAAAAAATTTAATTTTTTAAATTTGAATCTTTAAAATCTGTCGATATTGCGTTAATGTTTTTATCTCAAAATTAATATTTTCTATTCAGTTCCGAGTTAACGCAACCGGGTATGCTTTCAACAAAATCCAGCACACAGGATTAAAAAAAAATTACCTACAGAATCTATTTTAGTCAAACAGAATGAGAATTGACAATAGATCTCTCATTTAGGACTTCAAGAACTGGTGATTAGGCCACTACATTTTTAGATATAAACAAATCAAAAATCAAGCAGCGGTACCAAGTGTACTTAGTGGGTAACGGTAAAAGGCAAAAGACTTTTCTGAAACCGTACCTAATGTAATGCAGCACTACCTTTAGAGCTGTCGTAACAAAATAGTGTTAGATATCAGAGTTAGGATACTCTTTCTAATGCTTCGAATGCGATGACCATGTTGTTATAAAAATAAAATAGGGGTGTGGGTTAAGTAACCACGGTACAGTCTGACGAGCAACATACTAAACCACTTTATGCACAACCTAAGGTAGCTTGGTTTGTGCACAAAGTGGCTTAGTTAAGTCAGCTATCTTAGGAAGTACTTATAAATATTTGATAAGTCAACCTTTTATCTAGTCATTAGATAGTTTTAGTTAAGTTAGGATATTCTATTGTTATTTTTATTTGTTAATTAGATATAAGTTGTTATTTATGTACATTTCATTTTAATTCTGAATAAAGATAAAAGAGAATACATATTAATTATTCAATGTTAATTTTGATTATCTGGAAAAATCCACCTAGGGGCCGTTCAAGTATTACGTAAGCAAATTTTTTGCAATTATTAACCCACTCCTCCCCCTCGTCAGCAAAAGTAGGCAAAGCTCTTACCCCCCCCCCCCCCCATGCTTACGTAAACATTGATACAATTGATTGATTCATGAGCAGCAATTATAGGTTTAGAAATAAGGAATATGTTTGGAATAGAGGACTGTAACGCACATAATATTCATTTAAATAAACTTTACTGACACGGAATTCAACATAGAGTAAGTTACAAATATTATAATCGTAAGTAATATTACGAACAAAACAAACTTCTTTTAAAATTTTGGTATAGATATTAATTCCTTAACAGTCTAAAATAAATAAACTGACGGAAAAATTTTAGACAAGTGAATAGTGCTCGGTAATTCCCCTACTCAGTTCTAAGCGAGTACCCAAACGTATTCATTATTTGTAGGAATCCCCGAAAATGCATTTCGTTTTGAAGCTTAAACAATGTGTGGGTTGCCATATGTGTAAAAAGTAAATAATTACTGCTGACGTAATCACCATCTAGATCCCCCCACCCCCCCATGTCATAAAAAAAAGCAAAGCAAAGACCCCCCCGCCCCCCATAGTGCTTACGTAATACTTGAACGGTCTCCTATTGGCAGTCTGTTAATAGACATTAATAACCAAATAAAAGCCATCTACATCATTTTCAAATTATTTTAATTGAAAATCATTAGCTACCTGCGGACTGTGCATTTGAATATAAAGCGTGGTTCACACGGAATACCCCGCTACAAAGTCGTCGGAGCGACGCTAAACTCGAAGTAATGTGTTTATTTTAAAAGCACAGTTGAAAGGCATAAAGATGATCTCATAATTTCCATTACATTAGCGAAGGCATTATCTCGTCCCAAAGGTCCGTCTCTCGTTCCAATTTCGCCCCGACCAACGGGATATGTTAAAGAGGACATTATAATAATTAGATTGTTATCAGATGTTATTATATGAATTTTCCAAAATTATAAGAGTGAACGACGAAGATAAGTCGACGATATCGTGACGACGGTAGGAATAGATTACGGAATAGCCGGCGGGCAGCGCAGCGGCGCGTAATCGGACGCACTAAATTTTGGTCCTTTAGAAAAACACGCCATACAGCAAATCGATAACCGATCATTATAATGATTGGGCTGTAAACGCCACTCTTGTTTCTTTTGAGACGCTTGACGAACGGGAGTCGTATTTTAATTTGAGCGAGGGCGCGCGAGGGGCGTTTGCGGGATGCGCGGGCGCGCACTCCATGCGTGCTCACTCCACCTGACCATTCGGCGAGGTCGAACCATTAAATAACAATTTTTCCCATTTTTAACAGTCGCTATTCGAGTAGGAATTACTTTCTCCTCTTCGTACGCCTCTAACATCATAATTAAATATGCTTACATGTAACCGTAATATCTTAAGCTCATCCCGCTCGTAAAGCGTAAACGCAGTAGCATCGTATAACCATAACGTTTCGAAACATATTTTTTCTGAATGGTCAGTCATAATGGCCCTAAGCGCTATTTAAATATCACAGTAATGGGTGGAGACATCACAAAACATCCACGCATCGAGACGGAACACAAAAGGGGTCGTCTCCTTCGCCGCCAGCTTTCAATTGACGCCACTATTATGCGTATCATAAACATAAATCTTCAAGCGCCATTCCTTGGAAATATTATGTGGCGCTTTGCAACGCTGCGGCGGAAAAATTGTCTCACACTGAACGTCCGTCCACCTAAGTACAGTCGAGCACAAAGTTCACTTTCTTTTCGAAATAGGGTTGGTAACCACAAATTCATACTTTATTTCTGCTAGTATTGACCACCTACAAGCCGGGCAAACTCTAAAAGTACTAGTTCCGCTGAAATACCCCTTTATTTTAAGGCACTTTCTACATCACGATAATGTGTCGTCGAGAGTACATTACACTGCACTGACATAACATTATTATGTACCAGAGCTCGGTGCGCTGTGCGGAGCATAGCGTCGTATAATGTGTCTACATTGTAATATACAATATGTCATGTGGGTATTAATGTCTAGTGTCACACTAGGCGTCGGAATGTCGAGCGAAGTATACTAAGTTGGAATATGAGCGCTCGCGAAAACAACGATATGACTAGGGCGCGATAAAACGGCTCGATTCTTGTAGTAAAATTGAAATGAGGTGTGTGCGTGACGCACGTTGTCACGAAAAACGGGTTCGCGGCGTGCGTGGCTATCGGAACACGACGAAATGACGCGTCGGCTGTGACACACGCGCGGACGTGTGCGCGCCGCCATTAGAGATGCACCGGCCGCACCTTGGGGCCCACAGATCGCACCGGCGATAAATATCAATCGCGCTCGCGACAACAATTAATGGTTATTTAACGCGCTTCCATTCAATTATCGTCAAGCGGATTGCGCCGATAATTCCGATGGCCAAATTCCCAGTAGTTAATACTCGGCGGGTACTTCATTTATGGCTCTTGCCATGCGAGCAATGGACTCACCACATGTTCAATCGGCGTCCATTGGGCATTAATTCTGCAACGTTCGAAGCCGACAGAGCGTAAAAGTATGTTAATGTTACTTTACAACTTAAAGTAACGGATAAAAATGTCATCTGCTAGGTAGGTATTTCGTTTAATTGCCCGTCCACCTGATGAAATTGCGATAACACTACGATTAATAGCCAAATAATAAAAAGGCCTAGGTAATTTGTTACAAAAATAAATAATAACATCAGGTCTGTTATTAGATATTTTATAGCCGGCAGCAATTACTGAACAAAATAGTTTTGCACAAATTAACCTTTATGAAATAACATCAAACCGGTGGGCACACAACGCTACTAGCATAATTTATTATTAGAATATAAAGGTAATATAAAGATAAGTACAAAAAAAATATCCAAAGAGTAAATATTGTTTAAAATGTGAAAATTTACAAAAAACTGCGTATAAACAAAAAATCTAGTGAAAAACAGGATATATTCACATTTTCAGGTAAATCACAGGTGTGCATTTATAAAATATAAGTGAACAACTCACACGGATATGGAGACGCGGGTGATCGTTATGCGCACTGTACATCGCTAACAATTCGAATGGAAACGCGTCGAGTAATTATTCCCGACAAAACACAATCTAAGCGTATGCGAAAGGGCAATCGGCCGCGACGCCGCAATTTGAGATTCGTGTTCCATCTTAAATTATCGACAAGTTTAATAACAAGCGTAAAGGCAATAGCAATAATCGCTGCAAATTAATTACCAGCTTAGAGCGAGCGCGAAGAAAAACAGTAAAAGTAATGACGCGTTGCTGAAACACGCCAGTGGCTGGCGGCCAGTATGGGGTGCAATAGGCTAAAATTTATACACAGTGTAGGTGCGGCGGCCGGCGGCTGTTTGGAGTTCCGCTTATAAATAACATTTAGCGGGTGGGGCGAGAGGCACGGATTATGAGGTCGGAGGACTCAATTAAACTGTGCTACCGGACCCGGCTTTTATTGTGGACTTTTGCAGTGACCTCCCACCGGATTTCCAAATAAATGGATCCACTTTACGCACGACGTTGGCGTTCGCACAAAATTCCGGTGAATTAATGATTATGATTTCACCACAAGCGGCCCGCATGTGACCCCTCTACAAGATAGATGTACTAATGCTGTTTCGTGAATGCACTGTGTGACCGAGGTCATGCCAAATGTAAAGCGAGATACTTATACTTGAATGTATAATAGATAGTTAGGTATACTTAGGACGATCTTGAGAGTGAATACCGTTACCCTACCGCAGGCCAATGAAAGTTACTGGTCCCTTTGGAAACTTCTTTCAGCTAGCTAGGTCTAGGAATTAAAGAATAAAAACCCATTGTTGTACTCAAGCGCCATAATTTATAACCCGTATCATGATTAATTGCCAGCATATAAAGATGAATGTATACAAGGACTGTCTTAAACAATTAGCAATTTGTTCCATCTGTATTTAAAGTATAAATAGTAAAAAAATATGTAGCTCATGTTGTATATTCCTTGTATGAAGTGTGCAGTAATTACACATAAATAATTCAATACCGCATTCATCGTAAGCAAAAAAGTGTAGAGCTATTTTGCGTAGCTGTATGGGACAAAATGCTTATTAAGAAAACTACTTAAATGGGAATTTTCTTGCATAATACATTATACAGGTGGTAAAACAAACACCCAGAAGACAGCCTGTCTGTTTTACCAAGACATGGGTTAGTGGCAAAAATAGACCTACTGAATGCAGGCAAAGTAACCTTAATTTGTTCGTGTTTTTCATTCTTTAAGTATACAATAGAATGCCATGCGGAGAGGGCGAAGTTTGACCTATCTAAGTCTAAAAATCTGAACATGATTACAATATTTAAGTTATAATTCCCATTTCAACAACTATTACTGTATTTCGGGTACTTAATGAAGGTTAAGGTGCCTACCTAAAAAGCTATGAAGACTGGGTGTGAGACCGCTAATGTCCATATTTCAATAAGTAAAAAAGCTAATCAGATTGCTTACTAACACAGCTATTGATAACGCCAAACTAGGTACGACTGTACCTACGAAAAATATACTTTGATAACTTCACCACGAGCCCGTATAAATGTAGAGATAGCATACTACGAGTATGTTGGGTTATAAACATTGACAAGCCTTGATTTTTACCAAAAACTACTAAAATAAATGCAAGTTTTTTATCCCTGTCGGATTTGGGGTGCCTCAGGGTTCAATAGTTGGTTCGATAGTGTTTTTGTTCCAATTACTGGCATGAGTAACTTTTTTTTCAATTATGTACCTACTGATGCACATAAAGATAGAAAATACTAGTTCTGGCAGGCTACTTAAACTTTTTACTCATATACAACTAAAACTATAATTACAGTTTTAAATGTAAAACAAAACGAACGTTCATATACTTGACATTCAACTGTATTAAATTTTTCACATGGTTACGTATATTTGTATCCGTACCGTATCTCTCAAATTCATATGATTGATAAAACGCGTGATGTCCTTCTTATCGGGCGTCCGTCTGAAACGCTCTCAACACCCGCACACCTGCAAAAGTGAGTTCTATCACTCACAATTTGTCAAAACTTTATTGCACCGCTATGACATAGGTGTTTTAAAGCAAACGTTTGAACTTTGCTTTCAATATATTATTTATACCTAGTTATCAGATTATTCTTAGACATTAAATTAAAATGTATTTGTATTTTTGTTATAAATTAGGTTAGTACATCCGCTTTATTTGTATATCACTTACAAGAATCTAATAAGCAATTTAAATAACAAGTTAAATCTAATAAATGAAAAAAAAAAAAAAAAAAAATTGGCATTTGGCTAGAAAAGTGACTTTTTAAATTTTCGCGAACAGGGAACTGATTTAATAACTTTTCCGACAATTTACCAAGGAACTGATGGAACGGGGATGCACAGGAAACTAAGGATAGTATTGATTCTCCAAAACTCGTAAACGTAATGTTTGATAAGTTAGTCAATATAAATGGTATTATACCATTTATATTGATAAAGTAAGAATATTGATCACGGAACTCAAATGTGGACTTATGAGAATGCGCCTCCAGCCAGTGAATTCTCTTTCACATTTGATAAATTGGTCGGTCGGCCCAAACACATGTGTTGTTATGTTGTTATGCTCACTTCACCCTTTACTTACATGGTTTGAAACCACAACACAACACGTTATTTGGCTTTTGGGCGTTTTTTTAACGCCTTTTCTAGTTGACAGGGGGGAACTGATGCATAATTTTTGAAGCTTTGATAGAAATAAACGTAGTGAAAACGCAAAACAAACATAGTAAATAGTAACTTGATTTGAGGTTAGTGAAGCTACACTAATCTTTTCGTACATTATAATAATGTTTAAGGAACTTTATTTTAGGATTTTATTACGGTTGATACGCCTCGCATTTTAGAAAATTGCCCCACACATGTTTCCCAAAGTTTCTTTATTTAAAGACCTGATATTGAATGATTGATTATTTTAAAGGTTGAGGAGATTTTAGGTATTCCTTATACATAGGTAAATCAAAACAAAATACGCGTAGTTGCTGTCTGAGTCACTCCAAATCACATAATTTCTAAGTAGAATAAACCTATAACTAGCATTGGCTCATAAATTCTAAAAGAATTCATTAGATATGCGTAATTTTTTTTAAATATCTATTTTACATTAAATGGCCAACGTCAAATTATTTTTACCCAAATAATTGGTGTCATGAAGTTTATAATTAAAGATCTAATTTACATATACAAAGGAGAAACGGAATAAAGGAAAGCAGAATCACCCACTGTTCAACAACAAAATAAATTTTAAAGGTCAACTTGATCGAGGCGAGCGGGGCAAACTACCATGCCTTGTTAATAAGTCTAAAAAACATGAACAAGGTCTATCAGTTGCAACATGCCAAGGCATTCAACAGCAACATAATAACACTTGGACAACTAGTAGATCAGTTCAAAGTAAATTCCAACCAGGCCAAACAACAGCAGGATAGGGGTAGAGATTTTCAAGAAAGCCTGACCAACCAATTGAATTCATTTACTCGTCGTGTCGCCGAACTATCTGAAAAGTTAGATTCAAAAACCTTGGAGCTCTCTAGAACACACCATTCCATGACCCCCGTTCCTGTAACTCCACCTACAGCGGATTCAGTAAGTTCACCCCCGGGAAATATATACAGTAGAGCTGTATAAAGAGTGGGATGTTCAGATGGTCAAACTTTCATATTGCGCACGGTTCCAAAAAACACTCCCAGCTACCGTATGACCCCAACCTACCCGTTGGTAGTCGCCGCAGAGATAGAGTATGTCCTACCTATCGATTGCATTAATCACTTTATATATGTATACATCAAAATAAATAAATCACTACATATCTATCCTAAAACCTAATCTAGTTGCAATAAAGCCTTAAAAAATTATCTTAAATCGCTTAATTACCAAAAAACCGAGGACTTATTGATAGTACCCAAATAGGATCAAAGCCCTAATTACCCCTCAGAGCTGTCACCCACATATCTCGCAACACAGTCACACAAAACTGAACACTCGCTAATCACATCTACACCCTCACTCACAATCATTCTCAATTCGCACAGTCATGCATACACCTCATACGCCCACACTCATATCATTTTAATCAATACACTTGGATATTTCTGCTTATTTCTGCTCTATGTATTATTTTTATTTAGTAGATGTATTTGTTCTTTGTACTTTTTCGATTTATCAGTTATTGTTATCTCCTGGTCATGTCTACAAAAATCTTACCGAGCTGAGGGTCGTGGTGACCTGTAACACAGGTTTTATTCCTAAAACCTACTTCAGGCACCAGTCTCTCACAAAGATGGAAAAGTTTTACAGTATTAAGTTTGCATTATTTTTAAGACCACTTTTTGTGAAGAGAGAATAAATGATATATTATTATTATATTTAAATTATCCCAACTGGTTGTCACGTTCAATGCTCAAGGTGATGTAACCATCAAGCCCACCTGGCTGGCGGACCTGGGCACACTGCAGGTGTCTCAGAGAGCCCTAATGAACATCTTGAACCAGGACCTCACCCTGCTCTTGGCCAGACTAACAACACACCCTTCTTTCGTAAAGGACTTTAACAAACTTACGGACAGACAAGGAAAAATCGAGACTTTACGGAATACCTTAAGAAACGTTCCTGATCGGGCGGACGAATGGGTGCGCCAACAGCTTCTCTTCTGTTTATCAACTTGAACCGGCCAAGCACTACACAACAAGGGTTATTCTAAAAATGTGCAGTTATTAAAACAATACAAATGTTTATTTTTTCAATTTAATTTCATGTAAAGCATTGAAAAGGAGGCTGCGACTTAGGTTCGTAGAAAAATCGTTTTAGATCTGTTCTTCAAAATTATGTAGGTCAGTGAAGCAAAATCTATGTTTTGACAGAAACCGCATTTCTAGCATCATAACTTTCAATGTTTGCTATTGTACGACAAAACAGTAGTACCTAATATAAATCAAAATAAGTATCGAACATGAGTTTAATTTTCTGTTTTATAAAAGATCCCATGGTTCAAACGTCGCACTCAAGTACATTTTGATTTAAACAAATGAAATAGCAGATTGAATTTAAAGAAAGGGATCACAAAATGTATAGTAGAAACCAGAGCGTGTTTTAAAAAGCTGAAGTGTTTACAAACGGTAGGTTACCCAATGCAATTTTCTTTCGAGTTTGTTTGATTTTCTAGCAAAGGACCCGTATCAGAAGGCTATTAACTATTAACTGCTATCGAATCAACTTGAATGCTCAATTGCACTCGGTCAATTAGACGGAAAATTGTTGTGGGGATTGCACATGTGCCTTTCTGTTCTCGTGACGAGCGACACAAACAGGTCCTTGGTGCTTTCTACCTGCGAGCAAATCCGCTTTTAAGTCACAGTAACTGTATATTAATCAATGAGTACAGTAGATACATAAAAGTTAGCATTCTAATTAATAGTAGTCAAATTAACAAATGTGCGTGTGTTCGAAAAAGATCGTAGATTGCTTGACAATTTGACATTCAACTTTCTGTCACACCGTATTTTCGACGTGCCTGAAAATAAATACATTTTATGTTATTTATAAATATAACAGTTATGGCTTATAGGTACAAAAACGACTTATTGAATACGTATAAGAAGTATTTACTACAAACTACATCGGCAATATGTCGCTGTTTCGTTAATTTATATGGTTTCTAGTATTCTAGCTTGCTCATATTGTTATGATTTATAATAAAAATAGAACGGCAACCATGAACTAACTTGTTACCAAATTAGTCAAAAAAAAAAAAACAACGAAAATCGGAATTCGTGTGATATGCCTATCGTCAGATCGCAATGAGGAAACGCATGGAATAGCTGACTGGCACACAGATCGCCCTCAACGATAAAAAGATTAAATATTTTTAATCCATCGTCCGTTGGAAGTTTAGATCGCAGTCGTGCCCAGCACATGTACATTGTTGCCAAAGCGCTAAATACGTAGCACTTAAAATTGAATTTTTATTAGGATATTTTTTTCTAAATGTGTGAGGAATAAAACCCGAAATTTAACGCAAGGGTCAAGTTTACCTGCTCCTAAACATTATCAGATCTTATTTGTTCACAGAGGCGCCATCTTGATATTATTTGGAGTCCCGTAAAGGTAACAACGGAACCTCGTATGGGATTACTCGTTTATCAACCCGTCCGGCCATTCATCTGTCACCGAGTCATCTATTTACAATCGGGACGTTTTTTTTTGTTGTGCCTTTTTATCCTTTTTCGTTTATGTTTAATTATTTTAGTATCTTGTTCAGCTATCGTTAGTCAAATTAATAGGGTTAAGGCTGTTTGCAAGTAAAATGTTCAACCATAATTTTACAAGTCATGTTAAAAATTACTGTAGGTAATTTGAAGAGTTTTGGGTTAACCTTAAAAGGTCATAAATAATCAAAATCATCATGAGGATATAAAAAATTAATACAGAACCTTGTTCTACTATTAGAAATTCCAGCTTGATATTTTTCTATCAGTTGATGCGGGTGTCAAATATTAACGTTTTGATACTTCAACATAGTGAAGTATTTGCTCGACAATTTTATTAAATAATATAAGCTCACAAATTCATGCCAATATACATAATATTACATAGGGTATAAAGGTGAAACTCGTGTGCTCTATAAAACAGATGTTAACAGCTTTTAATCCTATCTAACTAGGCGATCGAAGTCACCACCTTTTTGGGATTGTTGTAATTAATTATTAGTTTAATATTTACCATTTTCTATTAACGTCAATATGTCTGTCGAGTCTACGGCCTAAGATTGTATCTTGTGTTATTTTAAGAAGAGCAAAGTTTTAATTACCTTTTAAATAATAAAATTCGGCTTTGTCATTTTTTATGTAATAATGAATGCATTCGGATAGTATATAACATTCTTTAGTAATTGTACGTTTTATAGATACCTAATAGGTATCCTACGTGTAGGTATATATGTACCTTCTCACTCACTTGATCCATCTGCAATAAGAAATACATGTTATTAGCTGTCAACATGCATTAGTTAAAGATAACATTGTGAAAGTAGATGTATTGGATGTACGAACAAGGATAGAGTAACGTACGGTACTGATAATTGATTTATAATTAATTCGAAATTGTTTGTTCCTCACTTAACATCTAGAAATTTTAGGTACGGGATCCACTAAATGATATGCATTCAAATACATTTTCAGACACTTCTAACATAATAAAGGAATCTTTGGAATTTAAGTTGTTTATATCGTCCGCTAATTAGCCCATACCTATTTTTATACGATTTTAATCCATGCTTTGTTTAGTATGAATTCACTTATAATTTTCCGAAGTACCTACTACCTAGTTTGCGATATTGTTTTTTTTTTCCACAAGGTTTATCATTTTGTGTCCTTTCCCAATCCTTAGGTATATCAACCTTTATTGCTTTTCAGAACAAACTGATAACAATCTTTAAAAAATAGTTAATAAGTACCTACATAAGTACATTAAGGTATAACTGATAATTTAATTTTACATTTATGTTATACTCAAAGATTATTAATTTTTGTTAGATACATATACAAGATTAGGCATATTTTTCTTTATTGTATGCCGCGATAATGTGTGACATTATGCATTTTAACTTATCAACATAATTAAAAAGGGTAACTTCAAGAACTGATTATGGCACAATTCTTATAGGGATATGGGTTTTGCGGCTGCTTAAAAAATATTAATTGCTTGTTTGTTTTTTTATAAAACGTTTCCCCACACAATTTCTCCTGTATCGTGGGTGCGTTTACAAACATTTAAACTCACATACACAACAAGCCAGACCTGGAACACTACTGATAGGCCATACAAATATTTGTTTTGTGCGGAAATCAAACCCACGACACCACGCAGCGCAGCAGTCAATAGCTTAACCACTGCGCCAACCGTGCCGTTAATTATTTGAAAAGTTAAGTTACCTACCTAATAATGCGAACTACCTAATTAGGCAAGATTACTTACTAACATGACAAAACTCAAATAGCTACTTTCTACTTATTTCTGATGCTGTAAAACTTCGTAATGTCTTGCAGTATTACAAAAAAAAAAAAAAATGAACCCATTCAATCAACAACAACAGTTCATCCAACATAATACTAATAACACGCAAGCACTTTTACAAAATATTTAAGAAAGACAGCTCCTATATACTTAATACTAATGATTAAAATGTTGCTTTTATACTTAGCTACTTTACAATTCACTCAGTTCTGTGTTTGCGGTTACATTGTTATATAGATAATTATGTTTTACCAATACCAGCACGTAAAATAATAACAATACTTAAATAATAATACGATTAGGCGTTTTGTATAATAACAGTTTTCAATAAAATGCAACCCGATGTAAGCATATAAGCAACTTTATAGTACAATTCTAGTTGTTTTTTGTGCTACAAAGCAGTAATTTCTGATTCTGCTACGCTCTCTCTAAACTGCTAATGTTTAGGCACATAATCGTTTTTCATTAAGTTGGCTTCAGAAAGTTAAGCACTATCAACACGTACTCTGTTTAAATTCAGAGATAATATTCTTTTTAAGTACACTTTTAATTGAGCCTACTCGGGCTAAGTACTTAAGGGCTACCGTCCGACGGCTTATACCGTCAACAGGTGATGAAAATGTCAGGAGATACTAACGGAACGTGTGTTATTTATTGACTGGTAATATTAACGAAGCCCTATAGTAATAGGACACCCAATTACATGTTTAAAATTTTTCATTTATTTGATGCTCTTAACGCCAGTTTAATGCGTATTATACTTACAATAATAAAGGTTTCAGGCAGAAGTCAAAATAAAAACTTTTTATGAGTATATTATTTTTCTGTAAGAATTTTTATAAATTAGATTCGATTTTATTTAAGTTTTAATTGCGGGTTCAACTTATATGAATTGAGTAAGTAGAATATTCAAATAGTGATATTTTTAATAGTGCAATGTTTACCTGCTATGATCAAGATAATAGGTAGATACTCGTAACACAATCACTAATGTTGTAATGCCAATGACGTAAACACTAATTTAGCCAACATAAAACAAAGTATATCCTTTTTAAAATATTTTGTAAAAATAATAATAAAACATTTCATGTTTAGGTATTTTATAAACGTTGCTTAAAATTAAGAGTCTAATGATTCACCCCGATTTAGCCGTATACTTGTTTTGTCGTTCAAACGACTCTTATCTTTAAGCAAAGTTTATAAATAAACTCGTAGGTAATACCTATTCCTTTTCTCGTTGTATTTTATTTTGTTTATGTATCGCGCAATGTACGACAAGTAAATGTATGCTATCATTGAGGTTTATTATGATTAAGTAAGCAATAACGACTAGAAGGAGAACATACTTAGTATACCTAAACAAAAGACAAACGACCGTTCTCGAGGCCTATCTAATATAAAAGCCAGTCTGGAAGGCTGAAAAAAAAACTATATCTAAGAGACCATTGTTTACAGGAACTGAAAAATATGTAAAGAGAGCAATCAAAATCAGCAATATTCTACAAGCAAAGCAAATATTCAATACTTAACTACTGGCAAGTGAACCGAGGTTGACAGGTAAAGCCTTCCATGTTATTAAGCCAAACAGTTTAAACTACCTAGGTATTATTGGCTTGTTTTACCTCATATCTATACCTACTATAATTTAATAGTACGTTTACCTAGTAAATAATATCTTAAAGTCATTAAATGAAATACAATCTCATAAACAAAGTTGAATAAAACAATAATAGTGTAAGATTAACATAGAAATAGATCATCAATAAAATAAATACTAGTAACAAGCGGAGCCCACAAAGTAGGCGGCCATTAATTTATTTTAAGTAAGATTACGTAAGTGGTTAAAGTTTCATTTAGTTAAGTTGGGATTAAGTAAGTAGTCTCAAGTTTCGTTGTGTATCCGATCAATAAATTTGTTTTTCTGTAAACATGATGTTAAAACCAACCTTTAATTGCATTTTTGTTTGTAATATAATAATAATAAATACTATAATCGTTTACATTACGTACTTTTTGTTATTTTGTTTTGGAGGTTTGAATGTTCTTAACCAAAACCCTAAACCTGTACTTAAGTAATCGATTTTTAAAGTAAATTTATTTTTTTAATAAGAAAATTAAGGTAAATGAATAATGCAAAAGTTCTGTTTTGATAGTAGCTGGGTAGTTATGGGTAGGCCTAAACTTTCTTAATAGTCTTGTGATTCATTTTGAAGTTGCGATTGAGTTAGGTTATAATAAGTTATGTGATAGATACCAAGACACCAAATTTTTTGAACACTAAGTAGATAAATATCTAAACTTTGTATAGTTAGTCGGAAGTAGAAGGTTACACTGTGTACCGGTGTTAAAATACAAAAAGTTATAATTTAGAATATGCCTAACCATTAATTGAATATTCAACTAAATTAATTATTCATAGTTAGATAGGTACCTACATAGTTGTAAAGTACAAAATTTTACACTTTTCATATACTTACCTAAATAAATATTTAGGTAATTTGCATAGACTGTACATATGTTTGAATCAATTAGCCATAGGTAATAAGGCATCAGGTAATATTCTACGTAGGTACATGAATTAGAATGGGAAATTATGATTTATTTAAAAAAAATGACTGTACGGAACTTTCAGCACCAAATTGGTTTAATTAAAATAAATTATTTGACTTAGAATTCTTGTAAAGTACAATTATGGCAGGATTCGTTAATATGACCTAATCAATATATAGATCTACGTTATTTTTATCATACATCAGTGGTTTTAACATCATAGATCTATCAGATTGCAGTTAACGTGATCAGTGTCATTGATAGGTTAAAAACTCTAATCACTTCCGTGTTTGTGTACAAAAGGACACATTACAACAACAAAAACGCAAATAATAGTAAAGTAAACTTTCTACACTTACTTTTGCTACTAAAATAACTTCATGAACCAAGAAGCCAGCTCTATCAAGCTAAGAGTTAACAGGTAGGTTGGTTCCAGAGTAACATTCTTTGTGATAAACATGAATGTCTCTTGTTACCAACAGATTTCATTGTGAAAACGATCCTTACATTGTGAGAATGTAGAGGTGATTACAGATTGTTTATTTTCAGCTAAAGTCAGGCTAAATCAGAGGAATGTTGCCACTAAGTTGATGTTATTGCAGATGTTTAGACAAAGAGCAGTAAAAAAGAAAACTGAAGCAAGAATTTACCAAAAAATGAAGGTTACAAGGTTTTTTACTAACCTGCGAGGCGGGCGGGTATGAATAGCCAAATTGCGCATACGCTGCCATCGGGACGATCATATGGGCGGCTTCACACTAAACACTGTCTCTCGAAGTCTTTAGCACGGACGTATTAGTTTCCTATAAATATTTCTACTACTGCTAGTATGAAATTAAGTTAATTAATTGTATCACAGTTGGTTATGTGCGCGGCGACTGCGCGGCGCGCTGCCATTCCTGCGCGTCAGGCCGGTGCGCGCGCGCTTCGCATGCCGGGCCCTCGTGCTCGTGTGCGACCGGCCTATACCTTCCTTACGCGATCGAGGCTAAACACCGACTGGCGCGCGTACGACGCCTGACGCCCCTCCGCCGTAGGAGACGGCCAATTTGGCCCCGCCTTGAAGGCGGCCCTGCGTATCGACCGCCAACCGCGAGCTCAATTTTCTGTCCTTTTCAAAACAACGGACGGAAACGCGGCTTCGGATTGGCGTTTACTATCCCCTCCAGTGAACGAAACCGCCCACTCGTTCTTTGCCGCCCACGTCCGGGTGGGGCACTGGAAAAAAGCGGCAGAGTCGGCCCGACTTGATCATGTTTATGGGTTTCCGTCGAGACAGTCCGCCAGCCCTGTACCGCGGGCAAACAAATCTCTAGTGGCAAAAAATGGCTCGGCCGAGGACAAGTTGTTTCACCTCGTCAGATTTACGAACAAGGCGACGCGAAGTTAAGAATCGACTTTATAGACTACCACCTGCGTCGATATTGGGTAGAGGTTTGTGTTGTCTTTGATGCTCAGATAAAACATTGGATAAATGTAATTGGGTTGGAGACATCGTCATCACGTTTTAGGTCAAGATTAGATGATATCGCCATTTAGCAACATAAATGTCATCAGTTACCGTAAAATATTAATCATTTTGTAGGAACATCTAAAAACATTAATTCTATCTATTGCAGAAAATTTAAGTTAGGTACCCTGTACTTCGGTGGATTCAGAGGGGCGTATGATTTAGATACCTACCTACCTACCTAATTCGTAATGAGTGTTAAGTCAGTGGATCCCTAAGAAAAAATAAGGTGCCCTGCCAATAGTTTAAAATTAATCCATATCGAAAACCACCTTAAATAGGCTGCTATAAAAAAATTGATAGATATGCTAATGCACCTAATACACGCAGTAAAATTAAAAAGTAAATTTGAGAAACCATTGTGATAAGAATCTTATAATTTTATAGTCAAATAAATGCATTTGGGAGTTATATTCATAGCTTCCCCAAAATAAGAGTAGGTACCATCATTTACAAAAAAAAAAATACTTACTTTTATATTACTAAGTTTGACCTAATTTTTTTTATAGCCGTCTGTGCCTCTCTGCGTAATAATATCGATAGAAATAATAGCTAAGTAGAGCAACACTAAAACACACTTATCATACATTAGAACTACAGCGCATCTACAATGAAAGCCTCGTCGAATAGGTAGGTATGTACCTATCCATTTACTGAAAGAACAGCCGGAATATTGCGGTACTAACTGAAATAGGAGAGGTTTCGCGGAGACGTTGAAGAAGTGATTTAGAGGTCGCTACATAGGTGGCGCTATTAATGCCGAGAACTGACGAGAGATGTCACATTTTAACTGATCGCTCAGGAACTTTGGAAAATAGTACCCTAGTTTTTTATAGTAGGCACTTAGTGTAAGGCCTGATGTTTTAAGTTGTGAGCGTTTAGTAGCTTTAAATTGACCATTTTCTCGAATTATTAGGTACCTACCCACCAGTAAAGATTATTCCAACGTGATTATGATTATTATAAGTTTACCTAAGTAGGTGTACATGTTTGATACTAAGAGTTTGATAACACAAGACTTATGTTTCTGGCTGATTTCGAATAGAGGAACTTAGCTTCTTTTAGGCCTGACGGAGACAGTGACACTAAACCAATATTCAAAACAAAATGAAACGCTAATCTTTCCGCTACTAGAATAAAGCTCTCATTTTTAAAAAGGCCAATCAAGACCAGAATCTTCTCACAGTATGGCAAATTCATGTTACGTGACTCGCTGAAACAACATCAGCAAACCAAATCACTTGACATGTTTTTTTTTTTGTTTTAACTTTCTATAACTGTATGTTAGGTAGGTACTAGGTGCTGTATGAGATAACGGTTAAATAAATAGGTACCTACTAGAAAGATTTGGACCGAGTTAAAATGCTGTCGTGTTTATGAACCATACCTACTAGGTGGTAGGTTTACCCACGTGTATCTCTACGAACCTGCAGTTCAACCTGCTATCACGGAGGCTTATAAATGTTATCAAAGTTAGATACTAACGATACATTTTGTCTGTTTGTTGGTTCGTTGCAAATGAAAACAAACTTGCCACGTGGTGCATGTGAGTCAGCGTCCTCTATTCTTACAATTTGCTCGATGTTATGTAGATTATATCAAATCAATTACTAATTATTATTGTCTATCTGTGATTGCACTTACCTAAAGAGGTTTCTCATGCTATTTATCTTTAAAATACGGAAGTTTTTTTTATAATAAGAAGGCAACTTTACTTTATTACCTTTATACCCACCTAATTATAATAGGCAGCAAAGCATTCATTGCAGAAATAAAAACCACCATTCATGTACGGAAGAACTTCAAACGATCCTTACTCTGTGAACCTCTTATGGTGTAAAATAATCGTTTTACGATAAAATATAATAGTAGCAAGGGATACCATTAAAGATTGAATTAGTATCTGGGAAAAACTATAAAAAACTACAATAAAATAACTTTACTTATTAGTTACGGCTGTCTGTTTGTTTTGTTTCTTTAATTTTTATTTTCAAATTCATTTATTCACAGTTACAACCTTGCTCTCCACAACTATTAATAACTTTTCTACAAAAGGGCACCAAAAATGTCTCTCTGTCTAGACAGACCGTTAAGAATAAATTTAACACTGCAAGCTATCATATTAGTACCACCTTATATCTAAAGCCTAGATCGTTTTTCCTAAAATTAGTTTCGTGTAGAATAGCTTTCCTAGAGCAGACTTCCTCATGTACAAACCATTGAGAGCATCCTAGTTGGAACGAAGGCTATGTTACATTAATTATATAGTCATCCAGCTGAACCGCTGTTCGCTTCTTAAGCGATACATTAAAGCTCGAGCTATTAGAACCTGTTTCTTTGAACCAGAGCCCCTATAGATATCACAATAATACTTTATCAGGCCTGACTGCTCTCATTTTGGTCGAATAAGAACCTGGTAACAAGTTACAGGAATGCATAAACGTATTTAGCCCAATAGTGGACTATTGTGTATGAGTGTTTGCCATGTGTGCTTGGAAGGTGACAAACGTATAAATTCTTCATTTTCTTATTAGGATCGGTTGGACATCTGAGGGGCAATTCTCGTAATTTTAAGTCTGATCTCAGTCTCAATCTGTCAAAAATACCTATACCTACCTAATTTCCCTACATTTTGACAAGTTTTTGACATTTGTTTGTCGCCGAGATGAGACTGCGACTAGATTTTTAACGGTTTAGATCACGAGAATTGGCCTTATTTGGTTATTAGAACCCAATTCTATATTTTTCCCTTAACCTAGGTACATTGTCCCACTGCTGGTCTCATCATATTTCTCATCAATCAAAGGTCTCTCCCATATTTTTCCACTCTCTTTGTGCTGTGCCTTCTCCATCCAATCGGATACAAACGAGTCCAGTTTTAATTATAAGCATGTATATTTTTTATTAAACTTACGTTGTTGGTGACTGTGTTTGAATCTTCACCAATATTGAATAACCGATCAATTCTAGAACAAAGCTCGGATAAATATTATTTTACGATTGCATTCAACGTTGCTCAGTGAGCTATCTGTGTAATTTATTATTTTAAACAGTTAAAGCTTCAACGATGATCATAGATCTAGTTTTATATCAAGCATGGTTCTAATATACATACCTACAGATCCAGCTGATTTATAACTGAACTATCAAACAGTGTTAATAATGATTTTCATTTGCAATTTGAATATTAAATTGTTTGTAGAGAAGCAACAATATGAAAACAGAAAACAAAGTATGGGGGCCAAGTCTTTAAATTTTAAATATTTGGGGATACTAGTTTAATTTCTAAATAGGATATTCTAAATCCTAAAGCCTGTGTCGTCTCAGATATAAGTACTCACTTAGCAGTCACCGACGGATTAAAGCGCTCTACACAAATAATTTTCTTTTTCTTCTTAAAGTCTTAATTTTTCAAGATTGCGTGTAAGAGGGTAAGTCTCGATGAGTATCCAAGACTTTGTAATCAGGCTTTTTAATTTTCGACACATCAATAAATCAGCGTGCTTGCCACGACCCTAATCTTAAAGCCTACACCTACCTACATCATTTATTATACCTATAAATAAAAAATCTTCATACACATAATCAGACATTTGTCAATTTGCTGTTTGGCAAGACGTCAATATGACGTGTGGGTTTAATGTAGATTTTAAAAGAATATGTAGTACCTACACAAAATCATTATGTAGCCGTAGAAGATACTTTCTTTTTGCCTATTGTTCAAAATGACTGAATCAAAACTAATAACACAGCTACAAATCAACCATATTAATATTTACTTTCGAATAGAGGGTAGCATGAGTACCAGGAAATCCCCTTGAGACACGTACTTATCTGCAACTGTTTTTGCATGGTCTACTTTCGAATATATCTAAATATAAAAAATAAAAGAAATATATCTCTAAATGATAAATCTGCATCTATTTAGGTACAAGTGACTGAACCGATTAAAGTAGAACTGATGATAAGCGTAGTAAGTTCTATAGGATATCACCACGCCTGTATTTTCCGAAGGGAACGGCAGAAGAGATAGATAGGCTTTGAAAAGTTCAAAACAATATTTATCACATTAACCTGGGCACTTATGAAACGTCAGAAGCTGCTTGGTTCCAATTGGTAGTTTCTAGTAGTCTAAACTCCAGGTTTCTCATCCAACCTCCACCATTTTTTTTATAAGTTAATGTTGTAATGTGGCTATAACCACCATGACCATTATTTCATAGAATCCTATCTTTGAGCTGCTACTAGTTACTGTGAAATTCCTAATAGAAAATCCCATATAAATTTACCCGACCTTTTTTTTTTTTTTTTTTTGTGGATGGGAAATCATCAAATGACTCCTCCCTCTCTGGGGGGTGGAGCAGAAGGGAGTGTCAGACTCTTACTGACTAAAACCCACCCGTGTTCCTTCCTTAGCCCTTTATGTACCAGGGCAGCGGTAACCCTTTCGGACGATCCCGCTATCCCGGCAGGCTTCGGCCCTGTCGGGCCCCGTCATCTATGCTGACATCTCTTTGAGGCGCACTTGGAACACTTACGCGCCGTCCGGCACGGGCCTGGTCCTGATCGGACGGAGAGCTACCCATTGCTCTCCGCCCGCAGGCCCGCGCCTACGGTGGCCGGGAGTCGTCACGCGGCTCCCGACGCCCGGAGCGTCTCCCTCGGCGGCTGAGGCGTGAGGATCTCTCCCTCGCCCATCCCGCCACCTCCTTCGCTAGCATGACTGCTTCGCAGAAGGAGGTGACCGCCTCCCACTCCCTCTCGCCCCGGACCATGGCTTGCACCAGGGCCGGACGCGAGAGGTCGCCGCCGCTGCCGATCGCCTCTACGAGGACACGGCGGTGCTCTGCCCAAGCGGGGCAGACCTCCACCGTATGCTCCACCGTGTCCCGACCTTGGACTCGTATCTACTCAAGACCCCGTCACTACGAAAAATATATGGTTAAACTGACGTTACGTGTATCAAACTTGAATCCGTATTTAAATTTTTTGATGAGTATTTTCTCTTTTATTTACAAGTTAGTAGTAGGTAGTAGACTAAGTGCTGATTTTATCAAAGTCAGATAACTTTCATCCGTGGAATAAAATTAACATCTGACAGTACGAGTATGAAAAAACTATCAAAAATTCAAAATTTATTCATAACTATAAGACTTGTTCTAGGTACAAAAGTTTGGTGAAATTCGCCCTGAGCGAAGTTACGAACAGCCTTCTTTGTTAAAAGCGCTACAATACACACTCCTACAATAAGCACCCGTATAACATCAATATTTCTAAATTACTACCTTTCAATAGAATCTAATTAACTCTTAATTATATTCTTTATGCTGTGAACAATTGAATAAATTCAATAGACTAATAAACAGCTCGTTTACATTAAAGGATATCATAAGTTTGCGGCACAACTTATGACCGTCGTTCGGCCCTTTTTATGGCTTTCAACCGTAATTTAAAATACAACATTGTCGCTAGTTGTTACAAAAAAATACACCTTTAAGGACGGGTATTGTTTGGAAATGTTAATTTTCTATTAATTTTCTCAACTATTATGAGCATCTTATACTAGTTTTACATAAGTAGGTATAGAAATAACTTGTATTATAAGGAAAGAATTAAGTTTAAATAGATAACTGAGTAAAAAAACCTTAATCTAAGATTAATAAATTTTATACTAGCTGCGCCACGCGGTTTCACCCACATAAGTTTCGGTCCCGTGGAAATATCGGGATAAAAAGTATCCTATATGTTAATCCTGGTTATAAACCAGCTGTGTGCCAAATTTCATCCAAATCCGTTTAGTAGTTTTTGCGCGAAAGAGTAACAAACATCCATCAATCCATCCATACAAACTGACACGTTTATATTATTAGTAGGATTTCAGGTATTTGAATATCCTGAACTTCTTTCTCTTTATTCAGCGAAATTACTCGGTAAAGGTACAGTCGGCAACAAAAGTCGATTAACACTTCAGTTTTTTTAAATCCTTATTATTGAGCTGAAATGAGAATTGAACAGAAATGCTGAAATACAATGTATCGAATAATTTTGTCACCCGAATAGCTTTACCGTGGCAATAGCGGTAATTGACCCACCTACATTTTCTAGCATTCATATTTCAAAAACTGTAATAAAGTCCGTTAACGTCCTGAATCAACATCTATCATGATCGTCAACATGTTCCAATAACGAAAAACCATACATAGTTTATTGTTTGAGTTCCTACGGAGAGATATTAAGGAAAGGGTAATGACCGCTATTGCCATGTTAAAGCGACTCGGATATACTTACTTAGATGATGTGTAAGAGTTGCAACAATGAGGCACTTAGTATCGTGTGGAGCGTGTCCTGTTGTCTACACTACCTACAGGAGTTGATGGACGCTACTGAAGGTGACAAGCTCGTAGCCAAATTCTGGGCTGACTGTATATCGATTGCCATCGATCGACACGCTAATAAGAAGTGTTAATTAACTTTTATTAATTTATTTTTCTTTAACGTAAATCGGCCATCGACCAATTACATTAGTTAGAGATAATATACTATTATTATTAGACAAAATTCATACAATCATACTGACCCCTCTACCAAAAGGTTAAAATTGGTTATGCCAATTGGCTCGAGATCGATAGTAGATATTATATAATAATACTTATTGATAGAGAAACAGAAAAACTGCATTTACCTACTCGTTTTCTTGTATTAGAATTTTGAGCCATTCTTATTGTAATCATTAACCAGTCCCTTTTTTTTTTTTTTTTTTCAGGATGGGAAATCATCAAATGACCCCTCCCGCTCTGGGTGGAGCAGAAGGGAGTGTCAGACTCTTACTGACTAAAACCCACCCGTGTTCCTTCCTTAGCCCTTTATGTACCAGGGCAGCGGTAACCCTTTCGGACGCTCCCGCTACCCCAGCAGGCTTCGGCCCTGTCGGGCCCCGTCAACTACGCTGACATCTCTTTGAGGCAAGTTGCACACCTTGCAGTGCCAACCAGTCCCTTTACGTCGTAAAACTTGAAAACCTGGAAAGCCAAGTTACTCGTAACTTTAATACAAACATTTATAGGTACCTACTGTTATGTTTATAGTATACTTACCTTTATTAAAAGTTAGAATTGCACTTAATGTAAAGGTTGCTAATTAACGAAGAATGTAACATCTGATAATATAATGCAATGAAATATTTTAATATTTGCCAATTCTGACCCAAAGAGCTTTATGACGTCATTTTAGGTAGAACATTGTTTATCATCTTCATTCAACTATCCTACAATATCACTTAACTTTTAGGTAGGTGTAGATACTCTGCAAGTAATTTAAGTATAATACTAATTTATGTAGATGTATTCTGTGGAAACTAAAGTCCAAATAGGCACAGGAGTCATATTATAGGGTGACCCACTCACCCTACCCATTAAATAGACCGCAAGAGAAGATATACTAATATCCGTCAAACTGATGGCAAGAAAGGCTAAATTGGTAATAAAAAGTCAATAACAATTAACTTTCTGAAGATCAAACAGCAACAAATGCTTCAAAAATAAGGAAACTGAAATGAATGAATAAACCATTGCTATATAAAAACCCTATAACCCCCGGGTTTTTATATATCAATGGAATAAACATATAAATAAATAGATAAAATCATGTGTACGGGCTGCACTGGACTTAAATGAATGCGGATGACCTTTGATACGGTAGGGGTTAAGGTCTATACCTACTTTAAGCTGAGCTTAGAACATGCAAAAACGCGATGGTCCACAACTTGTGTATTTTGTTTAAAAATAAATTTAAAAGGTATTTATAAAAAATATATACATTAAATCCTCACTATTTTAATATATCCAACGTTCAACAAATCAAATTGTTGGTATAACTAAAACCAAGGGCCAACTAATAGGGGTGCCAGGGCAGAAAACCTCCACGTGTGCCTGGGGACTGGAGTTCCCTTCTGGATACGTCCGGGGGGAAGACCAGTTTTCGGGCCGGTGCATCCTGGGGTGCGGGCAGCTATTTCTCAGTGGGATTTTTTCCCAATGAGATATCGCTGCCCGCATGCTAATGTTCTGCCAAGAGGAACGCTCCACACAAGCCGCTATGAGGAGCAGAGCGGCTACTGTGTGGAGTAAGAGCGGGCCTGGTGTGCACTTACCCTGCCGCCGGGCAGGCAGGAGGGGATAACCCCCCTCCTGCCACCGTTAATATCGTAGCCCCGAAGATTGTCAAGGTCATGTCTCTGACTTTTGACGGGGGTCGAGGGTCTTGGCTTAACCGCCCGGACCGCGAGGAAGATTAACCTCTATAAAAAATTCCCCAAACCTCCAAGCGGCGGCGCACCGTGAGGGAGGTAGTAAGCTTGACTAATGGGTAGCTTGGTTTAGTCACTAGTGCGAACCACGTAATTTGAGCAAGTACAAGAAGTTTTTTACTCGTGGGAACAAATATGGATTCATTTTTTAAAAACAACCCCAAAACCACAACAGACGAAGATGCGGTGTCGGAGTCCGACGCTGCATCTGGAGGAGCGAGCACGGGAGGCTCAGTGAGCCCTCGCCGTGACCAAAAGACGGCCGCTGCCAAGAGAAAGGCACAGAGCAAGCGGCCAAGGTCAGTGGACGGCCAGGGGTCGTCCTCTGACGGGGAGCTGGCCTCGGCCAGAAAAATCCCCACCAGCAGGCGCGGAGGAGCCCGAGAGCGAGGCTTAGGGAGGGGGCTCACCGCTCGGGAGGCGGCGGAGAAAGCGGAGGAGCCCGCAAAGGTGGGGGGGTCTGGTCGCGCGGTCGCATCGGAGCCCTCGAGTGACGAGGCGGCGGAGGTAGGCGGCCCTGACCGCAAAGAGAGGTTTGCGGCGGTCGTGGAGGCCGCGATCCGGGACGTGGCCCTGAAGAAGTTACAGACTTCTAAAAACAGGGCCATAGTCTCGGCCAAGGCCTCCATCATGGCGGCGGCGGAAGCCATTCACTTCGGGCCCCCGCCGGACGTAACGTCCGATATGCGGGCGGAGGTGGCCCGCTTGACGGCTGCCATGGAGCTCCTCCGAAAGGAGAACGAGGAGCTCCGAGCAGACCTGGCCGGGCTGCGAGCAGCCGGCACAGCGCAGGTGACACCATCAAGCCAGCCCGTGCCGGTGGAGAACCAGGTCCTGAACCTGGTTCGGCAGGAGCTGGCGACCTTCCAGGCGCGGTTCGCCGTCCTGGAGGGTATAGTCCTGCGCCCCCCCTTGGCGGGTAGAACGGACCCAGGGCCGAAGAAGGCGGCCTCGTACGCGGCTGCTGCCGCCCCTAAGCCCGGGCCGTCTGGCCGAGCACAGGCGCCGGTTAAACCGGCGTCGGCTAGAGGAGCCCCGGCGCCGGCAAAACCGACGTCGGCTGGTGGAGCCTCGGCGCCGGCAAAATCGGCGCCTGCCGCCAAACCCGCGGTGCCGGCCCAGAGAAAGGGCAGAACGGCTGGGGAGGGGAAGGCCCCAGAGCCTACGCCTCCCCAAAACAAATCTCCCACGACCAACGCTGAGTGGCAGGTGGTCGGGGAGAAGAAGAAGGCGGCCAAGGCGGCAAGGAAGAAGGCGCAGAGGAAGCGGCGCAAGGAGCGAGCCGTTGCGGCTAGGCTTCGCTCCCCTAAGACCGCGGCTGTAGTTATCACGCTACAGCCGGACGCGGTTAAGAGGGGGGTGACCTACTGCGACGTGTTCACCAAGGCGAGAGCGACCGTGAATCTCCAGGAGTTGGGGATCACTGGAGGCCTCCGGCATAGGGTGACCGCCACTGGTGCCCGCATGCTGGAGATCCCCGGTGCGACGAGTGGCCCCACCGCTGACGCCCTGGCTGAAAAGCTAAGGGCGTCCCTCAATGCGGACGAGGCTCGAGTCTCCAGGCCCGTCAAGTGCGCGGATATGCGCATTGTGGGCCTGGATGACTCGGTGACGGGGGCAGAGGTGGTAGCCGCCGTCGTCAGGACTGGCGGGTGTCTGGCCGACCAGGTGAAGGCGGGCACCCTACGTCCTGACTTCACGGGTATGCGAACCATTACGGTAAGCTGTCCCGTGACGGCGGCGAGGAAAATTGTGGAGGGCGGAAGGCTCCTGGTGGGCTGGGTGTCAGCGCAGGTCAAGCTGCTGGAGCCCAGACCTCTAAGGTGCTATCGATGCCTCGTGGGGCACCACGTGGGCGTCCAGTGCACCTTAGAGGACCGCAGCACTCTGTGCTTCCGCTGCGGCAAGCCCGGACATACGGCCGGCTCGTGCAACGCCGCGCCGCACTGCGTCGCATGTGCGGCTGCTGGCAAGCCGGCCGATCACCGGGCGGGGAGCAAGTCCTGCGCTCCACCCGCCGAAGCCAGGAGGAAGGGCAGGCCCTCCGCCGTCGTCGCCACCACCACCGTCGCCGCCACTGTCGCCGCCACCGCCACCGCCGCCGCCGCCGCCGCCACCACCGCCGCCGCCGCCGCCGCCGCCGCCGCCGCCACCACTGCCGATAGGGCCCGGGAGGGGGCTGAAATGGAGGAGTAATAACTCCTCCACTACGCCTTCTCCAGGCGAACATCAACCACTGCGCCTGCGCTCAGGACCTGTTGCTCCAGAGCATGGCGCAGTGGTCGATTAACATCGCCGTGGTCGCTGAGCCGTACTTTGTCCCGCCCAGGGATGACTGGGTGGAGGACCTGAACGGCTCAGTGGCCATAATTTCGTCGGCCGCCGCCGGTACCCCGTCCCTCGAAGGTGTCACGAGGGGACAGGGGTGCGTAGCAGCACGGTTCGGAGAGATTGTAGTAGTGGGAGTATACTTCTCTCCGAGCCGAACTCTCGCCGAGTTCCAGAACTCTTTAACAGAGTTGAGTGTCGTCGTCGCTAGAAACCATGCCTTCTCCGTGCTAGTGCTCGGGGACTTCAACGCCAAGAATTTGGCCTGGGGTTCCCGTTGCACGGATGTGCGGGGCAGGATGGTGGAGGACTGGGCTCTGGAAACAGGCCTGGTCGTCCTAAATCGGGGTTCTGTTCCTACGTGTGTGCGGATGCGGGGCGAGTCGGTGGTGGACATCTCGTTCGCCAGCCCCGCTCTGTCACAGCGTGTCATTGACTGGCGCGTCATGGAGGAGGTGGAGACCTACTCCGATCATCGGTATATCCGGTTTGAGGTCTCCACCCAGACCTCTAGCGCGCTGGTCCAACAGGCCCCGAGTGGTCCGCGGTGGGCGCTGAAGCAGCTGGACCGGGAGCTTCTCCTGGAAGCCTCGATCGTGCAGGCCTGGGTGTTTTCACCGGACAGGCCTGCTGATATTGACGATGAGGTGGAGTGGTTCCGGGAGGCCATGTCCGAGATTTGTGACGTGGCAATGCCCCGAGTCCGGCCAGGATGCGCCCGACGTCAGGTGTACTGGTGGTCGCAGGAGGTTGGGGCGCTACGCGAGGCGTGCGTCGACGCGCGACACCGGTACACCAGGCACCGCAGGCTCCGCATCCGCCCTCCGGATGCGGAAGCCACGGAGGTGGAGCTATACGAGGGGTACAGAGCGGCGAAGACCGCCCTCCAACAGGCTGTTCAGCGGGCCAAGGATATGGCCCGCGAGGAGATGCTGGAGACTCTGAACAGAGATCCATGGGGGCGCCCCTACAGAATGGTGCGGAATAAACTCCGCACATGGGCCCCCCCGCTGACGCAGAGTCTCCGCCCACAGCTGGTGGAGGAGGTGGTGAGCGCTCTGTTCCCTTCAAGGGGGGAGCATACTCCCCCGCCTATGGCTCCGCCACTTGCGGTGCCCGAAGCGGACCACGCGGACAACGACGACGACACCCCTGAAGTGACCGGGGTAGATCTGAGAGCGGCGGTAGGCAGGCTGAAGGCCAAAACTACCGCCCCGGGACCCGACGGCTTGCCGGGTAAAGCCTGGGTCCTGGCCTCGAGGGCTCTCGGGCCTCGACTGGAGGCGCTCTTAAGCGCATGCATGGAGAGAGGCCAGTTTCCACTCCGTTGGAAGACGGGGAAGCTGGTCCTCATTCAGAAGCCAGGGCGCCCTGCGGACTCTCCGTCCGCATACCGGCCCATAGTGCTGCTCGACGAGGTCGGCAAGCTCTTTGAGAGAGTGATTGCGGGCCGCCTCGTCGGGCACCTGGTGAGGACGGGGCCGGATCTTGCGGAGTGCCAGTTTGGCTTCCGCAAGGGGCGCTCGACGGTGGACGCCATCATGCGCGTGAGAGCCCTCACGACGGGGGACGCGGTGTCCCGGGGTGGGGTGGTCGTGGCGGTGTCACTCGACATCGCCAACGCGTTCAACACCCTGCCCTGGAGCTGCATAGGGGAGGCACTCCGGTATCACCGGGTGCCGACTTACCTCCGTCGAATAGTCGGGGCGTATTTGACGGACAGAGCCGTCATCTACCCCGGTCGCGACGGGAATTGGAACCGGCGAGAGATGTCGTGCGGTGTCCCGCAGGGATCGGTTCTGGGGCCGCTCCTGTGGGACATCGGTTACGACTGGGTGCTGCGGGCCGACCTCCCTGATGGCGTCAGCGTAGTTTGCTACGCTGACGACACGCTGGTCCTGGCGCAGGGGAGGTCGCATCAGGCGGCGGCCGACGCGATGACACGCGGGGTTGCGATAGTCGTGGAAAGGATCCGGCAGTTGGGTCTCGAGGTGGCATTGCACAAGTCCGAGGCCATGTCTTTTCATGGGCCCCGGTACGGGCCACCTTCGGGATCCCAACTGATGGTAGGAGGGGTTCACATCGGCGTCGAGAAGACGATGAGATACCTGGGTCTCGTCCTCGACAGCCGGTGGAACTTCGTCGAGCATTTCCGACGTTTGGCCCCCAAACTGGAACGGACCGGGGCCGCCTTAAAGCGGCTCCTGCCCAACCTGAGGGGGCCAAACGCCTCCTGCCGGAGGCTTTACGCGGGGGTCGTGCGGTCCATGGCACTATACGGGGCCCCGGTATGGGCGCGTTCACTGCGGCTTCGAGCCGCACACTACCTGAACGCGCCCCAAAAGGTGGTAGCCGTAAGGCTGATCCGGGGGTACCGCACGATCTCGCGCGAGGCAGCAAGCCTCCTTGCCGGACTGCCACCATGGGATCTGGAGGCGATAGTCCTCGCGCGCCTGTATGACTGGCGCGCGGAGGCACTACGTCGGGGGGAAACTCTGCACCCGCGGCAAATCGCTGCGGAGCGGACGGACCTCCGGCGCGGTCTCATGGTGGAATGGAAGGCGCGACTATCGCAACCCAGCGCAGGGCACGCCACGATAGCGGCGATAAGACCCCTCTTTGAGGAGTGGCTAGAGAGGCGTCACGGCGCTCTCACCTACCGCCTGACGCAGGTCCTCTCCGGACACGGATGTTTCGGGAGGTTCCTGCACATCATCAGGCGGGAGGAGACGCCCGGGTGTCACCACTGCGAGGATCGCCCAGAGGACACGGTGGAGCATACGGTGGAGGTCTGCCCCGCTTGGGCAGAGCACCGCCGTGTCCTCGTAGAGGCGATCGGCAGCGGCGGCGACCTCTCGCGTCCGGCCCTGGTGCAAGCCATGGTCCGGGGCGAGAGGGAGTGGGAGGCGGTCACCTCCTTCTGCGAAGCAGTCATGCTAGCGAAGGAGGTGGCGGGATGGGCGAGGGAGAGATCCTCACGCCTCAGCCGCCGAGGGAGACGCTCCGGGCGTCGGGAGCCGCGTGACGACTCCCGGCCACCGTAGGCGCGGGCCTGCGGGCGGAGAGCAATGGGCAGCTCTCCGTCCGATCAGGACCAGGCCCGTGCCGGACGGCGCGTAAGTGTTCCACGTGCGCCTCAAAGAGATGTCAGCATAGATGACGGGGCCCGACAGGGCCGAAGCCTGCCGGGGTAGCGGGATCGTCCGAAAGGGTTACCGCTGCCCTGGTACATAAAGGGCTAAGGAAGGAACACGGGTGGGTTTTAGTCAGTAAGAGTCTGACACTCCCTTCTGCTCCACCCAGAGCGGGAGGAGTCATTTGATGATTTCCCATCCTGAAAAAAAAAAAAAAAAAAAAAAGGGCCAACTAATAAGTCTCTTTTGAAAACAACTGAGATAAAAAAATTGCCGTCTCGCATCAAGAAGCCTGAAAGAGTTACTGGTCCATGAAGGCGCCAATAAAAGGTGGCTTTCATGCTTCAATGTAATTTACCTATTGTAACCTATGACGTTCAGACTTTAACTTTTTTTTGAATGACGCTCAAGCTTCCTTTTCCAGAGGATGACAAATTGACAACTCCTGTCAATCCTCATCAATCATAATATTATTGGTGTATAATAGTGCCGTGCTCACGTAGAAATCACTCTAAGTATCTACCTATCTAATTTGTATCTATCTGGTGTGTTGTGTTTGTTATTTGTCTATTTTTGTAGAAACAAACAGTTTCCACAAAAATAGAATCAGAAAAGTACAAAACTCCAAACTTATAAAACAAATTAATTGGCGACACATCAAATCCTATCCCAATTTGACAGCAAATTTGAGTCAATTAAGAAGCAATATTATTACTTTTATTACTGGGAAAGGCATATGGCCAGCAGTGGACTGCGATAGGCTGAGTTGATTGATTGATTATTACTTAAGCGGACTCTAGCTCGGAAAATGTGGGAAAATAATTCCAAAGCCAACGACAATTTGTAGTGAATGGTGCTGATTTAGGTACTTAATTATATTCTACCGAAACTAACCGAGCAAATGATAAAGTTAACTAAAACATATTTCAACAACATATCAATCATAAATTTAACGAAGCATGACCGAATAATTATTAAGAAGATAAGTAGGTAGGACTACTCTATGTTTTTGAAGAATAAAATATCCCATTAAACTCATAAATTAATAATAGGTAAGTAAGTAGTTGTAAAATAGTAAATATATCTAATGCTAAATAAGTTCACATAATTGTTTTTATATCACATCAGCTTACCACAAAATCTACCTACCTATCAGACCAAAATATCCTATCCACAGAATTATAATACACACGTTCGACATCTAAACATCTCACTTTTCCTCGCTTTCAACAAAAAACTAAAGTTTGTGTCACTAATTGCATATCCATAGCTCTAGTATCAACACATCCGATCAGTCGCCTCGAGATTTAAGAGTTCACTCTATTCCAAACGCGTCCCTAAACCGACGGTGCAAGGTTGTATTTAAAATCAAAACGCAGCAGGGGCTGGCGCCAAGACATCTGTCATCGTTAATAACAAGCAATTTGAGCCAATTTTGCATTTTTAGAATATCGGAGAGCGCCCAGGCGTCTCGCTCTCACGGCAGGAAGTAATACAAAAAGTAACACTAAATAAAGTAGTGGTTGACATGTTTAGTTTTTGCCCCAGCTCACTAATTACGCGGGCGCAACAGTAGGTGCGTGAGCGTTCGCGTGAACCGTCGAGGCGAACGTTGGCCGTAAATGCTAACAGTTTAGATATTTATGAACATGTGTACGTAATTAATTTTTACGATGGATCAGATAACGGAATCGGTGGAGCGATACGCTTGTCGCGGCGGCGGCGTCTCGGCTGCGACTCGTATAAAGGTTAATTAAGCTTGAATTAGCGTCTAAGGAAGTTTTTCCGCGGATCGATTCGTTAAGCAATAAAGGCGACGAGAGGCTGCGGTTCGCGACCCCGCCACGCACGAACAATGGCCCGCCACACGTCCGTCGCCGCTGAAGTGTTAACATCGCTCACACACAATACACATTTCCATAGAAAGCACTTAAAAAATGGATTAGTTTCGATAGAAAAACAAGGAAACTCGCTTTGTTGGTGTTCCAGTCACGGATATAAATTAGGAGAGCGGGTTAAATCCGCTTACGTGAATAATCCTTTTGTTACAATTTGATGCTACGTACGAACGGTGATATAGATAAAGGGCTCTGTGTAGTGGTAATGTATTGCTCGCGCGTACGGTTTGTTTAGAGATATTTCGTTTTTGTGAAGATGCGCTTTACGTCCAACCCCCGCAATGAACATGACACCCCTTTGTAAAGGGCGCTTACAAACTTCTTAGTGTAGCGTATAATGTTTATTTATTAGGTTAATTAACACTCACTTGTTTTTACAGTAGGTATAGTGATAGCGGTTCTATAAAATAACTCGAGCTTAAAGTGTAAAAAATAAATTGGATTCTCAGATTTACGAGTTTGAAAACTGCGCTAAGTAACAAAAAAGCAAATAAAACAAAAAACCCCTAAATATCAATAACGACCCCTATCCACTAGGTACGTCCACAGCAGGGAATAGGTATTTCGTACAAAAAAAAATAAAAGCTATAACCAGCCATTTGTAATTCGCATTAATTAACTCTCCCTGAATAAATGCCAAAAAGTAATCTTTCCAGCAACAATGGGCACATAAACCTTTTTACGGGCGGTCAGAAAAAAAGGGTGCGCGCACATAGATACATGTGTCGGCTTGGAACCGTCGCTGGTACATCGTGTTTATTCGTTGATTAAACATATCCACGGCCGCAATGCGTATGCAACCGGACGGACATATTACCAGGGCTCGAATTCTGATTGTTTAGAGAATTTATTACTCCCGTGCCTTGTACAGTTAATTGAATTCGCCTGTAGAATAGGCACGAGCTGAATTGCCCGCCGACCGTTTATCGTGTCTTCCCAGTGCGTGGTCCGACGCACAGCGACGCCATTTTTGTTGATAATAGACCTTGTCGTTTGTCAGTAAAATTAGATTTTGGCGGAGATTTCAATTATTTTTATCAAAGCATTGTCACAAGTTAGAAGGAAATTCAACACTTTGATATGTATTAAACTAAAATGAAAAATACGCCTATCATTCATGGTCATCAATGTAGTCACCTACTTAACATGTTACATATTAAGTTAATGAATTATATAAAGAAATAAAATGTGTAACTATGTTGTTCATGAATAAAATTAACAAGGGTAATTCATTATACAGCTGGTTTTAGTGAGAACACTAATCAGTAATTAAATTAACAAAATATATAGGTAAGTAAGTAAGTGAATTTTGAATTCAACGATTTTACCGCAATTTTAAGTTAACCTCATTCATTGTTTAGATAGAGAAACTTATAGATAATACTAAGACTGATTATTAATGTAAGAAATAATTTAATTATAATAGATATTAATTGCGCTCCTGTTAAGGTAGGATATGATTTAAAGAACTTTTATAATATTTACTTACTTCAAGTATCCAAGCAAATAAATGATATGGTTTGAAAACCTATATTATCAATATATATATTCTAACAGTTGTTTCATAATACTATAGTAGGTAATTAGTTTATGAAACTGTTGCATAATAAGGATAATTAATAGTACAAAGAGTATTTTAATATCTAACTAATTATTTCATACACTATTTTATCAAACCTCATTTAATAACATCGTAACACAACGCCTGTATTACCCGAAGAGTTAGGAAGAGGTGTACCTATAGTAAACCTATATTTCGCCGGTTTTGTTTAAGTGCCATGAAATAGGGGGGAGCTTAATGCCATCAAAAGGGCACAAATCCAGACTTTCTGCTGCTATTGAGATATTTCTGATGGAAAAAATCAATAAAACTTTGCTCGACCTGGGAGTTGGACCCACTATGTCAAGCTCAATTAAAAATAAATACCATATTGTTAATAATTATTGCTATCGTAAAATACTGCGCTGATCAGCTGTTGCCGTTATCCACACAGGCACAAAGCACGCGCCGGCACAGATAATGTAGATAAAGCGGTTCGACGAGTCTAATTTTCACATTAGGTAGGTATGTACGATACTAGTAGTAAGAAGTAGTAGTAGGTACGTACTAATCCTTATTAGTGTTATTTCTTTTAGCTATAACTTGCGTAGGTTAATTTAATTATTTCGTGCGTCGACGGCAAAATTGAGAAATCATTGGTCAGGCTGTATTTTAATAGAAAAAAAAGTGATTTAAAAGCATTATTTTTTTACGGAAGGTGTTTTATTAAGTTGCATGTGCTTATAGTTTGTCATTAGGCTACCTACTATTTTTCATTTCATAACTAGAAATACCTATAACATATGAGTGAAGACAAAGTTGTTATATAATATATATATAGTAATATCGCTATTGTTTCGAAAATCAACGCTCCACGTGCTGCTTGTATTCATTTTTAACAAAATTACAAGCAACACTCGTTATTAATTTATCAAAAACAGTGTGTTGGCCGTTACATCTTACGCCCGAATCCATTAATTATTTATCAACTTAACGCTCATTATCTTAAAACAAAACACTATTTTTTCGTCGTTAAAAAGCTTGCGGTCATTAATCACTGCGTTCACTACGTTTAGCGCGAGAATTCGACCTACATTTGTTTAATAATATAATCAGATCATCTTGTTTTGTAATCGTTGTTGTTTTCAACATCTATTGTTATTAACTGTAGGTTATTCAGTTTAAATGGTGCAGTCGCGAATCCTATTTTAATTATCATACAACCTGACACGTCAGTGTCATCAAATTGCAAAAAACGTAAGTACCTTAGTAAATTTTAGACACTTTCAAAGTAGCTACTCGTAATAGCTACTTTGAAAGTGTCTAAAATTCTTGTCAGCTAAGTGATAGAAGTTACCTAGGTAATTTTTTTTAGTTATCTTATAATTGAATATTTATCTAAAGCTGAATGTTATATAAATACCAACAATATGCAGAATTGTTGTAGAGACTGAAAATATGTATGTTTGGTTATAAAAATCAATCTTTAACAATGTAACATTTTGAGTGGGAAAATCCAGTCTTAGTAATTGGCACTGCACTGCAAACAGCCGTTTACGATTTCAGGCGAAGGGTTGTCGAGATGGCCGAAACGACACCATAACCTTTACCTAGCACTACCTACCACCTACCACATCAGCCTGCTTACAAAGAGCTAGTGCGGAATAACAGCAAGAATATTCAAATACTTACCATTATTCCTTGCAGTTATTTATACCTACTTTTAGTAAGTATCAAAATATATGAAAAAACATATCGCTTCAAAGAAACTTAACGTCACTTAAAAGGTTTTTTGCCCTTCACGAGATAATATATCACAAACAAATAAAAAGAAACACATCTGCAAGCTACTTGATTCACTCAAGACCTCGAGAGCTAATCAGTTAAAATGACTTGAAAAAAATTACTCTAAGCGTCCGGATGTAGCGGAAACATGTTATCAACGCCACTTGTACCCTTGTATCTGTGGTACACGTGTCAAATGTGTTTACAGACGTTTTCGTAAGTTAATCACCTCCTTTTTAACTAACGTAACCGTGCAAGTATGAGTGATCACGCGAGGTTCTAGCTGTGTTTGAAGTGCTAGTTAAAAGTAATTTGAGACTTACTAAGAGTGATAAAGTATGCAGTTGACTAACTCTAGAGCAGCAATATTTTTCTTGAAATAGTCTCAGTGAATAATATTACTTTCAGTTTTTAAAATGTATTATTTTGTTGCTTTCAGTATTAAAAGTATAAATATTTCTGTGTTGTTTCTCACCAGCATTTAGTATAATATTATTCCTTTAATAATTTGTAAGAGAAAAGCATTATGCTATTCTAACCGTATGTCTTTCCGATGGTTCCTTGTTTCTCAGATAGAAGAAATAGTTAGGTGAATACATATGTTATGTCTAGTTTGAGGATCGACATGCAACGCGACGTCGAAAGATCTTGAAATAGGATGCAGACAGTTTACGTCGTGATCAGATTAGCGTGATACCTATATCTGCTTATACCAAACTTCCATGTACATAGGTAGCGAGCTCAAGTGTTAGGTGATAGGTAGGTATATCTAGCTGAAATGGATACCTATTATTATAATTCCTCTTGGGCTTGCTATGATTATTGATTAACGATGTTGAATAAATTCATTCCAATAAAAAAAAACTACAGATACTTTCGCGTCTGCCTTCTTTGTCATTCTATGCAGCATTCAATGTCTATTCTTAGCTCTCATCGCTTCATTATCATTAGTTACCTAACTATTGAAAGTGTTACACATTACTACTTATCGGATATTTCGCGTGGTACTGTCGTTCATTTTTATTAGTTTTAAAGTTTTACAAAAGATAAAAGTTCGAAAAAAGCCTTTTACTTATTTAATGTTATTTGACAAAGGTTTTATCTACATACCTATCGAGTAAAACTGGAAACTAGGCACTACGTTTTGTTATAATTGGTAAGACTTTAGCCCGTTTGTCTATCTATCTTTCACAAAAAGGTAAAAAGACTTGGGGCTGATTTTTCCACCGCTAGATAATATTATCGGAGGAATAATTTTGAATTTTTGACAGTTCTCCCGTACAAAAACTGTCAGACGTCAATTTTATTCCACGAATAAACAATATTTGTCGATTGAACAATCAGCCCTTAATCTTATATTGTCTCTCGCAATTCATACAACGTAAACCACAAAATAAAATTAAAAAACTGACAGAAGAATAATTAATCAACGACATCATTAGGTATGCATCGTTGCGAATTCATCTAGAATTAAAAAATCTTCAACTTCAAACAAAAACGAAAAGGATTCAGTCTCAATAAACAAACAAAATGTGAGATTGGCCTTACTACCTAGCGAAAAATATCATGCTTCAAACAAATCGAACGGGTTCAAATGGAGTTTTAAACTGAAATAGAACTCAGAATGCAAGTTTCACGGTTTGCGAGTAGGTAGGCACCATATAGATATGTTAGGGAAACACTAAGAGCTTTCCAAGACGAACTCCCCAGAAATGCATTTACATGTCACGAGATCCTATGGGAAAATTTGCACGTGGCGTTGATTGTATGCTTGTACCTGCCACGTTCACATGTAGTAGATATCGCGTTATTAACTCGTCGATACTTAGCATTATGTACAATTACAATGCGGCACTGAGCGTTAGTAAGGAGGGTTGATTAATTGAAACGTGAATTTTAGCGATTGCTATAAATTGCACCATTGCAGGAAGGCAAAACTTCGTGTCACGTCATTGCCAGTTTAATGCCTCTGTTGAACACCAACGATATAGCGAGATACCGTTACCTGAAACTTATTTGAATGTCAATTTGAGGCTGAGTTATTCACGCTGGTCCTGGCGCAGGGGAGGTCGCATCAGGCGGCGGCCGACGCGATGACAGGCGGGGTTGCGATAGTCGTGGAAAGGATCCGGCAGTTGGGTCTCGAGGTGGCATTGCATAAGTCCGAGGCCATGTCCTTTCATGGGCCTCGGTACGGGCCACCTTCGGGATCCCAACTGATGGTAGGAGGGGTTCACATCGGCGTCGAGAATACGATGAGATACCTGGGTCTCGTCCTCGACAGCCGGTGGAACTTCGTCGAGCATTTCCGACGTTTGGCCCCCAAACTGGAACGGGCCGGGGCCGCCCTAAAGCGGCTCCTGCCCAACCTGAGGGGGCCAAACGCCTCCTGCCGGAGGCTTTACGCAGGGGTCGTGCGGTCCATGGCCCTTTACGGGGCCCCGGTGTGGGCGCGTTCACTGCGGCTTCGAGCCGCACACTATCTGAACGCGCCGCAAAAGGTGGTTGCCGTAAGGCTTATAAGGGGGTACCGCACGATCTCGGGCGAGGCAGCAAGCCTCCTTGCCGGACTGCCACCATGGGATCTGGAGGCGATAGTCCTCGCGCGCCTGTATGACTGGCGCGCGGAGGCACTACGTCGGGGGGAAACTCTGCACCCGCGGCAAATCGCTGCGGAGCGGACGGACCTCCGGCGCGGTCTCATGGTGGAATGGAAGGCGCGACTATCGCAACCCAGCGCAGGGCACGCCACGATAGCGGCGATAAGACCCCTCTTTGAGGAGTGGCTAGAGAGGCGTCACGGCGCTCTCACCTACCGCCTGACGCAGGTCCTCTCCGGACACGGATGTTTCGGGAGGTTCCTGCACATCATCAGGCGGGAGGAGACGCCCGGGTGTCACCACTGCGAGGATCGCCCAGAGGACACGGTGGAGCATACGGTGGAGGTCTGCCCCGCTTGGGCAGAGCACCGCCGTGTCCTCGTAGAGGCGATCGGCAGCGGCGGCGACCTCTCGCGTCCGGCCCTGGTGCAAGCCATGGTCCGGGGCGAGAGGGAGTGGGAGGCGGTCACCTCCTTCTGCGAAGCAGTCATGCTAGCGAAGGAGGTGGCGGGATGGGCGAGGGAGAGATCCTCACGCCTCAGCCGCCGAGGGAGACGCTCCGGGCGTCGGGAGCCGCGTGACGACTCCCGGCCACCGTAGGCGCGGGCCTGCGGGCGGAGAGCAATGGGTAGCTCTCCGTCCGATCAGGACCAGGCCCGTGCCGGACGGCGCGTAAGTGTTCCACGTGCGCCTCAAAGAGATGTCAGCATAGATGACGGGGCCCGACAGGGCCGAAGCCTGCCGGGGTAGCGGGATCGTCCGAAAGGGTTACCGCTGCCCTGGTATGTAAAGGGCTAAGGAAGGAACACGGGTGGGTTTTAGTCAGTAAGAGTCTGACACTCCCTTCTGCTCCACCCAGAGCGGGAGGAGTCATTTGATGATTTCCCATCCACAAAAAAAAAAAAAAAAAAAGGCTGAGTTATTGAAGTGCTCAACGATTGTCATATTTTAATTTGAATTGACGAATCAGAACAGACAAACTGGTCGATTTCGAGTGAAATTAAGGTTGTTGGGTAAATCACTTCATTTGTACAATCGCACGTTATATCTTTCACCATAACAATCTCTGTGTGCCTAAGCTCCTGTCCTTTACAAACGCGATTTGCGTTTCATTAATGATCAACAAACCCGCTAAACAAAGGCCCCGTTGATACGACACCCAATGAACTGAGGTTTATTAGCCTTGTATTTGTTTAATACGAAGGCTGCTCTACTGCCAGGGTGTGGATAAGCAAACAGATTTTCGAAGTAACAGATTTCGGAAGCAATCTAGTCGTTGTTTACATAGGTTCTTCTCAGGTACCTGGTGCTCGATAAATTAACGCCTTGACGAATCTAATGCAATGGCGGAAAGCATATACTTAGTAATATGTAAAGTATCCATGGGTATCAATCTTCATCATAAAATTGTGCACAAGTTTCTTATGTTACGAAAGTTATCACTAAAGAAGGATTTTTTGAAAATTCGTCCCCTAAAGGGGTTAAATAGAAGGATAAAGTTTGTATGGGAGTTTGTATTTTGGCTGATGAGAAACCGATGAAACTTGTAATTATCATAAAATATTGACATTTGGAAACATATCTTATACAAATACTAAACATGTTAAAATGTATAGAAGTATGTATATCCATTTTATATTTCGATATCTGTATAGTGTAACGTTAGGGAAGTCCATAGGGGTGGATGAAGGGGTGTACCTACGTACAGTTCCCACTCTCTGAGCGGAATTGAAACTGCACGCAGCCTTTGGGCAAAGTAGTTAGCAAGGATCGATTTATTAGCAGGTTGTGCCCGGTTTATTGTTAGCAGAATCACTATGCGGGCATTGTTAATATGAATGGTGAATTAGCGGAAGAGCTGACTAATGATCACGTCGCTTTTCCGCTTATCTTATCTATATAGATAAAATGGTACACAGTTACAATACGTAGGTACTGTAGGTACCTATATTATGTAGTTAATGTCAAGTTATGATAATAAAAGAAATTACTTCCTTACCTACTAATAAATTTTAGTCCACTTATTTTAATCCACTGTTTACTACCGCCGGCTATCAAGTTGCCGAAACATGTCTCTACCTCCAGTAAGAACTCTTTTTTTTTTTATTCAGGTTTCTAGATTGCTATCACTTCTAAGTATCTAGTGCCAAGCCAAACCTTTTATATCTTTCGAGTGACTAGTATAGAATTTAATTAATAAAACATTTATTATACGTTTGGAAAAAAACTCAATGAAAAGTAAATTAAAACAATCTGGATTACATTATGCGATTAGATCAAGAGAGAGACTCAACTAATAATTAACTGTATAATGAAGTATGTAATAGTACGGATGGTTTGATTGCATCCTGTGTTGAACTTTTTATCTGTTTCTAAGGGTCTGTAAATGTTTATAGCTGTTTTATTATCAGAGTTATAGATTAAAGCCGTACTCTATTCGATTCAAAATTTTATCGTTGCTGTGTCCTCTTGAAAACAAGTCTTTAATAAAAATAAAAATCCCCAGAGGGTCAAGTCAATATTGAATGAGTTTCATTCAATACTCAATTATATTTTTTTATATAATTGTACCATTACCTCCTGTGAGCATCTGTACAAGCTCTTTTAGTTTTTCAACATACTTTTTTCAATTTGTGAGAAGAAAGTTATGTTCGAGGACATTCCTACAATATATTTAAAAAAAAAACACTATAATGATGATAGTTGAAATAGGAGATAAAAAGGTGATCTACAAAGTAAAAAATCTCTTGTTACAAATGCCTACAGTACATATGTATAAACGGGTAATTCATACATGTGATGTGTTCATACGAAAGATAAACATCCCAACTAATAAGCACTTATCACATAACGGTCCATAGAACGTTAATTTCTCAAAAACCATTTGATATTAGAGAACAGTACCTACTATAAACGGTCATAGAACGTTAACATCGCTGAGGTTTGGCGCAAATACATCGCCAATAGGCGATATAACGTTTCTATAGCGGCTTTAAACGTGACTATTATATTGGTCATAAATAATAGTCACCGCAACGCCTTTATCATCATCAAATCAAATCATCAAATCATTTATTAGTCTGCAGTTCGTGGTTCCATTACATCAAGTCATTCATCGTTGCATTCATTACTTTTTTTACACATTCGGATTTATAAGAAAACAAGATAAATAGTCAATAATAATGTATCATATATTTTTTATTATCTAGCGTAAATCTTCAATATCACAAAATCGCACTACTGTTGAGTTACACATTTATGGATGGGATGTAATCTACATTCGCCACTTATTTGCCAGAAATGTAAACAAATATGTATGAGTTTATGGAAAATAACTTTAATTCCTTCACAATAAAGTTCAGTTTACGCTACAACTTCAAACATTTTTATTACTTTTTCTTTAGTGCTAGTCACTCTGAAAACAACTTAATAACCATTATAATAAAGTTGATACTTGTTTAACTTGAAATAACATCAATTTGAATAGACATTAGCAATCACTATGGAACCTTTATTGCGCAAATTAGATGTAAAAGGGAATTATTTAACACTTTACTAGTTCTAGTTAAGTTCGATATAGTTTTTGATTATAATGGTTATATAAAGTATTTATAAAAAACGTCTATATCGCTTTTCTACTGGAAATTTTTCTTCTATAAGCTTTTAAAGAGCTAAAATATCATGCTTAACGCACAACAAAGAGTTGAATACAACCAACTATATAAACAGAAATATAAAATGACACAAGAAATAAGTTACAGAGGTTGCATGAAATACCTACATACATACTAACGACACCAGTAACACTTTTATACATCATTTACGGAATGTTTTTTTTGTAAATTTTTCTAGTAGGAATGACGCACATTCTCACACCACAACTATTTTATAGTTATAGTCTACTCCGAAAAGTCAAACATTGTTACAAGTTCCATCCAAAAATGTTACAAAATATATTTCATCCCAAGTCGGTCTGAGTAACAACTTGGGCTGACTCCTTCTTAATATATTCTGTGTTTAGAATAAGATTATAATATTAAGGAGGGCAGACAGCGTCGTTTCACAGTTTTGGACCGGGGAATTTGTGGAAATGTCCTGGTTACTGTACACTGACGAATTATAATTGGAGATTAGTGGATATAGATAATGTACCGACATAGCTTAGTTGAACACGAACAGGTCGACAATACGACGACAAGTTGGTAGCTACAGTTTAACTAATTGAACTGAGAAATTGGTTTTCTAATAAGAGCCAGCATAGTTTTACTAATTTTGAATTTATAATAAATTGGCAGGTAGGTACGGACAGAGTTGGTACTTATGCATACATGTACCTGCTCGTATATACTTGTCTAAGGCAAGAAAACAGTATGTTTCGAATTTCATCCTCAAAACAACGATAGTTGATTTCATGCACTTAAAAGAAAAAAAAAAAGAAATCAGATGTAGCGCCAACTTTTTTTGTCCTAAAAAGAGAACAGATTTTAAAGATAACATTTTATACGATCTCAGTTTGGAGATACAGCGTGTACCTACCTACCCACATTCCTAGTCACAAAATTGGTAATAAAAAACGCATCCGTCTATGGAAAAAATTTACGGATTAAAGTGACGCCAGTTAGATAAGAAATTAAAACTGTTTCAACCTAAAGCAAGAAATATCTGCCCAGATATGTATTTCCAATGAGTACTTAATTCGCACCTATCTTTATAAATGTTGGTAATAAATACTATCTGTCGTTAGGAACGCATCGGGGATTTTTGACGAAACGAAAAACAAGTGAAACATGCAAAATATTTTAATTCATATATGCTAAATAAAATTCGATGCTGTAACTAATTCTATATGATTATTAACTCATAAAACAGTTCAGACACTTCCTATATCCAAAATCGTGTTTAATTCCAGTTTAGTTACTTACTGTTTAGCATGATTTTGTCACAAAACAGTACATTTTAGTTTAATTAAAAGACTTTTGTTTTTGACTTTTTATTTACTGTGAAAACTCATGTAAAACTGCAATCTAGATATACGTTTCGATAACAATTTACTCTTCACAAATTTTTACCCGTAGCAGACATACCTACCAACTTTCCACCCTAACTAAAATATCTTTTCAAATGTAAGTAACCAGAACAGTTACTTTTAATCATAGCTAAAACGTATTAATTTCCAAACGAGGTGATGATAGACCACTTAAATTGCAGTTAAAATAACGAGAAGCCAATTATTATCGCCAAGCAATAGAAGGGATATTACGTATCGCTTAACAATGTAGCAAAACTCCACTAATTAGCGACTTACAAGTTTTATGTATAATTTGAGGCTAATACAACTTGTTTAATGGCTCGTTGCATACAATTTCATGCAATTTAACTAAGTACAGTTCATTACGAAAGTGAAAAATAGTTTGTATTTCTGTTTTGTTTGCATATATTATATTCGATTGGTACTCGTAATTTTTATCACCACTCTTCCGATGATGATTCAATATCAGTTGTCTTCTTAAAGATACCTTTTATAATTTAACGAAAGGAAAAAATAAATTGTTTAAAATCGGATCACTAATTTTAAGAGAATTTTAAATTTAAACATTCACGAGGGCCCTTTAAAACGGACTTTTTTCAAAGTGGAGATGAACAAAAAATCTTAAACCTATTCTACACCAACGACCTTTGTCACACACGCCTGACTACACGCAAAACAAGTACCTCTCTCACTCACACACGCACGCGTATGGACATCGAAAATGTTCATTCACAAAGGGCTAACGTGTCCCCTGTCCTCTGAACCCATCCTCTTCATCTTGCCTTATCTGTGTTCATTCATTACCATCTAGTTTTATAAGAGTCGACGGCCCGAAAACATATCACGCCTCCATTTTTTGTCACACCACTTAATTATCTAGATTTATATCATGATAAAATCGACGCATCGACGTTAGAGATAAAATAAATATTATTGGAAAAACATAAATGAATATTTCATTCCGTAGTGATTGTTGTATGTGTCGGTGATAATGACTAAACAGGTGATAAGACCAGCTTAGTTGAAGTTAAAAGTCTGGAACACAGATTCGCTGTGTAAATTGTTTAATTTGATTATGCCCAATGCTTGAATAAGATTCGGCATTTGAAATGACTTAATGGCAGCTTCGGAAACAAAAGGCATTCCTGGTCATGTGCGCTGCTATAACGATAAATTCTAATATATCTTGTAAATTGTGGGTGACATTACATTAGGCAAAGACAATAGGTATAACATAACAATAGGATTCTAGGTCATTTTACATGTGCAAAAGCAGCTATTTGATAAATTGCTATTGACTTCATTATTTCGAATATAATATTGATATCGTTGTCGACCAAACTGACAGGACAATGAGTGCCTGATACATCATACATGAGCTCAGCGACCACGTGTTGTTTCGTGTAATAGATATTATTTTAAACACCGTAGCTACAGAACAAAAGAATGAATGAATGTTCTGCGGTGTACCTACCGCATATCTAATGTACCTCGTGTGTAATTTATTATCTGAACCATGCGATAATTTAATATTTCGGGTAAAAAATTAAATTAGCGGGTAATTGAGACAGTGCATACCTAGTTAAATCAGTTTTTCTACCGCTGATAAAGTAGTAGTCTGAAATAAGTCAGGTATTGACTAGCTCTGCGTACGTTTAACCAAATGGCACAACAATTGCATTGAGCGTAGTGCCAGGCGTGAGCGTCCGTCAAAACTATATGCAGCGCTTACTACATCTATAACCTGCGATAACGCATTTCGCAGACACCATGTTTAATTATGCAATGGATCCCATAGCTTTCTATTTAGCAGAGCCAACGTTATTGTCTCCTCGAATGTAAATAATTATGTAATCGTAACGATATTACGTTCGCGACACCTGTGAGGCGCTAGCATAACATATAGGCATGATACGAAGACTACGAGACGTCAAAGACAAGTCAGAAACGTCTACAAAACATCTACGAGACGTTAACGAAACGTCTATGAGACGTTAACGAGACGTCTACGAGGCTGCTATGAGACCTTTACGACACTGCTACGAGATCGCTAGAAACCTCTACTAAACATCAAAGAGACCTACCTTTACGAGACGTCTACGAGACCGCTACGATACGATAACGAAGCGTTTACGAGACGGCTAATAGAGCGCTACTAGACAACTAAGAGATTTCCGCGCGTCGTCTGAGCGGCGACAACGCAGGGGTTACGTGTCGTCTACACTGTGCATACGTTCGACTAGCCACTGCGCTGGACAACCGCCCATTGCGATAAGCTCTTAGGTTCTGTAACACAAATAGAAAATAGAGTATGACCGGTTAGTAATAAAAAAAATAGCCAAGTGAATATAGGGCCACGCACAGTGAAAGGTTCCGTAGTTAGAATGAATATTTACGTATGCACAGTACTGATTATATCCACCGCAAAAATAAGTTTGTACTTATATTTCATCGAGTAATATTCGATAAAAGCATACAAAACAAAAATATTATCGCAAGCGTAAAGTTATAGTAGTACCTAAGAACATTTATGTAGTTTTCATTATAAAGTGCGTTGTTATAGAATCAAGTTCTTCTAATTTAACAGACAGCTGTGCTGCTGGGGAGTTTGTTGCGCCACTTCTTCCCATCTAAATCACTAGGAAACGGGTAAAGGGCGGGCGTTTTCGGTTTGTCTTATGTAATTTTGACGTTCATAAACATAACATTATACAATAACATTACAAAGTTATAATGCGTCTAGTTTTAACATATTTATTAATACCAATTACTCTTATTCAAGTATATTTCATAAGTTGGTCTGCTCGTTAACTTGAAGAGACTACTTAGCTCTGATGCTTCGTTTATTTTCCTTTTAACTTGCATAAGTACTACTATAGTGAATAATTTTCAAAAAAATAACGGTTTAGTTGGTAGAGTGGGACACACACAAAAATTACCACTTTAAAGTTTAATATTTCGCAAGCGGATCCTTAGTTCAAAAAAATATTCATCACATTCCTGCAATATTTTTGAAAGACAGAGACTCCATGCAGGCTCCGACTCCAAGGAGACTCAATACAGTGAAATAGCTTTTTTTTTAAATCATCCCTACTCTACGTGTTACCAAGGTACCAAAAACAACAAGTTTGTAGATGTACAGCCGTACCAAAGTACAGCTTTTTAGTACCAAGAGTCTCTAAATAAAAGCGCGAATAGACAGACAGACTGCCGGATTTAGAGAAACTGCGAAATAGGAGTTTCTTGTTCTACTACGGAACCACAAAAAAGAAAAAAAAATGAATTTGAACTTTAAGTTTGACACGTCGTTACTACAAACCGAATGTGTTCTAAGAGAATTGCCTAGTAGCAAGTAAAGTAGAATCTTGCCCATGTATTTCGAATTATGCCAAACTTGGCCACCATGCTCTAACACCCTGCCAAGTCGTAAACGACAACTGACAGAATTAGCTTTAAGTGACGAGCTAAGGCGATGTGAGAAGATTGTTACTGTACATTAATTTATGCTTTAGAGACACTCGAAATAAAGCAAAGTTGAATGTTCGATGAATAAAAACTGTCTTTTTGATGTAGGCATGAGACATCAAAATAAACAGACAGTGTTTTAATAATCAACTATAAAAGTTCCTAAGTAGGTGGTATGAACCAAATTCTTTAGTTAACGCGATTAAATTAAATTTAACAGAGATGGTTGGCTAAAATTAGCTGAAAAAAAGGGAAAAAATAGGAATAACAGTACGTAACAGAACCCAAAGTCGACCACAATTTATGCGTGGACGTGCATTTTCAAGAGTTGTGCATCCTTTGTTGTGCGTCGGATACATTGGCAGCCTCGATTCGCTCGGTTTTAGTTAATTACAGAGCGCGACTAAGCGCCGGGCGCTCCTCCGCGGCCGCGCTGGTGGCCGCTACACAAAAGCGGGTCGATGCCTTCGATAACGAAGCCAGTTTTTATCTTCTTATTTTAACGCTTTTAATTAGTTAGGAAAATATTCTCAAATAAAAACTGCCAGCAGCGACCGCCAGGTCTCGAGTTAAGGATTGTCTTTGACCGGTCGGAGCCTGAGGCGCACTATAATGGAACGGAATACCTCCGCTATTCCGATTGGCTTCTGTATTGCCGATAACTTTAATAACAGTAATTGAACGCATCGGTTTAATGATTTTCTTAGTGCTCGTTACGTACGGAATGACTACAAAACAAAACGACATCAACGATGTTAGATGTTAGACTTTTATACCGCTCTGCTCATGTTTTACGAATCATATTTACAAAAGTTGTAATTGATCATCAATGAAATCGTAAACAAACAGAAATTATGATGAGTTCTTTTATTATTCATTGGTATCCATCCCATCAAGCCGTCGTGGTTAATTATTACTTTTTTTATGCAAAAATATTAATTATGCCTAGGTATCTTTAGATTTTACTAACGCATGGAAGGCTGTAAATGTAAATTTAATTAGTTAAACAATAAAAATAGGAATACAAGAGAACGATCAATATACCAAACGATATCATACCACATCTGAATAACAATGAAACGTGTTTTTTTTCAATGTATACTTAAATAGGTGAGTTAATTATGATTATAGCGTCGCCAGTTGGATACTCGTAATTAGAATACATGAATAATGAATACAGTATTCTCAGTTGAACAATCAAACCACAATGAAAACTTAAATATCAGTTTGCGTCGGAACTTTCGAAACGGCACGAAATGATACACCTGTTAAATTATATCATTTCATTACGAACCTATTCAAGTTGTTTTAACAGTTTATCAGTGTCTTATTCATTTTATAAGGGAACACTGGCATACACTAGGTAATAACATCGTATTAAATAATAACATATAATTAGTATCTACCTGCTACAAAGATAAAGGAGGGACAACGGAGTTTTTTAAAAGCTGTTTACAATCAGCCGTAAGTGGAGGTACAGTCGTCTACTCAAGTTGTTTGTTGAACTGTAGACGCTATCTAATGAATACTGAATCGATGTGCTTCTTTACACTTAATTTCATTAAAAATATTGACCTTTTAGTTTATGAGGTTGACATTTAAAAGTAGACTGCATACATTGCACTTACTATCTAATTAGGAAGAAGATGATAATAATTTTGCGTTTTATGTTGTTGATGGTTACCTACAGTTTTTGAGGAAATAACAACAATAGTAAGGGTAACAAATAATTATAGCTAAAAAAATAAAGAGATTTTCGTTGCAAAAACAACTTCTTTACGGGAAAATATAAATTTTCATTTAACGTGGAAATTAAAAACCGAGTGCTAGTTATTAAAACTATGTAGTTTAAAAACCACTCGAATTTTTCTAGAAACATTCATTCATAGATATAGCAAATAATTAATCAGAGATTAATCATAAGGAACACAAATAAATTCCCGTCAGAGATCTGTAATATGGCTATTATTAGGTATAAGTATCTAACAATAATGTTTGAAGATGTTTGTACGCGACGCTACTACGGACGTTAGGCTCGTTACCACGTTATCGGGCCCGGGCTGCGATGTTTATCTTGACAGCCACGTCGCCGGCCTCTTGGGGCCTTCAGCATCGACACCTCGCAACAATAAATTGACCTTGTTAACCCTTTATGCAACACAACCTAATTTTTGTGCACTTTGTTTTTTTGTTTCCATGTTATTGACTCATTCATTGATTGATATTTTCGGGAAAGAGCACTAAGCGATTGGGCCAGCTTTGACAGTGGGAAAAAATAATAGGTAGTAACTGGTAGGTAGGTATTAGGTAAATTGCATTCTACGATGAGTGAGAACCAACCTTTTTTTATTTTATTTTAAATACCTATATTACTTAAACATTCAGCAATGAAACTCTATTATTATTTTAATGATACCTAAGTCAATAAAATAAAAAACTACGTTTATAAAAAATATTTTTGCATGATAATGTTTATGTTTGTGGTAACTAATCTGTCTTAATGATGAATCTTTTAGATAGGTCATAGATTGTGATGTAAATAAACCATAGTTCTAATGAACTTTAGTCTCGACGAGCTGAAATAGTAAGCCATTATCAGCTCGAAAACTTCATACAATACAAGTTTAATAGCCGCACGGGTAAATTTGGCATATTTAGGTACGTCTCAGTTGGGAAGTCCTTTGATCAGCATTTCATTGCGCTAGCGCTGGATTTCCAGTAATTTTGAAGTAGGATCTCAGACCTATAAAGACACATTACACCTGCATTTACCTACCTCTAACTTTAGATAAGGTAAAGTACCTTAAATCTTATTTAACAGACCTATTCAGAAGTGTCAGTGACTGTATGCTGACCTTTCAACGTTTTCACGTCGTAGGTACTTGCAGATCATGCTGCTGAACGTGATAAGGGACTTTCCCTTCCACTATTATACCTTCTTACCTTAGCATATTGCTACTAATACAAACCGTACGTATTTGTATGTTTTCTATTAGTTTCCGTGATCATTTCTGTCCAACTTCGCTATGTTATGTTTTTAGCTTTAACATAATTTTTTTTAGCATTCTGGTCGTAATAAGAAAACAACGCTGCTCTCCAAAACGGAAATCCTAGACCTGAGCGTCGCGTCTCGTTAGCCGCATGCACGATGACCGCTGAGCAAGTCAACACTCGGTGGGTGCCTGAGGATGGACGGCGCCGCCGCTTTGCCGAGGCCGGCCCAGGAAGAGGTGGCGAAACGACGCGTACCGCAAATGTTGGATCAAGGTGGTTCTGGAAAAGGATGCCTGGATTTGGAGGAGGCTGAGCAAAGGCTCAGCAGTGGGACAGAGTACGCTAACTTAAAACTAAAAATTGCTAGCAATAATCATATAAATCTAATCATCCAAATCTATTATAATGAGGCTACCTATCTTTAATTCAACAACCTGGAAACATTTTCTGAACGCATTCGTAAAATGGTTAAAGCCATGGAAAAAAAGGCCACAGAATTAAATTAGCTAACTATTTTTATCAAGGCTCGTGAAATAGCCACGAAGCAAAGAGTAAATTGCACTACGCAGTGTTCTTTGTTTTTTTTTTTTAAACGGCGAACATAGAATCCAGAATAGTAATAGGCCCTGCATCCTAATTGCGTAAAACACTATGAATCACAATCTAGATCATTTTGACGGAGAATGCTAATCCATTGCTCCATATGTTCGAAAAATTTGTTTGCTCAGCAACGTAAATAACGCAGTGAATGTATTTGAACTGTCAAAATGAAAGCCATTGCTACAGTTGGTGTGTTACGCCATTACTTCGCTGGATTTGCATCAAAACTCTTCCCCATAATCAATAACTATAATAAAAATACGTCACATATTTCAAGCATGATATTTTTGGCGGCGCTTTCTAGCTAAAAGAACAGAATGCCATCTTTTAAAAATATGCCACTTATAAGAGCGGTTCTATAAATAAAGCAAAATATATCTGTCCGTGTCTTCCTAGCGCCGACACAATTAGACCGATTTTTGAACGTTTCAATTTCGAACAAACCTAGAAGTCAGGTTTGGTGTTAAACAAGACAGCTCTCAGTCTCGACAATGAACCGTCGGGATTAGCCTTTAAAATTTTAGTGCCAGGTCTGCAAAATTAATTAAGACTATTATTAATTCCAGATAGTCGCGGGTCTAATGACGATTAGAATTATACTATACATGCAATTACCCGAGAATCTGAGACCCAATCACTATAAAACTTTACAACTTTGAGCTGAAGCTCAATATGTTTTAGTTCGATTCGCCGAAGGAATGTCCCTGTTATGGTGCCCCCTACGACAATTTATTAAAATTTATGTATGTATGTAAGAGAAGAGAAGACTACGAGATACTAGACCACTTACTACTACCGTACATACACATATATATGCTAAAGACGATGTTTGCTGGTTTTACACTTTTACCAATACTCAGCGAGCTATTGATAAAGTATTCACGCAAATCATTATTATTACCTGAGTACTTTTACATTGTTGGTACATGGATGGGTGACAATCTTTGCATACCAAGAGCCCTCCGTGCCTCGGCAAGCATGTTCCCGGCTGTCATTAGTGGATCTTTGACATTCGTTACAGGTCGTCAGAAACCTGAAAGCCTGACAACCAGTCGTACCAAGGGAGTCGTATTACCCAGTAGGTTTTTGAGATCAGTAAGGCAATCGCTCCATGTAAAATACTGGTAGTCAGTTGCATCCGGTTAGACTGGAAACCGACACCAACATTGTTGGGAAAAGGCTAGGCAGATGAAGATTCGTACTTTCGTATGTAAATAACATACCTAACCTACCTACATATTATATATTGAAGTGGGCGAGATCAAACAAAATGGTTCTCCAAAAGATACATGTACCAAGAATATTAATTGCACGTAATACATGTACCTACTACAATCAAAATAGACGATGCAAATAAATGGCAAGCAAGTGATTTGTACAGGGAAATGTTACCGAGAGTCGGAAAGGCGTTTTATGTCGGTCGAACGATGTCGGACGTGAGTTGCATTGTTCCTGGAAATGTAGTCGTTCCTTTATGTTCGAGTTGGTACCGAACCCGCAAACTGGATCAGCTTCAATAAGATTGAATATAATACGTCTTAATGTGTTATGAAGACTGAATTTGTACAGTATTGTAGACAGATTTTTATTGATTTCAGCTACTATGTGTAATAGTTTCGGTTTGCAATGCTATATTTTTAAGTCGTGACTGACATAACTTGGACGCTAGTTTGAAAACTTTTCAAGCAGAATGGTAAAGCACAAAATATGTGTTGAAACTTATAAAGCTTTCATGAATCCCTTGTAGGTACCATTTATCGCGACTTCATTGATAGGTATTTGGGCAGTTGATGCTTTTTGAAGGTTTATTATAAATTCAAACACCAAACGGTATTTATATATATACGGTATATATATATTACATATGATATTTTACGGTCGTTGAGGACAAATGAAAAATTATAGTAGCGAGAAACACTAGAGTTTTCAATTTATCAACAGTAACGTTTTAGTCATAAATCAACATTCAATAGCGGTTGGCAAATAAAATTTAAAAAATACAGCAGTTTCGTTTTCATTTTTTACTGTCACTTTTTGCACTGCTGAGCAGTATTGTTGCGTTACATAATTGCGCTATTTGTCTTTCAATGTCATGTAATGCGTTATTGTTTTTTTACTTGTTATTTGTTGTTGTATCGCGTGTTCTGTGGTAATGTGCTAAAGAAACACTTACAAATGTTTGTTATGTGTCCTAAATATATGCGCATCTCAAATAAACTGTACGCTGCCGATACTCTGTTGGTAAAAGTTTATGTTCATCGGATTAGAACGCCTGTCTGATTCATAGGTACTGGAAGAACAGGCCGAAGTTAATATTCTGATATTTATCATTAATTATTCTTATTTATTCCTGGCTGATCAAATACATATTTGAATAAGAATCTGACATTGCCTTTGCAATTTTCACAAAAGGCAATTGTATCAGCCCAATATCACCATATAGAGTTGCTTTATCATTTTATTAGTTGATTAAGTAAATACAATGAATGAAAACCAGTTATATAGATACATACATCTGGCTGATGACAGCAAGATGATGTTGAATTTATACAAAAATAATCTTCAAGGGTCTTGAATTAGCCTTATAAACCAATTACCACAACATCCAATATTTCAAACGACCGAGAAATTGGTCAACCTTCGTAACCTACAAGCTAGACTGTCTGCATTGTATCTATTTTAAACTGTCAGACCGAAATTAAACGAGAGCTAGAACGAAATTTGTCCAGGTTTGTCTGTATTTAGTGTGGATGGCATTGGTTTCATTAATTGGATCCGACATCGTGATTCCTGCTATTTAATCGATTTTAGCTTTCGTGAGGCTTTTAAAATGGATCAAGAGTTGGAATGTGTTGTTTTCGCGTCGTTGACGCACCCAACCTTTTGTCATAGTTCCAAATTGGTTCGTGCTGACTTTCGTGAGACGCATTTGTGTTTTTTTAATGTTTACAATTTTACGTTCGTGTTTGATTCGGGATCGCCTGAAGTTTAACGAGATCGACTAGCAACCTCGCCACTGTATGATCATTTGACTACATGGTCCTTTTTAATCCGGAATGTTCGGGTTGGTAATACCAGCATAGCTGACGGGAATCACCGTTAAGAGCATGTAATAGCTCAGCTCAAATTCATATTTCGCCCCCACTTCCCCGCGCCATGTCACTCTATCCCAAGCACTGTCAAACTGATTCAGTTAGGGTGAACTACAAGATAAATGAAAATATTTTGAAAGTTTAGCTAATTCATTTCTAATTTACTAAGGTTGGTAACGTAGTGTTGAAGTATCCCGTATTGATGATAAACTTGTTGCAAAGGTATATAATCTAATCTTGATTTAGACACAATGGGTCCGGAGTGTCCCAAGGAAGCATCCTTGGGCCTCTTCTCTTCCTGTTATATATTAACGACTTGCCAAATATAACAAATCATAAGTGCGTACTATTTGCAGATGACGTGTCAGTAATAATACCGGAAAATAACAAAACATTACACCAACAAGAGGCAAATCCAACTATCAACGATATAATTAATTGGCTAAACGAAAACAACTTAAAAATAAATATTACTAAAACCAAATTCATTAAATTTGCGAGCTACAAACAAAACCCCCCAAAACTTATTTTAAATCATAATAACCAGATAATTAATAAAGAAAACACTATAACATTTTTAGGTCTAACACTAGATGAAAATTGTAATTGGGGAATACACATTGAAATACTATGTATAAAAATAAACAGATTTTTATACGCATTAGGAGAACTACGCAAAACAGCAAATGAAGAAGCTGCACTAAACGCCTATTACGGCTACGTAGCGTCTGTAGGTATTGAGGTATGGGTTACTCCTATAAGGTAACTCATCCCACATACAAAGAGCTTTCATAGCGCAACAAAATGCTTGCGAGCAATAACTGGGGCGCCTCCATACGAGAGCTGCAGACCAATTTAAAAAAAGTTATAGATATTACTCTATCTTCTACTTACATCTTAGAAATACCCATATTTGTCAGGAAAAACTCTCACTTCTTCGCCACAGCTGTAGCCGAAACCTATTCTAGATTAGAATCCTGAGCGGAGCGAGGTATACAAGGACCGAGATGAATTGTTTTTTTCACGAGTTGTGTACTTCACTTTTTACCATTGACTGCGAGAAAATAAATAGTAGTATAGTATTATCACATTTTATTTTATAATCGGTAATAAGAGAACAAAGGATTAATATTTATAAACATTAAAAATTAATAGTGAAATTAGAACAGTTTTCGAAATTCAGTGTAATGTTCTTGTTTGGTGTTGAAACGGTCGTATTAGATAAGACTTGGGTGTTTGGCAAAGTCGCCATATTTTGTGGTTGCTATTGCTGAGAAAGCTGTAATGTAGTCGTTCCACAAGGTTGTCCTTTCGATGTTGAAGGATGCGCCGGAGATAGTGGCGCCCAAGGGTCAACAGTAGACGGTTTTAGATTTATACTGTCAACTATTCGGCTGCATCTTTTGACTTTGTTTTCAATTGAATCCTCGATATAGCTTTCTGCTACTGTTCTGGACCTCCACCCTCCGTGGCGTTTCAGTTCTGTAAGATCAGCACCAGAATTTGCTAAAAGGGTGCCAGAGCTTCTACGGAAGCAATATCCTGTGTACTGTTCGTGATTTGATAGATTCAATAATGTGGCAATCTCTTTTGGCATCGCACCTATTTTATTGATTCCAATAGGTTGCAGAGCAAATTTTCCACCATGGTATTGTATGAAAAACCTGTCGATTTTTTTAATTAGTGGGCCGTAAACCTTGATATTTTTCTACGATTTTTACGTACTCTTGCTGTATCACGAACGTTCTATCATTTTTTGTTTTCGTATCAGTTAAAACGACCAGTAATAAATTTTTCGAGTGTTTTTGAATGTCGTTCATGGTTATCTTTAATAATTCATTACTGCAACAGGCCCCATTCACGCCAAAAATTTGTACAACCTGTGAACAATATTTAAAAAAATATGTAAGTATGTATTTTTAAAAACATGTATAAAATACGTATTTAAAATAAAACTTTTAAAGTATAGTAGGTTTGTAGATAAATAGGTAGGTACTTACTTTTACGCCCAGAAAACTGTGGTCAGGCGCATCATTTAGAAAACGTTCAATGTTTTGGGAGGTTAGCACTCTAGATTTCTTTGGCTTATTACCCTCAGACAGTTTGAAATAATAATGTTGTGTTTGATTCTCATTGTGGATTTAGCATAGAATATATGCTCCAAAGTGTCGATGGCTTCTTAGTCTTGGTTAATTCGTTGAAATAGTAAAGAAATACGGATTCTGAGAAGGAATTGGCGCCATTCGTCGCAGAACAATTTGTATGTTTTCAGGTATAACTCCCGAGATTTTGGCGGCAACAAATCATCTATTATAATTGCTGCTTTATTTCGAAATGATTCCGGGAGTCAGTATCTCATTTTCGTCACTGGAAGAACTCATTCTATTATAATTATAATTATGTTATTAATATATTTATAATTTATGTTATTAGATTTTCCAATGACTTAAAACAACCACGATAACAGATAGAAAGGAACCTAAATTGGCGGGATATATATATTTTTTAATTTAATTTTATAGCTCTGTGGAATAGCTCCATATATCCAGCCAGTATGCACTTTTTGAGCACGTTTTATTTATTTTTGTACATAATTCGTATATTCGTGCTAGTTCCGAATTCAAAATGTTTTTTATTTACTCAGTGACTAAAAGAGTTTTATTCGCTGTTATCGATGAATAAAATGCCCTTTTTCGAGTGGAAATGGTAAAAAATATATAACCATATTCCAAAACTAATACGAGAACCAGAATACCATTTAATTTTTACAAAAAAAGTCTGAAAAATTGGCTTCTCCAAAATATTTTTTACACATTCAAATATTTTTTTAATATAAGTGTCAATAAGTAAATAATATTTTATTTTTAATAATAAGGTAGATTTATTTAATAATAAGGTAGATTTATTTAATAATAAGGTAGATTTATTTAATAATAAGGTAGATTTATTTAATAATAAGGTAGATTTATTTAATAATAAGGTAGATTTATTTAATAATAAGGTAGATTTATTTAATAATAAGGTAGATTTATTTAATAATAAGGTAGATTTATTTAATAATAAGGTAGATTTATTTAACTGTATAATAGAAATGTTGTTATTGTTGTCTTATTCTATTTTATACTAGCTTCTGCCCGCGACTTCGTCCGCGTAAAGCAACTTTCTTATTTTTTTTTCCGTAAGAACATCCTACAAAGTATTAGAAAACTTTAAAAAAAATGGATGAAATCGGTAAAGTCGTTCTCAGGTTATGGCGTGACCAAGGGAAATAGGGATTCATTTTTATATATATAGATTGTATATAAGAGTACAAATGTCCATAGTATTATATAGGTAAGTGTTTAGTATTGTTTACTAGAGTATTAGTAGTATAATTATAAGTAAGGTTTTATACCCACGTGTACATTAGGTTCACATTGTAAATATTCATATGCCGCTAGTAGCGGTGGACGTGTCGAACTTATCTATATGTACCAACCACCTTTGTATCTACCATATCCGACGAATAAACGTCTTTGTCTTTGTCTTACGTACAGAGGTCTAACCAAAAGCTTACGCTTCGCCAATCATCGTCTATCTTCAAAAATATGAACGCACGATGATGAGATCTAATATAGAGCTGTTACAATACAAGTACGTAAGTACTTTGTCTATTTTGTATTACCATAAGTAGTTCGAAAATTAAAGATTAACACCTCTACGCCCTTCTATAGAAGACTCCATTTCACTCCTTAGCCACGTATAGAAGTTGTTTTCAAGCGTCGTCACGAATCGTCTAGCTCGAAGACTCGACGAGTTTCAGCCACCGGAGCAGACCGGCTTTCGAGAAAGATACAGCACCTCAAACCACACACAGTGCGACAAATTATACAGAAGTCCAAAGGGTATAATCGACCCCTATGTCTTGGGTCAGTGGACTATAAAAAAGCCTTGTGACTCTATCGAGACCTGCTCTATTTTGAAGTCTCTGCAGCGATGCCAAGTCGACTGGCGATACAGCCATGTGCTTAGAAGTCTTCATGAAAACGCGACAATGACCCTCCATACTCAAGGCCAGCGAACTAAACAGATCCCACTGCATCGAGCGGTGAGATAAGGGAACGTAATTTCCCCGACATTGTTCTCTAACATATTGGAGGACGTGTTTAAGACACTGAACTGGGAAGGACGTGGCATAATCATCAACGGCAAAATATAATAATAATAATACGTATATCTCACACTTAAGATTTTCTGATTGTCTGGGACCGATTGCTGTCAATGGAGCTGGAGTCAAGGTTGTTGGAGAATACGTTTGCCTTGGGCAAACTCTGCAGTATGGTAAAAACAACTTGGAAAGGGGATCTACCGTACCATAAGTGGAGTACTCGACGAGAATTCTTATGTTAGCCTTAACAGAAGAATTCTCGTCGAGTACTCCACGGTATGGTATAGTACGGTAGGTCTATAAATTCAAGGTCACTCAGCGAGCTATGAAACGGGCTATGCTTGGAAATAAGCAGCTTGCTCATTTTAATAGGGATTAAAATATTATAGGATGAAGGATCGAATTCGAAACTAAGTGATCCGACAAAGACTCAAAGTTGTTCACATAGCTCACAGAATATACAAGCTGGGTCATAAACGTAGAACCGATGGCTGTTAGGGTCGACGTGTTCTTGAGACCGTGAATCGGCAAACATAAGGTAGGGTGCCCTCAGGCTAGGTGGAGCGACAATCTTCGCAGGGTGGCTGGCAGCAGCTGGCTGAGTTTTGCCGATAATCGAGTTGAATGGCGTGTAATAGGAGAGGCCTATGTACGCAATTCTAAAAGAAAAAAAATCATAACTTTTGAGTGACAAATGGCGAGTGCAACCGAAATAGGTAACTCGAAAGAGAGAAAACTTCATTCAACGCGGCAGTAGAAAACTTAGAAGGTAACCTTGCGGTGCGACGTTCGAGCTAATTCAGAAACACTAAGATTACCGAGGCGCATACCTACCTTTTCTGGTTTAAATGTATTTAGTTCAAATAACCTTATTACTTAGCTAGCTTCATAAATTATGTAGGAAGTGGGTAATCAGTATTACTACAGCCGGATAATTTTCCTACAGGTTTATAGAAATAAAAATTATGGTCTGTCACAACTTGTCACATAACTAGGTGCCTGTTGTTGAGGAGCACGTGTCTTTGTTTAATCTCTGGCTGATCACACATTCACGTGGCGTTTGATGCATCATAACATTTTTTTGATCATCACGACCCGAACACGCCTTAGGCCAAACTGTGCTTAAACAAATACATACATTTATTTAAACTAAATAATAGGGTTTTATCACTGAAAAAAATTAATAAAATAATTAAATTGACTTGTTTTAGTAACGGTATAAGAACCTATGCAGCTTGTGACTTCTATTTATATCCAATGATTAATTCAAAACGCGTGGAGCGCTTTTCGGATGTGTGTACTTTTAATTAATTTAAACAAAGCGTTCCACACTTTTTTATATAACACACGATTATAATTATGTTTATTTAATATTAATTTACTATACACATGAACCTTCGGAATACATTTTCTATTTATAGCGAAAACTGTATAAAAAATCCGTTGCGTAGTTTAGAAGAACAACGCGTTCGCACAGACAGACACTAAAAGTGACTTTAATTTATTATTTGCATTGATACACAGTGCCCTGCAAAAGTTAGTTGTATTTTTTCCAGTTCAGCTGTGATGCCCCATTATGTTTTTAAATAAAAAAATAATCAGGTAATCCTAAGGACTAATTGATTATTAATAATAATCAGGTAATCCTAAGGGATCACTTGATTAATTTTATGATGTCATAGGTAGTTTAATTTGTCAATAACAACGCTATAGTGTACAGTTAAACATTTGGAATTAGGAATGTTGAATCATAATGTTTTGTGCCATAGCTGAAGTGGAAAAATGTCAACTAACTTTTGGAGGCCACTGTAGATACGATAATTATAGATAATTATGGTTTGGTCTGGAACTCTGGATAAATCGCAGCACATTTTATGTCACATACTGATTAAGTAACCGTCACTGGAAATGAGATCTGTCTTTTTTTATTAGAATGCTTCCAGTAACCTACCGGTGACAATGGTACCCGTTGATGTAATTATGCTTAATGTTAGTTAAAACATAATATCATTTAGTGTAACTTTTTGTTTCCAGGAATATAACCCATTTATTTGAATGTTTATATTTGATAGTCTGTTTACATTTTACAAGATTTTTTTTGTTCTTTCGTTGTTGTAGTTGTTGTGTGCTAATATCGAAGGAACATAAATATAAAAAAGAGCCTCTTACCTACATCGTATCTTTTTGAGATTTTATAATGAGCACCACAACTTTTGAAATTAACTGAGCCTGTGTTAACTTTTTGAGATAAAAATACTTTAAAGTGTGTTCTCTAAGAAGTCAACAATATATATTAATGAACCATTTACTGGTCCATATTTCCACCCCAAGCAAGGATTATCTCCATTTATAAAAACTTCGCTCAGGGAAGTCCGTTTCAAATTCGTTTGAACGTGAATTGGATTAGGCCACGCATTGAAAAAGCTCGCGAAACAATATATGCAGTGAATATACCAAATTAAAAAGTTACACATCACGTTTTCCGTTTCAGATTCTGGGAAAATGGCAAACTACTGGATGCCCTTTTTTATTTTTTATTTCGGGGGGATATCTCTAAAAGGCGTCCGGGAGTTAGGGATTTTTACCTCACTAAAACCACGCCGGTGGTTCGCCATCTGCAGTGGTCAAAGGTTTTTATCCGTTTGGATGTCGCAGGCGATTTTTATTGAAACTCTCGATCTCTTGTTTTCGGGGGTAAATTGGGATAGAGTTTCTTTCAATGGCATCATTTACAGGACCTTGAAAGAAATTTTACCGAAACATGTAATGGGGTGTTTGGTAGTGTGCGTTAATTCCGGGACATGTATGTTTAAAATGTATTTATCAAATACCTATATAAATAAAATAGAAAATACTGTCCATAATAAAGTCAAGAAAAGATAAACATGCATAGCAGAGATATATTTCCCTAGCAACAACATAATCAGCCTAATGTTCCCATTGGTGGGACACAAGCCTTCTCTCAGTGAGAAGGAGTGGGCAGGAATCAACCACGAGTCCAGTGCGGGTTGGTAGATGTTACATGTTTCCGAATTTATGGTTCTAGGACATGCCGGTTTCCTCGCGATGATGTCCATCACCGATTCGACTGATTTCCGTCTTCATACTTTTTATTTATTTTATTAGACAGTGACAGTTACTTTACGCCCTCGCTATGTAATCTCAATGACAAGACGCATTTAGATTTTTTCCCTTATCTTGATTTGATACGTTTTTTGAATCAAAGGGGTTGGTATTCGCCCAGAGGACACGGTGGAGCATACGGTGGAGGTCTGCCCCGAATGGGCAGAGCACCGCCGTGTCCTCGTAGAGGCGATCGGCAGCGGCGGCGACCTCTCGCGCTCGGCCTTGGTGCAAGCCATGGTCCGGGGCGAGAGGGAGTAGGAGGCGGTCACCTCCTTCTGCGAAGCAGTCATGCTAGCGAAGGAGGTGGCGGGATGGGCGAGGGAGAGATCCTCACGCCTCAGCCACCGAGGGAGACACTCCGGGCGTCGGGAGCCGCGTGACGACTCCCGGCCACCGTAGGCGCGGGCCTGCGGGCAGAGAGCAATGGGTAGCTCTCCGTCCGATCAGGACCAGGCCCGTGCCGGACGGCGCGTAAGTGTTCCACGTGCGCCTCAAGGAAATGTCAGCATAGATGACGGGGCCCGACAGGGCCGAAGCCTGCCGGGGTAGCGGGATCGTCCGAAAGGGTTACCGCTGCCCTGATATATAAAGGGCTAAGGAAGGAACACGGGTGGGTTTTAGTCAGTAAGAGTCTGACACTCCCTTCTGCTCCACCCAGAGCGGGAGGGGTCATTTGATGATTTCCAATCCCGAAAAAAAAAAAAGGGGTCGGTATAGATTTTTATTTAAAAAAAAAACTTTTATTTCTTACTGTAGTCAAACAATTTGGGACGACATATTAACTGTCGTCCCAAATTGTTGTCCCTGTTTTATCAAAAACGTAATTTAATTCCAATTATAATCTACAGCATCGACTCGATTTCTGCATTTACTTGTACTCAAATATCAGTTGGTCCGCTAGAGTTCTTTGAGCCATAAAAGAAACAGTTTTGTGAATCAAAATAGTTTTTGTAAAAATTGCCCATTTTCTTGCTCACTGTATTTTTTTTTTCAGCTGTAGTCCCATTACTGTACATTAATTACAAAGTGAATACTGCAGCTTACTGTTGAAACTACCAATCATGCTAAGATATTTTTTGCAATATGAGGTAGTGTTGACCGTTAAACAAAATAATTAGAATTGTCAATAAAAATTACAGAATTTTGGATAGTACTGAAAAAAATGCGATCACCATTTAGCACATCTAACCGCTTTGCAAACGAAATCTAGTTGGGAGCTCATATCACGAATTATCTACTCAATTTCCAAATGCAATTTAGCAATCGCAATATTACTTTCTTAAAACTCTCATCAGGGCACCAATTTTGTATTATTTCCCCACGAAATCTTACCACGTCAATGACGTGTCTTGTTAACGGCAATTAATCGAAATGTCAATCGTACGGACAACATGTATTTTGACAGTTCGAACCACTTCATTGTGTCATAGAGAATACGTTAATAGCAGATGTCGTGATTAACTAAGGAATTGACATGGTTTCGTAGTAGGGATTCGTTAAGTGGTCATACTGAATTAGGGCCCAGGAGTCAATAAAATTATCGTAAGTAGTCAGGGACATTTTCATAGTTATGGACATCCAAATAGGATGTCAATAACTATGAAAATGTCCCTGACTTATGATGAATAATTTCCTTAAAGTTTCAAACCCGTGCTATACTCCGGAATTGCCCGCCAAGTTCCGTACTCTACCGGATACCTTAGCCATATTAGCCACGCGGCTAGGTCGCGAACAAACTCCAAACTCAAGCAATCACGGCGGGATTTATGCAATTGTGAGTTGTGTAAAATTAATTCTAGTAGGTATATAGTACATATAGCAACAAACATGTTTTAAATTTTATGATGATGTTTGAGCCCTCCATGTCACACAGAACTTCAACGAGGCGCATAAGGATAACCCTCGTGTATTCGAATTGATCCCCAAGGGGTTGTTTTAAAAAATCCCTCATTAGTGGGCTACAATTTATGAGGAAGATTCTGTCTCATTTTGCAATTCCAGTGGTTTGGTTCCAGCGCTGACACAACATTCAGTCAGGACGTTTTGTCTTTCATTATAAGGTGTAACAATAATGTAGAAGGTAGACTCGGATTATTAGTTAAAGGGTGGTTATTATTTTCATTAAGTATATATAATATTGTTGCATTTCAATTGGTGTACAGACGCCCAGCACATCAAGCTACTACAATCTGTCACATTTCTTTAATAGATTTTCAACTTTACCGCTAACGCATTATGGTTCAAGGTTGATTGGGAAAATTTGACAGTTTCGGGTAGCTTGACCTGATGGCGTCTGTACCTACCAAAAAAGATCAATTTGCTAAATTAAACATAACAATCGTTTAATTTGCAAATTGATATTTTCATATAATTTTCACATCGATTCCTCAAGTAATTACTTAATTCTTAGTGTACCGTGCACTTCTCGTCTTCAAAAAGAACAAACAAACATCTTTTTGATAAATACAGAAGTAAGCGGCACACTGATAAAATTTGTTGCAAATGTAACAAGACGGCCTTATACAGAAGCATTTTTAATATGGCACCGCGTAAATACAATCAGTAACCAAAGTCTATACTATAAACTCCATCCATCGATGAATTTAAAAAGGAATTAAAAAGATTCTTGTTATTTAAATGTTATTATAGTATTCAGGATTATTTAACAGAGGATTTAAGGACATGTGTGATTAGTGCACTAATTAATTATCTATTATTATTACTTTAACATTTATTTACAAATATATACATTCTCATTTAATACATGACATTTTAATCTTTTATTATTCTTGTGACATTATTATTTGCTAATATTTTATTATTATTTGCCACGGTGAAATTACCAAAATTGTGTTATTAATTATTGTTGCAAGTAATTGTATAACAATGTTGCGATACAGTCAAAGCTTGAGATTTGCATGCCTTTTTTTTGGGAGGGAAATCATGATATGACTTCTCCCGCTCTGGGCGGAGCGGGAAGGCGTGTCAGACTTTTACTGACTAAAACCCACCCGTGTTCCTTCAGTCGCCTGTGCCAGGGGCCACTGTATCTCTTTTGAACAACCCGCAGCCCTGGCAGGTATCGGCCCTAGCGGACCCCGTCAGTTTGTGCTGACATCTCTTTGAGGCGCGCGTGGAACACAACACGCCGTCGACCCGGGCCTGGTCCTTACCGGGCGGCGAGCTGCCCATTGCTCGTCGCCCGCAAACCCGCGCCTACGGTGGCCGGGAGTCGGCTGGTGACTCCCGGCGTCCAGGGCGTCTCCTGCAGTGACTAGAGGCGTGAGGACGCAGATATTGCCTTTCCCTCACGCGCTTCGCCTCCTCCTTTGCGAGCATTACTGCTTCGCAGAAGGAGGTGACTGCTTCCCATGCACTCTCGTTCCGTACCATGTCCTGGACCAGGGCCGGACGCGAGAGATCGCCGCCGCCGCCGATCGCCGCCACACGAACGCGGCGGTGCTCCGCCCATACCGGGCACCTCCACCGTATGCTCCACAGTGTCCTCCGGGCGATCCACATAGTGATGACACCCTGGCTATTTTCTCCCGCCTTATCCTGAACAGGAACCTCCCGAAACAACCGTGTCCGGTGAGGACCTGCGTCAGGCGGAAGGTGAGGGCGCCATGGCGCCTCTCTAGCCACTCCTCAAAGAAGACTTATCGCCACAATTGTGGCATGTCCAGCACTGGGTTGCGACAATCGCATTCTCCATGTCGCTATGTGATCTCGCCGGAGCTCTGTCCGCTGTACCGTGATTTCTCGCGGCAGCGGAGTTACGCCCTGGCGTTTTGCCTTCTCTTGCCACTCCCATATGTGGGCAAGGATTTTTGCCTCCAGATCCCATGGCGGTAATCCGGCAAAGCTCGCCGTCTCAGCGGAGACCGTGCGGTATCCTCGAATTATCCGGATGGCCATGACCCTTTGGGACGCGTTCAACCAGCGGGCTGGTCACCGCCACAAGGAACGCGCCCACACCGGTGCCCTGTAAAGGGCCATAGACCACCCGACCCCCGCATAGAGCCTACGGCAGGAGGCGTTTGGACCCCCTAGATTGGGCAGAAGCCGCCTCAAGGCAGCCCCGGCCCGCTCCAGCCTGGGAGCCAAACGTCGAAAATGCTCCACAAAGTTCCACCAGCTGTCGAGGACGAGTCCCAGGTACTTCATCGTCGACTCGACGCCGACGTGAACCCCTCCTACCGTTATTTGGGAACCCGACGGTGGCGCGTCCCGAGGACCATGAAAACACATGACCTCAGACTTGTGCAGGGCCACCTTGAGTCCCAATTGCCGGATCCGCTCGACGATTGTTGCAACCCCGCGCGTCGCTACTTCGGCCGCCGCCTGGTGCCGAACCTCCCCTGCGCCAGGACCAGCGGGTCGTCAGCGTAGCAAACCACGCTGACGCCGCTAGGGAGTTCGGCGCGTAGCACCCAGTCGTACCCGATATCCCACAGATGCGGCCCCAGGACCGATCCCTGTGGGACACCGCACGACATCTCTCTCCGGTTTCACTCTCCCTGGTGATCGGGGTAGATGACGGCCCTGTCTGTCAAATAGGCCTTGACAAAGTGACAGAGGTAGGTCGGCATCCCGTGATACCGGAGTGCCTCCCTGATGCAACTCCAGGGCAGGGTATTGAAGGCATTGGCGATGCCTAGGGACACCGCCGAGACAACGCCCCCCGCGGAAACCAAACTGGCTTTCCGGCAAATCCGGCCCCACCCGCACCAGCCGCCAGACAAGGCGGTTTGCAATGACTCTTTCAAAGAGATTGCCCACCTCGTCGAGCAGCACGATGGCCCGCTAAGCGGACAGAGAGTCCGGAGGGCGCCCCGGCTTCTTAATGAGGACCAGTTCCCACTTCGTTGGATGACTGGGAAGACTTCCAACGAAGTGGGAACCGGCCTCTCTCCAATCATGCGCTTTGTAGCCCCCTTAGTCGAGGCCCGAGACCCTCCAAAGCCAAAACAATGCCAAACAAGGCTTTTCCAGGTAACCCGTCGGGTCCTGGGGCGGTATTTTGGCATTCAGCCTACGTACCGCGACTCTCAGCTCTACCTTGGTCACCACCGGAGCATCGTCGTCGTCGCCGGTGGTGTGGTCCACATCTGGCACCGCAGGAAGCGGAGCCATGGGCGGGAGAGTAGGTTCCTCACGCGAAGGAAAGATAGCGTTCACCACGTCCTCCACGAGCTGGGGCCGGAGACTATGCGTCAGCAGGGGAGTCCATGGGCGGAGTTTCTTCCGCACCACCTTTTAGGGACGTCACCACGGGTCTCTGTTCAGAGTCCCCAGCGACTCCTCGCGGGCCAGACCGCTGGCCCGCAGGATCTCCGCTCTGAAGGTGGTCTTCGCCGATCTGTACCCCTCGTACAGCTCCGCCTGCATGGCTTCCGTATCCGGAGGGCGGATACGGAGCCTGCAGTGCCTGGTGTACCGATGTCGCGATCCTCGCGCAGAGACGTCAGCTCCGGCAATCACCAGTACACTTGGCGCCGGGCGCGTCAGGGCTGGACCCGGGGCATTGCCACGTCGCATATTTCGGATACGGCCTTTCGGAACCACTCCGCGTCATCGTTGATGTCAGCAGGCCTGTCCGGTGGTGACACCTAGGCCTGCACGATCGAGGCTTCCAGGAGGAGCACCCGGTCCAGCTACTTCAGCGCCCACCGCGGACCACCCTGGGCCTGTCGGACCGGCGCGCTCGAGGTCTGGGCGGAAACGTCGAACCGGAAGTACCGGTGGTCGGAATAAGTCTCCACCTCCTCCATGACGCGCCAGTTGACGACATGCGGTGACAGAGCGGGGCTGGCGATCGAGATGTCCACTACTGATTCACCCCGCATCCGCACGCATGTTGGGACCGAACCCCGGTTTAGGACGACCAGGCCTGTCTCCAGTCCTCCATCATCCTGCCCCGTGTGTCCATATGCTGGGAACCCCAAGCCACATTCTTAGCATTGAAGTCCCCAAGGCTCGTCCTCGGGACTTCAATGCACGGGGAGGGAACGGAACCCAACGACGACGAAGATTTGCATGCCTCAAGGCCGTAACATGGTTGGATTATGCTCAATTTTTTTGAGTTGAATTTAAAAAGCTAATGGCAAGTTTAGTCCATGAAAGCACCAAATAAGCCCACTAAATGCAAATTTCCTTTCGCTTTTCAATTTACAGGTTAGTAGTTTTATGTTGTATGTTTGTTGACTTTAACAACTATGTACACATATTTATAGAATTATAATCATTAAAATCATCAATACCTACCTAACTCTCTAAGTTCAAATTACCTTTCCATGAAATCATGACATTTGCTGCCATTTCTGACTACTAAATAACGTTCAAAATCTAGTCGCAGGCTCATCTCGGCGACAAACAAATGTCAAAAACTTGTCAAAAATGTAGAGAAATTAGAGGAATTTTTGACAGATTGAGACTATGAACGTTCTTATAATTACGATAATTGCCCCTTAGATTACTTCAATGTTTTTTTCAATAGCCTAATAGATAAGAACTTCAATCATGAACCTTAATTTGTTTTAGACTGTAGATCTTCAGAGAGATCAAGTTTTGACATGATGTTTTGATTTAAAATAACCTACTTAGTTGTAGTTGGTAGGTAGTAGATACCTATTTGATTTTCATATTTGATATGTACAATTTCAAACCCATGTAAGTAGATACCTACACTTTCAGTTTAATTAAAACAACAACATAATCAAATGAATAAATAGATACAACAAGTTGTTTGTTAAGGAGCTCACGACGTCAATAGTTTTTTCTTCTTTATAAGTATCTAAATAAAATTTAAATTTTTAATTTATAAGATTATTACAAGCATGATTTACCTAATTAGGATGAGTCCTCGACAATTTTTGTCACGCCATGGCAATAAATCAAATAAACAGTTTCAACGTAAATAAAATGGTAATATTTTTCTATATCTACCTTTTTATTTTAATTGTGTTGTATTTGTACTTACAAAAATTAAACGAATCTAAAGGATTTTCATGGCGATTTCTAGGGTACCTACCTAAATGTATAAATCAAGAGTCTAAGCAATTAATGAATCTCAAAAATGATTTAATATCATTCCATAAGTGCACAGGAAGTTGTGTCGAGTTTTCGACAACCGCAACTTGTTGGACGATAAAATACGCGTTGGGCACGCCGACGGGCGCGCGGCTTCTTATGAATAAATTATAACTTGGCGGCAGGTGGAATGACCTGACACAAAATGTTTTGATGGAATTGTTTTAATTGGACGTTATCTGGCCTCAACTATCGCACCCGATACTTCGTTACAAAAATATGAATTTTGTTGCCTGACGCTTCACACCAACGTTCGCATTTAATTATAACTTCATTGTTGCATCTTGATATTGGTTTAAAACAAATAACTAAGCGGAAAGACCGCGATTAATTGTAACTCATTTGATAAAGCTATTATAGTGTTTAACGGCTTGTCGGATACCTAATAACATGTGGCTTTTAAAGAATAGAAGCCCGAGACGACAAGGCTGAAAAAAATAACTATGAACCGTTTAGTCACCTACAATCATGAATGACGATCCAAGTCAATCCTTGATAAGTAGGTATTCAAATTAAATTGGGAAAACAAACAATCTTTGTTTTTGTAACATTTTTAATGTGTAAACATCTGAAAAAAAACTGATCAAGTGCGTGTCGGACCACGCACAATGAAGGGATGATTTATCCCAAGAACAAACTTAACTTTGTAGTTTGTAGTTTAAAAACATATTCTCATATACATTTCAGCTGCAAATATTAGTTTATATGCACAATATGGAGAGATTTACCATGTTATTTAAGACCATAGAAGGTATAGGTTTTTCTATAAATTATGAATATAGGACAATATATTCTGTATTTTTTAGAATGGTCAATTTTCATCTCTCGAATACTGGTACTCAGCTGCAGCCGGTTAGATTGGAAGCTGACCCCAACATAGCTGGGAAAAGGCTAGGCAGATGATGATGATGGTAAATTTTCATCTATTTCTTCAAGAGCTTTAAAACTATTTATTTTAACATTATGAAAAAGTATTTAAAACTCTCACACCCTTTCATTTGGATGTCACACGGTAAAATATGTAAAATATAAAACTTAAAAAAATATATATTAGCGTCCCAAAAGTGGACATTCAAAATTATTTTATTTACGCTACACATCCATGTTTGGGTGACAGAAATTCGTACGTGTACCAAATTCTAACATAATCAGTCCATTAGATTCGGAACAAAATGGATGTGATAGAAACAGACACACGAGTGATCTACCAAGGGTTCCATTTTTTCTAAAAATCCGGCCAGGAGCGCGTCGGGCGCGCATAATTAGGATTCCGCACCAAACTACACTGAGCAGTCTATAGAACAGTCGCTGGTACGTCGTAATTACTGTTTTGACCGATATTAATATACCTGCGGCATTTAGGTACTAAACTAAACATCTAAGTGATAGCGTAGTGTCAAGGAGTAAAATTAATCTGCACTATATATTTGACCGAAGTGCGTTTATTCATTTGATAAAGATTAATACTGCATTGGTGAAAAGCTTTGTAAGTAGGTATTTTTTTTGTTTTTTGTCAGCAAATACTTTTGCAAATAGTTATAATTTTCTATATAATAATATATAGTAAGCCTGTATTATCCCACTGCTGGGCAAAGGCCTCTCTCCAATCTTTCCGTCGATTCCGGTTCTGCGCCAGTTGTTGTCAATTCCTAAGAAAGACATCCAAGTTGTCCCGCCATCTCCTTCATGGTCAGCCGCGACGCTGCCTCGCGGTGTTAAGGCACGTACCCTGTGTTTTACGGGCTCATCACAACATCACATCATCAACATTTAAATTTATACGTTGCAAAGATCTCTAGAAACATCTCTGTATCAGACGGACAGAAAAGTGATCTTTTAAAGGTTCTATTTATCTTTTGGTCCTAAAAATACTAGTCGGTATACCGTAATCTAGACGCCTCATATAGTTAGGATGCTTGAATATGAATGTATGATAGAACAATACCGTAACTAGTGGCGTGACTCATCAGGGTCCAAAATCTCACGGCAGACAAAAGCCTCATGACCAAAAACATTAAAAAAATTAACAATTGGGTTATGGTTGAAAAGGGCAGAGAACGATGGCGAACGCAAAACTCTGAGACCTTTGTCTATATCAATATATAACTAAAATGATATAGATTACTTACGTTAGTCAAATAAATATACCTATGTACTGATTAAGGTAATAAAGAGGCTTTAGAAATTATAATTATACGCAATAACAACCCGTCTAGGTAGGTATAATAATTACAAAATATAATAGTAATTATAAAACCCACATGGACTGAGTAGGTATGCGGGTCTATGTAACATAGAAGGTGAATGTCAAGTGTAGGTATGTTCACGTCTGATTCGGAAGGGTTGTCGACATAATCATCTACGCGAAAGGTTCTTTCAGTTCAATGAAATAATCTCCTGGCTCTACTACTGCCGCGTTATGCCAGGGTCCTTCTACCGAGCATTTCCGACGCTTGGCCCCCAAACTGGAACGGACCGGGGCCGCCTTAAAGCGGCTCCTGCCCAACCTGAGGGGGCCAAACGCCTCCTGCCGGAGGCTTTACGGGGGGGTCGTGCGGTCCATGGCCCTATATGGGGCCCCGGTATGGGCGCGTTCATTGCGGCTGAGAGCCGCACACTACCTGAACGCGCCCCAAAAGGTAGTAGCCATAAGGCTTATCCGGGGATACCGCACGATCTCGGGCGAGGCAGCAAGCCTCCTTGCCGGACTGCCACCATGGGATCTGGAGGCGATAGTCCTCGCGCGCCTGTATGACTGGCGCGCGGAGGCACTACGTCGGGGGGAAACTCCGCACCCGCGGCAAATTGCTGCCGAGCGGACGGACCTCCGGCGCGGTCTCATGGTGGAATGGAAGGCGCGACTATCGCAACCCAGCGCAGGGCACACCACGATAGCGGCGGTAAGACCCCTCTTTGAGGAGTGGCTAGAGAGGCATCACGGCGCTCTCACCTACCGCCTGACGCAGGTCCTCTCCGGACACGGATGTTTCGGGGGGTTCCTGCACATCATGAGGCGGGAGGAGACGCCCGGGTGTCACCACTGCGAGGATCGCCCAGAGGACACGGTGGAGCATACGGTGGAGGTCTGCCCCGCTTGGGCAGAGCACCGCCGTGTCCTCGTAGAGGCGATCGGCAGCGGCGGCGACCTCTCGCGCCCGGCCCTGGTGCAAGCCATGGTCCGGGGCGAGAGGGAGTGGGAGGCGGTCACCTCCTTCTGCGAAGCAGTCATGCTAGCGAAGGAGGTGGCGGGATGGGCGAGGGAGAGATCCTCACGCCTCAGCCGCCGAGGGAGACGCTCCGGGCGTCGGGAGCCGCGTGACGACTCCCGGCCACCGTAGGCGCGGGCCTGCGGGCGGAGAGCAATGGGTAGCTCTCCGTCCGATCAGGACCAGGCCCGTGCCGGACGGCGTGTATGTGTTCCACGCGCGCCTCAAAGAGATGTCAGCGTAGTTGACGGGGCCCGACAGGGCCGAAGCCTGCCGGGGTAGCGGGATCGTCCGAAAGGGTTACCGCTGCCCTGGTACATAAAGGGCTAAGGAAGGAACACGGGTGGGTTTTAGTCAGTAAGAGTCTGACACTCCCTTCTGCTCCACCCAGAGCGGGAGGGGTCATTTGATGATTTCCCATCCTGAAAAAAAAAAAAAAAAAAAAGGGTCCTTCTACAATTTCTCACGTCTTATGGAGCAGAACTAAATTCCTACATCGAAACCACTATTTATGTAAATTATCATCTCATCATTTCTTCGACCTGAAAATAACTAAGTATTAAAAATAACAAATTGGTGAAGGAAACAAAGCAATAGCTAATATTTTAATATCATTAAACTATGTTTTTGGTTACGAAGGATAGCTGCGCAGTGGCAATACATTCCGTCTTATTGCAAAACACGGTTTATTCTTCAGACCCAGGCTTAAACCATGGACCTACTTAGTACTACTACTACGAATGTCAAACTTAATTCCGACTACGGTAACGTTCTTAACAAAACTGACTACTTAGTATCAAGTTGTTAGTTTTGTAGTTAAATAACTAATTCAGTCACAGTAACGTTCTTATTACCAAAAATGTTTCGATGGTTTAAACAATGTCAAAAGAAAAACCTAGGGGCCTAAAAAGGCCACTTTGGCGGAATCATAATAGTTTAACAATATGAATCATATTAAAAATCGTAAAATGGTCACAAACTGACAATTCATAAATGATCTGTGTGCAATTCATATCACGCAATTCACCTGTTTGACTGTTTTTAATTTGTATGGAAATTCGTAAAATGGTCTACCAATGTTTACACCAAATATGATTCTGATATGAAATGGATTGTAGGTGATTAAGCTATTATGTGTACCTAACCATTTTACAAAAATTAGAGGAATTTCTAACGATCTGCTGGGAATTCAGGAAATGAATAGCTTTTAGAGGTATTGCTTAAAGTGACCTTTTTAGGCTTTGGTTTTGTGATAAGCCCGATAATGTTTTTGGCTCAAAATTCGTTTTCTTTATTACTCTAATGGACAAATGTCTGATATATATTCAATAATTTGTATCGAAACAAATTGGAATTTGTATAAATACAGGGGGGTAATTCAGATGGGTCAGCAAGAACAGCTAAGTATCTCAACCGTTGTAGCTACATGGAAACGTTCTTAGGAGATCATCCGTACGTTTTGGAGCAAGACAGATCGACATATAATTGTATATCTCATCAGGATTTCGGCTACGGTGACATTTTCTATTATTTTTTAGGTAACTGAAGACTGCAAGCAATGTTACAGCGATACAGCATATTTTCCGATTAGTTTTGATCCGAACTGTTACAACAGCATTTTCATTGTTTTTCTTCAGATCTGCAAAGGCAGCCGCAAGTGCTCTTTGGACAAAATGTATTGGTAAGGTTTCACAATAACATCATTAACCGATACGTAAAAAACGACAAGCTTTTTAACAAGATGTTCGTCTAACCACAAACAAGCTTTCGTTTACCACGCTTTGTGGCACCGGATTAAGTACTAACAGTTCACTCGCAATAAATTCCAGAAATGATTTATCAATATACTTACCTACTGTCAATACGAATCAAACTAAGATAGCTTTAGCCAGAATTAAGTTATGTTAACTTCTACATGACCCTTGAACAGAAAATTACGTTTTGCAACATATGATAAGGGTCGCACGCCATTATCAGTTGCATAGGTATTTAAGCAGATCGTTAGCACGCAGATCCCTGAATACCTAACGAGTTCCAAAGACCATTATCTCTAAGTTCATGTCCACTCGTGTACACTCAACTACACGATAATTATATAATTTTCGTAGTTCGTCAAGCGCCTCGAGAATGAGGCACGCATTCATTAGACTCTCCGGAAGTCCGTCGCGTGCTTCCATCGCCGATAGCCCATTGAATTATTTATACTTTTAATATTGTAATTATTATACACCAGCGGTCTGCCTTATTATCATTTAGGTTATTATATTAAATGTTATAATAACGCTCACACAGAAAGGTTATACATTTTGATAAGGAGATAACGTCCACTGTCAGCGTTTAATGAGCGTTTTCGTTTATACCGATCGACGCACTCGCACACTCGAATGCTAATTCCGTAGTCGGCAACTTGTTGTTTATAATATTACACGCGACGAATGAATTCTTTAACAATTTGTACTCGTTTGTCGAACTTGACGATCTCATTTCGATACCGAATGTTATAAAGTGGTCGCTGGTACCTACACGAATATCATTGGTTTTTTTTTAACTTTACACCAGTCTGCAAAATTCTTCGCTAGCCTTATCATTGTTAAGATAAATTTTTTTTTTCACTAACCTTAAGATCTTGCACTGTCACGAACTTTATTGGCAAAAATTCGGTACTAATCAATAGCAATATTTTATAAGTACATTACCTACAACCTACCTGCCTACATATCCAGAACCATAGCTAGAAGTTTAGTTTGACACTTTTAAGTTAATACCTAGTTTTAACATTGACGTTCTTACCACATTTTCTCTTAAGAGACCATTTCGGTAGGTTTAAAACAATAAAGTAGGGTTTTTACATACCTATAGGTGCGTAGGTACATAGGTTACTTTCTCTACCTACTACTGAGTAAGAACGTATTAGATTGGTAGTTTGGTCATAATCATTACATATTTTGCAGTCTGCAGGTATTTTAAAATTCAATATGCGTTTTGGCGTACCTATATGAAATTTATTCGGGCTTGCACAGTCCAGCCGAGTGTGGCACAGCTGCACTATAGTATAGAATTTCATTAAAAATTACCGGTTCTTAAGTAAAATAATGCGGGTAGACGGTTCGTTGGCAAATGGCGGACACACGTGTCCAAGGAAGTACTAGCTAAGGCCACCTGAACGCTAAACTAGTGGATTTTCTCACGGTGTGGCAGTAAAAGGGTATAACGCATTAAAACACAATGGGAAAAACTAGTAACAGCACTTAGCTGTCCGAGACCAAGTGGCCCGTGTCAAGTTTCGACTGTTGAACGATCGTGTAGTGGACAAATTATATTTTAAGTCGTTCAAAAAACAGACAGCATTAATTAGAAGGAATAGATAAAACAAAAGTTAAAAAAATGCTTGTATAAAATGCCTGGTAAGTTGTTAACTCTTTACAATGAAGATAAGCAAAAAAGTGGTATTTCTATGAGAAACCTCTGTCATTCAATGTGAAATATACTTACTTACCGATAAAAATAATTATTAAAACTTATGCACAAACCTTCACGACATCAGGGAAAAAATGCATATCTAGTTGTCGTGGAATTAATGAACATGGAAGCTATAGTTATTAAATAGTATGCTCATTTAATTTATTCTAGGAACAATAATTACACAGGATAGTAATTCGCAAAACAAGTCGCAAATGCGTGCTTGATGGTATTTATAAAATTTATTTATCAAAATGTTGATCAGGACTTTGAATTTCACGTAGTTATGTAATATGCATTTTAATCACCGTATTTAGATACTGCTAGTTAGCATTATTTCGGAGCTAAGTATTAGTTCTAAAATTACGCTAAATTTATATTTATCCTACCATTTGTCACAAATCGACCAAATTGATGATGAATCGATCAAACCGCACCAAATTGTCATTATGAGGTTGGTAATTAGGCTAAACTGATTCAACTCATCATTTTTCGAACGTCAGTGTCTACCTTAATATAACATATAGGTAAGTTTTGCCGACAGTCACGGTGGTGGCACCCAAAAAATAAAATAATTCCCATCGGTGCGGTACTCAAATGATATTGCTAGCAGTTGAGATTTTAAACAACGTCTGGTTAAAACAGAACAAGAGTGTTGTGACAGGGACTACTTGTTAGATCCTAGTTGGGGTTGGTTAGGTACTAGATTAGGTCAACCTGGGGGTTACCATACCTATTTTTTTTGTTTCAAAGCTTCCTCGCTTAAAAATTCGGAAATATCGAACCATGTTGGCTTTCTTCTTTGTTTGATAAATGTGTAGCTGTCGCATTTCAAAGCATAAACTACAGGACTGTAAGAAATTTCGAAAGGCATCATAGAGGAGGTTTTTCCTGGGCTATGTAAGCGACGCAACTAGCGTAAGAACTTTTTGCTACAAACTTTTTAATAATATGTTAAATACTTTTCCTTTTTAGCCGTCAAATTGATGTGCACATGTTTTTTGAGTCTCTGTCATCGTTCTTTGAAAACCAAATGTAATATTTTTTCCCTTTATTTTGTAATTAAAGTTGTTCATTCGTTTTCTCTACAAATTCTTCTATTTCGAGTCTATTAAGACCAATACAGTTGGAACCCGCACTCTTATTCAATCTCAAACGTTCAATACCTATTTGACAAAAGTGTAATGTCATGAGATTTAGTAAGACATACACACCAACTGTAAACTGTTACAGTTGGTGTAAATCAAAAAGTAACAGTTTACTTTGACCAGCCGTGCACAAGACCACATCACCTGCATGAGTAGCACAACCCAGTTATCTAATGTAGAAAGATTTCTACGGCGCGATGTCAAAAATGAAAACCAAAAATGTAAAGTGACATTTTTGGTTTTCATTTTTGACATCGCGCCGTATACATATTATAGTAGTAGTTAGAAATGGCCATGCTACTCGTGCTGCTCTGCAAATTTTAATCGTAGGTTAAATTAGAACAGCGTCAAGCTGATATTCATTTAAGAATGTTTTTTGGTGTTTGCGCCAGGTGTCCAAATTGGTGACCGGCGCCAACAGCAAAAGCACTAGATACCAAAATTTAAGCACAAGCACAAGCGAGTACCAACGCCGTCAGTGGAGGTTCATCTTAAAATATATAATTATTAAAATATGAGGAATCAGGAACAAATGTTAAAAAATACGTTGATTATAAAAAAAAAAACAATTTCTTGGCGTCGCTGTAACCCCGCGCTACTTATTTATAATCGCCCAAGTGAGAGTCCGACTCGCGCACTAAGGGTTCTGTACTACCAAAATAGTGATATTATAGTCGGTAAACTATTATCTCTGTTTTTTATTTTTTGTTTTAAGGTAGAGTAGTACAGATTGTAGTGCATAGGTAATGCAGTACAATCTGTCCAAGTTTGCTGCAACGAGTCGCTAGAACGTTAGAAAGTTATGCTATCGTGACCAAATTCAAAGAATCGCCTAACCGATGCAGCATTGATGAAATCGCTAAATCGCCTATCGCCGATACTACAAGTATCGTGTCTGCCGCGGCTCTATTAAACTCTATAATACGAAAGCTTACTTAAAGAGAACTGTCAAAATGTTGACAACATTAAATATAAGGTATTAGGTACGATGATTTTGAAATCATCAACTTATATCATCAAAATCCGACACATCAAGGACCTAAAGCATGATGAATAATATTCATATGATAAATAAGATAAATATTTGAAACAGACTTTAAGTATATCGAATGCCATTATTTCCATCAGTGATATTGATCCAAGGGCAATATTAATTTATGAACTAACGACATGAAGGCTCCTTGTTTAACTTTGTACTTTGTGAGCGATTTCATCAAAGGGTCTCTTTAACAAGTAGGTGAATGTATTATCCCTTAACTAAAATTTATCGATGGACCATCAATATTGGTTACATAATATGTGTGTCAGTAATTTTTTATTAATTTTGTTTGTATTTATGACATCACGACATATCTGACATTATTAATGTAAAGATCTTACCAGGAGATTTGCCGCGAACATTGTACCTACTAATGTTTCTTGCACGTTTTACTTTCAATTTGGTGTTTAATGATTTATATCAGAACACCAGTGGTAATACATTCGTTAATTTGCTTTCTTCAAGTTTTTTTGAATGTGCTTATTATGCGGCCACTGTGTTCACAAACATTAACTGACATTTTTAAGTCACGCTAACTTTAAGGCTCGCTATAAACGAATTTCAGTGGACGTATATTATATCGTAGTAATGCTTACAGTGGTTTGTTTTACTTGCAACAGAGAGTATCTAATGTTGAGAAGGTATTGTCATTTAAATTCAATATAAGTAACCTACCCAACTCATCTGACCATTGTAATTACATTATAAATGGCTGAATGGACCCAATTATGATAACACTACTGTTAAACAATCAAAACATTAGGTAGCAGGCTAACTACAGAAAATTGCAAACGTGTAAAGATTCATCATAAATATCCATTTACTAAGAATAATACGAATACTTGTTACACAGGATAACATTTAAAAAAGGGGGGTTTAGAATCAAATGGTGAATTCATGGTTACAGTTTGCGCACAGGTTAAACTTAATTCCTATATTATTAAAAAAAGAGGTCACTAAAATGATAAATGATAATGCATGTGATAATAATTGGTATCTGGAGTTCTAGACTTGACTTTCCTTCAGTCCTGAATATTGACCTTATCCAGTAGGATCGAGTTCAGAATTTTCAGGTCTACATTTAAAGCAACTTGTTTCGTTTACCTAGATGGTATGGTGTTTGTTGGCCCGATATGGTTGGAAAAAAGAGTAAAGTACCTATAGTGAAGCTTCAAAGGAAACATGGGTGCCATTGGCCCAGCAGTAGTCATAAACATGGAATGATAAAAAAATAATTACAATTATTTGATATTAGGGATAATATATTGAACCGGGAGAGGTCGATACTAAATATACCTATCGAGACCTTTTCTATAGAGAAGCGTTCGCGAGAGATAAATTTCACGTTTTTTTAGGGCTCTTAAAAGTTGAACTCCTAATCCAACCAATGAGATCACTCTAGTTACGATATCAACTGATATCTACACCGAGTATACGAGACGCTCTATAGAGCAGCCGTCATTATTGCATTATTTCCGTTACTTCCATCGCTTCATGAACACCTACATATGTTTATGCTTTCCTGTTATCTACATGATGTTATAATAAGGTAAGTATTAGTAATGACATCATAAGATGTAATGTCCGGTCATAACAAAGTAAGTAGGCCCGGGCCCGGGCGACTATTAAAGGATTCCCCTCGAAAAAATAAATGGCTCTTAGGTATTAGCCTGCATTAACAGCATCCTAACTTCTTAACTAATATTATAAATGCGAAAGTAAGTTTGTTTGTTACGCTTTCACGCTAAAACGGCTGAACGAATTTATATGAAATTTAGCACATGGGTAGATCATGACCTGAGGAAGGACTTAGGCTACTTTTCATCCTGGATCTCAGACAAAGTCGCAGGCAACAGCTAGCGGCCAGCGGGCAGCTTAGTGTCCAATAATTGGAGTTACCACTCCTGCAACTTAGCTTGATTTTGTCGATTTCAATTTATATTCTTTATTTGTTTTATTCAAATCTAACTTGAAATCAGTAATATTCCCAACATTTAATTTATACAAAAATGCAATTAATTCCACACAAATGGGAGGGCTAACCGTTCACAAGATTGTCCACCTACAACGAATAAATCAAACAAGTCGCTTCATTATAATCGGAAAGGCTGTAAATCGGATCTTGGGCGGCATTGTTTATTGATGGAAAAGATACTTGACTCTACTTCCGTCTTTTTTACTAAGTAGGTACTTAGCTTTGTTTCAAATATTTTTATTTTAAATTGAGAACCCATGCATGAATACCGTTATTCCTACCTATTCCTACCTACAGATACAAGTACCTACCTATATAGAAACTATAGAAAGGACACAATACTTGTTGGGGTGAGATTAAGATAAACTAAGATTAAAGATTATAAAAATAGCTATATTTCAGTAATACAACAAATACAACGATTAAAACTAATGAGGTGAAAGAGATGAGATTGAGTCGCGCCCGATATGCTATCCGAAAGCGTACTGACTATTTTACTGTAGTGCATAAAATATTCAAGGCAGAGAGCGCGATTTCGCAATTACGCTGACATGTTTATTATTGTTCGGTGATTGACCCGAACAATACTAAAGTCTAGTACTAAAGTCTGATAATATTTGCAGTTAAATAAAACCTACCTAAGCTCTTAAGTCTCCACAAAAGGGAAGTTGAAGTGAAACATAGTCAACACAGTGGCTAAGCGCATTAGTAAGTGTTACACCGCGGCTCTGCAAAAGAGGTTAAAAAAGCGTTAAAAAAACTAGTTAAACTGGTTGTTTACATCGAATTATTAATGCAGCTAGCTAAACAATTAAAAATGAAAATTACTATTTAGGATATCGGAATGGGTTATGAGATCTAAGCTCTCTACTCTGTCTAATTACCACAGCTATACTATCAGATTTATTGACAGACAGTTTTGATAGACAATTATCGATAAATAAAGATTCGGCTACCAAATGGCCATAAGTAAGAAGATATCGACTTAGTCGTACAATAAAATGTTTAATTATATTGATCAATCAACTCATGCGCAGTCTGAGTGCAGTAATTTGACAAAATGTCTTTTCTTTGAAATTACATCCATAACATTCGACCTTCACACAGTGGCTACAAGATACTTTCTTCAGGATGACTGAAGTAACTACCTTTGCTGTTTTCACTTTCGCGTCCTCTGCTGATGACAGTTTCGGTATCAACTGCTCAAAGATTTATCTTAATCTACTGCTTAAAATCGACACAATCTACTATTTAACAATTTGCTGACGCCATCGACAATCACAAAAAGCTTTATGATTCGCAGGTACACGTAACACTTTTAGTATTAGGAACTTCGCTATTTTTCATTTATTAAGTGTACTCAATTGTGTTTATGTCGGAACAAAGATTAGTTTGAACACACAAAGCAACGAATATTGATTCATACTGAAAATACTTTATTATGTTTATATCTGTATTTTTTCGTTAGCAATCACGATCCCTTCCAAATATGGGTTGACTATGTGAGCGCCACGACCAAACCTATCATTAACGAAGCCTGAAATGACAAGTTACGTTCGATAATTACCTTCGTAGGGGGGTGCACTTATCTTTAGTTTAATGTGTTTGTAATAAATAGAACGGAAAGTTGACATGTCAAGGATTTTTCAATCCTTTTTATTTGTCTACTTTCTATTTGATCGATAATGGAAGTAAATAACTGAGTTACTTTACTAAGGTAGATAATAATACTCTTGATAATTCATAAGAAGAGCAGTTTCAATTCAGCACCCGGCCACCTCGAAGTCTTGCGTTTCACTTAGTGTGTATCACCTTGAATCACGCGCCCGTTAGGGAGAGTGAAACCAACTCGACAATAATATTGCGTGACAAAAACTCGTGTGAACACGTAGCGAGTGAATTTTACATAAGTATTTTATTTTATATCAAATTGATATGATGTAAATTATATTCTCTGTTCAGTTTTTTGTAAACAATAGAGCATTCCGTACTTGTTATTGTAATGTTCTTAGATAAATAGAATGCCAACAATCGTTGATAAATAGAGATTCTCACTTCTTTTGTTGCAAAAAAAAATCGATAACGGCAACGGTGAGCGCTTCGTTAAATAGTTTTTAACTACATAGAACGCTTTAGTTCTTCCAACCATACTTTTTAGTTGTATCAGTTAACAAAACAATACACTTGTACTTTACAAACGAAATTATTTTAGTTTACTAGTACATGACTGTTTGATGTAGTGTGAAATATTTATCTATACCTACATATACCTACCTAGAGTTTTAAGATATCAGTTATATTTTTAAGTATATACCCGATTCCGTTAGGAGGTTTTTTATATTGTGAACTGAGATTAAGTCGGCAGATGTGATTAAAAGTAAAAATTCTAGTGGAAACATTCATTAATGTGACCAATAATTATATTTGTGAACCTAGCATGTTTACCCGATGCCTCTAGATGCTTACCTAGCTATTATATGGCATCTACGTCGTGCGAGCGTGAAAATGAAAGAAAATAGTAGGAAATTATAGAATGTTACTCGAACCACTATTCAGTGAATGTGCTGCTTATTGCCTTGTGCGAACCACTACTTAGCGGAGTAAATGTGTTGATAGCGGCCTGTAATTACCTGTCTAGGAGGCAGAACCTGGGTTCCTACCTTCTGGGTTCCTCACCTCATAGTAAATCTTTAACATGGGGCTTACTGATATTCAACATTATTATATTGGTCAGAATTGTGAAAATTTCGACGATCGTTCGAATTAATTTATTATTATTATTATCGAATCCGAAAACCCGTAAAATTTTCCGAGAAACACATAAACGTGATCGAAACAACGAAATAGATTTCCCATAAAGGTGTTGCTATATCATAAAGAACAAGGATTTTCCGGTATCATCGATATCAATTCTAATACAAAGCCAATAACCGATTCAAACACCAATAACAGTTCCATGTTTCAGCGAAGACATCGTTGTAGAGACGCGAATGTTGCGGTGAATGGCGCTCTTACTCGGGCAATTAAGCATAACAGCAGTACCAGGCCCCGGGCACCTTGCCACATGGCAGCAGTCTCGAATCTCGTTTTATATTGAAACTGGTCTAACCCGCGATGTTAGACATATCTCTAGCGTAGCTCCGGTAGTTGGGTGAAATACACTACTCGTATATTAGTACGAGAAGGAACGATTTATGGTTTGTGGATATTGGATAATCAGCCTGTTGTTATAAGTTCCTATAGGGTTTAACAAAATTGGCGAAGTAAAAGAGTAAGTTTTGATAGGACATCAATGATATTTTGATAACCAAAGTATTGAATACTCATTGATAAACGATGTTCGTAACCCAGGCGACAAGTGGAACTCAAACTATTTAAATGCAGCTATTATTTTTGTGTTTTAAGTTTAAATGGACGATTTTATTGGAAAAAATACGATCAAATACGCAATGCAGGTATAATTTTGATATACTTACTTTTTTTCAAAGGTAGGTACTTATCCTTAATGTCCTGCTACATCACTTCTTAAAATACTAAACATTACTTTGGTTTGGAATTATTTAAGTAGGTTCATAATATTAGTTTGTTTCCAAACAATTTTAACTCCGCTCACACACACAGCATCTTTTAGTTAAGGACTTTAAAAGCTATCAGAAGTTAAAGTGAATACTTATGTGAATTGATTGGGAAGCAAATGAATGAACTACAAATAACGACTTACGCTCTGGATAAAATACCTAAATAATGCCGATCCCTACCTACCTGCCAAATGAATGGTGTAACATGCAGGTTATCAAACGCTGATTCTTTTTTGATAACTTGCATAATACACCACTAATTTGGCAAAGATTTTGTTATCAATCCAAGTTGTGAACAGCGGAAGATGTTATCATCGAATTGCGATATATGGGACCAATGTAAATATCAGAGCGTATTAGCACAGATTACTGAATGTATTAGCTCGTCGGTCTGAGATTTACAAAAACGAATTGACCGAATGAGAGATAAAAACGGACTGACTGAAAAAGAAATGATGACATTGGGATTTCCCCAGATTATTATATACATATAAACATTTGGATAACGAAGGAGATTATTATCCCGATAACAATAGGAGGTGTATCAGCAACCAAATTCGATTAACACTCCAGTTTTTTATATCATAATTACTAAGCTAAATATTTGATTAACATCAGAACAGAAATAAAATTAAAATAATATTAACAATCAAATCTTCATGAAATGCTGAAATAGAATGTATCGAATTTTGTGTACATCTAGATGATGTTAGCCTCAAACTTACTGTATTAATCGACTTTTGCCACCGACCGTAAAACTAGTACTGGAAATTAAATGAAGTAATACTTTAATGAGGGGAAAATAAAGAAGCATTCTTCAAATTCAACGAAGAAAAACTTAAATAAAAACGATGAAGAACTATTTAAAATTTGTAAAATACTTCCGGTTCATATCAAAAGTAAACTAAATATCTTGACTGAACAATTTAATAATGAATATCACAAGGAGGAACGTAGGCATATGTGCCCAACTCGTTTATCTAAAAAGAAGACACTTGTTGTTCTTATGGTCACAATTTACTTTGGTAAGCGCACAAGAAAATATGTGGTACCGTCGTTATTGAATGAGACACCCTCACAGCTGATAAGTATCGCATGTCAAATGTTAAAACTATCTTAAAAAACATTAACTGAAATTGTGTCCATAGCTGATTTTGTATCTGTGCACAATTGCAATTTTCCATAGGTGTAAAATTTATTTCTGTAATTCACTTCCCTTTTTTTTCTCTTAATTTTATAAGTTAGTTTATAGTAAAAATCGAAATTTGTTATAATGATATTGTGAAACGAGAACAACTGCCGACAAACTGTTTTGCGGTTTGGCCGATTTTTATATGTTATTTTTATACAGATTTTGATTACTTAGACAAAAAAAAAAAATATGAAAATTCTACGTATTTCATTTGCTAAATAAAGAATACTTAATCTTTATTATAGTCGCTTATTGTGTCTGTCTGTGTGACCGCGATGTTGTTTTAAACTACGCAGCGGATTTCGATACGGTTTTGTCATCATTTAGAGAATTTATCCTGGAAGGTTCATTAACATTAAACACACACGAATAAAGAAATCTCGATTTTTTTTCGAGTCATAAAAATCGTGCTGCTATGCGGCTCGCTCTTTCAATATAATAGGTAAATTAAAACAGTTGATATTTGTTTGTTTTTTTAACAGAAGGTGCAGCCTCCGCTTTTGTAACTATACCCTACTACTGCCAGTGCTCCAAATACATGTACTTATGATGAACCTACCCTTATTCTGTAACACACTCCTTTAAAGCTTTTGATACTACAACATAATCCCTTGGCTATATGTCATGAGTCAAGGGGTTATGTCGTAGTACCAAAACAATCAGTTTGAAAAATTCTTAGCTTCGACTGCAAAATGACGCAAGGATTTTTGGATTGTCTAAATGAAATGGCTTGACTGTGCTCTGCAATTAGGTTAGTCCTCTGCAATGTGATAGTTATTTGTTTTCATAACTTAAAATGCCTGACTCAATGCCCATGCATATTCTTCTTAAGCTTGAAACTTAGGAGGATTTGACTAACCATGTGATGATACAGACTTCAATAACAGCAACAATATCTTGCCTCTTGCATTTCTAATATTCTTGTATATTTCTCCTGCTTAGGCTGAAATGGGTGTCCTATGACTGGATTTTCATAAATTGTGTAGGTATCGGATATTATTGGAAGAACAGCCTCTTGACTAATGTATGTTTAATTTTTTTGTTTATGTATGCAGTAGTAAAAGTCAAATTGTTAAAAACCGTCAAAGTCAGCGTTCTACTAGTTTTTATAATTTCGTGTTTATGGTAATCAAGAACTGGTCTTTACGTAGGTAAGTATTTTCACATGACAGTTTGATTCATTTTCATGGTATGGATACATACTCGTAATTATTATGTAGGTAGGGACATACTTGCCTACACAAAAATCTAACAAATTGTAACTCATCTGATTAAGTGATTACATCAAGATAATTACGGTTATTGCAAACGAGGAATATTATATACAAACTGTTGTTATTTTAATGAATTCTTTTGTTAAATATATTGTTAAATATTTTATTTTGTTTGTGAATATATCTTGCTTATTTCAAGTTTATGAAGTTTGAAGGTTGAAGAATACTTATAGAAATTTTGTTAGCGTTAATTAATCTTTTGCGGTACGATTGTTTTTAAAACCTTACCTAACCTTATATTTCAAATAATTAGAAGATTTTGATTATGATTTTGGTGTATAGTTACCCACGTTTACACAATGTAAGTAAATGCCTAGTCACTACTCAGTGACATCACTAACTGTTAATAGCGCATTATTCAACTTAGTTATATTCTTATTAATAAGTGTCTCCCTGAATGTTAAAATGCTGGTTTACTATTTAATTCGTACGTCTATCACTTACGTCTTGTTGATTAAAGAAGTCATCTTGGGCGTCTTCGTTTGCACACCCCATGTCTTGAAGAAGTGGGGTTACGTGCCGCTCCCAGTCATCCATTATTATAAAACTTTCCTGAACAGTTAGATTAAAACGCGAACCGAAATCACAGCTCAACAATCTTCACAAACTAACAGAGTAGTCGTCTTAGCGATTACCACAAGTATCCAGCATTCCCTGCGAGCGCGTCATTGAATCCCACATTTCGCGCCAAAAACTTCTCAGTTTTACTTTTTACTTTTCCGTGATCTACTGGAAGTGGCGGGAAATGGGCGAGATCGCACGCGACACTCAGCTGTCACAAAGTCGAGCGAAAGAGAAAAAAACAGCTGTGGCCGCGGGCGTATCACGTGCCCGCTGTTACCGGCGCGCATTCAAAAAACGTACTAGGAGAAAAGTCAGTGTTAGCAGCGTGTGCGGAGTCAGTGTGGCAAGGCGCGGGTTCCCGGCCGCCCGTCGACGCGACCGGAACAGGAGTGCGTGGCGGTCCGCGACTCCGTACGCCCTCTGCGTCGCGCCGCCTCGCGCTCGTCTCGCTCGTGCCTCATTCGCATGAATCTCGCCGTCCCGCTCACCTGGCCCGGCGCCGCACGCCTCCCATGGGCGGCCGCGATTTCCCGCCGTCCGTCTGCGGCCGCAACATGGCCGTACCTCTCTGCAGACCTCTGCTTACCAGCTTTGGACATCATCCTTCATCCACCTTGCTCTCCGTTCATCACTAGACCTATAAAAAGATCCAGAAAGCATTCCATTCTAAAAAACTTCAAGTGGGTATAGAAGTTGAAAAACTCGCATTATTTCAGAAACTTTCAGCTGTCAAAACTTCTTGTAGAAAAGTTAAGGACGAACCAGTTTTTAACTTGAATGTCCAGACTCTGGATAAGCACTATAACTTACAGTATTTACTTGATTGCATTGATACGAATAGGATTTGTAGTAAATTATCTGCAAGATAAGTTAATTATCTGCCGGAACTAACCCAGAGGTGCTGAAACAGCTGTCAAAACTTCTTGCAGAAAAGTTAAGGACGAACCAGTCTTTTACTTTAATGTCCAGACTCTGGATAAGCACTATAACTTCCAGTATTTACTTCATGCATTGATACGAATAGGATTTGTAGTAAATTATCTGCAAGATAAGTTAATTATCTGCCGGAACTAACCCAGAGGTGCTGAAACAGAAGGCTCTTGTTGGGCCTAAGAGGACATAATATTATGTACTTTTTAACTATTATCTCATGCAGTATTCGTGAATCCTGCCTCCAGCACCTATGTTATTTGAGTGCATTAATTGGGAAGGCATAACTTTGTTAATTAATATTAAGCATAGCACTGAAATCAGTCAAATAGGTACTTACTATAGAAAACTTTAGGAATTTCCATGGGATCCTGGTATGGAAAAAATAACATAGGTGTTTGATACTAAGATAGGATATTTACTTATTATTCCTTTAAAGAATTATTTTTTTACATCCAAACGGGGGTGCTATCCGAGCTGTCCCTCGAATTTTATATATTTTAAATATATGAAATAGAGTAATGAAGCTATTCGTTGTCTAATTTCTTCGCCCCCTAAGGGCTTAGACCAAACGAGCGAATACACACCCTATCCCCTGTATCAAATTCTCTTTGCGTAAACAGAGACAGAGCACTATTTCTTAGTATTATCTCTTTTTTTTTTATCTTCTGTCTCAGGAATTCTTAGAAATGATAGGAATGTTCTAAGAATGCTCGTTCACACAACAAATGTTCGTTCGTGCGTCGTTTACATATAGCAAGGCTGCCCAACAAATTTTTAAGGTTTAAAGGAAATTAAACTTGCCATTAGTGCCTACAGTTATGGTAGATAGATATTGAAAGCAAGCAAAACTTTGAGTTAAGTACTCATAGTTCAATAAAGGTCTAATAAAACATTTCAATAAGATCTTAGAAGAGCTTTTTGTGCGGACAATTTATCAATATATGGCGACAAAGCTGAAGCCAAAAGTTAAATCAAATCTGAAATAAGTATGTATCTAAGTAAGTATATCTTGTAGCGGGTGATTTGTTTAACACAAAGCTGAGAATTGAAAACATCTTTCCACAGACAAATTTGTTTAAAATCTGCGATGCAAGATCATTGAAGGAAAGTCCTCTTTTGGTTCAAATTTTTACGAACATTTCTACAGACAGGTAGACAAACAGGTTGCTTAGAAACTGTTTCCGTAAAAATCAGTTTTTAGGAATCGTGGTTTTGGATTTCTGTAATTTCTTGGCCGACTTTCGATATCGGCAGCTGACTGCTTATTGGCGGGCAATTTCAAATGCGTTAGTGGGCCACTCCGTGGTTTACGAGCTTAGGGTTTGGTGGCCTTGCCCTAGAGCGTTCTTTCGTGTTCAGGCGCGTCCGCTCCTTGGAGCAATCCCTTCAGAGATTTCTTTCCCCACTCTTTCAAATTCGCTTTGTGTAAACCGAAACCGAGCACTCTTTCATAGTTCTATAACGCTGGGTAAACGTCTCTCAACTTGCGAACATGTACCGTTCTTTCATGTTGAGAAGGACACTCCCCTCGAAGCGATCTTTCCAAACCGTTCGTGAGTTCTATAGACTAACCAGATTGTGCGCAACCTTGGTCAAAGAGAGACAAACGTTAGTAGCAAGTCATGCGCTAACCTAAGTGCCTTAACCTGAGTGCAAGTGTTATAGGTTTTATTGGATGTAGATATTTCTTCTCTACATATAGAGAAGAAATATTTACATCCAATAAAATCTATAACACTTTCTAGATTTAGTTGGATGTATTAATGTTCCCTCTACTGGGACACAGGCCTCCTCTTACTGTGGGAGGGAGTGGACTGTAATCCACCACGCCGGCTCAATGCGGGTTGACAGATGTCACGTCTTCGAATTTTTGGTTCTAGTACATGCCATGTTTCCTCACGATGTTTTCTTTCACCGTTTTGAGAACAGTGGTATAAAACAATATACCCAAAGTAAAGGGCCTATCTGGGTTCGACCTACAAATCGTAAGTCCTGGCAATTACCACTGGGCCACCATTGCTCAACACAAACACAAACACGCTCTGCTATTATTAACACAGACCAAAAATTACGCCATTTTGATCAACAGATTTCGGCAAATTCTACGGAAACCGAAGAAAATGTAGATACTTTACTATACCTACTACATGCATCACTAAGTTTGGTTTCTTTTGAAATATAATGGTAGAGATAACTATTTTCGCTACTATTTACATTTGTGGATTTAGAAATTTTACTAAAAAACAACAGGTTTTCATAGGAATCTCCAGAAGCCTTAAAGCCACTGCCTGCTTTGAATACGAAGGAATCAATCTGTTTAATTGGTATTTGATTTACAAATTATGCCCTTGATTAGTGACAATAAACACAAAATTTGTTTGTTTGTAAGTTTGAATGTAGGGGTAATCTCCGGAACTTAGTCGGATTTGAAAAATTATCCTTGAGGAAGCTTATAGGCTATTTAATATTCCGCTATGGCCCTTAGAAGCCGAGCAAAAGGAAAACAAAGTCAAAAAGAAAGCTAATCAAAAACGAAGTAGTAGCACGGGCGAGCCATAGCGACGCGATGGGTCGGGGCCGAAACTACACGCGGACAAAGTCGCGGGCAGAAGGTAGTTGTTGAATATGTTGTTGCATCAACCACATCCAGTCTTCTTTCGTCGCCCACCAAAAGCTCTTACATTTTTTATTTTTAAGTAATTAAGATAGAAGGGTAAATGTCGAACTTGCAATAACAATATCGTTCACAGAAGTCCCTCTTAGTGTATTCTACAGATTCTACTACAACCGCAGACACCGACTGAGCATTCGGAAACAAAGTTCCAAGTCTGCACAAATTCTGTCGTTGTTCATTCAGTGTACAGTATGTAATAGAGTAATTGATAATAACACTGAAAGATCAAGAATATTAAGAAAATAATATTTTGTATCTATGTTCCTTTGGTTTATAGCCAGGTCTCCATCAACGTACTTCCAAACACAAGGCGATCTATTGGGAACCACAAGAAAGTAAAGAATAGTAAGGGCTGATTTTTCCAACGACAGATAACTTTATTGGAGAAATAATTTTGAATTTTTAGCAGTTCTTCCATTCGAAAACAGTCAGACGTCACTTTTATTCCAGGAATAAAAAATATCTGTCGATTGAAAAATCAGCCCTAAGTACTCGTATAAATAAAATTAAAAGAAAAAAAAAACTTTTTAAAAACAAGCTTTTATTACATATTAATAAAAAAGACTAATACAGGCTGATTTTTTAAAGACCAGCCAAATTTAAGGATGTGGTACAGACCATCAAACTGAACAACTTTCTCCATGGGACCAACATCGTAATCGCGAATAAAAATTCAGCCGTCCCATACATTTAGGTCGAGTAGGTATTGAAGTTTTCTATGGGACAGTTGATAAAATTTTCGCGATTACGCTATTTGTCCCATGGAGAAAGTTGTTCAGTTTGATGGTCTGTACCACATCCTTAAATTTGGCTGGTCTTTAAATAATCAGCCTGTATACATATGTAATTAAAGCTTGTTTTTAAAAAGTTTTTTTTTTCTTTTAATTTTATTTTTAACTTTTTAGCATTTTTTTGCGAGATTGACTACGGCGTAGTTCCTAGCGCGTAGCAGTGTTTTTCCGTTGTATGCGTTTACTGCACTTAAGCTACCTGTTCATATTTAGTCCCTGGTTACCATCTAGCACCAAAATACTCGTCAAGACGAATCAAACGAGCCCAAGCTTCATGGGGTTATGTCGTTTAATTACCGAGTTCCTATGGCCATGTTCCAGCTCCATCATCAGACCCTGGTTACCATCTAGCACCAAAGTACTCGTCAAGACGAATCATACGAGCCCAAACTTGATGGGGTTGTGTCGTTTAATTCCCGAGTTCCTATGGCCATCTTCCAGCTCCATTATCAGACCCTGGTTACCATCTAACACTAAAGTACTCGTCAAGACGAATCATACGAGCCCAAACTCGATGGGGTTGTGTCGTTTAATTACCCAGTTCCTATTGCCATCTTTCAGCTCCATCATCAGACCCTGGTTACCATCTAGCACCAAAGTTTTCGTCAAGACGAATCAAACGAGTCCAAACTCGATGGGTTTGTGTCGTTTAACTACCGAGTTCCTATGGCCCCCTTCCGGTTCCATCATTATATCAGCTTCATGTCATAATAATTTTGCATTGTCGTCCGATTTACACATGTATGCAAAATTTCAGCTCAATCCGTTGAAGATATCTGCTTAAAAATTGAGTTGCAAGAGTCCACCCGAACATACATACATTGCAAGTTTAATAAAAGCTTGTAAAAATCCCTCAATCGCGAAATCTGAATTCAAAGAAAGGAATATCAACAACATTCGAATAAAAGATGAGGATAGCCCTCTAACCTCATCCACCTAAGAGTTTATCGCCCGATATTAAACACCATTACACAAAAACTCATCAGCACTATGTACTTATGATTTTTGGTTGAACGCTGCTGCTGTATCCAATCCTGGTTTTAGGTTTTCCAGGCTGTTGCAATCTTCTTTTATTTAGCAGATAAATATGACACTTGTTTTTTTAACTCGAGCACTTAACGTGACGTCTTTCTATAACAATTTGATCAAAATTCATAGAATTAAAACTTTAAAAATCAAAGTACATTAAATCTTAATTATTCCGTTGATGTTGGGGCCTCAAACCAAACTATTTCAGAACAGAAAGCAACTTTGGTCATTATTAAAAGCGTGGAGTACCTATAACATAGTTAAACACTTACGGCGAACAAAGTTTCTGAAGACCGTACAAGCGGCCAATTAAAAGTTAAATGTCTAATTCTTGTTAGAAGCGGGAAGTCCACAACTAGTGGGTATACCTACTACTAAATCGAAAGTTCTTCAATGTTATGCATAGGTACGACACGGACCTGCCCCGGTTGTGATGGACCACACGAAAATCTAATCAGGATAATGATAAAGTTTGGACTCCAACAAATTAAAACTAACTGCTCCACATAAGGATTGCTAATAATAAACTTTACCTAGTAGGTATGCTGAATAGTGAAATTGCCAACTCAGGGACAAAAGCAGAAACAGGGTTTGAAATCAAATGGGTCCATTTGTGATGTGGTTTTCGGTCTAGTTCTAGTTTTGCGAACAATCAAAGACTTTCCAGTCTATGTTGATGGATGGAGAGGGAGAGGAGAAGTATGAATTAAGCGGATTAGTTGAGAGAGAGGCTATGAATTAAATGGGAATAATTGAAGATACAGAAAGGAAGAGAAACACATTTTGCGCCGTAACCACGTAACATGAAATAAAAGCAGGAAGAAGAAAGAAAATACTTTTTAGTCTCACTGGAAACAATATTTCAAATGCTAACATTTCTGTTTTATTGTAACATTTTGTGCAAATCGATATCGATGTTTAAATGAAAGACGAAGCTTCTGAGGCTGGGCTGGCCTAGTCATTTGACTTTGTAGACATAGGTAATATCGGGACTGTCTTGGTGGTTGGGACTCATTTGTTATGTTGGAATTACAGCATCTCATGAAAAGCAAATTTAAACCGATATTTCCAATAAAATTTTGGTTTCCAGATTGATATTAACAACTGGTGTCAGTGCCTCGGGAGTCGGTATTCTCTGCGACGTAGGTATTCCTGCTCTGCAAAAAAAAAATCGGCTCTAGGTACAAAGACGACACCAAAGTTTTAAGTTAGATCCGAAAGGAAACACCGTTTGATAGCGTTACTTGCAAAATCAACTAATAAATCTATTTTCCCCGTTTCCAGCACACCAGCTCTCACAAATACTTTTTCATTTTGAAAATTGCTTCTTGCTTTCCCTAATAGTACGACGCAACGAATAATTATTTAGGAACGCCAGCCGTGCAGCCAATGTAACGCATCCTCCTTAAATATTAGATATATAGGTACGTCACGCAAGCTTAGAATTAGATGAATGTGCTTAAAATATCTAAGTATTGACAGCCTATACGATCAAAGCTAGGAAAATCAATTTTGCACATAAGTAATTCACATTGACATGACGGTATTAATGATAGTAGGAGCCTGCGGTAGGTTTTAGATGAAGTAATTTTTGATAAGGGCTATGCCTCTTAATGGTTTTATTGTATTTAATTATTATTTTTAAAATATCTTTCACATATCTTGGGACCCAAGGGTCCCGGACCTTTGGAAGGCGTACGAGGGCCCGAAGCCAACTCGCAGAGGCCCCTTAAAAAGTTTTAAGTGATGAGGCACCAACCGACGACTATCCCTATATGCACTATGCAAATGCATCCAAAGACAATCCCCGGTTGGTGCAAGAATATTACAGGATAATATGGAAAAAATTATTACTGGTTACTCACAGTAAAAGTATTGTATGTATTGCCGTCATACCTACAATACTTTATTGAAATATATTAAAAGTTCTTTGTTAACATAGGTAGTTAAAATGATAATTAATATTAAACACAACAAACATAATTAGCTAAAACAAGTATTGATTAGGGGCCGGTTTTTTGATCTGTGTCTGAAACTCAACCAATTGTTAACCAATGATATAATATCATTGCTAATGGTGAAATCATTAACTATTAGTTAAAATAATAACCATTAGATAAACAAAAAAATTATCAAAAAACACATTTTGCAAAAATTTAACCATTAGTTACTTTTTTAAACAATTGGTTGAGTTTAACTAGGGATCAAAAAACCGGCCCTAAGTAGCTTATGAAACGGCTCCGCAACAGCTACCCCAGTGCCAGTTACTAGGCCAAGGTTAAAGTATGAAATTGCCGATTTGTACTGAAAAATTGAAATTGTTTTTTTTTTTTAATTTAACATATATATTTAATCAAATTAATTACCATTATTATCTATACATTGCTACCATGTAATAGGAAGGTCATCTATGCCTTTGCGATAGAACTCTCGTGATCTAGATTCGACAAACAGTGAGAAAGCATTTTGTACTGCCTCCTGAGAAGAAAACTTTTTATCACGTATAAAATTGTCCAAATCACGTAAAAATGGTAGTCCGTTGGAGTAAGGTCTAGCGAATACGGAGGGTGACGAATGGTTTCTAATTGCAGTTCCTGTAGAGTTAAAACGGTTTCTCGTGTTGTATGAGGTCTCGCGTTATCATGGAGCAATAATGGTGAAGATCGATTCATGAGTCGGGGCTGTTTCACTGCTAGTTTCGCCACCATTGTTCGGAGTTCGGCACAGTAGACATCTGCCGTTATTGCTTGACCAGATCGAAGAAAGCTATAGTGAATGACACCATGCTGAGATCACCAAACAGTTACCATTACCTTTTTATTGGTAAGCTTTGCTTTAGGACACTGTTGCGGCGTTTGACCTGGGGTCAGCCATTGCATTTTTTGCTTACGGTTATCGTATAGAATCCACTTTTCATCATATGTCACAATTCGATCCAATATTACTTCATTTCTGTATCGATTCAACAAGGCAACACAAGTTTCAACACGCGTTTCTTTCTGCAGATCAATCAAATCATGAGGCACCCATTTCTCATATTTTTTTATTTTATTGATTTGACGCAAATGAGTCAATATTGTTGGTAAGGTAACGTTAAACCATACCGCTAATTCCTGGGTAGTTTGGCTCAGATCGGCTTCCACCATCTCTTTCAATTCATTATTATTCACCTGTGTGGGCGGTCTTCCACGTGCCTCGTTCTTCAAATCAAAGTTTCCATCACGAAAGCGTTTAAACCAAAATCGCACGGTGCGTTCATTAGCAGTCCCCTCTCCAAACGCAACATTAATATTGGGAGCTGTTTCTGCCGCGTTAGTTCCGCGTCGGAACTCGTATTCAAAAATAACTCGATTTTTCGAAGTATCTATCTTTCTTGTCTAAGCTGAATAAAAAAAAACAACTGAAAGTCGATAATCGAATGTTGCACATTTTTTAAAAGAAGAACTTCATAGGTACCATGTGAAAAAAGTTTTACTCAAAAATCTCAAACCGTAAAGGTTCTATGTCAATTCGAAGTACCTATTACAATAAAACGGCAATTTCATACTATAACCCCTATTATATAACATAATCGGCCTATAATGTTCCCACTGCTGGGACACAGGCCTCCTCTCTGTGAGTGGGAGTGCGCTTTAATCCACCACGCGGGCCCATGCGGGTTGGTAGATGTGACATGTATTCGAATATTTTGGTTCTAGGGCATGCCGGTTTCCTCACGATGTTTTCCTTCACCGTTTAGAGAGCAGTGGTGATGAAATAATTTACACAAAGTAAAGCGCCTGTCTGGGTTCGAACCTACGACCTACAACTTGTAAGTCACGGCTGTTACCACTGGGCCACCACTGCTCCACAATAACTCAAATATATATATAAATGTTAAAAGTATTAGAAGTGACCTCAATATTGACAAGTAACCACTTTAATGTGACAAAGTTCTAAATTTACTCGAATACAAGAATTTTTAAATGAAATTTTTCATAATCCTCGATTTTTTGTATGAAAACTAACAATTTTATTATTTATTTTGTAATTTACATAATAATAACCCCTACCACCGTATCTACGTTGACGTCGTGGTGGGCCTTGCGCGCTCCGAACTCTAGGTATGTGCCGGTAGAGTTTACTTGCTGGAACAGGGCTAGGGAACAAGAGAGATACAGAAACCCCCAGGTTAGCATTTGCTGTTGGGCAGTAGCAATCGTACGGACCCTATCTCCCGGGGGTAGGCTTGTTCATCACGCCTGGCTTGCTGTTATTACCGGCTGGAGTGAACACTGATGAGGAACAGAGCTCCCAACTCTTTCTTGCCTTTATTGGCCGGTTTTAGTAGAGATTCGCAAGACAAACGTGCTCGGAGGAAGGAAGTATTCCAGTAAGTGCTGCTAGGGATTTTGACCATCTTCCGGGCTCTGGGATTGTCCTGATAGCCGTAGAATACCTCTCACGCCACGTTGTTTGGCAATGCTGGTTCTTTGGCCAGTCGGCATCTTCACCACATTGGCAGCGATGCGGTGCCCCAAGTAGCACCCAGGAGCAGACCAGTAGCGGCCCGGCTCCAACTCACCCACGCTGAGCAGTCCAACTGTCCAGGCGTTAAAGGCATCGATCAATCACGTCACTTTAGAGTCAACCAGAGAGGGGCTACCATTTTATAGGGTAACTTTTCAGTGCTGTGGACAGAGGACAGGTATACTGTTATGCTAATACTGGTAATTTTGCGAACGCTGAGGCCACCAAAACGGATGGCACTGGTTTTGTAATTTAACTATTGATTGTGAAAACCATAAGTTGCTTGTTTAGAGAACGAGCCCAATGATTCTAACATCCTTTAACAAACCTATTTCATGCCTACATCGTTACTTTTTTTTCACTGTCTGTTTACCAAGTACGCTAGACCAATCTAACGGGTCCAAACTCGGTTGTTCTACAATTTACAAGGCCGAGTTCCTAAAAACCTGCCTATTCCATTATCAACTATGTTCATCATTTCTAATTCGACTCTGAGCCCAAGTACGATAATTATGTCTAAGTACTTGGTGTTGTATTTCTGTATTTTGCCGACAAATTAGAGGTACCTATTGGCCACCATTCAGTCACAGCGTTACTCCATCAGCCATCTCCTCGTCTAGCTATCGACTTCGTAGACTTTCGACCGACGACGGATTTCGGTGTAACGCACTCGGTCTAGTAGGGTTATGCCAAGCATGGCTCGCTCCATGGGCCCTTTCTGCTACTCGTATGCGGTGGACAGTCTCCATTGTGAGCGTCCATGTTTCGGCACCGTAGGTCATTGTTGACAGGACACATGCCAACCACGAGGTGGTCACATTCACATCAAACGAATGGACGGACTGGGCGGTGGACTACTTAACGTAGGATTCCCTAACTCAGTCTAGTACTGCGAGCACAGTTTCATGACGAGTGAGCGAAGCCCCTCCCACAAGACAGGCGAAGGACAAACCCACTCTTAAAACGAGCAAGCGAAGCGAGCCCAACTATGCATCGAGTGAGCTTAGCACGCAACTGCCAACTGCCCAACGGCAGTTGGCAGTAACTAGACTAGGTAACGATAATATTTCAGTTGCTTTTTATTGGATAGATATTGTTTGCTGGGCACTGGATTGATGGTAGAGTAGGTTCTTTGCATAGAAATGCAAAGAACCTACTCTACCATTAATCCATTATAAAGCCAGCTTTATTCGATTTTTTTTCTGAGCAGATTTATGGCCGGTAAGAGACGACATCTGTATACATACTCGTATAATTAATTAGCTTTTTTCAATCTTCATGTTTTTACCCTTTACGGCAAATATTTTTGTTTCTGTTTAGGTCCTAGTTCTCATCATCATCATCAATTCAGCCGAAAAGCCGCAGCTGCTATAAGAGCTGGTGATAAGCCCCCAGTAGGTACACCGAAAAGAGAGAGAGAGACAGAGATTGATTTATGACCACACGTCAAAAAAATTGATGTTCATTTGATCGGAAGGTTTAAGTATGTCTAAAGTGTAAATACCTACTTATACCTTCATTCATAAACTTGAATTGTCGCAGTTTTGTCAAGCCGTAGAAATCTCAAATAATTAACCTCAAAAACATCACATAGGCCTGTAATTATTTCGATCAACGTAGCTACAGCTGGAAATTACAAGAAATGAAGAAAAATTTTAAATACTCGGGCTTCCCAGTTTTATGATTATGACTCATTGTACTGACTAATCCTATAATAATTTAGGCATATTTTCCAATCATCAGATCGATAACTTACCTATTATGTACATATAATGAATAAATACGGTGTGACCTAAGTAATTAGTTTCTACTCAAAATCTGTTATACCTACCTACCCACCGTGTTCGTTAATTCGACGATTGAAATATTTATCGAGGACCTCCAACTCGAACAAAAAATCACAATTTAGCTAAACAGATAGCTAGTTTTAGCCTAGTGCACTCCTTTAATTAGGATGCCACAGCATGCTTTAAATTAAAAACTACAATGAAAACTTTAATAGAATGGTACGAAATTAATAGACAAATGTGAATTACAAAATTGTATTTTTTCATGCTTGCTTTTATTGATGCAAACTTTAAAATATAAAACTGTAATATAAACTCAAGGTTTCCGTTACAGTAGTCATACAATTTTGATACACTTGTGTGCAACAAATGCTAACGCTATCAAACGAGTAAACGACACACAATAAAAGCCACTTTTCCAGCAAGTGTGTTAAAAAAATATATTAGTTTGTATAGTGTACGCAGTGAGCCATGCCCGTGAAAAGAAACGTAAACGTCAAAGTTAATAAACCTAAACGGGTACACGCCTGACGTTTAGGTACGGATTTCATTTTTGGTGTGTTGTAGTTGGTGTTAGATTTTAAGGCTAGGTACGCTGACTCAATTGGACACAAAAACATAATGTCGCCACCATCAGAATTAAGTTTTGAAGAAATACTAAAATTTATGTTGTTGCATAATGGCAAAGTAACCAACCATGAGTTAGTCAAACATTTCAAAGTATTTCTGATGAACCCCGACATGAGAGGTGAGTAGTACTGTGGATTCTTTAACTTTATTTTCTTTAAGTTACCTCAACTTATTCATGTATTATATTCGTAGATGAAGCCAGAAGTACATTTAAAAAGCATGTCAACACACTAGCCATAATAAAAAATCAAAACAATGAGAAATGGCTTATACTGAAAAAGAAATATATGCCAAATAACGGTAAAGATAACGAAGATGTCATGGAAAAAGTTACTGATTCATCCAACACTACTGTTACTGAGACACCCATAGAAACTGAGTCAAATAATGAGGAAGAACCTCCACAACGTCCACCACTACCATTACAACTTAACCAAGATTTCAGCATACTAACTAATCTTATTCAAGATAATACATTTAGTGTTGGTCATTCAGCTCTCAAACATGAAAGTGAGTCTAAAGAGAGCCTAACATCTATTCCAAGTGAAGACATACCACCTAAAGTGCATCCACGGAGGCGTTCATCAGATAAAAATATTGAAACTAAAAGATCAAGCATTCAAGGACCACAGGGGCAGAGATTGTCTATAACAAATCAGGAGGAGTCCAGTTTTGATACTCCAATGTCACCAACATTAACATCATCTAGAAGTGAGAGCATGTTAGTGGACAGCGAACAAACAATCTCAGTGAAGGAGAGAAAGCAAATGTTCAATAGAATGGCTTCTGAGAGTGATGTGTTGAAGACAAATAAACTGGGTGGCAACTTAAGCTCACAGGTCAGTACCTGCATATTATATTCATGTAATTTAGTACAATTTCATGGTAGTTGGTTAATTTTATTGTGATCAACGCTTGTGTTCCGAATAATGTGACAAAATTAATAATTTTATACAAGGAATACTTTATCATAACTGATAAACAAAATCATTATGCAGATGATTCATGAAAATTTTTATTCCATAATCAGTGTAAGTACATGCACACTGACCTACTACTTCAAACCAAAATAGTTTGAAACAAAGCAACTTAATGACAAGTACAACATTTTAAGCAACACAAATAAAACACTTATTTCTACAAATTGTAATACTTTCCTTTTGAGAAAAGGTATATATTTTTAATTTTCTGCTTATTTTATTAAAATTTTACCATCAAAGGCCTTAAAAAGAAGTAACTGTGTTAATGCCTTGATTACCTATGCTGTGTACATTGGTGGAAAACTCACACTCGGCACTCGGTCAATAGGTTGGTCATACTAATCAGCACTCGGCCAAGCACTCTATACTTGGTATGTTAAATTAATTTGTTTCTCTGGTCTGCCAAAGGTTTGTAAAGGTTGGATAGGTTCTATGTTAGAAGGACCATTGTGCATGGGCCATGGCAGCCGTCTGTGGTAATTCCAAGGTTGGATAGAAATTAAAAATGTAAAAATATCTCCATAAATATGGAAAAAGTTAAGTTTCTGTTTAAGTTGGCGGTTCGGGTTAAATATGACCATTTGGTTTTCAAAATAAAGTTCTGTTTTTGTAATAACTTGATGAGTACTATTTCCCAGTTTGTTACTAATCAAGGCATTCCATTTACCCGAGTCCACATTTTGAGTCAGAGCTTTCCTTGAGCAGTTAATTAAATTGTTGGTTACTAGTAGTGCTCTGTCATCCATGATAGGATAATTTTTAGGGTTCCCTAGCCAAATGGCAGAATTGGAACCCTTATAATTTCATCATGTCTGTCTGGCTGGCTGTCCGTCCGTCCGTCCAGATGACATTGCAATTTTACCTATAGACTATTAGCACTATATCAATGAAAATTGGAAAGAAGGTGTATTCTGTGCACTGCTAAGCAATTGTGTAGTGAAATATCGAAAAAAAAAATTAGGGGCAGCACTCCCCATGCATGTAGCTGAGGGATGAAAATAAAGTTGAAAGCACATAAGCATGTGGGTACTCCACATGCTTATGTGCATTCAACTTTATTTGTGTTGGTTTTGTGGTATTGGATTTCATAATCTCTCATAATCTTGGTGGGTTTTTTATTGAACATTTTGTGTGGTATGTCAGTCCATTTTTGGATTTTTAATGTAGTTCGTTGCAGATATTGAAAACAAGCCAGAGTTTCTTAGAAGGTAGGTACCTAGTTTGTTGAACCTACACAAATCACATGATATTAATTGTCTTCTTATATTTTACATTAAGTACATGGTATTCATCAACATATAAATAGGTTTATAATCGTTAAGATAGAAATAAATTAGTAATTGAGTGTGCATTACAGGATAATGTATAATGAATTAATAATACAAGTTATATAATGGTTAAAGATAATTCTAATATATCTCGTTGGTAATTCTTAAATAAAATAAATAAATAAAATAAAATCGTGTTTGGGTTCATTCAAATGGTCTAATGAGTTGTTTTCTTTGAGATGAGGTAAACATAGTCTGATGATGGAGCAGAAAAGTGGTCACAAAAACTCGGCCTTATAAATCGTAGGCCAACCGAGTTTGGACCCGTTGTATTGGTCTAGATGAGTAGTTGGTAGACAGATGGTAAAATAATCTAATTTTTGAATTGTAGACCCATACTTCCACTCATTCAATGCAAATGACTTAATATGGTTTTTACTATCATTGCTAGGTATATCCAATTAAAATAATATTAAAATTATAAAAGAAATGATAAAATGATTGTGTTTTATGGTAATAATGGCATGGTGTGTTCTTCTTAGCCTGTCGATGGCAAAAAAATTGTTTTTTCTTAAATTTGTTTGGCCCAAAATTCAGCATACACTACTTAGACAAATTCACCGCTACTTAAGGCCCTCCGCTTTAAGTAGTGGTGAATTTATCTTAGGATCCATCTGTCCATTCATCATCATGAACACTTGGAATATCCAAAACATGTGTGCCAAGTGGTCAATGAATCAATAGAACTAAGCTATATTTTGAAACTGCATTATGAAAACTATATTATTTTTTGTTTTAAATTTGACGCCATAAAAAACTGCACTTATAAACATTAACGGCGTGTACGTGCCTAACACTGCTTGCATAAACACGATCCATTATTGGTTCAATCGTTTTAAATCTGGAAATTTTGAGTTGAAGAACGAGCCTCGCGGTCGGCCGGTAACCATTGTCTACAACGACGAATTGAAGGCGATAGTGGAAGCGGATCCAACTCAATCTACGGCTGAGCTTGCTGCGGGCCTTGGAGTTAGTGTCAAAACAACATTGAAGCACTTGCGTCAAATCGGAAAGATAAAAAAGCTAGATAAGTGGCTGCCACACGAACTAAGCGACCAACAGCGAGATTTACGCGTCGAAGCATGCGTTGCACTACTGAATCGACATAGAAACGAGGGAATTCTTAATCGAATTTTTACCTGCGATGAAAAGTGGATCCTGTACGACAATCTTAAGCGTTCGTCTCAGTGGGTGGACCCGGGTACAGCACCTAATCAGTGCGCTAAAAAAAAGATTACTCATAGGAAGATGATGGTGACTGTCTGGTGGACCAGTGCCGGACTTGTACATCACAGCTTCTTACCGAATGGCACAACAGTGACGGCAGATATCTATTGCCAAGAATTGCAAACAATGATGGAGAAGCTCGCAATTCTCTGCTCTTCCCCTTTGCTTCTCCACGACAACGCGCGAGCTCTCACACTTCATGACAGACCATCGCAAAGCTACAAGAGTTACAGCTGGAAGCTCTTCGTCACCCACCGTACTCACCGGACTTGCCCCAACAGATTTCTACTTTTTTAGACAATTTTTAATTCAACACCCGACAGGCTGTACAAAACGCTTGCGCTGACTTCATCACCTCCCGTCCGGCAGACTTCTACAGTAAAAGGATAAACAAACTGCCATCAAAATGACAAAATTGTATATTTGGTTTCTGATTAGCTGAAATAAAAAAATTACTAAAATTTTAATATTTTAAAATTATCATACTAATCTCCAATTTCATAGGTAAAGACCTAATATTATAGTTTCTCTATGTTTTGCCATTTGGCGTACATATATGCTTTTAAAGGAGGCTTTTGCCAATCAAGTGAATAAATGAGTTATATATAATAGTATTATAAAAAGGTAAAAGTTTAATTAGTAATGTCAATACCAATTTTAATAAAATGCATAAGTTAATGTCAGGTAATGTCAATCTTTAATAAAATACGATAGTGTCAATGTAAAATTGCATCTTACGGCTGCAATACATAATTACATAGGTATCCTGATCTTTGTCACCTGGACGCTAAGAACAAATCTAATGGCGTGTCAATAATTAAAATACGTTCAGCCAGTTGGATGCTATAAGGAAATAAAAAATCCTACATTTAACTAGGTGGGTCTGTACCTACATAGTTACAAAGATATTCGCGAAAAAGATTGTCTTTAAAGTCGGGGAAAGAATGAATGCGTTTTTCTAAAATGTTTATGTAATCATTTCGTATTCAACGTCCACTGCGGTCCACAGTTATTTTATACTTAGATACCTAGTTAATTATTGCTTTTAATGAGTAAATAATTATAAAATTTTAGGGGTTGCGTTCGGGTTGCCAGGAGCGCGGCACCTGTTGGTCGGCTGACAATCATTAACAAATATTTTGACCCACAAGTATTTCATATTAATTTCAAACAAAACGCGAGAATGTTTTAATTGTCTGTTGTTTTCATTTTCCAGTAACTACGTAAACCATACAATCGAACAAAAGAAATGTAATGTTGTTTAATTTACTTTTAGAAAGGAATGTTTTCTTTGGTTTGGTTAACTTCCATATTTAGGTGTTTCAAGTATAAAACATAAATTAACGAAGAAAACGTTATGAAATCAATAAGGATAATAATTGAAGATTCGCAAAGCGTCACACACAACACTTGCATTGACAACTGGACTGGACTTGTATGAACGGGAATGACCTAAGTAAGGCAGGGGGGTATGATCCGTACTCAAACTTGGCTTAAAAGCTTAAAATTGCAACGAATATACATTTTTCGATATTTTTCGTGATCGCGCAGGGATATTAAAAGAGGAGTGGAAATTACTAATGCCGTACAATTTCGTATGCCATCCTTTTTACAAGCTTTTATTTAGTTTCACCTGTCCCGATGTTTGTCTGTAATAAAATCTTGCAAGTTAAATTAGATCCACTTCCCGGTTACCGATTGGGCTGAAATTTTGCATGCATGTGTAAATCGGACGACAATGCAAAATTATTATGACATGGAGCTGCTCTGATGATGGAACCGGAAGGTGGCCATAGGAACTCGGTAGTTAAACGACACAACCCCATCGAGTTTGGACTCGTTTGATCCGTCTTGACGAGTACTTTGGTGCTAGATGGTAACCAGGGTCTGATGATGGAGCTGGAAGATGGTCATAGGAACTCGGTAAATAAACGACACAACTCCATCGAGTTTGGGCTCGTTTGATTTGTTTGACGAGTACTTTGGTGCTAGATGGTAACCAGGGTCTGATGATGGAGCTGGAAGATCGTCATAGGAACTCGGTAAATAAACGACACAACTCCATCGAGTTTGGGCTCGTTTGATTCGTCTTGACGAGTACTTTGGTGCTAGATGGTAACCAGGGTCTGATGATGGAGCTGGAAGGTGGCCATAGGAACTCAGTAATTAAACGATACAACCACGTCGAGTTTGATTCGTCTTCATGAGTGGACCGTTTTTGATGGGTAGTGAGTGGTGGTGGTTTGGTGGACGTGAATATGCCTGGCCCCCATCCTTGGGAAAATAAGTTCGTTCGTTCACTAACGGAAAAACACTGCTACGCGCTACGAACTACGCTGTAGTCAATCTCACATCGAAAATACTAAAAATATAAAAAAAAAAAACTTTATAAACAAGCTTTTATTACTTGTAAATAAAAAGAACTAAAAGTTAAAAATAATTTAAACTGATAAGAAAAATATCATTATATAGGTACCTACTAAATAAAAGCGTGTTACATTTTGATGGAATATTAAAGAATATTTAGCATATTACACTTTCATTATTTTTCTTTTGCAACCACAATGTAACACGCTTTTATTTAGTAGGTACATAGATAATGGTATTTTTCTTATCAGGTTTAAATTATTTTTAACTTTTTAGTTATTTTTACATACAAATAATAAAAGCTTGTTTTTAAAAAGTATTTTTTTCTTTTAATATTATTTACTTACGCTACCATCACAGTGTCCCAATTCGGTAGTGTAATTAATTCGATTGGATAGGTGCCTAATTAAATGAAATATAAAATAATTTTCTACATATTCGGAACGCGTATAGAAGATTTTTATATTTTTCCTACAAATATCCAACGTTCAACAAATCAGCATGCATTATAGGTAGGCAGATCTTTCGCTGTCGATAGCTTTTTGCTCCTGGGCAAATAAATGCCTTCTTAAATTCCTTCCGTTTCTCTCGATGTTGCACTTGTCCGACCATCCTTGGGAACGACATCAAAAGTATCTTCAAAATCGACTCCACGGTCTGCCTTGACTGTGTCTAGGAATTTATTACGAACTGACGACAAGCCCCTGCTTCGCATGGTTTTTACGACTTGACAAAACATGTGTAGGTATTATACACATACCCCTTCCGAAATAAATGCTCTAAATGGTGTTGGGAAAGGTATTAAAATCCGTTGCGTACTTAGAACTTTAGAAGAACAACGCGGTCACACAGACAAACACAAAAACGACTTCAATGTATAATATGTTGAGATTAACCTTTCCGTCGACTGGTTTTTGCTTTAAGTAAGTCCCTACCTTTTAATTTGAATAATAAGTCCAATTTGAATCGATCTTGAGGGTCTCGGGATTAACAACAAAGCAACTATAATCATTTGTACCTTTTGACAAAGTCAAAGTAGGTAAGTGAATTCAACTATGAATTTTATTACGCAAACCAATAAAAGTATTTTGAATGTTAAATTGTTACGTTGCGGTAAGGGTAAAAGTTTCCTGTCTGTCGACACCTGGTGCAGCTAATTGAATTGTAAAACCTTCGTCATGGGCCTTTGGCGGTCAAAATGATGTCGAATATGATTATTAACGATATATTTTTCGAGATCGCGCCGGGATATCAAAAGAGGACCGGAAAATTACGAATGCCGTAGAATCATTGCTTGAGGTGCATTTAAAAAAAAACGTCATGTTCTATTGTACAGTATGATAGCGTACTCAATTGGTAACAGCACTACACCCAAAGGGCACATTTCGGAAACAACCGTCGAGGGATGTTCGTCGCGAGAGCAAAAATTTATATAATAATTTCGACTCATCCGAACGGGACAACCCCTACACGAGGGTAGCGCACACAACACGAACAACAAAAGCTCCTAATGACAAATATTAGGCCGCGCCTCCGCGCACCTAATGGACTTTACAATTGCTTTATACAGCGTATACCTCACATTGTAACCTATTAAAAGGACGAGAGGGGCATTAACCAACTTGTACAAAAACATATTATAAGCCAAATATATTTAAAATAGAGATTGTCATAACATTACTTTCGCTATCGAGGATACTTGTTGGTTTTTAAAATTCATGTTTTTCATTAACATATCCTGAAATATATGTGCCCCATCTATAAATCAGCGTGAATATTGAAGATGTCCGCTTAGCAATTAGTTTGTCATATAGCTATGCTTCTAAACGAGATAATCACAGGTTTCGGAATTCACTTAACGCCGCCGCGGAAGCTAATAAATAATAAATGAACAAACCGTTTCTCACTAATATGCCACGTTGCCACCCGTCTGAGCGAGATCCCGACGCATAAATCAACACTGAAATAGACCGACGATATGTTCAGTATACACTTCCGCTCGTCAGTTAGAAAACTTTCAAAAAACAGAAACTTTATGAAAGCTTTGTCTGCGTGATGCTATAAAGGGGTGTAGTTGGTCCATCCCTATGATTAAGTTAAGAGCATCTTTTTTTGGTTACTATTTTTGGATGAGATACGATTTAGGAAAAAACATCAAACTATTTTAAACATATTCATCACATGAGTTAACTTTGTTCCATAATAATAAAAAGTTAGTTGTAGTTAGTACTTGTGTGATACAATCAGAAGCCATTCAAACAATATGCATTTCAAAATCATTTTAAATTCGATTAACAATTAATGACTAACTCACGGACTATGAAGGACGTACAAATGAATCCATTTCGGCCTAATAGATTGTAATTTGTTTAAATTTTCTGCCGCTCCATCAAATCAAGGTAAGGATAGGCTTATAGTCAATATTGTTATCATTATTCATGGCGCATACTATATTGAATGCTGCCTCGTGACTTGCGGACGATTGTCAATTACTGTCGTGTGACTACAAAGCGCACGTGCGCTATTAAAGCTTGAAAAAAGGTCATTCGTGCTTAGTGCTGACCACGCTGACGGTTGGGTATCGCTTGTGTTTAATATGACCAGCCTGCATAATGACGTTTGTCACATTTAAGCCTTGTAATTTTCTATCCTCTTTGTTACAAAAACAACAGACACATTCGTATATATGCATGAATTTAAAATGAAGTGGCTAGTTTAATTTTCTGATCCCTTTAAGAGTTCTTAGTACGTGCTAAACGCGAAATCCAATTGGTTTTTAGAGGCTAAGCACCCCGTAAACGTTTTATTATCCCATTGCCTTATTTTGAGTTAAGTCCATCTAGACGTCTCAGATAATCTTGGACTCTGATAGTAAAAGATTGAACATAGGTACGGGCAGCGACAAAAGTAAAAGGACAAACAGAAAAATTATTAACTAAGAAAATAACAACTTGGGATAAAAACTGCCACTTGCTCACTTCAGATATCGCTACTATGATGTGTCCAAGAATTTGACAGCTAGCTGTCACTATCCATATATATTTTTTGGAAATAAGCGTCGTCTTTTACGCATAGTTAATGAATATACCCCGTTGTGCAGCTGTTGATTGCTAAATAAAAGTACGGGGCCCCATGTATTTGCCAGAGATGTTAAAAGACGAAATCTGTGGGAGAAAGCTCTCCCAAAAAAAAATTGGAAGCCTGATATTTTGTCGAGATTATGTACTCTCCTTTTAAAAAATGAATAGGAATTTTTCCCATATAAGTGTTATGCGAGAAATTCGTATACAGGCTCCCAAGAGAACTAAGTCTGTTTTCGTTACCTACAGGCACTTGTGGTGTGATATTATGTAAATTATAGTAGAGGTGTGTGTGTGTTTATCTTATATTATCACATTAGATCAGTGTTAGATTTAACATCTCTGAAGTTTTTCTGTAAGGATGATCATCCTAAATGTAAACAAAACAATAGCGGTTTGTGGACGGGGAGCAGTGCTGCCATCTATGACGAGCTTTATGTTTTACCCCATTATACGAAAATAAAAATAAACCGCATTACACCTATTAAGCCTGTCATGCCCCACTGCTTCACAAAGGCTCGGTACCCTCTCCTTTTTCGACACAAAATCTGACCCGCAATGGCACAGGCTAGCTCAACCATTGTGGGCCAGTTCTTTCGGCAGAGGTCAAGTTGGTTCCTCAATCTTCGTCTTGGTCTGCCGCGATGTCGCCTAGCATTAACCTATTGGGACACAATCAGTGATTATTTTAGCCCATAGTTCATCTGATATGCGACAGACATGCTCACCCCCATCCTAGTTAAGAATAGGAGCTTTCCGGGTTACATCCGTGATTTGGTTTTTGCGCGCAATATTGTGTTTCTTACACGGTCAGACATTCGAAACCCCAGGATACTGCGCTCGACCTCTGCTGAAATGTCAAATTTCAATGAAAGAATGTTCGTGCACCGTATCAGATCCAACAAACAGACTGTCGTCGCAGTCTGTAAACAGAGGGATAAACGGCAATAAAGAGTTTTTTCTCATCTTCGCTTTGCTGATGACATCATCGTGCTGACAACGTTGAAAGTCTCAAAGAGATGGCCGAAGGAACAGTGTTCGTTCATTATATTTGTGGCATTGTTTTCGAAGTGTTCATTTGAAAACCCACTTTTAGCGACCTATCGTACAGACGATAGGTCGTTAAAAGTGGACTTTTCTCGATTGTTGATGCCAGAGGTAGAGGCGTTTCTGGCGAACATCAACGCCCGCCTTTGTCGATTTATTTTCTATTTTTCCTGTTTCTGTTTTGAACATGGACATTTGCGCGTCGTCGTCGATATTTCGAATGTTGCTTATTTGTTGGAAGTTTGGCCAGATCGAGAGTCAACTTTCGGTTTAATTTGATAGCTAATTGATTTATAGACTTGCGGCTTGAGACTGACGAATTTAGTATGAAAGATACAACAATCGCTACCTCTACCACAAGGTAGAGGTAGCGATTGTTGATGGTTGAAAATACTCTAGCATTTTGTCGGCCATGGCAACTAGGACTCCGGAGCACCGACTTAGTTTTCACGGAGTGTACGGCGCGATATTGCATGGGCAGTTAAATTGGCCACATGACTTGAGTGCCTCATCTGACTGTAACTGGTGACGGGCTGACTTTTGACAGGTCTATTTTTGAGTGTGATATACTTGGTAGTCGATAGATTTAAGATAATATCGTCAAGCTGCTCCAGGTCGCTGCAGCCGATCAAGGGTACGACAAGGTTAAACTTTTGATCTTCCCCGATTTTGCTGTCAGTCACGGCGGCCCCGAAATGCTCAAACCACAGCCTCAAATTTTGTCTCAAAAATGGTGGTAGCCGTGCAGGTAGCGATTGTATTACTTAGCCACGTCGGTCTTGACGGTGGTTGCTTGAGCTTCGCAGTAATCTTCAATTTCTTTCAACATGTCGACCAAAGAAGTTTATCACGTCAGAGTCACTAAATAGTTAGCTGTTGTAATAGGAGTAATTTTAACTTGGAATATTGATTTCGGAAAATAAATCAAACCGCTTTAAGGTACGCAGCTTAATGGGGTTTGTTTTATTTTCTTGCACTTGTAATAAACACGGTAACAAAGTTTTCTAGCAAAGTGACCAACATGTTACGCATAATGTGGACGCCCCGATTTTAGAATTTCAGTCAGCGAACCTCCGAACTAGTCCAAACAAAGCGGCGACTCCCTCGGGACTTTGCGTTAGGAAAAACTGCTTCAATAGCCTCAATACCTCTTGTTTTGTAATCTGTCTTAAATGTGTCTGGCTCAAATTCTGATACTCGTATTTTGTTCATTATGAGTCGAAACAAAATGTCAAACGTAGGTATTTTTTTTTATCCGAGGGCAGGCAGTAGTACACTATAGTAAATTCACCTAATGCCTGTATAAAGTTATTTTTATATTGCCGAGTTTTGGATATTTTATGGCGCGTTCGACATCAAATTTTGTAATAGCCTCTGAGTAACGTATTAGCGTTAATTCATCATTCTGCACTGCATCATTTCTGCCCTTTTTGATCGCTTCATTAATTGTTAATTTAAATTCGTTTTCAACCTCATCTGATTGGCATTTGTGGGTTTGGTCTTTTACAATGATAGAGAGGATGATAGAGTAACTAAGACAGCACCGCATAGTTTTATATGTATGGGAAAGTGGGGTAAAATCGGGACGGTAAGGCAAATTTTTAATAATATATTTAGTTTGTTTTATTTACGTACTCAATCCATCGTAACAGGTTGCGCGTCGATGTCCCCCTCCCTGCGACCCTCTATTTTGCATTCGAAATCTCTTTTTCTCAATTCTAAATAACATATTATAATCATTATATAAAAGTTTATCCCCGTGGCTTGTCCAAAACCGAGTATACCCAAATTTGCCCGTTAACAGCGATTACAATGGAACTCATCAAATTCTTCGATTTCCCAAACCCTACAGCCTTCATGGACACAATTTTTACCTTGAAGACTTTGCATCCATGCATGTCTCCTTTGCGTATATTTCAAATAAAATAATAATTTACTGGGTAGTACCCGATATTAACACAGAACCGGTCGAAGTGGAGGTGCTTGGAGGAGGCCTATGTCAGGTAGTGGACGTCTTTCAGCTGGAATGATGATGATAACCCTATATTACAACGTACGGTTTTGCGCCAAACACACTTTGGAGAGACAGACAAAAATAAGCTAAAACATGACGGTTTCAGATCTTAACTTTTGTTCAAAATACTTTTTAACCCCCGACGCAAAAACGACGGGGTGTTATAAGTTTGACGTGTCTCTCTCTCTGTGTGTGTATGTCTGTCTGTGGCATCGTAGCTCCCGAACGGATGCCCAATTTGATTTTGTTTTTTTTGTTTGAATGTTGAATTTGTCGGGAGTGTTCTTAGCTATGTTTGATGAAAATTGGTACAAGATGGCCGCCGCCACAAAATGGCGGATTACATATTTTTTCACAACTCCCTCAATATGGGTATCAAATGAAAGGGCTTTTTTTTTTTTTTTTTTTTCAGGATGGGAAATCATCAAATGACTCCTCCCGCTCTGAGTGGAGCAGAAGGGAGTGTCAGACTCTTACTGACTAAAACCCACCCGTGTTCCTTCCTTAGCCCTTTATGTACCAGGGCAGCGGTAACCCTTTCGGACGATCCCGCTACCCCGGCAGGCTTCGGCCCTGTCGGGCCCCGTCAACTACGCTGACATCTCTTTGAGGCGCGCGTGGAACACATACACGCCGTCCGGCACGGGCCTGGTCCTGATCGGACGGAGAGCTACCCATTGCTCTCCGCCCGCAGGCCCGCGCCTACGGTGGCCGGGAGTCGTCACGCGGCTCCCGACGCCCGGAGCGTCTCCCTCGGCGGCTGAGGCGTGAGGATCTCTCCCTTGCCCATCCCGCCACCTCCTTCGCTAGCATGACTGCTTCGCAGAAGGAGGTGACCGCCTCCCACTCCCTCTCGCCCCGGACCATGGCTTGCACCAGGGCCGGGCGCGAGAGGTCGCCGCCGCTGCCGATCGCCTCTACGAGGACACGGCGGTGCTCTGCCCAAGCGGGGCAGACCTCCACCGTATGCTCCACCGTGTCCTCTGGGCGATCCTCGCAGTGGTGACACCCGGGCGTCTCCTCCCGCCTGATGATGTGCAGGAACCTCCCGAAACATCCGTGTCCGGAGAGGACCTGCGTCAGGCGGTAGGTGAGAGCGCCGTGACGCCTCTCTAGCCACTCCTCAAAGAGGGGTCTTATCGCCGCTATCGTGGCGTGCCCTGCGCTGGGTTGCGATAGTCGCGCCTTCCATTCCACCATGAGACCGCGCCGGAGGTCCGTCCGCTCCGCAGCGATTTGCCGCGGGTGCAGAGTTTCCCCCCGACGTAGTGCCTCCGCGCGCCAGTCATACAGGCGCGCGAGGACTATCGCCTCCAAAATGAAAGGGCTTGACTAGTAGAATACTATACACTATGATAAATTTCAAATCCAATATGGCCGCCGCCACCACAAAATGGCGAATTACAAAAAACCTGATTATACACCAAATTACCTGAATCTTAAAACGCAAGAAAATAAAAGAAATTAAATAATAAGGAGTCCCTACAAAAAGCATGAAATAAAAAATAAATAAAAAATATAAAAAAACCCCGACACAAAATAATAATAAAAATAGTATGATTGTAAAAAGCCTAAAACAACAAAAAAAAAAAACTAATGAAAAAATTTCCACAAATATAACAAAAAAGGTATAAACGTGAAACCCTATAAAAAGAAAAAAATAACCTTAAAATTATGACCTTCGAGGGACCGTTACTATTTTCAACTTTAACAGAACGTTAGGGCTAATAATTAGAGCGGTCCTCCGACGAGACAACATTTAATCAAAAATTTTCATACGTAGGTACTTATGTAGGGCCATAATTTCAAGGTTACTTTTTCTTTTTATAGGGTTCACGTTCATACCTTTTTTGTTCTATTTGTGGCTGTTTTTTCATTAGTTTTTTTTAATTGTTTTAGGCTTTTTACATTCATACTATTTTTATTATTTTGTGTCGGGGTTTTTTTAAATTTTTAATTTAATTTTTTTATTTTAGGAATACGACATCAATTTACCATAAAAACTTTTTTCTTATTTATTTTCGTCACGCGTGCACCAACGTTATTGAATGTTTGTTGACATTCTAATCAGAATGGCCAGTTGCAGTGGGCAAACGCGCGTGTATATTTGAAAAATATAAGAAGAGACCAAACTGCATTGTTTTGATTTTACCCCATACTCGATTTTGGACTAATCTGCCCTACACAACGCCAAACAGTGTGACCGTTTGAATTGAAGCGCTTTATTGTGAAGCGGAACCCATTTCGCAACAGTATGTCACCGCCTCTTTGGATTAACCGGTAGAAGTTTTTGCAGATATTCTATAAAAACGAGGAAATAAATAAAACAGTGAAACATTAAAACACGTTCCAATTCTTTCGGGGCATGAATTGTAGAAAATTATTTCCATAACTTTAACGCACCTTTTTCACCACAGAAATGTCCAATAAAACACAATTATCTTCATAAGAATATTTATCACTGCCAAAGTGCCATCATGACTTTAGTAAAATATTTTAGCAGTTAGGAAAACTAGCAGCAGGTGGCCCGGTGACGGCGACACTGTTGATGAACAAAAATTACAGGCTATTCACTATTTATGCCTTGGTTTCGTTAGTTCCACTTTCAGCCAGGTCAGATAAGTTTGTCGATATGAAAATAAAATAAAATACTAAAACAAGCGAAATGATTATTTAAAATGTCTTCACCTAAAATGTATTAATATACATAAAAACTGCTTCAATCTACTTTGCTCTCAATCTAATTAGAAATAAGTAGATTACTTTTTTTAATAAGTCGGAATTCGTTTTTCCTTCCTTTATGATAAATCCTTCATAAAGGCAGCTAAAATAAGCTTCATTTTAAGTATACATCATCAGCGTTTTGAATAAACGCATGGTTGTTATGCACGATGAGAAAGATAACGCGGTACGGTCCGTTGCGAGTTGGAAAATATGACCGATTTCATTGTTCTCTCTGTGCTATTCGGGCCTGAGAATCACTCGCAGCCATCAACAACGCGGATGCCGCACTTAACGAGCCTTGTCGAAGTGATGGAAAATAGGAACGGATGAATTAGCTGTCAGCTATTCAATGATAAAAGTAAGACAGCGCATAATACACGCTCTGTGGCATGAAACAATCAAGTGTCCATGACAATAACTACGTTGCGAAAGCTGCTTATGCCGTTTAATAGCAACTGTGTTCTAATATGGTAATAGTTTGTCCATCCATAACAGCGTGAATGTACATCATTATATTTAAGTAATATAAATCTACTCTAGGTTAAGGATCAATGGTGACAAATTGGCAATAATAGCAAAGTTGTGCAAGTTGCAGTTTATTAGATTTGAAAGATGTGGAACTCTGTGGCACCGCTCCTTTCCCACCTTCTGCGATCTCTATCATCCCGATAATCCGTGATAGATGTGTTAACATTGCAAGCTTGGACGAATCCAAACAATTTGGTAGTTAGAGGAACCTAGGAATATTTCATCCGCTTTATCAGAGATCACGATCTGGATGTAGACCACGACCGTTAAAAAAACAATACTCTTACTTACACCGCTTTGTCGAACCATACTAAACCTACAGCGTGGTTGACAAGAGCGTAACCGAAGCGTTATTCTAATTTTCGAATATTATATCGAAAAATTAAATATTGTACCAAGAAGAAGAACTATGCTTAGAGTTCGATCATATGGTAAGGTTCTCAAAAAAGCACTTCTCCCGCCGTGAGTGCAGCGTACGCGGTGCTCCACGATTGTGCTCAGTCTCGTACTCGCATTCAAAAGGAGCTAAAATGTCACGTGATTAGGCTACAAAATATTTTAAGAAGTAAAAGACATTCATGATGAACTAAATAAAACATAAATATATTTTGTATATCAGCGGCTTTGCCCCACAGCAGAATACCATACATAACGCTGTGAAAATAACTAAAATAGACTAAACGAGCTGTATCAACATCAGTGTATTGTCTTACTTTCCTGACGGCGTAGGCAGCCGAACTGAGCCTTCCTGCTAGACTTGCTATATGAGGTCCCCACTGAAGTGTGGCATCTATTGTTAGTCTTAGAAAAATTGCCGAGCCTACAGTTTCAAGCACCTCTTTATCTAAGACGATGTTGGGTCCTAAGTTTCTAACATTCGGTAAGGCGAACTTTACATATTTCCTTTTCTTGGCATTGAGAACTAGGTTATTTGACGTAAACCAATCTGTAACTATTGAGAGTGCACTGTTTACGTCGTCAAAATCTGGTCTATTCCTGTCTACTTTAAAAATAAGAAAGGCATCATCTGTAAACAGTACCACGGCACAGATGCCTTTCAAATGGAATGGTTAATCATTGATATATACTAAGGACAAGAATAGACCCAGTATTGAGCCTTGCGGAACACCTAACTGAACTGTTAGCCCGGAAGATTTCACACCATTAACACCTACATATTGGACCCTATTATGTAAATAAAATAATGTTTTGGACACCGTAATGACGTAACTTACGCAAAAGTGTGTCATGGTGCACGCAATCAAAGGCTTTGGAGAGATCGCAAAAAACTCCAATAGCATTTTGCGATTTCTCCCATGCGTCAAAAATGTGTCTCGGCAGAGCAACACCCGCATCTGTAGTTGAACGTTCTTTTGTAAAGCCATATTGCTCATTATGGAGATAATTTAAATTAAAAAGTCTTAGCAACTGTTTGAGTATTAACTTTTCAACTATTTTGCTAAATTCAGGTAAGATAGAAATAGGCCTGAAATTACCTACCTCATTCTTATTACCTGATTTAAATAATGGTATGTTTTTAATACTCTTCATGAGGTCAGGAAAAGTTCCTAAATCAACACATTTATTCAAAGTAACGGCTGCGATGTCTATTATATAACCTAAAAGTTTAATGGAGATGCTCCAATAATAACCGGTGTTTTTAGACTTAAGTGTATAAAAACATTAACTACATCACGCGGGGTTACATGCTCGAAACTAAATAAAGGTCTACATTTGGGTACACTACTATGCAAAAGGTTTTCAGCTTTAGACGAAGACGAATTTAAGGAGCGAGTCGTAGTTATCGGTATGTTGACAAAAAACTCATTAAATGCCTCAGCTACGTCAGCTGCTTTATTAATTCATTTGCTGTCGACCATAATCTCAAGTTGTTTTTCTTGTTTAACCGATTTACCCGTTTCATTGTTAATAATTTTCCAAGTGGTTTTTACTTTGTTATTAGAATTTTTAATTGTATCGCCTAAAAAATTTGTGTTAGCAAAAGCACTAATCTTTTTGAATAATTTTTGACATACTCTAGGAAAGGAGTTTCAAACCTGTATTTTTTCAAACCATATAACTCGTATAGTCTCGCTCTACTTTTATAAATACCTGGAGTAGCCCATTGGTTAAAGCCAACAGAGGATCCATTAATGTTAATAGTTTTGGTCTTGAAAGTAGATTGGTACTCTTTTTGCACAACATCAAAAAGGACACCATAAATTTCATTAGGATTCTCGTATTCTACTATAGATGGTGTAATTCTATGAGATATATTATTTTTAAACATTTTGCAACGACTAGCTGTATAAGGCCTGCATTCAACTTTATGCGGCTTTTTATGTAATGGCATGGGGAAGCTAGCTAATAAACCACAGTGGTCGGACGTTAAGTCAGTTAACACTAATTTATTTTTGGCATCACAATCACTAAATATATTATCAAGACAAGGTGACGAAGGTGCTGTGATCCTAGTAGGTTCAAAAAACAAGTTAATTAAATTACAAGACCTAAAAAGATTGAGAAGTCTAATACTTAATGGAGTAACATCTAAAATATTAATATTGAAATCTCCACATAAAATAATACTTTTGTTACTTGATTTCAACCTATTGAGAGAATCCTCCATTACCGATTCGAAACTAATAAAATTCCCAGAGGGGGGTTGATAAACGCAAATTATAAAATATCACTCAAGTTCAACACAAGACCAATCTATAGTGCGCTCGATTGAAATATTAACTAAATCTAAACGTTGTTTACATTTCAACTTGTTTGAAACAAGAACTAAAGAGCCACCGCGAATAGCACTTTTTCTCACAAATGCACTCTGTACGGTAAAGTTTTCATCATTGATAAACACTACTTCATGTTCCTTCAACCAGTGTTCAGTCAAACATAACACCTGAACATCATAGTTCTCCATAAATAAACTTAATTCTAGCTCTTTACCGGACAGACCCTGCATATTTTGATGTACAACATTCAACATATGCGGCTGACCCGTTGTCGCATAAAAATCACGTTTGTTGTGGAAGGTTACCAACTTCCTTTACTTGGATTCTCCGGGAACTCCTCAGTAACCGACTATTTCAAGTGAATCTTCTTGAAGCTAAAAGTAGATGGTGAGCCCAAAAGAACGGACTGCCTCATGGTAGTGAACTGGCACCGGTGCTATTGAACACTTACACCAATAATTAACCGGTCACCCCAAAAACAACTCGCTTTCTGTCGACATACCCTACCCTACACGTCGGAAACTAAATTCTGTTTATTAACGCTTAACTTTACTAAAGCCTATTTAAAATAAAAATATGAATACCTATGTATGTGTAACTCGAGCAATAAGTAGAGTTTAACTGATGTCTTTGTTTTATAATGTAATTATTGGAATGTGGCGTTTTTTTACGCTGTCGTATAAATCATATAAATAAAGTTGAAAGTTAGAAGGTTGTGACGTGTATCGATTGTAATGTGGTGGCGTCGTCGCCACCATAATGCGAGCCAGCGCGAACAACGTGATGCCTATGGCGTCCTACGGCGAGGAGAGAGGCACGCACGCCTGGAGCCCTTCGGCGACTAACTGGCGAGCCTACCCTTACAATTTACTTACATTAATATCAATTTTATTTTTTATCGTGTCAATGAAAATGCCGTTGCTGTATTGAAGCTTAAATAGTAAGACAACAAGTACGTTTTTCTTAACGCCCGGCTAAATCTGATAATAATGAGATCAATCAGTAACTTGATTAGCCTTCTACTACATTCGCACTTTATACATCAACAATTCAACACCCGCCAGTGAGCGTCCCAAGAGCCTGTGAGCTGTCTGTCTCAATAGTGAAGTCCATATACTATGACAATAATTAAAAATAAACAAAATATATCGGAAAAGCGAACAAAAGTAAATGTTAGGCGGTAGTGTTCTTGCAAACACGTTTAAGTGTCAGATAGGTATGTTGAGCATTTTCGTTGCAATCATTACTTAACACGATAGTACTGATGTAATGTGAAGCGTGTTGTCTCAACTTTGTCCTTTAAATAATGAAAGACCTAGTCGGATAAAGTCTTTTGAAGGTCGCCTAATTTAACAATCAACTATATTGAAAGCTAATTTGGTTGTCGGTTTTGTTTCTTAAAAGCGAAGCGACAACGCCAATATCCTCATCTTCGCAAAACAAGGTCACCGATCATCATGCAGAACTGTCTGAAAGAGACTGAAGGACTATCTCAATTAACTGTATAGATGAAATGTCCTGGGTGACTGGGATGATCTCAATTAACTGTATTGATGAAATGTCCTGGGTGACTGGGATGATCTCAATTAACTGTATTGATGAAATGTCCTGGGTGACTGGGATGATCTCAATTAACTGTATTGATGAAATGTCCTGGGTGACTGGGTTGACTTCAATTAACTTTATAGATGAAATGTCCTGGGTAACTGGGTTGTCTACAATATTGCTTTAACTTGGTATGGAATTGACTTTAGCCGGACATAAATGCCAAGATAAATTCGTGAATGTAATGTAAACAGCGTAAAAAAACGGAAAAAAATAATTTAAAAAAAATGTCGTTATTCCATAGTCTTCGAATGACACTATCGCAATGTGTTAGTTTGTAGAAAATGTAGATGTTGTAAGCGTGTGGTATGAACGTTCAAAAACTAATTTGGACGCTAATTTTAATTGTTGTTGCCATAAAACCTTAAAACCAGCGACGTACAAACATAATCTTATTATTAAATCAAACACATCACATTAAGGATGTTATCTTGTCAATATCAAAGTCCCTAACAGTGAGGCCAATAGTGTAGACATAAATATGTAACGACAGGTGGTAAAGTGGTCATGCTGCGCAGCGCACGCCCAGTGCACCAGTCGTGCACATTGTAACTTTACCTGTACATTACACGAAAATCAACTGTATTCTACATCACATAGAGTTTTTAATTACACTGGCCCATACAAATAACTTATGACCTAAATCATCTTATATGAATAGCAGCGCAAGCCTGAAGACGGGAGAATTCGAATTTATTGACCATTAATTCAAAATATTATTTTCACAATATAAGTACTCATTTATTAATTTTGAAATATTAGGTTCCGATTAATTTATATGTGTCGTTAAGATATTTATTATGTATGTAAATATCGTCTTTATTTATAATCCTAATCTTTTGTTTTCAGACGTTAAGTACGTTGATGTACATCGTTTAATAAATTGCTCGCCATGAATGAACAAGCTTGTGTTTAAAAGTATAAAATTGTTAATGAAATCTTGACTATGATGGTGACTCATTGAAATATTTTATTTGTTCGCAGGGGGTGGATGAGGAAGACAGAGTTTCTGTAAGTAAGAATGAGGTGGGCATTAGATAAAAATTTTATAGAGCTCAATAAATAAATAGATTAATCAATTGCAGTTAGATCAGAAGAGTGAGACTGATCCATTGGACTCGAAGCAAAAGCAATGGATTTTATGTGCTGCAAGAGGTGACTACCATGCTTTGGCAAAGATGTGCAAAGAGAACGCCAAACTTGTCAAGACTAAGGTAAGTGTCGTTAAATAATATTTAAACCAGATAAGGGAACACTATTTAATAGTACTGTATATGTATATGATAAATAAACCGACCATGTTCAAGAAATATAAATAGGCGGCATATGTCTCTCTTTTTTTGTGCCAATCCAATACTTCGCTAGGTTCTGTTTTAAAATATTACTAGTGTATAAAATATTCTTCACTTGCGAATTCGACTTACAATACCCATGGGGGAACCAGAAGAATTTCCATGAAAAAATGTGGTAAACGGTAACGGATGTAGTTGTCCCGTATCCTTGAGTTTTTCGGCGTTAGTTAGCGCCAAGTGAGAGCACATGTCCAAAAGGTGTGCTTCTAATTGGGTCTCGGGGTGCACGGCCGGCGCCGGCCCGCGCCCCCCCGCCGCATGCTATCTTGACATATCTCCGGACGTAGTCCCTTGTTTTATTTTATGAGCCATCTCTCAGACCCCGACTTTTTTCTATCCAACTATTGTGTTTATGCTGTTTCAAGTCTCGCACTTGATATATAGACGTCAATATAAACTGGGGAGATCGCTAATTCTGAAAAGCATTAATTTATGTGATAACGATTACGGAGTAACAACTTCTCCTATTTGTTAGGCAAATTCTGGTAGAATATCTTAGCAGTTATCCCCAATGACTGACGAAGTGAATCTTTCAAGTCGACAAATTGTTTTGGGATCGTGGTCGACGTAAATTATTTTTATTGGTCTTCCTAAAAAATAATGATTAATTCATCAGATTTATAAATCCAAAGGATTTTAGTAAATGACCGCTAGGCTCTTATTTGAAAGACCACTGTCATCGGATTGATTACCGAGTACATTACTTTTATTGAATACGCAGTAAAAAGGTAATGATAGCCTTCTCTTTTATTGATTCGTTGTAAATCAAGGGTCGACGCAATTGGATTTAAATTTTATTGGCATCCTTTCTTGGGTATGTGAATAGTGAAAAAACGAATAAAGGAATTAACAAAGATTTTTTGTCATCACTACGGAGTGTTTCCATAATCTGTCGTTGCGGCCGACTCTTTTTGTTTCTGAATTTGTTTTCAATTAATCCTTCCACTTCGTATTAACACATGCTTTAGAATGTAGAACGGCAGTTATTTTCATTTTCTTCTATCCACTTCCCGAGCTAATAAAGCAACAGTAAATATTGTCAGACAATATGTAACATGTGTTTGCTACTGGTGCCGTGCTGGTTGACATTTGTCGTCTTTCCTCTAAAAAACACTTTGATGCGTATTTTCGTATTTGCCTGACTTGCTGATGGAATTATAGATTTGTGGAAATTTCTCTCTGTGTGGGTTCTTGTGATATTTTTTATTGTAGGCCTCGCTTGTTTCTCTTTGAAATGAGAAATTTAAATATGTCATCGTCGCTTCCTATCTGAAAGAACTCGTCTTTAATATTTATATTTTAATGTCTCATGATGATTAGTTGAGATATATTAGCTGATTTTATAAACTTTTTTAACACTTCATGACATTCCCGTTAACACTGTGTTAATGTTGAATTCATTTTATATGTTTAAGAAATATTAGACCAGCCGACGAGAAATTTTGGAGTCTTTGATTATTGTTTGATAAATTGTCTGATTTTATAATAAAATTGTTTGCAATACCAGTCGCCACGCTACAATCGAAGACGAAACATTCTCAGATAACCGCTATTTTTTTTTAAATCACTTATTAGTTTACAAAAGGTTGAGAGCAACAAAAGTCCTTCTCGAATTACAAACTAAGATAACAATGTTTAAGATAAGGATTTGTTTCGTCGTTGTCAAAGTGCTAGTTTTAAATGATGTTTTAAATATTATGCGAGAATTTGTTGTGCCTTACAGTTCACATTATCGGAAACAGAGATGAAAACAAATTACATATTTTTGCCGTAGGTAAAGATTCTTTTTTTGGGGTTGATTTGTAAAATAGAAAAATGGATGGAGGCCTTTACCCACCAGTAGGACAGTACTGGTGATTATAACAATTGATATAATGATCATTAACTGTGCCAGGACTCAATAGTAAATAAGTGCGTGTACGGATTTTATAAATATAGCAAGCCTTGTGGATAGGATTTCCCATCGCTAACTACTCTTCTTCAGGGGCCTTAGGGGATGAGTTATCAAAAACAATGATACGACTAACTTAATTAAAAGTTTAACGAGGATATTGGCGTTTAAGCTTCTCCTTTAAGAAAAGCGTAAACGCCAATATCCTCGTTTCTTACTTACAAAACGGACTAACTTCCATACAAACTATCATCCTTCTTTAGGGCGTGAGTTTTCAAAAATCCTTCCTTAGTGCTCATTTTCGTTTTCTAAGGAACTCTTATGCAAAACTCCATGCTTCTAGACCTTCTAGACCCATCCGTTTAAGACGTGCGTTGTCTGATAGTGAATTCATTAATTTACGATTTTAATTAAGTAGAAGATAGATAAAAAGTTCTGTTTTCAATGTTCGACTAATTTTCGAAATTCTTTTAATCTTTAGTTGATGTTTGTTTCTTTTTTTTTGTAATTATATTTATTTGAAGTTGTTATTTTCACTTCATTTTCTCTCTATAAATGCATAATAAGAAAAAAAATACCGTGTTTAAAAAAAAAAACAAAGCAGCTACGTAATTAGGTACCTACTGACTTACTGGAAGCATCCAAATGCGTACTCAAATACGTTATTAGCTAATCCGTACTTTGGAAGCCCTTGCAACTTGACTGAAGGGTATTAAAATCGACGATACACAACGAATGGAAAAATTCCAATAATTCCTTCTAATCTTATTTTAGCTTAGCTGATGAGCTCCCAGAAAGCTATTTGGTAATATTTAATTGTTCACTAACGATCGTGTAATTGTGTTGATAAAGATTTGTTTAGTCAATAAAAAAGACCAAAGCTCAGTATTATTATTCTTGATTTACGAGTGTTCGATTCCAACGAGGGCGGAGTTGGTGATCCAAGTAATTAAATCCAAATCATTTCGATGTTGGTTGCCATACGAACAGTTATATTGATACGATCCAATAATGGTATTGTTAATTACATTTATATCGGGTAATATAAGTAGAAATTTATATCGACGTCTTTAATTTAAATGACTACTTACGGATTTTATTATGTTTGTTAAATCATCATTTAAGATGCTGCTACAATCAATTTAATAGTTTTGTGGTTTGGCATTTTCTAATTGGTGCCTTTAACTGGACTGCAATTACCTACAACTACTTTTTTGTGGCGCCTGCTCGCAGACCTTGAGTATTCTATTTCATTGTAAAAAATACTTCCAAACATTTCGTCTAAGATTTCGGTTGCACGCGCTATTAACGCCAACTCGACGGTGGGAGTGTCGTTGCAGAAAGCAATTTAAGTCCTGATTTATTTCGGTGCAAGGCATCGGCTCCGCTGACATCTCTGTCTAATTAAGACAGTGGCTTTCTAAATGATTTATCTTCATTTAAATCTATGAGTTACACATTTAACATAGTGCTAATTAATTGAACTATAAAATTATTTATTCTTGCAGTCTTATTAGGTGTCTTTCTCCGCCATGCTGTGGTCATTCATTTTGTTATTTTTTTTTTTAAATCTAACAACATCTGTACGCGCTAAACAAATCCTGTTAAAATTAAAACCGTAGCACATTGGCGAAATCGATTCCGCGACGGGCTCGTTTGTTACGGCCGCTTGTTACTTTGTGAAGTGAAGCACGACGGCAAGAATTTTAGTGTATTGTTTTTTAGCCGTTTTCAATGGGTGTGCTAACTTCTCGAATGTGTCGGCCGGCGCCAAGTTGGTGCAACCCGAGATTTGACGCCGCGCCTCATTTGACCCGTCCGTCGAACGCGCGCGCCATTGTTTAGCTATGCATGTTGAACATGACGCGCCGATAGTAACATTTCCTCTCTGTGTGTCATACAAGATACATATCTTCCCATTATTGTGTGTCGGTGTAATAAAAATATAATGCTACTTAACTGATTACGAACCAATGCGAAAATTTATTGAATCTATCAGCCACATTTGCTCTACATCGATCTGTTAATCAATAGAATGTCCATACCTATGATATGAAATAAATAAAAAAATATAAATACTTAGAAAATATTTATGTGGGTAAGTTCGCTCGCAAGCTAATCGCTAGCGGCACGGCGCGGCGGGTTTCCTACGATTAGGACCTAGGCGTGTAGCATAAGGCACTTGCGCGGGAGTGCAAGTCACTCCTACAATAAGTGATTTCCAACACGGTGACGCAGCGATATTGTAATGGTTGTTTGTTTAGTGGTTCTACCTTACTCGTGTATCGGCCTAATCATATATGCCCATAGTTTTGTTTTTATATGGCTGTTTCATTATAGAGTTCATGGGCGTGTGATGTTGGGCGCAATCAAATTTGAAAGGAGACAGCTCAGCATTCGTGCTGCTTTAGTGATTTGGTTCTGGCGCCATAAGGTGTTGGCAGTGGACGATCCAACATTTTCTCATTCAACACTATAACCTTTGTTTCTTCATTATGCAATAGTAGGTAATAAGTTATATAAATATATACCTAGTAGGTATCTATACTAATATTATAAAGAGGTAATTTTTTTTTATTTGTATGTAGGAGTTAATCTCCGGAGTTAATGATCCAATTCTAAAAAGGTTTTCACTGGTAGAAAGCTACATTATGTGTGAGTCCTATAAATTATGTTTACATCACGCATTTTAGCTGAGCTATCACCAACTTTTGTCTAGCAAGTCGGAAAGAAATACCTCTTAAAACAAATTATTTGCATGCGCTGCCTCAACAGTTGTATATAACTAAAAACAATGTATTGCAATCTGGTCCGCCTTAAATAGTTCCACAAAAAAGTCCGCGACACCATGTTTCTATCTTTTATATTTTATATTTTAATATCACTTTTATGTTTTAAAAAAGATTTTTTTTAAATGCTTATGTTCGGATGAAAATATAATTTTTAATTATGAATCCTTATCAAAATAAATTATTTTATGATGGCAAGGACATTATATAGATAAGATTAGCACTTTGTAGTATGTCAATAAAATTGGTCATATAGTTTCGGAGATAATAGAAAATTACTAAAACGCAAAATGCCGCTTAAACATTCACGAATATAACGACACATGCTTTGTGCAGACGTTTTATCCATTTGCCCATAGATAGCGTTGTACAAATACGTAATTTTTCTGACTCACGGTGTTCATGCTTTACGCGGATTAATGACATTGTCGGTATTGCCATTGGGTGATGTAAATTGATTGGATGTCGTTCTATTGATTTCTATTGGTTTTGGTTGTTTTAAATACTTCGTTCCGTCTCCTCTTCGTAATTCTGGTTTACGATCTCAAGTTGAGGTAATAATAATAATAAAGCTGAAGAGTTTGTTTGTTTGAACGCGATCTCTAGAACTACCAGTCTGATATTATTATGAAAAAATATTTTTGCATTTGATTGATAGTTTTGAGAAAGGCTATTTAACATCACGCTACGACTCTTCGGAGCCGAGCAGGAAGAAATAAAGTCCGAAGGAAGAAAGAACGCTAAGCGAAAACGAAGTGATAGCGCGGGCAGGCGACGCGTTGCGACGTGTGGTCGGAGGAAACAAACATTCCACGTGGACGAAGTCGCGGGCAGAAGCTAGGTATTAGTTTTGGAAATAACTGTAATCGATTTAGAGCGCCAATTACACGCGTTAAATTTTGATCGTTTTAATTCTTAAAAGGGGTCATTATACTCATCATTATGAACAACTTTTACTAGGGGACCAACTCTGAAATAGTGAAAAAAAATCAGTTGATCCATAGATTTATGTTCGCATAACTTGACATGATGTTTGGATTAACTGATTAAGGATTAAAACGATCAAAATTTAACTGTGTATAAGTAATGTAAGTTAACTTATCGCTCCCGGATCTCGAACCATATAACACGGTGTTATTTTCAAATAGAAATCGGTGCATAGTCAGTGGTTAGCCAGGTAATCAAAGAGACAAATGGCATTTGGGGCTGGTTGACTAACATTTTGCGGGACGGGTTGACTCATACTAACTCAAAGATGTTATATAGAAAAAGCTTGCCAGTTACTTATTTATTTTTTACAAAAGAAAGGTCAAAGCGGTGGCCGGTGGCAAATGCGTTTGACAATCAGTGAAATATTTTATGGCCCGTTCGCACCTCAGCACTAAATACGTTTAACGTTGAAAATAAGACTAAAAATGAGAATGTGAGACTGTTTATTAATATAGAAGTATTAAAATATGTTTTTTGCATACGCTCGAACTTTAGAATCGGGTTAAGTTGAAGTTGTTTACTTTCTTGGGGCTTATTGAATAGAAATTTTGTTTAATTAGGTACTCATTCCTTCTCATGATTTCACATTTATTTACTGTATTAACCAACTATCCCTCAGACCAATTAGGTCGACCTACCGTGGTGGGGTGGGTAGGATGGCCAATATTTCTTGTTCTGCAAGAACCAGTGAATAACAATAACTATGATAAATAAGGCTATCAAATAGAAATTATTATACATATAAAAAAAAAATCACAAGAAATGTAGACCAATAATTGAAAGTTAATCAACCAGCCGTCTCCTATTTATTCTGAAAAGTATAAAGCTTTGATTTTCCATACCTATATTCAAGCTTGGATGGTTGTAGCTAGGTACCTATATTGCACGTTGTGTTCTCCAAACGGGACTCGGTTTGTTATTGCAAAACACGAAAGCATGCTAATTGAAATTCAGCATGGAAGGGATAATGAGGGTGGCGGGGAACCTTCGCCCCTCATCGCTCCCGCCATACGTCACTCAAGGGCGCAATGTTAAGATGTGATCTTCAGAGTCACTTCACAAATGTAATATCGGCTAAACTTGGAAGTAAACCCAATTTGTTACTGCATACCAAAGGGTTTATTTGTTACTGTAAGCTGTGTCCGCGACTTCTTTGGCGTGCATGGCTTTTAAATTTTTTTTGCGCGGAACGTTACTTTATTCTTTTTCTTAAATAAAAGCCTAAGTTTTCCTTATAAAATCAGCCAGTGAAAGTTTCGTCAAAATCGGTTCAGCCGTTTCGGAGATTAGCCGCAAACAGACAGGCAAACAGACAAAAATGTCAAAAATTGTGTTTTGTTTTATTTACATACCGTATCTATTTTCACATGCATTTAGTAAAAATGTTAACAACTTTATTTGAATGTAAACACATATGTTATATTTTTAAATATTAGAATATAAAAAGTATAAAAACATTTAAAAATTATAAAAAAATAGTAGCCCACCGGTATCGGGAACAGGGTCCAAGCTACCGGTGGTCAGGCCTCTAGAGAGAGGAACCTCCTGACAATGCGAGCCGTGTCCAGAAGTACCGCTTTCTGAATCAAGTCCTTGATCCAGCTGCCCAACGAGAGCCTCCTCAGGTGTTGGTCGAGGCTCTTGCACAGATTACTGAATAGTTACTACGCTCTTGGCTATTAAGCCATTGGCTGTCACGACTATCGGCACAATGATTGTTGAGTCCACATCCCACATGTCGCCAACCTCGTGAGCTAAATCAAGATACATACTTGATTTCATTTTTATTATTATTACTAATTTAAATTAACAACTTTTATTATTATTAATTTTTCACATGCATTTAGTAAAAGTATTAACAACTTTTATTATTATTAATAATAATAAAACCTGTTTTTTTAACATTACAAACACACACTTCAATTAAATTTATTTCTATGGATAAAGATTAAAAACGTTGCTTTACAGTTTATTCGATGCAGACATTAATCGTTTCTTAACAGCTACTAAAAGTACGTAAAAGTGCTACTTATGTACTTTTTTGTTCATCCCTCTTTTACTAGTATATGCATTTGTACTGCCACCCCTAATAATATTTTTACGTAAGTTCACTACACACTTAGGTACTTGTTTGGCAGTGCACAAAATACATCTTTTATCCAATTTTCATGGATATAGTACAATAAGTCTCCTACTAAATTGGCTGTTAGATGAACAAAGTATAAAGGTTCCAGATTTACCATTCGGCTATGGAACCCTAAAATACCCTGTATAAGTCACAAGTTTAGATTTCGACAAGACAACAAAAACCTATAAAACAAACACTTGAAAAATATGGAAAGTCGAACTTAAAAATCCTAATTTACCAAAGATTCTCCAAAGAAAATTTTCTTTAAAATAATACAACCGAGATCCATAATAGTGTGGTCATATGTAGTCAAGTTAAATTGTGTTAACACTGCGGAGTGGTTCATGTAAGCTTGTACTTCAGTATTCTGTGGTTCGTGTGACAAATGGCGCTACTTTATACACGTTGAAAATTTCTCGTGCTTGCGAATTTCCTCACGATGTAATAAAGCTCACAGCTTTAAATTAACTCCAAGTTTTTACTATGTAGAAACTTAGGAACCTACGTATTTAATGTGAAATATTTTTGTTTAAGCGTCTAATTTTAATTTTCCAAACTAGAGCTGTTGTACCAACATGTGGGAGATGGGTGCGCAATTTACGAAACCCGGCTGGGGATGCGAGGGAGAGACCTCGCACTTTACCGTGGCACATTAATTAACCGAGCTGAATCTACATACGGCGCCACAACCACGTATAGAGCCCACTGGTGGCAAGAGCGTAGATTTACGACTCGTTCGACCACCATCTATCGGATAAACTAATTGCAGCGCAGAGCTATTGTTTCTAAACACTAGGCAGAAATAGAGCCTGCCGAATGTCCGGTTGGGATCGCAGCTTGTATGCGATTGAGGACAATTATTCGATTGTCCGGCTGTTTGAATACGCTACGATCTTTGTTCGTCGAAGTTCTGTGATAGATGAGGTGCCGTTATAAATCTCCGTTATGCGATGTTTTTAGAAACGCTATGGTTTGGTTATCCAGTTTTATTTCAATTAGTCGACTGCATTCTATCTAAACTATAAACTTAAATACCATATTCTGAGCTAAAAATCTCACATAACTTTTGGACATGGTTGCTCAGGACCAAAACATTGCCACGAACGAAGATAGGTGATGGTACCTCACATTCATAACAGTGTTAAATTTACTCTGGTTTGTATATTTTTTAAGTTATTCGCAAGATGTGCCGTTTGGATTCCCATTTATGCCCGATTTAATCCCAAATTCACAAATAGTTGCTGATAACCCTAGGTGGGGCATGTCGGCGGCGGGTGCCCTCGGCATACAAGCCGCGCGCCCGCAGCGGCGCTTTCGGCGATCCGCGAACAACCGCCTCCACCGCACCCTCACAGCTTCAAATATTTTATTGTAGATATATTTTTAAGGCTTTGAAGTAAATGTAAGTGTTAAACATTATTTTTATACCTAGTAAATTTTTAACATTTCTTTTTTACTCTTCATTTTTCGGCACATTAAGTAGGTACAGCATCGTGCTAAAATATTGCGTAGGAGATGTTTGCTGCTAATTTAGCCCATAAATGTCGCCGCTGAACCTTTATAATAGTTTGTCTTCATACCATAAACTCATTCATCACATTTACAATGTACGTTGACCGTCTCAGTTGCTCTCACGTTTTCTTAATATATTCTACAATAATGGTCTACGAGTACCTTCCAGAACGGCTCCTGTTAAAATCTAAGAGTTTATAATCGGCTAATCCTTTAAAAGTGGTGCGGGCGTCAACTTGTCTCGATTCACTTTCATCTCGATCTATACACACCAAGCAAAGCTATCTTACGACAAAAATAATTATAACCAAGATGCGGTAGGCGAAGCTCGAGGTACTCCGCTAAGCCACTACAATTCGTTTGCGGCGGCAATGAGCGGCTTGTAAATCAAAGGGATTCTACATAATTAAGCTCATAATTAATGTAAGGACTCCGTTATTTATAGGCGTAGTCATTCTTAAAATTGCTCCCGTTTTGATAAGACGGTCCTAAGAGGATGTGATTAACACATGTAACATGTTAATGGATGTAGATAATGGTCCCTATTTGGGTTTTCAAATGTTTTAAATATATTTGTCGATGCTCTCTAAGTGCATGCCGTTTCGTATTGTTATTTTAGTTCTAATTTAATTAAACAGTCAAACGTTTATGGCTTATGATACAAAACAGATATAAAAATGATTACTTATAAATTATGTTTCCTCAATATTGTCAGCTATAATAAAAATATCACAGACAGGAAATATATATTTAATAAAAGTACAAAAAAGTCTCGGCGTGATTTACTGCCGGCGCGTCTAATATTTTTTAGTAAATGCATTAATGAATAGTTGAGAGCTGTTGTTCATCTACTCGTAAACCCTTATCGGTGAACGAGTGTCTTCTAAATTACACCCGCCACTGCAGCGGGCTCGAACCGCTCCCTATTAATTTGTTTATACTTATTAGAGATGTTCACTTGCGCAGTCAATCACGATTGTCGTCAAGCGACCGATACACGATTTGTTTTCGAAAGATCTTAACCGTGTTTTGGTTATTTCTGTACAATTGAAGCTTTTAAATTTAGTGTCACCGCAACTCTCCGGAGACACTCTAAACATTTGTCTCGGGATATTTATCGCTGCGGCTCGTCGACTATATCATCCAGCCGGCATTGTGGCAATCGATCAGAAGCCGCGCGGGGCTGGCTAAATTGATTATTTATTCAAGCTTAGTTAAATCTTTGAGCAGTCGCGTTATTTGTAGACTAAACAGGCAGGAAGTGGTTAAATGCTTATTTGAAATGTGTGGCGCGCCTCGACGTCTCATTTGTCATGGCGGCAAATTTTTAATATATTACTATGTGAAATGTGATGAATATTTACAAGCTCTTCGTGATATATGCTGTGGTTTGGAGACTGGGCAAAACTGTTCTATGGGCCAATAGCGATACGGTTTTGATATTTGTGAAGGGATATCTTATCTTTACCCTTGTTCAAAGGGGCATTAAAAACCCGGCAATTTTGAGAAAAATATACTTTTATAATATACGGAGTGGATATCTTTATAGCAACCTGAAAATATTTCTAGGAGCTGCTTGTCTTTTTTCAACATTTTTTCCTGCATATTTACAGATTTAAGAAAAAAAAAATGCATGTGCTTTGCATGAGGATATAGATGAGGTAAGTATCCCTACACAAATATCAACACTACTATATCGCTACCACTACATGTTATTGACCACTTCCCATCCCAAATTTGACCAGTCTCTTTTAACAAAAGGTTATATTGACCATGTCGTCTGTCGCACTCTTTAATCGCATGTTTTGAGTTTCTTGGCTTGGCCGAACGCCATTGCTTCGTTAACTCATATAGACAAAAACATACCTACTTAACAATTACCTAATGTTGCGTAGGTATTTTTTGTCATTCTGATAGCTTATGCAATATGCTTACCCAACAAATCAATCATGATGAGTGACAGTGTTCCACAGAAGTGCATTTTTAGGGTTTCAATGCTAACTAGTAAAAATCAGACGTCCGTCAGAATGTTTCACAGCCATTTTACTTGGATACTATTGGCATCATATCGATGAAATTTTGAAGGAAGCGTGAGGGGTATTCTTTTACCCAATAAAGTCCAACATTCACGGTCAAATTTGAAGGACGTAAAAGCAACTTTCAACGACGTAAAACCAACCGGCTAAAACCAATGGCGCACGTCAAATTTGGTGGCCACTCACGGCTTTATTCCAACAGCATAACTCAAACTCATAGTCATTGCAATGTAACTCTTATCTTATTGAAATAAGGTGCTTATAACTAAGAATGATTGCCGAGAGTTTGATAAAACTCACGTCGAATTTTAGCCCACGTACATATGCTACCGCAGCAGTGCTTTGAGCGTGCGTGCGCTATTGCTGTGGAACTTTGACCGTGTGTGTCTCGATACCGTACAGCAGCTGATGTTGAAATTCTCGCTGAAAGGCTGACAACTGGGTGTTTTACACTATAATTGCAAATTAAGTATATGGTAGTGCCAGCATTGTCACCGGTTCGAAAACAAAATGTACTCGAGGAACCGCTGCGGCCGCGCGCATCTGTGCGTATGCTGGTTGATTGGAGTTGATGAGAGTTTTATAAAACTCACGGCGATCATTCTAATTTATACCTTATTGCAATGAAATGAAGGTTACATTGCAAGGACTTACTATTTTTAGTTATGCTATTAGAATAAAGTCGTGACCTACAAATTTGACGCGTGCCATTTGACACAAATTTGACGGTTTTAGCTGGTTTGTTTTACGTCATTTGAAGTTGGTTTTACGTCCTTCAATTTTAACCGGGAAATGCCATTGGAATAAACCGGGAGTGGCCTCGATTTAATGGTTTTATGCCTTTTTGGGAAATCAAGATGACCGTGAATGTTCTAATATACCTTATTACAATGAGATAAGAGTCACAATGCTAAGACTTACTTGACACCGAATGATCTACATTAATTTCAGCCGATTCCGTGGTTTTGCGTGACATCAAAGTTTTACTTCATGATTCCGACGCTCACGTTTTTGTGGTTTTACGAATTTTAAAGTTGGTTTTACGGCATTAAAATTTGACTGTAAACGTAGGCTTGATAAAATAAAGATGAAACAAAGATGTTTCTAATTTAAATGATTGTTTTCGGTTACAACCGCAAAAACAATTTTGTTTTTCACAGTTTCTATGAAAAATTAACTTATTTTTGCCGTCGATGAAATCAATATCGTACACGTGAAAGTATTTATCCCGACTACGGAACCCTTCACCGTACGTGGCTCGACACGTACTTGGCAGGTTTTTAGTTTTCATAATCTTGGGCTCAATGTTCAGTTTGTATATTTGTAAGGTTTAATTAACAATAAAAGAATTGAAGTGCCGGCATCCTTTTGAACTATTATACTCAAGGATCCCCTTACACACAAAACGTTACCACCACCCAACTCACCGCAGATATTTCCAAAACCCAACCGACGTGTCCCTTTTATTATATTTTACCTACTTGAAGGTACTTCCGTGTAAAACAACGCGAGAGGGCCACAGCCGCATGACCTCCCGGGGCAAACGGGGATAAGTACACGCCGCACTCGGGTGGAAATATAAAACATGTTCATTATTTTAAGGCTAATTGGGAGAGGCCGCTTGCAGCAAAGTAGGTGCGAGCCCGCCGCCGCCCGCCCACGGCAGTACCGAATTCGAGCGCCGTGTTACGGGCTCATTATGGTATAAATGCGAATATACGTATAGACACTGTTTCTGCATTAAGCTGAAATACTACAGCGCTTTGTAAGATATGTCTAACCGTACGTTCGTCGGTTCATATGTCGTACTGAGTGGGAAACCAATGCCTGCTCGACTTTAGAAACAGAAGTTTACATTCTAATTTCTCTCGCGCTTTATTTATTAATTTATAGTAGGTACTTACACCAAAATTCAAACAAATCCTTCTCTTCTTTATAAATCCTTTTATTATTACTTTCTTTTAAATACTTGTGAATAGAGTACATACCTACAACTTTAGAAAAAGGATTTATTCCCGTCTTTGATGATCTCCCCGCCCGAGGCGTATACTTTATTGTAAAACTTTTATATTTTGTTGCAGATTGAGCGTTGTTTTACTGAAAAACTTCTCTTTATAGGATAAAATACAAAAGAAGTTCACTAAGTACAACCCTTGCGTTAAGATTACTCTTTTCCATGCAAAACTTTTAATTAATCAAAATTAAAAGGGACGGTTGACGATATTCTGTCTGCATTCTATTTAGAGAAAAGCTTATACACTGCCTTTGAATTTTAGAGGAGAGATTGTCACTTGTTAAGTTTATTTCAAATAACTGAAATAACGGAGAAAAGAGCAAAAATGTCTCATCATCACCATCTTTACACTCGTCAACCGAAACGAAGCAACATTGCTTAGCAACCAAACCTAGCTATTATACGTATAAATGACAATTAAATCTCTGCTAATAAGTAACGCAGAATAAACTATGAAGACACCTACACCAAATTACCAAATCCCTTGGGGAATTATTTCTGTCACATCCGCTGAAATGAGATCCCATCCAATTTCGCATCTAATTGGCCAGCGGGAGGCAACCAAGGCGCGGGCTGCGTTCGAACACCGCGGAACCAAAGACGAAGATAGTTAATCACTATTCGCATCTGTGATGAAGTGTGGCTCGATTGTAATTACTTCGTGTGTTGATTTAAGCTTTATCACGAGGTTAAGCGGAGGGATCCCCGGCCGGCCGGCCCCGCGACGGAATATTGAATTTATTCCTCCAGAGATACTTTATACAATTACTGGCGAAGGTGCCGCCGCGGGAACCTATTAAAATATTGAAGATAAGATCAAACTTTTAGTGCAGACGAGGTGGGCCGGCCGCCTTATAAACAAGAATCGGTTCCCGGCTGCTTCCAGCGCACGCTTGCTCTCTCGCTTATAGTTTTTGTGTTAACAATTGTTTCTAATTATGAATTGATCAAACATTCAATTCGATATTGTATATTATTATCTTGAGATGTTTGGTTTTATTTGTAATTTGTTATTTAATTGGCTTCTGATTATGAAGTGGTCGAAGTAGGTAGGGACTTATCTTACTTTTATTTTTTAATGGCGTTCTTAATAGACATTGGTATGATAGTTCGAATAAAGGAAAGCTTGTTGTCTTTATTTAATATACATATTATATTAAATAAAGACGGTTTTCGTGTCTGTCTTCTAAACTAAAAAATGGATTTTGATTAGTGATGGGCCGAATACTGTTTACTGGTTTACTGAATACGAATACGTGTTTACTGAATACGAATGATCGGCTGAATGCTCGGTTAAAAGTTTACCGAACCGAATATTCGGCAGGATTTGGCGCGATTTATCGTACATCTCAAAAAATCAGGTCTGTGCTTGTTGAAGCGCACGTCCTTTTCGCCCGCTGACCCCGCTACCCCCGGACGGCCCGGAGTGTTAGTGCGTCATCTAGTTAGCGGCGAAACATTGACACGTGCGTTTGAATTAGTTTGCACAATTGTACAAAAAAAAACAAGCAACTTCCAAAAAGAAAACAAAAAATTAAATTCATTTTTCACCTAGGTGAAAATAACTATAATTTCGGAAGTCGGTGTCGTTGGTTCCGCATTTTCGTTTTTTGACACCGACTTCCGAAATTAAAGTTATTTTTCACTTAATATTGTTTTTTTTTTTTTTGTAAAAAGGTTTTTATTTTTCACTTTTTAGTTGTACAGTATACCTACCCCACCACACAAATTCATATATACTGGCAAGAGATACCTCAAGTCCCCAATAACAATTTGACAGACATGGGGTTGTACCGTGGTATATTGAACACATCTGCGTACCCTTTTAGAGGGTACAGGAGTGATGTTATGTTGTGTGATTGCGTAAACAATGCATACATATGCGATTGATTTCTTGGCATTTATTGAAGAATTCCGTTGTCTGTCTCCGAAACTCAACATCAGAAGGCCAATTCTCGAATTTTAAACTAATTTAGAACGTTCAAAATCTAGTCGCAGTCTTATCTCAGCGACAAACAAATGTCAAAAACTTGTCAAAATGTAGGACGATTTGAGGTTTTTTTGACAGATTGAGACTGAGATCAGACTGTGAACGCTCTTAAAATTACGAGAATTGCCCCTCTGATCTTTACGAGATTTAAAGAGGACCATTTTGGAATAAACCTCTTTCGAACAAAAAAAAAGAATTTTGCGAAGAATCCGTCCATTATGATGGAGTCATGCCCGAACGAACGTACATAACAAAAATATATGAACATCCGAATTGAGAACCTCCTCCTTTTTTTGAATTAGTGGAAGTAAGACTCAAACATTTTTTTTTTTTACAATAAAACCCTGCAACTTTTATTTCTTCTATTAAACCATAACTGCTTCTAATCGAATCAGTGAAAGATTATTACTATACATATAATTATTACATAGAATAAATAATAAGACACTTGATATGGGGATACAATAGGCTATTTTCCTAAAAAAATCGAATTAGACCGTCAAGTTAGATTATCAAAAAATATTGAACCCGTATTTTTTCTTTTGTCAATTATATAAAAAATGATGAAGATATCGCCCGTTAAAGTTCCGCGTGACGTCACTTGCTTGCGACACTTTTGCAAGCAAGTGACGTCACGACCCCCAACTCCCAAATTTTGACGCGCTTTATCTTTGTAATTTTTTGTTTGATTGACAAAAGAAAAAATACGTGTCCATTATTTTTCGATAATTTAACTGACGGACTAAATATAATTATATTTTTTTACTCAGGCAACTACCCTATTATGTAATTGTGCTACGTAACACAATATTATTCGGTAGAATATTCGTAATTTTCGACGAATAATCTGTCGAATACGAATGTTCGGTAAACTTGCCGAATATGCAGAAAACCGAGCACAAAACGAATATTCGGCCCATCCATTTTGATGCGGGTTTTACCTACATTTAGACCATTTATTTCGGATGGTTGATGAGATGATGATAAGATGTATTTCATTGATGGAACATTCAAAGGTACACCCAAGCCATTCAACCAGCTATGATAACAGCTGGTAGAATGGCTTGGGTGTAGCTTGATCATCCACATTTCTGAATTCTTTCTCAAAACATTTCTGGACAGGTTTTGCTTTTTGACGAACTAATTTCATGCATTTGTCCATCACTATGTCAGTCCTGTTTTTATCAAAATTAGCTTTGCAAGTATGCTCATTTAACTGACGAATTCTTTTGTTTTCATCTTTATTTATTGTAACAGATGCACTACACTCATTGCGCTGGGAGCATCTCCATAGAGTTGACCCTCCCTTATTTGTGATATTTAAATTGTACCTGTGACCATTCAGCAGCAACACACGCTTCTTCTTTTGACTTTTAATGAACGTAAATGTTTGTTCTTCATCCATTTTTAGAATTTAGAAGCTAGAACTATTGTATTTGTAATGAATAGCAAATAATACAGGAAAAAATAAGCAAATGCTAATCAAATAGCATTCATGACAATAAGTGTCAGTCACCATTTAAAATATATACAGACTCTTTGGCCTATATATGTATACGAGTACATAGACCAAAGAGTATGTATGTACATATTATAATGCCGTCTCCGTTTCCCTCCCGATACAATTTGTATGTTGAATTTTGTGCATGAGTATTCAGATATTTTGAGAATCTGACTTTCTGTCAAATAGGCGTTCTGCTACACAGACCTTCTGATAGTTGGACGTTTTGCTACATGGACATTTTGCTAATTAGACTAACTGCTCATTAGACATTTCGCGCTGTTGGACATTTAGCTACTTAGACCTTCTGATCAGGAGGGATTTCTGTGACCCAAACACGGACGTGTAACCTAAATAAATTACTTTTGAATATTTTGACTATAGATATACTTTTGGGGGAAAATAAAATAAAAAAGTTTTGCAAACTGTACCAAACTGTACCCTGTGAGTGTGAAATATGAAATGAAAAACATGTTGCGTCTCATTTAAAAATACTTACACATTTTCAATATAAAAAATGACCCAAAAATAGAACCAATAATGATTTTTTTCTAAATACAGAAAAATACAAAAATTCGTTACTTAAGTATACCTACATAGATTACAGGAAACCAGATAAGAAGTTAATGATTTTAAAATAACATGGTAAATCTCTGAATTTTAAGCGTACAAACATACATTTGCAGTTGGAATGTATGGAAGAACATGTATTTTAACAGCTAAGTTAAGTTTCTCCTCCAATTCGGAATTGGAAATTCGGGCAGTGAAAGTATAACTTTGAACCCTCAGAACGCGAGTCCAACTCACACTTGTCCGGTATTTTGTGAGTTGCATTCACTTAGTCACCGAAAAGCACCCTAATTGCGTAACACACTATCAATCACAATCTGAATCATTTTGAAGGATATTGTTAGTCCATTGCTTGATATGTCCGAAAAATGTATCTGCTCAACAAGCTAAATAACGCAATGATGTAATGTTATTGAACTTTCAAAATGAAACCCATTCCTACTTATAGTGTGGTACGCAATTACCCCGTTGCTCGCGTTGAGTAGGTAGGTACCGTCTTTAAGACGTCACACGAAACACGGGATTAGGCGCCGGCCACTAGTAGGTACTACTGTGCAATGGCGACGTGAGTATAATGATTCACAACCATCCGAAATAAATGGTCTAAATATGGTAAAACCCGCATCAAAATGGATGGGCCGAATATTCGTTTTGTGCTCCGTTTTCTGCATATTCGGCAGGTTTACCGAACATTCGTATTCGACCGATTATTCGTCGAAAATGACGAATATTCTACCGAATAATATTGTGTTACGTAGCACAATTACATAATTGTATCCATATCATGTGTCTTATTATTTATTCTATGTAATAATATTAATTATACATAGTAATAATCTTTCATTGATTCGATTAGAAGCAGTTATGGTTTTAATAGAAGAAATAAAAGTGGCAGTGAGTAGACAATGCATTAAGATATTGAAAAATAAGATGTATTTAATTGATGGAATACTCAAAGCTACACCCAAGCCATTCTACCAGCTGTTATCAGTTCATGTTGATTTGAAAAGCTGTGATGATTTAACTTGTGTTATGGGAGTTATATACGCGTTACTACTTGACAAGAGACAAGAAACCTACGAACACTTATTTGGCCTCATCAAGCAACATTTTGAAATAGACATGATGGCCATTAAATGCGATTATTAGTTAGCGCTTATATCAATGGAATTAAAGAAGCTTTTCCAAACACTCAAATAACGGTCTGCTATTATCATCTTAATAAGGCGGATTGGAAAAAAGCGTCAACATTGGGTCTTCCTGAAATCAGAGAGTGCAGAAACATTGTCAGAGTATGTTCCAATTTACCTCTGCTACCTTCTCCATACATTAAGTACTGTTGGACTAGCATTGTTGAAAACGCCACGAAAAGCGAAGTAATGGTGGCTTTTTTAAATTATTTTAAAAGACAATGGCTTCAGTCTCTGGCAGATATGATAAACTGTCCTTGTAATTATCATTTTTGCACAAACAATGCACTCGAAGGGTGGCACAGGCGGCTAAACACGAATATAAAATCAAAGCCAACCCTGCTACTATTCCTCAAAGCTCTAAGAAAAGAAGAGCTTTGGCAAGATCGCAAATACAAGAAAATGGTATTTGAAGGAAATAATAGAAGATTGATCGTTATAATGTTTAATGCCAAATACAAAAGAGAGCTGCAAAGCTTGAGGGCCAAAAGTTAGTCCCTTTGAATTTTTGATAAACCTTGGCCATATCAAAAGAATATTAGGTGAATAAATGCAAGGGAATTTGTGCGCCTAAGATCCTAATAATATTTAAGAGGCTACTAGCTTTTTAACCTATTTTGCTAAATAGGCGTTCTGCTATACAGACCCTTTTATTGTTGGACGTTTTGCCAATTAGACTTTCTGCTCATTAGACGTTTCGCGCTGTTGGACATTTTGCTACTTAGACCTTCTGATCAGGAGGGCACAGAAATTCATATGTGTACCTAATATCAACTTGATCGGTCGGGAGTAGATTCGGAGCAAATTGGCTGTGACAGACAGACAAACAGACAGACGAGTCAGGGTTTTGTTTTTTCATTCGGCATACGGAACCCTAATAGCTGTGTTTGCGAACGAATGTTAGTTTCGCGAATAAATTTTCGATTTGTAACAAAAGGTCGCGCAAGGCATGGTTGCAAAACAAATTCGCAAACCGAATGCTCGCCTTGAGTACGACAGTACTCAAGGCGAGCATTCGGTTCGCGAATTTGTTTTTAGAACATGAGTAACGGACGCGTTACTCATGTTCTTGACTAATTCCAAAGTCTAGTATAGGTACTGGCGCTAGGTATAATTGCGATATGTCGATCCGTTGTAGTTGAGAATATGGATAAAATAAAGGTATGTTATTGAGGTATCGTAGGTTACTCTGATATCGCTTTCTACAAATGTGATTTGTTTTTTATTGGACGGAAAAATCCAGAGTGACCTCTATTCCATTTTTTGTATTTATTGTTTTGGCATACAAATTAATTTGAAATTACATTAACAAATTCACTTAATTAAAAAAAAATTAAAATTAATGAAAATACTTCAGAAAAAAACCAATTTTTACTAAGCGCTAGCCCTGAAATGTAATGGATTTGCTCATCAAGGTCATTCCGTCCGTTACCTAAAACCTTAAATGATAGCAATTTATGTAAAAATCTAAGTAGTCTTTGATGATAGCATATGATATACTTACTAAGCAGCCTGTTGTTTGTTTGAATTTGTCTCATTTTAGGACAACAAAATAATATATAAAAACTGTTAGACGTTTTCACACTATCAAACAAATGTCTTCCGTTCACGGCTTTGGCCCCAACGCAATACGAACGCTAAACGACTGGGAGGTGTCCAGACGTGGTGACTAACTGCCTAAGGCCTCCGCGTAATATACGACAGCGGCTGAATATAGTTTTTAATTAGGATCTGCCTACCGACCCAACGAGGCCTCTATTTGTTTAACCAAATGCAATGAAAAGCGAACGAGATGAGAACGGGACGATAACCGCTATCACGAATGCTTGACTCGTGGTTTTATTTGTGAAACAGCCGTTAGAAAGATTTATACACGGCTTCCACGAAACGGGTTAAGTGTCACAATCAATTGAGTAAATAGAATTACCTACAGATGGGGTACAGCGGATTTTAAGCAATTCTGATTACGATTGGTATGAACCTTCTTAGAGATAGGTACTTCAAATATTTGAGTTTTATTAACTTGAAGTTGGGTCAAAAGGCTTTGTTGTCCCGAGTACTTTCCGGAAGCTCGTGTTTTAACAAAAAAGATCGAGGTTGTGTAAGCTATAATAAGATTAATGGTGTAGCTGTCATTGCAAATTAAGTTCCCGTCAAGATTTTAATAAGGCCTTTGTCAAGTAAAAGTTTGGGATTCATGTAAATTGCTAAGTTTCTACTGTTTCTGGAGCGTTGCTTAGAGGCTAGATATTTACCTGGTGTTGGCTTTTGGTATACAGTATTTTGTAGCAATATCGTTTCGTTCTTATAATCTTGTAAAGAGTGCATAATCGCGAGTCATCGGGGCGGCCCGGGCGGCGCGCCTGGGCGTCAATGTGCGGCGCAAGGCCGCAGGTCCAATCTGTAAGTTTCAATTAAAATTCTTCTATCTTCGCTACCGCCGTTGAATTGGTCCAATGAACGATTCGTTTTGCATAAATGCCCGCCAGCTGTTTACAATAATCGATGATATGTTTTTACGAGTTACATTTTCAATTTATTGATATTCATTCTTGGTCGGACAATTTATTTGTATCGATAATGTTTCAAAGACTTCTGTTTATTTTTATCATGGAGTCGCTGACGGGTTTACGATGGCGCGTCTCGGACTCAAATGATATATTGGTTCTCTCTCATAATTACACTTTAATTACGAATCATTACTTTTAATCGACACTGAAAATTACTTTTAATGGATCTCGTTCGGTTACACCGTGCATGTAAACCAATTCAATTCCTGAACAGACAATAGAATACAAAAAAATAAGTGTTACTTCTTATTGTTTCTGTGTTGGGCCCATTCTGATGTGTAGCTTTTTATTTATTGTGTCTCCAAATCCTGTTCAAACGAAACCTCTGGAGGCATTGACTCCGGGTACATTCGGACGTATTGTGTTGGTGAAACTAACCGACGACAGCGAGTTCAAAACAGTTTTTCACATCCCGGTAAGATAAGTGCATTTGCTTGTAACGACAAGGCGCGCCGCGGCGATCGCCTCGCCACGCCGCCTCAATGGGCGCGCGTTCTTTATTTATATACGCCCTTCTGTAATTAACGATAGTAAAAAGAAATACATATATCTTTTGATTTATATCATATCATTCTTTCCTCATGTTTGTTTTTGGAGGAAACCGTTTCGTTGTCTGCTTTTTTATGGTCCACTTGAGCTGTAAGAAAGTAGAGCGCACCCAACAAGTCTCAGCGCGACTTTACATCGACTCACCATCATTTCAACGTCCACTGCTTGTTACAGGCCTTCCTTAGGCGTCACCAAATCTCTCTCATCATCATCTCGCGTCCCGCGGTCTCCCAGGACCTTCACCAAATTATCGGTTCACCTGGTGGGGCGAGGCCTCACTAACACTGCACGTCTTTCAACGTCCTTCAAATCTAACTGTCATTCCGAAACTACATTTCGTCTTTAGCATACAGCATCTGTCTCACTCACACCCTAGCATGTTTTTCATAGTCATGCGTTCCATTCTTAGATAAATAATATTTGAGATCAACGTGGCCAGTTCGACCAAACGCAAATTTCATAAGTAAGGACCTAATATTAGCACCATCTTCAGTTGATGAAACTAGGGGGGAACCTGTCAATACCTCACGAGTTTCAGTTTGAGGCTCTTGTCGAATCGTTCTTTAACTTGGGGATGCGGCACGGGCCGTTGCCGAAGCTGACATGTTGAGCCGGGCCGACAACTACTTACTAACACCAAATTTTCCATGTGTGCACCTGTCTGGATAGCTAGCACATGTTCTCACAGAACATATATGACATGGCTCAGTTGCTAAATGTGCATATGAATGTGCCAAATAAAAAATACTTTTTATATAAAATGGCTTATTTTAACCAACACATGCATCATATTCCCGCATTTGAGCCCGCACTGGGCCCTCGTGGTAGATTACGGCCCACTCCCTCTCACCGAGAGGAGGCCTGTGTCCCAGCAGTGGGAACATTATAGGCTGATTATGTTATGTATGCATAATATGTAACTTTTATAAGAAGGTGCCCACAAAAAGGAATATTATGAGCGTTCTCAAAAGTGCTTAAGTACATATAATGCTCCTGTTTTGCGTAAGATAATAAAGAATACAAAAATAAAGATAAGAATTACGTTGCTGGAGCTGGCGATGTGCTGTGTCGTTGTCCTCCCCAAGTATAGATCAATGATATCGATGCTGTTGGAACTTGGGCTTCGGCAACTCGCATCCAGATGATACCAGCCGCCCTTCGCACATCGTCGCTCCACGTAGCCGTAGGGGCGTCCCTATACCTTACGTTTTCTGATTCTCTTGGTGATGTTTAATCGCGTTTGTTCCTTTTCTTTCACCATTATCTAAGTGGAATTAATCATATTAACATGCAGTTTGTCCAAATCGTTATACTCAAGGGCCGCCTTCTTATTTTCGTATCGACGGTACATCTTTCTTATAATTCTTGGTGGTAAAGCAGATAGCGACGTTAATTTTGACCATCAGTGATGTTCTTCTCATCATCATCAAAAATAGTTACGGTCACTATCTGGCAGGCAAATGTTCCTAGGGTTTTACGAAGGCTGGTGGATTCTTCTCTTCCTAAAATTCTGCTTTTCTTTTTTGGTGATTTGTCTTTAACTCTTGTATGGTAACGGCACAGGCCATACCAGACAAGAAAAAGGTGTATCGTATAAACTTCCGACTGCTGAAATATGAATATTATTATCATTTTTATTATAAGCTGGCCAATTCGGAAGTATACAACTATAAATTAAGATTATTTTTATTACAAACGAAAATTACGAGATATTTTTCCATAATTATATTATTCAGGCTTGGCAATTTTATACGGTAAATAACGACATTTTTTTGATACTTAAAAATGCAATCACTTTTAATTTTTTTTTTTAATGTTACATATTTCATTAGGTATCCCAATAACCATGTTAAACAAAAGATTAACCAAGACACGTCCCTTGAGATAACGCCGCAAAATACTCAGTGATCAAAATAATTCGTTACTCATAATGATTTGTTATCAGAATGGGGTCGTTTTTAATCCATTAAAGATCTTCGTGATAAAATTACTGACGGTATCGCAATGGTCATGGTCTTATAGACTGTGCACAATTAATTTGCCACATTTTAACGAAATAACATATATCAAGCAATTGCAAAATTTGGCGCCAAATCAGAATGCTGGCTGAAAAAAGTTATAAAAGTACATACGAGTTAGCCACCCTGTACTTTAAGTACCTATAAGCAATTAGCTTTAGCAATTAGATTCTGCCTGCGTAGATTTTTGGGATTTTGTATAGGTAGGTACATAGTTTTGTCCCCAATTATTCCTCGCCTAGGATCGAATTTTCAAAAATCGTCGTCATTTTAGTGACAAAGGAGTTTCTCCACCTATAATTCACTTTAAAATCAAAATAGAAATACGATTATATGTTACTGTAAAAGCCCGAAATTAATAAATCTTAGGTTTCACTGGAACATCTAACAATATTCTAATAAATAATATGTATGTCTCGCGTTAGTAGATTTAAAAATGTGGCTAATATAATGTAGCTGACAAAATAGACTGCTATAAAAAACGTTTAAAACGTTTAGATAAATAAAATTTAAAATAATTTATAGCGGCATGATGGATATAAAGTACATCAAAAGATTCTCATGAAGAAATATTTGACAGTTCAATGAAGCTTATAATTTGTGTATACGATAATTACTGCGATAAACGATAAGTTAAGATATTGGTCTTGGTCGCCATGAACACGAGATATACAATATCTCTTGTGTCATGGAATTAACGCAGCTGAAGCGATAATGCTAACACAAACAAATAGAATGGCGAGAGAACGAAACGAAAATTGAACGGAGCGTTGATAAAATAAGAGAATTTAGGAGTAGAACGTGAGGAATGAGACATCGACGCAAGAGTGCAGAGGCGGTGGAGCAGCTGACACCTGTCATCACGCAATTTATTAGTCGCTCCGAAATAACGGAGTCAGTGAACGTTCAAACAAAATGAAGCGACACAACGCTCTATTAACGACACATCCTCGGGGTGCACCCGTTAACAGCTCCACAATTAAATTCACAATGTTCACTCGATATCCACACGTTAAAAATAATACACTCCGATTATGGTTACGTTCTGTACTTTGTCATTATAAGAATTTAGTGTAGGTAGGTACGATTAAAAATGTGATCGCTTTTACGATACCTGAAGGACGGTTATTTTTATTTATATTTGCGGTCTTAATCCAAGATGATATTATTGAGGTTACTGTTTTGAATTATCATGTTAAATACAAGGCTTTTTAATTCCAGTGTTTGCGAGTGTAATTAAGCTGTCGCATCAGCGGAACGTATCGTTAAAGAATTCGTAAATTGAAGAAGAATAATGATGTGGAATTTGTCTGGGCTTTGATTTATGTATTAGTTGTGAGTGCCAGTGACAACGCAAGCAAGTGAGATGACAATATAGTCGCGAGGGACGCGCGTCCTCTTCATCCTGATGCAGTGTTCTAGCGCTTAATAACTGTCGACGAATGTTTGCGTCACTGCGTCTGCAATGCTTATGATAATAAATTGTCTCTTATTTTAGAAATCCTCATTCACCATGCTTATAGCCATACGAGCTCATCGTTTACGATGTCGGCATACATTTCTCGAAAATGACATTCGACGACTGATTGTTTACTGCTTTGAAGTTAACTGATTAATTAGTAATTTTACAAATTAATTTAAGTTAGCTTGCAATATCTGAAATGATAATTTTAACTGATGAGATATTTATAATTTCGTTTTTGTGGAATAGAATCGTAGCATTGACAGATGACGTTCTGTAGTTTCCGGTTTCCATGGGGGTCATAGGAAATATGCGTGAGTTTATTGTCTGTGTGTATTTAGGGTACACTTGTGACAATGTCGGCACCGCAAACTCTACCCCTTTTGGGTTACGAATCTTCATTGATGGACGGCGGTAATTATTTGTGATCAGGTTCAGGTAACTTGCATTTCCGTTTGCCAACTACCTTTTGTTTATCCTAATTTTGCAAGTTCTGACGACTCGGCGGCTCCGCATCATTGTATTGCATTATTTTTCTATACAGTTTCTCCTATTTTTGGAAACGAATACCTTTCTGCAGTAGGTATGTATAATAATTTTCTTGAAAACTGTAAGACAGTTTTCCTTTTTAATTAACTATTCTTCTCTTAAATTAAATTTTTACTGAGATATTGGGCCGTAATTGTAATAAATCCATTTTGCCTTCTGAGGTGTGGAATCCGGTGTGGTCAGCGTAGTTGACGGGGCCCGACAGGGCCGAAGCCTGCCGGGGTAGCGGGATCGTCCGAAAGGGTTACCGCTGCCCTGGTACATAAAGGGCTAAGGAAGGAACACGGGTGGGTTTTAGTCAGTAAGAGTCTGACACTCCCTTCTGCTCCACCCAGAGCGGGAGGAGTCATTTGATGATTTCCCATCCACAAAAAAAAAAAAAAAAAAAGGTGTGGAACCGAAATTCAATTCGAATGTTGCATTTTAAACACAAAAATTGGCGTATGATCTAAACATGAACTTAAATTAAAACTAAGTAAAAAAGTATGAAGGTAGGATGTGGCTATTCTTAAACCGAAATATCTTGCTAGTAACCAGAGGCTAAATCAATTTTGACTATCGAGAGAGGGCTATTTATTGAGCCAACAAAACGCCTTTCAAGAAGTCTTTTCAAATGGATGGTAGAAATGACGCTGTCTGACCTTGGATTTAGCTTTAAACATTGATTGCATTTGAAACGTTTTAATAAAAGCCAATGAAACAATAAAGCGTGGCGTGCAATACGGTAATCAAACAGATTTATTCAATAAAGGTGAATTATCGGTCGCGGAGGCGGGTGCGCGCGTCGGTCGCACAGTCATTACCCGGCCTCATCTTTGTACACGCATGGGGTATAGCACTGATGGCATATTAAGGTTATTACCAACGGCAAAATTGGCCGAGCGACCGCTGAGGAAGCTGCCCACCGAGACCTATTAGCGGTATTACATATTTCATATGATCCACCGTCGAACGACGATTATGGGTGTATTAAAACGCCGTCTGACCGTCTTCCGATCATGGGAATATGCACAACCCCACCTTTTATCTACGTTTTTTACAGTTTAGTAGGTAATTCGGCGATCACCGAGCGGCTGAGGCGGTGCGATGTAGGTACCTACATTATGGGCACTACTCCGAAACTTTTAATGGTATTTCTGATTTTTCATGATCGACCGCGCGGTATCGTGGGAGCAGCCTAAATAAAAACATATTCATTAACATTCGTGCTGACATAGGTGATAGAAGTTGATCTATACTAATATTATAAAGAGGTAAAATTTGTTTGTTTGTGTATATGTAGGGGGTAATCTCCGGAGTTAACGACCCAATTCTAAAATTTTTCTCACTGGTAGAAAGCTTCATTATGTGTGAGTGCTATAGGCTATAAATTATGTTGAGATCATACATTTTAGCTGAACTATCACAACTTTTGTCTAGCAAGTCGGAAAGAAATACCTCTTAAAAGATAATTATTTGCATGCGCTTAAACAGTTGTATATAGGTAACTAAACACAATGTATGGCAATCTGGTCCGCCTTAAATAGTTTTACAAAAAAGTCCGCGACACTATATTTCTATCTCTTATCTTTTAATGTCACTTTATTTTTTTTTTAAGTATTTTTTTGACATGCTTACGTTTGGATGTTTTTTTTTTAAATAATTTAAATTAAAAATTATTATCTATACTAATATACTAGTTTGTTTGTTTGAACGCACTAAACTCTGGCACTACCGGTCCGATTGAAAAATATTTTTTGCATTTGATCGCCCTGTTCTTGAGAAATGCTATAGGCTATTTAACTGATGTTAAATAGCCTATAGCATTTGGGTCATAGCGTGATCGCTATGACCCTTAGGATCCGAGCAAAAAAAGGAACGCTAAGCGAAAACGAATTGATAGCGCGGGCAGGTGACGGGGATGGGACGCGACGGAGTGGGTCGGGGTATCCTAGCCAGAAATTTCACGCCGACGCCGACGAAGTCGCGGGCAAAAGCTAGTTTACTAATAAAAAAGCTGTATAGTAAACTACCCCTGCGCTTAGAATTTATTTATGTGTTTATAAAAAGTAACTTCATAGTCTGTTACTAAAATGCTAGCTACAGCCATAATGGCTGTATTCCTCGAAAGGCTAGGCCACGTTTAGTAGATACTACGCAACATATCGTGTACGTAACTTTGACTGATAAATTATTTATAAATAATGAAAAAGGTCTTAGTGTGTCTTAAATATAATAATCGCTATTCTAGGTTTTGGCTCCAAAAGCAATAAAGTTAAGTTTTGGATAATTTTTAATTTTCTATGTTTTTATTCAATATCATCTTAATCAAAATATCATAATATCATCACTCAAAATTCGGTTATGTGCCATAACATTATTTTGGTAATTTTTATAAAGTTTGTAAACCCACGATTTCTTCCGGCGCTAATGACTTTCTGCTATACTTAAAATAAAATGCGCCCGAGATTAGTCCTGGATTCGTTTTTAAATTACATGTATTAGCGGTCATGTATTGTATGTAACCAATCAATTTCGTGTTGTACATCGTGTTTCTTTTTCATCACCGTAACGTATGAAAACAAGAACTGTAACGTTTGATTTCAATGTTAATAAAAATTGTCCTACCCGTCCTATCAATATTTGTTAACCGGACTAAATATTTAAAAGTAATGGTTTAGTTTTTCAAATACCGTTTTTATTTTGTTTCAGGATCCTTTTACGGTAAGAAACATAGGCACAACATAATGGTAATTACAGCAGCGTAGTAATTACGTCGCATGTAGTCGATGAAATAAAACCTTCCACAAAAACATACCAGGAAAACCGAAACGTGGTTTGGGGTAAATAAGTACCTGTGAAGATTGGTATGTATTTTAATAACTAGTTTCAAAGGCCTACTGCCCTAGGCACAACTTGACCTAGATGAACTACAAGTTCTGGAATGATATCAGACTGTAAGTAGTCTCAATAAAATCTACTAACCCGCACTGGGCCCGCGTGGTCGATTTTGGCCCACTCACTCTCACCTGAGAGGCCTGTGACCCAGCAGTGGGAACATATGCTGATAATGCTAATGCCTCAATAATCAAACCAAATGTTCATATATAGTCAGGTAGGTAGGTAGGTACATTCTTATAATAATTTAATGGTGTTTTTTTTTTGTTTCTCGGTATTCACAATGTGGGTGATCGTGTACAGGGTGTAAGTATATCGTTAAACTTTGCCATTTTTAATATATCTAATAGCTGTGCTCTATGTTACTAATTATTAGACTATGTTCATCAGTCACTCTTTCTAGGCATGCATACCTAGATGGAGATTAATAGTAACTCTGAGTTCGACACGTATATCAACGTCGCTGTCAACCTATATGCATAATTACACAGTGACAAGACGATAATTAGTGGCGTGGAAGACGCATCGTTCCGCGGATCCTAATTGATGTACATGCAAACGCAATCAATATGACGTGGTAGCGGATGTTGGTCGGCACACGGGGACATGAGCCGTGTCCTCGCCATTCTAGGATATAGCCACTCGCGCTAAACAATACTACATGACGTATTGTCACTGTGTCACACCGGAGTGTCGTTTGACATCATGTTGAAACCCTTTGGATTCGAAGCTTATTTATTTTTAAGTTTTTTGGTAGTATCTGTTGTAGGCATACAGTAGTAACTTACCCCTTTCTTTAATAATTTGGCGTGCTGCTTGTACCTACTTTATGTTGATGTCAGTGAGTCACGTGAAATAAGGATTCCAATCATTTAAAATATTATGTACCGACCTAATAATTTAAATTTGCCAGCCAAGGACTATTATATTAACATATTTAACAATCAATAAAGACTGGTCCTTGGCAGCTCTGGACAAATAGAGTTGGAAAGAATAGAGAGGCTCAGCTGTGGGACGTTAATAGCTAATAAAGAAAGATTTAAAAAAAATCATATTTTTAAATGATTGTTTCTGCAACTTGCTTACGGGGGTGTTCACTCATTAAGTTACACACAACCATGTCTGTCAGGTATACCTACCTACTAAGGTTGCTGGGAGATACCTAAGGTTTAGTTTAAAACAATAAAAATACATTTTGAGTCATTTATATTACGGTACGGTGTCATCAGTACCTACCTACCTCAAGTAAAGCAAGTTAACACATAGACCTTCTTCGCCTTCCGTTGGCCACAAAACATAACATTGCTTTTTAAACGCCTAAAATAATGGCCTATAACAATTTACACTTTTAAATGTAAGGAAGTTGAAGCTGAATAAAATTTATTGCTTTTAAAACTGGTTTCGTAATATTTGTGAATTTAACCCCCAAAACACTCAGGTATCTTATCACATATTGTAACTCTACAAGCTATTATATACCTTATGTCAATGGAGCAATGTATAACGTCAAAACATCTATTTCGCTACACCTACGTAAATTCATAAGGTGACTTAAATTGGGACCTACCTATGTCAATAAAATATAAAGCCGATTTATGTTTGACTAAAGTTGAATGTTTAGAACTTACGACAACTACTTCTTATCGTCTTTATTCTTACAGACTATATTTTCTACGGTGCAACATTTAAAACGAATAAAACTGACATTGAATACTATGGGCCGATTTTTTGGTCCGTAGTTAAACTCAACCAATTGTTAAAAATAATAACTAAGTAATGGTTAAATTTTTGCAAAATGCCTGTGTAGAGTTGTTATAAGAAGGCAGTTAACTGTTCAGTGTCTAGGCCTTTTAAAGTCATTTCATTTTAAATGATAAGTCACTCGTTTGACGCAGACCAGAGATTTATATCGGGCAAATTGTACAGCTTTGCTTTGTGCACGGACCACGTAATCCTGTTTTAAATTTATTAGGTTAGCCGACAGTAAATTTGTAAATTCTGTAGTCCGCTGACCCGGAAACGTCGCCTTAATGAGATTTTTATTTTAAGGATTTTCAAAGGACCCTTATCTTTTAAAATAACTGCTGCCATGGTAACATTTTTATGTCGGACTTTACAAGTTCATGTATCATTATGTAGGATTAATTACATTTAGACTTTGTTCCCGCATGTCGCTCGCCGATACCTGGCGCCGCCGATGGTGTGAACGCGTGCAACATGCAGTATGTAAGTATATTTAATTACTTGTAAATTACAGCTGTAGTAAAACATTCATATTATGATTGCTGGATGCCCTCCAGCTGATATTACAAAGAACTGCGCTAATTAGCTGGTAAATATCGACGTTTTTAACAACTTGATGGACCATATATTATTATCTCGTCATAAGTATTTATTTCATACATATCTGCAACGACGTAACGTATACCTACTATTGTATTCTTAAAAATTTGCCAATTATGAAAATAATTTTTAATCAAAAGCTTAAATTGTATAGTAGCAGTAGGTAAGTACCTGTGTATAAATACCTAGTTTACAACAGTCGAAGTTTTCCATCGTTTATCTTCAGCAGAACCGTTTTATTAAGAACTAGCTGACCCGACAGATCTTGTACCTACTAAGAAAAAAGCACTTCCAGTTTTTCTCGAGTTACTCAATCTGCGGGCATTTTTTTTTTTCATTTCATAAAAACCTTAAACCCTTACAATTCGGACTATTAGGTACGAACATTTTAGAATAAAAAATGCCAAATCGGCCCAGCCGTTCTCAAGTGATGCGCTTACCAACGAACTGCATTTCATTTTTAGTTATATATCCTACTGTTTCGTTGGTCTATTGGTCCCAAGCGCTACTGCTGAGCATGTTGTCCTGGATTCGATTCCCGGGTCGGGTAAAGTGCTATTGGGTTTTCCCGTCTGGAATTTTTCAATAGCAGTCCGGAGTCTGGATTTGTGCACGGTTGATAGCAAAAGGCTCGCCCCTTCCCTTATAGGACCAAGTCCGAACCATAACCTAGGCTGGTCTAGACGCACGTAATCCAAGGTCAACGAGGCCTTTAAAACCTGTAAGCTATCCTAGACATATACCAATTCAGTGCGTGTGTTAAGTTTTGGTCAAAGGAAGCGCTTGAGTAAAAAGTAAATGTGAGACAGAATCCTGATCGGCTCGATTTGACGCAATGCTGATCCCGTGCTGTTAATATCACCTAGAAAGATTCGTCAGTGTGTGATTCATGATATCATCAAACCTTTGAACGTTGTCAAACTACACATTATTTAAAGTAACATGAGAGCGTGAAAGTAACGTGAGCTATTAATACAAAACACACACGCTGTCATTAAAATACGTATGTAAAATGAAACAAACTCAAAGCTTACACTGAACAAAGGAAATACTTGTATAGAACGAAATTGCCTCTACCAATATTGACGTAGTCAACTCTAAACGCGTAGGTAGATAGATACGTGGAAAATCGTGCCTGTGCCCAATGTGCGCTGCAAATTAACAGCGCTTCCCCTGGGGCCAATATTTCTCCCGGCGACGTCGAACCTAGGACCGCCCGCCACTAACTACCCCACTGAATCAGCGACGATCACGCCTACATCTTGTACATACGCCGATTGGTACGTAACTCGTACCCTCGGCTCGGATAAAGTAATATATATTCGCAAGACTTAACTGCTGACTGAAAACCTTGGCACACCTAAGGTGACGGAGATTTTATGGGCTCCGGTAGAGCGTGGGTCAATCGCATCACTATTAAATCTGTATTCGCCGACGCTTTTTCATTCCTACATATACGTAGACGGTCTCATTGTAACATTACAGCGATGAATTTTTGTCTTGACAGTTGACAGTTATTTAAGAAATGGCGGCTAGCCATCTCACAATTCGTATTTTTAAAACGTGTGCCATAACTTCCACAATTACATGTCTGACTCGTCTAGAATATTTCTTGTTTACCTCAACAGGATAATTTAAACAGAAAATGTAATCAAATATAGTCCGAAGAAGGAAGTCTAGGTTTTTCACTAAAAAGTATTTCTTCCAATCATTGCGTGAAATCGAATTGTGCAAGACAATTGAGAATAGGGAATTTTCAAATTCACACTCCGTTCTCTATTAACGATGAAGATTTTGTTAGTGTAATTGCAGTTTCAATATCCGAAGCCAGTTAGTTGGAGTAATTACTAAACAAGCTTCCTTCATACACTCACAATGGACGGTCCCGGGGGATACTTCCCGGTCGGTCTCGATCACTCTCCTTCACTGATTGGCTTGATCCAAGAACAATGTTATTATTTAACCCTCTATTACAGTTATTACGAGTAGAACATTTGTGTTTTATTGCAAACTGTCGCCGCAGCTTGTAGTTTGGTTTAAGACCTACGTTGGTTTTCAATTCTTCCTTTGTTACCTACCTCTGTTCTCCTACGACAACTGCGGTAAGATCATGATAGGGAACGATTTTGAAAAAAGATTTTTTTTACCTAAATAAGGATCGTAAAAACTTGAGTCATATGAAAATCACGTGACGCAAATTACATACTTGTATGTGGTACCTACACATCTATTAAAACTTAAAAAAACATGCAATTAGTTTAAGGTAGTGACTTAATATCGGACTCCCATTTTTATAGACTAAACAACTAGTTAAACCAGCTTAAATTGCTAACTATTACCTGCAGTTAAAAGCAACCTTCATCTAAAATACGGTTCCTTAAAATTATGCTTCACTTACCATAACGTTTTAAATATTAAAATGACCAACGATGATAGCAAGCTAATTCCTATAACTATGCTAATAACACCTACCTTCACCAAAATATAATCTTTAATCTGGATGCAAATCATCCTAATGCGTTCCGATTATAAAGAGCTATAATTTCGGCATTATATTGTCCATCAAAGTGTTTTACATATATAAAAATAAAAGGCTGACAATCAAGTAATTTGTTTCTCGACCTACTAAACTCTTTTCGTGATGGAATCGTGTTTTGGTCTTAGGATCTGAATATTTAACTTTATTATTTGGTATCGATTTCGAAATTGCACTATAATTAGATTAGCAGTTTTACTAGTAGGTACGTATAAGGATGCTGGTGTATGTATACAGGGTGGCAGGGCGATCGACAAACAGACTGTAACCATGAATTCAGGACATGATTCTAGACACCCTCTAGCGTTAGTATAAACTTTTCGTCGGTTATCAAAAATCTGCTATTTCATAGAAAAGTACAATACCTCCGCGGTCAAAATGTATGAAACAGTATTTTTTTAAATCCATGGTAACAAGTTGCGCATCCATGTCCCTACCCACCCTATATAAATATAAAAGTTTACTCGTTAATTTATTTCAGACGGCGATGCACTGGGCTTGTAAACGCGGTGATGAAAATTTAGTGAAACTGCTGGGTGGGGTTACCCGACAAGTAGTCAACGAACGATCGGTGAGTCGTAATTAACTATGACAGCTACATATCCTCCTGTTATGCATGCTGTGAACAAGTACATTATTTACAAAGCTTAGAAGCTGCAAGACAACTAGTATTAATTTTAGCTGTGAGTATTGTCAGGACGGTCAAATGATACCTTGATAACACAATTTTTTGCTAAATTAAAAGCAGTTCTTAACTTAGTCTTATCATGCCGAACTATATAATACATTATCCAATAAAAGGTTACTTGCTTTTAGGCAAAACTTGCTTGATACTTTTGTCTTAAAAAGTGGAGGACGGAACTGAAGCCTTCCTCGACGCTACTTAAAAAAAAGTCAATTCATTTTTTTCCATATACAATTTACAATGGTTTTGGTAATTTAAAAATACACAACATAACTCTCACCAAAAACAATAAAAAATTTCTATGTCAACTCAAAAAAGAAAACTATTAATAATACATTTGTCATTTAAAAATAATGTACATAACAAGCATAAAACAATAATTTCAGTCGAGAAGACATATCTACTTAAGTTGACAGGAGAAAAACGCATGGTCATAATATTACATGTCGTCAACAGAGTAGAGACACTTTATATCTAGTAGGAATGCTTGAAGCTTTGTGTTAAATGCAGATGCATAAATCAAGCTTTTTAAGCGTAGTAGTAACTAGTTGAATATTTGCACTCCTTGATATTGTGTGTGTGTGTGTTGCAGTGTTGAACTGCAGTCTTATGTCATTTTTCAAATCCTTCCTACATGTGTTCTCCCTAACCACTCTTTCCTCATCTGTCTGTACTAGAAACTAGGTACCGTAAGGATTTTTAAATGAAAGAAATATGGACGTCAGCGCTCTCTTTCTGAAATGCGGACAATAGTACGTATAGTTCTTTTCAGAAGGACTAAAACACTTTGGCAGGTATGCTTATAACTGTTCCCTCAAAATTGTATATTATATCTTAATTTAGACTCGATTAGCGCGTCGTATACATTTTTTTATTATTTAATGTCAATTTCGTCTCGAAGGGTTGTTAATGCATAACACGCAGATTATATAGATGCGGCAGTTGCGGTTAGTTCCGTTTTTCAATTACTCCCAAGAATTTTGCTTCTCTTTCGAGTTCAGTTTTGTCCTCATTTAGTCCTATTTTCATGCTGTCTTTATTACAGCAGAAGCTTTAAATAGAAATAATGTTAGTCTTTTACTATTCATTTTTAACTTATTTACAGTAAACCATGATTAAACATAACTTATAGCTGTAATATTTTTTTCCGTGAGTTCTTTTATGTCATTTGCCCCAATAATGGAATTTGTATCATACGCAAAAACAAAAACTTGTATGTTTGGTATAATTTTGATTATATTATTTAAGTCATTCGTAAACAGAATGAACAACATGGGCCCTAATATCGATCCTTACGGAACTCCAGCATAAATATTTAAAAAAGTGATTTATAATTTTGCTCATCTCCACCTTCCGTATCACATAATTTCTACAACTTTTGTTTTGTTTTTTTTTTTTTTTGGTAGGTTAACATAAGTTTTTGGGAGTTTAGGGAGGCTTTGCCTCTAACTTAGCCATAAGTAGATCGTAATCAACAGTGTCAAATGCTGAGCTTAAATCTAAAAATACACCAGCTACTTTCATTTTATTATTTATTTTATAGCCATATACATTTTTCATGCTATATACAGCTGTATGTATTCCACTTCTCCTGTGCCAACGTGTTTTTTATATCGAATTTATTGAAATGAAGCTATCATCAGAAGATGACCGAAAGAGCTAAGAGGTGAGTCGTCGACTTCCCTGCACGTCTCTAATGTTTGACAGATATGACCTATTACGATATCATGCGTCTGACTATGGAACAAGACGGTTAGAGTTTTGCCTCGAGCTCCGGGCACGAACTCATATAAGACTCCTGAAAATGGGTTCTCAACAATCGCTGAAACCATTTCTGAGAACGTAACTGAAAATCCAAACATGTACATTTTCGAACTTCTTTTGTCATTAAAAGTACCTCAGCGCATGTTCTCATGTGCTAGCACAAACTTAAATCACCTATGGGTAGTCAGAACGTCACAGCACTAGCAGGTATTTCAATGGCCGTTTACACACAACGCAACCAATCACAAACTAGTTCATATCACGTTAAGTAGTAACTAATCACACGCGACCCGACGTGGTAGTCGCGCGCTATTGGTTTCGAATACATTTTGGAAACTGTGCTACGGTGCAAAGGTCGATTCATTAATAAACATTAATTTGTCCAAAGTTTTTGAACAAATGGTAGCCGCCATGTACGATTCAGCATTATCAATTAATTTGTATTAAGTAACTAATTACTAACCCGTTCCGTAAGTTTTAAGTGGCGTCATGGACGACTCCTACCTAAGTAGTAATACCTAGTGCTAATATTTTTGGCCTATTAGGTACTAGTCTGGCCATCAACAAATGAAAGGTGTGACAACCCTAATATAATAATACTCTCTAATACGATAAAAGAAGACCGTAATGGACCTTCTCTATCCTATAGTTCATCTAAAAGTATTGATGTTTATTGATAACTTCTTATTTTGGTTGATAACTGAAACATACTTCCGTCAATACTACAAAAAGATTCTTAAAGTAAATTCTGGCCATTCATGCAAGTAAAGAATCCACGTGAAAACGTAGAATCTGTGAAGGGTGCAATTTGGTGACCGTATTTGGTGCCAACAATAAAAGCGAGCCAAAGGTAATGCGTTATAACCCTTAGAAAATAATATTGTGTACAAAACATGCAGCTGTAGTAAGAGTTAGCGATTGCAATTGAATTTAAATACAGTTAATTATGTGTTTACATCCGCGCTAAGAGTAATTGCAAATTTAACTTTTACCTAGAATCTTTAATGTCCAATCAAATTTACTTACTGTGAGTTATTTTGCCTGTTTTACTGTATCGTTAAAGTGTCGTTACAATCTTTTTCATGTGCTGTTCGGCATCGTCGGCGACGGAAGTAGAATGGGGTAAGTCCGCCGAGAATTTTATTGCTGGACTACTTGTGGATTCAAGGGAAGCGGTGGTAAATTTATCTGTGCACCACTTAGGATTTTAATGTTTCTCTTTTCCTCATAAAGCTGTAGTCTTTTTATGACAACTTAATGTAAGTACTTACATTCCTTTACAATTGAGCTCATGTCGTCCCAATAACTATATAGAAGAGGTCTGATGTTAGTGCTTAGTAATGACGATTTGAGATGGATATAATGAATCTACCATGTATCGTATACTTAATGGCATTTAGTTATCTCAGTTGTAAAAGTAAACTAAAGTTCCCTATGTCACAATATAGGTACTTTCGCTTAGTTTACGCTACAGCTGTCGCTGTTATATATTCAGTAATATCCAACTGGGTTTAATATCTATCGCAGATAATATTGAATGTAAGTATTGGATTCGCAAACGGGGGCAATGTATGAGGAGCCGGGAGCAGATGTGAGCCTTTACAACTCGGTGTAAGCCTCATCCGCCCCGCGCACCCTCTCGTGTTGAAATATTTCATATGTGATACCATCGTAAAGGTGCAATCTTCGAAACTTCTTTGTATATGTACAAAGCTTATATTATTATTTATGTTGTAAATCTTAAACTTTACCTCATCCCTATCTATATGTTTAAAGTAATGCAGAAAGAACCTGCCATGAACTCGGACATTTAACAAAAGGTTTAAGAAATTAAAGATTGTACCTACGTGTACAAAAACAATAATTATCTAATGATTTTCATCAAACATACTATGTCAAAGAATCGGTTCATGTTCAAAAAACAAGAAGATCTCGTATGACTCTTGTGAAAACATAAATATGTATGTTACAGGGATACACACCTCTGCACATCGCAATGCAGTTTCGCCACGAGAACGTGTATAGACTATTAGTAGAAGTATACGGTAAGTTCTTTCTCTTCCAATTATTTATTGCGGCTGTATAATTAGGTGCATGTAAAAGAAACTACTTAATGCTGAAGCAAAACGAAAGATGTAGAAGAAAAAAAACTAATAAATTAGGTTTAAAGTTACAATTAGGAAAAAAAACTCAAATCAATATATGTAACTCCATACTTAAATACAACAAAATAAGATTACAGGGGCAATTCTGATTATGTCAAAAATACCTCTAATTTCCCTACATTTTTGACAAGTTTTAGTTTGTATTTAGATTAATTACACTGGTCACACAAGAAGCTCAAAGAATATTGAGTTCTAGTTTTTGTAACTCTTCATTTTTATTAAATTCTTTTAAATTTCCTGTCAAGATTCACTGTACCATAAATCGATGTTAACTCTATTATTAATTTGTTGTTTGTCAGGTTCCATAGTATTTAATTACGATATTGGAAATGCTGCACTATTAAGAAAATGATTTCCAGAATGATGATTCCACAACTCTTTAAATTACCGTAAAAAACCCGAAAGGACAAAACCTTCCTAAAGACAGTGTCACGAAAATATTATGCTACTATATGCATATTTGTAAAGTTAAGTGTTCTAATATCAAAGTGCAACAACAAGTATTTTGAGCTACAAACTGAAGTTCTATATGTTAGTGCAAAATTTTGAGCTCCATCACGCCATCTAGTGATTTTAATGCGTATCAAATGGTCTATTAGTCGTATTGCTAAGACCTAGTGACGCTGTAGCGCGCATGATTATCTTTGTTTCGTTTAGGTGGAAGAGATATTTCACAGATGGCGTTAAGTTTAACATGAATTTAAAAAATAAATTAACTGGTTAAATATAATGTTTATTTGTCATTTATTTACACTGTTTATGTGTTTGTATTATTTATAAAACTTTGTGATTCATATGATACTTATTTATTTATTTGGTTAGCCAACAATTGTTTACACAACACTTACATTAAGTTTAATTGTATGCCTACATTAACAAGTGTAACAATTACTTATAGGCTAACACCACATACACAATTTTTGGTTAAGCAATTAAAATAATTCATAATATTAATTAACGATACAAAAATATTAAAATATCAATAAATTGATTTTAACGATACAATCTTAAGGAATGAAGGCTATTTGTTGAGATTAATAAACACATAATTATCTTAATGTAGCAAGTATCTTTTTATTTCAATTACAATGGGCATTTAGATACATATATTTGGAGATCACCTTTTAAGCAATGGATTGCTTTTCTTAGGAAATAGGAACATCTGATAGGAATATATGTGGTGTACTTTCCCGGGTTAGTACGGGAATGCAAAGTAAAAAGCCCGTGTATTCAATATACCACATTGTGAACCTAAAAACAGTGTAATAAGAGCTACTTTTCGGATATATGTTAAAAAAACAATTAGTTTAAGTTTAAAAAGTGTTATTTCCTGTATTACAGATGCAGATCCGAATGTCCGCGACTGGTCAGGCAGGAAGCCGAGACAGTATCTAGTCCACATGGACACTTCGCTATCACCAGGATCATATAGAAGTATGCTGCTACGCAAAAAATGTTTACTTAAATCATTTTAATATATTTAATTGTATTCGTTTAGTTAAGAACAATCAGTATTTTTTCTATTAGGAATTTAGTCGAGTATATATGAGGAAGGTCGTATATAAACGGACACATTTATACTTTTCTTAACTAAACCTGACTATGGATGTTTCAAAGGAAGTATTTCTTATCTATCATTATACTTCAAAGATACCGCGAATGGGTAGCCAAATGAAATGAGGTCATAATAAGTGGTTTTATACAAACGGCATTTTGTAATTTGGTCACAACTGTAAATTGGTCATCAATAAATCATATTTAGATTGGTTGGATGTAATTTTTTTTTGTGTAAATTGGTCACAGCCTTTTTTACAAGTAATCATTTTTTTTTTTTCATATTATATCATATTTCATCTACTAAATCATGAAAGCAATGAAAAACAAAATAACGTTGTTTAGGCTTTACTTGAGCATAAGAAATGATACTAAATCCACAAAAAAATATTATACAATCTATACTAATAATAAAGACGGAGAGTTTTTTTTTTGTTTGATGGTGGTAATCTCTGGAAAGGAAAGTCGGATTTGAAAAAATCTTGTTGCATTTGATAGTCCAAATCTTGAGTAAGGTTATGGACTAATATTTAACATAATGCTACGAGCCTTGGGAGCCGAGCAAAAAGAAAAAAAGGCAAAAAGAACGGTTCGTTTTCGACGATGTAATAGCGCACGTGGGCGATGCGATGCGACACGGTGGGTCGGGGTTCGAAATTTCACGCGGGTACTATATAAATTATTAATAATAAATAATACTAATATTACTAAAATAAAATACTAAAGAATATAGGTTTATATCCATACAGTTGTACAAGGAAAACAGCCCAGGCAATCATTCAATCATGCTAGTTTCCGACCAACGAAATTTACCTATGACATTGACCTAGGTATGGAGAGATTTAGTCTCATTGACGATTACTCAAGCAAGGTTTTTTTTGCACTTTATGACCCACAATAGTACAGGCACTAGAAAAAAGTCGAGATTTTAGGAATCTAGTTGAAAATAAAATGTGCAAAAGTATTATAGTTCTTCGGTCAGGTAAAGGCAAAAAATATGTTAATAACAGTTTCGAAAAATATCTTAACCTACCACGCATCGTCATCCATACACTCCCCCTCCACATACTACACACCACACTTCAGTCCATCTCCGTCTTTTAATTGCTTGTAAATATATCTTTAATTGTTTTCTACCTCCCTTTCTTTAATTTTAACTACCTTTGTCTTTATAGTTCAGCTTTTCTTTTCGCTATACGACATTTTGGAGTTCATGTAAAAAAAACTACGAAAAATGTAAAAGAAAAATCTCACAAATTAGGTATAAAATGAAAAAAAAAAAAATGTAAATCCGCAAAGATTCACGAAGAAGATTCTTCATGAATCTGTTCTCCTAGTACCTATCTGTTTATTATCTCATCGAACTTTTTTTTTAAAATCTAATTTGACTGTTGACGTGCGATTAACCGGACTCACAACATTTTTTTAAAGATAAATAAATGATGTTATAAATGATGGATCATGAAAGTAATAAAATTGTAACTTTAAAAGATGTCATATTTGACGAATCCAAGATTACTAACCAACATAATACTTTGGAATGGTCAAGTATAACCGAACTGGACTATCTTCGTAATGATCATGTTCTCCTAGTACTTTTATCATTTTTCTCTTAATCGTTGGTACTCTACCCAAAACCTACATATTCGCTGTTATAATAATTTGCAAAAAAATAATCATAATTTTCATATTCTACAAATATCGTTTTACTAGCTACTGCCTGCGACTTCATTCGCGTGACACTTTTTGTATAACTATGACACGGCAATAGTGTAGCTGTCTATCAGTGAAAGAGTTTTTGTTATCGGATCATTACTTCCAGAGTTTACCTTCACAAACAATTTTACTTCTTTATAATACCTATTAGAATATTCTGCCTAGATGGTCCAGTGGTCGTAAACTCTGCTGCAGAGCATGAGGTCCTGGGTTCGAGTCCCAGGTCGGGCAAAGTACTATTGGGTTTTTCCATCACGGATATCTTAGTAGCAGCTCGGAGTCTGGATTTGTGCCTATCTGATGCCAATAAGCTCGCCCCTTATTACATGGGACAATCATAACTGGCGAAATGTAGGTGTACTACAGGTACACCTCTGACTAACCCTTTGGGGATTCCAGGCGTGATGTTAAATTTAGTTAATACCTATTAGTTTAACTTTGAGAGAATTAATTAATGTGACTTAGGGCTGATTTTTCAATCGCCGGATAACTTTTGTTCGAGGATTGAAATTGACGTTTAGCAATTTATGTATGGAAGAACTGTCAAACATTCAAAATTATTCCTCCGATAGAATTATCTGGGTTTGGAGGAATCTGCCCTTAGACGATGAAGGAGTAATATTTTTTGTATTTCTCTGTGGAGGCTTGTAATTAGCAATTTAGTTATATATTACTGTTATTTTATTGTTATTAGTCTGTAAGCCTTCCGAAAATAAAGAAAATAAATAAAATCATATTTAAATAAAAGTGCCTGTGACCAATTCACATTCAATGTCTTGAATTTAAAAAGCTGTGACCAAATTATATTGTGACTAAACTTCAACCATACAAACTAAGCATCTGTACCCATTACAGCAATTTTGGCCATTCGAGCTTTTCTACTCCATCTCACTTATGAACCCAAAAGGTCAAGATTAGTCACAATTTTATAGGTGCGAGGAGGTACCACAGGTCAACTGGGGTACCCATTTCCCCATAACCATTCACCCTAATACGGGAGGGCTACGCCAGATTCGTCATTCCCTTAGAAGAAATTGACATTTGGAAAATTTGCTTCTTTTACGGTTCCTATATACGGTTCCTATATACGGTTCCTATATACGGTTCCTTCCTACGGTTCTTTCAGTAATAGACTTGACTAAGCTCTTTCACGTACTGGGTGTTATTAGATTTAGGTTTAATCGGCGCTGTCCGATACACCAGACTGTCCGTAGCTAATGAGCCTTCCTAGGGGAAGTAAGATGTAGGCATCTTCAAATTTCAAATAGCCTTTATTAGCAATCTTAAAACTAGTTTAACAATTTATTTAAAAGTTTAGATATCGGAAATCTCCAGATTGCTTTGCTCTTTTGCATAGGCGCCTCCCAGGCTTTTCCATAGCTCACGATCGTGTATATTTCTCCTCCCGCAGTAGTTTTCAAATCATCTTCCCATATTTGAAATGGTCTTCCTCTCTGGGATACCATTACGTTACTTCTCTGGCCAATCTTCCATTTTTACCTCTGGTGACATGACCATGTCACGTCTGCTACGTCTGTTTTACTTCTTATAAGATTAATATTTACTGTTTTCTTTATTGTAATTGTAATAAATTAATTTTAGGTTAATTAAATGCATATATTGTAAAACAGTCAAATAGATCTTCAGTTCTTATAAGTGTGAGTACAAATTGAATAACTGATCTATCGTGCAGCAGAGGTGCCTAAGCGGAACATGTTTTACAGAGGCAGACACATATGATATACGTCGGACTGTAACCGCTCCTCCGGTCATAAGAGTCACTCCGAACTCAATTAATGCCCAATCAAGTAAGATACACAAAACGTGTCTTGCCCTCACAGTGCTTACTTGCGTGTTATTGTTTCAATTTCGTACTTACAAAATTAAATCATAATATCATCCTTGTACTGGTAGGATATTTTACAATCTGTATAACCAGGTAAATATTCTGTCGTAAATAATAATAAATAACACACTAGCAAATGGTACATGCGAGTCGCCACCTTTACATCAGTGGAGGCGTCAAGACGAGCATTACATAGCGCAGACTTTAAACAATTTTGTAAAACAAGATAAACCTATATAATGGATCGTAGTGGGTGATATTATGATTTGTTCTTTCACGTGCGCACATCTCAGGGTTGCGGTATTTGTTAATTTTCTACGTATTGTAGTTAGTTAGAAGTTTTTTTTTTTTTAAGACTTTGCTATTCGGTAAAACAGATATAAAATTCTCAGAACATTTTAAACTTATTCTATGACATACTACCTTCAAAGAATGTTTGTGTCTGTTGTCTGGCAGTCAAACTGTTAAAGAACGAGGCTACACCATTTAGATCTAACTCCGTGTTTACACTAAGTTATAAAACATGTATTCTACACGTTGAGTATACTGATTTCGTTTAGCGTTTACGCCTTTCAACAAGTTGGTCAGCGTAGTTTTATACAAAAAAATTAGAAAATTTGCTAAAAATGTCCGAAAGCTGAACAAAATAAAAATAGTTAATAATATATATTATTAAGGCTAAGTAATAACAGCCGCACGGGTCGATCGATCAAGTTAAGCTACGCTTGCCGCGGTTGGTCCGTGGATGGGTGACCATCTTTACATACCAAGACCCCTCGTGCCTCGGAAAGCACGTTAAGCCGTTGATCCCAGCTGTCATTCGTGGATCTTTGACAGTCAGTCAGTTTGACTTTGGTCGTCAGAAGCCCGAAAATCTGACAACCAGTCTTACCAAGGGGTATCGTATTACCCAGTAATTGGGTTGTGGAGGTCAGATAGGCAGTCGCTCTATGTAAAATACTGATATTCAGCAACATTCGGTTAGACTGGAAGCTGATCCCAACATAGTTGGGGAAAGGCTAGGCAGCTGACAGATGATGACATACAACAGAAGCTATCCAAACAGTCCGAATATTAACGGATAAATGGAAAAATTAAGTTCGCAGATGGAACCTCTATTTCACCTAGATATATACTTAGAAAAGGCGTTTGATAAAATAAAAACCAAAAGTCTTTATTGAAATTAGGCTGAGAATCAGCACAACAAAATTACAAAAGACAGTCCCCCAAAACGCCGGCCCTTCACCACTTCTTCTTTCCAGCGAAAGCATCGCTGGAAAGAAGAAGTGGCGCAACAAACTCCCCAGCAGCACAGCTGTCTGTTCAGTTAGAAAATACTTGATACACTACTAGGTATGTAAAGTAATTAACATTACAAGACACGGAACATTAAATTAAATTATTTGCCATATGTCAGCTAGCCACGCCAATATACCAACAAATACAATAAAAACTATACATACTCAAGCAAAAACATAATTAATTAAAATTAAAAATGTAAATAAAAACTTACTACCTAGATAAAAGCCTCCAGGCGTAAAGGGCGTGACAGCTTACATATTTATGCAGTGCCGGGTTCTGTTCAGATAGTTGTCACTTGAAGTCACAAATGATAAACTAGGACCATCGAAGTAAAATAAATAAAAAAGTTATTACTAATAACAACAACAACAAAACCATGGTCAGCAAGACGACTAGTCGATAGATAGAATTCCCAGTTACAAGGAGAGTAGTGTGGCAAGCAAAGCGGGCGCAGAATATACCAGAGACCTATGTCTTTATAGTACAGGATATGTATAAGCCCTGCCGGTATTACTGATCTATTCCAGGTGAAAGTTAGCGTCCATCAGGGTTCTGCATTGAGTCCATAGTTTTTTAACCTGTTCATGGATTATGTCACGAGAGGCGTAAAGTTCAAAAACCCCTTGGCGCACGTTGTATGAGGATGATATCTTTCTAGTTAGAAAAACTGCAATGGAGCTTCAAAACACCTTTAACACGTGGGCGGCATAAGCAAGGATTGCGTATTAGCCGTCCAAAATCTGAATATTTAGAGTGTGACTGAGGTGGGACATAAAAGTTAAGCTACAACCTAATGATGAACACATCTCTTCCTAAAGTCACCCGCTTTAAATACGTGGGGTCTATTCTTACAACAGATGCGCGCGTGGATGAGTATGTAACCCATCGAATAAACACTGGATGGTTAAATTGGCGATCGCTCTCCGGAGTTCTTTGCGATACCAGAATGCCAATAAAAACAAAAGGCAAAATCTACAAAAACGCCGCGAGCCCCGCTATGATTTGTGGCGTTGAATGCTGGACAGCCCTAAAGAAGCATGAAAACAACAGCTAGACTCAGCGGAAATGAATATGCTGAGGTGGGCAGGGTGTGTAATTCAGCTAGATAAGTCCGTAACGAATAGTTTCGAGGATCTTTCAAAATGGCTAGCAAGACAAGCTTAGAGATAGCAGACTCCGTTGGTCAGGAATATTCCGAGATGACAACTACTCCGTGAAGACTGTTCTGAACATTTACACAAAACTGTCGCGAAGGACCTTAAATGTAAAAACTAATCACCTGTGACAGCCCGAAACCGACGTTCCTGGCGCAAATGCACAAGCTGGCCCGACCCCAGATAAACTGGGAAAAGGGCAGAAGGAAGAAGAGTTAATAATACATGCCTGTAACAACGTCAGTACATGTATGACACCTACATGTTCTATACACGATATGTTTTTGACAAGACTTATCGAAAACAAATACCTCAACTCGTGTATGTGTGTAAAAGCGGAGTAAAGAAACTTAAACCTCCTTAGAGGCCGTGGCTAAGAATTTATGTTCTAAGCCATTTCCTCAAAGCAGGTTTGTGGTCGATGAAAACTTGACGGCATCCTGGAACTAATTAACACCAAAGTTCGAATGAATAATTAGTTCATGAACGTAAGAGTTCCACCTCCACAGAATTTTGAGAATCATTACTTGCTTTATTATTGATAGAAATGTGGACATAATATATATGTATATATAAATGTACGAGTATATTCGAAAACTAGTAACGCCTGTAGATAATCACCGTACCGCTTTCATCATTGACGCATGTGTTGGCCTGAGAGTTATGCGACAAAACTCACACTGAAGCCTCAGTATGCCAGAAACCCACTTTGAATTAGTCGCAGTCGCATCTCGGCGACAAACAACTATCAAAAACTTGTCAAAATGTAGGGAAATTAGAGGTATTTTTGACAGATTGAGACTGAGATCAGACTGAACGTTCTTATAATTACGAGTTGCCCCCTGGTGTGTTAATTAATCATGCTGCAATTTAATTTAAAAAAAACCTGCAGTGCCTACTTTTAGTTAGTATGTACTTACCTAGATATTATACAGGGTGACAGGGAAAACTATTACGACGTATATATAGAGGTCATTAGCAACAAATTTAGTCCAGTCAACTAGGGTTCAAACCTGGATGGTAGAAAATAAAAATTTTGCTATTAAAGACCTTTTCTTTCTGAAATTATGTAAGTTTTGGAAGCATTTTTTTTTTAATGACCACTCATTTTTCATCTTTCAGAAAAGTATCAATTAAATGTTTGAAGTGGAGTAGTTTTTTCTGATAAGTAATTGATTTTGGTAACAAAAACGAATATTTCTAAAAAATCGAAGACCGACACAGCTCAGTAACCATCCAGTTTTGAACCCTAGATAACTGGACTAAATTTGTTGCTAATCACCTCTAGTATAACGCCTTTCAAGGAATACGTCGAGTTTCCCTGTCACCCTGTATAATTGCGGCCTTTGGCAGAGTAGGGCAGGGAAAGCGTCAGTATTCGTCTTGTACAAGTTGATGCAATTTAAAGATAAATCACTAGGTACCCTAATATTAACATTTTCACAAAGTTTTGTTTGAAGTATGTTAAAAAACCCAATGTCCGATCCGTGAGGGTGTTGTAAGTATCGTGCTAAGTGTCTACGCAAACGTATTTTTAGAAAAAAAATCGCGCATTTTATAAAATGGATAACCTAACAATACCTGGTTCTTTGCAGTACCTATGTGCCCCTTTCGGATCGGACAGGGTTGTTACATGTCGTATAGATGCACTAAACAAATGTTATTGTAAATAATGATTTTGGTAATATTATACTATTTCAGCACATACAACAAATGCTCTTGTATTGTGTGCGACACCATTGGGGTGTCGTTTACATTTTTTTTTTGTAACTACACCACTGCCGACTAGTGATGTTACGTGTAATTTGCCAGCACAATTTGTTTTTTTATAACTTGAGCACCGCCAAAGTGAAGAATCATTTTTGAAATCTCGATGTCTGTTACATCAAGCAGCAAGGCCTGCCCTCCATTCGCTTTTATAAAAGAAAAAGGAACTTCGTCAACGTCTGCTCACATTTTCTATTAAAATAAATATTGTTTTGGATTATTACAATGCAAAACAATATTGATTTCTATCCATTTCTAGGATAATTTTGAATGGTATCAAATCAATATCAAACATAATACTAATAAAAAAGAAATATAATTGACAGTATGCAGTTGACAATCAAATAGTATCAATACATAAACGCCATTTTCCTAGAGGCAAATAAGATTTGCCGGTCTATTCTGTAAAATCTCACCGTGAGAACTTGATGAAGTGGGCTGTCATTCCACCCGATGCTAGAGATTGACACTATTGACAGCTCACTTCACCTAAGTTATCACTGTGATATTTTTATAGAATAGCACCGCTGCACAGAGAGATCATCTGTAAAGTAATGTCATGTCGTGTTCTTACGAATGATAAATAATTGATATCGATAAATGCATAAGTTTAGTATTAGAACTTCATTACGGTGGTGTAGTTACCAAAAGTTTTTTGGAAATTACAGTGCGGTGGTTTCGTTGACAACACATGCAAATGCTAAAATATTTTACAATGCTGATTTAACTCATTGCAATGCAAACCTAAATGTTTTCAATTTGTAGTAATTATCCTTAAACCTTTCTACAAATAACGATGTTTTTTAACATTTTTTCTTGTTTTTTGTCCTGTAACCTCGTAATGTTTAAGTAAACTAATAATGTTGTACAGTCGATGTGATATATGATCATTATCTTATTTACTGTGGTAATTAATTATTGATGCTTAAATGTGGAGTGCATCATTTGCAGAAAAAGAAGGATTTCTACGGATCGGTTCGCTTAACGTGAGGGTGAAGAAAACCACAGAAGCGTTTAGCAACTTCCTTGGGGTGGGCGCCACCAGATCTTCGGCCTACGTACCAAAGTCTACTCGCGACCGTGAAGAAAGGCGGTCTGACGACAGCGACCAGCTGAAGAGTTGGGGCTCCGCTGACAATATACAAGTAAGGATACCACTGTAACGTATTGCTTCAATATAATATAGAACGTGTGAATGTGTAGAATGTGTGAATGTGTAGAACGTGTGTGTGTGTCTAATCAATGTTTTAGGTGCTTTTAACCAATAGGTACCGACATTTATTGAATAGATTAGTAGGAAAATCTGATCAACTACCTGCAGGTACTGAGTTCTATAAATTCATCATCATCATTCCAGCCGAAAGACATCCACTGCTGGGCTTAGCCTCCACTTCGATCGGTTCTGTGCTTCTCGCATCCAACAGGTTCCTGCGGCCTTCCCAAGGTTGTAGGTTCAGTCGTATTATTGGGGAGATTATGTCTTCAAAAGCAGTTTTTCTTAACTCTAGAATCAATGACATGAAACTCTACCTCTAACAGGTCCATGTTTTACATATCACTGCGTCACCTGTCGCTGCACACTTGCTACGATAAGCGTTGTACCTTGGCAGTTGGCTAGCGTCGGCAAAGTGTTACACGTGATACGCGTCTAACGTCTCACAAATCAAATATACATCTGCGGGGCAATTCTCGTAATTGTAAGAACGTTCACAGTCTGATCTCAGTCTCAAACTGTCAAAAATACCTCTAATTTCCCTACATTTTTGACCAGTTTTTGACATTTGTTTGTCGCCGAGATGAGACTGCGACTAGATTTTGAACGTATTACGAGAATTGACCTTCTGGTCGCGTACATTTCGTTTTAGACACTTATTTACGATCTAAAATATCGGTTTTAGGGTTTATTATTTCATATGCGTTTTGAATAAAAATGTTTCTTGAACAGAAAGACGACAAGCTGATGCCACCTCCTAATAACAACAAGGTGCGACGTCGTGGCGCTAGCGGCCGGCGGGGGCTTGGAGCGGCGCATAGCCGCAGCACGCCGTCCACACCTGACCAAGTAAATATTTGAAGGCCCTGTATACTTTGCATGTGCTCTAAAACGTTCGACTCCTGACGTATAACATTTGCAATTAAAATTCCCTCGAAGGAACACAAATATGAGATCAGAACGGTTTAGCGAATCACTCTTCGATGGTACGGTTCGCCGAAATCACTTTTAGTCGACCGTTGGTTCCACGAGTAAATCCATCGCCGATAGAACTATTCGCCGACAACAATGTTCAACGATGGTCGCTTCAGCTACAACACCTTTTGCCGAGGGAACGGATCGCCGAAATACTTCAAACACAAATAATTTCACATCAGCTTCCTGGTGTAGGTCTTATCATAACATATAGTGATTTCCTCTTTAGGATATGCACAACATGCAAACAATACGTTAGGTAGGCACTGGCCACTAATAATATCTATGAAGACCTTATTAGTATGCTTGACATATCACAAAATAAAACATTTCGTGCATATAATTATCTTTTAAGCGTTGTTGAGAAAAATGAGTGCGTGCAATTTAGTAAGATCTAAGCTCGGCGCACATGTGCTAATAGTGGATATAAAGAACCCGAAAAGCTTCTCGAGATGAACTAAAAATCCAAATTAAAGGACATAGTCGTTAATGCGATGGACTCTCCGTCTCAAATAATAAACCGCTGCTTAAAAGTTGCCTATTAAAACGGCTTGTGCAATAATCGTTAAACGGGCCAGAAATAAAGGTTTTCCGAAAATTCCACAAACAATCTTAATTTTAATGTACCTGATTTTTAAAGTAAAGTTGATGGAAAACCTTTTTTATTTGGACACTATATACCCAATGAAGAAAGTGTTATAATATTTTTCACACAAGCAAATTTTAAGTTACTTGTTCAAGCATCGTGCTGGATAATGGATGGAACATTTTCAAGCTGCCCGGCACCATATTGTCCATTTTATTCTATACACGCTTTGGTGGGTACGGAAGGAGGTACTTACAAATTTCTTCCCTTAGTATTTGCATTACTCTGGTACAAAACTGAAAGCTGTTATTTAATTTTCTTAGAAATCTTAAAAACATACGCGAGCTTCAAGTTTAAAATCAATTTGTCAACGGGAAAATATTTTAACAGATTTTGAAGTAGCGGCAATCAATGCCGTCAAATTGCAGTTCCCATAATGTGCACACAAGCTGTGTCTATTCCATCTAGCCCAAAATATTTGGCGTCATATTCAATATGGGGGTCTTGCGAAGAAATACAGTGATGATTTTACTTTTGCACTCAAAATGAGGCACCTATTTGCTTTAGCATATCTTGAATCAAATGAGATAACTTTTAAAGAAGAGAAGCTTTTAAATTTGTCAGAAACAAAGTATTGCCATCAGAAGCTGAAAGTGTATCAAATTGGTTCAGAAAATATTACGTAGATGGATCACTTGAAACACAAACATCTGTTTGTAGTAAATTTTCTATAAAAAGGAAACCGGATGTTTCCAACATCTATGTGGTCTGTTTTTGAGCGAACATATTCCATCCCAAGAACACAGAATGCTTTAGAATCGTGACACGAAGGCTGGAGCACACTCCTTAATCGGAAAAAATGAAACATATATAAAACTATAATGGAGTTTGCTAAAGAGCAAAAGCATACTGAATGCGACATTCAGCGAATAAATTCGTCTGAACCCATGCTAAAACGCCAACGTTCTGCACAGGTTGAATATAATGCTAGATTGCAGAAACACTTAGCTCTAAAGAGTGAGATGGACCTAAAAACATTCTTAAATGAACTGGCCCAAATATTGCACTTAAAAAATAAGAAATAATTATAAGATAAAAATTACCAGCTAAGAAATAGTTATATTCTAATTAAAGCTCTTCAGAGCAAAGTTTTATTATTATAATTAAAAGTGAAATTGTTTTTTTATTTGTACCGTTTCGATCTGACGGTCAATCCGAATAAATATTTGTTAAACCATAGTGTCTAATTTATTAGAAATTTACATAAGTATTTCGGTGACCCGTTCCATCGATAAAAGGTGTTGTAGCTGAAGCGACCATCGATGAACAGTGTTTTCGGCGAATAGTTCTATAGGCGATGGATTTATTCGTGGAACCAACCGTCGACTAAGAGTGATTTCGGCGAACCGTACCATCGGCGAAGAGTGATTCGCTATACCGTTCTGAGCTCCACAAATATAAGTTAAGTACCTATAGTAATTTTGCTCCAATGTTAGAAATAAATTTAGATAGTTGATGTAACAATTATTTTTTACAGCCTCGGGCTCAAATGGGTGTAAGTGAAGAAGGAGACTCTGATTCGGATTCGGCTGCAGGGTTCCATGCGGCATGGCGACAGCAAAGAGCTTCGAACTGTACATAGCCTTCCCCTTCTGACGATCACAGCGTAAAGTATCTCATTTTTTTTTGTTTTGGTTCAAAGTAATGGATCCAATGTAATGTATTAAACAGCTACCTTAGGTAATTTTATTTATGTGTTGAGGCAATGAAATGGCTTTTCAAATGTAAAATAAAAAATATAGACAGGCCGCATCGGCAGAATTGTAAAGTATTTTTTTATACTACTTATAGAAGTTACAAACCATCTTGTTGTATGTAAAACTCAAGGAAAAGTTTCCAAACCAATCATTATTTATTATAGTTATTATAATTTGGACGGTTATTGGTGGCTTTTGACAAATTAAACTGACAATGTGTGATTCCTTTCAGTGGTTTACTCTATGACCTGCATGTTTGTATATAAATTACGAATAAGTGCGAACCTCTGTACTTGATATCGTTAATGATATCGCTCCTAATTCTAAATGTCCGTTCGTTTTGTTAATTAAGCCGTTTCCTTTACTTTGACATGTCATTATTTCCCAGAATTTGATCCTTATTACCAGCATCAAATCAACGAAATGAACGAAAGCTTAGCGCTTCCACCACTGGATTTTCTACTCAAGTCAATTTGCAATTCCCAACGTCGAGAAATGCTTATTTATATGATTTTCTACTTTATTTATGCTTACTTGAAAATCGTTATTCGACGAAGTAGGTATATGTACTATGCCTACATTTATTTACTGTAATGTATGTAGTTTAAAATGAAGTTATTAATTAAAAGCTGTGCTATAAAACAATGTGTAATTATATTAAAATACGGATGATTCTGTTGGAAACTTGCCACATTCCACATTTTCAAGATTTACTTGAAGTTGTATTCGAAACATATGTATAAAGCGTTGAAAATGTATTCGAAATATGTGATATTTTATGAAGTTCTTTTTAAAGAGATCAGTATTCTTTAAACATTCTGTTATTCACAATGAAGTGCCTTATTTTATAATAATTAAGATTAAGATAGTTTCATATTTGTACGAAACTTATGACATAATATATGACTTATGATTATTTATAGCTGTATGTATATTATGTAACACGATTTACTTACCCGACTGCAAAGAAGGGTCATGGTTTTAGTAATGATTTGTTAGTAGAGTTAAACTTATTTTGAATTAAATTTTTGATTTATGAAACCAAATTAGTACCTATTACGGTACTCAGACGTAATTATGACACATCGACCTTTAGCAAGAGACTGTCACAGACATGATAAAGAAACGATCATACGACGCAACACAAAACCGAACTTTTGTAGTTCTAAATGTACCATATTTACGGCCGAGTACTGTAATTTATTTTATTATATTTTGAATCTAACCTATATTTTAATAATCATACATACGACTCAATAAAAAACCATGGCATTAGTTCAAGGAAAGATTTATGTCAGTGAAACACCCTTAAACTCAAACCATTTATTTCAATAAAACCAACTACAGCCACTTTTAAATTGTCAAGACGTCGTCGGTCAATCAGATAATAGCTACTAGAAAGTAAATAGGTTACTCTTATAGACAAGCGTGCTCCATCTTCATCCACATCATCGCTTACCATCATGGGTGATAGTGGTCAAACGCGAGCCTATCAATAAAAAAAATAATCTTGTCTGTCAATAATCTTGGTTCAAGGTGTTTCGTTATTTTGTTGTGGAAAATATTATTTATAGCAGTGTGTGACCTAAACCCGCATTTAAGTCACGCTTTTCTGTGACTTAAGTGCCTTTAGGTCACACGACTCACACGTGCTATGAAATAGTATACGATACGTGTGACTTACATAGGTAGTATTAATACACAGCGTTTAGCACCCACGTTACGCTCGGGCGCTAATTTCACGATGTGCAATAATGGACTACTTAAGTCACACGTATCGTAATGTACTATTTCTTACCATTGTTGACTCGAATTAATTTTATATTTATGTACGTACTTATGTTAATTACAATACTTAGAAGAACCTTTGCTTGGAGTAAGTGGGATTTCGATTTCTGTGATGTCGTTTAATTTATGTCGTCTGTGTTTCTCTATGGTCTTAAGTCCTATGTACCTATGGCTAGAGTACGGCGTAGACTGAAAAATTGCTCCGCATCGCTGTCGACTCGTATGCCAATCATAAATTAATATTATACGGGTCCTGCTCTTGTTATACAAACTATGCTTTCTCAGCATTAAAAAAAAAGGTAGATACTGGAAATGAATCCAAGTTCCTTAAAATTGATGCGACCCCGACATAGTTGGGAAAAGGCTAGGCGGATTTGTTAGCGTAATACACGTACGCCAAAAAATAACGATTACGTAGTCAAGTAAGTCAAGGCCATCATTTTGTAATTGTAATTCGAACCAACGCTTTTTTGGTTTGACGATAGTTAGCGCCTTTTTTGTCATATACGCGTGCGTGAAGTAGACGTGAAACACCCCACCGTAAGAACTCTTTCCTTATGTTTAGAGCTGGCGGCACACATGCTCTCATAGTTTGTCAAGCTGACAGCGTTATGTGATGTCAGATTCGATGTCCTGAATGTCGCATTTCGTTAGCATAGCAATTATTGCTAAAAATATGTCTGTTGTAATTCTCAATTCTATGTTGTCTTTGATGGTTGTTATACCTATGGGTTGTTGATTTGTTGTTGAGTCTGATGGTTCTAAAAAATAATTAATTCCGTAAGAACTCTACTCTGATTAATTTATCTATCTATCTATACCTATTTCTTATACTTTACTGTTAAATAGTTATGTATAAATAAATACTAAACATACGTGGTTACATGTTTTTACCGTATTCCGTTATTCCTATCTTGGGAGATGGCGCACGCTTATTTCGAGGTACCTGCCTATCTCATACCTGATGGCGGTCTAGTAATGGCTATAAAGTTTCGTGAAAAGAAGTCATTGATTCTGTCGTCGAAAATTGGGTTGATCACCGTTGAAAGAAAGAAGAAAATTTCATTTAAAACCATCGAAAACAGCGATCAGCAGAGCATTAATTCCCCTTGACACCACCGAAGTGACGTCCTGCTCAACTACAATTTATTACATAATTTGACGAATATGAAGATGTTATTGCAGGTCGGTATGTAACCATTAGGTGGGTTTATTTTTTTTTTGGATTACAAAAGGAAAAAAAGTATTCACAGATCTGTTGAGACTTAGTCGGGCTCTTTTATTTTCAGATACGCGCCATATATGCACTTTGGTATCCGCAGGTTCTGCACCAACATATGAAGATAGCAGCAAGACCTGCTTATTGTCTTTCCAGCTTATAGCTGATAAATCAATTCCATCATAAGTTGTGACGTTTTCTTCGTGCAATCCTCGTGGCACTGATGTAATACTGGTCTAATATCTTGAGCACCTCATTCTTGTGTAGCAACTTACATACTTTGTCTATTTCTCTGGGCAAAGCAATAAATTCGTTCCTTGTTTATACATGGTGACAGGAAAAGTCGACGTATTCCTTGAAAGGCGTTATACTAGAGTTGATTAGCAACAAATTTAGTCCAGTTAACTAGGGTTCAAAACTGGATGGTTACCGAGCTGTGTAGGTTCTTCGATTTTTTTGAAGTTTTCTGACCAAAAACAATTAATTATAAGAAAAAACTACTCCACTCCAAACATTTAATTGATACTTTTCTGAAAGTTGAAAAATGATCATTTAAAAATAATGCTTGCAAAACTTACTAGAAATAAAAGGTCTTTAATAGCAAATTTTTTATTTTATTTTATTGACCTTTAGTATAACCCCTTTCAAGGAATACGTTGAGTTTCCCTGTCACCTTGTATAATGAAATAGTGACAAGTTGGTATACTACAGTATTTAATACAGCTCCCAAATTAGGTTCTTTCGGTAATCTTTCCGGGTAACGGTTAGATCTCCACTTGTTAGTGGCATTTGCACATCTAGTTTAAAGAAATTGTATATTGGGTTTCATTTAATGGTTTCATTCCCATATATTTATCCATAATATACGGTATTCGATTAAAAGCGACTGTCGTTTTGTTAGATTTTGGCGATGAAGGTCAGATTCCGACTAGGTCAGATTTTGAGTTGATAATGTACAATACAGTCAGTATCATAATTTTCCGACATGAAATTAGCCATGTAAATAAGAAATATAATATTTTTATTCGTAATAAATTTTCATAATTATATAACGAAACCAAAAAAAAATACATTTTCCGTCTTAAACATTCTTACAGTAGCATTTCTTCTATGCTTGAAATGTTGTGCTCCGAATCTGAGCTAAAAGATACGGTACTTGTACTTTGGCTTTCAATTGAAGATAAAGTTGAATCACTTTCTGATTCGCTAACAGAACTGTGTCCCGTATCTTCTGTTCTGTATTTTCTCGAAAAATGTATTAATTAAATTCGAAAAACCCCTCAGAAACGTTATCAGTGCGATGCCGAAAGCAAATGCCTTAATTTGGGGAATAGGTTTTAAACAAAAATCTTGGATGTAACTTTGCTCGTATATATTTATATTATTTGATCCACACATTTCGCATTTGATACACTCTCATACTTCCAAAATAAATTGTGGGGGTACGAGGGCGACACTGAAAGTTTTTAGAACTGGCCACTTGTAAGCGATATAAAAAAAAATAAAGTTCAAATTTTGAAAATGGAACTCCGCCAATATTATTGTGTACTAGCTGCTGCCCGCGACGTCGTCTGCGTGAAGGCTCTACAGCACCAAAAATACCTAAGATGCCAGTGTCGCTATAGCATTATAAGTAAACAACTTTTAAAATAGCATTAAAATATAAGTTTTTTTTGCAAGCGAAGCAAGTGAAGAGAGTTATATGGGAATCCTGCTGAGTTCAGTCATAAGATGTGACTGAAGGAAATAGAGGAAATAATGCAGAAATACATTCCAGGACACAAAAGAGTAAAAATACGTACAAACGTATCATACCTTACAACACTTCCCTATAACCTACGTTGGTAGTTATGCTGCCAGGAACCAAAATGTAAAGAGAATCAGGACTGGTGACGCGGGAGCAAGCGACGTACAGTTGCCCGTGTGAGAAGCAACTCGTCCTGAGGTCGACACCCGCTGCCCTCAGTGTCTGCCCCTGCGACTTATTGATGGTCATCGCGAAGCAAACACTCACGGGGAACTGTACGCGCTTGAACTGGAACGGGAAGTTATGAGGTATGAGGGGAAAGCGTGGTATAAATATTGCCTCGACGACGCCACGACCCGTAAGAATTTCCGCCTCAATGGTGTGTCTGTGGAGCGAGATGATTTTAAGGCGGGTCCCGTTACACAACTTCGGAGGAGATAGGTTCCGAAGAAGCATAATCGGGACACCAACCTTCAGCTTGATGGTATGCGCTGGAAGTCCACTTGCTGATAGGGAGTTCAGAAATTCCACGGGATAATGTGTGGCATCATCTTGCTCAACAACAGTGTTTATCGAGGTGTAGACCACTTCATTCCCCTCAATTTCCGAGAGAATGCATTCGTTAATTGCTGCAGCCTGATCATTTTTGGGCGTCAAAATGGACCGCTCGCACACCCAAGAATTCTGCTGGTGCGGTATACAATTGATGTCCCCGTACACACAGCGAATGAGTTCTTCTAAGCTGGATACCACTCTACCGAGAGACTCTGGAAGCACCACCTGTCCACCTCTCTCTTCTGGTAGAGTGCCTTCGCCAAGACTTAGAAGGACTTCGGAAAATTCTTGAGCACGTGCTTTGCCGCTGAGCCGAGCTCTCATATTAATGGTCAAGCGCAGCGTACGAACTCGTGACCACAACGAAGATCGTTTCAACGAAGCATTCATCTCGTCAGCCCTCGATCCCCGCGTCAACACGGGAAGCGTTTGCTGGAAATCGCCACTGAACAGAACTGTGACATCACCCATCAAATGTTCGTTCCTGCGGATGTCCTGCAGGGTAAACTCATCCCATACGATCAGAGAGCAATCCTTGAGCACGTGTCCCTTATCGCCGTTATGTGACACACCACAAACAGGCGTTTCGGCGCTCTCTAAATCGATGGTAGTTTTAAACATGGCATGTGCTGTCTTGCCACCCGGAAGCAGTGTGGCAGCGATTCCCGAAGACGCTACAGCAATAGCAAGTTTGCCTTGCCTCCTGACCTCTGCAAGTATGCCAGTGGTAACAAATGTTTTTCCTGTTCCACCAGGAGCATCCAAGAAAAACAATTTACCCTGGTTTTGCCCAACGCTTTCAAGGACAGTGTCATAAATTTGTTTTTGCTCTGAAGAGAACAAAGCGACATGGTCATTTCGTATGGTGGTCATTTCGCCCGGATCGTAATTTGTCTCAGCTTTATACTCCCGATTTCCCCGGTCTTGATGCGGTGATGAGGTAACCCATAGATGGGGAGCTGGTAACCCATATTCGATCAGTGGATTGCCGCCGATAGAAATGACCACATCTTGAAGTGAACTGAGACACAGCACGCGTTCATCAGTTACTTCGACTTCGTCTCCAGTAGCACGCCTCAAAGCTCGTAGAAAATCTTCAGACAGATGATGGCGATACTTCTCCTACAAAGCTACCGGGTTCGATGGCTGTGAGTGAGTAAAAGTAAATCCAGCTAGTTTTACATCACATTTAAGTTTATAATTAGGTATACGACATGAAAATATATTAATTACCAAGCAATAATCACACAGATAAATACCGAACAAAAGTATTAACAGTCATTGTTTATTTTGTACTAACAACCTGAAATTGATGAAGAAATGATCATCATCAAAGAACATAACTTTTTTGTAATACTTAACACCGCATTTTTTTGTAAATTGTCTTCTTCATCTCTGTTCAAGATTTTGAGGGTTTTGTTGGAACTTGAATTTGTCAAAACGAACTATACGATACAACAATGCACATTACCATCTATGAATTTTAAGAATAACTAACTACTGACCTCGCCAACATGATCAAATTTAAATGATTCATTTCCAAAAAGTGTTAACATGTAACTTGATTTGATTTTTATGAAATCTCATAGATAGCGCTGCTTATAAATTGCCTTTATACTAATAACATTCATTAAACTATGTTTCTCTGCCCAAGTTACTTAAATGGCGTAGTTTTTATAGTGTAAAGCTAGATAATAGCATGGCTTACTCATAAACAACATTTAAATATGCGTCGTTAGATTACACGCTGTCACAGAATGCGTAAGAAAAATAAAGATTCACAGCTCCTCCCCGTAGGTGATAGCGTGATAATATGTAGCCTATATGTTGACCCGACCTCTTAGTAATATTCATGCAAAATTTGAAGTAAATCCATGCAGTACTTTTTGAGTTTAGCCCGGACATACATACAGACAGACAAAAATTCTAAAAACTATATTTTTGGCTTCGATATCGATTGTAGATCACGCCCCAAGTACCTATTCTTTTAAAAAAATATTCAATGTACAGTTTTGACTTTCCTACGATTTTATTATATTATTGTATATAGATGTATTTTATTCATTGGTCATTTGTTTACCATTTGGCGTAAATTGAAAATTGTCTGTGTCACGTCACCATGATTTTAACGCGAGAAAATTTTCCCAAAATGATTTTTTATGACTTTCGATGTCATTTAAGTCAACAAGAAAGTTATGGTAGACTTCGATTGGCCTTTCACGATGAAGACCCATCTCGTGCCACTGTTTACAACTGGTTGAATGAGTTTAAACGTGGTCGCACTAATCTCACGGCGACGACTGAAGATAACATCAGTGTTGTGCGGCGTATGATAGAGACTGACAAAAGAGTGACTTATCAGCAGATTCGGACAAGCTTAGGCATCGGTATGAGTCAAGTGCACAAAATCCTCCATGAACATTTAGCGGTCAGGAAGCTTTGTGCCCGGTGGATACCTCATGATTTGACGAGAGGCCCAAAAGCTCTGTCGTGTTGATTGGTCTCGTGATATGGTTTAAAGATTTAACGGAGGTGACTCAAATGGTGTGTTCGACATACTTACGGGTGACGAAAGCTGGATTTATTGTTGTGATCCTGAAACTAAGAGACAGTCTGCTGTCTGGGTGTTTCCTTCCGAGGAGTTGCCAACTAAAGTGAAGAGAGGTCGAAACGTGGGAAAAAAGTTGGTGGCCTCGTTCTTCGAAAGGACAGGTCATTACGCAACAATTGTTTTAGGGGATCGAAAAACAATTACTGCAGAGTGGTACACTAACAATTGTTGACCACTTGTCTTGGAAAAAGTTCGGGAGAAACTACCTCGCAGGAGGATCCTCCCTCCACGTCGTCGCACACCGCCAAGCAAACCATCGACTACTTGGCGACGTCAGACGTGGAATTACTGGGTCACCCGCCTTATCCTCACCCGACCTCGCACCTTGTGATTTTTATTTATTTCCGAAAATAAAAGAATAAACTTCGAGGAAAACGTTTTATGGACGCCGAGAAAGCAGTGGCTGCGTTTCAAAATGCCGTCGAAGAGACCCCCTAAGGACGAGTGGGCAAAGTGCTTTTCTCAATGGTTCCGTCGGATGCAGCGATGTATTGATGTAAATGGACACTATTTTGATAAGATATAATAAAACTTGCTAGACTGTTCAGTTTTTGGTTTTCTAAGAACTTTCAGTGTCACCCTCGTAAAAGTGGTAGGGCCGCTGTTAGTGTGACAATTCGTCTATAAGGTTTTGTTTTAGTGTTGTTATATAGTTTCGCTTTTTTCCAGATACTTTTTGCCCAGTTGTAAAGGCAACGCTTTATTGTTACCTCGAAAGACAAAGGCAAAGACATTTATTCGTCGGATATGGTAGGAACAGTCGGCAACGAAAGTCCATGAACAGATACTAATTTACAAAACACCTGAACACTAAAACTGACCATAAATCACTTACCAGAATAGAGTACAAAATAAGGTTATCATTTCAATGTTACAAAAACGCTAAGCATTAATATGTTATAAGTCGCTAAACATCATTGTAGCATAATTCGGTAACTATCATTTTGCCGTAAGTCGCTAAACATGTTATGTGCGAGTTTTTTAACTTGATAATGCATGAGTTGTTGAATCTCATAATTGAATACAAGATACTACAGAATACACCATTACCTTTTTGATATCGTTCTGATTTATTTCAAAACTAAACAGTTGTGATCATGTGATTTTTTAGGTATACGCTGTTATTTTATAGTAAGTCTACAATTTCTTGATGTTAGTTTGAGTTGATCTTATACAATTAATAAAACAGTCATCAAATCAATTTTTTTCTTTATTCACTAAATATACGGCTCATCGTTACTTACGGTTTACTTAAGGTTTTGTATTATTTCATTAAAACGTTGTTTATACAGAAGAAGCTATAAGCAAAGCAAAATAATTAGGTAGAATATAAAAAATAAAATTCATTAATAGTAAAAACATTATAGAGGTATGAGGAACAGGGTGTAAAGTTCACTCATACTCTATAGAAAAGGGAGGATCCTCCGACCAGACGGGTGTTGTGTCTGGCGGGCAATTGCCCAACGATTGATGTTGGCAAATTGTATCTATGCTAATTGCGCGGTAAACTCTGCTTGCGAGATGCAGGATTTGCGTGACGTCAGTATGACGCGTTGTTCGCATGTGGCGTTGTAGATACCGCTACATCACTCCCCTCCGGAGACCGGAGGTCGATAGTGGACTGAGTCTTGTATCTTGCGATGCTTGCCAGGCCAGCTGAGGTTCCAGTGAGTCGGAACCGGATGCCGCATAGTTCACGGTGAGTCGGAACTGTCTGCGGAGTTGTCCCCAGTGAGTCGGGGTGGCGCTGCGTTATATTCCAGTGCGTCGGATGTACAGCGCCGGGTTGAGGCTGGCTGCTGCGTCGACCAGGAGAGGGTGCTCTGCTTGTTGACCGGCCGAAAGTACAGTGTGCTGTGCCGAGGTTGCTGATGAGGCTGAGGGTGATGACCAGGTATGCGCGGACGCTGCATGCTGGTGGTCAGGATACCCGTAGAAGCCGTGGATGCTGGCTGGCTGGGTGACTCGCCGCTAAAGCTTGCGGGAGTGATGATGATGACGTCACGCTGAAGTGTTTGCACGAAGGCTGCGCTGACGTTCATGTCCGGGGTCACCAGTATAGAGGTATGAGGAACAGGGTGTAAAGTTCACTCAACCTCCATAGAAAAGGGAGGATCCTCCGACCAGACGGGTGTTTTGTCTGGCGGGCAATTGCCCAACGATTGATGTTGGCAAATTGTATCTATGCTAATTGCGCGGTAAACTCTGCTTGCGAGATGCAGGATTTGCGTGACGTCAGTATGACGCGTTGTTCGCATGTGGCGTTGTAGATACCGCTACAACATTATTCAAAATCGTGTGTGCCCTCCATTAGCATCGATGACCGCTTGGAAACGTTCACGCATTGAATTTACCATATTGTGGCATGTATCTCGCCCCCTGTAGTCTTCCCAGATACTTAATGCGTGATTTTTTATATTTTCTTTTGTTCGGGGAGTGTCAGGATCCCATGATTGCACCATAAGACCCCACAGTTTCTCTATGAAGTTGAGATCTGGGCTTTTGGGTGGGAAAGGGATCTCAATAATTTGTGCCTGATTATCATTGAACCAAACTCTGCAAACACGATCTTTATGAATAGAGCAATTATCGTGAATGAATTTAAGAGGTCTCACATCAGGAAACATGATTTGAGCTGTACCTAGGTAGCAAAACGTCATTTAAAATTTCTTTGTAACCCTCGCTGTTCAAACGTCCTCCTATTCGATTAGCTCTCCAAGGCCACTAGAGCACATCCATCCCCAGAAACCCACAGATATTCGACCACTAGATCTGTTTTCTTCGTAACGTGTGTTATTTATTCTCCAAAGTCGAATACTTCCCTGCTCAGATGATCTAAATGTTTTTTCGTCCGAAAAGATCACATTTGCAAAATCAAAATCTATATAACTTTCGGCAAATTGTAATCGTTGCAGTTAGTGTCGTGGAGATAATTTTAATTTTATTGCCGGTGTTCTATGATGAATACCTGCTTCGTGAAGACGCCGTCTCACAGTATTCATAGACACATTATTAACTAAGGCCAGTTCACTGGTCCTTGTAAAACCGTACTGTCTGAAACGTCTAATGATATTATGATCCTGTTGACGTGCCTTTTTTCTAGGTCTACCGGATTTTTTTCTTTCGCTAACATTTCCAGTCAGCCCATCGTCGAAGCCATAAGTATACCGTGTTGCGCTAAAAATATATATAAAAACTATAAGTGAAACCTTTTTTGAAACCTTATATGTAACTATACTAGCTGTGCCCGCGACTTCGTTCGCGTGAATGTCGGATTAATTCGGATTTGATTTACAATTTCATGGGTTTTTTTTCCGCGGAACCCTAATCCTTTTTCTGAAATAAAAGTAGCCTAAGTTACTCCTTATAACATTAGCTATCTGCTATCGTACCTATATACTTTATTTTACAAACAAACACTTCAATTTTATTTATTTGTATAGATATAAACTTGTGACATGCAACAAATGACTTGAATTTTAACGAGGACAAGACTTACCGCAACTCCTAGATGTAGAGCAATTTCCGTAATTGTATAACCTTGTTCTTTTAACAAAACAATCCTATGGCGTTCATGTTCACCAATATGTGCGTTATAAGGCAATAAGGATCGAGTTATTTATTCTCTTGAATATTGCAATAATATAGATAGGCGATTAGATAGATTAGTGGCGTGTCAACCTAAACTCATATTTGACACATCGTTCTAAACTCGCTTGAATAGTCGAATGGAACCCGCGCTAAATTATAGCCGGCCTGCACTACATAAGGTTGCCTTCAGTGGACAACCTTTACAGTAACGATGAACTCGGTAGAACTGGATGGTCAAGTAACAAACAAAACAAATAATTGAAGGGAAGTAAAAATTATTATTTTTTCTTCTACCTTCAATATTATCTGTTTTTTCACTTAATAAATCGACTTCCCCGAGTATCTTGGACTTCAGTCACGATTCTGCCATCCGCAGTTCTTAGTTTTGTCAGATGGGTCCTCCCTAATTGCTGGGCGAACACTTTCGACCCTCGGTTCTGCTCAATCGCGACCTTAATGTGTTTAGGTTTAAGGCCCTCTTATCTGACGAATACGAGACTACAGACTAGACGAGACTACACGAGAGAGTTTTACGTCGCTCTCGACGTAAAACTATCTCGTGTAGCCGCTATGCGTCTTCGTCTGATATAAGGGCTCTCCGAGAGTCTCCGAGGAAAGTTTGGACACCTTACTTTTTCGCTGCGACGGGAAAAGTCAACGGGACACGTCACGTAGTACTTTGACTACGTCGTCAGCTTTCTCGTCGATAATGCCTGTGGTTTCCAACAGGTCGAATCGAAATTTCATGTGCTTCACACAAATATAAGAAACATCATATTAACAAACTAATATAGGTAGATTTGTTTATTTTCATGAAAAATCCGGATAATCCGGATTGGACCAAAAATCCATTCTTAAAAATCCGGATTTTAAAACAGAACGGATTTGCATTCCCTAGTACCAACCCACCTTTGTACAGTCAACAACAGAAGTCGTTGATCACAATTTGTTTCCAGTTTTTCCTTTTCCTAATCATTATTATTTAGCATAAGTTATTGACTAAAGTAAATTCTAAAACAACTTGTCATAATTGAACTACAAAAGTCGCTGAACTCAGTTAAACCATTAATTGCTATACATTAGTACCGACAAAATTGTATGATCTGTGATAAATACAAAAGTCACTGAGCATAGCTAATTTCCTACATTCCCTGTTCGTTAAATCCGTTTGCTCCAAGGCACTATCTGGCGAACCGCAGCGCACCGCATTTTGAACGAATTTGAATTTATGAACCCATACTTAAATGACTTTGATTTTTTAAATAATTATTTATTTTATTTGTATTTTTTTTATACAATACGTGAATAAAAAACAAAAAAACATTATTTCAAAATCTAAAGCGATGAGCCTATTTTTTTTATTTACCAAAAAAATAGCTCGATTCATACTGAATCGAATGGCATACATTGTTCTTCCAAACTTTTGAAATACAAAAACAATATAAAATTGTTTAAAAAACACAGTGATCTCCTTAATATAAATAATTAAATACTGAGGAACAAACACAAAACCCGCCTGTCAAAAGAACCTGGAACGCAACTTATATGATCTATGGTAAAAAAAAAAAGCGCCCGCGACAGGTGCCCGTCGCGGGCGCCCGCCTAACGCAGTTTCAGCCCAAGTGGATGAAAAGAAGTCCAAAATAGTTGGTACCTAAAAACGATGTATAGAATAGAACAATGATTTATAATGCTTGTTTATTAGTACATATTTCACTTTGTTAATTTGTCGTGTAGCGACAAGTAAAACTGAACTTATAAAAACCAAAGGTAAAATGAAATTAAAGAAAGGGAGGTAGAAAACAATTAAAGGTATATTTATAACAAATTTAGGATGGAGATGAACTGAAGAGTGGTGTGTAGCATACGGATGTGGGGTGTAAGGATGACGATGCGTGATAGGTGGGCTGAGGAGGCTGAGGTAGAGATCCAGATGGAGGGAGGTAGACGCGAGGCAGTTGCCGGCGACAGATGCAGGTACAGATGAGGGCAGGTCGCTGGTGCGTGTGCGGCACGGAGGACACCCGTAGGAGGGCCCACGCAGCAGGGCAGGCTGCAGCACGGCAGCAGGAGCCAGCGCAGGTTCAGGTTTAGATGCAGTGCAGGCGGAGGACACCCGTAGGAGGGTCCACGCAGCAAGGCAGGACGCAGCTCGGCGGCAATAGAGAGAGGCACGACAGAGACGCTGTCAGCCCGCCAGGTGAGGCGGCCCTCGGATGAGGCCCGGCCCAATAGTCACAGGAGCCCTTCACGGAGGACGAAGGACGGAGGCGTAGGCAGGGTCCGACAGGTACCGGAGCGGAGAGGTACTCTGAGTATTCCCGCAATAGGTAGCCCTGGAGTATCAGGCTCTTTGTAGTATCCGCTTTAGAGGCGAAACCCGAACTGATTCTTGGATTGCGTGGATCTATAATGTCAGCTCGTAGAATAACATCATGTAGAAAATATAAATTTGAGTTATGAAGATGGCCAGTAATTAATTATAATAAGTATGCATATCTAATTAGCTAAAAAGATACAGGCAGGTGAGAATTTGAAAGAAAGGTTGCCATGGCGACGTATTAAACGTCGTTGTCAAAGCTGTCATAATAAAATATATTATTAATAAAATACGATAAAATCTATAGTTATTTTGTATTAGAAGTATAGTGTTTATAGGAAAAATGATATCCATCAATGTGGGCGAAATTACCAACCCTTGGATGTCACTAAATCATCGTAGTGTCATCTTAAAGATGGAGCTGTGTCTGTGTGCTGATTGTGGATAAAACGTGTCGTAAGAAATAATCAGATCAGCGCCTAACGGTAACAGAATGCTTGTTCTGACCTGGAGGAATGAATGAAGATAACTGTGAGTATGTACATTATGTTACACATTTTTATATTATCTATTCGAATATTGTTTATTTTTTAATACCAACTGATTAAAATAAAAATGATTAAAAGCTAATTTAAAATGCGTTTTATCTATTACAAATTAATCCCATACTACAAAGTATCGATAAGCGTGATGTTGATGTTATGTTGCTTTATTTACGTAATGTAAAGAAAAAATAAAAAATAAATAAAAAAACTCAAAGTCATTTAAGTATGGGTTCATAGAAATAACACTGTTATAATATACTAGGTACTATACTACTATAAAATATCTAATGGACTACACTAAAAAGATCCCTGCGCATATGACAACACGATTTTGTCGTCTATTTGTGAGTGTGACCATGGCGTACAAGGGACTGATAATCGGTGTTGCGCTAGGGATGCGCGAGATGAGATTAGCGCATATCGAAATTAGACCCGACTAGATTTTGTTTTCGATTCTATAGTTACTTTATTGTGGTTTTATAAGACTGAATCTTATAACTGGTTTATCCAGATACCAATTGATGCAAAAATAATATAATCACATTAATTTAAAGTTAAAGTTTCACATGAATTTTAGTAAGGATTTATCGATATTATTAATCATACGTCACGTCACTAGCGGTCATATATAGAAGACTTTGGGTTGTGAGAACATTCCTTTATAAACGTTTAATTTCTCCTTTTTTGTCATCAAATTTCTTAATATCCATGGTATAATTTAATTCATTTCAAGCAATTAAGCATGGACAAGAGGTTAAATATTTAAGGTATACAAATAAAAACACACAAAAGTAATGATTTAATTGTTTATTTCGTGATAAAGTGCACAGCATTTTTTGTCGCATATTTGTGTCGTTGGCGTACAGTCACGAGCACCAATATGTCAACACTTTCAATTGCGATTTTTTCGTGAAATAACGGATGTAACATTGAAATACGACACATTACATAAACGTACGGGTTCGACAATGCTATGTTAGTAACAACAAAAAAGTAAATCGAATCTTTTGAATAAGGCCGACTGTATACATACTTTTGCTCGTGACTGTACAGGGCACGCGCTTGCTTGTCACGTATATGTGACAATGGCGTTCAAAAGGTTAAGATCAAAATCAGAGAATTGACTAAAAATAAATGAGGGATGGTCCGGAGTCGGAAGGTTCGAAAGATAGTTAACAGTAGCCGCCTTCATGGTCCCACTACAGTGGTTTCTGAAAGAAAACTTTAAGAACAGAATGACACATGACGTGACTTATTGAGTTGACAGCTGACAGACAAAGTTATCATTAGTTGATTTGTGGGTACCTACAATACAAAGAATTTAATTTTTATTTATTTCGTGCGTAGTGTTGTTTGTGTTGTATTTCCTGAATTTGAATTTATCAAATAATTATGTTAAGTGCAAATTTGGTTAAGTCGCAGGAGGGAATTTATAATAAGTGACTTCGAGATGGCAGTTATATATGCCTGTAATCGTGTTATTAATGAAAGTATCCACAAAGGTTGCTACTTTCATTTCACACAAAATGTGTGGAAACAAATTCAAAAGTTTGGATTACCCGAAGAATATGGTCAAAATAGCGAGTTCGCACTGCAACTGCGGCATATATATTTGCGTTAGCATTTCTACCACCTGATCAAATACCACCAGCATTCGTCAAATTGAAAACTGTAATTCCTGAAAGAGCTCATGAGCTTTTGGAGTGGTTTGATTGTTATTACATAAATAGCAGATTAAAAAGTAAAAGTACGGGAGCAACATCATTAAACATGGACAAATCCAAGCCTTTGTTTGCTCTACAACTATGGTCAGTTTTTGATGATTCCCATAACAACATGCCACGCACACAAAATGATGGAGAATCCTGGCACAGAAGGTGGAACTCAATGAATGGTAAAAAATGGAATTTAAATATAATGTTTAGAGAATTAATGAAAGAACAGATAGTAACAACACAGAAAATAGAAAGAATATTAACTAATGTCCCAATGACCCCCCAAAGAAGAAGAAAATAATGCACTTTGAAAATAAATTGCAACGAATTTTAGATCAAAGAGAAGAACTAGAAGTATTAGTATTCTTAAAAATAAAATGCCTATAATTGTGTTGATATTTTGATTGTTGATGTTTTGGTTTTTTAAGTTGAGTATCCCACCCACTGCATTGATCTCTGTTAACTACCAAAAGGAATTCGTGAATCCTGCGACCCGAACAAAGGCATAACAATGCTACAGTATGTCGAAGAGTTTGGAAAATGTTTGTACCTACTGTCTACCGAATAATCACTCATAAAATTGGTCAGTATGTTAATGTCCCAGATAGGTGGTTTTGGAGTAATGGGATTTTTTAGAGATTTTATAATATGTTTTACAAGAACATTTTCACAGTTCTGTATTACAGAGAGTGGAAACTAATGATTTGTGAAGGACGATTGTGTTATGTGACACCCAACGATTCCATGGTGCCTTGTAAGTTTTCCACATCAAGCACGCCACGCCGATTTAAGTAAGGATACCTGACTAGAATCCCATGTTTTTATTTTGTCGTCCCACCCCCACATTTCCAGACCTCTAGAACTATGCTCTTGACTTTGGGGGAGTGGTAACCCCATCGACGTGTCGACTAGGAATCGTTTCACATTCGTTAAGGTGAAGGGGGCTGCGATTGCGCGTGATTTCAGGTCCGCCCGTCAGAATACCTTCTCCTAATGTGGGACTACAATGAGGTACAGACCTGTTGCTTGATTGAGATGCATCAATACTCTGGGAATAAGAAATGGTGGTGGGAATATCCATTATACCAGAGGGAAATTCCAAGTTGCGCTGAAAGCATCGTGAATCATCGCATCGTGATCGTTCAAGTCTAGGGTTGCATAATTCGTTACTACTCTTGCGGTCTTGGATGCAAACAGGTCGATCACTGTTATTCCCATTTTTGCAAAGATCATCTCTGTGCAACTCGATGTTAAGTGCCACTCTGGGGTCCGCCGGTGTCTGGATAAACAATCCGCGTGATTGTTGAACCTCCCGGGAATGTAATAAATGAATAGAATCTGATGATGGTCCAGGATCCGTAGAATTTTGTATGTGACATTCATGAGTAACTGGGACTTGGTCCCGCCCTCGTTGCGAAGATAGGATACCACAGATCGGTTGTCCGATTGAATGAGAACTGATCCTCCCGCTATGTTTGTCGCTTGTAACTCTAGGACTCTCAGAATAGCTAACAACTCCTTTACGTTGCTGTGTAAAAATCGTTCCTCTGTGTTCCAAACACCTGACATGGTCTGTTGTCAAGCTCACCTCCCTATGCTATGTCCGAGGCGTCTGTAGTTAAGTAATGTGTCGGAGGTGGAATTTTCTAATTAATTCAAGACTATTACTTTACAAGTACCGTTTTTTTGTGACTGTCCCTAATAAATGGGCAACCCACTGTAAACTCTTCCTTTCTCCTTCATTAATCGGTTCTTGCAGTGTGAAGTCAAATTGACATTTTCACATGCACCTGGTATGCCTACCCTGCTGGCTGATTCACCGTCGCAATCATATAATCAGTACTCGCTGTCCCATGGGACTATTGGGACATGATTTTAAAAATATGTTGGTATCAGAGGGGCCATTCTGGTGAATTTAAGAACATTCACAGTCTAATCTCAGTCTCAATCTGTCAAAAATACGTCAAATTTCCCTACATTTTATTTCTCTCGAGCCCTGTAATGTATCTTTCTTTGAGGAAAACGCAGGAATCTCATAACTTGGGACTTTAAATTTGGATGCATTATTATAAAAGTGTTTTTCGAATATTTTTGGCACAGAGTCGAGATTAGTGGTAACTTCATTTTTGCAAGCATCCGTAATGGCGTCTACTACATTTCGGGTGTGGTCTGGTGCACAGGAATGCCGTCCTATTCTTATTATTGAATTATTGACATCCAAGGTAATTGATGTGTTGCATTCTTTCTGATGCATCTCCTTTGATTTGTTTCTTATATTGTAATTATGCTTGTAACCTGCGTGCAGGAGTACTGCCTGGTTTGGTGTTTGCCTATTTCGTTTTTTTATAAATTTTACGTCGCTCTTGTCCATATTAAAATAAACAGCTAACCAAATTTTAATTAAAATAAAATCGGTTTCATATTATAGGTAGTATTACTGGTAAGTAGATATTTATCTCAAGTCAGTATCATAATCCGTCATAATTATTGCATGTCAATAAGGAAAATAACTAGCCAGTTATCTACAAAATATATTACGGCCTTATTTCTATTCTGCATTTGAAACAAAGTACCTATTGCAAATCGTAAACAATTTGTTACCTAACTGTACAACATTTGGTGAATTGAGAATCTGGTGAGTAGAGAGTCTGATAATTTAAAAATCTGGTGAGTGGTGAATCCAGTGTGTTGAGAATCTGGTCAATTCAGAATCTTGTATATCGAGAACAAGGTAAATTGCGAATCTGGTGAACTGCTCATGAGCCGTTTAGTAATGCAGTGTGCGGATTTTGGTGCTATCGATGTCACGATTTTTTGGGTGGATCCTTTGGGTTGGATAAACGGTATAACCCCCTAGGTAAACGACAAAGCTAAATAACAGCTATTTCTATTTTTACAATAACATTTTATATTAATTATTTCGACAATAGCTCGGAGGTTTTAAGATCGCTTGAAGCGGATATGATTGGAGTTTCAGTTCCCAAACAGTTTTCCTTTTGTCATTCGGTATTGAATGGCAACGTTGGGCAATTTTTTTGGTTCTACTCCACTTCAAGCCGTGCTCTTTTTAAAAGTATTCGTTATGAGTCGTAATAAATTAAATGTTATAACAGTATAATATTTAAAACTTGATCTTGGTCAATAACTACGACATCATTTAGTAAGAAAAAAAAGACCCCATCTTTATTAAGTAAAACATGCGTGTCATGTCAGCTCATATCCGAGACCAAGAAGAAAAACCATATACTGCTTTCGAAGCTGCTGGAAACCTGTACCAGTTTTGTCGCATAACAGTTGGCGTAACTAACGGAGTGTCAAGTTTAAAAAGAACGGAGGATTGGGAAGGGCTTTAAACCAGGCTCAACACTATTCACTCCCTACTCTGCACAGCCACTCGAGAAGATGGTTACACACACGAAGAGGTCACCAAATGGTGGCTCTATACCTACTTGGTTAATAAATTCAGACCAAGCACTGATGCGAATATTCAATCGCACTAATAAATATCAACCAATAGTAGAAGAAGTTGATCTGATTCAAGTTCATTCGGATTATTCATACGTACGTTTGCCGAGTAGTCGTGAAACGACTGTATCAAATGGTTATTTAGCACCATTAGGTCAAGATGGAGAAATAATAGAAAGCGCAACTGATGGTGAGTTAACTGATTCCAGTCCACAAAATGAACGTCTTGTCCAAGATATCGATGATACCCATAACTGTAGTGCTTCCCCAAGGACAAGATAATAAGCAAGACAATAGGTACACAGTATAATACGCCACACATAAGAGCCCCTGCGTTCTTCACCAAGAGAACGCAGACCGCCTTTTCGTTTTAGTGATTACGTTGTTTCTTAGGAAGGTCGGAAGAATGTGGTTTACCAATCAAACTATTTAGTGATGTGACCATATCTGTTATAATGTCACTTATGTCATAAGTAAAGTTATTTTACCAAATTGCCTATCGTCTATTTTATTCACTGAAACCATTATTCTAAAGCTTTATCTTTTTACAATTACTTTCCTACGTATAGAGTTAAAAATGACAGTTAACTAGCGTGGCAGTGTTGGTAATATTTATATAATCGCGACTACATGGAGTGGTACCTCTAGAGGAAATGGTGAGTCTATTTTCGCTCAATATTCTCGGTATTTTATTTACTCGAGTAACGAGTTAAAAAAATCGAGTCGCATTACTATCTAACATTGTCAGAAAGACAAGTGACAACCACACTTCATTCAATTTATTTTTTCCGTTTCTTTCGAATTGCATGAAACTGATATTTCTGTTTTCCTGTGTGTAATTAAAGGATTATAATGAATATGGAAGTTGATACAATATTTACTCCAGAAGGATGTAAATAAGTATTAAATAAATAAAGATTTTCAGTAAGATTTCAACGCAATGTGCGACAACAATGCGCGCGCGCAGCAATGTGCGCAATGTGCGCAATGTGTGTGTGCAACTTGGGGTGTAAAAAAGCCGCTATGGTAGAATTAAAAAGACATTAAATTATTTACTTGATAATAGACAGGACATTACGAACAAAATCGTAATCCAATACTTTTGTCCTAGTGGTCAAAAGTTTGTCTAGTGTCGTACGCCTGCAAAGAGATTTAAGATAGGTACAATAGAGAGGCTATGCAATGAAATGTCATAGAAAAACTGATCCCATGTCTCAGTGACGACATCTAGCGCAATATAGCAAAATTAGAGCGGCAATTGGGAACATCAAAGAGTAAAAATTAATTAAATTTATTAAAATATATTCAGCTATCGCTCGGTAGGTGGCCACTGTCGTCAGTGTTGCCAGATCCGATTTTCAATCCGTGGATTAAGCTTGAAAAATCTAATATACATTTAATCAATCAGGTAAATAAATTTTGAAAACTAAACAAATTAAGCAAAACTTGTCTCAGACAGTAAAAACTATTTTAGAATTTTATTCGCTACTATTATTACGCGCTAGGTATCAGTTTCAAGTGTGTGTTTTCTATGTACATTTTAAATTATAATAATTTTAAACGTGCTTTGCCTTCGAATTATTATAGCACTTAGCTTATTACGATTTGCAATTGTCTGTTGCATTTCGTTTTTACAAAAATAATTATTTTTACACTTTTGTTTGCAAATAATTGCAAATCTTATTATATCGATATACGCATATTCGAGGCGAGGTCCAAAAATCCGTAGAACTACTAAATTCATAAGTCTGGCAATGCGGGGGTGACACTAAGTAGAAACTATAAAACCTGTGGTAGGGATTTTATCATTTAGATATAAAGGTATCGATAATATTGAAAAAAGTTATAAGACAATTTTTTCTCATTTGAATAGATTTGAACAAGTGCCAAAAAATTAGGAAAGCAATAATAGGATTAGTAGTTTCAATGTTTACAAGTTTTTTATCTATAAAATTCTTTTTACATACAAATTAATAAATTATTGTTATAATGGTCTAGTGATCCAAGTGTCAGACTGCTAATCACGAGGACATGGCTTCGATTCCCACAGGTCACAAATATTTATGTGATGAATATAAGTGTTTGTGTTGGTCCGGCTACACGAATGCGTCTTGACACGCAGGCGTACGACACTAGACTGAGCGACTTTTGACCACTAGGACAAAAGTATTGGATTACGATTTTGTTCGTAATGTCCTGTCTATTGTCAAGTAAATAATTTAATGTCTTTGTACGCCTGCGTGTCAAGACGCATTCGTGTCCACCAAAAGAAAAATATTTTCTAAGGAAACCTGCCGAGTTGTGCATTAGGATATTGTAAATCTTGTTATGTTAAAACAACTGGACCTAACTTCGGTTTATTTAGGCATGAATTATTTATATTTACTCAGTAATTAAAATGAATAATTTTCATAAAGAGATTTAGAAAATTTGCTAATTTTGAAATAAACGCCCTCTATTGCTGAGTAGTTTTACTACTACCTTGTTGAGATGTGATGTTGTTTATCGATTTTGTTATCGATAATATTTATTAAGATAAATAATAAATAACACATAAAATATAATACGAATAAAAATAAGAAAGGACGCAATGTAAGCCGGTTAAAATGTATTTTATTGATCCTTTACTAAGTGGGAGTTTGTTAACAACTTTTAAAAGTTCGTCAATGGATGGTAGGTCTGACGTTAGGGACATAGGTAGCATGGCAGCCCATGCTGATCTGTTGGTAGTAGTCCCTATCATTATTTGGTCGACCGTCATGTATGAGATTTTTAAGCAGAACGCCCGTAATTTCCTCAATATAAGTGTTTTGACTTTTATATTTTGTACGGTCGACTGATCTGTTTGCTTCAAAGAGCAGAGCTTGTACTGTAGGTACTAAACAATGGATATAATACTTTCTTTTGTAAATAAATACTTATAATACGTACCTACATAAGACACACCCGGACCAACACAAACACTTATATTCATCACATAAATATTTGTGTCCTGTGGGAATCGAAGCCATGTCCTCGTGATTAGGAGTCTGACACTGATTGATCACTAGACCATAATAACGATAATTTATTAATTTGTATGTAAAAAGAATTTTATAGATAAAAAACTCGTAAACATTGAACCTACTAATCAATTTATTGCTTTCCAAATTTTTTGATCTATTCAAATGCAAAAAAAATAGTCTTATAACTTTTTTCAATATTATCGATATTCGATACCTTTATATCTAAATGATAAAATCCTTACCACAGGTTTTATAGTTTCTACTTAGTGTCACCCCGCATTGCCAGACTTACGAATTTAGTAGTTCTACGGATTTTTGGACCTCGCCTCGAATAAGCGTATGTCGATGATATAATAAGATTTACAATTATTTGCAAACAAAAGTGCAAATATAATATTTTTTGTAAAAACGAAATGCAACAGACAATTCCAAAAAAATGCGCTTTGTGAGATAATAGGTCTACTTTACACAAAAATCGTAATAAACTAAGTGCTATAATAATTCGGAGGCAAAGCACGTTTAAAATTATTTTATTTTAAAATGTACATAGAAAACACAAACTTGAAACTGATACCTAGCGCGTAATAATAGTAGCGAATAAAATTCTAAAATAGTTTTTACTGTATGAGACAAGTTTAACTTAGTTTGTTTAGTTTTCAAAATTTGTTTACCTGATTGATTAAATGTATATTAGGTTTTTCAAGCTTAATCCACGGATTGAAAATCGGATCTGGCAACACTGACGACAGTGGCCACCTACCGAGCGATAGCTGAATATATTTTAATAAATTTAATTCATTTTTACTATTTGATGTTCCCAATTGCCGCTCTAATTTTGCTATATTGCGCTAGATGTCGTCACTGAGACATGGGATCAGTTTTTCTATGACATTTCATTGCATAGCCTCTCTATTGTACCTATCTTAAATCTCTTGGTAGAATTATAATAGGATAATATTATTAATCATAATCATTTTAACTGACAATTCATAATATTATCTGCGTACAATTCATATCACGCAATTCATGTGCTTGGCAGTTTTGTATGGATTCGTAAAATGGTCCACAAATTATGAATTGATCTATTGAAGTTTAATGTCAAATAGCAAAATAATAAGAAGTTAGTCAAGAGCAACATCTCACAATTCATATTGAGGATTTTGTGAAGAAATATTCTAATCATGGCAGATTTAGCCCTTTATGCAAATTTTCCTGAGCACGTGCACGGGTTATGGAGGCCATTGTATATCGCCGACGAAGTGTAGCTCCTCGGAAAATCCACATAGCCTTCGAAATGCCAGGACCTCGAGTTTATTGGCGTATGTATATAGAATAGATAAAAGTGTGTTTCGTGACCTCAATTCCATCCGTCGTCCGTCGGCCTCCGTCCCATTAAACAAACTGGATTATTCAATTTCTCTGAAAAGCTTTATAAGCTTTCTCTTTTAGCCCCTTGACTAAAGTTTCTGAATTTCCCCTCGAAATGGACGCTGTCTATTCTTTCAAAAACTAAAGACAAGATCGAGATGTTTACCTTAGAAACTGATGTTTTAAACTGCTTTCTTGCAGCATACTTACCTGTCTCAGAACGGCTGTCCAGTAGCATTTTTCTCACGTTCACTCAATATTCTAGTGAGGAATGAGGGCGTTCAGAAAACGCATTCCTAAATAGAAAAAGAAGCAAGCGCTATTATTGAATCTTTAAGAAAATGGCGGCTCTAACTCATTGGTAGACATTTCTTTCTTATTAGTTACTGACCAACGATCCGTCTCTTTCATGTTCTACCCAGCAACAACAGCAAGATCAAAAATAAGAAAATATGATATAATCTACCGTCCGGGTAAAGATAACATACACAGGGTGGGCTACTTGGAGGTATACAACTTTTTGTTTGCCGCCATTTTGTTTTGGCGGCTATATGGCAATTGTTTCATGAAAATTATTTTGTGTAGATACGGTAAATTTGTTATGGAGCGTTTTACGACTGAACAAAGTGTTTTAATTGTTAAAACATTCTACTCAATCCAATCATGTATTGCGGAAACTCTAAGAAAATTGCGGTAAATTTTTTGGTGGAAATCACTTACCTTCGCGGATAACAATAACTCGTTTAGTGATTAAATTTGAGCAGCATGGCATTGTAAGAGATAAAGCAGTTTTCTTAAATCAAGTGAATCAGTTGGGCTTAGGAAACATGTGGTTCCAACAAGACGGGCCCACATGTCATACGGCACGAGCCACAATCGAGACATTGAAAAGAACGTTTCTGGGTCGATCAATTTCGAGAAACGGTGACATTGATTGGCCCCCAAGATACCCGGATTTATTAGCTCCTGACTTTTTTTGTGGAGCTATCTAAAGAGACGTGTAGCTATGCTAACAGGCCAATGAACCTTCAAGAATTAAAACAAAATACCTGAGACACAGTCACTGAAATAACGCACACAGTCACTGAAATGTGTGAAAAACGCAGTGAAAAGGGTTCACATCTGTCATGCTGCTAGAGGTTGACATTTGTCTGAAGTTATTTTCCATACTGAATTGGCAGCCCTAAATACTATATTTAAATAAAAATACTTAATATTTTTTATATTTCATAGAATAACATTTTAAAAATAAAGTGTATACCTCTTATTTGCCCACCCTGTATTACGACTGATACGTTTAGTATTTTCCGCGTCTGAGGTCCAAAAAAGCACCCATCTTGTACCAGGGGTCTAAAAATGTGCACAGAGAAAATGTACTTCTTTATTCTACGTTTCCTAGCCTTTTTTTAAAATTGAACTGCATTAATTTATTTTTCAAAAAGCTTCAGAATTCGGCATAGCTCTGAAAATAACGACCACTCTTCTTCCGAAATGATGGGTAAGTTGTTGTGGGGTCTGTAGGGCCATGGTAATTTTAACTTCATCCTTTATTTCTATGATACGCTCTAGCACGAAATATGTGGAATTCCACCTTGATTCTATAGCTTGTACCTAGAGGCCGTTTTGGTGTTTTGTCGTTTAAAATCTGTTGCTGATTTAATTTTTCTGAAGCAATGGTACTTTTATGAAAAAAGAACATTTTTTTTTCAATTTTTCCTAAGCTATCTTTATAGTTATCTAGAGTATCTTGTAAAACTAAATTGAGAGTATGGGCGTAATAGCCATAATGCTTCCAGGCCAAATGTTCTTTAATGGCATTAGTGACATTGAAGGCGTTATCCGAAACTGCGAAGTTTGACTTCGCTGGTTAAATTTAAGTCATAATATACGCCGTAATTCAGCAGCTATGTTCACTGCTGTGTGATGTCTAGAAAAATTACAGCAATCTAAGAGAATAGTGTTTAATTGGAAGTCACGACTAACGGTCATTTCATGACCAGTTACAGCTATGTACGACTCCGTTTTCCGTGACGTCCACAAGTGTAAAGTGACATAATAACCACAATTAGGTGTCCTACTTACTTAATAATTTGTACACACTTTAAGTCATTTATTTACATTTTCAAATAGGCTCCATATTACTGCATACTTCCTTTTTACCTTCATCTAAAAGTTTCTCGTTTGTATTCTGCTTGAAAGTTTGGGAGTACACGAGTGTTTGTCTTCTTTTATTATATCATTGTCTGTATTTAATGTAATAGACCACATTCACGTTTGTTGCTACATCTCCAATTCGTACAATTCGATTTATTCCGATTAGCGAAATTATACCAATGTTCAGCCTGTAACAGAACCGTCCCATATAGCGGGTCCTTCCCTCTTTTTCTTTGTCCATCTACAAAGACTAGCTTTGATTTTGTCCGACTCGGACCAGCAATATCCATTTTACCGATTAATAAATGTATTAAAACAATATGTAGGTTCCTACAAAGCGAACAATCCTTTAATATATTATTATGTAAGTATAGAATGAATTTTTATTTTATTTTATTAGTGTTTGAAGGTCTATATCAATTTCAGATCAAATAAAAAAAACCGTGAGTAATTTAATTATGTATAGGGTATGCTAATTTGATGGGCCTAGTTCTTCAAATCGAAGCTTGAAAAGAGCCAACCCTTCCCCTCTGGAGCAAGTCGTCCACTTTTCTATCTTGACCACTTTTTCATAACGTTCATATTCCCAACTCATCCACTTCAATTATGTCATGGACTGTACACGTTATGTCCAGTTGCTAATCTGTCCAGCTGAGAAACTGTCCAGCTGAGAATCTGTCCAGTTACGAATCTGTCCGGAGGGACAGATTCGCAGGGATTTATTTTTCCTGCACTTGGAGCATGACTATGACTAGTCATAGGTTTGATGATGCGCTGAATCCCATTTTCCTCTCCTAACTCAGTTGTCACTACATTTTAACAATTCGTCATGTGTTTTTGTGAACAACGCCAATAATATTTTCCATTTACACATATGTTCATATGCAAATAATATCCATGACCACTTAACATATCTTTGTCGTACTTATATTTTAATATTTCTATTGAATTATTCATGATTCTAAATGTATTTTTTTTTGTTATTCTGAATAATAAGAACAATTTACAAATTAAGTGTGATTTAATTACCGGTGTGATAAAATTAAACGTGGGTAGATCGAATAAAAATCATTAAAGAAAACCAGTAGTCGTCAGTGTTGCCATATTAGTCATCTAACATATTACTATGGGAGTATTTACTACTTGCTAGATTAAGTAATATACCTAACATTCGAAGTCGTTAAACATTATTAGTTACCTATTTCTGACATTTTTATTATGTAAAATATTAGTAATGTTGATCACTGGTGTGTTTATCCAATCTATCTATATAAAAATGAATCACCGAAATGTATGTATGCGCATAACTTCCGATCGACTGCACCAAATTGGATAATTCTTTTTTTTGTGTTTGTTAGTGTCAGGACAAGGTTTGTTCAGAAGAAAATTAAAAGAAGAAAAATATGGCGGTACGACGTTCGCCGGGTCAGCTAGTTATTATACATATATAGGACGGCGCGAGCGTGGGCGTAGCGATAACAGGGCCATCATTATCATGGTACGGGTTCCATGAGGAAGGTGGGTACTCGGGCAAACCAGTAAAACGTAGGTTGAAGCACAATTCACAATCACGTTTATTTGATAATTTACAATGACTCAATGACTTTATGAGTAGTAAGAAACAAAGGCTTATATGGTGAACGTGACAGTTTCGACCGTGTGCTCTCAACAAGGCGTCAGCTACCGCAAATCGAATGCCGCCCTTTTTCAAATCGACTCTTGAACTATCGTTGCAATGGCTAATTCCCCCAAGTCAATGAATCAAAAAATTCGAATGTCATATCTTCATTTCGAATGATATGACATTCGAAATCAAGCAGTAAATTTAATAATTACAAAAACAAAAAACGTTACAAACACGCATAGTACTAACCTATTGAACCTATGTAGCAACTATCCCGCAGTTTGTAAAACGTTTTGCAATTGCGACAGATCAGAAAATGAAATGAAGAGCTGTATTTATATCGTTCGTTTTTAAACCTAATATTGGATCGTCGAGAAACTGTTCGTTCGTTTTCCATTGACTAACTGTTTTTTATAAGCTTTCCGAATAAAAAGCCCAGGGGATGCAGTCTCGAAATACGTAGCGATCGCTTTACCACCCAATTCTGTCGCAAAGTCCTAACGATCCGGATGTAACATTTCTCGAGGACACTCAAAGATCGGTATCTTATCGAACTTTTGTTAATAGGGCTACTCAATTCCCACTAGCAAGCGGAATGCTTGCAATAATGTGGAATGCAGATAATAAAAAAATAAAGACAACTTATAATTATTTACATTACATTATTTTATCAAAAGATATTCCTAGACATAATAAATTACGACTTTTTTTTCTCAGGATAATATTTAAATTGTATGCATATTTCTTTTCATGTGCAATTGTTTTTACTGCCCCCTTAACTTCCAATGGCTAGCATTAATTCTATATCCAACGAACTCGACAATATCTCTATAGCCTCATCGTATGAATGCTCACCTGACAGATGCACGGAGTTCATTACACATCCCAATGTAGACTTAAAAATAGTACATATTAATATTAGGAGTATTAATAAGAATTTCGAACAATACACCACAATGTTGTCCATCACTAAAATAGTTTTCGATGTCATTGTACTCACTGAGTGCTGGCTTAAAGTATCTGGACCTAATCCTTCTATGCAGGGATATACCTGTCACGCCACTTTAAATAATGGGTCACAAAACGACGGCGTAGTAGTATTCACTAAGACGTCCCTACGATGTTCGGTGCACGAACCCATTTTCCACGGAGCTAACTGCCTTGTTTGCACCACAGATAATACTGTTATCATCTGTTTGTATCGTTCCCCTTCATTTTCTAATTTAGATCTCTTTTATAATAGCCTAAACACTTTAGCGTGCACTATGAATCACTACCAAAATGTGGTTCTTATTGGAGACTTGAACGTAGACATTAAACCTAGTAACCATGACCGGAACTCAGATCATTATCTTACACTTACTGCCACTCTTGGGTTGCTCCCAGCACACCTTCGCCCTACCAGATCAGGGAGCTGCCTAGATCATATTCTGTTAAAAACTAAAAATACAGCATATGTTTTGGTAGTTCAGACATTCATCACCGACCACCTGCCAATCATCCTGGCCCTGAGAATCAAGGGTTCTATATTCAAGAATATCCCAATCACATCTTTCCGTTACAATTTCCAAGCAATTCAACAAGACTTGAAAGTACTGATTTCAGTCCGGTGTTGAATGAGATCAACCCTAACTTGGCCGCGGAATTATTTGTAACAATACTTCAAGAGGTTATTGCTTCACATACCCTATGCATACGCATTCAAAATAGGTTTCGTGTTATAAAGCCATGGATGACTCAGGGCTTGGTTAGATGTATACGCAACCGTGACAGGATGCATTACAGATTAAAAAAAGATCCTGAAAATACGGTCCTTCAAATCACTTATAGAAGATATCGTAATTACCTTAACACCTTATTAAAAAAGCTAAAGCGAGCACATGATCGAATTGAATTGCAAAAGGCCAGAAATAACCCTAAAGCCACTTGGAGCGCAATTAAAGCTATTACCAACTCTACTACTCAATTGCAATCTCCCAGAGAGCTTCTTCAACTCACTGATGATCCTAAAACTTCAGCAAACCGTGTCAATTTATTTTTTACTGATATTGGTCGTAAACTAGCCTTTCAAGTAACTCCTCTCCCAAGATCTAACCATGATGTTAGAACCCCTTCACTTCCTCCTCCTTGCCAGTCTCTCGTCATACTGCCAGTGGACGAAACACAAGTGGAAAGGCTGATAAGCACCTTGCGTTCTGATTGTGCCACTGGCTATGATAACATATCAGCTAAAGTACTGAAACAATCGAGTTCCGTTGTATCATCACCCATCACACATATCTTCAATCGTGCTATTGATACTGGAATGTTTCCCCACATCCTCAAAAAAGCAGTCGTGCACCCAATTTTCAAGAGTGGAGACAGAGCCAATGAAACAATCTACCGTCCAATCTCCGTACTAAGCTCTTTATCTAAGATCCTCGAAAGGATCCTTAACAATTGTCTCGTTGCGTATCTCTCTAAACACAAAATTATTGCAAACAATCAGTACGGCTTTAGATCTGGAATCTCAACGGAGGATGCTGTAGCTGACCTTACTAAAACATTAGTTAACCACCTGGACAAAGGCATGAAATGCTACGGTATCTTCCTTGACTTATCCAAGGCATTCGACACGGTCTCTGCTCCCACCTTAATCTCGAAAATGGAAAGTGTTGGGATTCGTGGCCTTGCATTGGACATATTTAAAGATTATCTCTCCAATCGTACTCAACAGGTTAAAATCGACTCTACAAGGAGTGATGATAGATTTATCAGCTTCGGTGTGCCGCAGGGTAGCATCCTCGGACCCACCCTCTTTTTACTCTACATCAATGACCTGTGTCATGCACATATTCCTAATTGCGACTTAATTACGTACGCTGATGACACAGCGTTGTTGGTTTATGATACTGACTGGGATAGTAAAGGGGCGGGACAGTCGCTTCGGTTTGTAATGGAGTTGCTCTCAGAGAATTTACTTACCCTTAACGTAACAAAGACAAAGGTCATTAGATTTTCGCTACCTAACACGTCAACTCCTCCACTTGAATCAGGTCAAATTAAAGCCCATATTTGCTCAGGTGAGGCACCCAACTGCAGCTGCCCATTTCTGTCCTTGGTCCCAGACATAAAATATTTAGGAGTCCACATCGACTACAAACTTAGCTGGCAACCCCATATCGAAGCCTTATGTACAAGGATCAGAAAATTAATTTATATATTTAAGGAACTTAGGCACTCTGCTGATCCCGACCTAGCTTTGATGGTTTACCAGAGTCTTTGCCAGTCCATTATTTTATATTGTATCCCGGTTTGGGGTGGAACCTACAAAACCTCCTTACTCAAAGTTGAAAGAGCTCAAAGGGCGATCTTGAAAGTCATGCACTTTAAGCGCAGGGACTTTTCAACCAATCAACTTTATTCAGAAGCCAAAGTATTGACTGTGAGACAGCTTTTTGTGCTCCGTGCTATGCTGCGAAGACACTCTACGCTACATCTAGATCTTGCTAAACTAAAAAAACGAAAAGGCACTCCCGTGTGCGATTTAGTCCAATGCCGTTCCAAGTTTGCCAGCCGACAGTATGCGGCCACTAGTTCTCGACTGTACAATAGAATACATAAACTTATACCCATATACTCCCTAAATAAACACGAAGTCAAAATCAAACTTACAGATTGGTTGCAGAAGTTAACGCATGACGAAACTGAGAATCTTATTACAATTGTCTCTTAAATTAACTAATGCTGTATTTAAATTAAGGCGCTGTTATTTTAATTTATTTTGTGTTACTATAAGTACCTGCACGACACTCAATACCAGTTGTATGTCATACCTGGAGGAACCTTGGCTCCACACAGGCTTTTGGCCTAGTTTAGGAGGCATCAGTTCGCCCTATAATGTGACTCTATTGTACAATATATTATTAATCCTGTGTACTTATGTATGTTTTAAAAAGTGTACAAATAAATAAATTATTATATTATTATTACCGACTGCTGAAGAAGTGATCGCAAGTATTGACTTCTTAACGTCATCCTGAGTAACATCGGTAAACTTATAGTGAGAATACTGTTATAACGGCAAACTAGCAAGGCTCTCTAGTGTCGCAGCCTTGACAGACGGATCAAGAAAAAAGGAAGGAGAGAAATGCTTATTGAGATCATTGAGGTTCAGATCTTCACACTGGTTGGCAGGTGACTTGCATACGCCTACAGATTTGAGAAAATTCCATACATCGAAAGAACTACGGTTTTTGAGTTGGTCGTTGAAATAGTGTCTGTAAGCATCTTGACACAGATGACTGCAGCGATTACGTAATGATTTGTAATAAGAGAGATTCTGCTCTGACGATCTGCGCTTACATCTGCTCTTAAATTTATCCCTGCGAGCCATAAGCTCTTTAATTTGTAGCGTTATCTATGATGCAGGGTTGTCTAACTTTGACACGTCGGATAGGGGCATGCTGATCATATAAGTCGAGAACGGTTGCGTTAAAAACAGTCATCGAACTCAACCAGAGGGATCCAGTCGAGATCGCCGGCATCACGCTGCAAAGCTTCCAAATCTATGCGCTTGTAGTTACGGAGATCTAAAAGCTGGGACTTACGCTTGGGAACAATATTAGGAGGGGAGACAATCATAAGATCTAGAAACGAGGGTGTACAATTAGGAAAATTTTATGTGAACGCTTGCTTTGCTGAAGAGCATTGGATAGCCGCAAAACGAGTGCTCAAATATTTAAAGGGTACTAAATGCCTTGGGCTACAGTCTAAGAGAACAGGAATGCATAACGTACAGGGCTATGCAGATGCTAGTCATGCCACTTGTCATGATAGGAGATCATACTCGGGTATGGTTTTTCTACATAAGGGAGCTGCAATAAGTCAGAAGCTGCTAGAGAGGCAATTTTCTTAAAGAGATTGATTTCGGAGGTCTCTGATCAAGTTGAGATGCCAATGAAGATCTTCAGTGACAGCCAATCTGCTGTTGCTATTGCGCAGAACCCTGTACACCATCAACGCACAAAGCACATAGACGTGCGACACCACTTTATGAGAGAGGCATTTGAGTATGGCCTTTTTATTCTAACATCTTTGTCGCAAACTTTACAATTTTCTTAATGTTTACAAATATATTTTGCGAGCATTTTTGACAGCCCGCAAACTGATTCGGTAGGATTGCTATTGATGTTCTCCTAAGTTTAGAGAAAAAAATCTATTTAATTTCATTATGGCGGAGGCATATTTCGTGTGGGATTAGTCGTGCTTGAATACAGACGCGACATGATTGAACGGCGACAAATCGGACGAAATCGGTGCGAATGTGAAAAGGTAGTAGACGCTGGAGAATTTCTGTTTTTTTAGAGAACTAGCGGACCCGGCAGACGTCGTCCTGCCCGACCGCGTCATGGTTTGTGTTTCGAACCATCCAGGAACCCATTGAAATATACACACACAATTTCATCCAAATCGGTCCAGCCGTTTAGGAAGTGTTAGGTGACAAACGAAGAAGAATTATATATTAAGATAAATAAAGAAAATTTCAATGAACATCAGCCATCTCTGCAGAGACAACGACCTTACGAAAGTCCGTAAGGTCGTTGTCTCTGCAGAGATGGCCGTGGAGTCTAAGGTGACTTTAAAAAAAATATTTTTTTTGCTATACTTAGTTTTATTTCAAATAGATACCAAATAGATAGAGAGTTGCCTATTGGCTAGCAGTAGGGTTGCCGCATGAGCCAAAAATCGGTTAGCCGCTGTATACATGCTGTAACCGAGGCTGCAAACATGAAGTTAAGGAAATATGTAATGTTCCCTATGACACTGGAAGAGCGGCGTGTAGCAAAAAAGAAGTTTAGAAATACTCCACACCCATTTCCAGACGCGATTGGAGCCATTGATGATTGAAAATTTTAGCTCCGAGGGTTCACGAGGAAGCCGGAAGCCTATGTGAGTGATCTACTTCTACATGAGGGTCATTCACTGAATGTGAAAGCAGTAAGTTTACCTTCAATAGGTTTCGTTTCACCAATTTATAAGTAAAAAATGGGTATCTACTTACGTGGTTGATCAATAAAACTTTGACGAAGATTTAAAACATAGTGTGGATGAAGAAATTTATTGAAAAAATGGTGAATTTAGTCGAGAATCGGTGTTTAAAAACTGGAAAATAATTGGCGCAATAAACAGAAAAACTAGGAACCACACGGTTAATAGAAAAACTAAAATCCAGAACAAAAGAAATAGAAATTCTACCTAATGAAAATATTTGTACATTAGGTATAACAAATGTTCCTGCTTTGGTACATAAAGCCGTAATTTTTTTTAAAAGTAGAACTGAAATCTTACAAAAACATTATCAATCTACGGTACAAGAGCATGTTGTGTTGAACTAATTGATTTTAAAGTGTGCTCACAACAAATGTACATTCTGGTTCAACTTATATTAATTAGTTCGACTAATAAAATTCAAATTACATTATGACAGACAGCGAAGTGAGAATGAAGTGAATGAAAAAGAGAGTAGTAGTGGCCCAGTGGTAACGGCTACGACTTACGAGTTGTAGGTTGCAGGTTCGAACCCAGACAGGCGCTTTACTTTGTGTAAATTATTTCATCACCACTGCTCTCAAAACGGTGAAGGAAAACATCGTGAGGAAACCGGCATGTCCTAGAACCAAAAGTTCGAAGACATGTGACAACTACCAAACCCGCACTGGGCCCGCGTGGTAGATTATAGCCCACTCCCTCTCGAAGAGAGGAGGCCTGTGTCCCAGCAGTGGGAACAATATAGGCTGATTATGATGAGACAGTGAATTCGAGTTTCTGGACGTTGAGAACCTCGAGCCAGTTGATGATAGATTGACTGTAGCACCAAATGGAAGCAGGATCAATTTGGTTGTAATGTAACCACCACTACCACCACCACCTGAGCCACAGGTAGCACCCATTGTAAAGCGAGACAGGTCCACTAGAAATAGGAGTAAGCTTCATTTGTTATTACCATATAGTGACAATATTATGTTGTGTATATATATGTTTTGGCATAAATTTAATTATTCTGAACATTTATCTCGTCCCTAACCCTTCAGGGAAAACAGATTTAATAGCATGTTATGGTGTCCTGAAGATTCAACAGTATGCTACAAAGAATGATCAAACATTTCTCGATCCATCTGTGTTTTTAATTGCACATGCTTGCAGCTGCAGCTAAACTGCAAGGAAAAGCTGCAAAAACGGAATCGGAGACGTCCATTATGTTCGCAAACGCTACGGAAAAAATAGCTGAAGACGCAAGCGGAGACATCGCTCGATATTGCAAAGACTGCAGACAAAATTGCAGAAGCCTTGATTAAAATTATTGTTTTTTTTTTCTTTATTAAAACAATAATAGATCTGAAATGTATTTTATTTGTATAAGTAAAATAATTAACTACAACAAATATGGATGAGACGCCGTTGAATTATTTCTGCTATTGCTCTATCAGTGCCAGTTACTAGGAAAATAATAATAATAATAAATTAACCAGAATTTGGTGACAAGAAAAAGTCTACGTAGTACCCATTGTTGTCTAAACATTACAAGGCGAGACAAGTCATCAAAGGTTTCTCTTAACGCGAAGGTATTGACTATGATAAAACCTTCAGGCCCGTTGCACCGCAGCTAACGAAAATCTGAATTTACAACAATTCAATTGTCACAACTGTATTCCTGAACGGTACAGTGAAAGAATATATTTATATGGCACCACCGAATGGCCTGATGTACCTAATGGAAAAGTATGTCGACTTTTGAGAAGCCTCTAGGTACGGCTTAAAACAGACACCTCGAAGCTGTAATAAGTGCATACATAACTGATAGATGCCAAATTTCAGAGAAGTGAGGCAGATCCGGCTTGGTAGTTTCCGCTGACAGCGCTGGTAGAGTTTTTAAAGGACCATGAAAGAAACTTCAAAATAACAACGAAGCCAGCGTCTTATTTCCTTAGTATGGAAATTGGGTTGGTAAATAAAGCCAAAAACGGATCAATCAATTTGGTATCCACTATGTTTGTGCACCAACTGCCTTGACTACATCTCATCATCATCGTTTTTTTTATTGCTGAATGGGCCTGCTCTTGACCTTGATCACGCCTGATGGAAATCAAGACAAACAGCTTACGCGAAAAAGGTCCTAAAACGATTCGGCATGGAAAACTGCAAACCAGTTACATCATCAGCAATTAAGATGCCAAAAATGGAAGAGACAAATGAAAACATTAAATTTATCTCTAAATTGTGTCGGAGCACTGGCTTACCTGATGGTCGCAATAAAGGTACACACATATCAGTGACGTCACAGTTCCGACACAGTGCCGGCACAGTACGAAATATTCTTTCATACATTCTCTATGAACGCAACCTTCACTTGTCATTGTCAGTGACGACACAGTGCTCTCAGTGTCAGTTATTCTATGATGTCAGTGCCGACACCGGCAAACACGACCGTATCCGTTGACGATATTTTTTGTCGGATCACGGACGCCGCCGCGGCATCAAAAAAATAACCTTAAATATAGCCTTCTTCCAACGAGTATCTTTCTGCAGAAGAATATTGAAACAGCTCTCTGATATTTTAAAATATTCAAAATATTTGCTTTCATCTTTAACTAATTCTTTGTATAATGTCATGAATTCTCCTTCTGTCTCTCTTAATTGCTATGATTCATGCACCCATTTCCTCTTTTTTCCTTGATGCTGCTCTTCTTCTTCATTTAAAGCAATAGCTATCATTGCTAGCTCCGTAGTATTGAACAGAGCCATAGCAACAATCACGATACTTCATGACGGACACGTTTTCACTGAAGCTCCGTGAACTGAGTACTGACATGTGCGAATTGAACCACTGACGCAACACTGTAGCACTGATACTGAACTGAGCGAACACGTTGACGGAACTGTGGCTTCACTGATATGTGTGAATCGACCCTATTATGCAGTGTCAGTCGCATCAAGACATTTAGAAAAACCTAGTAATTAGTATTGTGGCTGTAAAGCGAATTCTTAGGTTTATTAAAGGAACTCGCGATAAAGGTCTGAACTTTTTTTTCCAATGAGTAAATCCAAAGAAAATGAGTTAATATGCTACTCAGATGCCGATCATGGAGGAGATCCAGAGACTGAGCACTCAACCACAGGCATGGTGTGCCTTTATTGCCTGGAAGAGTCGGAAATAAACTTCAGTTGCTCTGTCAACGATAGAGGCCGAACTTGTAGCAGCGAGCGAGACTACACAAGAAATAGTGTGGTTGGAGAAGCTTTTGGCAGACGTATCTAACACAGAATTTTTAAAAGTTACACTACATAATGTACGTCTTATGAGTTTCACCGTTGAACAAAGCATACTAGTTTGAGACACTTCTAGTTTAGAGAATGTGTATCCAAAGGAGAACTAGTGGTTCAGCAAGTTGCAGCACAAGTGCAACAAGCAAACATGTTCACAATACGACCAAGGTTTAACGACCTGTCTCGTGGAATTTGTTTTCGAGCAAATTCTTAAAAGAAGTGTGGGTGTAAAGATTGTACCTACATAATGTAAACTTCTTATATTATTTTCGGTTATGTTATCCGTTTTTGGGATCGAGTGTTTAGAAAACGCAATTTGTTTAGACGAATCATTTAAGTCTTGTCTTACTTGTGGTTCTAACGTAGCAGTCAACTACGAATTACATTTTGTTATTGCATTTGATTTAAACGGTACTGGTGAACATTGCCTGCAGGATATACCGTATACACTAAGAATCAAATCAAAGATATACGAACTAATCGGAGCAATTGAGTTCGTTCCTCCACCTTTCGCTGATAGTATTGGTCATTACAAATGTCATCTATTAATTAATAGTCATTTCAAATGCTATGACGATAATAAGCGTAAAATCGAAGAAAGTTTATTAATACTTATGACACTACATTTACTAATCTTTGCTGCACTCTAAGAAATTGTGGTCACCCTATTTCCTAATTCAGAAAAGAAAAATAAAACTCGATTTTCACATACAATAAAGGGTCTTTTAATTTCTTTCTGGTATCGAATTAGTTACAAATATTTTTTCACAAAAAGAGACAATTTTGTATTTGCCTTATCTTTCATGCGTTAGGAGTAATAAAAAGAAAACAAAAAGACATGGAGGACTGAGGGCCCGAATTTTATCAGGGTCATAACTTTTAAACAACAAGAAGTGGTGACTTCTTTTTGCTATCACAAATATTCATAAATTATTTAGTAGCTTATAGGATTTCAAACAGTAGCTGTAAGTTAATGGATTCATTTTATTTGCGTGATAAACTTTTACGTGTATGAGAATTGAGGGCCCATTTTGAACGAACATTTACAAAGTAGGACAGTGTTTTGCGATAATATCTTGTTTTCACAAATTTTGTTTGGCATTAGCTAAGATTTTGCCATAAAGGCTTTTTCTGTATTGTACATAGTTTTTCAGGTACATGTGGGCCCTCAATACTCTATGTGAGAACTGAGGGACCAACTTTACAGTCAATAACTCGCTTATATGACTTTCACAAAATCTGATTCCAACTTTCACAATTGTTGGGGAATGTTCACTAAATTCTAAGCACATTTTCAGAGAGTTTTAACAAAGTGGCCCTCACACCACACGCACATGTCTTTTGGATGCACGAAAAATAAACCAGGACGAAGAATAGTTACCCTGGCAAGTGCCTTGCCACTTCTTCCTGACTGCGAGATTAAACATGGCTTTGATTATGTGAAATCTGAGTCCTCTGGGATAGTAAAAATGGAAAGATTTATACAGTACATAGAACAATATTGGTTTAAGACGCATTCATTTAATGTAATAAGCGTATTTGGTGAACGCCATAGAACGACCAACATTTTAGAAACGTTTCACTCCAAAATTAATAAACGTATCAACAAGAATACTGTTACATTGATGCGATTACTCAAAGTATTGGAGCATATCCATACATTGGAGATGATTCCAAAAAAGAGAAGAAAAGATCAAATCATCAATGATGACTTCATCAGAGACATACAGTTACAAATTATAAATAAAGAAATTTCAATTGGTCACGCATTTGAATAATTGCGTAGGTACATAGAGATACAGTCTCTGTGATCACATCCCATTATACCTGCATAACACCATAATTAAAAGGTTAGGTGACATTTGGTGTTAGTACCTAGTTGTAACGTATTCTTCTTGGGCTTTTTTAAATGTATACCATCTGTTACTGTTTAACACATCATCAGGTATTTCATTAGGTATAAAGGTTTGCTCCCTCATAACGTAGGTATATTTTCCCTACCATAGTTAGTTCTAGATTTTCTTAATTCAATTATGTCTCGTCGTCTTGCGATATATGTGCAAGTTTTCTTTTTAAAGTTCCGAATGTGTGTCTTGCGTTATTATTGTATGTATTAGAATGCATGTTTTAAGTTTATAGAGTTTGTTAATTTTAAGTATTTAGATTAAAGGTATATTGTATTTAAGATTTGTTCTGTTAAAAATTATGAATAAAATTGTTGTTGTCAGAAGTGGTTTTAACTAGTGTTACTACACTATTACTTGGTGGTATCGTTTAACTTTAAAACACCTACCGTACCACCAGGGGTACGGCCAGGGGTATGGTGGGTCTGCAGTGTTTCTGACGAATGGCTATAACTGAAATAATATACCAGTAGATTTTATGTCAATGTCAACAGAGAGCGACATATTTTTATCAGATCGCTCCTCTACGTCTGCTACTAAAATACAATAGAGCCAGACAATCTCCGTATTGAACGAGACGGGTCTCGAAAAATACTTCCAAATTATGAAGACGTCGCCTTTCGCCAGGAACAGTTGCGAAAACCTTACGAACAATAATATAAGGCTGTAGAAATTGAGCTTTTATTGCAGGTTGACGAGGCTGACTCCGACGAGATTGACGACCGATTCACACAGCTTTCAATCCAGATTGAAGAACTCAAAAAACAATTACTGAAACCTACGCAGGAGTCTCTCCCAGGGCTTTTCTGATAACGATAGAACGACGCATTTACCGAGCATTGATATCCAAACGTGCGATGGAAAAAATATTGCTCATTACAAGCCATTCATAGACCTCTTCACGTCAGTACACAGAGATGGGGGTGACATGAATTTCACAATTTTTTGCGAGTGGTATTGGCAGTTCGAAAACTCATTAAATCGAAGACCGCTATATCGATAAACTTTTTGAATGTTACGCTAGTTCGAAAGTCCACACTGTAAGTGGGAGCTCTTTCGGTGTTGAGCCCCTTATCGAAAAGACTGCAGCCCTAAACCCTAGTCAGACTCTGGCATCAGCACTATGCCCTACCCCGGCCTATGCTGCAATAATGCCACTGCCTCGTCGAACTCGGCAGACAAGATACCACAGTGATAGGAATTTTGTAACCCTACAGCTATTCATATTGCGGTTAAGACTTATAATAACTATTAAAAACGATTATGTTATTAATATATTCTGCATTTTAGGTCGCCCTCTGGCTCTACTAGATGATGCTCGGAGAGTTTTGTGGAGCTGCAACGTGCTGCAGCCTGCAGCTGATATGGTTACTGCTTGTGCAAACCAGTAAATAGCGCAGAACCTTGGGAGGCTTGCTAATGCAGTCGAAAGATATTTATCCCAAATTGGTGTCCCATAGAGATAAAGAAAGCGAAGTCATTAATATTCCAAATAAATATACAGAAATAAATCGTACCCGATTTCTAGGCAAAAACGTTACTTTGGGGAGGGTAATGGTCGCTTGTTGCTATTTGCAACTGAAATGAACCTGCGAAAGTTGAGCTAATCGCCAATTTGGTTCGTGGATGGGACATTTCAAACGTGCTCCATAATATTTACACAAATCTATTCGGTTCATGGCACTGATGGCACTGGAGATTGTAGACGAACTATACCCTTGATCTACGCATTTCTTCACAAAAAATGGAAGAATGTTATATTAAGTTTTGTCGTCAATTAAAAGAATATTCTTCTGAATTTAACTGATTTGTACCCAAATAATGTCCCATTTCGAATTGGTGATTTCGAGGTGGTGATAAATGCAGTCAGAATTGAATATCCTACCACAATCCAGTCGTGTTTGTTATTCCAACTAGGGCAAAACATTTGGAGAAAGATACAAGCGAGTGGGCTCAGTGAAACATATGGCACAGACAGTAAGTTCGCCCTGAAAATGCGATATTATATAGGTTTGGCCTACTTGGCTCCGGAAGATATATACCTGATGCCTTTAGACAGTTGAAGGGGACCTAAAACTCTCATTATGGGTGATCTTAACACCAAACACTCCTACTGGCACTGCTCTCGCTCCAACATACACGGTGAAGTACTTTTCGACCACATGATCAACAACGAATATGACATTCATGCACCTTCTAGTCCCGCTCTAGTCCACTATCATTGCACGGATTTACCATCTACCCCTTTTTTTTACCAGTCTTTCTTCTAATCACCTGCCTGTATGCTTTACCGTAGCTGGTAAAGTCAACAGACAAGCCCGTATCTTCTTTAATTACAGAAAGGCCGACTGGAAAGGTTATAGATCTCATTTGAATGTATTTATAACCTTAAACCAAACAACGCTAAACTCTCCTGAGGCAATTGACCTTGCTGCTGAATACCTAACCTAATCAATTTTTAATGCTAGAGATAAAGCCGTCCCTAAATTACCCAGTGATGGTGATCATAAACTCCCTCGACGGATCAAGTCACAAATAAAAATAAAAAATCGGTTTCGTAAATTAGAAGAATTTAATCCATATAACCGACGTCAGTTATTCTTCCGAGTCAACAACATGCAGGAAACCATCAAGTCTAAGATCCAAGCCCTAAACGACAATGTCTGGAACAATAAACTAGCTAAAATAACTAACCCTGCTTCGGACTTATGGAGAGTGTTCAAGTCAATAAACCATCACCCTATTTCAATAAACCCTCTAACAACTTCGAATAATACTATCACCTCCTCAGAGCTTGAACAATGTGAGACACTAGCCAATACCTTCCTAGAGAACATGAACCTAACTAAACATTGAGTCAGCGATCACACAACTGAAGAGGCAGTCAAAGATTCTATTAGGTTGCTGGACAGTTACCAGTTGGATGACTACCCATCACTTGTTAGGCCGAATGAGATTCGAAAACTCATGAGAAAACTAAAACCAAACAAAGCGCCCGGTTTTGACGGCCTGGGAAATGGCTTACTAAAGAATCTCCCTCAGAAAGCTATTATTTATTCGACAAAAGTGTTTAATGGTTGCTTACGCCTTGCATACTTCCCGAAGATATTTAAACACGCTAAAATCATAGCTATTAAGAAACTTGGGAAAGATCAGTGCATTCCATCTAGCTATCGACCAATCAGTTTACTACCAAGCATAGGAAAACTACTAGAATTCATCATCTTATCCCGCGTCTCAAAAACAACCCCGAACAGTTTGAATTTCGAAGCTCACACTCAACCACGCAACAGTTAGCCAGAGTGGCTGAACACGTAACTCATGGGCTAAACCGCGGTCTTTCAACAGGCATGATTTTACTAGACATTGAAAAAGCTTTTGATTCTGTCTGGCATGATGAACTATTACATAATTTAATCAAACATGAAGTACCTCTATGTCTAGTAAAACTTACTTACATTACTTACTTTTAAAATTCAAAATTACTTACTAGATCGATCCTTCTCTGTCTATGTGGGCAAAGTGCATTCCGCCCCCAAAGCCATCCTAGGTCATCGGGTGTGCCTCAGGGTTCGCTTGTGGGGCCGTATCTCTTTATACTTTATCTGAATGTTATACCTAAACAGGCGCACACACAACTTGCCATCTATGCTGATGATACAGCAACATTCACGACAGACAAAGACATTGACATAGTCATTGGACGGCTACAATATTTATTGGAAATACTCAGCCAGTTTTTCAAGACATGGAAACTGAAACTAAATTCCACAAAAACCGAAGGAATTCTGTTTACTAGAAAACGCACATTACCCACCAGATTCGTGAAAATTGTCGATTTCCAGATAACATGGCGCGAATCAGTTAAATATTTAGGTATAATATTCGACAAGACCCTTAACTGGAACAAAACTGAACTAACTATAAAGAAAGGTGTAAAAGCCCTAAATTCATTAAAACCAAATCCATTCTCAGTCCTTCAACAAAATTGCTTATTTACTCAACTTAGTAAGACCATGCCTAACTTACGCAGCACCTGTCTGGTCCAGCCTGGCAGAAACCAAATATAGTAAACTCCAAACGATCCAAAATAAAGCATTAAAATTATCGTATAATACACCATTTTGCACAAACCTTAAAACATTACACACGAGTATAAAGTATCCATTTTTAAAAGACTTCATATTAAAAATATCACGTAAGTTGTACTTGGATAAAAACCTTTCACACCGTAATACACTAATATCTGCAATTGGTAAACGTAGACTAAATACACTGTCTTACGCTCGTATAGTATAGTAGTATAGTACGTGTACTATCGATACCGACTGCCCCATCACTACTTTCTCAGTGATGTATCATGACGATAGCTCGCTTGCTAGCCGACGCCGCTTGTCCGGCCGTGTATACAAAGATCTTTGCGCGGACTACCCGTTACTTAACTCATTTCATTATAATAAACCGTACATTTTTACTAACCAAAACATAAACATTCAATATTATGTGGGTCCATAGTTCCATACTCAGACTTGCACATACCTAGTAGGTATTTAAATTTTTAAACGATGTAAATACATTATAAGTAAATTCATATCAACTCAAAATAAACAAATAAAAATATGTTTTGATGCTTGTAAAGGTGAAATATAGCCTATGTAACAAAAATTACTAATGACCTGTATACAAATAGAATAAGATCATTTGTAAACACTATCGTAACAACGTTTGTAGCAACAAAGACCTTGAAAAAAAAAATCAGTTGAAGGGGAGCGTTTTTCCAGAAGATGCAGCAGCTGTCACTCAATTTTTCGAAAAATATTACGTTCTCAGTCAAATAAAATCATGTCTGTCGGAAAAATTGTAATATCACGAATGCAATACTTCTTTCCACCTAGTTTGTGGTGCTGCTGCTATCAGGACAATCGCGGAAGTACGGTCAAGATCCCGGCCAAGAGACCAGCATCTTACTGAAATACTTCCTTCCTCTAACACGTTTCCTCTTGCGAATCTCCACTCAAGTCAGCCAATAAAGGCAAGAATAAGGTGGGAGCTCTGTTCCTCGTCAGTGTTCACTCCAGCCGGCCAATAAAGGCAAGCCAGAGGTGAGGAACAAGACATCTCCCGGGAGATAGGGCCCGTGGGGTCGCTACTGCCCAATAGCTCGCTACATGCTGCCCTGCGGGTTCCTGTATCTCTCTTGGTCTGGCTCCTCACCCTAGACCTGATCCGGCAAAGTAAACTCTTCCGTCACAGACCTAGAGTTAAGAGCGCGCAAGCCCCACCACGACGTCATCGTAGAGATACGGCGGTGGAGAGAACGGATTTGACCATCCGCGTCGAACACCAACGGCTTAAGAAACAAAACGTAATCCAAGCGATAACCGTAACGCTAAGGGAATAGATCAGGGTACCTTTTCTTTAGAATCTGTAGTGCCTCAAATCATAGGAAGGTTCTATTAGAGTTGGCAATTAACGTGAGTCGAGTACGTACCAAATCCAACGGTATCCAAGGTTTGGAGATGTGTTGAAATGACATATTGCAGAGCTCACGGCTCGCGGCTTCTCTGTGGTTCATCAATTCTTTCTGCCATCTTCTTGCTAGAATGTCGGCGATGAACTCATCGACATCGGATTCATCCATCATGAGTTCTTCACATTCCTCCTCATTTGATGGATGGTTCCTGAATAACTCGTAAACGTTTTTGAGTTCGTTAATGATCTCGTTAATTTCAATCATTCTTGAAAGTTCATTCTTAAGATTCGGTTGTATGGATCTTATAAGTTTATGGTCCGGATGATGGGCATTGGACCAGTAGTGAAGCAAGTGCAAAAGAGGGCCTCTTGCTTCAATGCTCTGACCTAGAACATTTAAAACGTATTCCAATGGCTCGTTCTTGCTACAGTCATGCTCTATAAACCTTGGATCAATCATGGAAATTATTGTTTTATGTATTAGAAGATCACGAGCACACGCATCTGCCCGCAGTTTAGCAATTGATGAACGCCACAACGCTGTGTTTCCCCTGCTTCCAATGCCCGACGTCAGCCAGCGAACCGGATCAGGAGACCCGGCTTTTCTAAGCATAGAATACATCTCACCTGCTATCTCTATGTCGCTGCTTTCGGGCGAAACTGGCGCCACGGAAGTGCGAATTTGTTTAGTGGGGTCAACGGATTTAGCACACCGAAGGTGCTAGTCATAAATGACGTTATCTAGTCCCGGGAGATGTACAGGTAATGTTCTTATATAAATACTCGCAGATTGCCGCCTCTATGCCAATCACCCATTCTACTTTACGGTGCCAAACAGTATTCGGCGAACGTTCCAATCTAGCTTTCTCGGCTCCGTGATGGCGAAGCGCTGTCGCAAAGGTCGAGGAGGAAGCATCGCGTTGTCAGGCTCCGTATCTGCTAGACACAAAGCTCCTTTTAGCGTTTCTAAAATTATTCACTTTTTTTTGGGCAAGTAAGGCAATAGAAGCTTTACCTTCTAAGTACTCAATAGTCATTCGTAAATCATGGCCGGATGGTGACACTAGTATGTCTGCTAAAGAGAACGAGAGTGGGAATTTGGGGAAACATAAATTCCTTTCTCGGCACGCCTCCTGCCGTATCTCGTCATAAGAAGGCGTTCTCGAACGACTGGCAATAGAATATTCGGTTCGACGGATAAGGTATGTCTCCGAAGTAAAGTGTTCTTCATTCATCAATGAGAATAAATTATCGGAAAACAGAAAGTATAATCCCTCAACTTTGGCTTTGATTATACTCCTGGAGCCCAGAATAGTTCCAAAATTCTGTAGCATAACCGACCCTTCGGGAAATTTGTAAGGATCGGGGAGCCTAAATGCACCAGTGAAGAAAGAGATTATGAAGTTAATGTTACGCTCTCTCAATGAAGCAAGGTATCTGAGAATGCTTGGTAGAATCAGGGGAGTTATGGTTAATTGTAAATAGACAAATTTCCTCGCTTGACCCGTTATACGCTCCTTTCTCGATATAGTTAACTTGTCTAAGTCGAGAGCATAGAAGGTTCGCTAAAAGATGAGAGTCACCCAGAACTCCAGATTCGAGCATTGCTTTAGTTATTTCCATCTCTTGTAGTAGGATACTACGCATTCTCTCATTTGGAGAAAAGAAGTCTACGGTAGTCTCAGTCCTCAAGTGAACGACATATCTTGCTTCTCAAACGTCACGAGTGAGCGTATACGGCTGTAGAATAAACTTCCCATTCGTTGGAAGCTCGTAAGAGGTAAAGAATTTCATAGTTATCTTTAATTGTAACAGTAAGAAGTGTTTTTTTAATCTATTGTCATTCACCTATCCTACATGTCGACATATCCTTGCGGATCGGCGAACCTGTTGGCCAATGGACATGTCTATGAGGAGTAGCTCCTTAGTACCGCGGGGCCCATTCCTACATCCATTTTGAGAGGCAGACATAATCGAGTTACTGTCAATGTGCGTGTTAATTTTCGCTCTCAAAATGGATGTAAGAAGTTTATAAACCGTCGACAAACACGTGATCTGTCTATAATTCTTGGGTTCCGCGGGACTACCTGACTTATGGAGCAGGTGCGTAACGCCTGTTGTTAGAAACTGCGGTAGCGACCCAGACTCTAAGGATGACTGGAACTGAGATGCTAGGCAAGTGTGTGAACTAATTAGCCATTTCAACCAAAAGTTGTGCAGTCCGTCCGTTCCCTCTGATTTCCAATTCGGTAACGGTCGGGCCGCTCTGGCAACGTCTGATGGCGTAATTAGGACTGCTTCCATTTCTGGTATAGTCCCACACACTCCCTCGACATCCTGCATCCAGCCAGCCTCAGTGTGACAGACGGGTGCCGACCAGATGCTGCGCCAGAATGCACTGGTGGTGGCATCATCCGGGTGGCAAATATCTGTCGCTCCCACGTTTTATACACCCACCTTTCATCGCTCTGGAACATGCGATTCTGCGTGTATCGATCAACCCGCCCTTATACCGCCGAATACACAAACTTTCTGCTTAAGGAAGTCGATGCGCTCTGTGACATGGGACATGTATTCTCGAGGACTGATTCCAGTCCCCGAGAATGCCTGCCTTACAAAGCGCATCACTCGTGGTCGTGTATTGCCCTCCCTGAAGCAGTATAAATGTACGGTTGTACCGGTTAACTAATGACAGCCGGGACTAACGGCATAACGTGCTTTCCGAGGCACGGGGGTTTCAAAATAATCAAATAATAAAAAAATTTAAAAAATTTCACCTCGCAGTGAGAAAATTCATGTTGATAGCATTTATGGCTGCTAATTCGGTATCTAAAGTAAATTTGTGTGGGTTTAATGTAGGTAACTGCGATTTTATTAGCTGTAAAAAGACATCATAAGATTTTTCGTTCTTTTCCGTCATGAATGTGTACAAAAAACGAATAATATTAGTTTATTTTTGTGAGCTTCCAAAGTCACATAAAACGAAATCTAGATGGAAATTAGGTACTTCTACCTGATGGGCAATTCTCGTAATTTTAAGAACGTTCACAGTCCAGTCTCAGTCTCAAACTGTCAAAAAACCCTCAAAATTCCCTACATTTTGACAAGATTTTGACATTTGTTTGTCGCTGAGATGAGACTGCGACTAGATTTTGAACGTTTTAAATTAAGTACGAGAATTGGTCTCCTCTACCAGAAGTATACTTCTGTGGATCGGCACTCTTATTTCTTAATTTATATAGAACGCTTTTTATCGCCTTGACATATTTGCAACCAAGTTATACCCTTTTGATATTATAGGATCGAAACATTCGTTGTAAATAGTCGGGATCGGTCTAAATTCTTCGCATGTTATTTTATTTCTGCATTCTTGTTCCGCCAAGTAAATTTCAATTTGCTCTGTTTCTTATACGCGACTGTAGATGGGCCACGGAGGTTTTCGTTTTATAAAGTCAGTACCCTGGCCGAGAGATAGCGCTGCGTGTCCCAATGTAGCTTACACTAGATGGCGCTTTTAGGAGTTTTTGTATCTAGTATTAAATCCTAAAATGAAGAAATTTCAAACCGAGTTTTGAGAATATTTTCTTGCCGTGGAGTTGGTATGGATTCGTAAAATTTGTTAACAGTCGGGAACGGTGACAGCGTTGAGTCTTCTGTAATCGCCATATATCAGAAATCAGAAATCAGAAATATTCTATTTGTGATACATAGGTAGGTACAGTGGTTGGACATGTTTTAGGTTAATGTGCGCTATGATCAGCCTATTAAAGGCATACAAAATTCAAAAAGAATTAATTACAATTTTCACATGCAAATAAAGAGCTTACTCGTACTAAACTACAAATCAACCATATTATAATTGATTGTATTATTTGATTAAATGATTACTAATAGAGGAACAAAAGTCAAAATAATTTGTTAGGTAAATGTCAAAATAATTTGTTAGGTAAACGTCAAAATAATTTGTTAGGTAAATGTCAAAAATAATTCACATTTAAATAATTATATAAGATTTGTGATTACAACATAGTCAAAGAAGCAAATTACATTACATTACAAAAATTACATTAACATGTCCAAATTTATCTGATAAAAAATCCGATACACTATAATAACATTTTTGACACAGCAAACTTCTCAGTTTTGGTTTAAATAAGTTAATATGTAGATTTTTTAGCTCTTTTGGCAATTTATTAAATGGAACTGTTGCCATGTGAAAGACACTTTTATACATCAAGGCAGTATTCGTTTTTGGAACGCACAGACGACTTACGTCCCTTTGGGTCCGATTGAAAGCTGTAGATGCTAAAGTAAATAAATGAGGACTTTGTTTAACGAAGACCGCTATTTCAAATATGTATAGTGACGGTAATGGAAGGATACTATGCTCTTTAAAAAAAGGCACACAGCTCTCCGTTGATTTTAAACCAAACATAGCCCGAATGCATCGTTTCTGTGCCTTAAAAGCGAGATCTTTGTCGGTGGAATTCCCCCAAAACATTATTCCATATCTGAGAAGAGATGCCACTAGGCCATGATACGCAATTAAAAGGGCACTGGAGTTTATTTTGCTTGCAAGTGTATGTAAGGCATAGGCAGATCCGGATGCGGAAGCCACGGAGGTGGAGCTATACGAGGGGTACAGAGCGGCGAAGACCGCCCTCCAACAGGCTGTTCAGCGGGCCAAGGATACGGTCCGCGAGGAGATGTTGGAGACTCTGGGAATAAACTCCGCACATGGGCCCCCCCGCTGACGCAGAGTCTCCGCCCACAGCTGGTGGAGGAGGTGGTGAGCGCTCTGTTCCCTTCACGGGGGGAGCCTACTCCCCCGCCTATGGCTCCGCCACTTGCGGTGCCCGAAGCGGACCACGCGGACTACGACGACGACACCCCTGAAGTTACCGGGGTAGATCTGAGAGCGGCGGTAGGCAGGCTGAAGGCCAAAAATACCGCCCCGGGACCCGACGGCTTGCCGGGTAAAGCCTGGGTCCTGGCCTCGAGGGCTCTCGGGCCTCGACTGGAGGCGCTCTTAAGCGCATGCATGGAGAGAGGCCAGTTTCCACTCCGTTGGAAGACGGGGAAGCTGGTCCTCATTCAGAAGCCAGGGCGCCCTGCGGACTCTCCGTCCGCATACCGGCCCATAGTGCTGCTCGACGAGGTTGGCAAGCTCTTTGAGAGAGTGATTGCGGGCCGCCTCGTCGGGCACCTGGTGAGGACGGGGCCGGATCTTGCGGAGTGCCAGTTTGGCTTCCGCAAGGGGCGCTCGACGGTGGACGCCATCATGCGCGTGAAAGCCCTCACGACGGGGGACGCGGTGTCCCGGGGTGGGGTGGTCGTGGCGGTGTCACTCGACATCGCCAACGCGTTCAACACCCTGCCCTGGAGCTGCATAGGGGAGGCACTCCGGTATCACCGGGTGCCGACTTACCTCCGTCGAATAGTCGGGGCGTATTTGACGGACAGAGCCGTCATCTACCCCGGTCGCGACGGGAACTGGAACCGGCGAGAGATATCGTGCGGTGTCCCACAGGGATCGGTTCTGGGGCCGCTCCTGTGGGACATCGGTTACGACTGGGTGCTGCGGGCCGACCTCCCTGATGGCGTCAGCGTAGTTTGCTACGCTGACGACACGCTGGTCCTGGCGCAGGGGAGGTCGCATCAGGCGGCGGCCGACGCGATGACACGCGGGGTTGCGATAGTCGTGGAAAGGATCCGGCAGTTGGGTCTCGAGGTGGCATTGCACAAGTCCGAGGCCATGTCCTTTCATGGGCCCCGGTACGGGCCACCTTCGGGATCCCAACTGATGGTAGGAGGGGTTCACATCGGCGTCGAGAAGACGATGAAATACCTGGGTCTCGTCCTCAACAGCCGGTGGAACTTCGTCGAGCATTTCCGACGTTTGGCCCCCAAACTGGAACGGACCGGGGCCGCCTTAAAGCGGCTCCTGCCCAACCTGAGGGGGCCAAACGCCTCCTGCCGGAGGCTTTACGCGGGGGTCGTGCGGTCCATGGCCCTATATGGGGCCCCGGTATGGGCGCGTTCACTGCGGCTTCGAGCCGCACACTACCTGAACGCGCCCCAAAAGCTGGTAGCCATAAGGCTTATCCGGGGATACCGCACGATCTCGGGCGAGGCAGCAAGCCTCCTTGCCGGACTGCCGCCATGGGATCTGGAGGCGATAGTCCTCGCGCGCCTGTATGACTGGCGCGCGGAGGCACTACGTCGGGGGGAAACTCTGCACCCGCGGCAAATCGCGGCGGAGCGGACGGACCTGCGGCGCGATCTCATGGCGGAATGGAAGACGCGACTATCGCAACCCAGCGCAGGGCACGCCACGATAGCGGCGGTAAGACCACTCTTTGAGGAGTGGCTAGAGAGGCGTCACGGCGCTCTCACCTACCGCCTGACGCAGGTCCTCTCCGGACACGGATGTTTCGGGAGGTTCCTGCTCATAATCAGGCGGGAGGAGACGCCCGGGTGTCACCACTGCGAGGATCGCCCAGAGGACACGGTGGAGCATACGGTGGAGGTCTGCCCCGCTTGGGCAGAGCACCGCCGTGTCCTCGTAGAGGCGATCGGCAGCGGCGGCGACCTCTCGCGTCCGGCCCTGGTGCAAGCCATGGTCCGGGGCGAGAGGGAGTGGGAGGCGGTCACCTCCTTCTGCGAAGCAGTCATGCTAGCGAAGGAGGTGGCGGGATGGGCGAGGGAGAGATCCTCACGCCTCAGCCGCCGCGGGAGACGCTCCGGGCGTCGGGAGCCGCGTGACGACTCCCGGCCACCGTAGGCGCGGGCCTGCGGGCGGAGAGCAATGGGTAGCTCTCCGTCCGATCAGGACCAGGCCCGTGCCGGACGGCGCGTATGTGTTCCACATGCGCCTCAGAGAGATGTCAGCGTAGTTGACGGGGCCCGACAGGGCCGAAGCCTGCCGGGGTAGCGGCATCGTCCGAAAGGGTTACCGCTGCCCTGGTACATAAAGGGCTAAGGAAGGAACACGGGTGGGTTTTAGTCAGTAAGAGTCTGACACTCCCTTCTGCTCCACCCAGAGCGGGAGGAGTCATTTGATGATTTCCCATCCTAAAAAAAAAAAAAACAAAAAAGGGGTAGGCAGATTTACTAACTCGTTTGCATAGTTGTTGAATATGCAGTTTCCAGGTCATTTTGTCATCAATATATAAGCCTAAAAATTTACAATTGTCTACTTCCTCTATTGTTTGCATGTTAAAATTTACATTTATGTTATTTGGTGCTGGTAAACGCTGTCTAAAGTACATTAATTTAGTTTTGCTTAAGTTGGCTTTCAGATTATTAATATTAAGCCAATTCATAACAGAGCTCAATGTGTTATTTATTTCATTTTCGAAAGTACTTATGTCTTTACATTTTATCGTTACTGTACTGTCATCAGCAAAAAGAGCTATAGGATTATCAGTGGCATTAGGTAAGTCATTGATGTACAATATAAAAAGTGGTGGCCTCAAAACGGTTCCTTGAGGAACACCGTAGTTTAGTTGACGTTCACATGATCTAAAGGTTTCTTCTTTTTTTGTGAGGATATTCACTCTAGTCAATTCAGTGTATTGGCAATACAGTGTATTATACTCGAAGTGATCTTTCTTATTTACGATGCGAAATCGACTCGTCCACGGACTGTTTGACGGCTTGAATATTCCCATCTCGATCATGCGCTCTAATTCGAGTTTTGCCACCTTATTTGTCTCGATGTAATGTGTGACGTCATGCTTGGCTGGAGTTTTGAGTGACATTGGTCGAAGTACGAGGGGCGTTCAATGTATTCGTGGTATCAGGTTGATTTACTAATGATGTGGGTAATTTGACTAATTCATTAATGACATTATTTAAGGGTATAAAGGTAAAATTTCATATAGTTGCGATCATTAGTTTGCTAGTTATCCTTAAATACAACTGGAATGGCCAACGTGACAAAATCGAGCACCGCGCTGTAATTAAATTCCTTACCAAACAAGGAATTAAAAAACTATTCAAGAAGTAATTGTGGCTGTTTACCAAGATTCTGCACCTTCTTTATCTATGGTTCAAAAGTGGCCAAGTTAATTTAAAAAGGGGGCAGAGAAAATATTGAAGACGACACTCGCTCATTCTGCCAAGCAAGCTTTGAAGCGCTGTGGACCCGGGCTGGCACGTGACAGGCTCCCTTTTCTAGTCTAAACACTACGTCCTCGAGTTCGGAGTAGTACTAAGATAACGAGAATTTATTCTTAGCAACAAGTATTTTTTGCAGATACTGATCAATTTGTAAATACTCTAATCTCGGAAATGGAATTCGAGATCAAAAATGTATAAGAAGGTGTTGCCAATTTGAAATAATAACCTCAAGTGTGCAGTTTGTCGAAAAGTACTATAATATAGTCCTAAAATTGTCCACATATCTTAAAGTAAAGCTTACAGCTTTATAGTTACGTAAACTACAATCCAAGAATAAGATAATTATTTTTTGACACTGGCAATAAGGCAGACGCTCTAAACATTTGGACATTTATTATTTTCTATTTATAAAATGGTTTTCCTTCTAAACAAGAGAATCGTAAAAAATCGCAAATAATATTTCGTTATCCTAATAATCGATACAAATGGGCGTAGGTACGTACTGGAAGGCAATTCTCGCACGTATACTCGTTCATGACGCATTCATCATTGTCTCTCGTCTCCTATGTCGCTTATAAAATTGTGAGATTAGTCAGAATCATGTATTCTCACTACAAGTCGATCGTAAATCACGAGTCTAGGGACAAAAATGTTGCCATTATACGTCGCGCGAAGCAATCCATTCCACATAGCGATGCTATTTTTTGACGCAATCGTTAATGTACTCTTAAAGTGTATTAAAAATTACGGTTAAGCATATAAAAGATTTTGAGCAACATTTTATATGTATTTCACAAAAAATTATTAAAAGATGGTATACATTATGAATTTCATAACTCCATTTGTAATTATATGTACATTTGCAAATAAGTTTTTCATTTATCAACAACGTAATGGACATGGCTGATTTTGAATGTCAATGTCAATAATTTCCGTTGTGTATGTCTTTGTGTCTAGAAAAAAAGCCATTGCCTTCTCAGATTTTCGAATTAATGAATGAATCGCACCGATCCCAGCGTGATTTGACCAGACTCGATTAATCGAATGAACCCCAAGATTCGCGCTAGCTCCTGTAGCCTTATGTTCATGGTGCTACAGCGACCATTGCATATCAAGGAGTAAACCGGGGGAGGCGGTATTTGTAGGGAAGACGTGCCCGTAGGAAAGGGTAGGATTTTAGAGCCATACCGGATATGCATCCTAGAGTAAAGAAAAAAAGCCATTGCGTTCTCAGAATTACAAGACAATTTTTTTTATTTTTTTTATTTATTTATTTACCATTTATGTACACACATATATAAACAGACAATGAAAAACAGAACAGAAAAAATAGGTACAGAGGTGATGCTTATTTCATAAGAAATCTCTTCCAGCATACCTGAGATAGGACAATAGATACAGAGATGTAGACAGCGTGTGATAGAGCAAAGGAGACAAAACATAATACATAGAATCAAAAAAAAAAAACAATTCACTTAAAAACTAAACAAGAATTACGAGAATATATTAACATACATACAAATAAACATACATAAATACTTCTAAAATAAATATTACAAGAATGATAATAATTATATCATACTCAAAATAATAAATACATACACAACTATGACAAAATAATTCAGCAAAACAAAAAAACATGCGAGAGTGGCAGATGCACAGTTATTGAATGAAAAATTCTCTGCCACCTTTTCTAAAAAAGAAAGTGAAAGAAGGTGGCGAGAAATCGCCAACACCCTCAATGCCCTAAACGGCGCAAACAAGTTGGGAGTCTTGGCGCAAAGTAAGTTAATTAAAGACTTAGTATGGGTATTTAGAGTTCTGTACCCAAAGAGTGTTAAAGTCGTATTTGAACTGTATTCAAACCCAGGAGGATTCCCCCCATAAGAAGCAGATACAATGCCTGAGTGGCATCGCAGCGCAATGTTATTTACTGTCACAACCAACACTGAGGCGCTGCGACGTCGTAGCAAGTTGCGTTGCGTTGTAACACCGCATTGGTCAAGTAGCACACATTGTGTAGAAGAAGCAACGAAGCAGCAACGAAGCGGGAACGCTCGTGTGACCTCACTAGATTGGGGTTGGTTTGAGCCAGCTTTAAAAATAGGGGTAACTTTGGCGTATTTTAATGTGTCAGGGAAGTGACCTTCGCTCAAACATTTGTTGATGCATTGAGTTAGACTAGGTAATATGAGATTCTTTATAAACTTGAGTGATTTGACACTGATGCCGTCTATACCTGTGCTGGTATTTGAATTCAGGTCATCAATTATTTTCCTAATTTTGTCTGCCGTTACTGGTGCTATCTGAGAAAGAGTAGCTGCATTTTCGGTTTTGTTTGGCGTGATAGAGTTAGTCTGGTTATTATGATATTTAGCAGGTATCTGATTAGATAGAAGTGCACCTATATCTGAGAAACAGTTGTTAAAACACTCACATATTTCTTTTTCATCAGTAATTAGCCCTGTAGATGATTGAAATTTAGAGGGAGCTACACTCTTTTTTTAATTTATTATTAGACAAGCTATTTATTAATTGCCACATCTTAAGGGTTTTACCCTCGCATTCTTGAAAAGATTTATGATAATATTTACTTTTTGTCGCTTGAATATTCACAAAAACTCTGTTTCTGTCCTTTTTAAATGGTTATTCTAATTCTTGGTTATTTGGATTATTTTTGTAATTTTTCCACAGTTCATTTTTTTTGTCTAGTTGATTAACTATGTCCTTATTTATTGAATCTGTCCTCGGAGGGTTCAGTATTTTAGTTTTAACTGTTTTGTTTCTGGTGATTGCTGACTGGATTGCTTCCTCTAACCTGGTATATTCTTCGCCAGTGTTGTTATAGTCCAGGTCTTCTACGGTTTTATATAAGTTTGTGTATGATATAGCTTGGAATTTCACTTTTCTAATAGGCTCGGGCGTATACCTCTCGACTTCTAAGAAGACCTGTTTATGATCAGACATGGCAGATTCTATGATAGCTAGATGTATTTTATGACCTTTGAGGCTGGTGCATACATGATTCAATATACTCTTGGTGGTTGAAGTTTCCCTAGTGCAGTATTTAGCATCAATTTTATTCAACATGGTGTATCCCTGTTCTACGAGTGCATCTGTATATTCAGAGGTAGATCGGTTTGGTGCAAGCAGGTTGTAGTTAAAATCCCCAAATAAGATTGTTCGTTTCCGTTTCTGAAGTTCATCCTAAAAGGTATCGAGCAACTTTTTCGAATTGGTTCTTTCTGGTTTCTATATGGCGCCAATTTCGAGAGAACAATTTTCTAGATGCACCCATACGAAGTGGTTGTCATCTTCACATTTGTCACTTATAAACTCATGTTTTATATTTCTGTAGACAAATATTGAGACTCCGCCTCCTCTTGACTGTGTTCTGAAGTTATAGTAATGCTTGTAGTTGGGTAATCGTATACTTTTAGATTCCGTTTCGTTTTTAATCCATGTTTCTACTAGTACGACTATATGAATGTTTTCAATTGTTGCCAGAATACAGTTACGTTCATCTACTTTACCAGGTTTTACCACGCTACGGATATTTGCATATAAAATATTAATGATGTTCGACTTGTGCCTAGGTTATTGTAGCTGCTAGCAATTTCGTATGTTATTTTGTCTTTTCCAGTGTTTTGTTGTAGTTGGGTGGTTCCCATTAGTTTTTTTATGGCTTGTGTATTATTTTAGGTGTATTATTAACGTATTTTATTAGGAGATCTTTCTCACCATTTTGTGTTCGCTGTTGGTAGTTCTTCTTTTAATTTTCTCATGAATTTTTGTTGGTATGGGGTTTGATCCGAGTAAATTTTAACAGTGTCGCTCTTGTAGATAGTTTTATTACGGAGTATCACTTTCACACTCTCTTGAGATAGTAAATAGACCTTTTTTTTCTGGTTCCGGGCACTGAGGAAATATAGTTTTATAATTTTGTTGACCTCTCCACTGTCAGAAGCAGCTCGTTCCTCTTTGCTGTCGTTCTTTGCTTCAGGTATACCCACTTTAATTATATTTCTGCTTCTAAGTTCTCTCTCATGCAGCTCAGAAGCGACATTTTCACAGGTGAGGCGCTCAAGTTCTGGCTCTGCTGGTGGAGCTGTCTTTGACATTGAAGTTGACCTGAGGAACCTTCCTCAGGTCAACTTCGATGTTATCAACTTTTGTTTTAGTTGCATCGCTGGCAAGTTTCAGGCCTACTATATCTGATTTTATCTGGTTTGGTTCTGACACAATTTCTCTCGTGATAGACTGGAGACTTTTGATTTCGTCCTTAATGACTGATACATCGTCTGATATTTTGTTGAGGATTGCCTTTTGTGTTTCAACAAAACCATTAAAAGTGTCCATTATTTATTTCCGGCAATCGGCGAAATCAGCCTTTAGATCTTCCTGTTCGGGTTGTTTCCTCTTCCGTAAGGTAACCTGTGACATTCCAGATTCTTCAGTATGAAGCCTGGAAAGATCCGGTTGGGATCCTCCACGGGTGTGTGGTTCTGTTGGTGATCGCATCATGGCTCAGCAAAATTCTATGTAAATGTAAGTAGAAATCAACTAGTGTGCTCTTACAATTTTACGTACTTAGGTGACGTAGCCGGCTGGTCAACTCAGCTATCAGTTAAGCGGTGTCCACGCAGAGTAGGATGAATTATTGGAGCCCGTCTCTTTCACACCGCGGGTATGAGGGGCGGGTGGGCTCGCTTTGGCTTGCGCCGGCTTGCCGTCTTAAGTCACAGTGCTCGTTGACGTAGCACACACACGTTGAGTTAGGAAAAATGTAATTTTACTCGTTGACTTTGAGCTTAAAATCAGTTGACCTTAATTTAATAAAGTTTAGAATAAGTTAGTAAGCAATATTAACACGTCTACTCGCACCGCTCTCTGGCTTTACACGAATATCATACTTTCTAAATTGCAATAAATGTTCAGTCTTTCTTTTTTTATTGGTCTGGCTTGATTGTGGTTAAATTCAAACGATTTTCTGATAGGACTAATTTAGATTTTATACTATCTGCAAGAGTTAACTTGAGACTTGGGTCGGATGGCGTAAGCACGCGGTACAGAGGCTTCGATAGCGAGAACGGTAACAGCGCGGAGGTCGGGAGGGGCCGCTCGGGTCTCAAGTTAACTCTTTCAGGTTGTACCATATTTTTTCTTGAAAGGGTGTGAGTGTGTAATTACATTGTTAATTTATTTTAGGTGCGGACAGATAAAAAGCATCTGGCAAAAAAGGCATCAGCAGCGGAGACCTAGGAAGCTGTACCAGAATGGACACCAACGGATCACAGTTTAGCAACAGAAGACAGGTTAAAGTGGGCCATCAACACCTTCCAGCCGTATAATTCCCGCAGGACTTGATGGCATTTTCCCATCCCATCATCCCATAGGGAGTTGATCACCTTAAACCATGCCTGGTGGAGATCTATCGGGCCTGCATAACACTCAGATACATGCCCCTAGCCTGGCGTGAAGTGATAGTTATCTTCATATCCAAACCTGGCAAAACCGACTACACACAACCCAAGGCGTACAGACCCATAAGCGTCAGGACGGACCTCTTCGGGCAAAGCCACTCCGCAAACATCATGCGTACTCCACAGGTAAATCAACAGAATCCGCACTGCACAGCGTGATATCCAAAATTGAATGCGCATCGGACCACAAATGCTCATTTAATTTACCAGGCCATTTAATTTACGCAACAGGTCGAAGAGTTGGTTGAGCAATTGCCATTGTCATACGAGCATAGTGGTCTAACCGTTGTAGTGGAAAAACTGCATAACGCAAATTCAACAGAACAGTATGAAGTTAATTTAAACATCATTATAATCGCTTTGAATTGGTTACAAGCTAACAATCATTTATATGCAAATATCAGAATTAATTTCAGCCAACGATATTCTGAAGAGAAAAATGGCAAAACAATTAAATATTTCAAACTAGGACACAATGTATTGTACAAATAAACAAGGGACTTGAAACAGAGGCGTAATAATAAAAAAAAATAGGAAAAGTCGTTTATATTGTCTAGGACTGCAATACTTTGTAGATTTTGAAAACCAAGAATCAATTTAATAGCATTCCGCGGCACAGCAAGAAATATTCACGGGCTGAGTGAATGCGGCTATTGAATTAGAAGATAGTAATCTACAAGTAGCCTCGGAACAGTCGCGACCGAACCCAGAGAATGGAAGTGCATCGGACACTAGAGGGGAGGGAAATAGAGAGAGTTCGACAGAGAAAGGCGAAATATTCTATGATGCAACAGATGCGACTCATAAAGATATTCCTGTGGAATCAAGTCAGCCACCACAGCCAATAAGACAAACAGTTGATGGGAAAAAACTGCGAACTGTGCCTAGAGTAGATTATAAGTGTTTTTATTTTGTCAAGTTAAGAGAAGGAATGTTATATAGTTTATGATTGTATCTATGGTGTATTCATGTCATCTTGACTTGTACAAATAAACGTGAGTGTGCTTCCAGCTATCCGTCACTTCATTTCTCCTTTCTAAGTCCTAGGCCTTCACCCTCCGCAATATTCGCATACGTATCAATAATTATATGTTAACTCAATATTTATTAATGTATTATACTCATAAACTTTCTTGAATAAATGTTTTTGATGGTAGAATCCGTTGCAAACTTTGAAAGAATAATGCGGTCACACAGATGGACACGAAAAGCAATTTATAATATCTATCTATAGTTGATACTTATGTTAAAGTTTGATTTTAAAGACGATGATGATGACTCCAGGACACGTTCTCGAAGTGACATTCCATATGTCATCATCATTCTCTTGCTCAATTACATATTATTATTATCCCAATTTATTTGGGATTATCGCAACAAGTCTTTCTTCCTTATTTGACTTTCCATATGTACATTTTCAACTAATATAAAACATATTTTATTTTGAATGTATAGATGCATGCAAAATTTCAGAAGAGTTCCTTTTATAAAATAAGGTGAATACTAAGGAAGGAATTTTAGAAAATTCATTTCCTAAAGAGGTTTGAGGTTGAGGGGTGTAGGCGATAAAAGTTTGTATCGAAGTGAGTCATGATTGGTTTAAAAAAAATGTTACTTATATACAGAAGTCTAGTACCAATTACTTGATACTTAATAAGTAAAAAACTAAGGCTCCTGATAATTTGCGAATGAAAAAATCCTAACCTAATCCTATACGTCTTTTAATTTTATATTACTAATTATGTTGTAATTAAATTGAGTATGATTGTTATTTCAAACAATCGTTATGTTAAAATATTTGTATGCTGTGATGGCAAAACATGGCGACCTATATAAATATGTATTGCAAGAACCCAATGTTTGACGAAAAAAAATCTGATTTTGATTCTGAATAATATAAGTTAGCTGAATGTTCCATAACGTATTATTCTATATGACGAACGGGAACGTAACGGCAGACAAAACTTTATTAAAAGACAAAACAAATTGCAGTTGTCTTGAGATATCGCGTCGAAAACAGGGGAGACGAGGCGTGCAACGTGGCGGCGCCGCTGGGCATCGACGGCATGTTGCGTCGACACAACACGCCGGAGCCGGCCGGCCAGATTGTTCCCGCCCTTCATCCGGCACTGTCGCGCCGCCCGCCCGGCCGCCCGTCGCGATACACGCACACGCCATTCGGACTTGTGCCCCCTAATTACTTACTAACTCATCGTTTGACAAATTGCTCCATTGGTGACACAATATTTCGTGTTAAGGTGAAATTTGCGGATACCATCGCGCTGAGGTAAGGACAATGACTTGTATTAGTTTCGAATTTCTTCTTAACGTTTCACAATAAAAGCATGCGATAGTAAAAAGACAGCCATAAAGATTCTTAAGCTGGATAAGAAATACTTAAAGTACCCATTCACTCGACAGCTGATAGGTACTTACCGAAGCGTTTTGAATGATTTTCTTAGTCAAAATTATAAGGTTTTTCTGGACATGTACAATGGTTGCTTCAAACATCTCTACTGGACTTACTTCTGCGTTTTATGATGAACTTATCACTTATTTGCTCGTTGTGGTTATAGAATTTCGTATATTATTAGTGGCCAAGAGGAGGGTTAATATAAAATTTCTTCTTTCTATCGGGAATAGAATTCTTTACCTTGACACGCAATAACCATAAACTTTTCCCAGTGTGCAAATATTAATAACATTACCAAAAATGTAATTAATTAGGTATATGTTGTTAATATTCGTTTCACATGTAATATAATTTAATAGATTTCCCTAGTTGATTATGTTTTATTTCCCAATACGCTACGCTAAGTAAACAGGTTTTTATCGAAAGCCTTTGGGTAAAATTAATAGAATGATGTGTTGTCCAAATCTTTTTCCAAAAAATAACCACAAATATTACGATATACTTACTCATTCTTAAACCAAAGTACTACCCCAGTGTACCAATATGGCACAGTTTACCCAAGTAACGACGGGGAGTCAAGCAAAACATGTGTAATGCGTTTGCTTAATTAGTTAATAGTCGTCGAGGCAGTGCTTCTCCCTCACTCTGGCTAAAGAATTAAGCCCACAATTAATGGAAATTACCTCAGCTGGAGGTTTTAACTGAATTAAATTGATTTTCTAAAGCACCATCTGTTGCAAAGTTATGGCCAAATACAGATTAGGCGGTAGAAACTATGGTCCAAATTCGTATCAGAACTTCATTAATAAATAAAATAATGATTTATTGCAACAATGTTTTTAATTATCTAAAAAGAACATTTCGGATAAAAGTAATAAATATTAAATCAAATCTACAAACGTTTAATCTTATCTACTAATTTTCATACATATGGTAAGTAATTGATTAGATTTGTAGGTTTAAGCGGACAAAAAAGGTTCATAATATTATTTTTAGCTACACTTATCCATAGGTGTTCTAATCCAAAGTAAGTACCTACGTTTTCCAGCTGTGACAATACACCGTATAAAAACGGAGTTGCTCAACGAAACGACGAGATACGATATACGATACGATGAGATACGATACGACAGAGCGAAATCACAAAGTCGGCTATGTGGCTTTCATTAAAATTGCTTCGTGTAAAAGTAATAGAAAGCGAGGTGGATAGTCTTGTCAACGTGTTTTGATATGGATATGTAGGAAGATACATTTTTTTTTCATCTAGTTTTGGAAACAAAGACTTGTAGTCCAGGAAGTTAAATTAAAGGCAAATTATGCGAAATAAATCCTTGTGAAGATTTATCACTAGGATTGACTTTATTCAGGCATTAGAAATAAACTCAAGTTTCACCGGACTTTGATAGCTGATATATTTTATGAACTTTTCAGTATTCACAGTTTTTCTAATGATTAATTATAGATAATCCCGATGAGAATTCTTTACTAGAGCTTTTTTCGCAGAAAATATCTTATTTTCCTTGAACAAATAAATAAATAGTACCTATGATTTTCATACAAGTTGGTGTTCCCATTAGGAATTTCTCATTAGAAGCCCGGAATCTGGATTTGTGCCCGGTTGATAGGGTATTCCCACATTACATGGCTCTTAAACATAACGGTGAAAAGTGGGTGTACTATAGGTAATAATCAGCCTATAATAGTTCCACTGCTGGGACACAGGCCTCCTCTGTGAGAGGGAGTTGGCGTAATTCATCACGCGGCCCAGTGCGGGTTGTAGATGTCACATGCCTTCGATTTTTTGGTTCTAGGACATGCCGGTTTCCTCATGATGTTTTCCTTCACCGTTTTGAGAGCAGTGGTGATGAAATAATATTACACAAAGTAAAGCGCCTGTCTGGGTTCGATCCTACGACCTACAACTCGTACGTGTCGTAAGTCCGTTACCACTGGGCCTCCACAGCTCACTCACTATAGGTACACCTCTGCATAACTCTTCGGGGAATATTGTATTATTCGCGGATGACACTTCCCTCATTTAACAAATATCAGTTAGTCAGCTTTGAAGAAGTTAACAATGCACTCTCTAAAGTTGTCCCATTGGTTTAATGTAAATAATCTTCTCCTGGACAAAAAAAGACTAAGCTCATTAAATCAACGCCAAATGTCAGGTAGCTAAGTTAGTACTAGTTTTCGGGAAAGAATTGAACCCTGTTGAGTCGACAGTATTTCTTGAAATACACACATAGATAATTTCGCCAGGGCGCGTATGCTGTTAAAAAAAATCGATATATAACTGACAGATGTAGCAGCCGATCTTCTCTGTTTGTACACGGTCCCTGTACGGATATAATGCGATCTTTGCTTTACAGAAAAAGGCTGTTAACTACAAGCTTGGACCTACCAAAGGATTCTCTTCGAGAAAGTTTCAAATATCCGACTGTATCCTCACAATATTTGAAAACCTTTTGAATTTTAAACACAATCTTGCTGTACACAAAGTACAAAGTAACTCGTTCAATTGGGAGTTTTTTGTAAAAGCGTACATACTTGACCCATGTATATACGATATTACAAAAAACTCCCTATTGACATTCGAAACATACTCATTAATCAACTTTAAAGCTGTATTAAAAACAAAATTTGTAAATAAAATTTGACATTTTAATGAACATGCAAAATCATAATTTTTATCCTTAATACATATCATGCCCATTTTTTATGCTCTCTCTGGTGGTATTGTGGTGTGTCAAGTCGTGTAGCTCCCTAAGATAAGGTTGAGCTGACGATGGCTGATGCAGGCTTTTCGTCTTTTAGGATAGGTTTATTCAAACTGTAACCGGTACTTTCCTTATAAGTCCAGTCCGGACGCTAAGCTCGGCTTTACTCCCTCGAATTCGACTCGGACCGAGAGTGTAATATCGTCGTCCATCGTCACCACATACATACTGTTATGTCATAAAATATGTTAAATCTCAACAGTTGACTGTAGTCTGGTTGCGCCCTTAGTGAATGTGAATTGAGAGTATCACAAGGTACCGACAATGTATTGGACGCAAGGCGACCCTTTATCTGCCTTGTTGTTTAAAACGCACTCTTTGAAGATAAGCATATTACAAAATAGATTATAATCATGTACGTAGATTTTGTTGGTTCGCATTAACAACCATATTGATGAAAATATTACTAATAACGCATATCAAATGTTTGGTTTTATGATGGATCTAGAGAATTCCATCGTACCTCTACTTTCTTACTCTTGTATGTATGTACACACATGCAAGTTTATAGTTTCGCAATTAAAATACGCAGTACCGATTTGGAATCCTTATTATGCTAAATATAGTGAAATTTTTACAATTTCTTCTTTAGGAATACCTATTATGTTTTGTGGAGGTGATTATCTTCCAAGCTTTGCTTAATTTTGCTATTGGATTGTTTTATATTGTAGTCATTTTGCGATTTATGAGTCAAATGAATTATTCCCTTCAACCTTGAAGAATAATTTTTGAATTAATTATGATCCATTTTATTATACGTTTTTCGATACGTCCATAACAAATCTCTCTTTCATCAGCAGCATTTGACTATGTCCTTTGCGATCCATGTAGGTCGTTTGGTTGGTGTATTTCTTATTATGAAAGTGAAAAAAAAAATATTAAAAGCTATTTCTGCATCGTTTTCGCCAGATATGTCAGAAAACGTGAGATTTTCTATACACTGCTTAAATTTTTCTTTATTGCTGTTGCTAAAATCTCTTCTAACATTGTTTAATTGGACAGGTTTTTTTAACTGGACATGATAAAATTTGTGCAGTATGGCCCGAAAGAGGAAAGTCGATGATGTCGCACTTGCTACCCCTAATATTGTTGATGATATTATCGATACATGTATCGCTACTTAAACGCGATTCCCTGGTACCAAATTTTAAAGTTTAGGATAGTATTTTCAAACTCACATGATGAATAGGTTCTTTTTTTAAGATCTATGTTAGAATCGCCACAAATTATTATTTTTAATTGTCTATGAAGTGGCTCTTTATTAAGAATATTAATCAAAGTTCTCTGGGGAATGTCTGTAAAAGTCTGTAGATCTATCATCAAACCCATTGCGCCCTATTTAGCTATCATATTTAACATCAGTGTAGACCAAGGAGTCTTCCGTCCGGATCTGATGAAACACAGTAAAGTAGTTCCTTTGTTGAAATCCGGTGATAGTAAAGAACCTAACAATTATAGGCCTGTGACAATAGAGTAGTTGCCTGGGTAAAAAAATAATAATTATAGAGTCCGTCAGTTAGATTATTGAAAAATAATGGACACGTATTTTTTCTTTTGTCAATCAAACAAAAAATGACAAAAGATAAAGCGCGTCAAAATTTGGGAGTGGGGGTTCGTGACGTCACTTGCTTGCAAAAGTGTCGCAAGCAAGTGGTCACGCGGAACTTTAACGGGCGATACGAGTATCTTCATAATTTTTTATATAGTTCTATAAGTTCTATATAATAGGAGTTAAAGTATGAAATTGCCGTTTCATTGTAATAGGTACTTCGAATGGACATAGAACCTTCATGGCACATGGTACCTATGAAGTACTTCTTTTAAAAAATGTGAACTGGAAACATCCGATTATCGACTTTCAGTTGTTTTATTTATTCAGCTTAGACAAGAAAGATGGATACTTCGAAAATTCGAGTTAATTTTGAATACGAGTTGCGACGCGGAACTAACGCGGCAGAAACAGCTCACAATATCAATGTTGCGTTTGGAGAGGGGACTGCTAATGAACACACCGTGCGATTTTGGTTTAAACGCTTTCGTGATGGAAAAGCAAAGCTTACCAATAAAAAGGTAATGGTAACTGCTTGGTGGTCTCAGCATAGTGTTATTCACTATAGCTTTCTCCGATCTGGTCAAGCAATAACGGCAGATGTCTACTGTGCCGAACTCCGTACAATGATAGCAAAACTAGCAGTGAAACAGCCCCGACTCATGAATCGATCTTCAACATTATTGCTCCATGATAACGCGAGACCTCATACGCACGAGAAACCGTTTTAACTCTACAGGAACTGAAATTAGAAACCATTCGTCACCCTCAGTATTCGCCAGACCTTGCTCCAACGGACTACCATTTTTTTCGTGATTTGGACAATTTTCTACGTCATAAAAGGTTTCTTCTCAGGAGACAGTACAAAATGCTTTCACACAGTTTGTCGAATCTAGATCACGAGAGTTCTATCGCAAAGGCATAAATGACCTTCCTATTAGATGGCAGCAATGTATAGATAAATATGTTAAAATAAAAAATAAAAAACGAATTTCAATTTTTCTGTACTAATCGGCAATTTCATGCTTTAACCCCTAATATTTATTAGACCAAAAGAATAAACAAGTTACACAATTTGTCTTAGCTACTTAAAATTATGCTGAAGAGTAAATCAGTTACAATTGGGTCTAATTATTAACATCTGCTGCCGAACTAGGTTTATAGCCTGTGTTTCAGCACGCAGCGCCTCAAGCCCTCGGACTGGGTATGCAAGTATGAGCTTAATAACAAAAGAAAACAGTTTATTAAAATATGAACATAATTATATAAAAAGAATGAAAGGTTGATGTCCTCTAGGTGTGTAAGGTGAAGAAGATGAGTGTGTGTGTGTGAAGGTGTGTAGAGAATTAAGTAATTTTAACTAGTGGATTCTTTAGGCCAAGCGGACAAACTGCTGTATCACTATTTCAGGATGGTCAACATATTCTCCGTTTGGTCGTACGTCAACTTCCAAAGCCACAGAGATACCGAATTCTTCATAGTTACTTTATTCATCGAGTATATTTCTAGAATCTTATTAATTTTGTCATATAAATAAGGGCCCGAAAATGGGTAAAATCTACGAATAAAAGCCGTTTTTAGGTGTGATAAACATTTCCGCCTTGTTAACAGGGTTGGATTGTACTCCAAGATAACATGCTGTTTTGAGACGATACTCAGGACAAACAGTTGGCGCACAGTCAGCACCTCACAGTATTCATATCAAAAGAAAAAATACGGGTTCAATATTTTTTGATAATCTAACTGACGGACTAATTAGATTTTTTTAGGAAAATAGCCTATTCTCCCCGTTCTCAGTAAGGTGTTTAAAAAAATTGATGCTCAATCAAATATTTCGTCACTTTATTAAAAACATCCTGCTGTCATGAATAACAGTACGGTTTCACCAAAGGGCGTACCACTCACTCCGGTGTCACCCTAGTAAAGAACATTTATAACGCCTTAGAAGAGGCACAAAATGCCATTGGAATTTTTTCGACCTCTCGAAGGCGTTTGATTGCGTAAACCCAGAGACACTTCTGCTGAAACTAGAGAGCACTATGGAATTAGAAATATAGCTCTTGATTTACTAAGATCATACCTGACAGATAGAAAGCTTAGAATTCAAGTAAAACGGCGTAAACTCATTAGGGGCCTGAACAGTAAATGGGCATTCGTAAAGATTCGATACTGGGTCCATTCCTCTTTAGTTTACATTAATGATTTACCCCAATTACTTCACAATCAACCGAAGATGGTGTTAGTTGCAAAACACATCATTGATTTTTAAAATAGACCGACGTGAGTAACTCTATTCTTTAGGTCCAAGATTGGTTTACAGTATATAATTTGGTACTAATTAAAAGAAAACCAAATAACAATGGGGACCTCATATAACTAATGTATTCTTGCGGGGTGGCTAAGCTCGACCGGTTATATAACTAATGTATTCTTGCGGGGTGGCTAAGCTCGACCGGTTATATAACTAATGTATTCTTGCGGGGTGGCTAAGCTCGACCGGTTATATAACTAATGTATTCTTGCGGGGTGGCTAAGCTCGACCGGTTATATAACTAATGTATTCTTGCGGGGTGGCTAAGCTCGACCGGTTATATAACTAATGTATTCTTGCGGGGTGACTAAGCTCGACCGGTTATATAACTAATGTATTCTTGCGGGGTGGCTAAACTGACCGGTTATATAACTAATGTATTCTTGCGGGGTGGCTAAGCTCGAGCGGTTATATAACCAATGTATTCTTGCGGGGTGGCTAAGCTCGACCGGTTATATAACTAATGTATTCTTGCCGGGTGGCTAAGCTCGACCGGTTATATAACTAATGTATTCTTGCGGGGTGGCTAAGCTCGACCGGTTATATAACTAATGTATTCTTGCGGGGTGGCTAAGCTCGACCGGTTATATAACTAATGTATTCTTGCGGGGTGGCTAAGCTCGACCGGTTATATAACTAATGTATTCTTGCGGGGTGGCTAAGCTCGACCGGTTATATAACTAATGTATTCTGGCGGGGTGGCTAAGCTCGACCGGTTATACTATTAGACAGACAAGACATTTAGTAGATATAGAAACCGCGCGTTTTGTCTATTTTAGCTACTTCCATAGGAATATGTCGTATGGCATTTTACTATGGAGTCGGGCTGCTGACATTGAATCTATCTTTATTTTGCAAAAGAGAGCTATCAGAGACATTTATTAATCTGCGTCGCCGCGAATCTCTTAGGGAACTATTTAAAAGGATTAATATTATATATATATATATTAATATCATATTATATTATGACGGTCACTTGCCAATTCATTTATGGCAATATTTTACTTATCTCCTTTACTAACTGTACGTACATACGTCTTTTATGGGGTACTGCGTTAAATGTTACAACAAAATACCTTGTGACAAATTGCAACTAAATGAAAGAAACAAAAAAAAATTAAAAGTACACTCTGTAAACAAGCATATTACAAATTAGAGCATAAGAACGCTTGGAAACATGCTGGTCCGGCTCCATAGGATAATCTAAGAATTTAGACAAAATCAAACTGGTTGCTAATTTTAACCGTAAAATTTATAATTTTTTTGACATTGATTTACATTGTGTAATAACTTTAGCTCACACATTGACTTATTACTTGTTAAAGTTTTTTTTATGAAAATCGTCTACTTTTACAATGTTCGTAAATATGTCAGCACCATGTATGTACGAGTACCTATCACATAATTAATTTATCTGTCCTGTCTTTACTTTTAATTATTTTATGTATTCTGGTATAGTAATTTTATTGTAGTTGCATCAGAACCAGTCCTGGTTAAGATCAACTAGTATTAAAATGCTATGTGTGATGGTTTAAATAATAAGTCGATCCTGAACCAATAGGCTATTTTGAAACTGAACGAACTTGCTGGTCTGCAACCTCTCGCGAACTGCAACCCCTAACCGTAGTACGTCTCGACAGAATCGTAGGTGTGTCGCGGACCATAACGAACTTGCTGGTCTCGTTCTCTTAACGGATCAGAAAACGGGCCCTATCCAACTGCTTAGAGGGGTGAGACCGGGGTATGTAATATCCCCTAAATTGTTTACTAATGCGTTGGATTGGACTGGATACGGTATCAACATGAACGGCGAGTACATCTTACATCTTTGATTTGCCGATGACATCGTCATAAGGGCAGAGACACTGAAACAGCGGGGGTTGTGGCCTCGGCATGAATTTGGACAAGACAAAAGTCATGTAGAAATCGCACGTTTAGCTGAGTTCAATCCACATCGAAGGGTCGGTTCTCGAAGTTGAAGGATTATGTCTACATAGGGCAAGTAATCCAGCTCGGTAGACACAACTTTAAGAAAGAAGGATCCAGTTAGGTTGGGCAGAATTTGGAAAACTTCGTCGAGTCGTCTCATCACCTATGCCGCAGTGTTTGAATACTAAGGTCTTCAACCAGTGCGTCCTGCCCGTAATGACATACGGTGCCGAAAAGTGGATTGACGGTCGCACTGATTTTAGATCTTTGTTTTTTTTTTATTTGATTAATAAAACTAGCTCACCTGGCAGACATCGTCTTGTCCAAACAATAGTTCATATAAAAAGTCCAATAGAAAAAAGGAATTCCAGTTTCTCCCATTTTTCCAATTTCCCGGAAAACTCATACCTTAAGTTTTTCTTTCCCTAAAAACCTTATTCGGACTATTCAGGACATTTTTAAACTAAATAGTCAATTCGGTCAAGCTATTCTCACTCAGCATTTCATTTTCATTATTTATATATGTAGAATAGAAGTATTTTTACATACCCTATGTCAAACTACCCCAATTTTGTAACCTAACCTAACACTTATAAAGCTATGTACAAAGTTTCAAACTGTGTCTGGCAGTTGATTGAGAGCATGTCATGCTCGCTCAAAGGCCTCGCAGATGGTGGCGTTTGTGTTGAATCGTTCGATTCCCTACAAAGAGGTTGAGTTAAACGGTTTTGGTACACGATTCAAGTTCGTTAACGGATACTGACAGTTAAAACCAGTTGATATTGGATATGCTGCAAAGGTATCCAATACAAAACACAAACGATATGCACGCCTATGATGTCGAATGAAAGCTGATAGCCATTTGATTAACTACAGCGATTTCCGATGCAGAAGGATTTTCGGTTTAAGTGGCATACATACACATACTGGCACTTTGGATATGTTAAGAAGTCGGCCAGTTTGTAAGAAAATTGAAAGTTTGTGAAAACTAACAAAGGCAGGCATCTCAGCAGCAGTAAATGTGGCCCAAGCCCTACACGCGAATTTGTGAACCAACTAAACCTATCTATTCTTTGGGATTTTTTAATGAGAATAGATCCCAAGTAGCTTCTCTAGTTAGTGTACGTGTAAGTGAAAATTTTCACATTACTATATCAAAAATGTGATTCAGCAATCGCGTCGCTAAAGTCGCTACAGTTACTTTAATATTAACTTGTGATAAAACTTATGCCGAAGCTGTTTTTAAAGTTCCCAAGGAATGTAAGTTGAATTTTTTTATTTTCTTTTAAGCTGTAAAATTTTCCTTTTACGACTTTTCAGCCGATATCAGAAAAAAATAGAACATACAATATCGCTCGCTACGTAGGCCATTTTGTCCTACTTGTTAATCGTCGAAGGACGAACTCAGTATTAGAAGGCTGGTACCTATTAAAATCCTGGAGAATTGCTGTAAAAAGAAATCACTCTTATACGCGGTAACAAATAATGGCAGCATATATTGCACCAGCGCCAGCGCCCACGATAAAAAAGCGCAACACAACCTACAGAACAATAAAAACTCGTAAATAGAAAAATGAACAGCGCGAGCGTGAAAGCGAAAACAAATCTTTTACATTCTTGGGGAACACAAAGTAATATATGAAATTATTCACTTAAACAAACACAACCTACTTTTCGGTTTATTCACAAATTCGCGTTTAGAGTTTGGACCGCATTTACTGCCGCTGCGTGCATTTAATAGCAAGGACAAAAAATATCTTCTTGTATGGTAGTTCGTCTTTTGTCCGATTGGAAATACCATCGGACATCCTACGGCTTGATTGAATGAAGTTGAGGTGTTTAATTTAGTAGCTACGATTGAATGACTTTCTATATAACGTGGTGGTCATTTCGCTGTCGAATCTCTAGCCTAATTAAAGGTAAATGGTCAAACGCGTGCCAATAAACACCTTATAATAAAATAACCGCACGACATTTAAAATTATTTCCTTATAATTATAACAGGTTTATAACGTACAAATATATACGAGATTTGTTCAAAAAATTAGGTGACTCTTTATTTTTCTTAAAAATATTTATTTATTCATCAATATCTATTTTGTCCCCTTCAAAGTAATCCCCTCAGATATAATACACTTGAGCCAGCGCTTTTTCTAATCTTCGAAGGACTTCTGATACGCGCTCTTTGGTATGGCCTTAAGCTCTTTTAGCGATGTGGTCTTTATCTCCTTTTATTTATTATTACGGTGTTGTTTTGGCCAAAAAACCACGAAAGAGTAACGATGTGTGAGCAGGTGCATTATCGTGATGCAAAAGCCATGAATTGTTTCTCCACAAATGTTTTCTTCGAATTATTTCACGGGAGTGGGGGGTCGTGACGTCACTTGCTTGCAAAAGTGTCGCAAGCAAGTGACGTCACGCGGAACTTTAACGGGCGATATCTTCATAATTTATTATATAATTGACAAAAGAAAAAATACGGGTTCAATATTATAATTTTTGATAATCTAACTGACTGACTAATTAGATTTTTTTAGGAAAATAGCCTATTGGTTCAGCCCTTATACCATGTTTGGTAGAAGGGCCGATACAGGGTATTCCCTGTATAATAAATATGATTATGAAAATAGCTTGAAGTCAACGTCAAGCTATTTTTAATAAAAAATTAAAAGCGCCGTTGGACACGTACACCGGTAATAGAAGGTACATTAAAATGCTACCGCTTACTTGACTTAAAAGGCTATTAATATTCTAAGCAAATGCCGAGTAGCGTTGACCACTATTCGAAACTTTTGTTTATCTGTGTACTCCAAGTAAGTCATATTTAATATAAAGAAACTGTCAAGTAAATATAATGAGACAAAATAGATAAGTGCCCATTCCAAAATGTAGTTCCATTTATGTGAAGTCTCCTATCTAGCTTTAAGGTATAATACATGGCTTATATAGTCCTTAAACCACGTTTTTTTATCTTAAAACCATTATTTATTGAAAATAGAATGTTGGCATACAGATAGATCAAATAACAAATTGACTAGTCCGGAACTCCTGACCGAGCCTACACCCGTTGTTGACGAGTTCGACAGGTGCATCGTTCTATTCAATCATTTCATAGGAAATTGAATGACCCGGCGGCATAACGCGAGTAACTGACAGAAGTTCGGATTAGCGTATTTCAGCAGCAAATACCATGAGTATGTTTGTTCAACGTTGGAAATGTTAAATTAATCGCTATTTGAACCAGTTTGTAGCTGAAATGGATAACAGATTCTTCTTTGTACCTAGTGCTGAAATGGATAACAGATTCTTCTTTGTACCTAGTGTATGAAACTCCACATAGCTAATTATTAAAACACTCGTCTGATAGATAATATATAAACATGCAACAGTGTCATAGTCTACTTTTATTTTATACACATTTTTTTTTGGCAGAGCTTAAATTTAAAGGATTTTTTTCAATTAAACCAATTACATGTACTTTTGAATTGTTAAGGAATCGGACAGTCAGAAAGATGAAACTAATTGCCCATTCCAAAGCTTAGTAGGTACCCATGGATAAGAACTGGCAAGAGATTCCACGGTCACTCTTTTAAATAAAAAATGTTACATCATCAGTTCGATTTTAGGGTGGAATTGTTGAGTAAAGTGACATGCATTGTGTATAGGAAGGCAGGTAGTTATTTTTTTAATGAAATTCTTTTGGATGATTTGCGTCGATTAATTTTGATTAAAATCCTTAAAATTGCGTAATTGGAATCCTTTGTTTATATTAATGGACGCAAACACTTGCGTTTTCTCGTTGTCACTTTATGATCGATAACCGGACACAACACTCCGTCGCGCCTGTAGTGCGGATTAATAATAGTTATGTTCTGCGAATCGTCAATTCGCCATAGACACATTAGTGATTTGATTGCGGAAGTGCAGAAATTATCGGCGAAGTATCATAACATACCGGTAATATCAAAATACATCAATAAAATCTTAAGATATTTTAGTGAGTCATGCATTGAAAAGAAACTACTTAGAAAATATTATAGCTAACTTTACAATTGGTGTTTTTGTTGTAGAAATAAAGAAGTTAACAATATACAAAAAAACGTACTTCTGTTTTTGGTGACTAAATAAAGATATGAAATTAAATGAAAAATTTAATTAATAAATCACCACATTGTTTTGATGTGTGTTTTACTGAATACAACAATAATACTGGTAGGAAGTGTACAATAGTAGATTGTATCTTAGGGGAGCAAAATAATATTTTTACAGCGAGGGAGCTTTTTTGAATTCAGAGCAAAGTGAGGGATTCCAGAGTAGAATCCCGAGCGTAGCGAGAGATTCTTTAGTAGAATCCTGAACGTAGCGAGGGATTCAAAGTACGTCGCCCGAGCCAAAAATATGTTTTGCGCCCGTGTGATACCTTCTACTTTTCATCACCCACTACTTATGAGAAAATAAAAGGCGCCTCATATTTTAATGTAATATTATTATTTAATAAAACATAGAGTAACAACTACATTTAAATTAAATAGTATCTAATAATAAAACAACTACAAACTTATATTTACATTTGAGACATTTTCGCAATTATGAAAATTTATTGTTACAGTTTTATTAGGAATACAGATTGTTGTAGATTTTATGTTCCGCGTGTTTGAAATAATGTACGAATCTGGCTCATTTTGAGGAAAATGTGAGGGTGAATCTCGTTGTTTGGATGTAGATGGCGACTGTGGCATGGATGGATTAACTGAAGGTGGCAATTTAATGTTTTCCACGATGCGTTCACATGTTTTTGCCTTGTTCTCAATGGAATCTTCTATATACCCCTCTGTTACAGCACTCGACTTCCATCCTCCATGTCGCTTGAGAACAGTTAAGTCTGCTCCAGAATCTGCCAAAAGAGTAGCAGAAGTACGACGAAAACAACGTCCTGTATCTGTAACTTCAAATAAGTAGCGATTTCTTGTGGCATGTTAGAAATTTTATTTTTTCCCATAACTTGTTTGAAGCACTTGCCATTTTGATAACGGATGAAAAACCGATTGGTCTTCATAACAGCAGGACGCAGGTCCAGGTAATTCTGTACAATAGTTTTGTATTCTCCTCGGATTACGCAGGATCGGTCAATTTTTGTTTTTGTGTCGGTCAGCTTTACTAACAGTAAATCATCCGAGTGATTTTAGACGTTATCAACAGTTATTTTTAAAAGTTCATTGCTACGACATGCTTCATGTACTCCGAAAATTAAAGCCACCTGTAACAAAACCGAATGTGAATAAGACAAGTATCTATCGAAGTACAGTTTACAATAAAGTGCGCATTTTAAAACACTACGGTTATACTTTACGAATCCGCCATATACATAGTTACTTACTTTTACGGCAAGAAAGACTTTGTCAGGTGCCTCATTAAGGAAAGTCTCCACGTTTTTGACGGAGAAACTTTGGATTTTTTAGGTTTAAATCCATCAGACATCCTCTTCAGATACGCTATTAATTTCGAATATGTGTCCAGTTTTACGGCGTTATTAGAACTGACTGTTGATTTTAGTATTGAGTAGGTATTCCAAAGAGTGGAAGGTTGTTTAGTTTTGGCTAAGTACTGGAAGTAGGCCAAACCACAGATTCTGAAAAATTCTTGGCGCCTCTTGCATTTCTCCATTCAATAAAATTACCATAGGCTGTCATATGTTTCTCCCGGGATTTTGCAGGTAATAGATTATCGATCACATTTCTTGCGTCAGTTCTAATGCTTTCAGGAGTTAATTCTATACTTTCACTGTCACTTGAAGAACTCATTTTTCAAAACAAAACCATGAATTTCTAACAATCCGTGAACATTGACGAAAACGTGGGCTGTAGTTCGCGCGTTTTTAATTTGATTTTTTTCTTTTTTTTATTCAGCCGTCGGTGCAACTTTGGGCCATCATACCAGCCAGTCTTTATTCAAACAATATATGCGTTCGATTTTTTTGGCGCTGAACATTAAAATGTTCCAAATTCAAAAAGTGCGCGGCAAAGATAATTACGGCGCACTTATAAAGAGGATTAAAAACTCATTACTGCCCGCTAAAAGTTTCTTATAGAAAACAGCACCTTTGGGTGCACTTAAAGGCGAACCAAATCGTTCTTTTCATGAAATTTCGATGAAAACATCATGTATCCCAAAAAAAAATATGACCGACGCTTTGGTAAATGCTCGTGAGCCTGGGTAATGCTAGTACGGCTCGTATGGTATGTCAACATACCACCAAACGATTCCTATTGCCGTTTTTTTGCGGGACGTTTCTTTTCATTGTATCGTATATTTTACTATTGTTGTCTGCTTCAGACGAACCGTTTCTTTACTGTAGTCTGCAGGCCTTAGAACTAAGAAAACCTACTCAGCGCATTGTCAGACATGCCACATTCTCAGTTTTCAACACTACCATCTTGTTATAATAATTATACAACTAGCTTCAACTTTCTGACTAACTGACCAACTATTAAATTTTGACAATTCAAAAGTGCCTGTAAATAGTTAAATTGAAATAAATGCTTGGAGTTTATAAAGTTTTCCTGATGGCCAAAGGGAGGATAATTCATGAATTTGAAATATGTATTTATGTGTATTATTATTAATATCTTCTCTACCCGGCTGAGTAGAGTACTGTAGAGACTATAGCCTATTTGGTGCTAACATTCAACCTCCGCGAGTTTGTATAAAAGATGAGACAAACAGGAGGATTCAAGTTTAGAAGAAATTAGGCTGAAAAGCCAAGGAAATAACATGTGAAATACGTAATATGATTGTACAGGAATAATTATTCAAGATAACGAGATAAACCGTTGTTTGACGCTCCCGTGTACCGTGAAACTTGAAGAGAGCTTCACAGTACCTAAGTATTCACCACGATCCACAACAAAGCATTATTATAATTACGCATCCATTCATCAAATCCAGAGAATCGCAGTCAATTTAATCAGAGGCATGATTATTATAGGGACGGCAGATCGAATCTGCGAAACAATTATTCAAGGCGACTGATAAACACAAACAGACGTCAATTAAAAGTTCTTTTTGACGTACAACGTGATCGAACTTATCACGTTTTTCGCTTAAACGCCGACTCTATCCAAAAACCCAGACGAAAAAGGAAGTTTCAGCGAAATTTTCTATAGCGTACTCATCACTGTGGCGCAAAAGTGGACAATTAAATATTGTTAATGAACAAGTATATAAATATGATCAACGTGGCTTCAAAATCGTATGTCAGTATTTCAGCAGCAATATCCTAACACTGACCCACACGGATAAAACACAGTAGGTAGTGCAGCATTGGCAAATGCGACATTATAATTTTATCACGAACGACCATCTTTTATAACAAATCCAACCTTATTTTTAACCAGAAAGGATTTTTTCTTCATATTGATTTTGAATTTTGAATATAAAAGTTTTATGTCTTTTCTCTTACCGAGATTTTTCATTTGAAGTATTTTTTGGACACATGACGGAAGCCTAATATATATATATATATATATATATATTTTTTTTACTTTCACAATGGAATAATTCGCTAAAATATTAACGGATTGAACGACCGAGTTCTGTGCGGTCATCCACTGAATCCAAGGGTATGTTTGCTTTCCTATTGATTATTCAAAAGTTCCTATCGTTTCCTAAATTTTATTCCATTCTTGTCTTTGTAATAGGCAGTGTTCCCAATAATAAACGAATTGTACATCACTAAAAAGTGGTCTCGAGACGAGTCACATTTTATGAAGACTCGGTATGTAATTTTACTTTTCTTCAGCTCTTTTGTTATAAAAGATTCTGCCTGCGTCTCAGATTATAATTTTTCGTTATTTTCTGTAGATTTGTCCGAAGGCTGTAGGGCGATCTAGAATTCGCCCTACCCGCACCCTAGTACCAGACGTCTACAAACTTCCTGTTGGGAATCGAACCCAACATAACACCTTGCGGTTTAAGAGGATTCCGATTCCGGCCAGCAAGGAGCCTTCCGATTGTCAGCGTGGAGCCTAGGAACGGATTTTCGTATATCTTGTAGCTTAGTTTTCAGTAGAGCCTATTACTTGATATATTACCAGTTAGCCGTATATTACCATTTAGCCGTATATTACCATTGTTACAATTTGATGTAACGGTAATTTAAATTACTATCTCGCTTCCTAATAACGAATTGACTTGGTGCCAATTACCCATTTAGGACGTCCTTGTATTTATCTAGTTAGGTACGTAAGTTTAGGAACGTTTACAAACGTATCTTAATCGACGCGTAACAAGAATACATCAAATTTATTATAGGGCTCGAACACCAAAGACGTCACGTCGACGTCACGACGTAATCCTTTTTAATAATAATCGTTCTGTCTTTTGCTAAGTTTTTTATTACTATCTTATTTTAATTATACAAAAATTAAAACGTGATCGATCAAGCGAAAAAACTCCTGTTTTATTTTTCGCTACAGTAGGTACATATAGTTTTCAATGTGTAACTCTTCCTCACTTCCCTGATACTTCTGCTTGATTGCACAGAACTGCTGCAATAGTGGAATCTGCCAACTTCCAACCTTGGCCAAAACTAGAATGTTCAAATACTTAGGCATAATAATAAATAATAACATTTCCTTTAAACCGCACATAGCCGTTGTTACAGCTCGACTAAGAAAATTAATATACAGCTATGTTTATTTAAAACTGCGACATTTTGAAGATCTCAAATTAGTCAAGCAAGTTGATCTGGCACTTGGTCAAACAGATTAACTTGGATTACTGTATTTTATGTCAGAGGAGGTACACCTAAGTTTTATAACACCCCATGGAGTTGCTCGAAGAGCTGTTCTCAAAGCTAGAACCGTCCGTCCGTATTTGTTCCCAACTGATCAACTCTATCAGTCTTGGGAAGATCTCTCAGTCTGCCAATTGATCGTTCAAAATAAAAAATCATATCGTCAAACTAGGCTGATCAGCACTTTTTGAACGTCAAAATTACATCCCACATGGAACTACTGCAACTCAGTAGTTCCATGTATCGAACTAGTGGGAGTATTCAGCCTTTATTCCCTTAGGTAGTTCCATCTGTGAAACTACTGGGAGTATTCAGTAGTTCCACATAAAGGAAAAATAAGGATATACACTTTTCTTGAAACCTTTCCTTATTTGCTGTTAATAAAAGTAAAAAAAAAAATTGTGTCAGTTGTGAATCGCTTGTCATAAAATGTGACTTAAACTTTTAAAATTGTTATAAAAAGTGCTCATTTATAGAAAAATGAATGACATGAATAGTTCCACAGATGATTCTATTTCGATCATTTCGCGAGGCCGTGGTTCTGTGTTATGTTGTGGAGGCTTTGAATATTACTGCCATACCACATACAGACTGGGTAAATCTTTGTGAAGATGTGCCAATCATAAAATAAAAAAATGTATTGGTAGTTTAACACTTTCGCAGGTTAGTAAAATTTTTACTTTATGATTCCTGCGGGACATCATATAGCTTTTGACTAAATGATGTCCCGCAGGAATCATAAAGTACCTATCTCATGTGCCCTAGTATATATATTATACAGTATGGAGACCACATATATACAATAATTATACCACATACTTATTATCGCATTTTCTGACGATATGCAAAACATTAACGAAATCGGTCCAGTAATTAGGTAAAAAAGTACAGTTTTAATTTTGAGCAAAGTTTTGAATTTACTGTTTTTTTTTTTAAATATTTAATAGTGGTCTAGTATTACTGTTGATTTAATTTATTGCATATAAGTGAGTTCCATACTGTATATACCAACTATGTGTAAGTAGTTTTGCTGTGTTTTCGTTTATTTTCTAATCTCTAGTTTGTTATAGGAAAAAAGAGAAATAATCAAAAAGAATAAGCATATTGAAAGCTGTACCGCAGATTTTAATAAAGCTATTACCAACGAAGTCATTAACAATTGCATGCAAAATGCTATTGAAGCCATAGAAACTGTGCCAGCTTATTGTAAAACAGTGTTTACTCTCAAAGACAAAGGATTAGACATTGTCAACAAAAAGTTGCCAAATTTTACCCAAAATAAATCGGCCATTTACAGGAAAAGAAACAAAAAAGCAGGAGTTAAAAAAATTGCTTTTAAAATATTAAGTGAAGTAGAAGTGTCGTCACAATTTTCAAATTTTTTGTTAGCCGACTTTGAATTTCAAGGTAACCGTATTATAATATTTTGCTCAGAAGAATCAAGACTACTATTGAAAGAGATAAATATTTATTTTTGTGACGGTACCTTCAAGGTTCCAACAGTTGTACACAATACACGGAGATGTTGGTAGTACCACAAAACATACAAATATCATTCCATTAATTTATGTACTCTTGCCAAATAAAAACAATGAACCTACATCACTATGTTCAACTTAATAAAAAGCCAAGTACCAAATTGGTAACCTAAAAAATTTGCAAAGGATTTTGAAGCTGCTGCCATGAAAGCTATAAAAGCACGTGTTTCCTGATGCTGCACACCACGGTTGTTTTTATCATTACTCAAATGCGATTTGGAGGCAGGCTAAAAAATTAAATATAATTAAGAATAAATATTCACGAAAAATTTTTGGTTTGTGTAGTGTTTTACCTTTACTGCGGGAAGATAAAATTAAAGAAGGTTTTACTTACGCAAAAACTAAAATTGAAGAAATGGGAATGGAAGATGAAAATTTAGAAAATTTTATGAAATATATGCATAGATATTGAATGAAAGATAACTTTATAAAATCATGGTGTTCTTTTGGAGAGCAATATAGGACTACCAACTCGTTGGAAGGTTGGCATAACAAAATAAATAGTAATTTTAAAAGAAAACCATCCACTATTCACCAGTTTCTTTAAAATACTAAAGGCAGATTCTTCATTTTACGACGTGCGCGTATTACAATTACGAAATAATATGGAACCGCAAGCCAAACGAAGGAAAAGTATTGTTCGAAAAGATATTTACATTCAGAATTTACAAATGAAACTAGTAACAGGAGAAATATGTGTCGGTTTCTTTTTAGAACAATTACGTTAGACACTTAGACATAGTTCGGATATCAAAGGCGCAGGATTATGAGAGGAGCGGTAAGAGCTCTGGCCTGTATTCGGCGAGCGTGAAGTGCTAACATGAGTGGACGTCTTAACGTAGGTAGTTGTTTTAAATAAAGATGTTTACTTTATTCGCTGTTTATTTCCTTTATGAATTAGTAAAATAAATTAATCAAAATTACAACTACTTTATTAGCTTCACCTGTAACTATGTAAAAAAATCTTAGAAGTTGAATTGGATTCCCGGTTTCCGGTTCAAAAAGAAAATTTTGCTTCGTTGCCACTAGTACCATTAACAGTTCCATGATGGAACTACTGATGTTTATTTTAATCACTAGTTCCATTTTAAAAGAATCTTAAAATAATGGAACTAATGTTGATTTTGTTATCACTAGTTCCACATTATTATTTTAGGCACTTGTGATTTTTTTTAAGGGAGTAAAGCACTAAGAGTTAAAAACACTTCGTTTTTATAATAATTTTATTCATTAAAATCAACAAATATTTATTTTTTCATTTATGATTCGGATTCAGTATGGATTTAAAATAATCGTCTTTGTAAAGAAGGAAGGAAAGTAAATCCCAGGATGCCCAATATCTCAGATGGGATAGCGTTTGGACCAGTTCAAGTCCTTCTTGGGAGGCGAATTGTTTTCCATCCCCCTTTATCTTTGAAATCATCTCTATTCAAATAAAGTAAACTGGTGTTAAATTACGTAGAATTAATGGCACAAAATATTCTTCACATTTTATGTTTGCAATAGTACATTATGGAACTCAACTATAATCACACGGAACTAATTAGTTGCAGCAGTTCCTTATGAAAGAAATGTCGGGCTATAAAACTAATTTAAAATTACATGGAACTAATGGTACAAAATACCATTTTTTTCGGTTGCAATAGTTCCATGTGGGACTAGCTACATGGAACTACTGGGAATAAAAGCTTCCTAGTGCTTTAGCTAGGAAGAAAACGTGGCGCGACCAGCCCCCGCAGCATACAGTTCATACTGAAAGCAACATTTTTGAATTTCTACAAAGTAGTACTATCTAGCCGATGAAAACCCTTTAAATATGAATTGTAGACTGACTACATTCATAAACTGACTTATGATGGAATCGAAAATCTGCCACATTAGAGTTCGTACTCATCCTCCTACACACACTCAATCATGACACGTTTATTGTATCTTTTTCCTAATTGTGTTTTTAAATTCCGTGTTGTTTATGCCACATAAGCAGTTTTCAAATGTATTACTCTAAGGGAAGAGCGCTTCATCCACTGACTTGTTCGTCAACTGGCGAGTGTCAAACTCGCGCACCGCGCGCGAGTTGACAATTTCCGATTTTACCTACTTTTTTGTCGTCAACTCGTTCGCATATAAATAGTACAGTCAAATAAAAACAGATTGAAACCAATAACTACATATAAATAAATAAATAAATATATATTCCACAACTATCACACAACGCCATCTAGTCCCAAGCTAAGCAGAGCTTGTGTTATGGGTACTAGACAACTGATAAACATACTTATATATTTCTAAATATATAAATATTATAGATAAATTACACCCAGACACAGAACAAATGATCGTGCTCATTACACAAACATTTGTCCTGGGTGGGAATCGAACCCACGACCTCCGGCATAGCAGTCAGGGTCACTAACCACAAGACCAACAGGCCTGTCAAATAACTAGCTATTGCCCGCGGCCTAGTATTTGCTAGTAAATACCTATTGTAAAACAATTTTAGCAAATCCTAATTTGATAATTCTATGCGATGGTACTTTTAAATTTTGTTTAAAACCTTTTCAGCAGTTGTACACCCTACATGTAGATTTAGGAAGTAGTAAAATTCATACTAATATTATACCTGCGACTTATGCGTTTCTGGCCAACAAAACAAGAGTAACTTACGAAATTTTGTTTCGCCTTATCAAAAGTCAAATTCCTGAGTTTAATCCCAAAACCATTATACTTGACTTCGAGAAGTATCAGTATCGATTCGTAATTCGCTTTTTATTTTTGGATGGAAAAACATGCGAACAAATAAAAGTGAAGTTGGATGGTGTGTATGGGAGAGACTTCGCCATCTATTACAACTGTGAGATATTCGTTAAATTAATTCAATGTGGTCGTACATCTGTTTTTTGATGAAGAGAGGCCAGGCTGCACGAAAGATGTGGTTTCCGAAGAAATCGTAGAAAAAGCCATGGCATGATTCTCACTGATCGCCGAACTAAAGTTCGCGAAGTAGCAGAGTCCGTAGACGTGTCATACAAAACGGTAATAAAGATTTTAAGATAAGGAATTGAAGGAGACACGGCTCTAGCTAGGATACACATGTCGATGAGTTTGCGCTTCAGGGAGATCGGCAGATCACCCTTCATTAGCGTCTTCATGGACCAGTAGCTTTTCCAGGCATTTTCAATTCGGCGATCGACTTCCCTTTCCTGCCTGTTTTCGAAATAAACTATCTGGCCCAGGAAGACATACTTATCGACATAATCTATTTCCTGGTCATCTACCTCGACCCTACGCTTGGTGTATTATATTATATTATATTGTATAAGTCGATTCACACATTGTCGGGTTTATAATTTGATATCTTATACTACAAATAAACTTTCTTTTCATTGGGAGACAGGGAAATCAGTCATGTGTGCATTACTACGAAGCACTGTGGGCGTAATGCTAATCTTAGCAAGGATGGTTTCCAGAAATACCACAAGTAGTGCTCCTCAGGAGACCACTGAGGACATTGGGAAAACTGATTGGATGCAGTTTCCTGGATCAGGATTGTATGGAACTCAATACACTGATCATGGATCTAGTAAAATAAGAGACATATTCAGCAATTATGAAGATACACTTACATCAGACTTAAGGACATCTAAATCTCCATCTCTAGAACTTGCTTTCGGGGAGACTGGCGATAAAACATTCCTAGATAAAAGGACCATAAAACATAGTATAACATTCATAATATTTAAGTAATAATGTTATTACTAAATAATAATTAGCCAAACGCTATACTTCCTGTCGATAACTATTTTTAGCTTCAGTTTCATATACTTACCTACTTATTTTCATATTTTTGGTTCACGGACAAATTGTGATATTGTTGACTGTTTTTGTTTTATTTGCTTAGTTTTAGTCAATTTACATAATATGTATTAAGCCAAATTCTTGATTTATTGTTGATTTGCGACATCATTGATAATTATTAGGTAAATAAGCAGTTTTATATTATTGTCATGTTAATTTATATTAAATATCTATCTCAAAAACGGTATTTGTTTTATTTTTTTTAAATTCAAGTCGTATAAAATGTCTTATACATTTAAAGTGGGTACCTATAGTATACATTTTATAAGACGTTTATGTAGCTGACTTTACATAAATACATCAGACTTTCACGGTCGAGCGAGTTGACGACAAAAAAAAACAAGTAGTATTTATAAATATATAAAAATTAACAGTATTATAAGTTTTTTGACCGCCCATTGTGTCACCCTTTGTAAAATTTTAAATCTTATTTATGTTTCTGTAATGTGTATGGTGTACAATAAAGAGTATTCTATTCTTTTAATAAATACATAATTCATTAGTGTTGCTCGTGCAAATAATTTCGAATGCTTTCTAAGCCTCACCAAACTGCCACCATGGGATCTGGAGGCGATAGTCCTCGCGCGCCTGTATGACTGGCACGCGGAGGCACTACGTCGGGGGGAAACTCTGCACCCGCGGCAAATCGCTGCGGAGCGGACGGACCTCCGGCGCGGTCTCATGGTGGAATGGAAGGCGCGACTATCGCAACCCAGCGCAGGGCACGCCACGATAGCGGCGATAAGACCCCTCTTTGAGGAGTGGCTAGAGAGGCGTCACGGCGCTCTCACCTACAGCCTGACGCAGGTCCTCTCCGGACACGGATGTTTCGGGAGGTTCCTGCACATCATCAGGCGGGAGGAGACGCCCGGGTGTCACCACTGCGAGGATCGCCCAGAGGACACGGTGGAGCATACGGTGGAGGTCTGCCCCGCTTGGGCAGAGCACCGCCGTGTCCTCGTAGAGGCGATCGGCAGCGGCGGCGACCTCTCGCGCCCGGCCCTGGTGCAAGCCATGGTCCGGGGCGAGAGGGAGTGGGAGGCGGTCACCTCCTTCTGCGAAGCAGTCATGCTAGCGAAGGAGGTGGCGGGATGGGCGAGGGAAAGATCCTCACGCCTCAGCCGCCGAGGGAGACGCTCCGGGCGTCGGGAGCCGCGTGACGACTCCCGGCCACCGTAGGCGCGGGCCTGCGGGCGGAGAGCAATGGGTAGCTCTCCGTCCGATCAGGACCAGGCCCGTGCCGGACGGCGTGTATGTGTTCCACGCGCGCCTCAAAGAGATGTCAGCGTAGTTGACGGGGCCCGACAGGGCCGAAGCCTGCCGGGGTAGCGGGATTGTCCGAAAGGGTTACCGCTGCCCTGGTACGTAAAGGGCTAAGGAAGGAACACGGGTGGGTTTTAGTCAGTAAGAGTCTGACACTCCCTTCTGCTCCACCCAGAGCGGGAGGAGTCATTTGATGATTTCCCAACTACAAAAACAAAAAAAAAAAAAAAGGTACCGTCATAATATTAATCCTTTTAAATAGTTCTATAAGAGATTCGCGGCGACGTAGATTGTAAATGGCTCTGACAGCTCTCAATGGATTCAATGTCAGCAGCCCGACCCCACAATAAGATGCCATATGACATAATACTGTGGAAGTAACTAAAATAGACCAAACGCGCGGTTTCTTCATCTGTTAATTGTCTTATCTTTCTAACAGCATATGCGGCCGAGCTTAGCCGCCCCGCAATAGATGTTATATGAGGTCTCCATTGTAATTTCTCGTCTCGCGTGATTCCTAGGAAAACTGCCCGATTAACAAATTCTAATTTTTGACCATTCAATATGATGTCACATTCGCTACTTCTAACATTAGGTAATTTAAATCTAATGCATTTTGTTTTTTTTTTTTCATTAAGTACTAAATTATTTACCGTAAACCAATCTTGGACCTGAAAAATAGAGTTATTCACGTCGTCAAGATTTCGTGTCCGTCGGTCTATTTTAAAGATCAATGATGTGTCATCTGCAAATAACACCATCTTCGGTTGATTTTGAAGTAATTGGGGTAAATCATTAATATAAACTAAAACGAGGAATGGACCCAATATCGAACCTTGAGGAACGCCCATTGTCATTTCAGACCCCAATGAGTTTACGCCATTTACTTGGTTGATGTTTTAAAATAATTGGTTTGTGTTTAGTGTGGTAGTAAAATTTTGAAATAATCAACTTTGTTCGTGGTTTGGAATTTTGCTACTTAACTTTTAATCATTACTATTAAGTGTTTTATATTTTCCAACTTCTGAATACCGACAAATCTTCACAAAAGGGTTAGCTTTAAATTCAAATAGCAATCACAGCTACTCGGTTGGTTGATTTAGAGATAAATGCAAAATGATTACAACTTTTTTGTACTTTTGAGAATCCATGAAACGTCATATTTGCCAAAAGGCTCCATCAATCCGTCAGATATTTATATATTTACTATCAGGACATGTAACACTATAGCACAGAATAACTTTTATTCGCCCTGAATATCCTTTTAAAAATTGACCAAATCTGAGTTTTCAAAGTCATCAGATTTAGGAAAAGCCCACAATTTCTTCATTAGATTTGCCTATTTAAATCATTATGGGTTAGGCCGCACACGATCGTACCAAAATCAACGGCTCTGCAGATAACTTTATTTTTGGCCCTTTTTTGAAAGTGGACCACGGGGCTCGTATCAGAAACCATTCAAATATATTTTCAGTGTTATCTCATTATGCCGCACCTACTCAGCTATCAACTCTTCGCCCTGCATATGCTTGCTCAAAAACTCTCTGGGCCTTACCGTAGTTAGAAGATCGCGCAAAAAAAAAACGGGGCGTTACTATCAGCACGGACACAACAGACGACATTGAAAAACTTACGAAATCATCTCAGCCCCACTCCAGCACCACTTTCAGGCCAGAACTAAGTGGTTCTGGCCTGAAAGTGGAAGAGCCCCGTACGAGAAGACTAAGAATTCTGGTTATAGATAGGAGTACCGACCGTTTTAAGTGATCAAGAAGTCTACGATTGCATCTATGAGCAGAATGTAGCCGACAACCAGCCTATTTTGCCCCGTGACTCTTTTAAGGCCTCTCTAAGTTAAAGTTACAAGTCGGGTAAAAAAGATGGTTCTATCACCTACGTGCAATTTATTCTTGACGTAGCTGCTAACGTCTTTCCTATAAAGACGTTCATAATCCAAAATCGACTGTTCATTAATTGGAGATCCTGCCCAGTGAAAGTAACCGGGTGCTTTAAAAGGCAACAGTACATCCTGCATAGACTTGTTGCGAGGCTACCTATACGTATGGATATTGTGGAGAACAAGGTTACCAGTCGAATGAGTGCACTAATCATGCTGAACAGTCACATTGTGCAACATGCTTGCGATTTTAAAACCGAGCAAGCACACTACAGGTGATCAAGAATGCCGTGCAAAGAAACTAGCGGAGACATACATTCTATAGATTACATATAATGAGGTCGCGTAGAGTGCCGACGTTTCTTTCTAAGCCATTTTTAATTCATGCTTTATTCTTAATTTCCTTTAGGTACTTAGTTATAATACATAAAAATAACTTTAGACTTTATAATTCGCATTATAAATAAATATACAATCACTACGTTTTATTGAAAAGAAAATTCTGTACAGTAAAATAATTAATAAAATCTTGTTTGTTATAGGTACATAAAAAATGCCAAATTGTAAAAATCAACGAACCAAGAACTGAAGGCCAATTCCCGTCTTCCGCCTGACGCAGGTCCTCACCGGACACGGTTGTTTCGGGAGGTTCCTGTTCAGGATAAAGCGGGAGGAAACGCCAGGGTGTCACCACTGTGGGGATCGCCCGGAGGACACGGTGGAGCATACGGTGGAGGTCTGCCCGGCTTGGGCGGGACCCCGCCGTGTCCTCTTGGCGGCGATCGGCGGCGGCGACCTCTGGCGTCCGGCCCTCATACAAGCCATGGTCCGGAGCGAGAGTGAATGGGAGGCCGTCACCTCCTTCTGCGAAGCAGTAATGCTTGCGAAGGAGGAGGCGGAGCGCGCGAGGGAGAGGCAATCGCTGCACCCTCGCGCTCCTAGCCGCCGCAGGAGACGCCCTGGACGGGAGTCAACAGCCGACTCCCGGCCACCGTAGGTGCGGGCTTGCGGGCGGCGAGCTATGGGCAGCTCGCCGCCCGGTAAGGACCAGGCCCGGGTCGACGGCGCGTTGTGTTCCACGCGCGCCTCAAAGAGCTGTCAGTACGAACTGACGGGGTCCGCTAGGGCCGATGCCGCCGGGGCTGCGGGTTGTTCGAAAGAGATACCGTGGCCCCTGGCACAGGCAACTGAAGGAACACGGGTGGGTTTTAGTCAGTAAAAGTCTGACACTCCCTTCTGCTCCGCCCAGAGCGGGAGAAACTCCACACAGAAAAAAAAAAAAAAAAAAAAAAAGGCCAATTCCCGTAAGTAAAAACGTTCAAATTCTAGTCGCAATCTCATCTCAGCGACAATCAATTTCAAAAATGTAGGGAAATTAGAGGTACTTTTGGCAGATTGAGACAGATCAGATTGTGAACGTTCTTAAAATAACGAGAATTGCCCCTCAGACTGTAATCGTTCTTAAAATTGCCCCTCAGATTTATCATTACCTACTACCCAAGACGTCAGACAATATTATGTAAAACGTCCATAACTGTGAAACCCATTGCTGTATAAAACTGAACAATTCTTAGGACTCCACAGTATGCCTTTCGGGCAACAAAAATTCAAACAACCTACAGTTTATAAAGTAGAGCAAACGAACACAAGTTCATTTTAATAAGCGGGGTAGTAGAAATAGTATGTAAGGATTGTATCGTAAGCTATACAGGGTGACTTGTAATTCGCCGTATTCTTTCCAGCACGTGATATCATGATGAAAGATACCGCACTGCATGGCTTCCGTTGCTAATACTGCAATAAAGCTTTTGACGTAATCAAAAACATAAAACATTAAAAGTTACAAGAAGTTACGTACCCATTTTCAAACATCACAGTTAATGAACTTGCACAACATAAAACTAAAATAATTTGTATGATATTAAAAGACACTACGGGGAAAATATCTTCATTTTATCAGCTATCTAACAGGTCCAAATGGTTAAACAATATTTAGAGGTGCCCATGAAACAGTCAATAGTGCGCTGGCGAAACTATTAACTGGTATTAGTCATCAAAGTGCTTTCTAATCACCCAGTAATCCTTCATGCGTTAAACGCTAACAAAAATGTCTAAAATTACAGCCTTATAAATGCAGGCTGTCATACGCAGGCAGTACAGTTACAGGATCTTTGCCTGCTTAAAATATTACTTACAACAACATGTACGTTATTAGTAGTAAAATGATTGAAAATACATTATTTGAAGTAAATTCTCTTGTTTATGGTATGAGTGACGGTCCCATAAAATGCAACACAATAACATAGCGGTTTACGCAATAATCAATACCCGCAGCTCCAGATAGGCCCTCACCACCACAAGTGGACGAATCAAGAATACTAATAGCCGTTAAGGCTGTAATTTATATCTATAGATATATTTTATGAGTACACTTTAAATAAGTTGATGTGGTGTCTATAAAGTGATAGTATACACGTATGTAAGCTGCCAGAAAAAACAATATTATTATCATTATTAATAAGGTCTTAAAAACCATTTTTTTCCAAACAGTTGGAACAGATTTTAACGATGTTTTAAACTTTTATACTTTCTGGATTTGTTAAAATCAACTTTGTGAATAGTAATAAAAATGTAAGAAACCGAACCACTAGATCCTATAGACAAGAAACTGGATAGGAAATTGGTTCACTCGTGGAGAGTTTAATAAAATCTTAGCGTACCTACTGCCTGACAATTGCTAGGGTGGAAACGGAATATATTGCTACAGTTGCGTCAAGATTCCCTATCTATTGCTGCGGTTAGTTTACATAGTCGCTGTGTTACACGCATTGCTTACATTCATTGCTTAGGACAACATGCGGGGTGCAGAACATTTGACCGCAGCCCGTCTTCACAACTGATTGCTCTTTGCATGTATGTATGTCCCATAGATAACCTACCTACCTAACCTACTACGAATTCACGTTCGTGTTTACCTCAATTTTGATTCAGTGATCTTTGTAATAGTCTTGTTCTTTGTGCGTAATAAAACAATCTATTTAAATAGGTACTAGCTAACACGACAAACGTTGTCCTGTCAATATTTCAAAGTAGTATTTACTTCATTAAAAAAAACCCATAGAAAAAAGCACTTTCAGTTCTTCCCGAAGTTTTAAATTATCCGGGCAAGTTTTTCAATTTTTCTTTATACCTAATTCGGACTATTACGAACAATTTAAAACAATAATTAGCCAAGTCGGTCCAGCCGTTCTCAAGTGATGCGCTTACCAATGAACAGTTTTTATTATTTATATAGATAACCTACATATATACCTACCTATTTATACTTATGCTGACTGCTATTAAAAATAAAAGTACTTTATCTACTCTCATTTCGTAAAGTTCTAATTTTGGTTCCAAATTTTGGTACCTTCATGACCGACTCTCTAATAAAAATATATTTTATAACATACTTTTCCTAACAAAATACTTAATGCTTCAAAATAACTTTTTCCAATAAAGTAGGTACACTTAATTTTCTACAAAACTTCGCCAATGAATTCTCATAGGTTTTAGTTGCCGTCGACGGATACAGCAATTTTTCTGAACGATATTTTATTGTTGAATAATGGGTATCAATAGTGTTTATATGAATGAAATAGAAAAAACAAAAATTATTGCAACAATTAAAAGTTTTTTTCAAGCCAAGCACAATATTAGTAAATAAAGTAGAATGTTGCATTTGGTCGCCATATGTACGATGTTATTTAATGTGCTTATGATGAACTGTGTGTATTAAACCACTCGTGTGATACTATTACAAATATATCATATGCCTAGTCTTTTCCCAACTACGTTGGGGTCGGCTTCCATATAATAACTAACCAAGAGCCGCCGACGACGCTCCGTCTGAACGCCGCCTCGTGTCTGTGCGGCTTGTGTTCGTGTGTCTTGTTGACTGTGGTGCGCGTTTATTGTGTTAGTGTCATCGTATTGTGCATACATGTATACATACACATAAGTCTGTGTCATGTATGTACGTACGAGACGCGCATGATGCACGTGCTACGAGCAAACCACGACAAACGTCTGACGCGCACGCACACCACCGCGGGATGGCAGGAGTAAAAATAAATAATATAGTATTTGTAATATTATATAATATTTTTTTTTTATTTACTATTACAAATATATAATATAGTAAATATAAAAAAGATGTATCACAATTCGCTAATCTAATTGAGCTTAGTTCTGCCACACAGCAGCAGTTAATGTGGCCCAAGCCCTAAACGCGAATTTTTGAACAAACTAACCCTCAATAACCTTATAAGCTTTGAAGATTTGCTGTGTCGAATCGAAAAACTGATTCCTCACTGCTGTTAGAAGTTTCAGCAAGCAAACAACCAGATCAAAGGTGTAGGTACATAATTTAAACATAGAAACCAGTACCAGTAACTGAAATTCGACAACGGCCTGTCCGTTGTCCTCAAGTCATTAATCTTTGTATTTTCTACTCAATGACCATTGTTTCGACAAACTGCATACAAATTAAAGATTTTGATTGATCACCGGTGTGGCAAATACTATAGTTTTATTTTTTCTGCTGGTATAATCAGATAACGTGAAACGTGAATCAGTACGTAAATTAATTAACACTATATAAAGGTAGATCATTAATCTGAAAAACTAAATACAAATACCCAGGCGGCCAGAGGGGCAATTCTCGTAATTAAAAACATTCACAGTCTGATCTCAGCCAGGACGTCCGATTATTGACACCGTAATTGTTGGATTTTGACAGTTTTAGTAATCTCGTACATAATGACAAGTCAAGAAGAAAGAAAATCAATTATTCCCATGTTAGTTGTTCTTGGTTTCTCACTGTTATTCACAGAGTTTTTTTAACGACCAATATTTTTTAAGTGTACTTATTCGAAAATTACTTTTTTATCACAATTCCAATACAACACTATCAAGCTCTTATTATGAATTTAAGAGATTACGAACTTTTGGCACAATAGTAATGGCGCTGCCTTAGTATGGTTGTGTTGACCAATCAGGGCATTATAGCATATTATTTTGGTGTTTTGAAAGAGACGGCGACTCATGGTCATACGTGTCAAAGACGGCGCTTTATAAAGCTGAACTCACAATGTAGCATATCAACGGCCGGGTATTGAAACACAGAAGCAAAAACTACAATAGTAACGAAGGGCTACCAAAAAAGGCGATTGCCGGTTTGCCGACGGCTTCGCTAGGAATACAAATTTATTATGGATTACATTGCTATTACATAGCCATTCCAGTCAGGACGATTGATGATATTTATAATTTTTTGGTACAATTACTTTTAATTAAGCAATTTTACAAATTTTGTCTTGGGAATTTCCTTTCTCCCATTTTCTGAAGTATTTTGGAAATTTAGATTAAATGTAACCCAGTAACTGGGTTGTGGAGGTCAGATAGGCAGTCGCTCCATGTAAAATACTGGTACTCAGCTGCATCCAGTAAGACTGGAAGCCGACCCCAACATAGTTGGGAAAAGGCTAGGCAGATTTATATATTGATTTTGGATGTATATTGATCTGATTTTTCAGGAATAGTTGGTTGGATAGTGATTATTTAGATGCAAATAACTGAATTAATGTGAGAATTATGGGTTGGCTTATACGGGCAGAACTATTTCCAAATGGTATTTGTTTTTGGCTCCTTAGTTATTAAAAAACGCTAGAGGAAGTCACTGCTGAAGATCATAAAACCAATCCGAACTAATTGATCTACAATCTAACATTGTGTCAGAAACATAAAGTACCGTCTTTTATAAATGTTATTATGAATGTGCAACAAATTACAGAAGATAACATCTGCCAACGTAAGTCAACTCTAACGTAAAACTGAAAATAAATACCGCTATAATACTCGTATCTCGAAGTGGTAACGATTTCAAACTTAAGTGGCAACATGTGTTAGACGGGATGTCATCTACGGAAACGTAATAGTTTTCCATTACACTCGAGTAGAGCGCAACACTCCTTAAGCCTTGACTGCACTATATACTCAAACATTTATCCGCACATGTCATCGATATAAACTCTTGGCAGAAATTTCAAGTTTCGATGTGTCGTAGCTTGGACTTTACCGAGAGCATCTAAGTGCTCTGCGTCTTTTGAAGTAGCAATATCTTAAAACACGACATCACCCACATCCTTAGTGCAAAGAAATAACACTAAAGCATCCTCATAGTTTTTGGTGATCATAAATCATATGCAGCCGAGACAATCTTACTATGAAAATTAAAAAGTAATAATTAATTGTACAAATAAGTATCATGTGTTATGGAATTCTCATTATATCTGTTGAACCAATTAATAACCCCTCGGCCTGCTTCCATTGATTCTCCTTTTGTGGTTTCTGCATAGGTACCACACGAAAAATGTTTGTCTGAAATTGAAATGGTGTTGTTGAGAGCAAAATACAATATCATAGATTTATATTTGCATAGAAACGGTTTTAAAAACTTTATTAAAAAATCTCACATCTACGCTTAACATTAAATAATAATAAGTTTACATGAATAAAGTTGTCTTCAAACAATGCAACAATTTAATAAGTGATCCAAATTTAATGCAAGTTTTATTCTAGTAAAAGAATGTTCTGTGAAAAGTGAAAACGTTTATTTTTGTCTAATCGCTTCAATGAAGGTTTTAAAGACTGCGTTAACTGAATATCGTTTTTCAGGTCCTCTGAAAAGGGTGCACCTCGGCTGCACTACCATGTGGCCGTACATCATTGCTGCGGCCCGCCGGGACACGCGCCACTCCTTACATACGCGTAGACGCAACACTTCGGCCAACAGATTTGACGACCAACCGTACTCGTAAGTTTAAATGATTACTGGACTATATTATAATGTCAAATACCAATTAATTGCAAGTAGGCTTAGCAGTCCAAGCAAACAAAAAATATAAACACCAAACTACCAAAACCAAACTGTACCAAGGTGAGTGGAATAGTCGTGTGGCGATTTATTTTTAATTTTTTCTTTTTGTTTAGCATTTGCATTTCAGTTTTTCTTGTCATAATCACTTAACACATGAATATGAATGTCGGTTTAACTTAGTAATAAGATGATGTAAGTTTTTTTTTAAATTTATTTCCTTAACACGCTTCGATCAATAATAGTACACGTAAGCCGAGGTTATTTGTCCTATAGGCATTTCAAACACTACCTCCGCCTCCCACAACTTCAGCGCGACGTATTTATTTACGATGCTCCGCTGAACTCTTCGCGGAAAATCAAAGCCACAGTATAAAATATTTGCAGATAATCAACTAAATTGGTTTCTTTATTAGGTACGATTCCTGTTCTTAGGTTTGCATTTTATAGTTTTTAGTGTAGACAACCAAAATAATTCCACATTAGCGCTGGCGAGGGAAGCGCTCGGTGAGAGGCTTCTAAAAATACACTGCATTGTGAACTTATATGCCGTGCAATAAAAGTCATTTTACGAACAAGTGCAGTGTTAAAGAGGCATTTTATTCTTTGATTTCGATCTTGTCTTATGGAAAGCAATGAATTAGGGTAACGACGAAACGAGCGTAGATTAGATTAACGGGTTATCAAATCAAATCAAAAATATTTATTTGCTAGAATAGGGTACATAAGGTGTTACAGTAAATTTGTTTCAACATATCCTGCCATAACATGGCGTGCAAATGTATTCAAATCAGCGATATTAATTAATCTAACTTACAAATTACATATTCTATTAATTTTTCGTCTAATTAGTCCTTAATGGTATAATATCTTTTAAATATTAATAGTTTGAAAAGTACTTTTTTAAACATTGTCAGCGGTAAGTCTTAAAAATTACACTGGCCTGCAAAACTAAGTATCACACTTTTAAAATTGGAATAACTTTTTAAGTACACAAGGTATATTTTCGAAATAAAAGAATTTTGTGTATAAAAACTTCATAGTCGAGAACCTTCTTTTAAGAAATGGCTGAAAAGAGCTTGAAACACAAAAATAAAATTTTACCATTAATTTTTTTGTTTCTGTTTTTGTTTTCAAATTTTTTCTTGATCGATGAGTCTTGTTTCAAAAGCTAAATTAGACAACAGTACATAAGTTTTATTTATCATGTCTCTTTTACCTGAAGAATGTGCTAGGATCATGACTTTTCTGGAACTAGGCATCAGTATGCGTCGTACTGCAAGAATGGTGGGTGTGACGTTACGAACGGTCCAGAAGGTGAAGCGAAGGTACGAAGAGACTGGAAACCATATGAGGACCTTGTAATGGCAGACCCAGGTGTACTAGTGCCCCAGAAGACCGTTATATTGTTTCCACTGTGTTGAGAAATCGCCACCTTAATGCAGTTGAAGTCCAGCAACAGCTTCTTCAGACCCGAAGGGACTACATTAGTGACAGTACAGTGAGGAGAAGACTTGCTGAAGCAAACCTGAAACCCGGAAGACCAGCGAGTGGCCCCAAACTCGAGAGAGACCAACGAGTAGCGAGACTGCGATATGCCCGTGAAGACATACAGTGGGATGAAGAAGAGTGGTCAAGAATTTTGTCAACAGATGAGTCTCGATTCTCACTTTACACTTCTAATGGAAGGCGAAGTGTCTACAGGCGGCGTGGTGAGTGATACCTTCAAAACTGTTTCCCAGAAAGAGTCCAGTACGGTGGAGGCAGTGAACATGTATTGGCTGGCATATCTTCAGAAGGTCGCACAGAGTTTGGCCATAGAAAATGGCACTCTGACCGGGGAAGGATATGCCTAAGAGATTCTCAACGAGTATGCAGAGCCGTATATAGCAAATATGGGTGATGGATCGAGGCTGATGCGTGATAATGCCTGGCCACACACGGCTCAGGTCGTGCAAGAATATATTCAGGAGGTTGGTATCAGCGTGATGGCTTGACCATCAAGAATTCCTGATCTCAACCTAATTGAGCACGCCTGGGATGAGCTAGGGAGGCTAGTCAGAAGCCGCAGACCACCACCTACCACCCTCAGGGCACTAAAACAGGCCCTGATTGAAACCTCGTATTAAGTATGCCAAACCGGCTCGAAGCTGTAGTCAGAGCCCGAGGAGGCAATATCAGTTATTAAAAATTAAATAACGCGTCAAACATACTTATAAATGTTAATTGTGTTTTTTGACACTAAGATAAAAAAGTTAAAAATGTTACTAATGTATAGTTCACTAGTTTCAAAGAAAGCTGATAAAATTTGCTATAAAACGTTTTTTTATTTTAAATCTCTGACTTCTATAGTTTAGGTAAAATTGAAATTTAAAAAGTGTAGTACTTAGTTTTGCAAGCCAGTGTATTTGGTAAATGATTATAAATAATTAAAGACAAGCAGGCAACATAGACGCTGGAAAAACATTCCACACTTTAGCTGTGCGCATATTTCGACATATTTTCGCAACTACGTGTCTGATGGATTATTAAAAATTTCTATGAGTTTTAACATTACAAATAGAATGTTTTAAGATCGGAATTTTGCTGAATAAAACATATTTTCGCAGATTCCGTGATGGAAGACCTTTCACATTGACAAGCTCGGGCCCACATCCTGGACCATCCGGGTCTCGCAGCCGGAGCAAAATCCGTGTCAAACGATATTATTCACGATCTGAGAGTTCCAATTCTCCGAAAACACTGAGCCCCGTTCACCTGCGGAACCAGTACAAACATGAGCTGGAGGCCATAGAGCCCTTTGACGAGGTAAGTTTTATAACGACGAGTTTTTGGTTAAGCCGCCGAATAATACACGGAATCCAGACAGGGTAGCTTTGTTAGATCAGAACAATGCTCCTTTTAATCCCACGTTAAGTACTTTATTTGTGTACCTATTTCTATAATTTAATAACTCAGACCAGTTATAAAATCATAAAAATCCAGACTGAATATACTTAGCCGAGGATGAGTAATAAATCCTAGTTAAGATTTATTACCGGTATTATGTTTAGCCAGGCATTAGAAATACTGTATGAAAAGTCCATTAGAACAATATTGTGCGAAAAACAAAATCAACTGTCAATTTAAACGTCCAAAAAGTCAGTTTCTTGCTAATATTTTGTAAAATATTGGTTTTACGTCAGTTTACGTTATCACTTAATTATTCTAAATTAACGGTCTCAGGAAAATTACGGATATTCTATAAAATCACAGCGACCTAAAAAAAAATTATGATAACGCTAAAAGTTACAAGGCCTAATAAATTGAGTTCATATCATTGTTTCCTATCTCAGTTCAATATTATAAACTGCCAGGCCAATTTCTTTTTCCTTTTGGTAATTCACACTATCCAGGTACCTCTTATTACAGGTACTAGGTACATTCAAATAAGTTAATTAATTGAGTAAATTAGCTTAGATGATGGATGATGATTAGCCACCTTAATTGAAGGCAAACATAACAATGTCAGCTTCACAAAGAAATTTCAAAGTCGCTGGAAAATGTACTAATTTACTTAAAACGTTTAGATCGCAAACACAACAGTGTAATTGTGATGAGGCATCGAAACTTGATCAAGTTAATGCATTAACTTTTAAAGGGGCAATTAGAAGTATTACGTTCGGCGATGGTGGTCGGGCAATCAGTATTTACGACGGAAGCTACGGTGAACGCGTCATAAACGTGACATCGGCATTGCTCGTGGTGTGGCGCGCTCCTCATGGCCTATTGTTTCGATGGTACTGCCTTGGACACGCACGGACTAACCATTAAATTTGGACTTGATGCTCATTCCCTTTTCAATTGTGGAAGCAACGGACGCCTGAACTACCCACCGCGCATTTAATATTCAAACGTTAAAATATAACTCTTTACAAGTTTTATTTGTCAAATAATAGTGACATCGGTCTTAATTGAAGACACGTCGCACCCTCGTATCTATTAGTCGTGTTAACAAAATTCCTTTAATTGAAGTTCGTGCTAAGTCGGTATCGTGACCCAACCTTCTAACAATTACTTTGATACCGATCTATACTGTTTGTCGACGACTCTTAATGACTCTATTTATTTTGAAGACATCGTTGTGGTGAATAAGAGTGGATAGTAAAATGAAATGACTTCGGTGACTGGCAGTCGCGTGTGCCTGTAGCAAATCATGAGTCCTGTTTACACTATTCAAAAAATAGGTCTGAACAGCATGGCTCCGGTAAGTAACTATTTTATTTTTCACAAATGTCGCAATTTTTTGTGGTTGTAAAAGTGTCGTAAAATATTTGTATCCACCTAAAGCCACAGTCTAAGAAAATGAGCAGCATTAACGATGAAAATAAAATAAATTTATTGCCTTTTATCAGGTATTTTAAAATAAATTAATAAAAATAGGAGGATTAGGGTGCATTTTTTTAGCTTAATTTATGGTAGTCGTGAAGTTACTATAATAATATAAATTCATGAATATGTGCTTAAATGATCATTTTCCAGAACACTTCGCTCAATACGGAAATTAGTAGGTAATCATCTCCACCATTATATACCACATCACGAGACACAGTATCCCAAGATATTAGTATCATAGTAACCCAAGATATTAGTTATCTTGGGTTACTGTGTCTAGTATCCTGGCTTAGGCTGCTTTTCCACCAGAGATGTGCTATGCTATGGATGCGTCTGTTATCCACCAATAATATTCATTGGTCCACATAGCATAGCACTGGTGGAAACGGATTCAACTAAGCAATGTTTTTATACGGAAGGATGCATGCTATGGATGGGAGCTGTGGATGCGCGACTTGTGTAGCTATGTGCTTCCCTACTATCGATGCATCGCATTGCTCGAGTTGAGTATCTTCCTCGCACAGCTACCTCGCGGCGGCGCATCTTCATAGCACATCTTACTCGCTCCGCTACACAGCTTAGCATTAGTGGAAACGATCACACAGTTTCGTAGCTTAGCTTTCACATCCTCGCAGCATAGCTGCATAGCACGTCTCTGGTGGAAAAGCAGCCTTAGTCAAGGAGTAAGTCTATTACGGTACGGATAAGCAATTTGGTTATTTATTATTCCAAAGTTACATATTCTTTTTATTTATGTATTTGTGCAAAAATTTTCATCGGAGATCGAAAATTGGAAGGAATTTTATTTCAAATACACTACTATTAAATAAAATGCCCACCAATTTAAAAAACATAGGCAGTGGACGTTTATTTTGACCAAACGAGTATCCGATATCAACTATAGGATATCGCCAATTTAAACATACATTTTATGATGAAACTTGATGCGGTTACGTTTGTATGACCAATAAAACACTGAGGTTTTCCAATTCACTGACATTTCAGTCTATTATTGGTAATTTTATTACTAACATACTTTTTTCAATCCTCTTACTAACAAGATAAATAGGCAATAAATTTAATTAAATTAAATTATGACTTTATTCGCGCTCCTGTTTCAATCCCCCCCAAATGTGTTAACCGCTATGATAGCTACACGGTGTCACACAGTCAATCGGGCATTCGTTCAAGGAACTGTTTTATTTGTTTGTGTGTCTGATTTTGATTTATAGCGGTTTCCGTACAAAACAAACGAAACTTTCAATTGCAAACTGATGTGAAAAAGACAGAACTTTCAGTAATTTGTGTCATTTAATGGCTTGGTGTGCGCGCAAACGAAGGGTGTCGTGTCTAGCATTCGTAGTTGGTTTCTACACAAAGGAACAGTGTTTAATGAACTTGACACTGTCTGTGAAGCCGCAATTAAATAACACTACAGAGTATTCATAAAAGTTACGTTAAACGAGTATAAACTCATTTTAGTTTCAAACTGTAACTTTTAGACTATATAGTCACAAGCATAAATATATGAGACCGGCAATAATATCTGATTTCATGATTAATTAATTAATGTCCGTCAATAAGACAGCAAGCTTATGTAATCATCCGTGGAAGGCATTATTCCGAGTAGCAGCACAAATATGTGACCTATCTAATGCATTGACTATGAACATAACACTCGCCTTAAAGTAGGCGAGTGTCACTTACAGATTAGTAGACATCGGTTAGATATAACATTAATATAGATAAAGATATTGTTGCCGAACTGTCCATTGTACGAGTAATATATTTATGCCCGTGAACTGCACCTACCTATTTACTTCATATAAAAATATAAATAAAATAAAGTCAGGTTAGTTACACCATTTAACTCGGAAGGGCTAGACCTATTTTTATCATCTTTGATTTATTGTATTTGTCTCCCGCCCCAAATAGCAGATTAAATAAAAAACATGAGAAAAATTCACGAAAACAGAAAAAAGAGATAGTTTCTGAGGCGACACGAAGTTCTCTGGGTCAGCTAGTATAAAATGAAAGGTACCTAGGCAAAACACGATATACACACATCAACAGAATCTTATATTTCATCAAATATCAAAAAATCTATAAAGAATTTTCTGATATAATAAATGGAAGAATGATAGGTTATTTTAAACTCTTTATTAAAAAATTAAAAACATATCGTTATTTTTTTGGTTAAAATATAAATGTAAATTTTTTTAATAGCCGTAGAAAATTTGTGTGATAAAAAAATTTAATTTATTCTTATAATATAAAACTACTCGTATTAATTTTAATTAAAATTGAGAAAATCTTATAAAATCGCAATTATTAATAAATCAGTGTTGCCACCTCTTACGTTAATTCGTGATTATACATCGACATCGATTGTTCATACTTAAAATTAATTTGTCAGTGTATTGCTGCGGTATGAGGTTCCATGCTCTTTGCAAGTGTTCGTAAAGTTGTTGATCCGTCGTCAAATTTGGCGGGAAATCTCTCAAAGCTTTTCGTTATAACATTTCTCAGGCATGCTCGATAGGATTTAAGTCGGGCGACTGTGCAGGCCAATCCAAAACTCGAATATCGTGGTCTTGGAGAGCGGCCGATACCAGCCGCGCCGTATGTGAAGGAGCATTATCGTGCATGAGTAGTACTAGTTACATCGCTGTGATATTAGGTTGTCTTCTGGTGGTCATTTGGGGAAATCGATCCTTTCTCTGCGTTTTAATACGATATCTACCCGTGTGCCGTTCAGCCACATCCCCAGTACTGCGATAACGTAACCACAACCTTGATATCACGTTTGGCTGGTGTGTAGGGCCTCAGCAACGACGCGTTGAATAGCACCATTTTCTAACATGCCCACGACTCGTAACATTTCATCTCGACTGTAATGATGACGTGACATGACTCTTAAAGCTCACACGGCACGTTAAATTAGAAAAGAAAAACAATCGAATCGCTGTTCATGAATTAATATTAATAAAACAATTATAATTTTCATTAACGTAACGAATTACTAACAATTTTGCCGCCGTATTTTGTTTTTTCTTTTGTTTTTTTTTTTATATCCATTTTTCAATTTTGAAAATAGAATAAAAGAGGTTTCAATCTGTATATAAACTTTTTATGGAAACTAAAAAGATTTTAAACAATAAATTCGTAAATAATTTAGGATTAAGGTATCCCTAGTTTCTGTTGTGTGTATATACACATAGAAAATATCTAATTTTGTAATCAATGGAACCATTTTACAAAACATATATTTAGATCAAGTTAAGTTATTTATATTTAATTGACCTTCTATTAAAACAACAGAGTACTCAGTGTTTAAATATAATAATAAAGCTGAATAAGTGAGCTTCTTTGTTTTTTTTCTTTGTTTGTTTGAACGCGCTAATCTCTGGAACTACAAGTTGGAAATCTTGTGGAAGGCGGTTATTTACCATCACGCCCAGGGCCCTTAGAAGCTGAGCCAAAACAAAAAAAAGTCAGAAAAAACGCTAAGCCAAAACGAAGTTATAGCGGGGGCAGGCGATGCGATGCGAGGAGGTGGGTTGGGGGAACAAGAAATTTCATACGGACGAATTCGCGGCAGAAAGCTAGTAAATGAATAATTTTCAAATGCCAAAGTAGTAACTACCTGCTTTGAGACAAAAGCCTAGTCTTTCAAATAGTATTTTGCATGACTATTAAGGCCGCACCTATAGTCATATATTTTATGTATTATTCATAATATTATCGTATACCTATAATATTTTGGTCAGTAGGTCGACAAAAGCACACACAGCATCAGGTTTATTTGCACTAATTATTGTTTTTCCAATTAATATACATTTTATCAATTACTACCAACGACTCACTTGGCTCATTAAAAAGCCGGTAATCAATTGATGTCACCATTATCATGGCAAACATGATATCATACACTATCAATATACATACAAGCTATGAAAGTAACACATCGTCATCGCTTAAGTGAAAATTGATAGTTCGTTCATATTTACATTTACCTACATAATTTTTCCATGGTCAATAAGTATACATTTTCATTTAAACTCATTAGACGCTTAATTAGACATTCTCTTTATTAGTCACTACACGCCCCTGCTTCGCACGGTTTTTACGACTTTCTCGTAATAAAACATTGAGATTCCTGTGTTATAATTACTAGGCTCTGCCCGCGACTTCGTCCGCGTGAAATGTCATGTTCCCCCCACCTACCCCGTCGATTACTTCGTTTTTGCTTAGCGTTATTTCTTTTTGCACGGCTCTAAGAGTTCTAGTGTGTCTATGTTAAATAATATACAGCCTTCCTTAAGAATTGGGCTAAGTGGGTTATTATATATTTTTTGCATTTACAAAAATATTTTGCCGTCTGCTAGTTCCAGAGATTACCGCGTTCAAAGAAATAAACTCTTCAGCTTTATTATTAGTAAGTATAGACAGATGTCAGTTTAATATTAATATATTATACTTATATTTATGTATTATAAATAAACCTCAAAATCCGTTGCATAATTTAGAACAAGGCGGTCAAAGAAGCGACTTTGATTTACAATATGTCATGTATAGAAGTATATATTTAAAACATATTTTACCGAGTCTGTGTAATAATTTATCAGTATACGATTCTCTTCGGTTCCGCTACCGGGACGGTCAGAGCCCCAGAAATACAAATTACATTTCTCAAATCCTGTCAAATGTATGGACAACGAACTACTGTACAGTCGGTTCACAGTTATTTTACCTCTGACAGAAGCAACCTAACAGCAACCTTATCGTGACGAGAATAAAGGTCACAATGATTTTGACAGACTTGTCAATGGCAGCGACCCAACAGCAACCTTATTAGAATGAGAATAATGATCACTGTGTATTGGACAGTGATGCAAAATCAGAGGTAAAATACCTGTGAAAGGTCTTTAAGTAGAGTGTATGTATACTATGTGGCCTTAGTATAAAAAAGGAGAAACAAAGGTAAAAAAAAAGTGGAGTCTTATTCTGGTGGTCTAAAAGGTCTGTTTCGCCGCCTCCAAAGTAAGTTTCCGTTAAACTAAGCAGATTTCATATAAATTCTGAAGTGATTCTGTAAATAGTGGCTGGTCAGACATTGTGAAGCAGTACCTAATATAGGAATTCTTAGAATCGTCATGAAAAAAGTGATCCTAGTACTCACTAGGATCACTAATAAAATAATATAATTAAAAAGATTATGATGTTTCTAAGCGATTGTATTATTTAAGTTGTTAGTTTTTAAGATATGAGATCTTTTCGGTTACAAACGCAGTGATAACTTTGTTTTTCATAGTTTTTCCGAGAAATACTATGAAATACAAACTTATTTATGCGGTCAATCAAATCGATACTGGGTATGCGTAAATACTCATCCCAACCACGGAACGTTTCACTGTGCGTGTTCCGACATTTGTCAGGTTTTTAATTTTATATCAACTATGGAACGGAAAGCTACATAATTGTTCAACAGGCAAATGCAAAATAATGATTGTATTCAAAAGCGAAATTATTTTTTAACGTATGTTACTAACGATTATTAAGTACAGCAATTTGTGATATGCAGGTGTCAATATCACTCAATTATGAACAAAATACACATGATTGAACTAGAGGACGCCAATAAATTCATTGAAAACCGAGCCTTTGATGGACAATCAACTGTAAAATTTTAATTGCGAAAACATTGTAACGTGAAAATATAATAGTCGCTTTGAACGAATTTCCAACAAAGGCTAATTGAGCGAAATATAAATGAAATATTTCGATGACCCGTGACCATTGGTACCTGACACTGACACATCACCAGCTGTTAATGAGCCAGTTACTAAACAGTCGGCGTAAAGTCAATGGCTAAGTACATTGTTATAACCGATAGAAACATCCATAGCACCCGATTCTGATGTCATAATTGCTAGTGTTTGCATTTTAATTACTAGCTTAATAGTGGAAGTACTAAATTGGAAATGACATCTTAAAATACGTTTATCTATTAATATGTGAAAATGAAATAAAGATATAAGTAAGTTCTTTTTAAATTGCTTGAAGCCACTGCAAAGACATATTCAATTGCGAATTGGCTACGAGGGTTCCACTGTAAATGACGGTGACGTTTTGAATGGTTTATTTGACTATCGTTTAAATATGAACGAATTTAACAAATATTATTGTCGTTACCGGAGAATTAAACAATTATTATTTTATTATTTTATTATTTTTTCATACAAAATTGGTGTCTCCAATCTCATACCGACTTGTAACCCCACGTGAATCCGTCGATCGCATCATTGTATCCATAAGGTTTTGAATCGAGGTCAGACGCGAGCCTATCCAATTGTAAAATATTTTAGATGATATCACTAATCTGAACCACAAACCTACCCAAACAATTAAACCGTTTTAATAGATGATTTATAACAAAAATATGAGTAAGATTCCAAAATTGTTTCAATGACATGATACACATTGATAGAGACTGATTTAAATTCAACATCCATTCCCCGACTGACACTTACCTATGGCATAACGACACCGATCGCGATATAAGCCAGCGGCAGCGGGAGGAACTATACTTGATACAAATATTAAGCAGTATCAAATGTCATGAGGAAAGTCGTTCTTCTTAATAAGGAAGCTATTTATAAATTATATTGTAATTGAAGAGACAAAGGTTGTTTACAATGTCTACTCGCACCCACAGGTCAAGGTTTGGACAAACCTATTTCAAATGCAAAAAACGTTACTTCAAAAACCGAAGTGAAAGGAAAATTATAGAAAGAAATCATTATAGATATCAATCAGACAATCAGATTACAGAATGCACACATATTGCGAGCTTGACCCTGATACACATTATTTATAAAAACAATGTTGTTATTTTGCTATTAGTAGATCACTCTTTGATACACCTCATTCTACATCCTACCGTTTAGGAGTGAGGACTTGGTCTCAAATTTTATTAGATGTTTTGACGTCGGTCCCTGTGTCTTTTAGTATATTCTTTTTGGCTTATTTGGCACATTCATCCTTTACCTAAACCTTATTAGCATTTGGTTGCCGTTGTTGTAGTCCAACCTTTTATTGTAGTCTGAAGATACGCGAATATTTGGGTAAACTTGATTACACACACACAGTAAGACTTCTAGAAGCAATTCAATAATGTGTCGTGAAGCGACAAGTAAAACTGAACTTATACATTTAAAGTTAAAATTAAAATAAAGAAAGGGAGGTCATAAAACAATTAAAGATATATTTATAACTTTAAGATGGAGATGGACTAAGAGTGGTGTGTAGTATGTGGAGGTGGGGTGTGTGGATGACGATGCGTGATAGGTGGGCTGAGGAGGCTGAGGTGGAGATCCAGATGAAGGGAGGTAGACGCGAGGCAGGTGCCGGCGACAGATGCAGGTACAGATGAGGGCAGGTCGCTGGTGCGTGTGCGGCACGGAGGACACCCGTAGGAGGGCCCACGCAGCAGGGCAGGCTGCAGCACGGCAGCAGGAGCCGGCGCAGCTACAGGTATAGATGCAGTACAGGCGGAGGACACCCGTTGGAGGGTCCACGCAGCAAGGCAGGACGCATCTCGGCGGCAAGATAGAGAGGCACGACAGAGACGCTGTCAGCCCGCCAAGTGAGGCGGCCCTCGGATGAGGCGCGGCCCAATAGTCACAGGAGCCCTTCACGGAGGACGTAGGACGGAGGCGTAGGCAGGGTCCGACAGGTACCGGAGCGGAGAGGTACGCTGGGTATTCCCGCGATTGGTAGCCCTCTTTATTGTTTCCGCTTTAGAGGCGAAACCCGAACTGATCCTTGGATTTCGTGGATCTATAATGTCAGCTTGTAGAATAACATCATGTAGAAAATATGAATTTGAGTTATGAAGATGGCCAGTAATTAATTATAATAAGTATGCATATCTAATTAGCTGAAAAGATACAGGCAGGTAAGGATTTGAAAGAAAGGTTGCCATGGCGACGAATTAAACGTCGTTGTCAAAGCTGTCATAATAAAATATATTATTAATAAAATACGATAAAATCTATAGTTATTTTGTATTAGAAGTATAGTGTTTATAGGAAAAATGATATCCATCAATGTGGGCGAAATTACCAACCCTTGGATGTCACTAAATCATCGTAGTGTCATCATAAAGATGGAGCTGTGACTGTGTACTGATTGTGGATACAACGTGTCGTAAGAAATAACAGATCAGCGCCTAACGGTAACAGAATGCTTGTTCTGACCTGGAGGAATGAATGAAGATAACTGTGAGTATGTACATTATGTTACAAATGATGTAGTTATTAAATTGGTATTTTTTTATTTGTATTTAGTACCTACTATAAGTAAGATATTATTATTTAAAAAATAACTAACTATGGACAAATAATCAGCTGATCGCTTAGTATGGGGATGACCTGAAATACAGGTTTGTATTAGCCTAGCTCAGGCAGGTCGCCACAAGTTATAATGTCAGGTACCAACGCACCGGCCACCGTAGGCGCGGGCTTACGGGCGGCGAGCTATGGGCAGCTCGCCGCCCGGTAAGGACCAGGCCCGGGTCGACGGCGCGTTGTGTTCCACGCGCGCCTCAAAGAGCTGTCAGCACGAACTGACGGGGTCCGCTAGGGCCGATGCCGCCGGGGCTGCGGGTTGTTCGAAAGAGATATCGTGGCCCCTGGCACAGGCAACTGAAGGAACACGGGTGGGTTTTAGTCAGTAAAAGTCTGACACTCCCTTCTGCTCCGCCCAGAGCGGGAGGAGTCATTGGATGATTTCCCACCCAGAAAAAAAAAAAAAAAAAAAAAGGTACCAACGCACCTTTCATAGGTATTTAAAACATGTCGGAGAAGGTATATCTGTCTCTCGTTAGCATCAGGCATATTTTAATTACTGTGGGCGTACTATGGGTAGCGTTAGTTATAGCACGATAGAAAAACGGTTTACAGTTCAAATCAGATTATAACTTACGAACAAGTTAGTCACACTAGCTAATCACACACTGTAGGTACACCTAGGTACAACTCAACGATACGGAACGCAGACAGTTTCTAAACACATGTTGTTCGCACGATGTCCAACGTTTCGATTCTCCCAAGAGCTCTGCTCACACCGCTTTTGTAGCTATTGCTCTCGTCCCACCACGAACTCAGGCTAGACTCTGTCTAGCGCCACGAGATGGCGCTAACGTTCTGAATAGTCAAACGAATGACTCCCACACGGCCATCCTGCTATACACACGTCCTCGTATGGTAATCTGTAAAGAAACATACCCGCAAAGTATCACATAGCACGGCCACTCCTGACCACATTTGGCACAGGCAATAACACACTGAAAACTCGAACAAACTAACAATAGCAGAGTTTAGAGCATTACCCACTATTTGATTCCAAAATCTCAAGATTACAATCAAAATAATCAACTAAGATCTATGTGTCTCATACTATCTAGTAACCTCTAGTTACTCAACTCGTCAAATTAATTTGCGCATCCCCCTCGGATCACCAAGTCACTCCTGGACTTTATAGTTTCTCACGTAACCCCACACAACACACACAACTTAATCTCCACTCTGTTTCGTCAACAAAACTATTACTTGACTTTCTTCAAATTCGTTAGTAATACTCTGATCCAAACTATCATCGATAACAAAAGATGCAACCAGAGTAATGTAAACAAACTTTGATTTTCTAATCATCCTGACTACATCGAAATTATGTAACATGCATGCCATAAACGCACATAAAAGAATACCAGTTTTGTAATCAAACTTTACTGAACATTACAAGGCTACTCAATATTAATGCACAAAATAATGACAGCCAATGGGTAACAGTTCGTCTCGCTGTTGAGCCCGATAGATATGGGACGGTACCAGTCCTTCTCACTGGTTCCTAAGCCCGCATATACGTAGGTCAGTATCAGTCCTTCACACTGATAAGCCCCAAAACAAAATAGCATTACCAGTCACATCTCGCTGATAAGTTATAGCCATTTATGTGCGTCAATATTAGTCAGTACCAGTAGATGGGCCTTCACCTGCATCTTCTACGTCTAACTCTTCACTAATTATGTCCAATTCACTTGGAACATAATCTTGTGGCATCTTTCCTATGCGATCATGTGCATACTTGTAAGTTTAGAATTTAAAGCTTTTAACGTATAGCGATTACCCGCCAAAACTTCCGCTACCTTAAACGGACCTCTGAACTTCCGATCTAACTTAGTCTTATAATCTGATTTCACTCTTCGTTTTCTAATAACACGAAATCGTCAACCGAACATTTTGTTATAGCTGCCATTGTTCTATCAAATCTAGCTTTTTGTTGTTCACCGTTTAAAACTGAATTTATTACAAGAGCTTTATGCAACAAAAACTCTGTCGCAGGCGTGTTAATCGAAAAACCTAGGTTCAATATTTCACGTACTATCATAATATTACTTTGCAAGTAAATGTCGGGTAGAAATGTAATAAAATCTCAAGTTGTTGCTCACTAATTACAACGCTACTTATGATTCGTTCTGTGCTGAATACACATGTTTGACATTTGCCACTTAATTTGGCTGCACAACTCGCTTTTACTAACGAGCATTCAGCACCAGAATCGTAAACAAAACAATACAGCTCACCTTTATGTTCTAACGTGTCTGAGGGTAGTTGTACGACGTCCACTCGCCGTTCACGACTTCCAGCACGTTGTTGACCTTCCGCTTGGCTTGGCTGCCACTACTCGTGCACCCGGCTGCGATATGTCCTGGTTTCCCTCACTTGCAGCACACGAAAGGCCTTGCTCAGATTCTTAAAGTCTCTCCATGTCGTTCCTTGGTATGCTATTTGAGATAGTCATGTTGATGCTGCTCCTTTGTACGTCTAACTGATGGCCACAACAAGTTGACCTTGCAGTGAATTTTCGGCAAAACATAAATCAGCTGTTGTGCACTGTTACGTTTGCACACGCCTGCGTGTTCTAACTATGGGAACGGTATACGTCGAACTCAAACGCCGGTTAGAGACGGCCTTTTTTTCAAACATGGCGGTAGGCGCAACAGTCGCGTCATTCGGCAAAGGTATTTCTGCATACAGCCTATGCCCAAAACAACATGTACCATGCTTGCGCATCCGTATCTTTTTTGTCTAGGTCAAACTTGGACAGATCCACACGATTTGAACACATGTTGCACAGTTCGCATGCTTACACTTTGTTTTTCAAATGTCAACAGTCACTTTCAATTTAAGCGTTCTCATTTTGTGCATAAACCAACACGAATCCCACTTCTGATGTCGGAGAAGGTATATCTGTCTCTCGTTAGCATCAGGCATATTTTAATTACTGTGGGCGTACTATGGGTAGTGTTGGTTATAGCACGATAGAAAAACGGTTTACAGTTCAAATCAGATTATAACTTACGAACAAGTTAGTCACACTAGCGAATCACACACTGTAGGTACAACTCAACGACACGGAACGCAGACAGTTTCTAAACACATGTTGTTCGCACGATGTCCAAAGTTTCGATTCTCCCGAAAGCTCTGCTCACACCGCTTTTGTAGCTATTGCTGTCGTCCCACCACGAACTCAGGCTAGACTCTGTCTAGCGCCACGAGATGGCGCTAACGTTCTGAATAGTCAAACGAATGACTCCGACAAACATATAAATTAAACTAACTTTTATATTAGTATTTAAGCCAATCTGTTATGAACTTGGTACTATTAAGTATTTATAAGTTTGTAAATGTATTAAAAGTAATACATTTACAAACATAAATATTTAGTAAATAAAATAATTAAAATTTATTTAGGACCTAAATAAATTTTATTTATTTATTTATTTTATTATTATGTATCCCCAGAAGGATAGACGTTTCAGGGCCAGCATATCGCACCCTCATCCCTTATCTGACCAACTGCTACTCTCTAATTCCTTGTAGATACACATATTTATGTAGGACTCATTAGATCTCGAGATAAATGGTTGAAAAAGTTAAGGGTAACGTTGCATTTTTTTTCTGCATGACAAGGCATGTTTTCGAGAGATCACGATGGTTGACGATGAGTTGTTATTGGAGAATAAAAGATTTTTAGCCACTTTTCATAAAAGGGAAGATGTGATGTTCATGAGTCTAGATTTCTCAAAATGTAAAATAAACATGCGTCATCGGATATCGAGTGCTTTCTTCGGACCCTTGAAGAGATGTTTGATATTAATCGTTGTTTTCAAAGAATAATGTATTTATTGGATGTCGGTACCTACCCTCTTTGAAGAAAGGAGAATTGTTAGAGGGATTGGGATGTTGGAAAGATGATTTGGGTGGTATGAGGGACTCCGTCAGAAGGGATGGACTCTGTAGACGATCTGTTTTAATTCTATTTATCGCAGAACATTATATCTTCACTTTACAACTGTAGAAATTTTAAATAGGGTGACAAAATGGGCGGTCTTATCGCTAAAAGCGATCTTTTAAAGACAACCTTCGGATGGATTTAAAGGGAGAAAGAGAGACAATACTACAGCTAGTATGTGGTGTAACATTGACATATATAATTAATAAATACATACATACTCGTACATAAAGCATATGGCCCGAGATCCCAGAGCCCCCAGACGTTACTCATTTTCTGAGTTACCAAATGTGTGGATAGAGTAGTGTTAGTATGTCCTTGTAACGTACGCATACCTGCTAGCTTGGTACGGAAATAACGTAAAAACATTACTCATTTTTCTTAGTCTGAGTCTGATTTTTATGTTCAGTGAGTGGCCTCCAAAAGTTAGTTGACATATTTTCACTTCTTCTGTGATGCCATATTATGAATTGAAAACATAACCAGGTACTCTTAAGGGATTACCTGTTTATTTTTTATGGTAAGTCAAAGGAAGTTGAATTAGTCAATAAAAACGTTATAGCAGTTCAAACATATGGATCACTAGAATTTTAAATCAAAGCACCGTCAAAGCTGAAGAAGAAAAATGTCAATTAACTTTTGGAGATTTATAGATAGAGATTAATATAATCAATACTGCCAGACACTTCTCGTCGGCGGTAATTTCGACTCAACGCTTTAAAGCTCGCAAAAAAAAAAGTGTTCGGTCGAGGGTCCCCCTGCCAGGAACGAAGTTACCTTACGCGATACTCGCACACACACACTCGTGTATTCAAAGCTGAAGAAGAAAAATGTCAACTAACTTTTGGAGATTTATAGATAGAGATTAATATAATCAATACTGCCAGACACTTCTCGTCGGCGGTAATTTCGACTCAACGCTTTAAAGCTCGCAAAAAAAAAGTGTTCGGTCGAGGGTCCCCCTGCCAGGAACGAAGTTACCTTACGCGATACTCGCACACACACACTCGTGTATAATAGAAAAAGACACAGAGAGAGTGTGAATTCAATACGCGTTTTTAATACAGAGCCAGCTCAGAAAGTTATCGCCATCTTCGATTTTCATTTTGACCTCACTATCGACTTTAACACCCTGGAAAACCATGAAAACTATATCTGTCTCTTTCTATTATACATAATATGTTATTATTATTTTATATTATATATTATTTCGTTTATTTATTTAATCATGTATCTTATAACATTTTTAAATATTTCTTAACATATAAAAATAGTATAAAAAACATATAATATTTTATATTATACATAATAGAAAGAGACAGAAATTTGCATGGAGGGGCTCTCCCTCCATGCAATTTCACGCTTTTTCGTTATGTGACGATTTCTACAAGTTTACTCCTACCACGAGCCGTGTTAAAAAAACTTCGTTCCAATAACGTCATGATACTTATAGTCTTTATCTTCATTTTTATTTAACAACTACTCAGGGAATTATTTTCAATACTAGTATTTATAAGCAGCCAAACCAATCGTAGGGGCCAAACATCCCCCAAACGCAATTAAAACGTCGCCGTGACTATTAGGGCGAGCGTGATAATTAGGTGGCTTAATAACACAGCTTCATTAAACTTAAGTTGTTAATGGCCTCATGGTCTTATAATAATTAAATTAAATTTTAACACCAAATTAGTAATTATAAAGGTAATTACAGTAGGTACAGTAAAATACAAATACGATAAAAGTCGAATGCCACGGGATCGTAACAACTTGCGAGGGAGCGTGTCACAACCAAATGTAGTTCATAAAATTACTTTTATTTTTTTAAATTACATTTACGTTTTTGTTATGTATAAGATTCCCGGATTTCGGACATCAAAAACAAAAGTATTTTTAATTACTGTACGTATTTTCTCTTATGCCACTCCCTTTGCACTTCCTTTCCGAAAGTTACTACTACATAAAAAATATAGGTACCTGCAAATAAACATTTGAATGAAGCAGATAATTTGTAAGTCCGATTTACTAATTAGGTACTATAATACAGATTAGGTATATTTTTATGTGTGTCAAAAAATCTTTAGGTCGTGGGTTGCGTCGTATTAATTTAAATTATTATTTTGGAATACATTTTAAGCATTTAAAGAAAAGAGGACCGATTAAAACGTTTTGCTGTGACGTATTGCATTTGTTCTGTTGCGCTGTCACGGATGACGTTACTTTCAATATTGTTTTCATCTGAACTATTTAAATATAATTATAATCTTTATTAACGAAAACGTTTAGGTGCTATTCTTGTGTGATACCTTAGCGATGCCTCCATCATTCATCATCATCGTTCATTCGTCATTTTCTCGAACGTAACCTCAAAATATTAAGTAGGTAAATGGCAAATTAATACTAATTGCGGGAATCTATGTAAAACATAGTTGACAATATAGGAAGGGCATTAAATTCTCCTCCAAATACACTAGGTTTGGTTGTGACAGCGCACTTTTCATTTGGTAGAGGGTGCCCTATATTTGATGGCATTCTCTTTTTCAATATACAGTTTGTTGAGTTATGGATGAAAGTTTTTAGTTTTTTAATATTCAGAATATTAATATTATTTTAACAAGCAATTAATTTCATGAAATAATAATTTATTGGCATCTTTATCTTACAAGAAACAAAGAAATGTGTACTGTGAAAAATTGAAAAGAATTTGTGGAAATATTATTTTTATTAATAAGTATGTTATATCTTCATTATCATCATCATTGAAGTTCGATAACTCATCATCAAGCTAATCTTGGTATTGAATATACAAATCCCAATCAGCATCCTTACTTTTTTCCTTTGTAAAAACAAATAAAATACCTAATTATGATTCGAGTAGCTAACATAATAATTTACAAAATTTTTGAATGCAGTACTTATGTAAGAAATAGTATGTTTTCTGTGAGTAATAATTGGTGTATAGTGTACTTCTCCACCGGACCACCGGCCAGTATGTACTGTTTTCTGAAATCATAACACAGTCAAAAATTATTTGTAACAGACGGCAAGCGAAGAAGATGTCGGCAGGAATTGGATGCAGAAGCAGTTCTCTAAGGTGACGCGAAATCTCCGCTACCGAATCAGCGGAGAGGGCCACTCTAAAACGCCTGACTGGTTCTTGGACAAATTCGCGGCGCAGACCTTCACTGATCCTGAGGGACCCCTGTACCAAGCCAAACGATCAAAACTCTTCTGTGGGCTAAGGCTTGCATTTGATCCTACACTCCCGGGGCATTATCACGTGAGTAGATTGTTCAATGTATTGATTACTTTGTACTCCCGGAAGCCAAGATATTTTTAGACAAGACTTATCAAGTTAACAAAATATGTGTAACATGTAGACACATTTTAAATGGTACAGTACCTATAATTACGGTCTATCAAATTTTAATGCAATGGATTTAAATGAAAAAAAAAAGTACATAACACACAAGTAATAAAAATTATGTGCCCAAAATTATTTTGATAAAAAATAGGTCTGTACTAAAGATATATTATATAATATATACTATACTCCACAGCTTGCATGCAGCATACTTGTATAATAAATTTACCAGTTCATTGAAGATAGCCAAAAATACAGTCTCAGAAAATGACCGGGTATTTTTGATCTTATTTGTGTAGTCAACAAGTTCTTTTTAGGTCAACATTTTTTCGCCTTCTCCGAAAATTATGATTGACGTGTCATTCGATTCGGAATGGCATGTAGATAGTTTTTGAGAAAATGCTAAGGCCGCTCGCAAAAATTGCAATAGTTATAAACAATGAAGTGAAAAAAAGGGGGTTTGGTTTTTCCCCAATATCTCAAAAACTATTCAAGATAATTCAAATTTAAAAAAATATTCAAAAAGAGGAGGAAAATTTCTAAAAAAAAAGTCATCGCTCCCGGGACTGTAGGACCAATATTTATAATTTTCCCAGAGGGTTGAAAATACGCCCGAAAACGGGTCCTCCGGCTTGCGCAAGCCACGCCCCCTTCGGACCTTTAATGAATAAATATTATTTAAACTTATTAAATACGAAAATCAAAAATTGAAAAAATTCAAGCGCCTGCACGATAGATCAATGAACAATATCCGTGTTCAAAAAATTACTATCGCGATTTTTCAATAAGTTATCCATTAATTAACTATCAATTTTTTGTAGCACGAACATTAACATTGCAAGTGCGATAATTGTTAAACTATTAATCTGATATTTTTTTCCTTTCGTGGAGCTATTTTACAAAAGTCTTAGAATAGATTGCCGATGGAAAAATTAAAAAATTGTTAATTTTTGTTTGTTATTAACAATTTACTAAGGTGAAAAATTATTGGGATTTTTTTTTAGAAAATTTCTTCCTATTTTTTATCTTTTTTCAAATTTGAATTATGTCGAATAATAGTTTTTGAGATATTGGCGAAAAACCAAACCCCCTTTTTTCACTTCATTGTTTATAACTATTGCAATTTTTGCGAGCGGCCTTAGCATTTTCTCAAAAACTATCTACATGCCATTCCGAATCGAATGACACGTCAATCATAATTTTCGGAGAAGGCGAAAAAATGTTGACCTAAAAAGTACTTGTTGACTAGACTATACTCCATTGGATAAAATTAAAGATTGTGCTATGTACTTTTCTTTAGATTGTGATGGCAGTAGGCTACCGCTTGCATTTAGTGCCACAGATTAGAGGTTGACGTCATCACGAATAAAAACAAGAAACTATTTTTATTACCTACTTAAAGTCGAGATTTTTCGAAAATAATCTAATTAATACGTACTCTAATTGATCCAATTAATAAGTACGTAATCATAAAAACTAACATGACAAACGTCAAGTGTTCGAAGTGCCTGTAGTAGACACAGAGTTTGTCGTAGTAGCTTTAAATTTTCGAAGGATATTGAATCACTATAATACAGGGTGGGCAACTTTTGAAGATATACAACTTTTTTTGCCGTCGTTTTGATTTGGCGGCATGACATTACATATGACAGTTGTTTCATGAAAATTATTTTGTGTAGATACGGCAAATTTGTTATGGAGCGTATTGGACTGAACAAATTGTTTTAATTATTAAAACATTCTACTCAACCCAATCATGTATTGCGGAAATTCTAAGAAAATTGCTGCCAATTTTTGGTATAAATCACTTACCTTCGCGGCTAACAATAACTCGTTTAGTGATTAAATTTGAGCAGCGTGGCATTGTAACAGATAAAGCAGTTTTCTTACATCAAGTGAATCAGTTGGACTTAGGAACCATGTGGTTCCAACAAGTCGGGGCCACATGTCGTACGGCATGAGGCACAATCGAGACATTGAAAAGACCGTTTCCGGGTCGATTAATTTCGAGAAACGGCGACATTGATTGGCCCCCAAGATCTCCGGATTTAACAGCTCCTGACTTTTTTTGTGGTGCTATCTAAAGGGATGTGTCTAGGCTAACAGGCCAATGAATCTTCAAGAATTACAACATAATATCTGAAACACGTTACTGAAATAACACAGGAAATGTGGGAAAATGTAATGAAAAACGGTGAAAAGGGTTCACATCTGCCATGCTGCTAGAGGTGGACATTTGTCTGAAATTATTTTCCATACTGAATTGCCGGCCCTAAATACTATATTTAAATAAAAAAACTTAATAATTTTTATATTTCATAGAATAAAATTTAAAAAATAAAGTGTATACCTCTTATTTGCCCACCCTGTTTAATAAACATTTATATTTAAATTGTAGCAGTACTAGTTTTTCCTAAAGTCCTAATATTAATTAAGTCGAAGAGAGGGGAGCCCATGCTCTTATATGAGGGGTTTCAATATAATAAAAGAAGAAAAATTAAAAAAATCAACAACATAATTAGAAAATTAAAAGGTCTACAACAATCAGAATACAAGTGTCCAATCGTACCGCTTTCTAGATCGAGGCCCTGATCCAATGCCTAACGAGAGCCTCCTTAAGTGCTGGTCGAGGCTCTTGGCTATTATGCCATTGGTCGTCACTAATATCGGCACAATGACTGCTGTATCCACATCCCACATGTCGACAACCTCGCGAGCAAGGTCAAGATACCTAATTTGCTTATCTTTCTCACCTTTCACGAGGTCCTCGTCAAGCGGAACTGCTATATCAACAATCATTGCGTGACACTCTAATCGATCTATCATGACTATGTCAGGCTTATTAGCAACAATTAAATAATTGACAATATTATTATTGTCCTTATTAAAATAAAATTATGCATAAAATTCGCCTCACGATGCTCGTATGAATTGGATCTATGTAAAATTATGTACCATGAAGTATCATGTTAAAGCGGTACTATTGGACACGGTGCGTATCGTTAGGAGGTTTCTCTCTAAGAAGCCCTGCCCCAGCAGTCTCGACATTCATAGCGATCGCTTTACGACCGAATTCGGTCGCAAAGTCTCGGATTGACAGGTGTAATGTATGGAGTGACAGGACTTTGCGACCGAATTCGGTCGTAAAGCGATCGCTATGAATGTCGAGACTGCTGGGGCTGACCACCGGTAGCTTGGACCATGTTCCCGATATCGGTGGGCTACTATGGTTTTAGCGGTATTTTTTAATGTTTTTTTTTTTAATATTTAAAAATCGAACTGATATGGCTAAAGCGAAATAATAGTTTAGTAGAGAGAAAGTAGAATTCTACAAAGGAAAGATTCGCTGTACAGTTGCATGTAAGGTTACAAATCAATAATGTCATTAAATGAGATTCTATTAAGGTTCTTAATTAAATGGGTACAGTATCGCTTTTGTAATGGAGGAGAAAGGAGAATTAATGGATGATGTTCTTTGGAATCCTGTGACAAACTAATTAATTTTATTATCAATTTAGCGGCTCTGCACTGGGAGATGCAAGTTCCCATTCAGTTCAGTCGTGATCTCAATGAAGAGTTATTGCTTCAATTCAAGGATTGTATGTATCACCGTAGAAAATAGCACTACTGATTTTTGGGGTGTTGTTAAGTGGGATAGATACCAACAGTGTAAAACCAGACAATCCCGCTTACCAGCATGAGCAGAGGAAACCAAACTAACCGTGGAGGTACCTATTCTTCAGGAAACAGATTGACAGATTGATTAGAAATCAATCTGTCAATCTGTTTCCTGAAGAATAGGTTACTTAGATTTAATCTTAATGTTTATTTAGTCAAGCAAAAAGTCGTGCAAAATCCACGAGAACTTACTGCCGTCAAATTGCTTTGCAGTTTGGCAGGTGTTATGTGAATATAAAACTGTAACATTATGGATTAAATAAATATATTTAAAAAAAAGGTAAATGAGAGAATAATCTGAATAATAAGTTTGCAGCTTCGAAAGACCTGAGCTAGCTGTGTGGTGCTCGAAAAACCTCGAACTGTTCGGGCTTCTTTCAGTTTTTGACTTATAACTTCTAAAAGGTTCATCCTACGGAAAAAGTAATCATTAGAGAATGAGAAGAGCAAAGAGTACGAGCACGTCATAGCTGCTGGAAAGGGTGTCGACGTCTTGGTGCTCCTTAATGGATTGGGATCCAGCATACAAAATGTTTTTTTCCTGAAAAGTAGCAATGGTGGAACAGATTGTGCGCAGTTCATCATTCCTTCGAGGAGACTTCTCATTCCCCTCTGGAATAAAGTTGTTCCTTCACGCCTTCAGTAATTGCGACACCAAGTCTGCCATTTTCTAGCAAGAGAAAACGATGAAAGATGATAATAGGGTCTTTTAAAAACCGCCAGTCCTTCTAAGCGCGGCTACCACGTTTCTCAATCATGACGCCACTCATGAGAATATTGCCTCTGCTGGCAACAAATGTCTTGTGGCACTATATGGAGGGGAAAAAGACGACTCCCTCCACGTCTGCGTTACGGGATATTTGTCCGATCTGCTGCCAACGCTAAAATCCACCTCCCTCGTCTACCTCCAACCAAAGCGGCTGCAGCCCACTTAATGGTAATGGTACGGCTCGGAAGTCAGCTAAAACTATATTTTTTTATAATGGCCTGTGTTTGAAGTGCTATATCTCGTGTTCTTTTGGTCCTACAGAGCTACAGCCACGCTGAAATTGTATCAAATGAGTATAATCCAAAAACAGAAAGAAGTCCGAAGGTTTCGAGGTTTTTCGAGCACCTCGCTCCTGGTCATTTCAAGCTGCAAACTTGGTTTAACACTATTGGTATCTATACTAACAACATCCCAAAAAAAATTGCGTCTTATGATGTTTTAAATGACGACTATAGGATAGGAAGCGTTGATATTTAAAAAACGGACGAAAGTATAGTGCGGCTGATAAAATCCGGTTAGATTTTGGAAACATTAGACGACGAAACGTCATCAACACAATGCTGAATCTGTCTGAATCAATGTCAATCAAGACTACTTCCATAGAGATGTCAGCATAGTTGACGGGGCCCGACAGTGCCGAAGCCTGCTGGGGTAGCGGGATTGTCCGAAAGGGTTACCGGTCAGTAGTCAGTAAGAGTCTGACACTCCCCTCCGCTCCACCCAGAGCGGGAGGGCTCATTTGATGATTTCCAATCAACAAAAAAAAAAAGACTACTTTCATAGACGAGCATTCGAAACGTTACATTCTTGGATGATTCAGCGGCGTCCAAAATTAACCCAAAACTGTATTTATATTAACGCACATCATATACTTTATTTACATTAATTTTACAGTGGCTCGCTGTGGTGTCGTTAGCTATTCTGTACAATATGGTCTTCGTGATTGGTCGAGCAGTCTTTTGGGAGCTGGACAAACTGACGATGCTCTGGTTTGTGCTGGATTATCTGTGCGATGCTATATACCTTATCGACACCGTTGTGCACGTCCACGAAGGTACGTAATACTTTAGCATAATTATTACCCACTCAATGTTTGAATTTTCTTGTTCATATTGTGTTCAAATATTTTAATTTTATTATATTTATTTATTTATTTTAAAATACATAGGGATATGACATAATTATGATTTGAGTACAAAAAAATAAGCAGTACGCTTATTTTTTAAGAAATTTCTTCCAGCAGACCTGCGATATATTATGTTATGAGATTAGCAGATCATCAAACAAAGTACATCGGTATTTAATTATCAGTTTGGATATACTTAAATTAATCGTGTCTTAGGTACAACTTTACGTACTTTCCCGATTGTTAAAATGGAATGCAACCATGATACAAAAAAGTCACCAGATTTCTGTCAACGACAAGTTTTGTGTGTGTCTTTGTACTTTAACTCATTTTTTCCCCGGGCTTCTGAATTGAGAATTTGTCCAACTCTTTGGAATTGAAATCCTTAAGGCCGTGGATCCGAGTAGTCATGGTGTGTACTTTACTACTGTACTACACTGTATTAACTATCAGTAATTTTCCTACAATGACGTCAGCTTTTCCTATTTGACACACTGTCTGAGACTTTTTCGATGAGAGATGACCATAGTTACCTAACTAATAAGTGAAAAATTAAAAACTATTTACAAAAAAAAAAAAAAATTACAAGAAACAAAAACGAGAATGAAAAACCCAAACACTGTAATGTTTTTTGAAAGTCAGTTGTTTCCGTTTTTCACGTTTTAATTGTTGCACCAACTACCCCACACAAATTAGCATACCCTTGCTAAATAAATAACAGTAACAGGAAGATAAATCATCAACAAACACAAACTCCGCCAAATGAAAAATAGGCACGTAAATCCTCCTAGTAATCACGGCAAAATCCGTGTACATACCATGAATAAGAAAAAAATAACTCGCCGAATGCCTAACCTCCTCTTTTTTCCACGGCCACGTCACTGACGTTGCGCATGAAATGAAAAAAATATAAAAGGGACTAGATCATAAATTACGGTACGCGAAGTTATCTATACGAATAATAAAGCTGAAGAGTTTGTTTGAACGCGCTAATCTCTAAAAGTACCAGTTGGATTTGAAAAATTATTTTTGCATTATATATTTTGAGAATCCTAAACAACCAGAAAGATAGAAAATATGTAATAAAAAATATCCAATGTGGTTTGAACAAATTTATGAGAAATTGTGTGAACCAAGTTTGATTGGATCCTCGAAATTGGTATCAAGAGAGGAACAAAGCCAAGTGCCTTTGTATGCTTTCTTAGGGGAATGGTTGGACAAATTGGTTTTTACTGGTGCGACATTAGTTTTCGCCGTGAGCAAAGTTACATAAACGCTACCGTCAGTATCGACTACCCGTACATAAACTACCGCAGCGTATGCTGATATTGACGCGTCGCAAAATCCATGCCAGCCAACCTGCTTGTCGCCGGGTTTCATGTCCAACCATCGAGGTATTGAAACTTCCGTTAAACCTTTCTGATAGCCCGATTCTTTAGGAGGCTATAGGTATTTTAACATCACTAATAAAAAAAAAAAATAGTCAAAAATAACGCTATAACAGCGAAAGCTAAGAAATATCGCAGACGGGCGATGCGATGCGACCGGGTCTGTCAGGGTTCAAGAATTTCACGCTGACGAAGTCGCGGGCAGAAGTATAAATATAATTCGTCATAAGTTGTATGACGTTGTCAAGGATGTAGGTAAAATAGTACCTAAAACTTGCCTTAAACATAATTATCATTCAAACTGATCAACAATTAAATACCGTGGTGGTACACAGTTATCATAGTAGTTTTAGTTCTAAGCATAGATCCTTGGTTCGATCCCCAGCACCCTAATTGCGTAACTCACAATCAATCAGAATCGGTTTAATTTTGACAGTTCAACAACATTCATTGCGTTATTTACGTGTTGAGCAGACTATATGAAGGTAACCTTTTTCGAACTTATGAAGCAAAGGATTAGCAATATCCTTCAAAATGATTCAGATTGAGATTGATTGTGTGTTTTGCAATTAGGGTGCTGGGTCAGGCCAATTGTTATGCCCGGTTTCACTAACTCTACGCAACACCTAAAAAAGTAAAGCCGAATAAAAGCGCACTGTTGAATGTCTAACTCTCGGCGCTAATAAAATCGAACAGTGCACTTTTATTACGGCGTTTAGGCGCCGCGTAGTGTATGCAGATACGAGCATTAATGAGTTTTACATTAGAAATTTCCCAGCAGCAGCATGGAGTTAAGTATGTTTATATATATATGGCTCAGTCTAATTAATAATTTGTAATTATTACTTTCTTTGCTAAGCGATCACAAAGCGAAAACTGCATCAAGCGAATGTTGAAACAAAATGACGATGTTTTTGCTTTACAAACAAATATTTCAAGAGGGCTTTAGTTTCTATATGAAATCCCATGCTGGAATTCTGAAATCCATCCATTCCCTCTTGACATGGTTTGTAGTATTGTTTGTCAGTAAAACCCAAACTAGCAACGGCTTTGCAATTGAAACTGCGTAATATACACGCTATTAACTGATGTTACTTTACTATAATTATGTGTTTAAATGTTTTACAGATTGCTTTGATTTTATAGGTGTATCTACATGAAGAGCATTTTCATTTACTAATCCGTGCACCTGTATTTTAATTTATTCTGTTCGTTCACTTCAAACAATATATTAGTTAGTAGGGCCAGGAGAAACAGCGAGCTGCACTGAAATCGTGCTTCGCATTACATAAACACCCCATTCATTCGCTGTCGTCAACACCATTCAGAAGAAGTCGCATTGAGATTACATTTGGACAAACCTCATCATCACACTTCAGTTATGTGACGTAGCTTTTAAACTAATTATTTTGAACGAAAACATCCTATTTCTTTTAAACTAGTTCATTAGCATTATGATGGAGGCTAATTTAGAAGGACATAGTGCTATTACTTTCATTGGCAAGTTCATATATGAAAATTCTCCAAATATTTTTATTTTAGGTAGAATTTTAGTTTACTTATGAATTTGAATTATTGATAAAACTGCATTTTAATATATTTCGACCAATCCGAGGTATAGGGAAAAAGACACTACACCATGTCGATAACTACGCATACATTCGAACTACCTCATTAAGTGTGCAATTATTATTACAGAAAAATAACGATGAAATAAGCAGAGATAATGTGATATATTGTTGACATTATGGGATTTTAGTATTTTTAGATGTATGGTTACTGTGTATTCACTTATATTGAAATAACTTCAACGTTATTACTTTACTTGTCTAATGTTCTAATAAATGGAATATAGATACAGAAATACTTGATTTTGAAATCAGATATTGAAAGTTGGAATCCGGTTCAAATACGAATCTACGTACATTACTTGAAACTAAATGTGCGAAATAGGTATACAAAACAAACACCTTGTAAAACGGTTTTGTAAACATCAATTGAAATAAAATGAGGTGACCTGACCGCGTCCTTCCGAAGACATTATAACCAGAACAAGGCATGTTCTGGTTAGCTGCAAGAGTGTAGTACCTAATGAGTGGAATTATTAGGTAAGGGAGTGATCAGGGTATGTGTGTGAGTTGTTATATGAGGTAATAGGGAATGAGTTGTATGTGTCGTGGTGTCTGGGTCGCGCATTATATAGGCAGGTTTCAGTCTATCGATCGATACTGTGACCTATACGTTTAACAATTACCTTCAATATTTTATCTCCTCGCTAAATAACCTTTTAAGGACCTAGGGGCTAAAGAGATCCAGGCAGTGTCATAAAAAATGAAGGCGTGTGAAGATGTGGCCAAATATTTCAAATAAAGGGAGTGCAACGACCACCATGATATGTCGCTGGAGAAGGTTGGCAAGTTATTTGCAAAACTTCGAAGACACGTAACGTGATCAGTGACGTCAAGGTCTCCTTGATCTTCTGAGTTAAGGAAATTTCCTGGAAGTCAAAGCGGTTCCCTATAAATCAGCTCTGCTGCTGATGACTTTAGGTCCTCTTTGTAAACGCTACGTTCACCCAATTGCACAAGGAGAAGGGACTCGATCCAGAATTTCAGCTGCCGATGAGACCTCTCCACTAGCGCATTAGGGGCCAGATGATAAGTAGTAGTCATTTTGTGCTGAAAACTAACTATTTGCGCTAAATAGCTTAACAGTGCCGATTGCCTCTCACGGCCTGTAGCGACATTGGAGGGGCAGCCAAAATGAAAAATCCACTCGCTGAGAAGAGCTGTAGCTATTGTCTCGGCCGTAATATCCTGTTAGGGTATTGCCTCAGGCCATCGCAAAAATCGATCGATTGCTGTGAGGCATTACTGGTTTTCCTACGATAGTGGAAGAGGACCAACGAGATTAATAAGTTGGACCGTAAACCTAGCTCGCAGAATCTTGTACACATGCCCAACGGTACTGAAACATGTCTGTACTGTAACTTTAACCGTTGACAGGCCATGACAATACGTGCCCCACTTGTGACAGTCTTTCCTAACACCAGGCCAAATTATTGCTCAGCTACTAGCTCAGCGGATGCTTTTTAGCGAATACTTAATTGCATAAGTCCTCGGAAACATAAGGCATCGGAGTGGCGCTGTTGTTGTCGTAGTACAGCTGATCGGCGATCCAGCTGACCTTTTGTTTCTGACAATTGTATTTTTGGAGAGGGGCAACAATTTGAGTATAGCTCTCCTTATGTGTGATGCTAATATTGGAAGACTCAAATCTCGTAAGCATCAATTTATAGCTATGGGATTATCACTGACAAGAAGCAGGTTGGATCAGTCTTTGGGTCACGCTCACTCACCGTATTTCATAATCAGGAATAAAATTCAAGGAAAACTGATAACCAAGACATTGGCTGGTGTGAGCGTGCTGCCTATTCGGATGCAGGATACTGTATCCCCGAGCTTAGTTCATGTTTTTGTCACAAAAAGAGCTTGACATAAAATTCTCGTCAATTAGACAGTAACTTCAGCAGTGGAAACCGTTTACTAAACCTAAACCTTGAGATTTCGTAGCAAATTGGTCGAAAGTAGAAAACAGAGAACATTTAATTGCGTACTGAAAGCCCCATCCATATATGTGTGTGCGGAGTCGCCCGGATCGTCGGCGCCCCGTGTTTATGCAGTGGTGCGTTTTAGTCGGTCACGAGATTTTCAGTGTCCCCCCGCCCAAACGCTGCCATGGCGATATTGTTGTTACACACACCAATGAATAAACATAATGTTGTTAACATGTGATATACAAAGTTGGTATTTTATCCATTGGTAGGTATCGTGATTTACAACTTTTCTCGAATAGGTATATTAGTTTTTTGAGAACTTAATTAATTCACATGGATAAACTCATACGTTTACCGATTTCTATGCAAGATTAAGTCATCATTACCTGCTCAAAAATGTCGTAGAACCGAACGAACGAACTATGTTAGAATTAGGTGGTAGGTAATTACTATAGGTACCGACTTTTAAGAAAGTAAAATAATCAATCAGATGACTGTTTTTTTAGAGCGTAGATTAAGGCTTACCAAAATAGACAACAACATTTAAACAATTGTTCAAGCTATCTGTAGGCAGGTGGGTGTGATCTGTCTTTGTATTCATATTATCATTTACATACATGTCATGAGGTAGTAGTTGCATATCGTGAGACCTATTAAAATCGACACAGTTTACGACAATGTAAGTTACGAGTATTACTTTGGAGTGAGCCCGCAAATCAACAATTTGACACCCACACGCAGAGCCACGCCTTGCGTCATCAAATTTAGCTAACGTGTGAACAAACATTCGACCCTGCCTAGTTGCTTTTTCCGCACAAATATTGCACTGCGCTTGTAAGGGCACGAATTCACGAATATTGTGATTGATTGGTTATTTCTTTATTGTTTATGGAATCGGGCGCAAAACCTTAAAAAGTTGACTTCAAACTGTATTACGCCAAAAATTATCTTCAGTCACGTTCAAGCCGCCATTCTACTTGTTGGAAATTAAAAGTGACAAGACGGTACCTACGTCAATTCCACTAGATGATCAAATTATTAGGAAAAAGATTTTTATATTCTTTCAGTTACATCATTACTATAAATCCTTTTATTTCTGGTAAACCTTATCTTTTTATGGCACACAAATTATTACATAACATTCGTTTTTACGAAGGAAGGTATGTTGTTTTTATTTCATTCACAGCACTGTTCTCACTGATTTTTCACATAGTGAAAACTCATCAAGCCCTAGACATGTTGACTGAAACTGTCGTTGAAACTTCACCACTTTCATCATTCTCATTACTCAAAAAGTAGTAGCATCTTCCAAGTTTCATGCCGGTGACGATGACGTCGCGAGCAGTCTGCGGTGTGCGCTTGGTGCAACAAACTCGTCCACTTCTTCAACGCTGATATCGCGCAGTGCCACTGCGGAAGCCGCCAACCAACGCCGCCAAAGCGACAGTATAAAAGCGCAGCTGCAGTGACGTCTAGTTAGATAATTACATATGGACTAATTAAAACACGTGTTTATTTGTTCACAGGATATCTTGAACAAGGGCTTATGGTTAAAGATTCAAAAATGCTAAGGACGCAATATTTAAAATCCGTATCATGGAGATATGATTTCATATCATTAATACCCACTGATATAGCATACTACTGGTGGAGACCCGGAACTTGTGATGATGTTAGTATTAGCCATTATTCTACTAAAAATACGCAATCTGTTTTAGTTTCGGACTAGAATATTTAGTAAACCGACAAGGATTGTTATATGAATATCAGCCAAAGTATGGCCGCGTTAGGCCCTCTTCTTCCTCTTTTCTGGGAGTATCCTGTCTCAATGAAATGATATAGGATAAAATGTAAAACCAAGTGAAAAAACCGGCCAAGACCAATAGTAGGCTAGTTCACAGTAAGAAAAACCCCTTATGAATTTCGAATTGTAGAATGTTTGTAAACAAAAAGTTTTAAAATCAATTAATAAAAATTTATTTAATAGTTTTGAAAATAATTTGCTTAAAATAAAGCCATTGGTAACGTGACAATTAACGCAAATCAGAACGCGACACATCATATAACTTCCAGACGACCGTTTCAAATTGTAAATAGAAACAAACTTTATACGTCAGACATAAAGTTTCTAAAGGAGTACCTAGTCTTGAAAGGAACAACACTGATTGGTAGTGTATCCTTTTCGCACAATGTGGCAGTATTAATCCCGTTGTACCGTATGCACCATTGACCTGCACCATCAATGGTGCAGAGGAGACTAATTAGTTACGTTTGCACCATTAATGGTGCAAACGAAACTGCATTGACAGTATGGTCTCATCTGTACCATTGAGAATGGTGCAAACGAAACTGCATTGATAGTGTGGTATTCAAAGATATGGGTATAAACTTAACAAAACTACCACGGTACGAAAGTTATAAATCGGTTGCTTATAGATGGATAAATAAAAAACAGGGAGTTAAAAAGACGGCTTATAGTGTCGGAACTGAAGTCGAAATTGGAAACAATCATAAAGTTTTCCTTTTGGCTGACTATCATCACGAACGCCAACGTGTTTTAATTTTTGCTTCGGAAGAAGCTAGAGAAATGATTAAAAACAGGAAAATATTCCTTTGCGACGGTACCTTCAAAAAGTGTTCTAAACCATTCAAACAGTTCTATGTGATCTTTTGCGGCCTAGGAAGCACCGAGGATAAAAACTTTGTGGTGCCGGTTGTTTATATACTTTTGGAAAATAAAAAACAGGAAACATATATTCTAATGTTGGAAATGATTAAGTCGCAAATTAAAGAATGGAACCCTTCTAAATTTATATCGGACTACGAACAATCGTTTATCGGTGCCGTAAGAAGTGTTTCCTTTGTCAAAGCTTCATGGATGTTATTACCATTACCAAAACCAAATATGGAGGAAAGCAAATCGTCTTAGGTAATTTAAAGAAGGTAATAATATCAAAATTAGTAAAATCGTATCTCTATGCACTGCCTCTTCTGCCTGTACCAAGTATTGATGATGGATGGGATGACATAGTTTCGGAAAATGATGTTGTGGAAGGAGATGTTAATATGCAAAAATGTCTAAATTACGTATAAAGATTTTGGATGCCCAAGAAGACACTGGTGCTGTTTCGGTGAGCGGCAACGTACGAACAACGTCTGTGAGGGATGGAATGGGTATATTAATAACTGCTTCAAAAGAAGACCTCCGACTGTAAATAAATGCTTAGCTGTGCTTAAGCAGGCTTGCCGCTTTTAATGCTGTTAACGCATTAACAACATACCCATATAACACCAGGGCAAAACACGTCAAGAAACGTAATAAATATGTATTGCATGTACAAATGCAATTAATTAATGGCGACATTGATGTGCCGTTATTTTTAGAAAAGTTAAGGTAAACTCAGTGTTCTTGTTCTAAAGTTGCCATTTTTAATTTTAGGCAACAATAAAATATAAGTGTTTGCGTGGCGTCATTATTTTTATATTATTACATGAAGTAGTTGTGGATTTTTTTTGTAAAACATAATATTGTTGTTGCTTTTTTGGTTGTTTATTTATATTAAAAAGTGGTTCCGCACACAAACAAAATACGACCTATTATTGGTTTTTATTTTACATATGACTAGGAAAGTATGGTGAAGTAGTTGTATTAATACAACATTAATACAAGATTAATACAACTACTTCACCATACTTTCCTAGTCACTAGTCTCCTCTGCACTTTTGATGGTGCAGGTCAATGGTGCATACGGTACAACGGGGTATTAATCTACTAAATTAGTAGAATTCAGTCATATTTTGTGTACGGGCATTAAAAAATTGGAAAATAGAAAACGTCTACCAACGAGTGTCAAAGTAAACATAAACACAAATACCTAATTATTTGTATACTTTGTTATTAATTTAGACTGCCGAATATTATAATACTCTAACAGAAGTAATAAATAAAGTGTGTGTGCAATACTGTAAAAAAAACTTGCAGATTTGACAGAATTAAATAAATTAACCTCGAAGCGCCAACACCATGACAGTACGCGTTTGACAATCCAAAGTAAAAAAATGGTTTTAAAAATAAAAATTTGTTGTTAATTTAATAAGTATTTCCCTGAAATATTCATATTTTATGGAAAATACATCACAAAGTACATTATTATTTGGTTTCTTGACTGTCAACTACCCTATGATTGTCACTCACTGTAGTTTTTGGGGATCTGGCTTATGGTTAACGAACCCAATTTATTTATTTATTTTAAACTTGTAGACCACTGGACAACTTTTCGTGTCCAGACGAATGGCACCAAAAAGAGATCTTTTCAAGGTTCCATAACCTCTAGTAGGTCACTTTTCCGAAGCTCTTAAGGTTCGGAACGATAAAATTGTTATAACTTCTGTAGTAGTAGTCGTCATACACCCGGTTTCTGAATTTAGAATTTAAAGTTGAGAACTTGTCAAACTCTTCTTTATTACTTAAGGTAAAATCCAAAATGCTTTTGCAAGAACCATTCGTTTTGAATTTCGCGGGCTACATTAAAGTAGCCCTTAATTCTAATGTTTCTCAAGTTCTCAACTTCCCAATACAGAAACCAGGTGACACTCTTATTAGTTTTTGGGATATGCATGTTGGAGACACGATGCCGAAAAGAGGCGTAAATTCTGGTAATCTCCTTTAAAAATGAGCCATTATATTAAGGATGGCTCTATATCTAGGGTCAAGACAGTTCGTCCTTAAAATACAGGTAAGTCTTAAAGTTTCCTCGACAATAGGCGCAGGGTCAGTAAGTCATGACAAGCAGAAAATTGTGGAACTAATAAAATGAGGTGAGCGAACTCCAAGTTCGAAGTGGACTATTTAAAAGAAAATAATGCACTTTGCATCACTATTTAAACCAATAGCAAATGCGTAATATTCCACAGAAACATTCCTTAACTTTTTTATTACCTAAGTGTCAATATTGGTTGTTCCAGAAACGTTTGCCCTGCCCTGTTATTGTTCGACTCAATCGACTATTTCGCCTTCCTCGAATGTGGGAGTGGTTCGATCGCACTGAGACTGCCACTAGTTATCCAAATGCCTTTAGGATTTGCAAGGTTGGGAACGTGTTACATAATAAATCCTTCCCGTTTTTATAACCAAGTTATTATTAACATTCCTATTTGCTTCCAGGTCGTAATGGCAATTTTGGTGCTCATTCATTGGAACGCCTGTCTATATTTTGCCATAAGTTATGCAATTGGATTCGGCTCAGACAATTGGGTGTACAATATAACTGGAGCCCGTAACGAAACATTGGCACATCAATATATTTACAGCTTTTATTGGTCCACTCTGACTCTTACTACTATTGGAGAAACTCCACAGCCGGAGATTGATGCTGAATACCTATTTGTTGTCGCGGACTTCTTAGCTGGTGTTTTAATTTTTGCCACAATAGTCGGGAATATCGGATCAATGATTTCAAATATGAATGTCGCCAGGGTAGAATTTCAAAATAAAATGGATGGTGTAAAACAGTACATGGCGTTCAGGAAGGTTAGCGGGGAACTTGAAGCCAGAGTAATTCGTTGGTTTGCTTATACTTGGGCACAAAGCGGAGCACTTGATGAAGAACATGTCTTATCTTCCCTGCCTGACAAACTTAAAGCAGAAATTGCTATTCGCGTTCATTTGGATACTTTACGTAAAGTGAGAATTTTCCAAGATTGTGAACCTGGATTATTAGAGGCATTGGTATTAAAACTGAAACTTCAAGTTTTCAGTCCAGGTGATTACATTTGTCGAAAAGGAGACGTTGGGAAAGAAATGTACATTGTGAAACGCGGAAGACTTCAAGTGGTGGCCGATGATGGTAAAACTGTATTAGCTACTTTGAGCGCTGGCTCTGTTTTTGGAGAAGTGAGTGTACTAGAGATAGCTGGTAATCGTACCGGAAATAGAAGGACAGCTAACGTGCGAGCCTTGGGCTATTCTGACTTGTTTTGCTTGGCAAAAAGAGATCTTTGGGAAGCACTCGCTGATTATCCAGATGCCAGAGCGACACTCACTGAACGAGGCTGTCAGTTATTGAGGAAGGTTCGTAAATAATATGTCACAGTAGCAGTGACAAACAAACATAATAATAACCACACAAAGTATAACCCCACGCATAACCGTATAAAAATAAGCACAACATATAACCATATAAAGTATACCACTATTTAAGTAATATTCATACACACATATATACAAATATATACAATTCTTTTGAAACTACAGGATGGCTTGCTTGATGAAGCTGTCTTCGAAAATGCGCAAACAACTCAACAGAGCATGGAAGAAACTGTACATAAATTGGAAACTACCGTTGATATGTTGAATAATCGCTTACAAGGACTACTTACAGACGTCGGCGAAGAACAGGCTAAAATAAAACAGAGAATGAGCAAAATTGAATTGAGGTGAGTATTATCACAACTGCAAAATAATTCTTAAGATAGAGGGGATTCAATGCCAATGCCGTTGCGATTATTTGTCTCTTTTCTACCCCATGTATTGCGGACCATTGCGAATGTGTTTTGTTTGCTTTATTTAACAGACCTTTAAATTACGAAAATTTTCAGGGTTTTGGAAACAGAAGACGAAGATACTGACTCTGATGACATGACATCGTTAGCAGCTTCAGATTTAAGGAGCGATATTGGTGGTTACAGTGAGTTACCCATGATCTCGGCGTACAATACCTCCATGCATCTGCTGACGCACCCTATGCCCGTGCGTGAACGTGGCCACTCGCTAAGTGTAGAAAGGTCATCCGGATTACTGAATCGAGCTCCGGAGCCACGCAGCAAATCCCTTCGTTTGAAACGGCACCACAAAGACACTTCTAAATAAACAGTAGTAATTAAGTGTTAATTAACGGTTAAGAACCTTGATACGCGAAGGGAGTTAACAACGTTTAAGAGGAAAATTCCAAATTGTAAAAATGTAAATTATTTTTGATACCACAGTATTTAGGGTTTTTACATATTTGATATTGAAATTCAAAATTTGATCGGGACTTAAGTTATTTGTTTTAATTAAATATACTCGTATTTGTATCAAAACGATACACAATCAAAATCATTTTTACAACTTTTCGGAGTATTTTCAGAAATACTAAACATTTATCTAATATAAGTTGACAAAGTTGGTTAATTAACAATATTTGTTGTGAGCATTTTAAAAGAATCTGATGTTAACGGGAAGTGGCTGCGATAGGTGCGTTTAAAATACACAGGATATAACTAAATGTTTCAGAATATGAAATGTTAGATTTACTTTTATTGTATGTATGTATGTAGGTATGCATTTATAACATAGGCTTAAGAAATTTTTCATATTCCCAATTAAGATGTGATCCAAATATTGTAGTGTTTGAAATGTATGCCATAACTAATTTTAACAATGTTGTTTTTTTAATGTAAGATTAATCATTTATATGTGTCTATTATTCTCAATTGTTTTTTTTAAATTCATACATTCATAATAATATCATTAAAGTAACTGTCGAACATTTCAAAAACAATGTTTAATATATTTAAGGTTCAGAATTCACATCAGAGATAAATCCGAAATGTTACGGAGGCTGCAGGCGGAGTATTAAAAACCCAAATTGCTAACAATCAATTCATTTGGAATTAGAAATTACATGATATTTATAAACGCTGAAGTCAACACCTTGTTGACTACATACGTTCAAACTTGTAAGCGAAGTGCCGTCCTCAATGATGCGGTGTAGTTGAGCGTTGAGCGGAGTCAGAATATCAGGGCCGGGCCGCATTTCCGTGTCCTAGGCAGTTGTTTGTTATTACGTTCAAATGTGCTTTTTAAACCGTCAGCAATTCTTATAATATTGTTTCGTGATATAATAAAATGTACCTATATATTGCTATACTTACATCATATTATTTTGTTGCGCATCTCGCCCCTTTTTTCCTGATAGAATCTGTTAAGTTCAAGGCGCATTCAAGAGGCACCGTCAGCGCACAGAGACTTTGACACAGCATTAATAGGTACCTAGGTTAGAATGACTAATAACGCGCACCAAGCCGTCATGATTGCCATCATGTGCGCTAGGTAGCAGATTCGTGCTCATACTACATTTTTGGCTTGACTAGCGTACAAGGCTTCACGCGTTTTATCGTAACATTTTATTAACCCAATCGAGTGCCTCTCGAAAGATATCACGTTATTAGCCTATATTTGTGAACTTATCATTGATTTCTCGTGTATGTATTCAGTAAATATTATGGCAATAATCAAAAAAAAAAATGTAACTTTCAAGTCATAAATTATGAATTTTAATTCTGATGTTGTAACTTTTTAATTAAATAATTGATACAATTCTGATGATATTATGAAAACTTAGTTATAATGATTGTGTACTAGTAATTTATATCTATATTTCAAATCTGTAGGAAAGAAGATAAGGTTTTATGTAGATAATTTTAAATATTCCAACTGTGTCCAAATTTGATAAATATTAAACTACTCAATGCCGACTTTCATTTTAAAGCCCAAAAAGCTAACGTAGACAATGGTTTTACTGTAATTTATCTACAGGTAGGTATCTACTACTAAAGACAGCAACAAGATTCCTGAACAACACCTATTAACAAATATATGTTCACAATTATTGTGCACTACAAATACATATAAGTTCATGATAAGTCAATACAACATACATCGTATTTTATAAGCATAAATCTAGGCGACTATTTCGCTACAAACATTTTACAAAATATTCTAAGAAATGTCCAAATATTCAATAATGTGCATTTAGTCTAATTTTTATTTAAAAAAATCAAATTGTTTCTACGTGTGTCACATTTAAATTTTCAACAAATTAAAGTGCACATTTACATCATACAATTTTCTACATTGATCACTACACGAACTTTATATTACAGTCAATAATTCCATAATAATTCACGCATGGTGCTTATGATATTCTAGTCTTGTGTTTCCCTCCAACTTTACATAAAACATTTCGAATAAGGTGCTGCATTAGATACGAGACTTGAGGACGCTTCTTCCTTTACGCCAACTGCCAAAGAAATACTGTTTATTAATGTTTTATTAGGAAAAGGTATTGGTGATCTATGTAAAACGTAAGAAGCAAAGCATACAAAAATGCTAAGGGCCACGCCACACGCCTATGAATCTTGTGTGCATTTGAGACGCAACGCAAACCAGAAACGTTCTGGCGCGAGTCAACTCGCCAAGTTCTGTTATTAAAATTAAGCTAGTTCCTAACGGTGCAGACAAGTGTATTATATTACAAAGATTTTCAAAAGAACACGTCAACATGCCACTTTACTGAAACCAACGCACCGCGACCCGGCGGCGGGGCGGTAGCGCGCCGCTTTTGTGTGCGAAGCTCCTTACTCTTATCTGCCAAATATTATCATGAGGTGACGAACTGTTAAAGCATTGATTTTTATAGCTCACTGGTAAACAGAACAGAACAAAATAAAAATGAAACCATGATGTATATGTATAAATTTGGTCACGTGCTCACGTGACCAAATATAAACTAACAAGTTGTCTCCAATTAACTTTAATCGTAAGTTGGAAATAATGTTTATTAACCATGTAATCCTAGATAAATGACAGTCACGATAATACTGTACCCAATTCGGTGTTATGGTAGAGACCTGCAGCACAAAAGTAAAAAATAACTAAAGCATCAGCAACTTAAGCTGATAGCTTTAGTTATTTTAGTGGTAAAAAGTGGTGAAATAAGCTGAATAGATAATTCTACCACTCCACCACTACTTTCTACCACTTATCTTTATTTGTCTTATTAGGTTTCGTATTTTACCTTGAAGTCTAATCACAAAAAATCAACCTGTATGATAGATATCCTTTGTATGTTTTATCAGTTCCTAAGTATCGTCATTTTATTTTCCTAAACTTTTCTCATGGTTGACTTTCGGTGTATCATAATATTTATCAGTACGTTACTCGTGGTATGTCAGTGTAGCGTTCAAAACCCAACTACCGGTGCCTCGCCAGTTAATTAATTATCGATTTTAGCCCAGCGGCGCACTAACGAACATTTCCGCCGCAGGCCCTAGGATGTGATGAAAACCTGTCAAGCGCAAAGGCCGGTTAGCCTAAGATAATTCAATTTGCCTATTCATGCCCACATAAATTAGTATCTACGAGGGTGAATCAAAAAGTTTTTAGAATTGCATATACATAAAACCTTTTTGGGAGAAGTTCGATATTCAAATTAAAGAGTGTCAAACACACAATATTTATGCAAACTGTCACTTCTTTTCGTCAGTTCGTTCGCACGTAATAAATTGTTTTGTGCGAGTTGCTAAAAACCCTAAATTATGGATATAAGTGAGTTAGTCAAAATATCTCAGTTTGAAAAAAATGTCTACGAAGGAAATTTTTTCGGACATTCAGCAGACATAATGGGGATGATGCTGTACCCTATTCTACGGTTGCGTACTGGGTGGCTGAATTTAAAAGAGGTAGATCAAGCTGTAAAGATGACCCGCGTTCTAGGCGGCCTTCAACCTCCGTTCCGGAAGAAAATGTCAAAAAGGTTGAGAATCTGCACCCTAATTGCAAATCTCAGCTATATGTTTTATAGTTATTCTTCTGTCTTCCAAAACCAGCACCCTAATTGCGTAACACACGATCTATCGGAATCGGTTTCATTTTGACAGTTCAACAACTTTCATTGCGTTATTTACGTGTTGAGCAGACAAATTTTTCGAACTTATGAAGCAATGGATTAGCAATTTGCTTCAAAATGATTCAGATTGGGATTGATCGTGTGTTACGCAATTAGGGTGCTGGGTCAGGCCAATTGTTATGCCCGGTTTCACTAACTCTACGCAACATCTAAAAAAGTAAAGCCGAATAAAAGCGCACTGTTGAATGTCTAACTCTCGGCGCTAATAAAATCGAACAGTGCACTTTTATTACGGCGTTTAGGCGCCGCGTAGTGTATGCAGATACGAGCATTAATGAGTTTTACATTAGAAATTTCCCAGCAGCAGCATGGAGTTAAGTATGTTTATATATATATGGCTCAGTCTAATTAATAATTTGTAATTATTACTTTCTTTGCTAAGCGATCACAAAGCGAAAACTGCATCAAGCGAATGTTGAAACAAAATGACGATGTTTTTGCTTTACAAACAAATATTTCAAGAGGGCTTTAGTTTCTATATGAAATCCCATGCTGGAATTCTGACAGAAGATCACTATAAAACATATAGCTGAGATCCTAAAGATATCATTTGGTAGCGTTCAATCCATTTTAATTGTTTCACTGGGGTTCAAAAAAGTGTCGGCAAGATGGGTGCCACGAATGGTAACCGACGAAAACAAAAAGCGACGTTTGGAAATTTCTAAGCGTAATCTCGAAATGTTCCAACGTGATTCGGATATTTTTTGCCGTCGCATTGTCACTATGGATGAAACGTGGGTCCACCATTTCGATCCTGAAACTAAGAGACAAAGCATGTCTTGGAAACGACCATCCTCTCCATCCATTAAGAAATTTCGAGTTGCTCCTACCGCTGGCAAAGTTATGGCCTCAGTGTTCTGGGATAGTGAAGGAATCCTTTTGATTGATTACATTCCAAAAGGCCAGACGATTACTGGACCCTATTATGCAAATTTAATCCCGAAAGTGCGTGAAGCGATTAAAGAAAAACGTCGTGGAAAACTATCGTTGGGCGTGTTGTTTCTTCAAGAGAACGCTCCTGCTCATCGATCGGAAGTTGCGCTCAACGCAATCCGCTGTGCTGGCTTCAATCTCCTTGACCACCAACCATATTCTCCGGACTTAACCCCAAGTGATTTTCACTTATTCCCAAAATTAAAAGAGGACATTCGTGGAACAAAATTTTACGATAATGACGCGGTTATGGCTGCCGTAGAGGAGTTTTTCGAGGGTCAAGAAAAACATTTTTTTTCACAAGGAATAAAGAAGTTAGAAACGCGTTATTCTAAATGCATTGCATTTGAGGAGATTATGTAGAAAAATAAAATATTTTTGTTTAAGTCTTTTTATTTTTTAATATTGATTCCAAGAATTTTTTGATTCACCCTCGTAGTATCTTTCTTAGTTATTCTATACACATTTAATAATACCTGTAATACCTACGTACATACATTTAGATTAGAGAGAGATTAGGTAGTTATTTACCAACAGGGGATTTCCCCTTTAGATCGGTACTTAATGGTACACTTATTGCAAAAGTTACTACATTACAATAATGTCTAAAAAACATCAAAAAGCACTTGGTGGAAAAACACTATTTATTTTTATGAAACAACAACATTTTTTGTTTGCTAATTAGGTACCTACTATAATACAAAAAATCACCGGGTTGCACTCCGGGAGTGCCAGCAGAAGTGAAAACATGAATATTAACATTGTGCATTTTTTATATTTTGGAATGCGGTCTACTCTCCCTCCGTCTTACGAATTTTCGATCAGGTCACGTGTCCTGATGCGAGTTTAACATTTTTTAACCATCACAACAAAAGTGCACAACGCCGCTAAAGAAGTTTTCACTTAAAAAAAATATGAATTTAAATGCTTACTACTGAAGATCGAGGCACGAGACATACTAAAAATCTAAATAAGTTCACCTTTAAATGTGGTTCTTCCATACACAGCTAAAAACGACACTTACCGATAACCATTACTACTGAATAAAATCAAATAAGTTACGAAGTAGTGATACAATGTTAAAAGTCAAGTCCCACAGACTTCGAAGCTCTGTCTGTGATTCGTGAAATACGGTCCCGGACACTAGGCGAGGCGACACGTCACAACTATATAACTTTCAATAATCTAACCATTGCAATATCGGGGTTTCAAATAGTCGTATTTATTACAAAAGTTGATAAACAAAAAGAATTGCATTACTATAAACAAGTGATCTATGCAAAAAAATATTCACCATCGGGCCAGAACGAGAAGCGAGCACTTGTTGCATCTGATGACGTGACAGCCTCATGGCGGCGAGTTGGCGAGAAACTGCTAGACGGCACGTAACTTTGATTTGGACTTGGGGATCCACCTGTAAGACATAATATTAAGGAAATTTTAAGAGATTATCATTTTATGCATAGATACACAACAGGACCAACTTGTCTAAGTTGATCAAAGTCACCTTGAATGATTAAGTACAGCACTAAACTAGAAATACCATTTTGAGTGCAATACGTACGTTTTTTTATAATTCCGTTATGCCTACATAGTGCCGAAAATGGTTTGGTAATTTGACTTTTACCTTGATATGGGTCAATTCTTTATCTTATTTGCTACATTTTCGACGCCGCTAACTAAAGATGAAAACTACGTTGTTTTCTGAGTACTTGAGACAGCTAAAAGTAGGTGTGTCCTGGGTTCGATCCCCGGGTCGGGCAAAGTGTTAATGAGTTTTTCCATAGTGGAAAATCTGTGTACCTACTGTCAATGTTGTCTGGCAAAGATATCCTTAACTCATGCATGCTGTGTGCCCCGTGACAGTATAGCGATATCTCCATTTTACTTTATTGAAACCTACCTAATAAAATAAAACTGTGTTTCCGTCCCCATAATATGTAAAGCATAGCATAATCAGCCTATAATGTTCCCAATGCTGGGACACAGGCCTCCTCCTCCTCCTCCTCCGCTTTGAAAAGAATTTTTGTTTGGAAAACAGGGAAAACAAATATTGTCAGGCATTATTATAGGTAGGTAGCTACCCACCTATAGTAATGCCCGACAAACAAGTGCAACCTGCAACGTCGGTAACACGTTCTATACAAGATCTATACAAACTATCCATTGTACCTAAAAAGAAACAACTCGCCCTTATTCCTCCCATTCCCTATATAGCAACAAAGAAGAATTCATTCGTGTACATGGAGGCTGAATACCCGAAGTACAGTAGCATCCATATCTGTGAAAAGAAGACAAGTCATCAGGTCCAGACGACGCCCGATTATATCCAAGAGATCATCATCAACCAAGGTCTACCTGCCGATTGACCAAGATTTCACTCTCCAAAGAAGCAGTAGAACTACTGGATGATCATCACCACTTTCTCTGACTGCCTCAACCAACCAAAGTACAATTATCCTCCGGCAGAAAGGACTTTAACATTTTACAAGGAAGTTATCTCGTCACCATCCCCATGGACTGCTACTTGCAAACAGCAGAATTCAGAGCCATTAACCTGTGAACCGAGTCATTAACCTGTGAACCTGGAAGAACTTCACCGCATCCAGAACGCCCTTGCAAAGTCCTCAGTATACGCCGAGCGCATAGAAACTGCATCGACGACATTCGTCCAGCCACGAGCCGCCGACGCAGCGAAATTCCGACATTAGCTATTAGTTATTTTTATATATTTTGTCATTTTCGCCATTCTATATTCTTGCCATTCTATATTATTAGTTATTTCCCTTTAAATAAATTAGTTTTAAAGTAACTTTGGTTTTTTTTCGATCCTCCGTTTGCAATTTACGGAATTTAGGTATGTATTACGAAGCTATCATTAGGAAAAACACGAAATTAAATTATCCCCGGGGGCCTTCCGCAAACTTCATGACTTCACGCACCGCACGCAAATCCTCTTGGCTTTAATGACAACGCTATTCATTAATACAACACATTCAAGTACGCAACACACAGCATTAGCAACCTCTAACGCTTCTCTCATGAACTCATATGAAAATGTGCCTCTAACAGTTTGCATGAACAAATTGTTAGAGACACACTTTTCCACGTTCACATTTTTGGCGAGACTACGTATACAAGTGTTACCGACCTGTCAATAGAGGGCGCTAATTTTATGAATCCCTCATTTTCATTTTTGGAACGAAGTTCTCTAACGGAGTTTGCGGTAGGAGTAAACTTGGAAAAACTGTCACGACACGAAAAAGCATTATACACCCGTCCATTCGAATTTTTTTTTTGGGAGTCAGTTCAAGAGAGATTTGTATAGATAGGTTTCATGGTTTTCGAGGATGCTGAAGACGATAGTGAGGTCAAAACGAAAATCCAAGATGACGGCTACAAAAATTTTCAAAGTTTTCGTCATGGGTATCGTCATGGTTTTCGACGGTACTTGCCCGTGGTCCCATGGGCCAAAGGGGTACCATGGGCAAATTATTTGGCCCGTGGTACCTCCGTTAATCGCCAAATACATTCTTACTTACTTACTTAATGCATTAAGTGACCTGATAAAAAAAACCGGTCAAGTGCTAGTCGGACTCACGCACTGAGGGTTCCGTACAAATTTGTAACTACAATTTTCGGATTTTTACCTTTACTTGTGCTACATGACATTGGTTTTTGCCAAATTTCATAATTCTAGGTCAACGGGAAGGACCCTACAGGTTTTGATTCCCTTGCCAGTGTCAAGATATGCGGCATAAACGGAACATAAACGCCCGTATCTATTGATTTCGATTACCTAGACGTTTGATTTTTTCACTGCTTCAGGATTGCTACCCTGAGTATTTCATTTTAACTTGATAAGTCCATGCGTTTCTGAGAACAAGGACCTTGACAGACAGACGGACAGACACACGGACAACGAAGTGATCTTATAAGGGTTCCGTTTAAAATAAATTTGTGTCACATAGGTAAGAAATGATGATTGCGTCCACTCCTTGCCCTTAATATACGAGTATGTATTTTGAATTTCAATTTCATTAACCCCCGACGCAAAAACGACGGGGTGTTATAAGTTTGACGTGTCGGAGTGTGTGTGTGTGTGTGTATGTCTGTCTGTGGCATCGTAGCTCCCGAACGGATGAATCGATTTTAATTTTGTTTTTTTTGTTTGAAAGGTGAATTTGTCGCGAGTGTTTTTAGTTATGTTTGATGAAAATCGGTTCAAGATGACCGCCGCCACAAAATGGCGGATTACATATTTTTTCACAACTCCCTCAATATGGGTATTAAATGAAAGGGCTTGACTAGTAGAATACTATACACTATGATAAATTTCAAACCCAAGATGGCCGCCATCACAAAACGGCGAATTACATTTTTCTTTTCACAACTCCCTCAATATGGGTATCAAATGAAAGGACTTGAGTAGTAGAATAATCTACACTATATTATTATTGAAACCGAAATGAACACTTAAAATTAAAAAAAAAATTTTTTTGTCTAATCAATGCCCTAAATTGATGAGGAAGAGATCTATGTTTTGGAATGGGCAACTAGCTTCAACTTTCTGACTAACTGACCGACTATTTAATTCTGACAATTCAAAAGAGCCTGTAAAATTGTTTTTATTTAGCTTTTAGTACATTATTTAATACACTATTATTACCTTTATTTTTTAACCCCCGACGCAAAAACGACGGGGTGTTATAAGTTTGACGTGTCTGTGTGTGTCTCGTCTGTGGCATCGTAGCTCCCGAACGGATGAACCGATTTTGATTTTGTTTTTTTTTTTGTTTGACAGGTGAATTAAGGTATCTGCACACAGCGGGCGGGGCGGGGCGGGGCGGGACGGGACGGCGACGCGACGCTGAGCAGTTGTAATGTACTAGATATTACAGACGACGCCACACTGAGTCGCCCCGCTCGACACGACGGTAACCGTCGCGCCCCGCCGCCCGCCGCCGCGCCGAGTGGGAATACAAGTCAGAAGCGGCGGGGCGGGCCGTGCCGGGACGCGAGCGCGGTTTTGATTTATTTCAAGCACCCATTTCCGTTTACGTTGTTTTTTCTTAGCTAGCGCAGCTATGAGCAATAGCGTTTCCATGTCTGAATCGCTCAACATCTTTTTTGATGAAAGAAAGGCGCGGCGGGACGGGACGTGATCGCGCCCGCAGTGTGAACACTGCCGCCGCGTCAGCGCGGCAGTGTTATACTACTACCTCTTTATAATAATTATTAGTATACACAAGCTTTTCCACCAGACGTGGGAGGAAGTTGAGTAGTATGAGGAGGCTTAGTGGACTCTCCTGTACGAGGAAGCGGTGGAAAATAATTTACTTAACTGGATAACGATAATTATCAGTACACAGACGGATGTTCATGTATTTACAGTCCTTGTTATCTAGCAAAACCTTTAGCCAGTGTGTGTAGTAAGTATCTACCCATTTGGTCCAAACGGAAGGTTTGGTGGCCCTGGGATCTAACTTCAAAAGTGACACATTTACTGAGTGACTACACCTACTACAGTATAATTTAGTCCAAAAAAAAGTTTACCTTCAGGCCAGAATGGAAATCGAGTAACAGCCGTGTCTGACGACGTGACGATGTCGTGATGTCTGTTCGGTGAAAAGCCGCCGGTTGAAGGGGCATAACCAGGACCGGGACTCGGAGACCCGTCTGTAAATAAGAAGAAACAATATGCTTATGCAACTTACATAATGTGCCTATAATGTTCCCACTGCTGGGACATAGGCAACTTATACGGGTTAAATGCAAAGGTTTTACTTTTACTATATTTTTACAGTCTCAAAATGGGTAGCCCCACGTAGCAATAAATGTTCATGGGTTCAGATTATGGTAACAATTAAGCCACCAACTAACTGAAAGAGATAGTTATTCCGACAGACAAGATCGATACGCCCTCTTAATTAAGAACCACTGAATTCAACAGTGCGTAACTATACTAATATTTTATTCGCAGCTAATTTGTACATCCGTCTGCGTTGCAACGATAACATTTTATTTTTTGTGGTAACATCATGAATACATAATTATGAACATATTCAGCTGCCTAGCCTTTTCCCAGTTGTGGTGGGGTCGGCTTCCATTGTAAGCAGCTGAATAACACTGTTTTACACGGAGCCACTGCCTATATGTCCGTCACAACCCAGTTACTGGGTAATACCGATTCCCCTAGCAAATATTTGTTGTCAGATATTGCGCTTCAGACTACCGGGACGAGACTTGTTGTCAGACATTGGGCTTCAGTCTACCGGGACGGGACGCCATCTTCAAATAACAGCTAACACGCTGCTCGAGGCACGGAAGGGCCTCGATATGTAAACGACAGTCCCCATCCATGGACCTCGCCAAGTGGAACTTAACCTTCAATTGACCCTTGCGGCTGTTTTTATTTAGCCACAAGCCAATTGGTCATTTTGGAAAAATAACCAAACAAAAACATACCTATAGCACTGACTCCAATAGCATTGTAGGAATTCATCGACATCGATTGCATGGGCTGCAAAGAACTCTGAAGCTGAAAAAGATAATAATCATAATATCAACAATGAGTTGATTTATTTTATTCTTTGCAGACTATAATGTACACAATTGTCAATTGTAATTACAGAAAATCATTTTCAAAGAGACTATTTTAAATATTTATTGTAAGTGCAAGGACGCAATCCAAATATGCACGTGCAAGAAATAGCTACACTTATGGAGTAATACAATATAGGCAAGAATGGAAGAGAAGCCATTTTCAATTATTGTGATACCGGTATTTTTGGACTGCGAATTTTTTTTTCTGTGCAGCCGTAATGATAATTGTTTCGAATTTGGATTGGTGAAACCAAACATTCCGTCAGAGATTCACTTCAAAATTAATCAATTTTTTTTCACTTCATAATCTAATTATCGTTTTGTTTTTCACAGAGAAATTATATAAAGTTAACTGTGAACCTTAGCTGGCTATCGAAGATGCAGCCTAATGAATTTTGTTGCACGCTTTGGCCAAGCAGATTTTTGGGCAAACAAAATATACAAGCGGTGATTGCGTTCTATCCCAATTTACACTAGGCCTTATAGAAAAAACTGAGAAGGACTTCAAGATTGCCACCAATGGTAACCATAACTAATGTTAGGTTCAAACGATCTTTTTTAACCAGATATCATTACTGAGGTACTACTGAAACCTACTACTATCGATCCCCAAGAAATTTCTCAATACCAAACGGCTCTTGATAAATACAACCAAACAGTTCCCGCATTACTATTACTTATTGCAAATATGTCAGACGAAACTCTTCAAAAAAAAATATGCGCTTCACTCGTCTATGTTTGGGATGAATTGCATCGTTTATTCGACGGCACATCTGAAGACAAAAGTTACGCTCTTTGTATGGAGTTGTAGGGTTCACTCCTACTAGTTCAGAAATACGCCACTAGTAGCGCTGAGATGTCAACTATCTGTCATGCATGACATACATGTGCTAATTTGATTCAGTAATTTCTATTAATGTTACTAGCTGACCCGGCAACGTTGTTTTGCCATATAAATTATTTCTAGCTGTCCGGCGCTACTTCGTTCGCGTGGTGTCCTACCCCCTACACTACTCCTACACTACTCCTACCCTACTCCTACACTACTCCTACCCTACTCCTACACTACTGCTACCCTACTCCTATCCTACTCCTACCCTACTCCTACCCTACTCCTGCCCTACTCCTACACTACTCCTAACCTACTCCCACCCTACTTCTACCCTACTTCTAACCTACTCCTACCCTAGTCCTACCCTATTCCTATTCTACTCCTATTCTACTCCTACCCAGAAACCATCCAGGAATCCGTTGAAATATACACACAAAATTTCATCCAAATCGGCCCAGCCGTTCTTGAATTTTAGCGAGACAAACGAACAGCAATTGATTTATATATAATAATAGGGGTTAAAGTATGAAATTGCCGTTTCATTGTAATAGGGACTTCGAATGGACATAGAACCTTCATGGTTTGATATTTTTGAGTGAAACTTTTTTCACATGGTACCTATGAAGTTCTTTTAAAAAATGTGCAACATCCGATTATCGACTTTCAGTTGTTTTTTTATTCAGCTTAGACAAGAAAGATGGATACTTCGAAAATTCGAGTTAATTTTGAATACGAGTTCCGACGCGGAACTAACGCGGCAGAAACAGCTCGCAATATCAATGTTGCGTTTGGAGAGGGGACTGCTAATGAACTAGGTTGGATTTTGGTTTAAACGCTTTCGTGATGGAAAAGCAAAGCTTACCAATAAAAAGGTAATGGTAACTGTTTGGTGGTCTCAGCATGGTGTTATTCACTATAGCTTTCTCCGATCTGATCAAGCAATAACGTCAGATGTCTACTGTGCCGAACTCCGAACAATGATAGCAAAACTAGCAGTGGAACAGCCCCGACTCATGAATCGATCTTCACCAAAGTTTTCAAATCTAAATATCGAGAGTTCTATCGCAAAGGCATAAATGACCTTCCTATTAGATGGCAGGGATGTATAGATAATAATGGTAATTATTTTGATTAAATAAATATGTTAAATTAAAAAAAAAACAAATTCAATTTTTCAGTACAAATCGGCAATTTCATACTTTAACCCCTAATTTAAGGGTTAAAGTCATTGCAGGTTAAAGTCAGCCATTGCATTTTTCGCTTACGTTTATCGTAAAGAATCCACTTTTAATCACATGTCACAATTCGATCCAATATTCCTTCATTTCTGTATCGATTCAACAAGGCAACACAAGTGTCAACACGCGTTTCTTTCTGCAGATCAGTCAAATCATGATGCAGCCATTTCTCATATTTTTTTATTTGATTGATTTGAAGCAAATGAGTCAATGTTGTTGGTAAGGTAAGGTTAAACCAAGCCGCTAATTCCTAGGTAGTTTGGCTCGGATTGGCTTCCACCATCTCTTTCAATTCATTGTTATTCACCTGTGTGGGCGGTCTTCCACGTGGTTCGTTCTTCAAATCAAAGTTTCCATCACCAAAGCGTTTAAACCAAAATCGCACGGTGCGTTCATTAGCAGTCCCCTCTCCAAACGCAACATTGATAATGCGAGCTGTTTCTGCCGCGTTCGTTCCGCGTCGGAACTCGTATTCAAAAATAACTCGATTTTTCGAAGTATCCATCTTTCTTGTCTAAGCTGAATAAAATAATCGATAATCGACTGTTGCACATTTTTCAAAAGAAGAACTTCATAGGTACCATGTGAAAGAAGTTTCACTCAAAAATCTCAAACCATGAAGATTCATGTCAATTCGAAGTACCTGTTACAATAAAACGGCAATTTCATACTTTAACCCCTATTATATAGATTATTGTGGATTTGTGATCTCGTCCTATCTATTGTGTTTGATCTGTCTATACTCCTTCTGTGTCTATATTTATACATATCGTGCTGTGTATGGACATTATATATATACCTATGTTTCATAAATTCTACATAGACTTTTGTTTATTGTTCGTCCGTACATTTTCTCCTCGAGCTAAAGAGTTTTTCGGCGATCGTGAAGATCCGTCGCATGACATTACAACTCATGTCTCCAAAATCAAAACCCTTTGGTTAGATTTGAAAGCTGAACTAATGAAGATAGAGGTCCAACGTCTTAACGTGCTGTCCGAGACACGAAGGGGTCTTGGTATGTATGTAAAGATGGTCTCCCATCCACGGACCAACCGCGGCAAGCGTAGCTTAACCTGATCGATCGACCCGTGCGGCTATTGTTACTTAGCCACAAGTCCCTCTCACTCCTCTCACGAACTTAAGTTAAAATGAGTGATTGAATATTAGAATCGATCTGGGACGATTTTACACACATTTTTATTAGTACCTACTTACGCCAATTTTCCGTTCTTTCTTTTCATATGCTAAATTGATTGATCGGATTTCAAGCGGTTGATTGACACTTCCCATAACCTAAACCGTAGTTTCTAAGTACTTTGGCCAAAGGCTATATGCTAAATTGATTGATCGGTTTTCAAGCGGTTGATTGACACTTCCAATAACCTAGACCGTAGTTTCTAAGTACTTTGGCCAAAGGCTATGCATTGCCATCCGAGCAACGTGGCAATGCTTCTTGGTATTTGTGTACGCTACCTACCATCTATAGCAATGCGGAGGAATACTTCGGTGCCCTCTTTTTACGTATATAATATCATTTATAAACACAAAGCAATTGAAAAAAAACAGATTTAGTTATTCAAATAATTATAGAAATGTGCTACATTGCAAACACTAAGATACGATCCTGAGCAGGCTATTAATGTAGATTTACCTCGTAAGAAGTTGGGACCAAACGCTTACGACGTCTAACGCCCTAAGTGCATTTGAATTCATGGTTATTTCATCGATAAAGTCGTTTATTGAACAGTCATAGCGCCAATTTGCGAACATACAGTTTTACTGCTTTTTGATACGCTGCTCAAATTTTAATCTCAATTTAATTACTGAAATGAAATTAGCCTCTTAACACGCCATCGGAATTCACAGGAGCATTACGACATTTATATTTACTCAAATTAAATCATTGTTTTAATAAGTAGATATTTCACTAGAACACGGACGTTTGTCATTAGGTCATTACATCTCATTTTTCTTTAAAATCGCGGTGTTTCTTCTTAGAGGAGTCCGTTACGGAACACCGACCTCTTAGTTTTAACATACACTCATCAAAAAAATTAGAGGAACGAAACGAACGAAAAAAAAAATATCATAGATATTCGTGACAATTAAGTTTATTTAAAATTGCAAACCATTAAATGAAACAATTTAACAACATTAAGAAAAAATGTTACAGGAAAGAGACATTTTTGTACTTAACATTTTATCATAAATGCTTATGAAAGGGTACGCGGGCTTAGCCGGATCGTCCGAAAGGGTTACCGCTGCCCTGGTACATAAAGGGCTAAGGAAGGAACACGGGTCAGTAAGAGTCTGCCACTCCCTTCTGCTCCACCCAGAGCGAGAGGAGTCATTTGATGATTTCCCATCCACAAAAAAAAAAAAAAAAAAAACAAAAAAAAAAAAAAAAGGGTACGCGGGCTATCAGTAATAATCAGTACTTAGTGTTGCCTCCTCTACTACTTCCGGTCTCCTTGGTATACTACGAGTATATGCAGCCGTGGCCAATACAAACGACATCAGGAGAGTTTAAACCGTTTTTTGCGTTCCTCTAAATTAATCCATGAGTGTATAATTATTTCTGTGTGTGTACGTGCAAACGTATTATTTTAAACCAATTTTCAGAAGTAAATTATCATTTATAGTTATAGGCTATTTCGATAAATAGCCTTAAAATATAAATGACTGAAAAACTGAGAAATCTCTAAGACGCTAAAGAGAGTAATTTCTAAGAGTAATTAAAATTTGTAACACCGTATAATCAGGGAAAAAAATGTCGAGCATGCCATACCAATTTTCTCCACGTTTTTAGGCTGATACTCAAAGAATATAACTTTAATTGACCAGCATATTAGGTTATGCCAGCAAAATGAAAACAAAAATCTCAATTTCTTTTCTCATTATTAAAGTTAATGATGTGTGATGAGTGACGTCTCTTAGTGCGGCAGTTTGACTATAATCATTTAAAATATGTTCTATTATGACTGAGATCATGTATCCAACTTTTGGTTTAATTTATCGACGGTTTCGACGCATTAAAATCCTCCCTAAAAAACTTGATTACCCATTTTAATAACATTTTTTCACACAGATAACACGTAATTCTTATTTTATTTTTGTCAATATTATTAGTTATCTATCATAGACCTGATCCATCGAGTTCCATGAGGCATGACCGAGATCAAGAGCCATTCAGCAATAAAAAAATATTAAGTTTCGAATACATCGGACCCCGCGTTAAGATTCTTCCAAACAAAATATGACACCCCATAGATGGGGCTTTAGAGAGTAGTTTTGAAACTTTATTATTTACTTAGGTTAATAATATAATAATAATAACTCTTTAATTCAGATAACAGGATCCATAATGTGTTAGTATTGCCTTAACCTATTGTTAGTGAAAAATTAATAACAAACAAAAGTGACAAATAAAAAAATTAAAAAAATACAATTAATTTGGCACATGTACGTCTCTAGCCCAGTGCCTAATAAACAGCCCATCTATTTTGTCCGCCAGTGTACCCAAAATATTGTTCGGACTACCTCGGAATCGCCGCAGCATAGATGCACTTCGCTTGCGCATGATGGCATAAAAGTCGTCCAGTCTCGCTTCAGCAAACATGCCTGATGCGCTGCAAAACCGAGGCAGTCCCAACAACATCCGGAGTCCATTATTATATTGGACACGCAGGGCGCTGTAGGCCTTCTGCGTATACCTAACCCACAGGCTGCACGATTAAAACATCTGGCAATAAGCCTTGAAAAGAGCTAGCTTTACCTCTTTCGTGCACCGCGCAAACCTGCGAGCAAGCATATTGCATCGGGCCGCCAACGCCCTACGGTTCCTATCAATATCCTGATCGTCCGTAAGACCATCCGTGACCACGTGACCGAGATATTTAAACTGAGTGCCCACCTGCAACGGAATTCCACGCAACGTTACGGGTGGAATATTTGCAAGTGTATTTTTAGGTGCTTTGAACACCATAACCTCACTCTAAGTGGCATTATACCTCAATCCATGAGCCTCCGCATAACTCTCACAGACGGCCAGCAGTTTTCTTAGACCGCAGATTGATGGGCTGAGCAGCACCATGTCATCAGCATAACTTATGTTATTGATCATCCGTCCATCAACAGAACATCCAACCATGGTGCTGCTCAGCTCACGCACCAGCCGGTCTATATACAGGTTAAACAAACTGGGTGAAGTCAACCCCCCCTGCCTCACTCCGCAATCCAGTCCGTATGAAACTGAATGCCCGTCTGCCCACCTAACACAATTCTTCTGACTCTCATACCAATATTTAAAAATATGAATGCTCTCATTGGGAACGTTAGTATCATCCGACAATTTTTGTCACAGAATGTCATAATTTACCAGGTCAAAGGCTTTTGACAGGTCAAGAAACTGCAATTTTGTGTCTCAAGCAGACTGTGCAAACAACCATATACTGGTGTCTTCCTGTCCGTGTGGTATCTAAAACCAAATTGCGCGTCGTGTAAATTAATGTGCGCATTCAACTGCCTCTCAAACAGACTGTCCAACACCTTGCCAATGACCGTAGCTAGCGATATAGGTCTATAATTAGTTTTGTCGGATGAGTCACCTCTCTTATTCTTTGCTATGGGAACTACGACAGTTTTAACAAGATCTTCAGGTAAATAAGAGTGACCCACACAAAGATTAAATAACATGGTGAGTGACCTGGGCAGATGTACACCAGCGGACCTTAAATGCTCAACACTCAGACCATCATGCCCAGGCGACCTACCCCGTTTCATATTTTTTAACGCAGCATTAATTTGCTTGACTGTGAAACGTTCGTATACGTCGCCCTCACACAGGGTTCGAATGCTTCGCCTTTTTGTCTCTATAGTAAGCGGATTGACCTTAAAGTGTTTCATAAACATGTTCGCTACATCACTGTTGTCGGATAGGCCATCAACACTCGCTGGCGGCTCGACTGAGGGTTCAAAGAGTTAGTTTGTTTCCAAAATGAACTAAACTTTTTTTGATGCAATGATGTCCATTTTTAATACCCAAGTAAATAATAAAGTTTCAAAACTACTCTAACTAATTATAGGAATGAGAATTTGCATGTAAACAAAATATTGGCTTCACGTATTTAATCCAATTACATCATTTATTTTGTTATTTATTATTATAGTGCAATCAAATTAATTGCGGTTCTTGGGAAAGCGTCGGTAATACCACTCTATTTTAACGTGATTATGGAAAATTTTATTCAAATTCGGCGAAAGGGATTATAAAATGAAATGGACGAGTGGTTTTCAATACGCGGCGCGGCGCGAATGCTATTTTATTAAAATGTAATCGGTTTCATTTGCGCTGTCCGGTTCAGATTTATGAATAGATAATCAAACTGCGGCCAAGTTAGTCATAAATAAGAATCATATTTACGTGACTATGAAACGATTTTCTTTTTAATTAGCGACCCTCCCCTGCTTCGCTTGATTTTACGACTTTACAAAACGTCGAGGTTTCTTTAATAAATTACCTACTAAGTATACCTACACATTTAAAACCTTCCGGAATAAATAAATGTTGAAAGCTGCATCAAAATCCACTGTGTAGTTGTAGAAGAGCGAAGCGGTCACAATCAGACAGAAAAGCGGCTTTAATTTATAAAATGTATAGATATCGATTTCTCTAGCGAATTAAGTAGTTTTTTCACGGTGAAATACGCTATATTTTTGTCCGCTTTTCGCAATGTCAAGGTCTTCAGATTCCCTTTTATGCACTAATGATATGATTGAAAACGTGTTGTTTACAGCGTGGTCGATTGAAGAGGGCGAGAAAGTCGCAAAAACGACCTTTATGTTATACCATTTTGCTAGCGACTTGATCCTGCTTCGCATGGGGGCAATGGCATTTTTCAAAATATCCGAGATTTCTTTGCTATATTCAAATAAATAAGGTGTAATTTACTCATAAACCAGCTGGAATGAATGGTCTAAATGATGGTGAAAACTTTGCGTCCTTTAGAAGGTCTAAGCGGTCACAAAAGTGACTTTGTTTGTATACATAGAACCATTAGTGCAAAATTGTTATTATAATACACAAAAGTAAAGTATATAAGAGAAAAACGCACTTCTGCACTTAATGACAGACCCAGACTGTCATCATATCTGCGACCACTGAAATTAATTTGGTGCAAAAAAAATATGAAAGAAAACTAGGTTGCAAATATTTTGTTACTGGTTAATTACCTGTCCTTGAATTTGATGAGTGGCAAACGGATTGACGGCGACTGGCGACGACTGGTGGGGCAGCGCGCTGTGTGGCGAACACCCGGGTGGACTGCGTCCCATACTTCCGCACGCGCCCGCGTACCCCAGCCCGCTCGGCGACTGCGTTAGCCATGTACTGTAAACGTTTAAACACCACTTACACATGTTACTACGAACAGTGAATGCTTAAAAGCAACGAGTAATTTTAAACAAAGCTTTTAAGAACGCAAGGCCCTTCTTTGAATCTCAATAAATATATTATGTAGATTAAAGCGGTTCGCTCATTGATGACGTAGTTACTTTGCTGGCAATTTAGTGTTTTGCAGTCATTTTTAACAAGCTTCTATTTGCTTGACTTGTAACTAACTACGATGAGCTAACTAAAAGTGTAACAAAATCTTTGAAGTTAATTTTAACCTACTTCTAACTGACGTATTGAAATTAATGTATGTATAATAATGTAATGTAGTTTGTATGTATATGTATTTTAGAAACAAAACTATAATTTGGTATCTTAGAGCTGATCTGATGATGGAGGTGAATAGTGGAACTCTTCAGTGTCCATTAGTAAACCCCTCGAGTTTGGGCTCAAAATGATTTGTTTTGTCGAGTCCAGTAGATTGCACTTAGTCTCAAGGGTCTGATGATGCGAGCCAGGTGGTGGATCTCTTCAGTGGCTACTAGTAAACCCCTCGAGTTTGGACTCATATGATTTGTTTTGACGAGTCCAATAGATTGCAATTGGTGTCGAGGGCCTGACAATGAAGCCAGGAGATGGATATTGGAACTCCTTAGGGGCTACTAGTAAACCCCTCGAGTTTGGGGTCATATGATTCATTTTGACGAGTCCAATATATTGCATATGGTGTCGAGGATCTGATGATGGCGCCGGGGGGTGGGTAGAGGAACTCTTTAAGGGCTACTTGTAAACCCTTCGAGTTTGCTAGTAGATCCTAATCGTCATAATCTCGTTGACTTTATACTTATTAACTTAATCAAGAATATACTAGACGTCAAAGTTAAAAATAAAAATAATGTGGTTAAAACAAAACTAAAAAACAGGCTTTTAAAACCCACAAAAAATCATAAAAATTATTAAATTGACTCAAACTGAATCCTAAAAGCGTGGAGCGCACTTATAATTAATTCATAAAGCGCTCCACGATTCCTTTTATAGAAGTTATATAAAAATGATATATAGTGCTTTTTAAAAGCATGTTTTTATTTTTTACAAACAAAGTAGCTACCTAAATCTACCTAAACCTAATTATGCCAATTGTATTTGTAGACAGCTGTGGTGGCCCAGTAGTAACAGTCGTGACTTCGAAGAACTGTAACATCCATCGTCCCGCACTGGGTCTGCGTCGTGATTCACGGTCTACTCCCTGTCCCTGTCAGAGGACACCTGATTATGGGAAAAAGAATATTTGCGTCTAAGGCAGAAACTACGACCCTTTTACAGCAAAAATAATTATTTGAGGTACCAGTGTCGCACACGTCAGTAAATGCCAGTCCAATATCCCCGCGGCCGTAACCAGCTCAATTTTCATTATTAATTTTATTTTACAATTCATATTGGTGATGTACGACGTGCAGCCGCCCATAAGTGCGTGCGTTAAAAGCAAAGGTATTAAGTCCAGTAAACCATGTATGCTATTCGTTATATATATTCGTCTCGTTAAGAGGATTTAAACAGTGAAAATACGTAATTCAACCAAATTTACGTTTGTATACATAGTGCGTGGTGGACAATGACTTCAGCGCTTATTGATTTATTTATTTTGTTGGGAAAACAAACAATTGTACATTATATATTACATCTAAGAGTTCATTAGAAGTGGGTAAATGTACAATCCACAACATTTCCACAGATTATTTAGGTTAATGTCCACAGATTAATTAGGTTGTCTTTCGAAGGGGGGTGCGCGTCCCTCAACTATTCCATACAGACATATGCAGGACTAACGCTGGGCAACGTGCACCTCTTCATCGCCTTGTTGATTCTTATAACACGCATTTTATTGAACTAGATATAATTTGTCTATCTAAGCAATCATTTAAGAGAATTGCTCTGGATATTTTGGTTAACGTGTATTTTAAGTTAAATTCAGCTAAGCTAAGTAACACAGCATAGTTGTGGCAGCGACTAGTGATTATATTTCTTTTTCTTTTTTATCACTTGTCTTTAGCACTTCTTTTAACCTTTAGTTAAAACGTGGACAATGGTGTGGGTTACCTATGTGTTTGTTAAATCTTAGTTTAAGTATTTCTCTGTATTTTGTAGCATGTAACTGTTTTTTGTCCCTAATAAATAAATAAATAAATAAATGATACAGTGAAGACACAATATTCTCGTTACAAATACACAAAGTAGATGACAGTAAGTAATAATAATAAGAGAATAAAGAGGCTGTACTTATTTTAAACTAAAACAAATAGTACTAGATAACAAACAAAAAGAAAAGACACTAAACATCACGCAAATGTAGACTATTCACTAAATATTTCTTAAATTTTTGGCGATATAAAGCGAATATATCCAAATTCACAAAAAAAATCTTTTAAATTTTAGCTAGTCTATGGAGAGGCTCCCGCCCGTTCACCCGCGTTGGTACGACAAGGTGTCGTGACAAAAAGCGGGTAAACGCGTGCCTCCCGTCGAGTAACTGTTCTGGGCACTACATAAAATATATTATTAACTAGGTCTGAGTAGTCAATCTTGTTGTGCAACAGATCATGAAGCATCATGGTTTGAAGCAACAGACGCCTTGATTCCAAGGTTAGAAGGTTAAACTTTTGAGTGTATGAAATACGTTCCATATGACATCTAAACTGCATTGATCTTAAGAATTTGCAGTGAACTTTTTCTATAGCAAGATTGTATTTAGCATAGTATGAATCCCATATCATACAGGCGTACTCAATTTGTGGTCGGATCAAATAATTAAGGAGATGCATGAAAGTGGCTGGTCGCTTAAAATCTACGGTGATCTCATTACAAGGTGGTACATTTGAAATGCCTGAGCAATTATCTTATCAACGTGTAGATTTAGGTGTACTTTGCAGTCCAATAGGATACCCAGTCACTAATCTGAGTCTCTCTTAGAAGTAATTCATTGCATAAAGAATAATTAAAACTGACAATGTTTTTATTTTTGGTGAAATTCAAATACCTACACTTAGCTATACTTAATTTCAATGTATTTATATCACAATAGGCATCTATTTAAATCATGTTGTAGAAGATAGCAATCATCGATCGTTACAATTTTCCTATAAGCTTTGAGATCATTAGCGTACAATAGAAAATCACTATTATGAAAGCAGTCTCCGATGTCATTGATGTAAATTAAAAACAACAAAGGACCAAGAATTGAACCTTGAGGGACACCGGAGGTAGCAAGAAAGGTATCAGAATGGTGCCCATTCCTCAGAACAGTTTGATTACGGTTATAGATATAAGACTGAAACCAGCGCAGCAAGTTGCCTCTAATGTCGTTGAATGCAATCTTGCTAAGTAATATTCTGAGATCAACTCTATCGAATGCTTTATAGACGGCGTCTGTTTGTACTCTTACATCCATATTATTAAACAAGTGATTCGTAAATATCATTAAGTTAGTAGCAGTCGATTTATTTTTGACAAAGCCGTGTTGCTCGGGAATTAATTGTTGTTGAATAAAAGGAAATTTTTTTAGATGGACAAGTTTTTCAAATAGCTATTTGATAAACTTGTCCATCTAAAAATTACTAGACCTATTTCTTTACTTTGTCAACGTGTAAATAAATAGGTCTATAATTCTAGACATTTTGTCTGGAGCCACTTTTATAGACCGGAACTAAATTTGCATTTTTCCAGACAGAAGGAAATATGCCATCCTGAATGCATTTATTGAATATTGATGTTACAGGTTTACAAATAGTATCTGCAGACCATTTTAGAAAGCAAGGTGGCATTCCATCAGGTCCTTGGCCTTTAGTAATGTCCAACAGCTGTAACTGTTTGAGAACTAAGTAGAGGTAGGCTAAAATGTAAGCTATGGAGAGTGTTGTGGCTAGAGTCAGATTGATCGGGTGTTGGGCACCAACCAGGACTAAGACAAGTTGGTTCATAGACGGACTGAAAAAATGTTGAAAAAAGGTTACATATTTTTTAAGGGTCACTAGATATATCTCATTTATAAAACATACGAGCTGGGACACCCGACTTGCCACGACGGTTAGCTAAGTAAGTCCAAAAATGTTTAACGTTAAGGGGAATACTGTCCTCGGCACTCTTCATGTAAATGAGATAGCATTTGTTACATTCTACTTTAAAGCGAGCTCTATAAGAAGAAAATACTTACAAAATAATTTTGGAAGATTGTCCATATCAAAATATAATCGTATAGTACGAAAACCAGCCAACTACTACAAAGGGAACTTTGAAGAGGTAGCCTCATCAAAAACGACATCTGTTCCAACAGTATATTATGAATAACCATAATATTCACTAATAAATGCACACATAGTCACTACGATATACAAAAAATTGGACGAAGGGCTTTTTCCCTGACTTGACGATTTTGTGCCTGCCTATATAAAACTGTCCTTTCTTCAGTATGTTCTTTTTAGGGTTCCACTTTAAATTTTTAAATATTTCTTAACAGCAAGCCGATGGGATTACTCATGGGCAAAAAATACGAATTCCATAAAAATATTTCATCCCCTATTTAAAAACCTGTGAATTTTTAAAAAATCCCTCCGAAACGTCATGCTTCTAGATCCAGCGGTTTAGGCTGTGCGTTGTCTACTAGTGAAAGAATGAATACATTTAAGATTAAGTAGACAAGCCATGTTCCCATATGGGTTTTCCCACCGGCAAAATGACGAATTTCTGTATAAACTTTCGTCCCTTTTGTAACTCGCACACGGACTGATACATCTCTTTCGTGCCGTTACGAAAAATAGAAGAAAAATAACACTTCACTTTGAAACGAACGATAATAATGGCGTGTTAAAGATATATATATATATTATAGGTATTTTTCTTAATAATTTAATGCAAAGTGATAACTGATAAGTGATAACCTATGTAACAAACGGGTTTTTTCCATATACATTTAGTTTGTTGTGATCATCAACAGTTCTTTACCGTCAGTATGTAATTTAATATTACAGGTAATCTCACGTTAAGATTGCCGTTTGTTGACAAACACATCCACTTGGCGTTTATAACGCGGCTTCTTAAAACCTACGAAGATTTATTATCGTTGTAATGAAAACCTTGAACAGTCTCTAAAGTCGCCGTAGCATGGACAGTAGATAAAGTGAACAAACTCCGCCCATCTTACCTGCCTTCGACCAATAGCATATCGGCCTTTCAACAATGGTTTCCCACAATTGAAATCCATTATTATTTCTTGCCTGTCTTAGCCATCAACGTCATTACCTCTAATTTTATAGGTACCTACCAACAAGTTCCCACACAATACACGCTGGATTATGTCACTATTAAAACATGTACTTACAATAAGATTTTAATTCTTAGAGATTTCTAAGAACACGAGGTTGTCGTCGTGTGGAATGTAGACGATCATTGTGCAGATTGACATTCTAAAATGCTGCACTATAACTACCCACCGTTTTTGATAAGTGGACGATGGTATTTGCTATGTATTATCTAAGTGACTGATTGGGTTAATAATCAGGCACTTATTTGTAATTTATGACCGGGACGAGGCAGTGGGAGAGGCCTATCTCCAGCAGCGGACTGCAATAGGCTAAGTTAATTGATTGACTGACGAGGCAGTAAAAGCAACAACCGCAAAAGCCGTAGCTACTCGTAAATATTTTTCATGTAATTCATAACCTTTGAAGGCATTGTGAAGTGACAAAGTATGAATAATTAATTAGGAAAAGCATTTTGTTGTTTAGCTCAATCGGTCCTTACAATCCTTCTTCTTTTTTTTGTGTCGATGGTACTCTTCTTCGGTATTTTATATTGTTTGAGCCCAGTAGGTGGCCACGTTGATTGCGGCATCAGTGGTATTCATTAAGTCAGCCAAGGTGCAGGTGAACGGGCACTTAGGGCACTCCAGCAAGTGGGGCATGGTCTGATTAGAGAATCCTTACAATACATTCGAGAGACTACTATTTAAAACTTAGCTTGCACAATATAATACACTATAATAATAAGTATAATGTGTGTAGCTAAATGTAGTTGCATCGGTATAAAGTAGCTGATACGAGTATCAAATCGGGCATTACTTACGATATCTCATGTGTTATATAAGATACACTATTTATCAAAAGGACAAACACATTTGATAAACTTTCAAAAGTTCGAATTTTCAACCAATTAAATAAGTATCTCGCACTTATCAAATGTATTCTACAGTTCGAACATGTTTATTATATTCTGGTTTACCTACTATCCGTCTTATCACCACTATTGTCATTAAGGTCAAAGTTAGATACACCTGAATGTATTAGTCAATGTTATTATGACATTCATTGATAACTGTCTAATTGAAACAGTCAAGGAAATCGGAAATAAAATTCTTTAGCAACAATATCAGTAAATTATTAGCATTTGTTTTGTAAACACTAGTATGAGAAACGTAAATATTTATTATAATTAATATGTAATAATAATGTCATAGTGTTAACACGCCCGTTTGAATTATTACAACATAAGCGATGTGAAGAATTTTCAATATAAATGTTGATAAATGTGTGTCAATCAACTCAGCCCAATTTATAGAATTATTTGATAATTATTATCTCAGTCCAATGCTGGACCGTAGTAGTCCTCTCCTAAGCTGCGCCAGAACAGCTTTTTAACGTCGTGGGTCCATCTCGCTGGGCAGGGTACGCTTGCCGATACGCAGTCTCCACTTCAGAACTCATTTTGACTGGCCATTAGTCCTCTGACAAACATTACCAGCCCACTACTGCCACATGAATTTACTAATTCTGCAAGCGCTATGTCGGCAACTCCAGTTCTTTTCCGGATAATTTTATTTCTGATTTTATCCTTCAAAGAAACTCCGAGCACAGCTCGGTCCATAGCGCGCTTTGTGACCTTGAGTTTTGTGGGCCAACCCTACCGTCAGTGTCCACATTTCGGCACTACGTGTAGATTAGTTGTAGTTGACATGATATTTTTTATTTGGTAAGATATGCGCGTCGCATTTTTTACTTTCCCCTACTAACGTCAACACCCCCTCCCTCCTTACCTATATAAAGAGTAGTTTTGGAAAATTAATCATTACAATCTTTATTATTTACTTACCTTAAAAAAAACCGTTTTATACCGAAGGAATACCTTTCACACAAACAATTTTCCCCTTTTTCAACCCGATAGGGGTAGATTTAAAAACAATAATTTTGTTTGTTTCCATCATCTGACTACGAATATTTACCAAGTTAAAAAAAAAATATATATTTGGCAAGTGGTAAAAGCCTTCTCTAAAAACTTGATAACCCCTTTTTACCTGGATCGATTTTGAAAAGTTATTATGGCCTTGTTTCATTATGGAGCTTGTTTTCTAATAAATTTAAAATGTTCAATAACTCCAAAAAAAACCAGTTTGGACCTTAAGCTATCGGGGTCAATAATGTTACAAATTATGTAGCTAAATTATATAGTGTCACCCGTTGCAAGGAATGCACCCAATTACCAATCAACCTGTATATACATATGATATTTTTTTGTATCTTCAAATTGTTTTACCTAGTTTTTAGAATAAGACATTTCGGCACAGTGTTTAATTAATGAAATTTAATAACTGAATGAATCAACACAGATTTAACGACAATTCTAATTTGCTGAGATAGTTTGGGCATGCGCGCTCATAAACATGCAGACTTTAGACGTTAATTACTTTTTACGACACTTTTTCTAATTCTGTTTCATAAAATATTCATTCTATTTTTATTAATCGTAAGACGACTCTGAATCGAAGTAATTATTTCCTAACTAAAACCCACGAAAAGTTAAGTTCGATTTCAAAGTAATCATTACTTATATTTAATTTAAAAATAATGATAACTCACGTGTCATATCGAGGGTATGAAGGTGGATGGTACGGTGAACCGGATCCGAAATAATTCCTGGCTCCGAGGGGCAGGGACTGCATGTGAGGTGGTACGTGTTGACTGACGTGTGCCACGTGATACCCGTCTCCGAACAGTGTTTTGGAGTAAGGGGTAGCTCGAAATGGCCTCTTCATCCTCCGCCGTCGCCTGAAGTTCCCATTTTCGAACATCTCGCCGCATTGAGGATCTAAAACAATACTACACTCACCACCCAAGAGTCTATAAACATGGGAGCAGGAATACATCGCAAGCAATTCGCTTTCTAAGGTATGAAATATGAGATGATGGTGAATGATCGCGTAGCTGTCAGCAGTAATTCGCATTGCGTTAATGCAAACAGAACACTCAAAATAGATGGAGGCAATTTTCGTTTAAGAACAATCTTGGTGGTATTTCAATTTTCAATGTAAATTACTAATTTTACAAGAAAATTGACACAATTAAAAAATCAAAATATTTTGCAACTTCTAAGCAGGTAGTAACTTACCAAGGGTCCAATAATTTCCCTTACGTTCACCACCACCCTCTCTTGGTACTTTTATGAAACATTCGTTTAGACTTAAATTATGCCGGATTGAATTTTGCCACCCTTTCTTATTCTTCTCAAAAAATGGAAATTCCTTGGTGATGTAAGCATAAATTTCACTTAGCGTAGCGCGTTTAGTTTGGCTGTTTTGTATTGCCATCGTGATGAGAGCCACGTAAGAATAGGGAGGCTTTGTAAGTTGTTGCGATGTCGGTGTGGTAGACTGCGGCTTCATTTCCGAGTTGCCAGGGCTTGCTGGGGTCGTTGACTTAGATTTACTCTTTGTTTCAGTGTTGCTAGAACAATACACATACAGGTGATATTCTTATGATTAAAATCATTCAATTTAATTCGGTTATTGGTACGAAAGTTAGGTCAAGCGACAATCAATTTAAGAAGCAAGTCGCAAAAGAAAATTTATCTTACTTATAATTTGGCAATATTACACAAGTCTTGTAATTTTAGTAGGAACTAAGCTCGAAGGAAAAATACTAGGTAGACAAGTAATTTAATAATAAATTCAATATCAAACCAACCTGTTGTTAGAATTGTTATCTTCTCTTGGAAGTGCTGGTAATGAGAGGGTTTGGTACACTCGCGATAGCTCTTCTTCCCCTTTGACGCTTTGGGAATTTGCTGCATCCGCGTTGCTTTCCTGGAGGCATATTCTACCGTCGTATTGCGAACCTATACAACAAGAAAAACGAACATTCATTGAAATGAAAATGAAAATAGAAATTACTATAACCATTCCCAAAACTTAGGATCAAAACAATATTACGCAATAATATTCTGAGCTTGCTTAGTAACAAGATTATGATTGACACTTCAATTTACATTTTCAGTGTTGATTTGATCAAATGTAATAAGTATAGAACAATCACAAGAAATGTACTATGGACTATATATCGGAAAAAAACAGTTTATGAACAAGATGATAATTCTCCAAACTAACCTAGGTAGGTAACTGTTTTTGTTTAGCTCGTTAGGCACCTATTAATGACCCATATGATTATTTGTATAGTCGTTCAATAATTTGAAATATCTGTTGTTCATTAATTTAACAATTTCTTATTTATTATTTAACTCAAATTGTATGGAAATAAACGCTGCCTTCAAAAAAATATATCGAATTCTATTTTTGAATCCTTCTTCTGGGTTATATTTACGAGTAGGTTATGGCCGTGGTTTAGCAAATTATCACACGGGAACGTACTACTGGAACAAAAAGTATCCTATGTCAAGTCACCTGGGTTCCAAATTTCATCTAAATCCGTTCAGCATTGAGGCGCGAACAAGTTACAGACAGGAGTTACTTTCGCATACAAAACATTATAGTATGGAGGTAGGTACTCCATAGTATAATATTTTATATGCTAAAGTAAGTCGTTCGATAATTATCTAAACCAATTTTTGAAGCCAGCCAATGTGTACAATGCCTAATTGCTTACAAATGCCGAGTGCTAGTGTGCAACAAAAGTTCTGTTTTAAAGTACATACAATATACATTATTGTTATTATGTTGTAACATTTAACACTTGAGATTTAGCCAATCTTACGCGTACGTGCCTCCCGATACGGGTTTCTTGGAATTCGTCGCTTAACGTTGTAGGTAGCTAAACATGCACACAACATACTTTTATAGGTACTACACGTGGCCATGGTAACATTGGTAACTAAGCTACTTATCCGATTATTTATTGTAAGTATAAAATGTTTGAAGCGTCAGAAATATAAATTAGAAATAAGGTGCTGCATAAGAAACAGAAATTATAATAACATTTTCGGTATCCAAAAATTTTGGAATCATGGTTATGTATGAAAAGCAGAATTTAAGATAAAAACTATTCTAAAAAGCAAAATAATAAGGTACGATTTCCACACTGCGCGTGTAGAAGAATGCGTCAGAGAGACGCCGCACGCCGATGTAGTTGCATATCGGATTCGAACCGAGCCGCGAACACCGCAAGGTATTGTGTCGCTTATAGAACAATGCGTCGTATTTATAAAACATTAAAAGCCGGCGTATCGTTCGTGAAATTAATAACAAATAACAATTGTGAAACGTTAGTTCGGGAGCAGTGCGAATTACCCATGTCATTGAATAACTGGCTCCTGAATGTTCAACGAGTTGTATCTCGTCTACAAAGCAATAAAAGAATCTGTACCAACCAGTATCCAAATTAGACCCAATAGCACTCGTTTAATATTTATCAAACATATAAAGCTGCTGTTGATACCAACACGCGACGACTATCACACATTTGCATTCATTGTCACCAAATATATTTGTCCTTAAAAAACGAGCTGTTCGAGCAATTTACCAGCTAGGTGCCAGAGTTTCTCTAAGAGATTTTTGTAAAGATATTGGTATTCTCACGGTTGCATCACATCTTCGCCAACATCTTATATATTAGGCAAAATTTACATTTGCACACTAAAAATAGTGATATTCACAGTGTTAATACTAGAAATAAAGACAAACTACGTGCCCTTTTACCGGCTTCATAAGGTTCATAACTCATTTGTTGGTATAACCTTTTATAACAAGATACCCCCTTTTTTGATAGACTTGCCTTTTAATGCGTTTAAAGCTTAAGTAAAACTTGAGCTTTAAACTCATTAAAAGGCAAGTCCAACCTTTGTTCAAAGGCATACTTATTCCATCAACGACTACTTACACGATAAGATAGTTGGTCGCCCTAACTAACTCAAGACAATGTTCATGTTCTTTCTCCAGACTTAGCTTACTGACAGGTTATTGTTATTAGTATTAAAATAAAATAGCTAGCTATGTGAACGGAACCCAGCAATGCATAAATATGTAAGCTGTCACGCCCTTTATGCCTGGATGCTTTTATTTAGGTAGTAAGTTTTTATTTACATTTTAATTTTAATTAATTATTTTTTAGTTTGAGTATGTATAGTTTTTATTATATTTGTTGGTATATTGGTGTGGCTAGCTGACATATCGCAAATAATTTAAATTTATGTTCTGTGTCTTGTAATGTTAATTACTTAACACCTCGTATTGGTTACAATCAAGTATCAAGTATTTTCTAACTGAACAGACAGCTGTGCTGCTGGGGAGTTTGTTGCGCCACTTCTTCTTCCCAGCGATAGAGCACTAGGAAGTGGTGAAGGGCGGGCGTTTTTGGGGACTGTCTTTTGTAATTTTGATGTTAGAAAAGTGCTGATTCTCAGCCTAATTTGAATAAATGATTTTTGATTTTGATTGTATGACATTTTCTGTAAGCTCGTTATTTCAATGTAGATTAATTAATTTTGTTCCTAAATATGATGCCCACTTATTCGATTAGTTGTAGTTATTTTGGTCAACCACAATCAACACAGCCCACATGTGATTTGAACAGTAGGTTTACTGACGAGATCTTGATGACTTTTATAGACAATCTTATGATTTTTACTCTATAAGATACTCGCTAAACACAGTTCCGTCCGTGTTGATTTCTGTAACGTACCTACTAAAACTTAGCCAGACTCATAAGCCTAACTAAGCAAGTTAGACAGCCGACTTGAAACGGACACAAACAAGATCGAGAGTCCAGTCTTTACAAGAAGCAACCTTACGGACCAACATCCCACAATGCAAATGCAACCCTATCAGGCAACACCCCTCATTCCTCAGCAGTGATCCAACCAGATAACCTTGTTCTACACCGATATTTTTTAGACAGTGGTACTGAATAAAGTTGCTATTTAAAATCACATACTTGGGAGCAGTGGTGGTCCAGTGATTATTGTGACAAGCGCTTTACTTTGTGTAAATTATTTCATCACTACTGCTCTCAAAACGGTGAAGAAAAACGTGAGGAAACTGGCATGTCCTAGAAGACATGTGACATCTATCAACCCGCACTGAGCCCGCGTGGTGGGTTACGACTCTCTCTCACAGGGAGGAAACCTGTGTCCCAGCAATGGGAACAGTATAGGCTGATTATGTACGTATGTATATTCATAACACTCATTCAACATTTGCACGAATAAGACGAAAGCAGTGCTAACATCATTATTGTGTTGGATTACGTACCTAAAATGCTCACAGATGGCTTATCGCCACACCTGTAGAGTTGTGGAGTTACATAATCTCGATAGACGTTTTTTTTTTTGGTTTGGTTTGTCCGTGTTTTTTCTCTTTTGCATTATGCTGGTAAACCCTCACGACTAAAACAAGACTGCTTCACCTATATCTATACCTATTATCTAGTATAAAACAAAGTCGCTTTTTGTTACTGTACGTGTGACCGCTTAGATCTTCTTAATAAACTACACAATTTTATGCGGTTTTCAACATGATTTTAAAGTATTTATTTCAGGAAGGTTTGTGTAATGTAATGCATTAATAATTTTGGAGTGCCCGTAGCCAAATGGCAAAAACGGAGGCTTTATAATTTCGTCCTGTCCGTCTGTCCGATGACACAGATATTTTACTCGGGAGACTATTGGCACTACATCGATGAACATTGAAAAGAAGGTGTAACGCACCACAACAAACAACGGTGTAGTTAAATTACGAAAAAATGTATAAAGTATACATGTAACCGAGGGATGAAAAAAAGACGATAATGTATCTAATCTAAGAGATTTTTATTTAAGTATGTCAAAATTTTTTGAGGTATTTATTTATTTAACCATTTATGTACACACATATGTACCTATATAAATAGACAAGAAAAAACAGAACAGAAAAATAGGTACAGAGGTGATGCTTCTTTCATAAGAAATCTCTTCCAGCATACCTGCGATAGGAAAATAGATACAGGGATGTAGTCAGCTTGTGAAGGAATAAAGGAGACAAAAAAATAATACATATAAACAAAAACAATGATATATATATACAGCGTTATTTATAAAAATCCCGCTAATCACTCATTAGCTACTGATTGGTTTACCATTTAGTTAGCTCTTAATCAATGCTTAAGTTTTCCTTATATATAAACACTAATTAGCAGGTGATTAGTAGCGAAACGAAATAGAGGTGAAATTATGCGTTCGGCACAGATTATAATCAAAATAGTTGACTAAAAAACGGAATTTTTAGAATAAACTTGCCAAAACTACGATTTTTTATCTGTCGTGACTTTGGAAGATGAAAGTCAGAAACATCGGATAATTTGGATATGAATAAAATAATTTATTATGTTTAAATCATTGTGTTTGCGATGGTAGCAATGAGACTAATAAGTTCCTATAATTGAAGTAAAGAATTTGCTCTTTTAGAAATGTAAGTGGGTACTTGTTTCTACATTATATTACTTCCTACTGCTTTTGTAACGGGGTTTCAGTGTCTTTAATAACTATTATTATACTTGTTTACAGGCACAAGTTTGACTGCTGCTATAAAAGCCACTAATAGCACCAATACTATTCAACCTCACAAAGACAGCGAGTGAGAAGACCATGCTATGCGAAAAAGATGAGGAATGGGAGTGACATGAGAAAAGAATGACACCCATGTCTTTGGAGGATAAAAAATTAAATTAAAAATTTAAAAAACCCCCTACGCAAAATAATAATAAAAATAGTATGAATGTAAAAAGCCTAAAACAATTTAAAAAATCTATTGAAAAAATAGCCACAAATAGAACAAAAAAGGTATAAACGTGAAACCCTATAAAAAGAAAAAAATAACCCTAATCTAATCGAATAAAATACGTACTTACGTAGGGTCATAACCCTACGTAAGTACGTATGAAATTTTTTGATTAAATATTGTCCCGTCGGGGGACCGCTACTATTTTAAACTTTAACAGAATGTAAGGCTAATAATTAGAGCGGTCACCTCATTGAGCTTTCCCTATAAATGCTGTCATCATGTGTACTCGGAATGAAGAATATGTAATAGTATATATTATATATTCTTGTAGCGGATTTAAACGAGCTTTGTAGTTCTTCCTTCTTCTACTTCCCTCTAGCGTTTCAAAATTATTTAACTCTTTTACGTCGTTTTGGAAATCCAGTAAAAGATTTGCGAAGTCCATATTTACGCACTTCTCAATATTATGAACAAAATAACCACGAAGTGCAATTATCCGATCAGCTGATTCAAATAAACTCCGCCATGTTGCCTCTTAGCATCCTCTTAACAGTGGTCCGGTGGTGTTTAATTATGACAGCTTCTAATCAATTGCTTAGCATCCTCTTAGCGCTAAATAGCGCTTATGAATAAGAATGGCAAGTTGCCTTAGCATACCGAGCCCCATTCGTGCCTCAGAAAGCACGTTAAGTCGTTGGTATATTCCGACCAAATTTACTGTTCTTTTTTCGGCTATTTTGCAAACTCAAACTCTTTCAATAGAGATAGATGTTCGTGTCATGTAATCGAATAAGTAATTTAAAAAAAGAAATTGTACTGACACTGCTGACAAATACTTTATTTTACAGTATCAGAATAACACTCACGCAATGTTATTTTTCATATTTTAAGTTCTGGCCATAAAAAAAGCCTTCTGGGATCATTCACATGCTTTTTGAAAAAGACAAAACAATAACCAGAGTTGCTATTCTCCTAATTTTAAAAACATTCACAGTCTGAGTGGCAATTCTCGTAATTTTAAGAACTTTCATTGTCTGATCTCAGTCTCAATCTGTCAAAAATACCTCTATTTTCCCTACATTTTCACAAGTTATTGACATTTATTCGTCGCCGAGATGAGACTGCGACTAGATTTTGAAAGTTTTAAATTACGATAATTGGCCTTCTGATCTCAGTCTCAATCTGCCAAAAATACCTCTAACTTCCCTACATTATTGACATGTTTTTGATTGTCGCTAAGTCATCTCAGCGACAATCAAAAACAATTAAAACATTCAAATGTAGTCCGCAACCATGAGGTTGCGAGTACATTTGAATGTTTTAATTTCGGGAATTGGCCTTTAGATCTTATTATGCCGCCGCTCCCCTACTTATATCGTCAGATTTGGCTCCGTGCGACTTTTACTCTTTCCCGAACATGGAGGGAATAGCTTTGTAGACAAAGATTTTGATCAAAATACTTGAAAAGAGACAAAGACACAAAAATATGGGTTGCTGAAGTTTGATTGTCGCTATACCTACCCAGTTAAAAGTAGATCATACTAAAAAAAAATTTTTCTTCTCAAATTCTGGCCATTCAAATCCGATACCGTGGAACTCAACGATGTAAGAGGTAAGTCTGGTGTAGTATGGGAGGCCTAAGTCATTGAATTAAGAATATTTTACTTAGGTACTTATAATTCTCTGGGTTTCTGATCATTAGGAAAAATACAAACAACCGGCCAAAGGCGTGTCGGACCAAGCAGTTACGGAATTTCTTACCCCTTCTTCTCCAGACAAAACAAGCCCCCAAACTAGGAAAAACCTGTATCTTGGGAGGCAGTGTCTTCGCATTACATAGAGGTCGATCGGTCTTTTTTTTTTTCAGGGTGGGAAATCATCAAATGACCCCTCCCGCTCTGGGTGGAGCAGAAGGGAGTGTCAGACTCTGACTCTCTGTCTGACTAAAACCCACCCGTGTTCCTTCCTTAGCCCTTTAACTTCCAGAGCAGCGGTAACCCTTTCGGACGATCCCGCTACCCCGGCAGGCTTCGGCCCTCTCGGGCCCCGTCATCTACGCTGACATCTCTTTGAGGCGCACGTGGAACACATACGCGCCGTCCGGCACGGGCCTGGTCCTGATCGGACGGAGAGCTACCCATTGCTCTCCGCCCGCAGGCCCGCGCCTACGGTGGCCGGGAGTCGTCACGCGGCTCCCGACGCCCGGAGCGTCTCCCTCGGCCGCTGAGGCGTTAGGATCTCTCCCTTGCCCATCCCACCACCTCCTTCGCTAGCATGACTGCTTCGCAGAAGGAGGTGACCGCCTCCCACTCCCTCTCGCCCCGGACCATGGCTTGCACCAGGGCCGGGCGCGAGAGGTCGCCGCCGCTGCCGATCGCCTCTACGAGGACACGGCGGTGCTCTGCCCAAGCGGGGCAGACCTCCACCGTATGCTCCACCGTGTCCTCTGGGCGATCCTCGCAGTGGTGACACCCGGGCGTCTCCTCCCGCCTGATGATGTGCAGGAACCTCCCGAAACATCCGTGTCCGGAGAGGACCTGCGTCAGGCGGTAGGTGAGAGCGCCGTGACGCCTCTCTAGCCACTCCTCAAAGAGGGGTCTTACCGCCGCTATCGTGGCGTGCCCTGCGCTGGGTTGCGATAGTCGCGCCTTCCATTCCACCATGAGACCGCGCCGGAGGTCCGTCCGCTCCGCAGCAATTTGCCGCGGGTGCGGAGTTTCCCCCCGACGTAGTGCCTCCGCGCGCCAGTCATACAGGCGCGCGAGGACTATCGCTTCCAGATCCCATGGTGGCAGTCCGGCAAGGAGGCTTGCTGCCTCGCCCGAGATCGTGCGGTATCCCCGGATAAGCCTTATGGCTACCACCTTTTGGGGCGCGTTCAGGTAGTGTGCGGCTCTCAGCCGCAGTGAACGCGCCCATACCGGGGCCCCATATAGGGCCATGGACCGCACGACCCCCGCGTAAAGCCTCCGGCAGGAGGCGTTTGGCCCCCTAAGGTTGGGCAGGTCGATCGGTCTTACAAGTTATTATTTATTTATTATTTTCTATATTACTTATCCTCCCAGTGGAACACAATACAGCAAGTACTCGATTAATTTTAAATAGTAGTTTTAATTAAGATAGAATCTTTAAAGATAAGGTTCGTACCCGTGAGATGAACAACGTTGTGTAAGTACAGTATATGTATGTTAGTGTGTTTTGGAGTTATAATGATGTATGTATTATGTTTGTGTTAGCGTGTAATGAGTGTTAGGTGTATAAGTGGGAAGTGTTGAGTGTACGTGTGTGCGTGGAGATGAGAGGGGGGTGCTGCAGTTTTTGGGAGAATGGAAAACTATGTAATAGAATCAACAGACCCAGGTAAGTAAGTCTTCAACAGCTTCTTCTAGATCAAGTATCCACTCCTCAATTTTAGCTTACACCCTGTAAGTATCTAATTCAATAATGTTTATTTTGTTATTATTTTTTGCGTATAAGTATGAGCTTAGAACATAATGCTGGCGTCTCGCAAAAGCGGACTTCGTCAGTAAATATAACTTTTCTCTAATTTATTGCTTTTATTGCTATTCAGTTAGGTACCTAATACCTAAAAAAAAAAACAAATTAATTAATTAATTAACACACCTTTTGGTGTAACCAAATTTTCTAAAACATTAAACAGTTAAAAGTTAAAGAAAGAAGTTTATTAACTATTTGCAAAAATCTTTCACTTATCTAACGAGGTACATAAATTAAAATAATGTTTAAAAGTGCCAATGAAACAGTCGATAATGTTGGCAAAGATCGAATTTGAAAATTGTTGAAATATTTAAAAGATTGTGTGATAACCGAATGATTTAACTGGTTTATGTTATCCCTTTACCTCCTCACCACCCAGCAATCATTCCTACTTCGTATAGCCAGGCTGTCGCGACCAGGCCGTCGCGACCAGGTCGCAAGTTAACACACCACTTTCAAGTGGTTAGTATTACTCGTAGTCGATGAGCTAATCACTGATCAGATGTCGCTTATTTCGCGTGTTTTTAAACTAGTGCGCACGTACAAACTCTTAAATTTTGAACATACTTCGGTTTTTTAGACTTTTGACAAAGAATCTCTTATTTATCATGTCATTAGCCTGCAATGTAGACTCTTCACATCATATTTTTGTCGTTTAGAGAAAGATCAAGAAAAAGCGTTGCCTTAATCATTGGCGACGGATTGATGATAGTTGTTAATAGTAGAAAAGAGTTCACTGCTGCCAACCTTATGCCTATAAAAACTTTATATAAAGTAATGGTGCAACACTTCAATCAATTAATTTAATCTATCATAATTCACAGCTGGACCTCGAACTACTTGCATGCCATAAAATGATGTGCTTCTTAAGCCCTTTAAGAAATTATTAATGTGGCTGCTGTTGGTTACTTAGAGCATCTTAACTCGTCTGGTCTTGCCAGTGCACGTTTTAGTAAACAGTTATTTATTTTACAAACGTCTCAAAATGTTATGTCTATAAAAGTATTAAGTGTTTGTATGTGAACAGCATGCTTAATGTCATGCGAACCAAGCGACAAGTGATCAGTGATTAGCTAATCAACTACAAGTAATACTAACCACTCGAAAATTACGACTCAACTTACTTTTACGTAATTTTAAGAACGTTCACAGTCTGATCTCAGTCTCAATTTTACGTTCACAGTCTGATCTCAGTCTCAATCTGTCAAAACTACCTCTAATTTCCCTTCATTTTCGACACGTTTTTGACATTGATTGTCGCTGAGATGAGATTGCGACTACATTTTGATCGTTTTTATTTACGGGAATTGGCCCTCTGGCCGCCTGGAAGGAATATGTCAAATTACCAGTCATCCTGTATACTTATTCCATTTTGTTGTGTCAAAAGTCACCCGTACGCAAAATACGCGTATTGACGTGGAGTTGCGGACACCAGCCCGTATTACCTATTACCTACCTAAGTGCCTTGTCTACTTGGAATAAATGATTTTACTTTGACTTTGCCCAGGATTCTGTATTCGAGATGTATATTGCACGCATAATATTTAGATTTTACCGACGCCAAAAATAAGTTTGTATTTCATTGTAATTCTCGAAAAGTTATTTCAGTATATTCTCGAAAAGGTATTTGGTAACCGAAAATATCCCCTGTCGCAAAAACTATGGGATCCAACAATTACCCACACGCATATGGTTTCATTTACATGGATGGGAGGTGCCCCCAATTTTTTTTTCGTAATTTCGCTTCTCCATTGTTTGGTGGTGCACAGAATATACCTATTAAACAATTTTCATCGATATAGTCCAAATAGTCTCGAGGAAAATGGATTTGTGACATCCTGACAGAAGGCCATAATGACATCATAAGGGTTCTGTTTTAGTCATTTGACTACGGAACCCAAAAAAGTATCTTAGCATCTTTCACGTAACTAACAAAAACAATAATAGCACGATGTCGTCACCATCACGACACCCGGTGTAGATATCGAAAAAAAATATAGGCCCTATTAAGGTAGCAATTACGGTGACTGTACCCTGAGGCAAGTAACATAATCTTTTCGCTCAATTAGCGACCTATTTGTATATATATGGGGTGAAAAACCTTGAGGCAGATATAATTAAACACCTGGTTACGAAGGAAAAAGAAGTCAGGTTGATTTGAAAATAAAACGTAAACAGTAATTAATCTCTAGTAAGATGTTTGGAATTGCTGAAAAAGACTTTCGGCATTGTTTGTAAATAACGCTAGTTACATTTGTAAACCAACACATTTAGGTAATTTGTACGATTGAGTTATCTTTGCGACGATTTCGAAACTAATATCATTCTGTGTTAAATAATTTGCATTTTTTTATCGAGAGCAGTAGTCTCGTTGAATTAAGTAGAAGTTGCAAAATCTCAGGAAAATAAGATTTAAAAAATAAAGTCGTGCCAGCGACACGAAGAAGAAAAAGTAAACCTAAAACTTTCAGCTGGTTTCTGTGTAATTCTAATTAGAATTAAACAGAAACCAACTATAATAAACAATAATTATTGTTTACTATAGTGTTTTTGTACGAGTATGTAATCTATTTCCAGCGTAGCATAAGTTTCCAATGAAACGCAAACAAAGACATATTAAAAAGGTGGTAATGGTAGCCTTTGAGACTTACGCTAAATAGTAGAACTCGAGCCTCCGGCGTTACTTAACGCGTCTATTGATAATGGCGTCGATACCCAACTCGTACAAAAGGTAATTGTTCTCTCAAACAATAAAGTTTAATAACGTAAGGTTCTAGGTAAGGTGTGCATACGCATTGTGGGCTGCAGTAACGCACCGATGACGGGCGATCGGTGTTATAGCATAAAATAAGTATTAACTACGCGTTAATCTGATGGTTTAACGTTAGGTAACACCACGATGGGCTCTACAGCAATTTTAACTTTTAACAACAGCCTTAATACATGTCCATTCCGTCAGTCTGAATTCCATTACGCTAGAAAGGTAAGGTGGGTATTTGCAAAATGACTTCGTCTAATTATTGCCTAACACCCCATTTTACCAATAAATATCTTGCGAAATGCTTTACGATTGCGCGACTCGCACCGATGGATGGAAACACAGTATCCATCCTAAACTTCAGCAGCAATAAAAATATTGTTATGTCATAAATTAGAGTATGCTTGAAAGTCGTCAAATACCAAAGTATCGGCGCATATCGCACTTTTTATTGTAATCGGATTGAATTATGAACAGTTTGCAACAAGAGCACTGAGGTTAAGGGGACGCGACCCGAGCTGACGTCAGGGGCTCGAAGAGATCGTTGCGCGCCCACGCCCGCTAGATACGAACGATGTCGTTCTTTTAGATAAGCCCAATTGAGTTAATCACATGTTATTTAACTAGTAGGTACAATTTACGGGTTAGTGTTAACTATGCAAATACTTTCCGAATAATACAAAATTAAAACAGACAAATGCTTGCGAACCACATACAGTGTTCCGTAGTTGGGATGAATATTTACGAATACTACTATATTACTGTGCTTGCTTCTGTACACCGCAAAATTAAGCTTTCATTGTATTTCTCGAAAAATGTTTCAGTGATTTGATTTTAAAAGTCTTTATTATTAACATGATAACACAAAATGCATACGGTATGATCTTATTCTAATTGTGTACAACCATATGCATACAAACATTTTACACTGAGTTTACTATTCTATAAACATTCTTATGTCCATAAAAACCCACATTCAAAGAGCACAAAAGTCTTAGCACTGACTTTAAACGCATACTACTGTTTACCTACTAAAGGTAATGCACTCACTATTTGGAGCACAGGGTAAAACATTACAGTAATAAAATATAACTTAAATTTAAACATTTATCATCGATGAGTCTAAACAGAAAAAAAAGATCATTCTAAACTGAGGGTAATTTGCGTAACTTTTCGCTGAGCATGCCTACTGCGACCGGATGAGGGCAGCACGGTCGGTCCGGTGGTGGATAGATATTTTATTCTCTCACAAAATAGTGATGTGGTAAACGATATCGATCATATGTTCTTAAGTACAATAAGTTACTAGATCTACTTTTGCCTATGGATGAAATTAATGGGTTATCATGTTTGGGATTTATACATAATTATAGAATTTTCGGGCTGATTTTAAGATAAAATTTTTAATCGTTGGAAATTTAATTTGTTCGTGAACTCGTTTTAAATTTGTACGAAAGGCAGCGTTAAAAGATATTTTGATTGCTTTGTTTGAACAAATGTAACTTATTGTAGTTTTTATCGGTCAGGCTACACCGGCTGGCGCAGCATATGTCAGACATGGTTGGACGAGGGTGGTAATAAACGCGTAACTTAGTGGCAGCGCTTAACTTAGACTTTCTGTTAAGGATAGGTGTTAACGCATTGGCACGACGTCGTCAACTTGGAACGGTACGGTAACGTGGCACGGTACGGTAACGTGGCACGGTACGGTAACGTGGCACGGTACGTTGCCGCGTCGTGCTAGTGCACGGTACGGCAACGTCGCCGTGGGACGGCGCGTCACGTCGTTGTCGTCGTCGTTGTCGTTGACGACGCCGTGACGTGGCGATGTAGACAAGCTCGTAGCCTTCAGACCCTTTTCGCGAAGTGCATCAGTGTTTACACTCCAGTTAATTTAGTTATCTAGAACCACACCGAGATATTTGACCGAACTGCTCCAGGGTATGGAATGATTTTTAAAGTTAATGCGCCTGGAGGGTAATGATCGTTTACGCGAAAAAATATCTTCTGTTTTACTGGAGTTTAACTTTATTTTCCATCTGGTGAATTACGTGTCAAGTAGGTTTAGTGCAAGTTGAAACCGCCCAATTATTAATTCAATATCCTCTGAAGAAGTATATGAGGCGGTGTCATCAGCATATATTGCGAGATGAGTTCTAGGTTGCTTAGGTAGGTATGTCATTTAGATACAGGATAAAGAGAAATGGTCCTAAATTTGAACCTTGTGGTACACCAGAAGGTCAATTCTCGTAATTTAAAACGTTTAAAATCTAGTCGCAGTGTCATCTCGGCAACAAACAAATTTGAAAAACTTGTGAAAATGTAGGGAAATTTGAGGTATTTTTGACAGATTTGAGACTGAGATCAGACTGTGAACGTTCTTAAAATTATGAGAATTGCCCCTCAGATACAATAAATTTCGCCATAAAACAGTGTTCACCTATGAAAATTTTGAAATGGCGGATAATAAGATAGTTTTGTAATATTTTGACAAATGAGAGAGGAACGTCGTTAACAATTAGCTTGTGAAGTAGTCCCTCGTCGTGCCAGACAGTGTCAAAGGCTTTTTCAATAGCATCACCATTCCAGTTGATTTGCCTTCATTTAGGTTGTGTGCGATGTGCTCCGATACCCTGGCCAACTGCTGAGTAGTAGAGTGTGCTTTACGAAATCCAAATTGCTCTGGTAGCAGTACATGTTCTGTGTTTCTAACAGCCGGGTAAGAATGAGAGACTCAAACAACTTGCCCAGGGGCACGGGAGGAGGGGTTATAGGACGGTAATTTGTAGGCATTCTGCCATCTTTGCCAGTTTTAGTGGTGGTAACCGAAAATATCCCATATCTCAAAAACTATAACAAAGTCGAACTTAAGTAGCAAAGTCACCCAGAAACATCATAATATTTTTTATTATGACACCCAACAATATTCAGAATACACCTTCTTTCCAATTTTCATTGATATAGTGCAAATAGTCTCCGAGTAAAATGGCTGACTTCTAGAAAGACGGACGGACAGGCTGGCTGACTTCTAGAAAGACGGACGGACAGGCGGTCCGACTTTTTGTCAGTTGGCTGCGGAATCCTAAAAACGAGAGTATGCCAACGACTATGTCACGCACTCTTAAACCAAGCTCATTTTTTTCTGCAAATGCATGCAATGAAACATTTTATGCCAGTAAGTTTCACAAAAATCTGTTATTCATTAGGTAGGTGGTATAAGTTGAAACGCAAGAACTGCAATGATAAAGCCTCTATCGTAAATGAATTATCAGCACAAGTCTAATCGATTTCTCTCGATGTCTAATCGATTTAGGTGTAAACTGTGTTAAAGGTGGCTCAACGCGACACATAAAAGCAAGAAGTACAGGCTCATATTTGTACTGGATTCGACGCGGGCTAGTTTACGACCACAATCAATGCTGCAGGATAGGGCTGCCTCCTACTGTTCACTTTTATAAGACTTGGTTTAAATCTAATTGCTATTTTAACTCAAGAAATAAAAACGAATACGTTAAGCAAAATTAGGATTACACTTTTTCTTTTGTAAAGGAATTTTTGAATGCTACAGGTTAACTATTCGCGAAGCGATCAACTATTTGCTATCGTGTCAGAATTAATGTTGCACCTTAATTCACTGTAAGTAGGTAGTTATGTAAGCCAGCTGAGGAAACCCTACCAGAGACCAGGCTACTCCTGTTTTGCGAAAGATGTTTCTTGCGCTTTGGCACCCTTATTATACTAGCTTTTGCCCGATGCTTCGCCCGCGTGGATTTCATAAAATATCCCACGGGAACGTAATACCGGAAAAATTATTCTGTGTGGTAATTCAGGTTATAAACTATATGCGAGTCAAATTTAATCTAAATCCGTTCAGCTGTTATTGCGTGATTGAGTAACAAACATCCAAACCTACAAACTTTCTGATTTCAAATTTAGGTGGATGTGATGTGGATTGTTAGGTGAATGTGAAAAAATGGTCTATCGACACGCTAGACACACAAAATGTTCAACATATTTTTTTAAATTAATTCTTAGTAGTAGTTTCCAATAATAGTTCAATCATGATTCGAAAGACACGTAGCGCCATCTAGCGTCCTAAAGCAATTGTGACCAAATCAATGTTATTGTTCTATTTCTCGGTAACAATACTTTTTTTTAGCTAGTTTTAGTGCAGCTTTTATAAAGAGCCCTACTGTCGCGCCGGGGCCACAGTATCTCTTTCGAACAACCCACAGCCCTGACAGGCATCGGCTCTAGCGGACCCCGTCAGTTCGTGCTGACATCTCTTTGAGACGCGCGTGGAACACAAGCGCCGTCGACCCGGGCCTGATCCTTACCGGGTGACGAGCTGCCCATTGCTCGCCGCCCGCAAGCCCGCTAGGTATGCCAGCCTTCATTTAAAAACCGTCAATCCCGTTGGGTGAACTTTCCAAAGAAAATATGCGTTTCGGGAATCATAGTGTTTCCGAATTTGCACGAAAGTCGCTCTCAGGGTAACCCTCTACAAAGGCAATGATGCTAAGTTTTGTATAACCGCGCTTGGTAATCTGTAGTGCACCTATCAATGCGCGCGTTTGTGTGTAGTGTTTGTGAGTTATTAGTCTATTATTTTGTAAGTTTAAGTATTCAAATAATCAAATCAAAGCTCACAATTTGTAAGTGGCACTACAAGTTGGCATCCTTATTACGTTTTCTAATTCAATTGTGTTCATTTTCACTAGATGATTTTGGAACAGATCACACGTCGGTGCCAACCTATGCCGTTGATATATTATTAAATTTTGGTCCAAGAGTGCCTGATGAAGAAAGGAAGTGATTGGCTCTTGTTATGTTTACTAACAAAGAAAACTTAGTAGAAAGAAAGAAAAGAGGAGATTTAGTTTCGGAAAAGCCGCAGGCGTTTTAACGACATCATCGATTAACCAACTTGGAAAAAAAAAGTCACATTCGACTGTCAGACCATGTCATATTAGGTATGTGTAAACTACCGAAAAGCAGCGAGTGGTAGACAACTTCTTCACTAAAAAAAATCAAAATCTTGTACAATTCAAAGAAGTAACTAATAAGTCAATTACATGATGGATACGATAGCAAAATGAGTTTTAAAACAAGACCAACATCATGCGTAGTTTTTTTTTAAACCTGATCCCAAAATGAGGTGTCAGAGAAAACCTCTGTTTAAATTGTGGTATCAACTTAAACTAGACCACCCCCTAGTTTTTCATGGGTTATAGTTAATATAACACTTTCATGTAGGATTATAGCTCTTATCGTATATAAAATATAAGAAATATAAATTAGTTGAAGCTATTAAAACTCACAAATGGAATCATTTGATTATATTAAGTACAGTATCGAGACGTCTGTCATCGACTGTATCCGTTTTTGTAAAAGGTGATAGAAAACGATAGAACGTTGGGTTTTAACAAGCTGATCTGTGTAAGTGGTTGGAGGCACAAGCAAAAGTCACTGTAGTGATTCAAGAACCTCGGGTTAGGGAATCCAGAACGTATACAAACACTCTCCAATTTTGGCGGTAAACTCCTAGTCATACAGACCTCAACCACCACAGATCGTGTATTTATATCTCAACCAATCTCAAAACATAGCTCTAACGCAGACTGAATAAGGGTGAGTTGCATCAACTAACTATAGCGATAACCAATGTTTTGACAGCCTTCAAATCTCCGGTTATGCGAAATTCGGGTTGCATAATTTTGACAATTGTTATAATGACGTCCTAAATAACCATAACAAGCAATTATAACGATAATCATTGCTTTGACAGCCGTCAAATCTCCGATTAAGCGAAATTCGGGTTGCATCATTTTAACAATTGTCACAAGTGTCATAATAACGTCACAAATAACTATAACATTAATCGCCCAACTTTGGGCGGTTAAGGGCTATAGTTACGGTTTGTGTCATAATTTTTTTGGAGTTTGGCATTGAATTCCTTTTCAGAGTTGTCACATGCTTGTTTTTTTTTGGTGTTTTGTGCTAGTCTCGTCTGTTCTTTGCACAGCAAAAATGTGTTTTTCTGCAAAGATTTGTAATATAGTAACTTCTACGTTGCTAAAATTAACACATCAGTGCAATCATCGTATTTGTTCCATAAGCACAATCAGCCTTTATTGTTTCCACTGCTGTGACACAGGCTTCTTCTCGATGGGAGGGAGTGGGCCGTAACGTAATCCACCACGCGGGCCCAGTGCGGGTTGGTTGATATCACATGTCTTCGATTTTTAGCTCTAGGACATGCCGGTTTCCTCACAATGTTTTCCTTCACCATTTTGAGAGCAGTGGTGATGAAACAATTTACGCAAAGTAAAGTGCCTCTCTGGGTTTGAACCTACGATCTACAAGCTGTATGTAAGTCACAGTTATTACAACGGAGCCGCCAGTGCTCAGCGATAAATAGTAGGATTAAAGGGTGTTTTGAACGGTCTAAAATCAAACATCACATAGTGTACATAACAAAGCATTTTTATTACTGTAAGTACTTATATTAATTTCAACGTCAGACGAGTTAGAAGGAGGTAATATTTCATCTAAAAAAGATGCAGGTCGCTCCACCGATAAAAACTTAAATACCGCACGCTCCACATTACATGTGCACAACAGCCAACAGTACCAACGTCTGCCCACCAAACAGTTATCCAGCAAGAGCAGCTTGCTGTTAGAAATTGATGTTCTAGGTACCTAAATAATGTACCTAAAAAGACATGGAAGATTTGTGTTAGACAATAAATGTATTCTAACTAATATTATTTTTAAATCCACTGCAAAATAATGTTCTTTCCCGCAGTCATCAGGCACGGTATATGTTTGTTGTGAAAATTGACATAGAATACAGGGTGGCAGGGACATCGACGCGCAAACTGTAATCATGGGTTCAGCACATGAGTTTCCCATAGCTTCGAAATTTTTCGTCGGTTATTAAAAAAAAAAATTGCTGTTTCATATATTTCGAAAAATGTCTATGCTATGGGGTCTAAACTCATGTGCTGAATCCATGGTTACAGTTTGTGCGCCGATGTCCCTGCCACCAAATGCTCTTATGCTATAATGCATCTTCCAATAACGCAATCCTTCAATTACATACAGGATAACAGAAATATCAATTTCAAGCAATTCGAAAGAAACGGAAAAATAAAATGAATGTTATTGTCACTTGACACATGTTGTCTTTCTGACATTGTCAGATAGTGATGCGGCTCGATTTTATTTAACTCGTTACTCGAGTAAATATAAGTCCATTTTCTCTCAAGGTGCCACTCGATGTAGTCGCGATTAGATAAACATCACCAACACTGCCACACTAGTTAACTGTTATTCTTGGACAATAAACCATGGAATAGATATATTTCGTGTAATAAACCGTCAAAATACTGTGATGATCACAGAGTTTAAATAAGAGAAAATACATGTTCTGTGGGTTAGTGCTGTCAGTTGATAAAGTGTAATATTTTGTCATTAAAATCGTCATTGATTATCAGATCAACCTGATAATCAGTGGAATTTGAGTAGGACACAACGCTCTTTAGAAAGTCGAACAAAGACAATCCTAGCCGAATGTCACACCGATGTACCAATATAGAACGGTTAGGTACTGTATTTTGGATCTTGCTATGATTCTTTTCTTGAATTTTTTTGTGTGCGTTTCAAGTGTACGACGCAACAACCAACTCGAATTGAGTATTCGAATTACATAATCGAGACAATCGAGTCCATTTATGACTGAGTAACTTCACTAGAGCCAACAAAAGAAAGCGACAAGACACGATAACAAAAAGCTTGAAGTGTTGCCCTTGTCAAAAAATCACCCAACTTTAACGAAAAGAGTTCTTGGAAGGATTTGGGGGAGGCCACTGCCCAGCAGTGGGACAGCATAAGCTAACAAAAAAAAACATTTATTATAAATATAGATAGTAGTATTACTATTATTTATTTTATTACTTAATAAAAACAGTTTTGGTTACCACCTCAGAGCGTGACTTATATTTTATGTTTTCATATTTGAAAACACGTTGCGTTTAATGAATAATCCCACCGAAAAAATTTGTTTAATCTTGGTTATTTTTGAAAGTGTGATGGTTCCTGTCAAAAAAATTACCCACGAACATTTTGGGGAAATAAGACGTCTTATCACTTGTCACCCTTTTAACTTTAAACTTTTTACATTTTACATTATGGTGCAACAACAGATAGTTAGATTTTATGGTCATACTCATTGTTAAAATTAAAATTAACTTTGATGTAACTATAACGGAGCTTTTGATGCAACTCACCCTAAGTAACGCAGTAAGATGGAAGCATCTCTGTATTTAAAAACAAACAGGAAGAATGGAACGAGTTGTCTCGGAAACCACTTGATTATTGTTCTGCATGTTGGGAAATTAAACTCGGCTATTATGACCCCACCTAGGAAAACAGGCCCCACCGAGGAAAACAGGTATATTGTATGCACTTTTTCGATATTGCAATACCTACGTGATCGAATAAACATACAACTTAATATATGATAACTATGATAAGTCTTTATATAATAAACATTATACAAGCTGTACAGAATAACAGCGGTGTCGTCAGAACGTTTCAACTACTGTAACTAGTAAAAGCGGTAAAGAAAATTGCCAATACTAGACAAGAAATGAAATGACGACATTGTAGGACTCTATCACGACATGTTTTTGGAAAAGTCGTTAAAGGCTTTTAAGACTAAAACTAGTTGAGGAAGAAAGGTTTTTCTGTTACACCACCACTTAGAACAAGTGCTTTATAATACCAATTCGCGATTGCAAAAGTTACATTTGTAAAACGCCGCGACTACATGGATTCAGATTCAGCAGCTTCGACCTCTATGCAACAACGTAATCTGCAGCATTCTGAGGCTTAACGATACTCGGTCTACCTAAAGCAGAAAACAAATATCGCAATGATTCTTGTGGTGGTTTCAATAGTTCAAGAAAACGGTAATTTTCAGAAAAATCTATTCATTACGTGACGAGATAATGATGCGTGCTAAGAATAAAGATAGCAGCAACTCCCGTAAGTCACCAAACTATTTCGCGTTTGTCATCGATTAAACGAAGATTAACATGATATTCCCACGATGACGATTAAACTGATATGAAGTTGATACATACCAGGAACAACTGAAGAATTGATTAATGTTTTGAAAAGCGCATGGGAAAATATCTCGGATGCAAAATGAGGCATTTCATGTAAGTATTCACTTATTAACCTCATTAGATAAAATTATAACATCTCAAATATTGTATGTTTCGGTAGATTAGTTTGCGAAAGCAGATTAGTTAGCAGAAATGTTTAATCAAATTGAAATAATTATTTCATCTGTTTATATTCTGGCTCGTCATTATGCCAAAACACGACCGTAACCAAATCATAGTACTGCACCAGGCAGTATGAAGTATCATTGCTAGTTATAACTATACCAGGAATAATTAAGGTGAATGTTCTGAAAAGTGCATGAAAACGAGCACATTACAAATAAAATAAAAATATACTAATAATAATCAAGTATCATAAACTAATTAAGTTAAGCTCTGTGATATGATTAGTAAATAAAGTTTATTAATTTAAGTACCTTCTTATGTAAGAAAAGTCTCACCATCGTCCGAATCAATCGAACAGCGAGAAAAATTACATTACACTAACAACAGCTCATACCGCCTCTGTGGCCATTTAGTGGGGATGTGATCAGTCAGACATTCTGATTGCTAAGTAATTATTGCTATAACAATGAGACAATCCATTGCATATATAGGTACGACGACGTAGTGGTCTATAAGATATAACTATGTATTAACACACGAGAGTATACCTACCTGTGTAACACAATGATCTCATACATTGAGTATAGCAAGGAACAGAAGGCTGTGATTATAATGTAAACATATTTTGTACCTACCCATATATTATAAACATGAACACTTATGTATGACGTGTCATTATGTAACTAAGTATGAATCTATGACTCGAGAGACCAGCAAGTAAAATGGCTGCGTTATACAGGCTGATTTTTTAAAGACCAGCCAAATTTAAGGATATGGTACAGACCATCAAACTGAACAACTTTCTCTATGGGACCAACATCGTAATCGCGAATAAAAATTCAGCCGTCCCATACATTTAGGTCGAGTAGGTATTGAAGTTTTCTATGGGACAGTTGATAAAATTTTCGCGATTACGCTATTTGTCCCATGGAGAAAGTTGTTCAGTTTGATGGTCTGTACCACATCCTTAAATTTGGCTGGTCTTTAAAAAATCAGCCTGTATAAATCTATTTTAACTACGTAGCGTAGGTTTATCTTCAATACAAATATCATAAAAAGTGCCTCTCATATCACACTAATGTAACACGGTTATAATGCATAATACAAAAATATTATTACTTCAGGAAAAGCCCTCAGTGATTCGTTGATATATTAAAATCTCATGTTAACTGTTGTGAAATAACGATAGCCAATCAAATCACTCGACACGAAATTTGAGAACAAATTAATTGCAATAGGCTTTCAAAAACAATACTATAATTCATCATTTCTACCTAAGAGTACAGATGATAGGGGTATCTATTGCCTCAATAAAATCTTTTTTCTTATCTTTAATTTCCGGATCCTACTTTTCCTTATCTTCTGATCAACATCTGAACCAAGTCACAGTTATCCACTCTTTACCCTATCCCGTTGGAGTATTACTGATATTGTTGGGAATAATATTAATAATGGAAGGTCTCACTCCGAGAGGCAGTCCCATTGAATTCGAAGATACTGAAGAGTACACGGGAGACATGCCCGACATCTCTGAAATCTCACCCATACTCACCGGCCAAACGCCCCATTCAAGTTACCAAGGGCAGACCGCAAAAGAGGTGTTTGATAACTTAAAATTCATACAGCAGCCTAAAACTCGTAAAATCCTACCTCAAAAAAGTAGTCTTGAAGCTTTCAATCAAGGTTATGATCCTGAAGACGATTCGGACATTTTACCGTGTAATCCGTTGAATTGTCACGACATGACCCTATTTCACCAGTTAGCCACAACGGTTGCAAATGAGGAAGACCCTATGTTTGAGATTCTGGTTCACCAGGTCAATGAGGTTAGTAAAATAAACCAGGTGAATAAGATGGCTTTGATTAATGAATTCAGAATCTTGTCCAGAATGGCTACTCTGGACTGGATCATCATACGATCAAAGATCTCTGATGCATGCCTTCAGGGCTACAATTCACTGTATTTCATATTGGTTGGGATGAATGCAGTGTATCAAATCCAACACGCTAAGGCCCTAAACTCCACAGTAACCACACTGGGAACACTGGTTGATCAATTCAAGCTTCAAACGGGGCTGATGAAGCGTCAAAATGAGATGGACCGAACCTTCCAGGAGGATCTCACCAGGCAGCTGAATAGTTTCTCGAGAGGAGTGGCTGAACTCGCCGAAAAGATCGAAACAAGAACTTTGGAGATGTCAAGGCCCTGTTATAAGAAACCCTCAGCATCAACAGCCTCCCCCACTGTGGACTCATCCAGCTCTCATCAGGCTCAGATCCCTGGCAGAATTTCCCTTACCCCTAACTCCACCTACAAATCTGAGCTCATAACCGTATCTTTCGGGGTTAATGAAGATATTACTATACTTCCAGTTCACATGAGAGCAAAGCCCCTTTGTGCCCTGTTGAGTTTAAACATAGCGAAGAAAGCATTAATTAATATCTTGAACCAGGATTTAAATTTATTATTATCGAAGATGACCACACATCCAGAATTTCCTCAAGTACTTAATGCAGAGCCTGACAGATCGAAGAAAATTATGTTGTTGACAAAAATGTTTGGGGCAATACCTGATAAGAATGAACAGTGGCTGCACCAACCCACTGGATTTAACTAATTCCTTAAGTATACAATGTCTAACGTTTAAGATTATTCCTCATTTTCTTTCTTAATTGTAATATTAATCTCGGATATCCATATTATATGATAAGATCTATTTGATTATAAGATATGCCTTTCTTTATTCTAGAATTTATAAAAACAAGGGGTTAGCATTCCGTAGCGTAAGGCGTTTTTAACCCAAGAGCAAAAAGACCTACTTATACCTAATCAAAATGCAATTGGCAATATTTTTATTACTGAAACGAGCAGCATGCTTACTAACGACAAATATTAAACCATGCGACATCCGCTTTCATGTCCAGATCTAACAGACTTCAAGAAGGACAAAGATGAATTCTACAAAGAGAACCATGGGACACTATCTTACTTATGAGCTTACTAAAACGGTTTTTTTTTTCAATGTTTTCGTTAGTAATTTTTCTTACATAACAGATTTCCGAAATCTTCCAACCATACATTGATGTAAAAGTTTGCCATTTGGGAAATATTGCCGATTGACCTTAGCAAGTTTTAAAACAAAACCTACACTAACAAGCGAGTGCATACTGACGCAAGTCGACTTTAATTTCAAACTTCAAGGATCCCTGTTAGCTCCCTGAAAATAGCACGAGTTTTTAGTGCGGAGAGCCGCGCCGAGACCGGACGGCATTAATGACTTAGCAATTTACTCCTCAAATCAAATCCTGCTGCGTGGTACGTTATTTCAGTGCAAGGCGATTAAATCTATCAATGAATTTCCGGCAGCGGGCGCTTGACACTTTTAATATCGCCAATCAACCCGAGACCGTTCTGAATGAACAATACTGGCTGGCTCGTAAATTAAATATTCCTAAGTTCGTACCAACACAACAAACGTTTGAAGTGGTACGACGTGACGTTGAACCTCGGTCGGTAAGTTGAAACGCCACAAGTCATTGCATTGCAGTAATAATAAGGGCATTATGTAAAAATGCGGAACACGATACTTAAAACATGTACTATTTGACTTTAACATATTGCCTAAAATGAATGAACAAAATTTGTTTTTTCATGTGTACCTCCTCTAGGTATAATACTTTTACTTTCGCATTATGTTGCATTATAATTTACTAGCCGCAGAACAACGCGGCTACACAGACAGACACGAAATGCGACTTTAATTTATATTAATGTACAGATGTCGAATAGTTAAGGCTGCGCATTATCATTACTATTTCCTTAGATGCCCTATTTATCTGACCAATTATAATTTGATACGTTCGTCGGAAGGATATCGGATGCGTAGCCTAAAGGCAAGGCGTATCCAATTACAATCCCATTGTTTAATATAATCGATTACTTGTAATGAACACTGAACTGCCCATATTCTAAAAGATGTACCGAAAAATGATAACATTCATGCAGATGTGAGAACAGTAAATTAGTAGGTTTGTGGGTAAAATGATGATTGTGAATCAAAACAAAATTACAGAAGAAAATCCATTTTTTAACTATGTCAATAACGCTAACAGTGTCATATTTTACAATGATGAGCTGACAAATGGAATCTATGCTTATCTGTGTATCTAATCTATTTGGAAAAATGTAAGCATAAATTAGAGTTAACTCGTTGATTTTTTTTTTAAATCACTGACACCTCTCACTCTATGGGAACCTACGCAAATTGCAACGCATCATGTAAATGCTGAGGAGGGAAATGCAATGGACAAAATCCTATTCAAACGACATAGTCAAATTACATTGTAGCACATAAAAATAAACCTTTTTGTTTGTTGTCCTGGTAATTTGATAGTTAGTTATCAGTCAGGACTTGTTAGAGCATCACAACTATACAGTTTAAAATAACATATTTAAAGCTTTGACGTTTGATGTTCTGTTCAATACAACATGACCTTTATTTTGATGTTGTAAAATAACAAAACGTTACTTTGGTTTCCGTTCTGTGTTACTGGTAATGTTTTTAGTTTACAACTATAAATATATTTATTTTTAATAGTTTGGTATGAGCTGTAGACTAGGTACCTCTGGGGCCCAGTGCGAGTTGGAAGATGTCACATGTCTTAGAACTTTTGGTTCTAGAACATAAGAGAGAGATGAGACGATGTTTTCCTTATTATACGTAAGTATGTAAGTTTAATATTTATGTATTCTACACATAAACCTTCCGAAAACCAAATCAAATTCCGTTGCGTAGTTTAGAAGAACAATGCGGTCACACTGACAGACACGGAAAGCAACTTTAATTAACCGCAGAAGATATTGTGAAAAATGTACTTAATATCGGGAAGACATTAAGTTTGGACATAAACTATTCCCATATAAGAGACGCATACCGTCTTCCAGCAAAACCGGGCAGAAATAAGACCATCGTGGCGGACTTTAGTACGGTGCTAATTAAAAACAAAATTCTTATCGCAACACGAGACTATAACAAGAACAAAGAGCCAGCAGGATTAAAGCTTAACTCTAGCCTGATCGTTATAGAAGAACAACCACATCCAATATATGTCTATATCCGAATACTTGCCGGGAAATGGCAGAAAGCTTTTCTACCAAGCTAGGGAATTTGCCAATAGCAAAAACATCAAATTCTGTTGGACCTCAAACCAAAGGATATTTCTCCGTAAGATTAAATGATGTGTTGGGAACTTGGAAACACTTAATACGTATGCAAATGTATGTTTTCTGGGGGACATGAATATTGACATAAAAGCCAACTACTCCGACCATAGAGCTGTGGACTACATGAATCTGTTAGCGTCACACGGTCTCTTGCCAACGAACCTATATCCAACAAGAGGTGAGAACTGTTTGATCATGTTTTCTTGAAGTCTCAGCTTGAATCTGGCACACTAGACCTGGAGTGTTTTATCACTGATCGTGATCACTGTCCAACACTTTTTACAATATCCTTAAAGACAAAAATAATATCACCAATTGTCTATCGCAATAAATTTAACTATTGTGCAACACGTGACGCTTTAGTCCAAGTAGATTTTACGCCTCCATTAAATTCAAATGACGCAAACTTTGCTGCAAGTTTTCTGGTTGGTGCAGTATCGGAAATAATTAAAAACAACACTAAGTCATAAAGTGCCGCGAAATAAAAGGAACATAAAACCGTGGATCACGCCGGGTCTGATACTCTGTATTCGAAATCGAGATAGAATGCACAAAGCACTAAAAAGGGAGGATATCACAAATGTTACAGTTAAACTATCATACATTAGATACAGAAATTTCATTAATAAACGACTTAAGAAACTCAAAAGACAATTTGAAAAACAAACTTACTTCTAGACGCAAAAAATAATTCAAAGGCTACCTGGGACGCTATTAAAACTATAACGAACACTATGACAAAGTCTACATCTGCTGTTTCGCTTCTTAAAATTAAGTAAAACCCGTTATTATCAGTAAATGCGGTTAACCATTTCTTCACTAACATAGGCAGGGAGCTAGCTACTCAAATTCAGCAGAAACCATCTTCTTCCACATCATCCTCCAATAACTTACCAGTCGCTTCTCAGTGTGACTCTTTGGTTCTGATGCAAACCAACGCTGAGGAAGCGGAACTTCTCATTAAAAATCTACGTAGGGATTGTGCTGTCGGTTTTGAAAATATTTCTGCATTTATTTTACAGTCTTCACTTGATGTGTTTGTCCCTATTTTGACACACATTTGCCAGCTATCTCTTTCTACTGGAGTCTTCTGTATTTAAGAAAGCCATTGTACACCCCATCCATAAGAACTGCAAGTATTGCCAGCTATGTCCAAAATCCTTGAAACATTGCTAAATAATCGACTGACGAACTATCTTGAAGTACTTAAAGGGTATTATTTCACCTAACCGATTTAGATTTCGGAAAAACAAATCGACCGAGGATGCTGTTTTATCATTGGTTAACAGAGTAGTAGACAGTTTGGACAAGAAGGAAAAGTGAAAGGTTTATTTTTAGACCTCAAAAAGGCGTTCGACACCGTCTCCATCCCGATTCTTATCACTAAGTTGGAGAGAATTGGCGTAAGAGGAATGGCTCTCAAATTATTCAAGGACTACCTGACTAACAGGACACAAGCGGTGAAGATTGGAGATTGCATCAGTGGGGACGATAGGTTGGAGTTTGGTGTACCTCAGGGGAGCATTTAGGGGCCTCCGTTGTTTAGGATCTATATAAACAATCTGTGTGAGCTAAAATCTCCCAATTGCACAGTATTTACTTACGCAGATGACACTGCGCTTTTTTTTCATGGTCTCACATGGATTGATGTAAAAACTGATGCAGAAACTGCTCTGAAAAATGCCATGTCTTGGTTGTCACATAACCTACTAACGCTCAACATCAATAAAACCAACTACATAACTTTCGCATTAAAAACCTCTGCTCTCCCACCTCTAAATGCTTTCTTTATTAAATCTCATGTTTGTCGTGACCCGTCTTCTAACTGTGATTGTGTAGCAATATCCCGAGCCACCACTATGAAATACCTTGGAATCAATATTGACTAATCTCATTTATGTTTAAATCCGTTCGCTCCTTTAGTCTCTAAAAACTGAAAAACATACGCGAAGCCCACTAATGTGCCACTCGATCCTCTCTGCCTACCCCGCAAAGGAAAGCATAAAGTTATAGTAGTAGTACTTTTATGTAGTTTTCATCATTGGCTACATAAAGGTTACACAACCATTACCCTTTGACACACATATGTACACAATGTCGCAGAAACTTGATTTGACTGTCATGGAAACGCCGGTATTATTGGGTGAGTTCACTCTTCTGAGTACTTATTAATACTTTTTAATTTTTTTGCTTTTTCCTATACACAAGTGACCAGCAACTTTATAACATCACCTGTGGGTCAAAAGGGTGCAACTGAACTAAATTGCTAAGGGATAATTGACATAAACTCTAGAATTGGAATTCCTCCGACTATTATCCAAATCAGCCAATTGGGCAGCTACTTATCTCATAAAATAATTTCTACATTTATATCTGTCATTTATACGGTGTAAATAATTAACAGTATTATATTTTATATCTATGATTTTCATACACACCTACGTAGTTCTGATGTATCTAGATAATTTTGTACTAACCTGTGTGATGTAAGCTGACCGAGCAAAGGTTCGTAGAAGCAGCCAATGAATATGAAGGTTCATCTTTAGGCTTCAGCAGCTCGTGTGTAGACACCGCATGGATTGACAGCTCCTAAGATAAAAAATAAATTAGCTATCACTCCATATTAGTCATAACCAATAATTAACACCACAGACAATCAAACATATACATGACAATATTATTATTATTATAAATCTTGGTCCGTTAAAAATAATTTAGACTTTGACCTCTCGAGTTTGTTTCGGTGCTCTTTTCAGAGTAGCTGGTTAAGAAAAACTGACACCAACGAGTTTAAAAAAAATTACACGTTATCCGTTTTATTCAGTGAATCGGTTATAAATAGCACTTATAAACGATTGATTCAATAATAAACGTTTTGTTTCTACAAATTAATTATTAGTTGTTTTTGGTATAGTAATAGTCTTCAACCAAATGGTTGAAGACTATTACTATACCAAAACCATACGTACCATACGTACGCTCAAATTACATAAAGGGAAATACCTTTATGTAATTTGAGCGTACGTATGTGTCGCAGATGGATTGCAAATTCCGCTGATTTACTAAACTGCTAATTGTTTTACAAAACAGCTCCGAACAACGTTCAGCTGGATTGTCATTGCGCTACATTTTACAAAACTGCTACCGACCGACGTTTAGATGTGATGCAGAACAGCTTATTTTCAGACATATGAGCGTCTTTCATACAACTCTGATAACTTTTAATTAATATTGTCCTTAAAATCACTGTTTTCAGTTGATTTAACGTAATTTCGGCTCGTATTACTCGTTTTATTTATTTCTGTTTCGGACGCCATTATCACAAAGCCCATGAGCGACAAAATATAGAAATTAAATCTACCATCTGACGTTTCATTTCTCGCTGTTTTACAAAACCGTTAATCGTTGACCCGCTGCATTGATAAATGCAAAACGTATAAATACAATTAAAGATAAATGCAAAACGTATAAATACGATTAAAGATAAATGCAAAACGTATAAATACGATTAAAGATAAATGCAAAACGTATAAATACGATTAAAGATAAATGCAAAACATATAAATACGATTAAAAATAAATGCAATTCTGCGTTTTCGATAAATATATTAATTATGGAAAACCGCTGAACGCTGTTCAGTTGTTTTACATAACGGAGCTGTTTTGTAAAACAACTAGCGGTATTGTAAAACAGCGGATTCTACAATCCATCTGTGACACATGCATTACATACCTGTAGTAGGTTCAGTAATTAGTAGATTTGCATTGCCTAGCTTTAAATTTGAACGTCCAAATAAAACGTAACACGAAATTACTGAATACTGATTCCAAGTACCTGTTTAAACGTTCGTATTTTTATCAATGTTTGGTTCAGAACCATTTAACAATAAAAAAATACTGCTCATACAGAAATATCCTTCATTTGAACATACCTACTAATATCCACGAACAAATTAGCATCCATCGCATCAACACGTGCGTACTATATTTTTCTAATCTTAATATTAAATCGAATCCCGAAGAGATGGCCAATAAATATTCTACAATATCTATTTTTAAATACGTAGGATGCTTTCTCCGATCTTGAATGAACGAGTCGACCCTCCTCGTAATGTCTTTGCTTGTTACGACGGGGTACAAGACATAAACGAATAGCGTGACTATTCTAACTGATCGAAGAAACTGAAAAATATTAACTGAAGTTGTTCTTAATTATAGGTACGCACACGAAATTAAAAAATACTAGTTTTTCACTGAACATTTAAGAATTGATTTAAGAGTTAAAAGAAACGTGTTTATTTAAACGGGGTTGGTACGCTAAAAAAGGAAAGACTGCTAATTTTGTTTATATTTGTGGCATGACAAATAACAAATAAATTAATTAATATATTTTATGAAGCATGTAACCTGTTAAGGTGCTTTTATAATTAATATGATGTAGTTAAGTAAAGATTATTTGGTAGTTATTTATTTCAATATAATGTTTTTAGTATAAAATCTCAACAAAACTGTCGTTTTTTAATTTTTTGAGTTGATGCGATAACTCTATTTGTAATACTAATATACAATTAATATAGTCATATTTATCACCGCTCGTCGCCTATAAAGTGCGCCCAAGCGTTAGCTTTTTGACAGTGTCAGCTATATCCGAGCTGATTTGTTCGCAACAGCTGCGTGAGCGCACCTATTAACCGCTGATACATGTTTGTCAGCCGGCTATTAGGGTGAAAGAGATAAAATTTCGGAATCATCTATATAAGAGCGAGATCGATTCATTTCTCCAATTCACGACCAATATTTATTTGCTGCATCGTGACACTCGAGAAAAATTCCTGTACCAAAAAATTAGAATTGGAATATAAATGCGAGATTTCCTCTGGCAGGCCATTTTTCTTGTTACTATATAAAGAAATATTGGTCAAGGCATGAAAGTTTTTGTCAGGGCAACGGCTTTTTATCCTATTTAATAATTAGTAAAACATAAAACTACTCAAGAATTTTGTTTTGAGCGGTTAGAGTAAACAGGAACATTTTAAAATTTATCGAAAAAGAAGTTTTATTACATAATAAATTTATCGATTCAACTCGTAACATCACAAACAATATCACAAAGACATTTATTACGTGTTCACTGTTTTAAGAAAAAATATGTTCTTGGCTGGATATCAAGCAAAAATATTTTGCCAATATTCCGTTAGTTAATCAATGTTAGTTTATCAACATTTCAAGAATCCGTTTCAATATCCGTTTAGAGATTTTTAAAGTAATGTCATCCTAAAAAAATACGAGTACCTACAACTAATACCTTTTATATTAGTAACGGATGAGATTGCACTTTTAGAAAAATGAGAAATTAGAAGTGTATTGAATCTTATTATATATATATATACTTAATTATTGCTTGATATATTGATGAGATACCATCATTTGGAAAATAATTGCTAAATTAGATTTCAGATTGTGAAGTACCTACCAGATTGCAGTTTTGGCGCCTTACACAATATCTAAAAAGGAAAATCGTTTATGAATGAATAGGATATTAACTAGGTATACCTATAGAAATTTCCTATTCACAAAAGAGGTTCCTTTAAAAGAAAAAAATGATGTGAAGGTAGGTAACTATTAATCGGAATATGAATAGTTACCTACCTAATTATTAATTATAGTATACATATTTACTATTAATATTCAGAATTATAGTTAGTTACCTATGTACATTTCTACTTTTTTTTTCAATTATTACGATGATAAAAAATGTCCGCTTATTTCGACGATAGTGACGAGACGACACAGTGGATCGCAGGGTGGGATTAAACAAAAATAGCATGGTAATTAATGGGCGTTTCCAAGACCACAATTTCAAAATTAGTCGCATTACGAGAATTCCATCTTATCATAACATAATAAAGTCATGGAATATAATATTTAGATTTAAGGTAAATGAATTGCATATACATAAAATAATTTGCTGATCATCGCAAAATATATTAAACGCTAGAAACTAACAAACGACCAGTTAATGACTCAACGCTCGGGACTGACTCAGTTTTTTTTAAATCTGAAATTGAAACAGCAATTAATATTTCGGGCCAAACTGTTAAAAAATCAGTAGAAACCACCAGTTGTCACCACTCCTACAGAGGACCTCCATCATGCATAAATTAGCCTATAATGTTCCTTTTGCTGGGAACAGGCCTCCTGTGTGAGAGATTGCGCCATAATCTACCACGCGTGTCTTCGAATTTCCTCCACCATAACTTACCACATTTTTAAAGATCAGCCTGCCTTTATACTGCACGGGTAAGAAAAGCTCTATCGGTCGCCAATCGAAGTTCGTTTTCATCACCAGCAGGAAGAACTCTAGGGTGGTGTTGTGAACGGTCTTATATCTTCAACCTTTTGTAGCCCACCGTAAGCCAATTAGTATACCAACGGCATCAGCTACAGCAAGCGGGTATGGATTAGTAGGTACCAAAAATGACATTTAAGTACTTACGACAAGAGAATCATACACATGTTTTTTGATTGTCAATTAATTGAAAAAGTACGAACGAGTCCTAGTTCCTCTTTTCGCACCAACAAGATCCAGTTGTGTTGAATAGTGTTTAGATAGAAATCAATATCTTTGTGTTACTCTATTAGAACAATTAAAAACTATCATTTGATTTCGACATCTCCGTACCGGGTCTTCTATCAGCAGTGTGAAAAATATTTCTTCAGACATTTTTATATGTGTTTATAATTTGCTGATAATACAACCGTGGGTAGTACAAGCAATAGTATTGTACTCCCAGCTACCAACCACAGTTTAGTGTACAACAACTTCGCGCCACCGTAGTAGTGTTCCCGTTCAAATGGAAGAACGCGTTCCAGCTCCAGTTCCAGTTCCCCTTGCAAGCCCGAACCTACCACGCTTATGACGACATTTTGAAGAAGTTCCCAGACGTCCTGCGACCCAGGTCTCTCAAGACACCTGCAAAACACGACGCAACTCATCGCATCGAAATAACAGGCCAGCCGATCTACTTGCGGTCACGTCCTCTCCCACCAGACAAATACACAGTGGTTATTCAAGCGGATGATGGAATTGGAAATCTGCAAACCTTCAAAAAGCTCATGGACCAGCTTGGACATTGGATTGGACTATGCCATCTGAGTTTCATTGCAGATACATATCATGACTTAGTGAAGAAAAAGGATGGGTCACTACTACGTGTATGTATGCGGTGATTATCGACAACTCAACGCCGGACCGCAAACCTCATTCCACGTACCAGTACCACATACCGATTTTACGTACCAATTATATGGGAAGAAAGTCTTAAACTGGAAGCCACCACGCAGTACGAACAACAAGGAAAATAATGACGTCAAAGATATTTTGACCGTCAAAGTACATGTTCATGGGAACATGGGCTAAAACATGCATTGTGTGTCAGCGTGTGGCGTCATCAGTCCACTCGGCAATTTAGGAGAATCGGCACGTTTCGAACATCTTCACCTCAATATTGTCAGAACGCTGCCACCATCAAATGAATTGAGTCGCGAAAGCGTTGTACGACGGCTGTATTGCGCAATTTGGCTGTCCACTACGTCTTACGACCGACCAAGGCAGACAGTTCGAGTATCATTATTCATCTCGCTGATGAATGACTATGCTACTACGACGACACGATGCTGGGACGATGGGAAAAGGCCAGACGGAATGACCATAATGCCAATTGTACGTTAGGTAGGCCTTTGGTGTTGGGTGCAACCCTCGCGTCAGCCCATCTTCCTAGCACGGCGGGCTGTGCTGGGACAGCTACTGGACGTACAGAAAACCCTTAAACGGTGCAAATATAGGAACCTTATTGGGATCTATGTGTTTAAAAGACCAGCGCCGTGGAATAAGAGTGCTCATCGAGTGTTTCGAGACATCGCCAAGCGGTTGGTCGACTTTTCACATGATCAGAGTGCTGGCCTATTTTTAGGCCAAAGAATCAGCATTGCCCAACTTGGCAATTCACCCTGAATTATTTATGCATTTATTTCAGGCATCAAGGCCCATATAAACACACATACAATACAATATTAATATAACTTAAAAATACTATAGTAAATACAGACAACATACAATGCAATGCATGCAATGCTGCTAGCTTTAGACTACTCGGTTGGATTGCTGATCCCGGAACAGAGCTTTTTCTACATATCGAGGATCTGATCAGGTCTCGAACCCCTATTGATCTGCTTGTTAAGATGTCCGGGATAAACTATAAACTACGGAGGAGACCTATCTCATAGGTTTGCCGATGTAATAACCAACCACGCATTCAAAAGCCAAACATCTGAATCACTGCACAAATTGACCGTCAACTTTTAGTGGTTATAATTACTCGCAGTCGTTGCGCTGATCATTAATAACTTATCACTTACTTCTTTCTCTTGTCTTTAAACCACTGCACGTACTAACACTTAATTCTTTAACTAACTTCAATGGCAGTACTAGTTTAGATGCTCTTAGTAACAGCAACCAGGTGCATAATTTCTTAAAGGGCTTGTGTGTATCTCAGGGAAAATCAAGATCCAGCTGTAAATTGCGATAAACTGATGGAATTAATTAGTGTGTTGGGTCCATTACTACTGGATGTCGAAAAAGTAACCATAGGCACAAAGTTAGCAACTCTTTTCTGCTATTAACAACAATCACCAATCATCACTTAAACATTAAAACAATACGACTGATTAAGACTTACTATGTGTATAGTGGTTTAAGACAGGCGAAAGCAACAAGTGACAAGCGCGTCGTCATGTAATACTAACCACTCAAAAGAGGCGTCTCAAATTACGACGGTCGTGGCTACCTATCGCAGGAAGGATTGCCGGAAGTAAGAAAGTACTGGGATCACATAAACTATTAAAACTTTATTACCATTAAAGTTAAATTCATTTTATTAACAAATGCTACCTTTCTCGGCATTATCGACTGCTCCATGGGCACTTCTAAATATATTTTTAACTTTTGTACCTTGTTTGATAATTGATTAAATGAAAATTTTAGATAAATGGTGTCCAAGTTCATGTACAACCCTTGCAAGTTAACTTGGTACCTGGAGCTGAGACGTCACATCACAAAGATGCTATCGCTACTGAATGCACAAGGTTAACCGCGGGGAAGCGGGACAGGGGCACATTCCGGCGAAGTGCCTAGTTAATGCGCACGGGTTGTACGTAGACCTATGAAAAACGTTAAGTAACTTTTTGTTGTACCTTTTAACTATTTGATGTTCTAGAACACTTGGTTACGTCGAAAGCTTTGACAACGTATCACTACCCAATAAAATAGCATTTACTCGTATGGCCCATTCAATTTGAGAGTGGGAAAACTAACAAGTATTTAATGACGAATTTCGGCAAGTTTTCAGAAAGATTTTCGCTTAGGTTTCATGGATTGCTTACTTAAATGTTCCAAAAGTCACGCTATCATGTCCTGAAAAGATTGCATCTTCGATCAATAATAGTTGATCGAAGGATTACATCGAATAATAATACACGGTCAGCTGTATTGACTCTGTATTAAAAACCTACATCACCAACCTATGCTTAAACATTTCCGCTTGAAAGACAATGGATATTCTATACTATAGCAGAGTCTGATAAATCTTGAGCGCGCTCTATTCATATTGATTAGTGCTGTTGTCGCTAAATATTTCGTTTTTGATCTAAAGACATTATATTATGCGTGGCTGTTGTTGGTTCCTAAACAAGGTTCCATAGATTTTTGCCCATAATTGAGACAACACAGAATAAATATCAAAGTTATCGAATGAATAAGTAATAAGCAAAGAAACTAAGTGAACGTGTGAAGGATTATGCAAAATCTACGGTTACTTGAAGACTACACAGCGTAAAACCTACATTACCTTTGTGGCGAAGGAATCGAGTAAAGTACATAATATAGTCAAAGGCAATTCTCGTAATTTTAAGAACATTCACAGTCTGATCTCAGTCTCAATCTGTCAAAAATACGTCTAATTTCCCTACATTTTGACAAGTTTTTGACATTTGTTTTGTCGCCGAGATGAGACTGCGACTAGATTTTGAACATTTTAAATTACGAGAATTGGCCTTCTGATACGTCAACAAGGGGTGACGCAAGATCTAAGAGTCGCGCGTGCATAGGGTGAATTCTACGAAGCTTGGACCCCTGGCAATGTGGGACCTTTAAAGATTATAGCACTTACGTATTTTATGCTTTAAAAAAAATATGATACTCGTACCTACACGTCCATACCTATGGAAACCGTCAATAAAACTATTGTTGTTAAGCAAATGCTATTATATCTAGTATAAACGAATATTTAAATGCAATAGCTACCATTTATCGATCAATTATGAGTAGGTACCTACAAAAATAATATTTATTTGGAAACTCAACATTCTAATAACATTAGACATGAGTTAGACCGGTAAGTTCCTCTCTCCTACTATTTTGCTATGCCCTTCAGGTTTCACAATGATCTCATTGTATTTAAAGTTACCACCTAGGGCTCCACGCCTTTTTTTTTTTTTTTAGGATGGGACATCATCAAATGACCCCTCCCGCTCTGGGTGGAGCAGAAGGGAGTGTCAGACTCTTACTGACTAAAACCCACCCGTGTTCCTTCCTTAGCCTTTATGTACCAGGGCAGCGGTAACTCTTTCGGACGATCCCGCTACCCCGGCAGGCTTCGGCCCTGTCGGGCCCCGTCAACTATGCTGACATCTCTTTGAGGCGCGCGTGGAACACACATGCGCCGTCCGGGACGGGCCTGGTCCTGATCGGACGGAGACGTTAAAGGGCTGGTCTCGGGAAAGGGGAGAAAAAAGCCAACCTCCGACCCCAAGAAGAGTAAGGAAAAGGGAGCGGTTCTTTCCACCAGCAAGGGTGGGGGAGGCGCCAAGAAGAGGAAAGTCGATGAGCCGCCAGTCTCCGAAAAAGGAGGTAAGGGAGCGACCGGAAAAACCGGGATGGGACCCCCAGCCCCGGGGAGGAGAAGGCTATCAACGGAATCGATCGAAGGAAACAGATTTGTGAAGGAGCTTTCCCGCCAAGTTCGGGATCCCAGCTTTAGGAAACAACTTGAAAGGCTGATATCCGACGAGGAGACCAGGAATAGGGCGGCGCGGGACTCTTCTATGGAGAGTGCGGCGGGTTCGGAGGCGCCGACAAATTGAAAATTGATTCTGACAATAAATTTCTTTAAACCTATTCTCGTCTTTCAATCCTTTTCCTACGGGGAGCCAGGAAAAATTTCGTTTTTTCCAAACCTCGCTGACGAGGCTCTGTGGCGAGAGCCGAAAGGAAGGGGTTCCCCGGGACTCCCTTCCGATCTTCCCGATCCCGGATCGGGGAGGACCCCCGGGGTTCTTTCATCTTTTTCTTTCAAAAGGCCCCACGCCTACAGCGACTTATTGTAGCGATGCAGTAGCGATGCTGTCGCGCGTTCGCATCGATTCAGTCGCGATGCGATCGCTAGCTGTTTACCCTCGCCCACACCACGATTCTCAGTCGTGATGCAAACGCGATACTATCGCGCTTCTGTCGCAATGCGAGTTGCACTGATGCTCGGTTCTCCACTCACGCACCAGCCTCCCTCAGTTCTTTCCACGATGTCATCCGACAAGTTCGCGCGTTTGCATCGATACAGTCGCGATGCTGTAACGCGTTGGCATCGCTTCTGTAACGCGTTGTAAATGCGACTAACGCGCGTTAGTAGCGATGCTGTGTAGCATCGCTACTAAAAATCGCCGTGGGCGAGGGGCCTTAGTACACACTGGAATGGATGAAATGCAACAAAGGATTGAGTATTAAACTAAGACAAGCTGCCATGGAGATACTAACTAGGTACATTTCACATGATATGAGCCTCCCCAGCGACATTGATTCACTCACTATGCATCCGGCGCCCCCTGGGCAGTCAGTGAGTTTCCACATTGATTGTCTGATTTTTTCACCGTGATGGCAATCCAAATTCCACTTATAAAAAGACTCAAGTATTCTCGATTAATATCGAAAGTCCTCAAGAAAATGCTAATGCAACCTGTTTCTTATAAGGATAAACGGATAACAAACGGAGGTTTGAGTACTAGAATAGTCAGAAATCGAAAAAACTTAGATTTCGTAGGAAACTCTAGATTCTGGTACTCAAATCTCAGGATCGATTGGTATCAAAAAATGTTTTTGGGAAATGTACAAGACAAACCAGAAATACTTTAGATGTCTACCTCAAAACTCACTGCGAAATTCTTCGCGTCCAAGAGACCCATCGAGATGAATCACAAAGCTGGCCACACATCCCTGGACTAGCTTTTCATCGAGATCTGTCACTCCAAGCGCGGTAATGCAGTGTTTGCTGGAGTAAGCAAGCATATATGTAAGTGCTGAAATGAGATCGTCATGAACGGCTCAGTTTAGCTTACCCTCGACACGCTAACAAGACCGAAGAAAGAAAGTACAAGTAGAAAGAAATACATGTTGTATACTCTTCTTGATCGAAGTACGGTAATTCCACCAACTGCTCAAACAAGAACGGTATTGGCCAACTCAATTTATATTGCTATTAACACACTAAGAATTCTACTAAACAAGTGGAAAGAAATATACCTACCCTTCTGGATCGATGTAAATAACTGATTCAAACAAGAACACATTTTTGACACAGTTTTCAGTCAACTTGTTTGTGGTGTAAACAATAAACGAAAACATTGGTTACAATATAATTATAGAATTCATGTTTTATACCTTGGTGTATTTATTTATTTAATGAATACACACAACCACACAAATGTACCGAGGCGGACCTACTAATGCTATAGGTATTTTCTACCAGTCAACTTTTAAGAGATGCAGAGACAAAAAGTGGTACGTGTAATTTCGAATAAATCTTTATTTTAAATACAATTATAATTATTACCTATCAAAAAATATGAACCCATACTTGCACCCATACAGCTTTTGCTCGCAGCTTCGCACGGTCACTCAAACTTACTAGCGGAAATAAATGTAGATAGTAGTCAGAGCATTTTTTTCTCAAAACTCTCAGTTGTTCGATTGGAGACTGATGAAATTACCCACTGAGAACCAATTTTTTTATTTTTAGTAGGTAGAACCTATCTAGCTAACAAAAATTCCTTCCCACCAACACCTGCCCGCCGAAACTAATAAGTCACAAATTGATGTTACAATTCACATAGGTGCATCTGTAAAATCTGTTTGTGAATTGGGTGATAAGCCCTCCACCCGTAACCCCTATTTTTGCCACCATATTGATAGACTAATCGAGCTCCCGATTCTAGACAACGCCGAATATTCAGTTTAACGAGATGGAAATTGTTTATCATTATAGGTAATAATAGTAGGCCAGTCATCATAGACACAAAAATCTCGTTACGTCGCAAAAAATTACACTGTAATAATTTTTTGGGATTTTATTACTATTAGGACAGACACCAAAAAGCAAGTTTGCAGCTTCAAAAGACCTGTGCTATGTGGTGCTCGAAAAACCTTGACATTTTCCGATTTCTTTCAGTTGCAAGTCAAAAAAACTAAAGGCGGTCCAAAAATTTCGAGGTTTTTCGAGCACCACGCAGTTACATGGCATTCGAAGCTGCAAACCTGCTTTTACACTACTGGGTAGCATCTACTATCCTAAGATCATCCCAAAAACTATCTCAGTGCATTGTGCATTTTTTTGCAACCTACGATGTCTTAAATGACTGGCCTATAGGTATAGAAATTATTATATTATAACTAGCTGAACCGATAGACGCAATAAAACAAAAATAGAAAAAACACTTTTAATTTTTCCCCAATTTTCCGGACAACTTTTCAAATGTTTCCTTCCTTAAAAACCTTATTCGAATTATAAAAAAGGAAAAAAAAAAAAAAAACGCATTGATGCGCATACCAACGAACAGCATTTCACTACAACTACTACTACTCTACTGTTTAACATAAATAAATAAACATTGCCTTAGTCCCCACAACAAGAACCACTAAAACGACCGTTCCTGCTAAGCTACCTACTCACAGACCAGCAGATTCCCGCAACCTTCATTAAAATTGAAAATAAGTACGTACGTAGTCATCAATGGTCACAGATGTACCTCTAACAGTGCATATTTGATACTCATTAATAACGCAATCCGCTAGCATTAAATTAATTTTACTACAGATACATAACCACATACAAACGTAAACTAACGCCTACTTCCCATGGGGGTAGGCAGAAACTAAGCAGGTTAAATTCAACTTGAACCAAAAAAGTGCCGTTTTAATGTTTTATCTTTTTTTATTTATACTTAGAATCACGAATCTAAACAATCCCGGTAAGGTCCGTAGTTTCTTGAAGAAGTGCTCGAGAACTTCATTATACATAATTATATGTATATTATGGAAGTACTGATACAGCGAATAGTCCGGAAGTGACTAAACATCCAAGAGTACTCACAAAGAGTCGATTCCTTTCGATTGAAAATGAGATTTTTACAGACCTATAAAACTGTCATCATCGGTTTTCAACTTCATTATATTCACACGCATGGAAAAATACAGATATTCGACGCGGGACAATAATAAACGATTCTTTGATTTACTCGACACGCGCGTGGTATTTACAAAACAACAAAATGCACCATTGCGCCCACTATAAAATATTACTTTTACAGACATCAAAAATATAGGTACACAGAAAAAAACAACACAAAACTCAATATAAAACGACACAATATTACTCGACCAACCTTAACTATATTTAAGACATTCTAAAAAGGATCACGACACTAATCATAACCAAAAACCCAACAATGACTCCATTTTTACAAAATGCATCATCATTATTTTTATTTTAACATTTAATAATCGCCGCCACGCTTTGTAAACTCTTAATTTAAATTTTTTTTTTTTTATAATCAGCCAGTCAGAAACTCATGTCAATTTCTCTTCGGAGTTTGTACGGTCAAACTTTTTTACAGCCTAATCATGTCTTGATCAATTTAGTTCTACAGTTCACTTTATTATTGTTATTTTCAACACTATCAATTATCATACTATCCTAACAAGCAGAGAATTTAAATTTACTAATAATAATATATTCCTACTTGGGCAGACGCAATACCTAGATATTTGGTTGATATTTTTTTACTTTTTATATCACAGAAAAAAGTTCCAGTAATGATCATATCATTTACCACTATTTTATCTACATCATCGTTAAATCATGGATATGAATAGAAAAAAAACCGTGAGCAGTGATTATAGATTGCTCTAAGGATCTTTTGGTGTCTGAATGACATTGACAGGGGCGCTGCTGGTAAACATGATAAATATGTCGAATCATTTTGTGAAATAGACGATGACGTTTGTATCCCAAAAACAAACTTAACATTGTAGCTGAAAAATATGTACTCTCCATACATCGATATACGTCACGGTCAATTCTCGAAACCAAATGTAAGTTTGTAATCGCTATTTTTTTATGTGATAAATCTAATAATTAACGATTTTCGAATTTTTTCCTATACCTATGCTTGCTTGTGACCTTGCTTCTCACCAAATCTCATGATTCTAGGTCAACGGGAAGATTTAGGTTTTGATTTACGAGTATCTACATAATAATAATATTATTATGTAGATACTCGTAAATCAAAACCATTATATGTCGCATTAATGGCCGTATTTTTTTATTGCGTTGACTTAGAAAAGAGTTCCAAAGGACCGTAGACCTTACGTATTAACGAATTTAATATTAATTTCAACGTGATACCTCTACGCGTTCCTGGGAAAAAGGTTCTTGACAGACAGACAACGAAGTGATCCAATACGGGTTCCGTTTTTTGCTTTTCAGGTACGGAACCCTAAAAAGTTAAGTAAAAAAGCATTTTTTTGTTATAGGTACTGTTCCCGACCAAGAAGTTTTCATTTCAATTAATTTATCTGTGTTTACATTGTCCGTGGCCTGATGAGCGTTCACATGCACGGAGAACTGCAGGAGTACTGCCGATCTATTCTGTAAAAATCTCACCGTGAAAAAGTTAGGTGAAGTGAACTTAGAGCGAGCTGTCAATTGTGTCAATCTCTAGCATTAGTTGGAATGACAGCTCACTCCACGCTCACTTCACCTAAGTTTTCACGGTGAGATGGTTACAGAATCGCACTGCTGGGCCACAATTAACTGAAGTAGTTTTATAAATAATTACTGCAATGCATTTGTATTCAGGAAAAGTTTCAGCTTTAGAAATAAACTCTATAGTATAACATTTCAACTCTAGACTGGAACCCGAATGAGACACATTACGCTAGATACCTACTCCCGTGACTCACACGTACACAAGGAACTCATTAAGCATATACATTTCCAGCAGTACAATATTTTTATCTCTCGAAGCGACGCGCGCTTTGCTTGTTGTACCCAAGTGAACAAACACGTTGTGAATGTGTGCGTGAAGATGAGTAGCGTCAGCACCTAACACACACTATTGACACTTCCGACTTGGCTATTGTCTCGGATGGTAACGAGAGCTCCTGCGCTTACACAAACACTCGATAACCACAAGTAAAGCGCGCGTAGCTTCGTGAGATAAATTAAAAATACTATATCACAGAACAGAAAGCTTATACAGGGTGGCGCTTTAGTAACCTGCGCCCATCAAGGGGGGGATTCTACCCGTCATTTTAAACAACTTTCGCTACTGAACTCTTATCCGATTCGTGAAAAAAAAACAATGTCCTATACAACAAATAGAGAGACTACCTATTTCGATGCATGTATATATATATATTTTTCCCATTACGGTATGAGTTTCATAGTGAAAGTAGTTTGAATGACGTGTAGTATCTCCCCCTTGTGCCATCTTGTGAACGCTTTAGACTACAGTCAGTAAAAAGTTTCTCAATTTTGTAAATTCAAAAGACATAAAACTAGATAAAAATATAGTAAGGGTTTTACACTAAAACTTTCGTTCGTGGTACCCATTTAATCCTAACTATTTTAAAATCTTTTCACGGCATATCCAGCTGATTCTTGCATTTATATGTTAAAATAACTCGACACAACCACACAATGTATGGAACAGCAGAATTTCGCGATTTCAGGGATGATCCCATTTTCGGGCTTTCGGTTATTTATCAGATGAGTGAGACAGTGGTCAAAAGCGAGCTTATAACAGATGTTGCGTGAACTCAACTAAAATTAAGTATAATGTCAGGAAACCAAATACAGCAATATGTACATTAAAATACATTATGATGCAAGTTTGCAAAGACAACGACACACTTGTAAGGAAAAATTGTGAAAAATGGCAGGCGGTTTTTTTTCGTGCTCCATGCCTTAACATTTTACAAGACTCTGACTCGAAAATGCCAAAAAGCTTAATATTAAAATATATACACTTATTTTTTTTAATTAATTTGATGCCAAACATTTCATAAATATTTGTTACTAAATATTATCTTTTTGTCATTTTATTTATCCTCACTAGTTTGTGGAAAATTGTCGTGTGCATTTGTCATTGCACTCAATGTGGGATTATATACATTAATATATTTAATTTAAATTTCGATGGTAGATGGACATTGAAATATAGGTGTTGTGTTATTATTTCAGAATATAAAATATTTTTCTGACCGTTTCAAGTTCGTTGTTGTTCCCCAATGTATCTGTAAAAGACATTCGATACCTGCGAAATAAAACCAATAAAAATGTCACAAAGTTAATTGGCTCGTGAAATAGGCCCATTGTATGTTGTACACGACCGAATTAGCTGTATGGCTTAGCAATATTTCCGATAAGCTACTTTTTAGCTTTATCAGCTCATTTAGTTCTTTAGATCCCTTATTTAAGATTGAATCTCGGTTGGAGGTAAGTCACGAATGAAAGTTGACGCTCGAGTAAAATATACATATGTAAAAAAGTAGTACAGGGCCACCCACGATCACTGAACAAATGTACAAACACTGAACATTCTGTTGCACGTGCAGGTTACTTCGACTAGCTCTGCGTTTTCTTAACACAATGTGACCTGCGCTCGCCGACTTTTAGCGTACTTTACTTTTCAACTGATTTATAAAAAAAGGGAACTAACAATAGGTACTGTAGTACAATTATGTTGATAATAATAACTCTCATTCTGTATGACATGATAAGCTATACCTATACCTCAATAAGTTTCATAGTCCTGCCCATCCCATTATACGCCAGTCACCGTAGACACAAAAATCGCGTTAGGTCGCAAAAAATTGCACTGTTCTTATTTTTGGGATGTTGTTAGATCATACCTACCTACATTTTAATAGTGTAAAAGCAAATTTGCCGCTGCGAAAGACCTGTGCTAGCTGTGTGGTTCTCGAAAAACCTCGAAATGTTTGAACTTCTTTCAATTTTTGACTCCTAATAGATGTGTCCGGTGCGGTCCTGCGAAAAAGTCACACCATATACATTTTTTAAGGTTAAAATTTGCAGCCGTAGCTCTGTAGGTCTAAATGAACTGGAAGTACTTCAAACATTGGACATTTTTCACCAAAAGTTCAACAAACTGTCTTCTGAGCAGAATATCGGCTAAAATATTCATCCTATACGATGAAAGTCATGAGGGCAGAGCATTTCAGCCCTGCTCTCCGGCAGGAGCAACTCCCTCCGCACCGTTTCTGGCAACTGTATGTATGACAGGAGTTTCAGCAGAGTTAGCGGCGCTGGCTTCTTGTCCACCACCAGTTGGTGGGCTCTTTCATTTCTCGATCTCGGGTTCTATTGGACCTAGGTCTACGACTGCACTGTTACTGTTTTATACAATTTCACTACATTTTTATTAAAATTTTCAAGACTGTAAGGTAACAGTAACAGTAAAGCCGTCAAAATTTTCTATTGTGCGGAGTTGATCTTTGCTGCAAAGTCAGGTCATCCTCACTAAGAAATGTACCTATTGTCATTAGATCGTAATACAAACTATCAACTCGAAAGTACAAGAGGAAGTCCATATTTTTTTAGTTTGCAAGAATCCATCTGAACACAAGTACCTAAAGCTAAAAGCTTGTAATCATACCAATCTTTACAATGGACTACATTGTTGAGGTATCATTTTTCATTGTTCAGTAACTCTGTGCCCATTCACGATTTAAAAATCTGATTACAACTGAGTATGACTGTATCGTGACCTTGCCCAATACATTTGTGATAGCCATAGCATAATGGCATTTACAGTTCAGCTTTACATATTAAATAAAAAGCTGTACCAACGGTTGCATTCGACTGTCTAACTCTACTAAAACCTACCCACAATCTAGCCCACAAGTGAATTCAAAAATAAAATGTAGGTATCAGAATCGGTAAAGCAGTTCCTGAGATATTAAAGCATATTATGCCTAACAGGCAAACTGAGACAGAGATTCTGCGATTAAAAATCAGCGGGGATGATGTTTAAAATAAACTTTTAAGAAAAATAAAATATTTTCTATTCTATTTATATTAGATTAAAAGATAAATGATATAATGGTGAATCATAGAATAGTCAAACTAATAACGGTTTCTAATTGAAAGAATGTTCCATTTTGTACCGCCAACTATTAAATTTCATCAACTGATTACAGCGTATAGACGTTAAACACACGTTCCCAAGGAACAGTAGTTTCCGTTGTGTTAGCACAATTCATAATAATGCCGGCTAAGCGGTCGACGCCTTGACGGTCGATCTTCAATTTCGTCACCATTATTATAACATTGGCATCATTATTTACTATTACGCTTTATTTTGATTGGGGTCAGTTGCGACACTAATATTTGAAATCTTTTCAAATATTCTTCAAAACTAAACTGCTTTAGCTACCAAATTAGTTTTCTTTTGAAAATTAATGTATGGATCATTATTGTTGGTCATTAAAAAAATATTTTTTAAGTAAGTAGGTACCTATTATTTATCTACCTTCTGCATGCGACTTCCGTACGTGTGGAATTCAACTATACCATAAGACATATCGCATACGATATGTCTTATGGTATAGTTCCGTGCCGTAGCACTCGGCAATATTATAAGTAGCTATTCTATCAGTAAAACAATTTTTGTAATCGGATTAGTACAGATTACCTCTGACAAACAAAGAAACAACTTTATCTCTTTATAATAAACTAGCTTCTGCCCGCGACTTCGTCCGCGTGGCATGTTTGGTTCCTCCGAACACCCGTCGCAACGCGTCGCCTGCCCGCGCTATTACTTCGTTTTCGCTTAGCGTTCTTTCTTCTTTCGGCCTTTTTTTCTTTACTTTCTTTTTTGTTTCTTTAACACCGTAATTCAGAAAAATGACGCAATTGCACAACGCCATCTATGGGTAAATGGATAAAACGTCTGCACAAAGCATGTGCAGAGCGGTATGAATGAAAGTGGTATTCGTGAATGTTTTAGCGGCATTTTGCGTTTTAGTCATTTTCTATTATCTCCGAAACTATATGACCAATTGTCATATTGCAAAGGGCAAATCTTATCTTTGTAATGTCCTTGTGATCATAAAAATGATCACTTCATGATGATCACTCACAAATAATGTAGCTTTTTACCAGTGAAAACATGTTTAGAATTGGATCATTAACTCCGGAGATTACCCCCTACATACAGACAAACAAACTAATTTTACTTCTTTTTAATATTAGTATAGAGATTATTAGTTTAGAATTCTTTATGCAGCTTAGCTAATAGTTTAGATTATTCTTGTTAATTTCTTAGCGTCGAATTTGCGCGAACGTGGTCTATAGCACGAAAAGTATGGCATCTTTTACAACTTATTATACCTATATTTCAATGTACGAGTATTTAAAAATTGAAATCCAGCAGCTAAATGATAGCTCAGCTCACATAAATTGTGATGAATAGGATCTTACATGATCATATTATTTAGGTAACTTGTGGAAGAAAGAATTTCAGTTGAACCTTATTTGCACAATATTATACAAAAATTCATATTACAATAACAATTGGCTTCCAAGCCAGACCTACAAACATGAAATTCAATTGAGGAAAAAAAATCGTCCATGTACCTAACGAATGAAACGTATTGAGAGAACTTTGGACGGCAGCAAGAGCGCACGGGCGCACTTTAAAAACGTAATACTTTTCACATTTGTCACAGGGTCCGGTCGAATTACAGCGGAGTCATTCGAGTCGCCGCGTGCCGAAGCAGCTGAGTCGACGTCATCGCTCGCCAGTCGCGCTAGTGCAGCCTTTATGTTCACTTCACAGCTCATGAAATATGTTTCAAACATTCGTATTGGAATATAGACTTGACCGTAGCTAGCTACGCTCAAGTCTATATTCTGTCAAGCTTGTCAAGAATATTTTTTTTATATATTTTTGGATAAAGTAAGGTCTGGTTTTAATTTCAGTATCATGCGGCAATTTGATGGGCAATGGGCACAGGTATTTCTACATTTGATTCCCTATTCATTAAACATTTTATCTACCCTATCTAAATATTAGGTACCTACTACCAATGCCATGTTCCCTACTCCGTTTATGTTTGGTATGGTGGGGTACCAAAGTTTTGACAAAATGTTAGTCTGGTAAAATATATCATCCGCGTGCGTACTTATTTGACAGACTAATCACTAAGCTTAAATATCTTTAAATACGATTTTTCATAAAAAATCTTTATTAATTAATAAAATTGTCGTAGTAAATGCATAGCTACTCTACCATAAGCATAAGAATAAATGTCATAGCCCCAAATGGATGGTAAGTAGTCCATTAAATACCCCAATTTCTACGCGGTAGTACAGACCTACTCTATCTTCTTACCCCTAGAGTGCTATTTTTAACAATACCGAGCAGTGCGTTTGGTCGATCATAGAGTGTGCGAGTAAAGCAACCTGTAAATCGTAAGCGAGTAAAGCCCTGCCAATGTGAGTTTATTCCTGAACACAGACAAAAACTTTTGCGTTTACACATGCTAGCATCGTCAACCAAAGAAACTAGACTTGCAGCAACTCGTCTGAGTCGTCTGACTTGCCCAGGGGCGGAAACAACAGGATATATACTTACCTAAGTATTGATGATACAAACGTGATATAGTGGAATAAGTTTCTGGGGCCGGATTTACGAATAATTATGATAGTTAGAATAATGTTTATTGCCAATATATTTGCCATAAAGAATCGTGATTTGTTTTTGGACGGATTTAACTGTTGATTTTTAAATCATTTCCGTCATTTTTACTACCCCGACCATTCATCCATACGTGAATCGGTTGCTATCCATTTGCAAAGTTGTTCTGATCCTGGGTTTGTGCAATTATAATGTGATTTTAAACCCACGTTCTGGGAAAATTTAACAGCAAGTCCCCTGAGAAGAATAGGGAACGCACCTGCAATGCTTTTGGTATTGCAGACAACTCCACATAAGCGGCATTTTCATTCTGATATAGCCCATTTATTACAAAGTAGGTAGCTACCTACCTACTTCAGTTGAAAATTACTAATTTGTCTAAAAAAAAGATATTAATTAAACATTATTTAAATTATGCGTTTTTAAGACTAGTAAGTAAGTAGTAGTAAGAACAAGCCGTTTGATTCAATCATGTTCAGAGTAGTAATAAATTAAAGTAAATGAATACTAAACAATGCCTATAGTAACAACAATAGCTAGGTAATTAAAACAATAACATTTCCAACTACCAATATCTGAGATTATTTGATCAACAGTTTATATGATCAAGCTAGAATCTTTCATATATTTTTATAAATACTAAGCTACAGTTATAATACCTACTGAATCTTATTGACAATCTGTTGTTCGGTTCGCGATGAACTTATGTCAGGGACATTTGATAAAACTCTGCTTCGGTCGTAATTGCTTTAATTTTCATAAAATTGTGCCTCTATTATTAACGTTTCCAACGTTTATCTTTGTTCGATCAAATTGTACTCATCACTTAATTGTTTTTCACAAACCCATTGAATAACTCAAGAACTATCAGACATAATTATGTAAGTAGCTATAATCTAATTACCTACCTACTGTAAAACATTTCCTATCTAAACATAACCCAGGCCCAGTCAGAGCAGTATTTATCTTATTGCATTATAATTATTTACTAGAAAAATCAGTACCTAACTTTTAAAACAGTGATAAAATGGCAAGAAAAAGTCAAACAAACAAGGTCGGTGATGTAACGGATGGTGACGAAGACATCTTTGATAACACGAGTTCAGTGTTGCGATAGTGCGGTGCCTGGCGGCTAAACGTCATGATCACAACTAGCTGTTATGAAAGTAATTATATTATTAAAATAAATAAATTACGCGAATTATTTACAAATTACAGTGTCCCATTGTTTATTTATCGAATTATAAGGAGTTATTCCTATGAAAACCGCTAGGAAATAAATTCTACAACTATTGGGTACAAGTATCTTAATAAGTAGGTAATTTATCTCGATAATTACTTTAATTTATGTATTTATTGCAATGGCATAACAATTAACATAATAGGAATGGCAGGGTCAGTGAGCATGACTCAGAAAAAATAAGTGAATTTGCTCGTGTGAACTGTTAGAGGAACGAAGGCGCGTCGAATGGCCACTTTCAGAGTGGAAACCTCACGCGCCGGCCGGTACTGTACCCTCAAATTATTCTTATTTTCGCGCTTCGCAACGCATTTCATCTTTTCAACGTTATATTTTTGTTTTTGCTGTCGACGTTTTTATGGTTTAAATACGGATTTGTTTTGCCTCAATTTATACGATTCATATTCGTTTTAACCGTTCTTTTCGTCGTTTTATTTGACTCGTTGAACGTGTTTTGTTTCCTGGCGTTAAGCGTACTGTTTCCATGAAAGAAACAGATTAGCGACGAACCTTTGACCTTTTGATGTTTTCAGTTCACTCGATACACGTCAAGACATCGCATGATAGACGTCACAAGTGTTACTCCATACGACTAATTCTATCTTCTTGTGCAAGGGTAAACAGCAACGTCTTATAAATTATCACTACTTTTTTTCATCCAGTTTGAGGCGAGTGCGAGAAAATTCTAGACGTGACGTTCCTTTTGTGTCAGATTTATGGCAACCGGAGGTAGGTACCTGAAACAAAGGCGTTGACTCACCGCGGGATGTACGTGTGGGTGCGCGTATAATTGCATTCTGCGAGTGTCCAACGTGTAGGCGTTCGACGGCAGATCGTTCATGTCGAAGGTTGTTTCGGGATGCAGGCCTGGATTCAGCCGCGAGACGTCGTCTTCGCAGCCTCCATCGAGACCCGACCCATCGGTACTGCGGGCCACTGCAGACAATATAAATTTAGCCAGGCAAATTTGTAAAAAATTTACTATTCAGTTAAATAAGCAAGTTGGGATAATCTTAACTGCACTGAGTCCATACAGAATAACACAGTTGTAAGGAAACTATTTAATATGACAAGAATGACATATTTATTATTTCACCAATAGGCTACGGTCTTGCTGCAGCAAAAAAAAATAGGGAAAATAAATAAAATTAACAAATTATTGTACCTACCTATCATATATAAGATCTATAGCTGAAAAATAATTACAAAGCTACCTACTTTATAATGGTAAGAAGTACAAACAGCAGCACAATAAAGAATCAATAAATCAGTAACGCATGCGATATCTACTGGTATCGGCATGTATGTCTAGTGTTGACCATCGTATAAAGTAAATTAGACAGTTATGTAACTGTGCGTCACGAACATTATTTTTACATTAAAAATGTGTTGATTGATGGATACCCCTACATACATCGGATTCACCTACTATTAAACACCGGTTAATGCTTATGGCGATGGCGTAAGGAATATTTCTTCTCTAAATATTTCTTTGGTAGGTAATCATTTGCATGCAAGCCGAACTTAAATATCTACCTTTAAATGTCCGTATAAAGATTTTAGCAAAAAAAGGGTAGTAGAGTCAGCAAACCTTTTGTCTTTTCTTTCGACATCCTTATTAATAATTTTATTATTAAAAATTCGTTAACATTTGTTAAGGTAGTTAAGAGTTTCTGCAACGAAATCTCAGATAATGTTGATCTATCCCGGGTATAAGAGTAACTTATAACAAAAAAATGGTTCACGTTTGGATGTACCACCCTCTTTATTGAAATGACCACCAACTCGTCATTTCAAAATAATATCCAACATAGATATTGATTAAAAGCTATTCCTTTCTGCTTTGAGCCTAATTAATAAACTATAATTGAATATGGCACATATTTTTCTCAATATCCAAATTCCATGTCATAGTTGTAATTGTAAAGTGCAGCTCGAGTGCACATTTATAATGTTTCATAAAATCCATTTAGAAAATAATTGATTGATTGTTTTCCATTATACACCATACAAATTAATTTGATTCAAAAATTAATTTATGTGCAGATAAATATTTTCAAATACCGAAAATAAACACGTTCATCGTGAAATCTATTAAAAAATCATACAATCAATACATTTCAAACGCTGAAATTGTATCCGTAATTCTACAGTTTTAATACGAAACCTCCGAAAATATGATCCATATTTTATAATTAGGTAATGATTGATAAATCCATTGGTAATTTTCGCATTACATAGTGCAGAATACCGTTTCGTAATCGTACTTGTATTAGTTGTGCGTACAATTAATGAATATTTTTTCAACACACTTGCTCGTGACGCGGTTTTAATTGCAGATCTTTTAGGTTCCCAATGCAATTTTTTTTAACGCGTGATTTTTCTTGTAGTAGTTAGGTAAAATGCACCGCAGATAGCTGTAGAATTACAAGGCAAAGAAATGCGATTTTTTTTTATAAATCTCAGTAAATGGTCTTCGTGCCATTTTATGCCAAAAAACTTCATGAATAAAAAATAGTAAATAATTAAAATATGATAAATAAACATAGTAATTCATTAAGATATTATTTTATTCAACCAATATACTTTAATTGTTTTTTTCATGAATAAAAGTATTAATTTTCATATTATAGTACATATTAGACTGTTTGGCGGCTTCGAGAAAGAAATGGCACACGAAAAAAATCCGTTAGTCATTTTTCACAAACATTTGTTACAAAATATTCTGTCTAAATATATTTCGTTTATTGCGGCTTGGTTGTGTGCACAAAATTACACACAATCCATATAGTATTATGGAATCTTATTTAATTTTTCCTCGCAAGTGTGTTGAATAAAGGCGTTTGATATGCGTAAGCATTAGTCATTACACTCTCTGCAACATTACCCCCTCGCCTACGGCTAGGGCTGTGATCCCGCCTGGAGCAATGACAGACATGGCTCACTTACATCGTAATGGATATCTATAATGGAAACATTTAATTGTATAGATATCTCATTGCATTACGAAGGTACGGTAATTGGATTACAATCAATAGTTTCACATTCAATTATTTGCTTTTTAATTCTAATAATGATACTTCATATTTATTTTATACATAATATCATCTTTAAATTCTGATTGTGATCAAGTGACGGGCTAAGATAGTCGCATAAATTATAACTAGGTAGCCATGTAGTTGTGGCGATAATTCTTCTTTAGAAATATTTGCATGTTGTGCACTTTTCAGTGACTTGTTTTGTTTAACAAACCTCGACAGACTCTCGTTCAGATTAAGAGTAAGTTGGTACAGATTCTTACTATGTTCACTTATCAAAGTTAGAATATTTTTATAGATCGGAAATAATATTACACCTATTCTTACACTAGTTACCATAAACAAGAGTACAGTTAATTATAAATCTGTCTAAATGACCCGAGAGAGTATGTAGGTACTCTGTTTGATAGCTTAATCAGTTTTGGAAGAATTTTAATTCTAATTCAATTACTCACCCACTTTTTCTATTTCAATGTGAAGTTTATTTCCCACGGGCGTCTTGAAATCCAAAAGCGTTCTTATAATATTAACATCCTCGTTTAAACACTACAGAAAGTTTTTATTAGTTTGTAAAATCACTTTTGGTAAACTTTTTCGCTTGATGCTAAACACACGCCGTTGTTCAACTTGACCATTAACTATTTATAAACAATACTTGTGAATATTATTAAGATTTATTTTTATAGGCGCACTCTGGGCGGGCGGGCACAGGTTCGCTTTCGGTTGTCGGACGTTTGACGCAAGCGGAGCGCGATGCGAGTGACGCGCGCCGTGGCCGAGCTACGGACTGACTCAAATATGTACTACTCGAACGAAACTCTCACGCTTCGAACACATCAACGTAAAGCTCGACGCCCGCCGCCGCCGTGGGGGCGTCCTCACACTTTAACATTTACCTGTATATGTGGTTAATTACCCAACCTCTAAACACCAAAACACATTCTCCTGGTAAAATTCAGAAATCCTCGCTGTCCTGCTCTCAACGGCTCCAGCATTTGCATACTGTGTCTCTCTGTAATCTAATTGTTACCGCGCATTTGTGGTATAATTGTTGAAAATGGGCATTTTTCTTAATCAAGGAAAACGTAATCTTAGTCATATGAAATGGAAGCGAGTGGGGCTAAACGCGGTCTCATTGGCGGAGCTGTGCCGCCCAACGCCAATGGCACGGGAAGGAGGAGCCGCATAGCAATCACTTCGAAGTTTGGCGAGACACGTCTCTAACGTGCCTAATTTTCTTTCTTTTTTCCTCGGGCAATTTACAAAAATAGGCTTTATTTAACACGTAACCCAAGCTTCTTGGGGCCGGTAACAACGAGGCGTCCATCTGGTTTGCGTATTCGTTTTATGTTACGTTGCAAGCTAACGATAGCTGCGATATTCCTTATTTGCCACGATACGTTCAAGTATGTTAAAATACCTACTCCTTTATTTGTATGTATGTATCTGTATAGCTCTATTGTAGAAATATTATAAAACCACAATATTATTTATCTGCACTTTAAAGATTCTTACAAAATTTTAAAACTTTTAAGTGGTTCATTGAAGTAAATCGTAATAACAAAGAAAATAGTTTAATTTCATGCTCGAAGAAAGCATGGAAATACATTGAGTAATAGAAAATAGTAAAAGAAAAAGTGAACCATATTAGAGACTAGTCTCATTTTGCTGCGCTAAGTAACTTAAAGGATTCAGCTGAAAAGCTGACTGACCTTTCTTTTCAAATTGTATAACTTTTCATTGTCTTTTTTGCCTGGTAGAGAAGTATACTTAAAGATTATAATTATATGACAAATCGCTAAAACTTCGTTCGGACTTCATTAAAAATGTATTTCCATTATACTTAAGTACCTATGTTAAGGTTTTTCACTTAACTATGGACGTTTTGTTTTAATAACGTTGAGTTCTTACGGTAGACCGTGCATCGTATTATCTTTCAAAATAAAACAACATGAGGAAGCATTCCTAGAAGTCGATTCTGTAACCTTAGAGGAAGGTTTATTAATGGTTGTGTTACTTCGTTTATAGTGGTCACCGTCGCCTAGGGAGACCTTTGGGAGTACGGTAGCCTGTCTTTGACACTGGCACATAACAGTGCTGCATGGCGGCAGAAATAGACTACCAGTATGATGGTTGCGGTCAGGAGTGGTAGCTAGCTCCGTGTTAAATCTTTTTTTCAAAAACGATTTCACAGTCGATGTTGGTAGCTGCCGGTGTGCCTTCGGAGGCACCGTAACGATCGATAATTAATACTCGTAATGTGTCTCAAGTCAAGACTTGACAGGTTAATGAGAAAATATTTTACCACAAAAAAAAACGAAATTTGTTTTGTAAAATATGTGAACATAGGAGTTGTATTCCAAAAATCACTTTGACGGAACTGCTCTAGTGTTCCTAATGGCTCTGTAAAGCCAACTTGAGATTGGTTTAATAAAGTACTAACGTCCCGGTTTTGCACGTGTGCAAGGTGGCTATATTATGCCAAAATATCGTAATTTAATCGCTAAGTATCTAAGTTATGTATTATGTTACACATAAACCTTTTGGAATAAATCCTCTAAATGGTGGTGAAAACGAACACCGCATCAAAATTCGTTGCTTAGTTTAGAGGAACTAGGCGGTCGCACAGACAAACACGGAAAGCGATTTTGTTTTATATGATGTACCTATACATATACTTAGATAGGTACCTTCAGAAGAAGCCTATTGGAATGTTTTTGTAGGTTGAACTTGATTTCGCATACTTAAATACCGTCGGAATCGCTGTAACTATTAAGATAAACACAATCGGCTGGCAGTAGGTAGAGATCAGTTCCAGGAAGCGGAGAACACAAAGGAGCAATATACTCGTAGTTATGTACACATTTGGTTTTCCCATAGCATGTAAAGAAAGAAAAGAAAGAAATAAAAATATTTTATTCTGCACAAACAAAACGCACAATTACAACAAAAAAATAATATTTATAATTAATAAAAAAAACATAAGATACACATAGTCAAAAAAATAAAAACTCGTACTCAAGCATAAAAAATGTTGACACCCTTGTCTATTGCTTGATGTCTAGGCCAGGGACCAATGACAACTCACATTACTTGACATTGACAAGACGATATTGGCAGATGGCTGCAAAACAATAACAATCATAACAAAAACAAAAACGCCAATTGCAGAGTCAAGAGAGAGAGAGAGTTGAGAGAGATTGATGATATAATTTCTGTGGTCTCGTATTCCTTATACTAAATATTTTTTTTATAATTTTTAATATTAATAAAAAATAAATTATTAATAATTTTCATTTATAGGAAGACTAAAAGCTAAACAAATCAGAATATACAAACACACTAATCAGAAACAAAGCTCACGCAACCACAGGGATCTCGTCGGAATTCATTTGAAACTACAATAGCGGCGTCCATTTCGTTGTAAATCGTTATATTGGTCAGGCAGGAACAAAACAGAATATACCACATCGCGTTTCAATGCAACTAATTATATATCATATTTAAAATAAAATAATTTTATCTTCACAAACACCAAACAAATATTTGACAATAGTGGAATTTGTGTGTAATTTAATTGTGGTGTAGATGTATAAATGTGGACGGGATTGATATGCGTATTACCAGGAAATAAGTAGTATTTCCACCTAACAGAGTGTTTATAAGTAAAAGGGATGTCACAATAGATAAATTTTGACAAAATATTTTTTTTTTCAGTTAAATTTAAAATTAAACTTGTGGGAAATAAATGCAAGACAATCAGGACCGGTACAAATTGTGTCATGTGTTTTTTCACAAATATTTTCGATACCTTTTTATTTGCCATTGAATTATCACGGTGTTCGCTATATTGTTTTAGTGACCTTTTCATTTTTCTTTCAAACATAAAACTGTAACGGTTTGTAAGGAAGACAAGGACTGGTTTAATACTCTTCAATAATGAAAGAGTAGGTAGTTTTATTAAATGGGACTTGAATAAAAAGTGACTCTTCGCGTAGCGTATCGGCTATCTACTACGACAGCGTAGCGAGCGTAGCCATTCAAACACAGCACAGCTACGCTGTAGCAACAGTGCATTTATAATCCCTCTACAATTATGAAATAAACGACAAGTTGGATTGGTTTGAGAATTATTGATCGTTATTTCTATGTTTGGTGTTGAAGTGTAATGTGTCTTTTTTTATGTATGCTGTGCATTTTAATTCATTTAAACATATCTCGAAACGGCAGGTTAACAATTGCAGTGACCTGGTGAAGGGCTGACTTTTACCCTGGCCAGAGGCGAAACATTTCCATACAGCGTGGTAATGCCGCCAGTCTCTTGGGTACATTACAGTCGACAGCGATGCGATTTTAGTTTGTGAATAATTTTAGTTAAGTTAGGATATAATTTTGTTATTTCTATTTATTAATAAGATATAAGTTGATATTTATGTACATATTCATTCAATTCTGCATAATTAACATATGTTATAAAAAAATAAATAAAGGTATTTAAAAACTTAAACGACTACCTAGTCACTTTAAGAATACCTTCTCACTGTTTTATCTAATGGGTTTTGACGCTGCGGAGATGTCGCACAGTCCACCCTAGGCAAACCAAGTCTCGAGGAAGCTCTCGCTATTTGTTAGTTTTTTTGAAAAAAAAGTTTTATTTTAACTTTTTTTGTAAAAAAAAAAAATTCTGCGCCATAGGCTTCTACTCCGTTCACCTTTTACACCCTGGTTCTGTCCAGACGGTAAAAAAAGTCAGCCGGTATATACAATTATTATAGTATAGCTGTATAGATGTGAAAAATACCTACACCCAATTTAAGTCAAACTTAAAGTTGTATTATTTAAAATATCAATATTTATAATTTAAAAAAAAATAATGTCTAAGTATCATCTTACATATTATAACAGAAATCTAATAGGTATACCTTAATACATAGTTTTTTTTCTTTGGCTTCAGTGATCCTGTGGTCGCAAGCGCTAATGCTAAATATGGGTCTACTATCAACTCGAAAAAAAAACCTATTGGGTTTTTCAGTAGCGGCCCGCAATCTGTCTAATAGGCTCTGGTATTTAATCACTACTGGTGTTATATGGGTGTACTACAACGCACCTGCCTAAGCATTTGAAGAAATCAGCGTGAAGTTTATGAACGAAAGAAAGAAAATATTTTATTTGGTACACGCACAGGAAATACAAACAGTAAAAATGAGGCATTTAAAACTAACAAAATGACATTGAAAACAAAAAAAATCTCAGCATAATACTGGTATTCTGATCCACTGTGATGCGGTATTCAGCTGTGGGGCAAAGCCGCTGATATTCAAAATATATTTGTCCTTCAAAAACGAGCTGTTCGAGCAATGAACCAGCTGGGCGCCAAAGTTTCTTTGAGATATTGATATTCTCACAATAATTCATCTTATGCCAACATCTTATTTATTAAACTAAATATACACTAAAAAAAACAGATATTCACAATGTTAACACTTGAAATACCGGCTTCATATGGTTCCTAACACGTAATTTGTTGGACTTCGGTTAACCTTAAAAAGCTACCCTTATCTTTGCTACACTTGCCATTTTTAATGCTCTAGCTCAAGTAAAATTCAACCTTTGTTTAAAGGCATACTATATCATTAACGAATATTTAAACGATAAGAATATTTGATCGCTGTGATTAACTCAAACAATGGCGCCGATTCCCATGTTCACAAACTAAACTAAATTTAAGTTCAGTGCATCTTTTTCTTTATATTTCATTAAGAAAAGGACAGAATATAAATATTAGTTTAGGCCTGTCAAATTTTGATATTCCATAGCAAGTTTGGACGTGATTAAAAACAAGGCTACTAAAATACGTGAATTTACGACAGGCGCCGACTAATTTGACAGGACTAAACTAATATTTTTCTTCTGTCCTTAATTTAATGAAATAGAAAGAAAAAGATGTACTGAACTTAAATTTAGTTCAGTTTGCGAACAAGGGAATCGGCGCCATTGTCTAAGTTCTTTCTCCAGAATTAACTTACCTAACAGGTATACTGATATTTCTAATAATATTAAAACTGAAGAGTTTGTTTGTTTAAACGAACTTTACTCTGGAATTAAAAGTTAGATTTAAAATAGTTATTTGTGCAACAAGAGACCAAAGTCGTTTTTTGCTGCGAGTGCTGATTTTGAATCCTGAGTGTGGCGAGGGATTCAAAGGCACGAGATGCAAAAAACTTTGCTCTCGTGTAACACACATAACTTTTCACTTCAGCAGCGAGAACACTTTAGGAGATAAAGTAATAAACAGGAATAGATTGAAATAACTATTTATTGTGAATCAAAATAATTAACATTGTACGTAGAGGTACCAATTCAATAAAATGGAACATTTTTAAAGTTAAAAGTAAAATTACTGCAATTCTGTAAATTAAAAGTAACAGATTTATTTGGTCTCTGATCGGCTTTCTGTATAAGTACACAGTGCGTCGCTGGAAGTGGATGGGCGTGGGTGAGACCAAGGATCCGAGGTCGAATTCAGACTTATTGTTTCCACTATACGCTTACAGATTTTCGACTTATTTTCTATTGAGTCTTCAATATAGCCTTCTGCAACCATATTGGACTTCCACCCGCCGTGACGTTTTAAAGTGGTGAGATCGGCTCCGGAATCAGCCAAGAGCGTTACCGAAGTTCTCCGAATGCAGTGACCCGTGTATAGCTGAGGCTCTTCCAGTTTTAAGAAAGTGGCAATAGTGTCAATTCTCGCGGTATAGCACCTATTTTATTTACTCCCATAGGCGGTCTTGAGCATTTATTATTATGGTATTGTATGAAAAATCGGTCGATTTTTATATTGGCTGGACGTAAATTTTGGTATTTTGCTACAATAGTTACATATTCTTCGCCTACGACAAAAGACCTGTCAAGGTTCGTCTTCGTATTTTACAATTTTACTAACAGTAATTTATCTGAATGCTTTTCGATATTATGAACTGTTAGCTGTAATAGCTTGTATCGCCTCGCCTGTGATAAATCTAAAAAATAAGATAGCAACACCGTCTCCGAAAAACTGCTTGCGCCCTTTGTAAGTCTCCATTCATTGAAGACATGGTATGCTTTCAGATATTTCTCGCGAGACTTCTCAGAGAGGAAATTTAATTCTGCATTAATAACTTGTTGTTTTAACTCTTCCGGTGTTAAAATACTGTTCTCGTCGCTAGTTTCACTCATATTTTACGATTATTTTAATATTTTTTAACGTATTCAATTATTTACGCCAGCCACGAAATTTTATTCCCGCTCTTTTATTTAAATTAAGGCGTGCTCGGAAATAGCACCCATGATATTTTATTATTCAAAATATATTACGTAACATTATTGAAATTAGAATTAAATATTTACAGGTTAAATATCAGTTTTATTTGCAGTAAATACTTATTTTCGTTTAAATACAACAATAAGTTAAAAATTCAATAAATTACATTTTGCAAAAAGATATTAATAACATAATATCTTTTTGCAAAATTTCTTTAGTTAGTAAGTACGAAATTCCAAACGTGTTTGTCTTTGAGGTCGAATTCAAAATCGGAACTTCGAAAGGGCTGGTCTTTGTCTCTCTCTCTTTCTAATGGCGGGAAAGAGATAGATTGTGAATGTTTCGAATTGTATGATTAACCCAAGGCTGAATAAGTTATTCGCGACTTTCTGAAAAAAAAATTAAAAAGCTACTTAGTCTCACTCAGTGAGCAAAATCGCATTTTGCTCACTGATTTCAGGCAGCAAAACCTACATGTTTGAGCTTCTGAAGTGAAAATAACTATTATGTTAATACAAGATACACGCCGACGAAGTCGCAAGTAGAAGCTAGTGAGTTCATATAATTGTTTATTTTATTTGACTGTATAAGTAAATTAAATTTATTTTAATTATTTTCGTTTATTATTGATATTCTCTGTAATTTTTTTTTTTGAGTTGTAGGGTTATAGGGTTAGCTAGCGATCTCGACCATTTCGTCATGCTCATAACACTGCTTGCGGTAGCGTCGGGGGTCGGGTTGCATCCTTCGTTCAAATATGGTGGGGGGTAATGGCTGTTCTTTGCACGTGAACGGGTGCTGCTTGTAGTAACTGGTCGTCTTCCTGCCCATAGTTTTATTACTGATGTATTAGTAATTAACTGTTTATTTTTTTTACTTCAACGGTCCTAGTTTATCATTTGTGACTTCGAGTTTCAGCTATGAGAATATAATCCAGCGGGGTAATTGTGTAACACACTAACAGTAGTAATGGCTTTCATTATAAAAGTTCAAAACTATTAATTGTGTTATTTACGAACATATAAAGCAATGGATTAGCAATATCCTTCAAAATGATTCATGTGATTGAAAGTATGTTAAGCAATCAGGATGCAGCACTGCACAGTAAACTGAAAGCTGAAAGCTAACGCAGGCAAGGGATCTCCATCCCTTGCCTGCGTTAGCTTTCAGCTACCGGAAATATAACCAAACTTAAACGATATTAAGTTTTGTTTACATTTTTGTTTGAGTATAGTTTTCATTGTATTTATTGGCATGTGCTAGCTGACATATTATGGCAAATAATTGAATATACCTAATGTTCTGTGTCTCATAATGTTAATTACTTTGCATACCTTTTATTGTACAGAATCAAGTTTTGCTGTGGGAAGTTAGTAGCGCCACTTCTTCCCAGCTAAAGCACTAGGAAGTGATGAAGGGCGGGCGTTTTGGGGGACAATCTTGTGTAATTTTGATGTTCGAAAATTGGTGATCTCAGCCTAATTTGAATAAATGACTTTTGATTTTCACATACGGACATCTGTAAATGACACAATAAAATATAATTTAAACCAAAAAAAAACCGTTTTTATTTTTTATTTCCAATAAATATTACGGATTAACCCACGCCCGACACTCCAAAATCACTTGTCTATGCTATAGACTATTTTCTATAGCCCATGACATGCGATGGGACGCAAGCGCAAGCGACCGTCGTCAATTTTAATTTTTTTTATTTATTACTTTAATTAAAACGGCTTAAAACCAATTACAGTAATTAAAGATACAATTTGTACATACACGAACACAAAATAAAATAAAAGATAAAAGTACACAAAAGATAAAATATAAAATCATCAAGTAAAACAACACTTTCATAAATCCCTCTCACAGTACTTCTGACATGTCGACAAAATCTTCGTCCATTCGTCCGCAAACAGATCGTTTGTTGGATTAGAGTGCAAGAGATAATTAAGTGCAGCCAGAGTGCGTGGTATTAGGGACTTACCACCCTTTAAACAAAAATATGCAGGGTGTCTCGATTCAGGTGTCCGGGAGTGTAGTATTGTTACAAATAAAACGTGAATAATAGATGATACAGGCAAGAAAGTGGTGCAGATGAATAATATAAACTATCGTTGTGTTACGTAATACTCGTACATAACTAAATTAGCAGACATGTGCAGTTTTCTACTAATTGCACTTTGTCTGTCGAATTGAGTAAAACACTCATCAAGGAAATTGGCAAACACTAGAAACTGTCGAGTTGACGCAACTGTCTAATCCGCAAAACTGACCAATCAGCGAAACTGACTAGTCAACGAAACTGGCGAATTAAATAAACTGACGAGTGAGGGAAACTGACCGATACGCGTCTGAGTGGTACATACGCGAACTCGAAAATTTAATACAGTGCAAGTCGAGCAAAAATGCCCAGTCATTTTCTGAGAATGTAAACAGGTACGGGCCTAGGACGATGCGACTGAGTATCTAAAAAAAAAAAATAATAAAGATTTATCTGATCTACGTTAAATAGCACGGTTAGACAAAATAAAATTGTGTTGACATCAAAAAAGTAATTGTTTCTTCAATAATTAAATAATTATATTATAAACAAAATAAGCTTGTGTTTTATTTATTTATTTCTGACTGAACTGTTACGAACACATATCTTACTTAGGTTTTTCGTACAATCAGATGTCAGCTTATACTGGTTAACTATAGCTTAATCTGTAGCCACAGGCAGCGGCCCTAGGGCGGTGCGAGCGGTGCGTCGGCACCAGAAGCCCTCATGGGGGAGGCACTGAAATCAACCGAAATGCGAACAGTCATCGAAAAATCATTCAAGCTGTCGCCAGTGGCGTAGCGTGGGTATCGGCTGCCCGAGGCGGAAGACAATTTTGCCGCCCTCCGAATTAGGTATTTCAATATAATGTATACTATACATTATATACACTAGAGAACTTTTCGGCAAGAACAGTCATCGTTATTTTGCATTATATAGCTTAGATTTTAAATAAAAAAGTTTATTTGTTTTACAATCACGTTTATTATTACAAAAATTCTTACTTCAACCATTGATATAACAGGTACATAGGTGTTATTAAGGGGATTCCCCGAATTCGTCACAGAATAAGTAATGAAAAACTCCGTGCTCTTTTCAATCGGTCCGAATTTATAGTTGCGTTAAAAATATGAAATGGTTCAAATATTTACAAAATATATTTTATTATTTACTGTGAAATTGAAATTATTAACATTAGTCTAGTTTTTACATCTACCGGCACTCCGAGCTACAACAAGCGCACCACGTCATATGGATATACAGGTCATATTGTTAACATTAGCATTTCGGTGATGCGAACGCATAAGATTTTCTCCTAACATATAAATCGCTCAACGCTTCTGTAAAACTAGCTTAAGCCTTTCGTCATAACTCGACAAAGTAAGTTCTCTTTCTGTATACCTAATAGTTAAAAGAAAACAGCACCTAATCAAGGTAGGGTGTTAAAATTTTTAGGCTCGCTTCGGTCACTCTTGCATTCTATGTACATTCCTTTGATTCTTGAGCTTTTCGCTTTAGTCGACAAAGGAAGTAATTAATAGTTTTTTTTTTTTAATTATAAAAACTAAATCAAAACTATTCGAGAGTGTGCCAAATTTGAGTGACCAGAACCCAGCAATGCGTATATATGTAACCTGTCAAGGCTTTTATTTAGGTAATAAGTCTTTATAAATTTTAATTAATTATTTTTTTGATTGAGTACATATAGTTTTTATTGTATATGGCAAATAATTTAATTTTATGTTCTGTGTCTTGTAATGTTAATTAATTAACATCTATACATATAATAAAACAGTAACGAAAGAAAAACTGAACATTGAGAATTTTCGAGAAAATAAAAAAGTGGCTTATGTTAGAAAAACGTAACAGATGAAAAAAGTGACTTTTTAGAATTTTTGTCTATTTGTCTGTGTGTATGGTACGGCTTCACACCAAAACTACTGGATAGATTGAATTGAAATTCAGCAAAAATGTTCTTTGTAAACTTAGGAAGGCTTTAGGCTACATATTATCACGCCGTATGTTATGGGAGGTAAGCAATATTGATTTTAAAGGTTTTTGTTCATATTGGAATGCACAAAATAATTGAATGCACAAAATGACATGTTATTTATTTAGTTAATAATAATTTAACTCTGGGAACATAATAATCACGCTATTTTTATAAAAGAGCGGGGCAGTAATATTATAAATTGCAAGGGAACAGCTATTCAACAATATATCAACGAGGAATTTAGCGGTAAGGTCAGGCGACCGTTTACCGCACTAAGTGATGCGAGTTGAAATCCCATAATATTGTTTTAAAAAATCGTAAAATTCTTTTTTTAATTTTTGCATTTTTTATGTGCATTAGGAACGATACTGTTATGAAATCTGAGAACTTTACATGTCCTATCTAATTGTATGGAGAGTTTCACACCAATATTACTAAACAGATTGATTGGTGGTACAACAAGCTACACTATCATGAAGTCAAGTCAAACTTTTGGTTCTAAGTGATATCTTACCAAGCACATTTGTTGTAGGTAATTGATTCAAGAGCTATGAGTACCGTCGTCAATGACCATGTCTCTAAGTTTACCTCAGAACAAAAGCAAATTTTCGACACCATCCTTGAAAGAGTTGGGCTCGGCCAAGGTAAAATGTTTTTCTTGGATGCTCCTGGTGGAACAGGGAAAACATTTGTCACCGCTGGCATTCTCGCAGAGGTCAGGAGGCAAGGCAAGATTGCCATTGCAGTAGCATCGTCAGGAATTGCCGCAACACTGCTTCCTGGTGGCAAAACAGTGCACGCAATGTTTAAGATTCCCGTAGATTTAGAGAGTAATGAAACACCTGTTTGGTCACGCAACAGTGACAAAGGGTGCGTGCTTAAAGATTGCTCTTTAATCGTGTGGGATGAATGCACTATGGCGAACAGAAAAGCAGTAGAGGCGGTAAACAGGACTTTGCAGGACATCCGCAGGAACCAGCAAATGATGGGTGGCGTTACAGTTCTGTTTAGCGTCGATTTCCGACAAACGTTGCCTGTGGTGACGCGAGGAACTAGGGCTGATGAGGTGAATGCTTCGTTGAAGTGCTCTTTCTTATGGCCACATATTCATAGGTTGCGCTTAACGATGAATATGAGAGCACAGCTTGGCGGGAATGTACACGCCCAAGAATTTTCTGATGTTCTCTTAATATTGGGTGAGGGAACGCTACCAGTAGACGGTGGCCAGGTGATTCTACCTGAGATACTTGGGAGAGTGGTGTCCACCTTAGAGGATTTGATTCGCCTGCTGTACGGGGACATCAATAGGATACCGCACCAAGATAATTCTTGGGTGTGAGAACGAGCCATTTTAACACCCAGAAACGACCAAGCTTCAGCGATCAATGAATGCATTCTCGCGGAAATTGAGGGAAATGTAGTGATCTACACTGCAATAAACACTGTTGTCGACCAAGATGACGCCACACATTACCCCGTAGATTTCTCTATTCCCTCAGTGCAAGTGGACTACCAGCGCACACCATTAAGCTAAAGGTCGGTGTCCCAATTATGCTTCTTCGGAATCTCACTCCGCCGAAACTGTGCAATGGGGAAATATCATTGAGGCGGAAATTCTAACGTGTTGTGGTGTCGGCGAGACAGTGTTTATACCACGTATACCACTGATTCCCCACAATTACCCCTTTCAATTCAAGCGCGTGCAGTTTCCTGTGAGCGTGTGCTTCGCCATGACAATAAATAAGTCGCAGGGGCAGACACTGAAGGCTGCGGTTGTCGACCTCAGGACGAGCTGCTTCTCACACGGACAACTGTACGTCGCTTGCTCCCGCGTCACCAGTCCTGACTCGCTGTACATATTGAATGAGACCGAGGGAAAAACAACGAACGTTGTTTACACAGAAGTGTTACAGTAAATTATAACAATTCTTTAATTCGACGTCTCCTAAATTTCCTTATTAACCTGACGTCCCTTACCAGTAAATTAACTACACAACTTTCAAATTTTTAGTTTACTAAGCCAAATAGTTTTTGAGGGATCTAAGCTATAGTATAGTATGGGACGCATCTTTTGAGTGTTTCTGTAAATCAACAAACTATCACTAACTATTATTAAAATAAAAATAGAATAAAAAAAATACTTATGCGATACGTGGGCAAAGCCACGGGTACAGCTATAGTTTATAAAGATATTTTTTTAAAGTTATTTGCGATATTATTGTTAATTATTGTTTGCAATATTATTGTTAATTCAGTGTACCCTTGGGATCCACTGCGGAATTACGGGAAGAACATTTTTTTGTTGTATATGTATTAACTCTGGGCAACATATAGGCTATATTTTTATGGAAAATGGAACACCTGATGCAGAACCGCAACAGACCAGCTAAAGTATAAGAGATATAAAAAAGGTGCCATAGCAAAAAATATTCCACGTGAAGAGCATTTTCTGCTGTGAGAATAAATTTGAAGATCTAGAACACTTGTTGTGGAATGACGTCTTAGCAAAAGTTGTTTAGTCTGATGGGCATTTCCTGTTGACTTACAAAAATGAAAGATCTGGAACGTCTCGAATCGTCTCGCGCATAACGCTGTTTTCCCGTCCGCGGGCTCTTAGAATTCGACAACAGACGTTTCAGATCTTCGATTTTGACGACCCCGTTGTCGCTGGCATAAGCTACAGGATCCGCGTACGAAGTCGCGGGCAGTAGCTAGTATTATATATATATAAGTAATACAAAAGGGAAAGGGTGTGATTACCGAATTGACGACTAATAGAGAAGTAGGTATGGAAGATAAAGACATGTTACGCCGACCACGGATACATTGGGATAAGGACACGAGAATGTTGCTAAATAAGTAATTAATACACTTACGAATAACTTATTTATTTTTCTGTCCCCGAAAAGCGGGACTTAGCCTGTCCCGCGCGGGACATTTAATTTTAGGCTAAAAATCGGGACGTCGTCTGGCAACGCTGGTTTGTACTTACATTTAGTCTTGTAGTCTCGATGTAAAATTATGACAAAATAAGTGAAATTGGTTAAATTTCACTTATTTTGTCATAATTTTACTTATTTTGTCTAAAACTATCAAAATGTTGTACCCTATCTAATGGTGCCCAAGATACAGGCTGTGTCTAGGTTGGGACCAACGATACCTCCATATTGTAATTTGGAAATATGAAATAAACGATTTTTACTTTTCTTTACAAATCTTTATTTATTTCAAAATCATATTATAGATTCATAAAATTAACAATCTTAAATAGAGAAAGGTGTCTGAGGTAGGTTATAGATCACCCGGCTCTCTTAGCTACGACATATTAATTCACAAAACGGTTAGAGACAAATATTATTTAATAGTAATCTGGAATTGCAATTAAGTATAAGCAGAACCTACAAAATTAAAAGATTTTTTTAAATTTAGTTTTATTTTCTTATTAAGTATTTTGCATGCGTAAAATACTAAGCACGTTGTAGTGAGCATTAGTAGTGATATGCCAGGCCTTGGAGATATCATCGAACATTTCCTCCACTTCTTAGTCAGTCGAGTTTGACTCTGACTTCACCTTGGCATCTCCCTCTCGAAAATACGGAAGGTGGCCGGATTCAAGGGTTATTGTGCCCTCCCCTCTCTTCGGACTTCACTTAAAGTTTTCAAGACTTACCACTGACAATGTTTAATTAATTATTTAAAAGATATTATACCATTAAGGACTATTTAGAAGACAAATCAATAGAATCTGTAATTTGTAAGTTAGATTAATTGACATCGCTGATTGTGAATACATTTACACGCCATGTTATGGCAGGATCTGCTGAAACATATTACTGTAACACCTTATGTATGGTACATATAGTCAGGTCAAAAATATATATTCTAGCAAATAAATATTTTTGATTTGATTAACTCAAGAATGTCCCATCTTATTTTTTCCAGTTATTTTTCTAGCTGAAAAGAAGTCTGAAGTCTTCCGTTATACAAAGAAGCTTATCAACATCAATAATAAATGTTTTATAGTGTTTATTGGACCACGACGCGTCCCTAAATTCTATTACAATCAAATATGATTAAAATACAGATCATAATCCTTCTAAATTACAATATCCTAACGATAAAGTCCTGATTAAAAAGTGTTCACTAGCTCGATAGATGGCGTTGTGCTTTCAATGCCTTTTCCTAAAACTCGCTATGGTTTCGTCGCACAGTGTTGCATATAAGATGCCCTCGCGAAGTCTCGTAATAAGTGCTTACACAGCACCTTCTATCCTTAATAGAAATTTTTGGATAAGGTCGGTCTGCCGTCCTTTATAATATTCGTGTATTCACGATCGTCTCACTGGCCGTCGTCCCACTGGTGGGACGATCGGGAATTTAATAGTTATTCCCGTTCGTCTTTTCAGCAATTTTATTTTGAATTCTCATTGGTTCCACTAAATAATTTGAGTCTGGTTGTACAATGGTGAAAAACAATTATTTATCCTAACTTGTTGGTACTCAATCACGTAAAAAGGTCTTGACAGATTTGGATGTTTTGCACACAGATAAACCATGACCTAGTTAAGAACATAGGCAATTTTTTCATCCTGGAACGCAGACGAACGAAGTCGCAGGCAATAGCTAGTACTTAATACAATCAAGTATTTTCTAACTGAACAGACAGCTATGCTGCTGGGGAGTTTGTTGCGCTAGTTCTCCTTCCCAGCGAAAGCACTAGGAAGTGGTGAAGGGTGGGCGTTTTGGAAGACTGTCTTTTGTAATTTTGACGTTCGAAAAGTGCTGATTCTCAGCCTAATTTGAATAAATGACTTTTGATTTGGATTCGGTCTTGCATTCTATATTTTCTTAGTTGTTTAGGCTCTCCGGCATAAATCGACATTATGACTCCTATTTCTGTTTGAAAATATAAAACAAAACCTAACCTAACCAATCCGGGTTGTTAAAAATTTTCGAGCTCGCTTTTACTCGCTATTCCCAACCACATTTCACCAGTTACGTTTAAGTACCATGTCGTAGGGGGCGAGCTAACTGCCATCGGCTGGGCACAAAGCCTAACTCCAAAGTGCCTCTGAGAAATTACTGATGAAAAAACCTAATAATACTTTACCCGACCTGGAAATCAAACCCAGGACCTCAACAGTAATGCTTGCAACCACTAGACCAACGAGGAGATGTACCTTCCTAAAAATATTACTTGGCATCCATGGTGACCCCTCCCAATCTTGGGCACTACGCACACGTAATGGGCAACAAATTTTTAACGCGAGCAGAACAACTGCTATCACGTCACGTTCGTCAGATTCCATTATACTTGTCACGCAGATACACCTACATATTTGTTACATATAAGTATTTAAAACTATTTATTTTACAATAAAAGGCCTAGGTATATATATATCACACATGCATATTCATACAAAAAATAATAACAAAAAAATAATAACAAAAAAATAATAGAAAAAAATACAAATATAACACAAGAAGCAGTAAATGTAACACTAGTCTCTATTCCAAGAAATTATGGCAAATATAATGTAATATTTGAGGGAGCCAAATTACATAATAGTTTACCAAGTGATTTCAAAATGTCAAAATCTCTATTTTACAGTTAGACTAAAAAAATACTTAGCAGAAACAGTTTTGTGAACCCTGTAACCTTATAATTGTAAGTGATATTGGATATTACTACTTTAGATAGTCATTCTTCCCGATGCTAAAGCTTTATTAACTACTAGCGGACCCGGCAGACGTCCTGCCCGAAAAAGCAGCGCCACCTACCGGGTCCAATTGTGTATACAAACCTTGTCCTGACAATAACAAACGCAAAAAAAAAGAATTTTTAATTTATATAAGATTTTTTGTTTTGTTTCTCTTGTAAGTGAATATTGTAAAATGCTTTTAAAGAAATAATATCCGATCGCTCCACTGGGGTAGACTATGGGAACTCAAGTTACTTCAATATTTAAGCCTTTGTCCGAGCCGGTGAATAGGCCTGGCCTTCTCCATAATTGGGATATAACTTAACCGTCAATATTAATGCCAACTTGGAAGATAAAGCGTCTACGAGTAAATACAACTGTTGTATTTTTCGGAGTATGGAGCAGTTATAGATCACCAGGGATCTAAGGGCAATTGGTTGTATGAGGACAAAGAGATATTAATGGACCTACCACAGACTAATAGTACAATATCGTCAGCATACTGAAGTATTTTACACAACATAAACAAATATTAATTTAAGAGAGACTAAGTACGTATCCCTAAGGTAGACCTCTCCAGACTGACCTCGGTTCATAGATTTCCCCGGGCCCCGGCAATCTTGAATTGAATACTACGATCTGAAAAAATACAGCAAAATGATATGACGAATCCTAGCCGAGGTCCTTAGCTCTTGCATTTTCTGCCTGAGAAAAGAAATGACTGAGAAAACGGCTATCACAAATTCATTTCCTTTTCTCAATCTGTATTGAGTCGTTGGGAGCCGTTTCCTAGATATTCCTATTTCTATTTTATAGGGATAACGGCTAGAAACTTCCAATCAGGAGGAATACAACTGAAAGCAAAGAGTGATTTAAAAAACTCATGTTCACACACAGATTTTACAGTAGATTTTTTGCTAGCGATTTCAAAATCTGTATGGACGTGAGATTTTGAAGTCACCAGCGAGTCGCTGACGACTATAGTCGCCGCGTGTGTACTTAGCGTAACTACAAAAGAGCATGAACTTAGTAAGTACTAAAAAAGACGCACCTCGCTACAAAAATATTGTGGCGCATTGCCAAAATCGAACTCACACCACCATTGAATTTCTGTGAAAATGTTACCTATATTTACCAATAACACCCATTGACACTGACAGAAATAACTGAATGATCTGTAATATTATTTTTCCAAATATATTTAAAAAGAATCCGATTGGAAGCACATTATATGTACATATATTATCAGGTGTATTCTATGCACCTTATGTTTTAAACCTGTTTAAATATTAAACCATTTAATTTATAAATGGTTTATGATTTAGTAAACCACAGTATTTTAATGTTACTCCTATTCCACACACAATTTAGTCGATTGAATATATTTTTACTGTGGCAATCTAAATATGTCACTATTATGACAGCTGTCTTTTCAATGTTTATATTTTGTCATTATGTGTGTCACTGTCAAATTGTCAAATTCACGACTCGTCGTTTCATTGGCTGGACTGTAGACAGGGCTGCACGTGTTTTTTAAATTAGAAAAATCATGTAATTCTTTTATCAAACTAATTTCTTAGTCGCGCTGTACGGTCGTGTGTTGTGAACGTCAATAATATTAATGAGGTCGGTAGATTTCACTCCGTGGTTATCATTATCATAGATAACTTTATCAATTTTATAAGCCGAGTCCATGCTAGAGTTCAGTGTTTACAAGTTTAGTTATCCAATCAGCTCTGCTTGATTAGGAGAGTGTCTAGTTATTGAAATATTTACGTAAGTATGCGAAGCTTATTTATTTATTCATTGAAGTTCGAGGTGTTTGTTTGCGAAATTGTAATAGATAAAAGTCGAGCTCGATGAGTATTTCTCAGAAACGTAGGTCCTATTCCTTTTTTTGTAGGTACATCAGAAACAAACAACATTGACTTACTTTGTCTGTTCAAATGATAAAGATCAAATTACACACATCACAGTCAATCCTCGCAATCAAGTTCGTATTAAAACTGAATTGATTCTTTTATGAACTGTTAATAGTGTCAAGTACATCACTTCAAAAATTGAAGACCTTGACTGGTACGGCACATAATACAGCTACATGTGTGTGACTAACAAAAAATATACAGAAAAAATTACACGGTACCTAGTCAAGTAACCTATTTTGGTTACTTCTTTATCACAATTCCTTAGTAAAATGTTGGATAACTTTATTTTTTCTTACAGCTCCTAAATGTTGCCTTCAAAGATGCAAGTCAACAAAAAGTTGCTACCAATAAAGGGGCATTTCTTTTTCTTCAATGCTGGTAAGTCTAAATCTGATCTATTTAACATAAATCTAATTATGAGACAAATGATAGTGGTCATCTTATGTTTGGTCTATTTGTAACAAGTATAAATTTAAAGAAGGTTCTTTAAATTGTGGTTTTTATGTATGTGAACCAACCAGGTTTGCTTAGATTTCTGGCTTGATTCATGTAATTGTTTTGATTTTGCTAGAGGAAAACTAATAAGGTCACTCATAAACATCATTAATATTGGTTGATAAGTTTTTTAATCAGTTACAATATTGAGAATATTTATGTGTCAGCCATATTGTAGTAGCTTATATTAAATTCTTCAAGATTTAATTTTAATGTATAGTACCTGGCTATAAAATGGCACATCAAGAGCTTGTTGTAGACCCTATCTCAATCAGTTATTCCTATGTGACAGTATCTATCTTATACAGGTCTCTTTAGGGACTAGATAATAGGGTATAGGAATCACTTTAAAACATCATATTATAAAAAAAATAAGCTAGATGAGGTTGGCAATTCCCATCTGACTACTCTGAGAAGAAAGGCCAAAACATACTCATACATACAACATTATGTCTCTTTTAAAGTCTAGACATAATGTTGGTCAGATCATGTGAAGACCATGTATATTGGTGTCTGAAATGGTATTTTGAGGAAAGTGCCACACAGATTTTAGTGGACCAGTCCTGTCAGTGCAAGCATTTGTTAGTAATCGTGTAGCTCAACTCCAAACTTGAGGAGCTCAACAATGTGATGAATAATATCAAAAAAAGTACATTTGGGTAGGCCGCATAAAGTACTGAAAACTGCCAGACCAACATTAATTCAAACAGTTAAAAAGAAAAATGACCTACATAGTCCTCACATTCGCAATAATTAAAGTAAAATAATTCTTTACAAAGTAAAAATTCATTCTGTTTTGTATAAAATATTCATCTGTCAATGTGTATATAAAATACTGTATAATGATAATTAAAATGTCAACTGTCACTGAACACTGGATCTGCCTAAATGCTGTGTTGCATTAAGGATGGCCTGTCCATAAGTGCATTTGTGTGTATTCTGCTGGCTGATGAATGATGCCTAGAAAGTCAGGATCTGCCAATGTACACAAATGTAGTATGGTAACCTGTTTTATATATTAATATTCATCGTATATTAACCCAAGACTCTTCAGTCTTGGGTTAATATAGCAGTGTTACTGTATCTTCATACAGTAACACTGCTAGGCAAAGGCCTCCCCAAAGTCCTGCATGTGAAATCCATCAGGCATGTCATCCGTCTACCATAATACAACAACAACATCACCAATTAAACTAATATAATTAATTTTTGTATGAATAATATTGGCTTCATTGTAAAATTTCTTGATAACAGTCTATAAAGTTTTTACCAAAACTTTAAAATTATATTTTTTATTTGCTTACAAAATCACAGCCTTGTACTTTTATAATAAAAATTATAAAACAAGAGCATCAATGATATGTTTGTATTCTGAAACAGCAATCGTCCAAAAGGCAAGGTATTTAATGACATTATGTTTACACCATCTGTCCTCAGATTGAGAGTTGGGTTACTGTGTTATCAAAGTACTTATATTTTATGTTACAACAATATAATGGAGCATGTTCATACATTCTGTACACACACAACATTTAGATACATCTCACATCCAATGGAAATGGCATTAAAATAGGTACCTACTTAATTAGCTTAAAATTAATTATGCAACTTTTACTTATCTGCAAAATAAATTATGAATTTGATTGGGTGTACACCATGAAATTATGGCATAGTTACAAATTATGAGTATAATCATAGTCACGTATATTTCGCTAATATTACTAACTCGTCGCATTCTTCCTCTACATACTCATCAGATTTTTTTTTTAAGCTGATTAGTTTATTTCACCTATCATATCACCTATAAGTCTCATTAATACACACAGGTACATATACTAATGTTAAAAAAAGAAGTCCAAGTAAACTTCGACCGCTTCAGACTCAGTAGGAGCTCTTGCGACTACCAGACCAACCAGAAACTCTTATTTAATTTATCATCCCTATTTATAAAATTGTAAGTTCTTACGGCCCAAGTGCTTGAGCTATGCATCTTCAAGTTCAAAAGTATCATGATTCATGATGCATTGCATCATGATATCCAATATAAGCATTGACTTGTATGAACTAACTCCGTCGTCCATTCGCTGACGTGTATATTTTATTTGTTTCTAGGTACATCACCACTAGTACCATACTTGTCGACTTATGCACGTCAATTAGGATTCTCATCTGCAACAGTGGGATTAATTTACACAATACTGCCCATATGTGGTCTTATCGCTAAACCTCTATTTGGTGTAATTGCCGACAGGTATAATTTGGTTTTATTAACATTTTAATTCTTTATATTGAGTGTAATCACACAATCTTCTTATCTTAATTTGTGTATATGGCATCTTAAATCATAGTTGACTAGTTAGATTGTTTCTAAGCTGGCATATGTGAAATATATTGCTAGTACCTACGCTTTTTCAATGCTCTTCCATAGATATGGTGACCTGTATAACATAATGTTATAGATTAGTATCTGAAAGCGTTTCTCGTTATAGATACCACTCAGATACAGATCGATACATTTCTTTCATAGCTTACAAAGTACCTATATGTAGTAGCAGCGACAAAAATATCTAGAGTTTTATGCATTTGCAAATCTCAATGCATTTTCAGTAACAGCGCATAAACGTCACAATGTACCTAAGTAAAATTTGTACATACATTAATCCGCAGAGATATTGCCACAGCTATAATAGTGATGCTATCGATTGTAATAACCTAATTCTTATTTCCTACACGATTCCTATGGTTACAAATGTATTAAGAGCAATACTTAATATTAAAAGTTTTATGTTACCAAGCTACACAAGTGATGGTATTATATGAGTATAGTGGCATTATTTTCCTCAAACTAGGGATCACTAAGACTTTTATTTTGCTTTTGAGAGCGTCAAAATCTATTCCTTTCCTACGCGACTGACTGACACCTACCGATGCTAACTGTACCAAGGAACATATTTACTCTAGGTAACTGTACAGTGATGCTAGTAGCATTTCCACGATGCAATATTCGCAGATAATTTCATATGGGTTTTTTCAAATAAACTTAAATAACAGGCATGTAGCTCCCTGCTCTGCCCGCCCTACGTAGATTGTAACTAGAATGTCGTAGACTACAAACAAATACAATGATTAAGTTAAATTTTTTACCTTTGCAGATTTAAGAAGCAGAAACTAATATTTATACTGTTTCAACTATTGACAATAATCAGTTTTGGAGCAATATATTTGATACCAGAAAATAGAAATTGGAAGGTTGAATTGGACTGCAATGGTGGAGTGACTATGCTGCAGAGTTGTTACAAAACTAAGGATTCAGTCGACACGTGTAAAGTAAATTCGCTGAGTCACCTAAGCCCCAACGCAACTGCAATTTGTCAAGTAAGTGCATAGGTATTCATGCTACCTATTCCAGTAGTCGGCAGTCAGGACTTACCAAGATATCATTTTCAAGGACACATAAATGTAAAACAAACCACTGAATTGTTAATACATGCATAATATTGTTTTATATATTTTGTGCCGTAATCTGAATGCAAATAATGACTAAACACCAGAACCGATTCTAAGTGGCAATGTGCCAAACTGGTAGGTATATGTGAAAAAGAGTCATAGGTTTCATTGGGAGCAACTCTTCCATCAAATAAGGCAGCACAGACGTCAAGGTCGAATTCTTAAATCATCAATTAAAAAGCTCCTTTTTGTTCCAACATAATTATTTTTAATAGCTAATAAATAATTATAATCTTAAATGGTTTACAGATGAACTGTAACATGGAGTCGCCTAAAATGTGGCAGACAGTTTGCGAGCACTGGCACATACCACAGTACTGCTACAGCAACACGAACAACATACGATATTCCTCAACAGTCAGTAACGTTACTTTAAATGATAATTGTGCCTACATTGCTGCCAACAATGTCACCCTGGATGGTGAGATACAACTCTGTTTTTATTTACTTGTGAACATATCATATTAATTATGGTTATGCATTAGGTATTATTATTTATCGCTTTGTTTTGTGACGATGTTTTACCTTGCTGGATAACGATGGATTTACCAGCTTTAGCAAAAAATATTATGTTATACTTAGTGGGCTATGCGAATGTTGTGAAGAACTCGTCACTAAATAATAACAGCCGCACGGGTCGATCGAAGACTAAGCTATACTTGCCGAGGTTTCCCTGGATGGGTGACCATCCTAACATATTATCCAGACCCCTTTGGAGTTATGTTAAGCCGTTGGTCCCGACTGTCATTCGTAGATCTTTGACAGTCGTTACGAGTAATCAGAACATCGAAAGTCTCAACCAGTTAACTAAGGGGTATTATTTTTACAATAACTAGGTTTTGGAGGTCAGACAGGCAGTGGCTTTATATAAAATACTGGTATTCAGCGGCATCCGGTTAGACTGGAAGCTGACCCCAACATATTTGGGAAAAGGCTAGGCAGATGGACTGGGCTAAGGCTATGCAAATGTTTATTTTAAATAAGGATTATTTATGTATGACAAAATGTATGTATTGCTACATTATGCGAATTTCTTTAAACTTTAATTCAAGGGCGCAAGCGTGCGGCGGATTTCTAGCTGCAATTTACCCATGATAATTTCAGACACAATTTGTTTTTTTATAACATTGTTAAATTCTCATATTTTTATTGTTTCAGGGCATATATTCAGTCCTCATTGCCGCCTCGGTGCCGGATATGTAGATGTTAATGAACCATGCTCTTTTAAATGTAACAACACCAAGCTCTCTACTGCTATAGGAACTGAAAAAGTTAACATGACATGCATAGATAAAAATGTAAACTACAAACTGTGTACTGGCAACATACTGCAGCTTACAGGACTGACTAAAGAACCATTAAATAGTAATTGTGAGGTAAATACATTGAAAATTATATCTTGTGGTCTTAATAAATTAGTTGGTTGTTACGTATTGAGTCACGCCTGCTCTAAAACTGAATGTGCAGAACATTATTAGAATCTATAGAAATATCTCATTCAAGTATCTATGATGTTATGTCGAGGATCATAAACTATGTATCGTTACAAAGTGAGAGGAAGATGAAAGTATGTTTTACCATGTTCATACATGACTATGTAGGCATCGTTCAATATTTTCCCATACAATCGATTTTAGCACTATCCAATTCGCAAAAATGTCGGCGTGGTCGACGTGAACGTGAACTCGACTTTACTTGTTATTTTGTAAACAGGTTGCAAACATGTTATTAAGTGACTAACAAGTAAAGTCCATACATTTTTTTAAGAAATAAGAAGCCGGTTTTTTCCTTATTGCAAATTGCAATATAACGTGTTATGCCTTCAATACAACATTTATTATGTTCCGTTGTAAGAAAGAACGTTGGCCTCCGTTTAGCGTGAATATTACAGTTGTACTAATTAATTTTACATGTTTTAGGCGTCGTGCGATCTCGACGAGAAAACGCCTTGGCGGCTTATGGAAATATGTGAATGGTGGAAAGCGGACTCGGCCAGTTACTGCCAAGCGAAGACTAAACAGGGTGATGAGTTCCCTAAAAACCTGTCTTTCACTGGAGTGGTATTACTTTCGACCACGATGGCTGAACATGAATGCGTTTATATGCGACTTCAACATATTGAATTACCTGATGACAAAGGGGGTGGTAAGAAACTAAAATTATTAGAAGATTCGCCACTCACTAGTAATTTTTAATTATTTTGATTTAGAACTTGTTCAGATAAGGCGTTTTGCACGGGATTAGTGCGTAACCGTACCTACTCGCCTAAGATACCTAATCTGGACTTGGCCTAGCTCTAACCTAACACAAGCTTAATATACTACGTTCCGACACCAACCGGAAACCAGAAGGCCAATTCTCGTAATTTAAAACGTTCAAAATCTAGTCGCAGTCTCATCTCAGCGACAAACAAATGTCAAAAACTTGTCAAAGTGTAAGTAATTTTTGACAGATTGAGACAGATCAGACTGTGAACGGTCTTAAAATTACGAGAATTGCCCCTCTGATATGACGTCTAGTCGGAGGACCTTTTCTGTGAAGTATGAGTGAACTTGACACAGGGTGTTAAGTTCACTCATACTCCTTCCTCATACCTCTATACTTACAAAGACCTATTGTGATGTGAATTTTATTAAGTTAGTTTAAACTAAACACGAGCAGTGGTGGCCCAGTGGCAACAACGATACTTACGAGGTGTAACCCGCACTGGGCGCGCGTGGTGGATTACGGTCCACTCCCCCAATCAGAGAAGGCCCACCCTTCCCAGCAGTGGGAATATTATAGGCTGATTATAAAATAAAAAATAAATAAAATAGCTTTATTTTTTACCTTATACACTTATTCCTTAGGTGTCTAATACTTATTTAACATTATTAACTAAAATTATATTAATATAGTTTAAATTTAACTATTACTACGGTGTACAAGGACCGCTATCGATAGAGGTAAAAGCCTCCTCCAGCCGTTTACAAGCTGTTCTATCTCTGGCAATTCCTCCATGTTCTGCCGACTATCTTTGCGATATCGTCGCTCCATCTTTTGTGTGGTCTACCTGGTCTGCGTTTTGTGTTTATTGGATACCAGCACCCTAATTGCGTAACACACGATCAATCAGAATCTGAATCATTTTGAAGCAAATGGCTAATCCATTGCTTCATAAGTTCGAAAAATTTGTCTGCTCAACACGTAAATAACGCAATGAATGTTGTTGAACTGTCAGTATGAAACCGATTCCGATTGATCGTGTGTTACGCAATTAGGGTGCAGTTCGTAGTGATTTTTGTCCATCTGTCGTCTGTTACTCGCTGTTCGTGTCCAGCCCACTTCCATTTTAAGCCCAGCTCTTTCTTGGCCGCTTCCTTTGCCTTGATCTTCCTTCTGATTGTACTGTTTTTCACTCAAATCTTTTAGCTTGAGGTTCATGTAGCTTCGTTCCATTCCTCTTTGGCATATTTTAATTTTTTCTATATTTCGTTTTGTAAGGGACCAAGTCTGACAACAGTATGTGAGTGTGGGAAGTAAGCATAAGCTAATTATGTAAACTAAACACTCGTATACCGTATTCATAACCGTTCACTTTTTATTTGTTTCAGTAACTATACACCATCCAAACTGTGAATCAAAAGCTGCTTATCAATTGACATCCGATTTGTTTCGTTCTTCTTGCGAAATACGCTGTAATAACGCTGTGGTAAGTAAGAAATTTATTGTAATTATAAAGTTGTTCAATAATGATAAAGTTGTTCACCTATATTAAACTAGACATGCTACAAAATATAATTCTGCGCGTCTACAAGCCTCGGTACAGATCCCTCCCTAATATGTATCGGATTCGATACTATGATAGTTTTTTTTTAATCTGTGCTTTCAATATTTTTTTAGGCTAACGAGATAATGGAAGGTGCATCGGAAAGCAGGAGTGACAGCAGTAAAGAATACACATCACAATTTTGGTTGTTTTTCTTCTTGATGATCGTCAGCTGGGTCGGACAGGCTGTAGTAGTCACTTTCGCGGATGCTATCTGCTTCGATCTACTTGGTAAGATTGTTATTTTTTCTTAAGAATAACTTAACATCGAGCCTTGCTTAAAGTATAGGCGCAGTAAATATAGGCAGGGTGTATATATGTACACCTACGTGTACATTGGAGTCCTATAGAGAATGTCATCAACCAGGCACAAATGTAGTCTCCGGGCTGCCTACAGAGAAATCCTATATGGAAAATCCCCTTAACACTATGTTCGAGCTGGGAATCAAACCCGTGACCATGTTCAGTAAAAGCGCTTGCGACCACTAGACCCATGAGGCAGTTCCAAAGAATTTAGTAACATTTAGGCATATGTGTACAGTCACGAGCACCAATATGTCAACACTTGGCAACTTTCAAATGCGATTTTTTCGTGAAATAACGAATGCAACAAAATGCTATGTTCGTAACAACATAAAATTTCGTTAAAAAATAAAGGAGTAAATCGCTTTTGAATAAAGCCGAGTGTATACATACTTTTGCTCGTGACTGTACATGTTCATATTACTTGTATCCTGTCTTCCTGCTATCTCCTTTTACTGTTTAACTGTTTTTTCCTAATAGGATAAATGTTCTAGCCGTCAGAAAGTTATACTAGGCTAGCCACGATTGACGAAAAACTGACGTCAGCCACATCAGTTTTTGACAGTGGTGACCCAGGCTGTTATACAGGGCATAGATTAGTGAAACGTAACATGAAATGCGCCATCCTTTGTAGAATGCAACATTAAATGTAACACAATAACTAGGCGGATGTGTTTAAATGTGTGTTACATTTTATATTACGCTTTACCTATCTGTACCCGGCATTGTATTTTTAAATCACGAAGCTACGCGCACTTGCGTTTATCAAGAGTACAAACACGCTGTGAATGTGTATATAAACGCAGGACCTCTCGGTACGGTCCGAGACAATGGCGAAATCGGGAGTGTATGTGTGTGTGTTATGTGCTGACGGTACTCGTCTACACATTTGCGTGAAGATGAGTAGCGCATTAGTTCGTACACTTGGCTACCACAAGTAAAGCCCGCGACGCTTCGTGACATAAAAATACTATACTCGTGTAATAATACGCCCATGTACACCTACGCATTTATTATATTAGTATGGATGTTGTTACAGGTACGAAAGTATCACATTATGGAAAACAAAGGCTTTGGGGCTCTGTCGGTTGGGGAATCTTCTCTCTGTTGACCGGCGTCCTTATAGACACGTTCAGTGATGGAGCCTACAAAAACTATACCATCGCATTTATACTTATGTTCGTGTTTATGGTCGGCGACGTTGGCGTTTCCTGTTTTGTGGAGGTCAGTCCAGCTTATTACTGTAACAGCATGCTCTCAAAAGAACAGCGAAAATCCTTTATAAAAGTTACGTAATTCATTTATCATCGTGAGGAGTTGAAGAGTTTGCTTGTTTGAACGCGCAAATCTGTGGAACTACCAGTCGGATTTTATAAAATCTTTTTGCATTTGATAGCCCAGTTCTTGGAAGGAAGGCTATAAGGTTATTTAACATCACGGTCAGACCCTTAGGAGCCTATCAAAAAGAAAAGTAAGTCAGAAACAACGTTAAGCGAAAACGAAACAATAGCGCGGGCTGACGATGCGATGGGGTGAGTCGGGGGAACAATAATTTCATGCGGACGAAATCGCGGCAGAAGCTAGCTGTTAATATAAGTCCGAAATCGCCAGCCCGTCTTGAGCAAGCGTGGTTTTCAATGCTCGGGCCTTCTCTATATGAGAAGAGGCCTTTGTGCTGCAGTAGGACAATAATAAGGAAAATCTACTCATACTGCTTAATCTTATTAATTTTTTTTAGAAGAAGACAGATTTTTTAACCAAACTTGAATCATGTTTCAGACTGATTCAACTAAGATGTCGATGAACATTTTGGCTGACGTTGGCTCCTTATTGTCGTCATTACCGACATTCGTGTTCTTGGTATGGACGATAGTAGTCGGTATGTGCACTGGTCTATTGTGGCAGTTCTTATTTTGGTTAATCGAAGACATATCGGGGCTGAACTGTGATGGATCGGATTATATAAAAACCCTGCAAGGAATAGTCAGTGCCATACAGACTTTTGGCGGAGAAATACCTTTTCTGTTTGTTTCTGGTACGTTTGAATGATTGATTTCTCTCTATATTTTCAAGTATTTCAAGTACAGATGCCAGCACATCAAGCTACTACAATCTGTCAAATTTCTTTAGTAGATTTTCAACTTTATCATTAAAGCATTAAGGTTCAAGGTTGATTGGGAAAATTTGACAGTTTAATGTAGTTTAACCAGCTGGCGTCTGTACCTGTTATAGTAATATAATAATATAAATGTAATGTTTCGAAATTTCAGGTTATATTCTGAAAAAAATTGGCCATATCAATATGATGAGTTTGGTTCTGCTGGCGTTTGGTGTGCGATTTATATTGTACTCATTCCTGACTAACCCATGGTGGATACTGCCCATAGAAATGTTACAAGGGGTCACTTTCGGCATGTTCTACCCGACAATGACATCTTATGCCAATATTGTTTCGCCACCGGGTACAGAAACCACTGTCCAGGTACGATTTTTTCATGAACTATGTGTGTTACTGCCAATGTAGTATGACTTCATATTTCGATGTTTTGGTTTACCTTCAGAGGACCATGGCCAGTTGGATATCAGTATACAGTAAAATCAACCGCGTGTCAGTTGTTGTAACACTTGCAAAACTGCCCTAACTGCCACGACCTAAACGCCACGGCCTGAGGTTGATCAAGCCTACGTGCGCATGTTCATCTTTCCGGGCTTAAGAAAAATCGTTGTATTAATTAATTACAGTATAACTCTTTTTAACGTCTTAGGGCCGACTCCGACTCAACCAATTGTTAAAAATAGTAACTAATGGTTAAATATTAGCTAAATGTGTTTTTGTACAAACGCCATCTCATCAAGCTACCCGAAACTGTCAAATTTTCCCAATCAGCCTTGAACCTAATGCTTTTGCGATAAAGTTGACTGTACAATTGTTAGTTTATCTAATGGTTATTTTTTTAAGTAATAGTTAATTATTTGACCATTAGCAATGATATTACCTATATCATTAGATAAACTAAAAATTGATTAAAAAACATTTATTGGTTGAGTTTAACTACGGATCAAAAAACCGGCTTTCAGTTATATTTCAAATAATCATGGAGAAATCCTTAGTATTAGTTGCTACCATTACTAAAATTCCACTAACGCACTCGCGCGCCAAATGTGTTTTGATGATTTGTTGTCTAACCAAAAACTTATATTTTTTATTTATTACAGGGTTTGGTAGGAGCAGTTTTCGAAGGCGTCGGGACTTCGCTGGGTAGCTTTATAGGAGGTAATCTGTACGGGACTTATGGAGGCTGGATTACATTCCGTGCGTTCGGCATCGGCGCCCTAGTGTGCTGTGGATTGAACTGGCTGGCTTTCTTTATTCTAAAGGATAAAATTGGTCACGCTGGAGTGCCTTCAGGTAATAACAAAACAACAGAACAAAACAAAACAACAGAACAATAATATTTAAGACTTGATATTATAAGGCGAGCTCAATTGTTTTCGTTTATTAACGTTTTTTGTCTAGAATTAGTAAGCAGACAGTAAAAATAACTCGGTTTTTAAGGTCTATCTGTTATATCGGTTTCTCTCCTGCTAAGATTAGAGGTTTCTTTTTACATTCAACTCGTGATGTACTTAAAAGTAATCTTAAATACGTAAAAACGCATTTATTGATGAAAATACAGGTGATCTAAACATTAAAAATTAACTGGAAATTATTATGTTGTGGTGAAGGGTAGATGTAGATAGCAATACACGAATATTTTTATATTTACTATGAGATTACCTATACATTCCGCACGACTAATATTGGTGATATGCTATGCTAAACACCAACGTTCTTTATTTAGTAATATTTTGTACGAAAAACGCCTTGGGAGTCGCGCGCATTAAATGCTTATACAGTAGAGCTTCGTCAGTCCGAACCTTTTAAGACAAGGTGTTCGCTTGGATGGGGGTATAGATTTTGCAACAAAGAAATTAAAAAAAAAAATCATGAATTTACGCTGTGAACGGGTAACTAAATTATTTTAAAAAGCTTGACTATTCCATTCAGTTGTCTGTATATGGTCTGATTGAAAACTGGCAATATATTTCCCAGACTCTGTAATATGCTATATTCAAGCATAGTTAGGCTAGTTAAAGGAGTAAGAGGAATACAACTAACTAGAAGATACTCCTAAATGGGGCGTTTTAGCATGGCAATAGTGGAAATTGACACTCCTATATTTATTTATAGATTCTGGTGCGAACGCAGAAATATTCGGTAACATTCTGAATCGATATCAATTGTAGTCGTCAGCATTATTCACTAATGAACTAAGGGTACATCAGTAGCTCATTTTTCGAATTCATACGATATAATTAGGCAAAGGGCATGACCGCTATTGACATGCTAAGTCGCACCGATTTGTTTATATGGAATGTCTAATATTCTAGCTCTAGTTATATTTGTACGGTTGCTAAAACGCACCAATAGTCTACTAATGGAACTACCGTAATCATTGAATTAGTCACGAGTTCGGATTAATGCGGCACATGGTCCTGCCTTACTTCCAGTATTCTATGTATAAGGCGTTTAAGGCTAAATTTGGCAACTATCGTATATTCCTACAGTCAAACGTTTATATTCTTTTATGTATTTTTTAAGTATATTTATGAATAAAATATTTTAGAAATAATGAGATTAAGTATATCTATTTGTTGTAGCTTGTGTGCCATATTTGTACTTTGAACCGTTGTTTCTCTTTACCTTAAAAAGGTTACCTTTTACGTTTTTTCTTTCTTCCTTTTTTTGTTTTCTTTTTATTATTTCATATAATATAAATTAGGCGTATAATATATGTAGTTTTAACAGGTTACATTGTTATCTCTTGACTGAAATCCTCTTCATGTTGTGTCCTGGCGGTTGGGTTGTGTTCACCCTTCTTCTATTTGTCAAAATATCTATGATCATCAATACATATTTCTTGCTACTTACATGCATGCTTAATTGAATTTTTCTTTGCTTCCTTACGCGTATTAAGTATACATTCCTAAACTACATCATGTATGAGCAGAACACGAGTGTCAATGTGGACATAAATTATTAGAATAGGCAACTACTCGAGATGTTGTCTAAAACACTTGCCGTAATTTAAGTAATAGTATTGTGTGTATTTTTTGAGTAGAATATTATACCTATCCTGAGTATCCTGACTTGAATTTTTGTATATTTTTACACTACGTCCCTGTGATGGTATAACTATAAATATATTATTGAAACCTGACATTTTTTGTTTATTTTGACCTGCCTTCGTTTTTGGGTATCTCATACTTAAAGGTCGTTATTATCATATCGTTTGTTAGTTTCTGCTCATATTTATATGAAAATGAATATAGACGCGAGTGGTGGCCATCGATTTTGGAGCTTCTTCAGGGCTGTATTCAGCATTTTCTCAATAAAGATAGAAGGAAGTACATTCCCAAGTTTTTTTTTTCAATAATAAATCATTGGCTATTATTATTGCATAGTCTTACGATTGTTCATATGTTTGTTTGTTATGTGCTACGTATTTCAGTTTAACATTTCTAAAAGGGTAATTTAATCTAATTTTGTACAGCCAATTAACTTGGACTGCTGTTCTAACACTTCATACCATGTTTTTTAGGTGTTGATTAAACACACTAATTAAATGACCTATGACGTCACTATTTTAAGTACTACTGAATATTAACGATGGCATGTTATTTTTATTTGCAGGTTACTCTTCGGTTATTCGCTATGAACAACCAAACGATATGGTCTACATGTTGGAGGATATGTCCGAAGGAAGATTGTGATAGTTGTAAGTTCGGAACAATGGGTACTTATAAGGTAAAATCAAGTCGGGCTCTAGGAGCTGTATTAATAATTCCTAACAATTTATTAGCTACTAAGTGACTTCTGTGATTAGATAGATTTGATAGTGCTATTTTATAAAAGATTTACATGAATATAGCACAAACTAATACTGTGAAACAGTTTGCTTAAAATGTAGCTATATTTTCAAAATTAGTATTCTATTTACCACATTTTATTTTAGAAAAGTTTACCTTTTTATCAATGAATATGCATACGTAGGTATCAGCTATTTTACATTTTATTTATGTTATATTTTAGTTCTAGTTAGTATTAGGGGTTTTTATGAATAAGTTTATAGGGGTTCTTTAGGTTTCCTCCTTTTATTTACGCTCAAAAAAGCACTGTTAACTTAATTTAAATACCTAGCCGTCTCGTCCGTCAAGTAGGTATACGTCACGTTTACGCCAAAAACTGAGTTGTATAAATCTTTTATTTTAAGTGTTGGTCCTTATTTTTAAAACTGATATTTTTACATAATTTATGGTATGGTCATAGTGTATACTCGTTCTGCATCAACACTATACTCTCTCTAGAATGAAGGGGAAGTATACAGGGTTATTTTTCAAAGACCAGCCAAATTTAAGGATGTGGTACAGACCATTAAACTGAACAACTTTCTCCATGGGACAAATAGCGTAATCGCGAAAATTTTATCAACTGTCCCATAAAAAAACTTCAATACCTACTCGACCTAAATGTATGGGACGGCTGAATTTTTATTCGCGATTACGATGTTGGTCCCACGGAGAAAGTTGTTCAGTTTGATGGTCTGTACCACATCCTTAAATTTGGCTGGTCTTTGAAAAATAACCCTGTATGACGAGTCAAACCTAGAAGCACCCAATATTCGGCTCTTGACTGTATATCTTTCATAGTTATTTAGTTTATAATCTGTTTCTTGCAGTTCATAGTTTTATTTAATAATTAATGAATTTTACACAATTCTATGAATTGTGAGATATTCCATAAATTTTGATTAAAACGGCTGGCTTAACACTAAGGTGTTTTGGTCAGGATTTGAAGTTTGTTATTCAATAAACGATTAGATAAAGGAAAATACCTTCTCAGTAATTTCATAATGTTTTTGATCTCCACGTTATGAACTACCGTAATATTTAGGGTCAGTCACCGAAACGGGGCTTCCATGTCATGCGGGCTTATCATGTTTATCAAGCTTGAAGAACTCCGCTGCGTAGGTCATGAAGCGCAGCGCAAAGAATCGGCAGGTCACTGCGGCACTAGACGGCGCTGGTGTTAAGAATTTATTGCTATAGGCCGACTTTTTCGTTGGTGATAGTCCGTTGGTTCCGCGGGTGGCAGGAGATGGGTAAAAACAAACGACGCGCACTTGAGGTTCACATGGTATTGTAGAAAATATCGTGTTATTATTATAACGTGTCCATCGCGAAACGACAACGATAAAAATAAGAGTATTTCAAATCAAAATTCATCTTCATTTTTTATGATATGATCGACTTATAATAAGCAACCGAATGTCTATACAATAGGCTATTTTCCTAAATAATTCTAATTAGTCCGTCAGTTAGATTATCAAAAAATATTGAACCCGTATTTTTTCTTTTGTCAATTATATAAAAAATGATGAAGATATCGCCCGTTAAAGTTCCGCGTGACGTCACTTGCTTGCGACACTTTTGCAAGCAAGTGACGTCACGACCAGACTCCCAAATTTTAGCGCGCTTTATCTTTGTGATTTTTTGTTTGATTGACAAAAGAAAAAAGACGTGTCCATTATTTTTCAATAATCTAACTGACGGACTAAATATAATTATTATTTTTTTACCCAGGCAACTACCCTATTGGTTGCTTATTATAAGTACTACCTATGTAAGGTCTTCTTTTTTCTGACCCACCGTAGAACTGTTGTAATTTCTTGCAAGATCCCCCTTGATATCACCCCGAACCATCTTTATTGGATTAAGATCGGGGTATAGTATAGAGGTTATCGACTGTTTCCTTGTCCTTCCTATTAATTTAAATGCAAAATCGTCCACAACTTCGGGTGTAAAGTCTCCGATCTTCGTGAGGGTGGGTGTTACATAGGCATTTGACATGACCTGTGTTTTGTCTTGATAGGGGTTGGCCCTTTCCAGTCCAGAACCTTAAAGACATCCTCCAGGACAGCGGTAAACAGATTGGGAGAGATAACGTCTCCCTGTGTCACACCTCGCTGCAGAAGGATAGGTTTCGAGGTCAAGTCCGGGACTCGGATTGAAGCAGTAGTGATTTCGTACAGACTCTTCAGCACCTCGATATACCGATAGCCAATCTGGCGCCGTTGTAGCAGTATAGTACAAGTCTCAATCGAATCGAAGGCTTTCTCGTAGTCCACAAACGCTAAGCAGAGGCAGGTTATACTTCTCGGTCTTCTGTATTACCTGCTGCAGCGTATGAATGTGATCCGCGGTGCTGAAGCCTCTGCGGAATCCGGCTCGTTAGGGACTTTGGAAGTCTTCAGTTGGTGGATACGATCCTGCCTTCATCAGTCTTCAATTTCACAAGCCGGCTCTTGCCCTTGTGCCCTTGTGCCTGCCCTTGTTAGTGATACCGTCATTATTCATCGGCAAAGGTCGATTTTCAAAGACTTGCAGATCCGCCTATTTAGCTGCCGGTACTTGCACGCATCCTCTGAAGACTGCAGGGTCATCTCGCGGCTCTCCTCCATGAGCTGTAAAGTAGGATATGAGATTTTCTTGTTACTACTTGTACGACGGGTCTTAAAGATCTTAGACCCGACCGTATAGACAGTTTTCACGAACCCACGTAACGAGCTCCATTGGCGCTCGTTACGTTTCTGAAATTAGAGCTGAAAGCTCTCGGGGTTTTGAATTTAGATCGGTCCTGGACGGAGTGTAGACTTCATCAGCCTTGATCTTTCCAGCTTTATATTTAGATTCAATGTGCCTCTTATCATATGGTAATCACTTCCATATTTCACAGAGATATCATTAAATATTTGCTTCTTCGTCGACATACCTAATGAAGTCAATCACATTTTTAGTTGCACCATCAGGACTCTGCCGGGTCTACATTTACTGTGCTCATGCGTTCTGAAGATTAAGTTCATTATAAAGAGGCCATCCGTCTCCATAAAACTGACCAGTAGGTGACCCCGGTGGTTTCAACTTCCAAATCCAAATTGCCTCACTCGCAGGTCATAACAGTCTCGTTTACCCAGTTTCGTTGAAGTCCCTCCATAATAACGGTGAAGTGAGTTTTATAGGCATGCATGGCTCTGGAAATATCCTCATACATAGATAGTCTCCACCTCAACGTCACATGTGTATATATATCTTAAAAAGTGCGCGTCGCGTCACGTTTCGGTGTTAACTGACCCTGATCTGATAGTTCCGATACGAGTAATATAACTTTCCAGAGCCCTCATCAGTCAGTCAGTCCGTCCCTCTTAAGATGAGAGCAGCTTTAGTATTCTTATGATACTCTAACATAGCAAAAACCTTGGTACCTACTTAATTATTTATTATAAAATCTTTTTTTTTTTTAAATTAAAGATACTTACTGCAAACGAAAGACTTAAAAAATCCTCTTTTTTGTAGTTTTATTTTGTTGTGTTACAATACATAGATATGTAAAGGAGATCATTCAGGTTTCATACAAAGTTAGGCCCAAAACGGAAAAGGATGTTTTAATCCGTTTGGAACCTCATGTCATCCTAAGCATTTGGTACTATGACACCAAAGCGGTAGAACCATCATATAAGCAGCTACATAAGTTCGAAATAAATGTAAATATATCATCTAAGTATGTATGTGTGTCATGAGAGAGTAGGGGTTTAGACAAATTAACGAGGCGCTTGTAAAAATTGGTCCTTGGCAGCTCTGGACAGAGAGAGGTGGAAAGTATGTACGTGGACTTATTATAAACTTGGTTACTTATTCCCGCAAATAAAACAATGGCAAACATGTTCCTAAAACTATTTTAATCAGTTAATACACAATATTTTAATTCGGTCAAATAAAATGTGGCAAACATTTTTTTAATACTCATCATCATCATTTCAGCTGAAAGTCGTCCATTGCTGGACATAGGCATCTCCCAAACACCTCCACTTCGACCGGTTTTGTGCTTCTCGCATCCAACGGGTTCCTGCGGCCTTCACAAGGTCGTCGGTCTACCTTGAAGCCTTCCAGCGCTGTTTTCCGGTACGCGGTCGCCACTCCAGAACCTTTCGGCCCCATCGGCCATCTGTTCTGCGAGCAATGTGCCCTGCCCACTGTCACTTAAGTTTGGCAATTCTTTGGGCTATGTCTATGACTTTACGCCTTATAATAAGGCCGATTGTGAGCGACCACGTTTCAGTGCCGTAGGTCGTTTCACTGGCAACACGCACTGGTCGAAGACTTTCGTCTTGAGACACTGCGGTATGTGGGACGAGAAGATATCGTGTAGCTTCCCAAACGCTGCCCAGCCGAGTCGGATTCGACGATTGACCTCTTTCTCGAAGGTGTGCCTACCCAACTGGACAGTTTGTCCTAGGTAAACATCCTCGTCCACGACTTCGAGTATAGCGTCTCCGATCTTCATGACAGCGGGTGTTGCATTTGACATATGGAGGACCTTCGTTTTGTCCATGTTCATTTCAAGACCCACTCTTTCGGAGGCTCTACTGAGGTCATCGAGCATTGTACTAAGGTCCTCCATAGTCTCAGCCATGACTACGATATCGTCGGCAAACCGAAGTAGAGTTATGTACTCGCCATTGATGTTAATGCCAGCCCCTCTTCACTCCAGGACCTTGAAGACATCCTCCAGTACAGCGGTGAACAGTTTCGGAGAGATAACGTCTCCCTGTCTAAGACCTCGCTGCAGAAGGATAGGTTTGGAGTCTAATATGGGAGTCGGACTTCAGCACCTCGCGCTTCACCAACTTCTTAATACTATTTTCAATTATTTTATTAATGCTATTTCTAGGGTCGAACCAATCTTCCAATTCTATAGCTGGAGGGCGTCTCGCATTTGATTTATACTGTGCGTAGGTTAAAAACCACACTACGCACATTACGTGTGAACAACATCCTACTGTCCTCTTTCAAATATTGCATGTGCAATAGTAGTGGCTGTCTGCATTTTGACCCTCCATTGTCCTGTCAAAAGACACAAACATAACAGCTTTTCGCAATGACGTACCGCGGATTGAATTCTTCCTCGAAAAAACGACATTTTCTCCTGGGCTTAGATAGCTAACCTGTAGAAAAAAAAATGTAAACATCCGAATTGAGATCCTCCTCCTTTTTTTGAAGCCGGTTAAAAATGTCTAGAATGACTCGCTAGACTTAACCACGTGTGCTCAAATGATATATTTACATTTATGTTTAGGTCAAATGTACGAGAAATCTGATTTTAGAACTTATATAGCCGCTAAAATAATAGTTCCACAGAGTTGGTGCAAACAGAATAACTTTTTCTTACTGGCTTTGGGCCCAATATGAATGGTCTCCTTTACTTTTTAATAATCCTGTAGGTACGCTTAAGTCAGTACTAGTACTTAAAATATTCATTTGAACTGCTGGGCCACAATTCCATAAAAAACTCATCAAGCTGGAAATGTAATTATGTAGCGACGCCAGCACATCAAGCTACTACAATCTGTCAAATTTCTTTAATAGATTTTCAACTTTATCGCTACAGCATTAGGTTCGAAGTTGATCGGGAAAATTTGACAGTTTCGGGTATCGTGCTGGCGTCTGTACAGGCCTACCTCTTAAGTGAGACGGTACCTGCCGGGGTTAGGTGACGTTTCGCGAGAGCTTAGTCATTCGCGCGCTGACGGGCGTCAACACCCCTCGCGCACCCCGCAGCTACCTCAGGCACCATCTCGGTTAAAATGAAGCCTGTAAATAATGTGTAGAGTGATTGTTTGTTTAGCAAAAGTTTTATAGCACACATCAAAATTGTCTAGGGATCAAGGTATTTAACAAACATATTTTATTATCCTATTGAAATTAAATACAAAAATATATTTAGTTTGATTAAATTAAAAAGCCCATTGTGAACGGGCTCTGCGATTGCGGGGCTCAATAGGTCGTGCACATAGCAGGCTTCCGGAACGGAGATTGACTTCATGCAGGCGATTTCTGGTGGTTTGATCGCTTACTCGCTTTATCTGATTATCCCTGAAGAGATATGAAACTTCAAAACCAACATCATCGCGGTCAACGTACGATTTCGACAAGCAGTCATTTTTAGGTAACGATCTTGTCTGCGTGTGGTGATGAGAGCTCGTCCTCCATCTCGCCCTCCCGCGCTGCCAGTGATGCGATAACGTGTTTGTACACTACGCCGAGTGTTATAAGTTAACCTTGGAATGGACTTATGGACTTATAACAATCTGCGTAGTGCCCAGAGCGATTGCCACAGAACGTTGCACGTTAATTTAATTTTTTTGTTTTTAATATTACACTCAGAATGTGGCAGAAATTTGACTGATTTAGGGCCGGTTTTTTGATCCGTAGTTAAACTCAACCAATTGTTAAAAGTAGTCAGTACATTTTTTTAATTTTTGCAAAATATGTTTTTAATTAGATAAACTAACAACTGATCAAAAAACACTTTTTGAAAAAATTTAACCATAGTTACTATTTTTAACTAGTTTAGTTTAACCACGGATCAAAAAACCGGCCCTTTTTTTTTTTTTTTTTTTTTTTTTTTTTTTTTTTTTTTTTCAGTATGGGAAATCATCAAATGACCCCTCCCGCTCTGGGTGGAGCAGAAGGGAGTGTCAGACTCTTACTGACTAAAACCCACCCGTGTTCCTTCCTTAGGCCTTTATGTACCAGGGCAGCGGTAACCCTTTCGGACGATCCCGCTACCCCGGCAGGCAAAAAAAAAAAAAAAGTATCCATAGGAGTTAATAAAAATATAATTAAAAACCAGATTTTTAGTAACTAACAAAAACGTGCTTGATCTCTAGACACTTGATATGTGTATAAAAAGGTGTACCTAATTATTAACTTGTTTGTAGTATTTTCCGGTCGGATACTTTGGCCCAATTTGCATTTTTGGCTGAAAAACTAAAAGTTTTCGATAAGCTTTTCTTTGGTATAACGTAAAATAAATGCAGTGTCAATCTCTTAGTAATAGGTATATTTAACCGGTTTTTCGTAATTGTTATTATTCAAACGATATGATATTTTTGTACGAGAAAAAGCATTTTTTTTTTTTGCATTTTTGTGCTTTAAGTTGTTGTGACTATGGATATTCTCTGAATAAATTAATTTAAATCACTTATAGATTTCCCGGCAATCAAGTTTTTTCTCTTCTGCCGAAAATGAAAATTGCTGAAAAAATAATAGTTCAACCAAAAACTGAAAATGAAATTCGGTCGGATTCTACGTGTATGTATCATAATCATTATACAGGTAGGTAAGCTATTTCGTAATCAAGCTGACTTTCCAAACCGTATTAATATACTGTTTTCATTCCTCTTAAGTGCGGGCTTGACGTCGCCGCTGGTGGCGTCGATACAAATATAAGAAAATATATGTATCCTATATTGAAAATCATTAAAACTCTAAAAATCACAAGTGTTTATGTTTTGACAAAACCTAAGATCCGACTATGGTCGGGCCGATGTTGGCGAAGAATGGTAGGTACTTCTCTAAATGGCAACTGAGTCCTTAATGGACTGATTCTCAAAATGGCTAATTCTTATATAAATCCAACTTTCAATAAATACCTACACACAGATAACCTAATAAACATTAAATATTATAAATATTACGTTGCCCCAAAGCATACAAATGTGAATGATTCATTACATGTTTTGGGACAGCGAATTAGGCAATCGGCGGGTAGGACTGCCACGTTAGATGTATGGGGCTGTGGTTGCAGTGTCGTACCGCGGCCACCAAAGAATTCGCCGATCGATGTATGGCAGTGCGTGCGCGGCCGACCGGCTCCTGGCGCTGCCTGGCAGCAAGGCGCGCGGCCCGCGACTAACATGGCTCTCGCGCTGCACCACCGGGGCAGTCGAAACACCACGCTCCACGCGTCTTTGTATTGCACTCGCAAGTCGCAAAGAGCAGCCTTAGTGTAGTTTGTCCACAATTCGACTGTGTAGACGCTTGTGCAATAGCTGGTAAATAGCTGGGCCTTCACAACGTCGCTACAGCGGCTAAACCGCCGAGCTAGCATGTTGCCGCACACCGAGTTGGATCGTCGCTGACTTTCTATAACGCAGGGGTCAACTGAAACAAGAAGTGGCGGTAGATCCGACTAGCTGTTCGGGCTTTCAAACACCATAAGTATATGTACACTGACTGAGTATGATTTGTCCCTGATTTGAAAGCTTTAGTGGTGTTAGGCCTAGTACGCACTAGGAGACATTATACAATTAAGTACATAAAAGTACTTGATTGTAGCACAGTATTTGACCTTGTCGATTTTCTCAAGCGCAGAGCCGTAAAGTTTAGAGACCCGAAGCATAGTGTAGTATCACGCACGGTCAAACATGTCTTGCAATAGATCTCCTAGTCCGTACCGTAATTTGCAAGAACGCAAACGACCGTTTCCGATCTGTTTTTAAGGATTATTTATGAATTTATGCTTTATGTGTCGCACGCGAGCTGTGCCATGTACAGACGCCAGCACATCGAGCTATCCGAAACTGTCAAATTTTCCCAATCAACCTTGAACTTAGTACCTACTGTAGCGATAATTTTTTTGACAGATTGTAATAGCTTGATGTGCTGGTGTCTGTACGAGGCGGATCCAAATCTTCACGAACATTTTATATGAAGCAAGTCATGCTACACTGTGCTGCATCCGTGTCCCGTCCCGAGTTTTGCTCCATATAAATTAAGCAGTTACGGACGCGGCTCGCGGCCTTGGCGGTATAGCTTAAATCATCCCTTATTCGGTGACAAAAAAAAACAGCACTCTTATGATCTCCACTACAATTACTAATAGCAGGCGTCCCTATTGTTACGAGCTTCGGGTTCGTGACAATAAAAACTGCCGATAAAAATTACCAAAAGTTACACTTTAATTAAACAACACTAATAACAACTCAAACACACTAATTATAAAACACAATCGCTCTTAAGTCACACTTGAAGATTGCTTTCGATGTATTCGCTTCTATCGCAGAACTAAGTCTGATTGGTCGCGGCTAGTCCCGGCCTTATATAGTGCCGCAGATAATTCCAGAACATTCTATTGTAGAAACATCTAGAATGTTCGAACACATACCGGCCCCAACTGACCAGATGTCGACAGTTGTAGTAAGTTCCAGCACCGACATCTCTACTCGATAATAGATGGCGCCAGTGACTCTATTAGTTCAGCCAGTCAATAATAGATGGCGCTAGTGGTAACTAATGTCACCATGTATCAGGCATTAATTGTGGCGCGCAACACTGCCCCCTCCTAAGACATGTTCGTCCCGAGCATTATCGGCTCCATAATAACGCGCCAATCGATCCACATGGACGATCTTAGGAGTACCTCTTGCACCTTTCTGTATCCGGTAGGTTACGTCATTGATCTTTGTCACAATCCGGTACGGTCCATCCCATTTAACTTGAAGCTTAGGAGATTTCCCCTTGCTGCGGACTGGATTGTGTAACCATACTAGTGAACCTTCTTCGAACCCTTTACTGTTCATTTTGCGGTCATAATGGGTTTTCATCTTTTCAGACATTTGCTGGCCCGATTGTCTGACGTGCTCATAAATGTCATTCATTTTGTTCCGCAAGTTATTCGCATAATCGGTTATACTGCGTGGGGCATCAGGTGGTATTCCGGTGATCAGGTCTGCAGGCAGCCGTAATTCTCTTCCAAAGTTTGCGAAAGCTGGTGTCACCGATGTACTTTCGTGAACAGCGCTTCGATATGACTACAAAAACGGTTGTATGTGCTTGTCCCAATCTCGTTGCCGATTTTCCACAACTTTTGCTAGGTACCTCTCCAACGTCTGATTAAATCGTTCCACCATTCCATCCGATTGTGGGTGGTAAGAAACTGTTCTTGTTTTATGAGTACCCATAACTCGACAAGTTTCCTGGAATATTTGGGACTCAAAATTCCTTCCTTGATCACTGTGAATCTCTAAAGGTACTCCAAACCGACTAAAGACTTCATAAACTAATTTATTTGCAACTGTCGAAGCTTCTTGATTTGGAATGGCGAAGACTTCCGGCCACTTAGTGAAGTAATCCATCACAACCATGAAATACTTGTTACCACTTTCACTTTCCGGAAACGGCCCCGCAACGTCAAGGGCTATCCTCTCCCATGGTGCGCCAACATTGTACAATTTCAATGCACCTCTACTACGAGTCTGAGGTCCCTTTACAGCTGCACAACTTGTACATTTGCGACACCAGTCCTCGACATCATCCCGACAGTGGATCCAGTAAAACCGTTCTCGTATCTTCAGTAGAGTCCGTTTTACTCCCAGATGACCTCCTGAACAACCATTATGGTACAGCTGTAGAACATCCGGTACTTGAGCTTTAGGGACAACCATTTGCAAATGACAGCTGTCTCCCCGAGTATTTTCCCATTTACGGCACAGGACTCCATCCTGAATCACCAAGCTGTCCCATTGGGCCCAATAGCTTTTTGTGATCGAACTCATTGCTGAGACGTCGCTCCACCTGGGCTTAGGAGCTCTGGCCTTCATCCACTCCAGAATCGGCTTGATGTCCGCATCTTCCTGCTGCGCACGTTGTAGGCTTTCCTTCCACTCGTTGCTGAGGTCTGTCTTGAGAATCCTTACAGGAACGACTTCTTTCCTTTCTTGCCTAGTACCAACTAGTGTGCCCTTTTCCATAATCTGTTCCTGATCACAAAGGTTCGGCACACGTACCCCTGAGATGTCGGTGGGTCTGATCAAAGTTCGTCCCACTTTCCATGGAAGGTCATTGTCTACCCTTCCTGCAGTTCGCTTGGGGCAACTGGATCGAAGGTGGCCCCTTTCCCCACAGCCGTAACACCTAGGGCTGTATCCTTTATTGCAGTCGCGAACTGTAGCCGCTGCAACCTCACTGACGCGATCGGAACGATGATCCTGTCGCGCGGCTTCCACCTCCAGTGCATGGGCCAAGGCGTCCTTCAGCGTCCCGTGGTGCCCGAGCCTCACAGCAGCTCTAACTTCAAGGTCGCGGATGCCGTCGATGAATGCCTGCACCAGGTTCCCATCAATAAGCGCAGGTACGGACTGGTAAGCTTTACGAACCAGCTTCTCCACTTCAAGGGCCCACTGCTGCAGGTTTTCATTACTGCGTTGCACGCGATCCTTGAGCTGCGCACGAAACACGTGTTCCAGGTGAGCGTCGCCATACCGAGCCTCCAATGCCTCAAGGAGCTGCTCGTAAGTCACTTCCTTACCGAGAGCTTCCAAAACAGTTAAGGCCTGGTCGCGCAGGCCTAGGGTGAGGGCAGTCATGGCCTGACTTTTACTCCAAGCGTTCGCCTTCATGACAGCCTCAAACTGGATTTTGTAGGCCGACCAGGAAGAAGTTCCGTCGAACGGTGGCACTTTGAATCCACGTAGCGAAAGTGTTGTAGCTACGGGAGCTGCGATTCCATCCCCAAGTTTAAGGTAATCCAGCGTTTTCTTTACATCAGCCATCACGGTTTTCTTTACGTCAGCCACCACGTTGTCAACCCGATTATACACTTGGTCGATCCGGATTTCAGCTTCCGACAGGCGGTTGTCATGTTGATCAACCTTATCCTTCACCTCCTTCATGTCTTTCCCGAAGGTAGCGTGAAGGTCCTTCATAAGGAGCATCTGCTCTTCCTGGCGGCGCGTTTGCTCCTCCTTATCACGTTGGAGCTGTTCTTCCAACCGACGAGCCTGTTCCTCCTGTCGGCGAGCCTGTTCCTCCTGTCGGCGGGCCTGTTCCTCCTGTCGGCGGGACTGCTCTTGCAGCATCATCATCAGGGCAGCAAAGTCTGGTGCTGCAAATGCTGGAGCTGCTGCGGACGTTTCGGCCTCCGTGGTTGGTAGCTGGCCCTCCGACCTCTGCGGCATAGCTCCACCAAAACGTCTCTGGTCCGTCTCCTGTTGACGTTGACTCCGGGTACGGATACCCTCCGTGTCGTCTTTAGGTAAAATCGGCATGATTTTAATCCTTGCTTCTGAAACCAATTGTTACGAGCTTCGGGTTCGTGACAATAAAAACTGCCGATAAAAATTACCAAAAGTTACACTTTAATTAAACAACACTAATAACAACTCAAACACACTAATTATAAAACACAATCGCTCTTAAGTCGCACTTGAAGATCGCTTTCGATGTATTCGCTTCTATCGCAGAACCAAGTCTGATTGGTCGCGGCTAGTCCCGGCCTTATATAGTGCCGCAGATAATTCCAGAACATTCTATTGTAGAAACATCTAGAATGTTCGAACACATACCGGCCCCAACTGACCAGATGTCGACAGTTCTAGTAAGTTCCAGCACCGACATCTCTACTCGATAATAGATGGCGCCAGTGACTCTATTAGTTCAGCCAATCAATAATAGATGGCGCTAGTGGTAACTAATGTCACCATGTATCAGGCATTAATTGTGGCGCGCAACACTATTATATTTTGGGTCATTCAAAATCATTCAATTATAGTCGATAAGTATATATGGTATGTGGTATGTAGAATGACAGATTAGTGACTTGAACATGGTGAACTTGAACATAGTCTGCTGATTGAGCATGAAGGTGGTGAAGAAAAGTCGCCAATAGATACTAATCGTTGACCCACCGAGTTTGAACTCGTTGGATTGGTCTAAACAATATTCAAATCCTAATTTCCAATTGATACTATTTTCACTTAAACACATAGCTACCAACCTCACACAAAATGATATAAGTAATTACGTATTATTGAGAAAACCATTTCTTTTTCAAGTTTTGGCGCGAAATAAACTTTATGTTTGGGACTTAAGGCAATTTTTCTAAAGATACATTTCACCACCTTTGCCAGAGCTTCACCTTGTGGAATGCCTACCAACGACGACAACATGGTATGTACGGATGAAGATGGCGGGTCAGCTAGACGTCAATAGGTTGGCGTCGATTGCAATTTTGCAAAATATGAACCGAAGAAAAATGGAAAGAAAAAAGCGAGGCCTTTGCCCTGCGGTGGGACAAAGTTATGACTGCAATGAGATATAGAAAACAAAAATGTAACGGTACAAAATATAAAATATAAGTTCATAATTCAATATTGAAATTGAAATATGACCAAGAAAGGCTTAAAAAATAAACTTTAAAAAAAATAATATTCCTTATAAACTTCAAAAAAAAATGTAAGGACCTAATATGTACCTATAACGGAAACTTACCCGGAGGTGGTGAAACAGGGACTACGGCCGGTTTTCGACCAAGAGCGTAACCTACGTAATATGGCAGACGCGCTAGGTAGCTCGCTAAATTCAAATTTTGTTACGTGCTTTGCAATTTTGTAAGTCAGTGTCAGGTTGTATGTTGAACAAGATATGATTTGCGAGCGTAATAAGGACTTATATAGTTACAGAATTAGAGCGCGCGGTCAAGTGCCTGTCGAAGTGGTCCGCGATTATTCTTTCTAATATCTGTCTCGCCTCGTCCAAGAGCACAATGGCCATGACTAGGACCAGCTTGCCATCTTTCTACCGCCGTGGAAACTGACCCGGCTCGAAGCATGCGCAAAAAGGCTTGCGGATCGGGGCCAGAGCACCCACATAGACAAGGCCAGTGCACGGCCTTGTATGCCGTTTAGCCCTGGGGCACTATTTCTGGCTTGTAACAGCAACATCCCGGCTCTCAATTATACCTGGGTCACTTCAGGGGCTGCAGTCTCGACATTCATAGCGATCGCTTTACGACCGAATTCGGTCGCAAAGTCCCGGATTGACAGGTGAAATGTATGGAGTGACAGGACTTTGCAACCGAATTCGGTCCTAAAGCGATCGCTATGAATGTCGAGACTGCCGGGGCAGGTACGCCGCCATCAACTTCGACGGCAAACGTACTAATAAATAACTAGTAATATGGTCCGCCCTTGAAAGGAACAGAAGGCAAACCACATGATCGAGGAGTTGTGGTTGGACCCTCTGGGTATGTGGTGGAGCCCTCGGGCAAAATTTACTCCTAACCATAATGTTATGGTCGCCCCCACGGATCTTTATGCAAAGTTGCCAGAAATTCCTCGCAGGCCTGAGTTTTAGAACTCCTAATCGCCGTCTTCATGGCTTCCTTTGCAGCTCTGTACCCCTCATATAGCTCCGCTTCTATAGTTTTTGCCTTCGGGATGTGAATACGCCTTCTACGCCAGGCCCTAACTTAGGACATAGGACCTAACGTGGGCTACGTTACCCCCATCCCGAAGTTATTTTGGAAAAGCAAATAAAATCCAGTAGGTATGTATTATACTACACAGAAAATATATTTAATGTTTAATCGACTTTAATTATTAACTATAAATAAATAACATAAATTATGCTGTCTGTCTGTCGAAAGCGACTGTCGCGCTAATACGCGATTACGCGTATCCTACTTATTTAAGTAAAGTACTAAAGTATACCTACTTCCAAAACCTGGAGAGTTGTATTTGGTTGTATTTATTATACTGTAAATAAATATATTTAGGGAATAGGTTTCTATTGCAAAATGATGTCTATAAAGGGCAGGGTCATCATCAGCATCCATACCACCTAGCGCAGAGGTGACCAGCAGACCAGGTGACCGGAGGAGCAGCGGTGAACTCACATCTGCAGACTTGGCCCCGGTACGGCACGAGCATCACGAGGACCGCGCCGAGAACGACGCTACGTCAGGATAGGCCGATTTAGGGAATAGGTTTCTATTGCAAAATTATATCTATAAAAGGCGGCGAGCGCGGCTGTATCGGTCATTTGCTCGCTGGCCTTCTTCGTGTGCGGCAGTTGTCGACGTGATATTGTTACTGTCCGTTAATTTTAATTCAAGTCGGTAACGGTGTAATTAAGCTCTGTAAGTACGTACAATTTTTGTTATTGAGTGATTGGTGTCTTATTTTTGTAATTAATTGTGTTAAACACAAGTAAAATCAGATTTCTAGAAAACTTTTCTTTTTTTTTATTAATATTATTGAATGTGTCTAAGATCGTTGTTTTTTTTTAATATATTTTACTTCTGAAACCTTAGTAAGTATATACATATTTATTACTGTCGCCTCTTAGGTTTATTAGTTACAATAAGGCTTACAAGTTACAAAATACCGAGCTGCAAAATGCAAAGAGCCTAAGAAAATTTGAATTTCGCGGGATAATTCTTAGTTTGTCAGCTCAAACCAAATGTTACCATACTTAAAATAAAAATCACTGTAAAGCTAAATCAGAAATAAAATAGGTACCTGCGAAAGGAAGTGCGGACTACCTAAGTGCTCCCGAGACGATCAAACGGTTTGGTTTCAGTAAAACCGTTTTGAACGAATGGTTTAGTAGGTTTGAACCGAATTTGAAATTCGTTGGCTGGAAATTGTTCAAAGGAATTCAAAGCAAGAGTGAATAGGCATCTTCTGAGCTTGCTCGTTTCATCATAGACTTCATCCATCTCTTTCCACCAGGCGAGATGGAGGTCAAGAGCTGACCCATTTCACAATATTTTTTTTTAATGTAATTTATATTTTTTCACTTTAGTAGCTCAAACATGTAGGTTTTGCTGCCTGAAATCGGTGAGCAAAATGCGATTTTGCTCACTGAGTGAGACCAAGTAACTTTTTTTTTTTTTTCAGAAAGCCGCGAATGTCTTATTCAGCCTTGGGTTAATCATACAAGAAACATTCACACTCGATCTCTTTCCCGCCATTAGAAAGAGACGGAGACAAAGACCAGCCCTTTCGAAGTTCCGATTTTGAATTCGACCTCAAAGACAAACACGTTCGGAATTTCGTACTACCTAAAGAAATTTTGCAAAAAGAATAATTATGTCTTTTAATGTAATTTATTGAATTTTGAACTTATTGTTGTATTTAAACGAAAATAAGTATTTACTGCAAATAAAACTGATATTTAACCTGTAAATATTTATTTCTAGTTCTAATAATGTATGTATAATAGTATGTATAATATATTTTGAATAATAAAATATCATGGGTGCTATTTCCGAACACGCCTTAATTAACTTAAATAAAAGAGCGGGAATAAAATTTCGTGGCTGGCGTAAAGAGAATAAGTTAAAAAATATTAAAATAATCGTAAAATATGAGTGAAACTAGCGACTAGAACAGTATTTTAACACCGGAAGAGTTAAAACAACAAGTTATTAATGCAGAATTAAGTTTCCTACCTGAGAAGTCTCACGAGAAATTAATACCTGAAAGCATACCATGTCTTCAATAAAGGGAGACTTACAAAGGGCGCAAGCAGTTTTTCGGAGACGGTGTTGCTATCTTATTTTTTAGATTTATCACAGACGAGGCGATCATCTACAATGTGGAGTATTTACTCAATGTTGAAAGCTACCTACTTTAAAAACAAAAACTCGTATGTTTTCTAAAAAGAATGTCAGTTGGGCATAAGGCTAAAAAGTCCAAAATTTTCACGGCCCTTAACATAGAAAAAATTCTTAATGAAGCTCCGGACTGCAATTTTCTTGCCGGTAAAGTAAATGGTACCTACCTATGAATCTATGTTGTTAGTTATTAAAATTTGTGTGTAGACTGTTATGTATAAAGGTACTTACTGCCTACTACTCATTTTTGGAGGCGCAATGAATCCTAGTCTGGCTTGGCAATACTGTTAAAATATTTATTACGATATGTAAAAGATGCTGTAAATGTTAACTATGTAATATTTTCATTACAGGTTGTACTGATCATAGGAATTAGTGGAGCGTGTCGCAATAACGAGCTATTCCAGCTAACAGTTAATAATATCGAAAAGCATTCAGATAAATCACTGTTAGTAAAATTGAAAAATACGAAGACGAACCTTGACAGGTCTTTTGTCGTAGGCGAAGAATATGTAACTATTGTAGAAAAATACCAAAATTTACGTCCAGCCAACATAAAAACCGACCGATTTTTCATACAATACCATAATAATAAATGCTCAAGACAGCCTATGGGAGTAAATAAAATAGGTGCTATAGGTACCGCGAGAAATTGCCACTTTCTTAAAACTGAAGGAGCCTCAGCTATGCGAAGTCCAATACGGTTGCAGAAGGCTATATTGAAGACTCAATAGAAAATAAGTCGAAAATCTGTAAGCGTATAGTGGAAACAATAAGTCTGAATTCGACCTCGGATCCTTGGTCTCACCCACGCCCATCCACTTCCAACGACGCACAGTGTACTTATACAGAAAGTCGATCAGAGTCACCAATTTTCACCGTTGTTCCTTCTCAATCCGCCACCGAAATAGAAACCTTTACCCCAGATAATCAAACTCAACTCAATGCAACTACCTATAACGTTGCCAAATAAATCTGTTACTTTCTCTGTTACGGAATTGCAGTAATTTATTGAAGTAATTATTGAATTGGTACCTCTACCTACAATGTTAATTATTTTGATTCACAATAAATAGTTATTACAATGTATTTCTGTTTATTATTTTATCTCCTAAAGTGTTCTCGCTGCTGAAGTGAAAAGTTATGTGTGTTACACGAGAGCAAAGTTTTTTGCATTTCGTGCCTTTGAATCCCTCGCTACACTCAGGATTCAAAATCAGCACTCGCAGCAAAAAACGACTTTGCTCTCTTGTTGCACTAATAACTTGTTATTTAACGCGACGAATGAACGTGTCCACATAAATTTTTTGCTCAAAACCGACTCAGTCTTTTCGCGAAATTCAAATTATCTAACGATTTTAGGGTTCCTTAGCCAATACCCCATTTTGCAAGAAATTCAAAACGTTTTCATTAAATTTATTTCAAATATACATTGTATATTGTATATAGTCAGGAAACCAGTTGTAGTTGTAGCTTTTTTTATTTTATTACCTTTTTTGTGTATTTCATAATTAACAATTCATAATTGAATGTTGCTTATTTGGAAAATGCAGGACAGTAATGTACATATTATTAAAGGTATCGTAAATAAAATAATTTTAATCATCAGTAAAGCTCTTGAAATTATATTTGAAGAAAGAAAATCTTCAAGCCATCATAAAATCGCCAATGAACCTATAATATTATGCAACATGCATTGTTATAATAATAGCTCGGTGCATCAGCGAAGGCCGTCATGAAAATGATGGGTATGACGGTGTCAGGAAACGCTCTATACGGAAACACCAACTCGACTTACTTTCATATAGGTACATATACCTATCGTTTCAGTGACGTCATTCGATCGTAAATTGTGGTTGCTATGTGGCTGCCACCGCAATCTTAGGAAACCTTAGCTAATGCCCGATTCACATTATTCCAGTCCAATAATACGGCGAGTTAATCCAGATCATATTGTCCACATTATTCCAGTCATTCAATCAAATAAAAGCTGTTGGATCGGATACACTATAGTGACAATGTTTTCAAGAAACTGTTCAATTACCTACTACTGTTTCAAGAGTATTTTATTTTATTACTTTTAGGAAAACTAAGAGCTTATACATTTTAATATCTAGTACAATGTATGTGATGGCCAATTACAAGCTTCCACTAACGAGCAATGTGAGTAACATTAACAAATACGCGAAAACAGCGACGTAAGAGATACGCACAAGAATTATCACACGCTCAAAAGGTCAAAAGGTACAATAACAAAAGAAGAGAAAAAAAAATGGTTATACATCGAAGAAACAATTATTCAAACTTTGCTTTACTTCCTTAACACCACTAGTAAATAAATCTAAATCGACATCCTGACACACCATATTAAAAGTACAAGCTCTCGTCACTCGTCGAAGCGTACGAGCGTACGAGTTCTGTCTGTAGATAGTTCTGACCTGAGGCACATGGAGAACACGTGGTCTCCGAAAAAATGCACTCGGTACCGAAGCCAATCTTGCCCACCAACTCAGGGACGGCAGTAGATCCGTTCATAACGCCAAATAAGAAAGCAAGATCTGCAATTTTCCTTCGCTCGTGTAGAGGTAGAATAAATTATGGAATTTTTTACACCGACTTATATAATTTGGGAGATAGGTATTAGAGCGGTATTGAGTGTGCCTCAAAAATCGCCTTTGTATACTTTCCAGCCGATTAAGGTATACATTAAAATTTGGATTCCAAACCTGAGAAGCATATTCAAGGTGGCTACGGACAAACGCACAATAAAGAGTTTTCATTGTTTAACATTCTTAAAATCTGAAGAGACCCTCAATATAAAACCCAAGGCCTTAGAAGCCTGGTTGACTATGTTATTAATATGTACATCAAACAGAAGCTTAATGTCAAAAGTAACTCCAAGATCCCTGATAACACTCACTCTGGATACCAAGGCATTCGAAAGCCTGTAATCGAATTTAACAGGGTTTGGCTTACGCGTAAATGTACATACATAGCATTTGGATACATTTAAATCCAACCTATTTCTAACACAGTATTCGTGGAACCGGCCCAGATCGTCTTGTAATAGACATGCGTCCCCAACAGTTGCCACTTGTCCCAAAATCTTCATATCATCCGCATACAATAAGACTTGAGAGTTAAGGAAACAAGAGGCAACGTCATTTATATAAATGTACATCGCTCTCGACGCATACCCATTGAGAACCACTGTCTGGCACCTATTCTTTACGTATGTCGAGAACCATCTAAACAAATCGCCTCTCACACCAACCAACAAGAGCTTACGCTTAAGAAGCACATGATCAATTCGATCAAAACACTTGCTGTAGTCAGTGTATATAACGTCGACCTGAGACAGTCTGGACATGTGCTCTGTAAGATAGTCACTGCAGACCACGAGATTGGATGTGGTCGAGCGACCTTTCAGAAACCCATGTTGATGTTCACAAAAACTTAATTTAAGTGAAGAAGAAAGTTGTCTGTACACAATTTTCTCCATAATTTTAGCAAACACACAAAGTTTGGAAATTGGTCTGTAGTTGCCTATACTGGCCTTAGCTCCTTTTTTATGAATCGGCGTTATATACGCTGACTTCCAGGTGATAGGCACTACCCCTAATTCAAATGACCGCTTAAATAATATTGTTAACGGAAGGGATAGGCAGGTGCCTAACAAACAGGTGGTTAACAATATTATTTCCAGGTGGCACATTTAGATATAAAAATTGGCGAAATGTTATCGGGGCCCGCGGTTTTGTTAAGGTCGACTTGTTTAAGCAACCGAAACACTTCCTCCTCCCGTACCTTATGTCTGATACGCAAGTAACAGTCTGACTACCAGGTTCATCCATTACCACATTGTACAGATCTTCGTCACTTCGTTCTTTAAAATTAAAAAGAAATAGTTTCCGAATATATCACAAATTTCCGTTAGGTTTCCGAGTAGATAGGTAACTGATGAAGATCCTTTTTATTTTCACATTCTCTATTGTCAAACCTTCAAACCTCCTTCTCCTCCTTCCTTCTACCCTCACAATTATTTTGCAGGACGGATTTGCGCGTCCACGCATGCCTTTGTTTTTATAAAATTCCCATGACGTGTTGGGATTTCAAACAAACACGCATAAAAAATAAAAATAAGTTATTTCATAAACGTTCACAAAAAGTGTATATTTAGCCAACTAGGTAGTAGGTAAATTTCCCATAATTTCAAACTCAGTAAAAATTATAAAATAATTAAGAAAATTGAATTCTAAAAGCGTGGAGCGATTAGTGCGTTTTAAGTTAATAAGTATAAAGTCAACGAAGTTTTGACGATATGGGGCTACTAGCAAACTCGAGGTGCTTACAAGTAGCCCTTAAAGACTACCACTATCCACCTCCTCGCTCCATCATGAATCATCAGAGTATCAGACCCTCGACACTAAACCAGCAGTCTATTGGATTCGTCAAAACGAATGATTTGTTTTGACGAATCCAATAGATTGCATGAGCACAAACTCGACGGGTTTATTATTACCTATCTACTAAAGAGTTCCACTATCCACCTTTTGGCTCCATCATTAGATCAGCTCCAAGATACCAAATTATAGTTTGTCTTCCGAACTACATATAGGTACCTACTTACATACAAAGTTTCATTTCGATACGACGATAGAAGTAGGTTAAAATTTACTTCTGAGATTTTGTTACATTGTTACAAGTGAAGCTAATTTAAGCGTCAAGAGTGTTAAAAATATAGGTTTGGAATAGAATGTTAGGTAGCGGTGTAAAAATTTCACCGTGAAAAGTTAGGTGAAGTGAGCTTAGAGTGAGCTGTCAAAGGTTTCAATCCCTAGTATTAGTTGGAATGACAGCTCACTCCACACTCACTTCACCTAAATTTTCACCGTGAGATGGTTACAGAGACGTCGTCGGGTCCCTGACGAAGAAGCCGCGCTGTATGTGATGTACCGCGCTGCGAAGGGGACTCTGTGGCTGGCCATCAGCGAGGCGAAGACGCGAGCCAGGGAAGAGATGTTGGAGACTCTAAACGGGGATCCGTTCGGGCGCCCTTATCGCGCGGTCCTAGGGAGACTTCGAGCCGCGGCGCCCCCACTTACGGAGAGTCTCCAACCCGAGATCCTGGAGGAAGTGGTCGCAGCCCTCTTCCCGGCAAGAGCGGAGCATATGCCGCCGCTGATGGCTTTGTCCACAGCCACAGAGTCCACAGAGCAGAACGCCATCAGCGTCCCAGAGGTGACACAGGCAGAGATGGGGGCAGCCGTCATGCGGCTCCGGGCCAAGAACGTAGCTCCGGGGCCCGACGGGATCCACGGCTGTGCGTTAGCCCTCGCTCTGAAGGAGCTTGAGCCCCAACTGAGAGGACTCTACACAGCGTGCTTTGAGCAGGGCCAGTTTCCCTCTTTGTGGAAATCTGGTCGTCTGGTCCTGCTCAGGAAGGCGGGGCGCCCTGCGGACTCGTCGTCCGCGTACCGGCCCATAGTGCTGCTAGACGAGGTGGGTAAGCTGTTTGAGCGAGTAATCGCAGCCCGCCTCGTCGGCCACTTGTACAGAGAGGGGCCGGACCTGGACGACAGTCAGTTCGGGTTTCGGCATGGGCGCTCCGTCATACACGCAGTGTTGCGAGTGAGAATCCTGGCGGAGGAAGCAGTGTCCCGGGGCGGGGTGATGTTGGCGGTATCCTTGGACATCTCCATCGCCTTTAACACCCTGCCCTGGAGTTGTATTCGGGAGGCACTGCGGTATCATCTGCCCGGGGGAGCTCGCACAGGGAAGCAGCGTTGCTGGCGACAGCTGCGGTCTCACAGGTGGTGGGCCGCATACGTCGCCTCGCCTAGGCCTGGAGGTGGCCCTCAGCAAGTCGGAGGCCATGGTGTTTCATGGCCCCCGGGGCGCCGCCACCCGGCTCACACATTGAGGTCGGGGGGGCTCGGATTGCTGTCGAGTCTACCATGAAGTACCTGGGATTGGTGCTCGACAGCCGGTGGGACTTCGGCCCCCACTTCCGGCGGCTGGCGCCCAAGTTGTTGGGCGCGGCTAGGGCGCTATCAACGCTGCTTCCCAATCTGGGGGGCCCGAGCGCCGCCTGTAGGCGGCTCTATGTGGGGATCGTGCGATCGATGGCCCTGTATGGGGCCCCGGTGTGGGTCTCTGTCCTGACGGCCGGCAGTATCGCAATATTGCGGAAATCGCAGAGAGCGATGGCCGTCAGAGTCATCAGGGGATATCGCACAATCTCCTACGAGGCGGCCTGTGTACTGGCTGGATCCCCGCCCTGGGACCTCGAGGCGAAAGTACTCGCGTCATTGTATCGGTGGCGCGAGGAAGCGAGGGCGCGAGGTGAGCGACCGATGCAGCGACACATGGAGCTGCGTCGGTCTCAGCTTCGCGAGGTCCTGGTGGCGGAATGGCGGGGCAGGCTTACACGCCCTACCGCTGGCCTCGTCACCATCGAGGCGGTCCGGCCGGTGCTCGAGCGCTGGCTCGGGAGGAGGCACGGCTCCCTGTCGTTTCGGGTGACGCAGGTGCTCTTGGGGCATGGTGGCTTCGGGAACTACCTGTGTCGCATAAACAGGGAGCCGGACGTAGGCAGTGACATGTCGCTGCCGGCCGTGGTCGAGACGATGGTCGGCAGCGAAGAGTCCTGGGACGCGGTGGTTTAATTCTGCGAAACAGTCGTGTCGCAGAAGGAGGCTGCGGAAAGGGAGAGGGAGATGTCGTCCATTCACCCGGCCCGCAACAGGCGCACCGGGCGTCGGCCGAGGGCGGACAACGCCCTCTTCCAGCTCCCCTGAATGGGTCCAGGGGCGACGGACTCGGGACGTCCGTTGCCCCCCACACATCAGGACCCGAGATGGCGGCGCGTAGTGTTCCACGCGCGCCCCTCTTAGACGTCGCAGGGGGACTACAACACCTCACTCCCAACCCCCCCCCCCCCCCCCCCTGACCCGAGGAGGCCCGCGGTGGCGGGCCGGCACCAGCTGGGGGTTGCGGAAGGATCGTACATTCCCGTGACCCCCGGCGTAGGTGTGATATGGAACACCGGGCTGGTTTTTAGTCAGTAAGAGTCTGACAGACCCCGTCGCCCGCCCCAGGGTGGCGGACATCCATGAGGCGCGGCCTAGCCCGCCTTGGGGACCCCAAAGCTACCCCAACGAAGTAGGTTTTTACAAAATGACATATAAATAAGTGGTTTGAAAAAAGTAAGTTGGTTCAAGTAGGTAATTTGAGTGTTATGGAAAGAAAATAACGCCTTTTTTTTTAAACGTTTAATTATGACGACCATTGAAATAAGTAGGTAGGTATGGTACATATGGTACATTCCAAAATGGCTTCGGTAGGGGGGGGCTAAAATGTCCCTGTCCGGGCCTAAATGCTACTGGAATAATGTGAACGGGGAATTGGTCCACAACTGCATGAAGTAAAAATTTTAACGGATGTGGACCACGCTATCGACATATTATATCGATCGCCTATTAATCTATGTGTGCGTGAAAATCAATGCCATGGGATGATTTTGACAGATGCTCCGCTTACAGGCCCCGCCTCGGAACAATGACTCTTGTTTTGAGGATCTGAGGAGAACCCCAATTTTTCGTCTCACCTCCGCACAAGCCACCAAAGAGATCTTAATTTCATCCTATGCGCAGATAACCTGGTGACCTCAAGATCCATTATACGATATCAATTATTATTGCTACGCATAAATTATTTACGGTAATGATTACTATGAGAATTAGGAGTACGTATATATTATATTAAATTTAACACTATCTATTAAAAAAAAGTATCATGTAATTTAGACCGTTATAGGACGCGGTTACCGTAATATATATTTTAAAAGCACTTTACAAATTTGACCGCTGTCGAAACAGAAAAACGGAACGTTATTTTGACGAGTGTCGCTTCGACGTAGACTCGTTCCATAGTTACGTCAAAATGATAGATCTTTAGCATCATGGAACCGCTTGCTCTAACATTGTGTTTTTATCTGACAGAGACAGCATGTATATGTGTTGAAATAATAAAATTACAGTAACTGGAAAGTGACTACCATCGTCCGTGTCTTTCGTAATAGTTTGGAAATAGAGGTAAAAATCTTTAAAAAATGTTTCATACGATTCGAAGGTAGTTTTCTATGGCTGGTGATGTTTCATGAAGATTTAATTTTCCAATAAGTTACTACAGCTCGTGTGGCTTGGAAGATGTAATCAAAATTTCTTATGATCCACGTCGAGACATGGGTTCCAGAGTAAGGTAATTATTAGCACTTCATTAAATTTGTTACTTTTTCGGCCTCCTGTATGTTGACCATTGGGATGGTCCAGTGGAGGCTCAAATTATTAATCTAGCTTACGTCATAACCTCTCAATTATGTTTTTGATGTTTTTTGAGAATCATAACTCCATCTTGCTTTTTAGTTTTATTTACCTTTCAATTTTGTATGAATTACCGAGCCCCACGTTAATATAGGTAATAACTAGTTCCTAACATCTGCTGTTAGAATAATAGAGTCCTGTTGTGACTTTCTGCGCAGGCCCTTAGAATATTTAAGTTTTCTTTTGTATGCATTAGTGTAAAAACTAGGTGATCAATTGTTTCTGTTGTACTTACACATTTTTTTGCATAGCAGAAGATAACAATATCATGTACCTACAGTTAATGTATTTACAGATAGATAAAATTAAATGGGAGTTACAATGGTCTTATCAGGACTATGTATGTATTGATGTCATTTAAAATAATTTTTCTGAGTAGTGACAGCAGCCAGTTTTGGCTTAAATGGATGGATACATATTACAATCACTTTACCTGTAGTCCCTGTTTGAAAATGCTGCTTATGTCCTTTCCCTTTTCAAAGAAAGCTGGGAACATAATTCCCTACTATACTGTTAAAGGGCTGGTGGCTTAGTTGGAGCGCCTATTTCGTGAGGCACCTGTCAATTATGGGTAGAGCTTCCTTGGCTTGCCTGTACATACCGTGATCTAATCATTGTTTGACGTGATGACGATCCTTGTTGAAATTCCTTACCAGAGTTGCATAGGTACCCGATGGGGTGTGGCACAATCCCTACCGCTACCATGCTCGTTCCCCTTCTGTGGGAATCCCAGCGTGGCTTTGAGTGCTGCAGTCAGGGTAGTCCTCATGCAGCCTTTAGTCACCATGTAGGTTCATCCTTGGCATTCATAGTAGGTTTTTTGAGCCGGCAGCTAGCTTGGTTCAGGGTCACCAGACCATGCTCCTGCAGGGGATCAAGGTGAACCACTTGTTTGCGCCACCTAGAAAGCAACTAAAATGAATTAACAGATAATAGGATATATACTGTATTTTACATTGAAATAGATCTCATGTCAACAATCACATTATCATAGTCAAGTACATTTTATTGTAATTATTTAAAACCTTTCAATCCTTTCTTGTTAATGTAAAGAACTATTTATACCATTTATTTTGGATTGTTGTTGCAAATGAACATTATAAGGCTACAATGTCAGATATCAACTTATAAGCCCATATATCTTAAATGTTTATACATCATACTAGGGCCTAGTAGATATTTAGTTGTTAAATAAACACAAAATCTGCTCTAAAAAGACATTATAATTTACTGGAAGTATTTGAGCCAAGGTTTTATGAGTGTTAACTTTCCAATTCAATCGTGGATTTAAAAATCACATAGGCTTTTAATCACATAAAAATATTATAAAATAATATATGTACCGGTGGTAATATCTGCTGTATTTAGTAAATATTTATTTATTTATTTTATGTTATAGAAAGCTTACAGACTAATAAAAAACTTAAATATCATGCATAAGTAGGGACATTTGCTAATTACAAGCTTCCACATGTACACATCTACTTAATTAAGAGTTGCATATTTGCATTGACCAGTTGCAGAGATTTGAGTAAATAAACAGATTAGGTACAATGTAAACATATTAGGTATGTCGAGATATTAGGTAAGTCAAGTCTTGCAATATCAAAATCAAAATTAAAAGCTTATTTATGGTTGATGCCAAAATATTCCTTGTTCAAAGTCTTTCTTAATTTATGTGCACTGGTGCAAAATAAATCGGTTTCCAGGTGTATTGGTAAACTATTGAAAGCTATAACACTTCGTATGCAGCGTAAAGCGTTGCGCCTGTACTTTGTCGGCGCGAATGGTACATGGAGTAGCGGCCGTTTTCTCAGGTTATTTTGATTAGTGCGAAGAAGTATTTTGCTGAGTAGTTTGGTACAATCAAACAAGCCATTTGCGATGTTCACTAAAAAGCAGATATCACTGATATTACGTCTTACTTCCCGCGGTAAGAAATTATAACGCTTACAATGGTGTTCATACTCGACTGAAAATTGCCCAGCCTTGAAATCCAAGTACCGCAAAAATTTCCTCTGAACAGACTCAATACAAGATTTGTAGATCTCATATTGAGGGTTCCATACTTGGGAAACATACTCAAGGTGGCTACGCACTAGAGAGCAGTATAGAACTTTTAATGGTTTTAGGGAATGAAAGCTAGAACAAGTTCTTATAATAAAGCCCAAGGCTTTGAACGCCTTGTTGACAACGGTTTCTATATGGTCATCAAAAAGTAGCTTGCTGTCGTGTACTACACCAAGATCTCTAATACTGGTTTCTTTACTTATGTAAATACCATCTAGTGTATACCTGGGCCAATGATAGATTACTGGCGAATGAACACTACGTGAAAACATTTAGATATGTTTAGTTGTAGTTTGTTGGTTTTACAATGTTGTATGAATCTGTCAAGATCTGACTGAATTAGCTCAGTATCAGATAATGTGCGTACGGACTTAAGGACCTTCATATCATCTGCGTATAATAGGATATGTGAATTTCTAAAGCAGTTTTTTATGTCCAAAATTAATATTGTAAACAATAACGGTCCTAAGATTGAGCCTTGGGGCACTCCTGATGGGATATATTTCCATACAGACGCGTATCTACGCAAAACCACAGCCTTTGTTCGATTGTCTATATATGATGGTGATGATACGTATTTGTGTATGAAATTGGTGTGTAATTTATTATAATTAATGGGCGCGTGTTTTGGCGTATATTTTAGTTACAGTAATGAACACACTGAAACGTATCGCCTAACGGCTGATCAAGTTCTACACATGATTGACACCATAACCCAAACACTCCTTACTATGCATGTAGGAGTCATAGTGGATCATAGTTTATAGTACTACTTATTTAAATGGAGCTTCGGAGCAGCATTTCCACAGTTCCACTGCAATCAGAAACATTTAAGCCCATTATGATTAGGGTCTCTTAAACCCGAAAATGACATTATAATCTTTAAAGCAAAATTCTAATAAGTTAATTATTATTATAGTTTTGTTTGAGAGATGTAAGAATAAAACTTTTAACAGCTTTTTGCACACAGATACTTTTAGTTAGTTAATTTCTGTAATTTCATGCCAGGTGAGAGAGAGTTGAATCTGAGGCATGGTATTAAAATATATATATTTCTATTCCTTACATACATTTTTCTTTGCTCTAAGATCATAGGCCCTATAACATATATACCACATATTATTGCCAACTTTGTATTAATTCTTGGTTGTTAATTTTTCAGAGACACTGTACGCTTCTTGTTTGAATTATTTTGTGAAGTATCACCTGGTGATCATCTGAGGGAACCATACATATTAAGGAAATTTCCAGAGACATACAAAAATGAAGAAGAGTTAAAAAACATACCCAAATTCACATTTCCATGTCAGCTAGAAAAGTAAGTGGACCTAGTTGATAATTTGAAGAAATGGTTTATTGAATTGGGTATTATGAAATAATATTTTTATGAAAATATATTTCCTTTCTTTTCCTTCTAATTGCAGTAAATACTGATTGATCATCTATTGTTTTCAGTTCATTCGCACAGCACTATTCATTTGTGCTGACATCGGAGGACTCTAAATATACATTTTGTTTCTGCCGGTATGACCCCAAAGCCAACACTGCATTAGTGTTATTGTCACATTTACCATGGCACGATATATTTTACAAGTAAGTATCTAATTGCTTTACACGTTTTACGTATTTAATTTTAACAATTTTTGGGTGGATGCAGTTTATCTTTTTAATGATACCTGTGCTATATATAATGCTCAACTCATAATGGTCTTCATACAAATTTTCATCTCCCATTTAACCCATTTAGGGAATGAGTTTTCAAAAATCCTTCCTTTCGCTATATATATAATGAACTCTTGTGCTTAATTTTATGTTTAAGATCATGAGAGTTAAGCTGTGCGTTGTCTGTTAGAAAATGAAAGAGTTTAAGATTTTAGTAAATAGAAAGCATACAGCTGAATTTTGTATTACTTAATAAAGAGACACAAACCGGCACGAAGCGGCGTCGAGCGGCGGAAATTTCAGCTGTATTGTATAGTAAATAAAATTGACTTTCGATTGTTATAGAATTTTAGTCGCTTCGCCGCCACTCCGTCGGTCTGCGCTGGCCGTTAATAAAGTTCCTGCCAATCATGATAATTATTTGTTTTTGGCTATGGCGAATAGTTTTCCATTTTTTAATTCACCAGAAGTTTATAACATTTATTTGTTGGGTGCTTAACAAATTAGAAAATGTTATGGACAACAATGTATTGCGTCCTACGCTTCCGTTTGCAATGATAAGCCTCCGTCGACCGCATGACGTCACGTCTCTCACAAATGACACTTATATACCTAGTACCAATTGAGACAATAAACAGTGCAATCTCAATGTGAATTTGACAATGAGCTTTCCAAGTATTCAATTACTAACGTGTTTCAAAGCAATAAAGGTCAAGTGAGAAATTACTCGTATTAGCATTGTCCGACTATTAAAATAAATATGCTGTGCCAAGATTTTTTCTTGATAATAAAAAAAATTAATTGCGAAGGTCCAGTGGTTAAAGCGTCGTCTGTCATGCACGAGGTTGAGGGTTCAAATCCGGGCAAGTACCAATGTGAATTTTCAATTCATATATTCTAGTTTATTCAGATTACTGACATCAATGAAGGAAATACATCGTGAGGAAACCTGGAATTATAGTTAATATAAGTCTGAAATAGCCAATCCGTCTAGATAAACGTGGTGATCAATGCTCGCGCCTTCTCTGTATGGGATGTGGCTTCAAACCCTGAGTGGGTCATTAATAGCCTGGTATCATTATTATTTTTTTGTTCTGTTGTTAGGATCTGTGCTCTATTGCGACTGCAACTTAATTTAATATGCATAGAACGTTAGACTCATCATAGCGCTCACATAGTGAGGCGTGCGGGTGAAAAGAAACGCCTGTCATTGGGCAATCTCAGGCTGCGCGACTTTCGGCTGGTTTCCGACTTTTCATTGTTGTGACATTAAATGCTGTGTTAGTGTGCAGAACGATCTTTTTATTTTAATTATTGTAACAAATAAAATAGAACTACCTACCAACTAAAGGGCCTTTTGACCTATATAGTATTAATCTTTGTGAAATAAAAAACGTTACTTAGGTTATTCATGTTATTATAGTGCAAATATTTTTACCTTGACACTACGTCATTTGGATGTATAGTTTAGGAGCTAGCGCAGGATTTTTTCAGGACAACAATTATGACAGACCAGCGACCGTTCTATTATTAATTGCTCAGTGTAGTGTGATAGGATCCCTAATTATGCGGACCCGACTCGCTCTTGGCCGGTTTTTTCAGGTGACCTTCATTCTTTGAGGTAAAAAAATTAATAACATGAAAAAACGTGCCAATCGAAACCATTATAAGACCATTTTCTTGTTTAAAGCACAATGTAAAGTATTATTGAAATTAAACTCGTGCTTGTTTGCGAATATGTATGAATAAAATATTTATGGTATAATTTAACAAAATGTATTTGCACTGTGATTCTGTTGAAAAAGATTGTGCTTGAATTTTATACAAGTTAATATTATTTTCAGACTACTGAATTGCATCGCAAATCTGATAAATAGCCCAGAGCGGGGGGAGTTAGCATCCTTCCTAGAAGCTTGTCGGATACGTCCGCCTATGCCCGGGCATACGCTTAAAGTTACCTACAATGCAGGTCATAGCGTATTCACATGCCAGTGTCCCGACACTAAACTACCAAGTATTCCGGAAAATGTAAGTAAAGTCATTGAGATATAGTATAATGGGCACTCAGTCTCAAGGGATCGGTTTTATAAGCCAGGACTTAAAGCTTACTAGCTTACTTTTGTTCCTGACTAAAACTTGCCCATTTCCCTATATAAAAGAACACTCAATTGGTTTTCATAGATTCATTTACATTTTAAGTATCTATTCGTTTTAAATTACACTATAATCGTGAGTAATGAATGAACATGCATTTTTTCAGTGTAACTTAACGGAATACTTCAGTGCCATGGACACGAAGTGCATGGCTGGGCTATGGGCGGCGTTACTTCACGAGCGTAGGGTCGCGATAGTGGCTTCGAAGCCCTCAAGACTATCGGCTTGCGTGCAGGCAGCCAATGCAACGCTCTTTCCGATGTCCTGGCAACACATATTCATTCCAATTCTACCAAAACATCTTGTTGATTACTTATTGGCGCCAATGCCATTTCTTATTGGCGTTCCTAGGAGTGTTATGGAGGTGAGAGATCAAATATATTTAATTATATATTTATTTTTTCTTAAATATATTTTTTTTGCCTAGTTGTTCAGTGGTCGCAAGCGCTATTGCTGAGCATGAGGTCGTGGGTTCGATTCCCGGGTCGGGCAAAGTGCTATTGGATTTTTCCGTCTGGAATTTCTCAGTAACAGCCCGTACTCGACAGGTGCCCCATTGATGGCAATACGCTCGCCCCCTATAACATGGGACTTAAACATGACTGGCGAAATGTGGGTGTACTATAGTTATACATCTGACTAACCATTCGGAGATGGAGGCGTGATGTTGTGTTGTGTTTATTATAGTTTGACCGAAACTGCTGTACCGCGCCTTAGGAATGCGCCGTGAGCGATGACGAATGAGCGGCCTGCACTGCCCCCCGTCTCGCCGCGCACATACCGAAGCCGCGGTACAGCGGTTTTGGTCAAACTATAGTAATTTTATTATGTACACTATTTTCATGAAATCATAGTATCCTAATAAAAATAATATTAATAACTTATTGTCTTGTCCATTTCAGAGCGTAAGGATGTCTGAAATTGGCGATGTGGTTATATTAGATGTAGACGCAAATGAGCTTAAATCGCCTTTCAACGATTTGGAAGGTCTTCCATCTGATCTGGTAAGACAATGCACCTTTGCCTTTCATGAAACCAGCCGGTGTATTCTGTAAAAATCTCATCGTAAAAACTTAGGTGATGTGAGGTTCAAGTGAGTTAAGAGTGTCAATACCTAGCATCAGGTGGAATGACAACTCACTTCAAACTAACTTCACCCGTTTTCACGGTGAGATTTTTACAGAATAGAGCAGCAGATGGTATACTTATTACCTGATCCTTTTATTTACGATCTAGCATAATGTACATAAATATGAGGATCACAACTTGACATATAATGAAAACACTGAAAATCTCTCTTCATCTTTGTCGTGTCGATGATTCTAACGGTCTTATACAAAATAAGGTTTAGTTTTAGACCCAGGTTTGAAGTATTGAGCCAATTTCGAACATTATTCTGACAAAGTTTCTGAGTATAAGGCCTGCTTGCACCTTGAATCATTAAATGTGTCTTAACACAGTTAAAGTAATTGTTACAATGTAATTAATACTGTAATTGAAATACAACACCATCTGTTGTAATGATACGCAGCTGAGATGCTAGAGCGACAAGGTTGCAGGTCTCGCACACAGCGAAAAAGATGCACAACTCATAATACCAATCGATCTAAAGTACTACATGAGTTTACTGCTTTTGTTCGCTCAAAGAACAGAATGCCAAGTCTATGGTCACATTCTCAAATGTCGTTATTGAGCATACAGGGATGTGTTGTTAACAAAAACTAACTAAAGAAAGTCTGATAAGTACTACTTTTAGAAATGCTGAAATCAGAATTTCCTGTACATAATTAATAATAATTCCCTTGTAACGTGGGAAAATAAGTGTTATGTCTGTATTTTCATGTCTCAGTAAGATAAATCTGTGATCAGTAAAAAAAATTGCTACCTATTGAAAGAAATAAAAACATACGAATGTAAACATTTTTTAATCATCTATTTCATCTGCATTGTAAACGTAATAAAATTATTTCCATAATTAATTTTCAGGTGGCGAGCTTAAAGAAAGCTCTAAGTGATAAGAATGCTTTAGGCGATGCCGTGTCTCGAGCGTTTTTGCGTGCTCTAGTCTCATTAATAGGTGGATATCGTGATGCGATAAAGTAAGTTACATGAAAGTTATCTCTTGGCCGGCTAGAAAGGGAGTGTTTCAAGTATATTTCCAAAATAATGGAATTCATATTTAATTTTTATTTTGATTAAGGTTGTTCAACTACATTAATGTTTAAATATTATTTCAGAATTGAAAATGGTCAGCTGATAACATTCAATCCAGAGGCTTTCATTAAAACTAGAAAAAACATGCAACCATTCCTCACAAAAATATTGCAATCACAAATATTCCGCCAGGTGAGATATAATGTTACAATACACTATAATTATTTATTATAGTCTTTTAATGATTTCAATGCCAAATGTTTATTTTAGTGCCGTGGTACAAAATAGATCGCAACATTGTTATTCGGTTTTATCTAGAGATGGGATTCTACCCAGTAAATTCCCGGGTAAATACAAATTTGGGTAGAAATCGTGATTTTACCCGGGTAAATACCCAGAAGATGGGTATTAATTTTTATTAGAACGAACTTATTTAACCGTATTTGTAATAACTTTATAAGATTATGAGGGCAGCAAAGCAGACAGCTTTGAAAATGTTGATAGTTATTAGGTTGCACCGCAATGACATTTCCTAGCTAATTATACCTAAGCAGGCATACAAGAGGTTTTCACCACCAAGTGAACTGACATTGACACAACATTTCCATTAATTCCAATTGACACTGCTAACAGTGAAGTGGCAGATAACGTCAGCCCAGTCTAATCCAGAGACATCTGGTGAACACAAAAGTTTTGCCCTCATTTGCAAGAATAGTATTTATTTTGCATTTCCTGTATTTTTACTCTATTCATGAATTACAATTTTGTCATAAATACGTACGCATCACAAATGTCTAGGTATTTACCAGGTTTATACCCGGTATTTACCCTAATAAGAATTATCTGGAGATTTTCCCGACATCTCGATCAATGTTTTTTACGGAATTATTTACTATTGCTTATTTTTTTCTAAGCTTTTGCATTAAGAAAAAAAGGTTGTTTTGAAACAAAAAGTATATTTAAACGCATGAGTATGATCAATAAATAGATTTAGCAAGCACAAAGCAGTAATTGTAAATATTTTATTACAGTTTATTGATGAAAGACTGGATTTGCTTAACTCGGGGCGAGGTTTCAACGATGAGTTTGAAGTTGAATGCAATTATTATGCCGATAAATTAAATACAGGGAGTGGGCAGAAGTTGAAACAACAGTATAAGGACTGGGCCAAGAACGTCAAGAAGGAAGGTGGGGCCTTCTTTAAAACTGTGAAAGATAAGGTAATTATAATTATAGGTTTCTAATTGTATATTTTTGTGTTTTGAGCGCTTCGTATGTTTGGGTTGTGTTTTTTTCTTTTGCATCATTTCACAAGTTCATTCACCTCGTGAGTAGTGCTTTAGTTTTCATTAGACGCAGCAACTGGTACAAGGCTGTCCGCTTTACGTGATTCATACATGTAAATTAATTTACTAGGAAGTATAAGAACATTTAAATTAGTACCTACCTTAGTTGTATGTAGTTTCGGTAAAACTTATAATCGGTGATCGGATCAAAAAAACAAATGAGGCTCTTCAAGGGGCATTTAAAGCTTAACGCCCCGTGGTTGTTCATAAACTTACCTAGAAGACTTGCAAAATATTTTTTTTTTGTCAGAAACTGTTTTGCGATAGAGAAGTAACTGTGAAATTGATATGAAGTGTCAGACTGTATACGCAAGGCATATTAAATAAACCTTGTAAAAACACTTTATACATTAAGAAAAAAAAAATTGTATCCATATATGCTTATCCAAACTAATGATATACTTTGCGGGTCTTGACCCTAAATTGCACTAGCTAATCCGATCAGCGCTTATAATATAAAGCTTTTATAGTATGACTAAATGAATGCACGATAATCCGGTGTTTCAGTTGTTAACAACTTCGATTTAGGTCTGTTGATATCTGTTAACTGTCTGTTACCTGTTTACCTCTCACCATATTTATTCATATTAAACATTGAAGTCGCTTTTCGTATCTGTGTGTGTGACCGCGTTGTTTTTCTAAACTTAGCAACGAATTTTGATGCGGTTTTCACTGCGGAATGTATTCGAGAAGGTTTAAGTGTATACTACTTCATATCTTCATTAAACTTACAAATAATAAAGAAGGGTATGTATTTAACCGAACCCCAAATAATTCCTATTTCGATGTCCAAAATTAATGGACATGTCATGTATAATATAATAAATGTGCCTCTTTTTGTGAGCGTATTTTTGTAACAAACTAAATACCTAATTAACCGAATTACTATTTAATTAACTAATTAAGTGACCAACTTAGATGTAGCGCTTGCCGGCCGTTCCCGCGGCACTATTCGATTCGCTCGCTCGGCTCGGGCGTGGTTGGCCCAGTTCTAACAAAATCCAACCAATTTGGTGAGGGTGACTACATAGTCTTGCTAAAAAAATAGAGCCATTGAAATTAAAAGTTGAAGCATTCATTTATAAAAGACGCATTACAGAAAATCCAGTGAATTGTCAATTAAAAATTGTATATAGTCAAAATCGGTCCAGGTGTTAAAGAATTATGATTCGTATAATAATTATTGCTGAAAAAAAGGATTCCGACCTCCACCTAAAAATAAATTGACGTTAGTTAATATTAAGTAAGCTGTCAATCGTACAGGGGGCTTACCACCTTCATAGAATAAAAAAGCAGTGCAGTTCAACTTCTGCCCTGCTATAATATAAGAGCTGGTAGTAAGCCCCCAGGTGTATAGTCAGCTCATTATCGTGAAGAAAACTTTTATTATAGGTTTTTGATAGCCTAACAAAAAACCTATTACAAGCCTGCAACAAACTATACTGTACCTCAGTTATGAATTTAAAGAATAAACGCAGCACTCGATTCCGATATTATTAGTCTCACTTTTAACTAAAATATAATTATAAAAAGTCGTATAATCTTCTAATCATCGAAAAGAATAAAATAAAGCTTTCATATTTTCTCATAGTAGACATTTGGTTTTCTTACAACTCAATGCATGCATGCTGCAAGTACTGGAGATTTTCTTTTTTGCTTTAAATTATGAATATTTGCAGGCGAACCCAGCAGTGCAATCGGCGGTCAAAACGGTGAGTCCTAGTGAACTCTGTTGTCTATGTGACAACTACCTTCTGTTGTGGCACTGGTATACATAACTTGGTGGAGAATACTTTTTACGTAAATTAGTTAGTATGGTTGTTGTATTGTGGTGATGGTATTACGTGTGTGTGTAAGTATATTTGTCTCGTAGCCTATGCCTCGCTAGCTGCCTTTTTAGTTATTCTCATTTATTGTATGTAGCTTTAAAGTTTAATTAGAAGATATTTACGTTTATGTGTGTAATTGATTGTTACCCTACTTTTTTTTTGCTAAACATCAAATCAATTGATGTGATACTTCTATTTAGCGTCCAAAAATGCGTTAATAATGTATGGATGTACTACTATGACATGTATTTAGTTTGGCATTTTGATAAACACTATCACAATTATTATGTATATTTTTGCTATTTAAATTTAACGAGAATGATTTTGATAATTTAGTTTGCAAATGTTTATAAAACAAACAGAAATATCCCTAAATTATTGTATGTATTCCTTTATTTTATATATAGTACGTATGTGTATAACTATAAATATATTCGATATCGTATTTAATATATTGTACAGCGTAGTGCACAACGTAGATGCCGCTGCTGTGGTAATAAATAAAGTATATACTCCATGAAGTTACGAATATCAGATGCTGTTCAAAATTTTAGTGTTATTTATTCTGCACTGGGTCCCGATAACTACTGGCTATAAGACAGAACCGTATTTATTGCACGCAACTGCATTATCGACGCTCCAATGCACGTCATAAGAAAAACTTAAAAATATTTCATCAGGCTGACGTCTTTATTTTGACAGCCTAAATATGTTCATGAGTTTGAAGCCACATCCTAACATTGCGAGTCATGTCGTGCGTGCTTCGCTATTTACAATAATCCATATACAATTATACATAACGAAACTTCTGGCATAGTGGTGAAGGCTAAGGCCGAATGGCAAAAATGCAAAAGATATATAAATGCAATGATCGCAGTGCAATACGCCGATGGTTGCCTTGATCATGACGAAAAAGGAAGGCCCGCCGATACCTCGCGATGTTTGTTCGTGGCTTAAGATTTTATACTGAGTGCGACAATGTTCTTCCTATCAAAAACTTGTAGTAAAAGTGAAACAAAATCGATAAAACTAGACCAATATTACTCTAAAAGTTAAAAGACCAATTATAAATAAATAGATAAACTTTTTATTTTATCAACTTTAATTTGTACAGAAAATAAATTGCATGCGACTGGACATTAAACCGGTATTAATTCCTTTTTTTTTTCAGAAATAGATTTCACTCTTACTGCGTCCGTTAGACTGTGACATCTTAGTCGTCGGGACATAAATATTTTAGTGCCTTACGTTTGCTTTTACAGATTATACCAAAAGTATGTGTCCTCAAAACTAAAATTTTATGTGGTGAAAAAACTCTTTACTTATAACCAAAACTAAAGTATATTCCCACTTTAAAAAGTTCTCATTTAATGCTAAGATTTATGCTAAAACAGCTCATCAACATACCACATTGTGTTAATTTCAAGAAGGTTGTTTTGCTGATATTAAGTTAAAGCCCCCTGGCAGGAGGACATATAGACAGACCTCCTAAGCAGAGAGGGTCATGCATAAGGGTCAAAAACATAAGGGTTCTGTTTGGATATCCATGACCATCTCACTCAAACTCAGTATTTATTTCAACTAAACCAATTACAGGCACTTTTGAATGGTCAAGGGTCGATCAGTCAGACAGGTAGTAGGTACCTATGGAGAAGAACGGGCAAGAAACTCCATCGACACTCTTTTAAATCACAATAATATGGTTAAAAAGTATTGGTTACATCATTCATGTTAAAAATTATGCATGTAAGAACGATGCAGAACGTTAAAAACGTCCGTAATAAAAAAAAAAAAAAAAACAATTCGAATATTAAATTAAATTAAAATAAGCCATGGCAGCAAAGAGTTGACCAGTCCCTACTGACGGCGCCCGTTCACGAACACGACGCATAGATTAGCACCATTCAGCTCAACCATTTTGAAGGGAGCTAAATGATCCAACACATGCGCCACCATCAACGAGACATTAGAGTGAGAATGACATACCCTCAGCTGCCAAGGCACATTCAAGACAATGAAAGACGTACCCAGTAAATGTTAGCTTTATAGTATATACACAATACTCACATATGTGCTATGCAATTATACAATAGTAGGAGATTGAATTTATATAATGCAAAAATTGTATTTTAACACCTTCAGCAGCTCCAACAGTATGTAGGTAGGGTCGGCGTGTGTGAAGTATTTTCAAATGCTAATCAATTTATTTATGCGTCCCGTGGAGCAGGACCAGCGTTGAGCCAAGCATTTTTGTCAGCGATTTAATCCCCCAACTTATAATATGCTTGGCTGCATAGTGTGCGTTTTATGTAAGATTTGAATTTCATTTCATTGAGTTGGAGACTTGGAGTATAAAGAAGTAAAGGTTAAATTCCCTTGTCGCTTATCGGCCAATCCGAAACCACCACGTTAATAAATAACTATCAATGAACAATACTAATTTATGGCCCGATGACTTATACTTGACAACGGTCGCACTGTTTGTTTTTAATAATTAGTTTCTTAATGCTTTATATTTTATTCAATGAAGGTCCGTCAAGGAGGCAAGAATGTAAAATCAGCGGTGAAAGGGCTGAAAAATAAAATGCCCAGGACCGGGTCGCGACCATCGTCAATTAACACCACAGATGATAGCAGGTGACTATACACTCGATGAAATTATAATGGTGGATACACATATGTAAAAAGTAACATGAAATGTAACATCCGTTGAAACGAAGACGCCGCCACGTCGTCTGAATATTATGCAATGCAACATGAAATGTAACATAACAACTAGGCGTTTTTGTTTTTCAACTTATGTTACATAACTATGTACCCACCATAATAGGTAGATACGTTACCGTAAAAATACTTTGTAAATAAATATAACTACTATTTAAAAAAATAACCTTCATTATTTTATGCTGTTCGCTACATGTTTACATTCCCATTTAGGGAAGCATAAGGCATAGGTATTGGTCAACAATGAAACTTTTAAATACGCGGGTCGAACGCGACCAAATTAAAAGTTGATAAAAAAACGGAAAAACCAAAGAAAAATTGGGAGCGTATAACGTATCTACCTTCATACATACTTCATTTATAAATCATCATTTGATTTAACAAAATAAATTATATACAAATCCAGGAAAAACGGAATAAAGGCGTCTCTGGATGGTATTTGGCAAGGTTTTAAACAAGCCGCACTAACAACACATGCCTACAATGACATATTATCCGGCGGATGGAGTGGAGGATATAGCAGTAGGCTTCTATACCAGGAGCACATGCTGTATACCTCAAACGCAGTTGGTCACTTTTGAGCCATTTAATTTATCAGCATGCTAACACGAATTTGGCCACACTGACAGTTTCATTGTCACGGGCACAATTGGTCACATATCATGCACAATAGGGTATTTGATTCCAAGATTTCAAATCAAATTAAAATATAGTCAAACACCCTATTCGTCGCCTACACTCAATTCGTAAAGTGCTCGGTAAAAACTTCCCATTTCCATGCGTTATTCGTTGCGCCAGACTTTTCTAGCTGACGAACGTGTCATCATAACAATTTAAATTCAGTGTTATATTTATCTTCCCTTTCAAAGATTTTAAATTACCGTGACTGAACTGTGAACCGCGAAAATGTGGCCAGTTGTTTGCATTTAAGCCAAAATTGCACTTTTATAATTATTGCATGAAGGTGTATAACTATTTTTGATGTTTGTTTTCGTCGTGTCGAAATCAGTGGCGTACCTATGGTTAAACAACAGGGTAAGCTCAACAAATATCTTTGCTAAGTACTATAGTAAATTGTATGTACTATGGTACCTATATAGCAACTTATACAGGTGGTTTTTTTTTCTAGCCAGGTTAGTTCCGCTGATTGACTGATGGTTCCTATCAGCGTTTTTCTCTAGGGTTCAGACTTTAGCCCACACAGGCTTAAAAAAGAAATCAGCCTATATACGTGCCTGTTCAGTGAGAAAGCACAAGATATGATTTTTTTTAATTGAAAAAAAATTCTCACTCGCATTCTCATCTTTCACTAGAAGTAATACGTCAGAACACAAAAAGGAATCAAAAGTAAAAAAATAATTCATGCGTAACATCGATAAAACTATAATTATAGAATTTCACCACTTCTTTTCCATCTTTCACTAGTCTACCGAATGATCAAAAATTAAGTGATAGCAGCAGATGAACGTTCATTCCTATATAATTTTGACAGTTTCGTGTAAACGTAAAATGAAACTAAAATCAATATTCACTGGTTCGGTTCACTCATGAATTCATTTTTCACTTTTGATTAATTTTGTGTACAGAGGTCACTTCGAGTGAAAGATACCGAATTAAAGACAAACATTAACGAAAAGTGAAGCGTCTGACATCAAAGACAAAGTCGAGTCATTTAATTCAAGTACGCACATAGAAGGCAATATTGATCGTCAAAATTTACATGAAAATAGAATGATTTCTAGTTGCCCCTTCCAAAAGATAGTTTCGTATAAAGAAGAATGGGCAAGTAACGGTAGTCTTTCAAAATGTTGTACAATATTTTGTACACATTAATTATATGTGAAGACTAGCTGTGCCCGCGAGTTCGTTCGCATGCATGGGGGCTGTTTATTTATTACGTAAGACAATTTTAGGGGGGAGGGGGTCCATTTTTCTTACATTGGAGTGGGAGGGGTCTAGATTATTCTTACGTAAAATCACAAAAGTAAGCAAAAATTATAAGTTTAAAAAAAATTTGCTACTTTTTCTTTGATAGTTTGGTAGATACTGATCTTACGTAAGATTCAAGGGGGGAGGGGGTGCATTCAAGTCTTATTTTTTCTTACGTAGGAAGGAAGGAGGTTCAGAAATTGGTTCAAATTATCTTACGTAATAATAAACAGTCCCATGTCGGAAAACAAATTGGATTTCAGTATCTTTTTTTGCGCTGAACCCTAATTCTTTTTCTAAAATAAGTGTATCCTAAGCTACATCTTATAACATCAGCTAACTTCCAGTAAAAGTCCCGTCAAAATCAATCAATTATGTGATAGATACATGGTGCTCATTTATTTACAAATATTGTAAAAGTAGACGATTTCCCTAAAATTTTAACTAGTATGTAATATGACAGTGTGTGAGTTTAAGTAATCACAGAATGAAAAATCAATGCTATCAAAATAATAAATATACAATTAAATTAGCAACCAGTTTGATTTTGTCTAGACTTTAGATTGTCCTATGGAGCCTATATGCTTTTTGACATAAAGTGCCAAGACTTGGTCTCTCATATTTAGGTTGTTCCACAAATTAAAATTTGCTCATCGCGCTGTAGTGCTAGTTTTGTGTCAAGGATAAGATCCGGGATTAAATTATTCTGAAAAAAGTTACATATACATAGTTTGCTAACTTGGCAAGCTGAAGTGTCAGTGGACCGGCCAAGTCAATCAAAGGACTGATGGCCATCAGTCCTTTGATTGACTTGGCCGGGCCTTGAGTAGACGTAGACGCCTCCTTGAGTAGAGACCGTATCAGCAAGCGTAGCGTGGGTGCTAAGGTAGTTGGACCAACGACCTTAAAAAGGTGGTCGGGATTGACCGTTTGCGCAAGAATAATAATCGAGTGTTTTCGCACAACGTGGCAGAAGACTATTTCCTGCCGTGAACTTCGATATGCTCATCATCCCTAGCGTATAATGCTTGAGCGCGTTAGACCAGTAATCAGATGTTCGGATAGTTCTTTATGAGATTATATTCTTCATAGATATATTTACTACTATTATAGATATTTAAAGAATATTCATATGACAATCAGGACTGACCAGTTATACGTGCTCTCTGTAACGTGGTTTTTATTTCTAATTCTTCAGAATTTAAGCGAAAATAATTAATTACGTTATCTTTATTACCCACCGAATCACATTATACTACTCTTTAAAACTTTTTTTCATTAAACCTTATAATAATATTATGTGAAGGTACCGCCACTGAATTCGAAGTGTTAAAGAAAGACATGTGACGTTCTCTCTACTCAAAGGAGGACTACCGACCAGCCAGGTGGTATTGCCTGATTGGCTGTGGCCCGTTGGTGATGCTGGAACCCTTGTATACAGGTTGGATTAATTAAGGATCGCCGATGAATGCGTAACAGTGATTCGAAACCAGATGAAGCAACGTCCAAAGTGAGTCAGAAATATGAGTATTTAATAAGCTGGGGTGGTGGTGTGTGATATTCTTCAGTAACTTTCACTGGTGCAGTGATGCGTAGTAGCTGCTGCAATGTTACCTCAACCAGGTAAGATTAGTCCTGTATGTCAACCGGCTGAAAAGCAGTGGGCTATGCTAAATTGCTGATGTAGGCAAGAGTAGCGACCAGGCTTCCTTTCCTTTCCTTTCCATTCAGGCTTCCTACAAGTGGTTAGGTTTAATTGAAGCCGAAATTACATGCTGGCTTAGTGAACCGCTGCTTGCTGCTCCATTCGAAATCCAGGAAGTGTTAGGGGCCACTGCGGTACCGTTGCTCCTACGCTTCAAGCGAGTTTGGCGGGGCTGATGTTTACGCTCGCTTTCACTCGTGTAAAAAGGTAGGTAAGCGTATCGAAGCGGCTAAATAGGTGTGAAAACGATGGGCGATACTGGCGTTTCTTAAAGGTATGTATTTCTAAGGCGGTGTACAATATAATTGAAACGATTGCGGGCGTCTACAATAACGACGACACGTCGCGCGTCGCCAGGTATTTTTTTGTTATTAATTACGTTACTGTTGTTTTGTAATGATGTATGTAGTTTAGTTCACTATGTCTGTATAAATGTAATCAAATATTTGTCTGTATTGTAAATGTTAGAGCTTAAGTGTTGTAAGTGTAGTGTAGAAGTATTGAGACACCACTTGGGTCAATGCAAAGGCATTTTTACATGTTGTAGTATGCATGAAAAGTTCCTCACTCCACCCGTCATTAGAGGCGTCGTGGAGGAAGACCAGGCGATGCAGCAGTCCTGTATGCGTTTATGCAGCAATGGTAGCCGTATCTGCTCACTTAAAGCGAACCTGACCTTCGGAAGATCTCAGAATCGTGCTTTTGCTAAAACATCTACACAATAATTTGATGTTTACATCTTTGTTGAATGTATAATAATAACCGTTTAAAAACCTATGATGTTTTAATTTAAAATTGCCCTCTTTGATCCTGTATATTTTAAAGTTTTTTAGGGTTTTATATCATAATGCTACGGACTGCGCTGGTGACAAACTGCGTTTGGGAAGTGCTTCGTTGATTATATGAAAAAAACCAGGATCGAAAATTCGAGACTGCCGACATGCCGACTGCCACAACTAAGTACTAATGTGACATGATCTCGTACGACAAAAAAAAATAAGGTCAAAGTATGATCCGCCCACAGATATAAAAAATACTGATTTAGAGCCAGTCTTATTCAAAGTCACTGATACTTGCTTGTAATAGACCGTGGTATTATATCATAGGTTCGGTGCTGTCGTATGAATAGTTTGGAGTAGTTAACACCTGCGCATATAATAAAGCTCTAGTAGCAACGAAATGACATAAAATACACATCATCCCTTTGTAGAATTCATCAGTAGTGAAACGATCCCAATGCTCGACTATATTGTTTTTTATGTTTAGGTTCTCATGCGGGTCAGCGACCCCAGTGTCGTCGGATTCGTCGGATTCTTCCCCGACGAACAAACCTCCGACGATGAGGCCGCCGCCGCCCCGCGAAGCTCCCCCCGCGCTCCCCCTCGATCTGCTCACCGAGATGGAGTACCTTTTCGACAGCAAGAAAGCACAACGCCGGGACAGCTTCCCGAATAGTTCGCACAACTCAGACATTAGTCTTCCAGACAAAGCAGTAAGTGACAAACGACTTCGCACCTAAATGTAGATGTCATACTCGTAGCTCCTTGTTAGACGCTTGTGTTCTTTTGTCAGTTCGTCATGCCTGTTAGTATAGAATCACGACTTTCGATACGCCACTCTGCATACATTAATTTCGTATGCCATTCGTCTCCCGTTTTGATTTTCACGCAAGTTATTAGATTAGTGAATTATTATTATTCTGCCGGGACAAGCATCTCATCTGAGTCATTTAAATTAAGTTATATCGCTAGAATATACATATGTCGATTTTGTATTCTTAGTCAAGACAGGGCACCGAAGCCGCTGTGAATACAATTAAATTTGTGACCGTATCGGAAGTATGATTACATTTTTTCATTAATAGCTATCATAGACTTTGGTACCTTTTTGAATGATTTTATTTCCACAAAGCGATTAGTAATGTAGTTTGTTTCATTATTGGCATGTAGAGATTTATTTTAAAGTGTCTATATATACTATTTACTTTTAAAAAGGTATCTCATCTATAGTTTCGCCATGATAAATGTTATTACCCTTATTTAATTACATTATTAGCCTTCAGTACACTTATACTGTGCTTTCTTATTTGTACTCTCCACATTATTGTGTTTAGTACCATGTGAATGCGATAGCAGCATGAACGCTCCTAGGAGCACCGTGGCACATCATTCAATTTTATTTTGCAGAAAACACTGTCACCATGCCTCCCACCCCGGTTACCGGAACGTCCCCAACTCCCAGTCCGTTACCCAATAATTTCCACGAGGAAACTAATTGATTTGTCTGACGCGCCAACGCCGCCACCGCGTGCGACAACCACATCGACGCTCCAAAATCTACACTTTGTCAGTAACATCACAAAAAACGATGTGAAAACTACGTCAGACTTTCACACCAGCACGATACGCTTCACAGAAGGCAATGATAAGGCAAAATTAAAGTTGACTCTGTCAGCAAATCAAAGAAAGGTGTCACAACCAACCGTGCCGTTGCCATCTAACGGCACAGCGCCAAAACTCACGGCACCCGCTGTAGGTAGACCGAGCCAAGAGAGCATAAGGCCCAGGCTCCCCGTGGGACCCAACACTGACCTACCTTCGTACAAGGGGAAAATTCTAGAGGTAATTCTGATATGCACATTTGTTATCATATCAATTTTATACCTAATTGTAAAGCAGAAAATTATAGAATTCATGCCTTGAACTGCAAGAGTGAAATATGTTTGCACTAACACACGAAGGTTGACTGACTATACATATATTTACTTAACCATTCATATTGGATATTATAAGATTCATGTTTATGAATTAATAATATTTATTTAACCCGTGAAGTCTCTTAATTCGTAACTAGTAATACATACTTTTCCGAAAACGTTGTTGCTTTTAATATTAAGCACGGTGGAAAAGAGTTGTGTAACACAAAACAGTATATACATTGAGTATTCATTTAGCAATCACTTTTGCAAAATTCCTGCTGTTCTAGATTTTTATAACGTGAATACCTATATTATCACATTTTATGGTGTAGGTCATAATGTGCAAAAGTTAACAAATGTGCCTAATACAGATAACTACTTACGAAATTGTTGAAAAGATGCGAATGTAGTAGATACAGAGCTATTGACCAAAACCGTGTATCGCAAGCAATATGGCCCAAACCGTATAAATCATTATTAGAGTAGATGAGCCTGAACCCGACTAGGTGGGTAGTAACAGTCAAAAATGTCACAGCTTCGCGAGAGGAAAGACGTCCATTTCCGTTACGTAAAAAAACAGGCAGATATATTATCATCCTTCAAACCAAAATAAATCGATAGCTGACGTCAATGCAAACAGAAAACAAACTAAGACCAAACCCCGTTAACTGTCACGTTTCCGAGATATTAACGTTCAAAGTTGATCCATTCATATTTGTGACATTCATATTTTTGAACTTGCGTACATCTAGTATAGATGTATGAAATAATCATGTTTTCTGTTTGCATTGATGTCAGCTATCGATTTATATAGGTCTCATGCGTGGCTGCCATATTAAAAAAAAAAAAAACAAATTGGTGGACTTTTACACGTCGTATTTGCCTGAGCGCATTAAAAAAATATCAACCGTATCAACCGATAAGATTTTCTGATAAGTAAGGTGCTGCACTGAATTTGTCTGGTATCAATTGACTCTACATCTGGGTAACATTTTATCAGATGAAACAGCTATCAGACAAATGCTTTGTTACCAATTGCTCAAGAGTTCATTAAAATTTTCAAAACACTTATTTAAGGTTCAGATTGTTTTTTTTTAAGTAATAGACTTTTTCGTGTTAATTGATTGTACATATATTGTTTTTGGTCTTGAGTAATGGAGTCCGTACCATTTTAAAGTTGGTTTCGGCATTTAACATAACAGCCAGCGTTTTAGTAATGGTTTTCTGGCTATGCACGACGCTAAAGATTTCTGAGAAATGGGTTGTCGGGGAGTTGGATTTACCTGAATTCCAAAAACCAGAGTATTGTTATGATACAGTTTAGTAAAATTGGTTTACAAGTTACAAGAAAATGTCGTCAAGATAGAAGAGACTCGAAAAATGTCTCGTATAGTTATGCTTAGAGTAATCCAATCTAACGATTTTATAAGGTTTTAACCGTATTACTATGGTGCAAAGATGTAGGTCGTCGGCTCTGTATCCATAGTCATTCGTTGTCTTTGGAATGTCAAATATGAACACTGTTTGTATTAAAACTGATACTCAGTGAAACACAACAAATAGGAACAAATCCTCTCAAAAATTCAATCAAATTGCGTGCGAAGCACACATTATTTAATCCCCGTTTTGTTTTATTATTGACATTTTTTTTATTTAGTCTTCAAAGAAAGCTATTACATATTCTATATATTTTCACCTTGCTTTGTAATTTATTTAATGCTTAAGAACTCTTCGACTAAGACGCTATTTTTTAGAGATATTTTGTTATGTTACCATTGGTATTCATATAGAATCGCCCTACACGTTTTTTGAAAATGTTTACTTTTTCATTTTGTAATATATTGTTTTATTGTTAATTCCTTTGCTATGATATATTGTTGTGGGAATACTATAAAATTTAGAAGAATGTGCGTTTCAGGCTACAAATAAATAGATTTTGCTAAATAACTATTATTAACAGTTCAAATTAAGTGCCTTATATTATTTTATTTTTAAACGTGGCCTACGCATGTACTCCTTTGATTTGCATAATTTGCTTATTGGTATTCTGATCAGAATAATATGATTAATAAAATAAGTATAAAAAAATGAATGATCTCATATTGTGATGCTAGCTCGTTTTATTTAAGAGTAGATTAACAAATGCTGAAAAACAATTTTTAATACTATTTACGATAGGATGATTTGCATAACACATCCATAGAACGTATATTGTTACGTCGTGGAAAATTAGCACGACGGCACCTATTTTAATTAAAATGAACGACTAACATTTAGATGAAATCTTATTGTTACATAAATACTTTCCTAAGAATACTCCAGTCTTTAGAGATTACTACGATGAGAAAATTGACAACCTGTTAACCATACCTACGCATTTCAAGATTCTTCTTTATTTTGTTATCTTTTCATTAACTTCAAACAACAACAAAAAGTTAAAGAATTGACATTATAATCGACTTAATATTAATCATTTGCTCCGCCTCCCAAGTTCTTGACCTAACAGATGATGACAACAACAGGGAAATATAATTGTCGAAAGATGTGTCTGTGGTTAGCTGTCACGATAAAGTGTAAAGGTTACCATAACACAGAGAGATAAAACTAATCAAACAAAATAAATCTGATCCCACCGAACTAACCGGATGTGCACATAAACTAAACGATCGAGCTGGTTAGTTTTAACGATTTGTTTCTAACAGTTATCGTTCTAGCCGTCGCAACCGACCGATCTGATCGGAGCAACAGTAATACGGTACCAATTTTTGTTCAAATCAGATGAATTTGAAGGTAGAACTGACCATGGAATGGCATCCTTTAGGCTATTTTACTATGTATAATCTCTAGTACATAAATCGTCGATAAGAAACCTTTTACGCTCTATTACTTCGTTTTAAACGTTTAATCTTTATTTATGATTCCGCCATAGGCATTTGGCATGTATCATGCAACTCATCCTATAATGAATAGAGACTTATCGGATCGTTTTGATCTAGATATCATAAATGTTTATTTTAACACGAAGACAATAAAATTAGTGGGAAGTACTTACCTACCATGACTGTGCGACTCTGTATTTTGTACTTATCATATTTATATCAATATAATAATATAATGACACGAGCACTTGTATATAATACACAGTTTGTCGTCCTCTAGCAAGATCATGCTTACATAGAACTTGCAAATGCATGTTACTAAAATATATCTAAGTATGCATAAATATTGGATTTTTATTTAATAGAAGTAGACACTATTCAGATTATTTCTTTCATGATTTACAAAAGCTCTGATACTACTTTACTAAGTTGCAGCCTTGTGCAAGTAAACAGAGAGCCGTCGAGCGGTTACGCACTATTTGTTACAAACTTCTTTCACACTTCCCATGTGAAAGTAGTTTTATGAAAATATTGTACACACATATTTAACGGTGATGCGCTAAGGTAGCCCGCGAAATTCAAATTTGCTTAGGTTTTTTGCAATTTGCAGGTCGATCTCTTCAATGTTGATTAAAATATGATTTGCGACCGTAACAAATATGGCTTTACAAAATTATAATAATTTGAATCGGCAATAAATTTTAAAATCAGAATTGACCTCAAATTTCACGATTTCAAGATGGATTGATGATTGCTATTATCATTCTATAAACAAGTATTTGTTACGGCCGCGAATCATATTTAGATCAACAGACAACCTAATACTGACCTGTAAATTGCATAAAACGTAAATTTGAATTTCGCGGGCTACACTGACGTTTTCGTCTTAATGATTAATATAGCGTTCGCTCAACGACTCTAAAGTCTGGTTTCAATATTGAAATCTTGTACATTTTTAATATGAATATTATTTTTTTTTAAATTGTTACTGCAGTTAAAATATACTTTTCACTGTATGTTTTTTTTTCAAAGGGCATAAGAACCGAAGTGGCACTTCGATTTTTTTCGAAGTTGCGGTTTGGTGCATTATGAAACTGGTATATAAAGTGGCGATAGGGGGTGGGGTGACTATGCCAGCTTCCATAAAAAAAGATCAACCCCTTTCCCAAAAATATCTCCAAATGCTTGTACCTAGATGTCTCAGTATTGATCTTACGGATTATTCTTGCCACACAACAAATCTAATACATTATCGAATAATAGCCTCGGTTTCTGGAAGCCCATTAAATTTGCTTTGTTGTAAAATTTCCTGTCAAATTATCTATAAAATTTGACTAGCCTGTTTGATTCCATAAATTAAAAAAGAACTCAGCAGCTTTGCCGACCAGCGCGAAGTGCCTTAACAAGTAGCGCTTGTCCTGAAATCGACGTAACAGATATTTTCCCGTCATGTGAAATCTTTGAACATTATCATTACAATTTGGGGGTGGTTTAATTGAAACATTAATTTAAATAAATAATTAAACATACAGACTAACGTATAAAATAATTTAATATCTCTCAATCAATGTGGCAACACATCCATAATGTTTGATAAAAATGTGGTGTGTTGAAACCGGGCACAAGTCTCAGGCTTATACAATTGGAATATACTTAGTCGGTTTGGATTTAATTTTCATACTAAATTGTTTCTTACACCGACCATTATGGCTGATTTACATTAGCTAATACATACCTTCTATGCACATTTCAACGTAAATCTAATTCATAATTTTGCATCCTTACAGCATGAAATGGACATTACTGGAATTGTTTGTTGTACACATTTGGCACTAATTCATAATGTGGTCGCAACGTTAGTATGAATGTACGCATGGTCCGGGGGCTATGTCTTATTAACGTTTCCACAATAGTTCCACAACGTTGTTAATATCTTAGACATTGATTGACAGGGTGCGACTAATGTAAATGAGCCATTAAAATGAGGAATGTGCCCTACATTGAGCGGTAGCTGTACTACTGTTTCCGTTATTGATGACACGTGCACAAAAGGCCTTCCAAGGGACGTGTCTCGCTTTGTGCTTGTTTAACTCACGTATTTCTTTTTCAGTCGTGTGGCTCTGATTCTGATCTCATTAAACTGGACGATTCGCCGACAAACCTAGAAGATTTCGATCCGCTCAAGTGTCGTGATAAAAATCAGAAAGTTGAACAAATCAAATCTACAGACAGTGCTCTCTTACACGAATATGGACTAGATTTTAGCCAGTTCGGTATATTAGACTATTCCGCAGGTTCGAGCGCGCGACAGGAACCCACACCTATCGTTCCCAAAGGGTGGACTACTTTTAATTAGTCCATGTTGTTCCCTTAAATGTATATTTGTTAGAATCGCGTAACCTTAATGTTCTATATGTATTACACTTCTTTTTGTTTATATACGAGTACATTTATTAATTTATTTATTAGGTATGGAGGAAGTGATTAATATTAGTTATGAAAATATTGTACATATCAATACTTTGTAAATTATTTTATGATTTTTATCAAAACAATGATATTTGTATATTATGAGTTGTAGATGACTATAAGTTCCACGTGTATAATAAATGTAATTTTAATATTTATATTAATAACAAATTGATCGTTCTTTTGGAGCGACGCAAGTGCTTCTATCTCTTACCAATGTTATAATTGTGTTGTTCCTAAATTTTCACTTCTCTGAAATCCTATCTATTACTAATTTGTATGTATTATGAATTTTATGCAGTTTTTGTTTCATTGAATAAATCATCATTGATACAATTTATGAAAATTATAGTAATTTTATACTGAAACAAATTCTGACAAAACATATTTTGTAACTATTGTAAGTTTTATAACTTGAAACTTAGCTTCAATTAGGTATACAGGGTGCAAAGAACCAACGCAACACAGGGAAAAGTGCAATACAGAAAGAATGCGTAAATATAATATAGTAGGTAAACTCGCTTGCATAGACGGGGAATCGAACCAACATCTGAGGCCTAAAAATATGGCCATCCTATACACGTGTGTTAATATCAGTACCTGCTTACGTACCTTATAAGTTCAGTGCCAGGTACTGTCGCCTGTTAACTTTAACCATAGAAGACCTACAACTGTTCTAATGTAGCTAGATTAGTAATGATTCAGGATCATGGAGATTTTAAGAGAGAAACAGAATTTAAGTCGTAATTAAGTAGTGTAGCGTTATTTTAAGAATATTGGGTTTCTTCAAATCCTTTCAATAAAAGACGTAGGGTATATTAATATATATTAGAGTTATTAGGTTAGGTACCGCAAAAAAGTGACCACCTTCTGGGCCCAATATAGGTAATCAAGAAGTACTGTCTATACGAAAAGAAGATTGGTACCTAAATGTTAAAAGTACCATATTTATGGTACTTTTCCTATAGGTAAGTGTTGTTCGTTTTTTCCATCCTGTATATTTACATACTAACGTTTTTAATTCAGTATAATTATGTAATTAAAAGTACAATTAGCTGTTTATGAGATATTGAATTTATTTTGTCTACTCTAAATCTATATATTTTGTTTATAATATATAACCTATTTATATCTACAATTATTTCATAAGGTGCTTTGTTAAGGTATAGGAAACCTACTTTAAACAACATGAAGACATTATTTTTCTCAATCTCTTGGGCCGCGATTACGCTAACCCGCCGCGTGCGCAGGCAGAGTGGCGTCCGGTTGGTCCGGTAGAAGTACCTACCTATTCTACCATTAATAAGCAACGCCCTGCTGGCTACGCGCCGTGTTCGCTAGTAAGATACCAACGGTGAAAGTACCTAAATATAATTCCATTGATATTATTAGTACGAACATAAATAGAAATAGTCAATGCTTGCAGTTGTATCCTCAGTGTCTAATTGTGTAGTGTCGAATTTCTCGTAACCATTAATAGATAAATGGAAAGTTCATTCCTACAGTAGAAGCAAACATGAAATTGTGAGACTGAGCTTTGATCGTGTCAACGTTTATAGCTATAGGTAGGAACACCACGTAATTATTGGATCGTGTTGGTAATGGAGGAAGGCCAGGCCCAAATGACGTAGATACGTGCTCGATGTTACCAAATGCTTCGGTGGACGCTGTTACGGCCTACGGAATTGATGACACGAGGCCAGCATGCTCATGTCATCTTAGGTTATAGGTTTATAGATCTGATGAATGTTCTCGTCCGGAAATGTCCACTTGATGACAGATATTGAGCCTCAGGAAACCGTAGCGGCATCGAAAAGGTGAGAATTAGGTAGGTACTTAATAATTCTTACTTCTCATTCTTTCACATGATAATTCGCAAGAGATTTGCAAATCCCTTGCTTAGCAATCAATTAAACCATGTAGGTACTAAAGCAGTTTGTGTGAGTAACAAATTTGATAAATGGGCCTGGCTTAAGATAGGCTACGTATCTGTGTTTAGCCGCTATCCATACGATAGCAGCGCTAATGACACTTATTGTAGTTACATAATTATTGTGATTCGGAAAAGTATTTCCACTAACCAATAAAATGATTTACAAAAATATATACTGAGTGTTATTTTATGGTAAATACAATCTAAAACTGATCCGAATTCCGCTAATTCTTCTTGCCTACATAAGGAGTGGTGTCCGCTGCCACCATATAGGTAATCTGTTAGTGCATCGCACTTGGGTAGTTCGGTACCTATACCCAGTCCATTCGGTAAATCGTTTTTTGACAGATGGAACTAGTGATTGCAGCAACACACAATACATTGATTGATACACGTACCTATGGTATTATAAAGTCTGTAAGAAGCCATAAATAAGATAAAGCAGTTTAAATATTTTTATTACGCATTTTAAAGTTAACTTTTACGTACCTAAATCTGGAATATGTACGTTTTAAGACAGCTGACAGAAAACCGTTAACCTAATGGACCGGGTATATTGCACGATTTTGCACCGTATATATACCCATACCTAGGTACACCGTATATATAACCACATCAAGCTACCCGAAACTGTCAAATTTTCCCAGTCAACCTTGAACCTAATACTTTGGCGATAAAGTTGAAAATCTATTAAAGAAATTTGACGGATTGTAGTAGCTTGATGTGCTGGCGTCTGTAGGTGCCTAGGTATGACATATGATCCTGATCTAGCGTGTATCAGAAATGTGTGGTCCTATTCGAGGATCATTAGGAGAATCTAATAAATAATCAAAATATAAGACTTTAATCAAGTTTTTTTTTATATAATTATTGTTTCTCCTATTCCATCGACTAATACCTACATCGATATCTAGTCTAGAGGAACAACCCTAAAACACGCTATATACAGATTTAAAGGCAGAATTCTACTGCTCGTAGAATGTGCACGGAGAGGCTACGGACGATAGCTGCGTGGGGGTTTTGCCATCCACGCATCCGTTAGCTGGCCGTGCTTCTGTCTAACCTGTGTGTAGGTATTGCGCCCATCGTAGAGCCCAGCCGCATCCATGTCGGCTGTCACCTACTTATTAATAATCTTGAGCTACGCAGACGACATGGTGCTGCCGAGTCCAACGATCAGTGGGGTTGTGAAACTTTATTTTTGCTCTCTTAAGGCAATTTTAGGACACACCTACTTGTATTTTTGAACATATATTATGACAGTAGCGACAAAATTATGAACGTACCTAAACGAATCAAAACGAGTATGTTATAATCGTAGAGGTGGCATTCTGTAGTTTCTGCCTACCCCCACGAGCACGAGTAAAAGCGTGAGTTTATGTAGGTATGTATGTAAGGTGGGAACTTGGCAAGCCTACTCGCAGATGACCGTAAGTAAGTAAATGAATGTCTTTTAGGTACTTCTTATTTACCAGCTTCAAAGTCTACAAACAACTGAAAAGTGTAGTGTATATGTCGCAGCCAACTGGTTTAATTAGCCGTTTAGTTAATAGCCTAATACTCGATAATAATAACTCGTTAATACCCGATATAGGTATTTAGTTAATTCATTTTCGTAGGTACCTACCTACATAGGGTATAAATGCCCAATACAGAGATAAAATGTGTGTCATCAGATGATCTAGTCGATGACACACGGTGTCAGCGTCCAGCATCCACTCTGAAACGCCTAATAATGGGGAATTATATGGTAAAGTGTTTCGCAACACGTTTGCGATAATTTTTGCGTCAGTAGGTACCTACTAAGTAGGTTACACCTTCGACACTCACAGGAAGACCAGAGCTCAGAAGTTCTGTTTTTGGAAGAGTTCCAAAATCTTCTGAAACTTAGGTAGTATAAGAATGCGGTGTCGCTTAGCCGCTCTATTTTTATCTGATCCTGGTGTCGTTGAAAATCGTTCTGTTATGATAAAGATAGTAATTAGGTAGGTAAGGTTGTAGGTACATATCTACCTACAATTACATGTTAATCATAGCTTGCCGACCGACAGCGAGAAGGTATCTACTAAGCTAGACAAAAGTACCAGGTGTCTATGGGGTATATACCGTAGCAGGATACAACGTATATACCTATAGGCAGCTGGCACTTTCGTCTAGCCTCACGCTCGTCGTGTCTTGTCTAGCTGGCCGAGTGCAGGTGAGCGCCAGTACCTACTTGGGATCGCACGCACCACAGGCTGTCTCACTTAGTAACAGTGTCGGTATTTTTCTTCACAAATCCAAAGCACTTACGGTAAGTTGTGTCTACGGGTTCATATTGGTCTAGTTGGAACTTTACCAATTTGTGTTCTAGACGGTACTTTGTTAGTAGCACTCGTCTTGTATAAAATTGCCTGCTCTTGCGTTGGCTAAGACTTGGCCACAAACCCAACAAGTAGGTACCTAGTTACGTCCTTATTGCCGGCTTTACAATAAAAAATTGTTATTGTTTGGGTACTTACACTTTATTATCTTAACAATGACGACAGTTTTACCTACTTAGGTATTATTTTAGGTAGAAGGTAGGGACGAAGGCGCCAAAGTATAGGTACATTTTTACAACCAAGTCTGTTCATATTTAAACGTTTCGATAGAATATCGTTTCCGGGGTAGAAGCTAGACACTCTTGTTGTAATCGAGAACTTACTTAACATAGCTTGTACTCTTTTGGCTGAAGGGTCATTGACAGTGTTCACTGTATCATCAGCACGTGCATTCGCTGCAATGGAAATTGATGTGATAACCACATCTGGAACATTATGATAAACTTTTGATCGTCTTTTCTCGCTGTAACTCGAATTGTTATTGCCAAATATATCTATATGTTGTACTGTGTTCATCAGCCCGCATTTTCTGTATCTAGCTGCCACTGATTCATGCTGTAACCGCTGTAGCCGCTGTAATCGTAACCAACTGTAATCACCGCAACCTATTTCTCGCTTTACGCACGACATGTTCGAAAGGCGATGGTTAACTTATCTCATATTTTAATTTTACCCGGCTTAGGAATGGGTCACGAACAATAATAAAATAGGTAACCTAAATAAAGGCACAGAGTACATTTTACAAGCTTTTATTTTTATATAGAATAATGGTATCAACTTAGAATTTTGACATTGTCAAATAACAGGAAATTTAATTCATTTTTATATTTTTTATATGGAAATTAGAAAACTGTCAGTCTTGAAAAACTGCACTAAAGCGGGGAATTCACTAACAGACTAGACGAATAGGCGCGATAAGAGGAGGAGCGACTAGATTGACATACGAGTCATTCGCAGTGGGCAAAAGTAAGCAGTGCTGTTTTCTCAAAGGGGATGGAAGGGCGGAGACGCTGGTTCCTCGAGAATTTGTGCGCAAGGGCTACTATCTTGTGTCATAAGCCGCGAAGCGGTGCATGTCGCGTCTACGATATTTAAAGTGTAAAACTTGGAATCACCAATAAATTCCGTAGTTTTTCACTGGGAAAAGTTTGTGGAAGTCGGGTATTCGTTCTTTTAAAGGTTTGGGTATTTGATATAGTATAGATAGGATATACGACAAATATATAGCTATTATCATATCGTCACACCCCCTTCGCCGTTGTCTACCTCGAGGGCGATGTCCTCCCTCAGGCGTCAAGTGAGTGACGATCTTTGCCTATCACTCAGTGTGCATAATTGTGAGACATGACCGGCCCACTCCCACTCCAGTCTGGCTGTTTTTTCTCCAACATTCGCGACTTGAGTTATATAGCGCAGGGTGGTTTTTCTGTATCTACGCTCTGTACGCTTACCACCTATTATGCTGTTATGCTGTGTGGTGGTGGTGGTGGGCAGTGGGACACAATATACAGTGGCGTAGCGAGGGGGGTTTAGAGAGCTCCATACGAAACGAGGCGGCGGCCAGCACCGCGATTTTTTTAATAAAAAAATCCTATTTCCAACTGGTAATCGCACCCGCGCTGGCAACTGGTACTGCGTGAAGTCAATGATGCTCAAAATAATTTGCAAGCAGAGGGACTAAATATACATCAATGTGCTCAGAATATAAACTGTGCTTTACAGACCGTATTAGAACAAAAGCTAGAGTAATTCGTGGATGACGCTTAAGATATGCTAAAAGTTTATGTGAAGAGCTTGAAATTTTTTTGGAACCCCCAAGGCGAATCAGCAGGGAGCATATACCTACTTATTTGGCGACGGAAATAAAGATGTTGAGTGATCGTTCGAAGATGACGTGAGGCGGACAATGTTTTCTTCAATAGACAGAGTAACTGCTGAAATTCGAGAAAGATCCCAACAGCTGCAGAATCTAGCGCAAAAATATACATACTTTTTTAAGGCCTGCAGTGACATTGAGCGTGGACGAACTTAACGTAGATCAAGCTCCTCAAGAGATTAACAAAGAATTCCAACTTGAGCGCGTACGTTTACGAGCTTTCGTAGATGCAATAGACCCAGATTGTAAAAAAGAGCTCTCTGGGATTATTAACATAATATATATTATCGAGTCCAAACTTGAAGATGGCTTACCAAACATTGTCATAATGTTGAGATTTTTTTTAACATCTGCCATCAGTAATGCCAGTTGCGAGAGACAGTTGCCGTTGACAGTTGCAGTTGCCTCTATAAACTAAAGTTAGGGCTGATTTCTCAAATGACAGATAATTCTTATTCGTGGAATATAATTGACGTTTGACAGATTTTGTATGAAATAACTGTCAAAATGATTCCTCGCATAAAGTTATCACATTATTGAAAATTCAGTCTAAATCAAAAATTGCCTCAGATGCACTATGTCCACGTTGAAGCTATCAAATTTAGCTATTCTGGCAATTGAATATGACATTCATATTGATATTATTAATCATTATATTTATAAAAGATTTTGTTATGCAAATAGCACGAAAAGTACCTACATTTTTAATTAACAATAGTTATTTGTGCAACAAGAGAGCAAAGTCGTTTTTTGCTGTTAGTGCTGATTTTGAATCTTGAGTAAGCGAAGGATTCAAAGGCACGAGATGCAAAAAACTTTGCTCTCGTGTAACACACATAACTTTTCACTTCAGCAGCGAGAACACTTTAGGAGATAAAATAATAAACAGAAATACATTGTAATAACTATTTATTGTGTATCAAAATAATTAACATTATAGGTAGAGGTACCAATTCAATAAAATGGAACATTTTAAAAGTTAAAACTAAATTACTGCAATTCTGCAAATTAAAAGTAACAGATTTATTTGGCAACATTATAGTTGCATTGAGTTGAGTTTGAATATCTGGGGTTAAGGTTTCTGTTTCGGTGGCGGATTCAGAAGGAACAACGGTGAACGTTGGTGACTCTGATCGGCTTTCTGTACAAGTACCTACACTGTGCGTCGTTGGAAATGGATGGGCGTGGGTGAGACCAAATATCCGAGGTCGAATTCAGACTTATTGTTTCCACTATACGCTTACAGATTCACGACATATTTTCTATTGAGTCTTCAATATAGCCTTCTGCAACCGTATTGGACTTCCACCCGCCGTGACGTTTTAAAGTGGTGAGATCCGCTCCGGAATCAGCCAAGAGCGTTGCCGAAGTTCTCCGAAAGCAGTGACCCGTGTATAGCTGAGGCTCTTCCAGTGATGAAAGTGGCAATTTCTCCCGGAATAGCACCTATTTTATTTACTCCCATAGGCGGTCTTGAGCATTTATTATTATGGTATTGTATGAAAAATCAGTCGGTTTTTATATTGGCTGGACGCAAATTTTGGTATTTTTCTACAATAGTTACATATTCTTCGCGTACGACAAAAGACCTGTCAAGGTTCGTCTTCGTATTTTTCAATTTTACTAACAGTAATTTATCTGAATGCTTTTCGATATTATGAACTGTTAGCTGTAATAGCTCGTTATTGCGACAAGCTCCACTAATTCCTATAGACTAGGATTCATTGCGCCTCCAAAAATTAGTAGTAGGCAGTAAGTACCTTTAGACATACCAGTCTACACACAAATTTTAATAACTAACAACATAGATTCATAGGTACTTTAATTAGCGGCAAGAAAATTGCAGTCCGGAGCTTCATTAAGAAATTTTTCTATGTTAAATGCCGTGAAAATTTTGGACTTTTTAGCCATATGCCCAACTGACATTCTTTTTAGAAAAGATACGAGTTTTGCGTACCGCTATGTTTTAATATGCAGGTTATATTTTGTTTTTAAATTAGCTTTCAACATTGAGTAAATACTCCGCATTGTATATGATCGCCAAGTCTGTGATAAATCTAAAAAATAAGATAGCAACACCGTCTCCGAAAAACTGCTTGCGCCCTTTGTAAGTCTCCATTCATTGAAGACATGGTACGCTTTCAGATATTTCTCGCGAGACTTCTAGGTAGGAAACTTAATTCTGCATTAATAACTTGTTGTTTTAACTCTTCCGGTGTTAAAATACTGTTCTCGTCGTTAGTTTCACTCATATTTTACGAATATTTTAATATTTTTTAACTTAACTAAATTTTATTCTCGTTTTTTTATTTAAATTAAGGCGTGTTCGGAAATAGCACCCATGATATTTTATTATTCAAAATATATTACGTAACATTATTGAAACTAGAAATATATATTTACAGGTTAAATATCAGTTTTATTTGCAGTAAATACTTATTTTCGTTTAAATACAACAATCAGTTAAAAATTCAATAAATTACATTAAAATACATAATTATCTTTTTGCAAAATTTCTGTAGTTAGTACGGAATTCCGAACGTGTTTGTCTTTGATGTCGAATTCAAAATCGGAACTCGAAAGGGCTGGTCTTTGTCTCTCTCTCTTTCTAATGGCGGGAAAGAGATAGAGTGTGAATGTTTCGAATTGTATGATTAACCGAAGGCTGAATAAAATATTCGCGGCATTCTGAAAAAAAAATTTAAAAGTTACTTGGTCTCACTCAGTGAGCAAAATCGCATTTTGCTCACTGATTTCAGGCAGCAAAACCTACATGTTTGAGCTACTGAAGTGAAAAAAAGATTACACTAGTTTACAAAATGTAACTTTTTTTTATACCCCGAAATAAATGTACATAGATATGTTAATCTACCTTCCCTAAACCTAAAAGTGTTAGCAGATATATTTTACACATCACAATTTTTTCCGACAATCAAATGTTTTTTTTTAACTACCTAAACTGGTGACGACAGTTTATTGTTTATTCGTTCGCTTCCAACAACAATTTATCTTGTTTCGGATTAATTGAAAATGTCAAATAGAAAGTGTAAACAAAGTTCTGATCGTTTTTGTTATGTTTGTGGACAGTTTATATTTTCATAAAAGAGAAAACCCATTGTACCTAGATCCGTTAAAAAGTGCATATCTTGATTATATTTGATTTCCTGTTGCAAATCAAGTTAAAAGGGTTTACCTCATGTGTTTTGCGAAATCTGTAGAATATAGATTCATTTTCTGCACTCGCATCTGAGTTTTTTCCCTGAAAACTTAGGAAGTATGAGTGACGAACAAGGGGAACGTTTCCACCAAGACTTTCGAAGGTTTTTGAAGAACGACATCAAGGATTTTGGGATGAAAACGTGTTAGGGGATTACTGTTGGTCCATTATAAGAGAAACTGATTCAAATGACTATAAAAAGAAGGCAAAAATTAGTCATTTTTAATTTTATTTTGTATTAATATTAAAATTATGTATTCGCGTTAAGTAAATAAATATTTTTTGAACCTGACGTGAGTTATGTTTCGGCGGTCGGGATTTTAGTTAAAAAAATATTTATTTATTACAATATTAATTTAATTATAAAAATACAGGATATTGAGCTGATGGCTGATGCAAGACTGAATACAATGCAAAGAAAAATAATTCAATTGAATTTCCGGTAAATGCATAGTTGCAATACGACGCATGCTGACGGTGGCTGCATGCTCAGCGTAAACGCGTGTTACGATGAGTTAACTCCTCCCTCCATAAGATAGAAGCAACTCTTGCTTCTGGCGGCGTCCGCGCTGCCCTTGGTGTCCTCCGGGGTGTTCTTAATTTTCCATTGATATAGCTTCCAGGATGCTGCAGCGACCAGTAGGATATATAGGATGATTGTGTTCCAGCTAGGTGTAGCTGCTATGATGTGCCAATTATCTTCTTCTGGTACGGATATGTCGCCTGCCTTATTGATCAGTTCATGGATGCTGTCTAGTGAGATGTCTTCTAATTGTAGTTCGTATTGGATTGATTGTTCTGAGACTTGATACTGCTCAGGTAACGGTATGACTTCGTTGATGACGACCGTGTCAGTGTGAGATCGCAGTGTCTTGTTCATGATGTTCATCTGGCAATCTTCTGTTAATGTAACGAGATGAATTCCAGATAGCTTCTTGTAGTCTGTCTTGGTGTTGCATTGTGTTTTGGTGACTTCGTCTTCTCTGAGAACTAGTAGCCAGTTGTTGTCTCCGATCTTCTGAACTTTCCCTCTTCTTAAGTTCATCTTAGCGTGAGTGCAATTAGCTGGGCGATGCTGGATGAGTGATAGTATGCAGTCATCTGTATCTTCAATTCTTCTGGTGTCGAGGAGCTTGCAGAGCTGGGTGTTGTCGGTCAGTGGCTGACAGTCTTCTTCCAGGTAAGCGTACTCATCGTTACCAAGTGCTAGGTATTTGGATTTGGGGATGATAGTAAGGTTATTTTTATTCGGGATTGAATAAAGGTGGATAAGGTCAAATGTTTTTGGGGTAATTGAGGGGATTTCAAGGATAAAATTAACCGAGTGTTCTGTGCTATAAGCTTTAACTTTAATTGACTTCTCTATCCTGTATATGTTACTAATACTAATACTAGCTACTGGTTTAAACAAAAACATATTTTCTAAGTTACTTAGCTCTACTATTAGATTCTGAGGGCTTATAATACTAGGATGCATGGTGCCCATCTGAGCAAAAGTCATCGCATCTTCTAATAACATTAACCTATCTAAAATTATCTGTAAACTAAAATCTATCTGTATGTAAATATCTAAGAAGTGTAAATGGTTAGATAAGTCGTTGGAATTATTAGTAATATTTTGTAATAAACTAGCCAAATGTCTCTGATTATTGTTTAATTTTGTTAACTGTTTACTGAACTCATCTATTGTATTATGTGCTAATACTAAGGATTTCCTTTGTGAATCCTGGACATTTTTAACCTTGTTTTTAATGTTTAAGATTTCTTCTTCGAATTTAACTGCATCTTCGTGGTCGAGGTTTCCTGTGATAGACTTAACGACAGTACCTAATCCATCTATAAGACCGCGTCGCTTTCTAACTTGCGGCGTTAAAAACATAATCTTCCTACCTATAATACTAAGGCTATATTCTATTTGATTCTCGGCTTCCCTACGTGCATTTTCGAATATTCTATTAATTATCTCATCATCTTCGTTATCATCTAGATTAACAGCTAGAGAGTCGACACTACCATGGAAGATTTTAACACGTGATAGCGCGTCTGCGTTAGTATTTTGACGACCCTTCTTATATACAACCTTATAGTCGTATTCCGAGAGTTTTAAACGCCATCTGGTTAGTTTAGAATTAGGGTCTTTTAATGACATTAGCCAAGTGAGAGGCCTGTGGTCTGTGTAGATGATAAACCTTCTGCCATAAAGATAGGGTCTGAAGTATTTTATTGCCCATACTATGGCGAGTAGCTCCTTTTCTATTGTAGAGTAACGAGATTCGGTATCTGATAGTGTTCGGGATGCAAATGCTACTGGTTTGTCAGATCCTACTATTCCTTGGGATAATACCGCACCTAATGCTACGTCTGAAGCATCGGTGGTGAGGATGAAGGGCTCATCAAAATTCGGGTATTGTAGTATTGGGGCGTTAGTTAGAATTTGTTTGCATTTATTGAAAGCTTCTAAGAAATCCGGGGAGTGTATGACTCTACTATTTTTCTTAAGGCCAAGGGTCATTGGTTTGGTAAGTCTGGCGAAATCTTTTATGAATTTTCTGTAATATCCGACTAAACCTAGGAAGGCTTTTATTTCCTTCTGAGACTTAGGCAGAGGGAAGTTAAGTACGGCTTTTATCTTGTCTTTGTTTGGTTTTAAACCTTCGTCTGTTAGTTCGTGTCCTAAGAAGTTAACCTGTTTTTGTAGAAACTGTGATTTGTCTAACTGGATCTTTAGGTTATGTGTTTTGAATCGATCGAATACTTGCTTTAATTTTTCTAGGTGTTGCTGCAATGACGTAGATATTATTATTACGTCATCTAAATAGGTGTAAACATTATCTATGCCTCTTAATATATGATCCATTAGTCTTTGAAACGTACTTGGTGCATTTTTGAGACCGAAGGGCATTCTAAGGAACTCATAATGTCCTCGTTCAGTAGTAAATGCGGTTTTTTCAATATCATTAGGGTGCATTTCCACTTGGTGGTAACCGATAGCAAGGTCTAAGGTTGTGAAGTATTGCGCTCGTCCTAATCTATCTAGTATGTCGTGTATGTTTGGTAAGGGGTATTTATCTTCAATGATACGATCGTTGAGTCGTCTGTAGTCAATTACAAGTCTCCATTTGACGTTGCCTGAGGAATCGGGCTTTTTGGGTATGATATGCACGGGACATGACCAAGGAGATATGCTCTCTCGCACGATACCTTGCTGAAGGAGCTTATCTACTTGTTTACGAATTTCTTCGCGTTGTTGAGGAGCTTGTCTGTAACTACGTACGAAAACTGGTGTATTATCGCTTAATCTGAGCTCGTGTTTAACAGCGTGTGTAAACGTGAGTGGTATATCTTCTGCATAGAACAAGTCCCTATACTGATAGCATAACCGGGTTATTTCGCGCTTTTCTTCTTCGTTCATATGATCTGTACGGATTTTCTGAAGGTTTTTATTTAATATTTTGTCAATGTTAGTTTGAACCTGTATTGTATTAATATCATGATTATCATTTGTGTTGACCTTGGTTAATTTCTCTAATTCAATTGCTGGGTTAAACGGGATACACTTCTTTTGATCACTGCGATTAATTACTGATGTCTTAAAAGAACCGTTTATGACGTTAACCATAGCTGCTGGGGACATTAAACCATCGGACCAGGTTAAGTCGTCGTGAAGGTATTGTCCATCTAAGTAATTTGTTTTTACTTTGACTATCTTTTCGCATCTGGGTTCGATACTTATCTTTTGAGGTGGAGAACTAAAGTGTATTGGTATTTCCGCTGTAGATGTACGTAAAACATTATTATTTAAATCAATGTTACTCTTTAGTTTTTTCAGAAGGTCAATTCCGGTAAGACCTTTATATTTAGGGTCGAAGTCGAATATTAGAAACTTATGTGTTATCTCACTATTAAACGCGGGAGGTAAGGGGAGGTAAACTACCTTGTCGTGAACTGATGAACTGTGTGCCGTATTAATTTGAAAAGGTTCTGTTTCTACGCAGTACTCAAATATAGTGCCTGCAACTACGTCAGTTGCTATAGTTGAATGACTGGCCCCTGTATCTAATAGGAATTTACCGTCAAACTCTGGTAGTATTATGTACGGTAAATATTTCTTGGTTTGGAAATTTATTGAAACTAGGTCTGGCTGTCTTGATTGGTGTCCAAGGTAAAATCCTGGTCACCACCTACCTCTTGTTCGTGCATGGTTGCATTCGGCTCTACCGATATGCCGTTACCGTCTGTGACCTCAAGCCCCATGTCACTGGGTCCTGGTTGATCTTGAGTGGCCATCTGAATCGGAATGTAGAACAATTGCTGAGCGAACTGTGGTTTTTCTGGCTTACCTGCCGTACGCATTGTGACGTCCGATGATACTGGTGTGGGAACCGGTGGTTTTGGGATGTTAGGTTGATTCCTAAAGTTATTTGAACCATTAGGTCTAGAGTTACCTGATGCTGGTCTGGACTTCCAGGGCAATGCGGACTGTACCCATTGTTGACGCTGTTCGGGGGTCATATTATTTTGTTGAGGTACAAAGTTTTGCGAGGGGATAATAAAGCCAGGTACAAATGGGTTTACTGTATTACGGATGGGGTTATTATTGCCTGGTTGTTTAGATAACTCCTTTGGCTTTGCTTGTGACGTTGAAGGATTATTATTATTATTGTAATTAGCTCTATTATATGAAAGCCTAGCTTCTTCTTGTCTAGCCGCTATGATAGCTGCTTCGAAGGTGTCTGGTTTAGCGATTCGAACGCCCAACGAGACGTGGAAGTCTAACTGGTTTATATACTGTTCAATCACCATCTTTTCGTAATACGATTTATTACCATGCTCTCCTACAGAATACAGAGTATCCAACAGCTCACGGAGGCGTTTGCCGAAGCTTTCGGCGTCTTCTGTCTTAGACTTACGCACTCGCGTTAGCTCCTGCATTACTTGTATTTCGTTTCGTGGTTCGCCTAGGCGCCTAGTTAACGCGTTCTTAATTGATGACCATGAGTCTAAGTGGCCTTCGTACGCTATTGCGTCTATGGCTGGACCACTAAGCCTACTTTTAATTAAGCAGACGAATGCTGGGTGCGAGCGATCTGCCTCAGAAGTTAACTGTAATAAGTTTTCTACTTCCCTGATATAATAATTGAGTAATTTAGGATTGCCATCATACCTTGGCATTAAATCTGCGATTAGTTTGTACGGTCTATAGTTGGCATCGTAATCCCTAAGCGACATTGTTTTTCTGTAGCTTGCCTGCCTAGTGGCGCTTGACGTAAAACAATAGAGGTGTCAAATTAAACACTTGGAATTTACTCGTGGGATACTTAACGCTACTTATTATAATTTGCGGTTGCCTACTGCGATTTTAGCTTATAGACACACAAAGGTTAACATAAAATACACAAATTAAAATAAGGCAGGAAATCGAGCAAGGACACTTGGTAAATAAGAGCACTTACCAAAGCAGCCACTGAATCTCCTGTCGAGTCGAGTCTCAGCCAGCGCAGCTTCCTCCAATTCTCCGGAGATGTATCCCGATGACCGTAGAGGTGTCCGACCGCGCGATAGGTTCTTTGTAGATCACGAAAGAACGATTTGAGAACCGTCGCTCTTAAGATGAAGAGTTTGATTCGATCTTAGAACGTCGCGATCCTACCGACTGCGCCAGTTATGTTTCGGCGGTCGGGATTTTAGTTAAAAAAATATTTATTTATTACAATATTAATTTAATTATAAAAATACAGGATATTGAGCTGATGGCTGATGCAAGACTGAATACAATGCAAAGAAAAATAATTCTATTGAATTTCCGGTAAATGCATAGTTGCAATACGACGCATGCTGACGGTGGCTGCATGCTCAGCGTAAACGCGTGTTACGATGAGTTAACTCGTGACAGATTTTTTTTTTTGGTCATTCTACCCATATGAATAAATAATAAAATAGCATCGTTCAGCTGGGGTATGAAAACCACGTAAACTAGTGATAAAGCTGCTTTGACTTTTACTTATTTTCTTGACTAGTAATTAAGCGAAAGGGGGAAAAAGCGAATAGGTCGAAAGCCCACGCTACGCCACTGAGAATATAGGCTAATTAAAAAAAATATACAGGGTGACATCAAATTAGCTAGCGAAACTCTATAGACGTGATGGGTAAACACTATTAAATAAAAACGAAAAAGATTTGAAGATTTTTTAGGGTCAACGACCGCTGGATGTTTTGCTACTTGAAGTATGAGTTGAGAAAATCTGTATTCTTTCGTTTTTTCGTGTTGAGACATCGATACCCGTCACGTCTGTGAAGTTTACATATACATTTTTTTTGTGTTATCATGTTTAATATCGATACCCATCACGTCCACGGAGGTTGGCTAGCTAATTTAATTTGACTCTGTATATTTAACCTACGACGTATTAAATAAAAATAAAAATTTTAGTGAGGCGGTGTGTGTCGGAGACAATTATTGTCTTAAAAAAAACTAATAGAGTGAAGAAGTCCCTTAACCATTTGCAATAAATAAAACAAAGTGTGTGTGAGATATCATTGAATTTTTTTATTTGTTTGAAAGGCCTTTCGATGCCATTATGTATGAAATATGACATCGTTCAAATGTCCACCGCGGCTTCGCTGGGTGGCGCGCATCTGAAATGTCCAATTTTCCATGACCCTAGCGCATAAATTAGGCTGAATTCGACCGATGGCATGGATTATCTTGGCTTTGAGGGCCGCTGTGGTTTTTGGCTTATTCGCATAGACCTGTCACTTAAGAAAACCCCACAAGAAAAAGTCTACTGGGGACAAATCCCACGATCTCGGTGGCCAGTTCACATCACCTCCACGTGGGACGATAATGCTCTCAAATCGCTCGTGCAGAATGTCCAATGTGGCATGAGCTGTGTGGCATGTAGCGCCGCACATTGGGCTGAAATTCGCGTTTCATAGACATTCAACTTTTTTTTTAAGTGTCGCTTTTTTTGCTTGGTAACGATTGGGAATACCTACTACATGCCTTATAAAATGAACTTTTAGGTTTATAATCGGAAACAGCGCACTCAGAATTGTTTTATGAAAAAATTTGTATGGAGTCGGCATAATAAATGATGATATCGCATTATCGCACAATTGCGCCTAATATCCTCTTAGGTTATTATTATATGAATTATTTTGAATTTTTTGATATACTCCGTGCCAAGGTCAAAAGTGCACTTTAAAAAAAAAAAATCTTTAAAAAACAAACAATTTATTTTTATTGTTTTGTTTTAACTGGTATCAAGTTTAACATGTATGTATATAGACTAGACATTTACGCAAAGTAATTGTGTGCAATATTACAAATTGAAATTCATAAAAACCATTAAAAAATGGCTTAATTCCTGTATCCTTGTTTTGTTATCTACATAGTAATCTTCTACAAAAGGGCAACTAAGTAAAAAATCAACAAGTGTGTAAATGATACGTGACAATGCAAGCAGGTATCTAAATATTATTTCGTTAAATTTAATTATTTATTAAATATAAAGACCAATTAATTGTATTGTAGCTAGTTCACAAACATAATCAAAGTTTAGGAAAAGTCAGTAATCATATTTTTTAACCAAAAATAAACATACGGAACCTTTTATTCAGAATTACCAGGAGTAAGAGGTTTATTTTTACTTACAAATAGTTCACTGACACCGATCAGCTGACTTAGTGCTAGTGATGTGCTTATTTCAATTTGAAAAGTTCGGTTTCTGGTATCCATGTATTAAAAAATCTCATAATTTCCGAACATGTAGAGATACGATTAAAAAACTCTTCCAATATCGTTTGATATCATCCAAAGCAGCCGTTCCTTTCGGATGATTAGACCCTTTCCGTGACACATTGTATATTTGACAAATATTACCAAATACATGTAATTTTAAGCCTAATTATCCAACAGATATTCAAAAAGACAGTAGATAGTTAAAGTATTGTTAAATAATAATATTTTACTTAATTGGGGATTTTGAGAGTCGTTAGATAATTACTTTATCAGCTCACCATTTGTACTACTTTGTTGTTCATCAAATTTAAGTCGTTATGTGTAAAGGTTTCTATGATATAAATATTATCGGAAGGTATTGTATAGAATACCTAGGCAAAGTATAAAATAAATAATATTTCATACATTACCTACACGTTTTAGGTATTCTATACATTGCCTAGGTATTGTATAGAATACCGGATTATACAGATTGCCGGTAACAAAAAAAGGATACAGGTATTAAGCCAATTTTTTATGGTTTTTAATGAATTTCAATTTCAAAATCCAAACCAAACAGTGGCTTTATCGGGATGCATTGGACGCTCTTGGGTATCATGTGGATTGGTATCATCACCGGTGGACTCAAATTTATCTACCACACTGCAAATAGTCCTCTCGGTAAGACGATTATGGCGAGCGTAAAATGGGCGAAGCGCGCAGAAAGCTGCCCGAACAGAACACCCATTTTGATAAAACAATTTTATCATTTGCACGTGTTGTTGAACGCTATATCCGTCCATGGTGATTTGGCAAAACAGACTATAAATGACAGCCAATTTGATAGATGTAGCTTCAACAATATGGTCGCTATCAACTGTCAAAGTTAGGAAGTCCCTACTGGAAGACCCTTTATTATACCCAAATGTGTACGTCTATCTATTATTTTTCTACATCCGTACCTACGCATGTAGTAAAAATTAGCATTTTTTGTAAAACGCGGTGTGTTGGGTACCTACTTTTACCTATACTACCGCGTTTTTTACCCACAAATTGGAGCAAAGGTACGCAGCCTGACCAAGGAACATTTTAGCTTAATATACAAAAGACTATTTATTTTGATCTATCATCGAAAATTGGTTGTTTTAGGAACCTAATAGTTATGCTACAGATAGCATAAATAAACGATCCAAATAGACTTTAAAATAGTTTCGGTTCAGTGGAGACAAATAAGAAAAAGTGAGCCATTTTGCCCCGAATGACTGTAGCTAGGTAAACCTGAACGACAACCTCTAAAGTAAACACGAATGAACAAAAACAATTTTGGTAGTTGTTTATTTCGATCTAGGTTTAGATTGCATCCTTGTTTCTTTTATTATCGGTAAAGCCGATAAACCCAAACACTCCTCCCCGCCATAAAAAAAGAACCAAAGAAGACTACTATACTATTACATTATTTACAGAGATTTAAAGATAATGTTTTAATATTTTGTGTTTCTGTCCCACAAAAAGTGTGGAAATATCATGTTATTTTTTATTTTATACCTAAGTCTTATCAATTTCATAACCAATCAAATTGAAGATAGGCTATTTTGGTTACTTCCCGCTCTTAAGTAAATGTGAAGAGTTCTTTAAGCAAATGATCATGGTTGTAGGTCTTGTTTCATGTTTATTATTATATGTTTAAGTATATTTATTTAGACGAGTAAAATATACTCTATGTATATATATTAATTGTATAATTTAAATGGTACACCACAGACTACCACCTATATTTGTCTCTCCTTCATTGTAATCCATCCAAAGGTTGTTTTGAAAAGATCGCTCTTAGCGATAAGACCGCCCATTGTGTCACCCTTTGTAAAATGTTATATATTTATGTTTCTGTAATTTGTATGGTGTACAATAAAGAGTATTCTATCTATCTATCTATCTTATACCAGCTTTTGCACCATTCTCTTTTTAGCCTCCTCCATTCCAATAATTACAGTATAGTACTTAAAGCGATTCTTCGTCTTTCTGCCACCGCACACGTGATACAACTGCGATACAGCTCTTTGTATGAATGACTGACTGGTCCGTAGCGAAGTTCAGTGTGTAAAATTAACGTTACAGCTACGTCTGCGATATGGTGTGTGTAGACGTGGGAAATACGCAGGCAGGATCGCACTACACCTTAAAACGACGGGGGCAAAAGTTGACAAATTTCCTAAGTTGCAGCAGCAAAAAGGACCTGGGTGTTATGAAAACCAGCCCCAGTGAAACCAGGGGCTTAAAGAGTTAGAGTACAAGCCAAGCCACCAGATTGCTTGCATCAAAATTGTGATAATAATAATAATAAATTTATTGAACCAGGTTACGATTATTACCTTAAAATTAATTTAACATCGGTCTGTAACTGTTAGCGATCATCATTTGGATCTTTACGGCGGTCCCCAAACTATGGCGGCGCCTGTATCTTGAGTTCTGTATCTGTATCAGAGTTGTGATACGTAATGCTATTTACCACTGGAGTTTATGTAAGAATAAAGAAAGTAATTGCAAATGATTATATAAAACTAAATTAAATATTGAGATCAAAGTGAAAGTAAAACGTCGTAAATGATTAAAAACAGAAATAAAGCTTAAATTGTACTGAACAAAGCCTAAAACTAAAAATATTAAACAATTAAAAATGAAATGTTAAACGATCAGAAATAAAATGCTAAACAATGTAAAATAAAATGTTAGATAATCAAACATAGGGTGTGGGTGTGTTGGTGTGTGCGCATGTGGTGTGTAGGTGTCAGTGTCTGTGGTGGGAGTAGGATTCCGAGTGTGAGTTGAGTGATGTGCCAATGTTTTCCGATTTATCGTATGAAAGACCTAATGGCAATAGTATGACAACATTTTTGCATGTGGAGAGGACAGTTCTTTTGGGTCACAAGGCAAACTACTTGTGACCTTGTTATACACAAAAGTGTTTAGATGGTCCGTTGTAGCGGGATGTGAAAGACACGTTTGGAAGTCAATGAGTGGTAGTCAGGTCGGATTTTTAGGGTTTTGTGTATGCGTAGGTAAGCATTGAGGATAAATAGTTGGCGGACACGTAGAACTTGAAACTCTTTGTACAGAGTCAGTGGGGTAAAAAATGGTTTTTTTGAGAGAACTTTTATAACAGCTCTCTGGGCTGTTTCAAGCTCAATCATTATTGTTTTTCCAGCTCCAGCGCTCACCCTTTTCTATAGTTGTTGATATAGAGTTTGTTAGCAGCGAAGCCGCGTCTTCAGTTGATTTCCCTTTTCTAAAACTAAATTTTCGCTCTGAAATTAGATGATGTTTTTCAAGAAAATTAACTAGACAGGTGTTAACCACCTTTTCCAGGATTTTAGATAATATGCTAAGTAGTGGAATAGGTCTATAATTTTCAGGTTTATCCTTAGGACCACTTTTATTTATTGGGCTTACTGCTGCAACCTTCCACTGTTCAAATAAATAAATACTACTGAAATACTACTGTTTCCAGTCTGAGGTTAATCAGGTGGGTTAGAGGTGTTATAATTAAGTTTTGTGTTTTCTATAAGAGTCTTACACTTGTCGGGGTCTGGAGAACTATCGTCTTTTAACTGATTATTATTAATATCCAGCTATACCGACAAGAAGGTTGTCGAACCGATCTTCTCTAAACGTAAATCCGAGTCGCTAGAAGCCCGACCAACCAGTCGCGCCTAGTCCAGCAGTAAGTAAAGTAGCCTGTCTGTATTGGCCACAGTGCCGACGTCAGGGTAGGGCGTGGTGCCTCAAAGAGCTGTCAGCACGAACTGACGGGGTCCGCTAGGGCCGTTGCCGCCGGGGCTGCGGGTTGTTCGAAAGAGATACCTTGGCCCCTGGCACAGGCAACTGAAGGAACACGGGTGGGTTTTAGTCAGTAAAAGTCTGACACTCCCTTCTGCTCCGCCCAGAGCGGGAAGGGTCATTTGATGATTTCCCACCCAATACATTTTGTGTACAAAATTTTAAAAAAGTTCTGCCAGAATGCCTTTTATACCTTCTGTAATCGGCGCGATATGCCTGCGTGTGTTTGTTTTATGTATGTTTGAGTGTGTGAGCGAGAATGAGGAACATTCTAGTACAAATTCGAGCCCCATGCAAGCCGCACGCTCCTGTTTCACAAATTTTTGTTTTGTAAACATTTTGAAACTACAAAACGGCCATTAAGTAATTAATGCGTTTGATTCATTGGTCCTTCGGCCGGATTAGTAATTAATCAATGTACCACACGCCGCCGCAAAACAAAATGGTTAAACACGCGTAGTACCGCAAAGAAACGACAGCGGAAGGATGAAGAGCCATCATCGACCAAAGTGGATGATGGAAAGTCGAAGGTGATCGATTCTACAAAAGTACCAGAGACATCAGTTGAAGGTGTGAAAGTAGTAAGAAAAATGCGAACACGTGTCTCAGAAATCGAAACATTTGAGAACAAGGACGTCGAAAAAAGCTCGAACTGAACGCGGCGAAGCAGAAAGCTCGAATTCAAATGGAACTCATAGATAAGAAGTTAGCTGCTGATATAGCTTGACAAAAAATTCAGTCCACCAGCGTCGAAATCACAAGGTGATGGCAGGTACATAGAGAAGTGGTTGGAGCGCAGCCAATATGAACTGGAGAAACAGAGGATTAACACACAAGGAGCATCCACTGACCCGCTGTACCCGCTGCTGCCGGAGGGCGGCGGTGGATTTAGTCACCACTTCCGTACCCACTAGCCACATTGCAAACCTACTCAGCCGCCTCAGCACACCACGGGAACTTCCTTCGTTCTCTGGTGACCCAATGGAGTGGCTGTTCTTCAAAACTCCATACCAGGAGTCGACAAACATGTGCAACTTTAGTGAGAGGGAGACCTTATGGCGTCTGAGAAAATGTCGCCGCGGTCCCGCTAAAGAAGCTGTGTCAGCTCTGTTAATTAGTTCTACATCGCCTGAAATAGTCATGTCAACATTAGAACTACAGTTTGGAAACTCGGACATAATTATATCATGAATCCTACAGGACGTGAAAAAGTTAAATCGCAAGATCATCATAAAGACATAGTTAGTACCTTTTAGTGTGAAAATAAGAAACATTGTTGCTTCGGTTCGACAACTCAATCGACCGGAGTACTTAGGTACAAGGTGTTGATGTAGTTAACATGGTGCTAACTAAGTGGCCTACCGTGCTGCTATCAAAGTGGGCAGACTATATTTATCCATTGTTAAAAGAGCAACAAAAGTGCAAGCTAGACATACTAAGTGACTTTTTGAGCGAAGAAGCTATCTATTAAGATAGCTAAGTGTAGTGCCGGTATGATGAACATGCGATGGGACAGTAAATGTAAATATCATGATAACGATCAAACTGAGTTGTGGATCAACTGATAACAAAAGCCGCTTCTGCCGTACATCAAAACACGATTTGACAGACAGGAAAAAGTTCGAAAGATCCTTACGTAGGGATCGGTGATCGTATGTGAAACGCTCCGGGTTCTGTTACAAGTGCCTGTTATGAAAACACGACAGGCAAACGTGTCCGGCCGCCGCGTGGGACGTCGACGGGTGCGCGGAACCCCACCATCGCCTTCTGCATTTTGTGCCGAGTTCGCGGCAAATGATAATAACGTAACAGTGGCGGCGTAACACGAGCAACCCAGTGCGACAACTGAGACTGAAACCAGTGAAACCGTTACTCATGTTAATTTGAACTATAATAAGTGGTCAGTGTTATTAAATGTAGTTGCGATAAACATTCACGGACCCAACCGCATGTTCAGCACGAGCGCGTTACTTGATGACGGCTCGACAGTGTCAATGATATATGCGCTTCATTAGCATCACGCGCCGGAGTGAGCGGCCATAAGCAGGTAATGCGAGTGCGTGGTGCACGGGATAACACTGAACTATTGTGAGATACAGAATTGATGGACTTGACTGTGTCCAATACACTGCGTGAAAAATATAGCCTCAGTGCACGTAGTGTCAATGAACTTAATTTACCTAAACAAAACTTAACGTCAGTGAGATGTGAGAATTATGATTACTTACGCAACCTTAAAGATGTCCTAAGTATTGGTCAAATCAAACCGGAAGTGCTAATCGGGCAGGATAATTGTCATTTAATCTTACCTGTGGAGACAGTGGCAGGCGGACGAAGTGAGCCATGCGCCACCCGTACGGTGCTGGGTAGGTGCCTCCACGGCGTAGGGCCACGTAGACATTCACCAACGCGCATACACCATTCCACGTTCTTCATCACTGAAGACAATGATACAGAGAATACCTCTGTCGACCGCAACCTTCACGATCTAAATGAGGATGTTCGACGTTATTTCTCCGTTGAATCTATGGGAGTTTCTTCTGCTTAACCACGGCCGAACTCTGGACTCGTACCATAATGCGATGTCATGACTAAGAGGCGTCGAGAGGAAGATGAGGTCCAGCGCAGGCTATGCTTCGCGGTACGAGGAACGTATCGAACATTTCGTCTCCAACGACTACGCTACTGAAATAAATAACAAATCTATTACATCTGATCGCTCAAGAAAAATATGGTACTTACCTCACTTCGAGGTCGATAGCTCCAACAAGCAAAAGCTAAGATTGGTGTTTGACGCTGCTGCCGCAACAAATGGAGTATGTTTGAATGACTACATCTTGAAAGGACCCGACTTACTTATTTCGTTATACAGAACAATGCTAAAATTTCGAGAAAACAAAATCGCTGTAACTGGTGACACCAGACATATGTTGCTTAGAATAAAAATTATACAAGAAGACAGGGATGCATTACGATTCTTGTGGAGAGAATCACTGGACAAACCAGTAAAAACTAATGCAATGAGTTCGCTTATATTTGGTGCTAACTGCTCACCCTTCGTAAAAGAATTTATCAAAAATAATAATGCCGAACAGTTTAAATCATCTATGCCAAGCGCTGTGCAAGCTATTTGTAAACAACATTACATGGACGATTATATCGACAGTGTAGAAGACGAAGAAACGACAGTCAAGCTTGTGAATGACGTCACACACATTCATAAACAAGGAGGCTTTGATATAAGAAATTGGACGTGCAACAGTCAATGCGTGTTAAATAAATAGCCACAAGAAAGCCTCCGTTCGACGGACGTACATTCAAGGTCGGACAAACAGAATACGATGGTCAACGTACACTAGGATTAATCTGGAATCCAAAAGACGACACATTAAGTTTCGACGTGTCATTCAAACGTATCCCAACTGTTATTATCACCGGGCTAAAAACGCCTACGAAACGAGAAATGTTAAGCGTTGTGATATCAATATTTGATGTTAACGGCTTTCTATCGCCGTTTACAATTAACGGAAAAATCATTTTGCAAGAGACATGGCAACTTAATATCTGCTGGGATGATCCCGTTAGCGACGAAATCTACGAAAAATGGCAAAAATAGATTTGTTTACTAAAATCACTGCGTGATGTAAGATTGCCGAGACACTATTCAGCAACTACCACTGGAGTGAGCGTGACAGAAAATCAAACCCGCGTGCGGCTATCGTCGCACCTTGAGTCTACGAGTGCTACGATGAGTACAGCGCTACGAGCGTAGCAGACGCTACAAGCTCTACGCGGGGTACGTCGCACGCGCCTAGTAACAGCGACGATAGAAAGACTATCACGCTATGTGGTTATAGGCACCTGTAGATGCATATATTTTGCGACGCTTCAACAAAGGCTTCCTGCGCCGTTCCGTATTGGAACACAGCATTTGAGTCACCTCCGTTAAATCTTTGAACAATTTCACGACACCAATCAACACGACGGAGCTTTAGGGCCTCTGTTAAATTATGACGTATCCACCGGGCACAAAGCTTCCTGACCGCTAAATGTTGATACAAGGGATAGAGTTGTGGTTGATGATGTCCGGTTTTGTAATAATACAAAACACAGGATGTCATCAGAGGATATCTGAAAAGATAACAAAAATAAATCAGTGAATTCCTAAATAGCTAATACGTACATTTATTCATGTGCGCATTGCAATGGTTTAGATTTTTTCACACATCACTGCTTAAAACGTTAAATTCTGTTATAATGGAAATACTTAAGAGAGATTTACAGTTGATGACCCCTTGATTGACCAAACACAGGCATCCTAAATGTTCGTATAAGTCTGGTAAATGACACATTATAAACTTACCGGTTTAGTTTTCAGGAGTAAAACAAGAGTTCAAGACTCACTTAAAAACTAAAATAGAGATACTGAATTGATTTGTAATGGAATATTTCTGAAGGTAGGATGATGAAACATAATTAGGATAATATTTTTTTTTAGTTTATTTACTTTTTCGTACTTCTTTTATTTTCTTTTTTTGAGCCCGTCCATCGTCTACTTCGCGCCTAATTAGTTACATGAGAGTGTTAGCTAGATTTCGACGGGAAAAAAGCTATTGTAGCCTATCTCCGGTCATTTTAGTCGGCAAATTAGTAAAATATCGATATTTTCAATTAATTACTATCATTTAATTGGCATAGTCTGTCGTCTGGCAACATTCAGGTTAAGTTTTAATGGCGGAACTGATATAGATTCAATAAAATAAATATTAATTATGTTTTCCAATGCTAGGGTAAAAGAAATGTTGATAAAAAAAACTGAAACATGTAAAAATACGATTTAATTTTTGAGACGTAAATAGTCTTGACACGGCACCAAAACTAAGGGCCCATAGGTTCCGCCAGGGCCGCGGGTTGTTCGAAAGAGATACTTACCGTGGCCCCTGGCATAGGCAACTGAAGGAACACGGGTGGGTTTTAGTCAGTAAAAGTCTGACACGCCCTTCCGCTCAGCCCAGACCGGGAGAGGTCATTTGATGATTTCCCACCCAAAAAATAAATAAATAAAAGGGCCCATTGGTTGTCATTCTCCTTTTTTCGGTGTTTTGTAACCATTTTGAAACTACAAGTAAACGGCCACCAAGTAATTACTGCGTTTGATTCACCGTCAAAGATTATATTGAGGACAAAAAGACTTGGGATTGAGCTGCTCCAATTTTCACGTACTGAATCTTGTTTTTTATGGTCTATTTCTAATTTTATATTTTTTTCCTTAGAATCCTGCTTTAAATAGCGCCCGTGGTAGTAGATTATTCAATAACCTACTATCACAAATAAAAATGAATTAAATGAATAATCACTATCACAAAGATAATTCACGAATACACCTCTACACACTCCTTCAAGTGGTTTTAATTTTTATAAATCCCTATATCGTGTCGATATTACAATAAACTACCTATGTAAATGTCAGAAAAGTCCGGTAGATATCCTCACCTGCCTTCTGGAGGTAGTTCAACACGTGCAGGACTTTCCTGTTTTCTTGTATCTTCATATATCTTCTCAAGTAGATCAAAACCTTGACAATGAATCGTCTACTCAAACGATCAATACGATAAGTGGGGTAGGTTCTTTAGAAAAACGATGATCCTTAAAAGGAATTCGTAAAACGGAATAAAAACTTTATTTAGGAAAATAGTCCTCTCATTTCAAAAGATTTTTTGTCCGGTCTACTTCATGCTAACTTTAAGCATAAAGTAGGTATTTACTGAAACAGCTAGGCAGCGTGCAAAACTAACGAAAATGTATGAAAACTTTAAGAGAGACATTATTTTGACTGAACGATTAAACTGCGAAAGCAAATATTTACCAGACTGTGTATTACGATATCGCCAACCAATAAGACATCGTTGGGCACGTATTTTAGTACCTAAATTAAATATTTTTTCCTCTTGGTGCACAAAGTTTGATAAGCCTGTTATGAATAATTCATGTTTGCTTTGCCAAGTAGCGCTGAGTCAAATGAAACCGAATTATATTCTAAGTTATTTTACGGTCTAATATAACTTGGCTTTCAACTGATGACGACATAGAAAATGAAGTCGAAAATATTATAATGTAGGAGCTTAACTATAATTTAGGAGCAGCAAAACTGAGGGGGCGAGCCAGGTTTATAACAATCTGTTCCATTTCTATTGTCAAGAGGTCAAATACATAAATACAAGATTCTGCTGCTAGTTTGAAATGCTATTATTGAGGAATATTAATTCAAAACAAAATCTTTTAGGCGTAAGTAGTCACTTATTTAATTAATTAAAATTAAACTAAATTAACTAAAAGTTATAAGTCTTAACAATAACTAAAAGTTCGGTAAGCGTCTGTTGTATAAGTTTCCAAAATTATTTTTAGGAATGCTGTTAATGTTGTTTTTGTCTTCAGCTTGATATTGGGCCAGCAGCATGGGCCAACCTTTTTCTCTGTCCTGGACGTTCGGATTGGCTTCCATCCGTTGTCGTATCTTCGCAGCCTTGGCCACGACCTCAGCATTCAACATGTTCTCCAAATACCGCAGTTTGTGTGGTAAAACAATCTTACAATGCTGAAAGTAGAATTATGAATAAAATTAAATATCATGTACTTTAATACCTACACAAAAAAAAAAAAACAATACCCGTCCTTAGGGCTCCGCCGCGGTCGGTTAAAAATATCAGGCGCTACTAATACGTAATTACGGCATATGACAGCTCGGCTGGCGGTTGGTTTAATGGCTTTGACTCTTTTTGTAAGAGATAATGTATTTTTAATTATAAAAAAATACGTTTGAGGCTATACCTACAAAACCTTGAAGCTGATCTCTATATTACAGCCTAATGATGCTTTGTGTGAACTTGACATTAGATTAATTATTAGAAGTTCAAGCCAAGTAAATTTTTTTTGACAGATAAAGTTAAGAACTATGTTTAATTATGTAGTTATATTCTAGTTTTTCTTAACTGGAATGTTTTTGATGTTCGGAGTAAACTTAGAACTCAATTTGTTGAAATAAGTACTTAAGTAAAAAATACGGATTAATTATAGAGACAGAGCTTATCTTGAAACCGTTCAATTAACCCCATTCTTTATATCTTTTTAAATGTCACCAAAACGCTCGAGATACTCGTAAACTTTTAATGAAAAATGAAATACCTACCAATAACTGTAAAAGCTGCGGTTTTTAAAGTGTACAGACGCCAGAAGGTCAAGCTACCCGAAACTGTCAAATTTTCCCAATCAACCTTGAACCTTAATGCTTTAGCGATAAAGTTGAAAATCTATTAAAGAAATTTGACAAATTGTAGTAGTGATGTGTTGGCGTCTGTACAAGAATATGGGATTTTCATTCTCATCGTCATCTGCCTAAACTTTTCCAATTATGTTTGAGTCGGCTTCCAGTATAACCGAATGCAGCTGAATGCCAGTATTTTACAGGTAGCGACTGCCTATCTGACCTCCACAACCCAGTGACTGGGTAATACAATACCTCTTGGTACGACTGGTTGTCATACTTTCCGGCTTCTGACCACTCGTAAAGACTGTCAAAGATCCACGTATGACAGACGGGACCAACGGCTTAAGGTTTTTAAGCTACGCTTACCGTGGCTGGTCCGTGGATAGGTGACCATCTTTACATACCAAGACCCCTCCGTGCCTCGGATTTTTTATTTTTTAAGTTTAACGGTATATAATAAGAAATCCGATAAGTTGAATCGCACCAAAACTTCGTAATTTTCACCACCATCATTCCCGTGCTCTTATTAACATTTATTCAGCAATCAGTACAACATATCTTCTTCTACCCTTCTCTAGAAGTCTCAGTAGTCTCAGTAGTCTACCCCGTTCTATCCATATCATCTTTCACACACTCCATCCATTGTTTCTTCGCTCTTCCCCCTCTATTCATCCACATTCATACTCAAAACTTAATGTAACATCAAATGAATGAACACCATGTGTGAAAATAAAGCATCATGTGGCGTCCCCATGGGCTCTCATCTCGGCCACTAATGGACTGTAACATAGCAATATTGATCCCTTCCCTATCACTTCACTTCGCTGAGCTCGGGCTCAATAACTCGCACTCGCATTTTACAATTAGGTACAGACGACCGCACGTTGATGGTAACTTTGACCTTGAGCTGGCTTAGCGTAGTAAGCAATATTGCAAATGTAATATAAAAATGGGAACAGGTACCTACTTACTAATGATAATTATTGGTTGGAAGAGTTGCATTCTTCTAAAGCGAGCTTACAAACTATGTTGTAAATACCAATGTAACAACTTACAGAAAATGAAAACATGAAAACTACGAAAATATAAATGTTTGAAGGAAACATCATCTTTTTAAAAACACATTTGTGTCCAAGACCATATTGCTGCAATAAGCGATCAGTGGAGCAATACAACCATAATGTTCACGCTCGTCTAGGTAATCGCAGAATTATTATTTAACAACAGAGTAGGAGGATTCTGCAGCCAATACTTTTCACATAATTCATCACCCAATCGATTCTTATGAAGCTACGTGAGGGGTACGGGATGTACAATGTTTCTTAGCGAAGTGCTACGTTTGCTACGATTTTTTTAGGCGGTTTTATTAATGATGTACCCTGCTACAGCTACAATTACGGGCGTATTGTTTAAAAAAGATTTTATTTATTTATTTACCATTTATGTACACACATATATAAACAGACAATGAAAACAGAACAGAAAAAATGGGTACCTACAGAGGTGATGCTTATTTCATAAGAAATCTCTTCCAGCATACCTGAGATAGGACAATAGATACAGAGATGTAGACAGCGTGTGATAGAGCAAAGGAGATAAAAAATAATACATAGAATAAAAAAAAACAATTCACTTAAAGACTAAACAAGAATTACGAGAATATATTAACATACATACAAATAAACATACATAAATACTTCTAAAATAAATATTTATACATAATTGATGGTAAATCATGTCACCACATTTTTTTAAGGCACAATTTACTCTCTTATTGGTGACTGGGTGCTCCGTAGTAGAGCTCTACGAAAACAACTACTACTAAACTACGAATCATTTCATTAAGACGGTTTAAAGGTTAAACGATTATGATTTTGCTAATTCTGATCTGAATCATCTGGATCATTTATTTGGTAATGAAAATAATATACTTTTATTTCGATTATTTGTTTTGAACTGTGTCGGGAGTAATGGTAATTAAATCTTCCGTAGTGGTGCCGCACAACGCTACGAAATACACCATTTCGTGGATTTAAATAGTTATGCAGTGGGGTTCAGAAGATAGCTCGAGAATCTGCTTAGCACTAAGAAGGTAAAGGGTATAGGCAGATATTTATCTATGTACTTAAACCTACATAGTTTTGAAGGTATGTAAAGCTTCTTTGGTCAGACATACGAAAATATCGAGGGACTTGTCTAGCTTTGCTCATTGTGTTCATCCATATCTTTTGAAATAGGATTTAAGACAAATGTAATGCCTATGACCGCGTGGGACGTTATGAATTGTTTTTTTATCAGTAAGTAATTGTATTTGTAATAAATTAAAAATATAACCTATTTTTCGACATTGGGGACATGTAAGCCAAGAAAGTAATGTCAGGTTATGAAAATAACATATAAATAATATTAATTCAAAGGAATACTAAATAGGTACATATTATCTATCATCTGCAGGAGATTGTAGAGGCATGATTTGTAACAACCTTGTTGTCCAGTCTGGTACTAACTAACATTTTATAGGAAATATTTTTTTTATCACGATGGCTTCTGAATTATACCCAGTGGTAAGTATTAGCAGATATCACTTCTCGATGTTCGAAATGTGAGAACTAATTACAAAGGCGCCTAAATCTTATATCTACATGTTTATGTTGCGGCAAAATATTGGTGTATTGTACGTGATTACGCAAGTCTTTAGAAAATAACGTTTAATCGAATTGTTTTAAATAATCAAAATACTTACACAGTTATTTGAGAAATATAAAACCAGAACTGAGAGCAGCAGAACTCTTAGAATCGCCGTCATGGTCAGTGGGAAACTGTAAACTGATTGGCAAGTAAGCTTTATTGCAAATTTGTTGGCGCTTGTTATCGTTGTTATGTGTTTACAAAACAACATACGAGTTTTGTAAACGAAGCAGTACAACACAATGGCGTACGGTAACGCTTTGTAATATTTTTACTGAGAAACACAATTAGCTAACGGTATTAACGGTATTATATAACTTTGTGCCTTGATTGATTAGGCAACGACTGAATACACTAGGGAGGGCGCCCACGAGCAACTTTTGGCTCCGCAACTAATTTGTCACATTTTTGACCGCGACTTTGAACGCAACTGTCACCCGTCTATTGCTAGCAGTGCAAGTGCGCGCACGGCGACAAAAAAGTTGCCGACTAGCCAGTTGCCACTCAACCGAAAAGACGAGAAGACAGCGCCATAGACAAATAAATGCTGGGCAGTTAAGCTCCTCGTGGGCCACCTTCCCAACAATATGGCCATTGCCACGTTTACTTTTATCAACGTCAAATATTTGTTCACCTCTACTGCCGGAGTAGTTGCCCTAAAATAACGGCTATAGGAACCGACGCCGACGGTGGATTATACTACATAACAGGCAGCTGATCGTACCAATAGCGCAGGCAATTAAATTGTTAACAATTTTAGTTAGTTTAGGGTGTTACATTTTCATTTTAATAGTTTGTTAGTTAATTAAGGGTTGATTTTTCAGTAGTCAGATAACTTTTATTTGAGAAATAAATAGGTTTGACCGGTTTTGTATAGAAAATATGTCAAACTGCCATAATTATTGTTTAGATAAAAGTTATTCGATTATTGAATCATCAGCCCTGAATATGAGTTTACCCGGTGTAAGTACATATTTTTATTCTCTTTAATAAACATCAGTACTGTTTATAAAAGAAACAAAATTGGAGATAGCATCGTCACTGGTTGAAAGATAGATTTACATGAAATATCCCGAAAGTAAAAAGTTCGAAATGTTCTAAGTAAGTACGAAGACGCGGCTTCCATATGGCGATTACAAATAATAAATAATTGAATCCCGTTTTTTATATAATGTACTCTCTAAGTTTATATTAGACACCGCTGAAAAACGGCGAAAACAAACAGCTTAAATTTTTATTTAAACTACCAATTGATTGTGTGTGTGAGACTCCACAGAAGTTGATGATATAACATCAACATTATCTTTATCATTAACCTTTTCGGAATTAATCACAACTATTTCTTGGCATAAATCATATACGAACTTGAATTTTGACGAAAAACCAATTGTTCTCTCTCTTATTAATTTATTATTAGCAACTTTACAGTCAAATAATCCATTATGATGTGTTTTTTCTTGAAACTGGGTAAGTAGGTAATTGATATCAATTATCCTTCGTCCTTGAACGGGTTGAAAATCATCACACCTTGTTTCCACCACGAATGGTTCATTTAAGTCAAAAGCAGCATTCCTGAAACAAAATTGGAAATAAATGCTTGATTCATGCGGTAATCATTTGAAAAAGTTTAAAGATGTTCTCTATGGGGTATTATTTAGCTATTGATATTTCGTCGAAATACCTCTTAAATTACTATTTTTTTATGTTTCCCATGGATTCAAAAAACTAGTAAGCGCGGTATCCGGCGGATCATGCGGCCTTAATATTAGCATAATCGACCTATAACGTTCCTACTGCTGGGTGGAACACAGGCCTCCTCCCTGTGAGAGCGAATAGGCGGTATTCCACCACGTGGGCGTAGATGTCACATGTTTTCGACTTTTTGGTCTCCTTACGATATTTTGGTTCACCGTTTTGAGAACAGTGGTGATGTAATAAATTACACAAAGACACCTTATTACCGTTCCTGGCTGGGTTCAAACTGACGACCTACAACGGTAACACGTTATGCTAACCTTACGGTTAACATTGCGATCGGGCAATTACCCATTGGCTAAAATTCAATATCGTTTAGATCATAGGTTCCCAACGTGGGCGATAACGCCCCCTCGTTTGAGACTTTCAGGGGGCAGTAGAAGACCCAGAGAAAATGATATATCCTGTCTTATGGCTATACTACACGTTTAAATATAATCGTGGCAATAGCTGTTTCAGATTCGCGGTATATGGTAAGTTAAAAAAAATTGGGGGCTCTAGGAAAAAAAATCTCAAAGTGGGCGGTGGGTGGATTCTCGACACAAAGAAAAGAAGAAATTACATTTGTTTCCCTGGTTCGCAAAACGCCAATATACATGGAACATTGCTCTAAGCCTGTCTGGATCAGTCTAGATGTCTTGGCTAGATGATGAACAACGACGTAACTATGTTTATTTATGTGTGTATGTTTGTTGGGTTATATTTAGTACTTAGCGAAACCATAAGGTGAGGAGGAATAATCAGTTGTTCTATCAAAGTAGAACCACCACTACCACACTACTACTACACTTCTACTAGACTATGCCTGAACTATCCTAGTTCAGGCATAGTCTTAGCAATTTAATTAACATTTAAGCAACACTGTATTCATTTTTAATAGCTTGTAATTTTTTAAATAAAAAGTATTAGTATTATTATATAAGTATGTCGGAGTCATTCTTTTCACTATTCGGGACGCCAGCGCCAGGCGGCGCTCGACAGTCTAGCCTGAGTTCGTGCGAGTCAACGAGAGCGAGCAGCGAGGTGAAGCAGCCTGTCTTGCCCATCAGATATTGGGACAACATGTGCTCAGAAACTGTCTCGCGTTCCGTATCTAGTTGTGTCGTGTACCTACAGGGTGTGATTCGCTAGTGTGATTAATTTGTCCGTAAAACCTAATCTAATCTGATTGAACTGCAAACGGTTTTTCTATTCCGCAATATGCAAAAGAACCCATAGTACTCCCACAGTAATTAAAATATGGTGATGATACGAAACAGTACCTCTGTTTCGTTATCATCAGCCATATTTTAATTATCCTTCTCCGTCAAATAAATATATATAGTTAGTGCAAACCGTAACGAGTACTTTCGAGGCGAATTCCAAAATAATGTTAGCAATGTTTTTTCAACAATCACACATTACCTATGGCAGGCGAATGATCAAACGTCAAAAACTTTATTCCAGCATAAATTGAGACAGAATAACTCAGAGCACTTTTGTAAAGGAACATACCCAATGTAGTTTATACCTACATGTATCTATGTACGTTGAATTCTTCCCGACGCGTTGGGGCCGTAAAAAACAATAGAGAGATTAACATAAAGATGATTGGCGGCGTCCTCTGCTGCTGAAATCACCAAACGTGGTACCTACTATCAACTTGGGCGATTGATTTAGCTGTGTCTGTGTGTACTCGTACAACGTCTCAACGGCTACAGTGCACGTTGATACAAAATTGATACCTCTTTGTGTTAACACCTAAAGTTTTTATTTTTGTAAATCCTAAGTAATTTTAATATAAAAAAAGAGGGAAAAAGTATATATTTTTTAAAATAATTTTCCCCCTTAGTCTTATAACAAGCAAATACGTGTTCTGCCTTGGTTAAATAATATTGAACTACATTCGTATCCCTACGAAGTAATTGTTTCAAGAGTGTAATGTAACATACTGAGATAACATATACATTATATATTAGTGCCCTAAGGTATCAATGTTGCTCGCAGGTTTTTAATAAATCTTTTATTCGTCGACTACATAAGTCACTACATGTAACAGCATTTGATGTTAGGGCACAAGAGTTCACCAGACAGAAGCACATTTCATTTTAAAACTATCCTCTCATATGAAGACAGACTGGATAACTGCAACCCTACAAACAACCACTTACGTCCATCACTGCTGTCTACACTATCTGATTATTAAAGGGACTTTACCTAAAGAGTAATGAATAGCAACGAAACCTAACATTTTGTAACTTAAAGATATTACAAAGAGGATTCAATATCCGAAGCTCTGACTGTTGTCTTAAAATTAATTAAGAATATGATAAGAAAAATCTCGAACTGTATTTTATTAATCGATATCACAACGTTGATATTTAGATTCCAGGGGCTATACGAGTAGCAGTAGGTACAACATTAGAGCCTACATCGCTGTATTACGCCGCCTGCATCGAAGGGTCCGGCGACCTTGCAACTAAAAGGTCGACCATCGACCAACTGTTCCACGAGCTTGATGTTTGCTATGTTTTAATAGCTGAATTATCCATTGGCTATCGATCTGCCACCCCTCCTGTTAGGTACAGCCACGTAAACGTTACCTTGCAAACGTAGCGGAATAGGTGTGTTTGTTTTAAAATCAATATCAAGTGCACAATAAAGTTCATATATTATGCATGCATGAGAACATCAGTTTCTTCGTCACCTTGACCGACTTTCTGTTGTATTCGTAATGGCTGGTAATTGGCGTTTGCAAGACGTAGGCCTTTATATGGAACGAACAATTCTGAAAATTCTTCAGAGTCCTGAGAAATATCATAACTTACTCAATATACTCAAATGGACTCAGAGCAAACTGGACGCCCTGAATAGGAGGGGTCCATACGCTGCTGACCGCATATCGAATGCATCACCCACGGTTATCGATAATGACTATGAAGCGGTATATCGTGTGAAAGTGTGGAGGTCGAGGCTTTTTAAATGCCAAGATCCTCCACAATCGCGAAATATGCAGTCTCAGGGAATATTTCCTAGATACCGACGTGGGGATGCATCGAGATGTAGTCACTGTGGACAAGGGCCTCACCCCACTCTCCTTACTAAGAAAGAGAACTGGCGCAAGAACACACAACCACTAATGATCGCATGGAGGTATGGCAGAGTAAGAAGCTTCACGGACGCTTTTTCCAGGCCCAACATGGACCCGATGTAGATTTACTAGCGTCCGTAGCCTGGCTGCGTTTCGGTGACATGTTTGGAGAAACCGAAGGTTTTGTCTATGCAATTGTGGACATTTATGTATTAATAGCTGAATTATCCATTGGCTATCGATCTTCCACCCCTCCTGTGTGGTACAGCCACGTAAACGTTACCTTGCAAACGTAGCGGAATAAGTACATATGTATGTTTTAAAATCAATATTAAGTGCACAATATAGTTCATATATATTATGCATGCATGACTACTTCAGTTTCTTCGTCGCCTTGACCAACTTTCTGTTGTATTCGTAATAGCTGGTAAGCGGCGTTTGCAAGACGTAGGCTTTTATATGGAACGAACAATCCTGAAAATATTAAACCGGCTTCATCGTCATCATCACCAGCAGGCTACAGCAGTCCACTGCATGTCAAAACCTGCGAATTTCTGCAAAAGATATAAAATGTACCTATGATGAAATTACAGATTTTTACAATTTTGAGCTATATTGTGTGGATGCTTGCATTCGTATCTAGAAAAAAATAAGAGAGATCCTTTGCAGAGCAGAGTTGCAATTCTTTCTGTCTCCGGCCTCGCTGACCTGTAGCATACGCCTTCCAAAGGTTCTGGACCCCAGGGTCCTGAGAAATATCATAACTTACTCAATATACTCAAATGGACTCACACCAAACTCGACGCCCTGAATAGGAGGGTCCATACGCTGCTGACCGCATATCGAATGCATCACCCACGGTTATCGATAATGACTATGAGGCGGTATATCGAGTGAAAGTGTGGAAGGTCGAGGCTTTTTAAACGCCAAGACCCTCCAGAATCGCGAAATATGCAGTCTCAGGGAATATTTCCTAGATACCCACTTGGGGATGCATCGAGATGTAGTCACGGTGGACAAGGGCCTCACCCCGTTCTCCTTGCTAAGAATGAGAACTAGCGCAAGAACACACAACCACTAATGATCGTATGGAGGTATGGCAGAGTAAGAAGCTTTTTCCGGGCCCTACATGGAGCCGATGTAGATTTACTAGCTTCCGTAGCCTGGCTGCGTTTCAGTGACTTGTTAGGAGAAACCGAAGGTTTTGTCTGTGCAATTATGGACATTTATGTACAGTTATATATTTTAGTGATATTTATTTTTGAATTATGTAAGGTAAACATACTTCAACTACTTCTACTACTCTCTCTCTCTCTCTCTACTACTTCTTCTATACTTCTTTGTAAGGCAAACATCGTGAGGAAACCGGCGTGTCTTAGAACCATAAATGGTTAAATAAATAAATATAAATAAATATTGTGCTTATAGCTTGAATAAAGTGAGCAGAGGTTAAATAGGTTATCATTATTTCTTAGGACAAACAAAGATCAAGCAATGCTAATACAGTGTTCGTGCCTATGGTTCAACCGGAAAGATAATACACTAATGATGAATATAGGTTGAGATCACAATACTATAAATAATGATGTTGTAGCTATTCTCTGGAAAATAGACATTATTGTTATAGAAGGATTCTTCCTGCTATGGTTTTATAATTTGAAATGAACATTTCCATTTCGTCAAAATAGTGCTAATTGATGCCCGTGATCTGTGAATCGAGGTCTAATTAAATTAGTGAATGGTGCGAACATTATCAAATGAATTTACGCAACCTATAGCCACAGTTCATTGCTAGTCTTACAAGTCATAGGCTTCTCCAACATTTGGTCTTCCGCATCCGATTCGAACTATCTGCTCTACAATAAGTTTTTTTCAAAGTTATGTATGTTACTTTTAATCTTGATTTCAGCTTACTTTTAGAAAACGTATTAAGCTAAAAAAAGAGCCAGCATGAATGAATACGATTTTGAATGTCCTCTTCTGACCATGCAAGTCATATACTGGGGCAATGCCACTAATAGGGACTTAGTGTTCAAAGCGCAAAAAAGGTGTGTACGTGCGATTGCTAGTATCCGTGTTCCTGATTCATGTGAAATTTCAAAGAATTTAAAATATTTCCCTTCCTTGCCAAAATATTGACCATGCGTTGGTGTAAGTCTTTTAAGACGTACATCATCTCGCCTGAGTCTGTTACGTCTTGTATGTTTTTGAAAGGCATACTGCTGTTAATGATGAAGTTTAATTGATCCATTTCCGATATCAAAATGTCCGGGCTCATATCAATTCGGTAATCATTTCAATAGCTCTCCAAAGTATTAAGCTTCCGCTTAAAGTAGTCTACTATTTTCCTATCAGCACTATCCTTCTTCAGTTAATGCCAAGCTTTATGATGCTATTATAGATCATCGATTGCGTTTCAATGAGTTCCGACATTGTTATTCGCTGTTAAAACGCTTATTCATCGCATCTCTCCCAATGTGCCGATAACTTTTTAAACACTTCTTCAAGAACGCTGTCAAAAAGTTTAGTTGAAAGCGGGTCTCCTTGTTTTACGCCTTTTTCGATACAGAATGATGGTCCGGCTGTTTGTAATGCAATTGAAGCAGTGCTGTGTAAATAAATACGTTACGAAGTAGGTTGATGTAGGTGGGATACATTTCTTGGTTGTTGTAGTATCGTGTGTCAGACTATCGAAATCTTTCAAGTAGTCGATGAAGGCAAGATAAGATTGGTATATTGAACTCTTAATATTTTTTGATTATTTGGTTTACTTATTGCATGTAGATGGTCAGTAGTGGAGAGGCCTGGTCGAAAGCCAACTTGTTGTGGAGGTTGGTGTTGGTCCAATTGGGGCGAGACACGATTATCTATGACTTTAATTAATTCTAGTATAGGTTCGATGTGATGCATTCTTTCCCTATGGATTCACTGAGGTGCTATGAGAGAGTATGCGAATATGGGTGTCCATAACTCACCTGGCTACTATGGCATAAGCCGCTTGTATGGTGCCCACACACTTCGCTTGGTAGACCGTGTTGAGCATTCCCAGCGGGCTGGATATGGTCAGGTTTTTGATCTGTCAGTGTAAACTCTCATCTCTTTCGGGCCTGAGTAGTCACACTGTATAACTGCTGCAGCTTTTCGAGGTCTCTTTGGGCTCAAGTCTGTTCTGGGCCACCAGACTAGTGAGCCGTTTGTAATAACTGGTCGGAAGACTGTGGTGTATAGTGACCCTGGGGCTAATACTCCAATTCTGGCCAAGTATTCGCTTGCACTGCCTCAGGAATATGTTGGCTTTTGTTAAAAAAGATCTGCCAATAGTGTCAATGACATTTCGCTTCATGTTACTTCAACTAAGTTTTGCAGTGTATCTAGTTAAGTGCTAATTAACTTATTTACCTATCTTATTAAAAACCGGCCAAGTGCGAGTCAGACTCGTGCACGAAGGGGTCCGTACCATTATCGCTGTTTCGTCTGCTGTATGGGAGCCTCCCTTAAATATTTATTTTATTTTAATTTAATTATTTATTTTTAAAGTGAATATACAACTAAATATTCTGTGAATATTTCAAGCGTCTAGCTGTTACCGTTATTAATATCGAGCAAAAAAAAAGCAAACAAAGCACGTTTGTTATATGGGAGCCCCACTTAAATATTTATTTTATTCTGTTTTTAGTATTGTTTCTTATAGCGGCAAGAGAAATACATCATCTTTGAAAACTTCAACTGTCTAGCTATCACGGTTCATGAGATACAGCCTGGTGACAGACAGACAGACGGACAGCGGAGTCTTAGTAATAGGGTCCCGTTTTTACCCTTTGGGTTCGGAACCCTAATAATTACTTTTTAATTGCTAGAGGAACCCGAGAATTAGTCCCAGAAAATTAACTTAGTGCGTATCTACCTAACTAGTTTTAAATCAGTTTCAATAGTAGGAATAAGTAAAATACTTATATTGTCAATATTCTCATACTTACACTGGGTTTCGACGTCAGGTTTTAATTATAATTATGACGACGTTGCATCGTAAAACGAAAAAAAATCAAATCATAATTAATTCCCTTATGAGCCTGCCAGCGTAATATCCGCAGAGAAGCCGCCAGGGATCAGATAATTCGATTATTATCCGCCTGAATGGGTACAAAATACTAACTCAAGTGTTTGCCCTACAAACAACTAAAGTTGGTTCTTGAGGATGTAATTAAGGTTATTTATTTTATTTTACCATTTATGTACACACATATACACATATACACATACACACATATAAAAGTCAAGAAAGAACCAGAACAGAAAAATAGGTACAACGTTGATGCTTATTTCATAAGAAATCTCTTCCAGCATACCTGTGATAGGAAAGTATAGACGTAGACAGCGTTCACTGTATAAAACAAAACAAATACATAATATGAGAATCTACTTACATACATACAAATAAACAGACATACATACTATACTATACCTTTATAAATTTCGGTACCTACGTTGTGCGTCGGATGATGTTGTTCAAACGATTCTTTTATTTTATTTCAAATAAAACATCGTGATAAAAAGGGTATGTACATTTATGATCATTTTTATACTGACTCAGTGGTAAAGTAGGTAGTAGTAGTTACCTAATCAGTAACTGATTGGAGGTTTAATTCTGGCCCACCAATAGCCAACGGAATCCTAAGGATTATCTTTGAGAGGCCAGACTCTACAGTGCTGGGAGATTCATCCAGCTGCATGACTGTGACGAGATGACACTAGTACCTACTTACTGTGATTTTTATTTTTTGATTTGACTTATTTTATGATTTGTATTTTGAATATTATGAATGATGTTTTGTTTGATTTTAGTATTGACTAACATAGTTTTTAAACTTTTGTTACCAACAAATATGGACATATGTTAGAAGTAAATGGATTTATTTAATTAAGGGCTGATTTTTCAATCATCTGATAACTTTATTCTAGGAATAATTTTGAAATCTTTACAGTTACTTCATACAAAAGCTGTCAAACTTCAATTTTGTTCCTCGAATAAAAGTTATCTGGCGATGGAATGTGTCGTCAGGTGATGATTACGCAGTATTAAAGATAAACCGATCTTATCGTTCTGTAGGTTTCGTGGTCCTCCTGGACGGCGCATGAAGTCTCCAGACTCCAGGTCATCATCATCTGCCTAGGCTTTTCCCAACTATGTTGTGGTCGGCTTCCAGTCTAACCGGATGCCGCTGAGTACCAATATTTTACATGGAGCGACTGCCTATCTGAACACAACCCAGTTACTAGGTAATACGAAACCTCTTGATAGGCTACAGTCTCCAAGTATCGATAGTAAATTATTTGAATGGCAGAACGACTAACATGAAGTTGTACACTTACGATTCACTGCCCAGACGTGCAAATGAGCAGTTTGCGCGGCTCACTAATTTGAAAAAAATATTTGGCACTCTAGGATGACTTAAATTTATAAGTACACTCTTTAACAAAGTTTAGCTTGGCCGAATCAAAGTTAAGATATTTTACTCAAAAATGTTTGTAATGTGGTCATTATTTTCAAAACCTTCTTTGAGCAAAGTCGACCTTTCCGCGCTACTTGAATAGGCGCCAGCAAAGTTGTATGGAATTTCATTGCTGGTGAGTTTTAGCCACCAGCAATTTAATTTCAAAATTCATTGTTGTCGAGTTTTGTTTCAAATATATGTGTAGTCACGTGCAAAAAGGTTTTATTATTTTTAGGTTTTATTTAGAATTTGGCTGTATGTATTTGATGACTGGAAAATCCCAGGAAGAAACAAAAGCGCGGCGCTGTGAATTTTTTTGGAATTCTCAATATTGTTTTCCATAAATTTTCGTGACATTTAAAATAAAATTATAAAAAAGCTGGTTTTTTAAAAAGGTTTTTAAGAAACCAGCTTTTTTATAATTTTATGAGTAATTTTTAGTATTAGAATTTGTTTAAATATCATTCTGTTCAATCACTTGAAAGATACTTGTACCTAACGACAAATCCAATGAACCCAAACACGCATTTATACAAGTCATTGATGAAACCAACCGAGTTGCACTATAGGTACAAGTCGTGTGATACTTTAGAACGGGTTATCATAATTGAATGCGTTTACAAAATTACGTGCCTGTGCTGTTGACCGCTGAAGAGGTTCCTCGTCTGGTGTCAATCTTGGGTGCAGCACCCATGTCATGGTGCACTTTAGAACGGACTAACATAATTAAATGCGTATATAATTTCGTATCTTTACTGTTAACCGTTGAGGAGTTCCCTCGTCCAGATGAGGGAACTCCTCAACGGCTAACAGTAAAGATGCTTGCAGGCTTGACTCCAGAGCCAAGCCTGGGTGCAGCAGCCAGGTCATGGTGGACTTTAGAACGGACTATCATAAATAATTGTGCATATAAAATTTTGTGTTTCTGCTATTGACCGCTGAGGAGGTTTCTCGTCTGGATCCAATCCTGGGTGGAGCAGTCATGTCATGGTAAACTTTAGAACTTACTATATCATAATAAAATGCTTATATACAATTCTGTCTTTACTGTTAACCGTTGAGGAGCTCCCTCGTCTGGGGCCAATCCTGGGTGCCGTAGCCAGATCATGGTGGATTTTAGAAAGGACTGTCATAATTACATGCGTGTACTATATTTTGTGTGTGTACCGTTGACATTTATTCTACACCGTGGACTGGCTCCAGTGAAGGAAACTAGGGTGTAGAATCAACATATAAAATTTCAACTCCGTAGGTTCAGAGGAAGAGTGATTTTAATTCAGCTTGCAAGATTTGACCCGAACATACATAATATAATATTATGTATATTATGTATTATTATGTATTATTACATAGTAATATTATGTATTACATACAAAAATTGCAAGTTAAATAAAAGCTTGTAAAAATGAACTTTTCAAGCGACGAATCCTCCAATTCAATGTGACATTCAAAAGGAGGCGAAATTAGTCTTATTAATAATTATTATTTAATTAAAGGAAAAATACAAACTTGCCCACGAAAAGTTTGAACAATGGAAAATCGACGAAACGTCTTTATCGTAAAACGTTTTCCTAGCTTATTTCAACGACCTTTCAAAGAAAATGCAGCCCTCATCTCTCTGGAATATTTAATCGATGCTGAAGTGCACGATTATGGTAAAGCACCATTTGAACATAAAATACTATCAGACGGATATAAGTGTAAAAATCAAAAGTCTTGATAGGATAACTCTAAAACCAATATAGATCTAACCTTCGTCATCCGTGACACCTCATTTGCAGTGGTACAGAAATATCAAACACTTCGTCCCGTTGATGTAAAAACAGACAGATTTTTTCTCAAGTATAGAACTGCAAATGTACAAAACAAACAATAGGAAGGCACAAAATTGCACGAATGCCCCAAAATATTTCGACAACAAACTTGCCCAAACCAAATCAATTTACAGGTCATTGTTTCCGGCGATCATCAGTCGCTCTGCTTGCTGATACTGGCGCCAACCATAATAACACTGAAACGGCATGGCGAATGGAAATCTGACAAAGTGGCCGAAAGTTACGTAGAAGAATCAGTCGCAAATAAAAGTAACACAACAAATCAAATCATAAAAAGTATAAAATTGAACCAACAAAGTCTCATGAAGAAGCTTCCATATCTGCACAAGAGCCTTTTGAATCATCAACCGCTGGAGAGAAGGCAATCCGTGATGAAGAAATGAGCAACAATCAAACACCACACTAGGATTGTCACAAACTATAAGTAATATAAACCCTGGAAAGGCGGTCCTGAATTTGAATTATTCCGATCTGTCACCCTGATTTGTTCCTTTAGGGGGAGAGATCGGAAAAAAAGTTTGATCTATCCTGTTAGCAACGAGGGGACAGTTCGAACTCTATTAATTCCTATTTGTCCCCATAACACTGATAGGTGGACAGATAGGAGTTAATAAGGTTCCTCGCATTGTTTGAGTAAAGCACTAAGTATACAAGTCTTGGTCCGCAATGACTGCGTTGCTGGCCACGCTATGATGGCCTCGAACTTTGCGTAGCTACGCTCTCAGCCTTCAAACTTGGTCATCATTGCAGCCTTTGCTGTCCGCGCTGTATTGGGCTTGAGCTGCGCAACGCTGTGGTTTCGGCCATCATCAACGTTGTCAGCTACGCAGACTTACAGGCCGTGGCAGTAATCTACTAATAATATATTATGGAATATTTCGGCGCAATATTTTAGTTTTTTAGTGTCGATGCGGAGCATAGTACCTATGTTGGGTGAAGGGAGTGCTTGGAACCAGAGCCCCTAGTCCCACTCACCCACAGCCAGCAGGCGGGCACGCTCAGCAGTATTGTTGGATGTATTAATAAGTTTATTCCGTACCAACCTGCAGAGCGGCTCATCCCACTGTCTCTGGGAAGATGGTTTTACGGGCCGATCTGTATCCGGGCAAGCCGCTTTCCAGGCGTTCACCGCGTCGGTCAAGCAAGGTACTTCAGAGTCAACCAGGCAGGCAGGGGGCTAAAATTGTCCCAATCAACTTTTCGGTGCTGTGGACAGAGGACAGGAACGCCGGTAAGCTAATACTGGTAATTTTGCGGACGCCGAGGCCACCAAAACCTTCGTCCTCCTCCGTCCTTGTATAATAATTTGGAGGGGTGCCTGTAGCACTGCCACATAAAACCATTTTAAATTTCGGGTAGTTCCTTTTTGACTTCAGCCAACAAAGTGTCCCTGTTCACAGAGTTAAAGGCGTTCTTAACGTCAACCTTGAGGATGACCTCACCTTTGTTGGACTTTAACAATGTGCAATAATTCAGTTACACATTGTATAATAAATGCCGGGTATAGTAATCCACACATACATAACATATACAAAATACAAACCACCATTTTAAAATCAAAATAAGTAAGTAAGTTCCAAGAAAAGTAAATGTCCATTTACGTCACGCGGTGTTCGTTTTTCCACCCCAAGGTACTATTGATACTAGGAAATATAAAATTATAGTTACATTTAAACTGCGTAGATACAAGCCTGACTAGCCTACTTCTTTTTTATTAGGTTTTCGTACAATTAAAGGAAAAAACGAAACCCTTATAAGATCACTTTGTTGTCCGTCTGTCTGTATGTCAGTCTATCAAGACCCTTTTTCTCAGAATGCGTGGAGGTATCAAGTTGAAATTAATATCTTATAGACCGATCCAAGGGACCGTAGGCCTACGAGCGCTATCAAGCTTCTCCAAGACAACGCAATAAAAAATACGGCCATTTATGCGACATATTTAGACACTCGCAAATAAATCAAAACCTAAGTATAAGGTATTTCCCGTTGACATAGAATCATTAAATTTGACAAGAAGCAAGGTCTCACAGAACAAGAAAAGGAAAAAGTTCCGCAAATCGTTAATTTGTAGTTTTATCACACAAAAATATTTTTTTGCGATTACCAAAATTACATTTGCAGTTGGAGAATTGACCGTGACGTATATGGATGTATGGGAGAAAATTATTTCAACTACGAAGTCAAGTTTGTTCTTGGGATAAATTCATCCCACCTACGGAACCCTTCATTGGGCGTGGCCCGACACGCACTTGGCCGGTTGTATAACATTTTTAGGTATTCTCAAACAGTCTGCAACTGCGGATACCAGGGCCCGTATTCCCGTAATTTAAAACGTTCACTGTACGGTGCAACCGCACATTCTGCAATTCAGCAGTTCACGCCACACATTCATTTCAACTAATAATAATTAGTTCAGTTCGCGTTGGGCTATCAAGTCAGCCAGGCGTTCTCGTTACAGCCAACACGGGCCGCGTCACTCACTTCATTTCCACACCATCAGTCCATTAAGCTCATTTTACCTTTAAGTACCTTTGAGACAATACAGTAGTGTTTTAATACTTACCTTCTTTTATTCCATTCATCTCTCATCTAAAAGTAATGTATGGTCTAGCAAGGGATCGTACATTCACAATCTAGTCGCAGTCTCATCTCGGCGACAAACAAATGTCAAAAACTTGTCTAAATGGAGGGAAATTAGACGTATTTTTGACAGATTAGAGACTGAGATCAGACTGTGAACGTTCTTAAATTTACGAGAATTACCCGTCTGAGATCATTAAAACAGTTTTCATTGCCGTAGATAGCAGCATTGATGATGAGGTTTTCAATTTTGCGCCATTATGGTTTCCATATTCTGTTTCATAGCCAGCCCTGGCTCCGACGGCGCTCTGTCTTGAAAGGCCTATAAGAATTCGTCACACAAGTAAATCAAAGGAAAAAAGAATATTTATCGTGCCGACTTCCTTTTCCTTCTATTAATCAGCGTTGTGTACGAAAATTTATGAACTTTTTTTGTCGGAATTAAACATTAAGCGCTTTTTAGAAATAAGATGCGATTTATGATGTGACGTAATTAACTGGCTCCCAAAACCTTGAAGGAGGGGGTTTCTGAATAGGGTAGTTGCCTGGGTAAAAAAATAATTAATATATTTAGTCCGTCAGTTAGATTATCGGAAAATAATGGACACGTATTGTTTCTTTTGTCACTCAAACAGAAGATTACAAAGATAAAGCGCGTCAAAATTTGGGAGTGGGGTGTCGTGACGTCACTTCCTTGCAAAAGTGTCGCAAGCAAGTGACGTCACGCGGAACTTTAACGGGCGATATCTTCATCATTTTTTATATAATTGACAAAAGAAAAAATACATACGGTTCAATATTTTTTGATAATCTAACTGACGGACTTAATAGATTTTTTTTAGGAAAATAGCCTATTTGATGCTTAGAGTTTCGTTTTATTTATAAAAGTGTCTGCATCATGTAGGTAAGTTAAATTTTAACTACGTCTTCAGAGATATGTGGTGGCACAGTGGTGACTGCCGCGACTTACAAGGTCGTGAGTTCGATCCCAAGCAGGCAATTTACTTTGTGTAAATTATTTCATCACCACTGCTCTCAAAACGGTGAAGGAAAACATCGTGAGGAAACCGGCATGTCTTAGAACCAAAAATTCAAAGACATGTGACATCCGCCAACCCGCACTGGGCCCGCGTGGTGGATTATAGCCCACTCCCTCTCACAGAGAGAAGGCCTGTGTCCCAGCAGTGGAAACATTATAGGTTAAGCCTATAATGTTTGTGCTTTAGAGATATCAAGGTTCTCGAGTTATTAAGCGTACAGAAGATTGACCGACTTTATTTTCATTAATGTTACGGCACTTATTGAAACGCGTGAAAATACACACAAATATATGTATTTCTGCGTCCTGTCAAATACTCAAGGCTTGTTGTATTCAGTGGCTCTACATTCGTAAAACGCGTGTGTCGTGACGTCATGAGAAGGGAGTACCTATTATCCGTCGACACCACTGACAACAAACGACGCCACTGCGGCCGCTTGCGACAAACCGAAATACTACACGCGACTGATGTAGCCGGTCATTTTTTACGTCCTCATAGCTAGGATTTGCAAAACTTCACAGTAAAGTTTCGGTAGTGGTTGGCAGTTTTGGTAACGCAACAATTCTGACAATATTAATAATTCTGTGAAATCCCGCAAACATGTGCCTAATTGTAAAGTTCCTAAACTATACGCCGCTGTACTTTATGTGTAGCTAAAATGTAGGTAGCGTTGACTCTACCTACATTTTAGGTATCTAATCAGGGTACCTACTTTATAAAAGCCATTCGAGATTGTCTTCGTTGGTTTAAATATACCTGTGAGTCATTGATCATATTTCATTGATAATGAAGTGTTTTGTGAAAGGAATGATTCTCAGTATTGGTGCGATTTCTTAGGGAGCGGAGACATCTAAGACGTGTCGGGGAGGTTTACTAAACCCAACATTTAGGACAAGGGGCGGGCGGCAACTTACACCTAGAGATGGGACACGAGATAATCATCGAGCCGATTCAATTTCGCGCAGGTTGGCACACGTGTTTTTGTAATAAAATAGACACACGTATTTTTTCTTTAGTAAGTACTTAAGTACCTATTGATATCTATCTGAATAGAAGTGTGAGTTTGACCAGTTTTATACTACATTCTTTAAGGATAAAGAAATCGCGAAAAAGAATCTGGTGGTCTAATACATTTATTTTCGCGTTTTCAGGGTTGGTAAAATTTATTCATAATGATGAGTACGTATAATAAACCCCTTAAAAGGTTTTATGAATTCAATAATATTGCTTTGAAAACCAACGATATAAATTATAACTAACCACATAAAATTACTTCAAAAATTATGTCTGGATACCAACTCAATTAAACACAAAACACTATACAAAACTTGGCGTACTTACCTACTCATAAATTTATGGGGCTCTGGAGATCATAAAGTTGGTTAAAGATAAAAGTATAAACAGTATAACTAGGTATGGAGTTACGGAAGGTATGGTCGGCAAGGTGTCGGTTGAAATGGCAAGTAATATATTGCCAAGCGGCGGAAGTGCGCACGTCACTAGCGGATAGCTAGCGAGGCGCGAGCTACCGAAATCCGAAACCCGAAGAAAGGACTAGTCGTCCGTCGCAGCTAGGGTGGAAAGGTCGCGTCCCGCGCTCTGTGCTCACTTCTAACCAAGCTCGCGCTTCGAACACGCGGCATTAAGCCGCTAACCATCTAAATAATATCTCCGTAAATTAAAAAAAAATACCAAAACTCTACCACTTTAAATTCGTCATAAAATAGTTCCATCCCAATTTTCGCGAGTTTTTCGTGTCGAAAGAAAGTTAAACTGCTAATAAACTTAGAAGTTACTGTCAAATAATATTTGATAACTATTATGATCTTCAAATTTGATCCTGAGCTGCAGTCTGTCCATCACTGTCTATATTAAAGAAGGTAAGATTTCGACTTACTTCATTAAAACTTGGAAGTTCGCAATTTGTTTGACCGGTGTTTGACATACTTTTATCGTAACTTTTCCCCGGTATTTATAGATGAATATTCAATACACTGAACTACAAAATATTACTCTACTACACTATTTTGCGGCAGTATTAATTGGGTAAACATTCTTTTGTCTTAGTAAATCCTTTAAAAAAAAAATTCCAATATTTTTTTAAGATGGGGTTTCGCTAACGTATTTGCTGTGCGGATTTGCGATATTTTTTTATTTATTACCATGGCATTTGTTTACCTTGTATGTTGTTAATGTAGCACATTCGTAACCTTTCCCAATAACTGCTTACTTACGCGCTACGCTGTAGCAACAAGTTTGATACTTTCTGGACAAATGTGTATACATTTTTCAATTCGTTTCAGAAGAAAAGAGTTTGTTTTTGATTGAAAATTATATACCCTACGCCTAGCGACCTTGTAAGAAATGAAAAGCTAACGCAATATTCAATTCATTTTTGTGTGATTAAATCTGTTTTTTTTTTCATTTCAAACTAAACAAAGCTTCAGTTATAGCCGAAACAAGAAATGTTCAGCACCATTGGATAACAAACAGGATCGTTTAGTGACGGAAAAAGCCTGTGGATTAAATTATTTTAAAAGCGTTGTCAAAGCATATTTTTTGACGTTTTCGTTTGTCAATCAACTGCAGGGCTTAGACAAAAGATACCAATTAGAGGAAATCGGATTCCGACTGGGTTAAAAAATAATGATATAATAATGCCAGCTTCTGATGACTAGCAAATTCAAATTTGGTTTTCCCTGATTATTGGTTCCACATAATTAGAATTTAAATAGGTAGATATAACATTTAAATACTTGTGTTCTTTTTGGCCTTTTAAAAACTATAATTTCGGTATTAATGAATTATTATTGGTTAACACTTATGTTGTATGTTGTAATCATAATTATAGGATGTGATAAACCACCTTCACTCATTGAAAGCACCTCCATATTAAAGGTTTGCTCCTCATTCGTCATACAGGTTTGCTGTGCACACGCAAAACTTTTGAATTACAATAATAATTAAATAATTTTAAACTTGACGATAAATAATGACTTATTAGATTGGCGTTTCTCGGAATAGGTGTACATTTTTGCATGAATATTCATTGTTTAGTCTAAGAATAATTAAACAAGACTGTGTTCGCATAGACAATTGGGAAAACATAATTTGCGCCCACACAGGTAAAACTGACAACCGTTCTGCGTTCAGAAGTGTATGCAAATATATTTTCATTGCTAGTTCACAGGCACTCTAGACTTTGTGCCATGAAAGGATTGCTCCTTCCAGAAATTGTATGAAACACAAAGTCTTCCATTGAACTGAGTGGTTATGTGCCGCTTTTGGAATCACCCCAAACAGATAAACATAATATACTGATACGGCCGCCCTCAGGTAGGGCCGATAACATTTTCGCTTTGTCCGCGCCAATGCTATTACCCCCTCATCCCTAACTGATTCCGCAAAAAGGCCAAGCGTGCTAATTTCCGACCTCCGAAGATTAGTAAGGTCAACATATTTTTCTAAAGTGGTACTCAATAAGGGTTTAGTGCTCTGGAACGAAAATGTTAGCGCTGAAAATGAACTCTCTGACGCCATTACATCATTCTCTTTGTCCTTCTGTGGTAATGGTTTGACTGGTGGGCCGTTTCTGCCTAATCTCTGCAACGGAACTGTGCGTACGGTTTTACTGTAAAATGTACATTTTTTCATAGGTCGCGATTCATAAGAAGATAGTTTTTATTTCATAGGTACGCAGAAAATAAAACAAAATAATGCAAGTGAATTCTATAATTATATATATAAACCGATTAGGCGAAGGTAGACGTTTCAGCCTATCACACAGCCAAGGCCTGGCTGTTTGAGCAAGTTAATACGATCACCGGCTGTCCAGTGGATCATATATTTGGGATTTAAAGCAGAAGCTTGTTAAACACGTCCTTAGTAAAAAAGAGTAATTGCATGTTGTGTTTACCTGTAATTGGGTGTGCAGTAGAACTAAGATCTATTGTTATGTATTTTCTATGTATGTATCGCTGTAACATCTGTTGGTAAACCATAATAAATAAAATAAAAATAAAAAACACAGTCTTTAAGAAAATTTTCAGATACAAGAAGCTCTCAGTATTAAGATTTATGAGTTCCATTCCTTATTAATTTCGGTATGTAGCTTCACGTACTTGTATGCATAGATCGTGAACATCCTTTACAGAATACCTTTGTTCATTCCATCGCTGACGTTTCTACTACTAAGTGTGGACGTTCTAATAAGTACCTACTCTTAAGAATGTTACGCATCTTTTTGGAAACACCAAGTCTTTTTTTACGACGTCCTTCCGACGACTTATTATCAATACTACATATTTCTTTTTCATTTTATGCTAGTACAAAACCTTCTTCCAGTCATTGTTTTCGCCCAAATCATTGTTGCATTAGGCCTTTATCTGGTATTGACATTTTTTGTGACGAGCTCAGTCCATCAAGCTGGCGTGGGTAGTTCAAATATGCCTGTCAAAAAAATCGGATATTCGTTCATCTTTTCTTTGAATGCCAATCTTTTTGTCTTCATTTCTACTTATATTGACATAGCATAGTTTTGAGCATGTGACTGTCTGAAATCCGGTACAGTACCTATCAGCTGGTTTTGTAATACACATGGGAGCTTTGTGGTTTTTGGTCCATTTTTTTTATTTTGTATTTCTAAGTTTTTGGAACGAAGTTCTTTAACGGAACTTATTACTCTAGAGTGTTTTCATCGTTTTACAATTTGCTTTATTTCCATATCGGATAACGATGTTCCGCGTAAAAATATAAATGTAAAAGCATACTTCGCGGCTAACAAAAACGCTCTAGTTTAATTATTGAAGAAATCCGATGATAGGTAATTAAAATAATTGGAAAAAATAAGGATAGGTATTCCATGATGTTAAATAAATCAATAAATATTCCAGTTAAATAAATCAATACGTATTCTGTTCGAAATCATTAGGATGTGTACAGACTGATCCAAGACTACACTGACACTTGTGTGAGAGTGGGTGTCCGTGTGTGGGTGAGTCATTATTGTTTTCATTAGGCATACTTAAGGCGGTTTGATAGTCAATCTTGACTCAATCTGAGTTTCATACTACCCATGAAACGTTTAAATGCGCGTTGTTAGCTACTTGCATTTAAAACCAGCCTGTATCTACATAAAATACATAATCAGCCTATACCTAATGCACAGCCTGCATCTATTTTTATTTTTTTAAGTCATAATTCGGATTCAGTTTCGGAGGATTTGAAATTCAGCGATTTGGTCGTTTGCCCCGGTCGGGCAACAAAAACTTAGGGCTGAGCAGTTGAACACTGTATAATGTGACGCTGAACAGAATAAAGCCGACCAGATTATAAAATGTACTAATTATCTAGAGGAGTTGTTGCAATACTTTTCAGGTTTTATTCTACGCAGATTCTTCGTAATGAGATAGGTAGTTTCGTTTTAAAAATGCTGTTTGTTTTTACCTACATAGCCAAATAATATCAATAAAGGAGTTTGCTAATCCTAATAGTTAGTGTACACTAACTATTTGTGTTTAAATGAGATTTGAAGCTTTTTTTTTTTTTTTTTTCGTTTTGTGTTTTTACTTGTCATGCTATGCGTTTTTAGAAGTTGAAGCAAAATATTTGCAATCATATGTACAAAATAAGAAAAAGTCTTAGATACTTTGTGTACAAGTAATATTCGTCTAATTGGTAGAACCAAGCCTGGAGAAATAATTTGCGAAGTATTTTGGCCAGAACAGCTTAACCTACCGAATCGGGTCTATAAATAATAACGGGGTCTTAACGATTAAGTTAAGGTAAGAAGACGAAATTAGGTAGGGACCAATATCGATTTTGATTTTACCTAAATACAATCGACGGAATATAATCGAAATACAATCAACGGTGAGACTAATAATATAATTTTACACGCAAGCTTGAGAGCACTTTTTTAATAGTTCTAGGATAAATATAAGTAGAAAACTTTTAGGTTCTAATAGTCGAAAAAGTTTACTTCAGTACAGCAATAATCATATACAAATATCAAACAGGTAGTATGTTTATTACCACTAAGTGTATCAATTTTCTAAGGGTAAGGTAATACAATTTAATTTTCGTTAAGTGCAAACTGTGATACAGGTACGTTTCATTGAATAAATCTGACATAGAAGATAATGAATTGAACATGCTCGCGATCGTCTCTACTTATCGCGTGCCGTTGATTTAACAGTAATAATTAGGTATATTAATTATCTACCTATATTTCAAACCCGGATCTCCAAGGTGCTAATTTGGCGAACTATTTAAAAATTATATCATTTAGAGAACGAATGAAAACAAGGCATTACATTTTTTTAAATACAATTTGCCTAGCCTTTCCCCAACTATTCTGTGGTCGGATTTCTGTCTATAACCGGATGCAGTTGGATACCAGTATTTTACATGGGGAGACTGCAAATCTGACTTCCAAAACCTAGTTACTGGGTAATAGGTAGGTAATACGGGCTGGTGTTCGCAACTCCACGTCGTATTTTGCGTAGGTGTCGGAAAATCGATTTTCGATCCATCTCAGCGCCTCAAGGAACCCCAGCAACGCCTTGGTGTTACTAACAATCTCACGGAGTAACACGATTACCCCTTGGTAACAGTAGTTGTCAGTCTTAGTCTTCGGCTTTTGACTACCTGTAACGACAGGCAAAATTACAGCCGGGACCAACGGCTCAACGTGCTTTCCTAGGCACGGAAGGGTGTCGATATGTAATGGATGGTCACACATCCACGAACCGACTGCAGCAAGCGTCGCTTAATCTTCGATCGACCTGTGTGGCTGATGAGCCCATCTCAATATGTGTTTTTTTTTTAAATACAACTCTTTCTAAACGACGATGTGTTGACGTCGAACTTTTTGTTCATAATTTTACTGACTTAGAAAATACATTTGTATTTGATACAATTCAAACTAATAAATTACAAGGGTCTAGGACTTCGGACCTTTGAAGTAAGAGACCTTTGTGTGCTCCAAAACAGTCAAGTATGTACATAGACGGTATTATCTAAAGTATCATTTGTAGAAGATAGAAGAGACGATATTATTGTATGAAAGCTTAGAGCGGCGATACACGACGACTCTTTACAGCGATACCAACGTTCCAATGCAGCGCGATACCAGCGATACCATCAGGGAGTTGGAAGACGGTGGGTGAGCGGGTGGGTAGCTGGACTTCTTTAACAAATATTTTTACTTGGCAGCTTTGAATAGAGAGAGGTGGATGGAGAGTAAGGAGGCTTTTCCCAGCAGGGGGACAACACGGGCTTATAAAAAGCGGCTGTATCCCAACTACTCTACTCTCTGTTAGACTCGCGTCATAGAATGAATTACTTGTATAGTTATTTTGCCTAATGGCGCAGTTGATTTCAAGAAATCGATCAATTCCTTTGTTCCACCAGTGGCGACATGACGCGTGGCCTCGGCTGCATGTGGGAAATCGGTGTGATCCACCAGTGGCTACTTGTCGTGTGGCCTCGGCTGCATATGGGACCGCCCATCACCTTGAACGGCTGTGGTGGCTAATAGGATGGGAAATACGAACGGGGCGGCACGTTGCAATCAACTATAGACACATACATATCTGGTTTTTCATACGGAAGGTCGAATGTCTGTATTCAACTATAAAGGTGGGCTTAGAAGAGAGTACGCAACGAGTAAGAATAATCATTATTTATTAGTATAAAACATGGGATAAAACATGTTAAGGTGCAACAATAGTATCTTTTGAACGTAATAATGTATTTAGTACTAGCGACCCACCCCTCCTTCGTACGGTTTTTTCAACTTGACAAAGGTTCTTAAAAATACAAGAATTGTGTCTCAGGTATTCTTAAAGTGTATTGCAGTTGTTTAGTACATCCACTTTTCGCCAGAAGGTTTGTTGTTTCTTACTTCGGTGTTAGCCACAGGCAACACCTGTGGTTTCAATTATATCTTAATGGCTTTTTGCAGATAGGTTTTCCAGATTAAGTATTTCCGTTGGCTCAACAGTTGATGCTTCAAAGGTAGATTATAAACAATAAACTGTCTAGGTTTATTTTCACTATTAACGTTGGAGCTGTTGGAGAGTTGGAAACGGATATCTGCAGTAGATGCAATGCAATGCTATTTTAAGTTTTTGTTCTGTTTTATTTTTATTTTAGTGTGCCTTAACCTGGGTCAAATAAATTTATTTTCTTTTCTTTCTAGATATACTGAAATACTAGTAATAAAAATTTACTGGTTTCAAAACTATAAAAAAAAAATGATTGCTCGACACACCTACATATATTCTGGTGTTAGTTACTTAGTTGCTTAGCTACCCTGCATTGTGTATTATAAACTCTTTTAAAGTTACGCGCAGTACCTACTCACCCTTATTATTGACTATTGATAAAAATTACTTTGTTATATTTTTTATTCAATCTAAATATAAACTATTAATAATATTATTCATTCGAATTTCAATCTTCTTTGATAAAACGCTGCTGCAGGCAGGCATATTGGATAAATTCAAATTCATCTTGAATTTATGATAATATAAGATACATTCAAGGAGGCCTGGTGAAAGTTACACTACAGCCCATTGTAAACTATACTTACTACGTACTCAAAAGTAACGTATCTAATAGAAACTCAAATCTAACGAATAACACGTCAGTAAGTAGCGACGTATACGGACGGCCATTGAAATATTTCTGCTGTGACATTCTGACTACTCATTGGTGGTTTGGTTTACTTTTGAGATGCGTCGTAGACGCAGTAACATTATTGCCCACGTCTAGTCCACGACGCATCTCTCGACGATCATAGGTCTAACAGCAAATAGATTTTGGAAAACCACTTCTACATGTACCTTATGCAAACACCAATTATAGGCGTAATGCATACTTTCTGAGAGCCAGTTGCAGTTTTAACGAGATTTGTTGTGAAGAAGGTATCGACCTTTTCTCCACCAAAGCAAACACACTAAGAAAGCTCTTAGCAAAGCCATTTTTTGCACATGAGGCACCTGTCTGCACTTGAAGTGTTTGTGGTCCAGATTGGCTTAAAATTTTAACAAACGAGAGAAACCGACTTTGAGGGAATATTAATGTAACTTAGACTATGAAGGAGTAATATTTTTTTGTATTTATCTCTGAAGTCTTGTAATTAGCAATTTAGTTATATATTACTGTTATTATAATGTTATTAGTCTCTAGGCCTTCCGAAAATAAGGAAAATAAATAAAAACGCGCAATTTGTAAATGACGTTTTGAGTCATTCAGACCAATATGAACTTCATTAATAATCATAAATACTTGAAGAGAATAAGTATACAGACCCGCTAATCTGCAAACTCAACTACTCTGCTAATGAGTATAAATGAGTATTAAAGTAATTTAATCGTATCATGAGGTCTTCACTGTAATCAGAAATACGACTACCTAGACTATTTGAACATAAACTTATTATATAGGTAGTACAAGTGTGTATAATTTAGAGAAAATGTTAATTATAAGCACAACATTATTTCTCTACGTTTTAGTCAAAATCTCAGTCACGCTTACAAATTAGTTCGGCCGTTCTAGAATAATCAAGTTGAGACAATGTGCGCATTTGGGGTGTAACTTGAGGAATATTTTAACTTAACTCGGAGAAAGGGATTCTGAGTTGTAGCGGTAATGTAATCATAACAACAGTTGCGAGACAAGTTAATTTTGTACAAACAATAGCTTTATCTAGAACTTGGTGTGTTCAAGTTGTACTTGACCTCTAGTAACAAGGACTAGACAAAACAGAATTCATACAAAAATACTCAGATAACGTTGTTGAAAACAAACAGACTAACCTAACTAGGAATTACTGGAGTAAAGGCGGTTTTTGTTCATTCTCACATACAGAACCATCCAGACAAGGAACCAATATTAGTGGGGTCTTGATTTAAATCCTTAGTCTGCAGGACTGAGTCGCTCATTCACTCTTTCCTCTGCCCCTCGCACACTCTCTGCGCTCAACGATCTCTTGTCCTGGCCTGCGGCCTGCCAAGCCTGGCGGGATGTGTTCACGGATGAATGGTAGAGTCAGTATGTCCGGAATATTGTGAGATGAGCGTATGACTGTTGAGTAGTTGTACATTTTTCGTTATCGAACTTAACTTACGTGTTTGAGTCTTTAACTAATGTAATTGGCCTTGGCCGTTTTATGTTAAAATAAATAATTTAATTCACTGCGTGAATCGTACCTACTACGAGCAAATAATAACATAATAACACAATAATAACACGATTTATCATACAAAAGGTATCGGAATCACTGTAACTTATTACTTAGGAAATTAAAAAACGCCCACGAATCATCTGCTTTAAAGTCTTCGAAGGACAATAAAGAAACATGGAATATTATAAAATCGATTACCAGCCAAACTGGGAAACAAAAATCAGCTGACAAACTTCTAACCACCGCTGAAGTTAATAACGCGCAAAATGCCATTGAGCAAATAAACCTCTATTTTTCGAAGATTGGTAAGCAATTGGCTGAAAATATCACTATAAAAAACCAAAATTCTCCACTGGCACCGTACTCTATTGTGACACCCCCAGCCTGTAATTCCATGGTCCTCCTCCCTCCGAACGAGGCCGAAGTAGAGGCAGTTATCAACAATCTGAAAAATGATAGTGCCACAGGTTGTGACTCTATTCCAGTTAAACTTCTCAAGCTGGGTAAGGACGTACTAGTTCCACCTATTACTAAACTCATTGAGGCCTGTTTTGAGCAAGGAGTTTTTCCCCGAATCTTTAAGAAATCCCTGATCACACCTGTTCACAAGGGTGGAAACCAAGACGATGTTAAGAATTATAGACCGATCTCAGTTCTGCCAGCATTATCAAAAATATTGGAAAAAATACTGAATCGTAGGCTCATGAAATACCTAGAGCACTGCAAAACAATATCGGACTCACAATTTGGCTTTAGGTCTGGGAAAAGTACCGCAGAGGCTGTTAACCAACTCGTTGATCACGTGACTAGTAAACTAAACTCAAAACAAAAATGCCTAGGGGTTTTCCTGGACCTAGCCAAGGCCTTTGACACCGTTTGTATTCCAACCCTTGTGACCAAGCTAGAACATGCTGGAATCAGGGGAAAGGCTCTAAGCATATTCACAGACTTTCTCAATGACCGGACACAAAAAGTAAAGATTGGTGACGTCATTAGCAGTGAAGCTAGGGTTGATTACGGTGTGCCCCAAGGAAGCTGCCTATCCCCAAGCCTCTTCCTGATCTACGTTAATGACTTATGCCAACAATCGCTAACAAACGGTAAAATCTTTAGCTACGCAGATGACACCGTATTAATATTTCACGGAGAGGATTGGGACGTAACACGGGAAGCTGCAGAGACAGGCTTACGGAAAATAATCTACTGGCTGGAAGCCAATCTACTAACTCTCAATATCTCGAAAACGGCATTTCTTCAATTTTCTTTCGCCAAAACCAGACCTTTAGGTATAAGTCTCAAAGCTCACTCCTGTGACGCCGTGAAAAGTAACACATGCACATGTCTTCCAATCACACAATTAAAGACAATGAAGTACCTGGGAGTGACTCTGGATGAGGGACTTAGTTGGCGTCACCACATCGAACAAACCACTTCCCGTGTTAGGAAACTGATATGGACGTTTAAAAAACTACGAGTAGTGGCTGAATTCAAGCTTCTCCGCTCCGTCTATCTGGCACTGGCCCAGTCAGTTATAGGTTACTGTATTACGGCCTGGGGAGGTGCGTGTAAAACCTACTTGATACGCCTTGAGAGAGCCCAACGATCTCTGTTAATAGTTATGACCTTCAGGCCGTACCGGTTCCCTACAAAAAGCCTCTATGAAAACTGCCAAGTACTTACAGTGAGACCACTATACCTACTCAATCTCATTTTAAAACAACATGAAAACACACACCTGTAAACCATGCAACGAAACATAAAAGAACAGTTGGCAATGTATGTAGCACCGTCAAATGTAATACCGCATCGGCTAGACGGCAACGATTATTCCTATCGACCCATATATATAACAAAATAAACACCATGCTCAACTTTAACTCTCTAACAAAACATAAAACTAAGTTTAAACTAAATTCATGGCTTCAAACACTAGACTATCTACAGACGGAACACTTAATTAAGGCAAACCCACTCTCATATTAGTCATTACCCAGGATACCCACACACACACATACACACCCTTATACACACACACTCATACATACACTCACACATACCACACAAGAGCATGTTTGCTTTCAACTTAATTTTAAGTAATTTATGATTGTTTTATTTATTTTTTCTTGTATTTTTCTCTCTTTTTATTACATGAACTGTTAATACCAAACGGGAGAAGACACTGACTTCTGTAACACAGGTCTCACCTAGCTCAGGAGTCAGAGCTTCTTATGAAATTGTTAAACCTATTTATGTCAATAAAAAAATATTATTATTATTATTATTATTATATTATAACAACTTACGTGAATTCGTAATTATTGTCAAACGATCCTCTCACCTTGCTAGTCTCTTCTTACATTTTCAAAAATCTTTAGGTTAAGTCTCAAGTTAGGTATATCCTTAGCAAGGCATACAAGAAAAAAATATTTCTTTATTTTCCAATAACTAAGTAAGTATGAATTATTTATACTGAATACATTGGAAAAGTTTTCCGAAAAATTTGAAAAATGGAAACAGAAATTCCTCTTTTCTATGAGATTTTTGTACGAACTTTGGACAGGGCGCCGTCTGTCGGCTCAGCCAGTCTGAAATAAATTTAACTAGATAATAAATAATATACCAAATTCTGAATGTTCTAGAATAGGATTAACACCCGCATGCTTTTATCAGAAGAGTGCTTTACAGTTCATGCGTGATTTTAGGTCTAATTACCTAATTTGACCTGGACCAAATAGTTACCGGGAGCTGTGGTGGCCCAGTGGTAACGGGCCGTACGCACCAGTTGTAGGTCGTGGGTTCGAACCCAGGCAGGCGCAATACCTCAAAGAGCTGTCAGCACGAACTGATGGGGTCCGCTAGGGCCGATGCAAGATGCCGATGAAAGAGATACCGTGGCCCCTGGCACAGGCAACAACTTCGAAGTCATATGAAATCTACCAACTAGCACTGGACCCGCGTGGTGTATTACGGCCCACACCCTCTCACGGAGAGGAGGCTTGTGTTCCAGTGGTGGGCATGTTATAGATTTATTTAGCTAAATAGTTTCCAAATGATTGCCTCATAATTATAGGAGACTATATAACACTTTTATGTACGGACCACTTGTAACCACACTGATTCGATTGATAGATTTAGGCAAGCGAGCTAATAGGTTAAGTACATGATTTTGTCTTTCCGAGGTTTTAATTTAATTTTAAATTAATTACACACATAAGGGATTTCCTCTTAGGTGTATAATTCATTTTCGAGAGCTGATTAAATATGCGTACTGAGATAAGTTGCCATTTTCAATTATTCATTGAGATCATATGTTGTGGAGGAAATTTGAGAGGGTTAATCGGTTAAAGTGAAGATTGATCGACTCACGAGATTGGGTAATGATCTTCCTACTCCATTAATTAAGAAATCAGGTTAGTCTTTGTTCACGCATCATACGCGTGCACCAGCAGCGACGGGGGACCCGCGGTTTGAGGGGCCACACAGCTGATCGAGCCGCGGCCGCGCCCCCACTACTCGTCTACAGATTCGGTTATGGGCGGACATACCGTGTTCCGTGCGATATATTAGGGGTTAAAGTATGAAATTGCCAATTTGTACTGAAAATGGAAATTCGTTTTTTTTTTTAATTTAACTTATTTATTTAATCAAAATAATTACCATTATTATCTATACATTGCTGCCATCTAATAGAAAGGTCATTTATGCCTTTGCGATAGAACTCTCGTGATCTAGATTCGACCAACTGTGTGAAAGCATTTTGTACTGCCTCCTGAGAAGAAAACTTTTTAGCACGTAGAAAATTGTCCAAATCACGAAAAAAATGGTAGCCCGTTGGAGCAAGGTCTGGCGAATACGGAGAGTGACGAATGGTTTCTAATTGCAGTTCCTGTAGAGTTAAAACGGTTTCTCGTGCTGTATGAGGTCTCGCGTTATCATGGAGCAATAATGGTGAAGATCGATTCATGAGTCGGGGCTGTTTCACTGCTAGTTTTGCTATCATTGTTCGGAGTTCGGCACAGTAGACATCTGCCGTTATTGCTTGACCAGATCGGTGAAAGCTATAGTGAATAACACCATGCTGAGACCACCAAACAGTTACCATTACCTTTTTATTGGTAAGCTTTGCTTTTCCATCACGAAAGCGTTTAAACCAAAATCGCACGGTGCGTTCATTAGCAGTCCCCTCTCCCAACGCAACATTGATATTGCGAGCTGTTTCTGCCGCGTTAGTTCCGCTTCGAAACTTGTATTCAAAATTAACTCGAATTTTCGAAGTATCCATCTTTCTTGTCTAAGCTGAATAAAAAAAACAACTGAAAGTCGATAATCGAATGTTGCACATTTTTTAAAAGAAGAACTTCATAGGTACCATGTGAAAAAAGTTTCACTCAAAAATATCAAACCATGAAGGTTCTGTGTCCATTCGAAGTACCTATTACAATGAAACGGCAATTTCATACTTTAACCCCTATTATTAACTATATATACATACCTATTTGTAAATTATTGGAAATAAAACGAGTATTTAACTGAGCAAGTCATATTTAATTCATATTCCAAACAGTCTTGTTGTGTTGTTGTCACATCTAATTTGTGGTCAGAATCATCAATAGTTTGACAGCCTATTTGAATTACTACTTATAACATTAAACATTGTTGGTTTTGGTTGTGACGATTGAGTTATAAAATAAAAGTTATTTCTTTGGACCGTTGTAATGAGTAAAGTTGTGCAAATCAAAGAAAATTTAAACTTATAATTGTTTCACTAAATATTCCTAGTAAGACAGTAGTAACCACTTTTAGACAACGATATTACGGTATATACCTATATCCCTAGGGATATAACTATATCACGGCTTTAACCATCTTACTGCGACATATACCTACTATTAGCTATCAACAACAAAAAAATACACTAACAAAAACCTACTAAGAATAATACCGACCAAAGAAAAAATATACTACATTCTGTGTTTTTATTATACAAATAAATAAATAAAGATTAAAGTGTTCAATATTTTCATAATAACAACGGATTTATTGCAATAAGCGACACACTTAACTGTCTGAAATGAATTAAAGTTTTCTTTTATACTCCAGCTCTGAGATTTAAGCACCGAGCGGGGTCAAGGACAATCGGGAATCCGGGCTGCTGCTCTTTTAAGGGCAGGTATATACCTACTTATTGGGAAAATATTCCTTTATATTTTGTTAAGGCTTGTGTTCCTATTTGCTAGCCCTCGCATACTCAATCTTTACGTTAAATCTGACTTCACTTATACGTAGCTTGACAGGTATTACCGTTTAGTCGGTTTCAAAACATTGCCGTTTAACATGTGACATTTTTGACGTTTCCATTTAAAATACCTAATTATATTATAAAATAACTTCTTTAATAGTGCATGTGCTTTTGGAAGTGCATGTGGATTTTCGGTATTTATACTTGGGCTACAAGCATAAATACCGAAATTCTACCAAACTTCAATAAATAAAATTATTATAACAAAGGTTTAGCACCCATGAATCACATTGTTTTTTTTTTTGTTTAACTTTACATAACTACCTAAACAAACGGAGCATAGATACTGAATAATGCTTTCTAAAGTATTCTTACTATACCTACTGCTATAAAACTACGAGCCAACGTAAAAAACGTTGAAATAACAAAAAGGCTAATCAATGTTAATCCAAACGGGATCAATTAAAATACATTAATCTTTATAGAGGCAAAAATCACGTCACATATAAAGGGAAATTCAAAAGGATTCCTGCGGCCTTTATCGGAGCTTAGTGAGAATTTATGGGGGCCATATTCCCTGTTTCTATCCCATGTTTATTTAATAATGTAATAAGATTGTATATATTTTTCGCAGTGTTCTACGTCCATATGACTTTGTTACTGAAAAGTTTATGGTTACGGCCTTTGTAAGTGACAACAACACAAAATCTGTTAAAATATTTGTTGAAATTCAATATGCGTACATCTATATCAATACGTATAATAAAATAGAAACGAAGTCAAAACTATAAATTGAATATTTTTAAAACAAAAAAAATTGTACGAGGTGTGGGTACGAGTCTGATGCCGAAAATATAGTTTTTAGAATTTTTGTCCGTTTGTCTGGATGCATGTTCAGGATGGGCGTAAAACGGATGAACGGATTTTGATGAAATTTGGCACACAGATAGTTTATAACCTGTATTAACATATAGAATACTTTCAACCCTTTTTTTTTTTTTTTTTTTTTCAGGATGGGAAATCATCAAATGACTCCTCCCGCTCTGGGTGGAGCAGAAGGGAGTGTCAGACTCTTACTGACTAAAACCCACCCGTGTTCCTTCCTTAGCCCTTTACATACCAGGGCAGCGGTAACCCTTTCGGACAATCCCGCTACCCCGGCAGGCTTCGGCCCTGTCGGGCCCCGTCAACTACGCTGACATCTCTTTGAGGCGCGCGTGGAACACATACACGCCGTCCGGCACGGGCCTGGTCCTGATCGGACGGAGAGCTACCCATTGCTCTCCGCCCGCAGGCCCGCGCCTACGGTGGCCGGGAGTCGTCACGCGGCTCCCGACGCCCGGAGCGTCTCCCTCGGCGGCTGAGGCGTGAGGATCTTTCCCTCGCCCATCCCGCCACCTCCTTCGCTAGCATGACTGCTTCGCAGAAGGAGGTGACCGCCTCCCACTCCCTCTCGCCCCGGACCATGGCTTGCACCAGGGCCGGGCGCGAGAGGTCGCCGCCGCTGCCGATCGCCTCTACGAGGACACGGCGGTGCTCTGCCCAAGCGGGGCAGACCTCCACCGTATGCTCCACCGTGTCCTCTGGGCGATCCTCGCAGTGGTGACACCCGGGCGTCTCCTCCCGCCTGATGATGTGCAGGAACCTCCCGAAACATCCGTGTCCGGAGAGGACCTGCGTCAGGCGGTAGGTGAGAGCGCCGTGACGCCTCTCTAGCCACTCCTCAAAGAGGGGTCTTACCGCCGCTATCGTGGCGTGCCCTGCGCTGGGTTGCGATAGTCGCGCCTTCCATTCCACCATGAGACCGCGCCGGAGGTCCGTCCGCTCCGCAGCGATTTGCCGCGGGTGCAGAGTTTCCCCCCGACGTAGTGCCTCCGCGCGCCAGTCATACAGGCGCGCGAGGACTATCGCCTCCATATCCCATGGTGGCAGTCCGGCAAGGAGGCTTGCTGCCTCGCCCGAGATCGTGCGGTATCCCCGGATAAGCCTTATGGCTACCACCTTTTGGGGCGCGTTCAGGTAGTGTGCGGCTCGAAGCCGCAGTGAACGCGCCCATACCGGGGCCCCATAAAGGGCCATGGACCGCACGACCCCCGCGTAAAGCCTCCGGCAGGAGGCGTTTGGCCCCCTAAGGTTGGGCAGGAGCCGCTTTAAGGCGGCCCCGGCCCGTTCCAGTTTGGGGGCCAAACGTCGGAAATGCTCGACGAAGTTCCACCGGCTGTCGAGGACGAGACCCAGGTATCTCATCGTTGTCTCGACGCCGATGTGAACCCCTCCTACCATCAGTTGGGATCCCGAAGGTGGCCCGTACCGGGGCCCATGAAAGGACATGGCCTCGGACTTGTGCAATGCCACCTCGAGACCCAACTGCCGGATCCTTTCCACGACTATCGCAACCCCGCGTGTCATCGCGTCGGCCGCCGCCTGATGCGACCTCCCCTGCGCCAGGACCAGCGTGTCGTCAGCGTAGCAAACTACGCTGACGCCATCAGGGAGGTCGGCCCGCAGCACCCAGTCGTAACCGATGTCCCACAGGAGCGGCCCCAGAACCGATCCCTGCGGGACACCGCACGACATCTCTCGACCCTGCCAACCCTGGCAGCACGTTCCCGTAGAATATATTCCGAAATCCACGCGAGCGAAGCCGCGGGCGAAAGCTAGTTTATAATAAACTGCATAAAACTCGGTTCTTTTGTTTCACAAGACTGGTCATTGTGGGAAAATAAAAACAAGATTTTGCAATTGGCGAATTTATTTTCATGCTTGATCAGTAAAAGCTTTTAAATACCTTTGTGCGTAACTTTTTCCAACGCTCGGCGATCTCAGTAGATACTCAACCATTTGGAAACCAATTTTAAATAAAATTATTTTCAGCTTTTCTCCGTAAGTAGTTCTGCTCGCGTAAGTTTGTGGGATGCGCTAATAGAAATGTAATCGCGCGGTACAGTCTAAAAATCCAAGAACTTATTCTTCCCCGAATTTAGCGCAACACGCGACGGACGGCATGACGAGTGTACCAAAAAAAAAAAAACTTCAGTCGACGAATGCGAGAAATCCTTGAGACTCTTATCCCTTATGGTTTTTACCTTGAAAAAATGTGGATCTATTCTTACTTCTAATTATGATTGTTTTCAATGCTTTCAAAATCAGTGTGGCTGACGCTGTAAACAACGCAAATTGAAGAATAAGTATTTATTTATACTGTAGGGTAATAAAGTATAATTTTACCGTCTCTAATAGTTTCATAATTTCCCAGTAATTTGTTAGCCGTTTAGTTAATTCCGTGGTTACAGGTTCAGCTATTCAATTTGTTCCGACATAATGAATAGTTTCGTGAAAGCTCCGCTATTATTCTAATCAAAAAGTCAGGGCTACGAATCTTGTATTTTTATTTTATACAACATAAAATCTTGTACGTTATTATAACTTCCCGCTGTCCCACAAATTACCAAGCAATTATTTCAATACGGAGTATAATAATACCTATAATAAAAACAAAAGTAATAAAGACTAACTAATGGAAACGAACGGCAATGATATGTTGATCTTTAATCGAGCTTAAAAATCTGTAACCCGATGAAGCTATTTAGATTCAGTTATTATTGGCAAACTTTGAAATAACGCAATATTATTAATATACAGGCCTATTTATAACGAACAATACGCGCTGTGTTCGATCTAATAAACAGAATATATTCTATGCCTCGGGAGAGATATTTGTTTTCATAGCGTAGTCAAACGAATAAATCTTCAGTGTGTTTGGAAGAAACATAATTTAAAACTTTGTTTCGCTTTAAGTGACCTCCGTCTCGTAGATAGTATACAAGTGACGGTGAACTGTTTGATGTAATTGTGAAAACCGTAGTTTGGTTTTAGATCATGTCACGATTTTAAAATATATTTTTCGGAGGGTTATAAAATATATATCCAACGAAATCATGAACGTATGCGTGCACATGTTCATGTATCCAATTAGTGTATTTTTAGGTGTTTTTTGTTGATTGTTATTTGTTATTTAATAACATAGGATAAGTTCATACTAACTCTAACAGGTAGATTTTATATCAATGGGATTTTAAAATGTTGTTAATTAAAGTGCTTAAAAATGTATATTACTTAATTTTATAGTCGATTTACTGGTCAAAGGTTAAAAAGGGTAGGTACCTAAATGAAAAAAGAAATATTTTATGACGCAAATGTCGGTTAATTTTCTTTACCATAAATATTTGACACAGAGCGTGTTCGTAAATATTAAGACAGTAAATATCTTACCCTAGCTGATAGCTGTGAATTTACGGCCGTATATATAGGTACCTTATATGAAAAATATACGACCTTAAACCGTACAGTACAATGTGATTTAGACCCATGCGACGCATTATTTTTATGTATTTACACTCAGAGATCCTGCGGCCGATTCGTCTGATCTTTTAATTGAAAAAGGTTGCTCTCGTTTCTTATAAGTTTACTCGTAATCTGGTGAAGAATTTAGAAGATCGAGAATAGGACCACGCAATCTTTTATTCTGTGTCTTTTTAAACGAAAGTTAAATTAAAAAACCGCTCTTGAAAAAATACAATGAAGTTATATTTAAAACAGTTTGGAAATTGGTGCAAAGAGTAAAAGCCGAAACAAAAATTTCTACACACTTTATTATTAAAATTCATTTTGACTACGTTTATACTTTTTTAAAGCTTATATTTTTAATCTGCCATAGCTTTTTATGGGTGCACGATATTAAATACATTGAACATATATTTAATATCGTGCACAGTTTTCTTATCCAGATGCTCTGGTTCTCTGCGCGGAAACCCTGGCAGTATCAGTACCGGTACCGGCTGCCACGGCAACTATCATAGTTGAAAGCCACTAGTTGCATTAACGTGTTTGTCATAAATGTAATCATAAATGTATTATAATTTGTCTTCCTCCACCTTGTATACTTGTGTAGGTATTTCCTTTTGATTCGTTATATTGCGGGTTTCAAGCCGTCCTATGGACAGGCGGGACCTCGCCTCCAGTGTTTTTACTCGTTTTCTGAAGATCTTCTCTATGGAGTCGCGTAAACAAAGGATTAGCAGAGTGGTGCGAATGTGTGGCTGACTGAACCTTAATAAATTAAAAGGTTATCTCTTATTAGACCTCTTAAAGGTTCTGTATCAAATAGATAAGCTCGATTTTATGTAGGACTATGTATTGTAACCCGAATATTTTTTGTCGAAACCAGATGGTATGTATTCATTGTACTCATTCTACGAAGAGATGTATTGTATTAGTAAATGAAATGCACCTGTGACACCGGTTCTATCAGATGAAACGAACGATTTATTTGAAATGCTAAAATGCTACCTACGCTAAATCTGTGGCTTTTGTTCAGTACCATTAGGAGAATCGATTGTAACAGGTCTTATATTTACTAGGCGATACCAAATTTTTCTTAATTTGGTTTGATTAGTAGGAAAGTATTATAAATATTTTAAAGACCTGAAGGCAAATTCTCATAATTAAAAACGTTCAAAATCTAGTCGCAATCTCATTTCAGCGACAATCAATGTCAAAAGCTTGACAAAAATGGAAGGAAATTAGAGGTATTTTGACAGCTCGAGAATGAGATCAGAATGTGAACGTTTTTAAAATTACGAGTAACCCAGCGTTAGGTCGGAATCCATATATTAGACAACCCCTGTCTTAGCGCCAGTTTCACAATCCGCCAACAACTTAACTTATAACTTTATTAAAAAATAAAGTTCAGACAGGTTTGATACAGATGTTTTTGACGCGTTTGAGTTTTGCGTGTGCAAAGCAGCGTATTTGACGCGTTTGAGTTTTGCGTGTGCAAAGCAGCGTATTTGACGCGTTTGAGTTTTGCGTGTGCAAAGCAGCGTATTTGACGCGTTTGAGTTTTGCGTGTGCAAAGCAGCGTATTTGGGATTTTTATAAGAAGAGTAGGTTACGAATTTGCTATCTAAAGTTGCAGATTTTAGTGGGCTGCCGAGATTACTTGGCACCAGGTGGTCTAGCACCTTGGGCCTATTGACTGTAATAGTAACCAATTACATTTTTTTTTGTAATGGGCGTGGGTTAAGTTTACATTATTAGATTTCGTCGTATATCATATCATAAACTTGGAAAATATATATGTTTAAATTAAGTTTAAAGCTTTAATCAATACCTACTATCCGTACTTCCATACTAATATTATTAAAACAAAAATAAGTCTGTATGACTACCGGGTCTGTCTGTCTGTTCGTTTTACCGTAAGGCGTGAAAAGGCTAAACTAATTGGAATAGGCACACGGATATACCATGACCTGGGTAAGGACATGGGATACTCTTTATCCCGGTAGTACGTACATTTCGGTAGCATAATTTCCAACATCCTACGGGTGAAGCTCAGGCTTGTAATACAGGCTGGCACATCGACGCGCAACCTGTTACCATAGATTCAGTACGTGATTCTGGACCTCACCTGCGTTGAAATTCAAAATTCAATGACTTAAAAAAGTCATTGAGTAGGAGACCATATTAAAGAATACATAGTTTTGCGTAAAGTGATTGCACAGCTTAATTTGATAATGTTGGAACTTTGATGTTTGGTTTCATACGGGCTTTTGAGTTAAGCTACCTACATAGGTAATTAGGTCTTATTAGTAAGAAGGGGCCATAATTCAGGCAATTAGTAAAATAATAATTAGGTATGTTTTGCGATAGCATGGAGATTATTCTCTTGAATATTTTTGTTGAATGATGTCAGTTGAATTCACACAAATATCACAGCAGGTGCGTAAACAGATTTGTTTTGTTTTGTTTTATTAAAAAAAAATATGATTATATTAAAGTGATGTTTTTTTTAGTGAAGACAGGTCCTGTCAGTTTGTTAAAAACTCTATTAGCACGAACTACCAGCAAATTTTGTATCTATGTACGTATTGAATTCATTTTGAAATTGGAAATAGAAAACAAAGTTTTCACACTGACACTGTCAGCTGAAACGAAATTTTGCCCGAGCGTTTTACTGAATAACACTCGCTGGACAGTATTTAAATGAAAACATGTCTCATTTGACAGCTCACAAGATATTTAATATTGCCCTGTCGGAATATTAAAGTCAATGAGAACGACAATATGACTGCAACCACGCAACCGTGCTGCGGTTTCCGGTTCCGCCCAACGTTTCGTTGAATGTTGCATAAGGCCAGGAAATGTTTTAATTTCAAGGGGGTTTGTTCCGGGATCAGGGCTGGTAATGAAGGGTTTTCAAGCCACTAAGTGGTCCCGCCAAGCATAGACTGGGTTTTATCGTGCGCTTTTTAATCGTTGCCTACATTTTTATTGATTAATACAATTCTTTACATATGGTTGTCACTTACGTGAGACTTAAAATCTATCCCTCAGTCAAAGTCAAAGCATTAATTTCAAATAGGCACATAATAGACACTTTTGAATGTCAAAATTTACAATAAAATATAATTGATTCTAGTTGCCCCTTCCAAAAGGTAGTTTTCGTATGGACAAGAATATGCATAAAACTCTACGGTTACTCTTTTAAAATGTTTTACAATATTTTGTATACATTAATTATACAGGGTGACAGGGAAACTCGACGTATTCCTTGAAAGGGGTTATACTAGAGGTAATTAGCAACAAATTAAGTCCAGTGAACTAGGGGTCAAAGTTGGATGGTTAAAAAATTAAAATTTTGCTATCAAAGACCTTTTACTTTTGAGATTATGTAATTTTTGCAAGCATTTTTTTCAAATGATCACTCATTTTTCAACTTTCAGAAAAGTGTCAAATCAATGTTTGGAGTGGAGTAGTTCTTTTCATAATTCATTGTTTTAGGTAACAAGTCAGAACATTTCAAAAAAATCGAGAACCGACACAGCTCGGTAACCATCCAGTTTTGAACCCTAGTTAACTGGACTAAAGTTGCTAATTACCTCTAGTATAACGCATTTCAAGGAATACGTCGAGTTTCCCTGTCACCCTGTATATGTGAAGACAATGCACCTAAAATCTGTACCATAATAGGTAAAAGAATGAAATATTAGCCGCGGATATCTTATAAAACTGTCAGTCATTTACGAACCCAAAGTTTTGATGAGAAACATCTATTGGCGCGTTTTGACGGAAGACCGATTCGTATACCGTGAGGGTAAACGACATGATGCTCTCTTATGCCGTCATATCCGTCTCTCTCTGTGTGTCTCTCTTAGCAGCCGATCTTTTCGATATTTCACATAGCTGCCGGGCGTCCCGTCACGACCACATTTTATCAGTTAATTTGTTTTTAATTGATTCAAGGTTGTTCTTAAATATAAATATTTAAAGACCTACTTAAAGTGTAATTTAGTAGGTATATGTTTTGCATAAACTATCTCCTACTGAGGAAGAAAGAAAAAAGATTACTAAATCTCTTTTAGGTTCTAATTTAGTTCTAAAGCCGTTTGTTCTTAAAAATCTCGTTTGTTATCTTTGAGCTGACCAGACTCGTATTCTAGATAACTAAAGGGGTTTTACTTCTAGGACCATGTTTGTAATATGTTGCTTGACGGCGACATCGACATCATTGAGAATGTGCATTTAGAAATCTTTAATGCGAACTGTTTAAATTATATTGTTTAAGATCGTATTGGTTGGTACATATCGATGCCCACAATATTTTGATAACTGATAACCTATCATAGTCATTTCAGCCCGGAATCACCCACTGCCGGGTACAGGCCTCCCTTCTTTTTTGCCATACTTCTCGGTTCCGCGCGTCGCTCATGCAATTCTAACCCTTTACTCGTAATGTTTTTTCGGATTATATTAACAGTCCTTTATTCATGTTAACTATTCCTAACTCCTGAACCGTGAAATTTTAGAATGATACCGACTATCATTCACGAGCAAAAAATTGTGTCTGTTGGATATTTTTATCGTTCTGGAATGGTAAAACTGGCGGGCGGTGACCGCTACAACAACTGGCAAGGGCCGAACCGAAGATACGAATATTTTCACATTTGCTCGACAAATTACACTTTTGTGCGACCTATCCCCGACGGAGCCATTGTGGTCAGAATCGCCGTTCCGTCGCTCGTAACATCACTTCCTCGTTAGGGCCTTCTGTTTATTTACATTGAAATAACAAATGAATTTGTCGCTTTTTACAATTTCCTGACTTTTATGAAATCGTTCACATTTTGTGAAACAGAATGGATAACTCGGCTCAAGAGCTTTAATTATTAAATACTGATGTTAAGATTAAGATTTTTGTGGCAAAACGATTTAACTTTATAGCGAGTTTCTGTATAAAAACAGATTTATATTGTTCACAGTTTTAATAGCTGTCATTTAGGTGCGTAATTTAACAATCCTGTGAACAAAAGTTGTGAAGACTGAAAGTAAAAAGTCTCTTTTATCTGTTGGATGACATGATGACGTCACTTGAGCAGGGTTAGCGGTATCGCGAATTTACTAAAGGTATTGCGTAGGTAAAACAAAGATAATATTTTGTTTGTTATTTTGGATACCTCTGAATATATTACATTGGATATCCTTATACTTTCCGCTTGATATTCTTGATCTCAGTTGTCATGTCGATTTATGTACGTATGGTAACAGACAGATTTGTAGGCATTTAGACTAACATGAACATCCACGGCACAAGAATTATACGGTCGCCGTAATCGTCATACTAGCTACGAAAGCTATTTACGATTTGACATCAGAATCGGAGAGAGAATGGAATTCACAAAAAGTTAGCTATTTTGAAATGGAATAAGATGAGTTTAACCTGAGGTTTTATAGGTATTCCTTACCCTCCCTTATAATTAAGCCACAAGGCATTTTTTTTGTTTCGTTGTTGGCACCAGAAATTACTTAGTACCATTGAATCCAACGGTGCGCACTATACTTTAGTTGTTTAATTTCGAAATGGGTTACAAATGAATAGCTATGGCAATAACAATATACAAATGCGATGAAGTATTTGACAGCAGCATTTAGATTTAAGATAAAAATGTCTGACACAATATCCTTTGCGGCAGACACAAATCGCCATTCTCAAGGAACATTTTATAAATGGCGTTCAAAAACAATATTGTACGCTTTTATCCTACAAAGCGATATCTAATAATGCGCCATGGGAGACATCTTCGACTGGCGAACAGTCATCGAATGACAGCCAGCACAAACACTTCTTTTGTAAATTGTATTTTTACTATAAAGTTAGTAAAAATACAATTTACAAAAGAAGCTTCTAAAAGCTTTGTTAAGGCAGGCTCTTACGAGGCACACTGTGCGATGGCATAATTTTCCTTTGAGCATAATTTGGAGATTGGCTAAAATGCCAGTAACTAAAAAAAAACATTACTCAAAACCAGTTACGCTCGTGCACACTCGTGACAGACCGAAAACTTCGCCTTTGAAAATTATCTAGGTACGTGCAAAACTTTGCTTTAACGGTAATAAACGAATGAAATCGTTGCAAAATGTCCCCTGCATTCAAAATCAGAGGCAAGAAATTTATGTCTGCAGCTGCAATAATAGATCAAAAGCTCCGCCTATTTCCGTAAGCCCCGTTCTGCTCTATGAAAGCACTTCCGTAGACAGGCTGTACCAAGTAAGATTGCAAATAGAACAGTGGTAGGGCACGGAACAAACTCCAGTTTGCCTGTTAATTAAAAGCTATGTCTGCGAATGATTTCCGCACGTTAATGGATAAAATAATGTGTGTCCTTCATGATCCAATTACAGGGTTCCGATTCCGATACAGAGTGCTCCACGGCCCGATTGCCGAAGACTGTCACTGACGTTCAGTTACCGGCGAACTATAACCCAATTACGGAGTCGGTTATAAAAAAATTCAATTAATTTTCGGCTTTATCGGAGAATCAGAATCGAGAAGAATTAAGTTTGAATCTAGTTCAATCTGAGATTAAATATATCGCAACGGTTCATAAGTATGTAGGCATAAAAAGTGCTTCGTTCGTTCTCATTTTAATCATAGAGGGTCCATTGTGTAAGTTTTCTTTGTTTGAAGAAATTGTTCGTGCACTATCTATCAACTGCATCGTTAGTTCCTTCGTCTAACTTTCTGCTTCCACTGTAACAATGTTATACAAAGTGTGGCTTATTGGTCAAATAGGTCACTCCATTGAACCAGTTTAAGTTCAGTATAGCTTATGAATAGCTGGGCTGGGCCCACAGCTTGGCTCACGAATGTACCTAATTAGAAAAGCGAGCTCGTCTTTTCAGCATACTGTAAGTTATGAAAATTTGTAACTATTCATTTCCTCTCAAATACAGAGACTTGCATCTATTTTTTAAAGTTGCACTATTAATTAAAAGATTACTGGTTTCTGTAAATTTGTATTTAATTTATAACGTGTATATAACAAGTTATTATACCAAGATCTCATGGTACTAAATTACAATATTTTAATTTTCTTTATGAAAGACGCAACTGAACTAAAACTTTATAAGATACTTTCCAGGTGGAACGTTGTGCTCGCGAATCTCGCGTGTAAATGTCGTAGGTAAAAAAATATTCACATTTAAGTAACATACGAGCCTTGTTGAATACAAGGCTCGTATGTTACTTAATATTATTATTACTCGTATCAATCGAGCTCGTTTCGGCAGTTTGTTGATTTGCGCGTATTGCATGGTTATTTATTCGCGTTTTTGAGACATAGTACTCGAGGGTTCCACCTACTTTGTTAAGGAGAAAGGTAGAATATTTCCACGGTAATTTGTCTTCCTAAGGGTTAAATTTTCAACTGTCAGATAACGTTTATCTTAAGAATAAATACGACAGTTTGACCAATTTTCTATACAAAAGCTGTCAAATGGCAATATATAATACTCGTCAGTTAGCAGTAAGAGATATTTACTATTGAAAAATCAGCCGTTAATCATATAGTGTTGAAAAAAAAATTTTTGTACGTGCGTATGTCGCTTCATGTGGACAGGATCTAAGCGGTCATTGGCATCGTAGCAACCTCTACTAACGCGCTACGTGCTACGGTGTCAGTGGCCGTACGTCAACTTGTAGCATTTTCGTAGCGTGAGCCATTTACTACAGTGGTATTTCGTGGCTTTGCGAATTCTTGCGGAATTTAATTTATGATCTTTTTTTTTTGTTGCTTCATTACACAACTGTCTTACATCGATTTTTCTTTTGCTGAGCTATGACCTTACAATATTTACATTGTACACGGTTGTTTTGTTTACTAAGTTCCTAAATGTGTTATTGATATTGATGTTCTATTAGGTACTCATTGTAATCAAACAGAATGTTTCTGAGACAGCTATTTGAGCCGGGACCAAACCTGCCGCAAAATGTAATCTGAAGTTAATCCAAATTGATCGTTAAAGTATTATGCCAGAGTGAGATGGAGCAGAGGACAGGTGTCGACATTTGGGACGCCATATAAAAATATAACGATAAGATACTTTATGTCGGGGTTGTTCGTTTAATATTACTCAATCGAATATACCTGTCGTAAAATTTGTCCTTCTGGATGTCTGATAACATACGCACGCTAAAATGTTTGTCTTTTGAGACTTGGCGAAAAATAATTCACATTGATGATATAAAACTGCACTGCGTGTCGCGGGTTCGATTCCCGCACGGAACAAATATTTGTAATGACCTACAAGTAGTTGTTCCGGGTCTGGCTTTTTGTGTATGTGAGTTAAAATGTTTGTAAAAAACTGGCCAAAAATACTCGGTGGATTTTTACTAATATTTGCACTCAATGCACACATAACATTACGCTAGTTTATCCAAAATGGTTAGGCGGGGGTGACCTATGTACTCGTACAACCATGGCTCATCAGTTATGTTTAGGTTCCATCACAGGGCTGCTGCTGAGAAATTTAACTTTTGCTTGCACTTAACTATTGTCGAAAGATGTTATTTACAAGAGTTTAGGGAATTGTTTCAGGGAATGAAAAATCAACCATTTAAAACCTAATAAACTCACACTATTGATTCGATATCACAGTGCGTTTTATTACATTCAATTAGTTTCAGATAATTAACTAAATAAACCGAAAAATTACCAAATTATAAAAGTGAAATTCCGAAAGTGCTATTCTGTCTCTCAAACAGACGGCCCACTATTATACAGCTAGGAAAACTCCAGTTTATGCCTGCCATTTAGTCTTGTCGAAAGCGTTTGACTTAGTGTCTTATGACAAGCTCTGGTTAAAGCTACAGGATACCAGTGTACCCAGGAAAATTGTATCTGTACTGATGCATTGGTATGATAAGCAGAAAAATCAGGTGAGATGGGCAGGCACACTCTCGGACGAGTACAAGCTGGAGTGCAGTGTGAGGCAAGGGGGCCTCTCCTCCCCTCTTCTGTTTAACTTCTACGTAAATGGCCTGGTCGAGGAGCTCTGTAGCACTAGGATCGGTTGCCACATCGATGGCGTTTGTATTAACAATATAAGTTACGCCGATGATATGGTGCTGCTGAGCCCCTCGATCTGTGCGTTGAGAGAGCTCTTAAATGTCTGCGAATCCTATGTGGAGGCCCATGGGCTCAAATACAACTCAAAGAAATCAGAGCTTATGGTGTTTAAGGCAGTACTAAATCCTATGAAAACATTCCTGAATTTTTCCTAGGTGGTGCTGCTTTGAAAAGAGTTACAAAATTTAAGTATTTGGGTCACTGGGTCACCGATGACTTAAAGGACAGTACTGATATTGAGAGAGAGCGCAGGTCATTGTCTGTACGATGTAATATGTTGGCTCGCAGGTTTGCACGCTGTACAAAACAAGTGAAGATGACACTGTTCAAGGCGTATTGTCAATCCTTCTACACGTGCAGCCTGTGAGTTAGCTACTTGCAGAGGGCATACAGTGACTTGCGAGTGCAGCACAACAATACGTTCAGGATGCTGATGGGGCTACTGCGGTTTTGCAGCACCTCCGGCATGTTTGCTGAGGCTAACGTTGATAGCTTTGCAATATTTATGCGCAAGCGATGCACCTCCATCCTAACACGCATGCGTGCTAGTTCCAACAGCATCTTGCGCGTATTGGCAGATCGATGGGACTCTCGAATGCTTGAGCGCTGGATACGACTGCATGCAGTCAAGTAAGCAGATTTACTGGTGTATTATTGTCCGAAAACTGGTTTCAAATTTTTTTTATGTTAAATTTTTTTTTTAATTCTTTTTTGTTCTGTATACTAACTTAGTTTGTAAATATTTTTGTGCTACTAACAATAATATGGATGTGTGAGAGTCCGAAATATGTGATTTATTATTATTATGTCTGACATATCTCGGGACCCTGGGTCCCGGACCTTTTTTTTTTTTTTTTGTGGATGGGAAGTCATCAAATGACTCCTCCCGCTCTGGGTGGAGCAGAAGGGAGTGTCAGATTCTTACTGACTAAAACCCACCCGTGTTCCTTCCTTAGCCCTTTATGTACCAGGGCAGCGGTAACCCTTTCGGACGATCCCGCTACCCCGGCAGGCTTCGGCCCTGTCGGGCCCCGTCAACTACGCTGACATCTCTCTGAGGCGCACGTGGAACACATACGCGCCGTCCGGCACGGGCCTGGTCCTGATCGGACGGAGAGCTACCCATTGCTCTCCGCCCGCAGGCCCGCGCCTACGGTGGCCGGGAGTCGTCACGCGGCTCCCGATGCCCGGAGCGTCTCCCTTGGCGGCTGAGGCGTGAGGATCTCTCCCTCACCTATCCCGCCACCTCCTTCGCTAGCATGACTGCTTCGCAGAAGGAGGTAACCGCCTCCCACTCCCTCTCGTCCCGGACCATGGCTTGCACCAGGGCCGGACGCGAGAGGTCGCCGCCGCTGCCGATCGCCTCTACGAGGACACGGCGGTGCTCTGCCCAAGCGGGGCAGACCTCCACCGTGTGCTCCACCGTGTCCTCGGGGCGATCCTCGCAGTGATGACTGATTATGTGCAGGAACCTCCCGAAACATCCGTGTCCGGAGAGGACCTGCGTCAGGCGGTAGGTGAGAGCGCCGTGACGCCTCTCTAGCCACTCCTCAAAGAGGGGTCTTACCGCCGCTATCGTGGCGTGCCCTGCGCTGGGTTGCGATAGTCGCGCCTTCCATTCTACCATGAGACCGCGCCGGAGGTCCGTCCGCTCCGCAGCGATTTGCCGCGGGTGCAGAGTTTCCCCCCGACGTAGTGCCTCCGCGCGCCAGTCATACAGGCGCGCGAGGACTATCGCCTCCAGATCCCATGGTGGCAGTCCGGCAAGGAGGCTTGCTGCCTCGCGCGAGATCGTGCGGTACCCCCGGATTAGCCTTACGGCTACCACCTTTTGGGGCGCGTTCAGGTAGTGTGCGGCTCGAAGCCGCAGTGAACGCGCCCATACCGGGGCCCCATAAAGGGCCATGGACCGCACGACCCCCGCGTAAAGCCTCCGGCAGGAGGCGTTTGGCCCCCTAAGGTTCGGCAGGAGCCGCTTTAAGGCGGCCCCGGCCCGTTCCAGTTTGGGGGCCAAACGTCGGAAATGCTCGACGAAGTTCCACCGGCTGTCGAGGACGAGACCCAGGTATCTCATCGTATTCTCGACGCCGATGTGAACCCCTCCTACCATCAGTTGGGATCCCGAAGATGGCCCGTACCGAGGCCCATAAAAGGACATGGCCTCGGACTTGTGCAATGCCACCTCGAGACCCAACTGCCGGATCCTTTCCACGACTATCGCAACCCCGCGTGTCATCGCGTCGGCCGCCGCCTGATGCGACCTCCCCTGCGCCAGGACCAGCGTGTCGTCAGCGTAGCAAACTACGCTGACGCCATCAGGGAGGTCGGCCCGCAGCACCCAGTCGTAACCGATGTCCCACAGGAGCGGCCCCAGAACCGATCCCTGTGGGACACCGCACGACATCTCTCGCCGGTTCCAGTTCCCGTCGCGACCGGGGTAGATAACGGCTCTGTCCGTCAAATACGCCCCGACTATTCGACGGAGGTAAGTCGGCACCCGGTGATACCGGAGTGCCTCCCCTATGCAGCTCCAGGGCAGGGTGTTGAACGCGTTGGCGATGTCGAGTGACACCGCCACGACCACCCCACCCCGGGACACCGCGTCCCCCGTCGTGAGGGCTCTCACGCGCATGATGGCGTCCACCGTCGAGCGCCCCTTACGGAAGCAAAACTGGCACTCCGCAAGGTCCGGCCCCGTCCTCACCCCCGTCCCCGACCTTTCTCGTCCCGGACCTTTGAAGGCGTACTAGGGGCCGAAGCCAACTCGCAGAGGAACTTTACACAATTTTAAATGATGAGGAGGCACCAACCGACGATTATCCCTGTATGCACCATGCAAGTGCACCCAAGGACAACCCCCGGTTGGTGGAGGATTATTGCAGAACATGGAAACAAAATATAGTGGGCTATGGGTTTGTGTGGCTATAGGTAACCGATCCAGTTACCTTGAAGTATGGCAGGTCTATGCCTGCCTGATCAATGATAATATAATATTCACAGAAGAAATGGCAGGTGGTGACTTGCACACTCAATAATGGGCCCCCGAAAACGTTCGCTAGCAGCGTTCACAGTGTCGTAGCAACAAGGGGGCAACATGTCCTGAGGTGCTTATGAGGAGTGGAGAGGTATTCCACGGCTATCAGGACAATCCCGGAAGTACAGTCAAGATCCCTACCAGCATCTTACTGAAATACTTCCTTTCTCCGAGCACGTTTGCTCTTGCGAATGTTCACTTAAGCCAGCCAATAAAGGCAAGAATAAGGTGGAAGCTCTGTTCCTCGTCATTGTTCACTCCAGCCGGCCACTAAAGGCAAGCCAAGAGAAGAGGAACAAGACTTCACCCGGGAGATAGGGACTGTGGGGTCGCTACTGCCCAACAGCTCGCCACATGCTGCCCTATGGATTCCTATATCTCTCTTGGTCTGGCTCCTCACCCTAGACCTGATCCGGCAAAGTAACTCTTCCGTCACAGACAGAGTTTAGAGCGCGCAAGCCCCACCACGACGTCAACGTAGAGATACGGCGGTGGGGACGTAGGGATACGGCGGTGGGGACGTAGAGCTACGGCGGTGGGGACGTAGAGATACGGCGGTGGTTCGTAGAGCTACGGCGGTGGGGATATTATTATTATTAAAATACTTGCTGTTTAGCTCAAACTCATATTAGTAACTAGCAATATAATCAGCCGCAAAACTCGATAAACCCTTCAGTTTTATAAATCTTAATTATTGAACAAAATATTTAAAAAAATCTGAAATGTATTAACTGTTAGTCAATCAACCTGCCGGGCCTTTTCCCAACCATGGTGGGGTCGGCTTTCAGTCTTCCGGATGCAGCTGGATATCAGTATTTTACATGGAGTGACGCATGGTAGTTTAAAAAAAACTGATTTTAAAGTAAAATTAAGTTAATGAATACGTTTTTTTTATATATTAAATAGTTTAACCAAAAAAAAACTACAAAGTGGAAAATAACTTTAATTTTGGTAGTTGGTGTCTTTCGTTTTGTATTCGTTTTTCGCCACCGACTTCCGAAATTAAAGTAATTTTTCACTTTGTAAGTAGTTTGTTTGTTGGCAGTCGGTTTATATTTGAAAAAGCGTTTTTTTATTTTTCCGTTTAATTGTGGTACCTTCCTCCCCACACAAATTCGTATGTAAATATCAGTGACAAGAAATAAAATTATAATATTTCAACATGAACTAAGTGAAAATACGTTTTATTGAACGTAACTAAAAAACTACCTTAGCAAAGTTAATACAATTTATATGGGACAACCGCGCAAAATTCTTTTAACAAAAAAATGTTTTTTTTTTTTTAAATCTGTCCACAATTGACGAAAATATCGATGAACATTGATATTAAAAAATATATATATACATATATTCCAACTCACACCTCATCCGTTTCTAAGAATTCGGTTAAAAATATATAATCATGTTCAAATTTTATATATTTAAATATATGTAGGTACCTAATTACACAAAGAGAGAGAGAGAGAGGGCGGTCCAACAATAACAATTGTATTTGTGTTCAAAGAGCTCAGGAGCGTGAAGGCCCAGGGCTCTTCAATAAAGGTTTAAGGAACAAGGAAATTTGGAGTTACCCTTGTTGTTTCATCTGATGCTTGCTTTGATTTCAGGTGAATAAATTATTTATAGTAGTAATGAAGCTTTTACAGTAGCACATCTGGAACTTGGTCCCTGCAGGGATTTGTAACATGTCGAATACCGATTAAATAGAAAGCGCGCCCCCCGGTCTACTTACTCCTTGTTATGCAATGGTCGCTGTAGCACCAGGAAACATGAAGCTCTGTAGCTAGCCCCTGTGGGCTAGTACGAATCTTCGGGTTTATTTGATTAATCGAGTCTGGTCAAACCACGCTAGGGTTGGTGCATTTCAATCATTTATTCAAGTTTAAATCAGTTGTAGTTGCACGAACTCATAATATTATTGAAAAGAGCTACATCATTCTATTCACCAATGTACCTAATGTACCTACTGCTTTCAAATCACTAAATCTTAGGTATTATTAAATGTAAGATTTTTTTTTTGTAATTAAAAAAAAATGTTTACCTAGCTTGTTTGAGTAAACACAGCGTTATTTATAAGTAACATTCATATATTTACATTGTTGATTGCGAGACGAGGCTCGATATTGACGTTAAAGTATCAAATTGCCGATTTGTACTGAAAAATTAAAAACGTTTTTTTTTTAATTTAACATATTTATTTAATCAAAATAATTACCATTATTATCTATACATTGCTGCCATCTAATAGGAAGGTCATTTATGCCTTTGCGATAGAACTCTCGTGATCTAGATTCGAAAAACTATGTGAAAGCATTTTGTACTGCCTCCTGAGAAGAAAACTTTTTATCACGTAGAAAATTGTCCAAATCACGAAAAAAATGGTAGTCCGTTGGAGCAAGGTCTGGCGAATACGGAGGGTGAAGAATGGTTTCTAATTGCAGTTCCTGTAGAGTTCAAACGGTTTCTCGTGCTGTATGAGGTCTCGCGTTATCATGGAGCAATAATGGTGAAGATCGATTCATGAGTCGGGGCTGTTTCACTGCTAGTTTTGCTATCATTGTTCGGAGTTCGGCACAGTAGACATCTGCCGTTATTGCTTGACCAGATCGGAGAAAGCTATAGTGAATAACACCATGCTGAGACCACCAAACAGTTACCATTACCTTTTTATTGGTAAGCATTGCTTTTCCATCACGAAAGCGTTTAAACCAAAATCGCACGGTGCGTTCATTAGCAGTCACCTCTCCAAACGCAACATTGATATTGCGAGCTGTTTCTGCCGCGTTAGTTCCGCGTCGGAACTCGTATTCAAAATTAACTCGAATTTTCGAAGTATCCATCTTTCTGCCTAAGCTGAATAAAAAAAACAACTGAAAGTCGATAATCGGATATTGCACATTTTTTAAAAGATGAACTTCATAGGTACCATGTGAAAAAAGTTTCACTCAAAAATATCAAACCATAAAGGTTCTATGTCCATTCGAAGTACCAATTACAATGAAACGGCAATTTCATACTTTAATCCCTATTATTACAATCTGAAAATAATAATACCTCTGATACAATATAAAGTGTATAGTATACATAGAATACAGTATCTATTTATACATAGGTTATTAAACCTATTAGCATGCAAAACTGATATTAAAACGCCCCTGTGTTTTGTGCATGAATAGATCTTTGGTAGGGTGATTTTAATCAGTGAGGGTGATGCTAATTTTGACTCTAATAGCCACGTGATTGTGTAGGCATCGATGTAAATAAATACAAAATACTGTCGCTCGTAATTCTGAATACCAAACATGTCAGGTTTAGCAATAATAATAATAATAATTTAGATATTTCGTAACTATTTCCTTTTGAGCATCATTAGGAATGCGTGGACATCACACGCTACCCGATAACCGACCATGGGTTCACTACGCCCGCTCCTACCGCTACCATCCTTCTAACAAATCAAAAATCAAATCTAAAAAATCTTGGCAAGCGGTTTCGTCTAATAAAGCTTGCAGCATTTCATCTTGGGACCATCGGTATCGCTATGAACCTTCATTCTTACTGTGTAGTTGACGGCGTGTCGGTGAGGTGAGGTGGTAGTGTGGTACTAATCCGATGCTGAGCAGAAATATGTGCGATGACTTTAACGGTTGTCCTGTAAATCCTTCATTTACGTGTATGTAGAATGAAGAATTATGAATTTATGTTATGAAGATGCTTGGCTCAGACGCTGTCGCACCAGGTCACGCTAATAGCTAGAAATGACTATTATTACTTAATAATTAATAATGATGACAATAGTACATATGTATGTGCTTATGCTTAACCGGAAGACGCATTATACATACATGTACTCATATAATAATTATCAATTGTTTGGTACCTTAGGTACGTCAGGCATGCGGGAATAATAGTTTATTTTAATAGATGAATGGATGTATGTATAGTTCGTGGCTAAATAATAACAAACGCATGAGTCGATCGAAGGTTGAGTTACAATTGCCGAGGTTGGTCCGTGGATGGGTAGTCATCCATTACATAACAAGACCATTCCGTGTCTTGGAAAGCAGGTTAAGCCGTTGGTCCCGGCTGTCATTTGTAGAATTTAATAATCGTTACGGGTATTCAGAAGGCCGAAAGTCTGACACCCAGTCTTACTAAGGGGTATTGTGTTACTCAGTGCCTGGGGTGTAGACGCCTGGGGTGTAGACGCCTGGGGCTAAAATACTGACAGTCACCTGCATCTACTTAGATTGGAAGATGACCCTTACAAGTTGGGAAAACATTAAGCAAATGATGAATGAATACATTACATAATATCTCGCCTTTCTTTTGATAATTAATAACATGCGTCGTAAAAGATCGTGGACAAGATGATTGATCACCTACTTACGAAATGTAGGTAAGGGAAAAGTTTTTTTTTGCGATTTTTTTTCTAGTGTGGTGCAAAAAAGTCTTTAAATTATTACGTCTAAGAAACTGCATCGATTGGCATCATAACAATAATTAGAATGATTGCATTTAAAATTGTGTAATGGGCCTCTGCGAGGTGGCTTCGGCCCATAGTACGCCTTTCAAAGGCCCCGGACCCCAGGGTCCCGAGATATGTCAAAGACAAATAAGAATGCTTAAAAGTTTTTCTAGACTGTACCATTTTTCTAAAATCTGTGAATGCAGTTAGCAATTACTCAAGAAGTTAAGGACAGTCTCCTAATAACTTCTGTAGCTAGGTTCAGGTACAACGGTTAAGGTAACTTCCCTTACTGCCTTGTCACAAAAATCCACCCTGTATTACTCCAATCGTACAAGGAATCAAGACAAGGGATTTGGAATTCCTGTTCTAAATTATTTACATTTTGAACAGGAACTCCGAATCTCTTGTCTGTCCCAAATAACTTTCTAATGATTTATAATGTTATTCCTATTGGAGCGGGTACTGGATTCCAAAGAGTTAGTGACATTATCCCTTTATTAGTTTTGATTAAGTATTATTCTATTCTATACTACGACAATCGTTTTAACCTATGTCAGAAGAAGATATATTCGAATATAAATTATTTATTTAATCTCTGTTTAATTAATTTTTGGCACTTCTTTTTACTGAAACCGGTGACTTTCAACCTTGATCTATAAAAATAAATAAAATTTGCCTGTTTGTAATCTTAAAATAACAGGTTTTTACTAAATACATATGAAAGTATACGGTACTTATAACTAAGGAACCATTTTTTTAAATTTTGTCTGTTATTTCCGGCTAATCTCCGAAACGGCTTGACCGATTACTTGTACTACCTACTTATGTGTAGAGGTAGATATATTTAAAAACATCAACATAAATCGAGTTTGTGATTTAGGAGTTGTAAGCGCAACTCTTCTTCAATCTATCCATTGGACAGTCAGAAAAAAAGACTTGTAGTTTCATAATATTAAATATTATTATCTATTAAATAATATATCCTTTTATGTCTGTGTTGCAGTTTCCCGACCGACACCATGCCGATCATCCAATCCTGTTGCTGCTGGCGCAGCCTTCGCCGAGGATGCTACGCCTCGGCCATCTATACAATGGTAATTTTAAATTGCCACTTTGTTCAAGCACGCAATGCCACTGTATGTAATTTTTTCGACAAATGCACGCATATCATTGACACCAAAGCTTTGACAAAGGTTTTAATTCTTAAAAGTTATATGGGTCTACCCTCTAAAGCAGAACTTTCTTAGACATAATATTATTTTGCATAACAGCGCATGCCATAAACTTCATTTCGCAGAAAATCGTATGGCAAACACTCATTTATCATACATTCAAAACTCATAATTTTATAACTCAGAATCATCTTTAGGCATAAATTTCATATCCATAATAATTAAAAAGTAGAACTAGAACCATTCACCATGCAAGCAAGCATGCAGCATGCAAGCGAACATGCAAACAAGCATATACCATGCATGCAGCAAGCATGCAACAAGCATGGTTTCTGTCACGGCTCCTGCGGTCTCACGCGAACTTATCGTCGCAGATGGTTTTAAGGCTCACCACCCCAGCTTCGGCTTGCTGGCCCGGCTTCGCCGGCCAGGCTCAACTGCGGCGGCGTGCGTTATTACCACCTGCTCCTCAGCTCGCTCACTTGGCATAATCTTCTTTAAACGAATATTTTTAAGGCATAAAAATTATTAAATATAATTATTGTTTGGCCGAATGTTTATATGTCAGAATTTACAATGGCATACTTTTGAGATAGCAGAATTTTATTTGGCATAATTACCTTTAGCAAAGTGAAAATTTCGCATAATTTCGTTTAGCATAATGTTCATTTCGCATACTATGAAGATGGCAGAATTTCGTTTGGAATAATTTTATTAGGTATATTGTAATTTCTATAAAATAGCATTTTTAACCTTAAAATACTGTCGTGAAAAGTCAATGTTGTTGTGCTACAAAAGTTAGTGACAGAAACGAATCGCTGCAATACCGACTCCACGTGGTCTGGTCTGCCCTACCCCTACAGTGTAATTTAAGCCCGCGTAGGTGCGGAGGGGCGGGGCGACCCGCGAGCTGAGGAGCAGGTGGTATTAACGCTCGCTGCCGCAGCTGAGGCTGGCTGGCAAAGCCGGCCAGCAAGCCAAAGGTGTGGTGGTGAGCCTTAAAACCATCTGCGACGATAAGCTCGCGTGGGACCGCCGGAGCCCCGCAGCGCCGGAGCCGTGGCAGAAACCATGCCTGCTGCATGCTTGCTGCATGGATGGTGTATGCTTGTTTGCATGCTCGCTTGCATGCTGCATGCTTGCTTGTATGCAGCATTCTTTTTTTTTTAAAAAAAAACGTTGCCCCACACTAGGAATTTCTCCTGTATCGTGGGTGCCTTTACAAACATTTAAACTCACGTACACAAACAGCCAGACCCGGAACAACTACTTGTAGGCCATATAAATATTTGTTCCGTGCGGGAATCGAACCCGCGACACGCAGCGCAGCAGTCAATCGCTTAACCACTGCGCCAACAGTGCCGTCGATTCTTGCTGCATGCATGGTGAATGAATGAATGAATGAATGAATTTTCTGTAATGTGATAGATGAGTCTTTCAATTATTATGGATATGAAATGTATGCCAAAAGATGATTCTAACTGTGAACTTTCTGAAATATGATAGTTCTGCCTTTTAATGACTATCGATATGAAATGTATGCCAAAAGACGATTCTGACTGTGAACTTTCTGCGATATGATGGTTCTACTTTTTAATTATTATGGATATGAAATTTATGCCTAAAGATGATTCTGAGTTATAAAATTATGAGATTTGAATGTATGATAAATGACTGTTTGCCAAACGATTTTCTGCGAAATAAAGTTTATGCCATGCGCTGTTATGCAAAATAATATTATGACTAAAAAAGTCTTCTATAAAGGGTAGACCCGATAGATAAATGTGTTTAATTTCAAGCGAAGTGGTTTGTGATCCTTAAATTAATGGATTTCAATGTACACCCACAATAATGTATACCACAAATAAGTTTGGGTGTTTTAAATGTCAAGTTTTTTTTTTTCATTCGTTTTGTTAGATCACGTTCCCGTTCTGAACTTTGAACGTGAATTATTAAATAATGGGACACATCTAGCATGTAATATATTGTCTGTGCAACAGATTTTGTAGAAAATTCCAAAGATTTCTTGCTTATACTATATACAGGGTTATTTTTTAAAGACCAGTCAAATTTAAGGATGTGGTACAGACCATCAAACTGAACAACTTTCTCCATGGGACAAATAGCGTAATCGCGAAAATTTTATCAACTGTCCCATAGAAAACTTCAATACCTACTCGACCTAAATGTATGGGACGGCTGAATTTTTATTCGCGATTACGATGTTGGTCCCATGGAGAAAGTTGTTCAGTTTGATGGTCTGTACCACATCCTTAAATTTGGCTGGTCTTTAAAAAATCACCCTGTATATTAATACTTTATCTAAGATATTTTCCTTTACTAGAAACCTGTTTGAAACCCAATCCAAACGTGTACCTAAGCGTACCGCACACCCAATGTTTAATTTTCCACGCTTTTCATTTAGAGCCACCGATCCAAGTCTTTGAATCAGAGTGATCACTAAGTAGTAATTTAGATCATAAATGTGCCCTAAAATGTGTGGTGCGTCATGCTTTTTTCAAACCACAATCATAATACCTACACATAAAAAGTTTCACCACCCGCTTGCGAATTATGTAACCATTACGTGGATTCTATTGCTCTAAAAGATTTGTTTGCGGCAGGTATACTTTTCAGTTACCATCATTACGATGGGCCACTTCATAGACATGGAGCAGCGCTACCTCAGCGGGGACATGACGGAGCCGGAGTCTGAGAGTTTCTTAGAACCCGAGAAGATAACACCGAGTAAGTAAACATTAACGTTGATCTATTCGATTAAGTTGCTATTGGCTGGTATAAGACGGGCTTAGTGCTGTCGATACTGACCGCTCCAAGCGGCTTATCTAACTGTAACGTCTTAAGCCTTCTGACACAACTTGAAGTCTGCCTTTGCTTGAATATTCCGTCTGTTGCCAGCCCATGATTGGAACTGTAGAAACTGCACGCGTAAACGCCTTATCCGCTATAATTTTGTAGTTACAAAGCACGCCTCTTGGGTCCCTATGGCCTAGTAATGTTAGCAACTTATCGGGCTATTTTATAGAACATTTTATAGTAATGGGTCGTAGCCAGGCTTTTGTGGTAGAAATTCTATATTTTTTTTACCCTTATTCAATGATCAAGAAAATAAATATTCATATTTCCTAAATAATTTTCCTAATTAATATTTTGACATTTCACTAAAGTTGATTATGAATAAACCTAGCTATGACCAAAGACCACATGATATAATTACATATACCTACTACTATGTATAACACCAAGTAGCTAGATGATAATTATCATCTCAAAGTGCACACCAGTGATTTTTATTGGTTTATGCAGAGGTACAAACAGGCACTTACGGATCGCCCTCGACACTTACCCCACGGGTCTCCGTATATTGCAAAATATTCCAAATTCTGGATCGCAGTTGACGAAAGGGGTTACAAGGATTTGTAACGCATCAGCTACTCTTCTGGGTATGTTTTGAAGTTTTACCAGAAATTCATTCGCTAGGTTCCATTATACAATAAAACTTGGAAACTTCACGAGCTCATGATTTTTGCAGACCAATTGCATAGAATATTTTAAATTGAAACGTTTTGTTTCTAATACCTACTATAAATAAATCATTCACATATCAGTGCGAAGATCCACTTTGCTATGTTATTTTCTCGTCGTATGTTAGAGTTCATGATTTTTGCAGACTACTTGCTTAGAATATGTATTTTAATTTTAAACTTTTTGTTTCTAATGCCTACGTACCTATGTGGTTTTCTTAAATGTAACCTCATTTGAATATTGGTGGTTATAAATAGAACCACTGCGTCTTCCATAGATCCAAAAAATCCAAATAAAAAAATAATAGGAATAAAGTAAAAAGCTTTTGCACCCCCTCACCTGAAAATACAATAGGTATCTACATTCAGTTCATCACAAAAGTGATTCTAAAACATTTCGACGTCAGACAGGGCTGGTGGATTTTTAGATTGAATGAATAAAGAGATTACATTCAATTTTATAAAAAACAAATGCAAACGTGACTTTGTAATATCCGACAGTTGGAACAAAAGATCCCGGCCCTTCAGCAAGTACCAATCTAGAACGTTAAACCGACGTGGAATAATTCTGCTGTGGCTTTATATTTATTTGATTCCAAGTAAGTAGGACATGTTTTGTCTGCAGCAGACTGTTACAGGCTCTGCGTTGAAATAAAATTGCGGGTTTTATAAAACAGCTGAAAGGTAAAAACTAAATCGACGTAAAGGATTGAAATACTCAACGCGAGCATTCGCACCGCGAATTTACTAAGAAAACTGTTTTGCAAGCATTCATTGCCCGAGCGTTTGTTACGCAACGAAAATTCAGTCGCTAATAATATTTAAATCTATATCTTTACTAATATTAAAAAGAGGTAAAATTTGTTTGTTAGTTTGTATGTAGGTACCTTATACATACAAACTAACAACTTACATATACATAACGCAATGAATGTTGTGACACTGTCAAAATGAAAGCCATTGCTACTGTTAGTGTATAACGCAATTGCCCCGCCGGCTAAAGCATGTCTACCTACCAAATAATATTACAGTCATACAAACGTTGGTTACTCGATAAGAATGCGATGCGATAAGATATGCAAATTGTAACTCGATAAGAAACGAAAAAGTTAAGAAACTTGTTGTTGATTACCAAACTTTTTTTTTATATGGAAAAAAGGCATTTCGCCCACACTCAATAAAACACATGTTTTCGCTTTGCATGTCCCTCTGCGCGTTGTTCAAAAAATTCTCTGGAAGTTTCAGCCGTGATTTGCATAATACAAGAAACCCGAACAAAGTTTTTGTTTGGTAAGGAACTTACATAATTATTACGCGATTTTGTCTCTATTGTGTAAATCCAAGTCGCTGTTACACGTGCCTAATTAACTTGCTGGATTAATAACTAGACCATTGTAGCCATATAGCTGACGTGACCATTGTATTTTTTGTTTTTTTGAATGAATGAATGAATGAAAGGCTCCGACCCCAGTATGGTTTGACTAGACTCGGTTAATCGAATGAATCCCAAGATTCACACTGGCCCCATATTTCCTGGTGGTACAGAGAATATTGCATATCAAGGACTAGACCGGGGGGGGCTGTAATGGTAGAGAGGACGTGCTCTTTTAGAATAGGGAAGGATTTAAGAGCCGTACCGAATATGCATCCTAGAGTAGGCATTGGACAAGTGCAGAGATGGGTGATATTTATCTATGGAAGGGCATCTTTTAACGACGTCGCCGTCAGGTTGGTTCAGGTCGAGCTTCACCGCTGAATTTTTTGGCGGGGTTATAAAAATCTCCTTACCTCTGCCTGTTTGTTTGATCATATAATATTTTTTTAAGACGAACAATAATGTAATACTTAAAAACTCGTACGTAAGTTAATTTGTTATTTTGCTTTCAAGAAAACGGTTAGTAAATGGACGAATAGCTTCAAAATTACAGTTAAATCCCGTCATTCTAGTCGCCCAAGTTTCGAGACACGTCAAGCCGAACTCGGCGATTCAGAGTGGTAATTCTCGTAATTTTAAGAACAATCACAGTCTGATCTCAGTCTCAATCTGTCAAAAATACTTCTAATTTCCATACATTTTGACAAGTTTTTGAATTTTGTTTCTCGCCGAGATGAAACTGCGACTAGATTTTGAACGGTATAAATTACGAGAATTGGCCTTCTGCTATGTTATGATAGACAAAACAAAAGCCGGGCGAACGGCGGCGTACGCCGGCGCCGGTGCGAATGGCTGTGTGATCAAGCGTGTTTTGTATTGCCTGCACATGCAGCGGCCGGTCACAATCTCCAAGACCCAGCGGTCGCGCCAAACTACTCGAAAATCGGCGGCCGGGATGACGGCGCTTGGGTGATGGACGTGCGATGGACACGCGGCCATAGTAAATGTATGTATCGGTACTTCAGCGCCGTCATATCGTTCTCGGTGACGTCCCGGTGATGGCGGCGGGGGACAGACGCACTTAGGCTCAATTCACACCGAGATGGCAGAGGCTGTTTCAGTGTCAAATAATTTTAAACTTTATCTTCATTTATTTGAAAACTCGAAAAGGTCGCGTGGACGCTTGCACCGCCGCAAACAATGTAGCGACCACACGCAGCGACGAGCGAACGCTCGCGCAGACACGGGCGGCACATCGTGCGAGTTTTCTTTGAATATAGATTGTAAACTGTCTAAAATGTATAGCGAGAGAACGCGACCGCGATCAGCTCTCTCAGTGTGATTATTAATAAAGCTTACCTATTTGATTAAGGTTACGAACTTAATAAAACACGGAACCATTATAAGATTACTTTTTTGTCTGTCCGTCGCGGAGCTTTTTCTCGAGATTTTTGCAATGTAGGTTTTGAATTTTAGCACGATGTTTAGGTGTCGGTAATTAGAATTTTAATTTGTTTCGTTTTAATTAACATACCGTGTTTTGAATTTTTTTAATCGATTTCAAAAATATATTGTTTTGCTAGGTTTACTCGCAACTTCAACTTCACCGGGATAACAAGTATCTTATGACAGAGTTACTTTCTCAATTTTGTATTAGTATAGATAATGGTTGGTTAAGCGGCGTTGAAGACTAACCCCACCCCCTAAACACCTTCCCTGTGCCCGATGGCATTTCCCTTTGGCAAAAATGATGCAACAAGCAGCGGAGGGGCTTGCAGTTTTATAGTAAATTATCTCTAGATGTATAAGTACTTGTCGTTGTTGTTGTTGATCAATATCTTATAAGTGTGTTCATCTTGTTCTTTGTGTCGCTGGCTCGACTGTATTTTAGATCTTGTTGGCCCAAAACTTCCACTGCGTTGTCGTTGTTGTTGTAAACTGTAAATATAACTTGGTTAAAAATGTACTAAAACGTCATTAACTACTCGATAATCATAAATTGATAGGTTAATGGAAAATGTCTTTAGTATATTAAGACATGGTGTAGGTTGACTCTAAGTAAAGAAAGAAAATGACATGAAAAATTACTGGAAACTATTTTCTATAGTCTTCTCAGGAAGCCGACTCCAGACTAGGGAAGCTGTAACCAGATAGAGATGAGTGCCGCCTTTGGGTAACAAATACCTTTACTGAAACCTTGCAGGATAACGGCGAACACGCACGTTGTGGCATGCGACGCTTTGTGTAACGAAAGCACGAAAACATGGTGCATCACATTCTGCGTGCTCAGATTGCTTGCGATAAGAAAGTATATGAGCAATAAGGACAATATTCGGAGATAAAAAATTTAAAGTAACGGTTTCGTGTCATATTTTTTTCAGTCTATTAAGAAATGACGATTACGAAATAAATATCGATGGGATTTTGAATGCAATACAAACTACATATGGAATTAAAGTCCTTGCCATAAAACGACAAAATCAGTAAATTCTAGGCAAAACAGGCTGGGAGCCCGGTAAAGCAGCTAAACTGTGTTTTCGAGGAAATACTTTACTGCAGTACGTTTATATGCCAGGATTTAGGATTATTTATATTAAAGTGGAACCGTATATTTATCCTGTTATACAGTGTTTACGATGTTTGAAACTTGGATAGCATACTACTTATCTGGGACTGCCCATCTCAAGAAGTATGCCGCAAGTGCAATGGCAATCACAACCACTACTCAACTCAGGTGTACAAATGTGCCAATTATTCTGGAAATCACATGGCGTTATCTAGAAGATATCCTTTAGTTTTAGAAGATCACAAGAATGAGCAACTGTTTGGCAACCAGAATTGCTTATTTAATACAACCAAACCGTTATGTCCTTATGTTATTCCGCGTGCTACCGCTACTGATGTGATGGTAGATAAAGTTCGACTTATTAGCGCAGTCCTAGGCCATGAACCAGCCTATGCCATCAGCTGGAGATTACCCGTAAACCTAGCTCGTAAAGCTCGTGAAGCACCCGCGGAATTGGGTAAAAATTCCGTTGTATGTGAAGACGCTTTGCCGCTGGTGCTGATAGCGAGTCTGTTCCCAGTGCTGCAACTAAAACTAAATTAAAGAAGACGTTATCATGAAATTATACGCAGAGAACAATGAATCTAACAAGAAGAAATTTGGCATTGTTGAAACATTGCGAAATATCTTCTACAAAGGTAAATGTTTTTTACAGATTATAAAACTATACGTTTATTATTTTGATCTAGATGTAAGCAGGTTAGGATTGGATGCTGAAATTATATTATTAACATTTAACCCTGTTTAAATGCAAGTGGTATCAAAAACAAAATGTTAAATTCGTATTAATTTAAATTAACAAAGCCTGCATTGGTAAATAATAATAACACTGGTAAAAGTGTGGGTCAGGAATTGATTGAAGAATCGACCGATGCATGGTCATCGTAACTTACTTCGTGAACTGATCCTGAAACCTACACTTTATACAAATTCCTTGAGGATGAATGTTTGAAAACATATTTACGGGTCCGCAAATTTTTTCTATACTTTCAGAAAACTTTGGAACGCCCTACAAAATATTGAATTACCCTATTTTTGCGCAATGTTTGTCCTAAAACTTTCAATATATTTGCACAATAACGAAATCTTCGTAATTTTGTGCAAAATTTTTGCCAGTGTGAGGGACTTTAAACCCGAACAATGCTACAGTGTAAACTAAAATTACAAAATTAAATCATTAAAAAGTTGTTTGAACAACGCAACAATAGTACGCCGAAATCGTTTAAGCTTTAAACAAAACCTTTTGTTATAAGACTTTAGGGACATTAAATAAATACGAAATTTAAAAAAAACAAGGTCGGGTCCCTTTTCTCCTTTATTTGCTTGTTTGTACCTACCTTTGCAAAGTTTTATAGGCAAAAATGGTATTGTAAACTTATGTAAAACCATTTTATGTACCTGCCTACCTCTTAACAAGACGTATTCTTTGTCAAATAAAATATGAGACTGGTCGTTAATTTTCGTACTTTCACGAAAATATAAAACACATCACGTAAAACCACTATTATGTAAATATTAACTCATTTGAAAATAATAAAAAATATAACACATTGCTGGTGAACATTTTGTAATGAAAACGGACATACTGGTAACTTGACAGTATAAAGGAAAAAAATAACCAGTGCGCCAACTGTAGATAACAATGAATTCGGCATAGCGTAGAAATATTGTCGAGTTTTATCAAAAACAATAATCAGCTGTTATATAGAATAGTGCGTAATAGCATAATGCCTAATACCTATGTTGATAAAATGAATGGAACAACAAATTTTTTTATAACCAACTAGCTGCGCCCCGCGGATTCACCCGCATGAGTTTCGATCCCGTGGGAATATCGGGATTAAAGTATGCTATGTGTTAATCCTGGTTATAAACTATTTGTGTGCCAAATTTCATCCAAATTTAGCACACAAATAGTTTTTGCGTGAAACAGTAACAAACATCCAACCATCCATCCATACAAACTTTCGCGTTTATAATATTAGTAGGAAGTAACTTTGTCTAGAATCATATACTGAATTCATGGTTACAGTTTACGCACTGGAACCTTATTCTGTATGACACAATGTACGAAACCCCGCGAAATAAACGCGAGATTGGCTTGGAATAGCTAAGGAATTGAAGTGGTTTCGATGTAAGGCATCGTTAAGTGGCCATAGTGAATTAGGGCCCCGGTTATTTTTTTTTCCTGTATTGACCAACATACATATTATGTTACTGTGTAAGTCCAATGCTTTCCGAGCTACTACTAACACAGCTGGCTTCACACGCACATACGCACAAACCAGATTATCGGCGACCGTGACAGGATTGCAATAAAAATGGAAGCTAGATAGCTGAGCTATCAAGGAGCGGGAGGCTGTTCACGCGCACTAAGTCTTCCACCTCCTTAAAATATGATTTTCCCGGTAAACTTAAGAATCTAATGGAAAATTTGATTTTTATCCGACTGTGCGACAGCAAAGACAAGGTTATGTTTTTCATACATAAGTAGGTATATACATAGTATGTCTCTTTTTATATGTGGGGTTCTTTATACCTACCCTCGAAGCCTCCTTACAGCTGGGTGGTTTTTAATACACGAGGTGTCCCATCGACTCGTCTAGGTCGCATGATATTTTTATAAAATCAAAATAGCGAATTTTAGACGCCAATTATATTAAGTATGTCTTAAAAATAAAACATGCCTTGGCCAATTATATTAAGTATGTCTTAAAAATAAAACATACCTTGGCCATGTGGGGTATCAAAATAAAGTACTAGAAGAGACGATTTTAAAAATATAACACACTAAAAGAAAAATCTAAAAACTGATCTGCAACTAACGTTATTACTCACCACACCACGAACGACGGTTGAGGAGATCGTGGAGTACATGCGTGTGAAGACCAACTGGACTCTGAAAAATAATCTGTCGATTAAAAAATCAGCCCCTAGTCATGGCTGACTCTCTTGTTCAATTGGTCAAAGATGCGCGCCGGTTTTTATCCACAACTATCAAGTGCCACAATTAATGACGAAAATTACAATTATTTTTCTACCTTTTGTCCAAAACACTGTTCGGGGCAGGTATTAAACCAATTGAAATCTGATTGATTTTGAACTTAGTTCAAATTACAGCCATATATTTCTAATACTCTTTCAAGAGCCAGCGGGGTAATTGCGTAACACACTAACAGAAGCAATTACTTTCATTTTGTCAGTTCAACAACATGAATTGTGTTATTTATACGAACATATGTAGCAATGAATTATGAATTTCAAAATTGTTCAGATTGTGAATGATAGTATGCTACGCAATTAGGGTACAGGTTTAATAAAAGTGGATCTGTCTTTGATCGGTCTCGATTAAATCACAAAAACACAACAAATATTCAAACCTATAATTTTGGCTTGGCACCATTTTATGAATTAATTTTATGTTAAATATCACATTTTGATGTACAAAATATGCTTTTAGAACACGCCGCCATTTGAGACATGCCACAGCTGAAACTGAAACCAAAGCGTTCGGGAAGTGCTGCACTTTGATAGTGATTTATAAACTAAACAGATAAATGTAAATATTTTGTTTTCTTTTACGTAGTGCTACTTATGAAGTATCGGATTAGCCCGGGTTTGACAAGGAAGATAATTAAACTTCTCGTTCCAGACTATCTTGCAAGTGACAGTAAGTACGAGTCAACCTTGAGTTTTATTTTGATAGGTAATAATTTAAGCCTTTCAAAGAATCGTTTATCGGTACCCTGTCTTGATGATCAAATCTACATTTGACCGGCTTAACCCCTTAATCGACGATAGGGGTGTAGTGAGTGGGGTTGAACTTGGGCTTATACATTTTTGTACGATTCTCGGGCATCGAACGGTGCCTGAAGGTTATCTTCTCGTCCCGTCCTACATACGACGTTTTGGAAGTCAACTAAATGAATATCATCGGTGCTAAAATTAATTGGTTCATTTTTGCTACAAATCAATATTATAACAGAATAACTCATTATACCCATACCTTTTTTATTTTATTTATTTATCATTTATACAAAAGAATACAGGATTATTCATATTAAATAGCAACCAAAAACCACTAAGGTTTAAACTTGTGCTATCATGAGTCTATCTCACATACTGACCCTCACAACTAGGCCACAGCATATTAAAAACACCAAATTCCACCAAATTGTCGCCGTTTTACACTGTTAAACACGTCAAAACGCAATAACTACTTGAACATATCTATAACCGCAAGTACAACACTTACTGATACCCATTTTTATATTCTTTTATTTCAATTAATTATGTTCAACTCTACTTATTGACAGTTAATATCTTTGTCCCCACTAAGTTCTTCTATCTATCTATGTACCTACTAAGTAGGTGTACTAATTCGCAGATTGTGTGTAAAGTACTGGTTCATATACCTACTTATTGCATAATTGAATACTTTTCAATTGCCACCTAAGAAAATTATAAGAACAAAGGCAGATGAATTGGTAAATAAATCGTTTCAAGCGGAATGGTTCCAATTTGGAGAAAAGAACATTTTTATCCCGATATGAGGTAGCTGTAGGTACCTACTTATACATTTTACACACGCCGCCGTATTCGATTACGTCGAAAATATTTCCCAATTTGTAATTCAATCACTTCGAATAGAACCTTTTCAATATAGAAGGTACTTGTAAATTGTAATATAGGTTATGTTTCTGTTTAAGGCGCATGAATAAGATTAATAAATTTGTAGCTGCATGGTAGGTAAAACTTTCAAGACCTGTTATCTCTTAGAGTTCGATTCTAAAGTACGATGGTCTCTGATTTGAGTCACTGTAGTAACGATATAATTAGGTATTGTGAAGTGTAATAAAGACACATAGACAACCTAGAGTCCGTCCCACTAAAGAAGTCTCGTGGCAATAAGTGGAACATATTATTATTAGTTGGCAACATTCCTACAACAACCCTTCTACTCACACACCTTTCTCTATTTAAGATTGTGCATTTTATTAACTGTAATATGACGTTGAGATAAATATATAAATACACCTCTTTTATGAAACGGACTCTAGGTATTTCTAATACCAACAGGGGCCTTATTCTCTATGACACAATGAACGAAACCGCGCGAAATGAACGCGTATTTGGCGTGATTAGCTAAGGAAATGACGTGGTTTCGGAGTAAGAAATCGTTAAGCGGTCATAGTGAATTAGGGCCCTATATTGGATCAACGTCACCAGTTTACCGATTGCTTTTTAAAGATGTCTTAGCAGGAACAGAAATACAACAAATTCTTGATAGTATTTTATGGGACAACTGTGATGAAGGCAAATTCCCAGTTATATAATTATTCATATACAAATTTATAATTATTGCTGTCTGGCAAGTTTCTGGTCGTCAATAATTTATGTAACACTGGCTTTTTCCTGCGGCTTATTGAAAACGTAACAGATATAGGAACAGACAGAATTATATTCGCATTTATAATATTAATATACATATGAAAAATACTTTTTAAAAGAAACGAGAAACATCACAATCATAATTGAACAAAGAATCATGATTGAAAATAGACCAAAAGTAAATTAGATAAAAACAAACTTAGTAAATGATAAAGAAAGCCTCCTATAACTTTCTATTTAATAGAGATTGTTGTGATGATGTCACAAAATTAATCGCTATTCTATGAAATTACAGTATATTTATGTGATCATGTATAGGTATTAAAGACATGTTAGTGCGCACACCAGAATCAAAAAAATTGGCTTGTGTAAAAAGTTTTGTCGGTAATTTTTGATAACTTCGCCAATGATTATGAGACTCATTGTTCTCATAGAGATTTATAGTCAGTCTTAAGACAGCCTTTTGACTCCGGTCTGCACAATAAAACCTACTTATTTTATACTAGTGCTTGTAAACGACATCTAACTATTGTTTCTTTTTTATTAGTAACCGTCTCGCTGAACATAACACTGCTGGCTTGCAGTACCATCGGACTTGTGGCATGCATGCTCCTGATCTTCGGCGTGTATAAGGTTAGTACTCTCTATTAATTTAATTCATCATTTGCCTAGCCTTTTCCCAACTATGTTGGGGTAGCTTCCAGTATTTTACATGGAACGGGTGCCTATATGACCTCCAAAAGCCAGTTACTGGGTAATACGATACCCCTTGGTAAGACTGGTTGTCAGACTACGCGGAACGACTATCTCTACTATTTTACCACCACTGTGTGCAGCAAAACAACAAAAAACATTAATTATAAAAAAATTTGGCTATATGATATCCGCTCCAGCACGACGACGTCATTATAACGATGAAGTACGACTTTTGTTTCCCCACACTTATGTAGCTGTCAATATTTACGGAACTTCATTAATTAAAGCGTGCAATGAATTGCCATCGTACCGTGGCTCTAGTATGTTAACGTCGTACAACAACATTAATTAATGGAATCTAATTAGTAAAGGCTTATAGACTAGATGTCAGCTTATAGATTTTTTTACGGGAGACAGGGGTCATCTTCGCTAATATATTAACGTGAAGGTATACATTGAAAATGTCAGGGAAAAGTAACGTTGAAAATGATTTTGAAAATAGGGAATTCGATTAGGTTATCCCTTTCTCCAGATAACCTACAACAACTGATCCGTGGTCAGTTTCCCCTTGCACACACCCAGGCAAAGTTGCGGCTTCCGCTATATTGCGATGTAACGCTTTGACTTTCAGACTGTCCCGTTGCACAGTTTAGGGGTTTCGAAGAGGCACGAAGAATAAGCCTATGACAGGAAAGATAGATGGTTGTGTTGCCCGTTGGCTTCAATGAATTTAGAAATGTAACGGGATAATTAATGGCGTCATCTGTGTTGACCACTGTATCTATCGATGTGTATACCATTTCTTCTCCCTCAAAAGACATCAGTCTTCATTCATCAGGTGTATAATTGATGATCAACGTCCCAAAACCTTAAAAATGACACCTATGTTGTTTTTTGGAATATATATCCGTTCTCACCCTCCCAAGGGGTTTTTTTTAAAGCTCGTAACACGTTTTTACTTTTTTTTTAACAGGAGTAATTTTTGAATTGATACATCTATCTTATATGATTTCTTTATACAAATCACCATATTAGGGGTTGAATTTTCAAAAATTCGCTTTCAGCGGAATGTACGTCGTAATAACTATCTATGTGCCAAATTTCAGCCAAATCCGTTCAGTGCTTTGAGCTATATCGCGATCAATCAGTCACTCATGGTTTCCTTTTGGCATCAATTGGAATTAACAGACTGATGTCTAATATGCTACGTTAGGTATGATTATCTATAATGTATACCTATATCTATGTTATTTGACCATTGTTTACGCATCTATGTAGTTACACTTCACAGCTCCGTGCACGATAAGCTGTCGATCCTAGCTATCTTGTGAATATCCATAATCCATATCCATGCCCGACGTTACGTTGAAAACCAGACGTTTGACAGCAAAAGGCAGTTTCTGACAAATGGTTCCATGAGTTGCCGTTGTTCCAACATGTTGTTGTTGTACCATATTTAGTTACGTAACACGTTAAAATCGGATCGTGAAATTGTTTATGGATAGCGGTTTAGCAGATATTTTAAACAAATATCATATTAGTTTAAAATATCTGGTTGGGCAGTAAACTTTAAAAGTGATCGAAGTATCGCACCTAGTGTATAGTGAAGCATATTTTTATTTAAATATTTCCTAAGATTAGCCGAATGGTGTTTAAAATAATCGCGTAGGTGATGAAAGAAAATGTCTGTTCAGTCTTGTAATATTCTGCCGAAAGTTTAGATGGATTCTTCTAGAAACACATTTATATATTTTTTTCTCTTTAACATAATATTATCTCCTGTCCTTTTCCCGTCGGATGGCTAACAATATAATCCAGGTCATTGGTTAGCCGCCTCGACAGAACAGCAAAACAAATACTAAAGCTTAATAGTATCATTACACCCACATCTATTAGCACGGATTTGTAGTTTAACTGTTTGTTATTATTGTTTTGATAATTATACTTGAATCTACAACATTTCATCGACATTGTAAGTATTAGCGTTTATCATTTATTAAATCCAAACTACCTATCATTACAGCAAGTATTGTCTTAATCTTTTTAATGCAGAGTTCTCGTCCATGGTTATCTATGTTTTACATAAAGATAGATATTGAAATCATTCATGAAACATTGAGCTTTAGACCAAAACACATGAGCTACTCCACACAACTGACGCTATTATGCTAAACGCTTTCTAAGACATGATGTGCCATATTAACGCCCGTGTAGGTCTGTGGTTTGGGGAATTAAAAAATAAAACATTTTTTTTTTATCGAAGTAACCCCAATCCACCGGTACCTACTGCAGCAGATAATCTGCTAGAGCAAAGTTAAGCGGCGAGTTTGCGATGGATACGATAAACTGCATGCATGCAAATCTGGGCATACTTTGCCAACATCGCACAAAAGAGTTTCTCTGTAGGCAGAAAATTATCGCTGTAGTCAGTGATACAAAGTGTAATCTTATTTTCGATGAGCCAAAGTGATGAGGAAAACTCAAATTAAGTAGCCGAATTTGCATTGACCCAAATCACCCCCAATAAATTATATTATAGAATTCTATTAGAAAATTCTCAACTGGCGAAATGTGAGTGATATTGTAGCAAAAATAAAAAGAATCACTGCATTGAATATAAATCGTATAAGTTTTTGGTAAATCAAATTTCAAATATAAAATCTAAATATAAAACACGGTGGTTAGTTACATTACCATTATTGTGACTGTAAACATTTTAAGAAGAAAAACGAGGAATTAGGATAGTTTATCAAATTCAGGTTATATTTTAGGATGAAATTTTGTAACGAACTTTACGACTTTTTACCTGATTGCATTCGGGTTTTAGGCTTGTTAGAACTAATTTGCACAGATTTTAAAAATAAGACACCATAAAATACATTAGCTAAGTTGTCCTGAGATAAAAAAGGTCAGGGAGCTTGAGTGTTAAAAAGATGAAATGGTATTCGATTGTAGTTTTCTGGAGACAGGCGAAGGTGGTCACGAAGTTCAGCAGCCAACGCCGCGCGGAACTTGAAGTACAGGAATACTCTGCATCTAGGTTGAAGTATGCAATAACTTCGGACTCGCCAACCAGTAGAGGATCCGATATCCGGGAAAAAGGCAAAGCGCCCTATTTGACTGGTTCTACACCTCAACAAATACACACACAACAAATAAAATAAGGTGTCAGACCAGAGAAAACAGAGAAAAGTTCGCTGACGGAGAAGATGGCCGGAAATTAGAAGAAAATACATAACAGCCAGGTTTGGAGAATTCCCTACTCCAGATAGTGTCAGCTTATAATGCGAAGCTCGACATCAAGAATTTAAACATTGCACGCTGGCAGGAGCATGGATGTATAATATCAGCAATGTGGGAACAGATTACCGGAATAATTCAGATTAATTCAGGTGAAACCATGTCAACAACAGTCAAGTAAAAATTTTCTTATCTCTCATATGTTCTTGCTGTCATAACAAAAATAAGAGTTCCGTATGAAAAAAACATTAAAAACCAGTCATTATTTGGAAAAAAAAGGCCTAAGTGGTGGGTTTTAACAGCAGAGTTAACGCTGCCCTATGTATCTCTGCTTACCCCTTCGGGAATTACTGGCTTGATGTTATGTAAAGCAGACCTCGCTATATCCCATATCTATGAATGTGCTTACTAAACTTGATAGTATAGTTCACTCGTAGTTACTCGTAGGTACTCGTAGTTGTCGTATTCCTACTTTACCAGTGCTAATAACAAAGTAGATAGTTAATTAAACGTCTATCTATACTAATAATAAAGCTGAGGAGTTTGTTGGTTTGAACGTGCTAATCTCTGGAACAATTATTTTATTATTAGTCGGATTTGAACAATTATTTTTGTATTTAATAGCGCAATTCTCGAGGAAGGCTATATAAGCGATACGATGCCACGGGGCGGGTCGGGGGAACAACAAAGGATGTCACCAAAATCTGCCCAAACGAAGTACCGAGGCACACTTAGTGGCATAAAATACACTAGATTACACTGAATAATATTGCATTTATATATTTTTCTTGTGGTTACCCGGGGACGGGAATAAAATAACTTTGAACGTAATAAAAAGCTCGCCATTTTGGACACAATTATGCTACTTTGGTCCATTAGCTTACCTATTAAAAAAAAGAACTGTCAAGTTGACAGTTGTCTGCTGTCAGCTTCAGCTGCTGCGGCTGCTGTTGTTTTTGTTTCATTTAAAATATCTTTATAGTATCGTCAAGAACCAAATCGTGAGGTGACAAACGGAATACCAGAAAGAATAGCCAAGTGTTTAAACAAAATACACAACACAAACGAACAACAGACGAGTACCCCGAAATGACGAACGGAATGACATGTGAATGACATTTACCCACGAAATAATGTCTACAGAACACTTATACTCCTAATGTCAACCCGTACATGCAAAGTTGCTACATGATTTAATTGTGTTACAGGTTATTAAAACTTTAAATAATTTATTATGTAGTTTTATATTATTTATGGATAAAAACACAATTATTTTCGAATTTCTATATTTTCGTCTACGATTTGGTGCACGTGTACCTCGAGGTATATGTTTGGGAAAAGTTGTATGGGCTTTTGCTGACCTCCTTTCACGCGGAGGCTAGTCTTTAGATAAAAAATAACTATCAGGAACGTGATGGAATAGATAAATATTAGTGTTACGTATGAATGTCAGATTAATTCCCATTCTGTAGACGAATCTGCCTACCGGAATTTAGTGAGCACAACGTAAGCCCGTTGAAAGATTGATAGCCGGAAAGCGGACCTGTCCAAAACCAAACGCAAAACTGCAAACTGGATTTTGTTATTGAATTCAATTTCGTTGAATGAATTCCTACGCGGATTAACCACGTAGGCAATATGTTCTGTGACGTAAGCCCTTTGTAACGAATCAAGTTATGCAAATAATGTCTATATTAACATTAGAAAACTTTTTTTGTTACTTAATTCCATGTTCTTAGTCTTTACCAACCTTTTTGATGTTCTTCTTCTTAGCGTGTCGATGGAAATCTAAATGGACTCGGCCCTGAATTCGGCTACGGCTTCTTGAAGTTGAACCCCAGACAGATCTTAAGTTTCCACTACTTACCAGGGTAGGAAGTCAGATGCTCGTTGATTTGTAAGCTCTGTCTTGTATCGGCACAAAGTAGGTCGTTACTTGTGTAAACAACTTTTATGTTCAAAGTTTGAGTAGTATTGAAATTGATATTTCATTCATAAAAAGTTAATTATGAAGATTATCTTGTTAGTAACTCATCGTTACAATATAGCGCGATTAGAAAGAATACTTAGAGAGATTATCTTTCTATTTTTATACATTTTTGATATGACGAAGACAGTAGCGTGCATTCCATATAGGCACATAAGCAGTGCCTACCTCGACAAATCGATAAACCATAAGCCTGTCAGTTACATTTTAGTGTGTGTGCCCCACAATTAAGAAGCTCACTAAATTATCATACCTAACAAAAAATAAAATCTTCATACAAACACGCGCGGCAGTAGGCAGTCACCAGACGGCCTACTCGGCTCCCGTACTATTCGCACATTGTCGTTGATCTTTACTTGAGAAAGTCGTCGAAATTAGAAATACGTAAGTCTCACGTAATACTATGACGTTCGATCTTCACAATTTATTACCCTAAAGTAGGCATGCCTACTCAAGTAACCAACCGAGTGTGAATGTTAAAATAATACTTTGTAATTTAACCGTGCGAAGAAAGAAAGGGATGGATAATGAGGTCGCCGATAGTGAGGTAAAAATTAAATCCAAGATGGCGGCTGCAGGGCCTACGGGCGGCTGCAGGGCCTACGGGCGGCGAGCTATGGGCAGCTCGCCGCCCGGTAAGGACCAGGCCCGGGTCGACGGCGCGTTGTGTTCCACGCGCGCCTCAAAGAGCTGTCAGCACGAACTGACGGGGCCCGCTAGGGCCGATGCCGCCGGGCCTGCAGATTGTTCGAAGGAGATACCGTGGCCCCAGGCACAGCCAACTGAAGGAACACGGGTGGGTTTTAGTCAGTAAAAGTCTGACACTCCCTTCTGCTCCGCCCAGAGCGGGAGGAGTCATTTGATGATTTCCCACCCAGAAAAAAAAAAAAGATGGCGGCTGCAAAAATTTTAAATTTTGTCATTTTCATAGTTTTACAGCCGCCATCTTGGATTTTCATTTTGAACATCGTTCCTGCCGGGCCTGACCACACACGTTTTTAAACCCATTAAATCAATAACTTTTTACTTAAGATGGGTATGTACCTAACGATAAAGTGTGCCTACCTATTCTGAAAACCAATGCACGCCACTGGATGAAGAGAGATCAGAGGGGCAATTCCCGTAATTAAAAACGTTCAAAATCTAGTCGCAATGTCATCTCAGCGACAATCAATGTCAAAAACTTGCTAAAAATGTAGGGAAATTAGAGGTATTTATGACAGATTGAGACTGAGATTAGACTGCGAACGTTCTTAAAATTGCAAGATTGGCCTCTGCTTAAAAACAATTTTAACAATCAGCAGTGAATGTATTAGTTGAGAGTTTCGTCCGCACTCAGAGACTTCACGATAATCATTCATTGAATACTTTAATTGGCCAGCATAATGTGGGTTATGTTTTTGACCTGATTGATTGCTATTAAGTGACAGCTTTGAGTGCGGCTGTAAGAGACTAATAGGCAGTAAGTATAGCTTTTTTCCCATATATCAATCTGCCACCATTTTCCAACTACAAGGTCTTTCAGTAAGAGCTTCCTACCTTTTTTACATAAAACAAAGTGTGTGTGAGATGTCATCGATTTTTTTTATTTGTTTGAAAGGCCTATAATTTTCCATGACTTTAGCGCATAAATCAGGCTAAATTTGACCGATGGCATGGGTTATGTTGGCTTTGAGGGTCGCTGTGGTTTGTGGCTTATTCGCATAGACCGGCGACTTAAGAAATTCATACAAGAAAAAGTCTAACGGAGTCAAATCGCAGCACCTCCACGTGAGATTACCATGCTTTCAAATCGCTCATGCAGAATGTCCTATGTGGCATGAGCTGTGTGGCACGTAGCGCCGTCCTGTTGAAACCACATGTCGTTAGTGTCCATACCATCCAATTCAGGCCAAAAAAAGTTGGTAATCATCGACCTATAGCTCGCCGTTGACGGTGATGGCCTGGGCAACGTCGTTGTCAAAGAAATATGGACCGATGACGCCGCCAGCCCAAAATCCACACCAAACAGTGACTTTTTCGGTATGCATTGCACGCTCTTGGATCTCATGTGGATTGGTATCGTCACCAGTGGACTCAAATTTATTCACCACACTGCGAATAGTCCTCTCGGTAGGATGATTATGGTGACCGTAAAATGGGCGAAGCGCGCAGAAAGCTGCCCGAACAGAACACCCATTTTGATAAAACAATTTTATCATTTTCACGTGTTGTTGAACGCTATATCCTTCCATGGTGATTCGGCAAAACAGACTAAATAAATGACAGCCAATTTGACAGATGTAGCTTAAACCATATGGTCGCTATCAACTGTCAAAGTTCGGAAGTCCCTATTAGAAGACCCTTTATGTTGGGACCGGCTTCCAGTCGAACTGGATGCAGCTACATACTATTTATATATGAATACTGTGTTACATAGAGCGACTGCCTATGTGTCCTCCACAACCTACTTACTCCGGGTAGCACGATTGAAAAGTCTGTTAAGCAGTCTGCTTGACAGACTTTTGGGTTCATACAAACACCATACAAAATAGAATACAATTCATAACTTATTTGTATTAGGTTTTTGTAAACCAGTGCATAATCAGCCTATAATGTTCCCACTGCTGGGACACAGGCCTCCTCTATGTGAGAAGGAGTGGCCCGCGGGCCCAGTGCGGGTTGGACATGTCGGTTTCCTCACGATGCTTTCCTTCACCGTTTTGAAAGCAGTGGTGATGAAATTATTTCTACTTTGCCACTGGGCTACCACTGCCCCGCTAGTAAACCAGTATCCTGTTTTATTTTACCTTGAACGTTATTTTTGTCATTAATTAGCTGAAGTAATTAATAAACGTATCAGTTGTCGGGTGCCAAAATTCGCCTTATTCTCTGGGTACAAAGTTACTTAACTAATTAGTACAATGTTTACTTTTAGATGCCGCTAGTTACGGACCAAGTTCTCGGAAATCTCGAACAATGATTAATTGTTATATTATTCGATATATCAATTGTTGTTATATCACTCATAGGCACCTAACTAACGAAAATAGTATTTTCTCGGAACTTATTGTTTTAATTGTTTGCGTTTCCCTTATAATATTTCCTGTCTATTTTGAGAGGATTCGCAAGTAATAATATGCCCGCCGGAAAATTTTCCACGTCCTTATTATCCAAAATTATGATTTGACGTCATCTTGACTTTTGTTGTCAATGTACCTAATGTATGTATATGGGATCTGATTTTGCCCTATTTAGGTATATCTACATATGTATATATGGAAGTAATGAAATGTTTTGTTTTGTAAGCAAGGTTTTCTATGGTTAGCAAGCACTGTTTTCATTGCGTTTTAATAGGAAATATAATATAGTTAATATTATGCCGGGTGAAAAATATGACACGGTGGTTTTATAGCAAATTCAAACGAGGTGAACAAATGAAACAAACCTTCTTTTTTTTCTTTTTTTATTGACAATGGGCTCACTCTTGACCTCAATCCAGCCCAGAGGCAGGGATGAGATCTACGGTGGAACGAGCTTGCCCAGATGAAGCCTATTCACTCTCGCCCTGAAGAGATTCGGGTTGTATGAACTCGGGAAAGCGGACGCAGGCAGACAATTCCACTTTAGCTGTGCGCATCAGAAAAGATGATGAGAAGCGCTTAGTGCGTATATATGGTATATTAACCAAATAGGGGTGGTATCCCGCAGTGCGTCTGAACTCTCGATGGTAAAAAGGTGAAGGCGGGATGAGCTCATGTAGCTCTTGAGCACACTCCCCGAAGTACAGTTTGTAGAAGACGGACAGACAAGCAACACTTCGCCGGTGAGCCAAACTGTGAAGCTTTGCCTCCACCAGCTTTTTATCGCCAATGAGTCTCTTAGCTCTGCGCTCCACTGAGTCTAAAGTGGCGAGTTGGTATTTAGCTGAGCCATCCCACAGGCGACTGCAGTACACCATACACGATCGGACTTGTGCTTTGTAAAGGGTTAATAGCTGTCCCGGTGTGAAGTACCGCTTAACCTTGTTCAGGATGCCCAGCTTTTTGGCCGCCGTTTGAGCTTTAGACTCAATGTTTTCGCCAAAATTGAAATTTGATGTCAATTTCATGCCAAGAAGCTCGAGACTATCCGTCACAGGTACAGCTTCACCCCGGAAAGTAGGAGCCAGATCAAAAGGGCTACTTTTCGCGCTGAACAGACAAGCCTGTGTTTTGGTGGTGTTGAGCTGACCAGATTGTTGTCACCCCACTGAGAGACAAGACTTAAGGTCGCATTCATTAGATCCACCAGGGCCCCTCTCAACAAACTGACTTCTTCCCCTCTAGCCTTTACGCTGGACAGATATCTCTCCACGACGGTGCTGTCGTCTGCATACCCGACAATACCTGGTATCAGTAGGTCATTGATGTGCAGCAGGAAAAGAGTCGCAAAGAGAACAGAGCCCAGAGGAACGCCAGCATCAATCGCCATGAGGTCAGAAGAGCAACCGTCAATGACTACTCTGATTGACCGTTCACTCAGGAAGTTAGATATCCAGCAACAAAAGCCAGCTGGGATCACATAGGCTGGAAGCTTGCTCAGCAGACTTGCGTGCCAAACCCTATCGAAGGCCTTTGAGATATCAAGAGATACGGCCAGAGCTTCGCCGTGGTTCTCGATGGCCTCACCACAGCAGTGTGTGACATACACCAGAAGATCCCCAGTGGAGCGCTCGCGGCGAAAGCCATATTGGCAGTCACTCAGGAGATCATTCTGCTCAAGATATGTCAGCAGCTTGCTGTTAAGAACCTTTTCCATTACTTTAGAGAGAATGGAGGTAATGGCGATCGGTCGGTAGTTGCAGCGATCGGCACGACTACCCTTCTTGGGTACTGGTTGCACATTTGCAAGCTTCCAGCATCTGGGGACAGTTCGAGTTTTCAGAGAGAGGCGGTAGAGGCGAGTCAGTACAGGAGACAACTCAGGCGCACAACAACTCAGTACTCTCGAAGGAATGCCATTAGGCCCACCAGCCTTGCCCACATCCAGACACTGAAGCATCCTTCGAACCTCTTTGTTACGCACTGTGATCTCCGGCATGGAAGAATCACATCGAGGCAGAGTTGGACGGCGCTTGGAGCCAGTGTCTAGACGCGAGTTCTCCGCAAATAAAGAAGCAAATAGCGTAAGGTAGCGGAGTGAGCCAGTGAACTATCAGGTTTCTGCATAGGAGGCAGCTGTATTTCTGGGATTTATCATTTTCTTAGAATGACAAATATTGAGCAACAACCATATTTTTCCAAAGTACGTAGGTAAGTATTTACCAACTAAGAAGCTCCTCACCGGTGAACGTTCCGATTCGTGAGCCACACAGGAAAATAGATTTGCTAGTAATATCTCAGCTGTAAAAGAAGCTCCTCACCGGTGAACGTTCCGATTCGTGAGCCACACAGGAAAATAGATTTGCTAGTAATATCTCAGCTGTAAAAGAAGCTCCTCACCGGTGAACGTTCCGATTCGTGAGCCACACAGGAAAATAGATTTGCTAGTAATATCTCAGCTGTAAAAGAAGCTCCTCACCGGTGAACGTTCCGATTCGTGAGCCACACAGGAAAATAGATTTGCTAGTAATATCTCAGCTGTAAAAGAAGCTCCTCACCGGTGAACGTTCCGATTCGTGAGCCACACAGGAAAATAGATTTGCTAGTAATATCTCAGCTGTAAAAGGAATTCCACGTCTTTTTCCTCAAACTGCCTTGCCCCAGTTGTAGTTTTAGTGAGTTTTTATATGCCACGACCGTTCGTAAAGGTCGACCAAAGCTTTACATGTACCCTTATGATGAAATGGTTTAGTAGGTATATTCTGGGCAAGAACATATAAATGATAAATGATTTTATTTCTGTAAGTAGGTTTGTACAAACACTTTCACGTCAATAGAAAAATAAGGCGTCTTTGAGAAGATCTGACACCAGTGACTATAATGGCAGAGAATAGCGTATTAACTCATGCAAGCTTCTCCTTTACTTCATACATAACTTATTTGATCGGAGTATCCTAGCATAGTTACTGCGACCAACTGAGCGAAAAGGCCAGAAATTTAAAAACAGGCTCCATTATTTAAATACAGTAACAGAACACACTTATAATCAATTTCACGTGACAAACCAAACCTAGATCAATTAAATACACGTTTTCTTAATACTTATACCTATAATCTACTTTAGCGGGATAACGTTTTCTTTAAACTGAAGTAATCAAATCTTCAGGGTCTTTGCGAAAATAGAGTGCTTTTACGTTATTATTAAAAAAGGTGAGAGATTATTAAATACTGCCGAAATATAAACGTTGAGGTTAAAAGCGTTGAAACCAATCAGTTTTTTTAATTAATTACATGGTTCGATGCAATGAAACAGTTGACCCCTGATGTACCAACAGGTCTATTATTAAATACTCATTTAGCTCGAGGCACTAAGTTGTACGATATGGATTGGGTATGTGAAGCAGTTATTAAAGTAAGAAAACCATTTCAACGAAGTACATTTTATACATAACATATATATAATCAGCCTATAATGTTCCCACTGTTGGGACACAGGCCTCCTCTCTTCGAGAGGGAGTGGCCTGATTACCACGCGGGCCCAGTGCGGGTTGGTAAATGCCGCGTGTCTTCGAATTTTTGGTTCTAGGACATCCACTACTTGGTAGCCAATAATTAAGTAATAGTAGATATTCCAGCATATAGTCGTCTATTTCTGCTTTTAGAAATGAGCTTCTTCTGATTTAGATAAACACTTGCGTGCAAAAGAATCGACCCACACCGTGCTCTTCGAACTGAAACAATATAATTCTCCAAGTTTTACTAACAATTACCCGTTATATTATTTACTAAAACCTGCCTGAAAGTATGTAAATTACGATAGTGAAGAATTATCAAAACAGATTAATTATTTTTTTTTTAATTCGCGAACTTACAAACATGGGAGTCGAATAAAGAACCTCCTTTGTTTTGAAGACCGTTAAAAAGTCCTATAAACTACCACGCGGGCCCAGTGCGGGTTGGTAGATGTCATATGTCTTCGAATTTTGGTTTATTCGACCACGCTTTTCCCCCTTCTCAACTCTCCCAAGTTGAGAAGGGAGAAAAGCGTGGTCAAAGCGCGCAAACTTCTTCTTTGGCGAATGGACATCCATTTGAGCTCAGACCTATAGCTCGACACATGGTCATATTTCCTGAGGTTGAATATGAACCGGATACCATTGTTGAGCAATCTATCGACCTTATTCAGCAAAATCGCATTCAAGTCAAAGTAGCACACGTCACTATAGTCGATTATAGGGAAAATCAGAGTCTACACAAGTATGGTCTTCGTCTTAGCGGGCAAAAAGTTTCTCAAACGATACAGGGATCGCAGAGTACCGTTGAACCTTTGACTAACACTAACGAGCTGGCGTTGCCAACTAAGCGTTGAGTCAAGGTGCAAACCGAGATCTTTCACCGTAGATGTAAAGGGTATGACGGTACCATTGAAAATAAGATGTGGAAGAGAGCTAAGCGTCACCCTAGCCATCATGCGTGAGCTTCCAATTACAATGGTACTTGATACTTCGAGGGGTTTACTGACACCCCGAAACTATCAAACCACTTTTTGATAGCATCTAAGTCTCGGTTTACATGTGCTATAACGTTCGATAAACCTTCTACCCGCTCAGCTGTATATAATTGAAGATCATCAGCATATAGATGATACGAACACCGAAGACAGTGATTTATAAAATTAATGAAGATGGAAATAATAATGGAGAAGGAATACCGCCTTGAGGAACACCAGCATCCAGGTTACGCCAATTCGATGGTTGGTTCTACGACATGCCGGTTTCCTCTTAAGTACATGTCATACTTCATACAAACTAATTAAGTAGGTACCTAATATCTACTAAGTATTATCTTTGCCAACCTAAATGTACAGGTAGTGACGAAGTCTCCACTCAGCATAGCGTTGGAAAGCATAAATAACGCCTACTTACATAATCCTTTATTAAATAATAAAACAAGTGACTAACAAGTGGCCAACTACAATACATGATGCTTACTTGAAGAAAACTAAGTGTGTGTTCCTACAATTCACAAGGTAAAACAAACAGCTGGCAGTCGTAGTCCACATTCTTAATCAATGCAATTGTTGAATAATTTTGGGAAAGTGACGTATTCTCTAAGCCACCCCTTCTTAATTGTGAGAACGCTTTGGGCGCGGCGAGGGGAGCTGGGAGGGATATTTTACGAGGGTGGCATACCCCCCCTCGTGTACCCTTCTCCTCGTCACTGCAGCTAGAGTATACTTTCGAGAAAGGAGCCAGTGTTAAAGGATGTTTTTGGCCGACTGTTTAGTACTGCCCTTGGAGGGCGCATGAATAAAAGATACTCCGTTCCCTCTGTCTTTGGTTAACAAGGAGTTGTTCTATACAAGGCAAAACTGACAAAGGAATCTTGTGTAATGGTATAGTGTCGTGTAACGAACTTATCCCAATTCACTCCTTGGCATAAGCCTCTTTTCGCACCCGGTCTGTCCTACCGCCTTTAAAAGGTCCATCTATCTAGAAGTGTATCACGCTAAGTTTGCAGATTTTGACTTAAGGACGCAACTTCTCTAATTATTTTAATGATAATTTCATTCCGGATCTTGTTGGTTCATTGAACAACGACCTTGAATATGCCCGTTACCTTGAGCCCGCCTGTCATTGTTCAAAACAGTATTAAACAGATTTTCTTTAAAAATTGTAACAAAGGAGGACTTTAATAATTAAACATGACAAAAAATAAACATCGCGGTGTTGGACTTGAGTTACCAAGAAATTTTAAACAACGGCAAACCAAATTATAATACGATTATAGTTATTCCAATAATGATGTCAAACAGGGGAAGTTTACACCATAGACCCTCTGTCTATGGTATAAACTAATAGTGTAATTTTGTACCTCATTACTACAACCCCTCCGGCTTGTTGATGGCATGACCGTGACCATTATGTTACGTACAGACAACCGCACATCCGTGGTAACTATTGGGTTTTGTCAGCACCTTTATTTTGTAATAATAATGGCGGTTTACGTAGTTGAATTAATACTGCAGACGTGTGGGTAAGCGTACAGGGAGAATCAAATAAAACATGTTGGGTTTCGATCCCAATTTGCGTACACCACCAGTGTGCTAGAATTATAGTAGATACGATAATGAACAGTATAACAAAGATCGTATTAATTCACCCATCACCGTTTTTACCATTAACTTTATAACACACAACTCATAACTAATAATAATTAATTTGTCGTTCATCGTAAGAGGTGGCAAATTGAAAAGAAAGGCTAGAGAGCTTCTCAATACTACTTATATCTATTTTCTATCTGCGTTTGCCCAAAGGGTGGCGTGGCCATTTCGTGAGTGGACCACCCCACCCGCCTGTAATAAATCTAACAATAAAAAACACAAGTTCCTGTTGAAAATAGGTTCATCCTAACAAAAATATTCAACGAAAATATATGGGATTTGTATAAATATAACACAACTAGCTTCTGCCCGCGTGAAAATTCTTGCTACCCCGAGCCACCCTGTCGCATCGCATCGCCTGCTCGTTTAGCGTTCTTTCTTACTTTTTTTATTTTTGCTCGGCTCCCATGTGTCCTAGCGTAATGTTAATGGCTTGGAGCCTTCCACAAGAAATGGGCTATCAAAAGTAAAACGATTTTTTCAAATCCGACCGGCAGTTCCAGAGATTACCGCATTCGAACAAACAAACTTTTCAGCTTTATTATATATCACTCATAACTGCCAGCATTTTAACATGATATTTTGTAAGAATATTCGACGAATGAACTTTAACTTTTAACACTATGATTTGTGGCTGAACTATGATGTTGAGATACAAAGACCAACACGTTTAGAGCTCAAAACTCGTGTAAGATTCAAGCGTCGCTGCATTGTGTATCGGGTGATTTATGAGCCGCTTTCGTGGTGTATACTTAGTTGACATAATGTCGCCCGCGGCGTCTTAAAGCCAAGACGTTCGCTAGCAAATAATACAGGGTGGCAGGGACATCGACGCACAAACTATAACTAACCATGAAGTTACACATGATTGTAAACCCCGTAGCGTAGAAATATTCAAGCGGCAGTGCAATGTACGTTTGCTCGTTATGAGTCAAACATGGAAGTAACTTGCTGAATAGAACAATTGCACTCGTACACGATAGTTACAGTTTTCGCGTCGATGTCCCTGCCACCCTATTTATGCAATCGTGTACTGCAATTATTCTATTCAACAAGTTACTTCGATGTTTACCTCAAACATTGCATTGCCGCTTGAATATTCCATTTCACAAAAGAAAAATATTGAACCCATATATTTATTATAAAAGGCTGTGCATGAAACATAATTACGTTTTACCTTTTTCATCGTACTAGCAAATACCTGCGCGTTGTTTCCCGCGCTATTTCCAGTTCAATTTTCTTGAAGGAAAAGGCAATTTATTTTTAACATCCTTTGCAGTTTCTGTTCTTATTTATTTATTTATTATTTATGTACACACAGTAAAATACATAGGGATATGACATAGTTATAATATGAGTACAAAGGTACTGCTTATTTCTTAAGAAATTTCTTCCAGCAGACCTGCGAAAGGAGAAGTAAAAAAGAAATGTAAACAATAGTGTGTGAGAACTAGATGAAAAAAATATGAAAGTCTAAAACTAAAATATTAAATATACCTAATAATAAATAATACTAAGTTTTAATTTATAATACCTAGTCATACATAAAATAATAATAATATGTTCTAGTATATAAAAAGGAGGGTAAATAGTCGTAGGTTATCAAAAACTTCGTCCCCATCACTGTGAATAGGAAAAGTCTTGCATTCTTAAATGACTTGAAAATTTACATGATTTACAATAAGGGGACGATATGGGACGTTGAACATAAATAGAATTATAGCAAACCAATATTGTAGGTAGATAGAACTATTCATCTGGTCTATGATATATGTGAAGTTACTTAAAACAAACACGTCGGGTACTAAGCAGCTGTTTGAGCTCGAAGCAGAGTATATGGAATCGTGAGCAGATAAAGTTTTCAGTCGTTTGACTATACTAAATCTGCTCCTAACTAGTTATAAGTAGCAAGTCAAAGTAAGGATTAATTGGTTTGTAGTAACAATCTAATTAATTATCTTAAATATCAGTGGTACCTAGTAAGGTACCACTGATATTTCTACCGCCGACTAATAGTATTTGAGCTGAATCCACCTTTGAAACATCTACTTTCTTAAACATTTGTGAACCTGACAGAAACCTTTCGCTGCACCAAAAACGAAATATAAATCACAAAAGAACATCGATAGTAAAATGTAGCTTCATATTTTTCATCTTAGACTGTTTACTCTTTACTCTTAATTAAGCATTTCGAATCTTTTGCCACGGTCTGCTTCTGTTTAATGAGCTCGATCTGCGCTCATTTGAGAAAACGGAACACAAATAGTATCTTCAGTGAAGATACTATTTGTGTTACAATGATGAAAAGAAGTTGATATAGAGTAAACACCAGGTTTGCATTGTATCGTGTTATGACACATAATCCCTTAATCGCCTCTTCAGACACTCTGTTAAAGAGACAAAATGTACTCTTAGCCACAAAACATCGGGGATAAGCCCATAAGCCAGTTTGTTCTCGAAAAATACCTATACTTAGTGGCGAATCACAAAGATTCTTGTACTTTGAGAACACCAAAGAACCGTTTTCAGAGAAGTACAGATTACAAATGTTGCTAATAGTACGGTTGTGGAATATTTTGTAGAGTCTATAGAAAAAATAATTATGAATACCAATAGATATTTGTTTATAGATGTTGTTTTAAAATAGTGTGGGTATTAAAGAGATTCAATAAAGTGGGAAATATATTTACCCGCACCTCTTAAAGCACCTACTCAATATTTATTAATATTTCCTCGAGCTATGCCCGACTAAAGGTTAGGATAAAAACAAGATTAGTGATAATACCGATCTAAAAATAGTGGACCAGCCTACACAAATCCAGTATTAAACAAAGGAAGGCACCCTTCAAAAAATAAACCCTTTAGGGCGTACCGTTTAAACGAACAGTGTGAACAACAGTATAAATGTACCAGGTCGCCTGACTAACAGTAATAACTTTGAAAAAGGATACAGTACTGAGTAACGTGTTGGTTACACACCCCATTAGAGGGGAGAAAGTATTACGGCACCCCTCTTAGGAAACATTTTACGAGTTAGAATGGACATTGAGTTTTGTATCATTAATACTTTTTTAAAGATTATCTATTTCATGTTTTTCTACCGCTCTATTCAATTCTACTTAAATGTATATACCATATAAACAAAGACTTCATTTGTTCGATTGTGCAACTAGAAATGTAGATAATACTGTAACAACCATAAGAGCGGTTCTGCACTGCATCCGATCCGAATCCGAATTCAAGATCCGAGATCAATCCGAATTGGGAATATTCTAAATTCGGACGGACGGAATTCGGATCTAGTGAGCAATCCCGCATACAAATAGTACTATGGGTACTTTCGACGAACATTTCTAGGATTCGGATTAGAAGAAGTGCAGGACCGCTCCACTCATAAAAAATAATGAGGCATTGAGTAACTAGCGCATACGTATGCATTGTGGGTGTGCAACGCTCTGAAAAATCCATAAAGTAACCGATAAGAACGGCGAAAGGCAAAAATTAAATTTAAACTGCACTCCCGGATATGTTGTTTTAAGCGCATCTCAGCTACACGCGTATTCGTACGCGCACAACACTTTCACTGCCCAAATTCAGTAATTCCTTTCATCATTATTAATGTATGTGAATAGGACGCCTTCAGCATTTTCAATAAGTTAGCACTGACCAACTCTTTAATATTATATTATCTTATTTGCTTCTAATGTCCAAGGGCTATAGTAACCTTCGCGTGGCTAGGGCCCACCCTTACAATAATTCTAAAAATAAAGATAGTTCACGACTTAAATGTTCTTTTCACGTCGATACCCTTGCGTGCATCGGAGTGCATGTTAAACTGTCGATATCGGTTGTTACACAAATATATATGGCAGTCGTTACGGGTTGTTAGGAGCCTGAAATTCAGACAGCTGGTCTAATTTTATCATTTGGTGTTATCAAGTTTTCTTGTTACATTATATTATTATTCTGCCATATTTGGCTAAAGTGTAAGCCCACAATTAATGTGCGGAACAAAGCATTTAGCGGGTACTGTCACCAAAGGAGATAAGTAACCAGGGTTGTCGAATATATAATAGTTGAAATTTAGTAAGAAACCGATGGATGATATCGAATAAAATTTAATTAAATTAATAGAAAACAAACAGTTCATTTATCAAATTAAATTTCAACTTTTGGTACATGTTTTATATCTAATATTTGCAAACCATTTACTCATCCTATAGCACGTATTATTGGCAACCCTTCTAAGGTCAAAGCGGAATTACATTGTTGCTCGTTTAACATAAAAGGCCAAATCCCCGTTTGCTCGGAATTTGCGCTACTAAAGCGGTCTGGTACCCAGTTTATTCCATTGTGCTTTCTATTCACTAATTCCTATTCGTAAATATTTAAAATCCAATTTACACTGCATTTTCTAAACAGTATTGTACATACCAGCGTTTGGATATTATTCAAGACTAGGTACCTTTAGTCCGGACAATGAATTCACTTAGTAACATGCGAGTACACTCTAAAAATGGGTAGGTTAGGTTAGGACCTACAGTGAAGTGGGAAATACTGCGAAGTGGGTGCCATGCTAAGGCAAAACACCCACAGATCGCTTTTTAACTGAGGTAAACCATACATAAGAAGGTGTGCAAACTTAGCTTTTTACTGATGTAACACACCCCCATAATAATAGGGGTTAAAGTATGAAATTGCTGTTTTATTGTAATAGGTACTTCGAATTGACATAGAACCTTCATGGTTTGAGATTTTTGAGTGAAACTTTTTTCACATGGTACATAAGAAGTTCTTCTTTTAAAAAATGTGCAACATTCGATTATCGACTTTGAGTTGTTTTTTTTATTCAGCTTAGACAAGAAAGATGGATACTTCGAAAATTCGAGTTATTTTTTAATACGAGTTCCGACGCGGAACTAACGCGGCAGAAACAGCTCGCAATATCAATGTTGCGTTTGGAGAGGGGACTGCTAATGAACGCACCGTGCGATTTTGGTTTAAATGCTTTCGTGATGGAAACTTTGATTTGAAGAACGAACCACGTGGAAGACCGCCCACACAGGTGAATAACAATGAATTGAAAGAGATGGTGGAAGCCGATCCGAGCCAAACTACCCAGGAATTAGTGGCATGGTTTAACGTTACCTTACCAATAATATGCACTCATTTGCGTCAAATCAATAAAATAAAAAAATATGAGCAATGGGTGCCTCATGATTTGACTGATCTGCAGAAAGAAACGCGTGTTGAAACTTGTGTTGCCTTGTTGAATCGATACAGAAATGAAGGAATATTGGATCGAATTGTGACATGTGATGAAAAGTGGATTCTTTACGATAGCCGTAAGCGAAAAATGCAATGGCTGACCCCAGGTCAAACGCCGCATCAGTGTCCTAAAGCAAAGCTTACCAATAAAAAGGTAATGGTAACTGTTTGGTGGTGTCAGCATGGTGTTATTCACTATAGCTTTCTCCGATCTGGTCAAGCAATAACGGCAGATGTCTACTGTGCCGAACTCCGAACAATGATAGCAAAACTAGCAGTGAAACATCCCCGACTCATGAATCGATCTTCACCATTATTGTTCCATGATAACGCGAGACCTCATACAGCACGAGAAACCGTTTTAACTCTACAGGAACTGCAATTAGAAACCATTCGTCACCCTCTGTATTCGCCAGACCTTGCTCCAACGGACTATTTATTGATTAAATAAATATGTTAAATTAAAAAAAAAACGAATTTCAATTTTTCACTACAAATCGGCAATTTCATACATTAACCCCTAATAATTAAAAAGCTATTACTTAAGTCAATATTCAAAGTATTGTAAAAATATATGAATACCACTGTTGTGATCCAAAAAACAAAGAATGCAGAATTTCTTTCATGGGTAGGCACGTGACTTGGGATTCTAATGAAATCGAATTTTGAGGGTTATTGATTTTATTCACTGTACCGCGAACAATGTTTGATTAACGGGCTCGGACGTATTTACCTTACGGTGGTGTATAACGAATGAACAGGTTCATAGGGAGTGACGCAAGCGCGAAACTTTACATGACGTCACTTGCACAGAATGATGTGAGCTTAATTAACTGATAAACAATTATGTTGGGTTATGGCCGCAGGTGTGATCTAGATACGGCAAATAAAGGTACTATCATGTCCATCACATAGAGTTGATTGTTTTTCCATCTTTGTTGGAAACAACAAATCTGTGATCGTATTTTGAAAAATTTCTCAGTACATCCCTACCTCTCAAAATGTGCCGAAATTACTATTTTAGCACAATTTGAGAGTAAGGGATCTACTGAGAGCTTTATAGCATTAATAGACGCTGTGCATTAATATGTCACACGTATCGTATAAAATTTCATAGCTCGTGTGACCTAAACCCGCACTTAAGACACGCTTTTCTGTGTGAAAATGGACAACTTAACTCACAGAAAGGCTCCGATAAGCTAAGTTCGGTTTTAGGGCACACAGTACTATAATCAATATTGATATATCGATACATACGATAATTTATCGTCAACTTTGAATTGAATACTTTGCACATAACATTTGCCAACTTCAACGATAAAATGTACACTATAAAACTACAAAGTTTCTTTGCGAACCGATATCAAGCTACTTGCTATGCCAACATGTCAGGTGCCTTCGTGATCTCTTAAACACTATGCAAAACTGTTGCAGCAAACGTTTACATTGTATACCTGTCGCAAAGATGGCGGATGGCAAAAGCTAAGAGCATTAGAACTTTATGTTAATACTTAACCTACTTATATATATGTAAGGAATATTCCTCAATAAAGTTTACATTTGATTTAGGACTTCAAAAGTTTGCCTCCATGTGTCATGTCGCGTTTCCACTCTGTGTAACGTAAACTCAAGTTAATGTACATAAATTCTATGTTAAGCGTCTGTTCAATGACTTAAATGTCAGTAATCAGAGGGATTACAAAACACGCTTGTATATCCCAAATAAGGACATAGATGTTTTAATTCTATGAGGACAACCATATTTCACCATTTTGTTGCAAGTCCTATGTAAAAGATCGCCATTATTGAGAATTTTCTAATGGAAAATTAACGTCCTGTCCGAGGATTGAGCTCTGACCCTAGATCAAAAAGGCAGTCCTTTTTCATCTAGGGTACAGAGCCGAATGTTGTTTGATCTATTCTCCAGCAGCAAGATTGAAATATAATTTCCGTTATTAACAATACAAGTACCAGGGGCGACTTGGTTGATCTTGAAATCAATTCGGAAGCAATCGAGCTATCAATGCCTGTAATATTCTGAAATTAATATTGAAACAGCGAACCTGTAGACTCCGCAATCCCGGTGTTTAATTTCAAACTAAATGTCCGGTTCATCGCGCTTAAGTTCCACTCGGATTGAAATACCAAAAGTTTAATAAACAAGATATTAATATTGCCTATACAAAGCACTAACTTGCAAAAGCACTAAATCTGTGTCATAATAATGATGCGATTCTAAAGCTAAGTAGCCAAAAGGGATATTAATAAAGGCTATTTTTATTATGAGCTGTATCGACAGACGGTGTCCTGTAAAAATTTTCAATACGGTCAAGACCGTATTTTAAATTACAAGAAAAGTTCATACAACACTCTCCCAGAAAAACAGAATGTCTGTTATTCCAAATTCCATTTTTCTTTGCATAAAAACCTAATTCGGAAAATTTTTGGTTTATAATGTTCATAACAGATGAACATTTTAAAACAAAATTTGCCCCAGCCATTCTCAAGTGATGCGCTTAAAACGAGCAGCATTTGATTATTATTAATATACATTTATTCAGTGTATAGGGAAGAAGTTGAGAAGTGTAAGGGCATTATTTTCAAATAGCCACCAACCAATGAATAGCTTTACCATTGCCTACATAAGTTTATGTTACCATTACATAACTTTTCAATGCCATCTTATAGGCATAAGATATTCCTAACTTTTATTTTTCCTTCTGACGTTTCTTTTGTTTTACAATAACATCGGAATAAGAAAGTTTTCTAAAAGATAAGGTTACTGTTCAAAGGTTGATCGGTAACTTTAATTTTCTTTATTTCTTCTTCAAATATTGCTTTACGACCGAACAAAGGACGCCTTCTTTGTTTGCTTAAATTACGAGTATCACTAAACCGCGAACAAAATAACAAAAAAATAAAAACTCACGAACAAACTCATTCAAAACTAAAACAAAACTTCACGAATTTTCAGTTCAATACCTTTTTATAAAATATCTAAAGTATATTTACTTTCTAGATAAACAATTATATATTCTATCAACAACGTAGGCATATCTATATCCATAATCCAGTCTAGAGTAAACGTTACATAATTGTAACATTACACAAAGGAAATAGACAAATTCGGGCAGACCTTAAGTAATAAACTTTGATAGAAAATCTATAAAAAATAAAAGAACTATACAGTTTGTAGCGCGGCGGTTATAATAAGAGATTCATCATCAGTGAACATTCTTTAAATAGGTTGAAGTTGTATTTGGCTAACCAAAAATAATAAATCATTACTTACTGTATGTACTCGATAGTAGATGTTTGATGTTTGTAGAAGTGATGTTTATTACTTAGGTTATGTTGTTAAGTTTCTCTGGTTCAAGTTAAACTATGTTACTAAGATCTTTTTGAAAAAAAAAAAAATCTTTAAACCAGAAACCCAATAATAATACAAGAAAATTCCATACATTACAAACTTACCTACCTCTACCTAACCCTTCTGCGGCTGCAGGTGCGATGTTTTGTTTTTACGAACTTAAACACCTGAGAGTTCTCAAGCTCGTGGCGTCCCCCGTCACCGTGTATTATTGCTATGCAAGCATTTTTAAGGACATTACACACAACATAGTCTTTGTGTGTTCTTTAAGGTTAAAAAGCATCTATTTTTATATTAATTTCATATGAGTAAACAAAAATAAACGGAAATAACATAACATTGAAAATGAAAATGTTATCTTTATTAATAAAAAGGTGATACCTATACCCTGTCCATTAGGTAAACCGTTTTTTGACAGATGGAACTAGTGATTGCAGCATCACACAATACATTGATTGATACACGTACGGTATTATAATGTATGTAAGAAACCATAAATAAGATCATTCAATAAGATAAGGCAGTTTATATATTTATTTTATTACGCATTGTAAAGTTAACTTTTTCATAATTTGGAATATGTACGTTCTAAAACAGCTGTCAAAAAACGGTTAACCTAATGGACAGGGTATAGTCGCAATATTTTATTTATTACAACGCAAATGATAAATCATCATCGATGTCACACTTGACCCATTTTTTTTAAATTTTATTTTATAATTTATCAGCCATCTACGATGAACCGATGATTAACTGATAAACAATGGCTGAAAAGGCAGTGACTTTAGGGATGACGGTTATTAGAGATGTATAGAAGAAAAACATATGCTGCGCAATGCGCATGCTGATAACGAAAGTAAAAAAGGAAGATGTGCGTTTTGTTACTCCCCCCACCCCCACAGCAATAACTGTAGTGTCGTTGAAAAAGTATTTCCAACAGGAACGATATTTACTAAAACGACCAATTCATTGTCCGTTCGGAGTTATCCCGGTATGACCATGGCTTTTTTTTTGAATATATAAAAGTTATATTTTTTATTATTTCGCCTTTCTTCCGTCCATTTTTATTAGACCAACTAAACGAACGACAACGACCACACTATAATGTCATTTATTATTATACAATGTGTTTTCTTTATATTACAATAAATAGTATGACGCAGGTGATGATGGTGGCAATGACGATATCTATCAAAACCCGATATTTGATGGTGATAGTCCCTCGTAAAACCGTTAATTCGGCGTTCTTTCTTTCTTTTTCTATAATTCTTAATTCGGCATTAGTGAACAATTTATAAAAAATACGTAATCAATAAAAATTAGGATTAAAAATAACTCTAAACTGACAACAAAACAAAACAAGCGCTACAGTAGCTATTCTTATACATAAAAATACCTTTCAACATATCAAAATTATTGCTGTTGGAGCGGATACCAGGTTCCATGCATTTTTGCTCATCATCCTTTTACCAGCGTGGAACGCGGCAGCCAGTAAAGAATTTACTCTAAAAATACTTCGAGCGATATTGCAACGAATATCTTAAACTAGATGGCATACCTTTATCATCACGGCATCAAGCCTTGTTTCCCCGAAAGGTGGGGCAGAGGTGTACCAACCTATAGTACACTTTTCACCAGTTATGTTTAAGATTTAAGTCCCATGCAATAGGGCACGAGTCTGATGCCTTCAGTTGAAGCCAATAAGCTCGCCCCTTGCAACAACAATATCTTAAACAATTTCCGCATAAAATTCCTTTAGCTCTTCTTCGATGAAGCAAACATTCGCAAGGCAACGTACAGTCAACCTCGAAAAGAAGTATACATTAATATGAATGCATTTTTCACAAAAAATTACATATTGGGTATTTAATTGTAGTCACACATTGATGGTACAGTATTATGGAACACAAATTGTAGACTACTGTACTCGTCTAGATATCTTGACTGTATGTCCACCTTTTATTACTTCTATAACGAATAGGAGGCTGATAAGTCTTTATAAAAAAGCGGCCAAGTGCGAGTCGGACTCGCACACGAAGGGTTCCGTGATACCGTTCAATATTTAACTCTACATTTTTTTAAATACTTTAGTTAAAACCTCTTTCATTTTTAACTTTATTTTATTTTTATGATTTGTTGTACCATATGGCCGCTATACCATATGTACCATACATACTCTGTGAAAAAAGGTTCTACCTAGTACGATTCAAAAGATATGACAGACAGACGGACAGATATACGGAAGGACAGTAGAGCCTTAGTAATAGGGTCCCGTTAGCACCCTTTAAATACGGAACCCTAAAAATCAGACATTGATATCATTCATTTTATATTATGCCATAACGTAACATATGTTTTGTTTTAGGACCTGAAGTACATGCTGCTGCCGTGGGTGGTTGCCATGGCTTTGGAAACCCTCGTCGAGATCATCAACCTGTTCTACTTGTTCTACCTGCAAACTGTAAGTGCTGATAACTATCTCATTCTAAAATTCTATAGGTAACTAACTATAAGATCCGGCTTTTGTTTTAGATATATTTTCGAAATTGACTTCACGTGTTTTTATTTTTGCCACACTTCTTATTTTCTCAATTCAAGAACTTATAGGACTTAGAAGCTTAATTTTTTAGAGCTTGATGCTTCCACGCGGTCCTGAGGAAAAGGGTCTTGACAGACAGACTGACGGTCGGACAACGAAGTGATCCTATAAGGGTTCCGTGTTTTCCTTTTGAGGTATGTACGTAACCCTAAAAACAACAAGTATGAAAATAGTTGGTGGGATGGAATACCTACATATGTTGTTTTGGCAGACATCATTTCATCATTATTTATGACTATATTCCAGATGTAGTATCTTTTTATATCTTGTTTTATAACTACTAACACTGAATTAGGATTACCGCAGCATGTATTTCCAATGTACTATTTTTTTCCGATTTTGTATTTACCTCCAAGCCGGCGCTTTCGTAGCCTATAGACTACGCAACATAATACAACTTCTGTTTAAGGATAACGCACAAGTAAATAAAAATGGTATTATGTTTTACATTCCTGAACCATTCCAGAAGTTTTCGTATTCACAATTTCACATTCCTACAACGCCCTACGGCACGTACGCAACGTCGCATATCGATCACCGTTTTTAATTCGAGTTGTTGAATTGGCACCCCCTGTTCCATTTTGGTTTTATGTGCCCTCAGGGCTCTCTAATCCACGTAGTAACTTACATGTGTAATTAAATACCTTTATTTATATAATTAAGCTGGAGGCTTACCATGGAAACATCCACCTTATAAGTACGTAGAAACTGAGATGACATAATAAAAAATAGAAATTCAGTAAATCAAGGGGTATCGCGTATGTCTGTAGCTTGGGGGGTATTCGTATTGTTTCTCGTCTAAATACACATTACATAATTTGTCAGTTGCAAGTAGGGGTACGTACAAGTAATTATGTAACTAGATATTTGTATATTTGTGCGCCTGAATAAATTGGGCTCCGGGAGTCTATTACGTTTTCAAGTTAGATTATGTAGTTAGAAAAGCCGTTTCTGTATTAGAATGTTGTATTTCAGCATCGCTGTTGGAGATAATTCAAATGTTCTTCCGTTCAAATGTTCTGCTTAAAAATTTTAATACAGATTCTTTTACTTGTAACAGAAATTTACTTAAAACATGGTAAGAAAAAATGACTCTGCTAAAAATCTACGTAAAAATAAATCATTTATTTTGCACCAAACACTTGTACACATTTCATAAACCTGCCCAACTGCGTGACAGTTTGTCGGCAGGATTAGCACTTGTCTAAAACATTCTGTATCAACAATCTGATTAAACATCTAAGTATGCAGATACTTTCAATGAACGATAAGAATATTATTATTATAGCAGAGCGGGGCGTCGCCGGTGAATACAATAAACAGTCATTTACCTCCTCACGTGGACTACTTGTGACGTCTCTAACACAACTCATAAGGAACAATCAACAATGATTGATGCTCGCACATGAATTTGATCAACAAGTTTAGTGTACAACTACAAAATCAACGAATTATTATATTATTAGTAACAAAATAGAAGCTTAGTACTTAATACCTAAAACTCTACTAATGCTACAATGGTATTTTTACATTACCTGTGAAGAATATTAACAAGGTAAAATTAAAATATTCATATTAGAACAAAGCAGAGAGCACAACTTACGCAAACAAAAGGTTTCAGACAATGAGTCCTACGAGCGCAGCAACAGTTGGCGCGAACTATTGACAAGCGACATTTAGCACACAGACGGTGTAAGCCACTGCGCGGAATGGTTTTTCAAATTGAAAAACCATTCCGCATTATGGCTAACACCGGACCTGTCTATTTCACACACTAACTAGATTGCCTCTGAGGTAGTTTTGCTTTCCCTTGTTGTTTTTAGGGTTCCGTACCTCAGAAAAACGTAAGATCACTTCGTTGTCCGTATGTCTGTCAAGCCCCTTTTTTTTCAAGAACGCGTGGAGTTATCAAGTTGAAATTAATATCAAATACTCAGGGCTGCAATCCCTTGAAGCAATGAAAATATAACGTCTAAGTAAACGCAATCAAAAGATACGGGCGTTTATGTTCCGTTTATGCCACATATTTCGACACTCGCAAGGGAATCAAAACCTATAGGGTACTTCCTGTTGACCTAGAATCATGAAATTTGACAAGAAACAATGTTATGTAGCACAGGTAAATGAAAAAATCCGAATACCGTAAATTTGTAGTTACGTACCTACAAATTTGTACGGAACCCTCGGTGTGCGAGTCCAACTCGCACTTGCCCAGTTTTTTTTTATTCTGTTGGTGTTTTTGTGATTTAAAAAACAATCAGTTTCCTGCTATTACTTTATTATTTTATGTGATGTTATGGCAAACACTTCAGAATCAGAATCAGAACTTTATTTGCTATGAATGTAGGTACAGGTATAAGATGTTGTACATAAATTAAAGAGATCAGCTACAGTCTACCTTACGGCGTGCAAATTATTACTTAAAGTGCTGGTTATAATTAAGTCATTATGATTTACGAACTGTTTGCAATAACAGCGCCATGGACACTGGAAGGCCAATTCCCGTAATTAAAAACGTACAAAATCTAATCGTAATAGTTTTGATACGATTCTGCGTTTAGTAAAATCATTGAGTTTTACAAAAGCTCTATAGACGGGACAGTTGCATTTCAAGTAAAAATTTAATCGCGGAATTAGGTTGTAGTAAAATGTTCCTGCAGTTGCATGACGTTCCGTTCTACATTGCGATTGTTCAAAATCAAAATATTTTATTTCGCATAAACCAACATGGGCACTTCCACTTCAACGTCCAATTGTGTCGTTTTCTATATAGACGAGCCGGCAAGAAACTCCACGGTTACTGTTTTAAAAATAATTGTCTTTTACAATGTTTTCAAATTAGTACAAGTATGTATGGGAGGACAGCGTAGGCCTTTCAACAAGTACCAGGTACTTGGTAAAATAAAAAATGGTCTACAGATCTAAAGTATACAAGGCCTACAATGTGCTCACATTTTCAAAATATGTTTGTTTTTATCTTCAAATAAGAACTATTCAAAAGTCTTCCTCGCCTCCTCTTCTTTAAATTGGAAAGTAAGGTATGCTACACAGTTTTTCGGGTCTGCATGATTCGTCACGACCAAGTGGCGAAATAGAATGTAGATTTCGCCACCTGAATGTACCGAATAGTGCCAAATTATGGCGACTCGAACAAGTGTAAAACACGCCTAATATTAAACTAAAAAGGCTTCTCCATAATATGCAGTCTCTCTAGTTCATGTTATGCTAAACGTCCGTCAGCCAAAAGTGTCTAATGCCGTGTGTATAATGCTGATTATTAGGGTCTGCTAAATTGCTAAGTACGCGGCACCCCTCATTACAATTTAATTTCCTTGCCGTACATATATTGCTATCGGCAGCTATGTTATCCATACTACATAATTTTCTAATAATCGAATAACCGCAGGAGTGTCATGTGAAGGCGCCTCTGGCGACAAAATTGGTTAAAGCGAGTCTGGCTCGTCCAAGGGTTTACCGTACTCAAATGCTCGTTAGCATACTCAATTAAGTGTTCAAGATTTTTTAAACTTTAAGGCATACTGTTTTGTTATATTATAGTAACCAAAACAATTTTTCTTTCCTACCTAGGAGGTCCCAGTGTCTTTATAATCAACTAGCCTCTGCCTGCGAAAACGAAAAGAAAGTGATTACGTCCACGCTCACTTCGTTTTCGCTTAGCGTTCTTTATGACATTTTTTTTTTTCTTTTCTTGGCTTCTAAGGGCCATGGCGTGATATTAAATAGCCTATAACCTTCCACAAGAACTGGGCTATGAAATGTAAAAAGTATATTTCAAATCCCACTGGTAATTCCAGAGATTACTTACTACATACAAACAGATTTTACCTCTTTATAATATTAAGTATTGATATCCCATAAATATCGTTTAAAATAATTCGTAAAAGGTCTATCTAACGCAACCTATACGACACAGTAAAATCAATTGTTTTTGGAGGGTTGAGCTTGATATCTTATGTCCGAGAAAAACGTTTGTGACAGACGAACACAAGCGATCATTTAAGATACGGATCCTTAAAAAACACTTCCGCTCTATCGCTCACTTGGCCTTAGGGTCACTTGGCTAGTAATATAGCAGGTAATGTGATATGTATTGTCATCCTGATTAAAAAACGGTATGTAAAATCAAGGGAACGCTTGCCGCCGGCGACTAAACGCATCCATTTAATTACTGCCCTGGCTGTCTGCCCTGATCGCCGAGACTCGAGGACCGATCTTAGTTCGTTTAATTTTAAATAAAATTGGTTAATGGTACCCAAACTGCGGCTGAGGCAAGTCTCCTAGTTTGTGGCGGCGCTAACAATCTGTAATTCTACATTATATCCAATATAAACTGACTGAAGCTAGCTGATAATAAGATAAAACAGACCGTGTTTTGAGTATTTTGTACATGGTCTACACAAATGTCGTACAGATCTGATAGCGTAGTGTGACGGGTGGTTGAGCTCCATAAAAGAGTGTTCAGCTACACGATGACTGATGCATGCATGCCGTCTGTTGGGACAGGTCAACTAAAAGCTGCAATGGCTCTTTCTTCAAAAGACCCTTCCAGACATTGGATGCCTTGTTAGACTCACATAAAATCCTAATAATATAATGTTTGGATTTGAAAAGAGACCATGGCCTTTTTTTTTTTTTTTTTTTCAGGATGGAAAATCATCAAATGACCCCTCCCGCTCTGGGTGGAGCAGAAGGGAGTGTCAGACTCTTACTGACTAAAACCCACTCGTGTTCCTTCCTTAGCCCTTTATGTACCAGGGCAGCGGTAACCCTTTCGGACGATCCCGCTGCCCCGGCAGGCTTCGGAGACCATGGCCTTTTTTTTTTTTTTTTTCAGGATGGAAAATCATCAAATGACCCCTCCCGCTCTGGGTGGAGCAGAAGGGAGTGTCAGACTCTTACTGACTAAAACCCACTCGTGTTCCTTCCTTAGCCCTTTATGTACCAGGGCAGCGGTAACCCTTTCGGACGATCCCGCTGCCCCGGCAGGCTTCGGAGACCATGGCCTTTTTTTTTTTTTTTTTTTTTTCAGGATGGAAAATCATCAAATGACCCCTCCCGCTCTGGGTGGAGCAGAAGGGAGTGTCAGACTCTAACTGACTAAAACCCACTCGTGTTCCTTCCTTAGCCCTTTATGTACCAGGGCAGCGGTAACCCTTTCGGACGATCCCGCTGCCCCGGCAGGCTTCGGAGACCATGGCCTTTTTTTTTTTTTTTTCCAGGATGGAAAATCATCAAATGACCCCTCCCGCTCTGGGTGGAGCAGAAGGGAGTGTCAGACTCTTACTGACTAAAACCCACTCGTGTTCCTTCCTTAGCCCTTTATGTACCAGGGCAGCGGTAACCCTTTCGGACGATCCCGCTGCCCCGGCAGGCTTCGGAGACCATGGCCTCTGGTTTTGTTTCGGCATTTCTTCTCAGGGATCAGGGGTCAGCTAGGAAATGCGGGCACCATCTAGTTTTAAAATGTTGACGTGTATAAGTGTCATAAAAGATCATTTCATTTCAATATTATTGAGAAAATTATACGGTATTTATTGAACTAAGCAGTAGTACTTACCTACCCATCAAGTACTAGTAGGCTTGTATCTTGCAACTTCACCATGGAGAACAAACTGCACAGATATCCCAAAAAAAAAAACTTAAAACTCTTTATAAACTAGTTACCGGGATATTTTCCGATACGGGTTGTTACAAATCGGTCTCACTGAAAACGGTGCCAACTGAAAAGGGTGTTAATTCGGTTGCAGGCTTTTAATTGACTGTTCGTCAGGATTAAAGGACGGTGTCCCGATTTCCTAATACCGTTATGCCGAGTTTTCGATTTTTGTCATGATCGTATCGGACACAAAAAGAAAGCGGTTAACTGTTGAGTTTATAGATTGATACCTATTGAACCTCTTTTAAATTAAGATCCATCAAACGTCACTCAAGTTAGTCGTACATGTATAACTTACCTGAGACTTATTGGAGTCTCAAGGCAAGTTATGCACAACTGGAATACTAGCATGAAAATACTGCCTACAGTATTAGATATTATACCTACATAAATCTATGTTGAGTATAAGTTTTATTGGACGCGCTAAGTATTGAATACTTTAGGTAGAAATACGCTACTTAAACAAAGCGCTACGGCGTAGCGGGCGACGTGCTGCGATGTCGTAGCGGGCATCTCGCTACGATTTCGTAGCGGGCTTCATGCTACGATCTCGTAGCAGGCACAATGCTACGATCTCGTAGCGGGCACCGTGCTACGATCTCGTAGACGGTCTTCTGTACGTTTTAGTAAGCTTTCTTGGTGCCATTAACTCAAGCTTATCAATCTACTTTTAATTATGAGGCACATATGTTTTCTATCCAATCTACGGTTGCATGAAATAAGTTATAGACTGTTTCATTAACCCGTCGATATCCTTATTCTCATTTAATAGATATTTTTTTTATTTTTTGGATGTTTAATATAAATGCCTGGATTGATATTACAATCCAGACATTGATATTAAACATACGTTTAATATCAATCCAGGCATTGATATATATAATGATATCGACAGGTTAAAGAAACAGTCCTCAAATAGTGTCTTCCTAAGTTTGTGGTATCACCAAATTAAAGGAGACAGATTCATCCCATCTGAAGGGAAATAAATTAAATAAACGATTTTATTCGTCTTCAAAGCTTGTCCTCGGTCCGCCATAATACCGACTTACGCTCACTTTTATTTATTTCTTCCGGAGAAGTCGTAAAGAACAGCAATGATTAGGTTTTCTCCGTATTTCTGGACCAGTGAATACTAAAATATAGGAACCTACTAATAAACTGTGTTCATAGACGTCAAACTTTATTTCAATCGGAGAAAGAAGTCCATGGACATTTCAGAACTGTTCGGAGGACTTTCACTTGCAGAATCTTTTTTTTTTTAAGCGTTGCCGCACGCAAGGAATTACTTCTGTATCGTGGGTGCGTTTGCAAACATTTAAAGTCACATAAACAAACAGTCAGACCCGCAACAGCTACCTGTAGGCAATACAAATATTTGTTCCGTGCGGGTATCGAACCCGCGATACGCAGCGCAGCAGTCGATCGCTCAGCCACCGCGCCAACCGTGTCGTCAAAATTGAAAAGATATCGGGTGACTTTCAGTGTAATAAGGAGGAAATAAAACTGCAGTTTGGTTTTCATACTTCATGATAGCATCTTTGTCTTAATTTACTTTTCTTTTTACTAAATTGTCGAAACTCGATGCAAGCATATTCTTGTTTGGACTTCACATAAAACTCGGCTAAAGTTTAAGCTCGGTTTATCTACTGCATGCCAAAGTTAACGTTGAAACTATTGATACTGATCCTAAAATAAAATAGCAGGGTTTGCTTTAAGTCCAAGTTACAGTAGTTTTGAACTGGAAACGTGAACTAAAATGTTTGTATTTATACTTTATAGACATACATTTGCGTGCCAAAAACTTGTCCACCCCGTGCTCTCCGTTTGATAGACGATATCTCAAAAAACTTAATGAATATAATTTATAATTTTATATTGTGTGAAGGTAGGTAAGGTACATCATTTTGCTCATGTGCTACTAGTGCGTGACGTTTAATGTTGTCCATTTCTGTTCATTTAATGAAAATTGAAATTGATTTTTTAACGGTCTTCAAAACAAAGGAGGTTCTTTATTCGACCCCCATCTTTGTAAGTTCGCAATTTTTCTCAAAAATTAATTAATCTGTTTTGATAATTCTTCAACGTAACGTAATTTACATACTTTCAGGAAAGTTTTAGTAAATAATATAATATAACGGGTAATTGTTAGTAAAACTTGGTGAATTATATTGTTTCAATTCGAAGAGCACGGTGTGGGTCGATTTTTTTGCACGCATGTGTTTATCTAAGTTAGAATAAGCTCATTTCTAAAAGCAGAAAACTCAAACTCAAACTCAAACTATTTATTTCAAATAAACCAATTACAGGCACTTTTGAATTGTCAAGGTCGGTCAGTCAAAAAGATAAAGCTAGTTGCCCATTCCAAAGCGTAGTAGGTACCTATGGAGAAGAACGGACAAGAAACTCCATGGACACTCTTTTAAATCATAATAATATTGTTACAAAGTATTGGTTACATCATTCATGTTCAAAATTATGCATGTGAGAACGATGCAGAACGTTAAAAGCGTCCGTAATGAAAAGATAAAAAAAAAACAATTCAAATATTAATTTAAATCAAAATAAGCCATTGCAGCAAAGAGTTGACCAGTCCCTACTGACGGCGCCCGTTCACGAACATGACGCATAGATTAGCACCATTCAGCTCAACCATTTTGAAGGGAGCTAAATGATCCAACACATGTGCCACCATCAGCGAGACATTAGAGTGAGCATGACATACTCTCATCCGCCAAGGCATATTCAAGTCAATGAAAGACGTACCCAGTAAATGGTAGCTTTGTAGTATGTAACATAGTACTCACATACGTTCTATGCAATTATACAATACTAGGAGATTGAATTTCTATAATGCAAACATAGTATTTTAGAATCTTCAGCAGCTCCAACAGTATGTAAGTTGGGTAGGCGTGTGTGAAGTATTTTCAAATGCCAATCAATTTATTTATGCGTCCTGTGGAGCAGGACCAGCGATTAGCCAAGCATTTTTGTCAGCGATGTAATCCCCCAACTTATAATATGCTTTTTTTTTTTTTTTGTGGATGGGAAATCATCAAATGACTCCTCCCGCTCTGGGTGGAGCAGAAGGGAGTGTCAGACTCTTACTGACTAAAACCCACCCGTGTTCCTTCCTTAGCCCTTTATGTACCAGGGCAGCGGTAACCCTTTCGGACGATCCCGCTACCCCGGCAGGCTTCGGACTTATATGCTTGGCTGCATAGTGTGCGTTTTATGCAAGATTTGAATTTCGTTTCATTGAGTTGGAGTATGTGGGGAGGTATTTTATTATAACATTTTAAACAGTACCCCATGAAGGAAGAGTCTACTTTAGCCAGTCTGAAACCTGGTTGAACTAATTGGTCCCTATTTCTGGTTCTATAGGCGTGTCTGTCACCTCTTTTACTGAAAAGATTTAAATTTTTCCTTACGTACATGATGTTTTCATAGATATATTGACAAGGTACCGTCATGATATTAATATTTTTAAACAGTTCCCTTAGAGAATCGCGCCTGCGTAGGCCATATATTGCTCTGATGGCTCTTTTCTGCAGAATAAAAATGGACTCAATATCTGCAGCCCGTCCCCATAGTAAAATACCGTAAGACATGATACTATGAAAATAACTGAAATAGACCAGTCTCGCGGTATCTACATTAGTAAATTGATGGATTGTTCTTACAGCATATGCTGCTGAACTTAGCCGTCTTGCAAGAGATGTTATATGAGGACCCCATTGCATCCTTGAGTCGAGCGTTATCCCCAGGAAAACAGTTTTATCGACGAATTCTAGTTTCTCTTTATTCAATACTATGTCACAATCACTACTTTTAACATTCGGTAAAGCAAATCTTATGCATTTAGTTTTTTTCCCATTTAATACTAAATTATTAGCAGTGAACCAATTTTGCACTTGCAGTAGGGCGTTATTTATGTCGTCAAGATTTGATGCACGTCTATTTATCTTAAAAATTATGGAAGTATCGTCAGCAAATAACACCATTTGTGGTTGGTTTTTTAATAAATGCGGCAGGTCATTTATGTATACTAAAAAGAGGAAAGGACCTAATATCGAGCCTTGTGGAACACCCATTCTTACTTGTAAACCAAGTGAATTGACACCATTTATTTGAACTTTTTGCTGTCTATCATGTAAATAAGATTTTACTAAACTGAGCGCAAGTTTACCTAGTCCATAATGCTCAAGTTTCAAGAGTAAGGTTTTGTGATTAACGCAATCAAATGCCTTGGAGAGGTCACAAAAGATTCCTATGGCATCTTGGGCTTCCTCCCACGCTGTAAATATGTGTTTTAATAAAGTGACACCGGCGTCAGTCGTACAACGTCCTTTGGTGAAGCCATATTGCTGATCGTGCAAGATTTTGTTGTTGTTAAAATGATTAAGCATTTGATTGAGCATTACCTTTTCGAACACTTTGCTGAAAACCGGCAACACGGATACTAGTCTATAATTATTGGTGTCTTTGCAGTCCCCAGATTTAAAAAGTGGAATAACCTTACTATATTTCATTAAATCTGGGAAGACTCCTTGATCTACACACAAATTAAACACTAAAGCTAAGTATGGCGATATAGTCTCGATTATGGATGTACAAACTTTGATAGACATTCCCCATAGATCTTCGGTCAATTTGATTTTGATTTGTCGAAAAGTTTTTATATCTATCATAGGGTTTATATGTCTAAATTGAAACTCAACCGGGCAGCCTGGAACGTTCGCTTTTAGTAGCTCAAGTGATACGTCCGGTGAGGAATTTAAGGCTTCCGTCTTTTTTGATGGTATATTAGTAAAGAAATTCACAAATTCTTGAGCTACTTCTAAATTACAGGATATGGCACCACGTGAAGACTCCAATGTGTAATCAGTGTTTCGTTTTTTATTCCTACTAGTTTCGTTATTTATAATTTTCCAAACTGTTTTTATTTTGTTTTCTGATGATTTGATTTTGTTGCTAATGTACAGGGCTTTGGCTATCTTGCAGGTATTGCTAAAAATTTTTGAATATGTAGCAACATACTTGTTGAAAGTTTCTGTATTTATGTAAGGCTTAAGGCCATACAGCTCGAACAGTCTTTCCCTACTTATCCTAATACCTCTAGTTGCCCAGTCACTAAATATAAAATTAGGGAAAGTAATTTTTCTTTTCTTTTCAAAAGTTTTATTGAATTGAGTGTGCACAACCGAAAAGAAATCCTCGTACAATTTATTTGCATCATCCATATCCATATTATGGCCCAGATCATTTAACTTATTATTTAGGGTACAATTGAATCTTTTTAGTTTGCTAGTTGTTATTGGCCTAAATTGTATTTCCACTTTTTGCAAAGGTGTTTTAAACTTAAAAGTTACCGTTTGTCCACTATGATCAGACGGCAGATAATTTACGATGGCTTTATCTAAATAATCACAATCGCAAAAGACATTATCGATACAAGTAGCAGAAGTTGGAGTTACTCTAGTTGGTTCAGTAAAAACATTAGATAAATTGAATAAACGAATATAGAAATAGACGAATATATGCTGGAATATCTACTATTACTTAATTATTGGCTACCAAGTAGTGGATGTCCTAGAACCAAAAAATCGAAGACACGCGACATTTACCAACCCGCACTGGGCCCGCGTGGTAATCAGGCCACTCCCTCTCGAAGAGAGGAGGCCTGTGTCCCAGCAGTGGGAACATTATAGGCTGATTATGTTAAATGGGGGCCAATAATTAATCGTAGATATTTAAATCAAATAATATTATGATTAACTATTGAGTCTTGTGATATGTCACGGAACATCTACCCATTCTGATTGATGTTTAGTATACTATACTGCATCTGATGTGTAATTAAATTGTTACCAATGTATTTGTAATAAACCTGCGTGGACGTGCTATACTGTTAACACTGGGCGCACTAACCGTACCGGAACCTATAGACCCTTTGTGCACGGCACGGTTTCTGTACAGTACACTGCGCCGTAGAAAAATTGTGTGACCTTGTACATGATACGGTTCTATTGTATACGGCGACGGTGCCGTGCTGGAGTGCCGCCATGTCGTCAATAAACTTCCAGAGTGATCCATACAACACTGATGATCGCGACTACACACGGCGAATAAACTGTAGTTTTTCACGGCAAGAAAAACGTGTGGATACAAAGGCTCTACATACGAAAATACCGGCTAACTTGTTGATCGTCTCTTTTATCAACGGAAAATAAGGCACATTGAGTCTTAGAAAGAGTTCGGCTTTGTAGACCGTGGTACCGGTAGCTCCTATACCCGCGCTAAATTCTGTGACACCTATACCTTCGCATGATCACATACATCGAAAATTCGGATCCCAATTTCAGTACATATAAAAATAAGTGTCAGTCTATTTTATTTTAGTCTCTGAAATAGTAAGATTTTCGTAAGAAAACATATATGTACTAACAAACAAAAGTAAACTTATAAATCTAAAAGAAAACCTCATGAACATTAAACAAACATTGTACTAAGCTTATATAAGTTTGTCCACAAAATTCTACAAAACATGCTTTTATAGCCAAATTTTACCTGCACCTCGGACCTCTCCTATATAATAGACTAAACTCGAAAGCAAACATTTATTCTCTGAACTATACAAATTGTAAGAGAATCCTCAAGGAGGCTCTCCAAAGTATGTCTTACGAAGAAACAGAGAATTTACTAACTGTGTTAAAGTAAATATAGGTATACAAATATTTATCAAATTTAGAAACTAGGAGTTATGCTACTCAACATATAATAATTTTTCTATTGTCAACTTTTGATAATTTATTAATTTTTAAAGACTATTTTAGCTCTTTTCGCCTGAAACACAGGATTGCCTAGTTCAGGCACGTAAATCTTAGAAATATAATTTACATTTAAGCAAAACTGTACTAATTTTCATGCCTTATAATTTTTTAAATAAATATATTATTATTTTTGAATAAATATATTATTAAGCTATAAATAAACCGTGGAGCCTATTCTCACTCACACGCGTGCTACTCGCTCAAAAGCACTTTGCACCCTGGAATAAACGTACCAATGAACTAGGCAGCTCACAGGAAATACAAAATCCCAGCATTGGTGAAAAAACAAAAATCACGAAAGAGTATTTTGTCGGTCTAACAGACCAATGCGCGAGTATAGGAAGGTTTACCGCCTCAAGCCCTCAGTTTCTGACACAGATAGTCAAATGTTCAAGTATATGCAGATAGTCAAATGTTCAAATATATGAATAACACCTACTTTCAAAATTTAATTTAAATCGGAAATTAAAACGTAGCCAGTGATAAATGTTTTATTTTAAATGCTAATTTTGCACCGTTTCGAGCTCGCGATAATACGCTTTTGAATAATTTTCTGCGGGCGTTACGTGTATAAAGCGCTGTTTAAAGCTTAACGTTTTGCTTACGTTACTTGTGATTGGATCGTTTACCTAGAATAAGTAAGTACCTAGTCCACATTCAATTATTAGGGCACATTTCGAAGTTCTTTTAGTCAGATTTTTCTGTTCGTACGGAAGCGGATTTCTTGCTTAAAACTGTTGACCAAACAGTTTATTACGAATTAAGCTTCGAAAACGTTTTCTAAAATGGCCAGAATTAATCTAAACCTCTGATTGAAAATATCAAGGTCTCGAATGAGACCCATAAAGTTTCTCCCCACATATTTGTGTGTTCATGCAGCCACACACGCATTGCACGGTTGTATGCATTCACGATGAAATTTCAGACATATACGTAAGATATTTCATGAGTCGTTTATTAATTTGTTCAAAGTAGGTACAATAATAATGGTAGATATATAAAGATAATAAAGAGTGCGCTAAGTTATGCCAAAGGGCGTACACATTTTGTTATTAAGTAATCAAGCCAGCCAAGTCTCGGTAGTAAAATAACATAAGAAAAGCCTGGAAAAAAAATATTATAAAGAACCACAGATTTCATAATACAAATGAATTAATAATAAATAACAATAGAAAACGGTGAAGGACAACATCGTGAGGAAACCGGCATGTTCTAGAACAAAAAAATCGAAGACATGTGACATCTACCAACCCGCACTGGGCCGCGTGGTAGATTACAGCCCACTACCTCTCGAAGAGAGGAGGCCTGTTTCCTAGCAGTGGGAATATTATAGGCTAATTATAAATAACAATAGAAATCAATGTCAATAAAAGAGAAAAATTTAAATGAAAAAATGTCAATACATTATATGTCAACACATAGGCTATATACAAATAATAAGATAAGTTCAATATACAATATTTACCAATGCCAATATACAATACTCATGACAATATACAATACTCATGTCAATATATAAAAATGTATTTTACTAACATGTCAACATTCTGTCATTAGATTTTTGTGTGTTGTAAATTCCGAAATACGAATAATATTCTTCATTTACCACAAGATGATGGTACGGAAATATAAAAAGAGAAACACGTTCTTACCTTCATTATGTCCAATGCAAACATTCGCTAAGTCCATGGAAATTTCTTAACAAAACTAAAATGTAACTAAAGTAGTTCCACATAAGCAGTCAGCACTAAGTTTTTTATTCATCACAGTCGTGATATAACTTTGTCCTCGCCTGTTTCTTCGAGAAACTCAAAGCTTGAATAATATTTTGTAGGCGGTGTTAACTATATTTTTCTTTCGTACCATACATAATTATGTATGTATATCTTTTAGATACACGTGTAGATTATCTTTGATTCAGATGCATTATGAAGGTCTACAATTATATTGAATTTTATGAAATCGCTACCGTCAAAGTGAACAGGTTCCTTGAACAGTTCTATTCAACTAATCTGCCTAGTGTTTTCCAACTACTGCAACTGGATACCAGCATTTTACATGGATTTTATTTTATTTCTCCATAACCCTGTTACTGGGAAAGACGATACCCTTTGGCAAGATTTGGGAAAGACGTTACCGATACCCTATAAAAGAATCGTACACAGTTCTCCGAGATTCGGTTCTCTAATGAACGGTTCACTGATGGAGCGATTTACTCTACAGTGCTTCGCCGAAGGAACTTTTCAACTACGAACAATACAGCTCTATTATTTCTAAGAAAACATTACCCAGTATTGTACGAGTATATCCTAATTTGGCCTAGGTACATATAGCACTCAAAACACTTCAGACTTGAAACACCCCATAAAATCAATTATAAATACAAATTGCTTGTAAAAGTCGGCCTACATAATCAGCGTATAATGATCCCACTACTGGGACACAGGCCTCCTCTTTGTAAGAGGAAGTGGGCCGTAGTCCACCACGCAGGCCCAGTGCGGGTTGGTAGATGTCACACGTCTTCGAATTTTTGGTTCTAGGACGTGCCGGTTTCCTCACGATGTTTTCCTTCACCGTTTTGAGAGCAGTGGTGATGAAATAATTTATACAAAGTAAAGCGCCTCTGGGTTCGAACCTGCGACTTACAACTCGTAAGTCGTGGCCACTGGGCCACCACTGCTCTCGGCCATTATTATAACAACATTATCTATCGGGCAAGCAGCTGAAAAGCACTCACGGAATGAGAGCGATTAGATAAAATTATAACAAGTAAACAAGGCTGATTAGATTATAAACACTATAATATATTGATTGTTATAAATATATGAATATAGTTTTTGTCAAAGATTATTATCTAAATCAAGGTGTCAATAACTTTTTCAGTAATATTGACTTGTTTAAACCTCGCGCGTCGTCAAGACACTTTTCTTGCTTCGCGAGCATGGTGATAATGATGCCTTCTAGTCGATTTCGGCGACTTTTAGCGTCAGCATTCAATGGCTTTTCAGGATGAGAGCTTTGATGTGTGGCTCTTTCATGTGCATGCCACTAACATTTCCCACTTTGGCCGATAAACTCCACGCACCATTGACAGCATAATTAATAGGTCTTTACCTATGTAATTGGAGATTCTATAAGCATTTTCAGATTTAATTATCTGTGGATTGGCGCGCAATTCGAAATTCAAATAAATTTTAATCGAAAGACGTGTTAATTTAATTTTAAACTCAGTCATTTGTTTTTACATAGTTTTTTGACTAACTGAAAATTCGTACAATTTTCGATTATGAGTTCCTACGTGGAAATACCGCTGCGCAAACAACACGAAACATTAACGACGTGTACGGGCCTAACACTGCTTGCATGAACACGGTCTATTATTGGTTCAATTGTTTTAAATCTGGAAATTTTGAGTTGAAGAACGAGCCTCGCCCGGTAACCATTGTCGACAACGACGTATTGAAAGCGATAGTGGAAGCGTATCCAACTCAATCTACGGCTGAGCTTGCTGCGGGCCTTGGAGTTAGTGTCAAAACCACATTGAAGCACATGCGTCAAATCGGAAAGATAAAAAAGCTAGATAAGTGGGTGCCACACGAACTAAGCGACCAACAGCGAGAGTTACGCGTCGAAGCATGCGTTGCACTACGGAATCGACATAGAAACGAGGGAATTTTTAATAGAATTGTTACCTGCGATGAAAAGTGGATCCTGTACGACAACCGTAAGCGTTCGTCTCAGTGGGTGGACCCGGGTACAGCACCTAATCTTTGCGCTAAAAAAGATTAATCAAAGGAAGATGATGGTGACTGTCTGGTAGACCAGTGCCGGACTTGTACATCACAGCTTCTTACCGAATGGCACAACAGTGACGGCAAATGTCTATTGCCAAGAATTGCTAACAATGATGGAGAAATTCTCAATTCAACAACCAAGTCTAGTCAATCGCTCTTCCCCATTGCTCCTCCACGACAACGCGCGAGCTCACACTCCACGACAGGCCATCGCAAAGCTACAAGAGTTATAGCTAAAAGCTTTCCGTTACCCACCGTACTCACCAGACCTTACCCCAACAGATTCCACATTCCACATTTTGCCCCATGTAATACCATACCCATGTGATGTGATTTACTCTGATTAGTAAAAAGTCCAGTAATGAAAGATATGGCCGACATTGCATACTGAAGACTTCGACTTTGTAGAATTGTAGAGCGTCATTCTTGTCACACATATATAAATGTATTTATCTTGCTTACGCTCGATGTGTCAGGTCATCATGTCATATACCTACAGTGTATTGTGTTTTTCTTGAGGCACTGAATAAATCATTTACGTATCTATCTATTATCATAGGTATACCTATAATAAACAATATTCTATCCATCGCTCAAGTGGTTTAATTGTTTTACGCTACAATCATGTCTGTGTCCACCGAGGAATCTGTTGCATTATCCCACGAGATTGTTTCTCATTGTGGGCTGTAATAGCTTATCATACACTGAAGACAGATAGGTTATTATGCACTTTATTGTACTAGATTAATTGATGTTATTATAGACTCTAAGGCCCTAGCAGCTGCTAGGGCCTTAGTAGTTTGAATGAGTTGTCCTATAAGCTTATAGGATAACTCGAGTGGGTGGTTTTATTTTTATGTAATCAGACAGAGTAGCAAACTTTTATTATTAGAAATTACCTATATTACATGGTGATGCTGAAACTATAAGTCGAATTCTTCTTCTTATTCGTTTCACTGGCACGACTGTATTTTTTAAAATCTTGTTTTCCCAAAACTTTGCCAATTCCACGGCGAAGTCTTTATAAGTTGAATCTTAATCAGTTACTATTTATCTATACATATCGTCTCTATATCTATACATATTACAAATTAAAATCACTTTCCATGTATGTGTGTGCGAGCGTGTTAATGTAGATGTTTTACCAAGTCCTAAAACCTGTGCGAAGCAGGGGCGGGTCGCTAGTTTAGTACAAAACAATTCAATTGTATTTCAATAGAAGTCTGCATACTGAGCTGTTGGTTAGTATCTTACTACCTAATGCGTTAGTACGAGCAATAATTACTAAGTAGATTCGACTTTCACGGAGAGGCAGTCGCCTCCTACCTACTAATTTTCTGACTAAATCAAATAACATATATACAAAATATTCTCATCACTTGAATCAGGACACCTCATGGCAACAGGGCTCGAGCAAATCTTATTATTTAAGTTACATTGCGTACAAAGTTAGTTGTTTTACTTAATACCTACCTAATCAGTTTAGTTTCTTTGAAGTAGCTTCATGTAAGATGGCTCTTAGGTACAGTTTTTTCTACTTAACTTTGTGAAATATTTCGTTTCTCTATAACGTACGGCTCACAGATTTAATATATTATGCACATTTATATTAAAAACGTGAAACACGTGTGAGACCTCGGGATTATATTATTCTCAAGTCTCGCTGTTGTGAACTTTCCTTGTTGATCAAATCAGGTTTTATTCGAAAAGCCTTCACACAAAGTTTCAAACCAATTTTCTGCTAATTTATTTCACTTGTCTTGTAAAGCTTGTTTAAATCCGCTTACAACATCAAATTATAAGTTTTTTGATTCTTTCGTAACGTATAGGTAGATAAGGAATATAATCTAGGACGGTGAAAAAATAAGAAAATTACTATAATAGCCATTTCTCATACTCAGAAACGTTCAAAGTCTAATTTCGAAATAACCTCTTGTAGTAAGTATGTAGATAATTGTACAGTTATGAGGATTTTCCTTCAGGTTGGCGGTTTTCTGAGATATCTGTGAGACTTTTATATAACCTTTATAAACCTAGAAAAGTCATACAGATTTCTCAGAAACAATAACGAGGTATTATACCTAGACACAAGCGATAGAAAACCAAGACACATGATGAACACTTGTATGAACAAGCGTTCGTCATGTGCCTTTGATGAAACATTTCATCTCTGTATTAGTTGAGTCATACCCTCTATAGGTACAATTTAGGACATTTACATTGCCAACAACCCAGGAATCTGATAACGCAGTACATAGCTACACAAAGTCTTTTACGCCAATTTTATTATCGTCAAAATTTAATTGCTGTGGTACCTAAAAGCTTTGAGGTGTGTACACATTGCTAATGGAAGCGAACGAGGCCTCGTGGTTTGAAAAGGAGACTAAGCAGACATGGAAGCTGTCTTATCTCAATTTACGGACCGAAAAAATAATTGTGACAATTTTTTTCGGAACACGTAAAACGTTCTTATTGCTTTGCACGATACATCATTGTTAAATTACAACAATTACCCATTTTTAATCACAGTTTGGATCATAATAACATTTTGAATTTGTTAAAATAAGCAATGCTGAAAAACGGAGTTACGTTGACCAAAAATATTGTGACGGCGATATTGAAAAACGCGTTCTAATTAAAAATACTTACATAAGGTACAATACGTGACGGTACGAACAGGCCATATGAGAGTGTCGAATAGAATTCCTAATGGATAGACCAAGTAAGTCTTGATAAATCTCTAAGTTTCGTCGAAACTTGTAATGCTATTGGTTGTAAATCTGAATGCAATATAAACTTGCCGATATAACCGCGTCATTACGAGAAATTCAAAACTGCTTCTTCATATAACGACACTTTCTGACAGCGCATCTTGAAATACGACTATCTATTCAGGTAATTAATTCATATAACAGTGTAGTTACTTAAACTCTCTATCTACATAACTTTTAAATTAACTTGAATCCTCCCTTGCAAACTGCCCTTACTAGCTTTGTCTCTGGGTAAATGAAGTATTACCACAGGGCCTAAAAATGACGTGAAATTATTTATTCTGTAAATCGGAATCACTTTTACAGGTCATATTATAAAAAAGTCTGCTAGATTAAGTTGACATTTCCTATCTGACCCCTGAAAAGAAATGGCGAAACAATCTCAAGGATGTAAAGTCCAGACATAACCTTAGTCAGATAATGTAAGGACAATATAGACTAGTGCCTGAAATGGTCTTTCGAGGGAAGAACCACACCGATGTGAGTGGACTAGCCCGGTCAGTGCAAGCATTTGTCAGTGATCGTGTAGCTCAACTCAGAACTAGATACAAGTAGCAATCGATTTCGTAAGCGTTTCGAATTTCTACGACTTTTAAAATATTTGATTTTAAAAGTAAGTTACCGAAAAACTTATGTCAATCCTGATCGGAATCCGTATTTTGACTACTTTTAAAATCCAATATTTTAAAAGTCGTAGTCGTAATTTTACTGTTTTTCATCTCACGTAAGAATTACATTTCTATTTAATTATGTCTTCGTTAAAGACGCTATTAGTTAGCACTCCCTCTGTTCATAATAATTAATAAGTTTTGTGTAAAACGAACTTAATTATAAAATCTATAATAAGCTTAACCGGCGCCACCTGGTAGGCCTAGTGCTACTGCCGAGCACCAAGTTACCAAGTCGGGCAAAGTATTATTGGATTTACACCAGGAACTTCTCAGTAGCAGCTCGGAGTCTGGATTGATGGAAATAGGCTCGCCCCCTACAACATGGGACGTAAGCATAGCTGGCGAAGTGTAGGTACTATACGTCTAACCGGGGATTAGAGGCGCGATATTATGTTATTTACCGACAATTATCGAGCTATTACCTAGAATGCAAAATACAGTGTTGGCATCGACAGTTGTTTCAAATCTCACGGTGAATGTTGCGTAGAATATGATGACCTTGTGGACGATGACTTTGTTTGTTTCGATTCGGTCGCATCGGCAACGGAATAGGGAATTATAAACGAAGGTTGCTGCAGGTAGCCGGAAAAGCTATGTCCTAGTTTTGAAACAATATAACATGATGATTTTCTCTAGATATATTTTAGTTTCCGTTACGTTGTATGACGTACTTTTTCTAAAATCTAATGGTCCAGTAAGATTATTAGATTTTCTATTATAGTGATTGACAAGTCCTAGATAAATGTATTGTACAATTTCCTATCATTTTAAAATGTGGTCCGTAATAAAGTTCCCTCACAATACATCTCGACACAGTGAAGTTTTCTCAACAAAGAAAATACTTTCATTGTTATTGCCACCCGTTACAATAAGCATCTATTTCCTCTTGTAAGTTCAGCGCTGACGTACGAGTACTAGAATGAAAACATTATTGAATTTATGGTTTCCGTCATTTGTTGCAGTTGTACCGCTTAAGATTATGGATTGGTAGATAGTTACTAACTGGTAATAGGTTCTTACTAAATAATGCGTGGTGGTGAGAATTAGATGGAAAGTTTTATATAGCAGTGAATAATATTGTATTGGAATTTTGATAATTCGTATGATGGATTTTAGTTGTTTTCCAATTTACACTGCGTCGACCCGTGTGCGTGTGCATGCAAATAGAAACGTCAGTCTAATTTAATTCATGGTCCGATTCATTGCTAATCTACTTATATTGATATAATATTCATAGAGTTATTTTCAGCAGAACAATAAGTGACGATTTTAAAATAGTAAAGCTACCAAGTTAAATAATATATTCATTCAGTGGAACCAGTGGTGGCCCAGTGGCAACGGCCGTGACTTACAAGGTGTAGGACGTTAGTTCGAACCCAGCCAGGCACTTTACTTTGTGTAAAATAATTAATTACGACTGCTCTCAAAAAACGGTGAAGGAAAACATCGTGAGGAAACCGGCATGTCCTAGAACCAAAAATCGAAGACGTGTGACATCCACCAACCCGCACTGGTCCTGCGTATTGGATTACGGACCAACCTTTGTCACAGAGAGGAGGCCTGTGTCCCCGCAGTGGGAACATTATAGGCTCATTATACAAAGCTATCATGTTAATTAATGTATTCAAAATATCTTAGCTTTGGATTAATCCATTACTATGTTATGAATGGCGCAATTAGTCTTGCTCGTTAGCCCAGTTCGTATAGCCAAGTGTAAAGGAACAAAGTTGAGAAGGTAGGTGGATATCCATGTACGACCGGCAAGGTTGTAACATAAAGCCAATACCTGAATGTCATAGATACATAGATCTAGGTTTACGGCCGAAGGTGCTTGAGTAAATACTGTGTTGGGTGACCAAATTGGAGTGGTCATTTGATTTGGATACCTGAATACAGCCTGACGATCAAGAGTACCTACATTAGCCCTTTGTTTTGATTAGGTTAACACTTGTGATGGGAGGTACGGTAAATCATTTACCACTATAGTGTATACCATTTGTTTTATGTTTGTTATTTCCTTTCTTTACGTCACTATACCAAAGATTATGTGAAAATTAATTACCTAGCCCTTTTTGATACCACTACCTGAAAAATAGCATAAGGTTTAGTTTGTAAAAATTTCGCGTTTACGACTTGAGTCCCGTTTACTATCACCTGGTGCGTTTTTATTACAGTTAAATTGGTGTTTTTTTTAATACTGTTAAATTAACAAAGACTAAGTCCAATTGGCGTAGTGTTTGATATCGAAGTACGCGGCGTACTGTCGGGCTTCAGGTCCGGATGGCCCAGATGTGCGATAAGATACGCCGTGCCAACAAATTTACTTTCTCACTGACACCGCGTCGCTTTCGGTAGAAATAAATTGTTCACTGCCTACGAGCATGTTTTATTTCTACTATTTCTTTTTCAGAATTTGTACGGGTTTTTTATTTGCGGCAGTTCCACCGGTATCTTATAGAATATTTTTATCGGCAAATATCATTGTGTCTTCAACGTCTAGTAAAATGTGATGAGCTACTCAACCGTAAATATTGGGGTTTAGAAAAAAGGCTTTGAAGAGCGTCTCCTCTGTCAATCGACTAGTGTAGCAGTCTCTTTGAAAGACCCATATTTCATATAAAAATGCGTGGGTTCCTTTAGGAAAATCACCAAAAGGTTATTACAAGCTAGAATGTTTTGTAGAGCTATCAAAGTAGTGTCTACACAGCAAATAAAAAATAAAATAAAATAAGCTTTTTCTGCTGTTAGTTTTTGACTTATTTGACAAAACAAATATTAGACAGTTGAAAATAGAGGTAAAAAAATCGAATTAACTTAAACTAAATCATATTCTCAGCATTCGGTTGGTCTCCCCTCATAACAGCTTGTCTTTTGACAAAGGCCTCCATTTGTTTCTGACCTTTGCTGTTACATAACCATTCTGGGCCCGATACTTCCCTAAAATCATCTTCCCGTCTCTATAACTGTCTTCCTCTACTTCTTTTGCTTTCTCTAGAGAAAAACATATGTCCTTTCTCTCAACATGTGTCCCGTCCAGCGCCATTTCAAACTTCTACATACTGTTTGGACTAAAAAGGACAAAAGGAAAGACTAAGTTTTACACAGCTAGAAAATAACAATTTTGTGTATTGTCAACCTAGTAATTGGTTTACCTTAGGTTGAATGTAACTTGTCCGTATTAAATCTACAAGGTCTATTTAAATATGGGACAGTTACATAGTTGTCAAACGGACATTGTTCTCAAACGTGGGAAAGTAACCCGTCGACTATACCTATTCGTAATCGCAATAATGGTAGGTAGTCGTTCCGTTATAATTGCATTGTAAATAAAATTTGCATGATACGGCGACTTTATTGAAGACAAACGAATATATCACGTTTCGTGATCGGTAGAATCATATTTTGTACAAATATCTACATAATATATTCGTTTTATGTAGTATAGTTTTGTTTTACGTGCGAGGCCTACATTTTTTTTTATATTGCGAAATTTTCATATGTTGGTAAATATTATGAAATTAAAAATTAAATGGATTTGTTTAAATGCCTTCGGGTCTACTCGGAAGTAGTATCGGCCGAATGTTCGGCCGTTTCCTGCTAAGGAGTTACTATTTTGTTCGGTCGGTTCCGATCCTACACTCGTAGGAGTGTAGGATCGGAACCGACCGAACCGACAACCGACCTGACAACCGAACTGACCGAACATAGTCAATATTCTAAAGAGTTTAGACTCTTTCGAATATTGACTATGGTCCCGACCTAACTGAGCCGATCCGAACGTTTTTCCACATTTCCAATAATATACGGTTCGGCCATGTGTCGGTACGATCCAAACATTCGCACTTTCCACTTCGGAGTAGGCCCCCTGTACTTGTTTGATGATTTTGAAGATACCCAATGAGTTACTACATCGTGGTCAAAACTCCTAACTACTACTAAAATTGAACAGGTTTAGTCTAAAAAATTCACAGCAGGCATTTGTACACTCTTGCCTATTACTTATTAGATCATACATAGAACAATTTGTAGCACTAAACAGCACAATATTGTTGATTAAATTATTGAACATTAATCAGAGCTACTCATCTAATTATCTCGTTGCACGTTATTCATTTTGTTCTGTTCGACATAATTGCAATTTAATGTAAAGCAATACTGTTGTGTATACCATTGCAAAATGCTTTCACAATAATAAAAAATACAAAATACGCGTAATTTCAATATGTTCGGAGCGTTTTCAATCATTTCAATTATGATAAAAGCTTCGAGCTACGATATTCGTGGAGCTGCTACGGTTTTCGTAGACAACGCATCTTTCGTAGCATAAATTCAAAAATCTTACTTTATTATCAGAAGACCAATTCTCGTAATTTAAAACGTTCACAATCTAGTCGCAGTCTCATGTTGGTGACAAACAAATGTCAAAAACTTGTAAAAATGTAGGGAAATTAGAGGTATTTTTAACAGATTGAGACTGAGATCAGACTGTGAATGTTCTTAAAATTACGAGAATTATCCCCCAGACTGTGGACGTCCATAAATTTACGAGAATTGCCCCTCTGATACTCGATTCTCTCGGTCTGAAACAAAACTTGTTGTGTGAAAAGACTCTGGAATCAAGTTGACCTGTTTTCAGTGCTACAGGATAAATGGTCAAATTTGCTAAACTATGAAAACAAAGCTTCGGAATTGGCAATCAGTAGAAAATTCAAGCTCAATCATTTAATAGACGAAGTAATAGATTATTATTGCACATATTCCTGATTTTGTAGGGGTTATTCAATCCATGTTAGTTCTGGTACTATAATATATAGGTACTTTTAATCCATATGTTTTGTTTCAGCTGAACTTCAATCCGATTACGTCGTTCCTGTTTACTCTGGATTTCTTCATCATCGTCCTTAATGTAAGTACTCTAGTGATAATAATTACTATCGGCAGAGTCTGCGAATCATAATGTGTTGTGTCACAGCTGAAGCGGAAAAATGTCAACTAACTTTTGGAGGCCACTATACAGGGTGATTTTTTAAAGACCAGCCAAATTTAAGGATGTGGTACAGACCATCAAACTGAACAACTTTCTCCGTGGGACCAACATCGTAATCACGAATAAAAATTCAGCCGTCCCATACATTTAGGTCGAGTAGGTATTGAAGTTTTCTATGGGACAGTTGATAAAATTTTCGCGATTACGCTATTTGTCCCATGGAGAAAGTTGTTCAGTTTGATGGTCTGTACCACATCCTTAAATTTGGCTGGTCTTTAAAAAATAACCCTGTATATTAGACAGACCATCGCTCTCGATGTTGGCGCTCACACTCGCAACAAAATGTTACAAAATCAAAGTTATCAAACTGTAAAAAAAGGTTGATACAACATTTAAAGTGTGCGCTAATTACAATATCTACTAATACGTAAAGACACCCAAGTACTTATTGTTTATACTTCCTAAAAGAATTGTACAAATAAGTTGGGCGATCAAATATTCACGGTGTTTCTAATTCGAAATAACGTGATGTTATTTCGTAAGAAATAAGGATTTAGACGGGATCACCTATGCCAGCACTGGGCACGCGTGGTGGATCACGGCCCACTCCCTCTCACCGAGAGGAGGCCTGTGTCCCAGCAGTGGGAACATTAAAGCCCTAAAGGACCATAGCATTATTCGCACGAGAACTTAACGGAGCTGCAGCTTTTAAATTATCATCAAAAAGGGAAATGCCATTCGACCGTACCAAATTACTCTTATTTTTTAAATCAGACTTACGTTTTTGTTATGAAAAATACTTCCTGGTTTCTGACATCATGAAAAAATTACCTTTGTATCATTATTCCCCACTGACACGATGTACCACCATTTCCATAGATTTCAGTTAAATAACGAATGTTATTACTTACGTATAAAATTAAAATAAACGTTTAAATATAGTGATAAACATAAAAAGTAAGTTCATACCAATTTACTGTTATTCACGACACGGTGCATCGCAAAAACTCACAAAAATTTTAGAAATACATTTCACACCAACAAACGCATAAATACTAATTCTTGGAAATCAATGTAAGAATAGTTTGTAATAGAGGAAGAGCATTCAATTCTCCGCCAGCTACTTGAGTAGATGGAGGAGAGGTTTGGTTGAGGTTTGGTTGTGACAGCGCGTCCTATATTCAAAGACATTCTGCTTTTATAAAATCGGAGTTTTACGATAGACTGACAGAGCTGAATAATTATCTATTATCTGTGATAATTACATATATAAGCTTTTGACTATACATACATACTCGGCTATTTATCGCTAAATTAGATTACCGACTTTAGGAAATCAGGTCACAGAAGAACTGTAGCAAAGATTTTCTATATTGAAAGTAATTCTATACATAGTTTGTACATATATATTCTGTGAATAAGTAGGTCAACTTTCTAATTAGTCATGTTTTCGGGCGCTCCACGTACGTACGTGATAATTAATTGTTAAACAGCCATGTTTAAAATGGTACCTTAAATCAACGCTGTACGTAAATTGTTATAAATATTTATTTCAATTGAAATGAACACACCAACCAAAATGTTAATTAAAACAAGTATTAAAATGATAATGGGTTACTTTCGGAGCCAAGAGATCGATCAAACGAAATTGGATTTTATACGAAACGAGAGGCCTCGCCGAAAAGGGGAACATTGAAAAGTTAGTACAGAGTATAGATATATGTCGTGAAATAAAAAGTAACAAATGAACATCAGTAAATACCAAGTATGCAGTATGTTGTTATCTGTGATACCAAGCCAGACGGTTATCTGAAACATCTTATAAGAGTAATTGCTATAAGGGTACATGGCCAATTTAACCTTGGTCGTGGTGTATTAATTACATAAAACAATTATATTTGGAAAAGTGTTAACTTCGTGACAAAAACTACAGCGACAAGATATTATATTCCCTCACGAGATTTTAATAGCAAATACTCTATACACACGCTCCCCTTTACGTAAGTAGGGACTCGACACAGACACTTGTAAGTTAATTACCTTAACACGTCCAAACATGTTTCTGACATGACATCACGAACAGCAGAGGTTTAGGGCATGACTGACAACTTACTAAGAGAAAATTTAATAATATTCAAATGTTGTAGCGGAATATGTTTGAAGATTTAGGTATATAACCTCTTGGCACAGAATTACATACAACTCGTATATTTTAACCCTACTACTGAAATATACATTGTTATCATGAAAAATAAACATGGGCAGAGTTTTCTAAAGGACTGCGTAACCTCTCGAAGTTCGCAGGATTAGATCTAAAGGGTGTATCCATACTGAATATAAAACGCATGTGAATTGAGAACACAACATGATGTTAATATAAAATACTTGTTTTTTTTTGGAGACCCACATCATTGGCAATAAGTGAGCGTGTTTACGGCTGTCTGGCCATGTTAATACTCAATTTGGTATCAATCAGCAATATATTCGGTAGACGCGCCTCCATGCCCAGTGTGGAGCAAAACATCGATGTAGCTCGCAACACAACGCGAAGCGTCTGCGGTTATCGAAGTTTGTTTTGTATGTGAAACTGATGAACCAAGATCCAGTTTCTAGAACTTATTGCCGCCTATTGTTAACAACTCGAAATTGTCATAACATTTCCGTCAGTTGAATTTAATTTAATTCTGGCGCTTGAAATCTATAGCTCATTCAACTAATTGGTCTAAAACTATTTCATTTAGAGAATTTCATTGTTGTAAATTACAAATTGACCCGATGGTAATGAATACGTTTACCTTACTATATACCAAAAACAGATGGATAGAAACTGGTAGACTGGTAGGTATTACTAAGCAAAATTATTTGTTAAACTTTTGTTTTCTACGTGTTTAGGATCTACAAGTACCTACTATAGGTATATGGCTTAGTAATACAGTTTGCAACAGTGCTGCTTTTCCTACGATTTTTTTATTACAATATTTTCCATAACACTTCTCTCTCTTGCCACATTTATACCTCTGTTATTCGACACCATGAATAGATAACGTAAAATGTTAGAACCACAGCTTTCCTCAAACCTTCGCAAAATGATATTCGTGTGCTTAAACAAATATAAAACGGTATTTTTAGATATCAAGTCAAGTAGCGTATCAAATAAAATATTGATAAAATCGTTTACTGGTTCATTCAATTAATAGATTTTATAAAATAATTTGTAGATAGGATGTTGGTGTGGATATCTGCTACAATACTTCTTGGATCGACAAGAAAGCTTTTTATTCAGGATATTATTTTTTTCACACGACCCTTTCGCTCATCCGTTTCTCTTTCACTATTAATGCGAAAATCGAATTGGTTGTTATTACCTCGCAGTAGGTGCGAAAAGTAGATATTCTCCTCGCAGAGAAAGGTATCTTTGCCTTGGGCGAGTTTGAATCAATATAGCGCCCATGACAAAATTCACCACTTTATCCCCTCGGTGAATAATCTACTATTGAATCTGTGGCAGATTCCTAATTGCGTAACACACGATCAATCACAATCTTAATCATTTTGCTAATCCATTGCTTTATATGTTCAAAAAATTTGTATGCTCAACAACGTAAATAACGCAATGAATGTTGTTGGACTGTCAAAATGAAAGCCATTGCTACTGACAGTGTGTTACAATTACCCGCAGCTGAGCCTTAACGGCTTATGGTTTCTGTAAATTCCTATTTGGAATGCCTGCAAAGTGTGGGTAGGTACGCTACAAGCTTTAGTAATAAAGGGCCCGATAACGACGTAGAAATCGCCGATCTTGAAACCTTCATTTGTATGCAAATCAAAAGTCCGAATTTGATTGTGTATGCAGTAGAATGTACCCATTCAGGCTCAATTTTCAACCAACAATACCAGTCAAAAATCAATCGTCTGTTTGTTTCTTCCCCTGCCTTCCTCTGCCAACTGTTTCGGAAACTCGAACGTTTTTCCCTCACCGAGCACAAACGATGTCGGGAAAGTGACGAAAAGAGTATGTATGACTCAGCTTCTTGTTTCTTATATCTGCTCAGCAGTGAAACAAGCGTTAAATATGTAAATTCTGCAAATACTTCCCCGAAGTATTCTGACAACTGTATTTTCTTCAGTTCGTGTTACCTCTCCTGTAGATTTTATACTTATACTAACTTCTGCCCGCGAATTCGTCCGCCTGAAACTTGTTTCTCCGATCCACTTCGTCGCATCGCATCGCATGCCCGAGCTATTACGTTGTTTTCGCTTACCGTTCTTTATGACTTTTTTCGTCTTCCTGGGGGTCCTAGCGAGATGTTAAAAAGCCTATAGCCTTAGCCTAAATTCTTCAGCTTCATAATAATAAAGCTGAGGAGTTTGTTTTTGTTTTTTTGTGTTATCAGAAAAGATGGCATCCATATATTCATCTAAACTTATTAGTTTAGAGTAGGCAATAAGCTATCTTAATAAGCCTATAATGTTCCCACTATTAGGACCTGGGAAACAGCTCTCTCTCTGTGAGTGGGAATGGGCTTTATCCACCACGCGAGCCCAGTGCGGGTTAGTGGATGTCACGTCTTTGAAAGTTTAGTTCTAATACATGCCGGGTGTCCTTACGATGTTATCCTTCGAGCAGTAGTGGTGAAATACTTTACACAAAGTAATGTGCCTGCCTGGGTTCGAAAAACACGACCTAAATCTCGTAAGTCACGGCCTCTGGACAACAACTGCTCCCAGGAAGGTACTCTATAACTATCATCTTTAAATGGTATAAAAAAAAATCACTTTTCGTGTCTGTCTGAGTGACCGCGTTGTACTTCTAAACTACGGATTCGTGAAAAAAAAATCAGTTGATTCATAGATTTATGTACGCATAACTCGACATAATGTATGGATCAACTGATTTTTTTTCACGATTTCAGGGTTCGTCCCGTAGTAAAAGTTGTAACGATGAGGACAATGACCCCTTTTAAGGATTAAAACGATCAACATTTAACGGTGTATATTAATAGAACTAGGTTCCTACATTTGTTTATCTTAACCAAAACAAGCCAGTCAGATGCGCCCGCTTCTTTTTTTGGGTTTAAAAGGCAATAAAAACGGTAACTAAAGGGGAGCATTACGCCCCTAAGCCCGGCTCGTAATGTAGGTACCGCGATGTACTCTAATTAGTTTATCCTTACTAACCCTGGACCTTTTTACCCGAGTTTCAGAGTAATGACAAAAAATGTTACGATACTCAAGAGTGGCACAAAAGATAGTAGGATACTGATTTAAATTTATTTTTGCTGTATAAAATTAGGATTTACGGAGGCTCTAACTCTGTAACTAGGTAATAAACGGTAAACGAGGCATTAGAAATTTTTCGGACGCTTTGCCCGGCGTTTTAATGATGAAGTCACTTCTGTGGCCATCTAATTTACTTGGCTAACTTAAAAACAGAGTTACGAAGCCAGTTTTAAAACAGGAAGACATCAAAGAAAATCGCAAATCTAATAAGCCAATTAGATTTATGATTTCCTTTGATGTCTATGAGTTTTCGATTAATTTCAGCGAGTTCGATCAAAAAGACTCAGTCACTTTAACTTTAGAGCGATAACAGTTGCCAGTTAACAAGCCAAATTTTAATATTAAATTATTTAATATAATAGGTAATAATATAATAAAGATTTATTGTTCAAAAAAGGTAATGTATAAAAGCAAAGGCATGAAGTTACTAATTAGTGGGTGCCGTACTGCGCGATAATTCCGTAACGCACTAACAGAAGCAATGGCTTTCATTTTGACAGTTCAACAACATTCATTGCTTTATTTACGTTGTAGAACAGACAATTTTTTCGAACACATGATGGAATGGATTAGCAATATCCTTCAAAATTATTCAAATTGAGATTTATAGTGTGTTACTCAATAAGGATGCTTTTCTCGTAGATACAAGTTGGTTGCGAAATAACCTATTTAGAAGAAACAGTTCCGATTCCTGTCATAAACGGCTGAATTATACGCTTACAGCTTACGCGGTTGGCTTACCGTCCGTTGGTTGCACGTGTTGAATATTATGTTCAGATGATTCAGAGTAATCTTTACAGCAGTTATAAAATAAGCGATTATTTAAGGTTATTAAGCAACAAAGAGTTATTTGAAAAAAAATTAAATCTAATAATAGCAATTCCGGAACAGATAATTATAAAAAAAAAAAATGTTCAGTAGGTCTGTTTGTGTGTTGAGCATTTTGTTAGTGTTTCGTTAATTTATGTATGCATGTACATTATGATAACTTCTTTAGGAATTCTTCGGTGTCATTATAGTTTAGGTTTAGAAAGAAAAAGAAAACAGTCGTTTTGCAATTTTTGCGTTCATCTTATTGTAAAGTGATGGGTCAAGGGCAGGGCGAATTTGACAAATGGCGGGATGTCCATTTAATTCCGCGCGGTGGCGGGTAAACCACCAACAAAAGCATTCCCAAGGAGGGTTGGTGTCAGGCTGGCGGCCGACTGTTAAACTTTGCCGAGACCCAAAGCAACATGAATAGCATAGATATGAAGCGCGATAGGGCTAGGGCGTACCCCACAAGCGACGCGCAGGGGCAGCACCCGGCTTCTGTGGAAATGGACAAGGGTTGTCTCATCAGACCGGGCGGGTGCGACGTAAGACGCAAGCTCGGAGTGTGAGAGAAGTAAGATTGAGGTGTGTCAGCTGGAATGTAGGTACGATGACTCGAAGAGAAAGGGAACTAGTAGATGTTTTAAAAAGGCGATTACTGAATATTGCGTGTCTGCAAGAGAGGATCTGGAAGGATGCGAAGGGTAGAGAGATAGGAGAAGGATACAAGTTTTATTACTGCGGAAGCGATGGTAAGCGAAATAGTGTGGGTATAGTTTGGGATAGTCAGTTGAAAGAATGTATAGTGGATGTTAAAAGAGTGAGTGATAGAGTGATAGCTGTTAAATTGATTGTGGAGAGTTCGGTGGTTAATATAGTTACTGTGTACGCACCCCAGTCAGGGTGTGAGGATAGTATAAAAGAGATGTTCTGGAAGGACTTCGATTGTGTGATGATGGATGTGCAAGATAATGAAGAAGTGTATGTGGGGGGTGATTTTAAAATGTGGAAAACAGAAGGATGGTTATGAAAGAGACCGGGCAATAACAGATACGTGGTTTGAAAAAAGGAAATGATAAGCTATAAAAGTGGCCGCCATGCGACACAAATCGCCTACTTTCTAGTAAGACGAAACAGCCTTAAAAGTGTGAAAAACTGTAAAGGGCTCCCAGGTGAAGACTTAGTCTAACAACATAGTCTGATGATAATGGAGGTAAAAGTCAGTGTCTCGTCCAGTAAGAACAAAGAACGGCCCCCGCAAAAAACCAGATGGCGTATGATAGAAACACAGGAATGTGCCAGTATGTTAAAGAGTTAAGTGGTAGATAAGATGATTGAAATGAGGATATGGAAGGAAAATCTGTGAATAAATGTTGGAAAGAGATGGCGGATTTTATAAGGAGCGTAGCAAAAGTTGTGTTTGGAGAATCGAAAGGGAAATGTATGATAGAAAAGCATACATGGTGGTGGAATGAAGATGTACAAAAGATGCTTAAAGAAAAGAAAATTCCGTTTAAAGAATTGCAGGGTGTAGAAAACGGGAATGATAGTTTGAAATATGATAAAAAGAATTGGATAAATGAAATGGCGATAAAAACATTGGATGGATGAAATGGCGGCAGGTCACGGGAACAATCTGCGACCCGCATCACACCCGCATCCCGCATTCCCCTTAAACTTAAGGGGAAGATATATAAAACCATGATTAGACCTGCTGTCTTGTATGGATCAGAATGTTGGGCCACAAAAGGGATGAATGAAAGGCAATCGCATGCAGCTGAGATGAGAATGCTAAGAGGGATGTGTGGTGTGTGTGGAAATCGGTTGTCAAGGTAAAGGCATGTGTAACAGAGAAATGAAGAAAATGTCGTGAGGAGAGTTTTGAGTATGAATGTCGATGGCTATAAGAGTAGGGGAAGACCAAAGAAACGACGGATGGACTGTGTGAATGATGATATGGTTAGAAAGGGGGTAACTACCGAGGTGACGACTAATAGAGAAGGTTGGAAGAAAATGACATGTTGTGCCGACCACGAATACATTGGGATAAGTGCAGGAGAGTGATGATGACTTCTATGCAAAATCTGTCAGACGTCAATTTTATTCCACGAATAAAAATTATCTATAACTTACAACAACTTTTTACAATAACTTTTTTATAATAACTGTATTCGAAGAACAATTTTGAAATTTTGACCGTTATTTCATACAAAAACTGTCAAACGACAATTTTATTCCTCGAATAAAAGTTATCTGACGACGGAAAAATCAGCCCTTAGATTAATTACGCGTCCTGATTGATAGAGTTTGATAGTTGGAGAGAGTATCGGTCTGAACGAAGCTGCTTTTAGAATGGGTCTCTGTGCGACTTCCAGATGTTAGGTATGGTCTTTGCACCACCCCAGTATGAGATACAATAGATTAGGATTGACTGACAAAGAAAAATTTATACGTTTCGGATGATTAATGGGTTGGCTACGTGTCGCACAATTACTAATACTAATTATTAATTACGGAATAGATTGAATGGTGCCTATTATTTTTACGACACAAAATAATTTGTTTCTTAAAAATAATTGGCATCATTCAATCTAAGTATTTTGTGCAAGAAAATAAACACTATCATAGGAAAACTAAAGTTTCAAAAGGAAAACCGAACATAAACTCCTCAAACCGGTTACTTAAGTACTTAATGTTTAGCTTGAAGTTGCGCAATAAACAACAAAGAATCGGGCTGGAAGTTCCAACAGTAAACATCTAAATACTTAGAGGGCCTTACCGCGGCACTCGTAGCCCGGCTATTGTGTCCATTACAAATATTTTACTTCCTAACTTCTTGCAGCTTCATCGAACATAAAGGCACGTTTCTGACGGGCCTGTCCGTGATAGATTCTTTATTTATATTTTACTTGCTCGTGTTCGTTGGTTTTGTAAACTTATAAACTATTTTATGAACTGACTAGCTGCGCTCCGCAGTTTTACCCTCAAAAGTTTCGATCCCGTGGGAATATCGGGATAAAAAGTATCCTATGCGTTAATCCCGGTTATAAACTATCTGTGTGCCAAATTTAATTTAAATCCGTTCGGTCGTTTGAGCGTGAAAAAGTAACAAACATATAAACACACACACACACACACTCACTCATAAACTTTCGCCTTTATAATATTAGTGTGATAATCAGCACGTGGTGTATTAAACTTATCAGCATCTTGTCCCCAAACAAAATGTAAACAGCGCACACGAACTCTCAAGTTCAACACTATAACGACCGATAACTCTCAAGTTTTCAGTTGAAGTGAGACATTCATAATCATCAACTACCTAGCCTTTTCCTAACTATGTCGGGGTCAGCTTCCAGTCTAACCGGATGCAGCTTTTGCCAGTATTTTGCGCGGAGCGACTGCCTATCTAACGTCCATAGCCCAGTTACTGGGTAATACTGGTAAGACTGGGTGACCCGTAACGTCTGTCAAAGATCTACAAATGAGAGTCAGGACCAACGGCTTAACTTGCTTTCCACGGACCAACTGCGGCAAGCTTAGCTTAACCTGATCGATCCACCCGTGCGTCTGTTACTACTTAACCACAATCCCCTGAAGTTGAAGGGAGACATTTTTTTGACATATATTGAAGGTGTTTGTAGAATCAGTAGTAACTTATTACTAACAGTTAACTTCCTCGGGCACCATGCCAATAGTTCTAATTCCACTAAGTTCGATCCAAGTCTAGTATTGTGAGGTTCGTAGTTTAGTTATTGCAGATTTAATTACTGTTTTATCTACATCTAAACTAATAATAAGGCTGAAGAGTTTGTTTGTTTTTTTGTTTGTTTGGACGCGGTAATCTCTGGAACTACCAGTCGGATTTGAAAAAAACTTTTTGCTTTTGATAGCCCAAATATTGAGAAAGGGCTTAGCTATTTAACATCAGGCTGCGACCCTTAGGAGCCGAACAAAAATCATAAAAAGTAAAAAAGAACACTAAATAAAAACTGAATTAATAACGCGGGGTAAATGTGACTGTTATTTTAGTATGTTGTGGTGTCTTATGACTTCCACGCAAACGAAGTAGCGGGCAGAAAATTCGCACGGAAGTATATTGCACATAAAATACGATAATTTTATGTACCTTCGAAGATAATATTTTTAAATAAATATTTTGAGGTGAAAACCTTTAACCACTCACTTTCCCTGTCACACCTTTTATGAGGAGATAAAAGACGTAACATTGTTGAAAGTTATAGACAAGTTACCTACATACCCTCCATTTTCCATAGTCTGCGAGCTCGGCCAGTTAATTAGCAATCATTAATGCTATACCCACCAGCGCCTCTATTTGCACAATAACTCGTAACTACATTTTAAGTCAATTCGTAGCTAAAGTTCAGCAAACGTAACAAATAAGATAAACATAGTACGCTCAAGTTGGCTACAAATTAACTCTTGAATATTGTATTGTGACTGTAACTGAGAAATGTTCAATTCAAAGCAACATCCACTTCAGCTGTCAAATTATACAGTACTATTCGGAGGTTGTAATTGAATGAGAGTTGTAACAGGCGGTGGCTGTTTAAATGTCCTCAAGTCGGTCGGGCGTCGCGGCGTGTGGTGGCGTGAGGCTGCTTGCAAACTGCCTCGCCAACTATTTATTAGTGCGGCTTCGCTTTCAGACCAACCCCAGGTCGTAACGGAGAGGGACAATGGAAACTAAATTGACGCATTTTATTGATGTGCCCCAATGGGGTTTGTCTCCAATTTGATGAAATATCTACGCATGTTTTTTGCGTGTCCTTACCTCTTTGTTGTTCGATTAGGGCAAAGTAGTGTAATATTTTTGGAGCTGTCCAACATTTGTAAATGGCGAATGTTTTTTTTAAGTTTTGTATGATTCGTCTCTGCCTGACTCAAAAGAGTTAAAAGTTTTTCGATTAACAATGTACTGTATGAACATAACATCGTTTCAATTTGTTCGTATTCCATAGCACTCGTAATCCCGAGTCAGTCCCTTGTGTAATGCGTGCAACGTGTTCGGTCAGAGGTGTTGAATCAATATCATGTACTTATCCTTCCCTACTTTTATAACTCCAGGGTGATGACATAAATATCTACCTATACCTACAGTTTAAAATTCTATTTAAATGGTTTTGCCATTCAACTGTTTACGTTTTAAAGACTGATTTCCGTTTTTCTGTTATTGTTTTGCAAATAAAACAGTACAGATACATAAAATATTGTTTCTAAAACAACAAAAACAACTAGATTTATCATTGTAATCGTTGGCAGAGCCGTTCGTACAATATTTTAAGTGAGGAGAATATTAATATCTTTGCCAGGTGAGATCATTTCTGACTAAGTCTCTTTTCAGCTGCGTAAGCATTGAAATGAATCGTGATTATGATTTATTACTGAATACCTCCCGAGATACTTCAATAAGCTAAGAACAACGTCGCTTTGATTAAAGTATTATGAAACAGACAGATTGGTATAAAGATTACGCAGGTAGCAACGAGAATTTGTGTTATGAATTGAGAATGAAAATCTTTGCTATCAGCCGAAATAAAATTGAATTGTATGGAAATCGATAACTTTTGTGTACAAAATGAAAATGTTCGTTCATCTGAATAAATGGCTTTCCACAACAGGAGGAAAAATGTTTTCAGTGACTTACAGGAACCTCCGAAAGTTAGTTGACATTTCTCCACTTCTGCTGTGATGCCACAATACCTAAGATTTAAAACAAAAAAATAATCAGGTACTCTTCGGGAATTACTTGATAATTTTTTATGATAAGTCAAAGGTAGTTTTGAATTAGTCAATGAAAACGTTATATCAGTTCAAACATTTGGCAACCACTGGAATTTAAAATCATAATGTGGTGTGTCAAATCTAAAGTGGAAAAATGACAACTAACTTTTGGAGACCACTGTATAATGTTTTATTTATACAATCATCAAAGTGAACCGTTGATTAACCCTCCAGACGCGAGTCGCTAACTATTTCTAAGCTAAAGAACCCTTTGCCTTTAACTCTAGAGCCGAGCACATCCCGATGAAATGCCTATTTACATACGACTCGTCAGGGATACCCCAGTCATAATGCCGTAAAATAATTTTACTTTAAATTAATTTACTGTGAACCGGCGCACGTTTACAAACACTTTAATCAAATAAATTACTAAAGTCAAATGACTAATTAAACCGAATGACTAAACGGGCACCTGAAATAATTTTCTTTTCAACATTTTTGCTAAAAGGAAGGAAAGAAGGCAGTCGATACATTTTTAGGGAAGATGGGAATTGTGGGTACAATGAGGGAGGTCCCACCCGGCCATTAAAAATAAGTGCCGCTCTTATTATGTAATTGGTCAAGAATATTCCAGAAAGGAAAATATCATGTATCGTTTAATTAATTATAAGAAATCGTATATTATTAGATTGTTACCAACGAGCGAATCTCTTCATAAGACGAAAATATTTTTAGAAATTATTTGATTTATATATTCGACTTATACAACATATCTCGGAATTAACGCACACCACCAGACACCCCAATTAGAATATTATGTTATAATCATAATACACTGAAGTTTTATTATTATGTAAAAAACATTGTTTTTTTAATAAATTACTTATACTGATTGAGGGAGAAAATTATGGTCACATTACAAATCTACGCATACACACGGTCGCACTCGTATAAGGGTCTAGCTCAGTGGGTATTTCATCCATTTTGGTTTGTTTTGACTGTACAACGGAAGTGTGACAGTAATTTACTGTACAACGGAAGTGTGACAGTAATTTACTGTACAACGGAAGTGTGACAGTAATTTACGTAGTGTTAATTATTTTTGGAATTAAATATTACCTATATTAAAAATTACAGAAATCGATTCAGTAAACGATTCTGAACAAACTACTTTCATAATGTGCATTAATTCAGTTACACATTGTATATGTATATTTGAGAAACTTTACATTGCACTTTCATATAATAAGCAATATAGGTATAGTTATGTATAACTGCTCAGCATAAAATAAATGTTCATCAAGAAGTCTGCAAAAAAGGGACAGAACACTAAAATCCCTTGGTTTTATCTTTTACCGTCCAGTTTCTTTTGATTTTTATTTTACTCCTCTGCGGTAAGTGTTTACCTTCCTTCCTTATGTAATTGAAACAAGTATGCTGTGCGTGTCTTGATAAAGTAATTTACTTAAGACTTAAATATGTATGTGTTGTTCTACAAACTGAGATCTCATTTCTTGAAAAAAAAAACTAATTTTTTTATAATGCCGTCCCAGTCCATCTTAGACCTTTGTCGTTTAGAGATATTACTAGAGAACGCCGCGGCACATGTATACCTATAGTTACCTATATTCCCTTCTTTATAACACCCGAATCCACATGGGTACGGTGTCTCGAATGAGGTCAGCGGGTTCGAGGTACTTTCCCCCACCTGTATCCTAATTATACATAGTTTATTGATACCGCACTATTCAACTTATACGCTTTATTGGATGCGTTATCTATGAGGATTAAACAGTAAACGCAATGTGAACGGGGACACTGCGTTTGGTGTATAATTCTGGAACCATCTGGCAGTTCCATATGGCATTTGATTTTAACCATGAAGGATGATGGGATGTTTTCGGCGATCCTAACTTTTCTTTTACTGTAAAATATCGTACAAGACAGTGACGTGTGAACGGTCGCTTACGGTTGTATTTTGTGGACTTAGCTTTTCGCCAGGTTTCTGCAACTTCAAAAATAAATAACAGGTTTTCTACAGAAATAATTCCAAGATAAAACGCGAATGATTTGTAGGAGTACGTAGGTACATCATATGTGTGGGAAAAATATTTGGTGTTTGACAATTATTTGTATGTACTTTGCGTATTATTTCTAGCGAATTGGTTTGATTAACCTTCTCTCCAAATTTTTACCTTCACTAGATATTTTGTGTTGCAAGATATATTATGAGGAATCTTTAACTTATTGACGGTTGCCTAAAGGAAATGGGTTGTCGCTTAATAATAAATTGATGGATTGGCTACTTGCCCTTTTATGATGACTCGGCGCAGGTATTAAATATAGAAAACAAGTGTTGGTCTCAACAATATTTTGCTTCCTGATACCTATGTTACTGTTTTCGCTTATGCTGCTATGGAGTTTATTGCTGTCGACATGTAGTTAACGTTGACATGGCTACAAAAGATTAAAAATAAAAATGCCGTCACAACTCGGAAATTTGAATCAATCGTTCAAACAATTCTGTACTTATAACCCAAGTGTTTGCCCCAATGCGGAAATCGAAACAGCATCCTCTTGTCCGTTGGCTCATCAGTTTACTCACACGCCTCGAATATTCAGTATTTCAGATATAAGCCACTTTACCAACCCTCCAGCTATTTGGTCGACAGATTTCTTTAGAGTCGTTTCGAGTGGCTGTTCAAAACGACGACTGCTGGATTTTCGTAATAAATAGAACAGTCGGACAAACAACACTCTATTGTGATGCGATGAGCCTCGCAGGTTCTGTGGGCTAAATCGACGTGGTAATGTCATGTAATATTTACTATTTTGTAGGAATCCTCTAAAACTAATCTTTCATTCACAATAATCGTATTTCAGCCATTTTCCGCATTCGTTTTTCCGCCTATCCAAATCGACAAAAAAATGAAAATAAACTTATATAAAACTGTTGGAAATCGTGTTTCCAACAGTTACATCGGGAGTAAAAATCGCAGTCAAAAATTTTTTTTTATTCTCTCGCGCCGATGTTGACTGTCAGTGACCAGTATCGTCAATATGATGTGAAAATAATGGCTATTCAGCAGGATTGCCCATTCCGTATTGAACGTATCGGACTACCAAAAATACCTAAGTAGAAAACTAATATATTGAATGAGAAGATGTTGCACACACATCATGCCCATACTGCGTCAGAAGGTTTTCATTCGTTCTTTTGTTGAGTGTTTTTTTCATCGACTGTTGGTGATGATGACTGACTGCGGATTGCAGACAAGTTCGCTACTTGTAAATGTTCGATATCATCCGGTCACCGATTACGAATGGTATGGACTACTCTAAACTATTGACAAGAGCATGTGACGGTTAAAATTGAAGTGGTTAGCACGAACACAAAAATGGCGCATGTATATTTATTACGTGGCGGGTAAATAATACGTACCAAAGAAATTTTTCACATTTTACAGTTCATCAGGTTCGTCCGTCCGAAACTCACAGCCATTTAACAATGAAAATTGGAAAAAAAGGTTTATTCTGTGCACCGCTATACAATGGTCTAGTGAAATTATGACACATGTAGCCGAGGGGTAAAAAATAATAATTCAGTGCTCATAAGCGTTTGGTCCGTTGGATCTCATGAGCGTTTGGTCCGTTGGATCTCATGATTAAAAAGATGATGTTACTTAGTGACTTTTATAGTTGGTGAGACATGGGATGTTTTCGGTTAGAACCGTAGATCTGGTTAACACAGATTTTTCTAGAAATACTATTTAATCCAAACCTATTTTGTGTTCTAAAAATAAATACTGTGCCTGCGTAGGTGTATGTTTTTCCCAACTACGGAACATTTCACTATGCGTGGTCAGTGGTCACCCACAAAACCTATTGTTTTCAACTTTTTGATAAATATAATCCGCCTGACCGATTTCGCTTACGGTGGCCAATCTCAACGGAGATTAGCCAGAGTCGCAGGAGATATTTTATTTTATTATTTATTTATTAATAACCAACTTATAATCACAGTTTGCACCACACATACAAGTTATTAGTCAATATTAGTTATTACACATGTCATACAATCATAAAATTAAGTTATAATAAAAATGGACAAATTTGGATGAAATTAAATGAAATGAAACTTTGTAAAAATTAGATAAAATTAGACAAAATAAGATAAAATTAGACAAAATAAGATAAAATTAGACAAAATAAGATAAAAATAGACAACATTAGATAGAATTAGGATAAATTGAATTTTTTGTTAATAACAAGAAACTGTTTTATTTATCTACTCCTAGGAGATTGTACTGGGAGTGGCAATGGACTCCAGGTATCGAGTAGCAGTGTGCAGGATGCAGGAATATATAAATATATAGAAAAGGATATTAAAGTGCACAAGTGTGTGCGTAAACACAGGTGCACTCTCTGTTCCTTTACTCTCATAGTCCTATGGGACGGCAATCCGACACGACCGGGGAGAGATCAGGCGCAAGAGCAACGGCTTTACGTGCTCTCCGAGGCACGGAGGTATCACACCACCAACTTCCAAACTCCGGGCTGCCACTGAGAAATTCCTAATGGAAAAATCCAATAACACTTTGCCCGACCCGGGAATGGAACCCAGGACCCCATGCACAGCAGTCGCACTTTCGACCACGAGACCAACGGGGCAGTTAACGTGACTGAAACGCGAGTATTTCTCAACACCCCGGGGTGTTGAGAGTACTCGTGTTTCAGCGTGTACCTCCAACAAAAGAAATCGATGCAAAAATGTTAAGCAACTAAGTTAACAAGAATATGAACATGATTATAAGCTGAAAATTTTATTACGGGAACCCGATCTTCTATCTACTGCAATCTTTGTTCACAATTTGCAAAGGGTTGAATTACGCTTTTCTTCGCGCTCAATTATTTCCGGACCATAATCGAGTTTCAAACAGAAAAACTTAATGAAAGATTGCAGGACCTATATAAATAGTCAGGACCGCTCTTGGTAGCAAATAAACGACGACCCTGAGCAGTGCCTATTGTGTTTACTTTTAATATTTCTAGTATACTGAGATAGTATTATAAGTAACAGATATAGTGGACGTGTCAAGTCCAGACGTTTCTGAAATATGTAGTAAACAATTCAAGTACATGTGATACTTTAAATCAGCCAAAAAGTGACCTTACAGGAGTTCCGATTTCCGATGGGAAAGTCAGGCCACACGGATTATTTTATATTCATAAAATCCTCTAAAAAGCCGATGTCCATTATTTATTATCTTGTCTAGTCTCTTACATCAATTCGTCAGCTTTTACTTAAAAGCGAGACAAGCGTGTAGCGTTAAGGTGCTCAGCCGAGCATAAGGGGTGAAACTAGTTCAAGGGCTCTTCAGAGAAGGTACGCACGGCTAGGCCAGTAGTAAGAGAGAGACCGCGAAAATGTGTAAACTCCACCGCGGTTGAGAGGAAAACTTTTAGACGGAGGCCTATATAAGACGATTTCGTACTGAACTACTGGCTTAATTCTGTACTTTGATCCTAAAGACGTTCCAGAAATAATAAAAGATGGTGGAACATACTCCATATTTTTCGAAAGGTGATTTTTTTTTATGTAACCGAATTTCAATCGGCCCGGTAATGATATTCCCGACCCATATATTGATATGATAGCTACACAAATTGTAATACATTTTTATTTTGATGCGAGAATAAAATTGATGATATCGTCTTTTTCGACAGTGACACGCAGATTGAGCCATTCATAATTAAGGTTTGCTGACAACGGTTTTGTAATTACGACTTGGTTTATTAGTCATAATATAATTTATATAGTCAGAACAATAACTGTATTTACCGTACCTACTCAAACACTGTCATAAACAATAAAAGCAAATATTTTCAGTAAAGATTTCTCTGAACTTCATTTCATTCTTAGATTATGTTTGCACGCGTTTAATTGTTTGAGTTTCGGGGAAATAATTTATTAATTAATTTTCCCTTTTGTGGTGTACCGAGGTCTCAGTCGAGCGGCTAATTATTATTAAAGTGGATCCTAAATTGGACGGCCACAATCTGACCACATTTCTCTCGTAGTTTTTTCTGCAGATTTATTGGACAATTGCAAATGATATCATGCATACTTAGTAACTTATTAGTCAGTTATCGTTTCGTCTTGAAGATATTGAGACATTCGCTAATAATTTAAAAGCGGTCATTTTTACGGTAATGTGTAAAATATCTGCAAAGTTTATTACACATACGTAGAAAATTATTTCCTCTTTTCTAGCTCGTCGAACTACAATTTTTTGGGCACCGCGACACGCTTCGCTGGTCTCTTTGGTGGGTCCATGGGCTGGTGGCAGAGCTCAGTGGTCAGATCTATTGAACGGGATAATGCGCCAAACGTGGCTCGTGGTCATTTAATGCTACACGAACATTCGTGTAGCAATTAGCAATGAAGTTTACTTCAGCTTTGAAATTAGAAAGATGGTCTCAATCTTAGAAAACTCGAAGAAATGTTCTTATGTTATATTGTCAATAAACCAGTTATTGCTCTTGCAGCGACTAGCCATTAGACTAAGGGATTGTATCGATTGTAATGGCGAACTCATAGTGTAAAATATTACATGGCAACATACAGCTTTACCTTGCAGATCGATCGGTCCCTGCAGTACCCGTTCACACTGCACTACAATGTACCGCCTTGATGGATCCTTGTTAGCGTTCGAACTCAGTTTTATACAACAAAGGCCAACCACAGACTCCGTAGTACTGTACCGATGCAATACAATAAAATGTTGGCCCGTTGCCGTGTTGTGTACTTCATAAAATGTATCCTATTTTTCAATTCAAGACCTAGTCTAGCCTGTGCACAATTTCATACAAATTCGTTCAGACATCTTTGTGTAATTGAGTAGTAAACCTTTTGACAAACTGTGTGGGAGTTATGGGATATAGAATATTATAGTGCCTACAAGGATATCGATAACCCACCCACAACCACCGAGTTTAAATAAACCTTTTGAGATCGACACCAATGTTACATTAGCGTCAGGTGCAACACTCTTGACCGAAAAATACGTATATATACGTATAAAAATACGTATATATACGTATTTTTGTACGGGGTTTTAAAATAATAGATATTATGTATGTAGTACAAATCAGAAAATCAGTAAATAAGTATTTTTAATAATAAAAATATAATACCCTTACCTACGATAACTAAAACAATTAACAGAATAAAATATGGCGTCGAAATATTTCTCCGCATCGCTGTCGACTGGTAATGTACCCGAGAGACTGGCGGCATTGCCTCGTTGTATGGCAATACTTATCCTCTGGTCAAGGTACACTTACGGTCACGAGAAGTGTCAACCAGCCGTTTGGAGATTTCGTTGAACAAGCCATAAGTCAATATTTTTGTAGCAAGTGTTAATAATACTGCTTAGCAATACATTTTCCTTTTTTACCTAATAGTAACAAATCTACCTACTAGGTACACAAGCGAACGTAAATTGTACGAGTAATATTACGGTAATATTAAACCTTGCAACAATCTGTTCCTTGTCATCATAAAGTTATTTTTCTCTATTGTATATAATTTCGCTAGATACTAAACAAAAGCACAAAAAATAAAGTATTGTAGTATGATTAATGCTTTTACTCCTTAGGGTTCCGTAAACCAAAATGAAAACGAACCCTTTTTTGGACCTCTTTGTTTGTACGTCTAGTTTTTTTTTAACAATTGGTCAATTCGATGGTCTTAAGATATGTAATAGTTCCTGTACTTGTCTTTGACCTGAAAATTAAATGAAATTTTCTCCATAGTTAATATGGGAAATATCCCACATCGATTATGGTTTCTATTACAAATTATTATGTCATAAACACGATTTGCTGAATTAAATCGAGACTGTACCGACGGAACTTTCAGCTATCTAGAAACATTCGCACTTGACCAGTTGTAATTCCTTGCTTGGAATAAACGGTCCATCTTAAGACTTCTTACGAATGGTGCAAGAAATGAAAAATATAAATAGTTATTAAATGAGATAAATGCAGACTCTAATTTGTTTCTTGTTTTCACTGCTGTTTTTTCCTGTAAGCTATTAGAAAGTGGTTTTATTTTTTTGTTGTTGTATGTTTGTAGAGACACCTTTTTTTTTGGGTGGGAAATCATCAAATGACCTCTCCCGCTCTGAGCTGAGCGGAAGAGCGTGTCAGACTTTTACTGACTAAAACCCACCCGTGTTCCTTCAGTTGCCTGTGCCAGGGGCCACGGTATCTCGAACTTCGAACAACCCGCAGCCCTGGCAGGCATCGGCCCTAGCGGACCCCGTCAGTTCGTGCTGACATCTCTTTGAGGCGCGCGTGGAACACAACGCGCTATCGACCCGGGCCTGGTCTTTACCGGGTGGCGAGCTGCCCATTGCTCGCCGCCTGCAAGCCCGCGCCTACGGTGGCCGGGAGTCGACTGTTGACTCCCGTCCAGGGCGTCTCCTGCGGCGGCTAGGGGCGTGAGGGCGCAGAGATTGCCTCTCCCTCACGCGCTCCGCCTCCTCCTTCGCGAGCATTACTGCTTCGCAGAAGGAGGTGACGGCCTGCCATGCCCTCTCGCTCCGTATTATGGCCTGGACTAGGGCCGGACGCGACAGACCGCCGATCGCTGCCACGAAGACACGGCACACCGTATGCTCCACCGTGTCCTCCGGGCGATCCACACAGTGGTGACACCCTGGCGTTTCCTCCCGCGTTATCCTGAACAGGAACCACCCGAAACAACCGTGTCCGCCTCTCTAGCCACTCCTCAAACGTGACTTATCGCCGCTATTGTGGCGTGCCCAGCACTGAGTTGCGACAATCGTACTCTCCATGCCGCTATGAGATCCCGCCGGAGCTCTGTCCGCTGTACCGTGATTTCTCGCGGCAGCGGAGTTACGGCCCGGCGTTTTGCCTCCTCTCGCCACTCCCATATGTGGGCGAGGACTTTGGCCTCCATATGCCTTGGCGGCAATCCGGCAAGGAGGCTCGCCGTCTCAGCGGAGACCGTGCGGTATCCTCGAATCAGCCGGACAGCCATGACTCTTTGGGACGCGTTCAACCGGCGGGCTGGTCGCCGCCTCAGGGAACACGCCCATACCGGTGCCCCGTAAAGGGCCATGGACCGCACGACCCCTGCATAGAGCCTCTGGCAGGAGGCGTTTGGTCCCCCTAGATTGGGCAGGAGCCGCCTCAAGGCAGCCCCGGTTGTAGAGACACCTGAGGGTAATTCTCGTAATTTTAAGAACGTTCACGGTCTCAGTTTCAATCTGTTAAAAATACCTCTAATTTCCTAACATTTTTGACAAGTTCTAGACATTGATTGTCACTGAGATTAGATTGCGACTAGATTTCGAACGTCTTTAAATACGTGAATTGGACGGTAACACTATTAATTATACTGGAACAGTTCATATTCACTCTCATACAATTTGCCCAGTTTCATCAAGTTTCAGAAGGTTATAAAGATAATAATAGTAGTCAACATTTTACCAATGATGGGCTTCTTCATAGCGAGTCGATGGCAAAATATAGTACGAAAAAACAAATATGGTTTTTTAAATTTGTTTGGCCCAAAATTCAGAACGCGGATACCATTCGCTGACGCAGCCATTAGGACCTCAAGTGTGCAGTCACCTGCACACGTTGGGTCACAGCCATTGTCTGTAGAGAGACACCGCATACATCATACGCATAAAATTCAAGTGCATCATGCACTTGAATTTTAGGTGTCTCCCTGGGGAGGCTTCCTTGGGGATAGTGATGAAGCAACAAAAATTTTGCGTTCTTATATTTACTGGCTCATTGATCAGCCCGGTCCCGATATTTACATAAATCTCATAAATCATAATTACATAAATTTATAAATAAATCGATTTACAAACTAATTGAAACTAACAATCAATTCAATTTTTAATTGAAAAAGTGCGTTTCAAGGAGTTGCTTGCATCTGTATTGTAGATTACTGAAGCAACAGGTTACTATGCACAGTTGCAGCGGCAGACTCGGGACTCAATGTACTATGAACAGTATACCGCAAAATAGTTAGGTAAGAACAGAAGGCTGATTCCATATAAAAATTGAAAACAGGCGCACGCTGCACACATAAATGCGTATATACGGAGATCTCGAACTTGCCAGTCGCAAGTGGGCTTCTTACACTCGCGTAATCGTGTGTCTTGTGTGCGCACGTCTTTGCCTATTGCATGCAGAAGACCTTCTGTACCCATGTATTTTGTGGTAATGCTGTGTGTAGTGAACTGATGTGGCTTTGTTGTCCATCCCGCCCGGTGCACCACTAAACCAATGGTTGCACTTGGCAAGTCAACTCGTTACCCCTTTTAGTTATTCGCAGTATATATTTATATAACGCACCTTTCCTACTAATTGCATTTTTTTATAGAAAAACTGTACATGAACAGCAATAGCTCTTTTGCTTTTTAAGATATAATCTCATGCCTTTGTTCTTAATAATGTCAACTGTTGCCAGAATGAGCCTATAATTTTCCCCACTGCTGGGACACAGGCCTCCTATCGGTGAAAGGGAGTGGGCCGTAATCCACCACGCAGGCCCAGTTGGTGGATGTTACATGTCTTCGAATGTTTGGTTCTAGGACATGCTGCCTTACTCGTCGTTTTCAGAGCTGTGATGATGAAATAATTTACATAAAGTAAAGAGCATGTCTGGGGTTGCACCTACGACCTTCAATTCGTAAGTTGCGGCTATTACCACTGGGCCACCACTGCTCTCAACTGTTCGAGTCATCTTAAATCCCGGGGGCCTGGATAAAATTACATTCTATCAGCGATAACGACGACGGATAAGTCAAAAATGTGACTGCGGCATTGACATAATGACATTGCTACCGCAATGCTACCGAAACGTTTATGTCAATCCTGTTGAAGTCGATTTAGACATTCGAAAGCTTTTAAAGCGATTGTCACTTTTCTAGGCCTAATTTATAGCTCTCGCAAGTGAGAGCCATTGAAAACGGACGTTCCGCCTATAAACTGTTTTTCTTTGCAATCGCAAGACATAAATTTCGTTTTTCACAAGATAATAGCGTTAATTCCTAATACCTACCGTAAAAGAAAAGGTACAAGAGATTTCTTGTACATATTTTTCGTAAAGGACGCCTGTCAGTAACAACGTATTGGGCTTTGGGAATTTCGTTAAAAAATGCCTGACGCTTCAACCTTGTCAATCCAAGGTGAATCGATGCTATTCCGCAGAAAAACTTTTTTTGTATAGATTCAAAGGTTCAATATTATATTCAATAGTATTGACAGATACGGTAGGTTCTATCTTGTATCGGGTAGCTTGTAGGTTTTGTTTAAAAGTAATTCTTGCTGTCTAACTACCCGCGATAATAATGTATCCTACTTAATATTATAAATGCGAAACACTTTGTTTGTATTTGATGTTTGTTACTCAATCACGCAAGAACGATTAAACGGATTTGGATGAAATTTGGCACACAGATAGTTTATAACCCGGATTAACACAAAGGATACTTTTTATTCCGGTAGTACATTTCCATGGGATTATTTCCGACACCCACGCGGGCGAATCCGCTGCCAAAAGCTAGTTCTTAATAACAGTTACTCATACCTATAATACAAATAAATTCAACATCCTTTCATGGTAAATTTGGCAAGTAATTTTATGGATTCAGTGATGCGTACTTATTAAAAATCGAATATCACTTTGAGGTTCCGGGTCATGAATAGGCTGACCCTTCCACTTTCCATGAATGTCACACAACGGGATATTATAGCGAAAAGGTCACCCCAACGGCCGAAACCCTTAATTTATCTGCTAACTAGAAGGGTCGAAAATTCAATCGTTGCGAAAAATGAACGACCTTTCATAATATCATACGTACCTTTTTATTGTTAATGTTATAAAATAAACGTAAGTGTCTGACTTAAATAAGCAATCGTAATTAAGTAGGTACATCATTGCTACTACTTCCACAGTGTCTCTACTAGGGCATGCAAACCGCATACCCGGATAACCGTAAAAATTTGTTAACCGACTGATTTGAAAACCGGGCTTTTTAGGATAACAAAACCGGATTTTTCGGTTCTTTCGGTTATTCTCCCATGTTATTGATTTCATAATACTTTAATTTTCCCAAACAAAATATTAAATTTATCACTGACAAACGTGGACAGGATGGCGAGGCGGCGTTAGTTTCTATTTCGGCCACGTTAATTTAGATCCTTGTCGCACTACACGTGCCGCCATTTTGTTTTTCGGTCAGTGTAATAAAATCCGTAGTACTCTAAATGATAACTCTCTTGATGCACTTGTATCCTTACGGTCAATCTATCAAAGTAAAAAAGAGTAATTTGGTTTAGCTGTGTAACTTTAATTTTGATTTTTTTATCTATATCTATCTAAGAATGCTTACAATCATTCTTATAGATATAGATAGATTAAAAATTCGTCATATCTAACACTAAAAAACGCTAAAATCGCAAACAACTAGTTCTGATTTTTTAAAATGTTTTTAGGACCACTGCCAGTAGCGTATAATTATCCAAGCTTCGAAAGACCTGTGCTAACTTTGCAGCACTTGAAAAACAGCGAAATTTTCACACGTTTTTTGGTATTCTCACGTTATTGGTTCCTGATTTTGTAGCTTATTTCAGTCCAAACAAATGCTCATTATTATAAAAATAAGTGAGATAAACGTAAAAAAAAATACATATTTTGATAAGAATTCAGCATTTTCATTTCTTTACGAAATTATAATGCTGAATTCTTATCAAAATATGTATTTTTCACATATTTCTCATTTTTTTAATAAAAATTAAAAAAAAACGAAAAAACCGATTTAACCGGCTTCACCGGTTTTGTAAACAAAAAACCCGTAAAAGACGGTTTTTTTAAACCACCCGGTTTTTGCATGCCCCAGTCTCTACCCGCATGTTTACAGTAGTAGACAGAAAATGTTATTAAATCTAAAATGTCATGTCAAAGGGCTTTGTTTCAAGGTCATTACGAGGGTCTCACGAGTGCTCTGCGGAATCGCTCGCTTGACCTACTGTAAGTAATTCATAGGATAATACTGTGATCTGGCTACATAGTTGATACACAGCAACATGTAGGTATACAAAATATTATGTAGTAGAATTCAACCACATACGCAGATACGGCTGTATCCACATCTATTTCCTATTCGATATTCTATAGGTACCTAATCACAAATTCTCATCACACAACACGGTACAATCTCCGGTCACTAATTAATATCTGCTCGTAAGTCTGAGATCAGTCATAGTCTGTCCATAGCCATAATATATATGTACGTATTCGGTGCATAACATTTCCGGTGTAACCGAGCATACTCGTAATGCTGACCATACCCGCAATGATTGATTTGTGGTGTCGGGAGCCCATGCAAACATTACTTGTTGTTGTATGGCAACCATAACATTGAGGCTTTATTAATTACTAGTTGTGTGTGGTTTTGCTGGTGGGCCAAAATTAATACTAGAATTTTTATTTATTTAAACTTTTCGCACACAAAAAAAGTACAAAGGTGGATTTGATGCCTTAGCCATTCTCTACTAGTCTACCAAGGATGGTGAAGAGACTATATAGCAGGTGCTTTTGTTGGAAAAATGATAAAAAAGTATTAAAAACATATTATCATAAATAAAAAATTAAAAAATAGATTCTTCTTAGACCCTTTGACATTATTGTGACCCAACTTTCGAAGTCGTCAAAGTATGATGAGTGTGATTAAAATAATTTTTTCAAAGGTAGATGTATCCATTTTGAATAACATTTGAGATTTTTAAGTTCTATATAAGTCTCAGTGTTCGAAAAATACAAAAAATATTTCTCAGTACGTCTCAGATCTTTTGAATTGCCGAAAGAAAATTCGGTCCCTCCAGTGAGTTACTTTCTGAAAAGAAAATGGTTAATGAGATTTGACGAACGTTTTTTTTCGTATGCCAAGGCGATGGAAAGCGGTTTAAAGGAAGCTGTTTCTTTTGTTATTACAATTTCTTATTAAGATTAACTAAATTGAAAACGGAGTGATTTACGGACCCAACCAATGCGACTTCTTCAATGGCATAGGTAGTTGCACATTAACTTAATCAACGGCTGTTCGGAAGAATAATTTGATTAAGGAACTAACTTTGGCCCGCGACTTCATCCGCGTGAAATTTTTTGTTACCACAACCCAACTCAGTCGCATCGCATCGCCTGCCCGCACTATTACTTCGTTATTTCTGTCTTTTTTTCTGTTTGCTCGGCTCCTTAGGATCATAGCGTGGTGTTAAATAGCCTTCCTAAAGAATAGGGCTATTAAATGAAAAAGTTTTTTTCAAATCCGACTAGAGATTAGCACGTTCAAACCAACAAACAAACTCTTCAGCTTTATTATTAGTATAAATAAAATCATTATTCATACTTTAACGTAATATACCATATAAAATGTAATATTCGGCAGTTATGCCCACTCCACTCGCATATTTATTTACACATAATAGCAACATTTCCTACCGGAGATGAGTCTCACATATTTAGAAAGGGTTCCGGACGATCATCATTCTCCAACAACTATCATCTAAGCATATATTTTCACCCTATTCTGCTGTGCATGCGGTACGGAATTTCAATTTACACCACATTATGATAATACGAAATAGGTAGGTACAACATTTTTCAATAATGTTTGCAATGTTACCGAATGTTTTTTGTAGTGTGAGTAGAACAGTAGTCACATTGACTTTGAAACCAGGATACTTTTTAATCAAATAGAAAGAACTGTTTCTAATGTCCTGTAACTATTTGTTTTTTTTTTATATTTTCCTCTGGCTCTTTCACGGGTGGAGAGTTGAGGCGAACATATTAAATGCCAATACGTTTTTTATAGCTTATTTGTATTTGAAAGTGTAAAAATGGTTCAAATAAACCTTATTATTACTGAAATCAATCGGTCTAAATAAACCCTATACACACACCCATGAATCACCGCGCTATCACATTTGAGACGTGAGCTACTCTGAATGGAAAGGAGCGAAAGCGCCAGTTTTGGTCGCAGCACCCGACGCAAACTCTACGTCGTATCACCCGTCGTATCGGTGAAGGGCGGGCGTTTTTGGGGGACTGACTTTTGTAATTCTGACGTTCGAAAAGTGCTGATTCTCAGCCTAATTTGAATAAATGACTTTTGATTTGGATTTTTTGATTTATCAGCGAGCTGACTATACCTATAATTTAAATAATGACACCGCACTTAGTAAGGCAAGACATATGTAGACCTACTCGTTACAGTTCATGTTTACTTTCAATCCACCCGTATGTGTCGGTGTGATTTTAAAGACGTTTCACGTCAAAACAGTCATAGTCGATATTAATGAACAAGATAATCTGCATCAATTAGAAGAGCATACATAATCTTTATTTATATTTAAAACAACCTGTTTCTTCCTTGGACTGGAGGTAGGTAATCCACGCGAGTCGAGACCGCTAGCGATCTTGAACAACTGTGTTTGTTTGTGTGAAAGCGGTGTGTGTTCTGTGTGTGTTAAAAGCGAACGAAGCTGACAGTAATGCCCTAAGCATTACTGTCAGCTGTGGAAGTGAAAAGCGAACGAAGCTGACAGTATTGCTTAGGGCATTACTGTCAGCTTCGTTCGCTTTTCACTTTCCGCAGGGTTTCGAGCTCGCATTTCACTCCCGCTTCCCCGCGTGACGGAACTGGCAGGACGAGAACGGCATTGCTTAGCGATGGAGCGAACTTGAAATTGCGTAGCTTCATTGTCTCCTGTTACCAACTCCAATGTCAATGTCTCGACCATTATAACTCTTGCTATCTCTTTTATTTCTATCTGTATCACCCTTGCTCGAGATGAAATCTAATATTTGGATGAGTAAAATACATATTCGGTACACATTTATAACAAAGGGCACAAAAACTGTTTGCGAAACCAATCTTTCAAATTACTTGCGTGAAACGGGCGAGGGTGATAACGCAGGGGGGGATTGAAGTATGCAGGGTGGGGGAAGTTCTGGTGTCTTAATCGTTCCGTTGCTTTTATAGCAAGGCTACCGTGAAATATGTATACCATAATAGCTGATCCGATGGCCTTTAAAATACCGCGCGCCGATACGGGCCTCGTTGAACTTGTTAGGATAGATAAAACCTGCTAATTAAATATTTAGGGTACGGTGCATACAAATAACTCATGTGTTGAACGTTTACGTCATTAATGTTACAAGTTTGAATGCTCTAACGTTGCTTCCGCTTGTATACAAACTTAATACCCACCAAAAACCATATTTGCAAAATACCATAATGAGTTCCCTGTTATTGTATTTACCAACCTGTGAGAGATATAATTAAGGAAAATTACCACTGAATAGTAATAGAATTCTTTAGAATTTTCCCGATATAATTATTTGTTTCCAGGCTATTGTCAACAAAAGATGCAATGATGCATAAATAATTGGTGAAAGGAATGCGCTAAACGGTGGTAGGTAGGGGGTAGGTACATCAGAGCTTCCACCGACGTACGTAAGCGATCGATCGTACCGTATGACGTAGTTATATTATTATGAAGCTTAGTGTGCGGACATACAACAGATTTTTTTGTCAGTAAGCACATTCAATAGTATGAAGGCAGACGGACCCTATGATGACTCATGCATGTAGGTAGGTACCCCTGGTTATACATATGTATGAATGCCTCGGGCCTGTCCCAGATTTAAGAGAAACGTACAAATAAGTAGGTATATGGAAAAGGGCAGAAAATTTAAAAGCACTCGTTATGGTGACCCTCTGTGCGGGTGCCTACCTCAGCAACTCTTGAAGTGGATGGATCCACAACCTCTGAATGTTCATCTGGGCTCTATCGCAGGGGCCCACTGGGAAAAATCTGAAACTTGACAGCCACAACAAACCTTACTAACAAGCTACACTTTAATAAATACAGGCACTTCACTTGCCTTTTGATCAAACGATGGCTCCATATCGCTTAAAACGTTGGACATTTTTTTAAATGCCATGAATATGTATAAGAGAACTTTTAAAAGGGTTATTTTTCAAAGATAAACACTATCACCAGTTTGGAGGCGGACGACCCTCAATGTCCAAAACACTAGAGTGCAAAAATGCTGCTTTAACCCGAAGAAAGCCTGTATGTAGGTATCTGTTCAGCTATGAGCATCGCTCTTTTGAACTGCAGTGTGGCAGAAAGGTCGTGATACTATATTTATAAATAATATAATGAAATGTCAGGTTAACGCTTCTTTGGAGTATCTTCATCAAATTCTATTTTAATATCAGTCTAAAATTATTGGCCTATAATGAAGGCATGTAATTAAGGAAAATCTGTATACAAATGACGTAATTTAGAAATTTTCCCTTGTTTACAAGCTTTTATTTAGTTTTTCTTGTTTTTCCGAGAATATTTTAGGTTGTTTTGTTTGCCTATCAGCTGGAAATATTGTTTTATATACTTATATCTACTCATTTGCTTTCTATAACAGTAGGTAAGTACCTACGTTATTTTTTTGCCACACAGTTAGATTCTTTTTTCTCTCGTTGGTTTTGTGGTAGCACTACTTCTGAACTCGAGGTCCTGTGTTGACCGGGCAAAGTATTATTGGTTTTTTCATATCGAATTTCTCAATAGCAGCGCAGTTGTGTCCGATTGATGGCAACTGACTCGCCCCCTATTACACGGGACTTAAGCATAACTGGTGAAATGTAGGTGTTCTGTAATGTGCACTTCTGCCTAACCCTGAGGGAAATGCAGGTGTGATGTTATGAATATATTTGACTACTAGTAGGTACATTTTTTTAAACTTAGTTAAAATTGTACATATAGCAGTCGAAGCCATCATGTTATTAATTAATATCTAGTGAGAATAAACACAATCACTAAATGTAAAAACAAACACGAATGCTTATGACGTCTAGTTCACAAAGGTTATATTTGTGGCTGTACTATTGCAAACCTTTATTAAATATTAATTAATAATGCTGCGTATCATGAAATATTAATTATTCAGTGGTTGTAATTGGCGGAACGGCTGGCGCAGTGGTTAGGCGATTGACTGCTGCGCTGCGTGTCGCGGGTTCGATTCCCGCACGGAACGAATACTTGTATGACCTACAGGTCAGGTAGTTGTTCCGGGTCTGGCTGTTTGTGTATGTGAGTTTAAATGTTTGTAAACGCACCCACGATACAGGTGAAATTGCTAGTGTGGGGCAACGTTTTTATAAAAAAAAAAAAATTAAAACGTGGCTGTAGTAAAGCACCAAAACGGCATAACCCGTTTGTGTTTATTTACCTAGAAATAAAAACATTACTGCCAAGGATGGTAATATTATGTGCTGTAACTAGTAATAGCGTTGCTTATGAGAGAGAGATGAAAAGATCATCCAGAGAATTACTAAAACTTACCGAGACAATAACTAATTCTGTTAAAAAAGAAACGCCTGCGGTTGGGGTTCAATACTCAATACTCAACACTCAATACTTTATTGCATTCCACATGTAGTACTTAGGTGGTAAAACTTAAAATTAGATCACACCGCCAGGTACGAAGACCCTTACGCGATATTCGCACGCACTCATACTCTCATATAGGTAATAAAAAGAGAGAGAGACAAAAAGTTTTCAGAAGGTCTCATAAAGCTGTCGCCATCTTGGATTTCATTTTGACCTCGCTACAAAAACCATGGAAACAACACCCATGACGAAAATTTTTAAAGATTTGGCAGCCACTATCTTGGACTTTCATTTTGACCTCAATATTGGCTCCAGCACCCTCGAAAACCATGAAAACTGTATTTATTAGGTATAGAGATAGAGAGATCTCTATACCGGGCATTTGACGACACGGTTGGCGCAGTGGTTAAGCGATTGACTGCTGCGCTACGTGTCGCGGGTTCGATTCCCGCACGGAACAAATATTTGTATGACCTACAAGTAGGTGTTCCGGGTCTTGTATGTGAGTTTAAATATTTGTAAACGCACCCACGATACAGGAGAAATTCCTAGTGTGGGGCAACGTTTTTTTATACAAACAAACATAATGCTTTTTGGTTACGTGCCGTTCGTCGTTCTACCAGTTTACTCATACCGCAAGCCGCGTTTGAAGGCTGCCGTTGTAATCACAGGCACATGAGACATTCCAGCTTTGAATTTCAAACGCACCTGAGATACCTCTGGAATTGCAGAAGTCCAAAGGTGTCGGTGACAATAGTTACCTAGAACATACCATCAGATTAGCATCCAACAAAATAAAATAAAAATACAAACACAAATTTTATCGTATTTCAAACTCACTAACGACACTTAAATTTATTTTACTAAAGATTATTAATAACATTTAATAAATGTGTTTTTCTAGATACATGAAAATGCACCATAACGTTAACGTTAAACATTGGACAAACAGTGGCATAACCAACTTGTTTGCCTCGCAATAGATTAACGTCCCACCGTGCAAGTGACTGATTGCTCCTGCCAGAACCAAGCGTGTAGTTAAGGGCCTGTACTACCTCAGATTGCGAAAATTGTCTTAGCATTAATGGCTGTAGTTTCAACAATACTGCAGTATTCACTTTATAATTAATATACAATAAAGATGAAGACTGCGAGGTGTCGTGTGTTGCGAAAACACGATTGCATACAATTTTCTCGATACAAAGAAATCTCAAAGTTACCACTAAACCGTACAATAAAAGAAGAATAATCAATGAAAATTTTCAAATTAGGTCATGAAACTTTGCGGGCTAATCGATCTATGCATAAAGCAGGTGTCATGTGTTAGTTTTTATTTTGTAATCGTTACATTTAACGTAAAAAGATGAGATTGGAAATATCAAGCTTTATAACCAACCACTCACACCTTGAGCCGCTCTGCCGCCCGGCCCCCGACAGGACCCCGATTCAGTACTTGTGTTCAGTACTTGTCAGTACCGCTTCGGTTATCAGACGGAGAACCCGTCTCACATGGAATTAGGTATATTTCAATTATCACAAATGTAATAGATACAGGTGGATTTTTTTAAAGAAAGCAGTAAGGGTAGGAACCTGGGGTGCCAGGGCAGAAAACCTCCACGTGTGCCTGGGGACTGGAGTTCCCTTCTGGATACGTCCGGGGGGAAGACCAGTTTTCGGGCCGGTGCATCCTGGGGTGCGGGCAGCTATTTCTCAGTGGGATTTTTTCCCAATGAGATCTCGCTGCCCGCATGCTAATGTTCTGCCAAGAGGAACGCTCCACACAAGCCGCTATGAGGAGCAGAGCGGCTACTGTGTGGAGTAAGAGCGGGCCTGGTGTGCACTTACCCTGCCGCCGGGCAGGCAGGAGGGGATAACCCCCCCTCCTGCCACCGTTAATATCGTAGCCCCGAAGATTGTCAAGGTCATGTCTCTGACTTTTGACGGGGGTCGAGGGTCTTGGCTTAACCGCCCGGACCGCGAGGAAGATTAACCTCTATAAAAAAATCCCCAAACCTCCAAGCGGCGGCGCACCGTGAGGGAGGTAGTAAGCTTGACTAATGGGTAGCTTGGTTTAGTCACTAGTGCGAACCACGTAATTTGAGCAAGTACAAGAAGTTTTTTACTCGTGGGAACAAATATGGATTCATTTTTTAAAACAAACCCCAAAACCACAACAGACGAAGATGCGGTGTCGGAGTCCGACGCTGCATCTGGAGGAGCGAGCACGGGAGGCTCAGTGAGCCCTCGCCGTGACCAGAAGACGGCCGCTGCCAAGAGAAAGGCACAGAGCAAGCGGCCAAGGTCAGTGGACGGCCAGGGGTCGTCCTCTGACGGGGAGCTGGCCTCGGCCAGAAAAATCCCCACCAGCAGGCGCGGAGGAGCCCGAGAGCGAGGCTTAGGGAGGGGGCTCACCGCTCGGGAGGCGGCGGAGAAAGCGGAGGAGCCCGCAAAGGTGGGGGGGTCTGGTCGCGCGGTCGCATCGGAGCCCTCGAGTGACGAGGCGGCGGAGGCAGGCGGCCCTGATGCGGACCGCAAAGAGAGGTTTGCGGCGGTCGTGGAGGCCGCGATCCGGGACGTGGCCCTGAAGAAGTTACAGACTTCTAAAAACAGGGCCATAGTCTCGGCCAAGGCCTCCATCATGGCGGCGGCGGAAGCCATTCACATCGGGCCCCCGCCGGACGTAACGTCCGATATGCGGGCGGAGGTGGCCCGCTTGACGGCTGCCATGGAGCTCCTCCGAAAGGAGAACGAGGAGCTCCGAGCAGACCTGGCCGGGCTGCGAGCAGCCGGCACAGCGCAGGTGACACCATCAAGCCAGCCCGTGCCGGTGGAGCACCAGGTCCTGAACCTGGTTCGGCAGGAGCTGGCGACCTTCCAGGCGCGGTTCGCCGTCCTGGAGGGTATAGTCCTGCGCCCCCCTTGGCGGGTAGAACGGACCCAGGGCCGAAGAAGGCGGCCTCGTACGCGGCTGCTGCTGCCCCTAAGCCCGGGCCGTCTGGCCGGGCACAGGCGCCGGTTAAACCGGCGTCGGCTAGAGGAGCCCCGGCGCCGGCAAAACCGACGTCGGCTGGTGGAGCCTCGGCGCCGGCAAAATCGGCGCCTGCCGCCAAACCCGCGGCGCCGGCCCAGAGAAAGGGCAGAACGGCTGGGGAGGGGAAGGCCCCAGAGCCTACGCCTTCCCAAAACAAATCTCCCACGACCAACGCTGAGTGGCAGGTGGTCGGGGAGAAGAAGAAGGCGGCCAAGGCGGCCAGGAAAAAGGCGCAGAGGAGGCGGCGCAAGGAGCGAGCCGTTGCGGCTAGGCTTCGCTCCCCTAAGACCGCGGCTGTAGTTATTACGCTACAGCCGGACGCGGTTAAGAGGGGGGTGACCTACTGCGACGTGCTCACCAAGGCGAGAGCGACCGTGGATCTCCAGGAGTTGGGGATCACCGGAGGCCTCCGGCATAGGGTGACCGCCACTGGTGCCCGCATGCTGGAGATCCCCGGTGCGACGAGTGGCCCCACCGCTGACGCCCTGGCTGAAAAGCTAAGGGCGTCCCTCAATGCGGACGAGGCTCGAGTCTCCAGGCCCGTCAAGTGCGCGGATATGCGCATTGTGGGCCTGGATGACTCGGTGACGGGGGCAGAGGTGGTAGCCGCCGTCGTCAGGACTGGCGGGTGTCTGGCCGACCAGGTGAAGGCGGGCACCCTACGTCCTGACTTCACGGGTATGCGAACCATAACGGTAAGCTGTCCCGTGACGGCGGCGAGGAAAATTGTGGAGGGCGGAAGGCTCCTGGTGGGCTGGGTGTCAGCGCAGGTCAAGCTGCTGGAGCCCAGACCTCTAAGGTGCTATCGATGCCTCGTGGGGCACCACGTGGGCGTCCAGTGCACCTTAGAGGACCGCAGCACTCTGTGCTTCCGCTGCGGCAAGCCCGGACATACGGCCGGCTCGTGCAACGCCGCGCCGCACTGCGTCGCATGTGCGGCTGCTGGCAAGCCGGCCGATCACCGGGCGGGGAGCAAGTCCTGCGCTCCACCCGCCGAAGCCAGGAGGAAGGGCAGGCCCTCCGCCGTCGTCGCCACCACCACCGTCGCCGCCACTGTCGCCGCCACCGCCACCGCCGCCGCCGCCGCCGCCACCACCGCCGCCGCCGCCGCCGCCGCCGCCGCCGCCGCCACCACCACTGCCGATAGGGCCCGGGAGGGGGCTGAAATGGAGGAGTAATAACTCCTCCACTACGCCTTCTCCAGGCGAACATCAACCACTGCGCCTGCGCTCAGGACCTGTTGCTCCAGAGCATGGCGCAGTGGTCGATTAACATCGCCGTGGTCGCTGAGCCGTACTTTGTCCCGCCCAGGGATGACTGGGTGGAGGACCTGAACGGCTCAGTGGCCATAATTTCGTCGGCCGCCGCCGGTACCCCGTCCCTCGAAGGTGTCACGAGGGGACAGGGGTGCGTAGCAGCACGGTTCGGAGAGATTGTAGTAGTGGGAGTATACTTCTCTCCGAGCCGAACTCTCGCCGAGTTCCAGAACTCTTTAACAGAGTTGAGTGTCGTCGTCGCTAGAAACCATGCCTTCTCCGTGCTAGTGCTTGGGGACTTCAACGCCAAGAATTTGGCCTGGGGTTCCCGTTGCACGGATGTGCGGGGCAGGATGGTGGAGGACTGGGCTCTGGAAACAGGCCTGGTCGTCCTAAATCGGGGTTCTGTTCCTACGTGTGTGCGGATGCGGGGCGAGTCGGTGGTGGACATCTCGTTCGCCAGCCCCGCTCTGTCACAGCGTGTCATTGACTGGCGCGTCATGGAGGAGGTGGAGACCTACTCCGATCATCGGTATATCCGGTTTGAGGTCTCCACCCAGACCTCTAGCGCGCTGGTCCAACAGGCCCCGAGTGGTCCGCGGTGGGCGCTGAAGCAGCTGGACCGGGAGCTTCTCCTGGAAGCCTCGATCGTGCAGGCCTGGGTGTTTTCACCGGACAGGCCTGCTGATATTGACGATGAGGTGGAGTGGTTCCGGGAGGCCATGTCCGAGATTTGTGACGTGGCAATGCCCCGAGTCCGGCCAGGATGCGCCCGACGTCAGGTGTACTGGTGGTCGCAGGAGGTTGGGGCGCTACGCAAGGCGTGCGTCGACGCGCGACACCGGTACACCAGGCACCGCAGGCTCCGCATCCGCCCTCCGGATGCGGAAGCCACGGAGGTGGAGCTATACGAGGGGTACAGAGCGGCGAAGACCGCCCTCCAACAGGCTGTTCAGCGGGCCAAGGATATGGCCCGCGAGGAGATGCTGGAGACTCTGAACAGAGATCCATGGGGGCGCCCCTACAGAATGGTGCGGAATAAACTCCGCACATGGGCCCCCCCGCTGACGCAGAGTCTCCGCCCACAGCTGGTGGAGGAGGTGGTGAGCGCTCTGTTCCCTTCAAGGGGGGAGCATACTCCCCCGCCTATGGCTCCGTCACTTGCGGTGCCCGAAGCGGACCACGCGGACAACGACGACGACACCCCTGAAGTGACCGGGGTAGATCTGAGAGCGGCGGTAGGCAGGCTGAAGGCCAAAAATACCGCCCCGGGACCCGACGGCTTGCCGGGTAAAGCCTGGGTCCTGGCCTCGAGGGCTCTCGGGCCTCGACTGGAGGCGCTCTTAAGCGCATGCATGGAGAGAGGCCAGTTTCCACTCCGTTGGAAGACGGGGAAGCTGGTCCTCATTCAGAAGCCAGGGCGCCCTGCGGACTCTCCGTCCGCATACCGGCCCATAGTGCTGCTCGACGAGGTCGGCAAGCTCTTTGAGAGAGTGATTGCGGGCCGCCTCGTCGGGCACCTGGTGAGGACGGGGCCGGATCTTGCGGAGTGCCAGTTTGGCTTCCGCAAGGGGCGCTCGACGGTGGACGCCATCATGCGCGTGAGAGCCCTCACGACGGGGGACGCGGTGTCCCGGGGTGGGGTGGTCGTGGCGGTGTCACTCGACATCGCCAACGCGTTCAACACCCTGCCCTGGAGCTGCATAGGGGAGGCACTCCGGTATCACCGGGTGCCGACTTACCTCCGTCGAATAGTCGGGGCGTATTTGACGGACAGAGCCGTCATCTACCCCGGTCGCGACGGGAACTGGAACCGGCGAGAGATGTCGTGCGGTGTCCCACAGGGATCGGTTCTGGGGCCGCTCCTGTGGGACATCGGTTACGACTGGGTGCTGCGGGCCGACCTCCCTGATGGCGTCAGCGTAGTTTGCTACGCTGACGACACGCTGGTCCTGGCGCAGGGGAGGTCGCATCAGGCGGCGGCCGACGCGATGACACGCGGGGTTGCGATAGTCGTGGAAAGGATCCGGCAGCTGGGTCTCGAGGTGGCATTGCACAAGTCCGAGGCCATGTCTTTTCATGGGCCCCGGTACGGGCCACCTTCGGGATCCCAACTTATGGTAGGAGGGGTTCACATCGGCGTCGAGAAGACGATGAGATACCTGGGTCTCGTCCTCGACAGCCGGTGGAACTTCGTCGAGCATTTCCGACGTTTGGCCCCAAAACTGGAACGGACCGGGGCCGCCTTAAGGCGGCTCCTGCCCAACCTGAGGGGGCCAAACGCCTCCTGCCGGAGGCTTTACGCGGGGGTCGTGCGGTCCATGGCCCTATATGGGGCCCCGGTATGGGCGCGTTCACTGCGGCTTCGAGCCGCACACTACCTGAACGCGCCCCAAAAGGTGGTAGCCGTAAGGCTGATCCGGGGGTACCGCACGATCTCGCGCGAGGCAGCAAGCCTCCTTGCCGGACTGCCACCATGGGATCTGGAGGCGATAGTCCTCGCGCGCCTGTATGACTGGCGCGCGGAGGCACTACGTCGGGGGGAAACTCTGCACCCGCGGCAAATCGCTGCGGAGCGGACGGACCTCCGGCGCGGTCTCATGGTGGAATGGAAGGCGCGACTATCGCAACCCAGCGCAGGGCACGCCACGATAGCGGCGATAAGACCCCTCTTTGAGGAGTGGCTAGAGAGGCGTCACGGCGCTCTCACCTACCGCCTGACGCAGGTCCTCTCCGGACACGGATGTTTCGGGAGGTTCCTGCACATCATCAGGCGGGAGGAGACGCCCGGGTGTCACCACTGCGAGGATCGCCCAGAGGACACGGTGGAGCATACGGTGGAGGTCTGCCCCGCTTGGGCAGAGCACCGCCGTGTCCTCGTAGAGGCGATCGGCAGCGGCGGCGACCTCTCGCGTCCGGCCCTGGTGCAAGCCATGGTCCGGGGCGAGAGGGAGTGGGAGGCGGTCACCTCCTTCTGCGAAGCAGTCATGCTAGCGAAGGAGGTGGCGGGATGGGCGAGGGAGAGATCCTCACGCCTCAGCCGCCGAGGGAGACGCTCCGGGCGTCGGGAGCCGCGTGACGACTCCCGGCCACCGTAGGCGCGGGCCTGCGGGCGGAGAGCAATGGGTAGCTCTCCGTCCGATCAGGACCAGGCCCGTGCCGGACGGCGCGTAAGTGTTCCACGTGCGCCTCAAAGAGATGTCAGCATAGATGACGGGGCCCGACAGGGCCGAAGCCTGCCGGGGTAGCGGGATCGTCCGAAAGGGTTACCGCTGCCCTGGTACATAAAGGGCTAAGGAAGGAACACGGGTGGGTTTTAGTCAGTAAGAGTCTGACACTCCCTTCTGCTCCACCCAGAGCGGGAGGAGTCATTTGATGATTTCCCATCCTGAAAAAAAAAAAAAAAAAAAAAAAAGGGTAGGAACCTAAACCATTGTAAAATAATAGTATATACAGGATGTAAAAAGGCCCATAGCCGTCGTACATCAAACTAAGTATCATTGCACAAACTAAAGTTGTCAAAAAATAAAAGGCCCGTTTTGACATTGACAGTTCTAGTAGTTAATAAAGATCAAATTCGCAAAACACGTATTCGTTTGTATGAAACTGACAGGAGTCAAGAACGCATTCTCAAATGTCAAAACGGGCCTTATATTTTTTGACAACTTTAATTGCTGTGAATCGACTTTTATTTTTGGTGTGAAAATTTGCTGTTTTCGCAGTACCAGAAACAGACTCCGTAGTCATAAAAACAGGACGCACTGATTGAAGATCTTAGTCTTTAGGCTCTGTGAAATACTCAACGAGAAGACTCGATGAAACTTCCTAAACGCTGCCCAGCTCAACTAAGTTCTTTTGTTAACCTCTCAAAGTCGTTCTTAGCAAACTGCAGAGTTTTCCGTAGGTAAAGTATTCTCGGACAACCTTGAAAGCATTAACATTGACAGCAATCGTTGAACATAACCTGGGTTTTGTCCAAGTTCATCCAGAGACCAATACGTATGAATCAACTATACTGTACAGCATCTGCTGCAAGTCATGCAGCAATTCAGCCGCTATGATAATGTCATCTGCAAATATTACGTGTGAGATGTACTCTCCGTTGATGTTAAAGCCGCGTCCTTTCCATTTCAGCGTGTTAAATACTCGTACATCCTTCAATAATATTAGAGAACAATTTCCGGGACATTACGTCCCCTTCTCTCACACCTTTACATGGATATGTTTAGTTCGCTGGTCTTGAGGTTGGACTGTTGTTGTCGCGTTTTCATGAAGACATCTCAGCACTTGGATGTATTGCCAATGGAATTGGTATCAATGCAGCGACTCCAAAACAGATCTTGGTAGGTAAAAAGGTCTTGATAGAGTCAAAAGTACTTATAGAAGTACTTGTCTATTTGACAACCAATTTGAGAGTTGTTACAACTCTACATCTATTAGATCTCATCATCGCGCGTTCGTATTTTACAAGATAGACGATGATTTAAGAAGCGCCTATTTTTTGTTGGACATCTGTACGAAGGTTACCTTGGTAAATCAGCTAAATTATTCATTAGTACATTATAAATTAACTATTTGTTAGTTAATTTATAATGTGCTAATGAATAATTTAACTTTTTAACTTTCAATATATTTCTATTTTATTCTATACAGAAGACGTCGATTTCGTATAATAATGTTATATTCATAATTAAATCATTTATTACCAAGCCTACGTCCATCAACAGTCTAGTTCACTCTAACTGAATCAGTTTGACAGTACGAGCGGGATAGAGTGATACATGGCGCGGGGAAGTGGGGGCAAATATGAATTTCAGCTGAACTATTACAAGCCCTAATCGCTTTTTATTTGAATAAGCACTGTATTAATGAAATAAGTTTACATGCAACACGACTTCTGTTTTAAATGGAATATTTACGAAAATGCTTATGATGATTAAACATTCATAATATATTACTGCAATAAACTTGAATATGTTCCTGGAAGCAGGTCATAAAATTAATATAAAACTAGGACTCGCCATGTCATGCATAGTTGAGAAAGCTCACTAGCAAATTTTAATTCATGCGAACTTTTATAGGCTGCAAAAAGCTGCAATAAAGAGGAACTCTTGAATGTAGTCAGAATTTGTTCAAAATGGCTTATAATATAGAACATTATTGCACGTAAACATTGAACGTACGTTAGCTAGCTTTTGCCAAATTAAATAGTAGGGGAATAAAAATCAATTTTAATAAAGTAACGGACTAACACCTTTGGGAGTGATAATATAAATGTATAAATTGAGGGGCCGATATAGGAATCGATAAGATCCAGGCATGTTCAATCAGCAGCCGAAATAAATACACCGAAAAGCGCAGCTGAAGCTATTTTTTATTAATAAGAAAATCGGAAAAGCCTTCGATACAAAGGGCGAAAAAATGACAGCTAAGCACCAACCCCGAGTAGGTTCGCAAGGAGTCTTACACGTTAAATAATACGCAATAACTCAATATTTAATGTGAAATAAAAATAGTATAAAAAGTCCCTGCAGTTAAACATTTTATGAGTCAATAAAGTCAACAATGGTGGGTGTCGTTAATAACGTAGCGGAATATAGATCCATTAAGAAATATTAAAAAGGGCCATTGTCAATTTGTGGAATACTAATATTTGCCTAAGCAGATATATTTGCTTTGTAATACCACAGTAAGTGATTAATTTAGACGGGATCAACTATTAGAGTTTGCTTATAATTGGGATTTGGTAAGGTCGAAAAAGATTTTGGCTGCTAAAATCCAATGAATGTCGTAATGAAAGATTTATGCGGGATCGTTATCGAAGCTGTGTGACCAAATACTGAGTTAACTGTGTGTGTGTGCCAATCACGTTTGATTATATTGTACAAACAATACGGCATAGCTCATGGCATAGATATAAATACATAAAATATATAAGTATGTGGCATAGCTTACCACACTTGAATGTTGTTCAACGGTGAAACTATCATAGAAATACAAGTATTATCCCTTCCACACATAACATATAATCAGCTTATAATGTTCCCATTACTGGGACTCAGGCCTCCTCTCTGCGAGCGGGAGTGGGCCATAATCTACCACGCGGGCGTACTGTGGGTTGACAGATGTCACATGTCTTCGATTTTTTGTTTCCTCACGATGTTTTCCTTCGCCGTTTTGAGAGCTATCGCTTCCCTTATTGCCAAAATAATACAAATATGAGTGACTTCCTTTTAGTAAATCAATTTACCAAAGTGCATTAATAATTCGGCTATCCAGAATTTAATTTTATATTAAACTTTTATAACTGAATAGGAAGCGTGGTTACGACGCATCAAAAAATAAGTCAGGAAAATGTGAGCAGTATTTTAATTTCTTTCATTCACAGCATTCCGCTCTTTAATCCCACTATTTACGACGCCGACTTGTTCCACATTGCGAAGTTTCAGAAACTCTCAGTTTGCGCTGAACTCATTTAGTTGTGGTGAATGTAATTACGTCTATTATGATGCACCTCGGTGAGATCTTACATCGACTGTTGTATTATTGTAGCGTTAGCTTTTGTAAATACGTATCGAAAAAATAATTATTACTTTTTGTTGGCCTGATACCATAGGTTTCTACTTTTTAGATATCTTTAACTACATAGTTGCCCTGTTTAGAGTTTTGAAGGCGCCTTCAACGCATGTTTATCTCAAATAAAATATGTAACTTCCCAATTTAACAGAGACCTGTCCCAATGATTAATCGATCACCCCTAACGGGACGTAAACTTTTGTCGATCGGTAAACAAACCTGACATTGACGAGTCAGCGGATCACAGACCACCAGCCATTTTGCCATCACAGCTCCATGGTTTTTAGACAATCCGTTAAGAAAGGTAATTTTGATGGTTTTTAATGAAGATTGATCATTATTATTGTTTCTAGATGGTTAAAAATCATGTTTTAAATCAAGACGAACATGGGATCGTATTTTCATAATCAAATTGTTAAGTTATTGGCTATTTTACTTCCCAATGCACAGAGGGGACCAACCGTGGCAAGCGTACCTTAACCTGGTCAACCGATCCAAACGGCTGTTATTACTTAGTCACGAGCCCCTTCAATTGAACAAGTATGGTGGCAAATTAAAACTTTTCAGTCAGTATTTCACCAATTGGTACTTGTCAGTAATGGTGAAATACTGTCTTTAAGGAGTTAATTTGTTTTTGTCTAACTCTGCTCCATGGCAATCTGTTGGCGGCGACCTCTGGCGCCCGGCCCTGGTGCAAGCCATGGTCCGGGGCGAGAGGGAGAGGGAGGCGGTCACCTCCTTCTGCGAAGCAGTCATGCTAGCGAAGGAGGTGGCGGGATGGGCGAGGGAAAGATCCTCACGCCTCAGCCGCCGAGGGAGACGCTCCGGGCGTCGGGAGCCGCGTGACGACTCCCGGCCACCGTAGGCGCGGGCCTGCGGGCGGAGAGCAATGGGTAGCTCTCCGTCCGATCAGGACCAGGCCCGTGCCGGACGGCGTGTATGTGTTCCACGCGCGCCTCAAAGAGATGTCAGCGTAGTTGACGGGGCCCGACAGGGCCGAAGCCTGCCGGGGTAGCGGGATTGTCCGAAAGGGTTACCGCTGCCCTGGTACGTAAAGGGCTAAGGAAGGAACACGGGTGGGTTTTAGTCAGTAAGAGTCTGACACTCCCTTCTGCTCCACCCAGAGCGGGAGGAGTCATTTGATGATTTCCCATCCACAAAAAAAAAAAAAAAAAAAAAATGGCAATCTGTTGAAAGGAGTTAATGACATTTAATATCGTCTTTAATTTAAAGGTTGACATTAGAACGAATTGCGTCTATTCCTTTAGATGACTCAGAACAAAATTTGTCTTGAATACATCAGTTTTTTTAAGAAGAAAGAGTCTGCTCTCGTTTCCACGCTGGTTTACGCGAACACTTTTCTAGATTAAAACTTGTAGAACTTTTATTTTATGCAAACTCAGCAACGTTTAATCTGATAAAAGGTACGCTGTGTTTACTAATTAATAAACATTGTCACTATTGCTGATTTCTTCTAATTTAAAAGTTATACCACTGGTACCCCAAACTTTCGTATACATTACTTCTTACTTATGATAATTGGATTCCGTTTAATGTATCTACAGTTTTTAGTGCCTCAATGGATTCAGCATATTATATTTTTCTTAATTCTTAAATTGGTTTTCTATCCACGAAATTCTGGTTCACACACACACACACACATTTCTTACAGTTTACACGTAATAAGTATTCGTACCAAGTTTCAAGTTTATTAACTCAAAGAATAAGATTTTTCATACAAACAAAATCAGGGAGGATTTTGTTTCCTTAAAGGCCGAATTTCCAAAAACTCCTTAGCGGATGCCTCCGTCATAATAATTATATGTGTGCCAAATCAGCACAATCCGTTTATTGGTTGGAGCTACGTGCTGATAGATCAGTCAGTCACGATTTCCTTATAAACACAGGATAATATTTAATTAGCTAGCGAAACTTGACGACATGGTTTTGACGACATGGTTGGCGCAGTGGCTGAGCGATCGACTGCTGCGCTGCGTGTCACGGGTTCGATTCCCGCACGTAACAAATATTTGTAATGCCTACAGCTAGTTGTTCCGGGTCTGGCTGTTTGTGTATGTGATTTTAAATGTTTGTAAAGGCACGATAAAGGAGTAATTCCTAGTGTGCGGCAGAGTTTTATAAAAAGAAGAAAAAAAGAAAAAGAACTCTGCAGACGTGATGGGTATGATATCTAAACACGATAAAACAAAAAATAATTTAATTGAAATATTTTTTGTGGGGTCATCGATCAGTTTAAAAAATCTGTTTTTTTTTGTGTAAACTTCACACACGTGATAGGTATCGATATTTCAATAAGATTAAATATATTTTCTCAACTAGCTGGCAACGACCGCTGGGGGTGTTGTTACTTGAATTATGTTCAAGTAACAACACCCCCAGCGGTCGTTGACCCCTCAAAAAACATCAAATATTTGAAGTATATTTTTATTTTATCGTGTTTACATATCCACATTACGATACCCATCACGTCTGCGGTGTTTCGCCAGCTCATTTAGTTTGACCCTGTATATTAACCTTCATCCTAATTAAAAAGTCGAAAAACGGGAAGGGATGTCGTGTTGACCTACATGGGAGTAGATACTTGCTAACAAATACGTACTCACACTCCCACTTGTCTCTTTAGCACTGTAAGTGCTTCGCATAATAGCTTACTATCAGTACTTATAGCGTAAGTACTGATACTAAGCTATTATGCTGTCATAAAGGCCCTGCCTCTAATGTCCATATCAGTAGATGCACTGGCCTACCAGGTGTAGGCTCCACCCCCAGGACACTTATAGATAACTACTAGAAAAGCCAACGATAGCATAGGTACGAATAAAATATGAGTTCCGCACCGTGAGAACACGACCTGTTCCTGCCACATGGTATCGTGTTCATTGCTTTAAGCAATAAGTTATTCAAAATATAAAAAATTAAAATAGCTTTTATTAATTCCTTACTTAGATAACAAATGAAAAAAAAAGTAGAGAAATTGAAATAAAATGTTAGTAAATACTTAACATATAATCTTAAATTGCAGTGTTAGTATCAGTTTTCTAAGTAAGGACCGCCGTATGCGGTAAAAGCCTCCTCCAAATGCTTCCATGACCTTCTGTCTTTCGCCAATCTGCACCAAGTTTTGCCAACTGCTTTTATTATTTCGTCGTTCAACCTTTTCAAAATATAACTTTTATTAAATTGCAAAGGAGATTGGGCGATCCTACCTTGAAGCCCATAGCGTAAAGATATATGCCAATGGAAAGATCTCTTCAAGGGGATTATTTCGTGATATGACGATTCCTCGAATTCCTCGATTGTCAGTCAGTGAGGAGCTACAGAGCTCTAAATTTTATTATTACTGAATGAATTATGTATTCCTAAAATTCAGGTATTTCGTCAATGAATTAACTCTCATTATTTCTCCATCTATGTTCACCATCTCCATCTCAAGTCATCAAAACCAATTGAATGTGCGCAAACGATATGTCTGCTGTAAGTGGTTGCGGAGCTGGTTATTAGGCAAACTCTCCTGACTGCAGCATCAGGTCAAGCTTTACACGTAATACCAGTGTTAACAAAATACTTTTCAACTAAGTCGATCGGACGACTTAAACTGAAATTAATTACCATTGTGTAGCGGAGATCCCTACACTAATTAAAAAAGACCTGAAGAGTATGCTGAGCAGATTTTTAGGAATCCTAGCTAAGTACCACCCCTATTAAAGCAGCGTTCTAGTTGAAATAAGCCGCATTTAATTTGGACCACCCGTTTGAGAGCTACGATGCCACAGACAGAAACACAGATACACAGAACGAGAAAGCCGTCAAATTTATCACACCCCTCTTCATACGTCAGGGGTTCATAAAAGCGAACATTAAAATATTACTGCGCATCGCTATCGGAAAGTATCGTGCAAAGCAGAGAATTCTCTTTATTTTTCATGAAGTCTAAAAAGTTTAAAATATGATAAATAATAACATTTTCAATAAATGAATAACCCAAAATAATGATCTTGGAATAGACGAATGACGATGACAGGGGCCGCTGTTTGTAAACATTTGCGCAATTGTTTTGTGAGATGTTTTACAAAAACAAGAAGGCAGCGTTAGTTCCGATTCACCACTGCTGTAAAAACGATGAAGGAAAACATCGTTGGGAAACTGGTATGTTCTAGAACCAAAAATTCGAAGACATGTGACATCCCCGACCCGCACTGGCCCTGTGTGATGAATTACGGTCCACTCACACAGAGAGGAGGCCTGTGTCCCAGCAATGGGAACATTAGGGGCTGATTATGCTGTACTTAGGTGGCAAGAAAAGCGATGCATGGACAACGTTTCATGGCACTGTATGTACTTGCAAATCTTGAAAATGACTAGGTATAGGAACTAATATGTACGACGTTTTGAATGGGAGGTATTTAGTACCGCAACATTGGACACGGACTGATTCACATTGATTACCAAACATTTGTCATGCTGCCTGACACCTAGATCTATTGTTGATCTTTAGTTAATGATCAGAGATATTAAATTTATGGGGGATTTACTAGGTCGATTTTCGTCGTGAGACTGGTTACTTACCAAATCGCCTCACAAGTCGAATCCAAGTCTACTTTGGAACTCGCGAGTTTAGTCACCTGCGGCTTAGCCGAATTGACATTTGAACGCGGCTATAGTCAATTGTGTAAAGCCCGCATAAATATCTAACGAAAATAAACTGTGCCTTTCTTTATGAAATATAATTTACTATACTTTAGTGTTGTTATAGCGGCAATAGAGATACACACTCTGAAAATATCATCTGTCTACCTATTACAGTTCATGAGATACAGCCTGCTGACAGACATACTGACGGACGGACAGCAAAGGCTTAGTAATAAGGTCCTTCGTCTCTCCAACTTCGTCAGTCGTTGGCATATTTGGTACGAAACCCAAAAAAAGCAATTTATTTTTACAAAAAATCCAATTGTTATCACCATTAAATTAAATCTAGTGTATTTAGAATAAGCATTCACCAAAATCAGTACATTTTATCATCATGCCTCTCAATATACCTACTTACGTATAAATAATGTTACTTAAAAGCGGACCTACTTTGCATAGAATTTCCTGAAGCTCTGATTATTAAGCTCACAACCTTTGATTTTCTCTCACTCTCTCTTGATTGGATTTGGCCTAGTTAGGAGTGTCCTCTTGTCCATTTTACTACTGAAAATGAAGTAAGAGGTTTTTCTTCATACCTTGCTGAAAAATATTATATTAAGTTTTATTTCAAATCTATCTATAAATAGTAAAAAATAATGTCGCTTTTCTTGTCTGTCTGTGTGTCAGCTCTGTTCTTCAAAACTAGGCAATGGATTTTATGCGGCTTACACCATCATTTAAACAAAAAAAATTTGACCGGTTTATTTTTGACAGGTTTGAGAAGTCATCAGAATTGGGAAGGGTCTTATGGCTCTTCACAAAGTTTTATGACGAACAAAAATATACAGGGCTTTGAAACACTATTATTGCTTTATAATACACTAGCAGCGCCCCGCGGTTTTACCCGCATAAGTTTCGATCCCGTAAGATAATCGGAATAAAAAGTATCCTTAGTGTTAATCCTGGTTATAAACTATTTGTGTGCCCAATTTCATCCTAATCCGTGTAGTAGTTTTTGCGTGAAAGAGTAACAAACCATCCATCCATCCATCCATACAAACTTTCGCGTTTATAATATTGGTAGGATTTTGTTTTATTTCTGTCCAGTTCTGGGCCAAGCTTGTATGGGACAAAAACTCATCTGCTTTACTAATTAAGTATTCATAGGAGTTACAAAAAATATAATAAAAAAACCAGATTTTTAGTAACTAGCAAAATCATACTTGATCTCTAGACACTTTTGATATGTGTAAATGTCGGAGAAACATGCAGGGAAAAGCCGCGAGTTGAAGAGAAATTAATTATTTATGTCTTTTCATGCGTATGATTTGATTTAGTTTCGTACCCGATGCAAACTCAATTCCGAAATTAATCATAAAACCTATTCAGGAACTGACTAACCCGAATAATTACTAACAACAAAAGCTAAAAATTAACAAATATGTAAAACAGAAGCTGCTAAAGTTTGTCCACAGACATTTTCATGGACCCTTTCAGATTAGACTTCATAAGGTATATGTATTGTTAGCAGGGTTATCATTTCATGTAACGTTGAATATGTATAGGACAAGGGTACCGCATACAAAACTTTTTTTGCGCAAGCCGTGGGCTCCGCGCCGCGTCCGACACTGTTTTTCTATTTAAAATTGATAGAAATGCGCTATCGTTTGAACTTTCTACCGGTTTCAATAATCCATATTTACCGACATACGACAATTTCCGGGTTTTCTTTTTATTTTGTTTTATTTTACAAATTATTATTATCTTATATGTATAAACTACGTCATCCGGTACGGGGTCGCCACTCCAGAACCTGTCAGCCCCATCGGCCATCTGTTCTGCGAGCAATGTGCCCTGCCCACTGCCACTTAAGTTTGGCAATTCGAGAAGCACTGAGCCGGTCGAAGTGGAGGTGCTTGGGGCAGGCCTAAGTCCAGCCGTGGACGTCTTTCAGCTGAAATGATGATGATGTACAAACTTCTAATACTAAATAAACTACTAAATATTAATATTAAAATATAATATCCTAACCTTAAAACCACAGAATAACTAATAGCTAAAACTATTAAAAAACTAAAATATTGCGTCGAAATATTCCTTCGCATCGCTGTCGACTGGTAATGTAATTTCGTGGGTCAGTAAAACTATTGCACATGGGTAATCTTTTTAATCGCTGCCGACAGCCTAAATATAGTTGTTTAAGTGAGGGCAACGTATCCATGTAGGGACGAATAGTCATCGCTTTAATTAATACCTGCATCAAAACTGCATGTGGATAAATGTGTAGGGTGGAAATAATAAGACAATAATTGCAGCTCTACTACTATTTCCAATTTTATAGTACAAATAGTAGATTAGTGTTATTAAGGGAGTTATTAACAGAATATTGTACGTTCTTCCATATTATTGCGATACCCGCATACCTACGTATAGAGATAGACGATACATTTACATGATATATACTGATATCTTTCGCTTGGCTGCTCTCATGGACAATCTTCCCTTTTGGTTAACATCCACTTGCGTGAAAGTAAAATATATTGATACACATCCCCATCCCAGCGGGGATTATTACGAAATCGATTCTCTCATAAATGTATTGCGTGGTTTTATTCATATTTTCCTTGTTGTCTTGCGATTTGTCAGTTTTGTTTTGCTAATAGGGTTCATAATACGATATTGTTTTACTTCTAGGCAAAGTTATTGAAAAACAAACTTAAGTGCGCAAAATACGCGCATTGACGAGGAGTTGCGGACACCACGTATTACCTATTACCTAAGTCGAAGGCGATAATGGACAATTTGCTTCGATTGAAAAAATCTTAAGCCATTTGACTCCTATGCATTCGTTAGGTTTTCAATACTTCTGAACTTTCACTTTGGATTTTCCGCGATTCAAGTTGAAAAGAAACCTGACATTGTTCAGTTAAAATTTTGCTTTTAATAAGTACTTTGAAAAGTTGAATATCTGAAAAATCGTAAGAATCAGTATAAAAGAATCAGATTTTGAAAAGGAGTAGGTAGATAATAGCATTACTTATGAAGCGTTTGCTATAAATATACTGAAACCTTTATCATTCTTCGAATGTACCTACTCCTACTATGTATACCTACGACTTCTAATCAATGTAGAAGAGCGCAGTTTTTGTCGTTTGTCTTCTTTGCTTGTTTGCACCTGTTAAGCGACAAATTTTACTATCTTGTTTAGTCACAAGTTGGTCGATATGTAAATGGTAAAGATATAATATCAACACAGTATGGAGACATTAGCCTTTGTTACATGATACCAAATTCTCATCAAGAGAGAAATAGCGAAAACAGGGATTATATTCATATGTGTTGATACATTTTACAGCCCAAAAACATGTTAACGTTGGTAGATGTGTAAGTAGGTAGGTATATATATATACTACATAATCCTGGGTCCCAAACAGGTAAACGTCGATGTGCAAAACGGCCGTGTGTATAATGTATGTATGATATTTTTAATTCATTACGCGACCGCCGGGGACAGCGGCACACATTTCGCTAAATTTCAATACAATCTACACGTCCACTGAATAATTCCAGCATGATACTCGTATGAACGAAATTAAATCTTCACTAAGTTTCGGACTACTCGTACGTGATGAGCGAGTTTGTCCACTAGTTTGCCAATAATCCCTGACCGTCGGTTGTCAAATAAAGGACACTTATCTATAATTTAGTTTGTGTGGTTGAATGGGAAACACGTACATAGGTCCTAGATAATACGGACTTTAGTGGCCCAATTAACAACTCGAATAAAATGTTTTATTTCTCTTGCAAAGGCAATTGAAACAGAGATTGGATACTGATTTTTTTCAAAGGGAGGAATGTCCGTTGATTGTTTATTCAAACGCTTGTGATCGTGAAATGTTGGTTCTACTTGTTTTAAAAATGGGTTTAATTTTTAGTCTAGTTTGTGTTGAAAAGGTTATGCGATATACCTGTTACAAACGTATAAGTACAATGCTGCTTGAATAAATAATTGAAAATATTACTGAAATGTTACTAACCATTTAAAATCATGTTAAAAAAACACACGTAGCCCAAAATAAAGTTTCAAAAAGAAAATTGTATAATCACATTCAAAACTTTTCTAATCCCCTTTATAATTTAACTCCACTTTTGCAATGTGACCAAGTTTGTTAGTCGTGTAGGATGGTCACGAAAGTTGAGATAACCTAGCTCAAACTCGAGTCAGTCCAAGGAATACTGTAGTAAAACTACACGTTCGTTTGTAGATTGGAAGCCTTTATATCTCGAATAACACAACAGTCCAACTATGCCTGAATGATGCTCGCAGATTCCCTACTTTTCATTTGGAACAGAACTTTAAGATCTGAATGTGTCTCCTTTGTACGTAATGTGACATTATTATGAAATAAAAGAAGATTGGCAATGTGTACGAGCGAGGGTACTTAAGTGCCCACGTAATCATGGTTTATTACGCTCCATGGAGTTTCGGGCACGGCAGAGGTAGTGCGGATAATATGAGGAATTATGAGAGGTGTGTTATCTCATTAACCAGGTACTTATTACCTTGTTATATGGATATTTGAAAAGCCTTTGAAGCATATATACACTCACTTTAGTATATCCTTCAGGTATGAACATGGAAGTAGCAAAAGCAGATGAAAGGATCGTATCACTTGACTTCAGAGGGGCAATTCTCGTAATTTTAAGAACATTCACAGTCTGATCTCAGTCTCAATCTGTCAAAAATCCCTCTAATTTTTCTACATTTTGACGAGTTTTTGACATTTGTTTGTCGCTGAGATGAGACTGCGACTAGATTTTTTTACGTTTTAAATTACGAGAATTGGCCTTCTTGTTTCTGCTTACATAATACACATAATCAGCCTTTAACGTTCCCATTGCTGGGACACAGGCGTCCTCTTTCTGTGAGAGCGAGTGAACAATAATCTACCACACGGGCCCAGTGCGGGTTGGTGGATAAGTTTCTGCCAACCTCACGTGAAAAATGCGTGAATTTATGTAGGTTTGTAACCCTGAGACCATTGTGCACAGGCGGTCCGAATTACACATTTAGAGAGATAAGGCTCCTCAAGGTAATGTATCGCTTCACTAAAAGCTTTAGGTACGTCCCTGTTCCCACTGTACTAAGCTATTAGTGGGCAGCTATTAATTTACCGTCACTTTTCTTTGTCTTCAAGAAAATAAAAAATACCTTGATAACTTTTCTCTTTTGCTATCTTCTCCAGACACAAATATCCTTGGTTTATATTATTTATCAACAAAATGATTGTCTGTTATTTGAAAGGAATATGTGGGCTCTAAGATTTAATTGGATTTAGTTTCAATATTGTTGTAAACTTCGCTTCCATCTTGCGCTTAGTTTAGAGGAATATTGTTAGTTTTAATAATTATACTGCTTTCTTATTAAAATATACATATTTCAATATATTTCCAATTGCGAAGACTGAATAATCATGGAATGGAGCTCAGCATCGTAATATAGGTATCCTTTATATAATTGGTAAAAATGTCATTTTTTACACGTAAAAGTTAACAGTATTACTTTTCGACCGTAACAATGAATTCACTGGGTAACTTCGTCCATTATAATGTGATTCATTCAACCACGAATTCGCGTAAATTTTATAGAAAAGACATGATTAAAAATCTCTAAAGTGTACCAAATAATATTATTATTTGATTTCTTCGTGGGTAGGTACTGATTACATTTCTTAAGTCGACACACGACCTTCCTCGGATTGATAATTTGATCAGTTTGGAGTGGATCCATTATCTTTTATGTTAGTATTACTTCCAGTCTCCTTAATATCCCCAATTTTTTTTGTTATGTGTATAGAATGTTTGATAATTATCATGTGAGCCGTAATTAAAAAGAGTACCGTAACCGACAAAAATTATTGACAGAAGCATTCTAATTAACATCATTCTTTATCTATGGGCAACCCTGCGGAACTTTGTAGGCCTTGTACACTGTAGATGTGTAGACCATTTTATTAAGTACAGGTACTTGGTGACAGGCCTACACTGTCCTCCCATAGCTATTCAAACTGTAATTTGAAATCATTGTAAAAGCCAATAATTTTTAAAACTGTAAACGTGGAGCTTTTTTCGGCTCTTTTCCATGTGAAACGACCAACTGGAACCATGCACCTAGCTTCTGACGTTTCATAAGTGTCCATGTAGGTTTATGTGAAATAAAATATTTTGATTTTGATTGAAATGAAATGCTTAAAAGCTGAGAGAACATTATTTTACCATCCGAATCAAGTAGAATCCCAAGGCAATTGTCAGATAACTCAGATAAATTGACATCATAGTTTCGGAAAGAGGACTGCACATAACTAACTATTCCATGTTCCATCATATTTCGCTGTTCGCGTTACATAAAACTGGTTATTAATCAATCTGGATCGAGGTTCCTTTTAATTATAACTAGGTATCTGTTATTCGGGTTCTTTTCATCTCTCTGGACGATGACGAAGGAACATCCATTTATCTTTTAGTTTTCTCTCCCTTATCGATTCATCTTAGCGAAAGTTGGAAGCATCGAATTAATTCTCGTGTGAGTTACGAATGTTACGATCCAATGAGCAATCACAAGCCGTTCGTTATGGTATCTACTTAGGTACCTTTTATTTTGTACCGTAGAATACATTTTCGTGGGTCATGTTTACTGCAGGTCAAGTTGAAGCAGTAAAGTTAAAAATTGTGATGGTTTTATGATTTAATGGCCTACGTACGCAATTGATGAATAAGGAACTTAAAACTTTTTCAGGCGTGGTTTATTGATACGGTCTTGAGTAAATCACCGCACACAGTCCCAGATTTACGCCTAGGCCCCCAAGGCACTGACATAGGGGCCCCAAAACTCCTCCAACAGGTAGCTTATCTGCCTTACGACAGGCGTACAGGGCTGGATAGCAAATGCTACAGGTCCCACGCTTTAGGGGATGGGGGGGTTTGGCGTGCTCATATCATGGCACCTATTGCACCCGTTGGAATGAAAACGAAATCTGACTTCTCCGAGGCCTGATGCTAAAAATACACACACTACAACTCCTATGGCCATATTAAATTGTAAAAATAAAACTAATCTCTCCGACGCAGGGTGCTAAATTGTTCGAGCTCACGCAGCTCGCTATTGCATCTTAGTTACTCTTTCTAACTTTCTTGTATATATCGACAAAGTAACTCCTATTACTTTATAAAAATAATAGCCACATAAAACCTAACCTATCCGAGGTACTAAAATTTTCAAGCTCGTTTCGCTCGCTCTTGCATCCAAAGTTGACTTACAAAGATGACCGTTCAATCCATAGAAATTCTATCCTATATCTATGGTCCAATCAGTACCGTATTACATGCGAAAAATCCTAATATGTCAAGTGCCTAGGGGCCCTGGGTCTCTAAGTCCGGGCCTGACCGCACATTTCATTGGCAAATTTGATAGGTGAAATCCAAAGGCACTTTATAATACCTAACCTACATCGTAAAAAATAATGATATAATAAAAAATACTGACTCACTGTTTTTGTTCCCAGATTTACGCTATGGTTTGCGTGATCTCGCAGTTCCAAGAGTACGTCGTCGGCCGCGGTACCGCAGCCTTTGAAAATGTTGATCGGGTAAGTGTTCCAATTAACGTATCAGACTTGCGGCCGGTCAGTAATTTTGGCTGTCTTTAAACTTGACAGGGCAACATGAAACTAGGTATCACCCTTCTGAAATTGTAAAGATATGAACTTTACTTTATATATAACTTTAAACTGCTGGTGTGTAACTACTGAAAGAAAGGTAAGCTTGTATCTGAAAGCTAATTTTTAATCAACACCATCTTCCCGATGTTTCTGAAATCAGACTCAAATGTTTATTCTTATTTGTGTATAAAACAGTAGCGATAGACTATTGTCGTGCAAGATATAATCACAGTAGAATGTTAACGCGTGTAGTGTCAGTAACCCTAATATTCGACTGCCATGTCGAAAAAACATTTTGATTTATTAATACAATAGAAGATAGCAACCCAACAAAAGAGCTGGAACGAACGTGTTTACGAGTTCTATGATGCCAAGGGATTTATCGAGGCTTTCTATCAATAAAGCTGTTTATCGCCTGTTCAACCGAAAAACTTTTATCGAAACGATTGGGGAACGATATCCCTTAACGCACTTTTGGTTCTAAAATAGTTACCTAATTGATATCGAGCGGACTTTCAGCGGCCGAAAGTTGAGACTCCGAGAAAATACAAATCCCGATAAAGATATAGATATGCTGCCCCAGTCTGCCCGTGGGTGTCGTAAACGACGACTAAACGGATTCCTTCAGGAGGATTGACGATGTTGCCTCCTTTTTGGGCTTAATAAGAACATACTGCGGTTACGAACACGCTCGCCCAGCAAGCTTGTCCGTTTTCACAGATAAATGGCACCACTGAGGACCTATGGCATGAAAACGTTATAAAGTGAGAATTTTCGAGCCAGTCACATTTAGAGATGATTGCTCGTGATTGTTGGTCGCCGGTAGCGCGGACACGTTTGGCGGAGTCACGCGGCCACAATGCGCTGGACGATGCTCGCGTCTCGTAATCCACCAACAATAAGGCAGGCACTGTTTGGTTCACTGTTATAGGCCATTAGTCCTTTTGATAGCAGTTGGCATGTTAATCAATCAACCTTTACGTACCAACGTTAAGAGAGGCGTGTTGTGTATGAGATCGATAGTAAAATCTTTCTATGAAAAGTCTGGGAGACAAGCACTCACGATATTACATTGAGAATATCGCTAAAGTAAATGGGTGACAGTTTTGGTATTTGGAGAAACATGTTTGTGTATATACCAAGTAAAATTGGATACGAAATAGATTGTGTAACTACCTATTTTATTCAATCAAAAAATGAAAATGAATGCGGTAAAATGATCAGAAGGCCAATTCTCGTAATTTGAAACGTCCAAAATCTAGTCACAGTCTCATCTCGGCGACAAACGAATGTCAAAAACTTGTCAAAATGTAGGGAAATTAGAAGTATTTTTTGACAAATTGAGACTGAGATCAGACTGTGAACGGCCCTAAAAATTACGAGAATTGCCCCTCTGAAATGTGACTTTTCAATCATTTTTGGAAATTATTTCGATTATTAATTCAAATAATGATGACGGACTCCAACTGTTGCATATTACTGTCTCAAATCTAATTGGAGCACGGTAATGCCAAAAGGAAAGTCCTTTTTTTTTTTAAAGTCGTAGTTTCCCTTTTTGTCTCGTTTTTATTTAGGTTTTCCGACTTTTCCGAACTGATTACGAACATTGATTTATTTGGTAATGGAAGCCAGTAGCACACAACAGTTTCATCTGTGGTTCATGAAATTAACAAGCTTCAATAGGAATAATTAAACGAATTAAACTAAAATGACGATATTCTTAAACATAATATGGCACGAAATTGAGGTCTGGGGTAATTAATTCGACCTCGTCGAAAATGATAAACAATGAGGAAGTAATATGGTTTTTTGTAAGGGTTCCGTAGTTCACGTCTCGGAACCCTTATAATTTCGTCATGTCCGTCAGTCCGTCCGTCCCCGGATTACCTTCCAAACGGTTAGTGCTAGAAAGATGAAACTTTTCATGGATATGTGTATTTACCACGTCGACAAAGTGCTAAAATAAAATCACAAAAATATATTTTTTCATATCATTTTTTGGGGTAGGTACGTCCCCTTCACGTTGATGATTTTTTTTTTCTCGCGTCTGCCCCTAATTGGATGGGGTATCATTAGATAGGTCTTTTAAAAACATTGCGAGGTTGTCTAAACGATTTTTTTATTTAGGTATCCGTTTGCGAGATATTCAACTTTAGCTTAAGCACATTTTTTTGTTAAAACAGCCCCCCCCCTCCTCTAAAAGCTAAACGGCTGGCTAAATTCATGATGGTAGTCCATGTGATGAACTTTGAAGGAAAACTGTAACGGCTTAGATAACTTTGTTAGTTCAGGAGTTATAGAGGCCTAAACTTATAAAATGCGCTTGTAAAACTTCGTACAAAAATAACGAACGGGACGGAACGGAACCCTATTCTATGCGTGGCCAGACACGCACTTGGCCGGTTTTTTTTTTAAGTTTCAGGTAGAATACTGTTTATTAGTTTTAACGAGGCCATAAATATTTTACTGCAAGCCCCTAGTTCTGTAAATACAGCTACAGGAATTTTGACTAGATGAAATTCAGGCAGTGAAATTTCTTTGATCCGTTTCTCGATTAATGAGATACGCAGATATGTGGTTTAATGTTTACATCTGAATTTATATAAGGATTTTACGCTGGTCTTACCGACAGCTAATTTATAAAACGTCATACTTTTTAGTGCATAGTAGGTATAGCTACCTAGAAAAGTAATTACTTTTAATGAGTTTTTAGGAACATCACTTATTGGCGCGAATGGTAAAATAGCTTTACTAAAGCTAATTTATCGGTTAAATGTCTTGTCTCCCTGACCTATCCCGTCGCATCGCATCGTCTGCCCGTGCTGTTACTTCGTGCTCGCTTAGCGTTGTTTCTGACTTTTTTTTGCTCGGCTCCTTAGGATCCTAGCATGTTTATAGCCTATAGCCCTTCTCAAGAATTGAGCTATCAAACGCAATAAAAAAGAGAGGGTTTAGCGCGTTCATTTTAAAATTATAAAATAGTTATTATAGTAGTTATTATGGTCCTTTATTTCATTTAAATACTTACAAATTACATTTTTAAATATTTTTATAAACAAAAGGATAAAAAAAACATTTAAAAATATAAAATATAGTAGCCCACCGGTAACGGGAACAGGGTCCAAGCTACCGGCGGTCAGGCTCCAGAGAGAGGAACTTCCTGACAATGCGAGCTGTGTCCAGAAGTACCGCTTTCTGAATCAAGCCCTTGATCCAGCTGCCCAACGAGAGCCTCCTCAGGTGTTGGTCGAGGCTCTTGGCTATTAAGCCATTGGATGTCACGACTATCGGCACAATGATTGCTGAGTCCACATACCACATGTAGACAAGGTTATTATAGTTATTATTAATAGTTTTTAAATAATTTAAAATGAACATAAATCTTGGGTATGCAAATCATTTAGAAAATGATCCGAAAGAGGCCAAAAGCAATGGATTTTAAGTGTATTTCCTTTAGTTTGTTATAGCCTTACAAAGTTTTCTATCAATGTAAGCACAAAAAAACAATATCTTTCATTTTTTGTTGTCGCCATACAATATGGACACGAATTTCGGTAGTATACTATAGAATATAGCCCTACAATTTATTTTTTACAAGACGGTTTGTTATACTTTCGCAATACTTTCGTGTATTACTTACTTACTTAAATTAAAAGAGGTTGTAAGTATCAGAAGGGTCGAATAGTACCTTCTTCGGAGGAAAACACCCACTTTTATAAACAGCTTTTAGTTTTGGAGCAAATCTGAGTTTTTATTAAAATCACCTAGATATACTTTTATTTTAAATAATAATTATTACAGTTTGACCGCCTTGGAATAGAATATAAGTCAAACTGACATATTAATTGTTCAGAAAAAGTAATATGACAAGGTATTAAAAAAATGCCCTTAGGAAGGTATCATTACGCAATCACTGTCCATTTCAAGGTTGCCTGGAAGAGATCGCAGAAAGCGATAAGGCCGCCCATTGTGTTTTGTAATGATAATTGTATTTGTTGTTATATATTTTCTGGTGTACAATAAAGTCAATATAAATAAATACATTATTGTTTCTATTTAAAAATATTAATTTAACATTTTATAATTTGTTTTGTTTCATACCAACCCATAGTTCTCATACTGAACTCATACTGAAGCCAAAGCTAAATAATCAGTAATATCAAAACTTTCACACCATCCAAGCTAAAGATGAAAGGTTTCAGTTAAATCAATCAAAAGCCAGATGCTGCTTTTCGAACTAGACATTAATCTAGATTTATTTTTCAGCAGAACTAAGACAACTTTCGCCTTTCCCCTGCGAAGTTAACTTCGCCCTTGGCCAAGGCTAGAAACTCATGCTCGCACTCTTAATAAGCACCAAAACTTTCCACTCAACATTAACCAAAACTTTTCCAGCCTTTTTAAACTTTGAACAAACTCGAGATAAACATTAAAATTTTATCAAGGTTTAATAGACTTCCATCTAAGTAATACCCTGTTAAAGAGCTTCATCCAGGACATGCTAAAACCGGTCGAAATGTGAAGGTCTTCTTTTGAAGTCGCATAATAACGACAGAAAATTCAAAAGTATTTTGCCCACATTTTATGACTTGCATCATTGATATCTTTTCTATTTGCCTTAGAACACGGTGCAGTATACTGCCACAGCCCAACAAACGACGACCACTAGCTCTGCCCCCAGTGGCCGCCGCCGCTCTGCAGGGAGGCCCATGCCCAGCCGCTGCGACCCTGAAGAGTTGTCCGAAGCTCCCCCCAGGGTTATCAGTAAGTAGAAAGTTCTAGTAATGAAGCATTTTATCCAGGAAGGACACACCTAAAGGTAACTGTGTTTCTATTACATTTTCAGACGTCTTCGTAGGTGAGAAAAAAAAAACTCTTATACGTTACTTAACGTTTATGTGAACAAAATAAGAAAATCATGACGTTGATAAAATTTATTTTGATTTAATTAATCTGAAGCATTTTTCGAAGCTTCACTGTTTGTTTAACGATGTTTTAAAAAAACACATTTTTGAATATCCTTTTCCAAATTAATTAATTAAAAAAATATATAATTAAGATTTAAAAAAAGCTACTAACTAATATAAAATCAATAAGAAGCGCCTATAATTTTAAATCAAAACAAGGATTCCAAAAAAACCTTAAAAGAAAAAAAGAAAAAGAAAAAGAAACCCGACCTCAAAAAACGGAGGAGGTTCTCAATTCGGTTGTATTTTCAATTCAGACCTTTTAGTTCCTAGACGACCTAACGAGGTACGGTCAGAGCCACGACCATCTGACAGCAATAGTCCGTTACGTGAGTACAGCATTATGCTGTTTTTATACCTAACATTGGTGACTGTCTATCATTAATAGAAATAGAAAACTAGCTGTGTTGTCTGAGTGAAAGTTGTAACACATCAAGAATCACCGTACATCGCCAATCATCTTTAGATTCACCGCCATCTTGAATATTTCACCATCGCAACGAATCGCCATCTCTCCGACATTAACTATCACCAATAAACATTTCACTTCTATCATAACATATTGACTCACTCTCATATCGACCCAATCAATAAACGATGTATTTGTTTCACAAAGCAACATGATTTGGCAGTAGTTAATCAATCTAAAACCCGGGTTTGTATGAGACTGTAGGTATTCAATAGAATTGTCAAGCAACGTCATATAAATCAAGAGGGTCCCTCTTGATCTATTGACAATAACTGAGCATGTACGGAAGTACACTCTATAAAACTTCTTGTTTTGATTGGCAAATCAAGGCTACTAGCTAGTGATTCTGCCGTTAACTGATGAGGTACTTACAGTAGGGCACATGAACAGCCCTAATTATAGCCTAATGACTGATTCGTTATGTGCCCCACCCCACCCTTTATTGGAAATATTTTACTGAAAATATTTCCAAAAAAGTAAACAAATCAACATATATTCAGAATTAAAATTGGTAAATTATTAACATTCAAATCTTAGGAATAATTTTCAAAGGTATTATTTGTTTATTTTGATAGGTTCACCAATAATTGATTAAGTACACTGATACAAACACATACACAACTTAACACATAACTTGTAATTGGCCTTAGTTTTGTATAATCTATTACTTATCTGTTTAGCTGTAAGTTTTCCTAAAAATAAATAAATAAATACTTATTACATTTTATAAAATAAAATAACAGTGCGTCTCTTATAGCTAAACACTACATGCATAAAACAATGAATCAGAGAAATAAGCTAACTTACTTAGTAATAAGCGCTAATATTTAAAGATTGGTAACATCGGTAAAAAGTAACATTAAATGACATTAAAATTTATGTAATAATCATTAAAAATTATAAAAATGGTAAAAGTATAATTAAATATTATTTAAAAATTGATAATAATTAATTAAAAATAGTAAAAATTTATAAAATAATAGATATCAATCAATCAATAACTTTATGGTGGATCATAGGTAGGTACATAACACAGGTCTTAAATAATAAAATTGTGATCAGCTATGTCCCGCCCATAGTTATATAGAAATTAAATTAAATTTACATCATTGTTACAAATTATTAGGATGTCACATAAAATATAAAAACCATAAAAATAAACGGAACGAATTTGATTAGGTACACATCAGTGGGCCGCTGAACGCATCATGACTGAGGGGGACAGTGATTTGTCTGATAGAAAGTCTTTTATAGAGTAGTAGCATTTGTTTCATAACAGATCATAGAGATTCTTTTTTTATTTCCGTAATTATTCTAATAGGCCCCCGTGAAGCTGGACAAAAGATACTTTCATGCATTAGATGAGTTTTGCTAGCTACTGTGCGCAATTTGTCCTTACGTCGTATACGCGTGTAGTAATTATACATGTCAATATTGTTTTTGACAAATACTGCGGCCTCAATATATACGTATTAACACATGGCAGTGTTAATACGTTCATCTTTTTAAAAAATGGCTTACAGGAGTCAGTTTCATACAAGTTAAAGCAATGAAAGCACGCTCCTTGTCTGTACTGATGCCCTAGAATATTACAGCGTATCTGAGGATAGAGCTAACGTGTCCGTGGTAAGCTGTTAGCAAAGTAGTTACAGTAGTAGTACATTAGGTAGATAACTTTAAGTAAATTCATTTTTTTTTATAGGTACATAAATGATGACATACATTATATGATTTAACTGTGCTTACTATCACAAAATAATGCAAAAAGCGTGAGAATCTGAACAGCGACATAACCAAAATTCAAAACAAAAAGATAATATCTTAAGAAATAAGATGAAACGAAATTATACTAAAAGCCGAAACCAGTCTAAATAATAAAGGCCCCGGAAGTCCGCAACATATAGGAAACAAAGTGAAGGTATGAACTGCTCCAAATTAAACATTAACTTCGGAAATGATTAGTCTGACTCTCTAATTGGCCACTTGTGCGTATTTATACTCTATTCAATTACGAAGCTCGTTGAACCAAGTTACATTGTAAGAACCAACATCGTGGAAACCATAAATCATAAGTTTTCTTTAACATTGTTTGGATTTTATACATTAATGACAATAACTATACTTACGGGAAAATTTTTACTTAAGCACCTATATGTGATCGATTACCTTATTTTCAGATGATTGGTTTATACCTGTTATTTATTTATTTATTGAAACACAGATGTGTGAACTTAATGCCACAAGGCATACTCTACCCACCTGACCAGCCTACCGTAACCGTTATTCCGTAGAATAAATGCACTATCATTCAAAAAGCATTCATTTTTATCCTCCATAAAATAACTGTACGATCGTATGGCCCGCTCTGGCTTATCAAAGTGGCTGGTGGCAAGTGGCTGTTTGTGTATGTATGTGAGTTTAAATGTTTGTAAACGCGCCCACGATACAGGAGAAATTCCTAGTGTGGTGGGGCAACGTTTAAAAAAAATAAAAAACTGTGGTGTACCCCTTTATTTGGGCTTATTGGCACTCCAATATTAAGTTAATTGTTCATTAACAACCTTTAGTAATTGTTTGGGAATTTTCCAGCAATCGCTTCGTCATGTAGGTAAGTTATAACAATTTATCAAAAACATGTACTTTGAAAACCTGCCAGTCAGGGTTCAACTTCATATTACTTAGCTTCTGAAATTTCTTGTTCCCCCGACCCAACACCGCCCCCCCCCCCCCGCCCCCGTCGCATCGCATCGCCTGCCCGCGCTATTACTCGATTTGGCTTAGTGTTCTTTCAGACTTACCTCGGCTCCTAAGGGTCTAGCGTGATGTTAAATAGTCCAGAAAGATTTTTTTAAATCCGACTGGTAATGTCAGAGATTAGCGCGTTCCAACAAACAAACAAACTCTTCAGCTTTATTATTACTACATAAATATAGATTGAGAAGAAAAAAAGACTTCAGCTGTATTGTATAGTAGATAAGTTGTTTATTACGAAAATTCTGAATGTACTTGTTACATAAATATTTTGAAACAAATATTTGAAGAATTCAGACGTAGGATCGATCGTAAAACTTTTTAATTTATAGCAAACATCAAAGAAAGGGCGCCCGATAGCCTTTTCATTACGTACGGTATATTCTAGAGAAGTAGAATTCTTATCATTTTTATATTAACTTAATAATCAATAAAACACAGAATTACGTCTCGCAACACAAATTTTTCAAATTTTGGACTTGAAATAATTTTCTTTTTTGAGTTAATTAAATGAGGGAGAAAACGTTTAGGTTATCACTTTCCTACCCCCCTTTCACTTAAAACCTTCGCAAGCCACCTGATAGATGGGCTGTAGTCGTGAAAATGGAGAACTCTAATCATAAGTCCACAGATAATTTGGAGTTCCGAGCTCCGCTAAGTAATGGCAGCGAGATATTAAATTATGGAGACGGTGATCAATTGAGGTTAAATCACGCTACAGTACCTAGATTCATAATGGCAAACTATTCAGCTGATATTATGGGTAAAGAGGTAGGTGATTAAGGAGTGACTTGCATAAAGACGTGCCATACAAGCCGTTAATTGTAATGAGTTATGCAACAACCACCTTTAAGGCTTGTTTACACGTCATCATGTATTTAGAGAGCACTGGTGGCCCAGTGGTAACGGCTGCAATTTACGAGTTGTAGGTCGTAGGTCAAAACCCAGACTGGCGCTTTGTTCGCAGTGGGCCCGCATCGTGGACTACGGCCTCTCACAGAGAGGAGGCCTGTGTGCCAATAGTGGGAACATTATATAGGCTGATTATGAATGTGTTTAGAACATATCGTTTTTATACGCATATTAAAACCCTTTAGCAGCCACTGTAACGTCTAAAATTTTGACCATTTATACTCTAAATGATATCATTGTTACCACTAGTCCATAATAGGTAGTGATGATATTGATTTTAGTTTCAATGAAGAAACTATAGGCTTTTCTGAGCAAAGCTCTTAACGAGCAAATATAAAGTAAAACTTTTTAAATTAGGGATACGGCTTTTCACAGTATGTGCGTTAATCGAGCAACTGATCGATGTTTGTAGAAACGAACGTTCTTACGGCAAACGAACGTCTACCACCGAATGCTCGCAAACGAATACACGCGGTAGGTACGCACCTTTATAATAACTGAGAGACTTTATGTACCTAACTTACCTTTAGGTACTAAGGTACTCCAGTTAGCTACAACAGTTTTGGGCTATAATACTCGTCATAGAAACTTTAGGCCGCTATAATCAAGATTCTCTTTACGCAGAATTGGCGGTATTTCAGAAAACCAGTACCTTGTTATGGGAAACATTAGTATACCAATCACAAATCCGATTTATCAAATCTTCAACACAAGCTTATTATTAGATTATATTAAGTACTTAATTACAGTACCTACCTAGAACGATACAGGACAATTTTTTCTCATAGTAAATGTATTGCAGAACTTTATCAAAATGAATGTAAAAAAAAGGAAATTGATATTTCGCAGTTTCGAAACGAAACCAATTTTCGGAATGTATCGCGTTTCTTTTATTTATTTTACATACAGTGCAACATCCACGAGTGTAATATGCATTATATACATATACACTGGACAATAATGTAGGCAAATTTATTCTATCCGATTTTACACAACTTACTATAATTTAATTTACTTAGCTTCACTTATCACATCACTAAATGTGAGCACTTTTTAGATAACTACGATTATACCCGGTTTTTGAATTGAGAATCTGAAGATTTGTCAAACTGTACTTAAGCATTACCTAAGCAGCCCGTGAAATTCTAAACTACTTACGTTTTTTGCAAAGAAAAATAGAGTTTTGCTGGTTGTCACCTTGAAATTCTCAAATCAGTAACTGGGTGTTAGTTGACGCATTAATTGTTTATTTGCTTATCACCAGTACCAATCTTTTGAGATATTGACTTTCATTATAGATTTCTTAAATTAACCTAAACGTAAACTATAATATTTTGTTAAAGTACTCTTTTCATCTTATATTAATGGAACCCTTAATGATAAATGACCACCATGCACTTAATACTACAGTCTCATCACATATTTATATTGATCGGATTTACACCCTCAAGGGCGTATATTTTAACCCTGAGTGTGCTTGTAAATCTCCTTATGAACCTCGACAATAGAAAATACTACAAAGGTTCTTTTTGACCGGAAACTTAAGATAATACTCCAGCGCAGGATTACGGCACTTTAGAAGCACTATTTCGCCTTTTCAAACTTCTATGTTTTATTTTTTGCGTTCTGGAAACGTATGCATACGCCTGTTTGATTTGGCAATGATACAACTTTTATTTTGTGCTTAAAGGTTTCCGTAACCCGGACGTTGCAGGACCCTCTCCTAAATCTGGCGATTCAGGGATTCAACATGGCAAGTAAACCAATGTGACGCTTTTTAAATTCACATGTAGGTACTTTCTGAGTTTATCTTTGACATCACTGACTTACAGTGAAGGTGAACATAGTGAAAAATCCTTGATTTAAAATCAAGACCTGGAATCCACAAATAATGCACATGGCATCGGATATAAAAATACAGATTTTTGGTTAGATTTTTAGAATGGCTGTCTATCACATGCATCCTATAAATCTAACCATTAAACTGTATTTTTTGGCCATGAAAGCTATTTTTAACGTTTTGTCCTTAAAGCTCGTGATATCGACGAGGTTAAGACATCGGGTTCTCGAGCGCCAGATAGCAGAATACATTCGGGCAAGTACAAACGTGTTACCTACTTATCAGCACTTTATGAAAGAGCTCGTGAGGGAAAGTACTACCCCACTATTTATCTATTTTTTATTTATTAAAACTTTATGCACAAGTAAAAAAATACTGTACAGTCACGAGCACTAATATGTCAACACTTGGCAACTTTCAATTGCGGTTTTTCGTGAAATAACGAATGCAACGTTGAAATACGACACATTACATTAACCCACGGGTTCACGGGTTTCATGTTCGTAACAACATAAAATTTCATTCAAAAATAAAGAGTAAATCGCTTTTGAATGAAGCCGAGTGTATACATACTTATGCTCGTGACTGTACAGAGGTAGGTGTACTTAATGTCTGCGGCATTTTCTACTAGTCAACCTTAGGGTCATGCAAAGGCAAAATATATATATAATATACGATAGAGAACTTTAAAAATAATAAATACCAATACTGATATACATACATACAAAGATACAAACAAAATAAACTATGTCAGGAGAAATAACGAAAGGTAGAAGAGAAAACGAATCCAGCGAATTAGCGCTGGGATGCTTCTGCCAAAGAAAGACCGCATGGGCTTAGAAAGAAGAATAACTGAAACCAGAGCGGTGAGAAGGACATCCTAGAAGACAATTATTTGGGAAACGAGGATTTTTTACTATGGGCAGAGCATAAGTATTGAACATGGGAAGTTAGGTAAGAAAGAGAGGAAGGAAGTTGGGTTTGTAGAGTATAGAAAACAACATAGACAGAGCCCTCAACTCTCTGCCCTGACAAAAGCTATTAATGCCGCCAAACAGCAGTATCGCTGTGTTGTGGTTTGAGAGCTCATGGGTACCGGCTGCAGTTGAGCCATTACAGCTTAGTACTGAACACTATGTCTGCTGATCAACAGCGCCCAGAGATTGTAACCATAAACATATTTGTTTTAGCTAGTAGGTGTTTTTCTTACCTTTTGTCATTAAAGATCGTGAAGGCCCAAGGACATCTGCTAATAAAGCACAAAGTAGCAGTACACAACCTCGCCAGTACGAACGGTCTCGAAAGGCTCCATATGAAGGAGTTAAACCAGCAGAATACAAATCCAAGCGGAAATCGAGCAGATGCCGCAAAGCAGCGATGATGTGTTGCTGTGTGAAGGGTATGGGTGCAACTATTATTTTAAATATACAGGGTGATAGGCGGAGGGTAAGCCAAACAAGCCCCGGGTCGCAGGTAGACCCATTTAGAAAATACATATTTAGTGGCTCTTTGAAAGCTGATTAGTATCGTACACCAACCTCCTCGTGATTATTTTTAAATTGAGATGTTTAAAAAGTAATGAAGCTTACATTCATACGACTACATAGAAATCCGACAAATACTATATCATATTTTTGTAGTTTTTTAAAGAATTTCTTTCTTTAATTTGAATTCTGAACCTTTAGGGTCTTCAACCTATATAATATATATTTTCTAAATGGGTCTACCTACGACCCCCCCTTCTATGGCTAACCCTTCACCTAACACCCCGTTAAGACACTTCAGCGTTGTCTCTGAGAGATGGTGAAGCAGCTGCTATGCCTTTACTATTGACCTTGTCCATAGGCAACTGTTACCACTAGCCATCCGGAGGGACACCCGTTTGTTTGGTACCAGTATCAGAAAATATATTGCCTGAGTGTTCTGAGCAATCAATTAATGTAATATCAATATTTTAGGCAATGAGGTAAAGTTTACTTAAAACGTTTTGTCCTTATAGGTCCTGTTGACGAAGATATTGAGTATCCTCGTCGAGGAAAAGATTATGGCAAGTATTAGTATATTATTAAAAGAGCTCTATCAATTGCTTATTTGCCTGAACTAGGTCGAACCCACAGGTTGAACCCGTCAGGGTTGAAAGTGCACTTACTCTTGTTTTTACTTTTTTTTTTGAGTTCAATGTTAAAACTAAATCAAAACTTACGTAAATAAAAGTAAAAAAGTATGTAAGTTGTTATATTTGCAGACAACAAGTATATCTTCTATGTGAGCATAATCGATAGTTAATATATTTAAATATATTTTTTACAACTAAAGTAGTTTAATGTATAGATATTAAAGGATACTAAGCTATCTATTTAATCTATAGTACAGAAATGGGTATAAAAATGTAAAAAAACGGGTGCGGTCGGGGGACTCCTGTCAGAAACGAAGTTCCTGACGCAATACTTGCACGCACGCTCAGCCTTGTAATAGAAAAAGACACACAGAGAGAGAAACTGTAAATTTAATACGCGTATTTAATTCAGAGCCATCTGGTGTACGTTTTTAGAAGCTCTGATGAAGTTGTCGCCATTTTATTTTACCTCGTTATCGGCCTTAGCACTCGCAAAAATCACGAAAACGGCATCCCATGACGAAAAACATGAATGTTAAGTTTTTGCAGTTGCCATCTTGGATTTTCATTTTGACCCACTGTTGGCTTAAAACCATAGAAACTATCTCTCCTCTCACTCTCTCTCTGTCATTTTCTATTATTTATAATAGAAAGTCGCATGAAGGGGGTTTAATGCTTTTTTGTTACGTGACAATTTCTACTAGTTTAACCGCAAGCCGCGTTAAAGAACTTCGTCCCAAATTTTTTTTTTTTTCTGCAAAGACATGTTTTGAGGTTGCATTAGATATGCATACTACCGTCCCTTGTTAATATTGTCAGCATTGTAGATAAGCTTGGTGTGCTTTTTAATACTAAGTGCTTAATGGAATAAAGGACAAATTTAATGAATAATGTTTTGTCCCTAAAGCTCGTGGAACGGCATGGACGGGCTCTCGCTCACAAGAAGTCGGGATTCCATGTGGCAAGTACATATTTTGACTTTATAAAACACTGACTTACACAGCAAAGGAAAGTGAGGAGTTTAGTTCCAGCCCTTGCATTCATAATTTTAACGAATAGTGACTAACTTTAATGTATAATTTTGTCCATAAAGCTTTCCGTGAGGACCCAGAGCCTAAGACAGTGGTTACTCGAGCAGATGTAACCGTGATACCAGGCGAGTATTACAAGACGAACTCTGTGTCATGTCTCGGGAAATACTATATTTATATAAACCCTTTTGTGGTATTTTCCGTAGTAGTTTACAGAATGGCTCCTAGAGTTAGAGTAAGCTTTGCCTACTCTAACAACTTCTTATGATTGCTATCTCTAGCAACTCTTCTCCAATTTGTATTGTATTGTCCTGTTCCTTTTGCCATCTCTGGTATACCGTTCTGTCACAACTTTACTCCACTTATCTTGTGTGCCTCCTCACATATGGCCGAGAAAATCTCGTAAAGTTGTCGCCATCTTGGATTTTATGTCCACTTTTGTTGGTCCATTTTGGTAAGAACATTAATAATTTTTGTATTTTCTCTAATCAGGGTATCTTAATCCTGCCTTGTTGTTTAATACCAGCCATACTCCTCTCCATTTCGTTCTTTGGCAATATGCCAGCATTTTCTGTGGCGTTTTGTAAGAGACTAAGTTTCGCTATCATATGTAATGCAACGCACTATACGAGTATACATATACAGGAAGATTTTTTAGGTACCGTCCAAATTTTGATATATTAATCTTTGGCGAAAATCATTGAATATCTATTTTTTTCTTTTAGTATCACTCAATACAAAAATATTGAGATATCACATCACAAAGTTATCAATAAAAAGTTAATGTTTTTGGACACTGCCGCGCCGTGCGTACGCGCTAGGTGAAGTTACGCGGGCCGGCCCGCCCCGCGCGCCGCCGCAATTCATTGATAACACAATAATAAACAAAGTTGCAAATTTTCCCTTCATACTTTCACGGGCTTAGGACCGTCAATAAGCAAAAGGTTTGTGCTATGTTCACTATGATTAGAATGTAATCCTTAATTAATGAATTACAAATAAAGTAAAAATAAATTAGATAAATAAGAACTTTAGACCTTATTGAAACCGTGCAAAAACGTTTTGCTATTATGCGTCTTTAAAAAAATTGAATCAATTTATGTACAAATAATTAAAAATTTAATCAAAATCATCTTAGAACAATCGCATTAACAGTACTTTAATAAATGTTCAAAATGCATACCGTTTCTCTCTAAACAGAGTCTTGCACGTTTTTGCACATTATTTTTAATTTTGTTGAGCACTACAGTGTCACTTTTCACTTCACTTCTTGCACGTACAATTTGCTCTTATAATTGGTCTAGGCTTTGAGTTTCTTCCACATACACTCGTCGTTTTATTACACCCCACAAAAAAAGGCACATGGAGTAAGATCTGGTGACTGGGGTGCGAAGCGCCGCGCTGCATCTCGCATACTCGATCTAGGGCTCCGTTCAAAGAAATCGAAGATATCTTCTTCGATCTCTACTGCGAGTCTCGTCCTGCCACGTCCTTGAGCGTGTGTGAGCTATAAATTTGCCATGGTCTATTAGCCTCTGATTTGCGGCCAAAATCGTTTGGCGATTAGGTACTGAAGAATTTATTATCCCTTGATTGCGAAGGCGAGGAATACTTTCTGCTTCGTACAGTCTCTGGGCACCGTTCAAGCTTTCACCACTAAGTATGTAAGATCGCACCATTTCGTAATACTCGCGGTAGGAATACATTGTAAACAAATTCACGATAGCGCGGGGCGCCGCCGGCGGGATGCGCGGGAACACGGAAGGAAGCGCTTGCGTCGCGAAATTGTGCGCGGGGCTGACTATTTGACTAACGATAGATGTGTCGCGCAGTCGAGCGGGGCGGGGGTAAGCGGGGTGTGCGCTGCCCTTTTCATTGAATGTTTGCGCGGCGAGTGTGTATGTTTAACTTGTGACCACGCAGAGCGGATAATTCTTTCGAGAAAATGATTTAATATGAAAATTTTACGTATCGTTTTTTTTTCAAAAATGGAGTTAGTGAATGATACCTAATACCTAGAAAAAATTTGGACGGTGACTAAAAATTCTTCCTGTATGTGTTGAAGACCCTTTAATTCAATGCTTAGATCACTTGATTTCCTGACCTTTTCAATGACGCAGTATTTTATCCACTCACAGTAGTTTTGTCTTTGTGTGAGATAATCTGGCCCAAATATACATACTATTCGACATATTCAAGTTTTTCGTTGTTGATTTTAATTTGAAAAGCAACTAAGTTTGTTTTGTCTGAATTCATTAGTGGTGTGGTCCTACGCATTCATTTTCTTTGCTTAGTTCATGCATCATTTTCTTTAGGTTTTCCTAACAGGGCTATGTCATCTGTGAACCTGAAACGATATAGATTTCTCCCCTTGACGTGAACTCTAAAGTGGTTCCAGTCTTGTGGTCGGAATATGTTAACCAGAATCGCAGAGGACAATTTAGGAGACAACAGATCGCCTCCCTGCGGATCGTACTTCTAGTTGTATTCTTGTTTACTGTTCGAGTATTTGGATTTAATGACATAAATTTAAGTATATTGCAGGTATTCCGTGATTGACTAGGCTTTCCCATATAGCATCATGACTTATGCTGTCGAAGGCATTAGAGTAATCTATAAAGACACATGCTTTTTGTACTCATTGAATTTCTCCATAATCTGTTTTACTGTGTATATATGGTCCACCGTAAAGAAGTTCTTTCTGAACCTTGCCTATTCCATAGATTGGTTTTCGCCCGGTTTTCCCCAAAATCATATGGGATATTTTTGGAGAAAAATTTATAGGTGTTGGACATCAAGCTCATTGGTCTGTAATTTCCTTTCTTCTTTTGGGGCTTTCTTGTGAAGAAGAATTATGTAAGATGTTTCCGATTTTTCTGAGATATATCCGACTGTTAAAATTTGTGTGAATATGGGTCAATTTCCTTTGAATTTCCTGTCATTATCTCATATGAGATTCTGTCTGAGCGTTGTGCTTTGCCCTTCTTTTGACTAAGAATATTACTTTTTCTACTTCGCTCGTTAATAGCTCCGGTTCTAGATTAGATGTTGGAGATGCCCCGAGTTTTAGTGATTTCAAACTTTGTTGGATTGTTGTGGCTACTTTGATTCAAATATAGGTTTTGGTAAAAATGTGTGGCCATTTCGTTTATATTCCTCCTGTTAGTAATATTTATCTGTTTGTGTTTCATGTTGTTTGTTGGACTCGCGTAGTTCTTTCAGGGCCTTTGTCGTTCTCACTGACTACTAACTATAAGTTTCTCTAGTATTTGTAGTCTCTCAGTGAGTCCTCTGATCTTTTCTGATACTATCCCTGTTTTTTTTAAAACCTCCGTTATTCGTAACAAAAATCTTTTGTCAATTTTCTATTAAGTAATTTTATATTATTATTTTATACTATAATTTTCTTTGTTCTATAAATTTATAGTGTTGGGTGAGTGATTTAATGTAATGATTGGTGTTGAAGTTTAGGGGGAAGCACTACCACATTCCTATTACTGCCATTAAGCAGCGTCTTCTAGTTTTAAGGGTATAATGATCGTGTATTTTATTATGATTTTTTTCTGAGCTCTGAGATGGCAGTGCACCTTCGATGCCCCTCACATTGCAGATTCCCATGTTTCATTAGATGCTTTTATAAATGTTAATGCAAATACATGAATTTAAATTTGATGAGCTACTTTCTTCTGTTAACAGTGCAAATTTTATGAATAACTAACGTTTTATCCTTAAAGGTCGCCGTATTAACCCACGACCAGTTAAGACAGTGACTTCTCGAGCACCAGTTAGCGCCATAAAATCGGGCAAGTACCTAGTCTTGCCATAAATATTGTCACGAATAAAATTTTTTTTTTTTAATTGCAAATAATATTTATTACTTTTACAGTGTGTTAGTTTAATACAAAAATATAAAACAATTTAAAATATAAAAAGCTTATTCAACGTGGTCTCCATTGGCTGCAATACAGTCCTTTAAACGCTGAGGCCAGTTATCAATAGAAGCACGCACTCTTTCCATGGGAAAATTCTTCACTGTCAATCGTATGGATTGTTTTAGGGACTCCAAATTATCTTGGCGTTTAGAGCAAGCCGTACTCTCTAAAACTGACCATAAATCATAATCCAGCGGATTAAGATCGGGACTAGACGACGGCCAGTCTTCAGCTCCGTTGAAGTCCGAAACGTTCACTTCCAACCAAGACTGCGTGGACCGAGCTTTATGACCCGGCGCCGAGTCTTGTTGGAAGGACCATACTTGGTTATTGAACATGGTGTTGTTAAGGGGCTTAACTAGCTTCTCAAGAATGGTATCTTGATACACTTGTGCCGATGTTGTAATACCTTTTTTACAAAAATAATAGTCACTCTTTCATAGCTAACACCCCACCAAACCATCACTGAAGTCGGATAATGCCCACGTTGCACTCTGTCGACTAATTGGGAATCTTCCTTAGAGCTTTGAGCATAAATACGGTCATTTTGTTTGTTAAAATGTTGCTCAATTGTAAAGATTTTCTCATCCGTAAACAAAATTTTTCTGTGACTTTTGCGTACCGCTTCAGTAGTTGTTTCGATATTTCCACCCTATTCTTTTTTAAATTATCAGTTAAAAATGAGCAGTGCGTTTCTTATAGGGTGCAAGTCCTAAGTCATCTTTTAAAATACGCGACATGGTTCTGGGTGCTATCTTCATCTCCCGAGATAAAATCTTTTGCTTTCGGACAGGATTTCTTCGAATTCTTTCCCTTACTGCTTTGACCACCTTTTTCGTACGAACACTACGTGGACGGCCAGATATTTTTCTGTCACAAACAGAGGAGGTCTCATTGTACCTATTAATACCCCGGTACATAAACATTTGACTAATACCAAGCGTATGGAGAGTTTTAAAAATTGCATTTGGCTCCATACCAACTTTGTGTAATGCAATCAGAGCGTTTCTCTTTATCACCCCACTCCATTTTAATATCGCAAAATATTGTACAATGTATTGGCGCCAAAATTAGAAAACTCAATGAACAATCGTATAAAAATGACAAATTCCAAATTCAAATGTAATATCTTTCTTATTTTTAATTGTAACAGTATTTATGGCCAGACTGTGTATATATATAAAATAGAGCTCCTTGTGTTGGAGGTTGTCGAAATTAGGTATTGCCACTGTACCTTTTCCTCAAACCAATTTATAACGTTTTGTTCTTAAAGATCGCGAATCGCCAGCGGCCAAAGAATTGTCTCCTATAGGGCGAGTGGAACTGAACCGATTCGTAGAAGGCGAGTACCAATGTGATATTATTAAAATCATACTTAGGCAGTTTATTTTTGTTGTCTCTGAAAGTAGGTACTACCACTACAGGACATCAACGCGCAACCTGTTACTATGGAGTAAATGATTCTAGGCTCGAAAATATTTTCGCGGTTATTATAAAATAATTAGCTGTTCCATTTAATTTGACCGCGTATGTAATGCACTTTGTAGGAAATAGCAGATTGTTGTTTTAATAACCCGTGATGTGCAGGAGGGTCCAGAATCATGTACTGAATTCATGTTAACAGGTTGCACATCGATTTCCTTGCCACCTTGTTTACCTTTTCCTTAAACCAATTTATAACGTTTTGTTCTTAAAGATCGCGATTTGCCAGCGGTCACAGAACTGTCTCCTATAGGGCGAGTGGAAGTGAGGAGAAAATTAAAAGGCAAGTAGCAATGTGATATTATTAACATCATACTTAAGTAGCACTCTTTATCTTGATTTTGGCCATCACGGACTTGCACAGTTCAAGACTTACAAGAGTTTTGGATATCCGAGGTCCATAAGGGTCACCGTGTTAACCCACCAGCGGTTAAGACAGTGACTACTCTAGCACATTAGCGGAATACAGTCGGGTAAGTACTAATATATGTATATAATAAAAGTAGAGCTCTTTGTGTAGAAAGTTGTCTCTGAAAGTAGGTACTACCACTACAGGGTGGCACCATCGACGCGCAACCGTTTACCATGGATTCAGTACATGATTTTGACCCGTAAATGAAATTTTTCGCCGTTATTAAAAAACTATTGGCTGTTCCATACATTTTGCACTTTTGTAGGACACAGCAGATTTTTTTTAAATAACCGGCGTTAAAGTTCGTCTCAGGAGGGTCCAGAATCAGGTTCTGTATCCATGCTAACAGGTTGCGCGTCGATGTCCCTGCAGCCCTGTATATATTTTCCTCAAACCAATTTATAACGTTTTATTCTTAAAGATCGCGAATTGCCAGCGGTCAAAGAATTGTCTCATATAGGGCGAGTGGAAAAGAGGAGAACCGTAGAAGGCAAGTAGCAATGTGATATTATTAACACCATATTTAGGTAGCACTCTTTATCTTGATCATGGCCATCAGGGGCTTACACAGTTCAAGACTCAGGGCCGGTTTTTTGATGCGTAGTTAAACTCAACTAATTGTTAAAAATATTAACTAATGGATAAATTTTTGCAAAATGTGTTTTTTGATAAATGTTTAGGTTATCTAATGATTATTTTTTTAACTAATAGTTAATTATTTCAAAATTAGCAATGATATTATATCGTTAGATAAACTAAAAATTTATCAAAAAACACATTTTGCAGAAATTTAACCATTAGTTACTATTTTTAACAATTGCTTGAGTTTAACTAGGGATCGAAAAATCGGCCCTTACAAGAATTTTGGACTTGCAATAATCTGAAATAGCCGTTTCGTCCCTAATTTCCTTCAGTTGGAAAATTACAAGCATAGTATAATTCCTCCACTTATTCTTCTCATGTGCGGGAGGGTCCAGAATCATGTACTGAATTCATGTTAACAGGTTGCACATCGATTTCCCTGCCACCTTGTTTATCTTTTCCTTAAAACAATTTATAACGTTTTGTTCTTAAAGATCGCGAATTGCCAGCGGCCACAGAATTGTCTCCTATAGGGCGAGTGGAAGTGAGGAGAAAATCAAAAGGCAAGTAGCAATGTGATATTATTAACATCATACGTAAGTAGCACTCTTTATCTTGATTTTGGCCATCACGGACTTGCACAGTTCAAGACTTACAAGAGTTTTGGATATCCGAGGTCCATAAGAGTCACCGTGTTAACCCACCAGCGGTTAAGACAGTGACTACTTGAGCACATATTGTCGGACTACAGTCGTGTAAGTACTAATGTACTAATATAAGTGTATACAACTTGTAACATAATTAACGCACATCCTGAAAGTAGTTTGTTCAGAATCGTTTACTGAATCGATTTCTATCATTTTTAATATAGGTAATTTTTTTATTCCATAAATAATTAAAACTACGTAAATTACAGTCACACTACCCTTGTACAGTCAAAACAAACTGAAATGAACCGTAACTCAAGGCAATAAGACTTTTAACAGTGCAGTTTTATTTGTATTAATACAAATTCCGCCATTCAATACAAAATAAAGAAAAATGAACGTTATTTCAAGCACGTTAAAGTCTTTACAAATACAGTTAAGTAAACATAGCGATTTAACCGCACGCACACACTAACAGGCACTGGACAAAGTACATAAGCCAACAAAATACAAAATATTTCATGCTTGTTTTCGTCCCATTCTCCTGCAAACTAAAAACCTGGGATAGAGCGAGATAGCCACCGGCGCGGGCGCTAGCGCGGGTAAGATGAAAGCTAACTTCAATGTAAGCAATTTTAGTCACGCGCGGACATTATTAGTGGAAAGTGTTTTCGTAGTGTTTGCAAATAATTTATCGCGCGCGATGTCTTTCCAATACACAAATGTTCAGTACACCGAAATGGTGACGACTTTAGCACGATGTGGTGATAATGTAGCTCTAGCTTGCAGAACATTCAACCAAAGGTTTCGTACAAGAGTAGACCGCAGAACTATGTTAGCTGCTACTCAGCGGCTTCGCGACCACGGAACGTTCCGACCGAACACGGCCATCGACAGGGGAGCAAATGTGCGTACACATACTCGTCTTCAAAACGAAATACTGGACTTTTCGATGAAAATCCCCATGCCAGTACCCGAGAAGCAGCGCTACGCTTTGAATATAGTCATATGCATGTGTGGAGAACACTTCATGGTGATAAAGAACATCCATTCCACCTTAGAAGATTCCAGGAGTTGACTCCAAACTATTACGCACCACGCTTGCAATTCAGCCGCTGGTTATTAGAAAATTGGCAGCGGAACATAATTTGGACAGATGAAAGTACATTCACACGTGTGGGGATGTACAATTAACACAACACACATTTATGGATGCACGAAAATCCTCACGCATGCAGAGTGGATTCCTTCCAACACCGTTTCTTAGTTAACGTTTGGGCCGGCGTCATTGGTACATACATACTGGGGCCTGTGTTCTTACAAAGGTTAACAAGAGACTCATATTTACGGTTTTTACGAGAAACTCTACCTACGCTGCTAGAAGACATACCGCTTCATAATTTACAAGAGGTATTCTACCAACACGATGGTGCCCCTGCTCATTTCAGTTTGATGATGAGTTTGGAGAGCGCTGGATCGGTCGCGGCGGTCCTGTCCAGTAGCCTCCCAGATCAGCTGATTTGACGCCTCTTGACTTTTTTTTGTGGGGACGTATTAAATCGTTAGTTTATTTCAGTGAGACAACAAGTGCCGAGGACCTAAAAAATAGGATAGCGAACGCTTTTTAAATAGTGAAAAACACACACTTAAGTGCTTTCTAAATTAAAATATCAATTAAGAAAACGGGCATTAAAATGTATTGAACAAGGTGGTGGACATTTTGAAAGTGCATTAAAAACACAACGTCGTATGAGTTTTTAGGCAAGGTAAGTATTTGATTTTTTTAATTGTTGTAAATATGTTGATTCACATTGTAGCGGTATCTACAACGCCACATGCGAGCAACGCGTCATACAGCCGTTCATTATTATTTACATTACCATAACATTTTGTAACAAATATTGCCTAAGTATTGGCTTTGTATCATAATCAATAAACAAAATTATTCAGAGTCGACAGTCCAAAACCTGAAAAGTGTAATGGAAAGATGCAATCAAATGTTTACTAGACATAAATGATGACATAAACTTGATGCTCAGAGTTCGGACATCGGTTAATGTTCATATTTCTTTAACTAGTAAACCCCCAGTCACTTAAGACGTAACATCTGTCACCGGTCCGTGTGTGTTGTTGACCCTGCTCACAAAAAAAACGTAAAGAATTGTGTATTGTCGGCTTTTTTCGGCACTAATACCTACAGTTGTGTCGAGCGGCGTTAACTCGTCTCGAATGCGAGCGAATACCTACTAGGCTAGCAAGACTCTTATGTACGTGTGCGACTGTGTGCGTTCGTGGATTTGTACTAAGACAACATCCAAATAAATGCAAATAATCAATGCACATACATGTTTAACAAAAAATTCAGTGTACTCGTATGTATTATGATTATAACATAATATACTAATTGGGGTATTTGAGGCTGTGCGTTAATTACGTTACATGTTCTATAAAAGTAGAGCTCTTTGTGTAGAAAGTTGTCTCTGAAAGTAGGTACTACTACCACAGGGTGGCAGGGACATCGACGCGCAACCGTTTACCTTGGATTCAGTACATGATTTCGACCCGTGATGAAATTTTACGCCGTTATTAAAAAACTATTGGCTGTTCCATACATTTTGCACTTTTGTAGGACACAGCAGATTTTTTTTAAATAACCGGCGACAAATTTCGTCTCAGGAGGGTCCAGAATCAGGTTCTGTATCCATGCTAACAGGTTGCGCGTCGATGTCCCTGCAGCCCTGTATATATTTTCCTCAAACCAATTTATAACGTTTTGTTCTTAAAGATCTCGAATTGCCAGCGGTCAAAGAATTGTCTCCTATAGGGCGAGTGGAAGTGAGAAGAACCGTAGAAGGCAAGTAGCAATGTAATATTATTAACACCATACTTAGGTAGCACTCTTTATCCTTATCTTGGCCATCACGGGCTTACACAGTTCAAGACTTAGGGCCGGGTTTTTGATGCGTAGTTAAACTCAACCAATTGTTAAAAATAGTAACTAATGGTTAAATTTTTGCAAAATGTGTTTGTGAGTTTTGGACTTGCAATAATCTGAAATAGCCGTTTCGCCCCTTTTCCTTCAGTTGGAAAATTACAAGCATAGTATAATTCCTCCACTTATTCTTTTCATGTGCAGGAGGGTCCATAATCATGTACTGAATTCATGTTAGCAGGTTGCACATCGATTTCCCTGCCACCTTGTTTACCTTTTCCTTAAAACAATTTGTTAAAACAATTTTTTTAAACGTTTTGTTCGTAAAGATCCCGATTTGCCAGCGGCCACAGAACTGTCTCCTATAGGGCGAGTGGAAGTGAGGAGAAAATTAAAAGGCAAGTAGCAATGTGATATTATTAACATCATACTTAAGTAGCACTCTTTATCTTGATTTTCGCCATCACGGACTTGCACAGTTCAAGACTTACAAGAGTTTTGGATATCCGAGGTCCATAAGAGTCACCGTGTTAACCCACCAGCGGTTAAGACAGTGACTACTCGAGCACATATTGGCGGAAAACAGTCGGGTAAGTACTAATGTACTAATATACAACGTGTAACAGAATAAGCGCAAGACCTAAAAGTAGTTTGCTCAGAATCGGCTTCTGAATCGATTTCCATCATTATTTACATGTGTTAATTTTCTCCGGAAAAATCCTTTATTTAACCTAAATTAAGATCACTGCGTAACACCAACGTAATAAAATATTTTATTTAGAGAAATTTAAGCCTTATCTCAAAGCAATAAAAACCCATATGAATGTATGGCTGAATTTGTAGATCGCTCAATAGCTATCCATACAGACACGTAAATAATATCAATACATTTTAGATTTAAGTTAGTGTGCGATAAATAAAATATTAAATTAAAGGAAGATTATTCCCTAATTCCAAGCAATATACGTCTTACTTAGCTGCACAACCGAATTTGTACTTTGTAGTTCGGTCACCCATAATAATAATCATATCTCTCCTTACTCTCACACACACACCCCTATAGCAATAAAGCTTTTTTAAATGCATGACTGAATTTGTAATTCCGCATTTCACAATCTTTTGTTGAGAAATGACAAAATATTAGAAAATCTAAGGTACGTTTTTTGCAAACGCAAAATCAATATGAAAGAGCGAGACGCAATAATTTACCGACTTAGCCCTTTGACGTTTGATATGCCACCGGCGCACGCGCCACCACCGCCCACCCGACATCAAACGAAATTAGTCATCCACCGGCAGCGACAAGTGAATTTCGTAATTTTGTTGTTGTTGCTGTTACTTGTTTACGCACGCGATGGCTTTCCGGTATAGCCATATCCAGTACACGGAGATGGTGAGGACACTGGCTCGTTGCGACGATAATGTGGAGTTATCGTGTCGAGTGTTCAATGAACGACATGGTAACAGAGAGAGCGCCAGGACAATGCTAGGTGCAACTAAGCGCCTGTGAGACTCCGGAACGTTTCATCCTAATACGGCAATGGATAGAGGGATGACTATTTGCCACGATTACAATTTTGTAGATGGTTGTTGGAAAACTGGCAACAAAACATCATCTGGACGGACGAGAGCACCTTCACACGAGTTGGTATTTACAACCAGCACAACATGCATTTGTGGAGGCACGAAAACCCACATGCATGCCGTATGGACTCATTCCAGCACAGGTTTTCCGTGAAAAGGTGGGCGGGCGTTCTAGGTACACGCGTACTCAGCCCTGTATTTTTACCGAGGTTGACTGGAGATACCTACCTACAGTTCTTGCAAGAGGTATTGCCCCAGTTATTTGCGGACATCCCTCTGTCGTTGTTACGAGACGTGTTTTATCAACATGACGGAGCTCTCGCGCATTTCACGTGGAACGTTCGACGGCATCTTGATGCGGAATCCACATTCCGCATCAAGATGCCGTCGAACGTCGATCCAACGAGGGCCATCCCTCGTTGGATAGGTCGTGGAGGACCTGTGCAGTGGCCTGCCAGATCGGCTGATCTATCACCGTTGGACGTTTTTTGTGGGGTCGAATAAAATCGCTCGTGTATGTAAGAAAACGTGCAATAATGTGTATCGAGCAAAGTGGTGGACTTTTTGAAAATCTTTTTAAAAGGGGACGAAGAAGTATTTATTGTAAATACCTCAGGTATGTACCTTCGTAATACGATTTTAAGTAAGTACTGTAAATATTATGATTCAAATCTTTTAATCACGCCGACTTTGAATATTTTTTTATACGTACCTAATAAAAATGTAAACACGACTTAGTACAGGTGATATCGCGAAAGCGGCAGGCGGCGGCACCGGCGGGTGAAAAGACGCGGGCGCCTTTAGGTATTGCCGTACTGATAGATCGCAGTGGGGTGAAAAGTGGCTCAATTTAAAAATACTTCCGTATCCGTAATTAAACCAAATCATTCGAAGCTGTCATTCCAAAGCCTGTGTAATTGTGATGGAAAGATGGAATCATTATTTAACTAGTTAGGCAACTAGCAATAATAATTATACGGTAATATCGCAAATTATCAATATCAAACTACGTAATGTTCGGTCATTGAACGTACAGATACATACCTAATGCGTAGCTTTCTGTTCCTAGCTGCTACGTAGGCACGCGCACGAGTGAGCGCTATGAGTGTGTGCGTAGGGATAGAGTTGTATGCTCGAACGTTTTACGTTCAGTCAGGACAACTATTTTACTAAAAAAAAACTGGGTGTTCTTTAAGTAAATTAAATTACAGATGTTATTTTAGTTCTATAATTTAATATTCTAATTGGGGTGTCTGAGGTCTTGTGTTTATTCCGTTACACGTTGTATGTGTATACAGGGTGACAGGGAAACTCGACGTGTTCCTTCCAGGGCGTGATAGTGTGACCCATTTGCAACAATTAAGCACCGCATAAAGCCTAGGCGAAAATACATGGAATCCGAGAAAAACCGAATTTCGTGTTTTTTTGAAAATTTCCCAGAAATCGTCACTGCAAATGAGTCCCACTATCACGCCCTGGAAGGAAAACGTCGAGTTTCCCTGTCACCCTATATAAAAGTAGGGGTGCGTCTCATAACGTATAAACTCATTTGGTCTAATTTCATTTTATTATCGTTCATAAGATATAATCAACGTGAGATATACCGACTGTTGATATAATTTCTTTACATATAACATTTATTTATTCTAAAACTTAATTAGTATAACGTTGTTTGATATAACGTTTATGTAATCGAAAATCATTTGGTCTAACGTTTAATATGTATATTGTTTATTTAATCGAAAATAATTAGGTCTAACGTTTAATATATATAAAAAACGCCATTATGGTTAACACCCCGAGTCAGAGTACCCCGACTCGGATAGGTTAGGTTAGGTTAGGTTAGGCTAAGGCGGGAGCGAAGTGGAGCGGAGCTCCCGCCTTAGCCTTCGTGGTTATTTTTTTTAAACCACCCAGAAATAGGAGCCCCGCTTTGCGGGGCTCCGTCGACCTATCTTCATCATATTAGACCAAATAAGTTTTATATCTTTTGAGTGGTATGTCAAACGATTTTATATTTAATGTATGTTATGTCAAACGATGTTATATTTAATGTATGTTATGCTTATAAAAATTTGTTATTTTTAAATTATATCAATCGTTCATTATATTAACTAATCGCTATATTAAATAAAATTATAGGTTCCGTTGTTATATGTTGTTAATATTAGAGATTGTGTTGTTTTGTTGTTATATGTTGTTAGAAACTTGTCTCTGAAAGTAGGTACTACCACTACAGGGTGGCAGGGACATCGACGCGCAACCGTTTACCATGGATTCAGTACATGATTTTAACCAGTGATGAAATGTTTCGCCGTTATTAAAAAACTATTGGCTGTTCCATACATTTTGCACTTTTGTAGAACACAGTAGATTTTTTTTAATAACCGGCGACAAATTTCATTTTAGGAGGGTCCAAAATCAGGTTCTGTATCCATGCTAACAGGTTGCGCGTCGATGTCCCTTCAACCGTGTATATATTTTCCTCAAACCAATTTATAACGTTTTGTTCTTAAAGATCACGAATTGCCAGCGGTCAAAGAATTGTCTCCTATAGGGCGAGTGGAAAAGAGGAGAACCGTAGAAGGCAAGTAGCAATGTGATATTATTAACACCATACTTAGGTAGCACTCTTTATCTTGATCTTGGCCATCACCGGCTTACACAGTTCAAGACTCACCAGAGTTTTTGACTTGCAATAATCTGAAATCGCCCTCTCGAACCTTTTCCTTCAGTTGGAAAATTACAAGCATTGTATAATTCCTCCACTTGTTCTTATCTTGTGCAAATTTCAGCTTTTTCAGCTGAATTTTCTCATGTGCTTCTAATCTTTGAGATGCCAATGCACCTCCGAAGCCTCTGAAAGTGAAGATATCCATGTTCCATTAGATGCTTTTATAAATGTTAATGCAACTACACGAATTCGAATGAATGCGTCGCCTTTTTTGGTTAACGCCTTCCCAAAAATCGAATAATTTAGATACGCAAATTTTATGAATAACTAATGTTTTGTTCATAAGGGTCACCGTGTTAACCAGCGGTTAAGACAGTGACTACTCGAACACATATTAGCGAGATACAGTCGCGCAAGTACTAATGTACACCGTGTTGCGGACGATATACATGAACTTCGACCAGATGTTCAGACCATGGAAATAAGCATTTTTCATTATGGACACATTAATGAATTCTTATTTTTTTCTTTTTTTTTTGTTAAATTTCGTATAAACTATATACCTTGACGTAAATCACCCGATATGCATGCCTCTTCAACCCTTTATCCGAAGCATTTGATAGATTTATCATTTTAATTGCACTAAGCGGCAAAAATTCCAAATTAAAACCCTTTCTTACTGCATAGCTCAATTAAATTTCATTTAATGAAATTACAAATATCTTTGTAACGAAGCCTTTTTAAATACTACTTCCTTTGTTAGATTTGATTTGTAACAGCTATAGAAGCGTTTGCTAAAGTTTATGGATAATGTGAAGAACACGGTGTATATATAAAAGTAAAGGTCTTTGTGTAGAAAGATGTCTCCGAAAGTAGGTACTAGCGCTACAGGGTGGCAGGGACATCGACGTGCAACCGTTTACCATGGATTCAGTACATGATTATGACCCGTGTTGAAATTTTTCGCCGTTATTAAAAAACTATTGGCTGTTCCATACATTTTGCACTTTTGTAGGACGCAGTAGATTTTTTTTAAATAACCGGCGACAAATTTCGTCTCAGGAGGGTCCAGAATCAGGTTCTATATCCATGCTAACAGGTTGCGCGTCGATGTCCCTGCAGCCCTGTATATATTTTCCTCAAACCAATTTATAACGTTTTGTTCTTAAAGATCGCGAATTGCCAGCGGTCAAAGAATTGTCTCCTATAGGGCGAGTGGAAGTGAGGAGAAAATCAAAAGGCAAGTAGCAATGTGATATTATTAACACCATACTTAGGTAGCACTCTTTATCTTGATATTCCATCACGTCATTGCCATCACGGGCTTACGGGCGATGATCTGATATCACCCTTCTATTCTTCCACTTGTAGTTTTCATGAAAAAATGCCTTACCTTGCAGGAGTGGGACAGTCACAGGCATTGTCCAAGAGATACGTTTATGGGTCAACAGTGTCCTGAAAATCTAACCATAAACCTATTTGATTTAACTATTAAGAAAATGTTATCATAATACATTTGTCCTTAAAGCTCCGGCTATCGAAGAGGTAAAGGCATCCGGTTCTCGAGCACAAGATCGATGGGCACAGCCGGGCAAGTATCACTGTATTATTATGCACATACCTAGCAGAAATTAATCTTATTCTTAAAAAAAATCTGGTGTATAGACGGTGTATCGAATGGCTATGGGTAGGATTTTACAAGGTGGAACAATGACACAATTGAAACACAATTTGGGTCCTTGGTGCCATGCTCGTGAAAGACCTATTCCCAGCCGAGTTTCGGCTTAATGGCTATGATGATGACTTTGTACAGAATGTTTTTGGACCGCCAAGCAGCGTTGTTGTTTTTGGCTTTATATAAGTAGGTGTGTGTGTTTGTCTGTCAACGACGTCTAGTACTGAAATCAATCTATATAAGTAACTTTTCGTTATCTCACGAAACACCCAAGGTCATGTTTCTGTGCTAGCCATGTCTCTTAGGGCTGTGATAATAACTAACTACAACTAATAATTTAAGTATTTTTTGCCATGATTGGGGGGCCTATTTAAGGCACCCTAGTTATATTAACGTTATGTCATTAAAGGTCGAGGTATCCCGGTGATTAAAGAATCCTCTTCTCAAACAGAAGATCACGACTTTCAAGTGTTGCAAACTGGCAAGTAGCAATGTGACTTATTCTATTCACATGTACTTTCTTAACCACTTTTATTTTACAAAAACGAAACAAAATTGAACCAAATATAATCATAAAAAATACATTTTTTTTTTAAAAAAAAAAAACGTTGCCCCACACAAGGAATTACTCCTGTATCGTGGGTGCGTTTACAAACATTTAAACTCACATACACAAACAGCCAGACCCGGAACAACAACCTGTAGGCAATACAAATATTTGTTCCGGGCGGGATTCGAACCCGCGATACGCGGCGCAGCAGTCGATCGCTCAGCCACTGCGCCAACCGTGTCGTCACACATATAACATATAGACATAAAACATAAAAATTATCCGAATAAATACACCGACATAAAACATCTTCACTCCCTTACCTCGCATCAATTTAGGTAAAAATAATTCGTTTATCACGACCCGCGGCGGCGGGTCAGACAAAATTAAAAGAAAAATACCAAAAAAAAACACAAGAAAATATGATTCACAATAAACGAGAGTTTTGATATAAAACATAATTCAGAACCCAGGCGTTAATATAACTCATCGAGTATTAAGAACAGATAAGCCAGCCACAATGGTATTATCTAACCGAGATGACGCTCTAAAAAGCCCAACTTGTCTTAAAACTCGATGTGCTATATTTACGGCCGGGTGCTGTACTAATGTTAATCATTCTACTTGATATCTGTTAACAGCTTCGGTGTTGTCAAGACCAAGCCGCTCCGCTATCAAGAAGCACGTGCAATTCCCCGATGAACAAAGCTGCATTGAAGAGGCTGCCGAAGCTCCATCACAACCAGGCCCTGCTGAGAAACCGGGTGAGAACGTTAATCCCCTGTGCGAATGCACATGCCATCAGGTGCCAAGGTATGCGGGTATTTATTACTAATCCATGCACTGCGTGTTCACGGTAGCATACGACGCACGTCTTCGCTGCTCTACATTCGACTTACATCTTCGTTGGCAACAAATCAAATGTGTATTTTTTTTAACATAACATTATGTGTGTCTTGACCATTTTATATATTACTCGTACTTTTTCTGTATTTGCCAAAACAATAATTGTCTGTCATGTCCGACTGCACATACTTATTTAAGTGTTGTTAGTAATTAGTATGTGTTCACGCAGTTTCTATAGTTTATTAAATAGTGCATAAAGTCCGAAGGTTTTTGTACAAGAAAATGTGATAGGTGATATAGGTGAACAATTGAATAGGAAGGAACTGGAAGAATCAACTCACAAAATACGAGTAGCAATGTTACAAAAGAAGAATACCCTGTCAAGTAAAAGTACAAACGTAACATTAATTATCCGTAGCAAATGTTTTCTTCCCTCTCTCAAATGTCGCTGAAGCAATAAAGGGCTTTTGCTCTGAAAACAAAATGATGTTATTCTGTGTACCTACTCAGACAAATTTTATTTAGAGATGTTAAGCAACAGCAAAACGTGACAGTAATGTGAGATATTAAACTGTGCAATAACTTTAAACTTCATCGGCCAAACATGAGCATCCATTAAAATTGTCTGTAGCATATGATCAAATACCTACTTGAGGCGCTCAATGTTTCCTTTTGGAGTAACTCAGTTTTATGAAATACTTTATTTATAACATTTAAGTAGAATATACGTTCATGTGGAAACTTTTGCCATTCAATATCTGACAATATCCATCCTATAACTTTTGTAGTTCATGTTGACCTTCATATCTTTTGAGCCAATGTATATGTATTGTGTGTTTATCTTGTCACTCCAGCCGGATTGTGACACAAGAAATATGGTTGTATTAACACTGAATCCTCGAGTGAATAAGGTGAATACATAGGCTTCGTATTCGAAATATCATCTAAGAAAGAGAGCGCGCACGTAAATTCAAAACCCGAAAAGCAGAAGAGAATATTTTAATTTCAAAACTTTGTACAAACACCCCTTTAAATAGGCTAGCAAACTACGAAACTAGCTGAGAACCGAGGCGTGTTGACGGAATGTTTCGATAGTGATATGTTGGTTCTGTCCACAAAAAAGTAGAAGTAGTTACCGAACTAGTTAAATCAATATATCCTTGCGGCTATAAAACAATGGGCGAGAAAGTAGGACTATTAGCGGTTTAATGTCATGAAACTTTTAGCAACCGCAGGACCTCAACATTATTTTGCGAGCAATAGGAAAAAGTGTGTCGAGGGACCAAAATAAGAGAATCGAAATTGCTTGAGCATTAATCACTATCTAATACGTCCAAATGGCGTGATTTGCGATTTGTACGTGGCTTCGTTAGAATAGTTTATAGCCAATAACGCGGTCGTAGCGCCGTCCCAACCTGGAAAGTACCAATAGGACTAGATATAAGAAATTCATATGCAATATGCATCTACTTTCTAAGTTTATCTTGGACATACTTCCTGCAAAGAATAACCATCGTGCGCTAACCTGGACTGGCAATAGTCTAATATTGCCAGCACGCAATCAGCAAACGTAGTGATTAATGCTCATACCATATCTGTACAAGATAAGGCCTTTACTCTGAAACGAGACAACAGGCAGCCATTCTCATTATAACCTACCTATATACCAGAAAGATTCATTCAATACTAATATTTGGGCTCCTAAATACCAGAGGACAAAAAGGGTCACATGATCTTACCAAAGAACTGTTCTAAGAAACAATTTTGTATAAACGAAACTTATCCTTTGCATCCCTATGAAAATTATCGATACGGTCTTAGTTTCCATTGCTTTATGTAAGTCTTTTCCCGTCGACGTCCTTACGAGTCGTGTGTAACACAATATTTGCCATCAATACGTATTCATTCTGACAAACACTCGAGTCGCGGCCGCAGATCATTTGAGCCGGTCGGCTACATGTTGACTGAAGAAACGCTCCAGTAAATAAGGTATTCGATTGGAGTTAAGATAACTTTGTGACACCATCATACCTACATTTAGGTAAAAAAATATTTGGAGACAGTTATGGCCAAACTTCTTTGTTACTGCGTGAGGATAACATGTGATTTGTCAAAAATCCAGGGTGTTTTCGTTACTTTCAATAGAAATTTTTTTTTATTTACCATTTTACCATTTATGTACACACATATATAAACAGACAATGAAAAACAGAACAGAAAAAATAGGTACAGAGGTGATGCTTATTTCATAAGAAATCTCTTCCAGCATACCTGAGATAGGACAGTAGATACAGAGATGTAGACAGCGTGTGATAGAACAAAGGAGACAAAAAATAATACATAGAATAAAAAAAAAACAATTCACTTAAAAACTAAACAAGAATTACGAGAATATATTAACATACATACAAATAAACATACATAAATACTTCTAAAATAAATATTACAAGAATGAAGACATCTTATTTGTTTGGTATTCACAATGTACATGAAAAAGTATTCACGGGGTATTCCTGGGTAACTAATAGACGCGTTACCCGGTTGCACACTGCCTGTAGTTGCCTCGTTTCCCCAGGTCAATACGGAATTATTTTTATTATTCTAGTTGTCCGAATATTGCAAGAATTTCTCTAACGCTTTTTGTGCAACTAGTGTACAGCACGGCCGCTTTAGTTAGTTTTAAGTATGTGTGCCTGTCTGTAGTAGTTTTAAAAATAAGGATCATGCATTATTTATAATATATTTAATCAGCAGGCTGTTGATTGGGAAAGACAAACCTGGGAACATAATCTTGGGACATTGTGAACCACAGTGTCATTCTAGCCACATTAGTGAAAAAGTACGACCATGATTTATAATGATGATGCTCGCTTCACATGATAATTAACCACATAAAGGAAAAAAAATAACCAGTGCGCAAACTGGAACCATAAATTCAGTAGGTATATGATTCTAGACTGCCTAGCGTAGAAAATTAGGTAATTTAAAAGAGAAATTGTTTTTTCATTCATTTTGACCGCGTACGTCAAACAGCACTTTTCTATGAAACAGCAGATTTTTTTTGTGTAAAATCTCTACGCTATGGGTTCTAGAATCATATACTAAATTCATGGTTATAGTTTACGCACTGGTTTCCAGTATTAATCCCTCAGACACAAAGTGGTTATGTTAGTAGAAACTGAATGATAAAGCAGCATTATGACCAAGTGTAACCTGAAAGATTATATCTAATTTAATTTCGTTATTTTATCATGAAATACGGTGGTTATTGAGTCTATGCAAAATTGAACACACAGAACTGCAGTTGGATTTTTTGTCCGGAATGATAATTTAAGTAGGTGATAAGCGGAGTATATTTTATTTTGAATGTTTTGTGATTAAGAATTTGACTTAACGATGATGATGAGTTTTCAAGATTTTTTGTTTTGATGTTACGGCACCCTAATTGCGAAACACACAATCAATCTCAATCTGAATCATTTTAAAGGATATTGCTAATCCATTGCTTCATAAGTTCGAAAAAGGTTACCTTCATAAAGTCTGCTCAACACGTAAATAACGCAATGAACGTTGTTGAACTGTCAAAATGAAACCGATTCTGATTGATTGTGTGTTACGCAATTAGGCTGCGGATTAGATTGTAATCGACTTAAAACTAAAAAACTTACTTACGTCTTAACTTAAATCTGCAGAGACTCGCGTTATCTCCTCATTGTGGATGGAATTGGAGTCGGAGGCCCCGGCGCCAGAGCGCTGACGTCGGAGGAGCGAGCAGTACTACCGGCCAGTTTCCCGAGCCCGGAACGAACGGCGGAAAATGTCCGCCGCCGGAGTACCGCCCGCCGACGAAGCTCAGAAGGATTCCCTCTAAATTGACCGACCGCAACGACAGGAAGGTGAGAGTTCTTACACATAGGTACCTTCTGACAAGCCGAATTTATTTAGAACTACTCGCCCGAAGTTTCAGTCGCATCCTAGGGACTATTAGGTAACCGAGTAAAGGTAACCGGGTATAGGGTCCAATCCAAATCTGTTCATTCGTTTATACTATCTATCAACTCAGCCTATCGCAGTCCACTGCTAGACATAGGCCACTCCCAGGCTGCGCCTCAACACCCTGTCCTCCACCTTCCGCATCCAGTCAGCCCAAGCCATGCCATGTAAAGGCTTGATTGAGCAACAAAAATAAGCTAAATTCTTAACTGAAATTAGAAGTTAAGCAGCTTTGGGTAGGTATACACTATACATGTAGGTACTCAAGGACATCGTCTGTCGACCGTTTGACAATTATCGGACGAGCAGCCGTAATGATCAAAGTCTCATAAAGTTCGATCATTATACAATAAAGTGAAGAACATCAATAAGCGGGTGAATGTCGTCGCAACACCGAAGATAAGCTTCGATGACGCTGTCCCGTGTTTCAAAGTTCCTACTGAAACTAAAAGAATGTTGTATTGTAAGCAAAAGTTTAAGGGTCTCATTTCGCTTCGGCAGTCCCTAATTCCCGGGTACCTAGACCGAGCCAGGACTGCCCGGAGGTCGTTTGGTGTCCTTGAACTGCTTTTTGCGGCCACCGACCGTCTGGACTGCTAGCTGCCATTTAGTACAAAAAAAAGAATTCGAATTTTATTTTACACCTACAAACGACTCCAAATGGTGTCCCTCAGATTGCTGAATGTAAAGTTTTTAACCGCAATCACATTAATTTCTGGTCCCGCCGCAGAATTATAATATACCGCTTTTTAGGGACCAGCTGAAATAATTCAGTGTAAACCACTTTCGCTTCAAGTGCCTAAGTGTTAATACTGTCGTCTGTGTTTCTAATCGAATACCACTTGACTATTAAGTACAGTAACGTTTTGTATTACAAACGCTTTGAACTTTATGATGTCTGCAGTTCTGCATACTATTTTAAAAAGAAACTGCAATATTTAAAGGAGCTGTTTTGCTACCATTACCATGAATTTCTTAAACACAATCTATTGCAGACAAGTATTCATTTAGCATAACATTTTTATGCGTTTTCTTTCACAAGGGATTACCTACCACTTTATTCATGAGAAAAGTATAGAACTGCATATGAATTTCAAGTAATCATAAATAAGCCAATATTCGGAGGAATGGGTACAGTCAGCATCAAAAGTTGATGACCACATTTAGATTTTCAAAATCGCTGTACACCGTATAATACCTAAATCGCTCAACATGACAAGCGCCAGAAATAAATGATTATCATAAAAGGGCATAAGTAGGTGACCATCACTTTTCAAAAGTTGCTAAACAAAGTTATAATAAAAAAGCATAACATTCTTCGTCTCTAAAGTCTCTGAACAAATTTTTGACAAAAATAGCATACCATCGTTTATCTCTAAAGTCCCTGAACAAAATGAAATGTATTTTGGGTTTAATATGTCTGTGTATTTTTTTTCGGTAGGTATATTTGTGTTTGGTATATAAATTAAGTGGACACATGCACATGTAAATCACCACCCTTTTATTTATTATCAACAAAATTAAATTAAATGGTTCGATAAATCAATACAGTTAATAACTATTATTTGTTTTTATTAAAAATCAACAAATTTAAACTTTCATAATCAAATCAATGTTTTATAAACAAAAACAAGATTTAATTTTTTATCAATTACAATTATGATTAGGCTTAAACTACTTAGAATTAAAACCTAGTGTGTCCCCCATTGGCATCGATGACATTTTGGAGACGTTCTCGCATGGAGTTTATCACATTTGCACAAGTATTTCGTCCCCTAAAATCTTCCCAGATTTCTATGGTGTGATTTAGTAGATTTTCCCTTATTCGAGGAGTGCAAAATAGATAAAATAAAATAACTTACAGCAACTCCCATTTCTCTAGCTATTTCGGCAACAGAGAGTCCTTCTTCTCGCAATATCACTATTCTGTGACGTTCATGTGCAATAATATGAACATTAAATAGCATTATAATGTTTATTTGTCACTAAAGCGCAATTGATAACTAATACAATATTTATATATGATAAATAATTGCAACCGCAATGGTCCACATCCGATACAAAGTGATAATTAAGTAGAAATATTCTTTTTATATTCAAGGGTAAACAGTTTTTCAAATACCCCTCAACTATGTTTCCCAAAGAATTGAATTAAAACGGATTTTGTGTGAATTTTGAAAATGAGTCTTATATGGATACAGATACACATATATTAGGTTCTAATTCAATCGTACTATAAAAATCATAAACCAAGTCGACGGTATGAATTTGAACAGAATCTGCGTGATTTTTGAAAATGAGTCTTATTGCTTTACGTATTAGGTTACTATTCAATCGTAATATAGAAGGCTTAGATGACATCGACAGAATATTTTTTATGCGGAATATGCTTACCTTTATAATCGTGCTTGCGAGCTTATTTTGAAAAATAGGCTTAAAAATTTGCTTGCCGCTTGAACACCCACTTCTAATATTTCTCATTGATACTATGAAAACAAAACAATTTTTTTTTTAAATTTTAATTTCGAAATTTACATGCAAATTTTTTTGTTTTTTTTACATGATTTAGTTTGAATAGAACAAGATTGGATTTATAACTCTGAAGATAGTAACGAGCACTTTTTTAGTTTGCAGTGCAGCTACTTTTGATAGTATAAGTTTACATGCTACGTATCCGAATCCGAAACAAAGTAATGTTCAGTAACATTTGTTATTTATGATGATAAGTTATTTTTGGACGTTGCCGTGATTACACTAGATAACCAAAACAAGCATTTTATATTGTTCAATGACTTTTGTAAAACTGAATGTTATGATGTTTTCTGATATTATAACGATCAGCAATTTTTGACAAAATGGTGTTTAGTGACCTTTGACGAGTAGTGTTCAGTTAATTTTGAACTTTAATGATGTTCATTCAATACTGGCGCCATATCTTGTTGAGCGATTTATGGGTGATATAGTGTACAGTGATTTTGAAAATCTGAATGTGATCATCGACTTTTGATGCTGACTGTACCTTGTTGTTTATTTTTATTTACCGCATTTCTTTGCATTTATCTAGTTTATTTTATTTCATTCAAGATATTATTTCGAATTTTAGAACTTAATTAAATATAGTGGAAACAAAATATTGTAACTGCTATAATGTAGGTATATCTACGAATACATCAATTAATTGACCGGTTAAGGGGGATGCGCTAAGGAAGCCTGCGAAATTTAAATTTTCTTAAGTTTTTGGAAATGTGCAGGTCTGGTTGTATGTTGATTAAATTATGATTCGCGACCGTAATAAATATGACTTTACAGAATTATAATCATTAGAATCAGAATCCTTGAGTTAGAATAGATTTTTTTGTGGGTTGGAAATCATCAAATGACCTCTCCCGCTCTGGGCTAAGCGGAAGGGCGTTTACTGACTAAAACCCACCCGTGTTCCTTCAGTTGCCTGTGCCATGGGCCACGGTATCCCTTTCGAACAACCCGCGGCGATGGCAGGTATCGGGCCTAGCGGACTCCGTCAGTTCTTGCTGACATCTCTTTGAGGCGCGCGTGGAACACAACGCGCAGTCGACCCCGGCCTGGTCCTTACCGGGTGGCGAGCTGCCCATTGCTCACCACCCGCAAGCCCGCGCCTCTGGTCGCCGGGAGTTAGCTGTTGACTCCCGTCCAGGGCGTCTCCTGCGGTGACTAGGGGCGTGAGAGCGCAGAGATTGCCTCTCCCTCACGCACTCCGCCTCCTCCTTTGCGAGCATTACTGCTTCGCAGAAGGAGGTAACGGTAGGCCTCCCATGCACTCTCGCTCCGTACCATGGCCTGGACCAGGGCTGGACGCGAGAGATCGCCGCCGCCGCTCGCCGCCACGAGAACACGGACACTCCGCCCAAGCCGAGCAGACCTCCACCGTATGCTCCACCGTGTTCTCCGGGCAATCTACACAGTGGTGACACCCTGGCGTTTTCTCCCGCCTTATCCTGAACAGGAACCTCCCGAAACAACCGTGTCCGGTGAAGACCTGCGTCAGGCGGAAGGTGAGGGCGCCGTGGTTTAGAATTGGCGTCAAATATCATGATTTCTTGAAATAGTCATTCAATAGGGCAATACTCGTATGAACTTAGAGAGATGTATTGATGATTTTAATGATTATAATTATATAAATAAATAGTGGTTACGGCCGCGAATTATATTTGGATCAACCTGATACTGACCTGCAAATTGCAAAAAACGTAAGAAAATCTGAATTTCGCGGGCTAACCTGACGCTTTCGCCTTAATGGTTTTAAATATTCGGAGTAGGTTTCGTTCGTTATGGCGTAGCAATACTGTAGCGATGCGACGACAAGATAGGAATATCAATATTCGTGTGGAAATTGTAATCTTCAAATAATAACTAAATATACCTTGGTATTAATCCTAACTTATTAATAATATAAATGCGAAAGTAAGTTTGTTTGTTACGCTTTCACGCTAAAACGGCTGAACAGATTTGGATGAAATTTGCCACAGGGGTTCACCATGACCTGGAGAAGGACATAGGCTATTTTTCATCCTGGATCGCAGACGAAGTCGCGGGCAACAGTTAGTAGTTTATTTTGTTTACTCTATTCGGTTGAAGATAGATTTGGTATAAGATCTCACATAGATACCTACACCATGCAGGATTTCGTCAAATGTTAGATACATAAGTAAGTTATCTTTGAGGGCACCAATTAGAAACAAGATTGAGCTCAACCAAGTGAAAAACTCCACATTTATTCGTGGGCGGGTAGCCAGATAGAATCATGAAACTTTCAGAGCTCTCCGTGAGATTTTGGTGAACACTCTGGTCCAATGACATCGCAGTTTTTTTACAACTAATTGATACGTGATTATAAGTTATTAATATAACGATCATGAGGTTATCGTGAGGAATACCGGCATGTCCTAGAACGAAAAATTCGAAGACGTGTGACATCCACCAACCCGCACTGGGCCCGCGTGGTGGATTATGGCCCACTCTCTCTCTCAGAGAGGAGGCCTGTGTATGTGTTCGTTATAGGCAGATTATGTTAATGTAACGATAACTTGGGGAAGACCCTTACTTAGCAGTAAGAGAGATAACAGGCTAAATAAATAAAAAAAAGATAATTCAAGCCATTTCTTTTTCTGTGGCAAATGTCCCCCACTTATTGTCAGGTGGGTTGCTTGGTTATTTGCCACTATAAAAAAAATTCGTCGATATTTACATTACAGCCGAACAGCGGGGTAAAATTGCATAACACACTAATAGCAATGGCTTTAATTTTGATAATTAAACAACATTCATTGCGTTATTTAGGTAGTTGTGCAGACTAATTTTTCGAACATATGAAGCAATGGATTAGTAATATCCTTCAAAATGATTCAGATTGTGATTGAATGTGTGTTACGCAATTATTGCGCAGAAGTGTGTCGACAGTGAGCAAATCATACCTATGTAGATATGTTATATCTAATAGGTACTAATTACATTTCTCTATTTTTTACAGATTTACGACTACAAGATTATCAAATTTAACTGAAGGCGCGCACACAGGGTATTTGCGAAGCTAAACAGAATTGTTTAAAAAACAAATATATAATCTGTAGACGTATTCTAAAAACTGTAGACGATTGTTGCCAACACGATGGTTTTCTGAGCGCTGATATTATATTATTAAATGTGGGTACCAAACTTTAGAAGTCCATGCAAAACGCTTTTGTACTAAAAAAAAGTCTTCAGCGTTCCTTTTTCACAAAAAGACTCCGTTACATAACAATGCGTACCTACTCTATTGATATGAATTGTCAGCTTTGATCTCTGGCACCCTGATTCCCGCAATTACAATCGCTTTCATCGACCCTAAAACAAAAGCCATTGCAATTGCAAAACAGAACGATGCGATAGTAGCGTAACTTAAACTTTATGCACAATAGTTATCTTTTGTATGACCCCAAAAAAAAAATAGTAGTTCACAAATTGCTTAGTTATAATCCTATTGATTGATATTTCATGCACTTATTATTCTGCACCTTTATATTATAATGCACTTAGTGAGTTTTATTATTGATTTTAATGATTATAATTCTGTAAACTCATATTTGTTACGCTCGCGAATCATGTTTTAATCAACATTCAACATGACACTGACCTGCAAAACGTAAGGAAATTTAAATTTCGGTTACCCTCGTGATCCGTTTCATCGATGTCTATCTAGAACAAATGATACCTATCTAGTATCTAAATTTGAATCGCGACATATTCGCCAAAAATGTAAACAAATATGAGTTTATGGAAAAATAACTTTAATTCCTACACAATAAAGTTCAGTTTACGCTACAACTTCGAACATTTTTATAACTTTTTCAATAGTGCTAGTCACTCTGAAATCAACTTAATCATCATTACAATAAAGTTTATATTGGTTTAACTTAAAATAACGTCAATTTGAAACAATACAATTTGAATATACCTATCCTATGCAGTTGAATTCTCAAAATGAAAGCAATTGTAATTGTGAGTTTGTCACAGAATAGGGTTCGCATTGTTTCCCCACACATTTGACCGTTTAATCTTATATGTACCTATTTAGATCATTCATATTCAAGTATATTGATGCACTATATGTGATTAGCTGGTTTAAAGTTGTATTTTAATCAATAATTCTCAATACATTACTCAGTAATTGGATCAATATAATATCATGTTTGAACTTAACTACATAATATGGTTATAATACTTAGAGCGCTGTTTTTATGTGTCGATAGTTTAATATTGTTTAGGTACTTAAAAGTACTAATCTTAAGTCATTACTTGATTTTAGGGCTGATTTTTCCAACGCCAGATAACTTTTATTCGAGGAATAAAATTGACGTTTGACAGTTTTTGTATGAAATAACTGTAAAAACTTCAAAATTATTCCTCGAATATAGTTATCAGATGCTTGAAAAATCAGCCCTTAAATACGTATATTATGTTCTATATTAATTAAATAATTTTGATGTTTGTTTAAAATGGTTGATTTCTTAAATCCGAAAACGTTACGTTCTGTCTCGAGTAGATCAAGGCTTAGTAAGTCCTAAGCTTCACACAGATTTTAGCATTTAAACTCGTTAAAATATTTATGTTACTTATATATATTCATACTAAATTGAGTTTTTAATTATGTATATTCTGTTACCGCAAATCTAGTCTTTACATATGGTAAGAAACCTAAATATATAATATATTATACCTTTTGATGTAAGAAAGTAATGATTAAACTAGCGAACTATGAAATAAACTGATTAGATGTAACTGTATTATATTTAGGAGTGTTCGTAAGAGAAATATTCGAGACTTGACTCATATTTATTGAATTTATAAATTTTCGTACACTTGGCTTCGACTCAGCCTCGTCTGCGATCTTTTTTACAAAATTTGGGGACATCCCACTGTAAAATGTTAGCTTCAAAATATAATTTAAAATTTTAATGATCTTTAGATATTCTTGACATCTTTACGTTTTAGTTTTCAAAAAATTGGCATCTTTTATGAGTTCTACATTAACAATGAGCCTAAAGACAAATCATTGATGAATACTCTTTTACCACTCTTGAATACCAGTAACAGTTTCTCGGTGTCTGTATGCTGGAAGTAATCAGTATATAACCATGTATTCCCATAGGCTAGTTACATTCACATTATAAACTTATTATGAGCAGAATAAAAAACCAAAAAAAATACTAATTAGCACATTATTAGCAAAAGAATGTAAAAGCTAAAGCATTGTAAGGACAGGCTTTTCAGCCATTTTTCAGAAAGACGGACATGTTTATGCTGGATAGTAGCACATTATTAGAATTTCGAATCTATGTTTATTAATTTCGCTGAATTAAATTTTATTTTCTCCGAAAATGACGTTTCTTATTTGTCTCCTTAGATTAAACACACCCTGTTTCATGAAAAATTATCCTCCACTTGTTTTAGAACTTACCAAAAGTACCTACTAGCCAGCATGTCAAGCTACCCGACACTGTCAAGTTTTCCCAATCAACCTTGAACCCTAATGCTTTAGCGATAAGGTTGAAAATCTGTTAGAGAAATTTGACAGATTGTAGTAGTAGCTTGATGTGTTGGCACCTATACATACTTACCTACCCCCCCTTATTAATAACCGTGACTTACAGTTTAAGTATCCATTAACGTCTGCGAAACCATAAATTATTCGACGTTTAAATGTCTCTTAACTTTAAGCAAAGTTTATAAATCAACCCTTAGAGATTATGGAAATGATGTGTTTCTATATTTTACCAGATTTAGCCTATACAGGGTGAAATTGAATAGCTAGCGAAACTCCGCAGACGTGATGGATATCGATATCTTAACACGATAAAATTAAAATTAAAATATTTGATGTTTTTTTTCTCAGGGGTCATCTACCGCTGGTAGTGATGTTACTTGAAGTATGAGTTGAGAAAAATTGTTTTCTTTAGTTTTGTCGCGTTGAGATATCGATACCCATCATGTCTGTCAAGTTTACATACCTAATAAAACTGTTTTTTTCTGAACCATCACGTCTGCGGAGTTTCGCTAGCTAATTTAATTTCACCCTGTATAGTAACTAAAGTACGCTATTCCAAAAAGTAACAGCAATTTAGTTCAAAATGTTTCAATCAGCGATGCCCAAAGACCAAAAGGATCGGACCAAAGCTCCGATAGGTCCACGTAAGCAAGACAAGCGTTTTACAAGACAGTGATAGCACACTATAGGAGAAATCTAGATCCAGCCAGAAATGTCGTTGGTGGACCCTGCACAGTGCAGGGTCCAAAACGGAAATGATTTGCTAAGAAGTGAAACTCCTTAGCGGAGTTTATGTTTCCTGCTGATAGCTTTAGGTTAGTTCTAGAGAAGCGAGCTTTCGTCGGTCAGTAAGAAATATGAAGAAAGTTGCCCATTCCAAAGCGTAGTACTTACCTATAGAGGAGAACGGGCAAGAAACTCCATACTCCATTGACAATCTTTTATATCAAATATATACTATTACAAAATATTGGTTACATCATCCACGTTGAAATTATACATATAGATAGGAATGTGAGAACGATGTAGAACACAGATCATAATACGATCTGTGATGTAGAACGACGTGCACGTTAAAAGTGTCCAGAGTAATTGCATCAGCGCCGTTCAGCTCAACCGTTTTGAAGGGAACTGAACTGATCCAACACATGCGCCACTATCAGCGAGACGATTGAGTGAGTATGACAAACTCTTGTTATCAATAGTAAATTATATCACATTTCATTAAATTAGCTTATATCTGTTTTAATATTAAAAGTATTGATTTGACTATTGTTATGCCGACAGAGTTCGAAGATGGCACGACAAAAAATATGACAGCGCACTGCCGGTCTATGGCGGGAAGATTAATGGCGGGAAAACAACACACGACCAGGAGAACAAATAAAAGACATACCCTACTTACTACCTACTTGTACCTAAATAGTAGCTTTATAGTGCATGGCGAGAAAGTGATCAAAGGCCCACCAAATAAAAATATAATCTGCCCGTCCTAGCCCGTTAAGGACTTAAATTCCAAATGTGGACGAATGCGGAAGATGGTACTGCCAACCGAATGTCGTCGGAAGTAACACTTTGGTCTTGAGCTGGAGTAGCCTATCACGGAGATTCAATAGAATACGAGGCCAGCTTACACTGGTTTTTGGAAAATGAAAGTTTCTGCGAAAGCTATAGGTACCTAATTATATCGGTAATATATTTGCGAGAACAGTTGGTCTAGAGTGGTCGCAATGGCTACTGCTGACTACTTAGCATGGGGTCCTGCATTCGATTCCTATGTTGAACATAGTGTTATAGATTTTTCTTTTAGGATTTTTCCTTTATCTCTGTAGGCTGGAAGCCCGGAGTCTGAATTTGTGCCCGGTTGACGGCAAAGACCTAGGATTGCATGGGATTGGATGGGACTTAAACAAATGTACCTTACTAGAGTAATGTGGGTGTAGGTAATGAAAAATCCACTCACTTACCCCACATACTTACCAATCCACTCACTTACCCCCGTAACATAGATTGGACCATATATACCAACTTATTAAAAGCATACCTAGAGGCCAAAGCTAACACTTCAAAGCTCGTGGAGTAGGTGAGGTTAGACCTTGAATGGTAAAGGGATCTACCGTATATGTGTATACAGCTTAAACGAGCATGTGTAGTGAAGACTTACACAGGTAGCCGCCATTGAGATCCAAGGTGAAGAGTGCTTTGTCGACGCAGCCTAGCGATTATAATAAATATAATAGGTATTCTTTACGATATTCGAGAGTGTAAGGCTTGTTTTCCTTTATCGGTACAAGCAATTTTTTTTATTTAAAGGACCTAAGGCTGCCATCAGACGGACTGCATCGCAGCAACCACGCGCAGTCGATATATTCAACTGCATGCAGTTGTACGTTCGACTTCGTTCAGTCATGATATAAACTTCACGCGGTCGGCTGCAGTCGTGTGAAGTCAATATTAACTGCACACAGTCGTGACTTCAACTTTACGCGGTCGGCTACAGTCGTGTAGTGTCGACGCACGCTGTCCATCGTTAACCGCATACAGTAAGAGAAGTACAAGTCTGTGCTTCCATTTCGACGACCAAATCTTGACACTGAGCTCCTGGGCAAGATGCGTGGCGTTAACTGCGGAAAGTCAGATCCGACTGCAGATAACTACATGCAGTTGAATATATCGACCGCGCGCGATTGCTGCGATGCAGTCCGTCTGATGGCAGCCTAAGTGTTAACTGGTGTGCTGATGTTACAGGGTGACGTTATCGCTTTTAAATATAATAAGACTAGCTTTTACCCGCGACTTCGCCGAAATTTCGGCTCATCGCGTCGCGTCCCACTCCCACCCGTGCTACTACTTCGTTTTCGCTTAATATTCTTTCTGACTTTTTTTCATTTTGTTCGGCTCCTAGAGGTCGTAGCGTTATTTTAGATAGCCTATAACCTTCCTCAAGAATTGGGCTATCGAATGCAATAAGATTTTTTTCTGACGAGTAGTCCCGGAGATTACCCCCTACATACATACAAACAAACAAACAAATTTTACCTCTTTATAATATGTATTAGTATAGATAAGGCCCTTAAAAAAAAGAATAGGTACTCTTTATTATGTACACCATATAAACAACAGATATAAATGTAGAAATACATAGGTGACAGTGGACGGGGTCTTATCGCTAAAAGCGATGTTTTAAAGACGACCTTAGGATGGATTAAAAGGGGGAAGAAGAGACCATGCTGTAGACTCTGACTTTGCCCATTTAGATAAATATACAATAAGTATATACATACATAAAGCAAAAATTATGACCTTTTTTTTTTAAAATTTTATGAATATGTAATGATGATTTTTAAGGACAAAGATTGAGCATGCGTTCCAGTGACGTGCTTAGTCATGGTTAATGAAACAGCTTTTTCTGTGGTAGAAGGTAGGCCACCGATCTGGAATACTTGGAATACGTAATACCATCGTAAGATGCAATATAGGGATAACCCGCTGTGCGAGGATACGACCAATGGCCCAAATGGAAAAGGTTTGTAAGTATGTATTTTTATTTGCATAAAATGCGGTTTATAGGATGGATTGTCGCAATTTATTACGGAAAAGGTATGTACCTAGTTAAGGAAAATCCTTGTAGGTAGTCAAGGGCGGACCCTGGCGAGGAGTCACTGGGGCACGTGCCTCCCATAAAACGAAAACATGGGAGAATAAAACGATAACGCTTTATTAACTATCGTTTCGTTTGTGCACATTTTCTGTGACACCCACTGCCGAACGATCTTTCTCTACCTTACCGGTTGAAAACATATATCTTCACAGTATTATGAAAGAATATCGTTTTAATGGACTGGCTGGATTAATGCGTAGCCATAAAGACATTGCTTCAATGGTGAACTTTGAAGAACTACTGGATATCTTCAGCAGCAGTGGGCGCAGTGGCGTTACAACTAAGGTACAAAGTGGTGCGGTCTGTTTCGTTGTCAGACCCAGAGGTCTGCCAAGCCAACAAGGTCGGTGCCTGGAGCCCAGGTGGGCGAGAGGATTTTGGGATAACATAAGAAAGCGCGGGCCAAGGAGCCTCGCGCGTCCAAAGTTCATCCAGCTTTCCTAAACTCATGAGAAATATTTAGCTCATAGTATGAATGGTCAAAAAAAAACTAACCAAACCAATCCGAAGTGGGGTGCTAAAATTTTCGAGCTCGCTTCGATCGCTCTTGCAGCCCAGGTTCTCTTAATTCTCAAGCTTTTACTACATAAGTCGACAAACTCTTATTTCTGTAGAAATGGTCAAAAGAATATGTATTCCATTTCCAATCAACAAAGTAACTCCGATTGCTGTATGTATGGTCAAAAGATAATAATAATTAATTGTATTATTTTTGTAGGTTTTTCTTATATGTCATTGAAAAAGAATAAATGGGCATAATACCATAGGGGACAACTTCTTACTGCCGCGTTACCAGTAATTATTCCTGGATCCATTCTTGTAGGTAGTCACCATTCGAAGGAATCAAAGGACTTTTAAAATAAAATGATTGTATGCAGACTTTACAAAAAAAATTGTCATGACAGCGTACCAAGACCGTAGACGAGACGACTATTAGATAATTGGCAATCACACCTATAATAGTTAATTACCTGCCGTAAAATAGGTTTTTGAGCGTCTACAACCCTTTGTAAAAATGTAATTAAAATATGATTCATGCAAGAAATGCAAATGTACGACGATGGACTAAAGCACGATTTATTTGCAATAAAACAAAAGGATTAAGATTTAAAATATTTTGTCCGAAACAAATTGTCGCGAGTGCGATTAGACACAAATTAAAATTATGACACGAAAAAACTATTTGACTGTAAGTAATGTTGCTCCATGTGGGAATCGAACCCACTTCCTACCGGCAAGAAGTCAAACACTCGGACACTGTGCCAATAGTGTGTGTAAATAAATCCTGCGAATCCTGTCATGTCATGTATTATAAGAAATGGATGAGGTCTGTGCTGGAACGAGAGAGCCCAGAAGGTGCCTGTTCAGTCTTGCTTTGAAGGCTGATGAGTTAGGTATATGTGGAAGGGAACACCGACGCTGGCAGAGTTCCACAGTGGTTGTTCGCATAATACATGTGGAGGAGAGGCGCTGCGTACGACTAGTCGGGATATCAAATAAGTGCGGATGGTACCCTGCAGTATGTATATATGGTAGTCCGATAATAAAAGGGATACGGTGCCTGGCCCATCGGGTAGACTACGGTGAACCAACGCATACCGGCAGTACACCTTTGATTCATTGATAGCATTCACAACTAACCACGGTAGCCTAGTGTCCTACGTGCGACCAGGACCGACCAGTGCTGTGGGGTAATTGAGTAACACACATAAAACGACAATTGATCACAATTCTTTTCATTTTGACAGTTCAGCCACGTTCATTACATCATTTACATTGTTGAGCAGACGATTTTTTCAAACCTATGAAGCAATGGATTAGAAATTTTCTTCAAAACTCTTGGATTGTGATTAAGAGTGTTACGCAATTAGGGTGCTGGTCGCAGCCGGCGGAGTCCTTACGCTCAAAGCAAAGTTGAAAAAAAGTACATTATCTAGTGTGTACTCAACGCCCCTTGTTGTCTCAGCACAACACTTTTGATTTTTAATTCTTACCTGATGACGTCAGTTTTATTTCAAATTGATGATAACGACGACAATCCTTATGGAAGTTGTAGCTATATATGTATGTTACGTCGCATGTGTGACGTGTATGTATGTTTGTTAATCGTATGTCAATAAGAGAGATTCTGATTCGAGGGGCTAATTCCATTCCATTCTCCGTTCTCGTCATGTAGATAGAGCTGTAAGCCTTAAAAGGCACTATTACAAAGAGTAAGGTTTACTGTGTATGGACAGAAAATAAAAAGCTGGCAAGTTGTAAATAATGTGATTATATTCTTAAATAATAAATGGATACACATGTTAAAGAAATTCGGTTTTAACAAAGATCATATTACAGTTTTAACATTTCGATGGTTTAGTTTAGAAACATGTCAGTTATGGACTCATTAGATTACAATAATAATTTTCTCAATACATAAAATATAAATAAGTATTGTAAGTATTCTTAAAAAATTAATACAGGTGCGAACACTAAAACCACGCGCAAAATAAAATGCCTATGATGATGAAAAGAATGATTTATGCAAAATATTACATTTAAAAATACAATTTATAGGAAAACAGAAATAACAAATGAATAGCAAAGTAAGAAGCAAACGAATTTATTTTACTACTTTCTTGCGTACATTATACGACGTATTTAAACTTTAAAATAATTTTATCACAACCGAATAACAATTATATGTTTCGTCAACTTATTGCGCGCAGTTATTACACAAAATATTAATAAACACATCCGATTATAAAAAATAATAACTATCAAACACTACTTAATGTAAGTACTTGTTTGACAAGGTTTTAATAAGCTATGCAAATAGTTTTAATATGAGTTTTACATACCAATGATATTAAAAATTTGTGCAATGTCTTACACGAATAATTTGCATTATATTTTTTTATTACCATTATATTAAGTAACATTATAATCTTTAAGATTCTTTAAAATATTAATACAATTAATAATTATTTACTTACACCACTGGTGCCCGTACTATACTGGGAGAATACCAAGGTATTTCAATAATAATTATGTATTTACGGCCATATTCATAAAATCCAATTGTAATTTTGATAAATCCGCATTCAAATCATAATATTTATTCATCAGTGCTACAGTGAACGGTCTTGTACTACTAGATACATCTACATTACAGACGGATGAAGTCAATACTCTATTTATCTTTAACTAATCCGTACCGAGACCGAATTACTGTACATAAATAAGTAATTCTATAGCTGTGAACTAGAATTGTGTGATAGTATAATATACTTAAAAGATCAGTACATTAGTGAGCCTATATGTAGCTACTGTCTAAGCCTATGGTTGTTGTGACAAAACAAATCACTCTACGTACTCCGCATCTACGTAAGTTGAAGTGAGATAGTGCCTTGTCCACGAACACATGCGTACCTCACCTCGCACACCAAGTCATGGTCGAAAAACTATCGCATATTTACTTACAGTCTTCATTAGGGGAGCACTAGCTGTCTAAAAATTCCTGTAAGTATAAAAACAGAAAGCCAATTCTCGTAATTTAAAACGTTCAAAATCTAGTCGCAGTCTCATCTCAGCGACAAACAAACGTCAAAAACTTGTCAAAATTTTTGGGAAATTAGACGTATTTATGACAGATTGAGACTGAGATCAGACTGTGAACGTTCTTAAAATTACGAGAATTGCCCCTCAGATGTCAGTATCGTGGACAAGTTATTTAGTTTAAAGCTCTTATTTGGATCGATAGTTAAATAATAAGATTAAAAGCATTCTTACAGCACAGCACGATTAATCACAACAGTAAGCGCTGCAACACTATGAAACTTAAGTTTCAGAAACCTGTCCATCCCTTGTTTAACGTGCTTAAAGGATGTACTTTTAAAATGAGGCATAGCATGCATTTCAGCTTCTAAATCAACAAAACCAGACAGTTTTCCAGAACAAAAGTTCCAAGTGCGTCGTTAGCCTAAGATTGCTATTTTCACTAAACACGGAAACTCGATCCTAATAAATACGAATTAAATCGCAAATTTATATTGCTTAAGGAAGAAAAGTTTATAGCAAAAGTTAACGTAAATAAAGGCCAGTGGCGGTTCACATACACATCCTCATAACATCCACTGAAAGGCGGATCTAAATATTTCCATTTGAATTACTCCACATATTCAATATATTATTATCCTTCTCTATTTGACCTACCTTTCAGCATAATATGTACTTCAACGTTAGGCCTACAATTAAATCTTTTTTTTTACAAAAATACAGTTAATTTTACCTCGTCAGAGGTAACCAACTCTATTATTCATGCTAAATATCAACCACGAGGGATCACTCCTCATAATAATCTGTGATTGTAAATATAACCAGAGGTAAATAAGCAAAATGGTCGCTATACAGTCGCGATAAAAGCGAATTTAGCTTGCAAGATACAGGCGATCAGTCACGGTGCAATGCATAGGCGATATTAAGTGACTGTCGTTAATTGGTACCTGTATATTGTGTCGTTATACCGTCCAGTCGATCGAAGTTCGAATTTGTCGCTTGAATTGTACATTCGTTTAATAATGTCCACGATTGGTTCCCGAACTTTTGCTTGGCTTAAATCTTGGCTTGATTCAACCAGACTCACCGTGTTTTGTTTTTGCTTGGCCTAAGTCCTATATAACTAGCTATCTATTATTGTTATATTATTAAAATGTACGTAAGGCAAAGCTGCTGAGTGAGGCACGGTGAGTAAGGTGCACTCGTGGAGATATGTCGAATAGAATGATATCGCCAATGGATAAGTTGTAGTCGGAGCTTTTGCTCTTTGTGCTAGCCGATGGGGACGTGGTGGAGTGTTCGCTAGACGGGCGGTATCGTCCACAGCACGGCGGTCTTGTCGGCGGACGTGGATAAGAAGGAGAAGTCGTCGGGGTGCCATCGGGCGGAGATCACTTTGTCGGGGTGGCGGGCCACGGGCACGCTTGGCAGGGCGCAGGTCAGGTCACCTGGGTGTCAAACTTTAGCTTTAGTACACCAGTAAAATTACATTAATTCTAAAGATCAGCACCAAGAACAGCTCAACTTTAAACCTTCACCCCACTACGGAAACTGACTTCAGCAAGTCATACTTTATTTTATTTTCTAGTTAAATCGTTTTTGGTTGGCTGTATGCCTTGATGTAAACTGTAAGTCCAACAAGATTTTTTTTAATAAATAAGTAATGGCAAACTTTTATTTTATAAGAAAACATACGAGTAAAGCGAGTTAAGGTCCACAATAATCTTACCCTGAAGGTCAGTAAGCACAACCCGTCCATCATATCCAGCAGTGAGTAGGTAGTAGGCGCCGGGCGAGAAGCGAACACTGCGCAGGTCGCCAGAATGCGGCGTAAAGCGCTGAAGCGCGCGGGAGCCACGGACGTCGTGCAACGCGCAGGAGCCGTCGTCGTGCCCGCAGACCAGCAGCCGGCCGCTCGGGTCCACGGCCAGAGATGCTACTGCCGAGGCCTGGTGACAAAGAAATGGTAAGAAACATACTACAGTTGAACCAGAAAAGGTTTGCGCTCCGGTCTTTTCTTTTCTGAAGGGTGACCTTCCGTTGTCTCCCTTACGGGGAGACTCATTGACGTGTGCATACTTCCCATCCTCACATATGGTGGACAAACATGGTCTTTGACAAATCAGCAGAGGTCCACGCTTAAGGTTTGCCAGAGGGCTAGGGATCGGAGTATTCTGGGTATCAAACTAACAGACCGGATTAGGAATACGACCATCCGTTCCATAACAAAAATAACTGATGTCACTTGGAAAGCTGCCACGCTAAAATGGAATTGGGCTGGACACATCTGTTGAATATCAGACGACCAATAGGCTAAACTTACGACCCAATCGGTGCCTCTTAATGGCAAGCGACATCGCGGCAGGCCCAGACGGAGATGGCGGGATCAGCTGGACTCCTTCAACAAGAACCGGTCCTTACCAGCTTTAAACAGAGAGAAGTGGAAACAGAGTAGGGAGGCCTTTGCCCTGCAGTAGGACATCACAGGCTTTTAATATGTTAGCAGTTAGCACTAGTGTGGCAATTATACACATACATAACCACCTGTCTAATTCCCACGACCTCACCGAAAAATTACAATTATTTTTGCACGTCAAGCCTAAAATTTCTGAAGGGATTTCTCAAAAGCCACGTAGGAATGATTCATGATGTTGCGTAAACTCGATGGATACAAAAGGTATGTGAACAGAACAACGTATCTGGTATCGATTACAAGGCTGCATTCCGAAGTCGTGATCGTGACAGATGCGCCACGAGGCTTCGACTCTTCCGTATGTATCATTAACAATGATTTATTTTTATACCAACAATTTATTGTCTTACCTCAAAATAGTTAAACATTGTAGCCAACTCATTAAAATATAATTAAATAATCAATTATTATTAATAAAAAAAATAATTCACTTATAAAATTTGTTGTTATTTTATAAGTTTGGTAGTTCAAGAACGCTCAGGTTTTCAGAAACCGTGGGTGTGCAATATTAAATGAAAATTCCAGTAAGATAGCCGTTCGCAACAGGAGCAAGTCTTTACTTATTAATCCTGCATTTTCTTGGAAAGGCAAAATTAATCCTGTATATTGAAGATACCGGGTATTTTCATCTAGTCGAATTATATGAGAAATGTACTTAATAAGACGCTTTTGAGAATGCAGTTCAAGCATAGCTATGTTTAAAAGGAGGAACACTTTATACCTGTTTAGAAAAGAAAAGTTAATTTCGGTATCAAACGTCTGTTACATCGTACCGCAAATAGATCATTGTTATTTGGAGAGGTTAGTATCTAATAGGAGCTATTGACGACGCAAAAAAACGAATGACGCCACCCTATATGGAAACATAACAAGAAACACAGATGAACCAAGCTAAATAAAATACAAGAGAGAAAACTATTCCTTACTGTTGGTAAAATTAATGAGCTATAACTTCGTCGAACAATAGACATTAATAAGCTGGGCGTGCAATAAACCACTTTTATGAAACATTGTTTTTCTATCCCCACATAACTTTGATTACGCTGACTGTGTTTAGCAATCCGAATTGGCATTTGTTATGTTGAAATGCAATGTTTTAGTAAGCAATTAGAACGTAGCACTATTTTGCACATCATTATTAATGATAATAGACGCAATTTTTTATTCAAATTACCCCGCTGACACAAAACACTCAATAGTCTTGAACGACAATTGTGTAAACGTCGACAACTCGACACTACGCACATACTTTCAGTTTGTGTAACATGAGCCATATTATGACATCGTACAATTTACACCCCTATAAAACCTTGTAGGTATGAATTAATCCATGTCCCGTGCCGTCTGTCGCCACTAATTACACCTACGACATGCACCAACAATTAAATTAATACGCTACTAAATGCATTTCAAAGTACTGCACTTATCTATCAAAGACAGGCCGACTCCATTAAGCTTATTAGTTTAATGGAGTCGACCTGTCTTTGATAGCATCGATTTTTAAATTACAAAAAATATCCGAGGATCACTGGCCAGCTTATTAATTATTCCTGGTTGGATTATTAAAAGTATCGCTTACTCTTTACTTTCCCATTTGACAGGGAAGTACACACAAATGTATTTGTTACGTGGCTATAAGGCACGATACATGGCACGATTTCTTTACACTGATGACCGTGCCCACACACGGCGAATCAACCGTAGTTTTTCACGGCAAGAAAAACGTGTACAACGGGCTTTAATCTTCCATATTTGAGGTATGTAAATTTTATTATAAGTAACTAATACGACATAAGCCCAATTTCGTCACCGCTGAAAACTACATATGCTTAGTACATATATAAATGGAACAAAGCATAAATGACCCATAATGTTCTCAATACTGGGACAAAGACCTGGTCGGGCCTCTGTGACACTGGGCCGTAAACACCGCGCAGGGTCAGTGTGTGTTGGTAAAATTCGGAGACATTTCGAATTTTTGGTTCTAGGACATCCCGGTTACCTAACATTTTTTCTTACCTTTGATTAAACAAAGAAACAGGTCTAAAGATTAAACACGTACCTTGTTGGGTTGTCCCGCTGGCGGCGAAATAATGTTGACGCAGCCGCCAGTACGCAGGTCCCAGAAACGAACGGTCTTGTCTTGACTGCCCGACACGAACATGGCACCGCCCCAGTTGTACAGCGACAGGATGTGCCCTGAGTGACCGCTTAACGCCTGCACACAACACAAAGCAACCATACAAATACCAATCACTCTGCACCAATCTCAGAACAAATCAAACGCACCCTTCAAATCGGAATTGATTTAATATACTTAGAACCCGAGGTAGGCGGGTGATTTCTCTAGAATCGTTCCGCAGTTGATGTTTATAGTGCCATAAAAAGTTGTTTTATTTAAATCGAAATATCTAGTCTCTTTTTCCGAGGGCAAAGGAAAGTGTAAAACGTAGGTAAAGTAACACGTGGCATATTAATAAGATTGAAAATAAATGCGAGCGTAACAATTGACGATGAATAAAAGGGTGTCAGTTTCACGACAGTTCTAGAAGAAATATGAAGCCATTAATGGTGGTCCTTATGCGAAGGTGGGATTAAACAGGGCTGTTAAATGAGTCAGGCGGTGGCTGGTAAATGTGTCCCACCTCGATCGTTCACGAGTTGTGGTGAGCATTACGGGTTAAAACTACAAATCGCGTGCGTAATGATATTCGTGGGGGATCATGTGTTCGTCTGAATAGTCGCCTATACACGGGGTGCTCTAATCACGAACGTAAACACAAACACGTGCGGGCTGCATAGACATATCAAATTAGCGATTGCAATGTACATGACACGTTTTCGCGCTAATTTTACCACCGATTTTGATATCGACAGTTTCATTTTCGACAATTACCTTAAGAAAAGCAATTGTTTGTACGTGTTAAATATGTTACTGGCCAATTTCGATTTTAGGTTAAATTATTTCCTAGACAAACCAGTTTATCCAAAAGTCGGGCTTGGCCAGTAACACAAATAAAACGGACACAGAAAATATTATCAAGACGACGATCACATAAAATCAAAGTAATAAACTGTTTTAGATTGAAACTTTCTTATAACGTCCAGACTTGGTCTATATAAATTATATTACCTGGAAAGTTTTGCCCGTAGCGCAGTCGGTGACGTAAATCTTGCAGTCGCCGGCGCCGCCGCTGACCAACAGGCTGGTCTTGTTCGACGTGTCTTCGATAAAGCAAACGTCCCGGACTGTCCCGTCGTGCATCGTCAGCTCAACCTGACAACAATTGAAGGAGTTTTAATGTCACAATTCATTATTTTATAGAAGTTTCGACGACAAAACTGGGCACATCTGTCTTCTATAGTCATTTTAGAGAAGTAAACTTGTATGTATGTAAAAAGTTCTCTGGAAGAACCGATCCGATTTTGGATATTCATTCACTGATATAGCCTAAATCTACGCTATTTGCGAGACACATAATATGTAACCTTGTATGCTAAATATAATGTGGGAATATTATTGCAGGTGAAACCGCGAGACGTAGATAGTGATAAATATATTCGCTTGATATTCCACTTTCGCTGTTTCGTTAGCAGCAGTCATAGTAGCCTCCTCCGAGGAATCTAAATCTTAATTACAGTCCCTTAAAACATGACAACTAATGTAATAGAGCATTATTCCCAATGGGACCTTTCAGTAACGAGGTATATTTTACCTATATTTATTCACAGAAAATTGGACGTAATATATTTTATACATTAGATTAAAGATACAATATATTTGCGAAAATGAAAGCTTCTTTTAACTAGCCTATAAGTTTGGTCGACCTTCAATTCAGAGTTCGAAGATGGATCAGTCATCCCAATTTGCCAAAGTTTGATTGATTATCAATTTCTTTCATTGCGATACATCATCTTTACTCCTGGGCCATGAGTAATTAGGTCGTAACGACAATATAGCCCTGACCTCGTCACACCCCGACGGTGAGGTGGAGACCACGTATGAGGAAATTTCAAGAGTCATGCATGGCTCTAAACCTCGCTTTACCGTTGTCATGGGGGACTTCAACAAGTAACTAGGCAAACGAAACAATGATGACAGGCGAGTGGGGTAATTTGGAAGTGGACGTCGAAACCACCGGGGTCACCAACTGGCCAGTGTTATGGAGAAGGAAGGCCTCTTTATGACGAACTGCTGCAGAAAGAGTGAGTACAGAATGTGAACCTGGCAGAGCCCTGATGGTGCAACTAAAAATGATATTGACCTCATTATGTCGATAAAGGAACAAATACTGAATGACCTCTCTGTGATCACCGCATGGTAAGATGCCCATGAAATAATTAAACCTAAATAACAAGCTTATCAATAAGTCGACGCCTTCCGGCTGAAATTATGAATATAATGAAATTACAATATTAAGGTTCAACCAATACAAAATACGTAATTAAAGAAACTTGTATGGCATGGCACAATGCACTTTTACTAGTACATTAATACAAATTGAATTTGCAAGTCAGTGTCAGGTTGTATATTGAACAAAATATGATTCACGAACGTAATGAGTATGTATTTACGGAATTATATTCATTAAAATCATCAACACACCCCCCTAAGTTCATATTGTTGTCATTGAATGATTGTTTCATGAAATATCAATTGCAAAACACGTAAGAAAATGTGAATTTCGCGGACTACCCTAGCGCTTCCCCCTTAAGCACATAAACTGCGAAGTCAAAACAACATGGTTCTACTAGTTGTTGATTAGTGGATGGTAAGTGACACCTAATTAATGTTAGGGTTTAGTTTCAGAACAAATGTTGTAAATACGTCTAGAACAAGTGAAAATGAATATTCATTAAAAGAACTGTTTAGTCTAGAGCACATAGAAAATTAGGATGAGAGAAATTTAGTAAGCCAAGCAGCAAGTTTTCAGGTTATTTTTTACCAAATAAAGTTAGCCATAATAATAAGTAATCTACGGTGAATTTAATTAGCTAGATCCATTTGTCTTAATCAAGAGACTTCAAATTGGTATCGCAACACTTTGTCCTTCACGAGGCGAACTTTACTAATGATTTTAGTTTCCAAATTTATCACCCTGTAGTGCCAATTTCACAAATGAAACTCTACGCGATCAGGTGCCGTATAATGACGGATTATGCCATCATGATTCCAGTGTAAGAGAGAGACAAAGCTATACATGACCGATAGCACCATCCTTTTTTCGCGCTGGAATCATGATGGCATTAATAGTTTATAATACGGCCCCTGCACATCTAAACTACGTTCAAAAGTTGTCAGTGTCAATATTCCACAACTATGATAACACTGACAGCTCCTCTCCTGAACGCGGTTTAGATGTGCTGGTCGTGTTCATTTTCATTTGTGAAATCCGCCCTTAGTTGGTGACAGGTGTGAGAACGCGGATGTGCGATATATGGAATCCGACATGCGCATTCTTGGGAAACTATTCCAATCGCTTGAGCGAGGAATTCAATAATATAAATGATGCAATATTTCATATCCCTGCAGTTGTGAATTTCATCAGAATATATATTTCAGTGGATTTTTCCATTGCGCTATTGGATCCTACTTTATCCTATTTTTATACTTACTTATATTTAACAGTATACATTCCTTCCTTCTATTCTGATTGTCTAATAGATGTGTAGCTTATCTTCAAACATTTTGATGAAGGGATAATTATATGTCTTGTCATAGACTTGCACGAGCATTTGATTAGATTTCGGTACATCAAAGTTATTACATTTATAAAAATTATCAATCAGATAACCAAACATTACGGAAAAGATAACCCATTTACTACACCCCCTGTTTCCGAGATAAGTAGGCTGATTAGTATCTAATAGAACGACAAAAACTACTTATTCACAAAATTCTTTGAAGAGTTTCTATTTCCATTAACTACTGATATCAAACCGATATAAAATTGTTATTTACATTCAAAAGAAACGTGAATTTTGCTGGAACATTTCACTGTCAACATAATGTTATTCAATTTTTTGTGAACAGACATCGTAATTAGGGGCTGTGTCTCGTGTCGTCCTGATCAAATTACATTTGGCCTTGAAGAAAGATACGACCACAGACGCTGATGTTCGAAATAAAAACTGTTTTATAAAGACACAAGCCTAGACAAAGAAATTTAGCTGCATATATTCGTATAATAGTTATAACAGTGCGTAATACTTAGCCGGTGAATAGCAGCATCTTGCGCGGAATTGTTTACGAGCTCGTGCCACATATGCGATTAATCGAGATTGACAATCGTTAAGAGGACGCTGATGTTGCAGAGTGACGGTAACGTTTCGAATAAATTGCATTTGCGCCATTAACGCTCCGATTCATACGACATTGACTGACAGTGACTAGAAGCTCTTTCTATTCGATTCGAGAGTCATAAATTGTTACAGTCGCTACGTTTTTCTATAGTTTATCTTCGTACAGCAGGAAACAAGAACAAAGAAACATCGTATAAGGCATAAGATACATAGAATAAATACGTTTGCAGAGTAAGACTGACGTAAATCTATGAAAATTATTATTTATAAGTCTCTGACAAATGAACTAATATAACAGAGCTAATTTACACAGGAGTCTAGTTCGTTAAATACTGCCTACGCGACGCAGTATTTAACGACAAAGAGCAAATAAGAAAAAACTTTGGTAGTTTGCTATGAAAAATTCGACATACTTAATTTGTGCTCGTTTGATGACGTAACGTGCGAGAGAAAGCCCATAAACCATTCATAATAAGGTTCCAAATATTATATTTGCAAAAGATTAAGTTATTTCGGCTCAGGCCTATTTTCCAGCGGAATATTATTTGTATTCTTAACTTATTCAACGGCGACAAACAAACTTGATGGAGATATTTTTAGTAGACAGACTAGGTGCACCTGCCCAATAAATGACTCCATTTTAGCCGCGAGAAACTGAGCACCTCAGAATACAAAAGGAAGGCCTCTCAGGAATGGGCACGCCACAATTGCGGCGATAAGTCCCCTCTTTGAGGAGTGGCTAGAGAGGCGCCACGGCGCCCTCACCTTCCGCCTGACGCAGGTCCTCACCGGACACGGTTGTTTCGGGAGGTTCCTGTTCAGAATAAAGCGGGAGGAAACGCCAGGGTGTCACCACTGTGGGGATCGCCCGGAGGACACGGTGGAGCATACGGTGGAGGTCTGCCCGGCTTGGGCGGGGCCCCGCCGTGTCCTCGTGGCGGCGATCGGCGGCGGCGACCTCTCGCGTCCGGCCCTCATACAGGCCATGGTACGGAGCGAGAGTGAATGGGAGGCCGTCACCTCCTTCTGCGAAGCAGTAATGCTCGCGAAGGAGGAGGCGGAGCGCGTGAGGGAGAGGCAATCGCTGCACCCTCGCGCGCCTAGCCGCCGCAGGAGACGCCCTGGACGGGAGTCAACAGCCGACTCCCGGCCACCGTAGGCGCGGGCCTGCGGGCGGCGAGCTATGGGCAGCTCGCCGCCCGGTAAGGACCAGGCCCGGGTCGACGGCGCGTTGTGTTCCACGCGCGCCTCAAAGAGCTGTCAGCACGAACTGACGGGGTCCGCCAGGACCGATGCCGCCGGGGCTGCGGGTTGTTCGAAAGAGATACCGTGGCCCCTGGCACAGGCAACTGAAGGAACACGGGTGGGTTTTAGTCAGTAAAAGTCTGACACTCCCTTCTGCTCCGCCCAGAGCGGGAGGAGTCATTTGATGATTTCCCACCCTGAAAAAAAAAAAAAAAAAAAAAAAAGGCCTCTCAGGAATCCAGTTTCAAACAGAATCTAATGGAAACTACTCATAGTTTGTCAACGAGACTTAAAGGAATATTTAGTGATTTGGCTTTTGGAGGGGCTCGTGGCTAAGTAATAACAGCCGCACCGGTCGATTCAGGTTCAGCTACACTTGTCACGGTCGGTACGTGGTTGGGTGACCATCTTTACATGAGCATTCCGAGACCCCTCCGTGCCTCGGAATGCACATTAAGCCGTTGGTCTCGGCTGTCATTCGTGGATCTTTAACAGTCGTTACGCGTCGTCAGAAGCCCAAAAGTCTGAGGTCAGATAGGCAGTCACTCCATGTAAACTACTGGTATTCAGGTGCATCCGGTTAGATTGGAAGCCGACCTCAACATAGTTGGGAGAAGGCTAGGCAGTTTGAGGTAAACAACAGAAAAACACTATAAATAAACAATCTGTCATGTATTTACTCATTTACCACAAAGACGTAATTATTGACATGGAACAATCTAGCAGGGCTCGATTTCTTGCGACGTGATTCACCTCGTCGCGTCTGTGTTACTTGTGCCGATAATACATATGTACAAGGTTAACTAATTGAAACATAAAAACAATTGGATCATCTTTCAATTCGCCGCCGCTTATCATTCGAGTTAGTAACACTTGATAACCTTTGAACCGAGACATCTCGTTTGAAAGGTCGAGTTATTTAATGAATTAGTTTATGATTGGACACAAGTAAATTATTTTGGCGTTATCTTTTATGTGGGTACTTGTTGAAGCAAACATTAATATTCAGGCCGTTTCAAAAGCTACTTTATTAAAAAACAAATATATATTGAAAATATATAATCCAGATAATTATAAATACAGATAAGTAGATAAAAGGGAATAAATATCGAACATAGAGTCCTAGATAATTCAACGTATCTCTTTTGAAAGAGTACTAAGTGATAGTTTCAAAGGGATGATTCGCAGAGTAAGGAGCATATTAGCCCCACATTGCTTCATGTGGAAAGGAAAAATTCCAATAACTCACTGAGATATGGCGGCACGATTGTCGACGAGAACTCAGAAACCTGTGTTTTCTACGAACATGAATTCTTCACCTTACGACAAAATTCTTGACAACTATCAGGCTTTGACCTAAAAGAGATCTTCTTATTAAGTATGTACCTACATTATTTACGAAGCTTATTAACATATTTATTTGAAGATTATTAATCATTTGGTGTCCTATTTTCATTTGACGAGCTAAATTATTCCAAACACATTAACTTTATCTTGTTGTGCTCTTTTGGCCAAAACTGTGCGATAACATAATTCGACTTAAGTATCTATCTGAGATGATTTTGAAGGCTTAGGTAGATATATTGGCTACTAGCTCAGCTACAAACTATAATGAGGCAAAAAAATCAAATAGCTCCGGCTTCCAAATTGAAATGTGCATGTTATCTAGAAATTGCCGGGTCCAAACATGGTATAAGTAATAAATAATACAAAATAAATATTTATAAAAAATATAGGAGAAGATATTATCCTTACCTCTTGTCCTTCCAAATTGCAAGCATGCGTGTTGAACCTCATTAGTTTCACTGTCTTGTCGTTGGACCCTGTGGCAAGGAGGTCACCAGCTGGGCTCCATGCGAGGCAGTAGATGCTGCCTTTGTGGTGCTTGGTTCGCTTCAACAAGACTGTCGGTGCCGTTGGAGCGCTTGTGTCCCTGTTGAAAGGAAGTCGTTTAGTTTATAGCTTGAAAGAAGGCCTGTATTATCGGCTAATATCCTCCGGCACGGTATCCAATCTCATCGAAGATTAGCCAAGCGCAAGAGATAGTATAGTACACAAGTGTGTGCGCAAACAAAGGTGCGTTCTCTGTTCCATTACTCTCGTAGTCCGATGGGACGGCAATCCGATACGACCGGGCAGAGATCAGGCGCAGGACCATGGCTTTCTGAGGCACGGGAGTGTCATACCACCAACTTCCAAACTAAGGACTGCTACTGAGAAATTCCTAATGGACGAAGACAATATAACTTTGTCCGAGTCGAATCCAGGACCTTGCAACCAAACGGGTGGGAGCAATATACACGTTCAAGCTGCCACCGGCTACTCGGTGCTCATTTTAACTTTGCAATGTTGTTTTTGTCCAACTTTGTAAAATTTTGTTTGTATCTATAACTTTCTGATGAACAGGAGATAGAATAATGCAAAAAAATCTGGACATAATATGAATTTTAACCTAAACATTTTATTGTTGATTATCTAGCATTAGCTCTCCCTTTTTGAAACTATTTACTAATAGTTATATATATAGCCTATAGCCGCCATAGCGATCCCCTTTCAAAATGATCCAACCGATCTGTACAGCCAGAGAAAAAATTATATGTACCTATTCAAATTATCCCACCAAAATTGGATTAGAAGTTCTCGCTCGAGCTCGAATTATAAGTGGTTTTAAGGAAGGACAGACAGATTCCTATAGAGATGTTGGCATTTGTAAAGCTATGGAAGAATGTCAAGTCGTTCGTTACACACTCATCATTCTTTTTTTTTTCATTTTCGGGATTTTGAAGTTTTCCTCAACGATTGAAATAGAATGGTATCAAAGCGGATTGAGAATGAAGTCAATTTGTCGGCACCAGTTAATATAGCTTTCATCGTTGAAACACAGCTGAAAGCTATCAATAGTTTAATTTATTGATTTAGTTATGAGCGTGCAACGTTTTTCCTCAGATGCTTTTATCGACGTAACCGGATATCCAATGTGAGAGTTTAGTTTTCACATCGGTAATAGTAAATTCTCTACATAGAAGTGATGTTCTGTGATCACAGTTTTAAATAAATTTATTTATGTTTGCATAAATTATGATGATGATTGGAGCGAGTGTTACAAAGGTTAGACTTTATGTCGCTGCAATAGTTCTTGAATAGCATATAAAGTGTTTGTGTTCATTAGGTGTGATCATCAGCATCTGTATAATAGATTCTAGAAGTACTCTTCTAATGCAAGGCTTTTATACCTATACAAATTAATCATATGGTTATGAAAGCGGTTTTTCGAATAATTTATTATTCGCATATATTTAAAAATCTACCATGATTTTATAGAGAAAATTAATGGTGTCACTTTCATATTTTACTTCGGTAAGACGAAAAGCTAACGAAACATTCTCTATACTACGCAATCTCCATAATATGCAATTCATCGTACATCAATCGCGGTAATACCCAATCTTTTATGTACCTAATACGGATATATTCGAATGAGCTTTGTATAAAGTTCTTGAGGTCTTCAAGACTGTTTTTACTGTGACAAATGGTTCTTATTATATTCCCTTTCTAAATGCCGAGGGTGTGCTGCAATAAGTTAGCTGCTCTAAGTGCTTCAGCGACCGAAGTGTGTGCAAATACATTTAACTGTAAATCGCATGTTGGTAATACCGCGCCATGTTGCCTTAGGCAATTTGTCAGAATTACCGGATGTACCTGTCTAAGCAAATTGTTGGACTATCCAACCCCTTTGTAAATAGACGGCAAAACTTTCAAATGTATTCGTCCTTTTTCAAGAGAATGTTCAAAAAATTAAGAAATAAATTCGACTCTTGGAATGAGGGGTAATTTCCGCGCAGCATTATTAAGTGAATGACGGCTTTTATTGTCTATGCGCATAATTAGATTAAAGCAACTGATTATTAAGTACAATAGCTCGCGGTTTATAGCTGTATTCAATGCGTGGTGAGATAAATATCTCAATATTTTGCACATCCTATTGCTTTTGTATCTTTATGAGTGTAATGTTGGTAACACGTGAGCTCATTAGAACGCTGAGTGTTACTACTGCGAGTGTGAGCTAAATACCGTCGCAGTTTCCACACAGAAGCCGGACCTTATTTCATAAAGTACAATATAACGTCATTGTTTTATAATGTGTCGGCGACAAACAAAAGCGGTTATTAACCACCATTGTATCGTGGTTAAAACGATCACTTTGGCACTTTTTGTCACACCTACGTACATCGGAGTCGTCATTTGCCAGATATGATTTAAAGCTTAATACTTTGTTTTGAACAAAATGTACGCCAACATTTCGAGTCGATATTACCCTCACGTTTTTCGGTGTATTTTTGGTGCTTTTTATCAACCGATTTTATGTATTTTGTTATTAAACCATCTGTTTTTCATGCCAGCTGATTTGAGAACCACAGACCAAAAGGGCCATGTATAGGTCACATACAATCGGAACATTCGTTTTAGAAATCACGCAAAAGTTGTTTGACGTATTTTAATGGCACTTTCACCGATAGCTACTTCTACTTCTACAACGTTAAATATAAAGTATAAATCAAGATAAGTTTAACTGGAGTTCTATTTGTCTTTGTTTTGAAGGTCTCCTGTGAGTGGGTAGTTTATAGCAGGCATAACCACGAGCGAAAGATGGCAATCATGTATTTTTGTAATAATATATTGGCCTACATCCGCTGTGTCACGGTTTTTAATGGACATTTCCAAATTTGCAACAGTCGGTGGAGTGGGTACTCAATACTCATGACAGTGAGCATTATAGTGAGTGAAACGTAATACGTGGAGTATTTCGTAAGAGTCCATATCTACGAGAGCAGTACACTCGCCCGATAGCTTGACTTTCACGAAGCATACTTCCATGTTTCATACTTCTGAGCAAACTTCAAAATTTCACATACATATAATACAACATCATCGTATACGTAATACTTCGAACGATATTCATTTGGAACTAGCAATCAACTGTGGCTTTGTTTGAGCTGTCTTTGATATAATAAATGTTTGCTGATAGAAACTAGCTCAACATAAATTATGGCAATACCTACTAATTAGAAAATTGTGTGCTTTATTACGACACCCCTTGACCTCTGATGTAATACTGTTCAATAAAATATGAACTTCCGAATTTCTATTTACTGATTAATCTACATAATGAGAAGAACAGTTACGTATTGCTTTAGGCTCTACTATAAAAAAATATCGAGGAAAATTGAATAAATTAGAATGGATCAGAATATTGCAGACCTTGGGCGATACTGACTTTTATGGAAATTTTCCGCATGAAAGTGTGAATATTTTCTCAATTTTCCACAGACGTATGTTACGGCATACCTATAACATACAAAGCGATATTTCCATTACATAGTGACAGTTTGTGTACAAACTTAACGTCAGGTCATCGGCCCGTGAACGCTTAGTCACCGCTTTCGCGTAGCTCGTAAGTGCGATGACGGCCTTAAATCGCCTGTCATGATCGCGACAAGAATCGCAACTAGTTTGAGTGGACAGAACAAGATTATATGTGAACACTATTGTATCACATTATCAATAATATCAATGAAGGCCGTCTACCGGCCTCGAGAGGAATCTATGAAACCCGTTTTTGCAATAAATTATTCTACATTCTATATCATGTTACGGTACATTTAATTACAAAGCCTATATGTACAGCTAATATCGATAGTACATTAGCTAAAATGACATAATTGATAATGACGGAGAAAATAGGTCGTACGTAATCTGTTCAATTGTGGCAATCTAATTAATTAATGTATTTACCAGAACTAATTATTAGTATGTGTGGGCACGAGGAAACTGTGCAAACTCGATCTAATTAAGGGTCCGATGACATCACAAAGGGGGAACAATTGTTGCGACGTGGTCAATATCGAGGTATGCTATCCTTGTTTTCACGGCTCACGTATTCATTCAACCTCGTAGCCTCAACTTAAGTCACCACAACATGGTAACCTCAAGATCGAAGTGAAGTGATATAACGACATTTTCACGAACATAACGCTAAAAGCCTTGACATTTAATAACATTATTGTTATGGATTTTGTCGCAGTATATGATAGATACCTTTATAGGCTAAAGCATCGACCAATATGCGTTATTGTATAAAACATAAATTCGATAAGATTATGTAATGGTACGTTGTACGTCCGATGCGTAATATTTTCTTTCGTGCGGAAATAATTTCTGAAGTAAATGATTTCCGCAACACTACAGAAACTGTTGAATAATGGAGTTTAATTCATGTTTATACTCTCATGTGTGTATATCCAATTTTAAGGCGATAAACACCCACTTGCTAATACTGCGATTATTCAGAGGTTCCTGAGATGTTATGGAAATCCTATGATCTTACAAAGGGTAGGGAAGTTTAAGTTCAAACAACTGTAACCACTCCTTCTCACAGAGAGGAGGCCTGTATCCCAGCAGTGGGAATGTTATAGGCTGATTATGCTTTTGCTAACTGTAACATGCAGCGCACATTAATCGTATAAAATAATTAAGGTAAAGTATGTCGAATCAGTTCATTTTTAGTTTAAGTGTTAAGACACTCATAACACTACACGCAATCAAAAACTGCAACTAAAGTACTTGTTATCAGATAATATTTAAAGCTAATAAACTGTGAAGGTATAATAACAACGATCATAATTATCGATAGCCTATTACAGATTAATCTTATGGAGTCTCCCAAAGGAGTGCCAGCTACACTACGCGATATAATAACTCGGGTAGTCGAGAGACTATCTCTTCCGCAATATTATTGCTCGTTATAGTTGCTATTACACTGTTTCTGAACACATTAACTACAAAGATTACATTTGCATTTTTTGCACTCTCAAACAAATTAAAAAAAAACCGGTTAAGTGCGTGTCGGACCACGCACAATGAAGGATTCCGTAGTTCGGATGAGTTTATCCTAAAAACAAATTTAACATTGTAGTTGAGAAACATGTTCTCCCACACATCGATATACGTCGCGGTCATTGTCGAACTGAAAATGTAAGTTAGTAATCGCAAAGTATTTTTTTTTTAACTGCAAATTCACAATTTTCGAACTTTTTCCTTTACATATGCTGTGAAACCTTGCTTCTTGCCAAATTTCATGATTCTAGGTCAACGGGAAGTACCCTATAGATTTTGATTTATTTAAATATGTCGCATATATGGTCGTATTTTTTTGTTTTTTTTTGGAGTTCTTGAGGACCTATTTGACATTAATTTCAACTTGATACCTTCACGCGTTCCTGATAAAAAAGGAGGTGATTTTGACAGACGGACAAAGGAAAGAAAACAGATAATGTTCGCATCATATTAACATCATAAACCACGATAGCTTTGAATGTAAAACATTTAACGTAGTATCTAACGTTATACTCCGAAGCGGTTCAATTTAAACGAATAAAACAATAAAGGCCGAGATAACTTGAGGAGAAGCAATTTCAAGTAATTGGCAGTGTATTGGGAAGGTCGACCACGGCCAGAATGAAGAAAGTCCACGGTCGTCCCCTCGCATGACGCCGTACCGGAAATCTGACCATAGACTACAGAATTACGATAGACTCTTGTTTTTCGATTTTATAATTAATTCAACGTCCCCAATTAATGAAATCTAAAGTTAGGAGGTATGTTATTACGATGCGAAAGTGAAATCCGTTATATTTTTTCTCGGACTTGGACACGTTTGTCACCATTTTTCTATCTGATTTTAATACTGGTATATCAACATTCGAATGATATAACGCTAATAAAGAATCAGAATAATAGATTTGTGTTATACGGATATCGCATCACACGCACCTCAAAGTCACAGCTACCATTTATAGTCACATAAAATATCCGATTACGCAGCAATGTATTTATATCTCTCGCCAAATCTGACAAACATGCAAATGAAGACTTAAACAAACCCGTGCCTGTGGAAAGTTGAATAATGCTAAGCGTATATAATTAAACATCCTGTCAAAACGATCGAGATATTGATTAAAAACCCGGAAATATTGGCCGTTTTGATGGAATAAGGAATATCTCTGACGCTTAAACGTTCATTTTTGATGTTTATTCGACACCCTCGAAAAAAACATAACATAACATCACGCCTTGTTTCCCCGAAGAGTTGAGCAGAGGTGTACCTATAGTACACCCACATTTCACCAGTTTTGTTTAACTCTGATGTAATAGGAGGCGAGACTATTGCCTGTTCCCTCGAATAATAAATGGTAATTAAATTAAAACGTTGAAATTATCATGTCATATGTACATGTTCCTCTATAATTACATGTCCATTTAGGTGCACTCAAAACACGGAAAATAAATAAACAGGTGATACTTTGCATTTCAATATTCATCTGAGAGAACAATATGTTGTACATCCGTCATTATCGATTACCTAAATGCATCAACAGAATGGATGATGTTTTGCTAACATTGATTGTTAGCAAAACATCATCCATTCTGTTGATGCATTTAGATGTTGCATGGATGATGTTTTGATAACATTGATTGTTAGCAAAACATCATCCATTCTGTTGATGCATTTAGGTAACCGAGGAATGCTACAAGAGTTTCAAGACTGGTACTTATGGTCACGTGGCTGCAAGCCAACTAATATCTCCCACTGCAATTGCAAAGGACCATTGTTCTCAATTAAGGACAACTGTGTACTAATAGTATACAAAGCACATTGACTATAACACTTACTTGACATCCTCAATCTTGGGGTAAGTGCATATCCTGAGCGTCTTTGTGTTGGAGCCAACGGCATACAGCTTGCCATTAGGATGGAACTCGGCACACCGGACAGCTTGAAGATCTTCCAGGACTGTGACAGGTTTAAAGGTAGGCCTGGATCCGTTGACCTCAGGTCCAACGCCACCGCTGGTTGGAGCCGACAGAGGTACACCAGGGTGACCGCCATTTCTGATCTGTGCCTGCAACAACCATGAAACATGTAATGTAATGTAACAATTTTACTTTTTACGGACCCGTTCTCCCTAAAATTAATACGCATTAGGTATGACATGGCGGAACGTAAATTAATTATAATTTATTTTGGGTGACGTGTTTGAAGAATAATTTTCACGTAAAATTATGATGATGAGAATGTGGGGAATTTTGGATTCAATCTAACTTTTTTACTGTGGTAAGTTTGGTTTTATTGCTCAATTCTCCGTCAAAGGAAAGTAAGGAATAACGAGATCAGTTTTTCCACTTATTAGAAACGCCAAGTTTATTTTAACTTAAAATATTAATAAAATAAATACTTAGGTAGCTAGATTAACACCAATATGAAAATAAAAATAAATCTTACGAGACGTACACACATTTAATATGGTTATTTCCGGGATATTTAAGTGTTACTGTTGAAGAACACTTCAACACTGTCTGTCTTACGAGTCTCGAAACTTAAGAACATAAAAGACGCACTACGACCATCAATATATTGCTCTGGTGACCAATATATTGATGTTTAACTCCTCATCAATTAAATGTTGTTGTGTTTGGTACCAGCAGCCTAATAACATATCACACTCGGAATGTCCCTTTCGTTTGATAATACAACAACATTCAATGCATTATCTTTTTAATTAACAGACAAATATTTTCAAACATATGAAGCAATAGATTTTGCTGTACTGTCAACATGAAAGGGTTTGTCATTCCGAGTGATGAAATAACTGTGCCGGGGTCCTAAAATTGTATGTATGAGTATATATATTACACAATATACAATAGTTTACTTTTGGTGCTAAAATAAATAAAAGGGTCCTATTGAACAATTTCATAGTAAGCACTTGCAAGGTGAGAATCACCCTGCAAATCCGTATCATGAAATAGTGTATAATCAATACCTGCACAGTGACAAATAAGAGTTCCTAATACAAGAGACCTCTTGTTCGCGTTTAAAAGTGAAAATTGCTCGTCATTCAGAACGGGAACGGTACATGTTTCGCTGAGGCGGCGTCACCATGGTGAAACCTCGGTAACCTTGTTCACTGCATTCTCAGATCGGTGATAGCGTCGGAGAGACGGTGACGCACCGACCACGCCGGCCCAAGACCATGACGCAGACATTCGTGTTCCGTACACCTCTAGACCTCTACTACACAGAAACACGTAGAATGTAGTTCGCACTTGGTATGAAACCATAAGCAGATATACAACGAGCCAGAACAGCGCTATTTGTACATTTTGAATGAGTCATGACCGTTTACTCCGAAAATGTACCGATAATCCAACCCAAGTGAACGGATAACCCTAGAACAAACCAGTTCTTTTTGAAGATAAACTATAAATAGACGCACTTATGTTAGGCCTTTTCTAATCGTAACATGTTGAACAACGATCGCATAAAAAGTATTCATTCAAAAATAAACTAATCATGTTGAAGATTCTCGAAAGCGTGCGAGAACTGCCGATTATATAATACTTAAACTGTCAATTGCTTGCATTCAAAATGAACAAGGTTCATTGTAGCCCGGAATGTTGGGCATAACAGTGTGGTAACTAGAACAGGTTGTATTGTATGGATGGATAAGGTAAGCCGCGAGTGGCAAGACGGCCTATTAGGAACCCGTTTATTGACACACGCACGACTAGACCAACTGCCTGACCGATAACAAAGTTGCGATGCACTCATTATTTGGTGCGTGATGTTACGGTCCAAATATTTCAGACTCGTGTCACACCTACTTAATGCAAATTAGAAACAAAAAAACCAGATATCAAAATATAACGAATAGCGGCTTAGGACTATATTTGTACTGGCTATACATAAAATCCAAAAATGAGCAATACAACAGTGATATCGCTGTTTTAATTCGGAGACAAGACACGCATTTGAATGTCGTTTGAAACGGTTCGAATCAAGTAATTGGTATAGCTTTTCGTTTCATTGTTGCACAGTAAACGCGTTGTAGAAAGTGTACTTTACGGCATTTTTTTACGTACGAGATCGTTTATTACGCTATTCGGCGAAATAAAGCTGAAGCAAGCCTTCTTATTTACAAATTGTCGCGAGTTTTGGCGCGTAACTGTTTTTAGTGTTCACGTCATCGCCTGTGATATTAGTAGATATGACGACAAATATTTTTATGATGATGATATGGCTAGAAAAGGGGAGTCTACTGAGGAGACGACTAATAGAGAAGTGTGGAAGAGGACATGTTGCGTCGACCCCAAATAGACCAGGTAAGGGCACCAGAGTGATGATGGCCAATAAAATTATATTAAATAGGTACCACGAATATTTATCACAACTAATTATTTACACTAGGTACTAAATTAAATGACAAACTAATTAATCATACAAATAAATACACAAAAGGACACTTAGGCGTCGAAGTACTCGATCAAAGTGAATCAATAGAATTTGTGAAGCATCAGACGAACTTTCCTTGTATTATAGAAAGCGTAAAAACTCTAGACATAAACCAATAAAAACTGATTCCATTTAATAATAAAGCTGAGATTAATTGCTGCATTGTCGTCATGATTACGTACTTCTACAATTTTATATGTCGGTAATGGCTTCCATTTAGATATCTGGCATAATGCATACAATTAAATCAATTTAATATGAGACTGTTAAGTAATAAATAAACTTTATTATGGTTTCCGCATTATCATCAAAACCAATAGACGTTATTTGCAATTAAAATTTTGAAAATCTCATGATTATGTATTTATTGCCTACTAGCAACATGCTAAATATGACATAAGTTTTAGTCTTTATTATAAACGAAATAATCGTCTATATTTCTGGAATTATGTAATATTTAGATGAATATATATAATTTGTAGATTCTTTAACATCATTTTCCTTTCAGTGTTTTGTAGCTCAATATCAAGAAAAACTTCGTGAATTTTCGCCAGTAGATAAGAACTAAAAGCCGGCCTATAGCAAAAAAGTAACGTAATTTTATAAGTATGGCCATATATCGCAAAAACATTTAGAAGAAAAAAAATCCAATCTATAAAAATATTCCTAATCAATTCGAATCAAAATCAGTGGCACTCAATAAAGATGCCCATGGGGATACTAAAAATAATGGATGGAAGATTTGCCAAGACACTAAAGAAATTCACTTAACAATTAATAAACAGATACGTATACAGATACGTACGTAATAGAGCACGTTCAATGCACATCTGATTGATTTTCTCCAAGAGTAGGTATTTATTGATTAGCAAAGATAATCCGCCAGAGTAAGACCAAAGACGATTAAAAAGATATAGAGACGCGCTTGATGCTGTGAAATGAAAAACGACTGCCTATCAAGTTTTGACTAGTAAAAGTGGTCAATATTCTATAGTATACGTAGGAACATTTTGAACCAAGTAATACTGCTAGTGAATAACTATGAAAAGCTCAAGTCTTAGTACTCAAATTATTCAATGATATTGATTTAAGAGCTACCTGAAAGATCCATTATGTGTAAATAAACTCTTAATTCTCAAGAGAACAATATAACAGTACATGATGAAGTACCACCAGGTATGTGGACTGCGGTGCGCAAGAACTAGGCCATCACTACAACTACGTGATGAAAACACGGTTTCAAAGGTCTTACATAATTAGTCATCATGTCGAAACACGAACTTAATGAAACAATAATTGTCCGACAATAGAATTCACACTCGCATTGCAAAAGACGGCCTAAGTAATAGAAACAGGTTCCAGTAACCAGATAACCCAAATTCGCATGAACAGATATAGAATTTGACATTAGAGTACTTATAAGTACGATACATGTGTGTGAGATCACATAAAAACAAGTATCGAACATCCGTTACATACGCAGGACGGCGCGTTGCGGTTCAACGGAGCTGAACGCGCTCTGACGAGGAGTCGATGCTTCATTCCCATAACACTGTGCCACCATACCTGTACTATTATAAATCCTAACACGTTCGCTAAAGCACAAATACACAAATTACTCACTTCGCTTAGCATCAACAAGATAATCATGTAGATTTAAGAGCTTAGAAAGTACGCATAAATACATATAAAAGAGCAGATACAGTTAAACACTATGGTTAAATTAATTCTATGTCGTTAATGGCATTCTAACAGACAATGTTCCAATGCAGTCATTTCACAAAGAGACAACTGTCTGGATAGAAAGTTAGTTCAATTACCTGGAAGGCAGAGATCCGTTTGGGAGGCAATAGCTGCGGTGGTCTATCAACTAGATTTTCCATAGAATGGCGGGTGAGGAATCCTTGCTTTTGGAAGGTAGGGTTGGCTTTGTATGCGGTGCGGTTAAATTTTGTGGCTGGTGCGACGATGCGGTTGCCGTTCTCATCGTCGTCCTCCCATTCAGTCACCACCTCGGTGCGGACGTCCTCTAAGGATCGCGAGCGACTGCACGGACAGGCTGCTGCTGGCGGCGAAGGGTTTGGGTTCCTGAGCTGGCGCGGTCGTTCTCGCATACCGTAAAGGTCGGCATGGCCGCTTGGTGTCGGGGCGCCTGCTGAACGATAGCTAGGCGACAAGAAGTAGTAATCCCGCGATTTGTTACTGTACGCACTCATTCCGGAGAAATCCGAGTATGTGGATCCTTTCGACGAGGATGTTTTAAAATTCCTTAAGTCCATCGGGTCCGGCGGTCGGAAATAAAAGTTGGGCTGCGGCTGCGCCTGGCGCGAAAGCGGCGGCCACGGTCTAAACGGAACGTCTATGTAGTGTGCCGGTTTGGACTTCATGTCAGATCGCGATAGATCATCCGAGCGCGGCGGTGTCGGTTCCGTGCGGATGTAGTCGAGGAAACTGCGCTACTGTTGTCACGGGCGGCGAGCGGCGTGCGCCGGCCCACCACCAGTGTTGCACCACCGTCGACGCACGTTAGACAGAGACGGGGACAGAGAGAAAGGCGCGCTAACGTTCCGCTCGATCCGTTGAATGCGAATACAAGTGAAAGGGGTAGCCCGTGCGCGGTCAACGCGCATTGTACGCGCTCAGATATTGCTCGCGAGCAGAGCGCTTGCAGATATCTCTTCATGCACACAATCGTAGATTGCAAACTTTATTACAAATACGTACACTATTGTCACCCGCGCTCGTTTTGTTGTGAGTCGTACATTATTCGACGTTGACTTTCTATATTTTAAAATATACGTTTCTTCTTTTACTGGAACACTTTGTATTAATGAGTAGTAATATTTCTGTGACGTCTCACCGAACCTAGATAACTTATAGCTTGCCTGCCCGTAGAATTATGTGAACGTGAAAACTTGCATGCATGCATGTATGGGTTTATTATAATTAAAGAATAAAGATCACGGTATAGCATTTAGAGCATATAAACAATTAATTACGACAATATCACCTCTATGAACTGTTACAAACGTAAGTTTTAGAAAGAGCATATAATTCTTCATGCGCGCATGAAACTTTCGCTTCATTCTTACGCCTGACTAGTTATTAAAAAAAGCATGGCATAACAGAAAAGAAGTCATTTCGTAATGTTTGATTAACTATGATGCGTTATCTATTGATGAAGACGATATGCGCACGCGGCATGATATAATAAATCATACAAACATTGCTCACGTAGACACCCACGCCACTCTAGAAATAACGTAGGAAAATTCAGACAATTTAATTAGTCACCTTATTCGTAACGAAGGAACTCAAGGCTGTGCCATATAAAGAGCATAATAATAAACAAGTTAATGTCAAAAGAAACTCATCATAATCTTAATTTCGGCCTACGCGTGAAAAACGAATAATAATTAACACTACATTTGGGGACGCTACGGAATATGTTTACAATCAATAAACATAATTAATTACAATAGGTATAAATATACTATTCATAACAATGTATTTAAAAAACTTCGGTATGTGTGCGATGAACCGTACCTTGCTTCATATGAAAAGTATATGTCTGTCTATAGATTTCCCCTCAATACATCAAAAGGAAGCTATTCGTATGAGAACGATATACTGCTACAATAAATCTTGCCATTGAAGCCAGCGCGCAGCAAAAACATACATATATGTACACTAGTCATTCAAAATACCATTGTAGTAACAGCTTGATTCAAATTCACAATATATCAACGACTATAAAAACTCTATCGTTCACAAAGAAGTAGAACGACATCTCACACTAATTGTAACACTTTTTTGTAGTTCAACAAGTTAACAAAACCACGAAGATCGAAACAATAAGAAGCGATAAAGCAAATCTGATAATGGGTTACGTAAACTTAATAATATTTATGTTACACAAGCCGAATGGGAGCCATGATTTCATAGTGACTCACAGAGAGTACGCCGAAAATCCTTAGGCGAGGTACCTATCATGTAGAAGGCAACATTGACACAATTTAATACAAACATACGTCTAAACTGAATCATCCATATCTACAGCCGTCTTCGCCTCGCGAACAATTGAAATTTATTGACTGATTAACCGGAAACTTGTCTCGGGTCAAATTGTGTATTTACGACGAGATCCAGTTACATTTAAATTGAAATTCATTAAGTTGGGACGAGGTTTCGTTTGTACATAATTATACCAACTCTGTCCTCATTCATCATTTATCATAGCGCAATATTGTTCTACTGATTGCATAGATGTGCTTAACAATTAGGCAATGTTACAAATTAACTCGATTAATTGTTGTAATCCGATGAGCAAGTCAATTTTACGTAAGTTAACATTTTAAGCAACAGGTTTATTAACCGAGAGATTCTGAGTTTCGTTATAATCAGTCGCGGTTAATTCAAACAAAGTGATATTATGACTGATTACCTAACTCGTTCATCGATTTCCTTTGGTCACTAGAGTCATTCAGCTGACGTCATCCATGATCCGCTAGCACTGTAACGTTGGTAACCTTTAAATTCTAGTTTTTCCAAGTTTAAACAAAAATAACCGTTTGTCAGAAGTATCTGGAATTCTTAAGATACTCATTTAACTGTTGTTCAAACGAATACGACGCATTAATGACAATCTTTCGTATCTTGTTGAACAGACTGAGCAAATATTGCAGTGGCATGCGAGATAAAATGTAAATATTGTCATGATTTAGTCGTAGCGGGTGGCAGTCGGCGGCGTCATGCCCATTTATGGCTGTATAGGTCAGCGTGCGGCGCGCGGGACGGACGCCCTATCAGCGACCATGTACAGCGATCTGGGGATGTACAACCAATGTACCGAATTTCTAACAGCTAATTCACTTCAATATAACACCTTGAAACTATAACCCTTATAAGTCTCTAGCACCTGCGGTTGCGCAATAATTTAATATAATCGAGTATTTTAAATGGTTCCGACCTTTTATAAACGATCACAATCCCTTTCATGATTATTAACGTCATACACATCAATAACTGTAATTTAATTATGGGTAATTATTTCTGCTATGAAAAAATCCGTCCAGCAATAAATAATACAAGCGTGAATGACGTGATAGTATTGTATAAATCTTTATCAGAGTGCAACACTAAGAATTATTTGTATTAATTAACAGGTTTATTTAAACGCGGATAATGCAGGCTTCACGCTTAATGCGGATATAACGGAAAAGAGTAAAAATAGAAACTTATGTAGTTATTATTCTTACTGATTCCCATTTCGCCACCCACTACAAAAGCCAATAAAAGGAGTTTTGATTAGAATCAGAATTCTTTCGTTACCAAGTTTATTACTCATCAATAACGCTGGAAACTTATAATATCCTGTATAAAGTTATTAAATTCTTATCATGCCGATAATGTTAAGGCACAATATTGGAAATAAAAACATCATTACTTATTTTTAAATTCAATACAGCATGTACGGTGTGCATTTTCCTGTACAAATAACAAATTGATGAGATTATGAGTTGACATTCTGTAATACTAAAGTTAGACCATGAAATCTTATTATTTTATTCCCGAATAGTATGTTACTGTCTCAGATAAATTACCTTATTATTATGTCCATACGAGACTCGTTCGTCATGCACTAGCGACGATACAGAATTTGTTTTTTCAGATTCCCAAGGCACGGTACTGCCGTGCCACACATCCAAGGAGTCCGTCGACGACTTCTTTGTGTCGATAGAACTTTTTCTGGACAGCGAATTTGTGGATCCGACGTAGTCTCGCTTCATATCTCGAACACCATTGCTGGATATGGAATCGCGTCTGTTGTAATTCACGATGTTGCTTCTGCTCAGGTTGGGGAAGGAGCCCATAGAGTGGCGTTTGTTGTGAAGTCTGTGAGTGGGGCTTGGTGTGTCACGCCGCGGTGGCGTCACGGAGGGGCTGTGTCGGTCACGCCGTAGGATACTTGGGAACGTCGACGGATGTTCCAGCTCGCGCGCCGGAGACAGCCCCAGTGAATCCCGTCGCCTGTTTCATCATAGTTATCGTTACACAATATACGATAAATACTATTTTTTTATAAATAATGTTTTAAATAAAATAATTAAAATACCTGATGATAAGCCCTCCATTTGTGGGTGAAGCTGAATCCCTGTAATATCCAGGCGTAGACTCTCTACTGTGAAGGTAAAGTGACGACCTATACGGCGTGCTGCAACGGCCATGCACTTCACAACGAGGGTCGTGCTCGACGATAGAGCTGACCACCGGAGAATGCCGACCCTCCCCCTCCAGATTCATGCTTCCAAACATTGAGTCCAACTGCCGCAGCGCCATGACTTTCTTCACAGCAGTCATCTTCACAGAACGTCAACACTCTTCCGTACGATATATTTTTAATTCACAATTTAAGACAACAAAGTTTCCGAAGCTCGATCGTGCGTAACGCGAGCGAATGAGTACATTAAATGACATGTATGTCCTCTAGGTATGCCGCGTCGCGACTGGACTGTTCGGACGGCATTGTGCGCAGAACGCTTACCGATGACTCATAAGAGGCATGCGCGCGAGCAACGAGACTACGATTATCTCCGTGTCCTACAATTATATGGTAGGTATAAATATAGGTGACAACGAGGTAAATAATGGTCCAGTAGGTACTCTGAGCGAGCCATCAATAATAAACAAGGACCTGATGGCATGTAGGCGTCGCTTCAAGTTCTCGCGAAGGTCGCCAAAGTACTTGCAATAAGACAAACGCATTAGCGTTTATTATAATTTGCGACGAAACTGGACATCAATAAAATTATATCGTGATTAAATTGTTAATTTGTTAATGAGATGAACCCACGCTCAGTGTTTATCCAATTAGTTAAAATATAAACAAGGTAGTTATTTTACGGTTGTATCTGCGCATGTAATTAACTAAATTAACTGATGTGGCAAATAAAGTTAACTCGCCGATTACTTGGTTCCATAAACGGTACCGATTCCCCGTTAATTGTACTGGCAGTTTAGATCCGGTTAGATAATAATTGAAAATAACAAGCGAACGATTCAAAACGGCAACCTCCTTGAAGGCAGAGGCCCAGCGTCGGTTGTTTCCTTTTGGCAAAACACCACGGTCTCACAATAGTAGGTCACAAAAGGTTAGCGATGCCGTAAGACATTCTCTATGCAAGCAAGCAGACTGCAATCTTTAAATAAGTTTCATATTTAAAACCGATATTCAAATGAACTTTCAAAATTGAGAAAAACTACTAATACAATATCAAAGATAATAAAGATATCAGTAACCACAGGTGTCAACATAAACAAATTTTAAAACAGGATAATAGGCAACTTGAGCTAGAAAAGCACACCGCACCTAAATAATAGAGCTATTTCACGTAACCGGTTATTTAAACTAAGCGCACAGTGCCCGCAACGCGCCGCATTGCAAAATTGCGCCAAAGCACATTAGGAGTCGCATCGGGCTGCGCCGCAACGCAGTCATTGTCTCGGACAGATTCAAATTTTAACTATATCACACATTTGGGCCGACCGGGCTACAATGCAAGGCACTGTAAACATTCTCCTATAATCGCTGCAGCGGGCTGCTGCGCAACGCATTTTATAGAGGATGAGTGGACTTTAAACACTGTTCCTCATACATCTTTACTGGTGACCCCGGACATGAATGTCAGCGCAGCCTTCGTGCAAACAATTCAGTGTGACGTCATCATCATCACTCCCGCAAGCTTTAGCGGCGAATCATCCAGTCAGTTAGCACCCACGCCTTCAACGGGTATCCTGACCACCAGCATGCAGCGTCCGCGCATACCTGGTCATTACCCTCAGCCTCATCAGCAACCTCGGCACAGCACACTGCACTTTCGGCCGGTCAACAAGCAGAGCACCCTTTCCTGGTCGACGCAGCAGCCAGCCTCAACCCGGCGCTGTACATCCGACGCCCTGGAATATAACGCAGCGCCACCCCGACTCACTGGGGACAACTCCGCAGACAGTTCCGACTCACCGTGAACTATACGGCAACCGGTTTCGACTCACTGGAACATCAGCTGGCCTGGCAAGCATCGCAAGATACAAGACTCAGTCCACTATCAACCTCCGGTCTCCGGAGGGGTGATGTAGCGGTATCTACAACGCCACATGCGAACATCGCGTCATACTGACGTCACGCAAATCCTGCATCTCGCAAGCAGAGTTTACCGCGCAATTAGCATAGATACAATTTCCCAACATCAATCGCTGGGCAATTGCCCGCCAGACACAACACCCGTCTGGTCGGAGGATCCTCCCTTTTCTATAGAGTATGAGTGAACTTTACACCCTGTTCCTCATACCTCTATAATTTCAATGCTAAAAAGTGCGGTGCGGCCGGCCTGTAGTGTGCGATACGTACACAGATAAACACATGCCTTCTTCCCATGGGGGATGGCGGAAACTACAGAACGCCATCTGCTAAGAGCCTTACATACTCCTTTTCCTTAGTTTACGTTCATACATCTGAGCGGCGATTCTCGTTATTTTAAGAACGGTCACAGTCTGATCTCAGTCTCAATCTGTCAAAAATACCTCTAATTCCCTTACACTTTTGACAAGTTTTTGACATTGATTGTAGCTGAGATGAGATTGTGACTACATTTTGAACATTTTTAATTATGAGAATTTGCCTTCTGGTCATACTTGCACGCCGGTTGCAAATGCTACGCACCTGACCCTTCTGAAGAACATCATCAATAAGGTGTCATGTCCTTCGAGGGCGTCCTCTGCCGGCACTCACATCTGCCTTGTAAACACCTTTTGTTAGTATGCGATACTTAGTTCGTACAAAATGTTCGAAATTGACACAGGAGGATTTTTGCAATGCGGCATGGCCCGGCAAAATATACACTACGCTTTATATAACCTTTTCAAATAATGGCAATATAATTAAGAATTTCAGTCAATTTTGTAAAAAAATGAAGATATTTGCAAGGTACAAATAATCAAAGGTAAAACTAGACAGGAAAATATATACGAGTCGAAGACGTCGAAGGCGTGTAGTCATTTTCCGGCTCTTAATAATTTCCGACAAAACGTATTTATACCACTGCTGTACATCTTATTCCCGTAGAATAACTTCACATCAAGCCTTTGTATTTGTTTGGGGATTCTACTGTACTACCAGCCTGCTGAATAAATACGATGCTATACAGCTTAAGTAAAACAGAATAGCCCTTGAACAGATGTTATACAACATCCAGGCTGTTAAAAGTGTAATAAATCAGCTTAAATGCAAGTTAGATGGTAACGATAATTGTATCAAAGGATTTTGACAATTTATACCTAGAAATAATAGGTATCAAGTAGCCACTTTTACGTATGGGACACAAAATTGGCGTAACGCGTGGGCCAGCCGAATGTAGAAAACATCTAAAAAGCTAAACAAGATTACGAAGTCGTTCAATAACTTTTCTAAAACACCAAATTCTTGTTCATAAATCTTGCGGATAACAGAATAATAACTATAATACGAACATCTATCGACAATATATGGAATAGAGACGAAACGATGGCTTAACCGGACATGTCCAGAATATTTAAACGGTCATAAACCCTTTAAATTATTTTATAGTTTTAGCAATAATACCTATAATATAGTATACTTTGCTATAGCGATTCAACCATCTTGATTTCGTGGGGCACTCCAGAGGTTACCTATGTACTTAACATAGATGATAGAATTTATAGATGATAGAATTTATATGTGTAGTGTAGTAAAAAACAGATAAATGTATTTGAGCAATAACAAGTTTCGTCGAGAGGATCCGGCAATTGGGACTCGAGGTGGCCTTGCACAAGTCTGAGGCCATGTGTTTTCATGGTCCTCGGGACGCGCCACCGTCGGGTTCACAAATAACGGCAGGCCCTCCTGCCGTTATTTGATGTGAACCCCTGTTCACATCGGCGTCGAGCTGACGATGAAGTACCTGGGACTCGTCCACGACAGCCGGTGGAACTTTGTGGAGCATTTCCGACGTTTGGCTCCAAGACTGGACGGGCCGGGGCTGCCTTGAGGCGGCTCCTGCCCAATCTAGGAGGACCAAACGCCTCCTGCCGGAGGCTTTATGCGTGCGGGTCGTGCGGTCCATGGCCCTTTAAGGGTCACCGGTATGGGCGCGTCCCAAAAGGTCATGGCTGTCCGGCTGGTCCGAGGATACCGCACGGTCTCCGCTGAGGCGGCGACCCTCCTTGCCGGATTGCCGCCATGGGATCTGGAGGCCAAAGTCCTCGCCCACACATGGGAGTGGCGAGAGGAGGCATAACGCCGGGGCGTAACTCCGCTGCCGCGAGAAATCACGGTACAGCGGACAGAGCTCCGGCGGGATCTCATAGCGGCATGGCGACAGTCGAGCTCACATTCCACATATAAAGAACCTCGTGTGCTAGGTCAAGATATTTGATTTGTTTATCTTTCTCAGCTTTCACGAGGTTCCCGTCATGTGGAATGGTAACATCGACAATCATTGCGTGGCGCGCTAATCGATCTATCACCACTATATCAGGCTTATTGGCGACAATAGTCCTGTCCGTAATGATAGACCGATCCCAGTACAACGTGACATGGTCATTTTCAAGAACTGGGTCGGGCACATACTTGTAATACGGTACCTCAGAATCCACAAGTTTATATTTCAAAGCAAGTTGCTGGTGAATGGTGTGGTTTGCTTGTGCTTGGGCTTGGTTATGCCTGTGCAAGTACTAGCCGTTAGCCAAACGAGAACAACCAGAGATAATATGTTTGATGGACTCACCCGGACGGTGGCATGCCCGACATACGTCAACCGTCCCGTCCTTGATAGTATGTCTCCGGTAATTATTCGTCAATAATTATAGAAGACACAAAAACACACTACAAAGTGAAAAATAACTTTAATTTCGGAAGTCAGTGGCAAACAACGAAAATGCGAACCCAACGGAACCGACTTCCGAAATAAATGTAATTTTTCACTTTGTAGTGTCTTTTTTGGAAGTCAGTTGTTTTTTTTTAGCAAAAAAGTTTTTTTCAACCAATTCTCATTGTATACTAATCTAATGGGAAAACCTACTTAAGTATTCTCGATTGATTTCTAGCTTGCCCACCATTTATTTCCATCTATGAATTACAATATGATAATAAATGAAAACACTAGCAATAATAATGCATAAGAGTATTTTGGAACTATCAAATAAACATCAAAATTAAAATGGTGATTTTTTCAAACAAACTAAACAGTAGTTGTGGGCCGACTATGGGATTTGCCGATCTTTGACTAACTATAGTGACTAAACCATTGAATATAATTGATTGTATTTTCGTATGCAGACTGGGATCATCATTAGATATCCGAAGTTTAAATTATTTTTGTATCGTCGTCTCCACCTTGTGTAAAATCGACAGTGCGCTGGATACTAAATAAATACTTGCGAATTACAACAAGAAAAGTAATTTAGTCGATGCACAAACCAAGTCTGTTCTCAGTTCAACGTATAAAAAAGAACAAAGTTCATGATGTCAGCCTGTGTCACAATAAACATATTGTCCCAGTACTAAAGACAAGACTGTCCTTGACAATATACTGCAGTTCATACGAATGACACAAAGAGTTAATTAATTTTAGAAATGATGAATAAACAATCCTGGTCTAGTCAGCCTACATGTATAATTTGTTCTAGTTTATATATATATATATATAGTATACGCTTTAGTAAGTCAAACAAAGTAAATTAATAAAAAAATATTTAGGTACATAACACTTGTCTCTGGTTCTCTGGCTCTAGATATTATATATTAACTATCGTAACCGATCAAGGTTATCGAGGTATTCCATTCAAGTAAAAAAGGTTGAAAGAAGGCATTTTACAATATAAATCCTTACTAGCTAAATACATACAAAGTTCATTCACAAAGAATTCAGAAAAGAGACCTTGTATTTTCATACTATACCAAAAAGATTACCGCAAAACAGCAGCGGCGTCAACCCGTGTCTATTATACGTGTATAAACTCCTAACGAACCTTAAACACAGGGGCGAAATAAGAGTAAATAAAACTTCCAAATTTCCATTAAAGTGTCACGTTTATCCTACCCACCTCATGGTAACTCAAGATTTTTATCCAGAGGCATTATTTATGTGATTGCGCGTTTTAAGCATTTCGAGTGGGCGCAAAATAATCCAATCCAGTACGTATGAAGGTCATAATTACAGTGTAGCAATAAATAAGAACAGTCGGAACGCTTTATGATTGAACTAGTAAATAAATTATATACTAACTAACAGACGGGTAGGCGGCTAAAGGTATTGAAAGATATGTTTCAGCACTACTTATTTGTAATCTACTTGTCATCAGCTAAGTAGAAGCAAGTTATGCAGAATTAGTATGTCACTTGTACTTTTATCTATTGCGGTAAGCGCCGCTTTTATTACTGACAGAATTTAGTTTTGATTAGCTGGGTAGTCTTAAGTCAAGTCATTTTCCATTGTATATGAATGTGAGATATTTGTGGACGTAGCTGAAATAGACAGGCGGCTATTGTAGTTTTTTTTAATATTCAGCCGGCCAATAAAGCCGTCTGTTCTTCATTTGTATCCAGTACATTTTTGGGTATTGGTGGAATTTGATTACAGATTATTGTAACGAGACGTATTCCTCAATTATGTCCTACAATCTGCGGTAGTTTATCAGATTCTTATTATTCTTAATGAGTCATTTACTCATTAAGAATAATAAGAATCTGCAATCCCAAGTGGTTTAATCATTATTAAACCACTTGGGATTGCAACATCGCAAGGAAGCAACAGTCACTACGTAGAGTATTTATTCCGTTCCCCAACTCAGCACGACTGATAGTTGCCGCGGTAGCCTCATTTTGTTTTAGAAGGAAGACGAACGCATTAAAATCAAGCTATCACTCTCTCCCCAGCACCTAAGTAACCCATCATTAAAAACCAGCCGCTCATAGAGAAAGATTTTGTTGTAACATACCTGAAGAGAGCTTTGTTCGGAAATCCATACTATTATTATACATTCAAAATTAACTTTCTATATATGTTACCTTTTCACGCCGGCAAGGAAATAGATGGCATCCAGTGGAAGTACAAAGGCTAATTTATGTTTAAATTTAAGCCGCGTGCAGAAGCTAGTATATATGTTACAGTAAGTATGATTAATTGAAATTGAATTATTAATACTTATCCATCATTATTAATAATTACCTCATGATTTGGTAAAAGTGAATATAAAATTGAAATTCATCACTTTTAGCATTAGTTAATAATAATTCATTAAGTATGTACTCTCGTCGATAAAAGTATTAAAATAAAACTCGGAAGTTATTTGTCCAGTAGGTATTTATTTATAATACCACAGTACTTACAAATAGATCAATAAGAAAACCATACTTTGTTCCCGGCTTGTATAAGTTACTATCAGTTACAAACATAATAACACCGATTTTGCCTTGGCTCGATCTACTTCTGGTACCCGTACCCTAACACAAATTTTGTGTTGGATCATTTTAACATTTTTTCAGCTTGCTTCTGGAGACTCTTGCAAAACCTCGCACTTCTTGATTTTTTTGGAAGCTGTGGCTATTGATGAGACAGCCTAATAAAGAATAATGATTTCTTTCCTATTCACATTTTCTTTGGAATCTTCCTTATTTTCGTTTTTTTTTTTTAAATTACATTTATCGGTACTAAGGTTACATTATTAATAATCACCGATAAATGTGATTAATTTATTACTTTTACCTCGACTTCGGTAATTATTAATAATGATAGACAATTATTAATAATTTTCAATTAATCACCCTTATCTTAACATATATAAGAACTAGCTGCGCCCCGCGGTTTCGCCCGCATAAGTTCCGTTCGATCCCGTGGGAATATCGGGATAAAAAGTATCCTATGTGTTAATCCTGCTTATAAACTATATGTGTGCCAAATTTCATCCAAAGCCGTTCAGTAGTTTTGGCGTGAAAGAGTAACAAACATCCATTCATTCATCCATCCATCCATACAAACTTTCGCGTTTATAATATTAGTAGAAGTAGAATTGTAAAATGTATCCACTTCAAGATTGTTGAGATATTGTAAATACAAGTGAATATTCTATACGTATAATTATATAGTCGATACATTGTTCAATCCCCACGTGCACCCGTTCCTATTGTCTCCTAATTTACACTCACACGGATCACTTATTATGCACTGATCTATTATATAATTTCTGTTTTCATAGCATCACTTTAATAACTACAAGAGCCTACTGTGACCTGCGTGAACAATATAATAATGGATTCGGGATGTTGATGACGCTTCCGCCCTTCGCAGATGTTCGCGGAAGTCCGTGTTGACGATTTCCATGACTTTATGAGGAAGAGAACAGCCGCGTGGGATGCTGTGGCCTTTTTGTGGGGAGGTGATGCACGCAAGGAAAGGCGGCGGAGAGGGAAAGAAAGCATACCTCTCATTCCACCCGCACCAGAAGAGCTGCCGGCCGTCGAAGGGCCCTTAAAGATCTCCGGCCACCATAAGAACGGCCTGCGGGCGAAGAAATTGGGGCCGTGTCGTCACTCGAAAGTCAGGCTCAAAAAGATGGCACGCAGTATGCGCGCCACTGGAACGACGTGCGGATGTGGGATCGGCCGCACTTGGTGATGAGGCCCGCTAGGCATGGCGGGCTGATACCAATCGCGGGTGCAGCGAATGCACAACTATTCCGAGTCATGGTACTAGAAGGAACAGTGGGGCTGTAATCGGTAGGAGTCCGATAAAAAAGGAAGAGAACAGCGTCAATAATATGTTGGTTGCGCGGAAGCTCCAACAGCATCCTGAAAACTTTATTAGACAAAGTGGACAGTCCCTTTATAAGGCACTGGGTACGGAGGCACGTGCCAGCGTGTGTGCCACATCATTTTTTGTTTATTTTTTTTTTAGTCTGGGAAGGTTTACTAACATAGTTTTTAAGTCAATTTTACTAATACTATATGGATTGTGAGTACTTATAGTCCGAAATAAAGAATATATTATTATGTTTCCTGTTATCGGCGTCAGAGCAATGTGTTGCTCATACATGATTTATAGTTGAAGCACTTCGTAAACATATATAAAAACCATAGCAAAAACTAAGGTTCATTGTGATGAATATTCATTCAAATCCATTGTGTAGTTTAGAAGATCTCAAGTGGTCACACAGACACACAAAAAGTGACTTTGTTGTATACTATTTATAGTTCATTTACAAATACCGTATTTAAGCCGAGACGAATATGGTGACCAACATAGGTGTGTACTTTTTTTCACATAGGTACCAGAATAGGTCTGAAATCGGCTCTGCGCCTTGAGCACGCATGGTCATCAATGCATGAGCATTAAATCCATAGCAGTTTTCGACCATCTGCAATACGTAAACCTATGAAACAGTAATAAGCTTTTATTCGGACAAGGTTACAAATATACATAGGTGTCAAATATACATAGGTTACAAATATACATAGGTTACACATTTATAATTTTTTTTTATATTCTATATCACATGTTCACTTGTTTGGTTTAGTTAAGTGTCTAGCTTAATTAGTTAATTTTGATTATTTATTTTTCTGTCTCAATAACCTTTTCTGTTTGCCTATCAATGTCAAAGGCCTCCTCCAACTGCCTCCAGATTTCTGTCACCAGCTGTTCCTGTTCATGTGCCACCCGCTCTAGCTCTATTTTCATCTACCCAAGTTCGCAAAGGTCTACCTTGTTTCCTTTCCATGTGTCCTGTATACCACAGCATTAAGTCTTCCGCAGCCTACCGCGACGCGACTCTAGTATTTTAATGATTACTTCGTGGAAATTGTTCTACTAGAATCGCGTCGCACCGTCGCGTCGCGTCTCTCCGAGAGCCTTTAATGTTTTGCTCCATTTTTACTTTCTCCTGGTTGTATTGCATTATCAACCTATAATATTCCCACTGTTGGGACACATGGCATGTGAGAGGAAGTAGGCCGTAATCCACCACGCGGGCCCAGTGCGGATTGGTAGATGTCACATTTCTTAGAATTTTTGCTTCGACATGCCGGTTTCCTTACGATGTTTTCCTTCACCGTTTTGAGAGCAGTGGTGATGAAATAATTTACACAAAGTAAAGCGCCTGCTTGGGTTCGAACCCACGACCTACGATTCGTAAGTCGCTGCTACTACCACTGGGCCACCACTGCTCCTGGTTGTATGCCCAACCCATTTATATTTAAGTTTATTTATGGTAACTGTGACCACATGAATCAGTATGCAGCTATTAATTGATTAAATAATGTATCTGCGACTACAATTTCATTTACAATGTATCTAATTAATTAAAAGGGCGGAGCGAGCTCTTTGCTCAAGCAAAAATTACAATCTTGGTCGTTAATAGCTTGGAATATTTCATCTGGTAAAAAATCACTAGCAATTTGCGACGACGCGACGGGTATTTCTGGGTTGGCTACAGTGTAGACATGTTTTCATGAAATTGTAAAAAAAAAATCATAGCTATGCAAGCCAATAATTAGATTACAAACTAATTTTAGTCATTCGAAAGGGCGGTATTTGTTGCAAAATTCTTATCAAAGAAACTTCGTGCTTGCATGCCAGCTTTGAAATGCTCTGTTCAATCTACTCTTTGCTAAAATGCTCGTCGACAAATGCTTACGGTGTCGATGAACATGAAGCGTGCAACAAATTAACTTTAGTAAAAACCTAAATTCAAGAATAAGAAGGGCAGTTGTGCCATTTTTTGCCCACATGGGTATAATTCTCCTACATTTTAGTCATTGGCATAGCACAATCGAACTCAAATTCATAAACAGTCTAAATCCACTCACTTCCGATTCCATCAAGTAATGGTTAACGTGGCCAGGAGGCTTCGCCGATGACAATTATGCGATAACAATTTAATGAGTGATGTTTTCAAGCGATAGAAAGAAAATAAAGAGACTAACGAACATTGTTTTTACGAGTAAACGCAAGTTGCGACAGTACTGTACACCAATTAATGACAAAAAGAAGTAAGTTAATAGCTTAGGAAAGTAATTGCTAATACCAAAAGACATGTGAAATTCTAATCACGCTGTGATTAATGTACTGAGACGGTGTGGTCGGATCAGCAGTTTATGTGGGCAATATTATTTTTTTAATCGTAAAGCGTAGCAACAATTATCTGCATAAATATTGACACAATATTGATAAGGCTTATTTTAGTGACGTTTAAACGTCAAAAATGTACGGTTAAACAGTCGCTAGTCACTACTTAACTTTAAGCGACGTTTATGTTTTTTTTTTCTTATGTAAAGGGCTTATAACTTCGAAATTATTAGCGTTTTTAATTATTTAAGTTATCCAAGTTATTTTCTGCGCACTATCTTTAAGCGAAGCTTTCAAATGAAATGACATCGTAAGAATATATAATATAAGCAATTGCTTTAATAATCTCATCGTAATATCTCATGATGTTTTACTATTGGATCAAAATCGCAAAGAAATTACACTACGAAATCTGGAGAATCAGTAAAATGTTATTTTCCAACTTCATATATCGCCTAAGTTAAATAAAAGACTTAATAATAGCGTCTGAGAACTATGAGACGGACAGCGTCAATTCATACGTGTTCCGACCTAGAAAATCTTTAAAAAATATTTCTATTTGGACCGTGAACGCTGCCTTTCAACGAGAAATCTCGTTAAATGTAAAAATTTACTGCATCGTAATATTAAGACTATTTATTTTAATTCTTGATGAAAGACATTAGACGCTTCGCTTTCATTTTGTATTTGCAAAACTTAACAATTCGGTTTATGGAATACACAACGTCATTCCTCCATTAAATGATGTAGGTATAGGATTTTATAAGAATCATTATGAAACGGGCACCAGTGTTCGATGTTACGTAAAGCTTAACTTTTTTGTAACATCAGTCATTTCGCTTATAAGGCAAGACGTGTTTTGACATTTATACATAGCATCAATTAAAACCAATAGCCAAGGCTACATACAATAAAACGCGGTTAATGTTCCAAAAGTTACATAAAAAATATTCTTACGTTTTTCGGGTCTCCCATTTCCGGCGATTCGATAATTTCGTTTTTCCTGAAACGATAAATTTAAAACCTGAGGTAAGTATGTTACACGACGATGCACTCACTTGATTTCGGTTTCATACACTAGATTCAATTCAAACGGATAACACTAGACTACTTTACATATTACATTGTAATTTATCGGCTCGTTAGAGAAAACAGCTCAAGAGCAGTTGGCGACCAAACATTCAGAACAAATTGCTTGCTCGCTCTACCGATGAAAGTACACCACTCCGTAAGAAAAATGATTACTGTCTGCTGCTTCGTGCATGCATTGCATACTAGTAACCATCTACTATCAATTACAAACATTATATCTTTTATAAGCGATTTTTCGCATTTTTCAATATACATATATCTAAGTCAACTAAGATAAATAACTGATTATATATTTTAGAATAAACTAAGCAGCTAATTCTCTAAATAGGTGAGAAATTACCTGATAAATGGTGCCTGCTCTCGACCTTTATCGGGAGTGATCTGTTGTGGATTCTTGACAGCTGACGGAAAAGCTGATGCAACATCTTCTATTTGCTCCATCCTGAAAGTAAATGAAAGTAAATGCATAAATAATTCGAAAGATTCTATAAAATAACTGTTAATATCCAATTCAGTTTAAATATATTTACATTTTCTGTTGCCTCAAGTCTGAAGAGCAGAGATTGCGAAGATAATCATCGCACTCGCGTTGTTTTTGGATTTGATATTCTTTAAGTAGTTCCCTTCTAAAATCTCCATCGGCGCCCGGCAACATTGCCGCTTCAGCCTGCTGCGGCGTGCGCTCCGCGAGTGATGAGCGTTCAGTCGACGCTGCCGTGTTTGATATCGACGTAGAGGCTGAGTAATCTTGTCCCCTGTGCTCGGGAGTAGTGGCGTTCGACGCGCCGATGCTACTATCATTCGTTTTCGTAGAAGCCGTAAACTCACCGATGGGTTTCAACGTCGCCTCATCAATTGTCTTCAGGGACTCGTTCAGTCCATTGAAAATACTCTCGGCATTTTTACTATCAAATAATCTATCCACAGACGTGTTCATCAGTCTGCTGCCTTTAATTCCAGTAAGATGAAATCCAGCAAAACAAGAAGACGAAGGCCCATAATCGATTGCTGAGAGAGCCATAACAGCGGGATGTCGTGGAGCGCCGTCAGGAAGCGGACGCAATGATCTCGTCATAGCGTCGGCAGCCGAGCGCGGTCTCCTAAAGGGCATCGCCAAATGAGGGAACGTGCGCGGCTTTATCGGCGTGACAAGCATGTGCTCCGTCCACGAGGTGTGCAAAGATGGACGCTCCAACTTCTCCACGTCTACATTCAACATTCTCTGCTCAAATGGAACACTAAATGTCTCAGCTGGAATAGATTGCAGCCACGACAGCAAGCTTAGATCGGATTCATCAAAACCAGAACCGTCGAGTAACCTCGAAAAATTAACTTCATTCGATTGAGCTTCCTTGGACCCTGTGGCTTTCGCCTGGCAGTAGTTAACACATGACTCATATAATATTCCCTTAATAAGTAGTTGCATTAATCGATCATTTTTTGCACATTTAGACACCGACCCGCTGGACTTTTTGTCACAAGGCAAGAATTGTTCTACGAGAGGGTATACCTCTCTGAAGCACTGAACGCGTGCATTGCTGGGATTCCATTTCTTAAACTGCGCATGATCAGTAATACTTGGTAAAGTCAACAATAAACATAGATTTGAGTATTCTTCTTTCGAGGGTGCTAGCTTCTCTAGATCGCTAAGGACTTTCACAACTTCATCTACTATATTTTCAACATTATTATAAGCTTTAATTTCAGATCTTATACATAACAATTCAATATACTTATGCCTTAGAATAGCGTAATTAAATTTGTCAGCTTCAAAAGCTTTGAGTGCGCTGAGTGGTTGAATAAATTCCAGTACGTCATCCCACTGTCCGTCGAGGATGAGTTGACGTAGAAACAATACGTCATCAGCAAAATTGCCATTAATGACACCGGTTTCACGCTCCAGCGATAGTTGAGTAATGTGCAGGTCGCGGTTGTGTAGAAACTCTAGGGCCAGCCGTACTACGTCATCCTCGCGTAGGTTTAGGTGGGTTGACGGCATTCTGATAACCAACTGCCTTATATCTGGAACAAACGGATAATTTAAATAACTAAGTTTTATACAAGGCAAACGTCAACAAAATCAGTTATGCCATGATCGTAAAGTCTACTGAATTTGAAATTATTTTTATTGACAGTCCAGAGCGGTTGCTCTACACTATGGTACCTACTTTTAATGTACCGATGCTAAAACATAATATAGTTACGATATATCGACGAAAAAATACATAATATCATATCTGAATACTCTTCTATCGATTTTAATATGGCAAATATTAATGGCTTAATTTTACAAAGTCACATTATTAGACTTGTTTAGCTGGCAATTTCGATTTGTCGCTTATAAAAGTCAATTGATAAATAGATCTAGTCACCCTGTAAAATGACAACTTTCTTAGCGCGATTTGAAACTGATAATTAAACTAACGAAACATAGAAATTTAACGCCCCACTCCTAGTCACAATTACTGTAATAGTTAGCCTGTAATAGTTTCGAAGATAGGTGGTATGTGTGTAAATACCACCTATCATCGAAAACTTACCGTGTGCTTTCCAATTATGTTGGGGTTGGCTTCCTATCTAACCGAATGCAGCTGAATATCAGTATTTATTTAAATACTAACAAACACAGTTACTACATAACACAACACCATTGTCCGGCTTTTTGGCTTTTGACTAAGGACAGTAAAATATTTACAAATTACAACCGGGACCACGTGCTTTGCGAGACACAGAGTGGTCTCGATATGCAATGGTTGGTCACCTAGCCACGAATCAACCTCGGCAAGCGTAGCTTAACGTTCGATCGATCTGTGCAGCTGTTTTATCATCGAGCCACGCTCATCTTCGAAAACTTATCAACTTACTTTAAATCACTTAATTTATATGCTCCACTTTTAAGGACAAGCGGCTGATAATTTATCCATGTCTGTTGTACAGAAACTGGTATATAATATATACGAAAGCTAACACAGCTACACAAAACGTCTTCTACCACTTTTAAAAGTTTTATACAGTTCTACTCTAAAAGTAAGATTTACCTACATTAGTTGACAGCGCGTGTAAGACACATTGCTGACGCGTCGTTGTATAGTTTAGACCACTCTAGGTATAAACGGTATAGAGTTCACTATACTTCAGTTCACTTTAGTTCAGTTTTACTTTCTTTTAATGTTGGGCCGTTAAGGTGTGCGACAGCTAAAATATGGCCGCCATAGAACCAATTCAATTCGGGTCGACAGCTCAACACACTCCTCTCGATAAAAGGAAAACAGAATATTAAAAAGTAGGCTTCTAACATTAAAATCAAGCGAAAGGTTTTTATTTGATCAATTAACAATTTATTGCCACTAGACCCGTTTATGAAGGCGTGGGGCTCAATAACAGGATTTTTTGCTTTAATAGGGTTCAATATTTTTACATTATTTCTGAATTACTAAACTGACTGAACTGAGCTATTATAAGCACACAGTGCCCTTCAAACAGAAGTAGCTTTGCATAGAAAATAAAAATGAAACTAAAATCTCTATATCAATAAAACAATAGAAATTGTAAAACATAATGATTAGACTAATGGATGCGGGGCAGAACAAATCCGTCACTGGTCTATGATGGCCTGATTTAATAGCTCAGAAAAACAAACATAAGCTGTTTCATTTATAAAAGTACAAGAATATCACTTTGAATTAGCTTAAGGAAAGAAAAAAGTTTAAGCTTATTCGCTTAAAGGACGAGGCGATCAAACGGCAGCCAATGATGGCATCACCCTGCGACAAAGCCCATAAGCAATACGGCTTCCAAAACCACTACAATATAGTGCTCAAAGAGGAGCAGTGCGACCACTCAGGCCCGAAGGAGCTGAGAGTCTACACTGACGGATCAAAGACCGACTGCGGAACTGGAGTCGGAGTTTTCTCACACGACCTTAACATAAACATATCCAGCCCGCTAGGAATGCTCAACACGGTCTACCAAGCAGAGTGTGTGGGTATAATACAAGCGGCCCATGCCATAGCAGCCATGGGAGTTACAGACACTCATGTTCGTATACTCTCTGACAGCGCCTCAGTCCTCCAATCCCTAAAGAAGGGATGCATCACATCAAATCTAATACTAGAATGTCACAAGGCGCTTGAACAGGTAACTGTATCGAACCGCAACACAGTGACACTACAATGGATAAAAGGACACAGTGGATCACTAGGTAACGACGCGGCTGACGAGCTGGCCAGAAGGGCATCCAGCACGTCAGTCTATGGACCGGAACCAGTCGTGCCCATCTCCTTCAATCAATTATGCAGGTGGCTACAGAAGCACACCCACACACAAGCCGAGAACTGGTGGTCCTCGTCACCGGGCTGTAGGCAGTCCAAGGAAGCCATGCCATCATTAGATGGCTGGATTATTACGCCTGGACAGGAAAGGTCTGCGCCTGATTGCGGGGACCATCACGGGACACTGCTCACTAAACAAACACTTCCACACGATAGGCATAACGGACAGCCCCCTGTGCAGGGCTTGCTTGGAGGCTGATGAGACCGTCGCGCATGTGCTCTTTGAGTGCACAGGCGTCACCCAGATTAGGTCGGAAACCCTCGGAACACCCAAATCTTACACAGATGTTCTCAACAGACCAGGAGACTTAATAAGCTTCTGGAGGAAGGTGGGCTGGTTGGAATAACCACCGACGGCCGCCATGGCCCACGCACAATGGTCCACTTGAAGGACTAAGTGCGGAAACCAAACCCGTAACATAGAACATAGAACATCACTTTGAATTCAATTTACAATACTCTATTTAAAAAATAATCAGCACAAATAGAGTTCTAATCCATTCACCGGACTTGTTCCAACATTTAAGGCACTCTTCGACACTCTTAATTTGTATGCAACTCACTAAATGTAACACTGATACAATAGATTAATTGGAGTAAGCGGACGAAATAGGCACAGACCTGCTTTACTGGACTTCCTGTACATGATTGCTTATAAATAATTGTATGAAAGTATCAAGAATTGCAACCACACTGGGCCTGTGATTTTAATTAACATTTATTACTAAAAAACTTGTTTATTTATTGTTTTAGTTTGCAATTTATGTTAGTTTTTAATTTGCAGTAAAATATTGGGTACTATGACATTTATTTATATTAAATCAAAGTGTATTTTTATTGTGCACTATCCATGGTTAGTTCAGTGTTATTGAAATCAAATAAGATCTCGGCAATCTTATCTAAACTCCAGAAAGATTAATTGTGTGACAGTTTTCAGTGAATGATAAGGATTTGTTTCAGTGTTGGTCTTATTTGTAGATTTCTATTTATTTTATAAATGAAAGATTTTTCTTGTCTATCTGTGTAACCCTTATGTTCTATGTTAGAGGGTTTAGTTTCCGCACTTAGTCCTTCAGGTGGATCATTGTGTGTGGACTGTGGTAATTCCAGCCTAGCTACCCCCAGAAGTTGATTACATTTCCTGGTATGTTAAGAACATCTGTGTATGATCTAGGTGCCCCGAGGATTTCTGTCCTAATCTGGGTGACGCCTACATTCAACGAGCACATATGTAACAATTTCCTGTGCCTCCATGCAAGTCCTGCATAGAGGACTGTCCGTTTTGCCTATTGTGTGGAAGAGTTCTGTGTGACCTCATTGATCTTCCAAACTCTGTAATTTGATGCAGTTTTCACCTTTATTTAGAAAATTGATTCGGAAAGGTTTATGTGAACTATACATTAATTTAATAAAGAAATCTTGATATTTTGTCAAATGGTAAAAATGGTGCCAAACCGGGGTTGCTAGTTAAACAATAAGTTTTTGTAGTAGAATGAAATACTAAAAATACTTTATAATTTTAAGAAATGAGGACAGTAGGTGCATTGATATGTGGATGGCTAACATAGTATGGAATGACCAAAGAAACAAGATATGGTTAGACAAAGAGTATAAGAGAGTGGATAAAGAGATTGCAGCTGCAAGGAATGTGTGGAAGAAGATATGTTGCGCTGATGCTGACGCCAAATAAATTGAGATATGGCTAGAGGATGGAGTCGATTGGTGCATTAAAATTGTATAAGTTTATTCATTGTTCATAGTTTTAATATGTTTGAATTGAGTTACTGTTGCTAGAGTTATTACTAACATTAAGCATAACTGCATCTTTCTAAATCCCAGTGATATGAGAAAATATTAAGTTCTATTTTGAGAACTTCAAAGATGAACACTTATTATTATTGTTTCAATTTTGAATGACTCATTTATTTACATGTCACCAAGGCATGTTATCTATTTTTCAGAAAAAACTTTACAGCTAGTATTAATTTTTTTATAAGTACTCAATTTTCTAGACTTCTCTGAAAACTTTTACAAAGACTAAAATTGTTGTTTCTTGTTAGTTGAGCTTAGTTATATTATTATCATTAAAACAGGCATAACAATGATACTATACCATTTAAATACACAAATTTGAATCAAGTTGTGAGACTAGAATGTTTGCCACAATAGCAATAAAGCCTGTATCTATTTTATTAGAAAGATTAATTTAATAATACGATACTTTCACACACGGTATGCTTGTGTGCGTAATTTATGCTCCTGCAAGGGGAAAGCCTGATGTGTTGCCTAGTGAAAATTATTGGTGCATCTCTGACATAGCACATACCACTAAGTGAAAACTATGATAGCCCCAATTTAATGTATTCTTTTCCTCACCTCACAGTATTTGCCGCAATGATTCAAAATTCGAAACAGCCATTTTAGTACGAACAATCCCAAAACAACTAAACCACCTACACAGTTTTTGATTACCATAAAAGCCTTCACCGGATAGTGGCAGTAGATCATAAACAAAATTATTAATCACTTTCTAACTGGTCATCACATCAAAACACGATATTTTTTTACAGTTACAAGATTTATGATTATTTTAATTAAACTAGAAAACAACGTAGACAAAACCACTTTACCTCGATAATAATAAACTGATGACTGATACCACTTGAACAAATATTTCACAAATTTAATATCCTACATTTGTATTATCAAATAACGGAACAATAATGAGAAATTTATTCAATTTAATCCACATTTTTTAACGGGAGAGAGAGTAGTTACTTCACAGATTAGAATTGTTTAAAGATTTGTCTATGATTGCGTCAGTGACGTCTTGCTCAAAATTCTTGTCAAAATCAACTGGCATAGATAAAATATGTAAAAGTCCGCCCGCCGGCTGGACTGCTGTTTTTTTTCGGTGCGTAATTAAAAATTGCCCGTGTGGACCTGGGGCCTGAAAGCCAATTCTCGTAATTTAAAATATTCAAAATCTAGTCGCAGTGTCATCTCGGCGACAAACAAATGTCAAAAACTTGTGAAATGTAGGGAAATTAGAAGTTTTTTTGACAGATTGAGACTGAGATCAGACTGTGAACGTTCGTAAAATTACGAGAATTGCCCCTCTGGAGTCTGGACTAAGACAACTGCTAGTGTTGTTGCTCTATAAGTAACAAATATGAAAAAATAATTACGTCAATATCGTAAATACTGAGTCCACTCACGCAATCTTACACCCAACTAAGCCCAAGTTATCATCTACCTAGCCTTTTTGCCATCATAACCCACACACATGTATAGGCATGGCTTTCAGTCTAACCGGATACAGCTGTAAACCTATGAATACCGGTACTTCACACGGAGCAAATGACTATCTGACCATCACAACCGGATGCAGCGGAATACCTACTTTGGAATACCAGTATTTTACACAACCCAGTTACTTGATATCACAATATCCCGTAGTATGATCGGTTCTCAGACTTTCGGGCTCCCCGTGTCCGTATTGACTTGTCACCCATCCAGAGACCGACTTCGGAAAACGTAGCTTAACCGTTGATCGACGTTATTACTTAACCACGCGTCCCTTTAGCTTACCAGCCATCTGACTGAGAAACTAAAAGTGCTATCTAGGCCACACTGCGATTGATCGCGCGCGGTTTTTAGCCGGGACGATGTTGTGACATGGAACGTGCCGGTGGTTTTTTATCGTGATTAATTTTGAAACCGCGACTTGTTAGACGTTGACGTGACGCGTCTTGTTTGTCACGAAATACTTGGTTTGTACTTTCACGAAAGAACTCCCGCAGACGCGGCGCTACAGGCATACGACGAAGTCTTTAGGACTTCGTCGCATGCCTGTCTTTATTTATTCATTTATCTCAACATCATAATACAGGCACTGGGGGCTTACCACCAGCTCTTATAGCAGGGCAGAAGTGGAACTGCACTGCTTTTTTTTTCTATGACAAAGTACAAAAACGCAATGCAGTTCAACTTCTGCCCTGCTATAAGAGCTGGTGGTAAGCTCCCTGGATAAAAAATTCGCTAACTTATTAATAGAAAGGTGTGCTAGATAGGAGGGTTGTTGGATTGTTGCTAACTACCTATATAATAATAATTAGTTAAATTTATTGCCGCGTATTTCTTTCGTGTGGCGGACTCTACCCAATCTAGATCTATAGTAATAATAATAAATTGTATGATTGATATTGCATGTTTAGTATATTGATCGCATGGAAGTATGGCAGAGCAAGGAGCTTCACAAACGCTTTTATCGGGCCCTACATGGACCTGATGTAGATCTACTAGCGTCCGTAGCCTGGCTGCGTTTCAGTGGCCTCTATGGAGAAATCGAAGGTTTTGTCTGTGCAATTATGGACGAAAATATGATGACGAATAATTACCGGAGATTTTGTGAAAGACGGCACGGTTGACATCTGTCGGGCATGCCACCGGCCGGGAGAATCAATCAGGCATGTTATCTCCGGGTGTTCTCGGCTAGCTAACGGAAAGAACTTGCATAGACACAACCTTGTAGCCAGGATAATCCATCAGCAACTTTCTCTGAAATACAGCCTTGTGAAATCTGAGGTGCCTCACTACAGGTATGTGCCCGTCACAGTTCTCGAAAATGGAACTATCACATTGTACTGGGATCGATCAATCAACACTGACAGGACTATTGTTGCCAATAAGTCTGATATAGTGGTGGTGTATCGATCAGAGCGGCGCGCAATGATTGTTGACATAACCGTCCCGCATGATGAGAAACTCGTGAAGGCCGTGAAAGATAAACAAATCAAGTATCTTGACTTGGCTAGCGAGGTTGTCGAGATGTGGCATGTGGACTCAGCAATCAATGTGCTGATAGTCGTGACAGCTAATGGCTTAATAGCAGCCAAGAGCCTCGACCAACATCTGAGAAGGCTCTCGTTGGGCAGCTGGATCAAGGGCTTGATTCAGAAAGCAGTACTTCTGGACACGGCTCGCATCGTCAGGAGGTTCCTCTCTCTGGAGCCCTGACCGCCGGTAGCTTGGACCCTGTTCCCGATACCGGTGGGCTATTATTTTTTTATATTTTTAATGTTTTTTTATCTTTTTGTTTATAAAAATAATGAAAAATTTATTTATAAGATGAAATAAAGGAAATAATGAAATATATATGTATATTGTTACGAGCTTCGGGTTCGTGACAATAAAAACTGCCGATATAAATTACCAATAATTTAATTACCAACAACTCAAACGCACTAATTATAAAACACAATTCCACTTAAGTCGCACTTGAAAATCGCTTTCGATGTATCGCTTTTCCAACACGGTTCCGGTCGTTTTTTTTTTTAATAAATGGCATCTCGTAGTTGACTTTGAGAGGTCGTGACTACTTAACCGGACTGTCCTGTGGTTGCCTTAAGAAATCTTAAAGCCTCCAGCCAGGGCTGGAGAACTAATTAAAACTAAGCGACTGCACGCTAAGGGCACCCCCTGTGGCGTACGAACCTCGGCTTAGGGCGTCGCTGGGAGAGGGCAGCAAAGGGACAGGCTGGATCGAATTTATATTATTAGTGCTTTGATGAGCACGGCGTTTCCTAGGACTATCTCTGAGAAGAAAGGCCGAAACAAACTCAGAAGTCTCAGTCGAGGAGTTTAATAACCACCACTAAGGGAAAGGAACTTATGAGTGCCATGAAAGAGCTAAAGTGTGAAGCTATTTCTACCGGAAAACCAACTTATTGGCCAAGCGATCCGTGCAAAGTCCCAGACCTAATAGATTTTTTTATTACTAAAAATATAGCCACTAATTATTTGAGCATCGATGAATGCTTTGACATGAATTCCGACCACTCACCAATAATTTTATCACTATGGCATCGGATCCTACGCAAGAAAAGTCCTACACTTATAAATACTTATACAGACTGGGAAAGTTTCAGAATAGACTTAGATAATAATATAGAATTAAGAGTGCCATTGAAAACTCCAGAACAGCTGGATTTGGAATTGAGTACATTTACAACGAGTATACAACAAGCTGCCTGGAAAAACACCGGAAAATACACACCGTGTCAAAGCAACCGCCTACCCTGCAGGAATTAGGTGTCTTATAACTGAAAAGCGGAAACAAAGAAACAGATGGCATCAGACCAGATGTCCACAAGAAAAAGACTGCTGAACAACCTCACTAAGCGCCTTAAGAAAGAAATTCAATACTACAACGACTCCTTAACAAACAGCTACCTTTGCCAATTAACGAGTGATTCAAAAATTGGCTACTCGCTGTGGAAGGCTACGAAGCACCTGAAACGACCAATCATGCAAATTCCTCCTATCAAGGAAGAAAATGGAAAATGGGCAGTGACGGACGAACAAAAAGCCTTAAGGTTCGCTGACCATTTAGAACAAATATTCCAACCAAATGAAGCCCAGACTCACAATGCGAAGATAACTCTGGGTGTACAAAATAGTTTATATATTAAGTTGATTACCCCAAAAGAAGTATCTAGAAAAATTAAGTGTAATTTCAATCGGAGAAAATCCCCTGGTTACGACTTGATTACAGGAGAAGTTTTACAAAATCTCCCACGTAAAGCTCTAGTTAAGCTTACCACGATCATTAATGCTGCATTTCGGTTAAAACACGTTCCTGACATGTGGAAAGTAGCTGAAGTCATTATGATAGCAAAGCCTGGGAAGCCTCCTAATGTAACAACATCTTACAGGCCTATCTCACTGTTACTTGTGTTGTCAAAACTATTTGAGAAATTATTTCTAAAGAGATTGAAGCCTCATAATGAATCTGAAATAATCCCTGATTACCAGTTCGGATTTAGACAACAACATTCCGCGCTCGACCAAGTACACAGAATTACTAATCTTATTGAGAGAACACTAGAGGACAAGAAGGTGTGCTCCACGGTTTTCCTTGATGTTGCACAGGCGTTTGATAAAGTATGGCATGATGGCCTTATTTATAAACTAAGAACAAAGCTGCCTCAACAACTTTCAGACATCATAGAGTCCTTTATATCGAATAGATTGTTTAAAATAAGACAAAGAAATGTCTATTCAGACCTTAGGCAGATAAAAGCTGGAGTACCACAAGGTAGTGTCCCAGGTCCGGTCCTGTATCTTCTATACACCTGTGATATTCCTGAGCTAGAAAATAATTTCATTGCAACCTTTGCTGACACAGCTATCATGGCTGTTGGAAATAGACACGAGGAAGCCGTAGAAAAGGTTCAAGAGTCCATAAATCGTGTCTATGAGTGAACTGCAACATGGCGTATCAAACTCAATGAAAGCAAGTCTATCCACATTGACTTCACCAATAAAAAGCTACAATACTTCCCGGTATTCATGAATAATCAACAAATACCATACGCGAATACTGCTAAGTATCTTGGCATGACCCTGGATGCAAAACTGCGCTGGAAAGAGCATGTCAAAAAGAAAAGAACTGAATTAGATATTCGATAGAAATAAATGTATTGGTTACTTGGTAGACAGTCGCCATTGTCAATACCTAATACAATGTTGTTATATAAACAAGTCTTAAAACCGGTATGGACCTACGGTATTCAGCTGTGGGGTTGCACCAACCAAAGCAATCGTCAAATTATACAACGCTTCCAAAATAAAGTACTCAGGGATATAGTAAACGCGCCCTAGTATGTACATTAGAAACAGCGACCTTCACCGGGACCTCAAGATGGATGTCGTAAACATAGCTATACAAAAATATTATGCAGAAGCTCATGAACACCGACTTCATCATGACGTGAATGTCGAGGCGATCCAACTCCTTGACAACACTGAATTAGTGCGAAGATTAAAAAGGGTAAAACCTATTGCAGTGTAAGTAAACTCAAATTGTAGTGCAAGTGATGAATCTTATAAAGAACACGTGAAACAAGTGCCTTCCCCATAACTTATAGTGAAAAAAAATATTGGACGATTTCTTAATTATATAGTTACTTAGCAGTTTAAGTTATATTTAAATTACTTATTAGCTAATAGGCTAGATTGTAATGTAAATAAGGTGTCACCAATTGTGATACTTTATAAAAGGGGAAAAAAAAAGGTCGGGGAGTTTAAAGCTACAGGCTCAGCTACGGCGTGGGCTGGCACTTCAACGAGCAAGGGTCGGGGGGGAGGTTCCGGTCGTGGCCCACCCCGGCCTTATATAGTGCCGCAGATAGTTCTAGAACCTTCTATTGTAGAAATATCTAGAAGGTTTGAACCTTCTATCCTATATTCTGGGGCCGGTATGTACTTGAGTACATACCGGCCCCGACTGACCAGATGTCGATAGTTCTAGCATCGAAATTTCTAGAAGGATCTATTACCTTTGCTACCCGATACTAGATGGCGCTAGTGGTAAATTCGTTCTTTTACTCGATACTGGATGGCGCTAGTGGTAAATTAGTTCTGCTACTTGGTACTACATGGCGCTACTGGTAACTAATGTTACCATGTACCAGGCATGAATTGTGGCGCGCAACAATATATTATATCTATAACCGTTTTGCAACCAGTGCAAAATATAATTGTATTAATATCTTGTTCGTTTTCAGGATTTTCAAATCAAACTATTAATCATACTAACTTAACTTATGAAGTTACCTCAATATAAAAAATTCTGATGAAACACTACTAAAAAAAATCGTAACATCGAACTTAAAATTAGACAATTTTGAGTGGCCATTGTTGTTTACATCTTTGGCGAATTTTGAAACGCCGCCACACTTTAGAGGAGTAATAGTGTTCTGTGGTGTGGGTCATAGACTAATATAATATATATTGCTGTGGGTACTACTACTTAGTCTGTGTAGTGGGTGGGACCTTTTAATCTGTGGTCACAGTCTGTGGATAGAGGACTTGTGTTGTCGTTGTCGTACTTTTGCATTACAGTACAATTATTTGTAATATCAATTTCACTCTTTCTGCAGTAAATAATCAATTTACAAATGCCTGCAGCAAATTATGGATACGTTCTATCTGGTGCGGTTAAAGATGATTGTCCCATTTCCATCAAAAATGTTTGGCATCATAATCTGCATGAAGAGTTTCATATTATCAGACAGGTACATATATGTATAAATAAAACTGTATTCCCTAGAAATATGAATTCTTCCTTGATTTACATTTGTGCAACTTAGCTTATATTAGTAAGTAATTAAAAAAAGTGCAACTAATACCCACCCACCTTTATCACTAGATTGTGCAGAAATATCACTGGGTGGCCATGGACACCGAATTCCCTGGAGTAGTGGCAAGACCAATTGGGGAATTCAGGTCTACTGCCGACTATCAATATCAGCTGTTGAGGTATCCATTCACAATATAACTAATAAAACCTTGAAATAGTTTTGATGACAATATTGATTTTGATTGAGCCTTGTTACTAGTGTATTCGTAATACCTACGATTATGTTAATTTCAGTACACCACAGACTACCCTCTTAGTTAATATATTGTTTCCCTGTCTATCGGTGATGTCTTGTCAAGGCATTGCTATAAGCGATAAGACCACCGTTGTTGTATCCTGAATACTAATTGAGCTTTCTAGGGTTCTGTACCCAAAGGGTCACAATAAGACCCTATTATAGGCCTCTATCTTTGTTCTATGTTATGGGTTTGGTTTCCGCACTTAGTCCTTCAAGTGGGCCATTGTGTGTACTACTAAGCCTCTGCTGTCCACCTGTCTGTCAGTGGGCTGTATCTCATGAACCAACCGCAATAGGTTGACAGTTTAAGTTTTCACAAAATGTATATTTCTATTGCCGCAATAACATCAAATATTTTTTTCTTTCTTTCTTTTTCATCATTGGCATTCCAGTCACCCGCCCGCAACAAACCCCTGGCCAGGAGTATTGAAGTAGGTTTCCGCAGTTATTTTCCAGTCCAGTCTAACAGAGGTAGCTTGTAAATGTACTGTAGAATATTGTTCTATCAGTGACTGTCTCAGGTTCGCTTGAATGACCAGTACTGAACCAGCATGTGCACTACCATCGGGATGCGGGGAATGGTAAATGTTATAGCCTTTTATGCGGAACGAGCTTCTGGACGTCCCGTGCGACTCTGAAATTAGTACTGCGTCTAGCTTGTTGGTTTTAATTAAAGTCTCCAACTCTTGGATATTGGGAGTCAATCCATTGATGTTCCAGATTGCGATTCGTAGAGGGGTCATTTATGGTGTTACGAGGGTGGGGTGATAAGTCTGGTAAAAATTAAACAATTTAATTATTATTATTCATTTTTCAACGTAGTTTCCTTGTAACTCAATGTACTTCATCCAGCGTTTCTCTAGCTTTTCGATCCCTTCCATAAAGTACGACTTAGGTAACCCTTCGAAATAAGCATTGGTTTCGTGCATGATCTCTTCGTTGGAGCCAAATTTTTTCCCACCAAGCCATTTTTCTAAATTCGGAAACAGAAAATAGTCGCAAGGGGCTAAATCTGGCGAATACGGTGGGTGAGAAAGCAACTCATAGCGCAATTCATGAAGTTTGCACTCGTGCGTTGCTTGGTGGAAGAGGATTTTCTTCTTAGCCAAATGCGGTCATTTTTCACGTAAAATTTTGACAAATTGGCCCAATAAATTGACATAATATGCGCCATTAATCGTTTTACCCTTCTCTAGGTAGTCAATATAGATTACCCCACGTGCATCCCAAAAAACTGTAGCCATCACTTTATTGGCCGATAAAACTGCTTTGGCCTTCTTTGGAGCTGATTCGCCGGTAGCAATCCACTGTTTCGATTGTTGCTTGGTTTCTGGAGGATGGTGGTGGATCCATGTTTCGTCTACTGTTATAAAACGACGCAAAAATTCGGTTTTATTCCGTTGAAACAACGCCAAACCTGCTTCCGAAGTGGTCACACGCATGCGTTTTTTATCAACAGTCAGTAAACGCGGCACCCATCTCGCGGGTCGCTTCTTCATATCTAAATGTTGGTGTAAGATATTGCGAACACGTTCGTCTGAGATGCCTACTATATCGACTATCTCCCTCACTTTTACTCTTCGGTCGTTCAACACTATATCGTGAATTTTAGTGATCATCTCTGGAGTAGTGACCTCAACTGAGCGTCCTGGACGCACAGCATCACTTCTGCTTGTACGACCACACCGAAAATCGTTGAACCACGTATGAATAATTTTAATCGACGGAGCAGAGTTCCCATAATATTTATCAAGTTTTTGTTTCATTTCCGTTTTATTTTTTTTTGCGCAAAAAATAATGTTTAATCACGACACAAAATTCACTTTTCTCCATCTTTGCAAAAACGTGTTCAGTTGTTTTTCTTTAATGGCTGTCAAAAAAAAACTAACCGGCGGTACTGGCTGAAAATTTTAATTTAGTCCTTCAAAAGAGTTGTAAACAAGGAAGTTCACTCCGCCCTTGTAGTTTAGTAATGACTGTAATCAGTAAGCCCATTAGGGTACTGATTTGTTGCAGGAGTAGGCAAAATTTTGATGCGCTGGTGATGGATATATTGGATATTTTTAACTAGTTTGTTATTTGGACTAGGTTCCAAATTTACAAAAAATGTGGTGGTAGGTGTTTTGTCTCGTCCATAGCGATGATTTCTCCTCTCACCTTATTACCAGATTTTTCCAGCTCCTGTATGATGTCATCATGTGGAGTAGTATGATGGAGGTCTTTTATTACTATTAGGTAGCATTTCGTATCTTTAAGAGAGAAGGTGTGTCCGATTAATCCCTCCTGTCGTATCAGATCAATGACTTGCTTGTAATCATCAGTAGTACTAACCATTACAAAATATTTTTTTTTTTATATTAAAGGGTGTATCTGTCTACATACAAGAAACGCGTATATGTTATACTTCGATCTAGTAATTGCTAGTTATATTCTTAAATCTATCATCTTTCCAGATGTAACGTGGACCTTTTAAGAATCATACAGTTGGGTCTTACATTTATGGATGAAAATGGCAAAACCCCACAAGGCTGCACTACTTGGCAATTTAATTTTAAGTTCAACTTGCAGTAAGTACAATGATTTGTAATGTTTAGTGTCTACATCCATTGAAAGTACAGCAGTCATGTTATTAATTTTTCTTTTCAGGGAAGATATGTATGCTCAAGACTCAATTGATCTACTACAAAATTCTGGTCTCCAATTCAGAGAACACGAAGAGCATGGCATTGAACCATTAGAATTTGCAGAACTTCTTATGACTTCAGGTGATTTAAAATTCTGTCCTCCAAATAATACACTATCACTTCTACTTCATCATTCAATTCAATAATTATTTAACTTACTCATTTTAGGTATTGTGCTAATGGACAATATCAAATGGTTGAGTTTTCATTCCGGTTATGATTTCGGATATTTGCTAAAAATCCTAACGGATGTGAATCTGCCGGAGGAAGAAACTGAGTTCTTTGAGACTCTTCGACTGTATTTCCCTACTGTTTATGATGTGAAAGTAAGTATTAATTATAATCTGAAATACATTGTCATGGTCATGATCCTTTACTTATTATACTTATTTATTTACAGTACTTGATGAAGTTATGCAAGAACTTAAAAGGTGGTCTGCAAGAAGTGGCTGACCAGTTGGAACTGCGTCGAGTAGGACCCCAGCACCAAGCTGGGTCGGATTCACATCTCACAGGAATGGCATTTTTCAAAATCAAAGAAGTATGTTTCTGTTCATTTACTGATGTTATGTACGTTTTATGCCTGGTTGAATCCAGGAGTTTTCATAGCAAGGAAATTAAAATTAATTTACTTTTTTTTACAGATATTCTTTGATGGTAACATTGAAAGCACCAGTGGTCATCTGTATGGGCTTGGAGCACCATTTACTAATAATACAAACAGTTTCCAGGAAGGTGCGGAGAGCACCAGTTCGCCCTAATTTACTAAACTAAACACTCACTTTATTTTCGCATTTAACGGAGATAATTAAGCAAAGCATTGTATGTCAACAGTACCTGATTTTGTGCAAAAGATAAAAATTTTGAGCGGTAACTGTGATATTTGTGTGTAGTTTCTAACTGCACTGGTAAGGCTTATTAGAGGGAATGCTAAAGGAAATGCTTTGAAAAAATATTCTTAACAATAAAATCTGCTAAGAATTACTGTGAATTTATCAGTATAATGATATTTATATCACAAATAACCTGGCTGTATTTATCTTCTATCTATCTATAAATATTTATACTATTTATATTTTACAAGGTCGCTTTCCGTGTCTATTAGTGTGTGTATATGCTTAGTTCTTATAAATTTTAGAACAAACCTACACAATTGATTTTAAAGCAGTTTTTACCGTCTTGTAAGTAGTTTTTCGGGAAGCATTTTTTTTGTAAATCTTGATATTTTGACATGTCGCTACAACCACTGATCGCACTTCGCTGTGCGAAGCTGTGTGAGCGAGCTGAGCGGGTCATGATTTAAATACCAATGGTAAGCAAATGATGTGGCACAGCATTTATCGACCCGCAACTTGAAAGTTTATTAAAGTTGTATATCGGAACATATTCTTGATGTAAATAAAATTATTTAAATCTATGTCTATAATAGTATATAACAAAGTCGCTTTTCGTATGTGTCTATGTGTGCGCTTAGTTCTTATAAATTACACACACAAATAATAATGTAATATTATTTTTAAGCTTTTCGCATAACTCTGTGCATACAGAGATAATCATAATTATATATAATATTATTATAAATTTAGTACAGCAAATTAGTAGGTACTATTAGTAGGTATAAGTAATATAAAAAGTAGTATAAAACAAAGTCGCTTTTCGTGTCTTTTTGTGTGTGCGCTTAGTTCTACTTATGTACACAATAGATTTTGATGCGGTTTTCACTGAGAATTCATCCCAGAAGGTTTTTATGTAGAGTACATTTCTTAATATTTCGATGATCGATATAGGTACTATATTTATTATCCTTTTGACATGTTTTTCTATTATATAGGTAGTTGTTTTGACATGTTTTGCTATTATATTTCAACTAGTCCAAGATCCGAAGTATGATCGAGTTTCATCTGTTTACTGGATGAAAATGATTTTTTATCAAATATAAGTTCTGACTTTGTTTACAAATATATTTTAAATGGGTTGCCTACTAAATTAATTAAAAATAGATACCTGTAAGAATTTTTTTTATAGTATATTCACTGTCTTGTTTACCAAACGAATTGCCAATTGAAAGTATATAGCATACAGAACACAATGTAACAGTTAGGTTGCCTACCTTTCGCTGGTCCTACTCCTAAAGTAACTCGCCTGTTTAAACCTGGCGACCCGGTAATAGGCACCGGAAAAGGATTCTATTTCGGATCCTATACTAAATATAACGTGGGAGTTAGTAATAAGTGTGTATACTTACCTAAACTAAAAACAATTTGTACCTATTATGTGATAATTGGAATCCAACATGTTTGCGTATTCATTATTTTGTTTCTGACTGTCGGTGTTGTATTCTCAATGTAGTCGTCTAATAAAAGTGTTCCATGAGAATCTTCATGTTTTGATAAATATTTATCTTGTTTTATTACGTGTCTGTGGATGGGGCAGATTGCTCCCAGTAGGGGGGACTAATAGTGTTCTGTGTTCATAACACAGTCCGTCCGGCCGTCGAGAGAACACGTTCTTGACACCTGTCATTTTCATATAAACGAATACGTGTTTTGCGAATTTGATCTTAATTAGCTACTAGAATTGACGCACTGATAGGTCAGGGACGCGTTCTCTCAATGGCCGGACTGTAACAATTATACCTAATGCCTTTCATTTTGGCAATTCGACAACATTCATTGCGTTGTCGAGCTCTAAAACTTTGTTCGGACTGTGTTAATAATTTAGACAAGTGGCGTCTAGTTTAGTAACTAAGTACCTATGTCTGAACAAGACATTTTTATAGAGTCAATCCATTTTGTTCTATTTTTATTAGGATAGTAGCGCCTCCCAGCATGCGTCACCGCTCACTGGATGATCGGCAAAACAAGTCTGGACCAAGAAATTTGTCGAGTTCATTTGTGCAAAACTTTATTTCCGCTGGAGCGATGAAACAACTTTAAAATTTGTTTATAAATATTTATTTATTTAATATTACATGCACAACATTACAGAATTGAATCCTAAGGCGTTGTATAACGCAATTTACAAACTCCAAAGTGACACAAATACATACTAATTAAGTTAGGTAAAATACAATTTAAAAAAACCGGCCAAGTGCGAGTCGGACTCGCGCACGATGGGTTCCGTACCATTATCTATAAAAATCACGTATGTTGTATGGGAGCCCCACATAAATATTTATTTTATTTTAATTTTATTATTAAAGTAAAAATACATCAGTATTTTGTGAATATTTCAAGTGCCTACCTGTTGCCATTATTGATATCGAGCAAAAAAGGGCAAAAAAATCGCGTTTGTTGTATGGGAGCCCAACTTAAATATTTATTTTATTTCGTTTTTAGTATTGGTTGTTACAGCGGCAACAGAAATACATAGTTTGTGAAAATTTCAATTGTCTAGCTATCGCGGTTCTTGAGATACAGCCTGGTGACAGACAGCGAAGTCTTAGTAATAGGGTCCCGTTTTTACCCTTTGGGTACGGAACCCTAAAAAAAACTAGGAATACTTTCACATACTTACATTATACCTACTTATACATTTTTGTTTTCTACTATTATGTACGGTTTTGTTCGAAATTCTCGCCTACATTTTACCGCATTCATCACCCTTCATATAACAGTTTTGTTTATACAAAATTGACGTTTGACAGTTTTTGTATGCAATAACTGTCAAAATTTCAAAATAGGGTAGTTTCCTGGGTAAAAAAATTATTATTATATTTAATCTGTCAGTTAGATTATCGAAAAATAATGGATATGCTTGGTTACATAGTGTGCGTTATATTCAAGATTTAAACTTTGTTTTATTATTGGAAGTATGTGTGTAGGTATTTTACTGTAACATTTTAAACAGTACCTATCCCATGAAAGATGAGTCGTATAGGGACCAGGATTATTTCTAGTGCTATAATTGAGTCTTTCACCTATTTTACCAACAAAGAGATGTAGATTTTTCCTTAAGTACAATCATGATGTTTTCATCGATATATAGACAATGTACCGTCATGATGTTAATTATTTTTGAACAGTTACCTTATAGAGTCGCGCCTGCGGAGGCTATGGCTCTGATGACTGTAGAATAAAAATAGACTCGATGTCAGCAGCCCGTCCCCATAGTAAAATACCGTAAGACATGATACTATGAAAGTAACCAAAGTAGACTATCTTCGCGGTACTTATCTACATCAGTAAATTGACGGATTTTGTTCACAGCATAACTAAGCTGCTGAACTTAGCCGTCCTGTAAGAGATGTTAAATAAGGAACCCATTGAAGCCTTGAGTCGAACGTGATCCTCAGGAAACTCTTGATTCAATACTACTTTTGACATTTGGTAAAAAAAATATTATGCACTTCTTTTTCTTTTTAACACGCTTTTACTAGCTTCACTTGTAACTAACTAACATAGTAAAAAATCTGATGATGGAGCCAGGAGGTGGATAGTGGAACTCCTCAGTGGCTACTAGTAAACACCTCAAGTTTGGCTCATATGATCTGTTTTGAAGAGTCCAATAGATTGCCTTTAGTGTCGAGGGTCTGATGATGGAGCCAGGAGGTGGGACGTGGAACTCTTAAGGGGCTACTAATAAACCCCTCGAGTTTGGGCTCATATGATTTGTTTTGAAGATTCCAATAGATTTCATTTGGTGTCGAGGGTTTGATGATGGAGCCAGAAGGTGGATAGTGGAACTTTTAAGGAGCTACTAATAAACCCCTCGAGTTTGGGCTTATATGATTTGTTTTGAAGATTCCAAAAGATTTCATTTGGTGTCGAGGGTCTGATGATGGAGCCAGGATGTAGATAGTGGAACTCTTCAGTGGCTACTAGTAAACCCCTCCAGTTTGGGCTCGTATGATTTGTTTTGACGGGTCCAATAGATTGCACTTGGTGTCGAGGGTCTGATGATGGAGCCAAGAGATGGATAGTGGAACTCCTCAGTGGCTACTAGTAAACACCTCGAGTTTGGGCTCATAAGATCTGTTTTGATGAGTCCAATAGATTGCCTTTGGTGTCGAGGGTCTGATGATGGAAGCAGGAAGTGGGAACTGGAATTCTTAAGGGGGTAGTAAACCCGTCGAGTTTGGGCTTAAATGATTTGTTTTGACGAGTCCAATAGATTGCACTTGGTGTCGAGGGTCTGAGTTAAATGTTTTGTACTTAAAAGGTAATTTTATCTACTCTATATTTTTCATAATCTTAACACTTTTTAGGGTTCTATTCTTAAATGCAATCAACAATATTAAAATGAACATAACAAAAAATACTATATGATATATACTAACTATAAATTAATTATAAAATAATTATTAAACAATCACAGGCTTTCAAATCTTTTTAATAACAGTTTAACATTACTTATAAGCTAAATTGTCATAAAAACAACCTCCTGGACAATCTCCTGGTATGACACTCATAAGCTCCTGTAAATGATCATACTATGTTCCCTATTATAAAAATGTACTCTGTTATACTATGTTTTTGATATTGATTGTCTTGATTCATAAAGTGAAGGCACGCTGTCCATCAAAGATGAGTCATCTGCAAAGCGAAGCTTAGTCTATTGTGACATTTGAATTATACCTACCTCAGTGTCAAAGTCAAAGTCAAATCATTTATTTCAAATAGGCACATAAAAGGCACTTTTGAACGTCAAAAATAAAATTTAAAAAACATACAAAAATCCGAACATAGTACCTCCTCCTTTTTGTGAAGTCGGTAATAAAATTGATTCTAGTCGCCCCTTCCAAAAGGTAGTTTTCGTATGGAGAAGAATGGGCAAGAAACTCCACCGTTAGGTACACTTTTAAAATGTTTTACAATATTTTGCATACATTATTTATATAATTATATGTGAAGAGTGAAGACGATGCACCTAAAAATAAAATTACTATACCACAATAGGTAAAAGAATTAAAATGGATAAATGAAACCATGACATATAGATTAACTATGTGATAGATACAGGTGCTCACATATTCACAAACATTCCAAAAGTAGACGATTTTCATAAATAAATAAGGAGTAATAAGTCCGGGTGTGACCCCAAGTAATTACAGAATGTAAATCAATGTCAAAGGAAAAAAAAAAGAATAAATTATACAATTATATTAGCAACCAGTTTGATTTTGTCTAGACTCTAGAGATTGTCCTATGGAGCAGGACCAGCATGTTTCCAAGCATTGTTATCTTGGATATAATCCTCTAATTTGTAAGTGTTCTTATATCAACGACACAGTGATCACTCGCCCCACGACTTAGGACGACGACGTCTTATTGATTCATGGTAATCTTTAACACTTAAGTCTTTAAAAAACGTGAAATCAGGTGTAATAACTTCGTAAGGACATGGTATACTTCTGGCCTCTTTTGTGATAGTGGCGTACTGTGAGGGTAGAAAGACTCAGGGCAGCCCCGGCCCGCCGCAGTCTGGGATCAAACGTCGGAATTGCTTCACGAAGTTCCACCGGCTGTCGAGGACGAGTCCCACCTCATCGACGACTCGACGCCTCGGATTCCATCGGATCCATCTAATTGACTACTCAAGTCGATACTTTCGATTTGTCTAGTTGTCTCATCTCGATCCATCGAAATAATTAAAAAGAGGTATTGATCGAAATACATAATTATAAATGAGCACAGCAAAATAGGTTCGTTTTTGTTAGCCTAATTCGTTTCCCACTGCTGGGCAAAGACCTCCCCTTGTTTCTTCCAAACCTCCCTATCTTGTGCGATCTCTGGCCATGTTGGCCCTGGCTGCAAATGTTACCACATCTTCGCACCAGCTTCGACGTGGTCTACCTCGACGGTGATGTCCTCCCTCAGGCGTCCAGTGAGTAACGATCTTTGCCCAACCTCCGGGTGCATTTGTGAAACGGGTCCAGCCCACTCCCACTTCAGCCTGGCTGTTTTTTGTTCAACATCCGCTACTTGAATTATGGAGCGCAGCGTGGTGTTTCTAACTCGATCTATACGCTTAACACCTACATATTAAGCGGCGCTCCATTGCCTGTTGGCAAATCTTGAGTTTAAACTTCTGTTGTTGAGGTGACCAACTTTGTGCACCATAAGTTCGGACGGGCAGGAAGCACACGAAGATGAGTTTTCTTTTGAGTGATGTAGGTGGACTGACTACCTTTCATGTGTTCTTTAAGGGCCCAGTAAGTCGTCCAAGTATTTTCGACTCGTCTTTCAACTTCCTTGTCTTGTCTGTTCTTGAAAGACACTATCTGGCCCAAGTATAATATACATATAGTAGGCAGATAATTTAGAGCTGCCACATCCCGTTTTAAAAGTTCTTTTATAGCGTCGTCTCTGTCACTCATACCTAATATGTGACAGTCTCTTTCAGAGGCGAAGATTTCAAAGAACTCCTCGCATAATCACGACTACGGTGGATGGAAACTAAACTTGTTAGTTCTATTTACCAGATTCGGTAAATAACGAGTTTGGCCCCCTTATTTTGTCGTGTGCTGGACGAGGCGGTCTGTCATAATTCTGTCAGTTTGCCCACAACATTCAGTCTCCAGTAACACGATGAGGTGGTATGAAGGGAGAGGGGTGTGCGCTAGGCACCCCTCCTTCAGCAGGATCAGCTTTTCAGTCTTCCACGGCATGAATACTGGATCCACTCCCGTAGAGCGTCCGTGAGTCAGCCCTGAGTACAGTAGACCGCTTATCGCTAGTAGGTGGCAACACATTGACCTTCAACTGGCCTAGTGTATTGCGGAGTTTCAATAGAATGCGAGCCCAGCTTATACTGGTTTGGTTGCAATTGACGTGCGGCCTACTGTACAGAACATTTTACAAAAAAAAACATTTTTTTTAAAGCCAATACCCTGGCTGAATATAAAAAAAAACTAATTGTTTTTAAGTTATCTGTGCCGCCCCATCCCACAAGTGGCGCCCCCGTGCTGTCATTGCAGCGGCAAAAGTCAAGTAACATCTATCACTGGAGGGACTGATTGTTGGTTTTTTAATTAGAAAATTATAGTTGTGCTATAGAAAATGGATGAAGAAGGCGATAATATTCTACTCGAAGATAATTACTATCAGTTACTTAATGTTTCAAAGACGGTAAATATAAATCACGTGCATTTTTAGAATATTGCTTTCAGCATTTTTACACTATCAATATTATATAACGACACAAATCAACCTTATATCGTGGAATGCAAATATTTCTTACAAACAACAGAGTTACTTGTATTATTTAACACTATTTAATTTTAGTTCACTTATTTTAAATTTATTTTTTGAGGTTAGGAGCGGTGCATTCTGCACTAGTTACATGTCCCTATAAAATTCCCTATTCCAGATAATTAAATAGATACCTAATCATATAAATAGACAACTACATTTGCATGTTACCACCTGTGAATCGGAATTTTATTTTGTAGCTCAATTACTGTGCAGGATGATGCAATATTTATCTTTAAACTTGCAGTATGTAAAACAGTGAAGCTTGAAGTCATGTATTTTCTTTATGTTATGCTAAATTCTGTAAGATATAATCTCATAAATTATTCAAAAATGTAGTGATATGAAATGAATGAAATTTATTGAAAATAATAATATAAAAATTGAAATGTATTTGTATATTGAGGAAGGCAATGATTGCAGTCAATTTACACAATATTTTTATGACTTGTCTTGAAAATCCAAAAATAATAATAATGTGTCTTCTTTCTTGACCATACCCTCATTCAGTTTGCACAATCTGTACGTAGTTATGATTTGTTCAAGACATTGTGTATTCATGGTAATGATGAAAGCTTATGCATGCAAATTATGATTGATATACATAATACTCTGCATATTTATTTAATAGTTCAAATAAATTATTATCTGAAAAATAATGAGTAATATTTATATATGTTTAGAGATGACCCTAATTATTGACTAAGAGAGAGTAAGAGGGTCAAATCTCTGGGTCTCACCATGAGAAAATGTGATGTCTTAGCATGTATATTAACTAAAATATGTACAAAGTTCTATTACTAAATAAACTACAAATTATTAAAATAAAAATATAATGCCCTGACCTAACTAAACCTATTAAAAAGCTAAAATATTGCAAAGATATATTCCTCTGCATCGCTATCAACTGGTAATGTACCCAAGAGACTGGCGGCATTGCTGCTTTGTATGCCAGCCCTTGGGTCACGGGAAGTGTCAACCAGCCGTTTAGAGATTTCATTGAACATGAAGCAAATCACCTTACACAGTATTATCAAGGCAATGATGCCTTGAAAGGGATTAACCCTTTCAAAAGTTTGATGTTAGTAGGTAGGTAATTTTTAAACCTTTTTATGTTGAGACATGATATTCATGGTGATAAAGTAGGCATCATACTCATGGATCCCATCATTTTACAGGCACCTCCAGAAGAAATAAACAGTGCATATCGCCGCTTCTCGCGTATGTTCCACCCTGACAAACACAGCACTGATCCAAATAAACAAAAATGGGCAGAACAAATATTCAACAAAGTTAAAGAGGCTTATGAGGTGCTGTCTGATTCACATAAGAGAGCCATCTATGACACCCTAGGTAAGATTTGTGACAGTGTTTATAACTTTAAGTTCTTGAAATAAGAACCTCTGTAAACTTAGGGATATTTTGACACATGAATTTTTTTGTACAATTGTATTAAAATTACCATGATTACTAAAGTACCCATAATTTTCGGATTTCAATCAACAAGGAATATACAAATTCCTTGAAATGTCTAGTTTGGACAGATCCATACGACCATATAAAAATAAATGGTTTACTATTGGGGAATCCTACCTTATGATGCCATTTTATTCATAAAAATAATAAAGTAACAATAATAATGAACACTAAATTAATTGGGTTTTTAGGGAAGCGCGGTTTGGAGGTAGAGGGATGGGAGGTTATATTCCGCACTCGCACACCCAGAGAAATCAGAGAAGAATATGAAAGGTATGTTTTGAAATCAAATTGCAGATTTTTATTCAGGTTATAGGAGCATATTAATTACCGCTATCAGCTGATTTTGATTAAGATAGCTGAGTCTGCAACCACCCAGTTACAAAAGAGTCAGGGTTAGGAGTGAAAGGTGGAAGGATAGGGTGGGAAGGGATTGTAAAATTTGGGAGTGTATGAGTCGGGTAATAATGGGGATGGGATGTGGTACAATCTTTTAGGGTATAGTTAGTACCCAGGGCTTGTGCTGGTCCCTTCCAAGACTGTCCTGTTGCCTGGGTGTTTTGAGTGGAAACCTGGCCACTGATCAGTTCACCTGATAGTTTTTGTTACATCTATTTCTTTTGGAATTAGACCAAAACAAAAAAGGTGCAAAAAGGGTGGCAACCACAAGAAGGTGCATCCACCAGACTTGCATTGAGGATCTACATAACCCTAGCATTCTCCCTCAAGAACCCGCCACCCTACTACCTCTGAAGGAGGCAGGAAGGTAGGTCTGCATCTCTACTACTACTACCAAGCAAAGTAAGGCATGTCGCAGTGCAACCGCAAAAGCATAAATACAGACCCCTGCCGCCTGATGATGATGTTATGTAACTTTACTTTCAGGTTGAAGCGCGAGAGGGAAGAGCGAAGACTGCAGCAGAGTGCCAACCCTCGCGGTACTATCACACTGTCTGTCAACGCGACGGACATGTTCATGAAATATTATGATGAGTATGAGATTTTGTGAGTAATGCTTTTTATTTTTATTTTGTTACACCTTTATTTTTTAAGTGTACATTATTTTGAACTATTGAGCCTTCCCGTACGCTAAATACGCGCAGTGAAGTTGCGGACACCAGCCCATATTAAATAGGTAATAGTATAATTTGGTGTTTGAGATTTCTATTGGTGGATCCAGATCCACCAGATTCACCGTTAATTATGGGCATTCTGAATCCAGATTTAGAATGCCCATAATCAACGGTGAATAAACAAATACTTCAGTATTTCTAGACAATTAATATGTAGATGAATCTTTAATGGCTACAGCTTCTGTTGATAGTTCATCTCCCCTTGTATTGTCACTCACTTATAAGAATAGCTTATGCTATGGTAAAAATGTTAACCCATCAACAGCATAGCTGGTAAGCACAATTAAAATATGTAAATTCGATTTACATTGTGTACACTTATACACTGTTTGTGAATGAGGTAGTTCAAAACTATCTCATTCACTTCTGAGGTAATGTTTCTTTGCATACTTATTAAGTTAGATTTTTTCATTTTGTTTTCCTTGGTTGCATTCTAAATGAGTAATAAGTGGTATTTATTTATGTTTAATTTCTGTTTATTTCTAAAATTATAGGGAAGAACCGACTATTATACCAAATATTGAAGTATCCGGCATGACTATACAGCAGTCAATCGACGCACCAGTCACTCTGAGAAACACCATGACTCTATCGGGAAACATATCGACGCAGAATGGAATAGGTAATGAAACTTTATCATTTAAAATTGTTTTCAATAAAATGTAGTAACAAGAACTATTTTAATAACATCTGTGTTAGCTTCAATATTATACGGGGTGGCAGGGATATCGACGCGCAATCTGTAACCATGAATTCAGCACATGATTTTAGACCCCTTAGCGTAGAAATTTTTTGCCGGTTATAAAAAAAAAATATCTGCTGTTTCATAGGAAAATGCTACGCGGTCAAAATGTATAGAACAGCTAACTTTTTTTTAAAATAACCGATTAAATCTATCGACGTTAGGGTGTTTAGAATCATGTGCTGAATCCATGGTAACAGGTTGAGCGATGTCCCTGCCACCCTGTATAATCCGTATCATCATTTGCGGATACCATAAAAGGTTCATGTGGTTACGAAACCATCTCACGGTGACAAATACTGCATGAATTGCCAGAACGGACGGCCGATGGAGTCGAAAAGTTCTCAAAGCTTGTTCCGGTAGGCACATCTTGGGTAGGCCCACAGGTGGATCAATGACCTGTTGGATGCAGGAAGCATGTAGTTGACCCATCTTCGCAGCGATGCTTGGAAATGCTTATTTCCCCAGTGTTTAAAAGTATTGTTCATTGTACCAGTAACTTCCACATTATGTTGTGCAAATAATTAAAGTTTATTAAAATGGTGGGATGGACTTAGCAAGTATATTACGTTTGCTCACGATTACTCAGTAGGTTTAGCATGTATAATAAGATAGTTTATTATTATTTTCAGGTACCGGCTCTGTGAATGTATGTAACAGAAACCTCAGTTCTGAGAAAGGTTGGACAGAGGTGGAGTTTGGTATAGGAAATGGACCTCTTCTCGGTTTTAAGATATTTAGGACTCTTTCGCGACTGATGTTCTTGAACTGCGGAACCGTGTTGCAGTTCACACCTAGAGGGATTTCGCCAAGTCTTATATCAAGTAAGTTTTGTTTATTGCGTTTACTTTATACAAAAACCTACCCAGGAAAAAGTATCTACGAATGAATAGAAGAATCATGGAAATTGGATTAGTGATTGTCGAGCTATAAGTGCACTAACAGACGGACGGGTAGACTGTGTTTTATATGTCAAGATAAGGAAGAGTTTCTATGTTGTTAAAAAGATAATTTGTATGTTAAAATATATCATCAAGTCAGAATGTTGGCCAATCTGGGCTGCAAGGATTCTAACAATCACAAATGTGGCAAACACGAAAAATTTACTGAATGTCTTAACAAAAAAGGTCGATTACCATTTTCTTTTTCTCCAGCAATGGCTGTACAACTGGATGCTCACTCGGTGGGGTACCTAACATACCGCGCAGGTGGTCAAGGCGGCTCTTCAATGACCTCGATCTACGTGCGTGACTCCGAGAAATACCACACAAACACCGCGGTGCAGATTGGGACTCCTCACTCCTTCATATCATTCAATATCATGAGGAAACTGCCACAACATGATATGAAGCTCAGGCTGGCTTTGAAGTAAGTTGTACATGATAAGCTGTGTGCCCAATGGAATTATCCATCGGCAAAAATGATGTTGACCCAAACAAATTTTCATCCCCTATTTAACCCGTTAAGAGGATGAATTTTGAAAAATCCTTCCTTAGTGCTCACCTTTGCTTTATAAGAAACCCTTGTGTTAAAATTCTCTCACCTAGACCTAGCGGTTTAGGCTGTGCGTTGTCTGACAGTGAATAAATAAATTTTTATTTAATACTAGTTGCGCCCCGCGGTTTCAGCCGCATAAGTTTCGATCCCGTGTGAAAATCGGGATAAAAAATATCCTGTGTTAATCCTGGTTATAAACTATCTGTATGCCAAAGGACAATGTTCATGGATGTTTGGAATCCCGTACCATGCTGCATCAAAGACAAACTTTGTTTTTTATAGACTAGGAGATTTAAAAAAAAATCGAATATACCTGATAAGTACATAGGTACTTTATTTTATTTGACATGTCATACACGAACGGCCATTATTGCTTTAAAAAAAAAATATAATTGTTTAAAATAAAAAGTCTATTCTATTTTATTCTAGTTATTTTCAATGAATGTAGAATCGGCAAAGTATAGTATTTTACGTTTTTTGATAGACGTGATCATGACACTTTCAAAATTCAAGGTTATATTAATCATATCATTTGAAACGGAACAACATCAACACTTATTTCCTTTAAATTAAATTCCCTGTTCAAAAACCAATCTCGACGCGTGATGTCGTAAAAAATATGAAAATAATTAATATAATATTTAGATCTTGACGCATGATACTTTTTGGTACGACTTTTGGTCATTGCCTTTTCATCCAAATCCGTTCAAACCATTTCTCAGTAGAAGTCCTGAGGTTTTTGTGCCCGGTTGGCAATAGAAAGAAAGAAAGAAAGAATAAAGTTTAGTTGGACACAGTTCGTGAAACACAAAATACAAAACAATACAATAGGCTCGTACCCTATTACAGGAAACTTAAACATTGTGGGTTACTGCATAAATTAGGTTTCCGATTTATAAAATGCCAATCGATAGAAAACAAAGATAGATCAATGAAGGAGCAAATACATATATTATGTATGACATAGAGGGCAATACAATTTTATTGATCTTGGTTAAAACCTACATAAAGGAATTGTCGGAAAAATCTTGTTGAAACTATCTCATGTGTGGCTGTCACGTACGCTGTCACCCCTCCACCGCGAACACTATCCCCTTTATTGCAAAACAAGGTTTTTCATTAGATCAGGCTTAAACCGCTGAGCCATTTACTGAATTAGGATCCTAACTGTTATAGAAATGCAATTCTTTATATAAAAATGACAGCTTAGTTGGGTGCTAAGTTGTCATTTTAGTATTATGAACTTTACCCAAATCGAAATAAAGTTTAAAATACAAATACTGGATCAATATCATGAGAAACTTAAGTTTGATTTTGTTTTGTAATAAGGAGTAAGTTTTATAAACAAATGCTGTACGATATTTAATAAATGTTCAACTAGCGATTGATTGCACTGTTTTGTTTATTCATCCTGAAATACATCAATTGTACAACAAAGTAATGCAGGCTCTACAGTCACACTATATGTTCTAAAATGCTTATACTTGTGTTTGTACAGTTCTTCTATGGGTTAAATACACGAACATTTCCTTCCTAGTTGAAAGAGGAAACGCTATCAATTCAGACTCTAAGCTGTTCTCGTGTAGATGTTTTAAATAAAGAATGGTTTATCTTATTATCCGTCCATTGTGTAAACAAATTAACGACAGAATCCTACGTTAAGACAGTCTTTGCCCCAGCCATGTGCGAAGAGCTAAGCGGTGAAGCTAAACTGCGAAATAATTGTGTCTATTTCCATCAGAGCTAAGTGTTGTTTGTACGTATGTAAAAACTTAAACCCCTTTCCACCAAAACTAAGCTGAGCGTAATCAGTGCGGGTTGGTAGATGTCACATGTCTTGGAATTTATGATTCTAGGACATACCGGTTTCCTCACGATGTTTTCCTTTGTTTTGAGAGCAGTGGTGATGAAATAATTTACACAAAGTAAAGCGCCTGTCTGGGTTCGAACCTACGACCTACAACTCACGAGTCGCGGTCGTTACCACTTGACCACCAATGCTAAAAAAACACAAACTACGCTAAGCTACGCTGTGAATAATAAATATGACGATCCCATTGGTATCATATACATTAATACGCAGCTTAGCACATCTCTGGTGGAAAGGCAGCCTTATCGACCTATAACAGAACAATATGAGCTTTGCGATTGTCAGTGAATCTCTCTATCCCTGTTATTCCCACATAGACTGGGGTCAGCCCTCATGCCCCTTGCCATTCTATTGATCAATTTTACTCATTTAATGCCTGGCTTGGCTTTGCTTGTAGCAAATAGAAAAATCGAAATTGCCATTAATTACAGCAGTTTGCACACTGTTACTTTTGAAATAAGTCTTTATATTAACTGTGTTAAACAAATTTTGGATATATTGCCATATTTACAATGTTTTGCAGTGGGATTAGTAATAGCAGTACTTAATACCGGAAAATGGAAATGCTTTACAAACTCTTAACATGGTATTCATAAAACCTATGCATACTTAGATTTTCATACGATAGCTCATATTTCATAAGGTCGCGTGCATATGACGAAAGCTTGCATAGATATCAGTATAATGTGCCTATAGCCTACGCGACATGTATAAGACTAAGACTATTTATAAGACATTAAAGAAGTGACTACTTTTTGCAAGTGCCGTGATAACAATGAGTCAATTGCGATTTTCACTCTTATTCTGACCATCCATTACGTTTAAAAAAATCTAACATTGCAAATGTGGTATATTTTATGCAAGTTTAATAACTATCTAATACTGAATCTTATATACTCTTCAGGCTAGGCACGTTTGGCGCGATAGCTGAGTATGGTGCTGAGAAAAAGGTTTCGCAGAATAGCAGTGTGTCCGCGGCCGTGATGCTGGGTGTTCCCAGTGGTGTTATGCTTAAACTTAAGTAAGTGTGTATCATATTTAGACAGCCATATACGGGTAGCTGGAGCAGTTAATTGTTGCATATCATACACAGACCATTCAAGCAGCGGAGAGAAACCGCGCGGCTGCACTTTGCTGTACTATAATAATCTGTATCTATATACATTTATCTATATCTATATATATTTATCTATATCTATACATTTTTTTTATAAATAAACGATTTATTATTATTATTATTAAATTATAAACTGAAGTCGCCGTTCGTGTCTGTCTGTCTAACTGCAATGTTTTCTAAACGGCGCAATGAATTTTGATGCGGTTTTCACCGTTATTTAGTGAATTGATTGAAGGCTTATTTGTATAATGCATAAATCCTACATATAATAAAGAAATATCGTCGATGTTTTAACAAGTCGTAAAAACCGTGCGAAGCAGGGGCGGGTCGCTAAGGTTTTGTGGTTCAGACCATCATACTGAACAACTTTTTTCTTCCTTCCTTTCTTCCAACATAGTAATCTAGAAAAAATATCAACTGTTCCCATACAAACTTCATATTTGTATGAAGTTTTGTATAAGGCCTCAGGTTTACTAGTACCATACACTTTTATAGCAGATCAAAAAGTGAAGTATCAAGCGATTTTGTATTATGTGCGGTGCATGCTTTAACTTGGCCCTGGACATCAACTGCCCTGCAAATAAATGATTATGCTAGGGGGCCTTAGCCCATAGCATAGATATGGTCTCTTCGAAAAGTAATTGATGAAAATGTAAACAAATGGATCCGAAAACGTTATTTTTAGTGTCACATACAAATTGAATGCTTAGATTTGATGATTTGAATACTTACATCCGAAATTCTAAAACTAAATTACCTTAAAGTTATTTTCGATTGGTGAGATATAAAGTTGAGACCTTCTAAATATAAATTAATGTGTTATTTAGTTAGTTTCATGAGTGATTGCTTAAGAATTTTCCCTGAACAAGGTTTGTTTACACTTTCTAAAGATACATTTGGAACAGACTATAGACCCTAGGGTCTGTGGTGTACACTTGTGCTCTCCTCACAATTACCATTCTCTTCAAGGTGGACGTGTTCATCACAAACCATCGTCGTGCCTATCCACCTCTGCGAGGAGGTGATGCCTTCGCCGGTGTTCTACGCGACGGTCGTACCTCTGATCTCGTGGTTGGTTCTCAAGAAGATCATCCTGGACCCTATCGCTAGGGAGCGACAGGATCGCGACCGGCAGCGGTCTATGGAGGCTAATTATGAAAGGTATTAACTTGATTTCTACAAGGTTATATTAGCCTTAGAACACATGACGTTGGAGTGGACGTATTCTTGAGTGGAGACCGCGAATCGGCAAACGTAAGGTAGGACGCCCTCAGGTCAGGTGGAGTGAAAAAAAAAAAAAAAAAAAATTCTTTATTAACTTTAGTTGTACAAAAACACTTATCTAAACACTATGCAACGTTACAACTAAGGGATAGAGTGATTTCGATGTACTCAGGCAACCAAAGTAAGATTTAACTTGTGTTTAGGGTGCCAGCGTCCCCGCCTATAATTGAACATAGTGTAACAGTAGTTGTAGGACGAGCACAGTATATTATTATTATGATAACTACTTACTAGTACTATAATAATCTGAATACATAGATGTGACCCATTATAATACCTATGTGTATGTATTGAGAGAGAGATAAATATGATGAAAACATGTGTTTATGTACTCGTGTAAAAGTGACAATCTTCGCAGGGTGGCTGGTAGCAGCCGGATGAGCGTTGGCGTGCATTTGAAGAGGCCTATGTCCAGCAGTGGACTGCTGCAGGCTGATGATAATGACTGCCTAAGCACAAAATCCGTAGCTTTGGCTGAAGTTACGGGCGATTCCTACTCCGTGTCACTTAGGGACATAGGATTAGTTTAGGGCCCGACCTAAGAATGAATGTCAACTCGATTTAACTGTTATCTCTACTTCCGATGTATTAAAGCCCGTCCGAAAAAATAAAATTATCGAGAGTGTGGTTCGTTCCGAAGTTTCGAACTACTTTCGAACAGCCCCAGATCTTCGTTGATGGACTTGGAAAGTAGATCCACGAGGCGTAAACTTTGTACAAATTGTATGCAAGCCGTCATTTTCCTGTACCGACCCGAAATCCGGAACGCTTTATGATATGACTGTGTTATTAGAACCTTGCTAAAAAAACACGTTCAAAAGGGTCAACGTTGAAATTTGTACGGGAATATCAAAATTACTCGCGAACAGTCGCAAAAACAGGTTATATAACAGGTTGTAACAGGTGAAATATTCGTCAACAGATTACAAGAGATGCAGCGGCAGGCCCGTGCTACTATTGAACTGATGAGGGAGACGTACTCGAGGATCAGATCTGACGAGGAGAAGAAAAAAGGCCTAGTCATCCTTCGCGCACTGTACGGAAAGCTACCTCCAAGTAAGAACATCTTTATTTATTTAAGCACACAAATGTTGTAGAATTCACAAGCGATTTTCTCCTAAAGTATTGATAGATATTTTATGGTGCTTCGACCATGCTCGCAGTATTACCGAAATCATACTATGTAATAGATCATTTCTCAAACTTACAATTTTTGTTTCACGAGTAAAACGCTTTTGAATTTTAAAGGTCTATGCACACAGCGGGCGGGGCGGGGCGGGACGGGACGGCGACGCGGCGCTGGCGCGGCGGCAGTGTTCACACTGCGGGCGCGATCACGTCCCGTCCCGCCGCGCCTTTCTTTCATCAAAAAAGATGTTGAGCGATTCAGACCTGGAAACGCTATTGCTCATAGTTGCGCTAGCTAAGAAAAAACAACGTAAACGGAAATGGGTGCATGAAATAAGTCAAAAACGCGCTCGCGGCCCGTCACGTCCTGCCCAGCCCGCCAGCCAGCCGCCCGCTGTGTGCAGAGACCTTTAGTGTAACATATTTATATCGGTACGGCCCATAAACACTGTTGACATGTGGGTCTATTTTCGACCGTACGGGTACACTACGGTGTACTGTAGCGTGTATGCCTTACATAAGACCGTGTTTCCACATTTTATGACAAAACTTCCGCGAGAAATGTCTGACAATCTTCATAATCCTCTTGCCCATATCTCAACTTATTTAGGGCCGCCCTAGAATGACGTCTTTTTCCACACCTACTACTAGCTTTATTAGCCGTAATATCAAGCTATTATCATTAATACAATTTCATTCATAGTTTCTTCTAACGATCCGTACTCCACATCGATCGGTTATCCAAAACCTTGATAACCGATTTCCAAATACTTCTCGATTATCGGAGCCGGCGCCACACCTAACATGCGAGTATATACATACAGTTGCTTAGCAGTGTGAACTTGCTATCGCACAGGACCCTGGGTTACTCTAATCCTAGATTAATGTCGCAGTGTAACTTAACCAATTAAGTCCTGAATATCACACAATTGATTATTATGATTAGTCATAACCAGGCGGCTAATTCGAATATATTTTGCCGCCCGGCTGTACCCAATAGTGCCAACTCATTGCACGAGTTTCCAAAGTTAGCCTTTGGAAACTCATGCAATGAGTTGGCACTATATAACGACGCAGAAAATAATTACTGTACCACGTGGTTTGTACTATCGTTGGTTAGAAGACAATAGCGTTCCTATGTGTAATTGTAAGTTAATCCCTTATCAATTCACTGTTGTGGAACACCAGTTGTTACACAATTACTTACTGTTTAATTTTTTTTTACAGATTCTTCTAGCCACGAAGTAGGCGCAGAGCCGACGGGCGACGGGAACTCGCCCGAGACGCCCAACACGTTCACCGAAGTGATTGACGTCACAATACCGATACAATGCCTCGTCAGGGACTCTCGGTTAGAACTGCTTGAAGCAAGCAAGGTATGCATACTATTTTCTATTCAACTTCTAAAATGGTGACCTATCAACACTGTGTAGGGTTGATGGATCTGGCTACCCAATACAGATATTTTTCTGCGGCTTTACCAAACGATTTGCACTGTCGACGTGAATCCAATCCTGTTTTGTTGCGAAGAAAATGTATGTGCGCATGTTGTGCTGTTTGGATGGACCTAGAATACTGCTGCTCCAGGCCCCTCTATAAAATGTATGTGCGCATGTTGTGCTGTTTGGATGGACCTAGAATACTGCTGCTCCAGGCCCCTCTATAAAATGTATGTGCGCATGTTGTGCTGTTTGGATGGACCTAGAATACTGCTGCTCCAGGCCCCTCTATAAAATGTATGTGCGCATGTTGTGCTGTTTGGAGGGACCTAGACTACTGCTGCTCCAGGCCCCTCTATAAAAGCGGAGCAGTGATGGCTCAGTGGCAGTGGTGCCGCCCCCGACGTGTCCTAGACGTGGGTTCGATCCCAGCATGCACTTAACTTTGTGTAATTTCATTCATCGCCAATGCTCTCAAAATGGTAAAGGAAACATCATGAGGAAACCAGCATGCCCTACAACTGAGAATTCGAAGACATAGACATCACCAACCGCAGGTGCCCGCGATGTGAATTATGGCCCACTCTGTCTTACGGAGAAGAGGCCTTGTGGCGCTGGTGTGGGAACATTATAGGCCGATGATCCTTAAGGGAGTACCGCTACGTAGGGTTTTAGAGTGGCTCCGCAAGCGGTCTGCCAAGTTCTTTTTTTGATGTGAGAAAATGTCAGCGAAACGCGGGGGGTATTATCCCCGACGATTCATATGAGGGTGGCATCAGCTGGGAGTGTCGCCTTCGCCGCCTAGCGTCCGCCTGCAACAGAGAGCACCAGAATAATATTAGCTCATTAAATTATTATATATACAGGGTTATTTTTCAAAGACCAGCCAAATTTAAGGATGTGGTACAGACGATCAAACTGAACAACTTTCTCCATGGGACAAATAGCGTATTCGTGAAAATTTTATCAACTGTCCCATAGACAACTTCAATACCTACTCGACCTAAATGTATGGGACGGCTGAATTTTTATTCGCGATAACGACGTTGGTCCCATGGAGAAAGTTGTTCAGTTTGATGGTCTGTACCACATCCTTAAATTTGGCTGGTCTTTGAAGAATAACCCTGTATATTATGCACAAGTAAAAAAAAAATATACAAAGGTAGACTTATTTGTAACAGGCAACCTTAGGGTAATGCGGAGACAAAACATGACTAAAAATAAGTTATTAGGCCTAACGATAAAACAACTTGGACGATACGGTTGGCGCAGTGGCTGAGCGATCGACTGCTGCGCTGCGTGTCGCGGGTTCGATTCCCGCACGGAACAAATATTTGTATTGCCTGCAGGTAGTTGTTCCGGGTCTGGCTGTTTGTGTATGTGAGTTTAAATGTTTGTAAACGCACCCACGATACAGGAGTAATTCCTAGTGTGCGGCAACGTTTTTTTTTTAAACAAACAGGAACAAACCAAACAAAACTTAAAAAATTGATAATTTGAAGTATTTCTCATCCGGAAGCTGTATAGTTCAATACTAAAACTCAGTTTTTGATATTCAAGTCGTACTAATCACTCCGTGAACGACAGATACTGGATTTTTCCACCATTACCACGGTAGGCGGTCCCGGCCGCTTGACAATGGAGCACGTTTTTTCCATGACTTCCAGTATATAATAACGAGTAGTAATTTCTGAAATTGCTCTTCATATAATGTTGTTCATTTATCATCACCTTACGATACCATTACGTACCACACACAATGGTTGATAGGCTACAATTTCCAGTTTGTATGAGCTTATTAGATTCCTTTCACGTCCACGTGCTTCCGTGGTGGCTAAGTGTACACGATACACACGAGCGACACGCGTCAACGGCATTGGCAACTGCAGCCGTCGACAAAGTGCCGTTCGTGTATTTAAGTAAGCTCAATTGGTGCCACTGTGGCAACTATGTTTTAAGGATTCGGTGACATGCAATGGAAATGACAGTTATCTATCCTCTATATATATATAAACCGGTCAAGTGCGAGTCGGGCTCGCGCACCGAGGGTTCCGTACAAATTTGTAGGTATGTAACGACAAATTTACGGTTTTCGGATTTTTTCTTTTACTTGTGGTACATTACATTGCTTCTTGCCACATTTCATGATTCTAGGTTAACGGGAAGTACCCTATACCGGTTTTGATTCGCCGCGAGTGTCAAAATATGCGGCATAAACGGAACATAAACGTATCTTTTGATTGCGTTTACTTAGAACTTTGATTTTTTCACTGCTTCAAGGGATTGCAGCCTTCAGTATTTGATATTAATTTCAACTTGACAGACGGACAGACAGACAACAAAGTGATCTTATAAGGGTTCCGTTTTTCCTTCTGAGGTAAAAATGAAATGATTTTCGTTGGTAAGCGAATCACTTCAGAACGGCTGGACCAATTTGACAATTTTTTGTTTTAAAATGTTCGTTATAGGCGGAATTGAGGTTTTATAGAAAGAAAAATTGGAAAAGTTGCCCGGAAAATTAAAAAATTCGGGAAAATTTGAAAATGCTTTTTTCTATGGAATTTTTGTAAGAACTCAAGAATACCATATTGAAATTTTGACAGGACGACGCTAGCTAGTTGAAGATAAACGTAGTAGTCGTGAAGGCCCGCTTGCATCACAACTTCACAAGCCAATCAATACATTTCGCATTATAAAGTCTGCTCTGGCTTCTGGGTATTTGTTTTAAAGTTGACACAGACACTATTAAAAATGTGTTTAGTTATAACTTGCTTTATATTTTTGGAATGCTGCATATTGCGGCCAGAGCGCGACAGCATTATATGGCTTCAGGTCATGATGGTTGGCAGCTTCGATTTTGGATGTCGCTTATACTAGTCCTAAAATTCCGAGGAAAAAGCGGGGCATTAGAGCACTTTATATTCACGTACCATCCGCATAAATCGTAATTAACAACAGTGCCGGTCACAGTAGTAGTCAAAATTTCCGTCGACACAAGCAGTGATGACGTATGAAATCATATTTTATATGCTTAATATTACGCTACTTGTCAGAATGATAGGTTCACACGCGTCAAGAATGACGCAAGCGCTGTCACATAAAATGGTCATATACACCGTACAGTATTTAAGAAGCATTCTGAACTAATTTATGTGCGTAAACTAGCGACCACCGCCTGCTTCGCGCGGGTGTAATTAGCGAAATGTCAAAAGCTCGAGATTTCTTTAACTAAGTTTTATATTAATGTATTGTACTCATACAAGATGTATGTGAGTCAATCTAGAGTAAATGCTCTAAAATGATGGTAAAAATAGCATCAAAATGCCTGAATTCTTATTAAATGCCTTCAAATAATATAAAATATACAAACTCAAACACAAACTCAAATCTTCTATGTTCTATGTTACGGGTTTGGTTTCCGCACTTAGTCCTTCAAGTGGACCATTTCTGACTCAAATCTTTATTGCATTCCATATGTGTTACATAGAAGGTATATACAAGCTAAAAGATCAATATGGACCCTGTCGGGAACAGCAACATTTAGGAGAGAGGAAGAGAGCTAAGCGGCAATTCAAACAATTAAATATTATTAGATGTGCTTAATTGGGTGTATAATTATGTATATATATATATATATATATAGTTTTGTGTATATGGGTATAGTATATTATATATTGTATTAGTATATTTATTATTATTACTAGTGTATTATAGAAGAGTTGAAGCTAGTATGCAACATGCAATAATCTATGTGACTCAAAAGAAAAAACCTATTAACTATATTTCGTTACACACGCGATTCAACATCTTCAGACTTTCAGCCCGGAATCACCCACTGCCAGATACAGGCCTATCCTTTCTGCCATACTAACCGATTCCGTGCCTCCCTCATCCACGATATCATCAACCCAACGCGCATTTGGACGGCCTCGGTCTCTTTGGCCTAACCTTGGCCACCATTCGGTCACAGCTTTACTCCATCGGCCATCTCCTCGTTTGACTAGATGTCCTGTCCAACTCCACTTGAGGCGCATCGCCCTGTCCCCGACATCGTAGACTTTCGACCGAAGTGTATAATTTATCAATGCCTTACAGGGTTAATACGGAGTAATTGAGATATTGGTTCTAACGGATTCAATAAAAATGCCACATCTAGGGCCATTAAATAGGGCTACGGCTAATAAATCTGGATATGGTGCCTATAATCGACCACATAATTTCTTTTATTTTCAATATTTATCTACGGACATGGTGCACCAAAATACTTCAAGAGATAACCTCTTATCGACAGACGATAAGCTGCGAGCTGAGGTATTAACTCTTGGCCTATTGTTAAATTATGATCATACTAGCTGTTGCCAGCAACTTCGTCTGTGATCCAGGATGAAAAGTAGTCTACGTCTTTCTCCAGATGATGGTCTACCCATGTGGCAATTTCATCCAAATCTTTTCAGCCGTTCTAGCGTGAAAGCGTAACAAACAAACATACAAAAAATCAAATCTCTTCTATTTATAATATTAATTTAGACAAATATTATATAGAACACCACTTAATGGCCGTAGCAAGAAGTTTCTCTAACTATTTCTTCAAAGTGGCTAACTCGCCTTGGACTGAGGTTTCCTCTCATATTCATGGCTGTTAATTTGATCATTGCGTAATAAAAAGATTTCATAAGTTCCCACTTCTGGGACACAGGCTTCCTCTCCGTAAGCCTCGGCCGTAATCCGCCACCCGGGCCCAGTGCGGGTTGCTAGATGTCATGTCTTCTAATTTTTGGTTCTTTGACATGACGGTTTCTTCACGATGTTTTCCTTCAGCGTTTTGAGAGCAGTGGTGATGAAATAATTAAGTACCTGCTTGGGTTTGAACCTACGACCTACAACTTGTAAGTCGCGGACTTTACCATTGGTCTACCACTGCTCTTAATACAACATAAATTATTAAATAATCTAATGTATGGAAGGTTTCACAAAGTACAACAAATCAGCATTGCGATGTAAACACAAATATCGTCGGAAGTTATTCGGATAATGAAGGCTATTATATAAATAGTTTTCTCGCCCCCATATCATGGCGGTTCGGTAATAACCCGCATGACTGCAAACATGCATGAAATTACTCCCTTTAGCTATTAATAGTAGCAATTATTGAAATAGCTATTTATGGAAAGTTTGATCCGGTCATAAACATTTTTAAAATGAAGTCAAGTTCTGTACAAAGTATGTGCGTTTGGAATCGTTAGCTTGTCTCATAATTTAAAAGAATTGAGATCGTAATAGGTGTTAATTTATGTTGTTAAAAGCAAAACTAGCGTTAATAAAGTAACCTGAACAAAAGTATGAGTATGTCAAAATCAGAGGAGCTTTAACACATTCAGAATAAAGTGTTCTTTTCTTTAATCCTAAACAAAAGAACATTTTATTGTGAATGTATATGTTGAGGACGTATAATGTATCCACATTATACATAATTTCCGAGGAACTCTTGAATAAATGTGGTTTATAAATACGGGCCAGTCAACTTGCATTTTCTTGGAACAATGCTGACAATGCCTTATATATATATTGTTTTTTTTTTATAACGTTGCCCCACACTAGGAATTTCTCATGTATCGTGGGTGCGTTTACAAACATTTAAACTCACATACACAAACAGCCAGACCCGGAACAACTACTTGTAGGCCATACAAATATTTGTTCCGTTCGGGAATCGAACCCACGACACGCGCCGCAGCAGTCAATCGCTTAACCATTGCGCCAACCGTGCATATATCTAGGTACAAACCACGAAAGTAGGCCCTATCCACTTTTCCCACGCTTCGCTTGCCGAATATCGGCACCAGGTGCAGTCAGCCTTAAAACGCAATTCATCACAAGAATTCATTTAATTGTCTACAATCATTGTCTCATAATATTATAGTAACAATTTGTAGCCACAAAACATCACGTATTGGGTAGTTAATTGTAGCTACATACTGATACAGTATTATTGAAAGCAAATTGTAGACAATCAAATGAGTTCTGGTCGATGTTTACATATTATTGAGGCTGATTTTACTGGTAAAAATATTGTGTAAGACGTGTGAAAAGTTTCTTACTTGGAACAGTATAAACGTTTAAGTAAGTTTAAGTATGAAATCAAGCTGCTGCTTGCGGCTTCGCCCGCGTGGATGTCGGAAATTATCCTACGGGAACGAGCTACTGGGATAAAAGTGGAGTATGTCCTTCCCCCCACTGGGTCGTAAGTTTGGCCCATTGATAGTCTGGCATGCGGCAGATGTGTCCAGCACAATTCCACTTAAGCGTGGCAGCTTTCCGAGTGACATCAGTTATTTTAGTAATGGAACGGATTGTTGTATTCTTAACCCGGTCCACAAGTTTAAGACCCAGAATACTCCGTTCCATTGCTCTCTGGTAAACCTCGAGCGCTTAATGGCAAACGACAACGCGGCAAGCCCACACGGAGATGGCGGGATGAGCTGGACCTCTTTAATAAGGATGGTCCTTGGCAGCTCTGGACTGAGAGAGGTGGAAGAAAAGTAGGGAGGTAAAGGCCTCCCTACTTTCAGCCAGCAGTGACACATTAACGGCTAATAAAAAAAATGTCTTTCGCCAGGAAGCCATCTATTTGCTTGTTCAGTGGCGTATTACAGACATAATTACTTACGAATTTATAATATTAGTATGGATTTTAGAACCTGTGCTGTCGCAGAAGTTGCCTTCTATAGGATTTACAGTAATGTGTCTTTTTATCATTTGTATGTATTTGTTCCCAGTCTGAGCTGCCTGGTTTCTACGACCCGTGTGTGGGCGACGACAAGCACCTGACCATCCAGTACATGTTCCATAACAACCTGCATTGCTGTACCGTCCCAGACAGCCATGCACTTGTTCTTCCACGCAATAGTAAGTATACCTCTTCTTAACCCAATTCTCTTTGCATCTAGCGTACGCGTTCGTCAAACGTATAAACTGTTCAAACGCGACGCTAACACCACGTCAGTGTGACGTTCGTTTCAACCCAGTCTCGTCTACGCGACTTATGCGCGAGAGAAGTGCCAAGATAAACTTAGGAATCAACATTTGTTTTTAAATACCTGCTTAACCATAGTGATAGAGTACCAGACAATTGTTGTATTGATATTTTTTTCTTTACAGATCATAGGATAAAGAATAGATCCTGAAATTCAAAAGCGAAGCGCAGGTACAAAGTTGACGGCGCGCGCTCGCCCTCTTCCCTAAACTTAAAGAGTAGACTCCTTGTGAATATGTCGACATGAACGTTACTCACAAATCCAGAAAATTATCAATACGAAGCTTTGAAGGGACATAGGCAGCTAATGACATTCCATTATTTTATTACAAAAACAGAATCCCATCTTATTGTTGAGTTGCCGCGCAGAAGTGTTGATAATTGTTAATTCGTTAGATAACTGTGAAAGTGCCTCGATAACACGACACCAGCAGCAGTATAAACCACAAATATATTTACATTTAGCTAATGTTTTTAATAGCTACCTTTTAATGCATGTTCTGTACAGAGAAACATTAACAGTTTTCATATACTGATTAGTATGACTTTTTTCACATATTAAAACAATAGTAGTCACAGTGGTTTTGCATTAGTCGTTTAGGACCGGTACTTAAACGACTAAATATTGTTGTTTATTCTATTTCGATAGACGCAATGTACGTGAATAACAATAATTAAATAAATAGTTGTAAAATCGTTATACAAGTTAATGTACAAAGAAATCTTAGTAAAATTTTACTAATGTTATCTGTTTTATCGCTAGTAGGCGAGTTGATTGAGCAATTGCGCGAGTTGTCTTGCCTGGAATATTAACTACCAATAAAGGTGAATTATATCCTCTTTTTCTGAGCGAAAAGCCCACGACTGATATTAATTAATAGGGCTTTAATACTACTTTCTCACATATAAAATGTACTAAATACCAGTAAAATTTTTATGTCCATTTTATAACCCTCGATTCAGTGTACACGTTATGGTTTGTTTGACATTAGCCTTGCATCCTATGTAACTGGGGAAATGTGCCTCTGCCTACCTCTTCTTGGAAAAGGTACTGCGTTAATGTTGTGTTGGGAACTCGCTCTGTCAATTATCGGTATATAGTTAATTTACAAACATAATAGTTTAATATATATTATGTAATTGTTAACCATGATTATTGAGGTGGCCTTCAAAATCAAAATATTTTATTTTACCAAAACCTACATATAAAACGTCAGAACCTACATGCACTGTCCCAATTGGCCGTTTCCCATGGAGAAGACCCGGCATGAGACTCCACGGTTACTCTTTCAGTTCCTATAAGGGTTCCGCCTGTACTGTCGAGAACCCTAAACATATTGTCAAGTCCTACGTTTTTAGTAAGTAATTTAATAATTTCAATGGTAATAGTCCCGGCCCTATAAAATTAGACTTATTACATAGCTGGTGACATGTCGGTGTACACTTTCGCCACATACAGGCGCGAGACGTGAGGTTGCTATGTTAATTTTACTATCACGATTATTTCTGACATTCGTACGCTGCCATACAAGACTGTCAGTCAAGTCAGTGTGACAGTAAGTAGTTTTGTGTACGAGAGGAAAAAATAAGCTTGAGTAAAACAAAATCATGGACGTGTTAAATATAAATGCGCCACTTGTCGTGGGCTTGCTGCTTTGAGCCATAGTTGTTTGTGTCGTGACAAGACGGTGAAGAGCTCTCACTCAGAACTATAATAATTAAATGTACGAGTGGAAAAAAAACAATATAATTGAACGTTGTTCGCGGAACGTAACCAAACTGATAAGATCTCGCACGCACATGGGATAAGATATTAACCCTGCGCGCTACTCATTACTAAGTCTGTCCGACACCTTATAAAGAAGTATTTTTGATAATACATAAAATACAATATTTTTGATACTGGTCTAGACAACATTTTCACTGACACTCGATTAACAGAAGTTATATTATTGCATTAATCAAATATATATAGACATTACCTATTTAAATATTTGCCTGTTTTTTGTTAAAGCTGTTTGTAGCTGTCGATGCAGTTGACCTATAGATTATATTTAGTTGATATTTACCTAGTTTAAATATTTATGTATATCAATAATACTACAGTTTGTTAACCAAGCTTGCCTTTTATTACAATTGGAAGCCAGATCCATATGTACAGGGTGCCAGGCAAATATTTCGTCGGTTATTAAAAAAAAATATTGCTGTTCCATACGTTTTGACCGCGTAGGTATTGCATTTTCTATGAAACAGAAGATTTTTTTTTGATAACCGACGAAAAATTTCTACGCTATGGGGTCTAAACTCATGTGCTGAATCCATGGTTACAGTTTGCGCGTCGGTGTCCCTGCCGCCCTGTATACGCATAAAGAAAAATTATATATTTAGAATAATGTTTGTTGGCATATTTAAATGTTTTATATGATTACAGCAAATTACTGCGACCCAGTTTTTGCATAGTACATTGCAGTTTAGTATAAAATGATGTTTAGAAAGTCGTAAATTTGGCTTGCCCATATTAACATATTATAGTCTGTGTGAGCTAAAGCATTGATTGTTATAACAGGATATACCTTGACAATTTCTACGCACAAAACTAGCAGCTAATCAAATATAGAATTTCTTTCTCTAAACTTCGCTTGCACAAAAAGCTTGTATAATTAATTTTCTGGATTTTGACATGTTACTTAGATGTAAAAGTTAATTGTTGAACAGTTAGTTTGTTTGATTGTGCTTGGTCAATGTAATGTGAGGAGCAACAATAAATCGCCTGTTTTAGTCGAATTACCTTCTAGTATTGTTTTGTTTTCTATGGTCAATTTTTGTAAAATAATTTCACTTGTGACTTTTCTTACGAAAACTTCCAAAAGCTATGTCGCTGTTAATGTATTGAGCGAATCCTGTTTAGATTGTTGATTATAAATATTATTGTTTCTTATGTTAAAAAAGCCTTAAGGAATATATACTTACTGCAAAATAAAGTATGAAGTTGTTACATTTTGTGTTTTATTTTCTGTTTACTAGGTGAGTGTTTGTCAGTCGGTACGGGTAAGAAAGTCAAAAGTCGAAAGTCAGACAACCAGTCTTACCAAGGGGTATCGTATTACCCAGTAACTGGGTTGTGCAGGTCAGATAGAAAGTCGCTCCATGTATGTATTCAGCTGCATCCGGTTAGACTGGAAGCCGACCCCAACATAGTTGGGAAAATATAAAGAAAAAAAAACTTTTTAAAAACAAGCTTTTATTACTTGTTAATAAAAAGAACGAAAAAGTTAAAAATAATTCAAACCTGAAAAGAAAAACCCATTTTTTAATAAATAATAGCGTGTTACATTTTGATGGAACATTAAAAAACATTTAGCATATTACACCTTCATTATTTTTCTTTTGCAATGACAATGTAACACGCTTTTATTTACAAATATTCATAAAACATACAAATATTCAAATATTTATAAAAAAAATGTGTTTGCGGAGCAACTTATTTAGCAATCTGTAGATGTTGAGATGGGAAAATAACTATGAACTTAATGTAACTGTTAGCCTGCATAATCCCACTGCTGGGCAAAGGCCTCTCTCCCCATGACTTCCAACACTTTCGATCCAGGGCTAAAGTGGATCGTCGAGCGGTCCCGCCATCTTCTACGGGGGCTGCCGCGACGCCTTATAGCTGTGTCAAGGCTCCACGTACTTATGAAGAAAAATACTCTTGATCAAAAGTCAGGAGCAACTGGTAATCTGCTGAATGACAATCAAAGTAAACCACTACTTCAGTCACAGTAGGCAGGACACTTGGCTTGACGTGGTAACACGGTCCCTGCTGCTATGACTAGAGGCGATGAACGAAGCATGGGTGTACTGAGGGTAGGGCAGCTACTACACCTGACCTGGGACCTGGGACCTTCCTGCCGGCATCAAAGGGCCTATGCAGGCAGTAGGTACAACAAGTCTGTGCATATTGGGTTCTACTTTTTTGGTCATGACCCACCTGCATGCCAAATTATTCCGAAATTTGTTCAGCTGTTAATCCGGGAAAAGGTAAGGTGCAGACAGACAGGGTTACTTTCCCATTACACAATATTAGTATGGATGGATTCGAAATTTGATGCCCTGTCCATAGCCCCAATGAGGCCCACTGACACATGAGTGACCACTTTTCAGTGTTCAGCACACGCTGGTAGTAAAGGTAAGTACTAAGGCAGGGTGGAAAATTCGAACGAGCCCTGGACAAAAAATACCCTACTAAATAATCTATATAAATAAAAATGGATCTTCAAAATGTATGTACGCCCATAACTTTCGAACGACTGCACCAAATTGGATAATTATTTTTTTTTGTGTTTGTTATGTATGGTCAGGACAAGGTTTGTATACACAATTGGACCCGGTAGGTGGCACTGCTGTCGGTTTATGATGACTCAACCAGGCAGGACGACGTCTGCCGGGTCCGCTAGGTTCTATCAATCAATCAGCGTTTTACTTATAGGAGTAGGGAAGGAGTAGTGTAGGAGTAGGTTAGGAGTAGGGTAGGAGTAGGTTAGGAGTAGGCTAGGAGTAGGTTAGGAGTAGGGTAGAAGTAGGGTAGGAGTAGTGTAGGAGTAGGTTATGAGTAGGGTAGAAGTAGGGTAGGAGTAGGATAGGAGTAGTATAGGAGTAGGATAGGAGTAGGGTAGGGGGTAGAACACCACGCGAACGGAGTAGCGCCGGGCAGCTAGAAATAATTTATATGGCAAAACAACGTTTGGCGGGTCAGCTAGTTACAAATTTATAACTTTCCACCCTGTTTAATATTTTATTTATAAGTACATATTCAGCTATGCGTATGTTGCAAGTAAATGTGCGATAGCTAATATGAATTATTAAGTAACTTTGTAGTTGATAAAAATAAAGTTTTTCCAACTTGACCTTATTTAATTTTGAAAGTAAGCCCAAGCATTTATTTTTAGGGCTGTTTTCATTGGTTTTATCGATTATTTTCCCGTTCGTCCCACTGGCCGTCGTCGTGGGACGACTAGGAATTTAAAAAGGTAAAAGTATCCTATGAATTACAGGTTATAAACGATCTGTATGCCAAACATCCAAATCCTTTAAGTGGGATAAAACTAATGACTGAAATACTATCGTGAATTCATGCAAGCCTAGTACTTTTTGTTAGGATAGTGCTCAGAAATTGTACACAGAATACCGTCTTGGATGCATGCATAGTAGTAGGTAGGTACACATCCTTTGTGCTTACCCCGGTCATCGTCTACCCATGTGCCAAATTTCTACTAAATCCTTTCTGCTGGTTTAGCGTTAAAGCGTAACAAATAAACAAACAAACTTACTTTCGCAGTTTCGCATTTATAATAATACTAGCTGTTGCCTGCGACTTCGTTCGTCTGCGTTCCAGGATGAAAAAATTGCCTATGTCCTTACCTAGGTCATGGTCTATCTGTGTGCAAAACATCCAAATCTGTCCAGACCTTTTTACGTGATTGAGTACCAACAAGTTAGGATAAATAATTGTTTTTCACCATTGTACAACCAGACTCGAATTATTTAGTGGAACCAATGGGAATTCAAAATAAAATTGCTGAGTGGACGAACGGGAATAACTATTAAATTCCCGATCGTCCCACCAGTGGGACGACGGCCAGTGAGACGATCGTGAATACACGAATATTATAAAGGACGGCGGACCGACCTTATCCAAAAATTTCTATTAAGGATAGAAGGTGCTGTGTAAGCACTTATTGCGAGACTTCGCGAGGGCAGCTTATATGCAACACTGTGCGACGAAACCATAGCGAGTTTTAGGAAAAGGCATTGAAAGCACAACGCCATCTATCGAGCTAGTAAACACTTTTTAATCAGGACTTTATCGTTAGGATATTGTTATTTAGAAGGATTATGATCTGTATTTTAATCATATTTGATTGTAATAGAATTTAGGGACGCGTCGTGGTCCAATAAACACTATAAAACATATAATATTGATGTTGATAAGCTTCTTTGTATAACGGAAGACTTCAGACTTCTTTTCAGCTAGAAAAATAACTGGAAAAAATAAGTTGGCACATTCTTGAGTAAATCAAATCAAAAATATTTATTTGCTAGAATATGGTAAGTACATAAGGTGTTAAAGTAATATGTTTCAGAAGATCCTGCCATAACATGGCGTGTAAATGTATTCACAATCAGCTATGTCAATTAAATCAAACTTAAAAATTACAGATTCTATTGATTTGTCTTCTAAATAGTCCTTAATGGTATAATATCTTTTAAATAGTAATAGTTTGAAAAGTATTTTTTTAAACATTGTCAGCGGTAAGTCTTGAAAACTTTAAGTGAAGTCCGAAGAGAGGGGGAGGGCACAATAACCCTTGAATCCGGCCACCTTACGTATTTTCGAGAGGGAGATGCCAAGGTGAAGTCAGAGTCAAACTTGGATGACTAAGAAGTGGAGGAAATGTTCGATGATATCTCCAAGGCCTGGCATATCACTACTAATGCTCACTACAAGGTGCTTAGTATTTTACGCATGCACAATACTTAATAAGAATATAAAACTAAATTTAAAAAAAATCTTTTAATTTTGTAGGTTCTGCTTATACTTAATTGCAATTCCAGATTACTATTAAATAATATTTGTCTCTAACCGTTTTGTGAATTATTAAGTCGTAGCTAAGAGAGCCGGGTGATCTATAACCTACCTCAGACACCTTTCTCTATTTAAGATTGTTAATTTTATGAACCTAGAATATGATTTTAAAATAAATAAAGATTTGTAAAGTAAAGTAAAAATCGTTTATTTCATATTTCCAAATTACAATATGGAGGTATCGTTGGTCCCAACCTAGACACAGCCTGAATCTTGGGCAGCATTACATAGGGTACAACATTTTGATAGTTGTAGACAAAATATGTAAAATTAAGGTTGAAATTGGTTACATCGAGACTACAAGACTAAATGTAGGTACAAACCAGCGTTGGCAGACGTCCCGATTTTGGCGGGACGTCCCGATTTTGGCGGGACGTCCCGATTTTTAGCCTAAAATTAAATGTCCCGCGCGGGACAGGCTAAGTCCCGCTTTTCGGGGACAGAAAAATAAATAAGTTATTCGTAAGTGTATTAATTACTTATTTATCATCATTCTCGTGTCCTTATCCCAATGTATCCGTGGTCGGCACAACATGTCTTTATCTTCCATACTTCTCTATTAGTCGTCATTTCGGTAATCAGACCCTTTCCCTTTTGTATTACTTATATATATATAATATTATATTCCTCTGAAGACTTAACTGCCTTACAGGGTAAACCAAACAGGTATTGTTATTTGAATAGTATTTTCTACGACTATCTATCATCATTGTAAACTTAATTTGAAATTCAAATAAAAAATAAGTTGTAAAAAATGTACAGTGCGGCCGTCGAGAGAATGCGTTCTTGACGCCTGTCAGTTTCATACAAATGAATACGTGTTTTGCGAAATTGATCTTTATTAGCTACTAGAATTATAGCAATGATAGGTGTAAGGAACGCATTCTCTTAACGGACAATTAATTACGTTTGTTTTCTTTTGTCCCGGTTTCGACGATAGTATCCCGCTTCTTATACTAAAAGGGCTTCAAAATCCCGCTTTGGCGGAAAAAAATCTGACAAACATAAATAGACTTACTAATTAGGTATGGGAAAACTAAAATCAAATATTATTATAATTTAAAATATACTCAAAAGATAAAATAACACTTGGTATGATTTCCGTTTAGGTATACACCATTATGTAGGTACTTACCTATAACATTTTGATATTTTTTTAAATTATAGAAGTTGAAATTGGCGACAGGTGAGCTAGTTAGCCTCATTGAGACTACGAAACGTGAACAAACAAACTAATTATGTGAAAACTAAAAACAATTCTTATAATAAAAAAAATTGATGACTTTACAAAAAAATTATAACTTGGTTTAATATCTGTTTGTGCTGCTGTTCTGTAGTGTGATCTGTGTGTGTGTGCGTGTGTGTATAATTGTAACTGTAAATGTGTATATGGGTGTTTGTGTAAGTGTAAGTGTGTATACGGGTGATTGTGTTTTGACCTTCGAAAAGTGCTGAGTCTCAGCCTAATTTGAATAAATGACTTTTGATTTTGATTTTGTGTCGGTGCAGCGTGAGTTGAGTTTATTTGGACATGCATAGGATTTTTTCAGTATAATTGTTCCAAGAGTCATATTTTAACTGTTTGTTTCATTTGGGTGTAAGAGGAGCTATGGATCTTAAGAACAGAGTTTACCTTGTTGTAGATGTGAGTATGTAGGCATGATAGATGTTTTTGGGCATACTCAGAGTTTACTCCAGGGTTCAGAATTCTGAATTTTCTTTTACTTTGCAGGGTTTTTAAATCAGTTCTCTTTAATCATTTTAAGTGACTTTTCGAAATAACAGTTGAAATATACAGTTTCCGCACCCCAAGAAGTGCTGCCTCCTTATATAGTCTGTCAGTTGAATAGCGGTAAGGTTTACGAAGCATGACTTTTAAAATAGCGCGTTGCGCACCCTCCAGCTAAAGTATATGGGTTTTGGCTACCCCACTCCATACTGCTCTACCTACTGGAGTAGAGACTGGCAGAGGGCAAGCTAAATTAATTGGCGAATGACAGTAGAAGCACATTCACGTAGAAGTTTCATAACATATATCAACCTCCGAACTCGTTTTGCCATAACCGTAATCTATGAGTATTATTTGAAGGAGAGATGCTGATTTAGCATAACTCCGAGGTATTTTAAGTAAATTTGAGTCCAACCAGTTAGCTAAACATTCCAGACTCGGTTCTCCCATGCACTTCTTTCCAGTCAGCACAGTGGAAAATGATAACTATATAGGAATTTCATTTCCGCCGGCCCCAGTAGACTACCCTGCGCTACACCGAAATAAAAACCTAATTAATCGGTGATCTGATTTTCGGCTCTAACACACTGCCGGCGATCGGTCAGGAATCTGCGGAACCAGTTTAAGGTCACACTTTTATCAAATGACTCCAGTTTCTTAAATAATATCTGACTCGAGACTGTGTCGAATGCCATTGCAAGATCTATGAATACGCCTAGGCATAAACGGCCCCGATCAACGTGCCCAGAAACAATATTGGTTGGGAGTTCGACATCATTTTCCGTGCATCTTTCAAACAACTTATTATTGCCAAACTGGCGGTCCAATAATAAGTTGTTTTCTTTCATAAACTTCACGATACGTTTATTGATTAGTTTATCGAGTATTTTAGAGAATATGCTGAGCAAGGAAATTGGTCTGTAGTTGTCAGGAGTCCCTTTCTTGCTTGGCTTGTGGATGGGAGACACCAATGCAGTTTTACACTTGTCCGGAAAAACTGCTGTTGACATGCTCAGATTGCAAATGTGCGTCAAAGGCTCCAAGATTTTGTGCTATATGTATTTGATTACTGTAGCCTTGTATTTGTCTAATCCAGGAGCGCTCTCGTTTTTTAGATTAAAAATAATTCTTTCTACTTCGTGTATTACAGTAGGCGCCAAAAATAATTATGGACTTACTATTTTATTCGGTACATCTAATTTTTGCGGCTACATCTTCCTCAGTCGTAGAGAGACTTTGAAGTATTTGGTCGGATAAGGTTTTCCCCACCGACGGCGCAAAGTAACTAGGTATTATAAATGATTTATTTCTGTAAGTAGGTTTGTAAAAACACTTTTACACGTCATTGTCACGTATTGCAGTGGTTCAGAGACTCCTTGATGGATCCAGCGGAACACATTAGTGCTTGCATTTCTTCTTTGGAATCTCGGTTATATCTTTGATAACGCTGAATAATTTCTTAGGGTTGTGCTAATTTTCTTGAATTTGTCTGCTGTTGTAATCGTTCCTTACTTTTCTAAGAAAGTCAATCAGGAAGTTCCTATACCTCTTGTAAGAAATGTTCAGCATTTAATTTTTCGGGTCTTGTTTGACTTGTAAGCGTAGTTGGTTTCTAAAGCGCATACAACGCATCTAATTGGGTGTCATCCAGGGCTTCAATATGATATTCTTTTTACTTTTCTTGAGACTTTGGGTGTTTCTTGAGGTAGTCGCACCAAGGATATCTTTAAATTCTCTGACTGCTTTATTGACATCTTCACTAAAAGTGACAGGTGACCAATCTTCGTTATCAAGATTGATTTCAGCTTTTCATAGTCGACTTTTTGAATAACTTTTCTGATGTTTTTGTTACCATTTTCCATTTTAGTTTTGATTCCAACCATAGCAATGACGTGATCTATCAACGAAGATTGGGCAACGTGTTGTAGCGCACCCTGGGAGAGGCAGCAATGGACTGCGATAGGCTGAGTTGATTGATTGATACTTACTTAGTCTACGTATACAGCGTGGCGATTGGTGGCATTCTCCATAAATCAAAATCACATCGGTGTACTCCGACGATGTGAAATTGATTCGAGGAATCTTGGAAACCATAACACAATGAAAATAACAATAATTTATTACTAAAGCGTCTATTTAAATGAACTGTCACACACACCACCTTCACTAATGTACATACTATCGTATTATTAACATATCCTATTCTGATTACAAAAATAAAGTTAACACAAAACAATGTCCACAAAATTAAAACAATAACAATACCTACGAAGGGCGCGCGCGCGGACAGTAAACTCTTCAACTATCAAGGATTTTGGCGGCGGACTATGTGACTCATCCGTCACACGTGCCAAAGAAATTAGAATCATGCCTACAAGCACCCGTACCCCGTAGCATTTCGCGCATAGAGATTTATACATAGAAATGTACTTTCCTATATCTATGGATTTATACGTTAAGTCGTCAACCGTAAGAAAAATTTTTGCATATTTTTTTCATACCTCTCATGCGGTCCCTTTTCATTTTTTAATTTTGCGCACAAAAAACACGTTCGACTATTAACCGTAAGAAGGCTGTAAGGATATTTTTCGCTTGAATTGTTTACGTTTCTTATAATAATAATTTGTACAATGTTAGTTTAGTGCTTTTAGGTAATTCGGAATGGCAACGTTTGAAGTTTTGAACTATCTTCACCGGCCACGGATCTTTGACCTACTTTTATTGGTCAGCTTATTATGGTTATGCAATATGTACATGATGTTGTGAAATATTAAAATGGAAAAAAGGGTCCCGCGGCTATAATACTGTATAATCTTTAAAAAAAAAATTGTATATGATAAAATACCTAATATAGAGTACGTGGTTTCAATTAATGTGATAACCTAATCACCACGCTGTATACCTTATATACCTACTACTATGTAGATGTAGCTGCCTATTGCTACTTGTACATAAGGATATGACTTTTATTGCTACATCCCCATTACATAGTCAAGTTCCTACTTAATTTAATTCAAACAACAAATGTCTAGTACTACGACTAGGTAGATACCTTAGTATTGCCAACATCGTAGAAGATTAAACAGGAAACGGCCCTAGCAAATCGATAAGCAATAATAGACATTTATATAGATGACGCGTTCGCATAGAAATTATTTCCTGCCGTTAATGTATTTTCAAAAGATACGGATTACAAAGGACAAGCTAAATAATTTTTCTCCGAGTCAACGTAGAACAATCAAAGGATTTATTTGACGTCATCGTTTTATTGTTATCTGGTTGAGTGATTGATTGCTGTCGTGTGCTGACTAGTGTTAAGGATGGTAACTGACAGGTACCACTAACCTACTTATAAAAAAATAGGGACTTACACATGAGCACATGCTCAGATGTGTAAGTTCCTATTTTTTTATTAAACATTTTTTTCATTTTTTATTTTTTTTAAAATGTGTCAAGACATGTCTAGACACATTTTTTTTAATTTAGGGGAAAAACCTAGTAACACTTGGCCCGACCCGGGAATTGAACCTAGGACCTCACGCCTCGGCAGTAGCGCTTGCGATCAATGGACGAATGAAGCAGTTGTGTATTTCAGTCTGATTAGTTCTTCCAGCTGACGAGCTGGAATGCTTTGTCATCCCAGATAATTATAGCCCTGACGGGAGCTAGGGATTGTCGTAGGATATTTTGATGTCTACGTGCGTTTAATCATTTAAGGGGCATGTTATATAGCATCCCGTAAAATTGAAATTGTCTTACGTTTTTGCGATTTACATTTCTGTGTCAGGTTTTACATGCGCCAGCACACCAAGCTACTGTAATCTGTCAAATTTCTTTAATAGTTTTTCAACTTTATCGCTAAAGCATTAAGGCTCAAGGTTGATTGGGAAAGTTAGACAGTTTCGGGTAGCGGGACCTGCTGGCGTCTGTTCATATGTTTGTTGTATTGATGATTTTAATGATTATAACCTTTTAAATACATATTCGTTACTGTGCATAAAACCTGGCAAGAAAACATTACATTTCGCGGAGCAACCTTCTTAAGGGGGATGCGCTAAGGTAGCCCGCGAAATTAAAATATGATTCGCGACCGTAACAAATATGGTTTGGCAATATAACTAATATCCTCATCATCACATAAACATACAATCTGATACTGACCTGCAAATTGCAAAAAACGTAAGAACATTTGAATGTCGCGGGCTACCTTGCCGCGTTTGCCTTAAGCAAGGGCGTGATCGACTATCGGATGCTACATACGCGCTGTAATTATGATTTGCGTGATGATGACTGTGATGATCTGCAACAAGGTCGGTTTGACACGCAATATTACATGACAAGTATAGCTTTGATCCAGATAGAGTTGGATCAAAGCTGGATTTAATAGACCAAGTGTGTACCTTCCTATACCTAATGGTGCTTGCACACGGTGCGTGTTACTTGTGCATATAAACCTGTATGCGCGAGCGCAAGCTACCCGTGCGATTGACACAATGCGGGGCGTAGCTTACTGAAGTCGTGCTCTTCTTTAGAAGGTAGTTTTCACGAAATAAAGAGGATTTTTTTTTACCAGTGTCTAACTTGTAACCATGAATTCAGCAGATGATTCTTAACGTAGTCTAGAGTGTAGCAATGTTACGTCGGTTATTAAAAAAAAAATTGTTGTTCCATACATTTTGACCGCGTACTTATTGCACTTTTCTATGAAACAGCAGTTTTTTTTTGTAACCGACAATAAATTCTACGCTAGTCTATAATCATAATTATAGAGAACTAGCTTCCGCCCGCGGCTTCGCCTGGGTGGATGTCGGGAATCATCCCACAGGTACGTGCTACGTGCAGGATAAAAAGTATGTCCTTCTCCAGGATGCCATCTATCTCTTTGCCAAATCAGAAGTTCAGTGGTTTAGGTGTGAAAATGTAACATACAGTTTGAAGTTCAAATCCTCCCCTTAAAAATCGAATTACCCCTTTTTGCCCCGTCAAGAGTAAATTTTCGACAACTTTACATACTTATTATTAATTATTTTCTGTCAAAAGTTTTAATACTAATTTTAGTGTTAGTCAAGCCTCGCATTATAATCCTCCCCTGTAAAATTAACTACTCATTTTCAACTAGTTAGGGGTAGGTTTTCGAAAAACCCTGGTACATTTTATTCTTTATTTTTGGTCATATGTATAAACACTGAGTTTCGAGTTAATCGGACCGCGCATTCAAATTCTTCCACACAAACTTCAACACCCCTATATCCCCCTTTGAAGAGTAGTTTTGAAAAACTTATAATGATAAACTTTATTACTTACTCACGCGAGTATTCTTCAAAAGTTTCAAGTTTATTAATATATTGAAGATGATTATTCATATAAACTGTATCCCCCACTTTTCACCCCCACAGGGGTGGAATTTAAAAAAATCGTTTAGGATGTATTCATAACTTGACTCAAAGATTATATAAACTAATTTTCGAGTTATTCAAGCCATGCAGTAAAATCCTCCCTTGTAAAATTGACTACCCCTTTTCAGCCCGTCAGGGGTAATTTTCGAAAAACCCTGATACACATTATTCTTTACTTTCGATCCTAGATATAAATACTGAGTTTCGCATTCATCGGACCGCGCGCTAAAATTCTTCCATACACACTTTGAGAACCCCCAATCCCCTTTTAGGGGGTGCTTTAGAAAAACATAAAATGGCAAACTTCATAATTTACTTAGATTAGTATTGGTGCCAAGTTTAAAGTTTATTAACTCAAGGAATAAGATTTCTCATACAAACGAAATCCCCCCATTTCACCCTCTTAGGGCTGGAATTTCGAAAAAATATTTTTAGTGGATGCCTACTCTTCATGAAGAATACACCCTCTAAATTTCATGTCTCTAGGACCAGCGGTTTAGGCTGTGCGTTGATGTATCAGTCAGTCAGCCAGTCAGTCAGGACTTTGAATTTTATATATATATAAAAAAGTAGTTTTTTGGGAATTCGTGTTTAAAGATTCAGAATTGTTAAATTCCAGCTTATTTTTCTAATAAAATGCTTAGGATTTTAGTTATAACTGTGATTTTCTTCTGATTAATTCTTCGTATGTATGGACACGTTACTGGTTGCGACCTTATTGCAGTAAGAACGGGAGACGAGCGGGAGGAGTGTGAGAGAGATACAAGTATAGTTACTGAGTCGTTAATGTTCTTTTTCTCTCTCTGTTAGCGGTAGCCGGTAGGTAATTTCGTTTTGTGCCCTTAGCATTCAAAATCAAACATTTCAAAAATTTTGACTTGAGCCCTTATATTATTAAGGGTGCGATATATAGATTCATGGTTACAGGTAGCGTACTGGTTTTTTCCTGTCCAGCCTTCGCAAGTGCCTCAACAAACGCATGTTACCCGCGCCGTATACTTACAACAATGTGATATCCGTATTAAGCCACCTGGCCTTTCGGAGTCCACAGCTGGACATAGGGTTCTACCAAGCTATGCCACTACACTCGGTTGAGAAAAGGAAGATGGGACCGACTGGGTCCGGATGGCGGAGAACCAGGTTTTGTGGCACAACTTAAGGGGATGTGTCGGGGTAGTTGACTGGGATAAGCCGAGTTGATTATATGGTTGACTTACATAGTTCGTTACCTCCGTATCTACTACACTCACTGCGGCTGTCGTTACCGGGGGCATGCAGTATGATTCCGAAAAAAAAAATTGGAATGCGGGTTACTCTAGCTATTTCACGATAATGTGTTTAGGTTAACTTAAAAGGTTGTCTTTCAAGCATAAATCTAAGCAATAACAAAACCTTTTGTTGACCGCATTGTAAATGTATGACTGCTTACGTTCCTGAAATGCGGGTTTTTCCTTTATTGGTTTTATGGGGTTTCCCTTTGTCATTGGAAAGTAGGTAAGCTGTACCTTCGATGAGGTGTAACAACGAGGTCAATAATTATCAACTTTATGCCTCCAGAGTTCGACAAAGCTGTAAAAGAAAAGAATGTGATCGTACTTCGTTCTGACTGAATGGATTTTAAATGAATATAATATCTACAAACGAGTTATTAAATTAAAAAAAATATAGAATTTAAAAACCTGCAATCAGCACGTGTAACTTAACCCTAACCTTGCACAATCAGCCTATTGTGTTAACGCAGGCCTTCTCTCTTCGAGAGGGGGCTGTAATCTACCGCGCGGGTGAAGAGTCACATGTTTTAGAATTTTTGGTTCTAGGACATGTCGGTTTCCTCACGATGTTTTCCATTACCGTTTTGAGACCAGTGGTGATGAAATAATTTACACAAAGTAAAGCGCCTGCCTGGGTTCGAACGCTGGACCCTAACTCTTAATTTGGGGCCATTATCACTTGGCCACCACTGCACCTACCTTACCAAAATTTTTTTTGAAACACAAAAATTTTAATATATAATACTATTTATATCAATGCTTATTATAATTAAACTATTGATTATAACAAACATTCTGAAAACCATAAGTTGCTTTCTTTGAATGAGTGGAAGTATGGGTCTTTTTTCGATTTTTACGATTCAATAACCTGACATTCTCTGATTCAATACCTTTTAGCCTACATCTTCAGATCACTGTCTGTCTAATCGCTCGTCTAGACCAATCCAACGGTTTCAAACTCGGTTTGTTTACGATTCATAAGGGCGAGTTACTGTGTCCACCTTCCTACTCCATCATCAGACTATGTTAGCTTGTTCACCATCTCTAAAGTTAACTACTCATTGAGACCAATTGAATGAGCCCAAACACGATATGTTTGCTGCAAGGTGTTAAGGAGTGGTAATTTCGCAGAGTTTCCTGGCTGCAGCATCAAGTTAAGGTTACCACATACTTAATTGCAGTGTTAATAAAATATTATAGTGCACAATGTTTCAAGTAGGTCTGACGAGAAAAATGTATTAAATTGCCAATGTGTAACTGAGATCCTTACACCAATCATATATACCTGATTATCTTCAAAATTCCCGAACAGATTTTTATTAAACCTAGCTAAGAACCACATCGATTAAACCAGCCTTCTTATTAAAAAAAAAACCGCTTTGAAATCGGACCACCCGGTCGGGAGCTACGATACCACAGACAGATACACAGAATGACACCACTCTTTATAAGTCAAGGGTTAAAATAGTTTTTTTTAGTTCGACGCAAATGTTTTGTGATTAAGTTACAGACTGTAAAGAAAAATTTTCAGTTTTTCAGAAAATTTTCTGACCTGTACAACGCGAAGTCCAATCCAGTCCAGTTTTATGGTTCACTTAATTATTTAAAGGTTCTTGTAAACTACTGCGAATGTCATACGTCTATTAATAAAAATAACACATATCACATTAGCAATAAAAATTGTTCAGAAGCAAATACCAAAACCCAAAATGATTTATGACTTCATACTTTGCATCACAAATATCCAATTAACATTCCTGTATACAGCTAATTGTTATCAAATATCTGTGTTATGGGCTTAACAATGCTTAGCAAAAAACGTATGTGCCTAGCATTATATACTATATCTGTTTAGAAGATACTCACACTGTCCAGTAATACAACAGGAACGTTTAAATTAAAGTCCTATGATATATCCCTGATCATCATAATGCCAGCCGTATGGCATTCACTGCTGGAAATAAGCTTCCGCCAAGCACCGCCTTCGCCACATGAACTGTACTGCTAGTCTGTAAAATCTCACCGTCAAAACTTAGGTGAAGTGAGTTTGAAGTGAGCCATCAATCCCTGGCGTTGGGTAGGATGACAGTTCACTTGATGAGAGCTCACTAATCATAGCTCACTTCACATTTTCACGGTGAGATTTTTACAGAATAGACGGCAGGTATCCTGCAATCTTTGGTATATAGTCTGGCCATGTGGCTAACCTATTTCAGACGGCAGGAGGAACCTTGCCGCCTATAGTCTCTATTTAGGTACGAAGTTACAGACAAATACGTATAATATACGAGTGTGTAACAACTACAGGAATTTCATGTCGTCTCCCGATGTCCCAATATGTGTCGCAATAATCGTGATGCTGGTCTGAAAAATGCAGTTTGATTTAGTTAGATGGTGGAGGCATGTGGCGAGCCCAAGGGGCAAGCCAGATAAATACCGCGTTTAACTAGCTAAGCAGAACTCAGTCCGATAATTGAACCAGCATTTTTCCTGATGCTACTCTTTGCCGCTACATAACACGCGACAAATTATATGTAGGTGTCTGTTTCAGATCTAAAAATACCAAGTGTTCATTCTTAAAGAATAGCTAGACGAACATATAAACACATCATAAATGCAGTAGGTACTGTCATTAAAATCACTAGACTAGTTGTTTGTTTATTTAACTTGCCTACTAGTCATAAAAAATATTACGCAATTTTTGTAAGTGGAAATTTACGAACCCAAATAGGGCTTTCAGGAATTGATATAAACAGTGGAAACCTAACGACTGGGTGCGTCATGCTTTGAATCATAATTAACCTTGCGACATTGTTACAAGACATAATATGAGAGATGAGTCGCAATGGCGCTTATGTCGTTTTGTTTGCATGACGTGACTAATTACTAACAATTATTTTGCCTTTACTGAAACGAGATTAGCGGCAGATAGATGCGCGTGCGCTGGATTTGCACACAATAAGGAATGTGGATGTTTTCCGGTAGCAGTCTAGAGCCACTGCAGATTAAGATATTGCTGTACGTGACTTCACAGTTTTTATCCAATGAATGTTTTTACGACGAAGACGAAGATGAAGTACGTCTACTTTTTAATACAAAGTAGTAGTATTAAATACTGAGTAAACAGAGCGGCTCTTAAGAAGAGATAACACTAAAAAAATTCCGGTTATCAATTAATTTTCATACACTTCGATGGGTTGCCAATCTGCTAATTTCAATTTTTATATCTGCAATTGATTCCTCTATACAGTTTGGTAACTACAACTCCGGGTGTCCGAATCGCATACTTACTGTCATTTCACGCCATATTAGGCTTTATTGCCCATTGTTCTATTATACAAAGAATAGTATAAATGCTAAATGGATAAATTACAATCGTCAACGACTCGTGTTGTTAAATTGCAGTGAAATTAGCGATGTTAGTTTGATACTTAAATCGTTAGTGTTTGTTTCTCTCTCATCTTGAAGAGGATACGCGGTCACGTGGTCCTTGGCGCTCATTCCATACTAACGTATACCCACTGACACTGCCATGCGTACTTTTTTGCCAAAAAACATTTTTTTTTTCTATTATTAATATGATTGCGCCAAAAGCCAAAATTAAGGGACATGCCAGTGGTAGAGATGTACATTATATTGTATAAAAATATTTGGACTAGTATCATTAACCAGAGAGAAAACAGAGGAATCAATGTTAGTATGGGATGAACGCCAACGACCACGTGACCGCAAATGACCTTTTAAAGGATTTCATTAAGTTCAGAGTAGATACCTTCCTGTGTAGGCAAGTGTGAAATAAAACTATCAACCTATTTGTCGACTAAATATGAAGAAAAAAGTTTTTAATTTTTCGCGATGAAAAGATTTGATTGATTTCCCCATGTAATTTTCCAGTTATCTACGTAATAGGCAGGCAGGATGAACTCTGCCTACTTTAGAATAATAAAACATTACCAAAAAAATAAAAATGTAAGATAATAAGATTCAGGAACAATCTGTACTACTTACTAAGAACTAACGCTAACAACTAACTCTGCCGACGTGGTTAAATAAAATTTTAGTCGAAGCTTATATGGCCTTAAGCAAATGAAGTCTAAAATCAAGAACCATTACTTTATTTTAAATCGGGCCGTTTGGTTTGGGGCGCAGGAATCACAGGGCATAAATGCTGGTCAACTTTATGGAATCGCAGGGGCTCTTAGTGAATTCGTTTTTCGGAAACTCCAAAGGAAGTGTACATGTGTCGCCGTATAGGGCTGCACTCGAGCATCTACAAAACAACAAGGCACCTGGGGATGAGGGAATGACGACAGAGCTCCTTAAAGTGGGCGGGGCTCCAGTCCTGAAAGAGCTAGAGAGTCTCTATAACTCCGTCATCCAAGAGGGTACAACGCCCGAGGCGTAGAGCAGAGGTGCGGTAGTTCTGTTCTTCAAAAAAGGTGACAAATCCTTGGCTGAAGAACTATCCACCCATCTCACTTCTGAGCCACGTATACAAGCTGTTCTCGAGGGTCGTCACGAACCTTCTCACCAGGAGACGGTCCCATACGTCAGAACAAGCCGGTTTTCGATACCGTAGACCATCCATACTGTTCGACATTTGTACAGAAGACCGAGGAGTACAAGCAGCCGCTGTGTATGGGCATTTGAGGACTACAAGAAACCTTTCGACTCTATCGAAATATGGGCAGTTCTGGCCTCTCTGCAACGATGTCGAATTGACTGGCGCTACATCGAAGTGCGGAGATGTTTCTATGACGCTGCCTCGACGACTGTCCAGATCCAGGATCACAAAATCAGCCCCATCAAACTGCTCAGGGGGGTGAGACAGAGGGATGTGATATCCTCTAAATTATTTACCAACGCGTTAGCAGACGTCTTCAAGACGCTGGACTAGACTGGACAGGGTATCAACGTGAACGGCAAGTACATCTCACATTTTCGATTTGCCGATGACATCGTCATAATGGCAGAGACGCTGGAACAGCTAGACCAAATGCTGCATAGCCTAAATGGACCCCTCCCGGCGGGTAGGCCTTGGCATGAATTTGGACAAGACAAAAGTCATGTACAATTCCCACGTCTTGCTGAGTCCAATCCACATCCAAGGGTCGCTTCTCGAAGTTGTGAAGGATTATGTGTACCTAGGGCAAGTCATCCAGCTGGGTAGCCAGCACTCTCAGAAAGAAGCCGACAGAAGAATCCAGTTGGGTTGGGCAGCATTTGGAAAACTTTGTCAAGTCTTCTTGTCGCCTATCCCGCAGTGTTTGAAGACTAAGGTCTTCAACCAGTGAGTCCTGTCCGTAATGACATACGGTGCCGAAACTTCGACACTGACGGTCGGGCTGGTCCACAAATTAAGGTCGATCAGCGCACTATGGAGCGAGTACGAGCGGTATGCTTGGAGTCTCTTTGAAGGATAAAATCAGGAATGAAATTAGCCGGAAAAGAACCGGAGTTACCGGCATAGCTTGCAGAGTAAACAAACTGTAGTGGCAGTGGGCTGGCCATGTCTGTGGAGCAGAGGAGACCTGGAGTGGAGACCGCGTAACGGCAAGATGACGGACGACCTAAAGAAGGTGGCTGGGATAGACTGGATGCGGAAGGCAGAGGACCAGGTGTTGTGGCGCAGCCTGGGAGAGGCCTTTGTCCAGCATTTTCGAAATCTAAAAGTGGACCACGGGGCTCCTATCTGAAACTTTTCAAATATATTTTCGGTGTTCTCTCATCATGCCGCATCTATGCAGTTATGAACACACCTCTGCCTAACTCTTTGGAAAATACAGGTGTGATGTTATGTGTAGTTTTATAATGCCCAATTACGAAAGGGTACCTGCTTAGACTACCGGTGTACCTACGTACTAATCATCATGAATCAACGGATGAACAAGGACTCGTCTTGTCTGCTTATACATGAACCTCATTATTCCTTCCTATGATGCGGTAGTCTGTACTTAGACTGTCACATCAAAATGCAACCATAGAATTATAATTGAATGACATTGTAGTGCGCATTTATTTTTTCCTCAGCAATGATATGATAGAATCCAACATAATTAAAAGCATAATGCTGAGCAGGAAACGCAACTTCGGAACTGTAAATATACTAATAAGCCTCATCAGTCTATCATTTAGCTAGCCTTGTCTATCAAACATTTATAAGCATTCATTTAAGGTATAATCAGTTCTATGTCCTCCATCGTCATTATACAAGGTACTCAAGCCCTTACCATTAAGTTTTCAAGTTTACATTTCTGGCTGGATTATGGCAGTGAGCGATGATGATTATTTGCTAAGCTATGTGCAACTAGGCGTAGCTTTCCCACATTATGCCAGGTCTATAATTCGCACGTTTTTGACGTAGCTAGAACATAATAAATGTCCGTTGAATTAGCTTCACTTACGTAGTTTGTATGGTGAATGGGACACGTGACCGGCACGTTTGTCCATTGTAGTTGATTGTCAAGTTCATTTATATGCGGTTCGGGGTAGCCTGCACTGTGGTTTGTACTTCAGACAGTAATTAGGGTGTTTAGCGTACGATACAGCATATTGCAGCTTATATAATCTGCCTGTAATGTTCCCACTGCTGGGACACAGCTCTATTCTCGGTGAGAGGGAGTGGGCCGTACTCCAGCACGCGGGCCCAGTGCGGGTTGGTATATGTCACATGTCTTTGATTTTTTGGTTCAAGGACATGCCGGTTTCCTCACGATGTTTTCCTTCACCGTTTTGAGAGTAGTGATGAAATAATTTACACAAAGTAAAGTGCCTGTCTCGGTTTGAACCTACAACTTGGAAGTCGCCACCATTACCGCTGGGCCAGCTCTCCTCTATTGCAGCTCGCTACAGTAATATTGCCGACTAAGCCCATTGCCCATATAGCTGAATATTGTATGGGGAAAAGGTGTTGTACGTTTTACAAACTTACGTTTGAAAACTTTATTGCGGGGTGCCATTCGATGAAACTCAGAACGGGGAACATTGGAGCAAAGTGAGAGGACGCCCATTTTCAATAATCATTGATTTATTGCCTAACGTCTGTCACTGGCTGGGTTACTGAGTTAAGTGAATTATTGAAGCTTACTGAGTTGCTACAGTACCTAACGATTACACGATCATCGTCGCTTATCGATAGTCCACTACTGGACATTGGCCTCTCCCAAAATAGACCACTATGACCGATTCTTGGCCTTCTGAACCAGGCGGCGTCCACTTTTCAGGTTATTTTTCTATATAGCTGGTGACGTTCCACCTTACATCTACATTGATGCCTAGGGGAGCTGAATTTCGTATGCGTCCCTGCTGTACATACCCCAATAGCCATACCAACCATACCAACCATACCAAACCATAGTAACAAGTTATTTGAAAAATAATTTTATTATAAAACCATCGACTTCGCCAAAAAAACAGCCAAGATTAAGTGGGACTGGGCCGGACATGATTGCCGCATATCGAACGAGTCATGGGCCAAAACTACACCATGTGACATCGAGGCAGACCCAGGAGAAGATGACGGGATGAACTTGCGCCTGCAGCAAGGATTGGTCCACAGTAGCTCTTAAGCCAAAGAGGAGAGGAAAGAAGAAAGGGAAGCCTAAAGATTAAATAAATAATTTGATAAAAAGAAACTGCGATCTTTCACCACTCCGAGCTTCCAAAACACATTCAATGTTACTAGCTTTATGGTAACAATGAATAAAAAGGATAAAAGCAAGAACCTTAAATACGATAAAGATTAGAAGAGGTTCCAGAAATAACAACATATGAAATACGCATTAAAATGCCATTTAAATTACTCAGACTTGTTGCAAATCCTCTTGCTTATATGTTTGACTATCACGTACCGTCACTATAAAGATACCAAAATTTATGTGAATGTGTGAAAACAGCTATAAACGCAGAATGGTCAAGGAAAACGTCTAAATACCTGCTGGCATTTCGATCCTTCGGGTTATTTGTGTGTATTAATTTATAAAGTGTTGTTTTGACTTACGACTCGGAATTCCTAAGCTTTTTGCAATAACATTATTGCGAGTATATTTCCTTCCAAGAAACTCTCTGATTGGTCGAGGTGGACAAACCACAACATTTTGTAGGTTTGGCGATTTGAAAACTTCTGTATCACCATCTTCGGGTAAGTTAGAAAAGTTACCAAAGCAGAATAGGTGGGTTCAGTGCCTTTTAGCTATAGTAAACAATGCCTATAAAGCCAGGTAATGAGTCCAACGCTTTCAATAGTTCTGATGTCATAGCATAACATCGCATAATCAGCCTAAGTATAAAGTTCTCACTGCTGGGACACAGGCCTCCTGTCAGTGAGAGGGAGTGGGTCATAATCCACTACGCAGGCCCAGTGCGGGTTCGTAGATGTCACATATCTACGATTTCTTGGTCCTAGGACATGCCGGTTTCCTCACGATGTTGTTCTTCATCGTTTTGAGAGCAGTGGTGATTAAATAATATACACAAACTCAAACGCCTGTCTAGGTTTTTCCTATGACCTATTTGATGTGATGGCTAATCAAGTTAATCATCAAGATAGATGATTTTTGCAAGTTTCTTTGGAGCATGTTTGTTTTTGTGTTTTGGATAGTTAGCCTTTGTCCCTAGAATACTTAAACCATAGATATCCGAGCTTAGACCTTTCTCTAAATATGATATCTACACTGCTACGTCCTGTTATTCCATTATCCGCTCAGGAATGTTGGCTGTACCGTATTGTGTTGTTGCAGCAAAAGTAAAGTATGTCCCTACACGTGTGGCAGTTATCTTAGAACAACGCATCAACATGTAAGTACTATTAGTTAGCCTGTAACGAGAAATTCACCTAAGCAAAATTATGCTCTACGTAGCATAATAGTGCTTAAGTGCGTTTCTTCCTACGGAAAGGTTCAAGTATACCAGGATACATCCATAGCACAGGCAGATTTTTATAAAAATTAACAGCCACTTTACCATTTGTGTTTATAGGTCACATGCCATATCAAACGAACTTATATTTCCATTATCATTAACCAGGTACAATTCCAGACTCCTACGGTTTTTAACTGACGGCACGGTTGGCGCAGTGGTTTAGCGATTGACTGCTGCGCTGCGTGTCGCGGGTTCGATTCCCGCATGGAACAAATATTTGTATGGCATACAAGTAGTTGTTCCGGGTCCGGCTACTTGTGTATGTGAGTTTAAATGTTTGTAAACGCACCCACGATACAGAAGAAATTCCTAGTGCGGGGCAACGTTTCAAAAAAAAAAAAACTAGGAATATCCTATCATAGAGAAACTTAAAAAAACCGGGATCGAATCCAGCACCCTAATTGCTTAACAGGAACTGATGGACACTTTCAATCACAATCTGAATCATTTTGAAGGTTATTGCTAACACATTTCTTTATAGGATGTCTGCTTAACAACGTAAATAACGTAATGAATGTGGTTGAAATGTCAAAATGTAATCCATTGCTACTGTTAGTGTATTACGCAATTAGGTACTCCGCAGTACATCATACCTAGCCACTTACGACTATTTGACCAACCTGCCAGTATTTACTTACCAATACTGATACATCTAGGGAAAAGTAATATAAATCCTAATAGTTGTCCAGACGGAATTGCGGCCATCGTGACCAATCTCAGATTGGACTAGAGATATTATAGAGCACAAGTGTGTGCACACACTTGCACTATCTCTTCCCTAACTTTTCGGACCGGATTGAAATTAGGCGAAGGAACACGGGAATATAACACTGCCCGACCTGGGAAACGAACCCAGGCCCTCACGCTCGGCAGTAGCGTTTGCGATCAATGGACGAATGAGGCAGTTGTGTATTTCAGTCTGATTCCGAGCTGGAAATTGTCATCCCAGATAATTATGGCCCTGACGGGAAGCTAGGGATTGTCGACGGATATTTTGATATCTACGGTCGTTTACTTTAAAAAACCTACATGTTCAGGTTGGTACTCGCGATTGAAATGAAAACTGACCCAACTACCGAGTCTCCGCTGCGAAATTACATAATCTATAAATGATCACGTTCTACCTAGTCTTTTTCCAACTATGTTGCAGCTGAATACCAGTATTTTACATGAAGCGACTGCCTCGCTGACCTCCACAACCCAGTTACTGGATAACATGATACACCTTGGTAAAACTGGTTGTCAGACTTTCGGGTTACTGACGACCCTTAACGAACTAAAAACTGTCCATCCTCAAATGATAGCCGGGACCACGTGCTTTCCAAAGCATGGGGGGTCGGTATGTAAAAATGATCACCCATCCAAGGACCAACCTTGGCAAGGGTGTATATGTATATACATATTATAAAATAAAGTCACATTTTATATCTGTCTGTGTGACCGTGTTGTTCTACTAAACTACGCAACGTTTTGATGTGGTTTACACCATCATTTAGAGAATTTATTCAGTAAGGATTATGTGTATAATATAATACATAGATATAATAAAGAAATCTTGATGTTATGTCAAGTCGTAAAAACCGTGCGAAGCAGGGGCGGGTCGTAAAACTATAATTTCAATAATTAATTTATGTACATAATTAATAAAATAAATAATTAGTTACCTACATTCCTTGTTTTTGCATAAGTGGAAGAATATTGTACCAACCCATTTTAAATAATAATAATTATTAAGTCTTTTTTGATGCCAACATCAAAAAAGGGCGTGATCCAAACCTCCGAGACCCACTCACTAAGTACCACTTCGTAAGGTTTTGTCTTTTATATATACTAAGCAGGTGCACCTGGCAGAGAGATAGTAACGCCTTTGATTATTACAATCACAGAATAGCACGTGCTTTCTCATACGGTCATAAAATATATAATTTATTGAGGAAACACATGACAAATTAGGTTCTAATCGTAAGGAAATTATGTTTCCCCGTGGATCTTGAGAATATTAAATGGAATCTATAATATAATTTATTCATGACTGTATAATTGAATCTCGATATAAGTGCTAAAATAGAAACAAGGAAGAAAGGAAATGTTTATACTTATTGATAACATCCGTTCAATGACTGTCGAGTTCTCTACTACCGACGTCGGACGTCTTACCTTAGAATATTCACATTTTGGGGAAGGTTATCTGACATCACTTCGACTTCACGAGTGACTGTACGACTGTACCTGTGCATTGTCATGCAAAGCTACAGTCCTGAGCATACATACCTTAGATACACGTGGTGGTATCAATATAAAGGGCCTGAGGAGACGATTCCAATAATATAACACACTAAAAGGTTGAAAATTCTACTACTGAATATCATAATATTCCGACAGAAGTAATAAATAAAGTTGGTGTGCAACTTCTTGCGATAAGGCAACGCTGTAAAAACCTTCGCACGTCTTTGAATCTCGACGTTTGGAACTCGGTTTCTAAGCCTTTTGCAAAGTATGGAACGCTCCGTCTTTAACTATGCAACTGTCATCCTGTGCACAGTCTTCTACGACTCAGCACCGTACGTCATGGTGGGCAAAACACACTGGTTATAGAGGCGGGACTTCAGACATTGTGGAACTTTTGCTGATTCCAAAATGTCGTCCAATTTGCTAATGCCACCCAAGCTGTATTCTTCTCGATACCTCTGTTTGTTTGATGCTCTTTGCCAAATGAAATAGACATACTGATCAACCATCTCCAACGTTTTATTTCTGAGTTTAACAGAAGAATTTGAATTACTGATAAGATATTTGCCATAATCTTCGTCTTGGCCATATTCATCATCAGCACATTCACGTAACGGAAATCGATGTAACAGCGTTGAACACGGCGAATGGTCGACACTGTCGAAAGCCTTGTCGTTATCGACAAAACCCATGCACAGGTAGCCAAGGTGGTTGGGCCTGAGGTTGGCAGTTCTCCATCTGGTGCTTTACCGTGTGGATATGGTCGATGGTCGAATATCCACTGTGAAAACCAGTCTGCTCGATGGGCTGCGTTTCGTCAAGAAAGGTGTTAAATAGGGGATGAAAGTTTGTATGGAAGTTCTTAATTTTGGCTGATGGGAAATCATATCAGGCATATGGCTTTTACAGTACCTATATATTTGTTTACTAACAAGTTTTGTCCCTTAATGTCCTTTGGCGGAGCTTGGTAACGAGAATCTCAAGAAATCACAAAATTTATGTAGAAAAAAAATAACATTGAAAATATAGGGAAATAAATGCATTCAGCCAAAGTAAGTTGAGAACTCAGGTAGATAACAAAATTCAAATAAGACGATACAAATATTGCTCTTTGGTAAAAAGAAACGAGTTATAAGTTGTGAGTGGCGACTACGTTTCGATTGCCCGTTTATATATTAAAGGCGCTTTTCCACTCAGTAAATATTGTTTCTCAGTACACAACCACATGAACGGACATCTATTTTTATTTAATTGTCTATTGTCTTGTATGTTGCTATATATGAGTGCTACCGTTATGGACAAGGAATAAGATAACGATATTATTTTTAGTTAGATTGCCTAGTTATCATTTTATGAAGATTACCTACGTCTTGTGTGAGCATTGGTAGCCTAGTGGTACCTACCGCGACTTACAAGTTTTAGGTCGTAGGCGCTTTACTTTGTGTAAATTGTTTCATAACCACTGCTCTCAAAACGGAGAAGGAAACCGGAACATCGCTGGAAACCGGTATGTCCTAGAACCAAAAAAATCAAAGACATGTGACATCTATCAACCCGCACTGGGCCCGCGTGGTAGGTTACAGCCCACTTCCTCTCACCGAGAGGAGGCCTGTGTCTCAGCAGCGGGAACATTATAGGCTAATTATGCTACGCCTTGTAGCTGGCAATCTTACCAAAGGCTATCGTATGACCTGGCTGGCCTGGCTGGCTGGGTTGTTTAGGTCAGATAGGCAACCGCTCCATGTAAAATATTGGTATTCAGCTACATCCGGTTAGAGTGGAATGGGAACAGGCTAGGCAGGTGATGATTACGTATTGTCGCTGGTTTTGCACTTCATAACATAATATATATTTGCGCTTATCATGTTTATTGTTGATCTTAAAATCATTAGTTGAGCAGAAAATCATTATTTTTATTGCTCTTTGTTAAACTCTTATTAGTGATGCTTCAGGAAGGTACGCATAATGTCCAGGTAGAGATGAATCTCTTAAACTAAGAATATATCGGGAAAATGTTACATTTTGCAGCGCATAATAAGTATAGTAACTATCTCGTTTCTTTGACTTCAGTCGTTACTTTGACTGCAGTCGTTACTTTGACTGCAGTCGTTACTTTGTCTAAAGTCGTTGTTTTGACTGAAGTCATTTCTTCGACCGAAATCGTAACTTGTTCTTTTGTTCTTGTATATATCTATTTATGGGATCCTTTAGTCTTAAGTGGCGGAATTATCTTTTTTAATTTCGCCACAAAATGATGTAGCTATCTAGGATTTATGTATTTCTGTCTAGACAAGTAAACAGTGTTTTTATTCATGTCCAAAAACTTTTAACAAATGCTTTATTTTTCTAAATTAAAACTATTTAAAAGAAAGGAATACAAAACCTGAATTTGTTACACTTTAGTTTGTAAAAATAATGAATTCATAAGGAAAATACTGCAAAACTATTAAATAGACAGAAACAGAGAGAAACAAAACAAAATAGTTTGTTGATGAAATCACCATCGTAGGTACTGTACCAGCTTTTGCTGTGGGTACCGACATTAATGAATGAAGGCTAAGTACCTACTACGAGTACTTCCTAAAGATTTTTACATCAATTTGTATGGACCTAATGTACAATCGCGAGCAAAATAAGTATATGACTATAGACAGGTCGGCAACAATATCTGATTTCTTTCATTAATATGTAAAAATAAAAATTTGTAAGCAAATACCAAAGAAACGATTGACGGACTGTGTAAATGATGATATGGTTAGAAAGGGGGTGACTACCGAGGTGACGACTAATAGAGAAGGTTGGAAGAAAACGACATGTTGCGCGGACCACGGATACATTGGGATAAGTGCTGGGGAATGATGATAACGGAAAATATATGTGATTATTTGTGGAAGGAATTTACAAGTGGCAGCACATTATATGTGACATCGAAGGAACACCAAAACTATCTGATGACACAAGTTACGCCAAAATATAGGATGCTACATCGGTCTCAAAAAGATGTGTTACCTCTTAGAATGCAATAATATCGATCAAATCTTGGGTTATAAATATCTACCTATTCAGTTAAACTCAGAAGAATCTGATACCTCGTTGAGATCACAAATATCTGACGTCAATTAAGCAGCATAAAATTCTGACAGTAAAATGTTTCGAGTTTTTTTCTATAGCGCAGTTCCGGTAATAATGCAAAAAAAAAAAATGTGCGGTTTGTCACAGTTGTAACCTAACCCATTAGGTCGGGATGCTCTAGCTTAGTTACCGCGAGCAACTGTGAGAAATGGTCAGAAAGTTAAAATGTGTATATCTAACATTAAAAGGCCAATACGCTTTTAGAGGATCTATAAATATTTCCCTATTTATTATTTAGAACTTTCTAAATTGCCTCGTCGGTCTAGTGGTCGCCAGCGCTAATTAAGTAAGTACCTACTGCAGTAGGTACGAGTATAACATATGGATGCGAAATACGGGCACGTACAAACTATCACAGAAATAAACTAAAATGCTGTTCAAAATCTATGGAACGAAGTGCGACAGGAACAAGTCAAATGGATCGAATAAGAAATAAACATCTAAGAGATACAACAAAAGTAACAGACATCTTCGGTTAAGTAATATATGATATAATTACTAAATCTCTAATATTTACAAGATATAACAACTGAATCTATAATTTTATTTGATATAATGATCAGTTAATATAATAAACGATTGATATAATTTTAAAGTAACTAATTTGGGGATTACACGCGGTGCATTATAGGTTCACCTGTACCTATAGGTAATACACCGCGTATGGTCTATTCATTTCTCCAGAGAAAACCTACAGTAACTAAAATCACATTTTGTCTTTGAGAAAAGTATAAAGTTATTTCGTGTGATTTAAATTTGAACGTTTAAGGGCTCATTTTTCAATCATCTGATAACTTTATTCGAAGAATAATTTGGAAATTTTGACAGTTATTTCATTTAAAAAAAAAACGTAAAAACGTCAAACGTCAATTTTATTCCTCGAATAAAAGTTATCTGGCGATGGAACAATCAGCCCTCAATATAAATTATTAAAAGACTGTAACATTATTTTTCTATACCTAGTCTTGCCATAAATATTGTCACGAAGAAAAAAAAATTTTTTTTTTATTGCATGTAATATAGATTACTTTTACAGTGTGTTAGTTTAATACATAAATATAAAACAATTTAAAATATAAAAAGCTTATTCGAAGTGGTCTCCATTGGCTGCAATACAGTCCTTTAAATGTTGAGGCCAGTTATCAATAGAAGCACGCACTCTTTCCATGGGAAAATTCTTCACTGCCAATCGTATGGATTGTTTTAGGGACTCCAAATTATCATGGCGTTTAGAGCAAGCCGTACTCTCTAAAACTGACCATAAATCATAATCCAGCGGATTAAGATCGGGACTAGACGACGGCCAGTCTTCAGCTCTGATGAAGTCCGAAACGTTCACTTCCAACCAAGACTGCGTGGATCGAGCTTTATGACCCGGCGCCGAGTCTTGTTGGAAGGACCATACTTGGTTATTGAACATGGTGTTGTTAAGGGGCTTAACTAGCTTCTCAAGAATGGTATCTTGATACACTTGTGCCGATGTTGTAATACCTTTTTTACAAAAATAATAGTCACTCTTTCATAGCATAACCAAACCATCACTGAAGTCGGATAATACCCACGTTGCACTCTGTCGACTAATTGGGAAGCTTCCTTAGAGTTTTGAGCATAAATACGGTCATTTTTTTTGTTAAAATGTTGCTCAATTGTAAAGATTTTCTCATCCGTAAACAAAATTTTTCTGTGACCTTCCTTTGCGTATCGCTTCAGTAGTTGTTTCGATTTTACCAACCTATTCTTTTTTAAATTATCAGTTAAAAAATTACCAGTGCTTCTCTTATAGGCTGCAAGTCCTAAGTCATCTTTTAAAATACGTGACATGGTTCTGGGTGCTATCTTCATCTCCCGAGATAAAATCTTTTGCTTTCGGACAGGATTTCTTCGAATTCTTTCCCTTACTGCTTTGACCTCCTTTTTCGTACGAACACTACGTGGACGGCCTGATCTTTTTCTGTCACAAACAGAGGAGGTCTCATTGTAGCTATTAACAGCCCGGTACACAAAGATTTGACTAACACCAAGCGTATGGAGAGTTTTAAAAATTGCATTTGGCTCCATACCAACTTGGTGTAATGCAATCACAGCGATTCGGTTCTCTTTATCACCCCACTCCATTTTAATATCGCAAAATATTGTACAATGTATTCGCAAATTAGAAAACTCAATGAACAATCGTATAAAAATGACAGATTCCAAATTCAAATGTAATATCTTTCTTATTTTTAATTGTAACAGTATTTATGGCCAGACTGTGTATTTAAGTACCTTTGAAAAACAACGAAACATTTTTTTCTGTTTTCTTTTTCGATTTTCGGCCGAAAATGCAAATCCGTCCGATTTTTTTTTCGTTTGGTGTTTGATATCAACTTGCATGACATTTTGGCTTAAATACCCTTATATTAAACCCGAAATTGCTATAACATAATGCAATCTACTTGCATTCTTTAGTGCAAATTACTAAGCATAAGTATATGTTCACAAATTATCTTCCGCTCTAAACATAAACAACCGTCGTTGGATTGTGACTGTGGGTGCTCCGATGAAATGAAAGAAATCCGTTCGGACTTTAGTCGTATCGGCCCACTACTTGAAAAATAAATTGGATGCAATGAGCAGATTATATGTAAAATGCAGGAGAGTATGGCAGAGGTCAAAACACAAATTTCTGAGCTAAAAGTATCTAATGAGCAAACTATACTTCTGATCTGCGAAAATATTACCCAGATTAGTGAGATCAAATCTTCTACATCTAACATTACAATGGAACAAAAAGAACTAAGTTTAACCATGTCAAAATTAGAAAAACAAATCTGTCAAGACGAACACAAAATTCTATCACTCCATGTATGCTTTCGAAATAGGAGTAATATACTACCCTGGTAACACCAGCTACAAGGAATTCCTCGAGGAATATGCCTCGAGATCTATGATTACAACAAGGAGAGAGAGCAATTGTTTTCGGTGACTTCAACGTCGATCTAATAGCTAAAAACAATAATGAGACTAAACAATATAAAACAGTAGTTAAGGAAGATGGATATGTACTATTGAACAAAATAAGCAAGAAATACTGTACGAAAGATTCAAAAACAAAAAAGAGTATCATTGATCATGTTAGCACCAATTTAAAGAACGACTACTTCCATATGGCAATGATAGAATCTTCTATGTCAGATCACAATCAGATATACTTAGAACTCAAAAAATTCAAATCTCCACCAAAAATGCGAGCTCAGTATGAAGCACTAAATTACACAAAGTTATACAACCTTATGGAAACAAGTGAATTTATGAACCCAGATAACGATTACCTGATATTAGAAAAATTGTTAAAGTCTTGTGTAGAAGACATGATTGCCGAAATTAATCTAATGAATATAAAGTGGATTGAACTTAAAAATAAACCTAATAATAAACTTCTACAAGAGGAATTTGTTAAAAAAAAGAGACTCTGTAGCTAAATTGATAGAAGGAACAAAAAATACCTATTACTATGATGCAATCACTAAATGTATTAAAAAACCTAAAAAGATGTAGGGTCTAATAAACTCCTTAACAAGTAACAGAATAAAACAAAGTTGTGCTCCCACAAAACTAATAGTTAATTCTAAAACCACTACAGAGCCGAATGATATTTGTCTAATGTTTAATAAATATTTTTCCACGATAAGACCCCTATTAGCTAAAGAAATACCTGCAGTTTTCATGATGACTGTGTTCCTGCTTTACCGATTTCAATTCCTAAAGATTCCGAAGAGCTGTCCAGTTTTAACCCATGTTCTGCCAAAGAAATACTAAAAATAATAACAAACCTTGATCCAAATTGCTAGGCAGCACTGGCCTAGATGGAATTAATACAAAAGGAATAAAACGTATTCCAAACTTAATTGCAAATAATCAAATTAATTGTTTTAATACATTACTAGCCGACGAAAACTTTCCTGAAACACTAAAAGTAGCAAAAGTAACTCCTATATACAAATCGGGAAATGTTACAGATCTTGGCAATTATCGACAAATTTCAGTGTTACCTATAGTGCCAAAAATATTAGAAAAAATCCTCCACAACCGATTAGAAAATTATTTACACGACATTAATTATATAACCGATCGCCAATATGGATTTAGACCAAAAAGTAATACTACTACAGCTACAATTGATCTCGTTACTAAAATTAAACACAATATAGATTATTAAAATATAGTCTTAGGTGTCTTTATAGACCTAAAAAAAGCAGTTGACACGGTTTCCTACAATTTGCTTTTAAAGAAATTGGAATCCATTAACATCACTGGTAGTGCTCTAAAAATGTTCGAATCATATCTAACTAACCGCTCACAAGTGGTAAAACTTGGTAATCATCAAAGTGAAACAACATCTATAACATGTGGCGTCCCACAGGGATCAATTTTAGGTCCTCTGCTCTTCCTAGTATACATAAATAATATCGACGAAATAAGGTTATACGGTCACCTTACCTTGTATGCTGATGATACATGTTTATTTTACTTCGGGTCTTTCATCCATCACATTACTTCATAAGCCCAAGAGGACTTAAATTCTTTATTCACATTGTTTCAGTTTAATCTTTTAACAATAAATACTTCAAAAACATGTTATCTAATATTTAAGGCAAAAAATAAAATAATTCCCCCATATGATCCACTTACAATTAACGGCGTGCTTCTACAGTTAAAAACATGTGAAAAATATCTCGGACTAAGAATAGAGACCTCCCTTACATGGCTCACATCAAATACATAAAAAGGAAACTCTCGACACTAGTCAAGACCCTGCGCAAGATAGTTCGATGTATACCACGAAGATTGCGGTACACCATTTATAACTCCCTAGTAAAGCCATATCTACTATATTTAATTGAAATCTGGGGCAATGCTACAAAAACAAAACTGCAGAATTTCAAATATCCCAAAATAAACTGATAAAAATGCTTTTTAACTATCTATACTTAACATCAACCAGTAAAATATATAATGCTATAGAGGTATGAGGAACAGGGTGTAAAGTTCAGTCATACTCTATAGAAAAGGGAGGATCCTCTGACCAGACGGGTGTTGTGTCTGGCGGGCAATCAAATTATGATTAATTTTGTGTGTGACATGTTATGTTTTAATTGAGAATAAAGTTTCCTTAAACCTATATATTTACATGTTTATAGCCTGGGCTTTATATACCTAGCAACGAAAGTGAACCTATACAAGTTTTAATTCCATAATTGGCGATAGACCTTGACATTACTTCAAATACTAGTTTTAATTTGCGGATGAAGGAAAAATGCTTTTCGAGGTAAATAATAAAAATGATAAGCTTGTAGATACAACTCTTTAAAAAGCACTAAACGTAAAAACGTGATGTGTTCGTACTTAACATTTTTATCGTGTCAATCTGTTCTTCAAAATGTTTGCGACACTGAATTTTTAAGTTGGCATACTTTCGCATATATGTTTTGTATTTTTTTTCTGAACTGTTCTTGTTCCGGTAGACTTTAGGTTAAACTAAATTGGTCTTATTAAAATATAAACCAGCAGGCCATAAAATCCTCAAAGAGTAGTAAAATCATTGGAAACATAAATGTGTTGTTAAAGACTCGACGGTCTCAGCATAAGACTCACCGCGGTCCGACACCAATCTGAACCGAAAAGGGTAGAAATTATAATAATACCACACTGAGCAGAAAGGTTATTGACCGCAGAACCAGTCCAGTGCTACCCGTTAGCCTAGGCTATGCTGGTCTAGCTGGCCTAGTGGTTATCACCTTAAGATCATCTATCGCTTGCTAACTTTGACAGATTTATTATTTGTAAACTTTTTTTGGAGCTTTAATTTTCCCGTTGGTGTGAAAGGAGACGAGTTTTTGGTTGTCATAGACAAAAGTTGCTCAGAGGCAAAATTATACCAAAACTAACTTAAAAGTCAAGTTGGTGATTTACATTATTTAAAAAGCTAACAGTCTTAAAATAATAATAATAATATGTACACTATATAAAACGGGAAATAATCAAAGGGCATCCACGTTGTATGGCAATTCTGATTTCATAAAAAATAGGCCAGCCCTCTGGTCACGTCAAGAGTCGACCAACCGCTTGGTGATGTCTCGAAAAACTATGTGGGCACCCAGACTCTATGGTCCTAGTGTTTCAACTCCAAGGGGTTTGAACATATAAGTCCCAAAAAAATTGGAGTGTTTGCGCCGTTTGAGGCTTTCCGCACCTGCAGCAGCCGCCCAAGCACAGCCCACCTTGCTTGGAAGATGGCATGGCGCAAGAGTGCCTCCTACAGCAAACGCCTACCTACAGGGTGGGCAAATAAGAGGTATACACTTCATTTTTTTAATTGTATTCTATGAAATATAAAAATTATTAACTATTTTTATTTAAATATAGTATTTAGGGTCGGCCATTCAGTATGGAAAATAATCTCAGACAAATGTCCACCTCTAGCGGCATGGAATGTGAACCCTTTTCACTGCATTTTTCGTGACATTTTCACACATTTCCTGCGTTATTGCAGTGACTGTGTCTCAGATATTCTGTTTTAACTCTTGAAAGTTCATTGGCCTGTTAGTATAGACACGTCTTTTTAGATAGCCCCACAAAAAAGTCAGGAGCTGTTAAATTCGGTGATCTTGGGGGCCAATCAATGTCACCGTTTCTCGAAATTAATCGACCCGGAAACGTTCTTTCCGATGTCTCGATTGTGGCTCGTGCCGTATGAGATGTGGTCCCGTACTGTGGTACCACATGTTTCCTAAGCCCAACTGATTCACTTGATGCTTTATCTGTTACAATGTCATGCTGCTCAAATTTAATCACTAAACGAGTTATTGTTAGCCGCCAAGGTATTTCTAACAAAAATTGGCCGCAATTTTCTTAGAATTTCCGCAATACATGATTTGGTTGAGTAGAATATTTTAATAATTAAAACACTTTGTTCAGTCGTAAAACGCTCCATAACAAACTTGCCGTATCTACACAAAATAATTTTCACGAAACAACTGTCATATTCGCCGCCAAAACAAAATGGCGACAAAAAAAAGTTGTATACCTCCCAGTTGTCCATCCTGTACCTTCCAAGGCATCATAGTCATTTCATCGGGTCTCTTCCCAGCGTCGCGTGCAAACCGATGGGGTTCTAAAACAGCTGGCACCCCGTGGTGACAAGAGCACGACGGATGATGTCATTGATGCTGGGGTCCCGTGCTGTTGTTGGTATTATCTTAAAAGATCTACATTGTGTCTTTTCTTCACTAAAACGGTCACGTTCCACATTTATGTGTTTTGATTGCTTGTGCAATTTTTCACAGTTAATCAGATTTCAGATTGCTGATTACAGCACCATTACTGTCCATTATGCCCGTTGTTTGCTAAGGTTACTGGGAGGATCATGAAGGTTGATGTTCCTGCGATGATGGATGATGATAATGCTCGTGCCCGCAATCAAATCTAATACAGAACGTGTTAAACTGAAGGACACAATTGTATTTAAGTGCAATAGTCAACCTGTAATTGGGTGTACCAATCTAAACCCAGTGTTAGTGTGCATATAAGAACATACAATGCCACATTTGTTCCAAGATCCTTGTGCTCTACCACTGCACCACAGATGACCTCTCCACCCACGACTACCGATATTTACCGGTCACGTTATTTAGCACAATGTCGGTGCATTATGTCATCAAAACAAAATGAACCACTGATTTTGTACATTAGATTGGTAACTAGTAGACATGTTGACTGCCTCGTTGCTTGATTTCCAACTCGGGGAAAAAGTAATTGGTTATTCCGTCAGGAATTTCTCAGCGGTAGCCCGGAGTTAGGATGTTGGCGGCGTGAGTCGAATGCACGTGTCTCGGAGACCACTTTAACTTGTAGATCCTGCCCCTGAGCTACGGGCCGTGTCGGATTATATTCCCATTGGAATAAGAGGTTGAGGGATATAGGAGTGCCCCTGAGTGCACCTGTGTTTGCATAGTATGATTCACGTGCGTACCTACTTGGCTAATCTCCGTAGAGATTGGCCGCTTTGGCCGAAATTCTGTCTGGAGAAGGACATTAATAGACTTAAAGCGGTTTCTTCAGACTTTATTTTACTCTATATGAAATACCTAATTAACTTTTGCAATAACATAAAAATCACAAGAGTAATTTCACGAAGCTGTAATGTGCTGCAGTTTGCGGCGTAACATTTCAACAAGGATGATGATATTACAATTTATATCCATTTCAATTTATATCAATTGCTCCTATGAGCACCTTTTACATAAAACAATGACGTATTTGAATTGACTATATTCAAAATTAGTACCGTGAATAGACTTACTGAATGCTTGGTTTTTTGACGTGAAAACTTCTTTAGCGACGTGGTGCACTTTTTTTGTGATGGGAAAAAATGTTAAGCTCGCGTCAGGACACGTGACCTGATCGAAAATTCGTAAGACGGAGGGAGAGTAGACCGCATTCCAAAATATCAAAAATGCACAACGTTAATATTCAAGTTTTCACTTCTGCTGGCAATCCCGGAGTGCAACCCGTTTTTTTATAGCAGATCTGATGCTTGCTGCTGTAATCGACCATTCATTATGACATAAGATTTTCCGAGTTCTATTTTTAACATTTGGGCAGTATTGACTGCCGCGTTGGTTGACTTGTTCGTCAACTGGGTGTTCGCAATCGCTACTTCTAACCATGAGGTCCTAGGTTCGATTCCCAAATTGTTATGGGGTTTTTCTACCTTGAATTTCTTAGTAGTAGCCCGGAGTCTGGAATTGTGCCCGGTTGATGGCTACAGGCTCGCCCGCTATTACATGGGACCTAAACATAACTGGCGAAACTAAGGGTGTACTATAGGTTCACATCTCTGGCCTACTCCGCGGGGAAACAAGCCGTGATGTTATGGGTAGTTCTACCTTCAGATTCATTTGGCTTCATCTCGTGGGTGTTCTATTCGAGCGCGAAACTTATTTGTTCGAATTTCGTTACTTTGAACACGTTACCCCGATACTATCTCAGTGCGATGCTTGTTTCATCGACGCACTTCAGCTCGATGTAACGTTACTTCGATAAACTCCTATTCGAACAGCTTTACACCGATGTTTTGATACTTCGATACTTATTGCATAGATTTACTCGTACGGGTATTGTGTATGGTTCGACTCTTTAACGTTTATTAACATTTGTTTTTTTTAACGTTTTTTTATTATTAGTATATTTTATTAGGAATATAATAGCGTTTGTCCACCGCAACCGAACTCTGTGGTTCAGTACGTTAGGATAGACAAAACAAACCCAGGAGAACTTGCCTTATGCAGGGTACTGACGTCATATATCCGATATTGTATTTAATTAAAAGAATTAGCAAGTTTCTGATTGAAGAGAGTTCCTGATTGTCAGATAGAAGGTAATTTTTGATGTCGCGATTAGTTTAAGAAACAATAACAGTTTTCGGGGCCAAATCGCGTTCACCACGGCAAAATGCCGTCCAGTGCCATCCAGCGATAAATCGACTGGTTGAAAGATTCAATAGGACGTTGACGCAAATGCTGTCCATGTACGTCTCTGTTGATCAGTGGAACTGGTCTAGTTACGTGCCATTGAGTGTTATGCGTATAATTTCAGTAAACAATTAAGCACTTCAATTTCACCTGATGTAAGCTAGGATTTTTATTTCGTATCGACATGATGGTTAACAATGATGGTCGCATAAATAATTATGCAGAGCGACATAATCAACATGATGCACTAATTCATTGTGCTATAAATAATATAAAAAAGTCACAAATAAAGCAGAAAGCTATACAATCATAAAAAGGCTCAAGTGAGGAGTTTTGTGCCCAATTCATTGGTTATAGTTTATACGCCTAGGCGAGTAACTGATAAGAGTATAAAATTATGTAGTCTCTCGGTCTAGGCTGACCAGCTTTGCTAACGGAGCATAGCCTTAGTAAAGTAGGTTTCGTTGAACCAATTGGTTAAACCCACAGTTCGGTCAGGATTGACTGATATTTAATGGAGATTGAGATTATTGAGAACGGAGTAGGTTTTTGAGATTTTGGCGGTGTCCTTTTTTTTTAATAGCCAATACTGTCCCATTGCTGGGCAAAGGCATCCCCCAAATCCTTCCAGAGACATAAAATAATAAAAAAAAGTATATGGAGTACATAAAATGTTTTTTTAAGAACTTTACTTCTTGCCCTTTTCTCTCTCTCTGACTCAATACTGTCCGATGGGGTAAAAGATTACTTTTTAACCCCTTCTGGGCTGATGTGAATTATCATATAAATAATGTGATCTGTTTGCTCTGTAGGAGGCCATGTGGCATCTTTTTCGCCAGTTTTGGCGCGACGAGGTTTGAGCATGATGACGTTAGTTTGTGTGAGTGCACATTGGCACACATTAATGTTTAACTTGACTGAGTACACTTCTCGTGGTGTCAAATTATCGCGATTCGTTCGTCCTGACTTAAGCTTTCTCTTGCAAGAGTCGTACCTCACATTGATAATTTTATTTCTGGCGGTAGGTAATTGTTCTTATAGGCATAGGTAGGGAGAGCCTGAGTATTTGAATGTTATGAATAAAAGCCTTGTTTGGAAACAGGACTACGTTGATCCTTTTATTCAAGGGTGGGCGTGGCTCATATAAAGGATGTCGGCTAAAGGAGATCTCACATCACTAAGGCTGGTAGAAAAATTACTCTGGTTGCATTCGATCACTCGAGCGAATTTAGGATTAGTTTAAAAAAAAATGGTTATTCGATTTTTGTTTCGAAAAAAACACTGTTCTATATGAGGGGTGTAGAAGTCAACGGAGGGGCAATTTGTCAAAAATACCTCTAATTTCCCTACATTTTGACAAGTTTTTGACATTTGTTTGTTGCTGAGATGAGACTGCGACTAGATTTTGAGCGTTTTAAATTACGAGAATTGGCCTTCAGGTCTTCTTGAAATAAACGGTGCATATTCAATATTAGCCGTTACATTCCTTCTGTAGTAACAGTACCATCACCACTGGTCACAAACACAAATGCAGTTCTAGGGGTATTTGGTTTGATTCCCAGGTCGGGCAGTGTTATTGGGGGTTTCCATTAGGAAAGTCTCAGTGGCAGCCCAGACCGGTTAATGGCAATAGACTCTCTAATTTAATGGCAATAGACTCTCTAATTTGATGGCAATAGACTCGCTCTAATTTATTTGAGATATTTTATAGGCAGAGTATGTACTGCTGCGGCTTATTAATAAATGTTGCTTAAAGTTAAGAGCCGTTTAAACGTCAAAAATGTATGGTTAAGCAATTGCTAATTACTCGTCGTTAATTAACTTACAGCAACTCCCATAAATAAATGTTCAGGAAAATGAAATAAGCATTTTCCTAAACCTCCTATACACTTTTATTTATTATCATACCTAGTTATAAACGTATGGGTACAAAGGGTCTAAGGCCACGCACATGTTTTTCTTGCCGTGAAAAACTACGGTTGATTCGCTGTGTGTAGGCACTGTCGTCAATGTTGTGTGGATCACTATGGAAGCTTATTGACAGACGTTTTTTTTACGGCGCGGTTAATGCGCCGCAACGTAAAAAACCGTGCCGTGTACAGAGGGCCTAGCGGGTGCTAGCCTAGGGAATGTTAGTAGCGTATTTCCCATACCTATAGTTAGTTGTTTAAACAACTAATTGACCCGGCGAACTTCGTACCACCTCAGAATCAATAAGAACGAATGTATATGAAAATTAATTATCTTCATTTTTTTTCGTGAATTTTCCCATGTTTTAATACGTGTGCCACGAAGTGGTAATTTGAGTTCAGGAAAAAGAATGAAGTTGGCTGGAGCCATATCTTGTGAAAAGGTGGTTACTCGATGGTATTTGTTGAGTTTTTGGTCAAAAATTCGTTAACAATTATGGCCTTATGTGAAGGCACATTATCGTGATACAACATCCAAGAATTTGCTTTCCACAATTTTGGCCTTTTTCGTCGAATTTGCTCTCTTAAACGCCGCATAACGCTCAAATAATATTCTTTGTTTACCGTTTGACCTTTCGGCAAGAATTCCGAGTGCACAACACCGCGATAGTCAAAGAAAACAGTCAACATGACTTTGACTTTTGATCGACTTTGGCGTGGTTTTTTCGGTTTCGGTTCAGTTGGAAGGCGCCACTCCGTCTCGTCACCAGTAACAATGCGTATTATGAATGTTGGGTCGGAATTGACTCCTTCTAGGATACCCTCAGCGAATGCGATTGAGTTTTTGGATAAAATTCAGGTCTTTTGGGACTAGTCGAGCAGCAACATGTTTCATACTCAAGTGATTATTTAAAATGGTACGGATCGACTCGTGAGACACAGAAAGTTCAGCGGCTATCTCTCTCAAACTTGAACAAGGATTTTAGTCTAGTAATAAAAGGATTTTAGTATTTCCTTCACTTTTGCAATCTTAACTTCAGTTGAAGACGTTAATGGCCTACCAGAGCGAGGCAAATCTTCTATCAAATCCCGACCGCTTTTGAACGCTTTTGTATCACTCTTAAGCACGTGTTTATGATAAAGTCAATTCACCGTAAGCCTTCTGTAACGTTTTCAGTGAATCCGAACACGAAATTCCATTGGCGATGCAAAATCTCTTTGTTCGATGTTTTTGTCCGTTATGAAATTCGCAATACACACTAGATATGATCTAACAAAAAAAAGCACTGTAGGTACTTAATCTAAATAACAGATGCAAGTCAAACTCCGTGCCAAAATGGAAAACAGTTGTGCCATCTAACAACAAAAAATAACAAAAAAAAAAATATATATGAAACCATAAACAAATCATCCATTACCGATACTTTTTTGGCTGAATATAAGAGTTCATAAGAGGAAGTTTGAAAGTGGCACCGGTAACTGAAAAGTTGTGTTGAAATCGATTGTCATGGTATGGGGCATGTGTTACGGAGAAATGAGGAAAATGTCGTGAGCAGAGTTTTGAGTATGAATGTCGATGGCTATAAGAGTAGGGGAAGACCAAAGAAACGATGGATGGACTGTGTGAATGATGATATGGCTAGAAAGGGGTGACTACCGAGGTGACGACTATAGTTTCCGAAACTGCTGTACCGCGCCTTAAGAATACGCGGCGAGACAGGAGGAATGCGCGGCGAGGCGGGGGCCGGGACGCCGTGAGCGATGACGAATGAGAGGCCTGCACTGCTCCCCCGTTTCGCCGCGCACATACCGAAGGCGCGGTACAGCGGTTTTGGTCAAACTATAATAGAGAAGTATGGAAGAAAAAGACATGTTGCGCCGTTCACAAATACATTGGTATAAGTGCTGGGGAATGATGATGAAATAGATGTAGGCACACTGCTGTACTTGATGTAGGCACACTGCTGTACTTGAAATGTCTTGAAACCTCGGTTTCTATAAGCTAGATCTTCTTATGCTTCACGTAAGATTTTTAAATTCATATTCATATTCATATTCATTTATTGCGAACCATAATGTGTATAAAAGGTGTTACATGAGGCTTAGAGCTAAGGTACAGTTATGGACCCTGCTAGGGCACAGCAACATACAATAAAAATTAAACATAAAAATTAAAAATACAGAATTAAAATTAAAAAATAAATTAAATTAAGAAATTAGCGATAACAATAATAATCATAAAAATAACATGTCAGGTCGGTAGTCAGTTATAATTGTAGGTGTTGTGTACAGAGAAGAATTTGAATGTCAAAATTTATTTATCGTCCAAGAATTCCTTTAGAGTGTAATACGATTTTAATATAAGGTATTCTTGGAGACTGTCTTTAAATCTATTTTCATACTCTATATCCTTAATAGAATTTGGAACCTTATTATATATTTTCACACACATGGCTAAAGGTCCTGAATGGAACATTGTTAATTTAGAGCTAGTTAAGGCTAGTTCATGTTTGTTCTGGCGTCTAACACTGCGATGTTGTGGGCGAAGGTCCTTAGTGAGTGGGAATAGTGACTGATGTTTTCTTACTAATTTGCTAACTTCTAAAATGTAGATACCAGTTAGTGTAAGAATTTTGTGTTTTACAAATAATGGCTTGCAGCTTTCTGTGTTATCTATATTAGCAAGAATTCGTACACATTTCTTTTGTAGAATAAAAAGTCTATCCTTGTCTACACTGTTTCCCCACACCACGATTCCATAAATTAGCCAGGAGTATGCGTAGGCATAGTATGCTGTTAGAGCAGTTTTAAAATCAGTAGCCCTTTTAAGCTCCTGCAAGGCATATATAAAACTAGCTAATTTATTTGCCAAAGTATCTATATGGGCTTTCCAGTTTACATTAGTGTCTATAGTCAAACCTAACAGTTTAAACTCGTTTATGCATTGCAGCTTTATATTGTTGTATGAGTAGTTTATATCCAATTTGCGTTTTTGGTATGGTCTATATTGCATTAGCTTCGTTTTGTCAAAATTTAATTCTAAGTTGTGATCTTTTAACCATGCTATTATTTTGGAGAGCTTATCGTCTAGACTTAAGTTTAGGTTTTCTGTATTGGTGTAAGGAAAAATGATGGAAATATCGTCAGCAAATAAAATACTTTGAGCGTCAATTTCTTTAGGGAGGTCATTAATATATAGTAGAAATAATAAGCATCCCAAAACGCTGCCTTGTGGTATTGACATTGTTGTTTTTGCTTTATTCGATCTTACTCGTGTTATTTGGCCAGTGTGTGGATCGCTATATTCTACTTCTACGAATTGTTCCCTATTTTCTAGGTACGAGCAGAACCATTTGTATGCTATACCTCTAACACCTATTGCATATAATTTGTGTAGTAAAATTTTGTATGAGACTCTGTCGTAGGCTTTGCTCATGTCCAGTAAAATCCCTACCGCATAATGTTTATTATTAATTATATTTAGAGCTTCCTGGATATACTTAAATATTGCTAATGTCGTGGATTTGTTTTTTCTGAACCCATGCTGACTATCATTGAATATTTGATATCTTTCGCAGTAGGAATAAAGTCGTTTTGACATAGCAGTCTCCAATATTTTTGAGAAGGTTGGTAGCAATGCTATCGGCCGATAGTTGCTAGTATCAGTCTTGTCTCCCTTTTTGTAAATCGGTTTCACTATCGATATTTTCAGCAGGTCAGGGACTGAGCCTTCATCTAGAGACTGGTTTATTAAATAACTTAGGGGTAACGTTAATTGTTCAGCGCATGCTTTTATAAGTATAGGTGGTAGCTCGTCATGCCCATAACTTCTCTTGTTCTTCAATCTTTTTATAATAAATCTTATTTCGTTAGGGTCAACAGGTCTTAGGTAAATTGAGTTTTCGCTTTGGGAAGAGGTAGGACGGCCAGTCGGACAAGCGCTCCCATTTGCGGTATCCGTTTTTCCTACTGACACAAAATAATCATTGAAAGCGTTGGCAATGGTAGTCGCGTTTTCTGTCACGGTATTATGTATACGCAATTTTATGTTATTTATTTGCTTTTTGGTATTTTTATTTGTACGCTCTTTTATTATTTGCCACATTGTTTTAGTTTTATTATCCGATTTACTCATTATTCTTATGTAATTTAGTTTTTTGGAGCGGGATACTGCTCTCTTAAGTAATTTTTCGTAACGTTTATAGTCCCTTTCCAATATATTATTATTTGTTGTAGTCATTAATGCTTTCAGTTGTCTTTTATGCTTGCACGCTATTCTCAATCCGGTCGTAAGCCATGATTTAGATGATTTCTTTTTAATTTTTACGGGTTTTTTAGGTATACACTGATTTAATATGTTTTGTAGGGTGTTATTAAATGACAGATAATTAGTATTTATATTTTGGTTTTTGTTTATTATTTTACTCCAGTCTAATTTGCCCAGTTCTTTTTTAAACGAGTCTATGTTTTGTTTGTTATAGATTCTCTTTAGAGTTAATATTTGTTTTTTATTATTTATTGGATCGAGTGTAGGTATAGTGATTGCTATTCCTCTGTGGTCTGAGAGTCCAAGCTCCACTACTTCTAAATGGAAATTGTCGTGTGCATTTGTAAATATTAAGTCAATACATGTGGTGCTTGAAGTTGTTACTCTGGTTGGTTCTGTCACTAGTTGTCGAAAGTTGAACTTGGTCATAGTATTTAGAAGATAAAATGAATTTCGATTTTTCTCAAGGATATTTACGTTGAAATCCCCGCCTATAACTATATCTTTATGTTTGTCCTTTGTGTTAATTTTAAGTAGCAGTTTTTCTAAGGATGTATAAAATATCTCGGTTTCCCTATTTTTTTGTGGCCAATAGATAACTATTAGTAAAAGATTCATTTTAGGAATTTCTACTGCACACGTTTCGAATATATATTCAACTGTCAAATCCGTTAAATCTTGTCTTTCTTTAGATTCAATATCATCTTTTAAGAATATGCACACACCACCTCCCGCATAGTTTGGGCGGCAGTATTTGGCGGCTACAGTATATCCGTTCAAACTTAGTAGGTCTTTTTTTAATTTTGTAATCCAGGTTTCCGAAAAACAAAGCGCTTCTATTTTATGTTCGTTCGTGATTGCTTCTATTAAGTAACGTTTATTTTTAAGGCTTTGTATGTTTTGATATAGGATGTTAATATTACTGCATAAATGTGTTTGTGTACTGTTTTTTGATGTATTATTAAAGAAAAAGCTTAGGGCTGGTTTGTGGTTGTGAGTCTGTAGCTATTTCTATTTTATCCGACTGTGAAAACTCCACCTCGAAATCTTCATAGTTTTGGTTGCTTATTGTAGTAACAAGATCCTGTAGGTCTGATACGACAACTTTCGTGCCATTTCTATTCAGTGCGCCCGTGCGCTGATCATACATATCGTAGCTATAGGAAAGATTTAGATTAGAGTCCTGCAGGTATGCGTAATTAAATGTCTGAGTGTCCATATACAAAAGGTTACTGAAAGTTTCTATTCTACTATTGTACAGAGTATTGCCATAGTTCTGCTGTCTTACATAATAGTTATTATTAAATTTAAATTTATAAGTCGGTAGACAAATAATAATATTAGTATGCGTTAATTCTATTAATTTTCCTCGAATAAACATGACTAGTTCTACATAGTTTTGCGTTCTTCGGAAGTCCTCTTCGCCTATGTAAATAATACAATAGTCCTTACTTGTTAAGTCTTGAATTTTTACGTCGATATTCTCAAGTACTTGCTTCAGTCCACATTTTGGTTTGCGATAATGGCAAATCTCGTAGTTTCGCAGGTTGGTTTCCTCTGTAGCGGTGTATAATATATTTGAAATTTCGCTGCTTAATAAACATATTTTTGGTTTGTCTATAGTAATAGTCTGCTTTCTGTGGGTTCTGTTTGGCGGTGATACTCGAGAAGTATAAGAACGTTTTTGCGTTGTCTCATTTGTGTTACAGTCCTCATCATTTATGCTTTCAGGTACGTTAGTTAGGTTGTCTGTTTGGGTCTCTTTACTACTCGTGCGCCTGTTTGTAGTTTTCTTTGGTTTGGCGGGGCTATCGGTTTTAAATAGAAGTATGTTGAGTGTATTATTAAGACTGAGAGAGCCATGGTGGTAGGTTGATATTAATTTATCTGGTGGTTTGAAAACCTGCAGCGAGCAATAAACAGCTTTAAGTTTTAGTAGTGTACCTTACTACAGGTGGACACTCCATAGCAACATTATCAGCAAATAATTACAGTGAAAAATGTACGTAAAGAAACGTGCCTATTAGCTCATGCACAATCAGACCCTGAGCAAACGTGATCTTATTAAAAGAGGACACCCTTCGAGGTGCGCCTAATCACCAACTTGAGGTAAAACCAGTAATGAAATCTTACAAATTGTCTCCTTATTATGACTTCATCTATCCTTCTATACTAATATTATAAATACGTAAAATTGAGTGTTTGTAAGTTTGTATGTAGGGGTAATCTCCGAAACTACCAGTCGGATTTGAAAAAATCTTTTTGCATTTGATAGCCCAATTCTTGAGGAAGGCTATAGGCTATTAAAGATCAGACCCTTAGTAGCCGTGCAAAACGAAAATAAGCTAGAAAGAATGCTAAGGGAAAACCAAGTGATAGCGCGGGCAAGCGATGAAATGCGATGGGGTGGGTCAGGGGAACAAGAATTCTCACGCGGATGAAGTCGCAGGCAGAACCTAGTTAACAATATACCTTTTTTTTTGGTTTTCGGGGGGAAACCTTCAAAAGGCACCCGACCTCCGGGGAGTGTGGGATTTTTACAAACCACCCCGTTGATCACCATCCGCACATAGGGGTGGTCCCGGTTCCTAATAAAAGACCAATTCCTGTTATCACTCCTGCGCAACGCCTGTGAGGCACATCCGTGGGGAGACTGTAAAGGGGCCTCCCCTAAGCCTCGTTATGCACGGCAGCACGTGATCACTGTGCCACCGTCTTCCCTGGGGTCACTTGGTAGGCGGACAGAGTTCCCACTTACAGTTATCAATATACCTACTCGTTACAATATCGTCGGATGCGCCAAGGGGCGGTAATAAGGGACACCTATTGTAACCTATTCTTCCTTCTCACATACAAATAAACAATTATCCAATTAGAAACAGTGACCAGGTCGTTTTTATAATCACATGCTTTTAACGCAAGACATCTATGTATTTCCGTGCAGCTTTTACGTACCTCATAGGCTTCATACGTCAGCAGCTGATTAAAGAATTACATTCATCGTTGTTCGTATATGTAGGAGCTTAATTGAAGTAGGTACTAATCGAGCGATGTGTGTAATTAGCAGCATGTGAGGCATATTAAGAGCCTTTTGTCCAGCAGTTTGAAGCGTCATGAGAGGCTAAACGACAACGTGTCTGAACTGATTAGGTAAGTACACGTTTACATCTGCTTTGGATTTTTTATACGGATTATACATAATAACAACGTGAAGAAACCGGCATGTTCTAGAACCAAAACCAGTGACATGGGACGTCTACCAACCCGCATTGGGCCCGCGTGGTGGAACACTCCTCACTGAGAGGAGCCCTGCTTCCCGGTGTGAGCAGTGGGGACATTATGCTATAAATAATACTGTCTCACTCTTTAAGAGTATTAGTTTGCCACCAGATTTCATTTATATCAATATCTAGTTATACAAATTATATGTAAATTAATGTTGCTTTTCGGGACTCTCTGTGTGTTGTCCTTCTAAACTACGAAAATGATTTTGATGCGGTCTTCAACCTAATTTAGAGAATTTGCTAAAGGTTTTTAAGTATAATACGTTAATGTTAAATATGTGTACATATTTGATGTTTTGCCAAGTCTTAAAAACCGTGCGAAGCATGGGCGGGTTGATAGTTTAGGGATAAATAACAATTCGTTATTTTAATTATCAACTGAATCTAATCGCCCCAATGGGTCCCTCTTAATGGCAAGCGACATTGCGGCAGGTCCATACGGAAATGGCGTGATGAGCTGGACTCCTTCAACAAGAACTGGTCCTTACCAGCTTTAAACAGAGAGAGGTGGAAGGAGAGTGGGGAGACACTTTGCCCTGCAGTAGTACATAACAGGCTTTTAATAATAATGACTGAATTTACACAGGGCTACATATCAAGCAGGGCCACATTTTAGTTTCAGCTCACCTCACATTGTATAAGTTTTTCGTACAATCAGAAATCAGCTTATACTGGTTAAGTATAGCTTGAGGGGTAGCCATGCGTACCATACAATGAGCTTTGGCTCCCACGTAAAAAATAACGTATCTAGAAAAACAGTTCAAGACATTTAGAGGATGAAAACTAAGAAGGGACAAAATCTGTTGAACCCTAACATAATAATGATTATTAAAAGCGATTTTCAGCAATATAATTATGCTAAACTAGCTTCTGTCCCCGACTTCGTTCGCGTGAATGTCGTAAGGACACCAAAATATACCTACCTACTAAAATAACAGCCACATTTTTATAAAACTTTCCGGTACACTACGTTTGTAGTTTTGGTCTCTGAAACCAAAATATGACTGTCTATCTGTATAATGATATGACTGTCCTGACTTTCTATTCAGGACTGGTGAGCGGGGGGCAAGAGACGTACAGTGTTGTCCGTGTGAGAAGCAGCTCGTCCTGAGGTCGACACCCATAGCCTTCAGTAGTAATTGGCCATTGCTTGAGAAGTTTTACGTTTATAGTGAATTAATGAACGCTTGCGTTCCTGTCTATATTAACTAATGGCTAACACAAAATTGGCTAATATCTTTCTTATAGATTATTCCTGACGAAAATCTATCACTAAAACGACATAACAGTAGATTGTAAACACACGGGATTTCTCATTAACAGTCACCTCATCATCTGCCAAGTTAATTAGGGGCCAACTATGTTAGGGTCGGCTTCCAGTCTTACCGGATGCAGCTGAATACCAGTATTTAACAGTCACCTAACCATAAATATTTATTTTTATTATAAACAAAGATGACAGCAGAGGCCTAAATTTCAGGACGGGAGTCAACAGCCGACTCCCGGCCAGCGTAGGCGCGGGCTTGCGGGCGGCGAGCTATGGGCAGCTCGCCGCCCGGTAAGGACCAGGCCCGGGTCGACGGCGCGTTGTGTTCCACGCGCGCCTCAAAAAGCTGTCAGCACGAACTGACGGGGTCCGCTAGGGCCGATGCCGCCGGGGCTGCGGGTTGTTCGAAAGAGATACCGTGGCCCCTGGCACAGGCAACTGAAGGACCACGGGTGGGTTTTAGTCAGTAAAAGTCTGACACTCCCTTCTGCTCCGCCCAGAGCGGGAGGAGTCATTTGATGATTTCCCACCCAGAAAAAAAAAAAAGGCCTAAATTTCATGTTTTTCTCGTTTTACGAACTATCATAATATAATAATAGTATAACAATATTTTAAAAAGGAAGCACAAAAAAAATCATTTGTTGGGAATCTTACATAGGTTTGCAAAGCAGTCGTCGAACCACTAAGCTATTTGCTTCGTTGAAAGTTGACTAAAATATCCGTAAGATGGGCTATTACATACATGTATATTATGTCATGCTTAACTGCATAGTTCCTTAAATGTATAGCAGGATGATAGTAATTTAAAAGGTTAAATCTGTAAATATATTATATATTAGTTCCCTGTTCAGCCCATTGGAGCAATGGAAAATTTGACAGTAGTCTTACACTGGTATATTGTGTTCTCTTTCATCTCAGTTTCTCTCTCTCTCTTCTTCAACCTTTCTCCACCCAATGCCGAATGTAAGCATCCTGCAATGCACGCCACTCTTCTGTTTCTAGCCTTCCTAAGCCAGAGTCGTCCAGCAAGGTAACTCGTCATCTCAGTTTCATTTCCTACGAAATTCATGAGGAGTTTTTTTGCGATTTCTGACTTTTCTAGTACTCAAACCTCAGTTGGTGCGATAGAGTTTTTTGGTCCTTAATAGAAACAGGATCGACTGGCATCAAAAATTTTTTTGTGAAAATTGCACATTTCCTTGTTGATTGTACTTATTTTTCAAAATCTGTGAATGCAGTTCAACTGTTTCGAAAAGTTAAGACAGTCTCCTAAGACCGTTTTCTTGTAACGACTTCGATGAAGTTGCTTTTATTGCCCCATCTCAAGAATCCACCCTGTATATGTCATGATTGACTGCTTAGCTCCATAAAGGTATAGCGTGATGATAATCATTTAAAAGGCAAGATCTGCAATATTTTGACTCGTTTTTTTACAATTTGAGGTAAACTATAGAAGATTACGAACACATTGCTATATTGTTCATCCCCTATAGCAAAAAACGTAATAATTTATAACCAACACAGGCTGATCAAGCTTATAGGAAATATCTAAGTATGTAAAATTTGAACCAAATCTATCCGGTAGTATTTGCGTGCTGTACAAACGGACAAACATTCTAAAAAAAATATTTTCGGCATTGGAATCGTTCCCAGACCTCACATTTTTTTTTAACCGTTACTGTCCCACTTCTGGGAAAAGGCCTCCCTACCTTCTTTCCACCTCTGTCTGGCCAGAGATGCTAAGAAAAAAAAAAGTTTTGACTTATGTATTTATATAATACATAATTCAATGTACAGTTTTGAATTCACCACGATTTTATTATATGTATACTTAGATCTGTTCAAATAATTTTTCAGTAAAAGTTGTGGTGTGGAAAAATAGGGACCTCTGCATGTCCTGAAGTGGACGTCTATCGGCTGAAATGATGATGAATATCATGATATAAAATAATCTCCTTTTCTTTGAAATTATCAGTGGTTCTGAAAATATAAACATTTGGCTTAAAACCAGAAATCTGTATTCTTGTTAAAGAACTCTGTTCGGTTTTCTACATATCTATTAGTATTTAACCATGTTAGTATGTAGGTAGGTGCTCGACACTGCAAATACCTTATGTACATGATTTATATTTACGACCCAGATGAAGGACAATTGTCCAAAAAACAGTTATTATTAGATATTGGTTCTCCCCATAGATATCCGAGTCCTCCCCATATTTATTTAGCTTGAGTACGTGTAGTTTTTATTATATTTGTTGGTATATTGGCGTGGCTAGCTGGCATATGGCAAATAATTTAATTTTATGTTCTGTGTCTTGTAATATTAATAACTTAACATAGGTACCTAGTATTGTATATAATCAAGTATTTTCTAACTGAACAGACAGCTGTGCTGCTGGGGAGTTTGTTGCGCCACTTCTTCTTCCCAGCGATAGCATTAGGAAGTGGTGAAGGGTGGGCGTTTTTGGAGGACTATATTTTGTAATTTTGACGTTCAAAAAGTGCTGATTCTCAGCCTAATTTGAATAAACGATTTTTGATTATGATTTTTGACTTACACAGGTACAAAATTCACAGAAGGTATTCTGCCACGTTGATCTAGTAGACATGTTTATGTCTAGCAGGACCTCATGCTCAGCAGTAGTGCTTACTACTGCTGAGCATGAGGTCCTGGGTTTGATTCCCTGGTCGAACAGAGTGTTATTGAGTTTTTTAACCGACGAAAAAAAATGGAGGAGGTTCTCAAATCGACACGTATATATATATATATATATATATATATTTTATGTGTGACCACGAATGACTTTTTACAGAGTAGTCCGATTTTGTTAATTCTTTTTTTATTAGTCACATATAAATTTGGAAAAAAAAATCCAACCCTAAGGGTGAGAAAATAGGGGGATTTATTGTTCACTCACAGATTTGAATTCTGAGTTGTGTATTTATTACTCTACTCAGTGCCACATATGCCTGCCATTTGGCAAACAATTAGTAGATTTTATAGCCACAAAAAATTATGAAATAAAAACTTTTTACCAAAAAAATTAAACCGCTGAAAAAACTGGAAAGCAAAAAATAATAAACCTTTTTTATTTAACCTTAATAACTAAGTTCTTAAACTAATGTAAGTATACCTAAATAATTTTGAGTCGCCGCCATTTAAATTTAAGGCAATTTAGTGATCTGTGTTTATTGATTGTTTGGCGCCGACTCAAAATTATTTAGGTAGACTTACATTAGTTTAAGAACTTAGTTATTAAGGTTAAATAAAAAAGGTTTATTATTTTTTACTTTTCAGTTTTCCAAAAGTAATTTCTCTGTAGCAGGCCGGAGTCTGGATTTGTGGCTGGCCCGGTTGAAGGCAATATGCCCCCCCCCTGTTACATGAGACTTAAACATAACTGGCGCAATGTGGGTGTACTATAGCTATAGGTACACTTTTGCCTACCCTTCGGGCATAACAGGCATGATGTTATGTTGTGTATTCTGTGATTTTTTTCTAGGCAGCAGGGATTGGCAGGTTATTTACAATTGTGCATAAAAATGCGACCGATGAAAATATAGTAGGACACCAATTGAACTATGATGCATTTTAATTCTTCTTTTTCCTGCTTTTAATAATCCAATTAAGTAAAATAACGACACTAATTTTGACTTGGGATTTATTGGTTCAATTTAGATAAGAAGGGAACAAGGACAAAAATACCTTCCTTACAGTCTTTTTTATCAATAAAGTGTGTATACAATAATAATTGGAAAAATTTTCAATAAAAAAATATATCAATTATTCGGTAATAATTGCTATATTCATCAATTAGGCCATAATTGATAAATATATCAATTATTACTGATGTGCTTACTACTTATGTAGGTATGTTCTTGTTCATGTATTACATAAAATTTCGCAATTTTATTTACTTCGTACCTATGACTAGGTGCATGTTCATGCACCTACTCATAAGTATTTTGCATGGAATTATTTCTGTTATCCAGAACTTGGATAGGTCTGACTCATTGGTTTAAAAATATTTAGCAAAGGTTGTTTTACCGGCAGAGTATTTGATGGTACCAGTTTATTATTAAAGTATATAAAATTAAATAATTGTTATTAACCAGTATGTATAATAAATTAGAAGTAGCAGTCGTGTTTTATAGTTTAGGGAAATTATGCAGGTGACCACATTTTGGCATTGACAAAGGATTTTGTCAAGAGTTTTTTTTTAAATTTGTAATCTAAATAGTACTTAATTATGATGAATTCAAATTCTTTGGATATACTAAAAACTAGATAACGCAAATGCAGGCACCACAAATTATTGTTGTAAAAATCTAGGACCTAAGTGCCGCTCGTGTAGCTTCATGGTTAGATTATAAATTGGTAGAATAATGAAATAAATTATAGTTTAGGGTTGAGTTTGACAAATGTATTTTCAAGCAACATGTGTAAACCTTGAATTAAGGCATTGTTAAAACTTAAGTGCTTATTACTGCTTATTGGCACAATTCTATATGAGGAAAATTATAGTTAAGGGTTGAGTTTGACAAATGTATTTTCAGACGACACGTGTAAAACGTGAATTATCGCATTGTTAAAGCGTAATTTTGTACATACGTTATAAGGAAAATTATAGGATGAAGCTGCGATAATGATGAGTTTGATTAATACGATTTTCAGGAGCGCGGGTGCAGGCTGCACGGGGGCGCGGGCGCACGCAGGCGGGGTGCGCCCGCGCGCTACCATAAAGTGGCCCCCGCACCTCGCGGCCTTCAGTTCAAGCTGAGACCCGCGAACGCCAACACGCTTTCGCGACGCCCACTCTCGCACCGCACCGCCGAGGAACAACACGCGATAGTGTTCACTTGTGAACGAGTTGCGCGCCCTTTCTCTCACGCAGTGTGATCGTGCTTCGGTACGTGAATGCAAAACCGGACTACTCTCTTAGCACGAGACAACTACAAGGAATCCGCAACGGCTTGGACCTCTGAAATTTTTCAATAGGTAAGTTAGTTTTTTTGGTTTTTATTATCAGGCACAGCGACTGTCTGCTCTTGCGATTTCACGTCCGAAGTGGATAATGTTGTTTCAATCTTACTTTCCAAAATACCCGCACCTCCTTGAAAGGAGTGCGGTCGCGGCGCCCCGTGCGCAGGCGCCTTCACCACTTTGCGCGATCTGTGAAACCTACTCGCAGATTATGCGTTGGCGTTCTGCGGAGACTCGGCTGTACAGTACAAGTTGGATTACCGATTACCTGCAGTTCGTGCACGTTGTACTGTTAAGGTTAACAGCTTTGACGGTATTTGTAAATATTCAGTGTCCGCCGAGTGATTTTAAAGTATTCACGGCGCGATGATTATAGTATCTGCTTTTTTAGATTTAAGTATTTTTGTTCGAATATTTTGCGTCGATGTCACAGTGAAAAGTGTTGCGATTCGACGCGTATGTTTGTTTCTTTTGTTCGCGCATAATCCACCGACGGCTGGTATACACAAAACCTATTTTCACAGCGCGATACCAGACGGAGTCGTTAGATTGTGGATAAATAATAAAAATATTACGAGTTGCCATTCAGCCGATTGAGTAAACCATGTAAATTTTATTTTATTAGTCAATGATAGGTTTGAACATGTACCAACAATGTCTCTCTTGCATGAACAAGTACGTGGATATCTAACGTTATCAATTTTGTACACAATTAATTATGTAATAAAATGTAAATATTGATATACACTTTATTACTCACATTAGACTTGTCATTTCTAATGTTTATTTGGAAACTTCATAATCTATAAAATGTCGTAAAAATAAATAAACTAATGATACCCTCATTACGTTAAATTCTTATGTAGGTATATATACCTATATATTTTACATTGAACACAAGTAAATAATTATAATATCCAAAACTAAGCGTTAAATAAATAGGCACCAGTTGTGCAAAAATGCAACATAATTACCAAAAAAAAAGTGAATAAAAAGTATTCTTACATTATTATAAATCAATCAGTTAAATATCACAGGCGAATATTGTCTTAAATAAACGTATTAACGTTTATTTTGTTTACAGGTTTTCGACTTAAATTTTAACCAAAGCGATCTATCTTAATAGATAGATCGCTTTGGTTTAAATTCAAGTCAACTGTCAACCTGTTTGAAGACTAAAACCCGTCATCCAACACCTGGCTAAAACTTTTAAAATGTTTAACTAGATGGCGCTAGGGGCGTGCTTTTCAGGACCTGTCCTTAACCAATAAGGAAAACTAGTCGCCCTATAGTAGAAGCATTTCTCCCCACTTATGTTTATTAACTACAATACAATGACAATAAAAAAATAAACTTGCGACTTAATAGCAGATTGACCTCACGGGGAAAATTATTATTTTACCTCGTTATTGTTAAGAGACATCTCCTCAACAACTCGCTAATATTATGAATTATGTACCTATCTCCACTCCAAAAATGTTGTTCATTGTCCATACAATTTATTACTAGCACAGGTATTAACAGGAAACAATTTTCAGCATCACCAAATTAGTCAACATCTCATAATCGATTTAATGCAAGAACATGACAACAGCACGGTCAAAAACTGCGGCAATAATTAATCAAGAATAAAAAAATCTTCGAATCATTTGACATTGGGCCGTTTCGGCTCTGCTAACAAATTAATTACAGCCATCAACATAACTAAATGTAACATTTACAAATGGCCGATATACCAAGAAATCGTTTGTAGAAAAAAATAACAGCTTATAAGTTTGTGCAACTTGTTTGAAAGTGTTATAATAAATTGAACAACCTTTTTTTACCTAATGTTAAGTAGAAACTGTATTAAAGACCAACTGAAATTAATGTAGTGTTACTGTTTCGATTTTTTTGTTCAGACGAAGTAGTAGATGTTTTATTATTTTGTATAGTATGGTGTAACAATCCCTGTTTCTATGTCCTTTGTGTAACATAGTTGGAATACAGGTCTATGTTGTGATACCGCAGGTGTCGTAAGTTGGGTGACGACGTCTGAGGACGTGTTTACGTTCTGTCCGCGATTTCGAAACACCTAAGAATTAACTCGTATATATAATATTTTCGAAGGCTTTTCTCCAATTTTATCAAGCGTTCTCAAAATACAGTCATTAAATTATTATTGGATGCGTATCATACATGCAAGGCTGCAAGGCGGCCCAGAATTTTTATCATATCAATGTTGCAAACGGGAAAGTTATTTTAGGTGTCTAATTAACCGTAATCTAACTGGAAAATGGTACCGAATCTCTTTTTCGCCACTATCCGCTATTAGCGAGCGTTCTCGTTCCAAATAGTTTAAAAGATAGTTTTGTAGGGTTACATCCGGTTGCTAGTATATGACTAAAATGCCTATACATAATATACTTTTTATTCAAGTAAGTACGTAAGTGACAACTATTTTTAACGATGACATTAATCTATCGTAACAAATCCTCGGATACGAGACATTAAAGTTACAGCGATTAATATCGAGCCAATTGGACGTTTTATATAAACATCATACCAGCCGCGGTTTTAGTGCGGACGAAAAACGTTTAAAATAATGCGTCGTTATTTCAAATTAACTGGATATAACTAGTTCCATCTAGCCGCGCGTTGGTCACTGATGTGAAGAAACATGGAGGTGGTCGCCACATTACATAATCTGTTAGAGTTTAAGTTGTATTTAAATAACACTAAACTTAATTTTGTATGCATCGGAGGAAGAAAGCGTCTAGGTCGTCGTATTTATAGAATTCTAGAAGTTTTTAGTTTTCTGCTTTTTTGAAGACGCTGATTAAAAGTTCGCATTTTTGAACCGATCGTTCAACTATGCGAACCTTTATATTCTTTGAAAAAATGTAGAGTATATTTTTTATGATAACAATTTGACAACTGCTTGTATTTGTAGGTAGACACCTAGGTATATTTCAAATAAACGTGAAGAAATATAGGTATATAAAGAACAGAGAAATCGGTGGTCTAAAAAAAATGTGACTGCAGCAATTGCATTGCAATTAACTGCTGGACCCATTTCATAACAGATACTTTATTACTGGTGAGATAGGGGCTAATGCATAGAAAATAATAGGAAAACTATTCCCGTTCTAAAGTTTACATAATGCTTTAACGAGCGCCTTGCGTGCTGTCTTAACTTATGTGAGAACTTTACTAAGCACCTAATTTATGAAAATCTAAAGAAATAATAAAAATTTAGCAGTTAGATCGTTCTGTACGGGTTACGAGTACATACATACATAATAACTGAGATACCTTAGGACATTGTTACGAGGAGAATAATTTTACAAATCTGAAGTTTCAGAAAAGCTAACTTGAAATTCAAATGTTTGGAGACGCACAGGCTATAAATAAGCAAGGATGCGATAATTTAAATGTTTTAACAGTAAAGTAGGCAAGAGTCACCTCATTAAGAGGAAGCTACATGATGTGTGTTGTGAAGGCGCGCGTTTTATCGGAACCCTGGGTCAGCAGAACGTGACAGTGCGAAGCTAGGTCACTAGTCCTAATGGGATAGGACTAATATTTACCTACATACATACCTTAAAACTACCCTCATGAACAAGAAACAAGAATTTTATAAATTAGCAAGTGGTTGGAAAGACTGTAATGTAAATTTTTGTTAGACAAAACGTACTGCAGTGTGACTGAGTTTTTATCAGAGAAAAGAATTGCCTAAATTGTCCTGGATTGATGGATCTGCAATAATATAAATGTTGCATGCCGAATGATGAAATATGGCTGATATTTACAAAATAAATGTCTATTCTATTCTATATATTTTTTCGAGTAAATACCTATAGTTCGCACTTGAATTATTTCATGATTTATTTATACGCCATAATGTTACTTAGCCTCGATTTGATTTTACGGTGCATATTTCATGTTCCATAGTTCATGACGAACTCTTATAAAGTTAAACAAACTATTTTCACCTTTGTGTGCTACTAACACACATAAAAAGAAATAAAATTGATTATTTTTTACATGTAAAAGTAACCTCCAGGGGCCTTTCCTCAAATGTTTTTAAGAGTGATGGTAATCTTTCGCCAACTACCTACCGATACTTAGTTGGTTCATGAAATCGTTAAATGATATTTAACTATGACATTCGGTTATTTTTTAATTTTGTTGTGGTAACCTCTATATTTTTTGCATAAAGTATAATATAGGAAGTGTGTTTGATTGATTCGCAACCTACCTACATGTTAAATACTTACATACAATTAATCGTTACATAGTTAATTTTTTTTTCCATTGCATCCGAAATCTCCAATTCAAAGGCACTTTAAAAAATAGTTGCCCATAAATAAATAATGGATGTGCAAATCATTCCAAGATACCGTTAATTTAATACAATATATTTAATTTAACGTTCATTAGGCTATCAACTGACAGGTTTTTTTTCAAGATATAAGTACTTACTTTTGTAATTTTTACATGTTTGCTGATAAAAGTAAAAAAAAATATAAAATAATCTGCGTAAAACGTGTTTTATTACATACCTAATTTAAATTGACAAAGCGACGCCATTAAAAGTAATGAAAACGTCACGTTTTGGTGATTGAATTGGTCGGTTGGTGACGGTATTGGTGAAGCTACCTATTCCTACAACTAGCGTTAAGCTCTCGTACAATTTTGTTTATATTTTTCAAGCCCAAGACATAAAATAGTATTTATTTGGACGGTTCTCGATCGTGTGTCGATGCAATATCATCTTGCTTGATGTGAACCAGATTGATCCAACCAAACCATAACAGACGCGTTTGTATTCGTGTAAGAACCAAACATGATAGCTTCAATTTACTTTCAATACATTTCAATAGAGTAAAATAGTTTTTATGCACGGACAGTCGGACACGACACACATTTGTCGGGTGACTGTTCAGAACTAGACGTTACAGACAGGTTACAATTGCGACCGGAGATAGCGTTGCATGTCTGCGCATGCGCATGTATTCTTTTTAGTTCAGCAAAAGTCCATTATTTCCAGGTTATTTTGATTTTAAGAACACGCCTATTGCTGACTGGAACCGGTCTCGAATGTGGATGCCGAGATAAGCGAGAGAACAGGTTATTTGAGTGCGTCGGCCGTATGTCGATTTGGCAATTTAGGCAAATGCACTCTCGGACACTCAGTCAAGGCTCCAGTTATTGAAAATAAACAAGCAATGCATTAACTGACCCATTTAACCGTAACTAAGTGAGCGTACGCGTTGTTTCTTACCGTGAAAAAATAAAAATAAATTAAATATGTTATAGAAAACGTGCTTTCTTGGTGACGCGATTTACGTATTTAATACGTTAGGGAATAATGTGCTACTAAAGAATTAATATTAGTTTTATTTGGTTAGACACAGTAGCAGCTAATTAGGAAGAATGAGTGCTGCAGTGATTTAAAAAAAAAATGTAGAAAATTATTGTAAAAGGTCATATTTCTGCACGTGAAAATAAACCAAGCAAATTATATTTTCCGGTGGTTGCGTCAGATACCGGTTCCGAACGAAAAAAAAGAAAACCAGCAGCGCAGCTCAATTTTGGTTTTATATAAAATCAAAATTTATGTTAATACGGGAGTGCGTGGTTGGATTTTGAGAATATTGATGAGTGTAAGAACAAGGACCTCGTTAAAGTTTCTCATGAGGCGCTTTTTTCGTCGCGTATCAGAGAGTGGCGCCGCGAACAACCGTTAGTGTATCTTACGACTGTATCCTGTTAGCAAACATCGTGATCGGCGTTTCTAGGTTAACTTACGTTAGAGACGAAAAACTTGTCGGCAAAACTTCTGCCTGTGCGGCCCAATTTATTCACGTATCTTGTCATTTATCATTCACGCGAATGAGTATTAGAGCTAGCGCTAGATTTGTACCTACATCCTGGTTTTGTTTTTATTCACTCGCAGAGTTAACGTTCTTTCATACTTCCTTTAGACGCCGCTCATATTATTATCTCCTTTGCAATATTCTCCGCCTGTATACATACTGGAGCTAGCTATACGAACATTTTTTTCTTTTCCATGAAAAGGACCTGCCACTACAAATATTGGACATTGTATATGTATGTGCAATATCAAGTCGTTTTTTTATTACAACCTTCAAGACTCATCTTTATACCTGCATTTCTTAGACCTCCCGGGGGGCTCATGGCTGTCTCAACTGGGTCAAGGTACAATATTTAGCACATACGATATAAATAGCTAAATGTTCGAACACAGTCGTCGCACCGTCTGCCTGTAAAGTGTAAACATACTTGAGCCTTTTAGTCACCGAAACATAAAATAGTTAGTTCTAAAGCATACAAGAAGATGCAGCGTCCCAGATTGGTCTAAACTTGTCAAACACGTATGACCTGCTCGCTTTCATCATTACCATACGTACGGTGACAAATAATATCGGAGTAAATTCTTAGTACGGACGGAACCCTTTGAAATACTTTACGCTCCTAATACTAATTACGTGATAAGGGCTCAGTGCTAGTGCTGAGACAGTTATGTTAATGAATAGTGACAGATAAGAATTGGTTCGACTCCGATGGTTGACATTAAAATGGGAACCCATATCTTAGGTTCAATCAACTCAGCCTATCGCAGTCCATTACTGGACCTAGGCCTCTCCCAGGCTGCGCCACAAGACCCTGTCCTCCGCCTTCCGTATCCAGTCCGTCCCAGCAACCTTCTTTAGGTCGTCCGTCCATCTACCTGGGGGGCGTCCCACACTACGCTTGCCTATACGCGGTCTCCACTCCAGGACTCGTCTGCTCCACCGGCCATCGGTCCTTCGACAAACATGGTCAGCCCACTGCCACTTCAGTTTACTTACTCACTATTCACACTTTAGTTAACTTATCTTAGGTTCAATAGTACAATGAATATTTGTGGACAGATGAGCAGTGTTTAGATTGTCAAAATAAGACAGATTATTGTGGCGGCGATAATAAATAAATAAACATTTTGTATTTCTCTTCCACAAAGGCGCCTTAAAAATATAATCAAAGAAGTACATCCACGCGATTCAGCGTCAGCGACGGTTAGGAGCCGTGTATACCCGATTCAGCGTCAAGGACGAGTGTGACGGTTCAGTTTCGTTCACTGTTCAGAAACAGCGAAAAGTGCGACTAAAGAAGTTTTCACTTTAAAAATAGTACTATTGCACAGTTAAAGAGGGGGTATTACTTGTCCGATCACTTAGGTATCTATTTTGTTGGTTGGCCATAAAATTGTATGCAGAGTATAAATGGCACGGTACAACAGGTGTTTACTGATACGATAAGCTGTATGGCTACATATCTCTGTGCATTTCTGGTGCCAGATTTTCCTAGAGCGTCGCCCTTTAAATTGCTCCCTAGATGTTTGTGCCACTCCATTTGCCTATAGGGTACTTTATACATTATTAATGTTGAATGTTGTGATGACTTCGCCTCTTATGCAAGAGGTTGTAGGAATATATGACTTTTTCAATTCATATTGTACTTTCTGAGTTTATCATGGACATTACTAACGTCGGTGCAGGTTAACCATCGTGAGGAAACTTGCCAACCCATCTTGAGCGAGCGTGATGCGCGTGCCTTCTCTGTAGGAGAAGACCTTTGTCTTGCAGTCGAACAATAATACCCGGGTATTTATAATAATACCCGGCTATTATTATTAATACCCGGATTATGTATCAACATTATCAAGGCTAACTGGAAACTGGAACAGCTAAAGGATCTTGGCTCGATGCTAACTCAGCTAAGAATACTTAATGCATCGGTTTTGCAAATGTTATAACCGTGTCTGTTTTTACTACACTCGTTGCTTAATTAGAAAAAAAAAAAAACTATTTCAGACTAGATCCATAATTTGGTGTTAATAATTTGGTGTTAATAACAATAATGCTTATGTAAATAGGTTAGTATTGTTAGTTTTCAAACAGAAATAGTAATCAATACTTATCTGTTTTTTTATTTTTATATTTCTATGTCAATAACTATTCGTAGGTTTTCGAAATATAGCAGGAAGAACCTAGATATGAAGTAACTATAGCAGGAAGAACCTAGATATGAAGTAAATATAGCAGGAAGAACCTAGATATGAAGTAAATATAGCAGGAAGAACCTAGATATGAAGTAAATTCGAGCAATATTCTTTTAGTGATAGGTATTGCAAGATTTTGACGAGGAAATTATATGAAATACGTTCCACTGTACGTTTATTTACATAGCGGGTTTGTTCAGTTGGGCCAATGAGGTTAGCCGACTCAAAACTGTGTTTTTTTACTACTATCATTTTGAAGCTATTAATTATTTAGTTCGCTACCTGAGGTGTTTTTAAAAGATTTTTAATTATTATTTATATAAGACCGATGGTTATCATATTTTGTACAGAAAAAATATTTACTTAATTATTGTTTTAATGGTGTTAGCACGTTAGCCAAGGATGTTGTTACGAAAAACCTACTAAACCAATTAAATCCTATTTGATAAAACAATAGAACAAGTTTACATAATCACATACTTAGACATCAATGCGCAAATAAATTGTTGGTAGTAAAGAATTCGTAGATAAAAAATACTTAGGTACTTATTTAAGACATCTCCAATAATCACCATTACATTTTTAACTTTGGGTTTTTATGGTAAGTAAGTATGTGCAAACTTCTGAATATTTTCCTCTATTATTATTCATTATAATAAATGATTACAATATTCATAAGAGTAGGCACCTTCCAATGACTAATACAAATCCAAGACACAAAGACTTAATTTTTTCCTCGTAAAAAGTTTCCTTAAGGTCTCGGTGAGGATAAACGGATAAACCTGTAATGTTTTTGAACTGAATTCTTGCATTTAAAATGTCCACTACATTGACAATCCTTACGATTCTTGTGGATTAAAAAAAATAGCTATGAGTCTAACCGAATTGAACGGCAAAGGAATCTGAAACGGGCTGGTTAAAAAAAATCTTAATAAGTTCGCAGAAACGGATTCCATTTATTTAAAATGACTCATACGTCAGTAAACTTGAGGACCCTACAGAAAGCTAAAACCTCACGGAAAATCATGAATAAAACAGTATTGTATATACCTACTTATTATTGAAACAACTACATGCCTACTTTTATTACATGCATGAATGGCCCAATACATACTCTTGTAGCCTTATGACACATTTAGCGATAATCTCAACTCAATAGCGTTAGCATTTTCCTTGTTTTGTTTACTTTACCTGACACAACAAATTAGGATTTATTGAGTGTAAAATCTGATTATAAATCGGTATTTTAATAAACGAGCATTTGACATTTTTGAAGGCATTGTAAAAAAATCTCCGCCGTCCGAAATTATTTGTAATGAAAAATTAAAACCCAAAACCGAATGATACAATCAGTCACTAAAAAATGGTTGCGTCGTTTGGTTTTTGAGGTTCTACCCAGAAGGCTTTTCTTTAAACAGTGGTATTGGAGGGCCATGGGAAACGCATGAACATTCGGCATGAAATACGGTAAGTATTTCCAATATATATATATATAATACTAAAATATAATTAAAAGTGGACAGTAAACCTAATGCCAGTTCTTATTGTTCTCTAAAAAACATCACCGACCGTTGATCAATGCTGAAAAAAAACTGAAAAGCCAAAAATAATAAACCTTTTTATTTAACCTTAATAACTAAGTTCTTGAACGAATGTAAGTATACCTAAGTAATATTAAGTCGGCGCTAAACAATCAATAAACAAAGATCACTAAAATCCCTTAAATTTAAACGGCGCCGACTCAAAATTATTTAGGTATACTTACATTAGTTTAAGAACTTAGTTATTAAGGTTAAATAAAAAAGGTTTATTATTTTTTGCTTTTCGGTTTTTCGGCGGTTTAATTTTATTGTTAAAACGTTTTTATTTTATAATTTTAGTGTCTATAATCTACTAATTGTTTGCCAAAGGGTAGGAATATGTGGCACTAAGTAGACTAATAATACATAACTCAGCATTCAAATCTGTGAATGGACAATCCATCACCCCTATTTTCCCACCCTTAGGGTTGGATTTTTTTTTCCAAATTTATATGGGACCAACATTGGGGTATACCCTTTCCAATAAAAAAGAAAAATTATATAATATATAATTTTTATGTATAATATTTCTACATATATTAATTTAAAAAAAAAGAATTATCAAAATCAGACTACTCTGTAAAAAGTTATGCGTGGTCATACATAAAAAAAAAAAAAAATATACGCGTCGACTTGAGAACCTCCTCCGTCTTTTTCGTCGGTTAAAAATTTGCTGAAAACTGCGACAATACACTCATAAAAATATTCCTATCGTCCAAACACGTCTTCGACATCCCAAACTCATTGTAACTCCAACATGGCTACCTTTATGGTGATGAAAAAGTAATTTTAGTGTACAAGCGTCACTGATTGTACGTTGTATTTTTCAATAACACAGTTACGCGTAATTATATTGTCTGTTTTGCTAAAATCTTCACGCTACCTCGGTATCTGTGACAGCTAGTTCTCTATATGCTCATTTAAGTCACTCGACAAATTTTAAGGACACCCAGACAGCAAATAATCACAATTGACAAGGTTTCAGCATTTTATGGTGCTGAAGTTTAACGTTTCGAGGTTTATTTGTATGTAGAAACGTTAATTTAATATCGTCAATTAATTTTGTAGTTTTCCCTGCGTAGTTGTAATATCAACTTTGTAACTGTGTCTACCTCGATTTAAAGTAATGTATCATAAACATAAACCCCTTTATTCATAAACGTAGCTTAAAGTTAAGTAGGCAGTGATTAACGACTGTTTAACCATACGTTTTTGAAGTTTGAACGTCATTTTACTTTAATCACCGTTTATAGATAAACCCATGGTTGATAAAATGTGTCCTTAGGGCTAGTTTTTCCAACGCTAGATAACTTTATTGGAGGAATAAATTTGAATTTTGGACAGTTCATCCATACAAAAACTGTCAGACGTCAATCTTATTCCACGAATAAAAATTATCGGTCGATTGAAAAATGAGCCCTTAACGTAGTAAAGGAAATTTAGCGATAATTTATTAGACTAGCAATCACAAATTTCTGGGGCCTATAACTTGATACTAAATCGCTTCTTACTAACAGGTACTTGTAATCCAATTCGCTGATTGACGATAAGCCAAGCAGTAGATACGCGATGCATTCCCACGGCTTATTGTCATAAATAGTTGTCCATTCCTAGTTTATTAATACCACAAGGACGCCGCGCGTTTACATTGTCAAGATCCCGCTTAAGTCAACGTAGTCTTTCATACGAGCGATTTAGAACTGATTACACCAATGAAACTGCTGTCAAGAGCTGTCAGTGTTAATATTCCCAACAATGATGACACCGACAGCTCTTGAACGCGGTTTAAATGTGCTAATCACGTTCAGTTTAATTGGTAAAATGCGCCCTTAGAATATCTCGGATTTTGACTCCTGCCTACCAAGCCTCTGCTTTGTCGTGAAGGCAGTTTTTATGAGCACGCAAAGGAGACTCGCGGAACACAGTTGATGAGCAAGCACTCTCTATGCCCAGCTTAAGAAAGGATTTTAGACTATACCCTGTACATTAGGTTATCCGTTTTTTGACAGCTGTCTTAAAACGTACCGATTCCAGATTACGCAAAAGTTAACTTTAAAATGAGCAATAAAATAAATATATAAACTGCCTTATCTTATTGAATTATCTTATTTATGACTTCTTACAGACATTATAATACCGTACGTGTATCAATCAATGTATTGTGTGTTGCTGCAATCACTAGTTCCATCTGTCAAAAAACGGTTTACCTAATGGACAGGGTATTGTGCATCGTGTCACGACACGCTGAAATAAGTCATGAGCACATGCCCTTAATATTATATACCTATATCTGTTTCATACTAAGAAGGATGCGTATCTTCCATACCACAAACTGCTTCTGTCTGGATTGTTAATTGGCCGCTTATCTACTCGTGGCTATCAATTGTGTTTTTTTTACAATCATTCCGTTCCACTTCCTTGGGTGAATCAAGGAGGAAGTATTATTAGGAATTAGCGTAGCGTAGCTTAGCGTAGTTTATTGAAAATATTTTGCTTTATTATGTTTTTTTTTTTAAATTTATGATTGTTTTATGACAAAGCTATAGAGTATTTTCGCAGCATTAATAAGACATAGTATGAATAGGAATTGGTTTTGGTCTGACTACCTCACCACCTATTCATGTGATTAGTGTCAGGTATACAATTTTTAGTTTTTTTTATTCCTTAAAGTCGTCATTAAATTGTTTTGCATTGTTTTCAACCAAGGTATCTGAATAACCCAGTGTATAACGTACCTATCGTGCAATTTATCCTCAGCTAACAGTGCCTACCTATAAGCTACAAAGGTATACGATTAATGAACATCATAGAAAAACAACAAATAAAATTAAAACCTGATTCAGCGGATTGTCCCACAAACAGCCCTATTGTTTCCAACATGAGTAATTACTTCTTCCTTTCAGGCTATGCAAAACTATTATACTTTTGTCGTGTTCTGGCAATAATAAGTAAACAATTATCTGTGTTGGTAATAAATCCAATACAATTTAATAAATGCAGCGATTGTTCTTAAACTCATCAAGGCATGATTGTCACCGCGTCGAGGTAAACGAGATTATGAATCGTAAATTGATATGCAATCCATACATACTAATACGAGGTCTACACGAGCGTGTTTTTCCCGCGGCGATTTTTTTTTGCGCACTGGGTTTTCAACGCACTGCTTAGCACCGAGAGTTGAAAATCAAACAGTGTGTTTTTTTGACGCGCAAGAATTCGCTCTGTTGGGTTCTCAAAATGTTCGGCTCAACACCGGAAGTTGAAAATCCAATGCGCGATAAAATCCCGCCGCGATATTTTTACGTCCGTGCGAACGGAGCTTAATACATTTTCTGAGTTTCTGCCAGAAAACATGTCTCTAAATATAGATTTATCAAAATGAATGTCATTTTAATTGATATTTTGTACGTTAATGATCTTGCCCATTAAAATAGTCTGCATGACATTGTTTCCAATCTTTCGAGACTAACGTAGATGCGTCAAGATATCCACATTCTTCGTAGAGATAACGTATATTAGTATAAGTAATATAATAATGCTTCTTGAATATTTTTTGTTTGGTGTCAAAAGTTAATTGCCTGCATCTAAATTCCTGCAGTAATAACAGGTAATCAAGTTTGCGCAGGCGGCACGTCGTGGTACCTACAACGTTTTCGCTATAATTACCGACCATAAAAAATATCGAGTATTAAAATATAGATATCCGAATACGTATAGAAATGTTTTAACGATAATGTTTCTCGGAAATTGTTGTGCAAACTGAACGCAAGTCCACAAAGGATGAACGTTGAAAAGAATTTACTGCAAGTGTTCTAAGAATGGCTGCTCACACTTTTGTTAAGGGGGAAGCCAAGCACCAAGGCAACCCGCGATATTCAGATTTTCTTACGTTTTTTGCAATTAGCAGGTCAGTTACAGGTTGTATGTTGAACAAAATATGATTCACGACCTTAACAAGTATATATTTACTGAATTATAATCATTATCATCAATACAACCCTCTAAGTTCATAAAACCCTATTTAATTATTATTTATCCATCAATAGGGTTACGGTAACTAGAAGTTTTCACAAGGAAATATTTGGAAATACTCTTTCATAATCGCGACTTCTGCTACCCTTATCTCAAATGACTTACCTACTAATGTAATGCAAGAATTTCAATATGATTTTTATACACAACACCTATAAAATAAACCTTTACGATTCGATAACGCGGAATTTCTTAAAGCCATGGGAAATATGTTAGTTATTTTAAGAAATAAGACAATGATAAAGACCAGTTAAATTGTTTACATTCACGAAATGAAATACCACCTAATAAAATTATTATGAGACAATGAAAATAATATGCACTTATTTTAATTATACGTTTTTCGTGAAATATTTGTTTTATTATGTGAATTTGAGAGTTACTCTTGTGATTCAAGGTCGTGAACTCAACAAACCATACATGACCGATTAACTACGTGATTTTGCCTGTAAGTATCCTTGAAATCTTCCCGGTAACACTAACGTTTGCTGCTCAGATAATTAAAATTCTAATTCAATTATTGCTTGCTAAGTATACATAGTCGGAATGTATTATTACCCTACATAGACGTTTAAAAGATTTAATAGTTGCACCATTTTTAAATTGATATTTGTAATGATGTCTAACGGGTCTGCGGTTAATTTTGAACCAATTATATTTGGTCCTAATAATAGATAGCGCTTGATTATGATGAAGTTTGTAACCAATCCTTCTGAGCTTTTGACTGTACCTCATACGAATTTAAGTACCGTTAAAATCTGTTCAGCATCTGATAGTTAGTTTTTGAGCGGTGATCCGTCAAATAAACTAACATTTTAAATAATACGGACTGTGTTTTGATGTCAGTAAGATGGTAAGATAGATTTGTTATTTTGAAAATGTAACTAGATATAGCATACGCATAGTCAGCCTTTAATGCCCACTGCTGAGACACGGGCCTCCTCTCTTCGAGGGGGAGTAGGCTGTAATCTACCACGCGGGCCCAGTGCGGGTTGGTAGATGTCACGTGTCCTCGAATTTTTGGTTCTAGGACATGCCGGTTTCCTCGAGATGTTTCCTTCATTTCAGAGATATATATTAAACTGTTTAATTCACGTTATTAGTTCTTAGTACAACTTTCATCACACTTTAAAACTGAATTTTATCAGTATTTCCAAGCAATTCAATTTCAATCTGACATTTCCCTGCATTCATATATTGGTTACGCTCAAAGTGCTAAGATCTCTTATCAAGACGTCGAAATGAACAAATGAATGACGCATTCTAATATTTACTCGCACAATCGGCACACTTTGGAGCCGTCTAACACGAAAAGATTATTATTTTTTATACTCAGCATTCAATGCAAAGATATTTTAAATGTACAAAGCAAATACAAGGAAGGGGGTGACCGTTAGGCACAGATAAACTGACATCGTTTTAAACGACTCTGGCGCAGATCGGCTATAGATACATGTCCCTGATGGAGCACATAGTAGGTACCTAAGAGTAAAGCCTTATGCACACGAAGCGATTATTGTAAGATTAATCGACGTTTGACAGTTGTAGTGCCTCGGGAAATTGGTCGTTATATCTCATGTGATACAGTTTGGGTGATGCGGTAACAAGTACAAAGTCAGTGAAATGGCTACGATTATTATCATAACGTGGGGTTTCCGTCTCGGTCACGTGCAGCACCGCCTTACATGTTGCGAGACTGTTAATGTACGAAGTGCATTAGTTCCGACTCTTTTATCGTTTATAAAATAATTTCTATCGAACATTTCAGCGCCTTCTATAGAATAAGGAATGTTTTGTTTTGTCAACTTTCGTGTTTATAGCAAAATGACGGTATCGGAATAAAATATTATTTACAAAGTTATCTTTATTTTAAAATTTCGCGATACGTACCTAGCACTTAATAACCAGAAAATTGTTTCAGGCGTTGATAATTAGTGGATCATACATACGTACCTAGTTTGCAAAAAGTAGGTGCACAAAAAGAGTATGCAATTCAAATATAACTTGTATGCAGTATGCACAACTGCAAGTACTTACATCAATTAATTTAGGTACGGTACCAAATTTCTCTTCATCCGTTTGACCTTGGCGACGTTTTACCTGAATAAATAATTATATATTTGTCGATATGACAATTTCGTGTACTTACTAACAGTTTTATTGTCTATCATACGACTATAGAGACGTAAAATGTAAATGGAGCCTTTACTGCAGTACGCAGTACCTTGTGGAAAAAATCCTGTAATCCTATTTCACTATTTCAATGATCCTAAGAAGAATGGCGAGTCTCTGACTATTTAGAAGTGAATAATAGGGAAATAGGCACTAATGGAATCAGTAGATAAGTACTAAAGTTAGAAAGTGTGGTTTTTCATATAATGGTTTAATTTAAGGGACTCGATTTCGAATCAAGAGAGCCACTTGAACTTTATTTATTTAACCCGTATCGGACCAATATAGTGAACTTTGTAGCAAACAAAGGGTTCTGCTCATTTAGAAGACGTTTCAAATAAGCATTTAAGAAAAAATATCTTTTTGTTTCTAGCGCTAGAGCATGTGAACTGTGCCTAAGGGGAAAACACTTGTATGAAATAGGATTCTAGCTTTTAGGGTAGACAAATACTAAAGTATTAACATATGTACTAGACTAGTGTTATCTGATCAGTCAGTCACCCATAAGTACCTTGTCGTATGCACAACAACGATTCCGCTCCGGAATTGACTCTTAAGAATTCATAATACTAGTTTTCACTTCGGGTAAATTTCGAGCACGTCTCATTGAGTGAGAGGCATACGTTAATAAGAACTCTCAGTTTTGCCTGCACTGTACGGAACCCTAAAAATAACTGTTTTACTGTTGCTCTTGCTTACCTTGTCTGAGTTTAGTCAATGACAGGTTTTCAGGTGACCGTGTCACAACAATGAATTTTTGACCCAATATTGTATCGAGTTTGACTAAGGCATATTTAAATACTTAATAAGTTTTTTCGCACTTTCGTGTGTGTCAATAATGTAGTTTCGTTGAAAAAAGTTTGTTTCTAAGTCATAGGTACAGACAGGGTCTACAATCAATTTCAGCGGTTTAGGTAACCGATCTAACTGCTCTTTATATATCTCATTTCGATTCCATAATTATTTCACAAGTTGATCACACTACCAAAACACATAAATTATATTTCTAGTACGTTACGAGTAAGTAATAGTTTCGTGGTATAGCTAATAGCGGAAATGAAGAAAGTCTACTTTATCTATAAAATAATTAGTTGATTCCCACGTTTTCTTCATATCGTATCTACCAAATTTAGTGTCCTATATATACATTGATATGTATTTACGTCCAACCAACATCGAAAATAAAGCGCTGACCTTTTAGCGGATGATTTCAAATCGGTGCGATAACTGACAGCAAATATGATCGTCAATTAGAGAGATCCTGTTAATCATTGCTGTTACACACTGACACAATGAGAGGCTGTGACAAAACCTTATGTGTTTTATTAATTTTGCTGATATAATACACATTTTGGACGATGTTTTGGGGTCTCGGAGTCGAGGTTTTGGGGTCGACATATTTTTTGGTATTCATGACGTGGGTGATACCTATACAGCGCTTATCATAGAGATGAAGACAAGTAAATACATTCAATATATTTACTTGTATTTTAACAGTAATGGGAGCTTACTTCTCCTTATTAGGTCTACGAAATCGATACGACACCTATTTTCTTAGTTACTTGTGCCTTGCTTGGACGTTAGGGTTTGCGTTCTTTAGTTAGAAAATAAAACTGTTATATTTTATTTTCATTAGCTAAATCGCTTGTCATCCTTAGAACCTTACGCGAACCAACAAAATAATTGTTTTAAAAGTGCTACGAAAATGGCTACGCGGCTACGAAAAATACCCCAATCCTTGTCAAGACATAAATCTCGAGATGGAATGTAAAAGTAAACTTTGAACAAATTACATGCACTATACATAAGAGGAATCGTAAAAGTGGTTGAATAACAAATTATTTCAAATTCCACATAATCCGTTGTAACTAACCACATTTGCCATTACGTTGAGAATGGCCGATAATAATGCACATAAAACACCAAATAACCATTTATATCTCTAAATTGCTCTTTTCTCCTCCCTCCAAGAAATTAATAAACATTTTACGTCGAATCCTTTGTTTGAACAAATGCATTTCTTTGCAAAGTTGTCATGAGTGCGATGCGTCTCATGCATTTTCTCCGAACGTCTCCATTATATTTTAAAAACGAATATTTGTTACTGAAAACACAATATTATTTACTTAAACGCTCCGTCACTCCGTCGACCGACTGTTATTTTGTCAGAGAATAATGGTGCTTAAATATTTGCAGTTATTTATCATTTTCCTTTTGTTTCGTATAATGTGTGGTGGAAAATAAAGTTGACAAAAGACGTGACGATTATGGTATACAAATATAATGGGTGTATGAATGGAGACTAGGCACGTGCCGTTATCAACTCAAGACTTATTCGATGTGGGTAATCGGTTTAGAAACTTACAGGGTAATTACAGTAAACTTGACCGATTCGAATTACCCAATGCTGTACGAGTATAAGCTTGTTTGACCATGATCTTACTTGGTGACTTCTGCTTTCTTATCTGCTAAGTGCGAAACTATTGACGTAGGTGGGTTAATATTTCACGAGAATACGTAACTTACATAATCAGCCTAATGTTCTCACTGCTGGCACACAGGCCTCCTCTCGGTGAGAGCGAGTGGACCATAATCCATCACGCGGGCCCAGTGCGGATTGGTAGATGTCACATGTTTTCGAATTTTTGGTTTTACGTTATGCCGGTCCTCATGATGTTTTCCTTCACCGTTTAGAGAGCAGTGGTGATGAAATAATTTACACAAAGTTAAACGCCCGTCTGGGTTCAAACTCGTAAGTTGCGTCTGTTACTACTGGGCCCCACTGCTCCCTTGACTGCTCTTTCATGAGAATATCCCCATATAAATTAGAAGTTAAGTGGGTACGTTAAAGATAACAGTGGATAGCACAACGAGACAGTTGTTACAAACGGACATGCGGGTTGAATACTCGAACGTGATATGAAATCATGGTCTGATTTTGCAATTTACATACAGGTACTTATCACACACGTTAGGGTAACTAAGAACAACGAAGCGGTTCCTTTAATTGTACGATAATGTTTATGACGCTATTGTGTTTTATGTTTGCTGCAGCTGCTTCGAGCGCTACATCGATACTGCGTTTTTATTTTAAAATAATATTAGCACATTCTTATAGATGGATTTGCTCATTACTGTGGTGCATAATGTAAAATAAGACGTATTTAAATGATTATTTTCGAAACCAGTTCCGCTGTGTAAACTAATGAGTAAATTCGTCAAAGTGTCCGAGGAACTTGTATTAGTGTCGCAGTGCAGCTCATTCGCTAGTTCGCCACATCGCTTGACCCACTTGTACAATTATTTTTTAACCACTGTGTTGTTTTAAAACCATAAAACTAATGATAAGCGAGGTTTATTGTTGCCTTTTTATCAAGCTCAATCAATTTGATTTAAAATCCGCGACTGTAGACGGCGCGGGCGCAACTCGTAGAAGCTCGAGTATTTCCCATGACATTCATTCAATGTTGATGACGTATTAAATTGTGATGACGTATTAAAAATTATAATTTAGTTGCATTTTTGAATACTGACGTCATATTTGAATCCCTTATAAAGTTAACAAAGGTAAGCTAAAGAGCAGGGCAATTATTATTTGTTCTGACAGGAGCGGAAATCTTGATTTTCCTGTCCCTGTCTAAAACAGTTCAATTGTCTTGGAAACTACAGCAAACGTTACACACACATTGCGTGTTAGCACTTACCTAACAACGAAAATGTTTACGAAAACTGTACATAACGCTGTTCATTGATAACAACAATTACAGAGCAAGCTATAATCCACACGATTAGTTTCCGGTCGGATTTTAAGCCACTATCATTGTCATTTACGTGACGATACATAATCTGCTACATTTAAATGGAGGCCTTGACTCATTTACAGTTATTTTAGATAAAAGCGAGGTATAACAGTTAGGGAGATTACTAGTTTTAGAGGTCGCGTAATGTATTCTAAATTGGCCGGTGGTGAGGTGTAACGTCCGGTTACACGTCGTTTGTAGGTACACACGGACCAATACTGGACCAAAAACAATGAGGATGAATTCTAATCAATAGGCAATAGGTATTATATTTCCTTGAAGTGTTTTTATCACTATAGTGTATTTAGAAGATATGCGACGATACAATGCTTTAGCACAATGGAGCAGGACCACGCAAAGCGGCCAAGTGCACAGCTAACTAACCTCATCGCATTCACGTACGTTGTATCACGTTGGAATGATGTATTTTTCTAGTATTATTAAGATGTATAAATGCATTCAGTCGTTGGGCTGGCACAGACAAGCGTTCATATGACGACAAGTGCGATTATTATAAGAATATGCAGTTAAACCTTGAGGAACTTTTTCTAGAAACGAGTTTCAACGTAAACTGCAGTAAGTAAGTACAGGTACTTTATCAGACTTTTTTTTTTTACAATAACATCACCCACGAAACAATAGGCGTGAATCTCATTCAGACAAGTTGGGTGCAAAAACTTGAATCGGTTACGCTCAGTTGGCTATAAGTACAATTTTACCATAAATCCTTTACGGAGATTTGATTGAGTCGATTTTTCGTGATACCTACGTCGACTTATGACATCCTGGTGCTTCCACGGATTCAAAACAAATTAAAACCGCGGTTCGCTCTTGAATTTACATAAATATTCCATTACATGGTTTGGTCTTACTCGTTTAGTATTCATCTGAACAGGTGTCTATTACTTCGCCAATTACGCAGAAGAAGGCTTCGAATGTATGAAACATTAACAGGAAGAGGGCATGTCAACGCGGTGTCATATTTTTAATTGATGTAGGTACATATTTAATTGAAAATTTAATTGATGCGGAAAAATAAATACTGAATATGGATAACAAAAGCTAAGGAGTTATTTTTACGATTGTCCTTTTTCATTCTCGTTATATTCAATAAAAGGGCAACTTTCTTCCTCAAAATATGTCACGAATATACATTTTATGGAGTGGACATAAATTGAGGAAACTTTTGAAAAGATTCGGGGCACGACAGAATGTTGCGTGTAGATTTGTTTTATTTTTGTCAAAATTTAAATAACCAGTAACTGGAGTCATTGTACCAACGTCCAGTCATTGACACTTGGTGATTGGCTTCCCATTGTATTTTGTGATTCAGCTTAAAGTCATTGAGAAAGTGAGAATACAGTGTGCTTTTTATTGCTTTTAAGGCTTTGGGAGACTTCCATATAGTCGTTTGTTGCTAATTGCAGACCGACGCAAAATCCATAGCTTTATGTTCGTAGTACTCCCCTTTTCACTGTCAAGATTGATGAATTCGTAGAAGCCGAGTTACCCTTTTATCATTTTTAATGTTTGCAGATATTGCCTCTTATAAAGCATCTTATTTTACCGTATAAGTATTAGTTTACGCCACAACCTAACATTACAAAATAGGAAATAACAATAATAAGGAAATAAAGTAACAAATAAAGTTATTTATGATATGAACTGTTCACACGTAAGTAAATTGCTTCTCATAACCATTCGTTTTTATTTCTGTCTACTAGCGGTTTATGGTAAATTTTGATGGTTTGATGTCTTCTTCATGGGAAGTCCAGGGGAATATAAGTAATGAAAAAATATAATTAATGATTTTACAAGAAATAGCTATCTACAATAGCTTTCTACGTAAATAAACGTAAGGCCCGACAATAGAGTTATATGTTAATATACGTAGTTAGTAGTATAGTAGTCTGGAACAAATCATCATTAGAATAAACGTTACTTAAATAACAATAGTAATTTATTAATTAAAATCTCATTACTGAATTGCCTTTTAAACTTCTCACATTTATCTTAGCAGCAAGCTAGTCTAATTTGAGGCAAGTTTGTCAAATCTTAGTAAAAAAATTGGACTTATAACAAACTTCTGCAAACTCACAGTAACCACAGCCTTATTCTCAAGACACAAATAAATAATGTTTTAGTAAATGTAAACAAATGTGCTGTGTGCGATATTTAAACATCAAACGAGTAAATATTGACATGCGTACAAATAGATCTACAGACTATTTTAAGTCTTAATGAGTCGTGTGTCAAATGTTTTTATAAGGCCGCGCCCGACTATACTCAGACTACACCAAACACGGCGCCTGTGACTTTACAATATTGGAATAGTTTCCGAGTTACATGTTTTCTTGATGATTTTTCTCGGGAAGTCTGACTTTGTTAAAAAGGAAAACTAGTAAATATTTTCATATCCTGATAACTTTGGCATCATTTACGAAAAGTATACATAAACATCAAGAAGTAGAAGTTATGATAAAAGTACCTAAAAATAAGCTAGCTTTGAAATAGCTGATAACTTAAGAAACCTCAGACACACAATTTTATGAACTCAGGTATCTAATAAACTGTAAAAAAAGAGTAATCTAACCTATTTCATATACGTATAAAGAAAAGATCGACCACATCACGTGTTGAAACGCAAATAATATTTATTAAGACGTATGTAGGTATGTAGCACATTTGTAATTTCATATAACGATACCACTAATACAACTTAGATAAAGATCATTAATAAAAAAATTACGTAATGTGTACCGGTCAAAACAGTAACCATTTTGGATTGGCAAACAGTACCAACAAGAAATCTCCTCTGATACCGCTTAAAATTATTAGACTCAGTGGCATACGCATGCAAACTACAGATTCATTCATTATAATTATATTCACATAAATCTATGTACATATGCCTCAGTTATTAAGAATTTCTGTCCCGTCTGTCGTTCATGCAAGAGTCCAGTCACACAACATAAAGTCGTCGGTTTACAACGAAAAAGCCTTGCAACAAGGTTGTTTCGGCGCGATGCTGCGTGTGTGGAATCCGTAATAGCCTTGCAGAATATATACAACACAGACTACGTGCCTCTCTGTCTCGTCCATGTGCCAGTGTGAGACAGAAATAGTTTTCTAAAACCCATTTATTGATTCATATACGCTTTGAAACAAGATTTTTAAGGAAGCTGCCTGTACGCAGACTGCACAACGCCTATTCTGTGTAAATAATAACGGTTTATAATTATTATAACAAGCGTGTATTTTTGTTGTTCCAAAAATAATTGAGGTGCTAAAAATACGTATTCCCTTAAGCTATAAGAGTGAAGTAAAATATGGGCAGTTTGATTGCAGGCTTCCCGATAAAAATTCCTTTTCGTGCACCTTCATTTTCCTTGTCGAGACCCGATGGGAACCAAAAATAGCGGACTGGTTTATTTTGAGCGCAGGTTTCATGAAGTACGACGCTAAAGGCGTTTCAATTTGTCGGAATTTTGTTCGCAAATACGTAAGAACAGTTGTTTTTATCTACTGGTTGCTATCGATCCGCGTCGTTTGAATTCGCTACGATAACAACGCTGATTTGTGTCATCATGTATAATATGGAAGATTTTTTTTAGAGTAAGAATTGCTTTATTTAATATTCTGTTCCTAGGTTAGTTGGTATTAAGTCATTTTATTATATACATATAAATTATATTTTTAAATAATATAGAATTTTAAAAATAAACATTTAAAATATTTTTAATAATAATAATAATTTATTTATTAAAACGTTTCCCATACAATTATAGTGCCTAAAAATAAACTACAACTAAAATATTTTTTATTACAGGTGCAGGTAATTTATATTTTAGTTGCGTTTAAAACTACAACTACCAACTAGCTTAGGAAGTAAATAATCTGTGAGCAAGAAGATTTATCAATGTAGGTACCTACATAAATATTTATTTTATCTTAGAACGAAATCAATATTCTAATCTCATCTAATAACCTCATCTCTGACTCAAGATGCCTAAATAAGTGATTAGTCATGGCATAAACTTGTGGCAATTAACTTATCAGGAATTAACTTAGCTTTCTTAGGGCTGATTTTTCAGCCATGTGATAACTTTATTCGAGGAGTAATTTTGAAATTTTGGCAGTTGTTTCATACAAAAACTGTCAAACGACAATTTTATTCCTCGAATAAAAGTTATCTGGCGATGGAAACATCAGTCCTTACATAGAAAAATACTTCCATTCTTACACTGCAGGTAACATAAATATTTTGATGAATTGCAATTTTATTTCATGAATTTATCAAGTCGTTGTTACCTAAACATATTCAGAAGTTAATTTAATGCAACTGCCGCAATTTCTTCAACAAGGCACGATGCAATAATGATGGCTTTGAAAATCTCATCACAATTTTTTGCAAAAGTTTTCCTTATAATTGCGAAAGTGAGCAATATTGAAGAAGAAGCACTTGAAAATGCACCTCCTAAAGGAGATGGAATTTCGTATGGATGTTCATCATTTTTGCCGTTGGAACATCTCATCGGGCACAGGGCTTGTCTTTCCAACTTATTCAATATTCCAAAAAAGTTATAACTGATAAAAAAAATCAGTACAATATACATCCTTTTTTAAATTATTTTTTATATAAGCCTACACTGTCCCACTGCTGAGCAATGGCCTCCCCTAAATCCTTCCAGGCCTCCTTTCCCAAGGCCACCTCGGACCTCCCCTTATTTAAACAGTCGCTCATCACTACCTATAACTTTAAAAAAAGTTTATGAATAAAGGGGTAGGTACAAGATAGACGATGTCCGTCGAAGTTCGACGGTGTAGTCTTAGATTAATGACATTAATGTCATTAGTCCGTGAGGAATACAGCTCGTATACAAGAAGCGTGATCACGTTAATTTTAATTATACAGGAGTTCTGCGAATAAATCACGTTTCCATTTTTATGATGTATTTATTAGTTATCTTAGTCTATTCTTAGATAGTTGCCCCGTTGATGCGCAGCGCAGCGATGAAAAACAACAATGTTGTAAATGCAACTTTAGAAAACTTGTCTTACTTGTATACTTAGTTGGTGACAGACTGGGCTAAAATAAAAGGAAGATCTGAAAGAATCAATAGTGAAAAAAAAATCGTGAAATACATCTTGATTCGGAAACAATTTTGGAAAATTTTCATATAAAAATAGAATATCTTTATGCAATCAAGGAATCGATCATTTCAGTGAACTAAGTGATCGAGATAAGACTATTGGAGCCGGTCATGCAACATCGTCCGTTCCACTTTAAGCGTCTTTTTTTAAAACTCGATATAACTTTGAGGACAATTTTATAGCTTTTAAAAATATTTCTTCATGTATTTTAATGGGCGTCTGTATTTCATGCATGTTTTCACGGGTCAGGTAGGCTGCTAACCGGTCCGGTGCTAACCGACGGTGGGCGCGGCTTCTTTGCGCACATTTAGGTTGTTAACACAGTTGCATGAAGACGCCAATACGCAGATTTGTTGTACATAATGACCGCAATCAGAAGATTCCAATAAAATAACTTCCAAAAAGGAAGTTAATTTGGTTGTTTAACATGTAAGTCTCTCGCGGTCTCTAAATTGAATTCTAGACACGAAATCTTCCTCAATCCAAGGCACTGATTGTTGAAAGTCTAGCTAGATTTCCGTTTACAACAATTGGTTTTCCCCAACAATAATATTTAATTATACCTAAATCTGTAATGGCTTTTAAAAATGCGCACGTTTCTATGGCGCCCAAATTATCTCCATTTAGATAATTTGGGCGCCATAGAAACGTGCGCGTTTTGAAAAATAAAGCATATATTTTAAAATAATGATGGGCTTGTGGTTAGTTTTAAAATGTATATATGGTTTTGCGGTTAACAATATAGCCATATATTTTGATTTATGTTGTATTTAATTCAATTCAAACCATAAAAGCTCTCGTGTGCTACTAAACCCACGATAACGTTTTGCCGCATACCTCTCCAACTCGCACACTCTGTATATGTATATTTGTTAACTAAAAACTCCTTAACAACAATGATCTTCTGCACATAGTAAACACACTAACTAGGACATCGGTTCCTGGTCTCCGACAGCCGTTAATTGCTAAACAAATCGGTCAAACAATGAAAACGTGCGAGGCTTGTAACCGCGGCTGGTAACTATTTACACATAACTGCGATATATAATTTAGAACGTTGTATGTACGCTGCACTTTGTTTGTGTAGTACGGTACTTTAACTTATCTTGTATATATGGGATAGATCTTTAAGGCCTATTTCTGAGAACTCCGAAGGATTGATAACATCATTTTGTTCAGTAGGTCTTTTTTTAGTTTCCACTTGCATATTTATTAGTATAGTGTCCTAAGTTCCAGAGCTTGACTAAACCTCTATATTATGCTAAGCTACTTGCAATTACGTTTCGATTCTAAATAATATATCATCATTTTCTTCACGATTCCGAATTTCGTCCCAATCTTATTATTCTATCATCACCCTAAAGAGGTCTTATCAGAGCTCGATCGAACACAACCCAGTTTATTCGTATTCGATATACATAATAATGGCAACCTCACTAGTAACCTCAAGATGGTCGACCCTCAACTAGGAAGATCGATTCGACCCGAAAGAATACCTGTTATGCATACAAATAATGTTCCGGTAAACAGCCAAGCGGAAGTTCGGCATTGTGGACTAAAAATTTGCCGAAAGGCCGCAGAATAAAGAATAATCAATTCATCTGTGATTTACTTGAATATGGATTTACATAATTTGATATTAAGGTCGGACTGATTCAGTTCGGATGACGTGATAACCAAGGGGGAAAATTAATTGGATATCCTCTTAATTTACTATAGCTGATTGAAGATGCAACCTGTGCTAGGTCGAATGCACGTGACGGTAATACTAAACACTACTGAACCGCGATGGGTGCGCTATGGCTGTTAAAAAGTACAAGTTTTTTTATTACCCAACCAGTTTTCAATTACACATCATTTATGAAAACCATCTTCTTTAAACATCTTATGGCCTACCACATCTCGAGTTACAGATGTAGCAATAGGCAATTTACAAAAGATATACGCGACATCTATTCATCTTTTTGATTAGCCATTCATCTTATGACAAGTAGCTTAGGAAATATATCAGGTTTATTGCATTCGCTATTTACGTGTGTAGCTACGCGACACACATACTGACGAAGTTATAGGTAGGTTATAGATTGTGTTAAACTTGTGCATCTACATTAACTTGAAGAAAATAGCCTCAAAGGCAATATTATGTCGAAATAGACACATGCACAGTCTACACATAAGTAAACCGGCTGGTAACGCCGGCGCCACTTTCAGTCAGACGGGCGGCGCCCGCGCAGCGCGGCTGCTGCAACTGTGGTTGCTCTCACTCTCGCCCTAGCCAAGAACGGTACTACAAACAAGTTTGCTGCGATGGGTGCATAGTTGCGCCTCATCGCAACACGCCACAAACAAAACTAATCATTGCACTTAGGTTTTTGTAACTGGAGAACAGCGAGGTAGAATTCTGGGTTAATGAGTTATTAATTGTGTAGAGAATAATAATTATTTTGCTGCACTTCATTAGGTTGCCTTCAGCTATTTAATTGCGAATTGGGTGGCAATCTAGACCTTCATAATAATGATTAATTTGCCTGTATGCTGTACGATTCCAGGGCTAAAACCTTTCCAGCTATCAGATGTCCTGGCCTTCTATATAAACTACCTCGACCCCGCGCTAATGTCTCAGGGCACCACTCCTCTTAGGTTTCAATAGCATGCAATCATTTTTATTCGCCACCCATAACGGTAGACGGACTCCAAATTCGCGCGAATGACCCACCATATAATATGTTCTAAGGTTAATTTATATAACAATCGTTCGTCGAAGCCACCCATGTCTGATCGATAAGCTATTCTCCGTTACGACACTGATCTTTTGAACAATAGGCAATCGTAATCGTATGAATGGCTTGTATTCAAATATCCTGATGCATGAGTCGCGAGTAGTCCGCTCAGTGTGCCTAGTTTATACGATGGTGGTCAAGAATTATGGAAAATTTAAAGTTCTTTTATAGGGAAGGTGTCCAGTAAAAGTTGGATAAGTTTTTAAATGACCAAGCAAGCAAGAAGCAAGCGATTAGCAAGAGTCGTGGGCGACTCTTGCTTTTAGAGCATCACATTTCACGAAAAACCTGTCGTATGCGAGCAAGAGATGGTATAAACGGATGTGAGATTGTGTTTAAAAACCTACACATTTAGATTATCTTCATAAAACATGTATAAGAACATAATTAAGAAAATGATTACGATTAGCGCGAAAGATAGGTACTTACTGGGGTTTTACTTGAAAATAATGATTTAAGTATAATTATTTTGTAACACAATGTATATAATTTTGTTGAAGTTTCTAGTTCGTAGAAGAAACGTTCTCATTGTCGATTTTTAACAAAGAGTGAGCTGTCCTTAATTAATGATTAACGTGATTAGCATCAAATTGTCTATTAGCTTTTCCTGGAAGCTTTTTAATCATTTAAATACTAATTAGTCATGAGATTAGTTTAACATAGTCTTTATTAAGTAAGCAGTTACTCATCAGACGAATCAAATAACTGTCTATCTACACAGTAAATATGTACATAGGTACAGTCTGGGGCACATCAGTGGTGACACTTGCGCTACCAAAAATTACCCTTACGGGGTGCTCTTAATGTCAAATTATTATCACTAATATGATTGGCTATGTAATAGTTGACTATACCTATTCATATATACTTCAGTAAGAATATCGGTAACGAGAAGCTGACCGTTTATTGCTCAACAGTGTCTAATAAAGAAAGCGACACTCACTAACAAGACTTACAAATAAATTGTGTAATATTTATGATATAAATAAACCTGATGCAATCATATTTTTACGGATTTTTCCTCCAAACTTTGGTATTTAAGGAAACAACAACGTCGTAAAAATAATAATTAAATGATAAACAACACTGCCAGCCAAGTCGCTTAACAATTTACCTTTATTGCGGTAGTAGGTATAGGTATTACCTGCGGTGTCCTAGATGACACATCAGAAAAATAAATAACAACAAATAGGTCTTTATGTATCATTAATAGTGAGGAATAACATTTTGTCAAACACGTGCCGACTTAAGCTAGTTTATTATTGATTTACCTGCGCAGTTCAACGACTGACCACATTCTATATGACTAACAACAAAAATATTCACCCGCTATGCAGCTTATGAGGATAAAGGCTCCCACAGACTAGCACAACTAAACTCTTGGTAACACAAATTCTATGTAAACTTCCAAGGAATTGTTCCACTAGAGTCGCGTCGCGCCTGTTTGCGGGAGCCCTAATTACTAAATGATGCATGTTGCAGGAAAGATTTCTGTAACACTAAAAAGTGTAAAAGTTTCGGACAAATTCAAGTCCTGCAAGATGATTGATGAATTTTGACGCTCGTGACAAAATGTCATTTGTGATTTCGCAAACTGCTTTTTGATTCGATGGTCGTTCAAGTATATAAAATGCAGCCAATGTGTGAATATTTGTACCGAATTCTACTTCTTCTCGTTTATTGCTAATATTCTAAGCGATAAGGACGCTGAGGAAACTTTTATTGCTCATTTAAATATCTGTGTCATTAAATTCGTGTGCCACAGTCACACTATTTTTTAAATTACCACGTGATTATTAATGATGAAGTTTTTATAATAGCTGACATGGCCGCTGCGCCGCTGTCGAACGGCCAACGTTGGGAACTTGAACTCTCGAAGCGGTTTTCGACATTCAGACCTAATTTTATAGTTACATTTCTGCCACTTTCGCTCGATCAATATCAAGCAAACAGTCTCAAATCATAATTCGCCTGTATCTGACTAACAGCCTAAACCTGCATAGTTCCGAACAGGTATTGTAGGTATTAATTATAAGTCTACGCTGATTCAAATCTGGTTTTGTTAATTGATATGCCGAAGCCCACAGGCGAAGATACCGCGAGGTGGTTTTTTCATTCATTTACGGTTTTGATCATAATCTGACTGACATCGCTCAGTTTGGTCCTATTGGATACGAAACGCGGCAAGTTGAAACCATCAAAGAAATTCATCATCAACATTAGCTACATATCAACTTTAGTTTTAAATGATTAAGATCCTTTATTATATTTTTTCCTCAAAGACTTGAGGCAAAATTTGTGGATAGGTTTTGGTTCACTAGCATCATAGCATAATCAGCCTGTTACGTTCCCACTGCGGAGACACATGCTTCCTCTCTGTGAGAGGGAATGAGCCATAATCCACCACACAGGCCCAGTGCGGATTGGAGGATGTCACATGCCTTCGAATTTTAGGTCCTAAAACATGCCGGATTCCTCACGATGTTTTCCTTAACCGTTTTTGAGAGCAATGGTGATGAAATCAATTACACAAAGTCAAGCACCTGCCGGGGTTCGAACCCACGACCTACAACGCGTAAGTACCAGTGGGCCACCACTGCAGTTAACTTAAATACAATATTTTGGTAAAGATTACTTGTGTATTTTCATGAGCAATGTTTGAACAGTTTTCATTTGCCTACTTTCCTTTTATAACGTTTTCTCACGGCCCTAAAGGCTAATGGCATATTTGTATATGCAAATTAAACAATAAAAGGCTAACAATAACTTGACACTGATTTTCAAAAGCACATAAGCATAATTATTGATATATTGCATACGTAAGTAGTGGAGCGGTTTCATATTATCAGTTCTTCAATTTTACAGCGTAATAATCGTTTAAGTTACTGCAATGCTTGTGCATATACGACTCGTTAATAGCCTTTGGCGATAACGGGAAAATCCAACGCAAGTACCTTTGAATTTTTTGTTTCAAAAACTTATTAAAGAAGATATTACAGTAAAACTTGTCTTATTGACCGGAAATCGCCAATTGATATGAGTTAAATAACAGACGGCAATTCTCGTAATTTTAAGAACGTTCACAGTCTGACCTCAGTCTCAATCTGTCAAAAATATCTCTAATTTCCCTACATTTTGACAGAGAATGGGCCTTCAGCTATGATATATTAATCATTGTGAAAAATTTGCATTAAATAAGTCCGACTGCATGGCAAAGACCTCTTCTTATACAGAGAAGGTACGAATTTTGCATTAGTTTTGTTTAATATGAACTAGAGACCCTTGCTTCGCACGGGTGCAAAGGCGACATGTCAAAACATGAAGATTTCTGTGATCTATCTAAGTTAAATATTAATGTATTATACACATACATCTTCCGGAATAAATTCTCTAAATGATGGTGAAAATCTTAACAAAATCCGTTGCGAAGTTTAGAAGAACAAACTGACAGACACGAAAACCGACTTTAGCTTATAATTTGTATATAGATTAGGGAATCGAGGCTTCTTGGGTTAGGCCGCTATCTCACATGCTTAGGTACTTCGACGATGGTGCACGCTTTGTAGAAGTTGGACTGCTGTGACATTTCAAAATATTTAAGTCGTAGTAGGTAGGTAGTACTACTTACAGGCAACTTAATATGCATGTATTGTTGTTCCCTTGACGCGTCATGATCAGTGCCTTGGTATTTGTTGAAGCCCCAAAGTAGTATACATGGCTCGTTGATAATATGCGTTTAGATATAACATCGTACATAAGCGACCTTTTGCTTTTGTAATAATTATTTTGTTGACTTTGCTCGAGCTGGTTTTAATACTAAATATTGAGAGCGGGCCGTAGATACGGAAAATTGCCTATCGTAAATTAGATTTTTTATGAATTTGTATAAGACTTAGGTATTAAATAAAAATAATATGAGTACCTGTTGTAGGTGATTCTCCGATTTAGCCATTTTTTCATACAGTTGTATCTACGTACGTACACGAATGATGTTAGTGTAAGTTGTTATGTAGTTGTATCTAGTGTATATATTTACGTTCTACTTAATTTTTTCAACATTCCATTGTGTACGACAAAATAATGTAAATATAATATAGCGTCTGTGCAGGGTCTTGAAAATGTATACTAGACTACCTTAATTTTGTTTTTCGACATATCTACGTTGAAACGGTAGTTGTTTACCGAATCCTCGACTGCATCTGGGGCAGTATCAGCTTATTAGATAAAAATCAAGCAGAAATGCGATTATTCAACTAAAACTAGTTTTTGACAATTGAAAAGTCTCTAACATTTAGGAGCCACAAAACATAACCGAAAATGGCAGTGCGTATTTTAATAACATTAATTAAAATTAACAACACTAAAGATTTCTCTAAATTACAACAAAAAATCAACAACCGTTCGTCCGAACTCGAAGTAATTTAGCACACACCTCTTCAATGAGTGAGAAGGTCCTTTACCGCGAAGGCAAATACATTTTTGCATACGAGTACATCTGATTTCACATTTTAACTTTCTCCGACAAACTTTTATTTGCAAACTCCCGGAAGTCCGTCTCCTAATGTCATAGTTGAGGGGCCAACGTATATCTACATATTTAGAAAAAACCGTAGAAGGCTGAAGCTTCGCGGAGACCTTGCGGCTGTTTAAGTAATAAAACAATTTTAACTGTTGGTACGGTCAATAAAATATAGTCATTAGTATTCCGCACCTCATCGCTAAGAGGTACATCGTTTATGATTCGTTTCAAATTAACATTGACCCTGTAACCTTCTTGCGGTACGTGTCGGTCCTCAGGGAGAAACCTTACACTAATGTCAAACAAGAGTGACTGACGTGCATTGCTCCACATGGTCAGACGATATGAAAAATTACATATAAATTGCCCAAGATCGCCAACTTCCATTGTAAGATTGCACCGACTCATACTATTGCGTCGTGTACTTTATGCCATAAAATATCAGGCATCTAATATCTGTGCACCATGCGAGGTATCAAGTACCCACATATCAAAAGGCAAAGAAAACATAAAATGGAAATTAGAGAAATACACGTGTCGTATGACAATGATTAATACCAAAGATATGAAACGTCATAACATAGCTACGAGAAAATATAACATCGTTAATTATCAATGGAAAAACAGTACGGACTAAAAGTGTTTGTAATCGCTAAGTTATGTTATGTACAAATAATTGTTTCTACAAGATTTTAAAATTGTAATTTTCCGCCATAGGTACGGGCGGAGGAAAAAACGTAGGTATATTAATTAAATAAAAAGAAGAAAATATATATGTTTTATTCTTTTTGTGGTCATAGAGCACAAAATAATGGCTACTCATGATTTATGGCAATCAAATCTAAGCACTAACATGTAATTTATCGAGTCTTAATACACAGCAGGACAAAAAACATCCACCCGTAATTTTGCGATAAGCATTTGTGGGAAAATAGGTAGGTTCTCGTGACGCATTGTAGCCACATAAATAGTGATTTATTTACCATTCATACATGTCATAACTCACACAAAATAAATAACAGAGCACACATACTTGTATGAGTCATCTTTGTATATTTTTAAATGTCTTATTAAACTAGTTGAATTAAATTAAACAAAGGTATGTAGAGAAAAATAAAACTAACAAACTGCTAACCTATCAAGGACAATGCTAGAATTATTCATACTTTACAGACGGATGATTTTATTGCCAGTTTTTAGTAGAATTCTACATATCTATAATAATTACGTTGCTTTAAAATCGTAGCATTTAAGTGGTAGATTAAATGATTTCGGAAGGCAATAAAATACTCAAACTCATGTAAACAAACGTGAGTTTGTAATTAAATTTGGGGGCATTAAGTTCACGGTTAATTAACTTGGGCGTACTTGTTAGTAAATTTATCTAACAAATAAATAAAATGTAAGTTTCTGTTTGTAATGGCAAGATAACAGCTTTTTACTAAATGCATATGAAAGTTTATACTTATAACAAAAAAAAAAACTATTTTAAAATTGTTGTCTTTCAGTCTGTCTTTTTGTTTCGACTAATCTCCGAAACGGCTTGATCGATTTTAACGGGATTTAACTGGATGGTATTAGCTGATGTTATAAGGAATAACTTAGTCTATAGTTTTATTTTAGAAAAATTTATGACTAAAGCGACACATTATTTTTTTCCTACATCGACGCGAACGAAGTCGCGGGCACAGCTAGTATTTAATATAATACCTTAGTCACCCAAGTACATAACAGACTTAGCTACGGTCATTAATAATCAAGTTATTCTTGGCGAGTTAATTATAGTCCCATCTAGATGCTATCTTTCAGTCTGCTTGGGGTTGCTATAAAGCCACGTTTTACATCAAATGAAAAAGCAAATGAGTTTGATTTTCTTGCAGCGCAGTACTAAGCAGAACGTTTTTCAAAGAAAATCTTGCTTTTTTCCTTGTTAATGGGGCATTGTGAAGAACACTTATGTAGATCAAAATATTTTATTTCACATAAACGTAACCGAAGAGCCAGCAAGAAACTCCACAGTGACTCTCTTAAAAATAATCGGCTTTTGCAAAGTTTTCAAATTACGTTGTAAATAGTTATGGGAGGACAGTATAGGCCTGTCAACATGTACCGATATCGTCGTTAACCCTAACTGTCCATTAACTCAAAGGATCTCGTAAATGTGTTGTTAAGACATTATGATGTTCTGTCGTCGTGCTAAACGAGTTCCAACTTAATTTTTTATACTTCGATTACTTTTTTTCTCGTGTCAGTGACTCGAGAATAGATAACAAAAAATTTGCTTTTCATATTTTTCATAAATTATTGGAAACCATCGTGGAAATAAAAAGTCTAGTTACCAAACATATATCAAAATAATAAATACTTACTATACTTAATTTTTCGTTTCATGTTGCTATATTGCTCTCATATTAATAAGCATAATTACTTAGTTTTATTTAAACGATTTACTGTGAAATATCGTCTTTAGTCGAACCGGTAACCCATAGCCAATATTGCACCGGTGCGCCTCAGAAATTTACGAATGAGCTGCCAACTTGAGGAATGTTACAAAACAAGGGTCCATTATGTTATTATATTACCACATTTTATTTACAATTACACTTAATAACTATGTATAATAGATAATTCAGTTGACATGACACTGCAGAAAAAGTATTCTGCTGCGCCATCTAATTTAGCAGTATTAAATTAATATATAAAAAGCACGAGTAGTTTTTATCACATATTTATTTAATTCATAAATAGTATTTACCTTATAGTCGTAAGAATCATCGGATATTTAAAACACTTATAAGGTATATATTCTATTCCTGTCGCACCAAACGATGCGTGAAGAGGTAAAAACACTCTTTTAGTGGTATATAAACTGCTTATGCTATTGCTAACAACGTAAGGAAGCTAAGATTATAGCAATAACATGCCTAAAAGGTCGATGTAGACGGGTACTATCTTTACATCAACCAGTTTTTAAACAAGTCTTACGAACAAAACCCAAATAAAAGCAAAACATTTACACGAAAAATATGAAGTTGTTGCAATTGTAGGGTTACTTGCTGAATGTGGTATTTTGATGTCAGAGGACCCTCATGCCGGGGTAGCGGGATCGTCCGAAAGGGTTACCGCTGCCCTGGAACATAAAGGGCTAAGGAAGGAACACGGGTGGGTTTTAGTCAGTAATAGTCTGTGACAGACCCTTCCGCTCCACCCAGAGCGGGAGGGGACATTTGATGATTTCCCATCCGCAAAAAAAACAAGTATATTTAGTTATTCTGTAATTATACAAAAATATATAGCATTAAGTGATTTATATACAATACTAGCTGCGCCCCGCGGTTTCACCCGCATAAGTATCCTATGTGTTAATCCTGGTTATAAACTATCTGTGTACCAAATTTCATCCAAATCCGTTCAGCAGTTTTTGCGTGAAAGAGTAACAAACATCCATCCATCCATCCATCCATATAATAATAGTAGGATAGTAGGACTATTAGGATAGTAGGATAGGATTTAACACATCACGTCGCCACTTGAATGGCAGTGCTAATTCTTTGGCCATTGAACGAGCTAGCCAGAGACGTGAAGTGTCGACCAGTCGGCGAGAAATTTCCTTAAAATGGAGACGCACACTCGGGCCCCGTGAGGGTTTCGCCCCAAATGGCTCAAAACTGTAGTTACCAAAAAGGTTACAGTATTCTCGTCGCCAGCACAACCCGCCATGCTGGCGGCTGTATCAAAAATTAATTACGACGTTTTAAAAAACAAACACTAACTAACTTCTATGGCGGTACCTTGAAACATGGCGTAAGTTAACTATGTTAAGAATAACTTTAAACGAGTGACGAAATCAATTCAGGTTAATGTAGGTACACGACATAAGTATCCTACATAATATAAAACATTAATCTTTTTTACAAATCCGTTATTGAATGTACTTTTGTAAATTGTAAATTTTATTGATTTTATAAAACATACCTTAATTGGATTATGTTTAATTGAATCTATAGTATCTTCATAACTCTTGATTTTATGGAAAAATATCGTGATTTTGTGCTCGTCCATTTTTTTGTTTAAATTTTATTATTATTGGAGTTAACTTTGTAAGAATCAATTATGTGCGCTCTTTTTCATTATAACAGTGTGGCCAATGAAAGAATGCGTTCTTGACAGCTGTCAGTTTCATACAAACGATGATGTGTTATGCGAATTAGATCTTTATTAGCTACTAGAATTGTCACACTGTCGTCAGGAACGCATTTTCTCGACGGCCGGACTGTAAATGCCCATGGTTAGGTAAAAACCGAATCCTCATCTAAACATACACTAAGTTGGTCACTTGACATCTACTAAATACATGTTTAAATCACAACATTATGTAAATTAGACCGGTCTTCCATTGGAATAGTTAGATTTAGGGTCCGTTAACCTTAAATACCTACTGCTGCTGTTGCTGGTTGCGAGAAGCATACAACCGGTCGAAGTGACCATGCTTAGGTGAGGCTAATGTCCAGCAGTGGACGTCTTTTTGCTGAAATGATGATGTTGATGACGAAACGTAAATAATTGGAACATACTTATACATTTTATTTTATAGGGAAAAGGCCTTTTAACAGATCAATAGTTGTTGTAAAGCCTTTGTTTTATTCGGATCTTATAATGTAGCAGGCATCAATCAGAGGATCTGAAGCTATACAATTTATTACAACATTGAGTCACAAGGATGACGGAGATGCGGACATACACTGCCGCGCTATTATTGAAGTTTATTAAAAACATAATGTATACTTGCAACATCTATGTGATTATGTGAGAACCACGGTACCTACACTTATCACAGATACACAGACAATGGGAGAAGTACATAGGTAGGTAGCTAAATGATTGCTACGGCGATCTAAGAATAACAAAAATAAAGTAATAACAGCTTGTTTTCAGTAGGTACACGAATTACTGAAGGATACCGGTGATTTTAGATAGTGTTGATGACTCAGTGATTACTTATTAAGGTGTAATAATGAGCCGTAATGATACACGTGACTTTAAGTAAACACATGTGAACGATTTTTCTAGCAATTTACGTGTTACGTCCTTATTTTTAGCTTGTGGCCAAGCTAAAGCTACACTTGCCGCGGTTAGTCCGTGGATGGGTTATCATCTTACATACCAAGACCCCTCTTTGCCTCGGAAAGCAGTTTCGGCTGTCATTCGTGGATCTTTGACAGTCGTTACGGGTCGTCGGATGCCAGAAAGTCTGACAACAAGTCTTACCAAGGGGTACCGTATTACCCAGTAACTGGGTTGTGGAGGTCAAATAGGCAGTTGCTTTATGTAAAATACTGATATGCAGCTGCATCCGGTTAGACTGGAAGTCAACCCCATCATTGGAAAATGCTAGGCAGATGATGTTCTTATTTGGAAGGAACGAAATAGCGTACTAACTTTTTGTATCCTGTAAGTCCTCGGTGCAATCGTTTCGCAAGGGAAAATGAACAAGCAGTTAAATAAGTAAGATTATTTCATGAAGCCCACAACAACCAACAACCGGTTGTGATTCAGTGTTCTCTAGCGTCGTTACTAGTACAGCTATTTGTGGAATATTAATTACCCCTCATTAGGCCCTGCTTAACTTTTACCAACTTTCGCAAGACTAAAAACAGTCTGTTTTAATCGCTCTATACTAAAGTGTTTACAAAATACTCGTTGGAGGTGAGTAAACTTGCTTGATACTCTGCCGTATGGTTTTCAAGGGCTTGTTGCGTAAACTTTATCAAAGAATATTTAAGAATATGTTCATTAGAGGATGGAGATTTTTCTTATTGAAGTTATATTTGCAATGCTCTCATAGGCTGTCTATTTCTTTAAATAATTTGAGTTCAATGGCTTTAACTAACAGGCTATGAAATTAACGTTCTTTAAATCAACTCCCTAGATATTTGTATCGGTAAAAACTTATCTTTCACAAGTCAGTAACGTATTTATTAATTAATTAGGCATATTAATAGGCACGTGGTTTTGAAACTACTTTCCTGTACAAACATAATACATAATTTTCTGGAACCGTATAATTTGGTTGACCACGTTTAAAAAATCATCCACCAACTGGGCCTCGAGGTGGATTACGGCCCGCTCCCTCTCACAGAGAGGAGGGCTATGTCCCAGCAGTGGGAACATTATAGGCTGATTAGGGCCATAATCGAATAACCCGTCAGAGAATCTTGTAAAAAGATACTTACCCGTGTGACGCTACTAACCGTTCAGCTAATCTCAATCCCACAAAATTCTACACCACCTAGATGGAAAATGTAACATTTTTGTTAGCACATGACGTAGAATGGTCGACCCCATGCAGGCGGTCGTACAAACAATAAGTCAGTGTCCACCTTCGCAAACTAACCAATAACAATCGTATTATAGACGAACACAATGAAACCGATGGGTTTGTTTGCACAGCTTAGTATTCGGCACAAATAAAGTTAAATGAGCGGTTTTTGCGCACACCACAAAAGCCTTGTCTGTGTAAACATAATGCAGTTTCCAGTTCCCAGAGTGTCGATGATTTAAATTTATTTTTATTTTTACAATGCTTTGGTGATCGTAGTCGAAGTTTTTAAACTTTTGGAGGCTGTTAGACTAAGGCTCGGCTTTATAACTTGCGAGCTTATAGTATCTGTTGGACATAGCTAGCCTGTACGAAGCAAGGTTGTTTGTTTCTCACAAATTGGTTTTAGGACAAAGAATGTAGATGAGTCAACTGTTCCTATACTGCCTCCAAGACTAAAAGACAACTATGATCTGCATCAATATCTTGACCTGCTGACTGTAATGAATCAATCCCAAGTGCAGAGACATATCGCAATCTGAAACGAAATACGTGTACGAAAATACCTACACGCTTCATCACGTTCTACCTACGAGTGGCAGGCAGAGCACGAGGTTGACTACATTGCACAACATTCGTGACCATTGCTGACGTCGCTTGCAAATGAATTACAGCAATAGGCTATTTTCCTAAAAAAATCTAATTAGTCCGTCAGTTTGATTATCAAAAAATATTGAACGCGTATTTTTTCTTTTGTCAATTATACAAAAAATGATGAAGATATCGCCCGTTAAAATTCCGCGTGACGTCACTTGCTTGCGACACTTTTGCAAGCAAGTGACGTCACGACCCGCCACTCCCAAATTTTGACGCGCTTTATCTTTGTCATTTTTTGTTTGATGGACAAAAGAAAAAATACGTGTCCATTATTTTTCGATAATCTAACTGACGGACTAAATATTATTATTATTTTTTTACCCAGGCAACTACCCTATTATGTTATTGATATCTTGCGTATGTGCTGGCCTACACGCGAGGAATAAAGTCCACTGCTACTTGTGTATAAGTCTTTCAGCAAAGATCTTGGTCGGAGCGCAATGGACGTTTCCCATGCGTACAGGCGTCGTGATTTACAGGCATCAGAAAATAATGAGTGATGAATACTGACACTACTAAATTGTATTGCCATTAGGTAAGGTTGTTATAATGTAATTTACTTCGACACGTTTCGCGAACAGCAAAAACTTGCAAACTTAAGGGACTTACACATTTCTAGCATTATTCTAGTGTTATTCTTGCGTATGCGGGTAAGCCGTAAAGCAATAGAAACTGCAAGTTTATTGGATTTATTGCTACTTTCATTTTCCATTGGCCACGACTACGTTTATATATTGGTAATTGTGGCCACGACTTACCAAGCCGTCGTCAAACATAAGAGCATAATCAGCCTATAATGATCCCACTGCTGGGACAGAGGCCTCCTCTCGGTGAGTGGGGCTGGGCCGTTATCCAACACGCGGGCCCAGTGCCGGTTGGTAGATGTCACATGTCTTCGAATTTTTGGTTCTAAGACATACCATTTGTTGCTAAAATATTATTTTACCAAGACGTAACTTATGTACACCGATCTTAAAAAAAAGTCAGGTGTTTAGTATTAACCAAAAGATGTTATTCATCAACCACTGTAATTTGTGATCGTAGCATCGAATAACTCGGTGTAAACAAAGCAAAAACTACGGAGAGAACAAAAACATATGACCAAATCGCTATCTTTGAATCTTGGAAAATTAAGTACGGATAAAAAATACGTGCTCATGCATGGTGAATCCGGTTTTCTGTCTGTAAATTTGGTATAACCAAAAAAGTTCAGGTACTCGTGACATGAAATGTAACACACGTTGAAACAGATTCTCGTAGTTACATTTCATGTTGCATGGTGTAAATGCATTGGACGGCTCATTTGTGTAACACTTCATGCTACGGATTTTACTAACATGTACCACCGGCATAACTTTGCATTTATACAAATAAATACAATTTAAGTGTCTGTTTTTAATGTCAAAATAACACCTTTTTACTAATTGCACGTAAGTATATACGGAACTCATAACTCATGATGTATTGTGTGTCTTTTAGTTGTGCCAAATAAATGTATTTTCTTACTTCTATAATAAAAACACAATTTTTTAAATTGTTGTCTGTCTGTCTATCTGTTTAGTCCGGCTAATCTCCGAAACGGCTCAACCGATTTTGACTGGACGTTCAATGGTAGATAAGCTTAGCTGATGTTATAAGGAGTAACTTAGGCTACTTTTAATTTATAAAAAGAATTAGTTAAGAGAAACATTATTATTTTCCGACATCCACGAAGTCTCGGGCACAGCAGTACTTATTAAAATATACATTCGACCATTTGTCATTGGTGTCACATTTGATACATATAAATTCTTAGTTATCTACAGACCTCATTCATACTCTAACCTTTGTACTTGCAGCAATATCAAGAACCTTTACCATCAATTAGCTTAACAGGAAAAGATAGAATTTGAGATAAAACCCATTTGTTTAGCGGAGCATGCTCGTGCAGATCGTCGTGGAAAATCGCATCATTTCGCGAGACGCGCGCCTTGCACCAGTATCTACCATCGCTTATTAAACAAATTGTGTTGGACAACTTAACCTCCAACTTACCTTAAATGATGTCATGCAAGTCACTGACGTATGAAAAATAAATTGAAATCATTATAACATGTGACATTTTCAAGTTTTATATCACGACTATAATTATATTCTGCCCGCGACTTCGTCCGCGTCAAATTTCTTGTTCTCCCACCCCACCCTGTCGCATCGCATCGCCTGCCCGCGCTATTACTTCGTTTTTGCTTAGCGTTACTTTCTGACTTTGTTTTGCCCGGTTCCTAAATGTCCTAGCGTGATGTTAAGTAGCCTATACGCCGTTCTCGAGAATTGGGCTATCAACTGCAAAAGTAATTTTTCAAATCCGACTGTTAGTTCCAGAGATTAGCGCGTTCAAACAAACAAACTCTTCAGCTTTATTATCAGTAAATAGATTAATTTATCTAGCTTGATATTCATGCAATTTTCACCACGAGGCTTTGCTTGAAAGGTTTTTGAATACTTTATAGAGGCAAAGGCCCTGGCGGCTCGCCAGTGTTTCTATAAATAAATCAACTGGTAACGCAAGTAACAAGTTACATTGTCGACATTTAGATGGCAATCTACTGAGCTTAGCACTGCTTAGAATTTTGCTCACCTCAGAAGCTTACTTGCAAGTATTAACGTCCTCTGCATTAACATTTACTATGTGTCTCCTCGAGCGTGCAGGGAAACCCCACATACCCAATTGTCTTATAAATCAAAACGCCATAACATTACCATTCGCGCCTCAAAGTTTCCCACCATGTATACGACGCGTGGCGGAAGCCAGTCTCAATTAATAAATTATAACTACTAATTATTTCCTCGCTGATCTAGGAATAGGCATCTTCTAGGTAAACGAGCTTCATCTTAAATTGCATCTTGTGCCATCCGGTAGGTACAACTTTAGTCTTTGCTAGCTTATCTTGATATTAATTAATAAAACTAGGAATAAAACGACTTGTTCTGTGAGGCTCGTGTGTTGGTTGACTTATCATAATATACATATAATATATGTACTACTAGCTGACCCAGCGAATTTCGTACCGCCTCAGAAGATAATTAATTTCAACATTATTGAAATGTATTATCTTCATTTTATTTTCTTGAATTTTTCCCGTGTTTTAAGGCGCAACACCCACTACAACGCGTCACGCGACGGGAAGCAGATAACGCGCCCCCGCGCGTGATTTTTACATACAAATTCAACAAAAACGCGCTTTCGCGCGTGGAATTGGCCTCCGTTTCCCGCGCCCCGTTGCGTGGCGCGTTGTAGTGTGTGATGCGCCTAATAGTGATTCTGCTATTTGGGGCGGGGACTAATCCAACAAATCGAACATCATAAAAATCAGTCCAGCGGTTCTTGAGTTATAAATGGTGTTCCTAACCCAACTTTCTTTTATTTATATACTTAGATAACATCTGACTTTGCTAGTAACGTGTCACAAAGAAAATGCAGCGTTCAGTAAATAAAATCAACCAAGGCTAAAGGCTGTTAACCACGGCGTTGGGTATCAGTCCAGACGGAACTGCGTGACGCGGTGGTCGGCGATCCTACCAGACGTAGGTACTCGTACATTGTACATAGTTAAGAGCAAGTTTCCGCGGTCACCGCCTGCATACCGCGACGACGCTACCAGTAAGTACCACCTGCCGGACTAGTGATCTGTACTTTTAATTAGCTATGACGTTTATTTATAGTTGTATGATGTAACAATAATAACTTATTTTCCTAATCAGAGAGACCTAAACTGTTATAATTATCTACCTACATATAGTTACTTCTGCTCTGCGACTAAACATTCCAAGACCTCCACATAATCTGTGACAAAGCGTTATAAACAGGAGACTGTCGAACAAAACATTCGAGTGTTTTTGTTGTCTGTTCATGATGTTACAAGACACATTAACATATTTAAATGCAGGTATCTATATAAGTTGCCTATATTAAAAAAATGCGATCAAACACGTCTCAGGTACCAAGGTCTACATTACGAACCTCTTAAAGAGTCTAAAAAACCGGATTGTACTCGTAGATAACCGGATTGTTATCAACGCATTAAAGGATTGATTCTATATTACGAAGCTTCTGTACCTATTCAGAATATTATATAATTGCTGTGCTCGGTTTCACCAGCCTCTCTTGCCTCCTAAGGTTCGTCGCGTGATGTTAATATAGCCTATAACCTTTCTCAAGAGTTGGGCTATCAAATGCAAAAATATTTTTTCAAATCCGACTGGTAGCTCCAGAGATTACCCGCTACATGCAAATTTTCAAACAAACAAATTCTTCTTCTTTACAGTAATTATTAGTATAGACAAGCTTTTCCACCAGAGGTGCGAGGAAGTTGAGTGGTACGAGGAGGCTTAGCGGACTCTCCTGCATAACGATAATTATCAGTACACAGACGGATGTTCATGTATCTACAGTCCTTGTTACCTATCTAGCAAAACCTTTACCCAATGTGTGTAGTAAGTATCTACCAAAGATGAGCGCGTCCAAACAAACAAACAAACTCTTCAGCTTTAATTAATAAGTATAGAAGATTCACGGTTATTAACTAACAAAGTAAGTACCTTTCTTTGTCTAGTTTTAAAATAATAACAATCGAAACTAGCCAGTGGAACGGTGCTTTTACGTAAGTACCCTTGGTGTTAAAGAATATCTTTAGCAAAACATTTGATAGGTTTAAATTAATTAGGCTAGACACTCGATTTATACGTAAACATAACACCAAATTGAGGAAAAAAGCTGCAAGTGTTAATGCGTTGAATTTTCTTGAGAAATAAGCAAGCAATTTTCATTTTTGGGATCAGAAGCTTCATTTTCTCCGGTTACCACCAAGTTGTTACATACAATTTTCTTTATTGCCCTATAACTGCCTGTTACGTAATAATGACTACGCATAAAAGTACCAACAGATCAGATTTCATACAATTTACTTGTAAATTTCGCTTAAAATCTTCGTAACTGATATTTTTCCTCATCGATGACATCTCGAAGTGGTACAAAACTCGTAATCATCTCGAGACCATTAGGACAATATTTAATTATCACGTTTAGTAAATATTATGCTATATGTACTAACGGCTTTAACGTGGTATAAAAATAAGATGTGTTTGTAATGAGCAAACAGCTTTTTGTTCTCGTTTATGGAACGAAAATGACCTAAAAAAGTTACACTCTTGAGGTTTTTAAGTTCCACTTGAAGTGCCTGAGAATATTCTTGGTTTTTGAACCAAGAAAATAGTATCTACTGTGTTCCATGGATGCGATAACTAAGTGCGAGTGCGCAGGAGCACCATATGACATAGAATACCAGTTATGTTACGTGAAAAAGAATGTAATCAATAAGAACGTCACGTGTAGATACCGAGAATGGCATTTATCAACGACCCTTAATATACATATTAGAATGGCATAAGAAAAAAACACTTCCTCGATACATTTTTTTCTTAAGAAACGAGTTGTGTTTATTGAGTAAAAAACTCGTCACGCGAGCGATTTTCTTGTACAAAAGCGTGTCCAATGATTCAATAATGTATAAAGTTTTTGGCTGTGCGTCGTATATGTATATAAGGTGTATAACATTTTTATTTACTAAAGGAAGTGGGATTGGTAAATCCATGTTGCAAGTATTAATTGAATCTGTTAAAAGGGTGTAATTAACTGTTAGTAAGTAGACTGTAATTTTAGTAAACACCGTTTTTTGGTCGCAAAATGGTTTCTGAAACATAGTTTTAATTAAAGGTTCTGTTTTTAAACCCTGCAGTTGTGAAATATTTGGAACATTCACTGCAGCATAAACCACAACAGAAACCGCAGAAAACCGCTTGAAGGTAGTTTAGACGATAACCCCAAAACAAGTTGTTTATTTGACATTTACGAGCCATCGATTGAATCAACCAATTGAACAATCAATCCTTACTTTTACAACCATTTCATTGAATAAGAAAACGACACGAAAAATTCAAAGATGGGTTATTAATTTAATATCGAAGTAATTTCTGAAGAAATTTTTGAGGCAACTCAGTCAATAAGGAATCTGTATTTAAAGCTCAAAAGAAATGCATTAGGGCAATGTGTAACGTAGACAACACTACCAGCAGCCAACCCCACTTTAAAAGCTTAAAAATTCTGACACTGCCTTCGTTATACATATATGAACTTAATGTTTTTGTGAAATTGAATCCTAATTATTATAAGACTGCTGTTAAAAGCTACTATAGTTAATTAAGTGACAAAAAATGATTAGAAATTGATATACCATGTGGGAAAACAGCATTAATCAATAAAAGTGTTCTTTGTATGGCATCATTGATTGACGTCGAATAAATGAATAAATGTTAATATAATGTCAAGGAGTACTTACAGTATAAGAATATAGATGGATACATATATCAAGAGTAATTTATTGACATTGAATAATATGACAATGAAAATAGGGTGACATGCTTTAATAATTTAATTTGACATCTGTATAATTTTATTTTAATTTGGACCAATATTTTTAATTAATATTTTTTGATTGATAAGTCTATTACATGTATTATAAATTTATAATTCATCTGACAATTTTTATTTTGAATTTAAACTTTTGATAGAATTCCGATTTTTTTTTATTATTACTTGTAATAATTTTTGATTAAAATTAATATTAATATAAATATTTGCACACCTTATTAGGTAATGATACAGTGTACTTTATATCTATTTGTAATATCTGTTTATACCTACCTGTATTAAGCAAATAAATAATTTGATTTGAATTGAAACTTTTCGAAACTGGAAAATAACCAAAAGCAAAAAAAGGTTTAAGTGGACAATACCATACCACTTTCTGTGCAAAGAGGTAGCATCACCAAGCGATTCAGAGTAAGATGGAGTCTTTCAATTGCTGGCGAAGGTTTCCTCTTGCGAATAATGGCTATGCGATCGAGTTTGAACCTAGACTAACCGGTGCGGTCTGGTTATAGTCGCCGAGGACTGGCCTGCCACTCGCCCGGACCCCGCCACAGGCCCGCGGGGACTCATCGACGTCGCCATAACAACCAACACGTAGTATGTATACTTGGACTTTTTAACAAATGGAAAATACTCTTATTATTTTAGCTTTGTGGCATTGCCTGCTTAATGAGCTTAATTATTTGAGAACCGGTGTCTTTGTGCTTGTTTTAAAATAACGTATAACATAAATTTGTCTGCAAATAGTTTGCTATTTCAACACTCTTCAGTCGTCATTCTATTATATAATTATAAGGAGTCGTCCTCGCGATGTCGTGGCAAATTGTTGAAGAGGCTATTGACTTTGCTATTGAATTCAGTGATTTTACCTCGCACAGTTTGTGAATCTGTAAGGTAAAGCATCAATGTATTTTGATATTGTGTAATAAAACAAACATGTCAAATTATACAAACAAATAGATATGTAGTAATTACTGTCCTTCCTGTTTTTCAAATCAATTATGTACCTACTCAAATTAATCAGTGTTGACATGAACTTCAATCGATGTACATTAAGTATCCGTCAGGAGCATGTCAATATCAGTTATCATCGGTCACCCGATTCATTGTTGACGAATTTTATCAACATAGGTAACAATTTCACATACGTAGGTAATCGTATTGTCTGCCTGCCACTGGTGACAGCGACCTTGCGAGTTTTCAGTTTCATTGTTCATTAAAGACAGAACAGTGTCTGAACGACAAATATTAAAATAGCTACGTGTTCGTGCAATAAGATTTTCTAACTCACAGGGTCCGTTTACACGCCACGAGTTGTGGCTACGTTGCGTTTTTATACGGCAGTCTCGGTTTATGGATATATGTAAATGATGCTTTGAACGGCGAACAGAGCGAAATCTCCGGTTAGTACCGATGTGAAAAATGTCTTGACGTGTCTTTGAATTTTGTGTTTTGACTTTGAGCTGTTTAAATATTATGTTTGTTCTGTGAGTGTCAGTGCAGAGTGGTAAACCAGCAAGTTATTTCTGTGTGATACGTGCTGTTGTATAATGATTGCAGGGAAAGTTAGTTCAGGGTCACATCGAGCCTGCATAACCGATGTGTTTGTACATAGTTATCTAGACTGTAGTTTATGACTTCGTTATATTCGCTTTAACCTTTTTGGAGTATTAGAAAATTACCTTCGCATTTAAAGCTGATTTTAGAGGCCGAGTTATTTTGGCTATAACACCATTTATGTGAAATGAAGAGCCAGTATTTTTCTACTGATGAAAATGATGGTACCTCCCGTCAAGGCACCTAGTCTTACATGTCACAGTATTAAGGCATATATTTCAATATGTAATGACCCATGAAAGACAAAACAGCACACGTGAGTGAGCGTAGTCACAGAGCGAGGTCCGTAAATGTTTTACATTTAACCTATGTGATTCACGAAGTATTTTTATGAAATATGTATATTATATCTTTATGCCTGTGGCGTGCAGCTGTTTTACTTTACTTTCAAAATGTTTAGATAATGATTCATTTTATAATAATTATTACGTCTGTTTGTGAAGGCTCTATTGTAGCGTTTCAGAGAAAATAAAGAATACAACGGTTTATCACCTCGCCTTGTCAATGCAGCGATTAATTTTTGTTTGGTTTATATCTTTCGGTATCAGTTACCATTAGCAAGATACAAAAAAAGGGTTTTAGTTACAGCTATTTTTCATTTTAATCGCGCATGATCCCGGAACTGAAGCAGGAAAACGTTACAAAATGGACAGCAATTTATAGTTTTTATTCATGCATTTTTATCGAATAGCCATTCAGGGAAATTCATAAAATTCTAGTTTTATTGAGTGTGAATAAGAATCAGAACGACATTTCTAAAGGATTGTCCATAATGCTCTGTTGTAAGTTGTTGCTTATTTTCATTGTAACAGATACTGGCGTCGCATTTATTACTACTGACCTTTCAACTTGCATGTTTTTTATTTAAATTCTTCTTCCTCGTAAACGAGCTATTTTCAGTTTGTATTGAGATATGGAAAACATAATCCTACTAATAATATAAACGCGAATGTTTGTATGGATGGTTGATTGTTACTTTTTCACGCAAGAACTACCGAACGGATTTGGATGAAATTTGACACACAGATAATTTATAACCAGGATTAATACATGGAATACTTTTTATCCCGATATTCCCACGGAATCGAAACTTATGCGGGTGAAACCTCTGTCTGGCTGTTTGGGTATGTGGGTTTAAATGTTTGTAAACGCACCCACGATACAGGAGTAATTCCTAGAGTGGGGCAACGTTTCTTAAAAAAAAGGAGAAGAGATGTACCTATAGTACAGCCAGCCAGTTATATTTAAATCCCATGTAACACCGGGCACAAATCCAAACTCCGGGCTGCTACTCTAAATTCCATATAGAAAGATCCAAAAACACTTTTCCCGACCAGGGAATGGAACCCAAGACCTTTAGCTCAACAGTAGCGCTTGCAACCACGAGACTGAACTGACTGACGGAAGATATTCATGTTATATTGCACATCATTGCAGGTGATTACTGCGAAGGATTACAATATTTTTCAAAAGTGACACCATTGCAGCTGTTGAGGGTCAAAGTGTTACTAACGAATGTCATGTCAACGAATGTCAATGTCAAAAGTCATGAAAAAATATCTTTAAAAAGGTATAAGGTACTTTAGTATGCCCTACACCGTGTGTTAAAACATACAGATTGTTACTTTCCACATTGTTGTGGAAACTAACAAATGGGCACAATTGATAATGTTTATTCTATCACGTCAGAGAGTTTCTTTTAGCTCTAAGAGCAGTAAGAATACCTATTAAATTTTCTTTGTAACATAGTAGTGACGTCATATAAGTAGAGTGGGACATCAAGGAAGAGTTCCAACTAGTTATCCTCGACAAAAATGTCAAGCAAAAAACTATGTATTAAATGTTAAACACATGAAGTATACCGGTTATTCGTTGTAGTTATTTACTGACTCTTATAATATTTGTGTACAGTCACCGGCAAAAAATCTATATAAATCGATAGCTGACATCAATGCAAACAGAAAACATTAAAGGACCAAACCCCGTAAGGTGTCACGTTTCCGAGATATTAACGTTCAATACTATTACTACTCAATATACTACTATTCAATACTCAATACTCAATACTCAATACTCAATACTTTGTTCAAAGTTGATCACGTGACATTAATATTTTTTTACCTTGCTTACATCTTGTTGCATAGATGTTTGAAATAATCACTCTGAATGTTTAAAATAATCGTTACCTACATGTATGCACAGGTAGGTATTCCAGGCTCCTTATAAAAATCTTTAATCCACTTTTAAAACAATTTTCTCGTAGAATAGCGTTAAATGCTGAAATATTTGTATACATTAATAATAATAATATAAATAATTGTCATAACAGCGTAACAGTCAATAGCCTGATGGCTGAAATCCTCGATCAACATCTCTCGGGACTTTCGTTAGGGGGTTGGATCAAGGGCCTGATTTTGAAGGCAGCAGGCCTCGGTACAATTCGCAACGTGAGGTTCCTGTCTCTGGAGTCTTAACCACCGGTAGCTACGACCTTGCTACTGACAGAAGACCACTATTTTTTTTATATTCTTAAATGATTCTTATATCTCAAAAAAAAATATATTTAAAAATGTGTTCTATATCGAAAATAATGAATAAACCAATAAATTATTATTATGATATGAAAATCCAGAAATCCAAATACTGATCAAGTACAGACGTCGACAGAAGCTTTAAAAAAATTTACAAAGCATCTTGAGTTGTTTTACGTTACTTCATAAATTTTAAAATCATGCTAAGCTTATGTCTGAAGTTACCGTTTATGGTAATGTCATACTCACGATCTTAAAAAGGCAGTTTTGGATCCGTGTAGAGTTTGAGGGCAAAAAAGTACGACTAATTATTTACATCGTCTAACTACGTGGTTTATTTATTTGTATGTTTATGTTTATGTATGTGGTTTGTTTAAAGCGTCGTTGGTCTAGAGATCGCAAGCGTTGCTAAGCATGAAGTCCTGGATTCGATTCCCGGGTCGGGCAAAGTGTTATTGGGTTTATGGAATAGATCTGTTGATAAGCGTATTACTTAATAACGCCTGGACCGATCTGGCTATAGATTTGGAAAGAAAAGATTCCCGGAAAATGTTGATATTAGGGAAAATGGAACTTTTTTTTTTCTATTGGATTATTGTAAGAACTATTGTTTGGACAGGAGAACGTCTGTCGTGTCAGCTAGTTATCAATAAAACGATTTGTTTCTGAGTATTACATACATATCTTTACACGTACCTCTGCTTATCCATAAACAGGAAACAATCATAAATTATAATTAGACGTTTTTTATACGAATATAGTAAACGTTGGATTATTTATACTTGCTTTAGTTATTCTCGTACATACCTATGTTATTTCTGACAAGCCAGCTATTAATAGGAATACGTGTTTCAATTATACGCATTTGCATCACGTTTTATGTCTATTTCTAGTAATTTAAAACTACATCGTGAAATATTTTTTTTTCTTAATGAGGTTAGATACATTTTAAAAGAAACCTGTTCATCAAAGCTAATAATAATAATACCAGCCTATTATTATGTTATGCAGATCAAAGGCCTCTTCTTCTACAGAGAAGGCACGAGCATTGATCACCACGCTTGCTCAAGACGGGTTGGCGATTTCTGTTTTACTATCTGCCAGCAAAAATAACTCTCGAAAATTAAAAGTGACTACTTTCTGTAGATAAAAACTGTATCTGACGGATAAGTATGTAGGTACTATAATACAACCTGCATCCCAAGCTCAGAGTATCTATGATCATAATTCATTCGAACCCAAGAGAAATTATAGGACTCATAGTATATTAACCATAATCAGCCTTAGTGTTCCCATTGCTGGTACTAACGCCTCCACCCTGTGAGACCACGCGGGTCCAGTGCGGGTTGGTGGATGTCACATGTTTTCGAGTTTTTGTTATAGTACACAATTTAACAAATTTTGTTTCCCAACATAATAAGATCTGTAACTAAATCAAAAAGTTTACTAAAAGAAGAATGTTTACATTTGTTACTAATTACTAATCTCCAAGACAAAAAAGAACAGTTATGTTCTAACAAGTGATATGCGGCCTTGATCTAATGTAAGTCAATCTAGCTAGATCCTATATAGTCAATCTAAATCCTAGTCAATCTAAATCCTAGTCATACTAGCTTATAAGTTGATAACTCTATGACACCTAGACTTAGAGGCTATGGAAATTGTGATAATCATATTGACCTTAATAAACTGTTGCCTTATGTTTGTATAAATCTTCAAGCAGGTACAGCCAGCACATCAATCTAATACAATCTGTCAATTTTCTTTAATAGATTTTCAACTTTATCGGTAAAGCATTAAGGTTCAAGGTTGACTGGGAAAATTTGACAGTTTCGGGTAGCTTGACCTGCTGGCGGCTGTACGTAAATGCAGAAATAAGTTCTACGATTTATAAATTAATCATTATTCTATTACCCTTAACCCAATTAATTTGAGCTTGGCGCAGCATATCTTCTCCTCAGCCTTGCCTCGCCTTTAGCTTTAAAATCCCCTTAAATAATCACGATCCGAACTATCATATCTCTTGTTGCTCTCTTCCAGCGACACCCTAAGCCGAGATCAGTACCCCACAGGGCCCTTAGAGCGGGGGCACACGATGCGTTGCGGCGCCGCACCGCAAAGATTCACCGTATCAGCGGGCACACGAGGGGTGCGGCGCCGCAACGTTGATACGTCGCAGCGGCGCCGCCGACGCCCCAGCAGCGTGTCCTTCCTTGTGACGCATAAACAACTGAGCGGTGCCGCTCCGACGTCGCAACGTATTCACCCCTCCCCGCCTCGTCTCGGTGGTTGCACGTCCGGTGCGGCGCCGGAGCACATCGTGTGTCACGCCACAGATATTTCTATGTAAGACGACGTAGAGACACCGCACCGGCATCGCACCGCCACCGCAACGCATCGTGTGCCCCCGCTCTTAGCGTGTAGTCGCTTAGTTCACATGTTTTATGCCCTGGTTGGAGGCCTTAATTTATCAAGGCATCCACAGGATAGCCCGGTTAAACAGCCGACAACCTCCTAGGTGGACTTGCGAGATGCCATTTCCAAAAAAAGCATGTCTTCTTCTTTTTACGATTTATAAATTTTGAGACAGGAAAGAAACCCTCGAAATATACAGATATTCTCGTCTATCTATTGAAGGTACTGAACTGATGACTAACTTGTCACACAAAGTAATTTTTATAATCCTGCCAAAGAGCTGCATATTTAGCAGGTTCGATATTTAGAAGGCCAACAATTTTATCACTCTGGAATTTTTTGTGGGTACAAACATTTTTATTCAAGTACATAAATATAAGTATTTTATAGCTCCAATTTCCCGAAACTTTCCAACAAGTCCCCGCAAAACCACTTTATTAACTATAAAAAGATACTTTTAAAATATATTATTATCTGTAACAGTACGACGCCAGAGCATCTTCAATTTAGTTCTAACCGATTTTTATTGACAATAATAATATTTCATGTTTCAATGAGAAGATAATTCAGGATCGCAATAAAGTAATTCGAAATACATTTTATTCCATGACGACTTTGAACTTGAGTAAACGACTTAAGGCAATCATATTGATTTTGAATTAACCTTGTATTTACCATCTATAAGTAATAACAGCCGCATGCAGATTGATTAGGTTAAGCTATGCTTGCCGCGGTTGGCTCGTAAATCTGTTGGTCCCGGCTGTCATTCATGGATCTTTGACAGTTGTTACGGGTCGTTAGAACCCCGAATGTCTGACAACCAGTCTTACCAAGGGGTATCGTATTACTCAGTAACTGGATTGTGGAGGTCAGATAGGCAGTAGCTCCATGTAAAATACTGGCATTTAGGTGCATCCGGTTAGACTGGAAGCCGACCCTAACATAGTTGGGAAAAGACTTGACAGATGATAACGCCGAGCATGTGTGGTCGATGGTGACGAGTTATTATACTTAATTAATAACAATTGGCTACACAATATAATCATTATATTATCTTTTGTTTTTCTTTAAAAAAATGAAGAATTTTTAAATCATTGTAGCGACGGAATCTACAGACAAACTTGTCCAATTTCATATTGGGAGTTAGATTACACATACTTAAAAAGAGCCATGTGTACTATAGTTTTTGCTAACATATTCTAAGTACAAGGCGAGGGAGGGCTCTGTTGATTGAACTGCCAACCTTTTCGCGTTATAATGACAGCTAACATCACGACTGGCCAGCCTTCTTGGAACAAAAACAATATAAAATAAAAAAACAAAATAAAAACATAGGTATTCATTTTATCTCACACGTTTGTAACATAGAGAAACATGTGAAGACAATTAATTTTATTGTACGCCACGTTTTTACAAAGACTCAACGTCAGTATAAAATGATTTGTTTTCAGTGAAGAACGAGACTTTACGAACATCGAAGTTTTTATAAGGCTCGTTAGAACCACAAATCACTATATTATGTCTCCTCTAGGGTTCTTTTATTTGATCCTTAATTATGCCAAAAACACATACAATTTTATTCGAAAACATATTAGGCCACATACAATTTTATTCCATTTTCGTTTGTAATTCTAATGATATTGAATCAATATCCTCTTAATTTTATTGTAGTTATTATTATTCTAAGCATGTGCTGTAACGGTACGTTAGTCTGTTTTTCTGGATTATGTACCAAATTAATGATGTTATTTACCAGACGTTTTCAACCTCCAGATTCTTAACAGCCCGTATTAGCAGATTGAAACGCAATCTAAGCATTAACAAGGAGGTAACATATAGAAGTGGCGTGTCTGGTGATGCCAATGATTACGGAGTCTCTGTGACAATTACTGCAATTAAAGAAAAAAAACAATAGTCTATGGAGCAGGGCCAGCTAGTCCCACAAATTACTCCTCATGGTTCGTATATTGTTTATAAACCTTTTTGTACAAGTTATATCTGGTTGACGCTGGACTGGCTGTGCATAGCGCAGTCCTGTACTTTTTTTTGGCAAAAAGTTGGGATCGCACGTTACGATCCCACTGTTCATACGATTAAAAACAAATTCAGTATGCAACTTCCACGTGTTCCTAACATTTTACAGTAAATAAAGTATCGGACAGATCATCGCCGTGTTAACGGGGCCTTGGTTGTCAATTTAATTGGTTGCTCCCGCAATTTATAATTAACACTGCGAAAGAATTCGATGAGCCACGCCATTCGATATTTATAATGGAACTTCTGCGCTTTTATCCCTAAGGAATATGCATATAAATGTAAGCATATAATATAATGTAAGCAAGAAAAACTAGCCACTGTCGTTTAAAACTACTGTTTCCTTAGTCATAAAGCCATTGAAGGAAGTATTAAATAACGAGACTATTTACATAAAATGATGAGATGAAGAAAATATATTTTTATTGAATTCTTGTTTACATTGTAAATCGAGCGTACTCGTACAACTGCTTGTTGCTATGTTTTATAATTATTGATCGTCAGTTATTACGACCGCAATCGCCGCAGTCATCAATACGGAAATGTGTTTTTATAGTTAAAGAGGAAACTTATTTGAATTGCTAATCAAATAAAGGGAAACATTGATGTATGTAAATATATATTGAGGTAGCTTGAAAGTATTGAAATTATGGTTAGGTATGTATGTTTTGTGGTTTTATATTGTAGTGGTACGTTTGTTAATTGGAGTTGACCGCACACTCGGTTTTTGGTTGTCCGACATTTTTTATCGAAAATGTTAACAATTGATGAAACCGAACACAAATTCTATAAGTCTTTAGACTCCCGCAGACAGGCGCGATGCGACAGGGCGACTTGGCTCTAGTAAAATAATTGCTATGAAAACTTGATTTAATAGCATCGCACCGCCGAGTCGCGCTTGTCTGCAGATGCCTTAAATAAACAAATTCTTACAATTAACCGCAATAGTTTAATCAATCGGTTACTCACACGGTTGTCCTTTCTGAATTAAATGGAACTTCAACCGGTGTACCGTTTGTAGCCACCAAGTCATTGATCTTAAAAACCGCAATAACTTACAAATCATGACAGCATGACAATACAATGGATTGCGGTCCTCATTTTACTATCGAGCACGAGGACCACCCCTTTGGTGGTATAACACATGGCGAGAATATCATAGCGGTACATATGGTGGTTCAAAGAGTTTATGTAGTCTTTAGATTAGGAGACTTCATCTTTCAGTCACCCTAAGTTACTACTCTTAGTTAGTTGTCATTGACCTGTTTATCTTTACGGCCGTCTGTTTGCTAAGTTGTAGCTTAAGTACTAAGCTGATAAAGTGCTTGATGAGCCTAGAGCTAAACTGGAAAATTATACATACATACAAATAAATAAAATTCAAGTGTTTCTTTGTAAAGTCAAAATAACAGGTTTTACTAAATGCATATGAAAGCTTATACAGCAGTTTTGTATTTTTAATTTTGTCTGTCGTTCTGACTGTCTGTCTGTTTGTTTCGGTTAATCTCCGAAACGGCTGGACCAATTTGAATTAAATATTTTGTTTTATAATTATCGACATACCACGCGAACTGAAGTTCATCAAAATATTTCCCTACTGTCTCTCTGTGTTCTGACGCCATACTGAGGACTGTTGTCATCACTTTAGAAAACCTATGTGAACCTCTTCCATCATAATTCCTACATCAAAGCGATAAGCGGCTCCTTTTCTCTTAATTCTTAGTTCACAGAATTATTGAATGATGAGCGTTACGTCATTTTTATTTTAGTTGGTAGTTGACCCCTGGGCTACCAAGAGCTCATAAGTTTTTAACGTCAGCAGTAATTTTCGGTTTCCAAAGACTAATTGCCTTAAAGATGTGCTGCTTTCGGCTTTGCTTTAATTGTTTTTTTTTTCATGGTTGATGGTAAAACCGAGCTGACATCATGGTATCGTCATCCTAAGTATGTGCTACTTTATAGTATCGAAATCAACAGTGTGTTTTTGTTACTGATACATAACGTTAGAGTTAACAAGAGCAAAAGGGCATATTTTAGGGATTTCGCAATTAAACGTTTTTTTAACTGTCGTTTACCTTTGTATCTAATCAATTAAGTAGAAACAATCATTCACACAGGTCCAGGCCACAGATAAAAAGAGATAAGTGTATCGAATACACGGCATATCAAGGTAGGTGCTCTGATACAATAGAGGCTGTGGTGAAACTTTGGTTATCGTAAAACCCATTCATTGTACCTAGGCCTGATGTGGCGTCATAGACCATTGTTATATGATGTAATTACGTAGGTACCAACCAAAATTTCATTTTTTTATTGTTGAATATTGACATTTTTGAATAACTCTCGCACGTCGACCGTTTTTTTCGTGGTTATGATTTGAATATAATGCTGACTGGTACCGTATTTTACGAATACCTTTGTTGTTAATGTTTTACATAATTATTAGCACATCGAACGGGATATTTATCATGTTTTTATGTGTTTAGAACCGTTGTAAGTTAAGTGGAGCTTTGCGCTTTGCGATTTACATATAGTTTAATTTCTACTCATATATATTGTTTCCTTTATTTTTCTAAAACAAACTAAGTGAAATCTTCTAATTAGATTCATAGCCACTTTAATCTGTTCCATAGTCACAACATGAGCATAGGTTCTGATAAATATTGTTATTAAATATGTAACGTAAGATATACTTTGGTAGACGTATCGTAACATTTCATAATTGCCACTACATCTCACTAAGACGGCAATGTTGCAAGACGAATCTATTAATTTACATAAAAAACACATTTATGGCCATGTAATAAGATTTAAACGATGCAGTAATAGATGTACAACATAATTTGCGAAAGAATCAGATTTCAGATCAAGTGTGCAGAGTCACCTTCCTGTTCGAAAACGGTTTTTTAGATGTCCAGATTCCTATAATTATCAAGTTTAAAATTACTTCAGTAACTTTCCTGTTAATCTAAGAAGCCGCTGACTTAAAGTGCATTACATAACTGTCTAATATTGCTAAACTCAAAGATTTAAATCGTCAGATCTGTCTTCACCGCACTAAGTCGCGCGAAAAAGTGGCCATACTGCGAACATTGAACTCACACAATAATAATGGCAAATTTCCATGACAATCAAGTCAAGCGTCTCTGCGACTTTCTGGTGTCAGAGGTGTCAAAACTTTACAGGAACGCGGCCATCTTTTGACGCGGTAAGGCGAATCTACGATTTAAATCTTTGGCCAACCTCCTCCTTCTTTGGCGGAGATGGTGACGACTGATGGTTGGGACCTTTTCTTTAGTGAGGTTGGCTGTATTGCCAAAGCTTTTCAATAGAACATATTACAGGGTGACCTTATTATTAAAAATCAAATCATAATAGCGTCGGCAAAATTATAATATCAAGTCTGACATTAATATTAGAGAAACACATGCGAATCAATTGATTGACATTGACTGCCGTAGACGTGTTACGGATACTGATTTCAACGCAGAACCTTCACATTCAAACTTCCACCTAATATCCTTCAACTTAAAGTTAAATATTCAATAATACTGGGCTTCTATGAATATTTATGGGCATTGTGTATCTCGATACGTCAGCGTGACGTAAAAACTGTTATACAGCCAATAAATCGATTTGCATTCTGACCACGAAACGAAGACGAAAGCAATAGTTTTGCTCATGTTATTTGCAAAAAAGGCCATTCGCCCGAACATAGGTCATTAGCGATAGGTCATAGGTGCCTACCTCCTTGATTGCCGTGTGTTCACGCGAATTGATTATCAACCAGTTAGGTACCTACTTACATATGCATTCTGAGCTCATAAGAGGATTCCGCTGCTATTACTTTTTGCTACAACATTTTTTGTATGGGTCTACATAAAACATACATCAAAATATTAAATCCCTATTCCATATACTTAAAACCGGCCAAGTGCGAGTCGGACTCGCACACCAAGGGTTCCGTACCACAAGGCAATACGCTGAAAAAAACACGTTTCTTGTATGGAATTCATAATTTTAATTTTTATTATTTGTTGTTATAGGAGCAATAGAAATAAACACTCTTTAAAAATTTCAACTGTCTACTTATTACGGTTCATGAGATAGGTACAGCCCGCTGAGCGACAGACGGACGGACGGACAGCGGAAGTTTACAGTAATAGGGTTCTGTTGGCACCCTTTGGGTACGGAATCCTAAAAAGTAACTAGAGAGAAGAAACTAGATAGAGCAAAATCAAATTTCAGGCGATAATTTGAATATGGTTTCAAATAATTTTAAGCAAACCGACGATAAACACTACGACCTGTTTCCGCGTAGGTATGATGTGTTCATTTTCAACTATTTGGAATTCAGGTCAGGCTGTAGTGATAAAAAAGCCATTAAATAACAGGTCTATAGATAGCATCCTAGTAATTTACTAACCCACAGATTTTGAAAATTATTGATGACATTTTGAAAAAAATAACGACGGCCGTTAACCCCAAAATTCACGTTTCATAATGTACTTATGTATTTGGCTTCATAACGAGCTTGTTGAGGTCTATTATACGAGGTAAACCTCTAAGTATCTTTATAATATCGAATTAAGTAAAATATTATTTTTATTGACACTATTCATTGGAACATTCAAAAATGTTAACGGATTTTTTTCACACCAAAATTGTAGGCACAGAACTGTGTATTAACCGAACCTAAGCTGAAACTCATCTACCAACTGGGCACAATTAGTGAATTACTGTTTTTTTATATTACTATACTATACTCTCACCAAGAGGAGGCCTGTGTCCTAGCAGTGGAAACATTATAGCCTGACGACGCTAAGCTGAGAATGACAGTTATGATTTGAATATACCTATGGACAATTTAAATTGGTAGTCAATTTAGTAAACAATTAATTTCCCTGACGTTGGCACCAAAATTATAACAGAACTGGGTATTTACCATAAGCTGAATGAAATAGAAACTCCAGATTACTTATTTACTAAGAATTGTGGTGGGTCTTGGTTATAAACTACTCACGTCATCGCAGAATCATGAACATGTGTATAAATATCAATAAAATCATAATAGGTCCCTATGACGTTCATAAATTGCAAACGAGTTTATATACGAGAGCTGGCATGTTATTGCAGAGTAGCGAAAGGCCATGAAAAAGATGTCAGAATCTCAGAAACTGACCAATTGCGAAACCGATAACTTATAATAGGTAGGTATTTAGGTTAACTTGTCATTTAACGTTGCAGAGCTGTTCTTCTTTCCCAAAGTTTGTGTTATGTAATGTGCTTTGTTATCAAGCTATGACTGTATAAAATTCATCATCTAAACACTGAACAGTCGATTTTTAATCTGACGTGCAAAATAAATGATTATTTATCTCTTTAGTTGCTAGCTCACCGCAAAATCGATACAAGCAAATCTTAATTAATATACTCGTATGTACAAAACATGTTAAAGTTGAAGTCATATTGATATCTAGCTTGATCCCATTGGGTATTTTTGTGAATACTAGCACTTAAATACTAAATACTCTTAAAGAAAACAACAATTTTTATACAAGAGCGTGACTGGTTGTACTAATAACAAAACGCGATTGTTAGACAAACAAACTATTCGCACACAAATTACAAGTTTTTTTTTTAAAACAATACCAATTTCAATACTTAATGATTGACTGTGAATACAGTGCAGTGTAGTGGTTCGACGAACGCTGACCTTGTGTCACAGACTAATTACACTCACTTAGCGGTAAGAGTTGCAACTGAGTGGCTGAGTGTTCTTACGCTTTAATAAAGGGCCCATGACGCACACCAGTTCCGACCGCCGATTACAACCACTAATTAGTCCGCACCGGGCGAGATTAATCATCTCATTCTTAACCGTAAGGCGCCCAATGATTAACCCCACAAGTTTCCTTAACACGATCGGTAAAGTAAACATATTATTGAATGGTTAAGGCTTTCGTAAAATAAATCGGTCGTCGCTTGCGGCGGTCACTTTCACTAAACCGTTGTTGGCGTAACAAACAGTTTTTCTGTGTCGCTTTTCTTTGCGAATCTTCTTGTGTTCGCGAGTTTTGTGCACAAATTGATACCTAGTTAATCGATTACAAACCACCAACCAGGTATCAATCGAGAAACGATATAAAATATAAGTTTTTTTGTAATTACATACGTATTTGGGCGTCTGACAATCAGTCTTGCCAAGGGTTATCGTGTTACCAAGTAACTGGGTTGGGGAGGTTAGATAGGCAGTCGCTCCGTGTAAAATACTGCTATTTTAGCTGCACCCGGTTAGGTTGGAAGCTGATCGCAACATAGTTGGGAAAAGGCTAAGCAGATGATGATGTCTTTGAGCGTTTAGTGTCCCGCAAAGTGTTAAATTCTGACGCTTGAGGAGGATCGACACATTATCAAATAAAATCGCCAAGTGCCAGGTGTCTGGAAGGCCTTAATCCTTTAACTTTTCAGTAAAGAAACTTTGTAAGTGAGCCTCCGATTCGATGCTAGTCTAAAAATGACGCGCAAGAAAGTGTTGAGTTAAAAATAGAATACCTGCGCACTGACGGAGCGCACACTTGCAAACTCCACTATATATAGTTTAGCAGTAGCTTAACCAGGTATACAGGGTGGCAGGGACATCGACGCACAATCTGTTACCATGGATTCAGAACATGATTCTGAACCCCACTGCGTTGAAACTTTTCGTAGAATATAAAAAAAAATTGCTGTTCACGGCCCTAATTCACTATGACCACTCAATGATTCCTTACTTCAAAACCACGTCAATTCCTTAGCTAATCACGCCAACCTCGTGTTTATTTCGCGCGGTTTCGTTCATTGTGTCTTAGAGAATACGGCCCCAGTACATTTTGACCGCGTAGGTATTGCACTTTTCTATAGAACACCACAATATTTTTTGTTATCCGACGAAAAATTTCTACACTAGAGGTGCTGAATTCATGGTTACAGTTTGCGCGTCGATGTCCCTGCCAGCCTATAGGTACGTACCTACTCGTAAATATACCTATGTTCTTTCATTATTACTGTAGCAATGACATAATCCATTCATGAGTATTAAGGATAAAAATAAATGTTTTCTGATTGTCTCGGCATGATGTTAAGGCGCTTATGATTGACATACGCTGACAGATTGATAACTTGATTTATTATTTATTTACTTACTCCACCCAGCGTTGTGCTGTATTATCTATACTTTATGATGTTAATGTTGATGTTTTAATAAGCGTAATACTATTGTGATAGGTAATTACCACAGAAATTAAAGGCTTTATGTTAACATTTAAGTGTTTTCCCACATAAGTGCGATATTATTTAAATTCTTTTAACAGCTTCCTCGGTAATTTTAATAGTATATTTAAGTAATAAAACTCCAGGAAAATCTAGTATCAGAAAATTCCTCTAATATTCCTTTTTTGTATACCTACGAGTACATTATATATCATAAAGTTATGTATAGTTCATCAACTGTTTCAAATCGCAAATTGTCGTCTTAGACATTCCTATGAAATTGTCGAGTTATTTCAAGTCACGAACTGAACTAGCGCAGACACCATTAATAGCACCTACCTACCTTCCTATACCTACCTTAGCTACTACAATTCAGTTTATTTGGAACTAACCCGAAATTATTTCTTGGTTCAAAAAATTAAGGAACCGCTAATGTCCATATCCTTAAAATAAATAGTTGACGGAAAAGGATGCATTTGAAAAGAGCACGACTGTCTTTTTGCGTTCTAGTATTAAGACCCTGAAAACCTTAACTAGCAAACAGTTGCAATAGAACAACATGATATTCATTTTACGCTTCACAAGTTCTATACCAATATTGCAACTTTTCGAGTTCTGTGAAAGACCCACAGAACCTCATAGTCTGGGTTCTTGCCCAGACTACGAGGCTACATCCAAGTTGGTCGCAGTTACTTGTCTATTTCGTATTTTTAAGACCCTGAAATAGGAATTATTCGAGTAGAAATAGGTCGAATAGAAATTATTACCCGTCTGCACGGCAGGAAACACAAGGTAATGTTTTTTACGCGTATCTGGGTCGATATGCCCAAGTATCGCTGGGCAATTCGTCGAACGCTGAGCTTTGATATGGCGGATGTTAGATGGTCAAATCATGAAATGGCGGCGTATCGTAAAATGGTCAGACAGATCATGATACGACCACTTTTACGACCGGATGACGACATATACATAAAAAACAGGAATCATACGAGCAAAACCATGAACCTCAATAAAAACAAGTGAAGCAAATCAGCTCATTGATTCAAACATATCGGTATAGCATCGTGTTTACTAACATTGCCAAACCACTTAATATGCAAACTGCATTGAACTATAGATAGTGCCCCAAGGTCTAGTTGAAAAACCGAATTATTAGTTTAAAATTTATATGCAAATTGGCGTTGCCTATAAATTTAGAACTAAAATTTGTTCTAAATTTATATGAACTATGTAATAATTCGTTCGTTGGAAAGTTGACAAAGTTGGCGACCGACCTTTGCATGTTTGCATCTTACATAGAATTCATTGGCAATCTTTCAGAGGATGAAGTACCTACCTACCTAGTCGTGAATGTACAGAACTTTTATTATTTTACCAAGTCAGATATACTAACAATGCAATCATAGTTATAAAAATGCAATATACCCACTGAAAGTGTTTTTTTTTTCTTCTGATAATAAAAGAGGTAGGTATATTGTCGTATGTTGTCACCCCCCTAAAAGATTTTTATGAATTCAAAGTCACCCTGTATATGTACTTTGCTTAAATTATTTCATCACCACTGCTCTCAAAAAGGAAAACCATAGATTCGAAGACATGTGACATCTACCAACCCGCACTGGGCCCGCGTGGCGAATTACAGTCCCCATCACATCCTCCCACTCTCTCTCACAGAGAGGCCTGTGTGCCAGCAGGTATAGGCTGATTGTGCTGTATACAGTATGACGACACCTTCTAGAAGTATTCTCTAGTAAGTACTTACAAGTCTTAGTTTGGTAAGTACCATTACGTATTTATTTCTGGTGCCAGTAATAATAACCGTCTTGAAATTATCGCGTGGCTTTCGTGATTAAACAAAATTAATACTATCAGTTTATTCCAGCCATAATAAATTGCGTGTCATAAATAAACGATTTTTAACTACAACTACTAAGTAGATACTTTTAATATCTGTATTTATATACCAATGAAGAATTGCTTATAATTTCAAGTCTTCTGGCATCGGAGATACCTTTTTGTAATAAAATCTATACATATATAGGTTGCAGTTACTTTTCGTGTCTGTCTGTGTGGCCGCGTTTTTCTTTTAACCTGCGGAAACGGATTTTACACAATATTTACGGATTTAATACATTAATATTAAACTTACAACTAATAAAAAATTCTGATGTTTTGTCAAGTAATAACTGTGGGAGGCAGGGCGGGTCGCTAGTAGGTACCTATATTATAAACTCTAGAAGTAGCCCTCTGTGATTCTACAACAATCCGAATGATATAATCATCATGCTACAGCCACACTATTGCAAAATGTGGCAGCACATTAGTTAGGTAGTCGGGAAAACACGGTGGCACAGTATGGTGCGCTTGCGAAATTGTTCTGCGGTGTTTACCGAAAGTTATGTGAGCGAACTGCCTTTGTGGCGCATTGCCATCGGTATTACCCACCCATCGGGGCAGCGACGCGACCTTTCCGGAACAATACGACGGTTCTTATATAAATATTAATGTAATTTTTATCAAAATAGATAGACCTATGTAAATAAGTGGTATCTTTAGTTACTGAAGACTTTGGAACCCTTTACTTCATTCTAATGGAAAAAACAAAATCTTTATTAATTTCCAGTCATTTTTTGCCTTTTAGTTATTACAAAAACATTCACGTTTTTGGTAAATACCTAACTTAAAATATAACAGGAAAACAACAAAAATCGCTGGAAGCAATAAATTTTATATTACCATACTCAGTGAAAAAAAACCAAAGTAAAAGACATTAATAAAAACCGCTCACAACATTTGCATAAGTAATTACCAAAGATATTATGAAAAACAAAATATTTGAGATAAATCAGAGGTTTCATTAGTTTTGGTATGCACTCTAGGAAGATAATAACATCACATTTTGTTGAAAAATAAAAATATAGTCCAATAAAATCAAAATTTTACAGTTATTATTTTACTTCTTTTTTTAAGGCAGGATTTACCTGTTCCCGTAATTAATACTTTAATCAAAAAATTATTTAAAATGTCTTTGACATATCTGTGTACCCTTGGGTCCTGGACCTTTGGAAGGCGTGCCAGGGGCCGAAGCCTACTCGCAGAGGCCCATTAGACAATTTTAAATGATGAGGAGGCACCAACCGACGATTACCCCATATTATTATGATTAAAGTATTAATTTACCGTGTTCTTTTCTGACTAATCAAATATCAAAAGCACGCGTCAAATACCTGTAGTGCTATTCATTAAAAACTCACCGTGAAAACATGATTAAGTGAGCGTGAAGTGAGCTGTCAACAGTGTCAATCCCTAGCATCAGGTGGAATGACAGCTCACTTCAAACTTCACCTAAGTTGTCACGGTAAGATTGTTAAGAATAGAGCGACTGCAGTGTGTGTGTGTGTGTATGACATGAATATCTTAATACCTTGCAGGATATTACCTTTTTATTTACGCATTCTCCGAAAGGGAGTGGCTGTTTAAGATAACAGGAAAAGGTATACATAAATAATTGCTTAAGTACCTACTTGTAATAAAGCTACGGCCTGATACTATTGTACGAGGAAACGTGAACCAGTGAGACCTGCTTTGGTTTTCCGAAGACATTATTCTATAGGATATATTACAATGTCCAGTCTCACCAGTTTGCCAAGGGGTATCATGGTACCCAGTACCTGGTTTGTGGAGGTCAGATAGGCAGTCGCTCCATATTAAATACTGGTATTCAGGTGCATCCGGTTAGACTGAAAGCTGACCCCAACAAGGTTGGGAAAAAAAGCCTAGGCAGATAGATTATTTTGTATAATAGAATGACAAAGATTGATATCTACCTAAGTATAAGGGATTGATCCAATTCCGATGAATATTTTTTGCGAACATTTCCGATTTTTTCAATAAAAAGTAGGTACCTACCTGGATCAACGATTTGTTTCGATTTCATAAAGTAACAAAATGAATGAAGTAGACAGCTACGTAGGAAAGATTATATTATTATTATTAGATTATTACCATTAGAAATATTATACATACTATTTATTATACCTACTTATTCATGAAGTACACATATATAATGTAATTTGATCTAGTATTCCATGTCAAACACAATCAATAAATCAATGTTACTGATGTGAGAACTCGTAGAATCCGTGTTAGGTGCATGGTTCCATCACGGATAATACCTTCCATACTATTTATTCAAAGAATAATTATTCTATTTCAGGTATGACTTTCTAAACTAATAATAATCTAAACTAATATTATAAAGAGAAAAGATTTGATTATTTGTATGTTTGTTTGTTACGCTTTCACGCTAAAACGGCTGACCTGGACCCATAAGACCCATAGGATTCTTTACTTACTCCGGTATTTCCACGAGATCGAGACTACTGCGGGATGCAGCTAGTGTAAAATAAAACCCATTAGCCACTAAGCAGTCGATGAACAGACCTACCTAAAAAGGATTCTTACAAGAAACGGTTCCTACATGATTTTAATTTCCACCAATATTTTTAAGACAGGTGTCATTCAATGTTCGCAAGCGTGCAGTTATCTTAAGAATATGGTGCAGTACTATTTAATAGATTCATGTCGTTTGATCTAACAACCACTTTCAATACATTATATTTATGAGCTGCCATAAAGATCTTAAGTAATCTACTTTCACTTTCTTATTTACTTTAATTAGCCACCGCTAAGTCTTCTGATATGTATACTTTTGACACTTTCCTAAGACGTTATCTCTCCTAGTTAAATACGCCAATAAACACTATGCCACAAAATCAATCAGTGTGGATTTCGATCCAAATATTTACCAAAATCTAATGTCTAGAGACAAAGGTCTTCGAATAAAAGGAATAACCTCGTCACGTCGCTAATTTAATATAATCGCTAAGAGGTTTCGACGCACGAAAGTCATGGACGAGGTAGTCTTAAAATATGACAGATGACAGAAGCGAATCTTGGCGTGGTCGAGTGGCCACTCCTTGAGCAAACTGACATGTAGGTAAAGGCAAGCACACACGGTTCAGTCAAATTGATTTACTTTGACCGAAATGCAAGTTATCAGTTGATTCACTTTATGAATTTCGTTGCTTTATGTACCGTGCGTCATGGCCTTAATGTTGGCAAACGACGAAACGTACCTACAAGCTAAAACACAGGAGGGTAATAATGTTTGTCGCACACAGAATAAGTAAACAGTTGTTCGCTTGAATGGGTTTCCTAGAACAGGCTGACGTGGTCCGATTGCAACGAGTGTTTTTCTCGGTGGCACCCTTCGACTCTTGCGCTAATTGAAAAACTGGCGGGAAGCGGACAGATCTAGGAGTAAAGGAGTTGATTGCGACTGTGGCTGGTTCTTGTAATAAAAAAATATTTGTTTTCTTACTAATTCTATTCTACTATTCCTGCTAGTTATATATAAATTGCTACAAATATATATATAAATTGTTATATGAATGAATGTTATATGTGTGAAAGTGTGTATGTTAGGATGTTACTCAGAATACTTTTAATCCCGGTAAATGACAGAAGACGAAATCGCGCGCAGAAAGAAGGAAAAAGAAGGTTTACTACCTTCTTTATATAAAAATGTTCCTGAAGTGGGCCTTGGATCTTAGGTATTAGAAGAAGAATTGCTTTCTGAACAATGGTCATTTTAATTAGCATTTTGTAGAATCTGTATTTGGGAGAGTATTTATTTATTTATTCTGTAAAAGTTAGCCATTACCTACTGCATTTATACCTCCACGGAGCGTGCCTAACTTGCCAATTACGCGAACGATTCTTAATTAGCTACTAATTTGTCATGCGTGTAGCTTTATTTAATCAAAATTTATGAAAGTGTAGAATTAGTCATTTAAATATTATAACTGTTACAATATTATATTTTGACAAATGAGACTAATCAGTATCCCTATGTAGGTACTTACCTATAAACTTTCACCTGCATTTTCCGCAGTCGTAAATCTAAGAAGCTTTATAACTTATTGCGAAATGAAAATAATAAAACATCTTTTAAGCTGATTGCCATTGCGACCTTAAGGACCCATCTTTGAAATAAGCAATCAAAGTTCAATTATATGATGCATGTACATAATTTAATTTAATTCAAGTCACATAGTACTTATTATGTTAAGAAAAAATCAAGTCGTATCTAATTTAACGATGTTTTGTCTCACAATGGGTGCTCCATTGTTACAATTTAGCAAAATATAGGTTACATAATGGTCTTCCTAAGTGATTATGATGACCAACGTCTATCATTATTTTTTTGCGGCAACATTTGTAACGATACCCGAAGAAGTACTTTGGGGTTCTGCACAAACCATATAGGTATTTATGTCAGCAACCTTAATTTTAATTGAAGGTTTTTGAACATTCTTTCGCATATCTAATAAAGAGTGGCTTTGCCGCCCAAGTGTTCAGTTGTTTGTGCACATGTAGGGATCAACGACTTGACCACGAAACCGACTTTGTCCCGATCAACCGTATCGCATCAGTTCTATCCGGTGGCAACCAGCACGAGCCGCCGGATTAATTGTCACGACGAAGTATTAACGATAATATAGCGTGATGTCGCTGATAAACTTATTTTAGATTCTGTTTGCAACGATTACTTACTGCCCCGCCCGTTACACCGGCCCGCCGTTGAATACTAAGGATCTTTTCAAATTGCCAATAGCATACGCATCTTGAATCTTTAGATATTGCACTTGATTTAGATCATTGCTCTTTAAATGCCGGCGACGCGTTTCCGTCTGTCACTTTCTTATTTACTTAATTACGGCTGCGGCTAGTTTAATTAGAGAAATCAATATTACGCGATTATTGTGCAATTTATTATTTATCGTTAAGGGCTTGGTATTGTTAGATATTACCTATTATGTTACCTTCTCTATGGCTTGATATTAAATAATAAATAGTTCTATGGTTACTTTACTAAATAGAAACAATTTAAAATTCAGTCACAGCTCTTAGAATTCATTACTACAAGGAAATCTTTCTTCTTTTGTCTTCTAAGGAAAAAATATAATATTTTGAACGACCATAAGATAGTTTAAAATGTTCTTGCATTTATTCAATTGAAAACAAAGGCATTATATTGTAGTGTCTAGGTTATTTTCTTGTTCTTGCTAGAAGTCTTCAGTTTATACTAGATTCATCCTCTTTCCTGTAATTAAGAAGTTTCGAACATTTAATCAGACATGGCCTAACGAGCGTGGCTAAACAAAATCTTTTTAAATTTTGACGTTCAATAGTGCATTTTATTTGCCTACTTGAAATATATGTTTTAACTATGAGTTTAATCCAACTTGGTTCTGGATCATTGAGATTGTTTTATGATGATTTTTTAACCAGGCAATGGTATCTGTTACGAAACATATTTTAACGAAAATGCATAAAACAAATTAAAAAAAACTTAAAAAAAGAATTAAGTGATATTGTTAGTAAAAGCACAATCACTTTGAACCTACATTTTGTGAACACAAACAATATCTTACGCTCACAAGAATAATCGAGCGTCCTCCTGACGATAAATAAATGCCTTTACGAACGAAGCCTCGAGCGAAATCTAGTCATAAATAACAGTAAAGATTTGCAATCTAGATGTAGCAGGCGATCGCATTCAATAATAATATATATTCTAGAACTGGAATGCCCACGCCTTGCTTTACTTACCGCGGAAATATAACATGCTACAAAACTATTTGTCACTATACAATATAAATTCCGTTTAATAAATGCCCTTCTATTTAGGTACATATAGGTATAAATTAAAGTCGCCATTCGTGTCTGTCCGTGTGTCCGCGTTGTTTTTCTAAACTGCGCATCGGATTTTGGTGCGGTGTTACCGTAATTTTGTGAATTTATTCCGGAAGGTTTATGTGTACAAAACATTAATATTAAACTTACATATATAAAGTAATCTCGATGTTTTGTCAAGTCGTAAAAACTGTGCGAAGCTCGTGTCGTTAGTTGTAGTGGTTGTAGTGGCAATCATGTGGTTTAGTTTAAATAGGTTTTCTTTTATATGTCTTTTATATTTTGTGATTGTGAGAACGTAATACTTAGGCCTTGTAGACTGTAGATTTGTAGACAATTTTCTGTTTATTTTTTCCCGCTTCTTCGGTCTAGCGGTCGCAAGCGCGATTGATGTAGGACCTCGCGTTGTAAGGGTTTCCATTAGAACTTTCTCAAACATAAATATTGTTGTATTTAGGTAGGTACGTAATTATTTGTTTCTTGAATATCCATACAAAATATTAGTCGTTCAAACATTGTCGGCGACAAAATAGGATTTAAAATGATGGGTGCAATATCTCATATCGTTGTTTTATTTTATTTACTTAGAGCTGGATTTTATCAGAAAACCTGTAAGTAATCGTATAAAAAATAGAATTCTGTGACCTTACGTCACCTGCATTATTACCAAAAATAATGTATGTAGGTATATTGTGGTAGGATTTTGCTACATAAGGAAAAGATGAAACAAAAATAATGAATTAAATAATGGTAATCTAGATTCGACAATATAGTGAAGATGTTAACAGTATATTTTTTGGGAGTCCAATGATCTTTCTAATAATGACAGAATATTGGACAAGATTTAGCTCACAACTTTTCAACTTTCCAATATATCAGAAAGAAGATTTGAAGGCAACTGTAAAAATAATCCACTTAACTCCTAGAAATATTAAGGAATAAAATTACTTAATTGCATACTAAGCACCTACACAAATACCTACATAAAAAATAACCTACTGCCATTATTTTAAAGAAAATCAAAAAACAAAACATAAATGGAAACAACAAAGATGAATCTCCATGATTGGTCAGTGAACGGCAACTTTTTATACAAAACATCTTAAAATCATGAGAAATAATAAAGAATATTGTCGCGTGATGAAAGTAATTGTGGACTCGTAACGATTTCCCTTATTAAAACCAAGCTGTGGATCTCGTGTTTACGATAACCTGGGCCTGGCCTAGATAGATGTTATGACTTCTACAACTGTATAGGTTTCATTATTGAAACCAATGAAATGCAGAAGCACACAATAGTATGAAAAACCTTAAATTCATCTACACCAAAATAACACTTGTAACATTTTACAAAGTGCAAATTACATCCATCCATTCAGTCACTTCAAAATTAGTGTTTATCCTTCCGACTGAAGACCCATAATCATACTAAAATAAGCCCAACGAATAACTGACTAGCTACAGTGAATCTTTTGAGAACAACCATATATTTTCACACGGAAACTCTCAGTGCCTCGACACGGTAAGCACCCGTGTAGAGACATCACTGGCACCTTCAGAACAGTGTAGCCACAGTGCTTTAGTAGGAAAACAAACACCTGACGCTAATAGACAGGTATCAGAGATATTGCCAAAGCTTTAAAGGCTGTGCGATGCGCCGGGGTTAAAGGTTCAGGGTACACCGGGTGAATCGTGCATAACCGCTACGTTTGAAATGTCACGTGTGTGTTAAACGTCAACGATACGCTACGATTGTTTTTTTCCAAGCAGTGGTGTTGCGTACACAATTGTTGCGCCCGCGCCGGCCATGCCCATTGTGTTTCGACCTTGGCCACCAATTAATACAGCATCGCGTACCTAATGCACGATAATAAGCCTCTATTTCCGGGATATTAAATGGAATTTGTTCTAAGTTATCTAATCTTCTCATCTTTTAGAATAGTCTGAAAATCAAGCAACGTCTCTCGTAGTTTTTTTTAAATTTCTGTGCCCCACATTGGTATCTTTAAATTGAGTGTTATTTAAATGATATACTACAAAAAGTTCAAATAAATGGTGTCAAATCTCTTGCTTTAAAAGTAAAAATGGGTGTTCCACAAGGCTCGATTTTAGGTCCTTTCCTCTTTTTGGTATATATTAATAATCTACCCCATTTATTAAAGAACCAATCACAAATGATGTTATTTGCTGACGATACTTCCTTAATTTTTAAGATAAATCGACGTGCATCAAATCTTGACGACGTAAATAACGCCCTTCTGCAGGTACAAAATTGGTTCACTGCTAATAATTTGGTATTAAATGGGAAAAAAACTAAATGCATAAGATTTGCTTGACCAAATGTTAAAAGTAGTGATTGTGACATAGTATTGAACAAAGAGAAACTAGAATTCGTCGATAAAACTGTTTTCCTGGGGATCACGCTCGACTCAAGGCTGCAATAGGGTCCTCATTTTCATATCCTGCAGGACGGCTAAGTTCAGCAGATTATGCTGTAAGAAAAATCCGTCAATTTACTAATGTAGATACCGCGAGGCTAGTCTATTTCAGTTGCTTTCATAGTATCATGTCTTACGTTATTTTACTATGGGGACGGGCTACAGATATCGAGTCCATTTTTATTCTGCAGAAAAGAGCCATCAGAGCAATATATGGCCTCCGCAGGCGCGATTCTTTAAGGGAACTGTTTAAAGATGGGTCTCCCTTGTTTCATCGAAAAGAAATTGCCAAATTATCACTTCCCAAAAAAAAAAATCCGCATAATTTAAGCCGCGCGTTTTATTTTTTCCGCTAAGTAATAATTTGGCAAATGCGCCAAATTATTACTTAGCAAAAAATCTATTCACAAATAATCGTAACGCAAACTTAATGTTTGGCAAGTCAACGTTTAAAGAATGAGTTGTTTACCAACTAGTACTTTTACCAATTTTTATCTAGTCAAATATTTGAGTTGGAATAACTAATTTTACGCAAAATAAAATTAGCCAAATATTTAGTATCGTCAGTTTTCAATTTACCATTTCTATTCAGTCAATTGTTATAGTCTAACTAGTTCAGTTTCGGGTAGCCTGTTTTTTTCCATATTTTTATGTATATAATCTAGTCGAAAAAAAAAATGCTTAACCTAAGCATTTTTTTAAAAATAAATAACCTCGTCTTACTAGTTTGGTTCTTGATAGCCTGCTAAGAATAACCTCTTTTTTTCCTTTTTTTTTTGTTTTAAATAAATGATTATATTAAAGTAAAATTGCATTTTTTAAATTATATAATTCCCAACAAAATCTTATTTTTGCCTTTATATTTTTTGCCATAACAGATCATTTGACCAAACGTTTATTGTCTAAAGATTATTTGCTCATATAAATCATTTGATTAAAGACCAAATGCCTAAATGACAATATCCTTGATAATATTCGGCCAAGTAATTTGACCAAATGAAAATGTGCGTACTAAAATTATTCCAAACATTGCATTGGTATAAAAAAAGGTTGCTAAAATTTGTTTGGGTAGTGAAATTTTGGCAAAATCTTTTCGGCAAAATGGCAGGATCCCGTTTAAAGATATTAGCACCATGACGGTACCTTGTCAATACATCTATGAAAACATCATGTACGTAAGAACATTTTTTAATCTTTTCAATAAAAGAGGTGAAAGACTATAGGACTAGAAATAGGGACCAAGTAGTTCGAACTGGTTTCAGACTGGCTAAAGTAGACTCATCCTTCATGGGGTACTGTTTAAAATGTTACAAAAAATTCCTCCTCACATACTCCAACTGAATGACACGAAATTTCAAATCTTATATTAAACGCACACTATGTAGCCCAGCATATTATAAGTTAGGGGATTACATCGCTGACAAAAATGCTTGGCTCAATGCTGGTCCTGCTCCACAGGGGCGCATAAACTAATTAGCATTCGGAAACATTGTTGGAGCTGCTGAACATTGGAAAAAAACTATCTTTGCTTTGTATAAATTCAATTGCTTAGTATTGTATAATTGCATAGCACACGTGTGAGCACTATGTACTTTCTATAAAGCTACCACTTACTGGGTACGTCTTTGATTGACTTGAATGTGCCCTGGCGGCTGTGAGTCTGTGAGTATGTGTACTCTAATGCCTCGCTGGTGGTGGCGTGTGTGTTGGACCGTTAAGTTCCCTCCAAAATGGTTGAGCTGAATGGTGCTGATCCATACGTAATGTTTGTGAACGGGCGCCGTCAGTAGGGACTGGTCATCAGCTCTTACCTGCCACGGCTTATTTTAATTTTTAATTTCTGAATTGTTTTTATGTTTTCTATAGCGGATGCTTTTAACGTACACATCTTTCTACATTGTTCTCACATGGTTAATTTCAACACGAATGATGTAATCAAATATTTTGTAACAATTTTATGATTGCCATGGAGACCATGGGTGCTTGGGGCACTGAGGCCAGGAGGCTCATTAGTGAGATAGGGCACAAGCTCCGTGACAAAACGGGTGACTCCCGCTCCGGCTCGTTCTTGGTGCAAAGGTTAGCCATTGCCATCCACGTGGCAATGCAGCAAGCGTTTTGGGTACCTTTGCGCCGGGAACAGTTAGGGGCGGGTTATTTGACTAGGCTGACGTGTTGTTCTTGTCCTTATATTATTGTATTTTTGTTGACATTTCCTTGTGTGTGTAATATTATAAATAATAAATATCTGAATTTTATGATTTAAAAGAGTGTCCGTGGAGTATCTTACTCGTTCTTCTCCATAGGTACCTACGCTTTGGAATGGGCAGCTAGTTTCATCTTTCTGACTGGCCGACCCTTTGACAATTCAAAAGTGCCTGTAATTGGTTTAGTTGAATTCAATGATTTGAGTTTGAGTAAAGATCATTAAATAAAATTAAATGAAAACTGATTTCCTGTTTACGGCTTCCTACTACTATAAGTTTACAAATTCAGTTGAGTTTGAAAATACGTACACGTTTTACACAACGTACAGAATGCATGCATTGCAGGTGCGTGAACTGAGTTTTGGCACGTGGAATTCAATCTGAAATGGAATTGACTTATGTAATTAATTAAAACAAACACTAGAAGAAGAAAAAACTACTTTTGTGTAAATGATAGACTTCTAAAAGCTTGTGACAGGACAATCATGACTGCCACAATTACAAGTGAATAAAAATTACTTGTTATTTAAATAGTAGAAGGATGCACCGTGTTAATCTAAGTGCTTCCGCTTAAACTATACCTTGATTAACCACGTAATAGGCCTTGTCATGGCAAATTTCGTGCTTCTTGATAAGGACGTTGGATATCATAGAGTTTACAGTGTTAAATCAATGTCATGACCACCTTTATCTACAGCCACAAGGTTAACTGTTATAGAATTCGAGTAAATTTAGTATTCTAGTAAAAGTAATATTGAATAATTATTGTAATGATCCTTTTCTTTTTCGTCTGTGGATGTTGTGGTCTCGGCTGCGCTTGATTAAGTTTCACTCGTGGAACAATCTCTTTTCTACATTTTTCCTAAACACTATGAAATGCTAATTTAAACGCCGACCTCATTCAACAATGTCGTCTCCATTGTACTACACGACGGAAAAACAAAAACTTAATCACTTTCAATTTAATAATTATGCAAATGCACTCCTTGGTGAGGTAATGGAGGCCGCTGTAAGTACACAAAAGTCTCTGATGAAGGCTGGATATTATGACGTTACTAATTATTTATATTAGCCACAGATGATACTCGTACTACATCATCAGGTATTAATGTAATTAATTATAAACGACACTGAGCGCGGTCACGAATCTGGCGATAATCGATTGGAACCGACGAAATTCGCATCAACGTGATTACTTTGACTTGAACTTGATCGAATATCGATAAACGCCGTAACAATCGATTGAGATGCGATGCAGTTTACAATTACATTTATAGATTCTTGATAGAGGATACTAAACATTAGAAAACTGAGAACATTCTTCTAAGACTAAATGGTTTTTATATATTTTACGAAAAAAGTTGTTGGAATTGGTGCAAAATAGGTTATTTTGAATAAAAACTGGTGTTATATGAAAGGCCTAAACCAACATCCTCTGAATGGCTACAAAACCAACAGTTTGTCAAGTCAAGGCCGTTGCCGAAGGGACAGAAGTGAGAGCATCACGCCAGAATCACGCGCCTAACAATAACGTCTGACAATAGCACTTTATAAGCTGTATTATGCGAACATGACAGGGAGTAATTTAGCGTTTAGCCTTGACAGAACTCATAATGGAGCGATGACGGGGTGGAAGCGACGGAAGTTAAAATTGACGAACATCTGAATGATGCTTATGCTTTGTACTCGTGGGAATCTCCACGTAAAATGTCCCCGTCATACAGTTTTTGCGAGTGTAATTCAGGAAATAAGCCCCTTTTGTTGATACGTTTGTTTATAGAATAAGCATTGTTTTGACAAGTTCAGTGATCCACTGTGGGAACTTTAAAGTAGCTAGTGTTTCTAGCAATGAAACGATACTGCCTGATTATGTTGTAGGTAATCCTCACCTGTTTTCGTTGTTTACATTCAAAAGTATTGTGGAAATCTTTGCATTGTTGTTTGCAACAGTAGACAAAGTTTGACAAGATTAGTAAAAAGTTTGTTACAGAATGAGGACAAACGAATTTGTCCCTATTCTGTAGGAAACTTTTTCGGGAAACGTGTAAACTTGCACCTTTGTAATCGAAAACTAAAAAATGTCAACGATCTAGTTTTCCCTATGCAGATATTTCCTAGTACCAATAACTCAAAAATACTCAGAACAATAAACATGAGGAAAACCAGTCTGTCGTCAAGTATTCCAGAACAAACAATTTCAGTGCTGTTGTAACTTGGCCTTACAAAGATACGTTTATTTGTTATTGTTGGGTCAGAATAATCTTAGTATGTGCTTTAAAACATCCTGGAAAATATCATAACACTGTTCGGTCAAGACACAGGACATTTTTATCTCACGTCTGAGTGCTGACAGCATGGCTGCGGTATGCAGTGTCGACTGCCGACGCTACTTGGCATTATCATTTTAGGAGTCTATAATCTTGCGCTTAGGACAGACTGTTGCGCTCTGAATTTTCTTAAACATAAACAAATCTGTTTGAATTTTGTCTTTAGAGTTTTTGTTGTAACTTGTGTTTTTTTTAATTAAAAATGTTCGGGCTGCATCTTCGGTTTTTGCAATATAAAGGTACCTGGTAAAAACGCCAGGGCCATCCTAAATTCAAGAAACAGCGAAACAATCTTATGAATTAACTGAAAGTGTGCTCATTTTGTTCTTGCTGTAGGTAATTTATTAGATGGCTGCAATAAGAACAAACTATTGAGCACGTCCCACAACATTTTTGTTACAAACAGGACACTTCAGTCGATTCTACTTAAAGCGATTATCGTGACGGCTGGCCACGCTTGGAGCATATATTAAAACGATTTATGTAATTGTTTAGTTAATACCGACTCTATCTTTAGATAGAACTATTTATTCTTCTGCACTCATACAATTAATGTAAAGAATTTATTTATCATCAATACATACATTTTTTTTTTAATTTCTGTAGACTATTGTTAGTTACTTGTTTAACACTATGTTGTGCAGGACAGAGGTATATTATTGGTTAGCAACTTGTCATTAAAAAAGATTACTTAGACAAGAATAATAGACACGTGTTTTTACACGTGGATTTTATTTATTTTTATGTCTCTTGGCGGATATTATAAACGAATTGAATTATAATATTTTTATTTTCAATAACCTTTGTGACCAACACATATTTTTACAGTAGTTATAGGGAACATGTACTACATGAGAAAGTGTACGCAAGCCATTCTGTTAAATTAATATTCGTATTTCAATGTACCCGCGAAGCAAGCAGGTACCTATCAATGCGTCAGATTACTCATAACTCCATAAGAAAGTGGACAGTTCAGTTTTTGGTGTTTCTAGATATCTTACGACCACTTACAATCGATACTTTAACTCCTATATCAAAATAAACCAAAATGGCACGTGGACAAATCCGGAACAATGATTAGGGACCATATTAAAAGATCACGTGTCGATCACATGTGATGACGTAGGTCTCAGTACGTACTAGTACACTAACGAATCTGCGATGGGAAGTATAGAGTAGAACAATGGGCCGACACACTAATTAGACCGATAATCCGGTTATTATCCACCCAATCACACCGGCAGAAAAACTATTAGGAATAAATTGTGCGATTGTGTACCACCCCTTATTCATAAACATATTATAAAAAGTTCCATAGACATATCGGTCTGTCCATCATTATTAAAAATTGATTCATAGTTTTGATTAAAGGAAAATTACTGGGAATGTTAGTTATGAGGTCTTTATGGGCTCGGGTTCTTGTCCTTGTTTGTGTTTTGTTTCAGATATCAAATAATAAAATGTGACGTCGTTTACGTTACGCCGGTTTATGGCTAGGGATTCAAAGGGATAAATCTCCCCTATTTTCCATCTTTGAAATTAAAACCAATCTGCCTAGCCTTATCCCAACTTTGTTGGAGTTGGCTTTCAGTCTAACGGGATGCAGATCCATCTATGTCAATCTCAACATCTTTGAAATTAAATCTAAGTAAATAGGCCAACTACAAGCTAAGTTATGCAACAAAGTGTAGGCGTTAGTCTGTGTTAGTGTTCTGTTAGCCGTTACCGATGCAGTGTTTACAGTATACCACAACCACCTGACAATGAGTACAGGCAACAATAACTCGTGTTACAAATCTAACAACAAGCAGACTTCGTACGCAGTCATTAAATTGCACAATGGGGCATTCGATAGCTATTCGATTTGGGTGTCTACGGCATGATCTGAATACATATGCACTCATTTCGACATGAACGGTGCGCAGGCACACGACAGTCTCGTTTTAATGATATTTAAACCTTTCTCACTCCTTTAGACAACGTTGATAAATATTCATCATTCTTTGACATGCAAATGTTACAGTGATGATCAGTAAAACGGTTTTTTACATTACATCGTGGAAGATTTCCGCAGCCATTATGGAATTGATAAAACAATTTGTGGTCCGATAAATGACATCAACATAAACTCATTATCTAAGATACATTTCGCTCACAACATTCAGCTATCGAGTGACTATAAAGAGGGCAGAAACCTGTTTTTTTATTATTTTACAATTAATATTCTGATAGAAGGACGCCCACTGACTCACTGATACGCTTGTATTCATGAAATGGAAATGAAGTCGAAACAAGAGATGTATGATATTAAAAAGTGTCGTAACGAGTGTCAGACATTATGAACAGCGTGAAATGTCGTCATCAATTCATTAACTCGACTTAAGTAAATAAATACGTTGATTTCAAAGCTATTCTGAAGATACGAAATAGTTTAATGACTTCAGCTCGGTGTTTATTACAGATTTGCACGCAAATATACTTACAAATATGACTACTCTAGACTCTAGAGTCTCTAGAGTCTAGAGAGTCACACTTGCTGACCCTGATGTCGCACACTTAAACACCACTGTAACTGCATACTAAAATATGACATTCAAATAACTATAAAAGTAGTTTAAGTATTTACCCATATAAGACAACTGGCCGATAAGATACACTCAATGCTAACGACACAACAAAGGATATTAGATAATAACGTAAAGTAAATGTTTTGTAAGGGTTTGGTAACGCCACGTAGCGCCGTCTATGATCCTACTATGTTGCATGATATCTGTGCTGTGTGTAGAACGTTCCTATAGACGAGAATATTTGTAAACTCTTTACTTTGTTTTCATAATTCATGCTGTGGCGTCCTGGTGTCGGTGACCGATAGTGACTGTGCTGACAATTGTATTGACGGATGATGACTACGAGAACTTTCTTCACGCTTTGAATGAACCGACAATTGTACAAGGGGATACTGAGAAAAACAGATGTTTGAGTAATCCACGTCCGTCTCGTTGAACACCTTAAAAGGCCTCTAAATCACCCCAAAAACAAGCAACGACACCTATTGACAAGTGCTGATGGCATGACTTGCTTGTGAGGTTAAAAACTAAAAGCACCTATAATTTGCTTCTACCCGACGTCAATCGAACAAAAAGAGTTGCTATTTTGAAGCTGTAGTTTTTCAGACGGGAGGCGCACTCGGTGTAAACGTGGTGATTATGTCATGACGAAACATTTTGTGAAATCCAGCAAACAATAGGGCGATATGTACTCGGCCGAAGTTGCCCATTGTAATGCTGTATGCGGATCAAATCGTAATTGTCACGAAAACTTTACCAAACGGCGTAGTAGACACGCTGTGTACAGTGTACAGTGCTGATTAGGCAAGATTAATAAGTGTGCTATTTGGGAGCGTACACTTGCTGAAAGAAGCAATTTAAACCACACTTGTCAAAGCCGAGTAAACAGCTACCTAATAGATAAGACCCCATTCTTTCCTGTACGGTTTCATTTTTCTGTCTACTGTAATAAAACATTATTGTAGCTAAGCATACAGCCTTTAAAACATTCTTTTCCTCAAGCTCATGCTAATATGAAGCTCGAAATTCAAGAATATCAATCAGATACGCTTTTAAAAACATACAACATGGTTTTTTAATCCCAACCGCTGTCTGCATACAAATAATTTTGTTTATCGTGATACAATCTTGTTTACTATATTCGAATAAAACTGACTGACCAGTTGTTTCTTTAAATATTTGTAAAATTATCTACTTGGTCCCTGAGGGTCCTAGCGTGATGTTAAATAGCATATTATAACCTTCCTCAATAATTGGGCTATCAAATGCAAAAATAATTATTCAAATCGATTGTTCTACAGATTAGCGCGTTCAAACAAACCAACAAACTCTTCAGCTTTATTATTAGTATAGATTAATTAGATAATCCTTAGCTAAATTTTAATTATATTGTTCCCAGGGCAGAACGAGAAACACGGCATGACGGCTACGCACGGCGGCGGACGTGAAGATGATCGTCCGGACAAAGACTCTGTGTACACGATCAAGACAGGATTCAAAAACGACGCCTACGACCGCGACTCGAACGATGACATCGTCAAACCCCCACCGCTACCCGCTGAAGATGATAACTATATGTCTGGAAAAGTTAAACTAAACGTGAACGAGAAATGGAGAATACTAAAGAACATTGCCGCAGTCAGCGCGGCGTTCATGATCCAATTCACCGCCTTCCAGGGAACTGCTAACTTGCAGTCCTCGATAAACGCCGCAGACGGCCTCGGGACAGTTTCTCTGAGCTCAATCTACGCGGCGCTCGTCGTCTCCTGTATATTCGTACCCACGTTCCTAATAAAGAGGCTAACGGTCAAATGGACCCTCTGTATATCTATGATGTGCTACGCCCCTTATATCGGGGCGCAGTTTTACCCGGCTTTCTACACCCTCGTACCAGCGGGTGTGGTGGTCGGGTTAGGAGCAGCTCCTATGTGGACCTCCAAGGCCACGTACCTGACGCAAGCGGGCAGCGTCTACGCGAAGCTGACCGACCAAGCCGTTGACGGTATTATAGTACGGTTCTTCGGCTTCTTCTTCCTTGCTTGGCAGACGGCTGAGCTTTGGGGAAATTTGATCTCAAGTTTAGGTGAGTCCAATGTTTCTGATAGTCTTTGTTTCTTTACTTTTCGATCTACATTAGTATAAATAATTAGAAATAATCCTGAAACAGCTCAGACTCGGGCTCAGATCTATTTGCTTACGAATGCAGCAACTTTCTTCGGCAGTGTTTTCTTCGGGAGTCCACAACGCAACAGTGTCGGCTGCGAACTCGAGCGAGACAATACTGACTTGCGGAGCGAACTTCTGCATGATCGGCGGTGGTCATCATGACAACCAGAACCTGCACCGGCCGCCCGACAGCGAGATATATGAGATCAGTGCCATATATCTCGCTTGTGTCGTCGTAGCCGTGCTAATGGTGGCTCTCCTTGTTGACCCACTGTCAAGGTAACTTTATATCTTTTTTTATTTTTTCATTGAATGAAATCTTAACAAATTACCCCTCTATTTATAAACATTGCTTAAAGTTCAGAGGCGTTTTAACGCCAAAAATGTATTGTTTAGTTCCTAACCATTACTTTAAACAACGTTTATAAAATAAACCCCTTGATTACATGATTAGTAGCATGTGATGACATGAAGATCCGATTGTTTCAATTTCAGCATTTATCTCTCTCTCGAATGCTTATTCAGCCAATGAAAGGAAATACTCTAACTCCTACGCAATAATAGTTAGCAGTTATTAGGCCCACTTTGATAACTGGTTGTGGTACATCAAGCAACTCTAGAGAATGAGCAAGCCAAAATTCGCCAATCATTCATTTACTTTTTTCTATTCAAGGCTCGTTTCTTTGTTGTAACATAACGGTGATAGAGATAATATCCAAACAGCTAAATAAATTTTGTTGTGATCGTACGGAACATATTATACTCATATATTACTGTCACACCCGCTTCCTAAATCCAATTTGTACACAAAGTGTCCTCTTCTAGTTTTTGCCTTACGTATTCCATTTGTTACTTAGATTGATATTTGTCGGCTCGACGTTGGACGCACCTGTTTTTTGCGAAATAGACACAACAGTCATGTCAATGCCTTTATGTAACACGTACTTATTTGTTGCTTACTTAAAATTCTGAGCAACTTCTCACAATATACTCGAGTATTTTGGAATACATCTCCTGTTATTAATTGCACGTGTTTTTCTTGGTTTTTTGTTCGACTGTTATTGGTACGGTTTACTGATTTTCATTAGCTCTTGTTAAGTAATTAGTTTTAGACTTCTGTTGTTCACTATTAATAAATGGTTTTGTTTATATTTTAGTAGAAAAAGTCGTTACTTTTGCCTTCTTCATCAGAAACGTTAGGTATATCAACATTGCCATATAATTTAAAATAGCAACTGTCGTCATTGATTTCATTTTTAGTTTTTCTATACTGTCTTCGCGAATTAACAATTTCATTAACTTGTCCAGGTATGGTGAGAAGCAGAGACAGTCAGACCCCTCAAAGGAGCTGACTGGAATCCAGCTGCTGTCAGCAACCGCTTACCAGTTAAAGAAACCCAACCAACAGTTACTGATCCCTATTACGCTATGGATCGGAATGGAGCAAGCCTTCATCGGAGCAGATTTCACCCAGGTACGTTGCTAAGCCTTTTGTTTCTTTAAGGTCTGGTATAGACCAGACCAAAAACGACCAGAAATTTTTGCAGCTTCATCTATCTGAAGCAGGAAAATGTTTTGGTCAAATATGTGGCGTTCGTGTAATGACACGTTATTAGTGCTAGTGATTTCAATTACAAATGATTACGTTAGCATGTTGGATGATGATTGAATAATTGGAATTGAACTCTTCGTATTTGCGAAAACAAATTAGGTACAATTTCACTACTCTGTCGAAAGATCCTCAATGTTCGTTAGTGAACTTTGCGAACCGATTCATTTTCGTAAAAGTGATATTGGAAACCAGAATGATATGTTCCTATAATGAGAGGTCCTGAGGTATAAGGCTCATTGCTGATGTCACCGATCTTTATTTCCTTCAGTTAAATATCTATAATAGGTATAATGTATCCATCACTATTATTTTATACACGGAAGTCAATCATAAAATAAATGGCAAATAAGTACTCTTAGTCTACAATAGTTTTATTTTAATTACGATCGAGTAATTACCTCAAAATAATAGTTATTTTTAAAGGCAGTAATAATGTTTCTACATACAACAGCCCAGCTGGTATTTAAACATTCTGCATTTTAATTTAATGTGATGTTCTAAGTACGGTTAACAATTCATATAATCATAGTATCTAGTACACCTGTACCTATTGGACAACAGCTTCCATTGATAGCCGCCTATCAAATTACAAACCTCACCAATAGTTGCTTTATTTTGAAACTTGTCTCTAAGCAGCCAAAACCGCGTGTCTAAACGAATGCTGAACATTTTTTGCTAATGAAATGACCTCCAATGTTAGTTACAAGTACCGTTATACATACGATGTTAGGTAAATGAATTCTATTCACTTCAAATGGAACGGCTACAAAAGTTTTTTATCCGTCGTTGCACGTAAAGAAGTGTAGGTAATGTTTACCAATCTTATGTAAAAAGTGCGGTGAATTTGAATTTTTATTGCTAGCTGACTTTTATATTATTCATTTAGAACCTTAATATTTTGTTATCTGTACTTACGTAATTTCCCATGATAGTAAGTAACTCTTTAATTTTTCATAGAAAATGAGCAACCCATCAAACTCAAATTCAATTAAAGAACCACGTTGCTGCTAGAAATATTTCCTCCTATCTTACCTCTATCGTTTCGCCAGCGTATGGTGGCAGTACCCACTGGCAATTTAACAGGGCGGTCTAATTTCCTGATGTTTCCATTCCATAGTGACATCAGCTTTGGAGAGGTTTAAATACTAGTCTGTAACTCAAAGTTCTTTTCCAGGCCTACGTATCCTGCGCGCTTGGTATCCGTTCCATCGGGTACGTGATGATCTGCTTCGGTGTGGTGAACGCGATATGCTCCCTAGTCTTCGGTTCAGCTATGAAGTACATCGGAAGATTCCCCATCCTCGTAATGGGAGCTGCCCTTCACTTGGGACTTATCGTCTGGCTCCTCATTTGGAAGCCGAACCCAGAGTCGCCGACTACCTTCTTCATCATCTCCGGTCTTTGGGGCGTTGGTGATGCTGTATGGCAGACGCAAATTAACGGTGAGTTTGTTTGATTTTCCAATATCTATGAAAGAAATTTCATTGGATGGTGGTTTATAACTGTGTATTTTTTAGATTTAAATGGACTATCTGGCACTGAGTTGCGTTAAACGGAAACATATGAGAAAACCTGTACTGAAATCACAAACACGCAGTGAATGGGATAAAATTAAGTCTTCTTCCTGCCCATGTTTATTCGCATTATGGATCCAAATGAATACCTTGATCATAATCTTGTGAAAACGATTTCTTACGAGTGGAGACGGCAAGACAATTAAAGAGCAATGAAGCCACTTAGCACACTCCTAGTTAATTTTTTATGACACCTATTATTTCTTATGTAATAATTACCGTAGAAGCTGGTTGTGTTTAATAGGCTTCATGAAATTATATTCAAATGTAACTATGTAGTTGCAGTTTCCATAACATTTTCTTTATACTCAGAAGAGAATGGAGTTAATAATTTTATTCCTCTAAAGCGAATTCCATCTATTTGTGCTGCACCTATCCGAAGATCAAATCTATTATTTCTTGATCTCTTAGAAGGTGCATCCTTGTACAAATGGCAGGTCCAGCTAACTGGACAAATGAATAATGAAACCACGAACATGAGTTCTAAGTTTATTCATAAAGCAAACATAAAAGGTCATAAGATCAAGTATAATATTACAGAACGCGACAATCATGAATCTCAAATACATATTCATTTGTTTGTTGTTAACTTTTATAATGATACCCGTACGGCTGCCTACAGACGGTCAGCAAAAGGCAAAAGCGTCTGTGCCCCAGCAACGTTCAACTCAACCTGTTCATCTTACTGTTTTTAACATCGCTTAACTCCGGTGTCTGACGCGATGATCAGTCGGTAATAAATAGACATGCTGTTAAGTCAGTCAGAAATAAACCCTGAGAAAAAGATGAGATTTGAATCCAATTAATTAATACAAGACTAACACTGCAGACAACTGTCTATTAATGCCAGCCATCATAACCCGTTTGGAGGGCATTATTGCACTATCATGCGATGAATGGCATTTCAACGTCATTCACTCATTGATAAGGCAACACGTTTGCACTCAGACGGACGCTGGCCAGCGGGGTAATTATGTAGCACACTAATATTAGCTTTCATTATTAATTTAATTTTTGACAGTTCAACAACCTTCTTTGCGTTATTTACATTGTTGAGCAGACAAATATTTCGAAGATACGAAGCAAAGGATTAGCAATATATTTTAATATGATTCAAATTGTGATTGAAAGTGTGTTACGCCAATAGGGCGCTGAGGGCCCAAACGAGAGTAGTGCAGACTCTGGAGTGAACCCTACTCCCGTGGAATTAACATTTTTGGATGAGAAAAACACATCAAACAGCTGTCAAAATCGTGTTGTCATTCTTTCTTAGTTCGGGGCCTAAATTAATCTTATGTCCGTAGATGATACAGAGTATGAAACTTCCGTAACTTCGGCCGAGCCTACGGATTTCGTGCATAGGTCCTACCATAGGTGACACCGACAGTCCGGTCAATAAGTAAATACTGTTCGTCTGTGAACGCCCTAAGCTGGATACAGACGAGCTAGTAATATGCTATGCTAGCTAACATTATGTATTTCATATGAATATGTATGACCATACTGTGGATAAAATTTATTACTTTAAGAATTCGTTTTTTACTCGTCATTGTGGGAACTGAAGAAGTACAAAGATCGCTAGATTCTTATCATTATGCGAATTATTAGCGCTAGCGTGCTATATCGTGGTATGGGAATAGCCTCATGTCTATCTCTGTGTTTAATTTATTAACCATTTTGGGTAGGTATGAGGTAAATCTTTTGTGATCACGCGATGCAAACTCGTACTATTGATTTATTATTATAAATGTTACTACTAATCCTACTCAATACAAAATTATAAATGTGAATGTTTGGATGTTTGTTACTCAATTACGCAAAAACGGCTGAGCGGATTTGGATGAAATTTGGCACACTGATAGCTTATAACCTGGATTAACACATAGGATATATTCCGATATCCACGCGGGTGAAGCTATAGAGAAAAGCTAGTTAGGTTATATAGATCTTGCCTTTACTTTCGCCAGGTAAGCTAGATCATACATTTTGCAAAACCCATAAGTCAAAGAAAGTTGGTTGGCATTAAACGCACACTTTACGGTCTAATGCATATAATATTTAAAGAAACTAAGCTAAATATAATTTATGTTTGTTAATTTTAATTATAATACTCTAAAAGCCATAGATAAGGAAGCTGTAAAAATAATTTAACTACCGTTTCACGATATAGGTAATTAGTTAAGAAAATAATAACTTTGAAAACCGAATCCGTATTAGGAATAGTGATGTGTGTGATATTTAAGGCGACAGCGAAAGAATAGCCCGCGAAATTAAAATTTTCTTACGTTTTTGCAATTTGCAGGTCAGTATCAAATATTTGTTAGTGGCAAATATTTATTTATAGAATTATAATCATAAAAGTCATCAATACAACTCTCTAAGTTCATATTTCCCTATTGAAAAACTATTTCATGAAATCATAACATTAGAGGCCAATTCTAACTTAGGGAGTTATTTTTATTATGACAAACTATTTACACTAGGCACTAAATTAAAATAATAACTATTTAAATAAATACAAAAACAAAAGGATATTTAGGTAGGCGTCCAAGTACTCGTCCACATCGCTGTCATCCGGAAACGTACCCAGAAGACAAGTAGTTATTGTTGATCCTAATGATTACAATTCTGTAAAGCTGTAAGTATTTGTTAGGGTCGCGAATCATGTTTTAACCTCACACTGACAGGCAAATCGCAAAAATCGAAAGTAAATTAGAATTTCGCAAGCTACCTTAGCGCATCCCCCTTAAGGTTAAGGTTATAAAAGTTTATTTTCGTCTCACAAATGATATACCTTTCATAAACATAAACCATTCTGCCTGCGTTATTATATTTAAGTCTAGTCGCACGTGTGCGCTAGCCCCGGTTGAAAAGCAATTCCTACAACATAGCCCACGATCCGCAATTGTTATTGGGCCATTAACTGCGCACTAAGAATAGAAACGAATATTTTAATCATATTATATCTCGTACTCTCACCATTTTATGCTGCAAACGTATGGAGTTTCGAATGAATAGTCATTTCTAGATTTCTAAAGGCGTATTTATTGAAAATGGGTTAATAAATTAAAATTCGCTTTTATTACTAAGAAGCAGATAAATAATTATTTGTATTTTTTATACACAGTACTTACAGGTTTATTTGATTAAACTTTACGTTAAACTCGTTGAAATCTTTTGTTCCCGGACGCAAGGATCTATACGTGTGGTACAGCTTGGTCAAGTTCTTGTTGATTTATTGTCAAAAGCATAGTTGCTAAATAATATTTTAATATTTATTGAATAAAATATAAAAGGATTTCTCAGATATATGTTCATAAAACTTATAAAAAATATATCTGACTTTAACATCTGTAGGTAAGTATACCTATATAACGTTCCTAAGTAAAATGAGCGTATCTAAACCGGTCCCACCATCTCCACCATTGAACCAGACATGGAAGACGTCCAGAATGCCATAAAGGTTTAGGACTTGGTTTAAAAATAGAATTTTATCGCGACCATAAAATGGCGATTAAAAATCCAATGGCAGGTCGCTGCACCTGCGCCTGCGCGGACCGATTTTCCTCATTTGCCGCGACATTCTGCATAAGGATAATCGTTAAAGATTTTATTTCTTTCATTCATAACGTCCTATGGAAATATGAAGTGCCAGTGTGCCATGTTATTGTATTAAAACGATTTGATCGCTTCACTTGTCTAGAAAGAACACATGAACGGAACACGTTTTATAAGTGCTAGCAACCCTATTAGTATTAAAGTAATTGCTTCTATGCATTCCGCTATTCAGCTAATAATGTAATTACTAATTACGCGCATCATCTGCATGAGACAATTTTATCAGTCGTGTACTAATGAAGCTAATTATGCTGTCATTTATTTATTGTTGTGTTCCGATTCATGACAGGCAGCAGAGCTACCTTCAATCATGTTCTGAAATCGTACCTATATGTTTTCAAACGCCTAATATCTTTAGTGTCAGACAGTCCATAGTTTTATTAGCATAAGTATACACATAGCAAATAATCATAATTAGCCTATAATTAATTAGCCTGTTCTCACTACTCACACACACACACAGGATACAGGTCTCTCTGTGAGAGGAAGTAGGCCGTAATCCACCACGTGGGTCCAGCCGTTGGTGGATGTCACATGTTTTCGAATATTCCTTAGGGCATGCCGAAAATATATGCTGATGCAAATATTTTAACATTTCTAATTCCCCCACTCCTTACATTCCAGGCTTGTACGGAGTACTGTTCAGACGTAACAAAGAGGCTGCCTTCTCCAACTACCGTCTATGGGAGTCTGCCGGCTTCGTGATCGCTTATGCCTACTCCACCCACCTGTGTGCCCGGATGAAGCTTTACGTCATGATGGTCATGCTGCTCATTGGAGTCGCTGGCTACATCGTCGTTGAAATTTTACACAAGAGAAAGGTCAGTATCTAAAGACACATTTTTTGGGTTTTGTACCAAATTGAATAGAGAACTCTGTCTGTCTGTTTTATACCAAACCAAACTATGGCTATTACATCCCTGGATATAATTTCTCCCAATTTATATGGCTAATGAGTATGTGGTATAAAGATGATGAAAATGTAATAATTATTGCAAGTATGGCTTTCATTGCCTAATCGCTTTGAAAAGTTAGGTACTAGTATATTATAAAATTGCTGTGACTCGCAAAATGGAACAATAGTTATGTCCCGTTTTGATCTTGAGCCCGAATTATAACTAGGTAATAATACCTTTAGCACATACTAGAGAAGCTTGGTACAAGGCAGGAGGCCTAGTACTCAGCAGTGGAACAAGGCTGCCAATGATGATGAAGATAAATGCCTTTTATACAAAACGATCATTTACTTCTTATATTTTTTTTTCCTTTCTGATCTCCTTCCTCCGCGAGTACCTTAGAAGAGAAAATTAAATTGTCTTGTTTGTGTACTAATGTTCAAAACATATTGTAGTGGGCCGAAATTGCATTAACATAAGAATAGTCTTCTGTCAGCAGTGTTTATATATAACGTAAAATAAAAGAGCTGATTTGAATAATATTTTGGCCATAAATAAGGCTGTGTTAGGAACTCTTGCGTATCTTCACATTGTTGGAAATGTCGCACTTGTCTAAAGATCTACTCGATACATATAAAATATATATATTATTCGGCATTATCGCATATTGGTGCGCTCCGTAGAGATACGAGTCACTCCGACTGAAAGTCATGTTTCCCAAAATGTATTGCGTCGCATTTAACCAACTTGTACGCACGACATCGTATCAAGCTATACATTTCCAGCATAAGCTGGCTTCTCATTATATGCAAACCCTATACAATGCGAGGTCTGCGAAAACTGAAAATGTTTAGCTTGATGAGTCGACGTGTGTACCACCTCAGAACGGAACATACAATAACCCCTATTTCTTGTGTTGCACAGGCTCGCCGTCTGAAAGCCATCGCCGAGGACCCCGCTATCGCCGCCGAGGCCGCCAAGCAGCCCCCAGAAGAAGACGACGAGAAGGACGAAATTGATGATGAAATCATCATCACGCATCTATAAGCCATAGCCGACCATCAGCCGGGCACAGCCCTACCGTCGGCCTCCCAACTGCTCCAAACCGATGTCCAAATTCGAACAAGCCTCACCTTAGGCTACCCCACACGCACATACAAAATTTTGCCATACGTTTAGGTATGTACAAAATCACAATGACATCCATATTATAATCTCGAATGTAATTAGTGCTATTTATGTATCCAATAGTTAAGTTATTATAAGACGGAAGACGAGCGCAAAATCTAAAAGACTTTACAAGTACAAACATGAGGTGAAACCGGAAAACAGTTAATTGGTACTATTGTTGCTACTAACAACTGTAACGCGTGGCTAGACCCATATTTTAACCATTAAAATAACTATGAATCTCATTCAGCGTAGCACATTGAAGGTACAAATCCATTTATGGGAAGACAAAATAATCTCATAATGTTTATGTTCGTATCTAGGTATGCTGAAGTATTTCACGTTTTTAAGTACACAATATGGGCCTTTTATGTGTCATAAAAAGAAACTTTAATCATCATCTTTTGAATTAAATGCTATGCAGATATTTGAGAGGAAAATCTTTAGGATCGATTAATATGAAAAAGAAAACATCTAAGTGAAGGTGAACTCCAGTGTTCAGACGCCAGCAGGTCAAGCTACCCAAAACTGTCAAATTTTTCCAACCAACCTTGAACCTTAATGCTTTGGCGATAAAGTTGAAAATTTATTAAAGAAAATTTGACAGATTGTAGTAGCTTGATGTGTTGGCGTCTGTACATTTAGTTAAACATCTACAAAAACAAATTGTGTTTTCATTGTGAAATCACTGATCGTCGTGGTTCAGTACGTAAAAGTATTCCTACGTCTATTTACTTGTCAATTTCGTTTTTCATGTTTGCAACTGATTGTACGCACCACAATCTATTTTGTCCGTGTTTAGCGTCTCTCGACGGTTGTCTGACGACGGAGTCATTATTGGTTCCATTGGAGTAGGTAATGGTGGAACCATCTGCGTTTAGTTTTCTTTCGATAGTAATTAAAAGCATTTTCTTAACATTTGACTCCGTAGTCCTTAAGCTCTTTTTGTTCTATACCTATTTGGTTTCTACATCGATAGAAAATGGCTGCATCTCTGTGAACGAAAGGCGGTGCTAGTGCTTGCTTTATGTAATTATTCTTGACAATGGCAAAATACAAACAGAATGTGCTTAACACTATGTCGTAATGAGCAATTTAATGTAAAGGGAGTTCTAGCATTGTATTTTTATTCTACTGGTTTATTCATGCGTGCGGGGTTACGATACTTTTCTTCGTACGTTGCCCACCGCATCAAATATCTTGTTTTTTACCTAACTTAGTACACAGTAGTGAACAATTTATTGTTAATTGGTACAAGAAACTTCACACACTACAGATTGTTAACATATATTATACAGTATGCAATATTAAATGTTGTCTACCCTACTTCAAATTCGATGATTATAACAGGCACAACGTTGCTCAATTGTTTGAAGAAAATTACATTAATTCGAGTATTTATTTTGCTGAGATGTCAATAAATGGCGCAATATTTTGCTATTTCAAGTTACTCTCGATACTCTTTCTTTTGAAATAAAACTGCTGAGTATGGTTATGTTAAATTATTGAATTATTTTTTTTATTGGAACAGTAATCGTTATGCACTTAAGATGAACAGTATTAAAGGTTAATCAATATAGCGCCATTTAGGATAGACATCTAGTTTATTTATTTATATACCTACTTATCAGTTGACTTAGATTAAAATTATTATTAAATAATGTATTCAATGCGGATTATATCAACTATACAATTGTTAATATTATTGTTATTGTGTACACAATCAGACAGCTACATGTCGTGTATAGACAATTTGTTTCTTTGAAATTTATTTTAACTAAAACACACCTTTTGCGATAGATTTAGAAAGCGGTTGAAAAATCTGATCGTCAGGTAACTAGATCAAATGATTAATATTATTTTTAACTATAGTAATATTATACATACGTAGATAAATTAAGCTTTGTGTATACCTATCATATTAACGTTTAAAATTGTATGCGCACAGTGTGTCGGTGGAGGAAATTTTATTTTTTTCACATAGTCGCAATTTTAAACGTGATGACTTTTAAGTATTATGTATAGGTATATTATATAAGCATGGCTGCCTACAAGTACGTCTGCATGCTTCAATATTTATGTTAGATCTTAAAAAGTATTTATACATATAATATGCTATTAGGACCCCAACAGACCGAACTTACCTTGCAACTAATCCACACCGAGCTGCGATTGAACTATTATAAGAATTATTTCACATTTTTAAGAGAATTATTTTTTTAAATAATACTTCAAAGCATGACTCAAACTTTGCAATATTCTTAAGTTCATTCAGTTGCTTGGCAATTCTTTGGGCAAACAACTGAGCAAGAAAACGCTGTACCATATTGTCTGTTGAAGTACTAATTCATAGTGAACTATTTATTATCAGAATTACATCGGCATTAGGAAAATCCATGTTATGGTACAATTTCTAAGATTACCCTGTCTTTACTCATTTGTCCCGACACCACGTAGGCAAGGTTTTATAAAATAGGTAGGGTAACAAAACCACGTGATAAATTAACAGTAAAATGTAATTATATAAATAATATTATGTAAGCCTATATTAATGTAAATTAAAGTTTAATTAGTATTAGTTGTGTAAGGCTATTATAATAAATAAATATATTGCTCTATTTTTGAGATAACACATTTTTTTTTGTTTGAATAAGATATTATGTTACCTACTTTATTAATGATGTCATATGAGTTTGTGATGAAATAAACATAAAATTGTTTGGTCAATCTGATTTATTTACTCAAGAATTGGGACTTCCCCTTGAACATTGATAAAATACCTACCTACCTTGTTTACAATATAATCTACATTTAACAATATAAACTAAAAATAGTACGCACACAACCAGCCCCGGATCTAGGGGGGGCCAAGCCGGGGCCTATGTCCGGGCGGCAAGTTCAGAGGGCGGCCCAATTCACACTTTACAGACGAATGGACAACTCATCATTTACTTAACTTTGACCACGGAATAAATAATAGTACAAGTACAGAAATAAAATATGTATCCTACACGTTTGTCACAACCTAAACACACATAATTTTGTAAGTACATTTTAAGAAGACCAAACATATTTCTTCCTTCTCCTACAATCAACCATATAAAAGAGATTGGGCCTATGCCAGATTCAATAAAAGCAGCATGCCTGTAACTAGTGTTGGCAGGGGAGAATGGAAAAGAAAACGTGTTGCGCTGAACCCAAATAACATGGAACAAAGACAGGAAGGTTATGATTCCTGGGCTGTAAGTAGTGTTAAAGAAAAACCTCGTCCAAATCAACCTATAATTCCCACTGCTGGGACACAAGCCTCCTGTCTTTGAGAAGGAGTGGGCCGTAATCCACCACGCGGGCCCAGTGCTGGTTAGTAGAAGCCACATGTCATCGTATTTCTGGTTTTAAGGCATGACGGTTTCCTCACGATGTTTTGCTTCACTGTTTTGAGTGTAGTGGTGATGAAATTATTTACACAAAGTTTAACGCCTGTCTGGGTTCGAACTTACGACTTAGAACTCGAAAGTCGCGGCCGGTACCTCTGTTCACTGAAAAACGCTGTAACTGAACTAATATCAATTATCTTCATAGAGAATTAATCTAGTGTAGCTAGCGCCTAAACTTTAATAAACGCAAACTAACTTGCACTGAATTCGTAGGCGCTTGAAACTGAATATTCTGTCTGTATATATAATTTGTTTTTTTGCGAGTAGGTAACTAGAAAATAACATTCGGGTACCCATATCAAATTTCAAAAAATTAAAAACCATTTCAAATTTCTTAACCATTGACGTCTACTAGTAAAAAAGAATTTCTATCGTGACGGTATTATCGTGGCCGTATGAGAGATAAAATACGATATTCTTTAGGTACAATACTCATAATATAATATCAGAGTAGAGATAAAGAACATAAGCAACTTCTTCCCCAACCTTAGAATGGACCACCACACCATATCAGCTGCCTACGTGTCTGCTGATGAAGAATTAAATTAGTAAATAAAGAAAAAGGGTCTAGTCTTCAATGCACTGCTTTCTGAAGAGAATTATTCAAAACACTGCCCGGCTCTTATCATCGCAAAGTACCACCCAAGCAGCAACACTAGAAGAAACGCAAAAATAACATCAGTCCATATTAACAGAACTCTGTATACTACTCTGTATACTCTATTTTTAGGTGCATCGTCTTCACATATAATTATATAAATAATGTATGCAAAATATTGTAAAACAGTTTAAAAGAGTAACGGTGGAGTTTCTTGCCCATTCTTCTCCATACGAAAACTACCTTTTGGAAGGGGCGACTAGAATCAATTTTATTTTAATTTAATTTTTGACGTTCAAAAGTGCCTTTTATGTGCCTATTTGAAATAAATGGTTTGACTTTAACTTTGACTTTGACTTCTGCCTGGCCATCCATAACCACAATATAATATATAATATAATACATAATCCAATGTATGCGTAAAGTGACGTCACAACTGCTTTCTCTTTCAATATGCGCAGGTCGCGTATTGATTTTTCACGTGAAAGCTCCTCGGCGTTCTGTGCTTGCGGCGTTTTTGGTAGAAATTGTGGAAAGCTCATACGAATGACCCCGCTCGCCGGTTCTTCATGCTAGGATTTCAAAGGGTTACAGGTTCAGTCTTTACGAGTATTACCATTATCTTACGGCACGACCAGTTTTTGTTCCATATTAAATCGCAGTTTCAATCTTCGAAGCGGCAATTTTGTTTCTTATGTTTACTGGTTACAGTCAGCCTACTTCATTCCGTTGCTGAGTAGAAACCCCATGACTTTTTCTGCTAAAGTTATTTACGTTACATGGGTGTATTATTCTCATATATTTTTCCTTAATAAGTACCAACAAATAAAGGTTATCTTATATCCAAAAATATACAATTACCAACTAACTAATCAATATCACGTGTTATCTGATTGAGGCCTTACAAATATGAGGATTAACCAGCGAAAGTGAATATCTTAGATAAAATTACTTACATTACTTATTTATTAACACCGAGATAAGGACATTTTTGATACTCTAATCCTTACTAATATCGTTTAGCAGGTAGGAGAAAAGTTGAAGTAAACAATTTTATCGAATTATGATGCTGATGAAAGTACAAAGTTAGTCCACTTTGTAAAATTTCTACACATAACATTATCTCGCTTGATGAGAGAGATGTACCTATACTACAATCATATTTCGCCAGTTATGTTTAAGTCTCAAATAGGGCGAGCCTATTGCCATGAAGCGGGTGCTAATCCAGACTCCGGTCTGCTGCTGAGAAATTCCTGATATAAAAACCTAGTAATACTCGTACTTTACCCGACCTGGATATCAAAATCGTAGATTTCTAATGTTTCGAATATTTGTCATAGATCACCCGTAGTTCAGATAGCTTTAGGGATAGCCCATGCTGTGGCCTCATCACATGCTCGCGAGTCTCGTCACCCATCTCATCCTGTCTCGTCTCTCGTCTGATGTATATATCTGGTGTATTGTGTGTCTTTTAGTTTGTGCCAATCAAATGTATTTCCTTTCTTTTTCTTTTTCATCCCGAATACAGCTCGACTGCGATTCTGACACTGTAGCACTATAGCTTGCTTATAGTTAAACTGAGTTAATTTAAGAGAGCCATGGAGCATTCCATTCCTAAGGTCCAAACGCCCTTCGTGATTCGAAGGCTTACGAAAGTCTTATACCGGATATCGGAAAACGAATTATGCAATGGATTTGTTGAGTAGAACACCTGGCAAGGCGCAGTGGTGACAGGTGGATTAAGGCTGTAACCTAGTGGGCTACCAATAAAGACGACGTGTCCGACATTCAGCGGCGAGATGGGTGGACAACATTATTGCAGTCGCGGGTAGAACCTGGAAGAGGCTGACACAGGAGCGTGGGGATTGGCATAAGAAAAGAGAGGCCTATGCCCAGGGGCTGTAGTCTCGACATTCATAGCGATCGCTTTACGACCGAATTCGGTCGCAAAGTCCCGGATTGACAGGTGTAATGTATGGAGTGACAGGACTTTGCGACCGAATTCGGTCGTAAAGCGATTGCTATGAATGTCGAGACTGCAGCCCCAGAATGGGTGAAGTTGGGGTGTACATAATGGTGATGTTGAATAAATTTAGATCATCCAGCTGTACGCTACTGATGGCACCGATAACATGACCACTTAAGACTTCATGCGAAGGTGTCAGGGTAGTCCGCGATGCTCAAATTTTCTCACGTTTTTTACAATTTACAGGTCGGTATCAGGTTGTATGTTGACCTATATATGAATCGCGGCCGTAACAAATATTTATTTTAAATCTTTATAATCATAAAAATCATCAATAGAACTTATACATTACCCTATTGAATGACTATTTCATGAAATCATAACATTTGAGGCCAAATCTCACTCCAGGAGATTGCTGATTCTTCCTACCTTACACTGACCTGCCAATTGCAGAAAACGTAAGTAAATTTGAATTTCGCCGGCTACCTTAGCGCATCCCCCTTAAGCTAAACTAATAGGTACTTACTTACTTATTTAGGTCACAATAACAATTCCGCCCGCCAATACGAAGTTCGTGCTTCTGTGAGAGAAAAGATGAATTACGATGAGTGGCATCAGAACGAGTATACCCCATTTACGTGCGATTGGAGAGGCGTATGTCCAGCAGTGGACTGGTATGATAGGCTGTTGCTGAGGTGAGTTTCCTTATCTCAGCATTGGAATGTGCTGCTGTTGGTGAAAGCTTACTGCATCTGCAAACTGCAACATCATCATCATTCTTTTACCGTCGCAGCTTGTATTCTGCATCCATACTTCTCTATAAGGCGTCATAAATTGTACGCGTTGTAATGTGTTGTATTACGTAATTAAATAGGCTATTTTCCTAAAAAAATCTAATTAGTCCGTCAGTTAGATTATCAAAAAATATTGAACCCGTATTTTTGCTTTTGTCAATTATATAAAAAAATTATGAAGATATCGCCCGTTACAGTTCCACATGACGTCACTTGCTTGCGACACTTTTGCAAGCAAGTGACGTCACGACCCCCCACTCCCAAATTTTGATGCGCTTTATCTTTGCCATTTTTTGTTTGATTGACAAAAGAAAAAATACGTGTGCATTATTTTTCGATAATCTAAGTGACGGACTAAATATAATTATTTTTTTTTACCCAGGCAACTACCCTATTGTATCGTCAAAAAAAATACTTTCGGAAGGATAATCTGTGTTTGTCGTGCGTAAGTAGATTTAATTGTACCTAATGTCCCTGTCCCTGTCCACCTCCCTCTCAAGGGAGGTGTGGTGTGTGGATTTAGATGACTTTTGTGCACTTTAACGTCAGCATGTAGTTGCTATCTTTGAAAAACAAAACAAAAAAACATAATCAAAACAGATAGGTAATAAGAATCTTTTTAGAAACAAGCTTTACAATCGAGGCAGAAAGGGTGTGACAAAGAACTGAAATTACGACTAATAAGAGCAGAGAAGCAAGGCAGAAGAAGCCATGCTGTAGGTACTGAGCCCAAGTAAATTGAGATAAGGAGAAGAGAATGATGATGAGGAACGTCAGAATGGGATGGGCCCATAAAAGGGAATATTTTTATTCGATAGTTTACATCGAAAAAAAAATAATTTAAAAAAAGTAAAAATATATTCAACGCCAAAAAAGCAAATGAAAGTACGTAAAAATAAAAAAAATAGTCCACCCGATACGGGCACCGACGCCTCCCGTTTTGGCGCGCTTGGTCTAACATCATAGTCTATTGACAACGGACTAAATCGCAAACATTCCTTTATAACACATTTACATTTATTGATGTCATTAATTTTTACATCGCATTCGCCCTGACGCTATTCAAAAATTATTGCATTTTTGTGAATTACAAATATGAAATTGCAAAAATGTAAAATTATAATGAAAAATATTGGTGGAGGCATAACTCTGAAGTAATACAGTTTATTAAAAAAATATTTGTTTCATTATTTGGCCCTGTTTTAGATCACACGCATGATCTTTTTTTTTTTGGGAATGTCATCTCGCAGTTCAACCTAAACATGCATATTCCCTATTGTGTCATTATTTAGAAGTCTTAATCAAAAGCTTTGCAGCCTTCAAAGCTGTGTCTGCAATTTGTCAATGATCTTAGTTCGTAGTTTTACACTTTCGATCTCTACCTGAGAAGGAATTACTGAGTATATACTCCACTGTGAAGTCTGTTAAAAGAAAGGCTTGTAAATAATCAGCACAGCAGGTGCTGACGCAATACTACATTATTATTACGAACAACATAATCCGTAATATTTGTACAGCATTATGTGCTCTGCAGAATAAATATTTGGACCCCAAATTATTGTTGACAAGCATGGTGTCACTACGGCTATGTTTTTCAGCAGTTGGTTTCCTGACCATGATAACTAGCAGAAAATACATCCCACCTGGTTCCTGAATTTAATATAAGTAATGTTTGCAACGTGTCGTCTAATTTAAAAATTATATTAGAACATAAGGTACTTACGCACAATTGCGGCGATAAGTCCCCTCTTTGAGGAGTGGCTAGAGAGGCGCCACGGCACCCTCACTTTCCGCCTGACGCAGGTCCTCACCGGACACGGTTGTTTCGGGAGGTTCCTGTTCAGGATAAAGCGGGAGGAAACGCCAGGGTGTCACCACTGTGTGGATCGCCCGGAGGACACGGTGGAGCATACGGTGGAGGTCTGCCCGATTTGGGCGGGGCCCCGCCGTGTCCTCGTGGCGGCGATCGGCGGCGGCGACCTCTCGCGTCCGGCCCTGGGCCAGGCCATGGTACGGAGCGAGAGTGAATGGGAGGCCGTCGCCTCCTTCTGCGAAGCAGTAATTCTCGCGAAGGAGGAGGTGGAGCACGTGAGGGAGAGGCAATTTCTGCACCCTCACGCGCCTAGCCGCCGCAGGAGACGCCCTGGACGGGAGTCAACAGCGGACTCCCGTCCACCGTAGGCGCGGGCTTGCGGGCGGCGAGATATGGGCAGCTCGCCGCCCGGTAAGGACCAGGCCCGGGTCGACGGCGCGTTGTGTTCCACGCGCGCCTCAAAGAGATGTCAGCACGAACTGACGGGGTCCGCTAGGGCCGATGCCGCCGGGGCTGCGGGTTGTTCGAAAGAGTTACCGTGGCCCCTGGCACACCTGGCAACTGAAGGAACACGGGTGGGTTTTAGTCAGTAAAAGTCTGACACGCCCTTCCGCTCAGCGCAGAGCGGGAGAGGTCATTAATTTGATGATTTCCCACCCAAAAAAAAAAAATAGGTACTTTTATACTCCGTATAATTATCTTATTAGAATAAGTACCTATTAGTAGTACAGTAGCAGCATTAGTAGTAGTACAGTACTAATCATGTAAAATTAATTTGCATGCCCTAAACAGGCAAAATATGGACTGTACATTAAACCACCAACTTTTACATCTGGTAACACCTTTATTTTCTGCAAATAAATGATTCCTATTCTTATTTTCAATTTACTCCCTGCAATAATTATTATCTAAGTATATGAGTTGTACGTATCGTGTAGCAATAAGCGACTACTTATGACCAAGTTAATATGAAAATTCGTCGTGTCTGAAGTGACATACACGAAAATTGGAAGTAGGTAGGTTGGTAGTAGATTGGTAGTACGTAAGTACGTACTATGGCTTTTCGGTGTAAAACTTTGAAAGTCACAACGTGACCTTCTCGCTAGTGTTTATGTTTTTCTACGTCACTGTACAATGTTTCAATAATCTGTGAATCCAGTTAGTAATTTACTCAAAAAGTGAAGGACACCTGCACTTACTGCCACATCTCAAAAATCCAACCTGTATAATATTTATGTATGTATATGACGACGCATCAAGTGGCGCTGTCCTATTTTGTGTCGAAGTTACTGGAACCACCTACAAGGTCGCTAAGAGTGACACTAGCTGGTGACAATCACTCTAGCAGATTGTCGCATCGATGGTTGCGTGGCGAATGTCTTCGGATGACAGAAGATGATGTGTGGGGTCAGGGTTTCATACCACGTCCACGACGAACTGCTATATCCCGGCACAATCCTGTTGATATTGAAGCAACTGAAATGCTGAACCACTAATACGATGACCATTTTTAAATTGACGGACTCACTTTTGAGCATTATGTGGACAATAGTGGCCCAGTGGTAACATCCCCCGGCTTACCAGTTTGTAGGTCGTGGGGTCGAACCCAGGTACCTGCTTTACTTTGTGTAATCTATTTAATCGCAAAACTATTAAGAAAAACATCGTGAGGAAACCTGCATGTCCTAGAACCAAAATTTCGAAGACATGTGACATCTACCAACCCGCACTGGCCCCGCGTGTTTGATAACGGCCTGTATCCCAGCAGTGGGAACATTATAGGCTGATCATGACGAGGCGCAAGGACAGCCCACTCGCTTTAAGCTCACTGCACTTATTTAAGTTTTCACCGTGCGATTTTTACAGAATAGACCGGCGGATGATGTTTGTCCAGTTTGTCACCTTCTGATGGCCGAGCACTATTTTACCTCATGTCCTAACATGAGGTAAAATGAGGTACATAAGTGAAGATGCGGTCGGTCGATGATAGAGCACATTTGCCTAGAAGTAACTTATTTGACCTACTGTTACTTTTACCTGTTACTTTTTTTACTCGAGATACGAAAGCCCCAAGGTTAAACCCCAAGGCTATAGGGAAAAAGTCTCTGGCAGGGATTTCCACTGCTTAAGCTGTACGCAGTTCTGAACTGGTATCCGGTTATGCCACATTTTGGAACAAGTAATAGATATGTAAATTCGTATTCAAAAGTCAAATGACCTAGTCGTCGAATGTGATGAGGTGGAATTCAGACAAACAAGTGGCTAAGAAATAAATAAAAAATTATGTAATATGTCTTCGAAAAAAAAAAAATCAATTAAATGTTTTATGTTTCTAATAATTTATTAATGTTCTATGCAATATTTTTAACTCTGATAGAGGATATTGGGTATTGTTTAAGTCTGTTAGCTTGTTATTTAATTTTTAACTAAAATTATATCACTAAACTGTAATTTTGTGTGCCTACCTACTTATTTGATATTTGTACGCCGTTGACGGCAAAACATAGAGATCTCTGTAAGTACCTATTCAATTTCAAACCTATGTTTACACGCCTATGATTAACAATTAAAAAAATTGACTTAGACTTCGTTTTCTTATTCTGCAATAGTTCTACACCAACGGGGGTTCATGAATTGTCGGTTTGTGCCTCATTTCATTCAAAACAACGAACAGCAGGGTAATTACGTAAAACACTAACAGTAGTAATGGCTTTCATTTTGACAGTTCAGCCAAATTCATTGCGTTATTTACCTTGTTGAGCAGACAAATTTTTCGAACATATGAAGCAATGGATTAGCAATATCCTTCAAAATTATTAATTGTGCCTCTGCGAGTTGGCTTCGGCCCCTCGTACAATAGTAAATTTTCCAGTAGTATTTAAAAATGATTCATGCGTTAAATATTATTTTATCTATTATTAAAGGTATGTCCCCGTGCAAATCGTTAAAATGTGGGTCGTGGACGATAACAAAATTTGTCACAATATTTTTAATCAGCATTAGCCATATATTAGCGGGTACTTCCAATAATGTTAATATCTGTAATATATAATCTTATCTATATATTATTAACTTATGGTACTATTTATACGTACCTATGTCTATTATCAACGAGGCTCACGTAGGCAGTAGGCGCGTAGGTAGTGAAAGTGCATCAACTCAATTTTACAGATAGCGCGGAAACTAGGCCTTTTTTTTGGGTGGGAAATTATCACGAACGGCGAGCTACCCATTGGCCGCCGTCCGCAAGCCCACGCCTACGATGGCCGAGAATCGGCTCTCGATTCTCGAATCCTAGAGCGTCTTCTGCGGAGATTGCCGCTTCCTCACGCGCTCCGCCCCTCCTTCGCAAAGGAGTTGACGGCTTCCCATGCACTCTCGCTCCATACCGTGGCCTGGACCAAGGCTGGACGCGTGAGATCCACGCTACGACGACGCTTCGGTGCTCCGCCCAAGCCGGGCAGGCCTCCAACGTATGCTCCACCGTGTCCTCCGGGCGATCCACACAGTGATGACACCCTGGCGTTTCCTCCCGCCTTATCCTGAACAGGAACCTCCCGAAACAACCGCATCCGGTGAAGACCTGCGTTAGGCGGAAGTTAGGAACCTAGGTCTTTTACATCAATTTGATACATTGATGAAAAATGAATTTCCTGCATTTATTCAAGAGTAGGTATTATTAGAGAGCAGTGGCGGTCGTGAGTCCGAACCAACCCAGGCACTTTTCTTTGTGTATTTAATTTCATCACTATTGCTCTCAAAACGATGAAGGAAAACATCGTGAGGAAACGGGCATGTCCTAGGACCAAATATTCGAGGAGATGTGATATCCACCAACCCGCATTGGGTCCGCGTGATGGATTACGGCCCACTCCCTCTCACAAAGAGGAGGTCTTCCAGCAGAAGGAGCGTTACAGCCTGATCATGACTCAAGAGCATTGTTAAAGGTTAAACGTTTAGTCTCTAGCCGAATACTGGATACCAGATATTCGGCCGCTCTATAAACCGGATAGCAGGTTATCCAGCTAAGCATAACTTGATCGGAGCGAGCCCATAGAGGCGGGGCTCGTTCGAACGATCAGGCGGATTCGCATATCGTCGTTCTGTAGATAAACCGAAGGAATGATATTTTTATTGATTGACTGTTAGATTAAATTGTTTGTTCACCTTTGAGATTTTTTTGTTAATGTTTACTTAATACTAGAGATGCGCCGAATAGTGGTTTCACCGAATAACTGAATGTCGAATAATATTCGGTTAAGTAATTACCGAACCGAATATGCTGCCGGATAATTCGGTTCCCCGTTCCATAGTTTAGCTTTTGACAGATAGAGCTGAAAACTTGGTCTTCTTGCATCATAATGTACCGCTGCTTGATTATTAATATTAAATTTTAATTACAAATATTCTTGATTTATCTATGTTTAAATTTATTAGTGCCATAGTTGAGGAAAGAACATTCATTATGCATTAGTAAACCTTTCCTATTACAATGTAATTGTAATTTGCTAGTGGGATTTTTGCAATTAAAATGACTGTTCTTTTAAGATACTTGATTTTATGTAACTATCAATTCTAGGTTATATTAGATTACATGTGTTTAATTATATTGTAGCGGTATCTACAACGCCACATGCGAACAACGCGTCATACTGACGTCACGCAAATCCTGCATCTCGCAAGCAGAGTTTACCGCGCAATTAGCATAGATACAATTTGCCAACATCAATCGTTGGGCAATTGCCCGCTAGACAAAACACCCGTCTGGTTGGAGGATCCTCCCTTTTCTATGGAGGTTGAGTGAACTTTACACCCTGCCCTCATACCTCTATACTGGTGACCCCGGACATGAACGTCAGCGCAGCCTTCGTGCAAACACTTCAGCGTGACGTCATCATCATCACTCCCGCAAGCTTTAGCGGCGAGTCACCCAGCCAGCCAGCATCCACGGCTTCAACGGGTATCCTGACCACCAGCATGCAGCATCCGCGCATACCTGGTCATCACCCTCAGCCTCATCAGCAACCTCGGCACAGCACACTGCACTTTCGGCCGGTCAACAAGAAGAGCTTCCTCTCCTGGTCGACGCAGCAGCCAGCCTCAACCCGGCGCTGTACATCCGACGCACTGGAATATAACGCAGCGCCACCCCGACTCACTGGGGACAACTCCGCAGACAGTTCCGACTCACCGTGAACTATGCGGCAACCGGTTCCGACTCACTGGAACCTCAGCTGGCCTGGCAAGCATCGCAAGATGCAAGACTCAGTCCACTATCGACCTCCGGTCTCCGGAGGGGAGTGATGTAGCGGTATCTACAACGCCACATGCGAACAACGCGTCATACTGACGTCACGCAAATCCTGCATCTCGCAAGCAGAGTTTACCGCGCAATTAGCATAGATACAATTTCCCAACATCAATCGTTGGGCCCGCTAGACAAAACACCCGTCTGGTTGGAGGATCCTCCCTTTTCTATGGAGGTTGAGTGAACTTTACACCCTGTTCCTCATACCTCTATAATATTTTTGTTTGAGTACCTTACAATAAACGATTTCTAATCAGTATTATTGTTAGAATATAGGATTCCTTTAATGTATTTTGCCCTAAAGGCTGATTTACAATGATCAATCAAACCGAATACATTCGGAATTTCAACCGAATGATTCGGCCGAATACGAATACGTCAAATTCTGCCGAATACGCCGAATACCGAATATAAAACGAATATTCGACGCATCTCTACTTAATACCTATTTAAGTTTTGCATATCCGGCGAGATTGTATACAATTCATCTCTACTTTAGCACTTTACGCAGAGAGCGTAAAGTTTTTGCCTGTGGAATTCCGAAAACCACACGGTGTTTTTCATACTATCTCTAGCAGGGGTTCTAACCCCCGGTAGGTAAATACCTACTGGGGTGAGAACCGGACAGAGAGAGAACAGGAGAGTGGGTTTAACGTCTGGTGGGCAAATACCTAGCAGACGTTAAATCCACTCTCCTGTTGTGTTTTAGCACTTAGGTCTGTACTGTAAGCTATCTGCGAGCACACGGTACCAGGATGAATAAATTAAGCGAAGGTTTGTCGAGTAACTTTCATAATTATTCCTATAAATCATATCATAAAAAATGGACTTACGTTAGGCCGAAACTCGAAATCCCTAATAACTTTGTATATTTGACAGATTTACTTTTAATTCAACTCAGTTTCCTGGACTATCTCATAACATAGCTCAGGAATATTAGTTGAATTAAAGGTAAATCTGTACGATATTATATCGTTTTAGGGGTAGCGTTCTTTGGAGATAACGTTACTCAGGATAGCGTTCGTTCGGGATAACTTGATTCGGGATAGCGATCATTCGAGATAGCGTGATTCGGGATAGCGTTCATTCGGGATAAAAATATTCGGAATTTCGAGTTTCGGCCTAACGTATAAGAGTAAAAAAATAATAGGTAATTTTTTTATGAAATGAGTTCGCTTGTCAGTTAAACTGACTTCTTCTGTCATTTCTTCTATTCTATATACAAATCAATGTTTGTCTCGTATTTTGTCATCTACGTACTTATAACGGACTCGCGGAGTTTGCATTCCACAACCATGTCATGTTACAGCCTCTACAATACCTTTATTAAGTAATTAATGACGTATGAGTCTTTGGCAAAATAAACTGTGCAAACAGATCGACAATTTACCTATACCTACCCATCAGAAAATATTGACCAAAACCGGTGAAAACCGGTTTGTATTAATTATAATATGAAGTCTTATCCTCACCCCGACTGAACAGGTCGATCTTCCAAAAAGATAGCATACAATACCTATTTGCTTTAGTTGGCATAAGCAAGTTACTCATCGATTACCTAAATACAAAATAAACTGTACAAACAGCGCCCTTTTGCGTCATATTCGACGATTTACCTAAAATTTTCTGTACCTATGTATAGGCAAATATCGTTGACAACTGGTCAAAACCGGTACTTATTATGCTGTCAACACGATAACAAGAACTTCCAAAAAGATATCATAAGTAGGTTCTTGCAAATAAATTAGAGATATTTATGTGATTAGGATATATTTTTGTTCGTCATACAGAAGGATTAGATTATAATAGAATAGTCCTTATTAAGTAAACCATAAATATTACAGATATAAATGTATAAATTTTTCAAGGGGTAACACAATGGGCGGTCTAAAAGCTATCTTTTAAAGACAACCTTTTGATGGATTAGGAGAGAAAGGAGAGACAATACTGCAGGTAGTCTGTGGTAGATCCCATTTACACATGTAAGGATTTCCGGTGTGGTGGGTGGGTGGATAAATCACGAGTAACCAGTTCTCCCCAAGTAGCTAAGTAGATATGCTTAGACCAGATCTTTCCGTCTGTTAATCACTCTACGACCTCAAACCCATTTATTTAAAGAACAAGATTTTCCCACAATTTGGGGCAGTGGGTAAGTAATAACAGCCGAAGATGTAAGTCCGTTGATGGATGACCATCCAATATATATTGACACTCCTAGTCTGTGCCTCGGAAAGCACGTTAAGCCGTTGGTCCCGGCTGTCATTCGTAGATCTTTGACAGCAGTTACGGGTGCTCAGAAGCCTGAAAGCCTGACAACTAGTCTAACCAAGAGGTGTCGTGTTATCCAGTAACTGGGTGGTGGCAGTCAGACAGGATGTTGCTCCATGTAGAATACTGGTATTCAGCTATACCCATGTTAAGACTGAAAGCTGACCCCAATATAGGCTCGTCAGATAATGGTTTTCACACAATTTCCCTATAGCAATTTACTGGAACACTAAATCATTCATCACTATATATCCAACAGTAAAGTTACGTACGCGCTGATAGTTGGTAGGTTTGCTTAGTGCCTAGCGCCTAGTGACTGTAATTCTTCAATACACGCTAGGCGACTAGCGAAGGCGCCTAGCGCGTAGTGCGGCCGGTTGCAAAAATTCTAGAGCGTTCGTTTCACTTCGCTACTCGCAAAGTGACTCACTAGGATCTAGCCGCTAAGCAAGCCACCCGTCAGTGCGTACGTAGCCTAAAAGTTTAGAGACGGTGTGGATGATACGATATCTTATAACTCACAGTAAGCCATTAATTAAGCTTTGTCTACAACCATCTATGAATTTAGATCTAAATTCCGCTCGAAGAACCTTATTACAATCAAAGTCATCACACTAAGTTACATATCCAGTTTCCTAGTCCCTCAGGAAACACTCTCAACAGCTTTTCATTCGACAAAGTTAATCAAAATTCGTCCTAAACCTAGTTTTCATTCAGAGAACTTGTGTATTTGTACAAGCTATATTTTATTATATCTTCAATAGTTCAGACTAGCTAGATAAGCACCGGTTGGTAAGTAATACATGCGACAGTAACCGGTCATTGATCAATCAATTTAACCTTACGGTTAAGTCAACAGTCTTACCAACATAAGCATAGTCTGCCTATGTACCACTACTGTACATCTGCTGCCTTTTCTCAACTATGTTGGGATCGACTTCCAATCTAACCAGATGCAGCTGCATACCAGTATTTTACATGGAGCGACTGCTTATTTAACCTCCACAACCCAGTTACTGTGTAATACGAAACCCCCTGGTAAGACTTGTTGTAAGACTACCCGTTACGACTGTCAAAGATCTAGAAATGACAGCCGGGGCCAACGACTTAACGTGCCATCTCGAACGAACCGTGCAGCTGTTATTAGCCACGAGCCAGTACCACTACAGTGCCCGTATGGAGTTTAAATAAATTAGTTAATAAATCCGAGGCACCGGGTATCACACCGCCAACTTCCAAACGCGCCTGATCTCTCTCCGGTCGTGTCGGATTGCAGTGTCATCGGATAATGAAAGTGACAGAAAAGAGAGTTGACCTGAGTCTGCGCACACACTTGTGCACTATAATATGTAGCGGATACTAGCTTTCGGAGCGGGAGCCGAAGGCTAGTCTCCGGTGAGTTTTACCGCCATAGCGAAAATACGGTCTAAAGCACATTTTTTTATTAAAGAAATAAATAAGCGTTTTGGCTTATTTACTGAGCGAGCAGTTGAACTCCTCATTGTAAAAGACTTCGTTGAACGTCACACTGTCGGCACATTCGATTCGGCAGTATTTGTTGAACAATAAAGCCGACCCGAAACACACATGCGGCTAACGCCGTTCAACATCTATCCTCGGAGAATCGTCGGCTGTTCGGGTCGGCTCAGCACAACTTGAGTTAGGCCGATTATTATATATGAACCGATTATTTTTCTTCGACAAAAGGAGAAAAACATCAATTATATATAAGGTATATATAAGTATATAAAAACATTTGATATTATATTTTTGTTATTACTTAGCTATAATACATACCTATATAGCTACCAATATCCGTCCTTATAATCTCATTTACCTCGAATGATTGATAGACAATTACAATGATTGGTTCTATATAGTATATAGTTTCCATACGTATTTTTGCTTGAGATCATAAAATTAAACGAAGCTTAACGACAGCGGATTATTAACGCTTGGTTTACTATCTAAATTGCTTAGAGCGTTTCTTTCATCCACTTAAGTAAGATTGCTGGTCATCATTCTCCGGATCTCAATTATTTGGGAATTATTTGGGATTTTACAATTAATTTATTTGGGATTTGCCAATTTATTTGGGATCGGCGAAACATGATTGTTTTGTTGTTTGTATCTAGTTTTAAATAACAAGTAAGGAGCAGGCGTATTGTCTTTAACCTAAAGCAATCATGGGTAAGTACCTAATTCAAATCATATTTCAACTTAGACGCCAACAACGATAAGCATTATTCAAATCGTTTATCCTAATCAATAATAACAACGATATTGATCATAATTATGTTTACATATCTCTACCTCAGGCACACACTGATATGGCACTCAAAAACAGCTTAACACGCACCAACATTGCGCAGACGCGACATTAACGTCGCAAGTTTCTAGTGGCGTAACGTGGGCGCTGCGCAGACGTTGGAGAAGCGCCAACGCTCGTAAAACGCCAGTAGGATAGCGGCCTTCCATCAACCACTCACACACTCACACGAACAATTTCGTATTTTTCTTTGAGCCCACGACCTGACAATATTGTTATTTCTGCCTATTGTGGTGAGAAATAAAATAATTTATTATTTTCCTTTATTTCATTACATACCTACATACACATAAATTATATTTTTAAATATTAGAATATAAAAACGTTTATCATTATGCACTTAGTATTAAAACAGCACACCATGCTTGCCTACAATGCCGACAACACTAACAAGAGACGGAATGATCTATTATGCATGTCTAATGCAGCCTCAAAACATGTCTTTGTAGAAAGATTTATAACATTCTTAGGTCCATTCCTGTACAATAGATTAATAGAAAACTAAGTATCTATAAACTAAATTACTATAGCTGTCAAAAAATTATACTTAATTATTTACTAGCCAACAATTATGCACAAACAGAATACCTACTTATTGTCTGCAAATAAAACTGCTAACACAGTATTTTACTTTTATTTACCTAAGTTTTAATTCAGTTTTTACGTTATACGCTAATGTTAATTTACTATATTAAGTATGTATACATGCACTTTTTAGCCCGAAGCACAGGTTCAACCTAGTTTAGGCAAATTTGCAACTGTGCGCTATTTTTAATTGTTAAGGTAATCACTGTAAAATGTGTTCCTTTTTTCTAAATAAACGATTTATAATTAATATTATTATTTCGTTTATTCATTTAATTGTCTTATATTATTACATTTTTAAATATTAGTAATAGGGGTTAAAGTATGAAATTGCCGTTTTATTGTAATAGGTACTTCGAATTAACATAGAACCTTCATGGTTTGAGATTTTTGAGTGAAACTTTTTTCACATGGTACCTATGAAGTTTTTCTTTTAAAAAATGTGCAACATTCGATTATCAACTTTTAGTTTTTTTTTATTCAGCTTAGACAAGAAAGATGGATACTTCGAAAATTCGAGTTATTTTTGAATACAAGTTCCGACGGGGAACTAACGCGGCAGAAACAGCTCGCAATATCAATGTTGCGTTTGGAGAGGGGACTGCTAATGAACGCACCATGCGATTTTGGTTTAAACGCTTTGGTGATGGAAAGTTTAATTTGAAGAACGAACCACGTGGAAGACCGCCCACACAGGTGAATAACAATGAATTGAAAGAGATGGTGGAAGCTGATCCGAGCCAAACTACCCAGGAATTAGCGGCATGGTTTAACGTTACCTTACCAACAATATTGACTCATTTGCGTCAAAACAATAAAATAAAAAAATATGAGAAATGGGTGCCTCATGATTTGACTGATCTGCAGAAAGAAACGCGTGTTGGAACTTGTGTTGCCTTGTTGAATCGATACAGAAATGAAGGAATATTGGATCGAATTGTGACATGTGATGAAAAGTGGATTCTTTACGATAACCGTAAGCGAAAAATGCAATGGCTGACCCCAGGTCAAACGCCGCAACAGTGTCCTAAAGCAAAGATTACCAATAAAAAGGTAATGGTAATTGTTTGGTGGTCTCAGCATGGTGTTATTCACTATAGCTTTCTCCGATCTGGTCAAGCAATAACGGCAGATGTCTACTGTGCCGAACTCCGAATAATAATAGCAAAACTAGCAGTGAAACAGCCCCGACTCATGAATCGATCTTCACCATTATTGCTCCATGATAACGCGAGACCTCATACAGCACGAGAAACCGTTTTAATTCTACAGGAACTGCAATTAGAAACCATTCGTCACCCTCCGTATTCGCCAGACCTTGCTCCAACGGACTACCATTTTTTTCGTGATTTGGACAATTTTCTACGTGATAAAAAGTTTTCTTCTCAGGAGGCAGTACAAAATGCTTTCACACAGTTTGTCGAATCTAGATCACGAGAGTTCTATCGCAAAGGCATAAATGACCTTCCTATTAGATGGCAGCAATGTATAGATAATAATGGTAATTATTTTGATTAAATAAATATGTTAAATTAAAAAAAAAACGAATTTCAATTTTTCAGTACAAATCGGCAATTTCATACTTTAACCCCTAATATAAAAACAAAAAAACACATTTAAAAATATAAAAAAATAGTGATCCACCGGTGTCGGGAGCAAGGTCCAAGCTACCGGTGGTTAGGGCTCCAGAGATAGAAACCTCCTCACAATGCGAGCCGTATCGAGGAGTACTGCCTTCTGAATCAGACCCTTGATCTAACCGCCTAACGAGAGCCTCGATAGATGAATATTATATTATTATTATTATTTAAAAATATAGCCCACCGGTATCGGGAACGGGAATTATTACACATAATTTATTATTATTATTAAAAATAGGAAGGCTTTTTAAGTAATAGACAAAATCAAACTGATCGCTAATTTATTAAAATATTTTTAATTTTTTTATGAAATTGATTTTTATTGTGTGTCACTTTGCAAGAAGTGTCACAAGGTGTCATTTTGCATCCTCGTCAAATTCAAGGAGGTAACAATGCTACTGATTCTCGACACGAATCAATAATTAAATAAGTAGGTTTGTTTTTTGTTTTCTAATTTTCTCATGTAACCGCCTAGCTTCAAAAACTATAGCCTCGTGTAACCTCCTAGCCTCAAAAGATAGCCTTGTTCAACCGCCTAGCCTCAAAAGCGAGCCTCGTTCAACCGCCTAGACTTACAAACTAGCCTCGTGTAACCGCCTAGCTTCAAAAACTATAGCCTCGCTTCAAAAACAAGCCTCGTGTAACCACCTAGCTTAAAAAACTAGCCTCGTGTAACTGCCTAACTTAAAAAGTTAGCCTCATGTAACCCGGACAGTTACACGAGGCTAGTGGTTTAAACTAGAATAGCAGCATAGTTCTACTAAGCTTGCAAGATAAACTCTCTGGCTTCGTGTTTATAGAACTATTCTCATTCGTAGGCTACTAATCTAGTGAGAAACTTGTGAGATTTTCATCACCATCAGCCTATAGCAGTCCAGTGCTGGACATAGACCGCTCCTTGCACGCCATTCAACTCGATTTTCGGCAACTCCCATCCAGCTGCTACCAGCCATCCTGCGAAGATCGTCGCTCCACCTAGCCTGAGGGCGTCCCATCTTACGTTTACCGATTCGCGGTCTCCACTCAAGAACACGTCTACCCAACGGTCATCGGTTCTACGGCTACTATGGCCGGCCCATCGCCACTTCAACTTGCTTATTCTGTGAGCAGTGTTGAAAACTTTGATCTCTAGTTTTTCGTTAATAGATAATTCTATTGCTTTCAACTGCGGCATTCAAAATGCGAAAAACCGCGTATTTGGTCGCCATACACATATTCAATACCTAACTCAACCTGCCGCAAACCTCATTCTGGTCATAGGCCTCTCAACCCTGGTTTTTCTCTTTCCCTATATAATCTTTTGGCTAAATTTTTAATATTTATTAGATAAAGCTTACAAAAACCCAGAAATATCAGATTTTCTGACTTTCCTAAATTGTTATTGTCAAAAAATTCTCACTCCAACTACTTATCAGAGACAAATATCAGAATTTAATTGAATACAGTACAACTTTTTATCTTCCTGTTATCTCTTATCGTATCAAAACATACAATATGGTGGGCATTAATCAGTTTTTTTGCAATATTTTATAAGTAGGTGATGAAGATAACAAAGGTTGTTTTTAAAATTGATGGCTGTTCCACTTTACATAAGCTTTACCGGTACTGTTTTTAAAGGACAAAAGGCCAATTCCCGTAATTAAAATCGTTCAAAATCTAGTTGTAAACTCATCTCAGCGACAATCAATGTCAAAGACTTGTAAAAAACGAAATGTCAAAGACTTGTACTGTGTGTAAGAAAATTAAACGTATTTTTAACAGATTGAGACTGCGATCAGACTGTGAACGTTCTTAGAATTAAGAGGATTGCCCCTCTGGATATAAAATCCTGTTTATAGTCCACTGTTGAACTGAGGCCTCTTCTAAGGTGCACCACGCCACATGAGCCGGTTCTTTGCCCTCTGTGTCCAGTCTACCCCAGCCTTCCAGTCTTTGCTTTCTAACTTGGGGATGCTCCACATTACGTTTCTGACCCACTATCTCCACTCAAGGAGCCGTCGGTCCTTCAATAGACATGGCTGGCTTACTGCCTAGAGCTACATTAGGATTAGTCCGGACACTTATCCTAAAAGCTCATTTAGTCCTAAAATGTAATTTTGCGTTATTCCCAGTCATTGAGACGTGAAGGTCTGATAACAGTCGTTCTGTAAAACGTATAAAAATATTCTGCTGCTTAGCTTGCATAACCAGCGCCTTGCATAACAGGCCTCCTCTTTCTGTGAGAAGAAGTGGGTGAGTCATAATCCACCACGTGGGCTTATTGCGGGTTTATGGATGTTCCATCTCTTCGATTTTCTCGTTCTTGGACATGCCGGTTTCCTCACGATGTTTTTCATCACCGTTTTGAGAGCAGTGGTGATGAAATAATTTACTCAAAGTAAAGTGCCTGCTTGGGTTCGAACTCATACAACTTGTAAGTCGCGTACATTACCATCGGACCACCACTGCTCATAACTTGTACCTAACTGACGAAAAGTAAAAATAAATGGAAATTAAGACTAAAGTTTATCTTGGAGTACTTCATACTTATTAGAAGAGCTTCGAAAATGCTAGAATTAATGTAGCTATGTACCGATAATATCAAAATAATGATAATTAATGTAGCTAGGTACCGATAATATCAAAATAATGATAATTATCTGTTTCTACGCTTCGTAAGTACCTAAGTTAAAATACATTACTATGAAAATATTAGTGGCGTACACAATATTATTTATTAGTATACTATATTTTAAAGGTAAATAATGTGATAACGTGATAAAATGGATGGAAAACAACGGTAATTTGCAGTTTTTTTCTGTGGAGGTGTAACATGATCTAGGTACAGCCAGCCTCAAAAAACGTATATATTATATAGCTCAGACGATCGAATTCTTGCCTATTCATAAATACAAGTCGGTCTTCAAATTGGGTTCCATAATAGTGTATCAATGTGTAGCTACAGTTAGGTAACTAGAGTCCGCGCAAACTAAGTCTCGGTCAAAATCGGAAATAATCGTTAGCCACCATCTCGACGTTTATACCAAGTGTCAAGAGTGTGCTGTGTTCCGTGTTTTCCGAAGTAAATATTTGCCATCATTATGCCGAATGTGATAACAAGTGCTGGTAGACTTGAAGTACAAACACCCGCGCAGACTTGGCTGGCGCGCACTCTAATCTATATCCATACTAATAATAAATACATGAAATTATTTACTTATAATAATATAACTGAAGAGTTCGTTTGGTTTAACGCGCTAATCTCTGGAACTACCAGTCGAATTTGAAAAAATCTTTTTGCGTTTGATAGCCTTGAGGAAGGCACACTTAGAAGCAGAGCAAAAGTCAGATAAAAGGACAAGCGAAACGAAGAGTTAGCACGGACAGATGATTCGATGCGACACTGGTGGGTTGGGGCAGCAAGAAATTTCACGCCGACGAAGTCGCGGGCAGAACCAATGTGTATAAATGTCGTGCCTAACATTGTTACAATAAAATGGAACAGCAACATCCTTGTTCCAACAATATGAATTCTTGTTCTTGTCAATAGGCGGTTCACCTAGCTAGGGACCGTCTCACACTACGCTTGCCGATACGCGGCCTCCACTCCAGGACTCGTCTGCTCCACCGGCCATCGGTCCTTCGACAAACATGGCCAGCCCACTGCCAGAGCAAGCAATAGCAAGCTTCAGTTTGCTTTATTTTTATGTGATCTGCCTAACCTTTTCCCAACTATTTTAGGTACGGCTTCCAGTCTAATCAGATGTAGATGAATACCAGTATTTTACGTGGGGCGACTACCTACGTGACCTCCACAACCCAGTTACTAGGTACCCCGATAGTCCTTAGCACTACTGGCTATCCGAATTTTGGGCTTCTGAGTACCATAACGACTGTTAAAGATCTACGATAGAGAGTCGGGACCAACGGCTTTACGTGCTTTCTGCGGGGGTGGTCTCGAATGTATGTAATGGATGGTCAGTTGGTCGGGTCCAACTGACCATCCATTACATATTTTCATTTAAAAAAAAAGCTACGCTTGCCGCGGTCGGTTCGTGGATGGGTATCCACGAACCGACCGCAGCAAGCGTAGCTTTTAACCTTCGATGGACCCGTGCGACTGTAAACATTTAGCCACGAGCCCCTTACTTTTTTATATGAATACACATGCAATTTATATGTATTTATACATGTGTACATTGGATGGACTTGCGTTTGACTACTATTAAGTACCACAATTCATAATTAATGCCATATTGTTCCCGTAATGTAACTAAACACTAATATACGAGTACGTTGCTATACTTATTTATGCTTATTACGTACGCGGCCAATGTAGCAAATCAACTTTTAGAAAAAGTTTGGCTTCGTAGAGCGTCCTCTCTGTCCCACATAATTATTTGTCGACACATAAAGCTCGATGGGCATAATTAGCGCCCAGCCCACTAATTGCGTAACACACTATAATCAGAATCTGAATCATTTTAGAGGATATTCGTTGTCTATTGCTTCATATGTTCGAAAATTTTGTCTGCTCAACAACGTAAATAATAAAGAATGTTGTTGAACTGTCAAAATGAAAGCCATTCCTACTGTTGGTGCATACCTACTTAAGTTAGGAATCTTTCATGACGTAGCGTCTGTTAAATGGTTTGAACTACGCTGTGCTGAATCATACATGATGTTTAATTCCAGCTAATGCTCTATCTGTGGCTTGGTTTTCCCGTGTTGTCCCAGTCGGCATAGTGTGCCTGTTCCGAATCAGCGAGCTTATCATCCTATCCACGGGGACCACGGGTATAAGACGTTCTATCGCACAGTTGCAGTGTAAAACATGTTACGATGAATAGGTTTTTAAAAAATAATGTAGGAAGTGAATTTAAAATTAACACATCTACATAATGATTTAATCTTTTGGCGCTCGAATGACGTGGCACGCTGTTGATAAATATTTGTGCAATGTATTGAAAAAACAAAATGGGGGCGATAGTGCTGATTTTGGCCGGAGTTTGCATCAGTGCTGCGCTGTCAAACTTACAGTGATCTTTATTTCCGTTGCAATCAAATTGCTGTTGGGTTACTGGAACAGTCAAGTCTATAAAATTCACAGTGATCTTTATTATTGTTACATTAAGGTTGCTATTGGGTTGCTGCTGTCAGAGGTAAAATAACTGAACGGACAGTAACGGATCGTTACAGTTGTAATGGCAATCATGTCATTTGGTTAAGTAAATTAAGTAATTTGGAAACATTGTGAAAGCCAATTATTTTTAAAGTGTTTCTTATCGGCTGTTCTCCATAGGAAACGACCAATTGGAACCGTGCACCTAGCTTCTGACGTTTCATAAGTGCCCAAGAACGTTTATGAAAAATATTTTATTTTTATTTTGCACGCTATACCTAAACTGGTCCTGACCAAATTTCGGCCATGGCGACCAATCGCAGCAGAGACTGCTTCTAATACAACATTTAATTAACTGGCTGGCTGATGTTTAGGCCATTAATATAATAGGGTGAAAATGTGAGAAAAAATAGTTCATTTGCGTTCCCATTGTGCGTTAGCTTTTAGTAAAAGTTCTCAAACAATTGTAAATTCAGCCTCTAGTTTGTAAAAGTAGCCACTCAAAAGATACAATCGGTTAAAGGTTGTCCCAGGTTGTCAGTCGTGACTAACGCCTGTCAGTCACGACTGCGGGACAACCAAATGATATGGATGCCTATCCATATCTCAAAATTTAGTTAAAATTTATAACTGCTATAAATTACTACTCTTAGTAAAAGATTTGTAAAACTAATTTAATGAATATCAACCCTTCCTTTTCACAGAATAGAAAGAACTAGCATGTGGAAGGTGGTCCCTCAACCGATCACCATAAGGTTCACCTTGAGTGGAGACCACAATGGAATTTGAAATTTACTTGGGTCTAGCGTTAGTAAAAGTACTTGAACGATTGTGAATTCAACCTCTAGTTTGTAAAAGAAGCCATTCAAAAGTTACAATCGATTTAAGGTGGTCCCTCAATTGAAATGTTTATTAAAAGAAAAATCATTTTACGTAGCATTCGGAAGTTAAATTGACGAATGCTACAGTCTATCCTTTAGTACATTTTTTTACTAACGATTAATTTACTAAACAGTATCAAAATATTTGCCGTTTTATTTCAAATAATAATCGAATTCTTGGGAAGAAATACTTAGATAGAGGTGACCACACAAATAATAGTTCGACAATTCATAGGTTAGGTTGGAACTGTAATCCACCACGCGCGAGCTGAATTTCGCAGTAACTAAGCCAGGCCACCCAGCCCAATGGGTTAGGTAGTTAAAAGACTGGGCAGTTAACTGAATGTCTAATTAAGCCAGTTGGCTGCGACATACCTACCAAGCTCAAAAAGCCTAGTCTCCCAGAAGTGGGAACAATATGGGTATATTCTGCAAGCTCACTTAACTCGACAAAAAGCGCTTGTTAATTAATGGTGTAAATGATTTGACTTTGTCTTGACTTTAAACCCTGATAAACTTGCAGTAGTGACTGCCCCAGTGCCCGGATAGCTATTAATCAAACATTCCGTCCGGCCACGCTCATTGACTAATTAAAGGCCTTGCTCCATTCATGAACTGCATTATTGGTACCTAGGTTCAAGTGCATTGCTAATCCTATTACTTACCGATTATGAATGTGAAAGTTTAGTGTGTTTGTTGGTATGTCCTTTTTCGAACCAACGGATCGATGAGCTAGCTTTAGCATAGAGATAGTTTATGGGCCCGAGAGCGACATAAGCTACAATTTTGTATTAGTAAAATGCTCTCCTTAAGTACTGAGTTTTGACCTTAGGAGCAAAGCCGCGGCTAAAAGCTAGTAGCTAACACAATAATCGGTCAAGAATCTGATACAGAAGGTAATCTTGGTGAAGGCAAACACACGATGATGAAGGTTCATATTTTATCCTCTTCTGCTCAGGTATATTTTTATTGTTGTATTAGTTATCTTTAACATAGATTATTTTCTGTTTTGTGAAACTGAGAACGTTGCAGACCTTGTAGACAATGACTCATAAATGCTTGGATTGTTTGACCATTTTCTATTTTGTTAAGTAGATACTTACCTGGCACTGGTTGACAGGCCTACAATGCTAATGCAATGGTTTAACAATGCTGTTAAATGGAAGGACAGTTCCTTCCATTTTACAACTTTGTATAAGTGCTTTATTTTTAAGTGGATTCCTTGCCGGCTCTTCTCCATAGGAAACGACCAATTAGAACCATATACCTGACTTCTGACGTTTCATAAGAGCCCATGTAAATTTATGTGAAAAAAAAAATAGTGAGTTTAGTGCTGATACACACAAGCGGCACGCGCCAACAGTGGTGTCGACTTTCAGCTGCAGTTGCCGCAGACACGAATGGCGACGTGTTGATGGCAGCCGTAGACACGTCGCCCGGTGTCGACGGCTGCAGTTGCCGTAGACACGAGTGGCGACGTGTTGACGGCAGCCATAGACGCGTCGCCCGGTGTCGACGGCTGCAGTTGCCGCAGACACGAGTGGCGACGTGTTGACGGCAGCCGTACACACGTCGCCCGGTGTCGACGGCTGCAGTTGCCGCAGACACGAGTGGCGACGTGTTGACGGCAGCCGTAGATACGTCGCCCGGTGTCGACGGCTGCAGTTGCCGTAGACACGAGTGGCGACGTGTTGACGGCAGCCATAGACGCGTCGCCCGGTGTCGACGGCTGCAGTTGCCGCAGACACGAGTGGCAACGTGTTGACGGCAGCCGTAGACACGTCGCCCGGTGTCGACGGCTGCAGTTGCCGTAGACACGAGTGGCGACGTGTTGACGGCAGCCATAGACGCGTCGCCCGATGTCGACGGCTGCAATTGCCGCAGACACGAGGGGGGACGTGTTGACGGCAGCCGTAGACACGTCGCCCGGTGTCGACGGCTGCAGCTGCCGCAGACACAAGTGGCGACGTGTTGACGCCAGCCATAGACGCGTCGCCCGGTGTCGACGACTGCCGTTGCCTCTGACGTTGGCACGTGCCATTCGTGTATATGGGCACTTATCTAACCCGTATGGCGTATGGAGATTGATTTACACTTGTGGAATGTGTATATTGCTGTGCCGATCATCGATAAAGCTAAAAGCTTGGATCTAAGTCTCATGAGGCTCCCCTTTGGTGTTAGTGGCCCGATAGAAGATCAAGGTTCGTTGCAGAAAGTAGTTCTTCTCGACACGACCTGTTGATCTTGTGGGGGGATTCCTATCTTTGGACGTCCTACGTCGGCTAGCTTGGCCCGTTCCGGTGGTTTCCCCTGTTTGATTAATGGTAATATTTAGGATAATAATATGACTTGGCAAGTAGAGATAATATAAACTTCTATCATCGATATTCTGAGAAAAATAAACAAGACGTCTTTATCTAAATGAAAAAAACCTGTTTGCTTCAAGTGTTTGATAGATTATGTATTCTATATAATAAAAACATTGTATTTAAACATAAACATGATTGCTACAATAGCCCGCTCGTCAGTGGTAACCCTTTGATCTTGAGCTGGCCTAATGTAGTACGGAGTTTCAATTGAATAAGGGGCCAACTTATACCTTCTGGGCCCTAATTCACTATGACCACTTAACAATTCCTTACTTCGAAACCACGTCAATTCCGCCAATCCCGCCAATCTCGCGTTGATTTCGCGCGGTTTCGTTCATTGTGTCATAGAGAATTATGGCCCCGGTTTTGTTATGCGCGACCTAAGTAACGTACAAGCTATTCAACAACCTACCCCTACTAGTACCTACGGATGGGCGGAGGCCAAAGCAAATACAATGATAGTGTAGGTAGAGAGAAGATGAGCAGTGATTGTAGCGTCTCGTCAGCTAACGTCACTACGCCAAAATATGGCAAAAGTAAGTATAGCTGTACACACGACAGCATATCAAGCTATACATTTCCAGTTTTAGCTGACTCTGCATTGTTAAAGCTTTTCGTACAATGAGCAGTCAGCTTATACTGGAAATGTATAGCTATGTCGCCGTGTGTCACCTACAACCGTACAAGGCTCTTTTGGTGTGTGGCCAAAATCGGAACTAATACCGCCATCTTGTTTTTTCAATACATTTCACAACACAATTGCACTAATGTTTACCAACAGCGCCACCCTGTCAACGTTATTCGAGCGCCAAAAGATTCTTGTAGCACTGCTTAATAGTTGGTACTTAGAACTTGCGTAAGAAACCTCTTTGCATAAGAGCTCGTCCGGGGAAGTACCGCCTCAATACCGCCCATATATGCTAGACAAAGAGTAGACAAGGTTGAAAACTTGAAACATTTCGTGTCAATGGCACAGATTAATCATACTTTTCTGTGTCTAGGGTGGTGCCTGCGATGTCCCTTGTATTGCAAATGTGCAAAGATGTGGCCACTTATCATGTGGGCAGTCTACTTGCTTTCCATTCCATTCAATATCAAGCGGAAACAAAAAGCGAAATGATTGTAGCAACACATTATAATTATTGGTTACTGTAGCGATACGTAAAAAAGTAAGTAGTGTCTTTAAATTCAGTTTCAGAAGTGTAGGACATTCTTTTACAAAAAAAAAATGTTCCCTTTCAGTAATAAAATTAACACCATAGAAAAGTTTGTTCGCAAAAGTAAGCTACAAACCATTCGGAAGGCAATCTATCGATTCTAACAAGCAGACCGTGTTCTTTATCGCCAGACAGGTTGATAATAATTAGTGATAAAACTTCTATCAGACCGTAAAGAAAAATAGAATATTGTATCTACATGATTATCTCAACTTTGTCAAAACATATCTTTAAAAATTGACGAAGAAACATTCATAATGACTCTTTATGTTTGGCTATGGAAAAAAGAAACAGTAATTTAGTTTCGTTTTGACAATGAGTTATAAAATAAAATATTAGTGATTACTGATTAGGCACTCAGTCGCTCGCTAAAGAGAGTGCAGATAAGCGAATGGGTTGGATTGGATTGCAAAACTTATCAATGGCCGCCGGTCGCAGAGCCGCGAAGTTAGTCGCGTTGCAGACAACGAAGCGAGTCGACGTCCAAGTTGTTAATCATCAGATTACGTCACGCCATTGTGGCCGGGTTTTCCACGTCCGTCACACAAGTCGGTAAACAGACGAGATAGTCAGTGGCAATGTGGAACGAGGGGGACCCGCGGTGCGAGCTCCGGGGGCACGAGGTGGCCTTAGGCAGGTCCGCCTCCGAGGTGGTGGTGATGGACGACCGGGTGGTCGAGGCGGCGTCGCGCGCGCAGCCCGGCGTCACCAACATCAACGTCACCAAGTCCTCGCGCCTCCACATCGGACCCAAGTTCGTCTCGGTCACGCAAAACGTCGACAACACAGAGGTGGTCAAAGGTGAGACCCTAATCACTCATATGTAAACAATGCGATCTCCTCCGTACAATGTTTGCCGAGCCGCTGTGTTCACATTCACATATTGCGATATTTACATATCGGAGCTTGCGCATATTCATATTATTTATATTGGCACTACCTTGTTATGATAACCACAAAATGCGTTCGTCCTGCCTCTATGTTATTAATGTTCCTAGTATGCACATTTTATGCTTTATTCTGTGGAATAGCTATGCCGTCATATTGAGCGAAATATTTTGTTCGTATTTTCCTGCTTTTAAGAGTTAATTTGTTGATAGAATTAAGATGTTTCGTTGAAAACAGTTTTGATTATTATTAAACTAGAATCAGGTTCTTTTTTGTGCTGACGTGATTAGGTATGTACTAAACATACACATTATTAGTATTTCTTGAGGAAACGAGTTACGTGGACTTGGGACCAAGGTAGATAAGAGCATCACTAATCATAAATTCATAACGCACGAGTAGTTGTATGTAATTTTGTACATAAACACCTAATTAGGTACCTATGTATTTACCGATGACGATACATTAGTTTCAGGCTACGTTACTTGCCTCAACTGCATTAATAACCTTGACAATAACATCTGATACCTAGAAACAGATGCGCCACTTATTGCTAGAAGTTTTGTCCACCTACATGTCTGCAGTCCTCAACTACGCTTAGGACAAGGTGTGTAAGTTACAAAGTTTTTATAGGGCGTTCACACCTAAAGAATATACAACATTGATGTTGTAATATGTAGAGTTTGTTAAAGTATAAGGGTGCAAACAAATCAACCAATCAGCGCGTTCGCAGTTCAAGAACGAGTGCACAAGCCACGCGTATCTAGCGTGTTCACTACTTGTGAACGCACCTTTAAATTTTATTGAAAATAAACAAAGACAGAATCAAAGATGGCCGCCTTCTCGCGTCACACAGGGAAAAACAAAAGGCCAGATGAATACAATGGTCAAATGCTCATCGTCTCACATAGACGGAATAACGATTAGGTACCTGTTTGCTTATATGGGGCTCCTGAAAGAGGTGCTGTGCGTAAGGAAATGATTTTAAACGCACTTCTCTATATGTGATACGCATAGAATCTCAGCTATTGCCGTATCTATAATAATTACCACTTAACTTACTTTATGGGAGGCTCCTGAAAAAAGCGTTGTAGTACCAGGAGTAGTAGTAGGAATCGTTACTACTTTCAAAAAAAAGGTAGCTTTTATTTTTGAAAGTGGTAACGATTCCTCTTTTTTTTATTTCCAAGCAAATTTCTTCTTTGCAATGCGTCATAGTCATACCTACCACAAACATTATACTTTTAAATCCATATTTTTAACAAGAATTCAAATCAGAAATCAACGTCACATGATTCTGAGAAATTGAAGCGACGTATCTCACACACTAGACACTACATGCACAACCTAGAACCTACTGAAGATTTCATTTTCGGTCTGATTTCGCTCGGCCGTCATGAAACAATCTGGATCTAGGTAAATCCACCAGTCCTCAATTGTTCTTATCGTTTAACACCCGTTTTCTTATAAATCAATCAACACATAAAGTTTTTAATTTAAACGTGTTGATTGTTTTTTCAGATTTGTAAATGTCAGGTCGTTTTCGGCAGAATTCTATGAACGAAACTGAATCATTTGTTTTGGCTTTATAGTTTATAATGGTTTGTTATCACTGCAGTTAACATATTGATTCGTCGTTGGCCAATTTTGGTGTTAACTTTTCAGAAATCGGGTTAATTATTTTTATTTAAATTACGTTTGTCACTTCGGAAAATAAAAAGAAGCTGCTCTACTTAAAAATAGTCCAAGTTTTTACAAAAGAACTTAACTAAGCTATCCGGATATGTGCCCTTGTGCGGGTTGATGGCATTAGGCTCATTCCTTATTTCACGGGACTAAAACATAACTGGTGAAATGTAGGTATATAATAGGTGCACCTCTCCCTAACCCTTCGGAGAATACAGGGGGTCAACTCTCTAAGTCTGTCAACGAAGATACGGGGCCGCCGAAATTAAATTTTTCGGACGGTAAAGACACACGGGGACAACTGTCAAATCGTGTTGTCATTCATTCTTAGTTCGGGCCCGAACTAATCTTATGTCTGTTTATGTCTGAAAGTGATACGTATTAGGCGACGCCCGTAACTTTTGACGAAAATATGGATTTTGTGCTCCGGGAGTAGACCCCGAGCCGTGATGTAATGTTAACATAAAGCCTCGAATACACTAGGGGACAAATGGAGCGACATGTTGCGGAACATGGCGCTTGACAACTACGTGAATGTCCCGAGCGAATGTCGCGGAACATTTTGCAGGCCTGAGCCTGAGGGATCAAGCAACATGTCCCGCGTTACGTAAAAGGTTGCGGAACTTGTTGCGGGACACTTTGCAACTGTCCCCTTACTTCAAAAGGCATCGGACCTCTGGGGAGTGAGGTCGGGGAGTGGGGGGATTTTTACCTCACTAAAACCACCCCGGTGATCACCATCCGCACATAGGGGTGGTCCCGGTTCCTCTTAAAAGACCAATTCCGGAACTACCCCTGCGCAATGCCTGGCAATGACTGTAAGGGGGCAACCTAAGCCTCGCTATGCACGGCAGCACGTGACCACTGTGCCACCGTCTTCCCTGGGGTCACTTGGTAGGCGGACAGAGTCCCCACTCTATGCGCCCGCGACCCCAAAGGTCCACCTACCTTAATTAGGCGCCAAGGCGGTTGCCTCCCCGACGCCTTCTTCTCCGAGCAAGATCAGCCCTCTCCCGATCCCGCTCGGCGGCCTCCTTCTTGACCATCACGGTCTCACAGAAGGAGTTGCAACTGTTCCGTAGTGTATCCGAGGCTTAAAGCAATAAGTAGGTGCCTACGTAGATTTGTAAGCACTGTTACTTAGTACGATAAAAATAATTATTCGATATCATAATTAGTGCCAATGATCCCCTAATGAAATTCAACTTAAAACCGCACTTCATGCTGAATACTTTTATTTTAACTACCTAATTATGGGTTGTATTAGGCCCACGGATATCGTAATCGTACCTACTACAAATATTGACTTGACCGTATACGTACCTACTCTGCATATTGTGACAAATCTAGGGGACATATATATATTTTTTTTGATTCTCTTCTTATAAACTAGATATATTTTCTTGTTTATTTATTTAGGATCAACAACAAAAGATATACACTATACATAATACACAAGTAAAGGTCAACTTCAGGTATTAAGTAGGTATAGCACTCCTTCACTAATAGAAGACCACAGCATGCAAAATAAAGTTAACAACTAAGCTAACAAAGTTAATATTAATAATAGTTAAAATGTTCAATGAAAAAAAAAATAGCAAAATTTGGAAAAAAATTAAAAGTATATAAAATTAAAACTTTAAGCTTTCTTGCGCGTGGTATGATACAGCCCACCCCCTCTCGAAGAGAGGAGACCTGAATCCTAGCATTTGGAACATTTTAGGCTGATTATGCATCATGAGTTTTCCGGGCCCCGTAACAACCGGACGGGCACAACATGCAATGATATGCATCCTCCATGATTCATCATACTCACGGCTATGTATGGCTATTTCACAATTCCGTGTACATTTGCACAACTAATTATTACTGATTCTGTATGTGAGGAATGTATAGACACCAAAAACCCCAAATCGCTGAACGCTTTCCATTAAAACTTCAGCCAAAACCTTCATTAATCTGAAGACTAGCCTTGACAGCTATTCGACCGGCCATTTTGGAAAAATGCTGACCGACCTGTGGAATGTGTAGAAGTAGATAACAAATATATGCGGGACATATTGACTGAGGAGATAAGCTTTCTAATCACATGTAAATTAAATCAACTTTATTTGGCGTTGATGTCATGAACATCATTGTTAGTCATTTTCTTAACTCTCTAGTGGTCGCGTATATTTCTGCATCATTTGCGCCTATCTTGTATGATATGATATAATTGTGTAATAAAAGATAATAGCTACAATTATCTGGTACTTATACTTATTTACCTACCTGAGCTAAAGTCTGAAGTTTGACAAAGAGATCAAGGGATAGTTTTGCCCGACCAAAGTTTTTTGTTGTTTGCCTAATTTGTTGTGTAATTTCCCAATTCCAATGTCTTTTGTATAGGACACTCTACCTATGTTCTAAAAATATTTAGCTGTTGCCTGCGTTTGCATTCACTTTCTATGGAAACTACTAGGTACCTATCTATGTACAGTCACGAGCACCAATATGTCAACACTTGGCAACTTTTGATTGCGATTTTTTCGTGAAATAACGAATGCATCATTGAAATATTAAATTAAACAACATAGGAATCGTAGATACAGCCCTAGAAATGTTTACATCTTATTTACAGAATAGACAACAAGTAGTTAAAATAGATAAATTCACTAGTTCCATAAAAAATGTACCATATGGCTGTCCTCAAGGTTCAATTTTAAGTCCGTTACTCTTCTTAATCTATATAAATAACATAAACAGAATAGGGTTAACGGGACACCTAACTTTATACGCGGACGATACATGCCTCTTTTATTTCGATAAATCTATATATAATATTATAACCGATGCTCAAAAAGATCTCGATATACTCAGTGAGTGGCTTAAATACAATTTACTTACAATAAATACCCTGAAAACAACATACATGATTTTTACCGCAATAAATAAACCATTCCAGAATTCTCGCCTCTTACTATAAACAATGACATAATAAAAAGATCCAGTCACGAAAAATACCTCGGTCTGAGGGTAGATGACAAACTCACATGGAAACTGCACACCGAACATGTAAAAACAAAATTAATGTCATTACTAGCATCACTACATAAAATTGCAAATTGTATTCCAAGGAAAATACGTACTGTTATATACAACTCATTAGTAAAATCACATCTCGAGTACCTTATCGAAATATGGGGATCTGCCGCGAAAACTATCCTGATGCCTTTGCAAAGAACCCAAAATAAAATTACTAAAACCCTATACCATTATCACTATCGTACTCCAACTAAAATACTATTTGAAAAAACTAATTTATTAAATCTGGCACAACTATACACATACGGCACCTGCATTCTAATTAAAAAAATCACCACAAACAGCATACAATCCAATTTACAATTACACAAAAAAACAATATCACACAACCTAAGAAATAAAAATAAATTACATCGAAGACAAGCTCGTACTAACTATGGTAAAAAAACCATATTGTTCGAAGGAGCACAGCTGTATAATGACCTGCCAAATGACGTAAAAGATTGTAACAACATTAACTCATTCAAAATTAAACTAAAAAATCATATTCTTAAAATGTAGTCATACCGCATACCTATCAATTACTGTTAGCAACTTCTTACCTACCTACGAGTAATATTTATTTGTATAACTTCACCAACTCGCACCTGAGGCAAAATGTATTTCCTTTAGATTTAAGCAATTACTTTGTATCTCATTGTAAGTGAACTTATATATTGTTCTTATGAGAATAAAATTCTTTAAACCTAAACCTAAATACGACACATTACATAAACATATAGGTTCAAAAATGCTATGTGCGTAACAATATACAATTTTATTAAAAAATGAAGGAGTAAATCGCTTTCGAATAAAGCCGAGTGTATACATACTTTTGCTCGTGACTGTATGTACCTCCCAGATGAAAGTATTCTGCTTACATGTAAATCCAGTTCATAGTCTTCCTGTGTGTCAGATATCGAAATCTGTTCATTCGGAGTACCTAACAAACATTCAAGCTTACAAACAACTCAACATCAAACTCATTTATTCAAACTAGGCTAAGAATCAACTCTTTCTGAACGTCAACATTTCATAAGACAGTCCCCCAAAACGCCCACCCTTCACAACTTCCTAGTGGTATAGCTGGGAAGTGGCACAACAAACTCCCAAGCAGCACAGCTGTCTATTCAGTTAGATGAACTTGATTCAATACAACAATAAGTAATTACCATTACGAAACACAAAATATTAAATTAAATTATTTGCCATATGTCAGTTAGCACACGCCAATATACCAACAAAAAAAAACTGTAATAGAAATGATAGGATGGTATAGATTTAGACAAAATGTTTACGATTGGCAAAAAACATTTATGTTCTGTAGCACATATCTTGATAGACTATTCATTATAAGTATTATTAGTATTACCAAGTTTTTTCCTTGTATGTTACCATGTAGTATCAATCGGCAAATCTCTGTCGTGCCACCGGCCTTGACGATTCTTAAAAACATTTGATTATTTATTTCCTCTCTTCCCTTATCTGCCACTCGTCATAAGTAGTTTTAACCATGAACCCTTCCTCCTTATTAATAAATTCGAAAAATATGGTAAAAACAAAATTAATAAGTGGTTGTAACTCTACAGAATCATTTATTAGTTTCGGTTAAACCATATTTTTCGGGGTTTAGATACTATCCTGACACGTGTCAGTGCGACAATTCTAGTAACTAATAAAGATCAAATTTGCAGAACACGTATTCGTTTATATGAAACTGACGGGTGTCAAGAACGCATTCTCTCGACGGTCGGACTGTAGATACTGAAATCGCCAGCCCGTCTTGAGTAAGCGTGGTGATTAATGCTCGTGTCTTCCCTGTATGAGAAGAGGTGTTTGCCCTGCAGTAGACATTAATAGGCTGTTATTATACTGCGAGTTACTAAGTCTTGAACGTGCTATTGCCCACGATTTTACTTGCATCCTATGGGAACTTCTTCCAATCCGAAAAAAATACCTTATAAACAGGATACCGTTTAAACAGATACCGTTTAAACAGGTGTTGTGTGTATTATGTAAAGCCGTAAAAGCGAGATTGAACCTAATACTACCGCAAGTAAATTATTTTTTGTGGCATTTATTAGTACAACAAGTAGGTATTGCGGTACTGCTGTGCACGAGGTCCTAGTGTCGATTCCCAAGTCAGGCAAACTGCTCTTGGATTTTTCCATCTAAAATTTTTTAGTAGCAACTCGGTGTCTGAAATTGTGCCTGGTTAACGACAATAAGCTCGCGACGACCAACCCTCCGGGGACTAGAAGCGTGATGTTATGTTAAGTAGGTAGGTAAGTTACGATCGCGAACCATATGTAATATAATCTTATCATAATCATAAGTAATATATTGATTAACATACAACCTGACACTGACCTGCAAATTGCAACAAAATATAAGTAACTTTGAATTTCGCAGGCTATCTTACCTCTTAAGTTGATACTGTGTAGTAAAAACTTTTGAAAATTGTATTGATTTCAAACTGTGCCTATTAACAAAACTTCGCTTAAATTAAGGAAAACTGGGGCGACACAATAAAAATATACATTAAGCAATAATATCAATAAACTTATTAGCTGCATTAAGTACCTATTCAGAAGGTGGGTACTTATCTCATACAATAGTTAATCAAATACGGTTAAGTGCGATTAAATTATGAATAAGTGCATAAAATTGATAAAGATCTGACCTATATTTTCGTAGCTTAAATACTTACTTTCATGTCATATCTAGTAGGTAAATATGACTCTAAGACTATACGTACACCCCTCCGCTCCATGTCTCTGAAAGCACGTTAAGCCGTTGGTCCCGGCTGTTATTCGTGGAATTTTGAGTCGTTACGGGTCGTCAAAACCCCGAAAGTCTGACAACCAGCCTTACGAAGGGGTAAAGTATTTCGCAGTTATTGGATCGTTTGCGGAGGTCAGATAGGCAGTCCAGTTCCACTCCATGTAAAATACTGGTACTCAGGTGCATCGGTTAGACGGGAAGCTGACCCCAAAATAGTTGGGAAAAGGCTAGGCACATGAAGATAATGAAATAGGACTCTCTAAGTTAATCTAATATTCTTATCCTGTAAAATTGATAGTATTAGGAATAGGACATTAGGTACAGTAAGTAAGTAAGTGCTCATATGCACGAGCAGTACGCATCAACGGCAGCCGTAGCAGTGAAGGCGGCTGCAGTTGTCTCTGCCGTTTACGCGTGCAGCTCGTGTATAATGTGCACTAAGAAAAATGTCGGCTTCATAAAGCGTCGTCTCCTGTGTGACAGGCTGATAGCCTCGTTTACTGGCTTTATGTCATATTCAGGCCTACTTTTTTTTATAAAACTGGTTTCCCGGAACTGCAACATGTTTGCATACATGACTAACAAGTCTATTTTTAATATACTTAATTGATTATGTTATCAAATTAGGCGAACATCGTAATTGTTATGTTGCCCTACGATTACTGATAAGCTAAACTGTATTTGTTATCTATTCGTTATCACTGGGTCAGTTTTACTTTCTAGTTTTTTACTATATACGTATGTTATCACACTATACAGTACCTAAATTACCAAAATTATCTATGTTTGTGATAACGTGCCGCCAAAGTTCCAAATAAAAAGTCGCGTTAAATTGATTTATTGTCAGTTAATAGTGTCGTTTTCCTGAACGCACCCGAAAGTTTTCCCTCGTAATTTTGAACTTCGAAAAATGGTCTGGTTCTGCAACGGTGCGTATGCTTTATAATATATGTTTAAAATATATGTTATTCAGAAATAATTTAACTTGATTATTAAAAGGCCTGCCCTGCTTTCAAGTGGGTCTCAATATTGTTGTAGTAATAAACAACTCAATAATTTTAAATCGATAGTATAACTTCTACACACGCCCGAAGGAATACACAGAGAATCATAATCAATGATTATGCTTGGCATGGTTATCATTCTATATATCTATAATCATTAATCACATTGATTCTGTAAACTTGATACTTAATGGCAAACAAAATAATGAATTTAAGCTCAAATACTTAAATCACGATACTTACCAATCTGTTCGACTATCGGGGATTATAATAACAATGGAACTTTAAATAATTATCAAATTCTATTATGTAGCGATACTAGCGATCCGCCCCTGCCCCGCGCATTTTTTACGATTTAACAAAACATCGAAATTCGTTTACTAAATGAAAGTTTAATATAAATACCTTAAACCTTGCAGAATTAATTCTCTAAAATCTAAATGATGATGAAGTCCGCATCAAAATCCATTGCGTAGTTTAGAAGAACAGCGCGCTCACAGAGAAAAACGACTTTAATTTATAATTATGTATGCATTAAGTATGTACAACTTTATAGTTCCATGCTAGTCTCAAAATAGCTCTGAGCTATCCTTAGGGGTTGCGTGATGGTATAAATTTTGACCCAAATGAAAGCAGGCGTTGCAGGAGTCAACATTGCCGGGCTGAATCTATTTTAGATAAATAGCTCGGCCAAAACAACACTACACAAACTTTCAAATCAGCAGAGTAAACATTTTAATAGTAATATATTTTAATAGTATATTATATTTTAATAGTATTAATATTTAATAGTATATTTTAATAGTAATAATAAATAGGCTTTGATTTTATAAAGGTAAGGGTGCAATTAAACTGCGGTCGATTGATGACATCGTGACATACCTATTTTGAGACGTCCTATTATTATGAGGTGACATACCTAACACATAATGGGAACACAACAGCTAGTGAGTTTGTTGCGTTACTTCTTCTTCCTATCAAAAGCACCAGGAATTGGTGAAGGGCGGGCGTTTTGGGGGAATGTCTTACGTAATTTTGACGGACAAAAGTGCTGATTCTCAGCCTAGTTTGAATAATTAAGTTTTGATTATTAAAATCAAAACTTACGTACGACGACGTATCGTCGTCAATCGACCACAGTCTAGTTACAATCCTATAGATTTTCTCTAAATTTCTTGATTACGGTCTTGTGTAGTCGACAATACGAGCGATGACGAGCAATTCGAGCAAAGAACAGGAGACGATGTAAGATTGCTGGTGCAACGGCCACGTGGGCCAAGGATGGTGACGTCGGTCGCCGAGCGGCGTTTCCAACAAATAACCAGACTATTCCAAACGGGTTTGAATATTTTGTCTTATTTTCGGGTGTACCTTCCTACTATCAACCCTAACTCTTTGGGGAATACAGGCATGACATTTAAAATCTTAAAATATACATATGATTTTTTTAATTTAAATTCCATGTTAACCTTATAAAACTATAGCAATCGCATATCCAGTAGTGCGTTTTTCACTCAAGATTCCGGAACCGGTTACTTCTCAAAAACTAACTATTCCGGTTTTCGTTGTTTTTTATCGATTCACCGATTAATACGTATGTTCTCTACGCATAAATTAGTAGAAATATTATCAATGCAGGCTCAGCTATAATAAATAGATAATAGGTCATTTCTAGGCTAAACTATTGATATAATAGAAAAGGCTTTTCCGACCAGAATTGATAAAAAAAAATTGTCTTTACCCATTATAGATCGGCACACCAAAATATAATTATTTATTTGCTCTTTTTGACAATTCTACATCACATTTAACAGAATAATAAAAACACATTAATGGTCGGTTGTTGTACATGAACCCTGTCAGTTAGTTGTTATTTCCGTTATTATTATATTGTTTTTCTACAGGTTACGGAGAGACTGAAGGTCCAAGGTCGAACTTTTCTTTAGTGAAAACTTGTTTTCAATTTTATAACTTAACTTTAAATACTCCTACGATACCGTAGCATGCAACCATAAGCACAATGTTTTATGCTCTAAGTACCGTAAACAGCGAATGTTCATACCGAAAATAAAAGTTACTTCGTTTGATGCATAATATTCGCCATGGCTGCTAATCGATCTTATGTACCGGGTACTTATAATAAATTCAACAGTCGGGCTATACGTAGGTGAAGTTTGAGCTGATTTGATGCAGTACATGCGACTGCTTGAGGAGGTATTATATAGGTCGCTTTTCAGTCAATCTTATAGCAGAATACTTTACTAGGAAAAAGCTAAGTATTAGAAAAAAGCTAAGTGGATCATCAACATTCGCATTACTTGGCTAGTGGCCCTGAATCTGGCTTAATAATAATACCTCATTACCTACGTAAATGGTACTATAATACGTACTCATATACATATAGTACGTCTTTCAGTTTATCTACTACTTATTGTCCATAATATTATTTATAGCTGTTTTACCGCAAACAGGACATCATAAAATAATTAAACATGAAACAGCTTCATATCTACATATATAGAAGTACATGTCTAATACCTAAAGGTAGGTAATAAAGTTAAATTGTGAAAATATAAAAGCATATTTTAATATAGGTACCTAATGACTTAAACAATGCATGTGTATTTAATGCCTTTGATGGTGAGGAAAGAAGAATTAATCCATAACACTTACTAACCGTACCTATGGGTTCGCGGCTTTGTAGGTAATAACGGCAACACAGGTCCATCGAAGGGTAAGCGCTTAGCGAGGACGGTCTGTGGATGGTCCATCAATCACATATCGAGACTTTTCCGTGCCTCGGAAAGAATGTAAAGCCGTTAGTCCCGGCAGTAATTCGCTCTTTAAAGAATTCCGAAAGTCTGACAACCAGTCGTTTCCTTTGTATCGTGTTACCCAGACCTCTACATCCTACCCAGTAGCTAGGTTGTAGAGGTCAGATAGGCAGTCGCTCCATGTAAAATACTAGTATTCAGCTGCATCCAGTTAGACTGAAAGCTGACCCAACATAGTTGGGATGAGACTAGGCAGATAGATATATAATTTTTTTTGTACACACAGTAAAATATATAGGGATATGACATAATTATAATTTGAGTACAAAGGTTTAGTTCTTAAGAAATTATTATGATGATTATTTTGTAAAATAGCTATTAGTACCTACGTATGCTCATATCATGCGCTGTCGGCGACCACAAACTGAAAGACCTCGTCAACGTATTCATAGTAATTTCGAATTGTTAGATCCAGTTAAAGCCACTGGGCCAGATAAACTTGTTGCACTTTAGACTCTATTTATCTACAGTGCGGTGGGGTCCATGGACGAGCATATTTAATTTTATCCTCTTATAATCACAGTTAAAAATACCGCGCTGCACCGAAAAGTAAGTAAGTAGCGCGCTAACTCAATTTAAATGTAGATTTTTAGTTCACGCAAATCTTGGTAATTAGCTTAAGTAAGCTGACATATACCGCAATGTTATTTGCCAACTAATCTGACGGCAGGTTTGAGGCCACATTCAAAAACAAATAATTGCCAGTTTAATTGACACTAGCGGGTTAGAAAATCTAGCATGAGCACGCCAGATTTTTTAACAAACAATAAAGGACAACATGTAAGCGAAACGCGTATTTTTTAAAATTTTCTACTTAAACATGGTCATGGTCACCAGAATAATGAAGAAAATTACGCATAAGTTAGTACCGACCTACTTATGTGTGTGTAATTTTGCAGTCCTCGTTTCCTTAAAAACATGAACTAAGTAGTATTCTGTATCCTTAGAAAATAGAGGTACGTTCGTCTCTCAATTCGTTCCAGGAGATATTTTGTATGTTACGTGATTTACATGTGTCGAGTCCATTTTTATTTCATTGGTACCATATTCAGTTTTTCGGGCATAAAATTACAACAGCATTTTATTCAAAACACAGAGACGGATATTAGTTAGCTACATTACAAACAAGAAATCAATTTTTAATACACACGAACGAGAGTTGTCATGGTCCGAAAAATCTCAGAATATCTAGTAATAGTAAGGACTATAATACCTGCATGTCTGCCAAAAGCTAGAATCACTCATCAGCGGCGCCGGCGGTCACTTAAGCCCTTATACTAAGTTATCCCCCGCAATGTTTCTTTAACCTCGCGATAATGATGATGTTTCAGGCCGCATACTGGGCCTCGAGCTGGTCTCGCCCCAGAACTCCAAGCGGCTCCGCTGTAGCATCGCGGTGTTCGTGTGCTGGGCCTTCGTAGTCGCTTCTGGACTCACATTCTTCATCTTCCACTTTGCCTTAGCAAAACAAGCATACCGACTAGATCTAGGTAAAAATCTCTTTTCTGCCACTGATCGGCTTTTAACCAGTACACAATCCCATATGTCCCTACTCCAATTCACCATCTTACTTGTTATACAATAAGTTATCTAAACCACTAACTTACCTTAACGCTACTAACAAAACCATCAATTTATAAGTATTATTACTAACATGATATTCCGGGAAAAATCTCAATAATTATTTTGATTTGGCTAGATATAAACACGGACTGGTACCTGCGACGCGCTGACTGGCAAGCAATGCCTGAATATAAAATAGTCAATCTAGATGTGCCGTTGTCCTATGTACTCATCGGCCATTCGGCCATGGAGCACTGCACTGAAAGATACGCTTGTATAAAGAACGTGTTGCTAATACAAGCAGAACACATCAAGCGTAGTTGGGATGACATCGGCCCCAATTTCCTTGTCGGCGGCAACGGACTTATATTCGAAGGCAGAGGAGCGAATGTTGTGGGTGTGATGGTGAGGTCATGGAACCTTAAGGGTATAAGCATCATGTTCCTAGGAGACTACATGACCGCAGTACCGATAAAAGCTCAGTTCGACCATGTGAAGGTCCTTTTGGAAGAGCTGGTGGCAAAAGAGGTACTGAAGCCAGACTACATAATGTACGGTCACTGCCAGGTACAAGGAGCGGTTAAAACTCCAGGTATAAACCTGTTGAGACAATTGGATAACTTCGAACACTGGAATTCGACCAACGCAGATGCATGTATCGGATGGAATACCTAAGTGAAGGCAGCAGGTTTGCTTTATACGATTTGTTTGAGAAGACTGTGATTATCAATCGGTGTTTAGTGAGACGGACTACACAGATGTAGAAAAATAGACTTTACTATACTTATAAGCATTTAGTAGGTAAGTATTTGAAACGTAGATAAGTAGGTAATAAAATGAATGGTGCATTTAGATGACTTCGTATGTTAATGATTGAAAAGTTTTAAACTATAGATGTTGAAAGATGACTATTTTACTCGTCTTTCAACATATTGTTTAAGCTAGATTATTTTTTTACTGTGTTCTAATCCAATTTGTTGTAAAGAGGCGCGATATGATGGATCGAAGTCTATCAAGAGGCATTTAAGAGCAAAGCAATGTCAGCTGAAAATGAGTGAAGAATCCTTCACTATAGAATAAAATAGAAATAACTTGTATAAATAAAAATACTGCTATGTAAGTAGGTAGGCAGGTAGTTGTATCATACTTGGCATAATTAAACATTATGTACAGACGCCAGCAGTCAAGCTTCCCGAAACTGTCAAATTTTCCCAATCAACCTTGAACCTTAATTTATTATCGATAAAGTTGAAAATCTATCAAAGAAATTTGCCAGATTGTAGTAGAATGATGTGCTGGCGTCTGTACAATCTATGACGCTAGTATGAATTTACATTGTCGTGACGTCACTTCTGTGATAGTGCCTTCTTTGTCTAGCAGTTATTTTAGAACGTTTATAACTTGGCAGTTGGTTAAAAACGTTTATAACATTGTTTGCACTATTTGCAAAAAAAAAATATTTTGAGGTTAAAATTAAAAATATGTCATCATTCCTATAAAAAGGGACAAGCACGGACTTTACTCTCACTATATTTGTTTGGCTAGAGAATAGGAAAAATCAGTTCACGACTGTGTTTTTCAGCTATAGTGACTTACCACTCTTGATAAACCAAAAACTTGTTCACAAATCAATGCCTATACTACTTATCTATTTACCCGCATTCCCATGACTTAAAAGCTTGTATTTTAGCTCAAAGACTATGTTAAAAGACAGCGACGTACCAATATCTACTCTGCTGTTGACAGTAATACCCAAATAACTGAAAATTTTAAATAACTTCCAGAAATTTAGCTTGTTAGTTTTCCACGATGAAACATCATTGCGATTGGGCAAACCCTTTCAAAATTATCTTGTGCTGAACAATAATGTGTTATTGAAGGTAAACATGAATTAAATAGATTGCTTTATAGGGATCATTCAACTTTATTGCTCATGTACATTAAGTACGGGAAAATTCTGCCAAATTCTCGTAAATGTACCTACGTAGGTACTTTGATATGCTACATAGTGTTTAAGCCATAAAGAGCTAGGATTTCGTACGTTGACGGATTTAGATAAATCTGATATGCTCACTATTTTTGTATACCTGTCCGATAGGTGTTTTTTTTTTTTTTTTCCGATCTACATGTAGCTATTCTAGTTAAGTACTGAGGTTTTTCAATTTATGTAATTTGGTACTCAGACCAGTCGTAGGGATCTTTGTACTTAAGTTAGATTGAAGTTAAGAAGGAAAGTTACGCGTATACAAACGTTTTTGTTAACCTAAACCGGCACCCTAATTGCATAACACAATATCAATTTCAATATCATTTTGCAGGATATTGCTAATTCATTGGTTCATGTGTTGAAAAAATTGTCTGGTCAACAATGTAAATACCGCAATGAATGTTGTTGAACTGTCAAAATGAAACCTGTTGCTACTGATAGTGTGTTACGCTATTACCCCGCTGAAAAGGGTTCATTGTACCTATTCATCATTATGAAAGTTGTATACAGGGGACATCGACGTGCAACTGTAACCATGAATTCAGCACATGATTCTTTCTTCCGGAGCGCAGAAATTTGCCGTCGGTTATAAAAAAAATCTGCTGTTACGTACAAAAGTGCCATACGAGTACCTCACCTACGCAGAAAAAAAATACGAAGAACGGCAAATTTTTTTTTTTAAATGATTCAAAATTTTAACGCAGGGCAATCTAGAATCATGTATTGAATCCATGGTAACAGGCTGCGTGTCTATGTCCCGCCCTGTTTTTTCTACAAACAATTTTGATTTTGTTTAAGTACATTAAATATCATAAAAGTTTAAAATAACTAAAGTATACTTTATTTACGTACCTTTTCTAACATAATTATAATTAGCTTCGTATTAGTCGTTCACACTGATACGAACATTGACATTGTCTGAAACGACATATGTACGTATTGGTGGATAGGTACCTACATAGTACCTATGTATGTTTACATATCTGTACATACACCTACTTACATATTTATTGGCCTTTATGATAGATAAACTACAACTGATAAGAGAACGCTGAAGGCGTCACAATTATTGCAATTGACTGATAATTGAAAATTTGAAATGCGTAAAACCATTTTTATTGTGACTAGCAATGATCTCCCATTAGATATTAGTAGATCTAAAAACACTGTTTGTTTTGTTTGCACCACTTGTTCCTAATTATGACAAGTGAATTAAATAGGTATTTGAAATAATACGAAGGGGTAGCTATGGTTTGCATGCTAGAAGAGCAGTGGCCGCCATATAAGAAGCGGCTGTCATGAAAATGATGGCAGCCGGGTTGACTTTGCGGTGTCAAAAAATTAAAGCACCGAAACGTTTCAGTGACACCATTCGCTGGTAGATTGGTATGTGGGCGGCCAACGCTCTTTTAGGAAACCGTAGCTTAATAAGGGCTATCGCACTTTTGTCTGGCGGGGTAATTGCATAACACACTATCAGTATATCAGTAGCAATGGCTTTCAATTTGACAGTTAAACAACATTCATTGCGTTATTTACGTTGTTGCGCAGATCAATTTTTCGAATATATAAAGCAATGTATTAGCAATATCCTTTAAAATTATTCAGATTGAGATGGATAGTGTGTAACACAATTAGGGGGACGGATGATCCGCAACGCAACACATTGCAACAATGCTCCTACATCACATTCGTACATTATGTGTGTACAGTCAGGAGCACCAATATGTCAACAAATGGCAACTTTCAATTCCGATTTTTTCGTGAAATAACTAATGCAATGTTGAAATACGACACATTACATAAACCCATAGGTTCGAAAATGCTATGTAGGTACGTAACAACATAAAATTTCATTCAAAAATAAAGGAGTTAATCGCTTTTGAATAAAGCCGAGTGTATACATACTTTTGTTCGTGACTGTACTTAAGTAAGTAGGTAGGTACCATCGCCCACTACGATATTTTTATTTTGCAATTCGATGCCCCTACCTAGCAGGCCCGATGCGATGTAATGCGCTATAGTTATCGCTTTTCAGCATTGCAATAATTAGCGGTTCACCACTTGTTCACCATTCCTCGCATTGACCCACCTACATTTTCTGTAATTTTTTATTTCAATAACTGAAATTGGTAAAGTCTGTTAACGTCCTGAATCAATATCTATCGTAATCTGCAACATGTTCCAATAACTAAAAACCATATATTGTGTTTAGTTTATTGTTTGGGTTCCTACGTAGAGATATTAGGGAAAGGGCAATGACCGCTATTGTAATGTTAAAAAGCGACAACTATAGCTTAGGCTACATACGCACTTAATTAGCGCCTAGAGCCTAATGACTGAACATCCTTAGTAGCACGCTAGGCGACTAGCGAAGGCGCCAAGCGCGCAGTGTGGCCAGTTGCGAAAATTCTAGAGCGTTCGTTTCACTTCGCTACTCGCAAAGTGACTCGCTAGGCTCTAGCCGCTAAGCAAGCCACCCTGTCAGTGCGTACAGTCACGAGCAAAAGTATGTATACACTCGACTTTATTCAAAAGCGATTTACTCCTTTATTTTCTAATTAAATTTTATGTTGTTACGAACATAGTATTTTCGAACCCATACGTTTATGTAATGCGTCTTATTTCAACGTTGCATTCGTTAAAGTTGCCAAGTGTTGACATATTGGTGCTCGTGACTGTACGTAGCCTTATACTTATAGTGCGCGGCCGATTATATGTATAGCATATGAGCTTTAGAAAAAGTTAGGCTTAGACTGCCTCGAGCGTCGTGTCTGCCACTCTCATATCTTTTTCTAAAACTGGACGTTCAGACAAAGTCTCTTTTTAAATGTACCTAATTATGTGCCATATTTTCTTCCGGGTACCTACTATAACGGGTGTAAAACGACACTTAACGAAGCCGAGAGTCACTTCAAATGTTATAACTTAAATTTTAAAATACCCCCACAACTCCTGTTCCGTTGCATGCGCTGCAAACCGTGAATTTGCACCCCAGTAATTTCCCAGCAATCATTTTGGGTTAATTTTATTTAGTTTGATGTACAAAATGAGTACGTAACACCTATGTGATAGGTCTTTTTACACCCTGTAGGTACCTACTTAATATACTGTAGTGTCACCTACGTGTTATGCCCTTTTCCACTCGTCTCGGCTGCCGGATAGCCAGCAGGTAGGTAAACTTTGGCAAGCCGGATATATTGTGCAGGACCGTCCCGTTCCTACTACACTTCAGTACCTGCCGACAATCCGACAGACACGAGCTATCCACACATATCAGGGCCGTGGCACATACAAGTCAGGCATTGAAGCTATGTCGCCGGCCCGGACACGGATCTGGGTGAACGAGTTTATATAAAATGTACTGTATATATTTCTGAAGGAGCACGGTCCGTCCACGTAAGGGCCACGGTCCTAATATGTGGATAGATCTTTAATCTACTGATAGGCATTACAAATGGTGCAAAATATTGTTTGAGCAGTGTAATGTATCCAAACACGGGCCACTCGCGCCTACATCCACTTTTCATGTATATTCCATAGTCAAATCCTTGTTTCCAAAACTTTACACTAGTGCCAATTAAGTTAACCTCAGAATGACTAGAGAGTACTATTGAAAAAGTCATCAAAAAGTTTGAATTTGTACTGCCAATGGAACTATATGTGCGCATTTTTGTGTACACATTTTTGTTTACGTGTTTGGAAACTAAGTTGCAAACGCAGGATAAGTAATAATTAGCGAGTGGCCGCTTTGAGCAGCGAATGGCACAACCACCAGTACCACTGCCCGCAGCCGCTAAATAAATGAAAAGTGACTGATGAATGACAGTGACCACTAGTGGCAGATGCGAGTGGCCCGTGTGCCGGGATCGTAATATTGATTAATTAAGCATAAGACTATAGATAAGACACTCATATTTTTTAGTGATATGAAAAGGACTATGCAAAAAATAACGATAATGTTAAAGTACTGAGTTCTTCTTATATTTGAATGAGTTCTTGTCAACGATTTCGTAATTATATTGTTTTAACTGAAACCATGTTTTTTAGTGAACTTCCTTTTTTAACACTTTCACTATCCACAAAGTAGACACAATAATTACCTAATCAATCTGAACCTTAAGTGGTTCGTGGGGAGGGAAATGGATTAAGTTTCTATGAGTTTTTCAGAAACCTATGTACCATGTATTTAATCGGACCCACAGCTTAGCATGTCTTCTTCTTCCACATCACTTTAGCACAATCCATCGCTTCTCATTACATCATATCTATACCTACCTTTTCCCAACTACATTGTGGTGGGCTTGGTTTCCAGTGTTACCAAATGGACCTAAATACCTGTATTTTACTTGGATCGCTCCATGTAAAATACTGGTATTCAGTTGTCTATTTCACCTCCACAACTCAGTAAATGGGTAATACCCACTGACCTTTAGTATACAAGTACGCTGGACATCATACTATCGATGACAAAACGAAGACATTTGATTTTCGCCATTTTGGCGCTGATAACAACGTGAGCGTCTGTGGAACTAATTTACAAAATATTTACGTATACTCTCATGATAATTTTTCTCTAAATATCTCGTAGTAAACACAAAAAGGTCTTTCTACGATTTAGACCTAAATCATGAGAGACGTACCAAAACAACACGACGACCATTTTGCAATGTGTGTCAATTTTAGTTCCTGAGACGCTCCAGGCTTTTATTTGTGCTTTGAATCGGCACAAAAAACAACTGTCATTTCGTATAGTATACTTAGTCCAGCGTGCTTGTTTATGAGAGGTTAGTGGTACCTAATACCCCTTCCTTGCTAAGACTTGCTGTCAGACTTTCGGACTTCTTCAAAAATCTCGAATTACAGCCGAGACCAACTTAACATGCTTTCCGAGGCACGGAGGGGTCTCCGTATCCGTATGAAAAGGATGATCACCCATTCACGAAACGACCGCGACAAGAGTAGCTTAACCTTGATCGATCAAACTGTGCGGCTGTTATTTTGCCACGTATAATCTATATTGAATATAAATGTAGATAAAGTTCCTCATGACATGTTCCCATTCCTCCGCATCACATGTCCAAACCATGACAACCGTTTGCCACAGGCCACATACAATACTTACTTCTTGGCCACCGGCGCTACTTATTATTATCTTATCTTAAGAGCCAATTTACGTTTTAGTCGACTTTAGTCGCCTAATTTACAATCTTAGGTAAAACTCTGGCATTGTTGAATACATGTTAAAAAAAGACTAGTCTTTCGTATTGATACCTACTTCATGTATTAATACGAAAGACTAGTCTTTTTTAACACCGTACCAAAGACTAGTCTTTTTTAAAACCGTGCGGTTGCATGAAGTCGGCCGACTTCATGCAACCTCCTTCGCATGTTTTGGTCGCTTACCAGCAGCTGGTGGTCCTCCTGGAGCCTTTGTACTAGTTCCATCGCTGTGACTATGGTAACTTAAAGCTCATACGGCACGTTAAATTAAAAAAGAAAAACAATCTAATCCCTTTTCATTAATTAATAAAATAATTTTAATTTTCCTTAACGTAACAGATTATTAACAATTTTGCCGCCGTGTTTTGTTTTTTTTTATTTACATTTTTAAATTTTGAAAATAGAATAAAAGAGGTTTCAATCTGTATATAAACTTTTTATGGAAACTAAAAACATTATAAACTATAAATTCGTAAATAAGTTTAGGATTAAGGTATCCCTAGATTCTGTTGGTGTGTGTATATTTGTATTTTTTTTATTAGTCAAAAAGCTTTAATAGGTTAATAGACTGAATAAATAAATAATCTTTTTGCATAAATCTCAAACCAAGGTGCATTACGATTATACAACATGTCCCGGAATTAACGCACACAACCAGACACCCCAATTAGAATATTATGTTATAATCATAATACATACACTGAAATTTTATTATTATGTATAAAACATCGTCTTTTTAATAAATGTAAACGATTCTGAACAAATGATATATTCTGAATAATGTGCATTAATTCAGTTACACAGTGTATATAAAATTCTCGTGTCACAATGTTAGTTACCAGGAGGCCTACTACGAACTATTATTGCGATTCAATTGACGACCTAAAATAAACTGCTTTGCTATTTCATACCACGACGTCATTAAAGCGATTCAGTTTTAGGTTGACGCCAAATCAAGTCGGCAATTGGATCGCAAACTGTTTTCGTTCGTTCATTTTTCGTACCAGGAAGTGACATTTCAACTTGTATTGAATAGCTTATCTGTCAAAGTAAGCAATTCAAAAAAAGTTGCTACTTTCATGGCGTGAAGTGAATCGTTTTGTTAATAACTTTTAAAGAAATAGTGAAAATATACGTAAATCAAGGTATTTCAGTTGAATATTTACTGTTTCTCATGTGTTTATGTGAAAAAGTGATTTCTAGAGCTATTTTTTATTGCAGATGTCTGACGCGATTCATCACTGTAAAAAAAAACACTTAAAATACTTTGGCATATAATATGGCACGCGTTTGAGCTAAAGAAGTTTGTATGTTTATTATTATTACACAAACATCACAATAATACTTACGCCATTATTCGTATTATCACTTAAATACTAATATTATCACGAACTCACGAAGTGTTCTTTTATTAATATTACCTATATTTTGAGCTATTAAAACTTTCAAAACAAACGAGAACGGAGAAAACGCCTGCTGTCAAATCAAACATGAGTGGAGGTGCGTTCTAAACTCGTATTATTCAATTTATTTTTACGACCTAAAACCTATAATATAAAGAATTATTTAGATTACTTACTATTATTTAATGAGTACTAAAAATGGCTTGATGGTATATAATTTTACGATAAAATTAGCAATTTTAAAATGTAGTTGTTGTAATTTTTAGATAAAATAAAACCGTAACATACCGCTAAAATAAAATAAATTATATTAACTAGGTTTCGAAACGCATCGCATGAGGTTCTAGTAACAGAGACAGACTTATGCAACGACTGTAGAGCGTCATCTCTTTCTCACACCACGGACCAGAGACTAATTTCATTCGGTTATTCCTTCGTGAGAGATTCAAACGCCAGTCAGATAAAGGCACTTCATGGTACGAATCTTAGCGATTCAGTTTAGGTACCTAAACTGGATTGCATCGGAATTGAATGGCTAACTAAAATTTTATGGTAGGCCTCCTGTCCTCCGAAACGGCTTGACCGATTTTTATTAAATTTTATATGCATATTCAGTAGGTTTGAAAATCGGCTACTACCTATCTATTTTTCATACCCCTAAGTGATAAGGGCTGTCCACCCCTAACATTTATTTTTTATTTTATGGGCAAAATTTTTTATTTTTATTTGGCATGATTCAGCATTGAAAATACTTTCACCCTTAGATGATCAACCCCTGTTTTTTAATCGCGATTTTTATATTATTCTGTTCCATCCACAGATCCGCAAGATGGCAATCGAACATAATAATTCATAAATAATTCATATAGTTCTATCAATCAGCGTTTTACTTATAGGAGTAGGGTAGGAGTAGTGTAGGAGTAGGTTAGGAGTAGGGTAGGAGTAGTGTAGGAGTAGGGTAAGAGTATGGTAGGAGTAGTGTAGGAGTAGGGTAGCAGTAGGGTAGGGGGTAGGACACCACGCGAACGAAGTAGCGCCGGGCAGCTAGAAATCATTTATATGGCAAAAAAACGTTTGCCGGGTCAGCTAGTAACCTATGTACATATATGTATATAAAAATCAATTGCTGTTCGTTTGTCTCGCTAAAACTCGAGAACGGTTGGGCCGATTTAGCTGATTTTGGTTTTGAAATGTTTGTCGTACTCCAGGGAAGGTTTAAACGGTGAGAAAATATGGAAAAATTGCGAGGAAGATAGTATAAGCAACAATTTCATTTTCCCATAAACTGTTCTACCTACTTTCCTGTCAAACATTTGACGTTCGTCCCTTCGGTACGGTAGACTAGGGTCCACTCGAATTGAAGCACGTATTAAATTAAGGGTTTTGAATCGACAGCATACATATATCCACATTACTCGGATTATCTGGGATTAGTAGGTTAGGAGTAGGGTAGGAGTAGGGTAGGAGTACGGTAAGAGTAGGGTAGGAGTAGGGTAGGGGGTAGGACACCACGCGAACGAAGTAGCGCCGAGCAGCTAGAAATAATTTATATGGCAAAACAACGTTTCCGGGTCAGCTAGTTATATATAATTCTTCTGTACGTGTGTTTGTCACCTAACTCCTCCTAAACGGCTGGACCGATTTGGATGAAATGTTGTGTGTATATTTCAATGGGTTCCTGGATGGTTTGGAAACACAATTGGACCCGGTCGGGCAGGACGATGTCTGCCGGGTCCGCTAGTATATATATATATATTATATATATATATATATTATAAAACATCTTATATCTTCATGCCCGAACCATGACAACCGTTTGCTACACAACTTTTCAGTCACCGGCTACTTCCTGAAACATCTCAGGTACCTACCTATAAGATGTGTTCTCAGATGCATTCAATAAAGCTTTTCATTAATGCCTTTTGTTGCCCAACAAGTTGATCCGTATAAAACCATTGTTTCGTAGGTTTTCGCTTTGGAAAATGCGGGAGTCACAGCGCAGATTGTTTCCGTAACCTGCCGCCATTTCATCCACTCTTTGTTAAAGGCCTACTACACCACGCAGTATCAAGTCTTTTGTAATAAGACTGTCTGATAACTAGCGTAGTGTAATAACAGTAAGCCTGTTGTTCGGTCGGAGCTTGTCTTAGTAGACTTCAAGAGAACTCTTAGTGAGACAGACTTGATACCGCGTTGTAGGCCCTTAATTCTATGTTTAATTAATTTCACCATTGCTTTACACGAGTGAAATGAGATACCAAAATCAAGTACCATTTATAAAAAGGTTATAAGCTTATATTCTCATTTGGGAACATATCTATCCTATTCATTGAACATACCTACCTATTGTAGCAAGTTTCCTCGTAGGTAGGCTATATAATTTCTAGCTCCATTCCACTCTAGTAGAACTTAGCTACATTATCAACCGACGTTTAAGTATATTATATGTGTAGACTTGGTATATATAGGTAGATGTCGATATCCGGCAAATTTTATCCATCGATTAGGTTCTCACCAGAAGGAAGATAATTTCAAATTGCAAAAGACACTACAGGATAAGACAAGGTGTTATTAAAACAGCTTATAAATTCTTAAGACGTCAATGTACGCTTCGTCATCGACATGTTCGGATAACTCGACAAAATGTAGGGAACTGCTAATTTTTTTTCGCGTTTTCTGGATTGGCCATTGGTTTGGATAACTACCTGCCTACAATAACCACGGTCATTGTAGGCAGGTAATCACCCAACCCAACGGTATGAAGCATCAGTATAAAAGTGGTCCGTAGGTACAATGACCCTTTAAGAGGTTTTCAGTTATTTCAATTAAACTCTGTAGGTACACCCCTATTACAAACCTAAGTATTTTTTGTCTTTCCTAATTTTCCAGAATATTATAGATACAAAAGGTAATTTTTAAATTTTTAAAACTCATTCCGTGCTTTGAAATATAAAGATGAAATTAAACAACATTCCAAATGGTATGCAAAACCAAATATCTGTAGCTACTTACTTTTCCATTTCAGACCTACCTCTTCCTCGATACCTGTGGGACATAGCGAAAAGTACCACGAGGGCAGAGAGACTGTCGTGTGCGGCTGCAATATTGGTCCTCTTAGTGTGCATCGTTTTAATTGTTTACTTCACCGTCATAGCCAAGAAGACTGCCGAATCCGTCGTGGACGTAGGTAAGGAAACTTTCGTTGCTACTTCTTCATTTAGGTAGGTAGGTATATAGGTACGAGCTACTACTAGTAGGTTAGCCACACTTTGTTTAAATTTTACCCTTCTGTTCAATGTATTTTTTTATTTAAATGTTATGTTAAACCTAAAATGTGTGTATACATTAGCAGTCCTTTCCTAAATACTTTACTTATTGTTAGGAGATTAGGTGCTGGTGTTATTTATTAAATACATAAATAATAGTAGATTATTCACCGAGGGGATAAAGCAGTGCCTTAATTTTGCGGGCGCTATTTTGAATCCTAAACGCAACGAAGGGCTCCCGAGCGGAGCGAGGGAGCTCTGAGTTCAGACTAGAATCCTGAGTGCAGTGAGTGATTCAAAATCGCACTAGATGAAGACACCTTTATCCCCGAAGAGAATACTCTACTTTTCGCACCTACTGCGAGGTACTAAAAACCAATTTGATCACCGTATTAGTAGTTTATGAAACTGTTAAATAACGTGGAAATACCTAGTTATGTGCAGTTTCATACACTATTTACCCGGCTACGTGACAGGAGAGGTAATGTTTTTATGCTTATTAAACTATGTATCTTTGTATGTGGAATTCCTTATACCCTCAACATCCAAACGGCTGGATGGATTTTAATACATGAGGTGTCTATCGACTCGTTTGAGTCGCACGAAGGTTATAGGTTTTGTTTTTATTAAATCAAAATGGCGGATTTTAGACGACAACAAGTAAGGTCTTGACAAAAATTTTGTACCGTTACTATGTGGGGTATCAAAATAAAGTGCTTGAGGCGACGATTCTAAAAGTATAACACACTAAAAGGATTAAAAATAAAATGATAAAATCTAAACCTGACTGCAACTAAGATTCAAAACTAGCTCAGGATTAAAGCGGTCTGATGCAGTTGGTGGCATCAAACTAGCTCAGGATTAAAGCGGTCTGATGCAGTTGGTGGCATCAAAACTAGCTCAGGATTAAAGCGGTCTGATGCAGTTGGTGGCATCAAACTAGCTCAGGATTAAAGCGGTCTGATGCAGTTGGTGGCATCAAACTAGCTCAGGATTAAAGCGGTCTGATGCAGTTGGTGGCATCAAACTAGCTCAGGATTAAAGCGGTCTGATGCAGTTGGTGGCATCAAACTAGCTCAGGATTAAAGCGGTCTGATGCAGTTGGTGGCATCAAACTAGCTCAGGATTAAAGCGGTCTGATGCAGTTGGTGGCATCAAACTAGCTCAGAATTAAAGCGGTCTGATGCAGTTGGTGGCATCAAACTAGCTCAGGATTAAAGCGGTCTGATGCAGTTGGTGGCATCAAACTAGCTCAGGATTAAAGCGGTCTGATGCAGTTGGTGGCATCAAACTAGCTCAGGATTAAAGCGGTCTGATGCAGTTGGTGGCATCAAACTAGCTCAGGATTAAAGCGGTCTGATGCAGTTGGTGGCATCAAACTAGCTCAGGATTAAAGCGGTCTGATGCAGTTGGTGGCATCAAACTAGCTCAGGATTAAAGCGGTCTGATGCAGTTGGTGGCATCAAACTAGCACAGGATTAAAGCGGTCTGATGCAGTTGGTGGCATCAAACTAGCTCAGGATTAAAGCGGTCTGATGCAGTTGGTGGCATCAAACTAGCTCAGGATTAAAGCGGTCTGATGCAGTTGGTGGCATCAAATCTGAGATTGAACTAAAATAACATAACTGCCTGTCGGGTTTTTGTAATTTTTTCAATCTAATCTCATGCATTTTCATCAAAAACACAATACTAATAATATCAATAGTCAATGGAGCGTCAGCCCAAATCCAACATTCTAACGCGGAGGTATACGCACTACAGCAACCGATAATTTTGTTTGTCGACGGATGATTTGAATTGATTTGATTTGTCCATGGACTTTTGCTTTTGCACCACTTTTCCACTGTACATTAGGTAAACTGTTTTTTGAAAGATGGAACTAGTGATTGCAGCAACACACAATACATTGATTGATACACGTACGGTATTGTAATGTCTGTAAGAAGTCACAAATTAGATAATTCATTAAGATAAGCCAGTTTATATATTTATTTTATTACGAATTTTAAAGTTAACTTTTACGTAATCTGGATTATATACGTTCTAAGACGGCTGTCAAACACCGGTTAACCTAATGGACAGGGTATAGTGTCTAACATTAAAATAGCCATATCTACGTAGTTTTTAAATGCCTGAAAGGCGACGATTCATATTCTCAGAAAGCAAAAGTAAAGACTTGATAACGCGCGCAAGGACAGGCCAGCCTAGTCTAAAGATATCTTTACAGATAATGCGGTTAGGTAGGTTGGTACGAGTAAGTTTATTGAACAGTCGCGACCCTTATGGGTGTTAATAACGCCTCAAATTCAAATTCATTTATTTCGTGAACACAAGGTACATACAGAAGGTGTTATAATACATAAGATCCAAGCTGTGCCCCGCCAAAAGGCATACAAAATATCAAAGGTAATAATAATAATACAACAATAATCAAAATTAACAAAATTATTTAGTATGTCAGAACAGATTGAATTTGGTCATTATAATTAAAATTTGTCATTTAAATATTCGTCAACAGAGTAATACACCTTGTTATTACAAGCACACTATATAAAAATTTCAACTGATTTCTTATAAATTCGTTAATGTTAATACTTGATATAACTTTTCCTGGTAGCTTATTGTATAGTTTTTGAGCCATTGCATAAAAGCTGTTGTTATGAAATTGTGTTTTTGTTGCTAGCACCTGCAACTTTTTTGAGCACCGTTTAGGTAGGTACTTTCTACAAATCTATATAAATTCATGTTGTGTTTTATAAAAATACATGCTTCATAAATATAGAGTGACGGTAACGTTAATATTTTTAGCTTATGAAAATGTGGCTTCCATGATTCTGTTTTTTTTTTACAAATCGCTCGGATACATTTTTTCTGTGCTATAAGTACTTCTTGAATCTTGGGCGCATTTTCCCAGAATATGAGGCCATACCGCAGAGCCGAGGCGACAAGCCATGATAAGCTGCGAGTAAGGCGGTTTTATTCGCAATTTTACCCAGCATATTATTATGTAGAGCATGTGAAAATTTACTAAGCTTTCCACAAACACTTTCAATTTGGGTCCTCCATGTCATGTCATTGTCAATATAAAGTCCAGGAAATTTTGTAACACTAGCTTCAAGTATTTCATTATTCCCTCTATGTATAGTTTATTTGAAACTCTGATTGTTCTTTGTGTCTAATTTTAAAATTCATAACTTTAGTTTTATTTAGATTTATTTTAAGGTTATTATTAGCATTTAACCAGTCGATGATAGGAATAAGACTTTTGTTTACATGCTCTTCTATTTCTTTTATAGTGCCAGTATCATAAATAACAGTGCGGTCGTCGGCAAATAGCGACCACTTGGGGAAAGTCATTAATATAGCTTCTTCAGACCACTAAACTTAATAGACCATCTCGTCTGTCTCTGGGTGACTGAGCACACACGTTCGTGAAATAGCATTCGGCAGTAAAGATCTTAGTCGGTTCTGACCGGCGTTACGGGACGTAATGTAACATTCGCAGCGAGCATGTCGTTACGCCGTGTGCTAAATTCTGAGTAAACATGCTCGTTTGAGACTTTGCTCGCCCATGTTCCAGGTTCGTTGCCACTTGCAGTCAAGATGTCGGACGAAGTGCGCTCGTAACGACTCGCCGCAGCGTACCTACTGACTGAAGCGAGTAACTCTCAAAGGGCTTTGCCAAAAAACCGGCAGCGGGTGGAACACTCGGAGCGAGCAACGAGCGGCTCGTTGCTCGCTTGTTTCCCCGTACTGCCTGCACGAATGCTCGCTATGTAACATGTTACATTACGCCCCGTCAGTCAGTGCCCTCCTTTGGAGTAAAATTGAGAACTTGGACGTATAGCAAAGCTTTTAGGTTCTTGATAAAGTGCTAATATTTGTAATTTTCCCGCATAGCTCCCCACGAGTGGTACATTACTCGGGACATGTGGCTAGCTCCAGAACCCCTCAACCATGATACAATGGATGAGTTCACACCTCTGAAACTGGTCATCGTCGCTCACACGGTCAGTTCGGAGTGCAATCTATTCAAGCATTGCGCCGCTGAACTAAGAAGTCTCCAATCTTACTTCGCTTCACGTTATGGATACGATCTTCCGTAAGTAAACTCCTACAATTTATGGAATTTATTCTATTTCACGTAACTTCATGAAATACAATTATCCAAAAGGATACTTCGGCAAAGCGACGAAACTCCTAAATTAGTCTAGACATAGGTAGTTTCGTTCCGCTTCAAATTGTACGACATCCTACAGCACCCTTAACGCTTGCTAATAGGTACAGACAACCCATTGTTTTTGATCATCCTAAGTACAATTGCTTTAAAAAATTGCAGTCGGCGATATGATTCCAGTAGGTACCTACCTATTATATAAATTGGATGTCTATCTTGTGCATATTCTGTTACTCGTTGCATATATTACAAACCAGAGACCGAAAAATCCCGTTTGAGAGTGGTTTCGCACTACGTCCGATCCGAATCCGAATTCAAGATCAGAGTTCAATCGGAATTGCGAATGTTCTAAATTCGGACGGACTGAGTTCAGATGTAGTGAATAGTACTATGGCTACTTTGCACAGTCATTTTCGGAGTTGGATCAGACGTAGTAGGTACGAAACCGCTCGGAGAGTTAAGCCGTTCATTCGGTTCCTGTAGGTAATATCTTGCAAGGCCTTTCAACCCTAATAATACCACTTTGATTGAAGCCTTATCATTCTGGTAACCGATTCAACGGATAATTCATTCCAACACTTGCGGGAACTCTTATCCAATGAACGGGTTTGTAAAACCCTTGAAAACCCATTTAAAAACCCTAATTACCATGGACGGTTTAGCAAAAACCCTTTCGAGGGAAGAGGTTTTCATTGGGTTTACTACTACCCGTTCATGGCATACCTAAAGGTGTTTGAATGGGCTTACTAACACGTTCATCGAATGAGGTTACCCTATGCAATAAATGTATGGTTTGAAGGATTCACGATGTATGAAGGGGTAACCAGTTCGTAGGCTGGATCAGATAAGCTGTTCGGTGTAACCCAAAAACAATTATGGTAATTATGTAGGTCTTATAGTGTTTTTTTTATAAGCTTTTGCAGAAACTCTTTCGAAAACTTAGAGGGCTAACCGAAAGGTTTCTGCAACAAGCAAAGAAATACCATTTTAATTGACACATCGCATGCTTAATGGAATACTGACTTAACTCAAAAAAGACGATTTTTGGGAAATCGCAAAAGGAGATCTTGCTATGAAGACTTAACCTACTTGTTGATGCATAAAAATAAAACTGATTTATATTAATCATGATTGCTTGTATTTTGAACGTCTATGATTAACTATTGATGAGATATGAGTAAAAAAAAAACGGAAATCACATCTGACCTATCTACTAATGGGTCAGTGTTCCATTAAGCATGCGACATGTGGCAGAATATTTATTTCATGATGTAGTAACTTGACTTCTCTTCATTTCTAGGTACAACTTCTTGATCGGAAACGAAGGAAGAGTCTACGAGGGACGAGGCTGGAACAGGGTTGGTGCTCACACGCTAGGATACAATCGCTGTACCCTTGGCATAGCGTTTATAGGTAACCCTGCTTTTGTTGTTAAAGTAACTATAGTATAGTACGAGTACCAGAGCAAAATTATCTAATTTATTGATTTGAGTTTAGATGATGATTAGGGGCTCGTGGCTAAGTAATAACAGCCCCGTTAGTCTCGTGGTCGCAAGCGCGACTGCTGTGCAGGTCCTGGGTTCCATTCCCGGGTCGGGCAGTGTTATTGGGTTTTTCCATTAGGAATTTCTCAGTGGCAGCCCGGAGTTTGGAAGTTGGTGGTGTAATAGCCCCGTGGCTCGGAAAGCACGTAAAACCGTTGGTCCTATGCCTGATCTCTTCCCGGTCGTGTCGGATAGCCGTCCCATCGGACTATGAGAGTAAAGGACAAGTGTGTGCACAAACACAATGTGCATTCTGCACATGTGTATGCGCACAGACTTGTGCACTGTAATATCTCCTGCGAACCTGGCTTATCTCCGTTGAGGTTGGTCACAGTGACCGAAATCGGTCAGGGGATTATTATTTAATAACAGCCACACGGGTCGATCCATCAGTTTTGCCGGGGTTCGTCCGTGGATGGGTGAGATCTTTACATACCAAAACTCCTTCGTGCTTCGGAAAGCACGTCATGCCGTTGGTCCTGGCTGTCATTCGTGGATAGCTGACAGTCGTTACGGGTTGTAGGTAACGGTTACACGGGAAGCCAACCCCAACACAGTTGGTAAAAGGCTAAGTAGGTTGATGATTGGGATGTTTGATTGTTTTTGATGTACCTACTTATATGATAATAATTTGGAATTGTGAGTATGCAACTGTTTTTCGAGATTTTCTCGTCAGAAACGCTTTCAGGTGAGAGAACGTTCTTCCAGCGACACTTTATTCCATTCGCCGTAGGTAGTTAGCATTGGAATGCTAACGGTACTGGTATGAGCGTTAAATCAGAAACAATAATTATTTTTGTACTGTTCATTTCAAGCGGACGAGACGTGCAAAAAAACCGAATAATCAATTTTGAAAACGAATTCTTTATTTGTTTGAATGGTCGAAATTTATAGAGAGTAGGTAGGTATCTACCAAAACTAAGTAGGTATTCCATCTTTTAAAATAAGTTGGATGTGCCTAGGAGGTAGGTTTGTATAGATAGAAAGATAAATAAACGTAATATAACATAACGCATGTAATCCCCGAAGGGTTAGACAAACCCGGTACCTACCTACACCCACATTTGGACAGTAATATAATAGGGGGCGAGCAGCCTATTGCCATAAACCAGGTCCAAATTCAGTGTGGGTCAGAATGACGGGTGTATTGTTGCAAAAATGAATATTATATATGAAAAGAATGTACCAGCAATGTACTTGAATGTACCTTTAATGAAATTCAATGTACCTCCATGAAACAAGAACAATTATAATAATAAAGTGAGCCGCAGTCCATATTTAATATCTCTGGGGGTATTTACATATACTTACAAGTGGGGTAGAGACGTGAAATATTAAAAAAATAAGAAAACGTATAATCGCTCGCTTGATCCCGAGACAGGGGTGTTCAACCTTTTTGAATTTTCACGCAATGTAATAATTTTTTATTTTATTAAATAGGAACAATAAACAATTACATTATTCAGTTTTTTATGTACCTAATCAAAACGTAATTATTTTGTAACAGCTTATTTACGTTTAGTGTTTTATTAATTACTTGCCGCTCATGATTCAGTCTGGAATTATCTACTTTCAATCGTTATTCATATAATCGATATTTGGACGGTACGTATAAAATAATTACGAAAAACTCCGATTGAGATCAGAACTGATTTATTAAATATCATAACTACTTTTACCTGTAGCTTCGCCCCCGTGCTTCTTTTGCCTCTCTTACCTTAAGTTAAACTAGCTATTAACTATGTCTACAAAGATCATGTCCCGTCATTCCGTAGGTAGCTTCATTACGTGAAAGAACACAAACGGAAATCATACACTACCCATTGGTGTGATACATACATACATGAATAAGTATGCGTTTTGGGGTTAGTGAAGTTATGTATTATTAGGCATTTGTTTGTGTAGCTGTTAATTTTTCTTCAGAAATTTCAGAACCGATTTCGATAAGGTTTTGTGCTTTACATGAACTGTATCACAATAGAGTAGGTACGTTTTCTGGTTATAAATTACATAACCGTAAAACGAACCTTATAATTTATAATCTATCAGAAGGAGACGAAGTATATAATAATAAACGTAGTATGTTATATTATAATGAACTAAATAAAATTAAAGAAAAATCTAAGTGCTATGTTTACGTAACTTCTATTTAGTTTTAAAAAAAATTGTTTAAAAAATGTATATTTTATTATAGATGTTTAGTAGGTAGGTAGGTGACAAATGGAAAAAAAACATTTAATTTGACATGTTTATTCAATAACTAATAAAATTTAAAAAGCTAATAAAATGTACACTAAAAAGGAGGTATGTAGGTATATAAAAAGGAGAAATAATCAAAGGGCATCCAAAAATTCGTCCGCATCGCTGTCAATAGGAAACGTGCCCAAAAGTCTGGCAGCATTGCCATTTCAAAATTATGTAAATATTTTGTTGATAAATAAAAATTAACTAAAATAAAATTTAAAACAATTACCCTTCGATCAATAATTATTGATCGAAGCAATTACCTAATATTATGATAAGGCCTGAAACAATTAAGGTAAAGTCCCGGCTGTTCGTAGCATTGGTTGCAATAAAAAAGTGAACGAACTCTTTTTTTTCGGTGATCCAGCATTTGACGCATCTTTTTCGCCGGATTCGCCCATCAGCACCTCTTGGCAATTGCTGAGGCAAGCTCTAGTGCACTCTTGCACCCAATGGCAGCTCTGGCGCTAAATTTCCAGGACTCACGAGGCTTTTAAACTACGCTCAGTTTAAATTCGTAGATCTATAGCAATTGGCCTGCAGTACGTCCTAAATAATAAAAATGCATTTACCATCATTACCTCCATGAGGTGTAGGTATAATTACTTTCTTATACCACCTCAAGCTTTTATGCTCGCAAGTATAATATGCCAGCAATTGGTCATGATGGTCAATCAGCTTCATAAATTTTGTGTAGGTACATAGCTATAAGCCTCGGATTGGTATGGATCTATCCTCTACTCTGACAGCAATCATTCCTGCATTGAATTTGTTCGAAAGAGCCAGTATTTGGCGTTTGTCTTTCCACGTGATCACACAAAGGCCATCCCTTTGCATTATTGCCAATTCGCCTTTCTTGAATTTTGCGTTTTTTATTTCCACTGGTGTACATTTTATTTTCAAATTTAATGTCCCTGTGCCGTAAATCTAGAAAGTTATTAACTTTTCGGCTAACTCTACGCTGGTATAAACATTACCGGTAAATAGGCTATGACCTACATATTGAAACTTCCGTAATAGGTGTAGCACTACTTTATCTACATGTTTTGCACCTCCTACTGTTGCATCAGCAGCACCTGCATATAAATGAATCTGAGCTTCCACTCCCAATTGATCGGCAAGAACATAACATTTTAAACCATATTGGTGGTGTTTCCCTTTTAAGTACATATTGCCTGAACTTGAGACAGTTTTTGCCAGTAGGTAGTTAAATTTATTAATTATATTTATTTAACATACACTGATTAATTACTATTTTATCAATACACTAAAATATATATACAATTATATACAAGTACAATAATGGATAGACATATTAATATGGCAAAATTAATATAAAGGATAGACCGGGTAAAATATGCCGCCGGTTGGTGTATTTACAACTGACATACCTACTTATCACCACTTACCAAACAACCGGCAGCCAGAAAATAAATTCTTGGTAGGTAAGTTTATTTAACATAGACCTAGGTACCGGGTAAAATTAAGTACAAAGAGCAAGTCATAAATTCGCAGAAACTGGTTAGTCTATTCGAACGAACTTCATGAATTCGTTGTCAATACTCAATACATAAGTGAAAACTAACACCAGCTATAATAATGTAGCTTGAAATTAAATAAATGAAAGTACTTACCAAAAAAAAACAAAAAGAAAATTGGAAACTTCAATAACAAAGCGAAGTTGTCGTAATAATAACAACAATTCCATGGAAAGAAACCAACAGTTAAACAAAAGCAGCAAAAAGTACAATAAATCGCGGGACCGAGAAATTCGAATTTCAAATATTATTTCCACCAAATTTTCATTTTATCGAATTAGGATCCTAGTCTTTTGAGATAGCCGTTTATTTAACTGTCTTTTTATTTCAATAATTATTGATAAGTCGAAAAATTGATAACTTTACAGATTTACAGCACGGCCGGGACATTAAATTTGAAAAAAAATGTACACCAGCGTATATTAATATGGCAAAATTAAAGGTTGGCCAACACGAAAAATGCTCTGTGTAAGAAGGCTGTATGCAAAATACTGCCACTTTCCAACACGTTTTTTTTTTCTGCTGACCTTATGACGATGAGCTATTCTGCCAGAACAAATATGATGTAGGTGATTGCCGTCAGAAACCATAGATAGAGGACAAAAATTAATACCCAAAACGACTTGTGTAGCGAAGAATGTAGCGAAGTATATATGTGCACAAAATGTACAAATCCGACTGACCAGATCTTTGTCTTTCTTTCATGTTACTTCGAATACTTACTTGTTCCGTTCCGAAGATAATAGGTACAATTACTTAGAGATGAGCTGATGCTGTGTCTCAAAATTGTTGAGACACTAGGTACTATCGTTTTGAAATTAAATATAGACACTGAGATTGGATAGCAGAAAGATATCATAACGAAAATCGAACAAAATTGGCAGAAATTATTAACATATTATTAAATTATCAATTTATATTAAAATTTGCTGGAAAACGTCATGTTTTTACAGTATAGTCATATTTCCAAACAAATAAAGCTTAAGAGACATAGTAATATGTTTTTGATTTCAGTTAGGTACCTACCTATTAATATTATTCAGCAAATAAGCTAGTACTTATTATTTCAACGGCGTATCATACTGTGATCAACCATACGACCGAACAGAGCTGCAAATTGCTTTTTTGTTTTTTATTGTGCATTTTTTGGGCCTTAGCCCTGAAGGGCAATTCTCGTAATTTTAAGAACATTCACAGTCTGAAGGCCAAATCTCGTAATTTAAAACGTTCAAAATCTAGTCGCAGTCTCATCTCGGCGACAAACAAATGTCAAAAGCTTGTCAAAATGTAGGAAAATTAGATGTAATTTTTGACAGATTGAGACTGAGTAAGATTGTGAACGTTCTTAAAATTACGAGAATTGCCCCTCTGATCTCAGTCTCAATCTGCTAAAAAAACGTCTAATCTCCTTACATTTAGACATTTGCTTGACGTCGAGATGAGACTACAACTAGATTTTGAACGTTTTAAATTACGAGAATTAGCCTTCAGACTGTGAACGTTTTTATAATTACGAGATTTTTTTTTAATTTTTTTGGTCTTAGCCATGAAGGCTAAGACCAAAAAAATGAACAATTAAAAAAAAATCTTCATCCGGATTGAGGGCCCATTTTTTTAACCCTTGCAAAACGAAATAAGACTTATAGGTAAATTAGTTAAAAATAGTAAAAACTTAAAGCAAAGGGCCATGAATTTCTTAAACGTGAATTAAAGCTGTTATGATTAAATAATTGGGTCCTCAATCCAGACGCGTGCATAAAGTAGCATAGCCTAAATCTCAGTAAGTAGGTACCTACTATCTCTGGGTTAATAATTTTTATTTAAGAATTTAGTTAAGTTTCTTAAATATTTTAAGAAATTCCCAAATCTGTAGAATATGACATTACAGATTTATGGCGGTATATCTAGGGCCCCCACTTCATTATTGACTGTACTGAGGAAACTGTAAAACATGGATTTATCTGAAGAAATACATAAATGCGACTTTAACATGTTTTACTTAGATAGGTACCTATGTGAATTAGGTAAAAAGAAATAATGACACAAAAGTTCATTGTTAAGAAGTAAATAAGTCGAATTTGACTAAAACGTCTGAACTGAGAGCCTAGTATTTTCAGCTTTATTGACTAGGCTCAACCTCATACGCAAATTAGAATAAGATTTTTAACTATTTCTTAATTAAATTATAACATTTCGTCCGTTCTTCTAAATGTCTTACTTTGAGAGAAAATAAATTTTCAACTTTTTATAAGAGAAAAAATTGTAGGGTGACCATAATGTTCATAGTAAGTACCTGTACCTACATTATATTCGCTAAGAAAAACGTACATTTAATATGAGCCCTGCGCGAGGGCTCCCGGCACTGAACGTGTTAAGAAAATAAATGTTGACGCCTACAATTTATTAGTATGAACGTAGTAAGTAGTAGGTACAGGTGACAGGTGACCTCACCAACTGGCTATCTTCTCTCCCGGCTATAGTGTGTAGAATGCTGCTGGGGCTGCCACGGAGTCTATTTAGCACAAACCAGCACCCTAATTGCGTAACACACGATCAATCGGAATCGGTTTCATTTTGACAGTTCAACAACATTCATTGCGTTATTTACGTGTACAGACAAATTTTTCGAACTTATCAACCAATGCATTAGCAATTTGCTTCAAAATGATTCAGATTCCGATTGATCGTGTGTTACGCAATTAGGGTGCAGTACAAATCGTTTCAGAAAACTTCAAAATCAAATTTCAAACCCCTTTTTCTCGAAAGTTTGTTTCTTTTACATTGAATTTCATTAATGAAAGGAATGTACCAGCAATTTACTTGAATATACCTTCAAGTACATTGCTGGTACATTCCTTTCCTAAATAACATACTTATTTCTGCAACAATACACCCGTCATTCTCACCCACACCAAATCCAGACTCCGAGAGGCTAATGACAAATAAAACTGCCCGACCTGGGATCGATTGGAAATCGAACCCTTACTCGTTGTTTGTGTCCCTCACAAAGTTAATAATCAGTACTTATGAAGCCACCTTGGAGTGAAATTGGCAAGCTGTATTAACTTGTTTTATGTCTACCTACACTTTTGCTTTGTTTGCTATTGATCTCGTACATTTTATGGTCTTACTTATTCTACATCTGAGGAGCAATTCTCGTAATTTTAAGAACATTCACAGTCTGAAGACCAATTCTCGTAATTTAAAACGTTCAAAATTTAGTCACAGTCTCATCTCGGCGACAAACAAATGTCAAAAACTTGTCAAAATGTATGGAAATTAGAGGTATTTTTGACAGATTGAGACTGTGAACGTTCTTTAAATTATGAGAATTGCCCCTCAGATCTGTCTCAATCTGTCAAAAATACCTCAAATTTCCCTACATTTTGACAAGTTTTTGACATTTGTTTGTCGCTGAGATGAGACTGCAACTAGATTTTGAACGTTTTAAATGATGAGAATTGGCGTTCTGCATGCTTCGTCATTAGGCGATTATATATGTTAAAAGTTAAATCTCATTTAAGTGAACTGTATCATGTTCTTATGAGAAATAAAGATTCTTTAAACCTAACCCAGGACCTCATATTCAGCAGTAGCACTTGTAACCACGAGACCAACTGAACTAACTGAACTGACTGACGGAAGATATTCATGTATATTGCCCATCATTGCAGGTGATTACCGCGAAGGATTACCATCTTATTCAAAAGTGACACCGTTGCAGCTGTTGAGGGCCAAAATGTTGCTCGATAGAGGAGTCGAGCTCGGCTACCTGCGAAAAGATTACCACGTCCTCGGAGCGAAGGACGTCCAGTCGTCGTATAGTCCAGGCACCAATCTGTACAGGGCAATACAACAGTGGACCACCTATGATCATGACAACTTTTACAATGGGAAAACTTGCGAACAAATATATAGCAAATCCGAAAATCAAACAACCGTTGATACCCAGGTTACACTACCACCGGCTTTAAGAGACCAAACGGGTAACCAGTCGTTAGATACTTAAACATAATGTTTGTTAATCAATTAATTCCGCATACAATGCTTGAAAACAATTTTTGTATCGAACTAATGCAGATTGTGTAACACTTCAGCAAGGTTAATTGTAATCAGCAGTACCTACATGGAATGATGAAAAGTGATCCGTTTTTTATGAACTTTTTCACACATATCCAGCTTCTGGGCCCTAATAGCCTTATTTCCTAGCGTGAGTACACGGACGCAGAGCCGGTACAGTCGGTACGACGGACCGAAACCGGCAAGGCCTGTAAAACCAATATCAGACGCTTACCTTTTTGTTCATTTTTGCATAGATAAATGAATTTATTTGGTATCAATTACAATTTACAAGCTAACACTAAAATAACAAAATGATATGCTAAATTAACTAAAACTACAAACTAAAATATAGCGCCGAAAAATTCATCCGCATCGCTGTCGACTGGTAATGACACTGTCGGCAATGCTTAGCCTCTGGCCAAGGTAAAAGCCAGCCTTTGGGTCATGGGAAGTGTCAGCCAGTCGTTTCGAAATTTCCTTAAAACGACAATAAGCACTCGGACCCCACGGCCCGAGGGTTTCAACCCCAAACGCCTCGAAAATATAATTATCAATAAGGTTATTATATTTACGCCGCTTGAGGTTTTCCGCAGCCGTAGCAGCAGCACCAGCGCAGCACGCCGAGCCTGGAAGATGGGATGCCGCAAGAGTATCGACACAAGTTGCATCCCACACTAAAGGCCTACCCACCTTCCATGGAAATAAAGACATGCCCGTCCGGTCTCTTGCCATCGTCGCGTGCCAAACCATTGGGTCCTAATAGAGCTGGAACGCCGACGGTGACAAGAGCTCGTCGAAGGATGTCGTTAATCTTTGCGTGCCGCGCTAAGCGACACGCACTTCGGCTGTAAGAGAGGCCGTGGTGTCCGAGGCTGTTGACAACTTCGCCACAGTGACAGCGATGAGAACAACACGGTGCTCCTAGTCGTAGGGAAGCAGCGAGGCGGAAAGTATTGTAGTCGAACAAAGTGCCTATGTTCGACGACGGTAGTGCATGAAGCCACAGATCCGACTCCCATTTACCCACAGCCAGCAGGCGAGCACGCTCCGCAGTAGTAACAGATGTGTTAAGTAAATTATCCTGAACTACACTGCAGAGCGGCTCATCCCACCGTCTCTGGGAAAATGGATTATCGGGTAGATCTGAGTTCGGGCAAGCGAGTCTCCAGGCATCCATAGCTTCGGTGAAGCACGGCACATCAAAATTAATCAGTGTGGAGGCTAGGATTTTCCTGATTAATTTCTGTGCCGTGGACCGAGGATATGAAAGCCGGTAAACTAATGCTAGAAATTTTGCAGACGACGAGGCCTCCCATACGAATGGGAAGAGTAGCTTGTGCCCAAGCTCGGTCGTCCATGGTCTGAATTACATTCGGCAAAACGTCTGAACCGAAAATGAATTCATTAGTCGACCCAAAAATGTTGGATTTCGGCAGTCGGCATCTTTCACTCACCTACCGAGGGTCTGAAATAGGCTTATATATTTATGAGGGTAAGGCTAATAACATTCAATAAACACATTGAATTACTTAGTTTTAATATTATGTTACCCACTTATTTGTAATATTGTTATAAAACGGTGCTATGTTGGGATAAAAAGGTATTATTGTAGAAAGTAGGTATAGGTAGTATTTTATGATAAAATTAGTATTGTTTTCCCTTGTCTTTAAATAATTATGTACCTACTTGGTGACTGTATGGAAATTATTTGAATAATTAGGACATGGCTCAACCAAGAGCTTCGACCTCGACATGCCAAGAGGCTCTCGTTGGGCGATCTGATGTAAAATTTGCACCTCGACACGACAGGTTTCTGTCGCTGAAGTACTGATGACATGGACACTGTCTCTTTACATTATAATCTATTTTTAAGACTTATTGTAGAAATACGTGACCATGTTTTTAAATGTACCAATATTAAAGTCACAGCACACCTGTGTTTAGTGTTATGCTTTATAAGTATTTTCGTTTCTTTAGGTAAGTAGGTACCTACTGAAATATTGTACGTCCCAGTGAAAGTGTATTATTTTCCATAAATAATAATAATTTACTAGTTAGAAGACGTTTACTTTTTAATGTTGTTTGGCATGCTCAAAAGCCTAATCAAAGTATTAAATTTCAAAATTAAATAACGTGGGACATTTTTTTTTCTTTAAAATGAATAACTTAATGCCTAACAACATTATTGTGTAGGTATTTTAAATAACATATATTTTACATAGATTTATTATTGTTGCATAATATCTGCGACACAGAACTGTGACACTGGGTGATCCCGGATAACCTCAGCCAGTATGTGTGGTTTTCCCAAATATGATAGTTATTTTATGATAGTTTATTAGATCATAATTATGATATATTTTTACAGTTTTTAATAAAATATTAAATCAACTTGCGTGTTTTGCTTATACTTATATAAGATATAACCACTCATTTGTTCCGTAGCAATGAGCTGTAGACGGCAATGGCGTAACAGCTGTATGCAAGATGTCGGATTCGGCTACAACTAGAATGTTAAGGCGACCCACGGCTAAGCAAAGTACAAGTGTACTTAGCTCCAGAAAATGGAGGTTCTAACAATCGTCCACTGCGAGTGTGACCCACGACCGCGTCGCTCTAAAGCTATCGCCACACTGAGGCGAACCCCGTGCGGAATGCCGGATGAGATACGCTTGAGCCAATATTGTCAACTAACTTGTATTGCTCAAACTGACGGGAATACATGCTCGCGTCCCGTATGTGGTCTGGTTTGAAGTAAATGAGTGTAATTAGGCACATCACATTGTATGATGGCACTTAGACCTCACAATGTTATCCTCTTACACGAATTGAGTAAACCTTAATCAGTGCGTTGTTGTCAGTATTCTAATAGTTACTCTATGATCATCTGCTATTTGAATACGATTAGTATTTTTATTATATCCTGATGATAGAGCCCTTTGTTAAGATAAGTTAAGTTTTCAAATAGACCCTCGGAGAAAAAACAAGATCTATGAACAAAGAACAGTGGTTAAAGTCCCACCACCAGCTGTCGTCTTTTCTTCTTACGAGTATATGCGATCCATTTAGGAACTATTTTTTTTTACCACCTTATTTGCACAAAAATAATACTTGAATTATTGTACCAAGTCATGTGTATGTTGCTAATAAGGATCAAATTGCGCAAGGCATGTTGAAACCCTTCCACGGGTGCCTGCCATGCCTCCCGTCTGGGGTAAGCTACGCTATAATTATAATAATTAAGGGACTCATACAACGCTAAAAAGGTGGTGTACATTGGTTTAATCAATTTTCAAAAATGTACAGGGCTGTATAAACATTTGGCATAGATAATTGTTTAAAGAATACAATCGAAGAAAAATAAAAATAAACTCTTATGATTAATCAAAGTTTGTAATTTCTGAAATGCTTAAATAATTTCACATTTTGTTTGGTTTTTTTTTCATCCCAGAGGTTCTTTTAGGCACTGAATATATTTTTTACTGGTTCGCCAAATTCGTAGCTACACTGAAACTTTCGATTATAAAGGAGAAATACGAAGTTTCCCTTATCAGATCTCATGCATCATGCATTTAGTTCATTTTTTTAGCAGTTTAGCTTATAAATACATCTGCTCGTGACAGGCGCCCGGGCGTAATGTTTAAGACTAGTTTATAATAATACCTATACCCGAAATGATCCGGGGCTTTAGTTCGCATACACTACAACATCAAGTATTTCGATTATTTATTACATCATTTTCACTATGACTATTATATTGGTTACATGGGCATACATATTATATTTGATACAGCATAATAAAGACTGTAGTTTTTAAGCGTAAAGCATATAACGTTTGTTCAAAATTCCTATTTTTCTTTGGGATTACATATTAAGAAAAGCGTAAGCACTTAAAAGTACTCATAAATAGTTCCGGGAGCGACAATTTGACACCGCCGAGCCGCACGGGCAGTGACCGGTGTCCTACTAACTAGAATATACACTCTTACAGAGATCCGTCATGGACATGTACCACTACATACCGCTTAGTTTACAGATGATACCGTATAAATAGCAACGTATAGTTTGTAAGATATTCGAGTAATTATTGCTCTTAGAAAAGATGATGGTTCTAAATAATTACTTCTCTATACCTTATTCGTTAAATACACCTATGATCTTAGAGGAACGCGTCAGAACTTTGTGATGTCAAATTGTCATTGACAATATTATGTCTACCATATCAGTTATTACAAAGATTATACTAAACATCCAAGATTACAGACAGTACAATCGTAGAAATAGTGCGACCATTATGACGTAAATTTAAACAAGGTGTAAAACACTGCTTTTCTGCTGTAACTGAAGTTAATAATTTATTTCATCTTACAATTTACTCCTAAACTAATGGCGGTTTCCGTATTTCATTTTTATTAGGTACTTTAATGAACACAAATGATTTTATTGAAACGCTACCTTTCAGGATACAGTTTCGCATTAAAATATAAAAACAAAAGGAATAATGATCAAGCCCTATGTATACATATCAAAGGTTGACCACACGGGACGTCACGCTATTATCTACATTTTTCACACAACGACATACTTGGGAAGTGATATACATACTCGAGGTTCTTCAAGTGCAGATATTTAAAACTAATTTTCCATAAATAGGAGTTAATTTTTTAATTTATCACTGGTTTTAAAGACGGTTGGTGGAACAGTAGTAATCAAAATACTTCACCGGTACTTTAGACAAAGTCAAGGTCAGCTTCTGGAACTTTCACATGGTACATTCAAATGGTACACTTTCGGTTTGTATACATAGGTTGATCTAAGATTAATATAAATGAACCTATTTTTTTTTTTAACTAAAATATACTAATCGTAATAAAAACAAGGTATTAAACTAATTGTAATAATGTTCGAAAACAGTAGCTTTACACCTTGGAGTGATAACTATCCTGCAGAGAACAACAAACCGTTTTATGTAACTATTGTGAACTATGTCTACGAAAGCTGATTTGCGCTTTCTATAAAACACATGTGAACACATTTTTTTATTGCTTAATCGAATGTCAGTCCACAAAAGTGCTTTCTATTACGAAAAATGAGAAATGCTCATATTTGGTACGATAAATCAAGTCGTTCATAGATTTGACAGTAGATTAGGTATGGTTGGGTACAACAAGCTGGAAACAAGAAAGGATTTGGCACTTATTACATATATTTTTAAAGTATTGCGTGGAATTATCTCTAACCCGGGTGTACTAAAGGATGTGTGTCTAAACGTGCCGGATAATTACGTGTCGCGGCGACGGAGACCGCGGTTACTGGCGGTGCCTCGTGGCCGGACCAACCTGCTGGGTAAAGCACCTTTGACGCGCGCCTTGCATACACTCAACAAAATCGCGGAAAGGGTCGATTTATTTACCTGTTCTCTGAATGAATTCACAAAAATTACTTTACATGTGATAAGCTGTACACAATGGAAAAAAAATTGTTCAATACCACGCTACCGATTTGGGGCAACCTGTAATAAGTTGTGTTGGGAATAATAAATAAATAAAAAATAAATATGGAAGTACAATTTAACCGTACATACTTGTTGGAAGGTTTCATAGGACAGGTACAAATCATTTAAAAAGTAGTCAAGGATTGATTTTTACACGTAACACATGGATCATGCCTGGTGCTTCCTTACAATACAAATATTATAAAATTAAACCCTGGGATTACGCCAAAAATTTGTGAACTACTTTAGAAATTGTTTAATTGACTTTTGTGTCCAAACTATGCGCAGTCACCATACTTACGACAGAGCCGCCGCAGCGGAGTACAAAAAGTCGACCGTATAAGTCGCAAACAACCGTAAGTTATTGCGTTGAGAATATTTTTTATATACACACGTAACAAAAGTCGCATTCAACCTCACAGCCAGTCATCACTTTGAAAGTAAAGCCCATAATATATCTTCTCTAAACCTCAAACTATTTTATTTGAACCGACAATCTCGCTGACCCGTCAACTAATTGAATATCTGCCAATATCAAATCTAAGAACGATGCCGATCATCCAAATTGAAAGGTAACGGAAGGAAATTTTGAAAAATTGTACTTTTACTAGATAATATTTTAAATTGATAATTTAAACATAAATTTAAGTTTCCGCGAATTTGTTTTAATTATTTGTACTACAAGGTCTATTATGGCGATACTGAACCGATTTGTTTCTTAGGCCGCCCAAAAAGATTGCTACATTTCACGGGCCACAGGCGACACGCTGATCTTTCAGAAAGTAATAAATAAATAAGGGGTCGCCTCGCGCACTTTACTAACTTACCATATTTCTAACGACAAAGAAATAGCCTGGCGGGCCTTACAGCGAACCTAGCGGGCACCACAGCTGACAAAAGCAGCTGCGCCGGTCGCAGGTTCAGTATCGCTTTTTGTGCATTTAGATATAGAGTGTAATTTCAAACTTTATAATATAACAAACAACTTTCTCTGAAACTGCTAACAAAATATAGAGATTGAAAACTTTGATTTAACAAAAGATGATTGCTCAAATATATCAATTATTTAAGGCATCTTAAAAATTTAATCATCTCTATTTTAATATATCAGTTGATTGTTACAGCTATCACAGGGTCATAAGTCCTTAGGGGAGAAATGGTTTTCGCCATTATATCTAACAATAATCAGGAGGTAAAACTATGTACTGTAGTTTTAATGGTTATGTGCGTTAAGTCAGGCGAAAGAGTTTATAGTTTCCAAACGTATCAAACATAATAAGATGGGAACAGCTTAACAGGGTAAACTGCGTGCTTAGGCACATTAAGAGTGAAATAAATCATAATAAGTTCATGACACGACTTTCAACATGACGCGCACAAGTTTCATCAAGTTGCACTAAATTCTATATGATTTTTAGAACATCAAAACCAGATTTTATATAAAATAAAGCACAACTTACGTCGCCAAAAGATGGTTGCAAGTCGTATATGCGCTCAAACTAACCACAGATAGAATAGATCGCCGACGAAACTAACAATGATAGGGATGGCAGTGGATACGCGTTCAACATAAATTGTAAAGAACGTATAAAGCTATTTTTATTGCAACAATAACGTGGGACATAAAATGAAAGTGGTATAATATTAACAAAAAAGTAACTAAGACATAACAATATAACCGACACTCAAACAAAAGTAACGATAAGACAGGCACAATACAAGTTCAATGAGGAACTAGTACTCCGCATTGAAGAAGAATTTCTTATAAATTCTTATAAACAATAAAAGGTAAAGAATTAAATACTAGTATAATCAATGGCTCGTTACAGCTTGATGGAAGTCTCGTCTGGCTACTTGAATACATGTTTTCGCAATGACGGAGGTGTATAGTAAGCAAGCATGACAGTTTCTTGCAACATTTTATAATGTGCAAACAGCACACACTGCTTACATGGAAAACTCTTACTTACAGCTTTTTAAAAAAACGTTAAAAATACACTTTTGTGTGAAAGGAATAATTATGTCACAGTTGTTTGTATTATTCCGATTATGGGTTAATAATTTAGCCAACATATCTTGCAAAAACAGAGTCAATGGCAGTTTCATTGTCCTTTTAAAGTCTTAAATATGGTAATGGCAACATAAATAAAATTAATAGATCGATCCAATGAGATCCCTATCATTAATCACAGTTTTACCCGCGTTTTGTTGAGTAATTCAAAATATAATTTACTTGAAATTGATTTTTCACAATGAGTATTATCTACAAAATAAGTTCGGCATAAGTAGTTAAATGTTAAGCTGCAAACAAATTCAATATATAATGTTGTGTAAAATATGAAGATCCCTTATTTTCCTCATAATCACTACAAATAATACAATCATATTTTAATATTCGTTTATTAATTCCTTGATTAAGTTTATTTTTCGGTGTCAGAGAGAGTGATCACTTACTCACATGCTGGAGAGCTACCAGTTCTTGATTTATAGCATTCTAATCAATAAATAGCTAATAGTAAAATTTTTATGGATTTGTAACTTGAAACTTTCGAAGTTGTGCGTCCCGTATGCGTACCACACCCGATCGCTATAACTTTTATTAAGACAATCCGTTAATATATTATACTGCTCACTGCAAGTAAAATTGGTTCAAGAGCAGGCAGAAGGGGGGATGTTGTCAAGAAATGTTATAGCATTACGAGAGAGAGTAACGCCTTTAGGATGCCAATTACATTTATAAATTGCTGTATTAGTATACAATTCTCCTCCTTTCTTTAGATTTAGGAGGTAGTCATAGTACAAAAGATTTGAAGACTTTATTGGCATGTTAAATAATAATAATAATCAATACGTGTAAGCTGTTTAGGACTTACTTATGCTAATACGCTGTTACATTATATATTGAAAATAGAATGCAGACTGAGATATCTTTGATTTCATAATTTAAAGTATAACTAAATTTTAAATCAAATACATTTCTCCTGAAATCATTAATTTGTTACAAATCTATGGCCACAATGAACACCCTGAAGGTTCACATTATTTAGCCGATCAAAATAATCTAATACCAATAAGTATTACTGTTATAAATATTTTAAGTCAGTCTTTGGTTCCATTCCAGTTCATTGCATAAATGCTTTTCCGATTAACAATGAATATTTTGTTCGTTAATAAAGGTTAGCCATCATCACAATAGAACACTGTACAACGACACATATCAGATGAAGCGCGCGTGACAAGCGGGATCGCATAATACTAAGAGACTAGCACTGCCCTATGAGGACAACATCTTATCTTTTTATTGCACAACAAATTTTAATTGATCACAGTATGTTTCGCATATAGAGATCTACTAAACGTAACAACAACCGCAACAACGTGTATCAAATGTCCATCAATTTATTACATTACTTCATCACGCACCTTACTTAAACAGATTACTTAGACACACTAAGCTTCGACGAAAAATCTATTTCCAAATGACAGACAGCGAATGCAACATTTCATATAATACCCATTACCTGCTGATATTCATTGACAATAGATTCACACACTAGCCGGGTTGTTTGATTATGAGCATTTTATACACATTATACCTAGTTCCTATAAAATATTTACATTGTTTTCGAATGCCAATCCCGATACAGCGAACAGATTGGAAGCAGATGCTTAGCTGTTCGGTGTGATCACGTCGCGTTCATGTGCCATGTGTCGCGACAACGCAGACAAATACATATTGAACTTGGCAAACCATAACATTTACGTTGGCCAAGGAATGGTGCAAACGGAATTTTGAACAACGTCTCTATGCGAAAAAGAACCTCTTATATAAATAATCTGTAAATAAGCAACGTAAATTGGTTTGATTAATTGATATGTACCTTGCTTATTGATGTTATACATGTTAACGTGTATTTGATGTGTATTAATGACAGCTGACAATAATTTATTGTTTTCACCTAGAATTAGTAAGAATAACAAAACAATTTCCTAAATGCTGCTAAAGAAAAGAGGATAAGTCAGTCTCTCATGAATACAATGAAATAATTAGAAGTGGAAAATCAAACCATTAAGGTGTTCTACATGGTTGAGGCCTTGGTGCTGATGTCTTGATCTGTTACTCAGCTAATTGATCTGGAAACAAATAATCTACAATATTACTATAGAATTAAATAGCTTAACGGCCAATCAAAATATATTATACTAATACATCAGAAGGCCAATTCTCGTAATTTAAAACGTTCAAAATCTAGTCGCAGTCTCATCTCAGCGACAAACAAATGTCAAAAACTTGTCAAAATGTAGGGAAATTAGAAGTATTTTTTGACAGATTGAGACAGATCAGACTGAACGTTTTAAAATTACGAGAATTACCCCTCAGAGCATTTTACAAAACGTAAAAGTTCTGAATAGAGCCATTTTCTGATGTTCGAGCTTAATCTCAAGCAATGGATACATTATTATACACGCTACAATAGTAGAAGTCTACCGAGCTTACAAGTAATGCGCCACGAACAACACCCTGATATCCGACTCGTCTAGTTTACAACCACTACTCCTACCAACCCCCACTCCAGGATTTGTTTGCTCCAACGGCTAGCAGTGCTTTGACAGACATGGCGAGTGTACTGTCAGACCGATGCATTACGGGCAGATGGGACAGACTAAATGCGGAAGGTGGACAACTGGGTGTTTTAGTGTAACTGAGAGGCTTAGGTCTAACAGTGGACTACGATTGGCTGCGTTTACGTTGTCTTGGATACAAAATAAAAAATCGTTCATTTAAATTAGGCTGAGAATCAGCATCATCATTAAAATTATATAAGACGTCCACCCAAAACGCCCACGAACGTTTTCGCCGCGAAGAAGACGTGGCATAACAAACTCCCCAGTATCGGGTTTATTCGGTAAGTTGTAAGCATCAGATGATGGAAAATTAAAGTAAATTGATTACCGGCGACGGTGCGACGCGGGCGGAATCCGCGAGTGCCGTCCGGTCCGCGAGGTGCACGGGCTACTACCACCCGCGGTCCATTGGACTCTTCCAGCGACGCCGTACGGAGCCGCGCCAGCAAGCGCTCCGGCCGCTCGCTCCGAGCCTTGGCCCCGGAACCTTTACCACTGCAAGTTACAAACACATCTCATTAATCACTCTGCTCGACAAGATTTTGCTTGTGACATATAAGCTGACTCAAAGGGATGTTGCGAATTACGTCATGAATTCAGGAATTTACATCAACTTTCAGCATACATATTTATTAAGAAAAATATTTTACCGCAGATAATTTATACAATAACTTTGTCGTTTGTGGAAAATATCTTTAATTATATGTTGAGGTCGGCTAAACCGCGTCAGTCTACTGTAAAATGTTGTACAATGCTCAATCAATCTGGCTAGCCTTTTCCCAAATATGTGGAATCACGTATTTAACATGAAGCGACTGCCTTACTGACCTCTAAAACCCAGTTCCTGGGCAACACAATACGCCTTCGTAAGCCACATGTGGTGGTGGAACATATCTCATTAATACACTTGTTAGAATTTTATTATTAGAAACTCTTTCGGTCTTATTACAAAAAAATGCTTAAGTACTGGTTTAAACCAAGACTAAAAAGTCTAGGATTGTGACGGTATTAAGATTAGTACCAGGATCAAAATGTGTCCCGATTACAAAATGAAGACTATCTGAGGATCTGTTAGTAGGGTAGCGGGATCGTCCGAAAGGGTTACCGCTGCCCTGGTACATAAAGGGCTAAGGAAGGAACACGGGTGGGTTTTAGTCAATAAGAGTCTGACACTCCCTTCTGCTCCACCCAGAGCGGGAGGGGTCATTTGATGATTTCCCAACCTCAAAAAAAAAAAAAAAAGGATCTGTTAGTACCAAAGAAGATCTATGGTTCAAATAATATCCACAGATAAGAAACAAAAATGGCATTCTTTCATTCGTTCGTAGAGGCTTTATTTGAAGCAACATTCTGTTTATCTAAATATTGTTTTATACTAACACTTGAAATGATTTAATAATTATTTGTCAATACACAAATATGTCATAATTAGTTCTTTGTTTAGATTACAATATAATGAACAAGAACAACCTGTACTTTTAACGCGCTGTTTATAAACAAGTTGTCATATTTTTTAACACCTCTAGCGTGAAATGGAATGAATTACATTCAGTGACAGCCTGCGTCATTTGAAGCGAATGTTTATCTTTTGAATAAAATATAATTAATGCACTTGTTATTTTTATTCATTATTCTTAGTAGTTAGTTGGTTTGTTCGTGAGTTGTTGTATGGTAAATCGTGACCTAGCTACAAAATGGAACAACAAAAGAAAAAAAGGGGTGAAAACTGGAGTTCTGATGAAAAAGTTAGTAAAACATAAATTTTTAATTATTATTAGGTAAACAATGCTTTGTTTCATCTTATTTCTACTACCTAACGCGGATGTTCTTATTACTATAGGAAATATTACGTGAGCTTATTGCTCAATCAGCACACATTATAGAATGAGAAACGTCAGTAAATATGCAGAAACTAAAGAGTGGAAGAATTGCTTTTATTATATACAAGCACGTTATTTACGTGATATTAATCAGGGTATTTATTATTTTTAGATTAAATGAGATGACGGCTAAATGTCGATCAGATGGAGAATTAAAGTTGGCTTGGAAAAGGATGAAGTTGTTCGCTAAATCCAACTTATCTACCCATAGGACGCAACAATCAAAGGCAGGCGGTGGTGACAAACCACCATCACCTTCTCCTGAGGACTTAGAAGTAATGGCGATTGCTCCTCACGACTTTGTTATTAAAGTTATTGAGTACGATTGTGATGCATTGGTAAATAAAATTTCTTAAACATATCGTACCATATAACATTTATTGATTTTATATTATTTATGTGGGAAGTGCTCTGTTATCTGCTTTTAGAGCATGAAATTTACAATCCAACATCTTCAACATCAATTTTCAATTCAACATCTTCAGGACATCTGTGACAAAAAGTCCGCTACCTTTTTACAAGTTTTGCTGTCAACTGGTTGAGACACACCATGTAAATCTGCTGTATCGTCTTGAATCTACAAATAAAACAATAATATTAGTATATTATTTGGATTTTGTCTAATGTTATGTTAGCATTGACCAAGGGTACTTACCTCATGGCGAGTCTAGTTACGTAATGCGCAAAACACTTGCACTTCAGGACTCAATGGGCATCCTCGAGGGTCGTGGGATAAATCTTCACGTAAAACATCCACAATTTTTTCCCCAAAACGTTTTGTGAACGTATACTTATATTTAAAATATTCGTCACTTAATTCAAAAGGATTTACACGATGACGATGTCTGTAAGATCGCCGAGATGTCTCCAGCATGTCCAAATCTTCCAAATCCATCAAGTCAATCATATCAATATCAATTTTTTACGATTTGTAAATAAAAAGACACAATAATAATCAACGCTAACCTCAAATAAATTAGTACCGATGTCAAATCCGTGGTTAAACTAGGGGTCTCAGCGGACTAACTTTAGTACCATATATAGTTCAAGAACTAGTGATAAACTTCATTTTATAATAACGTTTTATTTAGTCATGGTTTAAACCTAGTAACAATCTCAGTACTAAATTTAGATCGTGTTTTGGAATAAGACGGTTTAAGTTCAGCTGTAGAAATGGGCCTCTAATGGCACAAATTATTGCAGTTTAGCAACTAATTTCAGAGGCTCAACACCCACGCATTTGGCAGATTTTGTATTGGATTTGACTACTGCTAGTAGGATAATAATATACGTAGACTGTGAATTTGTTTTCCTGGAGAGTTTTCATCATTAAAGTGATGGTGCAGACCGCCTCAAACAGAGCATGGGAGTAGGTTACTATGTTCCGGTTCAAATCGGAACATAGTCACCTACGTTTTTAGGTTTGAGTCCCAAATTCCCGATGCACACAGGCACGTGAGATATTTCAGTTTTAATACCTAGGACCGGCGGTTCGTTTGCCATCCAATAACATAAAAATACCACCACCACAATTTGGCTTACACATGTTGAAAAATAGCTTTCAGTACCAGGACCCAGAATTAACAACACAAACAATGGTACACTTACCCAATTTTCACAATGTTGCAAGCAGAAGACTTGCCATTCCTAGGGTTGGTCAGTATAACGAACTCGACAACATCGCCGGGCTGTAACTCCGCGTGGTTGCCACGCACCTCAGACATGTGGAAAAATAGACGGCGGTTGTCCTCAGCCTCCAGAGATGATAGAAAACCAAAACCACCTGAAAAATACAAGTAATTTTTACAACCACATCATAGTGTTTCTCTCATCAACATGCGCTATTGCATGGTGATCTATGGACCACTCCTAAAGTGAGGTCGCCTGAGATCCAGTAGTGGGAATACTAAAGGCTTCTTCTACTTTGTATCGCTGGCACAATTGTATTTGAGATCTTGTTGGCCCAAAACAAGGCTGTGGAAGCCTATTTCTCTCAAAATGGTGCATGTATAACATAATAATAATGAGGGTAGCAGCTTGTACTGCTGTTTGTACTTAGTTTGAAATCAGCAGAATAAATCAGCGAGGTCGGATATGATATAGAATAATTAGATCAAGCAAGATGCAAATGACTTGACGGGATCAGCATTGTAGCCGTGACAATAGAACTGAATTTAACCACAGTATTTGAATAACAATAGCTGTCAGTCACGGACTTATTTTTAATTCCTGTTCTATAGCTTATCCCAACTAATGTCATAGGTCAGTGAACAAGCCAGTATGGAACTTTGTGCATTCCAAGTTTATTTATAGGTATTTTGGTCAAAGGCCTTCAGGAGTTTCCTTCTATTTTTCTCGCTATGACGTTTTCTGATCGCTACAAACTTAGCATAGACTCATCCTACACCTAATGGTGTATGACCCAGAGAGACATGGTGTTACGGTCGGACTTTTAGGAACGGACCATGTGTCAAATACATAGCATTCCGTGTGCCCGTTCACTAGCTCTTTAGAAGGTCTCAGGATCTACTGATTATTAATTAAAATAAGTTTACCTTTAATAGCATCGACTGCGGCACGCCTTTTCTTCCTGATTGGCACAATGTTAGTGGCACGACCCTCCACGTCAGCCTGGAAAGTGACGGGGTCGCCGACCTGTAGTATTTCGCGCTTGCACGCCAGCCCCATTATACCAAACTCGTACGACGTGCCGCCTTCCACTTGAATTAAACCTGTACAAAAATATGGTACTAATATAATAATATCTCTCGTTGCTGTAGTAGTCCGAAGCAGGACAGCTGAGCGAGGTCCTGAGTTTTATGCACGGGACAGGAATGTTATTGCGATTTTCAATTTAGAAATGATTCTTAGTAGCGGCGCGAAGTCTGGATATATGGCCGGTTAACGGCAATAGGGTCGTCCACTATTACATTGGACTTCAATATAACTGGTGAAATTTAAACTCAGTACATCTCTGCCTACAGAATACAGACGTGATCATGCTATGACAAATTGTCTCTAGCTGGATGTCAATATTTTCCTTACTTATATAATTATATATAAACGCGACGTTTTTCTTTATGTTGTACCATATACACACTCAGCAATACTGCTTGTTTGCAAGCAGTAATGTTTTTTTTTAAACTGGTTACATCCAGTGATCATATTCTCAAAATAAACTATAACCTAGCTCTGCCTGAGTCTAAGCGGATGCCTGCACCACAGTAACCTGGACTACGGTGCAGGCATCCACTTAGACGCTTAGAAAATGCTCCAGAGAGCTAGTCCCAATTATTCAATTCTGTATGTCAGTTGTTGCGGGGGAATGTGATCAGATAAGTGATACTTTAAGCCGTGGCACATGTTTTAGCCGTGTTCGATGTTCCCAGAATATTGTGTACAACCCTGTCAAGAACGTAAGCTATTAAAGGATTAAGATGAGCCTAATCTCTTAACAACAATCACTGTCAGAGTTCTCTTACTAAAAACATCGCGCAAGGCTGGAGTACCGCATAATGTATATGTTGAATTGGATGCCTAGTTCAGTAGATACCTTTAAGGTTAGGCGCGCCAAACACTCAGATACCATGAACATATTCATAATTTTCTGGCAGAATAAGTCAATAATCGATTAATACCTAACGATATTTAGAGTTAAGTTGTTTGGACCGGACTGTAGTGTACATACCGCAATATTGGGCCTGGTCGGGATTGAGAGCTCGCAAGGTCCTGGTGACGGTTCCATTGATTGAGGCCTCGAGCGGCTTGGCAACAGAGACGGAGCCCCGGGGAAGCACTCGCACGTACTCTGCACTCGCGCACCCGCCCCCCGACCCGTTCACACGCCCTCCCCCTGACCCGTTCACACGCCCCAATGTATACTCCACCTCACCGCCCAGCTCCAAATTGTCCGGGTTACCCTCTAAATTGCTGTAATTAACATGGTACAATGTTAATATGTCTTCTTCTTTACGTTCGTAGGTTCAGGTTAGCCTTAGCACGCACGTCGCAAAAATAATATAAAAATATAGTATAGATAATAATGCACGCAAATATTACAAGATTTAATTAAATCAAAGCGGAAGACACGACACGAGCTAAACCTTCGCCACAAATTTCTATTCATTTAACACCAAAAATTCCAATGGACGCGGAAAGCACGGAACCGGTCAAAGTGGCGGTGCTTGGGGAAGGCCTATGTCCAGCAGTGGATTTCTTTCGGCTTAAATGATGATGAAAACCAGCGAAAAAAGAGAGTATTAAGCGTCGCTATTGGCATTAACAACATAAATTGAATAAGTGGGATGCTTATAATGTTGTGAAATCGGGGACTTACAAGTTTCAAAGAATTTCTTGTGAAGCGCAAGCAGAACGACTACCACGAATTTGATAAATGCAGTTCATTTTAATACCGCTTGAGAAAAGACGGCTTTTCTCAAAGATATTTTCGCATTGCAAAGATGTATTCATGCATTATTTAATGACCTTTCGACTTTAAAAAGGTGATTTGGTGATAGTTCTACGTATAATTAACCATTTATTACTAACGACGGGTAAATGGAAAAGCGGGCTTAGCTTCTACACTATGAGGTCGAGATGCCATCATTATTTTTTCTTTAACTTAATAGAATAGAATAGGGTTGACTGATCAATTATATATTTGTTACATTCACATTACTTCACACCTTCGCACAGCTTGTAATTTATACATGAGAGACTAGAATGGATCTTATATCTGCTGCTTTTCACATCGCGGTACGCAAGTGCATTAATTATCAAATAATCGTAAGACTAATGCCGAATGCAATTAAAGCTTGCGGAAGTAAACAATCAATATTTGACAACCTATTTACTATATTTATTACGGGCCTTGAAAAGTGCCATATCACAAATTATAAACTCGTGAATGCTCAATAACAAACTTTTCAAAAGGTTGAATGACAAACTTTTCTAAAGGTTGTTCGCTTGTATTTAGAAACAAGTTCCTTTACGGCGAAGCCGTATCCATCTGATAATTAAATCACATAGTAGCAAAAAAAAAACAAACAATCGCTATGTTTACAACAACTCAACAAATAAGCAAAGAAAATATTTTCAAGAAGAAAAGTATGGCTATTTGGAGATAAAGTTAAGAAGGGGGATCATTAATTTTATTTACAGTTCTTTATTTTTACTTGGCTTAGGTGTCACATATTTATAGAACTTGCACCTTGCAGTAGCAATTGCTTCAATTCTGCGCGACTAAGAGCTCACTCCATACAATTGGATAACAATTGAATAAACAGAAACTTCACGTGCAGTATGATTTCAACAAGAGATTTCCGACGTCGCTAACACGACGCAGCGAGCACGACTGGCAAATTATTTTTATATTATTTTTATAAGTCGAAATAGCAATTTCTATGTAGTCGCACAGCAAGTAACATAAAAAAAATGTAGAAGTATATCGCTGGGGCACAGGCAGGCCTATACAAGGTGGCAGGGATCGACACGCAAATTACAGTTTTTGTGTGAAAAAACTGTCAAAATTATTCCTCGAATAAAGGTAGCAGACGATTGAAAAATCAGCCCTTAGTTAAATAACAGTCTAGACGTCTTTATTGAAAAAAAAAATTTGCAATTACACCAGTGCAGCAAACTACCGTAATTGCCCTGTAAAATGTGAGTCATTATCTAATAACTTTATTAAAATTTTAGCTTAAGAACCCTAGGAGAAGGGGGAACGGTCACTTCTTGCAAAAAAAATAAAAAGTTGAAAGTTAAAGTATATTAAGAATCCTTAATAAACGATATCAAACACGATATGAAATTAGAACCATTTTTCCTAAGATTGAACCCACAAAAAAAAATGTTCTTTGATGTTTTCATCTTTACGACGTTACGTCAAATTTTAAATTCCTACGCTACATAGATCTCGAGAAAAACTTCTCTGGCAGACGAACAAAAATGTTTGTTAAAGTTCCGTTTATTTTTTCGGAACCTTAATAAAATACGCAAATAATGCAGCCGCGTCACCATTTTTTCATATTTTTTTTTAGAAAAAACGTTGCCCCACACTAGGAATTTCTCCTGTATCGTGGGTGCGTTTACAAACATTTAAACCCACATACACAAACAGCCAGACCCGGAACAACTACTTGTAGGCCATTCAAATATTTGTTCCGTGCGGGAATCGAACCCGCGACACGCAGCGCAGCAGTCAATCGATTAACCACTCCGCCAACCGTTCCGTGAATTTGTAGGAGGCAAAACATGGTTTTACTTTTGATATAGGTACTGAAATTGTTATAGACCGGTGAAGCAGCTCATAAATTGTGTATTGCAGCGCGCGTACGTTAAGGCATAAGCTTCGTAAATATCGATTGCAGCTAAACATAATTGACCTCCTTGACAAAATAATAATATTACGTGCAACTTTTTAACTAAAAAATAAATGTATATAGCGCGCTTATTCTATTAACCCTGACTTCCTAAGTAATTAGCCTGTGAACACAGTATTTACGAACATACAGGCTGATTTTTTAAAGACCAGCCAAATTTAAGGATGTGGTACAGACCATCAAACTGAACAACTTTCTCCAAGGGACCAATATCGTAATCGCGAATAAAAATTCAGCCATCCCATACATTTAGGTCGAGTAGGTATTGAAGTTTTCTATGGGACAGTTGATAAAATTTTCGCGATTACGCTATTTGTCCCATGGAGAAAGTTGTTCAGTTTGATGGTCTGTACCACATCCTTAAATTTGGCTGGTCTTTAAAAAATCAGACTGTATACATATACAAATTTACGCTACACCCGTTTAGAATAAACTTGGGAACCTGAAACAAACCGAAGGCCGTACGTACTAACAAACGCTTTCGTAAGAGATTGGTGTTAAACATATTTCTGACATCCTTCGAGATACTCATTTGCTTACTTCTTATGCTCAGTTCCTATAAACAAAAACGAATCGTTTTATAGCTTTTTCATTGCCAAACTGGGCATATAAATTCGTAAGCTATATTTTTTTTGTGATTTTGCTGCGTTAACCACAAACCCGCTATGGTTGGGTTTACTATGTAAAGCTATGAGTTATTTTCTTCATTATTGGTAAAGATATATAAGTCTCAATTTTAACGAATACCGGTCCGTAAATTATAGGTATCGGCCATTAATGCGATCCTGGACGAGTACACTCAAAGCGTGACTTACACTTACCTAAAATGGAAAAATACTTCTTTGGAGTGATCGGAAGTTTCTATAAAGCCGAATCCGTCCTTGAGAGCAGCGATAAATCCCTGCATGATAGGCCGGCTACCGGCGCCATTACTGCTGTTCCCATTAGTAAGACTATGTTGTACTTGTACTGACTTAGCTAGCAACTCTTTTGTCCGTTTCACCTGTGGAAATACCGTACAGGTTACAAAGGCATGTTTAGTGAGGATGATAATACATGCAAAATCTTACTCTATCTAAAACATAACCCTGTCCTTGATGTCGTGCAGTCGGATGAAAAGGCAATTGAAGATATTGTTAGTATATTCAAATTAGTAAATAAGTGGAGTGTTGGACTTTATCTAAAAACTATGATGACGACTGGAGTGATCTAACTTTCCTGGGATATCTAAGCTTTAAATTGAAATGTGTAATCAGCATTATTAAACCAAAGCTACAAACCTGGAACACGTCGAAAGTAACAACGTCACCAGTACGGGGCAGCATCTTAGATTCACATGATTTGGTAGCGAATGGGACCGATTTCTTTGTTTGTTGGTTTACTTGCCAACCTATCACACCATTATATCCCTGTTTAGAGAAAAAAAGGGTTAAAATTATGAAGGTAAAGACAACTTGTCAAACAATTAGAATAATATTTAAGAAGTTATTCTAAATCTAAAGGTACATACACGGTCAGTTCTACCTTTACATCTGTCTAATCTGGTGCCGTGTGACGGTTTAATGGCATCATGATTCCAGTGTAAGAGAGAAGGCTATGACCATTAGCACCATCCCTTTTTCGCACTGGAATCTTGAAGGCATATATTATGCAAGCAATATATTATGTCCCGATTGTTTTTGGTTCCTGCCTACAACGGCCAGAACGATTAACAACCGATATTTGAAACTAAACGAACCCGATCTGTTTTATACGTGCACGGATTCTCTACCACGCTGTCACGGTCTGTCCAGTTTTAAAGTTTTATCCCACCGTGTAAGGTAGCCTTTAGGTCTACTTTAATATTCTAATTTAAACAAAAAGGATTTCCACTATGCCATTCTAACATTTATGTCGCCAGTTTTCATCTCGAGTCTCTCATGAGGATGACAATCACAACAAACATCGATCCCTACGGACCCGAATACCTCTCGGTCATTGGCATCAAAGTAATAACTGCAGTAACCCAAAAAAGGTCTTTAAAAAGGTTTCTAATAAAAAAATATACCAAGATTGTTTGGGAACTTACCAATTTGCAAAGCCTGCGTAGCATACGCAAAGGCGTTTGCAGCGGCTTCTTGGGCCAATGTCGCAGCTTTGGAACATTCAGACAACGAATAGAACCAAGTATAATGATAGCTAACTACTCGCCCCGACTTAACACGGGAGAAACTTTTAAATCATTAACTGAGATTTAAGATATATTTCAAAGCGCCATTAAAACGTTTCTGCGCCCTTTGTGGGATTACAGCGCATAAAACGTTATCAACTTAAATATGCGCTACTTTTACTTTACTTTTAAAACAATGAAATTATTTATAATTTAATCGCAAGTAAGAGAGAGATAACAGGGAGATTTATCAACAACTCTTAAAATTTATTTATGCATTTACTGTAAAAGATTACTAAATTGATTATGTATTTACAAATATAAAATTTATAAATAATACATCGATAAATATTATACTATAGCATATCTATAAAAATAGATAGATATAATATACTATCGTAGACCTTTCTGGAAAACTTTTTAAGACCGTAAACTCATAGTGACAGTAATTCTACAATAATCTTGTTTTCCTGATTGTTACCTATATGATACGCTACGATATGCTATATGGCTACCTAACAGCGAAGGAATTTTCAGAGCCTGTCGTGGCACTTGCAGGATTCTTCCCATAATCAAATAAAACTCACCCCTTTTAACATTAGTCTAGAATCTAGTTAACTCTAAATATCTATTAAGCTGCTAGCACCTTCTCTATAAAGCAGCAGTCTACGAAACCCATTTAACCCCCTAAAACACAAGGGTTAAAGGTTCTACTTTAGTCATAAACCGAATCTTTGTGGATATCTTTCCATGTTTATTCCATAAAGCTTGTAACAAACCTTGTATAAAGTAGCATAGAGTTAGTTGACCACAATTAAACGCAGTCTCGTACACGTGTGATTTTTTTGTGAGTGAAAGTTTTACCTTTTACAATCACTCCATAAATCTAAACTAATTTTGTGTCAAGCCATGAAGCGCAGTATTCTACGGGTTTAAACTAATTAGGTTAGAAACTACTCTGCGCATCAGGTCGAATGTGACTGCTATACTAAAGAGGAAGTTAGCTAGAGATGATAAGTATGGGGTAAAAAGCGATGAAGTGGGCTCTAATGAAACGCCTTCAATAGGGAATGGAGACATACGGCCAGTTTGTGATTTATGAAAGTGAGAAAGTGATGCCTACTGATTTGATAGATAGGTAAGTAAATATAATATGTATGATACTAATATTTATACTGTGTACTGTTATGAATTGTGCAGTGTACTTACCGACTGCGGAGGTCTCGTCGGGCTAGAACTGGAAGACGGGGTCATTTGAGCCTCCTTGGTTACTATACCACGAGCTCCTTGTTCGATCAAAGTCTCGAACTTAACAGTACCGGGCACTAGGTGCTTGATACGGATCCCAGACTGACGGTTGTTCATGGTTGAGAAACTGCTCACTGGGTCCACAGTAAACTCCACCTGGCAAACACATTTTATTTCCTGTATATTTGTTTCCTTTGTTTGCTGTGTGTACCTACATAATCAGTAAATAAATAAATATTGTATGTTGGTTGGACTCCAGAAACTATAAACCTCAACATGAAAGTAAATATGATTAGCAGGAATCAATACTTATCATTTTTATTTAAATTAGGGCTGATTTTTCAATTTTCAATCATCTGTGAACTTTATTCGAAAAATATTTTGAAATTTTGACAGTTACTTTACACAAACTGTCAAACGTCAATTTTATTCCTCGAATAAAAGTTATCTAGCGATGGACAAATCAGCCATAAAAGAAATAATAAATAAACAGACGACAGTAACAAATAAAAACCCGACGGTTTGATCGCACTAACCTCATCGCCTACGCTGAGTTCTTGTCCTAGACGAAGTACTTCGGCGAAATGGAAGAACATTGTTTGTTCCCTCTCAACACAGCGGATAAATCCGAATCCGTCCCTCAGAGAGCATACGAGTCCTTGCTCCCGTCTGTTTCCACATACATACATCATTTAGATAAATTTAAATATCTCATTTAACAAAATTTAGTCTAAACAAACTACGACACCATACTATCTCTACACAATATTTTCTTCGCATTCTACAAATTTCAAACAATCTCGATGTAAAGTATTGTAACACTCGTGCAACGTCTTCTGTAAAAGCTGTAACAGCTACAAAATAAGTTCTGTTATTTATTACTATTACTTCAGGGTTTACAAATAAAGGCATTGAATAGCGATTTACATCGAACATGCAATCGAAGCCAATTAATAAGTACCTGAAGACGAAACTCGCTTCAGTAAATCAAACATTTCCAATAAGTGTGCGGAGGCGGGTAATTGTTCGTACGACTGTACATTTATATACTCTGTACTGAGCGGACGTTCATAAGAACATTTTCTAAGATTGGAAACTAACAATGTATGGGTACGATCGATTCATAGCTATTTGTGTTTAGCATATAAGGACGGAAAAATACATATCAGAACTACTTAACTGTCGCTGTTTTAGAGAGAATCGATGTTTCGTTTAGTACTCAAGGAGGAAGGAACATTTACCTATGAAGGCATTCCGCTTTCATAGGTAAATGTTATCAGGTAGCTCAGATGGATATTAATAACAATCTATTAAAGACACAAATATAGGAATGTACAGCAGCCATTATCTTACCGTTCGCCAGACACGTTGAATGACTCGTCCAACAATGAGATGTTCGTGGCCCGTTTCAGCTGGTCCCGACGGTCCGTAGCGACTTGGAATTGAACCCAGTCTCCATGGCGCAAGGTGAACTCGCCACACTGGTCCTTGTCACCGAAAGGCACCTAGGTGGATAGAAAGGTTTCTTTAAAGTTAGCTAGTCACAAACTTCCTACAGTCACCGAGTTAAGTCGCATATTATAAACGGCATCGGCCGTATATAGCAGCGCGAGCGTCTTGCAGAACGCAGCCTGTAGATTGCTATGGGAATAGACATATATAGGCTTTTTGAAACGCATAGCGCGGTTTAAAAAGTACTTTTTTGAAGTTTTGATGACGCTGGCACCAGATGTCACCGATAGCCACTCCAGCCTTAAATCCACCAAGTTTGTGGTATGTTAAATATAATTGCAGCAATACAATAGGTTTCGTGGGTAGCTCTTCCAGAAAGTTAGCATTAAGTTTCAGTTAGTAGGCGATCATACCTACTGCGAAGCGCGAGCGTCAGACACGGTGCAGACGCCAACCTTGTTTTTAAATATAGCTACGGACACCTACGCGCCGAAAAAGCGGGACGTAGGCGTTTAATAAGTCACAGATTAATGATATTTTATTATGTATCGCGCGGTCGCTTCAGACACGCAGATGTGCACTTTAGGTTTCGCGTTTTAGACGCACCCATTTCGCTAACGCACCGGTTTGGTCGGAGTTTTACCAGAAGACTAATTCCCCTAATTAAAAATGTTCAAAATCTAGTCGCAATCTCATCTCAGCGACAATTAATGTCAAAAATGTTGGGAAATTAGAGGTATTCTTGACAGATTGAGACAAGTTACAGGTTCCCCACCATTGACTCATACCCAATTGGGTATGAGTCAATACATTCCTCATTCAATATTTTAGAAATATTTATATTTCCATTTAGGCTACCGTTTTCTTCAGAAACTGTTTCCAGAAATGTCCATTCTTATAACACATAATACTAACAAGCTTGTACAAGCAAGGCATCGCCACTATTATTATTTTATCGTAAATTATTTTACGTAAAGACTGATTAGAGCTTTAAATATTTAAGGAACAGATATGAAATTAAATGCAGTTATGAATATTCCATAAACCCATTGAATTGTTTTACATTAACGCGTTATATATTACATTATTTTGATGGAACGTTCCGACGCTAAGTTTTCAATTTACTATTTCCAAAAGCGTAGGCATATATTAAATTTGCAACTATTAAATGATTTATACCCGAATCTGATATTTCTATCGAATAAGGTTTAAATCTGATATTTCTATCGAATAAGGTTTAAATCGCAGATTCAATATTTTCAGTGTAGGTATAATGTTCAGTGTGGTAATTGCGTTACACACTGTCAGTAAAAATGGCTTTCATTTTGACATTAACTTGCGTTATTTACATTGTTGAGTGAAGCAATGGGTTAGCAATATCCTTCAAAATGATTCAGATTATGATTGATAATGTGTTACGCAATTAGGGTGCATGTTCGTCCTGCTGAGATGTTTTGACAGGATTGATTAAAGACGTACTACACTCTAGCCACTAGGTTAGCCGTTTTTTGACAGATGGAACTAGTGATTGCAGCAACGTCACATCGATTATTTACACTTTAATTTGTATGAACTATCGAGTTTCTGCTATAGAACAAAAATTGGTGCGGTTTCTATACCTGTGCTTATTATTATTAAATACAATATTTATTTGGTTATTTAATTTTTTAAGTACGCCTACATAACCCTCAATTGAAATCCATTGGATTCTGTACAAAATAATATACACCGGTAAAATTAGAGGAACACAAATAAAAAAGTGCATTTTATTAAAAACTTGTGGGTATTTCGAGAAGTGGTTCCGTTATTTGAATGAGTACCCTTTTTTCATATAACATTATGGGCTTTTTTGTCATTTTTCAACCCTCTAACAGGAATTGTACCCTCTTAAGTATTTGTTGACACATTTTAATAAGAAAGTTGATTTATGCAGTCAATGGTGGTCCTAGCTCATTACGTTTGTTTTGTTTGGAGAGTTAACATTGTATTGCATACAGAATGAGTGATTTGCCTGCAACTGAAATCGCCATGGCTGTAACAATGATTGAGGAAGGTCACACCTACCGTTCAGTCAGTCGAACGTTGGGTGTATCAGTATCCGTGATTCACCGTAATGTGCAACGGTACAGACAGACAGGATCTTACGTGCGCAGGCGAGGGCAAGGCAGAAATCGTGCAACCAGTGCCGTAGACGACCGTTTTATAAGGGTGCAAACTTTAAGAAATCGTCGTCCAACAGCTGTTTAGACCCCAAATGTCTTGGAAGAAGTACGTAACGTACGTGTTAGTGAACAAACAGTGAGAAAGTTAAATTAAGTTGGTTTGAAGTCATACGTGCCAGCAAAAGCGCCAAAACTTGAGGTGAGCCATCGAGTATCAAGATTAGCTTTCGCTCGTCAGCATCAAAATTGGTCCGGTGAGTGGATTCGAGTTTTGTTCTCCGACGAAAGCAGTTTTTGTGTAAACTTCATCGACGGAAGGGAGAGGATGTGGAGATATCGAGGAGATCGTTACCATCACACAAATTTTTCCGAAACAACGGCTTACGGTCTGTTATGGTGTGGGGTGGTATAAGTTTGACGGCACGCACCGCTCTGGTTCATAGTCATTATTGATGGCGGTCCTTTGACTGCACACAGGTACATAACTGAGATCCTGGAACCCCATGTTATGCCTTTTGCCCCATTCATAGGGTCAGATTTTGTGTTTATGCACGATAACGCAAGGCCCCACACTGCGCGCATAGTGCGTGATTTCTAAAATGAGACTGGTGTAACCTAGATGGACTGGCCAGCACGATCGCCGGACATGAATCCGATAGAACATGTCAGGGACATGATTGGACGAAGTGTTCGCGCAAGAAATTCTGCCCCTAGAAATGTTGAAGATCTGAAATTGATGCTGGTTGAAGAATGGGACACTTTGCCTCAAGAACTGATTGAAGGTGTCATCAGAAGCATGGCTAGACTTACTTATCCAAGCCCTTATAAGGTCGCGTGGAGGCAACACGCGCTTATAACTTTTTTTAATTTAGCTCTGTTCTTACGCATTAGAAAACATCAAAAATTTTCAGACAAGAACACTTTTTTATTTTTTTATTAAATCAATCCTAATTAAATCCACTGTTTGTTTTTTTTTCTTGCATTAAATAAACGAACAGACTCAAATGAAGCAAAGACATTAAATAATAGACATTCAATCTCAAAAAACAATGTATTTTTTTTGTGTTCCTCTAATTTTGACCGTGTGTATATAGGTATTTAGAATTGTTTAATTTATATATTTTATTGATATTTGAGTAGATGCAAGGTTTTTCTATGCTGATTTACCTATAATATACAAAGATTATTTTCGATTTATTAATTTGAATCGAAAACATTCGATCCCATCACTTCCTACGATAGAATGTAACTATATTTACTACACATAACATAAATAATATTTATGTTACCTCAACTTCAGAGTGGTCAGCAGCACGGTATCGGATGCGGCCCGGCAGCGGGTCGTTCTGGGCCACGCGGACCAACGTCCCGCGCTCCAAGGGCTTCAACACTTGTCCGCGCATTATCTCTGGACTCACATCCTCAAACACCACGGAACCGCTTGGCAACTTCGTAATGTGGCAAGCCACTTCCTTCCCCTACACAATAAATATAAACGTTAAAGAAACATTCAATAAACCTTATTTTATTTTTCACAAAATGCAAGCTTACGTTTCTAGTTTGAATGATGAACTCGACATCATCTCCCAAAACCAACTCTTCTTCAGTTTTAGCTTCCGAATAGTGAAAGAATATCTCTTTCACAACGTCTGCGCGCTCGATGAATCCAAAGTTTTCCTTCATCGAACATACCACGCCGTGATATTTGACGGGATGCACGGGATTTTCAAAGCGGACATGGCATGCTCCCAAAGTACCTCTAGAATATTATCATTATTAGATACAACTTAGATAAAGTGAAATAACAAAACTGATAGGTACTTACCGTTGATTTGTTGCTATCTGGAAGCTCACAGCATCGCCCGTACGCAAGATGACGTTACCCTCAACATCGTCTTTAGTATAAGGTAAAAAGAAACATTCACCACGGTTCTCATAAGAAATTCTTCCAGTATTATCCCCAGAGCCTTCCCCCTTGACTTCAGTTGTCACTGTTCCAGTTACACGAGCTTCACTCAGCACCTTAAATAAATGTTAACATAACAATTTAAACCTTTCTTTGCATTCATGACAGTATTGAAACAGGATAGCATATACTAACATATTTAAGTCCTTTGTTACTTGTTATTGAATATAGATAAATAAATAACGTATATTACCACTTCCGGCGCAATCTTGGTAACCGTCGATGCAATCGGCTTTCCAGTACGACGGTCGTATGTCATCTCAAATTCTACAGGGTCTCCTATCTTGAGGTGTTCAGTGTTGCCACTAAACTGGCTGAAGTGAAAAAACAGGCGAGCCTGCCTCTCACAGCATTGAATAAATCCATAGGAGTGAAGAAGTTTCTCAATAATACCAGTCTCTCTAATAGGTGGGTGATTCATAGAATCGTAATTCTGAGATGATGTATTATTAGTAGAGCCAGAAGAAGTATAAACTGAGTCCCCCATTGGACAGCCGTCTATATTGTAACCAAGAGAGAAGCGGTTTCCACCACCACCACCCGACTTAGACTGACTGTTGTAACTATCCCTCGGTGAACTCGGGTACTCACCTTCAAACAAAACAAAATCACAGTGAATAAAATGTATGTAACACTAGCTGTGGATGAATACCTAATACCTGAGACCTTCTCCAGGTCCTGTCAGAACCAAAACAACATAAAAATACTTTATATAATCTTCTGTTTATGATGTGATCATGATGTGAATTAATTCATTACAATTACACACCAACTGTAATCACAAAATGGGAATAAGAGTAGAATAATGAAATTTGTAGTTAATCAAAGTTCAGGTGTAAACAAAATATAGACTAAAACATGTTTGACTCAGTACAAAACAGAACAACAACAAACACGAACAAGAAGCACAAAAAAATCAGCCAGAATAACTTCACGAACCATAACTTGTACAAATGAAGGGTGAAAACTAAATTCAGAAAACAATGACATAATTATAAAAATATTTATTTATTGATGTGAATATGAAAAAGTAAGTCGAGAAAAAGTTTAACAACAACTACAAAGTTCATGTTCAAGTTCAATACTTGTAGAAGCTTGCCAAACATGATTAAACTTACTGAACTAGAACTTACTGCCGCTGCTTGCTGACTTACTTAACAGTTGTTTTTGCTAAAAATAGTACATTTAAATGGCTGTTAAGTAAAAATATATGAAAAGATAGTTGTGCAATAATATAGGAAAACAGAGAAATGTTGCTATTATGGCTGGTGAGACTGCATAGTTGCAAATTAAGGAAAAGAGAGGGCATGCTCCTACTATTTCTACTGTAGCCAATCCAAGTGCTCATACAGAATATGAACTTGTGCCCACTACCATGTTCTATGCCTCATTCCTGTTTAGCCATCTGGTGGCAAACTTTACAGACCAGCCCTCATTGATTGGACTTGATTAACTTATGAGCTGAATTTGATAATTGATTCAGTCGATCAATGGGTGATCAAGAAGCACCAAGGAGTTCCTCCATTATACATATAAGTACAAGATTTATTAAATAATATTCATGTTAATATACATTTTTTATTAAATACATTAATTCAGTTCATAAAATAATTATTTTTGTCTCACATTTATGCACTAACTATAAGAGATGCATTGTCAAAATATGTGCCAGTCAGCAAAGTGGCTGCTATAATACCATATAAATATCACCACTACTGGAGGCTATCAGATCAGCTCCAATTATTTAATTACATTTTGAACAAAGAGATATTGTTGTTGAAAAGAAAAATTGGATTACAGTGTAAGCAACCAGCAGCAGTATACTATGGAAGTTAAGCGACAAATGAGTTAAAAAAAGAAAGATACAGCGTAACAAAATCAACAAAATTTTGAAAGGCCATAAAACCTTCAAATTGTACATGAACATAATTTTATAATTCTGTAGTGAATTTTTAACAGAACACAACCCCTCGTCTATTAGGCAAGCTTAATAAGTTAACAATAGAAAAAGTAATTGTGTCTCATTACTGACAGTGGAGTTCTTAATAAAGATTAGACAAAACTTACTTCCAATTGGAAATAAAAATTCTTGCACTTATCACAATTCTCCACTTCTACAGTTACTTTTACAATTTAATACAAAGCATAGCAGTGAATAAAAAAAGATAAAAATACCATCAGTTCCTGTGGCATCAATTGATACAAATGTCAATGTCAACATAACAAGCAAGTTGAATAAGAAACACACTCACCATTACGGTATGATGCTTTGGGCTGCATATTCGAATGCTGGAGATCTAATATATCTTGTAAGGGTGATGCATGGGAATCTGGCGGCTGGAACATCTTCCACTGAGAATTACTGGACATAGTTGGCTGGTGGTGTAGTATAAACGTCGAAAAGCGCTGTACCTAGGGTACTGTATTTATTAATATCACAGAATATTGTGTGGTGTTAAGTTTTCAGTAGAGGTTACAAATTTTTACATCAAATCACATTTTCTTTACTCTTTTGTGTTCATAAGAACACTATAGTCTTCAACGCAAAAGTCACAATTTATACACCAAAACCACTAATGTTGCAAAATAAAACTACTTATGATTATGTTATGCAAAATCCTCAGATGTCTTCAATGCTTGCTGAGTCGGAGCTCGTGGTGCATTAGCTTGGATGTAGGTAGATTCGTATAACTCTGTTGCTATCTATACGTGTTTAACTCGATGTTCACAAGCTGCAATAGACACTCTCGTTAGCCTCCGTGATAAAAACGTTATCATAATAAAAAATCAAATCGAAATGGTTACAATGTCGCTGTATTAAAACAAAGCGTCGCGTTGAAACATCGCTATATTTTAATATTACTATCTATTGTAGGTAGGCATCGGCCGTCCGATGGAACGATGGGTAAAAATTACAACGCCGTGAGACAAGACTTGGCTCATATAACTACTTCCGTTGGGGCAAATGGTATATCACATACTAACAACGCGATTGTTAACAGTTTAACCGAAGATAATCGACTGTATTTGAAAGCGAATAAATACAAAACCATAAAATAATCAAATCTCACCACGACACAGCATAGCACTGACGACATACCGCCATATTGAATGTCAACATTTATCACGACTTTGATCCAGCCCTACAAACTAGATTTTTTGTTAGAAATAGATAACCATATAAATATTTGATAATGCTAACAGAATAAACATATTATAAATTATGATTTTTTGAAATTTTGTGTTTATTTTTTTGACTAAAGGCGAAAATCTATCATATGGATTTGATTTTTCTCTATTTTATGGCCACCGAAAAGTTTGATGGCCGAAGTTACTGCTGTTACAAAATTTGAAAACTGATAAATACACCTGCTAAATTCTTCGAAAACAGGTATATTTACTAAATTAAATTACTTCACAATTTAATTCAAGAACCGATATTTTTTTTAACTTAAAATTTATGGGTAAATACTTAAGATTAACCTTTTACGTACAACATTATTACATTGAAGTAATGAGTAATATTTTCCTAAATATAGCTAATGATAAGTTAGTTTTAATAAACTAGATTTACTTTGTTTCCGTAACATTTTTGTTTTATTTATTTTATTACTAAAATTTACCACACTAGTAGCAACAATATTAATTAGCAACATTGCTATTCAAACGTCATTTTAGTTCGCGATACATTTCAAAAGTGCAGTGTACACTATCGCATTGAAAAAACCGGCAGACTTGAGAAGCATTTTAACCTATAAATGCTCAGTCAGTTTCGCTCAGTCGTCAGTTTATTTATTAAGCCCGCAGATAATCCGATATAAAAATGATACTTGCAAAAAAACGCAATAAAAAATATATCCATTTTTTTAAAGGATCGTTCGGGTCCATTGGTACGGACAATAACGAAACATTAGATATAAAAAATGCGATTACAATTCCACTTATTGGGCTTCCCAAACACGATGAAAATAACTCACTGCGTACCTACCTAGCATGATAAAAATTATAAATAGAATAAAAAGGCAATTATAAATACCTTCTTCAATATTTCGGATCCATTTGTGTATGGTCGCTATCGAAACATTAGCTATAAAAGATATTAGGTATAGGTATTGGGCTTCCGAAATACAGCGAACTGATGTAAGAGTTCGCGGAATGGGGAATTAGAAAATAACTAGCTGCGTGTGTACCCCTACCCAGCTTTCTGCTAAACAGAGGATTGTGGTAAGCCTTCAGCTGAAGGCCAATTTCCGTAATTAAAACTGTTGGATGTTACGAGACTTGCCTCTGATAATTCCTTTTACGTCACCTGATAAGATACACTGGGCGCACTGTAGAAAAAGTACTATTGAAACCTCTTGTCACGAACAAACATTCAACGATTATTAATTTCGCTGTATGGTATTAGTAATATTGCAAGCTGGTATTTTTTTGTATTGATAGATTACTTAAGTATATAGTGTAAAGCGGAATGCGAAAACGGTTAGAACTCTCTGGGAATTCCAAACATTTGGTGTGTAGCGGTATCTATAACGCCACATGCGAACAACGAAGTCACAAATGATAAACTAGGACCATCGAAGTAAAATAAATAAGTAAGTTAATACTAATCACAATAACCTGTCAGTAAGCTAATTCTGGAGAAAGAACATGAACATTGTCTTGAGTTAACTAGGGCGACCAATTATCCTTATCGTGTAAGTAGTCGTTGATGGAATAGTATGCCTTTGAACAAAGTTGGATTTTACTTGAGCTTTAAACGCATTAAAAGGCAAGTCTAGCAAAAAAGAGGGTATCTTGTTATAAATGGTTAAACCAAGCCCAACAAACGAGTTGTGAACCTTATGAAGCCGGTGAAAGGGGGCACGTAGTTTGATGTCCGTAAGGATTGAGGAGCCGATTTTTTAAATCTGATCTCACCATTATTTAGCAGTAATGTAGCTTATTTTGCAGCACGAATTCTAGATTTAGCAGCAAAATATATCACTAGTTATTTTAATGCAAAAGTGGCTCCTTAATCTGAACGTCTGAATTGAGGAGCCACCTGGAACTCGTTAAGTAATAGATGAATATTTATGAAAAGTTTGTATCATTTAGTAGCAATTTTGCATATTACCGTCTAAAAATTTAGCTTCTGTAGCGCTACTTTTAATATGGCTCCTCAATCTAAACTCAAGAGGTGAATTTCTATTGGATGTGAGCGATCAATTAATATATTCGACATAATGATCATTTAGCAGGTGTTGTTTGTTTTTGCAGTATAGGAATATAATAGTAAAACAGTGTAAATTTTGTATATGAACGCATTTTCTTTGGCTCCTCAATCCTGACGTTCTAATTATATATGTTTAACTGTAGCCACCTGAGATCTCAACGAAATCTAAAGCCAGAGATACTAACATTTAGCAGAAATGTCTGCTAAACATATCTGCACAGTTCAGCAATGTATATATTTTGGATTCTGAGAAAACAATACTTATCTATTTTCTTGTAAATTCAGTGTGTAGGGTGACCATATTATACTCGTATTAATGAAACTTGGATAAGTAATTTATTAAATTTATATTTTCATAACAGATTATGTCTATCGTACCTACGATTTGGTTATATAGCAATCAATTTCGCTATAAGTTATAGAATTAATGAATATTGGCTGATTAGTACTTATACGAATTTTAGAATCGTAATCATCGTAACAGAACATCTCATCTTTCGGTGTAAGATAGTGACATTTGTAGTGGCCTATGCCAGTTTCGATAATTGCAGGAATAAATTCTATAGCACCTACTAATTTATATGATTTAAATTAAATCATATAAGAATCATATAAAAAGTAAATCATATAAATTAGTAGGTGCTATAGAATTTATTCCTGCAATTATCGAAACTGGCATAGGCCACTACAAATGTCACTATCTTACACCGAAAGATGAGATGTTCTGTTACGATGATTACGATTCTAAAATTCGTATAAGTACTAATCAGCCAATATTCATTCATTCTATAACTTATAGCGAAATTGATTGCTAAATAACCAAATCGTAGGTACGATAGACATAATCTGTTATGAAAATATAAATTTAATAAATTACTTATCCAAGTTTCATTAATACGAGTATAATATGGTCTCCCTACACACTGAAATTACAAGAAACTAGCTAAGTATTGTTTTTTCAGAATCCAAAATATATACATTGCTGAACTGTGTAGATATATTTAGCAGACATTTCTGCTAAATGTTAGTATCTCTGGCTTTAGATTCCGTTGAGATCTCAGGTGGCTACAGTCAAACATATATAATTAGAACGTCAGGATTTAGGAGCCAATGAAAATGCGTTCATATACAAAATTTACACTGTTTTACTATTTTATTCCTATACTGCAAAAACAAACACAACACCTGATAAATGATCATTATGTCGAATATATTAATTGATCGCTCACATCCAATAGAAATTCACCTCTTGAGTTTAGATTGAGGAGCCATATTAAAAGTAGCGCTACAGAAGCTAAATTTTTAGACGGTAATATGCAAAATTGCTACTAAATGATACAAAATTTTCATAAATATTCATCTATTACTTAACGAGTTCCAGGTGGCTCCTCAATTCAGACGTTCAGATTGAGGAGCCACTTTTGCATTAAAATAACTAGTGATATCTTTTGCTGCTAAATCTAGAATTCGTGCTGCAAAATAAGCTACATTGCTGCTAAATAATGGTGAGATCAGATTTAAAAAATCTGATGTGGCTCCTCAATCCTTACGGACATGTAGTTTGTCCTTGTTCCTAGTGTTAATACTGTGAATATCACTGTTTCTAGTGTACAAGTGTAAATTTTGCCTAATATATAAGATGTTGGCGAAGATGAATTGTGATGCAACCGTGAGAATATCAATATCTTTAAAAAAATCTCTTAGAGAAACTCTGGCACCTAGCTGGTAAATTGCTCGAACAGCTCGTTTTTGAAGGACAAATATATTTTGTATATCAGCGGCTTTGCCCCACAGCAGAATACCGTAAGACATAACGCTGTGAAAATAACTAAAATAGACTAAACGAGCTGTATCAACGTCCGTGTATTGTCTTACTTTCCTAGTCTTGATATATGAGGTCCCCACTGAAGTTTGACCCGTCTGGTCGGAGGATCCTCCCTTTTTTAAAGAGGATGAGTTGACTTTAGACCCGTTCCTCATACCTCTATAGGTGCTTCCTAGTAGGTATAAAACGATAGGATTTTTTAAATAATAGGTACCTAAGTTAAAAGCTATAAATTTTGAGTTTAAGCTGACCTTCCATTGTATAGGTTTTTCGTAGGAGAAGTCAGCTTATACTGGGAATGTATAGCTTGATATGTGGGCGTGTGTACGTGGTAGACCACAAATAGTCAGCGTGGGTCGATTGACTTCGATATCTTCTCCCGCTTCTGAGTGCTCCACTTTTCTATCATCACGATAAATGATGCCATAGTAATAAATAATAATAATAAATTTATTTAGACACATTTTGATGACATGTTAAGCACAACATACAAAAGATAGTAATGTAACCGTGGTCCGTGTTTTTTGCGTGAGCGTGACTTATCTGCCCTAAATTAGGTAGGTACCTAATTCTAGTAAATGTACAAGTATCTTTTGGAGGTCACTTGTTTATCGATAATATAGTGTTTCCCTGTAAGGATATATGTAAGTTGGAAATAAATAAATAGATATACATATAATACCTACAGTCCGTTCACAGTTATTTTACTTCTGAATTTGCATCACTGTCATCAAAGTGATCTTTATTTTCATTCTAATAAGGTTGCTGTTGGATTGCTGCCACTGAAAAGACTGTTACATCATTGTGACTTTTATTTTCGTCAACATAAGGTTGCTGTTAGGTTGTTGCTTTCAGATGTGAAATAACTGTGAACGGACTGTACACCTCATTCAATACCCTATAGTTGTCGTAAACACTGAAGTCATTTTGGGATCCTGCTGTTTTGCCAAAATTTCAATTCCAAACAAATTTTAGCAATCTTTTTTTATACCAATGCAATATTTGAAATGATTTTAGTAGGTACGCACATTTTAATTTGGTTAAATTTTTACTCGGCAGAATATTACCAAGCTTAATGTCATTAAGGCATTTGGTCTTTAATCAAATGATTTATTACAGCAAACAATCTTTAGACAATTAACATTTAGTCAAATGATTTGTTATGAAAAAAACATAGACACAAAAATAAGATTTTTTTAGGAATTATATACTTAATTAAAAAACTGGCCAAGTGCGAGTCGGACTCGCGCACGAAGGGTTCCGTACCATTATCTATAAAAATTACGTCTGTTGTATGGGGCCTCCCCTGAAATATTTATTTTATTTTGTTTTTAGTATTTGTTGTTATAGCGGCAGCAGAAATACATAATTTGTGAAAATTTCAACTGTCTAGCTATCGCGGTTCTTGAGATACAGCCTGGTAACAGACAGACGGGCGGACAGATGGACGGACAGACAGCGAAGTTAGTAATAGGGTCCCGTTTATAACCTTTGGGTACGGAACCCTAAAAATGCACTTTTATTTGATGTAATTTGCGTATTTCTTAGTAACTAAGTAAGTTTATGTGATTGAATTTGTCTGAAACCAGTCAAATTTATGGTTATGAACGAACGAAAAACGAACGGCTACCAGAACTGTAAGTTAGAACTGTGACCATACAACGCACGAGCCGAGTGAGCGAAGCGAGCTTGCCATGGCAGTGGCCGGCGAGTGCCAGAAATCAAACCAAACCAACAAAACACATTGTATAATTTAATTTGTATGTTTTGTGCAACTGACATATAGAAATGGTAAATTGAAAACTGACGATACTAAATATATAGCTTATTTTATTTTGCGCAAAATATGTTATACTTAGCTACCTGTAAACTGTATTGAAAAATGACCGTTTAGATGTCAACAAACTGAACAATAGTTTAAAGAACATTTGTAAATATTACGAAAACAGTTATTTCACGAATAGCACATATTTTAACTTGTCTGATATATGCAAATCAATTAATTATGTAATAGATTGTGAAGAATACGATAGAAAATATCTAAATCCAGTCGAAATTAGGAAATTCCTTGTTGGTAGCAATCTAAGCTTTTTACCTAAAACAAAGTCAAACGCGCCCAAAAAAGGTACGATTCCGTTTTATTTAAAAAATATGAACAGCAAAGAACTCGGAGTGGAAAATGTAACTAGTATACCATCCGTGAAACCTAAAAAAGGTACCATCCCGTTCTATTTTCAACCTAACACAAAAAACGACACATTTTTTCGTGCATACAAACATAACACCTAAATCACATAGTTTTAGAATCCTCCATCAAAATATTGCAAGTGCGTTATCGAAACAACATATCGAGCGTATGTGGAATCCTCGTTGCGGTATGGAATAATGGAATGGGGAAATAGTACCGACTTTAATAGAGCATTTATCGCACAAAAGAAATGTACACGAGCCATATACGGGATTCCGTCGGATGAATCATGTAAACCAATATTTAAAAAGCTTGGTTTGCTACCACTGCCTTCAATATGTGTATGAAGTATGTATGTTTGTACAGAAACATAGAGAACTGTTCAAAACAGCTGAAGACGTTTGTTCACGAAGTCGGCGTGATCAATTCAGGCTGGTACTAGACGAGATACCTCGGTGTGTTAAATATAATAAAAATTGTGTAGCTATGTGTGTATATTCAATAAATTACCAAATACATTTAATGATCTAAATTACAGACTTTTTAAAATTACATTGTATAACTGGATTTTATTATAGTTTATGCTCGAGAAAATCTTTAACATAGCTTTTATAGTGTTAAAGATTTTCTCGAGCATAAACTATAATGTTGATACTTACTATAATTTTGCATGCTTTAATATTGAGCAAAACATGTTTGGTCTCATCTTGTATTGTAACATCTTTTAATACCGTGTTTTTTGCAAATAAATATTATTATTATTATTATTTCGTTTATATATCTCAGGACCCTGAGGTCCTGGGCCTTTTAGAGGCGTACGAGGGGCCGAAGCCAACTCGCAGAGGCCCCTTAAGAAAAACTTTATAAATATGAAATGAGACACCAACCGGCAATTATCCCTATATGCACTAGGCAAGTGCACCCAAGGACAACCCCCGGTTGGTGTAGAATTATTATTGATCATGGAATTAAAAAAAATATTGGACTATAGGTTTGGGTTGTTTGCGTGGGCTAGGTACCAGAGACTATGGGATAACTATGGCCCCTGCCTGTCCAATGGTTGTAAACACGGATAAAATTGGGGTGACTTGCACACTCAGTAAATGGGCCCCCGAAAACGGTCGCTAGGACATAGTGACGTAGCGACAAGGGGGCAACATATCTTGAGGTGCTTGAGGAGTGGAGCGGTATTCCACGGCTATCAGGACAATCCCGGAAGTACGGTCAAGATCCCTACCAGCATCTTACTGGAATACTTCCTTCCCCGAGCACGGTTGCTCTTGCGAATCTCCACTCAAACCAGCCAATAAAGGCAAGAGAGAGGTGGGAGCCTTGTTCCTCGTCAGTGCTCACTCTGACCGGCCAATTAAGGCAAGCCAGAGATGAGGAACAAGAGTTCTCCCGGGAGGGTCAGGTCCGTGGGGTCGCTACTGCCCAACAGCTCGCCACAAGCTGCCCTGCGGGTTTATTATTATTATTATTACTGAAATATTTGACATTATAATTGGTAAAATATTATTACTGAAATATTTGACTACATTATAATTGGTAAAAGTACCTACTAGTTGGTAAGAAAGTTATTGTTTAAACGTTCACTTGCCAAACATTAGGTTTGCGTTACAATTATTTGTAAAGAGTTTATTTGCTAAGTAATAGTTTGGCAAATGAAATTATGCGGAAAATTGTTTCGGAAGTGATAATTTGCCATTTTTTTTTTGGATGAAACATTGGAGTCCCGTCATTAAGTTACAGGTAACTTAATGACGGGTCTCCATGTGTCAATAAAAAAAAGAACAATTTTAGGCCTAAAATTCAAATCACCATCATTTTTCTGCCCTTATCCCAGAATATCTTAGAAGTTTTTGTTCTACGACACGCCGGTGCTCTCACGATGTTTTACTTCACCGTTTGGAGAGTAGTGGGGATGGAATTATTTACGCAAAGTAAAGCGCCTGCCTGGGTTCGAACCCACGACCTACAACTCGTAAGAGGGGTTCAATACCACTGAGCCACCACTGCTCCTAACATGCTCATAACAAGCTAAGCCAAATGATTTCCTTGGTGCAAGCCGACAAACGGGATCCTGCCGTTTTGCCGAAAAGATTTTGCCAAAATTTCACTACCCAAACAAATTTTAGCAACCTTTTTTATAGCAATGCAATGTTTGGAATAATTTTAGTACGCACATTTTCATTTTGGTCAAATTTAATATCTAATAATAATCGGAAAATATATTAATGTAAGGTTGCATTTTATTTTGAAAAATTCGAATTTAAAAGATAGCAAGCGCATGTTACTTAATAAATACGGATTATTTCAGGGACAATAATAAAATTAGCGTTAAAATTGAGTCTAAATTATTGTTCAATATTTAAATATTCTTGTATTTTTACTTGTGTCATTTATTTGCTTACTTACTAACTTTAGCCCATATCTTTGTACCTACGCTTGAATGGCGTTAATCCCGGACACAGAGCCTAGAAGGCCAATTCTTGTAATTAAAAACGTTCAAAATCTAGTCGCAGTTTCATCTCAGCGACAAAAAAATACAAAAACTGGTCGTCAAAATGTAGGGAAATTAAAGGTGTTTTTGACAGATTGAGACAGATCAGACTGTGAACGTTCCTAAAATAAAGAGAATGGCCCCTCTTAATTAATCCTTATCCAAAAAGATACGTTACTGTTCACAAGTATTTAATTTTGAACAAAATTGCCCTTGATTGGATTTTGGATTTCAATGAATATCTTAGAAGATATCATGGTTTTAAAATAACTCCGCAAGGCGGCCGGGCATTAGCTTCCTATAGTAATGTACTAAGTGATAATCGTAAGTAATACTCTCAAAGTAATGGAATATATTATTTTAGTAGGTTTTTTCCTCAAATTAACGCGGGTGAAACCGGCGGGCACAGCTATTATTCTTAAATTAACATGATACAGTAATTAAATACATTTTTGACAGAGTAATTCACAATAAATTAATTAGATTATAATAAGTTAATTCAACTTAGCATTCGATATGGCCGTGAATTTTTAAATTTACTTTTAGTTTTTTTGCAAATTGTAGATTTGTTTCACGTTTTATGTTATTCAAAATGCAATTTTTCTTTATTTCTATTATTATGTCGTAAAATAGAGCTGCAACTAGCATAAAACGAAAGAAAATTTAAATTTCGCGGCAGTATCGGATGTTGCCCCTTAATTTGACTTTGATTTAATTTTATTTATATGTAATTAGGAAGCCCACACTATTCGTACCGTACCCGCAACTTAAAAAATGGCAAAACTTTAATTAACAAAATTACAGTAATTTTATCGATATGATTTATCGACCTTTTGGTCGCCGTAACTATTTGCTTTTACACGTGTGTAAGTGGACGTCCAGAGCAGTATTTGCGTTAGTGTGACCACCAATAGCAAACACGCGATCTAAGTGCAAGTGGTTCATTTGTGTAAGTAATGCGCGTACGTATTGATTATTGATTGCTTGTAGTGGAGAGACAGAGTGGGAGACATGCGGCGACACGCGTTCTAATACAAATCAGGAACTATTTCCTTTCTAACCTCTTTTATCTGTTCTGTGGTTCGTACCATTATCTATAAAAATCACGTCTGTTGTATGGGAGCCCCGCCCCCCTTTTTTTTTGGGTGGGAAATCATCAAATGACCTCTCCCACTCTGGGCTGAGCGGAAGCGCGTGTCAGACTTTTACTGACTAAAACCCACCCGTGTTCCATCAGTTGCCTATGCCAGGGGCCATGGACCGCACGACCCCCGCATAGAGCCTCCGGCAGGAGGCGTTTGGTCCCCTTAGATTGGGAAGGAGCCGCCTCAAGGCAGCCCCGGCCCTGGGTGCCGCGGGTCGACCTCCCTGATGGCGTCAGCGTAGTTTGCTACGCTGACGACACGCTGGTCCTGGCGCAGGGGAGGTCGCACCAGGCGGCGGCCGAAGCAGCGACACGCGGGGTTGCGACAATCGTCGAGAGGATCCGGCAATTGGGACTCGAGGTGGCATTGCACAAATCTGAGGCCATGTGTTTTCATGGTCCTCGGGATGCGCCACCGTCGGGTTCACAAATAACGGCGGGAGGGGATCACATCGGCGTCGAGCTGACGATGAAGTACCTGGGACTCGTCCTCGATAGCCGGTGGAATTTCGTGGAGCACTTCCGACGTTTGGCTCCCAGACTGGAGCGGGCCGGGGCTGCCTTGAGGCGGCTCCTTCCCAATCTAGGGGGACCAAACGCCTCCTGCCGGAGGCTCTATGCGGGGGTCGTGCGGTCCATGGCCCTTTACGGGGCACCGGTATGGGCGCGATCCTTGAGGCGGCGACCAGCCCGCCGGTTGATCGCGTCCCAAAGGGTCATGGCTATCCGGCTCATTAGAGGATACCGCACGGTCTCCGCTGAGGCGGCGAGCCTCCTTGCCGGATTGCCGCCATGGGATCTGGAGGCCAAAGTCCTCGCCCACATATGGGAGTGGCGAGAGGAGGCAAAACGCCGGGGCGTTGCTCCGCTGCCGCGAGAAATCACGGCACAGCGGACAGAGCTCCGGCGGGATCTCATAGCGGCATGGAGAGTGCGATTGTCGCAACCCAGCGCTGGGCACGCCACAATTGCGGCGATAAGTCCCCTCTTTGAGGAGTGGCTAGAGAGGCGCCCCGGCGCCCTCACCTTCCGCCTGACGCAGGTCCTCACCGGACACGGTTGTTTCGGGAGGTTCCTGTTCAGGATAAAGCGGGAGGAAACGCCAGGGTGTCACCACTGTGGTGATCGCCCGGAGGACACGGTGGAGCATACGGTGGAGGTCTGCCCGGCTTGGGCGGGGCCCCGCCGTGTCCTCGTGGCGGCGATCGGCGGCGGCGACCTCTCGCTTCCGGCCCTCATACAGGCCATGGTACGGAGCGAGAGTGAATGGGAGGCCGTCACCTCCTTCTGCGAAGCAGTAATGCTCGCGAAGGAGGAGGCGGAGCGCGTGAGGGAGAGGCAATCGCTGCACCCTCGCGCGCCTAGCCGCCGCAGGAGACGCCCTGGACGGGAGTCAACAGCCGACTCCCGGCCACCGTAGGCGCGGGCCGCGGGCGGCGAGCTATGGGCAGCTCGCCGCCCGGTAAGGACCAGGCCCGGGTCGACGGCGCGTTGTGTTCCACGCGCGCCGCAAAGAGCTGTCAGCACGAACTGACGGGGTCCGCCAGGACCGATGCCGCCGGGGCTGCGGGTTGTTCGAAAGAGATACCGTGGCCCCTGGCACAGGCAACTGAAGGAACACGGGTGGGTTTTAGTCAGTAAAAGTCTGACACTCCCTTCTGCTCCGCCCAGAGCGGGAGGAGTCATTTGATGATTTCCCACCCAGGAAAAAAAAAAGGCAGCCCCGGCCCGCTCCAGTCAGGGACCCAAACGTCGGAAGTGCTCCAAGTTCCACCGGCTGTCGAGGACGAGTCCCAGGTACTTCATCGTCAGCTCGACGCCGATGTGAACCCCTCCCGCCGTCATTTGTGAACCCGACGGTGGCGCGTCCCGAGGACCATGAAAACACTTGGCCTCAGACTTGTGCAATGCCACCTCGAGTCCCAATTGCCGGATCCTCTCGACGATTGTCGCAACCCCGCGTGTCGCTGCTTCGGCCGCCGCCTGGTGCGACCTCCCCAGCGCCAGGACCAGCGTGTCGTCAGCGTAGCTGGGAGCCCCCCTTAAATATTTATTTTATTATTTATTATTAAAGTAAAAATACAACTGAGTATATTGTGCATATTTCAAGTGATAAAACGCGATTTTTTTGCCTTTTTTTGCTCGATATCAATAATGACAACAGGTAGGCTGTTGCCATTATTGATATCGAGCAAAAAAAGGCAAAAAAATCGCAGGCTGTTGCCATTATTGATATCGAGCAAAAAAAGGCAAAAAAATCGCGTTTGTTGTATGGGAAAAAAAAAATATGTATTTTATTTTTAGTATTCGTTGTCATAGCGGGAATAGAAATACATAATTTGTGAAAATTTCAACTGTCTAGCTATCGCGGTTCTTGAGATACAGCCTGGTGGCAGACAGACGGACGGACAGACAGACGGACGGATAGACGGACGGACAGACAGCGAAATCTTAGTAATAAGGTCCCGTTTTTACCCTTTGGGTACGGAACCCTAAAAAGAGGTTATTGTTAGCAGGCTATCAAGAACCAAACTTGGTTAATTTAAAAAAAATGGTTAGGTTAGGTTAAAACCGTGACCTCCTACGCACGATCCGAGCGAAGCGAGCGGCAGGCGAGTGGCAGAAACGACTAGAATATATTTTTTAAAAAAAAAGGAAAAAAACAGGCTACCCGAGACTGAACTAAGTAGTTAGACTAAAGCAATTGACTGAATAGAAATGGTAAATTGAAAACTGACGATACTAAATATTTGGCAAATTTTATATTGCTTAAAATGAAATATTAATATTAATATTATTGAAATTCCAACTGAAATATTTGACTGTAATACATAAAAATTGGTAAAAGTACTAGTTGGTAAACAAGTCATTGTTTAAACGTTGACTAAGGGTCTCCCCACATTTATCGACGCGGAATCGGCTTAAGCCGAGTGCGTATCACCACACTACTCGACTTATCACCGATCAGCTGTTGCGACGGATGTTGGCATGCTATCGGCAGTCGATTACTCCGAACGGCCGTCACGACAGCTGTTCACTTACGTTCGGCAGTCGACTCCTCCGAATGGCCGTCACGACCTCTGTTCACTTACGTTCGGCAGTCGACTCCTCCGAACGGCTGTCGCTACGGATGTTCATATCTGTTCGGCAGTCAACTCTTCCGGATAGCCGTCGCGAGGGGCTGGTTGTCGTGCCATGACCCCGAAAATATCCACAAATGCTTGCATCGCAGATTTAACGTGCGCTCTGAGCTGTACGGACGTTTTGGCCTTCACACAACGCTCATGACGTCAGAGACCGTGTTGCGGTCGGGTATGTTTTGAAATCCAGAAATCGAGAATCAATTCGTTAAAGTGTACCTTTACCTAACATTTGTGACGTCGAGTTTGTGGCCGAGTTGACATTGGATATACTTTCAGATTTAGGATTTCGCGCGTAGGTATTTTAAAACATACGCGACCGCAATGAAGCAATCGTTCGGTATTCTTTTGTCACGACACTATTTCAATCGTTCTTTCCTTTTCGCCCGCTGGCGAACGCAACATTTTGTTTGTTTACATTATTGTGTCACCACGTGCGAGTCAGTACTTACGGTTTAAATTATGTGATTTCAAATATTTTTAATTTAAAAAAACAGGAAGTAAAGTGCATAGTAGGGTATAAAGTACATTACAAAGTGATAATGATATAGTTTGTGTTCCTATTAGTGTAAAAAATGTGTAAAATGATAGATAAAGCCAGCTTAGAGGGTTTTATAACTGAACATTGTGGACTTATCGAGAATCTGGATTTTGAATCGGGGGAAAAGTACTCCATGCAATTTAGACTGAAAGCTGATCAAAATGAAAAACAAGAACGATACGTTAATTTTATCGACGAGTTTGTTCAAAAAATTTCTATTTTTACGAAAACTAACTGGATAGTTCGAAAGTCATATCCTTCGTTGAAGCGCTTCTTGTTTCGAAAAATTCAACATTCGACGTTCAATAAAAAATCTGTTAAAGTCGCCTCGTGGACTAAACTGTAAGGCTAAAATAGACTTTGTAATCAAGAAACTCAACAAGGGCACTATTCGAAACGACAAACTGTTGTCGAAGGGGTATAATGTGTTAGTGACCATAGTTTTTGAACACTCTCATCGTGTTTACGTTGCCGAAGCTTTGAATTTACACTAAAATGCAGCCAAGGAACCGAAGAAACTTTTAAGAAATATTTCGATAGTGGAATGACACCTTGCGCAGCCATAAATTACAATGAATTGAACATACTGGACTCGTTTGAAGATAGTGCTGTAAATGGAATAGAGATGCTATCAAATTCTCAAATAAATCCCTCCGAAAATCATGTGTACTACATGTTCAATAAATGGCATTCTGAAAAGTATGGTGACCGTAATTAATGCAATCTCCCCGACATAATAGAAGGAAGAATTGGGAGTTTAAATAACAAAGGCTACTCGATACTGCTGAAACAGAATCCCAGGATTATCGTCATAATTACTCCTATAATGAAACGGGTCTTTCTATCTATTGCATATGAGAATATGATATTTGTAGACACAACATCATCGTGTGACCAGACCAGTTCTGCGATTACTCTAGTTTTCACATCTCATAAAATTGGAGGTCTTCAATTAGCTTGTGCTATACATACTGAGCAAAATGAGTCCAATTACACGCTGGTTTTTGCCGCTATTAAAGAAGCTGTAGATAAGAACGAGGTGGGTAAAAAATTTGAGCCTGATATTGTTATGACGGACGATTCTACTGCAGAACGAAATGCTTTGAGAACAATTTTTCCAAATGCTCAATTACTATTATGCGCATTCCATGTTTGCCAAGCCTTTTGGCGTTGGCTTTGCGTTACAGATCACTAGGTTGACATAATGCAAAGACAGTCAATAATGATACGCTTTCGTAATATTCTCTTTGTAACTGATCCAGAAGAAGCAGTAACATTGTATAATGGATTAACAGGTGACGAGTATGTTAAGACGATGCCTACTCTGTTAAATCATCTGAGTAAATTATGGAAACGGCGGCTTGAATGGTGTGTCTCTGATAGGTTGGATTTACTTACGCGAGGAAACAACACCAACAACATAACAGAAGCATCTATACGCATTCTTAAAGACGTGATACTCCAGCGCTGTAAAGCGTTTAATGCTTGCGCATTGGTAGATTCCATCACGTCCATTTTTGAAATTATTTTCAGCGGCGCATCATTTCTTACGCAAACACGCGAAAAACCAAAGACTCCATTTATGCAATGTTCATGAAGACTGCTCGGAATATTAAAAATATTTCAAAAGTCAACCATAATGAGTACAGTGTGGAATCGGAGACAAGTCCAAATATTTTTTACACTGTCAGAGCCGATTTCCCCGTTTGCAACTGTGATGCTGGAAAATGTGGAAGATTCTGCAAGCACCTATGTAGCATGTGGGTTATAATATATTTCCCAATTCTCCTCGGCTGTCTATTCATGATAGAATGTCACTAGCAAGAATTGCGACGAGGGATGAGATAAAAGAAAATTTCTATATGAATATGCTGAACATGGATCAAACACCGAACTGTGACTCGGTCCCGATAGTTCCGCAGTGCTCTTCCTCCAATACACAAGAGATACAGGATACGGCCAATTCTTCCTCTTCCTCGCAAGAGGTTGCTGTAGAATTTCCGCACCAATATAAAAATGCACTTGCAGAGTTTAAGACTGAAGTACAACGCTTCACACAGTTATTTGAAACGAACCCCACGGTCCACAATCTAAGAGCACTAGCAAAATTCACAAATATGATTAAAATAATAAATGCATCCGAGCAAGGACAAATCTTCATTTTACATCAGATAATAACAAGGCGTGTACCAAGGAAAATTAAAGTTCAAAGCACAGCCCTGAGCAGACGTAAAGACAGGGGAATAGGAAAGACTAAGTCTAGGATTCAAGCTGGGCGGCTGTCTACCACAGAACGCACCGAAAGCCTTAGGACAGAATATTAAAATGAATATCCATAACGCGCGCTATCTTATTTTTTATTTTACAAATTCGTGCCAATTTTTGTATTTTTATAGTAAGAACATTTCTTTGTAATACACGTTTTTTTATCCTCTTTTCTTCTTGTATAATTTATTTCAATCCTAACATATAAAATTAAACGTCTCTTTGTCTGTCTCTGTATTCGTTAGCGTAATTAAAAGTGGAGAGACAGTGTAACGGGTATACATTACAGTATAGTAAAATGGAGTGTCCTACATGAAAGTATACCCCAGAAAAATTTTGCGAGCGGGTATATTTTGAAATGCCTAACACGGCCGTATATATTTTTATTGCATACCTGAACTCAACACTATAGAGCGTTAGCTGAAGGTATAAATTCAATTTACGCGGCGCCGTTCGGTGGTCGTCGGGAGATGCAGGCATGAGAGCGGATCATTCGACTGCTACCCAATGCCGATCGGCCGTCTCCGGCGCCGTTCGGCTGTCGTCGGAGATGTAGGCATGCGAGCGGATCATTCGACTGCTACCCAATGCCAATCGGCCGTCTCCGGCGCCGTTCGGCTACCGTCGGAGATGACGGTATGCGAGCGGATTATTAAACTGCCGTCCAACGCCGTTCGACCGTCTCCGGCGCTGTTCGGCAGCAGTCGGAAACGTTCCGCTAGATTCAGCGCCGTACGGATGCGATCAGCTAATCGACAAACGGCTCGTTTCGCCGTCGGCCGGCGCGTCGCGACGCCGAGCCGATGCGAATGGTATTAGTAACACCCTTATTACGTAGACATAAAAGTTTTTTTGGCCGGTGCTAGCCGATTCCGCGTCGATAAATGTGGGGAGACCCTTAGCAAACATTAGGTTTGCGTTATGATTTTGCTGAGTAATAATTTGGCAAATTAAATTATGCGGAAATTTTTTTGGGAAGTGATAATTTGGCAATTTCTTTTCGATGAAACAAGGGAGACACGCCGACAACCACATTGAAGCTGCCAGTAGTGCCCACTATAGATCGGACTTGGGTACTGCAGCGACTGTTCATCGCTCGAATCAACTGCACATACTTACTTCCCAGGCACACCTTTCTCAAAACTTCACGAAGCACTCGGTCACATGCCTTTTCTTCAAGGTCAACGATTACCATGTGCAAGTAACAACTTTAAAACACTTCAAAGACTGCAAAGTGCTACCGGAGACAGGCGCGGTCGCAGCCCAAGATTTTGGGGGGGGGGACACCAAGTAGTAAGTTAGTAATGCAAGTAAATCATGCAGACTCTCGAGAGCTTGAATGATTTTGGGGGGGTCATGACCCCCACGAAACTCGGACCGCACCTGACCGGAGAACACTCATCCAGCGGATAGCGAAGAGTGCATCCGTTGTTTCCAGACCGGGCATAAAACTAAATTGATTTATCGAAATTTCATTCTCTTCTGTCGTCAGTCGCCTTTCAATAACTATCTCCCAAATCTTAAGTCCCAAGCTTTCATACTATGTGACATTAGCTTTAATCCGCTATAGTTGTTGCACTCCAGCACATCACCTTTGTTTTTAAAGATGGGCACCAGCGAACTGTTACACCATTCATCAGGTTGTTCCAGCAACCACATAATGAAGAATAAAGCTAACCCCGTCCATCCATCTACCCGTAATAACTTCCACACTTCAACTGGTATTCCGGACCATTCTTCATTCCATCTACTGCAGCTGAAATTATACAACCATCCGATATTCGACAACAGCATGTATCAGAAAGGTGTGGTCATATTTAAGGGTATCGTACAGACAATCAAACTGGACAACTTTCTCAATGGGACCAACATCGTAATCGCGAAACCATAATTAACAACTATAAACTTTATAAAACTAAAAGCGCGGAAGCGTCAGGCGCACGGTAGTGTCCTATTCTCCCTTTTACCACAAAAAAAGTTAGCGCACATAATATACGCATATTTACTATGTACCTACCTACGTAATTTCTGGACGCACGGAGGCACGGCGCAGTCGAGCCCCCGGCCGGCTTATTTCCAGCTCAATGCTCAAAAGAATTTCGGAACAAAAATTACAAAACGACTGAAATAACGACGGAAAGTAATGATTTTCGCACCTATTTTATTAACACAGGTAGGCAGGTATGTTAAAAGGACCGGTATAAATCTACAGTTTCCCCTAGAGTCCTCCAACGAAAATAAAAGCGTGTTAGGTACTTAATAAACAGCATGTTTCCAAAGGAAATGGTTCTAATATAGGAAATTACATTTTTAGAGGAGGTACCTAACCATACTTGATTGGCACTCACTACTCGTCATATCTCATCCTGTCTCATCGCTTTGTTTATATATAATTACTATCAACACGAAATGGGCAGACGAGTTGATAAAAATAGCTGGTACCTGCTGGCCGCAAATAGCTCAAGATAGAGACGCGTGGAATTCTTTAGAGGAGGCTTTCACCTTCACTTGAGGAGGGGTTCATGCAAACAAACTTCTATAATGTTATCTATATTTAAACATTTTCTAAAATAAGTGAAATACGGGTAAATAACATCATTATTTTTTCTTTCTTTTTCTTTAAACTATGTAGGTATGTATCCCACTTTTGCATGGAATAAAAGGTTTTATTATTATATTATTAATAACTATCAAAGTAGTTCATGGAACAAATAACCATAGAATCACCAACGAAATAGAAAAACCTGCTTGGAAATATTTTATTTAGTAAACATTTCTAAGTAAGTATTAGAAGGTATGTGAAGTGTATCTATCTATATAAATTAAAAAAAAAAAAAAAAAAAAAACATTTTTAAAACAAGCTTTTCTTTAAATAAAAACGTAACCTAAAAGGAAAGAATAATGCCAACTAAAAAGAAAAAAAAAAAATAAGTTACTTTTTTCATACTAAATTATTTTACATTTGACATAAGTATATAAATATAGATCTTTTACAATATTGAGTATTGCACATTGCATTGTCACCAGAACTAAAGATGTATGCAAAATTTCAGCTCAATCGGATACCAACGAATGGTCGAAAAATGGTTGGAAAAAAATGAAAAGAAAAAAAAAACTTTTTAAAAACATGCTTTTATTACTTAAAACCTGATAAGAAATAAATAAAAGCGTGTTACATTATGTTCTTAATGTTCCATCAAAATGTAACACGCTTTTATTTATTTCTTATCAGGTTTAAATTATGTTTAAGTTTTTAGTCCTTTTTATTAATTAATAAGTAATAAAAGCTTGTTTTAAAAATTTTTTTTTTCTTTTAATTTTATTTTTAACTTTATAGTATTTTTGATGCGAGATTGACTACGGCGTAGTTCGTAGCGCGAAGCAGTGTTTTTCCGTTATATGCGTTTACTGCACTTAAGCTACCTGTTCATCTTTAGACCCTGGTTACCATCTAGCACCAATGTACTCGTCAAGACGAATCATACGAGCCCAAACTCGATGGGGTTGTGTCGTTTAATTACCGAGTTCCTATGGCCATCTTCTAGCTACATCATCAGACCCTGGTTACCATATAGCACCAAAGTACTCGTCAAGACGAATCATACGAGCCCAAACTCGATGGGGTTGTGACGTTTAATTACCGAGTTCCTATGGCCATCTTCCAGCTCCATCATCAGATCAGCTCCATGTCAATTAGTGATTTTGCATTGTCATCCGATTTTCACATGCATGCAAAATTTCAGCTCAATCGGTTGGAGATATCCGCTTCAAAATTGAGTTGCAAGAGTCCACCCGAACAAACATAGTTACATACACACATTATCACACATACATACATACATACATACATCGCAAGTTAAATATAAGCTTGTAAAATAGGGAAATTTAGACGGACAGCTTGCAAACATACATACGAACAGAGTAAGTTAAATAAAAACTTGTAAAAAATGCAATGCTGTTCGTTGGCAGTGGACAGATTTGGATATTTTTTGTTTTGAAATGTTCGTCATAGACCAGACAAAAAATAAAGAGTAAGGAAAGACCAATAGGAAATGCTTCCACGAAAATGTTCAAACACGGGAAAACTGTACGTCCTTTTTATTATATTAGATTTTTGTATGAATTAAAGTATGATGTGAACTCGATATGCGGTTGGTTTCAGACGGGCGACTTAGGTAGATTGACAGTTGTTTGTGTGGTTTCCCTTAGATAGGTAAAACTTAATACCGTAGGTACCGCGTACTTTTTTATAGTGTTTTGTAGCCAAATGGCAAAAGCGGAACCCTTATAATTTCGTCATGTCCGTCTGTCTTCGTGTCCGTCCGTCCGGATGGCACACAGCCAGTTAACTTGGAGATTATTAGCATTTTATCAATGAAAATTGGAAAAAAAAGTGTGCACCCTTACCTAAACATTGGTGTGGTGAAAGTACGAAAAACATAATTATGGATGGCACCCCCATTCCCCACACCTACACGTAACAGAAGGAAAAAAACGGGGATCCTATAATTAAAAAGATTATGATGTTCCAAGTGTTATTTAAGTCAATAAGTATTTGAGATATGGTTTTGTTAAACTATGAAATACAAACTTATTCTTGCGGCTGATAAAATTAATACTGTGCATGCGTAAATAATCTATATAATATAATTATATAAAAATTAATCCCTATTTCCTTGGTCACGCCATAACTTGAGAACGAATTTACCGATTTCATCCATCTTTTTTTTAATGTTTTCTAATACTTTGTAGAAGGTTCTTACGGAAAAAAAATTAAGAAAGTTGCGCAGAAAATTAGAAAATTTAAGAATTACGCTTTTACGCTAAAACTGCTGAACGGATTTAGATGAAATTTGACACATGGGTAGACCATGATCCTGAGAAGAGAACCATGATCATGAGAAGGACATGGGCTACTTTTCATCCTGGATCGCAGACAAAGTCGCGGGCAACAGTTAGTAATTAATAAATATTGATCCCTACTAAGACGGCGTGGTCAGACACGCACTTGACGGTTTTTTAACAATTATCTGTATCAGTAGTCTAGGTATGAATATGATTATTCATTAAAATCTCGAATGTCAAATGGGAAAACCAAATATCACGACTGCAACCATGTAGTTTGTGGACCGCGTATCGGCAAGCTGTTCAGTTAGAAAATACTTGATACTTGATTGTATACAATACTAGGTGTTAAGTAATTAACATTACAAGGCACAGAACATAAAATTAAATTATTTGCCATATGTCAGCTAGCCACGCCAATATACAAACAAATATTATAAAAACTATACGTTGGTACTCAAGCTAAAAAATTATTAATTAATATTAAAATGTAAATAAAAACTTACTACCCATATAAAAGCCTCCAGGCATAAAGGGCGTGACAGCTTACATATTTATGGATTGCTGGGTTCAGCCGGTCGATTCTGCAAAAATCTCACCGTGAAAACTCAAGTGAAGTGAGCTTGATGTGTGTTGTCAGTAGTGTCAATCCCTAGCACTATTGGAATGACCGCTCACGCCACGCTCACTTCACCTAAGTTTTCACGGCGAGATGGTTACAGAATCGCACTGCTATTCACATAGCTGTCACTTGAAGTCAATAATGATAAACTAAGACCATCGAAGTAAAATAAATAAATAAGTTAATAACAATAACTTGTCAGTAAGCTAATTCTGGAGAAAGAACATAAACATGGCCTTGCGTTAAATTAGGGCGACCAATTATTCTTATCGTGTAAGTAGTCGTTGATGGAATAGTATACCTTTGAACAAAGGTTGGATTTAATGTCTTGAGGTTTAAACGCATTAAAAGGCAAGTCTAGCAAAGAAGAGGGTATCTTGTTAAAAATGGTTATACCAAGTCCAACAAATGAGTTAAGAACCTTATGAAGCCGGTGAAAGGGGGCACGTAGTTTGTCCTTTATTTCTAGTGTTAACACTATGAATATCACTGTTTTTAGTGTACAAGTGTACATTTTGCCTAATATATAAGATGTTGGCAATTGTCATGTTCATAATTAACATTACAAGACCAGAAGTCTTGTAATGTTAATTATGAACACAGGTTCCTAGTATTGTATACAATCAACTATTTTCTAACTGAACAGACAGCTGTGCTGCTTAGTCTGTTACGCCACTTCTTCTTCCCAGCGATAGCACTAGGAAGTGGTGAAGGGCGGACGTTTTTGGGGGACTGTCTTTTGTAATGTTGACGTTTGAAAAGTGCTGATTCTCAGCCTAATTTGAATAAATGACTTTTGATATTGATTGATACCCAAAATCCGTAAAAAAACGGAACCCATAATTTCGTCATGTCAGTCTGTGCGTGCGTTCGGATGTCAATGCCATTAGCCATTTTACTCGTAGACTATTAACACTATATCGATGAAAATTTTAAATAAGGTGTATTATTTAGTGTTCTTTTTTATGCGTCATGTTTGCCGCAAATAAATGCATTTTCTTTTCTTGCAGTTTCTTTCTTTTTTTCTTCTTTCAAAGTGGTGTAACGATTACGATAAACATAATTAGGGGTGGCATTCTCATTTTCTCATTTCATTCCATGCATATAACCGAGGGTTGAAAAACATCTATGCACATAAGCAAGTGGGGGGTATTGTTGGATCTCATAATTAAAATTATAAAGATGTTTCTTATTGACTTTGCTTTTAAAGTCAAACGTTTTTTGAGAAATACGATATTTTCGTTTACAACCGCAGAATTAACTTTGTATTGTACAGTTTTTTCGAGAAATACACGCTTATTTTTGCAGTCGATCTAATTAATGATATGCAAGTACGGGACCTTTCACTGGGTCCGACATACACTTGGCCAGTTTTTTTTTATTTCTTTGGAAAAACTACCACAAAAACAACAATTTCTATTACTCAAGTAAACTAATATAAATAAAAACTACCAAGCTCATACAACTAACAAAACATAATGGAACGTAAAGTGTTTGCGGAATACCCAATTTATAGAATTAATTTATCATCATTCCCAAACTTTTGCTAAGCCTACCTAAAAATGTATACTGGGCATTCTGTAGCAAACTATTGGGAAGTAGGTATCAAAAATTAATAATAATTGTACAATAAATAAAAATAATTTTAAACAGCGAGCGCATACCGAATATAAATTCAAATATAGAAACAATTCGGCGCGAAATTGAATAAATGACTATGCTCATAGGTCCTCTGTTTCAATATAATGTCCAAAAAACGATTAAAACTACATTAGGAAAGCATAAATCATTATTATAAATAATGCTTGTTGTATTTAATGCTTAAAATAATATATTTCAATTTCTAAGAATCGATTTCTGACATTCGACATACCCGTATTACTCAGGTCAATCGAAATTTAAAAAATAAATCCTTTGGCAGAATCGCTTTCGCACTTAATTACGATAAAAAAAACAATAATGGTCGGCCATTTTGAACACAAATTGAGTAGGTAGTGGAGTGGTAATGAAGAATACGTGTTTTTGAACCTATGTTTCAATATTACTTTAGGATTTGGGCTTTTTCGTGTTGTTTATAATATTTGTAATAATATTTTTCACATTAAATGTGTGTGTGTGACTTAAGCGAAAAGTAAAAATGTAAAGACGCACGATATTGGCGCGAAACTTCAACTTTAGATGTCAAAAAAAAAACATTATCACTACTGAATTAACATGAACAATGGATGAATTGGTGAAATAATTAAATGATGTATTATTCATTGCCCCTGTGGTGGAGTTTGGATTTTCGAAATCCCCAATTTTTATGTTTTATAGCCTTGACCACCACTGTCATCAAAATGGCGATTATCGCATTTACAGACCTGAATTTAATAAAGGTAAATTAATAAACTTATGCTAAATATGGAAGATTGAATGGCGATAACATGAGTGTTTTATCCAACTCTGTTAATTAACGCGCATTCATAAGATTTGATTGGTAGCATAATCAATATTTACATTAATATCAAGGGTATCGTATGTCGTCATTCCAAGATCCAATGGGACCCGGTACCGAGTCAGCGGAACTTCGTGTGTTCGGGTCCATTCGGGGCGCTTCCGAACTATACGATTAATATACATAGTTATTAGATATATCCAAAAATAAAAAAAATTACTATTATTTATTTAGGGTCAAAAATTGAGTTGACGGAACTCAATTCCCGAGCTGCTTTCATATAGTAAAAGTACTCTATGGCTGCTTCGATCAATCGAAGCAGCTACGGCCGCGGTGATTTCAACAGTCTCAGCCAATTTATATTGACGAATTTTTAACACCTGCTGCCAAAAAACTGCGCTACGTTGTAAAGAATTTAAAAAATGAGAACAAACATCACAGCTTCTGGAATTTATACGGTAAAATTTACTTAAAATAAAAAGAGTCATCTCGAACAATTCGAATTGACAGTGAGGAAGATCTTCTTAAATTAAAATCTAAATGACTGGAACCTGTAGTACTCACCGTCCATATTAATTGTTATCTCTTATTTTGTGTTGTAGGTTACTACTTAACAACACTACTATAATCACTTGTACTACACACTCCACAGATAAACACTTTAACACTTACACCATACGAATACTACTAACCTTAACACAAAACATAATATATCACCCATGTAACAGGATTACAGTCAAAACTAAACTTTTTCATATTCGATACAACACAAAAAATAATAGAACTTAACTCATCGAGCGTCTTTGGTTACAACATCATCGATGTACCGATTCACGAACTGTACTGGTACAAAGGGTTATTGCACTGACACTTTTTTCACATACCCCTCAATTTAGATTATTTCATACCTTCGCCTATGAATTTATCCGAACCGGTGACGACAAACCATTTACTACCTACGTACGTACCTACTTTATTACATACATATTATGTTATTACACTTTATCACAGCATAATGCAAAACCCCATGACATTTTCTATTGTTTTGTTCTAAAACGATATTTCGATTACTGAATACTTATTTGTCCTATTATTTATAAGTTACATAATATGCTGCATCAAAAATATGTCACTATTCCTTAAAATTAAAATTCAATAGTACTAAAGACAAATTTCCCGGACCTTGACCATATTTCCATTGCACGGTCGTCTACCAGTGATAAATTGACAATTGTAGAAACATTGTAAGTGATTCTGAGCATTCTCTTAAAGTTATTCACCAAAATATCAGAAGCATAACACGTAATACAAAATGTTTACTTACTCGTAAACTACTACAAAGGTCGCAAATTGATTGGCACTTCATTATGTTGACGGAATGCTGATTGTCTTGTGCACACCGCATTCCGCTGCTTGAGGGTTACAATTGCTACAAAACTAATAATAATCTAACTTATTGCAAAAATAACGGTTCACTAAAATTTCACCAAAACTCCACTGACAAATTTTCATTTTAAAACCAACGTTTCGTTCAACGTTTCAACTATTTATTTCGAAAACAACTTATTCCGCAAATAGTTTTATTTTATAAACACTCGTTTTACAAACGTTTATTTGGAAAACAACTCTTTTAACAAATGCATCAGATGATATTTAATCATTTATACATTTTTCATTTCTCATTTAGATTCATTAGGATAACTCACGTTTCTACTTAATATAGACAGAGCCCTGCGCGGGGCTCCTATTTCTGTCTGCAGGGTTTAAAGGAACCTAACCAACCGAACCTCGGGGTGCCCCTGACGTCCACCGTCTAGGGTTAGGGTTTCCGTCAGCAGGTTGATGGAGCACCGCTGCACGGGGTTTCCATTTCTGTCTGCAGGGTTTAAAGGAACCTAACCAACTGAACCTCAGGGTGCACCTGACGTCGACTGTCTAGGGATAGGGTTTCCGTCAGCAGGTCGACGGAGCCCCGGGTTCAAAGGAACCTAACCAACCGAACCTCGGGGTGCCCCTGACGTCCACCGTCTAGGGTTAGGGTTTCCGTCAGCAGGTCGACGGAGCACCGCTGCACGGGGCTCCTATTTCTATCTGCAGGGTTTAAAGGAACCTAACCAACCGAACCTCGGGGTGCACCTGACGTCGACCGTCTAGGGGGGTTTCCGTCAGCAGGTCGACGGAGCCCCGGGTTCAAAGGAACCTAACCAACCGAACCCCTGGGTGCCCCTGACGTCGACCGTCAAGCGTTAGGGTTTCTGTCAGCATCTGTGTTTTTGTGTAATGTCTTTAATCCAAACGTTGTTTATGAAATGAAATGAAAAAAAAAATGAATTGTTTGTCAAATAATACGTTATTAAATAAAAGTTTATCGGATAATTATTTTGCTAAGTGAAATATTTGGTAAACTTGTTGTTGTAAAATGATGAAATGACAAATAATGTTTTTGCCAATCGTTGCTTGTCAAATAAACATTTTTGAATTTTTGTTTGGTGAACTGACTGGTTACCAAAAATAACATTGGCGTGTGCATTGTGTTAGAATTAAGGGTAATCCTACATTTTACACCGTTATTATTCGGAACTATATTCACTTAGGCTTATTCATTTATTTATATTTAATTTAGAAACGTTTATTAGAATACACTGGAAAGTATATAATTTGACTACAATATTTATCTTGTTTATGATTAAGCAGTACTGACAACGGATGGTATAAATAAGAACAAGTTGACAGAGGGGGGTATTCTGACCGCCGAGGTGTCGTGAAGAAAGCGGCGCCGTGAGTCGGCGCCGCGGCGCACCTACAGAAATTACACACAGCAACTACTCACACGGGCGCGCGCAACTCACGCGCGCCCGGCAGGCTAATAGCCACATTTGCGCATACCCCATGAGAGGCCCGTATTTACGGGCCGCCGTATAGCGTCCGCGGTCAGGGGGCATAGCCCCGGTACCGCTCGCCTCGCCCCCTTGCGGGGGCGACGCGATCTCTCGACAGGGGGGTATTCTGGGACAGGCCGTCGAATCGGACGGACGTAGTTTAATAAGTGTATACACTGTACGAAAAATATAAGTAACTCTCTACTTACCTAAATTTTTGTTTACTTTGCCACCCTGAAACTTATAATTGAGGAATCTACTATTTCTGATTGTGACTGTCTAAAGATCATAATTAATTAGAACACGGCTATGCTAGCAGTTTACCGTCCTGCTGGTTACAAAAACCTAAATTTATAACTTTCTGACCTCTCTTGGCCTTTTTTTAACTACCTCCAATATAAAAAACAAAAAATAAAATAATAGAATAGAATAATTTATTTCAGATAATTAAAATCCATATCTTGTTAGTATATATTAGCAACAATGTTAGCTTACAATTATGTTAGTATTGTTAGTACTTATCTATACAAAACCATTCACTACCCTCACCCAGTGTTTTTGAATGGGGCAGTCAAATCGAGCAGCAATGACTTTCAGAATGCTATTTTTAGCACCCCGCAGACGCTGCAGCAAAGAAGCCGATTTCTTGCGAATTATGGCCTTGAAGCCGTCCGTGTGGGCTTCTGCAAACATTCCGGAGGCACTGCAGTGCCACGGTAGCCTTAACAACATTCTGAAAGCATTGTTATATTGAACCCGCAGGGTGTCATAGGATCGTCGCGTATAGCTTACCCACACACAGGCCACTCGAGTAAAAAGGTTGACAATACGCTTTAAAGAGCGTTATCTTTACTTGATAATAGGTATTATCAAGTAAAGATAACGCATTGTTGATTACCAATGGATTATGTGGAGGTCCACATAATCCATTGGTAATCAACAATGTGCCCTTACAGCAAAAGACTTGTGAGAAATATCTTGGATTAAGAATGGATAGCTCTCTATCGTGAACTGTTCACTTGGATCATATAAAAACCAGGCTTAGGTCTCTACTTGGATCCCTCCGAAATATAGTTCGATGCATTCCACATAGACTGCGTTACACCATCTGCAACGCCTTAGATTACTAAGGCGTTGTAACTTCAACCAGATATAGTAGGTGTGTAACCACACCTACTATATCTGGTTGAAGTTTGGGGCAGTGCGGCCAAGACGAAGCTAGCATGTCTCCAAGTTGTACAAAACAAAATAATAAAAATGATTATTAACTACCCATATTCAACATCAACGTGCAAAATTTATAAAGAAACCAAAATAATGAACATTAGACAGTTATATATTTACAATACATGTATTTTCGTTCGTAAGGCACTCAACAAAAGTATACAGACTAACTTATCGTTTATGAAAGTAAAACAAGTAACCCAACGTAGCAGTCGCCGAGCTAGTTTTCTGATTTTACCGAAGATGAGAACTAAGTTTGGCAAAAAAAATGTTAACTTTTGAAGGAGCACAATTATATAACAAAATACCCTCACGTATAAAAAGGTTGCACTCATTCAATACATTCAAAATTCAATTCGCATGACGACACGGTTGGCGCAGTGGCTGAGCGATCGACTGCTGCGCTGCGTGTCGCGGGTTCGATTCCCGCACAGAACAAATATTTGTATTGCCTACAGGTAGTTGTTCCGGGTCTGACTGTTTGTGTATGTGAGTTTAATTGTTTGTAAATGCACCCACGACACAGGAGAAATTCCTAGTGTGGGGCAAAGTTTAAAAAAAAAAAAATAGCTGCATATTTAATCACAAATAACACCCTTCCTAAAAGCTGAATGCATTGGATAATAATTGCTACCGTGACGTCTGAGACGAACTTTATTTAATTTAATTTTTTAAGCATTGTTCTCATTGTGACTGTTCCTAAATTACCCTAGGCTGATAAAATTTTCGTTTTTCCTAATTATGTAGAAATGTCAGGAAAATGGGTCAGGTCCCCCTTGCAGGGGAGAACAGCACCCCTCCTTCTTGCTGCTCTGTAGGGCTCAGCTCCAGACTGGACACCCTTCTACCTATTGTAGATTAAATGAATTCCAAACATGAAGAAGTCCAATGCCTTGTCTGAACGATAGACCAAGGAAAGGATTGAAAGAAATGTTAAATAAAACTCAGGAATTCATAGTTATGAACTTAGATTGAATGTGGTTTTAGAAAGCTAGTAATAATAGAGGGATGCAAAGTATATTATTATTATTAAATTGTGAGTAACCCTTACGCTAGCGTAATAGGTATTTGATCAGTCATTACTCACACAATACCTCAAATCTACACTCAGAGTACTCAGAGCAACACTTCCACATAGTGACGCAAACGGCTTTTCAGCAGCATTGCGTCGGCATCATGCTCTTTTGGAGACATGGTCCCTAGCAGTTCTTTCAAACTGATAAACGTGATGAAGCGGCTTTTCCTGCGGCAACCAAGCGACTGTCCTTGTCTAACTATGGAGCGGCTAGTTCCAGCGGCATTGCGTCGGCATCATGCTCTTAAGGACACATGGTCCCTATCAGTCCTTGGACTGGATATTAGATAGATGTGGTCACCCAAACCCCTGGAAGTTCACCCTTTGCACAACAAGCATACCTGCAAGACACGTGTTCATGTCAATCTGACCGAATTATTGGTCTGAGATAAAGAATACAACTTTCAAGAATTACTAGACAATAGAGTTGTGATTCGAAACTCGAGAAACATCATTCAAATAGAGTTTTGAATAATCTCTCTTAAGGCACTATTATTGGCCGAACGCAAAGAACATAGCGTTCAAAAATTATGGTACTAGGATTTACTAGATAATAGAGCAAAGTCAAAAATTAAGAATTATTAATTAATAGAGTCGTGGATCAACTCTCTTGAAGGTAAATAGACAGCCCCAAAGCGCCCACCCTTCACCACTTCCTAGTGTTTTCAGCTGGGGAGAAGAGGTGGCGCAACATACTCCCCAGCAACACCTCTCTGTCTGATTAGTTATAAGAACTTTAAAAACTCTATCAGCCTAGGATAATTATTATAAATAAGGACTCACCCAGTCACACCAACAAACACACACATACCACTTTAAATACTAGATTAACCTAATCTGGCTCCAACCCAACTATATTTAACTTAATAACTCATACTCGCTACTTCGCGACAGCCCACTCGGACATAGCCTCTTGGCATTCCCTAAATCTCCTAACTTAACTAGCGTGGACTAGGATGTTCGTATCCTAAAGCGGTTCGACCCCGACTGCCTTCACTTATTACATCAGTCTCTCACATCCTAAAATCGCCACGTGCAGGCGCTCAGGTATCTCCAGTTTTTGGAAACAAGGACCGAAAACGCCCTTTGTTTATTTTTTATTTCTTTTTCGAATGTCGGTGCCGGGCCATATTTATGATAACCAGATGTGGCTGCAATAATGGGCGCTGCGCTTGGGCTTATTCCATTGATTCATAGTGCTCATTTACGGAGACGCGATGCGTCGCGCGTCGCTTTGTGCGGGGCTGCCCGCACTAAATTCAAACATATGGCGTTGTATGAGTGCGTTTACGGAGAAGCGATTTTAGACGCGTTTGGTTGAAATGGAGCGTTTTTTGCGGCCGAGCCCGCGGCTGGCACCGCCACGTCTCACGGGGCGTTTATCGCGGCGGCGCACGCAACGGCAATTCTCGACGAAGCGATGCCTGCAGCGGAATCTTCTGCCAGTCATATTTGGAAATTTGGAAATTACAGAACGCAGACGTAGTCACCGTCACAATGGAGTACGATATGATCGATTTTTTATTGGAAGAAAATTCAATGTTAAAAAGTGAATTATTTATATGGTCGGTTTGATTGAGTATCCCGCGTGCGCCGCAGCGTTGCCCGCCGCGTGCTTTGCTACACGCTTGAGGATTCGCCGCGAGTGCAGCGGCGGGCACCGCCACGCTTCCAGCGGCGGGCACCGCTACGCTTCCCGCCCCGCGTCTCTATGAACAACGTCTTATATTGCCATACGTTTGTGTTTACGCGTGCGATGATAAGTGCCGCTTGACGCGCCGCCGCTCCGTAAACAGAAAATCGTACGACGCGCCGCGAGACGCCACGCCACACGCGACGCCCCGCCTCTCCGTAAATGAGGCTAAAGAATGTTTTAGAAAATATTGCATGCTAAAACATAAAATATGGCTTTCGACATTTGTTTCCCATAAAATATAAATGGACTGGGTTTCTAAAAGGTTCAATATTGTTTTACAGTGTAAAATAAATAGGATATTTTGTTATCGATTAGGGTAACATGTCGAGCTGTCAGACCATAAAATTGAGATTTAATGCGTTTCTAAGACGGCCGATATCGTGGGACAATGTTAAAATAAGAATTTAGAATAAGATATATGAAATAGGAGTAAATGACAGACAGTTACATCATGTAAGTGACATTGTGTCTTTTTTGAGAATAAATATCTTTAAACATAAAGAGGCCAACATCTAAACTGTGTGTAATGTTGCAAATTAGTATATAGATTTATTTTTTGTATTCAAATATTGTAGTAGTGGTTACATAGAAAAACATTTTGCCAATATGTCCTTGGTGGGTGGTATGTTCGGAAAGGCAGCAAAATCATGTCGACATCAATAATAGCTCGAAAAGTATTTAGGTTTGACCTACGCTAGATGGCGTTGGTGTCGAGTTCGATCTCGCTATGATTTCGTTACCGCATTTTTACCTTAATAGATTTGTTTTTTTTTGCTTTGTGTGAGCCTTTGTAATTTACAGTACATATTGAAATATACGCTATATACACCGATTATAGTGCTATATTATTTACTCCCCGCCAATATACGGAACCTCGGTAAATAAAAATACAATTATGTACCTAGGTTTTGCTTTCCCTTCAAAATTTGTCTAGAGTTAGTAAATGGACCATTGTAATGTGAATGTTAATTACATTTAATTCGGGGTGAGAGCCTGGTGATTCGTCAAGGGTATCCTAGTATGGACAAAGGATCATATTTTATGCATTTTTATCAAAACGCTATAATTCTAGTCTCTGTTTATAACTATGTGAACCTTTGTGAAAAGAGAAAAATAAAGATTATTATTATATATGTCGGAGAAGGTATGTCTGTCTCTCGTTAACATCAGGCATATTTTAATTACTGTGGGCGTACTATGGGTAGTGTTGGTTATAGCACAATAGAAAAACGGTTTGCAGTTCAAATCAGATTACAATTTACGAACAAGTTAGTCACACTAGCGAATCACACACTGTAGGTACCCAACTCAACGATACGGATCGCAGACAGTTTCTAAGCACATGTTGCTCGTACGATGTCCAATGTTTCGATGATCCCAAAAGCTCTGCTCAAACCGTTCTTGTAGCTGTCGCTCTCGTCCACCTCCACGAACTTAGGCTAGACTCTGTCGAGCGCCACGAGATGGCGCTGGCGTTCCGAATACATGAATAACTCCGACATATATTAGACTGTAACTGCAAGCGCAATATCTCATAGTAAAAACAACAGTTGAAGTTGTCTCCTCACTATATTTAACTTGACCGGTAATCAATAAACATCTCTACTCCATTTGAAAATTGTTAGTAATGACGTAGACGGATTGAATGCTACAGGAATTTTCTGCAAAATATATGACATACTGGTAACAGGGCAGGTGCAATACTTGAAAAACAATTATAGGTAATTAGAAGTTAGTCTTATAAAACTAATTAGAAGTTAGTCATTATTTTCTATGCAAACATTAGTGGTTTTATTCATAATCATAAATCTTACTAAATGTATGTATATCTGAAAATCATATATCACAGGCACTTGTTAATAAAACGCACAATCTTAAATAAAGAAAGGTGTCTTAATAGGAGGGTTCTGAGTAGGGCATGCAAACCGGATACCTGTAAAAACCGGATAACCAACTGATTTGAAACCCGGGTCTTTTATGACAACAAAACCGGATTTTTCGGTTTTTTCGGTTATGTTTATCCTATGTTATTGATTTCATAATACTTTAATTTTCCCAAACAAAATATTAAATTTATCACTGACAAACGTGGACAGGACGGCGAGGCGGCGTTAGTTCCTTGTTGGAGTTTCTCGCCGTTGACGATACTCCAGAGTTGTTGTAGGTTGTACATAAATGATTAACACCAAACCACCATACACTTTAATTGTTTATTTTGTAAATAGAGTTTTTAAGTTATGTTTAGTTATCTGAGCCGTACTTATTTATTATTGACACATTACCGCGTAACGGAGGTGTAGTTACGACTAATTAAAATTATTGAGTTCATTATGCAAAATGTATTTTGCTGTATGAGCATTATTGGCTCGTACATTCCTATTTCGGCCACGTTAATTTAGATCCTTGTCTCACTACTATGCCACGCTGCCGCCATTTTGTTTTTCGGTCAGTGTAATAAAATCCGTAGTACTCTAAATGATGACTCCCTTGATGCACTTGTATCCTTACGGTCATTCTATCAAAGTAAAAAATAGTCATTTGGTTTAACTGTGTAACTTCAATTTTGAATTTATATCTATAAGAATGACTGAAATATAATATATCCCTAGATTCTGTTGATGTGTGTATGTTATGTAAAGTATATAATATAAATAAAACAAACAGGGAAACAATTACATATTATACTCAAATATTAATGACTATCATTTAAAAAAATACAAGAGGATCAAAATTTTGCAGTCGTAGTATAACAATGCGTTCACGATAGATGCGCTCGAATATCAGGACGCGGGACAAAATGGCACAGGTCCTTCGTCGATGGGCGCTCGTGCCGTACTAATCGGTGCCCTTTTTTTTTTATAAATGTCATCTCGTATTTGACCTTGAGAGGTCGTGACTACTTAACCGGACTATAATCGGTGCCCGCTTATGCATCGTAATTTATTCTAATTTATAGTGATGTTAAATATTATATTATGTCTGATTAAGTTAATTGATTATAATAAAACTTTGGAATTAGTTTAGTAAAAGAACATAGTTTATTTTTACATGATTTCACAAATGTAATTACGCTTTATTCAAGGCAAAAAAAACGCGATAAAATAGCGATATAAAACTTAAAAATTTACCTAAGACTTTTTTACTAATTATTGTTATTAATTATCGATATTCTAGTACAATGTGTCAACAAGATTATACGCCTAATGCTTTATGTATTTTTTTCAGTGAAATTTATAAATATTAATGATAGATAAAGGGAGTCTGAAATTGACTCTGCGATAATTTTTCAGTATACTAGTTGTGGGAGATTAATCACTACATAGTAAACAAATGAGTTTTTGTAAATGTGTTATTTGAAGTATCAATACGAAAGACTAGTCTTTTTTAACATGTATTCAACAATGCCAGAGTTTTACTGAAGATAGGTAAATTAGGCGACTAAAGTCTTAGATATTTGCGCGAAAACGTGAAATGGCTATTAACTGTCGTGTCACTTGAGAATTGTCAAAGCCAACTAACCAATAATTACTTCAGTGTTTAGTTGAGATAAGGTCCGTGTACCAACTGAGCCGCGGCGACCACAAGCAACCGAGCACACCTGCTTTTAACAATATTACATAATCAGCCTATACTGTTCCCACCGCTGGGACACAGGCCTCTCCTCACCGTGAGACGTTGGTTCTAGGACATGCCGGTTTCACGCTTATGATACATTCTTCAATAATTATGTTTAGGTTTCCTGTTACTGATAACCGCCTTTAGGTAGGTACTGTTAGCTCTTTACGAGCTCTCAGGGTACCGGGAGGAATAAATTAAACTACGGCTTATCACGAATGTTCAATAATTATTCCTAGAAATCATTCTACGTACCTATTTTACAAAATTTTCCTTCGTCTCGTCAGCCTAATCTGACACCTAATGTCTTCGAATCTTGGACTAGGGGCTGATTTTTCCATCATAAAATTGACGTTTTACAGTTTTTGTTTGAAATAACTGTCAAAATTTCAAAATGGTTCCTCGAATAAAGTTTCAGATGATTGAAAAATCAGCCCTAAGTTAATGTTTGTCTTGTATTTCTTGCCAATAACTTTTAACTGACTCGCGGAAGTTGCATCTATAGCCAACAGGGTATAATCTCTACAGTACAAATGTTTTGATATTATACGTACATATATCGATGACTAGAGATTTTTCTTTTAGAATTGGATCATTAGCTCCGGACATTAGCCCCTACATACATATAAACAAACATACAACAAATTTTACCTCTTTATAATATTAGTATAGATACGTAAGGACTTTCCAAATCATTATTTTCCGGAACGACATAAATACCTGAATCACCATGACTACAATACGTGCTAAATCGAAAAATTCGGCACCAATTAATTGTCAGACTCGTGGACCCTCCACGCCCACGTTTTTTGTTATTATTAGGTTGTATGGACTGCCTCGGTTGTCTAGTGGTCACAAGCGGTACTGCTGAGTACGAGGACTTGGGTTCGATTCTCAGTGTTATTGTTGTTTTCAGAGTCTGGATTCGAGCTCAATTGATAGCAATATACTCGCCCTATTACATGGGACATAACACACCTGGCGCAATGTGGGTGTACCATAATACACCTCTGCCTAACTCTTCGGGGAGAATATAGTATAGATAGGAAATTTCTGTATAAATAAAACAATATTGTTGTTCTTAAACTTAGGTTTGTTAGTTTTAATGTCTGTTGTTATGAGTTCGTTGTTGGTCACGCCAGAGACACTCATCTGTCCTTGTTATTTGGTTTTTAAACTGTTCAGATGCAAAATTTATCTTAATGAATTACTACAACTCGCAGAACCAAAGGCTCTGATAATGTCAGAGGACATAAGCAGGGCAGGCGTGGGTTTAAGCCGGTAAGAGTCCGGCAATGCCCAGACTGCCTCACCAGTAGGCGTCCATGAGGATTTCCCACTGCTGCCAAAACAAAAAAAAAAAAAAACCGTATGAGGAATACAGGTGTGATGCTATGTAATTGTTTCCAACTAGCTCTAGCCTTAAGGCATATACTTACTAAAGTTGTATACTTAATACAAGTTTTTTTCGTTTGTAGTTCTCCAATAAAGGCCCTGAACGTTTCCTATAATGTATGGTCATCGCAAACTCTTCAAGAGATTATTTTTAAAGTAACTAACTAATTTAAACATAAACACTGCCGTCTGCCGATGCAATTAGTCTCCCCCCTATAATACACCCCCGATAAATTCCCCAAAATTCCCCAAGCGCCCCATTATTATTATTATTTGTTTTGTTTACTAACATTAGCTCTTAAGTTTTTTCGTGTTACTAACAATTTATATGGAGAAATCTGAAATAAATTATTATTATTATTTGTTGGTAGCCAAGTGCTACCCCTTTTTTTTTTTTTTTTCAGGATGGGAAATCATCAAATGACCCCTCCCGCTCTGGGTGGAGCAGAAGGGAGTGTCAGACTCTTACTGACTAAAACCCACCCGTGTTCCTTCCTTAGCCCTTTATGTACCAGGGCAGCGGTAACCCTTACGGACGATCCCGCTACCCCGGCAGGCTTCGGCCCTGTCGGGCCCCGTCAAGTGCTACCCCTGAGACTACTAACCTAATTGATGATGATATATGACGTGGTGATGTAATGTGTTCACTTTGTGTTGCGGTGGTGAATGATGTTTGTGGGTGTGCATCATTGTCATTCTGCAGGAATTTCCGAACAATTCTGCAAGTGTTCAGGATTGCAGCCTTCTGTAGGGTTTGGTAGGTGGAGGGAGCTACGTCCAGCGTTTTTAAAGACTGATGCAGTTGTTTGGGAATGACCCCCGTGGTTGAAAGTACTATAGGAATAATGGCAACGCTACCTAATCGCCACATTCGACTTATTTCTATTTTTAAGTCTGTATATTTTGACAGCTTTTCTGCTATAGTGTTTTGTAGGTTGTGTGTGGTTGGTACTGTTATATCAATAATTTGCGCAGTTTTATTAATTTTATCTAGTAAAGTTACATCTGGTCTATTATAATGTGTTGTTTCGTCTGTGAGGATGGCTCGATCAAAGTATAGCTTGTGTGTAGTGTTTTCAAGAACAGTTTCTGGAGTATATTTGTAGTAAAGTACTGGAGGAGTAGTAATTAATTTATATTTAATGGCAAGTTTTTTATTATTATTATTATTATATAAGTTTGAAACACCCTCTGCATGTGAATCTATGGTTTTATTATCCCCCGGCGAGATCGAAGTTGAGTCGGTGACTAATAACCTGAAGAATGATTGTGCTACAGGATGGGACTCTATTTTGACCAAACTCCTTAAACTGGGCAAAGATGTACTAGTCTCACCTCTTACAAAACTCATTGAGAAATGTTTCGAGCAAGGAGTCTTCCCCCGTATCTTCAAAAAGTCTCTAATAACTCCTGTTCACAAGGGAGGGAGTCAAGATGATGTCAAAAATTATAGACCAATATCAGTACTTTCAGCACTATCAAAAATCTTGGAAAAACTGCTAAACCACTCATAAGATACTTGGAGCACCCTAAAATATTATCAGACTCTCAATTTGGCTTCAGGTCCGGGAAAAGCACCGAAGACGCAGTTAACCAACTTGTTGACTACATTACGGGGAAAGTGGATGCAAAACAGAAATGTCTGGGTTTTTTCTAGACCTAGCCAAGGCGTTTGCCACTGTCTGTATTCCAACCCTTGTGAAGAAGTTAGAACATGTCGGAATCAGGGGGAAAGCTCTCAGCATATTTACTGACTTTCTTGCAGACCGAACACAAAAAGTAAGGCTTTGTGAAGAGGTCAGCAGTGAAGCCAAAATTGACTATGGTGTACCCCAAGGAAGCTGCCTATCCCCAAGTCTTTTCCTAGTCTATGTGAATGACCTGTGCCAGCAGTCTCTTGATAAAGGCAGAATATTTAGTTATGCAGACGATACCGTACTAATATTTCAGTTGCGAGTTGGGAGAAAGCGCAACAAGCGGCGGAGCTGGGCTTACATAAAATAATCCATTGGCTAGGAAGTAACTTACTAACCCTGAATATCTCAAAGACCTCCTATCTGCAATTTACTTTCACCAATACTAAACCCATGAAAATAAGTCTTAAAGCACACTCCTGCAATGATTTAAATAGTAACCATTGTCCTTGTCTTCCAATCTCTAAAAAAAATCAGTAAAATATCTAGGTGTACTTTTAGATGAACGACTTAGCTGGCGTCCACACGTTAATTTGACCACTTCCCTTGTTAGGAAACTTATATGGGCATTTAAGAAGCTTCGACACGTTGCTAAGTTTGAGTTACTGTGCACGGTGTACATTGCGCTGGCACAGTCAATTATAGGCTACTGTATCACGGTCTGGGGAGGCGCTTGCAAAACCTTTATGATTCACCTCGAAAAAGACCAAAAATCTTTGTTAAAGGTCATGACCTTCAGACCGTACCGGTTTCCTACGAAGGATCTTTATAAAAATTGTAAAGTAGGTACTTACTGTCAGACAGGTATACCTACTTCGTCTCACAATTAAACAATACCAACTGACACCGGTAATTCACGCCACCAAAGGAAAGAGAACTATTTCTCATACTAATGTATGTAGACCAGAAAGATGTAAAACCGCTTCCGCTAGAAGACAACACTTTTACATGGCTAATTACATTTACAATAAATTAAACAATACCCTTAACATTAATCCGCTCACAACCAAAGAAACTAAATTAAAAATCTCCGCATGGCTTCAAACATTTCATTACCACTAGACGGAAGATCTATTACAATATCAGTACTCATAAAAAAATCCACACTCACCCACATACACACACACATATACATACCCCTCCTCACACACACACTCGCACACATAGATTTTGTATACCTAAGAGTATGTGTGCATCTTACATTTTGTTTTCTCCTTATGTTTTGTCTTTTTTCTTTTTTTTTTGTATATTGTTTTATTACACATTGTTATTAATTGTACCACAAATGGGCGAAGACACTGGCTCCTGTAACACAGGTCGCTACCTAGCTCAGGAGTCAGGGCTTCAATCAAAGTATGTAACAACTGTTTTTATGTCAATAAATTTCTTTATTATTATTATTATAATGACTGTAGGCCAGTCATATCTAACACTAAAAAATTCTAAAATCGAAAACTAACGGCTAGTTCTGATTTTTTAATATGTTAAAAGACCTGTGCTAACTTTGCAACACTCGAAAAACCGCGTTATTTGGTGCCGATTTTGTAGCTTATTTCAGTCCAAACAAATACTCATCATTATAAAAATAAGTGAGATAATCGTAAAAAAATACATATTTTGATAAGTTTTATCAAAATATGTATTTTTACACATATTTTCATTTCTTTAATAAAAATGGAAAAAAAAATACGATTTAACCGGTTTCATCGGTTTTGTAAACAAAAAACCCGAAAAAGACGGTTTTTTAACAACCCGGTTTTTACATGCCCTAATTCTGAGTTACAGGTCACCCGGATCTCTTAGGGCCGGTTTTTTGATCCATAGTTAACTCAACCAATTGTTGAAAATAGTAAGTAATGGTAATTTTTTTGCAAAATGTGTTTTTTGATCAATTGTTAGTTTATCTACGGATAATTAGTTAGTTAGTTTATCTACGGATTAGTTAGTTAGTTTATCTACGGATCAAAAACCGGCCCTAAGGGCCGGTTTTTGATCCGTAGTTAAAAGTAAATAATAACGTTTACGTACTCGTTATTATTTGACGTACGGCAAGGCCATAATTTTGTAATTGTAATTTGAAACAACGTTTTTTTTGGTTTGACGATAGTTAGCACCATTGACGTATACGCGTGCGTTATGTGGACGTGAAACAACCCGCCCTTAGATAGGACATGCGTCAAAGGGAATGTGATTTGACATAACATTCGATTTGGTTACCTCGTTAATTACAATATGCAGTTATCGGGGTAACGAGGGGGGGTTAGGATATTAAATGTCTAACAATTTGCATTGTAGTATGTACACTGGACGCTGCATTAATTTAGGTACTAATTAGTTACAAAAGCGCTTCCGTGAGATGTTATTAGGCTTATTCTGTTTCTTAATAACTGTACCTAATTAAGCATTATCGACAACATACAAACCTTGGATTTTCTCGACTCCCATAGACCCCCCTCATCCCTCGACCCCATAGACTTTCGCCTAGGCGAAAGTCTATGGGGTGCTTAAATACACAAGTAAAAAAATATATATAAAGACAGACTTAATACCTGAGGTATTTTCCACCAGTCAACCTTAGGGTGATGCAGACTCAAAACATGGCAATCTTCTGTAGTCCTCCGCTCCATTGTACGCTCAGCAACAGAAGCTCTTAGGATTGTCACTTTTACATCATCAAAATTGATACTAAATGATTTGATAATTTGCTAAGAGTAAAATAAATAAATACTTTTAATTTTACTTCTGTTCCGATTTTTTAAAAAGTTCACAATTGTTATGATTTGTAAACTGAAGTGCTAATCGAGTTTTGTTGCTGGCCGTATGTAAAGTTTATTCGATTTTGTCACTGTGCAACAGGCTGGCTTGAGGGACGTCCAAACTGAATGGATGTTTAAAAAAATACGAAAAACTAAAAGCATTTCAATGTTTGTTTCAGTGAAAAAAACAGCGAGTATCGGCACTAGGCAAATTATCAGTGACAGCGTTTTTAAACTGGATCAGTAGGTCACAACCAAACAAATGATCTTTTCTCTTTATAAAGTCAATTTACATCACTGTGTTACTGTAATGCATGACATGTTTGACTATTGTGCCAGAATCAGCATTGTCGTTCAATGCTCAATGAGTTCTTCCCCGTTTTTTATACTTGTACATAATAATAATATTGTTACGAGCTTCGGGTTCGTGACAATAAAAACTGCCGATAAAAATTACCAAAAGTTACATTTTAATTAAACAACCCAAACACACTAATTATAAAAGACAATCGCTCTTAAGTCGCACTTGAAGATCGCTTTCGATTTATTGGCCTGTGTCGCAGAGCCAAGTCTGATTGGTCGCGGCTAGTCCCGGCCTTATATAGTGCCGCAGATAGTTCCAGAACTTTCTATTGTATAAACATCTAGAATGTACGAGTACATACCGGCCGCGACTGACCAGATGTCGATAGTTCTAGTAAGTTCTAGCATCGAAATTTCTACTCGATAATAGATGGCGCCAGTGACTCTATTAGTTCAGATATTCGATAATAGATGGCGCTAGTGACTCTATTAGTTCTGCTATTCGAAACTAGATGGCGCTAGTGGTAACTAATGTCACCATGTATCAGGAATTTATTGTGCCGCGCAACAATATTATTTATACTTTAGGGTTAGCTTGTAAAGGGTTGTCCATTAAGGACGTTCAAATTTTAAACAAAGTCAAGCAAGTTGAGTATCAGATATCATTAAATTGTTTCATTTTATTTTAATAGAGTACTTAATAACATTATGTATGGAATATGATATCTAAAAAACTTTAGACGCGAGAGCAGTGGTGGCCTAGTGGTAACGGGCGCGTCTTACGAGTTGTAGATTCGAACCCTGACAGGCGCATTACTTTGAATACATTATTTCATCAACCCGCTGCTCTCAAAACGGCAAAGGAAAACATCGTGAGAAAACCATGTCTTAGAACAAAAAACTCGAAGACGTGTGACATCTATCATCCTGCACTGGGCCCGCGTAGTGGATTACGGTCCACTCCCTCTCACCGAGAGGAGTCCCGTGTCCCAGCAGTGGGAACATTATAGGCTGATTATGCAGCAGACGTCAGCCGCGACTTCGTTATATATGGCCGCCATAACTATCAATGGCGAGAGGTACAGGTCGATGATAACCAATTTTTTTGGCCAAAATTGTTAATTTTTTTTTGGAAATTCGAATTGGATTCTTGTTTAGTTTTTAAGTGAATTGTTTTTTTTTATTCTATGTATTATTTTTTGTCTCCTTTGCTCTATCACACGCTGTCTACATCTCTGTATCTATTGTCCTATCTCAGGTATGCTGGAAGAGATTTCTTATGAAATAAGCATCACCTCTGTACCTATTTTTTCTGTTCTGTTTTTCATTGTCTGTTTATAAATGTGTGTACATAAATGGTAAAATAAATAAATAAATAAATATAAATATGGATCTTACCAAAATGCGGTTTCAACAAGACTACTCATCAAACAATGGATGTTCTGTTCAATGATACCCGATATATGTGGTTATCGAAAATCGGACTTCTTGGATACGAGCCGCCAAACGAAACCGCGGCGGCCATTTGTCATAATTATTTTATTTATTTAAACTTTTCGCACAAAAAGGTACAAAGGCGGACTTAATGCCTTAGGCATTCTCTACCAGTCAACCAAGGGCGGTGAAGAGATTAGATGGCAGGTGCTTTGGTTGAGAGGAGACATCATATATTCTATAAATAGTTTAATTAAGAGTGTCCGTGGAGTTTCTTACCCGTTCTTCTCCGTAGGTACCTACTACGCTTTGGAATGAGCAGCTTCAACTTTCTGACTGACCGACCTCTTGACAAAAGTGCCTGTAATTGGTTTATTTGAAATAAATGCTTTGAGTTAATTTGTACAATAAAATTAAAAATTAAAAATTGATACTTATCGGATAAACAACTTGCTTTATTTAAATTGTAAGTTTGAGTGTCCTTTGTGGAAAACGCTCATCATCTACCTTGCGCTTTGGGGTTGGGTTCCAGTGTAACCGGATGCAGCTGAATACCAATATTTAACATGGAGCGACTGCCTATCTGACTTCCACAACCCAGTTACTGGGTAATACGATACCCCTTTGTAAGACTGGTTGTCAGACTTTCGGGCTTCTGACGACCCGTCACGACTGTCAAAGTTTCACAAATGACAGCCGGCTTAACGTGCTTTCTGAGGCACGGAAGAGTCTATGGAAAACTCTAAAGAATGTCATTAAATATATAATATTTCACAGTGAATAAGTAAGAAAGAAAAAAATCATTTAGTTGAACTATTGTGCAAGCTTACTCATTTATAATTAAGATTAACTTTCCTGAAAACGTTAGGTTCTGCTGTTTAATATTTTACCTCTATCATTTCCGAACTATATATTTGCCAGTAGCTTTTGTTCAAAATAAAGTACCTAACTGTATAAACCATAATATACCTATGGTAACAGCCCCGTTGGTTTCACGGTTGCAAGCGCGACTGCTGAGCGTCCTGGGTTCGAGTTTGGAAGTTGGCGGTTTAATACCCCCGTACCTCGGAAAGCACGTAAAGCCGTTGGTCCGGCGCCTGATCTATCCCCGGTCCTGTCGGATTGCCGTCTCATAGGACTATGAGAGTAAAGCAACAGAGAGTGCACCTGTGTTTGCGCACACACTTGTGCACTATAATATCTCCTGCGTACCTGCCACGGCCGCCGTGGCCGAAATCATTCTGGAGGCTATTATTACACATATGGTACTTGTGATAAACTTACTGTGAAAGTATATGATTGTAGTTCGACTTGTGATTTTTAACCCTTCGTATGCCGAAAGTGGATCCACACGGCTTTTTAATTGTTTTTGTAATCACTGCATTCAGCCGGTTAAAGGTGTAAAGTAAATCATAACAGAATCTAGATTTTTACCAACAAAATTAAATGTAAAATTTAAACGATGTTCCTGTCCAACGAAAAAAGCAATTTATTTAACATAAACCTGGAAGTGTTGTGTATAAAATATGAATAAAAACAGCGGAAACGCTTCATTAATAAACTATACTTTCAAACCACTCTCTAAAATGTAAAATGTTTAAAATTATTAAAGGTACACCTCTTCCTCTAATGTCGCCCCAGGAGAAGAATCCAATGATCTTCGAGTTCAACACAAGCATGGCACCGTGATCTAAAATATTGAAAAGAAGAATGAGATCTGTCCGTACCTATCTACCCGCCTAGGTTATGGTTTTTAAACCAATAAAGCTACTACTCGCAAAGGTATAATATCATAATCCCTCACACTGTATTTTTTATTGAATCACGTATCTGCCTGGCAACGTTCGGCAGCATTACAAGAGAACTTCGCAGCAAAGAAGATATTTTTATCACTCGCTTGTGCCATAAAAATAAATACTGATTCAGTATTTATCAGGGAAGAGGTTAAAAAAAATATCTACATAAAAACATTTTAGTTTAGATTTGTCGACAGTCGCCTCTACTCACAGAAAGCACAGACACCACGAGCTAAGCTAAGTTAGTTTAACTTTATTCATTTAAACCTAGTAATAATGTTGAATCGTAACGCGTTCTTCGCTACGCGGCGAGTTACGGGTCTACGGCGTAGCACGCAATCTGCTACGCCAAAGTAAGATACTTTTAAATTAGTTATTAGAAATTTTGTAAAAATTTACTTTACATAAATCACAGATAGAAGATTTTACATAAATCAAAATGTGTTTATTTCAGTTTTTTTTTTCAGTGTATTATTGTTATTTCGACGCAATGTAAAAATGTTATGAAAAATAAAATAAATATTTTTTCACGACACCCAAGTGCTTGCCGGTCGCAAAAGCATGCCATACCGCGAGCTAAGTCAGCTTAGTTTTACTTTATTCAATCTCAATATTTAATCGTGACGCCTTTGTGTTTGCTACGCGCCCAGCTACGGGCCTACGGCGTAGCGCGTGTCACGTGCTACGGTGCTATCTCTATGCGTGTAAGCTCCATGACTACAAACCGGAAATTTGTTTGGATGGTTAAATAAATAAAGTGAAAACCCATAATTCTGACCCAGTGGAGTTATTTATATTTAATTCCATTGATTTTAGAGATTCATTATTATTCTAAAAGACCATACAATGCTCACATACGAATAAATACGTAACTATTATGGTAAAGTGTTGTTTCATTCTATTCTTGTGAAATTTAACATATTTCCGCCCCGCCGCCCACGAATATTAACTTGAACTAAGTATCTCGGTCTAAATAGAACATTCGAAATATCAATTGCAGTAAAGCCGACTATGAGGCGATGTATGTTTATATTAAAACATTTATTTTAATAACAATGAACCTTATAAGTCTTTGGAGCGTAAAGCATATTACGTTTAACCGTTTACGGAAGATACGAGATATTTATTTTTACCATAGTATTTATAAACTCCCTAACATGGCTTGGCTAGGTCCGCGATTATTTTTTTAATACACCACTTTGACATTTGATGAATATTATATAGACAATGACATGAATATTTTTGACCTCCTAGTTTGTTTTGGTCTTTCTTCTCAGAGTAGTCAGATAGGAAACGCCAACCTAGTTTTTAAAATATGATTGACGTGTAAAAGTGTTTGTGAAAACCTACTTACTTGATACAATCATTTATTTATCATATTGTGTATGTGAGGACCATGGAGATATTTTTTTTTCACGGTTAGTTTTAATGATAATCGGGTAAATTGAGCACTTCATGTGGCCTACCCAAATGTACTTTATTTGGCCTTGTTTGTCGAAACGTTGAGCTCCTTAGTTCTGATTTGAGCACACGATTACTGACAGATGCGAGCACTGCCTGTGCAGGTCCACAATCTGTATGGTTCTTTTCCAAAAGACCATCTTAGACATTCATCTGCTTCCTGATGTACTCTGACAAAGATTATATCTGGACTATAAAAGAGACTCTAAATTTGCATCCTTTTTTTCCTAAGAGTAGTAGGAAAGGAAACACCGAACTCATCTAGTTTTAAAACATAAGTTATTTTTAGGGCTCCGTGCACGATAAAAACTGTATATACTAAATTTCTCAAAAAACTTGAAATAAATGAAACATTTTAAGTCTGTGTGACTATAAAAGTATAGTTTTCGTGGCGCTAAACAATTCGTGTCAGTCACAGCACCTGTTAATATATTCGAGAACGCAAATAATTGCGTTCTCGAAAATAACGTGTGTATAAATATCCATAACGACCATTTATCGAGCCGACAGTCACTCATTTGTTCTTCCCGGTATCATGATATTGTTTTTGTACTGGATAATTCCTGGCAACTTTCATGCTACGGAGATATTGAATGCCCAAGCTCGAAGTTAGTTTGTTGTACAGAATGCGGAGATGACGGCTTTGTGAAGGGCTTTGTTTCACCCGGTATATTTCATTACGCCTTTGATTTAGTTATTGAAGATACCTACTATATTTTCATAAAATAAAATTATGATTCTATTTTAAGGATAGCTAAAGACTGAGTTTAAAGTTTCTTGAAAGTGTTGTAAATAATAGGAAAAAATACATGATTGTTAAATTTTTTTTTTACATTTAGTATCATGATAAATGATAAATGATTTTATTTTGTAAGTAGGTTTGTTTGTACAAACACTTTTACACGTCAATCATATTTTAAAACTAGATGAGGTCGGCATCGTATCGAATTTGAAAAAAGTGGTAGAACAAGTAGACGATGATGAAATTGAAAACTTGCGACCAATTGAAATAGGAGGTGCCGTAAGTAACTGTTACATCATAATCAGCCAATATTGTCCCCACTGCTGGGACACAGACCTACTCTCTTCGAGATGGAGTGGGCTATAATCTACCACGCGGGCTCAGTGCGGGTTGGTAGATGTTACATGTCATCGATTTTTTGGTTCTAGGACATGCCGATTTCCTCACGATGTTTTCCTTCGCCGTTTTGAGAGCAGTGGTGATGAAATAATTTACAGAAAGTAACGCGCCTATCTGGGTTCGAACCTACGCCCTACAAGTCGTAAGTCGCGGCCGTTATTACTGGGCCAGCACTGCTCCTAACATGCTCACACCAAGCCAAAAGACTATACTTACTATGAATAACAGTTACATAATCATTATAAATTGTCATTTACCAAATATAAATTCTTGAAAAAAAAAAATTGTTGTCATAGATATTGTAAACTAAGTTCTTGCCTTCAAGTAGACACGAATTATCGTCGTTCCAGCATTTCTTTTTCAATATTATCAAAACTAATAAAAAAATTAAAGTATCAAGGTTAGCGCGCGCCCGATAAGCAATCCATTCATCGCAAATTCCCAATATGAAGCAAGTTGGCAAATCGCTCGCCTACGCGCACGTATGTGCATCCCTGTCCTTACTGACATGATGACTCTAAATTTACTTCATAATACGCTGAATTACATATTTTTATTTGGCGCACCTATTCAATTTCATCCTGTATGGTGTTGAAAATATTTTTGTTTTTAAAAACAAAAGTAGTTTCTTGTGAAACGTCAGTCTCGCGGTATTTTGCGGAAAACTGGTTGCTAACATACTTATGTTTGCAGTATTGCTGTATGTACGCGAATTCATTTGAAAGATCCTTTCAAGCCATTTGCAATACTAGGAACTTCACGTTTAAAATCACAAACAATTTTGTATACATTACATTTCCCACAAAAAATTAACAACATTGATCAAAATCAGTCGATCTCGTGCACGGGACGTATTACGTATACGTATACGTAATCTGTAACGTGTAAAAGTGCTTTTACCCATTTTCAGAAATAAATATCATAAATCATCATTCATCATTATCGGCTGCTATGATGCAGCTGAAAGCATTCAGTATTTCGTAGAAAAGATGTCAACCCAACACAAATAAAAAAGTCGACCGCTTTTGAAATATTCATAACACTTTTTTGTGAATGACGTCAAAAATGAGGTATAATAACGGAAGTTGTCTAAGCCCTATAAAATAATTAATTCAGGAATCGAATAACCATTACTAAAATCTATTTGCCCAATATAAACTTACAAGATATTTAAATAATTACATTTCAATTTCACTAACCCGCATTAGGTCCATTTTGTTCGAAAGTCACACAAAACTCATATGGTCTTAGCTGGTCGACTATAGGATTAGTATTAATCGAACATTTGTCAGAAAAAATCGGTCGAACTGTATTGGCGAGGGAACCTGAAACGTCACCTTAAACAACCAAAACAAAGTTTGCTATCAGCTTTTTAGAAATCAACAGGTGCTGAGGTTTAGTCAGAAATATAGCTAGGTCTGTACCTAAAACAACAAAAAACCTGTATATCTGTAGTCTTTGAATCCAATGAAGTGACATATTATGAAGAAGCAATGCTGCATAATTCATCTAATCAATTCCCTATATTAGCAAAAAGTTTGGTCCACTGCTGTAATCAAACACAATCCAAGCCTCACTCACAAAGAAACAAAAGAAAATTAAAAAATTCGTTAGGATTTATTTTGTTAATTCACCTAAACCCTAAAATCCCTAAATCAGCAAAAAGTTTGGTCCACTGCTTTAATCAAACACTATCCGTATTTCACTCACAAATAAACAAAACAAAAATTTGAAGTCACTAACATCACTCAAAACAGCCCTAATTAAATCATTACGACATCAAATACAGACCTTTCGGGGAAAAATTGAGTTCCCAATCAATGATAGCCATTTGTTTTTCGTATTTTTCTAAACTTTCATCACTAACCAAAAAGTTTTTAGGTGCTGAAACAAAAGGAAATAATAAAGGCAGTTAGGAAAAATAACTTACGGGGTACAAAATCGGACAGGGGTAGTAACAGGTTTTGGGCGCGACGTAGCCGGGGGGGTACACTGGCACCCACATCGCTGATGATTCACTGGTCACCAAGAGCAGGAGGTAGTACAGCTTCCGTCACCGGTGTCGACCGAAATGTGAGTTGCAATTATCGCGGATGCAAATTTATTGACAGCGCGCACATCCGTTTTCTACAAGGTAGGAAATGAACTGTTGCATGCTAGTGAAACCGATACGCAGGTACATAGGGTACCGTATATAGGGCATTACAGAACGGCATTAGTACGTGTAGGTGTTTTGTTTATAGTGATTTATTTTAAAACGATCTTGACTTAATTAAGTTAGCTTATAATAAATTGAGGAAATACGATATTTAAGACTTAAAACATTTAAGATCCGGTGAAATGACCGGTGAATTTTTTATTGGTATTCCTTTGTGTACAGTCACGAGCACCAATATGTCAACACTTGGCAACTTTCAATTGCGTTTTTTCGTGAAATAACGTATGCAACGTTGAAATACATTACATAAACCTATGGGTTCGAAAATGCTATGTTCGTAACAACATAAAATTTCATTAATTTTTTTATGAAATTTTATGTTGTAAAGGAATTGCTTTTGAATAAAGCCGAATGTATACATACTTTAGAACCCACGGCCTTCCGCCAGACGGCGAATCCCACAGCTATTGGGTTACAGGGAGTTATAAAATGTACCAATTTTATATAATTACCTAACATTAATAACTTCGATCAACAATAGTACAGACGCCAGCAGGTCAAACTACCCGAAACTGTCAAATTTTCCCAATCAACCTTGAACCTTAATGCTTTAGGGATAAAGTTGAAAATCTGTTAAAGAAATTTGACCGATTGTAGTAGCTTGGTGTGCTGGCGTCTATCTGGTACCTACTAGATTTCCAATGAACGCACCAAAAACGGCCTGACAAATAAGACCACAACATTATTTGTGGTCTTATTTTTCAGCCGTTTATATATGTTATTTTGCAACATAGTTTTTTTAACTTTATTGCTTAAAAATTATGTTTTATTTTTCCATAAATATTGTTGTTGATATTTTTAAAAAAAGTTTACTTTTCGCTCAAACTAGTCAATATATTGCAACGATAATACACTCTATGTTAGAGCGTTAAGGTATATAATAAAGTTGTACGCAATTTCGGCCACTTGAGCGATGTTCCGTAATCTAGTGCTATTGTTGATTGATCGATAATTAAAAAACATAATTTTATTTATTTCGTTTAAAAAAGCTAATCACTGTTTTCATCCTATATTATTAATGAACGCAATTTCGCTCAATATTTTCATTTTTTCGATCTTTAAGAAATATATGTTAATGAAAGCAAAGCCAAACCACGATCTCAAACAGACGCCAACGCAAAACCTCGCTTTCAGAAATGGTTGTTCAGAATATTATTCGGCGTACACGAGAATCCTACAAACAGCTTACGTCCTCTTTACAAATTCAATGTAAGTTTATAATAGACGGTACAGAGAATGAACCGTGCGTGGGTGCCGTGATATAAAGGTAGGATTGTGCCAATGAAAGCTGTTCGGGTTGATGTTGATGACTTCCACTGTTACCACTCTTATGGGGAAAATTTGGGTATACCCGGTTTTGGCCAAGGCACGGGGCTAAACCCGTAAAAACAATACTTTTATATAATGATTATTTCTAGGTATTTAAAACACGATAAAATAAAATAATAACATTACTTGATGTTTTTTTTTTTTGGGGGGCCAACGACCGCTGATAGTTTTGTTACTACAAGTTTGAGTTGATGAAAGTCTGTTTCCTTTGTTTTATCGTGTTTAGATATGGAACCCCATCACGTCTGCGAAGTTTACACAAGAAAACGATTTTTTAGAATTGATATTTCAATTTTCCGTAAAAGTATGTAGATCAGATCACTCATCGAAATCATCATTGCGCCCTATTTAGCTTTCATATTTAACACCAGTGTTTACCAAGGAGTCTTTCCGGATCTTATGAAACATAATAAAGTACTTAGTGCCATTGTTCAAATCCGGTGACAGTAAAGAACTCAACAATTATAAACCTGTGTCAATTCTGCCAGTTCTCAGTAAGGTGTTTGAAGAGTTGATGCTCAATCAAATGTTACGTCACTTTAATAAAAATTACATCTTTCATGAACACCAGTACGGTTTCGCCAAAGGGCGTTGTATCACTGACGCCGGTGTTACCTTAAGGAAGAACATTTTTAACGCCTGGAACGAAGCACAAGATGCTATTGGAATCTTTTGCGACCTCTCTAAGGCGGCGTTCGATTCACACTCACACACAAACACTTCTGATGAAACTCGAGCACTATGGGATTAGGAAAACAGCACTTGACTTGTTAACAACAAGGTATGATCTTAAGACCATACCTTTTTTTTTTGGGTGGGAAATCATCAAATGACCTCTCGCTCCGGGCTGAGCGGAAGGGCGTGTCAGACTTTTACTGACTAAAACCCACCCGTGTTCCTTCAGTTGCCTGTACCAGGGACCACGGTATCTCTTTCGAACAACCCGCGGTCCTGGCAGGCATCGGCCCTAGCGGACCCCGTCAGTTCATGCTGACATCTCTTTGAGGCGCGCGTGGAACACAACGCGCCGTCGACCCGGGCCTGGTCCTTACCGGGAGGCGAGCTACCCATTACTCGCCGCCCGCAAGCCCACGCCTACGGTGGCCGGGAGTCGGCTGTTGACTCCCGTCCAGGGCGCCTCCTGCGGAGACTTTTGTCAAGACCTGACGGACCCTCCCTACGTCTCTGTCCTCCGTCCTCCGTGAAGGCCTCCAGTACTAGTCAGACCGCCGGTGCGCCTCACCTCCCTCCTGTACCTATTGGGCCGCGCCTCATCCGAGGGCCGCCTCACCGGGCGAGCTAACAGCGTCCCCACCGTGTCTGCTCCCTCTTGATGCCGTGCTGCGTCCTGCTCCTGCTATGTGGGCCCCCCTACGGGTAGCTTCCGTGCCGCACACGCATCAGCACCTGCCCTCACCTGCACCTGCAGCTGTCACCGGCACCTGCCTCGCGTCGGTCTACAACTTCAGCTCCAACTGGATCTCCACCTCAGCCTCCTCAACCCACCTATCGCGCATCGTCATCCATACACCCCGCCTCCACATTATACACACCACTGCCATTCCACCTCCATCCTTACCTTGTAAATAAATCTTTAATTGATTTCTACTTCCCTTTGTTTAAGTGTGTGTTTGAGTACTAGAAAAGTCAGAATTCACAAAAATCTTTTCCCATGCATTTCGTAGGCAATGAAACGCCAAGATACCTTTTTTTTAATGTATGGACTGGACTTTCGAACTTCACCTTAGGTACTTACAGTTAATAAAGTTACGTCTATAGCTTAACACGAAGGTATCCAGGCACCTTAATATTGCATTAACTTCTCACTAGTCATCTTTTTTATATAATTCAATATCACATCGCGCCACAGCATGAGTTACCCTCGGATAACGTGATTCTCTATAAGGCTATTAAAAAAGGTCACTTGCACTAATTAGTATAAGGGCTAATTATTTTCTATACCGGGAACCATTACCATGATAGAATTTCTACTAAGTACTCGTAAGTACATCAGAGGGGCAATTCTCGTAATTTTAAGAACGGTGTACTTTCTGTCAAGTTCGAACGAACGAGTCGAATCCCAGTCTCAATATGTCAAAATACCTCTAATTTCCCTACATTTTTGACAAGTTTATGACGTTGATGGTCGCTGAGATGAGATTGCGACGAGATTTTGAACGTTTTTAATTAGGTACGGGAATTGGCCTTCATATAAATTTTTGTAAGTTTGAATTTCTAATGTAGCAGCTTTCGTAAAACTCGATATAGGTCTTCAAAAAACTTAATAAAAACTTTTTTGAAAAAAAAAAAACAATTCCGAAATTAAAGTTATTTTTTACTTTGTAGTGTCTTTTTTTGAAGTCGATTGTTTTTTTTTTGTTTTTGCAAAAAAGTTTTTATTTTTCACTTTAAAGTTGTAATTTTTGCCAATAATTTTGGTTTAAAAACCAAACTACTGAACTATTTTTGATGAAATTTCTATGGGACCAATCTGAAAGTATATACAGGGTGATTTTTTAAAGACCAGCCAAATTTAAGGATGTGGTACAGACCATCAAACTGAACAACTTTCTCCATGGGACCAATATCGTAATCGCGAATAAAAATTCAGCCGTCCCATACATTTAGGTCGAGTAGGTATTGAAGTTTTCTATGGGACAGTTGATAAAATTTTGGCGATTACGCTATTTGTCCCATGGAGAAAGTTGTTCAGTTTGATGGTCTGTACCACATCCTTAAATTTGGCTGGTCTTTAAAAAATAACCCTGTATATCTTACAAATGAAAAATAATTTTGCAAATCGGCTTATAAATAACGAAGTTCTGAGGTAACAAACATAAAAAAAAAATACAGTCGAATTTTGAAGTCGGTTAAAAAAGGTCAACGACGGACAAAATATTTCTATACTTTTGTGTAGTTATACTTGACGACAATATAGTTTACGCCATGTTTAGTTCATTAGTATTCTGAATGGCTTTCGCACTGGTGAAACGTGTTGAAATCTCTATGTCGACCCGCACTTTCCTTGTCACACAACTTGTTGAACTGAAACTTGTTTGACGTTTTGTATCACTGGACATGTTTACCCAGCAAATCTATCGAAAGTTCACTCGGTTTCGAGTAGTGCGAACGTAAATTAATCAAAACAAGTTGTGAGATTTGTATATTGTAAAAAAAAATTAAACGTTTAATGATTTTTGATGCAAACGTATAGTAATACCTATTATTTTTATTCCTACAGCCTACAATGAGCACCTTTACTTAAATATGTTATATAGACTTATCGTTTGTGTATCCAATATTAGATAAACCTTTCGTAAATACTATTGTATTCCTATGGATGTTTATTATATGTACCTAGTTAGCTTCTTTTTGATAACTTTTTTGTTTAATTACGAATTATAATAAATATAAAATTAAATTATTGATAGTTAATTAGCACTAGCAGAACTGATTCAATTAGTAATTTTGTGTAGTGTCTGGGTCACCAAGATACTGGCTGTGCCTAGTTTGGGACCCTCTGTTAAATCAGTCTCAGTTTTCTGTTGTTTAGAACTGCATGCTAACTTGTGTGTTTGTGAACTATGTGTAAGTTTTAATAAATTAATTTGATATTGAATAGTTATAGATTTACAGTTGTAATATGGATGTTAACTTACCAACGTAATAATCTTTTTTTAATATCGGTTCCGCATGCTCGAATAATCCAATGTTATTGTGGTAATCGCCTCTATTGAAATGAGAATGCGTGAGAGTCCGTTTGATGTCGGAATCTGTACGAAGAAATACCACGTTATTTTATTAATATTGCTAATATAATAAAGCTTAAAGAGTTTGTTTGTTTGAACGCACTAATCTCTGGAAGTACCAGTCGGAATTGATAAAATATTTTTGTATTTGATCGGTCTTTGCACTTGAGGCAGACATACATAGATAACACAACGACATCTCTTGTTTTTCTCGAAGGGTTGGGCAGAGGTGTACCTATAATACAGCCACATTACGTTATTTTAAGTCCCATGTCTATTCTCATTCATGGCTGAGAAATTCCAGATATAAAAACCCAATAACACTTTGCCCGACCTGGGAAACGAACCCAGGACCTCGTGCTCACAAGTAGCGCGTGCAACCACTAGACCAACAAGGCAGTCGAGATTCCGAAGAAGTGTATGTCAAACGGCCAAAGACTAACTGTTACACCGTAAATCGTTTTTGACAGATCGAACTAGTGATTGCAGCAACACACAATACATTGATTGATACACGTACGGTATTATAATGTAATAAATCTGGAATATGTACGTTCTAAGACAGCTGTCAAAAAAGGTTAACCTAAAGGACAGGGTATAGGTACAAGCGGTCACAGCAGTGCGATTCTGTAACCATCTCACCGTGAAAACTTAGGTGAAGTGAGCGTGGAGTGACCTGTCATTCCAATTAATTCTAAGGGATTGACACTATTGACAGCTCACTCTAAGCTCACTTCACCTAACTTTTCATGGTGAGAGTCTTACAGAATAGACCGGCTGGTTACTTTGAAAAGAAACCCAAGAATTAGGTTGAAGAAAGTACTTTTTAAACTCTAGTATTAAAATTTGAGAAATATTTAACTGATCTTCTAAAAACTTATGTATTGTGTGACTTCCGAATGATGTAAGTACCCTTTTTGAAATGAATGAACCTATAAAAACTTTTAGTCAAAGCGATAAAATGTGAGAAAAGCCAGAAAGTTAAAAAGAGGCTCAAGTACGGTTAGAACTGTTACCAACCACGTGCGGGCTGAATTGGTTGCAGTAAGTAAGTAAAGGCACCCCGATCAAATAGTTTAGGTTAGAGCGGGCGGCAAGCGTGGCGGTGTGGCGGCCCTGCGTGGTGGCGCGGCGGCCAAGCGTGGCTGCGTGGCGGGGGCGGGTGGCGGCTAAAGCGGCGGCGGAGCGGCGGCGGCGGGTGGCGGCACCACAGCGGCGGCGGCGTCACCCAAAAAATATAATAAGTAGCCAAGTGGCTATTTAGTGTTTTTTGGACCCGAAAATATGAATTATAAAAGGTTTATAAAAAGAGACGCATTCATTATATTAGTGTTCAATAATATTTATAGAAAATCTAATGAGAATTATATGCAGTCCGCTGTTCATATTGTCGCTTAAACAAACCTTTTTTTTAGTAAATTTCCGAAACATTATTTATTATTAATTTCCATATAATTGATGGTCTGTCGTATGCCCAATAAGTTGTGGGCCGAAATAACGACGAGCTGGACAGAACAAACGACTAGTGGTCTACTTTAGCCCTGGATCGAAAGACCTGGAAGTCATGGGGAGAGGCCTTTACCCAGCAGTGGGATGTTGCAGGCTAACAATTACCAGTAGTTATATGTGTATATACTTTATGGTAGGTGAACCAGAAAATACATTACAAAAAAAAGTACATTTAAAACTACAAAACATACAATGGGCAGCCTTATTATTTCTTAACTTTCATCACAATCTAAATCTAAGTGGCAATTATATAAGAAGTGAAATAGAAATATTTGTTTCTCTTTTTTTTTTCTTTTTTTTTTTCGGGTTTCACCCGCATTAGTTTCGATCCCGTGTTAATCATGGTTATAAACCACCTCTGTGCCAAATTTCATCCAAATCCGTTCAGTAGCTTTTTCGTGAAAAAGTAACAAACATCCATCCATCCATACAAACTTTCGCGTTTATAAATACTAGCTGTGCCCCCATAAGTTTCGATCCCGTGGGAATATCGGGAAAAAAAGTATCCTATGTGTTAATCCTGGTTATAGTCCATCTGTGTGCCAAATTTCATCCCAATCCGTTTAGTAGTTTTTGCGTGAAAGAGCATCCATCCATCCATACCCATCCATACAAACTTTCACGTTTATAATATTAGTAGCATATAGTAGGAAAAGGATAGTAGGATTAAATTAATTTTGAACGAACATTATTTCAATTTACAAAATAATACACACATTTCCATGTGATACAGTTCCACGAACAGCTTTTCATCAACAGTGCATTGTGTCATTTCAATTATTAATTCCCGGGGATGAAATTATAGGCTTCATGATCGAATAATTTTTGGGGCCCATTATTGAGTGTGCAAGTCACCCCCTGCCATTTCAACAGAAACCTTCCTATTTAATTAGCTACCTAACTAATAAACATAGGTACATCATCAGCCTAAAAACGATAATTAATAATAGGGGTCAAAGTATGAAATTGCCGTTTTATTGTAATAGGTACTTCGAATTGACATAGAACCTTCATGGTTTGAGATTTTTGAGTGAAACTTTTTTCACATGGTACCTATGAAGTTCTTCTTTTAAAAAATGTGCAACATTCGATTATCGCCTTTCAGTTGTTTTTTTTATTCAGCCTAGACAAGAAAGATGGATACTTCGAAAATTCGAGTTATTTTTGAATACGAGTTCCGACGCGGAACTAACGCGGCAGAAACAGCTCGCAATATTAATGTTGCGTTTGGAGAGGGGACTGCTAATGAACGCACCGAACAATGATAGCAAAACTAGCAGTGAAACAGCCCCGACTCATGAATCGATCTTCACCATTATTGCTCCATGATAACGCGAGACCTCATACAGCATGAGAAACCGTTTTAACTCTACAGGAACTGTAATTAGAAACCATTCGTCACCCTCCGTATTCGCCAGACCTTGCTCCAACGGACTACCAATTTTTTCGTGATTTGGTCAATTTTCTACGTGATAAAAAGTTTTCTTCTCTGGAGGCAGTACAAAATGCTTTCACACAGTTTGTCGAATCTAGATCACGAGAGTTCTATCGCAAAGGCATAAATGACCTTCCTATAAGATGGTTGCAATGTATAGATAATAATGGTAATTATTTTGATTAAATAAATATGTTAAATTAAAAAAAAACGACTTTCAATTGTTCAGTACAAATCGGCAATTTCATACTTTAACCCCTAATAATAATAATCCCCTGACCGATTTCGGTCACGGTGGCCAATCTCAACGAAGATTAGCCAGGTTCGCAGGAGACATTATAGTCCATAAGTGTGTGCAAACACAGGTGCACTCTCTAATCCTTTAATCTCATAGTCCGATGAGACGGCAATCTGAGATGACCGGGGAGAGATCAGGAGCTTACCACCAGCTTTTATAGCAGGACAAAAGTTGAACTGCACTGCTTTTTTGTACTGCACTGCTTATTTGTACTTAGTCATATTACAAAAAAGCAGTGCAGTTCAACTTCTGCCCTGCTATAAGAGCTGGTGGTAAGCCTCCAGGCGCAGGACCAACGGCTTTACGTGCTTTCCAAGGCACGGAGGTATCACACCACCAACTTCCAAACTCCGGGCTGCCACTGAGAAATTCCTAATGGAAAAATCCAATAACACTGCCCGACCCGGGAATGGAACCCAGGACCTTCACAGCAGTCGCGCTTGCGACCACGAGACTAACGGGGCTATCAACAAACAATAAATTAACAACTAAACATAACAATAGGGTAATTGCCTGGGTAAAAAAATAATAATTATATTTAGTCCGTCAGTTAGATTATCGAAAAATAATGGACACGTATTTTTTCTTTTGTCAATTATATAAAAAATGATGAAGATATTGCCGTTAAAGTTTATTTAGACCTACCAAGCCAACTATTTATATAACTCCATATCTTTCTCATGTCTCCTTTACAATTAATTATGGTTTCACGCCTACTTTTATTTTTGGCCATATTTACAAGCTTCTGTGTCTTATTTCTGCATCTATAATCATTATCATCATCTATTATCATTATAGTGTACAGTAAGCGTCTATAATTATTTTTTGGATCACTTTTCCACTGTCTAAATAGCATATCTTTCTCTTCTATAAGCATGCGTAGCTTATCAGTAACCCACGACTGCGTTTTGCGTTTAGGGCACATCGAGTTATCTATTTTAGAGCTATTATAAATATCGCAAAAACCGCTAACATTTTTGTGTACAATTCGTTCGGATCTTGTATTTGTAACAAAGATGACCATTCTACATTATTTAGTTTATCTCTTACAGCTTTGTTGTTGTATCTCGTTTTACTCACACATGTTGTGTCTCTTTCCTTATTCTTATCAATAACAGCTGTGATTCCCGTTAGATAGTGATCGGCTACCTGGCTCGTGAGCGTGTAAGCGTGGATGTCGCTCGCCCCGCCACTCACATTTCGCATAAAAACGTGATCGATGCATGACGCAACTCGTCTCTGCCCGACAACCGCCTCGCGCGTTATGTCTTGAATGCCGTAGTGAAGTCCCAAATCTGCTAAAATAATTAAATATCTGTTTGCCAATGAATCCAGTGCAATCTCTAACAAGTTAATGTTACAGTCCCCTACTAGGATAATATCAGTGTTAGCCAGCGTTCGAATAATGTTTTCTACTTCTTTCGTAAAACTACTTTTATTTGTGTGCTGTGGCCTGTAGATTACCAATAGATAAGCGTTGTAGACATTCTTAGCAAGGTGACCTTGTATCAACTCAAACGTCGATGCATTATAGTTTTTTAGTGGACTGTACTGAAGACTATTTTTCACATAAACAAGTATGCCTCCTCCTCGCTTTTTTTCCTCTGGTTTGTGAGAACATATTACAACCATCAATCGTGTACATGGAGCCTTCATCCTGTCTGATATTAATCTCTGTGAGACACACCACATCCAGTTGATTGAGAATCTTTTGCAGAAGTACCTTCAACTGATTGAAATGTTTTCTTATGGAATAAATGTTAATGTGTATGATTTGTATTTTAGTTTCGTTCGTATTTACGTAAGTATACCATTTATTAATATCCAATTTATTTAATATCTGTGAATTTCACATACTCAATGTCCCGTAGTTGTGGTTGTAGATAAAAGTTTATCACCATGATTTAATTTTATTGATGACACTATTCTTAAACATTTGGACACGATATTAAGATTGTATTAGATCTTGTCTTTTTGTACGTAACTTTGTATGTCGCCCTCATTCCGAATATGGTAGATTTTTACTACATTCAAAATAACTTATGCGAATTCACTCAAACTGCAAGAAAATAAAACTATTCTCTCATGGACTTCGTTTACTATGCGGCTTACGAATAAATAAATGTCCTACCTATAAGTACGTATTACCTATATCTGTTCGAGTTCTTGGCGGACTTTTATTGGGCTCCTACGAAGTTACTAAGAATCAAGCTGAACTGAAACCATGTACCGACGCCAGCACATCAAGCTACTACAATCTGTCAAATTTCTTTAATAGATGTTCAACTTTATCGCTAAAGCATTAGGTTCAAGGTTGATTGGGAAAATTTGACAGTTTCGGGTAGCTTGATGTGTTGGTGTTGTACCTAACGTAAACTAGACCATTTTTGGTTCTGTCAAATTTCAATTACTGCGTTTTTCATCATTGCGTTATTTACGTTGTTAAGAATCCAAATTTTTGGAACATATGAAGTAATGGCAAACTTCCATTCCTTCTTTTTTCCCACAGATCTGATATAGGTACCTATATAAATCCTGCATTATAAAAACTGTTCGCCAGCTTTTCATTATGCACTTAGTATTAAGACAGCACACCATGCTTGCCAACAATGCCGACAACACTAACAAGAGACGGAATGATCTAGTATGCATGTCTAATGCAACCTCAAAACAAACTTTGTAGAAAGATTTTTAACATTCTTAGGTCCATTCCTGTACAATAGATTAAATAGAAACTAAGTATCTATAAACTAAATTACTATAGCTGTAATAGTACATTATGATATAATTGCGGTAAGTTGAAAATTACAGCCGAGGCGATATTGCTAGCCCGAGCCGTAGTCGAGGGCTACAAGACAGCAGAGGCTGTAATTATCAAAGCGCACGTATGTCATACGACATTTTATAACATATTTGCGAGGAAATAAATAAAACTCGGACTTTCTTAAACGAATAAATCTTTAATCACTTGTTAAAGCAGTTATAAAAATTTGAACAATTTGTAAAATTGATTATTACGTTGCCAGTTGGCATTTTTAATGTTGTCAAGTTATTATTATTTGTTACAATTTCACCAGTCTCACTCTCACTCTCTTGAGTGAAAGTAGGAGAAACGAGACCACAGAGTTCTGCAGTCGGTGGCGGCGACGGAGGCGGCGACGGAGGCGGCTGCGGCGGCTGCGACGATGGTGGAATGTACGCGTGTGCTCGTAGATGGTCGAAAGTCAACACTTGGCTCCAAATTTATATTCCTTGTAATGCGGGAGCTAATTTCTTCTTTATTTCTCATCGAGTCATCTATGTAGCCCTCGGCTAAACTGTTCGACCGCCACCCTCCGTGGCGTTTTAGTGTCAATAAGTTCGCACCTGAATCGGCGAGCAATGTAGCCGAGAACCTTCTGAAACTGTGCCCTGTGTATTCATGTGGATCATCCAAATTTAAGAAAGTCGCAATTTGTTTCGGCATTGCTCCAAATTTATTTAAGCCAATGGGTTGGGTAGTGCATTTTCTATTTTGGTAATTTTGAAAAAATCTGTTAGACATCGCTTTTGTTGAACGAAGCGCTTCGTATTTCTTCACTATGTCGTGAAAAGGCCCCTGTATTGTGAACGATCCTAGAATTTTATTTTTTGTCTTTTTGACCTGGACAAGAAGAACCGCCCATGGTTCTCGACATCTTTAATTGTGATGTTTGCCAACTCTTGACGTCTACATGCACCATTTATACCGAAAATTAATACAACCTGAAAAGAGATAAAACCAGCGTACAAAACACCTATATTGTAAAAAAATAAAGAAGTGAAAGAAGTTAATAACGATAATTTAGTTTCAACTGACCTTTGTTGCCAAATATCGGCAATCCGGAGCTTCTTTTAAGAACTTCTTGACATTGTCAGCCGAAAATACTTTCGACTTTTTACTCACATGGCCACTTGAGCGTCTTTTTAGAAATGCCAGCAAGTTGGAGTATGACTTGATATCAATACTTGTTTTGTTTTCACAGTGTTTTTTAGCATTGAATAGTAGCACCACAATGAGCTTGACTTATATTTTTGAGAAAGTTCCATGAAATAGGCTAAAAACACACTTTCTGAAAATGAATTTGCATCTTTGCTTGTTTTCCATAAGATGAAATTTTAATACGCTTGTATTGTAAGTACCTATCTATCGGTCGATTTTTCGGGCAACTGGTTTAGAGTAGCCCTTTTCCCTCCCTGCCTCTGAGACTTCTGGCGGTACCGAATTAATAAATTCATCATTATAATAAATTCATCATTACTTGAAGACATCTTCAAACAATACAGCGAAAATAAAAAGCGCGCGGAATAATTTTTACTTGTTCACAAATTAGCGATGCGCGCGCATCAGCGCTTTTTTTTTAAGGCAAAGGCACAATAAACAGCCAGTATTACTAATAAAGTAAATTAATATTTTGGTGTTTTTGTTACAGATAAAATAATGGTTGTAATTTATTGTCAAAATTAATTAAATTAAAAAATTAAATGTTTATTTATTATATTTTATCTCCCATAGTTAATTTTATACATAAAATGTTGGCCACTTTTATGACATAAAAACTCTTTGCTAAGATTTAAAAAAGTACCGTTCGTTTTAGACGGAGCATCTTGATAAACCGTGTGTTTTACATTACAATAACGCATAAGTACGTAATGAGATACAATACGATAGTGAAATTGGTGAAATAAGAGACCTTTTACGAGCAAATGTGTTATAAAAAATTATACTTAATTATTTACTAACCATCGACTATGCACAGACAGAAGACCTACTTATTGTCTGCAAATAAAACTGCTAACCTGCTATTTTCCGTCATCCTACTTTAGTTTACTGCTGTTGAGGCTGAAATGTTGATGATGAAAGTGCCTGTTAAATCGGGGTCGTCACCACTGAGCATTTTCCAACACCGCATGAAACGCAAAACGCGCTGTTCGTTAACAGGAAAATTTTGGTTATAATATGTAATGAAATTGTAAAACCCATATATCGGCTTCAAACATATTTTCCACGGACTATTTGGGACACATTATCTGATTTCGATAATTCCGGGAAATCTCATCACTGTATACTGCGGTCCGCATTCAAAAGCCTCGCTAGTTTGTGAACATGAGATATTAATGATATCAATGTGTGTTTCAGGATATTTTGGCCTATTTTTACATATATAGTCTGCAGTTTTTGCTGCTCAGTTGGTTTTGCTACTTCCTCTTCCCAGCTCCAAAGCACTAGGACGCGGTAAAGAGCGGCCTATTTGGGGGACTGTCTTATGTAATTTTGACGTTCGAAATGTGCTAATTCTAGCCCGAATGAATGTGATTTTTCAAAATATTATACACGCAATATATTGAGGGTGCATAGAAGCCTGGCAACGAAGCATTGTACTATTTTTAACGTGTAATTTTTAAAATGTATCTCGTCTATCTTCTTAATTGTATTCCCAAATAAAATTACACAAAGTCACGCAGCAATTAAAAACATCGCAAGCAAATCTGGGTTAAACCAGTAAATAACTTAAACAGGGAAACGTTTCTTTCAATATTCCAATAGAATTTTCAATAACTCGCCCGGTCGATTTATAAGCATTAAGAAGTCTTATGTTTGCTTGATCATTGCCATCTATTACTATGGGAGTAATGAGCCATTCCTTCAAAGGGCACGCAAAAGGGAACCATTTGTGAAATACTTAGATCTCCAACCATTTTTATATTGCTCATGTAACTGACTGTTTCTAAGAACTCTACTGTCATGGGTGCTTCTGGGCCAATTAGCACAGCAATAGTAAAACTTCCTGTCAGAACCGTACACAACCAAACAGTTAATGGAATAATTTCCGTGTAGCTCTACGAATACTTCTTCATGTTGGTGTGGGGCATCAATTTCTATGAAGGTATCATCTAGACAGCTACGAACTAATGGCATTCCATTCAACATATCGTCGTTGATAGTCCAATTCTGCGTAACTAACATTGTTAAATATCGCGAATGTACACTTCCGCTAGTTTTAAATGAGGGTCAAAAAACTAAGTTTCTAAAAAACTTATAGGCCGAATTTTGAACGAACTTGAATATAGGACCGTTTCGTTCTCCTTAATCCAATGTACTATTTTTAAAGTCAATATTCCCAATAGTCTACTTACAAAATCACTTACGCTGTCGCATGCTTAATGGAATACTGACTTAACTCAAAAAAGACGATTTTTGGGAAATCGCAAAAGGAGATCTTGCTATGAGGACTTAACCTACTTGTTGATGCATAAAAATAAAACTGATTTATATTAATCATGAATGCTTGTATTTTGAACGTCTATGATTAACTAATGATGAGATCTGAGTAAAAAAAAACGGAAATCACATCTGACCTATCTACTAATGGGTCAGTGTTCCATTAAGCATGCGCTGTATAGTTTCAAACGATTCTGGTTCATAGACCGTACTTACGCGAAATTGTAAATGAAATAAAATAATGCCACAACCTCAATCAATCATTTATTTAATAATATTTAGTCATTTAAATGACTTTTAATCATTAATATTATATATTTATGAAAGAATAAAAGATATCTACCAACAACTATGAAACATTACCAAAAGTAAGTACGTAAGTAATAGAAAGTCGACATAATTTCTTCTATAAACTAACTCAGTTTATAAACTGCAACATCAACTATGTAGGGCCATCTGGGCACTTCAAATAAAAAAAAATATTATTATCAAATAAAACAAACTTTTTAGCAACTAAGAATGAACTCATGTCATAATAATTATCTTTGTAGTTAACAAATTGACTTAGTAATGAGATCTATTATCATTGTAATTAAGCGATTGAAACTAACTAAAATTACAATCGGATAGTTGCCCAGAAACGGTCATTTTACTTACGTCCACTTCAAACATGACGATATTGATAGACTGCATTGAATAGACTGCCTTTTGACACATCAAGCATGTCAAAAACAGATGGTATTGAACTCCGGTTCCCAACAAACGTAGAGCAATTTGTAAAATAAACTTGGTTGACAGGGCGCTGTTTCTGTTTGAATTTCTGTCTAAATGGCTACGCAAAAGGGCGTTTTCACGTGCATACGATTGCCGCCTAAATGGCTCGGCCCAAAATGTTAATTAAATGTTCCATTTTGTAATAACCCCTGGCGCAACAACGACGGAGTGTTATAAGTTCGACGTGTCTCTGTGTGTGTGTGTGTCTGTCTGTGGCATCGTAGCTCCCGAACCGATGAACCGATTTAGATTTTGTTTTTTTTTTTTGTTTGAAAGGTGAATAAGGCTGCTTTTCCACCAGAGATGTGCTATGCTACGTTGCTATGGATGCGTTTGTTATCCACCAATCATATTCATTGGTCTACATAGCATAGCACTGGTGGAAACGGATTAAACTAAGCTATGTTTTTTATACGGAAGGATGCGTGCTATGGATGGGAGCTGTGGATGCGCGAGTGGTGTAGCTATGTGCAGAGCTGAGTACTCCCCGTACTTTACCTAATATCGATGCATCGCATTGCTCGCGTTGAGCATCTTCATCGCACAGCTACCTCGTCAAAGTCAAAGTCAAAGTCAAATCATTTATTTCAAATAGGCACATAAAAAGCCCTTTTGAACGTCAAAAATAAAATTAAAATAAAATTGATTCTAGTCGCCCCTTCCAAAGGGTAGTTTTCGTATGGAGAAGAATGGGCAAGAAACTCCACCGTTACTCTTTTAAAATGTTTTACAATATTTTGCATACATTAATTATATAATTATATGTGAAGACGATACACGTAAAAATAAAATCGTGGCGGCGCATAGCACATAGCACATCTTACTCGCTCCGCTACACAGCTTAGCATTAGTGGAAAAGAGGGCCGCCGCCACAAAATGGCGGATTACATATTTTTTCACAACTAGGTATATATGTATTTTGGGTATCAAATGAAAGGGCTCGATTTGTAGAATATGATAAATGACAATTCCAGATCCTGCCCCAACAATTTACAAAAAATGTAAATTAATGAAAATAATTGTAATGAAGATAGAACCTTTTCATAATAAATTGTTTTTCTTTAGAAGTTGCGGATTAAAAATCGTTAATAAAAGGAATTCAATCCCTGAAATTCCATTTTGCCATTTCCTGTTTTCAGGCGACCATCTGGGTTACGTATTACGCATGATACACAACAAATAAAAAGTTTGAAATACCTGTAAAACCAAAACTTATATTACTTAGATGATTATTTAATTATTATAATAATTATGATAATGCGTAACGTATAAATGTTGTTTAAATCACTTAAGATTATTATGTGAATAGTTATGAAAATCAAATAGGTTGTATTAAAATCATAGTTTCGCATAAATGGATTTTTTGTAACGAAACGTTGTTGACGCGTATGTCAATATCATTCATTCGTTCTCTGTAATCCTGGTGTTCCTGTTGTTTACCCTCACGCCTCACTGTTTTACTGTGCTTTTATTGTTTTTTCCTACGGATGACTTTTGCTTTTGCCTACGGATGTCGATTCTCACTTAGTCGCTGCCTTTGTGCTACTTACCACGGATTCTGATCATCGCTTGGGATTTGATGAACGATGTTGTGGTGCATAAATTGTTACCCGAGTGTCTACAGGATGTTAAGACATGTTGTTGTTCTTGTTGGTTCGAGGGTCACCTTAGGGTAGGTGAAAGACTAGGTAGGTATTTGAAAACCTAGTACAAGTAAGAGGGTCGTCTCAGGGGTAAAAACTGTACCTAACCTATAATATTCAATGTCTTTATTGTTTTTAGATTTAAACAGAAACCGCAAGTTCTACAGGCATTAGGACAAATGTTTAGTTCTCAGTAATACAAAAGCAATAAGATGTTGCATACTGCATGATTATGAATTCATTTCACTGAGTGGAGCAAAGTTCTGTAGAGTTTCTGGCATTGTCCTTTCAAACCCAAGATGGCCGCCATCACAAAATGGCGAATTACAAAAAACCTGATTATACACCAAATTACCTGAATCTTAAAACGCAAGAAATAAAAGAAATTAAATAAACAAATTAAGGAGTCCCTAGAAAAAGCATGAAATTAAAAATTAAATTAAATTATTAAAAACCCCCGACACAAAACCCTATAAAAAGAAAAAAATAACCTTGAAATTATGACCCTACGTAAGTACGTATGAAATTTTTTGATTAAATGTTGTCGCGTCGGGGGACCGCTACTATTTTAAACTTAAACAGAACTTTAGGCTAATAATTAGAGCGATTATTGGAATGGGGTGCAATAGGAGGGGCCTATGTTCAGCAGTGGACTGCTGTAGGCTGATGATGATGATTATGATTTTTAACACAATTTATGCAGCTGGCAATTAAACGTCCCCGTCGATGAATTCAGTATTTACCTGAGTGGTTTGCCTTGAATGAGGCCCCCCGTGCTCAACAGTTAGCCCCCTTTTTTTTTTTTTTTTTTTGTGGATGGGAAATCAACAAATGACTCCTCCCGCTCTGGGTGGAGCAGACGGGAGTGTCAGACTTTTACTGACTAAAACCCACCCGTGTTCCTTCCTTAGCCCTTTATGTACCAGGGCAGCGGTAACCCTTTCGGACGATCCCGCTACCCCGGCAGGACAGTTAGCCCCCTTAAATATGTTTTTTGTAAATGATTTTGGTTATATTTGATTAGAAAACGGAAAACTGTAGGTGGAGGAAACGGCATGTCTGTAATTACTATTTATTTTCAAAATTTGTTTTGGTTGTGCGAATTGAGTATTAAAAAAAAGTTATTTAATTGCACCGCTTTATTTAAAATGTGGTGCAAATCAAATTCAAATTCATTTATTGTTTGTCACTGGTGAAATATCAGTTCTTATGGTTTAGCAAAGAAAATATAAACTTATAATTATTTCACTAGCTTAGTCTAGTAAGATAGTTATATTCCTAGTAAGACAGTTGTGAACCGCTTTCATATAGTAGCAGTAGTAGTAGTATACTTATAACTATGAGTATAATATATATATATTATATACTATATACTACATACATATATACTATACTAGCTTTAACCATCATACTGCGACATATATACGTTTTTCTAAGTCGTCTTCTTCTGTTTTACAAAAATTGCGAAACTCTGTAGACGGGATGGGTATCGATATCTAAAAACGATAAAACACATTTCCTCAACTAATAGTTCAAGTCACAACACTACCAGCGGTCGTTGACGCCTAAGAAAAAAGCATCACATCTTTTTATTCTTATTTTACCGTGTTTAGACTGAATACTACTGAGTGAGACTTAAACTGATATTTCAAGGTAACACACTAATAGCGGTCGATGACCCCACCTTCATATCTAATTTTTTATCCTCTACTTATATTTTTCCCAAATGAGGAAGATTTTTTACTTTTTTGCACGATCTTGATAAATTCATCAAGATCGTGCAAAAAAGTGAATAATAAAATAAAACAAAGGATTCTGAGTCGCTTTATGAAAAAACTGTATTTCGTAAAAAGTGCGTCAATTCTATTAATGAGGGTCAAATGCGGGTGTTTATGAATGGAATTATTAGGTAACTCATCACGACGTGATGGACTCCTGGTTTGCACACAGTTTATTGAATCAAAGCCGACAGTCGTTGCTGCTCTAATACCGAGTATGTAGGTATATATATTCGGCCTTACAGTGGCAACGTATTTCCATTTTGATTTGTCGATGCTAAAAGCCAATTTTGCGCCCAGCTCGCAAAATCTCCTATTGATTGAGTATTATTGGCCATGACAATACTCCGGCGTCCGGTTCATGAGAAGAGGCGCTACATATTTAATATATCATGGAATTCAACGCAACTAGCGAAATGCGGAGGTAATGTTTTATTCTACCAAATACAGTACATTTCAGCCTTTGCATGATGTCGAGCTGATAGACAAAGCCTTTATCTATCAGCTCCACATGTAACAGTTACCCACAACGATTTCATATTCGCTTGTCCAATTTTCAATAACTCCAGAGAATTGTGGAAATACATCTATACTACACACATATGTACTGTAAATCCTTTAATCCCAGTAACATTAATATATATACAAAAACAATGGGTTTCAGGGCGATGATTAAAGTTTCGCTAAATTGTATAAGAGAGAATTACTTTTCGGTGCGCAGCCCAGTTGCAGACGTCACACGGCTAATGTTAAAAAAGGGTGCGCGTCGAAGGATTTTAAAGGAAGCATCTAGAATGTTCTAGAAACTTCGACTCGCCCTTATTGGCCGAGTGGGAACGAGATGCGTTTCTGCGGGAAGCGCGTAGATTGTGGCGGGAGCGGTTGGAAATAGTTACGCGTTATACTACTAATATAACTAAATTCAGTGTATTACAGCTCATAGTTACACAGAGTGACGATTTAGTCACCTGCATCCGTCAAGGGATGTGTAACGGGTGCATTCTACAAGTCATTCTAAACACCTTTCGCTATGAAACTTATACCAGAATTGTAAAGAAACAAAACAAAATTTCATACATGCATCGAAATAGTCTGTCTACTGTTGTATAGGAATTTGATTTTACTTCAGGAATCAGATGTGAGTTTTACAGCGAAAGTTGTTTGAAATGACGGATGGAATCACTCCCTAGACGAATACAGGGCCCCAATTCTGTATGTTAATCATTATTCCCCGCGAAATCTTACCATATGCAAACCACTCAATATCGTGTCTTGTAGAAACCCGCTATAACGGTAAGGAATCGAAATGTCAATGTCATACGGACAACATGTATTTTGCCAGTTTAAATCACGCCAACGTCGCGTTCAGTTCCCACGGTTTCGTTCATTGTGTCAGAGAGAATACGTTAATAGTAGATATCGTGATTAGCAAAGGTATTGAATCGGTTTTGAAGTAAGGAATCATTGAGTGTGAAGGGCCCAGGTGACTAAATTGCCACACTATTAGAAAAGTGCCATAAAAATATGTACAACTTACGTATATGTTTCCCACCAAATTTATACTTAATTTTCCAATGGAGTAGATACTCGGACATGTCGGGATCTTCTCTCATTGATGTGCACTGTCCGGGGGCTAAGGACCAGCTTCGTCCTAGCAATAACGTGACACAAACTATTGTCGGCTGCGTGATGTTCAGGAATATTACGCCGACGGATTGGTACTCCGAGAGTGACAAACCGGACAGACCTGCACAAACGAATGATCTTTAGCTTATACCGGATACCGGACCGTGTTATTCATCAAAGTTGTGGTAGCGTTTAGGTTAAAATGGAAGTATGTACCATGACCATTTTGAAAATAAAATTCCGTACACATAATAACCACAGCTGCGTCCGTTAGTAAAATAAAAGAGGATCTGAGGATCCTTTTTAGGTCGACAAATAATATGCGCTGCAAGCAGTAATAGTCCTTACGGTAGTCAGATATAGATTTTGGCAATAGTACATACTAACGTGAAAAACGGTCCGTTGTACGGTGACGAGAACGGACGTCCACAGGTGGCCTTGTAATGCAGACGCTATGTGGATTGACCATAATGCTGTATATATATATATATATATATATATATATATATATATATATATATATATATAAGTGATGTGTTGTGAATAGGTATATCTGTTACTGTGATATGGTTAGGCCAGTAACGGACGATACAGGAAGTATCCTATAGTTATTTGTATTTTTTTATAAGCTGTGTGTTGTCCCACTCAGTTGAGAAAAGGTTTCCTCATACTTTTCTGGTTCTCTTTGCCTTCTCCGGCCAATTAGTCAGGAATTTGCTATTTACTACCAATATAACACGTGTCGAATTTTGGATAATAAATATGACGGTGCAGCAGGTCTTGCTGTCTAGTTTTGTTACTGGAATCACCAAAAAGGTCGGATAAGAGTGACACTGGCTGGTGACAGTCACTCTAGTAGAGCGTCGCATCGATGGTTGCATGGCGGCTGTCTTCGAGTGAGAGATGATGTCGGGAGAGCCACTGTCGTAACTCTTCCACGACGAACTGCTACATTCCGGTATAATCCTGATTATATTGAAGCTTCTGAACCACTAATACGATGACCACTTCTGGTAAAGGCGCCGTTAAATAAAATATTACATATAATGTTTAATACTTTGGTAATTCCGCTCATAACTAAAAAACGCGTCATTGTCTTCCCTTTTTCTTTCTCTTCTGTTACAACGCTCCTATTCACAACCATCTGACACATTTCAATAACCTGCACCCTAATTGCAACACACTATTAGTCTCAATCTGAATCATTTTGACGGATATTGCTAATCCATTGCTTCATATGTTCGTAAAACGTGTCTGCTCAACAACGTAAATAACGCAATGAATTTTGTTTAACTGCCAAAATGAAACCCATTGCTACTGATAGTGTGCTACGCGGTTACCCCGCCGATTTGCCTCCGACACCAAACAGCTGTCGGAAGGATAGCGGTCGTGTATTTGAACTGACAACATTTACAGGTTTTGTACTTGAGAACAGCGTTTAGAGGACTCCTACAATAACATTGATTGATGTTCGATACGGTACGGCAGCGTATCAAGTGATTGAGAATAGCTCTGCTGGGCAGCCAACCTGCTGACGTTGCTGAATATCTTTTCTTCAAATCTCAACTCGAGATAAAATCCCGCATACTAAACTGATTTACTTATTACTGTCTAATATTATTACTAATTTTTGTTTTATCTACGTCACGTCTTTATTCATTGGATAAAACATATTTTATTTATCACTATTAGGATACGTCAGAAACACTACAGTTTTCATTTTAAATTCTGACGACTAGGATTCCAGCAATGCGCGTGCAAAGCTAATAGAATTAAAAGCTTGACCCGATTCGGTTATCCACGGAACGGACTACCCCTCTGGCTGTGTCGCAACGTTACCTGGCCGCGCTCTCTCATCTACTTCGTTTTCGTTTAGCGTTATTTCAGCCTTTTTTTAATTTTGCTCGGCTCCTATGCTTTATTATTTAGTTTTTTATTTAGTCTAATATCTATAAATAGATTCATGTACTATATAATATCGCTTACAACTGCCATATATACAAGCTTCCACATATTAAGAACTATGTACCTGAAATTAAAACGGAAAGAAAAATACAAAAATAAAATCTTAACTAAGTCTTCTTTAAACAAAACATAAAAAAGATCTTTGAATGTATAAATCGTAGTTCATCATCGTTCTAGCCTTTTTTTTTCCCAGACTAGAAATTTTTCGTCAAAAAAAACAATTGTTTCCGGTGAAAATGTATGGAAGAGCAAATTTTGTTTTACCCGGCGATTTATTCCTGCCTTGGGGATTTCGAATTTCCGGTTGAATTTATAGAAACAGTTTGATGTCCTGACAGTCTGTATTTATTTATGCAGCAAATCGATACCACGAAGGTTTACGTGGCATATTTCCATTCTTGAATAAATAACTAATTTGTACGACACGTTTCCATTTCATTTTAGATATGTTTTCATAACATTCGTTACGGAACACGAAAGGCGCAAACTTAGTTTTTCTGAAATTAACTCTCTCGTTTAGGCTTAATGATGTGCTGATTACTAAACTATTATTATTAAACTTACCTACATGTTGATCTCAGCAAAAATATTTCATAGCACATCACCCATAGCAGTTTATATTATACTAGCAGGGCCCCGTGGTTTCACCCGCATAGGTTTCGATCCCGTGAGAATATCGGGATAAAAGTATTATATGTGTTAATCCATGTTATAAACTATCTGTCTGCCAAATTTCATCTAAATCCGTGCTGTAGGTTTTGCGTGAAAGAATAACAAACATCCAACATCCTCACAAACTTTCGCGTTTTTAATATTAGTACGAAGTACGATTTTCCAAAAGTTCTAGGTTACGTTAACTCCAAAAGTTTGTTTAAATGGATGATTAGTGAACACATAATTATGCAAAGCAAATCGTAGTTATAGTATCTAATACTAATGTCAGTATAAACTGACACTAGTAATATATACTATAATATAATGATAGGGTGGCCTGAAGGTCACCATACGTGGCTATATGTAGTATCGTTTAGTTTAAGAAAAATATGAACTTTAACTCCACTCACGAAATTTCCCATAAGTACAAAATTTACAAAAACATTCAACGTGGAATAACAGTGATGGCATTTCAGTAAATTGTATTGTAAATGCAATTGTAGTCCCGCGCGCCTCCCCCGCTTATGTCACTGACGGAACTATTGCGTTCGGGTCGCGCCAGCCTTGCTGACGGATATTGTAAAGTTTTTCCGCGTGAACGTCGATATTATGAGTAAAATATAAGGTCTATCTATTCATACATGAAATCTCTTAAGGGGTCATTGTATTCATTATTACGAACAACTTTTACTATGGGACTAAACCTGAAATCGCGAAAAAAAAACAGCTGTTCCCTACATTGCTAAATTAAATAATCCCACTCAATCATAATTGTGACTGTTAGTAGTTATTTAACAAACACACACAACACATACACACACATCCATAAACACGCGCACTCACCCCCACTCACATGCATACTTACACACTCAGTCATTGTAACAATAACTACATATTCATATTCCTCATTTATATTTTCTTTTTTTCCCTCTTATTTTATTTTTTTCATTATTATTACCATTATTATTATTTTTGTTATTACACCGTTCATGTATTTAATTAGGTACACTACGACAAGGTGCGAAGAAAAGGACTATTTGTGCACGAAGTAACTAGAACACTGTCTCCTAAGGCACAGGATTCCCCTAGTTTAGGAGGCAGGGTTACCACCATTCCAGAAACCTTTTTACAACCAATTGTTATTGTAACCTACATTGACTACTTATTGTAACAAAAGGTATTTAGTATCAATAAAGTATTATTACATTTATGTTCGCGTAACTCGTCAAAATATATGGAACAGCCGACTTTTTTTTGCGATTTCACGTTTTGTTCTATAGTAAATGTTGTCCATACTGATGAGTACAATGACACCTTTAGATATTTCGTCTATGTATAGATAGATCTTAATGCCTTGAAAATAAATCCACAGTATATAGAAATGTGCGACCGCAGAAACGAAACGCGAAAAAGACTAACTGCGTTGTATATTGGCTCGGCACTCGGCTACTAATCCCAATCATCGTCACCCTACAAAATCCAGCCCGCATAGTAAAGGGATCGTAATGCATGTCACACTGGGAAAATGCAAGGTCTAACTGTTTGTCATTCGCGTTCCGTACATTATTAAACTTGGATAAGTGAAAGATATTCATAGTATTGAAGGATAAGATAGCAATTTAAATCGTTTTGTGGTAAGAAAGCAGAAAGAAAGAAAAAAGTTTATTTGGACACAGTTCGTGAAACACAAAATACAAAATTAATAAAATTAAAACAATGTTTCAGACAACAATAATGTGTGCCTCACGGCTGCGCCAAAAAGGTTAATTTCAGCATTAATGCCAGAATGCTGTCTGACGGTGGTTTTCTAATGAACCTTTAGGGAAAAGTGACGGGGAGTACACACAGTTTCAACATACCTAATACATACTTATAAATAAATAAACAAACTAGTAATAACGTCGTGCGACCCAGGAGAACTCAGAAAGTGCCTGGGAGCAACTACTCACCTTCCCTTATAGGATTTTGCATGTCCAAAAAAATTTGGCAAATAAAAAAACATTGACAACCCAAATTAAAGACAACTGCAACAATTCGACTCTTATTTTGGATCCAAAATTACCTGTTTTCAATAACCTTTCAGGAAAAGGGTTATGTTCACATGTAGAATCCAAATTAAGCGAAGGTGATATCAGGGGAGCGGCCAGGCTACTTTTCAGTAGTGATTTGGTGGCGCCCTACTCACCAGAAACCCTTTCTGCCCTGGAGAGTAAACATCCGGCGCCTGCGGATGGTCTCACCTTTCCCGACCCCCCCCCCCCTCCCTCTCGACTCGGACTCAACGCCTTTTAATGTCACTGCCCTCCAGCTGATTGCAGCCGTGAGCTCCTTCCGAAGTGGTTCCGCCGGCGGCCTCGACGGCCTGACTCCTCAGCATTTAAAAGATTTATTGAGCTCAGGCGCCGGGGAAGCTGGTGAGTCGCTTTTGAAGGAGCTTGCGGCTCTAATTAACCTGATGCTCAACGGCAGTGTGAATGATGCCGTCGTCGATGTCTTGTACGGGGCCAATTTATGTGCTCTGCGCAAGAGGGAGGGCGGCATTCGTCCCATTGCCGTTGGGTGCACATACAGGCGTACGGTAGCCAAAATATGTTGTAAATTGTACGGCAACATTCTGTCCAACAAGTTCCAGCCCCTACAACTTGGCTTTGGTTCCAAAGGGGGCTGCGAGGCTGCCGTACATGCCCTAACTAGTTTTTTGAATGCCGGTAAAGGTGAGGTCATCCTCAAGGTTGACGTTAAGAACGCCTTCAACAGTGTTAACAGGGATACTTTGTTGGCTGAAGTAAAAAAGGAGTTACCAGAAATTTATGGTTTTATGTGGCAGTGTTACAGGCACCCATCAAAATTATTATATAAAGAGAACGTTTTAGAATCTGCAGTCGGATGCCAACAAGGTGATCCTCTTGGGCCAGTCATTTTCAGTTTGGCTATCCATCCTATAATACAACAACTAAATTCAAATTCAATGTGTGGTATTTAGATGACGGAACACTAGGAGGTGACGTAGACACCGTTCTAAAAGATCTTCAATTCCTAAAGCAGCAGTTTCAATCCATCGGCCTTGACCTCAACAACTCAAAATGTGAAATTTACATTTGTGACAATACTGACAGACAATCGACTATACAGAAATTTTAAAAAAAAGGGCTACTAAATTAAATTTCTGTATAGTCGATTGTCTGTCAGTAGTAGAGTAGCCCCTGACATCATAGTTTTGGAAAAAAGTTCATTGCACCTCTTAGGTTCCCCAATTTTAGAAGACAGTTTTTCACCATTCGTCGACGGAAAAATTAAACATTTTAACGATATTTCGGATAGACTTTCTAAAATTAATTTACATTCGGCATTCACCATAATCAGATACTGTTGTTTCGGTCCAAATTTTATGTATTTTCTCCACTCTTCCTCTTTATCGAAGCATCCACACCTTTTGGACAAAATCGATCATATTATTCGCAGCACTCTTACATCCATTTTTAATGTAGCTTTGGACGACCGCGCGTGGTTGCAAGCCACACTACCCATTCGTTTTGGTGGGCTCGGCGTCCGCAAAATTTCTAGTGTAAGCCTACAGGCGTTCCTATCCTCGGTCAACAGCACCGAAAAGTTAACCACACGAATCTTGGTTCCTGCTCAGGTTGACTCTGAAGTGCCGTGCTTGACCGACGCGGTGAACGCCTGGAAAGTGGCTTGCCCGGACACGGTTCAGCCCGAGAACCCGTCTTCCCAGAGACAGTGGGATGAGCCGCTCTGCAGGTTGGTACGGAATAAACTTATTAATACGTCCACCAATACTGCTGAGCGAGCCCGCCTGCTGGCTGTGGGTGAATGGGAGTCAGGCCTCTGGCTTCAGGCGCTACTGTCATCCAATATAGGCACTATGCTGGGTGACACTACATTCCGGCTCGCTACATGTTTGCGTGTGGGCGCTCCTTGCGTAGCTCCACATCGCTGTCAATGCGGTGAAGCAGTCGACTGCCTCGGACACCATGGCCTATCCTGCAGCAAGAGCGCTGGAGGGATGGCAAGGCACGCCAGCATTAACGACATCATCCGTCGGGCTCTTGTCTCCGTCGGGGTGCCAGCTGTTTTAGAACCCAATGGCTTGGCACGCGACGATGGAAAGAGGCCCGATGGAATGACCATAATGCCTTGGAAGTTGGGTAGGCCTTTGGTGTGGGATGCAACCTGTGTTGACACCCTCGCGCCATCCCATCTTCCTAGCACGGCGGGCTGTGCTGGGGCGGCTGCTACAGGAGCAGAAAACCTCAAACGGCGCAAATATAACAACCTTATTGGGAGCTATATGTTTGAGCCGTTTGGGGTTGAAACACTAGGGCCCTGGGGTCCGAGTGCTCATCGAATTTTTCGGGACATCGCCAAGCGGTTGGTTGACTGTTCAAGTGACCAGAAGGCTGGCCTATTCTTAGCCCAAAGAATCAGCATTGCCATCCAACGTGGTAATGCTGCCAGCCTTTTGGGCACTTATCCCATTGACAGTGATGCGGACGAATTTTTTGATGCCCAATGAGCTCCTGCCTTTTTCTATATTTTTTCGTATTATATACTTGTATATAATTGTATATAGTATATATTACTGTTAATTTGTTTTTATGTAATAACTATTTTATTGTGAAAAAAATTAAAAATACAGTAAGTAATCACGTACATATCATTACAAACACAAATAAGAAAAAAAAAAAACAAAAACAAAACAACAAAGTCTCAGTAAAACCTGTTTTTCTCGATCAATCTAGATGAGATTGATCCGTGCACGGTGCACTCAAAGCGCAACAGGCCGCCGAGCACGACGGACCGCACTATGTGTTATTTAGTTTTGCGACAGTAAAAACTGTGGGTTGTTTGAATAAATGCATGAATAGTCGTAATAATAATAAAAACTACCACAAAAAAAAACGACTCTTATACAGTTAATTTAATGCTATTCGAAGTGAAGAACCTACCTATAACAATAGATGAAGAAGGTACAAATGTTAGTAGAAGGAGGTAAGCGTTATTTAATACTTACGATAATTTAGTTAAACGGATCAGCATATTCAGCAATGGTATTTTGAGTTTCGTGTAATTTATTTATTTATACCCTCTTTTGTTTTAGTACTTAATGCATTTCCGAATGACGCCACACCCTGTGTTCACATTAACAAAAAGTACCTTCCTCGGGCAAGATTCCAACAGAAGAATAAATAATAAATAAAAAGGATGCGTTGACACCAGTTGTGTCACAGTCGCAAATAGGCAAGGCACAATGTGTAAGTACGAAAAACAACGCGCACGAGATTATGATGACAAAAAGAAATAATGTGTCTGTTTACCCCCACAGGTCTCACCACTGCAGTGGCAGTTAAGCAGTTAGGCGTTGCAGCAGTGCCATCGAGTCGGGGACGTTTGAGACAGCAAAGGACGGGAAAACACCGAGTGTGCCACCACGCGCATACCCCATTCTATGCATTCGTGACACAACTGGGATTATGTTTAAGCTAAGTACTGTAGGCATTTCATATAAGTGAAAGATTTAGGGCGACCATATCTAATTTCTGTTGCGAATCTATCAGATACTGCCGTAAACGTGTTCTGAACGTGTGGATAGTGCCCAGTACCCTTAATGGTGGTGGGATATTATTCCACCCACATCTTAGATGCACCATATCGGAAAGTGCTTCTGAAAGCTGCTGTTCTATGAGACTGTGTTGAAAGTTGTTGTGCACATTGCCTGGGCGCGCAATCTCGTCTACTAGCCATCCAACTAAGCTTGTCATATAAATACTTCGGTTTCTTAGACTTAATGACACCAAAAAGCAGGCACGCTAGATGTAACTTTCGTCTCGACTTCATCTAGAGAATAAAGTGTTTGTTAAGAACGGGGGTGACATGACTTCTAGGGGGAACAGAGTAACAGAAGCGCGCACATGCATTCTGGACTCTTTGTATTAGTCGATCGGTACGAGCCAGCAAGCGAGGACCGTAAACTGTATCAGCGTAGTTTAATTTAGACAGAACAATGGTTTCGACTAGCTGCTCACGAAGCTTTTCAGATAAGAACGGCCTCATGTTGTAAAGCAGTTTCAGACGATAGAAGCAATTTCTTACGGAGTCAGCAACTTGTTTCTCAAATCTGAGGCTGGTGTCCATACATAACCCAAGGTTCCGCGCCTCATCCACACGGTCAATAAGCTCACCCATCAGAGTTAAATTAAGACTTAAAGGTATCTTCTTCAACTGCTGCCTGGTACCAAACAACATATACTTGGTTTTCAATGGGTTTAATGTCAGACAGTTCTCGTCTGACCAGGTAGCGATTCTTTCTAGGTCGTCGTTTAGGTCTCTAATGGCCGACTCATAACCGTCTGGAGTGAAAGATAAATATAGTTGTACGTCATCGGCGTAAATATGATATTTTCATTTCTGAAGGCACTTTATTAAGTGTGCACAGTATAGAATAAAAAGAATTGGACCTAAAATTTATCCCTGAGGAACGCCTCTTTCTATAGAAGTTAGGGCTGAAGTTAAGGTAGTACCATCTGACAAACGCAATTCTACAAGTTGTTTTCTGTTACTGAGGTAGCTGTGGATCCATTTAATGGCATTGTCGTCAAAACCGTAGTATTTTAACTTTGACAGTAACAGTAACAGTTTGGTAGTAATATAGCTCTGTCATTCGTATGACACCATTCTACGTCATTATCAAAGTTTAAGTCACTTAGAACAATTTATTTATTTAAATTATTTGTAAAATTCTGGAGCTGTGCAGTATAAGAATTACCCATATGTTCATTACTAAGATAAAGGGCACAAATATGTATATTATATATAACTTGAGGTTTAGACCTCTTTAAGGTTATAGTTACCCAAATATCTTGAGCGGAACTACGCCAGTTGTATCACTCGACAGCGGCCAAATCATTCCGCACGGCAACCAACACATCGCATGCTCGACTTTGCGGGGCTGTAGTCGCGGTCGAGTCTCAACGCTACACACCGTGAATCAAATAACTAACTGCTGAATATACCATCCACTAACCAAGTTTCTGTAAGTAGTAAATATGCAATCTATTTGTGCCAGACAATTACTGTCGTGCCAGAAAACACCGCTTCCTGGCTGTACCAAACTTGCCGTACTGTTGCACACTCCAAGTTACTTATTCCTCGGACATTAGCCGCTATTAACGCTCTCCTAAACAGAGATCTTGATATGTTTGCGAATGAATGGAAGATGATACTGTCAGAATGTTTGAATTTTTGTGAGAAGAATGCATGACTGTGTTAAATAAATGATATGTTGAAGGGCTGATTTTTCTAACGCCAGATAATTTTATCAGAGGAATAATTTTACAGTTCTTCCATACAAAAAAATACAGACGTCAAAAAAATTTATTCCACGAATAAAAATTATCGGTCGATTCAAAAATCAGCCTGAATCGTGTAATTGGCTTCGGCCGTTTTATTTAAAATAAAATAAATAAATAAATCGTAAGATTTAAGAGTTAACATTTCGGAATAGGTTGCTTGTTATACTACGTATGTTTTTGTAATAAATATTAAGCGAAGCCATTGATGAGTACGTCAATAGAACAAAGTTGAATAATTATGTTTTATCGAAACCTTAACAGGATCGTAAGAACACGGCAATGCCCAACGTTACCCTTCCAAAACTTTGCAAGAATTAAGAATAGCCATAAGTATCAACCATACCTAAGTCGAAGGTGTTGGACAAGCATAGAGCATTCATATTTAAGTAGCTAGCAATATAACAACAAACTGCACGACTAACAAAAATCGCAATAAGATCGCATTAACAAAACAATAACATCTTTTTTTTAATCTAAACAACTATGCTGGAGCATGCGTTCGACGGAACACGTGTAATCAAAATCAGTGATTTGTTTTAAATTTTTGGATTTCCCTTTTTGGTCCTAATTTTGGTTATAATGCTTTTTTGTTAGTATGGTTATGTAAAAAAAAACATTATTATCCAAGATCTTCTTTTTTTTCATAGATTCCAGAGATCATATAGGTTATATTACAATAATATCAATATCAAAACATAAAATCATAAAATTTTAATGCGATAGTAACAATAATAGTACCTAAAATTATGTTAGTATTGTTAGTTAGGTATCTATACTTAACTGAAGCCTACGGCTGTCCTTATCCAATGATTTTAGGTTCAATTTTAACAATTTTTAGTACTTTTTTTTAAATTACAAAATGTGTAATGCTTATTTCAACAAAGAAGGGTCATGATACTCGTGACGATTGCTTGTAATACAAAGTTAGCTTACGTAACATAAGTACCTTATTGTAAAACGTGAAGTCCATCTCATAACAACCCCTTTTTCATGATTACCCTTTTACGATTTCCCTTTAAAGAACACCATTTAGGACCACGATGGTGACGTAATTTCTTTAATTGATCACTAATTTGTAGGGCTTTCATACAAAGAGCGATTCGAATGAGAAGAGACTACGAAAACGTAGCACATTGCTACGCCGTAGCACCGCGCGTAGTGCAGCGGTAATCGAATAGATTTATTTTAGAAGCACGAATACTTCTATTGTCTATCTATTGTTTGTTCGTTGATTTATTGGTGTTAATTCGAAATTGGCGTAATTCCAAGTTTTCCTGCATAAAAAATGAGTTCATATTTTTAAATGACAATTACTCGTTTTTTCTTCGATTGGTTCTTTTGTGAACTGTTATGAATAGTGGAACTGATTTCGGAACTAGAATACGTCTGCTTCAACTTACAAGTCACTATTGCCTTCTGTCTAAATAAAAAGTAAAGCTACTTACTCTGCTCATATGTCCGCCTGTATACTTTAAATACGTCATTCCGTGTGTGATTCACAACACATAGGTGCACAAAGTACGTAAGTATCATCACCATGATGATACCGAATGTAATGACAAGGTGCACAAATAAACATTTTTCTCCTCTTGTAAATTTTGATATTTTTGACTTTTCGGGTGAAGGCGGCATCTTTCGGTGTCCTGGAAGTCGTGGCCAGCTAGATCAGGTAGTTTTGCAAAACCATGTCATATACACCGTGTTCTTCACGTTATCCATAAACTTTGGCAAACGCTTCTATAGCTTTTACAAATCAAATCTACAAAGGAAGTAGTACTTAAAAAGGCTTCGTTACAAAGTTATCTTTAATTTCATGTAATGAAATTTAATTGAGCTATGCAGTAATAAAGGGTTTTAATTTGGCCTATGTTGCCGCTTAGTTCAATTAATATGATAAAACTATCAAATGCTTTGGATAAAAGATAAAAAGGCTTGCATGTCGGGTGATTTACATCAAGTAATTTAGTTTGTATGAAAACTAACAAAAAATAAGAATTCATTAATGTGTCCATAATGAAAAATGCTTATTTCCATGGTCTGAACATCAGAAGGCCAATTCCCGTAATTTAAAACGTTCAAAATCTAGTCGCAGTCTCATCTTCGCGACAAACAAATGTCAAAAACATGTCAAAATGTAGGGAAATTAGACGTATTTTTGACAGATTCAGATGATTGGTCTAAGTTTATGTATATCGTCCGGAACTCGGTGTATATTTAGAGATAAAATTCATCGCCGATGTCGACGTAAGTACAGGCGCCAGTACATCCAGCTACCAGAAACTGTCAAATTTTCCCAATCAACTTTGAACCTAATGCTTTAACGATAAAATTGAAAATCTATTAAAGAAATATGACAGATTGTAGTAGCTTGATGTGCTGGCGTCTGGACCTGCAGCTTAATCTGGGTAACACACGCATAATGACAATCAATGTCATTATGCGTGTGTTACAGTTCCTCCACAGTTATTTTTCCTTTTTTGGAATTGAGCCGATTTCGACTCATGACACTGGCAGAAATGCCAGTGTCATGTTTAGACGGCAGCGTAGAGGTTGGTACCGCTTAGTAGTAGATCTGCAGATGTTAGTAGCAATGTATGTAATGGAGAACCCTTACATGGATTTTTACCTGTGATTGTCAATATCACAGTGATCTTTAATCTCGTGACAATAAGGTTGCTTTTGAGTTGCTGCAACAAGTCTGTCAATATCATAGTGATCTTTATTGTTGTTGTAATAATGTTGCTGTTGAGTTGCAGCTGTCAGTAAGGTAAAATAACTGTGAAGGATTGTAGTGGTTATTTTTTGTGTTAGGTGATGAAAAGAGGTGAAAGTGGTCCATAACTGTGTATTTTTTATCATATCTACATATTAAAACCTTGTGTAAAGTAAGTTGGATATAAGTAGGTGCAGTACCACTGCATGTGCTGCACCTGCTGCTGTAGGCGCTGTGACATTTATTTTTTAAATGTCGCAGCATCATGTTGAGATAAGAGCCTTTTGGCCTCGTATAGGACATTCTGTTTCATTTTTATTTTTGTTACTTTTTTTAATATAATTTAGTTTAGTTTGTGATCTTCCTATCCGAGTCGCCAAAATTTTTTTCTGGCTTTCTTGCTTACAGTATTTTGCACTGATACGTTATCAAGAAGCATTATTTCTTATTGTTGAAATATAATCATCATGGACAAGGTAAGCACTCCAAATTAAACGACAAATTACAACATCAAGAAGTTTATTTTAAAGAACATTAAACACACAACACACACACATTATTTCTTTCAATTATCTAAATTTTACTAACATTTAGATAATTTTGGAAATGACCTAATAACATTTAGATATGTTTTGAAGTGATCTAACATTTGATTAATATATGTGACATAGTGATTAATATAATTATGTGCTTAGATATTCACAGGACATTTAATTTGACTTAGAATTAAGCAGCAAATAGTTGCACAAGAATACATTAAAAGTTAGGGTATTTTATTTTTAAGTTTAATTTTTTTTTGAGTGAAATGTTAATTAACTGTTGAATACATTAAATTTTCGGAAAATCTTTTACGAGATCCTTCACCGAAGACCTTACAGCTAATTAACTATAATAACTATGTACAAGTACGTTAAATGATTTCGCCCGTTTTATGCCTTAGCAGTACAATCCCACGTCACTTGGGTAGTCAAATACAAGGAATTAAATAACGCATTTACCTTTATTATCATATTTCTGTTAGTATAAATCCAATATTTTTTCGAGAATGCCTTCAAATTAAAAACTGACGTGCCCCTACCATACAAAACAATTTAAGAATGGTTAAAACGCAAATGACCTTTACTTTGATACCAAATGTAAAAGGTCTAGTGTTGGGACACTGTCGATAAACTTTTATCGATTATTGAATAAAAGAGAAGTGTTTAATAACACCACACTCTATTGTTAAATAATCTCGCCTCGAGACAAGTTTTAAATGCTGTATAGTTCGTTTAATTTCGGGAACACTGCCCTTTGCTCCAGTCGAATAACGAACGAACTCGGTCGTTCAAGCCGTTATATCGATACAAATGTGGCAAATTATTACATGGTGACTGATACCGATTGACTTGTGCAATATTACCCATTTAGGAACCGTGTTGTGTCCTTCATTAAGTTTTGTTTACAATATTTTTTTATTTTAATAAATTAAACGTTTACAAGTGAAGATCTGTTTTTATTTCGCAACAATATTGTATATATTCAAAATCTCGAGTCTCCAACTTAAAAACTGACAGACATACATATAATATTCACCCGTATTTTAAACTTAAATAACAAAAACTGTTCGTTAGAAGTTTTGAAAACCTTAAACATGTTTTTCATATTTTTAACCGAAACTCCATTTACCTAATTTTTTATTTAAAAATTTCGAATTTTCATACAAATTTTTATCCTACCATCCGTAGGAGTAGAATTTCCAAAAAAATTGTTTATCACTTTTGTTTGGAAACATGGATCTTTACAAAATGTCATGTTTTCAGCTTCAGTCTCTACGGTAATAATAGAAACTGTTTAACAATTTCAAATTATACTAAGTAATTTACAAATTAAATAACATTCTTACTTTGCTTAATATACATTTTTGTTCTATAAATTCGTTTTTTGGACAAATTCGTAGACGGATTGTGTGACTAAGTCATGCAAAAAACGGACCAGAAACATAATAGCTTATTTTTAACATGTCATCTAAACATCAATATTTTCAAGAATTTGTGTATATGAAACACTTAACGGTTAATATTTTAGTTTTTGACATTTTTCGGGACCACTCAGAAATGAGTCCCCGGAAACTGTCGAAAGGACAGTGATATAGCGACAACGTGCTTGAGGAGAGGTATTCAAGACAATTATGCAAGTAAGGTAAAAATCCCATCTTACTGGAATACTTCCTTCCACCAAGCACACTTCCACTCAAACCGGCCAATAAAGGCAAGAAAGAGGTGGGAGCTCTGTTCCCCGTCAGTGTTCACTCTAGCCAGCCAATAAAGGCAAGCCAGAGACGAGGAACAAGAATTCTCCCGAGAGGGCTGTTGGTCGCTACTGACCAACAGCTCGCCTTATTCTGTCCTACGGGTTTTAATTGATTAATCATTTTATTTCTGATTAACAGTGCGTTCTAAAATTGATTTCGGACAGAGTGGACTATCTAAAGATATGTAATTCACTGCTGTCAATTACACGTCACACCGTATAGTATTGTGTACTAACATTTAGTTTTAAGAGCAATGTTACTAACTGTAATAGCTAGTGTCGCTACACAATATTAAAATAGTATTTTACTCGGCTACACACCACCACGTTCTTCCGGGCTGGCGGTTGGGCATAGAATGACCCTCACTCAGCCCGCACATTGGGACGTATGTGCTCAAGACAAATCATCAGTATACATATCTATATACGAGTACACTACACTAACCCATAAGAGTCTTTTCTAGAAATAAAGATTTTGAAATCTAGTTTTACACTCATAATGTTTGAAATATTAAGCTTTATCGTTCGCACAACGTAGAGAGCATGTTGCTAAAACAATGTTATGCCACTGTTGTTATCCCCGAATATGGGCCTAGACGTTACAAACGAGTGTTCGCCATATTGACATGTTTCTGTGGAAAGCCTTTGTATACAAAGAACACTGACATAAACAGAGAATCCTGTAAAGATTTGTATTCGTTTTATATGCTGCTAATGCCAACCACGTAGACACTGCTCTTAATGAGATGTGTCGGATAATATCGGGCTGCTTAAAACTGACTCCGCTCTATAAGCTACACCCGCTGGCAGATTTAGCACCACCTATCGTTCGAAGGTATATCGCATGAGCGCTGGATAAAAAGAACAAAGAATCCGATTCCCGACATCCCCTCTACAACTGCACAAGTACTACTGGTAGGCTAAATAAAAAGTCGCAATTTCTGACGCTTACGCAATTCAAGATAGGCTACTTAAAGAGCGAAAAGTAAATTGTGGGAACAGAGCTATAGTAAGTGAGCTAGGGTATACACCACCTCAAGACATCGTAAAGCCCCAACACTTGCTTCCTGATCGCGAACTGTAGTGGCCTATTTGGAAAGCACTGAATCGATTGCGTACCTACTCAAGTAGGACGCTTCAAACATAATTTGGTGAAATGGGGGCTGGGGCATTATCAATTCAACCAACATCGTGTGAGTGCGGTGCTCCTGAACAGACTATACCAAATGTCCATTCACCTGCACTCTTGACAATCTGAACAACGCCACAGACGCCGCAATAAATGTGGCCACCTGTTGGACCCAAACAATATAGGAAACCGCCGAAAGGCCAAGAAGACCATGTCCTATACTTATTCAATAGTTTTTGTGTTTTATTTATTTTAAATGTTCATGTCTCTAATTAATATTTTTATTGATCCTTTTTAATTTAATTTTAATTATTTTTGTAAGTGTTATTGTGTCCCAACCAAAAGTCTGATAATTTAGTAAATTTTACATAATAATTTTACATTGTACCCCAATATTTCCATATTACCCTGCACCTAACGGACGTGTTGATTTCTCCAAAACAAACCAACTCTACAGTTTGCGCAGAAAAGGTTAAAATTTTACTGGATCAGATTTATTAATAGGAAATATAAACTAATTCTTTACATATTAATTACCCTCTGTATCCATTTTTTATTATTTATTTTTAATTTGGCCCACTTTTCCATTTATTGTCGATGAAATGTAAAGCTCCCCCTGTTATATCAATAACAAATTACAATCACCATGAAAATGTCTACAAAGGGTCTTACAGTCAAGATGTTCCTAAGAACCAATACTTATAGTAAAATTGAATCTTTTTTATTCACTAAGTGATGGTGCAGCCTTTTCATACTTATAAATAAAACCACACATTCCCGTTCCGTGCCGGTGCTGATGATTATTTATCTGAAAGAGATTTCATTATTTAGTTTAAATGTTTTCATATCTATTAATTACATTTTGGATTAGAAAATGTGCAATATGATTTCTCGGTTCGATCACAAAATAAAAATGTGTTAATAGTCGGGAAATATTTGTACGTAATAGCTGGCGTTTCTAAATTTTCCAAAGATGAATACAATAGGTGGTGCCCAGGAACCAAAACCAATAACATTGAACTTGCCTAGCAATAGAACGCGATATCTGCGCGTCGCTGCATATTGAATAATAACGCGCCTAATAGTGGGTCAACATTGTTGTCTGCACGCTGCCCCGCCTCTGTTAAGGTCAGTATAGACTAGAATATTTACTAGTAACAAAATATCGAGCATTCACCGTTTTTAGGCTTCCGTAGCTCAAAAGAAAAAATGGAACCCTTCTAAGACCACTTTGTTGTCCGTCTGTATATCCGCCCGTCAAGGCCCTTTTTCTCAGGAATATGTGGAGTTATCAAATTAATATCAAATACTCAGGGCTGCAATCCCTTGAAGCAGTGAAAAAATCAAACTTCTAAGTCAACGCAATCACAGAATACGGGCGTTTATGTTCCGTTCATGCCGCATTTGACACTCGCAGAGGAATCAAAACCTATACTCCTCCCGGGTACTTTCCGTTGATCTAGAATCATGAAATTTGGCAAGAAGCAATGTCATGTAGCACAAGTAAAGGAAACAATCCGAAAACCGTTAATTTGTAGTTACATACCCACAAATTTGTACGGAACCCTCGGTGCGCGAGTCCGACTCGCACAATGCCGATTTTTTTAATTTTAGTAAACGGCACTTTGGACATAGCGCTCAATGTTTTGTTACAACCTGATTTTCAAAACTAACTTGTGTCTCATTAGCGACAGTATAGCTCTTAGAGGAGTTGATGGACGCTAATGAAGGTGGCAAGCTCCTAACCAAATTCTGGGCTGAATGTATATAGATTGTCATCGACACGCTAAGTAGAACAAGAAGCACACACTTTATTATCACTATCACTTTTTCATTCTGTTGATCACCAGAAAACGATTAAGGGCAAATATTTCAATCGACAGATAATTTTTATTCGTAGCACAAAATTGACGTCTGACAGATTGTTGAAAAAGTGTCAAAAATTCAAAATTATTCTTCCGATAAAATTATCCTGCGTTAAAAAATCAGCCCTTAATATACTATATTTATTCATCGATTTTAACAAAAGTCTGGGACAATTTTTAAATTCAACCAAAACGTCAAACGTCTGGCATCTTTTTCCTCGCCGAAATGTATTCTCCGTTTGGAAGGTTGTTCTGTGAACTTATATTTGTCATTGAACAAAGTGAAACCATAGTTGTCGACATAGCTCACAGAATAAGCAAGCTGAAGTTTCAATGGGCCGGCCATATTAGCCGTAGAACCGATGACCGTTGGGGTAGACGTGTTCTTGAGTAATGTAATGTAATTATACATGCAACTTTGATAATATTTGACATTTTTGTATTAATATGACACATTGTTGCTGTATTTCAAACGATTTGACATCTATTGTAATTTAAACGATTTCACATTTCTGAATTATTATGAAATTTTTATTGTAGTTCAGACGATTGGACATTAATTTGTATTTTGTATTATCATCATTTCTTAATTGTTACTTAAAATTATAATACGATTTGCATGCCCATGTGACGGTAGAACATGGAGCACTATTATAAAAATAAAACATCTATATGTATACTAATTATATGTTTGCAAATGAATAAATGATTTGATTTGATTTGCTTTGAGTGGGACCGCGAATCGGTAAACATAAGATGGGACGCCCTCAGGCTAGGCGGAGCGACGATCTTCCCAGGATGGGACGCAGCAGAGGCCTATGTCCAGCAGTGGACTGCTAGAGGCTGAACTAAGTCTGATTGAACTAAGTCACGTGACATAATAATTATCGACAATATGTACAAAGAGTATGTAATACACATTTATAGAAAGTAATCAAGTCGAAGGTGTGTACGGATGACTATTTTAGCGTCTAGAAATAATGGGGTGGAGAAAAAGCCTTCGGCGTAGTTTTGCGATTCATTATCTTTTCATAAAATATTTATTTACATACATAATTATAAAGTGATCTATCTATAAAAATACTAATTTGGAGTACCTATTTTTTTCATAATAAAACCGGCCAAATGCGTGTCGGACCACGCACAATGAAGGGTTCCTTAGTTGGAAAATTTTTCCCAAGAACAAACTCAACATTGTAGTTGAAAAACATGTTCCCCCATACATTTCAGCTGCAAATGTACATAAGTTGCTCGACTATTACTCGGTAACTTGTAAGCCTTCTTAGGTCTGTGTTAGTATTCCTTTTAACTGCGTCATATATACTACTGCCGTGAATTTTTTCACATATCTAGAAACAATTATTTAGCTGGCAGAGACACTTGACTCTAACAAAAATTAGCATTTCAAAGCTTAAATACTCGCTATCCCAAAATCGAAAAAATCCACAAATCGCAATCTTTTTGAACGGCCTTACCAAAGAGAGCACACACCATAGAAAAAAAACCCTATTTTACGTGTATGGGAGGTACCCTAAAAAGCTATAATTAAAATTTTATTATACCACTTTGTCAGTGTGATTAATATAATAATATAACCCATGCCAGCTAATTACACTAAGCTTCCTAGTACTAAGAGTCTCTGTGCTAAGCCGCGGTCAGACAGACAGACGGACGGACATGGCGAAACTATAAGCCTTATACAACAAACGCCTATAAGCCTTAAACAAACGGAAATTATTACAATATAAATCTAAAATAAGATAATTATATAATTATAATGGTAACATCCATTTCCCCTTAACTGAGTGATTGTATGAATTTTATTCATACAACAACATCACTAAACCAACGTGCAGCCATTGTTGCTAATCTTCACCAGGCACCGCCTCTTGTCTATTTCGTAGCCAACTAGCTTAATTAGCCTTTCAGTTAACAGGCTAACCTTTTTACTAAACGGCGCCGCTAGCGGCTTGAATTAAATTCAGCCGATGCGTCTAATACTAAATTAAATGAACTGGCTGGCTTCTGCTTAGACCATTTATGCAATAGGGTGACCATGTGACGAAAAGATGAAATATCTGACTTTAGTATTTGTTTATGGCACTGATTTAAAGGGGCAGTTACTTATTCAAGTTTTGGTTTATTAAACATTATGTTAAAAAAAAAATGTTACAAAGTTACACAATCCATGTTTATTAGCAACTTCGACAGCAAAAACTAAGCAGTAAACAAAATAAAGATTAATCATAACAAATATTTATATGGGTAATTTTTCTGTAGTCCATGGTAGTCCTTCCGGACCTAAATTTAAATATGTGGGCTTAGCAAGTAGTTACACGTTATGGATCCAAGACATTTCTCTAGCTGTTTGATTGATGGCTGAATATCATTGAGGCCGCTAGTTGAACGGCGCCGTTTAGTAAAAAGGCTAGACTATTAACTGAAATGCTAATTAAGCTAGTTGGCTGCGACTTATAGAATATGTAATAAGTCCTTAGTACGTAGAAGTAACCCTGTGTACAACATAATCTAAGGGACAGGGCATAGTCAACTTTGCACAGTCGGTCGATTGGCAACGTCAATTTGTTTCATTTTATATTTTAAGTTTTCATTATTTCAACTTAGCATTTTTGACTTTACCAAACACGAATGCATTTTAATTTAATCAATCGTTAATTAACTGTAGGTGGAACAATTTTATTATTACCTGTAAGCATTAATTCTGCAGATCTGGCACGCCTTCGGGAGTTCGTACCGTGGTCAAGTCTATCAACACCGAAGGCTCGGGCACTTCTACCGGGGGGTGCAGACACATAAGCTCCAGGGAATTAAGCGGCATATACGATGGGGGGAAAAGAGGCATATGTAATGGGGGGTAAACTGGCATAGGCGTCGAATGCGCCGCAGGCGGGAAGAATAGCGAGGGAAATTGCGTGTGGACCGGCTCGAGAAAAGGCGCGTAGACCGGAAGGGGTAAAGTCGGGTGGACCGATGGGAGCAAAAGAGAGTCTAACAGGCTGGAGACTGGTGTAGGGACCAAAGGAATAGGGCGCAATGGCAGGTGCGCTGGACGGGGCTCGTAAGGCCTCGTGGTAACTCGTGCCCTCTCCGATCGTGCGCGTCTTGACCTGGCGGAGCGCGCGGCTCGTGACTCAACGGAGAGTGCGGGAGTTGGCTGGACAGAGCGCGCGGCTCGTGACTCAAGGGAGCGCGCGGCTCGTGACTCAACGGAGCGCGCGGCTTGTGACTCAATGGAGCGTGCGGGAGTTGGCCAATTCACCAGGGGGGGAAATGGTATATGCCCCGGGGTTTCTACTAGCATCTGCGACGAATGCCCCCACATAGGCACGTTGACCAGTCTTGAATCGACGGAGCGCGCAGGAGGTGCCTCGAAGAAGCGCGCTAAAGGTGACTCGACGAAGTGCCCAGGAGGTGACACGACCGCGGCTGCTGCACAATCAAATAAAAAACATGTTCTACATTAGATAAGCGTCAAACTTTATGGCGGCTCTGAAGTGCTACTCGATGCGCAGTAAGCCACATCTCACCGCCGCTGTCACATGTCAATCTGTTATTGCGCAGCTGCTCGCCTTGAGTTCAGACCCGCCATAAAGGTCGCATCGAGCTGCACCGTGAATTTTTTGGAGCTAGTGCGGTTGCAATGAAACCAGACCATGGTCTGCCAACGATATCGTGATATATTTAGAAACATAATACAAGGTGTAATTTAAATATCTAAAAACCTAAAAAGGAATAATTGTATTCATCATTATAAACCACTTTTACTATTGGAAATCGCGAAACAAAATCAGCTCATTTGACACACATTAATTATTCATTTATTTTTAAAAAAATCGCCTCTTTTTTTCGCATATATACTAGTTTGTCAAACGGTTAATTCAAAAGTTTTAGGTTGATGTCAACTCTAATACGCTAAGTTATTTTGATCTCTGTTATCAAGTACTTAATTAAATACAGTTTTCCGTTTTAAGCCGTTGGTCCCGGCTGTCAGTCATAGATCTTTGACAGTTAGCTGGGTTGTGGAGGTCGCTCCATGTAAAATACTGGTATTCAGGTATATCCGGTTAGACTGGAAGCCGATTCCAACATAGTTAAGAAAACGATAGGTAGATGATAATGAGTCCTGCACCCTAATTGCGTAACACACGATCAATCGGAATCTGAATCATTTTGAAGAAAATTGCTAATCCATTGCTTCATAAGTTCGAAAAATTTGTCTGCTCAACACGTAAATAACGCAATGAATGTTGTTGAACTGTCAAAATGAAACCGATTCGGATTGATCGTGTGTTACGCAATTAGGATGCTGACTTGATAAAGGAAAGAGTTTTAAAACTGACGTAGATATAAAACACTTGAAGGTACAATAACTCAGTTTCAGGTTTACAGTTAATTAAATGAGGTACGACCAGCCAATGTATTCTGTAAAAATGTCAGCACGAAAACTTAGCCGGCGGTGCTATTCTGTGCCCAGGGATCACCGTTATAACTTAGGTGAAGTGGGCTTAAAGCGAACTGTCATTCCACCTGTACTTATGAGGTGACAAAGATGAATGTTGAAGATGGCCCACGGTATGGTTGCACTGTTGCACCCTTAAGAAGAAATAAGCCTAAGATTTCTTGATCATTTGTCTCGCAAGTTATAATAGTTTTAATGTGCTCATTATTTATTATTTTTGGCCAGCTGTATCTTGTTTTGTTTTATACAAATAATTTAACTCCTCTACTTTAAGATTGTTCACCTCGTAGGTAAATAAGAAAAATGCTGTATTTACCAAGAACTGTTTGGTCTTTATTTTCTGTTGCTTTCTGTAATTTTTGTAGTGTATACGAACGTTGGTAAATCTAAATAAATAAATAGCCAGTGCACCGGTGTACATTATAACATGCAAAGAGTAAATACCTACGCTGATAATATGGCACGTGTAGAAACTGCTGCTGTGCAGAGCCGCTGCGGCGCGTCATCAGTTACTCAACGCGCGGGTACTGTTAAAATGTTTGACAGTTTAGTGAGCAAAACAGTTACTCTAGCATTTAATTTCTGGTATTAATAATTATTTAGCCGCCTATAAATTCGACTTTCGCAACAGTGTAAGAGGTCATATTACGCAAAGCAACAAGAAATAAAATCAGAATTTTGCATACCTTTATAAATTATTTCTAAGATTTTGATGTTAATAATTTGGCCTTTAAATTCTGGATAAATATGTACTTAATAAACCTATTTTTATACGTCCTAAATCTTTGGTTTGTTTGTTATACCTTAAAATGGTAAGCTTCGATAGCCTTTGGTCATTTATAACTTAATATGTTATAGATTTAAATAATAAGGTATTCCTCCATATAACAGGATTCACAGAAGGCATTTAAACTTTACTTTGAAGTAAAGTTAGCGCTTCTAACCAATACGCACCGTTGCTTTTCACACGTTATAGTATTAAAAATGAGAAAGAAATCAGCATTTATCGCAAATATTGGCCTAATTAATTCGCATTGATTTAAAAAATTACCTACCCCAACGTTAATAAAAACAACTTTAAGCGACCAGGCACAGCAATTATTTGTTAGTCTAACCCAAGTGCCACGAAACGAACGCTCGTAGCGTTTCCGCTCTTTGCTGTCGAACTCCTCGTCGAACGTCAAAAACAAAATGCATTAAAAACATACAAATCGGTCATTTCATTTTGTTTTAGACACTTGTAGTATAGAAACCTCTCAAGGAGAAACAAGATTTTCGTCTCCCATAGGTAACATGTCGTCTAGGCGCTTTCGCTATTGGCAATACGATATTATTGGCGATACCAATCAGCAATAATCAGTGGCCTACCTTAGAAAAAAATCCTTTCGCAAAAATCCGCAAATAACTTGGTAAAGTGCTAACAATAATTTATAGGTAATCACGTACCCTCATCAGCCGTTTCTTGGGGGATGCTCCAGTTGTGTTCTTGCGTGATGAACGGCGACGGATCCCAGCTTAATATATCCGGCACATACTGCATGTGGTCGTAGAAACTGATATCAGACCAATCTTGTAGGTCGGTAGGTAGCGGCGGGCGTAGCTGCGACGATCTGTCAGTTGTCCTGAATTCGACCGGTCCGTCTGCACCTGAAAAAATAAATTGGATACTAGGGACTCTATGTATGCTATGTACCTACCTTCTACATTATAGTACGACACAACTTATAGATTCCATCGCTACTTAGGTCCACCCGCTTATTTTCGAGCAACTAAACTTTATTATAAACTAGCTGCACCCCGCGATTTCACCCGCATAAGTTTTGATCGCGTGGGAATATCGGGATAAAAAGTAATCCTAAGTGTTAAACCTGGTTATAAACTATCTGTGTGCCAAATTTCGTCCTAATCCGTATAGTAGTTTTTGCGTGAAAGAGTAACAAACATCCATCCATCCAAACTTTCACATTTATAATGTTAGTAGGATTATTAACTCTGTCAATGCCTGCCCGACTTCGGAAAGACTAACCCTGTTATACCAATTTTACCACCTGTGTGTGCTACACTGTCTATACTTCACTATTGGCATAATAGGATAGCAGGGACTACCAACATGGCGTCCACGGACCCCTGTGGGTGTGTTGGGGGGTTTGGCAGCATGAACCAAAGTGTACTTGAGTTTTTTTTTTTAATAAATACCTGCCAGAAAATAAAGACGATATTTATTTTCAAGCAGTCTGTGACGACTTCTTCATTTTTGAAAGGAGAGTATATTTAAGTTTATAGGTATAGTTAAGTTAACTTAACTAGAATACTCTCCCAAATCTAAAGTCTCTTCTCAAATCTAATGATCTATAGCTACATGCCATCATTTAAATTCTAGATTGAAATGCTATACTTTCTAGCTAGACTATCAGCACTAAAGTTAGAGTAACAAAGAGAAGCTTATTTTTAGTCTAGTTTAATTATGAATAGGTTTTATTGGCAGAAACTACTAAATATTTCGTAAAAACCTAGTACAACAAATATTTTACTCGAATGCAAGCCATATTGTCAAGTTTAACTTTTTTTTAACACACATAATTATATTGATTCTATATCGACGCCCCCAAGCAATAAGTCGGTAATGTGCTATTATGGAATTTTGAATTATTATGGCACCTCTGATTTGGGATACATCTTAGTAATTTATGTCACATTTTACATATATTTACGAAGATACCATGTAAGGGCCGATTCACACCGGAACGGCAGCGGCGAAATAATTTTAAACTTTAACTACATAACTAAAAGACCAGTAACGCTTGAAAAGGTCGCGCGGCCGCGCGCGTCTGCCCGCGGCCGCTTGCGGCGACACGAACATCATATGGTGCATTCTGGCGTCGCTGCCGGCTGCTGCCGTTCCGGTGTGAATCGGCCAAAAACACTTTTATAGTAGGGAAATTAAAAAACAAAATTATGACGAGAATTTGTTGTCCCAATCATAAAGAATAGGACTGGTGACGTCTCCGACGGCAGCAATTATAGGCCCAGGTCACTTGCCACTGTACTAGCTAAAGTAATGGACAGTCTGTTAGATAAAAGGTTAAAACTAGAGGACGCGCAGCTCTGGTTCAGGCCTGGATTTTCCACTGAAAGCGCAATATTGAGTCTTAAGCAGACTGTCCAATATTATACTGACAGAAGCACGCCTGTGTACGCGTGTTTTCTCGACCTCTCTAAAGCTTTCGCCCTCGTCTCATATGACATACTATGGAAAAAGCTTGGGAAAGCGTGCGTACCAGCTGAAATTATAGGTATTTTCCAGTACTGGTACGGTAATCAAGTGAATTATGCTAAGTGGAATAATTCACTTTCTGCTGCGTATGGGTTGGATGTTGGATTGTGGGGTGAGGCAGGGGGGGCTGACCTCGCCTAAGCTTTTCAACCTTTACGTCAATGAGCTGATCGCTGGACTCAGCAGCAAACGGATCGGATGTTGGATTGACAACGTTTGCATCAATAACCTCAGCTACGTGGATGATATGGTGCTGCAGGGTCCAACGGCCGTCTCTAAAGGGGAGCTTTTGGAATGTTGTGAAAGGTACGTTGCTAGCCACGGTCTAGTTTATAACTGTAAAAAGAGCCTTTTCATGATCTTTAAGGCGGGGTAGGAAGCAGTCATATGAGCCAGTTATCACCCTCAATGGCCAGCCCTTACCGTAGCGTTGTGAGGGTCTCAACGGCAAATAGTCGACTGATAATTAGTAAGTTGTAAGTCATATCACTATAATTATGGCACAACACTAATTTTCTAAGAATACTCAGTCATTTTAACATCCGCTTGCATAGCAAGCGGGGGTGATTCCCTGATCCTCAAGATACTGGTACCCCAAATCTACACTGTAATGGCTAGGGCTTTGCAGGGAGCCTGCGCAGGCCGCTAACAAATTGGGTAGATAGAGAAACACTAGTTAAGGTTCATAGGATTAATACATTACTAAATTACATAATAGTAGACTAGGTCGCGGGTAGGACACACTATACTTAGTACTGAGCTCAAGCACACCGGTAAGGTTGGAAAGGTACCGTCCTTTGGTCTCCGGGATGCAGGCGCGGCGTAGTTCAGCCACGCATGTAGTGCGCAGTTCAGCCACGCATGCAGCGCGCAGTAGGTAAGCGCACCGCATGCCGGCCACGTATTTAGTGATGCAGGCGCGGCCGCGGCGCGTCAGCAGGCCGCCGGTAACGCGCAAATAGGCGTGCGTGCAGTACGCAGTTCACCCACGCATGTAGTGCGCTGTTCAGCCACGCGTGGGGTACGCAGTTATTGAGCTGCCCTGTCCTCAGCCTGGACGTAGAACCCCTAGATTTGGGGTACCAGTATCTTGAGGATCAGGGAATCACCCCCGCTTGCTATGCAAGCGGATTTTAAAATGACAGAGTGTTCTTAGAAAATTAGTGTTGTGCCATAATTATAGTGATGTAACTTACAAGTTACTAATTATCAGTCGACTTTTTTTGGTTGAGACCCTCACAACGCTACATTACAAAGAATGAAACAAACTAGATACCTAAGACATAACGTAACGGAGGACCTTAAAGATCATGAAGATATCGAACGCGAGCACAGGATTCTTGCTGCTAGAAGCAATATGCTTTTTTTTTTTTTAGCGGAAACCCTTTCGGACGATCCCGCTACCCCGGCAGGCTTCGGCCCTGTCAGGCCCCGTCAACTACGCTGACATCTCTTTGAGGCGCGCGTGGAACACATACGCGCCGTCCGGCACGGGCCTGGTCATGATCGGACGGAGAGCTACCCATTGCTCTCCGCCCGCAGGCCCGCGCCTACGGTGGCCGGGAGTCGTCACGCGGCTCCCGACGCCCGGAGCGTCTCCCTCGGCGGCTGAGGCGTGAGGATCTCTCCCTCGCCCATCCCGCCACCTCCTTCGCTAGCATGACTGCTTCGCAGAAGGAGGTGACCGCCTCCCACTCCCTCTCGCCCCGGACCATGGCTTGAACCAGGGCCGGACGCGAGAGGTCGCCGGTATATGCTGGTTCGCAGGATTGCGTGCTGTAGTAAGGAGGTTAAAATTACTTTGTTTAAGGCTTACTGCCAGACCTTCTACACAAGCAGCGTGTGGGCCAGCTACTTGCGGAAAACAATGGACGCCCTGAGAGTCCAATATAATAACAGCTTCAGAATGCTTTTGGGGCTGCCGCGCTGTTGTAGTGCCTCCGGCATGTTATGTATGTAGGTAACAGACTAAGATAGCTTTTAAGGTTTTTGTACCTAACTCACTAACATAATATGTACCATTGTTGTCTATTAAATATATTAATTTAATTTAGAGCTGATTTTTCAATCATCTGATAACTTTATTCGAGGAATAATTTTGAAATTTTGACAGTTATTTCAAACAAATACTGTCAAACATAAATTTTATTCCTTTCTTTTATTCCTCCGATAAAAGTTATCTGGCTATAGAAAAATCAGCCCTTAATTTAAAAAAGTGTTTTAAGTATTTAATTTTGATAAGTTGCTATTACCGACTTATTGGCGTAAACTTAATTATTATAGTACAGTTCTTTGGTAAACGCAAGCACGTTGTTAATGTCAAATTATTTTGAGTAAGCTCAAACCGTAATGGGAACTAACAAGGTTTTTAATGTAAATTTTGACGCGTATTGCAAACGCGTCAAAATACACGTCTGGTCCCGTTTTCAACAAATGTTTTGTAACGATACTGTTACTGTGTCAATTTAATATAACCACAATAATACCGTAATAACAAATTACGTATCGTCTTTAAGATAATAAATAACGTTGGAAAACTCCATATTGTAATTTTACGTAGCAATATTTTGAACAAATTTACTGCAATTTAAATGTTTTTTAATGAAACAATAAACCTATAATATGATGCGTTATCTCCCTCTTGATTATTTAACCTATCAGAAATAGGCGTAGAATCCGTGTAGAATCGCAACCCTCTATAATATTAAGTCCTTCCCTATGAAATTCCTTATTTGTGATAGGTACTGGCTATAATGTGAAGAGCGATATCTTTCATTCTATTTAGAATTCCAAATTTAAGTTAATTTTATAATATAGTACTTGTATCACATATTGTTTTTAAAAATTAGTCGTTCTTTTGTTTTCCAGCCGTTCGATGTTTTTTTCATATCGGTGTTTCTGTCGCTCTTGAGTAAATAATGAGTGAATAAAGATGAGTTGACTAAATAATTAATTTAATTATTTTTCCTTTGTCAACTGATCCCACTTTAAAAAAAGATTATTATTTATATATGTATAAATATTACACACACGTGTGTAAGGTTACAGTTTGTAACGTCGTTGTCAAAGCTGTCATAATAAAATATATTATTAATAAAATACAATAAATTCTATAGTTAAACTGGGTTATAAGTACTCGTATATTGTTATAGGAAAAGATGATATCAATCAATGTGGGCGCAATTCCCAACCCTTGGATGTCACTAAATCGTCGTAGTCTTATGTTAAAGTTGGAGCTGTGTGTGTGATAAAACGTGTCGTGAGGAATAATCACATCAGCGCCTAACGGTAACAGAAAGCTTGTTCTGACCTGGAGGAATGAATGAAAATAACTGTGAGTATGTACATTATGTTACAACAGACACAACGCAATATTAACAACGTGTATGGACATGGTACCGCATGTGGACGCATGGTCCGTTTTTGGTTTGATCGCTTCCGTTCTGGAAATTTTGATCTCAACAATGAACCCCGTGGCTGACCGGAGCCGACAGTCGATAAAGATGAATTGAACTCCATGGTAGAAGCAGATTCATCTCAAACCACTTTGGAACTTGCAGCAGCCTTCACCGTAAGTGATAAATCGATATTGTTTCATTTATTTATTTCAAATTGGAAAGATAAAAAAGCTCGGAAATTGGGTACCGTATGAATTCACTGAACAACAACAACAAAATCTCGTCGAAGCACCTCACAACGGACCGTCTCAAAACTACAGGAGGTACGACTGAAAACTCTTCGTCACCCACCAAACTCACCAGACCTTGCTCCAAGTAATGTTCATTTTTATTCAGAATTTGGATAACTCTATACAGGGGAAACATTTCACCCCAACGAGGCGGTGAAAAACGCCTCTAAAGAGTTCATCGATTGCCGTTCCCAGAATTTTTATAGCATATCTATCAACCAGCTTCCACTAAAAGGGCAAAAGTACGTCTTCCCTAATGGCCAATACTTTCATTAAAAATACAAAATTTTCTTAAAAAAAAAAAAAAATCTATGTAAAACCGCTAATTCATAGGTAAGGACCTAATAAATTATCGAATTACCTATAGTAAATTAAATATTTTTTTATTTGGTATTGTGTAATGACATACCTCAATTCAATTTAATTACTAACAATAACACTTGGCGTAACGTACTTATTATACCAAAATTTTATTACTTAATTAAGACTGTATCTGCGTTATTGTATATTGTTTATTACTGTTAAATGTAATCATAACGACATCCAGACATATTATTTGTCTGAAATTGAAGTTTACTGTGCGTGATTTTTATTTTAGTTTATTTATTTATTTAATATTTAAAACCAAAATACATAACATAAAAAATGCATCAAACACTACAAAATATATAATGGACGGCCTTATCGCTTTCTTCGATCTCTTCCAGGCAACCTTGGAATGGACAATGATTTTCCTGGACATAAAATTTATTTTTATTTTATTGTGTTTAGACAAGTTTATTTAATGTTTACTTACTCAACAGCAAATCAACATTGTGCAGTGCCCTGACAGGGTACAAGTACAAAAAAGCATGTACGACAAGTTCATTGTAAAATGTGTATGTGCATGAGAGCAAATACATAAATCAATCCTAGATATAATAATCCTATAATAAAGTCCAAGGCCTACCGAAGTACCTACCGAAGTGTTATTAGCCCAGTAATAGTTAGGTTTAGTTTCAGGTATTTGGCTATAAATAGCCCCAATAGAATCGATACAAAACAAGGCCACAAGAATGAAATGCCACATTTGTAAATATCGTGAAGGGGAAACGATTCAATTCACAGCAAACAGGAGATAGAAAAATTGGTTTTCTGATATACTCGTATGTACATAAGAAGGTATTTATAGGTTAATATATACATATATATATACGTATAAGCACGACAGGATCAGCATCGCCTCAACTCGAGCCGTTCAGGATTATTTCTATGAAACTCCATACTACGTATCGGTAACGTCTCGGCTCGGGATCATCGTATTAATTCCTGTATTTTTAGGAACGTTTTCATTCTAATCTGTCTCAATCTGTCAAAAATACCTCTAATTTCCCTACATTTTTGACAAGTTTGTGACATTGATTGTCGCTGAGATGCGATTGCGACTAGATTTTGAACGTTTTTAATTACGAGAATTGGCTTCCTGATGGTTTTCGTGGTAAACACCGAGCTTACGGAGAGCCGACCGCGAAGCGCGTGCCGCGCTGTCGCCCCGCCTCCCACCGCGATGCAGCTGCCCGCCCAGCGAGCCAGCCGAAACCGGGGTGGACGGCCCGTCGGCAGCGGGGTGACGACGCCTTGGAGGTGTTGAACCGATACGGTACCGCTTACGTTGGGTTGACGACGCCTGTTCGACTACGAGCCAATAAAGTGAGGTGCATTGCTCATACGTGTGCGTTGTCCTTACAGCTCAATTAGTAACAAAATAAACTATTCATTTCTATATTATTATAAAACGTAAACGTTCGTACCAAATTTAAGGGGTGCAGTATGCTCAATTTTATCAATAAAATACTTTTTATGTTTAGGTAAGTAGGCACTAGAGGCCAGCCAAGCGTCCAAACGCTACTTTATCTACATAACTATAGGATAGTTAATAAAATATACTGAGGAGTAAATATGCGAAAAGATTACCCAATGATAATTTCAAATACTAATAGAAGTTATGTTTGTGCAACATTGTTGCACAAACATAACTTCTAAATGTTCTAAATGTTCTAACTTCTAAGTAATCTAAATGGTGATAAGGTTGGAGTTAGACCACAGAGCTAAATCTATAGCAATAGAACTCGGAAGGAGGAAGGAGCTAAGTCTATATCATTAGAACTCGCTAATAGGTACTTAGTGCACGAAATTAAGCAAATATAAACTATTATGAATGTATGTAATGTGGAAGTTAATTTAACCATTTATAATACATATTATCTAATATGTACAAACTTCTAATACTAAATAAACTACAAATTATTAAAATAAAAATATAATATCCTAATCTAACTAAGTATAACTATTAAAAAACTAAAATATTACTTCGAAATATCTCTCCACATCGGGTCGTTCGGGCCTCGCGACTCGCGAGGCCCGAACGACTCCGAGCGAGTCCGGACTCGCTCGGAGTCGTTCGGGTTAGCGATGTGCGAATCAACTCGGTCTATCGAACGCACACCGCACACCGCATGTCGTGCGTGGGGGCTTACAAGTTTATGACTCGAGTCAGGATCGGAAACGGAATTGCGCGAATGAAAAATAGCGGTGAAAGTTTATTTTGAATTTTTATTGACATTTTGTTGTTTTATTAGTTGGCCGTTGGGGACCCGCGCGCGCGCCTTGTTGCTTAGTCATTAATATCTGTACGTGTACTTACTTTAATAATTAAATTGTCGTGAAGCGACAAGTAAAACTGAACTTATAAAAACCAAAGGTAAAATGAAATTAAAGAAAGGGAGGTAGAAAACAATTAAAGGTATATTTATAACAAATTTAAGATGGAGATGGACTGTGTACTGATTGTGGATAAAACGTGTCGTAAGAAATAATCAGATCAGCGCCTAACGGTAACAGAATGTGTGTTCTGACCTGGAGGAATGAATGAAGATAACTGTGAGTATGTACATTGTGTTACATTTTCCCCCCGACCCTAGAAAATTTTCGACTCAGAGAAAATTTTGATGTAGCTTTCCGAAGGAAACTGTAAAACACAACTTCGCAGATTCATAACTAACATTCACCCAATCATACTATCTCTTTTAAGCGATCTCCTGCATTCCGATAAGGGTGGAGTTCACATTCAATGACTGCCACTCTAGAAGGGTGTTTTATAAACGACGTTAAGGCTTATTTAAGGAGTTGACGGCCGCTCCAGACATGGAAAAAAAAAAGAAAAGGTATTACTTTATACACATTAAGTAGAGGAAATTAAGCTCATATAAGAGCGATAGAGTTAAGTAGTAGTAAATAGATACATTTGCACATTTGGCTTAGGCTTATTTAGTAAATCACCGACCGCTCCTGCAAGGGCTTATTTAAAGAGTTGCAACCGCTCTTAAGAATACATATATGAATATATACAATAGTTAAATAAGTTTAGATTGCAAAGCTTAGATTACCAATGATTTAGAGCCAATTGATAAAGCCTATCCAGTGATCAATGTAGTAGAGCATGATGATCATTATAACTATGGCTGTAGAGCCCGTAGTTATAGAAGAGTAAAAGATGGATGGAGTAGGCCATCATCTTTTAAAACCGTTTGGATTTTCCAAATAGTTGAAGTTGTGCTTAAGAGCACGAGTTAAATAAGTATTTACTAACATAATAGAATAAAGATATGATAATGTAGTGAGTGATGTTTATATACAATATATACATAATTAGGTGTTTTCAAAGAATTTAGCATTTTATATCTTTAATGTGCCATTTGCCTGTGATACCATCAGAATCTTCAAGTGTGTATACTAATGGTGAAAGTTTAGTTAAAACTTTGCATTTAATAAATTTAGGGGCTAGTTTAGCGCTAAAGTAAGAACCAGCATTGCTTAATGCATAATTCTTAAGCCATACCGTATCACCGACATTAAATTCTTTGAAAGACCGTCGCAGATTATAGCGAGCACTGTTTTTAAGGTGAGCGATGTGTAAATTAGTCTGAACTTTGTGAAAAATAGACGTGAGGAAACCCGCATTAGTCGCGTAAATATCGCGAGGCATAAAGATCAATTCTTCGAGGTTCTGACTGGGAGAGTATAGCGAACCGCAAGGAATTGTTTCCCTTCCAAAGACTAGAAAGGATGGAGTATATCCTGATACAACGTTAGTAGTACTGTTCATAGAGAATTGAATTTTAGAGAGATGCCTGCCCAGACTTTGATCTTCCCTTTTCAGTACATTGTGATGCATCTAACTACGGTATTAGCACTATGCTCACTCAACATCATGATGATAAAGAATTTGTGATTGCCTACATGAGCAAGGCCCTCAATAAGAATCAACAAAACTACTCAACTACTGAAAGAGAAACACTTGCCGTAATAACTGCCTTAGAACACTGGCGTTGTTATCTTGATAATGGCAAAGAATTCACAATTTACACTGACCACGCTGCACTCAAATGGTTCCAGAATTTATCCAATCCTTCTGGAAGACTAGCACGTTGGACTTTACGCTTATCCTGCTTCAACTTCGTCCTAAAACATAAGAAAGGAAAAGATAATGTAGTTCCAGACCTTCTATCAAGAGACAAGTCTCAAGAACTTCCTAAGGTACAGGAAAATACACCACAAGGTGTACATCCAATCTCAATGGATGATCCTAATAGAGAACTTGAACACTACAATAAAATATTTCTGGGCTGTTCAAATAACCCTGACTCCTACCCAAATCATACCATCAGAGAGAACAAACTTTATCGTTGCATTCACACGCCTGATCGTCTGAATGATGATTTCAAATGGAAAAAAGTTCCACTACCTCGAGAAAGACGTACATTAATCGAAGCAAATCATGGCTCTAGCCAAGAACTTCATCTGGGAATTTTTAAAACATATAAAAAATATCTTTATTATACTATTGGCCTGGCATGTTTAAAGATGTTGCTAACATAATTTCACACTGTGAAACCTGCCTTGCTTATAAACATCCTAATCATTCTCCTTATGGCCTCATGGGCAAACCTAAGATTTGTTCTAGACCTTTTCAAACTATATCTCTAGACCTAATGGGTCCACTTCCTATGACAGAAAACGTAATAGATTCATATTAGTAATTAATTGCATCTTTACTAAATATGATTTAATTTTCCCTCTCAAACAGTCAAACAGCATATAATATAATTAATGTTCTGGAAAATTCTGTTTTCCTAGTTCATGGAGTTCCACAGACTTGTATAATGGATAATGGCCCACAGTTCCAATCTCGCGAATTTCACTCTTTCCTCAATAGATACAAAGTCCCTTTCATATTCCACTCGGCCTACTATTGTCCGCAATTCAACCCAACAGAAATTTATAATAAAACAATAATTACGGCTTTAGCTTCGCTAGTAGAAGACGACCAAAGATACATACCCACAATTATCTTCATTCATTCCTCCAGGTCAGAACACACATTCTGTTACCGTTAGGCGCTGATCTGATTATTTCTTACGACACGTTTTACCCACAATCAGTACACAGTCCATCTCCATCTTAAATTTGTTATAAATATACCTTTAATTGTTTTCTACCTCCCTTTCTTTAATTTCATTTTACCTTTGGTTTTTATAAGTTCAGTTTTACTTGTCGCTACACGACAAAATATTTTTAATTGCAAATACCTGATACAACTTCTTTCGTAACATATTAAAACCTGATCAGTGATCCAATGCTACATTGTTATAGCCTTGTATCACCTTGTATTTAGCGTAGCGGCTCCGGCTACTAAAACAGAAACTTTCTTTGTTTGTAGTCGATTCGCAATTCGAAGTTTCGAGTAGCGAATGGACTCGAGTAGCCATATCACACCGACAATTCAACATCATTATTATTACCTATACCTCGAACGAGCTGACTCGAGCTCCCCGAATCCCCTCTTTCTCCCTACAGGAGACACCGAGTCGAGTCAACTCGAGTAACTCGAGTCAAAAAAAATCCAACTCGTCACATCGCTAGTATTTATGAGACCATGAAGATATAACACTATGAAGTCCTATTCGAAAACAAAATGCTAACTACTGACAAGTAGTCTAAGTAGGTAATTTTTAACTTGCTCTGAATGCTTTTTTTTTTCTTCAAAAAAACGAAATCATTTTTCCAAATTAGTCCTACGTAATAGGCCAGCATTCAGAATTTACCATGGCGCCTAGTAATAAAAGCGTTTCGACAGCAAAGCTTCTTCGATTCAGAGGGATATGAATTTATTGCAGCTGAGTTACTTATTACAAGTTGGCATCAGAGAAACCAGTGCAATGGAACTGACCCGGCAGTTGCTCTGGCCGAGCACTCCCATAATTTGTCTAAAGCCAGTAAAGGTGTCGTATAGTGCTCAGCAACATCTGTAATCGCATACGAGGTCAAAAAGACTCTTGGCTTATTTGTTGACAGAAATCATTGGTAGGTACTTGCAGTACATTGACCTAAGTAGTTAATTTAATTATTGAAGATAAACGTTGATTGGTAATTCGATGCATGACTTAAAAATAGAAAATAGCTAATATGAATTGTGAAAATTGCAACATTTGTGACCCCGAAGACTTGGGTTAGTCCACAAATCCCCATTGACAATTAAATTAATAACACTCGGACTTGGAGGCAGAAATAGGCATAGGTAGTGGTAGGACGTGTCTGCTTTCCAGAGCCAGCTTTTTAACAGAGAGCCCTTCTATTAAAGATACTGCTAGATATAATTTTGTCAGTTATTATTTCATGGAAATCCTGCGTCAGTGTGGATAGAGAAAATTATTTCCTTACTAATGAGAGCACGATTTTTAGGTAAATGAAGCACAGCGGATCATGGCAATGTCTTGAGAAAATGCTATAATAAGGAACCTTATCAAAGAATAGATTTATACAATTGTAAAATATATAACAAACTTGATGAGGATAAATCAATGGAGATTTCATTTCTGAACTTTCTTCCACGAATCCCCATTGAAGTCTAGAGCGCATAATGGGGATTTGTGGAAAAAAAGTTCACATTTCCCCATCAGTTTAAAAACAAAATACAACCAACATATAAGTAGGTATTACTTATGAATCACGAAGTATTTATTTCTCATGGTGGTAAGGACTCATTGATTATGCTGCATCAAAGTCAAACTTTGTTTTTTATAGACTACTCTTATCATATTAACTCCTACAAAATTTATTTTTGTAAACAAAGCCCAGGTTTCGGATATTTAAAAAAAAATCTTTATAACCCAAAAACTAGGTACTTTATTTTGTTTGGCATGTCATTCACGAGCGGCCATTATTGCTCTAAAAAAATTATAATCGTTTAAATAAAAATTCTATTCAAGTTATTTTTAATTAATGTAGAATCGGCAAAGTATAGTAATTGTTTTATATATTTTTGTGAAAAATCATAATAATTTGAAACAGAACGTCCTTTTTTACTTTAAATTAAATTCTCTGTTCAAAAATCAAATGCCCGACGTATAATGTCGTAAAAAATTATGAAAATAATTACTATAATATTTTAATCTTGATGCATGAGACTTTTTGGAACAACTTTTGGTCATTCTTTTTTAATACTTAGGTACAAAAAATCTTAGAGATCGACTTTTAAATTACTTTACGGTTACCTTGTAATTGATTATTTTAGTACTTTTGTTTACCTATGGTAGAAATTGAGTCTTTACCTAAGTCCAGTCGTACCACTTTTATTAACAAACTAGCTGCACCCCGCGGTTTCACCCGCATAAGTTTTGATCCCGTGGGAATATCGGGATAAAAAGTATCCTATATGTTAATCCTGGTTATAAGCCACCTGTGTGCCAAATTTCATCCAAATCCGTGCAGTAGTTTTTGCGTGAAAGAGTAACAAACATCCATCCATCCATCCATCCATCTATCCAACCTTCCATCCATCCATACAAACTTTCACATTTATAATATTAGTAAGACTAGCTGCGCCCCGCGGTTTTACCCGCATAAGTTTCGATCCCGTGGGAATATCGGGATAAAAAGTATCCTATATATCAATCCTGGTTATAAACCATCCGTGTGCCAAATTTCATCCAAATCCGTTCAGTAGTTTTTGCGTGAAAGAGTAACAAACATCCATCCATCCATACAAACTTTCGCGTTTATAATATTAGTAGGATGGTAGTAGGAAGGATTATATCTCGCGAATAAAGATGCTAATTCAATCAAATCATTACATTCACTCAATGAGACATCCAAATACGTAGGTTTTAAGAGGCTCATAACAGCTTTATGATAAAATAGTTTTCTGTGATGATGAAAAATATTGACGCAAACAAAAAACTATTACGAAGCCAAAGTCAAAGCTTTTTATTATTTAAACATAGGTGTAAAAATAGGTGTTTGAAATAGAATAGATGCAGAGATCTCTGTTTTACCGTTAACGGCGTACAAATATCAAGTAGGCAAATTACGAAAAAGCATACGAAGTTACAACTTAATATTAAAATTTTTGTTAAAAATTAAATGACAAGATAACAGAGTTAACTATCGAAGGTTTTCAAATATGAGGTTTATAGGCATCTAGATGCCTCAAAAGTGGAACAGATTTTTATAGATTCAGAGATTGAAATTCGTTTATTTGTACACTCATACCTGATTCATTTCAAGGAATGCAACCAATTACCAATCAAACTGTATATTATAATTTATAATGTATGTATAGGTACCTTGTTGAAATACATAAGTATTAAAATATAGAATCAGAGCCATTACAATCCAATAAAAACTTAATAATACCTACTACATCGAACAAAGGAAAACTAAATAGTATTATTGTGATAATTATTATTGAAATTTTGATCTGATTTGTGTATAATAATTTGACAGTTTTTAATTTGTCATTCTGTTTTTAATGTAAATCAATTTAAAATGTATAATCAATTTAAAATTTATTTTATACCTAATATATTAATTTGCACACTTCAATAGGTTATAATACAATGTACCTTTTATGCTTGTAACACCTTTTTAACATGTATTATTCAAATAAATGACTTGATTTGATTTGATTTGTGAAGTACCGGCCAAATGCAAGAAGGAAATAGTTTACCATCATAAAGGTATATGACCTGGTCTACATTTTAAATTTTCTCAGAGGAAAATGACTATGTATTTTAGGAGCTCATAATGGAGGAATATAATTAAAAAGCTTACCTGGCAAAATTACGTATGGGGGAGGGCTGACGCGCTCTGGTAGTTGCTGTGGTACCCGCTGGTCCCATAACTGTGCAAAGTAGTAGTCGAACATGTATAGTTGAGGCAAGGTTCGGTCAAACCATTCAGGCGGGGGCAATCCTGGCCTGATGGTACGCCGATCCCCTGCCGGAGTGAAGTCGTACATGTAATTCGGCCACGACGCGTTGTAGAGCTCCGGTCTGACAGCTGCATTGCCGAGCTGTGTTGCCAGATCTTGTAATGACCTCTCGGGCTCGGGCCCATCTAAGTTGATGATGTATCTCTCCATATTTTTTGAGCGGTTGTACACAATATTTATGTAAACTCAAAATCTCTTCTTTTATAGGACACACTAGCCGATATACTATCCAGATTGCGCTCGATTGATTCACGCGTGTACGAACCCTCGGTGTGCAACCAGTGTCACCAGTGTCCGATGATATATAGGGCAACGTACGACCGCACAGCACCCTCCCTCCGCGGCGGCGCCGCAGTGAACGTCTACACTGATTGTAAAACAGAAATAATATCACAGCATTTTATAAATTAGTGAATAGCCAATCATAGGTGTACTGGGTAGCTCCTCGACCCGTCACTGCTCGATAGCCGCCCACTGATTTTATAGCGACTGTAGCAACAGGTTAGATTTACTTTTCATAGTTAAATTGTTATTCGGAAAGCGATCAGCATGTGGTAGGCAACCGTTCATGCAGGTGCTTCCAGTCTCGCATCGCGGCTACCACAGAACTAGCGGAACAATGTACGAGCGCGCGGCGGTTGAACGGCGTTAATACACACGAGCGGTACGGCGACACTTCGCAGCGTCAGCAGGGCCCACGGCTGTCGTAGTACGCGCGCGGGACGCGGCAAACCTGCCGCATTTACGATGCACCTCTGACGAACGCAGACGATAGACTGCGCGCAACGCGAGTGTATTTCACTCTCACGTATTGGCCAGTAGGTAAAGTACCATTCGGTTCAGAATGTTACTGGATTTTTTTTTTTTAACATGCTGAAACATTCGATTCGAAATTATCCGGGTGGATTTGTTGCGGTGAAATGTAGGATAGAAGTTTATCCATTTAATAAAGCTAGTACATGAAAATAATATGTAGGATTACATATTATTTTCATGTACTAGCTCTCTAATTCAAATAAACTAATAAATTATTACAATAAAAATATAATATCCTAACCTAACTAAAACTATTAACAAACTAAAATATAAATTAAACAACCTCAATAAAATCAGGACTAAAAACAAAATTAGATTAAAAATTTAAAACAATATTAAAATCAAGATCACAGTAAGATACAAATTAGAACTAAAACAAATACGTACCTACTACAATAACAAAAATTACAACAAAGCCAAAATTATATTAGAAATAGGGGGTGCTGGTATGTGTTTGTGTGTATGGGTGTGTGAATACCAATGATTTCTGTTCTTATATACATACTTATGTCGATTGAACCTTCTTTTCTGTTTCACGAGTCGGTAGGCTGTAAGTTTACATACAGCCTACCAACTCGTGAAACGTGAGTTATGTGGTGAGTTTTTTTTTTTAATCAGATATTTTTGGAGATCGCGGCATTAAAAGTTCGTAGATTTTTTTGTCGTTGACGGATATTGGTGTTGTCGTAACCAAACCACTGTTTAGTTCAATAGCTTATTTATGGAAACAGTTTAAAATTATGTTTGTTTCGTTATCTGAGCCGCACTTAATGTTTTGGAGATATGTTATTAATAATCAACCCGCACATTAGCGCGTGCCGGAGTTTTAGTAACGACTGAATTGAATGATTAGTAATTACTTTAATTAATTACTTCGTTTTCGCGTAGCGTTCTTTCTGGCTTTTTTTGTTTTTGCTCTGTTTCTAAGAGTCCTAGCATGATGTTAAGTAGCCTTAAGCTTTCCTCAAGAATTGAGCTATCAAATGCAAGCAGATTTTTTCAAATCCGATTGTTAGCTACAGAGATTAGCGCGTTAAAAAAAAGCAAACAAACTCTTTTGCTTTATTATTAGTATAATATAATTATACTATAATACAGGGTCAAATTAAATTAGCCGGCGAAACTCCGCACACATGATGAATAAAACAAAAAATAAATGAATTTGTTGATTTTTTGTGGGGTCATCGACCGCAGTTAGTGTAGTCACTTGAAATATAAGTTTAAAAAATCTGGTTTTTTTTTGGGTTAACTTCACAGACGTGATTAGTATCGATATCTAAACATGATAAAACAAAAGAAAACAGATTTTCTCAACTCATACTTCAAATAACAAAGCTACCAGCGGTCGTTGACCCCAAACAAAAGGATCATCATTTCTTTATTATTTTTATTTTATTTTGTTTAGATATCGATATCGATACCCATAACGTCTGCGGAGTTGAGTGAGTTATATAATAATTACCTTGCCTTGAGCTAGAGCAGTTCATTGTAATGAGCGTGTACAGGCCCCGTGTGCTTATAGGATATTATTGAGAAATATATGGCAGAAGTATTATAAAAGACTTGTGACAGTAATAAAACAGTTGCTGTCTGTGGGACATTAACATAGTGGAGAAAACTGCTGCAGTAAATATATTTATAACTTTACTAGCTACCGCGCCTTCGCCCGCGTAATATTTCTTCTCCCGCGACCCATCCCGTCGCATCGCATCGCCTGCTCGCGCTGTTACTTCGTTTTCACTTAGCGTTCTTTTTTTATTTTTGCTCGGCTTCTAAGGGTTACCAGACAAAAGTACGGGGGAGTACTGAAAAAAATAAAACTAACGTGGCTAGGCACAGCAACGCACACAGCGAACTTTGGTCCGCGTTGAGCGCTCGAGAGTGACGTACGTTTGTGCATCGGACTCATGGCACACCGCGTGCCTTGCATACATGTATCATCATATGCCTAACCTTTTCCCAACTATGTTGGGGTCAGCTTCTAGTCTAACCGGATACAGCCGAATACCAGTATTTTACATGGAGCGACTTTCTATCTGACCTCTACAACCCAGTTACTGGGTAATACGATACCCCTTGGTAAAACTGGTTGTCAGACTTTCGGGCTCCTGACTACCCGTAACGACTGTCAATGATCCACGAATTACAGCCGGGACCATAGATATACGGCCGGGACCAACGGCTTAACGTGCTTTCGGAGGCACGGAGGGGTCTCGGTAGGTAAATGGTCACCCATCCACTTACCAACGGCGGCAAGCGTAGCTTAACCTCATCGATCGACCTGTGCGGCTGTTATTATTTAGCCATGAGCCCCTCCTCCTAGGTTTGACTATAGACACATATAAACTGGAAGAAAAATACAGCAGCTTATTTAAAAAAAACAAAAATGTCATACACTGCGCAAAATTAAAAATCTACCTACTTACAAACAAAGTCAAAATCAAATCAAAATTAAAAGTCATTTATTCAAATTAGGCTGAAAACCAGCACTTTTCGAGCGTCAAAATTACAAAAGACAGTCCCTCAAAAACACCCGCCCTTCACCACTTCCTAGTGATATCGCTGGGAAGAAGAAGTGGCGCAACTAACTCCCCAGCAGCACACCCGTCTGTTAAGTTAGAAAATACTTGATTGTAGACAATACTAAGACCTATGTTAAGTAATTAACATTACAAGACACAGAACATAAAATTAAATTATTTGCCATATGTCAGCTAGCCACGCCAATATACCAACAAATGTAATAAAAACTATACGTACTCAAGGTAAACTATAATTAATTAAAATGTAAAATATAAAAACTTACTAACTAATTAGAAGCCTCCAGGCATAAAGGGCATGACAGATTATATTTAGGTATGCATTGTTGGGTTCTTGTTCACATAGTTGTCACTTGAAGTCCCAAATGGTAAAACTAGGACCATCGAAGTAAAATAAATAAATAAGTTAATACTAATATTATATACATATAATATTTATTACAAGACAATGTCCATGTTCTTTCTCCGGAATTAGCTTACTGACAGGTGTCAGTAAGCTAATTCCGGAGAAAGAACATGAACATTGTCTTGAGTTAATTAGGGCGACCAATTATTTCGTGCAAGTAGTCGTTGATGGAATAGTATGCCTTTGAACAAAGGTTGGATTTTACTTGAGCTTTAAACGCATTAAAAGGCAAGTCTAGCAAAGAAGAGGGTATCTTGTTATAAAAGGTTATTCCAAGCCCAATAAATCAGTTATGAACCTTATGAAGCCGGTGAAAGGAAGCACGTAGTTTGTCCTTATTTCTAGTGCTAACATTGTGAATATCACTGTTTTTATTGTACAAGTGTAAATTTTACCTAATATATAAGATGGTGGCGAAGATGAATTGTGATGCAACCGTGAGAATACCAATATCTTTACAAAAATCTCTTAGAGAAACTCTGGCACCTAGCTGGTAAATTGCTCGAACAGCTCATTTTTAAAGGACAAATTATATTTTGTATATCAGCGGCTTTGCCCCACAGCAGAATACCGTAGGACATAACGCTGTGAAAATAACTAAAATAGACTAAACGAGCCGTATCAACGTCAGTGTATTGTCTTACTTTCCAGCCGAACTGAGCCTTCCTGCTATACATGATATATGAGGTCCCCACTGAAGTTTGGTATCTACTGTTAGTCCTAGAAAAATTGCAGAACCCACAGTTTCAAGCACCTCTTTATCTAAAACGGTGTTGGGTCCTAGATTTCTAACATTTAGTAAGGCGAACTTTACACGTTTCGTTTTCTTGGCATTGAGAACTATATCATTTGACGTAAACCAATCTGTAACTATTGAAAGTGCACTGTTTACGTCGTCAAAAACTTGTCTATTCCTGTCTACTTTAAAAATAAGAGGTATAATCTGCAAACAGTACAAAGTCACAGTTGCCGTTCAAATCGAATGGTAAATCATTGATATATACTAAGAACAAGAATGGACCCAGTATTGAGCCTTGCGGAACACCTAACTGAACTGGTAGCCCGGAAGATTTCTCACCATTAATATCTACACATTAGACCCTATTATGTAAATAAGAAATTATTACGTTGAGAGCTTCGTTTTGGACACCATAATGACGTAACTTACGCAAAAGCGTGTCATGGTGCACGCAATCAAAGACTTTGGAGAGATCACAGAAAACTCCAATAGCATTTTGCAATTTCTCCCATGCGTCAACTATGTGTCTCAGCAGAGCAACACCCGCATCTGTAGTTGAACGACCTTTACCACAGTAGTCACATACTATTCGAACGTCAAAATTACAAAAGATAATCCATTAGTTATCAAATTAATCCATTAGTAATCAACAATGTGCCCTTAGAGCAAAAGAATTGTGAGAAATATCTTGGACTGAGAATGGATAGCTCTCTATCGTGAACTGTTCACTTGGATCATATAAAAACAAGGCTTAGGTCTCTACTTGGATCCCTCCGAAATATAGTTCGATGCATTCCACATAGACTGCGTCACACCATCTACAACGCCTTAGTAATACCACCCACACAGTACTATATCTGGTTGAAGTTTGGGGCAGTGCGGCCAAGACGAAGCTAGCAAGTCTCCAAGTTGTACAAAACAAAATAATAAAAATGATTTTTAACTACCCATATTCAACATCAACGTGCAAAATTTATGAAGAAACCAAAATAAAGAACATTAGACAGTTATATAATAGGGGTTAAAGTATGAAATTGCCGTTTTATTGTAATAGGTACTTCGAATTGACATAGAACCTTCATGGTTTGAGATTTTTGAGTGAAACTTTTTTCACATGGTACCTATGAAGTTCTTCTTTTAAAAAATGTGCAACATTCGATTATCGACTTTCTGTTGTTTTTTTTATTCAGCTTAGACAAGAAAGATGGATACTTCGAATATTCGAGTTATTTTTTAATACGAGGTCCGACGCAGAACTAACGCGACAGAAACAGCTCGCAATATCAATGTTGCGTTTGGAGAGGGGACTGCTAATGAACGCACTGTGCGATTTTGGTTTAAACGCTTTCGTGATGGAAACTTTGATTTGAAGAACGAGCCACGTGGAAGACCGCCCACACAGGTGAATAACAATGAATTGAAAGAGATGGTGGAAGCCGATCCGAGCCAAACTACTCAGGAATTAGCGGCATAGTTTACCGTTAAATTACCAACAATATTGACTCATTTGCGTCAAATCAATAAAATAAAAAAATATGAGAAATGGGTGCCTCACGATTTGACTGATCTGCAGAAAGAAACGCTTGATGAAACTTGTGTTGCCTTGTTGAATCGATACAGAAATGAAGGAATATTGTATCGAATTGTGACATGTGATGAAAAGTGGATTCTTTACGATAACCGTAAGCGAAAACTGCAATGGCTGACCCCAGGTCAAACACCGCAACAGAGTCCTAAAGCAAAGCTTACCAATAAAAAGGTAATGGTAACTGTTTGGTGGTCTCAGCATGGTGTTATTCACTATAGCTTTCTCCGATCTGGTCAAGCAATACCGGCAGATGTCTACTGTGCCGAACTCCGAACAATGATAGCAAAACTAGCAGTGAAACAGCCCCGACTCATGAATCGATCTTCACCATTATTGCTCCATGATAACGTGAGACCTCATACAGCACGCGAAACCGTTTTAACTCTACAGGAACTGCAATTAGAAACCATTCGTCACCCACCGTATTCGCCAGACCTTGCTCCAACGGACTATCATTTTTTTCGTGATTTGGACAATTTTCTACGTGATAAAAAGTTTTCTTCTCAGGAGGCAGTACAAAATGCTTTCACACAGTTTGTCGAATCTAGATGACGAGAGTTCTATCGCAAAGGCATAAATGACCTTCCTATTAAATGGCAGCAATGTATAGATAATAATGGTAATTATTTTGATTAAATAAATAGGTTAAATTAAAAAAAAAAACGAATGTCAATTTTTCAGTACAAATCGGCAATTTCATACTTTAACCCCTAATATTTACAATACATGTATTTTCATTCGTAAAGCACTCAACAAAAGTATACAGACTAACTTATCGTTTATGAAAGTAAAACAAGTAACCCAACGTAGCAGTCGCCGAGCTAGTTTTCTGATTTTACCGAAGATGAGAACTAAGTTTGGCAAAAAATGTTAACTTTTGAAGGAGCACAATTATATAACAAAATACCCTCACGTATAAAAAGATTGCACTCATTCAATGCATTCAAAATTCAATTAGCTGCATATTTAATCACAAATAACACCCTTCCTAAAAGCATTGGAGGCTGTATCATAATTGCTACCGTGACGTCTGTGACGAACTTTATATAATTTAATATTTTAAGCATTGTTCTCATGTAAGTGACATTGTGTCTTTTTTGAGAATAAATATATTTAAACCTAAAAGACAGTCCTTCAAAACGCCCGCCCTGCACCACTTCCTATTGCTTTCGCTGGATAGAAGAACATAATGGTAACCTATCTTGTTTCACATTGTTCTCAAATTACTCTTGTTGTTTGTTGGCTATGTCAGAACATAGCCAACTGAACTGAATGTGAAAGCTAGCAGCCGATTTTCAGCATAATACAGGGTGGGCAACTTGGAGGTACTTATAAACCTTTGTTTGCCGCTATTTTGTTTTGGCGGCAAATGTGACAGTTGTTTAATGAAAATTATTTTGTGTAGATACGGCAAATTTTTTATAGAGCGTTTTATGACTGAACAACGTGTTTTATTTATTAAAACATTCTACTCAACCCAATCATGTATTGCGGAGATTCTATGAAAATTGCGGCCATTTTTTGGTAGAAATCACTTACCTTCGTGGCTAACTGGTGGACGTAACGTGGTTGGATATGGTCCAGTAATTTGGTTGTCTTTAACCGATGGTTCCACCAGATCAACTTATGTTAACACCATAACACATAACATCACGCCTGTAATCTCCGAACGGTAGGCAGAGTACGCCACGTACGCAGCGCACGTTATGTAAGTTAAACAGATGTAACATTCCCTTTATTTCTGTTCATAGCACTGAACTAAAAAAAACACCATCTTCTTATGGAGAAACAGAATCTGCTATCTCAAAACTTTTTTGATTTAGAGGCGGATTCTAAATGTTCTAATCTACCACATCAGTTCAATTCGCCTGTGTTCTTCGCCTAAGAGCGGTTAGGTATAGTGATATATAGTTACAGAAAAGCCACGCCAAAATTCTACATTCTACATTCGTCGCTTTTCTGTGTGCTGCATTGGGTTGAAAAAGATGTGTCTACTCTTAGAATATCGGATATGACTTTGTTATAATTATCTTCCTACTCAGTGCCTAGTAAGTCAGAAAAAGATCGTTCGTTCGTTGTGATCGAAAATAGCAGACACTACTTTGGCAGCATAAAAACCTGACAGTACGAGTATGTTTCGAGCTTCTATTTATTATAGCAACCCGTGCCGCTACTATTGCAAAAAAAACGCATTCCGCTGGCTGTGATTTTTATGCAAATATGAATAGTTTTTGATACCTGAACTAGGACTAAAAGCCTAAATAATACCTCTCGATATATTTAAGTACTTAAAATTTGAAAATTTATAAAATGTACACATCACACGCTCCATTTACTTGGCTTTGGCCTGTAAATGTGGTTGAAACCAACCAAAAACCTAAAAGAAAAACATAGACCCGAAAATAATAATAATAAATCGTCTAATAACCAAAACAAATAGAGTAGGTATTGTTAAATTTTAAATGAACACAAATTAACTAGTTCTGAAACATATAAACGATTTTTTATTTTTATTTCGCTGTTCCCGTAGTTTTATCGACCCTCGACTCGATAGTAGCGTTGCCCTTTCATGACGATTGAAGTGCGAACCAACACAAACAGCCGCACAAACAGCGCACACAAACAGTCGCGAAGCGCCGGCGGGTTACGCTTCGCAACTGTTTGTGCGCGATGTTTGTAACACGAGCGAGAACGAGAGCGAGTAATTAATACAAAATAAAAAGTTATTGTTAAAATTGTGTTTCCTTTTGTAGCAACAGTTTTAGGAGTAGTTAATTTGTATTCATTTAAAATTCAACAATAATTAATTTGTTTGATTATTAGACGATTTATTATTATTATTTTCGGGTCCATGTTTTTTTCTCAATGTTTGGTTGGTTTCAACCACATTTAATGGCCAAAGCCAAGTAAATACGCAGCGTGTGTTGTGTACATTTTATAAATGTTCATAAGTTTTGAGAAGGTCTTACGTCGTTCTCTTCTATCGGCATGAACTTATTCAAGATCATATTTAAGATCGCACGTTTGTGTAGCGTTTTGTAGAGGATTTCTTTGCACTCTAATATTTCTTATTAGTGAATTATCTTGAGAGTATCATTTGGAACAAGATGATGAAAAGTTATCGGTGTCGTGTTATTGTGTGAGCACGACATTGTATAGATGGTGGAGCAATCATTTTCAGCAGCACGCTGAATACATGATCGTTGGAGCTATCATTTGGGACTAGATGTCTCATTGATTCAGAAATAATGTTTGTGATATTATTTGTAAGAAATATAAAGTAGTTAATGAATCATCATCTGCCTAGGCTTTTCCCGACTATGTTGGGGTCGGCGCAAGCGCGGATCCACCGTTGTGGGCACGATGGGCATGCCCACAACCCTAATAGACTTGTGACGTCACACTTTCACGGTCTATTGAGATCGATAGGCTGACGATATTCTATCCTATATTAAGCCTTAATAAAAAAAATACAATGAATCGTGGGTGATTCGGAAAGCAGCAAAGTACCGACGCCAGCACATCAAGCTACTACAATCTGTCAAATTTCTTTAAAAGATTTTCAACTTTATCACTGGCGCATTAAGGTTCAAGGTTAATTGGGAAAATTTGACAGTTTCTGGTAGCTTGACCTGCTGGCATCTGTACTTAGTCTTAAAAAATTCATCAAAATCGGTTCAATAGTTTAGCTTATTGTCTAAAATATGTGACATTGTGATGTTCAAAAAAACACACATTTATTTTTGTATTTTTCGTGAGCGAACAAACTAACATTAATTTAGCTACTAGTGTTTGCCCCACGGCTTTGCCGGCGTGGAACTGCACACTGTAAAAAACTTGGTGAGGGCGTCATATATTTTGTAAGCTCCTTTGTAGGAATGCACTATATCGATCATGAGCGACTTCATACTCTGATTCGCATTTGGCCGATTTGCGGATGGCTGTGACCATAACCGTTTTTGAGGGCTGGATCCGCGCCTGGGTCGGCTTCCAATCTAACTGGAAATAGCTGGGTACCAGTATTTTACATCAAGCGACTGCCTATCTGACATTCACCACCCAGTTACTGGGTAATACGAAAGCCCTTGGTAAGACTGGTTGTCAGACTTTCGGGCTTCTTCGTAACGACTGTCAAAGCCCCACGAATGACAGCCGAGACCAACGGCTTAACGTGTTTTCCGAGGTACGGAGGGGTGGTATATAAAGATGGTCACCCAGCCACGGACCAACCGCGGCAAGCGTAGCTTAACCTGATCGCTCGACCCTTGCGGCTGTTATTACTTAGCCACAAGTACCTCCACCACATACCACACTAGGTATATTCAAAATAAAATATCCGAAAAGCTCAGTAGGTAAATACTTCAAAATCTCGGTATGTTCGTAGATATAAGACCCAATGAAAGCCAAAAATAAATTTTACGCCAGTGAAAAGCACAACACTGTTCATATTGTTCTTATTGCTATTTCATCTAGTAAAAGGTCAATTCTACTAATTGACGTGCAAGGTGAAAAATATGAGACGAACGCGCTGATATTGTGAAAAAAAAAACCGGTCAAATGCGTGTCGGACTCGCGCACCTAGGGTTCCGTACAAATTTCTAGGTACGAGTATATAACTACAAATTTACGGTTTTCGGATTTTTGCCTTTACTTGTAATACATGATATTGCTTCTTGCCAAATTTCATGATTATAGGTCAACGGGAAGTAGGCAATAGGTTTTGATTCCCTTGCGAGTGTCAAAATATGCGACATAAACGGAACATAAACGCCCATATCTTTTGATTGTGTTGACTTAGAAGTTTAATTTTTTTCACTGCTTCGAGGAATTGCAGCGCTGTGTATTTGATATTAATTTTAACTTGACAACTCCACGCGTTTCTGAGAAAACCGGCTAAGTGCGTGTCAGGCCACGCATAGAATAGGGTTCAGTAGTCAAGGTTTGCCATAAAAATTCTACTTTACTTATTTAGCCTGTATTGTAACGAAACTATACTACTAACTTTTTAAGGCCTTAATTTTATTTATCGTCTTTGTAGGATTTAAATTGAAATAAAATCGTGTCCAATAGATAATTGTTATGATTTTATTTTTAATATTTTACATGTTTACTTATTATTTCGTCATTTTCCAAGTAAGCGCATTTTAGAAGTTAGGCCTCTATAATTCCTGAACAAACAAATCTAGGCTGTGAAAGTTTCCCTTCAAAGTTCATCACATGGACTACCATCATGGTTTAGAGGGGGAACCTATTTTAACAAAAAAAATGCGCTATAAAGTTGAATATCTCGCAAACGGATACCTAAATCAAAAAATCGTCTTAGCAACCTCCTACCTTTAAAAGACCTAACTAATGATACCCCACGCTATGGGGTAGACACGAGAAAAAAGAATCATCCCCACTTTACGTGAAGGGGAGGTACCCCAAAAAAAAATATTTTTCGTGATTTTATTTTAGCACTTTGTCGACGCGGTAAATATACATATCCATGCAAGGTGTCATCTTTCTAGCACTAACTGTTTGGAAGGTAAGCAGAGGAAGGACGGACGGACGGACGGACATGACGAAACTATATAAGGGTTCCGAGACGTGAACTACGGAACCCTAAAAAGGGTCTTGACAGACGGACAGACAGACAGACAACGAGGTGATCTTATAAGGGTTCCGCTTATCCTTTTGAGGTACGGAACCCTAAAAATGGTATTCTGCTAATCTTTTTTGGTTTGATCGTATTCCGGTTGCAATCCCATCGCAGTGTAGTCTCATATGGCTGTCCAACTTTGTTTTTCTTTACGAAAATAAACATGTTTTCATGTTGGTTCAATGTATGTATGTGGAAGATAAGTAATTGGTACAGACGCTAGCAGAACAAGCTACCCGAAACTGAACTTGAACCTTAATGCTTTAGCGATAAAGTTAAAAATCTATTAAGTAACACGTTCAGTGCCGGGAGCCCTCCTGGAGGGCTCACTCAAATCCCATATGGGATGCCAGGAGCCCTCGCGGAGGGCTCATATTAAATGTACGTTTTTCTTAGCGAATACAGCATTATAAACTATGAAAATAAAATTAGTCGTATATTTTAACAAGATTTTTCATTATACTCGTTGGTTTTCCAATACCAGCATTTTTATTTTCAAAAATAATTGGGAGCTATGATGCCCGTATTTCAGGGGTGGTTAACCATATTGCGGTTACAAATATTCACTAAAAATAAAAATATTTATTTTGAGATTATAAATTAGGTACGAGGAAGAGTTTAAAAATAGAAGCTTTTCAGGGTTCCGTATCAAAATGGTAAAAAAGAACACCCATGGTGCGACTTCGTTTTGTCTGTCTTTCCAAAAAATGCACAATTTAAAAAAAAAAATAATTTGCAGCTCTGTTCGGTCGTATGGTTGATCACAGTATGATACGCGGTTCCTAACAAACTGAAATCATCAATATATTAAAATGTCTCTTAAGTTTTATTTGTTTGGAAATATTATGACTAATCTGTAAAAACATGACGTTTTCCAGCAAATTTTAATATAAATTGATAAAAACATGTTAATAATTTCTGCAAATTTTGTTCGATTTTTGTTATGATATCTTTCTGCTATCCAATCTCAGCGTCTACATTTAATTTCAAAACGGTAGTACCTTGTGTCTCAACAATTTTGGACACAGCATCAGGTCATCTCTAATTAAGTGTATTATATTCGAAGGCTAATTCTCGTCATTTAAAACGTTCAAAATCTAGTAGCAGTCTCATCTTGGCGACAAACAAATGTCAAAAACTTGTCAAAATGTAGGGAAATTAGAAGTTTTTTTTTGACCGATTGAGACTAAGATCAGACTGTGAACGTTCTTAAAATTACGAGAATTGCCCCTCCGGTCAGTCGGCTTTGTACATTTGTGCAGATACTTCGCTACATACACCTCGTTTGGTATAAATTTTTGCTCTCTATGATTTCTGACAGCAATCACCTACATCATATTTATTCTGGCAAGAATGGCTCATCGTAATAAGGTCAGCAGAAAAAAAAAACGTGTTGGAAAGAGCCAGTATTTTGCATACAGCCTTCTTACACAGAGCATTTTTCGTGATGGCTAACCTTTAATTTTGCCATATTAATATACGCTGGTGTACATTTTGTTTCCCAATTTAATGTCCCCGTTGCAATTGCAATAAAAAATCTCAAAAAATATATGTAAAAAAATGCGTTAAAGACACGGCTATCTCAAAAGACTAGAATCCTAATTCGTAAAAATGAAAATTTAGTGGAAATATATTTGAAATTCGAATTTCTCGTTCCCGCGATTTATTGTACCTAATTGCTGCTTTTGTTTAACTGTTCGTGAATCATGAGCGGCAAGTAATTAATAGAACACTAAACGTTAATAAGCTGTTACAAAATAATTACGTTTATATTACATAAAAAACTACTAATATTGCATAATCTAATTGTTTGTTGTTCCTATTTAATACAATAAAAAAATATTACATTGCGTGAAAATTTCAGAAGGGGTTGACACCCCTCTCTCGGGATCAAAGCTACCGATTATACTTTTTCTTAATTTTTCAACATTTCACGTCTTCACCCCACTAGTACATGTAAATACCCCCAGGGATAATAAATATAGCAATAAGACATTGTAAAAACACAATTTTACTTCGTTTTACAGTGTTTTATAATACGGTTTCTAACCTAATGCCGACGAGCCTCCTCGAGGGTTCACTTTAGCGCTAACGTAATGCCGGTGACCCTCCTGGAGGGTCCACTTGCAATATGTATGGCGGCATCCAGTATGAGCTCTATGAAAAGTAAGTGGAGTCGAAAGTGTTAAAGAAATTTGACAGATTGTAGTTGATTGATATGCTGTCTGTCCTTAGCGATAATTTAACGTTTAACAACCTTATTTTATGATTTTTCATTAATGTCTTAATTAGTAAAAATTCCTGACGTGATACATGTGTCCGTTGTCTGGTCTCACGTGTGGATGTTTATAAATGGGTGTCCTAAATAGGTAAGTAGGGATTATGTAGTAAGTTTGAAGCCGTGACCACCCACCCCTCACGAGCATAGTAAGAGAGCAAGCTTGCCGTGATAGCTGCAGGAAGTGGATTCCAACTATTTAGTCAGCCCTATAGAAGTTAATTTAATATTTACAATTGTTTCTTCATTTGTTTTTTACATTGTTCTCACATCTAATATAGAACCAACAAGAATAATGTACGTACCCTGGATTTTGTAAAATCTTTTAAAAGAGTGTCCTTGGAGTTTCTTGCCCGATCTTCTCCATAGAGATCTACGTTTTGGAATGGGCAACTAGCTTCAACTTTCAGACTAACTGACCGACTATTTAATTTCGACAATTTAAAAGAGCCTGTAAATGGTTTAATTGAAATAAATACTTTGAGTTTGAGTCATCATTTCAGCCGCAAAACGTCCTCTGTTGATCATGGACTCCCCAAGCGTCGCTCCATCTACCTCGGGTCCTGTGTATTATAAAAGTGACTGCAGAAATATAAAGTTAGGTAGGTAGGTACTAATAAAGTCAATATTTTTTATTAAATACTCAACTAGTTATTAATACAAACATATCAAATATTACACATAGCAACGTAATATGTACCTATTGGGCCGCTTGTAAACGTTTTTTTTTACAGGATATGGACCGTGCTTTTCACTCATATATCTATAATATATTTACACATCCGAAAATCAGAACGACTGCCCGCTCACTCTTTCCGCCACGCGTCGTCCGCGTGTTCCCTCCAAATTGTATCTAATGTACTAGTGTGACACCCCCGGCCTAGGAAAGCACTGTGTACGCGTTGATACTTTGCCTAATCTCTTTCCGCACCTTAATTGCGTAACACGCTTCTAATCACAATGTGAATCATTTTGAAGGATATTGCTAATCCATTGCTTCTTTATGTTCGAAAAAATTGTCTGCTCAACAAGGTAAATAACGCAATGAATGGTGTTGAACTGTCAAAATGAAAGTTATTGCTACTGATAGTTTGTGTTTGTTACGCAATTACCCCGCCGGTTGAGTCGTATTACCGATTCATCGGACTATGAGAGTGTAGGAAGAGGGAGTGCACCTGTTTATGCGAACATACTAGTCTTGTTCTAAAGAACATAGGAGGAATAAATTAAACCACTGTTTTTACGTACCTACTCTCGTATGTTCAATAATTATTCCTAGAAATCATTCTACGTGATTTATATCTTTTTCGTTTGGCTTATCAGCCAAATCTGACGCCTAGTCTCTTCTAATCTTAAACTAATCATAACGTTTGTCTCGTATTTCATGCCAATAACTTTTAACTGAGTCGCGGAGTTTGCATGTAAGCACCAAATCGGCTATAAGTAGTCTCTACAGTACCTCCTGTATACATGGCTGTCTCCGTTGAAGTTGGTCACTGTTGATGATTATCAGATTCTGTCATGAAGCAGAAATGAGTTAGACGTACCTATCTCATCTTACTGTATGGATACTAAATAGGAGACATAATAATTAAGTATCATATTATTATTAGTGAACCGACAAATAAGTTCTATTATTCATCTCGCAAATTTTTTTGGGAAGAACCACTTCGAGAAGGCTAACAGAAGAATTCAGTTGGACTGGGCAGTTTGGGAAGCGTCGTCGGGTCTTTTCGTCGCGTATTCCGCAGAGCCTAAAGACTAAATCAATCAATTACCTGTTATGACTTACGAAGCCAAAACGTGGACACACACGGTACGGCTGGTCTATAAATTCAAGGTCACTCAGCGGGCTATGGAACAAACTACGTTTGTCTCTCTGAGAGATAGAAACCGGAATGAGGTGACCCGGAAGAGGACCAAAGTTGTCGACATACGAGGGTGACACTATAATTTATAATTTAATAATAATAATTTTTATTTCATAAGAATAATACAATAAGGAGAGAAAAAAGGGTCAACTATGCATTACTTAAATAATTTAGGTATATCCTTATATTAATAGGCTAGGTATAAGCACGTCGTGTCAAAATCAAAATCAAAAGTCATTTATTCAAATTAGGCTGAGAATCAGCACTTTTCGAACGTCAAAATTACAAAAGACAGACCCCCAAATTGGGTCACCGGTACTACGGCTAATATGGCCGGCCGGGTAGACGTATTCTTGAGGCTTATTGTTCCTCTGGCTAGGTGGAGCGACGATCTTCGCAGAGTGGCTGGTTGCAGCTGGATGAGAGTTGTTGCAATCGGAAAGGCCTATGTCCAGCAGTGAACTGATGTAGGTTGATGATGATATTATTTTAAATAACGGTCATACTCAGCTTGGATTTTCGGGTTTCCAGGCGTTCACCGCATCGGTAAACACGGCACTTCAGAGTCAATTTTATTTAATTAATTATACATAAATACTTTAAAACACTAATATAACATAATAACACAAATAAAATTTAAAATCAACTAGGGGAGGTAACCCTAAAACGGGTATACATTTTAAATTGCGCACCGTTATTGCTATTAGGAATGTGAGCGTGCAGTGCGCGGCGCCTGCCGCTCGCCAATCACAGGCAGTCGGCGCGCTTCTCTGGCGGAAACGAGTTCACGGTAAGATAAGAACGAAGTTATTTTCTATTTCCACTAAAAAAAATAAGTTACATTACTTTTGAATACTCGAAAATGGTTTACAATATGTTCTTACTAGTTTTGTGTTATTATTTTGCAATAAATAGACGTTTTATTTGTGCAATAGGTTGGCGTTTATTATTTCGGTTTTAAGCTTATGAATCGATTGAAAAAAATACATGCTTGTGGGCAACAAGGGTAGGGGTAAAGCGGGTGCCCGTTTTGGTATGCAGCGAGCTTTACAGAGAGCCACCAGCAGAAGACTGGATTAAGTGTGATGATTGCGAGATGTGGGCTCATGAGGCCTGCACGTCATACTCTGGCAGAGGTTCGTATTACTGTGACATGTGTCACAAATAAGTTATGTATGATTGAGACTGCAAAATATGTCAGAAGACTGATTATGATTATGGTTGTGAACCCTAACTGTTAATTATAAGTAGAAACTTTAAGTTATGAATGATTGTTATGAAACAGTTCTAGTCATTGATTGACGTTGATCTCATTTAATTTAGTCCCTACCTGCTTTAGGCCCCCCCTACGGGCAAAACGGGTAATTCGAATGGTAAAGTATCTTGTTATTTTTTATCCTTAATGTACAAAACTACTAAATATGTCATTTATATTATAGTCCTTGATAACTAAACATTTCAAAATGTACAAATAAAAATGTTCAATTTGTATCTATAAATGGTTTTTTTTTATCATCAACCTTAGCTTACCCGTTTTGGGCTACTCTTCCCTATTACTAAAAACATATTACTTTTAGAAACAACCTGTATCAATTCAAAAACTCTCCACCACTTTTGGTACGGCCGGGTTGGTCACTGACGTGTGTCGTTAGTAGGTAGTACATAATATTTCGCTTATACCCGTTGTAATTTTACTTTTTGTTATTAGTTTTTACCTAAGTACCTACTTAAGTGGTTATAAATCTCTAAATTATGTAGTCGATGATTTTGGTGCACGGTAAACTCTAATACTTAAGTTTATGTTGGCATCAACTTAAATGTACCTAGATATAAAATGTATGTGTACCTACTAAGTACTGAATGAATAAATAAATACAAACCAATAATTTCTTCGCATATTATCCTGTGGGTTATGCTTCAGTACGTACTTAAGACTTGATTAATCCGTAAGTTTTTACTTGCACGGTCGCTGATTCTATGTACATCTATAATATTGTCGCGATAACTCGAACAACACTTCGCTGGCTCTGTTTTATGCTACGGCTACATTTTCACTTGTCGCGATACTCTCTCGCACACCGCTCGACAATGTAGTCGTAGCATTATGGAAAATGCGTCTGATGTCAGACCCCGCGGCCGACGAAGCTGAGAACAGCTGCTGCTATCTTTTCTACGTTGTGCTGGCCGATTAGTGTCTGCAGGTTGTGCGATGAATGAAAATTACTCCCACCCACTCGTTTTGTATTATTTCACCACACTAACATGAAATTATTTACAGCAGTGTACGTTTTTACTTGATATAATAATACTTAAGGCCTCTGCCTCGAATCTTGCGGGCAGCGGGGCGGCGGCGGCGGCGGCGCGGGAGCGGAGCGGGCAACGCAGACCCGTTCTCGAAACCAGCGGGCAGATCGCGCGGCACTATAGCGGCGTAGTGTAGTGTTCGTGGTTATGTCGTCGAGATATTTGTTTTTAATAATAATAATAATAACGGCCATATAACTCATTGATATGGCCATTAACCAACAGGTTCGTCGTTCCCGAAAGGATCTGTCGACATGTTGGATAGATTATAAGAAGGCCTATGACTCGGTGCCACAAACATGGCTCATGAGGGTGCTGGATTTGTATAAAGTAGATGCAACTCTGCGTACCTTCCTGATGTCGTGTATGGTTCTTCGCTATCCAGGATGTCGAAATATTCAGAGGAATAGCGAACCGATAAGGATCGAGCGAGGCATATTTCAGGGCGATAGTTTGAGTCCGCTTTGGTTCTGCTTAGCCTTGAATCCTCTAAGCACACTGCTGGAGGATTCAGGTCTAGGCTATCGGCTGAGGAGAGGTGGTCAGGTTATATCGCACCTCCTCTACATGGATGAACTGAAACTCTTTGCTCCAAACAATGGAGCTACTGAAAGTAACTGAAACTTTCAGTAGCGCCATCAGGATGGAATTTGGTGTGGATAAATGTGCGGTCATGCATGTAAAGCGAGGGGAGATTGTGGAATCCGTGGGAACCCAACTCTCGGATTCCACAAACCTTAGAGCCCTCTCCGCATCCGAAACCTATAAGTATTTGGGTAAGTCGGAAGCGTTAGGCATCAATGTTACTGACATGAAGCAATCGTTGAAGGAGCGCTTCTTTGGCCGCCTGAAAAAATACTTAATAGTCTTCTATCAGGCGGAAACTAGGTGCGTGCCTTCAACAGTTGGGTCATGCCGGTTCTGATGTACTCTTTCGGCATACTCAAATGGACTCAAACCGAACTAGACGCCCTAGATAGGAGAGTCCGGACGCTGCTGACTGCAAATCGAATGCATCACCCGCGGTCATCGGTAATGAGGCTGTATGCCCCGCGAAAGTGTGGAGGTCGAGGCTTTTTAAACGCTAAGACCCTCCACAATCGCCAGATATGCAGTCTCAGGGAATATTTCTTAGAAACCGACGTGGGGTGCATCGAGATGTAGTCGCGGTGGACAAGGGTCTCATCCCGCTCTCCTTGGCTAAAGACAACTGGCGCAAGCCAGTAGTGCTTGCTTGACATCAATGATCCATGGAAGTATGGCAGAGTAAGGAGCTTCACGGACGCTTTTACTGGGCCTTACATGGACCCGATGTAGATCTACTAGCGTCCGTAGCCTGGCTGCGTTTTGGTGACCTCTTTGGAGAAACCGAAGGTTTTGTCTGTGCAATTATGGACGAAGTTATGATGACGAACAATTACCGGAGATTTATTGTGAAAGACGGCACGGTTGACACCTGTCGGGCATGTCACCGGCCGGGAGAATCAATCAGGCATATTATCTCCGGTTGTTCTCGTCTAGCTAACGGAGAATACTTGCATAGACACAACCTTGTAGCCAGGATATCTTGGATATCTTGTATCAGCAACTTGCTCTGAAATACAGCCTTGTGGAATCTGAGGTGCCGTACTACAGGTATGTGCCCGACCCAGTTCTCGAAAATGGAAATATTACATTGTACTGGGATCGATCTATCATCACTAACAGGACTATTGTTGCCAATAAGCTTGATATAGTGGTGGTGGATCGATCAGAGCGGCGCGCAATGATTGTTGACATAACCGTCCCGCATGATGAGAACCTCGTGAAAGCCGAGAAAGATAAACAAATCAAGTATCTTGACTTGGCTCGCGAGGTTGTCGACATGTGGCATGTGGACTCAGCAATCATTGTGCCGATAGTCGTGACAGCCAATGACTTAATAGCCAAGAGCCTCGACCAACACCTGAGGAGGCTTTCGTTGGGCAGCTGGATCAAGGGCTTGATTCAGAAAGCGGTACTTCTGGACACGGCTCGCATTGTCAGGAAGTTCCTCTCTCTGGAGCCCTGACCGCCGGAAGCTTGGACCCTGTTCCCGATACCGGTGGGCTACTATATTTTATATTTTTTAATGTTTTTTTTATCCTTTTGTTTATAAAAAGATTTAAAAATGTAATTTGTAAGTATTTAAATGGAATAAAGGAGATAATAATAAAGTATTTATTTGCAAAAAAAAACATGCTATACATGGTGTTTCAATAATTACAATAAAGAGCTTACATGTTTTGCCAGAATTGTAGGTACTTAGCATGCAAATTTTTACTTAAAACTAAAATGAGAATTTCTTTTTATTCGCGAACGGAATGTCTGAACAACGGCGACAACATCGTTTTGATTCAAATTTATTCCTAACACTCGATTTATTGTGGGCAAAAGACTGCAATGTAGACGCGCGGGCGGTCTCCGCTTGACTGGAGTGCACCGCTCGTTGCCCGCCCCGGCGCCGCTGCCGCACCGCTGTTTTCGAGGGCCGGTCCATTTGATTTTTCGCATTAGATCCTACCGCTCCCGCGCAGCCGCCGCCGCCCCGCTGCCCGCAAGATTCGAGGCAGAGGCGTATAGGATAAAATGAGAAACATGAAAGTGCAGAAGCTAAAATTTTTTGTCACAGTTCAATGAGAGTGGTATAAAACGATCCCTCGGGGTAAAGTCAAAGTCAAGGTCAAATCATTTATTTCAAATAGGTACATAAAAGGCACCTTTGAACGTCAAAAATAAAATTAAAATAAAATTGATTCTAGTCGCCCCTTCCAAAAGATAGTTTTCGTATGGAGAAGAATGGGCAAGAAACTCCACCGTTACTCTTTCCCGGTAAAACGATTACCTACTGTTTTACCGACATTAGTAGCGTCATCGAGTTGTTTGAGTTAAAATAGTCTTCGCCACAGTGGTTTTAGCATTCAGTCAAAGTGTCATGGCGGTGTGAGCATTACGGTCGATTTTATTGAAACAAAATAAAAATAGTGTTTTTTGATGTAAGGTAAGCAATAATTCAATATGATGTTGTTTGAGTTTAAATAATTATAATATAATAAGAGTGTTTGCGTTAGTTTCCAATGTTATCTAACAATATAATTTAGCAATGATCGATTCTTGTAAATGAATACCATGACGTTATGATTTGATGTTTTTATAGAGTTATGCATTTGGGGTAAAACGATCCTCTGGTAGGGGGGCAAAATGATCCCTTTATCTACCCACATTGTTATGTTTATTGGTTGTAATATTTTTATAATTCGTTTTTATTGAACTGGTTAACAATAATTTAGTTAATTACCTACAACAACAACTATCAATCATAGATGTTTTGTTTTTATGTGAAATTACATCAATAACTTATCTGTAATGCTATTCTGTAAAAATCTCACCATGAAAACTTAAGTGAAGTGAGCTTAAAGTGAACTATCAATAGTGTCAATCCCTAGCATCAGGTGGAATGACAGCTCACTTTAAGCTCACTTCACCTAGGTTATCACGGTGATCTTTTTACAGAATAGCACTGCTGATTCTCTTTTATTTCAGGAACAATGCCGCGGAATTATGTAATAAAAACTACGCGCCAAAATTGGAGTGAAAAGATTTAATTATTAGAAACATAGTTTAAATGTTTGTATTTGTAAGGTTAACATTTTTACTAAAATAAACCACTTTTACTTGAAATTTTATTTTTAATTTTACCTAACTTTAACAGCGGGGTTAAATGGTCCCAGGGATCATATTACCCCAACCCCAGGGATCATTTTAGACCTCCGGGTGTACAAAACGATTCTTTACTGTAGCTTGACAAAAACTTATATGTTTAAAGATCTTGTGAATAGAAATGTATTCTACTGTTACTAAATTAGAGGCCGATAAACTAGCCTTACAGAAAACTTATTAATTTCACAAAATTTATTATCTATGTACTTTTTATATCTATTTTCCCTTAGGGGGATCATTTTGTACCACTCTCCCCTACCTACACGTCAGTTTAGATGTATTTTTTATTTTTTATGTAATACCAATTTCATTTCATCATGTCGAAACTTTAGCAGAATACCGTTTCAGTACTTTCAGTCTTCGTTTTCAGTACTATAGTTTGACCCAGAGCCATAAAACTTCTATACAGTTTTCGAACTCCAAAAAAACATGACAAAAGCGCCCTCTTGTGCTGGTGGAAGTCAATTTTCCATAAAGTTTACAAAATTAATCGCTAGATGGCAGCAGTAGAAGAACATAGGTAACGTACTAATTAAATTCTACAAATAGAAATAATAAATGTGATGAATATACTACAAATTTATGATATTTTGATAATTATTAATTGTCTTGATTTATTTCATAATGTTATTTATTAAAAAATTTGTAATGTGAACTGAAAATATTTTTATATAATGGCAACTTTTTGTAGGTACTTCCGAATCCGAACGTCAGGGAAAACCAAAGTGGGGAAAAGTTTTTGAAGGCAGCCATTGTTCGGTTTTCTTCAAGTTTTCTCTGCGTTGATTTATTGTGTGTTTCCTTGGCGTGCTAACGGATTTTGCGACCTCTGCTTACGATACGACCTGGCCTGTTACTGAGACACCGATTACTTGCAAACCTGATAACTTGGCTTTTCATTACACGGACTTTGTTTTTGTTTGCGACCAGACCTGTCACTCCATACATTACACCTGTCAATTCGGGACTTTGCGACCAAATTCGGTCGTAAACCGATCGCTATGAATGTCGAGACTGCAGCCCCTGGGACGTGAACTTTTTACAATGCCGAAAGCAAACCAATTAAATTGTTATTTTGGATGTGTGGTGGATGATGGTAAGCTTTATTTCATTTAGGAATTTTATATTTTAACAGTGTAATTCTGTTTTTTACGATCTGTAAAATACTTTTGCTATAGTGTGCTGTGCACCAAGCTACATATTTTTTTATTTTTATAATTATTGTAGTAGGTAATCACAACAAAATGTATCTACAATTTCTGACTTGTGAAGGATTCACTCTAATAGGAATATTAATTTTCAGGTCCCCTACACCGTTACCCTAAATGGGATTATCCACATACAGACAAATTTGATCAATGGAAGTCCATACTCAGTCCAGCAACTTCAGCACGAGGCAATGAATATATTTATAATAACGTTTTGTTATGCTACAGGCACTTTGAAGAAAAATTTCAATTACCATTTCAATGGTTGACCAAAAATGCAGTACCGACATTGAATATATTTTGTAAGTACATACCATTCTACTTATATAATTATTTAAATATAAATATGTGCTATCATTATTGTTAACTGCCTGCAGTGTCCCATTGTTAACTGATATCATCTGCATCTGCATCTAATCTAGCAGAAGAAGCATGTAATCTCTAAAAACCTTTTCAATATAGAAACATTTACTAGAGCTATGAACTTTTACAGTGATTGGTTGAGTCACTGTTGAGTGAAGCGCTTACCAACAAACAGCATATCTCTAGGGTCCCCTTCCTGAAGGCCCCTATTACTAAGCCTCCGCTATCCATCTGTCCGACTCTGTCTGTCTGTTTGTCTCAGATCTAATATTTTTACCAAATGTGTTTCTGTTGCCTCTATAAACAAAAAATAAAAAAAAATATGTTAAAAATTAAATATAAGAAATGTGTTTTTTCAGTTTATGGCACGGAAACCTTGTGTGTGAGTCTGACTCGCACTTGGCTGGCTTTGTTGATAGATTTTTTTACTTCTAGATAAGAAATGTTTGCTTACAAAATGAACTGCATCTATAAAAATATTTATTCTATTTTGAAATAACTAAAGCATTTCTCATTTATGTCCACAGCTTTGAGTCAAACTGAAGAACAGCCCTCAACATCAGCTGTATCAGTGGCATATGAAGAGAGGTTGCCAGCGACATCTGGAATTGACTCTTTAGAATTAAAACATAGAATGGCTCCAAGTAAGTATCAAATTCATATCATAGAGCTATGAGTTTTACTGTTATTATGTCTTTCTTAGACAAGCAATGCAATTTTTCATGGATATCTGTCTGACAATAACATTCTACGTCTTGTGAACTCAGACTGGCTTATGCTTTGGAATCCTAAACAAGGCATAGAAATAGGTAATAGGTACATAATTGACTGCACACACAATTTGCTTTCATTTTAGGGTTCTGTACCGAAACGGTAACCAACGGGACCCTATTACTAAGCCATTGCTGTCTGTCTGTCTGTCAGCAGGCCGTATCGGCCGGTCGCATGAACCATAATAGGGAGACAGCTGATTTTTTTCTCAGAATGTGTATTATATACTATAACAACAAAACAAGAATAAATTAAAAATTAAAGGAGTCTCCCATACAACAAACATGTTTGCTTGGTTAATGGTACAGAACCCTTCTTGTAAGAGTCCGACTCGCACTTGGCCGGTTTTTTTTTTTTTCAATTCCCAATAACAGCCCCCTATTATGTGGGAGCAAAACATAACTAAAGAAATGTTGGAACAATACACGTACAGGGGTGATAATGATATACCCACACCACACAACCTTAAATTCTTCAAGTTATCTTAAACTGTTTAAATAATTTCATATATACAGTTTAAGATATTTTTTAAGATTTTATGTTCCTACATGTGATATGTAATTATTGTATAAATTCAATCAATTTTCTCATATATATTTACAGCTTTCGGTGGACAAGGAGCTTCAACATGAACTGCACTGCCAAATGAAGAGAGACCACCAACAACAGCCGTTGATGATTCCTCGAATTCAACGCGCACCACGTGAGTAATTATTTTTACATTGTCCTAGCTGTGCCCGCGGATTCGTCCGCGTGGAATAGTGACGTTCGCCAGCATTTTTATTCGCATTAAAAAGTAGCCTATGACCATTCTCAGGCTCTAGACCAGGCATTCCCAAAGTGGTCGATATCGACCCCTTGGGGTGGATATCGGTTTCCTAGGGGTCGACATCTGATCGACGAGGTGGGCAAGCTCTTTGAAAGAGTCATTGCAGACCGCCTTGCCGGGCAGCTGGTGCGGGTGGGGCCGGATTTGGCGGAAAGCTAGTTTGGTTTCCGCAGGGGGCGCTCTACGGTGGACGCCATCATGCGCGTGCGAGCCCTCACGACGAAGGCATTGGCGGTGTCTCTAGACATCGCCAATGCCTTCAATACCCTGCCCTGGAGTTGCATCTGGGAGGTACTTGGTTATCACCGGATGCCAACCTACCTCTGTCGCATCGTCGAGGCCTATCTGACGGACAGGGCCGTCATCTACCCCGGTCACCGGGGAGAGTGGAACCGGCGAGAGATGTCGTGCGGTGTCCCACAGGGATCGGTTCTGGGGCCGCATCTGTCGGATATCGGGTACGACTGGGTGCTGCGCGCCGACCTCCCTGACTCGAGGTGGCATTGCACAAATCTGAGGCCATGTGTTTTCATGGTCCTTGGTACGCGCCACCGTCGGGTTCACAAATAACGGCGGGAGGGGTTCACATCGGCGTCGAGCTGACGATGAAGTACCTGGGAGTCGTCCTCGACAGCCGGTGGAACTTCGTGGAGCACTTCCGACGTTTGGCTCCCAGACTGGAGCGGGCCGGGGCTGCCTTGAGGCGGCTCCTTCCCAATCTAGGGGGACCAAACGGCTCCTGCCGGAGGCTCTATGCGGGGGTCGTGCGGTCCATGGCCCTTTACGGGGCACCGGTATGGGCGCGTTCCCTGAGGCGGCGACCAGCCCGCCGGTTGAACGCGTCCCAAAGGGTCATGGCTGTCCGGCTTATCCGAGGATACCGCACGGTCTCCGCTGAGGCGGCGAGCCTCCTTGCCGGATTGCCGCCAGTGGCGAGAGGAGGCAAAACGACGGGGCGTTACTCCGCTGCCGCGAAAAATCACGGCACAGCGGACAGAGCTCCGGCGGGATCTCATAGCGGCATGGAGAGTGCGATTGTCGCAACCCAGCGCTGGGCTCGCCACAATTGCAGCGATAAGTCCCCTCTTTGAGGAGTGGCTAGAGAAGCGCCACGGCGCCCTCACCTTCCGCCTGACGCAGGTCCTCACCGGACACGGTTGTTTCGGGAGGTTCCTGTTCAGGATAAAGCGGGAGGAAACGCCAGGGTGTCACCACAGTGGGGATCGCCCGGAGGACACGCGGGGCCCCGCCGTGTCCTCGTGGCGGCGATCGGCGGCGGCGACCTCTCGCGTCCGGCCCTCGTCCAGGCCATGGTACGGAGCGAGAGTGAATGGGAGGCCGTCGCCTCCTGCGAAGCAGTAATGCTCGCGAAGGAGGAGGCGGAGCGCGTGAGGGAGAGGCAATCTCTGCACCCTTGCGCGCCTAGCCGCCGCAGGAGACGCCCTGGATGGGAGTCAACAGCCGACTCCCGGCCACCGTAGGCGCGGGCTTGCGGGCGGCGAGCTAAGGGCAGCTCGCCACCCGGTAAGGACCAGGCCCGCGTCGACGGCGCGTTGTGTTCCACGCGCGCCTCAAAGAGATGTCAGCACGAACTGACGGGGTCCGTTAGGGCCGATGCCGCCGGGACTGCAGGTTGTTCGAAAGAGATACCGTGACACTAGCACAGGCAACTGAAGGAACACGGGTGGGTTTTAGTCAGTAAAAGTCGAGGTCGACATAAACGAAAACTGATTTTGGGGGTCGACGAGGTCTAAAAATCGACACCTATTAAATTAACATAAGTTCTTATTTAAAACTTTCAAAATAGGTAGGTAGGTACTGTATTGTTGATGTTGTGTTACGTGTACTAAGTATAATTAATATTTTTGTATGAAATAGCATTGTTGTAGTAATTAAAGCCTCAAGTTCGTACAAGATGAAAAACTCGGCAAGTCAGTGTGGACAAGATTGTGCAAGATAATGAGTTCGAGCGTACGTCTTTCAGGCGCGTTTTGACTTGCTCTCTATTTGACGCTTACGCGATTTAACACGAACGAATTCATGATCAAGTTGCAAGTCCAAACATGTTCCTGATATTTTACTATTTAACGAGCTTGCACTTAGGTTGAAAGTTCATTTGCGTTTTGAAATTCGTTGGAGCTTGAACGATAATAACTCATATAAGTACTCATTTATTTCAAGAGATTACAAAGTTATTACATAGCTAAATTAAGTGAAGTAAAGTGACTGAAACAGAATTTACAAAATGCTGAGCTCCCTACGCGAGTTAATAGCGTAACCATACAATATCTGCAGTTTATGAAAAATTAACAGGGTAAGTAGCAAACAGTTTTTATCCGGCACAGCGCATCAGCATTGCCATACAGTGGGGCAATGCAGCCAGCGTCTTGGGAACGCTGTCTGCATTGCCCCACTGTATGATAGTGATCAGTTGAGTTACCTGTAGATTGTTTGCAACAGTTTGCAGTTGCCTCAGTTGTTTCAATTGTAAAAATTTACCAGTAAATTTAACAGTTTATTATTGTTTTTTATTTAGGTAGTTTCTTATTTTTTATTTGCAGGATTACTGAGAGTTTTATGATGGCGGACACGAAAAAAAAATGCAGACAATACAGTTTGGACTACTTGAAGTTCGGATTTATTGCATCTCCATCAAATCAACACTTGCCGATGGGTCTCATATGTGAAAAAGTATTCAGTAACGATGCCATGAAGCCTTCAAAAATGGATGACCACTTATCAAGAGTACATGCTGACAAAAAAAGTAAGCCCTTGTCATTTTTTCAAGCACTTAAAGAAAAACTAGACAAAAGGCCATCCATAAGATCGATGTTTGCGTCATCATCTATTAAAGACGATGATGGTTTACGAGCGTCCTATAATATATCTTTACTAATAGCGAAGTCGGGGAAACCCCACACAATTGGAGAGCAGCTTATCTTACCAGCCATTGTGGAGGTCAAACACAAACCCGCACATGATATTTTAAAGAGAATACCTTTGAGCAATAACATCGTTCAGAGACGCATAGACGAGATGGGACGCGATGTGGAAAACATTTTATGCAAGTTCTTACAGACCAACAGATTCTCTCCAGTTGGACGAGTCTACATTACCCGGCAATGAAGCTCTGTTGTTAGGATATGTTCGATATATCAAAGATGAAAATATGTACCAAGAACTGCATTTTGCTACATATTTAGAGACTGATACCAGAGGAGAATCAATTTTTAGGCCGTGGAACATTTTTTTACTGACAAAGCTATTCCATGGAAGAACATTGTTTCTGTTGCGACTGATGGTGCACCGTCTATGGTTGGTCGTCATCGTGGTTTTATAGCTCACTTAAAGCGACAACTGCCTGATCTACTGGTCATTCACTGCGTGATTCACAGGCAGCATTTAGTAGCAAAAAAGCTGAGTCCTAGATTGCATAAGTCTTTACAATATGTAATAAATGCTATCAACAAGATTCGAAGCAATTCTTTGAACTCTCGGTTATTTGCTCAGCTATGTGAGGAAAACGACGAAGTCTTTACTCGATTACTTCTGCACACTGAAGTTCGCTGGCTATCAAGAGGCTCTTGCTTAGAAAGATATTCAGCCATTTTTTAATCTGTGTTGGAGTTTTTACAAGAAAAAGATCCGAATTTGAAAGAAAATCTGAACAATTGTAAAACAGATATTTATTACTTGACTGATATCTTTGGAATGTTCAACAAAGTTAATTTGCAGCTGCAGGGTGACGATCTTAACTTGATTAAAACAAAATCAATAATATCGGCCTTCGTGGGTAAACTAATCCTTTATAAACAAAATTTAGGCAGAAAAGAATATTCACAGTTTCTGCATTTGTCAAAATTACCAGAAATGCTTCAAGATGATGACATTTTATTATATGTCACTCACTTGGACGCATTACACAAGGATTTTACGGAGAGGTTTGAGGATCTTTTAAATTTACAAATTCCTCAATGGATAATAAAGCCGTACAATACCACAGCCATAGAAGAAGCCTATGTGATAATGCAAGAGTTGATTACCATCAGCACACACGAAGAGCTTAAGCAGAAGTTCAACCAAGGCTATCAGAAGTTCTGGTTGCAATGCAACATTGAAACACAGTATCCTACATTGCGGAACATTGCTGAAAAATACCTTGTAGCTTTTCCATCATCATACCAAGTTGAAAAAAGCTTCAGTGTGGTAACAAACATTATGACGAAACAAAGAAACCGTTTGAAAATCAACGAACGTGGAGATTTAAGGCTGCAACTCACCAATATTGAACCGGATGTAGCTAGATTGGTATATAGTCACCAGGTTCATCCATCGCACTGAATGTTTTATTTTCTCTTTGCGAATGAATACTTTTTTAAATATAATTTCCTACCTACTCAAGATTCTTTAAGTACCGAATTTGTAATAATCATTATAAATTAAACTTGATATTTACTGAATTGTATGTCTTTATATTTTGTTAAATTTTGATGAGAAAATGAAGTCAACTTTACTCACTTAACCAAGTGCAAAGTTTTCCAATTGGTACCTTAGTACCTAGGTATTTTGTATCAATAGGAAAAAACTAAAGATAGGTCCCCTTATTCATAATAGTCTGCTAACTTAAAGCATTGCTAATTCTCACTCTCTCTTCTTCTATTGACCTAAGTCAGAATGAAAAATAACACTCTGTAGCAGCAGTTTTAAGTTAACGGACCATTATGAATAAGGGGGTTTATCTCAAAAGTAGGTAATTTGGCCATGGGGGTCTGAGGTAACAGTTCATTTTGGAAAAGGGTCACTTGTCCAAAATAGTTTGGGGATCCCTGCTCTAGACTATCACTGTACCAAATTTCATTTAAATTGGTTCAGTAGTTTAAGCTTGAGTGCGTAACACACAGATAAATAATAATAACATCCATCCTCACAAACTTTCCATTTGTAATATTAGTAGGATAAGTAGGAAGTAGGATTGTAGGTAGTAGACATTGGATACAACTGGATTTTTTTTTTTTACAGACGCTAAGAGAACATGTTATTTGAAACCCACTGACAAGGCCATTGTAAGGCTAAACGAGAAGCTACAGAAACTACGGGCGAAATGCAAACCGCAATCAAGAAAAATACGCGTAGCAAAAAAATTGGCTACATCCAAAAAAAAATTGACATATATTGAAAAACTACCTGATGCGGCACAAACTTTCATGAAAATGCAAATGAGGTGGAAAAAGAAACCATGAGGGAGACGCTACACTACTGAAGAAAAAATTATGTCCTTAACAATTGTGAAGCAGAGTCCAAAAGCCTATAAACTTTTACAAAAAATGTTTGTGTTACCTTCAAAACGTTGTTTACAAAAAATTATTGGGGCATTTAGGATGAGACCAGGCATTAATAAAGAAATATTAGAAAATTTGAAAAATGTGGTTCGGCGCATGCCAGAAGAGAAAAAACTCGTCAATTTATTATTTGACGAAGTGTCTTTGTCGCCTGGTCTCCTATATAACGCTTCCAAAAATGAAATCATAGGCTTCGAAGACAATGGCATTAATAAAAACAATAATATTGCAGATCATGCGCTAGTTTTTATGATTAAAGGTATTAAATCTAAAACAAAACAACCCATTTGTTTTACATTTTGCCAAAACAGCACAAAAAAAAGTGTTTTATAAGAACTTTTAGTCAAAATTATAGAAGAAATAAACAATACTGGCTGCGAATTGTTGCCACAATATGTGATCAATGTTCATCAAATACTTCCACCATAAAAGATTTAATAAAAGAAACAGCAGAAAAATATGCCATTAAATAAATAAATATTCCACAACTATCACACAACGCCATCTAGTCCCAAGCTAAGCAGAGCTTGTGTTATGGGTACTAGACAACTGATAAACATACTTATATATTTCTAAATACATAAATATTATAGATAAATTACACCCAGACACAGAACAAATGATCGTGCTCATTACACAAACATTTGTCCTGGGTGGGAATCGAACCCACGACCTCCGGCATAGCAGTCAGGGTCACTAACCACTAGACCAACAGGCCTGCCATTGAACAAAAGCCTATGGAATATAAAACAAGTTTTGAGGTAAACAATGTTAAAGTGTTCTCATTATTTGATTCACCCCATCTACTTAAAGGTGTAAGAAATAATCTTTTGATTAAAGATGCTAAATTTACACAAAATGGTGGAGAAGTGGGCAAAATGGGAACACTTAAAAATGTTAATGGCTGTGGACGTAGGCGAAGATGAAATTCGTCTCGTAAATAAACTAACTGAGAGACATATTGATAAGGACAAAATAAAATAAATGAAAGTTAAATTAGCCGCTCAGGTATTTAGTCAAAGAGTGTCTTCTGCAATGAGATTTTTACCAAGTAAGTGTGAATAGATTTCCTTTAGAATAATTTATACTAACATTTGGCTGGTGTTCTTTTATTTAATTCAGCAATACTACATAGGAGTATTAAGAGGCAATTTAACGCATATAGTCCTGAGTCCGCCATATTATATACCACAAGATGTCGGAAAGACCGGCTGTCCTTAATAACGGATAAAACGGCAAAGTGAACGAATGTCAGTTTGGTCGTTGGCTTATTGGATACAGGAACAATACAACATTTGAATTCTCATTGGTTGACGAAATCGTGTAGCAGCACCCGATTTTTAAACAAAAAGCTAATATGTGTGTAAGGAAACATACGTCCGGTTATTACAACTGGCGACCGAGAATAATAATAGCAATAATTGTCAGGACTTTATGACATAATTTGTCCGATATAATGACCACAGGGACTCCGGAGGATATAATATTCAGGATATAATATTTAAAGACATGTGGAATTGCTTGAATTAGAAAAATAAAAACCTGGTAGACAAACTTAGAGTAGTTTTTGATCAAATTACTGAGTGCAGTTTCTAAGATGAGACATAAGGAAGACTCTTCATTTCAGCTGTAACTGAAAATTTCTTATGGCAAAAAAAATCTTATATAACATAATTGTATTTTTTTTTTTTTCAGGACATGTAGTTTTGCCACAGGAGTGTCAAGATACAGCTGATTTTTTGTTAAAATTTGATAAAATATTTGATTCTTTCAATGGTCATTCCTATCAAGGTGATTCAAAAATATATAAATGCTGTGTGAAAAGGAATTCCCCTCACTTCCAACTGTGGGCTGATTTACTCCTAATCTTAGAATCAATCAAGTTTAAATAATTTTATCGTAGAAATAACATTGATCAGATAAAATATGAGTCGATTCCTTCAGTTAGAAATTGGATCCACAACATTAAGACTTTTAGAGAAATGTGGCAGTATTTATTATTAAATCACAATGTTGTTAATTTAGTAACTAGAAACTTTAATCAAGATCCTCTAGAAAATTTCTTTAGTAGTATTAGAAGTAGTGAAGTTAGTAATGTTAATCCTGATTGTAATCAATTTATGAATGCATTTAAAACGTTGATTATTAATCATTTTAATTCACCTCATTCTGCAGGTGCAAATTGTGAAGAAGATTATAATTTATGTATGTAATAATTATCACACTTGATTTTAACCAATCGTCATGATTCTGAAAGCTCTGATTTTGCATGTAAGGTTGATTCTTTTCTTCATGTAATGCACGAAATTAAAATTAATGTTTCTTTAGTGCACGCCGAATCAAAAAATTATGTTGCGGGATATGTGATTAAAAAATCTTAAGTCTAAAATTTTCAAGAATTGGAATATTTGTTTAAATGATTTGTGTAGATCAGAAATTGATTTAGATTCGTTAAATTATGAAGTTGATTATACAAAGAAATCATTATTTCATCCAAACGATAATTTTATAACTTTAATGAAGGACATTTATTATATGATTGTTGCATGCCTCCGTGATAATCTTCAATCAAAATTTTTGATTCATAAAATTCGTTTTTTTATTGATTGTGCATGTGATTTTAATATTATTACATGTAGACATAGACATAAATGTGATTTAGTTAAATTTATTTGTGATCTCTATAAAATTGATTGTACACAGTTGGTGTCTCGGGGTAAATAGATTATTAAATGGAAAGATTTCGAGTTTTGATAGTAATGACCTTGTTAAATAGCAAGCATTTGAATATTCTAATAAGAGAAAAAAGAGATAAGAAATAAATTTTGATAAATATGAATCCTGTTTTTCTTTTATAGGTATCAATTCAGCGTTAAGAAATAATAACTTGATTTAGAATACTTTTTGATCACGAGTGTAAACTTAATCAAAAGTATTTTAAATCAAGTTATTATTTCTTAGCGCATAAACTTAAAATTTTATTTTAAAAGTAGTATAGCCTACTTTAGAGCGCCATCTATTGGATGCGTATGGAAGCTAGCATGCTCCTTAACGCCATCTCTCGGACGTGGGGAAAAATTAGTATCGGCCTTGGACGCAGAGTGGCTTATCTATACCAATAATAGACTGTATAATCTATGGTTTGACCGAAACTGCTGGACCATGCCTTAGGAATGCGCGGCGAGGCGGGAGGAATGCGTGGCGAGGCGGGGGGCAGGACGCCGTGAGCGATGACGAATGAGCGGCCGTCTCGCCACGCACATACCGGAGGCGCGGTACAGCGGTTTTGGGCAAACTATACCTATATTTCTTATTTTCAATCTAGTCGCAATCTCATTGCAGAAAACATCACAGCAGAAGCTAAACCAAAAAACTAAGTCGAGCGTGATATTTCCAAAAGGTATTCTTGCCTTTTGGAGTTTTTATGGCACTGCGACTTGAATTTTAGTTTTTTAAGTACCTACGAGAGTTAGCCTTCGGAATCATACCAAAATCTCTAACACATAGCCTTAAGGTGGATGCTCCAAGGTAGCCCGTGAAATTCTAATTTTCTTACGTTTTTTGCAATTTGCTGGTCAGTTACTAAGTTGTACATTGATTAAAATATGATTCGCGGCCGTAACAAATATGTATTTACAGAATTATAATCACTAAAGTCATCAACACAATAGGTATCACAAAACTTTTAGCTCGATGCCTGTCACAAATTTATGTGACGCCCGTTGATATGCAAAAAGTCGTCAAATTCACTTCCGTTACCGAGATTGAGAGACCTGCGAAAAGTAGTTTTTCAAGCTGGCTGGACACGTTTTCGATCGATTATCTAAGATTCTGTAGCGTCACAAATTCTGAAATAAGGGTGTTTAGCCGTCACATAAAGTGTCCTAGTGTCCTAGTGACCTAGTTAAATGCGAGCTATTTTGAAGATTTGTCCAGCCAGCCTGAGTCACATGACCTATTTACTAAACCTATGAAGCGTTGGATTAGAAATATCCTTCAAAACTCGGATTGTGATTGAAACTGTGTTACGCAATTAGGGTGCAGGTTTCTTTACGATGTTTTCCTTCACGGATGTCAGTAATGTCAAAGAAAAACTCAGAAAATACTTACGAATATTTATTTATTGACACAGTTTATAGACACACAACAGTTTTAAGCATAAACATTAAAAAAGGATGAAGGCTCAATGCCAAGATTTAAAAAAAAAGCACATCTCTAGCTCTGCTCCGAAAGTATCTGATGGAAATGGAAACAAATGAATGAGAACCCGTGGATCCCAATTTTTACTGCCACCAACAAAACTGAAACTCTTATTTTTTTAAATCATTATCATGTTTTTTTGGAAAATCCACCGGAAATACATGAAATTCACCCAGATGAGACCGGTCATGGACAGCTAGTTTTATATAAAGTTGAACCATTCTACATAGATGAATGTGTTAGATACTAATTTACCTTAAATGACTGATTGCGTAACAATATTTTCGGAACAGACAAATAAATGTACATATTTATTGAAATTATGACTTCGGACTATACCCTAACTCCAGTTCACTTATTTGGTGCTGAAGCGATAACGCAGTGGAATCTAGGGAAAGCTGTCAGCAGCAGTTATCTACTTGATCAGATAAGGTTCTTAAGATATAAATTACAGTAAATTTCAACTATGACACATACATTGACATTTTATACTATATTAACAAATTCCTCAGGGCCTTTTGGGCAAAAAAAATCACACTGGCGATTACAGTGCTTTCAGCGAGGCGATCAGACAAGCTGCGCGTTCGTGACATTTACACCCCATGTTACTAGAGTCGATGATCTCCATCTTTTTAGATTTAAAACGATCAACGACTTGATTACGACAAATAGATTCATTTAAGGCCCCGTTGAATATGATTACTATGTACTTTACATTTCTTCATTATTTAATTGAAGAACTAATCTGGTCTTTATCGATGTATGTCTCGCAATCTTCGAATCGATTCAATATTTACCACTTATACTACCTATGAAAATAAAAACTAGTCCAACGAAATTTTACACAGAACATTTTTTTTTATTACTGGTCTCATTAGTATGACCTAACACTGCACATGTCTAATAGCGGCTATAATACATTGCGAGTTCATAAGTGTGTGTATACTAGTTTTATTTTACAAACAATCTTCACTAAACTAATCGAGATGTGATACAAAAATACTTATGTTAAACATGCACAACTATATGTTTCAAAATACCTACATACCTAAAAATCGTATGTTTACACAATATATGTATAATAGATAAAAGAATTGAACACAAAAATAAATAGCCGTATTTGGATTTAAAGTCTGATGTTTGTTGTATCTACAATATAGAAAAACATCTTGGGATGCAGATTTCATACCCAAATGTTGATTTTGTTTGCGTTACCCTGGCAAAATATTGTGCATTTGAGAAGTAAGACCATAACAAATAATTACTGTATCATGAGGAGCAATTTGTTTACTAATTGCAAAATTTGTGTGAATTGTAGTTTTAAAGTTATTTGAGTAAAACACATTTTGCTGGAGTAACGTTTGAAACGTTATCCTGGCAAAATCGATTTTCAAATATTCGTTCAGCCCGAAACCAAATACATGAATAGATAGCTTTTGTTGCGTAGTAAATGTTTGTAAATAGCAAAATTTGTGTGATATGGTTCTTGAGTTATTTAAGATTTAGCTGCGGTAACGTTTTGGGGTTTCCCAGATCTCGAAAACGGCTCAACGCAGAGGATTGAAAAAAATACCAATAAGAGACCTTAATTTGCTTAAACATTAGTTTTTGATTTGGTTGTCGTAAACCAATGGAATTAAATGGTTTCTAAAATCAGATAAAAACGGATTTGCAAGTAAACCAAAACACTTATAACCAAATGTAAAAAATACCCATGGTAGACGCTTATAACGTCAAAAATATTAAATTTTGTATCTTTACACGATTATAAGAAGAAAAAAACAAATTTATTTTAAATTTGACCTTTAGGTCACGTATTATTTATTCGAGAATTTCTGACATAATTATTCTTGATTGAATGAAATCTCGTCATGTTTGCCAAAAGGCTCCATCAATCTGTCAGATATTTATATATTCACTATCAGGATATGTAACACTATTGCACCGAATAACTTTCATTCGCCCTGAATATCCTTTTAAAAATTGTCCAATCGGAGTTTTCGAAGTCATTAGATTTAGGTAAAGCCCACAATTTCTTCGAATCATCATGGGTTAGGCCGCACATGACCACAATGAAAATCAACAGCTCCGCAGACCACTTTCATTTTTGGTCCATTTTCGAATTCTGAAACTCAAATATATTTTCAGTGTTCTCTCATCATGTCGCACCTACCCAGCAATCAACTTTTGGCGCTGCATATGCTTGCTCAAAAACCCTCTGGCTTCTTGACCATTGTAGAATTATTGTAACAAAAACTATTCCGAGCTAAATACATAATGTTGAAATTCTAATTGTTCTTACAATAATCCATGAGCTCTGATACTGATTATATGTTTTGATGAAACGATTGCCTATAAAACTGATGTGAGCTTATATGAACCACATCTCTATGGGTTCATAGGCCACTTCTCATTCATTCATCTTTGGTTTGTGTCTTCGATTGATATCATATTCTACAAAACAGTTGTTTATCGTTTTTTCATTAAAATATACACATTCTAAATTGCTTGACAACAATCGAGAGTTCTTTAATTACACATTTCAACCAAATAACGCTACCTATGTGGAGTATTTTACCAATATAAATTAATTTTAATTTCTGTGTGACTACAAAAATAATGCTGAACTTTACTTAGTCCTTTCATATTGGTACTCTGTAAATTCACTTGAAGTATTTGCAACGGTTGACTGCACTATTTATTGGTATATCTATAAATAGTATAAAATCCAGTCAAGATTTGATTGATATTATTGATAACCAAATTATATCAACCAACGCAGAAGTTGTGCTAAACCACGCACCTATTTGATATTTTTACACCATTAGCGGCAATACATAGAGATCTCTGTACCTATTTTACATAACCTATTTTTTTTACTTTAACGCAGGCATTAAATTCTACAGTCACCTCTGAATACAACAATTTATTCCTTCAGCATCAGTGGGGCCGCTGAGAGAATGCGTTCCTGCGTATATCTGTTTCATACAAACGAATACCTGTTTGACACACGTATTCGTATATCTATTGTATACTTTAATTGTCGCACTGACAGGTGTCTCAAACCCAGTCTCTCGATGCCGGGCTGTAGAGCATCTAATTTTATAGGCCAGCCGAGCTGTAAGAAAACGTATTAATTTTAAAAAAAATGTAAAGATTGTAGGATTATTCAAGTATTTTGTAATATGATCAATTTACTCATCTTGTAATATTGACACAAAATCAACGTGTGCGTTACCCGGGCAAAATGTTGTGCATTTGAGAGGTGAGACCATAACAAATAATTACTGTATCATGAGGAGCAATTTGTTTACTAATAGCAAAATTTGTGTGAATTGTAGTTTTAAAGTTATTTGAGAAAAATACATGTTTTTTTTTTACAAAAATAAACTATATATGTACTTAAACTTAACTTATGGGAATATTTTTCAATATTGTAGTACCGTTAAAGGGAACGCTCTCTGTTAAATGTCATGCTGTATATTTATATAATATATTACTTAATCTTAAAAAAAAATATTTTAATCAAAAATGCCTACCTACATTCAGGTTTGGTTTAATTCAGTATAATTGAGTGTGGAGCGCGTATAATAGAGAGTAGGCTCGAGTCCTAGCAGTGGGCACTGTAATAATAAAAATAAGAATCAAGTCAAGGGCTTGATTAAGAAAGCGGTACTTCTGGACACGGCCCGCATTGTTAGGAGGTTCCTCTCTCTGTCTCTCAATCGATTGCACCTCTCTAAATCCAAAAGGCTCGTTGCGTTCGGGAAGATTTGGTCGAGTTCGTGTCGCTCCGGACGTAAGTTAGTAAAACTGACTTAATTGTTTACCCACCGGTGGTAGGACACGCCATTTGTCTTCAGGTTAATGGTATTTGACCTATTTTTACATTATAATTACTGCACAACGCGGCATTTTAGTTTTTTACGCATTAATAGTATAATGAACGCAGTTGCAAAGCGACTGAATGAAGCGTAGTCGCCGTTCGAATTTAAGACCAATTTTATAATATTGAGACGGCACGTGCCACGCCCCCAAGGCATATCCCTCGATATCCGTGTATTCAATAGATATACGAATACGCGTGTCAAACAGGTATTCCGTTGTATGAAACTGATACACGTCAAGAACGCGTTCTCTCAGCGGCCCCACTGATGATGAAGGAATAGATTGTTGTATTCAGAGGTGACTGTAAAATTTAATGCCTGCGATAAAGTAAAACAAAAATAGGTTATGTAAAATAGGTACAGAGATCTCTATGTATTGCCGCTAATGGTGTACAAATATCAAATAGGTGCGTGGTTTAGCACAACGTCTGCGTTGGTTGATATAATTTGGTTATCAATAATATCACCCAAATCTTGACTGGATTTTATACTATTTATAGATATACCAATAAATAGTGCAGTTAACCAATGCAAATACTTCACGTGAATTTACAGAGTACCAATATGAAAGGACTAAGTAAAGTTCTGCATTATTTTTGTACAGTCACACAGAAATTAAAATTAATTAATATTGGTAAACTGCTCCACAAAGGTAGCGTTATTTGGTGGAAATGTGTAATTAAAGAACTCGATTGTTGTCAATCAAGCAATTTAGAATGTGTATATTTTAATGAAACAACGATAAACAACTGTTTTTTAGAACATGATATCAATCGAAGACACAAACCAAAGATGAATGAATGATAAGTGGCCTATGAACCAATAGAGATGTGGTTCATATAAGCACACATCAGTTTTATAGGCAATCGTTTCATCAAAACATATAATCAGTATCAGAGCTCATGGATTATTGTAAGAACAAGTAGAATTTCAACATCTGTGTTTAGCTCGGAATAGTTTTTGTTACAATAATTCTACAATGGTCAAGAATCCAGAGGGTTTTTGAGCAAGCATATGCAGCGCCAAAAGTTGATTGCTGGGTAGGTGCGACATGATGAGAGAACACAGAAAATATATTTGAGTTTCAGAATTCGAAAATGACCCAAAAATAAAAGTGATCTGCGGAGCTGTTGATTTTCATATGGTCATGTGCGGCCTAACCCATGATGACTCGAAGAAATTGTGGGCTTTACCTAAATGTAATGACTTTGCAAACTCCGATTGGACAATTTTTAAAAGGATATTCAGGGCGAATGAAAGTTAGTCGGTGCAATAGTGTTACATGTCCTGACAGTGAATATATAAATATCTGACAGATTGATGGAGCCTTTTGGCAAACATGACGAGATTTCATTCATATAGAAAATTCAACAAAACCTTTCAAATATATTTTCGGTGTTCTTTACTCTATTACCCATTAAGGTATCACCTTTTGGCCCTGCATATGCTAACTCAACAACTCCTGGGCTTCTCTACCGCAACTGTACCTAGAGTGCTACAAGGATCTTTTGACGCCTGAATGACATTGGCAGGAGGACGTGCCGGACGTCACATTGTCGGTAAACGTTTGTAAAACTGCAACAGAAATTATATTGCTAAAACAAGGTGGCGGCATTAGTTCCGACTGTGGCCGCGCGCCAAAAGATCCTTGCACCGTTGTCATTGGCACAATGCTGTCCCAGTTTTCTCAGCCACGTTGGTCTCTATATCAAGAAGAGTCGGTGCGCGGCATCTCCACGTTCAGCAGCAACTTCGCCAGAACAGCTGTCAGTTTGCTGTTGGGCAACAAACCCTGAAATTTAACAACATGCGTTAGCTCATTTAATCTTCTTAATCAGGATTTAAACTGATCCTTTTCTGATAGATCTCGAACGAATGAATTGTTTGAAACCAATAAAAAGAACACAATATTGTTAGTTACATTTAAAAGTAGTTATTGTAAAGTAGCTCAATCTTTACTAATAATAGAAATGTGTAAGATTGTATGTTTGTTGTTTCACGCCAAAACGGTTCAATAATAATTAAAATCAACAAAAATCAACCCCTGTTTGGTTGAAAAGGGCGAATAAAGTTTTCAAGACAGATCTTATTCCTTCGGTTTAGAAACTTGAAACTTGGCACAAGTACTTAATTAATAAAGATCGTAATGGTCAATTTTCCAAAACGACCTTTTGAAGAGGGATGGGACCTTCAAGTTCGTAGGGGAAAGTACGCAATTTGCTTGGACGTAGTTGCGGGCAAATGTAATGTTATTCTTGCTAATACTCCCTCCTAATAGAATTAGCACTTATTACTTTAAACTGGTTTTAGACGGGCTCGTGGCTAAGAAATAACAGCCGCACGGTTCGATCCATCAGGTTAAGCTACGCTTGCCGCGGTTGGTCCGTGGATGGATGGGCCTCGGAAAGCACGTTAAGCCGTTGGCCCCGACTGTCATTCATGGGTCTTTGACAGTCGTTATGGGTTGTCAGAAGCCCAAAAGTCTGACAGTCATACCAACGGGTACCGTATTACCCAATAAATGGGTTGTGGAGGTCAGATAGGCAGTCACTCCATATAAAATACTGGTATTGCTGCATCCTATTAGACTGGAAGCCGACCCCAACATATTCGGGAAAAGCTAGGTAAATGATGACTTTACAACTGGTTTTATCCCTTTTTATTTCGCTTAGAGATGGTACAATAAAAATATCTTACCATAAGTTCTTTGTCTGGCGAGTTGAATCCAGCAGTACCACCCAACTGGCCCTAAAAAAACAAAGCAAAAACGTAATGTAACCGTTTAAAAAATAACTAAGAACTAACTATAAAACAACATATCTATACCCTGTCCATTAGGTAAAACTTTTTTTGACAGATGGAACTCGTGATTGCAGCAACACACAATACATTGATCGATACACGTACGGTATTATGTCTGTAAGAAGCCATAAATAAGAGCCATCGTGGGAAAACCTTAACTTGTAGTTAATATGAAGTCAATCTGTTTTAAGTAAGTGTGGAGATAAATCTTCGTGCCTTCTCTGTATGAGAAGAGAAGCCTTGCAGTATGACAGTTAGAGGCTGGTATTATTATACTCCATACCCAATATTAAGTAATGTCCGAATCACTGAATTACGTAATATTCTGGTTTGCAAATACAAATATTAGGGCATTTTTTATTGATGCCTGATTTCTGATACTTGGCACTTTTTATACCTTTTTACAACATAATTCCCCTTACTCTTAAACAGTATTACTAGATTTATTGATTTTTACGGAAAATATAACGTAAATGTCAAACGAAACTCGCAGATCTAATGGCAAGATGGCACTGAAGATATCAGTCGTAGCTCGGGACATTATCATTGGTAAAAAACTTAAGAGTAGCTGATGAAAACTGCCAGTAATGCGGCATAGTAGAATCATCTGTGGTGGGATACCACAAGAAAAAAGGATAAAAATAGAAATAAACATTTTTACTAAAAATCAAACACTAAGTAGGTACTGATTTCAAAATCACTTATTTCCGTAGCAGGTGGCAAAAAACAACAAACAGCCTAAACCATAGACTTTCCATAACTAAAGTTATTTTGTGCTCTGTAGTGTTTATTACTTAAGTTTATTTTAGTTTTTTCGTATTTATTCACGAAACAAAGAGAAGTGAAAGAGTTTTTTCTTTATAACTAAAGACAAAGTCAACTATGTTTTGCCAGTAAATTTTTTTGTTCTGTTTCTTTTCCTCAATCTATATTGTCCCACTGCTGGGGTAAAGGTCACCCCCATATTTTTCAAAACTGTTTTACTTCATAATAATTGTAGAATACGAGTATTGTTACATACCGGCTTGAAAAAAGCTCCCAGCACTGCCGCAAGTATGGCATTGCTCTTGTCGAGCCGCGCTATCTTCTGGCTTATCTTCTTGTTCGTGCGAACACGCCTTTCAACTTTATTCTTTAATAATTGCTCCCTTTAAAATAAATACAAGCAGGTCAGTAAATGTTGAGCAATATGCATTATCAACATGTTAAATGTCGTAAAATAGCATTACACATAATAATAGAAATTGCTATGAATTTTGCTGCCATTGTTAGGTAAGTAGGTATATTATTTCGCACTTTTTCGTCAAATTGTGTTAGTGTTATTTATAATATAGAACGTATTGAATGCTCGATTAAACTTTACGAAATACCAATACGCAACCTACACGAACACAAAAAATCACATATTAAAAGCAGTTCTGCGATAGGAATAGCATGTTCATGCCATATTCTAGTGAACTAGCCAACGGTTTGAAACCCGCGCTAAAGTCAATTCATTTTGTAAACTAAAACACATGATAAACATCAAGTTTCTCGCATTTCAATATTAATTATGAAAATAGAACAATGCGTAATAGCAGATTTGAGCACATCATCTATGCATCCGTAACACACTATCAATCACAATCTGAATCATTTTGAAGGATATTGCTAATTCATTGCTCGAAAAATGTGTGTGCTCAATTGCGTAAATAACGCAATGAATGTTGTTGAACTGTCAAAATGAAAGCCATTGTTAATGTTAGTGTTTTATGCAATGAGCTCGCAGCTGCAGCTAAGAGATGCAAAATGATACCTGATCTCAGTACGAGGACAATTTTTGCATTTCCTTGGCAGCGGTTCACCGGAGTCGAAGTCGCGCGAAGAGCTGCTGGCTGGAGACAAAACCAACAAATAATTACAATCGCTGCGCGGGCAGTGTTCACATTCAGTTTATAATTCAGGATGCATAAGTAAACAAGAATTATTTCGATTCGCCAAAACATTGAACATGTAAAAATTGAGACAAAACTAACTCTGTTCGCTTAGCCATGGAAAGATTGAGATCTAAGAAAAGTAACAAAATAATACAAAAAAGCAGTAAGCAAAAGATAGCTCCAGAAATGGCATTAAAAAAAAATAATACCAGGTAGTGCACCTGTCGCAAATGGATTGTTGAATCCAAGGTTTTACATAACCGCTAGCTGTTTTACAAAACAGCTCTGTTATGTAAAACAGCTGAACAACGATTAACGATTTTCCATAATACTAAACCAAAATTTAATCAATTGGCCGCTGGCATTTGAAAAAGCAGATATACTTTATATAATTTGTACATTTGAATTCTGATCAAGCCCTTATAACTATGTAAGAAACTATTTTGGGATATTCAAAAGAGTCTGCGCCAAAGATAAATCTAAATTAATAAGTATCAAAATCAGTATTTCTAATAATGAAATAAAAGTTTAGTGGCAAGTAATTAACAAAGAAACTGGAAACACAAACACAAAACAGTAAGACCAAAATGAATTGTCTCTAAAAATTGATAATGAAACCTTTTCAGATCAATTAAAACTTGCTGAGACTTTAGATAAATTCTTTACCAACATCCTAATCGAAGTTACGAAATCTCTCCCCTCATCAGATGATGATGATGATCTATATTAGCGGATTCTCTTCCCAAAGAAAACTTCAGTAAGGACATTCTTTGAATTCAAGCCCATTTCTATTGTCACAGTTGAAAAAGCATTCAAAAAACTTAAAACAAAAAACAATGAAGATTTATGGGGGATTTCCGTTAAGATTCTTGGAGATATCATTAATCAATTGAGCCCCTGTCCTATCAGGCATATTTATCAATGAATAGACATCGGTACATTTCCTGATTTAATGAAACGTAGTAAAGTAGTACCAATTTTCAAGTCGGGTAGTAAGAGTGATATCCTCAAATTATAGACGTATATCTGTGCTACCAGCATTGAATAAAATATATGCAAAAATCATGCTAGACCAGCTGTTGTGACACACGAAATCAAATGGGATTTTATCAAAGTCGCTAGTTTGGTTTCAGTTATTAGCGACTAAAATCTGTGTTTGACGATCAGAAATATTGATCTTATCGCCAGTGCACCCAGCGAAAAGACGGTTTTACGTCAGAAAAAAAACAATTATGTATTTTCTTAAATTGCTTAAATAAAAGAAAAAATAATATGTTCAGTATGTACCCACATGATTAAATTGTTCGAATAATATTTTATTCTGACAACACATGATTTTACATTCCACAAAAGTAATGACTATTTTACTGTCATGCCAATAAAACTGCTCACTAGACAGCTTAGTTATTTTAAAAACTAGATAGATAATAAAGACCATAATCTGTGTCATAATCGCTTCAGCAGCAAAGAAAAATATTGTGTTTAAGTACGTACCATCGTCGTCAACGTCGCTCCAGTCGTGTTTCGGAGATGTAGTGCTTGTCACTTGCACGGTGCTGAAGATGTTTGGCTCACTTCGTTCTACGCCGTTTTCCGCGTTGTATCGAACCACGGTCTAGATACTGAAATGGAAATATTCAGACCAGTGAGACCCACTTAATGACGAAATTCGGTAAACAATTTGAAAATGTCGAGGACCAAAGCGCCGTCCAATCTAATACGTTTATCTATACGTATTATTTTCTTGTCTGTCTGTGTGACAGCGTTGTACTTCTAAACTACGCAACGGTTTTTTCGGATACGGCTGTAATTTAGACAATTTATTCTGGAAGGTTTATGTGTATTACAGTAATATTAAACATACATATAAAGGCTAGCGTCCTGATTGACACATCATCGCCCAGCCCAAACAGCTTAGGGTAGAAATTCGTTTCGACAGTAGATAGTACACTACTGAATAATTTAGGTCTAAACTATCTGAGCATTGTGATATCGAAGGTTGGTTTATAAACTCTAATTAAACGTATTATTTAAAATCCGATGTTTATACAACCATTTATGCCTTACGCCTAGTTCATGGAACGAAATTCAACACAAAAAATAGCTAACAAATTGTCAAGTGTGCGTACTGTGACTGGTTGAAACAATAGGCTAGTTGAGAGTTCTTGAGAAACCAATTAGTAATGTTCCTTGTGGTTTATTAACGTCCAATTACGAATCAGCGAAATAATAACATTAAGGGCTGATTTTTCAACAGTCCGATAAATTGTATCGAACAAATATGACAGCTTGATATATTATCTGTACAAAAGCTGTCAAACATCAATAAACTACAACAAATTACAACGAAAATATAAAGATATCAAACATGATTTTGTAGATGAATAATGAACTTTGCCACATTGCGCGAGAGGACCACATTACAAATCGTTAGTAGTAAATAAATTCATTGTAGCCTTTAAGGGATAAAAAAGCCTTACCATGCTAAAAATCTACTTATGTTGCTGTAGATGCTAACTGTACCGACAAGTTAAGTTATATCTGCCAGTCTATTCTGTAAAAATCTCATCGTGAAAATCTAATGCCAGCATTAAATGGAATGATAGCTTACTTCAAGCTCACTTTACATTTGTTGTTGAATAAATAATTATGTTTTGTAAACAGCCCACATTGAATGCATGAAAGTTTCTTACCTTCAGACTGTGGTGGTGGAGGAGGTCACTGCAGTACACTGGGTTGTACAAGATGAGCTAGTATATGTGGTGGTAAAAACCCGGTTCTAAAGAAATGTTCCTATTTGAATACAGTTGCATGTACAAATTTGCACTTAGGAAAAGAACATACTGAATTCTGAAAATTCCGACATAATGTGTAAACCCCTGGCAGGTGCGACAATATTAATTCATGCACAAATCTACATGCTGTGCCCTTTCTGCAAGTACCACGTGCAAAGTTTCGGCACATCGTGGCCTTCTCTGATAGGTCAGTTTTAATTGTTGCAGTTGCAGCCCCATCTGGCTGGTTGAAATCAGTTACAGGCTCAATGGTACTAGACGTATATTCATCATCTTCAATCTCTTGCTTTAAATTCATAATCATAGGTGGCGTATCCGGCGGTGGCGGATTAGGCGGTAGAGGGGGTTGCGCTGCTGCACTTGCCACAGTTGTGGTATTGACTTTCTCTCGTTTGTTGTGTCCTAACGAACTAGAATTTGCTTCGATCATCATTGCTTCTTCAAATTTCGATCTCAAGTACTTCTTATGCTTGAAGTTATGTGAGGGCCTCAAATTCATGAAGTCTTTGTCATTCCGAGATTTGGTTTGATTTTCTGAAAATGATTAAATCAGTAAAGTATAGGTACAGTATAGGGTAGCTTGCCTACCTGACAGCAGGCAGACGGTGAGCAGTGGTGGCGCAGTGGCAATGCACTACCTTACGAGTTGTAGGTTGTGGGTTCGAACCCAGACAGGCACATTACATTGTGTAAATAATTTCATCACCACTGCTCTCAAAACGAAACTGAAACCGTCATGTCCTATAGCCAAAATTTCAAAGAGGGTGTGAAATCTAAAAAAGAACATTATTGACTGATTATGGTACAAATCAACTCCTATTTCTATATTAATACTAGCTGACCCGGACAACGTTGCTTTGCCATATAAATTATTTCTAGCTGCCCGGCGCTACTTCGTTTGCGTGGTGTCCTACCCCCTACCCTACCCCTACCCTACTCCTACCCTACTCCTACACTACTCCTACCCTACTCCTACACTACCCCTACCCTACTCCTACCCTACTCCTAACCTCCTCCTAACCTACTCTTACACTACTCTTACCCTACTCTTATAAGTAAAACGCTGATTGATTGATAGAACTATACATGATTTATTATATTCGATTGCCATCTTGCGGATCTGTGGATGGAACAGAATAATATAAAAATCGCGATTAAAAAACAGGGATTGATCGTGTACGGGTGAAAATTTGGAATTGTATGTATTTTTCAATGCTGAATCATTAAAAAACAAAAAAATTTTACCAAAAATTAAAAAAATAAATTTCTGGGGTGGACCACCCTTAACATTTAGAGGTATGACAAATAGATGTTGGCCGATTCTCAGACCTACCCAATATGCACACAAAATTTTACTAAAACCGGTCCAGCCGTTTCAGAGGAGTTTGGCAACAAAACATTATATTTTTTGACACTTGTGGTAATTAAGATTAGTATCTGAGGGTTAATAGAGAAAACTTAGCATTAAATAACTTTGCATAATAAATAACACATGGTTTTCACATTGAACTTAATATCATAAAAATAGTTGTATGGTTCTCTCTCACTTAACCCGATGTTAAGTATTTAAATGGCATTATATTTTTCTTTTATGAAAAAAGAGAAAAAAAAAAAAAACCTGTGAGTAAGTACCGAATTATCCTAGTCCCGCGATTTCGACTACTTGCAATCAAATAGCATTTTCCTTTACTTTGTAAATTCTCAAAAGTAACAATTTAATAAACTGTCATTATCATAAAAATAACAAAAACAAAAGAGGGTTTAGCAAAGTTATAGACTTACCTTCGTCTACAGTAACACCCTGCATTTCCTTTCCTTTTAAATCATACGTGGGTCTAATATTTTATTTGTTAAATAACACACGCACATTAAAAGACGTGAACTAATGTTAATTCTCACGCCTGATAATGATCTCCGCGAAACCCAATATCGAACAACGACTTGTCCAAGTTGACAAACCCCTAAAAACCTAAGCCCCTGGCAGCTGCGACAATATTAATTCATGCACAAATCTACATGCTGTGCCCTTTCTGCAAGTACCACGTGCAAAGTTTCGGCACATCGTGGCCTTCTCTGATAGGTCAGTTTTAATTGTTGCAGTTGCAGCCCCATCTGGCTGGTTGAAATCAGTTACAGGCTCAATGGTACTAGACGTATATTCATCATCTTCAATCTCTTGCTTTAAATTCATAATCATAGGTGGCGTATCCGGCGGTGGCGGATTAGGCGGTAGAGGGGGTTGCGCTGCTGCACTTGCCACAGTTGTGGTATTGACTTTCTCTCGTTTGTTGTGTCCTAACGAACTAGAATTTGCTTCGATCATCATTGCTTCTTCAAATTTCGATCTCAAGTACTTCTTATGCTTGAAGTTATGTGAGGGCCTCAAATTCATGAAGTCTTTGTCATTCCGAGATTTGGTTTGATTTTCTGAAAATGATTAAATCAGTAAAGTATAGGTACAGTATAGGGTAGCTTGCCTACCTGACAGCAGGCAGACGGTGAGCAGTGGTGGCGCAGTGGCAATGCACTACCTTACGAGTTGTAGGTTGTGGGTTCGAACCCAGACAGGCACATTACATTGTGTAAATAATTTCATCACCACTGCTCTCAAAACGAAACTGAAACCGTCATGTCCTATAGCCAAAATTTCAAAGAGGGTGTGAAATCTAAAAAAGAACATTATTGACTGATTATGGTACAAATCAACTCCTATTTCTATATTAATACTAGCTGACCCGGACAACGTTGCTTTGCCATATAAATTATTTCTAGCTGCCCGGCGCTACTTCGTTTGCGTGGTGTCCTACCCCCTACCCTACCCCTACCCTACTCCTACCCTACTCCTACACTACTCCTACCCTACTCCTACACTACCCCTACCCTACTCCTACCCTACTCCTAACCTCCTCCTAACCTACTCTTACACTACTCTTACCCTACTCTTATAAGTAAAACGCTGATTGATTGATAGAACTATACATGATTTATTATATTCGATTGCCATCTTGCGGATCTGTGGATGGAACAGAATAATATAAAAATCGCGATTAAAAAACAGGGATTGATCGTGTACGGGTGAAAATTTGGAATTGTATGTATTTTTCAATGCTGAATCATTAAAAAACAAAAAAATTTTACCAAAAATTAAAAAAATAAATTTCTGGGGTGGACCACCCTTAACATTTAGAGGTATGACAAATAGATGTTGGCCGATTCTCAGACCTACCCAATATGCACACAAAATTTTACTAAAACCGGTCCAGCCGTTTCAGAGGAGTTTGGCAACAAAACATTATATTTTTTGACACTTGTGGTAATTAAGATTAGTATCTGAGGGTTAATAGAGAAAACTTAGCATTAAATAACTTTGCATAATAAATAACACATGGTTTTCACATTGAACTTAATATCATAAAAATAGTTGTATGGTTCTCTCTCACTTAACCCGATGTTAAGTATTTAAATGGCATTATATTTTTCTTTTATGAAAAAAGAGAAAAAAAAAAAAATCTGTGAGTAAGTACCGAATTATCCTAGTCCCGCGATTTCGACTACTTGCAATCAAATAGCATTTTCCTTTACTTTGTAAATTCTCAAAAGTAACAATTTAATAAACTGTCATTATCATAAAAATAACAAAAACAAAAGAGGGTTTAGCAAAGTTATAGACTTACCTTCGTCTACAGTAACACCCTGCATTTCCTTTCCTTTTAAATCATACGTGGGTCTAATATTTTATTTGTTAAATAACACACGCACATTAAAAGACGTGAACTAATGTTAATTCTCACGCCTGATAATGATCTCCGCGAAACCCAATATCGAACAACGACTTGTCCAAGTTGACAAACCCCTAAAAACCTAAGCCCCTGGCAGCTGCGACAATATTAATTCATGCACAAATCTACATGCTGTGCCCTTTCTGCAAGTACCACGTGCAAAGTTTCGGCACATCGTGGCCTTCTCTGATAGGTCAGTTTTAATTGTTGCAGTTGCAGCCCCATCTGGCTGGTTGAAATCAGTTACAGGCTCAATGGTACTAGACGTATATTCATCATCTTCAATCTCTTGCTTTAAATTCATAATCATAGGTGGCATATCCGGCGGTGGCGGATTAGGCGGTAGAGGGGGTTGCGCTGCTGCACTTGCCACAGTTGTGGTATTGACTTTCTCTCGTTTGTTGTGTCCCAACGAACTAGAATTTGCTTCGATCATCATTGCTTCTTCAAATTTCGATCTCAAGTACTTCTTATGCTTGAAGTTAGGTGAGGGCCTCAAAATCATGAAATCTTCGTCATTCCGAGATTTGGTTTATTTTCTGAAAATGATTAAATCAGTAAAGTATAGGTACATTATATTTCAATATTAATTATAAAAATAGAACAATGCGTAATAGCAGATTTGAGCACATCATCTATGCATCCGTAACACACTATCAATCACAATCTGAATCATTTTGAAGGATATTGCTAATTCATTGCTCGAAAAATGTGTGCTCAATTGGGTAAATAACGCAATGAATGTTGTTGAACTGTCAAAATGAAAGCCATTGTTAATGTTAGTGTTTTATGCAATGAGCTCGCAGCTGCAGCTAAGAGATGCAAAATGATACCTGATCTCAGTACGAGGACAATTTTTGCATTTCCTTGGCAGCGGTTCACCGGAGTCGAAGTCGCGCGAAGAGCTGCTGGCTGGAGACAAAACCAACAAATAATTACAATCGCTGCGCGGGCAGTGTTCACATTCAGTTTATAATTCAGGATGCATAAGTAAACAAGAAGTATTTCGATTCACCAAAACATTGAACATGTAAAAATTGAGACAAAACTAACTCTGTTCGCTTAGCCATGGAAAGATTGAGATCTAAGAAAAGTAACAAAATAATACAAAGAAGCAGTTAGCAAAAGGTAGCTCCAGAAATGGCATTTAAAAAAAAATAATACCAGGTAGTGCACCTGTCGGAAATGGATTGTTGAATCCAAGGTTTTACATAACCGCTAGCTGTTTTACAAAACAGCTCTGTTATGTAAAACAGCTGAACAACGATTAACAATTTTCCATAATACTAAACCAAAATTTAATCAATTGGCCGATGACATTTGAAAAAGCAGATATACTTTATATAATTTGTACATTTGAATTCTGATCAAGCCCTTATAACTATGTAAGAAACTATTTTGGGATATTCAAAAGAGTCTGCGCCAAAGATAAATCTAAATTAATAAGTATCAAAATCAGTATTTCTAATAATGAAATAAAAGTTTTGTGGCAAGTAATTAACAAAGAAACTGGAAACACAAAACAGTAAGACCAAAATGAATTGTCTCTAAAAATTGATAATGAAACCTTTTCAGATCAATTAAAACTTGCTGAGACTTTAGATAAATTCTTTACCAACATCCTAATCGAAGTTACGAAATCTCTCCCCTCATCAGATGATGATGATGATCTATATTAGCGGATTCTCTTCTCAAAGAAAACTTCACTAAGGACATTCTTTGAATTCAAGCCCATTTCTATTGTCACAGTTGAAAAAGCATTCAAAAAACTTAAAACAAATAACAATGAAGATTTATGGGGGATTTCCGTTAAGATTCTTGGAGATATCATTAATCAATTGAGCCCCTGTCCTATCAGGCATATTTATCAATGAATAGACATCGGTACATTTCCTGATTTAATGAAACGTAGTAAAGTAGTACCAATTTTCAAGTCGGGTAGTAAGAGTGATATCCTCAAATTATAGACGTATATCTGTGCTACCAGCATTGAATAAAATATATGAAAAAATCATGCTAGGCCAGCTGTTGTGACACACGAAATCAAATGGGATTTTATCAAAGTCGCTAGTTTTTTTTCAGTTATTAGCGACTAAAATCTTATATGTGTTTGACGATCAGAAATATTGATCTTATCGCCAGTGCACCCAGCGAAAAGATGGTTTTACGTCAGAAAAAAAAAAATTATGTATATTCTTAAATTGCTTAAATATAAGAAAAAATAATATGTTCGGTATGTACCCACATGATTAACTTGTTCGAATAATATTTTATTCTGACAACACATGATTTAACATTCCAAAAAAGTAATGACTATTATACTGTCATGCCAATAAAACTGCTCACTATATAGCTTAGTTAGTTTAAAAACGAGATAGATAATATCTGTGCCATAATCGCTTCAGCAGCAAAGAAAACTATTGTGTTTAAGTACGTACCATCGTCGTCAACGTCGCTCCAGTCGTGTTTCGGAGATGTAGTGCTTGTCACTTGCACGGTGCTGAAGATGTTTGGCTCACTTCGTTCTACGCCGTTTTCCGCGTTGTATCGAACCACGGTCTAGATACTGAAATGGAAATATTCAGACCAGTGAGACCCACTTGATGACGAAATTCGGTAAACAATTTGAAAATGTCGAGGACCAAAGCGCCGTCCAATCTAATACGTTTATCTATACGTATTATTTTCTTGTCTGTCTGTGTGACAGCGTTGTACTTCTAAACTACGCAACGGTTTTTTCGGATACGGCTGTAATTTAGACAATTTATTCTGGAAGGTTTATGTGTATTACAGTAATATTAAACATACATATAAAGGCTAGCGTCCTGTTTGACACATCATCGCCCAGCCCAAACAGCTTAGGGTAGAAATTCGTTTCGACAGTAGATAGTACACTACTGAATAATTTAGGTCTAAACTATCTGAGCATTGTGATATCGAAGGTTGGTTTATAAACTCTAATTAAACGTATTATTTAAAATCCGATGTTTATACAACCATTTATGCCTTACGCCTAGTTCATGGAACGAAATTCAACACAAAAAATAGCTAACAAATTGTCAAGTGTGCGTACTGTGACTGGTTGAAACAATAGGCTAGTTGAGAGTTCTTGAGAAACCAATTAGTAATGTTCCTTGTGGTTTATTAACGTCCAATTACGAATCAGCGAAATAATAACATTAAGGGCTGATTTTTCAACAGTCCGATAAATTGTATCGAACAAATATGACAGCTTGATATATTATCTGTACAAAAGCTGTCAAACATCAATAAACTACAACAAATTACAACGAAAATATAAAGATATCAAACATGATTTTGTAGATGAATAATGAACTTTGCCACATTGCGCGAGAGGACCACATTACAAATCGTTAGTAGTAAATAAATTCATTGTAGCCTTTAAGGGATAAAAAAGCCTTACCATGCTAAAAACCTACTTATGTTGCTGTAGATGCTAACTGTACCGACAAGTTAAGTTATATCTGCCAGTCTATTCTGTAAAAATCTCATCGTGAAAATCTAATGCCAGCATTAAATGGAATGATAGCTTACTTCAAGCTCACTTTACATTTGTTGTTGAATAAATAATTATGTTTTGTAAACAGCCCACATTGAATGCATGAAAGTTTCTTACCTTCAGACTGTGGTGGTGGAGGAGGTCACTGCAGTACACTGGGTTGTACAAGATGAGCTAGTATATGTGGTGGTAAAAACCCGGTTCTAAAGAAATGTTCCTATTTGAATACAGTTGCATGTACAAATTTGCACTTAGGAAAAGAACATACTGAATTCTGAAAATTCCGACAAAATGTGTAAACCCCAGGCAGCTGCGACAATATTAATTCATGCACAAATCTACATGCTGTGCCCTTTCTGCAAGTACCACGTGCAAAGTTTCGGCACATCGTGGCCTTCTCTGATAGGTCAGTTTTAATTGTTGCAGTTGCAGCCCCATCTGGCTGGTTGAAATCAGTTACAGGCTCAATGGTACTAGACGTATATTCATCATCTTCAATCTCTTGCTTTAAATTCATAATCATAGGTGGCGTATCCGGCGGTGGCGGATTAGGCGGTAGAGGGGGTTGCGCTGCTGCACTTGCCACAGTTGTGGTATTGACTTTCTCTCGTTTGTTGTGTCCTAACGAACTAGAATTTGCTTCGATCATTATTGCTTCTTCAAATTTCGATCTCAAGTACTTCTTATGCTTGAAGTTATGTGAGGGCCTCAAATTCATGAAATCTTTGTCATTCCGAGATTTGGTTCGATTTTCTGAAAATGATTAAATCAGTAAAGTATAGGTACAGTATAGGGTAGCTTGCCTACCTGACAGCAGGCAGACGGTGAGCAGTGGTGGCGCAGTGGCAATGCACTACCTTACGAGTTGTAGGTTGTGGGTTCGAACCCAGACAGGCACATTACATTGTGTAAATAATTTCATCACCACTGCTCTCAAAACGAAACTGAAACCGTCATGTCCTATAGCCAAAATTTCAAAGAGGGTGTGAAATCTAAAAAAGAACATTATTGACTGATTATGGTACAAATCAACTCCTATTTCTATATTAATACTAGCTGACCCGGACAACGTTGCTTTGCCATATAAATTATTTCTAGCTGCCCGGCGCTACTTCGTTTGCGTGGTGTCCTACCCCCTACCCTACCCCTACCCTACTCCTACCCTACTCCTACACTACTCCTACCCTACTCCTACACTACCCCTACCCTACTCCTACCCTACTCCTACCCTACTCCTAACCTACTCCTAACCTACTCTTACACTACTCTTACCCTACTCTTATAAGTAAAACGCTGATTGATTGATAGAACTATACATGATTTATTATATTCGATTGCCATCTTGCGGATCTGTGGATGGAACAGAATAATATAAAAATCGCGATTAAAAAACAGGGATTGATCGTGTACGGGTGAAAATTTGGAATTGTATGTATTTTTCAATGCTGAATAATTAAAAAAAACAAAAAATTTTGACCAAAACTTAAAAAAATAAATTTCTGGGGTGGACCACCCTTAACATTTAGAGGTATGACAAATAGATGTTGGCCGATTCTCAGACCTACCCAATATGCACACAAAATTTTACTAAAACCGGTCCAGCCGTTTCAGAGGAGTTTGGCAACAAACACCACGACACGAGAATTTTATATACTAGATTAAATTGACAAAATAAATTTAATCTCTCCAAGGCAGTGCTAAAAATTTCAAGCTGCATTGCTCGCTATTGCATCTTAGTTGCTCTTTATTCTTAAACTTTATTGCATAAGTCGACAAAGTAACTCCTATTACTGTATGAATTACTGTATCAAAAGAAACCTAAACCTTGAACCAAATCCTCTTAGAACAATCACCGTTCGATCACTGGCATCGCTACCTATGTGAAAAATCAATAAAGTAGGTTTTTACAAAAGTACTATAAATAAATTGTTTAAAGAAAGTAAGTTGGTTAAAGTTGGTAACTTGAGTGTTAAGGAATATGAGAAAAGGATGTCTTTGTTTAGAAACATTGATTTGTGACAACCGTTGAAGTAAAAATGGTGACATACATAGCATAGACTGCATAATTTCTGATGTTTATTTCTAGTAAATAATTAGTCACTTAAAAAAAATATTTTCTGTACTACCTTAGTGGATTTTATTGGCTAAATTTCCATATTGGGTTCAAGAGGCGGGGAGCCTAAAATGTCAAGTGCGTAGGTTCCCTGGGTCCCTAAATCTGGCCTGTGTATGGTTCTCTCTCACTTAACCCAATGTTAAGTGTTTCAATGACATTATATTTTTTGACACTTGTGGTAATTAAGATTAGTATCTGAGGGTTAATAGAGAAAACTTAGCATTAAATAACTTTGCATAATAAATAACACATGGTTTTCACATTGAACTTAATATCATAAAAATAGTTGTATGGTTCTCTCTCACTTAACCCAATGTTAAGTATTTAAATGGCATTATATTTTTCTTTTATGAAAAAAGAGAAAAATAAAAAAAATCCTGTGAGTAAGTACCGAATTATCCTAGTCCCGCGATTTCGACTACTTGCAATCAAATAGCATTTTCCTTTACTTTGTAAATTCTCAAAAGTAACAATTTAATAAACTGCCATTATCATAAAAATAAAAAAAACAAAAGAGGGTTTAGCAAAGTTATAGACTTACCTTCGTCTACAGTAACACCCTGCATTTCCTTTCCTTTTAAATCATACGTGGGTCTAATATTTTATTTGTTAAATAACACACGCACATTAAAGGACGTGAACTAATGTTAATTCTCACGCCTGATAATGATCTCCGCGAAACCCAATATCGAACAACGACTTGTCCAAGTTGACAAACCCCTAAAAACCTAAGCCCCTGGCAGCTGCGACAATATTAATTCATGCACAAATCTACATGCTGTGCCCTTTCTGCAAGTACCACGTGCAAAGTTTCGGCACATCGTGGCCTTCTCTGATAGGTCAGTTTTAATTGTTGCAGTTGCAGCCCCATCTGGCTGGTTGAAATCAGTTACAGGCTCAATGGTACTAGACGTATATTCATCATCTTCAATCTCTTGCTTTAAATTCATAATCATAGGTGGCGTATCCGGCGGTGGCGGATTAGGCGGTAGAGGGGGTTGCGCTGCTGCACTTGCCACAGTTGTGGTATTGACTTTCTCTCGTTTGTTGTGTCCCAACGAACTAGAATTTGCTTCGATCATCATTGCTTCTTCAAATTTCGATCTCAAGTACTTCTTATGCTTGAAGTTAGGTGAGGGCCTCAAAATCATGAAATCTTCGTCATTCCGAGATTTGGTTTATTTTCTGAAAATGATTAAATCAGTAAAGTATAGGTACATTATATTTCAATATTAATTATAAAAATAGAACAATGCGTAATAGCAGATTTGAGCACATCATCTATGCATCCGTAACACACTATCAATCACAATCTGAATCATTTTGAAGGATATTGCTAATTCATTGCTCGAAAAATGTGTGCTCAATTGGGTAAATAACGCAATGAATGTTGTTGAACTGTCAAAATGAAAGCCATTGTTAATGTTAGTGTTTTATGCAATGAGCTCGCAGCTGCAGCTAAGAGATGCAAAATGATACCTGATCTCAGTACGAGGACAATTTTTGCATTTCCTTGGCAGCGGTTCACCGGAGTCGAAGTCGCGCGAAGAGCTGCTGGCTGGAGACAAAACCAACAAATAATTACAATCGCTGCGCGGGCAGTGTTCACATTCAGTTTATAATTCAGGATGCATAAGTAAACAAGAAGTATTTCGATTCACCAAAACATTGAACATGTAAAAATTGAGACAAAACTAACTCTGTTCGCTTAGCCATGGAAAGATTGAGATCTAAGAAAAGTAACAAAATAATACAAAGAAGCAGTTAGCAAAAGGTAGCTCCAGAAGTGGCATTTAAAAAAAAATAATACCAGGTAGTGCACCTGTCGGAAATGGATTGTTGAATCCAAGGTTTTACATAACCGCTAGCTGTTTTACAAAACAGCTCTGTTATGTAAAACAGCTGAACAACGATTAACGATTTTCCATAATACTAAACCAAAATTTAATCAATTGGCCGATGACATTTGAAAAAGCAGATATACTTTATATAATTTGTACATTTGAATTCTGATCAAGCCCTTATAACTATGTAAGAAACTATTTTGGGATATTCAAAAGAGTCTGCGCCAAAGATAAATCTAAATTAATAAGTATCAAAATCAGTATTTCTAATAATGAAATAAAAGTTTAGTGGCAAGTAATTAACAAAGAAACTGGAAACACAAAACAGTAAGACCAAAATGAATTGTCTCTAAAAATTGATAATGAAACCTTTTCAGATCAATTAAAACTTACTGAGACTTTAGAAATTTGTAGATGAATAATGAACTTTGCCACATTGCGCGAGAGGACCACATTACAAATCGTTAGTAGTAAATAAATTCATTGTAGCCTTTAAGGGATAAAAAAGCCTTACCATGCTAAAAACCTACTTATGTTGCTGTAGATGCTAACTGTACCGACAAGTTAAGTTATATCTGCCAGTCTATTCTGTAAAAATCTCATCGTGAAAATCTAATGCCAGCATTAAATGGAATGATAGCTTACTTCAAGCTCACTTTACATTTGTTGTTGAATAAATAATTATGTTTTGTAAACAGCCCACATTGAATGCATGAAAGTTTCTTACCTTCAGACTGTGGTGGTGGAGGAGGTCACTGCAGTACACTGGGTTGTACAAGATGAGCTAGTATATGTGGTGGTAAAAACCCGGTTCTAAAGAAATGTTCCTTTTTGAATACAGTTGCATGTACAAATTTGCACTTAGGAAAAGAACATACTGAATTCTGAAAATTCCGACATAATGTGTAAACCCCTGGCAGGTGCGACAATATTAATTCATGCACAAATCTACATGCTGTGCCCTTTCTGCAAGTACCACGTGCAAAGTTTCGGCACATCGTGGCCTTCTCTGATAGGTCAGTTTTAATTGTTGCAGTTGCAGCCCCATCTGGCTGGTTGAAATCAGTTACAGGCTCAATGGTACTAGACGTATATTCATCATCTTCAATCTCTTGCTTTAAATTCATAATCATAGGTGGCGTATCCGGCGGTGGCGGATTAGGCGGTAGAGGGGGTTGCGCTGCTGCACTTGCCACAGTTGTGGTATTGACTTTCTCTCGTTTGTTGTGTCCTAACGAACTAGAATTTGCTTCGATCATCATTGCTTCTTCAAATTTCGATCTCAAGTACTTCTTATGCTTGAAGTTATGTGAGGGCCTCAAATTCATGAAGTCTTTGTCATTCCGAGATTTGGTTTGATTTTCTGAAAATGATTAAATCAGTAAAGTATAGGTACAGTATAGGGTAGCTTGCCTACCTGACAGCAGGCAGACGGTGAGCAGTGGTGGCGCAGTGGCAATGCACTACCTTACGAGTTGTAGGTTGTGGGTTCGAACCCAGACAGGCACATTACATTGTGTAAATAATTTCATCACCACTGCTCTCAAAACGAAACTGAAACCGTCATGTCCTATAGCCAAAATTTCAAAGAGGGTGTGAAATCTAAAAAAGAACATTATTGACTGATTATGGTACAAATCAACTCCTATTTCTATATTAATACTAGCTGACCCGGACAACGTTGCTTTGCCATATAAATTATTTCTAGCTGCCCGGCGCTACTTCGTTTGCGTGGTGTCCTACCCCCTACCCTACCCCTACCCTACTCCTACCCTACTCCTACACTACTCCTACCCTACTCCTACACTACCCCTACCCTACTCCTACCCTACTCCTAACCTCCTCCTAACCTACTCTTACACTACTCTTACCCTACTCTTATAAGTAAAACGCTGATTGATTGATAGAACTATACATGATTTATTATATTCGATTGCCATCTTGCGGATCTGTGGATGGAACAGAATAATATAAAAATCGCGATTAAAAAACAGGGATTGATCGTGTACGGGTGAAAATTTGGAATTGTATGTATTTTTCAATGCTGAATCATTAAAAAACAAAAAAATTTTACCAAAAATTAAAAAAATAAATTTCTGGGGTGGACCACCCTTAACATTTAGAGGTATGACAAATAGATGTTGGCCGATTCTCAGACCTACCCAATATGCACACAAAATTTTACTAAAACCGGTCCAGCCGTTTCAGAGGAGTTTGGCAACAAAACATTATATTTTTTGACACTTGTGGTAATTAAGATTAGTATCTGAGGGTTAATAGAGAAAACTTAGCATTAAATAACTTTGCATAATAAATAACACATGGTTTTCACATTGAACTTAATATCATAAAAATAGTTGTATGGTTCTCTCTCACTTAACCCGATGTTAAGTATTTAAATGGCATTATATTTTTCTTTTATGAAAAAAGAGAAAAAAGAAAAAAACCTGTGAGTAAGTACCGAATTATCCTAGTCCCGCGATTTCGACTACTTGCAATCAAATAGCATTTTCCTTTACTTTGTAAATTCTCAAAAGTAACAATTTAATAAACTGTCATTATCATAAAAATAACAAAAACAAAAGAGGGTTTAGCAAAGTTATAGACTTACCTTCGTCTACAGTAACACCCTGCATTTCCTTTCCTTTTAAATCATACGTGGGTCTAATATTTTATTTGTTAAATAACACACGCACATTAAAAGACGTGAACTAATGTTAATTCTCACGCCTGATAATGATCTCCGCGAAACCCAATATCGAACAACGACTTGTCCAAGTTGACAAACCCCTAAAAACCTAAGCCCCTGGCAGCTGCGACAATATTAATTCATGCACAAATCTACATGCTGTGCCCTTTCTGCAAGTACCACGTGCAAAGTTTCGGCACATCGTGGCCTTCTCTGATAGGTCAGTTTTAATTGTTGCAGTTGCAGCCCCATCTGGCTGGTTGAAATCAGTTACAGGCTCAATGGTACTAGACGTATATTCATCATCTTCAATCTCTTGCTTTAAATTCATAATCATAGGTGGCATATCCGGCGGTGGCGGATTAGGCGGTAGAGGGGGTTGCGCTGCTGCACTTGCCACAGTTGTGGTATTGACTTTCTCTCGTTTGTTGTGTCCCAACGAACTAGAATTTGCTTCGATCATCATTGCTTCTTCAAATTTCGATCTCAAGTACTTCTTATGCTTGAAGTTAGGTGAGGGCCTCAAAATCATGAAATCTTCGTCATTCCGAGATTTGGTTTATTTTCTGAAAATGATTAAATCAGTAAAGTATAGGTACATTATATTTCAATATTAATTATAAAAATAGAACAATGCGTAATAGCAGATTTGAGCACATCATCTATGCATCCGTAACACACTATCAATCACAATCTGAATCATTTTGAAGGATATTGCTAATTCATTGCTCGAAAAATGTGTGCTCAATTGGGTAAATAACGCAATGAATGTTGTTGAACTGTCAAAATGAAAGCCATTGTTAATGTTAGTGTTTTATGCAATGAGCTCGCAGCTGCAGCTAAGAGATGCAAAATGATACCTGATCTCAGTACGAGGACAATTTTTGCATTTCCTTGGCAGCGGTTCACCGGAGTCGAAGTCGCGCGAAGAGCTGCTGGCTGGAGACAAAACCAACAAATAATTACAATCGCTGCGCGGGCAGTGTTCACATTCAGTTTATAATTCAGGATGCATAAGTAAACAAGAAGTATTTCGATTCACCAAAACATTGAACATGTAAAAATTGAGACAAAACTAACTCTGTTCGCTTAGCCATGGAAAGATTGAGATCTAAGAAAAGTAACAAAATAATACAAAGAAGCAGTTAGCAAAAGGTAGCTCCAGAAATGGCATTTAAAAAAAAATAATACCAGGTAGTGCACCTGTCGGAAATGGATTGTTGAATCCAAGGTTTTACATAACCGCTAGCTGTTTTACAAAACAGCTCTGTTATGTAAAACAGCTGAACAACGATTAACGATTTTCCATAATACTAAACCAAAATTTAATCAATTGGCCGATGACATTTGAAAAAGCAGATATACTTTATATAATTTGTACATTTGAATTCTGATCAAGCCCTTATAACTATGTAAGAAACTATTTTGGGATATTCAAAAGAGTCTGCGCCAAAGATAAATCTAAATTAATAAGTATCAAAATCAGTATTTCTAATAATGAAATAAAAGTTTTGTGGAAAGTAATTAACAAAGAAACTGGAAACACAAAACAGTAAGACCAAAATGAATTGTCTCTAAAAATTGATAATGAAACCTTTTCAGATCAATTAAAACTTGCTGAGACTTTAGATAAATTCTTTACCAACATCCTAATCGAAGTTACGAAATCTCTCCCCTCATCAGATGATGATGATGATCTATATTAGCGGATTCTCTTCTCAAAGAAAACTTCACTAAGGACATTCTTTGAATTCAAGCCCATTTCTATTGTCACAGTTGAAAAAGCATTCAAAAAACTTAAAACAAATAACAATGAAGATTTATGGGGGATTTCCGTTAAGATTCTTGGAGATATCATTAATCAATTGAGCCCCTGTCCTATCAGGCATATTTATCAATGAATAGACATCGGTACATTTCCTGATTTAATGAAACGTAGTAAAGTAGTACCAATTTTCAAGTCGGGTAGTAAGAGTGATATCCTCAAATTATAGACGTATATCTGTGCTACCAGCATTGAATAAAATATATGAAAAAATCATGCTAGGCCAGCTGTTGTGACACACGAAATCAAATGGGATTTTATCAAAGTCGCTAGTTTGGTTTCAGTTATTAGCGACTAAAATCTTATATGTGTTTGACGATCAGAAATATTGATCTTATCGCCAGTGCACCCAGCGAAAAGATGGTTTTACGTCAGAAAAAAAACAATTATGTATATTCTTAAATTGCTTAAATATAAGAAAAAATAATATGTTCGGTATGTACCCACATGATTAACTTGTTCGAATAATATTTTATTCTGACAACACATGATTTAACATTCCAAAAAAGTAATGACTATTATACTGTCATGCCAATAAAACTGCTCACTATATAGCTTAGTTAGTTTAAAAACGAGATAGATAATATCTGTGCCATAATCGCTTCAGCAGCAAAGAAAACTATTGTGTTTAAGTACGTACCATCGTCGTCAACGTCGCTCCAGTCGTGTTTCGGAGATGTAGTGCTTGTCACTTGCACGGTGCTGAAGATGTTTGGCTCACTTCGTTCTACGCCGTTTTCCGCGTTGTATCGAACCACGGTCTAGATACTGAAATGGAAATATTCAGACCAGTGAGACCCACTTGATGACGAAATTCGGTAAACAATTTGAAAATGTCGAGGACCAAAGCGCCGTCCAATCTAATACGTTTATCTATACGTATTATTTTCTTGTCTGTCTGTGTGACAGCGTTGTACTTCTAAACTACGCAACGGTTTTTTCGGATACGGCTGTAATTTAGACAATTTATTCTGGAAGGTTTATGTGTATTACAGTAATATTAAACATACATATAAAGGCTAGCGTCCTGATTGACACATCATCGCCCAGCCCAAACAGCTTAGGGTAGAAATTCGTTTCGACAGTAGATAGTACACTACTGAATAATTTAGGTCTAAACTATCTGAGCATTGTGATATCGAAGGTTGGTTTATAAACTCTAATTAAACGTATTATTTAAAATCCGATGTTTATACAACCATTTATGCCTTACGCCTAGTTCATGGAACGAAATTCAACACAAAAAATAGCTAACAAATTGTCAAGTGTGCGTACTGTGACTGGTTGAAACAATAGGCTAGTTGAGAGTTCTTGAGAAACCAATTAGTAATGTTCCTTGTGGTTTATTAACGTCCAATTACGAATCAGCGAAATAATAACATTAAGGGCTGATTTTTCAACAGTCCGATAAATTGTATCGAACAAATATGACAGCTTGATATATTATCTGTACAAAAGCTGTCAAACATCAATAAACTACAACAAATTACAACGAAAATATAAAGATATCAAACATGATTTTGTAGATGAATAATGAACTTTGCCACATTGCGCGAGAGGACCACATTACAAATCGTTAGTAGTAAATAAATTCATTGTAGCCTTTAAGGGATAAAAAAGCCTTACCATGCTAAAAACCTACTTATGTTGCTGTAGATGCTAACTGTACCGACAAGTTAAGTTATATCTGCCAGTCTATTCTGTAAAAATCTCATCGTGAAAATCTAATGCCAGCATTAAATGGAATGATAGCTTACTTCAAGCTCACTTTACATTTGTTGTTGAATAAATAATTATGTTTTGTAAACAGCCCACATTGAATGCATGAAAGTTTCTTACCTTCAGACTGTGGTGGTGGAGGAGGTCACTGCAGTACACTGGGTTGTACAAGATGAGCTAGTATATGTGGTGGTAAAAACCCGGTTCTAAAGAAATGTTCCTATTTGAATACAGTTGCATGTACAAATTTGCACTTAGGAAAAGAACATACTGAATTCTGAAAATTCCGACAAAATGTGTAAACCCCAGGCAGCTGCGACAATATTAATTCATGCACAAATCTACATGCTGTGCCCTTTCTGCAAGTACCACGTGCAAAGTTTCGGCACATCGTGGCCTTCTCTGATAGGTCAGTTTTAATTGTTGCAGTTGCAGCCCCATCTGGCTGGTTGAAATCAGTTACAGGCTCAATGGTACTAGACGTATATTCATCATCTTCAATCTCTTGCTTTAAATTCATAATCATAGGTGGCGTATCCGGCGGTGGCGGATTAGGCGGTAGAGGGGGTTGCGCTGCTGCACTTGCCACAGTTGTGGTATTGACTTTCTCTCGTTTGTTGTGTCCTAACGAACTAGAATTTGCTTCGATCATTATTGCTTCTTCAAATTTCGATCTCAAGTACTTCTTATGCTTGAAGTTATGTGAGGGCCTCAAATTCATGAAATCTTTGTCATTCCGAGATTTGGTTCGATTTTCTGAAAATGATTAAATCAGTAAAGTATAGGTACAGTATAGGGTAGCTTGCCTACCTGACAGCAGGCAGACGGTGAGCAGTGGTGGCGCAGTGGCAATGCACTACCTTACGAGTTGTAGGTTGTGGGTTCGAACCCAGACAGGCACATTACATTGTGTAAATAATTTCATCACCACTGCTCTCAAAACGAAACTGAAACCGTCATGTCCTATAGCCAAAATTTCAAAGAGGGTGTGAAATCTAAAAAAGAACATTATTGACTGATTATGGTACAAATCAACTCCTATTTCTATATTAATACTAGCTGACCCGGACAACGTTGCTTTGCCATATAAATTATTTCTAGCTGCCCGGCGCTACTTCGTTTGCGTGGTGTCCTACCCCCTACCCTACTCCTACCCTACTCCTACACTACTCCTACCCTACTCCTACACTACCCCTACCCTACTCCTACCCTACTCCTACCCTACTCCTAACCTACTCCTAACCTACTCTTACACTACTCTTACCCTACTCTTATAAGTAAAACGCTGATTGATTGATAGAACTATACATGATTTATTATATTCGATTGCCATCTTGCGGATCTGTGGATGGAACAGAATAATATAAAAATCGCGATTAAAAAACAGGGATTGATCGTGTACGGGTGAAAATTTGGAATTGTATGTATTTTTCAATGCTGAATAATTAAAAAAAACAAAAAATTTTGACCAAAAATTAAAAAAATAAATTTCTGGGGTGGACCACCCTTAACATTTAGAGGTATGACAAATAGATGTTGGCCGATTCTCAGACCTACCCAATATGCACACAAAATTTTACTAAAACCGGTCCAGCCGTTTCAGAGGAGTTTGGCAACAAACACCACGACACGAGAATTTTATATACTAGATTAAATTGACAAAATAAATTTAATCTCTCCAAGGCAGTGCTAAAAATTTCAAGCTGCATTGCTCGCTATTGCATCTTAGTTGCTCTTTATTCTTAAACTTTATTGCATAAGTCGACAAAGTAACTCCTATTACTGTATGAATTACTGTATCAAAAGAAACCTAAACCTTGAACCAAATCCTCTTAGAACAATCACCGTTCGATCACTGGCATCGCTACCTATGTGAAAAATCAATAAAGTAGGTTTTTACAAAAGTACTATAAATAAATTGTTTAAAGAAAGTAAGTTGGTTAAAGTTGGTAACTTGAGTGTTAAGGAATATGAGAAAAGGATGTCTTTGTTTAGAAACATTGATTTGTGACAACCGTTGAAGTAAAAATGGTGACATACATAGCATAGACTGCATAATTTCTGATGTTTATTTCTAGTAAATAATTAGTCACTTAAAAAAAATATTTTCTGTACTACCTTAGTGGATTTTATTGGCTAAATTTCCATATTGGGTTCAAGAGGCGGGGAGCCTAAAATGTCAAGTGCGTAGGTTCCCTGGGTCCCTAAATCTGGCCTGTGTATGGTTCTCTCTCACTTAACCCAATGTTAAGTGTTTCAATGACATTATATTTTTTGACACTTGTGGTAATTAAGATTAGTATCTGAGGGTTAATAGAGAAAACTTAGCATTAAATAACTTTGCATAATAAATAACACATGGTTTTCACATTGAACTTAATATCATAAAAATAGTTGTATGGTTCTCTCTCACTTAACCCAATGTTAAGTATTTAAATGGCATTATATTTTTCTTTTATGAAAAAAGAGAAAAATAAAAAAAATCCTGTGAGTAAGTACCGAATTATCCTAGTCCCGCGATTTCGACTACTTGCAATCAAATAGCATTTTCCTTTACTTTGTAAATTCTCAAAAGTAACAATTTAATAAACTGCCATTATCATAAAAATAAAAAAAACAAAAGAGGGTTTAGCAAAGTTATAGACTTACCTTCGTCTACAGTAACACCCTGCATTTCCTTTCCTTTTAAATCATACGTGGGTCTAATATTTTATTTGTTAAATAACACACGCACATTAAAAGACGTGAACTAATGTTAATTCTCACGCCTGATAATGATCTCCGCGAAACCCAATATCGAACAACGACTTGTCCAAGTTGACAAACCCCTAAAAACCTAAGCCCCTGGCAGCTGCGACAATATTAATTCATGCACAAATCTACATGCTGTGCCCTTTCTGCAAGTACCACGTGCAAAGTTTCGGCACATCGTGGCCTTCTCTGATAGGTCAGTTTTAATTGTTGCAGTTGCAGCCCCATCTGGCTGGTTGAAATCAGTTACAGGCTCAATGGTACTAGACGTATATTCATCATCTTCAATCTCTTGCTTTAAATTCATAATCATAGGTGGCGTATCCGGCGGTGGCGGATTAGGCGGTAGAGGGGGTTGCGCTGCTGCACTTGCCACAGTTGTGGTATTGACTTTCTCTCGTTTGTTGTGTCCCAACGAACTAGAATTTGCTTCGATCATCATTGCTTCTTCAAATTTCGATCTCAAGTACTTCTTATGCTTGAAGTTAGGTGAGGGCCTCAAAATCATGAAATCTTCGTCATTCCGAGATTTGGTTTATTTTCTGAAAATGATTAAATCAGTAAAGTATAGGTACATTATATTTCAATATTAATTATAAAAATAGAACAATGCGTAATAGCAGATTTGAGCACATCATCTATGCATCCGTAACACACTATCAATCACAATCTGAATCATTTTGAAGGATATTGCTAATTCATTGCTCGAAAAATGTGTGCTCAATTGGGTAAATAACGCAATGAATGTTGTTGAACTGTCAAAATGAAAGCCATTGTTAATGTTAGTGTTTTATGCAATGAGCTCGCAGCTGCAGCTAAGAGATGCAAAATGATACCTGATCTCAGTACGAGGACAATTTTTGCATTTCCTTGGCAGCGGTTCACCGGAGTCGAAGTCGCGCGAAGAGCTGCTGGCTGGAGACAAAACCAACAAATAATTACAATCGCTGCGCGGGCAGTGTTCACATTCAGTTTATAATTCAGGATGCATAAGTAAACAAGAAGTATTTCGATTCACCAAAACATTGAACATGTAAAAATTGAGACAAAACTAACTCTGTTCGCTTAGCCATGGAAAGATTGAGATCTAAGAAAAGTAACAAAATAATACAAAGAAGCAGTTAGCAAAAGGTAGCTCCAGAAGTGGCATTTAAAAAAAAATAATACCAGGTAGTGCACCTGTCGGAAATGGATTGTTGAATCCAAGGTTTTACATAACCGCTAGCTGTTTTACAAAACAGCTCTGTTATGTAAAACAGCTGAACAACGATTAACGATTTTCCATAATACTAAACCAAAATTTAATCAATTGGCCGATGACATTTGAAAAAGCAGATATACTTTATATAATTTGTACATTTGAATTCTGATCAAGCCCTTATAACTATGTAAGAAACTATTTTGGGATATTCAAAAGAGTCTGCGCCAAAGATAAATCTAAATTAATAAGTATCAAAATCAGTATTTCTAATAATGAAATAAAAGTTTAGTGGCAAGTAATTAACAAAGAAACTGGAAACACAAAACAGTAAGACCAAAATGAATTGTCTCTAAAAATTGATAATGAAACCTTTTCAGATCAATTAAAACTTACTGAGACTTTAGAAATTTGTAGATGAATAATGAACTTTGCCACATTGCGCGAGAGGACCACATTACAAATCGTTAGTAGTAAATAAATTCATTGTAGCCTTTAAGGGATAAAAAAGCCTTACCATGCTAAAAACCTACTTATGTTGCTGTAGATGCTAACTGTACCGACAAGTTAAGTTATATCTGCCAGTCTATTCTGTAAAAATCTCATCGTGAAAATCTAATGCCAGCATTAAATGGAATGATAGCTTACTTCAAGCTCACTTTACATTTGTTGTTGAATAAATAATTATGTTTTGTAAACAGCCCACATTGAATGCATGAAAGTTTCTTACCTTCAGACTGTGGTGGTGGAGGAGGTCACTGCAGTACACTGGGTTGTACAAGATGAGCTAGTATATGTGGTGGTAAAAACCCGGTTCTAAAGAAATGTTCCTTTTTGAATACAGTTGCATGTACAAATTTGCACTTAGGAAAAGACCATACTGAATTCTGAAAATTCCGACAAAATGTGTAAACCCCTGGCAGCTGCGACAATATTAATTCATGCACAAATCTACATGCTGTGCCCTTTCTGCAAGTATCACGTGCAAAGTTTCGGCACATCGTGGCCTTCTCTGATAGCTCAGTTTTAATTGTTGCTGTTGCAGCCCCATCTGGCTGGTTGAAATCAGTTACAGGCTCAATGGTACTAAATGTATATTCATCATCTTCAATCTCTTGCTTTAAATTCGTAATCATAGGTGGCGTATCCGGCGGTGGCGTATCCGGCGGTGGCGTATCCGGCGGTGGCGGATTAGGCGGTAGAGGGGGTTGCGCTGCTGCACTTGCCACAGTTGTGGTATTGATTTTCTCTCGTTTGTTGTGTCCCAACGAACTAGAATTTGCTTCGATCATTATTGCTTCTTCAAATTTCGATCTCAAGTACTTCTTATGCTTGAAGTTAGGTGAGGGCCTCAAATTCATGAAATCTTCGTCATTCCGAGATTTGGTTTGATTTTCTGAAAATGATTAAATCAGTAAAGTATAGGTACATTATAGGGTAGCTTGCCTACCTGACAGCAGGCAGACGGAGAGCAGTGGTAGCCCAGTGGCAATGCACTAACTTACGATTTGTAGGTTGTGGGTTCGTACCCAGACAGGCTCTTTACATTGTGTAAATAATTTTATCACAACTGCTCTCAAAACGAAACTGAAACCGTCATGTTGGTTCTTATCTGGCTCGGGTCTGGGTCGGGAGTTTTATGTGGTTGTCAATGGGTTTCGTTCAGGCAGGTATGCAATTGCCTCGGGTGTCCCTCAAGGTTCTCATCTGGGCCCAGTATTATTCAGCATATATATAAATAATGTGACATAGTGCTTTCACAATACTAGCATATTCCTTTTTGCAGATGACCTGAAAATTTCAAGAGCCATTAGGTCTCAACAGGACGTAAACTTAATACAAGAAGATATCGACCGATTATCTGCATGGTTTATCGGAATAAAATCTCGTTGAACAGTTCGAAATGTAGCCACATAAAATTCACCAGGAAAGTTAATGCAGTGAATTCGGCGTACCAAATATACGGAGTGAACTTGTGCGAGGTGGATGTTGTACGAGACCTGGGAGTTATCTTGGACTCTAAACTAAAATTTGTACCACATATTGAGAGCATAATCAGTCGATCCCAACGTATGTTTAGCTTTGTCATTCGTAATGGAAAGGTATTTCAACGCCCACATTAGGGTGCCCCATCCTATAAGGCCGTTTTTTTTTTTGTCGATTTAGAATACACATACCCCTTATATTTTTTCTAATTGACCCTAGTAACTAAAATATAGATAGAAGATAGATAGAATACTCTTTATTGTACACCATACAAATTACAGAAACATAAATATATAACATTTTACAAAGGGTGACACAATGGGCGGTCTTATCGCTAAGAGCGATCTAAATAATATAAAATATTATTGATATCGGATAACGATAACCCGTGCCGACTTGATGCCAAACTTTTAAGAAAAATCTCAAGAAAGAAAGAAATGATCGAATGAAAAAAAAATGAAAAAAAAAAAAAAAATGAAATGAATGATCGATTTGATGAATGATCTCTCTCTTAAGAAATAAGCAGTACCTTTGTACTCATGTTATAATTCTGTCATATCAATTTGTATTTCACTGTGTGTACATAAATAAAATAATAATAATAAAAATTTTGTATGGAGATCGTAGAGGATATTTTAAAACTTAATTTTTATTTATTAAATTAAACACTATTTTACCTGTATTATATCTTTATTAAATATTTATTATTAAAAGTACCTACATTATTTCTTAAAATTTCTTTTCAGTTTTCTTTTTACAGTCAGGGCATAATATATCAGTCTGTGTTCCTGTCCGCAACATAGTAAAATAGCTTTTGTTCCTCTTCAACGGTGATTTTTCCATGGAAATATTGCATCAACTTAACTGCTCTCTCTGCTTTATCATTAACGGCTCTTAGTGTCATCATCTGTTTTTTAACTCGTTGAAAAGAAGCATTACTACGCCATGAAGTAGGACACTCGTTGAGAAAACTGTTTTAAAACGATTGAACAAGGTCTTGCTTTTGATGGAAATTAAGTCATTGATGTCAGATGAAGCACATCTCTATTAAATTTTTGTTCCAGAAGTACGCAGGCACTATTAATACGACCAGTATTTGAAGCAGTGGTGTCACAACAAAGAATTTGGACTTTATCTTCGAGATTCAAGTCTGTAACCGTCGTCAAATGCAAATCTATTAATTCTGAATCAGAAGATGAATTTTCTTGATAGATTGAAGTCGAAGCAGTAAGGGCATGCATAATAATTAGCCCGACGTTTTTGTTCCTCGATATTTCTAAGGCGCGATTTTTCTTCTTTTCGGTCAACTTTTTATCCATTCCAGCTAAATGACCAGGTCTGCCTGGCTCTCTCTGCCGCTTCAAAAATATCCTATCTTCATTTATTTTTATTAATTGACGGGCATTGGCATGTGCAATGTCGAATAAGTTGTCCAAGCAACAAACTCTTGGCGACGCTGTTCGAATATGTCTTGTGTACTGTGCGCATTTTTATGGAAATCTCTCTAGACCTGGTATAAGGCAACTAATTTCTTAACACAGTTAGGTAAAGGTTTAGTCGGTATATGGGCCTTTTTCCAATAAATAATGCACTCTCAAATAGTTAGATTTGCGCTTTCATTAACACTTAAATTCACTTCACGAATATTATAAAACAGAACTGCCAATACTTGGGCATTAGAGGGTAGTTTTGAACCGGTAATTTGATGTTTTACATGCCCTATTAAAAATATGCCTATTTTAGAACTTTGTAATCCCACTGCCATTTTGACTAAACGAAAATAATGCGTTTACTAATAAAACAAACAAGTAATGACGAAACTTCGATACGAAATTTGCGACGCGCCGACTTATGCAAGTACTGACACATATCAATGCAAGTCCTAGGTAAATGAAATTTTATTTATACATGTTTTAACACAATTCAAATATAATTTGAGGGTATGCGTTACCGCTGCCCTGGTACATAAAGGGCTAAGGAAGGAACACGGGTGGGTTTTAGTCAGTAAGAGTAAAAAAAAAAGGGTATGCGTTGAAAAAAAAAGACTTTGATTTTTTTGGGACACCCAAGCCTACATACTAAATTAGTTCTCTACAATAGCCTTGTAAGACGCATCCTGGAATACTGCAGTGTGATATGGAGGCCTCACTAAGCAACCCACTCGCCGCGGATAGAACATATCCAAAAAAGGTTTATCCGGTACCTAGGGTACTCATAGGGAAGGCAATTTAAATATCTCTCCTACCTTGATAAACTACACTTGTGGTAATTAAGATTAGTATTTGAGGGTTAATAGAGAAAACTTAGCATTAAATAACTTTGCTTAATAAAATAAATAACACATGGTTTTTACATTGAACTTAATATCATAAATATAGTTGTATGGTTCTCTCTCACCTAGCCCAATGTTAAGTATTTAAATGGCATTTTATTTTTCTTTCAGTGCAAAAAGAGAAAAATATTTTTATTATTTTTTAATGTGGGTAAGTATCGAATTATCCTAGTCCTGCGATTTCGACTACTTGCAATCATTTAGCATTTTCCTTCACTTTGTAAATTCTCAAAAGTAACAAAAATTTAGTAAACTTTCATTATCATAAAAATAACAAAAACAAAAAGTGGGTTTAGCAAAGATAAAAACTTACCTTCGTCTTCAGTAACACCCTGCATTTCCTTTCCTTTTTTATCATACGTGGGTCTAATATTTTATTTGTTTAATAACACACACACATTAAAAGACGTTGAACTAATGTTAATTTTCACGCCTTAAAATTAACATAAGTTCAACATCTCTAGGTCATTGTGTGTGTTATTCAACAAATAAAATATTTTTTGTTTGGCGGATGAACAAGAACGAGATCGCTGACTGACTCTGTGCTGACTGCCGACTAGAGGTGTGACTAATATATTCGTAATAGGTACAGGTATCATAATACAAGCCATGTATATTCATATTAGGATATGGGAATATAGAATAATAGGTTACCAGGTATTAGTCAAATTATAGGGACGCGTAATAGCGAGGCGACTGATCGCGGCGACTGATAGCACCCTATGGTGACCAGTGACCAAACCTCACAGCGACTCCATATTATTGCTGCACGCAGTGATTGATAACTGATAAATATTAATAACTATTCATTATTTGACTAGTGTTTAGTGATTGGGTTGATATTTTATTTATTTTTGTTGGAGGTTTTGGTCCAAGGAAAATTTAATCACCGTTTCCCTTCTATAATAAGCATACGCGAATAATAAACGTGCAGAATCTCGTATTTCATATTAATTAATATGGAGACTATTACCGATATTACGCAGATATGCATATTAGATTGAGTAGCTATAATGAATCGTTTCACTAATATTTGACTAATATCCAGTAATAGGTATGATATCATAATATGCGTTAACTAATATATTCAATATTAGGATTACCTAAAAATGACGCTAATATAACATCTCTACTGATGAATGGTGTTGCCAAGTACAAAAGAGAAAAGATAAAATTTTCGAATTTATACTTCGAAACTAAAGTTTTGACTACAAATTATCATTCAAACATCAATAATCATTCAAAAGATTTTTTAATCTTTATCTATTAATTTTATTTGACCCGCTGCTACGAGTCTTGATTAAGTATATACCGGTGGATAATTATACTACAGTTAATACCAGTGCCGTTAACAGTATATAAACCGTCAACAATGTTTTTCCATAATTTTTAGTAGTGACGATATTGTTAAGTTTGGACAATTAGCGTTTCTCTACCTACTGTTTCGTGACAAAAAAAAAACAATAAGAAATATGTCCACAGTAGGCATGCCACGACAATTATAATATATCTCGTCGCTTTACGACAGTGGGGAAACTCTCAAACTCCCTTACACACGCTCTTTGTTAATAGTTATAGGAACTTTATTCTTCTTCCTATCTTAATCTTAAAGCAACATAGCAAGAAATTACTGATTCAATTAATTCTCATTATAGTAATTTTTATTGAAACCTCAAAATTATCGTAACCATACAGTGTTGCAAACCCGTACGACATATGGAGGCGTACGATATTTTAGCCTGTGATACGTTCGATGATAACGTAGTTTTAAATTACGTTGAATGTATATTCAACGTAAGTAAAGCAAATATTTTATTGTAGATACATAGATACCTACATAAGTAACTCGTCGATGATAAAAGAATTATTAATTAAATACTATAAAAAAATTCAATAGTTCAACTGAGCTCGCAATCAGATTGTCTCCCGTAAAAATAACCCTTAAACGAACAAGTGGTTAGTGGCACTGGCAACCCTACGCCGAAGTGATGTCGCCATCAAAAAGGGTGCATACCTGCAACTCATATTGTCTCATAAAATGGCTGCCATTGCTAGGGTTGTTTCAATCAAGAAACATAGGTGTTACTATAACGAGTATCGATAATAAATACGAGTTTTACTAGTTATCACGTTTGGATCACGATGGATATTGGTGCTGTGAAGTGTGAACCACAGGCCGGACCTAGCTAGGTCACTTGGACCGAATGAGACGCAGGATTATATATGTTAACATCGCAGAATATACGAATATCGTTTCAGCGGACGAACTAGTTTTGGAAACTATTACGGCAAGTCGGCAACAGTACAACACTATTCCATTATGACATATTTTTGTAAACAAACGAATGAATTAACAAATATACCTGTTATATGGAAATGAACCCAATTATCAATACTTTAGCCATAAATTCATGATCGCGTTACAATTGTATCATCGAATATGTATTATTGTATGTAATAATGCATGAAAACCGGCTACTAACCTGTGCAAAGACAATTAAGGGTTGATTTTCATTCTTTCTTGCACCACACTTCACAATACAAAACACAGGCATGTTGAATTTCTGTTTTCCAACATTCGCATGCAGTTTTAAAAGGTAAAATCCTCGTAATTTTCTCGCAAATCTCAATAATACAAAAAACAAACAACCATTTGACAGCAAAACTACCATGGAACTAGTCGCTTAAAATGGCTGCTACGTACGGCACTTACCTACAACTGTCACTACGTCACGACAAAATGTTGCCATAATTAGCAACAACTTAAAATATAGTTGTCTCTTTTATCAAATGAGATTATCTCACTAGAAAGAATGAGACATAACGATATTTCAAATTCTGAATCATATTTCACTCATATTTTTCCTAACTCAATGGTATGAAGCGTAGATAGAGTATAGCACAGAGTGCTTTTATTTGAATATAGTAGGTAGTAGGTACTAATATCCTCTGTCTACGGTATGAAGTAAGTATGAAGTGAACTTGTTTTTTTTCTGTCATTGACGGCCATGGTATTCGAGTTCAGTGACGATAATTAGTTCCTAATTATTTAAATGCTTTTAAGACATTTTATTGTCTAAATCCAACTGTGTTTGTACCTACATTCATATAAAAAGTCAATTTTATCAGCCGACATTTTGTTTTCAACTAACGGATATTACTTATCCGTATAGCAAAGAGTACTCTATGATACCCCGTATAGTTGGAAGCGCCACCGATTGGACCATAACATACGAATCTCCGTCGGCATGTGCGTTAGTTAAGACAGTTGTTAAAAAGCTCATACGTTAACGCCATTAAATCTTTCATAATTAAGAGCACTAGTTCATTAATTTACCTATAAAATATTCAACTCTGTAAATGCGATACCTAATCGCCATTTTGATGACAGTGGTGGTTGAGGCTAAAAAACATCAAAATTGGGGATTTCGAACATCCACACCCCACTACAGGGGCAGTGAATAAGACATCATTTAATTATTTGACAAATTCATCCATTGTTCAAATTAAATAAGTAGTGGTAATGAAGTGTTTTGATATTCAAAGTCGAAGCTTCGCGCCAATCGTGCGTGTTTACATTTTTAATTTTCACAAATATCACACACACTCATTTAGATACGATTTAAAATGTGTCAAATGTAATTGAAAATATTATAAATCCCAAGTGCCCAGCTCTTAATTAACGTCATATAAACAAACACAAGTCCAATAACACGTAATATTCATTACCACTAGGTACCTACTCAATTTGTGTTCAAAATCGTGTGCGTTACCCTGGCAAAATGTTGTGCATTTGAGAGGTGAGACCATAATTACTAATAGCAAAATTTGTGTGAATTGTAGTTTTAAAGTTATTTGAGAAAAACACATTTTGCTGGAGTAACGTTTGAAACGTTACCCTAGCAAAATCGATTTTCAAAAATTCGTTCAGCCCGAAACCAAATACATGAAAAGATAGCATTTGTTGCGTAGTAAATGTTTGTAAATAGCAATATTTGTGTGTTTGGGTATTTTTTACAGCTGTTTATTTGGTTGTAAGTGTTTTGGTTTACTTGCAAAACCGTTTTTATCTGATTTTTGAAACCATTTAATTCCATTGGTTTACGACAACCAAATCAAAAACGAATGTTTAAACAAATTAAGGTCTCTTATTGGTATTTTTTTCAATCTTCTGCGTTGAGCCGTTTTCGAGATCTGGGAAATCCCAAAATGTTACCGCAGCAAAATCTTAAATAACTCAAGAACCATATTACACACAAATTTTGCTATTTACAAACATTTACTACGCAACAAAAGCTATCTATTCATGTATTTGGTTTCGGGATAAACGAATTTTTGAAAATCGATTTTGCCAGGGTAACGTTTCAAACGTTACTCCAGCAAAACGTGTTTTTCTCAAATAACTTTAAAACTACAATTCACGCAAATATTGCTATTAGTTAACAAATTGCTGTTCATGATACACTAATTATTTGTTATAGTCTCACCTCTCAAATGCACAACATTTTACCAGGGTAACGCACACTATAAAATCGCAGAGTTCGCCGACCATTATTGTTTTTTTTATTGTTGTGATGTGCGAAAGCGAAATTTATGCCAAACAATTTTTATTTATTTCAATTGATCAAGTAATTAATATGACGAATATCAGAAATCGATTCTTACAAATTGAAACAAACTTTTTAAGCATTATATACTAATCTAATCTAAAAGCATTGTTTATAATGCTGATTTATACTTTTCTATTATAATTAATTGTTTTTCGACACTATGCACATGCATGACGCGACACAGGTTAAATAAGTAATTTAACCTGTAACCAAGGAACTTATCTCCAACCTGGAATGCGCACAGGCTGCCGATGCGCGGTCCGAGCGAGATAGCTTCGCGAGAGCCCTCTGTCCCTTTCATTAGGGTGACCAAACAATATGATGTAGGTAGATACTAATATAATAGGATATAATATATTAACCAATAATTTGATTTAATAAAATAATAATAATTATGCTTTAAGGATGGATTAAAATAAAACGCATTATGGAGAATTTATAAATATTTATTTGATAGATATTTACAGTCAGGTTCACACATTACTAAATAAAACAGTTTTATGCAATTTCTGTCTTAAAGTTCATATTTTCTCAACGTTTAAACCTTCCCTGGACTACAAACATTTCAAAACCAAAATCAGCTAAATCGGCCCAGCCGTTCTCGAGTTTTAGCGAGACAAACGAACAGCAATTGATTTTTATATTGTTGCGCGCCACAATTAATGCCTGATACATGGTGACATTAGTTACCACTAGCGCCATCTATTTTCGAGTAGCAGAACTAATAGAGTCACTAGCGCCATCTATTATCGAATGGCTGAACTAATAGAGTCACTAGTTCCATCTATTATCGAGTAGAAACGATGCTAGAACTTACTAGAACTATCGACATCTGGTCAGTCGGGGCCGGTATGTACTCGAACATTCTAGATGTTTCTACAATAGAAGGTTCTGGAACTATCTGCGGCACTATATAAGGCCGGGACTAGCCGCGACCAATCAGATCTATTTGAAACCCAGACTCCAACCCACCCCCCCTCCGCCCATCACCATGTTCGGCAAGCCAATCCCGTGGGAAAAGCGAGCCAAATACCTTGGTGTTATCCTCGACAAACACCTCACCTTCTCAGAGCACATAAAAACGGTCCGTTCGCGCTCCGCTTTCGCTCTCGGTTGTCTCCACTCCGTCCTCAATGAAGGCAGCAAGCTGTCACTCAAGTGCAAAATGCGCTTGTATACAGCCTGCATCCGTCCCATAATGACTTACGCTTGCGTAGTCTTCGCTCATACCAAGCCCCGCCACATCCATAGGATGCAAACACTTCAGAACCGATTCCTCCGTAAGGCCACAAACTCCCCTTGGTTCGTTCGCAACGAGATCCTCCATATCGATCTCAAGATCCCCACTATCCAGCAGTTCATGAAACGCCTCTCCAAGCGTTTCTTTGACACAGCCGCCAATCATCGCAACCCTCTGGTTGTCGCGGCCGCCAAATACACTCCCTCCAATATTAGTAAGCTTCGCCGTCCAAGGCATGTTCTCGGTGACCCCGATGACCCCATAACCCTCCTCCAGGAGAGCGATAGGGCAACCAGCACATTACAGAAACACAAACTACCGAATTCCGACCTCGCCGCCGAGGTCCCTCGCGATGCCCCCAAGTAAATTCTCCCCTCCGACCCTTGCCCGCTGAAGTGCCAGCCCGCGCCGTAGCTGAGCCAGTAGCTTTAAATCCCCCGACTGTAACCTCTGAGTTTGTTTCGGCCTTTCTTCTCAGAGATAGTCCTAGGAAACGCCGTGCTCATCAAAGCACTAATAATATAAATTCGATCCAGCCTGTCCCTTTGCTGCCCTCTCCCAGTGACGCCCTAAGCCGAGGTTCGTACCCCACAGGGGGTGCCCTTAGCGTGCAGTCGCCTAGTTTTAATTAGTTTTAGCCCTGGCTGGAGGCTTTAAGATTTCTTAAGCGAATACATCGAAAGCGATCTTCAAGTGCGACTTAAGAGCGATTGTGTTTTATAATTAGTGTTTGAGTTGTTATTAGTGTTGTTTAATTAAAGTGTAACTTTTGGTAATTTTTATTGGCAGTTTTTATTGTCACGAACCCGAAGCTCGTAACAATATATATAGATATACGAAGTGACGCACCTAAATCAGTGATTAATATGGGTTGAAAGTTTTTTGCCATTTCCCTACAATGTTCCTCGAGAAATGCGAAACATGATCACGTCTATTAAGTATTCGGTACACCATTCCTTATAAAGTTATCGTGGCGTGTACTACAGAAGAGTCTCAACACACATATTACCTACTGAAATAAATGTTAAAATCAGCCTAGTATAAACATAAAATACCTATAACAGACATGCGTAATTATACTTACGTTGAAGACTACCTCCTATTTATATGCTGCATTGTGTAAATAATCTTATAATTTCGTTCATTATGGGCACCCTACTTCAAGAATTCAAATATACCTACTTGAAGAAAGAAACACCGCATCCTGCATAAGATTCGCTTTTGCAACCTTGAATCGCACACTTTTTAAACATCTTTATTACGTCCGAATAAAGAAATTGATTGTTTTATCGTCGAATTGCGGTTAAATTCAAATCACCATAATTTACAACAAATTAATATGGCTGACGTGCTGCCAGTCTAACTTATATATATTCTACTAATATATATCTTTTCTTTTTTAATTACATTTCAATACAGTGTCCAAATTATTGCTAAAAAAATGTTGTCATTCTAACAAATCATTGAAAAATATTAGAAATACAGGGTTATTTTTAAAGACCAGCCAAATTTAAGGATGTCGTACAGACCATCAAACTGAACAACTTTCTCCATGGGACAAATAGCGTAATCGCAAAATTTTATCAACTGTCCCATAGAAAACTTCAATACCTACTCGACCTAAATGTATGGGACGGCTGAATTTTTATTCGCGATTACGATGTTGGTCCCATGGAGAAAGTTGTTCAGTTTGGTGGTCTGTACCACATCCTTAAATTTGGCTGGTCTTTAAAAAATAACCCTGTATATCAGAAAGAAAATTAATGTTTTTTTAATAAGACATGACAATGTTATTTTTTCCTACCATTCCTACTAAATTCGGAAAAAATCCTGCTGGCAACACTTTAGAAAGGGACACAGGGCTCTCGGAGCGCTATCTCTCTCGGACCGGATTTCTCTTTGACCAATTGATTGTCTGTAACAGAACTTAGCTTCATATACATAAGGTTTATTTTTATATTGGTGTCAAATTGAAATGCACAATTCAGGTTGGATATAAGTTCCTTGCCTGTAACGCGTTACGCATGCGCATTTAAAATGCAATACCAACGTCCAATAAGTGCAAAGCAAATATTTTATTGTAGATACATAGATACCTACATACGAGTAAGTAACTCGTCGATGATAAAAGAATTATTAATCAAATAGTATCAAAAATTTCAATAATTCAACTGAGCTCGCAGATTGTGACCCGTAAAAATAACTAAAACCCGTATTTTTGATGCTAGTACCTAACCCTTTTTTTTTTGGTGGGAAATCATCAAATGACCTCTCCCGCTCTGGGCTGATCGGAAGACGTGTCAGACTTTTACTGATTAAAACCCACCCGTGTTCCTTCAGTTGCCTGTGCCAGGGGCCACGGTATCTCTTTCGAACAACCCGCGGCCCTGGCAGGCATCGGCCCTTGCGGACCGCGTCAATTCGTGCTGACATCTCTTTGAGGATGTGACTCGGGCTGGCTGGACAAATCTTCAAAATAGCTCGCATTTATCCGGGTCAATTGGGCACTTTATGTGACGGTTAAACACCCTTATTTCAGAATTTGTGACGCTACAGAATCTTAGATAATGGATCGAAAACGTGTCCAGCCAGCTTGAAAAACCACTTTTCGCTGGTCTCTCAATCTCGGTAACGGAAATGATTTTGACGACTTTTTGCATATCAACGGGCGTCACATAAATTTGTGACGGGCATCGAGCTAAATGTTTTGTGATACGTACAGCGGTTTTTTTTTTGTTTTTTTTAAAAACGTTGCCACACTAGGAATTTCTCCTGTATCGTCGGTGCGTTTACAAACATTTATACAAAAAAAAAAAAAAGTATTAGTGATTCTAATGATTATTGTTCTGTAAATACATATTTGTTACGGCCGCGAATCATATTTTAGTCAACGTACAACTTAGTAGTGACCAGCAAATTGCAAAAACCGTAAGAAAATTTGAATTTCGCGGGTACCTTGGAGCAACCACCTTAAGTGGAATTGTGTTTTATAATTAGTGTGTTTGAGTTGTTATTAGTGTTGTTTAATTAAAGTGTAATTTTTGGTAATTTATATCGGCAGTTTTTATAGTCACGAACCCGAAGCTCGTAACAATAGGTATCACAAAACTTTTAGCTCGATGCCTGTCACAAATGTATGTGACGCCCGTTGTTTGCAAAAAGTCGTCAAAATCACTTCCGTTACCGAGATTGAGAGACCTGCGAAAAGTAGTTTTTCAAGCTGGCTGGACACATTTTCGATCGATTATCTTAGATTCTGTAGCGTCACAAATTCTGAAATAAGGGTGTTTAGCCGTCACATAAAGTGTCCTATTGACCTAGTTAAATGCGAGCTATTTTGATGATTTGTCCAGCCAGCCTGACTCACATGACCTATTTACTAAACCTATCAAGCGTTGGATTAGAAATATCCTTCAAAACTCTCGGATTGTGATTGAAACTGTGTTACGCAATTAGGGTGCAGGTTTCTTCACGATGTTTTCCTTCACGGATGTCAGTAATGTCAAAGAAAAACTCAGAAAATACTTACGAATATTTATTTATTGACACAGTTTAAAGACACACAACAGTTTTAAGCATAAACATTAAAAAAGGATGAAGGCTCAATGCCGAGATAAAAAAAAAACGCACATCTCTAGCTCTGCTCCGAAAGTATCTGATGGAAATGGAAACAAATGAATGAGAACCCGTGGATCCCAATTTTTACTGCCACTAACAAAACGGAAACTTTTATTTTTTAAATCATCATCATACTTTTTTTGGAAAATCCACTGGAAATATATGAAATTCACCCAGATGAGACCGGTCATAGACAGCTAGTTTTATATAAAGTTGAACCATTCTACATAGAAGAATGTGTTAGATACTAATTTACTTTAAATGACTGATTGCGTAACAATATTTTCGGAACAGACAAATAAATGTACATATTTATTGACTTAGGACTATCTCCTAACTCCAGTTCACTTATTTGGTGCTGAAGCGATAACGCAGTGGAATCTAGGGAAAGCTGTCAGCAGCAGTTATCTACTTGATCAGATAAGGTTCTTAAGATATAAATTACAGTAAATTTCAACTATGACACATACATTGATATTTTATACTATATTAACAAATTCCTCAGGGCCTTTTGGGCAAAAAAAATCACACTGGCGATTACAGTGCTTTCAGCGAGGCGATCAGACAAGCCGCGCGTTCGTGACATTTACACCCCATGTTACTAGAGTCGATGATCTCCATCTTTTTAGATTTAAAACGATCAACGACTTGATTACGACAAATAGATTCATTTAAGGCCCCGTTGAATAGGATTACTATGTACTTTACATTTCTTCATTATTTAATTGAAGAACTAATCTGGTCTTTATCGATGTATGTCTCGCAATCTTCGAATCGATTCAATATTTATCGCTTATACTACCTATTAAAATAAAAACTAGTCCAACGAAATTTTACACAGAACATTTTTTTTTATTACTGGTCTCATTAGTATGACCTAACACTGCACATGTCTAATAGCGGCTATAATACATTGCGAGTTCATAAGTGTGTGTATACTAGTTTTATTTTACAAACAATCTTCACTAAACTAATCGAGATGTGATACAAAAATACTTATGTTAAACATGCACAACTATATGTTTCAAAATACCTACATACCTAAAAATCGTATGTTTACACAATATATGTATAATAGATAAAAGAATTGAACACAAAAATAAATAGCCGTATTTGGATTTAAAGTCTGATGTTTGTTGTATCCACAATATAGAAAAACATCTTGGGATGCAGATTTCATACCCAAATGTTGATTTTGTTTGCGTTACCCTGGCAAAATATTGTGCATTTGAGAGGTGAGGCCATAACAAATAATTACTGTATCATGAGGAGCAATTTGTTTACTAATTGCAAAATTTGTGTGAATTGTAGTTTTAAAGTTATTTGAGTAAAACACACTTTGCTGGAGTAACGTTTGAAACGTTATCCTGGCAAAATCGATTTTCAAATATTCGTTCAGCCCGAAACCAAATACATGAATAGATAGCTTTTGTTGCGTAGTAAATGTTTGTAAATAGCAAAATCTGTGTGATATGGTTCTTGAGTTATTTAAGATTTAGCTGCGGTAACGTTTTAGGGTTTCTCAGATCTCGAAAACGGCTCAACGCTGAAGATTGAACAAAATACCAATAAGAGATCTTAATTTGTTTAAACATTAGGTTTTGATTTGGCTGTCGTAAACCAATGGAATTAAATGGTTTCTAAAATCAGATAAAAACGGATTTGCAAGTAAACCAAAACACTTATAACCAAATAAACAGCTGTAAAAAATACCCATGGTAGACGCTTATAACGTCAAAAATATTAAATTTTGTATCTTTACACGATTATAAGAAGAAAAAAACAAATTTATTTAATTTTAGACTGGTCGTACTTAGCAATGAAATATGCAGTTCCCAAAACATTAAGAAACGTGGCATACTTTAAACAAACTAAAATGATTCATGAAAATTCATTCCTCTTAATTTCAGCTTTTATTACGGCTGTAATGAAAGTTAGATCAAAATCAAGAATATGTCAGAAGTTCTCTAATAAGCCGACCAAATTATAAAGGTCACGTATTATTTATTCGAGAATTTCTGACATAATTATTCTTGATTGAATGAAATCTCGTCATGTTTGCCAAAAGGCTCCATCAATCTGTCAGATATTTATATATTCACTATCAGGATATGTAACACTATTGCACCGAATAACTTTCATTCGCCCTGAATATCCTTTTAAAAATTGTCCAATCGGAGTTTTCGAAGTCATTAGATTTAGGTAAAGCCCACAATTTCTTCGAATCATCATGGGTTAGGCCGCACATGACCACAATGAAAATCAACAGCTCCGCAGACCACTTTCATTTTTGGTCCATTTTCGAATTCTGAAACTCAAATATATTTTCAGTGTTCTCTCATCATGTCGCACCTACCCAGCAATCAACTTTTGGCGCTGCATATGCTTGCTCAAAAACCCTCTGGCTTCTTGACCATTGTAGAATTATTGTAACAAAAACTATTCCGAGCTAAATACATAATGTTGAAATTCTAATTGTTCTTACAATAATCCATGAGCGCTGATACTGATTATGTTTTGATGAAACGATTGCCTATAAAACTGATGTGAGCTTATATGAACCACATCTCTATAGGTTCATAGGCCACTTCTCATTCATTCATCTTTGGTTTGTGTCTTTGATTGATATCATATTCTACAAAACAGTTGTTTATCGTTTTTTCATTAAAATATACACATTCTAAATTGCTTGACAACAATCGAGAGTTCTTTAATTACACATTTCAACCAAATAACGCTACCTATGTGGAGTATTTTACCAATATTAATTAATTTTAATTTCTGTGTGACTACAAAAATAATGCTGAACTTTACTTAGTCCTTTCATATTGGTACTCTGTAAATTCACTTGAAGTATTTGCAATGGTTAACTGCACTATTTATTGGTATATCTATAAATAGTATAAAATCCCGTCAAGCTTTGGGTGATATTATTGATAACCATATATCAACCAACGCAGACGTTGTGCTAAACCACGCACCTATTTGATATTTGTACACCATTAGCGGCAAAACATAGAGATCTCTATACCTATTTTACATAATCTATTTTTTTTACTTTAACGCAGGCATTAAATTCTACAGTCACCTCTGAATACAACAATTTATTCCTTCATCATCAGTGGGGCCGCTGAGAGAATGAGTTCCTGCGTCTATCAGTTCTATACAAACGAATACCTGTTTGACACACGTATTCGTATATCTATTGTATACTTTAATTGTCGCACTGACAGGTGTCACAAACCCAGTCTCTCGATGCCGGGCTGTAGAGCATCTAGTTTTACAGCCCAGCCGAGCTGTAAGAAAACGTATAAATTTAAAAAAAATGTAAGATTGTAGGATTATTCAAGTATTTTGTAATATGATCAATTTACTCATCTTGTAATATTGACACAAAATCAACGTGTGCGTTACCCGGGCAAAATGTTGTGCATTTGAGAGGTGAGACCATAACAAATAATTACTGTATCATGAGGAGCAATTTGTTTACTAATAGCAAAATTTGTGTGAATTGTAGTTTTAAAGTTATTTGAGAAAAATACATGTTTTTTTTTTACAAAAATAAACTATATATGTACTTAAACTTAACTTATGGGAATATTTTTCAATATTGTAGTACCGTTAAAGGGAACGCTCTCTGTTAAATGTCATGCTGTATATTTATATAATATATTACTTAATCTTAAAAAAAAATATTTTAATCAAAAATGCCTACCTACATTCAGGTTTGGTTTAATTCAGTATAATTGAGTGTGGAGCGCGTATAATAGAGAGTAGGCTCGAGTCCTAGCAGTGGGCACTGTAATAATAAAAATAAGAATCAAGTCAAGGGCTTGATTAAGAAAGCGGTACTTCTGGACACGGCCCGCATTGTTAGGAGGTTCCTCTCTCTGTCTCTCAATCGATTGCACCTCTCTAAATCCAAAAGGCTCGTTGCGTTCGGGAAGATTTGGTCGAGTTCGTGTCGCTCCGGACGTAAGTTAGTAAAACTGACTTAATTGTTTACCCACCGGTGGTAGGACACGCCATTTGTCTTCAGGTTAATGGTATTTGACCTATTTTTACATTATAATTACTGCACAACGCGGCATTTTAGTTTTTTACGCATTAATAGTATAATGAACGCAGTTGCAAAGCGACTGAATGAAGCGTAGTCGCCGTTCGAATTTAAGACCAATTTTATAATATTGAGACGGCACGTGCCACGCCCCCAAGGCATATCCCTCGATATCCGTGTATTCAATAGATATACGAATACGCGTGTCAAACAGGTATTCCGTTGTATGAAACTGATACACGTCAAGAACGCGTTCTCTCAGCGGCCCCACTGATGATGAAGGAATAGATTGTTGTATTCAGAGGTGACTGTAAAATTTAATGCCTGCGATAAAGTAAAACAAAAATAGGTTATGTAAAATAGGTACAGAGATCTCTATGTATTGCCGCTAATGGTGTACAAATATCAAATAGGTGCGTGGTTTAGCACAACGTCTGCGTTGGTTGATATAATTTGGTTATCAATAATATCACCCAAATCTTGACTGGATTTTATACTATTTATAGATATACCAATAAATAGTGCAGTTAACCAATGCAAATACTTCACGTGAATTTACAGAGTACCAATATGAAAGGACTAAGTAAAGTTCTGCATTATTTTTGTACAGTCACACAGAAATTAAAATTAATTAATATTGGTAAACTGCTCCACAAAGGTAGCGTTATTTGGTGGAAATGTGTAATTAAAGAACTCGATTGTTGTCAATCAAGCAATTTAGAATGTGTATATTTTAATGAAACAACGATAAACAACTGTTTTTTAGAACATGATATCAATCGAAGACACAAACCAAAGATGAATGAATGATAAGTGGCCTATGAACCAATAGAGATGTGGTTCATATAAGCACACATCAGTTTTATAGGCAATCGTTTCATCAAAACATATAATCAGTATCAGAGCTCATGGATTATTGTAAGAACAAGTAGAATTTCAACATCTGTGTTTAGCTCGGAATAGTTTTTGTTACAATAATTCTACAATGGTCAAGAATCCAGAGGGTTTTTGAGCAAGCATATGCAGCGCCAAAAGTTGATTGCTGGGTAGGTGCGACATGATGAGAGAACACAGAAAATATATTTGAGTTTCAGAATTCGAAAATGACCCAAAAATAAAAGTGATCTGCGGAGCTGTTGATTTTCATATGGTCATGTGCGGCCTAACCCATGATGACTCGAAGAAATTGTGGGCTTTACCTAAATGTAATGACTTTGCAAACTCCGATTGGACAATTTTTAAAAGGATATTCAGGGCGAATGAAAGTTAGTCGGTGCAATAGTGTTACATGTCCTGACAGTGAATATATAAATATCTGACAGATTGATGGAGCCTTTTGGCAAACATGACGAGATTTCATTCATATAGAAAATTTAACAAAACCTTTCAAATATATTTTCGGTGTTCTTTACTCTATTACCTATTAAGGTATCACCTTTTCGCCCTGCATATGCTAACTCAACAACTCCTGGGCTTCTCTAGCGCAACTGTACCTAGAGTGCTACAAGGATCTTTTGACGCCTGAATGACATTGGCAGGAGGACGTGCCGGACGTCACATTGTCGGTAAACGTTTGTAAAACTGCAACAGAAATTATATTGCTAAAACAAGGTGGCGGCATTAGTTCCGACTGTGGCCGCGCGCCAAAAGATCCTTGCACCGTTGTCATTGGCACAATGCTGTCCCAGTTTTCTCAGCCACGTTGGTCTCTATATCAAGAAGAGTCGGTGCGCGGCATCTCCACGTTCAGCAGCAACTTCGCCAGAACAGCTGTCAGTTTGCTGTTGGGCAACAAACCCTGAAATTTAACAACATGCGTTAGCTCTTTTAATCTTCTAAATCAGGATTTAAACTGATCCTTTTCTGATAGATCTCGAACGAATGAATTGTTTGAAACCAATAAAAAGAACACAATATTGTTAGTTACATTTAAAAGTAGTTATTGTAAAGTAGCTCAATCTTTACTAATAATAGAAATGTGAAAGATTGTATGTTTGTTGTTTCACGCCAAAACGGTTCAATAATAATTAAAATCAACAAAAATCAACCCCTGTTTGGTTGAAAAGGGCGAATAAAGTTTTCAAGACAGATCTTATTCTTCGGTTTAGAAACTTGAAACTTGGCACAAGTCCTTCTTGAGGTACCTAATTAATAAAGATCGTAATGGCCAAAGAAAAGAGAAGTTTATTTCAATTACAAGGGGCATTTAATCAATCAATTTTCCAAAACTACCTTTTGAAGAGGGATGGGACCTTCAAGTTCGTAGAGGAAAGTACGCAATTTGCTTGGACGTAGTTGCGGGCAAATGTAATGTTATTCTTGCTAATACTCCCTCCTAATAGAATTAGCACTTATTACTTCAGTGGCTAAGAAATAACAGCCGCACGGTTCGATCCATCAGGTTAAGCTACGCTTGCCGCGGTTGGTCCGTGGATGGATGGGCCTCGGAAAGCACGTTAAGCCGTTGGCCCCGACTGTCATTCATGGGTCTTTGACAGTCGTTACGGGTTGTCAGAACCCAAAAAGTCTGACAGTCATACCAACGGGTACCGTATTACCCAATAAATGGGTTGTGGAGGTCAGATAGGCAGTCACTCCATATAAAATACTGGTATTGCTGCATCCTATTAGACTGGAAGCCGACCCCAACATATTCGGGAAAAGCTAGGTAAATGATGACTTTACAACTGGTTTTATCCCTTTTTATTTCGCTTAGAGATTGTACAATAAAAATATCTTACCATAAGTTCTTTGTCTGGCGAGTTGAATCCAGCAGTACCACCCAACTGGCCCTAAAAAAACAAAGCAAAAACGTAATGTAACCGTTTAAAAAATAACTAAGAACTAACTATAAAACAACATATCTATACCCTGTCCATTAGGTAAAACTTTTTTTGACAGATGGAACTCGTGATTGCAGCAACACACAATACATTGATCGATACACGTACGGTATTATGTCTGTAAGAAGCCATAAATAAGAGCCATCGTGGGAAAACCTTAACTTGTAGTTAATATGAAGTCAATCTGTTTTAAGTAAGTGTGGAGATAAATCTTCGTGCCTTCTCTGTATGAGAAGAGAAGTCTTGCAGTGGGACAGTTAGAGGCTGGTATTATTATACTCCATACCCAATATTAAGTAATGCCCGAATCACTGAATTACGTAGTATTCTAGTTTGCAAATACAAATATTATGGCATTTTTTATTGATGCCTGATTTCTGATACTTGGCACTTTTTATACCTTTTTACAGCATAATTCCCCTTACTCTTAAACAGTATTACTAGATTTATTGATTTTTACGGAAAATATAACGTAAATGTCAAACGAAACTCGCAGATCTAATGGCAAGATGGCACTGAAGATACACACATCAACACTGTCTAGGGATATTTTGGATTTACTCAAAATTTATTAAAAATAACATACAACATGAATGAATGAATGAATGAATTGCACCGATCCCAGCGTGGTTTGACCAGACTCGATTAATCGAATGAACCCCAAGATTCGCACTACCTCCTGTAGCCTCATGTTCATGGTGCTACAGTGACCATTGAATATCTAGAAGTAGACCGGGGCGCGCGGTTTTTGTAAGGAAGACGTGCCCGTAGGAAAGGGTAGGATTTAAGAGCCTACCGGATATGCATCCTAGAGTAAGCCTTTGTTTAGTGGAGAGATGGGTGATATTTGTCTATGGATGGGCATCTTTTAAAGACTACGCGGCCAGGTGCTTCAGGTCGAGCTTCACCTGTGAATCTTTTGGCGAGGTTCTACTGCTTTCTCGGTTCTTTTGTATGTCCTTGCTCTGCTGTGTTATGTTGTGTTAGATGTTTCTGTTTTCGATGTCGTCGTCGGAGTTCTCGCTACTATCCGTTTCCGGTTTTTTGTATATTTCACTAGCAGCAATCTTTATCTTGTTTTTGTCTTCAGCCGTATCCATCCAGAAATCGATTCCCTTGTCGAAGTACTTCATATCCTGTTTTAGGTTGTCGTTCCACGTGTAGATAGGTCGACCGACCTTCTTGGTTTTAGCCTTGTACTCCATTGCTGCATGCAGCAGATGTGGTGCGCGGCGCCTGTAGACATGTGCGAGGTAGCACATCCTGTGATTCTTGATGCGTTTGGTTACTGTTTTTTTGTCTAAGATTTCATGCATTTTCTTTTGTCTCGGTTTATTCCTGGAGTGGTTTATCAAATCTCTCATGATAACTCGCTCATATTTTCTGAGTCTTGACCTGTTAGCTTTGGTACGTGCCGATTTAAGCGTAAATGTGGTCGTCTGTTGATCTATTGTTTAAAAAGGCAGCTTGATAGTTAGTAGTGCCCAACTCCGTTATTCATTCGCATCTTTAGGGTTGTTGTTTTAGGTACCTGCTCCAGCCACATGTCGGGCGTTTCGTTCTGTGACCAGACTTTGTCCCTGTAGGTATTTGGTGACGCACGTGACGGTTTCCTGTAATAAATGGGGTATCGCTTTGTAAAGCTCAATTACCACTTGGTTAGTTCCTGGAGTTATTGTTGTTCATAGTGTGTTAATGAGCTACCCAATTGGGGTTGTTTGTTTGAGACTGGGGTTTCATGGATTGTCCTTTCTCTTCACGTGTTTTGTACTGGTTAACTAAAGGTTTAATCGGTTGTGGTGTTGTTGACGTTTGTTGTTTCGGACTTGCATTCGAACTATCGGGTTGCTGTTGTAATGTTCTTCGTGGGTCATGACCCAGCCATCATAAGTGCTTGTAGAGGATGAGTATGTCGCCGGGTACTGGTAATTGTGTGCACATGCACATTTAGACAGAACTCGGACGCGGCGACTAGGATATCCTCTCCTCCCCAGAACGTCATGTTCAACTATGTAGTTATGTATTTTGCCATCCTTTGTTCCTGGAAGAGATTGCTGTTAGGGAGAAATTCTTGGAAGTGCTTGGCGAATTCTGTCGTCATCTCGATGCTCCAAAAACATATGAAGCGAGGTTTTTACGGACAGACGCGTGGTCGAAAGTTAAACCCATATTTATTTTTTTTCTTTTTTGTTGAAGCGGGTTTGGGTATAGAAACTTGACTTACAAGCTAGAAAAAAAAGATAACTTGTTCAAGGCAGCTTTGGTAATTTAGTACAATGTTACAATAAGAAAAGCGTAGAGTACGAAATCTAGAACGATTCCGTATTTTGTGCTAGAATAATAGAGTGTATTAGTTTACGCCGCCCTACCAAACATAATATGAAAACATTGTCCTAAAGCTCAGCTATAGCTTAAAATGATGTTAATTCGCGTGTGGCTTCAAAAGTTCAAACAAACTGAAACCCAGCCAGATACAGCTTCCAATGGAGATCCCTGAAATAAACGGAAAGATCTCACCAGATTGGCCCGCAAAGAGCCCTCAGAGTTACTCGACGTCACCAGGATCCTCGGCCGGAAAGCCCCGGCCTCTGGCTGTAGATCAGGAACGCACGTATGTCAGCTTTCCACCGTTTTATGGTGTTTTAATTTGCACCCACGAAAACAACACGCAAAACACCATTCAAATTTCAAATACGAGGTTCACACTCAAATTCAACCACTTGTTTCGCACGTGCGAACGCGACGGGACACGTCTGTTCTCTTCGACGGTCAGTATTCGAATCTTATTGAAAATAACATAGGTACAACATGCTTATATTTTTATAAAGCCCATTTATCAGACTACACTCCAGAATAAAAGAAAACTATTTTTTTTTGCGTAATCAAATTTTTATTCAAATAAAGAAAAAACGTGAAATAATGGTAAAACTAACAAAGAATGTGTTTCTTAAGAAAAAGTGAAAAATAAGGAAAAATTTATCGGTTTTTAACAGTTATGTGAAAAATCAATGAAACACCCCATGACGTTAATAACGGTCCTGCAACGGTTTTTCAAGCTTTGTATTAAGTTATCCAAGTCTTGCTGCGGTATATTGTCCCAGGTCCGGCTAAGGTGCAAAATAAGTTGCTCTTCCGTCGCAATGTTTGCAGGGAAATTCCTCAAAGCCCTTCTCTAGAGCATGTCCCACGCGTGTTCTATGGGGCTTAGGTCAGGCGATTGAGCGGGCCAGCCTCAGACCGATACGTCGTGCTCCTGCAACCAGCTCGTCACCACTGTCTGTGTGCGGACGGGCGTTATCGTGCATGAGCCTGAATTCTTGGCCCATTTGTAGTCGATGGGGGTAGATTATTGGTACTAGCTCCTCGTTACGGTATTTTTCAGCCGTCATGGTGTTTCTGATCTAAACGAGGTCTGTTCATCCACCAACACGATTTCTCGCCCAAACCATAATTGTCCCGCCGTGGTATGAATGGATTTCCTGAGGATGATGCAGACGGCACTTACGACCAGGAACTCGCCAAACACGTACTCTACGTGTATCGGGATGGAAACCGAACCGGAAGTCATCGGTAAACAGCACTACAGACCACTGGTTATCTTCCCAGAGCTAATGTTCACGAGCCCACTCTAGTCGTCGTCCACGATTTCCTCGGCGTAGTGCTGGAGTACGAAGCGGTCTGCGAGCATGAAGGTTAGCTTCATGCATCCTTCTCCTCACAGTTTGGTCCCTCACAAGCAACTGGTGCTCTGACTGGAGCCTCTGAACCAAGTACATGGCCGCAACATTTGGTCGTCTTCTCGCGTCAACTTGCAAAAATCGGTCTTGTCGTTAAGTGGTTATGCGCTTCCCGCCTGGGTGTCTTTCAGCCTCATCACCAGCAGCACGATAACGTGACCATAACCTTGATATCACGTTATGTCTTGTTCCAATCCCCTCAGCAATACTCCGTTGAGTAGCCCCAGCTTGGAGCATGCCTACTGCCCTTAACACTTCCTCTCTCGTAAAATGGCGCCGCTGCATGATGCACACAATAACATTAATTCGAAATTAACCGATAACTTGTTATAAAACTTAAATTTGACACAAAAAAGTAGCCAAAAACTACTGTGGGTAAATGAAACCTTCGGACTTCGCTACCATTATGCCGCGTAAATCTTTTGTTTTTAATTTGTTTTTTCAAATTCAAATTTAGAATCGTTCAAAAAGGTTTACAAAATAAGCTTTCTTCAAAAGAATTTAAAACTGGCCAGTATTTTTTGAGTTTAAGAACTTTATACAAAATATCCCTAGACGGTGTTGATGTGTGTATCAGTCGTAGCTCGGGACATTATCATTGGTAAAAAACTTATGAGTAGCTGATGAAAACTGCCAGTAATGCGGCATAGTAGAATCATCTGTGGTGGGATACCACAACAAAAAAGGAAAAAAAAAGAAATAAACATTTTTACTAAAAACCAAACACTAAGTAGGTACTTACTGATTGCAAAATCACTTATTTCCGTAGCAGGTGGCAAAAAACAACAAACATCCTAAACCATAGACTTTCCGTAACTAAAGTTATTTTGTGCTCTGTAGTGTTTTTTACTTAAGTTTATTTTAGTTTTTTCGTATTTACTCACGAAACAAAGAGAAGTGAAAGAGTTTTTTCTTTATAACTAAAGACAAAGTCAACTATGTTTTGCCAGTAAATTTTTTTGTTCTGTTTCTTTTCCTCAATCTATATTGTCCCACTGCTGGGGTAAAGGTCTCCCCCATATTTTTCAAAACTGTTTTACTTCATAATAATTGTAGAATACGAGTATTGTTACATACCGGCTTGAAAAAAGCTCCCAGCACTGCCGCAAGTATGGCATTGCTCTTGTCGAGCCGCGCTATCTTCTGGCTTATCTTCTTGTTCGTGCGAACACGCCTTTCAACTTTATTCTTTAATAATTGCTCCCTTTAAAATAAATACAAGCAGGTCAGTAAATGTTGAGCAATATGCATTATCAACATGTTAAATGTCGTAAAATAGCATTACACATAATAATAGAAATTGCTATGAATTTTGCTGCCATTGTTAGGTAAGTATATTATTTCGCATTTTGTCATCAAATTGTGTTAGTGTTATTTATAATATAGAACGTATTGAATGCTCGATTAAACTTTACGAAATACCAATACGCAACCGACACGAAGACAAAAAATCACATATTAAAAGCAGTTCTGCGATAGGTATAATAGCATGTTCATGCCATATTCTAGTGAACTAGCCAACGGTTTGAAACCCGCGCTAAAGTCAATTCATTTTGTAAACTAAAACACATGATAAACATCAAGTTTCTCGCATTTCAATATTAATTATGAAAATAGAACAATGCGTAACAGCAGATTTGAGCACATCATCTATGCATCCGTAACACACTATCAATCACAATCTGAATCATTTTGAAGGATATTGCTAATTCATTGCTCGAAAAATGTGTGTGCTCAATTGCGTAAATAACGCAATGAATGTTGTTGAACTGTCAAAATGAAAGCCATTGTTAATGTTAGTGTTTTATGCAATGAGCTCGCAGCTGCAGCTAAGAGATGCAAAATGATACCTGATCTCAGTACGAGGACAATTTTTGCATTTCCTTGGCAGCGGTTCACCGGAGTCGAAGTCGCGCGAAGAGCTGCTGGCTGGAGACAAAACCAACAAATAATTACAATCGCTGCGCGGGCAGTGTTCACATTCAGTTTATAATTTAGGATGCATAAGTAAACAAGAAGTATTTCGATTCGCCAAAACATTGAACATGTAAAATTGAGACAAAACTAACTCTGTTCGCTTAGCCATGGAAAGATTGAGATCTAAAAGTAACAAAATAAAACATAGAAGCAGATAGCAAAAGATAGCTCCAGAAATGGCCTTTAAAAAAAAAATAGTATCAAGTAGTGCACCTGTCGCAAATGGATTGTTGAATCCAAGGTTTTACATAACCGCTAGCTGTTTTACAAAACAGATCTGTTATGTAAAACAGCTGAAAAACGAATGTAAGAAACTATTTTGGGATATTCAAAAGAGTCTGCGCCAAAGATAAATCTAAATGAATAAGTATCAAATTCAGTATTTCTAATAATGAAATAAAAGTTTTGTGGCAAGTAATTAACAAAGAAACTGGAAACACAAAACAGTAAGACCAAAATGAATTATCTCTAAAAATTGATAATGAAACCTTTTCAGATCAATTAAAACTTGCTGAGACTTTAGTAAATTTCATTACCAACATCGTAATCGAAGTTACGAAATCTCTCCCCTCATCAGATGATGATGATGATGATCTATATTAGCTGATCCTCTTCCCAAAGAAAACTTTAGTAAGGACATTCTTTGAATTCAAGCCCATTTCTATTGTCACAGTTGAAAAAGCATTAAAAAAACTTAAAACAAAATACAATGAAGATTTAAGGGGGATTTCCGTTAAGATTCTTGGAGATATCATTAATCAATTGCCCCTGTCCTATCAGGTATATTTATCAATGAATAGACATCGGTACATTTCCTGATTTAATGAAACGTAGTAAAGTAGTACCAATTTTCAAATCTGGTAGTAAGAGTGATATCCTCAAATTATAGACGTATATCTGTGCTACCAGCATTGAATAAAATATGAATGAATCAATGAATGAATTGCACCGATCCCAGCGTGGTTTGACCAGACTCGATTAATCGAATTAACCCCAAGATTCGCACTAGCTCCTGTAGCCTCATGTTCATGGTGCTACAGTAACCATTGCATATCTAGAAGTAGACCGGGGGGCGCAGTTTTTGTTAGGAGGACGTGCCCGTAGGAAAGGGTAGGATTTAAGAGCCTACCGGATATGCATCCTAGAGTAAGCCTTGGATTAGTGGAGAGATGGGTGATATTGCTGTATACACATATATGAAAAAATCATGCTAGACCAGCTGTTGTGACACACGAAATCAAATGGGATTTTATCAAAGTCGCTAGTTTGGTTTCAGTTATTAGCTACTAAAATCTTATATGTGTTTGACGATCAGAAATATTGATCTTATCGCCAGTGCACCCAGCGAAAAGACGGTTTTACTTAAAAAAAAAAACAATTATGTATTTTCTTAAATTGCTTAAATAAAAGAAAAAATAATATGTTCAGTATGTACCCACATGATTAAATTGTTCGAATAATATTTTATTCTGACAACACATGATTTTACATTCCAATAAAGTAATGACTATTCTACTGTCATGCCAATAAAACTGCTCACTAGATAGCTTAGTTAGTTTAAAAACGAGATAGATAATAAAGACCATAATCTGTGCCATAATCGCTTCAGCAGCAAAGAAAAATATTGTGTTTAAGTACGTACCATCGTCGTCAACGTCGCTCCAGTCGTGTTTCGGAGATGTAGTGCTTGTCACTTGCACGGTGCTGAAGATGTTTGGCTCACTTCGTTCTACGCCGTTTTCCGCGTTGTATCGAACCACGGTTTCAATACTGAAATGGAAATATTCAGACCAGTGAGACCCACTTGATGACGAAATTCGGTAAACAATTTGAAAATGACGAGGACCAAAGCGCCGTCCAATCTAATACGTTTATCTATACGTATTATTTTCTTGTCTGTCTGTGTGACAGCGTTGTTCTTCTAAACTACGCAACGGTTTTTTCTGATGCGGCTGTAATTTAGAAAATTTATTCTGGAAGGTTTATGTGTATTACAGTAATATTAAACATACATATAAAGGCTAGCGTCCTGATTGACACATCATCGCCCAGCCCAAACAGCTTAGGGTAGAAATTAGTTTCGACAGTAGATAGTACACTACTGAATAATTTAGGTCTAAACTATCTGAGCATTGTGATATCGAAAGTTGGTTTATAAACTCTCATTAAATGTATTATTTAAAATCCGATGTTTATACAACCATTTATGCCTTACGCCTAGTTCTTGGAACGAAATTCAACACAAGAAATAGCTAACAAATTGTCAAGTGTGCGTACTGTGACTGGTTGAAACAATAGGCTAGTTGAGAGTTTTTGAGAAACCAATTAGTAATGTTCCTTGTGGTTTATTAACGTCCAATTACGAATCAGCGAAATAATAACATTAAGGCCTGATTTTTCAACAGTCCGATAACTTTTATCCTAAGAACAAATATGACAGCTTGACATATTTTCTGTACAAAAGCTGTCAAACATCAATAAATACTACAACAAATTACAAACCAAAATATAAAGATATCAAATATGATTTAGTAGATGAATAATGACTGCGCGAGAGGATCACATTACAAATAGTTAGTAGTAAATAAATTAAAAAAGCCTTACCATGATATTGAGGAAGGTGGTGGGGGGGCATTAGAATAAACTGGAGGCTGTTCTACGGCTGCTTCTGAAAGAAAAAACCCAAATTTAAAATTTAGAATGCCTTAAACATATGTATTTGTAACCTGCATGAAAACCACATATGTTGCTGTATTTGCTAACTGTACCAACAAGTTATATCAGCTTATTGGATAAATAAATATGCTTTGTAAACAGGCCACATTGCATGCTATTAAGTTTCTTACCTGCAGGCTGTTCTACTGATGCTTCTGAAAGAAAAAAACCTTATTTAAAATACATGTACATGTACTGTAATGGCTTTTAATATTTGTGGCCTGCATAAAAACCTACTTATGTTGCTGTAGATGCTAACTGTACCGACAAGTTAAGTTATATCTGCCAGTCTATTCTGTAAAAATCTCATCGTGAAAATCGAATGCCAGCATTAAATGGAATGGTAGCTTACTTCAAGCTCATTTTACCTTTGTTCCCATTGTGAGATTTTCACAGAACAGATCAGCAGCTTGCTAAATTAATAATTATGTTTTGTAAACAGCCCAAATCGAATGCATGAAAGTTTCTTACCTTCAGACTGTGGTGGTGGAGGAGGGGGCTGCAGTACACTGGGTTCTGCAAGATGAGCTAGTGTATGTGGTGGTAAAAACCCGGTTCTAAAGAAATGTTCCTTTTCGAATACAGTTGCATGTACAAATTTGCACTTAGGAAAAGAACATACTGAGTTCTGAAAATTCCGACAAAATGTGTAAACCCCTGGCAGCTGCGACAATATTAATTCATGCACAAATCTACATGCTGTGCCCTTTCTGCAAGTACCACGTGCAAAATTTCGGCACATCGTGGCCTTCTCTGATAGGTCAGTTTTAATTGTTGCAGTTGCAGCCCCATCTGGCTGGTTGAAATCAGTTACAGGCTCAATGGTACTAGACGTATATTCATCATCTTCAATCTCTTGCTTTAAATTCATAATCATAGGTGGCGTATCCGGCGGTGGCGGATTAGGCGGTAGAGGGGGTTGCGCTGCTGCACTTGCCACAGTTGTGGTATTGACTTTCTCTCGTTTGTTGTGTCCCAACGAACTAGAATTTGCTTCGATCATCATTGCTTCTTCAAATTTCGATCTCAAGTACTTCTTATGCTTGAAGTTAGGTGAGGGCCTCAAATTCATGAAATCTTCATCATTCCGAGATTTGGTTTGATTTTCTGAAAATGATTAAATCAGTAAAGTATAGAATAGAATAGAATACTCTTTATTGTACACCATACAAATTACAGAACATAAATATATAAAATTTTACAAAGGGTGACACAATGGGCGGTCTTATCGCTAAGAGCGATCTTTTAACACAACCTTTGGATGGATTAAAATTAAGGAGAGACAAATATAGTAGGTAGTCTGTGGTGTACCATTAACATTATACAATTAATATATACATATAGTATATTTTACTCGTCTAAATAAATATATTAATAATAAACATGAAACAAGAGCAAAGAAAAAATAATATAAAAATAAATAAATAATTATAAAATAGTGATGATGTTTAAGGAGAGAGGAAGTGCTTTTGTATCATAATTTTGAAAGCGGACAAAGATTGAGCACGCCTTACCGACACGGGCAAGTCATTCCATAACCGTACTGCTTGAACAGTAAAAGATTTGTCAAAGAAACAGGTGGAATGCATAGGCATCTCTAGTCTCAGGTTTTCCGATGACCTCAGATATCTATTATGTGTGTCAGGAAGGAACTTGAAACGTTTTTTCAGATAAGAGGGAGTTTTAGGATTAAACAAAATTTCAAAGAGGGTGTGAAATCTAAAAAGGAACATTATAGACTGATTATGCTACAAACAACTCCTATTTCTATATTAATACTAGCTGACCCGGACGTTATTTCGTCATATAAATTATTTCGAGCTGCCCGGCGCTACTTCGTTCGCGTGGTGTCCTAGCCCCTACCCTACTCCACACTGCTCCTACCCTACTCCTTCCCTACTTCTACCCTACTCCTACCCTAGTCCTACCCTACTCCTACCCTACTCCTATAAGTAAAACGCTGATTGATTGAAAGAACTATACATGAATTATTATATTCGATTGCCATCTTGAGGTTCTGTGGATGGAACAGAATAATATAAAAATGGCGATTAAAAAACAGGGGTTGATGCACACAAAATTTTATTAAAATCGGTCCAGCCGTTTCAGAGGAGTTTGGCAACAAACACAGCAACACGAGAATTTTATTTAATAGATTAAATTGACAAAAGAAAGAAGAAGTAGCAAAAATGCCCCACTTCCGACTGAAAAATAAGTAGGTATCTCAAAAAATCGCTAAAAATTTGTATAAAAAAATGATATACTTCCGATGATCATCCTTACTGGCCAGCACATAAAAAAATTGGTCTAAATATTAATTCAGGGGCAGAATACCTGTAATATACTAACTTTTGATTTTAGTATTACAATAGGATTAGAAATTAGAAAAGCAATTAAACACTGTAATAGCTCATTTTGATAATAGATATTATACTAGGTTAATAATATTAACATATTTAAAAAGTATTATTTTAAAGTAACGCTTACGGACTATATCTATTTATTTTATAAAATAATTTCGGGTATTACATACGGAGAGCTACTTAACAATATCCTGGCGTCACTCAGGTAGTTAAAAACCGAGGTTACTATTGTTGTTTCGCTCACTCACGTGAGAACAAAAGAGGTGTACCTGCGCGCGTGCTCCTAAATCGCTCCGTTCGCAGTCCTGCGCTTGCGTTAGACATGGGCGCAGGACACTGGGAGTCTGCGCCCATGTAATGACTATTTTGTATTATCTTGGTTGGGCAAGGTATGACAAAGTTTTTAGCCACCCAGCGCATTTTTTAGATAATATTTTGCTAGATGTAGAACAGGAATTGTCGGCGACAAGACCCTATCTGGGCACCAGGGCGCAAGTAGTGGCGGGACCGCTACGCAGAAAACGCAAAGTAAAAATTTTAAGTAACTTTAACTTTTAAGAGATTTATTTCATGTTTTTTATATTTCTAATTAAAATTTAAGCTTATTTTTTTTTTGAGGATGGGAAATCATCAAATGACCCCTCCCGCTCTGGGTGGAGCAGAAGGGAGTGTCAGACTCTTACTGACTAAAACCCACCCGTGTTCCTTCCTTAGCCCTTTATGTACCAGGGCAGCGGTAACCCTTTCGGACGATCCCGCTACCCCGGCAGGCTTCGGCCCTGTCGGGCCCCGTCAACTACGCTGACATCTCTTTGAGGCGCGCGTGGAACACATACGCGCCGTCCGGCACGGGCCTGGTCCTGATCGGACGGAGAGCTACCCATTGCTCTCCGCCCGCAGGCCTACGGTGGCCGGGAGTCGTCACGCGGCTCCCGACGCCCGGAGCGTCTCCCTTGGCGGCTGACGCGTGAGGATCCCGCCACCTCCTTCGCTAGCATGGCTGCTTCGCAGAAGAAGGTGACCGCCTCCCACTCCCTCTCGCCCCGGACCATGGCTTGAACCAGGGCCGGACGCGAGAGGTCGCCGCCGCTGCCGATCGCCTCTACGAGGACACGCGGTACTCTGCCCAAGCGGGGCAGACCTCCACCGTATGCTCCACCGTGTCCTCTGGGCGATCCTCGCAGTGATGACACCCGGGCGTCTCCTCCCGCCTGATGATGTGCAGGAACCTCCCGAAACATCCGTGTCCGGAGAGGACCTGCGTCAGGCGGTAGGTGAGAACGCCGTGACGCCTCTCTAGCCACTCCTCAAAGAGGTGTCTTACCGCCACTATCGTGGCGTGCCCTGCGCTGGGTTGCGATAGTCGCGCCTTCCATGCCACCATGAGATCGCGCCGGAGGTCCGTCCGCTCCGCCGCGATTTGCTGCGGGTGCAGAGTTTCCCCCCGACGTAGTGCCTCAGCGCGCCAGTCATACAGGCACGCGAGGACTATCGCCTCCAGATTCCATGGCGGCAGTCCGGCAAGGAGGCTTGCCGCCTCGCCCGAGATCGTGCGGTACCCCCGGATAAGCCTTACGGCTACCACCTTTAGGATTCCTATACTTAAGTGTAAGCATATTTACGTAACTTGAAAACTCACTTTTTTGTTTATGGATAGATTTTAATCATTTTTGTTGTAAAGGATAGCTAGACCTATCCTTTACAACAAAAATTATTAAAATACAAAACGAATAATTCCGTTTAAATTGTGAAAATCGGACCATTAGTTTAGGAATTATAAGGGATGTTGTGTAATCAAAATATGCCAACTCACTTTTTTTAATAGTTTTTATTCTAGAAACTTCTTATTACGCCTAATTATGTTAAATATTTAAGTGTAATTAGCTTAAGGATTGTGTAATGAATATTATATATCAAAATTGTAAAGGAATAACAAGGGAAAATTAAATAAAAAGGGGCTTGACAGATTTCGGCTTAGAGAAAATTAACTAGAAAAGGGCTCAAAATACACGGTTCACGTTAAGGTAATATAAGCCGAGTATAAATAGAGCGCAGTTTTTGAAGAAAAGACAGTCGCAGCTCAGCCGTCGAAGAGGCAACAACAACAAGCAAGAAGCCGAAATCTGTAAGCAAGAATCATCAAGAAAATCTTTTATTCACCGCCTCCTCGCTGCCCGTCTCTGCAAAGCCCTCCAAGTGGGTTGTACCATACTACGTACGCATTTAGGGGTGCGTGGGACGTGTGTCACCAGCACAAGTAGGAAACATACGTATTAACGTGGGAGACCGTCCCAGGTACGACCGTAGGTACTGGACGTACCCCGGTTGTCCATTACAATTGGTCCTTCGAGCGCCGGATCCCTGCAAGAAGAAGCCAGAAGATAAGAAGACTGCAAGATGCCGGTAACCAGGTCACAGAAGGATGCCCCCTCACGCCCCCCGTCCCGTCCTACCAATGTGGACGCGACAGTAGAAGCGTCAGGGTCAGAAGCGGTCACGTCTGCATCAGCGTCAGCATCATCAGAAACTACAGCTTCATCGGGCACGAACACTTCTTCGAATACAACAACAACGGAAGGGACCACGACAACGGAGACCACGGTTGAGACTGTGACCACGGCATCATCCAAGAAGAGCGAACAGAAGAAGGAAGGTGCCAAACAGAAGGAGACGACTAAGAAGACTCCAGAAGATGTCCCGGAAAAGGGTGCTCGCGGTTCAGCCGCAACCCTGAAGCCGAAGGGGGTCAGTCGTCATGCCAGGTCTACGAAGACCACGAGCTCCTCGGCCAGAAGACGCGAGCTGGAAGCCAGAGAAGAATGAGCACGTCTGGAGCTGAAGCAAGCACAGGCTGCGGCGAAGCTAGCCCGTGTCAGACTAGAGATGGCACAATGTGAAGATGAGGACTCCGTGGTTGATGATGAAGACCAGGAAGAAAGAATAGCACAGGTGCAGAACTGGATCGAGTCATCAGTACTAGAAGATGGCAACAGTGTCATCATCGTCAACATCAGTACTAGAAGAACAACCAGAGCAACGAGGTCAACGCATCGCAGAAGAGCCACAGAAGATGAAGCCTGAAGAGAACACTACAACGAAAAGAGCTACGATCGAGATTCAAGCACTGGCGACTGCATTAAAGGAAGCCTCTTCCACAAGAGGAGGACCAGCAGCACAGCCAAGCTACATCCAAGAGTTACCTTACTTCGACGGCAACAGCAGCGAGTGGTTGGCCTTCAAGGTTGTCTTTGAAGATACAGCACCGATGTTCAACGAAGTCCAGAATATGGCACGATTGAGAAGAGCACTGAAGAGCAACGCAAGAGAAGCTATCAAGAGCCTGTTATACTCCGAAGCCGCTCCATCAGAAGTGATGCAAGCCCTCAGAAGAAGATACGGAAGACCTGATGCGCTGGTGTTGGCAGAACTGGAGAAGGTCAAGGCACTACCGAAGATCTCAGAAAACCCAAGAGACATTCGCATCTTCGCGAGCCAGATCAACAACAGCGTAGCAGCAATAAAAGGACTGAAGAAATCACAGTACCTGCATTCACCGGAGATGGTGAAACAAATCACAGAGAAGTTGCCGACGGTTCTCAAGTGCCGATGGTACGACTTCACTGCAGCATCAGAAGAAGGCGACTTCTCCAACCTAACGCTGGTATCCAGGTTCCTGAACACAGAAGCAGACAAATGTGGAGCCTTCGCAATGTCAGAAGAAAAAAGCGGGTTCAAGAAGACCAATCGTCAAGCAACGCATTCAACAAAGGAAAAGAACTTCAAAGAAAAGGATTCGAGACAACAAGAGAAGACTTGCCCTATGTGTAAGGGTGAACATTATCTCGTCGAATGTCAGAAGTTCCAGAAGAAGTCGGTGCAAGATCGGTGGGCGATAGTCAAGAGGAATCGCGTCTGCTTCAAATGTCTTCAAGGGAAACACAGGAAGGAGAGCTGTAAGAAACCACCTTGCAAGGAATGCAAGAGGTGGCATCACCAACTGCTGCACGTCGAGTCAGAAGAAAGGACCTCGGAGGAAAGAAAAAATGAGACACCACAAGAAGAGAAGAGCGTCATGGCATCAGTGAACGCAGTCAACAACGCAAGAGCGTACCTGAAGATAGTTCCATTAGAAGTCTTCGGGTCAAAAGGATCAAAAAGAATATTGGCCCTTATGGACGAAGGGTCAACCGTGTCACTCCTGGAGGAGAAGGTGGCACAAGAAGTCGGCGCTCAAGGGAACAAGGAGGAACTGGTCATCGAAACAGTGGGAGGCAGGTTGATAAGGAAGAAGGATTCTCAGATGCTGGACTTTACGGTAAAGGGAGTTCACCAAGAAGTCAAGAAGACGCTGAAGAGAGTCCGCACCATCGACGATTTGAAGCTTGCACCACAGATCCTAGACAAGAAAAAGATTCAAAACTGTCAACACTTGAAGAAGATCGCCGACTCTCTATATTATGAAGGGGAGTCGCCACAACTGCTCATCGGTCAAGACAATTGGGAGTTAATTGTGACTCAAGAAGTGAAGAGAGGAAAACCAGGATAACCAGTTGCTTCAAAAACAGGACTTGGATGGGTGCTTCCCGGGTCAGACATCGGAGGTGTAAAACCAGTAAATTTCCTGAACACATGTCTACATGTCAGCACGTCAGAAGAAGAGATGCATCAAGCCATCAAAGATCACTTCGCGATCGAAGCACTTGGTGTACAACCAAGAAGACCTACTACAGATTCAGAAGGAAGAGCACTCACCATCCTAGAAAAAACCTGCAGAAGACTTGAAAACGGTCGATTCGAAGCTGGACTTCTATGGAAGAACGAAGAAGAACCGATGCCAGAGACCTACACGTCTGCCAGAAACCGATTAATCAACATCGAAAAGAAGATAGACAAGAATCCTCAATTGAAGGCGGAATACGGCAAGCAAATCCAGCATCTAATCGACAACAAATATGCAGAAGAAGCACCTGATGAACAAGAAGACTCCAAGAAATTATGGTACCTCCCTCATTTCTCCGTGGTTCATCCATTAAAAAAGAACATAAGGATAGTATTCGACGCTGCAGCCAAGTCAAAAAGAAGAAGCCTCAACGACGCTCTACTGCCTGGACCAGATCTACTACAATCGCTCCTCGGTGTACTACTGAGGTTTCGACAAGGACCCTTAGCAGTGGCGGCCGACATTAAGGAAATGTTTCTGCAAGTTCGCATCAGGCCAGAACACAGAAGCAGCCTGAGGTTCCTGTGGCATGGAGATCATCGCGACGTATCACCGAAGAAGTATAGGATGACATCAGTTATCTTCGGCGCAACATCATCTCCAAGCACAGCTATCTACGTGAAGAACCGAAACGCAGCAGACTACATGGAACAGTATCCAGAGGCTACAAGGGCAGTCGAGCTGAACCATTATATGGACGACTACTTGCACAGCTTCCATTCAGGAGAGGACTTCAGAAAAGTAACAGCGCAGGTGGACTTCATACATAAGAAGGCGGGCTTCGAACCAACCTTAGCTACTGCAAGACGTGAAGACTGAAACAACCGAAAAGACAGAAGTGGACCTGGTGAGAAAGAAGAAAACACACTAGGACTACGCTGGTTCACAAAAAGGGACCTCCGAAACATTCCAGAAGAAATAGCCAAGGGTTTCAAGGTGCCTACGAAGAGAGAAGTCACCAGCGCAGTAATGTTTTTATTATTAATTTATATAATAAATTTTATTATTTATTTATTACTGTGATTGCCCGTGACATCACAGCGGGCCCTATCAGAATACCAGCGCTGCGACATTTATTTTTTAAATGTCGAAGCATCATGCTGAGATAGGAGCCTTTTGGCCTCGTATGGGACTTTCTGTTTCATTTTCCCTTTTGTTACTTTTTTATATAATTTGTTTTATTTTTAAAAGTGTTTAGTTTAGTTTATGATCCTGTACGAGTCGCAATAAATACTTTTTCTTTCTTTCTTTCTAATGTCAACTTTCGTCCAGGGAAAGAAGCTGCTCCAGAACATATGGCGAAGCGGCGTCGGTTGGGATGAAGAAATCGAAGAAAAAGAACACGAAGCATGGAAAATATATCTGGAGAAGATGAAGCTACTACAAGATCTTCAGATCCCAAGATGTCTGGCGCCACATCGGACCGAGTGGGAGCTGCACACGTTCACAGATGCGAGCGAAACAGCGTATGCAACTGCAGTTTACTGGAGAACAGAAGATACAAACGGAACATACCACGTCAGCTTGGTGGCGGCAAAAGTACGAGTCACGCCATTGAAGCCGGTATCAATCCCAAGACTGGAGCTACAGGCGGCCCTCCTTGGAAGCAGACTAGCCCATGCAGTAGAAGAAGAAATGGATCTGAAGATCGTAAAGAAAACATTCTGGACGGACTCCAGCATCGTGCTCTCCTGGATCAAGACGGACCCGAAAACCTTCAAAACATTTGTGGCTCATCGTTTGAAGATCGAAGATCTCACCAGGCCTCAAGATTGGAGATGGTTGCCCACAGCACAGAACCCGTCAGACGACTCGATACGCGACGTACCAGAGAGCTTCAATCACAACCACCGATGGTACACCGGCCCAGAATTCTTAAGAAAAGAAGAAACCTACTGGCCTGAAGCAAGAACATTCAAGAAGGAAACCACCGGCGAAGAGAAGACAACAGACGTCGCAGCAACGGCAAGCATCACTCACCCATCCCCAGATCCGGAGAGGTTTTCGTCATGGAAGAGACTTTGGCGAGCCACAGCAAGAGTACTTCAGTTCATACAACTCTGCAGAACAAAAGAAAGAGTCAACGTCAGCAAAGAAGATCCCACCTGGAAAAAGACAAAAGGAACGAACAAGAAGACGGTCGAGAAACGACAGCAGTCTTCAAGAAAGAAGATAGAAAGGAACTACGCACCGTTAAGCGCAGACCTGCTAGAGCGAGCTGAGACTGTTGCTGAAAGGAAGTCAAGAAGGAAGCTTCAGAGAAGACATCAGACGTCTAGAACAAGAAAAGCAGCTAGAAGGAAGTAGCAAGTTGAGAAGAGGCTCGACGTGGTATTGGAAGACCATCTCCTGCGTTTGAAAGGAAGAATCGACGCAATACAGGGCGTAACAAGAGACTACAAGCGTCCCATCGTGCTCGACAGCAAGGAGAAGATAACACGACTCATCATCGAAGAATTCCACTGCCGTTTCAACCACGGAAACCACGCGACAGTAATGAACGAAGTGAGGCAACGCTTCTGGGTACTGGGATTGAGGTCAGCAATCAAGGCAGTTCAGCATCAATGTCAGTGGTGCAAAGCGAAGAAGGCAAGACCCCAAGAACTACCAACGGGCAACTTACCCAAATAGAGATTGATGCACAGTAACCCTCCCTTCACGTGCACCGGGTTAGACTACTTCGGCCCAATGATCATCGCCGTGGCAAGACGTCAAGAAAAGAGATGGGGTGCTCTATTCACATGCTTAACCACAAGAGCTGTGCAGATTGAGCTCACTCCTTCCCTCTCCACCGATAGCATGATCATGGCGCTGCGACGATTCGCCGCGAGAAGAGGAATGCCGAAGACCATATATTCCGACAACAGAACTAACTTCGTCGGTGCAAGTAAAGAACTAAAGGAAGCAATAAACAACATGAAAAAAGAAGACCTCACCTCAGAAGCAGAGAAGATTGGCGTGCAGTGGACGTTCATACCTCCTGGTGCGCCCAACATGGGAGGAGCATGGGAGCGTTTGGTGCGATCAATAAAAACCGCACTGACCGCCTCGCTCAACGAAAGACATCCACGAGAGGAGGTCCTGCATACCCTCCTATTAGAGGTCGAACACATAGTTAACTCTCGGCCTCTCACCCACCTCTCCGAGAACCATGAGGAGGAAGCACTCACTCCAAATCACTTCCTCCTCGGGAGATCCTGCGGCGCGACAAGAATCGGCAGCTTCGAAGACAACGAGCTCGTGGGCAGGCACACCTGGAAGACAACGCAGCGACTTGCCGACCACTTTTGGCAACGCTGGCTGCGAGAATACCTGCCCACTCTACTGCCAAGGAAAACGACGGGAAGGATCAGCGCCACAGATCTGCACGTCGGGGACGTCGTCCTGATCGTCGACCGCAGCCTACCAAGATGCATCTGGCCACGCGGCAGAATTCAACGGGTGTATCCGGGATCAGACCAGAATCGTCGACATCGAGACACGAGGTGGAGTGCTGCGAAGACCCAGTTCGAGAGTGGTACTGTTGGTGCCGGGAGTATCGCCGAACCAGGAGGACGGTGCTGCGCACAAGGGGAAGAATGTCGGCGACAAGACCTATCTGGGCACCAGGGAGCAAGTAGTGGCGGGACCGCTACGCAGAAAACGCAAAGTAGAAATTTTAAGTAACTAGTTAGAAACTTTTAAGAGATTTATTTGATGTTTTTTATATTTCTAATTAGAATTTAAGCTTAGATTTGTTATTAGTTTTCGTATCTCAAATCAATAAGACTGTTTTTAAAAGGATTCTAAGGATAAGTGTAGTTTTGTTCAAGCATATTTACGTAACTTGAAAACTCACTTTTTTGTTTATGGATAGATTTTAATCATTTTTGTTGTAAAGGATAGGTCTAGATACAAAACGAATAATTCCGTTTAAATTGTGAAAATCGGACCATTAGTTTAGGAATATGCATTTAGAATGTCACAGATGTTTGTTTGTTTATCTTTATGTCATCTTTATTCCAATTTTTTATGATTGAGAGTAATTAATAAATATTTTTAAGATAAGTAATACTGTGCCTGAAATAATATTTGGAGCAATTTCTAAGTATGATAGCCAGTAAGGATGACAATCGGAGGTATGCAATTTATTAATACTAATTTTTATAAATTTTTTGAGATATTTTTCTCAGCTGTTGGACGTGGGGTAATTTTCTATGGAAGTTGCAACTTCTCCTTTAATCTCTCCAAGGCAGAGTGCTAAAAAATTTCAAGCTTGCATTGCTTGCTATTGCATCTTAGTTGCTTTTTATTCTTAAACTAACTTGCATAAGTCGACAAGGAGTTACTTTATGAATTACTGTATCAAAAGAAACCTAAACCTTGAACCAAATCCTCTTAGAACGATCACCGTTCGGTCACTGCTGTCACTACCTATGTGAAAAATCAATAATGTAGGTTTTTACAAAAGTACTATAAATAAATTGTTTAAAGAAAGTAAGTTGAAGTTGGTAACTTGAGTGTTAAGGAATATGAGAAAAGGATGTCTTTATTTAGAAACAGTGATTTGTGACAAAAATTGAAGAAAGTATGGTGACATACATAGCATAGACTGCATAATTTCTGATGTTTATTTATAGTACCTAAATAATTAGTCACTTAAAAATTTTATTTTCTGTACTACCTTAGTGGATTTTATTTGCTAAATTTCCAAATTGGGTTCAAGGGGGGGGAGTCTAAAATGTCAAGTGCGTAGGGTCCCTGGGTCCCTAAATCTGGCCTGTATATGGTTCTCTCTCACTTAACCCAATGTTAAGTGTTTCAATGACATTATATTTTTTGACACTTGTGGTGATTAAGATTAGTATTTGAAGGTTAATAGAGAAAACTTAGCATTAAATAACTTTGCATAATAAATAACACATGGTTTTTACATTGAACTTAATATCATAAATATAGTTGTATGGTTCTCTCTCACTTATCCCAATGTTGAGTATTTATATGGCATTTTATTTAACTTCCAGTGAAAAAAGAGAAAAATATTGTTATTATTTTTTAATGTGAGTAAGTACCGAATTATCCTAGTCCTGCGATTTCGACTACTTGCAATCATTAGCATTTTCCTTTACTTTGTAAATTCTCAAAACTAACAAAAATTTAATAAACTTTCATTATCATAAAAATAACAAAAACAAAAGAGGGTTTAGCAAAGTTAGAGACTTACCTTCGTCTACAGTAACACCCTGCATTTCCTTTCCTTTTAAATCATACGTGGGTCTAATATTTTGTTTGTTGAATAACACACACACATTAAAACACGTTGAACTAATGTTAATTTTCACGCCTGATAATTATCTCCGCGAAACCGAATATCGAACAACGACTTGTCCAAGTTGACAAACCAAATACAAATGATTTTTGTTTGGTGGATGAGCAAGAACAAGATGGCTGACAGATGTCACTGATGAGTGAATGGTGCTGCCAACTACAAATGTGAAAAGATATTTTTTTTGAATTTATGCGTCGAAACTAAAGTTTTGACTACAAAATTAGCATTCAAACACCAATAATCATATTTTTTTTTTTAAATCTTTATCTATTAATTTTGTTTGACCCGCTGCCACGGGTTTTGATTATATTTATACCGGTGGATAACTATACTACAGGCAATACCAGTGCCGCTAACAGCATATAAACCGTCAAAAATGGTTTTCCATAATTTTTAGTAGTGACGATTTTGTTAAGTTTGGACAATTAGCGTTTCTCTACCTACTGTTTCGTGACAAAAAAAAAAAACAATAAGAAATATGTCAACAGTAGGTATATGCCACGACAACTATATCTCGTCGGTTTACGACAGTGGGGAAACTCTCAAACTTACTTACACACGCTCTTTGTTAATAGTTATAGGAACTTTATTCTTCTTCCTATCTTAAGGTAGCCCGCGAAATTCAAATTTTCTTACGTTTTTTGCAATTTACTGGTCAGTACTAATTTGTAAGTTGATTAAAATATGATTCGTGGCCGAAACAAATATGTATTTACAGAATTATAATCATTAAAGTCATCAACACAACTCTTTATGATCAAATAATCCTACTGAATGACTATTTCATGAAATCTTGACATTTTAGGATTATGCTAACTAACAAGTTGTAGGTATTACTGATTCTAATGATTATAATTTTGTAAATACATATTTGTTACGGCCGCGAATCATATTTTAATCAACGTACAACTTAGTACTGACCACAAAATTGCAAAAAACGTAAGAAAATTGGAATTTCGCGGGCTACCTTGGAGCATCCACCTTAATCTTAAAGCAACATACCAAGAAATTACTGATTCAATTCATTCTCATTATAGCAATTTTTATTGAAACCTCAAAATTATCATAACATTCAACGTAATTTAAAACTACGTTATCATCGAACGTATCCTACTAAAATATCGTACGCCTCCTTAAATCATACGGGTTTGCAACACTATATGGCTGGCTGGCTAAATGTGTGGCGTGTTAAGCAATTAAGGCAGTTTCTCGGTCTGGTCGGGTACTTCAGAAGATATATCCCAGAATACGCTACTACAGTGGCACCCATCGCTTCTTTGAGTCGCAAAGTGGTTAAGTTACATTGGGGTAACGAGCAAGAGCGGGCGAGACAAGAAGTCTTCTCGATTTTGACTAGTGAACCTGCGTTGTTAATTTTTGATCCATATTTGCAAACCGAGGTCCACACTGACGCAAGTTCGTTATCATACGGTGCTGTATTAATGCAAACGGCAAAAGACGAACGTAAACATGCAGGGTAGGGTAGGGTAGGGGCGGAACCCAGGTACCACTCCTATGAGATGGAGACTCTCGCTGTAGTTAAGGCCTTCCTTGCAACATTTCAGTCAATACCTTGTTGGTAAACATTTTAAATATTACCGATTGCAACGCCTTAAAGAATGCTCAGCGTAAAAAGGATCTCCTGCCTAGGGTGGCACGCTAGTGGACGTTCCTACAAGACTATGATTTTACCCTCCAGTATCGAAGGAGTCAGTTTATGTCACATGCTGACTATCTCAATCATAATCCGGTTAACTTTTGCGCCGTAAAAAATTAACTGGGCTCAAGTTGCACAAGCCGCAGCCGCAACTGTCAGTGGTCAGTGGGTCGTCTTATGGGCGGATTACTTTACGCGAAAAATTTGATCAGTTATATAGTTCACGGTGTCTCGTATTGGACATAAATGAACCCCACGGATAGTTTATACTTGTATTTCAACACATAATAGGTTTTTTTACAATAATTTAGTGGAGCGATCAAACGTTTTGCAAAATGAATATAATAAAAGGTAATGTGGGGTACCGTGTAAAAACTAAGAAAAAAGTAAACTCCTAACTATTTACAGCGCGTCATATGAATGAAGCTTGTTGCTATGAATGTAGTACTAGGCGCCAACATCCTCCCGCCGTTGAAATCTTCAGTTTCAACCCTTTATTTCATCTGTGGAAGGCAGAGGGCAGAGGCGAAATAAAGGACGTCGTACAACTCCCCGTTGGGTCTTCACATCAGCTACTCGAGAAACTCCGTCTGATCCAGGAAACAATTTCTGCACTCGTCCCAGTCTCCAACACAGAGGCGGCGTATTATCCTCCTTCAGAAGGACTAAATCGCCGATGTTCAGGCTTGATTTATCGGTTCTCCACTTGCTACGTTGCTGTAAGTCAGCGATATATTCACTCTGCCACCGACGCCAACAATGTTGATGAATTTGCTTAATAATTTAATTTTAATCTTAATTTGCTTAACTAATAGGGTAAAAATGTATGACAACGTTGTTAGATGCTCCCGTAGATAGGGACTGAAGTAATTAACCGATTTGGTTTTACAACATTATATTACATTAGATCTCACAACTTTTTGCTGTAGAAGAATTGTGCTGCGAGGCTTGCATTTTTTTTCATGTTACGTTTTTGATGGGATGATTATTGATATCGCCCCTAATTCTTAGTTATAGTTAGTTTGTCAATTTGTCTGCACATATTGGGTGAGTTTTACAAGTGAACATGAATGGCCAAATCCGAAACTCGGAAGTCTCGGGGCCGATTTTGATAAAGACTAAAATTGCATCATTTGATTTTAGAAATCCTATCTGAAACTTTTCAAAAACATTTTCGGCACTGCTCACACCGCACCTAACTCGGCTATCAAGTTTAGGAAACCTTCTTATCATTATCATAACTATCGCAAAATCAAAATCAACTACAATTTTATTATATTTTTTGGCACTTGTGATAAATTTGCTTAAAAATTGAGGGTATATTTTTTGACACGGGTTTCAGAGCAAATACCGAAGTTATGAGTAAAGTCAAGCAAAATTGCATTTTTAGATTTCTTTAAATCAGCTTGTTTTGCTGTTAGTGAAAAAAAAAAGAGATAAATAATTATTTTATAATGTGGGTAAGTAGGTACGGAATTATATTAGTCCTGCGATTTCGATTACATACTTGCAATCATATTAGCATTTGACTCTATTTTGTAAATTCTCAAAAGTAAGAACAATTTACTAAACGTTAATTATCATAAACTAGCTGACCCGGCAAACGTTGTTTTGCCATATAAATTATTTGTAGCTGCCCGGTGCTACTTCGTTCGCGTGGTGTCCACATTCAGCGATTCATTTTTATATTATAGAGAAGATAACGAAAACAAAAGGTTTTGCTTAGTTAAAGACCTTACCTTCATGTATAATAAAACGCTTCATTTCCTTTCCTTATAAATCACACGTGGGTCTAATATTTTAATTGTTGTATAAAAACACACTAAAAGCCTTCACGTTGACCGAATGTTATTTTTCACGCCTGATAATTAATTATTATCTGTGATAAACCGAGTATCGAACAACGACTTGTTCAAGTCAAGAAATCAAATGCCAGTATACTATATTGTAGTCTTTGAATACAAATGAACTTTGTTTGGTACATGTAGTGTTGCTCAACTATCGATTGACTCTCGGTAGTATTTTAATACTATCGTGACCTCGAAAAGTAGTAACAATATCGATATTATTTATACCGTCGATACTATCAATCGACAGACTTAACATTAGTTATATCTCATTAGTTCAGTACCAATAGTAACGATAGTTTTCAGTTGTATTGATACTATCGCTCTAAAAGTGTGTTTTGCAACATTTACTGGTGATACTATTGATAGTATAGAACATCGATATTTTTACTTTTTTTTTTAAATGTAGGTATTCTGTTGATTGAATTTTCGTTAAATTTCGATGGGGTAAAAATATCGGTTGACATTACACCTGTCAAATTAGTATCTGGGTTTAAAAAAAGAACTTTATTATTTAGCCTGCAAAGCAAGGAAAAACTAAAACACCGCAATTTCAGTCCTATTTTCTAGACATACGAACTGCATAAGTAACTTTGTAATCCAGGTAATACTATATAAATATGTACGATTACAAAGTCACTGTCGCAGTTCAATTTTTCCTCACTTACTCTACCTAAATAGGTATGTAGATAGGTAGGTAAATAGTGAATATAAATAGGTAGGTACAGTAAGTCACAGCACAGACCATGTCTCCTTTAACTGCCTTTACTATACTTATAAGTCGCAGCGTGTCGAAGGCAAGCGATCAGTTTGAGATCTTATAGCAGGCTAAATATTCATCTTCCTAGCGTAACGATGGCTAAAGTTTAAACATTTTGTTAAACGCTAGCTAGCTGCGCGAGCTCCGCTCACTGACGCAGTCGTATGATCATCAAGTGCACAGGTGACAGGGCATGCGGCGCAGGATGTAAGGTGGGCCTTTGTCTGTGGGGAGGTGCCGTATACGCATTTGAGATCTGAACCGTCACTAAACACCCATTTGTGGATATTATCTTTGCTCCAACTTGGGTTCGAATATTGAGTTAGGTATTTGAATTTCTTAAAAAAACAGTTTGTAATATTATTCATCACCCGCACTACCTATATTTACATAGTTACTGACTAGGTAACGATGTACCTACACTACCTAACTAATGGACCATGGAATATTTAAAAGGAAAATACAATCGAATATTCCCGATCAGTAACACCTTGTCGTCCAGTGCTGATAAACGGAACTTCTTTTTCCGGATTTTTTTCAGCAAGCGCTGAAAAATCCTCCGAGCTCCCCCCTACCATTCCAGTCTACTGCTATAATAACCATGCCCTTTGGCACGGTGGCCCGGCCCCAACGCAACACACTAGGAAACCTTCATCTTCATATTCTTCATCACTATAATAACTATCGCAACTTCAAAAACAACTGAAAGATTTCGTTGATTATTCGGATAAAAAGACCATACAGAATCCATAATATCTATCTATATAAATAAAAATGGGTTTTCGAAATGTGTGTACGCCCATAACTTTTGAACGACTGCACCAAATTGGATATTTTTTTTTTTTGTGTTCGTTATTGTCAGGACAAGGTTTGTATACATAGTAGTGTAGGAGTAGGGTAGGAGTAGTGTAGGAGTAGGGTAGGAGTAGGGTAGGGGTAGGGTAGGGGTAGGGTAGGGGGTAGGACACCACGCGAACGAAGTAGCGCCGGGCAGCTAGAAATAATTTATATGACAAAACAACGTTTGCCGGGTCAGCTAGTAGGTTATATAAAAAGAAACAAAGTTATTAAATGAAAAACTATAATAAAAATACAATTCAATCCCTGTCTGTGCGTAAAACTCAATTCTTTCCATTTTTGCGATGGAAATCGACTTACATTATATAAAAATGAGTTTTCTCATTTTAACCATGATGAGTATCTAAGTACATGTACTTAGTATCATTATCAGACGAAAAACTCGACTAATAAAACTTTATCGATCACAATTTTATAAGCACCACGCGTTACGGGCGGATATAATTTATACGTAGACTTCTCCTCTCTTGGAGCTGCTGCGTTTTCGAGCAAACTCTGGTGGTGTGCCGGTGCTAGCGTTGCTGTGCTCGCTGTCGCGGTCCGACGGAGGTAGCTCCGTCACGGTGGCACGCGGGGAGTGCGGCGAGCCTCCCGAGCCGTCGGCGGCGCCCCGCTCTGCCCTCGGGGTGGACGGCGCCGAGCTCACTAGACTGGTGAGCTGCGACACGCCCAGAGTCACGGGCGCCGCAGCTATCATCGGCATGCCGCCCCCACCCAACGAAGGCGACAACACCGCTTGTGCCAACGCCGTCGTTCCGGGCTGCCCCGCGTGCAATGTGTTGTTAACTGATCCACTATCCAGTTCCTGAATGGGCGATAAAACGAGAGCACCAAGAACGGGTACTTCGTTCTGGTAACCCTGGTGTGCCATGATAACACCCATGTTTTGCATTCCCATGGCAATTCTGTTTTCGCGATCCATAACCTCTTTTGTGACGTCCGGTGTTGGTATGCGAGGCCTGTTTCGTAATGTTATTGGAACTGCGGACCCATTGCTTTTTTGTCCTGAAAATGAAAATATTTAAACTCGTGTTATATGCTTCATTTTTATACCGGGTCTAACAAGACCCATTATATAGCCGCAAAGTACGCAATTCTGTACATCAAACTAAGTCTGGTCTACCAGTTCAAGGTCACTCAGCTAGCTATGAATCACCATAAAACCAAAAATCAACCATTGCCAGCATTATAGACTGTTTCATGCGCACCTCTGAATATGTATGCCATAGTAAAAATTTGAGATAACTGGTATCAGAATTCATGTAGGTAAATGATTTTTGAAAATCTTTTAACTGTTTGATGTTTTAGAACATTTGGATACATGGAAAGGTTTGTTAAGGTATTGGGTAGATATAATATAATAGAATACCAATGAAGGCTAATCGATTTGAGAGTCTAGAGAAAAGTGATACTTAGTAACGAATTCTGGGAAATTAAAAAAATATACATAAAAATTGGGTTTCCTCGAATTCCATGAATTTTTGCCTAGGCTTTAAGGGGTGCTTAATTGTTGCAAATGGGTCACACTCAACGTCTCTTCCGCTAATTTCTTATTCGTAGACATCGTGGTAACGACATGCTGGGCAAATTTGAACAAAAAATCGTGGTTCCCTTTTACAAAAAATCCGCCCAACTACATATACTATACATTACAGTCTACAATAATTCCACGTAACTTGTTTTTTTATAATAAAAGGAAGTCTAGCCGCTTTCCTTCTGACGCATAAACCAGAAATAAAGATTTACCATGTCTTGAGCTCGGTCTGTGCTGTCCGCGTCCGGACTTGCGGCCCACCAGGCGTTCATACAATGACATCTTATGATGAGGCTGCGGCGGCATCACCGGCTGGCCGGCCTCGGGACTTGAGTACACCACCGAGTTATGCCTGTTTCGGCCAAATAATCCACCTGAGGAGTATGCGGTCGAAGCGGACCTTACCGACCCCATTCTAGATATTTGTCTTTGGAACCAATTTTTCCTTCTTTCCACTAATGGTGTGTCAACGCTTTCCTGGAAATAGATAAGATTCTATTTAAACAACTTGATCGTTTTTTGTTCCATTTTAGGGATCCGAAGTGAAATAAGGAACAGGCATGTCGTCAAGTAAAAACTGCCTATAGTCATAGAACATAGAAGAACTACAATACACGGAAAACACGACTTTAACTACAAAGTAAACTAAGGTTGTTCTATAGCAATTTTGCTCTGAGTGGGTACCTATTTACTTTCTATCGGACTAGACTAATCAACATTAAAGTTTTTAGATCGTATATCCTACAAGACATCTTGTTAAAAATTTATGTCCTCACATAATCAGCGTAAGTCTCGTCGTGACTTTTTCTTGGGGCCTGCACGTTCGCGTAGACCGCATCTTCAGCCTTCACTTTGTAGTGGTCGGCAGAACAGGGTGGTTCATGTCTGCGGTAATGCTCTGATGCCACAGTATACGGCAAGTCCTTCGGGACCACCTCCTCCCAGTACTGGTCTTTCAAAAGTTCCGGATGCTCCTCATGCATCTCGTCGACTATCATGTAGGCAGCCTGTAAGGTTTTACAAATCGTGTCATTATAAGTCGTTTTTATTATAACACCTAATTAAAGTTATCGGAAAAAATATTGTAGAGTACGCATATACTTAGGTAAATATTTAAGGAATCAGAACAGCGTTTTAATAATAATATAATAGTACCAAACCAAACCAGAGAGGAAATTCGTGTAATTTTAAGAACGTTCACATACTGATCTCAGTCTCAATCTGTCAAAAATATGTCTAATTTCCCTACATTTTTGATAAGTTTTTGACATTGACTGTCGCTGAGATGAGATTGCGACTAGATTTTGACGACAACACATGTCTGAACGTAAACGAAGCAACAGGGCTGTGTACAGTCACGAGCAAAAGTATGTATACACTCGGCTTTATTCAAAAGCGATTTACTCCTTTATTTTTTAATGAAATTTTATGTTGTTACGAACATAGCATTTTCGAACCCATAGGTTTATATAATGTGTCGTATTTTGACGTTGATTTAATTATTTCACGAAAAAATCGCAATTAAAAGTTGCCAAGTGTTGACATATTGGTGCTCGTGACTGTACGAGTATATAGGGATCGTAGCAAGTGGCGTCCTGTACCGGATGCCAACGTCATTTAAGAAACCCACTTTCCTCGAATTTCTTCCCTACGTGGCTTGGGTTGGGCGATGATGTGTCAGTATGTAGTTCAGAAGATAGATAAGCTCGGTGATATTCGTCACTATAATTTTGAAGCAGGAGACTTCGGGTAGCGGTATGAATTTGTTATGAAATACTTGCCTTAAGTTGGATGCTCCAAGGTAGCCCGCGAAATTCAAATTTTCTTACGTTTTTTGCAATTTGCTGGTCAGTACTAAGTTGGACGTTGATTAAAATATGATTCGCGGACGTAAAAAATATGTATTTACAGAATTATAATCATTAGAATAAGTAATACAACTTGTTAAGTTAGCACAATCCTAAAATGTCAAGATTTCATGAAATAGTCAATCAGTAGGATTACTTGATCTTACAGAGTTGTGTTGATGACTTTAATGATTATAATTCTGTAAATACATATTTTTTACGACCGCGAATCATATTTTAACTAACGTACAAATTAGTACTGACCAATAAATTGCAAAAAACGTAAGAAAATTTGAATTTCGCGGGCTACCTTGGAGCATCCGCCTTAAGCAGTAAGTTACCAGATTTTGAATTCACATTCAAGTGCGCAACCACTATAGCTCATTTTGCGCTTTCTGAACAACCTGAATGATCCTGACCTGATCCTGAGATGTTCGACATACCTTGATGTGTCTGTCTATGAGCCAATTCAACTCGATGTCGTCATCGTCTTCGCCAAAAGGATTGATTAGCACCTCAGCAACTTTCAACCAGCCGACGTAGAAGCAGAACTGGAACATAATAATAAATCCATTTTAGTTACAAAGCCGTTCTAGCTGTACAGGTGATAAAAGTTATATGCAAAGAGACAGATGTAATTAAGAAGTCTCTGATGAACTACGCTATTAATATGATGATGTTTATGTTATTGAGAAGCGAACTATAGTGCAGCCTGATGGTCATCTAATTCGTATCTGAAAAAGCTAGACGCATCGCAGGTGCGTTCTCCACTTACTATGATTATGAAATGTCTCGTACCCTTAAAACTGATACTTATTCTACTTTCGCAGCAGGGGGGTGGTCAAAGTCAAAGTCAAAGTCAAATCATTTATTTCAAATAGGCACATAAAAGGCACTTTTGAACGTCAAAAATAAAATTAAAATAAAATTGATTCTAGTCGCCCCTTCCAAAAGGTAGTTTTCGTATGGAGAAGAATGGGCCGTGGTGGGCTGAGGTTGACTAGCTTCATCTACCATCTTACTGGCAATTTAACGACGTGAGCCATTTGTGCCAGTGTTTTTTTTCTCTCCTCGTCTGTAGGTAAGTGCATATACAAAACACAACGCAGAGTATTAGGTATAACACATTCGTATTCATACCTGTAATGCAGTAAACAGAGGGAAGTATACGTCGGGCTCGTATTTGGAGGTGCTCCCAGGGGCTGGTGGCACCAACTGACGGCCCATCAAGGCAGCCACGAAGTATGTGTAGAGTGCTAGCGTCACAACCTGGAAATTAAATATTTTTGTGTGTTACCTTATTTGTGGTTTGCGGGTGCACCCACGGTGAAACGCGCACGATCCGCACGATCACATTCACATTCACAATGACAGTTTCAATTTGACAGCGACTTGATTTCGTAAAACGCAGCGGTTTTGGTTTTTGGAACGAAGTCCCGCGTCATTATGTGGAAGTAATTATTATAATATTATAGTTCACAATATTCCTACAAAAACCCTCCTACCTCACACACCTTTCTCTATTTAAGATTGCGCATTTTATTAACCAGTGCCTGTAACATGATGTCGAGATAAATAAATAAATCATTATTTATGGTTAAGTCGCACGACAGTGGCGCCGCGTCTAAGAGACTTCTTTCTTGAGGCGGACTTTAGGAGTTGAGTGTTAGAATAAGAAAAAAGCTTACTTTCTCTCTCTCTGAGTCTGTTGACCGTATCTAAACTTATGTGAGTTTCTGACAGTTGGGCTTAAGTAACATATGTATTTTATCTTAAAATTCTAGAGAATAGTTAATAACATGTTTTTGTATAAGGTGTCAACTGTCATGCATTATGCGCACCTAATTCACCTTCATCACTCGAATTGCTAACGCCAGTGAGAAGTGGTACCCAAGTGGTAACAGCCCCTAGTTTTAGGTCGTGGGTTCAAACCCAGACAGGCGCTTTATTTTGTGTAAATCATTTCATCACCGAAACCGTGCAACAATGTTCTAGAACCGAAAATTTGAAGACATGCGACATCTACCAACCCGCGCTGGGTCCGCGTGGTAGGTTACAGCTCATTCCCTTTCGAAGAGAGGAGGCCTGTCCCAGCAGGAGGATCATTATAGGCTGATTAGGCATTCGAATTGCTTCTATTGCTTCAGGTATCGCTAACTCGTGGCTCGTTTAGGGACAAAACCGCCCATTGTGTCACCCCTTGTAAAGTTTCTACATTAACTGAAATAATATTTAGGGTGTACATATAACAAAGAGTATTCCATCTATCTATTTAACTCGATTGAGATCATATGTATCTGCAGCGTAAAAATGGTACAAGGTAAGGAAAATTACCAATTGACACTTTATTTTTCTCTAATGCTTTTTCTTGAATCATTTATCAGTCAGGGAATCAAGTAAACGTTCGGGCCAAGGTTAATTACTCAACGTCATCGTTTAAAGTTTAGGCATGATTTACCAGCTTGAAAGTAGGCACGGACGTACGGTTACTATAGTTACCTAACTCAAGATTTCAGCTGTTTTTTTCATGTCACGGGAACTTCTTTCATAGTTAGGAGGGAGTGAGGATGCTTGCAATGCCGCACGCCGCACGTCTTTTTGCAAGGATACGGTGAACATTGGGGGCGGCGGAGTGGGAAAAAGATCGAACGTCAAAAGGGCAGTAGTGCGCCAAAGGGCGCTTTACGATCCTCGTAATGGTTGAATGCGGATGCCACATTGGGGCAGTTCTGTGCTTATTAGAATCACGTCCGAGGCGGCGCGCGGCGCGCGAGCGCACCCCTCAAGGAGTTGGTGCTGTGCGTGACCAGTCGCAGGATTCAGGATTGACAGCACACAACGCTGTGGCCCGCTGAAGTGTGGCAGCCGACAATTGCCATGGACGCGGAGTATGCGCGGTCGAATCTTGCACTCGACTTTCGACTGATGGTAGGAGGGGCACCATGATGTTTTAGTCGGTTGGGCAACGACAAAACCATCCGTTCTCCCGAAATGGATTAAGCAGTAGAATTTATCCACGAAAAAAAAATTGTAGGTAAATACTTAAGTAACATCCAATACTGGATCACTGACGGACTCAAGAATAGGAAAGAAAATCATTGGGGTAGGTATGATCACTGACCAATTTTGACTTACAAGTTGGAGGTAAGTGGTAACAAGTTTAGATTCTATATTCTTCTTTTTCGTCCAGATAGATTTGGAACAAAAGAACGTATGAACTATGTAAAACAAGTGTTATTTGTTTAAAAATATAAATACTCAAAGCTACTTGCACCTGTGACCTTGATCTCGTTTTTAGATGACCTGTAAATTCGCGACATGGACTTTGCTTCGCTGGTCGAGCTGCGTTACCTCCGAAAAATGCGCAAGTAACCGAAATGAAATTATTTATTCTGTAAATAGAATACTGAAATAACTTTCGAAGCCGACATTTTCCATCTTATTATCACCCCAGTTCCCCTGAGGAGACTTCATATATTATGGCTTCTAAGCCTTAAAATAGAGTTTCAATTTCAATAGGCGTCAAAGAAAGAACGATTTAGGCCCGGTTACACAAGAATTTAAGACATGGTTCAATTTCTGTCTACTTTTTAAGTTGACCCGCGTTGAGAATAGACTCGCAGGTTTCAAATATGTTTACCTCTAAATGTATTTGTTGATTCTGGTGCAAGCTTGTCTATAGCCTATATCAGACGCTTCACTCTTTGTTCATTTTTGCCGTTCATTCGACATCTTTTACTTGCCTTCCTGCAAATGATCTAGAAATGAAATAAAAGGAGCAGATGCACATTCATTCCTTTAAAGTATTGTCGGTGACGTGTGAACGTGGATTGCAACAAAAATAAACCTTCACTCAAGTGAACCATTCTGAATGGTTCACTTGAGTGAACGGTCCATTCACTCGAGTGAGGCGTCTAAAATAGGCTTTACAGAAGTTCGTCCCTCAGTAATAACATGTCTAACATCGACGAGTAATGCAAAACCTCACGTATAACGATGTCAGCGCGTGAGACCTAGCCCGCATGCATAGATAATTATTATGCTATGTTTTATCATCGGAACGAATTAGCTTGGACACATCACACATGGTGGATCATATCGGTCGTCACGTCTTGTTTTTCTACAAGTGTTTAAACATTAGCCTGTCAAGTGACGCTTGCATCTCACATATAATGTTTCAAGACGACCTGTCCCTTAGATGATAATGATAATACTTAATGCCTGGTAAACGCGCTCGTGTCTACTTACCTAGAATACTTGTTTTATTTTATGCATCATCACCAGCGCCTCTAAAACTTGTTTTTATCCGAGTAATTTGGCATTGAAATCCGTAGAATCTGTAGGTAACTAAGTATGTGAGATAAACCGTAATACTTATCAGAAAAATATTACGCTACCTTTGCTAAGTATAATATTACGCTACCTTTGCTAAGTATAATTTGGCTTCCGCCACGTTTGCTAAGTATATATTCAAAAAATTACACGTTTGCGGTAACAATAGCGTCCGAAACAAACGACTGTCCGTAAACATTTCATATTGTTAAGATTTTCGTGTGCGGTAGTATACTAACCTGAGTGTACACGAGAGGAACACACACGGTATCGTATCCTATGAGCGCTCCTAGCCTGCGCCTGATGTCCGACAACTCGACCAGCAGCGTTTGGACAATGTGGTCACTGGTTATCAAGCCTTCTTTTCTTGCCCTGTTTATTATATTGGTTGCCCAAACGAGCGGCATCCAATATTTTGACATTGGGCTTTTTCCATCCATCTTTTCGAAAACTTTCCTCTCGCTCTCCAACATAAGACCTGAAAGAGATAAATAGGTACATTCATTACGGATTTTTTAAAAGATTAATTGGATCGTTTCCTTGGAAGTTTCCTTTGCACTTACCGGAGTCCACGACATGTTGCCATGTAGGAAACCGTCGCTTTACTCTTAGGGAAACCCTCTGGAGCGTGATGACGTAAGCTAAGATGGCATATCTTACAATATTTCTTCTCATTAGACGACCGGTCTCGTCCTGTAACAAAGAGCGGGGCATTGTGACATCTGTGTATATCATACAGCTTAAGTAAAGTTTGCAGCAGCTCAACTCAGATCAGAGAACTTGATGATAGGCTTATACGCACACCGGTAAATTTACCTGAACATAAAAAAAACAAAAATGTTTTTTGTAACATTGTAGGGTAGTTTTAAATAGGTTTGATTTATACTAATGATTCCAAATTATAAAAACAATTGAACATCTCCTTATATGCATATTTTTTTAAATTTCATTCGAACTAACATCATTACGAGTTTGTTAAAAACAAATCGAATTAAAAAAAATATCGATGTTGCTTATGTTCCGCTAAATCTCCGGGGTGTGTAGCATGTACTTAAGTGAAAATGATTTTCAGTAATAAAATGTTAAGTTAGGTATTTTTTAGCTACATTAGGCGGACTTAAATGTCGCATTAATATTCATAATATTATTAAAAACCTGTTATTTTTCGCGAGAATGCATTAAAAAGTGCAACATCGCATAGCTACACGCTTATACGTGCGTACGCAAAGCATGCTCAGCTGAAACAATGTGACCCAAGGACAAGTTACACATAGAACGCTAATAATATAATTCACCAAGTGTTGATAACTACGTGACATTTTTATGTCGCTCGGAGCATCAGAGAACACTAACTTTGACATAAGTACCTACCTATTTGAGTAGGTGTAGTGAAACATGACAAAGTCCCATTCGAGGAGAACCCTAAGTACGTAACACACATTCAATAACAATCTGAATCATTTTGAAGAATATTGCTAATCCATTGCTACACATGTTCAAAAAATTTGTCTGCTGAAGAACGTAAATAACGCAATGAATGTTGTTGAACTGTTAAAATGAAAGCCATTGCTACTGGTGTTCCGCAATGACCTCAGTATTCATTGCTGTAAAACGTTAATACGGCCAAATTAAACAGGAAGTTCGCGTACTTGACTGTATTCTCCGGAACCTTGGCTGTTACTGAGAATTTTCTCATGTAAGAAAATCGCAATATACTAGATCGCGCGCTCAGTAGTCGTCAAAAAGTAAATCACAGGTTTTTGTAAAGGGTAAAGATTGGCTAAAAGGCACTGGTATATTCCATTAGTGAATAATGTACTATTGGGATCCTTAAAGAAACCTCTTATAAATCATACCGCACACTGTATGTTAATAAAAATCCCCCCCCCCGCCCCCCATAAATCTAAAAGCATATACCTATTTCCTATATTTTTGGTCCGACTGGCGGTCTCCATCCATGGTTTATCCTATCGGTAACAGGATGAACGAGTTTGGCCTAGGCTATACAGGGGCTGCAGTCTCGACATTCATAGCGATCGCTTTACGACCGAATTCGGTCACAAAGTCCCGCATTGACAGGTGTAAAGTATGGAGTGACAGGACTTTGCGACCGAATTCGGTCGTAAAGCGATCGCTATGAATGTCGAGACCGCAGCCCCTGCTTTTTCCTATCGCGTGTAGGGAGAACTGGTTTGGCCTAGGCGAAACTAGTTCATCCTAAAATCGGGTTTGGCCGGTAACACATACACACGACCGGCACGAATCAACGGCAGAGGCAACTGCAGCCGTCGACACGCGTCGACGACGTATCAGATGTATACACACGAGCGGCACGCGTCAACGGCAGAGGCAACTGCAGCCGTCGACACGCGTCGACGACGTATCAGATGTATACACACTTACGCGGGGACAATGAGCAAAAGGAGAGATATCACAGATGGAAAGGGTAGCCAACTTGAATGTTTACAACATTTTTTGGCCACCATTTGATTTGGCGCCAATTCGGTTCGGTCGTTTGATATCCACTATTTACCACCACTATGCGGCTGCTAACCAGCCTTACCAAGGGGTAACGTTTTACCCAGTAACTGGGTTGTGGAGGTTAAATAGACGGTTGGTCCATGTAACTATGACCACTGCATTAACTTCAGTAATTGTATCCTTAAGTTCCTAACACTAATTCCATTTTATCACAAGGATTTCTAAACAAACAAAGTTTTTACTATTGTGGAGAAGAGTAACCTTGGTTGACCTACGTAGGACCCCTAAATTCCCTTCTACTAATTGGTTAGGTGTAGTTATTTCACCATTCTTCTTTAAAGAGGCTACAGGAACGGTGCTCCTGTTAATGCGACCGGTGATCACCACCGTGTTAAGTTTTTTATTTCATCATATCAATCAGGGAAAAGACACGTGGAAAAATAATAAATCTGACCCTGAAACCTTGCTCCACAAAACACAATCGTATATTTGAGAGGAATGTTTCCGAGACCTTACCCAAGGGATATTTACATTAATTGACCCCCAAATTAATCAGATTCATCAAGTCCAGTATTTCTTCTGGCCGTTATCTATCTTGGTCAATCTTGAAACAGCAGAATAGTTATATGTGACTCTGATAGTGGAATACCTTATAAAGTATGCAAAAATTTGGTGAAAACACGATGAAAAGCGATTGCATTTTGAAGCAGCAATATAAAAGGTGGAGATTTGGCGAATTTTATTTTTCATGTAAACTTGCCAAGCCTAAAATGATATAATTATGGGAAATTATCTGGTAATGTTAGTTTGTAATAAAAAATCATCTTAATTTAAAGTTGTATACTTCCGCTTTGGCCACACTCTACGTGTTACTAAATTAAATTATTTCTACTTAGAATTTTAATTGCATCTACATAATTTATGTCCAGCGTGCGATGGAACGTTCTACACAGGATAACAGTTTAAGATATTTATGCCTCAAAAAGAATACAATTCACTTATTAAATATAAAAAAACATGAGAAATATAAGTTAATCTTTATACTTGATTCACGAACTTATGAAGAACGTAGGTACTCGTAAATAAACCAAGTATTTTTTTTTACAGTGCTGTAAATATCCAAGCCTCATCCCAACAAGAGACCCACCATTCCATTAATTTCCTCTGTAATTCACATAGGTAGGTACTTCTCATATTTTACCACTGTCATTTATTTCTCATATTTAACCAATGATACAAATTTAATGATAATTATTACCACAAATTGATTCAATTAACAATCGCCATAATTTTTTGGATTGCTAGAGAAGGTACCTACTCTGCCGCGCTAATTAGAAGTGCAGTAAGGAGGTTATTCGTAGTTTCGAGTAAATGGCGCCCAAAAATGTTTACTTTTATTTTGTTGTTTTAGATGTAATTTTGAAGTTTTGCAAATATGTTTTAATTTACATGTATAGCTGAATATGCACTGTTTCTTATGGACTAACCCAATTCTCTATATGTTTAATACAACTAATTTAAAACAAAAAAAAACTATTTATGCTTAGCAGAGTCTTCAAAACGAACTCCAGTATTACAAGCTGTAACAGCAGTCAGTTTGGAGTTACTACGCTTTCCACTAGCAAACGCAGTTTACTGCGTTTATTTTATTTTATTCAATTATTATTGTCACTCCGACTACAAACTATAAGCGCAGTGCAATAGTGACTTATAGCTGTTAAAAATAGTATTTAAATGGGAATTACTTGGTTATATTCATCCAACCACTTCTTAATTAAATAAAACAACGTATATTTAATGAATTACGTTATTTTAAATAGCAAATAAAACATAATATTGAAATTATCTTAATCACAGACAATTGCCTTTATTATTAGTACAACTGCCTTTATTATTAGTAATATTTTCATATAGTTATGCTTAGCCTTAAATCTCTCTCTCCATCTTACTGCATTTTAAATAAGTATTTACTCTTCTTTCAATTGAAATGGAGTGCTTAGAAAAAGAGCAGTATCCAATATTACTGTATTTATAAGTAGTATCCTTAAATTATTCATTAAACATAATTTACAAATTATAATAGCAGCAAGTGTTTCTTACTGCGTTTCTTACTAGTAAAAAAAAATAAGTTAAAATACTGTAAGGCAAAGCGCAGTAATGTGCCTTACTGCATGTGCTTAGTAATTTAGTTCTCAGCAAAAACATGCTGCGTTTTTGCTTATTAAAAATACCACTTCCCGAAAAGCTATCAAAATAAGGATCAAATCACCATATAAAGCTTATTACGAGGATTCAGAATCTATAAGTAACTCAATTTACCAAAAAACCTTCTTTACTGCGTTTCTAATTAGCGCGGCAGTACTGTATTTATGAAAGAATCAACGAAGTAACCTACACAGTACACGATCCATAAAATCATGTTCAGTACATAAAAACCGCTTGTTTGTTTCTTACAATGAATATTAAATTGAGCGCAAATGGCAAAAACTCAAACGCTACAGTCAATAACTTTCTTTGTATGTGTGTAGTGGAGGCGTAACAAATCCTTTCTATAATGCTTTATCGTCCATCATACATTCGTTGCGGCATTGCATGGCATGCGCACACGCAGCCTATCGATCCATGCCAGCAGGCGACATTCATCGATACAAACAACATTGTATCAATCTGCTATATTGTGACAATTACTAAATACCTAATTACATATGGTTAAACTAAAGGTTCTGCTGATATTAAGGCTGCCAATCAACTGATAATGAAGTTTGTTTAATTTGAGTCATTACCGATTTGTAGAATGCGACCGAATTTTGTTTTCGGTTTTCGGGATATATTGGCGGAAATGTCCATTTTCGTTGCCAGTCAAAATATTTATATTTTCGGCAGTGCCCGAAGTAAATTAAGGATCGGCAAATCAATACAAACAAATATTTGTTCAAAGAAATTCAGTCGTTATAACAAATAATATCAGACTACCGCTCAGTAGTACGTTAGTACTACTAGTTATGCTGTGACAGTAGCTTTTTCTCGCATATAGGTAGATAATGTTTATTAATAATTATGCCTTAAAAAGTGAATATACATTATCACTACCTTTCTTGGTAGAACTGAAATCATTAGTTATACGCATATACGAGTATTATTTTGATATTTTTATCGTTAATTTCCGTATACGTAGGTAAGTAATCGGAAATCTAATATATAAAATTCTCGTATCGCGGTGTTTGTTGCCAAACTCTTCTGAAACGGCTGGACCGGTTTTAATAAAAAAAATTGTGTATATCGGGTAGGTCTGAGAATCGGCCAACATCTATTTTTCACACCCCTAAATGTGGGTGGTCCAACCCAATTTTTATTTTTTTTATTTTTGGACAAAATTTTTTGTTTTCATCATGATTCAGCATTGAAAAATACATACCATTCCAAATGTTCACCCTTATACGATCAATCCCTGTTTTTTAATCGCGATTTTTATATTATTCTGTTCCATCCACAGATCCGCAAGATGGCAATCGAATATAATAATTCATGTATAGTTCTATCAATCAATCAATCAATCAGCGTTTTACTTATAAGAGTAGGGTAGGAATAGTGTAGGAGTAGGTTAGGAGTAGGGTAGGAGTAGGTTAGGAGTTGGGTAGATGTAGGGTAGGAGTAGGGTAGGAGTAGGGTAGGAGTAGTGTAGGAGTAGGGTAGGAGAAGGGTAGGAGTAGTGTAGCAGTAGGGTAGGAGTAGGCTAGGAGTAGGATAGGACACCACACGAACGAAGTAACGCCGGGCAGCTAGAAATAATTTATATGGCAAAACAACGTTTGCCGGGTCAGCTAGTTAACTATAAAAATACGTCCGATAGGTATCTAACGTACCTACTCGTACAATATAATATGTACATAACATACATAGTATAATTGAAAAAAAAACTGAAATCATGAAGAGGAGTTAGGTACTACAGTATCTTTAACCGACGAAAAAACGGAGGAAGTTCTCAAGTCGACGCGTATATTTTTTATCTCTCGAAGCGACGCGCGGTTTACATGCGGTAACCAAGTGTACAAACACGCGGTAAATGTGTGTGTAAGTGAAGGAGCTCTCGCTACCGTCCGAGATAACGGCTAAGTGGGAAGTGTGTGTCAGTGGTGTGTGTAAGTGTGTGCGAAACACAAACAAGCGCATACAAATGTGTGTGTGTGTTACTTACACATTCACTGCGTATTTGTACACTTGGTTACCACATGTAAAGCGCGCGTCGCTTCGTGAGATAAAAATTCTATATCGGGAGGTATAGTATTTTTTTACTCATCATTATTAACAACTTCTACTATGAGCCCAACATTTAATACGCGAAAGAAAAATCTGCTACTCCATACAAATGTAGGCAAGTAAAGGCTGATTTGTCTTTTCGCGATTTCAGGTTTCGGCCCATATTAAAAATTGTTTACAATAACCCCTTTTCTGGTTTTCTATTATTTCAATTAGGTACACCTTGTTGGAACAGGATATCATTCTGCATCCGATTCGAATCCCAGTTCGAAACGAATTGGGAATGTTCTAAATTCGGAAAGACAGAATTCAGATCGGATCCGATTCATACAAATGGTACTGTGGCTCCTTCAGACAAACATTTCTCGGATTCGGATCGGATGCAGTGCAGCATAAGCTATGCTATTCACAACCATCCCACAGATTATCGTATCGAAAAAACACATTTCGATAACCTGACTTGTCTTGCTCCCGACATCAAACAGCTGTCGGGAGAATAGCGGTCGTCTGGCTGATTTTTCAATCATCTGATAACTTTATTCGAGCAATAATTTTGAAATTTTGACAGTTATTTCATACAAAAACTGTCAAACGTCAATTTAATTCCTCGAATAAAAGTTATCTGGCTATGGTAAAATCAGCCCAATGTTTTGGAGTTGTGAACAGCGTTGAGAGGACTCCTACGATAACGTTGATTGATGTTCGATACGGTACGAAAGCGTATCGAGTGGTTATGAATAGCTATGCAGAACCGCTCTTACACTGACCAAAGTTTTATCAATTACCCGCCGGCGAAAATCATGGTTATGTGTCCGACTACTCATGTATTTCAAAACATTGTCGAACGTGATACTAGTACACGTTAAAAACAATAAAACATGGACGACCGACCTCACGTACAGTCAACCGCACGAAATATGAAAATAGCGATTACTGCACTGCGAAATAAAGGCGCTATCAGAGTCGAACCGTTTCCATAGACACGCAGTTGATTGTACAGCCTGAAGCAAGGAAATAAATGTGTTATGCGCTATCCGACACGCACTTGACCGATTTCGTTTCTTTTATGCGTCGCATATGTATACCTATTGTGCTTAAAAAGGCTAATGAAATTGACTTTGAAATACGGTAAAAATGCGCCTCTGTAGTTAATTATTACTGATCATTAGGCAACAATAAGTACCTACCTAGATACTAGTATATAATAATACTAATAAGTACTACCTACATTACGACAGTCTGCAGTATCTTTAAAAGAATTTCGCCAAGAAACTAGGCAAAGCCGCAGAAATGATTAAAGTTCTGTACAAACGCTACTAACGTTAGGGCTCAAAATAAGTCATAAGAATGTAAATAACATGAAATTAGAATATAGATTTAAGCCATACCTATAGCACAGTTATTGGTTATTTCATAACGCAGCCCACATAATATATGGCACGTGTCGGCGATGTAACAACACAATGAAACTCGCTTGTTAAATTGCCGGTGTTAGAACACTGGTATTCGACGTCTAATCCCGGAAATGAAACGTAAATAAATCAATACGGATTACACACAACAAAATTGCTACTGGATGTAAAAATGACTGTGCTATAACTATAAATCCGCTGTGTCGTCGTCGGACACACAACGATAAGGTAGGCGCAGTACGGTAGCAGGAACACGATTGGTTCCAAAGTTGGTCACTCTATGTCGTATACGGATGTTTGATACCCGAGATTCATTGTTTCTATTCGCACCGTGAAAATACCGCAGATATTTATCAACTTTGAGGCACAATGACATAACCTTCGTGCCACTTCCTCGGGTAACAAGAATTAATAAAATAACGTTTAAACGTGGCGATTGGTGAGTTAGCAACAAATATTACATAACTTAAACCTTTAAGAGCTGTCTGTATGTATAAGATCACGACAATAGTCGTACGTTATCTACCTAATTAGATACTAAAAGTATGTTGGTTTTTAATATTATTTTCCTTATGCATAAGAAAAACTCGTGGCTAAATATGTATAAGAGCCGCACGGGGCGATCGAAGGTTAAACTGTGCTTGCTGCAGTCGGTTCGTGGATGGGGGACCATCCATTACATATCGAGACCTCTCCGTGCCATGAAAAGCACCTTAACCCGTTGGGCCGGCTGTCATTCGCAGATCTTCGGCAATCGTAAACCCAAAAACCTGACAACCAGTCTTATCATGGAGTATCGTGTTACCCAGTAACTGAGTTGTGGAAGTCAGATAGCCAGTCGCTCCGTGTAAAATATTGGTACAGTTGGGAAAAGGCAATGCAGATTGATTGATGCTTAAGAAAAACATTGACAGAAAAAAGACATATCGGAAACGCTTGACAAATAATCAGTACATACCACCAGGAGCATCTTTATCATTGCAACCAGCAAGGTGAACATGAGAACGCAGTATATATATTCAATACCCAACTGCTGAAAGGAAGTCCCGTTAGAAAAGTTCTCTATTCCCAGGAGCCTAGACCGCCCAGTGTGTTTGTAGGTACCTAGACTACCTAGGCCAGGTACCTACAAACTTCACACCATTCGTGGCTAGGTAGCCACGACAGGTGTAGTCGATCTTTCAACCACCACTAAAGTATGGACTACAAAACTTTATTAAAGCGGTACGAGAGACTAAGAAACTGCTAATATTATGTAAAAAAATATGAAAAAGTACGTTACGAAACAAAAACTCAATTCCAAAGCATCACGGAAAATCCTAACGACAGTAATAACTGCGGGTCGCTCGGTCTTATTAAGATGTATATTAAAGAAACAATAGCTAAAGATTGTGATCAAGTAATGAAACCGGGTGAGTACAGAACTGACACAGCATACATACGGATTAGCACGGTTTTTACAAGTACTTTTCACACTATCATCCTTGAATGGACTTGCAGAAGACGAATGGATGTTATCATAAAACACCAACAAAAAAGGACAATGTCATACCGTATTGATAATGTAATATAATTATCATCATCCTGGCCAGCCTACAGCAGTCCACTGCTGGATATAGGCCTCTCCTATTACATGCCATTCAACTCGATTTTAGGAAACTCTCATCCAGGTGCTACCAGCCATTCTGCGAAGATCGTCGCTCCACCTAGCTTGAGGGCGTCCTACCTCACGTTTGCCCATTCGCGGTCTCCACTCAAGTAATATGAGAATTGAACATGATCAAAGTTACTTTGTTAATAGCGCGTAACTGCTATCCCACGGCTGGGCAAAGGCCTCCCACCAGTCTTTCGACCGGTAAAGATTCTAAAGATTGCTAGGCAGTTTTTGCCAATTCGTATACAAGACACCAAAGTACACAGTCCCACCATCTAATCACCGAAAAACGAAGCATCGTCTTTAGTTTTCACTAAAATGCCTTTGTATTTTACTCCACAACCACACACGTACATAACATTCATTTTATCACACGTGGTAAAGCATAAACTAGATTATTTTATGAATTACATTACATATAAACAAGCTTCGCCTGCATTTTAATGATAAGTAAGGCTGCACATGTGACGTTAACACCGCTCTCAAAACGAAAGTTAATCAAGTTTATGACGCAAAAACTTTACGATTGTTACAATAACTTATACGTAAAAGAACTTCATGAAACAGATGAAACTTAATAAGGAAGAGGAATCCATGGTAAATTAAATGGAAAAAAAGCGATAATCATGTAAATCCATGCTGAGTAGGATGGAATATATGAAAGATTAGATCCGAGATCGACCGAGACAAAGATGTTACCATGACCCGTATAGGTTATTGAAATGGCGAAGGAGAACCGATTTTCTATAGCCCTTCGGCTAATTGTACATCTATTTGTACAAAGCCATAGAAAAATCGGTTCTCCATCCACCTTCTTCGTCGATGCATAGGCATAAACAGACCCTACTCTTACAGTAGACGAAGCAGGTCCTCACTTTCTCAGGCAAAAGCATATTGTTTAATCTAAAGTCTAAATGATTACATTAAAAATAAAACCGTAACACTAACTCTGGCGACCCTGACAAACACTTGAACGCCTGACTAGGTAGCGTAGCACCGGTAACTTGAAAGATCACCCTGTGTCTGACAAAGATCTGAGGACCTGACAAGATAGCGTAGCACCGGTAACTTGAAGGATCATCCTGTGTCTGACAAAGACCTGCGGACCTGACTAGGTAGCGTAGCGCCGGTAACTTGAAGGATCACCCTGTGTCTGACAAAGACCTGAGGACCTGACTAGGAACCGTAGCACCGGTAACTTGAAGGATCATCCTGGGTCTGACAAAGACCTGAGGACCTGACTAGGTAGCGTAGCACCGGTAACTTGAAGGATCACCCTGTGTCTGACAAAGACCTGAGTACCTCATTGGTAGCGTAGAACCGGTAGCTTGAATGATCGCCTTGTGTCTGGTCTCTGGTGGGCTACTATATTTACAATGTTTTATTTTTGAAAAAATTTTAATATCTTAAAATGTTATTGAATTACCAATAAATAACAATATTAAACGCACCTTGACAATACATGGTTTATTCAAATCACAGTTATTGTAATCCACGGAAAACAATTGCTAAAGAGAAGAAAAACATATTGTTTCGAAGAGTTGTTTCTGGTAAATTAACTAACTGTAAAAATATGCCGTGAAGCAAAATGGCACGCTTTGTACGAAACGTCCTCGCCTGACAACTGCCTTTTTGTTTTAAACACAATACACATTAGTTATACGGTTTTTTGTTTTCATTAAATAATAATTATTAAAGGTATAAACACTGGTAACGTTTGGTGGAAGGCATCAAAGAGCAAAAAAACTGTGATGTCTTTTTGAGAAGAAGCAAGCCACGCATCCACACTGAACAAATTAAAATAAGAAAAACAATCAGCTAGGTGTGTACGAAGCCTAACAGTGTAGAGCAGACCAGCATTGTGGTCAAGGTTAAAACATTAGCGAATAAAAATATAGACACGAACCTTCGGCGCTAAGTATCCAATTAAAATGCTTCGTCTATAAAGAGGAACAATCGAAAATTAATAAGTAGGTAACGAGGATGACTATCGACTACAACCTGGCGACTGTCAACGTGCACAATATGAAGATACAACTATTTAGATTGATTTATAGCTGAGGTTGGTAATTTGATTAATCTAGCTAATGCTAGTCTGACTGCAATCAATTGAGGTTATATGGGTTTGACCTCTATTAGAAGGATACGTTTTCCATATTGAAGAGAAACATCCTAATCTTAAGTTTTGTTACGTGTGTTGTTATGATTTTATATGAATAGCGATGCGGGAATATCACGGCACCTTGGAGGGACACGATTATTTAAAAGTAAAAAACGAGTCGCTAGCACAGCATTAATTGGTTTGTTATTGTTGCAGACAACTGTTGGTTAAACATAAAGCGAAACTATGTAGTTGAGCACAAGCGTGCGTCAGACACTACCGTCGCTTAACAAACTCCATTCATTGCTATAGTAATAAAATTACAACAACACAATAAAAAACATTTTATTAACTCCATCATTAACATACATTACCTTGTAGTTGCTTCCCGATTGTTTTCAATAGCTGGGAAAATCTGCTCAATGTAGAGACACCTAAAATATCAACTAGAAGACTTTAAACAGTTCTCATAGTGGAATTCGCGGGGCTTTATAATGAGCACAACAAAACATTGAGGTATGAACCATAGATAAAAAGTCAGTCAAGTCGCATAAAGTTGAATAGTAAGCAAAAGGTTTTATAGTTAGCGAAGAAACGAAACTGTTATCATGCTAGTCATAGCCGGCGGTTACGGAGCTCGCAAAACTGTACTTAATCAATGTTTCAACATAGCAAATTGTATGAGGAAACGACTGACTCAGATTGGTGAGGTTCGTGGTGCTGGTGCACAATTATTGTACTAAAACATGCTGATGGAGTTAATGTAATCAAGACAATGAAAACCCCCACGCTTCTGTTGATACTAAACATATTGCGGATGTACAATTAATTGTGCCTAGTAAAACAATGATTACAAAACGATTGCATACTTAAAAAACATAGACATTACATTTAATGGGAAACAGTACCTACCTACAACTAAATAAATGGCTCAATTATACAATTACAGCAATATATTTTATCACAGTTAAATATACATATAATATGTATATAATATCTAAGTATTATACATCGAAACACTGATATGCCTGCACAAATAAAAATGCGCACAATGTCAAAATCGTTGCTGCCGAAAAATCTAAGGTGACAAAAAGCGCTTGCGTTCATATTAGGAAACCCTTCTTAATAAGAACGCAAGCGCTTACGCGGTACAAACATTGTTTACTACAGAAAATCTACCATTCGTTCCCAAGAGAAACGAAACCAATTCATGCACGTTATCAAATTGTAGTTACGTAAACACAAACACGTACACAGAAATTCGCTTTTATTGCAACTCTCAATCGCATAATGTAGAAAGAAATGTTGATTTCGCTGAGGCAAAAATAATGATGATGACGAAAGACGTTTCGAAGAGTGAAAAGAGTATAATTATAGTTAAATAAATTGAATACTTGTCTTTACTTTACTAACCGCTCCAGGTATCCCCGCCGATATGAAGAGGGCCAGCGTGTCCGGCCAGGGCAGGAGTTTGTACTGTTCCCACCACCTCTTTACCACGAGGCTCACGTAGAAGCCGAGCACGAACGACATGGGGATCGACTCGCTTTGTGCACCGAAATACTGGCGGACTTTCTCGAATACCCTGTTGGCGAAACACATATTGATTAGAAGTTACAACCGGTAAGCACCGTGTGTCTCCGCGTCACGTTAGAGTTGGCACACAGTAGCAGCTGTGCACGACTGAAGAATGTACCTACGCCTGTCGCTTCTTGGATAGTCAGCCACATTACCAGCTTGCTTTTCAAAAACCCTAATACTTCTTCTATTTCGTGTCGCTGGCACGACTGAATTTTAAATATTATTTTCTCAAAATTTTGCCAGTGACCTCTGCGCTGAACCCTAATACTTATACAATATTTATATAAAATGTAGCTCCTCGCAATGCAGTGAAACTGGCAACCAACCCCTGCACTCTTGACAAAATTATCATTTTTTCAAGATTTAAAGAAGGGTAGCGGGATCGTCCGAAAGGGTTACCGTTGCCCTGGAACATAAAGGGCTAAGGAAGGAACACGGGTGGGTTTTTAGTCAAGAGTCTGACACTTCCTTCCGCTCCACCCAGAGCGGGAGGGGTCATTTGATGATTTACCATCCTCAAAAAAAAAAAAGTAAGTACTTTAAAGAAAGACCTTAATAGCGGTTGCTATCATCTTAATCTTGATGGGAACAATTATAATAGCTAGTAATCGTGGAGTTTAAACGGCGCGGCGGCGCAGTGACCCCGTCACGTTTGGCGAAAAGCCTTCGAGACTGTGATGATAGTATGCGGATTTAATAAGTGGGACTGAAGGTTGACAAACAAATAATAGACGGAAATGAACACTTCATGAAAGATTATCCGTTTGCAAAAACATCGGTAAGTATTCAATTCAATGTTTTATAAACCAATTAAACACGGATAAGGAAAGTGTTATATTTCTCAGAATAGAATCCAAGGTATTTGTCGCAGACAAAATCAATCATTTAAAAACCTTGATGTGGTAAGTGCGTGTCGTGTCCGTGATTTTAGTTCACGATTTCCCTTTTCTAAAGGCACACGTCAATCATATTGGTGCAACAGAGTAGGTATTTAGAATTGCGCACTGCGACTGCGACCCGGAAAATGGTTTTCCTCACAGGCCTCAGCAATAAGCGATAGCACGTTGCAGTAGACAAGAACAATCGTGATGGGGACGTGTAGCATTTTAATTTAGAGATACGATTACGATTATTAAGGTATTTATTTATGAATCATAAAGCTATAAGTAAAGTTTGAGAATAATAATTGCTCGGCAGAAATGATTTTAAATTAAAGTTCAGAAGAATAAAATTAGCATTCTGCTATGCAATGACAAGTTTAGTAGAAACTGTGTGTCATATCGAGAAATTGACCACCACGTTTAAAGAAGCCCACTACCCAGATTAAATAGAACAAAGCTGGACATGTCTGCAACATGCCGGACGAGCTGTGGGTCTATAGAACAAAGGATTGGTGCTCTGAACGTTAGATGAGATGGGGAGACGACATAGTCACTTGATGTCTTCCTTGAGCATTGGCAAGAAGTAGCGCAGAATACTGATCGATGAAAAGAATGGAAGGAGGTGTTTGCCCAGCATGGTACAGGCAGGGACATTACTACAAGCTAACTATAATACACTCCCGGACACAGACTCCTAAATTCGAACCATTATGCATTTTTATGTTTATAGGCCTAATCAAACATCAAAATAATGATAAGTCTGAGAAAAAGTTTTCATCATTCGGCATCATCGTTGTTTCAAATATTAATTCACGAGTTTGAAAAGGACAAGAAAATCGGAGTGTGGTCGCTCTTAAAGGAGCAACAAGCTTGATTAAAAGCATCTAGAAGTCAATGGTTATTTCGTTAATCGCTTTGTTTTGATTAAAAAGAGCATCGAAATTGTTTTTTCTTATTTTTTAATTCATTCTGACGTTCAAATTATGGATACTGCACCTCAAGTAGCCGCGCAAGCCATTGCACTTCTTCAGTCTGTGTTTTGAGTCAGCGAAACAAAGTGCACAACTTCATGTCAGTCGTTCTGCTACTCAAACAATTTACCATCGAGACCACTACAGCAAGACAAGTTTGGTTTATCTTTACCACCAGCCTGTGTAGTAGTAACATGCTTACTATATAATTTGTGTCAAATAATACTATGTATGTACTTCTCTGCTTACGAGATGAGCGAGTCTGACGCGACCGACCAACCTTCATTTGTTCGACAATGTATACCTTTACGATAATATTTTTAATTCCAATTACTATCAAATGTTTATACCCGTACATATGTTTTATTAATGTTTTAATAACAAGTTTTATTAATTAAACATGCTTAATGACAATGCAAGTAAAACAAGAATATAAACAAACTAAGTAGGCAGACCAGGGAGGCACTAGTACCTACATTATTATGATTTGTATGATGCCTTTATAATTGTACCTTCTTGACAATTTTCTTGAATAATGTATTCAACTGATTGTATATTTGTACGAGTATGGTCTCAGCTAATATAAAAGAGGTCCCGATGATTTATGAACTTTAAATAAAAAAATATGTCTTGTTATTTCCTTATAATCTTAACAAATACCCAGACAATTAGGATTGCAGGAAAATCAGATGACTAACAGAGTGTATTCATTATTTGCCATTTAAATAACATCTTGCCCGGCGAGTTGGCTTAATAGTATGCCTAACTAAATACACGCAACATTTACATAACTCAAGTAAACAAACAAATTATGAATGTATTACAAGATGACACGTCTTGTCATCGACCGGATTTCATTTTACGAATTATTTAGTTAAGCATAGACGTACTACATATTAATATAATACATAATCAGCCTATAATGTTCCCACTGCTGGGACATAGGCCTCCTCTTTTCGAGAAGGAGTGGGCTGTAATCTACCACGCGGGCCCAGATGTATCTATGAAAAATTATCAAGAGGACATAATTTTAATTTTTTGTAGGTAAGTATCTACCTGTCTTCTAATCGAGTTTCTAAAGTCGCTATAAAGCCTTTATCATATCACACGGTACCTATGTTAAACATTATTGATAATCCTTGAGAACCAGTAAGACTGCTTTGACATTAATACTTCAATAATAAACGTGTACGAAAGTAATTTTAGCTTTGAGATATACTAAAACAGCTTCATCGAAAGAAAATCTGTCGAATAACTGTATTCTAGATTGTAAAATCGATATAAAGTTATATAATAACTTCAATATATGTTTTTAATTGAACTTTTGTCCAAGTATTGCTTTTATTGTGATTTAAAATTGAAGGCGTTGTGTTTTTGACTTGTTTGACCGGACTGGCAGTAATACGTTTGGATAATTAATTTTGCATATATAAGTAATACGCTTTAAAATGTTGAAGGGCACAACGAGAAGGAGGTAATTAATGGGTCTTACACCTCAAGCTATTGTTTAAACGTTATAACTGCGGTGGGAAAGGACTTGCATGATTTACGATTTTGTGTTAGTGTTATAAATTTTTCTCTGTATACCTTAACCCCTTGCTAGTTATAGCCCTTATAATTCTAGATCTTTCCCGATCAAGTTTATCAACGATCACATACCGAGAATTAGCTTATGCACATACTCGTAAGGTGAAGAAATGCGCTTTTGGAGCCCTAAGTTTATATGAACCTGTAAGGTATTATGATCGGATTACTCGTAGCAGCTATAAGATAGATACCAGGATGTCATTCCTGAACTTAGCTTACGACGTAGCTTAGTTCAGGGGTTGACACCATGTAAGAACTATCGACACGCTAAGAAAACGCAATACTTGTAACGATATTTTGACTTTAAAGAGCGTCCATCATAGAAATATTTAAAAAAAATCTTATATCTTTGATGTTTTTGTAGTTTCTTGCCCGTTTTTCGTCATAGGAACCTGCTACGCTTTGCAATGGGAAACTAGCTTTATCTTTCTGGCTAACCAACTCCTTGACAATTCATACGTGCCTGTAATTAGTTTATTTGAAATTTGGCTTTGAATTTGAGTTCAGAGACATACCAAGTGAAGTAGGTATACCATTCTGCACTACATAATCTATAATTCTATACTAATAATATAATAATGATAATTAATAATAATATTATAAAGAGGTAACATTTGTTTGTTTGTATGATGTAGGGGGTATTCTCTGGAACTCCCCATTCATGAGGAAGGCTATTTAACATCACGTTATGACCCTTAGGAGCTGTGCAAAAAGATAAAGTCAGAAAGAACGCCAAGAGAAAACGAAGGATAGCGAGGGCAGTTTGTCGGGGAAACAAGGAGAAAGTACATAATATACCAACTGAAGGCAAGGCAACAGTAATAACAATAAGAGTTGAGTGGAGGAAGCTACACCAACAAGTGCCCAGCACCTAAGTTTTAGATGGATGTGGATATTTTGGCAGAGATAACTGTGCGAGGCATGCTTCTGATCGCCGCGGGTTGTTCGAAAGAGATACCGTGGCCCCTGGCACAGGCAACTGAAGGAACGGGTGGGTTTTAGTCAGTAAAAGTCTGACACGCCCTTCCGCTCAGCCCAGAGCGGGAGAGGTCATTTGATGCTATCCCACCCAAAAAAAAAAAGTTTGTCGGGGAAACAAGAGATTTCACGCGAACGAGACACGGGCAGAAGCTAGTACTATACATACAATATAATTCAAAGAACAACAAAATGTAATATTCGGTGTATTCTCGTGCACATCACAAAGTGCAGATTAATCTTGCAAAACTGTTTCTGCCATATTAGGGGATAATGCTGAATCGTAACTTATGTGGCCTTAAGTAAAATCTTTCATGCACTATTCGTGACTATGAAGTAAAGTTTTATCCAATGACAAGATCTAAGGAGCACTACAACAATGCTGACTGTGTCATGCAGGAGCAATAAACATTATGATTCATTACCGAAGTGATATTTTACACTGACAGTAATACGACCACGGACTATATATGTAACGCTATACATGGTAGATAGTCATTATTGTAATGCAGGTAACAATCTGTCCGAGACAGCTTCTTAACGTCGTCAGTTCATCTAGCTGGAGAGAGACCCACACTAAGCTTGCCTTGCCTAGAGTAGATACGTAGTCTCCACTCTAGGACTCGTTTGCTCCACCGGCTATCGATACTTCGACAAACATGGCCGGCCCACTGCCACTTCAGTTTGCTTACTCTGCAAGGTATATCAGTTACTCCGGTCCTTTTCTGGATATCAGGTGACAGGCGGAGGACAGGGTGTAGTGGCGCTTCCTGGGTGAGGCCTATGTCCAGTAGTGGACTGCGATAGGCTGACTTCATAGAATGCAGGTAACATGGCATCTGAAATGCATCTTTTTTTTACTCTCTTAATAGTTGTTTTTCTTTCAGAGATGAATTCTTTAAGAAAATCAACCACTAGTAAATTCTTTGTTGAGTTGAATTCTGAGCGAGCAAAGATATGTAGACTAAAATGATAATAAATAATTCATAAACTTCTTGTGGAGACGAAAAGAAGTTCATCAAGATAAATTATGACCACAAAAAGTCACCCAAACAACCTTGGTTTAGGATGGAGTGCGGAAATTATAAGTACGTATTGTAGTACTTAAAATAACGACAACAATGTATGACAAAGTGCGGTTTCCCAAATCATGTAACATTCTGGTTAGATTAGTTTCAAAGGAAACAAATGATTCACTTCTTTATCCGTGAACCTTTTGAAAAGACTTGTGTTAACCTATTTGGAGATTCTACCCAAATTAGTACAAATGGCATTTCGCACTAAACTTGGATGTACAGCTTTTGTCCCGAGTCCAGAACACATTATCAATCAAAATCTAAATCATTTTGAAGGATATTGCTAATCCATTTCTTCATAATTATATTCGAAGAATTTGTCTGCTCAGCAACGTAAATAACGCAATGAATGTTGTTGAACTGTCAAAATGAAACCGTCCCTATTGCTAATGTATTACGCAATTACAATATATAAAGATGACACAAGCATTGAGTATGAGTTGATGACGAGTTTCTGGATTCGGAAACAAAAGAGATAAGCCTCTTTTGTTTCCGAATCCAGAAACTACTAAACTACTTATAATCCCCTGTAGAGGGTGGAAGTTTCTTTGTTAATAATTTTGGAAATATTCCCCAACAGATTTACGAAAGTCTGCCACGGACGCTATGGTGATTTCATGAAAATCAAAGTGAAGAGACAAATTTATTCTAGTGCTATAGAGGGTGGAAGATTAGTGCCTTTTTTAAATAATTTTTACTCTATTCCCCAAGATTAACAGAAGTCGGTTTTGACTTATGAATTTGTTTGGGTATTTCTTCTCGGATTCACAGTAGACAGTTAGGAAACACCGGACTCATCTAGTTTAAAAACATAATTTAATTTTGACGCGTTGCGCGTTGTTGTGTTATTTTGAACCACAGGGGCAACTCTCGTAATTTTAAGAACGTTCAGTCTGATCTGTCTCAATCTGTCAAAAATACCTTTAATTTCCCAAAATTTTTGACAAGTTTTTGACATTGATTGTCGCTTCGATAAGATTGCGACTAGTTTTTGAACGTTTTTAATTACGAGAATTGGCCTTCTCGTGACAGAAGTATATACATATAATTTAACATTTATGACAATTCCATGAAAAACTAGTGACGAAACCATACTACGTTAATGTTTTAAACATTATGAAAATATGTACTTCACAGTCAATCAAGAAGCTCATGTAAAATTCATTTTATCATATAACTCATCATAATATATCATTTTCCTCAATGATGTTATTTTTTACTAAGTCATAAACATCAATGATTTCATATTGGAATGTAAAACTCGTTTCAATTATAATATCTATTAATAATTTGTAGAAAAACATCAGATCTTGTTGTGTGTATACATTGGCATTGGTAACAGATTTGCTTTGCCACAATTTGAAGAACATTTCGTAATAAGTATATATGTATTTAGATTAGTAATGTACTTTATGTATATATTAATTGTATAATGTAAATGGTACACCACAGACTACCTACTATATTTGTCTCTCCATAATTTAAATCCATCCAAAGGTTGTCTTTAAAAGATCGCTCTTAGCGATAAGACCGCCCATTGTGTCACCCTTTGGAAAATTCTTATGACATAGTCAAAGGTCGCCATGCAGTCTCTTCCCGTAAAGCCTGGTTTATCCTAGGTTTGACCAAAGCCTTCGGGCAAACCCCGAAATAAATTCCATTTTCGGCCTTTGACTAAATTATTTTTAGTCAAACCGAGAAGTTCCTAACTTTCCAGTATAACGTCGAAAGTAAAATAAACTATTTCGGGCTTTGCCTAGTCGATCCTAGAAGCGAATGGCAGACTTGGTCAAACGTCGACTGTACTTGTAACATGTTAGCACACTTGGTGCAGACTGTGAAGGCTTCGGAAGTAAAAAATAAAAAAATAAATAAAGAAAAGGCAACTGAAGGTTTTTAAGCTCAGGCTAATGTTATGAAACAATTATCTGAACAAAAATTTCCGCCAATCGCTATTGGAAAAACTGTAACCATACCTGTTGCTAGCTTCGACAGAGTTAAAGGAGACGCTCGAAATGTTTTAGGTGTCATACAAGCTAAAACAGTTGATGGTTTATACAGGGTAGGGACGAAACACGGAACGATAAACACACATTTTTCGAGGAATCAAATAAAAGAATGCAAAGAGAATTTTCTTAATTTCAAAGATGTGCCCGACGTTCAGCTGTCTCTAAGAGAAATAAGTGCAAAAGATTCTAAATTTGGGGGCAAGGCTTTATAAAATGTCATTGCAACAAAAAATGCTCTTGAAAATTATGTAAATGTAAGAGATCTAACGTATTGTGTAATTCTAAATGTCATAATAACTCACCATGTATGAATAAAGACTATTTAATTATGACAACATTAAAACAATAAACATTAAAATAAAAAAAAATCGTTTTACATACTTTTATACCTAGTCTAACAAACTAAGACATTCTAATACCTAATTGAAGTTGGACTGGTCAAACCCCGATTTCATTAAATTGAGTTTCGACGTTTGCCTGACCAAATTAGTTACTCCTAGGTTTGACGAAAATTCTTTAGTCAGAGGCCGAAAAACTTCATTTGTTTGGGCTTTGACTAAGACCTCAAGTCAGACCTGAGGATTGACTAGTCAAACCTAGGAGCGCCGGAGCTTCGAGGTTTGATTATTACATATATACCTATGTTCTGTAATTTATATGGTGTACATAATAAAGAGTATTGTATTCTATTCTTTATATACTTATAAATATATACACACTAATAGAGTCGTACCTACACGTTATCATAGGTAAAAATGCGAATGTAGACCGGATTTTGCTATACAAACTGGTAAACTATAATGTATGAAATTTTTTTTGGCCACCATTTTGATTTGGTGCCAAATTTTAGGGTGGTTTTATATCCACTATTTAGTTAAAATGTGGCAAATTCGTTATGCACCATTTGTAAGACCATGTCTACCGCATTAACTTAAGTAATTTATTCTAAAGTTCCTCATCATTTCAGCCGAAAGACGTCCACTGCTGGATATAGGCCTCCCCCAAGCACCTCCTCAACATACTAACAGTAGTATTCATTGCGTTATTTACGTTGCTGAGCAGACAAATTTTTCGAACATATGAAGCAATGGGTTAGCAATTTGCTTCAAAATGATTCAGATTCAGATTCCGATTAATAGTGTGTTACGCATTAGGGTCCTGGTATTGTTCGAACAGGCTACGTCTGTCTGGTCTGATAGTTTATTATAGTTTCGGGTTTAGCAGTCTGTGCAGATTTGTAAAATTCACTATCCATATCCTAAGATTTCCCATACATTAGGTTTAAATACAGTAAAATGAACTCATTGTTACGATGTCATGTGTCAGGTTTGTCGTAGATCATCAGTTCATTACTCAATTTTATATTCCTATTGCTGGCTATGTTATTATAAGTTTTCTCATTTTAAACTATAAAATCGGACAACACTATACAGTGTAATTTAAAGTGTGATGGTCAACTATGTTTCCGGTAATAATGTAAACCATTTTAGGATAGGTTGTCCGTTTTATTATTGTGTCAATAAAATAGTTGCAGAGTGACCCCCTTTGGTTCATTCTATAATTCAGTTTTAGATATTTGCATAACAGCCTGCTTTTCTTCAAGCGAACATTATCAAGTTGAATTTCTTTCTATTGCTCGTAATCACAACTGTAACATTTTCGATGGAAATGCTTGGGGGAGGCCTATGTCCAACAGAGAACGTCTTTCGGCTGAAATGATGGCGATGATGATGACCACTGTAACATATAATGTCCTCAATGGGTCAATTATGCTGAGTAATTATCTATTCGTTAGTTTTATTGCTATCTCAAGTGAAAGAATACAATGAAATAAATGAACTTCCAAAAACACTCACCCACTTTGACTCAATTCGTATTATTTTTGTACATATGTGTTTAATATTTTCAGGGTTCCGTACCCAAAGGGTAAAAACGGAACCCTATTACTAAGACGTCGCTGTCTGTCCGTCTGTCTGTCACCAGGCTGTATCTCAAGAACCGCGCGATAGCTAGACAATTGAAATTTTCACAAGTTATTATTTCTGTTGCCGCTATAACAACAAATAGTAAAAACAAATTAAAATAAATATTTAAGGGGGGCTCCCATACAACAGACGTGATTTTTATAGATAATGGTACGGAACCCTTCGTGCGCGAGTCCGACTCGCACTTGGCCGGTTTTTTTTGTTCAAGTCGTGAGTTTTTGTTCCACGACTGCACGAGTTCATTTCGGACGACGAAGGCCCTAAAAGTAAGTCAGGAAACATTGTCCAAGAAGTCAAACAATACTTACAAACGTACAATTACTTACAAACAAAGACTTCAGAGAAAATATTTATGTAACTAAGTATCTAAGTCTATATTACGAAACAATTGTGGTTCCTTAGACTTATTTTAAATTTTCTAGAATCGCATCTTATTTTGAGTTTATACTTCGAAAGGAAAGCGACGAGTATTTTGTTATTCCTTCGGTATTTTGTTCGGGGACTATGAGTAAGCTGGTGTGTATTAACAACCCGTATACCTGTTTGTGGCAGCAGACGTAAGAACGAGGCGAACTGAGCCCATTGTCCTTTGTACGTGTATTCGACAATGATGATGACTCGCCGGTTGTTATATTATATTATAATGTACGCACATGTTGTACATATAGTCAGTTCATTCACAGGACATTGGAGAATACAATGTGTAAGTTCGTATTTTCGAAAGAAAATTTAAATATCATCTGCGGGGTAATTGCGACACACTACGAGTATCAGTAGCAATGGCTTTCAATTTAACAGTTCAACAACATTCATTGCGTTATTTACGTTGCTGGGCAGACTAATTTTTCGAGCATATGGAGCAATGGATTAGCAATATCCTTCAAAATAATTAAGATTATGATTGATAGGGTCGGGCTGGTCCACAAATTCAAGGTCGCTGAGCGCTCTATGGAGCGAGCTATGCTTGGAATCTCTTTGAAAGATAAAATCAGGAATGAAATTATCCGGAAGAGAACCGGAGTTACCGACATAGCGCGCAGAGTAAGCAAACTGAAGTAGCAGTGGGCTGGCCATGTTTGTCGAAGGACCGATGGCCGGTGGAGCAGACAAGTCCTGGAGTGGAGACCGCGTATCGGCAAGCGTAGTGTGGGACGGCCCCCAGCTAGATGGACGGACAACCTAAAGAAGGTTGCTGGGACGGACTGGATGCGAAAGGCGGAGGACAGGGTGTTATGGCGCAGCCTGGGAGAGGCCTATGTCCAGCAGTGGACTATGATAGGCTGAGTTCATTGATTGATTGATGACTTATAGTGTGTTACACACTTGGAGTGCTGGTACTGTTCTTAGGGACTGTATAGACTGCTTGAATGGATTTCTCATCCAATCACCACGACTTGAATTAATTGCTATACAACATGTCCCGGAATTAACGCACACCACCAAACACCCCAATTAGAATATTATGTTTTAATCATAATACATGCACTGAATTTTTACTATTATGTATAAAACGTTGCTTATTTATTAAATTAGTTATACTGATTGTGGGAGAAAATTGTGGTCACATTAAAAATCTACGCACTCACATAGTCGCATACGTATAATGGTCCAGCGTGGTAGGTGCTTCGTGCATTTTGGTTTGTTTCTATTGTTCAGCGGGAGGGTGACTGTAATTTACGTAGTCTGAATTATTTTTGCAAAAAAAAAATTACCCCTATTAAAAATGACAAAAATCGATTCAGTAAACGATTCTGAACAAACTACTTTCATAATGTGCATTAATTCAGTTACACATTGTATAATCACTATCTCATATTTAGGATAGATAAATCAGAGTCGCGCTTAGACCATGGTCTCCGTCTCCGGTAACTGATAAAATGTCATTTAGCATAACCAGCCTATAATGTTCCCACCCCTTGGACACGGGCCTCCTCTCGGTGAGAGGGAGTGGACTTTAATCCACCAGGCGGGCCCAGTGCGGGTTGGTGTATGTCCCATATCTTCGAATTTTTGGTTCTAGGACATGCCGGTTTCCGTCACTGTCATCACCGTTTTGAGAGCAGTGGTGATGAAATAGTTTACACAAGTAAAGCATCTGTCTGGGTTCAAACCTACGACCTACAACTAGTAAGTCACAGCCGTTACCACTGGGCCACAGCCTCCGTGTGAGCTACAAATGTCATTTGAAAACGAGAAATTTAAGAGCTACCTGTCAGATAAGGTCTGGTAATGGGGACGTTATCAGCGAGCGGTGAAACAGGCTGGCTGGTAAAGGTTCAGTTTCTGTCGGATAAGCTACTCCTAGTATAACTGCACCTTTCTCTTGATAATGTTGCCATCGAAATCCTCCCGGAAATCAAATCAATGCCATGTTCCAGTTGGTTCCTCAGAATAAAGAAAAATATTCCAAAACACTTTTAACAACTTTAGAGTGACACAAAACGATTCTGTGATCAGTGTAGGTAAAGCCACTGAGAGAAAGCTTCATTCTTGAAAAGTTTTTTGAAATTGCATAGAGTGCGAGTCCATTGCTTCATGTGTTTGAAAAATTTGTCTGTCCAACAGTGAAAATAACGCAATGAATGTTTGTTGAACTATCCAAATGAAAGCCATTGAACTGTTACTGATAGTATGTTACGCAATTACCCCGCAGATTATATTTCAATTTTCTTTTGCGCTTTGGGAATCATCAACGATCATAAAGCTGTAATGTGCTATCTAGATAAAGTTATTATCATTATTAATTATTATTATTACAAGCCTGTGATGTCCCACTGCAGGGCAAAGGCCTCCCTACTCTCTTTCCACTCCCTTCTCCCTTCTCTCTGTTTAAAGCTGGTAAGGACCAGTTCTTGTTGAAGGAGTCCAGCTCATCCCGCCATCTCCGTCTGGGCCTGTCGCGATTTCGCTTGCCATTAAGAGGGACCCATTGGGTCGTAAGTTTGGCCCATTGGTCGTCTGACATGCGGCAGATGTGTCCAGCCCAATTCCATTTTGGCGTGGCAGCTTTCCAAGTGACATCAGTTATTTTTGTTATGGAACGGATGGTCGGTATTCACAAAAATACCACACAAATTTCTTTAAACTTGCTTTAAGATATGTGTGTTACTATGAGCTTTTTTATACACAGTAGAAGATTATTAGATTATGAAAATATTAGCAAGTTTCGTTGTCAGGCGTCCAAGTTTGTGGAAAAAAAAACCAGTCGCTAATAAGAGATCGGAGGGATATCAATTTGAACGAATTATCCAATCAACACGGCTATCAATGAGAGCTAGTGACGCACGGGGTCAAAGTATATACCTACTTCATTTTTTCTTTTTAATATAGAAAATAGTATAAAGAACTCTAGCTACTTAAATACAATCATGATATCAACAGCAATCTACATCACGATTATTTTGAATTCTGTATCACAACAAACATCTCCGAAGTATATTAAGTGAACATGAGTAACCTCCGCATAAAGAACTGTGGCGAGTATGCTTTCAGATTTTCCCAACAAAACCTAGGTTTCTGATAAGGAGTTCAGAAAAAAAAAATGATTTAATTTTGTGACGGTAGAGAGCGTGCTTCGGGGAATCACAGCCTCCGAACTGACACTTCACCTGCACACGTCACAACCTTGTTATTTCTTCCGAAAATATAATATTGCGTAAAACTCGTTAGTCACAAAATGTTCGCAGCCACTCACTGAGATATTATTGTCTGCTTCCGCACTTTTTATCAAGCACGAACCAAACTTGACTTAGCTTTGAATTCGTTTATAAAAATAGCTACTCGCTAACGTCACCCCTTGGGTTACGTAAGGTGAAGGATTCTGATACAGGCTCTGTTATATTTTTGTATAAGCTGCCTATTTTATCCCCAAAGAATCAGCATGGCGATTCAACGTGATAGTGCTGCCAGCCTTTTGGGCACTTATCTCATTGACAGCGATGCGGACGAATTTTTTGACACCTTATATATTTTAGTGTTAGCTTGTATATTATGCTACCGATCAATCTAATCTCACAAATTGGGTAAGTCAAAAGTATAGGTAGCAGCATTCTCATCTGCGCACGAGTAGGTAGCATCTAATAGTGACGACACAGATCCGATCACCATTCTCCTGCCTTTACCTTTCCCGAAATATTTGGGGTCGGCGCACCATGACTTTTTCTTCCGTACGTATTAACCGTAATCTCATAGATAATTTTCATTTCTTTGGGCTTCCCCAACTCTTATAGCAGCTACAGCCACATTCATACTCTGGTCTTTCCGCACAACATATTCCTCACTCTCTATTTACAATATATTACAATTTATTTTTGAAAGATTGTATTCATATTATTATTGTGTGTAATATATTTTTAACGAAGTACGAACTGACGGCGTCCAATCTGTCCTTTGGAAAGTACTATTTGAACAGCACGTCAACAGATGCAACATATGTATGTATTCCACTTAAATTATTCATAACTAGACACATATGCCCGTATAATTTCGAGGTGCCTTTCCTCATTGGAAAAATACAGATTGGCATTTGTAAATACTTTGAATGACACTTATTTACCGTACTAATTTTCCGATATATGTATACTCAATATCGCAATACCACTATTATAATTTAACATTTAGAAATAACTTTCGGCTTTCAACTCTTCGCCTCTGTTTAAATAGTGAGATTTTACAGAATAGATTGCTTGATCCTTTTCCCTATCTCACAATCCATTCATCTTTTCTTTGATTCCTCGTTTCTAATAGCCCTCCACATTCAAACTTAATACCTTTATTGACACAGGAATGAGGCAATTTATAATAACGTCTAAATGGTTGCTTAAAAGGAAGCGACGCCCGTGGAAGAAGATACGGAGACGAACTGGACAGCTTCATAAGTAAAACAACCGTGAAACGTGCAAAGACAGGATTGAGGCCATTGCGCAGCCGACGGTCATGGTATGGGCTGATATAAAAATTATCTAAATGTAGTGGCTATAACACTGTCAACGTAGCCGTGGGGCCGGGACTCTGAGATTATTTTTAACCGACTTAAAAAAGGAGTAGGTTCACAGTTCGTCGGTTTTTTTTTAATTGTGTTCGCTGATTACTTGAATACGACTGGACTGACATGGAACTTCATTTTTGTTTGAAGTTGTGTCTTATGATAGGATCTTGGAGAAATCGGGGAACTCTTCAAATATTATAGGCACAGTTATAGCTTATATTAACTGTGTTCATAGCAAGTACTGGTATACGAATTGGTGTGGGGTAGGTACCATAACTAAAAAGTGAAGAAATAAAAATCTTGTTGACAAAAAGAAAAACAACTAACTTCCAAAAAAAGATTACAAAGGGAAAATAACATTAACTTCGTAAGTCGGTGTCTTTGGATCTGTATTTTAGTTTTTAGCCACCGACTTCCGAAATTAATGTTATTTTTCGCTTTGTAGTGTGTTCTTGGAAGTCAGTTGTTTTTTTAGTCAGAAAGATTTTTATGATGGCTTGACGTGTAAAATTGTTTGACCAATTTTTATGTGAATTTTACTACTTGCTTCAATTACCTGGAAAATTAGTTTAAATAATCTTATGTCAATAACTAATGGAAATGTACCAAATGTTTTCAATAATCAACTCCTGTTGGGGTGATATAGCGCAATACAGTTTGTGTGAAGTCTCATTTCTTCGGTTTAGAGACTTGAAACTTAGTACAGATACTAATCTAGGTAAATAATAATTTCCAAAACTAACTTTTAAAAGGGGCTCGAGGAGGCGTTGAATGTACAAGGGGAAAAACTAAACATTTGTAAATATCTTAACCAACAATTCTAATATTTTATATTGTATACCTAATAGTCATTATCATTAGTTAACGGTTACTAAGTATCTGTAATTGTTTGATTTTTCGGATCTATTCGAAGAAAGCAACATTCAGTAAATCCTTGATAGACCTTTTCCGTTGCAGATTATATAATTAAACACCAGTCTTCTTAGTTGTTCGACCTTTCAATACCTACCGAACGATTTAATGCGCACATATTCATATTCTGACCGCCACGACCTCACCGCAACATGTTATTTCTTACAACAAGTGATACCCGTCTTAATAAATCCTATATTAAGAAAGCTAAGCACTCTAATTACGTAACAGACTATTAATCTCATGATCATCACCTACCTAGCCTTTTCCCAATTATGTTGGGGTCGGCTTCCAGTCTAACCGAATGCAGCTGAATACCAGTATTTGGTCTCCATAAGTTCGAAAAATGTGTCTGCTGAGCAACGTAAATAACTCAATGAATGTTGTTGAACTGTCAAAATGAAAGCCATTGCTACTGACGATGTGCTGCGCAATATTATCCCGCAAAGATCACCAATTAGTTTCATTGCGGGTTCGTTTTTAAAAATAATATGACTGTCGCAGTTCGTCTGGTAGACGAATATTAGCAACCAAGCAAAAAAATATCAATTAAGAAATGAAAAGATTTTTTTTGTAGGTACCTAAGTAATTACCAAATATTATGTAATGGACAAAAATAATAGAAAGTAATTATCTAATGAGACAAATGATATGTTTCACTTAGAACTATCCGTCTGAAGTCTAGAGTAAAGTTGGTGCAAAGTAAAACTCAAGTTTTATTAACATTCGATAAAGTTTTAATTAAGTATCTGCGGTCCGGCTACGCCCTCCTCCTGAGCACATTTTAAAGGCAAAGTGTGGATATTTTTTACTCTAGAGACCACACGGTGTATAGCCATACATATTATTTGTGTTCTGAACTTCTGACCTCTAGCTTTGAGGCACTCGAATATGATTCGGTACAAAAAAATTGTTTGCACAAATTATTTCAGCTTTAGTTCCTCATTTTTTGTCAGAGTAGCAATTTACCGGAACTACCAGTACAAATTGGAACCATAGAGATGCGCGTGAGCGTAACACACTAACAGTAAGAATGCTTTCATTTTGAAGGTCAGCAAAATTCAATGCGTTATTCACGTTGTTGAGCAGATTTTTTTTTCGAATTAATATGAAGCAATGGATTAGCAGTATCCTCCTAAATTATTAATATTCTGATTGTGTTACGCAATTAGGGTGCTGGTGTTCCTAAATTAAATATTTATTGGATCGTTGAATAACTGATTAAACCAAAAAACAAAGTTCGCTACGTTTTTTTTCATAAGGTGAAGCTAACAATTACAGTTTTTGCACCTCACGTTATTAATAAAATGTTATTTATCACTAATAAAGTACCTAACTAACTACATAACGATGAATTGTTCGTACCAAATGGCTATACGGCACCTAAATATAATGTTTTTTGTTCCAAATGTACCTAAAGTAATGTAAACCGAGCTCATAACAATTGCCTGCTAATTTAAACAGTTTCAAAATAATGCAGTTTTGACCTTGCCTGTTTTAGTAGATAGGTTAAATGTGTCCAATATGACTTTTATAACCAGCACGCATATTGTTTCGAACGAAAAGTAATATTGTTATGTGTGCCACTTACATATGTATAGTTATTTTATTGGTGATGAATATTTTAGGGGTCGGCTGCCTTAGAACAAGTGTTTTAGCTGTCAATATGCCATCGTAAGGTATAATTTTAATAATGAAAAATATGATCATTAATAATAATGTGAATTTACCAGGTTGTCTGCATAATGTGACCCCTTATACTAGTTGTAACTCACCTCTGTTGCTGCTCTGTGAGCGCAAATCGATACAATAAATTGATGGTGTAGTAGAGTGTGAGATATGCTAGTAACTCCCGCCACACCAGCTTGTACACGCTGCCTCTCCATCTGCAAGCGAAAGTAAAGCTATAGCTTGTAATAAACTTATAATAATACAAGGAAGAAAGCTGTCAGGTTTGCGTAACGGCGCTCTTGCCGACCGGCGACCGACCACCGCCGCGGACTCCCACAGCCGACCTTGCTGACGTATGTATACGTTACACACGCGAGTAATTTCAGTTTTATCAGAACTTATCCTATAATATAATACCTACATGGCTTTGAACTTAAACCCCTATGACACTACACGATATTCAGGAACCCTTTCCCTAAATCGGGATGTGTATTATGTGTAATGTGGATGAGAGTTGTTGAAAATCGAGTTGAATGGTGTGCAATAGGAGACGCCTATGTGCAGTAGTGGACTGCTGTAGGGTGATGATGATGATGATTAACGGAAAGGGAGGGAGATTCCCTATATAAAAAAACGCATCACTTAAATATCGGGCCCTAAATAGCATGTAGTTTAATGGGGTCCTACAAAAAAAATGGTACAGATAACCTATTAAGTATACAAAAAGAAGAACTCGCCTATAAATAAACCAAAGAACAAAGTACCAAAGTACACCAGATAAACGCGGATCTGTTATTCAAAACCTAATAACATTTTATAATCAGAAATAATACCGAATTGGTTGGCCGTGACGTGATACGAGCGATGTGGGCTTCTAAAAACTTGTTTAGCGTCAGGGTGTCAGACAAAAAATTGAGTATAATTGCATGTCTAATCGCTCACCGTACGCCGGATGATTCTAGGAACGTGACAACAGGTGAGTCTACAATGTTGTAGCAAATAAGTAGCTGATGTTGTTCATAATCACCGGTAGATACTATCTATTCGCCACACCAACACTTAAAATATTTGACACTATTTTTGTAAGACGGTACGGGTATATATTACGGGATATTCCGATTTTCTAGGTCTTTATTTTGCTGTAGCTGTCACTTGTCAGAAATTCAGAATCATACCTGTAGAGATCAAAAAGTTTTTGTTTATAAATGGAATGGTTTTGATTAAATAGACCAAAACACATTGTTCTTATTCTCGCGCGCTTACTGCCCATTAATTCAACTAAGACAATGGATCGATGGGTTACAAATTACAATCAATCGTAGGATGAGTTCAATTGAATTGTTGGCCAATTGGCGGATCATCGGCCTACATTCCTCTGTCGAGTGGTTCAGCCTCCTGATCTCGTGATAAGTTTCCATTTTACTCGTAACTGCCAGGACACAACACCAATCAAATTATGTATACCTAGTCTTACCTATGTATATGTGTTACAATTTATTATTGACTTCAGCACGTTGCTTTGCTATTACAGTTCGTTATTTCATATAATTTCGTTTCTTATGTTATTCTCATAAAAAAGACACCAATTTTGGTCATTGACTTCGATAGACTTCGATACGTCGATACAGTGCCAATTGTCTCGGAATAAAGTGGCTGTGTGACATACGGACGGACAGAACGAAATAATAAGAGTTCTGTTTCTGCCAGTTTCAGTGTATGAGACAGTGTAGAAGAGTAGACAAGAAAATATTACGCTTACATAACATGGGAACAGAAGGCCAATTCCCGTCATTAAAAACGTACAAAATTTAGGCGCAATCTCATCTCAGCGACAATTAATGTCAAACATAAAGAGAATTTAGAGGTATTTTTGACAGATTGAGACTGCGGGCAGACTGTGAGCGCTCTTAAAATTACAGGAATTGCCCCTCTGACTGTGAACGTGCATTAAATTACGAGAATTGCCTCTCTGAGCAGACAGAAGAAGCGTGACAAGCCGATCCATTTATTGACGACCCAAATTAAATTCTTCTTTATTTTGCTCGAATTCATTGCACTTAGTTACAGGAAAGTTTGATAGGAGACGCCCACTCTAGTCGCTAATTAATAGTGCCCTTGCCTCAGATGTTGGGGCCAATACATGTATAAATAGAATCAGAATCCTTATTTGGCCGCAGTGGACTTGCCGTAAGCGTACGCGACTACGAATTAGGAAAGTTAATTAACACATGACACCTGTTTTTGTCGGAAGTAAAGGCTGTCGAATTAGCGTATCATATTACGTACACTGTATTATCAACCTCTACGGCTTTTAAGGTCTGCTACATGAGCGTGCCACGAATACGTAAGTTTTTAGTTCGACTTTTTAGTCGATGTAGTTTGCCAAGTATAACCTAGCACTTTGTGACGATGTTTGCTTGTAAATTAAATATTTATTTAATAATAATGTTCAGCTATTCGGTACTAGTCAATTTAGCTTAGTTTTCTGCTGACTCTAAACGCACTAGGTAATTGGCAATACTTACTTCCTAGATTTTAAGTCCGGCCGTTGACCTGGCTGTCAGAAATCCACGATTTCCAACGTTTTAATTGTTTATTCTTTAACCTATTACAGTACCTACTTGATTATGTTTGATGATACGTACGATAAGTGGACTAAATTCTGTGAGGAATAATATTTTCTTGCAGTAAACTCTGAACTCTCTCTTCTTGAGAGGTTGGAAACAATTCGAGTTATCTCTTACTTACGAGTGTTTAGTAAACCGACGAATTCATGTTCTTAGGTAAGCATAAATTAATCAGACTATAATGTTCCCACTGTTTGGACACAGGCCTCCTCTTTTCGAGATGGAGTGGGCTATCACGCGGGCCCAGTGCGGTTTGGTATTTAATTAATTATAATGACTGTACAGCACGAGCAAATCAATTTTACACCATTAAGAATAAGAGGAAAACTTCTATTGTCATTTAAAACACCCTCTCATTGTCGAAGTCGGTTATACTTAATTGTTTCTTAGTTGTTATACCTATAGGTATTGGTACTGCTATCTACCGCATTCACAAGGATTCTAGCAAAGCCCTTTGTTTTAGTTCGTGCACTAAAACATCAAGAACTATCAAATTATTCTTCCAAAAGTTTATTAGGCAAGTCTTTTATTGAAAATTTTAATGAATAATTTTGTGGTGGAGACTCGTGCCTGAGCGGCCTTATTTTTTCAACCTTCATTAATATATGCTAAGTGAATTCAGCTGGACCTAACAAAATGTGTTTTGAATATTGCAGCCTCGTTCAATAGGTTGATACACTGCGTAGAAATGATTCTTAAATCCCTTGCATGTAAGAACAGGAGATGTAGCTACGTTTAGCAGTTAATTTGGTGAACTTCGGTCACCAGGCCGAAGTTCTGATTGCCATTGCTAGAAACTACAAGACTACGTTAATGATTCAGTCCCTTTTAGACGCCTTACACCTACACAGGCCGACTTCACCATCACCTGGTGACCATAGGCCTCTCTTTTCTTGTGCTAATCCCTACGCTCCTGCGCAAGCGACAAGGTCTTTTAAAATCAGTTTATACAGTATGATGCGTACATACAACATACGTTGCTTTTAACAGAATTTCAATTAAGTAGGACGACTAGTATATTGAACAAAGCATACTTTAATTTTTAGCAGTCTTTAAAAAAACAGTTTATGCATTCGGCGAGTTTTTCTATACCTTCGCAGGAAAATGCATTGTTTAATTAATCAATTCGAGACACTATAATAACGCTCGAGCAGTTAGAATAATTATAATTCTTGGTCAAGGTATTAGTGATGTACAATTATCTAGGGTTAATTAGACGGCTAACGGCGAGATTCATTATCAATAGACAATTTTGAAAAACTGCATGTTTGTAAAAGGTAATCTTCAGTAATACTGAAGGTAGATAGGTAGGTACTTATGTCCGAAAATAGTTCATAGACGCGAACGAAGTCGCGGGCAAAAGCAATCCTAGATCTAAGTTCCCGAAATTGTCGAGTCTATGTTTAATCACGTTTGGCAATTATCTCGGTAAACTATTGAGTATCAATCAATTCCTCCGCTTCAGTAGCAACAGTCTCTTCCAGATAATACCGCCAAGTCACAAAGTAACAACGCAAGCGCACTGAGCAGTATTTTATTGGACAAATTTGATATATCTATTAACACTGTAGTTCAATATCCATTCCAAAGACTCTCAAGAAGTTAGAAGGACGATGCTATCAAAATCATTAGCTATATTCAGGGTGTACAGAAGATCGCAGGGAAGACTTAAATGAGACCCGCACAATGCAGAGAAGCATGGGACGAAAGGAAGGAGGCATATTCTCAGCAGTGATTGGAACAAGGGAGTCAATGATTATGATGATGATGATAAAGGGTGTCCAGTAAATAATGCGACATACTGCGAGGGTTGATAGCTTAAATTGGAGCAGTAGCAATACCATCCAATAGAGCACAATAATATGTTCAGCGAAAATTTACGGTTACAAAAATATTTTGCAATTCAGTACATTAATGCAATTACTTGCTTTAGGTTAGGTTTGCATGACATATAATTTAACGTTAGCGAGCAGGTGGTGTGAAAAATATTGAAAAATAAAATTCTTTACCTTGCATCAGATTTTTCACCGACTGGTTATAAAGAAAGAATTAAAAAATATTTATTAGCACTCGCATAGGAATGTCACAAACTAATCTAAACACACTCATAAGCGGTCGGGACTGACCTAAGCTATCACCCTACCCAGTATGACGTACTACATATTTCCTGAACACCCTATTCAGTGCATCAGTGCCTCGCTTATCAGTTCTGCTTTCTAGGAGTAGGTTCGTGTAGTAAGGAACACGAATTGGATAGAAGTTTATGGGCTGAGAAAAGCATAGGTACACATTATATGTCTTGTAGTATTGTAGTCCGACGAATCTTTTTCAAGTTACGTTAAGGCTTGTTGTTTTATGAGCAGTTTCTGCCATGGACATGAATTAGGCTATTATGGTTTAATTTCCAGGATTTAATAATAAGAAGATATTATATTCCCACTAATTTCGACGTTAATATTGCTTAAATGCCGCCCCATATGGACACAACGCGGAATGACACTGTTTGAGACTGTTTCGATATTCTATTCAATGGTTTCGAAACTTTCTCTGTTAGTACGTATTCTCATAACCTAAGGAATGTCATAGGCTATGTAATTTCCACTTTCGAATGAAGGCAAAATTCTTTGAAAGTGCATATTATAGGCACACGTTATTTCGTTTGATAGTTGCGATGAATATCTACCACTAGCTTATTTAAGTTGACTGTCAGATGATCGGCTAATAAGCTCAAAACCAGCGCACAGCGCTTAGCCTAAGCATAATGCTAACGCTTAAACCTTTTGCTGCCGGTATTACAGTTGTGTGTGTGTACTTAGTAGCTGTATTACTGGAGACATAAACGTTATTCTATTCTTATCAAAAGATCGAATCACTATTTCGGACTCTTCGTTAAATTAATTATTCCATTGCTTTAGCCGACAGCGGTTTGGAATTAAACGAATTCGCACACTTAAAAATGAAAAGTTGTGCGCTTTCTGGATTCCAAGATAAGGATCTAAAGAGAGAGAGAGGAGAGGCATAGCTAGCTTTGAGGCTTAATTAGGTAACCGTTACGTGGAAAATCTTAATAACTCGGCAGTGTTTTTGTTTACTTGCCATGTAAGATGTCTTGTTAGCCTTCCCAGACCAAGACTGAGCTGATAATGATGATGAATCCAAAAATACTACCGACCACTTTACGTTTTAAGATTTTGCGGTGAAACCGGTATGAGTACAACAATATCGCGCGAACTCATAACAAGCTCAAGTTTGGAGTTTGATCACAGCTACTGATTTACTGTTTCATTAAGATTCCATCAACTATATTCTCTGGCCCTCAAAAGGCGTGTGAAGAAACTTTGTTAAAAGAAAACAACAGGAAAGTCTTTACCGTTACTTTTGGCTGACAGAACTGTATCTTACGAAAAGAGTATGAAGCATTTTACGATGCGAATACTAATAGTGAAAATTGCGGAATTTTCCCTTTTCCGTGGCCATGACATGAGTTTTTTGAATGATCTGAGAAACTGCCAAGTTGCACAGCACCTGTCCACGCGGAATACTAAGTCAAATATCGTCAAAATTCTTTGACCTTGTCTGAAGTTGCCATGGTCGAACTGCTAGTGAACACCGCTTACTAATTACTAATATCAGTGTCGACCGACCTTCGGAATCTGTACTTAAGAGCAAAAAATCTATTGCTTAATCGATCTCGGATTATGAATCTTTAATACTGGGTTAAGACTCAAATAATTATACTACGGCTGTCTGTATGGAACATAATTCTACGTTTGGTGTTTACAGCGTCGGTATCTAGGTACTGTGTTATTGATTTCTCGAGAACTCTAGCCTAGCTTATTATCCGGAATTATTAAGACTGCATTTCTCGAAAACGAAACGAGAAATTCAGTCTTCAGGCTAGAGCGATGTAATGATTCATAGATCTGTAAAATTAAACTACCTGAGGTAAATAGAATGCGGTAGCTTATTTAACGTAGGTTCTTACATTTTACTGTTAAAGCTTCTTCATGAGTAATTATTATTTGTGGGGTTGTAAATTAATACTATACATTATTCGTCCTAATAAACGTTTACTCAAAAAGTTATTATAGGTACAAACTCTACAGTGGCGTCTGTGGACCATTGCCTGAATCGATGTAGACGGTACCTAATTCACAATTTATTTGCACACTGGATTCCAACTGGATTCTTATGAGGTGTTATAATCGCTATACATACAACAAGTTGTTATATACAGGTTGAATAATTGACTTAACCTTGTAGTTACGTCGCAGGGTGCTTAAACATCGCAACTGCAACTTCAACCTAACGTTTGCAGATTCGTGTTAAATATGTTATGTGCTGTATTTAAATACGCCGTGCTAATATTTTATTTACGTGTCTGTCGGTAAGGCCCCCTCAATCTTTGTCTACTTTTAAAATTATGATAGAAAAACACTTCCTCTCTCACATCATCATTATATTTTCTTTGCTCCTGTTTCATGATTATTATTATATATCTTTGTAAAGATTATTATATGCTTTATTTATTGTATTTTGTAAATGGTACACCACAGGTTACCTACAGTCTCTCCTTCCCCTTTTTAATCCATCCTTAAAGAGGTCTTTAAAAGACCGCCCATTGTGTTACCGTTTGTAATATTTCTACATTTATATGTCATTTAAATGGTGTCTATTATAAAGAGTATTCTTTTCTATACTATTATGTACAGTAGGTATTCTTCATTGATGACTAAGTTTCTAAGTAAAACCAAATAGCTAGTACCTTTTTAAATAAATGTGCTTACAGTAGGTAACTTGGTTCAACCTTTACCATTTTTTTTTTAATGTAGGTCTAATTTGATTTGGATTGGATGTCATTCGTGATTTGATTTCATGCACGAAACAATTCAGAATACTGTACTTTTTGTTGTGCTTTTATTAACACGATTTGTTTTTCTTTTTTCGTCTATATCGTGATTATAATTGCCTACTGGGAAACAACGACTAGGCATGTTGTGGCTAATATATCGTTGCTTGAAAAAAAAAATTGATGTAAGAAGTTGACAAAGCAAAAAATATTGTTAATTGACTAGGTAGGTAATTTGTCTACCTTAATAAGCGTCAAGTGAAAATGTAGGAATGACTTAACAACACGAAGATTCTTCTGTCACAAACACATTTATGAATGTCATAGTTAGTGCTTTGGTGTAAATATGTATACGTATACCGTAACCTGACTCAGACGGGTTTCGTTATGTAGTACGCATATAACAGCAAACTTATTTTCATTGTGACTTATTGCGTTTACCGTTCAGTTATCCATTTGAAAAATAAAATAAATAGACATAGTTCAGACGTAGCGGTATTCTATCTACATGTTACATACAACCAATTGGGTTTCTAGACGTCAGACTAATAATTTATAGTTTCAAACGTGATTATTGTTGTTTTGATCCTATTCAGTTGCAATAACTGTAGTACCTGTCTAGGTAAGTTTTAATTGTTCATTTATTTTGTGTTTATTTATTTACAGCATATGTTATAGATATAACATTTGCATCATACAAGTGTTTTAGACATGTTTTAAAGAATCGCCCAAAAGATCAGAAGGCCAATTCACGTAATTAAAAATATTCAAAATCTAGTCGCAGTCTCATCTCGGCGACAAACAAATGTCAAACACTTGTCAAAATGTAGGGAAATAAGAGGTATTTTTGACAGATTTAGACTGAGATCAGATTGTGAATGTTCTTAAAATTCGAGAATTGGCCCTCTGATCTCATTAATTAGCTAGGGTAATTCTTTTAAAAAATGTCACAGGTTTTATGGTATTCTGGTCGGTGATATTAGTGAATTAATACCGCGTAATTAAATCTCTTTGTTAACTAATGGATGGAAAATGTGGACATATTGCTGTACCTGTACCTGTACCCTGTAATTGTTAGCTTATTTATTAACAAGTCTCCTTACCTAATGGAGTAAAACGAAAAAGTTGACGCTAATTGTAATCATTGATGTTCTTGTACATTGTAATTTGTAGTGGAATTCAATTCGAATTATACTAACGGAAATCAAGTGATCATAAGCATGATTGAATAAAGTTTTAATCGGTTGGTGCACGCGTCATGGTTACTTTCGCCGCCTTTCGTTGTCAGGGCCAAGCGAGCTGCGATCAGACATTGAATCGATTCTAGTTCGCGTTCAACAAGTAGCATTCATCACCGCGCCTGTCGAGGTCGACTCCAGCGTCGGTGTCGTGATCCTCGCTCTCTCATTAGCTATGGCAGTTAATAACAAACTTTCATTACTTTTCGACGTAAACATGCCACGGTGAGAACAAACTTATTTTCTAAATTAAACATATACAAGTGGCGCGTCACAATAGACGGACGGCAAGAGACTTGCTATTGTTAATGTATATTGTGTGGTTACGGACCATCGGTGTGTGATTTCGTCATGTAGGAGCGAGGCGCTCCGTTGCGAACAGCTGTTTCACCCGAGCTGTGTGCCTGCGGGCTCCGGGGCCAACGAGAACGGTTCCGCGGTCAAAGCCTCACACTCCACTAATAAGATTCCAACTTACTTGCAAAGGATCCTCCAGAAACATCCGAAACTGCTGCCATTAGGTACTTCACCGGCGTATGATATAGTCATGTTTGGTACAGCTTAACACACTATAAAATTAATATTTATTTATACACACACACGTTTGTTGGCGCGAGCTTGGAACGAGACACACGCGGAAAATTAAATACGTTTTAGAAAGTAATAAAAAGTTTGTTGGCGTTAGTAACTAGGGAAGGCGAAGGGAAGTATTAACTAAATAGTGCACTTATAATGTCACATTCTGGTGATGTGTTATGCACTCTGCCTTCCCCGTATTGTTGCAAAGCATAAAGGAGGGGCGCGCGAGAGCACCGTCCACAGAGTAGCGTCAACTGTGACTGATGAATGATACCTTGCTTGGCATGTTGTTCAAGTTACTCGCTCGCTGCTCGCTGTTTGCTCATGCGCGATAAACGCGGCGCGGCTGCGCGGTCGCAGCCCCTCTCGCAGGTTCTATACCAGCCTTGCATCACGTCATCGCATGCGCCGCTAGATGGCGTTACAAGTAATTTAATACAGCCTTTGAGCTCAACGAGAGTGAATGCGTCTTGCATCTCATTAATTTTTGTGGAAGGCACAGTTAGATGTTTCTGAGGATATCTCCACATAGAAGGGTTTGTTTAAAATTACTAGATTTCCGGTACCAATCAAGTTTGTTACACTAACGAGATTTTACTTTAGTCTTTGGTCCGACCCAATGACGACAATTCAAAGAAACTAACACTGAGATAACTTATTGTTGGCAACAGCACAACAAGCTCAGTAAGTAAGTACCTAAGTAGTTATAAATACACCTCACCCGTCAGCTTTAGATAAAGCTGACGGGTGATAGCCATACCTAAAGATATGGCTCCATGCATTCTAGCAACTAGATATCATTTGCACGCTCAGCGGTCTGTGCCCACCCCATGAGCCATGTAAGTAGGTACGCATTGCAATTCAAAATAAAACTCGCCTCCAAATCGACAGTACGTATTTTCATTTTTTTATCCTCAGTAAAAATTCTGAGTAGTAAATTTTACTATTAGAAAGGTTTGTCACGCTCCGGAACCAAAAGTGGCGCAGCCGGTAGGATTTTCTCCTAGAAATCCGTAGTTTCCGCGTTTTACCGACGACGCCCAAATTCGTCCCAAAAAAAAATTACGCGTAAAATCTACGAAAGCAGAGGAAATCCTTCGAACCAAAGAAATATTCTTTGGTATCGCGTGAGTGCAGAAATCATCGAGTATGGGAGTCGCGGGCAGTTGGGGAGTCAATCTTTTCGCCAATCCTTTGTTCCCCTAATCCTCCTATATTTTTCACAAGTTTTAAATGTTATTTTCGAGATCAAAACTAGTGTTTAGTCTGATAACTCTGTAAAATAAGAAATTATATGGTCTTATCTCTATTAAATTCTTAGAACTTATACATAGAGAGTCAATGTTAGAGAGTTCACATTTCTAACATTAAGTTTAATATTCTAATGTTGTTTTGTTATATTGAGTAAAATAAACAGTAATAACTGTAAATTCAATGAACAGTGTAGTAAGGTAAAGTAACTTTTAAGGAAAAACTTTTTACAAAATCTTTCATATAGGTATCAGTTACAGGTTCTTAGAAGTTTCCAATTTTATTTTAGTGTGTGAATTGATATTTTAAAGCGAGTTGCAGCATCTGAATAGTTCATTACATTACTCTATAATCATGACGACGACAACAACTGTTGCAGTCGAACCAATACCAAACGAAATCGTACAATTAATTCCACCGTACAATGGTGATAAAAGACAGTTAAACCTTTATGTGAGAAAATTCCAGTACGTGGTTGATCGATTTAAGTGCAGTGTGGAACAAAATCTTTATGTTTTTAATGTTTTAACGAGTAGACTAAAAGAGGATGCAGCTGCGCTCTTATCGGAACGTGAAGATATTGTTACATGGTCCGCATTAAAAGAATTGCTGATTCAACATTTTGGAGATCCTCGTAGTGAAGCGTGTATTAATATTGAATTAGAATCTTTAAAAATAAATTCAGGAGAAAGTTTTTTAGACTTTTGTAATAAAATCCAAAATGTTCGCTCGTTATAAATGTCGAAGGAATATAATTGATGACGTGGAATTAAGACGTGCTTAATGTATTTTTGTACAACCTTCCTGAAAATATGGTGCGTATCGTTAGGCTTAAATCACCTACAACTTTAGAAGCAGCCTTGAGCATCGTACTTGAAGAAGTCAACTTCTTAGATCAATATAATATGCGTAACCGCATCCATAATAATAGTCAGAATTCGGGATCAAGTTCAAGGTCACCGATAACCCAATCAGTAGAGAACAAACCTGCTTTACCTTTTCAGTCTAAAGTTAACTTCAATAATTCCCAAAATACACAAAATAAGATACCTCAAACTGTGGGTCAAGGTGAGCCATTTAAGCCAGTATTAGAATATCGTCCTCAACCGAGTTTGCAACTGCAACAGTTTGGTTATAGACCAGCTCAACAAATCGGATATAGGCCACCTGTGCAGTTTGGCTATTGGCCACATCTACGGTTTGGTTATAGACCACCGCAGCAGTTTGGCTATAGACCACCTCAACCGTTTGGCTATAGATCACCCCTACAGTTAGGATATAAACCACCGCAACAATTCGGTTACAAACCACTGCAAAAGGCTGGATCTAATCATCCTCAGGTATATGAGAATGGCCCACCTAAACAGCAACAAGGTTTTAATTTAAATGAACTTACTATGAACGATTACAAATATGCAAACGATCCAAATGGTGACGCATTTTACCATTACAATATTGCAAATGAATATGACTACTTAAATGACATTAACTATTACTATGATAACGGAAGTTGCACGAAGATTATAACGTACCTGATGACAAATTAGAACTAACAAATGACAATCAGAATTTGGATTTTCAGGAAAAAGCCTCGTTGAAGGAAGGACAAGAAATCTTAGAACTAAATTGCGATCCTAATTTAAAGCTTCCCTACATTTACTTAGAAGAAATAGACGCAAGAATGATGATTGACACTGGTAGCATGAGATCACTCATTAGTCCTCGAAAAGCTTATGAATTTTTCAGTGATTATATTAGGAAAGAACATTTTCAAGTGGTAAGCACCCATGCTTCTAGTAGACACGAACGACGACGAAGTAATGGAAACTCCTCCCTTATCTACTTTTGTGAATAACGCTTGGCACAAATTTTATTTGTATAACGTTTACGCACGATATGATGGACTTATTGGTAATGACCTTTTATTAAAATTAAACGCAGTAATTGATTTAAAGAATCAAGTATTAACAACTAGCACTACCTGTATTCCAATAATTAATAACAAATTATACAATTGATATACCGTCACGAACAGAGCAACGAGTCAAGTTACCTGTCAATAAATATTCGGCGATGCTATTCTTAATTTTCAAGAATTCAAAAATGGTCTGCGTATGCCCAGCAATAAATTGCGTAAAGGGATACACACAGTTATCCAAAACACTTCAGATAGTCCAAACCGACAGCCCTTTACAGTGACTAAATATGAAAATAGTGAATGTACTTAATATAAATTTTACTAAAAACATTACTGACATAGAGACAGATAAATTACTTGAAGACAATTTGAGTAAACTCAGACTTGACCATACCAACGAAGAAAAACATGAAAAGATTTACAGACTTTGCAAGGAATTCAAAGACATATTTTAGTGTAACCAAATTCCCTTGACGTTTCCTAATTCGGTAAAACATCACATAAGGACTAAAAACGAAGAACCTATATATGCGAAACCGTATAGACAGGCTCCACTTGTTCAAAACGAAATCAACAGACAAGTTGACCAATTAATAAAAGACAATGTAATACAAGAGTCCCATTCCCCTTGGAATGCTTCTGTTCACCTGGTGCCTAAGAAGATGGGCGCATCCGGTGAAATTAAATACAGGATGGTGAATTGGTGATTGACTTTAGAAGATTAAACGAAATTAATATTAATGACAAAAATCCCTTACCGAACATTCATGATCTTTTTGACAACTTAGGGAAGAGCACTTACAATACTACGCTTGATTTAGCCAGTTGATATCATCACATAGAGTGAGTCGAGAAGGACAGACAGAAGACAGCTTTTTCCACTCAGAATGGACATTTTGGGACACTCACAATGGGCTAAAAACCACCCCAGCCACATTCCAGAGGATAATGGATAACGTTTTACGTGGATTACAAGGACTACACTGTATGGTATACTTAGATGACATTATAGTTTACGGAAATAGCCTTGATAACATGATACAGAATTAACGGACTGTTTTTAACAGAATTAGATCCACTAACATGAAAATTCAACTAGACAAATCAGAGTTTCTACGCAAAGAAGTACTTTATCTTGGACACACTATTACTAAAGTAGGACTAAAACCCAATGACGACAAAATTACGGCCGTACTGAGCTATCCCCCTACCAAAAACGACAACTGAGATTAAAAGTTTTCTTGGACTGGTAGGATACTACCGACGTTTCATCAAAGACTTTGCAAAAATTACCCAACCATTGACATTTTGTTTGAAAAAGCGTAACAAATTTACAATAGACCAGAAATACACTAACGCATTTAACAAATGCAAAGAACTCTTGACACACGCCCCTCTTTTACAATACCCTGACCACGACAAACTTTTCATACTTACGACTAATACGTCAAACGGAGCCCTGGGTGCAGTTTTGTCACAAGGATAAATTAGTAGTGACAAACCTATCACACTCTTAGCGATACCGAATCACGTTAGAGCACAATCGAACGCGAATTGCTAGCTATAATTTGGGCAGTAAAACATTTCAGACCATACTTATACGGTCGAAGGTATTACATATACACTGACCACCGCCCCTTAATATGGCTTCGATCTCTGAAAGACCCAAATAGTAAACTCATACGTTGGGAACTCCGTCTGCAAGACTATGACTTTGAGTTGATTTACAAAAATGGCAAACAAAATACCCATGCAGACGCTTTTTCTAGAATTAAAATTCATGGCTTAGAATCTAACAACGATAATGATTCACTTGCAGTTAGCGTTGACGAAAAAGATACGGAATACCAAAATATACAAAACACAGAAATACAGAAAAGTCCTCAACTAAAAAGAAAACAGAACGCAGTAATTCATCAACTAAAACAATATCAGACACAAGTCGAACAGCAACTGCTAGTTCTATAGAATTAACCGACGAAAATATTAATGAATACCCTGTTCCATTCGAAGCTAGTAAATCAGATACAATTCACTCAGCTTTAAACGAGTCCACTGGAATATCAATTTTACACTAAGCCAAACCCAATTTTAGTGTTCTCATGGCTCAAAAATGAAATGCAAGTGCAAGCTCTCGTGAAAAACAGTAAGTATTAGAAGTTTTCTTACAAACACTTACCCAGAATTAATAAAATAATTTTAAACAATACATTAAATCAAAATTAAAGTATTTAATTTATTTTGAAGAGAATGAACATCGTAAGTTATTCGGTCATATAATAATTCAGCTTTTTAGTAAAGATTTATGATAAATTTTTATGAATGCACAGAACGAGTAATTTATGTAGAAGATGAAGGAGAACACAAAATTATAATAATTAAGCATCATGATTGAAACACGTGCCATGGCGGAATCAAAGAGACATTAGTTAGGCTTCGTAGGAATTATTATTGGGATAGAATGCAGGAGACAGTAGCGGCAGTTATAAATACTTGCGAGGTATGCCAGAAAATGAAATATGATAGAAAGCCCATTAAACCTATCTTACAGCTGACAAAAACACTGAATGCTCCGTTTCAGGAATTATGTATAGATCATTTAGTATTGAAGGTAAAACTTATCTAACCCTTAAAGACGCCTTTAGTAAGCTAGGTTAGGCTATCGAAATTTAGAATAAATCTACTCCAGAAGTTGTCCGTGCTCTACTGAAGTATTTTTCATATTACGGCGTTCCTAAAAAAATAAGTTCCGACCCAGACTCGGAGTTCAATAACGAGTTGATGAAGGAATTTTTAAGCTTACATAAGGTCTAACTTTATATTGGCACACCCAATAACCCCAATTCAATGGGTCTGATAGAAGGATTTCACTCCACCATAATTGAAATATACAGATTGGCAAAATACGAAAAACGATGTACCGATGCGGCATCTGTAATGACTAATGACATATTCGGTTATGGCGTATAACCATTCCATTCGCTCTGTTAACGAACTCACTCCATTCGAAGTTGTTTTCGGACATACTGATACAAATAACCCGTATAGCATAGAGTTAGAAAAACAATATTTCCAAAAAATGGTTAAGGATTATGCAAAACGAACCAGAGTCATGTATAAACACTTGGCAGACAAAATGATAGCTATAAAAGAAAAGCATAGGGAAAGGAAAGGTGGTGAAGCTAAAGTTGAGTTTAATGAAGGCGAAATTATTTTTGCGAAAGACGTGAACAAGCGTAAAAGTAAAGACAAACCAAGATACGTAAAAACAAAAGTTATAGGTCAAGCTGAAAGAAATATTTTACCAATACAATTAGGAGAAAGAATTACTAAAAACTAAAACCCCTATTAAAAATGTAAAACGCCCTCCGCAGGTGGTGCGGCATCCTGTTGGTAGTGATACCCTCGCAGGCCCTTAATCTGCAAAATCGAAAGGAAACCCAGGTATATTCCCGGTAAAAGAAGGTCTAGCACATATTCAAACTGATCAATGGACTATAATCAAGCTTATAAGTTTAGAACAGATTTATAATGATTTAAATTACGTATCCAGCAACTACCAACAAATGTGTAAACTTATCGATGGGAATGCATCATATTCTCAAGAATTTACAAGTATGAAAACACATACAGAGTTTAACTATATATACTTATATAACTATAGAAAAATATCGACAACTAGTTCCACAGAAACGTTCTAAAAGAGGACTTATAAATCCATTGGGTTCTATTATAAAATTAATGACTAGTAAACTAGATACCTACGAAGAACGTATTTCCAAGTTAAATCATAATCAACAGTTACTTCAAAAAAATTTACAATAGTCTCAGCTGAATGTTTGTTAGTTTCATTAATGTAACTGACACAATAAATCAGAATACTGTAAATTTTCACAATCGCATAACAAAGATTGAACTGCTTCTGAAAGATCTATCGGCTAAGCAAAACAATTGAATTTCCTTAACTTACCTTACGGGATTATTTTCTATATTCACGAGTAGTTTTCGTACTATCTTTACTAGGCCAAGTGAAATCGAAACAGCAATCGATACTACACCAATCAATTGTGAATTCTACAGAATTATTGCATCATTTCGAATTGATTTCTAACTCTGGAAACTTAGTGTATCCTCCACTAGAAACAAATTTATTGAAAATAGAGGAGACCATTTGTGTAAAATCATTTATTAAAGATAATCAGATAACATTTATAATGGAAATTCCACTTACGGATAAGTCATCATAGTCAGCATATAACTCCTTACCAATCTTTCATGAATCTGAAAATAAAACTTTAGCTATTATTCCCAAATATCCTTACCTTTTGGCGAAAGGAATGAAATACTTACCGCTAATAAAACCATGTCGACCCCTCTCTGCTGGCGTTTTTTTTATGCACTGAGGATAATCAAGCGTTATACTATGAACTTACCTGTGTAGAACAGTTGATGAAATTCGAAGATGACCATACTCCCTGTAAACAACATGAAGTCCAAATTGAGAAGGTCAGGGTCCAACAAGTCAACGATGCTAGCTGGCTTCTTTATGGTAGATTGAGAACAACACTGACTAAGCAATGCGGTGAAGAGATCAGCAAACAACTTGTATTCGGCACTTACCTGGTGACAATTGACGAGCCTTATAACTTGCAAATCTATGGAATTCACCTTCACCGTCGTTTTTTGCGGAGTTGGAAGTTGTTGAGAAGATTCCCATTGTCACACTACACCAGTTGCACGAGAATGCCACTCTCTCCAAATCAATAGTAGTTAATATGAAAGGAAAAGATTTAGATGAAGTGAAATATATGGCCTTTTCGTTAAACCATAGTGAAGTGATAGATAGTGTTTTGAATGAAAAGAAAGACTTTAACTTCAGTGAAAATTTAGGATAAGTCACTTTAGGTTTAGTCATTTTCAGTTTTCTTACATTTTTGATTTATACATATAACCTGGCTAAAATCGCTTAAATGTTTATTATTTTGGCAAAATTTTCGGAAAGACTCAAATCGAACCTTCCGATAATTTCGCTCTTAGGGTCGGAGGAGTTATAGATACACCTCACCCGTCTGCTTTAAGAGAAGATTAAGTTAAGTACATATATGGCTCCATTCTAGCAACTAGATACCATTTGCACACTCAGCGGTCTGTGCCCACCGGATGAGCCCCGTACGCATTTTCAATTCAGAATAAAACTCGCCTCCAAATCGGCAGTACGTATTTTAATTTTTTTAACGTCAGTAAAAATACTGAGTAGTAAATACTATTAGGAAGGTTTCTCACGCTCCGAAACCAAAAGTATGTATTCAATATGGGCGAAAACAGGTATTTGTTTGTTTTTACCTTTATCAACTAAACGGCGCATGGTACGAACTGTCAACGGAAAAAGAAAAAAAAAGTTTATTTTAATTCTGTTAGACGTTTTTTAATGTTCGATACCCTGCGCGTGAAATTGCATATAACAACGTGAGCAGGTCTGTTTGGAAACGAGTCGTATTCTACTAAATACCGAGTCTAACAGCTGGGCTTAAACTAGCCAAACAAAGTTGGTACCTACATAGTTAGGCAGCACCTTCGCCAATTTGGGTGGTGTAGATGGTAGATACTGTCACTACATAATTATTATAAAATAAAGTTCCCTTGCCGCGTCGTCTGTATGATAGAACGCGATAAACTCAAAAACTGCCAAACGGATTTCCATGCGGTTTTCACCGATCACCGATGGACGAAGTGATTCACGAGAATGGTTCAGGTGTAGAATTCATTACGGTTTTGTGTAAATTGGCTGAAATACGACGATGATTGTTTAAGATGTCGGAAAAAATCATGCCGACTGGGAACTTTACTGGCATGCGCCGCGTAAACCAATAGAGTTACATGAAAACAATGTATTACGGTATTATCTAATAGGTACCTACACTGTTTAGCTGGATTAACATATAGGGTGCTTTTAATCCCGGTAGGGCAAAAGCTAATAATCTATACGTACGACTATTCTAGAAAAGGGTGGCGAATAATCAACTATGGGCTGATTCTAATGACTATACCAGATTAAGATCATACAAGACATGTAGGTACATCATATGTTTACCTACTTAGTCCTAATATAAGATGCAGCATCCGTACGGCGCCAACCAATAAATTGGACGTGGGGATAGATGACAACGATGTTCTTTAGTCTAAAATAAAAATGCTAAATAATATCAGCCGTATGGGTTTATAAATGGTTAAGCTACGGTTGCCGTGGTCAGTTTGTGGATGACGATGTGACCATTACATATCGAAGCCCCTCTGAGACTCGAAAAGGACGTTTTAGGCCGTTGGTTCCGGCTTTCATTCGTAGATATTTGCCAGTCGTTACTGGTAGTCAGAAGCCTAAAAACTCTGAAACCAGTTAATACTGGTTTCAGAGTTTTTAGGCTTCTGTAACACGATGCCCCTTGGTAATCCAAGGGGCATCGTGTTACCCAGTAACTGGGTTGTGGAGGTCAGACAGGCAGTCGCAACATGTACAATACTGGTTTTCAGCTGCATCCGGTGAAACTGGAAGGCGATTCCAACATACCTAGTTGTGCAAAGGCTAGGCACACTGATCAATTGTCTTAGAAAAATAGCATAAAGGACATTAAAACTTTACACATAGGCCAACAGTCGAGGAGGATTCCAGTAACTTAGCTAAACAAAGCTGCTACGGCGGCGGCGCATTGATTGAAAATGTCATACCGACGCCTCATGTTGCTGCGTATTAAGACACGAGATCTTGATGATGGTCCTTCGTCCTGGGGCCGGCGGAGGTGTCTGTCAGACTCATACTGACTGAAACCACACGGTGTTCTTTAACTACCTTTAGCCGGGGCACTGCAGTACCTAGGTATTTGGTCCGTTCGTCACTTTCGCCCCCGGCCAGGTATTACCCCGTATGAATTCCATGTGGACCGTGTCACCCTCTACGCCCGCAGTTACTCTTGACGGCCGCGCGCTAAACACCCAAGCAAGTCTGTCACCCGCAGGCCAGGTGCCCGGTGCGGGTCTACCCTTTATAGCAGAACTTTCTTAGTCATAATATTATTTTGCATAACAGCGCATGGCCTAAATATAAAAATATCTCAGAAAGTTTACAGTTAGAATCATCTTTTGGCATAGGTACATTTCATATCCAGCATAATTGAAAGACTCATCTATCACATTACAGAAAATTACACACGGGTCACACACGTGAACCACGACCAATGGCGACTATGGCGAGAGGTTATCCGTAACAGCGACCGCCGCGATGAGGTCACGGCGCTGCACTGCCCAGGCACAGTGGCAGGCTACTCCTCCAAAGCACGCTGCGCCGTCATCGCAATTGTGGCAACCAAGTGTCGGCTCCCGGCCTATACAGCCCAAGTACCTACGAAGCACCTATGTCCGGAGAGCACCTGTGCCAGCCAGAAAGTAAGGCAAACGCGCCGCCACTCCTTCATAGGGTATTGCACACCGCAATCCAACCCCGTTTACAAATTCTATTAAAAAGCCATTTAACAAAACAACTTGTTTTGTTGGGTCAATCCGATTTAAACGCAACTAGCTTGCACGCAAGCACCCACGCAATCATTTGCGTGACGCTTGCATGCAAGTCAGTTTTAAATATGTAGACTACGGCTGACGGCACTATAGCTTTACCTACCTACATATTATACTTTGTGTGCTCTATTTAATTTATACTCTTCATACATTGCACTTGTGAAGTGCTCATTTATGTATTAGGTAGGTATACCCGTGGGCGTAGATCGGTAGGCTTTTGTTTAAATTCTACGTTCGGCGCAGTCAGGCTATGGGCCTACAATGTTTTCATACTTTTAATGGTTAGGGGTTCTTACTTGTTAACATTAAAAAAAAAGTACATCGGGCTGTCGAAAATGGTCCGCAGCAATAACTTGTGTCCTGCTAGTGTAGTCCCGTGATTAATCTCCCTAGGATCCTGTAGTCATTAAAAATAAGCAGATATGTTTTTTATTTAATTTTAGTGACGATATTTACATTATACAGGGTGGCAGGGACATCTACGCGCAAACTGTATCTATGGATTTAGCACATGAGTTTAGACTCCATAGCGTCGAAATTTTTCGTCGGTTATAAAAAACAAATATTGCTGTTCCATACATTTTGACCGCGTAGGTGTTACACTTTTCTATGAAACAGAAGATTTTTTTTTTGATAACCGACGAAAAATTTCGACGCTATGGGGTCTAAACTCATGTGCTGAATCCATGGTTACAGTTTGCGCGTCGATGTCCCTGCCACCCTGTATAATGTAAATATCGTCACTAAAATTAAATAAAAACATATCTGCTTATTTTTAATGACTACAGAATCCTAGGGAGATTAATCACGGGACTACACTAGCAGAACACAAGTTATTGCTGCGGACCATTTTCGACAGCCCGATGTACTTTTTTTTTTAATGTTAACAAGTAAGAACCCCTAACCATTAAAAGTATGAAAACATTGTAGGCCCATAGCCTGACTGCCTTACCTTGTTATGCTGTGAGCGCCTGCTCATAGCATAACAAGGTGTTCAACCGAACTGCTGATTCATCTATAGAAAGGAAACACGTGAAGATACAACGCTTTTGTAATGCTACATGCATGTTCACACGGCTACACATGCATGCATGCATACAAGCTATGCATTTCTAGTTTTAGCTGACCTCGCATTGTATAGGTTTTTCGTACAATCAGAGGTCAGCTTATGCTGGTTATGTATAGCTTGATGTGTAGCCGTACGTACCTACAGCTGTTTTGTTTGCATGTACCACTGCATCGTCGGCATCTCTTATCCAGCTGCTCAGAGCTACGGCAGCCACCCTGCGATCGTCGCACCACCAGCCCCAGGACGTCCTAACTTACGTTTGCAGATTCCGGTCGGCTGTGTTAGATACTTCAACGAACTTCATTGCGATGATGTACAGTCGAGGAAACTTACATCTGAACACCGTAAGGACTATTCCTGCTTGCAGCGCTCGGCCGCTATAGTAACGCTTACCTACGCTCAGCAAAAACATGAAGATCAAAAAGATGGTCAGTGATCATTGTATCAGAGCCTGAGAAATTTATTTACTATGTATTTTTGTTTTAATGGAACCAGGGGGCCTACTCCGAAGTGCAAAGTGCGAATGTTCGGATCGGACCGACACATGGCCGAACCGAAAATTATAGAAAAATGCGAAAAAAGTTCGGATCGGTTCAATTGGGTCGGGACCATAGTCAATATTCGAAAGAGTGTAGGAGTGTAGGATCGGAATCGACCGAACCAAATAGTAACTTCGTAGCAGGAAACGACCGAACGTTCGGCCGATACTACTTCGGAGTAGACCCCCAGATGTGGTCATCGTCGGCACGGGATTTTGTTTTCAAACTGGTCATATGTAAGTTTCCTCAATAGTACCTACATACAGAAGCCCTTATCGCCAATAAAATCAAAGATCAATGGGAAATAAACAATAAAAGACAGAGTCACATAGAATTTCTTACATGTATTGTTTATACAACTTTAAATCTTTACCCACGGGTTCCACTCCACCTAGCTGCCTATACATAACTAACTACATGTAAAAACTAGGAATATTCTATATTTCGTCAAAGTGAAGGTTAGGAAGATAGAGATTAATTTTGGTCATATTTTTGTTACATATTTTTAGCAAGAATCTAGTATGTTTATTTTGTTTCCTGATGACGTCTCAATATTACACAAAACATGCAATAACTGTATACGGTAGGGTGATATTTGAATTTACAATGTATCGCATGGATTAATCATGTACTCCATTCTGATATTTAGCGACAAATTCGACTAATTAGCGACAAATTTTTTGTGTTATCCAAAATTAAAATTCCTGATGGTGGCCCTGGCAGAGTCAGTGACACGTACTCCACAGCGTATACAGTTTGGACCTCGCATGCATACCTACAACGAAATAGTGCGACAGTTAACGAGGCATTGCTAGTCTGTGGCGTTGTATGGTACCTAGTACGCAAAATAGCTCGACCCACACAAAATTAAAATCACCAACCATCGCACGATTATTTAGTTGGAAGTGTTCGCCCACACTTAAAGTCGGCGCAGGGTTGCCAACAAGTTTTAGAAAAAATAAATTATTTCTGATTTTTAAGAGCACGGACTTATAAAAGACTTTTACTTAGTATTATTTTTAAAACAGCACGTTTTTCTACTTTTTGCGGAAAATAACAATATTTCGTTTTTTTTTAATTGTACGATCCAATTCAGAGTTCAAAGTGATGAGGAGCTTAGATAACATAAATTTCAATGGCGGCCTGTACGTTTCTCCCTTGCAATCATGACCGAAAATAGGGCCGTCTTAGCCAATAGGTTAAGCGCCCAGTACTGTAGAGCACTAAAGCACTGGAGAATGCAGGATGCAAGAGGGAGCGAAGCAAGCTCGAAATTTATAGCTACCCCGCCTCGAATAGGTTAGGATTTTGTCTAACCGTCCATACAGAAAATTTTAAAACCCATGGCTGGCTAAAGTTAGATTTTCTTATGACAGCCTCAACGCTGGCAGAAACTGGAGACTGAAAAAGGGCCCAGGGTTCGCGGGCCCTTAGGTACTTTCAGAGTGGCCAATGGAAAAGACTGCCCTGATCGAATGGGCAGAAATTAATTAAATTCAGAGTCAATATAAATAGAGTACTTTTTTTAGCATACTCTACTGCTTTTATAGATTATGACTACGCCAAATAGAATAGGTACACTGGCAACCCTAGTCGACGTGTCTGTCTCTTTTTCAACATAACACAACAACCCTTCAAATTTTAAATTCTCTGGAGCAAGATTGTATAATTTCATCAAGACATGTAAAATAATTTGTTCTATACTTAATTAAGTCATGAATGAGATCAGCAACACTAAGGGCCTGGCTGCACGCAGCATGTTGCAAATAACATGATTGTGATGTCCACACTTTAACAAAAACGGCAAATAACTTGCGCATGTAAGAAGCGTGTAGCCTGGCCGTAAGACATAACAAATTAAAGAAATGAATGCAGTGTTCGTTCATCGCGAACATAAATACAAGATAGAATATCCAAGCACAGGAAAAATGTTTTCAATATGCAACAAAAATGATGATGGATAGTTTTATCAATTGCTTTATTGCAAACAGTCATAGTAATCAATAGTCGGGCGCCATCAGACAGCGTACATTCATCTGTCTTGTGTCCTAAGCTCTTAACGTTCACTCTGATGTATAACCGTTTGTCTGATTAATGTTACTGGAAGAATTATAATTACATCACTTTAACGACAAATTGAATTACTATATTATATAGAACCTAAATAAACTATGATATAATATTTCCAGAAGACAATCATAGACATCGAGACAAAGTTACTCCTATATGAAAAAGGTTAATATTGAGGGAAAAATTAGAATATAACGCAATATTTAAATGAGTAGAGGTATTATTTTGACTTTAGAGAAATGAAGCAGAAATAACAATTCATGTATAAAAATATGTAAGTATCAAACTCTTCGTACGTAAGCTCTGGGAGAAAACGCTTAAAGATTGCCAGTGGGTATGCCAGGTTGTCCGCAAAGATCTTGATATCAAGTCAGACTTTTATCAGTCTTTGGAACCCTTGCATCTTGTCAATCTGCGACGCATGTCGTACCTAAACTAACTTGAAGTACAAATTCGGTAAATTAACCTAAATATAAGTATGGTTGTTTCCTGGCATCTATGTGACATAAGACAGGTAAAGAAAAAAATAAACTTCTGTGTAACGCTGAAGTAATTTATCATATCTTGATAAAAGTAGGTACCAGCAATGTGTCCAGATATTTTTACTGATGATACAGGATCGTAATTTGAGACGAACCTAAGCTAGGTACTTAAGGAGAAAGAGCCACGTTACGTTTACGTTTTTTGCAATTTGGAATTCATATTTGCTACGGTCGCGAATCATATTTTGATCAACATGCAACATGTCACTGACCAGCAAATTGCAACAAAAACGCAAGAAATTTTGAATTGCACAGACTACCTTATTGCACCTCCCTTAACTATTGCTTCTACAGAACACAATTTTTAAGAGATCACTTACTTTTCAATTAATTCAAAAGTAAAATAGGAGTGATTTCTATATTTAAAGTTTAAAATATATATATATTCTCTTCCTCCCGGTGTTTTTCTTTACTCCCGCCTTGAGACCCTCAGGGAAAATTAAGTCGGCGGAGTAATTGCGTAATGGCGTTCAGTTTGACAGTTCAACAACATTCATTGCGTTATTTATGTTGCTGAGCAGACAAATAATTCGAAGGTATGAAGCACTGGATTAGTAATATCATTCAAAATGATTCTGATTGTAAATAAACATAATATGTAAATGTTACGCAATTAGGTTGCAGATCTCAGTAACAAATACTGTATCTCCTGTATTATATTCATTAGTATTATACTTAAGCTTTTCTTTCACTCCAATGCTTCAATTGGCTATGCTTGATGCTTCATCTCAAATTAACACCCTAGACAATATGTCAGTAAGTGCAGGCGACGTATCGGAGAAACATTCATCGCAAGTTCATATTTTAGTTACATTACAGTAGCATTGTTGGCATTAACGCTAGCTGTTTAAAGTTATTTTTAAATAATCCTAACTAAAGAGATGTTCTGTTGCCCTCTCCAGCTCCCAGTCAAACGTAGACAGCGCAACTCTTGCTTGGTCTTCGTCAACGCCCATATCTAGTAAAACTTGAACTTTCTGATTGAACTCCCAGATGGCGGTTGGACCTCCAGCGTATGAGTTGGTCCAGTGCCTGGCAGTCAAGTTGAATAGTTGTATGTCTTCTCTGTACTGTTTTGCTACCACGGCGTCCTGTGGGTCGTTGGGCTCAGCCGCTGACAACAGTGCTTGTATGGACAGCAGGACTGTGCGGAGGGTAAGGGCAGCCGCCCATTGATCTTTGAGTATGTCCAGACATATGGCACCAGTTACGGATGATACATTGGGATGCCAAATCTTTGTCATAAAGCGAATCTGGAAACATAATGATCTCAAATCAGTTGGCCGCTTGCTGCAGTGGAACGCTTTAAAACTACGAATATTAACAGTCAAGGTTGTGTACATAGGGTGTAAAAAGACCCATCACAAAACCGTTATACATCAAACTAAGTGAGCAATAATAATTGCTGGGAAACTACTTTTGTTTTTGATGTGAAAAATCGGTATTTACGGTAGCGCACAATGTACTTAACACACGCAAAACGGGTGCGTGCAACGGTGCAGGGGACGTATACGTAAATACCCCCAATATTTATAGTTTAGTTATAACATTTAAAACAATTTTTTTGGAGTGAACATTTGTATTGAGAAAAGTGGTGCAAGTTAAAAGAACATTTTGTGGAGGGGCTCGAAATTTTAGTTTAAGAGTTATAGTCTACTTAAATTGGTAAGTCAATAGTATTACCTTCGGCGGATTGAATGGGTAAGTCTCTGGTACTTTTATCTCTAGAAGGAATGTTCCACCCTCGTACGGTGTGTCTGGTGGGCCGGCTATCTCGCCCTGAAGTTCTGTCCAGCTGTCGTTGACCAACTCTAACTTAATGCTACCGCCTGCGACCTGTAACAACCAAGTGTTGTCAAATTTAGTGAAAACTTGGAAATTGTGTGATAAATACAACATCTAGTTACACATAACCAAAAATGTGGTCGCTTTATGATAATGCGATTATGTTAATTCTAAAGCAGTGCATTGTCGCCCTTAAAGAAGAGTACCACCACACCTCTGTTCCATGCCTGTGGCGGTTTACCCTTGAGTATGACGGAATCGAATAGTTTCTGGAGGGGCTTAGAACGGGTTTTCCACCGGCCCTCAGGAGTTCGGCCGAAAATGTGATCTACTACTCTGAGATAAAATAGAAAATTTGTTTGCACATCATGAAACAAAAAGGTCTATTTTCAATTACAATAAGTTAATTGAAAGACAAATGCTGTATTGTTGTATCATGGTTCCTATTTAAATTAGCCTGGCGGAACCGATCAACTAAGTAACCGTCGCGATTTTTGACGAACTAGGAAGTGGTGTCAACACTCACAGATCGTACAACTATACACACCGTAAATAAAATGCAAATGCACTTGTGAAGCACATCGAATTAATATTTGAATCAAAGATAATAATAAATTGTCATTTGCAATGAATGGCTCCAGTACACAACGCAAGTCGGTCGCAGTTTAAATGTGTTCTTTCGTATGCATTTTTAACAAATTACTTAATCAAATTATGCTAATACACCGCATTATGCTTATACTTCAATACTATTCTATCTAAATAATGCTCTAAAGCACAATAGTTCTCTTACAAGTTTGTACTTGACTCACAAAGGCCTCCTCTAGCAGTATGCTTAAAATATACAAGGTCAAATTAAACAATTTGGTGAAATTTCACAGACATGATGTCGATATCTTAACACAATAAAACAATATACAAAAAACTTACTAAACCCAACATTTTAACTGACTACACTACCTGCAGCTATTGACCCCATAATAAGCTACTAGAAATTACGAGTATGAAAATTTATATTTTTCAATCAAGTTTTGATATCAATTTCCGTCAGTAAAGTTTCGCCAGCTACTTTAATTTGACCTTATATACTTATATATTTTTTTATAATTCGTTTAGAAAGAATTTATCTGAGAAATCTAATTCAAGACTTACAGACGGATTTGACAGACGGATTGGTTAATTTGGTCAAGCAAAATAACAACAACCAATTTGATTTGTCAAAAGCATGCAAATGCAACAATGAAAAACCCATGAATAGGACTAGCATAATAAAAACACAATTCAAACGGAGATGCACAGCCAATAAAGAGTTATTGTAGTCATTTGCTCGCTTACGGTCAAGGTTACTAATTGTGGTAAATTTATAGCTCAATGATAAAATATTTCTCCAATATACTTACAGAATAACTATATTTGGAATCATACACCTTAGTAGGTGTATGATTTGAAATATAGTTGTTGTTGTAAGATGCAATAGTTTGCATCTTTAAAAACAAAGAAGGCAAGTAGAAGTTGCATGTTGTGTGCCAAAAAACCTGACTCTGCATATTTTATTATTATAATGAATAAACACAGTCATGATGACTTCTAATGTATTTACTGTTCTGAGAAAACATATTTTAAGAGATTTTCAAGGCATTGACATATACTTGATGACATAGTATGATGAAAGTTTAGACCCAATCTTGAACTTTGAGTAAGTATTTTTTACTAGTGCAAGCTTTGTCTGATATTATTAATTTAACTAAGCTACTGTAGATATTACATTAGGTTAATCTTCATAATTATTATGACAATAATCAATAACTCGTTTATTTCTTAATAATGTTGATTTTGTTTTAAGTAACAAAACAGTTGTGTCAAAATTGACCTGAATAATTTGTTCCGCAGCTCTTTTGAGATCTTAGTAATATTTAAGATATTTTGTAGGTAAACTAATCATGATTTATTCAATGATTTAGATATGTCATGTGCTGATAAATGCCAAAACACAGCTCAATAAATTGGATATCTTGGATTTTTCTTAATGAAGATTAGCCCGTACTGACTCTGAGAACAATGACTTTCAACCATGTCGTGATTTACTGGCAAGTTCAACATTGTTTATTCAAATATCCGGTTTTGCTGATATCTCCAAACCAGCAGGAAAATCCATAACTAAGAGATTTTAAAGTATGTGTTGCCAGCAGATTAAATCATTTCCAAAGAAGATTACTGTGTGTCCATTAGCTGTTAATAAAACTATCAAACAACAATAAGCTAAACTAAAATTTTTCTATTACAATTTTTATTATAATGGTATTTTTAGGGTTCCTGTTACTAATTTAAGAAGAAGAGAGCAGTGGTTGCCCGGTGGTGACGGCCGCAACATACAAGCTGTAGGTTGAACCCAGATAGGCGTTTTGCTTTGTGTTAGTTATTCCATCACAACTGTTCTCAATATGGTGAAGGACAACATTGTGAGGGAACCAAAAATTCGAAGACATGTGACATCTGCCAACCCGCTCTGGGTCTGCTTGGTGTATTACGGCCCACTCCCTCTCACCGAGAGGAGGCTTGTGTCCACAGTGAGAACATTACAGGCTGATTAGAGTAGTAGTGTAGGCATTCAAAACCCAATACCACTCTCAGTATCTTATTATTATTTTTGTCATAAAATTAGACGGCCACTGTTAAAATGACAGACAAGTTTTATGTTTTATTTTATTTTTTTATGTACCAGACACTTATGTACTCTAATTTGAATAGATAAACTGAAAGCAAACATTGGACATTCATGGTAACATGACAAAGACAGCCAAGTCCGCCGAAAGACATCTACCCTTCGAAAAGCTTTCCCCAAGTATTACAACATCAAGCAGTTATCTGCTGCTGACATCCAATGGGTGCCTGTTTAAGTAGAAGTAGGCAAGGCATATTACTCACGGAACAGATGGCTGATAAGGTGGAAAGGTTCTGAAGCTGTGATGGCATATTGGAAGACATAGCCTTTGAAGGCCTACCACAAGTTTGATCAATGACCTTATGTAGGCCACAGGAATACGCTGGATTATCATGATTGTTATCGAAATACTATTAAAAACAAACAAGTTACAAAAATAGGTCTGGAAGATTAGCAATGCTAATTAGATTCAAATAGAATCAAGTTTTACTGAACTCAAGTATCATACAAAACCATCTGTTTTACACTACAGTGCTGTTCATTAACATACTGTTTTGCTTATAATCTCTCAATCGCAATAGCAACACTCAGTATGTATATGTAGGTCATAAAACATCATAAGTGGGTACTCAGAATACATACAGCAAAGCATTTTATCAAGATATTATTACATATTATAGTTCCCAAATTTTTCGTGAATCAACATGTTATTCATGAAATTAAAAAAAAATATGCCAACATTAGAGTGGTGATGGATAAGATAAACATATCACTATTATCCATTAAACATGCTGAATCATTCACACCACAACATTAAACAAACACAGCCAATCACAACAATATTGCACATTATAATAATGAGCGGAATTGTATTACTTTCGAGCGCACTTTGTACTCGCACAGATCGATGTTCTCTTAAAAATATGACATCTAACAAAAGTGCAAGTAACTGCTACCGTCGATCTGTTTTTATCTAAACACGTTATAGACATTGTAGTTTACTCACCTCTTCACTTTTCATGACCTCCTTGAATTCCCTTTTTATGCGTTTGGCTGCTATATTTGCCATTATTACAAATTTAAATAAGGTAATTTTATTCGAATAGATTGAGAACCGAGAACCAATATTGAAAGCAGGCAGGCAGGCAGGCAGAATGGCAGATTGGCAGATACCAATTTAGTGTTGCCAGGTGATGATTAAATTACCTTACTACATTCTCAGCTTGCCATTCTTTGGTAGAAAAGTAGTATAATTAATATTCTAGTATCTTGTCGATATAAAACTCAGTTTTATATCGACAATTAATTATTAATATATTTTCATTCATTCACACTAGTTTGAATTATAAAAAGCGCAGTCACAAGACATTCTCAGATCATTTTGCTGGTCTGTCTGCCCTGACCCTTAGTGCCAGAGATTATATTGTGAATTATATTATATTTTTTTATGAAATATCCGTGTCGGTCCCGGAGAAAGAATAGGACCACCCCATCTCGTCTCGTGGGTGTCGTAAGAGGCGACTATTTGACTTAGGGAGCTCCAGACCCAGTGCATACCATATAGCACCTTGGGTAACCCGCGTGATGGCGGGTAACCATCAACAATTGCATTCCCAAGGAGGGTTGGTGTCAGGCAGGCGGCCGACCGTAAAACTTTGCCAAAACTTTAAGCAACATGATAAGTAAAAATATGATGCGCGATAGGGCTAGGGCGTACCCCATAGGCGACGCGCAGGGGCAGCACCCGGCTCCTGTGGGAAGAGGACTAGGGTTGTTGCACCAACCCGGGCGGGGGCAACGTAAGAAGCGAGCCCGGGAAGTGAGATTGAGGTATGCAAGTTGGAATGTTGGGACGATGACCGGGAGAGCCAGAGAGTTAGCGGATGTATTAAAAAAAAGACGAATAAATGTGGCGTGTTTGCAAGAAACAAAATGGAAAGGAACGAAAGCGAGAGAAATCGGTGAAGGATACAAGTTTTTCTACTGTGGGAGTGACGGGAAAAGAAATGGCGTAGGAATAGTGTTAGACAGTAATTTGAAAGAAGGCGTGATGGAAGTAAAAAGAATAAATGATAGATTAATCGTTGTAAAAGTTATGTTAGAACATTTAATGCTGAATGTAATAAGTGTGTATGCACCGCAGGTGGGATGTGATGAAAGGGTGAAAGAGAAGTTTTGGGAGGACTTTGACATAGTTTTGATGAACATTCCGGTGCATGAAGAATTGATAGTTGGAGGTGATTTTAATGGACATGTGGGAAGAATGCGAGGGGTTTATGAAAGAGTGCATGGAGGGTGGGGATTCGGTAACGTAAATAACGAAGGAGAGATATTGCTTCAATCCGCTACCGCATTTGACCTGGTAGTAGCCAACACTTGGTTCCAGAAGAACGATGGACACCTAATTACGTACAAAAGTGGCAATCACAAGACGCAAATTGATTACTTTCTAGTACGACGCAAATACCTAAAGCATATCAAAGACTGCAAAGTGCTACCGGGAGAAGATCTAGTCTCACAGCACAGACTCCTAATTATGGAAATGGTTGTAGAAATCAAGCCCAATAAAAACAAAGAGCGACCGCCCCCCAAAATAAAATGGCATATGCTGGAGAAGAATGACTATGCAAAGACCTTTAAAGAGCGAGTGGTGGATAAAATGATAGATATGGGGGAGATGAATGATCGAAGTGTAAATGAATGCTGGAATGAAATAGCAGGGTATATTAGGAGTGCAGCGAAAGATATCTTGGGAGTGACGAAGGGAAAGGGTACGATAAATAAGGACACATGGTGGTGGTCGACAGAAATACAGAATATGTTGCAGGATAAGAAGAGAAAGTTCAAGGAATGGCAGAGTGTTGAAGATAAGAATGTTAGTTTGAAAACAGAAAAAAAGAGTGAGTATGATGCTATGAAGAAAAAAGCCAAGAAAGCTGTGGCCATAGCAAGAGCAAAAGCCCAAGACAAGCTTTATGACACACTGGATAATCCAACAGGTCAAAAAATTCTTTATCGGCTTGCTAGAGCTAGAGAGAGAAAGACGAGGGATATTTGTCAGATAAAGTGTATAAAGGATGAAACTGGAATAGTTCTTTCGGATGATGAGAAAATTAAGGATAGGTGGAAGAGTTATTTCGAAAGACTGATGAATGAGGAGAATGACTGGAGTGGTGTGCTTGGGAATAAACCAGTAAATGAGGGGTTAGTGAGAAGGATTAGTATGGATGAAGTGAGAATAGCAGTAAATGGGATGAAGAATGGTAAAGCAATAGGTCCGGATGGAATACCAGTTGAAGTATGGAAGCTATTACGGATAGATGGATGGACGTGGTTAGCTTTATTCTTCAATAAGTTGTTGCTGGAAGAAACCATCCCTGACGAATGGTGTAACAGTTCGCTGGTGCCCATCTTTAAAAACAAAGGTGATGTGCTGGAGTGCAACAACTATAGAGGAATAAAGCTAATGTCACATAGTATGAAGGCTTGGGAGAAAGTTATTGAAAGGCGACTGAGAGAAGAGAGTGAAATTTCGCAAAACCAATTCGGTTTTATGCCTGGTCGAGGAACAACAGATGCCATCTTTGCTATCCGCCAGCTGTGCGAGAAATACAGAAGTGCGCATAAGAACTTGCACATGGTATTTGTTGACCTCGAAAAAGCATACGACAGAGTGCCTCGTGAAGTTTTGTGGTGGGCGCTAAAGGAGAAAGGCGTGCCAGGGAAGTATGTGCAGTTGATTGGAGCGATGTACAGTCGATGTAGTACCCAAGTCCGGTCTACAGTGGGCACTACTGGCAGCTTCGATGTGGCTGTCGGCTTGCACCAGGGCTCAGCACTCAGTCCGTACCTCTTCGTGCTGATAATGGATGCTCTTACATCGGACATCCAAGAGGAGGCTCCCTGGTGTATGCTGTTCGCCGATGACATTGTGCTGGTGGCCGAGAGCGGCTCAGAGGTCCAGAGCAGATTAGAGAGGTGGTGGAAAAGACTCGAGACCGTGGGCCTGAGAGTAAGTCGGACCAAAACTGAGTATCTGTTTTGTGATTTTGGCGGTCTCTCCAGTCCTAGGCCCATGTCTCTCGCCGGAACGCCCTTATCGATCTGCTCCGACTTTCGGTACCTCGGGTCACTTGTCCAAGGAGATGGCGAAGTAGACCGAGACGTAACGCACCGGATCAACTCAGGATGGATGAAATGGCGACAGGTCACAGGAACAACTTGCGACCCACGGATGCCCCTCAAGTTAAAGGGGAAAATTTATAAGTCCGTGATAAGGCCTGTCGTACTTTATGGATCTGAATGCTGGGCTGTGAAGAAGACGGATGAAAAAAGATTGCATGCAGCGGAGATGAGAATGTTGAGATGGATGTGTGGAGTGACGAGAATGGATAAAGTAAGAAATGAGTATATAAGGGGAAGTTTGAAAGTGGCGCCAATGACAGAAAAGTTGAAAGGAAATCGTTTGGCTTGGTATGGGCATGTGATGAGAAGGGACGAAACGCATGTGACTAAAAGAGTGATGAATATACATGTTGATGGATGGAGAGGGAGAGGAAGGCCGAAGAAAAGGTGGATGGATTGTGTGAGGAATGATATGAAAGAGAAGGGAGTGAATGATAGCGTGACGGTTGACAGGGGAGAATGGAAGAAGAAAACGTGTTGCGCCGACCCCAAGTAACATGGGATAAGGGCAGGAAGATGATATTTTTATGAAAGTAATAAAATCCCTTTTAATTCATCTATGTTTATCTATCAGGAATGATTTGATATTTTTTAACGTAATTTTTAAGAGATATTATGACTATTGCATCTTCTTGTTTACTTCCGCTTTGAGAAGAGCCATTCATTCATTGTTTCTCACTCAGTCTCAATCTATGGTTGTTTTATTTTGGTTCGATGTTCATTCGCTTGAAAATTTGGCATAGACTATGCTTTCATCGGTCTTTACAAACGCACTTCAAAGGGCTTTATGCTATGGTCGATTAATTGGAGGTGTTATATTATTTTATTTCGTTGAGTGAAATTGCTATCCGTAGTATTATAACTGAACGTGAATGTAGAATGGTGCCTGTCGAACGTTCCCAGTCGTGAATGAGCTTTCTGTGTTAACTTAAACAAGTTATGGCCTGTGTTCTAAACAGTGTAAGGACGAAGTTATGTTAATTTACTCCCCATGTCACCGGGTTCCACCTATGTACCTGGCACTTGAAGGTGCGTAGCATGATGTATATACAATATTTGTTAAATTTAGTTTATTATGGAATTTAAATCTTGAAGCATTTCTGTTAGAATGCGAATACTTAAGGCCTTTGTTTCATTCAACACTTGCGCTAACATAAATAACTTGCGTTAGGGCTATGAAGGGCCCTCCTTGTACACGAATACATTCTCCTTTATGCTCGTTGATTGATATGCTGGCCTGTATGTAGCTCTAAACGATCTGTAAATATAGAATTCTGAATCTGTTGATTTTTTGGTGCTGACATTAATTTTATTTTACTTGTAGGGCACACGTATTCTTATGTTTTCGTAAACTTAATAATGGGGTCATTATCCGTATGGTACTTATTGAATGAACCAGTACTATTTTATTATGAATAACATTAATTTAACAATCGGGTATTTATTTTACTGACTCTATGATAAATAATTTCAAATATTCAGTGATGTAATTCTAAATACCCCAGAGTTGAACATTTTTTTTCGATGTATTTAGAAGCTCTATCCTATTGGTTAGAGTCACAATAATTTTCTAATTCTATGTAATACTAAACATACCAAATAACAGCCTAATATCTATCCTATTAGCTACATGTAAATGATGTTCTCCTCTTATACAGGGGAAAAATATTTTTTCATGGCTATTAATTAAAATATTTTAAATAAATGCATACAATATACAAAAAATTAAAAATTTAATTCAAATATTGAATCTAAAAAATACTGCTAAAAAAATACAAGAACATTGAAATTATAATGCCATAAACATTAAGGGGCTCATCTATAAATGTTGCCTAAAGAGTAATGATTAGCAACTGTTTAACCATACGTTTTTTATGTATAAATGTCTCTTACCTTTAAGCAATGTTTATGATTAAAGGTGTATATCATTATGGTACAATAAAGTCAGATGTATAAGGCTGAAAGACATCACCTGCAACAATGCTCGCAGGACAATGACTGGATGATGGCTATCACTGGACAGGCTCAGCCATCACATTGTTTTATACACTGACAGTGTTTCCTTCAAGTGGCTTCTGAGAAAATATAATAGTTGTTATGAAGCATAATATGAAAAAACCATGCTCATTAGTGCTATTAAAAAAAAAAAAAAACATGAGATTTTCTCTTAACTAGGAACTCCTCCGTAGATTGTGCAGGGGGCTACCGGATGGATATATATGGCATGTTTTTATGATACAGGACATACCTGATATATCAAATACTTAACTATATATTAGCTTAAAGGTTGTTGCTTATAAATGTAAGTAGGATCAATCGTAAAATGTGGACTGCAACTTATCACAGACAATTTCAGGGCTCTTACACCTAAATTCTTCATCAAAAATTGTTTTTCTTGGGACAGGCTACATCTTCAGTAATTTCTTGTTGAAAGAAGGTAAACGGTGAAACATTACACAGATACTGTGGAGACTGGTATTTACTTACAGTAGTTTTATAAGCAGTAACAGTCGGTGAAATTTATTGTATATCAATCACATTTAGCTCTTTCATTTTTTATTTATACTCTTCATTGATGAATGATACATAGGTAGGTAAACTAGCATGATATACAACAAAATATTTCCAATTAATCTAATGAACAAGACGATGCGGCGCGCGCGGTGTGGCGGCGGCGATGCTGAGTTTTAATTGTATGTGCATCTGTCTGTAACCTTCTAACACTAGAAGTTAAGTAAAATTGTTACTAACCCTATGGACTCCTGTCTGAAATAAAAGTTTTCTATTCTATTCTAATATCATAAAGCTAAAGAGTTTGTTAGAACACGCTTATCTCTGAACTACCTTTCTGTTTTGAAAAAATATTTTTGCATTTGATAGCCTAATTCTTGAGAAAGGCTACAACAATTACGAGCTGAGCAATAAAATAAGTCAGAAAGAACGCTAAGCGAAAACGAAGTAATAGCGCGGGCGGACGATGCGATGCGATGAGGCGCAGTGGGTCGAAGGAACAATAAATTTCACGCGGACGAATTTGCAGGCAAAGCTAGTTCCAGAAGTAGCAGAAGTAGTTATATATACCTATGCTCAATTCTTTGTAGTGCTACCTAGTTTAGAAGCTTATAACCATCCCAGTTGGAAATGTTTTCGAACTTGATGTTGATGCTGATTGTCATAGATATTTGAACGAACGGGTACTGAAAGCTCAACTTCCTGTGCGAGAAAAGTTGAAAGTCTCGATGTATAAATAGCCAGCTAATTTTATCACTGACAGTTTTTAAAGTTGGCTAAGATATTATATGCACAAGCACGACGGCATATCAAGCTATATCTACATCTCCAATACCAGCTGACCTTTCATGGTATCGAAAGATTATACAATGCATAAACATAGCATATTAAGCCTGTAATGTTCCCACTGTGGGACACCTGAGGTTAAAATCCACCACGCAGGCCCAGTGCGGGTTGGTGCATGTCACATGTCTTCGTATTTTTAGTTCTAGGATGTGCCGGTTACCTCACGATGCTTTCGTAAGCGAAAAAGAAAAAGCAGTCTTAATTAAATAAATTACACAAAGTGCTTGGGATCGCAACCTAATACTAAGTCACCACTGCTCTTTTTACTGCTACGAGTATACAATGCGAGAGAACGACATTTCCAGTATATTTCGATACTGGAAATGTCATGTCTGTACTTTGAGTAAGGGCTTTTATTCTGCAGTGGGAATGATATTATTCCCACTGCAGAATAAAAGCCCTTACTCAAAGTTTTGAGGGTTCAAAGGTGTTTGCAATGACAATTAGGCAAGGTTCAAACCTAACTTTCCATTCTTAAGGTTAGCTAAGATTACAAAGAGAAGGGAGACGATCGTTAACCCAGAGTAATTTACACTGCGTACAGTGAGTCATGGTATGTAATGCATTCTATACAAGATTGCTGTTTGCCCTGCACTTGTAATAAAATAATAAACGCGAACTTCGACGAATTCAAGATTCATTTTGAACAACGCTAATTACGTAGCGCTAGCCCGTTCGTACACGACGCGACTTACTAACGCGTTATTAACTACATAGTTTGTGATTGGTCGTATCGCGTACGGAGTTACGGACCGCCAATGAAATACTGCGGGTGCTCAAACTTGAAATTGCATAGTTACAGTAATGAAAATATTTTTCAAGTACCGACGTATCTGTTTTCGACGATAAGAACTCATCTGAATTAAAGTAACTGGTATCGACACAGTTAAAAACAAGTTAGTAGGTCTAGTTAACAAATGTAAAGAGGAATACAAACAACTGACATCAATTGCTTGTAATCAACTTTGTCGCGTAACATACTAGAATGCAGATCAACTTATTTGATAAGTGATGAAGACTGAAATCAAGCAACTCACGAGATGCTTTTTCAAGCAACTCGTGGGAGGCTTGTTCCCTGCTTAGTCTTTTTTGACCAAGCTCAAAGGACAATTTTTGTTGAACCTGTCTGTATAGAAGTGGTACCTATAGAACTACGGATACCTTGGTTCCTGTTAAGGAAAAACACAAGTAGAGCAAAAAATATTTATAAGGTTTACTGTGAAAAAAAAGTATGGGGGAGGAAAGAAGAATAATTTCTAAATAAAACTATACCAACACATTTTATAAATTACCAATAGTTTCAGAAAAACTGGAAAAAAGCATTACAACTAAAAATACGCGGTATCGGTAGTGTCGTAGATGATGGGCCTGAATTATGCTGTATTAAAGTCAGCCAGAACCCACCCTCCCTCCCTCTCACCGAGAGGAGGCCTGTGTTCCAGCAGTGGGAACATTATATGCCGATTGTACAGAACCCATCCTAATTATATTGAAAGTAAAAGGGGGAATAAATTATAACTTACCCGGTTTCGAATTCACAACTTAGTCAACGAAACGGGCCCCTTAACCACCAAGCCACCGCGACTTCGACCGAGCAACATGTCGGATTCGTTCAAAGATTCCCCAAAATAGTTCCAATATTTTATACACTGACCGCGGTAAACTTGAGGATCGATGGTTTTTAATCAAAACTTTTAAACTAAGCTTAATAAACGTGTATTTTATATTTAGTAACACTTAACTAATAATTAATTAACTAACTATACACAGATAGGCGCTATTATGCTATTATACTTTGTTTTAAAACTAGGCTAGGCACCATGGTCGCTTCCATTCATTTTAGAGCAAAGCTTTTTCCGTCGTAAAAATGAGCCTCAATAAGAAACTGTCTTCACTATGTTAATTCTAAAAGAGAACGTATAATTAATATTCTTCTTTGTGTTTTCCCGGTTGTGACGCTCGGGTCGCTTTTTGCTTTCTCGCTCGACCGAAGGGACTCGCTATTTTATTCTCGACTTATACTTTACAACCATTACGGCAAAACTATTAAGTGAGTTTAATGACATAAACTAGTGCTTGATTGCGATCCCGCCTGATGGAGGAAAGCAGTGATGCAATCGTTGATGGTAACGCGCACTAATTTATTATGTGCCTATTACTCTAGCCTTGAAGGCACTTAAATTATAATCGGACGTGAAGACCGCTGCAGGCAAATTGTTCCAGTCCTTCGATATACGCGGTATAAACGACGAGGCTAAACGCTTCGTCCGGATCGTAGCGGTGTCAACAAAGTAAGGGTGGAAACTCGCCGTACGACGGGTTGTCCGATGATGGAACGGTGAATGCGGAATTAAGTCGTGTAATTCCCGCGCACACTCTCCAGAATGCATCCTATAGAATACCGAAAGGCTGGCTACCCTACGCCTGTGCTCGAGGCTTTGTAGATTGGTCTTAACCAAATCTAGATCACCAATTAGCCTCTTCGCACGCCTTTCTACTGAGTCCAAAGCCGCTAGACAGCATTTTGCAGCACCATCCCATATGTGGCTGCAATACTCCACACACGATCGGACCTGCGCTTTTTATAACATTAGATGCTGTCCCGGTGTGAAGTACCGCGGGACCGTTGCAAGAACGCCAAGTTTCCTAGCAGCCATCTTGGCTTTGGACTCAATGAACCGCCCAAAGTTTAGGTTTGAGGAAATTTCAACTCCCAAGAGCTGAAGGCGGTCGGTGCACTCCAAGGATACATTCTGAAAAGCAGGAGCCAAGGTGAACGGGCTCCTTTTGGCGGTGCACAGACACGCTTGAGTTTTGGCGGCGTTGAATCCCACAAGGTTGGCTTCGCCCCACTTGGAGACTGCCTGACATTCGTACGCTCTACCATAGTCTCTCTTTCGGACCGGATTACTTCCTTACAAGCCCGAGCACTCGGCAGGTATCTCTCTACAACTGTGCTGTCATCTGCATACCCATAGATTCCGGGCATCAGCAGATCGTTGATATGCAGCAGGAAGAGAGTTGCAGAGAGAACAGACCCCTGAGGAACACCGCCATTAGTCGTCATGGGCTCCGATGAGCATCCGTCGACAATAACTCGGAGAGACCGTTTACTCAGGAAGTCTTTTACCCAGACAGTCAGACCAGGGAAAATGCCGTACACTGGAAGCTTACTCATAAGGCTAGCGTGCCATACCCTGTCGAAGGCGGCCTTCGAGACGTCTAAGGAGACGGCAATCGCTTCACCATTCCTCTCGAGGGCCTCGCCCCACAAGTGAGTGGCATACACTAGTAGGTCCCTAGTAGACCGATTGCGGCGAAACCCGTACTGTCGGTCACAGAGGAGATCGTTACCTTTCAGGTATGCCATGAGGCACGAGTTCAACACACGCTCCATAATCTTGCAGAGTATGGAGGTTATTGAAACCGGTCGATAGTTGCTAGGATCGGCAAGACTTCCTTTTTTGGGCACGGGCTGCACGTTGGCAAACTTCCAGGACTTGGGCACTATACCAGTCCCAAATGAGAGGCGATACAAGCGTGTCAATACAGGAGACAACTCGGGCGCACAAGCCTTGAGAACAATCGCTGATATACCATCTAGTCCACTAGCTTTATTCACGTCCAGACGACACAGTGCTCTCAGAACCTCCTTGTTCCTAATGCGAACCTCGTGCATCGACGTGAGGCAAATTCGGAGGAGTAGCACTGCCAGTATCAAGACGTGAATTTTGGGCAAAGAGTGAAGCAAAGAGACCTGCTTTCTCTCCCGCCGTATGAACCAGTGTTCCATCTGGTTTAACCAGTGGAGGCAGTGTGGCCCGACAGAAGTTCGCTTCGACCGATTTGGCTAGGGACCAAAAAGATCTGCTACCGGACGGCTGCACAGAGAGCTTTTTGCCAATATGGGTGATGCGGTCGAAGCGAGCCTTTTTTAAGGGCCTTTTTGTAGGACTTGGCAGCGTGGTTGAAGGCTGTCTTCTTATAGCTCCGGAGCTTTGCGGTCACGAGCGTCAGCGCAGTTGAGAAACGCCGAGTAAGCACTCGGCGTTTCTCAACTGGGCTAATGATAATGCCAACATACACACAGCGTGCTCACGCTGTGTGTATGTTGGCATTATCATTAGCCCAGTTGGCATTATCAATATTTAAAAATAAAATATTGCAAAGCCTTTTTCACGTTCAGTTCATTATATTATGGGCCCTCAGGCATTCAATAGCTGATCTTAGCCCTGTATCATAAAACGTCCCTAAGCCATCGCTTTATAAATAGAAAAAGTCGAGTTTTACCACTTATTCACCGATCATCTCGATTTTCATTCATTATGCTGCTGCTCTCAATGCTGACAAGCATACGAGTACTCTTCTGACCAGGAGCAATGAATAGGAATACTAGGGTTAAAAACTGCCGGGTTTGCTAAGGTAAATATTTCACTAAAAAAAAGCATAGTTGACTAAGTAAAAAGACTGCCATCCATATTATTAAATACTGGTATTCAGCTGCATCCGGTTAGACTGGAAGCCGACCCCAACATAGTTGGGATGATCATTAAGGCAATTTCTCATAAGTAATCCGCGAAAAACGTAAAATAATTTAAATATGGCGGGATACCTTGGAGCATCTTTTAACTGCGTGTCTTCCCGGTCCGATGATTTGATTAGTATTGGACTGACCGCGGTATACAAAGCAGAAATAATTGGAAACCAGTGATTTATCCTGAGATTTCGTTTCGACCTATAGTGAGTGTCCAGCCGGCTGTGACAAAGCGTCAGAAATTTCGGTTTCAGACTTCAATGTCGTGAGAAAAGTTTTGAGTATGAATGTCGATGGCTATAAGAGTAGGGGAAGACCAAAGAAACGACGTGAATGATGATATGGTTAGAAAGGGAGTGACTACTAAGATGTCGACTAATAGAAAAGTATGGAAGAAAAATACATGTGTCGCCGACCCCAAATAAAATAAGAGAATGATGATTTAAATGTCGAAAGTAGTCGTCTTGGCTTAACTTTGCTACATAAGTTCAAACCATGTTCCTAACTTTTTATCGTATTTGATGTCTTAATATGATCCTGGCGTCTTTATACCACATGTATTAGGAAGCCAACAATTTTATCCACTGATATTTACGATATTTCTTTTTGATATTTATTTATTTACTGTTTGGTGGATGCAAGATGCAATTGCATCAGACCCTGTAAATCTCAATGGATAATGTTTACAGATCGACACTAAGCTAATACATTTGTGGGTATATGTTATTCAATTAGATGAGACGGTGGTCTAGATTTTTTTTTAAAAGTTTACAGAAGATTGGATTCAATTGGACCACTATTTTCATCTAATCGGACATCGTCTTTCAATGTTAACTCTGTGGTTAAAGTGCTCAGAACTGGAATTAATTTTAAACGTGCTTGGGCCCTGTTCTAGCGTTCTCCTTAGTTGGTCACATTCAGAGTCAATTTGTTTTCAATAAACTGCTAATTGTAAGACGCGTCCCCGTGTTAGTATCATAACAAAACCAGTAACCATTTAGTAATAGTTAGTTGGATTACCAGTAACTGTATCATAATAAGTCGATCCCGTAGTCTATACCACAGGAACCGTGCATTTTTTCGAGATAAAAAGTAGCATGTGTCCTGTGGATTAGTTTTTCCTGCCTTACAAACAAACAAGCAAGCATTTTTACCTCTTTATAATATTAGTATGGAAGTAAGTATACATATAATATATTATTCTAATAAATCTTGTTTACCTTGCTTCATCCTACTCAACATACAGACGACGGCCGGCAGTTGCATGTCCCAAGAAAACTCTTTTATCTTTCGAATACTTTATCCTACTTCGTTAAAAGTTGCAAACTTTCGCTAAATCTACTTTAATCCGATTCGACCATCTTTAATCTTCATCTATCCTTCTTTATTTATCTGTTGATTTGTAGGGATCCGTACCCAAAGGTTGCATTATTACTAAGCCTCGCTGTCTGGCCGTCTAGGTCTGTCGGTCCGTCCATTCGTGCGTCCATCCGTCCGTCCATCCGTCCTTTCGTCCGTCTGTCGTGTCAGCGGGTTGTATCTCGTGAACCGTAATAGGTAGGCAGTTGAAATTCTCACAGATTGATTATTTCTATTGCCGCTGTAAGTTACATCAAATAAGAAAAATTAAAGGGGGTCCACAAGAAAGGTGTTTGTTTTGGAGTTCTTTCCTTTGTGGTACAGAACCCTTCGTGTGCGAGTCCGACTCTCAACTTGGCCGCTTTTTTACGCAAACGAACAAACCTCGTGAAATTAATTAGTTCATTAAATGTCTATTTACATCCATTTGTTATTTCATGAAAAAAAAAATTAAAATTGTAAATAGATGAGTATATTAATCTGAGCTAGTTTACCCTAATACTCTTGAATTTATATTTAAGGTACTTTTTACCAAAGACTGTTCGGGTCGGGAATTCTTTTGATAAGTGTACTTGAATGTAGCGCAAATACTCTACTATAGAGAGTTACAAAATAGACTTTGTAACTTTCAAATGGTAGCTAAGGATTTATAAAAGCCTTTAAAATTTATTTAAACAGTACGTTACTCAGCTAGAAAGCCAATTGAGTTACTTGAAATATCCGATATCGGTGATTGGGGAAGCCGGAATTAAGCCAGTCAGCCAGTCAAGAAGAAATCAAGATAGATTCCGCTGTAGAACAATTAATTTTCTTTTTGTTTAATGTTCTTTACTTTTTTTTGTGATAGATTTTTTTGTTTTAATTGATATAGCCAATTGCATTAGTTAAAGTATAATTCTTAATATTATTTTGGAAAACTCCTAAAAATCGAATGTTTAAAACAGACGTTATCCTTGCCATGGAACGATCGATGATCATTAAATGTAATTGACTGCATGGTTGGCGCAGTGGTTAAGGGATTGACTGCTGCGCTGCGTGTCGCGTGTTCGATTCCCGCGCGGAACAAATATTTGTATGATCTACAAGTAGTTGTTCCTGGTCTGGCTGTTTGTGTATGTGAGTTTAAATGTTTGTAAACGCACCCACGATACAGGAGAAATTCCTAGTGTGGGGCAACATTTTTTTAAAAATAAGATGTATTTTTCGTAATCGTATATTCCGGACTTTATTTAATAACTAGCTGTGCCCGCGACTTTGTTCGCGTGCATGTCGGATTTCATGGGTTTTAAATTTTTGTGCGGGACCCTAATATTATAAAATAAAAGTAGCCTAAGTTACTCCTTATAACGTTAGCTATCTGCCAAAGAAAGTCCAGTCAAAATCAGTCTAGCCATTTCGGAGTTTAGTCAGACAAAGAATTTTAAAATAGTTTTTTTGTTATATAATATAAGTATCGTACATACAAACAGACACAATTTTATTTTATTGTATAGATTCGCTGGAGACGTCTCTGTTCTCCTGCTGTATTTCGTTATCAAAGCTGATTAGAAAATCAAAAACTTGAATTGCGGTGACAATTTTTTGCTACCCTAATTATCCCTCACTGAGACGTCAAAGTCAAAGCAGACTTAAAAAAACAAAAGGGGTGTGCTGTCTTTTTAACTTGTCCTGTTTATTAAATCCGTACGACTGTTCCCTTTGAGGTTCTATGTCAACAAAACCCTAGGAGTTTTATTTTATGCTTTAGCTGGAACTCCATTTACTAAATTAAAGTCAGATCGCCACAAAAGCCACAAACAGCCATGCAAATAATGCAACGCTACAATGCAACATTTATTAAACTATATACCTACACACAAGTTACAGAAATGCAATGAGTCATGTCGTATGTGATAAAAGATTAGTGGAGTACTTTTAGACGAAGTTCTGCGATTCTGTCGCTGTATGCACAATAGAGGTCTTTGAACGATACAACTGCATGCTGTGGCTTTAAGCGCGCTCTCAAACTGTTGGTATCGTCGGCATACTGAATTATAAGGCTTAGCTCACACACGACGTGCACTAAACGCGCAACTTTATTTGCTGTCTAATTAGCTCGATAAGGGATTGATATAGCATATTGATTGATGAATCCATTGCTTCGTGTTCGAAAAATTTTACTGCTCAACAACGTAAATAACTCAATGAATGTTGTTGAACTGTCACAATGAAAGCCATTGCTACTAATAATGTGTTACGCAATTACCCCGCTGTTTATTTACTGGTTAATAAATAACCAGTTATTAACAGATTTATATACATTTCTTCGCCTTCGTTGAACTAGATTTACATCATCACGAGGTCGACAGGAATCGCGCGGTTACTTGGCTTTATTAGGATTTCATGTGCACAGTAATCACTAATCACACATACAAAGGTTCTTTAAGGCCGCTTGTTATTAAAGTCTTCAAATCAAAATTGAAAGCAAATCAACAGTAACTACAATAAATGTCTTATTATTTCATTATCTTACTCGTTTCTAAAGATGGAACTAAGGGACGTTTCAGGTAGGTGCCACTCGACTACTTGAGACAAGTTTAATAGATATCAATAATGGCTCAACAGAGGAAACTTGAAAAATAATGGTTTTCTCAATCCTATTTCTAGTGGTCGGTATTGAACGGGTCACTGGCAGCATCTAAGCTGGTATTTCCTTTTCCTGTAGTGTAGGGTCAAACATCATCTGCCTAGCCTTTTCCCAACAATGTTGGGGTCGGCTTCCAGTCTAACCGGATGCAGCTGAATACCAGTATTTTACATGGAGCGACTGCCTATCTGACCTCTACAACCCAGTGACTGGGGAATACGATAGTGTAGGTGTAGGATACGTGTAGGGTAAAACAAACAGTAATAATGAAAGTGCATTGAAAGAATTGCTGTGCCCGACAGGGTCTATAGTTGATAAAACTTGTACCCTATCAACAACTATAGTACGGAATGCAATAAAGAATGAAAATTGACAATCAACTGAAATTATCAGAAGCATGCCTCTTTTTTGTGTTGGGATATAGTCAAATGACTTTTCCCGCTCTGGGCGGAGCGGGAGGGCGTGTTAGACTTTTACTGACTAAAACCCACCCGTGTTCCTTCAGTTGCCTGTGCCAGGGGTCACGGTATCTCTTTTGAACAACCCGCGGCGATCAGAAGCATGCCTCGCACAGTTATCTCTGCCAAAATATCCACATCCATCTAAAACTTAGGTGCTGGGCACTTGTTGGTGTAGCTTCCTCCACTCATCTCTTATTATTATTACTGTTGCCTTGCCTTCAGTTGGTATATTATGTATTTTCTCCTTGATTATCCTCATTGCCTCTATTTTCTCTTCTACAAGCATGGCATAATCAGCCTTTAATATTCACGGTGTTGGGACACAGGCCTCTTCTCTTCGAGATGGGGTGGCTTATGATCTACCAAGCGGGTCCAGTTCGGGTTGGTAGATGTGACATGTCTTCGAATGATAAAGTTGTTCATAGTGTCGAGTACCTACAATGACCCATTTTCAAGTTTTAAGTTGCTTCAATTACATATTGAATAATGGTGGTAATAAAATGATCGTCTGCTTTTCACTATGTGGCCCTTTTTGTTTTCTTGACCAAGACACTTTTTCCATTCATCGCTTACACCACATTTTAAATGCTTCAATAGTCTATATCGGTTTATTTTTTAACCAACGTCAAAGAAGGAGGAGGGTCTCAATGTTGATATATTCTTTTTATGCGTGTTCAGGTTATAACTCCTTCATACATTTGCGGATTTGCAAAATTCTTTCTTTAATGGATAAGGTATGCCTCAGACGTGGTTTGCCTCTTTGCTTGCTTAGTTTTTGAGTTAGCTTCAATAACACTTTTTTATTTCCACTTAGTTTATATTGATGATGTTTTAATAACGGCCTGTCACATTTACATAGCAAGTAGTGTTAAATTAATTTGTGTGAGGTAGGTACAAATAAAAAGTGAAAAATAAAAACTTGAAAAAAAAAAACAACAGACTTCCAAAATAAACACTACAGAGTCATAAATAATTTCGGAAGTCGGTGTCAAAATACGAAAATGCGGGAACCAACGATATCGACTTCCGAAATTAAAGTTATTTTAAACTTTGTAGTGTTTTTTTTTGGAAGTCTGATGTTTTTTTTTATGTTGTTTGTATTAACATAAAATAAAATACAATAGACTTCATCCAACAGAAACATTCTGGAGTAAAAAACAAGTGAATTGTAGCACGATTTGGATCTGCGCGATATCAAAATAAACGGTGCAACTATCCTGCGCAAACTTTTTCGCGAAACGCTCGCTGAACGCTTCTTAAACGAAATTAGTTTGCCCGGCAAATGAGGTAATAGTCGACCATTACCTCGTTCACTGAGCAAACGAATTTTGCGATTTGTTGACCTTATTAGCACTTTCGGTTAATTTGTTGATGTTAGAGAAGAATCCTCTGAGCAGTTGTTCTGAGAGTTTCAAATCGAAAAATATGGCATTTAGCACACTAGTTATTGGTTCCGCTGAAAGGCTTACTATTCAAGTAGGTATTTGATCATCCATTTTATTTTAATGTCAACTATACATCCTGTATGTTATAGTTGATATTAAAATAAAATGGATGTGTGAATGTCATCCATTTTATTTTAATATCTACCATACATCCCTGTATGTTATAGCTGATATTAAAATAAAATGGATGTGAATCATTGAGATGGTCAGTATAGAAAATTCTGAAATTATTAGATTATTGCATGTACTGAATGTACAGCTAGACAAACTTAATCGATTTTAAAGTTAAGAAAAATTGCATCCGTGTTTATTCTCATGACATATAAACAACAAAAACTTCAGGGCCATATGTTGCCATACTCGTAACCGAAATGTTTAAGATAAGTAACATCTATCCGTAACTAAGCTCGGGGAACTTATCGGTCACTTGTTGTTTTGCTTTACGCAGCGACTCCGTGTTACTTAGCATTACCAGAGTTGTGCTTTTTAAGGTAGAAAATGCGCTAGGCAGTGAGAAGTTATAGGCTATCTAGTGTCCCGCGCTGTCCTGTACGTCTGATTGGCTAGCTAGGCAGTCGGGTCTCGGCCGTTGGATGGGCTACTGCGCCCGGCTGCACATTGTGTGTTACCTGCTTTAATATAAATGGTACGTCGGTGCTTTTTTACTTTCGCTGTTGTATTTTATATTGGTTTATTTGAATGTAAATGGCCTGTGAAGCTTGATGTTAGTTTGTAATCGTTTTTCTTGCTCGAGGTGTTGTTTATTATTTTGTATGTGACCTACACACACTGCGTTAATTCGATATAGTATTAGCAACAAACTCCGTTAATATTTTATATCTTTAATGACGCTTGTTTGGATAACAATAGCCTTCATAAGGTGGTTCCACGAAAACAGCATGACTTTTAGCCTTTTGCATGTTCGTTTACTAAAGGTTGCCAATTATTTACGTTAGTTTATATTAGATATTTCTTTTGTTTAAGTAATTAGAAATCATATATATTTTTTTATTAATAATAAAAATCATCTTTATTGCTAGAAGAATGGGTACTTACAGTAAATCTCCTTAAAAACAAATTTGGTCTTATCTAATTTGCACTTACGTGTCAAAAGACTGATTTGGTCCTCGTACTAGGATGACTGTATCACGTTCATGCCATAGTATATGTGTGTGTATATAAATGTGCTTCATGAATGTAGAGAGGACACTATTGTAAGCCACGGTATTATTTATATTGTTACGTACAAACTGTGTTTAATATTATTTATGCAAAAGTATTAAGCAGCATAACCTGCGTGTTTACTTCATGGTCGGTAATAAACTGAATTTCCATAAGGTCTGAAAGTTGACATAAATCTTATTGTTTTTATTTCTCTTTGCATGTAATAACAATTACCTTAAAGCTTTATTTGTTATTTATTTTATAATGTAACTCGATAATTTTGTTGTCCGTATTTATTGAAATAATCTGAGAACCGACTGGTTAAGGAGCTATTGTATTGTAAATTTTTATTTGTTGCACTTTACCTATTCGCGTTATGTGTTAGAAGAACTTTGAATACCTCACGGTCTGTCCCGTTCTTTATTAAACACGTATAAATATTATGACATCTTTTGCATGCGTTTCATTTCGCGCGCTGCAGTTTTTAGCGGTTTTATGTACGTAAAATAAAAGTAGTTCCCAGCAATTATTTTTGCTTAATGTTAATTCGTTTGATCTACAGAATGCGTAAATTTTTGGCTTTTCTACACTCTGTATACAAGTTCGTAGTTTAAGTAGTTATTACTTGTCTTGTTGTTGGATGCTGGAGTAAAAGTTACTATTCAAATACACACAACGAAAACAGACCACTAAACTTCAGGAAATATATTCTGAAGACTAGACGTTCGTTATTAAATAAAAATCCGTGGGTTTGCAAATAAATTTCCTTTTCAATACTGAAGTCGGGAAATCCATCAGACGTCGAAGAAGGTACCAGAATAAGTACTTGCGGTGCTCTCCGTCGTTTATCTCCTTACATTTTGGAATCATTTCCTTCGTCACTACCGGCGCCGCTCGCCGCGTCCCGCCTCTCCCGTTCTCGGTCCCTACGTTCCGACGCCACTCCACCTAAGTATTTATCGATATTTATTATAACCGTAAACATATTTTATACATGCAATGCGACTATCACGTTTTGATGGCTACTTCAGAATGTGCATTGCCCTTAGCGACACTACAGACCTTGACACACGACGCTACATCTAAATGACATTCGCTATTGTTAGACAGCCCCAGACATTCTTTTGTTTCAAAGCTGAAGGGGCCTTACAGACGAGTGTCTAACATGTAAGAATTGAAGCTTTGTCTGAAACGAAAATCTACCTAAAGATAGAAACCTCCAGTATTTTTCTCGTTATCTTTAACTTCGAATAATAACCTTCCGGCCGCTGTCTCCACTGAAAGCTTAACTTAGCCATGATAACTGATAGTTCTATTTCCATTCTAATTGACTGTTAAGTCGGGGCTTCTCAATATGAAAAGGTCTCGATAAAATTGCGTCTCATGATGTGCTCTTATTTGCATTTACGACTGCTATCGCAGACGGTCTTGATTTGTTTCGTTTAATTTCAGGAGCACAACACGTGGAACTATGAACCATGGGGTGTCTTATGTAATAATTGTTTGCTTTGTTGCAGATTTGTGGCGTCGGTAGAATGGTGAAGTGAGTGCGGCGCGATGGTGCTGTGTGTGGTAGCTCTGCTGATGCTCGGCGGGGCCGCACCGCTGCACGCTCTCGACATATGTGAGTACCGTACTCTTTACATCATCTCTGACATAGCGCTGTGACTATACTTTTTATGTATTCTTTTGTTTTTTTTTTTAAATCAGCCATTCAATAATAATAAACCGTATAAAAGAATCCACCCCAATTACTAGCCAACGCAAAAACTATAAACACACCACACCTTCCCGATCGCAAAATTAGCGGATGACATAACATGTTAATGGTATATAACATAGCTGTTGGCATGTATATGTAAGTACACATTATAAAAGGGTAATGCCGACCTTTTCATTCGCCTTGACCGAAAATGACGTGCAGAGCTAGACAAAAACCATTCGTGTCGCGCTGATGTAATTATACAAAACGGCATTGTACTTAAAGCTATTATAACTAAGTAATAAACTACAAAAACGGGCGTCTGACGCCGAGAAATAGGTATGTGCTTGATATGGTTAGCGAACTCTGGTATACATGTATGTATGTCAAAGCTATGCTTAGAATATCGGTATTTTAAGGGGGAATGCAGGCGGCGGTGCACCTGATTAAATATGATATTGCAGATATTTTACGGTGCTGCTAAAGAATTTTTAGCTTTATTGGTATCTATCGCACAACAAAGCTTAAGGTACTTAAATTGAAAAATACTTCTTTATAACAAGTATTTTTGCGCGAAATCCTAATAATTTTTTCTAAATAAATAAAAGTAGCCTTAGTTACTCCTTATAACATCAGCTAGCCGGAACAAACAGACAGACGAAAAAATGTTAAAAAACATTTTTTTGTTAAGTACCCTTTATGCTTTCATATGCATTTAGTAAAAAGCTGAAGGCCAATTCTCGTAATTTAAAACGTTCAAAATCTAGTCGCAGTCTCATCTCAGCGACTAACAAATGTCAAAAACTTGTCAAAATTTAGGGAAATTAGAGGTTTTCTCGACAGATTGAGACTGAGATCAGACTGTGAACGTTCTTAAAATTAATAGAATTGCCCTCTGTTATTTTGACGTCACAAACAGACACTTCATTTTTATTTATCTGTATAGATGTCTTCTCTTTAAAGTCTGTTGGACAGTGCATAGCGACACTATCCAGTGCAAGCATGTAACTTTGCCGCACTTAAAGTCGAGATTATACACTTGTAGCGAAGGTTACTTTGACCGTATAGCCCTCTAACATTGACTTTGAATATTTCACTTTGTCGGCGAGAGCAGCCTTCCTGAAACACGTAGTCAACATGCCTCCGTTTATTGAGAAGTCAGATCGATAGATTGGATGGATGAGATACAAAGGCAGCATGTGCAAAGGACAGGTAATTTTCGAGATAGCTCCGATAGTTCACAGTGCATTCAACGTATACCTAGCTGTAATAATATATTACATATTATGTATCTGGCGCAAACCTGTATCTCCAGCTAATACAACATTGCTTTGATTACAAGATCCGTAGCAGTTTGTTAAAGAGGTTGTTTGAATGTAGTAAAAGTTTAATTCATATCTCCTTCAAGAATTTAGTTTGTTTGTTAGTTAAATGAATTCGGGATAGCGTCCTTCCTGCATTACATTAATTAAATTCATATTCAAACGTTTTCTCTCCCTTTCATGTTTAATAAAGCCAGGTTTTAGTCTCAGTCTTAGCTTTAACTGGAAACATTTATAAATACTTTCGTGGAAATTTTTATCCAGCTCGTAACTTAAGCTAGATTCTTTTCGGAAAACGAGCAGCCTTCGCTGAAACTTTCAGAAAACATGGAGTGCCTCGAGTTAACTGGGCGTACCTACCTACCGGAGTACGAACTATATCGTTGAAACAATGACGATATCGATTTAACAGTTACTAATAGTTGAGACAGACATATTTTCTGGAACTTTCAAGGCTACATAAAAAACATACCAAGACTGAAGTGCTAATATAAACATTATAATAATATTAGGCTCTAATAGTCATTACAGTAATGTGCAAACCACATGTTGAACTGAAAAATAAATTTGTATTTTTGATAATGACTCAATAAGGGGCTTGTGGCTAAGTAAAAACAGCCGCATGGAGCGATCGAGCAGGTTAAGCTACGCTTGTCGCGATTGCTTAGTGGATGGGTGACTTTACATATCAAGACTATTCAAGACCCATCCGTGCCTCGGAAAGCATGTTAAACCGTTGGTCCCGGCTGTCATTCGTGGATCTTTGGCAGTCGTTACGGGTCGTCAGTATCTCGAAAGTCCGAAAACCAGACTCACCAAGGCGTATCGTATTACTCAGTAACTGGCTTGTGGTGGTCAGATAGGCATTCGCTTCTTTAAAAATCCTGGTATTCAGCTGCACGCGGTGAGACTGGAAACCGAACCCAACAGAGTTGGAAAAAGGCTAGACTAGACAGATTGATTAAGTTATACTCGTAAGAACTTTAAATACTATCTGTAAAACTGCGAGAATAGGGTAGTTGCCTGGGCAAAAAAAAAAAAAAATTTTTTTTTAGTCCGTCAGTTAGATTATCGAAAAATAATGGACACGTATTTTTTCTTTTGTCAATCAAACAAAAAATTACAAAGATAAAGCTCGTCAAAATTTGGGAGTGGGGGGGTGACGTCATTTGCTTGCAAAAGTGTCGCAAGCAAGTGACGTCACGCGGAACTTTAACGGGCGATATCTTCATCATTTTTTTAAAAATATAATTGACAAAAGAAAAAATACGCGTTCAATATTTTTTGACAATCTAACTGACGGACTAATTCGATTTTTTTTAGGAAAATAGGCAAATGTTATGTTATTCTTAAACGTCATATAACTATAAAATAGTATTCTATGATATAACACAAATGGCTTCAAACATGTTTTAACCATTGTATTAGCTATATCATTTATAAACTAAAACGCTGAATAAAAATCGGCTAACTAGCAGTATTAGCATGTATTTCTTAAGATATTGGGAAATTCATTCAGCAAACAAATTAAATAAAAACTGTACTTAATTGAAAACCAACCGCCGGAAAAATGGTTCCAATTTATTATTAGAACTCCGCGAAGCTTACGCGTCTTTGTTCATCGTGAAAAATAGAAATCGAGTCCTCGTAATTACCATTTAAGTAATACCTAGGAGGTACTGAGGTAGGCATAATACGAGCAAACTGTTTGGAAGAGTACTAACAAAAGTTTTCACTTGGTCACCACACGATGGGAAATTGGGAAATTTCAGTTGCTTTATAATGGTTCTTGTAGTCACGTTTGCGTTATTACGGCCATGAAAAACTCTGAAGGTTGAAAAGCACATACAGGGTCAAATTACATTCGCTAGCGAAACTCCACAGATGTAATAAAATAAAAAATAAATTAATTTGACGATTATTATTTATTAGTCACCGACCGCAGTTGGTGTAGTCACTACAAATATCAGTTTAAAAATCAGCTTTTTATTGTGTAAACTTAACAGACGTAATGGGTATCGATATCTCAACACGTCAAAACTAAAGAAAATAGAATTTCTCAACTCATACTTTAAGTAACAAAACTTGCAGCGGTCCTTGAAACTCTAAAAAAAAACATCAAATCTTTTATGTTTATCTATAGTGTTTAGATATCGATACCGATTACGGCTGCAGAGTTTCGCTAGCTAATTTAATTTGAGCCTCTATAATTGGGATTTCGCTGTGCTTTTATATCTCTGCATCGACATTTTTTTTTTAAAGCGGCCATCTTTACTGTTGATTGAATGGAACAGTGCTTATCCACCCACTCATCTCTGAATTCTGAAGCCATTGACAACGCTGCCTTTATTCTTTTATATCCTTTTCAAAATGAGATCGGAAACAAGGTTGAAATTCACTGCTGAAGATGGCCACTATAAAGAGACTTCGTGCGTTTTTTTGGCTAACTTTTAATACAATAAACGAAATAAAGTTGTCAAAAAATGCGTGCTTGAAATAACATAAAGAAACACACTTCTCTCTGTTATCTGTGTAAACAAATAGTTTACGAAACAACGCCGTCTTAGTATCAGCCCATTTGGTCTAAGGGACATTATTATGACCATATCACACAACTATAAAAAGTTATAGTGGCAAGTCCCCCGTCGATGTCTGTGCATGGACCGCCTTAATATTTAATTAGAAAGTTCTCTGCTCCCAGAGCAACGGGGACGCCGTGGCTCGGTGAACTTGTACGAAGAATTATAAATTCCACCAGTCGCTTTTAGCGTCGTTATATTTCAAAATTTCAATTGAACCAAAACTTCTATGTGGGATCGTTAATGAAAACACTAATTTTATTACGGACTTATTCAAAACACTAACATTTGAGAGAGATCTCCTGCTTTCAGTTAGTTAACGGTGAAGAACTACTGAACTTTCGTTATTACAAGAATTCCTTTCAATAAAACGGAAGCGAAGTAGACGTTTCACTAGACTGCTTTGATATTTTACCTTTTTTGTCGGGTTTTCGGATTCCGTAGATAAAGAAGGAATTTTGTTTTAATACTATCATTGCTCTATGGTGCTGTCCCGCAATGAACAGGGTTTCTTGAAATGCGACGTAACCCGTGTTGTGATAGTGTGTCGAGTGACGCTGATGACCCATATTACACACAAACTGCGGATTTTAAACATTGTATAATATATTCATCTGCCTAGCCTTTTCCCAACATGTTGGGGTTGGCTTCCAGTCTAACCGGATGCAGCTGAATACCAGCATTTTACATTTAGCGACTGCCTATCTGACCTCCACAACCCAGTTACTGGGTAATACGATACCCCTTGGTAAGACTGGTTGTATAATACTCGTAAAATATTTAAAATACGCAATTCTAATACAAATTGTATCGGATTTTTTAACTGACGGTAGACTTTATACCCACGCGAAACCATTAAAAAAAAAGCCTAAGTATCACAAACGTTAAGAAAACACGAAAGACTGACTACATTTGACCGATTTTCTAATTAAATGTGATGTTTTTACTAATATATTAACTAAAGTAACGACGTAAAAATTTTTAAATTGGCTTCCTTTTAAACAGTCCTATTAATCTTACTTTGTGAGGTGTACTTTTACGTTCGTTTTTTATTCAGCAATGCCGGTTGTACTGTTGGACTTAACAATAATTACTTCCACTAGTCTACTTCAGTTTAAACGGGTGCGTTTAAATATTTCTATATATTTTCCACGTATTGGATGTCGATACACCGCAATTATGGAATTATTCCCTGTTGCGTAGGAAATTAAATAATTAAGCTATAATAAATGTTCTGTAATTACACTACATACATACAAAATTATACATGTAGATAAGGCAATTACTAAATTACACCGATCGAATATCGAATCCTATTCACGCGATATGCTGAATTCTTAATATGCAATTCCCGTTTACTGACAAGAAGCTACAATATAGGTTTTGGTTTATAGAATTTAGCTTCACCTATGTACATATCTAAGATAGACAATCAGTGTTCGACAGCATTTAAATATATGAGCAGGAAAGCTGATTAAGTTTATCTAGCTAGGGGCTATAGACAGCTTGTTGCTAAGCACACACAGAAGTCCTGCGACATTCACTATTTGTGGCGAATGCTCACGTTACCGCGCTGACGCGTTGGTAATCAGTCCACGTAGATACGACCGGTGTCTACGACAATGGCGAATAACGTCATGCCCTGTGATTTTAAAGAATCAAAACGGAAGCCGCAGACGCATCTCAGGACGTAACTATATCAACATGGAATACTGTGATATCATACCAAATAAGCCTCCATTTTATATTTTATTACAGTGCTCACACTCGCACGCATATTAAATTAAATCTGTAAGAAGAGAGATCAAATATTTTATGAAACTAAGGCGCTATAAGTAACAGAGTTTATTTCACTTCCCTCGGATATGAAATTAGGAGCATACGGACTTAATAGGAAAAGTTTATAAAGCGTTTTGTGAAAGTACCATTTATTTCCGTTGTATGGAGCTTGAAGCTTTCGAAATTATTAGTTGGTTTTAATAAACAAGCTTAATGTATCCGATTACACGGCGAAAGCACTCCGTTGGTTTTACCACATAGCGGCCCGTAAAACGAATTATACATATTTGATTAATGGAAAGGTGTGATACGGTGTGATTTTTTTTTTGGAATAAAATGATATTTTATAAAAGTAAGTCTGACATTAAGGCGTTCATGACATGATAAATGTACGTGTGTCCAGAAAAATATACAGGGACATAGTGAGTACGTTATGCTTATTTTAATTAAAACACCAAAGAGTACTTAGTGCCCACACAGGATCCACACGTATTCACCCTGCGGCACCCTTTACTTTATCCACGTAACCCTTGACTAAAACATGTATTACCTACACTTCGCACATCCCGTTGTTTTGTTTAATTATTCGTCTGGTATTGATTACAAGGAACGCAAGCCCTTTAAAATGGTCCTGGTCTACAACAGCCCCGAGCACATTTTGAAGGTGTATTTTATTATTTAATGTGCCGCTAGCCTGCTTCTATCGATCTGCCATCAATGGATGTGTAATTATTACTTGCTGTACATTTATACGTACGTCGTCGTCGCGGCATGTTGATAGTTTGGAAAGTCATTACCTCGCCGGACCGTTATCGCTGTCAGCTATACGTTCCGTACACATTCGTCGTGAAAACTACTGAACATGAAATAAAAAACTAAATGCTAACGACCCCTCGTACAATGAAAGTAATTAAAATAATAGTCTAACGATATCACGCAAAGTGGTTCAAGTCGTAAAAGAAAAGCCAGGGACATTGTAAGTTGGCGTGTATAATGGCGGACAGCGCTAAGAACGCACACGTATCTAGGTAACGGAGAAGCTCCGGGGAGCAGGCGCTGTTGCTCACAAATTTATACGAGCTGGAGCCAATACAGTAGGTGGTTTAAGCTGACATTCGATCGTTTTATGTAAAAAGAATATTGCCTTTCGTGGATGGATATGAATGAGTAGCGAGTCGCCACTGCGCTGTTTATTATTCATTAGACGACTACATGTCACGCAATAGCATAAGCACGCACAAGCTCAGTGCTTCTGAAACTTTCCCCACTTTAAATTTTACCATTTACCTTTCACTCACCCGTGCGCTGAAAGTGTATTGTTACAATGGAATTAAAAACAAAACTAAACTCCACGGAATTGTTAGGGGGCAGCTAAACTGGACGATGTGAAAAAAGTATATCCAATTTGCCGGACGTCAGAAGCACGCTCACTTTGTGAACCGCTGGTCCAAGTAAATGCTTTTGCTTAAACCGAGATCATTTATTCGTGTTTATTAATATTCAAAACTGGCTTTATGACGTTTGCAATTTGTTCTCAAGCGCTGAGCAACATAACGAGACACGCAACAAGCGAATTCTATTTGCATTTGACCTATAAGCGCTTGTCTTTTGTTTGGTGGAGGGGAAAACTTAACGTGGACTCACAATAGACTCTAATTTTGCAGATACGTACATTGGTTTTCCAGGTTCACTACGTTAAGTTTGCATGGTACTATATAATATGAGAAGCACGTGGTCGGTCTAGACTGACATCAGGTTATTCAACGTTCATTGGCTGTGCGACCTGTCATCGATATTAATGCTCGGTTCCATAATGTGTGTAAGCGCCGCTGCTGTGTGAATATAAATTAAGGCTATATAGCAGACGTCAAGAACCTACTGAAAGGCTGATTAAATTCAATCCAATCCAGTTTCGCTCGAGAGCGGGACGCAGCTACTTCACTTGTACTTATAGCCATCTCTTGTAGTGGATGGATTTCACTATCAGCCATTATTATTCACATTTGGGTTAATGACTTCACCATAAATTAAAAATAGACTATAATTAAATGAATACATATTTTTATGTTAACTTTGTACTCTAGTAGAGCATGTGTGGGGCCACCAGTGGCATTGTTTACCTAGTGATAGCGTATCGTCGCTACTTGTTTCACGCCGTGTGCTCTCATTCTGTACGAGATATGTGTGATTGTGAAACAGTACAAAATTAAATATTCGTCTAATAAGGGCCACGCAACGAGTGCTACTTGAATGGAATGATTGATGGCTATTGTACGTCTAAGGGTGGTGGAAACAACAAGCGCGAGCGATTTGGCGAATTAAAACTCGAAATCAGTATTACATTTGTAACATTCTACTAACTTTGGTCGTATCCTACATCAAACGGTATACAACAATAAATCATTTATAAATCGTTAAGAAGCTGAACAATGAAATAAGATAATTTGGACATTACAATAGAGCGCGCCCGCGCCCCGCGCGCGCTCCTCAGTGATGCGTAGCCTCATGCGACACAACACAAGTTATCAGTCGTTGGCAGCTAATTAAATGATTCAACATATATCACATACTTACCTCTATGTACCGTATATCAGTTTGTTTGTTGCGTCTAATACCTACCGCACGCGAGAACCCTTTGATAGATTGACTAATAAGCGACCCCGTTGAGAATTATACTGTACAAGTGTACAAGCCCAATGAGAAATTCGCCTGACAACTTGTCTCATGTTTATTTAATTTACTGCTCTTTTACATTTTATTAATTAATACCACTGTCTACGTAAGCTTGCTAATGTTAAGTGGAAACATGCTGTGCGGATGTTTCGAAAATAATTAATTTGGTCGTTACTTACGCTGGCCAGGGTAAGGGTGGCGGCGGCGGACTGAAGGCTTCATTGTGTTTCTAAAAAATATAACACACGCGATGACCTGCCGCCGCATATCAGCCTGTTCTTAGAAGTCCCCATCGATTTGAGTTCATCAAAACTTTTGACACGTCTACACAAACTTTTAAATTGACTTCGCCGTGATTAGTGCGGTTATTACTTTTTATTGTGGCTCAATTATCTTTAATTTTTTCTTTATTATGTTGTCCTATTTTTGTGTTCGGTTTTATTTGTTGTAAGCTGCGTTCAGTACTTGTACCTATAGCGATTAATTGAACACTGCAATGCTTCGCAATGCTAACAGCGAAAAGCTTTCTAATGATTTACCTACAATGTAACTTACGTCAACTCTGTGAGTCTTGAATGATTTACGCGCATCTTGACTAGAGGCAAAACAAGCATCTAAATGTCATCTAAGTTGGCCGTAGTCGGCGGATCGGTGTGGTGCATAAACCGGGTGTGCATATTGATACAACACATAATATTTATGCCACTATATACTGTGTCTGTTTACAGCTCAATGTATCGCGCCGCTCGGAATGGAGAGCGGTTTGATTCCCGACAGGGATATCAGCGCTAGCTCCTGTTACAACGACGGCAATGTGGCCCCGCAGAATGGAAGGTTCGTATCACCTATATATGAACATTATTTACTAACAACTTGCCGGCAACGATTGGAAACCTCTGGAGCTTTATCTGATAAAGAAGACGTAATTAAATAAAGTTATTATTACTGCATAGATCTTTATCATTGCGGTAACTGGCTTTGAAATAGACAAATAACTTATGTCGTAGTGCTGCAATATCGACGTGAAGGAACTTGCTCTTTTCCAGAAGATTCGTTTGAAGCTGATAATTATGTCCATACTTAAGTGCAGTTATCAACTTACGTCATTATTCGAATCACTTGAAAAGACATTTCATACATATTTGAAAGCGCTTTAGAGCCCATTTTCACGTTGCCAGCTATGTTTCTAAGCATAATGTCATCATCATAACAGGCTTCCGATACTGAATATACAAACAGACCCACCCTCTAGCCCGCCACGTGCCCTGGGGAAGGCGAAGGGTAATGACAGTGCCGTAATTGGTGACAGCAGTAATGTTTTATTCGTAATACAAGAATTTAGCTGCCTTGAATCCGTATTATTTTCTTACGAATTCTCAAATAAAATAATGTAAGACCAGGTAGCTATACTCCTCCTCATCAATTTAACGCCCATCTCAACAGCGTTTTATCTCATAATCAACGTTGACTTGAAAATGCTGATCAGAAATAAAACCCCAAATTGTATTGACAGCCGAAGTCGTGAGTGGGATCCATGGAAACGTTAATTTGTTTACAGCGCAAGCGCTGGTCGTGAACCAATGGTTACTGGCTGTTTATTACAAGCCATTAATTATAAAAGTTCATATGCGACATGTTTATTTTCTTTATTATCGAACACCCAGCGCGTTGTTTATGTTACATCATCAATGATTTATGCAGTACTATTTGTATTACCACACTAGGGCTAGACAAAAGGAAGTGTTCAACATTTCTGGTGTCGGTGTTGAAATAGTATCAAAACTTACTAGCCGGGGCATATGCTAAGTGATAAATTATGAAAGTTTGTTCACGCCTCATTGATATCTAGAGAGCGCTCGGTGCGCGTCAATGAGCTTAATGACTGGCCATCTCGGAATATGATTGGTGCGAACGATTACACTGCCTCAGTGACACATGATAAGTGAATGCGCTAATAACAACACCACTATTATTAGCTTTGATTGATATATTATAGGAGGAATCTTGGATCGTTGTGAAATAACAATGCGTCTTAGTTTTTGTACGTCCAGCGTATTGAAGCGAATGGCTTTGTACAGCTACGGCTTATAAGCTTCGAAGCGGGTGAACTTATGAAGTAGTGACTAAGTACGGACTTTTAAAAACTTTTTAGTTACGGCTAATAACACTTTATCGATGAAATTGTACAAGAGGGCGATGTACCCGTCACCTGTAGTTTTATTTAGTGAGTATTTAAGTAATATTCTAATATTCATAAACGTTTCCTGAAGACATTATCGTGTAAGTTGCAACTTGCCTACTGTATCCATTATCTACATAATTATTTGGTTTGGAACGCTATAATTATCTGGATATTAATTTCATAATTTTCTGTTTTCCATTGTCCTTGTTCTAATGGCTACCAGTACCATCCATTTATACTGTGCATTTATAGCAATTTTAATGCGATTGTGAATACACAAATTGTAATATATACACACAGACAGACATGTGCTCATCTATCATTATGTTCGTCTGTGTCAAATAAATCTATAGATGATACACATACGACCAAGTGTATATCTACTTTTAGGAAATCTCTTCAAAGACAAACTTCACGAAAAATCTAATTTCGGAAACTAATTGCATTTCTCTTATAATGTCGAAATTGCTTTGACGATCTGTTTGAACACATGTACATATAACACGTGCCTGTCGTTTCCCTTTGACGAGAGACTCGTTATATCGTGCGTTCGTGATGTTGATGAATATGCGGCCACACGGCTGTTTGCACATGATAGCTCAATAACAACATTACTGTGTAAAGCCCTTACTGCAAAAACATGATGCTACTTAGCTTGATGGGTGGAGCAGTGGACTGCTGTCAACCAAGGGTGGTCCTGCCCGTTTTTCTAGTACCAGGGGTACTAGAAAGATAAGACTAGGGGCATGCCGGAACGCGTGGGTGATAGCTGCGCAGTTATTAGTTAAACGAGGCTCTAGCACAGATTACATACTAAACAGACACTCAACATCCTATAGCCGTAATAAGCTAGGGGACTTTACTCATAAAATAATGTAATATTCATAGTTAGCTATACGAAGCTAACGATGAATTTAAAGAAAATATGAGCAGTAGTAATATGCTTCCCCTTTAGATCTATTCTAATCACACAATAAGTCCTTTGTTATGCTCCGTCTCCGGATCACCATTGTTCGCCATCCTCAATTTCACAAAGGCCGAAATATTTCGTGTAAACATTTTTCAAAATTAAATTAGCTTGAGCAGTAACTGCTCCAAGGGTTCTGTTTCTTTGCAATTTCTGATGCAAGCAAGTTGTTATTTAGTCCTTCATGAAATTTAAAAGCTATTGTAATTTTTTATAACTTAGGTTCTAATAATGATGGTTTCGGTGCTCCAACAGACTTAACCAGGACATAAAGGGTGGTGCCTGGTGTCCGCGGTCGCAGATCGTCACTGAGTCCACAGAATGGCTGGAGATCGACCTGCATTCGGTGCATGTGATCACCGGAACCGGCACGCAAGGCCGGTTCGGAAACGGCCTGGGGCAGGAGTACGCGGAAGCCTACGTCATCGAGTACTGGCGGCCTAAGCTGGGCAAGTGGGTGCGGTATAGGACCGGGGAAGGACAAGAGGTAAGGATTCTGTGTTCACTTATGTGTGTATTTCAGGCTTTAGAAAATAAATAATGAGCTATCATCATGTATTTTGCTTCCATAGGTCTGTATTAGTCTCATCTTAGTTATAGGTCCTCTTGCTAGCCATATCATCGTTCACATATTCGATCCATTTTTTCTTTGGTCTCCCTAGCGTCTGTAGTAAAAAAAAATTTGGGGTTCTGAAAATAAAATAAATAAATAACGATATGTCCAGAAAAGTTTATATTATTAATCAACAAACAATAGCAAAAAAAAAAATTAGTAAATACAATTTTTTTTTGCATTATTTTACATCTTCTCAAGGGTCTTCCAACCGGATTTAAACGTCATCTTTTTAGGTCTTCCAACTGGCTTAAAACGGTTGACAAATTGTAAAATTAACTATATATTCGTTGGGTAATTGACATTGTTGTCGAAGGCCTACGTTAGTGGATCTGCACAGCCACATCACTAACTGGCCGCAACTAGCAGCGGCCGTACTATGCGATGCACCGCATAAATAAAGTATCGTTTTGTGATTCTTACATTTCTTGTCTAGTCACTTAGTGACATACTTAGGCAGTGGTTAAGGAGCAATGTATTTACTGCGAAAATAGTACAGTCGTTGCGATATTTGAAAACAAAATTAACTTAGTAAAAGCAAGAAATATTTTAAAATTTGTTGTTTTTCATGATTTAAAGACAAATATAGTAAAATACTTATATTTATATATGGTAAGTGATTCCATGATTTACAAAGTTTTGGTTTTGGCTTCGGTTTTTACAAGAAAGCACTGAACAACACGGCATTCTTATATTTTTTCACGATCTCGATCGAAAGCGCACTTGTTCGCGGAGACGGCCATTTGACTAGAACATGGTCATTTTGAACATTCCGCGACGACACAGACACGCCTCCTTGCCACTTCTCCTGTTTTTTACATTTCTATGCACACCACCAACTTCTAAACTCGGGGCTGATACTAAGAAATGCCTTATGGAAAATAATTAAATAGTGTGTAAATAGTGACTGTCGCCATTTACATTGCTAATAAAACCTAATTTAACTAAAATTGTATATTGAACAAAGCTATGTAGATATTGCCCTGCAGATCTGACCTTTTGACGATGGTAAATACTAAGTCTCTATGCTCATGACTTCTAAGCCTCTCCTAACATTTGCCGCGTGGTGACTGATAGCTTTGAATAAACTGCTTCAAGAATTCGTACGTTTGGTAACTATAAGACTGCGAATTATTTTCAAGAAGATAGGTAGCTCCGTTCACCTGAGTATTTACACGTCATTATTACCACTGACGGGAATAGCTCAATGTGTTTGCTCCAAGAATAGTTTGCTCTTTTTGCTTTTATAAGAAATGTGCTATTTTTACTTTGATCTTTCTAGGGCAATTGTAAGCTGATGTTATAAACTGATGGCCAATTCTCGTAATTTAAAACGTTCAAAATCTAGTCGCAGTCTCATCTCAGCGACAAACAAATGTCAAAAACCTGTCAAAATGTAGGGAAATTAGAGGATTTTTTGACAGATTGAGACTGAGATCAGACTGTGAACGTTCTTAAAATTACGAGAATTGCCCCTCTGGTGCTTGTTGTAAAAATTGCGAATTACTGTCACTGCGTATTAAGTGTCAAATAAATATAGATAAAGTGGTATTTATCAAAAGGTATGTTTTTGATCACAATACAATGCAGTATTTCAAAATAGATGATATTCCTTTATAAAAAGCCAGTTGGTCATAACTGTGTTAAAAGGATAGAATAACGTATCTGTTATTATTATTGTGAAAAGTTAAATCAAGTTCACAAAGACATGCACTGTGCAGGATGGAGCTTTGTTCTATATTATGACAAAGGATTTCTCCCATTAGCAAAGTGTCGTTCTGTATTTGCTCCCACTTAATTAAATGTTTGTTCTAACAGTTAATTAAACATATGAATAATCGTTGCGGCGACATTTGGAACTACTTGTGTTCTTGTTCAAATGTTCATTAACTACTAAGTATGTCAATTTCTACGGTCACCAAAGATAAGTAACCAGATCGTCGGGTATAGTTGAAGATTAGTAAGAAACCGATGGATGTTTTCGAATAAATCAAATTATTTTTTATTCGATAACAGCATTAACAGCAATCGATTTCTTACTAAACTTCAACTATATCCGACGATACTGGTTACTAATCTCTTGGTAACTCTACTTATGTTTATTATACTCTCGCGGATTCGAATCAAAAGGTTTCATTACGGTTACTTTTTAAAATTAGGTACAACCCTATGCCGTTTTCAGAGGTTCAAGCTAGTTGATTATCAAATTAAGATCAACATTCTCGACAGTTTGTCCTGAAGACGCGCCAATCACACAGACGTATACGCCAAGAGAACATACATTTATTTATTTATTCAGGTTCACCAACAGCTTCTGTCTATGTATCTTAAGTACTATAAGCATAGCTGCGGACTTGCACAGTCGAAATTTACAGATTAACCAGCAATCTTAGAAGTAGGTGATAATTTGATCACACATAAAACAAAAGGCTCTAGAATTAATAAATTATGGCAAACTACTTCTTAAACTTAAGATTAATAACAAAAAGGACAATAAAATCTATATATGTATATAGTATGTATGTATTTATGTATCTATAATTTTGGATATGTATATATTTGTGTATCTATTTTAGTGTATTGTATAATTAATATTTGCACCAACGACAGTCCCATTTTATGTCAAGAAAAATCACTGTCCATTCTAAGGGTGCCTGGAAGAGATCGCAGTAATGCGATAAGGCCGCCCATTGTATATTTTGTAGTGTTTCATGTTTTTTTGTGCTATGTATTTTTGTGGTCTACAATAAAGTATATATAAACAAATACAATCACAAGACGATCAATATTACAATTATTCTGCCCACTTCACTTACTTAAGACTAAGACATAAACAATATAAGTAAATAGAAATAAAAATGAGATCATAATGGAAAGTATAATTTTTAAAATAAAGTATAAAAAGGTGAAGAGTTTCCAAAATATACTAACATAATCGTTGAAGATTGCCAACGACAACTGTGTCTGATTGTCAATTTAATTGATTTCCCACGGATGTTCTCAAGGATATACAGCATAATCATCAGCCTATAATGTTCCCACTGCTGGGACACAGGCCTCCACTCTGTGAGAGGGAGTGGGCTGTAATCTTCCACGCTTGCCCAGTGCGGGTTGAAAGATGTCACATGTCTTCGAAGTTTTGCTTCTAGGGCATGCCGGTTTCTTCACGATGTTTTGGTGGTGAAATAATTTACACAAAGTAAAGCGCCTTTCTGGGTTCGAACCTACGACCTACAACTCTTAAGTCGCGGTCGTTACCACTGGGCCACCAGGACCTGCAGGATATACATTATTACACTATTATAAATGATATCTCGGTCATGAGATTTAATATTGATTATACCTTTAGTTTCGGCAACTTTTCTTTTTGAAGATGAATGCTGGAAAATTATGTGTAAATAGGTAGACCTTTTAAAGGTTTTGCAATCCTATGGAATGATGATTTAAAAATAAATTATATGTATACCTAACCTTCTATGTTTATGGTAAACAAGGACAATTTATACAGCACGAGATCATACTTATACATCTAGTTCTTTACTGGTTTTTGTCGTTAATTGAGCGCTGTGCGACATATACCCAATTACCCAGTTATATATTACAAACAAGATACATTTGAATTCTATTCTTTATGATAATTGCGTTAAACAACTCTGCTTCTGATTGTTGACTATGATATAAAGACCGGAATGCCCGCATAGTCGGCATACCCACCGTGTTTACAGAACGGACGTGAATTGAGTGTTCGCAAACAACTTGAGCTGCAGTTTTCAATATGAAAATTAGTTTTTAAACACTGTTTCCACTTTCCACGTTTTGGGAACGAACATGCTTTTGCAAATAATTTGAATTAATTATTATTCTGAACTTATGTTGTCCGTTTTCATTTTAGAACGTGCAAGTTTTATGTGTACCTGAAGGTCAATTCCTAATATTAAAAACTTTCAAATATAGTCGCAATCTGATCTCAACGACAATTAATGTCAAAACACTTGTCAAAAATGTACCCTACATTTTTGACAAGTGTTTTGACATTACCTATATAAATTAGAAATATTTTTGACAGATTGAGACAGATCGGGACTGGGAACTTAAAATTACCAGAATTACCCCAAGTCTATGAACGTTCTTCAAATTACGAGAATTGCCCCCCTGATGTACCCTTATGGTTTTACAAAAACCGGCCAAGTGCGCGTCGGACTCGCGCACGAAGGGTTCCGTACCACTATCTATAAAAATCACGTCTGTTGTATGGGGCCCCCCTTAAATATTTATTTTATTTTGTTTTTAGTATTTGTTGTTATAGCGGCAACAGAAATACATAATTTGTGAAAATTTCAACTGTCTATCTATCGCGGTTCTTGAGCTACAATCTGGTGACAGACAGACGGACGGACAGACAGCGAAGTCGTAGTAATAGGGTCCCGTTTTTACCCTTTGGGTACGGAACGGGGTTGTGCATTTATACCTAATTTCGCACTCAATTATTAAATGTGAAATAGAGGGGCTGGCAAGGAGTTAAAAGACGTCGCTTAGTCACCTGTCGCTGTTCACTATCGTCCTACTTACAAATGCACGACATTTGCACAGGCCTTGTGCTAACTTGTAATTACGTCGTACTTTTTTAACTCCCTCCGCAACAAGGAGGGTTGGACGATCACTTGATGCTACACGACTTTTTCATAAAGTAGTTATTAGGTATCGTGCAGTCAATTTGCTGACAAAGGGGCTTTTATTTACAAATTCAAAGATATCATTCGACGCCGGTGACTGCTGACGGCGTGTGTGGCTCGCAGTTGTACTGATGCTTTAAACAGCCATCAATGGCTCTATCTTAAACTGTTATTGATCGATACTCTGAACATCAATCATAGTATGTTTAGGACTTCATCTTATGCATCATAATCAGACTATATTGTTCCCACTGCTGGGCACCGGCCTCCTCTCTTCGAGAGGAGTGGGCTATCTTATGCATAGTATACTGAAATCTAGAATCTTATAAAGTTACAATTTGTGTACAAAATGAACTATGTATGTTTGACTCTCACACAAACATTTTAATCCGCTAAGCTTTTCCCGCCGCGTAATGTTTGAACGGCGGCGTTGTTTCACCAATTAAAGCTCAGTCTAGCCATAGATGGGATGAAAGCATGTGCTATAGACTCACAATATCGGGCGCATACACACAAGCTAATATAGCTTTCAATGCGATGCCCGCTAATTAAATCAGCCTCGAAAGATACCGATCATCTACCCACTTAGCTTGGAGCGCATTAGATACTACCGAGCTGTTCTCATTCGATACTACGTTTAATCTCATATTGTCCAAATACCCTTCCCATTAGCATTCGCTGACATAAGTATCAAGTGTCGATCCCGTATTACGCTTCGAGTATTCGATTTAATATTCTAAATATCGATTCTGTTTATGCATTCACGTAGCGCTATTGTACGCCAGTCTCGGATTTAAAATAATACCCAACGATGAGGTGGGACAGATCTCCGAGGCGCATTTCAATTCCGTTCTAGATTATTTTTGCAAAATAAAGTTTCGTGATATTATAAGCTGCTAATACAGCGCCGGGGAAACTGGGGATTACACTGGCAACACGGATAAGCTATTTTAAAATCTTGCAACTTTTCAACTTATTGGATAATAAATTTTCAACGGGTTATCGTTATATAGCACGATAACGTGAAGATAATTATGTTGTAGTCCTAATTTGGGTTTACGAGCCTGGTGTTTCTGGAGCTTCCGAACACTTACTAAGAACTGTGGTGCGAATTAAATATGAGACGACTTCAAAATAAAGCCCAGAATAGAACCAAGTATGCGATGTTCCATAAACAGCTGTTGTTTAGGTTTAAATAAACGACATTAGGCCACAGTGCAAGAAGGAGCTCACATCGAGTTTTATTGACAAGTCTTATTTAACAACAACTTACCTAAGTGGTCTCGACGCGGGATTTTATATGTAAAATATGTAATAGAGTAAAAAACCGTACTGTAGAAAATCCAGTTTGGCGGTTCGGCCTCAGACAGCTCCCTAGTCCACACGGCTTTCTGTGTGAAGCTGCGACAGTTTGATCTCCTGTCAACTCGAAACTTTATCCTATCAAGCTACGTATTCCCTAGTCGGAAATATTTTCGCCTCCAAAGCGGAGGAGGTTCTCACTATGAAATGCTTTCTGATGACCACTTATCTGTGGCTATTCGTATTTTAAATTTGACATAATATGATTATGAAGTTTGAAAACCAAGATGGCGGCTTTAGTTCCGATTTCGGCCACGTGCTAAAAGAATCTTTAGCGCTATAGATATGGCACCCTCACAGAGTATAGTAATACAATAGAGAGGGCACCTCTCACAGCTTTATAGCGATACAAGAGACAGTAATGAAATAAAATCAATTGTTACAGATTCTGCAAGGTAACACGAACACTTACTTGGAGAAGAAAAACCACCTGGAGCCGCCTATCTGGGCATCTAAGATCCGCTTCATACCATACAGTTCACATCGCCGCACAGTCTGCATGAGGGTCGAGATCTACGGCTGCTATTGGAGCGGTAAGTAACGTCTATTACTAGTTTTAGGTATACGTCATTTCATTTTTGTGGTATTTAACGTCCTCCTATTGTTCAGCCACAAACCCACTTATTAGACTTTTTAAAACCTAAACGCATGTTAAGACTGTAAGAACAATCATCAAAAAGGCAATGATAACAAACAACACAGCAATAGGAAGTGGTCGTCGTCAGTATTAGCAACAAGCCGTGAGCTTATTGCCTAAGTCACAATAGTTTAGAAGCAGAATCATGTTTTACCTGCGCTTTGGCTCCTTGGGAGGTAGGCTGAACACTTAATCGAATGTCAGCTGTGGTGAACGTTTGACAGTCTGTTCATAATGTACCGCCAGTTGATATCCTTCGCGCAATCTCGCCACGTTTAATACACAGGTTTATTGAATATATTATTGTCTCTTCACAATATCCCACTCGACGTCTAACGACGATTAAATTCCACTTTTGTGAAAGCCCTTCAATGCATATCTTAGTACACCTACTTAGTACAAGCGTCGAGACTTTACCTAACGGGCGCCACTATACAAAGTGGCCCCGTTATTACACTAAATAATACTAACACAGCAATTTCTTTTAACTGTTAATTAAAAAAACTTTCGGCAATACCCTGGCAGAAGTGGAAAAATATGGGTGATATTGTAGTACACTAACAGCTAATTTCCGTAATTGCTACATTGTACACTCGAGACAAACCTTCATTATTTTGTCACATAGCTTCTGTGTTCATATTCATATTTAAAGGGTTTCTTAAAGTAATTACACGCGTCTACATTCCCATAGGTAATAAAATAATCAAAATAATGTGCGGGCAGTGTACAAAGTTCATTAAAATAACGTTAATTATGGAGCGTATCACAGAAATTACAATGCGCCTTGTTCATGGTTTTAATATGGTTACTACAACGGCATTGTTGAAGGCCTTAATAGTGAATTCTTGGAATTTCGTTATCGAAAGAGTGCCGGGGACCGCATGCAAAGCGTCATTAAGTAAAAAGTGGCAAATTACTAGAGCTAATCATACGTCTGCATTTTTAAACTGCTTTCATTTGCCGTTGGGCTGGCACGCCACTGATACCTCACTATCATTACCTGCGACCGCGGCTATGTACACATTCCCGTTCGAGGAATGTTTGTGTACACTAACCTCGCGGTAAGGTCCCGGTAATACTTCAAAAGGACCATACATATTTTATCTACCGGCTTAATTTTAAGCCCCTTCAAGGGGTTGAGTAATTGTTTTTGTTTGTTGATTGTTGACGTTGCTTTGAACGACTGGACGGTAAAAATAACAGAAACATGTTTTTTATCGTAAATTAAAATAATTTTACCAATTTTTGTGACGTTAGTGCTTGAGTGGCAAGCACTTCGCAGCGCTCGGCCTCAAACCGCCAGCTAATTTGTAAAACCAGTTTAATTTCAATATTCGTGTGAATATCAGAACTGTTTATCTAAAAGGGAAGTGATTCGCTTTCAAACAGGATATTCGACGTACGTGCGCTCAATCGCAGATTATTATTGCAGAGCTTTGTTACTCGTTACAGGCTTAGTGCGGTGACGTGTTGCTCGCTACACAATTACACAATTTCCTTTGACAAAGAAAATTAGTAACTACTAGATGAAGGTTATATAAACAAGCTTCTATAAACCATAACACTTGCCCTCTTGTGCAAGAACTAGCCAGGTGTCAGTCACTTATTGCGTGGTCGAGAATATAAATAAAACACATTGTATTTGATTCACACCTTATATAATATAAATAAATGCAGTTGTTATTCCTCTGACGGTTTTTTTTTGTCGCGGCGGCACACGAACGCTGCATTTTCAAGTAAGTGCATGTTTTTGTAAAATTCGCCGACAAATAAATCAGTGATACATAGAGGTCCATTAGGAGCCTCGTCACATACGTAGTCAGCGCGTCGTGCTGATTTACAGACCTTTTTCTTGGGAAACGACTTGGTTAGATCCTGTCTTTAAAAGTACTATGGTTCTTCGAATTTATGGTATTTACCGTTGATGGAAGTTTCATTGGTTATTTAAAGCGCGTGTTATTGTGTTTAAAGTCGTTTTGCTTCTGCTTTCGGGTCATCAAATTGCGTCTGACTGACTGTGCTAATCGTCCTCACTCATCAAATACATTTGAGCGAGACAGTTATTGGGTTACTGTGACGAATGAACAGATGGAGGACATGACGTAATTTTAAGATACACAACAGTATCTTAGATGGAACATATTCACAATCTCACACCGCCGTTATTTATCTTTAAGAGGAAGCGCCAGGGTAGCTCGCGTACTTCAAATTTACATACGTTTTTTGCAATTTTGCAGGCCAGGTTATATTTTGAACAAAATATGGTTTGCGACCGTAAGAAATATGTTTTTACAGAATTATAATCATTAAAATCATCAATGCAACCCTCAATTTCGTGCAATCCTATTGATACGTATTTTATTAAATAGTCATTCAATAGGATTATATGATCAAATTGAATTTCGGTACCTAGCGTATCCCCCTTTAAATATAATTCTATTTTTCTGCTCCTACTCAATTTCCCCAGATTACTCGATAATTCCATGCATACAATATTGTGATGTATCTCACATTCGGAGAAATCGATGGGGTAAATGATCGATCGGTTCAATATGGCATTTGTTTAAGTGCTCTCCATCAGAGCTTAATTGAAATGGCATGATATATGGCGCTTAAGTTTCATAAGATTTTTTACGTTCTCTGACAAATATTTTGAAAACTAAAACTATTTCAGTAAGTGTTTGAGGCACAGGTTTGAGATAAAAATACTAATTAAATATGCGAATTACAGTTATTGGTTTTAGTTAGGTTAGTTTATTATATTTTAATAGTTTGTTAGTTAATTTAGTACGAGAAGTTTGTCAATATAAAAGTATTAATATGTGAAAGTTTTGTTTCATTTTTATTAGGTTTTCAACGAATTTCCGTTTCATCTCTCTTGATTGGAATTCCTGGCTTTACTATTAATATAATATGCACGATCGCCATATAATACCAATAGGACGATCGTGCAATAGAATTTCTCATGCTCGCAAAGTGCAATAACTATTGAAGTCGGTGTGCAAATACGATATCCGAAGCGAACGACACTAGTCGTCTCATGGAGCATTTGCGACGTTAATTGCAATGCCTTTTAAGTGCAAAATGTCCTAAGTACAATTCCTGTATGACTGAACGCTTTATGCTTTCGTTTGGAACAGCCAGCCGCTTCAACGGGCCTCTTTAAAATAAGTTTGTCATGTGAAACGGGAATTTAGCGTCATTATTTCTGGTTCCGGGTAACGGAATACTAGTTTGGATTAATCCCGGTGACACTAGTTAGAAATTTGGAATAATTATACTTACGTAGGTTTGCACTTTAATCCTTTTTGCCTGTTTTCACTAACGTCTAGTTTAGCAACACTTAGGTAGTATCTATCGTAAGCAGATTCCAAAACTACCACTCTTGTATGTGTTTCACCATTCAACTCAACAAACAACTCTTGCCTGTGTTTTTTTATAAGTCAATCCCATCAATATTTTTAGTGTCTAAGCATTAGGTACGCATCGGCGAATCGGTATCGTTATAGTAACTAAACCTGTAGTAGTAACTGAACCTACTGGCCGGTGGAATATTTTAAACTGCTTAACATCTACCTACGCATTAAGATGTGGTCTAGGGTCAACAAAGACGGACGTAATTAGTGTAGTCATTACCGAGTACTTGGGCTTTCAAACATTGATACGTGAATTTTGTTATTCTGTCGCTTTCAATTCATGCTAAAGATCGACGTTGGTAGTCTGTTAGATCTTAGAATGATCTAGAAACAATTGTCGCAAGTGCTTATTATACGGCGCACGTTGTATGAGTCAAATGAAGGAAACGATCCGACGCTACAGGCGGCGGGTTAACAACCTGTCACTGCTTAAGGCCTTTGTATTATTGCGGACTTTCAAACCAACATGTCTACAATATGCGGAAAGATTTTATTTTTGGCTGTTAGATGCTGCCTCCATGTTTTTTTAGATTTTATACACTGTCTCCATGGTCTTTGTGCTTTTATACAGTCTCCATGGTTTTTTTTTGGCTTTTATACACTGTCTCCATGGTTTTTTTGAGTTATATACACTGTCTCTATGGTTTTTTGGGTTTTATACATGGTCTCTATGGTTTTTTTGGGTTTTATACACTGTCTCCATGGCTCTTTTGGGTTTTATACACGGTCTCCATGTTTTTTTTGGGTTTTATACGCCTTCTCTATGGTTTTTGCGAAAGAATATTTGTCTACGAACAACTTTTCTCGCGGGTTTCGCAAATCCGACGAAAGGATTATGGCAAGCGGATGTTATATCATACTGAGTTTACCAATCTTATAAGTTAACTTCTTGCGGGCGATTAAGGCGCTGGCCAAACTTAGGACACCGTAAAACGCTCAGGTTTTTGTCACACAGTTAGGCTTATTGGTACTATCGCCAAAATCTATATCTGACCACCGTAAGGACTATCCCTGCTTGCAGCGCATATCATTAGTCGAGCTAAAAGGATCCTCTTTTGCTTTACTTACGGACGCAGCTGTGGTCATCATGTGCACGGGATTTTGTTTTCAAAATGGTCAAATATAGGTTTTGACAAGCTAGAAAAATAATTCATAAAAATAAAATAGTATCATGTCAATAAACCAATCGTAAAACAAAGTTAAAAAAAAATAGCGTAAATTAGCATATTTTATGTAAGTACTGATAATTATAAAAAAAATACCTAAAAATATTCCACAGAGCCTTGCATTTATTTTTGAATTGAATTAAAACTTCAAAATTACTTTTATGTTGGTGGTCATTCGATTCAACTAACATCAAACGGATCGCTGTTTGAACCTTATTTGTTACCGCGATGCGCTATTTTCAATTACCTAAAAATAAGATTTTTACCGCACCTAATGAGGTAGCCTAGAATTATGGTGATATCAGAAAAGCCTTTGTTAGGCTGTCTATCTAATATTACCAACCTATTTGCTAAATCCATTATTGCCCTGTTCTGATCAACGCTTCACTGCGAGACAGCAATAAAATAAATTAGTACCTACTTACTTACAAACTATATTCTCTATTACAGTGGGAATTGTCGCGTACTCGATGCCGAAAGGCGACAAGAGAAGCAACGGTGTGGAGCTCACGGACATGGTGTACGATGGCCAATGGGGCGAAGAGCTGCGAGGGGGCCTGGGCCAGCTCGTCGACGGCAAGTTCGGCGGCGACGAGATCCGGGAAGCCGCAAAAAACTCCGCTTGGGTCGGCTGGCGCAACGACTCCCGCCCCAACACACCCGTCATCACCTTCGAGTTCGACAAAGTGCGAGAGTTCAGCGCTGTCCACTTGTACTGCAATAATAAATTCATGCGCGATGTTCAGGTACGCACCCCATTTTGCATTGGTACGTTAGTAACCGCTTTACAAACTTTCAAAGCTCCTGAATATTTTAACGAACTGTCGCGACATTTCAAACCCCTAGTTTCAGGTTAATTTTAGTATTTCAGCAGACTGATTAGGTTAGAGACTCTAGTGAATTAATAAGGGATCAGCCTAATTAGAACTATTCGTAGCGTTTGCTAAACTTTTGTTGGTAACGAAAGGACTATTAAAACTTGGAATAGTGGACGGAAACTGTTAAATATTCACGTGCATTGAAAACTATCGCACAATTGGAAATACGGCATGAATGCTTGAATAAATAATGCTTGAAAATGTTGAGTGTCTGAGTATTATGTTACGAGGATTTTAATTGGCAGATATTGACATCCTCACAAGGGATAAATTATGTACTTATTATGATGAGAATTCAGATTTTAAATTCTATTAGAATGTTCACGTTTGTTTTTAATCTTTTTTATATGTAGCAATATTTAAAATCAATATTTTCTTGTGTCAGGTGTTCTCTGAAGCAATAATATCATTTTCGATCGGCGGGCGTCACTTCCAAGACGAGCCGATCCGTTACTCATACGTGGAAGACAACATCTTCGAGAACTCACGCAACGTGAGCATCAAACTGCATCATCGCATCGGCAAGTGGGTGCGCATCGAACTGCGGTTCTCAGCGCGCTGGATACTCATCAGCGAAGTCGTTTTCGACTCCGGTTAGTATTTACATTAACTATACACGGAGAGATAAAACTGAAAATATGAATGTGATGAGGGGCAATTCTCGTAATCTTAAGACCGTTCACAGTCTGTTCTCAGTCTCAATCTGTCAAAAATACCTCTAATTTCCCTACATTTTTGACTTTTGTTTATCGCCGAGATGAGACTGCGACTAGATTTTGAACGTTTTAAATTATGAGAATTGGCCTTCTGATCGCTCTGACCGGATGCTTACTCGAAACGATAGGACTGTTTAGTTTCTGATTTAATTCTAAAAGCAATCATTTCCGCTATAACAGAGGACTGTCAAAAGAGCCACGCATTGTATTTGGTCAGATCATGTGGATCTGCAGGTAGAACTGGTCATGTATGGTGGTAGCCTGTAATTTTATTAGCTCGAAAAAAATGGCATTAATCTTAATCCACTTTCGTTTCAGACGTAGCACAAGGAAATTACACACCAGAAAGCCAGAAACCAGCTGTGGGCAAAGACAAAAAGTTGACAACCCTCACCAAAGAGGTGCCCATATCAACCGCCCACCAAGAGGATCCCCTATACGTTGCCATAGTAGTGGGCGTTTTAACCGCCCTAGTGATCCTACTCGCGGTGGCCATCTTCCTCATAGTCCATAGACATAGGCATAGGAAATGCTTCGCATCGCCCCTGGCCAAGTCAACAGTGTCCCAGAAGCGGACCATAGACAACTACAGCGGGTGTGGAACCTCCATGCTTCCGGAGAACAAGATGATCATAGACTGCGGCTTAGATGTTAAGTCGGATGAGTACCAGGAGCCTTATCAAGCGCTCAAGTGTGCTCCGTATTTTAGCTATAGTACTGTATTGTTGGAAATGAAAGACTTCGTCAAAGACTCGAACACAGCACTTTCAGGTAAGGATTATGTGTCACTATGTTTCCCTTTTTGTATTGTTAAATTCGACCGATAGGGAAAGCTTACCATGTAGCAATTTATGAATCTGCTGCAAAACTCCAATTTATTTTAAATCTTAAATAATTATTTTGCTACCTGACCTGATCCTCTCAATTTGTAAAGCCTAAACAACATAATATTGATTCGTTACTCCCCTACCCTACACGTATCTATGTTCTATGTTAAGGGGGGGTTTGGTTTCCACACTTATTCCTTCAGGTACCAATGTGCGTGGGCCATGGCGGCCGTCGTGGGTTATTCTAACCAGCCCACCTTCCTGCAGAATTTGATTAGATCTCCTGGTCTGTTAATAACATCTTTATAAGATCTGGGTGCCCCGAGGGTTTCTGTCCCTATCTGGGTGACGCCTGCGCCCTACATGTATCAATAACTAACCCATCATATTATCGCCAACAGACAGTTCAAACTACGACTACGCGGTGCCCGAGTTGAGTTCGGCACCGTTACTGACGAAGCGGCGACTGGACTCGTTGTCTGAACGAGCCACGGACATCGTGGAAGACACGATAGACATGGACACAAGGCGGTCCGGTGCGGGGTCTATACGCTCTAAGCATAGCACACGGGTAACTATATCATGACAAAGTTAAAAGAAAAAAGGGTATTGACCATTGACAGACTGACAACAAAGTGATCTCATTTTGTTGTCCGGTCTACACCCTTATATAAAGGCAAGAAGGATTCAGTTTTTTTCCTTTTGAGAAACGGAATCCTAGAAGCAATGTAAGCAACGCAAAATACTATCACGCTTTAACCAGCAAGAAGGCAAAGTGCGGGTTAATTAATATCACATGTCCTAGGTCTACGATATGCCAGTTTTCTCAAGATATTATTCTTCATTGTTTTTAGAGCAGTGTTGAGAAATAAATTGCACAAACGGTAAGGCTACGTACGCACTGACAAGTGGCTTACTTAGCGTCTAAAGCTGAACATTGAAAATTGACTGAACATTCTTCGATACACGCTGGGTGACTAGCGAAGGCTTCAAGTGCGCAGTACGGCCGGTTTCAAAAATTCCAGAGCGTTTGTTTCACGTCGCTATTCGCAAGGTGACTCGCTACGCACTGACATTGACAGTGCGTACGTAGCCTTAGGGTTCTAAGGCACGGGATAACACTTGTTAATATAACAAATTAAAAGAACAAGAAATGCGCTCTGTAGAAAAGCGACCCGTAACTGGAAGAACTTTACCCACGTTTTAAGAAACATAATATAAGTTTTCTTTATAAATTTCAGTCGCCGAGTCAGCAGGAAGTCTTCATAGATCTAAAGAGACGCCTGGAGACGACCAGCGTGATCGAGTTCCCGAGGCACAGATTGAGAATGATCTCCAAGTTAGCAGAAGGTGCATTTGGCACGGTATGTATTTTTATATGTTATTGAATAGCAAACCCACGCGGCCCCGTGATGGTACAGCGAAAACCATCGTGGGCCCTTTATCCTTTTTTTTGGGTCTATTTCACCAAAGTCAGCTAACTTTTGTCCATGGAATAAAATTGACATCTGACCGTTCTACTATCAAAAAACTGCCAAAAGACTTATTCTGGGTATTAAAGTTTGGTAGAATCCGCCCTTAGGGCGCATATTAACAACTTTTATACTTAGAATAAGTCTTATCCTGAGAATAAAATTTGGATTTTTGACAGTTTTTCCATACTAGAACTGTCAGACGTCAATTTTATTCCAAGAATAAAACATATCTGACTTTGGTAAAATCAGACCTGATTAGTAAAATAGGTACATCTCTGGTCGTTTAATAAGCCTCTTTTTCTTTTTAAGGTATATGTAGCTGAGGCGGACGGTGTGCCAGAGTACAATGGCGCGATAACCTCTGAGAAGCGCCTGGTGGCCGTGAAGTTCCTGTGCCACGACGCCACCGTTAAGGAGAGGTATATCATGTATGAGCATTAGATTCTACATGTTTGTTACATGTCGCTTGTTTCTTATCTTACTTCTGTGACGTCATTACCTTCTGTGTTTGTCTTTCTTTCTTTACTTTTAGATTAAGTCTCCTAACCTTGTTGTGACGAGATATTGTCCTGTTTCAAGTGTTATTACTTGATATTTAAAGAGAAAGAAATAAATACAATGCTACAAGGCTCTTTCGGCGCGCGGCCAAAATCTGAACTAACGCCGCCATCTTGTTTTGTCAATACAATCTCTATATTTCTCAATGTTATTACGCCTGTTGGTTAAATAAAAAATTGTTGTTTTAAAAAAGAAGTAGATTCTCGCGATAATGCTCAACTTCTTAAAAGAAGAAATTAAATCTTTGTCAGGAATTGAAATTCATTTTGAATGTTCGATTAAATTATGAGGGGGCAAATGTAATTATAAATGGGAACATTTCAGGCTGCTTATGCTACAACACTTTTCAGGTACGCATTCGAGCGCGACGTACTCATCTCAAAGGCCATAAACAAATCTGCTGAAATATAATAACTGGCAAGATTTTAAATATATTCTGATATTTAAATTTTGAGGGTTCAAGGGAATTTCAATGGGAACATTTTAGGCTGATTATGCTACAACACTTTCAGGGACGAGTTTGAGCGCGACGTGCGAATCCTAGCAGCATTATCTTCCCCACACTTGGCCAGAGTACTGGGTGCCTGTCGGTCGCCCCCATTGGCCGTAGTACTGGAATATCTAGAACTAGGCGACCTCTGCGCCTTCCTAAGGACTGCGGTGCCGCCCGCCGCGCATCTGTTGCTACATCTCGCCACGCAAATAGCGGCCGGAATGCAGTATTTGGAATCGCTCAATTTCGTGCATAGAGATTTGGCTGCCAGGTTTGTTGAGCTATCAATTTTAGTTAGAATAGTGTTGTGCACTTTGTCTAGAATTGCGAGCAATCTGGAGTGATTAGTTTATAAATGTGGGTCTCCACCCAGATTAAAGCGTTTGTAGCACTTTTCTCCACGTATTAAATCTATGGTAGCAGGTTGCGCGTCGATGGGGCATGCCACCATGCCTGTATAGAGTAGATATGAATAATCAAAACTTCAATAACAAACAAATACTGCAATGCTCCACACCACATCCAACACAGCCACAACCAATCTTATTAATACTGACATGTAAATCACACAACATCAAAAAATTTACTTGAATTCCAGGAACTGCCTAATAGGAAAAAATTACCAAGTGAAGATCAGTGACTTCGGCACGGACAACGAGGCGTATGCATGTGATTACTACAAGGTTGACGGGCGCATTCCCTTGCCGTTGCGGTGGGCCGCGTGGGAGTCGGTGCTCAGAGCAAAGTATACTACTAAGAGCGATGTGTGGGCCTTCGCCGTAACCCTACACGAGATCTTCACCCTGTGCAGACGTAGGCCTTATGAACATTTGACTGATAATGAGGTATGTTTAGTTATTTATTTATTTTATTGAAGTGTACATGGTAGAAACTATATTACAGAAACCCAAGGCGTTGTACAGTGCAATTTATAAAATAAAAAGTATTTATCATAAATGTGACATACTTACCTCATGCTCCACCTCCTATCCTGCCGTTTGTCCCTAAACCACCTCTGTGCTGCCACCGCCAACACCGTGGCAGTGGTATAGTTTGGGAAAACAAGATTTAAAATACAGTCGTGCCAGCGACACGAAGATCATAAATTAAATGTAACATACATCTGTATGATATGTTAATTTTTATATTCAATAAAAAAAAATAGGTAAACACGAGAAACCCCAAACCAAAACAAACAAAATAACCCTTAGTTGTCTAATTATCTTTCATGCAAAATCTTAAACATTCACGATATACATCTATCGATCTCCCGGCAAACAAGTCACCCTGCAGTGTTGATGTCATTGACAGTAATCTGCCGGTCTTGTAGATAATGTTTTGTAGTGTCATTGAGTGTCCCGGCGATATATTATATACTCAGGAAATGCGTAAAACGTTATCTTTTCATAATTACACATATCCTGTGTCGCTCGGTAATAGTGCAAGGTATCGATAGAATTTCTTTCACTGATAAGTGAACGAATTTTCGCGATCGGATCTGGATTTTTAGAGATTACCGTTTAGAAACAAACAAACAACTTTTCCGCTTTTTGTGTGTTTCTGTATTACCGCGTTGTTTTTCTAAACTACGCTGCTGATTTCGATGCGCTTTTCACTGTAATTTATAGAATTATTCCGGAAGGTTAATGTGTATAGTAATTTAATTGTTTATTTCTTGTCAAGTCGTAAAAACCGTGCAAAGCAGGGGCGGGTCGCTAGTAATTTATAACTTAACACCTAACATCACGCCTGTTTTCCCTGAAGGATTAGGCAGAGGTATACCTGCCTTTAGTACAATTCGCCAGTTATGTTTATATCCCATGTAAAAAGGGGCGACCCTATTGCATTAATCAACACTCCGGCTGCTACTAAGAATTTTTTGATGGGGACAACCCAATGACACTTTGCCTGACCTAGGAATCGAACCTAAGACCTCATGATCAGCAGTAGCGCTTCCAACCACTAGAGCAACGAAGCATTTACATGTTTACATATTATTATGATCGTATATTAACAGCTTGTTAACACCACAGGTGCTGTCGAACCTGTCGCACCTGGAAGCCGACGACGGCGTGTTCGAGTGCGTGCCACGCGCAGCGGGCTGTCCGCGCGACGTGTACGAGCTCATGTGCGAGTGCTGGCGGCGCGATCACCGCGACCGGCCCGCCTTCGCAGACATCCACCTCTTCCTCCAGCGCAAGGCCCTAAGCTACGCGACCACGTGATCCTGGCACGTACCATGCCCCAAAGTATCGGGCATGAGCTACTAACGAACAACTCGGAGCAAAAGTTGATTGGAACTGACAAACGGTACGTGCTTGAACGTACGCGACACTAGCGAAATGACCACTAGGTTTTGAATTTGTGTGATACGCGACCTATCCTACAGAGATCTCTTTATGAGTATTCTCTCTAAATCTATCTCTATTAGGTATATATTTATTAGTCTTATTCAATCAAAGTAGCAACGAGTAATAATAACTTGTCGACAATACAGTGCAAGAAAGAGATCTCTGTTTGGTGCAGAGTAGCGTGGATGCGTAGGTACTCAGCATTTGCTCCGAATGTTCGTCCCCTTGTGATTGCAGAACAATGCTTCTGTCTGGCGCGCGTGGTTTTTGTACTTAATAGAAATTCGTGTTAGGTGGCTTCACACGTCCGATCGGCTTTGTGCACGGCTTTGTCGAACGCTCTGGTTTGTAACAGTAGATGGGCCGTGTCAGACAGAAATATTAGCAAGCGAGCGATCACGGGCCGTAGTATAATCAGTTCATCGTGATGTGATTCATTTGGCAGCTCATGGACTTACGCCGATCTTAGTCATACCGGTGAATAGATTATAGATTTTATCTGTACTGCATAACTTTACGAGTGAGCTACGTATAATAGACATAAGCGACCGCTCTTCCTTCACTCCTCCTGTACGTTTTGTGAGATTCCGCCTACTACTTCAGACCATGTAGTATCGTTGTTTGGTTACTTTTTTTTTCAAGGCACTATATGCTTTTTTATACTATAAAGATAATAAGGTTCAAGACAATTTCACATACTTCCGCATAGAACACGACATGGTACGTAATTAGTGGAATCCTGAAAGGTAAAGTTACCAAATTTAATAGTCATTTATTTTCATACAACACAATTCATTATAAACAGTAAACTAGGTCATAATTATTGTAATAGTAAGTTGTTAGTTATAGTTGCATCTGAATCGAATAAAATAAATTCTATTAGAAATAATTAAATATATAGCTGTTGAGATTTGTCTATTTTCCGTAGTTTGCTGTGAAGTTAGATTGAGCAGTTGTTCTGACAATATATCAGGGCGAGGCCGTCGGCCCGCCTCTGTCGCGTTTAGATACACGATGACTCCACCGAAACTATGAGATTCGTTTTATATTGTAAACTTTATTTATTCTCATTTTACTCTTTATATTTACATATTTACTTTATTTATTAGAATTACTTCTTGTACATCATTGTTATACAAGTTTATTTTAGTTGAAGAATGACTATATATTTCATTTGTGAAAGCCTATTTTTGTAGAGTTGTTGTCGATGCGTGTATCCGAACGTAAGCTTCATAGTGTTATCAATACCCCTTACGTTCCCCTCTCGTGGACCGAAACGGCTTAATGTTATGAGCCTAATAGAATAAGCACTTATTAGATGTAAGCGAGCGATACTTAGGTTGCAATTTAGTAAAGTTTGAATCACAAATAATCACAGTGTAGAGGACACCCAATGTTATATTTTTTGGAATACTATATTATGCACAATTAACAAAATTATAAAATCTTAAAAATATTCTTCTATGAATTTATTTATTTCGCGTAACTTATGAAAAACAATTTTCGAATGTATGTATTTACATTTTAATTACGATAGCAGATGATATTATTGTTATCAAGATAATCTTCTTATATCTTGATTAAAAACAACTAAATGATTTGTTGCCAGAAACATATTTGATTTATACTCTATGAAATTGTTGGGGAGGCTGTTTAGTATATCATATTTATTTAGGCTATTGTACTTGGCATAATACTTTCAAAATGTACGAGACGGTCGAAATAAAACTACTTGTTGAGTTATCTAGATACAAGCAATCATACAAACAAATTATACTTAAGACTTGATATTTTTTATATTATGAAAAGTTGCTAAGAATAAGTGAGAATAAGTCTTAGGATGATATACACGACACAGTGTTGACAGAGAACATTCTAAACGCACACGGAGTCAACAGTCGCCTTGTTACTTAACTGATCACGAACTGTGTGTATGAGCGATGTGTTCGGAGTGTCCTTTACGCTGTGACTGTGACGTACACGGAACCAATGTTAACTAGGTTAATCGAACACATAGAGGTCTAATTATTTTTAAGTAGGGCTACTCTTTACACTAAGGAAACGTTTTCTTTCGGTCAGGCCTTAATTTGTTCGTTAATTATTATTGTCTAGCTGATAGTATATAGATGAGAGAAAGAGTAGTTTTGTAACGAAGTCTCATTCCCTCATGCTAATGTATCGATAGTTAGTAATGTTAGGCACTAATAATAATAATGTACAATAAAACACCCTCTCTGCCTTAGTGACGCTATTCTTACCCTAATGCTATGACGAAATATCAAGTTAGAACGAAATTATAATGTATCTTGTAAATACGAATTCTTATGGCTGATGTAATATATCGAGCACTATGGAAAACTTAAATTCCTAACAATGGTCCAAACTTCACTCGCTTTTTTATTTGTACTATACGATTATACAATTTCTATATAGATAATGAAATAATGATAAAAAATTAGTCTAGAAATACAACTATGCTTTAATTTTATTTTATAGATGTCTAACATGTATTTGTCGAAATGCTTAATTTTCATAATCAAAGTTTTATGAAAAAGGTTGATACCAAATGCAGTATTTTTATTTTATACTCTACATCTTTGTACCCAAATAAAAGCAATAATCGAATGCGTCTGTTTTTTATTCCGTCCTACTTATCATATCGCACATGTTGCGATTGCGAGCAGCTCAGAATCTAAAACAAAAAGATTCTATTCCTTCTTTTGCTTCCTGAATGGCTGGTCTAGGTGAATGTTTACAAACACTCTCCTTATCGGTCAGCCGCAAAAAACAAACTTCCTTTAGGCAGGATAAAACAATTGAAGCAGAGCAATACTAAATCCGAGATCGAAGTAATAGTTCACTCGAAGATGGGACGGGTAAGTTACCTGGTGTATAGTGTGTGTCTGCTGCACGCCGCACTCGCGGTCAAAGTCAAGGTGGTGATGCACTCCGACCAGGAGGACTCCAAAATGGAGGACGAGGAGACCGGGCGCACCGAGGCATCCTGGCCCGAACAAAAGAAGCGGGGCGAGCCTACAATGATGCCTTTCATCAAGTCGCACAAACACCCCGATGAGAAACAAATCGACTTTGAAGAAGAAAAGACCACAACTACTGAAAAACCGAAACAACAGCATCCAAACGAATTGATTTTTCCGTTAATTTACCGCCAGAGCCACGTCAACAGTATGTTTAAATTCGGGGAGAATTGGTATACTTGGTCTACTGAGAAAAGGACAGATGGTTCGAAAGCAATCAACTACTACATATGCTACGATGAACCCAAACGTTGTGACGACATAGGCTGGGTAAGACAATCTTTAGTAATAACAATTTGTTTCTTACTTAACCCTATTTTAACAATTCTTTTATTTTCTTAATAATTGTGCACCTATTATTAGAAGAACTACTATTTTGAGAAGAACCGGTATGAACTGCTCGGCTACCCTTATTTACAAGCTTTTATTTAGTTTCACCTGTCCTGATGTTTGTCTGTAATCAAATATTGCAAGTTAAATTTGATCCACTTCCCGGTTACCGATTGAGCTGAAATTTTGCATGCATGTGTAAATCGGACAACAATGCAAAATTATTATGACATGGAGCTGATCTGATGATGGAACCGGAAGGCGGCCATAGGAACTCGGTAGTTAAACGACACAACCCCATCTAGTTTGGACTCGTTTGATTCGTCTTGACTAGTACTTTGGTGCTAAATGGTAACCAGGGTCTGATGATGGAGCTGGAAGATGGCCATAAGAACTCGGTAATAAAACGACACAACCCCATGAGTCGTGGGTGGTGATGGTTTGTTGGACGTAAATATGCGACCCCATCTTTGGGAAAATAAGTTCGTTCGTTCATTAACGGATACACACTGCTACGCGCTACTAAATAAAAGCGTGTTACATTGTAATTGCAAAAGAAAAATAATGAACGTGTAATATGCTAAATTTTCTTTAATGTTCCATCAAAATGTAACACGTTATTATTTAGTAGGTACCTATATAATGGTATTTTTCTTATCAGGTTTAAATTATTTTTAACTTTTTATTAACAAGTACCTAATAAAAGCTTTTATAGAAAGTTTTTTTTTTAAATGTCTTCACGATGACTTTCAATGTTATTGGTAGGTATAGTTGGTTTAAAACAGCCACAAGCAAGGGCCTATACAGGGTGGCAGGGGGACATCGACGCGCAAACTAAAACCATGAATTCAGCACATGAGCGTAAAGTTAAACGCAGGGGGTTCACAATCATTTGCTGAATCTATGGTAACAGGTTACACCATGCATACTGTACTAGCTTTGCCCGCGTGTTTTTTTTTTTCTTTTTGTCCGGTTTCTAGGGGTCGTAGCGTGATAGCCTATAGCCTATCAATAATCTTCCTCGAGAATCGGGCTATAAAATGCAAAACTATTTTTCAAACCCGACTCGTAGTTCCAGAGATTAGAACGCATTTATCAAAACATTTCTGCACAGGAACGAACGGACGCCCTGCCAAAGTGCGCGTTCCAGATCGACTCTCTACTACCGGATGACCGCGCCTGCATCAACAGCTTCGGCGTGGAACCCCATATAGGCAGCATTTGCGACGGCGCTGAGCAGATGAAAGTACGTACTCCGCTTTGTATCTGTCTGTTTAATAGACGTTATCGAATTCCATTGCACCAAAATTTATACAAGACGTTTTTATTACAATAAACACTCGATACTCTACGTGACTAGTAGAGTTCCGAACGTGGCAATGAATGTAAATTATCTAAGATTCTGAAATTAAATATATGAATCATCAAGAAAATGTACCTAGCTATAATTTAATCTCAATACTGTCTGGCAGGTGGCTGAGATGGTCCGTGCATGTGGTCCTCGAATTCGTTCCTTGTGGCGCTTCGTTCGCGTGGGACGCCGATCTGCCAACGCAGCCAAGCCGGCTGACGTCAACACACTTATATGTGAAGACGAGGAAGAATGCTTCATAACTATAGAATATAGGGTAAGCACTAAATCCTTACTATCTGTAAAGCACTTAGTAACCCTTGTCGTTTCCACTTCACTCTGAAAACTAGATGCAGTAAGTTGTTGGTTATTTTAACACCTCACGCGTTATCCCAACAGATACATCATGATCGCATCACCTTCTCCCTTCATGAACCAACTCGCGGTCAGACATTTAAGAGCGTGTTGAAACGTGAGGTGCTGGCAGAAGAAGACAAGACTACCACAGTGGTCACGGAGGCTCCTCAACCACGCATCGCCCACAGAAGTAACAAGAAGGCACATCGCGAGGCAGACCTTTCCAGATCTGCTAAAAAGTTCCGCGCCAAAAATAAAAGTAAGACCGAGGGTAAAGGGGTCATCAAGGAAAGGAACGACTCAGGTGCTTACACTAATCGAAGAGTGGGAAAGAACAAAATAAAGGTGAGAGAAGACATCTCTGAAGATATTTCTGATTAGGCTTCCTCGTCTGGGTCGCACAGTTCTTGACACTCACGTCGAGGGCAAACCATTCGACTAGTGCCAAGAACTACAGACATTTTTTGTACAATATTTAATCTTGCAATTTAATAAAATTAAAGCATATCTTTACAAAGAATGTTGCCAGTGTTTCATTTATGCATATTTCGGCTCGGGCTATAAATAAAACTACAAAGTTAAATAAAACGAACTATATATATTAATGTATAGTTTCGCTTACTAAATATACCATTATTTTTTATATTTTTTAAATTTCATTTTGGGCTGTTTCTGTTTGTGATCTTTGTTAGAGTGGTTGAAGAACTTTTTGAAGTCCGCATATTTATATACGTAGGGTTTCACGTTACTGTCAATTTTCTTAATGCTATTTTCCCTTATTTTTTCTTTATTTATAATATGATTATCAGTAATTATATCGGTGGACACTTTATGTTCCACTTTTTCAGCAGATATTTTCCTTTTGCGTTGTTGCGTTTTAGTCAATGCGCCATAATACTCTTCAATATTATGTTTCTTTTCTTCGTTTTCGATCTGTGCTTGCGCTTGCTGTAGTTTAACAAGGACTTCTGTTTTGATCATTTCGTTGCCTTTGCTGATAGCTGTTATTTTCGCTGTCTTCTCTTTGAATTCCTCAATTTCGTGATGCTGTAACAATTATAATTATAATGATTTCATCAACAACGTACAGGGTCATGTGGCTTTAGGACAAAAACTAACAATAAAAACTTAGAATAAAAAATAACAATAGATAAGTAGTCAATGGAGCTATGAGCTCACGATTTCAGTATTTTAGAACGCTCCTGTATTCACAATCATCCGACGGGCTATCGTATCGAAAATGACACATTTTGATAACCTGATTTGCCTTGCCCCGACAGCAAACAGCTATCGAAAGAATAAAGGGCGTTGTTATGTTTGAACTGACAAAAAAGTCGGGTTTTGGAGTTGTGAACAGCGTTTAGAGGACTCTACGATAATATTGGTTGATATTTGATACGGTACGGAATCGTATCGAGTAGTTGTGGATAGCTTTGCAGGTTTAGCTAGATATCGAACCCCGAATTGTTACAGCAGAGAACATAATTATGTCAAAACTGATTACACTGAACTAACCAATTCACGTTTGTGCTATTATTAGTAATTACAAGTATTGGTGTCGTCAAATGTTCCTCTATTTAGATGTAGGTAAGTATGAGGTTAGTAAAATGAGCTAATAGTCCGTGACTGATGAAAAAAACCGTCAAATAAATCAGTTGGCTGTGACATACACTCTAATTATCAGAAATAACTGTACCTGTGCCATGGAACGATACTTTCTGTATCTGAAATACGGTGGAAAAAATAATTTGGCCTCAGCGTTCAATTCCGAAATCTGTAACAAAGTAACACAATATTACTGTTTACGAATTTAGAAAATATTTTTCTTTTGGCAACCACCGTCGTAACGTATAGATTTTTTATTATTTTAAGAAGAGACGCTACAGAAAACTTGACATCCTGAGCAATAATTAAAATGGTCCTCCTTGGTAACAATAAGTTATTTAAAGTTTGCTATCAAAATAATAACAAAAAAAATCCTTAACCGTAACCGGTAAGCTTATATCATGACGAAAATCAAAGTAACTCACAACTGGTCCATACGAGATCACGTTTGACGGTAAGAAGGCATCAATCTCAGGCTCTAGGTCGTTATATTCCTCCTCTAGTATATCAGCGGCAGTCTCCAGATTGATCAAGTTCGCTTCACTGTAAATAAACTAGTATTTAACTCTAATTTTATATAATCTATTCAAAAGCACGTTGTGTGCGTATTGACATCGTATTACATCTTTGTTTATGTTAAGAAGCTTTTATGTAAGCTAACTTAGAGTAGCGTTATTTATTTACAATCACAACGCGTAGATTTAATTGGCCATGTAAACACAAACACGTTACAATGTATTTAAAAATGAATAAATACGCTGTGTAGCCTGCTCTTTAGCTTGTACGTGTGGACTACTGTGTATACCTTAAACAGTCAACTTTAACAGTTGACTAGGACAGCGACGTTATATCGCCTGCGCATGGCTAGAATGTTTTGCAATGTGACTTTCCGTTATGTATACAAAAGAGCATGTTTGTTGATCTAGATTCTAATGTTTCCTCTTGCAGTGGAATCATTTGGAGAGGTTAATAGAACGGAAGTGTTTTATATTTCTGTTTTTATCTGATCTAGAAGGAAAGTAATTCCGTGACGTATTTTGACCTTCGTATAGAGGCTTGGAAAACCCCAAGTGTTTTTCTAACAAATATAATTCTTTGTTCAGGAGTTAAAATATGAGATCCTGTTCCTAAAAGCCTGATACATTTTTTTTAGAAAGCTGGGCGAAATAGACTTTTAAACAAATCATTAGATATGAAAAAGTAGAATAGACTTTTAGAAAACGGAGGTAGATTGTTCTGCACATCGTTTATGTACCTGAAGTCCGAGTAATGCGCAAAGTCATGCATGGAATACGCGGGCAGCGGTTGCTGCGAAGCATTCATACTGTTCCTGATATTTGTCGGCATCTGGTACAGTTGCGGCTCATTCGGCATCTCGCGACACTGGGCAGGACAAGATCACTTTAGACAGAGCTGCTAATATTAGTCACTAGTTGGCGCCACCAGCAATTGTCGATATCGACTGATAAATCGATACTGAAATATAATAATAACATCAAAATCTTTTTGTGATATATTGTGCATTAAAATATTACATATAAAAAGAAAATGTTGTACAAGCTAGTCATTTTCAATAACATTTACTGAGTTTGTGCTTTGTAGTGATATTTCTCATTACATATCGTTAGTGTTTAGGCGTGTGGCGCCATCTAGCAGTGTGTAACAGTCCTCGTGTGAGGTATAGTTAATTCATGCTCATAATTAACATTTGGCTAAGTATGAGTAAAACAGAGTTTGAAACTGTACTAAAGCAAAGTAAGTATGATGGTCTATGAGAAAGTTTGTATGCCCGGTTTTCGACTGTTAACTCCAGGTAAATGTGACACTAGTGCTGGTTTTATATACACACTAACTGCACTTAACACCCATCTTCATTAATTATCTGCCTCTTCCGTAATAATGGGAGTACTAAAACGAAAAGCTGTGCAGTTGTAATGTATTGTTAAACTGTTTGAAAACGAAAACTTTTACAGAACACAACTAAAGTTAAGGCCAAACTTATATGACGACTTACGCAGTTATTCCGCGCCTTATTAGCATGACATGCCTGACACGGAAAACTGTGGGTCGTTCAAATGAGCGTGCGTTGATGCACGTTCCATGTATGACTAAATAGAAGAATAACTAAAAACACGTTTTTGAAATGCGGGTCAGGTTTGTCATGGGATCGCGGCCTATAGGTTTCCAGTCCATGCGGAGAATCCACGCCCGAATCATGGAAAAAACGTAATGTGAGCAGAGAGAGCGGTTGACATTGTATAGAAACAGAGGAAGGAACGTCTCAGTTAGATAAAATTACTCACAATCATTCGTATCCATATAGGTTTTCGTCTCCCTTTATCCAATGACAACGTAAAAGGAAAAGTTGTGCTCCTATGCTAAATACGTCATCAGAGATAGCAGTAGCAGACTGTCGAAAGACTGACTGCAAACAACACCGAGCACACACAGCACTTGAACACAGCGAACTGCACCTATTTGTCGTGTGTGGCTGTTTAGTTTGGCTACAGACGACTACATGCATTTGTTCTAGTCGACTGAAACTTTCAGGCGCTTTAAGGCTGGGAATAGACGGACAGGAAAGTAGAACAGAAGTTAAATAAATCCGTTCTTTGATTTGAAGAAGCAGTTCTGTTTAGCAAGCACTAGGCTAACGATACTGTGTAGTAATTACTAGTATCCGCATGAATGCTTGATGAAACCTAAGCGTGTGACTTATGAACGAGTGAGATTTTTTTACTGAAAGATAAAACGTTTACAGCTTACAAAAATCATCATAATCCGCAGAGCTTTGATGCAATAATGCTCGGTTTAGTAGCTTATTTATCTGAACAAAGCACAAGCATGCTTCCAAGGCACAAGAAGACCAAGGATGGTTGAGCATGACGTTCTTTTTATACAATTAAATTATCAAGCATGTAGGATGAAAAAATTAAAGAAGAGTCTTCACCTCTCTTCGAAATAATATTATGACACTAACACTACTATTATAATTAGTTGATCTTAATTTTTTTTTTTTACATTTGCATGTGTTGGTTGCATGGTTTCCATAACCGTAGGCAGAGACGTAACAATACACTGAGCGTCATCACCCTCGTGAGTCCACTTGAACTTCAATAGTCCTGTTAGCATCCAATAAAGCCAAGTGCTCAAGTGCTTGAGCGCATCGTGTATTGTTCGCTGATGCAACAAGCTGTCCGTCTATTCCCAGTCTATACAAGTTTCGGTGCTAAATGCAGTTTGACATGCAATCGTAACTATATCTATAATCTAACTATATCTATTGCCCTAAGGTACGCTAAAAGTAACTCACAGTTAGGTCTTTTTAAATTTGACATTCAAGTTAAGTACATTATTATTTACAAATGACCGCGTTTTGTGAGCACAAACTTATCTGATTCCATGACAGTATCGCTATCACTGAATTTTATGCTGTCATGACCTGAACATCCATAGTTTCATGCACAGATAAAAATCATCTAATCCAATTTTATTTCTAGCTATTTAAGTACAGGGCCGATTTCTAAAAAGGACACGTATTAGTTAAAATGGAAACACAGAATTAAACTGGCATATTGATAGGAGCGCATCTTCACATATCATCACGCCTGTAAACCCCAAAGGCGTAGGCAGAGGTATACCAGTACACCGATATTTCGCCAGTTGTGTCGTTGTTTGTTTTTTGAGTTCGTTCGTTATGATAATTTAGTGGGACAACATTAAAAGCGTGATGCTTGCGACGTACCGAGAGGAGCATTCTGTGTATGGTGATGAGGTTCTGCTTGACGAAGGGCGGCATGGGCTGGCACACCGCGGTCACACCCTGCACCTCGCGCGGCAACGACTCGGCGAGCGCTAGCAGCATGTGATTGGGGAGAAGATATCTGTTCCAGACAAACATTTCATAGTTATCGTCGATGGTGGTTTTCCACTAAGTTTATACCTCTAGTTTTATGCCTTAATATTTTAAATATTCATGTAAATGAATTATTGCATCATTCATCACTCTCCTGCCTTTATCTCAATTTATTCGTAATCGGAACAATATTTTTTTTCGTCATAGTCCTCTATTAGCCGCCATCTCGACAGTCACCCCCTTTCTAACCATATCATCATTCACACAGTCCATCCATCGTTTCTTTGGTCTTCCCGTACTCTTATAGCCATCGAAATTCATACTCAATACTTTCCTCACGACATTTTCCTCATTCCTCCGTAACACATGCCCATACCATGACAACCGGTTTCCACACAACTTTTCAGCTACCGGTGCCACTTTCAAACTTTCTCCTTATATACTCATTTCTTATTCTATCCATTCGTGTAACACCACATATCCTTCTCAGCATTCTCATCTCAGCTGCATGCAATTGCCTTTCATTCATCCCTTTTGTGACCCAACATTCTGATTCATACAAGACAGAAGGTCTAACCATGGTTTTGTATAGATACAAAAAACCATGGTTCCCCATTCATAACGGGAGTCGCAGATTGTTCCCGTGACCTGCCGCCATTTCATACATCCAGTGTTAATTCTGTGCTTAACCGGCCGATCTACTTCGCCATCGCTTTGCACGAGTGGACCGAGATCCCGAAAGTTGGAGCAGACTGGGAGAAGCGCGCCTTCAAGCGCTATGGCTCTAGAACTGGAGAGACCGCCGAAATTGCAGAATATATGTTTAGTTTTGGTTCTGCTGATTTTCAAGCCAACACCCTCCAGCTTCTGTTGCCATTTCTCCAACCTGTTCTGGATCTCAGATTCATCTTCACCGACACGAACAATGTCATCGGCAAACAGCATGCACCAGGGTGCCTCCTCCTGTATGACCGCCATCAGAGCGTCCATAATCAACAGGAAGAGTTAAGGACTTAAAGCCGATCCCTAGTGCAAGCCTACAGCCACACTGAGCTCGTCAGTATAGCCAGCAGCCGATCGGACATAGGTATGAGATCGACTGTACATAGCACGAATTAACTCTACATACTTCCCGGGCAAACCTTTCTCTTTCAAGGCCCACCACAACACATCACGAGGTACCCTATCATACGCTTTCTCCAGATCAATGAACACCATCTGCAAGTTCTTATGTGCACGTCTGTATTTCTCGCACAATTGGCGGAGTGCAAAAGTGGCGTCCATTGTTCCTCGACCTGGCATAAACCCAAACTGGTTTGGGGTAATCTCACTCTCCTCTCGCAGTCTTTTCTCTATTACTTTCTCCCATACCTTCATACTATATGACATGAGCTTGATCCCTCGATAGTTGTTGCAGTCCTGTACATCACCTTAATTCTTGAAGATGGGCACTAGCGAACTATTGCACCATTCTTGTGGGATCCCTCCTTCATGCAACAACTTATTGAAGAATAAAGTCAGCCACATACATCCATCTTCTTTTAAATACTTCCATCCTTCTACTTGTATAGCCTTCCCATTTTTCATACCTAGAACTGCCTTTCTTACTTCATCCATGATAATTTGCCTCACCAAACCCATATTTACTTGTACCCCTTTAAGCACACCATTCCATTTATTCTCTTCGTTCATGAGCTTTTCAAAATAAACCTTCCATCGTTATTTTATTTCATCATCTTTGTAAATTAATTATTGCAATAAACAACATTTTCTCTTTCAACTACGGTTACTGAAACTGGTTTCTGAAAAACGACTTCTGGGTTTGATCAGCTGTCGTGTCTTTACGATAGTCAATACGTACGCATAGCTGAAAGTATTTTATTCCGATATATTAATTCATAGACAATTTTTATTATCTTTTAAATAATTTAAGATAGCTTAAACGGTGGTCAAAAGATTTCACCACACTGAGCCAACGTGGTGAATTATGGCCCGCTCCCAGTCCTGTATCCCAGCAGTGGGAACATTATGGGCATGATTATGGTCTTTTGAATAATAGAGTATCGTGCCATCATGTTGTGGCGGCCATTATGTGCGCTTAGCTTAAGGTACCAACGACTGTGGTCGGTCAACGTCGACCAGTCGATATTGAGCACTATAAAATATGTCACTACTTAATTATACAGGGTGACAGGGACATCGACCCGCAAAATGTAACCATGGATTCAGCACATGATTCTAGACACAGATTGTAGCGTTTTTCGTCAATTATAAAAAAAAAACATTATCATTAGCTTAACCGACGAAGAATGCGAGAACAACCGAACCCCCCTTGGTTCAGAATCATGTACTGAATCCATGGTAACAGGTTGCGCGTCGCTGTTCCTGCCACCCGGTATTATCCTAGCACTCCAATAAAGAGTAGGTTTTTGTTATGGTTAAATTCATTGTTAAGATCTTTATTATGATCTTCATTATTTAAGGAATCAAAACTGTAGTCTCCTTTTCACTCTAACAGGAGGTGTTTATTATGAAAATCTTTTGATGTGTTTCCATAATTAGATGCTAAGATGTGCACCTGTTGTACTGGCGCGCCAAGTGACGTTCTGTGCTAGTATACTTACGTGCTACTTTCATCGAGCACACGTGCCTGCGCGTCTCGCCACTTGTACAGCATCTTCATCGCCGCCATCTGCTGCGAGTTGAACGACTTCTTGGAGCGCACGTACAGCGGGATGTGGCTCGTATCCGTCACTACCGGCTTGTTGTACGTCTGAAAGAGTTCCAATAATAAGTATAACGCAAAGACGCTTAGCGCAGTTGTCGATTTTGTCAATCCTTCTGATTACGGAGATATTGACGGTCAAGTTTTTTAGACGTTTTTTTTACAAAAACACGTTTTAAATGTTATAAGTTTATAACTTTACTTTAAATTAGGGGTATTTAAAGTAAAGTTATAAACTTATAACATTTAAAACGACCAGCAATTTTTGTACAATGTTACTTAGTTTTATATACCCAATAATAAATCGAACGTATTAAAAATAAAAAACAACCTGTATTGTCCTACTGTGCAAAGGTCACACTTCCATCTACGTTGCCTAATCCGGCCAATCTCACATAAATGCTTCAAGTTCATTACGCCAGCCTTTCTGAGACCTGTCTCCGCGGCGACTTCTTCTGGGTGATGAAGTCCTACTACGTGACGACTCTGGCCCATCTATCTCCATGCATCCTACATATATTCCCACCTAGTACCATTTCAGCCTAGCAGACTTTAACTATTGGGTGAAAGGAGATCCGCCAAAATTGCCCCAATCCCCGGCGCAAAGGATATGTACCTCAGATTTCAGAGTAATAACAGTATAAATACTGTAAAGTATCGCTATTACCAAATTGGGTGGCTAACATAGTTTTTTTGCCCGGACAAGTTTCGTACGGAACTCCTTTGTCGGTCTCAGGAACCAAATTGCCGACAGCCGACAGTGATACAATTCACGGATTTGCGCGCGATTGTCGTGAAAGGTGACAAGGGCATACGGGGTGTACTGTCCATCGTCAGTCGTCATCGGCGCCATTCGGACGGCTACATACAGAATTATGTATGTTGACGTCCGCCGCAAGTAACCGCGACCAAGCCTAAACAAACGTCACATATACAAATTTACGACGTTGTTTGTCCAGATGTTTGTGAATGGATTAATGCAATCGCACGTCGAAAGCAAAGGAAATGTTATGTCAAGGGGATACGGCCCAATCTTCGTGTTACAAAATCAAACAACGCTGGTCTCGAGTTAAGTTCTTCATTAGCATAACATACAGAGAAGCCAGCATTGGCCGATGTGGCGACGCTTGGGGAAGGCCTATGTCCAGCAGTGGACGTCATTATCATTCTCTTGCCCATATCTCAATGTATATGGGGTCGGAGCAACATCTAATTTTCTTCCATACTTCTGTATTTGTCGTCATTTCGGTATTCACCCATACTTTCTAGCCATACCATCTGTCCCACAATCCTTCCATCGCTTCTTTGATCTTCCTCTACTCTTATAACCATCCACATTCATACTCAAAACTTGCCTCACGACATTATTCTCTACGTATTTCGGCGAAAAAATTATAACTCACAGCGCAACAGATCTGACGACTAGTCTCGAACACGTTGAGCAGGTAGTGCGTGCGGTAGTTCTTCGTGAGCTGGGCCTTCATCTGGCGCCAGATGTACAGCAAGTAGTGCGTGTCCATGCGCGCGTACTCTATCAGCTCCGCGGGCAGGGGACGCATGCGCCAGTCCGCAAGCTGATACCTACATAATATTAACATAACATATCATCACGGCTGTAATCCCCGAACGGTTAGGTAGAGCTGTACCTGTAGTATACACACATTTCGCCAGTTATGTTTAAGTCCCATTCAGAAGGGGACGAGTTTATTATCAGCAACCCGCCCAAATCCAGACTTCAGGCTGCTAATCAGAAATTCCTGATGGGAGAAACCCAATAATGCTTTGCCCGACCTGGTAATCGAACCCAGGACAACTAGACCAACGAGACAGTCCCACAAGACCAGCGAGGCGGTCAATATCGTATTTAATAAGAACTGCATCGTTAACATCGGCGAAATAGTACCAATTTGCATCATATACGGTCGCCTGAGACGCTTTCAAGTGAACGCAAATTACGGCTTATTTAGACAAAATTATGTGTAAAATCAGTATTGAACAGGTTTAAGTGACAGAGAAAAATGTGTCGGTATTAGACGACTGTATCGCCAGAAAAATTAACGATCTGTAAAAAAAAACCGTAGCTCACGGTTCTAAGGTTCTCCAAGGACGTATATCAAAATTGTAAGTCTATTCAAATTTTATAATGTTACGTTCAAGCTTCTATTAGACAGTTTTCTTACTTTTTATCGGCGCTCACTTGGCAATACCGCAGCAGGAGGTGTTTGAGTGAGAGGCCGGGCAGGTTGAGCGCCATTGCTGCCTTATACGTGTCGAACATTCCCACTAGGTACACGCCGAAGTCACGTTGTAGCCATATTACGTCGTTATTCGCTCCGTGCAAAACCTATGAAATAAATTAATATTAAGGTACATAGGGTATAATATTAAGGGTAGATATATTGAAAAAAGTGCATGCTCTTTATAGAGTACCTTTGTAAACATATAGAATAGGGAATTTATTGTATAAAACACACTATGCAGCATATTATAAATTGTGATTACATCGCTGATAAAAATGCTTGGCTCAACGCTAGTCCTGCTCCACAAGAAGGCATACTTAAACAAATTGAACAAATTTTTTTTTTATTAGTATTTAAATTATTTTTAAAAGAGTAACCGTGGAGTTTCTTGCAGGCTCTTTTCCACAGGAAACGACCAATTGGAACCGTGCACCTAGCTTCTGACGTTTCATAAGTGCCCATGTAGGTTTATGTGATATAAAATATTTTGATTTGGATTCCGCAGGCCGCGGATTTTTAGGTTATATGTCGTCACATTAAAATCCAATACGGCGGCTTAAAGCGGATGTGAAGTGTTATCGAAAAAAATATTTTATATTAATATGGTGTTTAACATCTAATTAAAGGTCATAAAGAGTACTTTCTGTAAATATATTGGCTAACTATAACTTTTCATATATAAACGCCAAATAACGCCAATTATGTTTCACTCTGACGGTTTTCAATAAAAACTATACATCCGTCTAAAATGTTATGAAAGCTGCTAAACAAAATGATTCCTAATTCCCAAAATAATAAAAACAAAAAAGAAGGTTGAAAATTAAAACAACTACGCCCAAAATCCCAACTAAAAAGTTATAAACAAGAGTCAAGACATAGTAACAAATAGATTGCTAGGTTGGTCAAAGTGTTATTGAGTTTTAATATCTGGAAGTCCTCAGTAGCAGGCCGGAGTCCGGATTTGTGCCCGGTTAATGGCAATAGGCTTGCTCCCAATTACATGGGACTGAAACATAACTGGCGAAATGTGGGTGTACTATATGTAGGTACACCTCTGCCCAACCCTTCGGGAAAACAAGGCGTGATGAGTAACAAAATAATATCGGTTCCGGTTTTCGTATAACCGGAGTTACAAGTAATTACTATAATATTATGTCAAAACTTTCTGGGAGTACCTAATGCCGGAAAATATTGTATCTATTTATTTCACATAAACATACTGCATGGAAATCTTTCACTTTTAGCTTGACAGTAACAAGAATAATGCTAAGCCAAAGCCCATGTTAAGTAACATTTTTTAAATTCTGGTCAGTGATTTCGTTAGTTCCACTTTTGGCCACTGGTTCAGATAAGTTTGTAACGGCGACGTGGCGGCCGACCGCGGAAGACAGAACTGCCACTCCCCGCGTGCGGGGGAAATAAGCCACGCCCATCAAACTAATATTTATTTTCAACAGCTAGTATGTACTACTGCTATGAGACTCGCACAAAAAGGAAGCATGGCACACAAGGGAGGAGGCCTATACTCAGCAGTGCATCATGCCATGCTCCTCGACAGGGTAGGTAGGCGCAAAGTAATCTCTCATTTGGCCAGTTATGTTTAAGTCCCATGTAACATCATCCGACACTGGGTTGCTATAGAGAACTTTCTGATCAAAAAACCAAATAATTTGGAGGTATGAGGAACAGGGTGGAAAGTTCACTCATCGTCCATTGAAAACGGAGAATCCTCCGACCAGACGGGTGTCGTGTCTGGTGGGCAACTGCCCGACGATTGATGTCGTGTCGATTGACATCACAACGTCCCGTAAACTCTGCTTGCGCGATGCAGGATTTTGCGTGACGTCACTATGATGCGTAGTTCCGAAGTGGCGCTGTCGATGCCGCCACAATACTATGCCCAATATCACTAGTTGACTGCTGTAAATCACTATGTCTACTTATTAAATTATTGACAAACATCATAGCCATAACAGTTAAAAGCGGCTTCAGTACAGGATATCTGTCTATCTACGAGTGTTGAAGAGAGACTTACTTTGATCTTCTTGGGGTCAGTGAAAGCCAGGTTCAGTTTGTGTATATGCTCCCGAATGGCTAACGTGTCAATTATAAAATCGCCGCCCTCAGTAGTCGTCACCTGGATCAAACACGTTATACCTATAAAAAAAATAAGTTTAGTATTACGTACCACACGAGGACCTGGTACTTGGATGACAGTCTTACCGAGCAAGTAATAATATGTCATCATCATCCATAGGTCGTCGTCATTTTATTTCATAATCTTAGGATAGGCCTCAGTCGTTCTGACTGTGCCAGTTGTCATGCTCCTGAACAAAACACAAGGGCAGTAATGCTAACATTATGTAACATTTTTTCCTTTGTAACATTGCTGAAAATAACAGGACTAAAGTTGCCGAGGATCTAGCACAATAGCGTGCAGGTGGTGAACAATATATCCAACAGATATCCATGATTTATACAATTTGGAATCATCGATACGACGAAGAAAACTTAGATTCCTATAAGTAGATTGATCATAATATACTTTCTAAATACATTTCAAACCCACACCAATTTACGGCGAAACAAAACATTGGCAACACGCAGCAAGCTACCGCAGTTAGTCAACGCTTGTTCAGCACAGCAGGTTACCGTCAGTTTCAACATTAAAAAGTGTTATGACCTTGATAAGTCCTATAGGAATGATGTTCCAAGTCAATAGCTAGTTCAGTCACGGTGTTCAAGTGTTCCACAAGAGCGTCCAGCTTCGCTTCGGTGTCCACGTACGTGAACATGGTTTTCTCCAAAGGTGCAGGATACGGCAGCGGTTCCATTGGGTCGATGAACTGCGACGGCGGGTGATATTGATCCAACTCAATTTGATATGGGTGTTCATATCTGAAAGTATTGTCACGGATTTTAATATCGGGTTTACCATATCTTGATAGCTTTTCGTAACGTTGTTTACTTCTCGTTTTTGTCTGATGATCTTATAATACAATTTAGTCATCGATCACTAATAATTAGTAGACAAGTATTCAAAGTCTTCAACCAAAAAATCAGAGACGACTCTACTTTAATCCTGAAAGCTATATAGTACAGTGCAGTGTAGTAGCCGATATAAGTTGGATTAAATGCAATTTGCATCAGGCCCTTTTTTTTTTTTTTTGTGGATGGGAAATCATCAAATGACTCCTCCCGCTCTGGGTGGAGCAGAAGGGAGTGTCAGACTCTTACTGACTAAAACCCACCCGTGTTCCTTCCTTAGCCCTTTATGTACCAGGGCAGCGGTAACCCTTTCGGACGATCCCGCTACCCCGGCAGGCTTCGGCCCTGTCGGGCCCCGTCAACTACGCTGACATCTCTTTGAGGCGCGCGTGGAACACAAACACGCCGTCCGGCACGGGCCTGGTCCTGATCGGACGGAGAGCTACCCATTGCTCTCCGCCCGCAGGCCCGCGCCTACGGTGGCCGGGAGTCGTCACGCGGCTCCCGACGCCCGGAGCGTCTCCCTCGGCGGCTGAGGCGTGAGGATCTTTCCCTCGCCCATCCCGCCACCTCCTGCGCTAGCATGACTGCTTCGCAGAAGGAGGTGACCGCCTCCCACTCCCTCTCGCCCCGGACCATGGCTTGCACCAGGGCCGGGCGCGAGAGGTCGCCGCCGCTGCCGATCGCCTCTACGAGGACACGGCGGTGCTCTGCCCAAGCGGGGCAGACCTCCACCGTATGCTCCACCGTGTCCTCTGGGCGATCCTCGCAGTGGTGACACCCGGGCGTCTCCTCCCGCCTGATGATGTGCAGGAACCTCCCGAAACATCCGTGTCCGGAGAGGACCTGCGTCAGGCGGTAGGTGAGAGCGCCGTGACGCCTCTCTAGCCACTCCTCAAAGAGGGGTCTTATCGCCGCTATCGTGGCGTGCCCTGCGCTGGGTTGCGATAGCCGCGCCTTCCATTCCACCATGAGACCGCGCCGGAGGTCCGTCCGCTCCGCAGCGATTTGCCGCGGGTGCAGAGTTTCCCCCCGACGTAGTGCCTCCGCGCGCCAGTCATACAGGCGCGCGAGGACTATCGCCTCCAGATCCCATGGTGGCAGTCCGGCAAGGAGGCTTGCTGCCTCGCCCGAGATCGTGCGGTACCCCCGGATTAGCCTTACGGCTACCACCTTTTGGGGCGCGTTCAGGTAGTGTGCGGCTCGAAGCCGCAGTGAACGCGCCCATACCGGGGCCCCGTATAGGGCCATGGACCGCACGACCCCCGCGTAAAGCCTCCGGCAGGAGGCGTTTGGCCCCCTCAGGTTGGGCAGGAGCCGCTTTAAGGCGGCCCCGGTCCGTTCCAGTTTGGGGGCCAAACGTCGGAAATGCTCGACGAAGTTCCACCGGCTGTCGAGGACGAGACCCAGGTATCTCATCGTCTTCTCGACGCCGATGTGAACCCCTCCTACCATTAGTTGGGATCCCGAAGGTGGGCATCAGGCCCTTAGCTTCATTTGTAAAAACTTTGTATTATTGATCATCAAACCCAAGTTATATAAGCAGCGGAATGATTTGTTAACCCTTCTACCACCATATTATGTATCCATTAGACGTAAATGACTGAAATTGAGCGAGTTAATTTATGGCTAGGCGTCATAGTGGCCATTTATAGCGCTTAGTGGAGCGGTCAACAGGTCAACAAGGAAAAGCCCACTACTTACAGCAGAAGTGACAAGTTTAATAGAATATGAGGTGTGTTCCCATGTTGTCGATGGACATAAACAATGAGGGTCACAAAGTGATGTTTCCCAAGAAAGCCTTAGTTTAAAATGTCTGTATATCCATGAACAAACATTTTTGTTATTTGCTCAAGTAGGTATGTTACGACTACGAGTACACTACACACAGACTACAGTCAGAACGTGATTTATGTCCAAAGTGCAAGCAGTAAACGTGTCCAGGAACTATGATTGAATAAAAGAACATCTCTTGCACAACAATGTGGTTGATTGCCAATAGAATTGACCGTTTAACTTGTATGCAATTCTATACAGGTGCTATATATGGCAGCAGCAACGAGAAGATAAGCGGTTGTTACGTTGTTACGGCGTTAGAGATGAATTGCGACGCTGTGGCTGGATGCAGTCTCTTCCGGCATGCGGCAACGTGCATTCCCGCCGAGGTATTATTCAATTTAATCGATTTCATTGCCAATTTACCACCAATGACTACAGATACACGTGTAACTACTCACCCAACCGCCTCGCCCTCGTCGTTGTACAAAATATTCAAAGCCAGAGGCTTGATATTGTTTGGTTTGTCCGATATTTTTGGCACCCACAAGCTGTCTGAATTGTCGATCGTATCTTTGAAGTTGATTTGAGGTCGAGTAATATTTTTAGCGCCAATAAATGTTGCTGAGCCCACCTGGAATATTAAACAACATTAAGAATCCGCCACTGAGGAGCTGTGACAGAACCCTAAGTTGGTAAAAGTTCAGTTTTACCTAATTATGTTAATATTAGTATTTAGATCGGTTCCCCCGAAAGTTTAAATGACATACAAGTATACTAAAAGAACAATATTACCTTACCTCGATTTCCTTTGGGGTAAATTACATGTAAAAGTGATAAAAGTGAGATGAGATGGTGATATACTCTAGAGTTACGATAAGCCGTTATTACTAACGTGGATTCAATGACTGAGTCAATTCATTTGAATCAGTAACGGAATTGATCATGTATTTTGCGCAATCTACTTTCCACAATAAATCACAGTTAGGGTGTTATTACACCGACTACACCCGTCACCCACAAAATAGTAAGCTTTGTATCAACGTCGTCATTCAGGTAGAAAGGTGATGCATTTGCAGTGGACGATCGACAATTGTGAAAACACGTTGATCGTCAATCTATCAATTAATAACTCAAACAATTTACTATCGATAAGAAGTACAGCACCCACGATTGATGTTATCATCTCGAAATAAAAAAAAATCTTGTATCATGAAAACCATCCCAGAGAATAGGGAAAAATATTTCCTTTTAAAACTAAGAAAGTAATGTATGCTTATTTTGGCGCTAGCTTACCAGACGCATATTGTCTTGTTCTTAAAACCAATACCTTCAGTTTTGATAGGTGAATGGAATAAGTTACAAAATTGCTATACAAATTTTGGAGGAATTAAAAAAGTTATTTGACCTCTTCAACTTCAAAAATGTATGAGAGCGTAGCCGTCGACACGGTAATATTATCGTCGATTTTCCGAGCAGGAAAGGTTAAGACGTGCATTACACACTAAACTGCTAATCAATGCAGCAAATTGGAGGTTAAGGATGGTATCAAAGGCAGCGTAATGACGTGTGTCTGTACTATGAATGTCTTTATCAACACCACGGCCGAGGCCGCATCCATGCGTCCTGGCGCCCAAGGTCTCGACCTCATTTGCGACTTTAATACACTATCTATAGCACGTGTTCAAAATAAGCTTAAGGCAAGGTGACTGGGGACGACGCGGCATTCTGCTCTACCATTTTTCTATACCTACATTTGATTTCGTGAACAATGAGCTGAATCAACTTGACCGAGTTGGAAATTAACTTATTCGGAGATGAAACTTAACTTTTTCTGATAACGTTTTTTCTTCTTAAATGCGGAGTGATTTTAACTGTTTTTGCTACGGGATACACCATCTACCTGATCTACCTACATCTTATTCTAAGCCTGCTGGCCGGTGAGCGGAGATATTATGTTCTTGGTGGGACTACGGCCCTATTTTATATTACTTAGCGTACGCAAGCGTGGAAGTCTATAATACAAAAGCACAGTACAGCAGATTGCTATAATTTAATGCAATTTATGATTGATACGCGAATGCGATATGGGTTATCTGTACGTCATTTGTTTGGCTATCTTGCGAGCGATTTTCTATGAAGGTCCGACAGACGGACGCGAGGTGTTCAGGCGGCATTTTGGTATCGCCACGGCTATACGGTTGCAGACGTGGAGCGATACGTTACTGAGACGAAATAACAACCGATTTCGTAAAACAAAATACCACAAAGTGAAAAATAACTTAAACTACGAAAGTCAGTGTCTTTGGTTTGGTATTTTGGTTTTTTGCCACCATCACTTTTTAGTTGTGGTACCTATACCTACCCACATGAATTCGTTAACCTACCACTATTTGCCATATCAACAACAGTGTTAGGAACTTAATATAATAACATACACAAAGCGGGTTAAATATGTATTATTTTATTAAAGCTAACTCAAATAAGATCCAAGCAAAATTAATAAAATGTATATTAGCTTTATTTATTATGATTTATGCGTTATTTTATGAAGGTTGGTACCTCCTCACTGAACAAACTAAAACTAAATCATACAAACCTGTATTTTTGCAATGACAGGAGAGGAGTTCCACTGAGTCCCATTCGGTCTTGTCTGTTCTCCATTTATAAACATGTCACTAGTTTTGTTAACGCCACTTGCGTTGTCAATGTTTATGTTGATCCTGTCGAGGATACTGTCGTTAACGTCAGTGATTTTCTCAGTGTTCGATTCGTGTTCATCGCTAAAATATAAAATTTCATTAGACCGTTGTAAAACCATTTTTTTACTGTTATAAATGGCAGCAATATTTGTATTATTTACTATCTTAGGTTCGCAAAAGCGTATCTGTGACGACGAGAGATATGAGATGACGACTATAATGGACGAAAAAGACATGTTGCGCCAGCCCCGAAATAAATTGGGATAGGGGCAGAAGAAAGAAGATGAACTGCGCATCTGTGAAAAAGTAGAAAAACACTTCATAAAATCATTATTATATTTAGAAAAAACGATTGCGAGCGCAGCACGGTTTACAACATGCCAGCGATACCGTATGATACACAGCAGGGAATAACAATTTTTCAAATACATTTAAAAACGAATAGTACTCAGCGGCGGCAGCTTGACGAAAGTGCAAAACAAATAAAGCAACAATATCTGATTCTGTGTATTCCATTCTGATACGATAAACATTATTCTACAAGCATGTATCACATATATATACGATTATCTTAGTAAAAACACTGAAATACAGATTGCAAAGAGTTATTTAAGTAACAATGTCCTATGGATTTGTTTTAATGTCCTTGTGCCAGGCCGAGTAGCGCATGTTCGAATATTAATATAATTCGCAGTTGTAGGTGCAAACAGCATAAGTGAAAACCATTGGAAACAGAACAATTTGCTTCTGGTGGAGGCACGTGATTTACTTGTAAATGAAATTGATCAAGATTACAACAAGGTTACAACTCCATGAGGGCATGAAAGTCACTATCACTACACTACGATTACAGGGTGTAAAAAGACCCATCACATATCCGTTCGTTATCTACCGTATTATGTACATCAAACTAAGTATCATTGAGTAAAAATTATTGCTGGGAAACGACTTTTATATTTGGCGTGAGAAATTGCTGTTTTGAAGTGTGTCTGGGGTGTTTCAAATTAACTGATAACATTTAAAACTTGTTTTCGTGGAAAAAAAGGAAAGAAAAGTTGGAACTTTGACCTTTGAATATCCCCGTAAGCAGAAGGTTCGGGTACGGTGCAAAAAAGCGATCAAAATGACGGGGAGTATAAGTGACTCTCGGCTTCATTAAGCGTCTTTTTACACCCGTTATATAAAAATAAAAAAAAATATTACAGAACATGCAAAAGTAAAGGTATTGTTACTGTTTTAAAGCATTCGCAGAGTTTCATAGGGTGTGAGGAATCAGGATAGAAAAAGTTACTGTTGTAAAGCATTCGAAAAGTTTCATAGGGTGTGAGGAATCAGGGTAGTGATGAAGTAGGTAATGCAAATAAGGAAAACAAAGAATGATTACACTATCACTAGTAAAAATATTAGTGACTGATAATAGCTGTTTAAATTGTGGTGCTTATTACAGATTTATTTACGTGTAAAGGAGAAAATAGAGAAAGTTGTTTTTTTTAATGTGGCTGCATTGACAATATGTTAGCCACAGGGCGAAATACGTCCCGCGACATCACCTGCAACATCGCGCGACCAGGAGAAGATTTGTGAACCTCTTTTCGGTCTGACATGTCGCATCGTTCATCGTCATTTAACAAACAGTGTAGTCGCGCAATGTTGCAAATGACACAGTATGGGTATTATTGCCTGGCAAATAAAAGGCTTCCTTAAAAGTTGTTGATGAATAATGTAATTATCTTATCTGTAGTCTGTACACAAACACATTGAAGTTTACTCTTTTGTAATGTAACATTAACAAAATATATTTTAGAACATAACAACTTGTTTGTTATATTTGACTTACCATTTTAGCTTCACAGCTAGGTGCTCGGTTGAAATTATTTGGTTCGATTGTAGAACTACATTTTCGCTTAACTGGCTTGATAATATGTTGAAATCAGTAAATGTCTTGAAGAGGCCATATGAGGATCCAGCAGGCAAGGTGTTTGAAGATTTGATTGAATTGTTCATTTTAACATATCCACCCTGAAAGCATGAAACACTTTGTAATAATTCTGTTACAGTCTGCAATATTCTAAACATGGTTTATGACTGCATTCTTCAAAGAAAACGAAAAATTGTTACTATTATTTTTGGGTCAAGCATAATAGGTCTACAGATTGAAGTAAGAACTTTAGATCTGACAGTAATAGAATGAGATGTGACTGATGCATGCATACAACAGCAATATACGACCCGATTGGCTTGATTGGTTTCTATCATCAGACAGAACAATTATTTATATGGCACACAAATAATTGTTCCAGGTCTAGGATTTTGTCTGTGAACCCACCCATGATACAGGGGATATCCTATTGTCTGGCAACGTCTTTAAAAAAGAGAAAAAATATTTATTGAAGCAGAAAAATCACATCAATAAAATATTGTACCTAATTGGGAAAATCATACATGTTTAAGGCAAATATCACATAAAAATCCATGAAATAAGACTAAAGCGTTTGTTATTTGTTTGAAAACATTGTTTGTTTTATAAACATTTTACACATTTTTTTCAGTAATTTAATGCAGTCAAATCTTAAAAGTATTTATGTCTTAGTAAAACTTGTAAATATTAAGGTCAATTATGTGTAGCAGCGTGATATAATGATAGTGAGTTGTGTTAAAAAACAACAGCATTTGAATACAATAATTGTTTATGAACATATTTATCAGCATTTTTTATATCTTGCCAATAATAATACATAATGTTTATTTATCCAAAGTAATACATAGACACAGGTTGAGCACAGAAACAATTATGTATCAATTTAGTAGTCTAATAACTATTAAAATGGTACATAATTGTTTGTACAAAAGATGAAGGCTACAAAAATCTATATGAATATGAATAAAATATATAGCCTGTCTCTTAAACTAGGAGGCCTGTATCTTAAGAGACAGTATGAATCTGCTAATTCACTCATGATTTAGGTTTAAGGGACACTGATTCAATTGTATATACCAAGTGAAACATTTGATATATTTCTGTCTCTCTGAATTGTCCCCAAAAAGTAATAATACTCTTTATATATTTCACTTAGTATTCACAGGCTTTGGAATTACAAAACCAGTTGCCCAATAAAGGTGTTACAAATAATTTTGTAATAGGCAACCAATAGGATTTTGAAACCTATGATTTAATTTAGTTTTATCATTGGTTATGTACAAATTAAGTCTTACATTAAAAATAAATAATTTGAACTTGGACTTTTTTGTAGTTGGACCCCTTCTATAGGACTCATTGCTCTACATGTGACCATGCACAATCCATCACTTTATAACTTTTATGTAAAACCAAAACATTTTTTTTTAAATAGGTACCTAGCATGTTTGTGATGCAATAAGGCGACTCTATTTCATCTGCATTGTGTTCAATTCACATTTGCACAAAATTTGACAAAATTTAAAACTTACACAATACATTCTTGGTAAAGTATTACAATAAATTGATGACAATACTGTCAGGTTGTGAATGTGAGCGTTCGTCCAACTAAACCTTTTCAAAATGTATAATTCTTATACATCTCATAAAGTAAATAATAAAAACTACGCAACATTTAGGGACGCAACTATTAAAAAACACCATGCTTGTTGTCTTTGAGTCAAGGAACTCGCTGAATCACGTACCTGTGTAAAAGACGTCAAGTGTGGGTAAAATTCTGGAGCCTCAGGATTTAGAACAGAATTCATTTTTACTGAATTTATACTAAATTATAGTTGTTAAAAGTAATATAATGATATTTCGTGTAAGCTACCATGAGCTGTGAAGGCAAGGGGAGCAACATAGATTAAATTAAAAATGAGTATGACGGTAGCGATGTGCGAGTTGAGTTATTTGATTCAAGTAACTCGAATCAAACCGTAAACGAGTCAACTCGAGTTCAGTTTTTGACAACTCGAATCAACTCGGTCTATCGAACGCACACGGCACACCGCATGACGTGCGTGGGGGCTTTACGAGTTTACGACTCGAGTCACAACCCGTTCGGTGTTGCATCATGCATTGAAATTGAACTCGGGCTGAGTCGGGCTCGCTCGGCCTGGATGGGAAACGGAATTGTGCGAATGAAAAATCGCGGTGAAAGTTTATTCTGAATTTTTTATTGACATTTTAATGTTTTATTAGTTGGCCGTTGGGGACCCGCGCACGCACCTTGTTGCTTAGTGATTAATATCTGTACGTGTACTTACTTTAATAATTAAATATTTTTAATTGCAAATACCTGATACAACATCTTTCGTAATATATTAAAACCTGATCAGTGATCCAATACTACATTTTTGTAGGCTTGTATCACCTTGTATTTAGCGTAGCGGCTCCGGCTACTAAAACAGAAACTTTCTTTGTTTGTAGTCGATTCGCAATTCGAAGTTTCGAGTTGTGAATGGACTCGAGTAGCCATGTCACATCCACAATTCAACATCATTATTATTACCTATCAGCCTCGAGTCGAGCTGACTCGAGCTCCCCGAGTCCCGTCTTTCTCCCTACAGGAGACATCGAGTCGAGTCAACTCGAGTTGCGACTTGAGTCAGTAGCCATATCAACTCGAGTAACTCGAGTCAAAAAAAATCCAACTCGTCACATCGCTATATGACGGACCGTGTCGGACTCAGGTTATTTCGACTAGGAATGCCACAGATTATATAGAGGGTTGCCGATGAAAGCCGATTATTTTAAATCACCAATGGATCGAAAATGAAGGTTCGATTTTTTTCTATTATTTCGTTCATTTATTTACTTCTTTCTTATTAAATACATTTTAAAATATTTTTATAAAAAACAAGAAAAACATTGATAAACAATTAATCAAAGGATAAACATAAAAAATTGTAGTCCACCGGTATCGGGAGCTATATAAAAGCTATTATTTCTTTAATTATGATTGAAACATGGCGTTTTTGGATGTATCAATGGAAATTGACGTGACTGAACTCAAATAATTATATTCGAAGAATAAAAATAATTGTAAACACTATCTCAGGCAGTTGTGAACCTGCGGTGTATTTGCGTAACACACTAACAGTAGCAATGGCTTTCTTGACAGTTCAACAACATTCATTGCTTTATTTACGTCAAGCAGACAAATTTTTCGAACATAATGAAGCAATGGATTAGTAATATCCTTCATAATAATTATTTCATTCTAATAAAATATAGAGTACTTACATTTAAGAATGATAGTAGATATAAACCTTACTTACACTTAAAGTATAAAGAAAAACATTTAAAAAAACAAGCTTTTATTTAAATAAAAACTTAACCTACAAAGAAAGAATGATTAATATTAAATACTCAGGGCTGCAATCCCTTGATGCAGTGAAAAAATCAAAGTTCTGAGTAAACGCAATCAAAAGATACGGGCGTTTATGTTCCATTTATGCCGCATACGCAAGGGAATCAAAACCTATAGGGTGCTTCCCGTTGACCTAGAATCATGAAGTCATGTAGCACAAGTTATGGAAAAAATCCGAAAATCATAAATTTGTAGTTACATACTACCTACACGCACTTGACCGGTTTTTATTAACTTAATCGTTTTATACTCTTCAAGCCCTTTCATTTGATACCCATATGACGGGGGTTGAAAAAAAAAAATGTAATCTGTCATCTTAGAGCGGCGGCCATATTGAATTTAGTATGATGTTACTAACTTTATCGTCTACTGTTCAAGCCCTTTCATTTGATACCCTTATTAAAGTCGATTGAAAAAAAAATGTAATCCGCCATCTTGGAGCGGCCGCCATATTGAATTTAGTGTGATGTTACTAACTATATCGTCTACTGTTCAAGCCCTTTCATTTGATAACCTTATTATTGGGGATTGAAAAAAAAATGTAAGCCACCATCTTGGAGCGGCGGCCATATTGAATTTAGTGTAACGTTACTAACTTTATCGTTTTCTACTCTTCAAGCCCTCTCATTTGATACCCATATTAAAGGGGTTGAAAAAAAATATAATCCGCCTCTTTGGAGCGGTGGCCTTAATGAATTTAGTGTGATGTTATTAACTTTATCGTTTTCTACTCCTCAAGCCCTTTCATTTGATACCCATATTAAAGGGATTGAGAAAAAATATGTAATCAGCCATCTTGGAGCTGCGGCCATATTTAATTTAGTGTGATGTTATCAAAGTATTGCACATTGTATTGTCACCAGAGGTGTATGCAAAATTTCAGCTCAATCGAATACCAACAAATGGAGGAAAAATGGTTGGAAAAATGGGGAAATTTAGACGGACAATTTACAAACATACTTAGGTACGAACAGTGCAAGTTAAATAAAAGCTTGTAAAAAGGATTCTTTATTAATTTGATAAAGTTCAAATCGGTGAAAGATCTTAGCCTCTATTTATTCTAAATCAATTCTTAAGATTTCAATTCTAATCGATGAAAAAATTGTTTTAGTTAGGAAGAATCGCCATCCCTAATTTCAGTTACGATTACGACTAACATTGTGTGTGCATGCTTACTGTCAAATTCTTGAGACATCTGAGGTTAGCAAGTGGCAGTTCCACTTTCTATTTCTTGGTATTCTTTATTCTAAGCATGAATGGTGGACAACTTGTATTTTGTCATTTCGATTAAAATTACCAACACTACGCCATAGCATAGCTATTCGTATCCGCTCGATTTGCTATTCGATTCTAGTAGGAACGGTACATGCAAAATGACAACTTTTATTGTAGAAAATGTTTAGGTGGTAAATTAATTATTATTAGGTACTTCATAACATAATGCGAGAGTCACTATAAAATATACACTGAGTAATTAATTAGGAAAAGGAAACCAGTAGTAAATTTTATAAAATAATATAGGTACCTATTATATTATCTTTTCCTTTTTTCGAATAAACTTGCTTTGTAAACGTAACAGAAGTCAACCATAGTATTAGTAAGTACTATGATAAGTATTCACTCACTCAGACAGACTCAGTCTGAATCGAAAAAATTAATCCACATACTTAGTTATAAAAAAACAATTATTTATTTCGTTTGATGTTACTTTGTCGACTTATGCAAAAAACTCAAGAATTATGAGAATGCAGAATATAAGAGCGAACACCCTTTCTCGGATACTTTCGGTTTTCTTTTGACGACTTTTACAGAAATAGGCAAACTTATTTTGTCATCTTATAGAAAAGCTGCAGCTCTTTTTACAGCACTTAAGTATTAGGTATCTAATGTTTAGGTTTTGGAATCTAGCCTTTTCTAATAAACATTTGAGAGCCGCCACGACACCCCACCGGTCACTCTACGGGGGTTATTCAGTTTATCCACCCCAAACAATCACCCTAAGGTGGTTACGTGGAAATGCATGACTGAGAATCCATCCTTGGCCTAGTTGGATAAACATAATTTATAGGCTTAGGGTGGTTTATAGGCTTTAGGGTTTTGGAACATGCGTTTCCGCGTGTGGGTCAGAATGACGGGTGTATTGTTGCAGAAATAAATATGTTATTTATGAAAGGAATGTACCAGCAATGTACTTGAATGTACCTTTAATGAAATTCAATGTACCTTCATGAAACAAGAACAATTATAAAAATAAAGTGAGCCGCAGTCCTGACAGTCAGAATGACGGGTGAATACTGATAATTAATGTAATAGATATTTTATGGTTACCTAATATTTACCAGAGACGTTCAACATTTTTTCATAGCAATAATATTGCTATGAAAAAAAGTTTGGCGTCAAAATTTGTTTTCTTGATTTTCTCGTTAATTACGCATCGCATTATAATTTCAGATTATATTTTTGCAAGGTATATTGTAGGTACATTCCTTTCATATTTAATATATTTACTTCTGCAACAATACACTAGTCATTGGGACCCACACGGTTCCGCGTATCCACCTTAAAACGGAATAACCTACGGCAACCAGACGGACGCGCCGCGACCAACCCAATAACCCAGAGTATAATAATAAGTTAACAGTGGCGTAACTCTGCCCTTTGGGGCCCGTGGCAAATTCATGAGATAGGGCCCTCCCTATTGTAAAGAAGCTCAACCAACGTTATAATTTTTTTTTACTGGCGTTCGTTCGCGTTATTTTCGTAATTTCCCCTGCAAAATTGAACACCTGACTGCTTCGTTGGTGTAGTGGTCGAAAAACGTTTGTATTTCTATAGGTACTTATGTTAGGATCCTCCTGTGCTCTTGGTCCTCTGGGGCCGGGGCCCCCTCCGACAGGAGGCCCGTGGCATTTTGCCAATCCTGCCACCCTATTGTTACGCCACTGAATAATAATACAATAACCTACGGCCACCAGACGGACGCGCCGCGACCCACCCATGACCCATGGTCCACGGCGAATCCATGATCTAGTCTATGATGTCCTCAAGAAGCTTTAACCTTTTTTTTTACCTTTTCACTTAAGTTGCCAAACGGTCGCGTGGCTGAGACGCCACCGACAACTAAAGTTGTCTAAATTTTGCTATTTTACTCGTATAACAATAATTTTGTTTTGTATCAGAATGTTGGGCCACAAAAGGGATGAATGAAAGGCAATTGCATGCAGCTGAGATGAGAATGCTGAGAGGGATGTGTGGTGTTACACGAATGGATAGAATAAGAAATGAGTATGTATAAAGATAAAGATGCATTTATTTGTCTAAGTATGTGTAACATGATACATTCATATGCACATAAGGATGGAAACGAGTTTAATATTGCTAGTTCAACATGTTTTGCCATATTCGGCGTACAAAATAGTTTATAATATTTAATTGGTATAATAAATAATTAAATTATAGTCACAATTCAGTCAATTCAAATACCTAATTACAGTCAATACAAAAATACAGTCAACAAATAATAATAATTAAAACAATAAAATGAATAAATTAAATTATCTAAGTTCAAAATTTGTCATTAAAAAACTCCGTAAAATTATAATAACCCTTACTAATTAGCAATTTTATTAGTTCTCTCTTGAATGAATTAATATTCATTTTCTTGAGGGAAATAGGAATTTGATTGTATATTAATGGCATGCATATTACACTTTTTCTTAGAAATGCTGTTTTGGCGGAGAGTGTTTGCACCCAAAGTCTGTACTTCTCACGTTTATTTCTACCTGTATTATTAATCAGAAGGGGAAACAAAAGAGGATTGGTTTTTACAAACAGCGATATTTCTAATAAGTAAAGTGACGGAAGTGTTAGAATTCTGTGCTGTACAAACATTGGTTTGCAACTGTCAGTAGTTTGCAACCCAAACATAGCCCGTATACAACGCTTTTGTGCTTAGAAACACAGTGTCCTTCTGAGTTGAATTGCCCCAGAATGTTATTCCAAATCTTAACACTGATTCAGCAAGCCCGTAATATGCTGTAAGTATCTGTGTTGACAGTCGGTGCCAACTTATAAAGAGCATATGACGAAGTACTCATTTTTTTACAAATTTAATTGGTTGTCAATGATTAATCCCAAAAATCGGGCTGTTTCAGTTTCTTATTGTCTTTGTATACTAAATTAAATTTTGATGTAATAAGTAACTTTTCTCGTTGTATATAATGCATTATGTTTGTTTTACTGAGATTAATTTTCAAATTATTATCATTAAGCCAGGTAATTATAGAATTCAATTAATCATTAGAATCGGAATGATAGTTGCTCATATTTTTAGATGCTATTGTAACAGTACTGTCGTCAGCAAACAATCACATGGGTTCCTTAGTTGTATTTGATAGATCATTAATGTATAGTAGGAACAAAGGAGGGCCTAATACAATTCCCTGGGGAACACCATATGTGATGTAACGATTATCATAGGAGAAAATCTGTTCCCTTTTGGTTTTAAGATAAAATTTTGATATTTGGGTTATTTGTTGGCGGTCTGATATCATTTTATCAGTTCTCGGACATTGCCTCTTATACCATAAGCCTCAAGTTTATCTAGCAGAATATTGTGGTCTACATAATCGAATGCTTGCGACATGTCACAATAGATAGAACAAACAGGTAAAGATTTGTCAACTTGTAAAGAAACGACGTATAAACTTTGACTCTTAAGCGTAAATTTGATATTGGTAATTTTGCATCATTACTATAGGTCACTAAGCGTAATAAGAAGATTGTCAATATGAGTAATGTAGATTGGTCAATTTGCGTATTGGTAATTTTGCGTGTTGGTTATTTCGCGTTTTGGTCCTTCTGCGTTATTTTCACCAAAGCATATTGGTCACATGATATTTGCACTATTATTGAGGTTTAATTGATTGTTTTGTTCTAAACTGTTTATTTACTATTTTTAAGCAATTTAATTACGTGGAGCTGATGTGTGTATAAGAGGAAGTCTGAAAGTGGCACCGGTAACTGAAAAGTTGTGTGGAAACCGGTTGTCATGGTATGGGCATGTGTTACGGAGGAATGAGGAAAATGTCGTGAGGAAAGTATTGAGTATGAATGTCGATGGCTATAAGAGTAGGGGAAGACCAAAGAAACGATGGATGGACTGTGTGAATGATGATATGGTTAGAAAGGGGATCACTGTCGAGATGGCGGCTAATAGAGGACTATGGAAGAAAAAATAAATGTTGCGCCGACCACAAATAAATTGGGATAAGGGCAGGAGAATGATGATCTTTGTTTTGTATGGGACTCCATACTGACTGAGTGAAGTTTTAAATATTCATAAAATGTGAAAATGCAGTATATAATAAATTTTGTGTAAAGTAACGTACTAAATGGTGTCTGAAATAAGCATTGAATTCTAACAATTTCTTCCCTTTTTTTGGCGCCGATGACAACTTTAGATGTCAGTTAGTGATGGGATAATATCGCTAAATAACAAAATAATAATTATTAAAAATGTGACCAACTGCGAGTCGAACTTACCTACATAAAAATAAATAGGTAGGTACATTAAAAAAAATTACAAGAACTTGCAAAAAAAATTACCTACAGTTTTTGTAAGGTCTTGTTCTTGTATTTTTCGTGTGCAAGTACGACTCAAAAATACGATGTTCCTGTGGATGTACTCACGTAGAATAAATAAATCAAATGACATTTTAACTGATTATAATTTAACAATTAAAACAAATACGCCCTTTTAACATAATTATAAAGACAATTTAAACTTCTACTTTCTGCAGTATTCTGGCGACGGGCAACTTGACTCAAGATTATGTTCTCCTTTAGCTTTACGTATATAGTTAATTAGTTTGACGTAAACTAATGAGCGATCCTCTGGTTTTACCTTCTCCATTTCAAACGCTATTAAAGCAGCTAAATACTCATTCCGCGGATCACAAGGATGTAGATTGAAAAAGTGTGAATCTTCAATATGACTGGCTTCAATAATATCAGTTTTTTTCGTTAGACATAATGATTTCACTTGTAATCATAAACAACACTCAAAAAAAACTTGAACTACTATTACAATATTATTACTGTAATAATAAATAAATAGTGTAGCTAAAGGTATTAAAACTGACCGCCTTGAACCACAGACTGAACTCAAAAAACGTTGATATTATTATTATCGATATACCTACCCTTATAGACGTCTCTAGATTTTTGTAAAAAATGGTCATCCCTACGCCATGGGCAACTTTAGTCGCCCGTTTATGACGTCACAAGCGAATTTAATAAACAAATACTGCGGTTAACATGTGGGTAAGTAAGCGTTGCCACATAGAAACTTATCATGTCCGGGACGATTCTAGGACAGCGTTGTCTAGGATAATATGTTGAATAAAGATTTCTTTCTTTTCTTGAATGAGCAGTTTTTTAATAGGTACGTACATGTTTTCAGCATTGGTAATCTCGCGGTAGGTGGCGTTAGGTTAGGCGAGGGAAACAAAAAAAACTGCTCATTGCCAATAGCATATTTTTTAAGTAAAAAAGGTTTGTCCAATAATTCACAATTTTTAGTAACAGTAACATCTTTAGTCACGTAGGTATTCTATCTTTAACGCATTAATAATAATTTTAAATTTTGCTTAATGTTTTAGTTTAATCTACTTTGCGATTATATAAGATTATTTTTGTATCAATCGGTATTATAATAATCACAACTCTACTTTTTCTAAAAATATACACATCTGTGACGCCGTAGGCAACTAAAGGTGTCATTTAGTGTTGTGAACTTTACTTTGTAATCACATACAATACCAGATAATCTTTTATCTTCGAATAAAATTTGGTCAAAACTGCTATGAAATTGTGTTTTTATTGTAGTTTACTTAGAAATAATCATTGTTCATAACCTCAAATTGCAATAATAAAATAAATAATCATTGAAAATGTCCCATCACTAGCGAAAATGCCTACTATATATAATTTTTAGTAGGCTTGGCGTCGGAGGTAAAGTAACGTAAAAAGACGCTGGCGTGCAAAAGGTTAATAAAATCGTTGTACTATACAGGATATACAGGGTGGCAGGGACATCGTCGCGCAAACTGAAACTATGAATGACCATCAGTGCAGAATTATTGTCGGTTATTACAAAAAATCTGCTGTTTTATAGAAAAGTTCAATAGGTATAGGTACCTACCTACGCGGTCAAAATGTATGGCAGAGTATTGGCAGAGCTAATTTTTTTTAATAACCTTAGAATAATTTCAACGCAGGGCGGTTCAGAATCATGTACACACTTGTACTACAGAAACATGTCCCTGTCACCCTGTATAGTACTTAATAATTCCATGGTTGTACCATGGCAGGGTAGAGGCTCTTAATCACTTTACCGCTTCTATTTTCTGCTAAAGCGCAAGGAATTAAAAAAAAAAAAAAGGGTTGTCAATCCAGCTTGTTCCGCCATCTCCGTTCTTCGCCATGGTCTGCCGCGATGTTGCGTTTACCACAGTCATTTCAATGTGACACGTTCTACGTCATTCCACGTGTAAGTCTACGGGTTGGAGCCAGAGATTTAATATTTAGTGGGACCCACTCCACTCGGTGTTTCTTATAATCCACAGCTCGTTTGACATGGGATAATCGACAACTGTCACTCAACTTATTACTTAAAGAATAGGTACTTAAAAAAAAACACAGTAACCATTAATAAGTATTTTATTATTATTGAATTTTAATTTAATACTAATTAAAAGAACGAAAATGCCCCATGACACTTTGCTGAATGACAGCACTAAGCTATGATCATAACGTAAAAGATATAATATAATATCGCGACATATTCGCGAAAAATTTAAAAAATATGAGTTTATGGAAAAATTACTTTAATTCCTACATAATAAAGTTCGGTTTACGCTACAACCTCAAACATTTTTACAACTACTTTTTCTATAGTGCTAGTCACTCTGAAATCAACTTAATCAACATTAAAATAAAGTTGATATTAGTTTGACTTGAAATAATGTCAATTTGAAACATAAATTTGAATATAGATGACTCCGACAAATCAGTTGGAAGAATAACAATAAACTAAAAATAAATATAACAAAAACTAAAATGATGTGGTTTAGCAACGGGTATGGTATGGTATGGTATTCGTATGCCGTGGTGCCGTGAATGTGGACGTGAGAAGAATGGCTTTTTAACTGTTTCTGTAATTACGGCTTTCAACCGGATAAGAATAAATTTTCATCTCTTTTGAACACAAATATATTTTAAAACTTTGTTTCTGTCACCCGGATTCGTGTGCGGCGTCTGCGTTATGCTATGATGATGCGCCACCGCTGCCGTGGTATCTAAAATAAACAATTACTAGTTTTAGGGCTGCTTTTTCCATCGCCAGAAAACTATTATTCGAGGAATAAAATTGACGTTTGACAGTTTTTGTATAAAATACTTAACTGTCCAAATGTCAAAATAATTCCTTGAAGAAAGTTATCAGATGATTGAAAAATCAGCCCTTAGTACTACTTTTTCAATGGTCACATAACTTTTATAAGAGGAATAAATTACGATGAGTTTGGCAGCTTGTATAGAAAATATGTCAAACAGCCAGACTTATTCTTCAGATAAAAGTTATCTGACGATTCGAATGGACATGATTGTAACATGGCCTAACACGAACAAGGACAGGAAGATGATGAATGAGTAATTTGCGTTCCCATTGAGGGACCACACTTGAATTTTGAGCTTTTGAATGCGTCAGCTTTTAGTAAAAGTATACAGGCTGATTTTTTAAAGACCAGACAAATTTAAGGATTTGGTACAGACCATCAAACTGAACAACTTTCTCCATGGGACAAATAGCGTAATCACGAAAATTTTATCAACTGTCCCATAGAAAACTTCAATACCTACTCGACCTAAATGTATGGGACGGCTGAATTTTTATTCGCGATTACGATGTTGGTCCCATGGAGAAAGTTGTTCAGTTTGATGGTCTGTACCACATCCTTAAATTTGGCTGGTCTTTAAAAAATCAGCCTGTATATAGTTAAAGTAAGTACAGACGAAGCGTGCCATCCAACATTATTTATCAAAATCAGCAGCGGCCCAAAGTCTGAATTCTTTCCTGCTTGAAAGAAAGGAAGAAAATACGTTTATTTGCGGTAAACATGACGCATAAAAATAACAAGTTGGGGGATAACATGCGTCACGTCCACGCAAAACGGCCATCACTCAGCCTAATGCTGCCTAAACCCTATACGAGACAGAGCCCCAGCGCTAGGTTTCAGCAACAGCCGGCGTTGACGTGATGACGCCAACAACCCTCGACTTCAAGGGCAATCTATTGGACTCGTCAAAACAAATCATATGAGCCCAAACTCGAAGAGTTTACTAGTAGCCACTTAAAGAGTTCCACTATCCACCTCCTGGCTCCATCATCAGATCAGCTCCAAGGTACCAAAATATAGTTTTGTCTTCCGAACTACTTCTATATATATAAAAATCAATCCCACTTTTCGTTGTAATTTTATAACTCAAGAACGGGCTCACCTATCCAAACCAAATGTTTAGGCTTTGTTTGGACTATTTAGTCGATGGTTTATGTGAAGTTTGCACAAAATCGGTAGAGCGGTTCTTCATTTATCACATTTTTTGTAACAAATGAATTCAATAAATGGCGGATTATTTTGTTAATGGGGATTTTCCTGTCAAATTGAATCTTTTTTCAGATGGGGATTGTGCTGTCAAATTGAAACTTTTTTCAGTGTTGACAGTACAAGCATGTTGTTATGTCATTCATGCGGTCATTTCATTTTGGACGTGCTTCGATTAAAGCAAATTGTTAGCGATAATTATTGCTTTGTGTTTATATTTTTTATTAGTGTAGGAGTAGGTTAGGAGTAGGGTAGCAGTAGGTTAGGAGTAGGGTAGAAGTAGGGTAGGAGTAGGGTAGAAGTAGGGTAGGAGTAGGGTATAGGGCAGAAGTAGTTTAGGAGTAGGGTAGGAGTAGGTTAGAAGTAGGATAGGAGTAAGGTAGGAGTGGGGTAGGAGTAGGGTAGGAGTAGGTTAGGAGTAGGGTAGAAGTAGGGTAGGAGTAGGGTTGGAGTAGGGTAGGTTTAGGGTAGGGGGTTCCTACCCCCTACCACCTAGGACTACTAGGACACCACGCGAACGAAGTAGCGCCGGGCAGCTAGAAATAATTTATATGGCAAAACAACGTTTGCCGGGTCAGCTAGTATATATATAAACTTTCATTTCGATACGACAATTAAAAGTAGATTTAAATTGACTTTTCAGATTTTGTTACATTGTTAGTTAGTTACAAGTGAAGCTAATAAAAGCGTGTTAAAAAACTAAACTTAATTTTTGTGTTCTATTTTTTTTATACATAAGGTCATCACTCATTATAACAGCACCGCTCCGACACAGCAAATAACTTATCATTCAAGTTAGGATTTTAAATAAAATTTTACGACGACAATACAGAATAGTGGACAGCTCGCGCCGTCACTCGTCGCACCGGCCGCGCTACAAGCGAGCAGTTCGCTCCCCGGAGAAGAAAAGCCTGAAAGCGTCACCGCGCGCACAGCGAGGCGCCAGCATGCATGCCATGCACATGGCGCTTCGCCTTCCGCGCGGTGAACCCTCAACAACCGCGCGCGGTCCTCGCGCCGCTCTCACAGCCATTGCCCCGTCGCGTCGCCCGCAAATTTTTCTCTTCATCATCGAGTGCAATAGTCATAGAATTAATAGGCAATAGCTATGATTGCCAGTTCACGTAAAGTAAAGTGAGACATAACATAGAAACGCGTGCTTTTTAAGCGAGATCACTCACTAATGTTCGTAAACCGGTCTGTAAGGTGAAACTAGTCGTCGGCGCGTGGACGGTGAGCTACCAACTAGTAGGCCGTAAACAACAAGCTGTCAGCTCACCGGTGGCATGCCAAAGTCAAAGTCAAATAATTTAAAAAGCACTTTTGAACGTCAAAAATAAAATTAAAATAAAATTGATTCTAGTCGCCCCTTCCAAAAGGTAGTTTTCTTATGGAGAAGAATGGGCAAGAAACTCCACCGTTACTCTTTTAAAATTTTTACAATATTTTGCATACATTATTTATATAATTATATGTGAAGACGATGCACCCAAAAATAAAATTACTATACCACAATAGGTAAAATAATTAAAATGGATAAATGAAACCATGACATATAGATCAACTATGTGATAGATACATGGTGCTCACATATTCACAAACATTCCAAAAGTAGACGATTTTCATAAATAAATAAGGAGTAATAAGTCCGGGTGTGACCCCAAGTAATTACATAATGTAAATCAATGTCAGAGTAAAAAAAAAAATAAGTAAATTATACAATTACATTAGCAACCAGTTTGATTTTGTCTTGACTCTAGAGATTGTCCTATGGAGCAGGACCAGCATGTTTCCAAGCATTCTTATCTTTGATATAATCCTCTAATTTGTAATATCCTTGCTTACAAAGTGTAATTTTAATATAAGTTTAAAATTTTCTTTCATTTAATTGCAATATTTCATAAGGTATTTTGTTGTAACATTTAACACAGTACCCGGTTGATCTAATTTATCTTTATTTCTAGTATTAAAATTATGTCTATCACTTATTGCATGCCAAGCAACGAGCGGTCGTCTCGCTGACGGCGCGTTGGCGGCAAGCGGGTGGATTTTTTCTAGACGGTGACGGTCGGTTACTGCGCTGGAGCAGTGCGGTTATAATGAGTGAAGACCTTTACTGCGCTGGAGCGGTGCGGTATTGAGTGATGACCTGATCGGCTTGCGCCCCCTAAGACACTGCGTCCGGGTGTCACACACCCCTTGCACCCCGGGCTATGAAAGTGGGAGTGCAAGTGTGTCTACATACATTTGTGCATTATACACATATAATACCTCCCGCGCCGAAGGCTCCACCCGCTATGGAAGTGAGGGAAGACAGAGTATTATTAATAATATAGGAATCCAAGCGTGTAATATTACAATACCTTTTAAGATGTTTCAGCAGCGTGCACCGCTGTGAGTATCGCTTGTCGCAATGCGTGCAAGAAAACGACTTTTCCCCGGTATGGATATTCATGTGAAGTTGCACATTGTACTTCTTCGCAAACTTCTTTTTGCATATGCTGTGAATATTAAGGCGGGATTAGTATGATGCAAGGGCCTAGAAAGAATACCAATAAGGTAAATATGTTTGATCTAATTAGGAAAACAAAGTTTATCGTACTCTTCTTGGCAATCGTTGTTTGTGGATAGAATGGTCCGGTCCGCAAAAGCATAAAAACTTTTTATCAAAAAAATTAAACAGCCGAAAAAACTGAAAAACAAAAAATAATAAACTAAGTTCTTAAACTAATTTATTTATTTATTTATGTATTGAGGATCTCCAACAAAAGATACACATATACAATAGATAATTACAATAATAAAAAAGGTTCTTTTACGTGTGCTCCTTCAATTACAAAAGACCACAGCATGCACATATAACTAGGTGTAAACACGATAAAAATAGAGAAATTAATTTATGAATACAAATTATAAAATTAGAAGGAAATAATAAAATTAACATAATTATCAAGATTGAGCATTAATATTACAAATGGTGTAGGCAGGATAAAAATAAACATTGAGAAAAAACATTGAATAAAAATAAAATTAAATAATTAATTAATTAATACTTATTACTTTTTATTATTTATTAATTTATTTTTTTATTTTTTTAATTATTAAATTAATGTACATAAGTATACCTAAGTAATTTTGAGTCGGCGCCAAACAATCAATAAACAAAGCTCACTAAATTGCCTTAAATTTAAACGGCGCCGACTCAAAATTATTTAGGTATACTTACATTAGTTTAAGAACTTAGTTATTAAGGTTAATTATAAAAGGTTTATTATTTCTTGCTTTTCAGTTTTTTCAGCGGTTTAATTTTTTTGTTAAAAAGGTTTTATTTTATAATTTTTTGTGGCTCTAATCTACTAATTGTTTGCCAAAGGGCAGGCATATGTGCCGCTGAGTAGGGTAATAATACACAACTCAGCATTAAAATCTGTGAGTGAACAATAAATCACCCCTATTTTCCCACCCTTAGGGTTGGGATTTTTTTCCAAATTTATATGGGACCAACTTTGGGACCCTTTCCAACAAAAAAGAATGATCAAAATCGGACTACTCTGTAAAAAGTTATGCGTGCCATACATAAAAAAAAAAAAAAATATACGCGTCGACTTGAGAAACTCCTCAGTTTTTTTTCTTCGGTTAAAAAATAGACAACCTGCCAAAAACATTCTTTTGCAACCGACTTTTAGTGAGCTCTTTGTTTGTGATTTATATGTGACGCTCAAAAAGTACCTAACCTCTCTCATCATCATCATAAATAAGTTCTGATTTTGTTGCATGTAGCTTTATTTTTAATTTGCATTATATTTCTTGTTCCACAACCCACCCCGTCGCATTGCTTCGCCTACCCGCGCTATTACTGTGTTCTTTCTGACTTGTTGTTTCTGCTCGGCTCCTTTGTGTCTTAGCGTGATGTTAGGTAGCCTATAACCTGCCTCAAGAATTAGGCTATCAAATGCAAAAATAATATTTCAAATAAAATATTAGTTCCAGAGATAAGCGCGTTCGAACAAACAAACAAACTCTTCAGCTTTATTTTTATTTTAGTATATAGATTGGTGACTATTTAAGTAAGATAATTATGGTACATACTTGCATGAGTATGGTTTCACTCCCAAATGCATCCTTTGATGGTATTCCAGTTGATATCCAGTCGTAAGAATCTTGCCACAAACATCGCAAAGAAATTCTGTTACTTTGTTTATACCATGTTCCTGGAATTGAGAAATTAACACCTTTAATTATTCAAAGTCAAAGTATTTCTTTCAAATAGGCAAATAAAAGGCACTTTTTAATGTTAATATTTACAAACTCAAACTCAAACTTAAAGCATTTATTTCAATTAAACCATTTACAGGCACTTTTGAATTGTCAAAATTAAATATTCGGCCAGTTAGTCAGAAAGTTGAAGCTAGTTAGTTGCCTATTCCAAAACGTAGATCTCTATGGAGAAGAACGGGCAAAAAACTCCAAGGACACTCTTTTAAATCAAGATTACAAAATCCTGGGTACATTATTCTTGTTGCTTCTATAATATATGTGAGAACAATGTAAAAAAAAAAACAAACGAAGAAACAATTGAAAACATAAGGTTAAAAATAAGCAACAATTAAATAGATTTGATTTTAGTTGCCTCTTTTTTTTTTTTTTTTTTCTGGATGGGATATCATCAAATGACCCCTCCCGCTCTGGGTGGAGCAGAAGGGAGTGTCAGACTCTTACTGACTAAAACCCACCCGTGTTCCTTCCTTAGCCCTTTATGTACCAGGGCAGCGGTAACCCTTTCGGACGATCCCGCTACCCCGGCAGGCTTCGGCCCTGTCGGGCCCCGTCAACTATGCTGACATCTCTTTGAGGCGCGCGTGGAACACATACGCGCCGTCCGGCACGGGCCTGGTCCTGATCGGACGGAGAGCTACCCATTGCTCTCCGCGCGCAGGCCCGCGCCTACGGTGGCCGGGAGTCGTCACGCGGCTCCCGACGCCCGGAGCGTCTCCCTCGGCGGCTGAGGCGTGAGGATCTCTCCCTCGCCAATCCCGCCACCTCCTTCGCCAGCATGACTGCTTCGCAGAAGGAGGTGACCGCCTCCCACTCCCTCTCGCCCCGGACCATGGCTTGAACCAGGGCCGGACGCGAGAGGTCGCCGCCGCTGCCGATCGCCTCTAAGAGGACACGGCGGTGCTCTGCCCAAGCAGGGCAGACCTCCACCGTATGCTCCACCGTGTCCTCTGGGCGATCCTCGCAGTGATGACACCCGGGCGTCTCCTCCCGCCTGATGATGTGCAGGAACCTCCCAAAACATCCTTGTCCGGAGAGGACCTGCGTCAGGCGGTAGGTGAGAACGCCGTGACGCCTCTCTATTTATTTTTTAGTTGCCCCTTCCAAAAGGATATTATTGAGATTTTTGTATCATAACTCCCTCGTATCGTAGCTTCCTTGTCACAGCGTGTCCGAGGCAGTAGCAACGGCATTCTGCAGATGATTGTATCTCGGGCGGATTGCCTCATCCAAAACAAGTGGATGTGCATTATTTTGGGCGCTCACTAACACATTGTGTACGCCACAGAACAGATAAAAGAGGTTAGAAGGGCCTTGTGGGCGGGGCAGGCGCGCCGCAATTTTGATCAGACGCTCAAAAGTCAACCGAAATTTGAATCATCGGTCAACAATCGCGCTCTTGTTGTGACAGCGTTCGAAACTCCGCGTAAAAAAATTATTATGCCGTCTTGCGCTATTATAACGTGTCGGAAAAGAAGTCAGGAGTGTAATGTGGCCCGAGGAGGGATTTCTTATCACCGGTAAGTCCAAAATACGAGTGATATTGGAATTATTACAAAAGTATTATGTAGTTTGTACACAAAAACGATAAAATCGCATTCAGATGCAAAATTATACATTGCTTGCAATACATGGTGCAGCATTGGCAATGCAATACATGGTGCAGCATTGGCAAATTCTACATTATAATTTTATCTCGAACAACCTTCTTTTGTAACAAATCCAAACTTATTTTTAATCAGAAAGGTTATTTTCTTCATATGTTTTTTTGAATTTTGAATCTAAAAGTGTCATGTCTTTTCTCTTACTGAGATTTTTTTCATTATAAGTTTTTTTTGGACACAGGACGGAAGTCCATAATATATTTTTTTTCCGCTTGATCATGAAATAATTTGCCACGATATTAAATGTTTGTACGACCGAGTTTGTTCGTTGTTCGACAGAATCCGAGGGCAGTGTTCCCGACGAACAGCATCAAAGATTTGTCTCGAGGCGAGTCAGGTTGCATCATTCAGACTTGATTTGTCCGAAGACTGTAGGCGGATCTTGAATTCGCCCCCACCGCCAGTCTGGGACCAGACGACTGCAAGCCTCCTGTTGGGATTCGAACCCAACGCTGGTGGATTTTTGTACCAGCCAGCGAGGAGCGTTCCGACTGCCAGCCTGGATTCAAGGACCGGATTTGCGTAGATTTAGTAGTTTTATTTTTATTTTTAGTAGTTCATTTTGTCTCATTTTATTTAAAACGTGTCATTTAAATTGTTGCCTCGCTACCTGATTGGCTTGGTGCGAAGTTACCCATTTAGGATTACCAGATTATTAATTTATTGCGGAAGTTATAGGAACGTTTGCAAACGGATCGTGACCGACGTGTAATTGTGAAATTTATTATTGAGTTCTCTAACACCAGGGTCGTCGCGTCAGCGTTACAATTTTATTCTTTAATGTGTTAAGAAACGTGCTGTGTTCTACATTAAGTTTTTGTTTACATTTTTAGTTATTTTTCTAAATTAAACGTGTACAAGTGAATTTCAGTATTTATTTCGCTACAATGGGTACGATCTTGTACGACGTTAGCGGTCGCGCAATGTATTGCGTTCACTGTGAACGTCGCGTGCGTCGACCCAATGCTTCTATTCAGGGAAATCTATGCGCATCGATAGTGTTGTACCAAATTGTAAACAATCTCGATATTAAGTATGTGTATACGAATGATTATTTTCAGTAATATTACAATTAAAACAACTTTGTTTTTATTAACACCAATTATTGTATAATGTAGATTATTATTATTAATTTAGTTTCTTAGTTGGTTTTTCGTCTAAAATCTGATACTGATCTGTACAACATCCGAAGCAGTTATTAAAATGTACACCGACAATCTACGGAACATTAATAAACAGATGTTGACAACAAAGATTTTGCGTAGCTTCGTCGGAACCGAATTATTTAGCAACATTAGCAATCATCAGGTTGGATTATATCCTACATGTTACAGACCTAACTAAAGCTATAATCGGAAAATATATTAATGTAAGGTTGAATTTTATTTTGAAAAATTCGAATTCAAAAGATAGCAAGCGCATGTTACTTAATAAATACGTATTATTTCAGGGACAATAATAAAATTTGCGTTAAAATTGAGTCTAAATTATTGTTCAATGTTTAAATATTCTTGTATTTCCGCTCTCCGCTCTTTTACTTGTGTCATTTATTTGCTTACTTACTAACTTTAGCCCATATCTTTTCACAGAGCCTAGAAGGCCAATTCTTGTAATTAAAAACGTTCAAAATCTAGTCGCAGTTTCATCTCAACGACAAAAAAATTACAAAAACTGGTCAGAAATGTAGGGAAATTAAGGGTGTTTTTGACAGATTGAGACAGATCAGATTGTGAATATTCTTAAAATAAAGAGAATTGCCCCTCTTAATTAATCCTTATCCAAATGAATTTGTTACTCATCACCAGTATTTAATTTTGAACAAAATTGCCTTTGATTGGATTTTGGATTTGAATGAATATCTTAGGAGATATCATGGTTTTAAAATAACTCTGCAAGACGGCCGGTCATTAGCTTCCTATAGTAATGTACTAAGTGATAAGTTGATATATATTGGTTGATAGATAATCGTAAGTAATACTCTTAAAGTAATGGAATATATTATTTTAGTAGGTTTTTTCCTCAAATTAACGTGGGTGAAACCGGCGGGCACAGCTATTATTCATAAATTAACATGATACAGTTAATAAATACATTTTTCACAGAGTAATTCACAATAAATTAATTAGATTATATTATGTTAATTCGACTTAGCATTCGATATGGCCGTGAATTTTTTTTTTTTTTTTTTTGTTTTTTGTTGATTTGTTTTACGTTTTATGTTATTCAAAATGCTATTTTTCTTTCTTTCTATTATTATGACGTAAAACAGAGCTGCAACTAGCATAAAACGAAAGAAAATTTAAATTTCGCGGCAGTATCGGATGTTCCCTCTTAATTTGACTTTGATTTAATTTAATTTATATGTAATTAGGAAGTCCTCATTATTCGTACCGTACCCGGAACATAAAAAATTGCAAAACTTTAATTAACAAATTTACAGAAATTTTATCGATATTATTAATCGACCTTTTGGTCGCCGTAACTATTTGCTTTTACACGTGTGTAAGTGTACGTCCAGAGCAGTATTTGCGTTAGTGTGACAACCAATAGACACGCGATCTAAGTGCATGTGGTTTATTTGCGTGCGTAATGCGCGTACGTATTGATCTCTTGCTTGTAGTGGAGAGACAGAGTGAGAGACATGCGGCGACACGCGTTCTAATACAAATCAGGAACTATTTCCTTTCTAACCTCTTTTATCTGTTCTGTGGTGGACGTCATATAATAATATATAATATACTAACACAAATTTGATTTTATTGTATATTATTTATTTTAATGTAATGTTAGTATTGTTTAAATTGATTTTAATTCTATTTTATGTAATTTTAGTCTATGTATCAATAGATTTTAATTTATTGTATTGTATGGATTTTATTTATCTGAAATAAATGAATTAATAATCATAAAAATGCATCCAACGATTGCATTCATCATTACCATATCAGCGGAAAGACGTCCACTGCTAGGCATAAGCCTCCCTTGGGAGGATCCAGATATTTTACTTCCTTACAAAATCATCATCTACCTTTACCTTTGCTGATTGTCCCACGACTGATTCCATTAAACGGGAAGCACCAGGATAGCCCGTGAAACTAAAATTTCTCTTACGTTTTTTGCAATTTGCAGGTCAGTGTCAGGTTGTATGTTCAACAAAATATAATACCCGACCGTAACAAATATGTATTTACAGAATTATAATCATCAATACAACCCTCGTATAGTAATAACCCAAGTTCATATAGCCCTTTGGAATTAATGAAATATGTACAGAGATTAAAAATTGTACATTACAATATGTGTGACTTAAGTAGTTTCATAGCTCGTATGACCTATACCCGCACTTAAGTCACGCTTTTCTGTGTGAAAATGGACTACTTAAGTCACAGAAAAGCGTGGAAAGTCCGGGTTTAGCTAAAACAGGGCTACAAAATACCATAGATAAAGGAATTACCTGCAAATGTATCGCGAGACTTTTAGAACTGTCACACATTTCGTCACAATGGACACATCTGTACCGTTTGAAGCTTGACGACTGCGGATGCCTCGAGCTCTTGTGATTTTGGAGATATCTGAAAACATACTAACGTAAGATAACATCGCACCTGCGTTCGCCGAATGGTTAAGCAGGGATAAGCTCACAACAGTGAAGGAATACATCGTGAGGAAACCGGCATGTCCTAGAACCAAAAATTCGAAGACTTGTCACATCTACCAATCCGCACTGGGCCCGCGTGGTGGATTACAGCCTACTCCCTCTTTCATAAAGCTGGCCTGAGTCCCAGTAGTAGGAACATTATGGGTTGATTATGCTTATGCTATAGGCAGCGGTGTACGATACACATTTCGCGGATATTAGGGACGCGTCTAGGGCCATTAACTGTCAAAAATCACGTTTTGAACATTTCAGCCGAAAGACGACCACTGCTTAGTCTCTTACCAGGATTGCCACATCAACTGATATCGGGCTGCTACTGCAAAGTCCCAACTGGATAACACTGTCCGACTAGAACATTGAACCTGGGGCAATATGACGCACTCTAAAACACTGTTTTATATTGACAGACGGATACTGTGCTTTATATTACGGGGGCACGTGACCACAGTCAGGGGCCATCCAATTAAAAATTGCAAAATATGACGTTTGTAGGTCTCTAAAAATCATGAAATTCATGTGACGTAATTTATTTTATTTATTTATTTTTATTTATGATTCATGCACAACATTACAGAATTGAATACCAAGGCGTTGCACAGCGCAATTTACAAACAACAAAGTGACACAAATACATACTAAGTAGGTTAGATAAAAAAATACAATTTTAAAAAATAACACAAGGTAATTGTTTTTCTGACCTGGACAGTGGGAAGGCGACGCCACATATATTGCAGACGAATGGCTTCTCTCCCGTGTGGAGGTTCTGGTGTTGGTCGTACCAGGTCTTTATGTTGAAACCCTTGCCGCATGTCATGCAGGTATACTGGAAAAATATAAAAGAATAGGTTACTATCTTGTTATTGTTTTTATAGACAAGAAGAGGTCAGAGAGACTGAAAGATCTATACGTAATAAATTCGGTTTTCATGTCTGTCTGGGTGACCGTTGTTCTTCTAAACTATGCAACGGATTTTGATTATTCCGCAAGGTTTTTATGTAAATAATACATTAATATTAAACTTACAAATATAAAGAAATCTAGATATTTTGTTAAGTTGTAAAACTGTGCGAAACTGGGGTGGGTCGCTAGTGTTCAATAAAACACTAGGTAATTCTCTGCTTTATTTAGTGGTAAGCATAAGAGATGAGGTGTAGAGGTGGCAGGCCAAGCATTGCCTGTAGGGCAGCAGTAGGAGTAGTTCTCATACAGCTGGTGATTGCTGAATAACTTTTAAATTACTGCTACAAAATGTTCACAAACCTTATATTCATTCAAGTGCCTATTCTTATGTTCTTTCAAAGCCCCTTGGTAAGCCGTGGTGTACCCACAGTTGTATGGGCACTCCAGTTTGAAGCCGTTGTGTGCTCTAGCATGTCGAACTATTGCAGGAACCGTCCTGTATGTTCTTGCTAACCATGTAAGAAACAAAAAAAAACTTAGATTAAAATATATATGGTAATCCCAGCAATCTATTACGTCGCTAAATTTATACTATAGGTTCACCCTGTTTAGACAGTCAGGTTGTTGGGTGTTAGGCTGGGTTTTAAAAAGCAATTTACTGTACAAACCTAAAAAAATACAACTGAGATTTTATGACTATTTGAAGTGCCTACCTGTTGCCATTATTGATATCGAGCAAAAAAAGGACAAAAAAATCGCGTTTGTTGTATGGGAGCCCCCTTCAATATTTATTTTATTTTGTTTTTAGTATTTGTTGTTATAGCGGCAACAGAAATACATCATTTTGTGAAAATTTCAACTGTCTAGCTATCACGGTTCTTGACTCTGGTGACAGACAGACGGACAGACAGACAGCAAAGTCTTAGTAATAGGGTCCCATTTTTACCCTTTGGGTACGGAACCCTAAAAAACACAAATTCAAAATATTTCCTTTTATATAAACACATACAAGGACATTGGTGAGCAGTGGTGCTCCAGTGAGAGCAGTGGTGGCCCAGTGGTAACGTCCGCGGCTAACGAGTTATAGGTAGTGAGTTCGATCCCAAACAGGTCTCATAACGGTGCAGGAAAACATTTTGAGGAAACCGGCTTATCTTACAACCAAAAATTCGAAGACATGTGACATCTGCCCAACCTATACTGGGCCTGCATGGTGGATTATGGCCCACTCCCTCTTATAGAGAGTATGCCTGCGTCCCAGCAGTGGGAACATTATAGGCTGATTATATACATGGGGACTTCTGAAATGTCAGAAGCTAAGTGCACAGTTCCATTTGGTTCTTTCCAATAAGAGAAGAATCAGCAAGAAATGAAAAGTGTTTAAAAAATAATTGCTATATACAAGTAGCTAGCTTATCTATGAGGTTACCGAGATACAGCACAATGATTTTGTACTATCTCAAGTAAATTCTTTATACCTGCTAAAGTTAATAATTAAAAACCAGTAATAATATCTTACCACAAAGTTTACAAATCAACGGTCTCTCATCTCTGTCATTGTTGTGACTCATAACATGCTTCTCAATATCTTTCTTCAAATTAAATGTTTTCTGACAACTGTCACAGCTGTATGTAGTCTTATCCTCCGATTTATGTTCAGTAAAATTATTACCAGCAGTCTTTTTCTGATAGTGTTCGGTATAGTAATGTTTAGTGAGGTCTCCTTGAGAATTAAATTCTTTTAGACATGTCAGACAAGTATATGGTTTTATATATTCAATGTTTTCTGTTTTTTTTTTCTTTTTCCTTTTTGGATGGAGACTTATTAAAGGTCTAAATATTGTGATCTTTTTACCGGGAGCATTGGTATTAATTTCTTTTTCTTTCTTAATTGAGGATAGTGTTATTTCATCATCAGAACTGCAATGGGTGTTCTTATTATCATCAGACAATTGTTCATTTGTTAAATGATCACAATCCTCAAATTCTGTTAAATAATCATAATCCTCAAAGTTTGTATCGTCTTCAGCTTTCTCATGTGTTTTCATTATTAACTCTTTTTCTTCATCTTTATTTTGCATATTATTTGTAATTTTTGTATAATAATCGTGTAAGAGGCCATTTTTTGAATAATATCGTAATTTATGTTCATTTTCTTTGACAGTTACACAGAATTGAATGATTAGAGATATTGTTTTAAAGCATTCCTTGCATAACTTGCTCGGGAACAAATCTTCAGTTGGTATCTGAATAGGCCAAAATTGACAAAAAATTTAAGGGTGAAGTTGAGGTTATGGTAATGAATTTTATTTGTTTTACAACTCTGCATGGACCCTATCACTATGCCGAGCCGATTTTGCACGATTGAGTAATCATCCAAACATACAAAATTTCACATCTAGAATATTTTATGTAGGATTTAGAGGCGAGGAATGGCGTGCAATAAGAAAGGCCTATGTCCAGCAGTGGACTGTTATAGGCTGATGATGATGATTAGGTACGATTGTGTTCCTATTTCATGAAACTCTAGGGGATACATAGATACCCTGTATGTACATAACACGAATCACGATCAAAGCACACAACTTTGGTAATCAAAGCTTTTGTAAATAATAACAATTACTTACTTTTAACGTTAGACATTTTTGAATGCTATAAAGTATATCACATTCTTGCAAACTGCACATGATGTTTTTACTAGATACTTTCAAACAAAATCTGCATATTTTCTCCATGTTTCATTTATAAATTAATCAATTCTATTTTGACTTCGCCTCAAAAAACAAAAAATTATACCAAATACCAAAACAAAAAATATGTAGCATTGCCAACTCCAAAAATTCTAATTATGAATTAAAATCAGACACTGAAAAAAACCGCTAGAGTTGTCAAAAAATAAAAGGCCCGTTTTGACATTTGAGAAAGACCCTAGAATGTAACTTGGAACGAAACTGAATTAAACAATAATGTCGAAAATACCAAGCGAGGGGGCGGAGCTTAACGTCGCGCCATCAAGCCTATTCTAGACGGATGTAATCTTTTTTGTAGTATTTTTTTTTGGACGAGCATCTTTATAAGATTCCGACGTAATGTCCCTTAAACATGGGAGATCTCTATAGAGATCAATTAGTTGGCTAATAGTATCGCGTTTGCGACTCTGGTCTTCGGACGACATTTTTTATACGCATACGTACGCAACCGCCGACTGCCACAGCGCAACTGTCTTTGGTTCGATCATTCGATGTAATCTGCCGGCCAAACGGTTGTAATGCACGCGCTCTAACCGCGGATGGAAACAGGCGCCCGTAAACCAAGGACGTTGAAGGTCAAATCAAAATTTGGATTACATCCTTCGTATAGATGGATGGCAACGGGCAAGGTCACCTTTGTTGGGACCCTGGATTAAATCCGTCTAGAATAGGCTTAACTCAGGATCACGTGAGCGGTGGGGCGAGCTGTGCAACGGGCGACGCGACGGAGCGGGCGCTCACTCACTTTTGCTTGGCGCTTGGATGCGACGGTCGTATCCCCGCCTAGGGTATTAGTGTTAGCTAGAATATTGTGCATGGGGTACCTAGGTTCTAATTAATTATTTTTCGTAAATAAATCTCATTTAGCTAATTTGGTCGTTATTTTAAAAAAAATCATCCTCACCTCTGGTCTGTAAAAATAAAATAATAATTAATTACATAGTGTTTTAAAATAATACATACATGTTTTTCGCGCGTTAAATAATATGATGGAATATATTGCGCGTATTCTTTTTGCGCTTACTTTATAGTAGCATGCACTTTCTAATTATTACGAAACGTCTCAAAAACAGTTACGTTCTCAGTCTTTTTTTTTTTAATACTAGTGTTGTAACCAATTAATTACTGAATTTATCTATTTGTTTATTTGTCAAAGGCTTCATTCGATTTTAATAGTAATTAAATATTGTGTAGTGATCTTTACTGAAGAGAATGAGCTTGGCGCTCAAAGCCTTAAATAAAATTTTGAATTGGTGACACTGGTTTCTATAGAATGGCTTGTCTCTGACCAAGCGGCACGTGACTTAAGGCGGATGCTCCAAGGTCGCCCGCGAAATTCAAATTTTCTTACGTTTTTTGCAATTTGCTTGTCAGTACTAAATTGTACGTTGATTAAAATATGATTCGCGACCGTAACAAATATGTATTTACAGAATTATAATCATTAGAATCAGTAAGGATCTTAAGGTGGATGCTCCAAGGTAGCCCACATTGGAGCATCCACCTTAAGGATCCGATATAGATTTAAGACGTTGGAAACCATTGTTGTCCTAAATCGGTTCCTAAATCGGATCCTTCCTTCCTAAATGCAATTTAACTATCCTGAATTTAGGAACGACTAAATATCGGGTCCGATATTTAGGATGGTGTGAAGCGATGGTGTAAGCTCTTAAGGAACATATTTAATGTTCCTTGGTGCGCAGTCTTTCGTTCGCCATCTTGTGAAGTTGACTGTGCGCTCGTTTATGTTTGATATTTTTTTCTCGACTTTGCTTTGCTTTTGGACATATTCTGTGTACTATTACGTTGACCCTGGCTCTTCTATTTTGGACATTGATTTAAAGATACTGTTTGGACTCGATTTTGATGTCTGTTGTTATATCGTACGAACTGTTTCAACATCATGTCGAAAAGAGGACGCACAATCAACAGCCAGTCACGCGATTTTTTTTTTTTTTTTTTTTAAACGTTGCCCCACACTAGGAATTACTCCTGTATCGTGGGTGCGTTTACAAACATTTAAACTCACATACACAAACAGCCAGACCCGGAACAACTACTTGTAGGTCATACAAATATTTGTTCCGTGTGGGAATCGAACCCACGACACGCAGCGCAGCAGTCAATCGCTTAACCACTGCGCCAACCGTGCCGTCATGGTTGTGAAGTTAACCGAATACTTCGAACGCGAATCAGTTAATGGTGGACCTTTAGTGCCCGTAACGCAAGTGCAAGATCGCGTCGCAGAAGCACTTGGAATCGGCATAAAAACTATTCGAACCATCTTGAAGGAAAAGTATGGGCCTTCCGGTACTGAAGAAAATGTATTACGTACGCCTAAAAAGTGAGAGAAAAGCAAGCCTGTAACTTGTATTGACACATTTGACGCAGATGCTATTCGAAACCACGTATATGCTTCAAGAAATGAATACCCAACTGTCAGTAAATTGCTGATATCACTACTAGAGTGTGGCCTGTTTAGTGGTAGTTCCACGTCTTTAATAACAATTATGAAGAAAATTGGATTCAAATACACTTATAAAACACACAATAAACCGACAAGAGGAAAATTATGACCGAACGATATGATTTAATTTTGCACAGAGTATAATTTTTGAGGGCGATGAACAAAATCACAAATTGGGACAGTGTCATAATTATCGATGAGACTTGGCTGAACTCGAATCATACTTGCCGCAGTCGTGGACGGACGATACCAAGACGATCTTGCTCAAAAGTGCCAATGGGAAAAGGTGGACGCCTGATAACCTGCCACGCCGGATCAGCCGGGGGAGGTTTTGTGAATAATGCCTTATTCGCATTCGAGTCTAAAAGTACAAAAGAATATCACGAAGAAATGTAGTTACTCAAGCAAACAAAAAGGCTGATTTAGTGGCATGGCTACAAAGACAAGGCGTTGAAGCTGACATGAAATTGTTGAAAGTTGAATTGCTGGAACTGGTAAAAGAAAATAAACCCGCGAAAATAAAATATAAAATTGATGATTTGGCACTTCAGCATGGACACAAAGTTTTATGAACGCCGCCGTATCATTGTCAGTACTATGCTATTGAGTTGATCTGGGCTCAAGTTAAATAATACGCAGCTCGCCACAATACAAAGCCGCCATTCTCCACTAAGAAAATGATGACATTGCTGAAAGAAGCTTGTGCCAAAATGACTAAAGAAGACTGGGCAAAAGTGGTAGAAAAAACTCGAAAAATAATAAAGGAAGATTTTGACAGAGACGTCAATATTGTTAATAGAATTTAAAATGAAATAATTATATTTACAGTACAGGTGACGATAGCTCAACTGACGATTTTGGCTCATCATCCGAAGAAAATGATTGAATGAAGATTCAATCACTTTCGCTTTTTCTTGATTTTTGTTGTGATTGAGTGAATGTTATTGTAACTAAAAATACTAAATCAAAGACAAATTCACCTTTCGTACCATTGTATAATTTCAAAATACCTACAATATTAAAGTTTAAGTTTCTAATCAGAACTTTAATCCAATGCACTTTACAATACATAATCAAATCGATCAAATACTCATACAAACTTGAATCGATTTATCGTGAGTATCGAGTACCGTGTCGTATGAGTACTTCACTAGTTACGTCGCGATGACAAATGTCAAAACGGGCCTTTTATTTTTTTACTACTTTAGTGCGTGCACTTGTGTAGAAAGCCGCACTTTACATTTTTCGGCGGTATTTATCTTTGTTGATTTTACTTTCACGACACATCTAATCAAAATAATTTTATCATAGGTTTAAAATGTGTCGCGAAAAGTAGATCAAATAATGGTGCGCTATTTTTTTTTTAAATACTATATTCTGACACCCTGACAGTTTACAGGTTCGGTGTCATTCATCGGACATTTTTAGAAAGTTGCCATGTAAAAGGTTTCAATTAAATCCCAGGCTCAACATTCGTGTGCCAGACTCTAGTGTCACATTCAGAAGCTGTAGACACTTTTTTTTCTATGAAGTCATCATTCTTCCCATCAGGGTATCTAAATGTTCTGTGAGCGAATCGAATATGAATATAAATGATTTGTAGATATTCAGTCGATTTTATGTTAATTTTCGTTTTTCAAAAGAAAACCAATAATGGCTCTTCAAGTCCCTGAACAGAAAATTTTTGCTTAGCTAGCCTTGTAAATACATGTTGCATGTTGTCAATGTCAAGAATGACATTAGACATTTGACGTAAATAAATAAGAGGGAGATATCGAGGGTTGGGGTTTCAGGGAGAGATTTGGGTGGAAAAAGAGGAGGAAAGTGCGTACGTACTGTGATAATATTGAGGGAGTGAGGGGGTGATGTCGCATCTAGTCGTCTCCACTGCTCGCGGCAACCGTGGTGCGATTGCGCATTGCAACATTGACTTGTTACGCAGCTCGGGCTCTCCCTGTTTTACATAAGTTAGCAAGAGACGGAGAATACTGTTCTCATCGAGCGACATATATACAGAGTAGGTACGTATCATGTTGTCGATATTTTGTGGGATAGGCGAAGGATCGTCTGGATACACCTGTGTGTTTATCTGTTTGTGTGAATTTTATTTGCAAGTTTTCGTACCTAGTTTGTCCGTCACATGAATCAGCTTGTGCTTGAACGTTGTTATTCTTGTTTGACATGACTTTAGAAGATCCATTTTACGTCGTCAAAGAGTAAGTATATAGTATAGTAGTATTGTAATTAATTATGTTTTCACAGCCTGGCGAATGTACCACTTTTGTTGGTCACTTTGAGAACGTTTTCTGATTAACTCACTCGTGTTCTAAACTAGATACAAGATGAAGGATGGTCTTTTTATACAAGAATGGCCCATGGCCAAATAATATTTGGAATTGTCCAACAAATCTTACCTAGAATTTTTAATTTTATGTTTTTGTCCTTTGCCTTAATAATTTGAAGCTTGAATTTGAAAGTTATACTATTTTTACAAATAATAATCAGAGACTCACCTTTAAATAAATCTCTGACTTGCTTTTATGCATTATTTAATTTTTCACTGTCCTTGGATAGCAACAACTGCTTTAATAATTGTGGTTGTGATTCTAATATGAAATCAGCATCTTAATAAATAAATTAACATAACAACTTTCTGTAATATACACTTTATAAATGTTTTTAATAGTACACAAGCCATTTGATAATCATTACATTTGCATTATAACTATAGAAAATGAATACCCCACAAGAAACAGTGCATAGCAAGCACTCCATGTCAATAAGTATAGCTATAATAGGTAACCACATGAACTGTGGTATGGCATCAGCAGCATTCTTGAGCTCATCGGAAGTGGCAGTTATGCACTTGAGTACAGAACATGGTCCAGTCTACATCAGTCCTTTAAGCACCATATGGACAGGAAACAGAAATAAAGAATGACGAAAGAATAATAAATCCTCAGGCACATTGATTTCTTGTTACATTTATTTATATTATAACATACTTGTTGCTTTCCTTCCATAACTAATAGTGTTGAATCTTTGAAGAGTTACTTAACTGAGTTCATTCTATCCAATTATATTTCACTTAAACCTTGATTGAGTTGTTGTTCTCAAATCTTAATGTAATAAATTGTCTGTTTGTGACTAAGAAATAAAAGCTTCACGGTTCGATCAAACAGGTTAAGCTACGCTTACCTTGGTCCGTGGACGAGTGACCATCTTTACATACCAAGACCCCTCCATGCCTTAGAAAGCTCGTTAAGCCATTGGTCCCGGCTGTCATTCGTGGATCTTTGACAGTAGTTACGGGTCGTCAGAATCTCGAAAGTCTGACAACCAGTCTTACCAAGGGGTATCGTATTACCCAATAACTGGATTGTGGAAGTCAGATAAGCAGTTGCTCCATGTAAAACACTGGTATTCAGCTGCATCCAGTTAGATTGGAAGCCGACCCCAACATTGTTGGGAAAAGGCCAGGCAGATGATGACTAACATTGGTTGATTAGAGGAACAACACCCAAACATAAAAGTCTAATATTGATGCAAACTGTAACCATTTTATGAATGTTATCATCAAGTCCAATAATCTGTTAACTTTTACACTTTTATACAATATAACAATTAGTATATTATTAGTAATAGGTAATATTGGCTGGTGTCCACAACTCCACGTTTATTTGCGGTAAGATAGGACATAAAGAAAAACTCCCTGATCGATTTGATTCGATTCCTAGATCAGGATGTCAATGCGCATATTTTGTGTATGGGTGGGACATGGATTTTTCAATCCACCCCAGCTCCTCAAGGAAGGCCAGCAGTGACTTGATGTTACTGACAATCTCACCGAGGGTACCTGGGTTACCGAAGTACTTTGCCCTGTATGTGGCAACCACCGGGCAGCTTAGAAGCACATGAGTAGCTGTCTAGTTGTGCTTCATGCAGGCCTTTCACAGGGGACTCTGTGCCTTCTAAGACAAAGAGGTGTTTATTAAATTACATGTGGTCAGTTAAAGCTGCTGTAACAGTACGTAGCTGTTGTTCAGTTAGTCGGAGACGTATTTCGTGAGGCCGCCATAAATTTTATTGTAGGTAGTGGTTCCTTAGCCTGCCTGCACTCACCTTGGTCCACCTATAGCTTGTGATCTTGGTCCCTGGTGCGTTTCCTTACCAGAGTGTGTAACTACCTGAAAGGGAGTGGCACAGTGGGTTCAGGTTCAATTGGTGCCATGCTCGAACCCCTTCTACCGAAGTTTGTTATATTATTAGTAACTGATATGTATTGCTCATCATATAAGTGAGCTCTAGAGGTAACATGGCAATGTTATATCTACAATATCCAATTTTGTCAATATTACTTGAAAGTAACCATACAATACAAATAAATACATAATCAAAAGGACACTTAAGCACTGAAGTCTTTATCTGCATCATTGTTATTCAGAAAGATGCCCAGAAAACTGGCAGCATTGCCATGATTAATGACAATGCAAATTCTTTGGCCAACGAACAAGCCAGCCTTCTGGTTATGTGAATCTCTTTAAAAAGTTATTATGCTGACAATAAAAATCAACATTACTATAGTGGAAATCCCCTATTACACTAGAAAGTTTACATTTGGCGTGTACTATACACCTCTGCTATACCAATCGGGGAGAGCAGGCATGTTGTTATGTAAGAAAAATGAATATTTTTGCTTGTATACTTAACTCTAATGTTGACTGTACTGTCAACATACCACGAATTCAAGTTCCCATAAATGTTTAATACCAAAATAAACCTCAACCACGTGATATCGTGACTGAAGCCGCGGGCACAGCTAATCACAGAACAGTTAAAAGTTTGTCTGTTCTGTGCAGCTAGTAGTTATATACAGCTGTTTTAAGAAGTTATCTCTCGTGCAGGCAGTTTCAAAATGTGCTTGATTGACCTAAATAGTCCTGCAATATATCAAGGTAGATTTGACCTAGATAGGTTTGTACAGAAATATCTATTTGTGTTTGGGTGAGCCTATCACCACAAAGCGAATGTGGACCAATCAATAGGTACTTGTGGGATGAGGTTGTTACACATTTATTGGAACTTTAGAATTGTACCACAAAGTACGAGCTGAACGTCGATAATATAGATAAACACTTTAATTAATGAGGAGAGGGAGATCTTTTATTACCTCTGGCTTCTTCCCTCGACTTATTCCTTGCATTACATCGCCTGCATGCTATTTCTTCGTTTTCGCTCATCGTTCTTTCGGACCTTTTTTTTTTGCTCGGCTCCTAAGGGTCCTAGCGTGATGTTAATAGTTCCAGAGATTAGCATGTTCAAAAAAACAAACTCTTCAGCTTTATTATTAGTATACACTAACAAATGCATGCTTCCTTCCACCTTCTCCGGCGCGCACAAACAACTTACCAAACTCATCATAATCGGTCGAGCTATTTTGGAGTTTTTGCGAGACTAACGAACAGCAATTGATTTTATATATAAGATATAGATAAGTATACATATATGTAATGTATGTAGTACGCCCAGAATGGGCCTAGCCTATCTAGGATTCTGCCGTGTGCTGCTTTGTAATGCTCCCAAAATGCATGAGGTGAGTTATAGGGTAATGTTAACGCTAAAAATGCTTGCGTGCTAGCGACAAAAATTATGGAACGATTTTTTTGAGGCTTTTATACTACTTTGTTAATTTTTATCTGTCTTTAACGCGCAGTGAGGTGTTCAAAGCATTGAACAAGACCCGCGGACTGTACTTAAGGTGGCAGGAGATCTCCAAAGCGCCCTCTGTACCCAACAGTCCTGAAGTGGAATGGACTTCTACGGAGCTGAGGAACGCACTCCGTAGCATCGAATGGGACTTGGAGGATTTAGAAGATACTATTAATATCCTTTATAATATTACATAGATTTTAGATGTTGTTTTAACGCCCACGCACTGACGCACATTGCCATCGGCAATTGCACAAGACGTGAAACTTCGCTTTAATTGTCATGTTAATGTGGCAAACTTAATCCCCGCAGCCATGCCGCCGTGATGTAGATACTATCGCCAAAACCTATATCTGACCATTTTGAAAACAAAATCCCGTGCACATGATGACCACAGCTGCATCCGTAAGTAAAACAAAAGAGGATCCTTTTTAAGTCGACTAATAATATGCGCTGCAAGCAGGAATAGTACTTACGGTGGTCAGATATAGATTTTGGCGATAGTAACTTACGTTAAATCATTTTATTACTTAGTCAATATCAATGAATATCAGCCAAGACATTTTAGTATTATTTCCTGAACACCTTTTCACGTATCGTGGAGAAGAATTCTTCGAAATTTAAAATTGACAATAAAGAAATTTCGGAACGTCGAAGTTTCATTGAAGCCACGAAGCAAGAAGTGAAGGTGAGATATTTTAATTTAATTATATATTTATAATTATTATATCATGCATAATCAGCCTATAACGTTCCCACTGCTGGGACACAGGCCTCCTCTCTGTGTGTGATTATTTCATGTGGGTACTTCATATTTTGTAAAATCATTCTCCTTCCTACACGCGGGACTTAACTGTTTCTGTTTTAGGTGATGAAGAGCAAAATGAGCCTCAACAGGAACCGTGACAGCGATGGGACGGCGCGGGAGCCTCTTCTCGGCGAAGAGAGCCCCATGCATTTGAGCAACGTTTGGACTGCCACGCCGAAATACACCAAGTACTCGAAACTTGCCAACCAGACCGACAGCCCCAATAGATTCGACGGGTTCGGCTACGACAGCGATATCATGTCCATGCAAGAGAAGATGCTGACCAGTCAGAATGACCAGCTGCAGGTGATCAGCCACTCGGTCGGCTCACTAAAGACGGTTTCCAAGCAAATTGGAATCGAACTGGACGAGCAGGCCGTGTAAGTACCTCTTTATCCGTTTTAGGTACCACAAAATAAAGTAACACATTCACGGTCAGTTGGAGTGATTAGTTTTGACGTGACACAAATGGTCTAAAGTCAAATGGATGGACGCCAAAATGTGTTGCACTCACTGCTTTATTCTAAACGGTATTACTCTAAATAGTAAAGTCGTTGCAATGTGCCTTACGGCGGATCCGTGGCTTGGCAAAATTTTACTTCTGGGGCCGTGTTACGTAGTATTAATGCCAGCATGGTTCCAGCGCGATGCGAGGTGCTATCGGTCATGTGAAGCTCCGTCTCTCTTACACTGGAATCATGATTAATTACCATTAACCCGTCACAGTACGGCACCAATAACCGACACTTACGATCATCATCAGCAGGACACCGCACCGACTGATCATGCAAACTGACCGTGAATGTGGTACTTTATTTTGTCCATTGGTTGTAGATACGTATAGGTTGCAAATCTATCGTTACGTTTCACGAAAATCACGTTATAAATTTAGAATGAGTCATCTTCCTGCCCTTATCCCATGTTACTTGGGGTCGGCGCAACACGTTTTTTTCTTCCATTCTCCCCTGTCAACCGTCACGCTATCATTCACTCCCTTCTTTTTCATATTATTCCTCACACAATCCATCCATCTTTTCTTCGGCCTTCCTCTCCCTCACCATCCATCAACATGTATATTCGTCACTCTTTTAGTCACATGCGTTCCGTCCCTTCTGATCACATGCCCATACCAAGCCAAACGATTTCATTTCAACTTTTCTGTCACTGGCGCCACTTTCAAACTTCCTCATATATACTCATTTCTTACTTTATCCATTCTCGTCACTCCACACATCCATCTCAACATTCTCATCTTCGCTGCATGTAATCTTTTTTCATCCGCCTTCTTCACAGCCCAGCATTCGGACCCATAAAGTACGACAGGCCTTATCACGCAGTTATAAATTTTCCCCTTTAACTTGAGGGGCATCCGTGGGTCGCAAGTTGTTCCTGGGACCTGTCACCATCTCATCCATCCTGAGGATAATAATATTTGGCAGCCTTTTACGATTAGCAGTAGAAAATCTTAAAACTTTACTAAAGTTTAAACTAACTAACTGATCTAAACTTTGACATTTTATGACGTGTAAGTGACATATTGTTCAACCTTAGGGTGGTAAAGTATTAAGGTGGTCGACTTTACTACATAATCAGCCTATAATGTTTACACCACTGGGGCACAGGCCTGCTCTCTTCTAAAAGGAGTGGGCTGTAACTGTAATGTACCAAGCGGACCCAGTGCGGGTTGTGGTAGCAATATACATAAATAAACGACGTGGTATTTCTTTCTTCCAGGATGTTAGATGACCTGAATACAGAACTCGAGAATGCCGATTCTAAGCTAGACTCCACATTAAAGAAAGTGGCTAAGGTGCTCCATATGAATAACGGTGAGTGTTACTATATTATTCTGTACAACTGTGTTAGTGTGCCGTTGCCTTTACGTGGCTAGGTTTTTAATCAGCTTATAATGTTCCCACTGCTGGGGCACAGGCCTCCTTTCTTCGAGAGGGAGTGGGCTATAATCTACCACGCGGGCCCAGTGCGGGTTGGTAGATGTCATATATTATGTTTTAGAATTTTTGGTTCTAGGACATACCGGTTTCCTCGATGTTTTCGATGTTTTACGATGTTTTCCTTCACCGTTTTGAGAGCAGTGGTGATGAAATTACACGAAGTAAAGCGCCTACCTGGGTTCGAACCCCCGACCCGACGACTCGTAAGTCGGGGCCATTGCCACTGTGCCACCACTGCTCTTCGTTGCTAGGTATCTTTGCAATATTGAAACTTTATAGAGCTATGTTTGTAGTAGGTAATGTTCCCACATTTTTGAACATTCTAGCGATGTAATAAAACTCTTCACCACGTCATCGCGGTTTGCGGTTATATGTTATAGTTTTATACTTCTTTGTTCTTATACAAGTTTAAGGCACTGTGTATTCTAGGCGTAATTAATAATTTATTTAATTTATGCATTGTTTCAGATCGACGCCAATGGCTGGCAATAGGCATCCTGGTAGGCCTTCTTATGATAATATTAATACTTTTTGTTATAATTTGAAGAATGTATCCGATTGTTTTGTTTGTGTAAATGTTAAATCATGTTCGTAGCTAAGTGATAAATATTCTTGTATGATATGTCTTAGTAAATACTTTACAATCTATCCTGTCACTATCACTAATGTAGATATTACCGATTAGCATTGTAATTGACTTTTCGATGTTATTTTTATTTATTTTCTGGCCTATCTTTCTTCATCTTTAGGTATTAAACTTATTTATATGACTGTCACTCATGTACCAGTTTGCACTAAACTGAGAGCCATTTTCCACACTACATCTGCCACACTGGGTAGGTACTTAGGTAGTCAGTGCCTGTACCTTCCAGCAGCTGAAACAGCTAACTCACTCATGAAAAGCGATTTCATAAAACGCTTTCATAAAAACATAACATGAAATCATGCCGCTATTCTCCGAAGGGTTAGGCAGAGGTCTACTTATAGTTCACCCACATTTCGCCAGTTATGTTTAAGTTCCATGGAATAAGGGGCGAGCCTACCATCAACCGGGCCAATCGCTTTCATTTTAACAATTTATCCTCATTACGCTGTCGAACAGACCAATATCAAAACACCAACACTGCTAATTTCAAACATGAAGCAATATATTTGATTTTGATGTGGAGTAATGGACACTTGGACAGGGGCACAATAATGGTGTAAAAGACTTAGGTACACACAGTTATAATATGAATAGAAATATTGCACACACATGAATAGTGCAATTTAATTAATTTTGACATTCCTGTATATTTATTAATTTTGACTTGCCTGTATTCTTATTTTGACATTTGTAATTTCTTTTTTTATTAACATAATTTTTAATGAATACATTCAATATGAATCATGGCACGTCCTAAATTTGCATGTTGAATTTAGTAGGCGGAATATGAAGTACTATGAATTGTATTATGACATCTGTAAGCACCATATTTAATGCAAAACACGATTATTATTATTATATTGGTGCCCTTGTCGAAGTGTTTGTCTAAGTATGAATCCTTCCGGTTCCTTCCTCACATACCATTCTGTATATTCGTCACCGGTACTCGCCGGCGATTTGATCATCTGCCTAGCCTTTTCCCAACTATGTTGTGGTCGGCTTCCAGTCTAACCGGATGCAGCTGAGTACCAGTATTTTACATGGAGCGACTGTCTATCTGACCTCCACAACCCAGTTACTGGGTAATACCAGTCACAGTTTCTTTTGGGCTACTGACGACCCGTAACGACTGTCGAAGATCCACGAATGACAGTCGGGACCAACGGCTTAACGTGCATTCCGAGGCACGGAGGGGTATGTAAGGATGGTCACCCATCCACGGACCAACCGCGGCAAGCGTAGCTTAACCTGATCGATCGACCTGTGCGGCTGTTTTTGTTTAGCCACGCCCCTCCCTTGATAATGATAACAATATTTTGTAGTTTTCCACACGACAATTTTGTTACAATTCTATAATAAACCAAATCCAGTGATTCCATTATAGTATTCGATAGCAACCATCACAATGTCATAAAGAATAAAGATCATTTGTAAAATTATATTTTATTACATTAAATAATATTATGTAGGATGGATATAACATTATAATATTATGGTTAAAGCCTATATTTTGTTAGTGGGTAATTTGAGCTGTATATGTGTTGTATGAATTGCGATGATAAAATATTGACCGTGTTGTTTTGTAGACTGAAAATAACGATAGTTTAATAAGTTTGCTAACTGTAATAAATTATTGACATTTTATCAAATCCGTAAATAAGTTCCTATAGTCCATACTCATGTGTAATAAAATTTAAGTGTCGTACGATGAAGATGATGAGGCTATTAACGATATGGTGATATCACCGGGCAAAAACGAAATCAAGGAAGATTACCTTTTTTATTTGATTACTTACATACACCAACATACCTGTGATGCTATCATTTTGATCATTTATCTACTCAAAAATAGTCAATTGTTTATAGTACTAACTCTGTCAAACTTATATCAAAACGAAAATGTACGACATCTTTCTTGATTTCGTGATGTCGTGAAATTCCTGATGTAAGTAGATATACATACTTATTTATCCTGCGACATTTACTTACACAGCAATGATGACAATGCAGCAGACAGGATGTATTAACTTCCACGTGACTAATTAACATATAATTATATGATTAGGTACAACATAAAAATAAAGTCTCAACAAGACTTCCATACTGCCTTTCATATCTCGCTATATATTTACAAGTAAATGTTTTCACACTCACGTGGTTTGATAATATATATGATACCTATAAGTACCGATTGACCTCGTAACTGCTTTACCTGCCTACCGTTAAATGTTAGGTACTTGCACGTCATAAAACTTCAAGGTCTATGTTACCTCCCCACGGTTCAATGTCACTTGCACGTCATAAAACTTCAAGGTCTATGTTATCTCCCCACGGTTCAATGTCACTTGCACGTCATAAAACGTCAAGTTATATTTTACCTCCCTACGATCAAATGTCACTTGCACGTCATAAAACTCAAGGTCAAGGTCTATGTAACAGTTAGATAATTTCAACCCTAGTGGTTGATTTACATTCGCATTAGAAGTTTCAGTTCGAGTTCAGATCGTTCAGATCAAGTAACAAGTTATGTGGCAGTTTTTCATTGCGACGTGTCGTGATATCTAAACCTAACTCGGTCACAAAGCTAAGGTGTCCTAGGAAAGCGGTTCCGTCATATTATAACGGCTGTCATGAAAATCTGTAATTTTCAGCAGTATTTGACATTAAGATGTCAACAAACGTTCTATATTTGGACATCCGTTGCTGTGTGACCGTTGTCCGCTTTCTAAGGAAACCAAAGCTGTAGTGAAGTTTCATTGAACTGGGGAGTTTTTGTCAAAAGTGGTAAAGCAATATTACGAAGTCGACTAGGTACTACACCATACTTCATAATAGATATTGAATTTATAGAAATAGGTTCTCTATACCTATAGACTAGGTTTTCATCAACCTGTATTGTCCCACTGCTGGGCAAAGGCCACAGCTTTCCAGCCATACCTCTACTTATTCATTTTTACATGGCCTTTTTATGTTATATTAGAATTCACAGGCGTGATGGGATGGTTATCGGTTATTCCAGTATCTAGTTTCGTAAAATTATGATTGTATAAAATATATACTGCCACGTTACCGATTTGGGGCAACCTGTAATGATAGTTGTGTTGGGAATAATAAAATAAAATAAATAAATAAATATTTTAAGCTCTTATTGCATTTATATTAACGATACCCATCACGTCTATTAGGTTTCGCGTTAAGTAGAAAATTTTATGCCCGTATTATGGCTGTTTAGGTACCTATTTGTTAGCAAAATACCTACTTCTGACGTTCTTAATGCAACGAGGTGTCCTCTGTCTCAATAGTTTTAGTTAAGTATAAACACGAAGTAAGTAATGAATCACATGTCTATTGTTCACAGTTGCTTCCCTTGTACCTTAATCTAGATATTGTTATGTTTATGTTTAATATATCATAAAAAGACGACATTTGTATTCTTGTGGTTTTTATTTATTTACCCATCTGCCTTGCATTGAGTCATCACGTCTCGGCGTGACTGCGTAACCATGTCTCGCCAAGACATTGAGTGACCACGCCTCAGCGTGACAGCGTGACCACATCTTGGCGTGACATTCACTGACCACGCCTTGGCGTGACATTAACTGACCAAATCTCGGCGTGACATTAACTGACCACGCCTCGGCGTGATATTGAGTGACCACGTCTCGGTGTGACATTGAGTGACGACATTTCGGCGTGACATTGCCATTTTAGGTGCAGCGCAGACGGCACACTATTTGTGCGATCGAGTCTGCGGCGCTCAAAAAGTCTGCATGGCGCGCAAAAAGTCGGTCGCGGATTTTTCACAGACTCAACGCACACGACGCACATCTTCGATCATTCTGTCGGCAGAGCTGTAGGGACGTAGACGCTATGGAAATCGTGCAGAGATCGCGAAGTATTATTTTGTACATGAAGTACAGAAAAAGAAGAAGAAATAGAGAATTTTGGGTACATCCTATACTTTCGGAAAGATTACTGAAGGGACAGTTCCATACTAAACATTCAATTCTGAAACAACAGCCGGATTTTTTTTTTAAATTTTATAAAATGTATGTTACTACATTTGATGAGTTGCAATTTATTTTAAGACCTGCTTTGATTCATTCAGAAACAACAATGAGGAGGTGCATGATAATAGATCGCGTGCGTTACGTCCACCCCTAGCAAATGCAGATTGCCGACTAAAGTGTGCGCCGTCTGCGTTAGCGCGCGTTGAAACAAACGTTCAATTTTTTCACACACTTTTTGTGCCGAGCGGCGCGGCGCGGCGCGGTGCGGTGCGGTCTGCCCGAATTACACGGATTTTTTGTGCGCCGGACATTTTGCGCGTCGTGTGCGTTACTGCATATAATTGCATAGGTTCTATTTTCACAGACTAAAAAGTGCGTCACGGATAGTCTGTCGTCTGCGCTGCACCCTATAGGAAGACCTATGTATAGCTGCACAAGGATCTAATGGCCCGAGGCCAAAATCGAAAAGAATGCCGCCATTTCTTTTTTTAATACATTTCACAAAACAATTATGATTGCACTAAATGCAACAACAGCGCCCCCCTGCCAACGTCATATGAGTTCCAAGAGATCCTTGTGGCAGTGTAGTAGCTACAACCGCGAGGCCCTCGAACGAATGTGTAATCGTGTAGTATGAGTGACTAGCAAAATTCAACCGACAGACATGACCTCTTTAAGCATTGCCTCATCGACCGGTCCTGTGTCTCCCGCAACCAGCTGATTCCCGCGACTTATACCAGGTCTAACCACGATTGGAGGCGTAACCACTCTGCGCCTGCCCCCTACAATGAACCACATGAATATCGTATACTCAGATGCTCCAGTCAACCCCAATGTGGAAGATACACTAGCCCAACAAACAGAATGACTGAAAACTGGTGGTAGATGACTCGGACACGGATTATTGTCTACAATTTTGTTCCATAACATTGTATCTGCCGGCTGACTGTAACTACCCACTGATCTAACTTTATCTGATACTGGAAATGAGATTTGGCGGAATTAAACTGAGTTTTAAAAAGCTAAGTATAGGAAAGAAAATCTAGGCACTTTCCAAAATTCACTTACCTACATATTTACAAAACTATCAAACTATTGAATTGCCTTGTTAATCTAGTGGTGGCAAGCGCTACGCCTGAGTATGAGGTCCTGGGTTCCATTACCAGGTCGGGCAAAGTGATATTATTTTTTTTTTCATCTGGACTTTCTCAGTAGTACCAGCAGTCTGGATTTGTGACCGGTTGATCGCATTAGGCTCGCCCCATATTCCGGTACTTGAAACATAACTGGCAAGATGTGGGTGTAGTAGGCACACGCCTTTCCCTTCGGGCAAAGCAGCCGTATTGGTATAATGATAAACTATCGAAATATTGTGTACTGTATATAGCTTAGCTCCATCTATGCTATGAAACTGAAACTACAAACAAGTCGCGGATACTACCTTTACCTACTTGCACCGTGCACTACGGTACGGTATTTCCCATAGATATTTACATTTCTATAGTATTTCCCAGAAATGGTTATTAGATGGTTCTAAGCATAGAAATGTAAAAAACAGGAGAAGTGGCAAGGAGGCGTGTCTGTTCGTCGCCTTTATGCCCGAAATCACTAGTGCGCTTTCGACCGTGATCGTGAAAAAATATAAGAATGTGTTGCTCAGTGGTTTCTTGTAAAAATCGAAGCCAAAACCAATAATTTGTAAATCATACAATCACTTACCTACCATATATAAATATAAGTATTTTACTATATTTGTCTTTAAAATCATGAAAAACAACAAATTGTAAAATATTTCTTGCTTTTACTACGTTAATTTTATTTTCAAATATCGCAGCGACTGTGCTATTTTTGCAGTAAATACATTGCTCCTTAACCACTGCCTAAGTATGTCACTAAGTGACTAGACAAGCAATTTAAAAATCATGAAACGATACTTTATTTATGCGGTGCATCGCATGGTCGCTGCTGGTTGCGGTCAGCTAGCGATGTGGCTGTGCAGATCCACTAACGTAGGCTATCGACAACAATGTCGATTACCCAACGAATATATAGTTAATTTTACAATTTGTCAACCGTTTTAACCCAGTTGGAAGACCTAAAAAGATGACGTTTAAATCCGGTTGGAGTCTTCCAACCAGATTCAATATTAAAAAAAAAAAAAATTGCTGTTGCATACATTTTGACCGCGTAGGTATTGCACTTTTCTATGAAACAGACGATTTTTTTTTTGATAACCGGCGAAAGATTTCGTCGCTATGGGGTCAAAACTCATGTGCTGAATCCATGGTTACAGTTTGCGCGTCGATGTCCCTGCCACCCTGTATAATGTTAAAAATGTTTATTAAATTTTTTTTTTTTGGTAATTTTTATTGATTTATAATCTTTCGTATATATAATCGTTTTCTAGACATTTATCGTTTTTTATTTTCAGAACCCCAAATTTTTTTTAGTAGGTACAATAATAAATGGGAGAATCGATAACTTTCCGATTTAGTCAACCACTAGCGTATATGTAAAATAAAAGGCTTTTGCACAGCACAACGATAGGGACATATGTTTTTGTGTGAGTAAGTTGTACGGTGCATGGTAAATGCACGCTATGTTTGATGAGTTAAGGTTTATAATTGATTGTGTAGTACGTTCCGATTTATGAATTGCAAGTGTGTGCGCGACTTTGTATCTATTGCTTTTACTGAACTACAGGTGTAATAGTGGCGCGGTAGTGGGATTGTCTTAAAGACATAGAGTTCTGATACAATTTCAACTACAGGGCATATCTCCTTCTATCCTATATCTATGGTTCTAGGCGTAACTTGAGAGAGAGTCCTTCTTGATTTAGGGTAAAACCTGCATCTGCAGTTCTGTACCTATTTCCTGTGGGTGTCCTAAAACCTGTGATTATAGAAAACAAACCTTTTATCTATGTTCTTGCACTAATTAGTAATAGGTTAATAATATTGAGATAGCTATCATTTTTCACGAGACCCTTATTTATGTTGTATCTACAGATCACGAGTTATAGCATTAAACTATACCTACCTACCTCACCTACCTATAGGATGCTAACAGCGTGAATGAGCTAATTGGAAAAATATTCAAAGTGTCACGCGGCCGATATTGGTCAAACTAAGGCACCCATAAATTATAAAAAAAAAGTTTAATAAATCATTGGTGCAATTTTAGTTTTTCAAGAGCGTATTGTATGCCTTGTGTATTGAAGGCATACAATACGCTCTTGAAAAAGTAATATGAAAATTGTGATCAATTGGAAAATGAAACTGCTAGTAAGTTTATAGAAATAAGTAGGTACATATTGTTTATTAGTTTAAATATGCTCACATCATTTTATTATTTACCCGTTTAGAAAATATCCTGGAAAGTATGGATACAATCCTCTACTTTGGAAATAGGTAGGCAGATATTGTTTTCCTTGCAAACGTGAAGGATTAAAAGTATTTATTAGTGTGAATCATCTGAAGATGCACTGGAACTAGTAATTTTGTCGTAAAACTCGGGAACGTAGTCGTAAGTCTCCGCTTGAATATCTTCATACATTGACTTTTTCATTGTTGTCCAAGGTTTCTTCTCTTCCGGTTCAAAAAGGCTTAAATGGTAAAAAATATTAACCTATAACGGGTGTGCTTTCACCTTACTTACCAGAGAAAGATAGGCCTAGAAATCCAGTTATCAATCATTTTCTTAAAAGAATATAGTTAGTGCCAATTGAGTTTACCGCTCGCCAAGTTATTAGGTAAGTATTTATACTAACTTAAAGAACCAACAAATGAAATAAAAGGCGTGTTTAGTTAAGCCGTGCAACTTTTGTTGTTGTTTCAACTTATGGTATGCCAACAGGTAAGTAATTAAATCGCACCGTGACTTTAATTAAAGCAGCTTCGTTCCTGAATATCGAAAATAGTCATGTCGGAAAGTGGCCTAGAAAAGTGCATTATATGATGTTCAGGAGCACGTAGTACCTTTATTGTAAGTACTGTGCGATATTTACGTAGTCAATCGATACCGGACAGACTGCAGTCTGACACCTACGGACCTACAATACCTATAAGGTACAGTAGGTATACACAGACGCATGTTTATTCATTCCTCTCACGGTTTGAAAAACGTGACTCTATTTAATAAAATAGTTCGTTATTCAGTTCTGGTTTCACCTGTCCGAATAAAAGCTTCGCTTGGAAATTGGCTTTCGTAAGCATCGCTATTATAATTTTGAGAAGAGATTTTTCTGTTAGAGAGATCCATGAGAGTATGTAACAGGAGGGAGCCCTGAAGAAACTTGACATTCTAAAGCTTTAGTTGGGATTCATCAAAAATCAGAATTAAAGTTACATGCTGCTTTCTGAATCGTCTTCTCTTTGGTGTCGGATACTTAAAAAGCAGCAAGGGGTAGCTTTTTGTATAGAGTTAATGGAGCTGACCGTTAGGGTCCGTTCAGACAGACCGGCTCATAGAGGGTTTTTTCATGTCACTTCTTTTTTAAATGAGAGTCCGACCTAACGCGCAGTGACATGAAAAAAACAACTTTATTTCAATGACCCAAAACTCTTTTTTAATCGCGATAAGAAGTACAGAGGCCTGCAGGTCAAGCTACCCGAAACTGTCAAATTTTCCCAACCAACCTTGAACCTTAATGCTTCAGCGATAAAGTTGAAAATCTATTAAAGAAATTTGACAGATTGTAGTAGCTTGATGTGGTGGCGTCGGTACTGTCCTCTCCGAGCCGGTTTGTGTGAACGGACACTTAAAGGGTTTCGAGGATAGTATTAGGTACACATGTGCCTATTAGTGGTGACGATTATAATGCGTAGGTATTTATCTTACCTTACTAAACTAAAGTTACTTTCCAAAGAAGTTATAGCTAACGCCGAGATCTATAAACGTTACTTGGCGCGTCTTTGCCTTGGACATGTTCTTGTCTCTATCTTGCTCTTGTAGTTTGACAGTTCTGCGATAGTGAATAACGCTTAGCCAAGGTTCGTGCTACAGTGCGCGCAAAATAAGTCTGCGCGCGGCCGAAATCGGAAATAATCGTGTGCCGGTATCTGAACGTTATTTTTAGGTGGTAAGAGTGTGCTGTGTTCCGTGTTCTGCAAAGTAAATAATCGCCATCATTACGCCGAAAGTGATTAAAAGTGCTGCAGAGAGATAATCTTGGAGTCAAATGTCGCGCGGAGACTTATCTTGCGCGCACTCTAAGTAACATTTGTAGATCTCGGCCTTAGTGCTTTATGCTTTGTTAAGAACCAAAAGACGAACCATAAGACTTACCTGCTAACGCATGTCATGAAGGCACTGAGGAAATCACTTGCAAAAAGGTGAATCATGTTACTATAGCCTGTACAGTTGGACCACTGACCATCTGGAGCCATCATCATTCCTACAGCTATGCCGCGGCAGATTAACGGAGCGCCATACATGCCCTGTATACAAAAAAACAGCAAAGAATATTGAGCCAAGACATACCAGCACCCACTAAACACAACTGCAGTAAGACACATTACTGCGCTTCGTCTTACAGTATTTGTTTAATTTTTTTTTTTACTAGTAAGAAACGCAGTAAGAAACACTTGCTGCTGTTATGATTTGTAAATTATGTTTAATGAATAATTTAAGGATACTACTTATAAATGCAGTAATATTGGATACTGCTCTTTTTCTAAGCACTCCATTTCAATTGAAAGAAGAGAAAATACTTATTTAAAATGCAGTAAGATGGAGAGAGAGATTATATGAAAATATTGTATTACTAATAAAGTAATAATAAAGGCAGTAATTGTCTGTGATTAAGATAATTTCAATATTATGTTTTATTTGCTATTTAAAATAACGTAATTCATTAAATATACGTTGTTTTATTTAATTAAGAAGTGGTTGGATGAATATAACCAAGTAATTCCCATTTAAATACTATTTTTAACAGCTATAAGTCACTATTGCACTGCGCTTATAGTTTGTAGTCGGAGTGACAATAATAATTGAATAAAATAAAATAAACGCAGTAAACTGCGTTTGCTAGTGGAAAGCGTAGTAACTCCAAACTGACTGCTGTTACAGCTTGTAATACTGGAGTTCGTTTTGAAGACCCTGCTAAGCATAAATAGTTTTTTTTTGTTTTAAATTAGTTGTATTAAACATATAGAGAATTGGGTTAGTTCATAAGAAACAGTGCATATTCAGCTATACATGTAAATCAAAACATATTTGCAAAACTTCAAAATTACATCTAAAACACCAAAATAAAAGTAAACATTTTTTGGCGCCATTTACTCGAAACTACGAATAACCTCCTTACTGCACTTCTAATTAGCGCGGCAGTAGCTGCGCCCCGCGGTTTGACCCGCATAAGTTTCGATCCCGTGAGAATATCGGAATAAAAAGTATCCTATAATTATGTTAATCATGGTTATAAACCAACTGTGTGCCAAATTTCATCCAAATCCGTTCAGTAGTTTTTGCGTGAAAAAGTAACAAACATCCATCCATACAATATTTCACATTTATAATATAGGATAGTATACCTACATAGTATACATAGTAGGATATTGCTAATCCATTGCTTCATATGTTCGAAAAATGTGTCTGCTCAACAACGTAGATAACGCTATGAATATTGTTGAACTGTCAAAATGAAAGTCATTGGCACTAGGTACTATTAATGTGTTACGCAATTATCCCGCTGGTTTTAGTTTAAGAACAGTGCTGCAAGATACTAGAATAAATTCGTCTGTAGGAGGAACGCGAGAAGATGGTCGGTAGCCTTTCCAGAAACCTTTAGAATTGAAAGAAAGAAAGAAAGAAAAAGTATTTATTGGTACTCGCACAGGAAGATCATAAAACTAAACACATCCAAAAATAAAAAAACAAATTATATAAAAAAAAAAATAGGTACCAAAACCAAATTATATAAAAAATAATAAAAAATAAAGTAACAAAAATAAAAATGAAACAGAAAGTCCTGTACGAGGCCAAAAGGCTCCTATCTCAGCATGATGCTACGACATTTAAAATTGAGATTTAGAATTGGGCGAAACCGAATGAATAACGGCTACTTACTTAATTAGTTGTTAACGAACGAAATTATTAGGTGTTGTTTACCTACCTAGGTACCTATTTAATGAGCTTCATCTAATCATTTCTTACTGGCACAGATAACTTACGTGACACGGCTGAGCTGTTCGGTCAGGCTGTAAGATAAAGTATGAGTAAGTAAATACTTGTTTTATATGGGATTCTCGAGGAAGTTCACATGAGGTCGCGGAAGTAGGTACCTATTGTATTAAAAGAAATAATAATTACTCTTAGGCAGGTGGACAGTTTATGTTTGCTCTGTTTTTATCGCTTTTGATAAGGTTATCATCGGTTCATCGGTTACTTTTAAAGTCAGGTAATTAAGTACATAGATTTATATCGTATCAGTACATAAATCAACAATCGGTAGGTACTATCGCTAAAACTTATAATTTGGTCAGATAATTTTGAAAACAAAATCCCGTGCACACGATGACTGTAAGTAAAACAAAAGAGGATCCTTTTTAGGTCGATTAATAATTATGCGCTGCAAGCAGGAATAGTCCTTGCGGTGGTCAGATATAGATTTTGGCGATAGTAAATACCTACGTACTGAGTACACGAATTTTAGGACACGCCATAAACGGGTTGCCATACGAAGGCCCTTGATGTTTTGTTTAGACTTATTTCTGGGAATTAGTGTCTAGGAAGAACGATTAATTTAATTAAAAGAAAAGAAAATAATGAATATCAGGTATCTAATCCTTTCTTCAGATAACGCGTCCTTACATATCTACATACCTACAACTTGTAAAGTTAAATTAGAGTTAGTACTGCAAATATGTACGTATCTTAGATAATGAACGTAACATACGAACGTCAAAATAATAACGATTACGTAGATACTTGTTATTATTTCACGTACATCAAGGCCATAATTTTGTAATTGTGATAATTTGAAACAACGCCTTTTTTTATTTGACGATAGTTAACGCCAGGTTTGACGTAAAAGCGTGTGTCAAGTGAACGTGAAACAACCCGCTCTTAATCAGTAGATACCAATCTTCAAACAAACTTTGATTAATTAAATTTCAGTTTTTTTACATGCTAGGAAGATCATAAAAATGGATTGCTCCAAACGGTAGGTAGCATTATGGCAGAACTACGTCTAACTGTCCGTTACTTTTAACAAGAATTAGACTTACGTCTCTGATGCAGATACCGGCTCGTTTTTCAATCATTCCATGGAATCCCAGGTTAATCAGAGCTTTCTGAAATTTAATGGTCAAAGCTTCACACCACAGGTTCTTCTTCACTACATCCACGAACTGGACTCTTAAGTTCCGCTGAAGAAGGAACCTGTCCACAGGGTAAATTGTGTCCTGGAATGACGAACATTTATTAGGCCACCAGCACCACCAATTACCCTAACTCCTTTAACTACCTTTACCGCCACCATCTTTGTCTGTAATACTAGCATATATCATGGCATTTCTTTTTAGGGTTCCGTAGTCAACAAGGAACCCTTATAGTTTCGCCATGTCGTCTGTCTGTCTGTCGGTCTGTCTGTCCGCGGTTTAGCTCAAAAACTATTGGTCCTAGAAAGTTGTAATTTGGCATGAGTATACACGTTAATGACGCCGAAAAAGTGGTAAAATAAAATTATTTAGGGTAGGTACCTACATCTAAAGTAGGGATCATTAATTTTTTTTTCGTCCTTCCCATATGTGGGATATCGTTAGATAGGTCTTTCAAAAATATTAGGGGTATGGGAAGACCGTTTTTTGATTAAGTAAACCGTTCGTGACTTATCAAACTTTAAAGTACCAATTTTCGTTAGAGTCAAGTGTCCCCCCCTCTACCAACTAAACGGTTGTAGTTAGAAATTCAAATGTCACGGCAGTAGTACCTATATATAACGAAGTTTAAAGGAAAACTATCACACTCAAGTGGGCTTTACAAGTTTACGAGTAATAGTCGACAAATTGTATTAGACTCGAAAATTTCGAACAACTCCATAGAAATGTCGATAGATGGCGCTAAGTGTCAGTTGTATCGCGCTATTGTTTTATTCCTAAATAAGTTTTATAAAAAAAAAAAAAACGGTTGCTACACCGGCTATGACAAGTCTTACCCAAATCTAAAAAAAAAAAATTAAAACTTTCCGTGCAAAATTGTCGGATCAGGTGAGCATTTGTATAGGAAGTCAAATTAGGTAGGTAGTCATGTTTGGCTTTTAGTTAGAGCATGGTACGAAACTATCAGTCAGCGAATACGACCCGCACTTGGCTGTTATAAAAACTACGGAACCCTACACTGCGCGTGGCCCGACACGCACGTGACCGGTTTTTTCGTTATAATTTTACTAAGAATTTCGGTAGATACCAATAGGTAACTAGCCAATAAACATATTTCCTAAAATAAAGGTACTGAACCAAGTGAAACTTCGGTTGTGAAACATTGTGAATTCGCGACATTTACAACTTCTTTATTTTTATTCAAACATACATAAAGTTGGATGCAGGAAGTTGGAATGTTTGCAACAAAAAGTTGTCGCAGTTTTATATTGTGCACGACGAGCTCGAAGGCGAAACTTGACATGATTCGAACTCCGACCGAACTCTACACAACGGCGACTTTTGTTAAAAGCTCCGAACTTAACACCGTTAATAGGACAGGAGAGATCACACATGGACTCCACATATACATATTTTGTTCTTCTCTTTACGGAGAAAATAAAAAGAAACGTCCCATGTGCGCAGCAAATGCTAAATTAAAACATGTGCATCCAGTTGGTATGGGGAAGTTGCTGGTTGAAATATACCGTTTATTATAGCTTTGCCAATGTTTTTGTTTTTGTGGGCTATACTCTGACTACTTGCTTTGTGAACTTTTTGGAAAGAGTTTTACGACAATAAGCTTCGGGGGTTTGATTTTTGAACAAGGAATTTAATTTAAAGTAAAAAAGTGTTGATATTCTATTATTCCCTTTAAATGACGTTCCGTTTCAAATGACATGATAAATATAACCTTGAATTTTAAAAGTGTCATGATCACGTCTTTCAAAAAACATGTAAAAAAATTATACTTTTCCGATTAAGTTCAATTTTACTTGCAGTTGGTAAATCAATAATCCTAGCCCATAATATACATAGCTGCATCGAAACCTTGTCGTGAATCTTCAGCATTAAATCACCATAACTGCGTAACACACTGGCGCCGATTCCCTTGTTCACAAACTAAACTAAATTTAAGTTCAATGCATCTTTTTCTTTCTATTTAATTAATAAAAGGACAGAAGATAAATATTAGTTTAGTCCTGTCAAACTAGTCAGCGCACGACGTAAATTGACGTATTTTTAGTAGCCATGTTGTTAATCACGTCTAATCTGTGTAATATGGGGTATCTTAATTTGACAGGACTCAACTAATATTTTATCTTCTGTCCTTTTCTTAATGAAATTGAAAGAAAAAGATGCACAGAACTTAAATTTAGTTTAGTTTCTGAACAAGAGAATCAGGGCCAGTATCAATCTCAATTTGACTAATTTTGGACGATGTTGCTAATCCATTCCTTCATATGTTCGAAAAATGTGTCTGCTCAACAACGTAAATAACGCAATGAATGTTGTTGAACTGTCAAAATGAAACCCATTGCTACTGATAGTGTGTTTAACACACTATCAGTAGCAATGGGTTTCCAAACCAACCGGGATAATTGCTGGGATTATTGGCTTTGGTTTAACTTTGGCTTTTGAATAGGCAAGGAGTCAGTCGGTTTTTGATTATAAAAAACATTAGGTACTTCCATATATTGTTAAGATAGTTTATGGATTTCATTGGGTATATTATTTTAGAAATATCCAAGCTACTTTGCTTTACTTAAACTTGGGCTGTTGTTGAACAAGGCTGAGTCAACATTTTGAAATCGAAATACTAATAAGTATTGTTGCTATTAAAGTATTTTAATATGTAGGAAGATAGGTATATGAATATCCTTGTTACTTTACCCCTCTATAGAAGAAATGCCAACCGGTGGTTAGGCATTCCTCTTGCAGAGGTATTTTTTCATCCCCCTTCCAATCTATTTCGATGGCTCTCAAAGGTACTTCCGTTAACATGTCAGGAACTTTTCGCTTAAGCAACATTATTGCTACGGACTTGGACATCAAATAACCTCGGTTACCCGAGTCGAACTTGGAGACTGCAAAACAAGAATAGCACTGTAAATTATCATGAACCTTAAGCATAGTCATTGAACATAGTCAGTCGTTCATAGACTGAAGGCCAATTCCTGTAATTAAAAACGTTCAAAATCTAATCGCAATCTCAACTCAGCGACAATCAATGTCAAAAATGTAGGGAAAGTAGTTGTATTTTTGACAGATTGAGACAGATCAGACTGTGAACGTTCTTAAAATTACTAGAATTGCCCTTCTGATGTACCTTCTTGCCAGTACTTAGCATAATAGCATAATTAGCCTATAACATTCCCACTGCTGGGACAGAGGCCTCCTCTCTGTGAGAGGGAATGGGCCTTAACCCACGCGGGCCCAGTGCGTGTTGGTTGATACTTGACAGTACTTAATTGCTACAAACCTGAAAATTACCTAAGCTAGCTAGTGTCTGATAACCACGCTTGGCAAACATACCTATTCACTGAACTAAATTCTTCTGGATATATTTAATGGATATGTTAGGACTCCATTAACTCTACTGTCTACCTAATAGACTAAGTCTAAACTTCGCATTGCTTCCAGCGAGTTCAGTACTAATTGACAAGTGAACGCCTGTCTGTTAGGATGGTGGCTCGCCAAACACACTGCATACGTAGGTAATATGAGCGGTCGATATCGCATTGCCTCATTCGCCCCGCCTGCTCTGCGGAAACTAATTAAGTTTTTACCTGTATTATTGTAGGTATAAGTTATTTTATGTTATAATACTACACGAATATTTGTAGTATGTAAGTTCCTATTACTTTTAGGGTTCCATATCTCAAAAGGAAAAAAAATGAACCCTTATAGGATCATTTCTTTGTCCGTTTGTATGTCTTTCAAGACCCTTTTTCTCAAGAGCGCGTGGAGGTATCAAGTTGAAATTAATATCAAATACGTAGGTCCTTTGGAGTTCTAAAAAAAAAATAATCATAAATCCTGAAATTTTCAACGCCTAGCCATCCATCGGCAAGTACCGATGAATGGATCGGCCGCGGTGTCGGAAAAATTTTTAAGTGGACTGTTCAGTCGTGTACTACCTATCTTAAAATCAAGAATATATAACTATAAATAATAGAATTTTAAAGTTTTGCTATAGCGACTAACGAGCTTAATGTAATCTTTAATCAAGTAGGTAGTCTTTTCCCCAAATTATATGCATAAGTAGAACATACATAGAATGTATTTGAAATCAATTAAGTAGATAATGTTTCATGAAATCATGATATACGAACGAAAACAAATAAGTAAAATAATAATATTTTGATAACAAATGCAATATGGCGGACGGCTTGTCAAACCATCATACAAAATGGTATTAAATTAAGTAAGTCTGGCTTCGCTGAAAGCTTTTCATGACTCTAATGGATGGATATTCAAGTTTTATTTGTTGTGAAAATGTGACCTCAATCAATAAATCTGACTAGTCTTTTCGCAACTATGTTGTGGTCGGCTACCAGTCTAATCGAATGCAGCTGAATACAGTACTTTACATGAAGCGACTGCCTCTCTGACCTCCACCAACCAGTTACTGGGTAAAACGATACCTCTTGGTAAGACTGGTTGTCAAACATTTGGGCGTCTGAGTACCCGTAACGACTGTCGATGATCTACGAATGACAGCCGGGACCAACGGCTTAACATGCTTTCCGAGACACGTAGGGGTCTCGATATGTAATGGATGGTTACATATCCACGAACCGACCGCGGCAAGCGTCGAACTTAAACTTCGGTCGACCCGGTGGGCTCCGGTAGGCGGTTATCATTTAAATTAGCCACGATCCGCTCTGTGAAAAATGTAAACTATATTCTTTTATTATTTGTCTACGTGCGAGTTTTTAATAGAGAAAATTTTAATAATGTATAGTTTCAGGATCCTAAAGATGCCTCATGGTTTCATAAACGAATTGACTCTTTTGAAATGAATATCGATATTTATTATAAAAACTATATACTTAGATAATATGTAAAATACTGGTAATCAGCTGCTTCCGGTTAGACTGGAAACCGACCCCAACATAGTTAGGAAAAGGCTAAGCTGATAAGATGATGACTTATGTAGATTATTGATATTATATTATTATAATTTTTTATTAATTTCGGGACCCTGGGGTCCCGGACCTTTGAAAGGCGTGCCAGGGGCCGAAGCCAACTCGCAGAGGCCCTTTAGATAATTTTTAAATGATGAGGAGGCACCAACCGACGATTATCCCTGTATGCACCATGCAAGTGCACCCAAGGACAACCCCCGGTTGGTGCAGGACTATTGCAGAACATGGAAACAAAATATACTGGGCTATGGGTGTGGGTGGCTATTGTAGATCGGTTATCTTGAACTATGGAAGGTCTATGTCCCCGGCCTCACCAATGATAATAATAATTATTATTACTTATTACTATTTTACTTTATTGTATACCGGAGATGACATTACTTACCTATAGATAAGGAATCTAACTATTGGGTACAGTGTTAGTCAGAGTCCGAGTCAGTGCTCCCATAAATCCAATAGGTACTTACTGTTAGGTATGAGTAGCTTAGTGACCTGCACTCTAATGCCTCGGCGCGGGTGTCTGTACGTGGTGCCGACCACGACGTTGATAGCTCGCGTGTCTGTCACGTCCGCCCTAGGGTTGGTGACGCATACGGCTGCCGTTATCACAGCCACCCGGGACACTAGGGTACCGACGCACAGTCCTCGGTACCGGGACGGGAAATATGCCTGTAGTAAGCGATGTTAGTGAGTCCGCGTATAACGGGTCAGTTTCCCGGCAGTTTCGTTATTTAGTCTGATTCTTTGATTGGTCAGTTTTGCGGATTAAACGATCAATGAATTTGGCGAACACTGGAAACTGTCGAGCAGTAATATAGGGACTCCTGATGAAGTAATTTGGTGATTACTCAAACTACATATATTTTATGTGGACTTAGTCTGGTGTCTATCATCTCATCTCAATAATTGTTTATCATGAATACAAGCAAGTAATTTCCAAATTATTGTCAAAGAAGAAGCCATGTAGCGTTTTTTATAGATGTAAGTAAGGAGACTGGCGAGATAAAACTTACTAGAAAATTGACAGATCCATGGGTCGGCTTAAATGGCTCTCTCCCTTTGCATTGCAGAAAACAAGCACCTAAAAGCAACAACACGATTAAACCAGGAAATATAGTAATATATTAGAATAATAAAAGGTTGCAAACTACCAATCAAGAACAGTATTTTTAATTTATTCATGCTACAGAAGACCTGAACATTGAAACTGAAATAAACATTGATTGGGCTTTAATTAAAATGGTGAAACGGTTGTTAAATTTGCCATCAAAATAAAGATAATGGTGTGCTACGAATTCATCACAAACTAGCTCTGCATTGAATACTTAAAATGCTTATTAATTTATAAAATATGCTTGCCAGCTATAGAGAAAAATAATACGCTTGGCTTATTACTTCGTGGAAAATGTCCGCTGAAAGCAGCTCTATAATAAAATTAATACTCTTGAAGCGGTTCTGCAGTGCGTTCGATCCGAATCCAAAAAATGTTGGTCCGAAGTAGGTATTTGTATGGGGGTTGCACATTAGATCACTCCGTCCGTATTTAGAATATTTGTCTGCTCAACAACGTAAATAACGAAATGAATGTTGTTGTACTGACAAAATGAAAGCCATTGCGTGTTACAGAATTACCCAGCTGCTCTTAGATTTTTTGCAGGTACCGATTAATTCAATCACCTCCATTCAGGCGCATTTTGAGCTTCTACTGGTTCGATTTATTAAGACTTCAGTCTTAATTTCAACGTCAAAAGAGGATCTGGGTTCTATTCACCACTTTAATTAAGTTTTGTAGGGGCGACAGTGACATTCACTTTGCAATATTTTTATTATGAAGGTAAAATGCTTAGGAAGAAAATTAAAAGCCTGAGTGACAACCTAAACCTATGCAACCAGTGCACTGAAAAAAAAATCTTAGCTAGGTTCCTGTAACTAATTTCCTAGAAATTATAAGAAATTAGAACAACAAGACAGGTTGGCTATTTCAGACTTATATTGTTAAGATGCCCATCTTAACAATATACGTCTCCACTGCTGGGACGAGTGGGCTCCGCGTGGTAGGTCCACGCGGGCCCATGTCTTCGAATGTTTGGTTCTGGGACATGCTGGTTTCCTAACGAAGATTTCCTTCACCGCTTTGAGAGCAGTGGTGATGAAATTATTTACACAAAGTAAAGTGCCTGGCTGGATTCGAACCCACGACCGTAAGTCAGGGCCGTTACCACTGGGCCACCCCTGCTCTCAAAATGGACTCTTGCATAGAAAACTATTTACTATTGCTTGAAAAGAAAAATCAAAATAGCATAAGTACACCTTTGATTAATAATGAGTCTAAATAAAAAAATAAATCTAATATGTCAAAGTCGACGATTTAAAAATGTCTATAGATGTTAACGGACCGGTTTTGTTTTGCTCGGTTCCTAAAACCGAGCAAAAAAAAATGGTCAAGTGCGAGTCGGCCTCGCGCACGCAGGGTTCCGTAATATTATCTATAAAAATCACGTCTATTGTATGGGAGCCCCCCTTAAATATTTATTTTATTTTAATTTAATTATTTATTTTTAAAGTGAATATACAACTAAATATTCTGTGAATATTTCAAGAGTCTACCTGTTGCCGTTGTTAATATCGAGCAGAAAACGACAAAATAATCACGTTTGTTGTATGGGAGCCCCACTTAAATATTTATTTTATTCTATTTTTGGTATTTGTTGATAAAGCGCCACCAGAAATACATCATCTGTGAAAATTTCAACTGTCTAACTATCACGAGAGATGAGATACAGCCTGGTGACAGACAGACAGACGGACAATGGAGTCTTAGTAATAGGGTTCCGTTTTACCCTTTCGGTACGGAACCCTAAAAAAGTCAGAAATAGTGCTAAGCGAAAACGGTGCGGTTAGACAACGCGATGCCACGGGGTACCAGCGAAATTTGAAAAAATATTTTTGTCTCGATAGCCGAGTTCTTGAGGAAAGTTATAGGCTATTTAACATCACGCTACGACCCTTAGGAGCCGAACAAAAAGAGTAAAAAGTAAAAAAGAACGCTAAACGAGAACGAAGTAATAAATAATACGGGTAGGCGATGCATCGAAATGTAATACTTACTTATACTTAATTAAGATTATCATACATTTTCATTTTATAGGGGTGGAAGGGGTTTTGGAATTTCTAGGAGAAATACAAAGCAACCCAGGTGGGGGCTCGCCACAATAGTGGCGGTAAGACCTGTTATGGAGGAATGGCTGGAGAGGCAGCATGGCGTCCTGAGTTTCCGGCTGACGCAGGTGCTGGATACGGATGTTTCAGGAAATACCTGGGTCGCATAGGTCGGGAGTGGACGCCCGCTTGTCATCACAGTGTGCACTGCCACGAAGACACGGCGCAACATAGGCTGGAGGAGTGCTCAGCTTGGGCCCTCAAACAGCGCTGTGCCTCAACAGCGCTGTGGCCTCGTCGCGATACTTGGTGCGGGTGATCTCTCACTTCCAGCCGTGGTTTTCAGCCCATGGTCGGACGGAGGGTATCCGTGAGGATTTCCCCACGATAAAAAAAAGGAGAAAATACAAAATTCACGTGAAAGAAGTCGCGGCGGAAGTGCTAGTATAATATACTGCTGAGTTGGTAAAGCAGATTTCATCGTGCAATGAGCAGTCAAAAACTCTTAAAGTGACGCACATATTTTGGCTGTAAGTGCTGTGAACATAGGTATACCTATATAAACGTATTGATGAAGTCACGAGTAAATTATGATGTAGTATCGATGGACCGGGCGTCTCGCGAAGCCTTGGGCTAGTTTCTTGCATCGAGAAGTATGTGTGGCTAAAAGTTTCCGATAACGGAATATCAACGTTAACCTCTACATCTTTTAACATGGCTAAGGTAGGAAATGAGATCAGTAAAAATACAGTCACGAGCATAATACCTTACACATACGAAGATTCAGAAGCTATTTTCTCCTAAAGTATTGATATACATATATTTTATGGTCTTACGAACATAGTATTACCGAAACAATGCTTTATAGACAAAAAAGACAAAGCAATATTTTTGTTGGATATTGTAGGTACAAAGTTAGTTAGTAAATATAGATAACCTAAGGACACATCCGCCGCTACAGGCCGCTTATAATATAGCGAATAGGTACACGTGGGTATAAAACCTAACTTAAATATTATATACTACTAATCCTACTAATATTATAAGCGCGAAAGTTTGTATGGATGGATTGATGGATGCATAGATATAGCATAGAAGGAGATATGCCCCGTTGTTGAAAATGTATCAGAACTCCATGTCGATAAGACGATCCCACTACCGCGCCACTAGTACACACACATGTAGTTCAGTAAAAGCAATAGATACAAAGTCACGCACACACTTGCAATTCATAAATCAGAACGTACTACACAATCAATTTTATAAACCTTAACTCATCAAACATAGCGTGCATTTACCATGGTGCATGGTACAACTACTCACACAAAAACATCTGTCGCTAACGTTGTGCTGTGCAAAAGCATTTACTTTACATATACGCTAAATCGGAAAGTTACCGATTCTCCCATTTATTATTGTACTAAAAAAAATTTGGGGTTCTATAAATAAAATAAATAAAAAACTATATGTCCAGAAAATATTATATTATAAATCAATAAAAATAGTACAAAAAAAAAATTGGTAATAATTTTTTTTAACATTATTTTACACGGATTTAAACGTCATCTTTTTAGGCACCCATTGATATATAAAAACCCGGGTTTTTATATATCAATGGATGCACCGCAAAAAAAAATCACAAAACGATACTTTAGTATCGTTCGTATACTTTAGTATCAACTTGCTGGCATTTCTAAAAAGACGCTCAAGTGGCCATGTGAGTAAAAAGTCGAAAGTATTTTCGGCTGACAATGTCAAGAAGTTCTTAAAAGAAGCTCCGGATTGCCGATATTTGGCAACAAAGGTCAGTTTAAACTAAATTATTTTTATTAACTTCTTTCACTTTCGTATTTCTTTACAATATAGGTGTTTTGTACGCTGTTTTTGTCTCTTTTTAGGTTGTATTAATATTAAATGGTGCATGTAGACCTCAAGAGTTGGCAAACATCACAACTAATGATGTCGAGAACCATGGGTGGGTTCTTCTTGTCCAGGTCAAAAACACAAAAAATAAAATTCCAAGATCGTTCACAATACAGGGGCCTTTTCACGACATAGTGAAGAAATACGAAGTGCTTCGTTCAACAAAAGCGATGTCTCACACATTTTTTCAAAATTACCAAAATGGAAAATGCTCTAGCCAACCCATTGGCATAAATCAATTTGGAGCAATTCCGAAACAAATTGCCACTTTCTTAAATTGCGATGATCCACAAGAATACACAGGGCACAGTTTCAGAAGGTCCTTGGCTACATTGCTCGCCGATTCAGGTGCGAACTTATTGACACTAAAACGCCACGGAGGGTGGCGGTCGAACAGTGTAGCCGAGGGCTACATAGATGACTCGATGAGAAATAAAGAAGAAATTAGCTCCTACATTACAAGGAATATAAATTTGGAGCCAAGTGTTAACTCTCGACCATCTACGAGCATATACGCGTACATTTCACCATCGTCGCCGCCGCCGCAGCCGCCTCCGTCGCCGCCACCGACTGCAGAACTCTGTGGTCTTGTTTCTCCCACTTTCACTCAAGTGAGTGAGAGAGAGACTGGTGAAATTGTAACTAATAATAATAACTTGACAACATTAAAAATGCCAACTGGCAACGTAATAATCAATTTTACAGATTGTTCAAATTTTTATAACTGCTTTAACAAGTGATTAAAGATTTATTCGTTATGAAATTCCGAGTTTTATTCATTTCGTCGCAAATATGTTATAAAACGTCGTATGACGTACGTGCGCTTTGATAATTACAGCCTCTGCTTTTTTGTAGCCCTCGCCTACGGCTCGGGCTAGCAATATCGCCTCGGCTGTGATTTGCAACTTACCGCACTTATATCATAATGTACTATTATAGCAATGTACTATTTATGAAATGGTGTCGTAATGTACAGACGCCAGCACATCAAGCTACCCGAAACTGTCAAATTTACCCAATCAACTTTGAGCCTTAATGCTTTAGCGATAAAGCTGAATATCTATTAAAAAAAATTGAAAGATTGTAGTAGCTTGATGTGCTGGCCTCTGTACTATTTATGAAATAGGTATTTCCTCAAAGGTGAAATTTAAAACGCTTTTGACGTTCGCGTAAGTAACTGTAAGGTATTTATACTCCTCCGGCGGGATCTCATAGCGGCATGGAGAGTGCGATTGTCGCAACCCAGTGCTGGGCACACCACAATAGCGGCGATAAGTCCCCTCTTTGAGGAGTGGCTAGAGAGGTGCCACGGCGGCCTCACGTTCCGCCTGACGAAGGTCCTCACCGGACACGGTTGTTTCGGGAGGTTCCTGTTCAGGATAAAGCGGGAGGAATCGCCAGGGTGTCGCCACTGTGTGGATCGCCCGGAGGACACGGTGGAGCATACGGTGGAGGTCTGCCCGGCTTGGGCGGAGCACCGCCGTGTCCTCGTGGCGGCGATCTCTCGCGTCCGGCCCTGGTCCAGGCCATGGTACGGAGCGAGAGTGCATGGGAGACCGTCACCTCCTTCTGCGAAGCAGTAATGCTCACGAAGGAGGAGGCGGAGCGCGTGAGGGAGAGGCAATCACTAAGCCCTCACGCCCCTAGTCGCCGCAGGAGACGCCCTGGACGGGAGTCAACAGCAGACTCCCGGCCACCGTAGGCGCGGGCTTGCGGGCGGCGAGCAATGGGCAGCTCGTCGGCGCGTTGTGTTCCACGCGCGCCTCAAAGAGATGTCAGCAAGAACTGACGGGGTCCGCCAGGGCCGATGCCGCCAGGGCCGCGGGTTGTTCGAAAGAGACACCGTAGCCCCTGGCACAGGCAACTGAAGGAACACGGGTGGGTTTTAGTCAGTAAAAGTCTGAGACGCCCTTCCGCTCAGCCCCGAGCGGGAGAGGCGATTTGATGATTTCCCCGCCCAAAAAAAAAAAAAAGGTATTTATACTCGTGCGTACCTACCTAATTACTTATTTCTAAGTTTCGGATTACCTACTTACCTATTATTTAATTAGCAACTGTAATTAGTCCGTAAATTCGAAGGTACCTATACTAAATGTTGGTCTCCAGTTAGACCTCGCTGAAATAAACAGTCGCTAGAGAAAATACATCAAGGAGGTACCTAAGTATTCAAACTTACAAAATAATGGCAATCTATTACTATGGTTGTCGCGTTTTAGCATGCTAATAGCGGTCACCGCCCTTTCCCTAATATCTCTCAGTACGAACCCAAATAATAAACTATGTTTTGGGTTTTCGTTATTGCAACTATTTGAAGATTACTATACAAGGTGTCGTTTTGCATCCTCGTCAAATTCAAGGAGGTAACTATGCTACTGATTCTCGACACGAACCAATAATAAAATACGTAGGTATTTTTTTTTCTTATAATTTTCGGAAATCGGCACCCTAATTGCGTAACACAATCAATCAGAATCATCGGTTTCATTTTGACAGTTCAACAACATTCATTGCGTTATTTACGTGTTGAGCAGACTTTATGAAGGTAACCTTTTTCGAACTTATGAAGCAATGGATTAGCAATATCCTTCAAAATGATTCAGATTGAGATTGATTGTGTGTTTCGCAATTAGGGTGCTGCATGTGTGGAACACGCATTTTAAAACGTGGCCTGTGTGAGACTGCACTGTAAGTGCCCTTTTACACACATAAAAACGCGGCCGCTTATATAAACCTATACCGACACCATAACGCGATTCTGTTCTTTGAAAGTGGTGTATTCTGAAATACTGTCAAAATTAAATAACTAAAAAAACAAGTATGTATTCATTATTTACCAGGAATCGTAATTTTATTGGATTATTTATGTCTGTCATAATAGCCTTCTGAAATTTGACGAGGATGCAAAACAACAGCTTGTATAATACATGTTTATTCTGGACGTTATCGGACTTCATATCAGTTTTTAAAATTAAAATTGTTAGAAAATGTGGGTGGCTCAATGACCGCTATTCCCTGCCTTTCGATTAATAAAAAATAAATAAACAATGATAGTCTATATAAATATATAAAATCATTATGTACAAATATTAACCGAAAAATAAAAAACATACTTAAAACAATTTAATAAATTGCATATGTTCCGCACCGTGTCGTAGGCCTTAGTACGCAACGACTGTTAAATTGCATCCTACCCTCATCGCTCAAAATTATGTTGTTTCTTGTGTGTAACCTACCCTCTTCTGATTTATTTATTTTGTACTTATTATGCTAAAACGATGTATGTTATGTCGAAGTTTTATTCTAATGTTAGTTTTAAGATACATTTTTGTTTTTATCTACGCTTACTGGCAGATAACACTGTTCTAAACCTATTTATGTTTCCTCTATAAGTGAATTGAAATTCTTTTGAGAAAATAAATATCTTTAACCGTATTGACGCGACAATTTCGATACAAAATAATACTCAAACGAAAGACAAATTTATAAGCAAGGCATGGGTGCAAACACGGAATAGAATCTATTCCGTGGCTGCAAACTATAATAATGGTCGGCATGAATGGCACATGATTCTAAACCCCAGATTTTTTTTCTCGTTTATCACGAAAAAAAAAACTGTTGTTTCATAGAAAAGTGCAATATCTACGAGGTCAAAATGTATGGAACAGCTAATATTTATATTAATCACCGAACAGCAAAATTTTTTTTATTAACCGCCCAGATATTTTAAACGGGTTCAGCTGGGTAATCGCGTAACACACTATCATCAGTAGCAATAGTTTTCATTTTGACAGTTTAACAACATCCATTGCGTTATTTACGTTTAGTTGAGCAGACAATTTCTTCAACATATGAATCAATGGATTAGCAATATTCTTCAAAATGATTCAGAGTAAATTACGCAATGCGGGTACTGAACCATGTCCTGAATCCATGATGCCACCCTGTATATTTAAAACCACAATTTAATCCCATCAAAGAAAAATGGATACCTAATGAGAATTTTTCATTCAATATTATGATGAACTTTTGTCAGATTGAATTTTTAAAACGAATCCTTTTTAATTAATTTAATAGCACAAAGAGATGATCAATATGGTTAGGGGCACATATTGTGAATGAAGACTTTATTCTTTTATAGCTTTTAAGATCTTCAATCGAAATCTGCTTAATATTTCAATCATAATCGCAACTGATTTATTAATTTATTAACTAGCTGCGCCCCGCAGTTTCACCCGCATAAGTTTCGATCCCGTGATAATATCGGGATAAAAAGTATCATTTAAATTAATCCTGGTTATAAACCATCCGTGTGCCAAATTTCATTCCATTTCGTTCAGTAGTTTTTGCGTGAAAGAGTAACAAACATCCATCCATCCATACAAACTTTCAGGTTTATAATAATAGGTCTTTACCTAATGTAATTGGAGATTCTCTAACCAGCATTTTCAGATTTCATTATCTGTGGATTGGCGCACAATTCGAAATTCAAATAAATTTTATTCGAAAGACGTGTTAATTTAATTTAAATTCAGTCATTTGTCTTTAATTTTTTTTTTTTGTTTTTGTGACATTGTGGTAGTTTTTGGCGCCATGGATAAACTGAAAATTCGTACAATTTTCTAATATGATGAGTTCCTACGTGGAAATACCGCTGCGCAAACAACACGAAACATTAAACGACGTGTATTCAATTCGTTCAATCGTTTTAAATCTGGAAATTTTGTGTTGGAACGAGCCTCGCGGTCGGCCAGTAACCATTGTCGACAACGACGAATGAAGGTGAATAGTTGAAGGTGATAGTGGAAGCGGCTCTAACTCAATCTACGAGCGAGCTTGCCTTGGAGTTAGTGTCAAAACAACATTGAAGCACTTGCGTCAAATCGTAAAGATAAAAAAGCTAGATAAGTGGGTGCCACACGAACTAAGCGACCAACAGCGAGATTTACGCGTCGAAGCATGCGTAGCACTACTGAATCTGCATAGAAACGAGGGAATTCTTAATCGAATTGTTACCTGCGATGAAAAGTGGATCCTGTACGACAACCGTAAGCGTTCGTCTTAGTGGGTGGACCCGAGTACAGCACCTAATCATTGCGCTAAAAAAAAGATTTCGCATAGGAAGATGATGGCGACTGTCTGGTGGACCAGTGCCGGATTTGTACATCACAGCTTCTTACCGGATGACACGATAGTGACGGCAGATGTCTATTGCCCAGAATTGCAAACAATGATGGAGAAGCTCGCAATTCAACAACCATGACTAGTCAATCGCTCTTCCCCATTGCTTCTCCACGACAACGCGCGAGCTCACACTTCACGACAGACCATCGCAAAGCTACAAGAGTTACAGCTGGAAGCTCTCTCCGTCACCCACCGTACTCACCGGACCTTGCCCTAACAGATTTCCACTTTTTTAAAAATTTAGACAATTTTTTAAGTGGGAAAAAATTCAACAACCGAGAGGCAGTACAAAACGCTTTCGCTGACTTCGTCGCCTCCCGTCCGGCAGACTTCTACAGTAAAGGGATAAACAAACTGCCATCAAAATGGCAAAATTGTATAGATAATTTGGGCCAGTACTTTGATTACTTAGCTGAAATAAAAAAATTACCATAATTTTTATATTTTAAAATTATCATACAAATCTCTAATTTCATAGGTAAAGACCTAATATTAGTAGGCTGATAGTGAGTACGAGAACAGTGAGATGGTTACAGAATCACACTGCTGCAGTGCGATTCTGTAACCATCTCACCGTGAAAACTTAAGTGAAGTGAACGTGGAGTGAGCTGTCATTCTAACTAATGCTAGCATTGACATGACTACAGAAAAGTATGGACTGGAAATACCTACAAAAAAAGGGTGCATACCTACAACTCATATTGTCTCATAAAATGGCTGCCATTGCTAGGGTTGTGTCAATCAAGGAACATGGGTGTTACTATAAAGAGTATCAATAATAAATACGAGTTTTACTAGTTATCACGTTTGGATCAGGATGGATTTTGGTGCTGTGAAGTGTGAACCACAGGTCAGACCTAGCTAGGTCACTTGGACCGAATGAGACGCAGGATTATTTATGTTAACATCGCAGAATATACGGATATCGTTTCAGCGGAGAAACTAGTTTCGGAAACTATTACGGCAAGTCGGCAACGGTACAACACTATTCCATTATGACATATTTTTGTAAAGAAACGAATGAATTAACCAATATAATAACAAGGCCTGTTATATGGAAATTAACCCAAATATCAATACTTTAGCCATAAATTCATGATTGCGTTACAATTGTATCATCGAATGGTTATTATTGTATGTAATAATGCATGAAAACTGGCTACTAACCTGTGCAAAGACAATTGAGGTTGATTTTCATTCTTTCTTGCACCACACTTCACAATATAACACACAGGCATGTTGAGTTTCTGTTTTCCAACATTTGCATGCAGTTTTAAAATAAGTAAGTTTTAAGTTTTAAAATTACGAGGATTTTAATCCTCGTAATTTTCTCGCAAATCTCAATAATACAAAAAACAAACAACCATTTGACAGCAAAACTACCACGGAACTCGTCGCTTAAGATGGCTGCTACGGCACTTACCTACAACTGTCACTACGTCACGACAAAATTTTGCCATAATTAGCAACAACTTAAAATATAGTTGTCTCTTTTATCAAATAAGATTATCTCACTAGAAAGAATGAGGCATAACGATGTTTGAAATTCTGAATCATATTTCACTCATATTTGTATAAGCAAATGTATGTATATAATAACGCGGCGTCTCCATGTTTTTTCCTATCTCAATGAATGCTAGGGATTAACACTATTGACAGCTCACTCTAAACTCACTTCACTAACTTTTCACGGTGAGATTTTTATAAAATAGATCGGCAGTTTGGACGGTGAGTTCCAAACTGGCTTTGTCTTTTGTAGGCGAGACTACAAAAACGTGTACATCGTGCGAGTTGCCTACAAAAGTGACGATTCGCACGTTTAGGGCGAGCAAATTCGTGCGAATCGAATAATAAGCCCCAAACTAGGCGTTTGCCTTTATCTTGGCGTTCGGAACTGATATTCTCAGAGTTTTAGGGATAGTATATACATAAGTACCTAAGTACGTAGTGATTATTACCTACAGATAAACAAACTAAAATTAAACATAACATACATAAAGTTTAATTGTAAGTAGAAACCAAAACCGGCGGAGTTGGATTCGCACACGAAGGCTTCCGTATTGTTTACGTATTGTTTTCGGAATTTTTTACTTTGTGGTAAGTAAAAAATTCCGAAAAAAATACGTTACTTGTATTATTACGATTCATGACATACAGCCGGCTGACAGTCAGACGGACGGACGTAGTAGCGTAGGTTTAGTAATAGGGTTCCGTTGGCACCCATTGGGTACGGGACCCTTAACATTACCCTTGTACGACGAGGAGATTCTCACGAAACCTGTTTGGTGAGTATTTATTGATATTTTTTGCTGATTCAATCGGTTGGCTATATATTATTTGACTGCATTTAGTCAGTTGGACAGATAAATGGCAGTGAGAAATAACACAAAGATTATTATTGATTCTCTAGATTGATTGCTTCGAGTTGTTACGGCCGCTTGTGATAACTTACTTAACATAACTAACTTACACTTCCTTCAAAGACTAACAATGCCGCAATGGAGTAAAAAAACGCGGGATCTTCCAGCGTGTGTTTTTTTAACTTGACTGCGGCATAATGTTTTTAACATAAAATTCCTATGTATTAGGAGAATGACAGAATGAAACCCAACAGGTAATTCCAGATGTAACTTCGTACAGTGCTACAGACTGTGGGAGACCTTAGCAAGTGCAACGCACATAATAATAAGTACTTATAATAATATATTTAATGTACTTATATTCTAATATTAAAAATATATAATTTGTATGTATTTATATTGAATATCTAATTAATATGTAAATAAAACAGACTTTGTTGCCGAGTTGTCATACTTATGATTCTGACTGAAACATTAACAATCGAACAAATCACTTGACATGAGTTTGACAATCTGTCAGCTAATTTGCTGTTCATAAACCTAACTTCAACTAATATCGTCGCGTGTGTCCCAGCACTAGGAACATTATAGGCCGATTTTGTTTATGCTTTTGATTTATGTCGTCGCACACACTAAATATTTGAAATGTATCATCGCCTATAGCTATAGCCATAGGAACAAATTCGAAAGTTCCTAGGTGTGTGTTACAAGTCTGAATCACGCCTTAACAATATTTACTTCTGGTTCGATAAGAGATAACACTTAAGTTAATTTAATTACTTGGTCAGTGAGACATTAGATTCTTCACAAGTACATTTCAACGACCGCGCAATCTATCAGAGATCGCGAGGTCGTTATAATGCTGACTACTGTCTTTAAAGGTTAGAAGACCATCAAAATTGTAAGGGAAAAGCAAGAATCGCTTTTCGCTTTCTTAATAGCTCTCAAACAAATGAACGGGACCACACTTATCGCAAATAGCAAGTACCTACTGAGAACGTAGTTTTGCCGTAGTCGGGTACTGTTTGTTAATCATGGGCGAAATAAATACAAAGAGTGTGTTTATAAATATGTCCGTGATTCCACAATTCATAATAACTATTTACCGTAACTTCGAGGGAATTTTAGATCCATACAAAAGCTAATCTGCATCCCGACGTAAAAAGTCTGACGCCATATCATACCAGAGGAAATCCGGCTATTCCCGGAAAAAGCAATAAATCTTGCCTAGCCGCAGATAGAGAGATCGGTTCGAGGGGAGGGGGTGTGAATATGCGTACAGGACTGACTAGTGAGTGTATATAGGTAGGTGCTCCCGGGTGCAAGAGCCCAAGAGGCAGATCAATAGGCAGGCGTCCTGCGTGTCCCCGGTCCCGCCCGCGCCGCGCCACTCGCAGCTCGCCAGTCGTCCCCGAGACACGTCCGCGACCGACCGACGCGCTCCGACCCGCGATACCAGACTACCAGACATGGAGGTAAGCTTGCCCAACACCAGCAATGAACTATAACATCATCTCAACTTTTATAAAATCTATTTCACTTGTTGTGCATCCCGCGCGCCGCTATTCTAGAACGTAATTAATTATTTACATTAATTTTAATGAGCGAAAGTGAAAAAAAAAAAATCTCCAGAAATAGGCATTTCTTTGTGCAACAGAAAATAATACAGAAGTGCAAAGCTATGCGGTTAAATTAAATTGTGTACGTTGTTCGACGGTTTTGTAATGAATTCTTAATTTTATTTTAAAATATTTTTAGTTTAAGCAGGTACTTATTATGTTTTTTTTTTAAAGTGATCATAGGTAATTAATTTGATCAAATCGGGACTCAAATTCATACAAACATGCTTTCCGTTAAAAAATTGTGAGGGAATATTTAAATTCGTTACATAATATAAATGAGTGCGCAGCATCCCGCTACAATCAGACAGGGGACGGTGGGGGTGGGTACAGATTTGTTTGTGTGCGTTAACTCCGGGAAGTCGACAGTGATATCGTGTCCTCTGTTCGTGCAATCGTGCTATATGACATTAATATCAATTGATATAAATCACGAATGGACGTACTTCTTCATTACTTTACAAATTATTTACAAACACCGCCATTACTTAATTGAATACAACACTAATGGCGATGGTGATGGTTAAAAATAGTAAGTCACAGCTGTTATTTCTGTTTACTGATTGTTTGGCCTGCTATTTATAGACGCGGTGAATAGAGGCCAATAACATAAGGAATGATTGTCAACAATAGGTATAACAAATGACTCAAACTGTATAATGGCTGGACTATCGCAATGGCACTGGGTAGTGACCTCTGAGACATCCAGTTAATTTTAGCGGGCGCCATGACTGTGTTACAATTAAAGTCATTGACTGAGCACTGCCAGTTATCGCTGCTACCTATCTATTGCTATGAGTCTTTGTTCTTATAAATTCTTTACGCGTGAACTCTAGCTTCCCGACATCGATAGGTTGCATTGCATGTTTTGTACATTTGTTCTTGTTTTCTATTACTTACAAAATGCTGCGCGCGCGATGGTTCATTTTATTTTGGCGGAAGCCGCGGCGATGTTCAGATCCGTCAGCATTTTTCACTTGATGTAGATAGTGATTGTTGTATTAATTGTAGGCCAAGTACGTGTGGCGCCTGGTGGCAGGGCTGATCCTGATGGCAGCAGTTGTGGTCTCCGCAGAAGGTGAAGTATGGGAGGAGAGTGAGCACGAGGTCCTCATCCGGAGCGAGAGGGGCGCTAAAAATAGAGGTTAGTATTTAGAGCGCACGAAACTAACCACGCTTCCGATGCCGATGCATTATATTTCAGTAATTCTTGTTAAAACATTTAACTAGGAAACCATTTGGATCGGACACTTTAAATTGTAGCTACAAACGGGGTTTCAAGCTTACATACATTAAATTATCTTCTTCTGTTAATTGCAATGCTTTAGACTTTTATTCAATCAGTTAGGTACAAAGGTTTCTTTTGTTAAACAAACGTTTCAACTCGTGGTATTATTCAACATCTCTGCATTCTAGCTGCGCCGGGTTTTCGGAATTCGCACTCAATTCAATTGTGTTTATTCGTAAAAGGATTTAACAGGAATTTTTGTAAGGAATGTCTAGTTCTGCGCATTTAAATTCTCGTTCTTTGAAGAAACACCGCCAAAAAGTTCTTGTCTTTACAAATATCTTACAAAATTCTCAGTAGCTATGTAGAAACATGATGGTAAAAGTTTATAGCTGTTTATTGTGTCGCTCAACTATTTAGGTACAAGTTAACGACGCGAAGATGGCGTATATTCATCGAGGTCCTTTTGTTTTGTTATTTGTGTTGCTACCCTACTTCCAGACTGCTCAAAATAAATCCCTCGGGTCGCTGTCTGTAGCCCATCTGCACATGTTGGGATACATTCAAAACTCTGCATTTTTTGACAAAAAATAGAAAGTTTGGTCATTATGATAAAAGAGTCCGTTACAATCCAAATACAGTTTTAAATTGATTATTACAAGAGGGTTAAATTGTCTTTGTAAAGATAAGACTTCACTTAAAAGATTACGGAAGTCAATTCCGAGGTAGGTTTAGGTTAGTTAGGCAAATAATGGATGGAATGGTGTTTAGATACACGACGTTCTGAATAGATAGGGATAACTTACGAATAGACAAGTAAACACATTTTGACTACAGACTATACAGCTCTAGTCACTTTAGGCCGTCTAGTTCGTAATGTTAATACTTACCTACGTATTAACAAACATTACAAAAAAACAATTATCAACGTAATTTAGGGGTCTTACTTAGTAAATTATTAACAAGTATGTAGGTATTATTCAAAATTCTTAAAAAAAAAGAAAATCTGATGGAGCTTTCATTTTTTGTCATGCCATAAATGACGTAATTTCATGAACACAGAGACTTGCCGCTACATTCGCGGCGCTTGGAGCGAGTGTGATGCCAAAACCAACATGCGCTCCAGAAAGCTTACCCTGAAGAAAGGAGACCCAGCCAGCTGCGAGAGCATCAAGACTATCCAGAAGAAATGCAAGAAAGGTACGTGAATATTTGCAGGCTGCAGAGTGCTATCCTTACCTACCTACCTATATATCTACCTATATATCTACCTATATATCTACCTATATCCCTACCTACTATTACTATATCCCTACCTACTATTACCTGCCTACCCATATACCTACCTATCCTTACCTACTCACACAATACAGGATGGCAGGGACATCGATGCGCAACCTCTTACCATGGATTCAGTACATGGTTCTGAATCCCACTGCGTCGAATATTTCGTCGGTTAATAAATAAAAATTCCCTGTTAAATACATTTTGACCGCGATTTTTTTTATGATAACCGTCGAATATTTTTACGCTAGGTCTAGAATCACGTGCTGCATTCATGGTTACAGTTTGCGCGTTGATGTTCCTGCCACCCCGTATAATTGTTAATACCTCTCCCCATTTATTGTCTAATTATGAGCCAGTTATGTCCTACTGCGGGGAAAAACATCCTTGTTCTTCATCTTCATCTTCCGTATTATCTGTCTTTCTAATATCGTCGGTCTTCTCTCTTGCAACATTGCAAGTATTGACCAAACATCTGGCCAATACTTTAGGTTGGAGTTTAACTCGTCTCGCCATTTTCTCTTTTATTTAATCATTGTTTATGATTACAACAAGAACAATATTCTCATTTTAGATCTGAATTCAGTATAGTGAAATATTTTTAAGAGCAGCTTAAAAATAGAACTGAAAATAAGTTTCAGCGAACTGTCAACATGTTCAAGTTTTTCCAAAGAAGCGAGTATGAAAGTGAAAAGACGGCTGAAATGCCAGACGTTCGCTCTTTCAGACTGCGGTAGGTACACATTGTAGGAAATTTGTTTTGCCTTCTTGGCAGTACCGAGGGAACACATGATTCGAGAATATTTGAATACCACGCGATATTTGTCTAGTATTTTATTTATAATATTAAAACATTGCCTTTTTTACTAAAAAGCATGTCATTTAAAATCATAATGCTTTCTGCAGGACATGGTTACATATAATAGAAAGCTTAGTAGGTATATACAAGCTAAACCGATAGGAAAATGGGGGGCGTTTGCAGGATGTTTTAAATGTAAAAGATCATAGGTAATCTATTTCGTGTCCTCGCTTTACTCACAAAAAACGGTATGAAAAGGGATTACTCGCTAAAAGACTAAAGCCACTAAACTCCATGTATTTGTATAGCTTGCCGCTATGAGAAATCTTCTTGGAGTGAATGCAGCCCCAACGGCGAGATGTCCCGGACTGATATGCTGAAGGCTAATAGCGACTCTAGTTGCGACCAAAGTAGGCGCATTACTAAGAAATGCAACAAGAACAAACAGGTCAAGACCTCCAAAGACAAGGGTAAGAAAGGTTTGTTACCCCCTCATTATTATTGACTAACATTAATAGGTACCGATTTCATTCATCATTCTACGAATCCTCAAATATAGCAGGTATTTCACCTACAAATACCAGTTTGCATTCTAACCGGTGTTTAGTTAACTGTTTGTCAGCGTAAGTAAGCCTTTTGGGTATTGTCTTTGTTTTGGCATGCGTCCAACTGTGACATTCCAGTGCCGAATGTGTTTATTGTTGACTGGGGTAGTACATCCTCCTCGGTTTTTGCTATAGGTACCTCCTGTGGTAATGTATTGGGTAAGTAATGGAAAAACCGCATTGATGTCAAGCGATTGTTCTTTTCCCTACTTTTTTGACGTATGGGACATCATATGCGGGGAACTCACTGGAAGCTTTCCAAACAATTGTTTAATATATTTTTCTTTTTACAGGTCGCCGAAATCGTCAATAAGATTTAATGGCCATTGAATTATGATTGGACATTTTTACTGCATTGATCATGGTGCATCTGATAATCTAATAGTGCCAAAATAGTGAACACTTTTAAATCGTTTCTTACAAACATTCATTACTATAATTAGCTACAATATTTACAGTACATGAGTACATTTATCTCTTAATATTGAATTGTATGAACACTAGATAATGTTAAGTAGTACATATTCCTTTTATTAATAATGCTGGTAAATCAAAATAATTCTTTAGTATTAAGATACTTAAATAAATAAATAAATAAGTACTTAAATAAGGTGGTTGTTTATTTTGTGTTCCCAATGAAACAATGTCCCTTATCCCTATTCCTTTAATTAGGTACATGTACTCACCTCCCTACATATTTTTATGATTGCTGAAATGTTGACTAATACATAACATGCACATAATGGAAATCTAACGCAAAACCTGAAACTAATGACACATTATGTTTTATAGCTTCGAAATTGTTTTAAAGAGTTTGTTAACTTGTCTTTGCCGAATAAATTACCTATAGCATTATAATAATAATAATAAATTTTATTGACACAAAAAGGTTACAAAAATAATATGAAATCCCCTGGCCCCTAAACTAGTGTTAACTGTATCATAGGGACCAGACCAGACCATTACATTAAGAGTGCTTGTTCTATCTACTATCTATTAAGCTCATACTTCACTAATGAGTCTGAGCTATGATAATGAATCATAATTAATTATCAACTTAGGTGTCTGAGCTTTTGCGTTATTTCAATTAGATACACGGTGTATGGGGCTTGTGGCTAAGTAATAACAGCCGCACGGGTCGATCGATCAAGTTAAGCTATGCTTGCCGCGGATGGTCCGTAGATGGGTGACCATCGATACATGTATTGATGATCACCTTTGGTATATTATGTATACCAAGACGAGGGGTCTTGGTATGTACTCGTATAGATGGTGTGCCTCGGAAAGCACGGCTGCCATTTCTGGATCTTTGACAGTCGTTACGGGTCGCTAGAAGCCCGAAAGTCTGACAACCAGTCCAACCCCGAAAGTCTTACCTCGGGGTATCGTATAGCCCAGTCACTGGTATTCAGCTGTATCCGGTTAAATTGGAAGGCGACCCCAACATAGTTGGGAAGAAGGTTAAGAAGGTGATGACACGCTGTATACGGATACCTACTGTATAATAAACAATGTGCATATTATTATGCAGAAAGGCCACAGCTGATAGTGGATCGATAATCGCAGTAGGTATGTTAGTATCTACGGTAAGTACCTATCTATCAGAGATGCCTATGTTGTGATAGACAAGAAAAGCTTACGTGATAGTTTCAGAAACTATGTCAGATTTCGAAATCAAAATCCAGTATAATTTATTCAAATTAGGCTTAGAGTAGTGAGAGTCAGCACTTATTGGACGTCAAGGTTATATAAGACAGTTCCCAAAAACGCCCGCCCTTCACCATTTCCTAGTGCTTTAGCTGAGAAGAAGAAGCGGCAACAAACTCTCCAGCAGCAGAGCTATCTGTTAAGTTAGCGAACTGGATTTGGGCTCAAAATCCGTCAAAGGTCGTAAAAATCACAGAACAGATAAAAGATCTGTTCTGTGGGAAACCTCGGTAGGGATGGGTTTCATCTTTGCTGTATGGCCAGCAAGGAATAAGTCCGAATAATAAATGGCAGAGGCGATGTAAATATCTAGTTTTATGACAAAATAAAATGACATAGATACACCGCGACCGAGCTCATCGAGAAGCAGTAGGTAAGTTACAAATTACAAATAGTTACCTACAATAGGCTATTTTCCTAAAAAAATCGAATTAGTCCGTCAGTTAGATTATCAAAAAATATTGAACCTGTATTTTTTCTTTTGTCAATTATATAAAAAAAATATGAAGATATCGCCCGTTAAAGTTCCGCGTGACGTCACTTGCTTGCGACACTTTTGCAAGCAAGTGACGCCACGACCCCCACTCCCAAATTTTGACGAGCTTTATCTTTGTCATTTTTTGTTTGATTGACAAAATAAAAATATACGTGTCCATTATTTTTCGATAATCTAACTGACGGACTAAATATAATAATTATTTTTTTACCCAGGCAACTACCCCATTGAGTAAGATGTAGTTATGTAGTAACAAAATACATAGAAACAAACTTGCCTCAAAATGAAGCCTTGATTTAGCTTTATTAACCTTTAAAATATACTGAAAGTACTTCTGTAAGACTGTTCTATATAATAGAGGTTTAGTTTGCAGTACCTACTCGATAATTTATCAGCAGCGGCACTCGAGTGGCATCTTCTGTTTTCCAAATTATAATCGATACGATCATCTACATTCTACAATCCCTTTGACTACAGTGCACACGTAGTTCTCAAATTCTCATCTCGAAAATCGAAACTCTCTATAATCGCCTGACGACGACGATTTGCTCCTATGCACAAGAGATTCTTATCAGGCGTTTGTCGCCACAAAACGGGCAAAGGAACTCTCTTCACGTATGGTCACGCTCACGATTACAAACAAATCAACAAATAAGTTATCCTTTTATTGAGAATTTAATACCTACTATATTTTGTCAAATAAATAATCTATACTACATAGACCTCACACTTATTAAAACCTCATCATATACCGAACCATCGATGTTTTTGTTACGATACTTATCTACCTTATAAACACATGATCCACGCGTCAAGAATTGCTCCACCCCGGATATAATCTACTCTAGGCTTGATTAACATTGGCATCCTATTCGCAAAGCTTCGCAGCACACGTTGATTGTACCGCTGAGCGCTGATGCGGATGTCGAGGCTGATTGCAGACGCCTGCATCGGAGTTGGTAACGGATGTTGATAAAATTGCCATCATGCCTGTATCTACAGATGTAGAAGCGTGAACGGATGTTTAGATTTTTTCATATTTAGGTAGGTAGTACATACACGACAACATATCATGCTATGCATTTCCAGTTTTAGCTGACCTCGCATTGTACAGTCTTTTTGTACACTGAGAAGTCAGCTTAAATTGGAAATTTATAGCTTGTTATGTCGTCGTGTATCGTCCTTTGGATCGAGGTCATCATCTCCTAAAAACAAATGTCTAATATCTAAAAAACAAAATCTCCTTAAAAAGTATAATACATACAAGCCGTTGGTGTAGTGTATTATTTACCTATTTTTAGTGGTAGTTTATTACCTACGAGTACCTACGTATTTAATTTTAGAATTAAGAATGAATGTTGACTAGTGTGGCAGTGTTGGTCATGTTGGTGATATTTATCTAATCGCGACTACATCAACTAGCACATTGAGAGAAAATGAACTCAAGCCTTAATTTTATATAGATTAACGAGTTACATAAAATCAAGCCGCATCACTATCTGATATTGTCAGAAAGACAAGTGTTAAGAAAAGTGACAACACTTCATTCATTATATTTAATCCGTTTCTTTCGAATAGCATGAATTTGATGTTTCAGTTTTCCTGTGTGTAATTGAAGGGTTTTTATGAATAGGTATGGAATATTCAAGACGGTATAGCATTTACTCCAGAAGGATGATGTGTTAATTGTTCAGTAAGATTTCAACGCAATGTGCGAATACATTGTTGGCTGTCGTGCACATGTACACCTATTATTGAGCGGGCGGTGTTTAAATATTTTTATCTTGGACACGGTAGGTATCAAGATGAGAACTGGAACGACCTGAATAATTTAAGATGAAATACTGTGTATTTACTTCTAACTCGTCTGACTATTTATTGAAATTGATATCCTACTTAGAGTAATAAAAATATTCAGTTTAATATGTGATTTTTGATTTCATGAACCGTTTTAAACACATAGGGTGTTTATAACGTTTAATTACTACTATTTACATATTACTGAACAGTGCACTATTTTACTAAATTATAAAACCGAGGCTAAACTACTCACTAAACAATAGCTCTTTTAATGTTTTTTAGGTTATGATCGTATTTCTCAGTATTCCCGTTACACGAAATGAAATTATACCATTGTAATCTAGACATCTTATGGAACAAATAAACATGCGTTTCATTAATAGACGCCAAATTTTTTGGAGAACTAATCGCCGAACAAAAAAAAACTCCTTTTACATTCTGCTGGCAAAGGAGCAGTTAAGTCTGCATGCAAATGGTCAAAGGTATTTTTACCATATCACTACAATGTTCTCATAGTGTAGCTTTTCTGCTTAAATTATAAATACCTACATCAGAGCAATGCATGATAAAACAGGCTACTGAGAAGCAAGGGCTAAGTGTGATTTCATAAAATATATTGGCCATTGAATCCTTGTTTGAGCATAAGATTGCACTAGGCGTTAGGTACTTATTTACTATTTGTGATAACTATTATTTTATTTTTAGTACCTACTAGGTCAAAATAAAAAAATGGTTGATTTAAAAATTTCCTTTAATCATTTAAAAAGGGTTATTTATTTTCCTATAGAATAGAAGATGTTTTATTTCCCTGCATCTTATGTTACATTATTTCGGCGCAGCATGTCCTCATTTAAGTTTTGTGCACGGAGGTGCCATGGATCCCAATCGAACATATCCCAGAGGAGTGAGGTTCAATTCAGTAATCTCTTCTGGAAGTTGATCTCTTCTGTTGTTTTCATGTAGCGGCGCATACTCATCCAAGGTTTCTGTGATGGCTTTTTCTAGTTGTAGTATATAAAATTATTCCTCGCATTCTGCGTCTGTTGTGATGTGATGAAGAGCTCATGGTAAGCCCCCAGTAGTGTATCTACAGATGTAAACACTATCTCATGCAAATCAGAGTGAGGTAACTGTCAGCTGTCACTAATGTCAACTGTCAGCAGTGTTGTTATCGTAAAAATTTGAGCTGCCGTATGTCACAGTCTGGTTTGCCGTATTTTAAGGAAAAAAATACTGAATTGCCGTATTGAATTATTTATTTAAAAAAAAATGAGCATTCCTCATTTGTTTCTTCTCCATAAAGATTTCTTAAAGTCTCTATCACTTCAGATTCTTGTTTAACTAATTCTAGTGCATAGTTGTCCTTACTTTTCATTTTGTCACACATGTCACGTGACACTTTAAACTTCGTACAGTTTCCTTGATTTTAAATCAGTTGCCTTGCTAATAGAGTCTTATTTACAGTCGAAGTTATTAATTTGTTTCGCATTTTGGTCTTCATGTTGTTAACTTGACTGAATATCCTTTCACAGTCTGCGTTACTATGTGGAAGACATAGAACATCTAGAGCAAACTTTGCTAGAGTTTTGCAGTCTGTTGTATCATGGATGTTTTCCCAAAATTCGTGAGCTTTCCAGGTGCCGATGTCTAAAGTCGACAATTTGTTGACATCTGGTAAAAGTCTCCACTCGTCATCAATTTTTTGGAGGTCATTTTCGGTTTTGACAATTCGTGGTAGTTTCTGAGTTAGTGGCAACATTGACGGAAAATTCTCTCTATTACTGTGGCGCACAGCCTCTTCAGGTAACAAATATTTGAGAAGCGGAAGTATTTCATTGGAAAAATCATAACGCTTCCGAATTTCCTTGCAGCTTGTAACTAGAAAGTCGCGGCAACGAGTATAAAATTCTGCCAGGAGCTCTTTCTTGCTTAAGATATTGGGTTTTTGAGTTTCACACATGATTTTGACGCCCAAATACATTTGGGGTAGGAAATATTGTGAATTTTACTGTAATATTGTAATATAATTTTACTGTAGTATTGTTTTTTATTGTAATTTTTTTTTTTATTATTATTATTTTTTTTTTTTTTTGAACGTAGTCTCTGGTCATGTAACAATTCAAGAGATCTTTATATAGCAGTTTCATACAATCATCCAGTTCTATTAGTCTGGAATCCATTCCCTGGAAATACTCGTTCATCTTCACAAATTTATGTAATATCCATTGTAAAAATAGGATATAGAGTTTCACAAAATCGTCGTTTAACTCACGATGAATCAGCTCAGCAGCGACGGTGCGTTCTTCTAGCCACTGGTGGGTGAAAAATAATTTCAGACTCTCCCATTGCTCTAGCAGCCTATTTATTACAGACAACAGCGATAGCCATCTAGTTTGCGAGGGGTGTAGTAATTTGTGAATTTTTTAATTCATAAATTCTTGAAATTCAATGTATTCGGCTTGTCTTTTGGCACTATGTTTGAAAAATGCATACACGTTTCTTGCTAAATCCTCACAACATCTTGGTAGTTTTTTGCAAGCTTCATTAGTACATAAATGCATTGAGTGACAGATGCACTTGAATATTTGTCCGTCCGATGCAAAGCCAATTATATTCTCTAACGGCACACCACGTTGAGTAAACGTTTCTATAATCGTTGTATAAAGCGCTTCAGCTGTACAACCTCGTGAAAATGACGTCCCTTCACCTTTCTCGTGCAAAGGCTCCAATTGACATAGGTAAGCTATAATTTTTTTGCAATTTTGATCATGATATCTGACAAGGAGACATATTGTCTTAGTAGTAGCTATGTCTGTAGATTCATCAGCAAGTACGCTGAATTTTTGGTGTTTTAAAATATTTTCGAGGTGTTCTTTCTGACTTTTTCCTATTACATTTTTTACAGTTGCTGTACATTTGCCTCTTTTTATCGTCAAATCAGCTGTTATTTTTGAATCTAGGAAACAAGATTTAAGGACCTCCGATAAATGATGCATTGCCAAGAAAGATATGTTATGCTCAGCCACAAATGCAACGAGTTTTATTTCGGTTTCGGTAACAAGGGTGTTCGTGTCCTTTTCACGCGGTTTAAAATAAACACTAACAGATTTTGTAGACGATGCAGGAAATGTCTTCTTTTTATGTTGGTTATTTGTCAAATGTCGTCGCAAAGTTGAGAGTTCACACGATAATTTAACGTCACACACGGTGCACTTTGCTCTATACGGATCATTATCAACAGGATCAATCCAGTTTTTATATAAATCGTCACTTTCCCACTGTTGTCGATATTTCTGTTTTATATGTTTACCCTTTTTAGTCTTTTTTGGCGAAGAAGGGCCTTCACATTCACTCTTAGTATCAATTATTAATCACAATCAAATTCAAATTAAACACTAGCTAAAGAACTATTTCACTCGCGACCGTAATAATTACGAATGAGCGCTACTCGCATAAGTCTCATACTTCATACTCGACTTCGACTATTACATTAAACAGAAACAATTTATGTTAGTAGGAGTACATTAGCAACCGTTTCATTCATTTTTAACCAGGGCGAAAGAGATGACACGATGCGGCGTTACATCTGAATGTTGATAGCCGGGATTTCCCAGGCTCTGTTTCTAAAAGTAGGTAGTACTCGTACCTATGTACGTTTCGTTTCATTCATTACGCTAGGAAAAAAACGTTTCGTTTCACCTATAGCCAATTGCCGTATTTTGTGATACGGCAATGAGAAGGCTGCCGTATGCCGTATAATCTGAAAAAAAATCGTTGATTACCGTATAATACGGCAATTGCCGTATCAATAATTATCAACACTGACTGTCTGTGCATGAGTACCTACACCACGAATGGCGAATGGCGGGAAACAGTTGAAAGTGAGTGAAGTGGAGTGAGCGCATGAAAGTTTTTGGTGTGTTATTAGGCCAGTTTAGTGATTTATTCAGCATATAGAAAGACGGGATAAATAGGATTCTATAGTGGCGACGAGGATAAAGATCTGACAAAATAAACAATAGTATTTGGAAAAATGGTATGTTTTTGTTTTAAAACACCTAAGTACAACAAAATGCATAATAGTGTGAATTGTATATATGTATTATATTCTGTACTTACTGGCATATAGTATTCCATGCAGAAGGAGAGGTCTGCCATAACTTTATTGTAAGTAACTGTTATTTTGGTTTACATTCAAAGAGATGAATCACCTAGAAAATCCGTATGAATTCTGTAACGTGGTGTTTGACATCATAATAAGACTACCACACCATTAAAATAAGGTGAGTAATAAAATCTGAATACAAACCACAGTAAGTTGTTAAGTTATTTGGAGTTCCTAAGTGTTTGAAAACAATGAACATGTTTACCTGCAGAATAAACTGCAGCCTATGCCTACCTTACCTCTGGACTGGGGCAAGAAGATCCTGATAAACTTTGCATTTCATACATCTACCTATAATATGTTTACTATTTTTTTAATTGTTGTTTCATTTTACCATCATCAGTGGGTTGGGACATGGCAACAGCATTCCTGCTATATTAGTACTTTTTCAAGTAATCTAAGGTTTAAAACTTAGTAATTAATGACTTCTTTAATTCTGATTAGAGAAAGTAATGACAAACTCCTTACTCATTAAATAGAATATTGAATTATTTTTTCTCCTCTAAAAGATATCTATTAAAAACGCAGCGCCCCTACGGTTTACCTGCATAAGTCGCAATCCCGTGGGAATATCGGGACAAAAACTGTTAATCCTGGTTATAAGCTATCTGTGTGCCAAATTTCATTTGAATCAGTTCAGTTGTTTTTGTGTGAAAGAGTGTCAAACCTCCATCAGTCTTCACAAAGTTTCGTTTTTATAATATTAATCGGATTATAATATTTGTATGAAGTAAAATTAGTAGGATTATACCAGTTTTAGCTGAAATACAAGCAGTGATTTGGATTGTGCTAGTGAATTAAGAGGAATCAGTTACAATGTTGTCAAAAAAAAGTTAAATGTTGGCTTATCATGTTTACTTATAGAAAAAAGTAAGACTAAGTACTAGAAAAAATTAGTTTACTGTTATTGAAAATATCAATTAGAATAACATAGTTATATTATGTTGTTGGTAAATTAATATGCTTGAATAGGTATCTCACAAATCATATCTCATAACAACGGTACCGAGGAGGCGAGGTAATTCCGTCACACACTGAAAGTAGGATTTGCCTTTATTTTGACTGCCCAACAATATTCATTATGTTATTTACGTTGTTTACTTCAATTAAATTTTATTGGTAATCAATTATTATATTCATTGGTTTAGTGGTCGCAAGCACTACTGCTGACCTGGGTTCTTTGAGTCTTAGGTGGGGCCAAATGTTGTTAGGTCTTTCCATCAGAAATTTCTCTACATATAAGCGTGGACAGTTTAAAACAAACTGTCCGCTCTTTTTCAGGACCTACTTTTATGAGACAAAGTCTACATAATATAAGTATCTACTTAAGTGTTTGTGTGTCGTAAAACTGGGTTGTTTAGTTTATTGGATTTGGAAAGGTGATAAAAACACTGCAAAATTTTTACAATTGCTATATTAAATCTCTTAATAAATTTTCCTGATGATGAATTTGAGCCTCACTCAATTTATCGAATAAATATTTTGCACCTATATTTAAAACGTCTCCCTTAAAAGTATTGAATGAGACTCAAATGGTGTCAACAGTAAAATTTTTTCATTATGAAAAATTTGATAAATAAATAGTTGATCCTTATCTAAAATAAATAATAAAATATTACATGCTGATACAAAAAAAACATATTAATATAAAATTAAAAAATGACAGAGTTCGTGGGTGGATTCACTGTCTAGTTGAAGTACTCGTAAGTGTATCTATACATTACTATCCGCCAACTATGAACTTTAAATATTTTTGTCGTTAAATATCACAGGTTTATGAATGCGCGGACGTGTTGTCGCATCACTTGAAGAGTTGTTTAGCGTAGTGCCATATTCTGAAGAAGTACTCGTCGCGCCGGAGGAGCGAGCCTCGGGCGTATGATCGGATGTCGGCGTCCATGTTGTGTTCGCGCATCCAGGACGTGGTCGTCTGCGTGCTGAATGACGTCGGCTCCGTCATCTCGGTCTGCTCACCAATCTCCTCGTCCGCGTGCGAGTCTAGAATCATTGTAACTAGTTAAGCTCCTGTTTGCTTAGCAATATTGTGATCGGACAGACGGTGGTGCTAGGCGTCTTGGAAAACATAATTAAGAACATTTAATCTCATTTGCCCAAATAAATGCTCTTCGAGATGGAGTGGGCTGTAATCTAGGTTCTAGGACATTTCCTCACGTTTCCTCACGATGTGTTCCTTCACCGTTTGGGAACAGTGGTGATAAAATTATTTACACAAAGTAAAGCGCCTGCCTGGGTTCGAACGCCTGACTCGTAAGTCGGGGCCGTTACTACTGGGCTGAGCCACCACTGCTCTCAAAATAGGATTAAGACGCAGATTAAATATTACTTTATTTGTCTAGTTTCAATAAAATATATATATATATATATATATATTGTTTATGTACCTACATTTTAAATAAGGCTTACCTTCTCCGGGGATAACCTTGAAAGGTTCATCCGACTCCAAAGGTTCACTGATTCCTATTTCGTTGCGAGCGTATATTCTTATCATGTAAGTATGGTTGTCACTTAAATCCTTGATGTTGAATTTAAGTGTATGTGCATCGACTTTTCCAACTTCCATCCACATTGTTTTAGTGACGTCACGAATGGCAATGTTGTAACCCAACAGTGGCGCACCACCGTCCCATTCAGGAGTTCCCCATGAGGTCATCACGATGTTGCTACCCACTGTTCGAATTTCAAGTGGAGCTGTTGGCGGCGATGGTACAGCTACAAATTCAAAATAAGAATAGGTTAACTCTAATTTTATTCACTCATGAAGTCATGATACTAGAAAAACGCCCATGTTTGTTTGAGGCTGACGTTTACTGAGAATTTATTGTGTAATTTGAATAACTGTATGTTATTACATCGGACAGTAATCGCAATAAAAACTAGTTCCCTCTAATTGTGTTGGAAAAAATTAAATAATGAGCTACTGTTTTATGAAAATCTGCTGTCAACCAATGACTACTTACTCGCATGTTTCTCTAGTCTTACTCCTTGGGACTCTGCTGGCAAACTGACGCCAATGGCGTTCTCGGCAGATATCCTGAAGACTAGTTCTTCTTTTTCCTTAATATTTTCAATACAGTGTTCGTAAACTGTTCCATTAACAGTAATTACTTTGGTCCATGATTTCGCTTTAGCAGTCTTGTATTCAATGATGTAATCTGAAATTAATTTTTCAGCTTTAGTGTCTTGTCTGAATTTATGTAACACGACCTTTTCGCGATGCCTTAGATATGGCACGTAGGGTACCGCTTCTGCGGGGCCACTATCCTCAACCGTGAATGATCTGATTCAAGAAGAAGGCTTACCCAAATTGAATGTTTATGACGAAAATGATGGTAAAGTTAATTTCCACCCTCACTTCATTATCAACATGAAAACGTAATTTAATAAGCTTTTATATTGCATGAATCAGGGACCTGTCATAAAATATGTGGGTATGTTTCCACGACAGCCAAATCTATGTACAATAAGGTATTTTTTAACGAATACTTAAACATCAAAGCCATCAAATAAACATACTTGTCACAACACTTCCTCCGTCACTCTCTGGCGCAGCCCATTGCAAAGTAACTGATCTTGAAGTAGTTTCTCTTACAGCGAAGTTTAGCGGTTGCGATGGTGGTGCTAAAATAAATCATAAAATTTTTCATAAAAATTCAACAGTCACTCAATTGTAATTTCTCTCTTTTCCTCTTTAAATTCTTATGAAAATTAAATGGAACTTACACAATGTCTTTCCTATCGTAATTTTTTCGTCAGATATGTATGGCAGACTTGTTCCGATTTCATTTCTTGCACATATCCTAAATTGGTAAGTAGTGTTTATAGTCAACTTCTCTATTTTAGTACTAGTCTTGGTAACTGTCGCAACATGCTTCCATTTTTTCCCTTCTTGCTTAATTTCAACGCTATAATCGATGATCGGTGATCCTCCATTTTTCTCAGATGGATACCATGTGACGGTAAGAGAGTCACTATTAATACCAAACAAGCCCAGTGGACCTAGCGGTGGAGATGGCACATCTGAAAAATTCATGTATAAATTGGAAAAACCATAATAATTGTAATAAAGGCTAATTAAATGTAAGTTCTCGTTTCATTACACAGAATAATAATAAATAAAAAAAATATATATTACCGAGCGCAGTCTTAATGACTATAGGTTCACTTTCCAAAGCTTCAGAGAACCCTATGGGATTTTGGGCCATAACACGGAACATATATTCACAATTCTCATTCAGTCTTTGTATGCAATAGGTATCTACATCTTTGTCTACATCCGCGACCTTAACCCATTTATTAGTGTCGGGTTCATGTTTTTCTATGGCGTATTTAGTCAATTCTAAACCACCATCATCGAGGGGCGGTTTCCACTCGATTGTTACCGATTCTCTGCTTATTTCTCGCATTACAACCGGACCTTCCGGCTTGCTAGGCTTGTCTGAAATGTTTTTGACATAAATTATCATAGTGTCGAACAGATTGATAGCGAACATGTAAGCAACTTGCAAAAAATAACAAATTATAAAGCGAAACGAATAAAATAGTATTTCGTAATTTAATATTAGTTATTTCATAAGGATTCCGTTATTGCTTGTTATACGACTCTAGAAGTAAAAAAAAAACCAGTATAAACTGTATCGTAACTTACCGTAAACTTTAAGAGAAAGCTCGAAGGAAGTACTTCCAGCTTTGTTATGGGCTTCAATTGTGTATTTGCCAGAGTGTGAACGAGTCAATTGGGTTATCGTGATAGTACTGACATTATCTATAGTTATTATTTGAATATCCTCCGATTCTTCAATCTTAGTACCATTGAAGTACCAATTAGTTTCAGGTTTGGGAATACCATTAACTAAAGCCTCAACAGACCACTGTTCTCCAACTCTGTGCTTCTGTTTGACCTTATCGTCAGATACTTTGATTATAGGTTTCTGTTGGACTTCAAGGGTACACGATGTCTCAATTTCACCATGTTCGTTAGTAGCAATGCAACTATATTTTCCTTCCGAACTTTCTGTAGCCGTTACGACCAGGGTGGCTACCCTATTGACGTAAGCTGCTCTAGCGGTCTTTAATTTCTTGTTGTCTTTGAGCCATGTTACTTTCGGTTCCGGAACACCTCCAAATATGCACGTTAGTTCTATATCTTCATTTGGTTCACTAACCAAGTCTTTAAGTGGTTTTTCTACCGTTGGAGCTTGGCCCTTAATGATCTTTTGTACAAGAATATATTCAGTTATTTCAGATGATTCACTTACACCTACTTCATTGACAGCAAATACTCTGAATCTATATGAAGACTTGGTTTTTAAGTTCTCTACTGAGAACTGTGTCTTTTTGATGTTTTCAATCGATATCCATCTGAAAATATTAATTTATTAGTTTTTGATATGACCAGCAGCTAACACAGCTAATCTAGGTTAAACAGTTGATGGTCGCTTTGTGTCCGTTCGTAAATCTTTTATTAATTTAGGTACATTAATGAAATAGGTTGTTTGTTATGAGGTTTTAGAACCAATTTAAACCATCGGACTGAAAAAGTCCCTAATGTATTAATGTAATAATCTCCTCAGTACTTACTCTGTAGTATTAATTTCTTGATATTCAAGAATATAACAATCTATTTCCGAGTTTCCTTTATTGTCAGGCTCATCCCAACATAAGTTAATTGAATTGTTTGTTATTTCTAGAATAGTTGGTTTTCCAGGCGGTGAAGATATATCTGTAAATTGCAAAAGCATTTATTAGATTTTGGTCTTTGAAGCTAATTCATAAATAAAATAAGTATATATTATTATATATTTTGTTTTACAGTCCCAGTCTTATTTAGTTTATATCTCACCTATGACGACCAAGTTGATTTCTATGTTTGCTTCTCCACAGTTATTTTCTAGATGTAGTTTATAAATTCCAGCATCGGTATTTTCCACTTTTTTAATAGTAAGACTGGCGGACTTGGCGTCTATTGAAGGTTTGGTATGTTTGGTTTTCTTAATAATTTTAGAGTTTACCACCCATTCATCATTGGGTTGTGGAACTGCTTCATATAGGACATGCAGAGTAATATCACCACCTCGCCTTATCCTGTATTCGCTGTCGTACTCGAGAATCTTCGGCGGGAATTCTATAACTGAGAATTATTGATTTTACATACAATCTTTATTTAAAGCACTGTTTTACTTATTAGTATTTTTTCTCATAAAAGGTACAAGACAACTAAGGCAATTAATTGAAAAAAATAGTTAGTATCGTACTCATTGCTGTCTAATTAAATAAGTAGCAGGATAGTTAACAAGAAAAGGGTAAAAAACCGGACATTAAGGTGTTGTGTTATTATTTAAATGATATTGTGTTGATTGCTACTAAAGATTATTATAGAGTGCCATGTGCTCAGGAATCTCCATTATTTAAAGAATCCTTACCCACATGAACATCATGTAATTAATTAAATTCATACCTTCTACTATCAATTTCGTTGAACATTTGGCATCAAACAATACACATGAATATTCACACTGATCTTCTTCAGTACATTTTCTTATAATTAAAGTGCGTTTCGTAACATCCGATATCAGAGTGAATTTTTCGGTATCTTCAACTATAGTCTTCTTTTTGTACCAGGTAACATCCATAGTTTCATCAGGTATTTCAACTGTCAGATAGGCATCGGTATTAGCTGGAACTACAACTATTTCAGGTAGACGTAGAACAAAGTCAATGGAAGGCTGTTCCACGGTCAATCTTGCTGAACATTTGTCATTTCCAACTTCACAAGTGTAAATTCCTGCATCGGAAAATTCACTGTCATAGATTTTAAGTTTCTGCTTTTTACCGTCAATGGTTAGTTGAATATGGTTCGAAAATTGAATTTCAGATCCATCTTTGAACCATTGCACTAAAGCGTCACCCTTTGTTAATTCGATATCAAAGGTTGCTTTATTTCCCTTATTAACTTTCTGGTCTTGTAGGCGTGATATAATCTCAGGTGGCAGTTCCACCACTGTCACTTCGGCCGTGCAAGAATCATCACGTAGTTTACATGTGTATTCGCCTTCGTCGTGAACTGAAGTATTCCTAATAAATAACTTTCGTACGTTCCCTCGTTTTTCGAGTTCATATTTATTTTTCTTAGCCTTGATTCTTTCACCATCCTTTTCCCAAAAAACGTCAGCAGTTTCAGAATTAATTTCGACTTCTAAAATAGCGATATCTCTTTCTTTTACTTCAAAGTCTTGTAGGCGTCTAATAAATTCAGGTATGGTTTCGTGAACCGTTAATTTGGTGCTGGTCTCTTGATCTTTCACTACACATTTAATTACACCAATATCTGTTAGTTTAGTCTTTTTAATCCTAAGTTTATGTACCCGACCTTCTTGTATTATTTCTCTATGATCCATTCCACTTACTTCTTTATGATTATGATACCATTTAGTGGAAACAGTATGAGATGTCTGACATTCGAGAATTACAGTCTTGCCTTCTTCTATTTCATAAGTACTCCTCAAATTCTTTACGAATGTTACTTTATCGACATCAATTGTTACTCGTGCGCCATGAGAAGCTTTGCCTGCACTATTTGATGCAACACATTTGTAGTCACCAGAATCAATTTCGGAATCAACATTTGATATTATTAATTCAATATTTTCCCCATCGAAATTTTGTGTGACGGTCTCAGATGGAGTGATTATTTGATTATTTCTGTACCAAGTGATGGAAGGCACAGGATTACCGGTTACTTTTGCTACTAATTTGATGATTCCATTTTCTTTTACTGTTATTTCCTGGAATCTATTGATAAATAGCGGAGGTTCAGCATTTTCTTCGGTTGGTTCTAAAACAAATGTAGTAAATGATTAGTATAATTAAAACAAAAATGGTTTGAAAAATGGACAGAAATACCTTACAATTATTAACTAACACTTCTTTTATAAATTCTCGAAAATTCACAGGCGTGATGGGTTCTGACCGTGGTTCTATATTGTCATAATGTAATAATACGGATTTTTATTGAAGTTTCGAAAGATAAGTAACTAAACCAGCTTTTATTAAAGCGCTGTGTAATGTTGTAGTCATGTGTAACGTCTTGTTGTTTGTCATAACTTTACACCACATCAATTAATAGAGTGATAGTGCTGTAGTTACTTTTGTCAGTACTTACTCTGATCTATACCACCCATGACCCATCATATCTGTTATGTGTCGCTAACTATTGCTAAGTAACATTTTAACTAAGTATATGGAGAAAGTATTTGGCCTTACCTTCTATGGTTATGACTGCAGTAGTTTCTGTAGAACCTTCTGAATTGACCGCTTTCAATGTATAAACTCCGTCATCTTTACCTTTTTTCGGTTTGATAATTGTGACGGTATGAGTATCTCCATCAGATTTTGTTGTAAGTGATTTAACAGGTTTATTATTTTTGTACCAAGTTACCGTTGGTTGTGGATTACCGACAACTTGAGTTGATAGAACCACACTTTCTCCTTCTCTTATAGTCATACTCTTCAGTGGTTCAATAACTTGTGGTTTTTCCTTTTGGCCTGTTTTTATCTTTAATACAATGGGTAAACTGGCTTCACCTTCTCTGTTAACCGCAAGTACTGTATAGGTGCCCTCTTGGAATTTCTTTACATTAGAAATTTTTAATACACTGCAATACATATGCATGTCCGATTCAGTAGCTATAGAAATGTTTTCATCAGGAATTATTTCTTCGCCTTTAAATAACCAAGCAATATCTGGTTCTGGAATTGCTACCAATCTACATTCCAAAAATATTTGGGATCCTTCATCAACATATTGAGCCTTTGGCCTCTTCGAAAATGTTGGTGGGATGCCTTCCAGAATATCTGCTAAAGAAGATTCTCGAGAAAGACTCTTTCTGGAAAGAATGGTCATTTCCGATCCGTGATCAGAGAGTGGAGCTTCAACTGTTAGCTCCGTTGTGCTTGATGCAAATCCAGCTGCGTTTTTAGCTACACAAGTAAATGTACCCGCATCTTCTGGGAACACTTCTCTGATGACCAAAGTAGCTACATTATCATCATCGTAGTACATTTGGAAGTCTTGTGATGGTTTTATGATGGCAGTTTGTCTAAACCAAGTAATCTGTGGTCTAGGATATCCTTCAACTTGACATTCAAATTGTACCGTAGAACCATCAGGCGTGTGTTTAGGACGTAACTTTTCAATGAATATTGGTGCAATTGCTTGCTCTTCTGGTGTTGGTTCTGTAATGTATAATGTGATGATTCGTCAAACATGCAACAAATGTATATACAACAAACGTGACTTGATATATTACAAAACGAAAAGTCATAGGTACTAAGGGCTAGGAGGACCAGGCAGGGCACAACCACGCAGTCTCGGATAAAATTTTAGAACAATTTACTATGTGGGTCTGTACGTAGGGCATTCATTATGTTCTCGGTATCTGGGTGATTTTACAACAATTAAATATTTTATTTAGGTGATGACATTATCTGGAAGTTTAAGTACAACATTTCAATCTTGTAATAAATAGGTAATGGTAAACTGACGCAACTGAAGATTTTTTTTTTAGATAATTTCGCACTCACTTTCAAATACTGGAAGCTTATCAATCTTTTCATTGAGTTTCTTCTGCAAATAAAGTGTGTAATTCGCTTCATCCATTAAATATTGTGCAGGTACCCATCCTTTTTCTTCTGTGAGGTGTTTACGCACAAACCACCAATCCTGGTTGGTCGTTTCTAAAATGAAAAGTAACGTTAAGTACCCATTAATATCTTAAGCATTTATTTCATACACAATAGACTTAGCCAAATATTGCTTATTGCTAGCACACATGCTGAAATACCTCTGCAACATATTGATGTCCCAGGGGTATTTCAGCATTTGTGCAAAGTCGGAACACATATTTTGAACTTAAGCATCCCGTCTTCTTAAGTCTTCCAACAAGTGTTCAATTCTTTAAAGCTATGTCTAGCGCCGGCTATAGACAAATTTGATTAGATGGATGAATTCATTTGGTAACATCTTTTTCATTAATTATCATAAATTACCTAATATGTATAACCGTTCGCCTTCTACCAAATTAATAGCCTCGTCTGTCTCCGCAACGTAAGAATACACAGCAAATACTGTATCACCACTGCGTACGTCAACAGGAGTTTCTGAAAAAAAAATTAAAAACATAATAGCGCCTCATACATAATAGGGCCGATTTTCTTCAGTTTCTATTGAGTAGTTACTTTTTAGGAAAGACCATGATTTAGAGCTAGTTTGTTTTGTATTTGCATGTGGCTCCTTATTCACAACTTTGTTTAAATACTATGAATACTAAGACTAGTTTTTGGTTTTATATATATTTGACATGATGGTAAAATGATGAAACACTCGAAATACACCCAGTAGTGGTCTAAATTAGTGACAATTAAAGTTTTTAATAATATAATTGTATAATTTAAAACTTTAATGTAGCAATTACTTTCGCCAATATTTGAACCCAGTTGGTTGTTAAAAATAACGTGGTATCGAAGTGGGGAAGTGATATTATTCGTAATTGAGATGAAGGTATTTAAGGAAATCTTGCAGTTGTTTGCAAAAAGTCTCCTTTCTGCAAACCTGTAGTGAGCTTTGTTGTCGACGGTTTTACATACGTACTAAGTACCAGGTAAGGTACGTAGGTATTACTTCAAATTGAATAAGACCTACTGGTTATATCAAATAATATATCATTTAAATCAAGCACTTAGTTCACGCTGCCTTCTATAGATGTATAATAGCGACCATAATTAAAATCATCCAGGTAAATTACCGTTTTTAACATGGTACAATATTACAAAGTATATTTGAAAATTAGTATACCTACATTTCAAAGTTTCGCATTTTATAACTTGCTTTGGTGTTTCTTACAGTACACTGCTGCATGTTAGCCTGCTACTTTATTAAATAGAGATGCAAGTTGTGCTATGGTTTCAGTCTTGTTAAAGCATGATATTTTTATTACTATTTAATCTAATTACTTAGTCCTATCTTTTACACTTAAACTGAAAAATTCTAGCAAATATATTTACATAATTAGCCTATAATGTTCCCACTGCTGGGACACAGACCTCCTCTTGTTGAGAGGGAGTGGGCCGTAATCCACCACGCGGGCCCAGTGCGGATTAGTAGAAGTCACATGTCATGCTAGGACATGCCGGTTTCCTCACGATGTTTTGTTCACCGTTTTGAGAGCAGAGGTGATGAAATAATTTACACAAAGTAAAGCGCCTGTCTGGTTTCGAACCTACGACCTTCAACTCGTAAGTCGCGGCCGTTACCACTGGGCCACCATTACTCCAAATATACTCGTATTTGACACAGTAATATTACTTACCCGGAAATTCTTGTTCCCTGGCAATGCTCATCGATGCATCCGCTTCTGCAATTAAATTATTCCAAAAGTTATTGGTAGCATTTAAATTCAGTAAGTTGTATTATTTTGAAAGCGTTTCTTAAAATCATGCTTTTCTTTTCGGTTTTAGTAAAAAATAAAAAAGCAATTTTCCCCTTTTTTTAAAAAATATGCGAACACTGTTTTATTATTTCATTAAAATATTACAAATCAGTATTACATTTTGAAAAATTTGAGTTTGTTTTTTTTAAATTATTTTATTAGTAAACGTTAGATTTGTATCTTGTAATTATAATATTATCTTTTCTTAGCTTGACTATAAATAAATAAGATCCGTGTTAATAATTCTGCTTCGTGTATCGCGCCTGGAAGAGGCCATAAGTCTGTTAAATTATTATTTTGATAGCTTGATTGTTACTGTATTAAATTGATTTAAATTGTTTCTTCTCATAATCAGTAATAAAATAAGTTTACTAATACGGACCTTAGTGATGTAAAATCTCAGGACACTATCTAAAGTAGAGAGCTCTATCGAAGTGCACTAATTTAAGCATAACGTCACGAACACATACATTTATTACGTTTGCTAAAAAAGAAACTACAGACCATTTTTTATTTATTCTATGCGTATTAAATATAACCATGCGTAAGAAGCATTTCTGCATTATTGCATATTATATTATTAAGCTGCTTATCGCACTGATAAGCCTTTGAAGCGGTAGATATCGGTCAATGCTGTCACACCAAATTCAATACCTTGCAGCTTTGAGGGTTTTCTAGGTTTCCTCTTAGTTGAAATGGTAATTTGTTCCTCTTCATAAGCATCTTCATTAACTCTTTTCGGTTTAAACTCAACACTTAATTCTTCTACTTCGCTGACTTCATATACTGGTTTTTTAGGCTTACGTTTGATAATCATTTCAATATTTTCATCAGTTTCGCCTTCGCTTAATATAATTTCTTCTGCCTGACTATCATCCTCTACTTCTTGTTTCAGTTGGATTGAAGTTTCATCTGCTGCTTCTGATATAGTAATTTTCTTTTTGGGTTTTAATTTAATTTTACTTGAAAGTGATAGTTCTTCTTGCGTATATTGTTCTACTTGTGGCTTTACATCAAAAGATACTTCTTCTTGTTCATTGACTGTGTATTTCGGCTTTCTCTCTAACTTAATGCTTATGTCTTGCGAAACTTCAGACTCCTTCTCCTTTTCCTTTGGTTTAGAAACCGTAACAGACGAAGATATTTCTTCGACTGGCTCCTCTTTTACATCTTTAATTTTTTTCAGAGGCATCATCACATGAGCTGTTTCCTCTGATTTCTCTTCATCACTTTCGAAAATTTCAATCACATCTGGTGCTTCATCAACATTCTCTTCATAAAACTTGATGGAAGTTTCATTAGCTTCTTCACTAAAAGTGGGTCGTTTAAGTGGTTTAAGTTTTACTTTACTTGACATTGATATTTCTTCCTCAGCATATGAATCTAATTGTATGTTAAATTCTTGCTCAACGTCTTCTTTTGTTTTTGTGGATTTTGGCCTGAAAGTTACATTTTCTGGTTCAGTGATCTCAGGCAGTGTGATTGAAGGCTTTCTTACAGCCTTCAACTTCTTTTTAATTGTAACTTCATCTTCAATTTCTTCAGTCTTCTTAATACTTGGCCGTTTAGGTTTAATAGTGAATTGTTCAGGTTCATCTTCTTTTTCTTCAGATATTTCAACATCAAGTGGTTCATCTTCTTTTTCTTCAGATATTTCAACCTCAAGTGGTTCATCTTTTTCTGAAATTTCACTTTGATTTTTAGCTTGAACTATATCTTCATAGCCAAACATTGGTTTTTCTAACTCAGTTTTTTCAATTTCAGGTAATTTGGGCTGCTTATATACTTTCTTCTTTATCTTTTCTGCCTCTTTAACATTTCTTGATAAAATTCCGTTTTGACGGACGCTACCTAAAAATGTTACAGCAGGCTTTATTACTGCTGGAGGCCAATCTTTTACGTATTTTATTCGGCTTTTCAGTTGGAATTTGGGAAGAGTTACTAATGGTGTATCTTGTTTTGGTTTTGCGGTTGCTTTCTTTAATTTAAGCTTGGTAAATTGAGGACCTTCTATACTTTCTGCATGCTGTGGTTTACTTATTTCAACTTCTTTTCTTTCTATCTTAATAGGAGTTAATTTCATTTTTGCTGGTTTTTTGTCAATTTTGTTTACAACCTCCACCAAATTTTCCTTTGCTGGTATTTCTTCAAAAGATTCTTGAAGGCTATCTTTTGGTTTAGGTTTCTTTGTCTTTTTAGGCTTTTTGTCTGTTAATGAAACTTCGGAGTCTATTTTTGTGGGAACGACTGGTTGTGTTTCTATCTCCAAAGGAATTTCAGATATTTCTGTTGGTTGAACAGGTTCGGACAGTTCTTTTGGAACCTCATCTTGAACCACAGGTGTAATGGGTTTTTGTTTCTTTTTTGTTTTTGGTTTCTTTTCAATGGTAAGTTTGTCAGTAGTTTCGGCAAAAAGAACATCATCCGGTTGTTTTAAATCTTGTTCATCAGGAATTGCCTGTTCAGTATGTTCGTCAAAATCTTGAGGTTCTTCAACTTTAACAGTTTCTGTACTCTTTTTCTTTTTTGGTTTAAGAACATCATCCGGTTGCTTAAAATCTTCGTCATCAGGAATTTTCTGTTCAGTATGTTCGTCAAAATCTTGAGGTTCTTCAACTTTAACAGTTTCTGTACTCTTTTTCTTTTTTGGTTTTTTCTCGGTGGGTTGTTTATCTTTTTGTTCATCAGTCGGCTGCTTTTGTTCGATTATTTGGCTTTCAGTCTCTGTCTTAATGACGTCTCTCTTTGGCATTTCAACTTCCTCTGGTCTCGTTTCGGGCTCATCAATATAATCTTGTGGGATAGTTTCCGGTTGCTTGGTTTCAAGACTTTCAGGTTTATCTAGTACACTTTCATCTAGAACTGGTTCCGGTTTATCTTTCTTTTCTTTAACTTTTTCTGGTAATGGTTGCAACTTTTTATTTGATTCGGGTTCCTCAATATCAGGCTGATCGACTTTGGTTTCCAAATCATCGCTTGGTTTTTCTCTTTCGGGAGCTACTGGTTTTTCTACGGTGAAATCAAATTCTTCGGGTTTTTCTAGTTCTACTTTATCCAAATCTGGAATATCCACAATTTTAGCAGGCTTCTTTTTCAACTTAGCTGCTTCCTTAATATTTCTCGATAGTAGACCGTTTTGTCTCACACTACCCAAAAATGTTATAGCAGGTTTCAATTCTGTAGGAGGCCATTCTTTATTATACCTGATTCGACTTTTGAGTTGGACCTTGGGTAAAGAAACTGTTTTTAATTCTTGTTTGGGTTTCTGTACAGGTTTTTTTAATTTTAGTTTCGTAAACTGAGGGCCCTGAATTTCTTGAGCATGTTGTGCTTCAGTCACTTTAACTTCTTCGATTTGTATGGGTACCGGTTTCAATTTTTTGGTAGGTTTTTGCTTTTCCGTTTCTTGGACTCTGGCATCTTGAGGTTTATCTTCTGTTTCTTTTTTAGGTTTGATTTTCTGTGGCTTCTTCTTATCAGCTTTTTTGTCGGTATCTGCAAATATATAAATTTAAAATTATATCTTTAAATCAACCTTGCTTTTATACATTTTTTAAAATATAGTATTAAAACACGCTGGTTTTTCTGTTTTTTTTTTATTCCTAAGAAGATTATTTAAATTTTAAATTAATATAATAAGGTCCAAAAAAGTTCTTCACATAGAGAAGTCGTTGTTTTTCAACGGTTTAAGGATATAACTTGAGAACTGAGAACAATTAAATGAAACAATATTATACGTAGTCACTGCTACTCTAAAACTAACAGAAAAATATAAGCTAAGTATTATAAGAAATACTATACAAATATACGGTGGATAAAAAAAACTTGTTTTCATATTAGTATGACGTAATTTCTGGGTTGATTTCCATATTAATAATTTTAGAAAAATTAAGTTTGCATTTATATGCATGTACACATGTGACAAATATAAGTACTGTTTTATTAAGTCTGATAGATATAGCATGTTTGATAAATTTATTTCTGTGGTCAATCAATGGTGGTGGTGGTTCAATAACAACGGATCGGGGTTTACTTGAAATAAAATACAACACTAAGGTAGGTCGCATAAAAAACAACACTTCTACTCGTATGTTACCTTAAAGTTAGGTACCTTTCTTTCCAGAAACAGTCTTTTCAATCAATTTCAATTTAAAATACCCGTAAATGCTTCGGCTTTTAAGATCCTAATGAGAATGAATGAACTAATAATTGAAATTATTTTATAAATGCGCTTTCCAATTATGCACGTTTATTTTAGTGGCATATCATTGTAATAATATAACATGATGCCTATTTTTCCCTATTTTTTTTCTATTTTTTATTTTGAGGTTAGGTGTACCCATAGTACATCCACATATCACCTGTTATATCTTGTCACCTTGTCACCTGTTATACATGTTATATATAAGTCCCATGTGATAGAGAGTGAGTTTATTGTCATCAATAAGACAGAAATTCAGACACCAGACTGCTACTGCGAAATTCCTTATGGATCCAGGATTTCACGCTAAGCACTAGCTTTCGCGACCACTAGACTAATGAGGCAATTTCGATAGCTAAAAGTATTTTTTAAACGAAATATCAGTAGTGGTAATGCTTTCTGTTTCTAAAAGCGCTTGTCCACCATTTAATTTTTCTAAGCGCTACCAGACCATTATTTTATCTGATTGCAACATTTTAAATCCAGATGATATAATAAATGATAATACAGTACACAATTTTAATTTCGTTAAGCATTAAGTTTTGAGGTAGCCAGCTACTGTTGAAACAACGTACTAAAGTAAGATTCCTGTAAGATTGAAAGAAAGCAAAAAAGTATAAAATGTTCGTCACTATGTCACATTGTTTACACAGATGGTCCGTAATAAAAATAATGCATTAATTCACTAAGCAAAATTAATTGTGTGGTTTATTTTTTACCTTTGGCGTCGTGCAAAAATTGTCTTTACCTGTAACGCATTTTTAAAACCGTTGTGCCCTCCTTGGCTATTTCACGCTTACTGGTGCGGGTAACAATTTGAGTGGTGTGATACTGTCATGTGAGTTCCTTTGTTTTGTGTACAGTGATAATAGGTATTGTGTCTTGTGTTTCAGTTGTGTTGTGTGTTGCGTGTATGTAGTTTCAACCCTAGGACCTACCTTTGTTTTGATTGTGCGTTTAGTGACTTTTTTAAAAAATTTCTTACCGTCTGGCGCTACGAACTCCTTGACAATTGATTCTTTGGGTAATTCAGCAACTTCTACGGGCTCGGTATCTACAACGTCTTCAGGTTTTTCTTCAGTTTCGGTCACAGTTGTTATGGGAGCTTCGTCATCTTTTTCGATAGTTGTTATTTCTGTGACTTCTTGATTAGGTCCCTTTCTCTTCTTGATAACCCGTTTTGTGGTCTTGATGGTGTTGACTTCACCTGTTGCCGTACGCACCTGATTAACTTGAACCGATTCAGGTTCTTCCTCGATTACTTTAGCGTTTACTGGTGTTGGTAAGGATGTGAGTGGTATGGTAGTGTCATGTGTGAGTTCGTCTGTTTTGTGTACAGTGATAATAGGTATTGTGTCATCTGTGTGTTCAGTTGTGATGTGTGTAGTTTCAACCCTAGGACCTACCTTCTTTTTGATTGTGCGTTTAGTGACTTTCTTTTGAGTTTTCTTACCATCTGGCGCTACGAACTCCTCGAGAGTATTCTCCTCGGGTAACTCAATAATTTCAACTGGCTCGGTGTCTTGAACGTCTTCAGGTTTTTCTTCAGTAACTTTCACGGTTGTTATGGGAACTTCGTTATCTTTTTCTATAGACGTTATTTCAGTGACTTCTTGTCTAGGTCCCTTCCTCTTTTTGATGAGCCGCTTGATCGTCTTGATAGTCTTGTCTTCACCTGTTTCAGTGCGCACTTGTGTAACTTGTACCGTCTCTGGAGTTTCCTCGACTACTTTAGCCTTGACTGGTTTCAATAAGTCTTCGAGCGGTATGGTAGTGTTGTCTGTAATATCTTCTGTTTTATGTACCGTGACAGTAGGTTCTGTATCATCTATGTGCTCAGTTGTGATGTGTGTGGTTTCGACCCTAGGACCTACCTTCGTTTTGATTGTGTGTTTAGTGACTTTCTTTTGAGTTTTCTTACCGTCTGGCGCTACAGACTCCTCGACAGTAGACTCCTCGGGTAATTCAACAACGTCAACGGGCTCAGTATCCTCACCATCTTCAGATTTCTCCTCAGTTACGGTCACAGTTGTTATGGGAGCTTCGTCATCTTTTTCGATAGTGGTTATTTCTGTAACTTCTTGTTTAGGTCCCTTTTTGTTCTTGATGACGCGTTTGGTTGTCTTGATGGTGTTGACTTCATCTGTTGCCGTACGCACGTGATTAACTTGAACCGACTCAGGTTCTTCCTTGACTACTTTAGCGTTTACTGGTGTCTGTGAGAATGTGAGTGGTGTGGTAGAGTCATGTGTGAGTTCTTCTGTTTTGTGTACAGTGATAATAGGTATTGTGTGGTCTGTGTGTTCAGTTGTGATGTGTGTAGTTTCAACCCTAGGACCTACCTTCTTTTTGATTGTGCGTTTAGTGACTTTCTTTTGAGTTTTCTTACCGTCTGGCGCTACGAACTCCTCGACAGTCGTCTCCTCGGGTAATTCAACGATTTCAACTGGCTCGGTATCTTCAACGTCTTCAGGTTTTTCTTCAGTAACTGTGACAATTGTTATGGGAACTTCGTCATCTTTTTCGATGGTGGTTATTTCCGTGACTTCTTGTTTTGGCCCTCTCTTCTTTTTGATTACACGTTTTGTTGTTTTGACGGTCTTAATATCTCCGGTTTCGGTGCGCACTTGTGTAACTTGTACAGTCTCGGGTGCTTCCTCGACAGGTTTAGCCTTTTCTGGTTTGTGTAGGTCTTCAAGGGGTGTAGTGGTGTCGTCAATGATTTCCTCTGTTTTGTGTACTGTGACAATGGGTTGTGTGTCATCTGTGTGTTCAGTTGTGATGTGTGTAGTTTCAACCCTAGGACCTACCTTCTTTTTGATTGTGCGTTTAGTGACTTTCTTTTGAGTTTTCTTACCGTCTGGCGCTACGGACTCCTCGACAGTAGATTCCTCGGGTAATTCAACAACGTCAACCGGCTCAGTATCCTCAACATCTTCAGATTTCTCCTCAGTTACGGTCACAATAGTTATTGGAGCTTCGTCATCTTTTTCGATAGTTGTTATTTCTGTAACTTCTTGTTGAGGTCCCTTTTTGTTCTTGATGACCCGTTTTGTCGTCTCGATGGTGTTGATCTCTCCTGTTGCCGTACGCGCCTGATTAACTTGAACCGATTCAGGTTCTTCTTCGACTACTTTAGCATTTACTGGTGTTGGTAAGAATGTGAGTGGTATGGTAGTGTCATGTGTGAGTTCGTCTGTTTTGTGTACAGTGATAATAGGTATTGTGTCATCTGTGTGTTCAGTTGTGATGTGTGTAGTTTCAACCCTAGGACCTACCTTCTTTTTGATTGTGCGTTTAGTGACTTTCTTTTGAGTTTTCTTACCGTCTGGCGCTACGGACTCCTCGACAGTCGTCTCCTCGGGTAATTCAACGATTTCAACTGGCTCGGTATCTTCAACGTCTTCAGGTTTTTCTTCAGTAACTGTGACAGTTGTTATGGGAACTTCGTCATCTTTTTCGATGGTGGTTATTTCCGTGACTTCTTGTTTTGGCCCTCTCTTCTTTTTGATGACACGTTTTGTTGTTTTGACGGTCTTAATATCTCCGGTTTCGGTGGGCACTTGTGTAACTTGTACAGTCTCGGGTGCTTCCTCGACAGGTTTAGCTTTTTCTGGTTTGTGTAAGTCTTCAAGGGGTGTAGTGGTGTCGTCAATGATTTCCTCTGTTTTGTGTACTGTGACAATGGGTTGTGTGTCATCTGTGTGTTCAGTTGTGATGTGTGTAGTTTCAACCCTAGGACCTACCTTCTTTTTGATTGTGCGTTTAGTGACTTTCTTTTGAGTTTTCTTACCGTCTGGCGCTACGGACTCCTCGACAGTAGATTCCTCGGGTAATTCAACAACGTCAACCGGCTCAGTATCCTCAACATCTTCAGATTTCTCCTCAGTTACGGTCACAATAGTTATGGGAGCTTCGTCATCTTTTTCGATAGTTGTTATTTCTGTAACTTCTTGTTGAGGTCCCTTTTTGTTCTTGATGACCCGTTTTGTCGTCTTGATGGTGTTGATCTCTCCTGTTGCCGTACGCGCCTGATTAACTTGAACCGATTCAGGTTCTTCTTCGACTACTTTAGCATTTACTGGTGTTGGTAAGAATGTGAGTGGTGTGGTAGTGTCATGTGTGAGTTCGTCTGTTTTGTGTACAGTGATAATAGGTATTGTGTCATCTGTGTGTTCAGTTGTGATGTGTGTAGTTTCAACCCTAAGACCTACCTTCTTTTTGATTGTGCGTTTAGTGACTTTCTTTTGAGTTTTCTTACCGTCTGGCGCTACGGACTCCTCGACAGTCGTCTCCTCGGGTAGTTCAACGATTTCAACTGGCTCGGTATCTTCAACGTCTTCAGGTTTTTCTTCAGTAACTGTGACAGTTGTTATGGGAACTTCGTCATCTTTTTCGATGGTGGTTATTTCCGTGACTTCTTGTTTTGGCCCTCTCTTCTTTTTGATGACACGTTTTGTTGTTTTGACGGTCTTAATATCTCCGGTTTCGGTGCGCACTTGTGTAACTTGTACAGTCTCGGGTGCTTCCTCGACAGGTTTAGCCTTTTCTGGTTTGTGTAGGTCTTCAAGGGGTGTAGTGGTGTCGTCAATGATTTCCTCTGTTTTGTGTACTGTGACAGTGGGTTGTGTGTCATCTGTGTGTTCAGTTGTGATGTATGTAGTTTCAACCCTAGGACCTACCTTCTTTTTGATTGTGCGTTTAGTGACTTTCTTTTGAGTTTTCTTACCGTTTGGCGCTACGGACTCCTCGACAGTAGACTCCTCAGGTAATTCAACCAGTTCAATGGGCTCAGTATCTTTATCGTCTTCAGATATCTCCTCAGTTACGGTCACAATAGTTATGGGAGCTTCGTCATCTTTTTCGATAGTTGTTATTTCTGTAACTTCTTGTTTAGGTCCCTTTTTGTTCTTGATGACACGTTTGGTTGTCTTAATGGTGTTGACTTCACCTGTTGCCGTACGCACCTGATTAACTTGAACCGACTCAGGTTCTTCCTCGACTACTTTAGCGTTTACTGGTGTTGGTAAGAATGTAAGTGGTGTGGTAGTGTCATGTGTGAGTTCGTCTGTTTTGTGTACAGTGATAATAGGTATTGTGTCATCTGTGTGTTCAGTTGTGATGTGTGTAGTTTCAACCCTAGGACCTACCATCTTTTTGATTGTGCGTTTAGTGACTTTCTTTTGAGTTTTCTTACCGTCTGGCGCTACGAACTCCTCGACAGTCGTCTCCTCGGGTAATTCAACGATTTCAACTGGCTCGGTATCTTCAACGTCTTCAGGTTTTTCTTCAGTAACTGTGACAGTTGTTATGGGAACTTCGTCATCATTTTCGATGGTGGTTATTTCCGTGACTTCTTGTTTTGGTCCCTTTTTCTTCTTGATCAACCGTTTGGTCGTCTTGACAGTCTTGACATCACCTGTTTCGGTGCGTACTTGTGTAACTTGTACCGTGTCCGGTGTCTCTTCAACAATTTGTGCTGTGTCTGGTGTGTGTGAGTGTTCGAAAGGTGTGATGGTGTCGTCAACGATTTGCTCTGTTTTGTGTACTGTGATAATGGGTTGTGTGTCATCTGTGTGTTCAGTGGTTATTTGTGTTGTTTCAACCTTAGGACCTACCTTCTTTTTGATAATGCGTTTAGTAACTCTCTTTTGTGTTATCTTACCGTCTGGCGCTGTTGATTCCTCGACAATGGTCTCCTCGGGGAGTTCAATGATTTCAACTGGCTCGGTATCTTCAACGTCTTCAGGTTTTTCTTCACTAACTGTCACAGTTGTTATGGGAATTTCATCTTTTTCGATGGTGGTTATTTCCATGACTTCTTGTGTTGGCCCTCTCTTCTTTTTGATGACACGTTTTGTCGTTTTGACGTTCTTAATATCTCCGGTTTCGGTGCGCACTTGTGTAACTTGTACAGTCTCGGGGGCTTCCTCGACAGGTTTAGCTTTTTCTGGTTCGTGTAAGTCTTCAAGGGGTGTAGTGGTGTCGTCAATGATTTCCTCTGTTTTATGTACTGTGACAATGGGTTGTGTGTCATCTGTGTGTTCAGTTGTGATGTGTGTAGTTTCAACCCTAGGACCTACCTTCTTTTTGATTGTGCGTTGAGTGACTTTCTTTTGAGTTTTCTTACCTTCTGGTGCTACGAACTCTTCGACAGTAGTCTCCTCGGGTAATTCAACGATTTCAACTGTCTCGGTATCTTCATCGTCTTCAGGTTTTTCTTTAGTAACTGTCACAGTTGTTATGGGAACTTCGTCATCTGTTTCGATGGTGGTTATTTCCGTGACTTCTTGTTTTGGCCCTCTCTTATTTTTGATGACACGTTTTGTCGTTTTGACGGTCTTAATATCTCCGGTTTCGGTGCGCACTTGTGTAACTTGTACAGTCTCGGGGGCTTCCTCGACAGGTTTAGCTTTTTGTGGTTCGTGTAAGTCTTCAAGGGGTGTAGTGGTGTCGTCAATGATTTCCTCTGTTTTCTGTACTGTGACGATGGGTTGTGTGTCATCTGTGTGTTCAGTTGTGATGTATGTAGTTTCAACCCTAGGACCTACCTTCTTTTTGATTGTGCGCTTAGTGACTTTCTTTTGAGTTTTCTTACCGTCTGGCGTTATGGACTCCTCGACAGTAGACTCCTCAGGTAATTCAACAACTTCAACAGGCTCAGTATCTTCACCATCTTCAGATATCTGCTCAGTTACGGTCACAGTAGTTATGGGAGCTTCATCATCTTTTTCGATAGTTGTTGTTTCTGTAACTTCTTGTTTAGGTCCCTTTTTGTTCTTGATGACCCGTTTTGTTGTTTTGATGGTGTTGACTTCACCTGTTGCCGTACGCACCTGATTAACTTGAACCGATTCTGGTTCTTCCTCGACTACTTTAGCGTTTACTAGTGTTGGTAAGGATGTAAGTGGTGTGGTAGTGTCATGTGTGAGTTCATCTGTTTTGTGTACAGTGATAATAGGTATTTTGTCATCTGTGTGTTCAGTTGTGATGTGTGTAGTTTCAACCCTAGGACCTACCTTCTTTTTGATTGTGCGTTTAGTGACTTTATTTTGAGTTTTCTTACCGTCTGGCGCTACGAACTCTTCGACAGTAGTCTCCTCGGGTAATTCAATGATTTCAACGGGCTCGGTATCTTCAACGTCTTCAGGTTTTTCTTCGATGACGATAACAGTCGTGATCGGAGCTTCATCATCTTTTTCGATTGTTGTTATTTCCGTGACTTCTTGTTTTGGTCCCTTTTTCCTTTTGATCAACCGTTTGGTCGTCTTGACGGTCTTGACATCGCCGGTTTCCGTGCGTACTTGTGTAACTTGTACCGTCTCCGGTGTCTCTTCAACAATTTGTGCTGTGTCTGGTGTGTGTGAGTGTTCGAAAGGTGTGGTGGTGTCGTCAAAGATTTCCTCTGTTTTGTGTACTGTGATAATGGGTTGTATACCATCTGTGTGTTCAGTGGTTATTTGTGTAGTTTCAACCTTAGGACCTACCTTCTTTTTGATAATGCGTTTAGTAACTCTCTTTTGTGTTATCTTACCGTCTGGCGCTGTTGATTCCTCGACAATGGTCTCCTCGGGGAGTTCGACGATTTCAACTGGCTTGATGTCCTGTATTTCTTCAGGAGACTTTTCTTCGGTGACGGTAACAGTCGTGATCGGAGTTTCATCATCTTTATCGATGGTTGTTATTTCCGTGATTTCTTGTTTTGGTCCCTTTTTCCTCTTGATCAACCGTTTGGTCGTCTTGACAGTCTTGACATCACCTGTTTCGGTGCGTACTTGTGTAACTTGTACCGTCTCCGGTTTCTCTTCAACAATTTGTGCTGTGTCTGGTGTGTGTGAGTGTTCGAAAGGTGTGGTGGTGTCGTCAAAGATTTCCTCTGTTTTGTGTACTGTGATAATAGGTTGTGTATCATCTGTGTGTTCAGTGGTTATTTGTGTAGTTTCAACCTTAGGACCTACCTTCTTTTTGATAATGCGTTTAGTAACTCTCTTTTGTGTTATCTTACCGTCTGGCGCTGTTGATTCCACGACAATGGTGTCCTCGGGGAGTTCGACGATTTCAACTGGCTTGATGTCCTGTATTTCTTCAGGAGACTTTTCTTCGGTGACGGTAACAGTCGTGATCGGAGTTTCATCATCTTTTTCGATGGTTGTTATTTCCGTGATTTCTTGTTTTGGTCCCTTTTTCCTCTTGATCAACCGTTTGGTCGTCTTGACAGTCTTGACATCACCTGTTTCGGTGCGTACTTGTGTAACTTGTACCGTCTCCGGTGTCTCTTCAACAATTTGTGCTGTGTCTGGTGTGTGTGAGTGTTCGAAAGGTGTGGTGGTGTCGTCAATGATTTCCTCTGTTTTGTGTACTGTGATAATAGGTTGTGTATCATCTGTGTGTTCAGTGGTTATTTGTGTAGTTTCAACCTTAGGACCTACCTTCTTTTTGATAATGCGTTTAGTAACTCTCTTTTGTGTTATCTTACCGTCTGGCGCTGTTGATTCCTCGACAATGGTCTCCTCGGGGAGTTCGACGATTTCAACTGGCTTGATGTCCTGTATTTCTTCAGGAGACTTTTCTTCGGTGACGGTAACAGTCGTGATCGGAGTTTCATCATCTTTTTCGATGGTTGTTATTTCCGTGATTTCTTGTTTTGGTCCCTTTTTCCTCTTGATCAACCGTTTGGTCGTCTTGACAGTCTTGACATCACCTGTTTCGGTGCGTACTTGTGTAACTTGTACCGTCTCCGGTGTCTCTTCAACAATTTGTGCTGTGTCTGGTGTGTGTGAGTGTTCGAAAGGTGTGGTGGTGTCGTCAATGATTTCCTCTGTTTTGTGTACTGTGATAATAGGTTGTGTATCATCTGTGTGTTCAGTGGTTATTTGTGTAGTTTCAACCTTAGGACCTACCTTCTTTTTGATAATGCGTTTAGTAACTCTCTTTTGTGTTATCTTACCGTCTGGCGCTGTTGATTCCTCGACAATGGTCTCCTCGGGGAGTTCGACGATTTCAACTGGCTTGATGTCCTGTATTTCTTCAGGAGACTTTTCTTCGGTGACGGTAACAGTCGTGATCGGAGTTTCATCATCTTTTTCGATGGTTGTTATTTCCGTGATTTCTTGTTTTGGTCCCTTTTTCCTCTTGATCAACCGTTTGGTCGTCTTGACAGTCTTGACATCACCTGTTTCGGTGCGTTCTTGTGTAACTTGTACCGTCTCCGGTGTCTCTTCAACAATTTGTGCTGTGCCTGGTGTGTGTGAGTGTTCGAAAGGTGTGGTGGTGTCGTCAATGATTTCCTCTGTTTTGTGTACTGTGATAATAGGTTGTGTATCATCTGTGTGTTCAGTGGTTATTTGTGTAGTTTCAACCTTAGGACCTACCTTCTTTTTGATAATGCGTTTAGTAACTCTCTTTTGTGTTATCTTACCGTCTGGCGCTGTTGATTCCTCGACAATGGTCTCCTCGGGGAGTTCGACGATTTCAACTGGCTTGATGTCCTGTATTTCTTCAGGAGACTTTTCTTCGGTGACGGTAACAGTCGTGATCGGAGTTTCATCATCTTTTTCGATGGTTGTTATTTCCGTGATTTCTTGTTTTGGTCCTTTTTTCCTCTTGATCAACCGTTTGGTCGTCTTGACAGTCTTGACATCACCTGTTTCGGTGCGTACTTGTGTAACTTGTACCGTTTCCGGTGTCTCTTCAACAATTTGTGCTGTGTCTGGTGTGTGTGAGTGTTCGAAAGGTGTGGTGGTGTCGTCAACGATTTCCTCTGTTTTGTGTACTGTGATAATGGGTTGTGTGTCATCTGTGTGTTCAGTGGTTATTTGTGTTGTTTCAACCTTAGGACCTACCTTCTTTTTGATAATGCGTTTAGTAACTCTCTTTTGTGTTATCTTACCGTCTGGCGCTGTTGATTCCTCGACAATGGTCTCCTCGGGGAGTTCAATGATTTCAACTGGCTCGGTATCTTCAATGTCTTCAGGTTTTTCTTCAGTAACTGTCACAGTTGTTATGGGAACTTCGTCATCTTTTTCGATGGTCGTGATCTCCGTAACTTCTTGTTTTGGTCCTCTCTTCTTCTTGATGACACGTTTGGTCGTTTTGACGGTCTTAATGTCTCCGGTTTCGGTGCGCACTTGTGTAACTTGTACAGTCTCGGGTGCTTCCTCGACAGGTTTAGCTTTTTCTGGATAGTGTAAGTCTTCAAGGGGTGTAGTGGTGTCGTCGATGATTTCCTCTGTTTTGTGTACTGTGAAAATGGGTTGTGTGTCATCTGTGTGTTCAGTTGTGATTTGTGTTGTTTCAACCTTAGGACCTACCTTCTTTTTGATAATGCGTTTAGTCACTTTCTTTTGTGTTATCTTACCGTCTGGTGCCGTGGACTCTTCAACGGTCGTTTCCTCCGGGAGTTCAACGATTTCAACTGGCTTGATGTCCTCTAGCTCTTCAGACGACTTTTTTTCGGTGACGGTAACAGTTGTGATTGGAGCTTCATCTTCTTTTTCGATGGTTGTGATCTCCGTAACTTCTTGTTTTGGTCCTCTCTTCTTCTTAATGACACGTTTTGTCGTTTTGACGGTCTTAATATCTCCGGTTTCGGTGCGTACTTGTGTAACTTGTACCGTCTCCGGTGTCTCTTCAACAATTTGTGCTGTGTCTGGTGTGTGTGAGTGTTCGAAAGGTGTGGTGGTGTCGTCAACGATTTCCTCTGTTTTGTGTACTGTTACAATGGGCTGTGTGTCATCTGTGTGTTCAGTTGTGATCTGTGTAGTTTCAACCTTAGGACCTACCTTCTTTTTGATTATGCGTTTAGTAACTCTCTTCTGTGTTATCTTACCGTCTGGCGCTGAAGATTCCTCGACAGTGGTTTCCTCGGGAAGTTCGATGATTTCAAATGGCTTGATGTTCTCTATTTCTTCAGGCGACTTTTCTTCGGTGACTTTAACAGTTGTGATCGGAGCTTCGTCATCTTTTTCGATAGTTGTGATCTCCGTAACTTCTTGGTTTGGTCCTCTCTTCTTCTTAATGACACGTTTAGTCGTTTTGACGGTCTTAATATCTCCGGTTTCGGTGCGTACTTGTGTCACTTGTACCGTCTCTGGTGCTTCCTCGACAGGTTTAGCTTTGTCTGGTTTGTGTAAGTCTTCGAGTGGTGTGGTGGTGTCGTCAACGATTTCCTCTGTTTTGTGTACTGTTACAATGGGCTGTGTGTCATCTCTGTGTTCAGTTGTGATCTGTGTAGTTTCAACCTTAGGACCTACCTTCTTTTTGATAATGCGTTTAGTAACTCTCTTCTGTGTTATCTTACCGTCTGGCGCTGAAGATTCCTCGACAGTGGTCTCCTCGGGGAGTTCGATGATTTCAACTGGCTTGATGTCCTGTATTTCTTCAGGCGACTTTTCTAGGGTGACGGTAACGGTTGTGATCGGAGCTTCATCATCTTTTTCAATAATTTTTATTTCTGTGACTTCTTGCTTTGGTCCCTTTTTCTTCTTGATTAATCGTTTGGTCGTCTTGACAGTCTTGACATCACCTGTTTCAGTGCGCATTTGTGTAACTTCTACCGTCTCCGGTGTCTCTTCAACAATTTGTGCTGTGTCAGGTGTGTGTGAGTGTTCGAAAGGTGTGGTAGTGTCGTCAAAGATTTCCTCTGTCTTATGTACTGTGATAATGGGTTGTGTGTCATCTGTGTGTTCAGTTGTGATTTGTGTTGTTTCAACCTTAGGACCTACCTTCTTTTTGATAATGCGTTTAGTCACTTTCTTTTGTGTTATCTTACCGTCTGGTGCCGTAGACTCTTCAACGGTTGTTTCCTCGGGGAGTTCAACGATTTCAACTGGCTTGATGTCCTCTAGCTCTTCAGGCGACTTTTCTTCGGTGACGGTAACTGTTGTGATCGGAGCTTCGTCATCTTTTTCAATGGTTGTGATCTCTGTAACTTCTTGTTTTGGCCCTCGCTTCTTTTTGATGACACGTTTTGTCGTTTTGATGGACTTAATGTCCCCGGTTTCGGTGCGCATTTGTGTCACTTGGACCGTCTCGGGTGCTTCCTCAACGGGTCTAGCTTTGTCTGGCTTGTGTAAGTGTTCAAGAGTTGTGGTGGTATCGTCAACAATTTCCTCTGTTTTTTGTACTGTGACAATGGGTTGTGTATCGTCTGTTTGTTCAGTGGTAATTTCTGTCGTTTCGACCTTTGGACCTACCTTCTTTTTGATAATGCGTTTAGTCACTTTCTTTTGTGTTAACTTACCGTCTGGCGCTGTAGATTCCTCGACAGTGGTTTCCTCGGGGAGTTCAACGATTTCAACTGGCGTGATGTCCTCGATTTCTTCAGGCAAAATTTCTTCGGTGACATTTACAGTTGTGATCGGAGCTTCATCATCTTTTTCGATGGTGGTTATTTCTGTGACTTCCTGTTTTGGTCCCTTTTTCTTTTTGATCACCCGTTTGGTCGTCTTGACAGTCTTGACATCGCCGGTTTCCGTGCGTACTTGTGTAACTTGTACAGTCTCGGGTGCTTCCTCGACAGGTTTAGCTTTGTCTGGTTTGTGTAAGTCTTCGAAAGGTGTGGTAGTGTCGTCAACGAGTTCCTCTGTTTTGTGTACTGTGACAATGGGTTGTGTATCGTCTGTTTGTTCAGTGGTAATTTCTGTCGTCTCGACCTTTGGACCTACCTTCTTTTTGATGATTCTCTTCGTGATTTTTGTGTGTTTAGTCTTTCCATCTGGCGCCGTAGACTCTTCGACAGTGGTCTCCTCGGGTAGTTCAACAATTTCAACTGGCTTAACGTGCTGGAGTTCTTCAGGTGACTTTTCTTCGGTGACGGTAACTGTTGTGATCGGAGCTTCATCATCTTTTTCGATAGTTGTGATCTCCGTAACTTCTTGTTTCGGTCCTTTGTTTTTCTTAATAACACGTTTTGTAGTTTTTATTGTCTTAATGTCTCCGGTTTCGGTGCGCACTTGTGTAACTTGTACCGTCTCGGGTGCTTCCTCGACAGGTTTCGCTTTGTCTGGTTTGTGCAAGTCTTCGAGAGGTGTGGTGGTGTCGTCAACGAATTCCTCTGTTTTGTGTACTGTGGTAATGGGTTGTGTGTCATCAGTGTGTTCAGTTGTGATTTGTGTTGTTTCAACCTTAGGACCTACCTTCTTTTTGATAATGCGTTTAGTCACTTTCTTTTGTGTTATCTTACCGTCTGGTGCCGTAGACTCTTCAACGGTGGTTTCCTCGGGTAGTTCGACGATTTCAACTGGCTTGATGTCCTCTAGCTCTTCAGGCGACTTTTCTTCGGTGACGGTAACAGTTGTGATCGGAGCTTCATCATCTTTTTCGATAGTTGTGATCTCCGTAACTTCTTGTTTCGGTCCTTTCTTTTTCTTAATAACACGTTTTGTAGTTTTTATTGTCTTAATGTCTCCGGTTTCGGTGAGCACTTGTGTAAGTTGTACCGTCTCGGGTGTTTCCTCGACAGGTTTAGCTTTGTCTGGTTTGTGCAAGTCTTCGAAAGGTGTGGTAGTGTCGTCAAAGATTTCCTCTGTTTTGTGTACTGTGGTAATGGGTTGTGTGTCATCAGTGTGTTCAGTTGTGATTTGTGTTGTTTCAACCTTAGGACCTACCTTCTTTTTGATAGTGCGTTTAGTCACTTTCTTCAGTGTTATCTTACCGTCTGGTGCTGTAGATTCCTCGACAGTGGTTTCCTCGGGGAGTTCAACGATTTCAACTGGCTTGATGTCCTCGATTTCTTCAGGCGACTTTTCTTCGGTGACATTTACAGTTGTGATCGGAGCTTCATCATCTTTTTCGATGGTGGTTATTTCTGTGACTTCCTGTTTTGGTCCCTTTTTCTTTTTGATTACCCGTTTGGTCGTCTTGATAGTCTCGACATCGCCGGTTTCCGTGAGTACTTGTGTAACTTGTACAGTCTCGGGTGCTTCTTCGACAGGTTTAGCTTTGTCTGGTTTGTGTAATTCTTCGAAAGGTGTGGTAGTGTCGTCAAAGATTTCCTCTGTTTTGTGTACTGTGACTATGGGTTGTCTGTCATCTGTGTGTTCAGTTGTGATTTGTGTAGTTTCAACCTTAGGGCCTACCTTCTTTTTGATAGTGCGTTTAGTCACTTTAGTTCGTGTTATCTTACCGTTTGGTGCCGTAGACTCTTCGATAGTAGTCTCCTCTGGGAGTTCGACGACTTCAACTGGCTTGATGTCTTCTATTTCTTCAGGCGACTTTTCTTCGGTTACGGTAACTGTTGTGATCGGAGCTTCATCATCTTTTTCGATTGTGGTTATTTCTGTGACTTCCTGTTTTGGTCCCTTTTTCTTTTTGATCACTCGTTTGGTCGTCTTGACAGTCTTGACATCGCCGGTTTCCGTGCGTACTTGTGTAACTTGTACAGTCTCGGGTGCTTCCTCGACAGGTTTAGCTTTGTCTGGTTTGTGTAAGTCTTCGAAAGGTGTGGTAGTGTCGTCAACGAGTTCCTCTGTTTTGTGTACTGTGACAATGGGTTGTGTATCGTCTGTTTGTTCAGTGGTAATTTCTGTCGTCTCGACCTTTGGACCTACCTTCTTTTTGATAATGCGTTTTTTCGTTTTAGTTTGTGTTATCTTACCGTCTGGTGCCGTAGACTCTTCGACGGTGGTTTCCTCGGGGAGTTCAACGATTTCAACTGGCTTAATGTCCTCTAGCTCTTCAAGCAACTTTTCTTCAGTGACGGTAACAGTTGTGATTGGAGCTTCATCTTCTTTTTCGATGGTTGTGATCTCCGTAACTTCTTGTTTTGGTCCTCTCTTCTTCTTGATGACACGTTTTGTCGTTTTGACGGTCTTAATGTCTCCTGTTTCGGTGCGCACTTGTGTAACTTGCACAGTCTCGGGTGCTTCCTCGACAGGTTTAGCTTTTTCTGGTTTGTGTAAGTCTTCAAGGGGTGTAGTGGTGTCGTTAATGATTTCCTCTGTTTTGTGTACTGTGACAATGGGTTGTGTGTCATCTGTGTGTTCAGTTGTGATTTGTGTTGTTTCAACCTTAGGACCTACCTTCTTTTTGATAATGCGTTTAGTCACTTTCTTTTGTGTTATCTTACCGTCTGGTGCCGTAGACTCTTCAAGGGTGGTTTCCTCGGGGAGTTCAATGATTTCAACTGGCTTGATGTCCTCTAGCTCTTCAGGTGACTTTTCTTCGGTGACGGTAACAGTTGTGATTGGAGCTTCATCTGTTTTTTCGATGGTCGTGATCTCCGTAACTTCTTGTTTTGGTCCTCTCTTCTTCTTGATGACACGTTTTGTCGTTTTGACGGTCTTAATGTCTCCGGTTTCGGTGCGCACTTGTGTAACTTCTACAGTCTCGGGTGCTTCCTCGACAGGTTTAGCTTTGTCTGGTTTGTGTAAGTCTTCGAGAGGTGTGGTGGTGTCGTCAATGATTTCCTCTGTTTTGTGTACTGTGAAAATGGGTTGTGTGTCATCTGTGTGTTCAGTTGTGATTTGTGTTGTTTCAACCTTAGGACCTACCTTCTTTTTGATAATGCGTTTAGTCACTTTCTTTTGTGTTATCTTACCGTCTGGTGCCGTAGACTCTTCAACGGTTGTTTCCTCGGGGAGTTCAACGATTTCAACTGGCTTGATGTCCTCTAGCTCTTCTGGCGGCTTTTCTTCGGTGACGGTAACAGTTGTGACTGGAGCTTCATCTTCTTTTTCGATGGTCGTGATCTCCGTAACTTCTTGTTTTGGTCCTCTCTTCTTCTTGATCAACCGTTTGGTCGTTATGACAGTCTTGACATCACCTGTTTCGGTGCGTTCTTGTGTAACTTGTACCGTCTCCGGTGTCTCTTCAACAATTTGTGCTGTGCCTGGTGTGTGTGAGTGTTCGAAAGGTGTGGTGGTGTCGTCAATGATTTCCTCTGTTTTGTGTACTGTGACGATGGGTTGTGTATCGTCTGTTTGTTCAGTGGTAATTTCAGTAGTTTCCACCTTTGGACCTACCTTCCTTTTAATGATTCTCTTAGTGATTTTCTTGTGTTTAGTCTTACCATCTGGCTCCGTATATTCCTCGACGGAGGTCTCCTCGGGTAGTTCAACGATTTCAACTGGCGTGATGTCCTCGGGTTCTTCAGGCGACTTTTCTTCGGTGACGGTGACAGTTGTAATCGGGGCTTCATCATCTGTTTCGGTGGTCGTGATCTCCGTAACTTCTTGTTTCGGTCCTCTCTTTTTCTTGATGATACGTTTTGTCGTTTTGACGGTCTTAATGTCTCCCGTTTCGGTGCGTACTTGTGTCATTTGTACCGTTTCGGGTGCTTCCTCGACTGGTTTAGCTCTGTCTGGTTTGTGTAAGTCTTCAAGGGGTGTAGTGGTGTCGTCCATGATTTCCTCTGTTTTGTGTACTGTGACAATGGGTTGTGTGTCATCTGTGTGTTCAGTTGTGATGTGTGTTGTTTCAACCTTAGGACCTACCTTCTTTTTGATAATGCGTTTAGTCACTTTCTTTTGTGTTATCTTACCGTCTGGTGCCGTAGACTCTTCAACGGTGGTTTCCTCGGGTAGTTCAACGATTTCAACTGGCTTGCTGTCCTCTTGCTCTTCAAGTGACTTTACTTCGGTGACGGTAACAGTTGTGATTGGAGCTTCATCTTCTTTTTCGATGGTTGTGATCTCCGTAACTTCTTGTTTTGGCCCTCTCTTCTTTTTGATGACACGTTTCGTCGTTTTGATGGTCTTAATATCTCCAGTTTCGGTGCGCACTTGTGTAACTTGTACAGTCTCGGGGGCTTCCTCGACAGGTTTAGCTTTTTCTGGTTTTTGTAAGTCTTCAAGGAGTGTAGTGGTGTTGTCAACGATTTCCTCTGTTTTGTGTACTGTTACAATGGGCTGTGTGTCATCTGTGTGTTCAGTTGTGATTTGTGTTGTTTCAACCTTAGGACCTACCTTCTTTTTGATAATGCGTTTAGTCACTCTCTTCTGTGTTATCTTACCGTCTGGTGCTGTAGACTCTTCGACCGTGGTTTCCTCGGGGAGTTCAACGATTTCAACTGGCTTGATGTCCTCTAGCTCTTCAGGCGACTTTTCTTCGGTGACGGTAACAGTTGTGATTGGAGCTTCATCTTCTTTTTCGATGGTTGTGATTTCCGTAACTTCTTGTTTTGGTCCTCTCTTCTTCCTAATGACACGTTTTGTCGTTTTGACGGTCTTAATGTCTCCGGTTTCGGTGCGTACTTGTGTCACTTGTACCGTCTCGGGTGCTTCCTCGACAGGTTTAGCTTTGTCTGGTAGGTGTAAGTCTTCGAGAGGTGTGGTGGTGTCGTCAATGATTTCCTCTGTTTTGTGTACTGTGACAATGGGTTGTGTGTCATCTGTGTGTTCAGTTGTGATTTGTGTTGTTTCAACCTTAGGACCTACCTTCTTTTTGATAATGCGTTTAGTCACTTTCTTTTGTGTTATCTTACCGTCTGGTGCCGTAGACTCTTCGATGGTGGTTTCCTCGGGCAGTTCAACGATTTCAATCGGCTTGATGTCCTCTAATTCTTCAGGCGACTTTTCTTCGGTGACGGTAACAGTTGTGATCGGAGCTTCGTCATCTTTTTCGATGGTTGTGATCTCCGTTACTTCCTGTTTTGGTCCTCTCTTCTTCTTGATGACACGTTTTGTCGTTTTGACGGTCTTAATGTCTCCGGTTTTCGTGCGTACTTGTGTCACTTCTACCGTCTCGGGTGCTTCCTCGACAGGTTTAGCTTTGTCTGGTTTGTGTAAGTCTTCGAGAGGTGTGGTGGTGTCGTCAATGATTTCCTCTGTTTTGTGTACTGTGACAATGGGTTGTGTGTCGTCTGTTTGTTCAGTGGTAATTTCTGTCGTCTCGACCTTTGGACCTACCTTCTTTTTGATGATTCGTTTCGTGATTTTCTTGTGTTTAGTCTTACCATCTGGCGCCATAGATTCCTCAACAGTGGTCTCTTCGGGTAGTTCAACAATTTCCACTGGCTTGACGTCCTCAAGATCATCAGGCGACTTTTCTTCGGTCACGGTAACAGTTGTGATCGGAGCTTCATCATCTCTTTCGATAGTTGTAATCTCCGTAACTTCTTGTTTTGGTCCTCTCTTCTTCTTGATGACTCGTTTTGTCGTTTTTATGGACATAATGTCCCCGGATTCGGTGCGCACTTTTGTTACTTGTACCGTTTCGGGTGCTTCCTCGACAGGTTTGGCTTTGTCTGGTTTGTGTAAGTCTTCGAGAGGTGTGGTGGTGTCGTCAACTAGTTCCTCTGTTTTGTGTACTGTGACAATGGGTTGTGTATCGTCTGTTTGTTCAGTGGTAATTTCTGTCGTCTCGACCTTTGGACCTACCTTCTTTTTGATGATTCGTTTCGTGATTCTTTTGTGTTTAGTCTTACCATCTGGTGCCATAGATTCCTCAACAGTGGTTTCTTCGGGTAGTTCAACAATTTCCACTGGCTTGATGTCCTCTCGTTCGTCAGGTGACTTTTCTTCGGTGACGGTAACAGTTGTGATTGGAGCTTCGTCATCTTTTTCGATGGTTGTGATCTCCGTTACTTCTTGTTTTGGTCCTCTCTTCTTCTTAATGACACGTTTAGTCGTTTTGACGGACTTGATGTCCCCGGTTTCTGTGCGCACTTGTGTAACTTGTACTGTCTCGGGTGCTTCCTCGACAGTTTTAGCTTTGTCTGGTTTGTGTAAGTCTTCCAGAGGTGTGGTGGTGTCGTCAATGATTTCCTCTGTTTTGTGTACTGTGACAATGGGTTGTGTATCGTCTATTTGTTCAGTGGTAATTTCTGTCGTCTCGACCTTTGGACCTACCTTCTTTTTGATTATTCTCTTAGTGATTTTTTTGTGTTTAGTCTTACCATCTGGTTCCGTAGATTCTTCGACAGTGGTTTCCTCGGGGAGTTCGACGATTTCAACTGGCTTGACGTCCTCTAGTTCTTCAGGCGACTTTTCTTCGGTGACGGTAACAGTGGTGATCGGAGCTTCGTCATCTTTTTCGATGGTTGTGATCTCCGTTACTTCTTGTTTTGGTCCTCTCTTCTTCTTGATGACACGTTTAGTCGTTTTGACGGACTTGATATCCCCGGTTTCTGTGCGCACTTGTGTAACTTGTACTGTCTCGGGTGCTTCCTCGACAGGTTTGGCTCTGTCTGGTTTGTGTAAGTCTTCGAGAGGTATGGTGGTGTCGTCAACTAGTTCCTCTGTTTTGTGTACTGTGACAGTGGGTTGTGTATCGTCTGTTTGTTCAGTGGTAATTTCTGTCGTCTCGACCTTTGGACCTACCTTCTTTTTGATGATTCTCTTAGTTATTTTCTTGTGTTTTGTCTTACCATCTGGTGCCGTAGACTCTTCGACAGTAGTCTCCTCCGGTAGTTCGACGATTTCAACTGGCTGGACGTCCTCGAGTTCTTCAGGCGACTTTTCTTCGGTGACGGTAACAGTGGTGATCGGAGCTTCGTCATCTTTTTCGATGGTTGTGATCTCCGTTACTTCTTGGTTTGGTCCTCTCTTCTTCTTGATGACACGTTTAGTCGTTTTGACGGACTTGATGTCCCCGGTTTCTGTGCGCACTTGTGTAACTTGTACTGTCTCGGGTATTTCCTCCACAGTTTTAGCTCTGTCTGGTTTGTGTAAGTCTTCGAGAGGTATGGTGGTGTCGTCAACTAGTTCCTCTGTTTTGTGTACTGTGACAGTGGGTTGTGTATCGTCTGTTTGTTCAGTGGTAATTTCTGTCGTCTCGACCTTTGGACCTACCTTCTTTTTGATGATTCTCTTAGTTATTTTCTTGTGTTTTGTCTTACCATCTGGTGCCGTAGACTCTTCGACAGTAGTCTCCTCCGGTAGTTCGACGATTTCAACTGGCTGGACGTCCTCGAGTTCTTCAGGCGACTTTTCTTCGGTGACGGTAACAGTGGTGATCGGAGCTTCGTCATCTTTTTCGATGGTTGTGATCTCCGTTACTTCTTGTTTTGGTCCTCTCTTCTTCTTGATGACACGTTTAGTCGTTTTGACGGACTTGATGTCCCCGGTTTCTGTGCGCACTTGTGTAACTTGTACTGTCTCGGGTATTTCCTCCACAGTTTTAGCTCTGTCTGGTTTGTGTAAGTCTTCGAGAGGTATGGTGGTGTCGTCAACTAGTTCCTCTGTTTTGTGTACTGTGACAGTGGGTTGTGTATCGTCTGTTTGTTCAGTGGTAATTTCTGTCGTCTCGACCTTTGGACCTACCTTCTTTTTGATGATTCTCTTAGTTATTTTCTTGTGTTTTGTCTTACCATCTGGTGCCGTAGACTCTTCGACAGTAGTCTCCTCCGGTAGTTCGACGATTTCAACTGGCTGGACGTCCTCGAGTTCTTCAGGCGACTTTTCTTCGGTGACGGTAACAGTGGTGATCGGAGCTTCGTCATCTTTTTCGATGGTTGTGATCTCCGTTACTTCTTGTTTTGGTCCTCTCTTCTTCTTGATGACACGTTTAGTCGTTTTGACGGACTTGATGTCCCCGGTTTCTGTGCGCACTTGTGTAACTTGTACTGTCTCGGGTATTTCCTCCACAGTTTTAGCTCTGTCTGGTTTGTGTAAGTCTTCGAGAGGTATGGTGGTGTCGTCAACTAGTTCCTCTGTTTTGTGTACTGTGACAATGGGTTGTGTATCGTCTGTTTGTTCAGTGGTAATTTCTGTCGTCTCGACCTTTGGACCTACCTTCTTTTTGATGATTCTCTTAGTGATTTTCTTGTGTTTTGTCTTACCATCTGGTGCCGTAGACTCTTCGACAGTAGTCTCCTCCGGTAGTTCGACGATTTCAACTGGCTTGACGTCTTCGAGTTCTTCAGGCGACTTTTCTTCGGTGACGGTAACAGTGGTGATCGGAGCTTCGTCATCTTTTTCGATAGTTGTGATCTCCGTTACTTCTTGTTTTGGTCCTCTCTTTTTCTTGATGACACGTTTAGTCGTTTTGACGGACTTGATGTCCCCGGTTTCTGTGCGCACTTGTGTAACTTGTACTGTCTCGGGTATTTCCTCGACAGTTTTAGCTCTGTCTGGTTTGTGTAAGTCTTCGAGAGGTATGGTGGTGTCGTCAACTAGTTCCTCTGTTTTGTGTACTGTGACAATGGGTTGTGTATCGTCTGTTTGTTCAGTGGTAATTTCTGTCGTCTCGACCTTTGGACCTACCTTCTTTTTGATGATTCTCTTAGTGATTTTCTTGTGTTTTGTCTTACCATCTGGTGCCGTAGACTCTTCGACAGTAGTCTCCTCCGGTAGTTCGACGATTTCAACTGGCTTGACGTCTTCGAGTTCTTCAGGCGACTTTTCTTCGGTGACGGTAACAGTGGTGATCGGAGCTTCGTCATCTTTTTCGATAGTTGTGATCTCCGTTACTTCTTGTTTTGGTCCTCTCTTTTTCTTGATGACACGTTTAGTCGTTTTGACGGACTTGATGTCCCCGGTTTCTGTGCGCACTTGTGTAACTTGTACTGTCTCGGGTATTTCCTCGACAGTTTTAGCTCTGTCTGGTTTGTGTAAGTCTTCGAGAGGTATGGTGGTGTCGTCAACTAGTTCCTCTGTTTTGTGTACTGTGACAATGGGTTGTGTATCGTCTGTTTGTTCAGTGGTAATTTCTGTCGTCTCGACCTTTGGACCTACCTTCTTTTTGATGATTCTCTTAGTGATTTTCTTGTGTTTTGTCTTACCATCTGGTGCCGTAGACTCTTCGACAGTAGTCTCCTCCGGTAGTTCGACGATTTCAACTGGCTTGACGTCTTCGAGTTCTTCAGGCGACTTTTCTTCGGTGACGGTAACAGTGGTGATCGGAGCTTCGTCATCTTTTTCGATAGTTGTGATCTCCGTTACTTCTTGTTTTGGTCCTCTCTTTTTCTTGATGACACGTTTAGTCGTTTTGACGGACTTGATGTCCCCGGTTTCTGTGCGCACTTGTGTAACTTGTACTGTCTCGGGTATTTCCTCGACAGTTTTAGCTCTGTCTGGTTTGTGTAAGTCTTCGAGAGGTATGGTGGTGTCGTCAACTAGTTCCTCTGTTTTGTGTACTGTGACAATGGGTTGTGTATCGTCTGTTTGTTCAGTGGTAATTTCTGTCGTCTCGACCTTTGGACCTACCTTCTTTTTGATGATTCTCTTAGTGATTTTCTTGTGTTTTGTCTTACCATCTGGTGCCGTAGACTCTTCGACAGTAGTCTCCTCCGGTAGTTCGACGATTTCAACTGGCTTGACGTCCTCGAGTTCTTCAGGCGACTTTTCTTCGGTGACGGTAACAGTGGTGATCGGAGCTTCGTCATCTTTTTCGATTGTTGTGATCTCCGTTACTTCTTGTTTTGGTCCTCTCTTCTTCTTGATGACACGTTTAGTCGTTTTGATGGACTTGATGTCCCCGGTTTCTGTGCGCACTTGTGTAACTTGTACTGTCTCGGGTGCTTCCTCGACAGGTTTAGCTCTGTCTGGTTTGTGTAAGTCTTCGAGAGGTATGGTGGTGTCATCAACTAGTTCCTCTGTTTTGTGTACTGTGACAATGGGTTGTGTATCGTCTGTTTGTTCAGTGGTAATTTCTGTCGTCTCGACCTTTGGACCTACCTTCTTTTTGATGATTCTCCTAGTGATTTTCTTTTGTTTTGTCTTACCATCTGGTGCCGTAGACTCTTCGACAGTAGTCTCCTCCGGTAGTTCGACGATTTCAACTGGCTTGACGTCCTCGAGTTCTTCAGGCGACTTTTCTTCGGTGACAGTAACAGTGGTGATCGGAGCTTCGTCATCTTTTTCGATGGTTGTGATCTCCGTTACTTCTTGTTTTGGTCCTCTCTTCTTCTTGATGACACGTTTAGTCGTTTTGACGGACTTGATGTCCCCGTTTTCTGTGCGCACTTGTGTAACTTGTACTGTCTCGGGTGCTTCCTCGACAGGTTTAGCTCTGTCTGGTTTGTGTAATTCTTCGAGAGGTATGGTGGTGTCGTCAACTAGTTCCTCTGTTTTGTGTACTGTGACAATGGGTTGTGTATCGTCTGTTTGTTCAGTGGTAATTTCTGTCGTCTCGACCTTTGGACCTACCTTCTTTTTGATGATTCTCTTAGTTATTTTCTTGTGTTTTGTCTTACCATCTGGTGCCGTAGACTCTTCGACAGTAGTCTCCTCCGGTAGTTCAACGATTTCAACTGGCTGGACGTCCTCGAGTTCTTCAGGCGACTTTTCTTCGGTGACGGTAACAGTGGTGATCGGAGCTTCGTCATCTTTTTCGATGGTTGTAATCTCCGTTACTTCTTGTTTTGGTCCTCTCTTCTTCTTGATGACACGTTTAGTCGTTTTGACGGACTTGATGTCTCCCGTTTCTGTGCGCACTTGTGTAACTTGTACAGTCTCGGGTATTTCCTCGACAGTTTTAGCTCTGTCTGGTTTGTGTAAGTTTTCGAGAGGTATGGTGGTGTCGTCAACTAGTTCCTCTGTTTTGTGTACTGTGACAATGGGTTGTGTATCGTCTATTTGTTCAGTGGTAATTTCTGTCGTCTCGACCTTTGGACCTACCTTCTTTTTGATTATTCTCTTAGTGATTTTTTTGTGTTTAGTCTTACCATCTGGTTCCGTAGATTCTTCGACAGTGGTTTCTTCGGGGAGTTCTACGATTTCAACTGGCTTGACGTCCTCTAGTTCTTCAGGCGACTTTTCTTCGGTGACGGTAACAGTGGTGATCGGAGCTTCGTCATCTTTTTCGATGGTTGTGATCTCCGTTACTTCTTGTTTTGGTCCTCTCTTCTTCTTGATGACACGTTTAGTCGTTTTGACGGACTTGATGTCCCCGGTTTCTGTGCGCACTTGTGTAACTTGTACTGTTTCGGGTATTTCCTCGACAGTTTTAGCTTTGTCTGGTTTGTGTAAGTCTTCCAGAGGTGTGGTGGTGTCGTCAATGATTTCCTCTGTTTTGTGTACTGTGACAGTGGGTTGTGTATCGTCTGTTTGTTCAGTGGTAATTTCCGTCGTCTCGACCTTTGGACCTACCTTCTTTTTGATGATTCGTTTTGTGATTTTCTTGTGTTTAGTCTTACCATCTGGTTCCGTAGACTCTTCTACAGTGGTTTCTTCGGGGAGTTCGACGATTTCAACTGGCATGATTTCCTCTAGCTCTTCAGGCGACTTTTCTTCGGTGACGGTAACAGTTGTGATTGGAGCTTCATCATCTTTTTCGATTGTTGTGATCTCAGTTACCTCTTGTTTTGGTCCTCTCTTCTTCTTGATCACACGTTTTGTCGTTTTAATCGACTTAGTTTCCCCGGTCTCGGTGCGCACTTGTGTAACTTGTATCGTCTCAGGCGCTTCCTCAACAGGTTTGGCTTTGCTTGGTTTGTATAAGTCTTCGAGAGGTGTGGTAGTCTCGTCAACGAATTCCTGTGTTTTGTGTACTGTTATAATGGGTTGCGTATCATCTGTTTGTTCAGTGGTAATTTCTGTCGTCTCGACCTTTGGACCTACCTTCTTTTTGATGATTCGTTTTGTGATTTTCTTATGTTTGGTCTTACCATCTGGTTCCGTTGACTCTTCGACAGTGGTTTCTTCGGGGAGTTCGACGATTTCAACTGGCTTTATGTCCTTTAGATATTCAGGCGACTGTTCTTCGGTGACGGTAACAGTTGTGATCGGAGCTTCGTCATCCTTTTCGATGGTTGTGATCTCCGTAACCTCTTGTTTTGGTCCTCTCCTCTTCTTGATCACACGTTTTGTTGTTTTGACGGTCTTAATATCTCCGGTTTTCGTGCGTACTTGTGTCACTTGTACTGTCTCGGGTGCTTCCTCGACAGGTTTAGCTTTGTCTGGTTTGTGTAAGTCTTCGAGAGGTGTGGTTGTCTCGTCAACGAGTTCCTCTGTTTTATGTACTGTGACAATGGGTTGTGTATCGTCTGTTTGTTCAGTGGTAATTTCTGTCGTTTCGACCTTTGGACCTACCTTCTTTTTGATGATTCTCTTAGTGATTTTCTTGTGTTTAGTCTTACCATCTGGTGCCGTAGACTCTTCGACAGTTGTCTCTTCGGGGAGTTCAACAACTTCAATAACTTCAACTGGCTGGACGTCCTCGAGTTCTTCAGGCGACTTTTCTTCTGTGACGGTAACAGTTGTGATCGGAGCTTCGTCATCTTTTTCGATGGTTGTGATCTCCGTAACTTCTTGTTTTGGACCTCTCTTTTTTTTGATGACACGTTTAGTCGTTTTGACGGACTTGATGTCCCCGGTTTCTGTGCGCACTTGTGTAACTTGTACTGTCTCGGGTATTTCCTCCACAGTTTTAGCTCTGTCTGGTTTGTGTAAGTCTTCGAGAGGTATGGTGGTGTCGTCAACTAGTTCCTCTGTTTTGTGTACTGTGACAGTGGGTTGTGTATCGTCTGTTTGTTCAGTGGTAATTTCCGTTGTCTCGACCTTTGGACCTACCTTCTTTTTGATGATTCTCTTAGTTATTTTCTTGTGTTTTGTCTTACCATCTGGTGCCGTAGACTCTTCGACAGTAGTCTCCTCCGGTAGTTCGACGATTTCAACTGGCTGGACGTCCTCGAGTTCTTCAGGCGACTTTTCTTCGGTGACGGTAACAGTGGTGATCGGAGCTTCGTCGTCTTGTTCGATCGTTGTGATCTCCGTAACTTCTTGTTTTGGTCCCCTCTTCTTCTTGATGACACGTTTTGTCGTTTTGACGGACTTAATGTCCCCTGTTTCAGTGCGTACTTGCGTGACTTGTACCGTTTCTGGTGTTTCCTCAACAGGTTTAGCTTTGTCTGGTTTGTGTAAGTCTTCAAGAGGTGTGGTTGTCTCGTCAACGAGTTCCTCTGTTTTATGTACTGTGACAATGGGTTGTGTATCGTCTGTTTGTTCAGTGGTAATTTCTGTCGTTTCGACCTTTGGACCTACCTTCTTTTTGATGATTCTCTTAGTGATTTTCTTGTGTTTAGTCTTACCATCTGGTGCCGTAGACTCTTCGACAGTTGTCTCTTCGGGGAGTTCAACAACTTCAACTGTCTTTATGTCCTCTAATTCTTCGGGCAACTTTTCTTCGGTGACGGTAACAGTTGTGATCGGAGCTTCGTCGTCTTGTTCGATCGTTGTGATCTCCGTAACTTCTTGTTTTGGTCCTCTCTTTTTCTTGATGACACGTTTAGTCGTTTTGACGGACTTGATGTCCCCGGTTTCTGTGCGTACTTGCGTGACTTGTACCGTTTCTGGTGTTTCCTCAACAGGTTTAGCTTTGTCTGGTTTGTGTAAGTCTTCAAGAGGTGTGGTTGTCTCGTCAACGAGTTCCTCTGTTTTATGTACTGTGACAATGGGTTGTGTATCGTCTGTTTGTTCAGTGGTAATTTCTGTCGTTTCGACCTTTGGACCTACCTTCTTTTTGATGATTCTCTTAGTGATTTTCTTGTGTTTAGTCTTACCATCTGGTGCCGTAGACTCTTCGACAGTTGTCTCTTCGGGGAGTTCAACAACTTCAACTGTCTTTATGTCCTCTAATTCTTCGGGCAACTTTTCTTCGGTGACGGTAACAGTTGTGATCGGAGCTTCGTCGTCTTGTTCGATCGTTGTGATCTCCGTAACTTCTTGTTTTGGTCCCCTCTTCTTCTTGATGACACGTTTTGTCGTTTTGACGGACTTAATGTCCCCTGTTTCAGTGCGTACTTGCGTGACTTGTACCGTTTCTGGTGTTTCCTCAATAGGTTTAGCTTTGTCTGGTTTGTGTAAGTCTTCAAGAGGTGTGGTTGTCTCGTCAACGAGTTCCTCTGTTTTATGTACTGTGACAATGGGTTGTGTATCGTCTGTTTGTTCAGTCGTAATTTCTGTCGTTTCGACCTTTGGACCTACCTTCTTTTTGATGATTCTCTTAGTGATTTTCTTGTGTTTAGTCTTACCATCTGGTGCCGTAGACTCTTCGACAGTAGTCTCCTCGGGGAGTTCAACAACTTCAACTGGCTTTATGTCCTCTAGTTCTTCAGGCGACTTTTCTTCGGTGACAGTAACAGTTGTGATCGGAGCTTCGTCACCTTTTTCGATAGTGGTGATCTCCGTAACTTCTTGTTTCGGACCTCTCTTCTTCTTTATGACTCGTTTTGTCGTTTTGACGGACTTAATGTCCCCGGTTTCGGTGCGCACTTGTGTTATTTGTACCGTTTCTGGTGTTTCCTCGACAGGTTCTGCTTTTTCTGGTTTGTTTAAGTCTTCAAAGGGTGTGGTGGTGTCGTCAACCATTTCTTCTGTTTTGTGTACTGTGACAATGGGTTGTGTATCGTCTGTTTGTTCAGTGGTAATTTCTGTCGTTTCGACCTTTGGACCTACCTTCTTTTTGATGATTCTCTTAGTGATTTTCTTGTGTTTAGTCTTACCATCTGGTGCCGTAGACTCTTCGACAGTAGTCTCCTCGGGGAGTTCAACAACTTCAACTGGCTTTATGTCCTCTAGTTCTTCAGGCGACTTTTCTTCGGTGACAGTAACAGTTGTGATCGGAGCTTCGTCACCTTTTTCGATAGTGGTGATCTCCGTAACTTCTTGTTTTTGTCCTCTCTTCTTCTTGATTACTCGTTTTGTAGTTTTGATTGACTTAATGTCACCGGTTTCAGTGTGCACTTGTGTTACTTGTACAGTCTCGGGTGTTTCCTCGACAGGCTTAGCTTTTTCTGTTTTGTGTAAGTCTTCAAGAGGTGTGGTGGTGTCGTCAACCATTTCTTCTGTTTTGTGTACTGTGACAATGGGTTGTGTATCGTCTGTTTGTTCAGTGGTAATTTCTGTCGTCTCGATCTTTGGACCTACCTTCTTTTTGATGATTCTCTTAGTGATTTTCTGGTGTTTAGTCTTACCATCTGGTGCCATAGATTCTTCGACAGTAGTCTCCTCGGGTAGTTCAACAATTTCAACTGGCTTTATGTCCTCTAGTTCTTTAGGCGACGTTTCTTCGGTGACGGTAACAGTTGTAATCGGAGCTTCGTCATCTTTTTCGATAGTTGTGATTTCCGTTACTTCTTGTTTTTGTCCTCTCTTCTTCTTGATGACTCGTTTTGTCGTTTTGACGGACTTAATGTCCCCAGTTTCGGTGCGTATTTGAGTAACTTGTACCGTCTCGGGTGTTTCCTCGACAGGTTTGGCTTTGTCTGGTTTATGTAACTCTTCAAGAGGTGTGGTGGTGTCGTCAACCATTTCTTCTGTTTTGTGTACTGTGACAATAGGTTGTGTATCGTCTGTTTTTTCAGTTGTAATTTCTGTAGTTTCGACCTTTGGACCTACCTTCTTTTTGATGATTCTCTTAGTGATTTTCTTGTGTTTGGTCTTACCGTCTGGTGCCGTAGATTCCTCAACAGTGGTCTCCTCGGGCAGTTCAACAATTTCAACTGGTTTTATGTCCTCTAGTTCTTCAGGCGATTTTTCTTCGGTGACGGTTACAGTTGTAATCGGAGCTTCGTCATCTTTTTCGATAGTTGTAATTTCCGTTATTTCTTGTTTCGTTCCTCTCTTCTTTTTGATGACTCGTTTTGTCGTTTTGACGGACTTAATGTCACCGGTTTCAGTGCGCACTTGTGTTACTTGTACAGTCTCGGGTGCTTCCTCGACAGGTTTAGCTTTGTCTGGTTTATGTAACTCTTCAAGAGGTGTGGTGGTGTCGTCAACCATTTCTTCTGTTTTGTGTACTGTGACAATAGGTTGTGTATCGTCTGTTTTTTCAGTTGTAATTTCTGTAGTTTCGACCTTTGGACCTACCTTCTTTTTGATGATTCTCTTAGTGATTTTCTTGTGTTTGGTCTTACCGTCAGGTGCCGTAGATTCCTCAACAGTGGTCTCCTCCGGTAGTTCAACAATTTCAACTGGCTTTATGTCTTCTAGTTCTTCCGGTGACTTTTCTTCGGTGACGGTAACAGTTGTGATCGGAGCTTCGTCATCTTTCTCGATGGTTGTGATCTCCGTTACTTCTTGTTTTGGTCCTCTCTTCTTCTTGATCACTCGTTTTGTCGTTTTGACAGACTTTACATCCCCGGTTTCGGTGCGCACTTGTGTAACTTGTACCGTCTCGGGCGCTTCCTCAACAGGTTTGGCTTTCCTTGGTTTGTATAAGTCTTCGAAAGGTGTGGTAGTCTCGTCAACAAATTCCTGTGTTTTGTGTACTGTTATAATGGGTTGCGTATCGTCTGTTTGTTCAGTGGTAATTTCTGTTGTTTCAACCTTTGGGCCTACCTTCTTTTTGATGATTCTTTTAGTGATTTTCTTATGTTTGGGCTTACCATCTGGCGTCGTAGATTCCTCGACGGTGATCTCCTCGGGTAATTCAACAATTTCAACTGGCTTGATATCTTCTATGTCTTCAGGCGACTTTTCTTCGATGATTGTATCAGTTGTTATCGGAGCTTCGTCGCCTTTTTCATTTATTACAATGTCTTTGTTCAAGGAAATGTCTCTTACTTTAGTTTTCTTTATTTTCTTTTTCTGTTGTTTTGGCTTTGAGTCTATTGTATCATCGCCGGAGTCTTCTAAAAGTTCGAATATAACAGTTGACTTTTCTTCATCGAGTAACTCTTCAATTTGAACCTGTGCTTGCATTTTGGGTATGTGTAAAAACTCATCTGGCATTTCAATAGTACTTTTTTCGGTGACGTCAGTTTCGGATGCTTCATCTCCTTCATATTCTACAATATTTAAATCATTGCTGATGTCCTTCGTCGGTTTCTTAGTGTCGTCATCTTCTAACGTTTCTTCTATTACTATATCGCCCTGTTCAGAATCGCCATGTCTTGTTTTCTTTTTCTTCCTTAGTATGGTTCTTTTGGTTTTAATTTGGATAGGTTCTGAATTTCCAGGTGCTTGTATAAACTTTGTTATTATTTCTTCACTTTCTTCTATATCAGATGATTTTGGTGAAGCGTGTGTTACGTCTGAAAATAGTCGTTTTTTATGTGAAAACAATTTTAATTGGGCGTGTTCCAATTAAGTATTTCAAGAAGTGTATAAATGCACGTATGACCGTCAGAATACATTTTTAAATATATATTTTTAAAATGTCTTATGTATTATTTTTATTGTTTAAGGAAAAGTTGTTTTTGTGGTGTTCATAATGGCTTCCTTTCTTTTGTTTATAGTCAGTGGCGTGCTGTCCGTCATTTCGCTGAATGCAACTGTGTAACAGGTAATTATAGTAAAATCTTTTCGTTATTATAGTAAAAACCCATAAATGTACTTTTTTATGTAACAACAGTCAACCGTTTATTTTCATGTCGCATAAATTAGATTTATTTCGATTTGTGAAATGTTACTTGATTCTGTTGTTGTATAACAAAAGTCTTAAGTAACACGCGCCGTAGTTAATAGATGCATACATTTACCACGGCGTGTGCGATCCTTGCGTACGCTTATTTTTAACAAACACACGGGTACACATTCATGGACTGTTTAAAATTACGATGAAGTACAAAAAGCTGTTTTTGCCATATTATTACAAAACAAGGAAGCTTATCTTTAGATCACTTTTAAACTTTGAAGTCTAATTTTACTTATTTTTATTAAGGTACATTGACTAGACTTAGATCCTTATTACAGAAGGAAACTCAAACATTTAAATCAGTTTGAGACAATTTTTAATTTTACAAGGTTCGAAGTTGGCATTATACGTATCTGCTTGATTTGAGTCTTGATTCAGCTGAATATATGTAAATTGATTACTTAAGCTTTTGTATTTTGTTATAGAGAACTCTGAGAGGCAACACGTTCCTCGCCTGTCATGGATGCTGTGTAATGGAAGTCGAGTCGCCGATCATTACCGTAGCACAGCCTAAGTCTACACATTTCCAAGCCTCATTGCAAGGCTTGGAAATGTGTAGACTTAAGTATCGACGTTGTGCTGTTTTGACAGATTTTGAATGGCAAATCTGTCAAAAACTCACAATGGCGAGACCATTGCAACGTTCGTTAAACAGTAGACTTGGCCTCCTGAAGACCCGTAATTAAAAACGTTCTATCTAGACGCAATCTCTCTCAGCGACAATCAATGTCAAAAACTTCTCAAAGATGTAGGATAATTAGAGGTACTTTGAAAGAGACTCAGATCAGACTGAACTTTATAAAAATTACGGGAATTACCCGTACGTAAGATATTGAAAAAACCATGATTCCAAACAAAAAGACAAAATTTAAAAAAATATGCGAATGAAGATTTTGACCTTGTTTTGTCAAATTACAATCAAAGGGAACGTTTAAGTCCAGTTGCCAAGTAGTTTTACTTTGCAAAACGTTGAAGGTTTTGTTTTAATGATTTGTTTAGGAATAACTTGATCAGCTTAATTACGTTTTGAAGGTTCCGTACCTCAAAAGAAACAAAGGAACCCTTATAAGATCAAATGGTCTTGACAAGGGACAACCCCTCTATCAAGACAATTTTTCGCAGGAACACGTAGAGTTATCAAGTTGAAATTAATATCGAATATTCTAAAATTTTGTTTACTTTAGTTGCTTTTTTTTTTAGTTCATCTCATCCTTAATTCCAACAAATCCGATGTTTTGCTTGCCTAAGACTCGTGCTCATCAACTAAATGGCTTTCATCATCGGTGTAAGCCATTTATTTGAAACTTTAAACAGCAAAAAAGGTCAACGCAATCAAAAGATACGGGCGTTTATGTTCCGCTTATGCCACATTCTGACACTCGCAAAGGAATCAAAACCTACTGGGTACTTCACGTTGACCTAGAATCTTGAAATTGCGCGAGTCCGATTCGCACTTGACCAGTTTTTTTGTATTAGAAATACACAGTTTTAGGCCTTCGTAAATAATTATACCTGTTCTGTTTGAAATATTTTCTTAACATTTTCTGGTAATGTGTGGTGGCTCAATGTCTCCTAAATCTACTCATTTAAATCAGAATTTTTAATGTAGGAGATAAGCTGTTGGTGATTAATGGTGATGGTATTTTTTTTATTGATTAGACACATGATTAGATCTCTTAGCGTAGAAATTTTACATCGGTTACAATTAAAAAAAAAAAATTCATAGACAAGTGCAGTACCTACGCGGTCAAAATGTATGGAACAGCATTTTTTTTTTAATAACCAGCGAATAATTTCAACGTCCCTGCCAGTACAATAAGACAAAAATTAAAAAAAAAAAACGAATCTTCAATCCTTTACAGATTCGGAACTTTTGCTGGCGATCCGTACTCAATGCGCGTCATCGATACCGAACCTTATGCCAAATAACAAATTCCCTATTCTGTATCTAACAATAAGTTTCGGTTTACTTTTTTACGGCTTATTTTTCCATCGCCAGATTACTTTTATTCGAGGACCAAAATTGACGTTTGACAGTTTTAGTATGAAATTACGGTCAAAATTTCAAAATTATTCCTCGAATAAAGTTATCAGATGGTTGAAAAATCAGCCCTTAGTCAAATAAATGGCTTACACCGATGATGAAAGCCATTTAGTTGACGAGTCTTAGGCAAGCAAAACATCGGATTTGTTGGAATTAAGGATGAGATGAACTAAAAAAAGAAAAAGCAACTGGGTAGTCAACAAAATTTTAGAATTAACAGGTACAGATGCATACCACGCTGACACGGTTTTAAGTGGTCTTACTGTCTTATGTATGGTTTACAGGTATATTGTTTATTAATTGGTGTAAGAACCTTGAATAATATTTTAAATAACTAACATTTACTTATCTCAGCTCCGTAAGCAGTACGTAGACTTCCTTATCAATGCCGTTTTTGGATTCAAATTATGTGCCACTGAAACCTTTGGGTTTGTTGACGGACACACTCGTTTCAAAGCTGACCGTGGTTAAGGGTTTATTTATAATGTCACAGTTATAAGACACGCGAATATGGACTTTTTGACGTTTATAACCTAAGGCATTTTGATGTCAGTGGTCCACCATTAGTTTTCACCAAGAAGTAGTACCTACAGAATAACGGTTTTGCTTTCATAGTTTTTTATATCGCTACCTACATTAAACAGGCCGAACAGTCTCCGCAGGCACCTGTCCATAATAAAAAAATTACTTAAAAAATGATTGAAATGTTTAACTTACCGTGAATTTGAGATTCTTGTTCTGTGATTAAAATTCCAAGACGGTCCTCATCAGTCGTGGTAATTCTACTCTCCAATAACTTAGGCTTCTTTTCAGAGTACGGCACTGCTTGCTCATCGACAAATTCTGTAGAAACCTCAACTTCATTGGCGACTGTAAAAGTTTTTCTTATTTTTTGTGATTTCGTTTCTGGTAAATGTAATTCAGTTTCATGTTGAAGACTTTCACTGTCTGTAATTATTAGTGGCGTTACACTAGCTGTTGTAATTTTTGTGGTTTCAGTCTGTGTTTTTGGTGTTATTAAATCATTAACTTGAGTTTCTGCTACGTTTTCAGTGCATTGTACGTGTGTTAATAATGTTATAGACTTTTCAGCCTTAGCAGATTTTATTTGGTCTATTCTGAAAGTGTCTTGTGAATCTTCTTGTGTAATTTCGTCAACAGTTATACTTTCTGTGGTATTCAAAGTTACTGATGCTTTTTCCAGAGGTGCTATTTGTTCAAAGTTTGAACTTATTTCACTTTCGTGTACAACTACAGAACTTTGGCTAATAGGTCGCATTTCAATGTGTTTTCCAGTAACGTTTATTTCTTCACGATCTACAGATTTTATTGATAAAATATTCTCCCCGACAACGATTTCAGTTTGTTCAATTGGTTTCATTTCTAACAGTTGTTCCGTTGCTTCTTTGGTTGATTCGTTAATGACAGTCAGGTCCCATGGTGTTTCTTCTGTGACATTTTCAGATACAATGTAAGACTTGTGACCTTCAACATCTAAAGACGCTGTATTAATATCTGGTTTTAGGAAACTAGGTAAATCTTCAATTTTTTCGACCACATCTGGTTTAATGCTATATATTTCTTGATGAGGAATATGACTTTCATCTGCTTTTTCCACTTTTTGCTCATTTGGCTTATCAAAAGATTCTGGTTTTTCTCCTGCTATAATTTCAAATTGCTGAATTGATTTCATTTCAGTTAACGATTTTTCAGCGTTTTTATAGTTTTCTTCACGGATCAATATTTCATCAGAAATCTCTTGTGCCACATCTTCAGAAGTAGTATAGCTTTTGTGTAGTTCGAGTTCGAATCGAATTTCACTTTCTGTGGGTTCAAAGTTGACATCAATACTTTTTAAGCTCTCGATTGGATGAGGTTGAATATTAATAAGTTCTGTAAGAGTATCTTGCTTCTGTGAAGCTTTCTCATCTTTAGTGATTTCGTCTTTTAAAATTTCAAATTCCTCCATCGGTACAGTTTCTGTTGTGGTGATGTGGTTAATAGGTTTTACATCCACTTTATGTTTTCCGCTTATTGGAGCGATTTCATGTGGCATGTCTTGTTCTTTCTCTTCTTCAAAGGTATCTGTTATAGTAATATGTTGTTTAGGCTCCATCACAATACCAGGTACTTCTTGCTGTGGTGCTTTCTCTTGGGGTAGAGTAACTTCCGATTCTTTTAAAGTTATTTCCTCTATTTGAATTGGTAAATTAGTGATATATGTTTCTTCAACTTGCTTGAGTGAACTTATTTCTTTAGTGTCCATTAGGTTTTCTGTCTCCGTTATTTCAACTTCCGTTACTGTAAGATGTTGACCTACTTCTAAGTTAACTGAAGGAACAAGTTCTTTTACTTTTTCAAAAGCCTTTAATTCTGTTGGTATTTCTTCGTAATTTGTCTCTTGTACATGAAGTGGTTTCACAGCTTCTATAGTAATATCGCCGATTTCTGTTTTTTTATTGCTAATCAAATCCATGTTCTCTTCGATTTCTGATACTTCTAATAATTCAGTATTTATGTGTTTATGTGTAGTTAAGCTAACATCGTTTGTTACGGCCTTTGGTATTTTATTTTCTTTTAACGCTTCTTCTTTTTCTGCTAATATATTTTCTGATATTTTTAAGCAATCCCTTGGCTCTACACTTACACCGACCTGAACTGATTTAATTTCACTAAGAGACTCTAATATAACCTCTTTTTCACTTGGAACCGTTTCATTAACACCAATGCTTGCATGCAATGGCATATCAACCGTAGGTTTTATTGTTCTAGTCTCTGGTATTAACCCTTTTGTTTGGAAAGCTTCTTCTTTATCAGAAGATGTAACTTGAGTTATATTAACGTAATTTTTAGCTTGAAAACTTAAATTGACCGTCTCACCTTTAATCGGAGCCATCGTTTCTAATGATTTTTCTGATTCTGTAACAATTGTTTCCGTAATATCAACCGATTTTTGCTCTTCAATAACACCCGTGGATTTTCGTTCAGTAACCACATCTTTTTCATAAGCATCCTCGACTTCACAAACAAATGGTTGTATTTCTTCGATAGCTTCTTGCACTCCATGTGTTGTTGTCGCACTTGTAAGTGTATTTTTAGGTGTATGGAAATCTTCAACGTCTTGACTGGTTAGCACTTCTGTACTTAGTATAGACTGTTTTTCACTAATTGAAGAATGAGCGGTTGTAGAGAAAGGTTCTGGTAGTTCACTCAGCGCATTCTCTTTTTCATTTGTTTGTATTTCTGTGATTTCTTTAGCAGTTGTTTCAATTATATTTTCGGTCGCTTTGTGTGAATCTGTTTTAGTATCTGTTAAATTCGTCTCCTTTTCACCGACTAATACTTCTGTTCTATGTATATGTTTCTGTAGGTCATCACGAGTCAATGAAGCTTTTGATGTTTTGACAGTAGTATCCTCAAAGTCCTCAACATTACTAGAGACTATAACTTCAGTATCAATGGAACTACTATATGGAACATAGCCAACCGCAGCGTCGTATTTTGCTTGTAATACTTGCGCGTCAAATTCCTTTTCTTTGTCAATAGTTTCAGTATAACTTGTTATGACAGCTTCAGTTTCAGTAATGTCTCCACTAATAGTAGATGTAGTCAGCGGCTGTTCGTGTAACAAAGATTCACTTTCACCTAGTATTATTTCCATTTGCTCAAATGTATTTTTGAATATAGGAGTTATGTTTGAGTTTTGTAATACGATTTTCTCATCCTTGAACTCTTCAGGTATTTCACTTGTTATAACTTCTTCAGTATGAGCTGTTTTTCCATATATTTCATCAATTTTGGGTAATGCCTTTTTGCAATCCATTTTTAACTTATCGGTATCTTCCAAATTATCAGAATGTGAAATAACTTCTGAAGTTTCTAAACTTTGCTGGCAAATTATAGAGACCTCCGCTTGTTGGTTATCAGGTTCTTTTTTTGCTGATAATACATTTTCCTGTTCTATAGCTACTTTTTCGTCATACTGAGGGGCTTGCAATGTTGACAGAGATATAACTGGTTTTATCAAATTATCCGTCTCTTTCTTAACTAATTTTTCTTCCGAAGAATGGACCATGATTTCCTCTTGACATATAGCTTCTGTTACTGTAGCTCCTTGTTTAGCATTCGCCCATGATAAATTATTCATACTTTCTATAACTTCCGGTGCGATTTCAGTTCTATTTTCTTCAATCAAAACAGCCTGATTAGAGTCAATGTTAAACGAAGCCAAAACTGTATTCGTTTTGAGATTAGTATCTAGTTCATTTTCTTTTTCGTTGTAATTGGTAGTGCTTACAATTAATTCGTTATGAGCAATATTTTGAATACTGGCTTTTTTCGGTGCATCTTTAATAATGTCATCCGTGTAACCGACACTGGAATCTACTGTGACTTCCGATAGTACAGCAACCGGCCGTCCAGTAATCTCCGTAGACGCTGTAAAGGTTTGTGGTTGTGTTGTAATATTATAATCACTTTCCTTTTCGTGCTGCAATATTTCCGTAACCTTAAGACTTTCTTCAGTAGGTACTATCTCGGGATTTAGATACTTTAAATCAGGTTGAACATTATTTTGCAAAACAGATTGACTGTCTAAAGTTTCATTTTGAGATATTTGTAAAGGAATCAAATTATTAGAAACGATTTGTGCTTCTTCATAATTTGGAGTCAGCGTATCAAGATTTGAAAGAGTATCACGAGAGTTTACTTCCGAAACTACTGCAATTTTGCGATCTGAATCTATATCCATCTTTGCAAATGTAGTTGGCTTTGGTTTATCGGCTTCGAGTTTTTGTTCACTTAGGCTTGTAACAACTTCAGTAATATTTAAACTTTCTTTACCAATAAAAACAGCTTCAGCTGCACTCTGCAAAAAATTTTTTTCTTGCAGCTGTTGAAGCTGGTCCTCTACATTTGTTTGAAGAACTGTTATTTCTTTTTGTAAATCCCTTGTCTCCGACGCATTTTCAGACAAATTTGGTTGTTCGACCATAAAATCAATTTGATCAGCTGTATTTACTTCTTCAGATAGCGGAGTCTTCAAAGGATGGCTAGATGCTGACTGAGCATGCACAGTTTCAGGTATTTTATTTAATGTTAACTTATTTTCACATTCCGACGATTCAGTTTCAGAAACATTTATTGATAAATTCGGAATTAGCGATGAAAGCACAACCTCGGGTTTTCTTGATTTATATTCTTCAGTAGATTCTTTGTCGTGTATAAGAGGATATGTGATAATTTTAGCACTAGAAGTTATAACGGTTTCCGTTGCAGAGTCTTCTATTGGCTTTTCTGATGTTTTGATGTCGTCAGTAGAAGTCATTCCTAATGTCTCGGATGTTATTAGTGGCTCAAATGCCTTAAAATCGAAATCAGCTTTAGCTGTTACTTTATCATCTTTTAACACGAGATCTATTTCACTTTCATGAACATTGACTTCATGTACAACATTTTTATCTAAAACTGATATTGCAATGTCAGCATGAGAACCAAGAGTGGATCTTGTTTCTTCCAACGTAGTCTCCGAATCTTGTACACTAGTTTCTAAATTAAATGTATGTTGAAGTTCATTGATACCGACGCTGGCATTTTTAAGAACTACGTTATCAGCTACAAATTCTGATTCCTTAATGTGCGATGTTGTGACTGTGTTATGCAGACCAGTATGCAACAGTATGTCGTTACTAACTGAAACTTGGGCAGGCATTTCTTTTGCTGAAAATTCTCCTTCTTTTTCGTGTAGTTCTTCGATAGATATAACTAAACTATCTTTCGATGCAATGTCTATATTTGCTTCCTGCGCCGGTGGCAATTTAAGTGCTGATAGAATGCCTTCCCGTTCTTGAACATTGTGCACTTCTGTTACAACTTGATTTGAAACGAGAACATCTTTACGTGCCATTTCGGTGGGCACAATCAATTCAGGATAATATTTTCCAGACTTATCTTCAACAAACACTTCACCAACTTGTATTGATTCTAATAAATTGAAATTAAGTTTAGAAGTTGCTGTTTTTTCAATGTTTACAGTTTCTACGTCGCTTTCTTTCATTTCTTCATTTATCTCAAGAACATTTAGGCCCACCAAAGGTGAAAATGCAACAGTAGCATTTGATTTTTTCGTTGGTGACTCATGAAGTGGTGACTCATTCATAGATATTATTTCCTCGGATATGTTAAGTGCGTCTTTTAAAATCATAGTAGTTTTCGCATTTTCTGTATGCTTTTCTTCTTTTTTGAAGTCTGATGTCGACATGTTAGCATGGATTTCCGTTGTTACAAATGATTCTGCAGGAACAATAGCTTCGTTTGCAATATTTTCAGTAGTGCTTTTATTTATTTGGTAGTCATCTACAGAACTACTTATTTCGACTTCTGTTACTACTAAAGGCTCAATTTCGTTTACTGATGGTTTTATTGTTAATTTAGCATTTTCTTTAATTTGCAACTGTGATTCCTTTTCATGGACTTCTTGTACATCGGCGATTAAAGAATAATTTGTATCAAATTTCAGGTTCGCTGTAACATCGGTAATTGTCTTATCAGAAAGAATATGAGTCACCTCGCTAGCAGGTACTATCTCAACCTTGTTTTCAGAAATATCCGTAGCAATTGTAGTAAGGTACGGTATTTCATCTTTTTCAAGTACACCGGTTTCGTCCTCAATATAATGTTCTTGTTTTTCCTTTGATTGCATGGTTTTCAGGGTAATTAATTGTTCTTTTGTTGATGTATCTTCTAATTGCTGTTCTTCAATAGATATTTTCTGTTTAGTGTGTTTTTTGCGTTTGACTTCTTTGATATCTGTGAAATTATAGTATAGTGTTTGAGGTGAATTTTTAAATAGAACATAATAAATAAATCATATTGTTAAAAATGGGCGTGTGTCTTTATTTAAGTATATTGTATTATTTGTTAAAGTTATGTTAAATTATATACATGAACATAATTAATGTTAATACTTACTTTAACTTTTGCTTGAGTCACACGTCATTAATATAAAGTAATTATTATTGAAAATAAAGCACATTCTTGAAGGCAAACGAAGTAATTAAATGCTGTATAGAATAAAATGACACATGATTAAGCTGGTTTTATATGCGAAAACAAATTCAACACTTTTCATCTCACTGAAGTTAAGAGTAAAGTTTGATTATTAGATATAATCAAATTTGAATAGAAAGATAGACCGGTCAGGTGATGCATGGTGCTATGTAGGACGATGTCTATCGTTGATCGTTGGCGAGTTTTGTAGTGCAAGTGTTACCACTGATGTGCGGTTAACTGTGCCTTATAGTACAACCCAACATTTGTTGCCGTTGTATGAAGTTACAAAAACTTTTTCCGACTTAATTTTTATGCACTGCAATGGAATCTCCTAAGAGAGCCTGCATTAAGAGATTCCATTGCAGTAGATAAATAGTGATAAAATATCTCATTCGTAGTAACAATACGGCATAAGTCATCAGAATGACTTACATCAATTATACAGTTCCATACATTTCGGCGTTTACATCTGTTTATAATAGGATGAATTTCAAACATGTTCTATTAAAGTATTAAACGAAAACCACAGGAATATAATAAACAATACGTGTGTCTCATTCATGGTTTAACGTAATTTCATCTAAGATAAGAATATATTATGTATCTTGAAAATATGAAATGTTGTCAATTAATAGGTATAAATAGTTGCCAGTGTATATGTAATAGTAGTGAGCTCTTACTTAAAAGGGAGATCAATTTCAGTATGACATCGTCCTACGCTACACTGAACTCTTATGCAGAGTGGAAAACTGTAGGTACGTAATTACGAGGATAAACAATGTCCTCGCTCATTGTCAATGCATCTTTCTTATAAGCGTTTCTTTCTTCCACCCTGTATAAGCGATGAATAAACTGTAGAAAATGTAAAATGTGTCGTTTGAAAAGCTGTCCGCAGACATTTTTTAATGCTACCATCAAAATATATCTATGTTTTTAGAAAACAATCACATGCTAACAGAAGGCATATTATGTATTATACTTATTCGCCATGACTTAGTACCAAGCGCCTCTTAAGATAAAAGCTATATCATAATATTTTATTCATTTTGTATAAATTATTCTGCGCTGATTCAAAAACATCAAATGTGCTTGTTTTGTATAATGCTAAATCATCATAACGATAAACTTTGTAGCCAGACACTGCGTAAAGACTTCTTAGTCTATTTATATGGATAAAACTTTTAAAGATCTTTTATGTCCATAAACTTCATTTCTACTCAATTTGCAAGAAATATTTAAAAATACATCCTCAAGTTTTAAAACAAACAAGCGACGCTACAAACAAAATCAGCACACTCTGATTTTATTTTTGTAAATAATTGTGTAAAGTCAAGGCAATTAATTGTTAAGCAAATTGATCACAACCAAAATTGTACGTATATTCAGATCAAAACTGGCGTTCCTTGACAGTTGTATGAAATGACTATATCACGGCATTGACATAGGATGTCAATTTGCTTAACAATAAATTTCCCGTTTTTACCTACCAATACTATTTACTTTTATTCATAGTTTATTTAATTCTTGTCTATTAAATTAAAGCAGAAGAGTACATTCCATTCCATCGCGGCATTTTAGCTTAAAACATTCAAAGCGTGAGTTGTAAAAAACGGCCATAATATATTATGTAGGTACCTAGGTAACTAAATAACTCACCTTGAACAACTTCCGGTATTTTGGTAGTATCTAAAACAAATAATATTTAATCAGTATCAAAATGTTCCTTGTTCGTCATTCATCAATCATCAGTCATCATTCTGAATAAAATAAACGGTGCAGTCGAAATTAAACGTGAATGACTTGCAGGTACAGTCAACCGCACATCTGTGGTGTCACCTGCACTACGAAAATCACCCTTACTGTCCTTACCGCTTCGACATAAAGACTCAAAGCATTTATTTCAAACAGGCACTTTTGAATTGTCAAGGAGTCTGTCAGTCAGAAAGGCGAAGCTAGTAGAAACTCCATGGATATTCTTTGAAATAAAGTAAAAAGGTGCTTACGCCATTCATGTTTAAAAATAAAAAGGTCAAATATTTGTCGTGTGGTTGACCGTACAAAGTTAAAAAATAATTTGATCAAAGAGTATATAACTCTAATCTACTAGGACCAAAAGATACCGAAAGATACCGACCCATCAAATAATTCATTCTGAAAAAAGATACTTAGTAACATATTATTTATATGGCATAATAATGCATTACCGTATCCAGTCATATTATCAACCTATATTGTACTTCTATTGTTCTAATAATGTTCCCACCACTGGGACACAGGCCTCCTCTCTGTAAGAGGGAGTGGGCCGTAATCCCACGCGGGCCCAGTTCGGGTTGGTAGAAGTCACATCTATACTAATATTATAAAGAGGAAAGATTTGATTGTTTGTTTGTTTGCATTGAATAGGCTCCGAAACTACTGAACCGATTTGAAAAATTCTTTCACTGTTGGGAAGCTACTCTTTCCCCGGGTGACATAGGCTATATTATATTTTCAAAAAAATTAGGGATCCTTACTAAAACTCCAATAATGTAACACAAGGCGTAAAAAAATTATCACTGGCCCAGCAGCTGGTCACTTGGCTTATATACCGAGGATACCAAGGATACCGATGATACCAACTGATTTGCCAATCGCATTTAAACGGCTTCAATTTCCGGTAAAAACATCTTTCGCCTTAACTATTAACAAGTCCCAAGGCTACACCTTCGAATTAGTAGGGATCGAGCTACGAAAAGAATGTTTAACTCATGGCCAACTGTATGTTGGCCTATCGCCGGTCGGAGCTCCTGAAAATCAATTTATTTTGCTGCCACAAAATAAAACAACGTCAAATATCGTTTACAGGGAAGCTCTGACATATGATCTTTTACAAAAATTAGAAATTATAAAAAAAATAATACTTAAAAAATAATATTAAAAAATAACAAAAAAAAAAAATATCGTTAAAATAAAAATAAAAGTTCATTAAAATAATAATATTCAAACTTTCTTTATAATTTTCTTTTTTAGTAACCTGACGCCAATAGAAGGGTTTATGTGTAAGTATTATAATTTCTAATTTTGACATTTTTGTTAATTACCCGTGCGAAGCCGGGGCGGGCCGCTAATATGTAATAAGTATATATATAATATAATTTGCGGTTGCGTGCATAGCAGTGTTACCTTTTATAACTGTAGCTGTGTGTATCTCTGCCGTATGTTCAGCTGATGATTCCACTATAACCTGTAAAATAGCAAGATACAAGATTGGAGATTTGAAAGTGAGCTTAATTCAGCCAAAAACAATTTTACCTCGTTTTGGTTTGCTCCGTCAATACAAACTGAACAGGCGCCAGTACATCAAGCTACTACAATTTGTCAAACTTTAATAGATTTCCAACTTTATCGCTAAAGCATTAGGTTCAAGGTTGATTGGGAAAATTTGACCGTTTCGGGTAGCTTGATGTGCTTGGCGTCTGTACAGTTTAAGTAATTAGTGACGACTCGCAATGCTCTGCCACGGAAACGGTCAAAATGATTCAGATTCTATTAATTTGCTGTGTTTTTTTTATATTTCTGCACGTCTACTTTTACTAACTATATACTGATAGTGGTTAGAAATTGAAATAAATATATTTTTCTTGTACCTCTTGCGCCTCTTTTTGTTCCCAGGAACGTGGTTTAAAATCTTCTGGATAGAAATGCGCAATCACTTCTTCGACTGACGAAGCTTTTAACTCCACCATTTTCAAGAAAGCACGGAATCCAACTTTGGCTGCGATTACATCTTCATCCTGAGTGGTTTCTTCCGTAAGTACTTCGGTAATAAGTGCGCCATGTCCTTGTCGTTCTACTAAACGAACTAAAGCTGACTGAGATTGTGGAACTCTTAATGCTGGGAAATATTGAGAATCATACAGACTTTCTATTTGTTCTGTCGTGAGGCCGTTTCTCATCATGAAACCTATTTTAGCTAATTCTCTTAATGGTGATTCACCGGGACCAAACTCTTTAGCGTTAATTACGTCTAATAGTTCATTAATCTCTGCAACAACTCGTGAATCACCCTCTACCATTCTGATAATGCCTTTTTGGGTTTCATAAGAGTCTTCAAACGGCTGTACCATTTCTTCTTTTACTGGTTGCGACGATATTAAATATTCTTGTGGAGTAACGATCGGCTCTGCCTTATCTTCCTTTGGTTCTGATTTCTCTTTTTTATCAGCTTTTTTATAAGTTGCAACATCCACGGTTTCAACATAGTCAGCTTCAGTAACGACTGTTTTTGCTTTGTGTTTATCAATTTTTTTCACTGTTTTGGGTTTTTCCATAACCTGGACTTCTTCTGTAACGACTGCAGAATCTATTACATCTTCTGAAACCTTAGCAGTTTCTTCCTTAACTATCTCTTCTTCACGCTTAGTGACTTTTTCTTTTTTATCTTTCTGTTTAAGATGTTTTGCTTTTCGCATCTTGTCTGCACTATCATACACTGTCAGTTTAGCTTTAGTAATAGCCATACCTATGTCACTTACGGCTTTACACATGTATGTTCCCTCTGAAGCTTTTACACACTTTTTAACCATGCATGTCGTACGATTATCTTTATTTTCGATTGTATAACGTTCATCTGTTCTTATGACTTTGTCGTCTTTGTACCAAAGTATTTCTGAAATAATAATAAAATAAACATTTGCATCCATTTCTCTTCCATAATGGCGCCTCATAGGTGCCAATATACAAATATTATCTCTCTCGACGAAGCTGTCCGTGAGTTGTAAAGTTATATTTTTATTTAGGACTTACTTAATATTATTCTCAACAGAATAACATTTTATTTTATATGAGATAGCATACACCCACCCATTTACCCACTAATTATACTTCTACCTTTTATTAAAACACGTTGACATTTTATCTTTTGCTATCATAAGAAAGTTGCAGTCTTGGTATATTATTTAGTATCTAAGTAACTAAAGGAATTAACAAGTCAAAAACCCGTAACAACCAATTTTCGAGAGTTTTGAATCATGAAGTGCATCGCCATCATAATATACCTGGGGTAGGATTTCCACTGTAAACAGCTTCGAAAGTAACGGTTTCTTCTTCGTCAACTCGTTCTCCTAGTATTTCTTTCACAAACGTAGGTACTGCTTGAGTTGCTGTGACCAAAAATATGTAGTTATTAACATATTTCTAAAATTTAAGTATTAGCATTGGAATTTGATATCTATAACGATTAAATTAAACGTGATATTAGAAGGTTTAAAAATTACATTTTAAGATTCAGTAACATTTCTTGTTACCGCAAATATTATTTTTTAAGAAACGAACTTACATACTGCCTCAAGTATGTAGGTATGTTAATTTTCCGAGAGCTATGCTATTATACGGCCAATTCTCGTAATTTAAAACGTTCAAAATCTAGTCGGAGTGTCATTTCGGCGACAAACAAATGTCAAAAACTTGTCAAAATGTAGGGAAATTTGAGGTATTTTTCACAGATTGAGACTGAACGTTCTTAAAATTACGAGAATTGCCCCTCAGAATGACTGACCCAGAATTACGCTATGGCTGTCAAAATTAGTTTGTGTGTTACCTTTTAACGCCGCTTGTAATTCCTCCATGTGTGTAACCCATTCTGGCTTTCGGTATTCCTTGGTTCCAATTATACCTTTAAGATAATACAAGAACATGTTTAAATATTATTTTAATTTACCTACAGAATGTCAATAGTAGGTAGGTAGTTGTTGATTCCGTATTGTAAAAACGGTTGTGTAGCTGAAAGTATAGAATGAAACTCAAGGAAATAATCACACTACATAACTCGACTCCCGTGAACAACGCATTTGATTTAAGTTAAAACACCACTTATTTTGCGTACATAAGTGGTATCTAAACTTAAAATCAAATTGCAAATGACGATCACAGCACACATTTGTTGTGCAACATTTGTCGCTGAAGCTTAACCAACCAAAATATTATTTTGGAGAGTGACTGCTCTGTTCCCTTTTATATCGTACTATAGTACTATAGGTGTTTAGTGTAAACAGTATATGTACGTAAGTATGGGCTCGAAGGATAAGGAAGAATGGGTAGGCATATAACAATATTCATACATCATAATTTTGTTTGTAATCAAGCCGCTGAAAATTGGTGGAACTGTAAGCATAAAATTTGAATTAATATACAACTTTAAAATAAGTATATTCTAGGAAGAAATAAATTAATTATATACTTACTTTCAACAGAAAGTGCTGCAATTGTCGAAGTTACTCCCAGGGGATTAAATGCTTCAAATACAATTTCCCCGGTGTCGTCTTGATACACCTCAGGTATAATTAATATCGAAGTGCCATCTTCCATTTCCTCTATTTGATATTCTTGCGACTGAATTATCTCCACACCTTGTTTGAGCCATCTTATTTGAGGCTTGGGAATACCTATAGCCTTCGCTTCGAACCTATAAAAATATTAGTAATTTCTTATGAACAAAACCAAGAATCTCATTCCCGCTACGTTGTTGTATAATCGAACACAACAATTCAGGGTACAATTAAAGTTAGAAAGAGCTTCCTATGCTGTACAAAGCGCATCCAAAAACGAAACATATCTAGAAGTAAGTTGGTTGGGAGAGCATAATACTATCTTAGTACGTGACACCCTAGAAAAATGCCCCATGGAAGCAACCGAACCTACTGCAAAAAACGAATTGGCATAAAGGGAAGATGCCAGATCCGACCAACACCCAATGTGAGTGCTCTACGCTAGTCGAGACCCAATTGTTGAAGTCCACTCCACTGATGCAGCGATTAACGTGGGCACCAGCTCAGACTAGTTATACATATAAAAAGTACCATTGATTAAAAAAAAAAGCTTCATATGCCATACCTACTTCCATTCAACGACTGGAATTCGAGCGTTAGGAACAATAATTGCAGTGAGGTATAACGTTAAAATAGATTGGGATAACTAATAGCATACTCTAGTCTAGTGGTTGCAATAATTGATATTATGTAGCAAATAAGAAATTCATTCCAGACCTCGTTAGTTCTCCTTCTGTAGTAGTAACTACTGTTGGTAATGCTTTTACAATGCGCGGAGCAAATTCCTCAATGTCACTCGTTTTCTGTGAAATGAAGTGGTCACGGTATTAGGTTTTTATTATCATTTAAGGCTGGTCGTGGCTTTGACGAGCAAATCATGCTATACACCGTTAAATTTTGATCGTATTAATCCTTAAAAGGGGTCATTGTACTCATCATTATGAACAACTTTTACTACAGGACCAACCCTGAAATCTTAAAAAAAACTCGTTGATCCATAGATTTATGTTCGCATAACTCAACATAATGTATGGATCAACTGATTTTTTTTTCACGATTTCAGGTTGGTCCCATAGTAAAAGTTGTCGGAGTGTCGGGATAAAAAGGATATAAAAATGAGTTTTACATCTAGTAGATAATTAATTATCGAATGTAATTGTTTTAAAGTGTGTAAAAAAAAATTGAAGCCTGTAAATACTGTAAATATGCCTCCATTTATTACACCGAAACGAACATGGAGATGTAACTTAAAAGTATTTTAGGTGCTTAATTAAAGGGAAAATTTATATCAAATCGAGGTTAATTTGATTCTATTTTGCCGGCCAAAAAACCGAAAAAAATTACAACTGGAGATAACTACAGACTGTATACTGAATCATAGTAAACATTTTATGTAGTCTCAACTGCAACAGTGAATGAGAACAATGGATACAAAATTCACAATGAGGGGCACCTAGTGCCTAGAAAATTATAGAACTATTATGTATTATCTTACCTCATCACTTAGTATATCTTCCTCTGAGGCACTTGGCACATATTCGTATGCTAGAAAATAAAACAAAAATAGTAAGGACGGAGACTCTTTTCTACAAATAAAATTATTCACCAGTGCTTAATTCCTGTGCAATATTCAAGTGTCATACTTTGTCCGTTAATGTGTTAAAAATTCCCGTCGTAGGTCACTTAATACAACCCAATAAAAGGAATTATACACCCACAACAACAGGATGCGTCGCAGTTAACATTCATGAAGCTCTCATAACACAAGCATTTTAATTCCATATTTTTAAACTTAACTTTCTATTTCAATGCTGTAGCTAAAACACATCATATGGTTTTACTGTTCTAATAAACGAATGATCGGTAACTTGTAACTATAATTATGTATCACTCTACGCTTCTTATTTTTAAGAATTGAACTCATTGTTACATTTTGTTTTAAATTAAGCTTTGAAAATATTCATTCTCAACACTGCAGTGTCGATTAAAATCCAAACTTCAAATTGTTCTACAGATGCATGGTAAATGTGGTCAATGTTATTAGGTGCCTGGGGTGAATTTAATATGAAAAAAAAAACATACACTCCGTATATTTAAATAAACATGCAAACTATTTTTCATGCAATGATGAAAGTAGAATTTACATCGCTACCTTCAATTTCAACAGTACATTCGCAGCTACAACTGCCAAAGTCGTTTGTAGCTACACAACGGTATATTCCTGACATTTCGGGGAAAGCTTCTTTTATGCATAATTCACATAGGCCTGATTCTTGTCGGGCCACTGTTATATCTCTAGCTCTTTGAACAGGTGTACCATCATGATACCAATCTATTCGTGGCCAGGGTTGACCCTTGATTTTACAAGAAAGTTTTATTGGTTCCCCATCCATTATTATAACAGAGTCTAAGGGAGTAATAATTATTGGCGCTTGCCCAATAAATTCTTTATCTTGTTGTTCTAGCAGTGAAGCAGAACATGAAACAGATCCTGCAAAGTTTTCTGCTCTACATGTAATGACTCCTAAGAAATCTTTGCTTATATTTTCAATACACAGACACGACACGTTTTCCCTGTCTGTTACATATATGTTAGTTAATTTATTTTGTTTAGCATATGTAGTTACTTCTCTTGTGTCTATGAACCATTGGAAGGAGGCGGTTGGACTTGATGTAACTTCAACCTCTAGTAATACAATATCCCCTAAAATAACCGTTTTTGGTCGTAAAGGTATTATGAAAACAGGAGGCAAAATTTGGTCTTCATCGAATGATTTTAGTAGTTTAATAGAACTTCCTGATTTTGCAACCTCGTTATTTTTTTCAACAATCACTTCATATTTTCCTACTTTCTTTTTGTCAACTTTTTGTACTTTTATTGTTGATATCCCATTTTCAGTTTGAATAACACAGTCATCACTTTGTTCTAAGAGTTGATTGTTGCGGTACCACTTCACAATGTTATCATCGGCAGGCTCATACACAACAGTCAATTCTAATGTGCTATTTTCCAATATGTTCAAAGCCTTAATTGGCTTAATTATCAATGGTCCCACCTCTGTAAAATAGTGTACTAGTTAGTCTAAGTATTTTAAACACCATGAGGTCACATGCAAGCTGACAAAGTAAAGGGTACCAACTTTTGTGACGTTTTAAAATTTTAAGTAAGGTTGTTATAACATGACTTTATTAAAAATAAAATAAATATTAATGCTTCCTTATGATTCCCATCTCCTAAAGCATCATAATGCAAAAAAATACTGATTTACTAATTGTATTTTTTTTTTGTTTAGGTGATAGAATAATAAGTATTATTAATAGAGTGATATTCCGTTGTATAACACGAGTTAATCTAGAAGTAACAGAAGACATTAGAAATGTTTCTTTAAGTTTTATTTTAACTTCCAATGACAAATTGTCAAGTAGCGTGTCTGCTTTCTGCTTATTACATTTAAGAATTAATGAACAATATGATTTCTAATGTCTTTTAAAAAACGTTTGGTGTACTGATGTCAGAATTCAATCAATATTTTGATATTTACATCGCGTTTGTTAGATACAAATTATGAACGTAACCATGCATCTGTTTGTAGTAGACAATTTAAAGGACACGTTTTATTTTAATACCCTATAATGACCTAACGATATCGTCTCATTCAATTCATTACAACTAATTAATAACCTCGTACCTTTCTTTTTATCCTTCTGGATCTGTTTCTTGATTTGCTTCCGTTTAACAACTGTTGTTGTTTCTTCCTCAATTTCTTCAACTGGCTTATCTACTTTAACTACCGTTGTTTCCTCAACGATAGTCTCTTCAACGGACTTCTCTTTTTTAATCTTTTTCTTTTTCTTTTCTTCTGTCCTTACGTCAACAGTTACTTTTTCAGTTATGACGGTTTCCTGCTGAACTTCTTCAGACTTTTCAACTTCAGGAGCTTTTTGCTTTAGAATTGGTTTGAGAACCGTTTCCTTGGTTTCGTCCACTACTTCTTCCACTACTACCTTTTCCTTTTTAATAGGCTTTAGTTGTACTTCTTCTGGTTTTTCTTCTTCGGGTGCCTTTTGCTTTGGAATTGGCTTGAGGACAACTTCTTCTTTAGGTTCCTCTTCCTTCGGGCGCCTTCTGCCGGTTGGCCACTTAGGCTCCTCGGGCTTAGCTTCTTCCACTACTACCTTTTCCTTTTTGATAGGCTTTAGTTGTACTTCTTCTGGTTTTTCTTCTTCGGGTGCCTTTTGCTTTGGAATTGGCTTGAGGACAACTTCTTCTTTAGGTTCCTCTTCCTTAGGGCGCCTTCTGCCGGTTGGCCACTTAGGCTCCTCGGGCTTAGTTTCTTCCACTAATACCTTTTCCTTTTTGATAGGCTTTAGTTGTACTTCTTCTGGTTTTTCTTCTTCTGATGGTGTTTGCTTTGGAATTGGGTTGAGGACAACTTCTTCTTTAGGTTCCTCTTCCTTCGGGCGCCTTTTGCCGGTTGGCCACTTAGGCTCCTCGGGCTTAGCTTCTTCCACTACTACCTTTTCCTTTTTGGTAGGTTTTAGTTGTACTTCTTCTGGTTTTTCCTCTTCTGTTGCTTTTTGCTTTGGAATTGGCTTGAGAACAACTTCTTCTTTAGGTTCCTCTTCCTTCGGGCGCCTTCTGCCGGTTGGCCACTTGGGCTCCTCGGGCTTAGCCTCTTCCACTACCTTTTCCTTTTTGATCGGCTTCAGTTGCACTTCTTCTAGTTGTTCTTCTTCGGGTGCTTTTTGTTTAGGAATTGGCTTGAGGACAACTTCTTCTTTAGGTTCCTCTTCCTTCGGGCGCCTTCTGCCGGTTGGCCACTTGGGCTCCTCGGGCTTGACTTCTTCCACAACCTTTTCTTGTTTGATTGGCTTTAGTTGTACTTCTTCTGGTTTTTCTACTTCGGGTGCTTTTTGCTTAGGAATTGGCTTGAGGACAACTTCTTCTTTAGGTTCCTCTTCCTTCGGGCGCCTTCTGCCGGTTGGCCACTTGGGCTCCTCGGGCTTAGCTTCTTCCACAACCTTTTCCTTTTTGACTGGCTTAAGTTGTACTTCTTCTGGTTTTTCCTCTTCTGGTGCTTTTTGCTTTGGAATTGGCTTGAGGACAACTTCTTCTTTAGGCTCCTCTTCCTTCGGGCGCCTTCTGCCGGTTGGCCACTTTGGCTCCTCGGGCTTAGCTTCTTCCACAATCTTTTCCTTTTTGACTGGCTTAAGTTGTAATTCTTCTGGTTTTTCCTCTTCTGGTGCTTTTTGTTTTGGAATTGGCTTGAGGACAACTTCTTCTTTAGGTTCCTCTTCCTTCGGGCGCCTTCTGCCGGTTGGCCACTTGGGCTCCTCGGGCTTAACTTCATCCACTACCTTTTCCTTTGTGATCGGCTTCAGTTGTACTTCTTCTGGTTGTTCTTCTTCGGGTGCTTTTTGTTTAGGAATTGGCTTGAGGACAACTTCTTCTTTAGGTTCCTCTTGCTTCGGGCGCCTTCTGCCGGTTGGCCACTTGGGCTCCTCGGGCTTAGTTTCTTCCACTGCCTTTTCCTTCTTGACTGGCTTAAGTTGTACTTCTTTTGGTGTTTCCTCTTCTGGTGCTTTTTGCTTTGGAATTGGCTTGAGGACAACTTCTTCTTTAGGTTCCTCTTCCTTCGGGCGCCTTCTGCCGGTTGGCCACTTGGGCTCCTCGGGCTTAACTTCCTCCACTACCTTTTCCTTTTTGACTGGTTTAAGTTGTACTTCTTCTGGTTTTTCCTCTTCGGGAGCTTTTTGCCTTGGAATTGGCTTGAGGACAACTTCTTCTTTAGGTTCCTCTTCCTTCGGGCGCCTTCTGCCGGTTGGCCACTTGGGCTCGTCGGGCTTAGCTTCTTCCACTACCTTTTCCTTTTTGATCGGCTTCAGTTGCACTTCTTCTGGTTGTTCTTCTTCGGGTGCTTTTTGTTTAGGAATTGGCTTGAGGACAACTTCTTCTTTAGGTTCCTCTTCCTTCGGGCGCCTTCTGCCGGTTGGCCACTTGGGCTCCTCGGGCTTGACTTCTTCCACAACCTTTTCTTGTTTGATTGGCTTTAGTTGTACTTCTTCTGGTTTTTCTACTTCGGGTGCTTTTTGCTTAGGAATTGGCTTGAGGACAACTTCTTCTTTAGGTTCCTCTTCCTTCGGGCGCCTTCTGCCAGTTGGCCACTTGGGCTCCTCGGGCTTGACTTCTTCCACAACCTTTTCTTGTTTGATTGGCTTTAGTTGTACTTCTTCTGGTTTTTCTACTTCGGGTGCTTTTTGCTTAGGAATTGGCTTGAGGACAACTTCTTCTTTAGGTTCCTCTTCCTTCGGGCGCCTTCTGCCGGTTGGCCACTTGGGCTCCTCGGGCTTAGCTTCTTCCACAACCTTTTCCTTTTTGACTGGCTTAAGTTGTACTTCTTCTGGTTTTTCCTCTTCTGGTGCTTTTTGCTTTGGAATTGGCTTGAGGACAACTTCTTCTTTAGGCTCCTCTTCCTTCGGGCGCCTTCTGCCGGTTGGCCACTTTGGCTCCTCGGGCTTAGCTTCTTCCACAATCTTTTCCTTTTTGACTGGCTTAAGTTGTAATTCTTCTGGTTTTTCCTCTTCTGGTGCTTTTTGTTTTGGAATTGGCTTGAGGACAACTTCTTCTTTAGGTTCCTCTTCCTTCGGGCGCCTTCTGCCGGTTGGCCACTTGGGCTCCTCGGGCTTAACTTCCTCCACTACCTTTTCCTTTTTGACTGGTTTAAGTTGTACTTCTTCTGGTTTCTCCTCTTCGGGAGCTTTTTGCCTTGGAATTGGCTTGAGGACAACTTCTTCTTTAGGTTCCTCTTCCTTCGGGCGCCTTCTGCCGGTTGGCCACTTGGGCTCCTCGGGCTTAGCTTCTTCCACAACCTTTTCCTTTTTGACTGGCTTAAGTTGTACTTCTTCTGGTTTTTCCTCTTCTGGTGCTTTTTGCTTTGGAATTGGCTTGAGGACAACTTCTTCTTTAGGCTCCTCTTCCTTCGGGCGCCTTCTGCCGGTTGGCCACTTTGGCTCCTCGGGCTTAGCTTCTTCCACAATCTTTTCCTTTTTGACTGGCTTAAGTTGTAATTCTTCTGGTTTTTCCTCTTCTGGTGCTTTTTGTTTTGGAATTGGCTTGAGGACAACTTCTTCTTTAGGTTCCTCTTCCTTCGGGCGCCTTCTGCCGGTTGGCCACTTGGGCTCCTCGGGCTTAACTTCCTCCACTACCTTTTCCTTTGTGATCGGCTTCAGTTGTACTTCTTCAGGTTTTTCCTCTTCGGGAGCTTTTTGCCTTGGAATTGGCTTGAGGACAACTTCTTCTTTAGGTTCTTCTCCCTTCGGACGCCTTCTGCCTGAGGGCCATTTAGGTTCCTCTGGTTTAGCTTGTTCCACGGGTTTTTCTATAGATTTGCGTCTCCATTGTGGTAAATCATCGTCTTTTGTTTTTAGTTTTTGTTCTTCCTCTTCTTTTATTTTCAATATAGCAGTGTCTTCTTCGTATGTTAATATTTCTTCAGCTTCTTCAGTGTCAATTTTTTTAATCGATCCTTTTCTCACTTGCTTTAAAGTCACATCTTCTATTCTTTCTTTTACCACTGTAGTCTTTTCAACCTTTGTAGGACGCAGTTTGATACTTTCTTGCGTCCAAGGAATCGAATCTTTTCTTTCCTCCCTTATAGTGGTCGTCTTTTCTTCTACACGAGGCTTTCTCCATTGAGGTCCTTTCCTTTGGTCTTCTTCTTCATCTCGGTCAGTTTGTAGTATTGTATTATCTTCCGTAGTGGACAAAGTTTCTACCGTTTTGGCCTCACGTCGGGGTTTCCTCCAAGATTTGGTTTCCAAGTTTTGGACTTCCTTAGTTGTGCTAATTACAGTGTCATCTTGTATTCTCAAAAGGGAAGTATCTTCCGTTTCTGACACTTTCTCAGAAAAGGAAGGTTTCGTTACTGGTTTTTGTTTTCTCCAATGCTTAACTTCAATACTTTCTTCTTTTAGTTCTTCCGTAGTATCTATCTGTGATTGTTTACGCCAGGGTATGTTTGAAGCTAGTTTTTTTGTCTCTATATCTTGCAAATTTTGAATTTTTAGTAAATTACTTTCTTCTGTAGATTTATATGATGATTTATTCACTTGTGTTATATCAATATCGTCAGAACTCGAAATTGTAACATCGGTCTGGTCTTGGAACGTCTTCCGAATGGTTTTACGAGATTCTGAAAAAAAAAAAGAGATTTTTATAAATACCAATTATCACAATTAGATCATTTATACCATACTTCCGCACTCTCAAACGCCTTTCAATTCCATGAACATAATTAAGATGGCAAGAAGCGTAGCCATCAAGTGTTAAATGGTGTTTTTGTATGCGGAAGTAAGAGCATATTGAATAAAATTGTTGGACGATTGTATTAATTCATAACATACGAAGTATTCATTTAGAAAGCATCATTCAGACATAGAAACAAGCAGAGTGTGAGGCACCTTTATTGTTATGTATTTTATTATAATTATTATTGGATGACTCAGGTTTTATACTCAGACCGCACTTAAGTTTGTAGACAGTTGCTCATGCAGCTATATTCAATTCCCTGCAAAGTCTGTTCCTCCGTGGAAGAAAAGTATTTATAATGTAGGTACCACATTATAAATATTTAAGTTTATTATGAAACCAAAAAAGCAGTTTTGAAAGTTATGTCACTGTGGGTTTATACGGGCTCATGACTAAATGATTACTGCCGCACGAGTCAATTGAAGGTGTTGCGCTGTCTACGCTTGCCGCGGTCGGTTCGTGGATGGGTGACCATCCATTACATATACGAGACTCCTCCATGTCTCGGAAAGCACGTTAACCCGTTGGTCCTGGCTGTCATTCGTCGACTATGACAGTCGTTATGGGTAATTAGAAGCCCCAATGTCTGGCACCCGTCTTACCAAGGAGTATTGTGTTGTCCAGTAACTGGATTGTGGAGTTTTTTATTTTACATTTGATTAAATGCTCCTTGTAAAATACTGGTATTTAGCTGCATCCGTTTAGACTGGAAGCCAGTCCCAACATAGTTTAGAAAAGACTAGGCCGAAGTGATGTAGGTATGTTATGTACTCATAATTATTAAAATGGTTTTAAGCAAACAGCAGATTTATTTCGCGATTTTATGGTAAAAGTATCTTATAATGATTTGTACAATGACCTCGGGTTTCAGTTTATCAATTACACCTTGTATAATACCTACATTAAATGAGTATGACAGTTTTTTGAGATTGTTGAATAGTCAATTGCTTCGTTCGCGTCTCGGACTGATACAAATTAGGAAAAGTAACCATTATTTTATGCCACCAATCGATAAAGTCAATCTTAGAGATCTAATCTTAAGAATTGTAGACTCGTAGATGCTTCCATTTGTTGACCATTTCCTATTTTGTTAAGTACCTGGTACTTGTTGATAAGCCTACACTATCCTATTAACAGTATAATTTGAAAACAATGTAAAAGCTAATTATTTTTAAGAGTAACCGTGAAGTTTCCTCCCGGCTCTTCTCCATAGAAAAATACCGATTGATCTGCACCTATTGAAGTTTCCTAAGTGCCCATGAAGGTTTATGTAAAATATAATTATTTTAATTTCATCCATCAGTCCAGTAAATATTCTATGTTAGGCGTTATACTTTATATTGTTGAGTCATAAACGTCCGCAAATAATTTAATTTATAGCTTGTAGAAAGAGCTCCCTAAGCTCTTTCATTTCTATTCTTGATGTTCAAAAAACCGCTTTATGTATGTTAGTTTAAAAGTTTGCTTGTTATATTTGACTTTTGTTTCGAGCATCGAAGACACTGACCTTACTACCACAAAACTGTGTTTATCAGTTGAATAGGCTAAACACCTTTTAAACACGACATAATTATATGGACTTTGACGTAACACTGACTTTACACAAGTTGAACAAGTGTTTAAGGTTTTATAGTAAAACCCTGAGATTTCTAAATTCTATATTTTGAAGGAATTGTATATCTTGAATTTTTTGTCAATAGTCTTAGGTGGATCAAAACAACGACGCACAACGCGACGAGCCGCGGGATTGCAGTTTTGAGCGTTGTATGCAAGTAAATAGGTAGAAAAAAAACGTGCAAATATCGTGTTCCAGTAAGATCCGTAATACACACATCAACACTAGTTATTGAAAATAAACTACTTAGAAAATCTGATTACATAGGTAGAAATAAAAATTAACAATGTTCAAAAAAAATACTTCTGATTTTGGTGATTTAATAAAGAAATCAAATTAAATGAAACATTAAATTGACTACAAAATAAAGATTAATAATCTTTAAAGCACCGGATGTTATTAATGCATCTGCAACGATAATGCTTACTCAAAATGAGATTCGATTTCGATTCGAAAGGTCCCAGATTCGAAAAGGATGCACGAAATCCGTCTGTCACCAGATTTTTGGGAAAATTTTGTAAAGCCCTTCGTTGGAGCATATTCCACGCGTGCTCAATTGGATTTAAATCCGAGGACTACGCGAGTGGCCACTGAGTTGGTAACTCAGTGGGCAATTTAGACCTGTATGTAGGCGGGCATTATCATGCATAAGCCAGCATCTTGACCCATTTGCACCGGTGTGGCCGGACTTCAGGATTCAGTACCTCGTCACGGTATTTTGCAGCAGTTAAGTTGTCGTGAACCCAAACTTAAGTTATTGAGTAAATTAAATTGTCGTGAAGCGAAATGGGAGCAAATGTTTGTAACGAAATTTTACATAGCATAATGAACTTTATGTCAATTGTTTAACGTACAAACTATGGACACACGAGCCAAACAACAGGTCTTGCATCTTCCAAGGAATTCTTGCGTATTCTCGTGAATTCTCGCAGCTACCGTGGGCGGCGAGCAATTCTGCGGCATGTTGGGGTTCTTGGCCTCTCATTGGACATATTTAAAGATTATCTCTCCAATCGTACTTAACGGGTTAAAATCTACTCTACAAGGAGTGATGATTGATTTATCAGCTTCGGTGTTTCGCAGGGTAGCATCCTCGGACCCACCCTCTTTTTACTCTACATAAATGACCTGTGTCATGCACATATTCCTAATTGCAACATATTTACGTACGCTGATGACACAGCGTTGATAGTTTATGATACTGACTGGGACAGAGCTAGTAAAAGAGCGGAACATTCGCTTCGGTTTGTACAGTCACGAGCACCAATATGTCAACACTTTGCAGCTTTCAATTTCGATTTTTTCGTGAAATAACGAACGCAACGTTGAAATACGACACATTACATAAACCTATGGGTTCGACAATGCTATGTTCGTGACAACATAAAATTTCGTCCAAAAATAAAGGAGTAAATCGCTTTTGAATAAAGCTGAGTGTATACATACTTTTGCTAGTGACTGTAATGGATTGACTCTCAGAGAATTTACTTACTCTTAACGTAACAAAGACAAAGGTCATTAGATTTTCGCTACCTAACACTTTAACTCCTCCACTGGAATCAGATAAAATTATAGCCCATATTTGCTCAGGTGAGGCATCCAACTGCAGCTGCCCATTTCTGTCCTTGGTCCCAGACATAAAATATTTAAGAGTCCACATGGACTACAAACTTAGCTGGCAACTCCATATCGAAGCCTTATGTACAGGGATCAGAAAATGTATTTTTATATTTAAGGAACTTAGGCATTCTGCTGATCCCGACGTAGCACTGATGGTTTACCAGAGTCTTTGCCAGTCAATTATTTTATATTGTATCCCGGTTTGGGGTGGAACCTACAAAACTCCTTACTCAAAGTTGAAAGAGCTCAAAGGGCGATCTTGAAAGTCATGCACTTTAAGCGCAGGGGCTTTTCAACCAATCAACTTTATTCAGAAGCCAAATTATTGACTGTGAGACTGGTTTTTGTGCTCCGCGCTATGCTGCGAAAACACTACGCTACATCTAGATCTTGCAAAGTTAAAAAGACGCGAAGGCCCTCCCGTGTGCGATATAATCCAATGCCGTTCCAAGTTTGCCAGCCGACAGTATGCGGCAACTAGCTCTCGACTGTACAATAGAATACATACACTTATACCCATATACTCCCTAACTAAACACGAAGTCAAAATCAAACTTACAGATTGGTTGCAGAAGTTAACGTATGACGAAACCGAGAATCTTATTAGAATTGTCTCCTCGGGCCTTTGGAAGGCGTACGAGGGGCCGTATTATTATGTTGCGCGAAGGAAGGCGCCGTGCGGCTTCAGGTTTAAACTACTGAACCCCTACTACAGCATCAAGATACTTTCGCTAGGATTCTCGAGTTTTCTCGCGCAACGAGGCGAAATTGACGCTTCCGTTCCGCGGAAATGTATATTGTGTCTTTAAAGATGTAATATCTCACCGCATGTTCGGGTCTATTTGCAGGCCTCACGCTCAAGCCCCGTCCACCCCAGGCGGAGCTTGCGCGTGGTTAGCGACCAATAACTCGCGAGTTCGACGCAGGAATGATCGAGGTCTCAAAGATTCCAGTAAATGGAAGGACTAATTATCTAACAATCTTCGGTAAAGCATAGCTAACATTATAAGACCGCGTTATTGTGAGCTGATGAGGCAGGTTCGCTATTTAAATTTTTTCTAGAGTTCAGCGCCACGAACGAAAGAAAACTAGCTTGCTTGTTTAGCAGGAAAAACGAGCCGCGAGTAAAACCTCAATGATCCTAAACACCGATAGGCTTGCTTTTCGTCTCACTTTTTTCTGTTGTGGCGCAATTGTATAAAGTTCACTAAGTATTGATCAGTGAGGGTCAGGTTGGACGAAGTGAACTTTTTTTTAATTTCCTCGTTGGGTATTTTCAAGAGAAACCCCACTTCTTTAAACCACCAGTAACTATCTAGGCATCAGATGATTCACTGATTTAACCTGTTTTATGAATCTATAGTGATACATGTAACTATACGATATTATGTAACATGTATGTATTTATTTACATAATATCATTTATTATGAACAGTGTTTTATATCTGTTTTAGGCGCTGTCTGCTAATAAAAAGCCAACGTCGCGTGAACACGCGATTCGTCGCGATTATTTTTTCGGGTTCGCCAAGCAACAACCATAGTCTACTTCCACTATCAGTTTCTGAATTACGTAATAACAACACAGTAAGTACATGGACATCAGATGATGCAAATGGCCGTTAATCCTACCAACACCTGTAACACGTTATTGACGTTTAGTTTGACAAACATGTATAAACCGTACAGGATATTATAGGATTTTTAAGAATGAAAGACTATTTAATGTTACAAGCAAAGTATTAAGAAATTTTGGTAGATTGGGAGCCGTCACTATCATGTAATCAACTTCGCATTCATTAGCTGGCTGGTCACGGTACCTAAAATAATATCGTCGTAGCCTGTTTTACAAAATTTCTGCAGTCTATGAGTACCAATGGTGGTGGTGAGTATAGTCATGTTCCAAAATAAAAACCATAATGGGGTTTATTTATACACTCCCGGACTCTTTCTCCGGATTTTTATGTTTCAAACCCTAAAACATCACCATATTGATTGATTAGTCAGAGAAAAAGTTTTTATGCAGCTCTGAAGCTGCCTTAGCATAATCAGCCTATAATGTTCCCACTGCTGGGACACAGGCCTCCTGTCGGCGAGACGGAGTGGGCTATAATCGACCATGCGGGCCCAATGCGGGTTGGTAAATGTCACATGTCTACGATTTTTTGGTTCTAGGATATAGGACATGTTATCTGGTTTCGTTTTACGACCTACAAATTGTAAATCACGGCCGTTACCTCTGCGCCACCACTGCTACTCTGAAGCTGATTTACTAGCCATCATTTCAGTATTACTATTGTTCCAAAGAAATCAAGACTTTGAAAAAGACAATAAAGTTAGAGTTTGATCTCTCTTAAAGAAGCTTTGATTAGTGATCTATATCAATATATTATTATTATTATAGTTATTTCGTTATTTGTTTTATTTTGCATAAAAAGAGAATGGGAATTATTTTTATTCTGACGTTCAAATTATGGATACTGCACGTGAAGTAGCCGCGAAAGCTGTGGCACTTTAGTCTGGGCTTAGTTAGCGAAACGTAAGTGCACAACTTCATGCAAGTCGTTCTGCCGTTCAAAGAATTTACCATCAATGCCTGGAGACTGGCGGTTAGGTGTGCCGTCAGGAGGATCACGAAACCCGGTCACTACAGCACGAGAAGAACGGTTTATCTTTACCACCAGCGTGCGTAAGCGTCATTTCACCCCAGTGCAGGTCCAAGAACAGCTTCGAAACTTTCATAGAATGACTGTTTGCACTCGCACTGTTAGAAGACTCGAAAAACGTGGCCTGAAACCTCATAAGCCAGCCAATGGTCTCAAACTGACACGAGCTCACAGAATGGTGCACCTACAGTTTGCACGCAAACATTTGCATTGGACTCAAAGTCAAACTTTATTTTTACAGATGGAACCAAGATTATACTGTATGGCAATTATGGACGTAGGAAAGTCTACCGAAGACAGGGAGAACGGTTTCAGCAAAGTTGCATTAAAGATAAGTTGAGTTATGGCGGCGAGTCATGGTAAATCTGGAGCGGAATTTCCACCGAAGAAAAAACTGGCTTTGAGGTTGTGACGGGACAACGATTGCCGCCACTAGATAGCGACCGATACATTCATCAAAGCCTAGAGGCTCATGTGCTGTCATATGCTGAGTTTGTGGATCAGGATTTAATTATTATATAGTATAATATTATTGGGGTATAGTATTACCTAGTAACAGGGTTGTGGAAGTCGCTCTATGTAAAATACTGGTATTCAGCTGCATCCAGTTGCAGCTGGAAGCCGACCCCAACACAGTTGGGAAAAGGCCAGGCAGATGATGATGATAATGCATGATAATGCAAGAGCGCTCACTGCATGAATTGTTCGAGAATACCTGCATGATGTTTGTATCGCCGTAATGGAATGGCCAGCAAGAAGCCCTGGTATAAATCCAATAGAACACTCATGGGATGAGCTAAAGAGGCGTGTTCGAACTAACCAATCAGCTCCAGAAACTTTGCAAGTGCCGAAAACTGCCATATTGGAAGCAGGAGGAGCACATTTCACAGCACGTCAAAGTGGCTTTAATTAATTCCATGCCGAACCGCATTACAACCTTCGTAAATACTCTTGCACGTAACACAAGTTACTAGATAAACGTTTTCTCTATTTAAACCATTGTTTTGTTCGAAAAATCCACGCTAATTTTGCCCCTGAGAAACACGAAACTACGACATAATGCACAGTTTTTGTTAGTATTCCGATTGCAAATTTGGAACAATGACAAACGGCAATGATAGTGAGTGGCTTCAAACCCACGTTTCCTCTTTCTTTATACTACCATTATTTCAAAACATCTAAGAGATCAGAGAAGAGACAACAAAATAAATGATTGATTGATTCGATTCACAGAATTCGTCACTAAATATTACTTTTTGCTAAACTCTCAAATTTAATGTCATTCACTGCTATTTCATTGGGTACCTCGAGCTTTCATAAATTAGACTTGGACCTTTAGATGTGATCAAATTTTCTAACACATCAAACAGTTAAAAGTTAAAGGAAGAAATTAATTAAACATCTACACGAACTTTCACACTAGTTATCTCTAAATACTATGGCAATTGTGTGTACTATGTTAAGTGTACAAATTACAGGAAAGACATTTTCAGTTAATCAGCTATCTAGGTATCAATGATTTTAAAGGTGCCGATGAAACAGTCGATCCTGCTGGCAAAAGTCATATTTGAAAATTGTTGAAACATTTTTTGTTGTTGCCAAAATCGAATGCAATCCATCACACATTAGGCACCCAGGTCGCCATGAGCAGGTCAAAAGTCTCAGAGCGGCTTTTGAGTTTGAGTTTTGATCACATGGTTACATCGAAAGGTTTGTCAAAGTATGATGTACCCAATGCAATAGCAGCGAAGGCCATAACATTTTGGGCACGTCACAATTGCGGCGATAAGTCCCCTCTTCGAGGAGTGGCTGGAGAGGCGCCACGGCGCTCTCAACTACTGCCTGACGCAGGTCCTCACCGGTTGTTTCGGGAAGTTCCTGTTCACGATAAGGCGGGAGGAAACGCCAGGGTGTCTCGTGGCGGCGATCTCTCGCGTACGACCCTGGTCCAGGCCATGGCACGGAGCGAGAGTGCACGGGAAGCCGTCACCTCCTTCTGCGAAGCAGTAATGCTCGCAAAGGAGGAGGCGGAGCGCGTGCGGCAGAGGCAATCTGCGCCCTCACGCCCCCCAGTCGCAGCAGGAGACGCCCTGGACGTCGAGAGTCGACGGTGCGTTGTGTTCCACGCGCGCCTCAAAAAGATGTCAGCACTAACTGACGGAGTCCGTTAGGGCCAATGTCTGCCAGGGCCGCGGGTTGTTCGAAAGAGATACCGTGGCCACTGACACAGGCAACTGAAGGAACACGGGTGGGTTTTAGTCAGTAAAAGTCTTATTGTTGCAAATGGGTCACACTAGATCGTCCAGGAAGGAGTTTGTCAAATTAAAATTCACCCGTATAGTTGCAAGTTATTATTTATTCTACTGTACCTTAGCACGGCTTTTTTAGGGTTCCGCACCTCAAAAGGAAAATCGGAACCCTTATAAGATCACTTTGCAGCTTTATTGTCAGTCTGTCAAGACCATTTTTCTCCGGAACGCTTGGAGTTATCGAGTTGAAATTCAATATCAAATACTCAGGTCTGCAATCCCTTGAAGCAGTGAAAAACCAAACTTCTAACTCAATCAAAATATACGGGCGTTCATGTTCCGTTTATGCCTCATATTTTGACACTCGCAAGACAATCAAAACCTATAGGAATCATGAAGTTTGGCAAGAAGCAATATCATGTAAACAAGTAAAGGAAAAAATCCGAAAACCGTAAATTTGTAGTTACTCAACTACAAATGTGTACGGAACCCTGGGTGCGCGAGTCCGACTCGCACTTGACCGTTTTTTATTTATTTAACTTGTTAGGTTTATTGACCACCTCGAGCAGATAGAGGTGTTAGACTAGAAACAGAAATTATGAAATCTCTTGGGTCAAACAGAACAAAAATAAGCAATGAAGTGGGTGTCCAGACCTCTATCATATCATTCAATCATAGGTAGGCCCTTATTTTCCCCCCCTGGGCCTTATTGTGGACCCCAATCACTCAAGCAGGCGATTACTTTTTACTTAATCTTTGAACCTTGCAAGTATAATTGAACCAAGTTGCGTGCCGATAGACTTTTATAGTAAACCCAAACTTCACCAGTTAAGTCGCAATGTTAGCCTATTTACTAACATAAACCAGGCGTTAATCCAGACTGCTATCAAACCCCTAACAGAAAATCACATCGGTTTACCCGACTCGGGGATTGTAGCTAGGACTCGCTCAACATTCGGGCATCACTAGAGAAGGTCAACATTTTCTGCACTTTTAAAATGGGTGGGGATGGGTCCCGGACCACAAACATGCGGCTATTTAGTTTCTGGACATTTAGTCGCAATGGATCGTTACGAGAGAAAATCGCGTTTTATGTACACACATCAACACTGTCTAGGGATATTTTGGATTTACTCAATTTACTCAAAATTTATTATAAATAACATACAACATGCATATATTTTTATAAAGCCCATTTATCAGACTACACTCCAGAATAAAAGAAAACAATTTTTTTTTGCGTAAACAAATTTTTATTCAAATAAAGAAAAAACGTGAAATAATGGTAAAACTAACAATGAATGTGTTTCTCAAGAAAAAGTGAAAAATAAGGAAAAATTAATCTGTTTTTAACAGTTATGTGAAAAATCAGTAGTCAGTAAAACACCCCATGACGTTAATAACGGTCCTGCAACGGTTTTTCATGCTTTGGATTAAGTTATCCAAGTCTTGCTGCGGTATATTGTCCCAAGTCCGGCTAAGATGCAAAAAAAGTTGCTCTTCTGTCGCAATGTTTGCAGGGAAATTCCTCAAAGCCCTTCTTTGGAGCATGTCCCACGCATGTTCTATCGGGTTTAGGTCAGGCGATTGAGCGGGCCAGCCTAAGTCTGATACGTCGTGCTCCTGCAACCAGCTCGTCACCATTCTCGCTGTGTGCGGACGGGCGTTATCGTGCATGAGCGTGAATTCTTGGCCCATTTGTAGTCGATGGGGGTAGATTATTGGTACTAGCATCTCGTTACGGTATTTTTCAGCCGTCATGGTGTTTCTGATCCAAACGAGATCGGTTCTTCCACCAACACGAATTCCCGCCCAAACCATAATTGTCCCGCCGTGGTATGAATAGACTTCCTGAGGATGTTGCAGACGGCTCTCACGACCAGGAACTCGCCAAACACGTACTCTACGTCTATCGGGATGGAAACCGAACCGGGACTCATCGGTAAACAGCACTACAGACCACTGGTTATCTTCCCAGAGCAAATTTTCACGAGCCCACTCTAGTCGTCGTCCACGATTTCCTCGGCGTAGTGCTGGAGTACGAAGCGGTCTGCGAGCATGAAGCTTAGCTTCATGCAGCCTTCTCCTCACAGTTTGGTCACTCACAAGCAACTGGTGCTCTGACTGGAGCCTCTGAACCAACTTCATGGCCGTAACATTTGGTTGTCTTCTCGCGGCAACTTGCAAAAATCGGTATTGTCGTTGAGTGGTAATGCGCTTCCCGCCTGGGTGTCTTTCAGCCACATCACCAGTAGCACGATAACGTGACCATAACCTTGATATCACGTTTTGTCTTGTTCCAATCTCCTCGGCAATACTCCGTTGAGTAGCCCCAGTTTGGAGCATGCCTACTGCCCTTAACAATTCCTCTCTCGTTAAATGGCGCCGCTGCATGATGCACACAATAACATTAATTCGAAATTAACCGATAACTTGTTATAAAACTTAAATTTGACACAAAAAAATAGGCAAAAACTACTGTAGGTAAATGAAACCTTCGGACTTCGCTACCATTATGCCGCGTAAGTCTTTTGTTTTTAATTTATTTTTTCAAATTCAAATTTAGAATCGTTCAAAAAGGTTTACAAAATAAGCTTTCTTCAAATGAATTTAAAACTGGCCAGTATTTTTTGAGTTTAATAACTTTATACAAAATATCCCTAGACGGTGTTGATGTGTGTATATGTAAAACATTTTTAAACTACGAGTCCTATTTTGCCTATTTGGTCGAATTATCAATATCACAGCATTGCTCAGTGCCCAAGTGTTAATTTAATTAAAACATGGGTCAAAAAATTTAAGGACAATTTGGCAATCTCTCAAAAATAAACAGGGCACCATGGTGGACGTTTCTTATTTTATCGTGGACGCTTTTAATGTGCACGTCATTCTACATCGGTCTCACATATATTTATAATCCATACTATAGGCATTCTGGGTAGGGTGTTAAAAGACAGGACAGAATTCGGAACAAAACGTTGCGTTCCAAAACGGGCATAATGGATGTAGAAAAGAAGGCTGCAAATGGGATTGGGCGGATTATATCACCCGTATGCACGATGACCGCTGGGCAAAAGCCTCCACACAATGGGTGCCTGGTAAAGATGGACGCCGCCGCCGAGGCCGGCCCAGAATCAGATGGCGAGACGATCTAGACACGTATCGCGAGGGCTGGTTTGACGTGGCGCGGGAAAAGAGTCTTGAAAGGATTTGGGTGAGGCCTTTTATATGGGAAACACAGCTATGCAATTTATGCTTTTGGTAAAAAATTAGGAAGTACATGTTAAAACGTTTCTTGTAAAATTTAAATGACCTGAAAACCTATAGAAATTATTGTGAAGTACTTCTTTTTAAGAGATTTAACGGATTGGAAATAAAGTCCGTTTCTTGAGAGAATGTTTAACGTCTTTATTTCATTCAAATCAGCTTACTGGGTCAAAGTTATTTCAATTTTTTATCTTGTTACCTTTTCACTCCTTAACAGCTGAACGGATTTGGATGAAAGGCACACGGATAGGCCATGATTTGGGTTAGTACGTAGGATACTTTTATCCCGATAGTATCCCGTGGGACTATAATCGACATCCACGCGGGCGAAACCGCGGACAAAAGGAAGTTTCAATATAAATGAGAGCAATACTTTGTAACACTTTTCTCATTTAAAAGTGTCAATAGAGTTTCATGCCCGTTCTCCATAGGAACCTACTGCGCTTTGGAATGCTAAGTTTTATCTTTCTGACTGTCTGACTCCTTGACAATTCAATAGTTCATGTTTAATTGAAATCAATTAATTAAGTTTGGTGCAGGAGGACTAAAGAGATCGTCGCGGAAGTTCTCGCGTCTGCATGAAACGATAAGAGTTTTACGATGCTCGAGCTTTCAGATTCTCTAGCTAAGCCACAAATGCAATTAACGTAAGAATCAGAATAAAAAAAAACATTCATAGATAATTCGAACGGTTTCCAACTTCAACAACATTTACGTATACCTTACTGCGAAGGCTATTTTCACCTAAACGGACACAAACATACAGCAGGTTTAAGGACAGGAAAACAATCGATGACGTAAATAAATCGGGAACAATACTCGCAACTCGAAAAGTGCTTTCATCAAGAAATACACAAATTCGACCCCTACACGTAAGTTCGTCAGTTGTTTTTCGAAAATCTATAAGTGCTAGATTTGTGGAATGACTGCGAGATGCTAGAGCGTTAGATGACATATTTTTTAAAGTGATTTTCCCTTTTATTTACGATCTTCTTCATATAATAGGGGTTAAAGTATGAAATTGCCGTTTTATTGTAATAGGTACTTCGAATTGACATAGAACCTTCATGGTTTGAGATTTTTGAGTGAATCTTTTTTCACTAGGTACATAAGAAGTTCTTTTAAAAAATGTGCAACATTCGATTATCGACTTTCAGTTGTTTTTTTTATTCAGCTTAGACAAGAAAGATGGATACTTCGAAAATTCGAGTTATTTTTTAATACGAGTTCCGACGCGGAACTAACGCGGCAGAAACAGCTCGCAATATCAATGTTGCGTTTGGAGAGGGAACTGTTAATGAACGCACCGTGTGATTTTGGTTTAAACGCTTTCGTGATGGAAACTTTGATTTGAAGAACGAACCACGTGGAAGACCGCCCACACAGGTGAATAACAATGAATTGAAAGAGATGGTGGAAGCCGATCCGAGCCAAACTACCCAGGAATTAGCGGCATGGTTTAACGTTACCTTACCAACAATATGGACTCATTTGCGTCAAATCAATAAAATAAAAAAATATGAGAAATGGGTGCCTCATGATTTGACTGATCTGCAGAAAGAAACGCGTGTTGAAACTTGTGTTGCCTTGTTGAATCGATACAGAAATGAAGGAATATTGGATCGAATTGTGACATGTGATGAAAAGTGGATTCTTTACGATAGCCGTAAGCGAAAAATGCAATGGCTGACCCCAGGTCAAACGCCGCAACAGTGTCCTAAAGCAAAGCTTACCAATAAAAAGTTAACTGTTTGGTGGTCTCAGCATGGTGTTATTCACTAATAGCTTTCTCCGATCTGGTCAAGCAGTAACGGCAGATGTCTACTGTGCCGAACTCCGAACAATGATAGCAAAACTAGCAGTGAAGCAGCCGCGACTCATGAATCGATCTTCACCATTATTGTTCCATGATAACGCGAGACCTCATACAGCACGAGAAACCGTTTTAACTCTACAGGAACTGCAATTAGAAACCATTCGTCACCCTCCGTATTCGCCAGACCTTGCCCCAACGGACTACCATTTTTTTTACAATTTTCTACGTGATAAAAAGTTTTCTTCTCAGGAGGCAGTACAAAATGCTTTCACACAGTTTGTCGAATCTAGATCACGAGAGTTCTATCGCAAAGGCATAAATGACCTTCCTATTAGATGGCAGCAATGTATAGAAAATAATGGTAACTATTTTGAGTAATTAAATATGCTATATTTAAAAAAAAACGAATTTCAATTTTTCAGTACAAATCGGCAATTTCATACTTTAACCCCTAATATTTTCTTGTATTCAATCTGTATTACTTTTCAACGGATTTTTAAAGTGCAATAATTCATGATGACTGTCCGTTCTGTATCATGTCCCTGATAAAGCTTTCCAAAATTCATGATATTTTAGCCAAGTCGCTTGGTTACTTGGCCATTGACTGTTGCAACAATCATCAGGATGATAGCCGGATCCTTAGTCTTAGGTTGGCCAATCAGTTTATTATCGCGTATATCAGGCTTATTAGTGACAATAATCTTGCCTGTGATAATAAATATATCTTAGTATAACAGAAATTTCAAAACAAGTTACTGGCCATTTGGTGAGATAAATTGTCAGATATATAATATGCCTGACTGATTTATCCGAACGGTAAAATGGTCAACTTCTAACCTCTACTGGTATCGGTGATTTCACAGAGAAAACCTTTGGTTACCCAGAAACAGCCCAGAAGCTATAATAATGGACGCTAGTCAGTCAACATCGGGCCCATGAAGATTTTTGTCCAGTGTGATCACGTGTCAGTATATTTCACATCCTTCTCCAGAGTATAACTCCTGAACCTTGAGGTGTAGATTGTGATGGGTCTTCTAAAATGCCTCGGAATAGCACTTCCACTGGATGTTTAGCCTCAATCCCGATGATCCAGTGTGCACGATTTACGGTTTTCAACGATCCGCGATGATCTATCTAATCTATATCAGTCTAAGAGTGGACCTAGATAGAACTGAAAACCTTGTAGGTATCCACGGTTTCAGTTCGGCCTGAGTATACCTTATTGGTATGCCAAAAACATTCACTAGCGACATGACTTAAAATTTTACGCCCACCCTTTTCAACTGCATTTTCGCCTACAAACATATTTTATTTAGTTAGTACGGTCTAAATATATTTTAATTAACTCTATAGGTCGGTGGCATAAAAACAGAATGTTAAAATTAATTTTGAAATCGTTTCGCAATATTTTCAAACCTATGAATCAACGGATGGAACCAAACTAAACTTTGTGTGATGTTACGTTCAATATTTGAGATAAGTGGACTACATTTTTTGCAAAGTTATAAACCAGCGTAGTTTACATATACCTTCAAATTCGTTCGTCATTTTTGAATATCAATTCTGCACGGATGATGACTCGAAGGGCTCATAGCCGTCGACAATGTGCCGCTCGTGTATTTTAGCACCGTACTCAAATATACGAGCGGCACGTGGTCGACGGCTGCAGTGGCCACTGCCTTTAACACGTGTGCTGCACATGTTTATGAGCACATTAATTATTAGTCATTATCATCATCATCTGCCTAGCCTTTTCCAAACTATGTTGGGGTCGGCTTCCAGTCTAACCGGATGCAGCTGAATACCAGTATTTTCTATTAAATCTCGCAATTATTAGTATATATATATATATTATTCTCTATGAAAATATTTCACATCTCAAAAACATTTAGAGGTACCATGACTAAGTTCGTATTATCCTAATTTGTTTGTTTTTCAGGATCCCTCTTGACGATGCTTAGGCTGAGGTAGGTACAATTTAGTAAACGGTAGTTTTTAAATTTCTTTTCGTAGTTGTTGCTTTTGTATGTTTCTTTGTTTTCTTGCATTGTGCACTGTGCACACCGCTACGATACGTTACTTACCGTTCCACTTACCTTTTATCCAGTGTACTTTTCCTTTGAAATCCTTCATGTGTGCTTTTTTATCAGATCAACGTAACGAAATGTTACGAAATTGACTGTTCTCGTACTTTATTAAATGATGGCGAATCTATTACATTCTATATAAGACTAAACCATTTTATCGGTTTTGTGGTGTGTAAATGTTGTGTTGTAGTTTATGTAGTTGTAAAAAAATTATATCGTTAAAATAGCTTTCAGAAAATACATCAAGGCATAAATGCAAAACTTACTCCAACACTATAATTTAATCAAATTTAAAGCTAACAAATATTGCTTATATTTGCTTTAGGTAAAAGATGTCTATCAAAGCTGGCATCAATTAACTGGCGTTATTAAAAATTAGAATCTCTAGGAGTTATAGTTAATCAACTGTTTAGTTACAACAGTAACAAAAAAAACCATGTGACTAATTAAATCACAACTGAGATTTGGATGGCATGAAGAAAGAAAATAGAAGTTTAGACAGAGTTGTGCCAGTTGGATGAAAGAAAGCAACCAAAGCGACCTCGCTATCCATCAAGGGAATATGCTCTTCATGACAGCATACACGCTCTTTGTTTTAAATAATTTAAAGTTTCAACATGTCTGATGGATAGCAGGCACTAAGTGTGAGTGCGTCGTGTTTAATGTAAGATGATTGTAACTACTCTACCTACGGCTTTAACGAGCATTTCACACTTGATAGTTTTGAAGATTGTTTTGTTGTGTATAGAATAATGCGAAATTATTATTAATTTATAGCATTTATTAAACAGATTTCACATAAAGGTAACATACAAAATTTTAAGTCATAAATATATTATTATTAAATATTCTAAGAATTCATTTAGTCATAAAATACTGCCACGCCTAATAACTTAATACAATTAGGTGAAACATACAACACATTTTAATTTTAACAATATCGTGCACTTAAAACAAACTAAGTTAAAGATCACTGTAACGTTAAACTATAAAATCTCATTCAATTTGGATTTGTACTTGCAAAAAAAAATTAGGTCATCAACATCGGCAGTGTTGTCAAAACATAGAAACTGGCAAGGCAAGTAATGCGTGCGTACTTTAAGTCGTTTGAGTGGTGAGCCGCAAGGGTAGGCGACTTAGTACACTAATTTGATGTTTCTTTGTCATAGAAGAGTTGACAGCGGAACTAGAGGCATGGCGAGATACAACCACGATTAACTTTGTGCTCCGCGAGAACGACCCTCCCAGCGCCCGCTACACCCACTATCGCAAACCTTGACATCGACATTATGGTACATACGTGACACTGACAAAGTTAGTCGTAGCTGTTAGGTAACATCCGGGGTGCGGGCTCCGCACCCTCGTGCAGCGTTGTTAGGTGTGATTGAACTTAAACCTATGCCAAATCTAAATCGGACAATACAAACAATGATTCATGCTTAGACAAGGTTACAGTTGAAACGGGGACATTTCGTAACTTTGTGGTCTTTCATGTTCATATAGGCATTCGCCTTTCCCTAGACACACAGAAGCTGCCACAAGTCCCAGTTTCAATGACTATATGATTAACTGCACTTCAAATGAAATGACCTTTGTAAACGTTGGACATCACTGAGATCATTTCCATTAGATTCACAGGTCAGCCAGGCTATTTTGTAAAAACTCACTATTGAATTGACTTAGGGATCCACAGCGACAGTTGTCAGGGTCAGTGTCCAGTTTCGTTTTACTGCGGATGCAGAAGTGAGCTCGATACTGAGTTTATGCAGAATAGCTGAACAGATCTCAACACAAAAAGCGTAAAACGTTTTTAATACTAATAATTATGGTTAATAAGGCCAAATAAATAATTCATTAACTTTTGCAGGCTTATAATTATTATATAAATGAGTATTGGGTGAAAAATACATTTGATGTTTTGTCGAAGGACGCGTCTTTGTTTTGTAACGCAATTTGTTCTAATATACAGTATAATCGTTCAAAGAATACATTTACATTTAGTAAACATCGTAGCGGTAAAGCAAAACAAAACAGTCGTAAAATGTCTCGTGTTTATGTTAATCACAGTTACGTGTGTCCAACTATATGGATGCTCCTCTCGCCGCTCGCTGCTCTTCACTTGTCGTCGCCTCGTGGTAAGACTAGGACTATTTACACAAAAAGCTTAAATATACAGCGATGTTAGATGCGGAAATTCGCCCAAATAGTACTACAAGTTAAATTTACAATCGAGTCGATTTGCAAAAAATGTTAGGGTTTGCGGTGTGTTGCTCTGTTGTGGTAGCACAGCGGTGAGCATGTTTCTGGTATGAAAGAAAGTACATAATATTCTGTACATAACTGTACGCAAAAACATTTCAAGTATTTTATGGTTGCATTCATATCTAGCTGTAGCAGTGCCTCACTCTTATCAGAGGAAACAGGTGTAACTTGTGACCACTGTTTGTGTTTCATACAATATTCTAGAATTGTTCATTACAGTTTAGTCTTGTGTTCAGGTACAGTTTAGAATTAACAAGTTTTTCTTGGCGGTATCTTTAATAAAAGTTCTTTTCGATATTTTTGTTGTTTGACAGTTTTTATAAAGTGGTACCACATCTACCATGCTTCTTTGCGGTACCACGCGCACCAATATATCTCTCTGTCAAATCAAGGCGTGTTTGCGTACAAGTGTAGTACATTTCTTTAATACCATAATTTAATCTGTTCACCACTGTGGTACTGTGGCACAGCAACACACGTTATGTGCTCGTAGTGCGATACATCACGCGGATTATCCAATTGTCTACGGTCCGAAGGGGCTAGGTCGTTCAACACTAGGTAAATCGAAGTAGTAACCTGCACTCGCGGTAGTTTGTGTAATATTGTCAAGATGGTGATCATGGGGTGTGTCTTATAAGCGGACGTAAGTCGTTATCGCGGTAACCGCTACGATTTTAAAGCCATTTAATATAATACTATACTCGCATGTCAACTTTCAGAGTTTTACTCTATGTAGTAGTTTTCACCCGATCTCAAAGTGATATAAAGATGAAACAAAGAAACACTACATTAATGGATTAAAAGTGCGCGACGCGAGCTCGCTGCCTGTATCTATGTCTTACTTTTGACGACTAGCTTTGCCGAAGTCTCGACTTGGCCGGCAGCGGTGGTGGCCCGGCAAGTGAAGGTTCCGGTGTCCTCCTCGTAGGTGTTACCGATCAGCAACACGGCGTTGTTCCCTTCGTGGATCATCTGGAATTCAAGAAAACAAGTCCTTATAACTTCAACTTTAAAATGGAGGTTACTACACCATTAAGGCTGGGAAGGCTTTTACCTAGGAGTGGATAGAATAGGCTAATGTCTAGTGTTAGTTTGTTACATTTTGAATGCTTGCAAGTGATACTTAGGGATAATGGCAGTTCTTCAGTTTAAGACATTTATGTTTAGCTAGTACATATAACAGTAATTTAAAGTTGGCACAAGTTGGCGACCTAGAAACTTAATAAGAAAACTGAGCGTTGAGTATTAATTACCTGGAAGTCTGGTGTTTCAGGAATAAGAGCACCTTCTCGAAGCCACTGAATCGTCGGCTTGACTTTGCTGGTTATTTGTGTTTTGAACTGCGCTGGTTGCCCTTCATAGACAACAAGATCTCGGAGAGATGTTAAGGTTGGCAAATTGTCGGCCTGATCGGGCTGAGTTACTTTAAGTTTTGCGGCAACCGTCACTCGGCCAGCCGAATTGTAAGCAACACACTTGTAATCACCCTCGTCTTCAGGGAAAGCTTCAGATATGCGCAGAGTGTACTCATCCGCTGTACGGGACATTTGGAAATACTTGGAAGGCTTGATTAATTTTTCACCCTTGTACCATTGGACCGTAGGTACCGGCTTACCAACAATCTTACAACTGAATTCAATCGCTTGGCCTTCAGCAACAACCTTGTCTTTCAAAGGCTCAATAATTTCAGGTGGCGCGTTAGCGGCTTTAGTTTGAGGTTTTGGTTTTTCTTTGGTAGCAGGAGCATTAACTGAACACTCGGCGTCACAACGTGCTTCCCCAGCGGTATTAATAGCAACACACTCATATTTACCCGAATCTTGGGGATAAGCTTCAAGAATAAGAAGTGTATATGTACCATCTTCCTCTAGGATTTTATTTCTGATGTCCGGTTGAACTTTCTTGCCATTTTTCAGCCAATAAACATCAATAGGCTTTGTTCCGGTCACCTTTGTGTCAAACCTAACCAGTTGACCAGCTGTCACATTAACATTTTGAGCAGTCAATGTGAAACTTGGCGGAGCAACTCCTCCTCTTCCTTGTCGCCTGCGCTCCTCTACCACCAAGTTAGCGCTACATTTAGCAGTTCCACCACGGTTTTCAGCCACAGCAGCAAATACTGCAGAGTCCTCAACAAAAACTTGCCTGATAATCAGAATAGACTTGGTGCTAAATGTGTGTATTTGGAAGTCTGCAGAATTTTTGATTGGGAAGCTCTCTCTGTACCAGTTGATTTTTGGTAGTGGGTCTCCATCGAACTCGACTTCAAATCTGGCTTGTTCATGCTCAAACACTCTGCAGGGTTGCATTTTTTTAGTAAAGACTGGTGGGTTGCTAGGCTTCACAGGTCCTTCCACAACTCTCTCTTGAGTTTGCGCCTTATGTTCCATTTCAGTGGTTTCAGTGGAAGTTATTTTACGCGTTATTTCAGTATCTCCAACAACTTCCTTCTGGATTTGTTTTTGTTTGGCAACATGTACTTCTTTTCCATGGACGGTAGATTCAGAGGGGCCTGGAATTCTAGGTTTTGGGACAGACTTCTTCTGCACTTGTTCAGTGGTAACTTCCGTTTCTTCTCTGTAATAAAAAAAAATTATATTAGTAGGTAAATGATTTTGTCCTAAAAAAACATTAGTTAAGTGAAACTTATGACAAAACTGTAACTTACAAGGTGTCCTCATATCTCTGAGCCATGCCTTTGGCAAGAGAATTACTCGCGATTTTGTCTCCAGGAATAGCATATTGGTGAGTGGATTCCCTGAACCGACTTTCCTTAATAACCTGCTCATTTTCTAGTTCCTGAAGTTTATTGTAATACTCTTCACTCTTCTTCTTCTTTACTGTTTGTTGCCATTCTGTGTCAGGCTCCCTTACAAGTTTAGGTTTTAGTTCAGGCCTGTGATCAATAACCCCCTGTCGTTGTAAGACTTGCCTTTCCTCAAATGTTTTTTCTAATTCAGTTTCAGAGCGCTGATACTGCGTGGTTTCATCATACCATGCTGTGTATTAACCAAATAATATATTAATATAATTTCTACAAAAACATATTGAAAACATTTTCAAAACATACCTCTCCCAGAATCCGTTGGCAAAGCTGGCAGAAGCAATTGATTTAGCTGCACTCCTTTTGGACAAAGAGAGGGAAGGTAACGGGAAGCTGGGGGGTACTTTTTGTGCGTAAGCGGTTTGTTGTAGTGTGCGTGGTTTGGTAATGTATGTTAGAGCAGTATAGAAGCTGTTTTTGGTATGTATAAATTCTTAAATATTGAAGGATATTGTTAAATGCAAAATAAGCGTCATGTTTTTACCCAGATGTAGGTAAAACTTACGTCGTGGAGCATTCTTCAAAACTCCTCTGTAGTCGTCGTGTCTCGGTATCACTTTAAGTTCAGTTGAAGCTACCGCTTCACCTGCTGAGCTTCTAGCAATCACTTCAATTTTGCCAGTGTCGTATTGCCTGGTCTTAGGTATATCGAAGTGATACATTCCATCGTAGGTCAGTTTGTATCTGGAACCCTGAAATAATTATCGCATTTTTCACTAGCAGTTCGTTTAACAGATGATAATCTTAGACCAAAGTTAAATAGTGCGATAGTTACATTAACAATAGTGTTGCCGTTTATGAGCCACATCACTCGAGGTTTAGGATGTCCGGTGACGCGACAGCAGAACCGAGCCCACTCGCCTTCTTCGACGGTCACTGGATCTGGACGGCTCACGAACACAGGTGGCGATCGTGCCTTCGCTTCCTCTATCGCTTGTTCTGGTACCCTACAGTAAAAAAATCTGTTAGATGGTTGATTTATTTTGATGTTTTTTCATTCTTTATGGTATTCAGCTGCATCCGAGGTAGTCTAGAACCTGAATAGGAACCTGCATAGGTAAGGCTAGAAAGATGATGATTATAAAGTTTTATTTCTAAGTCCGTAAATCAGCATATTGCTACGCATTAAATTAATATTCCTGATGTTATAACTCACGACATGTACAGTTCCAAAAGTTACTTAAAATTTTCCCACTTCAGCTGTAATGTCACAAAATTATTTAAAATTTGTTTGACTGTACACTATAACGTTGTTATTGACTAGTCCAACTATCTATGATAAGGGATGACCTGGACCAATGACCTTCTCTTGGCCGAGTTAAAAACCGAACAATGGTAACGGTTCCGCTCAATAATTATAACTATCAAATGTAAAACTTGTTGGCTACGTGGTTCCCAAAAACGAATACAATACGCCATCTCTTTTCGCACAGATCGCGGCCTCGTTAAAACGTCCATGTTAGTAAACTTTTACGTTCTGTAATAACATGAAAACCACTTACGTTTGCCAGGAAGCTTCCATCTCCCTTATCTTCTCAATACTCTTCATATGTTTAGGTAATTGGGAATCGTAAACAATACCAGGTTTGCCAGCTGTCTTGATAACCGCTCGGGTTTCATCCATACCGTACAGGTTAGTAGCGCGGCAGATGTATTCGCCACTGTCTTCAGGGTAAACCCAGCCAAAGTTCATCGCCACGTAACCAAAGTCATAGATGGGCGTGAATCGGTTCTCTGTAAAAAAAAATATATTTTGTACCAAACCAAAACAATCAAATTAACAGTACAACTTGATGATGTGAAAAACTCTTCAACTTACTGTGCAATAAAGGCTTCCCATTAAAGAACCATTCTACTTTCATATTAGGATCACCGACAGGTGCTAGCTGACACTCAAACTTTGTAGACTCCATTTCTATTAAGGTGGTTTGACTTTCAATTTGTGTGACGAATCGTGGCGGTTGTTTCTTATCAGCGTCGTATAAGTCGTCTTCGGTCAAAAAGATTTCTGAAGTATACTTTTTGATAGTAGCTTCCATCTGCGTCAGTGCTTCGGATTTTTTCATGCCTCGTGGCACTTGATTTTGTAGAATAATATCAGGCAGTTCTACAAAAAATATGTATTATTATTTTAAAGTATATAGTTAAATCTAAGAGAATGTAATGCCCGTAAACACAACAATTACAGTTTTGTTTATTATATCTGTGTATACTTACTTTTGCAAGATACTGTCGCCCTAGTAAAATCTTCGCCAAAGTCGTTAACTGCACGGCATACGTATTCACCTGAATCTTCGGCGTAAACGTACAAAATGTCAAGCGAAACGAAACCCATATCGTAAACAGTGCGGTACCTATGACCAGAGGGTAGAAGTTTTCCATTACGGTACCACTCAATGCGCAGTCTTGGATCTTCTTTAGGTAACACGCGACATTCAAACCGAATGCTTTCGGATTCTTCAACAGTGTGTGACTGAATCTGTGTAATAAACTTAGGTGGGCTGCTTATAACTGGCTCTTCCTTTGGCGCCTCACTAACACGTCCTCTTTCAAGTTCCTTGATCTTTTCCCCACTCATTCCCTGTGGCAGCTGAGATTCCAATACAATATCACGTTTAGCACTGCATGTGATCTTTGCAGTAGTTGTTGCGGAACCCCACCTGTTAGTTGCGCGGCAAGTATACTCTCCAGCGTCACGAGCATATATGTAGTCAATGTCCAACGCAATAAATCCGAAATCATTGAGCATATGAACTCGGGATCCGGTAGCAAACGGTCTGCCATTGTAGAACCAATCAATTCTCATAGTAGGATCACCGACTGGTTCCACCCGGCAGTCGAAGTGAATGGGTCCACCTTCAGGTACATCAAGGTTGTCCTTAATTTCCACTGTGAACTTCGGTGGGTTGGGCTTTTCATCTTCGATTGCTATTTCTTCGCGCTTGTGCAGCGTCTCTTCCAATTTTTGAATGCTTTCAGTGCCAGACTTGAAGTGAGATGGTAACTGAGGTTCCAAAATAATACCTTGCCTTCCTTTGACTTGCAGTTTGCATGAAACTGTCGCTTCTCCATGTCGGTTGGTGGCTTTGCAAGTATAAAGACCTGCGTCGCGTTGGTAAACTCCACCAATTTCCAAAATAACAAATCCAAAGTCGTTTATGGTCTTTACTCTAGACCCAGTCAAAAGAGGCTTTCCATTATGGAACCATTCAACTCTCATACTTGAATCATTAACAGGAATGAGACGACATTCAAAGTGAGCCGAAGAATTTTCTGACAAAATAAGATCTGAGGGTGTAGTGGTGAATTCTGGTGGATTTCCGGTCTCAGCTTCCGGAGTCATGGAATCTACAGTGCCTGTGTAGCCTTCAAGAGCTGCTATTTTATCGATAGTTCCCTCCATACCTTTAGGTAGTTGTGACTCCAGGATAATATTTCGTTTTCCTTGAACTTTCATTGTTGCTGTTGTAACAGCCTCTCCATAGTTATTGTATGCTCTGCATAGGTATTCACCGGAATCTTCAGGGTATGTCGGAGATATCTCAAGAATAACAAAACCAAAGTCGCAGAATGTTCTGAATCTGGAGCCAGCTTTGAGAGATTTACCGTTCCAGTACCACTCCACCTGAAACAATACACACAATTGATAGCTATTGATATTTCAATTATTTTACTATATTAGACTGACAGTTTTCTTTAATTACTTATTAACTTTACGATCCGCGTGGCCCCGTGGAGTATCGGTACAATTTTTTATTTTTATTTTCATTAATTAAATCTTGATGAGTTGAGTAGAAGCAACAAGTTACAAATATATTTACATTGTGTACGGCATCGATCGTTGACGATTACACCAATCACCGTTGCTTACAATAACCTGCTTAAATAATACTTGCCTTTAAGTTAGGATCATCAGTCGGTGTCAACCTAGCTTCAAAGTGGGAATTCTCTCCTTCCCGAAGGTTATCAATGTTTGATAGTGGTACTGTGAAAACTGGAGCTTTACCCCTTTCTTCCTCTTCCTTGACGTCCTTTCTGCGTATCATTGAGTCCTCAAGAGTTTGAAGTTTTTCCAACCCACCTTCCATGCCCTACAATTTAAGTCGTATTAATATCAAAGTTAAAGCACCTAATCTTTTATAAAAGGAAATAAAGAAACCTCTTGCATAAATGCGTCTTTTAATTTTATAGTTAGGTACTTACCCGCGGTAGTTGCGAGTCCAAGATTAAATTCTCCTTTGAAGTACATTTTAACGTAGCCTTAGTAGAATCACGGCCTAACTTATTAGTAGCCACGCATTCATATACACCTGAATTTTCTTCATAACAGTATAGTATGTCCAAAATAACAATGCCAAAGTCGTGGAAAGTCCTGTACCTATGGCCATGCGGCAACTTCTTTCCATTGTAGAACCATTCGACTTTAAGGTCCGGATCGTCAACCGGTACTAGTCTGGCCTCGAAGTGTGCACTTTGGCCTTCAACTAATTTAGTTACGTCTTGTATTTGAGTGACGAACTTTGGTGGTACAGCTGAAGCAGGAGCAGGCGCTTGCTGTTGAATTCCTTGTAAGCTTTCTAATTCCCTGATCTTGGCCAGCGAATCGGGTTGCAAACTGTCCAGATAGACTCCACCTCTTCCGAAGCAAGTGATAGTCGCCTTGGTAAAGTCTTCGCCGTATTTGTTATATGCGCGGCACACGTATTCTCCAGTATCATGGTTCTGAGTGTAGGCTATATCTAGGACAACAAAACCAAAGTCAGAAACTGTTTTGATTCTGGTAGAATGGCGAAGTGGCTGGCCATTGTGGTACCATTCGATCTTCAAATCAGGGTCGTCGACGGGCACAACAGTGCATTCAAAGTGAGCAGACTGCCCGTCTTTCAAACCTTCAACTTTTTGAATATGCGTTGTAAATCTTGGTTTTTGTCCTTTGCTTTTGTCTACACATTCTAATTTCACGCTTATTTCAGCCTGACCCCATCTGTTAGTAGCTCGACAAGAATAGACACCTGAATCGGTGGTTTTAGTTCCGAGTATTTCAAGTACAACCATGCCAAATGCGTAGACCGTGCGGATACGATGACTGGCTTCGATGGATTTTCCGTTGTAGAAGAACTCGATAACCATACTTTGGTCGCCAGTAGGTATAAGAGATGCTTCATAATGAGCTATCTGTCCCTCGCTAATGTCAACGAGGTCTTGGAAGACGGTAGTAAATTCAGGAGCCCTTCCGGTGTCATCATCAGGCTTCTGGCCTGGCTCTCTACGAAGAGATTCCTCAAGGTTTTGAATCTTTTCCAATCCCTCGGTGCCTTTGGGATGTTGCGTTCTTTCGATAAGATTTTCTTTACTAGTACAAAAGACAGTTGATGAGGTAAAGGCTTCACCTTTCCTATTATAAGCCTTGCAAGTATATATTCCACTATCTCTTTCGTACACATCTATCAAATCTAATGTCACAAAGCCAAAATCACTTGTAAGCTTAAATCTTGAACCTTGCTCCAGAACTTTTCCATTGAAGTACCATTCAATCCTGAGGTTCGGATCGTTTTTAGGTTCCACCTGCCCCTCCAGGTGAAGGGCTTGGCCTTCAATCAATTGATTTTCCGCTGATACTGGTACCACCCATTCCGGCTTAGGATAATCAACATCCGGTACAGACGTTCTCCTGGATTTAGACAATCTTGCCTCTTCAGCCTGTTCTACAGCTTCTAATCCAGCTTTTCCTTGCGGATGCTGAGTGTCGAAATAAATGTGTTTATCTCCAGTACATCTAAGTGAACCTGATGTTGTTGCTGATCCCTTGCTGTTGGTAGCCTTGCATGTATAAATACCAGAATCTTCTTCGTACGTGTGAATAATATCAAGAGATACATAGCTGAAATCGTGTGTACTCTTGTATCTCGAACCAGATGGCAAAGGTTTATTGTTGAAGAACCACTCAATCTTCAGTGTAGGATCCCTAGATGGCTCCACGTTGCACTCGAAATGTATGTTATCACCTTCTTTGCACAAGATATTGTTTAAGTGCGAAATAAATACAGGTATTTCGTAGACAGGTTCGGGTGCTTCCGGTTTTTCTGCTTTCGGCTGTTCCAGAGCACCAATTCTATCTAATGATTCAGGATGAAGTGTTTCACCGAGTAACCAGTGACGATCCTCAATTTTTATGGAAGCGGTTGAAACAGCTTCTCCGATAAGATTAGTTGCTTTGCATGTATAAATTCCAGAATCATCAATCCTTATACTGTTAATGGAAAGAGTCACCAAACCAAAATCAAAAGTGCTTTTTAATCTTGATCCAGTAGTAAGCGACATACCATTTTTGAACCATTCAATTCTTAGGTTAGAGTCAGTTCGCGGTTCTACTTGAGCTTCCAAGAATACATGTTGTCCTTCAACGAGTTTGTCGTAGCTCTTCAAATGTGTGGTGAAAATTGGTGCTTGTTGAACTCCTGAATCCACAAACATTTCTGGCACTTTGTTCATGGCAGCTTCTTTCAGTTGAATTTGTTCCCAAGCTTCAGGTCTCATTGTTTGATCTACAATGGTAGACTTAGTCTTGACTTTCAGTGCGGCCGAAGATACCGTGCTTCCGGCTCTGTTTATTGCTTTGCACATGTAAAGACCCGCGTCTTGTGCCACCACCGAATTGATGTCTAGCGTGACAAATCCGAAATCATGAGTTGTGCGGAATCTTGAACCTGTGAAAATAAATTATATATTTTCATTAGCTTGTTACCGAATGACCATTGGATAAATACATATATCACATGCAGGTATAATATGTAGGGATACTATAATAATATTCAAATCGTAAATATTTCACTTGCTCACCCATTTTAAGCTCTACGCCATTAATGTACCATTCAAATCGTAAGCTCGGGTCACCAACAGGCACCACGCGTGCTTCATAATGAGCATGTTGTCCCTCCCAAAGTTCTGAGGGCCCAGTAAGCACCTGGGTAAAGATAGGCTTTTCAAACTCGCGTTCAGGCTCGTCTGGCCTACTTTGCTGCGGTTGTTCAAGTCTCTGAATTTTCTTCATGCCTTCTGGATGTTGAGTGTCCATTTGGATGGCTGCTTTAGCTATAAAACAAGATATACAAGATAGATATAGATATTACAAACATTTAAACTCACATACACAAACAGCCAGACCCGGAACAACTACTTGTAGATCATACAAATATTTGTTCCGTGCGGGAATCAAATCCACGACACGCAGCGCAGCAGTCAATCGCTTAACCACTGCGCCAACCGTGCCGTCCATTTTAAAGTTAGTAAGAACCGAACGTAGTTTAAATTCATTAAAATAGTTACTTTTTATTCTCATGGCAGCGGTGGTTACAGCTTCTCCCAATAGATTCGAAGCTCTGCACATGTAGACGCCTTCATCTTCATCACGAACATGGGTGATAGTCATGGAGACATAACCAAAGTCGTGGGTTTTTGTGATTCTGGAACTGTCCTCAATAAGTTTCTCGTTTCTGAACCATTCTACTTTTAGAGTAGGGTCACCGACTGGAATAAGTCTACAGTCAAAGTGTGCTGTTTCACCCTCTTGAATGTTATCGATATTTTGAAGTGGTTGTGTGAATACAGGTCTTTGACGAGTTACCGGTTCCGGTATTTCTGGACGTTTGAAAGGTTCTGCAGATTCTAGCTCTCGGATCTTTTCTAAGCCTTCAGGACGTTGAGATTCCGATATAATGCTTCCTTTTGCGGTTACTGTCATGGATATTGCAGATACACATTGTCCTAGAGCATTGATTGCCTTCACTGAGTACTCACCAGCGTCTTCAGGAACACAATGCTGAATATCTAATGACACATAACCAAAATCAAAAGTGATATGGAACCGTGCAGCAGATTGCAGGGCCTTGCCGTTATGATAGAATTCAATTCTTAGGTTAGGATCATGTACAGGCTCCACCTGGCATTCAAAGTGTGCTGTCTGACCCTCGAAGACGTGAGTCGTGCCACGCAATTCGGTGACAATCCTAGGTGGACTTATCTTGGGTTCTTCAACTTCCATCCTAGTACTATGACCCTGTGCTTCAAGTTGTCTGATTTTTTCTAAGCCATTCGGATGTTGAGTGTCTAAGATAATGCTTCTGTGCCCTGTAATATTAAAATAGTTTTTAATTTATTTTTATTTCGTTACAATTTATTTTTATTTTGTTTTGCATTATGTGCAGTGTGTATTTACCTGCAACCTTCATCGTGCATGTGTTAACTGCTTCACCAAGTTTGTTAGTGGCCTTACACATGTACGTTCCAGAATCTTCAGAGTAAGTGTACAGAATATCCAATGCAACATAACCGAAGTCATGTGTGGTTCTGTACCTGTGACCCGCTCTTATCTTTTGCCCGTTGAGGAACCATTCAATCTTTAGATCTGCGTCGTTTATTGGCTCTACTCTACACTCAAAGTGAGCGTGGTCTCCTTCTTTCAAATTCTCTAGGCTTGTTAGAGCTGTCAAGAAGACTGGCCTCTGACCTGGCTGTTCCTCTTGCACTGGTTTAGGTCTCTCATAATTTTCTAATTCTTGAATCTTCCTAAGACGTTGTTCGTCTAACGTGTCCAAGTATAGTCCCGCTTTGGCTAAAATGATAAGAAAATATTCAGTAATGTTTTTATTTATTTAAAATATGGTATTTTTTTTTTGTAAATTAAAAACCTATAATTACTTACCGTCTACTTTCACAGAACTTGTGGTGACCGCTTCGCCTACAGCATTAGTAGCTTTGCACATGTAAGTGCCACTGTCTTCAGAGTAAGCATAAAGGATATCTAACGCTACGTAACCGAAATCGTAGGTAGTCTTGAACCGATGTCCTTGTTGCACTGGTCTACCATTGCAGTACCATTCAACACGCATAGTAGGATCGTTAACAGGCGTGAGGGTAGCTTCCAGGTGTACTGGCTTGCCTTCAGATACTTCAGCGTTTTTCAACGGTTTTCCGAATTGAGGTTTCTCAGCTACAAAACTTTCGTCACGGACTACACGTTTGTATCTACTATCATCTTCGAGATACTGTATCTTTTCTAGAGCACTTTCATGTTGAGTGTCTCTAATGATAGACTCCTTGGCTGCAATGTTATAAGAAATTGTAAGTATTTTGTCTGTGAAGGATAAGTACCTAAAGGTTTACAAAGAGATATACAACAATTTAATACTCACATTGAACGTTCAGTTTAATTGAAGAAGTTGCTTGTCCTAAGTTATTGATAACCTTGCAAGTGTATTCTCCGGAGTCTTCCCCATACACCGTTAGTATGTCTAGGGCAGCAAAACCGAAATCGTACGCTGTACGATAGCGGTGGCCGCTTTGTAGGACCTTTCCATTGAAGTACCATTCCACCCGCATATTTGGATCGGGGTAGGGCTCAATTCGGCATTCATAATGAGCGCTCTGGCCCTCTACAAGTTTCGAAGGACCATTCAATTGCGTAATGAATCTTGGAGCTTGGTTGACCGCCACCTCAACGTCTTCTCTACGTGCGTAGCGCGAAGAATCTTCCAACTGTTGTATTTTCTCTAATGCACTCTCGTGCTGTGACTCTAGCTGAAGCGATGCCTTAGCTATAAAAATAATAAATTATTAGCAAAACATGCGTACTCTTGTTTACAGATTGATTCCATCTTGTCATGTTTACTTACATTGAACAAACAATGTAGATGATGTTACAGCTTCTCCTAGTTCATTTATGGCACGGCATGTATATGTGCCCGAATCCTCAGGATTGACGTATTTCATATTTAAGGCGACATAACCGAAGTCATGCATTGTTGTCAAGCGGTTTGCTAAAAATAAAATGTGTTTAATAATCGATACTTTTACACCAATTTCTAATCAATCATCATTTATCGAAGTTAAAAATACTTACAAGCTTCAATAGGTACGCCATTACGTAACCATTCGACACGAAGTTTGGGATCTCCAACAGGAATAAGCCTGGCTTCAAAGTGAGCTGCTTGGTTTTCAGCAACTCGTAAATCCTTCATTGGCATGGTAAATACTGGTGCTTGTGTTATAGATTCATCTTGTGCACTGTGTCTCTGATATCTAGAAGTATCTTCTAACTGATTAAGTCTTGGAAGAGCTCCTTCATGCTGCGATTCCAAGTATATGGATTTTCGAGAATGTACAATGGCAATTCCAGAGGTGACTGCTTCGCCAAGAGCATTGATAGCTCTGCAGGTGTATGTTCCAGAATCCTCTGGTAAACAAGACATAATATCAAGAGCAACGAAACCAAAGTTGTTGGTTTCCGTGAATCTTGAACCACTCTTCAACGGCTTGTTGTTATGATACCACTCCACTTTCATCGTAGCATCAGAAACAGGTATCAGCCTGCACTCGAAATGAGCTCTTTGGCCTTCTTTGATTTCAATATTTTTCAATGAAGTCGTAAATATTGGGGCTTGTGTTGTAATTTCATCAACGAAATCGGTCCTATGATGTTTAGATCTGTCTTCCAATACTTGAATTTGGTTTAGTCCAGCCTCATTTTGTGTGGCTCTAATTATGTCTGTTGTGCTGCGGCAAGTCAACCTACAGCTGACTTCGTCAGTGCCAGAATGGTTGACAGCTCGGCATGTATAAACACCAGTATCTTCAGCAATCAAATCAATAATGTCAAGTGCGACATATCCAAAATCATGAATGGGTCGGAATCTGTGTCCAATAGTAACAGGGTGTCCATTTTTGAACCATTCAACTTTAAGGTTGGAATCTGTTACTGGTTCAAGCTTGCACTCAAAATGAACATGGTGACCTTCCACGACATTATCAATAGACTTTGGTTTTGTAATAAAACGAGGTTTTATATTAATAGATTCATCGACTACCTCGCTTTTCTTGTAACGTGACGCATCTTCTAAATATTGAATTTTCTCTAGTCCTGATGGGTGCTGCGACTCAAATATAAGATCTTTTTTAGCAATAACTCGCAAAGCACACGATGTTACTGCTTCACCAAGTTGGTTAGTAGCTTGGCATGTGTAAACACCCGAATCCTCTGGATATACACTCAAAAGGTCGAGTGCAACATAATCAAATTCGTAAGCGGGTCTGAATCTGTGACCTGTCTTTATCGGTCTACCATTACAGAACCATTCTACTCTCATGGCCGGATCACCGACAGGTTGTAATCTACATTCCAAATGCACATTGGTCCCTTCTACAGTCTCAACATTATGTAGAGCTCTTGAAAATTGAGGAGCCTGCCTCACAGTTATATCTTCGTGTACTTGTTTGGATCTACGCGCAGCATCTTCCAGCATTTGTATTTGCTCTACAGCTTGCTCATTCTGTGTATCAGTTACAATATCTGATCGTTCAATAACACGAACCATTGCAGAAGTGTGCGCGGAACCCAAGTGGTTTACGGCCCTCACGGTATATTCTCCAGAATCAGCAGATGTTGCGTGAATAATATCAAGTGCAACAAATCCAAAGTCATAATAAGTCCTAAATCTAGAGCCAACTGTCACAGTTCTGCCATTATGGAACCACTCAACGCGCATGGTCGGGTCGCCCATGGGTTCCAATCTGCATTCTAAGTGAATATTTTTACCTTCTGATATTGGAGGAGGATCAGATAATGGCTGAACAAATACTGGCTTAGACTTGGATATTTCTTCAATTTCATACATAGGTTCCACAAACTTTGATTCTTCAATGTGCCTTGTTTTTTCATATAAACCACGGTGAATACTTGACGTATCAATGCTGGATCGTGCTAGAATAAAACAAAAAATATATTAAAATACAGTTCCAATACAATTAAAATACAATTCCATTGTTTTTTGTAAAGTTACAATAGTTGATCACAATTGTGTAACTTAGTAATATTTGTCAAAGTATACTCAGTCAAAATGCAAATATTATATAAACAAGTGACTGATATTGTTGATGTAATAATAAAAAATAATTACAAAATCTGAAGGAATTAGATCAATATGTTGAGGGTTAATTTCTAAATATTAATAATCCATGTAAATGCCTTCTGCATTCACACATAACAAACGAACGCTTTTTATTGAGTACTTACTTTCGACTGTCATAGAAGCAGTCAATTGGGCTTCTCCAGCTGCATTGCGCGCCACAACTGTATATTCTCCGGAATCATCTGCGCGGACACTGGCAATATCTAATGCTACGTAGCCAAAATCATGGTATGTCTGAATGCGATTAGCACTCTTAATTTGTTTTCCATTGAAATACCATTCCACTGACATAGTCAAGTCACTTTGCGGCTCTACTCTTGCTTCAAAGTGAGCGCCTTGCCCTTCCACTATTTTATTGGTACCTTTTAATGGTCCCAAAAATCTAGGCTTTTGTGTTACCTTCACTTCTTCTTCTGCCCGTTTTGAATATCTACTGGAATCTTCGAGATGCTGAATTTTCTCATATCCACCTGGATGTTGAGATTCCGCGATTATATCTTTCTTTGTCACAATACTTAGGTTAGCATTAGTAGCTGCCTGTCCCAGAGCATTATAAGCTCGACAAGTATAGTGACCAGCATCGTGTACAGTCACGGATTTTATTGTTAATGCGACGTATCCAAAATTAAAGAATGTAGTGATTCTTGAACTAGCTTCAACAGGACGTCCGTCTTTTAACCATTCAACTCTTAGAGTTGAATCGCCTACTGGTTCAAGGCGAGCTTCGAAATGGGCGAACCCACCTTCCTTAATATTTATTTGATCTTTAATTGGTGTTTTGAACTCTGGCCTCTGCGTACTTTCAGGGGCCTCCTGATAATACTTTTGATGTTGCTGTTGCTGATATGCTTCCAATTGCTCAGTCTTTTCAATGTATCGTCGTTGTTCTGGTATGCCAAGATCTGCAGTAACTGTACTCCGGGCAGCTACTCTGATCGAAGCGGTACTAATAGCTTCGCCTAACTTATTTACAGCTCTCACTGTGTACGAACCTGCATCTTCAGCCCGTAGGTGCATGATGTTAAGGGAGACGTAACCGAAGTTGAAGATTGACGTGATTCGCGAGCTAGCTGTAATGGCTCTTCCATCTTTGTACCACTCTACTCTCATCGTAGGATCACTGACCGGAGTAAGTTGAGCTTCGAAATGAGCATTCCTGCCTTCTTGTAACTCACCAAGCTCTTGCAGCGGCCTTATGAATTGAGGCCTCTGTGAAATCTGTTCTTCAATTGATTCTTGGTGTTGATATCTAGAATAATCCTCCAACTGTTGAATATACTGCAAACTCTCTGGATGTTGGCTCGTCCTTTCGATGGTTGCTCTTGGAGTTACTTGCAACATAGCCTTAGTTTCTGCAACACCTGTTGCACTTATAGCTCGGCAAGTGTATTCTCCACTGTCTTGAATATTAAGACTGAGCATATCGAGAGAAATATATCCAAAGCGGAATATAGATGTGAACCTAGAACCTGCAAAATGAAAATTTATTATATTTAACATACTTGAAAATAAAACCACTAGACATTTAATTTTGTAGTTACTTACTGGCTTCGATACTTTGTCCGTTTCTCAACCACTCAATTTTCATCGTTGGGTCGCCAACTGGTTCTATCCTCGTTTCAAAGTGTATTTTGCCACCCTCCATCTGTGAAATACTCTTGAGTGGCACAATAAACTGCGGTGGAGGATAAACTCGATCTTCCTCACCTGGAGGAATGTATGGTCTTGCCCTTTCCACGTGCCTTAAGTATATGATTTCTGGTCCAGGAGCAGGCCTATAAAATAAAATATGTAAATAAACAGATACTTCAAACTCACGTATAAAACTCAGGAAATTTCGTGATATTACTTACTCTGGCTCGATAATCTTTGTAGGCCGGGGCAAGTGCAGACGCTTTTGCTCAGGCGGAGGCTCTTTTGGTACTTCGACGTAGAGCCTTGCCCGAGTAGCGGTGGAGCCTGCGACGTTCTGGGCTGTGCACTGATACCATGCCGCATCCGACGCCTTGGCTCGCGGAATGTCCAGCGTCGAGGCCCCACCATCGGTATTAATTCGTAACTCTGGATTGGGTATTATCGGAACGCCGTCCTTCTGCCATGTGATCCGTGGTGTAGGTGTGCCAACTGCGCGTGCATTCAAAATAACAGGTTCCCCTTCGCGTACGCTCAGGGTACTGAATCGTTCAACAAATTTAGGAGCAACTACTTGCTCCTTTTCGATGACGTTTAATCTGCACTGGAAAGATGTTTCACCAGTCTTGTTGCGAGCAACACATGTGACTACACCACTGTCACTAAGTTCGACGTTTGTAATCATAAGTGCATGATTACCTGATTCGTTTACTAATATCTTATGATTATAATCGTCTAGAATGTGTCTATCGTTAATGAACCACGTGACTTCTGGGTAAGGTCTGCCAGTGACGCGGCAATCGAATCGCGTCATTTTGCCCTCCGTGACATCGCGGTCTTGGCAGACTCTTACAAATTGCGGAGCGAGAGCTTTCTCACTTATTTCTACTCTTTCTTCAATTCCTGTTTGTTGAGTGTCCATGATATACTGTGATCGTTGATCTTGCGCATAAGTCGCTTGTGGAGATTCAACGGCGAGGTATGCAGATGTAACAATGCATCCATTGGGATTTTCAGCCAATAAAGTGTAATGGCCAGAGTCAGACTTTTGTGTGTTTCTTACCCTAAGAGTAGTTTGATTATGCGTAGTAACAATTTCATTTTTGCTGGTATTTACTAGTCGCTGACCGTTCTTGAACCAAGTCACTCTCGGCCGCGGGTTACCAGATAGCTGTACCTGAAACTGGGCATCAGCGCCCTCCTGAAGCTTGGAATTCCTTGGTTTTTGTGCAATTTTGGGTGGTGTCACAGGTCCAAGCGTTTTATCAATCTCAGTACTGATATGAATGTCACTTTCATTGACATATCTCTTAGTAATAGTTTCCCTGAATTGAACTTCTCGCAAAAGTCTGTACTCAAAGGTGTCTACTTTGAAATCTTCTATGGATGAATAGTCGGTGCCGTTGGTGTATGCGACTTTTTGTGTTTGTCTGGACTGTTCTGTGGAGTACCCCTGTGTACCGTAGGATTTGTGCTCCACGCTCTCGCTGACATGTCGATAGCTTTGTTGCTGCGAGGACTGCTGCGCAGGCACCGGGACGCCTTCCGGCTGGATGTATACGGAGCAAATGGCCTCTCCATATTGATTGCGGGCCGTGCATGTGTATTCACCCTCATCGCCCGGGCCTATCTGCTTAATTAATAAGGACACGTCACCAGTTTGTTCATTGTAGCTCATACTGTACTTGTTGCACTCTACTAGTGGGGCTTTCTTTCTTGTCCACGATACAACGGGGGTAGGATTGCCTCTAAGTTTTCCTTCGAATTTTGCATTTCCACCTTGAGCAAATCTCGCATTTTTAAAGATTTGCTCAAAGATTGGAGGGGAAGGTTCGCCGGGCCTGCCTGAAGTGACAGGCAAGCGGTCGCCAGCAGATTCAACTGCAACAAAATAAAAATATATGATAAACACCATTATCATCGAGTTAAGAAATAAAATGTTACTATGTAGCTGGGGATTTAATGTTCCATTAGTTATGTAGAAGCAGTATTTTTGTTTAAAACGTATATACAAAGATAAGTTAGCCGGGCTTATGTTAGCTGAGGCGCAATATTGCACACCCTCTATCGCCAATGATCAATATTGTTAGATAATTTGACGAAATACTGCCATTTACGTGGCGCGTTAGGACGAACTCGAAATTCGCTCAGCTAATAAATATTTCATTATCCATATTTGACCTGAGAATAGCACCCTGGACTTTATTTTCCGCACAGTGGCATAGCAGAGCTTACTCAATAAAATATTTAAAATTTACGTGACGCAAAGAGCAGAAGCACACTGTTAATAATTAACAGTGTGCTTCTGCTCTTTGTTTTTGAGTACCTATTTAAAAACAGCTGATTTCTGTTGTATGATATAAATTTGCTATCCATTAAATTATTAAGTAGATACGATAATACAGAAAACTGATTTTCACCAATGGGTAGTAGTACTTTTATAAAAAATATTATTTTGTTTACGATAAACGATACAGTATTTTTTTTATTCCGAAACCGTATTGAGATAGAATAATCTAAAGGCCAATTCCCTTACTTAAAAACGTTCAAAATCTACTCACAATCTTATCTCAGCGACAATCAAAGCCAAAAAGTTGTCAATAATTTACGGATTTAGAGGTATTTTTGACAGATTGAGACTGATTAGACTGTGTATGTTCTTAAAATTACGAGAATTGTCGCTCTGGTGTCCTGTGAAAGCTACTAATAGTAAAGTATAAAATAGTCTACTGTTTTTAAATTATCATTAAATAGCAATCGACTGGAATCGCTTATTTTACTTCAAGTTTTTAGCATATCTAACCTAACCTGTAAGAAACCACGGAATTCAGATGTCAACAAAACGTTACTATGAAAATATTGCTGTTATGTAATGTGCGAGTACGGTAGATATTTGTTGTCCTAATACCTATATGGTGCGCTATTTTTGACTCTAAAAGTTGTCCATGTTCGTAAATAGTCGTGTGATAAATATCAAAAGTTCCTGGAACGTGCGTGCGTTGGTATTCCAGCTCTGTTCGGATTTGGATGCGCATGAGTCACGGGAGTGACGAGGCGGGCGAGCTCTTTTCGCGCGTCTATTTTAGTATGCACCACTCGGATCTTGTTACGATCGCCATTTTGGTGGACTCTTTCGCTTTCCTACATATTCCAAATATCATTTAAATTAGAAATAAATGTTATGTGTGTATGGATTTGATATGTAATATGTTTTATTAAAAAATGCTCTACATTAGCTGTATATCTGTTTACAGACGTCGTCGTGCTCACAAAAGAACAGTTAGGAATGGAGAGTGGTCCGATGAAGTCACAGGATCAAGGACCGGTTCTGCTGGTGTAATGTCAAGCAGGCATCGGTCGCAAAACTTGTTCGCATTTTATGTAGGTACCTACATAGGCACATAAAATATGTGTACCTACTTTAAACGAGAGACCTGTACCTATATACTAATATTAAAATCTAGGAATGTACCAGCCTTCTTAGGTGTGTAGTGAGTTGCCCGAGTACAAATAAAAGTATGTCTATTTTAATTCACATAAATCCTACGAGAACCTACCTAGGTAATAACAAGAACCCATAGTAAAAAGATGGCTCCCATATGTTTATAATGACATCGTTTACACAAGGCAAACATTCAAGGTTTGCTTTTTAGGTCAAGGTCATATGGTACCATAACATATAAATTCACTTGAAGAATTCTACAATAAGATGTAATACTCGTATTGTCCGTTATTCTCACTTAATAGGGACATGTAAGACAAGTATGTCGCAAATTTTTGCCTAGTGGGTTTTCCGAGAACTTTCCAACATTATTGTGTAGGTGTAACTAAAGATGTTTTCGTATCTAGATAATAACTATCGTGTTCAGGTCCCGAATTGGCAATCCACCAAATACGACAGCATCGCGCCGAAGCATAATAGTTATGAAATAACGTTGTAAATCGCTCGCATTCAATGTTCGCAGCTGTGCAATCTTTAGAACCTTATGTAATTATTGTATTATGTAAGCAGGTATACATACCTACGTGCCACATAGGAAGCAATACGTTGCAATTGTTTCGTTATACATTAATCGATTTTCAACTATTCATCATAAATACCTAAGTACTTACATCATTTAGATTACAGAGACAAAGTAGAAATCGTATTTTATTACAAACGTTTTTCGAATTTACAAAAATTACCGGCTCAACCCTACGAAATTGAGTGCATAGGTGTAAAACCGCAGAGCGTACCGGACCACCAACTGAACATATTGGTTGCATTCGTTTGTTCCCATGTGCGATTCAGTTTCTGCCTCTACGGACACGTTAAGAACACATTGCGGAAAGAGAATTCTGTGGATAGTTACAGTCAAGATAATTAATTGTTAAGCAAATTGACACCCTACGTCAATTTACCGTACTATAACCACCTCATATAACTGTCAAAGAATGAAAGTTGTGATTTGAATATACAGAGGTACCTACATAATCTTTTGGCTTGAATGATATTGACAAGGAGGCATTCTTGGTAAATATTTTAACAGTTGTCTTGAATGAACGTTTCAAGGTAATATTGTATTGTTACATTGACACGACCGAAAGCCCCGGCGCAAACCCGCCCGCAGTCGGACCACAGCCAAACCTGACCCAGTCCGCGCCATATGGTCACTGGCCCTCATTATGAATCATACACTCGAGCAATACGAAACGTAGGATTTTAATTTGGTTTATAAACTTACACGTGCCTTTCTAGAAACCCATTGGTTATAAATATAATAATTTATAGGTATGTTATTATTTATTTATTTATAGTTAATTAAAACGGTACAATACCAATTACTTCAATTAACATAGAAAGAAAGTAGTAGTTTATCATAGTTATGATAAACAATGTGGAGATGACAATAAGACAATAAATGTAAATACTGGCAATACACACACATAGAAGTATTTAGGAACTATTTATCAAATAAATCCTAACATTAAAAAAAAAAGGTTTTTTTCTAAATAATGTAATAGTAGTGATGATCCGAGAATGGATTTTGCCAATCTTTGACTAGCTATATAGTAACTAAACTATTGGATATATTTGAGTGAATTTTGGATGGACATTGGGAAGGTTTCTACCTTGTATATAGTCTCAGATCTACACATTAATCTACGCACTAAACGTGATGTTCCACAATCATTTGCAGTTACATAATGCTTTATTTATGTACTACATATCGTAACCTATAGTCGTCAGAAACAATCACCGTAGCTGACATAGACATGGGACTGATTGATGGACTATGGGTCTATAGCGCAAGTCTAAATGCATTTTCGACTTTGTAGCCACAAATTTGGATTAACTAAATGCGATTCATTTAACGACAATGTAATTTATTTATTTCGAGTTGACCTTTCTGCGATGATTTAACCCACTTTATTGTAATAAACTGAACGGAATTATATGGGAGGCTGAGATATTTAAAGCTGAAGCAGTACTATAAGATTTGATCATTCATCAATTTTAAGGTATGCATAAATATCTTTTTCTCCTAGATAGATCTAGTCTCATATTTGTATAGAAGTTATAAGATATATGAAGGTATCTGAGAACACATCAAATTGTGATTTGGAGGTAATTATTTCACACTTTTGCTTGATAGTTTATCTACAAGAAAATAACTTTTGATTTTTCCGGAAAATACTTATCTACGTATTTACTTTACACAAACGACTGCACATGCTTTACTTGCGAACAAATTATTTCTCCTCATATCTTGTCTATTAATACTAGACCATCTCCGCTTCCATTTTTTGCGTGTATTAATAATTCAACCTTTTTTAAATTTCATGTTTTTCTTATTGCTATCTCGGGCAACGATCAAAGTTATTATGGTCGATATAATTGCCAGCCCCGCTACTTGCCGCGCGTAAAAGAAATTGCGGACCGCTTCTTAATACCAATTAATTTAATCATTTTTATTTATACTTCTTGCTTGCCTTGTAAGTGGCCTTTTTAAACGCCCTGTTTTAATGATCGTTTGTACGGTGGACAATAATTTATTAAAATGAGGGTATTTAATTTTAAACGGCGTGTATGTATAACCTTTGTGCCTTAGTAAAGCTATTTAGTATCAATCTTCAATAAACTGCCAATCAACTAAACCTAGTCAACCACAGGTCACAATCAAACGCGTGTCAAGTAATTTGATTGGTTGTTAATGTTCCAGTCAGCCAAACACAATAGCATGAGTTTGACAGCCAGTGTTAGCAAATTTTTACGTTAATTGGTCTTGCAGGTACCGAATCTTAGCGTATCAAAGTCATCGACAGACCGTCGTAACAAGCAGTTAGTACCGAACTTTTTTTTTACTTTCTTTATAAATACAATATATTTAAATCATTGTTATCATTTAAGTACATAATAAGATACTTATTTACTTAAATAGGTAGGTGGTATCTTTAGCTCAAGAAGACAGTCTATAATATCTACCCTCTTCCCAACTATGTTGGTGTCGGCTTCCAGTCTAGCTGAGTACCAGAAGGGTTAATAATTATTGCCATCTTAAACTTATTAAAATGATAATAATGATTCGATACTTATCGATAATAATTCTTGTAGATACTTATCGTCGATTTTATCACGGCATTTAAGATTTGTTTTCACCTTTAATAACTCTAATTAAGGAAGTTGGTCGTTACCATTAGTCTAATGAATGAAGCACAAAAACAAGTCAATTATGTGTTTATACGTACATACGTACTAAAAATGTTCTATCATCATAATCGGCTTTTAACGTTAAAGTTGTCAAAAAATAAAAGGCCCATTTTGGCGTTTGAGAATGCGTTCTTTACACCTGTCAGTTTCATACAAACGAATACGTGTTTTGCGAATTTGATCTTTATTAACTACTAGAACTGTCAATATCAAAATGGGCCTTTTATTTTTTGACAACTTTATTAGAAAACGCTCGTTTAGAGCTAGCTAAGTTATTATAGCTTTTATTCGACACCATTATAGCTTTTATTTTTATAAGCTCAATTTTCCATGAATAAAACTGCTGATTTCCTTTTAATTCTTGTATTTATTTTTCCATTTTTTCATCTAACGTCTTTACGATCTTTTACTATACATCTACATTTTTGAACATTCTTCCACTATCTCTTCCACTCCTTGACTACTTCGTACATTCATCTCTGTCACTCGTTTATGCTTTACATCTGTCATTCATCTTTACGTCAGAATTCACTATCCTTTCATAACGTTCCGTTTCTACAGCTGTTTGATTAGTTCCATAAATTGCGGCGTAATTGAATACAATTAAAAGTCGAAGTATAAGCCTTTTTAGTAGCATGAACTGGAACTAAAAATCAATGAAACAGCCTGGAAAACGCCAACTTATCCCATTTTTTTTATTTTAATGTGAAAAGGAATTATTATATTATCTCTATTGAAAGAAAACTTGAACCACTAACACTACTTGAACTTTTTGAAGAAAACTTGTTGACCCACTTACGACCACTACTCACATAATTAAGTAAAATGTTACAAGACAATCAATCGCAAGAAATGGTGACAATTAATTGAAAATACGACAGTTTCTGATTATTCTTTGAAACTTTCTAAGAATACGTGTTTAAGAAACATGCTAACGTGATGAAAAACACGTAGAAAAGCGATCCGATTTTTAAATTTGGAGATTTTGCAAATGTTGTGTTCAGTACGTAATTTATTTATTTATTCATAAGGCAACTACAAGACGCCGCCGGGGCTGCGGGTTGTTCGAAAGAGATACCGTGGCCCCTGGCACAGGCAACTGAAGGAACACGGGTGGGTTTTAGTCAGTAAAAGTCTGACACTCCCTTCTGCTCCGTCCAGAGCGGGAGGAGTCATTTGATGATTTCCCACCCGGAAAAAAAAAAAAAAGGCAACTACAAGACCAAGACCCCGTAGAAGATGGCGGCACGAGCTGGACGAATGAAACGACCAGGGGTCCACATTAGCCCTGGATCGAAAGAGCTGGAAGTCAAGGGAAGAAGCCTTTGCCCAGCAGGGGGATGATGGAGGCTAACAGTAAGGCAACTACAATTGCCGAAACTGAACATTAGAAGTCATTATCATCATTCTCCTGCCCTTAGAAGTGATAATATTAAATTAAAGAACTTTATAATTTCTTTTAAATTAAAAATTAAATCAAGAGAGAAAATTAAAAAAATATTATTATAAAAATTAAAAAATAATTATTATAATTTATTATAAAATCATGTTGAGGTGTTTCATTGGGAAATTAATTAATTATATTGTTTGCACTTGCAAACCGCTACATACCAATTCATTATCAATCGTAATTAAATTAATGTGTACCTATTAAGCTTAATCTGGGATTTAAATTTAAATTAATGTGTTGCATACAGATAATGAATACAGTTATTAGATATTCAAATCTCGTCTAATTTTGGCAGCCTTATGTTAATTGTTAAACAAGTTTAAATAGTTGCGTGCCGAAAAAGAGGCACCATTCGATAGAAAAGTCATAGAAAATGAAATCTCTCTACCTATCCCAAGAATGGTGTAACCTCATTGTTATCATTTCTAGCGTTATGATCACTAACGTCTGTATTCACAAATAATACTTGTATAAGCAAAGAAGCAATACTATGCAAAGTATGGCATTTCTCAATGCGTTCCAAATGACAAGCCTTTTAATTCAGAAACATTAAGGGACGCATAGTGCCGATCGCCACTCAAGTATTGTCTATGAATAGGTTTTTGGAGCCCTATGCGTCCGTGCGTACTGTGAGACCCCATAATGTTTGTGAATACGGGTGGTATAAGTGTAGGACCAACGCACCGGCCGGCGCCGGCGCCGGCGCTGCGGTCGGTTATTGTGCTTAACGAGACGGAATAACTTGGATCGTGGTGACCCCGGCCCGCGAGCCAAGTCACGCTTAAACTTACATATATGACGTGCATATCACAAAAAATGTATTGGAACTTCGAACGAGCTTGCTTTTTCGAACAAAAGACATACCTAATCAAATATTTCAAATACTTTTGGTGTAGGCCACTTCACACTCTATTCTGTTCAATTTAGAAGCGCTTTAGTAGAATAAAGCCGGTAGTTAAAGTGTAGCTAGCTGTATGTTTAAAGGTATACAAGCTGCATAACATTCAAAGTATTGAATAAATTTATTACTTTCTTGGCTTACAAGGTTTATCCCTTTTAACTCTGCATAAACTGCATTACTTTTATACCTGCAATCTTATTTTCTTTCCGTTATTAAAGATGTTCTTTCTCTTCATTTTCCCATGCAATTTATATTCTTAAACGTTGAAAGCTCTGAGCTTCTTCTTAAGGAATTTATGCAATGTTACGCTGCTCAAAGAATACAAATCTTTGCATTATACTGTACTATGGCTAATGCAATATTCAAGTTTGTTTAAAGAGTGTTAGTGGTACAATCATAATTCATCTTTAAAAGGAGAAAGCGAAGCCTGTCGTTATGCACGACCATACAGCCAGGGGATATATGAAATTACCACTTATTTAGGAGACATAATCGTATTAGAACTATTGTGATTTTTTACATTTGCTTAAGTGTAGGTACCTACCTACCTCTATACCTACCCAAAAAGATAAATATAAAATGTTTATAAAAAGGTTTTTCTACTATTTGTGCGTTAAAAAGAACGTAATTCAAATTTATTGACTGTCGCAATTACCGCTATAGAATGGAGAGAAAATGCCACAAAGCTCATCTATTAATAAATCAGTGAACAAACTTATCGTCTAGGTACAGTAGTTATTAAAAGCTTTTCTCGATACCTTTTGATCGTCAGATCATGATTGATGACCTAAGTTTCAGTTTGACAGTGCTTCTGAAACGTTATTCTTTCGAGAATCGAGTGAGCCTCGATTCTGTTTTTTATAATTATTTTGTTCACAGATGAGTTCTGTGAACAAAATTCTTGACCACTCTTATTCATCCCACTGTATGTGTTCACGAGCGTATCGCAGTCTCGGTACTCGATGCTCTCTCTCCAGTTTGGGGCCACTCGCTGGTCTTTGGGGTTTCAGATTTGCTTCAGCAAGTCTTCTTCTCACTGTACTGTCACTAATGTAGTCCCTTCGAGTCTGAAGAAGCTGTTGCTAGACTTCAACTGTATTAAGGTGGCGATTTCTCAACACAGTGGAAAGAATATAACAGTCTTCTCGGGCACTAGTACACCTGGGTCTACAATAACAAGGTCTCCTCAGATGGTTTCAGTCTCTTCGTACCTTCGCTTCACATTCTGGACCGTTCGTAACGTCACACCCACCGTTCTTGCAGTACGAAGCATACTGATGCCTAGTTCCGGAAAACTCATGATCCCAGCACATTCTTCAGGTGAAAGAGACATGACAAATAAAATTTATGTCCTGTTGTCTTACTTAGCTTTTGTAACAAGGCTCAGCGATTAGGAAAACTTTTAAAACAGAAACAAAAAAATCAATGGTAAAATTGTAATTCGAAAAGGATTATTTTTGCTTTTAAAGCTTTTTTCAGCCATTTCTTAAAATAAGGTTCACGACTATGAATTTTTTATATACAAAATGAAACTCTTTTTCGATCCCTTTTTATTTCGAAAGTATATCTTGTGTACTTAAAAAGTTATTCCAATTTTAAAAGTGTGATACTTACTTTTGCAGGCCAGTGTACTCGTAACTCGTTGTAGTATTACTAATTAGCTTTCAAAATGCATATTATCTTCCGATTTATACACATGTTTACAATGTTATTAGATATTACTTATTAATCACTGGAGAATCGTCAGTTAGGTATTTTCTATTTCATTCATTACCATATTTTACGATACCATAATATTATTACTTGCATAGGCTACAGCAATAGCGATTTCATTAGCTTTTCTGTGAAAGTTTAATTATTTTATTGAAGTATTATTTTTGTAGAGCGCGTGATGTATAGACGAGTAATATTATGACTATTATTAATTAATAGGAACTAAAGATATCTATTTCAATCTTTATTTTCACCTGCACCTTATACTTCGTTGTTGTCACTTTTCCTGAAACTGAATTACACTTCTGATGAAAGGCGAAGTGTCTACAGGCGGCCTCGTGAGCGATACCTTCAAAACTACTTCTCAGAAAAAGTCCAGTACGGTGGAGGCAGTATACATGTATGGGCTGGCATATCTTCAGAAGGTCGCACAGAGTTAGTGGCCATAGAAAATGGCACTCTGACTGGGGAAAGATATGCCCAAGAGATTCTCAACGAGTATGCAGGGCCGTATGTAGCAAATATGGGTGTTGGATCGATGCTGATGCATGATAATGCTCGGCCGCACACGGCTCAGGTCGTGCAAGAGTATATATAGGAGGTTGGTATCAGCGTGATGGCTTGGCCATCAAGAAGTCCTGATCTCAACCCGATTGAGCACGCCTGGGATGAGCTAGAGCTAGGGAGGCTAGTCAGAAGCCGCAGACCACCACCTATCACCCTCAGGGCACTAAAACAGGCCCTGATTGAAAAATGGGAGAATATTCCCCAACATCGGCTCCGAAACCTCGTGTTCAGTATGCCAAACCGGCTCGAAGATAAAAATGGCTATTTTCATTGTTTTTTTTTTTTTTAAGTTTAAAATGTTACTAATGTATAGTTCACTAGTTTCAAAGAAAGCTGATAAAAATTGCTATAAAACGTTTTTTTTTATTTTAAATCTCTGACTTTATAGTTTAAAACTTTGAAATTTTAAAAGTATAGTACTTAGTTTTGCAGGCCAGTGTATTTTGCACTATTTATGTTTCAAGTCAAGAGAAAAAGCTGCAACTATGTTAGCATCACATGGTTATTTGAACCGCCGGCAACTATTATAATTATGATGATAAGAAACTTAACGCACCGAGTTTTTCTATAAGCAAATCTTTATGGCTCGGAGCGAAAGTAGCCTCGACTGCTACGTTTTTAACTGTTCACTCAGATAATAAATTTGGAGATAAGAGCGGTAAAAGTAAGTGCGCTACGAGCAGTAAGTGTTGTCTCGTCCGTTTTAATGTTACATATTATTTGCGAACGCTGAACTCGACACAGACCATGATTTCATTATCTCCAATGAGGGTTGTGGTGTTGTGTGTGACTGGAGCTTTCGAATAGTTTACGAATCGTGGCTTATCTGCGTGTCAGCTAACATCCGTGCCTTCGTTAGTAAGAAAATTCACGCCATATCATACTATGTATGAAGTGATCGCATTGTATTAAACAATGACCATTTGAGCAAGAAGTGTTTTCTAATGCTTTGTTAGTGAATCAGCTGTTCAAAGAAGTGTTCGTCGTGAATAATTTCTTATCGACTTTTGTTCCCAGCTCTGAGAGTCAGCGTGGTCGAAAGTTTTAACTTGCGCTTTCGTTGTGAAATTTAAATCACTATACCGCTCGCGGGATGGAAATTGAAGACATCGATCCATGCAAATATTATTTTCTCATTAACGTTGGAAATTTTTCTCGTGATGTTTCAAGATATGTTGTCTAAATAATTTCTTGTAGATATGTAAATATGTGTATGGATGCATTTAATGTCATTCCTAGATTGATAGCTATGGAAGAAAGTATGCTTTATTTATTACTCATCTTTTGTTTTTATAAATAATGTTGTTGTTACCTATCTTTAAAATGTCTCAACTCAGTGTGCTTAGTGAAGGTACCTAATTGTTTTAGTTGCGTATATATTGGTTTCTCGTGGAGTGGCGAGCAGTGAGCAGCCGGCAGCACCAGGCACCGCGACGCGCTACAGTTAACATGTTACGTTATAATGGCTAGTGAGCACGTTCTAGCTACGCGCTAGACGGAGCACGCCAGCACACCAACACATCGAGATGATCATCTAGCTGTGGCGCCGACCGTTGGCCGAGACGCGCTCTTTTATAATTCCATTCTACTGAACTAGGATGTACCGAACTACGTCTACAACGCATACCCGTTACATTTTTTATTCTCGTTAAAGCAACGTCACATTGATACATCATGTTAACATACTTTTGAATGAAATAGTCGATTGCATCCATTCAGCCGTCACATTCATACTACTGCTTGTTCAATTGTAAAAAGTGAACGTGATTCGCGAACAGATAGGTATTTAATGCCGTTTCTATTGAACGTGTCGGTCGCGAAGAAAGAGTGAAAACGTCGCTTGATGGCATTTTACCGGCGTTTTTCACGTCATACTCTAATGACGCTATTATTCTACAGTTCTCAGTCGTACGTCGAAATAGAAAACCGATAATTAAAGCGATCGGAGCAAAAACTTGCAATGCCACGCCCTGTTACATCTGCTGCACTCATATAGTATGGACTTATTATGGGTCGAGGAGACTCGCTTACCTACTTCACTTTTTATTGATACGTTACCTCGAGCTTTAAATTATATTGCCCACATTCATATTATCAATATAATTTTATCGATATTGTAAATGAATGAATGTATTCATTAGCGGAATAAAGTTATCTCAAACCTCATATTTTAATGTAGGTAAGGTTTCTTTTCACGTGAACGTTTGTTTACATTGTAGCTCTGAGTGTGAAAATACGATTACTGGCTGGAATTTAAGTTACTTGTACGTACTAATAGAGATTATACCGCTCTATCACTATGACTTGATTTATGATTATTTACTTTTGGAAAGCTTTTGACATATTTTTTATGGTGCTACCAATTAGTGCGAGCAGTGCATGTTGATCGATTGATTGTAGTGATATTATACAACGTGGTATTCATGAAGTATTTCACCTGCGAGCCTGTGAGTCACGCAAGTGTCTCGCTGATAGCGTGTGTATACCTACCCACTGTTACAGTTTTACATAATTTAATGCTAAACGCGGCGTTCAGTTTGAACAACTGCCGATGATGTGTCTCCTCGTTACTACGTCAATTACGATTAACTCGCATTGCATACAACGATATATATTTCATAAAAAAAACATGTTTTCCACTTTGTATCTAAACTGATTATTAAAATCTGCTGAAATTCCCCGAACTAGAAAAAATAGAATTCTTGCGATGATGCCAAATCTCGAAGCAAAGATACAAAGAACTACCGATAAAACGCGCGATAAAAAAAAATGTTAAGCTGTAAGGCGGTAATCAAATTTCAAAATGAGCTGTTTTCATTTTATTTCTGGAAGACTCGAAATATTGTGCAACTTTAACATCCCGCAGCTTATGTGTCACGTCAACACTATGTTTATCTCGATCTAATTTAACTTCTTTATACAACAAATATATCGGATAATTTTACAGTCTACCATGCAAACTTCATTTTAAAAATACAGTGTTAGAGTCAATCAATATTGTTTGATTGCTGAGGTTTAGTATACCATGTAAGTGGTTACTTCGTGTAAATATATTTGTTTAACTTAAGTTAGACGTTGAAGCATTCATGTTGGGTAAAAAATAATCCTTGAATGGAAACATATTTGTTCAGATTCCATATAAGGATAAGTCTTTGCGCCTTATAAGTAAACAAGTTCTTAATGCTAAAACAAGTTCGCGGTGCAACCTTAATGGAGGGACGAGCGAACTCACGTCGCGATTACAACGATCTGGTGCCCATTTAAGATTTAAATATTGCATAAAATAATTGCTTCGGGGTCGTAGCAGCGACCAAATTACGACTGAACAGCTGTGAGTTCACTTGTCATCCTTCATGTTTATATTATAGGCAATTCGCTGCATTTTCATTTCACATAGGGCTGAGATAGGAAAAACATTTTACAGATGGTAGTTGTTTTGGACATACAAATGAAACATAAATAGGTCATGTCGGGGCGCCGAGGCTCCCGACCGGCAGGGCGTCACGCGAGGCGACCCGATTGCGAGTGTCTTTAGTTTCTTCCTGGTGCGTAACTTTATTTGTGCATAGCGCTTTTCCACCGCGAGCGAGATAGTGCGGCTATTCTGGGGCGCGCGCGTGGGCGCAGCGCGCAGCCTCGCGCCCGCCGCCACTCCGCGGTATAAACAATTATGTGATGAATTTCAGGATCATGATACATCAAAATAATATTCGCATTAGCAGTGATTATTATAATTATAAATTGGTTAGATTTATTTAAGCTAAGTACAGTGCCATGAGTATGGTATTGTGTGTACACAGATATTGAGTGACATGGGTAGATAGCACAGTGGACCCACCTTGCTGCGAGAGCATCTGGCGCGTGTAGTGGTGCTGCTCGGTGCGCTGCTGCACCACTTGCTCGCGCCGTTCGGAGCGCTGTTCGGAGCGCTGCTCGGAGCGCTGCTCCGACCACCTCGACTGCTTCTCCATTTTGCCGCCACTGCAGCACAACGCACAAAAAACTCTCACTCGACGCTTCTAGTCCTTATCGTAAAACAATCCTCGTTTCGGCGCTCGTGTATTAAGAAATAAATACGCCACTGCGAAAAACTTATACTAGTACACGGGTTCATTTAGCAGAAGTCAAGTCATTATAACCCAAGTCCAACAACCAAGACGTCGGTCGATTGCGAATAGTTAGCGGATAGTGCGGAGTGCGAGAAGCGCGCGCTGCGCCGGCGGCGCTGCGAGGGCGGTGCGGGGGGCGTGCGACCGAAATACGACGGGTTATTTCGAGCCGAGCGCACTCCCGCATGCCTCCTCCACGCGCCCCACTCCCGCGCATGCCGCTGCCGCCGTCGGGCCCCCCTCACACCCGCACATTTTGCATTGCTATACAACCTTACAAAACAATGCACTCTCCCAACAACACACAACATAATAATATCTAAGAAAGTTACAGCCCAGAATGTCTTGTTACGACATGGCAATACCGTCCTGATGTCAAAGTTCAGTGCGATGGGTGTTGCTCCAGGGCGTCTACGGCTTCTTGTTCATTTTTTTTTGCAGTAGTGACAGTACTTTGTCATATTAGAATTGTACGAGTCACTTCCATATCACACTCGCATAGGTGTAACCCAAAGTTTGATGGTTGTTCCCTTCTTTTTATTTTGTCGGTCCATGACTACGATAAAGATAACGTTAAGAATGAGATGATTGATGCTCTTGCTCCTCATCTACATTAACAAATCTGCAACATACTGAAAGTCAACAACTACAGTATGAAGCACCAGCAGGTACTGGAAGTTCCTAGATGTCATACTGCATACTTAGCTACCCTATACCTCAGTCGTCAAACATTAGCTCTAACATTTACAATTAACACTTCACTAGTTCAATGGCTGAGCGATGACATCTACGCGTGTCACAGGTTCGATTCTCGCACGGAACATATTGGCCAAAAGATAGTGCTATTTAAGGTTTCAGCTAGTTTTTTTTGCATAAGACTGATCAAAAATGGATGGCTGAGAGGTGAGAGGAATTTACCAATTAGACCAATTAAAGAAGATATGGATGGATAGTGAGAAAGATGATAATGGCGCCAATTCCCTTGTTCACAAACTAAACTAAATTTAAGTTCAGTGCATCATTTTCTTTCTATTTCATTATGAAAAGGACAGATAAATATTAATTTAGTCTTGTCAAATTAGGACACTCCATAGACATTTTAGACGTGATTAAAAACATGGCTATTAAAAATACGTCAATTTACGTCAGGCGCTGACTAATTTAACAGGACTAAACTAATATTTATCTTCTGTCCTTTTCTTAATGAAATACACACATCAACACCGTCTAGGGATATTTTGTATAAAGTTATTAAACTCAAAAAATACTGGCCAGTTTTAAATTCATTTGAAGAAAGCTTATTTTGTAAACCTTTTTGAACGATTCTAAATGTGAATTTGAAAAAATAAATTAAAAACAAAAGACTTACGCGGCATAATGGTAGCGAAGTCCGAAGGTTTTATTTACCTACAGTAGTTTTTGGCTGTTTTTTTGTGTCAAATTTAAGTTTTATAACAAGTTATCGGTTAATTTCGAATTAATGTTATTGTGTGCATCATGCAGCGGCGCCATTTAACGAGAGAGGAAATGTTAAGGACAGTAGGCATGCTCCAAACTGGGGCTACTCAACGGAGTATTGCTGAGGAGATTGGAACAAGACAAAACGTGATATCAAGGTTATGGTTACGTTATCGTGCTACTGGTGATGTGGCTGAAAGACACCCAGGCGGGAAGCGTATAACCACTCAACGACAAGACTGATTTTTGCTAGTTGCCGCGAGAAGACAACCAAATGTTACGGCCATGCAGTTGGTTCAGAGGCTCCAGTCAGAGCACCAGTTGCTTGTGAGTGACCAAACTGTGAGGAGAAGGCTGCATGAAGCTAACCTTCATGCTCGCAGACCGCTTCGTACTCCAGCACTACGCCGAGGAAATCGTGGACGACGACTAGAGTGGGCTCGTGAACATTTGCTCTGGGAAGATAACCAGTGGTCTGTAGTGCTGTTTACCGATGAGTCCCGGTTCGGTTTCCATCCCGATACACGTAGAGTACGTGTTTGGCGAGTTCCTGGTCGTGAGAGCCGTCTGCAACATCCTCAGGAAGTCTATTCATACCACGGCGGGACAATTATGATGGTTTGGGCGGGAATTCGTGTTGGTGTAAGAACCGACCTCGTTTGGATCAGAAACACCATGACGGCTGAAAAATACAGTAACCAGATGCTAGTACCAATAATCTACCCCCATCGACCACAAATGGGCCAAGAATTCACGCTCATGCACGATAACGCCCGTCCGCACACAGCGAGAGTGGTGACGAGCGAGTTGCAGGAGCACAACGTATCGGTCTTAGGCTGGCCCGCTCAATCGCCTGACCTAAACCCGATAGAACACGCGTGGGACATGCTCCAAAGAAGGGCTTTGAGGAATTTCCTGCAAACATTGCGACAGAAGAGCAACTTTTTTTGCATCTTAGCCGGACTTGGGACAATATACCGCAGCAAGACTTGGATAACTTAATCCAAAGCATGAAAAACCGTTGCAGGACCGTTATTAATGTCATGGGTGGTTTTACTGACTACTGATTTTTCACATAACTGTTAAAAACAGATTAATTTTTCCTTATTTTTCACTTTTTCTTGAGAAACACATTCGTTGTTAGTTTTACCATTATTTCACGTTTTTTCTTTATTTGAATAAAAAATTGTTTACGCAAAAAAAATCGTTTTCTTTTATTCTGGAGTGTAGTCTGATAAATGGGCTTTATAAAAATATATGCATGTTGTATGTTATTTTTAATAAATTTTGAGTAAATTGAGTAAATCCAAAATATCCCTAGACAGTGTTGATGTGTGTAGAAAGAAAAAGATGCACTGAACTTAAATTTAGTTTAGTTTGTGTTCAAGAGAATCGGCACCAATTATAAAAGTCGCTCATTGAACCGATCATGTGCATTTGGATTGAGGGATCTTTTTTTATTTCGTGACAGGATCTGATTGTACATTTAGTCAAAACTCATAGCCCAAAGTAAAAAAAATTGTCACTCTCAAGGGTCATCAGTTATTGCCGAAAATGTGGATCACTAAATTCAGACATTTTGCAAAAACGGCTATGAGCTAAATCTCAATAAAAACTTACTCTACTGACTAAATTTATATCTCAAAAATTTGTTAAAAAATTGTCACAACATTTTTTAAACCCATCAAGGCATATAAAGCTTCTTCCAGATATCTTTGGACAGTCTCATTGGATCACTCAGTACAGACACCATTTTGTCTGAGAGATCGTTGTAATAAGGTTTCGGATGACTTTTTCTATAGATCTATTGTTTATCCTAAAATGTACATGTTCCGAATATATTTGTACAATAAATATCATAACACAAATACCTTTTGTTAAAAATTTATTAGTAACTCAATGTTTTTAAATTTGCTGAACTGAGTGATCCATAAGAATACTTATAGGTAACCACCGGTTTCGTATTGATATACACAAACTACGATTAATTTTTGTACAATTTTATGACTAAAGTTTTACATAAAAATAATTTACATATACAGCTTAATTTACGAGATATTACATTTTTTATTTTATTGTTAGGGAAACGTGCAGTAGGGTGACCATATAATATGAGATCATCGAAAATATAACTGACACAGTAAGTACCTACCTTTATAATCGTCAGTTGTAATATCAATTAATGTAGCCAGGACTTAACTTGACTTTACAGGAGCGGCAAAAAAAATTCACTAAAAGAGTTGTAACTTTTTGTGTTTTCATCCTATTGCAATAACACACAAAATAATGTTTAGCTTGATTGTAGTGTTGTATGTCAAATGTTTAGTTAGTATGGAATTAGAAAGTACTATTGGCATAGACAAATATACATTAATTCTGTGAGAATCCGCAATAAAAGAACGCCAGTGGTCTTCTCCGTTTGGTTCCGGAAGGGACGACGGACAATTTATGGTGAATGCACAGTGGTAGACCGCGAAATTCAAATTTTCTTGCGGTTTTGCATTTCGTAGGTCGGGTCATTATGGACCTAAAAGCGGTTCATTAAGAACCATTTTACGAGCAAGTGTGTTGAAAAAATTAATTCTTAATGAACAAATAATCATTGCAACTGTTGTATTCATAACGAAGAAGTTTTTCCTTGAATTAATTAAAAGGTAGAGTTTATTCTAAATTAGACCTTAGTACAAGTGAAGTAACTCCTACAATCAACCTATCACAACGTATGTCCACGCCTTGAAAACTGTGTGATATACGTTAAACTAGATTGTATATTCTATAAGCTACGTTATAGTAACACGATATTTAAAAAAAAAAATAACGTAACCACCATGTCATTTTCGAAACTAGTAGGTTTCATTGTGGTTTCTTTCAGATAACAGCATTTTAAGAGAAAAATGCTCTAAACAGCATTGCAATAGGATGAAAACACAAAAGGTACAACTCTTTTTGTGAATAGAATTTAGTTTTTTTGCCTCTTCTGTAAAGTCAAGTTATGTCCTGGTTACATTAATTGATATTACAACTGACGATTATATAGGTAGGTACTTACTGTGTCAGTTATATTTCCGATGATCTCATATTATATGGTCACCCTACTGCACTTTTGCCTAACAATAAAATTAAAAATATAATATCTCGTAAATTAAGCTGTATATGTAAATTACTTTTATGTAAAACTTTAGTAATAAAGTTGTACAAAAATTAATCGTATGATGTGTAAATCAATACGAAACAGGTAGTTTACCTAGAAGTATTCTTATGGATCACTCAGTTCAGCAAATTTAAAAAACATTGAGTTACTAATAAATCTTTAACATAAGGCAAATACCTTTTGTTAAAAATTTATTAGTAACTCAATGTTTTTTAAATTTGCTGAACTGAGTTTGTTATGATATTTATTGTACAAATATATTCGGAACATCTACATTTTAGGATAAACAATAGATCTATAGAAAAAGTCATCCGAAACCTTATTACAACGATCTCTCAGACAAAATGGTGTCTGCACTGAGTGATCCAATGATACAGTCCAAAGATACCTGGAAGAAGAATTTATATGCCTTGGTGGGTTTGAAAAATGTTGTGACAAATTTTTAACAAATTTTTGAGATATAAATTTAGTCAGTAGAGTAAGTTTTTGTTGAGATTTAGCTCATAGCCGGTTTTGCAAAATGTCTGAATTGAGTGATCCACATTTTCGGCAATAACTGAAGACCCTTGAGAGTGAACATTTTTTTACTTTGGGGTATGAGTTTGGACTATTTTTGACTAAATGTAGGTACAATCAGATTTTGTCATGAAATAAAAAAGGTCACTCAATTCAAATGCACATGAACCGATCCAGAATAAAAGTTCAAAAACAAATCCAAACAATTACTTTAATTACAATTACAATTACTCTTACCTTCAGCTTTAAAAATCTTTAACAAACGCTATGTGCGGCCGGCTATTCAAATATTGCGGAAAATATAAAATATTTGTTGAATGTCAAAACGATTTTCGTAAAAACCGTTCAACAACCTTGGCAGTTTATATATTTGTTATAGTTTGGCGATATATATTTACTAAAAAATACTCAGTAATACTACACATGACCAAGTGCAAAATAATATATTGCTAAATTATACAAAATAGGACAAGCGCGGATTTGTATACTACATAAAAAACAGATAAAAACAGTAGAAATATAATTTTTTTATCACCAGAACAAGGAAATAGAAAAAAGCCGAGCCAATAGCATATCAATTAGCGCCTCAATACCTCAAAAAAGTGTAACAGGATGTCTGTTATTTCTGATATATATATATGACTTACCGAAAACCATAGAGGAACCATGTATTTTATTCGCGGATGACCTTTCTCAACTAGTGTCAAGTCTGAAGAACTTACGTTACTACTTACGTTTGCTGTTGACATATCCGTAGTTGTGCCTTACGACGGCTTGAATAATTTAGAAATTATAAAAACAATTGACGGTATAACTGAATGGTTAGAACAGAACAACCTCAGTGTTAATATCAACAAAACAAAAATTCTACAGTTTAGAAATTATAATACTGTCACACGGGAGCCATAAATATCATATGAAGGTTTTGAAGTTGATGAGGTATGTGATACAAAATTCCTAGGTATAATCCTCGATATGCACTTTAATTGGAAGGCTTTTTTTTTTTTTTGTTTGTGTGGATGGGACATCATCAAATGACTCCTCCCGCTCTGGGTGGAGCAGAAGGGAGTGTCAGACTCTTACTGACTAAAACCCACCCGTGTTCCTTCCTTAGCCCTTTATGTACCAGGGCAGCGGTAACCCTTTCGGACGATCCCGCTACCCCGGCAGGCTTCGGCCCTGTCGGGCCCCGTCAACTACGCTGACTTCTCTCTGAGGCGCACGTGGAACACCTACGCGCCGTCCGGCACGGGCCTGGTCCTGATCGGACGGAGAGCTACCCATTGCTCTCCGCCCGCAGGCCCGCGCCTACGGTGGCCGGGAGTCGTCACGCGGCTCCCGACGCCCGGAGCGTCTCCCTCGGCGGCTGAGGCGTGAGGATCTCTCCCTCGCCCATCCCGCCACCTCCTTCGCTAGCATGACTGCTTCGCAGAAGGAGGTGACCGCCTCCCACTCCCTCTCGCCCCGGACCATGGCTTGCACCAGGGCCGGACGCGAGAGGTCGCCGCCGCTGCCGATCGCCTCTACGAGGACACGGCGGTGCTCTGCCCAAGCGGGGCAGACCTCCACCGTATGCTCCACCGTGTCCTCGGGGCGATCCTCGCAGTGATGACACCCGAGCGTCTCCTCCCGCCTGATTATGTGCAGGAACCTCCCGAAACATCCGTGTCCGGAGAGGACCTGCGTCAGGCGGTAGGTGAGAGCGCCGTGACGCCTCTCTAGCCACTCCTCAAAGAGGGGTCTTACCGCCGCTATCGTGGCGTGCCCTGCGCTGGGTTGCGATAGTCGCGCCTTCCATTCCACCATGAGACCGCGCCGGAGGTCCGTCCGCTCCGCAGCGATTTGCCGCGGGTGCAGAGTTTCCCCCCGACGTAGTGCCTCCGCGCGCCAGTCATACAGGCGCGCGAGGACTATCGCCTCCAGATCCCATGGTGGCAGTCCGGCAAGGAGGCTTGCTGCCTCGCCCGAGATCGTGCGGTACCCCCGGATTAGCCTTACGGCTACCACCTTTTGGGGCGCGTTCAGGTAGTGTGCGGCTCGAAGCTGCAGTGAACGCGCCCATACCGGGGCCCCATAAAGGGCCATGGACCGCACGACCCCCGCGTAAAGCCTCTGGCAGGAGGCGTTTGGCCCCCTAAGGTTGGGCAGGAGCCACTTTAAGGCGGCCCCGGCCCGTTCCAGTTTGGGGGCCAATTCGAAGGCTCAGGTAAAGAACGTCTGCACTAGAGTAAATCGATTTGTGTTTGCTCTAAAAATATTAGGAAGCTAGCAAGTGAGAAGACTGCTCTAATGGCATATCATGGCTACGTAGGTTCAGTACTTAGGTACGGAATACTAGTCTGAGGTAAATCAACACATATCAATAAGATCTTTATATCGCAGAAAAAATGTGTAAGAGAATGCAGTAATATGTGGTGCTGGGCCGATCGATACATGTAAACCTCTTTTTAAGAAACTTAATGTACTAACTGTAACTACCCTTTACATCTTTGAAATTGCTACTTTTGTTAAGAAACATGCAGATCTATTTATTAAAGCAAAGGAGAATAAATGATTTTTATCAAGAGACCCCACTAAGTTACAAACACCGGCCACGTCCACCGCATTATATAAAAAAAACTGTGGATACACAACAATCCAAATTTTTAATAAAATACCAAAATCTATTCGTGAATTGCCCCTTACGTGTATAAGACATATATTAATGAAATGGCTTATTGAAAAATGTTTTTATGATATTGACGAATTCATGACATGTAAATAATTATTTTTAATTTTTTTAATTGGAGGTTAAGGATCAATTTTTGTATTTAAGAAATGACTTATTGTTTTTATAATATTGCTGAATTTATTAATGACATGTGAATAATAATACTGACATTTTAAATTGTATCAATTGCAAATGACTCAATTTTGCATACCGATTATACGGTGAGACATGCTGAACTTCTACAATGTATAATGTAACGTAACACCCTATAACTATGTTTCTGGCAAAATAAATTATTCTTATTCTATTTTTGTTCTTAATTCAAAACACCTTAATTAACGCATACACCCTCGAAATAAACGAATATTTAATCGACAAAACAATAAGTGCTATTAAGTGTCTATTAAGTATTAGTTAAGTAAAAAACATATTTAAAAAAAAAACCTTATATGCTAAGTGTTCAAAGCTTCCTCTTTCTTACTATATTACTATGCACGACAGGGTCCACAATGGTCACATATAATTTTAAGTTACTACCTAAGCACACATTGTGGAATGCAAATAAACTATTGAGGAAATTCTGAGATGACGGCTAATAGCATTTGGGATGGATATAAGTCAAAGTCAAAGTCAATGTCAAAACTCGTTATTTCAAATAGGCACATAAAAGGCACTTTTGAACGTCAAAAATAAAATTGATTCTAATCGCCCCTTCCAAAAGGTAGTTTTCGTATGGAGAAGAATGGGCAAGAAACTCCACCGTTACTCTTTTAAAATGTTTTACAATATTTTGCATACATTAATTATATAATTATATGTGAAGACGATGCACCTAAAAATTCAATTACTATACCACAATAGGTAAAAGAATTAAAATGGATAAATGAAAACATGTCATATAAATTAACTATGTGATAGATACATGGTGCTCACATATTCACAAACATTCCAAAAGTAGACGATTTTCATAAATAAATAAGGAGTAATAAGTCCGGGTGTGACTTTAAGTAATTAAAGAATGTAAATCAATGTCAAAAGAAAAAAATTATAATAAATTATACAATTACATTAGCAACCAGTTTGATTTTGTCTAGACTCTAGAGATTGTCCTATGGAGCAGGACCAGCATGTTTCCAAGCATTCTTATCTTGGATATAATCCTCTAATTTGTAATATCCTTGCTTACAAAGTGTAATTTTAATATAAGTTTTAAATTTTCTTTCATTTAATTGCAATATTTCACAAGGTATTTTGTTGTAACATTTAACACAGTACCCCATAAAAGATGAATGTACTTTAGATAATCTGAAAAAAGGTTGGTCTAATTTATCCTTATTTCTAGTATTAAAATTATGTCTATCACTTATTTTATTAAAAAGATGTTGATTTTTTCTTACATACATAATATTTTCATAAATGAATTGGCAAGGTACCGTCATAATAATAACCCTTTTAAATAGTTCCCTAAGAGATTCGCGGCGACTTAGATTGTAAATGGCTCTGACAGCTCTCTTTTGCAAAATAAAAATGGATTCAATGTCAGCAGCCCGACCCCACAGTAAAATGCCATATGACATAATACTGTGGAAGTAACTAAAATAGACCAAAGGCGCGGTTTCTTGATCTGTTAACTGTCTTATCTTTCTAACAGCATATGTGGCCGAGCTTAGCCGCCCCGCAATAGATGTTATATGAGGTCCCCATTGTAATTTCTCGTCTAGCGTGATTCCTAGGAAAACTGTCTGATTAACAAATTCTAATTTTTGGCCATTCAATATGATGTCACATTCGCTACTTCTAACATTAGGTAATTTAAATCTAATGCATGGTTGCATGCATGGTCTAATGCAATGGTTTTTTTTTCATGAAGTACTAAATTATTTACCGTAAACCAATCTTGGACCTGAAGAATAGAGTTATTCACGTCGTCAAGATTTTGTGACAGCACGTTTTTATAAAAATAAAAACGTGCTGCATGCCCCCAAATAAATTGGAATATCGCTACTATCCTCATAAAAAAGTTTTAAAAACATCAATGTTCTATTAGCCAAATCAGCGTGACGTCATGTCAGCTGAGATATATTATTCTCTAGAACTAGTGAACGTATCACCGCCATACTCGCTCAAACCGATTCAGGCATTAGTTGATATAATATTAACACACAATGTTGGATAAGCACGAACTAGGTCACTTAGAAACAAGAAAGACTATTATTACAAGAATGTTGAGGAATACAATATCTAGGTATATTCTAATTTTAAGTAGGTTTATTAAAGAAGATACCTATTTGAAATAAGTTTTAAGAAACAACCAAAAAAAAACATTTGTAAAAAAATCACTCATCTTTGACTAACTGCGAATCTGCGATAAAGCATGAAGAATTTACCAATGGCAAGCCCATTGGTAAATTCGTGAGCCGGTATAACGATTAAAGTTTGTTTCTTCAAGATTGTCTCTTTTGCGATTCAAAGAAATTGGAAAAGTGCTTTCTTGTTAAACTTGGTTATCCGTTGGTCTACTCGTAGTTTTATACCCCTTCGTTCGTTTTCATCTTTGTTTTTTTGCCTGCAATTTCTTAGCGTTTCTGAGTTTTCACCGAAATCAAATAGGTACCTACATCATAGAGATCATGCGCCTTTGCTCCAATTTATTATAGAGACTATGTTCGCCCCAAAGGCTCACAAAACTACGCACGAACGGTATCGTAATCTTATAGTATGGGAGAATTTGTCGTCTTTTAAAAATATATCCATAAATAGATGATTGGGTTGGTGTAAGCTTTCGCAACATTTTTATGTTGAAAACGGAGCATTCATTGAGATCACCCGTTCTAAAATGGGCTAAGTGGGAGCTTGACTCACGTATTAATGTCGTGTGTGCATGTGGAAAGACTAAATATGCGCGTTTTAATTTAGTAGTGGACTAAATGTTTGCGATCTTTTTTGCAAAACTAATTTTAGATAAAAGTCAACAAACACAATTCTTGAAAACAGCATGTGTTATGCTTTGCCTGGCGAAACTGTTCGGTATAGCAGTTATTTTAATTTCTGCACAATTTATTGTTTTAAAATTTTTAAAACATTGAAATCCGCGCTGTAAGATAAATCTCCTCTATTTTGACTTGCTGCAATAGAGATGTTGAAAATTCTAATTGAAAAGTTTCCATCCGATGTGCTTTGTTTTGCTGCTATATTTATTTATTCACATTTACAGTATTTGGGACTCGGTGACAGTAATTTTCTGTTTCAGTTTTCCCTATACTAGAGGTCATTAACAAGAAATTAAGTCCAGTGAACTAGGGGTCAAAGTTAGATGGTTAAAAAATAAAAATGTTGCTATTAAAGACCTTTTATTACTGAGATTATGTAAGTTTTGCAAGCATTTTTTTTTCAAATGGTCACTCATTTTGCAACTTTCAGAAAAGGGTCAATTAAATGTTTTGAGTGGAGTAGTTTTTTTCTCATAATTCATTGTTTTAGGTAACAAGTCAGAAAATTTCAAAAAAATCTAAGAACCGACACAGCTCGGTAACCATCCAGTTTTGAACCCTAGTTAACTGGACTAAATTTGTTGCTAATGACCTCTAGTATAACGCCTTTCAAGGAATACGTCGAGTTTCCCTGTCACCCTAAAAAGTCCTAAAAATCGTTTTCAATTTTAAAATTCCACTTCGACAAAAAAAGTTCTTCGAAAGTTTATTTGCCTTCCATGTAAACATCCTGCTGGACGGGGCGATACTCGTCGCTAATCTTATTGACAGGCCCGGGGATGCTACGGTCCAGTGCTCAATTATCGGGGTAGTTGCTGCAGGTAAGCTAATACAGTTAAGCCCTAATAGACTGGTGGTGTGAGCGCCTGCCGACCGCCACCGCCGCTGCAGCAATTTCGATGAAATTTGATTTCGATAGAATCCACTCAACCGTGAAGCTTTAAGTAAACAAGTTATCTAGTAAACGCAATATTGGAGGTTTCAGTATTTACGTCGTGTTGACGAGGAATTTCACGTGAAGCGGACAGGAAAATAATTACAGGTTTTGGATTTTGTTTTAAATTGGGTCAATTGTACTTCCATGGGACCTGAATAAACGGACGTCATATATTTTTTTTGTCTTGTTACGGATTTATGCGACTTCAAAGAATTATCAAAATTTGAGGAATTGAGTTTTTGATAGCTATTAATGAAGTTAACCAGATGGATTGAGCAATAAGTATTTAAAGTGTTTATTTGAGAAGAATAATTTTTATTCTTATGGTAAACCGGAAGTTAACTTTACAAATCAGTTTTATTTCAACTTCGCATTTTTTATATTTTTTATTTTTACCTGAAAACATACCTTGTAGTATAGAAATATCATGCGAAAAGTTTCAGAATGGTATCTCGATTCGTTTAGAAGATAGATGAACTAAAGTACGAAGGTGCCATTTATGTCGCGCAGTACTGGGCGGTTCCTTAGTGTGACTCGCTTCGTACGGTTTATATCATAACTGATGAAAGATGGTTATACGAGTATAACCATAATGAAAACGAAAATTAAATAAATTTATTATATGTTATTATCATTATTAAGTTAATAATTAAACAAGTAAATACAATTTAGTTTTGATTATTGCTCGGAAGGGTAAAATAAAACATTGAAGTGCTGAAAAAAATGTATTATTTATTTCGTAATTTTAGCTTTTTTACAGCTCTTGGTATAACTTGTACGTTTTACAATTATGCCCTCAGACGTTGGTACAAAGGTGTGGTGGAACTTTTTAGTCCCTGGAATGGTGACAGCGTTCTCGAATCGCGGTTGAATAAATAGTCTTTGTTGTTGTATTTCTTCTTTGGAACAATAATAAACTGCAGTTTCCGTTAAAGCTGTTTACTGATTGCTCAATCCATCTGGTTAACTTCATTAATAGCTATCGAAAAATCAGTTTCTCAAATTGTGATAATTCTTTTAAGTCGCATAAATCTGTAACTAGACAAAAAAAAAATTATGTACGTTTATTCAGGTCCCATGGAAGTACAATTGACCCAATTATGAAAAAAATCCAAAACCTGCCATTTTTTTTCCTGTCCGCTTCACGTGAAATGCCCCGATAGCCATATTTTGTATTTGAGGGGGTAATCTAGATATTACCTATACGTTTCTATCTTTCTATGAGTACCTAGACATCAACTCTTTCTTAATTCCATGCGTGAAAGGGTTACCCATAAGCTTTTAGGGATTTTCTTAGACAACAGCGCATCTCCCCGCTGTAACTACAGGTAAAATTATAATTTCAATGTACATACTTAATTCGCGCTTCACCTAGTGGCAATAAAATTCACTTTATTTTTTAGTTTAGCTGTGGGGTTCACATAATATTTGGTCCCAAAAAGGTTTGAACAAATTCGCCTTCTTTTGTACTTTGTTTCTTGTGATCTAATTAACTTTTCCCGTACTCTAACCTAAAAACGTGCAACGAATGATGATCCACTTTTTTTATAGGTCAAGCCATCTCTCTTGTACAATCGGAATAGATAGCCTTATTTTTGCGCGGGAGATGGTCAATTAATCTTGGGTGTTATTTCAAGTAAACGTTAAATTAATTTGTTTTTACAGATGCCTAATAACAACATGTGTGGAAGACGGTCGCTCCTAGAGGTACCCGGGCTGAAGAATATAAAAAATCAAAAACTAACAATGTTGGTTTTTTGTCTTCAGGCATTTTTCAGAAGAGCCGTTCGTATGACCTCCAACATTTATTGCGAAGAAGTTCCAATGATTCCATTCGATTTATATTTATTATTTATATTTATATATATTATAAGATTACTGCACAGGCTGCGGTGAAAACTACTAAAAGCTGACTGGAAAAGAGACAACTCTTTGAAGACTGCATGCACCGACCTCATCTAGTTTTTTAAATATGATTGTATTTTTTAAAATAAATGTGTAAAACTCTTTCTATAAACCTACTTACAGGAATAAAATCATTTATCATTTAATGTAAAGCACACGGTGTTTTTCATGTATAAAAAATCTGCTCTTTGTTACATTTTGATCGTGTAAGTATTGTACTTATGTAGGGGACGGCTGATTTTCTTTTTAAAACGATTTAAAAAAAGGAGGATGTTCTATGTTCGTTGTATGTTTTTTTTATGTGTCTTCATGGATCATCAATATTGTGGACCGAATTTGAAAGTTCTTTTTTTTGGCAGGGGAAGCTCGCGCGATGGTCATAATTATATGAATTTTATTAAGTCTGCTTAGGTAGTTTTTGAGTTAGCTTAAATAATACGTATTTAATCCACTTTGTGGATGTTGATGATGTTGTAAAACTTCCTGTCACTGTTGTTTACTTATATAGCAAGTAATGGTATTCGAATTCGTGTGGGGTAGGTGCGACAGCTAAAAAGTCGTCGACATCCAGTCTTATCGGATGCAGCTGAATACCAGTATTTTACATGGAACTACTGCCTGATGTGATCTGACCTACACAACCCAGTTACAGGGAATTATTAACGATACCCCTTGGTAAGACTTGTTGTCAGACTTTCGGGCTTCTGACGACCCGTAACGATTGTCAAAGATCCACGAATGGCATCCGGGACCAACGGCTTAAAGTACTTTCCGAGGCACGGAGGGGTCTCGGTACGTAACGGCCATAATTATCCCATTCACGGACCAACCGCGAGCTGACCGAGCTTAACCTGATGGATCGACCACGAGCCCGTCAAAACGTGAAAAACAACTTTTTTTTTTTAAATAATCGACTTCCAAAAAAATAACTGCAAAGTGAAAAATAACTTTAATTTCGGAAGTCGGTGGCAAAAAACGAACATACAATCCCGAAGACACCGACTTCCGAAATTAAAAGTTTTTTTTCACTTTACAATGTTTTTTTTATAAAGCTGACGACGAACGCTCAACTCTCTAGAACCATTTGTACTGAATCCATGGTAAAAGTTTTCCTTACATGTCTTCCACCGTGTCATGTATGCGTTAATAAAACTTGCACGAACGACTTGTTAAAACTTTAGCAAAAAGAAAAAAAATGCAGCTGAAAAACTGTACAGACAGGGTAGAAAAAACTAAAGGCTATATTCATCCGAGCCCCATGTCGCCCGTAATTTTTTTATTACTAATATATTTATTTTTGTTCATTATGGGACTTATCTAAGTACCTAATGATAAGGATATGATAATATGTAGGTATAACTCAAGCTTTATTTACGATCAATATGGTTGTTTTAATCACCATACTTTCACGAAAATACTTTATCAAAGTTAGATAAAACCAACCAGAATATTAGCGGTAGGTAGTGATAATTTCTTAACTAACAGAACCCTGTTTTTGCTGTCACGTAGTCTGGTGAATAGTGTATGAAACTGCACATAACTAGGTATTCCCCGGTTATTTAACAGTTTCATAAACTACTAAATCGATAATCGAAAAGTAGAGTATTCTCCTCGGGGATAAAGGTGTCTTCATCTTTGGCGAACTTGATTCCCTCGCTGCACTCAAGATTCTAGTCTTAACTGCCTCGCTTCGCTCAGAAGTTAACTCAGAGCTCCCTCGCCGCGCTCGGGGAGCCCTAGAATCCTTCGTTGCGTTCAGGATTTAAAATAGTACTCGCGAAATTAAGATACTGCTTTATCCCCTTAGTAAATAATTAGCATTGGGAATCGGCAAAACTGAACAAAGTATCGACATTCGGTTTCAGTTTTAAAACTTCTTCAGAGCCATTCTAACCTCCAATAATATCATCACCAATATCATGACCTGACTGCTTAATTAAATAGTTAATGTCGATCGATAGCTATGTTATGAGAAAATATACGGTTTCTCCCTTAGGCGAAATTAATTAAATGGCTATCCTCTACGTACATACTTACCTACATATAAACATCATAGTTTGTACACGGTAGCGTCCAGCCCGATCGATCAACGGCGCAATGCAAACAATGTGGCGACGCAGGGACGCGGTCAAGCCTCGAGCTGTAACCGCCGCCGCTGCAGCGGCAAACAGCACTATTTTCATTCCCTGACCTCGGTTCGGAAAACATTTAAATCCGTGGCATCGCTTTTTCACCTCTGCGGCTGTCATGTAGCTTTAGAATTTAGCTATTTTCACAGGTTGTAACGAAAATGCCTGCCTTTATCATTTAAATTGGAATAGTTTTACTGTATATCTGATGTAGTAGCGGTGGTGACACAGTCCACTGCAGTTGGATTACTTTAATAGATAATATTTGCGTTTGTAAACCAATTGCTAAGTAATAAGGGATGTATGTACGAGCAGTGGTGGCCAAGTGGTAACGGGCGCGACTTACGAGTTGTGGGTCGTAGGTTCTAACCCAGACAAGCGCTATACTTTGTGTAAATTATTTCGTCACCACTGCTCTCAAAACAGTGAAGGAAAACATCGAGAGGAAACGGGCATGTCCTAGAACCAAAAATTCGAAGACATGTGACATCTGCCAACTCGCACTAGGCCCGCGTGGTGGATTACGGCCCATTTCCTCTCACCGAGAGGAGTTCTGTGTCCCAGCAGTGGGAACATTATAGGCTGATTATGTAAGGGATGTATAGCCATGTAGGTATGTATATCCATTCCCAGGTTTCTATGCAACCTGAAAATAGGGCGTAAAGAAATAGTGCCTCGCCATGCCACCTAATTCAAATAAGCACTCGTTTACTGATCAATCTATTGATTATAGTTTATGAATTTCCACTAACGTCAGCTTACAACTTACGTTATCAAAGTGAAAGTAAAATCTTACTAACAAGCCGTGACGCGAAAAAAACTTTTAAAATGAGTACTTATTAGAACTCTAGATATCTTATAATGCCTCTTGTCCCCCAATGTCTCAACAAAGACGCAGTTCCGTCGTCTGCATAACTAACATTGCTAACACGTAACTGCGAGTCTGGGCCTCTAGTCTGCTATTACAATAGTGTCAGAACGGTCTATCATTGGATTTCATAATTGTTGATTTTGACAAGTTTGGTAATCTACTAATATAATGGCGTCATTATGACTTTCCAATGGTCAACCACTGACACTCCATTGAAAGAAATGGCATAGAATGGTAATCTCGTACATAATGATAAATGAATGACTGACTTAAGCGGTAATCTCTAAAATTTTGACAGTTCCTTTGATCAGTAACGTACCCTTAGAACGTCATTGTGCAGTCATTGCTTTTAATTCGTTACGACGAGTATCGTGTTTGTGTTTTTATTCATTGTAGAACTAAAAAAGGTGCAAAAATTACAATAATGATACATTTTATCATTTTATATTGCATAGGTGCCTAATTATACTGTATTTAGTTACTTACTGTGCGCCACTCTGCCGCCGTTTTATTGGGGCAGTCCACTGATACCGAATTTAAAATTTGGGCGCACTCCGTCCAATATTGTTTCGAAAAACTTCGCCCTTCATTCCAAATAATCAATAGGCTAGTTTCCTAAAAAATTCTAATTAGTTTGTCAGTTAGATTATCAAAAATATTGGACCCGTATCTTTTCTTTTGTCAATTATATAAAAAATTATGAATATATCGCCTGTTAAACTTCTGTCCCGCGTGACGTCACGCCTTGCTACACTTTTTAGCATGGCGTGACGTCACGACCCCCCACTCCCAAATTTTGACGCGCTTTATCTCTGTCATTTTTTGGTTGATTGACAAAAGAAAAAATACGTCTCCATTATTTTTCAATAATCTAACTGACGTTCTAAATATAATAATTATTTTTTTACCCAGGAAACTACCCTATTGGAGCCGAAATTTGCTCAATTAGCACTATTTTGTATAAAATAAATAATTAAAGGCTTCTCTAAAGATAATTTAAATATAGGTACAAACAAAAATCTAATTAAAACATTTAAATGAAAATATATACAAAACACCGGTCGCTAGAAATAAAAACAAATAAACGTCAGTAAGCAGTATTGTTACATTTGACTTTGACAGCTAAACATATAAAATATTATTGAGTTGTATAATTTCACATTTATCCGCGTTACACATAAATTTAATGTTTGTTGCTATTTACGAACTTCTTACTACTTCAAATTGCATAAAGCACTAATAAATAATATGTAAAAATATATATAAATGAAATCTGGCATGAATAAATGTTCAAATTTAGTAGTAGTTTTTCGAAAATCATTTCCACTAACGGGTTTTATAATATTGGCAATACGACAATGTCATTATGACACAATTCTATTACGAGACCATTGACCGATCAATGATCGACCATTAGAATTTAGCAGATTACGAACTTTTAGCAAAATGACAATGGGATAGTGTTGGAATGACGAATTTATAAAAAATAGCAGACTTGGGGCCCTGCAAGCAACATTATTGTCATAGTACCTACCCGACGTCTGTGCTTCTGAAACGCCATAACTAGGTCGTTTCTATACGGGCTGGTGCATTTGGGTGAGGTTACTATCACCCGTCCTCCTGTCACTAATCACGTTTCAGACTATATCTATTAACCTATAGGTTATTTACATATACGTTACGTAGACATTAGATCGAATTTGAATAATGACAGTTCATGTTTCCTTAAGCTATGGCTCAGTTTTGGTGATGTTGCTGTAACCTGATACAAAAGATCTCAACGACAACTTCCGACAGCCAGTTTTGATGGTGTGTAGTCTTATGATGATGATCATTTTATCAGAATATAGACGGGTAAAAAGTATGGACCTTATACTGTCATCGTAGTTATTGACCACGATCCACAGGCCAAAAAAACTAACAAATGTCCAATGTCGATTATCGACAATTTTCCACTTGAACTCTCCTGTTTTCTACAATCGAGTAGTTGGACAGAATTAACGTTTTCTACAATCTATACCTATTTTTACTACAGATTATGTTATGTTAAAGTGTTTGAGAAAGTTTATCTTTTCTTTTACATCATGACTATATCTTTGGAAACGTAATTCAATGTCTTACTAAGGGTAAGGTAAGTAAATCTAGGAACTGTTACTTTGACACCGTATAATCAATTCTGGAACAAGTAGTTACCGATTAAAGCGCAGAATAAACGTACCGTAAATTCCAGGTATTTTATTATTGAAAAAACTAGTAATAGGTATTTACATATTATGGATGACATGATACTAATTGTGCTTGTCTCAAAAAATTTAACCAAATTGCTATAGTATAGTCGTATTTTCGTTGTGCTACGGCCTCTGAGCACAAAATAAACCACAAAACTGTCAGATGCCGTTTACGTTCATGCTTCTCTCGTGTGGTCAAACTCAACCGATGAAAGGGTTTGTAGTGACAGTGATGAATGTGCAATAGTGTGTATGTAACCTGGCGTTTATTTCTGAAACAGATGACACATGTATTATTGTAAATTTTTATTAAGTATTACAGGCGAAAACGTGTGCCAGCATTGAGATATTTAAAGGTGCTGTGCGGGGGCAGTTAAATAATTAATTGTAAGCATCGACCCCATCTGGGGAGATGTGCGACTTTCACGAAGAAACATACGGCGGTATGAATGAACTTTTTTACTATCTAAAGCTAAATTTCCTGAAATAAAACAGGTTAAGAACACTTTACTGACAAACAAATGTCCGGGGAAAGAAATTTGAACTATGTGGATGCTTTATTTGTTGAAAAAACAAGGAAAAGGTATTAACAAAAACTGTATTTACGAAATTTTTAAATGAGATCTATCGGTTTGCAAAGTACCTACCTAGTGCTAGCGGTTAGTTTTTGACTACTGTTTAATGTAGAGATCTGTGAAGTAGTTGTAATAATGTATGAATGGTTAACTAACTATATCTTATTGCTTAGAAATGTTCCATTGTTGCTGAGGTTTGTAGTTTTTACTCATTTCACGACTTATAACTGACTAGGTAGTCAGTTGGATACTTGTCTATTCTATTTAGGTACATACTCCCTAAACCATCCAAAATTCTCCGCTCTCGGGTCTAGAGTGAATTATTATCTAAACGCAATAATCTCAACCGTGGGTTCTTGAACAACATTTGAACGGAACTCTGTAGTTTCGTGATGATCCGGTAATAAATGCGAACCGAAATGTGTATTTTTATATTAGGAAGAACCTGCAAGCAGGTCCCAAATAGATAAACACGTTTGCACATAATTTAGTTGCAATGAAGGTTCAGGTAATATTCTGTAAACGTTTTCCTTGCTAAGCTTTAATAACCCGTTGGTTGCACTCTTAAAGCCCAAGTAAGTACCACACAATCCCATTTCGGTGAGCTTATTCACAACTCTCTAATGTACATAATGATTCTATTTCTGTTAATGCAAATCATGCAAACGCACACAATTGTCACCAATATGAATAACATAATGTGTCATTGAAAAAAGAAATGTGCGATGAAATCTACTGAAATTGATTCATCGGGCAGAATGTCGCTGTAAGTGCAGCGAATTATTCTCATAAGTAATCGCGAGATCAGTCATGCTCTGACGCATATTTACGGGTTTATTTCGGGCTGAAATGCAGGAGTCAGCTGTCGGGCGACCGCGGGGAGGAGAGGACATACAGCCCCGTGCAGGGGAAGGGGGTGTGCTGTTATTACTGGCTCAAACGATCACTGCAAGTTTATACGGACCTGTTACTTCAATACGTATACACATTAACATGTCGCTGTGTACTTGCTTACTAACATGTAAAACTTTAAACAGTTTGAGCGCTGTTTGTAGTAACGGTGTTTTTAACCGACTTAAAAAAAGAAGGTGGTTTATGCGTAAAATCGATATGTGCGAGAAGAAGGATTGTAGGAATCTGTTTGGCAGAATGAGGGGACTAATTAAACCCCTCTACTTTTGTACTGTAAATTCCATAGGAATTCAACACTAAGTAAGGAGTGGGCCAACCTACAACCAATATTTATGACGATCAATTAAGAAGTATGCGTCTACCGCAAATACATTGGAATAAGCGCAAGAGAATGATGGTACTGTATACCGAGATTGTATCTAATGGATATTTAACTAAATATTGGATTTATATACGTACCTACCTAATTAGATTAACCTATGGATATGTGTTTTCAAACCCTCGTGTAAACATACAGTATTTGTTACTTGCATGACACACGCATGTCTAAAATAAGTAAGAGACGAATCCACATGCGACTTGATGCGACTCATGTTCGGGTTTGTTTACAAGCTGCGAGCCGCTTGATCGAATCATCGTGTATCGTTAGTGCCACGTAGACCGACTAACCGTTATCGATTCGAATACAACTCTATTAGCTATTCGCTAATTTATGACGAGACACTTGGCTAGAACCCAGTGCCTTATGTTTCAGCGTGTAACGATGATCATTGTTCTATGTTTAGATTTATATTGTCATAAACTACTAACAATGACTTGGCTGGGATGAGAGCTAGCCAACATATTATATGCAAAAAATGAGTGATCAAATCACAATAGCAAATTACTGGAAATGTTTTTCGTGTGAGCGCGCTATTTCGGAGTGAGTGTCTGCTCTCGGGTTGCACAGGTAGACACGGGAATTATGCGATGCCGCTTGTTTCTAGGTGAGCCGTGTATTAATAAGAGCACGGCTATATTAAACCCACTTCGGATTCACGAGATCGCATCGTATTTCACTCGCGTTTTTCATGCAAATGTTTTTTTTTTATTTTTCTTTGATTTTTATGTGTTCAGGTAGGTGTGTTTTGTAGACAGTAGTGGGTGCTCAGATAGCTTCGTCAATCTCAATCTGTGCATTCATCAAGAGAAACGAAGGAGTGGTGACTATTATTCCTTCTATGTGCAATATCGCTGTTTTGCATCAGGGAAAGTAAATGGACTGCACAACGTTTAGTCGATATTTACAAATCTGTCTGCGTTTTCTTGTTAATTCGGCAAATTGTTTGCATACGTTGTCAGCAATATATCCCTTAACAGACATCGCTTTAGAATACCGATACGATTTAAAATGTACCAGACGTTCTGGAATACGCATTCCAAGTGTTTAAAATAAGGTCACCTGTATTGCGCAAAGGGTTACTCATTGAATACCAGCAGGCTGTAGTCAGCAGCGGAGACCGTGCTCGTGGGCGACTAGACGTTGTTTTTTTGTTTTTCGACCAGAATATCGACCACCTACTAACGAAAGCTGCCAAACATCACACACGTATACCTGATATTTGCAATTATCACACACACCTTTAATTTTACACTGTAAAGATGAATTACTCGACCTCGTCTATTTATTCAATGTGAAGAGTTTTCTTTTAGTTTTATGAAGCTTCATCACTTGTAAGTATCTATGTAAAAGCCCTGCGATTCTGCCAAAATCAACTGATTTATTTTTGTATTTGTTCTCGTAAACTACTGAAACAGTTTTTGCGAATATTCTGTCACCTTAATCGTTAGGATGATTGTCGTTTGCAGATGTGATATAATTAGTTACGATCAGTTTTTTTTTTAAATATGGGAAATGTACAAAAATGTTACACACCCCTTTATTAGAAGAATGTGTGCACTCAATGTGCACACATTCTTCTAATAAAGGGGTCTACAATGTCTACAATGTGTGTTTTGATGAATTTTTCATCGTAAGCATTCAAAGACCGTGTGCGAGGAGGCCTATGATTACGAAATACAGTGGACTGCTAGCGGCTGATGATGATTATGAAGCTTTAGGTATAGGCTGCTAGCACAGTTCTACATAAAAAAGAAAGAGATTAACGACTAACCAAACAGTGAAACTACGGCATAAACACGAGCACAGATAAACTTATCGATCGAAATCATCGATGAGACACGTCACTTGCCAGAAATTCTATGATCCTGACCGCAATGATTGTCACAGATAATTATTGGGTTGACGTGTGACGTGCGCGGGCATTGGGACAAGCGAGAGTCGCTGATGAGTAAACAACAGTCACTATTAAAACGACAGAGCCGTCTGAGCCGAACGTGATTTAAACCACGTAATTTACAAGAATGGTTACATTACAACGCCATTTTGGCCGGCCAGTGCTATGGACTTGATCTGATTCGTAAACAAAGAGTTGTACACAGTGGGTAGTGGTTGAGAATAGCTATGCTTACACTCTGAGGTCACCGGTAGAGATAAATAAAAACTGTGTTTATCGACAAGTCCCTGTATGGATCTTCGGTATAACATATCCTACCCATCTTCTCCTTAGTCGGTCCCTTACTAATGAATCTCTATTTGTTACAGTCTGTGGCTGGATGGAGAGCCACGATCATCGGCTATTCCAGTAGGAACGACTCTTGAATTGTTTTTTTTCTTTTACAAGTTTACGCTGTCTCACTGCTAAGGAAAGGCCTTCCTCCACTCCTTCCATTTTTCGCGAATCCACACATCCTCCTTCCAGTTTGGTCGGAACCTATCCAACTCATCCTGCTAACTCCTACATTGTCTGCTGCGACCCTTACTCACTGTCTCAGAGCACCAGTTCTGTGCTATTTGGGCTATCCACTAAATATTTGTAAATTTTATTCTGAAATCCCATACCTACTGGACCAAGGTTTTTCTTTAGCTGGTTGTTGACTACTGGAACCAGTGGTGTTACAGTAATCTCACGTATTTGCAACGAAATACTTCGGTAGGTACTTCATGGAAACATTGTTTTCACCCAACGCAGGAATGTAAATATGTAGCTGGATCCTGGATTTCGTTTGTTATGGAAAAGTGAAAACCGATAATTACACGGCAGCAAAGCACATTTTGCAGATACACTTTTAGTCGTGCCTGTCAAAACAGCCGACGATTATGTTTAGAAATCAAGTCGCTTACATGTTTTTAGTTTTGATGGAAATCTTTTGCATTCTCAAAGCTGAAGTTTGTCAAACCTTACAGCATTTCATTTTAGGTAAGTACATTAAATACGCACCTAAATCCTAGACATACCTATTTACTACTTTCAATAACCATTACCGTTTCAGTGTACAATAATGCACAATATTGCATATCTATCTGTCGTCAGTCTCGATCAGAGACCTAGAATCGCGATGATTGTCTAATAGACAACACGTAACTGCATCGAATGTTCCGTTACGCGAGCAGTGCGTGTCAATACAGCCACGGAAGTCATCTCGCAGATCAGGGAAGCCAGTTATCGTGTCTCGAAATGTACACGAATGCTCCAAATGAGTATCTTGTACTGAACACCAGAAGGTAGAGATTATGGCATTATCCAATCAGGATCGTTTGTTAAGACCGGTGCATTATGGGAGTCCTTGCTGAGGTGATGGTCGTTGCTGAGTGTACGTCCCTTATTGTCACGTACTCCATAATTATTAGGCCAAGGCCTACAACGTTTTCCAGCTCAACACACAAAATTATACAAGATACCCACATGCCACAAAACATTGCTGAATGAATTCATCTTATTTTGTTGCCGATAACTGTGCAGTTTCTGATGTGCGAGGGGTCACCGTTGGGTAGCACAGTTGGGTCACCAACGAACAAAAAAAAAACAAAAAAAGGCGACAATACGAGTAGGTGAAAATAGCAATTCCCAAGCATTCTTATAACCTCGTCTCGTTTTAGAAGATAGATGCAAACTATATCCGTGCTTGAGTAAACAATTCTATTATGTGACATATCATATAACTAAATGGTAGATACATATAGGTAAGCTGCATGAAGCTGAAGTCCGGGGGCGGGTGGCGCGGCGTGACCTCGGCCATTTTATTCACCACCACTGAAATAATAATGCATTCATGTGAGATTGTTTATGGCGATAGAAAAAGAATATCCTTGACGTTGCCTAGAAACGCGATCTGAGCTGCGTCCAAGTTGTAGCGCGTTATGATGTAATGGAACATTCCAGAAACTTTCAAGTTTAGATTCTAGTAGGTATGTTTAATCTTCTAAGCCTATTGAAAACAAGGCTAGATCAACAAAAATTTGGGAGATTCGACAATTGAGTATTACATTGTTATTATGATGAATACCGTGAAGCCTCAATTAGGTATCTACTACATACCCTTGCTATCGTTAAAATAAAATACATATGCTACTAGACACAAATACATACTTACTTACTAGGGATATAATTACTTTATTAGAGGTGGAAATTCAACTGCAACATCTGCAAAATTTAGACTAATAATATTATAAGCATTACGGTCACCTTTAATCGTGAAGTTTATTGCATCCCATCTGAGTTATAAGTCGTAATTGGTGTAATGTGGAGTCGGCAAAAGGCCAAATTCCAGCAGCTAGCATTGAACATTTACAGGCTATAAAAGCTTCATAAAATCCCACAGATTCTACAAACAAAACAAAACATTCCAGACTAAATTTTTTAAAACCAACTTGAACATGAAAAACCAATATCCGATTTCAGAGAACAGCAGTTAAAGGGCTTTGTTGATACCGCACATAACACAAGCGTTATTTTTCAAAACAAGCTGAAAATACACGCAACCGAATGTACGAGTTTAGGTATGTAACGATGATGAAATATTTTGTAAGAGTACCTAACCTACATATTTTACTCTTGCTATTTTCGGTTTTTCATCGGAATAATGTCCTTGGCAATCTGTCGAACGAACAATAGGCTAATTGACTAGAAACTTGACTAACTGAGCATCCGTTTCCTGCAAAACGAGCCTTTCACCCTATATTAAAATCGCAGCACATTGGATAATTGCCCGTTTCCTTGGCATTAGTTCAAACTATTTTGCGTTGTGCCGATGAGACGTTCCTCTAAAATAATTTTAATGTTTGTCACGAACACTTCTAAGTGGTAAAATGGAGTAGTTCCATTGACATGAATTAGATCAAAATAATAAAATGGTTTCTTTAGAAAAACGCAATGTATTGTGGAATTTGTATTTCTTTGTAACGAATGGTTTTGCGTAGATTTGCAAAGATCTAATATGAAGTGACCAATTTGTCAGAACATGTTTCTAACATGCGATATGCTGTGGAATAAAACTAACAAGGGAAACGTCACTTTCACGTTACAATTTTTTTTTTATGGTGGTAATAAGCAAAATAGTTCAAACCTAACAACCGAATAAGTATGCTTCGAAAGTATTCATCTTACTTGCATTGGTTTTGATTTTCGGACTCTTAGATAGTTTTGAACCAGTCCCTTAAATACAATATGCAAATTTCAATGTCAAATTATCTTCTGAATGTCACCCTGCCTGAAAGAAGTTTAACGACCAATCTCCTCGACCTTAAGTTACAAATTGCTAATTGGCGAAACCACCTTCCTTCTTACCGAGTTTTCTTCCTGTCGCATCTAACATCCTCATTAGCTTGTAAAATTATAATGCCTCACAACATCTAGCCAACGTAAGGCCTATTAATTATATTAAATGAGCACCCTTGGGTGGACACACCACACGGTAATCATATTTTCGCGTAGCGTCCCTAGCGATACATTATGCGAAGCTCATTAAAAAAAGTATTGTTTACAGCATAATCAATACAATCACGTTTACTTTATTGGAACTGACTACATACATAGTAGTGGTTTGAATATGGACTTTAGCTGTGGAGCTCGGTGTTTTTTTCTGCTAAAATACAAACTTCTGTTCGTACACGATAACCACACACAAACATTATTTAGATAACTTACAAACCTTAATTCAAAGCTACCTTAAAAAAAGCGTTTTAAAAACAAGCTTTTATTACTTACTAATACAAAGGACTAAAAAGTTAAAAATAATTTAAACCTGATAAGAAATAAATAAAACACGCTTTTATTTATTTCTTTAGTCCCTGGTTACCATCTAGCACCAAAGTACTTGTCAAGATGAATCAAACGAGCCCAAACTCAAAGGGGTTATGTCGTTTAATTACCGAGTTCCTATGGCCATCTTCCAGCTCCATCATCAGACCCTGGTTACCATCTAGCACCAAAGTACTCGTCAAGACGAATCATACGAGCCCAAAGTCGATGGGGTTGTATTGTTTAATTACCGAGTTCCTATGGCCATCTTCCAGCTCCATCATCAGACTCTGATTACCGTCTAGCACCAAAGTTCTCGTCAAGACGGATCAAACGAGTGCAGACTCGATGGGGTTGTGTCGTTTAACTACCGAGTTCCTATGGCCACCTTCCGGTTCCATCATCAGATCAGCTCCATGTCATAATAATTTTGCATTGTCATTCGATTTACACATGCATGCAAAATGTCAGCGCAATCGGTTGAAGATATCTGCTACAAAATTGAGTTGCAAGAGTCCACCCGAACAAACATAGTTACATACATACGAGTACATACATACATCGCAAGTTAAATCAAAGCTTGTAAAAAGTAGGAAAACTCATCTAAAACTATTTATAATTTATTATCGTTTTCTCCTAATTAACCCCGGCCACGCTCGGATGACTAAATCAACAAATCCATACTAATATTATAAATTCGAAAGTAACTCTCTGTCTGTGTGTATCACGCCTAAACTAGTGAACAGATTTCGTTAAAGTTTGGCAAGGAGATTTGTGGCGTCCTGAGGAAGGACATGGGGGCTACATTTTGTCTCAAAAAAAGTGTGTATGGGAAACCCAGCATTTCTTAAGTTAGGGATATGAAATTTCAAATTTATACTTTTGGTAAGATTTAAAAAATCATCCCCCAAGGGGATAAAATAGTAGGGGATGAATTTTTGTGAACCTCTTTTTAAGCGATTTAAGAGATTGGAAATATAGTCTAACAGACAGACTATATTTCCAATCTCTTAAATCGCTTAAAAAGAGGTTCATGCCTTAACGGGTAAACAGAATTGGATGAACGGCATACGGATAGGCCATTACCTGGGTAAGGACATAGGATACTTTATTATTAGGTAGTATCGGCAAGTGTAGTGTGGGACGCCCCCCAGCTAGATGAACGGACGACCTCAAGAAGGTTGCTGGGACGGACTGGATGCGGAAGGCGGAGAACAGGGTGTTGCGGCGCAACCTGGGAGAGGCCTATGTCCAGCAGTGGACTACGATAGGCTGAGTTGATTGAGTAAATTCCCGTGGGAAGTTTATTCGACAATAGCGCGGGCGAAGTTGCGGGAAAAAGCTAGTTATATGGATATAGTCCTAAACTCTTTTCTATGATGTTTAAAACCGCATCTAAATCTAGATACCTAAACGCAGAGAAGTGGTTTTCGTAAACTACACTAGAGTAATCATTAACTAGTGCCCGACCGAAACTCGATTTACAGCCGAAACCGAACCTTCGGCTCCTCTTTTAGTTTCGGCCGAAACCGAAAAAGTTATTTAATTTTAATGACATTATTTTCTGAGACCCGTTTTTTTTGTAGATTTGATTTGAATCATCAGATATCTTTTATTGGAAGAAAAAAATTCTTTTGCCAGATTTTATGTGTAAAACTGACAAAATTTAAACTTTAACAGTTTTCAAACAAAATTTTGACGATTGAAAAATGAGCCCTACCTTAGGCGCAACACACACTACAACGCGCCACGCGACGGGACGTAGATAACGCGCCCCCGCGTGTGATTTTTTACATACAAATTCAACAAAAACGCGCTTTCGCGCGTGGAATTGGCCCCGTTTCCCGCGCCCTGTTGCGTGGCGCGTTGTAGTGTGTGATGCGCCTTAAATAGGGTCTTAGCAAATATGCTAGCCTTAGCTTTTGCGATTTAGTAGATGCTCGATTCAACTCTTAACAGCGCAAAATTAACAGCGATTTAATCGCTTCGGACGCTCGATAAATATACCTAGCAACAATAAATAAATAAAAATGCGAGGCATTGCTTTATCTCTCCGTTAAACAATTCAGCATCGTTAGAACAATTTTTAAACCGTACTCAAACGGAACGAGTCACCAAAACACGATGCAGCATCGAAGTAAACTCTGAAACATGTGATTTTGCTAATGTGACCGAACGCACAGTCACTAAGATACATCTGCTGTTGCCTTTAGAGCGTCTATAAATCTTCCAGAAAGCGAATAAATCCCTACTCGTTAATACTAAAAGCAGCATGTATGCTATGAACCCAAATTACTTCTTTTTATAAGTAAACACTTATTTTTTTGGGTTTTATACAAATAAAGGGTGAAAACGGAACACCATTACTAAGTCCACACTGACTGTCTATCTGCCAGTCGTTCTTATTCTATCAAAACCAACAAATAGCTTACAAACGCCATATGCCAGTATCGGTTGGGCCGAAGATTCTGCTACTTTTTGACCGAAACCGAAACTGCGGCCGAAATCTGTTTTTTTGGTCCAAACTCGCCGAAACCGAATCCGAACCTTCGGCCGGACATTATAAATAACCGACGATATGCTCCATCTACATACATCAATCTATTCCGTAGCAGGTCTTAATCTTGTCGATTTAATACACCATCTTGGCGCTGTTACTGTAACGTCATCAAATTCCACATTCCATGTCTCGCCGTCAGAATAATCACACGCTCCAGAGCCTAATATTGATGACACTTAGTGCTCCTAAAATAGTCACGAGTTCTTTGTTAGGGATTGAATATTATCGTATGACTTACGATGTTCTTTGATGATGATTAAGTGTGATACTGACCCTGACCACAGAAAGATCTTAAAAGAAAGGGTCACATTATAGAAAATCGCTATGAACTTCAAGCTTGGCAGTCGAATTGGTGATAGTGCTATAGTAGCAAGTTAAACGGTTCCGAGGCAGTCGTCAGCCCTGCTACTACCTAACGGACTGGCTAATATTTTAACTACTTCATGAACTGTTCTACTACTGTGAGTTTTTTGTACCGATAACCATAATGAGACTGTTCCTAGTTACTCTAGGTAATGACATTTTCGTTATTCTTATTAAATTAAAATTAGTGTTTAAGCCGGCTGCCACTCATAAGAGAGGAAGAAGAACAGAAGAAAGAATGTAATAGGTACGTTGATACTTATAACAATTCTATTAACTCCGACCTACCTTCTACCTACATTAGATATGCAACAAATCCTCGGATTAAAAACCTAAATTAAGAACCCTGTGTTTCAATCTTTTTTTGCCTGGTCGAAGCTTGTGACCAGTCTAAACCGTCACCGAAAAGAACATTTTTTGATTCTCCGAAACAATACAATTTAAAAGGTAACAATATTTTTCGGAACCCAAAAACCACTTCATCACGGAGAGTAAATAAGTGTTCAATTTTACCTTTAATATAAAGTGCAAGTCTCAAGTGCCCGGCCAAAGAAAGCTAATACAATCTGGGCTAGTATTTTCCGAGGACGCCGTAAGAAAGCAAACTGCAGCAAATTTAATCTAAGGGTATGTTACAATAATGAAATTGAACACAGTAGTGTACCTACTGTGTACATACACTGATTCGACTTGCGAGGCAGCGAAGCTAGCCCAAGATTTTTAAAAACTAGAAGGTATTATTGTGACGCTGCTGGTGGCTATCTGATACTAAATCCCTACTAACTTGTTCCTTATCCAAATCGAAAATATGCTTGCCAGAATCCATTTTACATATTAACAAACAAATGAAACTAATAAAGCGTATAATTATTAGTTTACATAATTAAATACCTGCTTAAAATGCATGTTTTTTTGGCAAAAGGCAAAGAACTGCTAGTGTGGTGCCGGCTTGTGCGATTCAATGCATGCATGTTTGTCTGTCTGCATGTCGCAGCTGCTGTTTGTCACGATGGCTAACGAGCGTTTGGCTTGATCATTGGCAGTAACAGACCATAGCTAATCTGTCTTGCTTACTTATGCCACCATACCTACGTCATATATACATTTCTTAATAACAAAAAGTGGGCAGCAAATTCTGTATTCTTTTTAAAACTAGCTTCATTTATTACAACGTGCATTTTAATAAACATGTCTATTTTTAAGACGACAGATTTAGGATTAAATTAATGCCCGAGACATTTATGGATTTTCTTAATTTATGATCGCATTTATCATTGTATTTGACTTAGAGAATCTAGATAATGATCCAGCATTTGAAATGACAACGAGGAATAGATACGAAGAACTTTTGTTCTTATAACTTGCAGTTAACTATGTTACTTTAAAAAATAATATGAACAGAATGGTCTATATTTTCTTTTTTCAATTGCCTCCTTATGATAAGGTCGCAATTGAAAATAGGCACCTAATCATTAATGAGTATCAAAAATCTTTATAATCTTTCATGAGCAGTTCAGCTTTGTTTTCTGATTGAGTATCTATAAATTGAATACGTAGTCTTTAATTCTTTCACAACATTTTAACGATTGGCTTAGATAAAGTAAATTTCTGGAAAAACTCCACATATATTTTTCTGTTAATACCTCATAAGTAAAAATAAAAGAGTTCATTACGAATAACCCATATGTTTCTGATGTCATTCACCTTGATTTGTGATATTTTCATAAAAATATATTCCACAAATAATTTTTTATTCACACTATTTTAAAACTGTACATTAACTGCGACAGGACACGATAAAAGATATAGCCAATATTTTGATCTCAGACATTTCATTTCACAACAAGTATATTAATAAGTTTAGGCACTGCAGTTATCTATAATTGAGAGGATCAGATGGCACAATGCCAGTTCCTAACGTTCCTAGATATAGTTTAACAATATACCTATACACGCTATAACTTAATATGACTTTTGCTTAACATTGACACTGACTAAAGTAGAATTTCATTCGACCACGATTGCAATTGCGATTGCCGTTGACATTAAGTATTGTCAACTTAAGTCATTTATTGTTGGTATTTTAATTAATTAGTGATTGAAGGAACGACTTCTGCAACCTGAGCTGACGACTAAACACTGGTTTTTAATTTAACAGACCAAAATGATAGGTGCATTCATTACATTAATGTCATATTGACAAAAAAAGTCGACCGCAGCTGTCATTTTAGTCTAGCCAATAAAAATCAGAGTTTGCCATTTTTACAGGCTAGAAAATGGGCACCGTAATATGGGTTTCTGCCCTGAAGCCCAAGAGCTATAATATATACATCAATGGAAATAGCTTTTCAAGGAGAACCGGTGCTACAAACACGACCTTTGCTAATTGGTAGTCAGTTCGGAGATAATGGCCTGAATAGGTAACAACTTGGACATCGAAATTTAGGAATTCTTGGCGCCCGATAGCCAAAAGATATACACCAATGGGAAGAGCTTTTCAAGGAGAACCTTTACTACTGACACGACTTTTATTAATTGTTAGTCAGTTCGGGCAACAAAAACTTGGGCACCGAAGTTTAGGAATTCTTGGCGCCCCATAGCCATAAAACATACACTAAGTGAAATAGCTTTTCAAGGACAACCTTTGCTACTGACACGATTTTTATCAATTGTTAGTCAGTTCGGAATTAATAAGATAAATAGGTTGGAAGGTTGCTGGGACTGACTGGATGCGGAAGGCGGAGGACAGGGTGTTGTGGCGCAGCCTGGGGGAGGCCTATGCCCAGCAGTGGACTGCGATAGGCGGAGTTGATTGAAGATAAATAGGTGACTACTTGGGTACCGCAGTTTAGGAATGTTCTTGGCACCCAATAGCCATAAGTAATATATCAATGGACAGAGCCTGTTAATGGAAACATTTGTTACTAAAACGGCAATCCGACAAAACATGGAAATCTGGAAGAATAAAATATGATACAGTTATACACTGCGTTGCTAAAAAATCGAACATTTACAGTGGCTTTATCGATTGAAAATTATGTTGCTGGCATCTAATGAGTTGGAGCATATGTGGCCTGGGATGGAGGTTACACATCAATCAATTTAACTTTTTCAAACGCTGAATGTTGTTGCTGCGCCCAATGTGCTTCTGTAGCCGAAATGTAGTTGAACAATTCATGTCTACCTACCCTTTAGGGAATTCAGGAGTAATATTTATTTGTGGTAATATAATAATGATGATGTTAACAAGTTACTGTTTATTAATTAGTTAACTTATGACGAGAATTTAAAGTGTTGATAAAACTAATAATTCAGACAAGTTGTAGGAGTAACAAACGTTCTTATAAACGAGATGTTTTCAATGAAATATATCTTAACGGTGTTGGGAGTTTCGGCAGGTTTAACATTATGTCCAACCGACTCTTAGAAACATCGTTTCTAAAACGGCATACGAGTATAGGGGCCGTGTTTTACAGGCGGATAGGCTTAAAAGATGTTGTTTGCCAGACCCAAATAATTAAAGATAATTAATTGACAGGCCTGTTGTTCTAGTGGTTAGTGACCCTGACTGCTATGCCGGAGGTCGTGGGTTCGATTCCCACCCAGGACAAATGTTTGTGTAATGAGCACGATCATTTGTTCTGTGTCTGGGTGTAATTTATCTATAATATTTATGTATTTAGAAATATATAAGTATGTTTATCAGTTGTCTAGTACCCATAACACAAGCTCTGCTTACCTTGGGACTAGATGGCGTTGTGTGATAGTTGTGGAATATTTATTTATTTATTTATTAATTGATGACATACCTGAACTTCAATCATGCTTATTTACTCATATTTAGAGCTCTGTAGATCCTCACTGACTGACAATCGAGAGAAGTTGTCGTATTACGAAATATTCCCATTGATGAGATCTTTCCATTGGTATCTTAACGCTATTGGGCTAAGGGCAAATTGAGCCAATCTCCTGATAAAAATCATAGAAGTTACTTTGCTAAAATAGCTTGTGCCAAACACGAAAGATAACAAGAAGAATAACTAACTTATGATTGAACAGCATTTTAGCGTTTTGTTACTTTGAAAGTCTTGTACTATTAAAAGCTACAATTTATAGTAGAATACATACAAGATATCTAGATATTTGGATGTTAATTAACCAAGGAATACGTCTAATAAACTAGTGGAAGTTGCTAATGGTATCTTCACTATTTACTCATTAGAGATATTTAAAGTGACAATGACGAGCAAGAGCAAAGAGAAATAGTTCTCTTTAAACCAGTCTGCAAGCTGAAAATATTTAGCTATATGTCTGAACCTTTTTTTAACAGACTAATTGTCTGCAGAGGTTAACGACTGTGACTAGGCCTAAATATGTTTACAAGGAGTTCCCAGTTATAAGTTTTATTATAGTTAAGCTTTTTGAAAATGGCTGAACTAGTGGAATGTACCATCTAGGTTAATTCTTCGCCCAATGTGCTGTACATTGGGCGAATTAGCGCAACTGATGGAGAAGGTATCCAGATAATGACCACCATGCAACATTATTGATTCACATATATATTGGTGCCAGTCTGTTGAACTCCGATTGATGTTCATTAACCTGCCAGTACTCCCATCCATCACTACGGTGACGATCAAATTACTACGAACATAATTAAGGCAGGTATTAATTACTATACAAAAATGCAATTCTTTCTTGATTTTCTTGAGCAGTCGCTCCATAAGATGTACCATACTCCTAAAATAGGCAAGCAAATTTAGCTCTTACGCTAATTAGAATAGTGTATACAATGCTATAAACATTTTGACAAGTTCTGTAGATCTTTTGGCGTATGTACAATGTCACCTTGACGACGAGTGGTGGTCTCACTAGGTATTTATGCTCTGGCGCCGATCCAGGAGATGTAGGTCGCTTGCGCGCGCGCACTGCTCACAATGATATTCATATCGCGAACATACATTTTAAACAATATGATCTATGGAATAGAATTGTAATTTCAAAATGGGTTTGATGGCAGACTTACGACTAACTCGCATTGATTTAGTTGAAAACAGTCTGATTCATAGAGAATACTTACTCATTCGCTATGTATTCTGTACCCAACACCTGCATTTTCTAATGTTAATTCTGGATTTGCTCGAATTTAGTAGTCAACAATGTATGCTAGATTATGATTGTTACTTTATGTGTTCCAAGAATAGCTGACCTTTATTTCTCTCCTGTAGTCGGCATAACAGTTGCCTAGGAAAATCAATAGTTCTTATCTTCTTGTGTTTCACCATGAATGAAAGACACCCATTAAAATACAGTGTGAAATAAAAATTATTGAAATAAAAGAATTGGAATATTTTAGACAGGGTATTATGTTTCGCACGATTTCTGAAAAATGACAAAGTGTAAATGACCCTTTATGATCCTGACCTCCTGAAATATTTCTAGTACGTATTGCAGCATTGGCAAATGCTACATTATAATTTCTACACGAACGACTTTATTTTATAACAAATCCAACCTTATTTTTAACCAGAAAGGTTTTTTTTTCATATTGGTTTTGAATTTTGAATCTAAAAGTGTCATGTCTTTTCTCTTACCGAGATTTTATTGGAAGGATTTTTTGGACACAGGTCGGAAGGCGAATATATTTTTTTTTTGCTTTGACAATGAAATAATTCGCAGCAATATTAACGCTGAGTGTATAATGGATTGAACGACCGAGTTCTGTGCGGTCATCCATTGGATCCAAGGGCAGTGTTCCCGAAAATAAACGAATTGTACATCACTTAAATCTGGTCTCGAGGCGAATTTCATGAAGACTCGATTTGTCCGAAGACTGTAAGGCCATCTTGAATTCGCTCCACCCGCTACCCTAGAACCAGACGTCTACAAGCTTCCTATTGGGAATCGAACCCAACACAAGAGGATTCTGTTACCGGCCAGCGAGGAGTCTTCCGACTGCCAGCGTGGAGCCTAGGACCGGATAAGCGTATAATTTGTAGCTTTGTTTTTATTTTCAGTAGTTTCTATTGTCTCAATTTAGTTAAAACAGTGATATAAACTATTACCTCGCTGCCTGATAACCGATTCACTTGGTGCAAAGTTACCCATTTAGGACGACCAGATATCTATTTTGTTGCGGGAGTTTTATAGGATCGTTTGCAAACGTTTCGTGACCGACGCGTAACAGGTATATACGTGAAATTTACTATAGGGCTCTAACACCAAGGACGTCGCGTCGGCGTTACAACTTAATCCTTTAAACTAATAAGAACCGTGCTGTGTCCTTTATTAAGTTTTGTTTACTGTATGATTTATTTTGCAAAATGAAATGTGACAAAGTGAATTTATTTTTATTTCGCTACAGTATGTAGCTAGATGGGAAAATCGTTACTTTCTTCTATTAGGTACAATGTACCGTACCGTGCAATGTAATGTGTGTGCGATGTATCAGATATCCCTTGATAGGATTGATATAGCCTCTGTATCCGTTGTTAATCTTTTATGAATTCCACCACCCAAGTACGTCATTGTTTGTGGAATCTTTTAACACCGGCTCGCCGGCAGATTCACGGGTAATTACTACAGAAGAATAAAAATAAACTTGGGATGAAAATAAAACTTTATGTAACATGCGCAGAATTCCAGGTAGCCTTTAAATGTTTGTTCAGGTAATCCAGCTGTAAACACATAATATGTTACACAGGAATAGGTACTTATGTTGGTACATAGCTGCTTTTAGAGTGCTGACTCACAATGTTGTTTACGTGCAGGAAACCAATCAAATTACGTTTACGAAGGAACTGGAGCCTGATCGAGGCATATGTACACACGACGATATATCAAGCTGTAGGTACATTTACAGTTTCAGCTGAGCTCGCATCCTATAGGCTTTTCCTACAATGATAAGTTAGCTTATACTGGAAATGTTTAGCTTGATATGTCGTCGTGTTGTACTCTGCTTTCTAATTTGTTTACATAAAAGAGATATTACATAGTGATCCTTGTGGTCGGTGGAATAATGAGAAGCCGTAACTTGCCCAATATATTATGTCAAAAACCACAAAAAGAAATGATTCTTTGTCTATAAAATGTTGTGTCCAGTAATATTCTCCTTTTTGTTTGACCTCGATCTCGCCTGGTCAAGCAGTGGATGAGTTGGCCCCTCGCCAAGCAGTGGATGAGGTCTATGATGGAACGAGCAAGTCCCGAAGATGCTATTCACTGTTTTTAGGTAACTTCTACAATATGGGTAGGTACTTACCTACTATTGCCAATCGTGATAGTATTTAAAGTTAGCCCAGGACCGTCTAATGCTGATGGGACCCAGACACCGCCATCTTGAATTCTTTATTGCCAGCATAACCTTATTTACAGACGAAATAGTTCACCATTGCTTTTTTTTGTATCAGTTAGCTAGGTACCTTTCATAACTGGCGGAATGTGGATGTAGGGTGTCGGTAGGAGAGGTACCTCTGCCTATCCCTTCGGGAAATATAGGCGTTATGAGTTATGTGTTTGTTTTAGTATCTTTCGTATCGTAGGCTAAGGAAGGATTTTAGGTAAACCATTATACATATTACCAAGTAGGTTTGAAATAATTCGGCGAGTTTGAAGTGAAATTTACGGAAATTGGAAGCTATGGCTTAAAACTGTACAGTGATTGGAACTTCAGTGGACTTGCTAACGTGCATTCCACCTCACGTGCTACAAGCTGCAGTGTTTTCGAACCAGTGTTGTATCGTGTAACTGGGTTGTAGAGGTCAGATAGGTAGTCTGTAGTTAGACTGAAAGCCGAACCCATTATTGGAAAAAGGCTACCCAGATTGTCAAACGAACTTGATATGTTCGAACCTCCGTAGTACACTCGCAACTCAGGTTTATTATTTATTTTCAATAATTGAATGGCTAACCCTAATTTTTAAAATGAAAAAATGTCAGATACATACGTGTACCTTTTTCAGGGACGAAAGAGATGTTGAATTAGAAATTGCTACAAATTGCTACGTGGTTAAAAGCTACTTTAATTCTCGTAAAATAAAGGTATATAATGTAATCGGTTTCCTGAATAAGGTAGCATATCTATGGTTTAACCCTTTAACTGACGATTATATATGTGGGTACTTACTGTATCAGTTATATTTCCGATGATCTCATATTATATGGTCACCCTACTGCACTCTTCCGTAACAATAAAATTAAAAATGTAATTTCTCGTAAATTAAGCTGTAATATGTAAATTATTTTTTAATTTTTTTTTATTGTTTTTATTTTTACTAAAGTTTTAACTTTAGTCATAAAGTTGTACAAAAATTAATCGTAGTTTGTGTATATCAATACGAAACAGGTAGTTACCTATAAGTATTCTTATGGATCACTCAGTTCAGTAAATTTAAAAACATTGAGTTACTCATAAATTTTTAACAGAAGGTATTTGTGTTATGATATTTATTGTACAAATATGTTCGGAACATGTACATTTTAGGATAAACCATAGATCTATAGAAAAAGTCATCCGAAGCCTTATTACAACGATCTCTCAGACAAAATGGTGTCTGTACTGAGTGATCCAATGATACTGTCCAAAGATACCTGGAAGAAGCTTTAAATGCCATGACGGGTTTAAAAAATGTTGTGACAAATTTTCAACATATTTTTGAGATATATATTTAGTCAGTAGATAAGTTTTTGTTGAGATTTAGCTCATAGCCGTTTTTGCAAAATGTCTGAATTGAATGATCCACATTTTCCGTAATAACTGAAGACCCTTGAGAGTGACAATTTTTTTACTTTGGGCTATGAGTTTTGACTAGTTTTGACTAAATGTACAATCAGATTTTGTCACGAAATAAAAAAGATTACTCAATCCAAAGGCACATGTCTGTAGGGACTCCAATTTGTAAGGACAAATTGTACTGGGTTATAATTCTAAATGAAATCATTTAAAAGTTCCTAAGAATACTATATTTTAACTATAAAATATCATCATCATCATCATTTCAGCCGAAAGACGTCCACTGCTGGATATGAGCCTCCCTCAAGCACCTTCACTTCGACCGGACCTGTGCTTCTCGCATCCAACAAGTTCCTGCGGCCTTCACAAGGCCGTCGGTTCACCATGTGGGAAGCCTTCCAACGCTATGTCTTCACGTACGCGGTCCCCACTCCAGAACCTTTCGACCCCATCTGTTCTGCGAGCAGTGTGCCCTGCCCACTGTCACTTAAGTTTGGCAATTCTTCGGGCTACCTTGGTTCTCCTGCGAATCTCTTCATTTCTGATTCGATCACGCAGCGAAACTCCAAGCATAGCCCTCTCCATTGCCATAAAATATAATAATTTACAACTTGTACTAAAATATTTAAATAAATTATAGCATATAAACAGCATTTACTGCTTTACGTCGACACTTTCCAGTCGTTCCTCCTCTGACAATTATTAGATACCTACGCCCCATAAATGCTTGACAGAAAATTATACTTACCTACAATAAATTATCACTAGACTAAAAGTGAAATTATATATTTTTCCAGATAGTGCAGTGATAATTTTGGATTCCCTCCTCTTCAAAATCCGAATCTGCACCTCTAACATAATGTTCTTCAACTAAAACTTCCAAAAATCATTTTACAACACGTTAGCCTCTTGACTACTGAAGGATAAATAATATACTCCGTCAATGTGTACCTACTAAGATTTGTAAAAAGTAAATAAAATAATTAATTTGTACAAGAATGTGAAAATACTTTAAAATGATGGTCAAATTCGTTGAAAAAATCAAAATATGTGTAACTTAACTTTCTTTAAAAAAGTTACGTGATTACTCGCATAGGGTCACGGGTCAAGGGAGCACCGACACCTCCAGCTGCAACAGCGTAATCCGTGCTAAAGTAATCTTGGAGTTGAGGGAGATGATTGTGAAGCTACTCGGAGCGCCAGGACGATTTAACCAATGCAAGTACTTTCTTCGCTACAGTAAAGTGCGGTGACCCGTGATACAAGCAATTAAGGGATAATTAAAGAACTTCAAGAACTCAATTATGATGACACTGAAAATTTATGAATAGTTTTAACATAAACATCATATGCAAATTTGCTTCGATCAAAACAAAAAACACTCACTGCCACACACACACACAACCCTTCCACACACACACACAACCCCCCCCCCCCCCCCCCACACACACACAACCACTGCCACGCTTCACTTACCACACAAACTACATATACACGCATTACAGCCTCAACCTCACTCCCACCCTGATACTAAAAAAAATGTAAACATATCATAACTGCAAACCGTTTGTACGAGTACATAACATAATTAGTTAAAATTTAAATGAAGGATTCCTGGTGACCTGAAATACAGGCCTTGAGCCTAGTTTAGGCACCAGTCTCCCACAATATAATACCCCTGCTATATGTCGCCGTAGAAATAAGTGTAACAATATTAAGAGTATTATTGTGGAGAAAATAAACTATTTTATTATTATTATTAATTGTGTAAAAAGCTCGCCCTTTACATGACGAGCTTGTCAACAATTATTTAAACGTGCAGTTTGTCCACTTGATGAAGTCTTCATTCTTCAAGTCGTGAATTGAATAGAACCAAGTCTAGTTTATGTGTGGTTTATGTGGTGATGAAACGAAACCTGAGCATTTTTAGGGCGCCATAATAATATGCTTTCACCGTTAAGGAATTACGTACGTTGAAATACCTACTGTGAAACAGGACACCCCAACTATTCCGTACTGTGCCAAAATAAATATAGGCTGTAAAGAGCTTACCGTGCAGCAACCACTAATGGCAGGACGAGGTAATGTTTTATCCGCGTCTGATAGCACCGCGCTGCACAATTATACATATATGTCTACGTACCACTTACGCACTCACCATGAGAGTAGATTACCATGAGTAGACACTAAACAGAGACCAAGAGTCAGATTGTAACGCCGAAAAACAATTATGGGTTTCTGGCATGGAATTTTGGCCTTATGAATAAATATGCGCCCTTTAGAATAAATATTCTATCCATACATTTGCCTATGGTACTTTGGTTAAACTGTGAGTTTAACCGAAATACTATTATATATCTTGATATAAACCCAACCACAGGTAGACAAAGCGTGCAGCGCTCTGTTTAAATTACTTAATTAAAAGTAAGTAGGTACACGCTACTAAAACACGCTCCACGCTTTTTGACTTAATCAATGGATATAATTATGTAAAAGAAGTGACAAGCTGCATAGTTACTTTTATCTTAACTAATAAAACTAACCAAGTCAATTTAATTACTTTATTATTTTTGGACTCTTCAAAACGAACCATATGAGCCACTGAACAGTTCCACTATCCACCCCCTGGCTCCATCATCAGATCAGTACCTACCTACCAAGATACTAAATTATAGTATAGTCATCCGAACTATATTATCTATACATATAAAGTTTCATCAAAACGAATCAAATGACCCCAAACTCGAGGGGTTTACTAGTAGCCAATGAAGAATTCCACCATAGACCTCCTGGATCCATCATCAGATCAGCTCCAAGATACCAAATTGTTGTATTGTCATCGGTCCTTGAAACGTGTGCAAATTTTCAAGTTACTCGGTCGTTTTGAAGTTGGTGACAATTACGTTGAAAGATTCCGTTACATGATAGATCAAGCAAATAAAAGCGCAGGTCAAACTAATAAAAGTGTGTTAGAAACCAAAGTCATTTATTCAAATTATTATTTTGAAAGTCAATATTACATAAGACAGTCCCCCAAAACGCCTGACCTTCACCACTTCCTATTGCTTTAGATACGAAGAAGTGGCACAACAAACTCCCCAGCAGCACAGTAGAACTGGATTCTATATTACTACTAGAATTAATTCTGGACCTGGTTGCAAGTGGACAAACAAACTCAGCGTGTATCGAGTCAACATTTGGACAAACCCCAAGCACACAAAGCCGTGTCGTGAGTAATTTACCTATCGCAGGCTGATGGAGGCTTGATGAAGTTTGGCCTCTGTCGGCCATCTCGTCAATGACTACTATCGATCGATCATGCAGCGTACCACCGGGACAGCGCTTAATTTATGGAACCCCACTTAATTATAATAATCGAGCTATTACGGATATTGGTAGAGTATCATATTGTGTAATAGCCGTATTATAGATTTAGGTAAACTCAGGCACGTTGGTCAAGTCATTGATGACCAGCACCCTTATTGCATAACACACTATCAATCACAATCAGAATAATTTTGAAGCATATCTATCGCTAATCCATTGTTTTATGTGATCGGAAAAGTTGTCCGCTCAACAATGTAAATAACGCAATGAATGTTGTTGAACTGTCAAAATGAAAGCCATTCGTAGTGAGTGCGTTACGAAATTACCCCGCTGCTAAGTTTCAATGGCTATATTATATCTATACTATAATAATATTATAAAGAGGGTTTGTTTGTTTGTTTGTAGGGGTAATATCCGGCATTTGGTAGCCCAATACTTAAGAAAGGATGTAGGCTATTTAACATCACGCTACGACACTTAGGAGCTGAGAAAAACAAAAAAACAAAAAAAAGAACGCTAAGCGAAAACGAAGTAGTAGCACGGGCGTGCGATGCGATGCGACGCGATGAGTCGGGGACCGAAATTTCACGCCGACGAAGTCGCGGGCAGAAACTAGTTATATTATAATTAGATGCTTTCAGTAGACAGTCGGTTGCGTACGTATCTACTTACCTACATTAGTAGGAGTTATGAACCTAAGGATTTTCTTTGCCAATATTTTATTTCAGCGATTTTTGAGACACATTTGCCATCTAAAAAAATTTACCCATTTGCAGCAACTGCCCCAATAACCAAAATAGCTGTGTATAACTCGATATTTTCAGTTTTTCGACGCTACGTCCGCGAATAACATTACTTCAGGGCTTCGCCGTCGTATGCTGCTTTCCTACTTATTTTTAGGGTTCCGTATCCAAAGGGTGCCGTCGGAACCCTATTACTAAGCCTCCGCTGTCCGTCCGTCCGTCTATCTTTCAGCGGGTTGTATCCTATGAACCGTACCTAATAGGTAGACAGTTAAAATTTTCACAGAATGTGAAAAAAAGAAAAACTCACAGGTCATTATTATAGTTTCTGTCTGCTTTCTGGCTACGCCGCGCACCGTCGAACAGATGTGTCCTTTGAATGCGCTTCGGAAGATCTCAACTGCTCAGGTAAATCGGCTGACTCGGATACCAATAAATAAGGTACTTGCTTACATTTACAGGACATTTTACAGTACCGTTCAGTGTTACCATTTGCACTCATTACCTACCACTGCTCTCAAAATGGTGATGGAAAACATCGTGAGGAAACTGGCATGTCCTAGAATAAAAAATTCGAGGACATATGACATTTACCAACCCGCACCGGGCCGGCGTGGTAAATTGCAGCCCACTCCCTCCTCTCACCGAAAGGAGACCTGTGTCCCAGCAGTGGGAACATTATATGCTGATTATACTGCACGATAGCCTAAATTCCATTTTCCTATGGTTCGCAAGTCACCTCAGCTGCCCCCTCAGCAAATTAATCAATAACAATATGACCCCAAGCGTTTCTGCTTTCAATTCGAACAACAAGACAGTTGTCCGTTACAGTATCATGAAAATAAAACTTCAGTTTTATTTACGTTAAAATAAACACTTCAATTTTATTTTCAGCCGAGATCAACATTATAAGGCCATTTATTAACACAAATATAAGGACTTACGTACTACCATTACGCTGATGCACGTTAATATTGGCAATTTGGCAATAATGGCTGTTCGGTCGCCGCCGTAATCGGTGCAATTATTTCAGCGTATATTTGGATATGTGTTCATTAATTGCGCGTTCATTACTTACGTGGCAATTAAAATCTCATGCATTCTCAAATATTTTCTACGTGAAGTTAAAATCAAAGATAGCTACTGTAGCTATATCTACATAGATAGGTACCTGCTATATCTACCACCTCAGCTTCAGATAGCTTTGAAACGGACATTCAGTAAAAGGCTATCAGTTTCGACACTGAAAAAACAAAGGAGCCGAGGTGTGATGCAATAGTTCCAAACTATTCAAGCAGTGCATATCACACAAACGGTTCCGCGAATACGATCGCCTGTATTCAACAATACAGCGAGTCCACCGGCTATCAATGTCATCACAGTCTGCCGCGTGCTTACGTGCCTACACAGTTAATTAAGACTAACACAGAAATTGATTAGTGCATGTTCTCACAAACAATGGCGCGTTTGTGGCATCCTATCTCTCGTTAGTTCCGCTCGGAGTTCCGTCGGAACAGGGCACAATGCACGGGATGTGTTATGGTGAACAGACGCATCTAGGACACTACTCCATGCAAACCGGCAAGCTGACGGAAATCAATGCGTTTGCCGTCACACGATGTAATTCTATTTTATGTCAACTTATTATTATGTTCTCTGTATTGCACAGTGGAAGTTCTTGTTACGTAAGGGTTGTACAGACTCATTGTTTTCTCACTGCAGCTACGTTTAACTTTATTCTTTGGTGACTATTGAGAAGTCATCTCAGAGGCTCCAGGACTTAATCCAACCTGGATCGTAAATAAACTTCAAACCAATGCATATTGGCAAGGAGGTAATTTTTGGTTCTTTTTTAAAACAGAACAGTAGTTGCAATAAAAAAAACTTTTGCCCGCCATGATTGCAGTTGATTCGGTTCGGACCTTGAGTCGATTAACACTGCGAGGGAAATGGAAAGCTAATACAGCCACAGTCCGTCGCGATGCGACGCGTACGTCTAGGTACCTCGAGGTGTACAACTAATAGAATCGTACTTAGTAATAGACTTCAATGTACAGAAATTGCTAGAATATGTCCAAAGACTAAATTAGAAACCATTTATGTATCAAAACCGAGACACGTAAGACATGGTGTCCCACAGGGTATCGTACTAGGGCCACCACTTTTTTAATAAAGTAACATCATCACATAAATAAAATGGATCTCTTTGCAGATGACAGTGCAGCTGTAATAAAATGTGCAACTATAAATAACTATGAGAATGGCATTAATACCTGTTTACGTGTCATTATAAATTGGCTAATAATAGTTTAATAATAAATCTAGGTAAGACAAAAGTTGTGCACTTTAATCAACGCTGCGAAAACTCAAACGTCAGTATTCCATAACAAGGCTCTGACATTGAGGAAGTAAATAAAGCTAAGTTCTTAGGTATAGTGATCGACAACAAACTAACATGAAAACCTCATGTTGAAGAAGTGTGTAAAAAACTGAGTAAATCCGCTTACTTATGCCCTTTTTCAACTTTCAAAGAAAGTCAACAGTCAGGCTCTTTTATTGGCATACCATGGACTAGTTGCCTCTGTTTTGCGGTATGGTGTTATTTTTTGGGGGTAGTCTACTGATAAGGAGCTTGTATTTAGGACGCAAAAGCGATGCATAAGGTCAATGTGTGGTCTTAACACCACAGATAGCTGTCTTCCTTATTTTAAATCTCTGAAAATATTAACATTTCTGTCTTTGTACATACTAGAAACGGGCTTTATTTGAGAAAAAAAATAGTCGGCAGTCAGAAGCAATCCAAAACGAACTCAATATATAGGTAGGTACCTACATCAATTGTGCCAAGTTAAATGTAAAACCGCACTAATGCAAAAAAGTTTTTTTGGCTTGGCCCCACGCATTTATAACAAAGTACCTAATATTATTAAAACTATGACTGTATTCAAATTTAAAATGGCACTAATCGAAATATTAATTGAAAAAAGTTATTACACAATTGACGACTTCCCGAATGATGAATCACTGACTGATGGACATGATATTATACCATTTGACTTTTTATTTTTGTTGTAACCTAGATGACATTTAAACTTTCTTTTTTAATTTTCTTTTCTTTTCTTATTACTGTGACATTTTTACTGTAATTTCAACGATTTGACATTAATTTGTATTATTTTATTCTATTAATTGTTATTTAATATTATAATATATTTTGTGTAAATTAAATAATAATATGTTTTACATGCCCATGTGACAGTAGAGCATGGCAGGACTCTTATAATAAAACATCTAATCTAATATCGCGACACATTCGCCAAAAATGTTAACAAATATGAGTTGTTGGAAAAATAACTTTAATTCCTACACAAATAAAGTTCAGTTTACGCTACAACTTCAAATATTATAACTTTTACAATAGTGCTAGTCACTCTGAAATCAACTTAATTGCCATTACAAATAAAGTTGATATTTGTTTAACTTGAAATAACGCCAAATTTGAAACAAATAAAATTTGAATATATGTACTAAACACCGATGTTTGGAAACCAATAAATGATTGGATTTCATTTGATTTGATTTGTACATATAATTTGTTTGATTATTGAATAAAACCATTTTTAAGTTTCCTCAGAGAGAAAAGTATCAGTCATCCCATACATTCGAGTAGGTATTGAAGGGATACCTAGTTGATAATTTTTCCGCGATTACGATGTTGGTCCCGTAGAGAAAGTTGTTCAGTTTGACGGTCTGTACCACACCCTTAAATTTGACCACAGCTTCCTGGTATATAATGCTGTATAAATCAATAGTCAGTATTCAACCAGTACCTACGTGCATAAGGTACCTGACTTAGCTTAACTATTAACAGATTGAGTTCCTCTAACGGTACGGTGCAGTATAATCGGTCAAAACCACTAAGTGATTGGATCCTCTAACGTCGTCCTAAGACAGTTACTGGCTGACTACAAATCTTAGAGGCGGTATCTGTCAATGTAGTCTTCCTCGGTAGCACCAATCACTTAATAGCACTGCGTTGATTACCGACGAGCCTGGCAACAATGGACTGATACGTATATAACTTAAGTAATTAGTTGTAGGTTCATCATCATCATTACCCTGTGATATTCATATATGTAAGACTCTGCCTAAATATGTATGGAAGATGGTCTGTAAACCAATAGAGACAATTATAATGGGTAATATACCTAAGTGGTGCATATTTTTAGAACAGACATCAGTCGAACATAAAAAAAATCATCAAATGCATCGATGCACATTCTAACATCATTTTGCTCTTCGGACATTCATGATCGAGTCTTTGACTGTGGTCTTTGATTAGTTTCTCTCTTTTTATGACAACCTGGTAATCCGTTCTGACGAATTTATTCTGGGCTGATTCATGTACCCTAATTATCTCACACCGAGCGATGGAGGCTAAAAAAAGAAATCGTGTAATTATTTCAGCTCCAGATGCAGATAAGATTACAGTTTTGTTGAAACAGTTTCCTAAAATATATTCTTATGTTCAAGTGCTGAAAAGTACGTAACGGGGATGTGCGTAGGCGCTCGCTGAAACACATACGAGATGTACCTACCAGATGTACCTACCAGCGGCTACAGGAAACAAATAAAACAAATACCATCGCAATGAATATCAAAACAAAATATCGGTATGTTATGTATCTACTTTGCATGAATAGAATTAGTCAATTTTCACAATTTTTTTATAACTATTTATTAACGTGGAAATACATGATAATCATGCCTAACGGGTACCAGATAAAATCCAATCTGGAACAGAATATTATGAAATGATATCCCAAAAGACAGAAACATACAAGAAGTCAGTAAAACGAGGCACAAGTAGGAAAGCGCCGCCCTACGCGTATCATTGAGATCTTTTCACTTTTCATGAAAATTTTGGAACAACGGTGCCATCTGTACTGTCTACACGAAATAACGATCACACACAGTCTGACAAATTTTATTTTTGTCTCACACCCTCGGTCGCTTTTTAGTGAGCTTGCCCACTGATTTGTTCGAAGACTGTCCAACAGGTGGAGTGAGGGGACTAGATACTACTGAACAGTGGCTAACCAAAATAACCTGTAACTTTCGGCGAAACTCTCACTACGTAATGCCGACTTGTGGCACAAGATGTCCTCACAATGACAAATTGTTTCAGGAACAAGCATTGCTGTTTATTACAACCAATTAATAATAATGTCTTTTGAATTCAAAGCGTGTAAAGTGGTGTACGGTACGTACCTACTGTTTAGTGTTTACAAAGGCACTCAAACAGCAGGGTCATATTGATTACTCATGTTTGGTACCTACTAATTGGCAATGCTGTCAGATGATTGAAATGGATGAACATTATCAATAGTTGCGCCAAAGGTCGTGGCCTGTAGATCGTTAATGAAAAGCTATCGATCAAACAGATCAAGATCGCATCCGGGCGCGCGGGCGCACGGGTGCGGCTTTGCGCAGAGTTATTCCCAGAGCGCGGCGCGGGTGCGGTCGGGGCGCGGGGCGGGGGGCGCGGGGCGAGCGGGCACCGCGCTCAGTGTGTCGGCGCGCGCCGCCGCCGCCATGGGCAACCAGCACTCCGCCTCACACTACGTCCACAAGCCCAGCAAGAACGTGCGCTGGAAAACCGCAGGTAATCCCAACCCCCGCACCCTTCGCGGCGCTACCACCACAACCAGCCCCCCACACGTGTACAGCTCGTCTGAGCCCCCTGCCTGTATTTCTATTTTTAAAAAGACTGCGCGCTGCGATTCCTAAAGCGTGGCACAACAAAACAAATCGTAAGACCGTCCGCGTTCATGTAACGATTATCACGCGTCTAATTTTGAAAGGAGTTTTATGCCAAATGGCTTATACCGGCAGCACCGTCGTTACCGAACAAAGGTTAACGCCCGACTAGACATATTTAATTTTAACTTAAATCATCCAAATGCATTTAGTAACGCTCAGCCTCGTCTCGATTTCCAGGTCGGCCTGCAACGCCAGGAAAGCCGGATATCATACCGATACTATCGGACGAGGAGCCGAACTCGATCACGCTGCGATGGGCGCCGGCGGCACACGACGGGGGCGCGCCGCTGCTTGGCTACCAGGTGGAGTGCAACCGGCTCGGCGCGCCGGACTGGATCCGCACAGCGCCGCCCGTGGTGCTGCGGCCGGAGCTTGTGCTCACGGGGCTGGAGCCGCCCTACCGCTACCAGTTCCGGATCGCCGCGCTCAACGCTGTGGGTCGCTCCGACTACAGCGACCTGTCCGACGTGCTCACTGTCAGCTCAGACCGCCTCCCCCATGAACCGCCCCTATTTCTTCAACATTTAGATGATCTGACGGCTCTTGAAAACGATAAAACAGAATTCCGTGTCGCTTTTTCTGGTATCCCGCCACCTACGATAGCGTGGTTCAAGGATGATTATGAAATTTTCAGCAGCCGAAGAACGGCAATCACTACGAGCGAGTCCACTAGTGTTCTTGTCTTCCACCAAACATTACCAAGTGACGAAGGAGAAATAAAATGCACTGCAACTAATCGTAGTGGACACGCGGTCACCAAAGCTCGATTGTCACTCGAAGCCGCACCGAAGTTACGCTACCCGCGACAATACGAGGACGGCTTGTTATACGAAATTAACGAAACCGTTTTCCTGAAAACGACAATAGTCGGGAAACCGACACCGACGGTAGAATGGCGACACGACGGCCAACCCATAGTGGTAGACGATCGAGTGGAGATCTCGAATACTTCGAAATTCTCGATGCTCAAAATACACTCAGCACGGAGAAGTGACCGTGGGGAATATCAGATTCACGCCAAAAACAGGATCGGGGAGGACACGGCCGCTTTCCTGGTGACGATCACGGCGCCGCCCGACCCACCACAGCGCGTCTGTGTGGCGCGCCAGGTGGACAAGTCCATCACGCTGGACTGGGAGCCGCCGGACGACGACGGCGGCTGTCGCATCGGCAACTACGTGGTGGAGTACTACCGGAACGGCTGGAACGTGTGGCTCAAGGCGACTACCAGCCGCAAGACGAACGTTACTCTGTTCGATCTCATCGAAGGGAGCGAGTATCGCTTCCGTGTAAAAGCGGAGAGTCCCTATGGAATGAGCGCGCCGAGTGTGGAGTCGGCGCCGGTGAGGATACCGGGGCGCCCGGTGGATATGGAGTTTTTGGCGGTGGAGTCGAAGATAATAAACGAGGTGCTCACTCGGGAGGACGGCAGCGAGACACGCGTGTCGCCGGCCCCCCGCCGCAAGCGTGCGCAGACCGCGCCTGCCGAGGCACCGCCGCCAGCGCGCCAGCCTCGCCGGCGCTCGCCGGTGCGGGACCCATCCGGCAGCAGCGAGTTCATGTTGGTACTCTACCCAGATTCGCAAAAACAAATGGAAAAATCCGGTAAGCATATTTTCTCACATTCTGTTTAGCTGTTTAATTTAAACAAATAGAGATAGACTAACCATTGGCTGTATCTATCGTCACCCTACTGATGCGAAAACTTGTTTTTTTTAAGACATTGGTATTTACAATATAAAATGTGTCTAGTAGATAGTAACCTGACTGTATCCTGGATTTCGAGAAAACATGCATTGGCATCATGCTAAACTATAATTATTATTATATTTCTAACATCCCTTATATGAATAACAAACAAAAACAAATATTGATGATGAACAAATAATTGACTGATTTACCATGACAAAATCTGTTGAATGCTTTCATTGGTTTTCATTTTACTGTTCTTCAGTATCTTACCTATAATTGGTCTAAAATTATTTAGATAAGGAGATATCTATTTTATCATACCTATTAGGAATGTTATGCGGACATAAATGTATAATATTATTATACATTCTGCTATTTGCGAATTGATTTTAACAACAGCGACACATGTCATCATGTCTAATTTTATAAAACATTTCATTAGTTTTCGTGTTATAAAGTAAAGAGTGCTGCTCCTCCATCAATTTGGGTAGCCAAGGTGCCAATAAGTGTAAAAGTGCCAAAACGAGGCAAACAATTTAAAAAATCTAAGGTCGTAAAATATTGTCCTCGCCCATTTAGCATATTGAGGAACTATTGGTAATCTGTGACCGGAGCTAAAGGTGTAAAGGAAAAATGTTCTGCTTTTTTCTCTTATGTAATATCGCTGTTGTTCATTTACACAGGAAAAAAAAAGATTCGCTCGTTGATTTTAGCCTAAATCACATACACCCTAACTGCTTCATGTTTAAGTATCTTAATATTGCGACTGTTTTATTAAATTGATGCTCTACCCAACATGGTTAATAAATTCATTAACCAAAAATAATAATCAGTATCACGCATCCGAGTATTCGTTACTTGATGAAGACCATAATAAGATGCATACATTTCAAATATAGACATGGGCAATGCTTCGACGCATGGTGCGCCTATAAATAGGCGTCCGCCAATGTCAGCTACAAGTTTAACACAACGGTACCTCCTTAGTTACGCGCTAACATAATTCCAAACAAACATAAACGCGAGATGCTGACCGCATCACAGCTTCTGCGAAATTAACATACTTACAGCAGAACATTTGCGAAATCAAATCTATTTCCAGCGTATACGATGTTTGCAACTTCTATTAAATTTGCTTTACCTCTGAATCTGAACAGTAAAGTTATGCTTGTATTCAATGTTTTAGTACAACCATATGCAAACTCAGTTTCACCTATCAACCAATGCCTACGGTTTTAAATGTAATGGCGAATGTATGTTTCTAGCTGTAAGCAAGTAGCAAAGCTTTGTGTTCGAGTATTGGTAAATACAATCTTACGACTACAAAAAATCCTTTTCATTTCAGAAAAGAGACGATCCATTCAGCTGGACCTGGACTCTCTGACGCCGCCTCCCCTCTCGTTTTCTGCGCCGGAGCTGAGCTCGCGTTGTATGATGCCGTTCAAAGCGCTGCGCAACGCCGTCAGCTCATCGCAGCTCCTGCATGAACTAGCAATGGCACGCGTTCACAAAGCTGTAGCTATGAAAGAAGAACAAACCAAAAACAAAGACGATAGACCCCCTAATCACAAAACTGACATTCCGTATAATACTAGCTTTGACCGTGACAGCGTAAATAATGATCGAGATATGCCTAAACTGCAAGAAGAGTTCTCTGGAGTAAAGCCCAAGAACCCAGAAATATTACCTAAACCAGACTCTGTTGACAGCACACAACACAAGTTCGGTCCGCGCCAAGTGTCATTGGATTCTGAAGCATCTGATCACAAATGGCAACATATGTCTTTTGATGAAGACTACACTGCTAGCACTGTTTCCTCTGATGGGGAATATACGGATGATGGAAGTCTTGAAGGAGATATTGATAGACGAAGTCAGTATTCAAACGAAGAGGAAACATACAACCCAAGAGATAAAATGACTCGTCCTTCGCCTCTCAAAGATTTTATTGAGGAAGAAGAAGAGCTATCGGAAAACGAACCTCTCAAGCCTTTGCCTCTACCCGACCCAAATTTTGTCCCAAAACCCATATTGAAGAGACGAGAATCAGATATGATAGAAACAAAACCAGTCCTTGAATCTGAACTTCCAAAAACCATAGAAAAACCGAAAATCACAGAAAAACTGAAGACTGCAAGTAAACCTAAAAGTATAGAAAAATCTAAAGCGACAGAAAAACTCAAAGCACCAGAAAAACCAAAGAAAGAGGAAAAGATTACTATATTTAAGAAAATCACCAACACCAAGTTTCCGAAGTTGCTTCACAAAAAGGAACCTGAGAAACCCAAAGAAGAAGACTTACCCAACGATAATCTTAAAACACACAATAAAACTGACAAACTACAAGATAAGGTCAGCGAAGAAGGAAAAACAGTGATTGATTTTTACGGTAGTATAGTAAAAGAATATGGCAGCCAAAAGAAATCAACTGCACCAATGTACCTTAAAACTGAAGACTTAAAAGCAGTTGCTGAAAAGCAGCAACTTATGACAAAGCCTGAAAATGTCGAGGAAAACAAAACAACTAAACCAAAAAAGTCGATAAATAAAACAAATAACAGTAAGGCGACATCTGCGAAAGGAAAAACTGCAAATTCTATTAATAAATCAGTTAAGCCAAAGCAGCAAACCAGTACCGATAAAAATCAATTGGAAAAGAAAGGTAAGACAACGGTTCCTATACCTCCAGAAATCCAAAACATCACGCCAAAGAAGTGTAATCAACAGATCGTGCTAAGAAAAGCAGAGCGAGCTACTATCGTCATACCTATCAACTATCAAGAACTTGAAGAGAAAGCCAAGATCAATGTGAGGTCAGCCATCGACTATACAGTAGACGTTTGCCTCCTTCTTTTAGCTTTTTGGGTATATTTCTTTAAAGACGAGAGGCTCGCCATTCCCTTTCTCATACTGATCATATATCGACAGTTACAAGAAACTCTGCTGCTGAATATTCCCGAGTGGTATGAACTATATACTCCCAGTTGGCTCAAGAAGAAAACTTCTTGACCTCTCCCAAAAGACATGTTGTGCGATAATCTGATTGAATTGTGAGCTATGTATGACGTGTGATTTTGTGAACATATTTGTTTTATTAATAATTAAACTTACACATTATGTCTAATATATAATTAAATTATAATACAAACTCATACTAAAAAGTAAGATAACTAAAACTAGTTGGCAAAGACTTCACATTTACAAAATATTTTCAAAAAAATTGCTTTCAAAATTAAAATGTTGTATATACGCCACAGTATTATATCACTTCCCAAACGTGTGCGATTCATATCTCAGTTCAAGCTGCCAGTCTCAGACTGTGTTCCTTGCATACCGCCTCGTAAAGTGCGGGACTCCAAAGCATGCGCTCGCAAAAACACAGGACTTGTTCTAGGCGTATATTTCAATGAAAACATAGTGACTGATCCGGCTATCCTCACCGCCAGCGGTCGGAAATATGATGAGCAAGTATGTGGAAGATTATGGTCACTGTTAAATCTAGCTCCTATACCAAAACTTGGCGAAACTAGGGTGTTTTATGACTTGGACCCAAAGTATGCTTTTGTGGCAGTCGCTGGACTTGGCACCGAATGTTTTACGTACAATGGAATCGAGAAATTAGACGAAACTAAGGAAGCAATAAGAATAGCAGCAGGTGCTGGTGCAAAAGCACTTCGTCTGTTGAATCCTAAAATAATTGATGTGGAGTCATTCGGAAACGCTGAGGCAGCTGCCGAAGGAGCGAATCTCGCATGCTGGGAATTTAACGAATATAAAAGTAGAACAAACAAACCAGTAATTCCCAAACCAAATCTCCATCTATACGATGATTGTGACGAGGAAGGTTGGAAAATAGGCACATTAAAAGCAGAAGCTCAAAATTTAGCAAGGTATTTACAAGAAATGCCAGCAAATATATTAAATCCCACTAAGTTTGCCAAAGTAGCTGTGGATCTTTTATGCGAGTTAGATATAAATGTAGAGGTGAAAACAAAGGGTTGGGCAGCTACTCGTGAAATGGGTGGATTTGTGTCGGTTGGGAAGTCCTCGGTACAGCCACCACTGTACGTAGAAATAAGTTATTACGGAGCAGGCGAACGCACTCGCCCTATAGTCATGATCGGTAAAGGAGTCACGTTTGATAGTGGAAGCTTAGACTTGAAATCATGTGATGACTTAAAATATATGAAAGGCGACATGGCCGGGGCAGCATGTGTAGTAGCTATCACCAGAGCCGCGGCGAGACTTCAACTCCCTATCAATATCAGAGGTATTCTACCGCTATGCGAATTGATGCCCAACGGAAGTAGTCCTAAATTCGGGGATGTTATTTCCTGTGCAAACAAAAAATCTATTCAAATAAGGATGCCATCACGCGAGGGACGTCTGCTCATCGCAGATAGTTTAATTTATGCACGTAACTACTGGCCCAAGTTCATAATCGACATAGGCACTATGTCAAAAGAATTGATTCACTTTCTCGGCGGAGCAGCGTGTGCTTGTTATACCAATTCTGACGAGCTATACTATTACCTTGAGAAGGCAAGCTGTCAAACAGGAGACCGAGTCTGGAGGATGCCTCTTTGGAAGTTCTACGAAAATCGGGTGAAGAATTGTGGAGTTGCAGACGTCGCGAACACGGGACGCGAGCGCTACGGCGACTCGGCGAACTGTGCGGCCTTCCTAAAGCAGTTCGTGCACGATAGTCAGTGGGTGCACCTTGACACCTACGGCGTGGGCTACTCCAAAGGATGCGACTTCCCGTACCTAGCGCGCGGCATGACCGGCAGGCCCACCAGGACAGTCATTGAGCTCTTACACCAAATGATAGCAGTGTCTAAATTATAATACAAGTATTATTCGCTTATAGATAACATTTTCGTTGTAGTCACTCGTACGTAAGATTTTGATTTTTTATTATATTTGGCAAATAATAAACCCTTTAACATTTGATGGTTTTATTCTGCATTGTCAAAAACATGTAATCAAGTAACAGAAATCGGTCAGTAGTGTGTAGAGAGGTGAACACGTAAGTGTCGTTATCTAATCGTAATTATTACATTTGCTATGCGGTGATGTATATGTATGAAGGTGCATTATGAATGTGCAGTTAGCGCGTGGTCGCGGGCGCATTGCATGAGCGCCGACACGAGGTGGTCGCACTTGAGCGGCTGGTGCACGTGGGACGTGTAGCAATCCTCAAGCGCGCGCCGCAGCTCCCCGCACGGCGCCGCCGGCCGGCCGAGCTCACAGCTTAGCGAGTCCATCATCCGCTGTAGCGCCGCGCAGCACTCGCCCAGCTCCTTATAATTCTTTCTCACAGTCTCCCGCACGAGATCATCATCAGCACCCGAACCAAACGTTCGCCGACGAACTTTCGCGGAAACATGAACTTTATTATCCCCTTCATGACACCGACATTTACATAACATTTGAAATTTGCTAATTTGGTGATTAAAATAATAAAAATAAATATCCTGATGACAGAATCATAATACTGTTAACAAATCACTATGGTTTCATGAGACTGTTGAAATAAAACGAGTGTGTTGGTTATGCTCGTTTATTACTTAAAAGATTAATAAAAATATTTAGGAACATTTTATGGCACATAATAAAAATATATTATTGGATTTAAAAATTTATACAGATACTTAAACATAAAAAAACATAAATCTCTTTTAATAATTGTATCAAAACTTTTATATTAACATTTTAGTATCTAAATGAGCTGAATATTAACTATGAAGTATAATAAACCCTAACTTTGCTGGCTGCAGGATATGTAATTTATTATCACTAATAAAATAACTATTAATTATTGACCAAACATTTTCTTAAAAAGAATTTGGTAGTATCGGGTTATTATTCAAAATTATATGTTATTTTAAGGAAAAGATTATAGAACTTACATGTACCTAATAAATGCGTTTGAGTCTTAAAAATATAAATCAATTGTTTCTATTTTATTAGTGCGTCCAAACTTGCTAGTACTTCGCTATGGTTTAGATTAGACACACCTACACAGTAATATATTTTATGTCAAATCATACTTAGTTTATATCAAAATATTAAAATGCAAATACAGAGTACAAGTTGTTCACAAAAGGTACCTCATTTATTTTCTGAAATAAGAGGTGTCCGTTTATCGCAGAATAAATTGTACAGTTTCATTCAACAACTTGCTAAGATTATGTCCCAACTAATAAATAGTACATTGTATACATGCCTAGAATAAAAAGGTACTGCAACATTATACAGACTGAGGTATGCAGTTTACTACATAATATATGGCGACGACCACTTCAAATCAAATGCTGATGCGAGCCAAAAATAAAAGGGTAACTCATAAATCGTTCAGCGGTACCCAGTTACATTAGATTGTTCATATATTATTAATAAACAACCAATATAGGTTATCTGTAATTGTTTCTGAGTAAAAATATTAGTACTATACGGTTATCAAGCATGAATCTCGATTCAAATACGGTGACACTGACAGATTTCCTGCAAATCGATAATAATCTAAGTCTAGTATGATAATCGAGATGCATGCCAGTATTTTTATAGAACATTTTCTTGCGAGTTGCATACAGTACCAATATTGAATGTTACAAAATGTTATTACGCTTCAATTGTCCCAAAAAGTCAGAGTTTAAATACTTGTTTTTCATTAACCACGCCCAATGGCATCGTCAATTTATTAAAAAAGTTAGCGAAATAACTTCCCGTCGGAAAAAAACTGCTCTCTGGCACAAATGGATGTCCCCACATCATACGAATTCCAAGTGTTGAAACAATAGCAAAATGTCTCGTCATAAAATAGTTTCAGTCGAAACTCATAGCCAAGTATAATTATTTACTGAGTAGATTGACACACATCATTGTCAATTACCAAATGCCATTAAAGCGAAATGTGCTAGAAATCTGGCAATCAGACGTATGAATTCAGGTGAGCATACATAACGCGGTGATGGGTGCGTGATAGTGAGGTGCGTGCGGCAGCTGCCAGCTATGTTGTAGATGAACTAATAGCCGCGATCGACGCGATACCGAGCCGTGAAGGACGCACTTTCCACGTTAATGAATGTCCGCCGGCGCTCCCGCCGAACGATACCATCTGGCGTATGCAAGCAAAAACTTTACATTCATACGCGATTATAATGTGAAAGTGGACGAACCGTCGCTTTTAGATGTCGTCTGCTCTACAAGAAAATGTAGCTCTTTGGAATGTATGCACTAGAACCTTCTTTTCTACCAATATTAAATGGGGCAGGCATCTTTAAATTGGCAATAAGTGCTGCAAGCTAAGCGTTTTTAGACCGGATAACACATTTCACTAATTCATCCCCTTATATTTAAATAGTAGCTTTATTATAAATTGAAAAAGCACTGGCATACCGAAAAAGTTGATCTTATACACACTAATGATAGCAACTGGATCACGGTAGTCAACTTAAACACTACAATGGCATACATAGCCTCTATGACACTGGACATAATATATTATTATATATTGTGTAGAACTTCGCTTGCGTTTGAGACTGGAATGCTGACGTTTGTACGGTACGTATAAATATAATTATTTCATTACACGATGGCGGGAACCCAAAATGAGAGTGTGGCACCGTTTACGAACATCACGAAACCACTATGAGAGCAGAAAAACGACAAACGTTGAGGCAATGAAATTTACAAAAAAAAAAAACAAATGAATGCGTCAAGTATTGTGCGCGCGTTGAACATCATCAAAAACAAGCCGAAATAAAAAGTGGGCAATACGTTTTTTAAAGAATATCGTCACTCCCCATTCACTATACATACGTAAATATTAAAAGCCTCTGGTTTAGTAGTCGCAAGCGCTAATGCAGAGCATGAGGGGTTCCCGAGTTCGATTTACAGGTAGACTAGTGGTTTACCAACAGCAATTTCTGAGAAGCAGCCCGGGGTCCGGATTCGTGCCCGCTTGATGACAATAAACTCGCCCCTATTACATAAAACTTAAACATAACTAGCGAAATGTGGGTGTACTAAGACAGGTACTTACACCTCTACCTAAACCTTTGAGAAAAACAGGCGTGATATTATGTTCTAATAAAAAAGACGTCACTTAAACAAGAATTCCAGCTCAAACACGGAACACACATACATAGCTTTGGCAAACAATTTGACTATTATATTAGAGTAGTAACTTACAAGATAGCGTGTTTACGTCTACAGTTCGTTCTTATAGTGGAAATGCGTGCCGGTGACGAGGTCGGAGTCTTCAGTGTCGCTGATGTAGCCCTCCTGGCCGGTGTAGTGTGTCGGGTGCACCAGCAGGGGCGCGGCGGAGTACGCCTCGATGTTGCGCGTCTGGAAATGGGCCTTCCATGTCTCGCTGTCAATAGAAATGATAATAGTAAACATCTTAAATTACATTAATACGTTAAAACAATACAATAAGAACGGTGGACAAATTTAACAAGCTAACAGACTAGCTTACTTTGGCGAGAAAATTTTACGATTGTTGAGAAAAATAATGTGGAACCCGGGAATCACGGCGCCACTTATGAACTTACACTTACTTTCAGTGGGCGTTTACAATGGCGCGTGTTCGTTTGTGTCAGTGTCGGGCTAATGAGGAAAAATTAATTATAATCAGCCTGTTTTGTTCCTACTGTTGGGACTCGAGAGGGAGTGGGCCATAATTCACCACGCGGGCTCAGTGCGGGTTGGTAGATGTCACGACTTCGTTTTTTTTTTCGTTCTATGACATGCCTGTTTCCTCATGATGTTTTCCTTCACCGTTTTGAGAGCAGTCTTAATAAAATAATGTACACAAATTCAAGCGCCTGTCTCGGTCGAACCTACGCCCTCGTCAGTCGCGGGCGTTACCACTGGGCCACCAGTGCTCCAAGAAATATTAATTAATAGTACAAACTTGGGGTGTTGATTGAACATGATAGGCAGAAACTCGTCGACGGGCAGCATGCGGTCGAGCGGGCGCGCACTGAGCAGCTTGCGCGCGCCTTTCTCGCTCAGCAGGTAGCCGAGCGTCCAGTACGAATACAGCGGCCGCGTCGTGTGCTGCGTCGCGTACTGCTCCTCGTCGTCCAGCAGGATCTTACGACCGATGTAGCTGCAACAATTTATAACATCATTATAATTTATACTGGAAGTGGCGGCCTTTCGCCAAAAGCAATAACATTGAACTTGCCTGGGAATTAAACGCGATATCTACACCTCAGTGATTAAATACGCACTTAGTAGGGTACACGTATTATCACACTCACTTTTACACCCTGTGCGTGTTTCTAAACTTTTAAATATACTATTATATTTATCAATAAATGCAAAAACTGAGACGGATTTTGAATTTTTACAAACGTCATACGGCTGACATCCTTTTTTGTCTCGTCTAAATTTATCCTGTCATTGAAATAGTCGACATTTTTTATGTCAATCACTAGCATAGTGATTGACATAAAAAATGTCGACTATTTGTAAGTATATAGTAAGCATTGTCCAAAAAAATGAATTTAAACGTTTTGCAACCAGTGCAAAATAGAATTGTATTAATATCTTGTTTGCTTTCACGATTTTCAAATCAAACTTAACTAACTTAACTCATAAAGATATCTCAATATAAAAAATACTGATGAAACACTATTAAAAAAAATCGTAACATCGATAGCACCAAAACTGAAAATTCATACCACCACATCACTAAATCATAGACAATTTCCAGCGGCCATTGTTGTTTACATCTTTGGCGAATTTTGAAACGCCGGACTTTAGGTACTTATAAAAAAAATTTCTAAAAAAAAAAAAACAAATGCATCAGTCAAAGTACATAGGTATCAGTCGATATACTCGTAATTTGCAATTTTTCTTTAGAACATTTCTTCATTTTTTTCTTCTTTTCATTTTGTAAGTTCTGTTTTCAGCTAATTTGGAATTTCAGACTTACATTAGATATTTAATATGTTGACCGTTTTGTAAATGAACATGTTTTATCTAATGTATAGTATTCTTATTTTTTTCATCGTAATTTCAACACGCAATTCTATACAGGGTGGCAGGGATATCAAAGCGTAACCTGTTACAACGGAATCAATACATGATTCTAATTAATGTGCGCGAGCTTTTAGTTATGTGCATTTTATTAACCAGCGCCTGTAATATTGAAATAAATAAATGTTTATGATTAATTAATATTATACTGACTACCCCGTTAGTCTCGTGGCCGCGAGCGCGAATATTGAGCGCGGGGTCCTAGGTTCGATGCCCGCAGGGCGGACAAAGTGTTCTTGGTTTTTTCCACTAGGAATTTCTCATTAGCAGCCCGCATCCAAAAAATACGAAAAAAAACCTCGAAAGCACGTAAATCCGTTGACCCTGTGCCTGATCTCTACGTCTTCCGTCGTGTCCGTTGACCCTGTGCCTGATCTCTACGTCTTCCGTCGTGTCCGTTGACCCTGTGCCTGATCTCTACGTCTTCCGTCGTGTCCGTTGACCCTGTGCCTGATCTCTACGTCTTCCGTCGTGTCCGTTGACCCTGTGCCTGATCTCTACGTCTTCCGTCGTGTCCGTTGACCCTGTGCCTGATCTCTACGTCTTCCGTCGTGTCCGTTGACCCTGTGCCTGATCTCTACGTCTTCCGTCGTGTCCGTTGACCCTGTGCCTGATCTCTACGTCTTCCGTCGTGTCCGTTGACCCTGTGCCTGATCTCTACGTCTTCCGTCGTGTCCGTTGACCCTGTGCCTGATCTCTACGTCTTCCGTCGTGTCCGTTGACCCTGTGCCTGATCTCTACGTCTTCCGTCGTGTCCGTTGACCCTGTGCCTGATCTCTACGTCTTCCGTCGTGTCCGTTGACCCTGTGCCTGATCTCTACGTCTTCCGTCGTGTCCGTTGACCCTGTGCCTGATCTCTACGTCTTCCGTCGTGTCCGTTGACCCTGTGCCTGATCTCTACGTCTTCCGTCGTGTCCGTTGACCCTGTGCCTGATCTCTACGTCTTCCGTCGTGTCCGTTGACCCTGTGCCTGATCTCTACGTCTTCCGTCGTGTCCGTTGACCCTGTGCCTGATCTCTACGTCTTCCGTCGTGTCCGTTGACCCTGTGCCTGATCTCTACGTCTTCCGTCGTGTCCGTTGACCCTGTGCCTGATCTCTACGTCTTCCGTCGTGTCCGTTGACCCTGTGCCTGATCTCTACGTCTTCCGTCGTGTCCGTTGACCCTGTGCCTGATCTCTACGTCTTCCGTCGTGTCCGTTGACCCTGTGCCTGATCTCTACGTCTTCCGTCGTGTCCGTTGACCCTGTGCCTGATCTCTACGTCTTCCGTCGTGTCCGTTGACCCTGTGCCTGATCTCTACGTCTTCCGTCGTGTCCGTTGACCCTGTGCCTGATCTCTACGTCTTCCGTCGTGTCCGTTGACCCTGTGCCTGATCTCTACGTCTTCCGTCGTGTCCGTTGACCCTGTGCCTGATCTCTACGTCTTCCGTCGTGTCCGTTGACCCTGTGCCTGATCTCTACGTCTTCCGTCGTGTCCGTTGACCCTGTGCCTGATCTCTACGTCTTCCGTCGTGTCCGTTGACCCTGTGCCTGATCTCTACGTCTTCCGTCGTGTCCGTTGACCCTGTGCCTGATCTCTACGTCTTCCGTCGTGTCCGTTGACCCTGTGCCTGATCTCTACGTCTTCCGTCGTGTCCGTTGACCCTGTGCCTGATCTCTACGTCTTCCGTCGTGTCCGTTGACCCTGTGCCTGATCTCTACGTCTTCCGTCGTGTCCGTTGACCCTGTGCCTGATCTCTACGTCTTCCGTCGTGTCCGTTGACCCTGTGCCTGATCTCTACGTCTTCCGTCGTGTCCGTTGCTTTCCATCGGACTATCCGTGACGAGGATGCACCTGTTCTTAGTATTTATTTATTCTTCAGAAACCATATAGTTTTCTGCCTGATACTAGGTCAATATATCTACTATCACTGTAATAGATACCGACGCGATGACCGGAATTCATTCGGGAGGATATCAACAATTAATATCCTCACGATCGAATTTCGGTTACCGCATGCAATCGTATCGCAGTAACTACCGCGCTATTATAGTCCATAAGTGTGTACTGTAACACAGGTGCACTCTCACTTCCCTCAATCTCATAGGTCACGGGACGACAAACCTTTAGTAGTGGAGAGCCTTAGAGTTCCGTACACCTCCACTCAGAACGATTATATGACACGACGGACAGTGTAGGTGGTCTGGTTTCTGGGGTATGTAAAGAACCACTGATAACGTCTCCCCGTTACGCCTGTATTTCGCGAAGGATTATACACTTTTAAGCAGAAGTGTAAAAAACCTACATTTCGTCAATTATCGTATAAGTCTTATTTAATTAGGGGCCAGCCTTTACCATCAGCAGTGGTTTCCCAGTGGTAATGGCTCCGATTTACCGAGTTGTAGGTCGTGTGTTCAAACCCAGGCAGGCGCTTTACTTTGTGTACATTTATTATTTAGTATTTTCATCGCCACCTCAAAACGATGAAAGAAAACATCGTTAGAAACCAAAAATTCAAAGACACACATCACCTCATCAACCCGACATCTACCAACCCGCACTGGGCTGGTGTGGTGGATTACAGCCCACTCCCTGAAGAGAGGTGGACTGTGTCTTAGCAGTAGGAACATTAAAGTCAGAGTAGAAATCTAGACTCCAGGTTGCTAATGATCGTTCATTTTAAAGCATGTTATTCTTCGTTTATTTAGCATTCTAGCCGTATGCTCGCAACCTAGCGAAAGAACCAACCTGAATTTCATTGCAAAGTCAAATTCCACATTTTCGGGTAAGTATTTCTTTTTTTTTTTAATGACATAGTATTGTTATCTTGCCGTGACCATCAGAAACACAGCTGATACAGTTCATGTGTGCATATCCCCCGATCACAACACAAGTAAACTATTAGAGCTTGTTACTGTGTTTCCGGCTTCGGGACGACTTAATATCATCCGGGCCGAGGGGTCCGAGAGATGATCAACTAAAGTATTCTTTGTATGACATCATTGATTCACAACAAAATGCCAGATGGTAACAAAAAAAGTTACCTATGCCACAATTTAAGAAGAAACTACACCAATCTCTAAGTAATAAATGTTATTATTATGTCAAAGATTATCTAGAGAATAAAAGTATTGTAATTTAATTATAGTAATTAATTTAATTATGTATATGAAACATGTAACAATTACATTTTCCGGAGCACTACACTCCCTGAAAGTATGTCAGTCGTTCACTAAACCTAGATAGAGAACATATCTATGAATTATAGTAAAAATTAGTTGGTTGAGTTATAAAGACAGAGCGCCTTCTCATACGATAACATTTGACCCTTCCTAGGGACGGACTTTCGTTAAATTCTCTCCTATCTGTCAAATTTTAAGTTAGCAAGCGTTACAGTTTTGTGATTTCATGATTGTGAGAGATATTCCGCTTTGAAAACTCAAACTTCGGAGTCTCAAGGAGTCTTTAGTGCCCGGTATATGGCAATAACTTAGGCTCGCACTATAATATGAGACTAAAACATAAATGGGGAAATGTGGCTGTACTATAGATACACATCCCTGCCTAAGCCCTCGGGGACGGCAGGCATGATGTTATGTAATAGCCAGCAGCTGGCCATTGCATAGAATTAATTTCAAACGGTTCTAACTTCCCAATAAGCATCTCTGATTATGCACGCATAAAAAACTAAAAATATGTATTCGTCGTCAACGTAACATCTTAGTAAAACACCGCGCCGCGCCGGTTGGAGTCTAACTGGTACATTTGACATAATATAAGACAAAAATAGCTTACATATCCCAGCCAGGAGTAACTATAAAAAGGGTGTACATAAATACTCCATAACTTACATTACCGGCGTGCGTCTACAGAGTATGACCAGAAGTCCAATTCTCGTAATCGCAGTGTCATCTCGGCGACAAACAAATGTCAAAAACTTGTCAAAAATGTAGGGAAATTAGAGGTAATTGTGACAGATTGAGAATGAGATCAGACTGTGAACGTTTTTAAAATTACGAGGATTTGCCCCTCTAATGTGTGGTCGTAATCGAGGCAAAAGGAGTATGTAGGGATCGTAGCAGGTGGCGCCCTGTAGTTTCTGTCTACCATGGGATGAAAGCGGGAGTGTATGTACCTATGTATGTAACTTACACTAAGTCCCAGTCGAGTTTTTCGATCTCGCGCATCAGGCGCAGGAACCGGTTGCGGAAGTAAGGCACGAAGTGGATGTCGTCCTCCAGCACCAGTGTGACCGCGAGGCGCTTCTCCACGACCTGCCACAGCGGGAGTATGATTAGTACATGTTACACCGAACAGTCTTTTACATATTCGGCAGTTTTCAAATTCTTTCCTCTATCAAGTCAGAACCCATAAAACCTTTTGTAACTATGCACTAAGCAGACTATTGCATAGAAGACTATATTTAACTACTTGATAACAAAGATCAAAATAGTATACACCTTTCACCAACGTAGAGAGAACCTTTTTTTTAAATTTAATACTTATCCTAAAGTGCAATGAGCAGACAAAAGTAATCCTTAAGGTGACAAACATATTTTAAGTGCAATTAATTGACAGATTATTAGGAGGTACAATATAACAACAACCCACCTCTTGCCATATGTAATAATGACTCAAAAAGCACCCCACCTCGCCTGCCTTCATCGGTCTAGAAATAAATAAATAATTTCACGTAACATACATTAAAAAATATGCGGGATATAATATGCCGAATTCAGAACTTCGACTTTTTTTTAAATCAGTTAAAAATGTTCCCATAATTTGCAAATCAAACAATAGGTATCGTCAGCTGACATTATACAATAAAATAATGAGAATTAAATAAAATCTACCGTTTATGATAAGGGTCCTCGTAGTTTGGCATTAATGTAATGGCTAAATCTTTCAAGTTGCCCATATCCAAGTTTCTGAAAAGAAATTGAGTTGATTTTAACTTTTAGGGTGCTGCACACTTGTTAGGCTCGGCACATTCGATTCGGCAGTATTTGTTGATCGACACGATTACTACACGTATTTGGCTTTCATTCGGTTCGTGCCGATCGACAAACTCCGTTCGCTCGCTGTTTCATGTTCGGGTCGACTCTAATTCCGGGTACAGATTGGTGAAACGTCTTCTTACGACTTGTACTAAATACAGGTTGTAAAGAGACTCTTCACGAAGCAGTCATCCACGCATTCTGTAGGTAGTACAAACCAAATTTGCGCAAAAATAATCGCTGAAAATCTTTGATTTTTTTCGCGCAATGTAACGCACGATAAACATTGTGATTATGGATGCATGCAACGGTATAGGGGTCGCGGAGGTATTTACAGTTAAGTTATAACAACAAAAAACATGTAATAAGTTTGAAAAAAATCGCAAAAGGAGCAGTTTGTTAATTAATTTTTCTGCCAAACATGTTGAGTAGAACTAAACTTATCCTGGGAGTGTTTTACACTCAGATTTACCTTCCATCAACAGCTTTGAAATTCTTAACATCCATGCCCAATTCTTTGAAGCTCAGCTCCATTAGTTCCCTCCTTTCGTTCCGTCTCTCTAGGTTTATCATGTAGATTTCATTACAGCCAAACTTCCAGAGCTCAGGGTATGTCACATAGTTCTGCAAGTAATCGTCGAGAGGTAAGGGACTGCCGCGACCGATGGCTTCAGTTTTTATGTTCAACAGCTGCTCGAGATCACTCTTCGGGTCGTGATTGTCTTCTAATGGAACTGGAGCAAACCCATATAGATCATCGTTGCATATGTGCAGAGTTATACCTGTAAAAATAATAAAATGTTTACGGTAATACGATTGTTCGATATGAAAGACTTTCAATATTTTTACAAGATTTCATTCATAATGACAAATTAGTTTACCGTGTTTCTTAGCATTCACTGCAAATGCTATGATGTCATCTTGAGGGCCGTCATAATAACGAATCTTTTCTGGATTATACGTCAGTTGGTTAGAGATACGCGGCCGTAGGTATACTAAAACAGCTGTATGCACCATTGGCACCTCAAAGCAGCCCTGCTTCTCCATCCTCTGTATAGGCTTATAGTCATCTGTTCTCTTGTAGTAGTAGTTGTCCGTCATACCACACCTTGAAGGTATTATTAGTTTTTTACAGATTTTCTAAGAACATTATTCTAAGGAATTTTCAGCAGCAACGGAATGATTATGATGAATACATAGTTAAATTGTATTTTTATGTGTACTATAACAAAAAACAATATCAAAATAGCATAGCAGATGGTAACGGTAACCGTTCATAATTCATTACGCGTTTTATTATTTCCTGTCTACACGACATGGCCTCCTTTTCTCTGGGTCACGCAGTAAATCAAGAATATTCAATAATTGCTTGTATTAACACAATAAGGCACACTGCATGCATGCAAACACACTGCTGAGTGAACTGTGTAAGGCTTTTATGTATAAAGTACTGGATTTTGCGTTTTATTCTAGTATAGCGGTTGGTCCAGGAGAACCAAGGTAACCGACATAGCCTTCGGGTTATGTCGGTTACCTTGGTTTTCCTGGACCGACTTAACCGACATAGCTCGAAGAATTTCCAAACTTAAGTGGCAGTGGGCAGGGCACATTGCTCGTAGAACAGATTGCCGATGGGGCCGAAAGGTTTTGGAGTGGCGACCGCGTACTGGAAGACGTAGCGTTGGAAGGCCTACAAGGTAGACCGACGAACTTGTGAAGGCCGCAGGAACCCGTTGGATGCGAGAAGCACAGAACCGATAGAAGTGGAAGTGCGGCTGAAATGATGAGCGGTTGGTCCACAGGGTTCCTTAATCATGGAACTCAACATCAATGCAAATAGTTGGCTACTGTTTTAATTCTGACAGTGCCCTATGCCCAGCAGCGGGCTGCGATAGGCTGAATTGATTGGCTGATAAAACCTCTTAGGCAATAAAAGCTGCCTGTAAAGAATGACATTGGGAAATTAATTATAGCTAATTATGATATTTATGTTACATTTGCGTTTTTACATTGTGGGGATGGGGATTGTAAAATACGCGAAAAGTGTACAGCTTAGTTAAAAATGATCATGGTATTATTTTTTATCGCGTCGCTACATGCGCGCACTTACATACAATGCCGTAGACTTGATGTGAGAGATAAATTAGTTCCTGAGACAAAAGTTGCTCGTGGGCGCCCCTTATAGTTCTAGTTAACAAAAATGTATGAAAACTTGCAAAAATTAAAGCATTAGAAAAGCACCTTGAAAAAAACTGCACATGCTTTGTCATGCATTAGCTTGACAAACCGTAGCTAACCAGAAGTTTGAATACAATCCGTCTGATACGAGCATCGGAGCGGCTATAGGAAGATTTTTAGCCACAAGTTCTTTTAGAGTAGAAGGATTCGTGAGAAACACATCTGCATCTATCATCTGTAAAGAAAAAACATATAATTATAATAGTTAAAGAAGACCCACATAAAACAAATCATTTTAAATAAAATATGAATGAGATGTCTAGCAAACGAAGCAGAAGGAATATGTAAGGGTCGTAGCAGGTGGCGTTCTGTAGTTTCTGCCTACCCTCATGCGAAATAAGCGTGAGTTTGTGTATGTATGTTTGTGTAGTAAAATTAGTGGCTATCATACTCACTGCTGATAAAATTTATAATAATATACAAGTACAAACTGTACCAATTCCAGTGAACATTATGTAATCGCTGTTACAGCATTATGACTTAATTCATTTACAGGATGGTCTCATGAGTCATGAGTCAAATCGACAACTACAACTGTTGTTAACTGTTTGCCGGTGTCAGTCACACAGTTAATACTAGCTCAGACATTGTTCGAAGCTTCGTACATTGTGTTTTTGTTTAGGATAGACAAGTTATACAGTTATACACCCACATTTTTTAATAAACAAATATTATCTGCTGTATGTGTAGGGGGCAATGGTGGCCCAGTGGTACGAGTTGTAGGGTTCAAACCCAGGCAGGCGCTTTACTTTGTGTAAATAATTTCATCATCACCACTCTCAAAACAGTGGCGGAAAACATCGTGAGAAAACCGGCATGTCCTAGAACGAAAAATTCGAAGACATGTGACATCTACCAACCCGCACTGGGCCCACGTGGTGGATTATACGGCCCACATAATTTACATAAAGTAAACCGCCTTTTTGTGTTCGAACCTACGACCTACAACCCCGCCACCATTGCTCAATGGGTGACCACTGCTTTATTTATACATATGCATAATTGATCACATTAAAAAACCGTTTTAAAGAAATCAACTGTCACTTATCAGCAAAATAACTTACTTCTCTAATAAATTGATAACGTCTATTTCATGTTGATATAAGCCTAGCTACGCATTTTGGATGTGATAAGTGGTTCATGACATACTTCCAGATTTTACTGTAATTAGATCACTGATATAAGTAGTATCCTAACTAATGTTATAAATGCGAAAGTATGTTTGTTTTGCTTTTATGCTAAGATGGCTGAACGGATTTGGATGGAAATTTCACACACAAGCATGAAATGGGTAAGGACATAGGCTACTTTATATCCTGGTTCGCAGACGAAGTTGTGGGCAACAGCCAGTATACATTTAGGTTTCTTACAGAGAAATCAAACTATTCTTTTGAAATAACATAAAACTTACATAGAGATAATCTGCCCACATTTTTCTAGCGAACTCCAGAGCATTTTCCCTCAACCGTATAACATGTTTGAAATGTTCCGGACTCCAATGAATTGAGCTCTTTTCATCTCTATGCAGACGCCCACTGGAACTATTTGTTGTGATATACACTCCATTGTATAGCGGTGCATACTTGTCAGCCCATTTCTCTATTATTTCTATGCTTTTATCTTCATTGAAATCACTATGAATCCTTAAACATAAAAACGAAATGCTTGTTACACAGTAAATTAATACAAATCTTTTGAAGCATCAATATCATCTTTCTAGCCTGGAATCACCGAATGCTGGGTATAGACCTCCCCATTCTTCCGCCATACTTTCCAGTTCCGCACGTCCGTCATCCAAGTGTTTCCCGTGACTGACGATATTGTCAAAGCATCAATATAACAGTCATAAATCTCAATGAGGTATTTTATGTCTATAATTTATTTTATACCCTGAACATTGTTAGAGAAGTAGGGTTTACTAAAGTTGAAATGTACAATTTACTATGTTGTAGTATTGGCTGTAATCTTAGCCACAGTTTAAGCTCCTACCAAGATGTAGTTGGCATACAAAGTGGTCTGTCCAGTTACAGCTACCTGCAACTGGGTGCGACCAACCGTAAACATAGTAATAGTTTGCACGTTTGTCAGGAGAGTACTGAATGCTCCAGACCAGCCCCGGATCTAGGGAGGGGGCAAGCTGGGGCCTATGCCCCGGGCGGCCACTGCCCACGGAATAAATAATACTATGTGAGCTGCCGCGGGTTGTTCGAAAGAGATACCGTGGCCCGTGGCATAGGCAACTGAAGGAACACAGGTGGGTTTTAGTCAGTAAAAGTCTGACACGTTCTTCCACTCAGCCCAGAGCGGGAGAGGTCATTTGATGATTTCCCACCCAAAAAAAAAAAAGGCCTATGTAGACTGTCCAAATTTCAATCAATTAGTGGACATCTGAAAGCTGAAATTATATGGATGATAAAGGTAAAAATAAATGTAAGTGGGCAGGAGCGGCATTTTTCAGTTTTTGCCCCGCCTAAAAAAAATTGAAGATCCGGGGCTACTCCAGACTGATGGTCAGTCTAAGCGTAATGTTTGGACCGACCTACCAATGGTTGGTTAAGCCCTATAGCCAGCGTAAAGTTTAATGATTTTACAAATATACCTTTAAACTAAAACGATTTTTTTACTAATGTTAGCATTACTCATTACCAAACTGGGTATAGAGATAGATTCGTAAGTTAATTTTAATGCTAGCTACTTCCATATGCGTGTGTCTACTATGCATAGCTATAAGGTCTTCGGTTCATTATTGGTAAAGACACAAGAGTTTTAATTTTAACCAATAACATAACAGTCCGTAAATTATAGGAATCGGTCATAAATGCGATTATGCGACAGACGTACGCACCGACGGCGGAAGAAGCACTGTAACCGGCCTTAGAGTTAAGAACCATGAAAAAAATAAGAACAATACTTACCATATGTACAAGCGTTTCTTTGGATAATCTAAATTCCGAATGCAAGTTAAAAAATAAGGTAAAGTATGGGCTTTATTTCGTACAAGCACCGATATTCCAACTGTCGGCATTTTGTAAGTGACATTTTTGATATCCTGACCATAACACGAATACAAATTACCGCAATAAAAGTTCACAAGCAATGCTAACATAAACATTCCCATTTTATGTAGCATTAATTTTTAACTCACTCTCACGTGTAAATTATACAACTTTCATCTACAATACAACAAGCGAGTAACAAAGAAATGCTCAAAATCAATTCAAATCATTCTGAATCAAATAAATCAGAACATTGACTTGACGACTGACATGCTGTGAAGCTGTCAACATAGACTAATTTAAAAAAAAATGAGAGCTGTCAATTGCTTTGCTTGCTGTCCATGGTGTCCATGCCGCTGTCGCTGTCATGTCACTACCAGTGTTGCCAAACCAACTGTTTTAACAAGAATAATAATAAAAGTTTACAAAAAACAATTTGACAATTCAGCAGAGGTCCATGTTCGCGATTTGCCAGAGAGCTATGGAACGGAGTATTCTGGGGATTAAACTTGTGGACCGGGTTAAAAATACAGCAATCCGTTCCATCACTAAAATAACTGGGGGCTTACCACCAGCTCTTACAGCAGGGCAGAAGTTGAACTGCACTGCTTTTTTGTACATATTCATAGAACCTGATGTCACTCGGAAAGCTGCCACGCTTAAATGGAATTGGGCTGGCTGGCCTCAACAAAATCAACCTAGACGTGCCTCGTCATTCACATCTCCGGTCAAAGCGTACCTCTAGGACGTTTGCCACTAAGCCGTGTCGCACAAATCTGGGCCAGCATGCTTCCTTAAACAGAATGTTGCCCTCTTACTACGGAGCCTATTCAGTCAGACAGCAATATCCATCAAAGAGTACTTTTTATATACGGAAAATATCCATAGAGCAACACGATCCGCCGGTCGCCCGTGTTGCTCTATGGATATTTTCCGCAATATCAAAATATCGAAATTAAAATCAAAATATAAATAATGGCAATATCGAAATTTTCTTTCAGTATGCCAATATTTAAAAATAAAATCAATAAAATTGTCCTGTAATCAGCTGCCTACTTTTACTTTTACATTACAAATTGAATAATGATAATGCAATTTTAATATAAATATATATATATATATGTAGCATGCCCTTAACGTATGTGTTCGAACTTGCCCTTAAGCGCGGCAAACGGAAGACACCTCCGCCCGCGACTAGAGATGGGCTGAATGATGATTTTTCTGTATCAATGACTGCATGATAATGACAAAAAAAATATCGGTGACGGGAACAATGACCAAATCATCAATGATTTTTATCCGAGTATTAGATCTCGTCACTTCAATTGTGACTAGATACTGAAATTATCGCGGAACGGCTTAGTGAAATCATCATTAGTTATTTATGTTGGCATGGGTCGAATTTGTCAGTTAGCCCGCGTAATTAAAATTTTCTTAGTTTGAGATATTCATGGCAGGGTATTTATATTTAGGTATTGATTAATAATCATGGAAATCATCGATTTGTTTCCATTAGTGATATTTGCTGTAAGAGTTCTGTGACTTCAGTCAGTGTCGCCGATCGCGCAGTCTCGCAAGTCTCGCAACGTCGTAATTCACACCGCAGCGCCCGAGGCGACCCGAGACCGCCCGATCCGAAATACCGAAGCTCGCGTTCATTCAAGAAATGATTTAAAAGCATTGATGATTATGTCGTTGTCATTTCATGATGACATGATTTTAAAATATCAATGATTTTTACCCATGACATGATATCGGACTCATCTCTACCCGCGACGTCGCACCCCCGCTAACACTCGACAGTGGACGAAGGATCGCGAGTCCGTACGCCACGATTTTTGATTATTTTTATATTTACCCATTTTTTACTGTTTTTTTATGCTGTGTTTTACAATATACTTTTACTGTAAACGTGCGTTCCATTAATTTAAATAGACCCAACACACACCCTGAGAAAACTTTCTTAACGTTCAAAGTTGATCACTTGACATTCATAACAACTTTGCCGTATGTGGGGCTAGAGTCGTAACACGCAACTCTTGCCGATGCTCGCATCAACGTTCAGCCGTGGCCTGCTCAATCGTCAGACCTCAACCCAATTGAGCACGCATGGAATATCCCATGCGTGCTCAATTGGGATCTGCAGAGCTCTTCTTTAGAGCATATGCTCTAAAGAAGAGCTTTGCAGATCCCAATTGAGCAATATTCCATGCGAGTATGGATGCCGTACATACCCCACAACTTTATGATTTGTTAGAAAGAACGTGGTCGGCCATTCCTCAAAGTGATTTTGATGCATGATGAATTTTGATTTCAAGCATGCCAAATCGCTGTGATTGTGTGATTCGTGTCAATGGTAGAAACACAGATTATTAATTTTTTTATCTTCACAATAAAAATTTAAAAAATCCTCATTTTAGCCTTTTTTGCCATTTAATTGATAGGTTAATTTCTCACAATTTGCAAAAATTGCAATTTTTCTTAATTTTTACAAAATATAGGGATAAGTAAAACCTTAAACATAGGAATTACAGTAAGAGGCCAGTCTGGAAGACTAGATTTGGTAAATACACTGGTCATCAAAAAATCGGCCCATCTGCAGTTTTATCGCGAATCACGTTTTTTCTTTAGCGAAACAAAACAAAATGGTTTAGTACTGATATGTTTAATTTAACTTGTTTATAACTTTACCACAATATAAACAAAAAAAAAATTAAAACAAAAAAAAAAAATGATTATAAAAATAATTATTTTACACTGCTTTTGATTAATCTTAAACACGCTCTAATTTTTCTTCTTTTATTATAAATGTGTGAATGAGAAGTTAATTTAATATTGAGTGTTCCCCCTCTTGCTCGAATGACGGCCTGCATTCGCCGTTTTAGTGACCTAATCAAGGCTTTGATGGTCTCTTGAGGGATTCAAATCCATTCTTCCCTGATAGCGGTTTCCAGGTCTCCTAAGGATGTAGGGGCTGGATTACGGGCTCTAACCTTTTGTTTTAGTTTGTCCCACATGTGCTCTATAGGGTTAAGATCAGAGCTTCTCGCTGGCCACGACATAACCCGAATGCCGACCTCTTCAAGATAATCGGTGTCAATGCGCGCTACGTGTGGCAGTGCATTATCATGCATTAATTCTAAATTTTCTCCAATGTAGCCGGCATATGGCACCACATGGTCTTCCAAGACCTCTGTGGTAGCGTACCGCAGTTAAAGCACCACTTCTTATAAAAACCAGCTCCGTGCGTCCCTTAAAGATATCCCACCCCAAAACATTATAGAGCCCCCACTATAACAGACTGTTTCTCTTGTGCAACACTGGGTATAACCTTCACCTGGCCGTCGCATGACAGTACGGCGTCCATCAGAACCGTATAAAGTCAGTCGACTCTCATCGCTAAAAAGAACTGACTTCCATTGGCCGATAGTCCAGTTGACGTGATTCTACGCAAAATGAAGTCTGGCTTGTCGATGAGTTATGGTTAATTGTGGCCCTGTTGCTGGCTTACTGGGTCTCAAATTCTGCTCACGTAGTCTCCTCCTTACAGTACTGTCATATTTTTATTATAGCCACACCCCGATCTTCACGTAAGCGTCGCTGGATATTTTCGCCAGAAAGGTGTCGATTTCGTAAAGCGGATACCATTATAAAGCATCCCTTTGAGTTGTCACCCTATGTCTTCCAGATCCAGATCTTCTTCGATACTGCCCTGTCTCCAGAAATCTTTGGTAAACTCGCAGAACTGCAGAACGGCTGAAATTTAACCTCCTGGCCACTTTGACTTAACGCCGCCAAACTTTCACAATGTTACCAGCAATCCACTCTGTCAATGTCATTCAAGTCCAAAAATATCCTTGTAACACTATAAGTAAAATAGCGCCGTTTCAGGCCTCCGTCACTCCATGTACTTGCGCGCTATAAGTGCCTACCGCCCAGCCGAGCGGTCTCGGTCCGCCGGCGGATCAAATTCAGTGCGGTTTTCGCAAGCGAAGCGCGCGCACGCCGTTCAATTTTAATAGTGCTGTTCCTTCGTACGCGTATTACGATGCCGTGTGGTGCCTTATGTGCTGTAGATGGGTGTAAACATCTCCGAAGATCATCATCAAACTAAGAAGTATTATACTTATTTTAAAACGTTCTCCTAAATGTAACAAATCCTTTTCTGAAAACCGCATCGATATCGGTTTAGCCAAACGCGAGATTATCGCGCACAAACATACATACCTACAAACCATACAAGTCAAACATCTCAGTTTGGCCTGTATGTCTGAACACCTCCTTTTTTTTAAGTTGGTTAAATATTTTATAAATGATAAAATTTTTAACCGCCACATAAAAGTCAGAACATATTTAGAGTTCTCAATAACATAGATAAAAAGTTATGTTAATTTAATTTTATCGAAGAGGCAGCCCTGCGATTACTGTGGAATCGCGCGGTGCGAAGCAATCACTGCTGTACGCTTGAGTAGTTAGGCGCATTTTAGCATACAGTAGTTGTTGACGCGAGGGAGTAGACAATTATCGTAATAGGTATTGGAAATTTTCTACTGAGTGAAGTATCTGTTACGTAGTAACTATTCAGTAATCTGTGGCCGTTTGTTGAAAGAATATGTTTATTGTCTGCTTCCTGGGTTTGGCGAAGTTTTATTAAGCGTGAATAGTAATTAAATGCTTGATGACTTATGTACGATGACCACCTGAAGGGTCGATTTCGGCCACGGCTTCGATTACATTTCTCTCTTCACTGCAGGGATCGCCTGTCATTGGGAACCTACAATCCTTTCAGTTATTTTACCTCTGTCAGCAGACTGGCAACCTTATTGGGACCCTTTATCCAAATACACCGTGCAGCATAAGCGTAAGCAAACTTCTCTAGCATGATTATAATAATAATATAATAACCCCACCCCGTATCTCTACGTTGACGCCGTGGTGGGGGTTGCGCGCTCCGAACTCTAGGCCTGTGCCGGAAGAGTTTACTTTGCCGAAACAGGTCTAGTGTGAGGAGCCTGACCAAGAGAGATACAGAAACCCGCAGGGCAGCATGTGGCGAGCTGTTGGGCAGTAGCGACCCCACGGACCCTATCCCGGGAGAAATCTTATTCCTCACCTCTGGCTTGCCTTTATTGGCCGGCTGAAGTGAACAATGACGAGGAACAGAGCTCCCACCTCATTCTTGCCTTTACTGGGCGGCTTGAGTGGAGACTCGCAAGAGCAAACGTGCTCGGGGGAAGGAAGTATTCCAGTAAGTGCTCGTAGGGATCTTGACCATCTTCCGGGCTCTGGGATTGTTCTGAAAGCCGTGGAATACCTCTCCACTCCTCATAAGCACCTCAGGACATGTTGCCCCCTTGTTGCTACGTCACTATGTGCTAGCGACAGTTTTCGGGGGCCTATTATTGAGTGTGCAAGTCACCCCCTGCCATTTTATCCGTGTACATATAAAACATTGATCAAGCAGGGGTCATAGTTCCTCCATAGTTATTGGTAACCAGTCCACTTTAGCCACCCAAACACATGTCCAAATTTGATTTTTTCCATATCCCGCAATAGTCCTACATTAACCGGGGGTTATCCTTGGGTGCACTTGCATAGTGCATAGGGATAATCATTGGGTGGTGCCACATTTCAATGAAATTTCCTAAGGGGCCTCTGCGAGTTGGCTTCGGCCCCTCGTACGCCTTCCAAAGAACCGGGGCCCCGTAGTCCAGAGATTTATTAAAATATAAATATAATAATAATAATAAATCGTTTATTTACAAAAAGGGAACACATTTTACATTGATTACCTAAACAATTAAAAATAACGCACAGTTACTAATTTGCCTGAACTAGGTTGAACCTGTGCTTCAGGCTAAGTGCATACATACTTAATTAACAATGCGTATAATGTAAAAACTAAATTAAAACTTAGGTAAATAAAAGTAAAATAGCGTGTTAGCAGTATTATTTGCAGACAATAAGTAGGTCTTGTTTGTGCATAATTTTTGGTTAGTAAATAATTAAATATATTTTTTTTACAGCTATAGTAATTTAGTTTATAGATACTTAGTTTTCTATTAATCTATTGTACAGGAATGGACCTAAGAATGTTATAAATCTTTCTACAAAGACATGTTTTGAGGCTGCATTAGACATGCATACCAGATCATTCCGTCTCTTGTTAGTGTTGTCAGCATTGTAGGCAAGCATGGTGTGCTGTTTTAATACTAAGTGCATAATGAAAAGCTGGCGAACCGTTAGTACATTGCAGGATTTATATAGCAGATCTATGGGAAAAAAGAAGGGATGGAAGTATGCTACCTTCAAAATTGTTCTCTGAGCTCTTTCAAGTGGAAGCAAATTAGTTTTTGGTGCGCCACCCCAAGAAGTGATACAGTATTGAATTATAGATTAACATAGGGCGAAATAAATTTGTGTGATTAATTTTAAATCTGCTAAAGTTCACAATTTTTTAAAAACATGTATTAGTTTGCGGACTCTTTTCAATATGTTTTTTAAAGGAGAGTGTGTCGTCCATTATTATCCCCAGATATTTTATATTGCTCGTTCTGTGGATAAAGGGACAATTACTCATGGTGATTGTACGGTTTCCACATTGATGGGCATATAGATGAGGGTTAGTAATGTTAAGTAGAGGCTTGCGCATGGAGAAGTGAATATATTTTGTTTTGTCGGCATTTAATGTTAGTAAATTGCTTTGAAGCCAATTAGTCACAGTATTAAAACCTAGTTGAGCAATTTCGAACAGTTCGCTACTGGTTTTAGCGCTAAATATTAACGCCGTGTCGTCGGCATATGATATTATTCTACCGTCCATAATATTTAGATTACACAAATCGTTCATATAAATAAGGAAGAGGGTGGGACCCAGAATACTCCCCTGTGGACCACCAAAACCAGTATTTTTCTGGTCATCGCTCGTAATATTATCTATTCTAACACATTGGTACCGGTGGTCTAAATAGTCAGTAAAAAGTTTCAGCGGCGTTCCCCTTATTCCTATGATCTCTAATTTGTTCAGGAGGACAGAAACAGACACCGTGTCGAATGCCTTGGCTAAATCGAGAAAGACTCCCAGGGTCTGGTTTCCTTTGCCGAGTTCTTCTGAAATATAACCAGTTAGACTATGCACCGCACCGGCTGTCGACAGTTTGGCTCTAAAACCAAATTGCGCAATGTTGTTTTTTTCTAGGAAATTAACTAGTCTACTGTTTATAATTTTCTCTAGTATTTTTGAAATTGAGAGGAGTAAGAATATTGGCCTATAATTATTAACTACGTCTTTACATCCAGATTTAAAGATAGGGATAACAACTGTCTTTTTTAGACAACTAGGGAAAATTCCTTCAGAAAGACAGATTCGAAAAATATGCGTTAAGATTTTTAGTAAATTTAGGCTATATAGCTGTAGTGTGGTAAATAAAACTACAATGAGTTTGTACCGCCAAATAAAACAATTTGATGTGGTTTTAATACTGTAAATAGGTGTTCTTCTATACATATAATAAAATCGTAGCGAAAACAAAACTGTACTACAAATATTTAAAAAAAAAGTTGCTACGAGGTCTGGGAAATTAGATTATTAAGTAAATAATTTAATGTCTTAGTCGATTCTAATGCCAAAAATATAAATAGAATTTTTGTCTGTTGTTCTGAATTTATGTTCTAGCATCACGAAAATACTACTGGATAGGTTTTGTTCAAATTCTGCACAGATATTCCCTATAAGCCGGGCCAGTCTATAATAGGCTATAAATTACGCTGTTTGCTATTGGAGATGTAACGATAGATCTAGATCTTTAATGCCTTAACAGAGCAATATTGCTTTCTTTCGTATTCTTCTTTAGTTTACTACAAGTTGTAAAAAGACAGATTTAATCTGTTAAATGATTATTATCACCCTATTTTTTGATAGAGCTAAGCAGCCAATCATGACATATTTATGTTGAATTTTTGAGATGATGGCAATAAAGGCCTTAACTGTTTTCGCTACAACAAAACGGTTTTAGGAGACTATCCTTAGCTGTTTGAAATATTTTGATCTGCATTCACAGATTTTGAAAAAAATGTAGTCACAGGATCCTGTTTTTTTTAAGGATCAAAAAACTCAACTGACCAACTGATGTTTGAGAACTAGAAAAGTCAGGAATCTGTCGCTCACACATACGCCTAACTCATGTGGCTGTAAAGACATTCTGACAATAGACTAACTTGATAACATGCTTAAAAATTAACCTGTGTGTACAGCCATAATTTAACGTAAAACATACAACTAGTCTTCTATATGAATCATTGTGGTGTTCTCTACATAAATAGTGTCGGTTTTGCGAATCTCAGAAGGTGGTAGGCAAAATGGAGGAGGGTGGGACCAGAAGCCGTTTTCTGTGCACACTATGGAGGACTCGCCGACGATTTTGTAGCCGTCGTCGCAAGAGTATATCATCAAGTCTCCCACTGGGTACTTGCCGTGCTTCACGGAAGGCTCCGTTAACAAGCGACCGTTCGCCGGCACCAAAGGGTCAGGGCAATATATTGCTGAAATACAAAAACTTAGTTATACATTTGTTTGGACATCATAGTTTGGGAATTATAACTCAAAATTTCATGTTAGGAGGGAGAACAGATGTAAGTAGTAAGGCAGTAATGTTAGAATTAGTTGTGCCAATGCAGATTTAAATAAAGATACAACGTCATACAGTTTAAGAAAGTCAAACATGTGATGCTATGATTTGTATAAGGTAACCATTTATATTAGGTCTATCTATTCATACAGGGAGACAAATCTATAGGTTTATATTTAACAATTAAGCACCCCATAATGCCTACGCGAAAATTCATAGGATTCGAGAATACTCAATTTTTGTGTATTTTTGAACATTTTCCAGTGCCATACCTCATTAAATATAACATTTCTCTAAACTCGAATTTAATGGCCTTCATTGCTATTGCCAATGGATAACTGACTTAAACAAATCTTTTGCTGTAACCAAATGTTGTAAACCATCAAACAGTTAAAAAAACATGAAGAAGTTTATTAATCATTTACAAAAATATCTACATACATGAACTTAGCTTAACAAAATATCTTTAGTGACGAATTCAAATGGGTCACACGATCACGTCCTGGAACGAATACTTACGTCAAATTACAAGTCAGCCTGTATAATGTCAACAATCGAACTGACTTTAATTTTAAAATGATGATGAATTGCGCATTGCAAGGCGCATTATTAAACTAGTGACAAACGAGTGAAGGCAAAGAATATAAACTATTTATGTTATATTTCCATATTATGGGAAACAACACATATTTTACGTAAAGAACATAATTCCGAGGTATGCTTTTATCCATTACATGTTGCACATACCTCTTGGATGAGCAAGGTATTGTCAACTTATGTGTTGAAGTTCTGAGTGAGAGCTTGTTACACACAGAATGCGATTCGATCATCCGCTTCAATTTGTACAACAATATACGAAGAACGGGGCGCGGGCGATCCAAAATCGCACCAAACGGTCAGCAAGGAAAGTCCATAAGCACTTCACTTTTTAAATGTTAAATATTTAAAAACAGACTTTAAATTTGTAGATCTAAAGTTAAATTTTAAAATCTCTTACGTCTTACATTAACGAGATACATTGAAAAAAAAATGGGGTTGTTCTTTATCGTGTACCATTTTAAAGTAGTAAAATGCGGGAATAGAGATTTCAAATTTCGGTGTATGTTTTTTAACTGTATTGCCTAGCATCATGGAAAAGTAATATACGATACTATGAAATTTTCTCGATACAAAACAATTGCAAGTTCTATATATTTTTGTGTTTTTTAGAGTATCGAGGCATCGCTTATGATTTATTCAATGGAGTTTACTATTAAAGCATTGCGAGTAGTCGTATCAAGGTTAAGCAACGCAGTTTTAGTTTTAATAACACTTTTTATAAAAGCGACAATTCGTTTTGGTACTGTTATTTTATTCTGAACGCACTTGCATTACCGTCATCTCTTCTTTTGCCTATGAGTAATGTTATCACTCTTGTTCTTCCGGTGGGGGGTCATCGACGACGAATCTAATCCTAAACCATTCTAAATTTGCCAAACATGTAAACAAAAATGCTGCCGCTCGAAATATAGTATTTTTTAAATTTGGTTTAGTGATGTGGTTGTATGAATTTTAAGTTCAGGGGTAATGGATGTTATATTTATAATTATATATATGGACGTGGGTATCTGTATCAGAATCTCTCATCTTTAAGTAGGTAATCGTGCGAGGTATTCTAGAAATGAGTAGACAGGTCTTCGATCAGCAGCCATCAGATCAGGACTCTCAATTTAAATTACAAATGCATCACAATTAAACTTGGATGAAAATAGATTAAGATACAGGACGTAAGCGATCCGTCGTGACCGTCTAGTCTAGCCACCCTTCGTTTCAAAAACTGCACGAGTCAGATGGCTGCTTGACGTTCTTGATGTTCCGCTAGAGTGAGACCCCCGTGTTGCCACTCTCGTCCGCACAATAACAAAATAAGGTCTTCAATTAATCCAACTAAATGGCGCTAGGGACGCGCCTTTATATATTATTTTCGCGCATAGAGTAGACTACATTATTTGAATTTTCATAGTTTCCGTTTATTTTTATTATGAAAAATCGACTATTATTTAGTAGTTTTATTGATAGATCATTTTATATGTAAAAAATAATTTTATAATTCTATTCCGCCCTTGTATTATACCCTATTTAGTCCGGTCGTTAATATTGTCTTCTGTTATACGCCCACGATATTATATTTTATTCTATAAATGTGTATTAAATACTCTTTGTACATACTGTGGATAATTATTATGTCACATCACAATAAAAATGGGTATAAAATGTTCGACACTAGAATGATGTCCTCATTCTAGTGTCGAACATTTTATACCCAAAAATTTAAGTGCTATTATTGATCGAAGGCTTTAAGAATAACATTAAAAAAATTCCAACTATTAATTGAATTTAACACCCTGAACATGTTTTAACTATAAATTTGTTATTATAATATGATTTTTGGCATTTTCAATCTCAAATGGCAGCCGGGGGGCGCGGGGGTTAATGGTATACTTTCGTTTTAATAGTAAAAAATACTCAAGAGGTCATTTCCTGTGTTATGGGAAATGACCTCTTGTCGTCTATATGCCAATTATTAATTAAAATTGAAAGAAAAACTAAAAAAAGTACAACGTTTGGGATACACGAGGGCGAGGGCTTATTATTATAGGCAGAGTAAAAAGTAAGTAAACAAATATTGCTTCCTCGATCTCTAAATTCTCTAAATTGCTTTCTCTATCGATAAATTTCGTTTAAGCAAATTTAAAAAGTTGTTCAACAAAATTTTGTTAGGAAACGATAGAGGTCCTACGTATTGAGTATTGAGTATTGAGTATTGAGGTCCTACGTAAAATTAGATTGATTAAAAAAAAATCTACATGAATTTGATTAAGTTCACTTGCATGTTGATGAACGTTTTTATTCCAGAATTAAAAGGAAGCACAATTGCGACACTCCCTCGACGAATGAAGCAATATAACCTCTGCCATACAAAATCGATCTTGAAGAAAATGTGAGTGATATATACACCGTTAAATTTAGATCGTTTTAATCCACAAAAGGGGTAAAAAAAAATCAGTTGTTCCATAGATTTATGTTCGCACAACTCGACGTAATGTATGGATCACTGATTTTTTTTTCACGATTTCAGGATTGGTCCCGTAGTAAAAGTTGTTCATAATGATGAGTACAATGATCCCTTTTAAGGATTAAAACTATCAAAATTTAACGGTGTATATTTTTTGTTGTTTTCTTTACAATGAACATTTCAGCCCTGACATTTTCTTTTTTCTTTCAGAAGCCCAACATTGCCGATATTACACACACAGAGTGGACGAAATAAATTATTTTTTAAATAAATTGTTTATAATATATAGTTACTCGTCAATGTTTAATGCGGCCTTACTACAATTAAATATGAATCAGAAAAAGTATTATCGCCGAAGAATTCAACAGTCCATAGAAATGCATGGCATTATCTATTGAAACATAGTTGTTGGAGATAGTAGCACATATGCAAAAATACTCGACACACGACTGACAAATGCTAAGAACTGAGACCAAGTTCTGTCTTACAGAGAGGACGTTTTTGTTCATCAGGAAAGCACATATAACGCCGCTATTTGTTAATTAATTTCGCGATGGCCAACGTAGGCACTATGCCAGACCTGAAGGGGTCAACTAGCTCTTAGTTTTTAAGAAAATAAATTTAAATTATGGCGTAAATGCCGAAAATTACTTCGATAACTTCCAACACCCGCCGAAGAAGTTCAGCTTGGAGAGGAGGAAGGGACGAGTGTTGAGCCATTAGCTTCGCTTTCGCCTTCGACACCAGATCATTCAAGAAGAATGAGTCCCGACCGGTCTGTACCGCAACTCACAGAAGAATCTGACCAACAGAATCCTAGATCCAAACGACGGGTTCTGCCTGTTAATTATAAGCCCTTTTTTTAAAGTATGTGGGGAAGGGAATGTTGTCTATGTACCTACTGTGCGTACGACATGCGTGTGTGTGTCGGCGCGCACGCGACATTGTATCGAGCATAAACCAGTATGACACTGACTCGCGGTTTGATTGCACGTGCGCTACCCCCGCTCCCTATAAATACGTAACATTATGCTAACCGATCACCCAGCACTACTTGTACTATGGTGGTAGTATATAGGGCGTTTTCCTACAGGCACCTCTGGCACCGGACAGTCTGTGGTTGTACTGCACACTTGTCCTAGTACGCGATACAAGTTTGCTCCCGCGCGGATCGCACATTTTTAACGTGTTTCTCTTGTGTTTGCATTAGGTGCCTACTAGTGCAAACACAGGGGGAGCCCTACCGAGTTGCTCGGCGGATCGCCGCTGCTGCGGTCGCGAAGGACCTCACCCTCTGGGATGCCTAAACCCCGCAACCGCGGCTCGTTGGGCCGCGATGCCGGGTCCGAGGAGCCCCATCTGATGTTGGACCGGGCGACTTCGTTGCCGAATATCGGTGACGCGTCGTCCGGTGCGCCGCCGGCTGGGTCAGCAGCCCGACCGAAGGAGAAGACCAAGAAGAAGGAGGTAAGAGGAGGGGGGGGATTGGGAGCCGTAGCAGCTGCCGGTCCACCGACGACATTGGCGTCTGCGCGCGTTGCGCCAACGACGTCGTCGAGCCGGCAGCATGCGGTACCCATCCGCCCTGCAGCGTTCCGCCTGGTGCTTATCCAGGCGCCGGGGCCTGCCGCGAACCCAGGCCGCGCGCACCAAGCGCGCGCCACAGTGGCGCCGTCCGCCCGCGTCCCTGCACCCGCGCGCACCGCGCCCGTCGTCCAAACGGCGCCGCCTGCACGCTCTGCCGCGCCGCCCCCGCGCGCCGCCTCACCGGCCCCGCGTGCTGCCGCGCCGCATGAGTCGCCCGCGCTGCACGCGCACACCCCCGCGCCACCCGCGCGCACCCGCGCACCTCCGGCGCGCACTACCGCGCCCGTACCGAGCCTCGCGTCCCCACCCGCGCCCTTTGAGGCTGCGGCCGCGGGGACGCCCAAGTAGGGCCAGCTCCACGCACCGCTACACCCAGTTCCCGCCTCTCGTTGGCGAAACCGACGGTGACTGAGCGGGAGCGGCCAGCCAGCGCCGGAGCCATTATTTGGCCGGCGCTGTTGACGCCACAGGCGCCCGCTTCGCCGGCGCCCCCCCGGGCCTCCGCCTTCGACTCGCCCGCGATGCTGTCGGCATGCTCCTCGCGCGTAGGGTCGAGCATGTCGCTGGCGTCGGTGGGCTCGGCCGCGACCGGTCGCAATGACGTGTCTTTAGACACGACCTCGCGATCCGGGCGACGTCCCATCGAGGGAGGAGCGGAGTCCGCACCCGTCTCGTCGACGCCGCCGCTAGGTTCGATTTCGAATTCCAACTCGAGGTCAGACCCCAGCAGCGTCGGCGGAGCACCGATGACACAGCGGAGGAGGAGGCGAAGCGCTACTGCCTCGACCCGCCGCGGCCGCAGCGCGAACGCGCGCCGCGCGGTCGGGCTGCGCCGGCTTCGCCCACCTTCGCTGATGCGACGCGCCGCACGCCGCCGGCGCGCCGCACACCGCCGCGATCGCCAACACCGCAACCAACAACCTCGGGGGTAAGTGTACCTTCCTTACTAAATTAAACTAGGCCGGCCTCCCAACGCTCGTCCTTACGGGAGTGGAGTTCGCTTCACTCCCGAGTCGGAGGAGGAGTACAGGCTGGTCCAGCGCTACCTGACGGGCCTGGAGAAGGATAGCGGCGTGTCTTGGTTCGCCTACTCACTGCCAGCGGACAAGAAGTTAAAGATCGCCATTCGGGGGCTGCCGGCGGACACGGACCCGAAGGAGATCGAGGAGCTCCGGACGATGGGACACCAGCCGGAGTACGTCCGCCACATCAAGGGGGCGGCGAGAAGACCCGGCTGCGTGTTCCACGCAATTCTTAAAAAGACGCCTGACGTCCGGGCCATCTATGACACCACCGTATTCATGCATATGCGGGGTGTCAGGATCGAGGCTTGGCGTGGAAAGCGTGGGCCCGCTCAGTGCCACAGATGCCAACAATTCAGGCACAGTTCGCACATGTGCCACCGACCGCTCGCTTGCGTGAGATGCGGGGGCGAGCATGCGGCGCGGGATTGTCCGCGGCCGCGGGAGGAGCCGGCCACCTGCGCAAACTGCGGGGGGCCGCACCCCGCGTGCAATATGAAGTGCGCCGTGTTTCAGAGTGACAAATGCCTCTAAACTAGACTCACCAAAATTTAGTTTATTCCTGTGAAACGAGGATTTCCCATTTTGAAATTCACTCAAGTGACACAACTTAACTATATTTTACTTTGACGGCACTAAGATGGCACTGAGTTATTAATCTATTGAAAATGGCAATATTGCTATTCTGAATTTGAAGCTTTTCACCTAAAATTTTGATTGTCACCTAATCTTACTAATTTTTAATCGCGATTATAAAAGTGTGAAATAATATTTGTTGTTATGAAATAAAATTCACACCAACACTTCTGGTGCAAAAACAGTATTGTATCTTTTTCTCTTTTCTTTTGCTTATATCTCAAAAATGGTGTGTCCTATCGCAAAAATAATGAAAATTTCGACCCCCCTTACAAAGGCCATAAACCCCTAAAACTCAACATGTAGGTAATAACTTTTCATACAAAAAGTGAAAAATTTCATATAAAATACGTCGAGGCAGCCCAAAAAGAGCGCCTCCGGCTCTAAAAAAAATTCACAGAGTAGGACAAACAAGTACCATGTGGTGTCACAATTATCAAATTCGATTTTAATTGTGTCAAAATTATTTTGCAGAATAGCTTTAAGATTTTCATAACATAGAAATTTTAGTGATAGTTTAGTTCGGTGTACAAGAGAATCGGCACCTATGTCTTTATTTGACCCACTGGAGCTACTTAGCCTGTTACACTATAACTACGAAGATAATGTTACAAGATCTGTGGCTATAAAGAAACCGGTTGGGATGAACCTTTGCCCGCCGAGGAGACGGTCGTGTTCGAAGAATGGCAAGTCATTTGAAGTACGCATACGAGCTGCGATTACCGAGGTGCTATACTACAGATCCCAGTAATTAGTAGATCTATACTCCATTGGTTTAGCTAATTATCTAAAGGTAAACAAATCGTAAATTTGTTTTTTTTATGTATGACACTTTCTTGTTTAAAAATACGTTATAACCAAATTAAATTTATTTTCGATTTTTACGATAGTTTCCTCTTTTATTAGTGTGGGAAACTTTATAATTTGTTCTTAAACTAGTCTTCGTAGATATAAATGCTTGAGCACATTTTTTTAGTTACGTTTATAATATTAATATGGTATTTTGTAATCTGTCTAACGTACCCAAAAAGAGAGGTTCTCTAAAACTTTAAAATAATAGTTTTGCACTTTTAGTTTGACAGATGTTTGGCAGGAATAATGCTTAGCCAAAATCCATGCAAAGTAACGTGTTTTTAAATTCCGGTTCAAATGAGTTTGTGGCGGCGTCGTGACGGCCGCCCGCGGTAGATGGCTACGCCACGCCGATCAAACAGCCATTATTTTCAATATATCGAATAATTGTTTGTCAATTTTAGTGAAATGTAAAAGGGACAGTGTTTATAGACTTTTGCTGCTGACCATCGAGATCAGATAGGATAATTGGATCGCATTTGGGATTATTCCACTTTGCCCTACCAATGAGACAAAGTGAATAGGTAAGCACTCACGAATGCAATGCGGCACCTCACCGGACCACGTGCCGTCCATCTCGCACTCGAGGCCAGGCGCGCCCACGAGCCGGTACGCCCAGCTGCACGTGAACACGGCGCGCCCGCCGAACGACGAGTTGTACTCCACCAGGCTGAGCTGCGGGCCCAACGTCTTCAGCACAGGGCAGAACGTCTCCTCACACGTCGGCGGCAACGATGACCAACGACCTTAGTAATAACATTATTTGTTTATATACAAATTCATAAAAAAATAATTTATTCATATTGAGTAAATAAAGGAAATAATCTATCCATAATTGTAAATTAACGTAGCTTTTCGACCGCGTCGTACTTCTAAACTTCGCAACGGGTTTTGATGTGGTTGTTACCATCATTTAGAGAATTTAATCCGGAAGGTGGACACTACATTAATATTACTTATGTATACAAAATAAAGAAATTTCGACGTTTGTGTAGTTGTAAAAACCGTGCGAAACAAGGGCACTAATACTATTAGTAATAATAATAAAACTTTATTCAGAAACTTAGTGAGAAAAAAAATATTTACAGAGAGTAGCAGTGCAGAAGTGCATATTCTCTGATAGGGGCGAGGTTATTGCTACTAACCAGTTTTTAGAAATCCTAAATGGACTCCTCGACATGCAATGTAATCCCAAATGATATGAAATAAACTTTTTTTTTTAATTTGGAAAAATTCAACATCACGATGGGAACTTGAGTTAGTAAACCCCACTAAAACGGAACTACGCCTACTACTAGATAACGGGAATGTTATTGGGCGAAAGGGCCTAACAAAATTATTCAACACACAACTTAGTTGTCCAAGTATCTCGGGGTCATCTTGGATAGTAAGTTAAACTCGAGCAATCACTTATGCTCGGTTCGTATCAACAAAAACGAGTCGTTTTGCTTACCAATAGTAGCATTTTTGCAAAACTAGGCATATAAATAGCTTCATAAGCTAATTTTACCTGTAATAGTTACTTCCATATGGGAGGGTCTACTTTGCAAAGCTATGAGGTATTTACTTCATTATTGGTAAAGATACAAGTCTTAGTTTTAACCAATAACGGCCGGTAAATTAATTAATCGCCTATTAGACAACAAACTAAACAGGACCTGCATCACCTTCTGGCTTTGCAAGGAAGTGTGCCTATCCCACAAAATTGTACTATGACTGTAGAGCGGTGTAATGGCGTGCATTGGTTTTCAGAACAGGTAGGCAGGCACTTTAAGTAAAAAGTAATTGATTTACTGCGTATAAAAAAAAACGTGTAGGCAGGGGACCCCGGGAGGGACGAAGTTCAAAATGAAAATCCAAGATGGCGGCTGTAAAACTTTTAAAATGACAAAATTTTAAAATTTTCTTAGTTTATTTTTACCTCACTATCCGTTTTAGTACCCTAAAAAACGACACACATGACGAGAAATTTAAAAAAATTGCCGCCGCCCTATTAGCTTCAGCACCCTCAAAAACCATAAAAACGACACTCATGATGAAAAATTGGAAAATTTTCGCAGCCGCCATCTTGAATTTTCATTTGATTTTATTATCAGCTCCAGCACCCTCGAAAACCATGAAAACGACACCCATGACGAAAAATTCGAAACTTATTGCAGCCGCCATCTTGGATATTCATTTTTACGTCACTATCGGCGACGTCATTATCATCAAGAAACTCAAAAGACAATTTGAAAAAAAACATACTTCTAGACGCAAAAAATAATTCAAAGGCTACCTGGGACGCTATTAAAACTATAACGAACACTAAGACAAAGTCTACATACGCTGTTTTGCTTCTTAAAATTAAGGAAATCCCGATATTATCAGTAAACGCGGTTAACTATTTCTTCACTAACATAGGCAGGGAGCTAGCTACTCAAATTCAGCAGAAACCATCTTCTTCCACATCATCCTCCAATAACTTACCAGTCACTTCTCAATGTGACTCTCTGGTTCTGATGCAAACCGACGCTGAGGAGGTGGAGCTTTTCATAAAAAAATCCACGTAAGGATTGTGCTGTCGGTTTTGACAATATTTCTGCATTTATTTTACAGTCTTCGCTTGAAGTGTTTGTCCCTATTTTGACACACAATTGCCAGCTATCTCTTTCTACTGGAGTCTTCCCTGATGTATTTAAGAAAGTCATTGTACACCCCATCCATAAGAACGATGATGGAGATGATATCAACGATTATAGGCCTATATCGGTATTGCCAGCTATGTCCAAAATCCTTGAAAAATTGCTAAATAATCGACTGACGAACTATCTTGAAGCAAAGGTTTTTATACCACCTAAGCAATTTGGATTTCGGAAAAAAAATCGACTGAGGATGCTGTTTTATCATTGGTTAACAGAATAGTGAACAGTTTGGACAAGAAGGAAAAGTGCCTGGGTTTATTTTTATCCCTCAAAAAGGTGTTCGACACCGTCTCCATGCCGATTCTTATCACTGAGTTGGAGAGAATTGGCATAAGAGGAATAGCTCTCAAATTATTTAAGGACTACCTAACTAACAGGACACAAGCCGTGAAGATTAGAGATTACATCAGTGGGAACGAAGGGTTGGAGTTTGGTGTACCTCAGGGGAGCATTTAGGGAGCCTCCGTTGTTTACGATCTATATAAATGACCTCTGCGAGCTAAAATCTCCCAATTGCCAAGTATTTACTTGCGCAGATGACACTGCGCTCTTTATTCATGGTCTCACAAGGATTGATGTGAAAGCTGATGCAGAAACTGCTCTGAATAATGCCATGTGTTGGTTGTCACATAACCTACTAACGCTCAACATCAATAAAACTAACTACATAACTTTCACATTAAAGACCTCTGCTCTCCCACCTCTAAATGCTTTCTTTACTAAATCTCATGTTTGTCGTGAGCCGTCTTCTAACTGTGATTGTGTGGCAATATCCCAAGCCACCACTATAAAATACCTTGGAAACAATATTGACCAATTTTATTAAAATAGCAATGTCATATTGATGCCCTGACTTCCTGATTAGCTTTCTAACACCTCACGTGTTAGAAAGCTAATCTACGTTTTCAAATTGCTCCGGAATGCCGCTGATTCAAAAACCCTTATGTTGACCTACCTTGCGCTATGCCAATCAATACTATCTATAGTATTGATTGGCATATCGCAAGGTAGGTCTACTTACTATATCACGACTTGGGGTGGGGCAGCAAAGAGTATACTCTTACCATTAGAAAGGGCACAAAGAGCTGTTCTCAAGGTTGTGACTAAAAAGACGTTTCGCTACCCAACCGCCAAACTCTATAGTGACACAGCTGCTCTAACCGTGAAACAGCTCTTTATACAGCAAACAATAATTAAGAAACACGCGACACTAACTTATGACCCTTTAATTTATAAACGCAAACGTCGGTCGGATATAGTCTGCCCCTCAATCAGACACAGAACGACAATCGCTAAACGGCATTACAAAGTTATTAGCTGTCTCCTGTACAATAAAATTAACAAAATCCTTAAGAAAGATGGAGTCAAAAAAAAATTAAAATCATGGCTACTAAAGTTAAATGACACAGCTACTGAGGACCTCCTCAACCAGCACTGATACAATTTTAAGGAATCAATCGCTAATTCAACCCTATTAAAGTATTAATAAGTATAATTGATTAAAATAAAATATAAAAGCGCCCTCTACCTTAAATAATTAGCCGAATTGAATTAATCATCAACTGTCACAACATAACACAACACACTCATAACAGCGCACCCTCACCTGCACTTACTCTCTCACAGATAGTACACACCGACACACCCTTGCACGTCGTGAATGTCGCACACTCATTCTTTTTGTATTTTGTATTTTAGTACCTAATTTTATATGGATTCCCTATATACAGGCATGCCTAAATTGGGAATCCAGTAACTCAATAATTTTTCTACTACGGACGTTTGAAATAGTGTTTCTAGTGAGGTGATGGAGCGGCCCTAGTGTCTGTAACACGGGTTAATTCCTTGCACGGAACTGGGTTTGCTCCACTATCCACTATAATATTCCTATCCGTCGCTCATGATGTAGTATTTAAGTTACCTGTACTCAAAGTTGTTAGAAATAAAGATTATTATTATTATTCCTTTCTTCCTTCGCACGGCCAAATTACGAAGTATTATTCTTAATTTTAACAATTATACGCGGTTGCTTACTTGAGTAGGCACGCCTACTTAAGGGTGATAAATTGCGAACATCGAACGTCATAGTATTACGAGGGAGACGTAGGTATTTTTAATTTCGTCGTATTAACTTGAACAAGTAAAAACCAATGACAATGTGCGAATAGTACAGAAGCCAAGTAGACAGTCTGGCAACTGCCTACTGCCGCGCGTATTAGTATGAAGATTTTGTTATTTGTTAGATGTGATAATTTAGTGAGTTTTTAATTGTGGGGCACACACACTAAAATGTAATTGACAGGCTTACGCTGATTTATCGCGTAGGGACTGCTTATATGCAATGCACGCCACTGCCTGCATGCCGATTACAGGCTGCATGAGGAGTACCCCGTCTGAGCACTCGAAGCCATTCTGGGACAACAGTAAACGACGATGGCGACTGCACGTCTAAAAACACATTAACTCTGGTGCAAGAGAGACACACAACACATTGCGCAGCACAAAGAGTTGTAATATTGATGATTTTGATGGTTATATTCATGTCAGGACATAATTGTTATGGTCGCAAATCATACTTAGACTAGCATAAAACCTGATACTGCCCTGGAAGTTGCAAAAACTTTAGAAAATTTTAATTTCGCAGTCTATCCTTGCGCTCTCGCCTTGAAGTAAGCTCTTTTAAACGATACCTTACATGGTATGTTCATTAACACCTTATTTTCTAAGATCGTGCTGACCCCCAAATGAATACAAAACCTTTTTTTTTTTACTTTTGCAATCTATGCGCACGTCTCCGAGACCTAACATTATGAATATGTTAATGTCCACGTGACGTGGACATGGGACGCCCCAGAATGATATGCATCTGGACTGAGAGCCCATTTTTTTTTATTCTTTCGACATAAATTGAGACTTATAAGGATGTAAAAACTTAAAGCAAAGGTCCATACATTTTATCTCTGCGTTAATATTTTTTAGTTTAGAAATTAGTTAAGATTTTCTTAAATCTTTTGAGAAATTTACAACTCTCTAGAATATGACGTTACAGATTTATGACGGTTTATAAGTATAACTGAGGAAATACATAAATATGCCTTCTATATCTTATAGGTGAACATCTCAGTGAATTAGTTAAAAGAAATAATAGCTCAAAAGTCATAGGTTGAAAAGTAAATGAAAGTCTACTTTTCTTAAAATGTTTGAACTGTTTGCTAAATATTTTCAGCTTTATTGACTCGGGTCAACCTCATACAAAAATTGGATCAATTTATTTACTATATTTTTATAAAAATTTGACATATCCGTTGTTCTATATACTGTTGGAATATGCCATACTCCAACAGTAAATGCATTTAAAAATATAGGAGCAAATTTTGTAGGGTAGATATATGATTTGTTAGTTTTATAGGACAGTATCTACCCTCATACAAGGTATTTTTTAAGCGACTAAGGGCCTTTTTTTGATCCGTAGTTAAACTCAACCAATTGTTAAAAATAGTAACTAAAGTTGTCAAAAAACAAAAGGTAAAATAAAAAAAAAGTTTTTCTAATGGCATAATATCATTGGTAATGGTCAAATAATTAACCATTAATTAAAAAAATAACCATTAGATAAACTAACAATTTTGGTTCTTGAACTGTCGGATACAGTCACGTTTTGTGATGAAATCTAAAAATAAAAATAAAAATCTGTAATCTAGACGGAAAAATTGCTTTAAGCGATTTATGTCAAGACATAAAATATAAAAAAATCCGGACGCGAAAATTTCCAGAAAGCGAAAAAAATAAACATTGACTGTCCTACAGATTCGACATTTTCTGACGAACTTGCTTTCAGCGATAATTGGAGAGAAGAGAACGTTAAAGTATCAACGTCAGAAAAAATTGTGTGAAATTTTTTAGAAATGGTAACTTATGCAGTTCTGTCTGTTACGGTGAAAATGAAATGAAATTAATAAACATGTGTGGCCTGGATTCCGTACTGTATTCCTTTTGTCTTTAGGATTCAATAAAAACCACAATATCAAGAAGAGTATAGATATTTTCAAAAATTTGTTGGTTCACATCAAGATGAAGAGATCTCGTATAGCCCTCGAATGTATGATTAAATAGCAAAAAGGTAAAGTTGGAAATGTTGATTGATTGTGCTTGTAATGCAACATACATATTTGAAAAACTACTATTAAATTCTATCTCCAGTGCAGTTTCCACAAATCAGTGTTAAAACAAATTGTGCACGTCAAGCAAGATCTTCAGTGAGGTGATATTTCTGCCGATTAATTTAGACATGATTGAAATTTTTGGTGTTTCCAACCTCAAAGACGGAATTTGTATTGGCGGCAATGAAAATAATACTCTCATGTAAACATCAAGCCATCATTAGTTATAAATAAGCTCTCGAATTTGATCTCATTGGATTTTAACGGGACAGATAAAGTAAATTTAAAACACCTACCAAAAAAATTTGTTTAATAGGTAAATGTTTCAAATTATTAGGCGTTACTGAACGTGTTCCTGCGTTGAACCGGCTAATCATTACAAGGAGCATGGTTTTGTAAAACTGCCGCATGGTCTGCTATGATGATTTGATGAAAAGATTTTGTAATAGTATTTAGAAGCTAAAGGAAAACATATGATTCAAAGGAAGATTGAATATTTAATCATATTACCTTCTAACAAAAATGTTTTTTGCGACGTTTACCTCTAAATATATCGGGAATGTGACATTTTAGGGCACCATATTACTTGACATTATTTGTTTGTAGTGTCCGCTACCCATACTACTAAGTCATATTTTGTTCATAAAGTTTTAATTTACGTTTAAGTAATTTATGGACTTTTGCTTTAAGTTTTTATTATTTTAACTAATTTCTTTATACGAGTAAGTCTCAATTTGTTTCGAACGAATAAAAAAATGGGCCGTCAGCCCAGATGTACATCCCAAAATGAAGCGCTGTTCAGACAGTTACAGCGTCAGTGGCTGAGTGTTTGACAGTAACTGTACAATAGGGTTAATGACTGAATATTTTAAAACCGAAGTCTCGAAACCTTAAAAAAAGGATAGACCACAGTAAACAATATTGTTTAACTAACTCAAAAACCGGTCAAGTGCGAGTCGGACAGGCGCACCGAGGGGTCCGTGAATTTTTTTAGGTTTGTAACTATTTTACGGTTTTCGGATTTTTTCATTTACTTGTGCTACATGATATTGCTTCTTGCCAAATTTCATGATTCTACGCCAACGGGAATTATCCTATAGGTTTTGATTCCCTTGCGAGTGTCAAAGTATGCGGCATAAACGGAACATAAACGCCCATATCTTTTGATTGCGTTGACTTAGAAGTTTGATTTTTCACTGCTTCAAGAGATTGCAGCCCTGAGTATTTGATATTAATTTCTACTTGATAACTCCACGCGTTCCTAAGAAAAAGGGTCTTGACTGACAGACAGACAGATGGACAACGAAGTGATCTTATAAGGGTTCCGTTTTTCCTTTTGAGGTATGGAACCCTAAAAATGGTGAACTCGAAAGTGTTCTAAAGTTATGCTAGATAAAGACAGCACTACTAGCATCTGATGTCACAAGACAGGAACGCCGTAGTAACTTCGCACGATTACATTGATCGTTTTGCGTGACAAGGATAGAAGAATGACTTCAAAAGCGTGTTAACTTCTCCATTTTCTACAGTTTTACAAGCTTTATATTAACTTGATTCGTTCGTAAGTGTATTTTTTTTTGTTTTTTCACGAATCGTCTTTTTTGTAAAATTTATAAGATAAGTATTAATTCTGGTAAATTTTTAACAACGGTCAAGAAGCAAAGTGAGTGTGTTGGAGGATCTTAGCAGGTGGCGTTCTGTAGTTTCTGCCTGCCACCATGGGAAGAAGGCACAAACTACAAAAGTATGTTTGTATGTAGTCAAGTATCCTATTCGGCATTATGTCAGATAGTACTAACTGTCCACCACCACTGTCTCTGCCTAAACAACGCTGCTTACCGTTGCCCATACAGGTGAGTATGGAAGATCCGTTGAGGTGGAACCCGGGCTGGCAGCTGAAGTGTGCCGAGTTGCCGAGCTTCGTGCCCTGTGTGAACTGGCGGATGCGGTGCGACGACACAACTACCGGCGGACACACTACGTCTGTGGAAAACCAGGCCAAATGTTATTGAGAAATCCTTAGGTCGAAGTCTCCTGTATACAGGTTGACTTGTAATTTGACGTATTCCCTTTAGGACGTGATAGTGTGACCCATTTGCAACAATTAAGCACACCATAAAGCCTACGCGTAAATCCATGGGATTCGAGAAAACTAATTTTTTATGTATTTTTGCAACCCAGAATTCATCACTAAATATCACTTTTCTCAAAATTAATGGCCTTTATTGCTATTTCATGGGATACCTGATATTTTAACAAATCTTTTAATGTAATCAAATGTTCTAAAACATCTAACATTTAAAGGAAGAAGTTTATTAGCCTTTTCCAAAAATCAGCTATTTACAGTAAATGGCGTAAACTCATTGGGTTCTGAAATGACAATGGGCGTTCCTCAAGGTTCGATATTGGGTCCATTCCTCTTTTTAGTTTATATTAATGATTTACCCCAATTACTTCAAAATCAACCGAAGATGGTGTTATTTGCAGATGACACATCATTGATCTTTAAAATAGACCGACGGTCACAAAATCTTGACGACGTGAATAACTCTATTCTTCAGGTCCAAGATTGGTTTACGGTTGATAATTTAGTACTTAATGAAAAAAAAACAAAATGCATTAGATTTAAATTACCTAATGTTAGAAGTAGCGAATGTGACATCGTATTGAATGGCCAAAAATTAGAATTTGTTAATCAGACAGTTTTCCTAGGAATCACGCTAGACGAGAAATTACAATGGGGACCTCATATAACATCTATTGCGGGGCGGCTAAGCTCGGCCGCATATGCTGTTAGAAAGATAAGACAGTTAACAGACGAAGAAACCGCGCGCTTGGTCTATTTTAGTTACTTCCACAGTATTATGTCATATGGCATTTTACTGTGGGGTCGGGCTGCTGACATTGAATCCATTTTTATTTTGCAAGAGAGCTGTCAGAGCCATTTACAATCTACGTCGCCGCGAATCTCTTAGGGAACTATTTAAAAGGGTTAATATTATGACGGTACCTTGCCAATTCATTTATGAAAATATTATGTATGTAAGAAAAAATCAACATCTTTTTAATAAAATAAGTGATAAGTAGACATAATTTTAATACTAGAAATAAAGATAAATTAGATCAACCTTTTTTAAGATTATGTAAAGTTCATACATCTTTTATGGGGTACTGTGTTAAATGTTACAACAAAATACCTTGTGAAATATTGCAATTAAATGAAAGAAAATTTAAAACTTATATTAAAATTACACTTTGTAAGCAAGGATATTACAAATTAGAGGATTATATCCAAGATAAGAATGCTTGGAAACATGCTGGTCTTGCTCCATAGGACAATCTCTAGAGTCTAGACAAAATCAAACTGGTTGCTAATGTAATTGTATAATTTATTCTTTTTTTTTTTCTTTGACATTGATTTACATTCTGTAATTACTTGGGGTCACACCCGGACTTATTACTCCTTATTTATTTATGAAAATCGTCTACGTTTGGAATGTTTGTGAATATGTGAGCACCATGTATCTATCACATAGTTGATCTATATGTCATGGTTACATTTATCCATTTTAATTCTTTTACCTATTGTGGTATAGTAAGTTTATTTTTGGGTGCATCGTCTTCACATATAATTATATAAATAATGTATGCAATATATTGTAAAACATTTTAAAAGAGTAACGGTGGAGTTTCTTGCCCATTCTTCTCCATACGAAAACTACCTTTTGGAAGGGGCAACTAGAATCAATTTTATTTTAATTTTATTTTTGACGTTCAAAAGTGCCTTTTATGTGCCTATTTGAAATAAATGATTTGACTTTGACTTTGACTTTACATGAACTTTGACACCAGAAGGCCAATTCTCGTAATTTAAAACGTCCAAAATCTAGTCGCAGTCTCATCTCAGCGACAAACAAATGTCAAAAGCTTGTCAAAATATAGGGAAATTACAAGTATTTTTTGACAGATTGAGACTGAGATCAGACTGTGAACGGTCTTAAACTTACGGCCGCTCTGTTATCTCAAAATTTTACCATGGCATTAAGGGTACAAATTACGAGAAAGACTTCTCATTAATCTCAGACTACTCTTCATTCAATCAGCTTTCTAACGAAGCAAAATTATTAAAAAAATATTTATGAAACAGTCGATAAAGGTCGAATTTGCAACAGAGGCCAAGTTTAGTTTAGAGGAAAAGTGATATTTAGTAACGAATTCTGGTAGAATTTAAAAAATACATAAAAATTTAGTATTCCCGAATCACATGAATTTTCGCCTAGACTTTATGGGGTGCTTAATTGTTGCAAATAGGCCACACTATCACGTTCAAGAAGGGATACGTCAAATTACAAGTCCTCCTGTAGAGACAATTTCTCTATGAAACGAATGGAGGGCTAATTTAGGAGCAAATGGCCCAGTTTCAATCAACTTTGACTATCGCAGTCCACTGCTGGACATAGGCTTCTCTCAAGTTGCGCCACTACACCCGGTTCTCAATTCGCCTTTTTAAATCTTTGAAGTTAGTGGCAGATGATACCCAACCAGTCCTCCACCTTTTCGAGTGTTCTACATCATCAGCATACAGCAGTCCACCGCTGGGCATAGGTCAGTCTCATTGAGCTGCTACTAGCCGGTAATTTTATATAAATACTATATGTAATAATAGACGTTCGCCCTACATTTGTTTACGTGATCAGAAACACGACTCACTAACAACTTTAATGAGCACTGTGTTGGTGTGTCCGCCGGGCGACGTGCACGTGTACTGGTCGCTGTGCCGCGCCGACATCTTGCTCAGCGTCAGCCGGTAGTGCGACTCCTTCTCGCCCTCTTCACTCGACCAAGCTGGAAACAGTACGCTCACAATCAGCACTATAACTGCGTAACATACTATTAAGTATTGCTCTCAAGTTGAAGCATATTGCTAATCCATTGCTCCGTATATTCGAAAAATGTGTCTGCTCAACAACGTAAATAACGCAATGAATGTTGTTGAACTTTCAAAATAAAACCCTTTGCTTCTGATAATGTGTTACGCAATTACCCTGCAGATTAAAATAAAAATCGCTTTTTGTTAAAAATTAAAGTCGCTTTTCGTGTCTGTCTACTAGGCAACGGATTTTGTGCGGTTTATATTTCATAATTTAGAGAATTTATTCCATATTCATACATTTATTTGCATTCCATAATGTTGTAGAGGTGTTACAATGGCTTAAACCTAAGGTAGGCACAGCAAAAAGTATAAAATTAATTAAAATTAAAATAAATTTAGGATACAAATTAACATTCGTGAAGGCTCATGTGTATATACTTTAATGTTTAACTGAGATAAAATAAAAAAATCTTGTTATATTCAGTCGTAAAAACTATGCAAAGCAAGGGCAGGTCGCTAGTTAGTGTATAAAACAAAATCTGAAGGATCCTTCGCCGTTGCGAAAAGTGGACAAATAATATAGCTATGGCGCATTTCGCCGTGAAAAGACCAATTCGCTAGAGAAATTTGTAAAGAAAGGGGCTTTTCGTATTCGAGTATGTGTGTGTTCTGAGTTCTTCTCAAATAGCCAATGCTTGATGCAGAAGTAACATTTTTTTCTTCGTTAACATATATTGTCCCACTGCTGGGCAAAGGTCTCCCTCATATTTCTCTCCACTTATCTTAATGCTGTGCCTTCTCCGTCCAATCGGTTAGAAACGAGTCCAAATCGTCACGTCAGCATTTTTAGGCCTGCCTCGGTGACGACACCCGCCTTTTTTTTTTTTTTTTTTCTGGGTGGGAAATCATCAAATGACTCCTCCCGCTCTGGGCGGAGCAGAAGGGAGTGTCAGACTTTTACTGACTAAAACCCACCCGTGTTCCTTCAGTTGCCTGTGCCAGGGGCCACGGTATCTCTTTCGAACAACCCGCAGCCCCGGCGGCATCGGCCCTAGCGGACTCCGTCAGTTCGTGCTGACAGCTCTTTGAGGCGCGCGTGGAACACAACGCGCCGTCGACCCGGGCCTGGTCCTTACCGGGCGGCGAGCTGCCCATAGCTCGCCGCCCGCAAGCCCGCGCCTACGGTGGCCGGGAGTCGGCTGTTGACTCCTGTCCAGGGCGTCTCCTGCGGCGGCTAGGACGACACCCGCCTTCAGGCACAATTTAAAGAATTTATTCCGAAAGGTTTATGTAAAGAAAACGTTCATATTTGGAACGCACTTGTGCGAAGCCCTGGCGGTGGAGGCCACTAGTTTTTAAAAATACATAATGTTAGTGTATAGAAGGTAATATTTTTTGACGCTGCGAAAAGAGGTCAGATAAATACAATAGCCATAGCGATAGCAAACCACTTGCCATCTAATCTCCTCACCACCCTTGGTTGACTGGTAGAGAATGTCCAAGGCATTCAATCCGCTTTTGTACCTTTTTGTGCGAAAAGTTTAAATAAATAAATAACACATCTCACAGTAAAAATACTGGTTCGGTTGTGAAATTATTATTGGAGAGTTACTCAAGGAGTTTTTCGTCTCAAACAGGTGGTTATCGAAAGGACGGGAAATAAAAAATGAACTCGTGTGAACATTACGCACACTCGACAGTCGAGTAACTCTCCTTGTAGACGAGACAAGACAAGATAAAGTCGTCACAATGGGGTACCTTGACACGAGCGGTTCGGAAGCGGCAAGCAGATACAGAATACCACCACCTCGCATTGCCATGCCGGTTGAATAGACGCTGAGCTGCCATAGAGCCTAATAATATGACTGACGCACAGTTTCATTACTACTTAAACATAACATCACGCCTGTGTTCCCCGAAGGGTTAAGCAGAGGTGTAACTTTGGTACACCCACATTTCACCAGTTTTTTTTAGTTCCATGTAATAGGAAGCGAGCCTATTACCACCAACCAGGCACAAATCCAGACTTCAAGCTGCTTCAGAGAAATTCCAGATTGAAAAACCCAATAAAACTTTGTTCGACCCGAGAAAACCCGAGACCCAGGACCTCATGCTCAGGACCTCATGCTCATCAGTAGCGCTTGCGATTACTAGATCTACGAGGCAGTCAGTCTTACTTATCATTTGCTTGACTCATTAAGTTAAAGAAAGCTTTACGGTTGAACCAAGATATTAAAGATACTTTTTCACTTTTTCTTGATTTACGAAATCAAGAAGAATATAGTTACATACTAAGATCGATTTGATATTAGGATTAACAATATATTTATTTAATATAATATTATAAAGAGAAAAGATTAGATTTTTTGTATGTTTGTTCGTTACGCTTACACTCTAAAACCGATGAACGGGTTTGGGTGAAATTTGGCACATAGGTATACCATGGCCTTGAGAAGGGAATATACTACTTTTCATCCTGGATCGCGGCCAGCAGCTACTAGAAATAAAAAAAAAACATCGCTAATACCCCATGGAATAGGTAGGTCACGCCTAAGCTAAATACATCATATGCATAACCAGCCTGTACCTAATGTTCCCATTGCTAGGACACAGGTCTGCTCTCTGTGAGAGGGAGTGGGCCGCAATCCACCAGGCGGGCCCATTGCGGGTTGGTAGATGTCTCATGTCTTCGAATTGGTTCTAGGACATGTCGGTTTCCTCACGATGTTTTTCTTCACCGCTTTGAAAGCAGTGGTGATGAAATAATTTACACAGAGTAAAACGTCTGTCAGGGTTTGAACCTACGATCTACAACTTTTAAACCACAGCCGTTTCCACTGGACCACCACTGCTCTAAAGCTCAATACGTTTTGTTATAATTTATCGTCGTTTATACCTCATGGAATAAGGTAAGGCGCACGCATCAGCTGTTATAGTTTATCGTCGATTCTTCGCCAATACTACTTGAAATAAAGGAATTCGCACGCCTAAGCTAAAGCTGTTTTTTCATAATTTATCGTCGCTAATGGATCGCATGCAATAAGGGAAGTCGCACGCATAAGCTCTTTAGCTTATATTAGCGGCATTAAATTATGAAAAAAGGGCTTTCCCTTTTTTCATAATTTAATGCCGCTAATAAGGTACCTCCTGGGATAAGGGTAGTCGCAAGCGTTAGCTTAAAGTAGTTTTATCTAATTTATCACAGCTAATAGGTAGGTACCTCATGGTTCATGAGTCACGGAATAAGGGAAGTCGCCTAAGCTAAAGACGTTTTATCAAAAAAAAATTTTTTTTTTGTTGAATAGAATTTGCAGGCAATAAAAAGTAATAATTACAAAACAAAATACTCGCTTGGAATGGAAGAAAATCGCTCTATATAGGCTTTCTGGATGCAGACCTATGTATTTTACAATTAACCACAGGAAGTTGATAAAGAAATCACTGATTCTGCATGATCAACAATTTGTTTTTGAGATAAACAACCACATTGTTGTCACATCCTGTGTTTAATTTTAACTTCAACGCCAAAAACCTTATCTTCGCAACAGCAAGGCATAGTAGGCACACTAAACGAAAAACAATGGCAGCATTTGAAAAAGCGCGCATGCATTTGTTTTATAAAACAACGGTACAAGGATAGTTTTGGCGCGTCGCTAAACTGGGACCTAAGACCGCCATCTTTTATTTTACAATTCAATTTCACAAATGTTTACCAACAAGACGCCAAAAGACCCTTGTAGCACAATTTATTGGTGTGCGGCGTCTGAAGCTTAGCACAGCACATTAACGACAAGCAAACATTTGCAAGATAACAGAGATTTGTACTACACAATGTGAACTTAGGTGGTGAACTTACGAACATTTTGGACCCTGTAGAGCACAGCAAATAACTGTATTGGCGCGCAAATATGTACAGTTCGAATGATACAGTTTTAAAACTCGCTGTAGAGAAGAAACTTCTCTATGGATTTTCGCATGCCAGCCATATGTCGTATACATAAATATGGTTTGAGCATGAGTGTCGCGCACGCATAGTCGCTAGCCTTTGAACCATGTTTTATTACAAACAATGAATAACTTCCATTCTCTTAATTTTTGCTCTGGACGCTTTGAACGTGCGCGTCTTTCTACATCGTTCTCACAATATGTACCAATAATTTCAACATGGACGACATAACCAATATTTTGTACAATGTTTTTTATGTAAAGGAGTGTTCATGGAAATTCTTCTCCATAGGAACCTTACTACGCTTTGGAATGTGCAAATAGCTTTACATTCCTGACTGACCGACTCCCTGACAATTCAAAAGTGCCTGTAAATAGTGTAATTGAAATAAATTCTTTAAGTTTGATTAGATATTTGAAAGTATTACCAGAGCTATGCTGTCCGACGGCCTGCGTCCAGCTCCACTCGGGGTCTCCGAGCGCGCGGCGCGACACGCAGTCCAACCGCACGGTGCTGTCCGGGAACACGAACAGCTCGCCCGAGTGCTCCACCACCGCCGAGCCGCTCATGATCGTGTACTGAATCGTGGGCGGTGCGTCACCTGGAACGTTACAATGTCACGGATCAGTTAGGCCTTGGTGCCATTATCATTATCATTTCAGCTGAAAGAATTCCACTGCTGGACATTGCTCCCAAGCATCGCCACATCGACAGGTTCTGTGCTTCTTGTGCCCGCCGATGACTGTGGCCTATATTATGTCATCGGCTCCTTCGGCCAACCTCTCGGCTCCACCGGCCATCTGTTCTGCGAGCAATGTGCCCTGCCCAGTGCCACTTAAGTTTGCCAATTCTTCCGGTTATGACGGACACCTTGGTTTTCCTGCGGATCTCTTCATTTCTGATTCGATCATGCAGGGAAACTCGAAGCATAGCCTTCTTCATTGCCCTTTGGGTTACTTTCACCCTTCTAATGGGGCCTATTGTGAGCGACCGTGTTTCAGCCTTAGGTTATTACTGACAACACGCACTGGACATAGACTTGGCCTTGATGTGCGAAAAGGAAATTAGGCCCCAGTCACACCTTGGAACGCTTCCCGTTATCAAAGAGGTGCATTTTCAACTCCAAATTATCCTGTTCACGGACGTAGCTATAACTTTTACATGTATTTAAATAATTGGAAATAATAAATAAGTTAAAACCTACTTTAATAAGGATCTACGAGTATATCACACGGAAAGTTGATGCAAGTGCAGCCTGCGGCCAATTTGGCGCTCGCTGCTAAGTCAGGAAATCTAGGGTGCAAGAGAAGCAAGCTTGAAAATTTTAGGGTTAGGTTAGACTTTAGAGCAACGGTGATAAAATAGTTTTCTTTGAACATCCAGATGGTAAAGGTAAATATTGCGAGTAAACCAGCATGTTCAGAAAATAAAAATTCGAAATCATGTGACGTTATGAGACACTGGGTCGGTGGACTTGTCCGAGTCCCAGCAGTGGAAACATTATAGGTTGATTAAGTTTGGCTTCTAAGTATATCGCTTCTCAGACATGTGATGTAGAAGCAAGATAAGCAGGCACTTCTGACTTCGAACCGGAACAGGTGCAGCTTGCGCATGATAACGTTTGAACGTTAACAAGCGCAAGTTAAGAGGCTCATTAACAGGTGGATTGTCTATCACATACCTACACAAAAGGAAGGATGAATTCTGATTCATACTTACTTACGAAAATGCGCCCAACATTTTCGTTTTTTCTGGCTTATAAATATACGAGTAATATGCAAACTTCATAGTGTTCTTAAAATTGGTAGAGAAATAGGAATCGTCGTTTAAATATTCCGACTGGGCCAGCGTGTTATCGTATATCGTCAATAATTAAATAAAAAAAATTAATATCGGCTCCCATTGTGTAATAGAAGACTAGACGGAAGGGCTACCTAGGTTCAAAGAGGTATTTATGAAGTAAGTCAAAATTCCCTTCTGTTTTGGCCCCAACGTCAAATACTCTTGGTGCATACGCACTAATACTATGTAAAATATATTCGCCTTGGGGCAGCAGAGGGAACACTGGCTATCAGACTTCAGATTATTTTAATAAAAACTTATTTTATATCTTATCGTAACAGCATGGGGTAACTGAACCCTTGCATGATATAAACGCAATGTGTGAAAAACATTACCTGTAAAGTTGGTTACCACACTGGTGGGTACGCATTCAGGCAGCTTGGGCGTCCATTCTCCATTCTCACAGTGTAGCATGTTGTCTCCCTTCAACTTGTACAATCCAAAATGCTTGCAACGAGACAGCAATACAGAGCCGTGGGGGAAATGTGTGTCTTTCTGCAAAATGTCATTTAATTTATATATGAGAGGAATATACTTTACTGTGTGGTCCCCAGAAAAGTATAGGCAAAAGCATATGAGTGTTTTAAAGGTGATAAAGGGATTCTGTCAACTGCAAGAAAATACCTTTTATGTTTTCTAATAACAACCGTGCATCTACTTGTGAGCCAAGTGAAGTGCCAAACATTGTTAGTTACATACAAATGGCCGGTTTTTTGTATTTATATATTTGTTCAGTGGGGTAACAGCAAAAATTTTATGCAACTTGCAGGGCAGTATCAGGTTTTATGCTGGTCTAATTATGATTCGCGACCGTAACAATTATGTACTGCCAGAAATATAATCATCAAAATCATCAATACTACAACTCTCTGTGCAGCACAATGTGTTATGTGTCTCTCTTACACCAGAGATAGTGTTTTTGGGCCTACTGTCGCCATCGTCGCTTACTGTTGTCTTAGAATGGCTTTGAGTGCTACAGTCGGGGTAGTCCTCCTGAAGCCCGTAATTGGCATGCAGGCAAGCCATTGCATACATTGTAGTTTATATGGGGCTGTAACTAGCTTGGTTCGGGGCCACCAGACCACACCCCTGTAGATGATCATGAGGCACATCACTCCGCTTTATACTCATTATATCATATAATAAAAGCCAGAAGGTAATGCAGGCCCTGGGAAGTTTGTTGTCTTAGTGATTGCTTGCATTTAATTTACTGGGCAACTAAAGTTCTGTGTTGAATTGTTTTGGTAGGCAAAAGGGGCCTAGTGTTTGTTTTTGGGTAAACATGACTAGTTCAGTTGGGTAACCACGAAACACACTATGGGTAGCAATGGCTTTCATTTTGAACGATCAACAACGTTCATTGCATTACTTTGTTGAGCAGACAAATATTTCGAACATTTTAAGCTATGCATTAGCAATATCCTTCAAAATTATTCAAATTGTGATTGTATATGTAAGGAAAACTCAAGCCAGGGTAATGGTAATCCTCATTGCAATATTTGTGACTAATTAATCATTAGATGCATTGCATGTTATTGTTCATTTGCAAATAGTTTTCCTTAATAAAATAAAATAGTCTTTACTCAGAAATATGTATGTCCAATTATTCCTGGCAATCCCTTAATATTTATTTATACCTACTTACATTTATAGATGAATTCTTAAATGATATGGCCAGGAGTGGATGTTCATTCCGATATAGGCATTCCCGTAGTATTGGTTGGAATCGCCCATCTGAAAGTTACAGACTGACCATAAAAATCTTTTTTCTGTTAGCCTGTACTGCCCTACTACTGGGCAAATTAAGGATTTTTGGTCAAAAAAATGTTAAAAACCCTGTCTTGAAATAAAAGACAGGAATAACGTGACATAGAATAACGGGACATAGAAATTAACGTGACTATGGCTCAATTAGTACAGCCACTTCATTATACCCGGATGTTGTTAATTAAATGAATTTTAATAAGATTAGACAACATCAATTTATTTCCTCAAAATAATTGTTCGATGCGGGAATCGAACCCGCGACACGCTGCGCAGCAGTCAATCGCTTAACCACTGTGCCAACCGTGCCGTGCTTAGACTATAATTCTATATGGAATATTTCTCGCAAATCAGGCCTACCAGGCTGTCCGACTCAGTGCCCCTTCACTGAGGAAAACCATAGCTCGTTTATATGAACTTGTTCACAAATGGCCAGTGTCCAGACCACCCTCACTGTTCTGCAAAATGCTTTAACGTACGGAGACACTGAACTGGGATAGCCCAGGGCCCAAAAAGCCTAGACCTGAACCGTGTGGATAGAGCGTTTCATACCTGGAGTGCTGGAGCAAAGCGGACCTACCCAGTTGCCATCAATACATTTAATCTTGCATATAAGCCTCTCATTTAAAGGCCCTATCAGGCCCGGAAATTTCACCTAAAAACAGACAGTTTTTTTGCTAAAACAATATAATAATGATACTGCTAGTTAATTAGACTTAGGGCTGATTTACCCATCGCCGGCTAACTTCTATTCGCCAGCTAACATCTGTCAAAATTTCAAAATTATTCCTCAGACGATTGAAAAATCAGTCCTTAGACTATAATATGAATCAGATTAATGACTACTGAAGTAGTTTATCTCTGCTACTTTGAGCTAATGCGATGACATACCTCAGAAATTTTCGAAAAATCAGATCGAAATCTTGTGATATCCAGATTAGCGTCCAAACTCTGTACATCCGGCAGGGAACACTTGAAATCATCTGAAAAAATTATATCAATATCATTGACAGCCTCGTTCAAGAAAAAAAAAAGAAGGTAAATTAAAATAGCACTAAAGATACAAAAAAAACCTACATATCAATACAATATTTTATTACCTTGCGGATAGGTGACGGTTTCGTCGTCTTCACATAAGCCCGACGGAGTAAACAATAATATCAATAGCGGCAAAAACATTGTATCAGAATCAAGTTTACGCTTCAAAGTGTCATATCGTTTAGCAATAAGGTAACCATTGATTAATGTTCTTCTGTGATCTGGGTTTTATCTCTATTTTCTTCTTGATCCTTAAAAAAATTGGATAAATAAAAACCGCTGAACGCTCCAACCGCCAGACAGCAGACGCTATAGCAAGTGTTGCTATACTTGTATTACTTGTAATTTGGAAATCATGGAAATGTCAAACCCAAGTCCCCGCCCAATACAAAAATGTTGCTGTTGCTGCAACGTACACTACTTAAGGAAGTTGTCTGCGACCAGAAAGGGCATCGGCAGATAGGAATTTTCTTGAGACCTAAAACTTTGTTAGCGCGTTTTTAATACGATTTTGAGTTTTTAACTTCTGCTACTAGGTACAGACGACACCAGCACATCAAGCTACTACAATCTGTCAAATTTCTCTAATAGATTTTCAACTTTATTGCTGAAGCATTAAGGTTCAAGGTTGATTGAAAAATTTTGACAGTTTCGGGTAGCTTGACCTGCTGGCGTCTGTACACTACCCTTATTTAGTTAGGTATGGCTTTATTTTGCTGACCCGATAGACGTTGTCCTGTTAAAACTTCAGTATGGTCTGGGTGAGTTCATACAAAAATCTCATAGAAAACACGTTCTCTTTCGATAAGAATATTATAAAACAAAAAAATGCCAAATTGGTCCAGCCGCTCTCATATGATGCGTTTACCAACGAACAGCATTTCGTTTTATTAGGGTTCCGTTCCCAAAAAAACGGGTAAAAACGGGACCCTATTACTAAGACTCCACTGTCCGGCTGTAAGTCTGTCTCTCTGCCACTAGGCTGTATCTCATGAACCGTGATAGCTAGACAGTTGAAATTTTCACAGATGATGTATTTCTGTTACCGCTATAAAAACAAATACTAAAAACAGAATAAAATAAATATTTAAGGGGGGCTCCCATACAACAGACGTGATTTTCAAAGATAATGGTGCGGAACCATACGTGCGCGAGTCCGACTCGCACTTGGCTGGTTTTTTATATAGAAGATATTTATAGATTCTCCCTGACCCCATTTGTAGAAGACAGAAGATATACTTTAATTCCGTCTCTTAAGTAGGTACGTAGGTATTAACTTTCCAGGGGTTTTGTATTTCCTGAATTCTGCATTGGGCCCATCTTGCCTGCGCTCCGTCATTAACAAGTATCGGGGTAAACGCGGGCAATAAAATAAAAGCTGTTAATCAATCGTTGAACCACTTATCAAGTACTTCAACGATTGATTAACAGCTAGCTGTGTGTAGGTACGTACCTACATGGACCTGTAGGAATTGATTCATAGTTGGCCCGCCCGCTCCTAAGGGTCTCTACCCTTAGGAGCGGGTGGGCCAACTTAAAAGGCACAAGTTAGGTAGCATAATGAAAAAAAACATTAGTTGTATTTGCATATTGTGGTCCTTCATAACTTTAATAAAATGATAGGCAATCGAAACAAGTAAGTCTCAGAGTAATAACCAACTATTCCATTGAAAGAAACAAAATTAAATCAGTGGGGTTGGCAACACTGGACTAAAAAACAATCGACGACGAACTCCCGGGCGCAGTAATGGACCATGATGGACTGAAATGGAATGGATGGCACTTATCTCGAGATTAGTGCCATAGCTATTTGCGCCAAATGAAACCTTGAAATTAAACTCAAATATAAGTTATAATCCTGAATCTTCGCACACCTTGGCCTACCTACGTTTATGTATTTGTCTCTCCTTCCCCTTTTTAGGGTTCCGTAGTTCACGTCTCGGAACCCTTATAGTTTCGCCATGTCCGTCCGTCCGTCCTCGGCTTACCTTCCAAACGGTTAGTGCTAGAAATATGAAACTTTACATGGATAATTATGTGTATTTACCAGGTCTAAAAAGTGCTAAAATAAAGATACGAAAAAAAAATTTTTTTGGGTACCTCACCTTCGCGTAAAGTGGTGATGATTTTTTTTTCTCGCGTTTACTCCATAGTGTGGGGTGTCAACATTGAGAGGTTGCGCAGACGAATTTTTGATTTAGGTATCCGTTTCCCTGATATTCAACTTTAAAGCGCATTTTTTTGTTAAAATAGGGCGTCCCCCCCTCTCCTCTAAAATCTAAACGGCTTGCTCTAAAAATCTGAAAAAAATCATGATGGTAGTCCATGTGATGAACTTTGAAGGAAAACTGTAACGGCTTAGATAACTTTGTTAGTTCAGGAGTTATAGAGGCCTAACTTTTAAAATGTGCTTACTTGGAAACCTTCGTACAAAAATAACGAAATATATAGTAAACATGCAAAATATTAAAAATAAAATCATAAGAATTATCTATTGGTACGGAACCCTTTGTACACGAGCCCGACTCGCACTTGGCCGGTTTTTAATGCATCCAAAGGTTGTCCTAAAAAATCGCTCTATGCGATGATCGCCCATTGTGTTACCCTGTTTCAAATTCTATATTTACTTATGTCTGTAATTTATATGGTGTACCTACCTACATAATAAAGAGTATTCTATTCTATTCTTGGCAAAGGCCTCCAGGAGTCCAGGTATCCCCCAATTACTGAGGCATAGCCCATAGGTATAAGATTAGATATATATTAACAGAATATATAGGTAGTAAGTTTGTTTTTAAAACAGGCTTATCGTAGTGGTTTAAAATATCGTTTCGTACCTACTTTGTGCACTATTGTGCATGAAATAGCATTGTATTCTAGTTAAACTCACTTACGACTCTCAAGAGCTTCAATTGAATGTCAAGGCCAATCGTTTCTCGTGTCTCCGTCCAGTAGGCTGGACGTCTATAGGCGAGGACTAGTCGGTTAGTTAGGCAGGATGCTATAGTACACTCCGTACCTATACTTAGCCGGTTATTCCGTTTATGCACCCTAAAGTGGATACACCGAAACGCATTGTCCGAGAAACCAGTTTAGGCTTGGTTGGATAAACGGAATTTATAGGCTTACGGTGGATTGTCGGACATGCGTTTAGCACCTGAGGGTGGATAAACGAAATAACCCCTACAGCACATCGCTTTATATTTTATTGATACAAGGGTACATAACAGCATCCACTTTTGGTATGGTAGGCTGCAGGCTGATTGAGTGTGGACTTAATCATTATCGTGTTATGTTACAGCTTTCTAGCCGACCAAGTTAATTAGACAAATGACAGTCGTGAATCGTACACAAAAAATTCAGGCACTGCAGATCGCTACAGTAAAAGGTTGGGGAGATTCCACACAATAGTCTAATTGTCTTGGGCGGCGAACGAGTATTTAGGCGGAAGGCATAAAGGGTAAGGTAAAAGAAAACAATTCTCAATTGTCAGTAACATACAGAATTTATTAGGTAAGTATAAATTACGTAATGTTATGCAATTTTGTACGTAGAGGATACATAATATACTGAAGCACCATATCGCTAGACATATTTACTTAATTCATTCATTTGTTTCATAAGCTAGATAGTTTATTATTGTTCCAAAACTCGTTTGTTCAAAATACGGGAATATAAAAGCGAGCTTTAGCATGACAACAGCCGCAGGTAGGTATGCGTGACTCTTCCATGCTCAAAAAAGCCTTACATTATTCAGAACGAAGCAATACCTGAACTTGGGTAAATGTTTATTTAACTTACATAACATATACCTCAGTAAATTAGATTGCTGCATCATCATGCAAGTAACAAGAAGGTAGATAGTACATATTATTATAATCCTAATTTAGAAGACAGTTCTGAGATCAAATCAATCAAGATCTTAAAAAATGCACGCCACGTTAAAATTTGGTGCTAGCTTTCTTAATAAATGTCAAATTATATCATCGACGAAGAGAATACCTAGATTTGCATAATTTTCAGAAGTTGCGATTTCCCTTTAGAATATTGATTGACTTTTACCTATCAGACATTAATTTGTTGTTTGTGCATCGACCACGGGGATTCCCGAATGCAATCAATTAATTGATTGGAACCCATTGAGTACTTTCAATATGTAAAAACGCAACAATCCATATCAATTGACACCAATCAGATCCCAAGATTGTTTATTAAAAATAGACGTTTTGCAGCCTTCTAGATTCATACTGAATATTTACCTATTGCATAAAATTGACATATTTGAACAGCAACTAACTGGCGACTGCGAGTAAACAAGGAAGGTTAAAGAATGTAATGCCAGAGGGTCAGATTAGATTTGATGCGAGGTCGTGATAATTAAAACTGTTTCAAGTTCAGCCTTTCTGTCATCGCTCTCTTGATTTTGTAAACAAGAGAGTAATTACAGCTGTGAAAGAGGCCACTATAGTATCTACAGATCTACTGCCCGTAACTTATATATATTGCTGATGTATTTCCCATTATACTCTGTCCACTAGGTTCACTGTTTTTTGACAGATCGAACTAGTAAGCAATTATATATTTTTTGTCAAAACTGATACACGTACCTACGGTATTATAATGTCTGTAAGAAGCCATAAATAAGACAATTCAATAAGATAAGGTAGTTTATATATTTATTTTATTAGGCATTTTAAAGTTAAATATGTACCTACGTTCTAAGACAGCTGTCAAAAAACGGTTAACTTAATGGACAGAGCATAAAATTATGAAAAATAGTGGTATCAAACTGTCATCAATGTCTTTATGAAATGAACTCACAAATCACAGATACAAAATTACAAGGAACTCAATATTCGTATATTTGTACAAGTCGAACATTAACGATGATAAATTGTTTGTTGCAGTCGGCAATAGTTATTAATATAATATGTAGCATTGACAGGGAAGGTAACTTAACTCAATGTTATATTATTATTATAATATTTTTAACACATTGGATTCGGTAGAATTATTCCTTGTTCTAGGTATCATCCGTTATGTCATGCCCCATTTTTGAAAGTTATATTACTCGGGACTCTGGGTACGATCGGAATCTGATCTAATAGGTTTCATATTATTATAACAAAATTTTAGGTAACAGAGCTCACCATTGAGGTAACTATTCAATGAAAAATCTTGAATACTTAATTTTTTACTTACTACACATTTTGTATTGTACAAAATGTTTAGTAAGAAGATAATTGACTGTGTCCAGATCGATGAAGGCAGGTAACCACGCGATGGAAGCCATCAACAAAAAATAGAATTTTCAGGGGTCTGATAAAGTTAGTAAACGACTGAACGAATTGTTTGCATGAAGATTCTGATGACATCACCGTATGTCTGTATTTCTGAAGATACTTTTAAGTCTAAATCACGCACATTACCTACCCATTTACCTAATTACGTCACAAGAAATACTTAGGTAGGTACAGCAATCATTGCATATTGAACGTACTTGTTACTAACAAGGCACAAAACACGAATACTTTTGAAGGGAGTTTTTTTTTATCATAAGTAGGTACTAACTATAAGTACCTAAAACAGTATAAAAAATAAACAATATTTAATTAATTTAATAAGTATCGCAATGTTATCGAAGCATTAAAACTGATTCGGTTGTAAATAATTAACGATATACTTATTTTACAATCTATTCATTAGAACGATAAAACTACTGAAACATAATTAAACAGGTAATTAATACCGATAATGAAATCGAAATTTGAACGAACATAAACTCAATCGGATTGTAAATTCATTATGAATTACGATGCGGCAATGTGGAAGCAGACACAGCTTGATATCAATAAGTAGATAATTTATTCCACTTTTTATAAAGCATTTAGAGAATTTTAATTTTAAATGCCCAACTGAGTTACTAGTAAGCTATGGAATTGTTACAAGTCCGATTGATTTAATTACACTGATGCGCTTTACAACCTTCGCCTTGCGCCTTCGAGGCAAAGTCACATGCACTCCTCTATGAGATGCTCGCTGTCGGCGATGCATACGTACTGCGTCAAACAAGCTACTTGGTATGCATGCAACAAAACTTATTGATCCACTACCTACTGCCAAAATTCATTTTTATTTGTGTGCGTCATAACTTTTAAGCTTATGCCATATTTAAGAGAGCGATGTAAAAGAATTGACTACAGCCAATTCTTTAACATCGCTCTCTTAAAACGTTTGAGCTTGTGCTGAGCACACTCACAGCATTGTTTAAAACAAGTTAGCTGCCTGTACACCCAATAGTTTGTTCGACTGTACCTACGCACTATCGGACGCATGCCTCAATGCTCAAGTCAGATTTGCATAGAGCATCAAAGAAGTTTTGCGTCACGTTATAAGTACCTATTATACAATGTGACTATGTAAGAAAATATAGATGGGAACTGATTAAATATGACACAAGAGTTCGCATACAGAAAACATGCTTGATTTGTGGTTGCGACGTGTTCCACAAACGTCTTCGAAAGTAGTGCATCCAAATTGAACGCGCAAGGGACAAGTGTTTAGCCTACCAGCACAGACATCTGTGCTACCAGTGCAACTATTTGCGGTTGGTCGCGCAAGACATTGTCATGCCCAAGGAATTGCTCATTGTCATTTGTCAATAACAAATAGGCACAATTGGAAAATAAATACTATTGTATTACTAATCAGTCTTACACTTAGGCACCGCATATTCACAACAACATAGAAACTAGGTTAACTGTAAGATTAAAATAATTTGCGTTAGATAAATAGAAGCTACCACTGTAAATAAGGCTTACGTAGGTATATCTGCATTAAACTTTACCAAAAACTTTGCTCAATAAGCAGCATGTTATTATAACAATACTTTCAAAAGAACAATAAATTAGACATTGAAGTAATCTTAACAATTAGATACAATTTTTGTTCAGATTATTCTATACCTACTTACTTAAATATTTTATAATTAATTGGATATTGTAACTATAAAAGTTATTAATCATCATATTGTGTTCATAATTGCTATTTGATCCTGTACAGAATTATCCCTTTAACTTTATTTACCCATTTCATGACAGAGAGAGTTCAAAACGTATTAGTCTACTTTACGTTATTCGAGTTCTTAAAACAACGTTATCGCGGATTTTGTGGCACTAAAAGGGAGACACAGGGACATAATATTATTTTTGGCTAAGTGATGGAGTCTTCAACATTCATCCATAGACGTTTAAGTCTAAGAATATGTTTAATTTAAACAACTCACTTTACATATATATCTATCTAACATATATAAAACACTCTTTCACTCACTTACTCTTAATAATTAAAACGTCATACTATTATCACTAAAATAAATATAAAATAGATAAATAAATATTGTAAGTTTACCAGGTATAATCATATCTCATTATCATTATATATTTTAGTAAATAACATTGCACAACTTCTGTCCAATTATATAACTGTCCAATAGGTAGGTATAATTTAAAATGTGTCAATTAAATAAATATATAAACCGATAAATGTCCAAAATGAGAGAACCCTTCTACGGAATACTCACTCTATAATAAAACATGGAACAAGAACATATCCTTGTCTTGTCTTGGATGTGGAAATATGCTGACTATACCTACAATTATAATTATCATCTGTCTGATTGATTTCATGACTAGTATGGATACAGAACCATAAGAAATCCTTTTAATTTTGATTACCTACTCTAATGTGATGTAAGTATATGAATAAAATTCATTAAAAAATTATAAAAATATAAAATATCGAAGAGTAATATAAAATATCGACATCAAAAGAAGAAGATTGAAAAAAAACCTTGTGTATGGGCTTGGATGTATGTGTTAAGATCTAAACTTCATAAAATGTATGTAAAATTGAAAAATACTTTAAAGAAAAGAAGGAAGAAAACTGTTTTGGTATTTGCTTCTTGTTTCGAGGAAAGTCGGTCGAATCAGGCAGCAACATGGTCTCTATTTGATTGATATATCATGTGAAAGACGAGGGAGTCTAGTTTCAATTAGATTTAAATTGGATTGGGACAGCTATTTTTGGCTTCTTAGAAATGAAACCGAACAAAGCTATGTAGATACTCTTGTAATTAATTGGATAATAAGTGAACAACCTCCTCGATGTGACTTTTCCGTAATCAAAATACGAGATAAATATCATGATAGGTATATACTCGCCCATATATATATTTTATTTATAATTTTATTATTGTTAGGTAGTAATTATTACAATTAGAATGGACAAAACTTGTGATGGGCATTATTGGATAGGTACTGCTAAATATTCAATTTGACATATCTAATATTTTACTTTGGACACAAGTCATGCAAAGTACTAAGTAATATTCTATGCAAAGCATTTTACATTATAATATTATATTGAAAATATGCTGTAAAGGCAGTCAACTTCATAGAGATTATTAAGAACTACTTTATGTATAGGTTGGTTTATAATTAAGCACCTTTATAATAGTAGTAATAGCACTTCATAGGCATGGATGGCACTAGGATTATACACCGTCAATACAAGTCGCAACAATGAAGAAGAAATACAGGGTGGCACGGACATCGACGCACAATCTGAATCCATGAATTCAGCACATCATTGTAGACAGCATATAAATTTTTCGTCTGTTATTAAGTTGCTACTGTGTCCTACACAGTCATATGTTTGGAATAGCTTATTTTTTTCAAATAACCGACTATCAATTTCAACGCAGGTGTTTTCAGAATCATGTAAGTACTGAATCCATGGTTACAGTTTGTGCATCAATGGCCCTGTCATCTTGTAATATCAAGCATTTAAAAATATCTGTGTACCTGCTACAGGTACAAAGACAGTAAAAAGGTAGGTATGTTCTGTTATATTGTACAAATCAAAGGTTCGGTACATATATTTTGATAACGATACATTATTTGTAAACTATTATAATAATAGATAACAATTGTAGACGATGACATCATTTTTAAATATGATGTTCAAGTTTATATAGCATAATATGAAGAGATCTAAGAAATACTACATTCTAAGTCACATGACTGAAAGCAAATTGTCTCCAGATAGGTACACAGATGTATCTTTGTTGGCTACAATTATATGAAACTACTTATTTAGGCGTAGCATAGGCATTAAGACAAAGTCTTATCAAACGGTGACAGTAGTTCAATGTCAAATAAAAGAGCAATTCTCCTTGACTGGTGGACAAGGCTGGGCATTGTCAACACTTAAAGATAATTATCGCAAAGACGATGCAAAATGGAAATTGAGATATTAAAATGAGTCAATAGCTCAGACATATTTTTTAAGGCAAGCAATATTGTAACTAAAGAGTTAAAATTACTTTGTTATTAAGTTTAATATTTTACCAGGTTTTTTATTGTTCTTTTTATTATTAAATTGTTTCTTATAGGTACCTAACCTGTTTTTGAGAGACAGAGTTATAAATTGTTACATAAAATGGAAGAAAATATTTGAGTTTACATAATATTGATTTTGTTTCTAAGGCTACAAAAAAAATCAGAAGAATATAAGATCACTGGCTTATATAAATGACACTCAAATCTATAAAATAGGTGGATTGATCACTGTTATGCAGGTGTACAAAACATTATATTTATTGCTACCCACCATTTAGGGGACTAGAGGAATATTGTTTTACATTGCATAAGCAACACAATAAATACAAACTGATTTTAGGACACATTTTTTTATAGATACACATTACGTTATATTCCTGCAGTGTTTTTTTAAATAATCAATATTATTCGATTTTGCCTTTATAGTTATTTAATTTGTAAGGTAAAAACAGTTACTTTGTTTTAAATAAACCAATATGTTTCGGTGGTTAGCAATATTCATATCACTGGAATGTTAATTGTTAAGTACAAAATTGATTTACAATTTGTCAAAAGAAATCATTTAAATGCAAGCTTTTATGGAGGTATTTTTGATTACCCAGAATGCCATAGAGTATGGAGGCATAGAAATATGATTGCCATATTTTAAGTGTACTGGTTCCAGATCTGGTAACGAAGACTCATAATATAGAGGCCAACCATTCAACAGCAAAGTCTTTGATCTCCTGTTATTAGATGGGGCACTTAGTATGTACTCATCAATAAGTAAATTATCTCCATGCAATGCAGTGCCGTTTAACAAAAACCTTGCTTTGGCCATCTCTAAATTGATAGCATAGACAGTGATAGCTGAAGTATCATTAGTATATTTTTTATTAGCACAGTGCACATACATTCTTTGCAAGCGAGAGCATTTACAGTCAACATGTAATACTTTGTTTCCTACAAGTTTTTTGTACAGAACACTCAGCCACCAATCTGGCAAAGGTTCTAAGTTTTTATCAACCATACTATAATTTCCACCAATAAAACTTTGTCTCACCACAGTTGTGATGTTGTATTTTGCTGCCAGGCCCAGCTTGTCTAGCCATAGAGGACTTCCAGCAAAGGAATTAGATAGTCCAGGTGCACCTCCTCCATATGAGCTGCTTGTCTCTGTCAACCACATTGGCATATGTCTGTATTTTTTGGTGTGATTTCTCATAGTTTCTATTTGCTCTTTCAATAAATCAAATGTGTTAGGGTCCCAAAAATCTTCAAGTGTGGCAGTTCTGCTGTTTAAATAATATTGATGCCAGGATGCTACACTGACTGTCTTTGAACCATTTCCCAAAAACTCCCTCATGTACTCTAGGCAATAAGGTCGCTTGGACTGTGGTCTTGTGGTGTCTGGCCCAACTAATAGGGAATGTTTATAACCAGAATGATTGAGAAGTTTACGAAGTTTCTGGAAATCATGAGCCAACATTTCTGGGGTTAGACTCATGTTGAATACATGTTCAAAAGAGTTTGGCTCATTACCAAGCTGCCAGTCCACATCGAAATGTTTACTTTTACTGTATTCCAACAGATCTCTGGCATTTAGTTCACTCCAACCATGATCATCACGGAGTAACACATTAAAAGTGAATAATAGTTTATTTCTTGTAGCTTTGCAAAATTCATTAATTTCTGTCCATTTCTTACCAGTCATTATAAAGAAAGGCAAGAATTTGTGTTTGCATAGCTTTCTTACAGCAGGGCAGAATGACTTGGAGTGGTTGGAGTGGTCTTTGGGGCAGTGCTCGCACGAAGCGACGATGTCGCTCTCGCTGAATATGAGACGGTCAGACATGGTGCCGCCCAGTCGCACCCGCGCCGGCGCTAACGCTGCAGCAAGTTGTCGCAGTTTCGGCTTGCCAAACTCTATTCTATTATAGTGCTCAATTTCTGAAGTGTCAATACCCATACTTAGGAAATCATCTGGTATCATGGCAGTTACCACCTGATTCTCTTCAATAGTAATGTAGCATTTCTCGCCAGAGTTGTACTTCACAAATAACACCAATAAGGCCACGTTGCAGCAGAACGCTATGGCACAGGCAGCCACTAGACTTTTGTTGGACAGCATTTTGGGAATATCATATAAACATTATTGACAAAGTCTCAGAGAAACACTCACACACACGGCTTGCAGAATCGGTCCAACTGTTTCAGCTTGATCAGCTTTACTAAACAGATAGCAGCGGCATCCACAACACATTTCCCTCTCACTACTGACGTCTGTCATCGGACTGACAGTTGCTGCTTGATAGTTGACAGTAAAAATATTTTTTCCCTATGGCAAGGTATACAATCAGTAAGCCCACTTTCGCACGAACGCAAAAATCTAGGCTAATGGACGCACCGGGTCTTCTTTGTTGATTCTTTGTTCATCACATTGTGAAAAAAGGTTTTTTTTTCGTATGGAGCCTCTTTCAAGAATCTTTACTCATGTGTCAGTAATTTCATGGTCTATATAACGACTAGCAATCAGTTTTAACTTCTAGATGGTCAAACTTTAGAAAATTATTAAAGCAATTGACTGTCATACTGAACTTTGAAGTATAAAATACCGATGCGGTGCAGGTATTCATAAAGTTTAAAAGTGCGAATTACTTACGTGAGTTAGAAGATATAGGCGAATTACTTAATTGAGAATGTTCATAATCAAATCCTCATACAGAATTTCGAAAGCTTGCTTGTGTAGTTTCGAGTTAATTGGACCACGCGTTAAAAATCTTCCATAAAAACTTTGACACCCCCACAATCTCTCTATAAGGTAAGGTAGTAGTTTAGAAAAACGAACAATTAAATCTTTATAATTTACTTTGATAAGTAGGTAGGTACCTATTCGTGCCAAGTTCAAGTGAATAAACTCAAGAAATAAGATTTTTCATACAAACCAAATCCCCGTGTCACTCTCTTATAGATCGAATTTTTAAAAACCCCTTCTTATTGTTCCCCTACATGTGCAAAATTTCACGTTCCTAGTAGTTTCAGCTGTGTCCTATCGAGTTGGGAATCCAAACCATCCTGGGAAGCATTCACAAACAAACAAAAAATCGGTTAAGCCGTTTAGGCAGAGTTCAGTGACATACATACGTACAAAAGAATTATATAATTATTTTTTATTTATTTAATTACTTATTTTTTATTGTTGTATTTATAACTATATTTATAGATATGTATTTAATGAAATAAAGGATATCTTATTTAATTCATCAAGATAATATTTACATAATATAAGCTAAAATTTAAAATAATAATATGTAGGTAACGTTTAAGAAAAAATAAGCAAATGAATCATAGGGAATCAAAAAATTGTGTCGACATTTTTGTTGCATCCCACACCAAATGGCTGCCTAACTTCCAGATAATTATGGTAATTTTGGCTGGTCTCTTCCCATCATCGCGTGCCAGGCCGTTAGGTTCTAAAACAGCTCGTAACCCGGTGGTGACAAGAGCAAGACGGATGATGTCATTAATGCTGGCGTGCTGTGCTATCCGGCCTGCGCTCCTACTGCAAGATATACCATGGTGTCCGACGCAGTCGACCAAGAGCTTCACCGCACTGATAGCGCTGCGGAGCGCCGCAAGGAGCGCCCAAACGCAGACAGGTAGCGAGCCGCAAGGTGGTGTCACCCATGACCCAGTTGACCCAGCATAGTGCCTATGTTGGGTGACGGGAGTACTTGAAGCCAGAGCTCCGACTCCCACTCACCCACAGCCAGCATGCGGGTAGGCTCAGCAGTATTTGCGGACGTATTGATACGAAGAATTATATACATACTTCTATAAAAAAATCATTCTTTAAAGATTTATTATCTTTATAAAATGTTTATTTTTACCAATATCCAAATTTTTTCTAGGCATTATAAATAGATAGCCTCAAGTACTCTATTTTTTGAAAAACCTCCACTTAGGTCAACTTTTTTACAATAAAATATTTTCCCCTAAAGTATTATCGATTCAGCGTGGTTACTAAGTCAAAATCAATGGATGTCCAACATTCTTCTCCTACTCTAGCCTTCTCAAACTTCTATTCACTCTTCCTTTCATATTCACTACATTCTTCTTTGGAATGCGCTTCCTCTTGATATCAGAAGATCAATTCTCGATAACGTTCAAAATCTAGTCGCAGTCTCATCTAGGCGACAAACAAAATGTCAAATTCTTGTCAAAATGTAGCGAAGTTAGAGGTATTTTTGACAGATGGAGACTGAGATCAAAGGTGCAATTCTCGTAATTCTATGAACGTTCACAGTCTGATCTCAGTCTCAATCTGTCAAAAATACCTATAATTTCCCTACATGTTGACAAGTTTTTGACATTTATTTGTCGCCGAGATGAGAATGCGACTAGGTAGATTTTTAACGTTTTAAATTACGAGAATTGGCCTACTGACTGTGAACGTTCTTAAAATCAGTCGGTATGGATTTAAGCGGAAATTGCAATTATTTTCTTAATAAAGAGCGTAGACTCATCTAAATTACCTCTGTCCCTTGAATTTGTAATTTTGTACATATACACCGTTCAATTTTTATCGTTTTAATCCTTAAAAGGGGTCATTGTAGTCATCATTATGAACAACTTTTACTACGGGATCAACCCTGAAAACGTGAAAAAAAAAATCTGTTGGTCCATATGTCGAGTTATGCGAACATAAATCTATGGATCAACTGATTTTAAGATAAATATAAATTGAAATTTGAAGCTATAGGGTAACTAAATAAAACAATAGTAATGGTATAAATACGTTTTATTTTAAACCTCAGCAGCGGAATGGTTGTCGAAAACAGGTAATCGTTGTCATAAACGATGTATTATTTACATGTAACTTAAAGTAGGTAGTTATATAATTAACTCATTCAAGTTATAAAGAAGAGAAGTATAAATTAAAGACAATGCGAGAAGTAAGTTAGACAATATCAGTAGCCTACTGCAGAACATTCTGACAACCTTCGGGTAAGTACGTAGGTACTCAGATGTGTACCTAATAAAATAAAATGCATGTGATATATATAAGAAAGTATAGTAGGTATTAGCAAAATATCATAGTAAGTGTACAGATATTTAATTTGGGTTCAGTTTGGATAGTCAACATAAATATAGGAGATGTGCTTGCTGTAGTCTTGGATCAAACATGTTCTATCTGAATTACTAATTAAATACAGGAGATTTCTCGACTGTAGTAGAGTATATTTCTTATATATTAGGTGGATACTTAGACATTTAATCAGAAATAGCTACACTGTCAAATATTTAAACATTGATAATGAGTGGATTCTACGACATTTATTAAGTATATTATGTAATATTATGTTGACCATTAATGGATACGTTACATGCAACATAGACATAGACATCAAGTATTATGCTAAAAATACCATACATAAGTAAATTATATATTTCTAATCATATATTCTAAATAACAAAACTCCATTACACCAACAACATAAGTAAATAAACTAAGTACAAAAGACTCAACAAAAAATTTTAATGACTGTATCTAAACTCTTACTAAATCTAAACATGTAGATCGGCTTCATTATAATGCGGATAATGTTAGGTCATAGTACTACACACAAGCTTCGTACACTGTGGTTAGGTGTAGGCATGTATATACTTACACAGTTACACACCTACAAGTACACTAAAAGGGGCGCACACAAGTCTTACGACTCGTCTCCCAAGTTTTGTGCTAAATATAAATCATTAATGAGTCGGGAGCGAGTTTTCTACACAATAATCATTTAAAGTTCATCATGTTTAGGGCCAGAGAATTCTTCATGGCTTATAAATCCATTCTTATCCTTATCTTCATGTTGGAAGATTTCCTCCACGAGTTTGTCATGGCTTTCAAGCATTTGTTTGATGTCTTCGCTCATCTCGGCGCCGTCCGAGGGCACCATCTGCTTTTTCAAGTACTCGCTGACCTGCACGACAAATAACAAATTAAGTATTTACAAGTGCGACTTCCTTATTTGTGAGTTACGGGGTCATCGCATTTGGCGTCGCTGGGAAAAGTACCGTTTTTCCCCTACCGCACTGTTAATTATTTTAAAGCGAGCGAGTTTACGGTATAAATCATTGATTTCCTAAAATATAATGATTAAACACTTTTTTTACTATTTATTATTTTTTGGTGCACCTAGAATTCAATCTGGAATTTATACACACTAGATTTACAAACTGTTTGCTTTAACAAAGGAAAACTTGGAAAAGATCTTTAATATTTTCCACAAATAGGTAGGTTATTTATGAAAGTTGCATGCATTGTTAAGAGAAACACTGAAATTAAACCATGACTAATCATATTACCATGTTACCTAGAGAGCATGCTGTTAGGGACAATACTACGTACCTGCCTACCTAATGGATAGGATCAGACTTCAAAGAAAAGTTTTTTATGTTCTCAGATGATTATATACACCAACCAACCGAATACTATTAAGTACTTATTATTTAGTACTATCTATATTATATCTACCTACGTAAATAGACAGGTACCTAATTAGCACTAACTTTTTTTAAATATCTTTATTTAAAAGAGTGTCCTTGGAGTTTCTAGCCCGTTGTTCTCCATAGAGATCTTTTGGAATAGGGACGTGTTCGAATTGGGCAACTTCCTTCGTCTTTCTGACTAACTGATCGACTCTTTGACATTTCAAAAGTGCCTTTCGAGATTGAGTTTAGGATTTTTGAAGCTATGTACATTTCGGTAAGCTGTTAAAAAGCCTGGCATACCATACGATTCAAATGCAATACCAGTAACTTATCATTTTTCCTCATATGTGTATTATATATATACTTATATAGGTTTATTATTATTATAATAATAAAAGGGAGAACCTACCTTCTGCAGAGGTAGGTACCTACCTAAGTGCATATAGTTACATTTGACGAAATACATATGTAGGTTCCTATGAATATGCTAATCAACACGTGAATTTTAATAATTAGGGAAGCATGTGCTGGTAGCACAGTATTACAAAGTAATATACTAAAAGAAGAATGCATTGAGTTTAACTACTTCTAGACAAATATTTGGTTAATGTGCAACGGATACGGCAACGATAAGTTTACGGGACAGTGTTAGGACCTCCTCCAGCCTACCGTCACCTGAAGCCACGGCACTGACCTCCTCGCGCGACAGTTCTTTGTCCCCGTCGGTATCCATCGCCTGGAACGCTAACTCTATACTCACTTCTTCGCGGGAGAGCATGTTGTCGGCGTCAGCATCGATTTCTTTGAAGACGTTGGTGGTCGGGGGCGAGTCGCCGATGTTGATGAGCTCCACATCAAAGTGAAGGGTGGCATGGGGAGGGATCACGTTGCCGGCCCCTCGCTCTCCATAGCCCAGAGAGGATGGGATGGTCAGTTTACGTTTCTCACCTGGAAATATACAAGGTCACATGAACAATGTGTGGAACGATTAGGACGTTGTGATAGTGGTTGCGGTTTTTTTTGGATGAAGAAACTATCACTTTTTCAAAATAAAAGTGATATTTTTTTTATCATAGCCGTTTGAATTTAGCTATTATCTTAAGTAATTGTTAGGGGCATTCACAGGACAGGCTGCAAGGCAAGCCTATATGTATTACGAGTAAGCATTTGTCTCCATACAAATACTTAGGTACTCGTAACACCTAGGTAAAGGTTGAGCTCGTCTGTACAAAATGGCGGGCCAAAATGTTGCCACCCTCCTGGCATTCCGGTACCACGATATATATCTAAACGACTGAGAGTGAACTTATCATCACTTACGAAGCTAATTCTTTTTTATATTTCCTGTAAATTAGCCGACTTAATACTTTAAGATTTTATTATGATGAAAATAAGCAAGACCGACACGTTGCGAGGAGTGTGCAAAAGTCTACCTAAATGTACGTTTATAGTGTCCCAGAATCGTTAGGTACCGTAAAGCTGGCGATGGTTTACTTTAAATATAACAAGTGAATGCGTTCTACGAAAATCACAAGAATAACGTAGTGATTATTGAATATGCTTACAGTCAACTGCCATTTGTTCGACAACTAAATCCTCGTCCCACTTCAATGGGACAAAATTACCACGCTCCTCACTGTTTTCACAATGGAAAAGATCACTATCGCCTGCCATGATTATCGCCGTGTCATCACTTTCTGAAATGATGGCTGCTTCTTCATTGATGGCTATACAGTCATCATAGCTATTTAATCAAAAATGCTCAGATCCCTCAGGGAATAATTCCGACAATGATAGACTGTCTATCTCCATAGGAGTGTCAATCGTATATGCTTCCAATCCCTGGCTTGATGGTTCTGCATTAGTAACAATTGGTGTATCTTCTGTGAATACTTCTTCCGAGTATGTTGCTTCTTGTGGTTGCAAACTCTGTGGATCCATCTGATGGGACGTCCCCTCTCCTAATTCATTATTCTTGTATTGGTTGTAGTCAAAATAAATATTTTCTTCCAAAACATTCTCAAACATGTTTTCATCAAATTGAAGTGGGTCCCCGTCATCTAGTATGGGACCCTGTGAGAAACCTATCGAATCTTGAACTATGGAAGAGGGTAATATGTCTTGCTCTACGGAAAAGGGTAATATGTCTTGCTCCACGGAAGAGGGTAATGTGTCTTGCTGTATGGAAGAGGGCAATATGTTTTCACGAGGGTAAACAGTAACAGTGGAAAGAACTGGATCATTTCTGCTACATAGATTCGGTGATGGTAAATTTACATTTATCTGTGTTTGTAAATCAGTGGCAGCTTTGTCTTTAGCTGTGAATACTCTTATGTTCGCAGACTTCTCCTCTTTGTTGCGGACATCGTTATTGAGGATCCACTCAATATTATGAATGTTGTATCCCCAATCTGAGTTCTTGTTTTCCTTTATCCAAGTATTTATCACTGATCTTATGAGATTAATTTTATACGAGTCTATTTCGACTCTTTTAACAATTACTTCGAAATCCAATACGTTTCTAAATAATTCTTTGAAATCATTGAAGGTACGAACAAGAACGGGATGACTAATGAGTACTTTTTTTGGTGGCCCGAAATCCATAAAAACATTGATTAGCTCTAACGAAAGCTCTTGTATTGTTAGGCGGTTGTGTATTGGTTTTAAATGGAGATACTTAGTGAAGGTGTCCTCGTAAGCCAATACGTTATTGAATGTGAAATCTGGGTCGATAGTTATGGGTACAAAATCTAGATTGAATTTAACACTTGGTCTGGTTTCTCCAATACAAACAGGACATATCTTGCTCAGGCATTCTATTGTATTTCGGTTTACTAAGTACTTTTTTTGCAGTATTTGCATAAGACTTGGTGCGTCAGGATGGCAATGCTCCTTATGACCTTCCCAAACTATATCAAATGAATCCTCCCAAGGTACAATTATTTTATCTGTTCCACAAATTTTTTTTATTAAATGTTGTTTGCCATTAATAACGGCTATTTTAAAATCTTCAAGATCGATTTTTAATGCCATGTGGTCGGTTTGGTGGTCCTCAGATTTAGTTTCTTCTTTTTTTATCCTTTGCATCACAATATTGATAAATGTCTGACTCGCCATATTGCACAGGAATCCCTGGTTATGTTCTGATTGATATGTTTTTGGAAGTTCGGTATAATAAGCAATTTTCATATTTAATAAAACAATATCGTTGATATCTTTGTCTCCGAAATAGGCTATACTATTTATTTTGGATGCCGCCATTTTATGTAAACGACACCGTGTCTAGTCGGGTAATGATAGGATAGGAAACCAAAACAAACAACGCTGCTCACAACTACATTATCATCCACAGCACAAATGCACTTCACGGCTCACTCCTACTAATCATACACAAGTTCTGATTGTTTCATGGAATAAAAGATGTGAAATTGATTTAGAGTCCAGATTTTACTAGAATTTAGCTTATATCTTTTGATACGCATGCATTCAATGTGAGCGATCCCAACAAGACTGCTGCGCGGACCGTCCTCGCGGCTGCGCGGGGTTGTCAGCCCGCACACGCGCACCGCAGTCCCGCGCTCCTGCGCCCTTGACCCCCTCACACACCTAAAATGTGACTACGAGTGCGCAGGCCTGCGTCGTCCACACCCAAATTACGGAGAAATTGGTGGGCGGGAAAATTGTGTAGAACCTAAAAGCTAAGCAAGCGGCGCCACCTTCGGCCTTGCTCTCATGAGATATGCTAGGCGCAACGTACGTTGCTGTTTTTCGAGAATGATAGTTAAGAGTCGTAGACGACTTTGTAACATCATGTACAAAGGATCGGCTCCCGCACGGATTCTGACAGAGTCTGTGGCATTTTTATTTTGATAGCGCAAAATAAACACGGTTTAAGTTCCTATGGTACCTAGTGTTAACTGTTAGGTACTCACCAACACACATGTCGAGGAGGCCCTGGTCCCATCCCTTGATCACCTGGCCGACGCCGATCTGGAAGGTGAAGGGCTGATCGCGATCATAACTGAAACAAACAATAACTTTCTATTAGTTATTCATGCATTTCGTTATAAGGTTTATTGGTTTAGAATTTTTAGCTTTGCGGTTGGTGGATTTAATTTCTTTGCGCAAAGGTGTAGCACATAATAACTAACAAATTAAGGGTTGATAAATAGAAATCTTCTTGTCACACAACACAAACAATGTCTCGTAAAATAAAACTTTTGATCTTAGAATCTAACGTACATAATCTGTTGGAGCATAGGATCAATAGGATGTAGCGTGGAAAGCACTTAAGCTCCTGAGAGGTTTGTAGCTTACATTCTCTATATAAAACGTAAGTGCTATCAGTCTGTTATGAACTGATGGTGAGGATTAACGCACTGCAGCGGACCAGTCTGTTAAAACCATTAGAGTGCATTCGACTACATACTGCGTAGCGGTTCGTAGCGGTTCGTAGTGTTTTGTAGCATTCGACGTCTACTCGTAGACTGGAAAAGGTTTTTTCAAACTTCTGATATGTAACCTCTGTAGTAGTAGTAGTCAATCTAAAGAAAAGGTAAAGTTTACCGCGTAACTTTAGACGCCATTCTACTAACTTTACAGTAAAGCTCTGAATAATGACAATTTAAGATTCGCAAAATGACTATTATACACTTTTAGCGTTAACTAATAGTAAAGGAGTTGCACTTTTATAAATAATAAGTCGAATGACTGTTTAAAGTAGAAAACGTCGACAGTTCCCTCTGTTGTCGCGTAGCGGGACTTGGTGTGACCATACGAGTTCCGCTATCCAACGCCAGGTGGCGCCGTTTGTGCGACCAAGTAAAATTCTCAAAACTGTTTCATTTGCCATTGCAACGTGTTCAATAAGTATTGGCCAAATTTTAACAAAACTTGTAATACTAATTAATTATATGGACTCGAAAGCAATTATTACCATACATGACATGACATGTTGTTACCGTAGAGTGGAGCATCTAGTATAGAGTATATGTACTTTGGTAAGTATGACTATTTCTTACAACGCGGATAAATTATTATACGAAAGCTACCAGAGGAATCTTATGAACAAAGGATTGTCTTATACATGATCGTACATGCTCTAAAGCTGCTCGCAAAGCAGTAGGTATATCAACTACCGCCACACATGCACTTAAGGAGCTAATTTAATTAATCCTAATCTACTTGCCTTGGATATCCCTTCCCCTCATGGTGCCTGCAATCTCATAGTTGTTTTAATTTATCAATCAGCAGGTGCTCGAACTTGCTAGAGACAATTGCCTAGCGGCTTAACAGGATTAAACATCATTATTTTAGTCGAACTGAATAAAATAAAACGCTTCTGTTTTTCCTGAAGGGTTGGGCAGCGGTGTACGTAAGTCCACCCACATTTCGCCAGTTATGTTTCAGTCCCATGAAATAGGGAGCGAATCTTTTGCAAAGCGACATTGCGTTTCTGTCAGTCTCATAATACATAGTACCTGACCTGGTAAATCTCTAAACTTTAATTTGTGAGTCTTGCAAACTCTACTATCGTGGTTGTACAAAAATATTATGTTTTTGTTGCGTCCATCAGCAATCACCACTAGAACAGAGCACACTGGTTTAATTTACTTATAATAAATAAAGTAGGCACGAAGGCTGCCAGGCTCAAATGAGGCAGTAAAGGCTAAACAAAAAAAAAGACTAAGCTTTCGCGGAAATCTAAGCGGATATTATAGGAAACCAAGCCACGAACACTAAAATATCTTATCTTATGCAATTGTATGAACTGCTTAGCACATCACGTTATGTTCAAATTCAAAGATACATAATATAATATAAGTCTAATTATTTTTTAAATGTATTTATATGCGGTGTCAATGACCAGGTAGGCCAGAAATTTGTACATATACAAGACAGAAGTCTATCTAGGTACGCACTGAACGTATTATATTTAACGTTGTCGAGGCGAATTGTCCATATATTTGGCCAATGTGACGGGAGTATCAGATAAATCGGGCCGTACGTAGAACAACACTATTCCATAGGCCTTTGTTCGCAAGTCCAGTTTGCTGTATCCATTACGGTTTATCATGCATTACGGTTTAGCATGCTGCAGACTAGCAGAGCAAAGCAAAATCATGCACCGATCGGCATTACAAACTCAGTTTTAATTAGTGGATATACCGAAGCTGTGTTTGAAAACGAATAGGTATGAAACTTTGACTCTGCATGTCTGTGAACTTAATCAGGATTTTTCGCGATGGTTTTTTTTTTTGATTTTTCGTTTCCCTTTGACAGGACTGTTTCGCGCTAAAAAAGTAGACGTGTTTCATTTGAAAATACATGATCGAAACCCGTGTCCACCATGACTCTGGGGCCAGTAGGTATATTTAGTAAATACTTTTATCCAAACATTTTATTTTTCATTCAATCTTCGTATGAAGCCAATAACTAGATATTACTAGAGATTAAATTTCAATCTAATGAACGGGTTGCGGCTAACACGATATAAAACTCGTATATTTCCAATATCCATCGTAGGGAGATTTCATTTGCATCACCTAAGAGGCTGGGTACTGAAGTTAAATTGAGTGGTGAAACGATTCTAGGCGCATGAGCATGATCATGAGGGGAAACCAGCAGACGGTTTATAATAAGCTTAAAGCGCGATTGGTGAAAATGTTTAAGTTGTTTGAGAAAGGAAAATAGGAATATAAAATATATATACCTACTTGAGAAATCAGTGATGATATGTATTTTAGAAACTCATCTAGATATTTATTTATCAACATGTAGAAAGAAAGAAAAAAAAAATTGGCATTGCAAAAAAAAAAAATCAACTAAGTAAGTATAAAAAAACAGAAAAGCAAGCAAACAGCCAAATGACATTCGAACATACCAACTTATTTCTTTGTACCTATATTCATACCAATTAAAAATATTTCAATATAAAATCTTGTGCAGTGAATAAATACTTCAATATTTTTTACTAGTTTGCGAATGAATTCGAGTGGAGTATAACAGTTAACAGCGATTTATTGCTACAAACGCTTCTCGAAATGTGTAATTTCAGACGTGTATTATTGAGTTTTTATGAGAAATTAATATACTCCATGAATTTTGTTGGAATATTACTTTTATATGAGCTATTTACTTGGTGCTATAGTCTTGTATGTACAAACATGAAATATAATTATTTAATTTATTATTTTTATTTTCTACTTGGTAACGAAACCTGACAGGCGCTTTGCTTGGTTTAATTTATTTCGTCACCACTGCTTTCAAAACGGTGATGGGAAACATTGTGAGAAAACCGGCCATGTCCTAGAACCAGAAAAAGATATCTACCAACCCGCACTGGGCGATCGTGGTGGATTACGGCCCGCTCCCTCTTACAGAGAGGTGGCTCGTGTACCAGAAGTGTGGGCATTATATTCTGATTATGCTAAACAAATTAATAACCGGTGCCTATTCATTGTACAAAACAAACCCCTCATTATTGTTGTTGTTAGGAAATGTTAAATAGAATTTGTGGCAGACAATCAGACATAACAATCGTACATTATTGGATATTGTAGATGTTACTTACATCCATTCTCTTTTTAAGTACGTCAGTTTAATTTGTTTTGAATGTTTCATTCGTCTTTATAGTTTTCGATTAATTGGTATAATAATGCTATTATTATTATTTATGAGCATATATGCAGAGTAATTTCTTTATTTATTATTAGTTCCTGCTTCTTTTAAAAGTAAGATCTTTGAAAGTAAAAGATTATTTAAACATTAATAACTTTGCGATGACAGTTTCGTAAAAGCATACTAATTTCAATGCAAAATTATTATGCTTGCTTACGTATTGGATCATGTGTGTTTGTTTGATTACGAATTACAATTATCGTACCTAGTGTTAGACGCCTCGATTAGGTAGTTGTAATTAATTGCAATTCCGGTTTTGAGTTCAGAACGAGCATGCGTGTAATACGCCGTTCGGTGACGACATGAAGGCAATCTGTTTGTGTTATCTTATGCCATTACACTTTCAGCCTGCTCTAACAAAATGCCATTTGGGAATTCGTTATCCTATTATGCAAGTAAAAGGAGGCTCGTTGCAGTTGCACGTGAATGTGCCGTCGCAAAGGCTAAGCGGATAAACCGATTGTTTATCATTGGTTGGATTGCCTAACTGGCCTATAATAGCAATGCGGCGTCCGCTATTTATACGGTATAGTGGCATTTTCCAGTCAATTAGCATGTCTATTTAGTCGCTTTTGGATCTAGTCCCGGATGCCTTAAATTAGAAAATGTTCTGTGTATAAACAAGATTTCACCTTCTTCTTAGCATGTCGATGGCAATCTATAGATTGCTGTATACTATGTAAGTGACTGAAAAAAAACAGTCAGCCTAGAATTTGGCTACGAGCTTGGCACCTTCAGTAGCGTCCATCAACTCTTGTAGCGTACAGACAACAGGACACGCTGGACACGATATTAAGTGCCCCATTGTTTGTGGAGGATTTCAATCTAACGAATGATTTTTCAAACGTCAACGTCAACGATCCATCGAGGTTGGCTCCACCATGCTCTACTACGTCATAACACCACCCCCCTTTTACATAAATATATTTGCGTCAATGACTAGCTCTCAGCAGTGCAAAACTCTGTTCCGCCATCAGATGACAGTTCAATAGTACATATTCCACGAACGACTCTTCGCCTACTCGGCAAGCATGTATTTCGCAACAGTTTACCAAAGTGCAAGTTTCATTATTACACAATCAACTTACGTTATAATATTTTCCATTATCAGTTAATTAAAATGATGCACGCATGTATCACAAAGGCTCATTAGCAGGAAGGCTGTGAGCGTGATTTTGATCGTGAACCCTGGAGTTAAGCCTCTTTGTGGCACTCAATATCGCATTATATATTGATTCGCTTTGAGCAGAGCTTACTGCAGTGCTAATATATCCTTTAATGCATTTCTACTAAGTTTGAAGTTATCAACGTGATCACCACTATAATTGCGTGACACACGTTCAATCGGAATCTGAATCCTTTTGATGCAAACTGCTAATCCATTGCTTCATAAGTTCAAAAAATTTGTCTGCTCAACACGTAAAGTAACGCAATGAATGTTGTTGAACTGTCAAAATGAAACCGATTTCGATTAATCGTGTGTTACGCAATTAGTAGTAATTAAATCCACCTGCAAGCATATCCCGCTTAGATTCACCGTACATACATGGCTGAATTTCAAGTTACGGTTGAGAGGCAATTTAAGCAATTAGGCAATTTATTTTACCTTTAGCTTGTTCTATTTTTTTATGTTCCCAACTATGTTAGGTCGGCGTCCAGTCAAACTGGATGCAGCTGAATACTAGTACTTTACATGGAGCGACTGCCTATGTGACCTCCACAACCCAGTTACTGAGTATTACGATACCCCTTGGTAAGACAGCTTGTCAGACTTTCGAGCTTCTGACGACCCGTTACGACTATTAAAGATCCACGAATAACAGCCGGAGCCGGCATAACGTGCTCTTCGAGGCAGGGAGGAGGGGTCTTGGTATTTAAAGATGGGCACCCATCCACGGATCCGAGCGGCTGTTATTACTTAGCCACAAGCCCCTCTTGTAAGTATAAAGTAAGTTTACACTAGAATATGTTTACGGATAGAAAACGTTTCAGAAAACACTCACATGAATGTTTTGGTTCTCAAGGTACTTGTTTCTCCAATGTTATTCAACATATATGATTGCGTTAATGAACGTATCAGTTTTCCTCAAGCAAAGCGTAGAGTTTGTTGTTAATTCACTTTTTACCACCAACCTCTTTATTTGAGACTTAGAATCTAGTTTCTGATAAACGTTTTTATGCAAAACTTTCCAAAAGTTGCTTATTGCCGTGGAAACCATTAAAGTTCATTCGACTTGGAAGCTAAAGCTCGATGAGTTTATAAATAGCTATAAGTAGGTATTACGTACTTTGTATTGGGTAAGTCATATAATTTCTACAATGTGCCCAGGCGAAGACGACAAGACGAACTACGTTATACAAGGTTATTAAAGGTTGGCCCACAACTGCTAAAAGACGCAAAATGAGGACAGCATAATTGAGAAAGGCATTTCTCCAGCTGCAGAACAGTATGGGCTGATGCAATATAGACCAGCCACATACAATTATTTCTTAAAAGTTTTCTTACAAGAATCTGACAAGATCCCAGCTCGTAGTTTGTAATAAAGCTGTACGTAGAAAAGTTCTCCTGATGTCTCACGGAGAACAATAAGTATTATATGAGACAGCAAGTTAATATGATTTAGCTGTTCATCTCCGATCATATTGCAACTAGTTGCAGTAGCGGTGGGTATTTTTAACTACAGTGCTTTTCCGTTTCATTATCAATTTCTTCGGAGGACAGAGAAGAGAGAAGTTTGAATTGCATTGTTGTTCCCTTTTTTTTGTACGGCCCTATTTTGTAGAATCGCTTGAAAATGTACATAAGTTTCCGAAGACACGTTCTTAAGTGCCAACATGTCCAGTTGCACTTTCACTCAACAACACATGTCCGGTGGTTGCGCAACAACCAATGATGTGTTCAATCATTAACTACATATAAGGTATGCAGTGTAGATTCCACGAATTACAATTAATATGTACTTAAGTATTAGCCGAACGATTTATTTAGACTTAGTGGGATTTATTAAACCTTTCTGGATATTTTTTATTTTTTAATGAACGCTTACCCATGTTCAATTTACGTTTTTATCTTGTTGGTAGATCGTTGAATTGGAATATATAATTAGATAGAAATGTTCAAATTATCCACAAATACAAGGTAAATTATTGTCAAAACTATACAAATATGTGATAGGAATCGAAAAAACCAGCCCAGTGCATGTCGAACCACTATGGGCTGGTTTTTTCGATTCCTGCGGAACCCTTCATTGATGGTTCAATGAAGTGTTCCGTAGTTAGAGCAACAAAGTGATCCTACAAGGGTTCCGTTTTATATAAAAAAACTTATCAAAATCTGTGAAGTTTTATCCACAAGGTAAAGATTATAGTAGAAATTATAGTTGAATACAGTCAGACTACGTAGGCAGCTATGAGATGCGATATGTGATGAGCTAACAGCTATTACGTAGACACTTGACACCGGTAGCTGACCCCTCGCTCGCCTCCTTGCAAATACTAATCAAACATTTCCTGCAGAAAAGCTTATCTTAGACTTCATTAGGTATATCTAATAATGCAACGAAATAATGAAACTTGATGTGTTCTGTGATTTTTGTCAGGCGGATAGCGTGGGTAGTACTTAAAAACTTCCTATAGAAAATACAGGCTGATTTTCTAAAGACCAGCCAAATTTAAGGATGTGGTACAGACCATCAAACTGAACAACTTTCTCCATGGGACAAATAGCGTAATCGCGAAAATTTTATCAACTGTCCCATAGAAAACTTCAATACCTACTCGACCTAAATGTATGGGACGGCTGAATTTTTATTCGCGATTACGATTTTGGTCCCATGGAGAAAGTTGTTCAGTTTGATGGTCTGTACCACATCCTTAAATTTGGCTGGTCTTTAAAAAATCAGCCTGTATATGTGTTCAAAATCATCAAAATCAAACTATTTTATTTCACATAATCCTACGTGCACTTATGAAACGTCAGAAGCTAGGTGCTGAAGCTAGGTGGTGAAGTTAGGTAGGTTCATAGATACTGTCGTTACGCTCTACGGATCGTTCATAGAATAATTCAAATACCTATCCAGAAATTTTATCAGATTGCAGAATTTGAAAGATACGAGGCATACCTACTGCCCGCCATTTGCTTTTTTCAAAATGACCGCTCCCCATGTCTCCTATCGATTTATTGTCTATAAATCGATAGCTGACATTAATGCACGCAGAAAACATAATAAGAACGTTCAAAGTTGATCACGTTTTTGACGCCGCCATTTTGAAAAAAAAAAACAAAATGGCGGACAGGTAGGTATGCAAGGCTCCATATAAAAAATTTCAATCCTCTGCAATTTATGTTCACTACGTACAGATACGATGATGTTTACCTGACTATTCAATAAAAGTTATGGAGATTTAAATGATTACTAGTTATATCACAAGAAGAGTCTCGTGGTTCTAGGTATAGCATCGTATCGTACTTACTGTACACAAATTACGTACGTTGCGTCATTGACTTGTTAGTGAAATCGTTGGCGTCGCATCCAACTTCACTGGTAACATTAAGTAGGTAGAGGTTTTTACGCATTCCCACGTTATTTTATATGAATCACAATGATTTGTGAAAGTATATAGGTTTCACATGACAATTATAGTACTTACGCCCTCGATAACTTTCGTTAAACAACTCGAAATCGAAATCAGCGGAACATTATTTTTATGACATATACCTACTTACGGTGAAAGCGCCAGGGGAGCCCGCGATTTTTTTTTTGCATTTCGTGGCCTGTATGAGGCTGTATGTTGATATTAATATGATTACTTATATTAATGCCTAAAAAGCCAATTGATGCCAATTCTAACTTAAGGAGTTGTATTAAAGAAAGAAAGAAAAAGTAATTATTGCGACTCCTACAGGAAGATCACAAATTAAACTAAACACAGTCAAAAAAAAAAAAAACAAATTATATAAAAAAGTAACAAAAAGTAAATAAGACAGGAAGATGCTGCAACATTTAAAAAATAAATGTCGCAGCGCTGGTATTACTGATTCTAATGATTATAACTCTGTAAAGTTATATTTGTTACGGTCGCGAATCGTGTGCTCTGCCGCAGAGCCACCATTTTAGAAACCGATCAATATTATATCTTAAAATAATGTACGTCAAACGTACATAATATACCCGAAACTGTCAAATTTTTCCAATCAACCTTGAACCTTAATGTTTTACCGATAAAGTTGAAAATCTATTAAAGAAATTTGACAGATTGTAGTAGGTTGATGTGCTGGAGTCTGTACGTATTACCGTTATCGCTATAGGGGCATTAGGTAATGATAAAATAGACATTGATTGTGGCTCTGCTGCAGAGCATACTCTCTAGCAGAGTCACAAAGAACAGGTACTCAGGAAAGATAAACGCTACTGTTTTTTTATGAAAACCGTTGTACGTGTGTTTATTGCGTACGTGTTGAAAAATATCATTATTAGACAGCGATTTTATTTATTTTAACTTTTCTAAAATTTTCATAGAAAGCGCCTGGAAATGTAGTTATAACGAATACATGTGCTTTTGATGCCATACTTAACGCTTTGTTAGTTATTTGTACTGATCACATAAATATTTCCATATTTATTACTACTATGAATTCGGCTTTTTCGAGACTGGTTTCTGCTTTGGTACATAAAGATATTAATGTAAATTGTTTAAAAAGTAGAACAGAAATCTTACAAAAACATTGTCAATCTACGGTACAAGGACATGTTGAACTAATTGATCAAAATGTCCTTCACGTCACTTTTGTGCTAGAAAAAAATTTAATCGATATTGTCTGTGCAACTCTTTCCAAAGTTTGTTCTGACTGTGAAATGCGTCTAACAAGAAAAGTTTCGATTATTCCTTTAAATATATTAATGATATCAGATGTGGCCTCATTAAATGAATCGGCATCATCTATGTTGGTAAGCGAAGTCTCTGATTGCAAAAACAATAATTGTACTGGAAAAGTATGCACAGAATATTTTATTTCCGAAAATTTAATATTTTTTAAATTAGATTTGGTTATGCGTCTATGCGACATTCCTGGGGAATTGCTGCTCTGCGACAAAATATTTGAATTAGCAGCTGTAGTTGAATTATTCCAAATTCCGGAGGTGTTGGTCATTATAAAACTAACTGTCTACGGCGTAATTCTGAATGGGAGTGCTACGACGATATGGCCCGTAAGGCTGTTCCAGTTAAGAACAACATTGTAGGTAATTCCCATCTGCTGATATATAGACGCTGGGGAGCATAGTTTGGACAGTGTTCATAACAAATATAATGTAGATTATGTGTTTCGTCAGTTATGTTAATTCGGGAAATATGGCACCAAGGCCTGTCCTGCTGCAGGAGCGCAGCTCGCATAGCACGGCACGCCAGCATCAACGATATTATTCGTCGAGTCACCGCCTTCGTACCAGCGGTGTTAAACGGCTTGGTACGTGACGATGGGAAGAGACCAGACGGCATGACGTTGTTGCCTTGGAAGGTGGGTAGGTCTCTGGTGTAGCACGCAACGTGTGTCGATACCCTTGGGCCACCTCATGTTCCTAGCACGGCGGGCTGTGCTGGCGCCGCTGATGCGGCTGCTGAGACCCTCAAGCGGCGCAAGTACTGTAACCTTATGTGCAACTACAGCTTTAAGCCATTTGGGGTCGAAACGCTCGGGTCATGGGGCCCGAGTGCGCGTCTTCTTTTTTAGGAAATTTCTCGCCGGCTGTTCGACACTTGACGTGACCAGAGGGCTGGGTCGTTCTTTGGTCAAATAATTAGCATTGCCATTCAACGTGGCAATGCTGCCAGTATTCTGGACACGTTTCCGGATGACAGTGATATGGACGAGTACTTCGACGCCTAAGTGTCCTTTGTTTTTGTATTTATTTGCATAGTTAGGGCTGATTTTTCAATCGACAGATAATTTTTATTCGTGGAATAAAATTGACGTCTGACAGTTTTTGTATGGTAGAACTGTCAAAAATTCAAAATTATTCCTCCGATAAAATTATCTGGCGTTGAAAAAATCAGCCCTTAGTCATATAATTTAGTATCTAGTGTAAATAGATGGTTACATTTTCACTAAATAACCTTTAATTAAAACTATTTAAATTCGTCTATTAATGTAGACTTTAAAGAAAAGTAATGCACTGTTTTCTTTTGGCAAATAAACATTATCTATCTTATCTTAATTATGTTTTTTAATTTAATTGAAAGTCAGATTGTCTACAGAAGCATTTTGGTGACACAAAATAACCAGGCGCTTTCTATGAAAATTTTAGTAAAATTAAAATAAATAAAACCACTGTCTAATAATTATATTTTTCAACACGTACGCATTAAACACTATTCGTACAACCGTTTTCATCAAAAAGCAGTAGCGATTATCTTTCCTGAGTAATGTTCTTTGTGACTCTGCTAGAGAGTATGCCCTGCACCAGAGCCACAATCAATGTCTATTTTATCATTACCTAATGCACGTACAGCGATAACGGTAATACGTACATTATGTACGTTTGACGTACATTATTATAAGATATAATTTATCGGTTTCTAAAATGGTGGCTCTGCGGCAGAGCATGACACCGCCAATCATATTTGATTGAACATACAACCTGCCGCTACCTTGTAAATTGCAATAATCGTAAGTAAATTCCAGTTTCGCGTGCTACTTTAACGTATCCTTTAATTAATTACCTGCATGGCTTGGCACCTAATACTATTATGTTTCGATGCTTTTGAATCCTTGGGGTACAAAATCAATTATCTGCGATCGAGTATGGTTAACGTAGTTACATGCAAGTGAAAATGGCTTTAATAAGTTCTTCCGCCACTGTATACACAGTTAGCCGACGGGTAAGCGTGGCAAACTGTCCGTACTGTCACTATTCAGTGGAACTTTTATAACTTTTAATCCACCTCGCCGTAGTTTCCAGCATATTTATGTAACCCACCAGGGATCATAAGCCTGGGTTTATAAAGGATTCATTTTTGCAAGTCTTTTTAAAAACACTCTTCCTTGTCGAATCAATCAATTTTTTTGCAGCTCATTGGCGAGTGCCGTTGCTTTTCTGACTAGGTAACTGAAGGCCAATTCTCGTAATTTAAAACGTTCTAAATCTAGTCGCCGTCTCATCTCGGCGACAAACAAATGTCAAAAACTTGTCAAAATGTAGGGAAATTATAGTTATTTTTGATAGATTGAAACAGATCAGACTGTGAACGTTCTTAAAATTACGAGAATTGCCCCTTAGCTTCTGATGTCCGTTGAAAACAAAAGCCAGTCGGCGTTCTGCATTCAAATGTGAGTGTGCAGTTTTAGGCCATGTGTATGCTAACGGACGACAGCATACAGGAGTAAAACAGAAAACAGTCAGCAGGCAAGTCAAAAGTAAGCTAATCGTTCTCACCTGCTGTTTTTTAACGTTTTTATATTAGTTCTAGAAATTAGCCAGTATCGTTCTAGAAAACGGGCCTTGCTTTTTATATTTCGTTAGCGCAAATACAAACGAATCTCACATAGATAAGGCGTTTAGTGAGATAACCACGCAACTAGAAAATTTCTAAATAGAGCTGCAATTTCGATTTCTGCTTCAATATAATCCATATGCTCATAAAAACATAACAACATACACGCAGGTAATATGGAGCCCACGTCACTACCTACCCAAATCCTAAACAGCTAAGCCGATTTTAACGAATGGGGTACTGGTGCATTTAGCGATAATTTAAACACTCGCTGGCTCATACACGGCGGGAATCCTGTGCGCATGGATTAATAGCCAGGTCCCCCCCCCAGCATGACACAACTTGAAAACTGATTTTTAGTTTTTATTTACTAGCAACACTGTGTCAATTATTTTGAAAATCGAAGGAATTACCCACAGTTCATGTGGGTGATTTTGACACAATTATGGCTGATGGTTTTGTTAAGGATTTAGTTATTGTGGCTGTTAAAATCACGGAACAGGTAAAAAAAGTGTTAAAATCGTCAATATAAAGATAGATTTCAACTAATTCAATAAATACAACCCCAAAAAAAGAACTAAGTAAGTAGGTGTCAGTCTTGAAAAACTGTCTGTGTTATCTTGCAAGACTGGCAGTTGTCTATGTAGCTTTCATGGGGACTACCTACAGTGAACCGTAATGTCTAAGAACTTGGAAGTGTAAACTGATCTCATTGGATTTATAATGAGTTATTGCCGAGAACTATGCACTAAGCTATCATGGCGACGATGGAAGAAATATAAAACGAGCACGTTGAAATATACTTATAGGATATTTACTGATTTATAAAGTAGCCCCGTGCTACCCACGGCTTTTTCAACTTGACAAAACATTATGATTTGATTATTATAATTATGTAGGTAAGTTTAATATTAATTCTCTTCCGAGTATATCGATGGCAAAAAGTTCAAACATCTTTGGCCCAAAATTCAGCTGCGCGAACTCCGCTCACTGACGCAGTCATAAGATCATCAAGTGCAAAGGTGACAGGGCATGCGGCGCAGGATGGAAGGCGGGCCATTGTCTGTGGGGAGCTGCCGCATATGTACGTACTTGAGTTCTGAGCCATCCGTGACCCCCCCTCTGTGGAGAATGTGTTTGCTCCGACCGACTTGGGTTCGAAGTCTACTTAGAGATTACCAAGTCGGCCACAGTAACGCGTGCCCAAGCGGAAGTCTCTCAGATGGTTCGATAAAATTGTCATACAACGCCCGCCATAGATTACATCTTGATGGGGAGGCGTTACTATTGGCTGGACTAGCTGGACCCATGCTGAGATGATTTTGAACGTTTTAAATTAAGAAAATTGGCCTTTGCGTCGATAGTCCTGCCACCCTGTATAAACAGTAAAAATACAGAAAAAAATGTTATGATGCATTTTGGCCAGTATTTTGATTTGAAAAGTTACTGACAACTGCCACAATCAATACGAAAATTCGTAATATTCCGAATGTCGTATTGATTGTGGTCGTTGAGGTGGTGATCGTGTTTCATTATTTCCAGTAGGTAGTTAGCAGAATTAACTCGATGAATTGGAGACATGCGAACTTTTACTAATGAGTGTCGTGCTGCATTTTAAACGAAAAGTCTATTGAAAATATTTTAAATTTCGCAGTCCATAAGTAGTATATTAACCTTAAAACAGCTCAATTCGTGGTAATCATTATGCAACTGTACAGGATTGAAGCATCCCGGGCGACTATTTTGCCTGACGACAAATACGAGAATTGATTACATGCCTTTCATCGGTTAATTGCAGATGTTCACAAATAAAAGCTTTAAAACATGCCTTTATTTAATTTGTATGATGGATGATTGCATGTGTTCCGAAATAATAAAAGCAAATAGGTCTTCTCATTCCCAATTTTTATCCAGCGGGGTAATTGCGTAACACACTAAGAGTAGCAATGGCTTTCATTTTGGCAGTTCAACAATATTCAATGCGTTATAGTTACGTTGTTGAGCAGACAAATTATTCGAACATATGAAGCAATGTATCGCAATTTTCAATGATTCAGATTCTGATTTACGCAATTAGGATGCTGAAATGAAAAACTTACGATTGTTTGTGTTCAAAACAGCGGATATCGATTTAATGTTAGGTAAGTTAATAATTTTATATACACAATAGCTTAGAAAGTCGTCAAAACGTAGCGGCCAAGAAAGTTTAAAGTCACGAGAAATGACCTCGAAAGTCACGAGGAAGATTATATCAAACCATTAAACATTATAATGATTGCTATTCTATGCAAATGGTTATACGAAAGAAATCCATCGCCTGTTTGCGTATTGTATGTTTACACCCGTATCACGTCAACTGGTGAACGTATTTATATGAGTGGAGGGGGGAGGGGGGGGGAGTCACGTCAGCCGGGAAAGATTTGAGACATTTCATGGAATGACGTCACTCACACATTTAACATGCATAGGAAAAGGAGGCTGTCTTAAATCTCGTAGAGAGAAAAAACAGCGATTAGTTAGGGTTCCGTACCTATAAAGTAACAACCACCAACTAAAACAAAAAATGGATTATTTTTTGTACCTATATTTATTTATTCCTTCCCATACAACTTTAAAATGAAAGCGTTTACATGAACATTATTGACCTAGGGCTAGGTACCATACTTTTTGGTTCTTTAATTATTAACGACTACGTGACCGACGGACGGTCGCCAAAGTTGTTCGAAAGTATTCCGTTTTGCCAATTTTTACGTGGGTCACTAAAAAATAAACTCAATTAATAAAATATTGAAACATCGGTGCCCTGATCTGACTGAAGTGACGTAAGAAACTGAAAGTAGCCATCCAAAATTCATGGAATAGTTTTACATCTCGATATAAATGGAGGCTCGAGCCGCTCGTGGTTAAATAATAACAGCCGCACGGTTCAATCTTCAAAGTTAAGATACTTACTGAGGTCAGTTCGTGGTGGGTGACCATCCATAACATACCGAGACCCTCCGTGCCACGTTAAGCAATTGGTCCCGACTGTCATTCGTAGACCTTTGACAGTCGTTACAGGTAGTCAGAAGCCCGAAAGTCTGACAATCAGTTTTCACAATGGGTAAGTACTTATCATGTTACCCAGTAACTGGGTTTGGAGGTCAGATAGGCAATCGCTCCATGTAAACTACATCAGATTTATCCGGTTATACTGGAAGCCGACCCAGACATAGTTGGGAGAAGTGTAGTCCAATGATGAGTTTTACATGTCGACTTTTATATGTACCAAAACTATGACGCGAAAGCGACCATGTCCATCCAAGAATGTGCCATGCTCATTGTATCGATGTTATCGATCGACCCCAATTTAGTTGCACCTTAATGCCCATAGGTATGTTTAATCCAATGAGGAAGTAACCCATAACAATATAAGTAACCTTTTCGTGGAATAAATTAGAAAATGCAGCGGTCTCTGAAAACCTAGTGATTTTCAGTAACTTTTCAACGACACGTGCATCGGTTCGATAACATGCATAAGTTATCAGACTGCTTAGCTTGACTGCCAGCTTAATTATGTTATGCGCTGGTTTAGTGAGGCAAATGTTTGAGTTCCAGATCGATGGTGATAGTATGTGACAACGGATAAGTACAGGGTTCTATTTTTTTCTCTATCTTTTTTGTCTTTTTAAGAGAGCTTGTTTGACTTTAGGAATCTTTTTTAATCAGAGGGAGATTTTCAATTCTCGTAACTTTAAGAACGTTCACAGTCTGATCTCAGTCTCAATTTGTCAGAAATACCTCTAATTTCCCTATATTTTTGACATTGATTGTCGCTGAGATGAGATTGCGACTAGATTTTGAACGTTTTTAATTAGGGGAATTAGCCTTCTGTACTTTTTTTTTTTTAGGAATCGAATCAGAAACTCCAAAAAAAAAGAAAAGAAAAGAAAGATCATCTGTAGGTATTTTTTAATATTAGGTGCAAGCAGAAATCTAAATCTCGACCAGCACAGAGGTCGCTCATTCACTACTCCTCAGACTCCTCTGTAGGGTTTTAAAGTCATCACATTCCAGTGTCATAGCCTAACGAATTCTGTTGCAATTTGATGCATTTCGTTCGTTCGGTCGTTCGTGCATAAAGTTCATCGTGCCACGAATTTAAATAAAACTATCTAAGGCTATAGTTACTTTAGCTATCTAATAAGAATGCCAGCTACATTAATCTGTTGTGAAAGTGCAACAGTGACAAGGGGTCATTTAAGTGAAACACTACACTGTGGCGAAGACTTCGCGGTAGATAAAAATGTTAGTCTGGCCAACAATAGTGTGCGAAGTCGCCTGTGTCTAAACTTTCCTTACAATTTTATATGGTACACATATCAAGCTGCATTGTGTAGGCTTTCCGTAAAATAACAGGTCAGCTCATACTGTAAACGTAGCTTGATATGTCGTTGTGAGTAATTCAGGAACACGTACGATATACTGGCATGTTATTACTTCAAATGTAGGTTTTCTTTCATGTGGTTTCAAGACTCATCATCCTATTTTCCGAGAAAAAAAAACTGAATCCTCACTCCCTTTTACAGTGAGTCAGAGAGATGGCCTGTGTCGCAGCAGGCAACGTTATAAGGTAATTATGAATGAATGGATTTCCTGTAGGACCCAGTTTTTTTATTCTAACTCTTTCCAACGTCCTATAATTAGCTAATAATTACGCAATAAATGTGAACTACAGCATTTGTTATGGTCATAACTGCTTTAGTGTAAAGTTTCTCAGCTATTTCGGTAAGATATTTAGACCTACGTTTTCTTATTTTAATAACAATAAGTAATTAGATCCGTTGCTAGAAATAATTGCCTAACTAGAAACAAATTATCCCGAGTTTAATTAATGAAGCCAAGCCAGGTCTACATGACTACTGCAACAAATTCACAGATTCCTCCAGGCGACCCATTTGCTAATTAATTCTAAGAAACTGAAATACGTAGTAAGATCCAAAACAAACAATCGTAGAAATAAAGAAACTTATGACAGTATAAGCCTTTGAAGAAAACACGAGTTCATAGAATACATAATTATGTTTCCTTTATAATCGATTTACTAAAAGGCTGCACTCGCCTCGTAAACTGCCTGATCGATAAAAATAGTCTTGATCCTCTTGATCCCACCTAATTTGTGGAAATACACGGCTGCCGCAAACTTTGGCACTTTTAACTTTGTAACATGAAGTCTCTTGCTCGAGTAATATTTTATGACGCTTTTAAACCGTGTGACACCCGAAATGTTGACGACAAAGGGTTGCGCTGTCGCTTACCTTACCTTAAGCTGCATTTGATTACTTTAATCGCAATCCACGGGGTACATGTCTAGACTACGTCTATTAATTTATATAAAAAAATATCTCACTCGTGTCGAACTTCATTTAACTTCACCCTGTCTATCAATTTACATGAAAATGTTTAATACTCCCACACCTGTAGCGTACGCGTTTACATGAGCATAATTCGCGTGAGCAAAATTGTTACTGTCTGTGCGGTACTGGCACGCGAACCAGAATTTGATGGCTATGGATTCCATACGCCACACTACTTGACGTGAACCGTCAATATTATGCAACTAACGTGCAGCTAGATTATGTAACGTAAATAAATCATTAACATACATTCTTGGAACTGGGTTTGCATACAGAGAAATATGTGTCATCGTGGTGTTTTGCTTGTTAATACTGTTGCGAAACCCGTCAGAGTTCAACGATTAAACGTTTGAAGTAATTAAGTTATGCGTCGACAGCGATGTGGAGGAATATTTCGACGCAATATTTTAGTTTTTTAATAGTTTTAGTTAGTATAGGATATTATATTTTTATTTTAATAATTTGTAGTTTATTTAGTATTAGAAGTTTGTAAATATTATGTTAATATAACATACAAATAAATAAAATTCTTATGCGTTGTTTTTTATTATGAATGTTATGATTGATTATTGGTAAATTGATACCGACATAGGTATCGGGGTTAACACGAGCTTCAAGAACTTCAAGCCCAACTTACACAACCAACAAGCGCACGTCACGCTATCAGTATTTTTCAATAAAGTATGTATGTAGTAAGTAGCATTGTATGTACCTATAGTTTTGCGAAAAGAAGCACCCATCCGATAGTTCTGCTGACTCATTTAATCAATGCAACGGTTACATTTTTGTAATAAATGCACATTGTTAATTTTGATAAAATTTTAATTAACTAGCTTTCAACGTTGATGAAATTAAAACCTTTATTAGATGCGAAGAGCGAAGAAAAGCTTAGTTACGCCGAGGTCTGCGTTTATTAACCCTTCACACGCGTTGTGCGTTAAGTCGCATAGTTCCGTAACCACATATTCCGCTAGTGAAAGTGACCAGTCTAGACTAACGGGTAGCTGATGACGCCACATACCGTAACCTGTGCCTCCACTTCCACTTTAATGTCATTGCTACCTTCCGAAGTATATCCTCCTTTCGATATTGCGATAAATTCTATTTTAAAAGAAAAAGAACTGGCAACATTTCCCAAGTCAGTTTTAATCGATGCATTCCTTTTTCAAATTGCCAATTATACCCAGTTTCTGTTACGCACCATTTTGTATTCCCTAAAGATTGTCCCGAGTTCAAGACGCGATTTTATTCATAGAAATTGCTGTCGCCACAAAAATGGCTTAAATGCAATCGAACTCTTTAATTTCTGTGGAATCTGAGGGAAGTAAGATTTTTTTGTTATATATTTTATTTAACATAAATAAATGCAACGAAAAATGATGCCAACTTACACAATGATATGTAATAGGTAATGTAGTTTTGCAGAATGTATATTATCATCATCTAATGCATAGATATTTATTTGAATTCCTATTTCACCTTAGAGGTACTTAATTAACAGAACGCTCGCAAACACAGTTGCGAATGGCTGGTAGATCCATGCTTAATTGAATGCTGTAAGACCTTATGGAAAGGACGGTTAGGTCCTATTGAACAGCAGCCATGCGCAAAACGCCTCGTGCTAACTAAAGCTGACACGATGTCGCTATGTCAATTAAATATACCTGCGAATTCGTTAACAGGTCTATTTTGCCTTCGAAGAGGAAAACCTGTTCCCTATATCTGGTTCACAATAAGCGATTGTTGGAGTTGTTTCTTTTATTCAATGCTTTTATTACAAACACTCAGGCAAGTTGACGGAATGTAACGAATCTCTAAATATATTGAGTAGGTCGAGGCATAAAAATACATATTAAAAAGCCTATACCACGTCCTATACGAGAGCATCCGAAACGAGGCTGGCGATGTTGAATTTTTCACACCCCCTCGCCACCCCAACGTGGCGTCACCCCGCACTTAATAAAATATTATCAGGGTAGACTTCGTCACATCTCAAAAATGGAAACTTTACTCCTTCTCCATATCTAATTCTTTGTTAAGCCAATCTTTATTAACGCTCAGTCATCAAATAGAAATCGACACTTGAATCTTTATAACAAAAACTAATATGTTAAAATTGTTTCGCAAATGGTTACGTCGCTGTAATTTGGAATGAATCATGCATTTTGGCGGACATTAATCGTTCTGCAGTTTTTTATGACAATAACGTGATTCGTGAATCGAAAGTTTTGGCGCACGGTTCATATGTAACTGTAGATGTTAGCATATAAACCAGTTTCGTACAAATACAGTGTTATTTATTAGAGGATTATTATCACCTGACATTTTAATATGAATTTTTAAATGAAGACTTTCGCTTCCAAAAAATGTTTCACAATTTTTTGAGTAGGTAATTTTTAGATATTTTATGAGTTGGCTATTTCAAAATGTTAAGTAGTTAGTAAATAGCTAATATTTAATATTTCTGCACGTTCAAGGAATAAAGAAGCGTCATTTTCTGTCAGAAGATGTGGAGGAAAGAAAAACGACAATTTTCTCAATGCCGCCCGATGCGACAAGTGCAGACAACCGAGCGGCATCCGGAACATACAAACAACTTTACTGTGGTATCAATGAAACTTTTCTTTTACTACATGATTCTATATTTATGGCATAATTAAAATAATTCCACCACACACACAACACCACACCTCATTACAAAACACGTACACATACTAACACTTCACACTTAGTATAAGTTTACACATGTTTGTACCTTATAATCCTAAGCAGTCTATTGGATTTTTTTGTACTCCTTCTGTGGGAACCTGAGCTGATGAACCTTAATATAGGTGACCATGTAACCTAGCTAGGACGCCAGATTCAATTCGTTTGTAACTCTTTATGATTTTTCCCTAAATTGTAAAATTATAATTTTAGTAACAGATGTATGAACCACACTTTTTTGAGAAATAAATGAATAATAATGATTATTAATCACGGATTGATTTTACCAAGGGGTATCGTATTACCCAGTAACTGGGTTGTGGATGTCAGATAGGAAGTAGCTTCATGTAAAATACTGGTATTCAGCTGCATCCGGCGAGACTGGAAGCCGACCCCAACTTAGTTGGGAAAAAACTAGGCAGATGAAGAATTAAATCAGGCTTGCATGTGTTTATCAGAAAAGGTTAAAATTAAGTTACAAAATTTCAACCTTAATAAGGATGGAACTAAAAATAACAGGACATCTGTCAGCCTTGTACTTGGGCACAAGAAAAATAATATCAGCGAGCTCGATAACGGCAGACGAGCGCGTAACTAAATTGATATTATACGAACTTTCTTTTGTTTCCCGCCTGTTCTCTGGGGCTTTAATGAAAAAGCAGCGTGTTAAAAAAAAGAGGTTTCCCCTTTGACTAAACTCTTTGATAGGTGATCCTGATAAAAACGTTCCGGTCTTCATTAAAATCAGTGCCTGTTAGCTTTCCTTTATTTATTATAGTAAGTATTAAACGGTTTATAGCGAAGATTTTATATTAAGGAAGGACACGAACGCTGAAATACTTACTTAAAATGGTTTTCTGCCAACAAAATATTCCTAACGATTATTTTGATTCCCAGTAGGTATTTGACGGGCCATCATAGCATTTCTATTGCCTCTGAATAGGAAATAGAAGTTAACCAAGTCTCTGTATTTACATTTTCCGATATCAATGCTGCACCTGAACGTTTCTCTTTAAAATCGACGTTAATACGAGTATGTCTACAGTATTCTACAGCGGACTGCCTGCCGCTTTGTAGCGCGGATCACTCGATTCGCACACAAAGTTAACTGCAGCCGATACTGGTACACGGATTTACCGTGATTATTCGCGTAAAACATCTGTTTGTCGGGCTGCGAACCGAATATAATTGGGTTTGTGTCTGACGACCTCGTAAAATGTTGTACAAAAAACTTATGTGAAATTGATTTAGACACTTGAAAGAATTACATTGAACTCATCATCATCAACCCAGTTACTGGGTAATAAGATATCCCTAGTAAGACTGGTTGTCAGACTTTCGGGCTTCTGATGACCTGTAACGACTGCCAAAGATCCACGACTACCAGCCGGGACCAATGGTTTTAAACGTGCTTTCCGGGGCACGGAGGGAATTACATTGAGCTCTTAAACAATAATGCAAAACCTATCAAAGTATCTCTTGTTTTAGTTTCTGTATGTCAGGACAGACCACTTGTAGATAAACGCAATATCGTGTTTTATATTTCCATACAATTGTGCAGTGCTGTAAGATGATTACTCGTTTGCTTATCACGATGTTCATAAATGTCAATCTATTTTATGCCCCTGATTTATGACGTTGACATTTCACGCAAAATATTTTTTTTGTGGTCTTCACAATTGATAATTTAACATTCATAACAATATCTCTGACTAGGATTAGATCATTTCAGACTAAACTATGATGAATTAAACATATAATTAGTACACATTAAATATTCTGTATAATCAAAACTGCTGTGAAATGCAACAATTTCCATGAAGGTAATTTCAAATGTCAAGCGGGCGGAACCTCGCTGGAGGTAAAGTTTATTTATTATAACTTTCACCTGTGCATACAGACATACATGTGTATGTCTGTATGTACAAGTGATTGAGTGAATACGTGTCTATTCATGGGGTATCCCTCACATGCAAAGGTGCTAACCAATTTATGCAGGCCTAAGAACTGGGCACATAAGTTAATAAGTCAGTACCTATTAGCTTATGTGGTAACCTGAAAAACTCTTCCTGTTGACTGCAACAGGAAGAGTTTTTCAGGTTACCACATAAGCTACCACATAACCAATATACTTAAAAATACTGTAGGTAGACGATCGGTTGTTTTTTTCGGAAGCCCAATCAATCAATTAAACAGTTGATCAAAAGTGATTAAAACAAAAAGGGATTTTGTTTTTTTTTGACGTTCACGCAAATTGACGCATTCATTATATTTGCGGGAGCGGTATGAAATAGTTTTTTAAGGAGCGAAAAATGGGAATTATTAAAGGTTCGTTCAAATACATACCATTCAATAATTAAGTATACATAATACAAACCCACCTAGCTACTAGGTGGTATCACTTCCCATGGGACCGTTAATCGTGAACATTGCATAGACTCCATGGGAGGACATTGTTACGCCCTGGATATTAATGGGCTGATATAACGAGAAATTTGATTTAGTTATATTAAACTGATAACCAACAATATGTAGGTACTAGATACTTGAGTGGCTCTGATTGAAGAAATGTTAAAAGTTATGTTTTTGTGATAATCATCATTCTTTTAAAGCGGATGGAAGTGAGGTTCAGAACAGAAAACGTGGAAATAAGGACATGTTTTCTAGTAGATCTGAGAGGCAAGTCTCGTATTTTTAAGAACTTTCGCATTCTGCCAAATTACAATCTATTTACCTACAGTTTTGACAAGTTTTTTGACATTGATTGTCGCCGAGATAAGATTGCGACTTGAATTTGAACGTTTTTTAAGTACGAGAATATTGGTCTTCTGAAGAGACAACCAACAGACAATATAAGTACAACTGTAAATTAAAAAAATATCTTCAGACTCTAAACAGATATCTTTAAGTCATGTAGGTATAACAACAGCTTAATTGAAACACAAGAACGATCTGACAACGAAAGTGTTTGTCTTCAATAGTTTCACGTACAACCGTTTAATTCGCATACAACTAGGCCACTGAGTATCCAATATGAATAATCTGGGTTGGTAGAAAGTTCACGACTAAACACGGATAGTATCGAAAGTCGTCCGTAACACTGCCCGGTATATTAATATAATGCCAAGTGCTCCAAACTTGCTGTGGCCAACGGTACTCAAGTATTTTGTTCTAACTTCACTATATACATACATAGAATACTGCTTCGATTGTCCATTTGAATATTAGACATATAGTTTGAAGCAGTAAAATTTGCGATGAAGGTAGATAAACATTTTCGAATATGATGGAAGTGCTGAATTCTATAGACTCCAGCCCCCTAATTGCGTAACACACATTCAATAAAAACCTGACTGATTTTGAAGGCTAATGCTAACCAATTGCTTCAAATGTCGAAGAATTTGTCTGCTCAACAACGTAAATAACGCAATGAATGTTGTTGAACTGTCAAAATGAAAGCCATTGCTACTGTTATTGTGTTACGCTATTACCCCGCTGTTTCCAATAAATAGAGGTTTTATAAATGTAATGAATAATCCGTTGACAAATATTAATTACAACATCAAGCTATACATGATTATGTTATCAAAAAGATTAAGCTAAGCCGAATGAGTCTACACGCCATTATCGGTGCAACAATGTAACTTAACGTAACCCGTTAGTTTCCTATCACCAGCGACCAGCCAGATAATACGGACGCTGAAATTTACACATTGTTATAACAAACACGATGAACCTTGTACTATTAAATTTCCCTCACAATAATGATATAACGGACAACAATAGAGTTAATGTAAAGGCGATAATATGCCCACCATTATTAGTGTACATTATGTGTCTATGTCATTATGTATCTGCGGAGGCACAATTACACTGGTCTTCACATTAAATATAGATCATACGTCGCTATTAAATAATTTTCGTTTAAATAACTCCGTATTCATATGTTAATGAAACTCGGAACGCTTTGCTAGAATATTTTACAAAATTCTGTTGACTAAAATGCCATTTTAACTTGCATCTAGTATTTAGCCATACAACAAGTTTATAACGGACTGGAATGCAATAGCACACAAGGAGTTTAAGCTGACTGAATGCATTTCACACGTTCTGGATTTGAGTACCACAAAGATAATTGTACTATAGTTTCTCGATAAATTGGTGCTACATGAAACGAGCTCATTTGTTTAAGCCATAAGTTCTCAACCTTATTTAGCCCACTTAGAGAATATTTTTATTTCTAGAGCCCCCAATTTTTTTTACTTACCGGCTGTTGCGAATCTGAAACACCTATTGCCACGATTATATTTTAAAGTGTTATACTATAGTCGTAAGATAGGATAAATAATTTTCTCTGGGTCTTCTACTTGCGGGCCCCCCTGAAAGTCTCAAACGTCCAGGAGGGGGCGTTATCGGTCACGTTGAGAACATATTGTTTAAATAATGAGAATGTTGAGACATTCTTTACTGATATCCCGAACAAGAAAACACGAATATTAGAATGATCAAGAACTTGCACCGATCGGTTTGAAGACAAAGCCTGAGACGACGATAACGTTGCGCTGAATTTTTAAAAGCACGGTTAGTGAACCAGATGTGGTATCCGACAAACTCGCAGAATACGGAAAAATTTAATATTTATAGTCGGCAACACACCTTGTTTTTGCCACGTTATGAGACATTGCGGCATTGGGCAACAATTTTCCCGGCGACGTCTCCGTTTGACAGCTACGCCGACCGCTACGTCGCTTGTAATTGAATTCTTTAACATATGGAGCTATTCACCGCTCGGTGCGTCTCAAACTATATGTTAACCACCAACGGGTTTCCGTGCTCATTTCGTTGTTTTAAGTTTCACACGGTTTTGACTTTTGACCTTCTTCCATCTAATTAAAACTGCCTTTATTGGTGGGGTAGGTACCTATTATCACTGTGAAAATTCTATTGTTGTTATACGTACTGAAGAGCTGATGCTAAAGTTAACGCAGGAACTGAATCATCACGCCAGAATGTGTGCAATATTTCGAAGAGACAGCAAATAGCCGTGAAATGAACACATCGTTGGAAAATTGAAATCAGTTCCCGATAGCAATTTGAGGAACAATGAGGAAATGCTAGACTGCCGGCGTCTGGCTTGCCGCGTTATGTTTGTGCTGGTATGTTTATGCTAATTTAGAAGAATAGCTTGTTTCACGAAGACTGGAGCATACATACATACCTTTGATGGGAAATCATCAAATGACCCCTCCCGCTCTGGGTGGAGCAGAAGGGAGTGTCAGACTCTTACTGACTAAAACCCACCCGTGTTCCTTCCTTAGCCCTTTATGTACCAGGGCAGCGGTAACCCTTTCGGACGATCCCGCTACCCCGGCAGGATACATACATACCTAAGATATATTTAAACTGGCACTAATGAGACGTTGCTTAGTGACTTCGCAAATATAATTTCCACAATTTCTTGTAAGTTACAATCTAAAATAAAAACCAACGTGGCATAATCCGCAAATGCCACAATTCAACGTACTTACGGTAAAACGAAGCGGATTAAAAATTAAAGAACAAAACGGGTCCCACACATTTTAAGTGTCGCTAGAATTCATAGTGGTACAAAATATTTTCCGAGGCGAATGGCTGGTCCGTAAGAGCTAATGAATGCACACGACGCGACGCCACCAAGTTCCGCGAGAGCTCGTAACTTGAAACAATGTGGCGCGGTTTAGCCGGCGCGGCCGAGCTTCCCGGGGATATCTCATCGTCTGTGTATGTCCGCCTTTAGCCACTAACAGCATTACGGCGACGTCAAAAGACTTCATAAGACAGTCAATAGACGGTCTGTCGGCCCCGCAGAAATAAAACAAGTTCCAGTTTGCTCTTATAAAATATTTTGTGACAACGGCTTAATATGTGCATGATATTAATATTTTATGGAAATTCGTAACTTGTCCACATTTTGATGAAGTTTATTAACATTGAGGAGAACCTAATAAAGGCTGCTCTTTGCTTTTACATGAATTTGTTATAAAAATATAGCTATCCCACTATGGCCACTACACGCCCTAGATTCGAGATTGGTTTATCTGCCGCTAGCTTCAAAGGCAGGTTGCAGTTCCCGGCTAGTTGTACCAATATTATATTTTGGTGGGAAACCTCACCAGTAAAACAAAGAAAAAGTTAATTAAGCCCTCGTATGTCCCGGGAGAAAAATGGACAAATAACATAACTGAAGCTGTAAACATGACAGAAGGTGCAAAAGTAAATGATGTCATGTTACTGGCTCATGTCACTGGCTGCATATAATAAATTTGAATTCGTATAATTTACTTTTTCAAATTAAGTAGAGAAGAATGACTTTCGTCAACTTCAACTTTGACTTGTCTCGCTCCACAAATACAAATAAAAGACATATTACACCCGTGAGTATCTCTACAAATTTTATTAGCAAATACATTTCGTGAACTGGCAGAAGTATCCGGAGATGCGAGGTATTATGCAAAGGACATCCGGGACAATAGCAGCCGGTGGACTGTCCCAATAGATGCGTTTGCAAAACAACTAGAAAATATCTCCGTTGATATTATAAAAGTTGCCGAACAATATAGTATTGAGAATTCCAAAATTGTTATATTGAACACAGTGAAGTCGTTATAAGTTTGTGAGTTGGGGCCATCTCTTTCAGCGGGAGAGTTTTACTCTGTGGGATCGTATGTTTGGCTTGACACTTATTAGGTAAGGTCAGTCATTGTCAGAAAACGAGTGAATAGTTTCCGCTTGCACTGCATATTTATACATGATTCAACTTTAACATTAGCGTTGAAGAGAGTATCATGAAAAGTCTAGACTTCAGCGGTCGGTGTGGCTATCTCCAGTACGACATCAACACGTACGACCGGGCTATAACTTGAGCGGCGATGCATCTTCCGCCGGTGTTAATATATCATTTCGTCGTAACTAAGTAAGACAGACAAATTGCTCACTACTTTATTTAATATTTATTGGACAGAAGGGTGCCCGATCAATCAACCGAAGAACTGAAAGGCGCAAACTTGTCTAGATACTTTCTAGTTTTCAAATATTAATTTTTAAAGTTCCCTATGTGGTCTGCGCTCGTGAAATATAAATGAGAACATTATGGATCGGATGCTGAATGTATTTAAACTATTAGTAGACAACAGTAGACAACACCGTCGCGGCATTACAAAATGGTGCTTTGTTATTCGGATAAGGTTGAAAGTTTTCTAAGATTTTTAAGAAAACATTTCCAGGAAAAGGTTTTTTTTAGGTTTTGGAGGTTGCATAATATTATGGAGATGTGATGATAGCTTAAGTCCTACGAAGACGGATTAGTATTATAATAATATAGTACTAGCATGGTTTTGTTTAAGTTTTGTCATAAATAGTATTACAGTACAGGTAGGTACACATATTATGTAGGCTTTCATTTTTATTTTGGTCATGGTTTACTTAAGTCTCAACCAACATGAAAGGTGTATGTAAGCTAATAATTTGTAGTCTACAAGTGTCGGGACGTGTATTGGCTTGGCTGAGCTTGGTTTTACGCAACGATACCTACCGCCCTGTCGTTAGACTATTAACTAGGCTAAAAATTTAAACTTCTACGTTGTCGGTTTTGTCACGAAATCGCTACGGAGCTACAGCATAATTCATGTGTGTTTTGAGAGTGTTTAATGCATCAATTTCTAATAATAACATATTGATGTTATCAGTTTCTAATTGTACACACTGTGTAGACAGGAATTCGATTAATAACGATGACAATGACTGTTTTAAATTCAACCTCATGAATGAATGAGACACATCGCACGACAGCTGCGGCGCTGCCACTCCGTATACTAAACATTGGTACAAACAAACATGGCAATAAAACCAGGTAACGGATGACAAATCGGTTCTCATTACAGAAACAGCTTCTGTCTCTACGCTAACGCCATACATCTTTCTTGAAGCCCAACGTATAACAGAGAACATTCCTTTTCTTAAAAAAATATGCACAACAAAAACAGTGTGCAAAATAACCGTTCATCTTAAACATTTGTCAAGAGAGGCTTATGTTAACTTAGTAGGGCTAGGGAAACGCGTAACGTTGAAAAAATGTCGTCCCTTAACCTTACGTGTACGTTGAGATATTTACCTGGTTAAGAATATGCATACTTTTTATTGCGCCTCGAGAAACACGAGACGTTTATATTTGTTAAAGTGGGAAATCCACCGAGCGTCAACCCTTCCAGCGATCGGGAATCTCTGAGTGCCTTTAACACTACCCTACTGTAGTATTGTGCTGGAGGGTCGGACAGTGATAAACTTCATGTTGGCTCCGATTGTTGTTTTCTTTTAATTAGGCAATCCAGTGGATTATCTATCTAATGAGATTCGAAGTACAGACAAAGGCATGCGTGGCTTGATTTTAAATTATGTTGGTGTTGCGTTAGTATTTCGTAATTTTTACGTAATTGGCAAGGAGGCCCTAATTATTGCTTTTATATTTATGTTCACTCCTGTTAAAAAGTCCGGTATCGTCTGCTCGTCCGCGGTTGTGTTTGCGGTGCAAGGAACCCCGTGCGGCGTACCGCGACGTTCGCCGAGCCCGCACCGGCGTGGAAAAGTGTTCTTAATTATTTACGCAGCCACCGCACTTAGTAAACGCGCCGCAACTCACCAAACCGGATAACGTCGCAAGCCAGCAATAAACGACGCCTCCTCAAAGATACCTTTGCATTTTCACTTTTAACCTAACTTTTATTTTTACAGACCGTTAGTTTTTTAAATCAAGGTACACAGGGAACCGGGTGCCAAAAGGACCCGAAATTCTGTAGCCAATCGTCCGCAATAAAACAGGCGAAGATCGCAGCCTCAAACAACGTTCGTGTATTATTCAGCGAGGGAGGAGGCGGCCACATGTGTCCACTGACAATCCACCGACCGCGGAACTATGTTTTTCGCTTTTGCATTAGTGTAGCGATATGTAAAACAGCATGTTTATTTCTTTATAAAATACCCGGGTATACGGACATTGAGCTGCGATATTACCCGAGTATCTCGCAGATTTAGGTAAGTGCGATCTTGGAAGCGAACATAGGTGAGTAATGTGAAGCACGTAGAACATCCTGCATTTAAGATATCGAAGCTTAAAATATTACGCCTCACGCATTCAGAAAGAAGCCTTTGAGTCTATAGATATGCAGATTTTATATTTACGGCTCCAGTGGGACGAGTTTTAAGTATATCGTAAAATAGCAAGAAGCAACTATTTAAGTTAGTTCGATTCCTTTGCAATTGTGACTACATGTAAAACTTAATTATCTGATTATACCCGTTATCCTTCTTCTACTTCAGCTTACTGTCCCTAAGGATGCAACAGCAAACTTTTTTGAAGTGTCCATAACCATAGCTAACGAATTCATTATTAACCGAACAGTACTAGGCGGTCATAATTAATGCGGAGCCAAGGTTAGCGAAGGAACGTTGACATTTAGTACACAGGGTCTTGTCACAGTGTCGATAGTGTGTCGTTAAATGCCGTTTGAATGTGGACCCAACTCCGGTAGGTTGCGAATACTGGCAAAGCTGGAAAACAACGTAAGTAGGTGAAATATGAAAGAGGTCGGTAAGTTTTAATTCGGTCGATTCAACTTCTTGGATGGCACGTGTTAATAATTCAGGGAGTGGTGGGAGAGACCGCATCGTTACTGGTACGCCAGGAGGTTACGGTTTTCCCAGATGTAGGAGCGCTGGAAAGGGTTACGTCATCTCACACATTCCGGAGTATTTACTTTGACGATCATTTGACAATACTGTGCAAGTGTGCATCACTGGTAATCGTAATAGCTTTTTATCAGATGCTTTCGCTTTCAGGAATTGTTTAACTAGGCTAACAGAAAATACATATTTTATAATAGCATCAGTACCTTATGCAGCACAGGCTCATACTGTTCTAATCTAAAACACACCTAGCTACTGCATTTGCGCGGTAGTTTTATTCGATTTCTATCGAATACGTAAAACTACAACGCGCATCGATGTGCTCACCGTGAAATGAATATTTTATTGTGTTATAAAACATGACGTCAAAAGGGCTAATTTTAGAAGTTGGAAGTATCTAATGCGCTTTTAATGGGTGCATATTGCTTACAAACAGCGTCGTTGAGTAATTGGAAGTTCTAGAAACTTGGATCGATACATATTGGCTCAAAGGGACGTGGCATGAATAGGCGGCTTTGCTTTTGATGTCCAAATAACATTACGGAGTCCAAAGTCAAAAGACACGTTAGCCTGTCTCTTCTAGTTTGATGTGGTAGTGGTGCGGTCGCCGGCTGTATACGGCACGGTTTACGACTGTTGCTAGCAACTTCTGCACTACAGAATACGGCACCGGATCGCACGTGAACACACGTCGATTACCTGACGCGTTTTCTGTTCACTCGGTAAACAGGGACCGTTTTACCTTGTGTATCCACTTTGCGGCGCTAAATTTAGATGTAGTGGCTCCTGCACCTAGGACACTAGGATGGGCCATTTGGTACGCTCGTTGGGTTCTCGATGAGCAGATGGACGCTGAACAGAGAATCGATAACTCCAGTCTTAACAGACAGTGGATTTTTACAACACTGCCAGTGTGCCACAGATTCAACTGCTTTTAATTGTTGGGACGAATGGTACAATTTTAGTGGTTCCATTTATGGGACAGTTCGATGAAATAAGTGACATACAATTACCGTCAGCAATATTTCCATGCTTGCCTCTCTTCCTATCCATAGTTATAAAAGTCCAGGCTCCTCTTTCCACAATAATGGTTTTTTTAAACGAAATGCCTTTGTGGAACAATTTTTTGCAGGTATACAATAAGTAAACAGCGCTGCATTCTTGAACTATGTCGCTCGGGGTTGAAGTCGCCGTGCGATGTTATCAATGAAATTCTGAACGAAGTGTTAGCATGAAATATGCGATTTATAGCAAATCTAGATTATCCTTTGTGACGGATACAGTATCTCCCTTGTGTAACTTCACGCTCAACATTTTCTTTGAATGTAAGTCATTTCGGCAGTTTTTTCCAAGTTTTCTATTTTCACAGTGCATTTATTCTATTTTGCGTTACAGAATTTAGTTAAATCTTACAATCTTATCCCAACTCCGGTGAGAAACGACCTAGACGAACTTACAACATATCTTTCCTGTTTCCTGAGCGTTACGCCTCGCAACTCGGGTTGGTGTACAGCGTCTTTATTTCGGGCCGTTACTTCGGACGCGGCTACGTACAGCAATAAACAAGTTTCGATTCGAAACCGCGATGGATAGCTTGTATGTTTTTTTTTTTTCAATATTAAATATTAAAGGGCGGCAAACCTCGCCCGAGCTATAAAGTTTGGCCCCTATGTATCACCTGGGCCTTCGCATCTACCCGCAACCGACAATCTTATTTTATTGGCTAGTGTTGGGTTCAAGGAGTCAATAATATATCGATACGAAGTCGTCCAAATTGGAAATACATATGAAGCCGTTAATCGCATTGTTGGCAATGCGCTATATTTTTTTTTTTGTAATGCGTCAACTGGTTACAATCGATTAACGGTATGGTTCGAATACTGTAGGTATAGGTAATAATTAGCTAATAACAGAGAGGAATAAAATGGCCAATTGGCGCGAAGCAAAGCATTTAATTAAAATGAAAAGCTTCATGAATATGGAAATGAAATCAGAAAATAAATTAAGAATCAGCGTGGAAGCGAACAATGTAGTACCATCCCTAGCGCGGCGAACAGGCAATACATTTCGGCGCCCATTTCCTACATACTTGAATGTGTGCAATTCGCAGAAAGACTCGTATCTACGCGGGCCAACGTTACGTAGTTGCACAGCCTACACCTTCGTAGATTCGCTTCATATCCGCGAACAACCAACGTAAATCGGGCCAATCTGTTGTGCTTCATACATCCGGGAGCCCAGTCCGGGGGACTCAATCACACCTGACCTGACAAGACAATAGGCATTTCAAATAACAACTCATTGAAAGAGTTCAACAATTGAGTCTTGGTTATGAATGAGTATATCAAAAGTAATATAAAAAAAGCAAAAATACAATTGACCAGATGAACTGAAACTGGATCAATCTTCTGTAAAAACGAGCTTAGTATTTAGTATTGAGAACTTAACTTTGCTTGGCACAGAAGCTTCAAGCAAGAGTAACTATATTTTTTTGTATTCTTCAAGTATTTTGTAAAACCGCTTTAAATCAAGTGAATTTATAATAGGAGATGGATGTACTTAAGTGTCAAGTGCCAGTGAACCTCGGCAAACAAAACTAACTACTATTTTGATTTCAATAACATTGTTTGTCTGTATGCGAGTTTAATTTCTCTGCACTTAGTGACAAGTTTCAACCGAATCTCTATTCGGTTGAAACAAGACGTACTCTGCCAAGGGCGTTTCTCTAAACGCCCTTGGCAGAGTACGTCTTGGAAAAATAATTAACGCTAGCGGAATATTCTGAAGTCTGTTAATAAACACGTACCTGGGCTTAACGTGCCCTCGGCCCGCCGGCACCAACCAGACGCCATCTAACAAAAAGCATACATCTGAATTTTTATTTTACATCAAAACGCACAGCCATTCAAATCGCAATAGCAGCCTTTCGCACAGGCAGCGTTCGTGTATGCTTTTTGGTAGAATGGCACGGAATTAATTAAAATAAAAAGAATTGAGTACAAACTACGGTGCATTCCGCGTTTAACGCGGATTAACATTTATTAAAAAAAAATCGCAATGCTTAAAAATAAAACAAAAGCAACGTCATAAACCAAAAATAAAATTGCTCAATATAAGTCTATTTTGAATGTATACTTACTGTCGAAACTTCTTGACTTCGATGAATACGTCACTTACAAACTAGAGTGCGTGAAACCTTTGCGATTACAATTTATAATGCCTTAGAAGTTTTACAACAAGTTTCCATATTTTCAGCGAACGAAGGTAATTTTATATATAGCTCAGAATAGCCGACGGATATCTCCTACGTTTTCCTTTGCATATATAAATAGAAAAAGTTCTTAGTTATTTAATTACGCAGCCTCGTCTAATTAAAACTCATTATTGTACGCCCTTTTGATATCGAATTTGTGTTGCTAAATTACTCCATTACCTACTCAATTAATCTTAATTCTGCATCTTTAATTATTCAAGACCAATAGTTTATCAGCAGTCAACCTCCACGTTATCAGTAAAAATAAGTATACGAAAAAAATGCTTATCAATAATTGGCGACTTTATCGAATTAACGTGTTGTGATTTAGATAAATAATAATTTATTTTTTAAATTCGATGTTTCAGTCGATATTTTTGTTGTTTTGTCCTCTACCTCAATGGGGGAGATTAGTTGTTTAAGTTCCCCAGAAAGTATTGATAAGGCACCTAAATTAATTATCATTAAAAAGATAACTCAATAGGTGTCCATGCTAACATGGATTATTTGTAGTTGCATAGATAATAAAGCTTCTAATCTCCTTCCAAATCGATTATGTGTGATTAAAAAATAGCCTGTCGTTTTGAGACACGTCAGAGAGCTAAAGTTGAATAACAACGAATACGCCGGCAACCGATAAACATACGTATTGTAACTACGAGTAAGTGCTTATCATCTCTTATCTCGCGAGTTTTGATTCATTTCGGACACCGATATATTCCTAAGCTGTAGAAGAGCTATACCAATATATTACCAAATGCCTTTACATTTTCATAAAGATGATTGAAAATCCCCAACTCAGACAAGTAAAATTTGATATAATAACGATTCTTTACAAATACCTATAAAGTTTTATTTCAACACCAATAAACGCTACAGCCACGCAGTAATTAAACGTTTCGAATGTAAGTAAAAATATGTTAATGTGCTCAAAGCCTTATAAGCTCGCCGCTCGCTGAGGATCGGACATTCCGTTTTTAGGAGCCCACGCACGCCTAACTATTTTTGTCAAACGCGATAAACTGTCTCGCCTTTGTTGGGACTCACTCAATTGTGCAATTGCAGCATACACGGATACTCTCCGATCTTGCACATCACCTATAACACGTTATCAAACTGTCGTGAGTCAGAAAGTCGTGAATATTTAGAAAAAGTTATTGCTACACCCATTCGTATAAAGCCACGTAAGTGTTCTCATTCTCACCGAGCCAATTCGCGATAAGGGCGCAACAAAGGTTTATATAAACAAAAATGTTATTTCGATACGGCCAATTAGAGTTAGATTAAAAAATTGCATCTGTTGGACAAGCGACGAGAATAACTACATAGGTAAAATATTCTTTAGAATATTCTAGTCGCTTATCTAAAAGATGCAATTTTATCCTACCGTAGTTATGTAGACCAATTGTGATGTGGACCTTAACACGTAGTGTGCATTTAATCAATTTAGATGTCCTTGCATGAACTTGAGAGGTGGCATCGTGTCGAGTCGAGCCCATGTTCAAACAACATAATTGTACTGGTAGCGTGTAACCGCTATTAGTTTCTCTAGTTCTCTATTAACATAGTCAATAGCGAAAACGGTAACACTCGCGGTGATAAACAGTTCCGTATATTTTATATAATGTATGTACTCATTTCATCCCATGGACGATGCAATATGTTTATGAATTGAAATGGGTTAACTCCTCAAGAAGCCTTTCAGGATATGTATAAGGATGAACAATGCCGAGGTCCATTAAGTTTTTAGGTCATACAAAAAGGTGTTTTATTACAAGATGCTGATATGAGAACTGATAGTGATATAAGAAAATATTACAATAAGTATAGAAGTAAACACTTACCTACTGCTAACTACTTATCTTGCGCTGCTGGACTATTTCGAGATCATGACTAAACTCACAAGAGCACTGACCAACAAACTATTCCAAATATATGCCAAAAATTCGCGAGTAAATTTTCTAAATCATTAAATTGATGTCAAAATAAGATAAGATTAGGTAAACCGTTAAAATAAACCATTGGATCAATGATTAATCCTGGTCCTTTGTGCTTAAACAATTAGTTGTTACGGGTGCATGGGTACGCATGTGCATTAAGGAGACTGATCTAATTAATCGTGTAATTATTATAATAATAATAACACAATATTAATTAGACCTCCTTTCTAGATAATAGTATCGGAGGAACCCGTCATCGCCACGCGCTGCAGAGTGCTCCGTTATTATCGCCCGGTTAAATCGTTAGAGAACTTGGTAACAAGATAAAGTTCTTTATGCTCATTTAAACATGTGCTCAATTAAAAATGTACTGATAGTTCATTGGTTTATATAACATTTAGCAGTTTCTTGCAGTTTTACCCGCATAATAAGTATCCTATATGGTAATTCTCGTCATGGTCTTCCTGTGTCCACAACCAAATCGGTTCAGCCTTGAAAGTGTGGTTGAGTAAAACTATGAGGTAATAACTATGGGATTTTGAGCGAATCCACAGCAAATTGCATAATCGATTGGTTTCATTTTTTGCTAGTTTTACCCGCGTTTTTTGTTTTTCAGCTCATTCGCATATGAGGAAGTTTGATTTAAGAACTGGGTATGTTTATAAATATGAATCGTGGTTATCTTGCTTGATTTCTATCGAGTTTTGGACAATTATTAGCAAGAATTCAACATGAATGCAAAACTGAATATTTTCCTAAAACTATGTATTTACGTTACGCCTATGGATAAGCGCCTGAATTATTTATTTAAAATTTTGGCATAGGTTGGAACTGTTGGAAGTAAATACAATAGGCAATTAAAATACTTTATTCATATAAAAACTTTTTTCTGAAGTCCAAAAATATATTTAGTATTACGTATTTACTGCGTTGACTTCCTACTTGGTAATTCAGGAATAAGTATAAGTACCTATAAAAGTGGGCATGGGCACATGGCTACATAAATAAACATTCAACTGTTTTACATCATTGTCATTGACGACGTCAGCGTTCGTTACCACAGACTACTTATACTTTACTCGGGGAAAATATTACTCATTAGTCATTATCAACTGATAAAAAAAACCACTCAACTCACTAAATATTCAGTAGTAAACCTATAATTAAAGTTTTTATTTGATAACGAAACCAACCTGACACCTACAAGTAGTGGCTATAAAGAAATCAACAGGAACAAAAGAACAGAGCAACCTTGCAGTAAAAGAAAAAATAAAAATTTGTTGCAAAGTATTATTCATGGCTTCGTAATAAGACACCTGCAATGACACTAGCTTTCTCAGCCGAACAACAGCACTTTTATTGAAAGAAAGAAAGAAAATACGTTTATTTGCGAGGTAGGTGGGTCGAATGTCTGGGAAGTTGTCCTTGTCATACGTTACGAACTTAACTGGACACAAATCAAGACACTTGATAACTAAATTATACACGATACAGGAATAACAGTGTTGTTTCACAATAGAATACGAGTATATGGATATGTCAAAATTTGAGAATCATTTCCACTCTTAAAGTCGTCAGTGGTTTTAGGTTGGAACCCAGAGAGGCGCTTTACCTTGCGTAAATTATTTCATCACCACCTTTCTCAAAACGGTGAAAACATTGTGAGGAAACTGGCATGTTCTACAACCAAAAATTCGACGACATGTGACATACTGACTACCAACCCGCACTGGGCCCTCGTGTCCTCTCACGAGAGGATGCCTGTGTCCCAGCAGTGGGAATACTTGTATATGATATGTTAACCAAAATGTCGTCCTACTCGACTGGGTTTTTCCAACCTATCATGTATAGGTATTTTACGACAGAGGCCACGACCACGTCAGTTTTTTTAAATTAATACTACCGTCACGGTGTATCGTGGGTACGCGTATCGTATGCGCCCGCGACGAATCAATGCTCCGCCACTGCTGCATTATTCCTTTAATTATAGCATAAGTTATATAATCTAGATTTATTTCCTGGTACTACCATGTTACTAAGAATCGTTAGGTGCGATTGCATTCCGTTTCATTCATTTATAACAATGTTTCAGAAAAGGTTCACTCGGATTCAGTCAATATAAAATATATTCCTTTGCTCTGACAACTTGAACCGCGGCAGCAGTCGTTTATTTCTCCACCTATCAAGTACTGTTCTTGTCAAGAGATCTGATTCTGAGAACAGAGTACATAAAAAAGAAAACCGTCTTTTATACGACACCTTTAAATAAGAGTCTAAAGAATACGTGTCCTTCGTGCGATTTTATTAGGTTGGTGTTCAGTTGTTGGAAATCAAAGACGAGCTTTTACTGACTTTAAGATGCGCTTCTTGATTAATTCGACTCTCAAAGGGCCATTCTATTCATATTTATAGCTCTTTACAATTTTATTACGCGGAAATCGTCTGTTATTCTTCATGCGCGCTTTCAGTAGATGCTTTCTTCAAAACACTTCAAAAGACGGATTCCACAAGTGGACCGTTTTCTCAATTTCGTCACGAGCCACTAAAACCGCGGCTGTGTTCCTTCGTGTGCTAGGAATAAACACTTGTAACAAGAACAGTTTTACTGCGCTTCGTGCAACCCGCCACAGAGTAAAATCAATTGAATCAGACAATCGACACATGTTGTTTAAGGTTCACTTGTTCATACGTATAAACTCTTTATTACCACATTATATAATGGTACTTTCTCTCGGGGTCATGTCATGAGGTACGGATCCAACGCATTTACGATTGTGAATTGTGAAAGTTACGAGTGTAAGGGACACACTCGTATATGTAGTGAAATGGTTGCACGTAACAAGGTGAGAAGAGATGGACTAGATAATTTACACGCTCGAGAGTTCTTTATTAACAATAAGTATGGTGTTATCTAGAAACACGTTTCTACTTTTCCATAGGTATCTAACCAGCTGGCTTATAAGCAAGTAAAAGAAACTAAAATACGAATTAGTTATCTCCAATTTTGTTATTGCACAAGCAAAATCATTAACGACTGGCTGTGCCCGCTTCGTTCTCGAAAAACAAATTTTATTTCATGGCTTTTATTTTTTTTGCGCGGTATCCTAATTTCTTGTCTAAAATAAAAGTACCTTTATTTACTCCTTATAACATCAGCTACCTGCCAGTGAAAGTCCTGTCAAAATGACAGACAAAAATTTTAATATTTTTTTTTTTATTATTGGTATCGCATATACTGTCATATGCAATTAGTAAAAAGATGTTTTTTTGTCAATACACACAGACTTCAATTTTATTTATTTGTATAGATAAAGTAACACATAGTCCTCGGTGTTAACACATGCATTTTAAAAGTAGACGTTGTCAAGTACTGAACTAGCACTAACCATGTGTCCTCCTTCTCTATCAAACATCCCAACTAATAAAATTGGACATATGATTCTGTGATCTGTCTGTCAACACGTGGCATACAAAGCAACTTCATCTGCTAACATTGCAAAATTTAATGAAGCTGTCGGCGTGAGAGCAAAAATAAACTAAAATAGATTGAGAACTACAAAGGATTTCAAACATATCCGCAATACGAAATTACCTTTAAACCCTGCAAATTTGTTTGTAAACTGCTTTCATTGTTTTTTTTTCTCAAATCCGTAAACGTAGTCTGTGGTCGATACATAAAGCATTATTTCCTAGCCGCCTCTGTACACCGACTGGTTTTGACAATACTTTGAGAGCAGTATTACTTTTTCATTATTTATCGCTAATCTGAGTATTTTCCGTTGCAGGGGCCTTGTTTAACCAGTTATTGTTTGTATACTTTTAACTTATACAGATATTATTGTTTGTGACTGGCGTATACTCAACCTTTGGAGTTTAATGACTCGCGTCGCGAAGCATGCGATCACGACCAATTGGACTTCCTTATAAAGAGGTTACCTGTGCCCACGTTTGTGCATTAACAACAAACTGACGTCACATAACTGTGTCAATTAAGAAAACTCGAACGCATATGGAACATCCGTTAATATACAACTTGTTTGGGGAATGATCGAAGTTTTTTATCAGATGTCTTTTTCTTGATACCTACCTACTTTCTGTCCGCCTGTGAGTTTATATTTGATCATAAATAGTCGGTCGCTAGGTCACACTCTCTGTAGCGTATCCTACAAAATACTGTTAGGAAAGCAACGAAGATGTCCATAAGGCTTCTCTACGCAAATATGACATCTGACCTGAATAGAAGCTTTCAAATAACTTGCAGTCCAATTCCATTTGAACTGTTTGCTGAGACATATTTGAGATGATTAGAGAATAGTTAGACATTTTGGACGGACCGTAGACGTGCAAAACAAACAGATACCAATCAGTAATATTATATAGATAGCTAACTCGTTAGTGCGTTGTTACAACAATGCAGTGAACGGTGTTTCGGATCAGATAAATATGAATTTGCAGAATCATAATTGCACTTATCAAAAACCTTGAGAGAACACTGGCTTTTGTTTCACTTGCCAACAATGGTATGGACGCAATATATCCACCGCACAATGCACCCGAATACATTTTAAATAAAGGCCGAAATGAGCTTCACACGTAAACATAATGAGCGTATTCAACTAAACAAACCGCATCATTAATTCTTACATATAACTTGACGTTAAAAGTTTATACCTACACGTTTTTACGATACCGTCTATAAACGGACAACTTAATGAAATGTACAACATAATTGTCTTAGTTCAGTTTAGTATCCCGTTTTGTAATTCATTAGAAACGTATGTATGTAGATGACTGTACTGAATTTAATTGATAAAATGTAAGCCTTCATGAATTTCTATGAACTTTACTTTTAGTCTACACCGTACTGATTGCTTAAATAATTACTGTCGAAACTGACAGGCAGGTTTCGTGTGGCAACTTAGCGAATGGTGACAGTAATATGATGGAAGCGAACACTGAACCGCACTTAATGCGAGATCGTTGCAGACCAGTGCAGGCGGTGCCCCGCTGCGACGTCGGCTGCAATCACCGCATTTAGATTTCATTCGCGAATTGACGGAATTTCACTACACACACGAAACCAAAGGTGATCGTGGAAATAAAGATGCTGCGGTGCTTGTGTAGCGAGACAGTAATGGATACTTGACTATGATTCGAGAAAACAGTTTGCCTTAAACGATGTGACAAGACAGTAGTCGATGATGCTGACAATAAATGCAATGTAGGGCCAAGTGGAGATCAAGACCTGCCTGATAGTCGTTGTGGAAGGCAATGAGAACCCACAACAAATCCCAAAGGTAGCTGAAGATCAAAAGCAGGCCGTATTAGTAGAGTCAAAACACTTAAAATGTATCTACCCTATGTCGAGCAAGTAGTTCCAGTGCCAATAAAAATTCAAATCCTATATTTAATAACGAACGAACACTGTTTCAGTTCCCAACGAATTCCTCGAAATTTAAACGAATGCAAAATTTCAATTTCTCGTAAGAGGGATTTGGTCGGGATGTCTATTCGTGTTTACCCAATTAATTACTTGGACGGTTTCCGACAATCCCTCCACATTCGGGAACTTAATTTTCTTTTAGGCGATTGGAAGTTTCCATTTAAATTTCTATCGATGCCGGCGATCGGTCAACACAAATACAAAGTAATCAAATTGTTAATGAAACCGCTTGAGAACAAAATGGTTCCGACGCGGCTGCGCAGCATTTGTGATTATTGTTTAGGTCTTCAGTCACCTAGTAATCTAATTAAGGTGATTAATGTGTTGTCTAATATGAACCCTTGAAGCAATCAACAACTTTTTCCCTATTGAAGAGTTGGAGTCTCATTCACCCACTTCCGTAGTAGTTACCTTTAATTTAAGGCAGATATTTTAATAAATTTTCTGCTGGTTGGATTTTTAATTTATTATCTGAGTAGTTAATTAGTTGCTCACTGCATGAGGAATAATAATTCTAATGACAAAAGAATGAAGTGAGAGACGATGTTAATATCTTTTCTGTAATAATAATCTTGTCAGTTAGTTTGCTGCAATTTAATAAAACGAATACCTTCACTTGCCTTCGCTTTCTCAAGCTCAAGTACCGGTAAAACGGGGTGAATAGGGATGCAGGGGTGAATCGCGACGAAACTTTAAAATGGATTTGAACTATAAAATAATATAGTTTTCGTTAGTAAGGTTTCTTCCCATGAGGGTAGGCAGAAACTACAGAACACCACCTACTACGATCCTTACATATATTTTGGCCTCGTTTCCGTTCATACATCAGAAGGCCAGTTCTCGTAATTTAAAACGTTCAAAATCTAGTCGCAGTCTCATCTCAGCGACAAACAAATGTCAAAAAGTTGTCAAAATGTAGGGAAATTAGAAGTATTTTTTGACAGATTGAGACTGAGATCAGACTGAACGGTCTAAAATTACGAGAATTGCTCCTCTGGTCAAACACGCACGCCGGTTGCGAGTTCTACGCACCTAATCTTTCTGAAGAACATCACCTATAAAGTCACTATATAAATATGTCCTCCGAGGTATTACACCTCCCCAATACAGACTATTAGTGTCCTCATTAAATTGGACTTATAGCTGGCGGAGGGAGTACCACCTCTACTCATTCAGAAATACGGTACAGGCGTGATGTTCTGTAACTGTCTAGCACTTAAAGAAGGTTTTTTCCTGGTACAAACCGTGTTACATTGATATATTTTATGATTTCAATTCAAGTTATTCAACTTTCTGTTTCAATAACAGCCGGATCATTGAAGGCCATAACTAAAGTGGTAACTAGTAGTAGTAGAACTAGTATGTTATAGGTGCGCAGGAAAAAACAGCAAAAGCAATCGTTTTAAGTAACTCATGGTTAAATCCTTCGATCTGACACATGCGACATTTTTAGCACAAAAACCATATGAAAATGTCCTCTAAATTATTCTGGGTGTAAGATGAGTAGGCCTGTGCATATCCTTATGAACGTCAAAGTTCGTCAAGAGGGCTGAGGCTCGTCATAATCCCTATTATTAACCGTAACGTAGTTGGGGACACTTGGAATGGCGCCTCGTTACACGCGATGGATGAACTCCGACGCTAGCCAACTTAAATTGTAGCGCCACATAGTTGCGCACTGAGGTAATGACATGACGCGATAATAGAGATGGCTTTCACGCGGTTGCCACTGATTGACTTAGCACAGCGAGGCTTACTTAATCTGCAGTAACAAGGCTAGAACAACAAAGTCGAAGATATGCCCGCGTGGTGGATTACGGCCCACTCCCTCTCACAGAGAGGAGGCTTGTGTCCCAGCAGTGGGAACATAATAGGTTGATTATGGTTTTATGTTATGCTTAACAGGGGCTAAAGTCAAGATATTATGAAACAAGCGGTCACTCGTCAAATGCAGCTCCTAAGAGTGTCTTTCAAACAATGTGGCGGATATGTAAGTACATTGTACACGTAACTAATGATAAATCTTGTATCTTGTATTGTATTATTTAGTTTTCCATTTACCTAATAAACACTATCATTATAAACTGTCTTTGTCACAATATAAGAGAAACAATCCATATTTCATCTATTTCACCTGTTTAAACATTTCTGAATAACGTATCGTACGGAATCAAACAAGGTTACTGCTTTTTCAGAGAGTTTTTTGTAAACACAGCACAATAGCGGGTTTCTGTTCATGTACTGCGTACTACAAGATCGAGATTAATGCTGTATGCGCGCTATTACACCATTGTTTTAGATAATCAGATGCGCTTTCTCTTGCAACGGTGTCAAGTAGAAGCTTCGTAGACTTACAATCATTTTATATTTGCATGTATACGCACGTACGAGCCGTAAGATTTTGTAAATCTGGGAAGCCAGGTGCGGTCTTGGTGTGGTAAAAACAGCACAGATTAGCGTTAGCTAGCCGTCCCCTGTGGAGTGTTCCACGGAGACAATTAAAAAAGTTAGCGGCCGACACTCTCGGACGCACCAGTACACGCTCCTCCATATTGTATGATAATCTGAGAGATAGTCCAACTTTTTACTAAACTTTGCTTCTGCAATACCCGTACTGAAATAAATTACGGGGTTGCTCACTAAAATTTCTTTATTAGATTACACTATAAAACCGGCAAAGTCGGCAAATTGAAATATATCTCACAAAGCTTTACCGAAAGGCTCAAAGTATAAATGTCTTTCGAAAGTCTCACAAAATTGTCCGTAACAGGAAAAATCGCTAAAAATACGTGAATAGTTAACACAATCCTAATCGCATACAAGATTCCTTCATTACGCTTCAAGCGAGCAACGCCGCCTGATAGGGCCAGGCTAATGTGCCTCTTACGAAAACCTCATACGCCGACTTAGAAGGTAAGGTACGAGAGGAATGTATTTTTTATAATGCTTCGTAGTAAAACTAAAATATCGATTTCAACTTGAATGCCAGAAACTGGTAGCGGCAACGGAAAACCGCAGGCATTTCAATAGGAAGGAACGTTACCTTCCAGTGAGTATAATTGAAATAAGTAAAATCTTTACATGAAACGCGAATAAGTTAAGATTGTATATAATTAAACGGTAAATTTTACAGGCACACCCATAAACGGTAATAACAAAAGTTTCACCCGGTTTATGAAACAAGCCCAAGTTTTGTTAGTTAATCACATCGCACGCCTGAAATTCGCATTCGTACGAAGTATCTGAGGAGGTTCTGTGAGCGCGAACAATATCCAGCTTCCTCGTAGCCACCGCACACTGGGACTAACGGGAAGACTGCGGAATACTATGCGCCGGCGAATTAATGCTCTTGATCCATGCAGAAAATTAGGATTTGGGAAGCATTGAAGATTTAATGAGTACTGCAGTGAGTCAGGACACAAAGTACCTAATATTTTTGCTAAACATCCCAAGTAATGTCACTAACAAGATTTCTAATTTGTATAACGTTGTTGAGCACACGAGAAGCGCAAGAGCCCCAGATTTAAGAAAGTTGGACGAGCTGATTACCATATTTCTATTAACTCTATTATGTTTATTAAGGTTTCTCTGTGCAGCCACGAATTACTCGTTACAATCTCCGTAAGGCAACATGAATAAGAAGCATGTTTTGTTGAAATAATTCTACAGTAGTATTTAAGTCTATCTTCCACCCGCGACTTCGTTCGCGTGAAATTTTTTGATCCCCTGACCCACCCCGACGCATTAGATCACGTGCCCGTGCTATCATATCGTTTTCGCTTAGCGTTCTGGGTGACTTTTTTGTTTTTGCTCGGTTCCTTAAGGTCATAGCGTGTTGGTAAATATGCCTATAGCCTTCTTCAAGAATTGGGCTACCAAACTCAAAAATATTTTTTCAAATCCGACTACTTAGTAGTTAAGGTGGATGCTCCAAGATAGCCCGCGAAATTCAAATTTTCCTATGTTTCTTGCAATTTGCTGGTCAGTACTAAGTTGTACGTTGATTAAAATATGATTCGCGGCCGTAACAAATATGTATTTACAGAATTATAATCATTAAAATCAGTAATACAACTTGTTAAGTTAATCTTGTTAATCCTAAAATGTCAAGATTTCATGAAATAGTCATTCAGTAGGATTATTTGATCTTAGAGAGTTGTGTTGAGGACTTTAATGATTATAATTCTGTAAATACATATTTGTTACGGTCGCGAATCATATTTTAATCAACCTACAACTTAGTACCGACCAGCAAATTGCAAAAAACGTAAGAAAATTTGAATTTCGCGGGCTACCTTGGAGCATCCACCTTAATAGTAGTTCCAGAGATTATCCCCTTACATTACATACATACAAACTTACAAACAAAAAAAAAAATTTTACCTTGCATAGCGCAGCAAAGTTGATAGCAGGTGAAGTGTAGATGAAACTGATTGAGACGACGCGAGGGAACGAAGACAATGCGATAGTAAAAAACCAGTTTATACGTGGTTTACTGGTAGGTGACAACAAAGAGATTAAATTACTTTAATTACTCCCTGATCAAACGCAGCGGTGGGTAAATTCGGAGCGGTGATGATCGATCGCTTTTGATATAATTGTGTGACATCAAGTTACCTATATCAGTTTCGGGTGACGATTCATCTATTAAAGTAAATGCTTGCTACGGGATATTCGTAATTAAAATAATAACGCGTTAATGTGTGGCCCAAAATGCACTGAGCTAGATTGATTTTGCTTTTTATGGTGCGGCAGGATTAATCAAGATAAAACAAAAGTACTGTGAATCAATTCGATACAGCTGTACAACATATGCAAGAATTTAAATATATTGGAAAGTGTTTGAAAAGAATGTGTGCTTAGCAAAAAATATTGACATAAATGTGGTGGTAATTGAATGTTGAATGCAAGTAGGTTGGGTTTGTTCGGCTTGTCAATCAACATTTAGGACTTCTCGCCAATAGCTTAATTTAGCTCACTAAATATGCTAATACCCCAGTCTGCGCTCGAATATAAGCTATCTAAAGTAGCAGTAACAGTTTTAAAAACGTATTATTTTATACATAATAATATTTATATTCTTTTTTTTTTTAAGTGTCCTGCGGCTAGTGGTGCCGACGGGAGAGTAAAATAGCAGAAGCTTTTACGATTGGAAGCTAGTATAGTGCAGCATAAAAATAAAACCTGCCATAAACCGTGTCAGGCCACGCATAGAATAGAGTTCCGTCGTCATCCATTATGGCACTTTACAAGCTAGGCCTCTATAACTCCTGAACTAACAAAGTTATCTAAGCCGTTATTGTTTTCCTCCAAAGTTCATCACATGGACTACCATCATGAATTTTTCCAGATTTTTTGGGCCAGCCGTTAAGCTTTTAGAGGGGGGACGCCCTATTTTAACAAAACAATACGCTTTATAGTTGAATATCTCGCAAACGGATACCCAAATCAAAAAATCGTCTCAGGTGCCTCTTAATGACCTGACTCTCAAAAACCCCACACTACAGGGTAGACGCGAGAAAAAAAAAAATCCCCACTACGTGTAGGTACCCCAAAAAAAATATTTTTCGTGATTTTATTTTAGCACGTGGTAAATACACATATCCATGAAAAGTTTCATCTTTCTAGCACTAACCGTTTAGAAAGTAAGCCGAGTGCGGACGGACATGACGAAACTATAAGGGTTCCGATTCGAGGGTAATCAATTTCGCCCTATGAAGAACTTTTATTATTTGAAACCAATCCTTTGCATCCCATGAAAAACTTGAAATTATATTAAAATAAGAAACGGTGTAGGTACCTAACTAGTTTTGATTAAAATTAATTAGTTACAGATTACCAGCTAAACAAACATTATGAGCAAAATTAAGACATCATTCCTTGTATGTAGGTAGTTTTAATTTCTTGCAGGTGTTCAAACAAGTAAAACAACTGTAGCACGGTGGGCTGGGCTGGGGCAGCTGCTACAGGAGCAGAAAATCTCAAACGACGCAAATATAACAACCTTATTGGGAGCTATATGTTTGAGCCGTTTGGGGTAGAAACACTAGGGCCTTGGGGTCCGAGTGCTCATCGAATTTTTCGGGACATCGCCAAGCGGTTGGTTGATTCTTCACGTGACCAGAAGGCTGGCTTATTTTTAGCCCAAAGAATCAGCATTGCCATCCAACGTGATAATGCTGCCAGCCTTTTGGGCACTTATCCCATTGACAGTGATGCGGACGAATTTTTTTATGCCCAATGAGCTCCTGCCTTTTTCTATATTTTTTCGTATTATATACTTGTATATAATTGTATATAGTATATATTAGTGTTAGCTTGTAAAAATAATAATTAATCTGTGTATGTACACAGATTAATTATTATTATGTTATGTTAAATAAATAAAAATATTGTAATGACAATATTATAAGATGTAATTTTTATTAAGAGTGCGTTTAATACTCTTTGTTCACAAGAGTCGTTATCTCCCTATTTTATGACGAATTTTTCAAAACTTGGTAACAAATAACCTTAAAATATTCATGGTAATGGCGAATAGCGACTTTACGCGCTAAAATTAACATAATCGGACTAGTAATGCGCTATTTACCTCATAGTTTTTTAAACTTTAAACGGGTCATCGCTCCGATGACGTTCGACAGCCGTTCATAGCAGAAACTAACCGGAACCGACGGCGCGATAATATTAATCGGTTCGTACTTACTATAACTAACACATTATCATACGTTTTCTTATTTTAAACATGAGTTTGCTGCGTAAATAATATTGGAAATTGTTCAAAAGTTAAGGATAAACCGACAAACTCCAACTTACCCGCTATTTGAACACTAATGTCAGGGTCACGGAACCTTGCTTACTGCTTATAATGTTAGTAGTTTGGTTTTCTATTCAGCCTAAAATGTTCGCGTTCAAATATTCACGTACCTGGAGTCAAACTTGTGACCGTCGTCCAAGGTGCCCGTGTAGTGCATGGTAAGCATGTCGCCGTGTTTGGACTTCACGCTGCATTCTTCAGGCACGCTGACCACGTCGACCTTGAGTTCGGTGACCTCAGGGCCCGCGAAGGTAGCCCCGACCAGAGCCAGAACCGCAAATACGCATGGCAACGTCATGGCGAACTTACGAAAAGTTATATCGGTTTCAAGAGATAAACGCGTGCGTTACCGACTGCGACCGGAGTGTAACTGAGCGGGTTCCGGCAACTTGGGATTTTGGTAAAGTTTGCTGTTTACCGCTACATCGGAGTGAGTCGTTTGCCGTCTCGTTTTATCGTAGAACACGCAGAGCAATAGAACGAGATAGATGTTGTTTTATCAGGGCTCGGGCTAGATGACGCGCCGCCTCATCGTGCTTGCCACGCTAGCGATGACGTGATCGGCATTCGCGCCGTGTACCACTTTTACCCAAAACTTGCCAACTTGTGAAAACATTTTTAATAAATTATTATATTAAAATGACGCAAAAGGGATGATTTTTTAAACAGATCTGAGTTGTAGTTTGTTTGGTCCCTAAATACCAGCCGGTTTTAGATACTTACTGTTGATTTATTTTGCTGAAATGTTACCATATTAATAAATTAATCATTTTGGCATACTTCAAAGACTGTGATTTTTGTACGTATTTCAAAATATTTGTCATATGTATTTAATCAATATTCTAAGATGGTATTTTGTAGTCGGCTACTGTAACTAATATTTGTATAATGGTAGGTTTTTTTACACTAAGCACAAGGAAACATCAGCATTGCGTCACCTCACGTGCATCACGAAAATTGTCACAAACAAAATTGAACAACTACATCATTATAGATCTCTATTTAGGTATGACTTGAAGATTGTTCTGACCTGCTTTACCTCCACCGGAAAAGGCCCATTGTTGCTGTTTACCATGCCTAAATAGGTATATGGTAAATAGGCTTAGAGGTAGGTACCTAAATAAATGGCCAATTGAAAAAAAAAACCGGCCAAGTGACATACGAAGGGTTCCGTACGTTCGTACACTATTTATGACTACATAATATATATTTTAAACACGTTTCTTGTATGGTGGGGTCAACTGTGGTCCCCCATTTGATTTTTAACTTTATTTTATTTTTATTTGTTGTTAGAGCGGCATTAGGAATACTAATTCTGTGAAAATTTAAACTGTCGTAAGTACCTCTTACGTTTCATGACACACAGGTCGCTGTTAGATAGACCGACAGACGGATAGCGGAGGCATAGGAATAGGGTTGCGTTGGCCCCCTTTGGGTACGGTATCCTAAAAAGACTAACAGACATGTAATGTAAATATTTAGACACAACATAACATAACGCCTGTAATTCCCGCAGGGTTAGTCAGAGGTGTATTCACTTATAAAAAAGATAAACTATATTAGGGAGATAAAATATTTAGGTTACCTAAATAAATAATAGGTAGGCAACCAGTAAATTATTTATTCAACCCTCGCTGAATTGTTAAAATTATCAGAGGACATTATAATATTGCATAACATTGTATTATGTACAGTTACAAAGCTAAGATAGGTAGATTTTTTTTATCAGCAAGTAGGTAGGTTGCGCATGAATTAAAACGAATTGGGTAGAACTTGAAGGTCAGTCGCGATAACTGATAATAGAAACATTTCGGGGTCAGAGGAGTCAGTATCAATGCAAGTGGTGTCGGGGTGCTCGTATCCACTACTAAACGAAATAACTATTTTAGATCGCGGCCAAATTGAACTGTCTAGGTCTGTTTTTTTGACTTTTAATTTCTAAGAGGTAGTAGAAAGATATTTAGTGAAGACAGAAAAGATCAACTTTAAAAATATAGTCAGATAGTAGTAACTACCTATAGTGGCTCGTGGATGGGTTGGTCGATGCGTAAGCTACACTTGCCGCGGTCGGTACGTGGATGGGTGACCATCTATTACATATCGAGATCTCTCGGAAAGCAAGTTAAGCCGTTGGTCCCGGCTGTCATGTGTAGATCTTTGACAGCCGTTAGTCAAAAGCCTGCAACCTTACCAAGAGGTATCATGTTATTCAGTAACTGGGTTGTAGAGGATAGAGAGGCAGCCGGTCCGAGTTAATGATTAGTATTCAGCTGCATCCAATGGGGGAGTGGGCCGTAACCACGCGAGCTCAGTGCGGGTTGGCTGGTTTGTGTATTTACCTATATTATTTTTTGTAATTCAACCGGTAACAACAATAAATTATTTTCTAATTTTAAGAGTCTACCTTCTCCTTGGATATTTTTCTCCCAAACTGTTTCATCAGTCTTGGAAAATATGCCATAAAGTAACTCATTAAACTCCGACCTCCGGGAAAGCATTCACCTACTCTAGCTCGTGTGGCAAATTACGGCCCACTCTGCACGAGACGAGTTCCAACAGTGGGATAATTATGGGCTAAAAATGTAGAACTCCTACGACGAAGCACAAACGTTCCTACGAAGAACCTCAGCGATCAATTACTAATAATAGTACTTACTTATTTTCGCATTCACACGTGTCACTGATTCTTGATGTGTCTATTCCCGCCAAGGTTCGAGTAACTAATAGATACCTACTTAAGTATAAGTTAAGTAGAAGAATTATAAAAAATATAAAATATGAATTTAACCAAATAATAAATGATAATATTAAATTATAATGATGTAGAAGATATTTTTAAGGCTCCTGCCGTCAAATTGCGTAAGACACAATGGCAGTACGTTTCATTTTGATAATTCACCAATATTCATTGCGAGATTTACGTTGTCACCAGACCAATTTGGTTAAACATATCAATGTACGGATAAGAATTTCCTTCAAAATTCTTCGGTTAGTTATTATGCTTATTATTATCATTATTTCATTATGGGTTGCGGGAATAAGAAGTTTTTTATTCACACCCCGGAATGCCCGAAGTCAATTTTATGCCAAAATCGCTTAAAGCCACTGGTACAGGCTACAGGGCCTGCACTTAATCAGCGGGCACGCAAAGCATTGCATGACAGTCATAATCCTTTTGACACTTCTACCGTATATTATTTTAATTGCAGCGGAACGTTTTGGGAATAGGTACATTCAATATTGAATGAATATATTGGAGCCTGGAGGTAGTGGTCATAACCACTACCTCCAATATATTCGTTATGGTTAAAACGGATTCTTTGGACAGAAATGTAAATTCCTGGATTATTATGTACTAGCAGTGCCCCGCGGTTTCACCCGCATAAGTGTCGATCCCGTGGGAATATCTGGATAAAACGTATCCTATGTGTTATTCTAATGTATTATATAAGCTATATTACTGTAAAGTTTCAACAAAATCCGTTCAGTAGTTTTTGTGTGAAGCTTTCGCGTTTACAATATAGGTAAGTAAGATAATAATCCAGTAAAAAAAACAAAAAAACCTACGTGTTTATAAAACTGATATGATGAAGTTCCCATTTATGTGTATTTAAAGAAAAAGTCTTCCACATCATGGACGGAATGGACATTTTAATGAACTTATAAAATAATTAGATTCCATTATGCTATCGCGAGCATGAGTTGAGGCAGAATAAAAAATAAAGATTGATTCAATGAAAAATTATTTTTTTAGATGCAAAATAAAGGTTGAATAGATTACGTCCTACATATCATTAGTCTCCTATTTCGTAACTTCAAGCTTCAAGCTATGGTTCAAACTCTTTTGTTTAGGAATATTCCTCTAGTACCCATTATAGTTAGCATTGAATACTTAGGTAATTCAATTAATTTGAAGTGAGTAATGCTTGGCAGCAGATTGAAGCGGCCGTCCATCACAATTTAATTTGCCCTGGCCTTATCGATATTTCATTCTGTTTTTACGAGTGTACGGATATAAGTACAGCGATAATTTAAACTGCGTTAGATTTTTATTATATTCTGCACCTTGTCAAACTGCATTATTTTTCTACAGGCTTGTTAATTGTTTAGTTTCGTTGATACATATGTAATTTAATACGTGGTTTCAGACGATAGTTGGAATGTCTAAAGATAGGCTCACTAAACATGCTTTTCTTTGAGCTGCTGCTCAACCAACAAAAAATGTGAACCCATCTAGATATATATAGCTATACATATATACCTAGATGGGGTCACATTTTTTGTTGGTTCAGCTTAGCGTTGTTGCTGCTTAAATGCCTAAGGTAACAAGGTTTTCTCATCGATCCACAACCTAGAGACGTAGAATCTTTAGTTAGAAATGATTAGAAATTAAAAAAAACCGGTATAACCTTCAAGTATTAAAAATATTACAAGCTAGTCATCCCAGCCCACAGAAAACTTTAAATAACCCTTAACTTCTCTCCGTTAGTTTTTTTAATAATTCCTTTCAGGGGCTTTCTTTGAAGAAAGCCATTTTTATTAAATATTGAATTCTATTGGAACTAAACTTAGCGTGCGCCCCCTCACGCCTACGCTACTGCGCAGAGCGAAGACTTATTAGTAACCTAGTCATTGTGCCTCGCATCCCATTGCATAAATTCTAGTAGTTCTAGTGCATTCTGTTCATTTCGCCGATGTCCCTCAACGCGTTGTAAAAGTACGTAATGTACGTACCTAAAGTGCAGTTCCAACTTTACTTTCTGCACGGAACCAGAGTTAGTCTGTTAGTACCTTAAGCGAACTGGGTCAGGTTGGTGCTTAGGTATATAAAAGATAAACTACTATTCCTAGTCGGCGACTTCTTCTATGTCTTCAAGCCTTTTTGTATAGGTACGTTTGTGCTGCATTTTTGATCAAGAGTAACTTTTAAACTTAAACAAATGCGTTTATGGGGATGGCTTTGGAAATAGCCGAGTTATCGACGGTGACATCACATGATGTGTTCCCAATAGCTTTTCCTTCATAACCAACTGCGATCAAACGCTGACTTCCAGGTATTCATTGACAAATGTTATTCGGCTCCGTAATAAGAGTAATCAATTCAGTTGCATCCGCTTAGACCGGAAGCCGACCCTAACATAGTTGGGAAAAGGTTAGGCAGATAGTATACGAGTATGTACAGAGTAATCAAATATGTGAAAGATGATATGGCTAGAAAGGGCGATGATGACTACTACAGACTATAGACTATGAAAAAAAAGACATGTTGCGCTGACGACGAATGAATTGGGATAAGTAAGGACAGGGCAGGACCACGATGATGATGAATCAGAGTAATGTAAGAGTAAAGAGTAAATAATTTATTCTAAATTATTTAAGAAAGTTTGTTACATGGCCAAGTCATGTTATTTGGGTTCAAGAATTAAAAACAGCATTAATGTAATTAAAACGACTTGGAATATTATTAATAGTGAAACGGGAAGGTCTTGTAATCGAAATACTGACTACAGCCTGTCTATTAATGACAACATAATAAAATCAGACTCACCAGTCGCCGAGGCATTTGAAAATTTCTTTTCAGATATTCCCGTTTTAACTACTAAATCCCTAAACTCATCATCTTCTGTTGCTGAGTCTTTGCTTATGGAAAATGTTATTGGTTGCGATTCGGAATTTCATTTTGAACATATTTATTACCATATTTGAAAGATAGAGACTGCTGATCTGTGGGGTAATTCTCTAGAAGTTGCTAAGTCAAAGTCAAAATCAAAACGTTTATTGCAAACTAAGTGTACAATGTTGGTGTTATATTATGTTAGTTGATACTTATGACTTAGCAGCCTTTTACAAGCATTGCAATTTTATCATTCGCCTGCCCTTATCATCATAAATTTGCATGCATTAACATTATTATTCATTAATTATTATCTTTTATATTAGTACAATTAAATTGAGAAATTAGTTACGTCAAAATTAGATGTCAATAATAATGAATTTAATACAATTATTAAGCAATATATTAATGTCATCATTTTCAGGTAGTACAAATTATAATTTTATATTAAGTTAAATAGGATATACTAAATGTTATTGTTTGTATACTAACCATATTGACCATATATATATTTCTTACCTTTTTATGTATAGGACAGATCGTCACTTTTGGACTAAATATTCTTTTACTGTGTAGAAACATTTTTAGATTAGGTATAGTTTTAGCCTTTTTTGGAATATTGTTGCACATTTTTCAGTTTTAAATATGTTGGGCAACTTATTATATATTTTTATTGCCATGTAGTATGGGCTATCACTTAAAATTTTATTTCTTGAGGATGGAGCACATAACCTCTTTTTATGGCGAGTGTTGACGTTGTGCGTATCTTCTACTTTAGTGAACTTGTCGATATTATTAAAAACAAATGCGTCTGTTATTGACATTGTAGCACCTATTTTAGCTCTTATCTTTAATAGTTGTATTGACAGTGGGGAGTTTCCTGACCTCATGAAAAATAGTAAAATAATACCTTTGTTTAAATCGGGAAGTACACCAGACCGCACAAATAATAGACATATTTCTGCACTACCAACCTTTATTAAAAATTTTTAGTAATTAATTTTAGAACAAAGGCAAAGATTTTTTTATAAACACAAATTATTACATAGCAAAGAGTTCGGTTTTACAAGGGGTCGCTCAACTATTGATACTGATACGATACGAGTGTTGAACTTTTAGGACATATTTATAATGCATGAGAAGACAAATCCGATGTCTTGGGCATTTTCTGTGATTTGTCCAAGGCATTCGATTGCGTTCTTCACGAAACTTTAATCAGGAAACTCCGCCACTATGGGATCCGGAAGCTGCTCTGGATCTTCTTATTTCATACTTAATAAGTAAGAGGATTCAGAGCGTTGATGTTAATGGAAAAAGATCTCCTGGATCTATAGTAACAATGGGAGTCCCACAGGGCTCAATTCTTGGTACTTTCTTGTTTCTTATTTATATTAATGACTTGCCGTACCTCATAAAGGATAATCATGATATAGTGTTGTTTTGCAGATGACATTTCACTTTTGTTTAAACTTAAACGTCAGCAGCAGGTTACCGACGATGTAAATAGCGCGATCTCTAAAGTAGTCCACTGGTTCAATGTTAATAATTTACTTCTAAACGAGAAAAAACCAAATGCATTTGCATTTTGCATTTTGCAAAAGTTTACGCTACCTCACGTTAGGCAGGTGAAAACTAATGTGTTGATAAAGGGCGAAGAATTGAATCCTGCAGACAGAACAATATTCTTGGGCATAACTTTGGATGCTAAGCTTCAGTTGGGTCCGCAGATAGACAAATTGTCAAAAAAGCTAAGTTCCGCAGCATACGCTGTTAGAAAAAATCGTAATTTAACTGATATAGAGACAGCCAGTTTAGTGTACTGTAGCTATTTTCATAGTGTAATGTCGTACGGTATTCTATTGTGGGGAATTGCCGCTGATATTCAGACTATCTTTGTTTTGCAGAAGCGAGCTGTTCGATCAATTTATAAATTAAGTCCGAGACACTCGCTCAGAGACCAATTGAATGAGATTAATGTTATGACTGTGCCTTCTCAGTATATTTATGAAAATCTTTTATATACCCATAAAAAAATAAAATTGTTTAAAAAATACAGTGATATCCATGATATAAATACTAGGAACAAACACAAATTTGTTGTACCTACAACAAGGCTTAAGAAAATAGGTGGCTCCTTCAGATGCGTATACGCTTTTATAATAAAGTTCCAAGCCCCGTTCAAGATTTAAGCCTTAATAAATTCAAATCATTCATTAAACGTAAGTTGTGCCAGAAAGCCTTTTATACCGTTAAGGATTATATCGAGAACAAAAAGGCTTGGGATTAAGCTGCTTCCAATTTTTACATATTGAATGTTTTTATTTTTTTTCTGTTTTGTTGTTGTTTTTTTTATATACATTTTGACATTAATGAATTTTATATATACTATGACATTTGCATACTTTGTAAAGTATTCTATTATTTTAGTTATTGTGAATGTGAAGACTAGGTGGGTCATTTTAATTATATTATTTTTTATTTTTCTCTCTGTTCTGTTCTGTTAGTTTTTGTCATGGTCTGGCAGTTTCAGTAATTAATGTGGCATACCCAAATGTCCTTTTTTTGGGATTGTTCGTGGAATCGTCGAGCTCCTTAAGTTTTGAGTTGTGCTGCACGATTTCTGACAAATGCGTGCACTGACTGGACATGTCCTCTGAATCTGTGTGTTTCTTTCCTCAAAAGATCATCTCAGACATCGATCTACATGGTCTTCATATGATCTGACCAAGATTATGTCTGGACTGTAAAAGGGACTGTGACCTCTGAGTTTGTTTCGGCCTTTCATCTCAGACTAGTCAGATAGGAAACGCCGACCTCATCTACTTTTAAAATATGATTGACGTGGAAAAATGTTTGTACAAACCTACTTACAAAATAAAATCATTTATCATTTATAATTAATGAAATATGATTGGTTACGTACTCATAATATTCAATTAAGTCCAATTTATTCAATGCTATTATGTCCTACTTACGTAGCCGGTCTAGGTTAATAATTGTTGTCGATTGAATATTTGAAACCGTTAGGAATTACTACCTAGATATTAGGTTAGGATTGAGGTTACGCCTTCATTTCATAAATACACTACAATAAAAAGCGATCCACTTTCCATTCAAATCAAATCAAATATGTTTATCTGTGCGCTGCACACAACATAGAGTTCACCGTGCGATAGTATTCATTGAACAATTGGTAATTATATTTAACAAAACTGTACAATCCGTTCTAATATTGTACAATGCAAACCCTTTCCCCTAGTTTGAATATCAACTACATTGAAAGGCTTCGAAACGAACTTCAGTTACCTAAACACCCTAATGGTTACACAACAACGTCCACTAACAACAGTGGTTCAAATAACAGTTAACTGGAACAGGGTAAATAAACATAATAAAGAAACGGTTACGTAAAAAGTTCCATTGTTTTAGCAGGGGCAAGGGGAACACCGACTGATGAAAGTGTTCGTTATATAATGAAGCCGAGCCCGAAGACTAATATTTGAATAATAGAGGAACCACCGTGTCCACTTAGATGGTCGCCACTTGCACAATCTCAGGGCGGAATTAAGTGACAAACGTGCGGATTCCACGCACATTACCGCTCCGAAAAATGCCGAATCCTTAGCACACATGTTCATATAACACCTACTCCAAGTCTAATTGGCAAAACTGTGAAACAGTGAAAAACACTTAATTCATGCTTTGAATAAAACGTCATTCTATTTCTGCTGATGCAAAAACTTTCCTCAAAAGCTGGAAGCTGGAAGTTGTGGAAGCGCTGAGAATATTTAAATAATAATGTTAAATGTTTTGGAAGCCAAAGAAACAGTACATTTTTCCATGAAAGCGCCGAAAAATTCTACTTCCTACTAAAATTATAAACGTGAAAGTTTGTATGGATGGATGGATGTTTGTTACTCTTTCACGCAATAAACTACTGAACGGGTTTGGATGAAATTTGGCACACAGATGGTTTATAACCAGGATTAACATATGGGATACTCTTTATCCCGATATTCCCACATAATTGAAACTTATGCGAGTGAAACCGCGGGGCGCAGCTATCCATAAGTGGTCTAGGTGGTATTATTTAGTGACTGATATCTATTAATACAATGTCATATAGTTACAGCTGTAGCGGTACGTATTTTATTATCTGACTAATTGATGTGGTATTGCAACATGAATGCAAGCCCTTGGACATACCAGAAGGCCAATTCTCGTAATTTAAAACGTTCAAAATCTAGTCGCAGTCTCATCTCGGCGACAAACAAATGTCAAAAACATGAAAAATTGTAGGGAAATTAGAGGTATTTTTGATAGATTGAGTCTGAGACCAGACTGTGAACGTTCTTAAAATTACGAGAATTGCTCCTCTGAGCTTAACGTAATCTTGAATACCGAATATAATTTAATTATAGCATACATGCAGCGGGCGTTGTTTTATCAATAAATAGGTATCAAATCCAAATATTGAAATATGGGTGTAGGTAAAAATAACTGACTATGCATGCATTAAATAGTACCTAACTTACTATTTAATGCATGGATTTCCCCATACCTAAATATTATAACTTACAGTTTAAGAGCAGCCAATGCCCACAAATCGCTGCCTCCTGCACAGAGCGCCACCCTGCACCCATTCTGAAAGCCCGTCCATGAAATTACAGCCACTAACGCCTCCCCCACTTATAACAGAACTTTTATGGAATCGTAAATTGTTTAGAAGTGGGTTGTGTTAGCTGTCTCGAACGTCTCCGGTGCTAGGACACCTAAATTTTGTGGAAACTTCCTTCATTGCGGCGACAGTGTGCAGAAACTGTTTCGTGTGATGTACGAGCCCCGGAGCGCTGGTGCCGGAGCCGGCGGCAGCCGGCTGCACGACCGGCCGGCTCGTTACGACATATGAAGTCTTTTTCGAAAGATAATTTCCTTTGATGGCTGCTTAGCATAATAATTAATATATATAATAATTAATTTTATTACCCTGTTATCGTGATGTGAAGGAACCGATAGACAGCTGCCCCATATAGCTACTATATGTATGTACTAGCTACATCCGATGAGACTGGAAGCTGACCCTAACATATGTAGTTGGGAAAAAGCTGGACAAAATATGATGATAATGATTAGCAAACTAATTGATGTAAGCAAACTCAAAAACTAGACAACTATGTTTCGTTAACTGTCAAGATCTCGTGCCTGATTCCTTATAGAACAGTATTCGTGATCAGTGCAAAGAAAACCAAAGAATAAATGTGGAAGGTGAAAAAATACAGTGATAATCATATTACTAAGCGGAGTTGAGATGAGTGACAGTTGATGTTTGGGGAGCTAGAGATGACCCTAATTCGTCTTGAGACAGGCAGACGGGTACGTAGACACCGGGTACTCGCGAGTTATTTGAAAATTGAGGAAAAAATATGTTTATTAGAAAATCTTCTTCGAGAATTTAAATGGGTTAAAAAGGAAACCCACCTTCTTGAAGTAGGTAAGAAAGACCTGATATTGAAACCTGATAACAAATCAACAGATTTTTCATTTTACGTTGATTAAACTTGATCCCTCTAAGCTTGTTTTCTCTTGATGCAGCCATAAAAGTACAGCTTTATGCTCTTTTCTTTAAAAAATAGCTTCGTCAATAGAAAACTATGATTGATATCGATTACTTCAGTCTATTAGTTAGACGAAGTTCGCTGATAAAACGGCTTCATAAAGTTTCACCGACCGGCATCGGTTTAAACTAGATCTTTCCGTTGCGCCAATACCGAAGCGTATTTTTAGTATATCAAATGATCATTTTATTCTATAACACCGCTTTTACACCAATGTATTAAACATTGACGTATACTACATGTTGTGTCTACTAGTTTCGTTTATATTTTACATCTAAAACAAGTTGTAAATACTTATAAAAAATGACAAAAAGCTGATCATAATAGTTAACAATACATCATAGCTATTCAGAACCATTCGACAGCATATCGATCAAAACTACTATATCATATCATTATTAAAATATTGTAGTTAGCCAAGTAATTTTATACATATAATTAATAAATGCTTCCTCTCTCCTAACTCACTTATTTTGCTGTGCCCGACAGGGTGAAGGTCCATATGATGTAATTAAATTATATGTTTACTACCTAAGAATACAGCATGTGGAACGCAATAAAAGTATTGAGTATTGAGCTTGTTAAATCGAAAAAGACACGTTTGTCATCTGCCTTGCCCCTGACAGCAAATAGCTGTCGGAAGAATGGCGGTCGGCTATTTGGATTAAACTGATAAAATTTTACGTTTTAGAGGACTATTTTGATAACATTGACTGATCTTCGATTCGACACGGATGCGTATAAAAGGGTTGTGAATAGCTAAGCAGGTCTGCTACATCGGCAATAGGCACTATGTTTCATGCTCGACATGTTTTTGACAGTATTTTACAAGTGTTGGGTAAAAATGTATATACATAAAATTTATCCACATTTTGTGTACAGTGAATCCGCATATCCATGGTAAAAAATTGGTTATGACAGCGCCTTCATTTCGTAGAACAAGTATTACCTATAACTGACATGCAGTAACCGTTCACAATAAATCAAAATGTATAAGTTTGATGTGTAGTAATAATAACTTTGTAAATATATATGTAGATTTGTGTTATTTTAAATGGACCTATGTAACATAAAAGAACAATGTTACTAACAAACCTTCTCTTGTCCTTTCAGCTACTAACATACAACTAGATCATTATCTGCCTGCCTTTTCCCATCTATGTTCGGGTCGGTTTCCAGTCTAACCGGATGCAGCTGCATAACAGTATTTTACATAAAGCGACTGTCTACTTTTCTGACCTCCACAACCATCGTCACCCACCCACAGACCAACCGCGGCAAGTGTAGCTTAACCTGATCGATCGACCTGTGCAGCTGTTGTTATTTAGCCATGGGCCCCTCATATGACAAAAAATATACAACAAAGGACAAAGTTCGACGGCTCACCTTGCTGTGTGCCGTCAGCACATGACGCTGTCACTGGCAGAAAAGTCAACATCGGGTCAGTCGCCAAAGAAAAAAAATCAAAATCCGCTACAAATAGAATGTCAAAGTTACCAGTGGTCACTGTGGTCTGGACTGGGTCAACAATAGTAACAAGGCGCGCTATGTCCAGGAGTACACTTTCTGCACTAATGAGAGCCAGCTTCACTTGAATGACACAACACTAGAAAAAAAAAATTATATTTATATGGGTTTCACACCAAAAAATACATAACGTCACGACTTTTTTTTCAAAAGTCGCGCGTAGACCGTGTATTGCAGAAATCGCAGTAAATATTGTAGTCATCTTATAATAAAACCAGGTATCAAAGGACCAAATAAATCATTCTTTCGTAACACAATTTCACACAGTTCAAACTCACAGTATTCAGTATTCACCCGCATCTGATCCGCAAGCATAGTGAGTCCGAACGTAGAAAAAAAACGGCTTTCATCCTTCTTTTTCTGCCAGTACCTTAGAATCGGCTGCTGCGTATCTAATTTACTCACGCCTGCCTAGTTTTGCAGCTTTTTTACTATAACTCTAAGTTCAATCATTCAGTTAAAACAACACGCCTGTAATCTTTCTTAGCGTGTCGATAGCAATGGACTCGGCCTAGAATTCGGCTACTTGTCTGGCGCCATCACCAGCGTCCATCAATTCCTTTAAAGTGTAGCTGACAGGAGACGCAGGACATGATATTAAGTGTCCCATCGTTTGTGGAAATGCGCCACATTTACACTACACCTGTAATTAGCCAGAGAGAATAGTAAAAATAGTACAATCAGTTACAGTTATGTTGAATCAGCAGGTTGAATTCATGAAGTTTTTCGAGACTATGCCACGCGGTTGGTCGACTCTTCACGTGACCAGAGGGCTGGCCTATTTTAAGACCAAAGAATCGGCGTTGCCTGTTGCCGGGTACTTTTCTTGTTGACAACGATGCTGACGAATTTTTTGAAGCCCTGTAACTCTTTCTCCTCCTTTTTTATATTTGTACATATCATTATTATTATTTTAAGACTGTTTGCTTTTAAATTATGCAAATGTTATAATTATAGTCTATAATAAAACCGACAGATTGACAAGTGGTAATTGACAGATGTAATAAGCGCTCGATTCGCGAGATAATATCAGCACCAACATTTGCTGACAAATCGTTAATCACGCATGATTGGCTGACTGAATTATCAACAGCTAAAGGGATAATTTTAAGTGCCTTTAATTGCTACAGGTCGCTGATTTCTGTTCCAGGAACCGGGCGCATCAAGCGTGTTTCACGCTTGTTCGGCTCGACAGTTATCGGCACAGCCAAGCGAAATCGAATATGCAGTGTGTAGCACGCTTCACATTAAAAATAGACAGAACAAAAGTACTTTAATCCTTGTCGCCTATAGACATAGTCTCTTTGTTTGACTAGCGAGCGACGAGGCGACATGGTGCCTGAAACTATGCAACGCCATTGGTACCGGCTCTCTGACTGCTTTGCAAGTGTCGCAACTCAAAGGGTTCCATTTCCGAGCTTTCGATCCAGCAGCCCGTATGAATACCGGACAATAAACGGTTTATTGCACAGTACCTGCCGCCGTGACCGGCACGTGCGATACACAGCTACTTTCATTACTACACTGGAAAACTTATATTGTAATTTACATTTTCGGTAGCTGTAGTCCCATGGTCTCCTATAATGTACTTGATTTGGTTGGCTTTTTATATGGTAGTGTTATAAAATAAAAAGCCTATAAAATCAAGCTCATTATAAAGTAAGTGTGTGCTTCTTTAACCTTTTAAATCAAATCGTATCTGTCTGTATTTACATCGTGTAGAAATTGTGCCACCAGAATAAGAAAAAAAAACTGTGAATTTGCCTCTTATTTTTGACGGAGCAATTTATAAATAATGTCAGCCTATTCATAAAGAACGATGTCTCATCAAACTTGCTACGCCCAGGCAACAAACCGTAGCACACACGTAGCAAATGCGTAGCACACGCTAGTTTCCTGTAGCTTGGAAGTGGAACTACCCTTTCGTAGGCGTCTACGAAATGCCGTAGCGACAAGCGTAGAGAATGCGTAGGGGTCCTACACATTCACGACACATCGTAGCATCCCTACACGCCGTAATGAAATATAAAGACGGTCGGTGTCACGTTACAAACTTTTGAAACTTTAGTTACGTGTGTGGATTTGTCGTGTTTTAAACTTCAAGTAATTCGATATTTATTTTTTAAAGTATCTATCTACAATTTAATTAACCGGAAGCTTAAACGCGGCTACACCACAATATACTACATAAATTAACTATTAATTGTTAATTACGGTTTTTGCTTTTTTGGTGCAAAATTAACTCTGCGAACATAAATAGGTTCTTAGAATCTCAAATATACCCGAATCGAACGTAACACAATGGTGCAACACAAGAGATTTATTAATAATAATCTCTATTTTGAACTTCGTGCTGAAGTGGGATGAAAAAAGATTGAAAGTCTCCAGAAATTGTTTTATTTTTAATCTTATGTTCGTCACTACCTACTTACATGATATTGAATGCAATTTAAGGTAAAACAGGGATTATTAATTGTCTTAGTATCCCATTCCCCCCTTTTTAAGAAAACAATGAGAAAATGTCCATCGTGTCGTTGTTGCATCAATAAGGCTCAGAACGCGTCGTGGCTTTTCTTCATTTCCCGAACGAACTCTGGCCTGTTTTCCCATAATGAGCGTTTTCGGACTTTGAGCCTAACAAGAGTCGGAGCTTAGCATATACAACGTTAGCTGTAATAATACAGAAGATACTTTTACTTTATTTATAATCATGCTATTTTGATTTAATCTTTAACTGAATACAATTACATTACAACATAATAATATATTTTTTATAATTTGGCTATATAACCGCCTGGTCGCCAATTCGGATATCGGCCCCGCCAGTTGTAAATAGCCAGCAGCGGCGACCAATTAATTAAACAAAACTATGTTTAATTAATTGTTTTAAAATATCACACTTCTACGGTCGGTAAATCCGTAAATATATAGTCCATTTGCCCAGCACTAGTGACACGAGCTAGTGTTGTGCCCAACTCAGAATATCTGTGGTCGGCACGTGTCGTTTTGCATTTATTACGATATACATGCACATGGCGCGATCGGTGGACATGGTGTATGAATAAAGTATTACAGCTCAGACAGAAGAGCTTGGAGCAGTATTTGTCTGTCCTTAAAGGCACCATCGAACGTTAAGAAACTGCTTGTAGGCTATTTGGTTATTTACCTTGATCTAGTTAAATATTAATGCAAAATGATAGTAATTTAAGTTGAGAAACCAACGTTCACAGACGAGTGGTGCCTCCGAGTACGTAGCTAATAGCTAAATGATCAAATCCATTATTATATCATTATCACATTTGCGTTAATAAGGTACAGAAAGTTCTTAAAGATAATTACATCGATTTCAGCGTGCAAATGTTATATATACGAGTACATAGTTAATTTTCTAATCTTCTTAACTAACGAAAAACTGCAACGGTTATATTACCAGTTTCGGAATTCCAGTATTGGATGTATCCTAAAACTTTAACATAATCAACCTTAATTGTTCCCACTGCTGCGACACAGGTCTCCTCTCTGTGAAATGTTATTACTTATATTATGAATTATACAAATTATGTACTACTATTAAAATATTGTCATGTGTAATGCAGTAACTACCTACTTATGTATATTGTACAAGTTTCTAAATTATCATCCGCTACGAATAAAACAAAGTATTTTATAGTACGCCGGTCGGTCCTGTTGAATGTTTTAAAACGCTACTCGCCACTAGATGGCGCTTTTCAGACTTTTTATACATTTACGGAATTCTTATATTGTAAGTATTCTTTATTTATTTCTGACACATATGTATAATGCAGTATTCATGTGTACACATAGGTAGCCTAAATTATAAAATTATTTAACTGTTTGTTAAAGTATTCTTTAATTGTTCGTTAACGGTAACTTACTTTTTGCGAATGCTGCAGAATGTCTACTTAGCCATACTGATTCTGGGCTGCTACTGCTGCTAAGGCGCTTTGAACGATTTTTGTCACAAAAATAAAGTTAAATTTAAATAAAAGTTATCGGTGTCTATAATAACTTGTTGGCGATAACTTGTAAACTGGCAAATAGGTACGTTATGTAAAGTCAAAGACATTAAATTATTTAAAAGTAAAGCCCTTTAGTAATCGTATCAACGTCTTCACTTTAAAGGAGAAAATTACCAAAATCTATCTGTAATAAAACTTCTCATTTACACATACCTCTAAAAAACACAGAAAGCAGAAATTATACGTACACCAGAAATGTATTACGCTACGTTGGTTCAGGATTTACCAAGCCGCTGTCCACCTAATAGGTTTACTCCGCAGGAGAGCACGGTGCACACTAGCTTACATAAATATGTAAACAACATACGTGATACATTCAAAACTAGTGTTGTAAACAATATTTCAGTCTAACGCATTCAGTAAATAGGCAAGGAGGAAAGTTATGAAGCGAATTTATGAAATGGATCAAACGACTCCACGGCCAAGTAAAGTGGCGGTGGGTGAACGGCGCAAGACGCGAGATGAAGCGGGTGTGGTGAACATGTCTCATTATCAGAATTAGACGATTACTTTTAGGCTAAGAGCCTAAAAGTAATCGTCTAATTCTGATACGTATACTGCAACAGAAACCTTTTGGCGCTCGAATGAAATTGTCAGGGGGACGCTTGTTAGTAAATTTTTGTGCAATTGTTTTGTCTTTAATTTATTGGATGGCAATAGAAATACTTACGTACTCTATGTTCATGAGATACAGCCCGCTGACCGACGGTAGGACGAACAGCGGAGACTGAGTAGTAAGGCTCACGTTGGCACTATTTCGGTACGGAACCCTCAAAAGAAGATGTTGGCCACGCACAAATATACGCGCGTGCAACTCCGTAGGTAGGTTTAGTGTTTTCGTCTTCAAGTTTTTCAAGCGTTTGGCAGGGTAGACGTCACTTGTACAGCAGACCGCACGGCAGTGGTAACCTTGAGCTCTCCTAGCGTAGTACGGAGTTTCAACAGAATGCAGGGCTAGCTAATACTGGATTAGTTAGCACTGCCGAGCAGCTTTAGTAAGCTGCTCCAAAGGCTGCTTCAAGTAGGTGCAGTAGTCTGCACCTACTTTGGTCTCACTGGAATGGGCTCATAATTGTTCAAAATTATATATAAATTAAAACACGGTGATGGAATATATCGTGAGGAATCGTGTCCAAGAACCAAAAATTCGAAGACGTGTGACGTCTACCAACCCGCACTGGGCCAGGGTGGTGGATTAGGTACTTTTTACAGCCCACTCCCTCTCACCGAGAGGAGGTCTGTGTCCAGGCGGTGGGAACATTATAAGGCTTAAGGCTCACAACTAGCGCGATTGGTGTCAGTATCAGTTCAGTATCAGTACCAATCTAAAGCGGTCTGTATCCTAGATCTCTTCACCGTGGCCTCACTTCTTCATGGTCTTAAAACGCTACCGCTTCTTTCGAATTCCCAGTAGTGTTATCGGAGGCGTCGGCGGGCCAACTTCAATCACTTTGCCCCAGCAGCCGGCCCCGGGGGAGAGGTGAAACGAAATGCTTGTCCAGCACGTGATCAGGGATCCCGATCGACCCAATGAATACTTCTTACTACTAATGTCAAATACGTATTTAATACCGGTTATGTTGACAATGTAGGTAGGCAAGTGCAAATAAGAAGCAGGTGAATGGTAAGCGTACAAGACGATGGACTGGACACCTACATTAATTAATTAATTACAGTGGCCTGTAAATGTTAGTTGACATTTTTCTACTTCAGCTGTGATGGCACATTATAAAACTAATCAGGAATCTGAGGGAGTAAATATTCGAAGACATGTGACATCTACCAACTCACACTAGGTCCGCGTGGTAGATTATAGCCCACTACCTCTCAAAGTGAGGGGGTCTGTGTCCCAGCAGTAGGAACATTATAGGCTGATTAGGCTTATGCTTATGCTAGGGAGTAAGCGATCGTATCAAAAGTAAAAACCACCTAAAAATCTCGATTTGTCTATAGTTGTTGCGGTCGATCAGCGGCCTATTACTCGGTTACTAGCCATAACTTCTCAGTGGAAAGCAGGTTACATCATCCCAAAGACGTTTGCTAAGTTTCCGAATAAAAAAAACAAATGTCTAAACTATCAGCTTAATTTCCAGGGGAAATCGAACTTTTTCAGTGGACGGCCAATAAACAGTACCTAAGCTTTGCAGACAGTTTATTTAATTCCAGACTGGAAAATTTCCGTTTCTGTCTTTACGCGTCATTCCGTTCGCTGAAATGTGTCAATTTCCTGTGTCTACTGCCGCGGGAAATACGCCGACGCGCAAAAATTACCGGGAACCCGCCAATTTGGGCACTTGTCCCACCGACGACGATTAGCGAAAAGCAGTGGTGAACCAGTGGTGACCCAGTGGTGATCCAGTGGTGACGAACGTGACTTACGAGTTGTAGGTCATAGGTTAGGACCCTGACAGGTGCTTTACTTTGTGTAAATTGTTTCATCACCACTGCTCTCAAAACGGTGAAGGAAAACATCGTGAGGAAACCGGCAACCTAGAATCAAAAATTCAAAGACATGTGACATCCATCAACCCGCACTGGGTTCGCTTGGTGGATTACGTTTTTCGACATTGTCCCGGCTGTGGGCACATTATAGGCTGATTATGCTATGCTAAGGGTAGAACTAGTAACCAGAAACGAGTTGCCGAGCAACGAGCAGCGAGTGTGCAGTTCGGATGGTTTTGTCACCGGGCTATGAACGAATGCGCTAGTGTGACGAGTAGAAAGACTGTCCCGTCACTTGCTGGTATGAGGATGTACCAAACAAGTGTTCTGCCCGCACTCGAGTATTCTCTTTGATAAGAGCTATCGCATTGCGATGTCGCTACGACAAGCTAGTGAAGAAAGAGTTCTCGCCGACAGTGTGAACATTCAGCAATGAACTATTAATACAATGTATCTCTTGTACTGTTAAGGAACCTACATCTATTGTACGTTTCTTGAGCGACAAAATAGTCTCTTTCTCGTCGGCGGTGGGACTGGTGCCTTCAAATTGCATTCCAAGGTGACAAAATTCTTTTTAGCCCCCGACGGAAACAGAGGGGTGTTATAAATTTAACTTGTCTGTCTGCGCCATCGTAGCTCCCAAATGGTTGTATTAATTTTTTTGTTGTTTTTTTTTTTTGAGAGTTGACTTGATCGTGAGTGTTCTTAGCTATAATTCAAGAAAATCTGTTCAGTCGTTTGAAGGTTATAGACCTATATAAATATAGACCTTTTCAAGTTGATGAATTGATGTGAGCATCTTCCACAGGTCTGATTGAGTCGAAAATTTCTAATGTATTTCGTTACTTCAATGATATTAGAAGATCACAGTAACCTTGAACTACTGCTGCTGCATCGCCTGAAATTTAAAGGATATTCAATTACTCCCTTAACTTACAGCAGAGGTACCTACTGTGTTTGGGCTACTTGGAATGGTCTCAATGAATAGATTATAGATAGATGGTGATCAGGGGCTGATGATGGAGTAGGAAAGATAAATGGGAGGGCCGGACAAAATGGTCCCCACGACCAATAACAATAATAATAAAATATTTAAAAAAAAACAATAATAAACATACAGGTTGACAGGGAAACTGACTGTTTCATCGGCACCTTTAAACATTTATGAAACTTTTGTACCTTGTTGCATAGCTGATTAAATGAAGATGTCTTCCCCGTAATTTGTACACTTAATGTTGTAGTAAAATTTTGAGATAACTGGTGTCAAAGTTCGTGTACGTAGTTGATTTTTGAAAATAGTTAATAAACTTCTTACTTTAACTTATAACTGTTTGATATTTTAGAAAATTTGGTTACATCAATAGGTGTGTAAAGTATTAGGTAGCCAATAGAATAGCTGTAAAAGCCACTCAATTAGAGAATTTAGAGATAAATGATATTTAGTGACGATTTCCGGGAAATTTTCAAAAAAACATGAAAATCGGTTATACTATGATTCCATTAATTTTTGCCTACGCTTTATGGGGTGCTTAATTGTTGCAAATGGGTCACACTATCACGCTCTGGAAGGAACACGTCGATTTTCCCTGTCACCCTGTATATGTACTAAACTTCTGGTACGATAACCAACACAACTAGGTGAGGTGGGCAGGCTCATACTTAGATGTGTACAGGTTATAGTACGGGGGTCTGACCTCGCCCAAGTTGTTTAACGTCTATGTGAATAAGCTGATCGAGGAACTCAGCAGCACTGGCATGCGGAGGCGATCGATGGTGAGTCCTTCAACAACATCAGTTATGCTGACGATATGGTGCTGCTGAGTCCGTCGATCAGTGCTCTTAGGAAGCTGTTAAGTATATGTGAGTGCTATGCTGGAGCTCATGGACTAAGGTATAATGCCAAGAAAAGCGAGCTGTTAGTTTTTAGGGCTCAAAACAAGACTTATGAAGTGGTACCACCAGTCTCGCTATGTGGTGCCACTCTAAACAGAGTCAAACAGTTCAGTACCTTGGTCACTGGGTTACAGAGGATGGCACTGATAACTGTGATATTGAGAGGGAGCGTAGGGCATTGGCCGTAAGATGCAACATGCTGGCCCACAGATATTTTGCAAAGTGCGACAGCAATGTCAAGATAGCTCTGTTTAGGGCTTATTGCCAGACCTTTTATACATGCAGTCTGTGGACCAGATACACGCAGAAAACGTTTAATGCCCTGCGTGTGCAATACAACAATGCTTTTAGCATATTGCTGGCGCTACCTCGTTTCTGTAGTGCATCAGGGATCTTCGCAGCAGCGCGTAAAGATGACTTCTTTGCGATTATTCGTAAAAGATCCGCTTCGCTGCTGCGTCGGATGCGGGGTGGCGACAACAGTCTCCTGAGCGTTGTTGCAAGTAAGACTGAAGGCCGCATTATGGGGCACCTGTGCAGTGCATGTACTGTTGCCAGGTGTAGCCGTGAGGTGGCGAAATTAAGTATTATTAGTTGTGTGTTAAAGTCTATTATACTAACATAGGATAAGGAATACTAACAAATTTATGGGTTCTACCTGAATGAAAGATAAATAAATAAATAAAATAATATATGTCATCATTACTATGGCGGTTAATTTCAAATCGCTTTGAGAAAAATGTATGTATATGTTCCATAGGACGTACCTGATGGACGGTTGCTAACGGAATACTTGAATAGTAAATCACTTATAATAAACTAAGACCTAGTTTTAATATTCGCAAATGTGTGCATTCTGATGACAACAAAATATATGGTACCATCGGGTCATATGATAGACCTGGACACTAGATAACGGAACTCTTGAATAACTGCAAATTCCTAATAGTAACTGATAGCCACGCTATCCAATTAGCACCAAAATCTGTAAAGATATTCGTAAGAGGATAATAAATAAATAAATGTACCCCATGCCAGCCTGTTTCTTGCCACAGCAGGGCAAAAGACATACAGAGAAGGCAGAAGCATGCTCAAGGCGGATTGGTGACTTCAGAATTACCTATACAATATATTAGGGGTTCATCATCATCTTCCTGCCCTCATCCCATGCTACTTGGGGTCGGCGCAACACGTTATCTTCTTCCTTTCTCCCATGTCAACCGTCACGCTATCATTCACTCCCTTCTCTTTCATATTATTCCTCACACAATCCATCCATATTTTCTTCGGCCTTCCTCTCCCTCTCCATCCATCGACCTATATATTCATCACTCTTTTAGTCACATGCGTTCCGTCCCTTCTCATCACATGCCCATACCAAGCCAAACGATTTCCTTTCAACTTTTCTGTCACTGGCGCTACTTTTAAACTTCCCCTTATATACTCATTTCTTACTTTATCCATTCTCGTCACTCCACACATCTATCTCAACATTCTCATCTCCGCTGCATGCAATCTTTTTTCATCCGTCTTCTTCACAGCCCAGCATTCAGATCCATAAAGTACGACAGGCCTTATCACGGACTTATAAATTTTCCCCTTTAACTTGAGGGGCATCCGTGGGTCGCAAGTTGTTCCTGTGACCTGTCGCCATTTCATCCATCTTGAGTTGATCCGGTGCGTTACGTCTCGGTCTACTTCGCCATCTCCTTGGACAAGTGACCCAAGGTACCGAAAGTCTCCGAGGCCATGTCCTTTCATGGGCCCCGGTACGGGCCACCTTCGGGATCTCAACTGATGGTAGGAGGGGTTCACATCGGCGTCGAGACAACGATGAGATACCTGGGTCTCGTCCTCGACAGACGGTGGAACTTCGTCGAACATTTCCGACGTTTGGCCCCCAAACTGGAACGGACCGGGGCCGCCTTAAAGCGGCTCCTACCCAACCTGAGGGGGCCAAACGCCTCCTGCCGGAGGCTTTACGCGGGGGTCGTGCGGTCCATGGCCCTTTATGGGGCCCCGGTGTGGGCGCGTTCACTGCGGCTTCGAGCCGCACACTATCTGAACGCGCCCCAAAAGGTGGTAGCCGTAAGGCTTATCCGGGGGTACCGCACGATCTCAGGCGAGGCAGCAGGCCTTCTTGCCGGACTGCCGCCATGGGATCTGGAGGCGATAGTCCTCGCGCGCCTGTATGATTGGCACGCGGAGGCACTACGTCGGGGGGAAACTCCGCACCCGCGGCAAATCGCGGCGGAGCGGACGGACCTCCGGCGCGGTCTCATGGTGGAATGGAAGGCGCGACTATCGCAACCCAGCGCACGGCACGCCACGATAGCGGCGGTAAGTCCCCTCTTTGAGGAGTGGCTAGAGAGGCGTCACGGCGTTCTCACCTACCGCCTGACGCAGGTCCTCTCCGGACACGGATATTTCGGGAGGTTCCTGCACATAATCAGGCGGGAGGAGACGCCCGGATGTCATCACTGCGAGGATCGCCCAGAGGACACGGTGGAGCATACGGTGGAGGCCGCTCTCGGCCACCAGCACCATGTCATCGGCGAACAGCATACACCAGGGAGCCTCCTCTTGGATGTCCGATGTAAGAGCATCCATTATTAGCAAAAAGATGTACGGACTGAGTGTTGAGCCCTGGTGCAAGCCGACAGCCACATCGAAGCTGCCAGTAGTGCCCACTGTAGACCGGACTTGGGTACTACATCGACTGTACATCGCTCTAATCAACTGCACATACTTCCCTGGCACGCCTTTCTTCTTCAGCGCCCACCACAAAACTTCACGAGGCACTCTGTCGTAAGCCTTTTCGAGGTCAACAAATACCATGTGCAAGTTCTTATGCGCACTTCTGTATTTCTCGCACAGCTGGCGGATAGCAAAGATGGCATTTGTTATTACTCGACCAGGCATAAAACCGAATTGGTTTTGCGAAATTTCACTCTCTTCTCTCAGTCGCCTTTCAATAACTTTCTCCCAAGCCTTCATACTATGTGACATTAGCTTTATTCCTCTATAGTTGTTGCACTCCAGCACATCACCTTTGTTTTTAAAGATGGGCACCAGCGAACTGTTACACCATTCGTCAGGGATGGTTTCTTCCAGCAACAACTTATTGAAGAATAAAGCTAACCATGTCCATCCATCTTTCCGTAATATCTTCCATACTTCAACTGGTATTCCATCCGGACCTAATGCTTTACCATTCTTCATCCCATTTACTGCTATTCTCACTTCATCCATACTAATCCTTCTCACTGTATGAAATTGCCGATTTGTACTGAAAAATTGAAATTCGTTTTTTTATTTTTATTTAACATATTTATTTAATCAAAATAATTACCAATGTTATCTATAGATTGCTGCCATCTAATAGGAAGGTCATTTATGCATTTGCGATAGAACTCTCGTGATCTAGATTCGACAAACTGTGTGAAAGCATTTTGTACTGCCTCCTGAGAAGAAAACTTTTTATCACGTAGAAAATTGTCCAAATCACGAAAAAAATGGTAGTCCGTTGGAGCAAGGTGTGGCGAATGCGGAGGGTGAAGAATGGTTTCTTATTTGCTGTTCTTGTAGAGTTAAAACGGTTTCTCGTGCTGTATGAGGTCTCGCGTTATCATGGAGCAATAATGGTGAAGATCGATTCATGAGTCGGGGCAGTTTCACTGCTAGTTTTGCTATCATTGTTCGGAGTTCGGCACAGTAGACATGTGCCGTTATTGCTTGACCAGATCGGAGAAAGCTATAGTGAATAACACCACGCTGAGACCACCAAACAGTTACCATTACCTTTTTATTGGTAAGTTGCTTTAGGACACTGTTGCGGCGTTTGACCTGGGGTCAGTCATTGCATTTTTCGCTTACGGTTATCGTAAACAATCCACTTTTCATCACATGTTACAATTCGATCCAATATTCCTTCATTTCTGTATCGATTCAACAAGGCAACACAAGTTTCAACACGCGTTTCTTTCTGCAGATCAGTCAAATCATGAGGCACCCATTTCTCATATTTTTTTATTTTATAGTTTTGACGCAAATGAGTCACTATTGTTGGTAAGGTAACGTTAAACCATGCCGCTAATTTCTGGGTAGTTTGGCTCGGATCGGCTTCCAACATCTCTTTCAATTCATTGTTATTCACCTGTGTAGGCGGTCTTCCACGTGGTTTGTTCTTCAAATCAAAGTTTCCATCACGAAAGCGTTTAAACCAAAATCGCACGCTGCGTTCATTAGCAGTCCCCTCTCCAAACGCAACATTGATATTGCGATTTGTTTCTGCCGCGTTAGTTCCGCGTCGGAACTCGTATTCAAAATTAACTCGAATTTTCGAAGTATCCATCTTTATTGTCTAAGCTGAATAAAAAAAACAACTGAAAGTCGATAATCGAATGATGCACATTTTTTAAAAGAAGAACTTCATATGTACCATGTGAAAAAAGTTTCACTCAAAAATATCAAACCATGAAGGTTTTATGTCCATTCGAAGTACCTATTACAATGAAACGGCAATTTCAAACTTTAACCCGTATTATTGTAAGTATATATCCGGTTCATCAGGTTAAATTGGAAGCCGACTCCAACAACTAGGCAGGCCAAAAAACTAGGCAGGTTGTAATAATTTATTCCTCATGATGTTTTCCTTCACCGATGTCAGTGAGTGCTGTCTAAACTTAGAAATTAGGTAGGTACCTACACAGAAAAACCACACGCCCATCGTGTGGTACCTATAGCAAATGAAAGCTAGATAAAGCACGGCCTCAAAAATATATAGCACTGTTTTTTGGTTTTATATATCTAGGTAAGTTTATTTTTAAACATTTTTCGAAACTCATTAAAAATTAAAATTCTGAAAAAAAACATGAATTTGAACGATAAGGTGCAGATCGTATAAAAAATATCAGAATTGCATTATATTTAAAAATATTTAATATAATTTAATTAATTAATATTACTAACCCTCAGTTGATAAGTTATTGTTGTACTAACCATTGGACCAATGTTGTCAAATTAAATAAATAAAATAATAATAATATTGCTTGGTTTTTGCTCTACATCAAAATTAAGGTTTACAAGCTTTGTTTTGCGGTTGGAAAATCAATGTCGTATTTCCTTAAAATTCGTATTGCTTTTTGTACAGAACACTATTATGTATGTAGGCCTTCCTTTTGGCTGGTTTTTATTGTGTATTAAACGAGATAATCAATAAATTCTAAAACAGGTCTAAAACGATACCAGTTATGCCATCTATAAAGTATGTCTGAAACTACTACAAAGAATCATTCATGGCACTGTAGGATACGAACTCCATATGGGTCGTGGTTGCTTCTTGTTGCGTACATCGTTTTATAGATGGCGTTAGCAGTAATATTATTATTGTTGCTTTTGTGTATCATGTCTTTTATTTGCGCTAATTAAGTAACTGCTTAATACACATTAAATTACAGTTAGGTATTGTTCTTCCTGTATGTTACCTATTGCCGTGAAAACGTAATTTTTACATATTGGTGGTAGGTAAGTTCAATACCTTTGACCGACAAAAACGTAAGATTTTAATTAAGGGACTTCTAATACTAAAGTAATGGTTGAGCGTTCCAAAGAAAAGTCATATTTATATTGTTGTACCATATTTCAACCAGGATATTATTGCATAAGCCTCTATTTTTCACTATAGGTACGTCAAAATTAGGGGCGTAGCTACCGCTGTATCAGCCGTATCAACGATACGGACCCCCCTGAGCTACAGGGGCCCACGACGCGACGTGTTTAAGCCAATTTTTTTTTTAAATTATATATTTTTTTAATAATAGCCTGGGTAAAAAAAAAACAGGTTGCACTCCGGGAGTGCCGGCAGAAGTGAAAACTTGAATATTCATGTTGTGCATTTTTGATATTTTGGAATGCGGTCTACTCTCCCTCCGTCTTACGAATTTTCGATCAGGTCACGTGTCCTGACGCGAGCTTAACATTTTTACCCATCACAAAAAAGCGCACAACGCCGCTAAAGAAGTTTTTACTTCAAAAATAATAATTATATTTAGTCCATCAGTTAGATTATCGAACAATAATGGACACGTATTTTTTCTTTTGTCAATCAAACAAAAAATTAAGTACAAAGATAAAGCGCGTTAAAATTTGGGAGTGGGGGGTCGTGACGTCACTTGCTTGCAAAAGTGTCGCAAGCAAGTGACGTCACGCGGAACTTTAACGGACGATATCTTCATTTTTTAAAATATAATTGACAAAAGAAAAAATACGGGTTCAATATTTTTTTAACTATAATCTATCATAATCTAACTGACGGACTAATTAGATTTTTTTAGGAAAATAGCCTATTAAAACTTATTTCAATTTAAACCAGAAATCCTTATTTATTTATTTAAATATCTATGTACAAACATATAGTATAAACCGAGAATAAACAGAAAAATAACAGAAAAATAAAGGTGATATATAATTAGCATGTTCCCACTGTTGGGACACATGCCTCTCTGTGAGAGGGAGTGAGCCGTAATCCACCTCACATTTTTTATTCTAGGACATGCCGGTTTCCACACGTTGTTCTCCTTCACCGTTTTGAGAACAGTGGCGACAAAATTATTCACACAAAGTCAAGCGCCTGCCTGGGTACGAACCTGCGACCAACAACTATGTAGTAAGTCGCGAACATTACGACTGGGCCACCACTGCTCGCTTCACCACTACAGTCGGGTAAAAAGGGCCTCCAAAAAATTGGATACAGGGCCCCTTTAGGATGAGCTACGCCACTGGTCAAAATGTCAATTCATATTGCTCAAAACTTGTTCAGTTAGAATGGTGATTCTGGTACCACTGTCAAGAGTTGATAATGCATTATCAGGACCTACAGAGAAACAACATAAATATTGGCCGAGCTAGAAATTAAAAGATCTCAACCAAAGATAGCTTTCCTCATAGGGAACATAATGAAACTAAAAAGTCCAGAGCCGAGCAGATACCTACAATAGCTACAGTAGTCCTCAGACACCGAAAGAAAATCTGGAGCAAATAGCAAGTAAGTTTAAGATATCGTCTCATATCTGCCTTAAGAACTGAAAAACATCACATACCTACGGCGGAAGTTTACTTCATAAGGAATGGAATGAGCCTACTATCAATAAGTCCACCGCCGAGCAAATAAAATGGCTATGGCAGTATCGGAAACCGTACGATTTTATACAAATGCCTTATGTACCTAAATAAATGAGATTTCGCCTCATATCAGCTATCATCATAAAACAACAAAACCTATTACAAAATACAAGATTGATATAATAATCTTAACATGATATAATATCTAGACGTGAAGACCTGTAATTGGCTGTCAGATTATCATACTGTTATTTATCACTAAATTGTATTCAGCTGTAAGTCTTCCAAAGTCCTTAAATAAATAAATACATCTTGTTCACGAACTTCAACAGCAAAACACCAAGCCTGCTAATGTATCATCAATAGCAAAACACCAAGCCTGCTAATGTATCATCAACAGCAAAACACCAAGCCTGCTAATGTATCATCATCAGCTAAAGAAACACCAAGCCTGCTAATGTATCATCATCAGCTAAAGAAACACCAAGCCTGCTAATGTATCATCAACAGCAAAACACCAAGCCTGCTAATGTATCATCAACAGCAAAACACCGAGCCTGCTAATGTATCATCATCAGCTAAAGAAACACCAAGCCTGCTAATGTATCATCATCAGCTAAAGAAACACCAAGCCTGCTAATGTATCATCATCAGCTAAAGAAACACCAAGCCTGCTAATGTATCATCATCAGCTAAAGAAACACCAAGCCTGCTAATGTATCATCAACAGCAAAACACCAAGCCTGCTAATGTATCATCATCAGCTAAAGCTTGGTAGGTATTTCGTAATGTACCTTGACGTCATTATATATTGTTAAGGCGTATAATAGGCATTATCGAGAATGGGCAGTATTTTCCACATGACTGCCAAATACTGGATTAACAATTAACAATGCAAGCCTATATATATAAAATACGTGTGTATCAATACTCACTATTCAGTAACTTGCATACGCGTTCGCTGTCGTGCGCAAATTCGGGACAACATATCGGTGTTCTTAGACATTTTGAAGGGGACAGACTGAAAAGATTTACTTATAGTGTTTTGTTTCAACATATATTAATGTTATAAAAATGGATAATAAAGGTTTCGTGGTGGATGAGAGTTTGGCAATGACAAGTGACGTGAGAACAGAAGATGAGGCGGGCTGCGTGGCCGTGTATAGAAGTGGACGCGGGACCGACGACCAGCTGTGTCCTTGCAGCGGGTATTGTGGCGCCGTCATACCTGCTTATGGTTTGTGAGTAAACACAATGATAAGTTTATTTAACACCCGGTTTCTGAAATGCACCAAAAATAATTCAGGAAGAGACGACGTAGCGGCGGCGTCATTTGGAAGGATCAGCCATGATCAGCGTGGTTATTGCGTAACACACTTTTTTTGTTATTACTAAAAGCCTGTGTTGTCCCACGGTCTACCGCGAATGTGGGCCAATCCTGTAATAGTGAGTTCGGCTCATCCCGACATCTCTTTCTAAGCCTGCCGCGTAGTCGTTTCCTGTTATTTGGGATCCACTGAGTGGTCGTTTTTGCGTATTATTGTTCCAACATACGACAGATGTGGCCAGCCCACTTCCACTTTAGTCCAGCAGCTACGCGGCCAGGTCGTATTTGTGTTTTGGAACGAAATATAGAGTTCCTAATGCGGTCTGTGAGATTGACTGGCGTAACGGTGTAACACACTTACCTCTTCAGCCAACGTAGCCGAACTATCAAAACCATAGTATTGCGTTATTTACGTTGTTGAGCAAACCAATTTTTCAAACCTATGATGCAATGGATTAGGAATATTCTTCCTCCCTCAGTTTGTGATTGAAATGATGTTTCGCAACATCGCATCTCATTAGGCATTAGATAGTAGACGTTATCAAAAGTCTACTATTCAAAAGTCTACTAAAGTCTAGCACGCTTTTAAATCCCATGATACCTGACTAGTGTGATAGGGTGACCGAAATAAACAACAATCACTTGACAGACAGATTTCATTCTGTTCTGTAATGTGTGTTTTAAAAATAAGGTGGCGGCTACACACACAATATAGAAGAATTCAATAGGCTTTCAGAAAACGGGCGTAACATTATGTTTGGGTCAATGGTTTAGCTACCTATACATAGTAGCTGGGCACCGTTATTCAAATAGTTAACTTCGTTAACTACATAAATAAATGTTAAGTTCGTAGGACAATAAAGGGTTAGATTTCGGAAGAGTAATCAATTGTATTTTTATCCGACGACGGCAAAGCAAAAAGGAAGGTTATATATTATGTAGTATATCGTTGCGTTATTAATTTACTTCTAATAAAATGTTGGTATGGGCTATGGAAGTTTAGACAAGACATGAAAAAAAAGAGGGGTGTATCATTAGAGATTGTAATAATTCAACGGACTTATGGAAAGTTCACGGAAGAGTTCGTTAACAATTTTTAAGTTAATTTAAAAGTGAATCCGTTATTCGAAATTGATATTGTGCCTAGCTTTGCTTATAGGCAAAGTGCGCGATAAAGGTGTGTACACGTTGGTTCACGGTAAACCCACATGCAACATACCTACTTACATCTTGATTTTATCGAGTGAATTCCTAGGTAGACTTAGGCACCTTCTGTTGGTATAGTATTTTTATCGCATGAAGCGACACGCGCTTTACTTGTGGTTACCAAGCGTACAAACGCTGTAAATATGTGTGTAAGCGCAGGAACTCTCGGTACCTTGCGAGCTTATAATGGCGAAGTCGGAAGCGTGTGTGTGTTATGTGCTCGCTCCTCGTCTTCACGAACACATTCATAGCGCCTTTTTACACTTGGTTACCACATGTAAAGCGCGTGTCGCTTCGTGAGATAAAAAATAAAAATAATGTAACCAACTACTGAATTAAAAAAACCAATTAGGCTGAAAACTTTCAAAAGACAGACCCCAAAAACATCCACTCTTGGTGGTTTGAGCTAGAAAGAAGAGGTTCAATAAGCACCCGCACAGCGACACGTCTGTCTGACTGGTAACCGTCTCTAGAAGAACATCTTACATACATCTTACAACATGCGCATGAGCGGTATCTAATTATTACAGCCCTCTGGTGGGGTCACGGAGGTCAGTTTGCCATCAGTCGTATAATCGTTTAATCAGGAGAGACACAATTGGTTAGTGGTTAGACTGAAAACACTAAAACAAACGTTAGGGGTGAAAATATTAAACACAACAATTTCACATCCAAAACACTCGTTTTAGAGATTATTTTTCCGTATCCAATATTCGACATCTATCCTCTATCTCTATCATTATTTTGTAACTCCACTCTTTCTCCTTACGGCAAGAAAATGTAAAGCAAGTGTGAAGCTACATCTGGACGCTACTGTAGCGCCGCGCCGCCATGTTTTTGCGGGTTCAGTATAGATGGCGGTAAAAGGCAGTACCAATCGGTAAAGTAATTTCATTTAGCCAAGAAAGATGGCTAAATAGATGTTCTATTATTTGAATAATTATTATTGTAATATCGGTGGATCGTGGTTGGAACAACTTGGAGCTTTGCAACTTCACATCTTTGAAAAGAATCTAGTTTCAAAAAGAATGCCAATTGATTAAATATTATTGCTCTACAGTTGTGAGATTAATTAGGAAAAACAAATACATAAGCAATCAAAACCTTTAAGTGTTATTAGTTTAAATTAAAGGTTATTTTGTTTGTTCTTCGGAATAACAATCTTGTTTTTATTTATGTGTCTCAAAAGTCTATGATCCAGAATAGTATTAATTAACGTACAGTTCAACAAACCAATCTATTATTGTCATTGACATTTGTTGAATTTTGCTGTTTAAATTCATTTCAACAATCAAATCAACAGTTCGATCGCTCTAAAATTAATGTTTGTTTGAATTAAGTAAAATTTTGAATGTTATTAACTTCCTTTGTTTTGTATTGAATACTAACAATGAACAAAAGAGGACCTCGGTCACTAAATCAGTCACTCATTGGGCAACAGTGTACAGGAACGTGTAAAATTACTAATTTAAATTTTTGAACATTCTGCAGAAAGTATTGTAATTTCCCGGGTTGGAAATTGAATAATTGACGTATTAGCATACGCATGCGCTTCCAGTTCGCCGCGAAGTGAGCTACGTCTGCTAGGAAACTGCGCTAAGTGCGACGAGGTTCCAGCCAGACAGCAACTATTCATTTTGCTACAGCGGTGCTGTGTGACCAGTGCGCGACTTACCTGCTTCACGGCCACTACTCGAGAACCCATAAATTATCAGTTAAACGAGCAATATTTTGAAAAGGTAAGTTAACTCGAGGGTTAAAACTTATTTTAATAGTTTATTGTCAAGCCACTACATACTTTTCGCAACTCAGCTGTTCACGTAACTAGGCAATAAAGTTTTCAGCAAACTATTAAGTTTTAAATTTACGAAAGTGCAACTGTTCAAATTATTCTAATTTGCATTTTGTCACTGGCAGCAAGCTTTTGCTACAGGCATGATATTATTATTTGCTTTGTTAAAACTTTCTTAATTATTTTTTGTTGGTGTTAAGTTGGCATGCATCAACAACGAGGCTTGCTGAATGGTGGTTCTTACATGTGCCAGGATCTAGTGATCCGGTGTACACAAGGGCCCCCTGTAAAAATGAAAAATTCTTTGAAAACCATCCACCATAGAAAGGGATCTAAGAAGAGATTATTTCTATGTTTTGAAAAGTGTGTACCTCAATTAACTAATGCATTGTCGGAGTGAGTACTCTGCCCTTTGCTTGTGCTTCTTACGCTTGCATGTTTAAAGTACCTACTTGTCTAGTTTTATAGTTTTGTGTATTCACATTTACATGTTTAGTTAATTATACACGTACCTAATTATTTCTTATCTTAGAAATACCAATTATTTCTTACTGAAGAAGTAATGTGTACTAGTAGAAAAGTTTGAAATACCTAGTTAGTTAGTAGTATAAAGTTACATTCATATTAGTAGGAACAAATTTAGAACTTTTCAAATATTTTTTAGATTCAGTAAACATTCATCATAACCATACAAAACCAGGCACATATCTAGAAAAAAAAGTTACTAAATCCAAAGGTTTGGTAATTAAAAAAACAATGCCAAAAGGTAGCAAAAAAAATAATAATTTAGGTACTGACCTACTTTGGAGGTTGAGTTTTAAAAGACAAAGCTTTTTTGTTTTCAAAACAATTATTTATTTAATAGTATCCTCTAATTTGGCACATTGTTTCCAACCAACTAATATTGTCCAGGGTAGGTAATTGTTTGTAAATTACAAAAAAAATATTACCTAATTTTTTTAACTAAGAGTGAATAGGTTACTAGTTATTTTACTAGATTTCCTTTGTCTCTTCAATAATCCAACATTCGCTACCAGCAACAAAAAAAATCTAAATAAAAATGTTTAAAACAGCTTATTAATCTTTTTGCAAAAACAAATTTTTGTCATTCCTTGAAGGCACACGTTGCCGCGGATAGTTACCGGTTTACGTTATCAAGTCTACCGGCGACCTTGGGTGCCAACGATTGGGTCCGCAGCGGACCCCGCCGGCCATTATCTGAGACCTTCCTGTTACATTGGTTACTACTTTCGATTTTTCCACTCTAAAATGGACTCCTTGACTTGATAATTAGAACGACGCCAAACCGAATAGATAGGTTTCTGTAGTATCAGATAAGTCTTTGACCTATATATTAAGGTCTAATGCGTAACATTAATACCTCTTTAAAATATTATTTCATGTAACTTTACTGAAAAGCCGCGTCGTCATAATTAAAATGTTAATTAAAGCATTCATTCATCATCATCGACAGCCCGAATTCACCCACTGCTGGGTACAGGCCTCTCGTTGCTTGTGCTAATACCCACACTCCTGTCCAGCCTCATCCAGGTTTTACCCGCGATGGTAACAATATCGTCTACCTATCTCGCCGCCGGACGACCAAGTCTTCTTATTCCAGTCTTTGGACGACCCTCGGTCACAGCGTTACTCCACTTGTCGCCACCGCACAGTGCTAGGTGTTCAGCCCAACTGCATTTGAGTTCCATAACTCGATTTCCAATATACAGCTGACTTATGTGCGTCTTCGGATTTCGAAATTTGGTGCTCGGTCTACTAGATTTATGACAAGCATGGAGCGCTCCACCAACAGCACTTTGTGCAAGTCTCAGCCATAAGCGTTCACGTCTCAGCACCGTACGTCATGGTGGGCAGAACACACTGGTTATACACGCGTAACTTTTAAGTAACATTGTAGAATTTTGTTCGATTTCAGAATGTCATCCCAAAGCTTTATTCTTCTCGATATCTCCGTTTGTTGATGCTCTTTGCCCAATGAAAGAATATGGCCAAGTAAGACATACAGGTCAACCATCTCCAACTTTTTATTTCCGACTTTGACAGAAAGATTTGAATTAAGTACTAAAGATGATTACCATAATATGTGTCGCACATTCATCCTAAGTCCTATTTAAAAAAAATAATAATAAAGGTCTGAAAGTATCTTCTGTAGATCATTGAAGTTTCGCATAATTGATGTTAACACCGTAATAGTCCAAATCTAATCTTTTCACGATACATCTATATGCATATTTATATACATGCGGATCTGCAGAGTAGCCTAGACGTACCGGTACCCGCAGCATTAATTACTCGGACTAAACCAAACTACATATATACTGAAGTAGGTACCAATTGCCAAATTACATGCGCGTACCGCATCGGATTTTGTCGGATGCCTCGCTAAACGCGAACAGCGGGCTTAAAATCTGCATTCGACAGTTACTATCGAAACATAATTTGTACGAAATTAGTTACATTAAATGGCATCAAATTAAAGCTAATTGTGTTATTAGGTATTTCAGAATTAGTCTAATACCTAAAATTGTAACCACAATTGTAATTAATTCGCATTCAAGTCGTGTATAAGGAGGATACAATTGAAGTGGGCAATCAACAGATAATACAAAACTACGATGAACTTAATAACCCTTCTTCATAATATCATGTTTGCCAGTGGTTTTTTAACTTATTTCTCCTGATATGTGCCTGTACCAGACAACAACACTTCATGGACCATTATACAGTATGCTACATACCCTGCACTATTTCAGAGAAAACTTTGAAGGACGAGCAACCCCTCTAATGAAGATGCCTATCAGTGCTGAAGAGACTTCCCTTCTCGGGTAAGTAAAACTCACTCATTATTCATAACATTAAATGTAGAGAAATCGTTTTATACTTTCGTATAAAAAAAAAACATCATGTACGTATAGAAAAATATTTTGTATTGTCTTCCTTTTAGGTATTATAATAACAATGTCTCACGTATGTAGTGGCAACAATGTAATTTTCTTTCCATTAAAAATACAAAGGATAATGATGTTTGAATTCAAAGTAAGTATTTAGCGAGGCCTGTAAAGATCGGGTGGAAACTGCGATGGTATTTTTTTTAACCTTTTCGCAGAACACAGAAAACTCGTTTTATTTTATTCAATTATATTTTCGATATTAATATTATTATGTAAACCACATCTTTCCCTCACTCACACCCACACATACTCACACACACACGGCCTGTTGCGCAATGCCCAGCGAGTTTGCTAGATATAAAACGGACGACCAACCGGCGGGCGTAACTTCCGTTATTCATGAGAAGCCAGGACAACAATCACACGACCATTTTACTGAACTTTACTGAACCTGAGCTTATTCGAGCTAGTTCTAATACCTAAATTTAAAAACCGCATCCAGCCTTTATTCAAATAAATAAACGATTTTTTCATTATTATATTTTAAAAATGTCGTAGACATATCTCGGGACCCTCGGGTCCCGGACTTTTCGCAGACAATTTTAAATGATGAGGAGGCACCAACCGACGATTATCACTGTATGCACTATGCAAGTGCACCCAAGGACAACCCCCGGTTGGTGCAGGACTATTGCAGATCGTGGTAACATATTGGGCTATGGGTTTGGGTGGCTATAATGAATTGGTTAACTTGAACTATGGAAGAACTATGTCCCCTGCCTGACCAATGTTACACATATAATATTCACGGATAAAATTATTATTCACTGTGGTTCGCTGCATTCCCCATAATAAGTATGCTGTAAGCTGACTGTCCAAAACGCTAGGTTATTTATTGGCTCGCATAGATTTACAACGTCTGGCGTTCTTTAAACTCCTGCTTTGGGCCAAGTCAATATTTGCTTGTATATAGAAGTATCATTCTCCTATGCAAGCAAACCAAGGCATCCTATTTCCGTGACTTAACTGAGGGCTCATGGGATTACAGACCAATCACAGTTCGATGCCGTCCGACCTTACATAAAAATAAATGCATTATAAATGTCTAACACTCTTTTAAAAGGAACACAATATATTGCGTCTTAATTAAATTAATGCAATTCTTCGGTTGTAAAATAGTCCATTACATTTTGTACTTACCGTAAAAGCCGATTCCTACAATGAAAGTCTGTCCACGTATCACGTTGCATTTAAACAACTTTCAGCTTTGTTGTGAATCTATTACAGTTCGATTTGAAGCAAAGTTTTCTTCCCATCTAGTTACAACGCAAATTGCGTTATTTCAAAACCCGACGGCTTTTGAAATAACGCTTTAAAAATACATATTGACTGGCTGTAATGAACTCTGTCATGCGGCATGTTGATCGGTTAGTAGTCGCTAATCGTATTAAGAGTTCGTTTACATATGTTAACTCGTATGCAACACTACATTATTTGAAAGTGGTTAATGAGTTCATTAATAAGTACAGCCTGCTAATTCTCTAAAAATCTCACCGTGAAAACTTAGCTGAAGTGAGCTGTCAATCCCTAACATTAGGTGGAAAATGTCAGCTCACTTCATGGTCTCTCCACCTAAGTTGTCACGGTGAGATTTTTACGGAATAGACCGAAAGGACCTGTAGCGCAGGACAACAGTATATATAATGTACAGTATTATCAGAAGTTTTCTTTTTATTTATAAGCTTTATTTCCCCAAGCGTCTGTCTTAATTAAGGGGAGACCGACACCCTAATTACACTTTCAATCGAGGGTGGGTTTAAAAGGAAATTACTAATCCATTGCTTCATGGGTTTGACAAATTCATCTGCTCAACACCGAAATAACGCATTGAACGTGGCTGAACTGTCAAAATGAAAGGAAATGCGATCTATTGTAAGTTTGTGTGTTACGCAATTACCTCGCAGCCCCTTTGAGGTATCCAATCATTGTTTGTCCAAATCATATTAAAAAACAGTTTGTATCTACAAGGTCAAATTAAATTAGTTAGTCAAATGTGATAGGTATCGATATCTAAACATGATAAAACAGAAAAAAAAATGACTTGGCGATTATTTTACTTTTAGGGTCAATGACCGTAACTCTTGTAGTTACTTGAAATATCAGTTTCAAAATTAAAAAAGATTTTTTTGTGTAGGTATCTAATCTTATCACGACGAAACGAAAAAAATAATGATTTTCTTAACTCATAAGTACTTCAAGTAACTAAAGAAAAAGCGCTCGTTAATAATAAAAACAACTATAATATAATTATTTTTTTTATCATGTTTAGGTTTTGACCTCAACATGATAAAAAAAATAATTAGCGAAACTCCGTAGTTTCGCTAAGTATTTTAATTAGCTAAAATACTTAGCGAAACTACAGAGTTTCGCTAAGTATTTTAATTTTACCCTGTATAATTGATGATTTAAGCAATATTAACGACACCAGCGCGTGACATGCTTCCCTTACTCTTTTAACAAAAAATAAAAACATTTTTCTTTCTCCTTTCAATTATTTCTGAGTTATTTCTGAATATATTTAAACAAGCTTCTGCCCGCGGTTTCGCCGGCGTAGATTCCGGAAATTATCCCACGGGACCGTGGTACCGAGACAATCTTCTATCTCCTAGCAAAATTTTATCGAAATCCGCTCAGTAAAAAGGTACCATACATCAGGCGTAAAAAGGTACCATACAGACAGAGATACTTTCGAATTTGTAATATTAGTATGGATATAACTGTAAGTGAAGCGGGCATTAGGGTTTTTAGCAGTAGGTTAAATGAAAACAGTCCGAAGGGATCAACCCGCCCACCGCTTGCCTAAAACAAGAAAAAGTTACTGACGAACCGTTTAAATAAGATACTAACTAATACTTTCTAGCAGAATAACTGGGAATTAACAGAATAATGTTCTTCCAGTTTTCCTGATTTTAATTTATTACCATCAAAATAAATTGAAAAAATTTTGTACCTTATTTTGATAAAATTTCTCTCGTTTTTATTACACAACACATACTAATTAGAGCCATTTTGCACAAAACAAACTATCGTAACTCGTTTGCTGTACCCGAAACTGGATTCCTTTTATTTACAAATGAATAGCATTTCGCAAAATATTGCTAAGTTTTCTCTTAATGAGAATTACGGGTATAAAGTGAACCTGACAATGGTCCCAGCCACCGACCACGCTGTTCTTTGTTCCTGGCCCTTAATGGAAAATTCTTGTTGTTAATCTCGGTGACGCATTTGACAGAATTCATTTATGAATTCAGGTATTTTATTCAGTAATAAAATAAGTCAAACACTTATTCATAGTGACAGTTCACTATTAATAAGCGTTTGACTTATTTTTACAGTAATATAACTTTTCACAACAGATGAAATACGCGATGAAATATTGGATAAAAATCCCAATGGTATACAAATAATTCAGGCCATTCCTCGTAATTTAACGGTCGGCGGACTGACTGAAATGTGGTCCATCAGTCTGCTGAAAATATCTTTTTAGGGACAACGAAGAGATTGCGATCGAGTCAGTGGCGCTCCAATTAGGGTTGCCAACTCTTTTTCAGTAAAAAATAGTAGTTTTTAAATAATTACCCATAAAATATAGTAGATAGCGAAAAAAATAAAAAAAATATAGTAGGTTTTAAAATACTTTATTTCTTAAAAGAATATGTTTTGCTACTTTGAGCCTTCATAGCTATTAGTGCAATTTAAATGACTAAATACCATTAACTCAGCTCAGCTTTAATTAATTTTATACTGGCCCTATTGCGCTCATCGCCATTTATCATTCATTTCGGAAAATATACGCTCTGTATAGGCGGATGTAGCCGGACTTAATATTATTTTTTAAATATATCATATAATATGCATTACTCAAAACTTGTTGCCATATTTCAACAGTACTTTTTGAAAAAAAAAAAATTCATCAGAAAGAAGAATATCTAGAATTTTATTCATCTGATTTATTCCAATAAATAAATCATTAAGTAAGTAGCTATTTCCAAAACACAATCTCAGAGGATAGGCGCGAAATTAAAAATCTGTCAAACTCAAAATGACATATCAGAATCGTTCAGAAACAGATATTATTGCTTAGTGGGTTTTATCCCTAATAATATAGTAGTTTCGCCTACTAAATACTTTTTGCAGAAATATAGTAGTCGGGCCTCTAATACTATATTATATAGTAGGGTTGGCAACCCTAGCTCCAATCCATAGGCTTATTCATAGCCGCTCATATATCTACACCTTGCTTGACAGATTTCTTGCACTATTTTCTTTTGAATTTTTACGGACAACCAAAGTTCGCTTCGGGTTGTTTATCGTCTGCTTTACTTTGTCAATACTTCTTTAAATCAAGTATATAAAAAGCCTTTATGCACCATAAGTAGTAATAATAATAATAGCCACCCGACCGATTTCGATCACGGTGGCTAATCTCAACGGAGATTAGCAGCCAGGTACGCAGGAGATATTATAGTGCACAAGTTTGTGCGCCAACACAGGTGCACTCTCTGCTCCTTTACTCTCATAGTCCTATGAGACGGCAATCCGACAGGACCGGGGATAGATCAGGCGCCGGACCAACGGCTTTACGTGCTTTCCGAGGTACGGGGGTATTAAACCGCCAACTTCCAAACTCTGGACTGTTACTAAGGAATTCCTAATGGGAAACCCAATAACACTTGGTTCGACCCGGGAATCAAACCCCGGATCCCACGCTCAGCAGTCGCACTTGTAACCACGAGACCAACGGGGCAGTCAATAAGTAGTACCGTAAATAAATAAGAAGGTCCAATAATAAATTTAAGTCGTTTACGTTTAGTTACTAAGAAACACATTAGGCAATGAAAAAAAAGATCTTGTTAGAGACTGTTTAAATTCCAAACGTTATTCTGAATTTTAATGAACAGGTTTTGACAGTTCGGGCGTTAGTCATAGTCGACGCGTGCGCATGTAACGTATTCGAATAAAAATATAACATAAACACAACGCAAGGATTTAGAAATAGCAAAAAGTTACATCGACTGCGTGCTAGAATTGGTGTTAAAATTTGGTTTTCAAAAGTATTCATTCTAATAAATTGATAGATACTTAGAGCTCAATAGGAATATTCAAATAAAACTGATAGAAGGAATTTCCTCACGTGTGAAGTGAAAGAAACTTGAAGGTCGCGTCTCAAAGTAATACCACCGTGTGAGTATTTTACTTGTCACATCGCCCTTAACATACACATATTTTTCTTGTGGAAATCTCGGAAACGAAACATTATTATGTACAGATATTATGCGGCGTCGTCCCACCTCAAGAATCATTTAGATCTAGATATGTAGTGAATTATGGTTGAAGTTTTCATTTTCCTTCAGACCTCTCATTTTAACGAACTGTAAATAACTTATTTCCTTATAAAAAATATATCATCATCGTCAGCCTATAGGAGTGCACTGCTGGCCATAAGTCTCTCCTATTGCAGGCCATTCAATTCGAGTTTCGGCAATTCTCAAAAAAAATATAGCAACTACCATCATAATACGCATCTTTCATGGGTAGGTAGAAGTCTTAAAGGTAAGACTTCTTCCATAAGTCCTAACAGCTGTATCTACACGACGATAGGCACATGAATATCCTACGAAATGATTCTGCTTTCAACACGAACTCGTCTCTAGGGAGCGGAAGCTGGATAGGGTTTATATATTTTCAAAGTAAGATCTGCTCTTGATGAAATTGTATACCTCACAAGATGTGCACTGATCTGGGAAGACATGGAAAATGGCAGACCAATATAAGTTATAAATCTACCTATATAGATCTGATGCAACGCCATCAAAAACTCAAACATCCAAAATTTCCAGGACCGAGTAGTTTCGTAACACCGCAGACATGCCTATGTTGGCAATTTAACCTAAATTCGGGTATTCTCGCCTCACCTGAAAATACCATATAGGTTGACAAATATTTTGGTGAGAAGGGCACGTGCACGTGCCACAATTTCCGGGTGGCAATGTTTCCGCAAGATATTCTCGGGTTACTTAGTGCACTCGAATTTGTTAGCACAAGCCTTGTTACTGGCTGCATTATGGCGTTAAATACTTAGTTATCTGGTTTTATTATATCATTCAGAAGAGGTCGGCTAAGAATGACACTGCCTGGTAACAGTCACTCTAGCAGAGCATCGCATCGATGGTTGCATGGCAAAGATCTCTGATTACAAAGATGAACTGCTATATTCCGGCAAAATCCTGCTGCCAAAGAACTAATACGATGACCACTTCTGGTAAAGGCTATCCTGCGTCGTCAGTCTTATTAAATATTTAAACTAAAGCTCCCATGTTAATTAAAGAATTGAAGATGTCATCCCCTTGTATGTAGTATCCCCTAATTAACTTACAGAACAAATACAAATCGTGAATTGGAGCCGTCTAAAGTAAAACAAGCGTGAATGCGTCATGTTCTAGAATGAAAGCTGCTAAGTTAAATCTAACCAGGCTGAGCTAAACAGATTGGTCTGAGATGCCTTGGCATACACAAAACAAACTTAAACCTCCTTTTCTACACTTGTATCTTCTTTTTACATTTATTCTTAAATTATGTATAAGATCTTCTTTTTTTTTATAAGATCTTCATTCAAAACATCTTTGTCTTGCTTCTTTTTAAATGTTTCCCGTCACCATATTATATTTCCTGTGAAGTTTTTTTATACATGGTAACTCGATTTTGAAAGCTTTCTATAAAATACTATAACTAAATGAATATGATAACGCAGGTAGAACTCTCATCGATGAAGAATTTGACACATATCAATTCACAGTCGTTAAATGTCACTAACATGCCTAACAGTTGAACAGCCATAAATGATCCAATTTTCGAAATTCAATAGGCTACCATAGTTTTTAACTTTTCTTTGCTCTGGCTACCTCTTTCTTTCGATCCGGATCCGAGAAACGACCCTATTGTTACAGTTTTGCAGTGTACAGTGCCACCGCATTTTTTGATTCTTGAATGGCATTATCAGGCGGGCGCTGTTGGTAAACACTTATGAAATTGTTTTGAAAAAACAAGATGGTGGCGTTAGTTCCGATTTTGGCCACGCGCCATAAGATCCTTGTGCAACTATATGATAAGGCACTTGCGCACTAGATCCGAATTCCATCTGTCCGGCCGTCATTTCTCTAATCGGATGCAGTGCGCTACCGCTGTAACTGTGCTCACTAGGGTCCATGATGATCTACTAGTTTGAAGTTTACTCTTTGTAAAACTTGTGCCTCAAAAGTTTGAAGAAGAAAACTGAAGCAGAAAACTTTAGGTACCTACTTGGTCTTTTATTAATATGAAATCGCCTTTTTGTCCACATGTTTTATAGAGTCCGATGCAATTCTTTTAACCCCTAGTACAAACAACCATACTTAGTTGAACTTTAACAAATTGGATGATCATTCGTCATGCAGTTGAATGCTTGAATGCAAATGTTGATTCTAAGAAATCGACGAATTTAAACTATGTGATTAAAATACCTTTAATAGGCCCTGCACTGCATAATATATCCGCGCCCTTTCATCCTGAACGGTGTTTTTTTATTTGTAGTAAGAACTGCTAAGTACTTCATCGTCCTTTATAAAAGTCGCGCAAACGTTTTAGTTGTCTTCAGAAAAACTTCACTACGAGTCCATCCGTAATTGCTCTAGTTACTGGTTTATATGACTCTTCAGTAAGAGGAGATAAAATAACAGTAGAAGATCGATCGTTAAACTTCGTCATTAAATTTGAGGGTACGCACATTATTCTGGACACTGCTGAATGTTTAAGTCTTGATTTACGGCTTTGCTACATAATTAGTGAAAAAGCGATAAGGTGAGTCGCATTGGTCGTGCCTGGTGTAGTCGTTCTCAAATTGAAAGTGGCGCTGTTGTCCCCGACCTCTCGTCCTGGCTCCTTGCCAAGAAGCCGGGTCGATTCGGTGCCCCCTCGCGCGGGGCGAGGGCATCGCCTGGGTAAGGCTCCAACCGAATCCTATGTCTCGACCTTATTTCCTAACGGATGTTTCTTACTTTCGCTTTTAATGGTGCTTTAAACCCTGACGAAGGTCTCGGAACATAACATAGTTAGGTAGATACTCCTGTACTGTAAGCTATTACATGGAATAACACTCGCGCGAACAAAATCGCAATTTTACTGAGGATTTATCCTTCCCTGACACGTCGTCCCTGAATGTCGTCCTATTTCATAATAACTAGTACGTAGTTCTAGTAGTTTTGATAACACATTTTTAAAATCCTGAAGCCGCCGCGTCCAGTATAGTCGGCGGCGGTGGCGGCGCGTTGACATATTACAAACGGCGCGCGGCGGTGCGTAACTCCAGCGGTTCGAGTATGATTTGATTACATTATTAAGCAAACTTTAAATGGCACTTCAGTGTGTTCTTTGTTCATAATACTGCTTATAACCTACGATACGATATACGGTCGACCAAAATTTTATTTAGTAATTAAAAATTAGTTAATAAAAGATTGCAAGAACAACCTTATTTCGAGGGTAGTCAGAATCTTTGCTTTGTTCGATGACACGTCTTAAAACTTAGGTCGCTGAGACTAAGTAAGTGCCGCCTTAATAGGTTCTTGGCTGGAGTTTGAGCACGGCGATTCCTTGGGCGAAAATTGTACCTGTAGTGACCTACTCTAATAAAACTTAAAATTAAATATAAATTATGTAATTGCTTAAAATTAAAATCAATAATAATTTATATACATATTTACAAAGCAACTTAACAGTATTATATAAAATAAAAAATCCAAATAAAATAGGTATGATAATTTACTTAACAAATATTCAACATACAAACACATATTTTGTATTACTAGATAATTACTTATCAGCTAACCGGCGTAGCTATGACGCGTCTTTTGTTCTAGCGGCCAGCGGGCTCGCTACGTTTACGTCACACGAACCGGTTGCGCTTGCGTGTGCGTGACGGCACTATCGCTGCGTTGCGCTCACGCAAGCGCGGTCCGACGTGTGGACCGCCTCGCCAGTAAGTTCACAAGATCTTATTGCGACCGTTGTCAATTCGAGATCTTCGATAATCGATCAACCCTTCTGGTTGGAGGATCCTCCCTTTTCTATGTAGGATGAGTGAACTTTACACCCTGTTCCTCATACCTCTAAATACCTATATTGCCGCATGTACCGGCCTCCGACGAAATGGTCCTGCAACCAGTGTAAGTGGCACGAATGGAAGTGCTGCGAAAGCAGGAGAAACTGGTGATGTGCGGCCTGTGTCCAGCTCCAGCTGTAGACAGTGATAGGTTCTGTTGACGGAAAACTCGTCGTGTAGCTACAAATCACGGAAGATATGCTACTATCTTGCGTGATTTGTAGCTACACGACGAATATTGTGCTATAGGTACACTTTTTTTTCGGTTGCTCGGTTCTTAATAAAGACTTAATATATTGCTGCTATTCCTTAGGTACCAACTTCCTTTACTTGAATCGAATTAAAAGAGACTGATAACTAGATTGGGGGAATTGTTCTAAAATGCCGTTAGCAACAGTAGATTTCGCTAGGCAGATTAATCATTTCTCGACTTTAAATTGGTTAATTCAATAACTAAGAATGCTGAAAAGTCTTTTTGAGGCCCGAAGTTGTTTAAAGAAGGCGTTGACAGTTTTATAAATTATCAGGAACAAATATTCGGGAATTTAAGGGATCATAGATTAACATTACGTACAGACGCCAGCACATCAGGCTACTACAATCTGTCAAATTGATTTAATAGATTATCAACTTTATCGCTAAAGCACCAGGTTCCAGGTTGATTGGGAAAATTTTACAGTTTCGGGTAGCTTGATCTGCTAGCGTCTGTACCTATAGAAATTAAGACTACGTATGTTGGGTTTATCAAGAAGGATCAGTCAGAATGTGACTCAGGCTGGCTGGACAAATCTTCAAAATAGCTCGCATTTAACTGTCAATAGGGCACTTTATGTGACGGCTAAGCACCCTTATTTCAGAATTTGTAACGCTACAGAATCTTAGATAATCGATGGAAAACGTGTCCAGCCAGCTTTAAAAACCACTTTTCGCTGGTCTCTCAATCTCGGTAACGGAAGTGATTTTGACGACTTTTTGCATATCAACTGGCGTTACATAAATTTGTAACAGGCATCGAGCTAAAACTTTTGTGATACGTACATCGGTTTAGTAGAAAAATGCAAAAATCTGTGTCCAGCCAGCTTGAATTTACGTATAAAACTTCTGGCTGGCACTTCCGAATCTCAATAACGGGAGCGTTTTCGAATATGGTTACTTAACTAACATTTAGTGACGCAATTTGTAACAGTAATAACGTTTGATTTATGTCGTCACATGTAAGGGTTTACGAGAAATCAATAAAAACTTAATGTCCAGCCAGCCTGAGTTCAAGCTGGCTGGACACATATATCTCCGCTGCCTGATGCACTACGGCCTTCGAAATGTGTTCAAAATTTTGTACCAGGGACGATAATGATAACCTGAGTTTGTGACGTTCTCCGTCACAAATTCAGGTTATCATTATCGTCCCTTTGCGTAGTTTCAAAGATATTGATCATTTAAATTTTCCCATACAAACATCCATTAATATTGTGAGGTGACCATAACTTTTACATAAATAAAGGATTTCTTTTTAATCGACTAATCGGCCGGTAGCAGCCACGCCTGCTTTGTATTTGATTTTCCGTGGGAATATAAGGTTTTCCTGCCGTGAAAAGCGTAAGTATGTGTGAATTCAAAATAATAATTGAGAGAGTGGAGTTGATCGTCGTCATTTTCGTCATTTGAAACGCTGTATAAGGACAAATAAATAAATGTAATTTTATTTACAGCAAACATTATTTTTTAATGTTATTACCTTAGAGCATTAGTTATCCTGACACAATATCTACCTATGTACTTACCATGGAAAACACCAATACCTACCTACTAAAAAGAGTAGATATCAGCACGTAAATACTCAATAACATTAAAAAATTCCCCCCCCCCCCCTTCCTCACTTCTACACATTTGTCTTCTATTGATTTAAATACCTACAGTTGTTCGTATTAGTATCACCAATACACGGATTTTCGTCCATTAAAGAAAACACCTTAAAATATACTTAGTCCTACATAAAACCTACAATATTGGTAACCCTACTGCAGTTTTTGTATGGGAAAATTTAAAAGATCAATATCTTTGAAACTACGCAAAGTTTCTCCGTTACAAATTCAGGTTATCATTATCGTCCCCGGTACAAAATTTTGAACACAATTCGAAGGCCGAAGATCATCAGGCAGCGGAGATACATATGTCCAGCCAGCTTGAACTCAGGCTGGCTGGACATTAAATTTTTATTGATTTCTCGTAAGCCCTTACATGTGATGCCTTAATTCAAACGTTATTACTGTTACAAATTGCGTCACTTAATGTTAGTAAAGTAACCATATTCGAAAACGCTCCCGTTATTGAGATTCGGAAGTGCCAGCCAGAAGTTTTATATGTAAATTCAAGCTGGCTGGATACAGATTTTTGCATTTTTCTACTAAACCGTTGTACGTATCACAAAAGTTATAGCTCGATGCCTGTTATAAATTTATGTAACGCTCGTTGATATGCAAAAAGTCGTCAAAATCACTTCCGTTACCGAAATTGAGAGACCAGCGAAAAGTGGTTTTTCAAGCTGGCTGGACACGTTTTCGATCGATTATCTATGATTCTGTAGCGTTACAAATTCTGAAATAAGGGTGTTTAGGCGTCACATAAAGTGCCCTATTGACCTAGTCAAATGCGAGCTATTTTGAAGATTTGTCCAGCCAGCCTGAGTCACATTAGTCAGATGGCTATCGTAGAACAATAAGTTCCAAATTGAAATGTCTGTACTAACCTAATCTTTTTTTTTTTTAACGTGGAGTAATGCTCATGCATTCTGCACTACCACCGGGAGATAGTGAAGTTTTGTGGGACTGTAACCCACAAAAACTCCACGGTGTCCTCCACTGCCGCTTACGTCGCGAACACGGGCACGCGTTAGCACTCATCCGTGAACCCGCCGCGGCTGTCCGTCACGGGACCCTCCTCTGGGGAGTACTCCCCATCACCGGCACACTAGAACACATAGCACCCCGTGACCACCCCAGGGACCAAACCAGCACATGGGCGCCAGACGACCCTATGTCTGGGCACCCTTGGTCCCCCTGCGATGGGTCAGGTCATTGGCCCCGCCGCCTGCCAATTTAAGGCCGCAGTGGATAGGGAGAGTGGCCAATGTCATACCAACACTCCTCCTCCCCTGCGGCCCCACCGCGTCCGCCATCGGACGGTGGCGACCCCGCCAAGGCAGCGGAAGGTAGGGAGAGCGGCGCACCGCAATACCGGCACTCCTCTCCCGCCGCGGCCTCCAACCCTCAGCCGCGATGTCTCCCATACGACATCGCGGCCCGCCTCAGTTGCGATGTCGCCCAAGGGGCTTAGTGGCAAAGCCCTGACGAGCGGCCCCGCTTTGGGTTCCTCTTGGCTTCACCGTGGTTCTCCAAGCCACGGCTTACGAATCCAATTTCAAAGCTCTGCATTCACTTAGCGGGTTTGTGGAGACGTTCAAGAAGGATATTGATAACAATATTTGAACTTCTCGACAAAACTTGAACTTCTAAGAAGTCACTGTTTCTATACTTCCAATGATTGTATAAAGATTCACATAATCATTCTATAAATGATAAAATGAACCTTCGATTTTTCTCGAACTTTTACTCAATAAGTGCCCCTTTAATAAACATGTCATCATAAATATTAAACGTTTTTTTTTCTTCTAGTCGTTTATTTGAGCTTGAATTTGACTCTTTTTTGCGACACTTGTTTATTTCCTGTACAGGAACAGTCACGAACGTCATTAGTCAAAAAAAAAAGCTATTCGGTTCGAAAAGTTTCCTAACATTATTTTTTAAATTTGCTGCTTTTTTTTGGGTGCAAACTCAGCACGAATATCTAATCTATCTATGACGAAACATAAACATATTTAGGTATATTTGGTTAAAGCCTCTTACATCCGACCCGGACGAGGTCCCGAGCGAACTAGACAGAAGATCCAGTGTGATTACATGCCATACTTTCCAATCCACGATTTCCGAATCCATTGCTGATTCTGACGTTGACAGACGGAAGTCGGTCTAGGCCCTCGGCGCAGTCCGCTTTAAGCTTAATGGAGAAGCTTCAAGATAGCCCGCGAAATTAAAATTTTCTTACGTTTTTTGCAATTTAAAGGTTGTATGTTGAACAAAATATGGTTCGCGAGCGTAACAATATGTATTTACAAAATTATAACCATTAAAATCAACAATACAACCCCCTTAAGTTCATAAAAAATATCAATCAATAGGGTCACCTATTGATTGATATTTTATGAAATAGTCTTTCAATAGGGTTGTATGAACTTAGAGGGTTATAAAACGTTACATTAACTAAAGAGGCTACATTTTCTACTCAACTGGACCATTTCATTGTCCGCGCAATGTCGTTAATTCCCAATATATTTGTTACAGAATAAATGTATGTACCGAACTTTTTATTTGTACTTAAGCGCGTCTCATTACAATTTATAGCCAAAAAGATTTTCCTAAATTGCAGTTTCAGATTGTGTTTGTACTTTGCACACGTTCAATCAGTAACGATGTTATTGAAATGAACACTCAAGAGCGTAATAAATCCGTGAAATCGCGATATTTTCATTTACTTACCTTCCATAATATCATGTATGCCTTTTAAATGTTTATTGTTACGTAAGACAATTTTAACCACATTCTGACGTACGTAATAAATAAGAAGACTTGGAAGAACCCCCTCATCCTCCTTTCAATTTTAAGTAAGATCAGTATCTACAAAAATTGCAAAAAAAAAGAAGAAAAATATAAAAACTTATATTTTTTGCTTACTTTTGTGATCTTGCGTAAGAACATAATCTAGAACCCTCTCACCCCCATATAAGAAAAAATAAGACTTGTTCGGACCCCCTCTCCTCAAATCGCCTCACATAAAAAATTAACAGCCCCTAAATGCATGAAGTAACCACATGATTAAACTGCCTTCCGCCTGTTGCCTAGAATATCAAAGCTGTCCATTACTAAAGCTAACCAAACGAGCGATCGGTATAGCACCCGACACCCTTCAGTTAAAACGATGCTCCTTCCTAGCATTAAAGCTTTCTTTGTTAGCATTAAATCTGAAGCTTCGCTTTCTGAATACTTGCCTCCATGAAACAAAAGAGCTTCTAGCCATTTAACCATAATCCTATTCCAACTACTTACCTTTCACGCTGGTTGGCTGAAGTGGAATTTTGCCGTAACCAGTATGATGCTCGTGCTTGTGTTAGCCATAACAAGAAAACGTATGTAAGGCTTAAGCTAGGTTGAAGTATGTGACGTGCCAGAACACCGTACCTCATTAAACCTTCGTTAATTTATGGCAGCGCAGTTCTTGAAGGCAAGGTGTAGGTCAGGTTACTTGCCAGCCCGTGCCAATGATTGATAACATCATTGTTTACTCTATTACCACAATAGAGCAAGCCACACAACAATTATTGAACTTATACTTGTCGAATGAAGTCTTGATTTGTATGCTACAGCTACATTCATGATAACTACGTAATGCTTTTTAGCGTTACCCTTCAACTATTGAAACCTAAAATATCACTAGGGTACAAATGATCTATCCTTTCAAAACAACTTACAGTACCTTCAAAGCTAAGTACCTATCTATTTTGTATTTGATGGTAGCAGCTTCGGGGAAAAGCACATAGTACTATGTATTTCCCAAGATGCATTTGCGTGGGTAGTCGGTATCTCTGCCGTGGTATAGAAATAATACCTCTTTTGTGTATTTTCATCACTAGAATACTGTTTTGTATACAGGGTGTCAGGGACACCAGGGGTTGAAAGGGGATTGGAGATTTTTATGTGGAGCCTGGCATACCCACTGTTGCGCCATTTAGTTTTTTTTAAATGGCGGCCACGCGGTCACTACTGAACCCATTTTGAAAAATAAAGTCAGGTAAACCCCTTTCAAAAAAAAGATATTGCGTTCTTTATAGAAATATTTATACATATTTAGAAAACATCTCTTTTTACGTAGCATAGCACTTATAAATGTTTTATATCTATTCAGAGAACTGAAACATCTTGAAGCATTTAAGAACGAACGATTTAATTGCAATAACCTACATTTTTAGAACAGTTTTCAATTTTATTTTTACCTGTAAATAGACCAGTGAGAATTCTAATGTATTTATGTATTGTTCAATTAGCGTGCAAGGCAAATACAATATAATTAGTGGCAATAACCTTTTTGTAGTGAACTCTAAGAAGTAGATTATTTTATGACTATTTATGTACAGGCGTTGAGATCGTCTAATTTAAAATTGCACGCCCCTCCACTAAAATTTCTATACAAACATTTAAATGTGTATGCCACAAGCAGTGGAGGAGCGTGCAATTTTAAATTATACGATCTCTACCTTCATACGAAACTGAAAACAAACCATCCAGAAAAATGCATTAATAGTGGAGAAAATTACGAATCAATATTCATTTAACCGTCTATTTCGATAAAAATAACACCATATCTAACAGATGCAATATTAATATATTCTGTGTGGGGTCTCTTTTATACTCAAAGGAGCAATAGAAAAGGGATTAGCTAGGAAAGTGCCAGGGAAGATTAAAATGTAGACTGTTTATAAAAGTTCTTTGAAAAATCCGTATTGGGATGCGGTAAGGTAGCCCGCGAAATTTGAGTTTTCTAACGTTTTTCAACTTGCAGATCAGTATAGTAGTCACGAGGCTTTTGACTGCGTTGTGTGTGTAAACATATTTTATGTCTTTTTAAATTTATTTTTATTTGTAATAAGCGTTTTGTTTGCGCGGAATAAACTATTTTTCGTTCTTTCTTTCTTTCTTTCTTTCTACTATAAAGTTGAATGGTAATAAAAAACCGGCCAAGTGCATTTTAAAATGAAGGGTTCCGTAGTTGGGATGAATTTTTTCCAATAATAAAGGTAACATTGTAGTTGAATAATAATATATCTTACTAATATATATAGATATACTGCACATAACATAGATAAATATTAAGACATAAGTGCTTGAAATATTCTTATAGAGCGAATATAAAATTCTTTTGCCCATGTTATCTCCAACATTTATTGAAGCACTACTTAGTGATTGTGATTATACGAGCTCGTTATTAATATAGGTTCAATCTAATAAGTATTCTTGCACAATACCTTGAAGTTCTTTAGTCTAGAATTAAAAAAATAATATTACGTTTGTTTAAAAATATATTTCTGCGAAAAGAAATAAAACGTAGGGTACGGAATACTAGGAAAATTTAAATAAATATACACCCAGAAAGATTAAAAGTTTTCGCTCGCTGCTTTGATTAAAACCCTAACCTTTTCCATGGAGGTGCACAAGCACGTTTGCTTTTATAAAAAAACATTGTCAATAAATGTCGGAACGTTTTCTTATTACTTGTGTTTAATTTACGAGAGAACAAATTTCATTAAAAACTAAAGCGTTTTATTAATGTTTCATTGAATATAATCTTCATTACATTTTTGAAGGAATACATACAAAATACACACAGATAGAAAGAAGCCCAAAAGCCTCAACAGCTAAAGCTATACTTTATCGTTGTTCCATGTTTATTGTACAGAAGACAGAAAAATGAATTTGTTCAACAAATTGACACCCTACTTCAATTGGCCGGGTTATATAGTCATTTCATACATTTCATCCGTCAAAGAATGATAGTTGTGATTTGAATATAAGGACAATTTAAGTTGGTAGTCAAGTCAAGTTGGTTTGCTTAACAATTAATTTCTCTAATTGTATCGGCTTGTGGCTAAGTAACTAATAACAACCGCACTGGTAGATAGATCTGGTTAAGCTACGCTTGCCGCGGTTGGTCCGTGGATGGGTCTTGGGATCTTTAAATACCCCGCTCTCCCCGTGCTCTCCCCGTGTCCCGGCTCTCATTCGTGGATCTTTGACAGTCATTACGGGTCATCAGAGGTCCGAAAGTCTGAAGCCAGTTTTACTAAAGGATTTCGTACTACCCAGTAACTGGGCTGTGGAGGTCAGATATGCAGGCGCTCCATGTAAAGTACTGGGACTCAGTTGCATCCAGCTAGACTGGAAACCGACCCCAACATAGTTGGGAAAAGGCTAGGCAAATATGAATAGTAGCCACGCTACGCCCTAAAACGCTAGTTAAACTTACAAGCAAGTCATACACATACTGTAGCTATGTTTCTCCACAGCATGGACGACATTGAGCTGAAGAATATCCAGCTGCAGTTCCCGAGCGCCCTTCGGTTCAGCGGCGAAGTGGGCTGCGCGGAAGTGCGTGTCCGCACTGACCGCGGCGACATCGTCGTCGCCGTGCAGGGCGACCGCTCCAAGCCTGCCATCATCACATACCACGATCTTGGGCTCAACTGTAAGTATCTATCTTTACAATTTATCCCTTCTTCCTTGCGCTGTCTTGGCTGCGTGCCAGGGTCCGCTGCCTAGCAGTCTTTCCTACATGTGCGAATGCCGCGGTTGGTCCAGGATATGTCACAAAGACGTGATGAAGTTTTGTTGGCGTTTTAGTTTGTACAGGACAAAGTAGTTCAAATGGCCGACATACAGTAAGTCGATTTTAAAATGCCCGTCAGGATCTAAGTCTAAGTCAGGAGTAAGCCTTTATTCCATCCTCACATCAGATTGGTGTCTATTTCTTTTTAAAATACGACTATTTTTCTACCAAAAAAGATGCGTAATTTTCTACAATAAATATGCCCTGCACGCAATGTATTCCGTGCATACGTAAGTCCTCAATTTAGGCAACAGTGCAATCTGATATAAATGTTTGTGCATTGGAAAGCCTTGTGAGCTATAGGTATTTATTGGCTTGGAGAGTAACTTAGCCGCTCGCGCCCCGCGCCTGAGCACCATGTTTAGGACCGAAGGATACGTGCACGACATGCATCTTCTGACGTACCACGGATATCGACGTACTTACGTGTCGGGTCCTTTATTGGAACTTCTGTAACCATGCAAAAGGACAAATGTTATAGTTCTTTAAATAGGAATACAGGATGGCAAGGACATCGAGGCGCAAACTGTTACCATGAATTCAGAACGACTAACAGGTTGCACGTCGATGTCCCAGCTGCCCTGTATTATAGGAAGATATTTTTATAAATGCCAATGTTTTTCTACCTCCACGTTTATTGGGTAAAGAAACACCTCTTTAATGGTTAATTAAAGCAGTCTCTAACACCTGGAATCGCCGATATATTCTGCACCTAGTAACTACAATAATAAAAGAGCAGGATAGCCAGACATTTTATGTTATACGAAACGACAAAATTGTCCTTATAAACGTCGAGGGCAATTGACCGTGCTATTATAATGATGCAATTTTTTTATTGACTTTTTTCATCTTCTACCGTCTTGTAAATCGAGTTGGGATCTTAAAATTACCAATTACGGCAGCAATTTTTTGCTTTTTTTCTTTGTGCTGAGTTTTGTGTAGTAAAACTACTAATGATTCTAAGTTTTTTTTGTGCAAGTGGCCCGTAGTCAACAACCTTCTTTAACGTTTTATGGAATAAGTATAAAACTTATTTCAAACTTTCATGAGTCTGTTATCAAAACCCCACATGACATACTAGACTCACCATCGCGAATTGATCATATTCCTGTGTTTACTTAGTATTATGATGAAATGAGGTTTTCACACGTTGAACGAGATACAATCTCATTTTGGTAGCAGAGAGTGCTTCATTTAAAACATAAGCTTTTGAAATATGGTGAGAGCTTATATATTTTACGAGATAACAATAATTCTCTATCGTCGTTAGCGTTATGAATTTGTCAGTTCATTCGTTTTACCAAATGTCGATGATGATATCTTCGTTTCACGCCTACAATAATTCTTACATTTCTACTGAACCAGGAAGAGTCAATATTAATTTTCCTTAGATGTTTGCATCCAACAGTCAGATATTCACCAAGTATACCGGGTGAAATTAAATTTGCTAGCGATACTCTGCAGACATGATGGGTATCGATACTTAAACATGATACTCGTACAACAAAAAACGAAATTAATATGATGATCTTTTTTGTGACTATCAGTTTAAAAATTAAGTTTTTTGTGTAAACTTATCGATATCTAAAAAACACATTTTCTCAACTCCTATTTCAAGTAACAACACAACCAGCAGTCGGTGACCCTTAAGAAAAAAAAACATCAAATCTTTTTTTTCATCGTGTTATACCCATTACGTCTGCAGAGTTTCGCTAGCATTGTGAGTACAAAGTTAAAAAATAAAAATAAGTAGAAACTGTAAAAATAGGTATAAATTTGTGGTTATCATTCTTTCGCAACGAAAATTGTAAATACTTGATTTTATTATCCGTCGGCTATGGCCGCCGGCTTCACAAAAGGTAGGTGAGGTCGTTCGGAAAATGAGATACATTTTCACGGCAGCTAAGAGTTTTTCAGGTTCGTTCTATAAATAGATTTACGCCAAGGCGGCAACGTATTTTGTGATAACATCATTCATATTTCACTCATTCAGTGTATCTATAAATATTTTTGTAAAGAAGATTGGCGATGGAAAAGACGTGAAAATTTTGTTACTTCGACCAAGACATCTAAAATCATATTCAAGGAGTTCTATTCGTACGACTTTATGGCGATTTTACAGCCTTATCGTCTTGTTCATCGATCAGTAATTGAAATACATAAAATAGTAGTATAGGAATACGTGCAGCTAAATCATGAAAACGTGAATCTAAATGCTCAGTGTAATAGTAATAAGGTTCGTATTGATTACGTAAGTTTTGTTACGTAACTTGCGTGCTGCTTGAAAGTAAGGCGACGCTTTCAGGTGGAGTACATTTACATCGCTGGGTATAGAACTAGATATTCCTTGTTCAGGAATCATGCTAAGCCGTAGTATATGACAATATCGGTAGTGGTGAAATAGCTTGATGGATTACGTAAGGAACCAGTGGAGCGTCCCGAGCCTGGCATGCTTGCTGAACAATTCGCTTATTACACGCCCAGATCTTCCATTGATACTGTTAATTGGCTGCCAGAATGCAAATCGTTCATGATAATATATCAGAGCTTCTCATTAAATTAAAATGATCGAATACAAAGATGATTAGGTTTGTACTATAAATAGCCTTAGTGCTTCAATATCTAGGATACGATACGATCAATCGATTTAACAATTCTTCTTCAAATTATAATTTTTCAGTTGTCGTTGATATTCTGCGAGGTAATTGCGTAACACACTATCAGTAACAATGGCTTTCATTTTAACAGTTCAACGACATTCATTGCGTGGTTTACGTTGTTGAGCAGACACATTTTTTTAACATATGAAGCAATGGATTAGCAATATCCTTCAAAATGATACAGATTGAGATTGATTGTGTGTTATGCAATTAGGGTGCAAAAAATTAAAAAGTACACGTGATACAGTACCTACATTCAGACGCCAGCACATCAAGCCCCCCCCAGCACATCATGCCCCGCTTGGGCAGAGCACCGCCGTGTCCTCGTAGAGGCGATCGGCAGCGGCGGCGACCTCTCGCGTCCGTCCCTGGTGCAAGCCATGGTCCGGGGCGAGAGGGAGTGGGAGGCGGTCACCTCCTTCTGCGAAGCAGTCATGCTAGCGAAGGAGGTGGCGGGATGGGCGAGGGAGAGATCCTCACGCCTCAGCCGCCGAGGGAGACGCTCCGGGCGTCGGGAGCCGCGTGACGACTCCCGGCCACCGTAGGCGCGGGCCTGCGGGCGGAGAGCAATGGGTAGCTCTCCGTCCGATCAGGACCAGGCCCGTGCCGGACGGCGCGGATGTGTTCCACGTGCGCCTCAAAGAGATGTCAGCATAGTTGACGGGGCCCGACAGGGCCGAAGCCTGCCGGGGTAGCGGGATCGTCCGAAAGGGTTACCGCTGCCCTGGTACATAAAGGGCTAAGGAAGGAACACGGGTGGGTTTTAGTCAGTAAGAGTCTGACACTCCCTTCTGCTCCACCCAGAGCGGGAGGGGTCATTTGATGATTTCCCATCCTGAAAAAAAAAAAAAAGAAAAAAAAAGCACATCAAGCTACCCGAAACTGTCAAATTTTCCCAATCAACCTTGAACCTAATGCTTTAGTGATGAAGTTGAACATCTATTAAAGGACAGATTATAGTAGCTTGGTGTACTGGCATCTGTGTATCATTTTAAACATTCTGATTAGTTGTATAATTAACTAGTCCTCCTCGTTTAGGTACAAAGAACTGATGTACTTGTAAAGAACTTCAAATTATAATACAGTAGGGATTATGTACTTCAGCGTTATAGGTCAGCGATCAAAGTGAACTCAACTTGAAACTCGTAATTGTTATACAAAAGGTCAAACATCACGAGCTTTTGTTGTCCATTACATTATAAAAAATAATCTGCTTCCCATACATTTACGTCAAGTAGGTATTGAAGTTTTGTATGGGACAATTGATAATTTTTCGAGATTGCGATAAGTTGTTGGTCTGTGGACGGATGACCATCTTTACATACCAAGACCCCTCCGTGCCTCGGAGAGCATGAAAAGCTGTTGGTCTCGGCTTGTCTTTCTAGGATCTTTGACAGTCGTTACGGGTCGTCATAAGCCCGAAAGTCTGACAACCAGTCTTAGCACGGGGTATCGTATTATCCAGTAACTGGGTTGTGGAGGTCAGATAGGCAGTCGCTCCATGTAAAATACTGTTATTCAGCTTTATCCGGTTAGACTAGGAAGCCGATCTTAAGATAGTTGGGAAAAGGCTAGCCTAATGATAATTACTATTAGTCCCATGGATAGAGTGGTTCAGTTTGATGGTCTGTATCAAACTCTTAAATATGACCACATCTTACTGATACATGCTGTATAAGTGTAAGAGTTTATCTTTGCAACATAAAAGCTGAAGTCATAGAAATGAATCAATCGAAATAGGATGCACCGTACTCCCGAATGTATGGCCAGTAACGTAATTTTGAACGCGTTCGAAGCGTATGATACCGTCAACTAATTAGTGTAGGTGGCAAGTAAAATCCTGCTATAATACGAGCCAAAATTTTAGGGTGTAGCGTAATAACTCGATTTTGAACACGTCTGAGAGAGAGTCGTGCTTTACACAATGTTATTATTCCTTTCATTTCCATTGTTTAGATCAATTACGTCATAGAAAAAGGAAAGCATTTTCCAGTTCCCCTTTTGCTTCTGCTCGAACTAATTTATTAACTGCAAGGATACCTCGTACAATGTAGTAAAGTGAACGAGACAATTTAACGAGTTGAAGTCACTCTTTGTCACGGCGAACAAGGAGTACCATTTGCAAGGAGTACCAAGGAGTACCTTCAATATTGATTGTCATATTATTATGGTCTAGTGATCGCAAACGCAACTTTGTCCCGTAAAGTAAAGTAGTAGTTGTAGTAGTAAGTTTGTAGTAAAGTGAACGAGACAATTTAACGAGTTGAAGTCAGTCTTTGTCAAGGCGAACAAGGAGTACCATTTTCAAGAAGTACCAAGGAATACCTTCGATAAATGATAAATGATTTTATTTTGTAAGTAGGTTTGTACAAACACTTTTACACGTCAATCATATTTTGAAACTAGATGAGGTCGGCATTTCCTATCTGAATAGTCTGAGAAAAAGGCCGAAACAAACTCAGAGGTCAGAGTCTCTTTTAAAGTCCAGACATAATCTTGGTCAGATCATATGAAGACCATGTAGATTGATGTCTGAGATGGTTTTTTGAAGAAAGAACCAAACAGTTTGAGAGGACCTGTCCAGTCAGTGCACGCATTTGTCAGAAATCGTGCAGCTCAACACAACACTTAAAGAGCTCGACGATTCGACGAACAATACCAAAGAAAGGACATTTGGGTAGGCCACATTAATTACTCAAACTGCCAGACCATGACAAAAACTAACAGAACAGAGAGAAAAATAAAAAAGAAGTTGACCCACATAGTCTTCACATTCACAATAATTAAAATAATAGAATACAGCTTAATCCCAAGCCTTTTTGTCCTCGATATAAGCCTTAACGGTATAAAAGGCTTCAATATTGATTGTCATATTATTATGATCTAGTGATCGCAAACGCAACGTTGTCCCGGGTCCTGCAAAGTGGTATTGGGTTTTGCCACGGATATCGACTAATATCGAGGGATATGCCTTGGGGGCGTGGCACGTGCCGCCTCAATATTATAAAATTGGTCTTAAATTCGAACGGCGGCTTTACGCTTCATTCAGTCGCTTTGCAACTGCGTACATTGTACTATTAATGCGTAAAAAACTAAAATGCCGAGTTGTGCTGTAATCATATGTAAAAATAGGTCAAATACCATCAACCTGAAGACAAATGGCGTGTCCTACCACCGGTAAGTAAACAATTATGTCACTGTTTTATATTTTAAATCAATTTTTAAATTTTTTACTAACTTACGTCCGGAGCGACACGAACTAGCCCGAATCTTCCCGAACGCAACGAGCCTTTTCGATTTAGAGAGGTGCAATCGATTGCGTGCGGCTGATTTTATCGATATGCGTATTATTGCAGTTGAATATTTTTTTACAGAACCCAATGGATATTCTCGTATTACATGTACATATAGTAAAAGAGTTAAATTAGTTATTAATTTAATGTTGTTTGAACCAAATTAAGACATTGTTATTTCAATATAGTTACTCGTGAAGTGTAAAAACTTAAATTAATATTATGCCTAAAGATTTTGACAAATGAACAGTTTTTAATTTATAGTACAATATGATAAGTAATATGATAAATACATATTACATTTCATCCAATTATTTATTTTTGGTCAAAAAATTAGAATGATTTGTATTCGATATGCAAAAACATTCAATTATTATTTTTTTAAATCTTGCTATTTGGCGGTTTTGTAAGGTGGGTGGGTTTTTGGCCCTAGGTGATTAATAATATTGCGCAATATTATTGACCACGATTGCGGTGGTAAAATATTGTTAAAAATAAAAAAAATATTTTACGCAACATTATTGTATTGATCACTAAATCGCAAGCCCACCTTAGTCAATCATAAGGCCGAGCAGCCGTCAAGGTTCAAAGTTTGAATTAGAAAATTGGCGGTTCGTCGCTATTTTGTCAAATCTTTGTCTATAATACTGAGGGTTTCACATTTTATTTTATTTCTTTACAAATGTGTTAAGAATGTCGTATAACTCGCGTGAACTATGGATAGGATATAAAAAGCTGAGGATATAAAAAATAGTAGCCCACCGGTATCGGGAATAGGGTCCAACCTGCCGGCGCGGCGGTCAGGGCTCCAGAGAGAGGAACCTCCTAACAATGCAGGCCGTGTTCAAAAGTACCGCTTTCTTAATCAAGACTTGATCCTTATTATGACAGTTACTTATTAATACAGTGCCCACTGCTAGGACTCAAGCCTACTCTCTATTATACGCGCTCCACACTCAATTATACTGAATTAAACCAAACCTGAATGTAGGTAGGCATATTTTATTATTTTTTTTTTTTAAGATTAACTAATATATTATACAAATATACAGCAAGACATTTAACAGAGAGCGTTCCCTTTAACGGTAATACAATATTGAAAAATATACCCATTTCATTTTTGTAAAAATAAACTATATTTTCGGATAGGTACTTACATTAAAAAAAATTATTTAAAGAAAATTATTATAATACAAGAATGTGCTAAAATTAAATATCGATAAAAATTATCGACCATCGCTTTCGACTCCCTAATTGCATGCGAGTGCATTGAATGTTCGCAAATAGCAAATGTTTACAAGTGAATGCCCCGCCCATTCTTTGTATGTGTGCTATTAGAAATTGATTTAGTGTGGCTGCTTTCTTCTTAGTGTGCGTGTTCATATTTTGACTGTGTGTCGTAAGTACACTATTTCTTAATGTTGTAATTATTTGGGTGGGAGATAAGCAGCGTCACTAGGACTCCTTTATATTCCGCAATGAAGGCATATCTCCGGATATCAATGGGTTTTGCCATCTAGACAGTTAGTCTAGATGGCAAGTCCCAATAACACTTTACATTACACTGTAGTAGCCCGGAATCTGGATTTGTGCCGGGTTGATAGCAATAGGCTCGCCCCCTGCTATAAACATAACTGGCGAAAAGTGGCTGTACTGTAGGTGCACCTGTGCCTAACCCTGCGGGGCATACAGGCGTGATGTTATTATTATTATTTATTTTAGCTGTTATTGTCCCACTTCTGGGCAAAGGCCTCCCTACTCTCTTTCCACCTCACTCTGTTCAAAGCTGCTAAGGACCAATCTTTATCAATAATTTTTTTAATGATGTTTCGTTATACCGGGTAGCAGGAGACATCGACGCGCAACCTGTAACCATTAATTCAGCACAATACATGGTCGATGTCCCTGCCACCCTATATTATTATAAGTTTTCTTTTAATTCAAGGAGATAGAGTAGGAAAAGGCAATATGTGTATTACATTCATAGAGTTCCTGTGCACATAGACATTAAGTACTTACAAAATCGCCTACGCCCGACGGGCTGCGTAGGAGTTTCCTGATTGTATTATATGTTCTACATGATTCCTAACCTACTGACTTATTTGCAGAAGTAGTATTTCGAAAAAATTAACAGTATTATAAGTTTTTTGACCGCCCATTGTGTCACCCTTTGTAAAATTTTAAATATTTATGTTTCTGTAATGTGTATGGTGTACAATAAAGAGTATTCTATTCTTTTAATAAATACATAATTCATTAGTGTTGCTCGTGCAAATAATTTCGAATGCTTTCTAAGCCTCACCAAACTGCCACCATGGGATCTGGAGGCGATAGTCCTCGCGCGCCTGTATGACTGGCGCGCGGAGGCACTACGTCGGGGGGAAACTCTGCACCCGCGGCAAATCGCTGCGGAGCGGACGGACCTCCGGCGCGGTCTCATGGTGGAATGGAAGGCGCGACTATCGCAACCCAGCGCAGGGCACGCCACGATAGCGGCGATAAGACCCCTCTTTGAGGAGTGGCTAGAGAGGCGTCACGGCGCTCTCACCTACCGCCTGACGCAGGTCCTCTCCGGACACGGATGTTTCGGGAGGTTCCTGCACATCATCAGGCGGGAGGAGACGCCCGGGTGTCACCACTGCGAGGATCGCCCAGAGGACACGGTGGAGCATACGGTGGAGGTCTGCCCCGCTTGGGCAGAGCACCGCCGTGTCCTCGTAGAGGCGATCGGCAGCGGCGGCGACCTCTCGCGCCCGGCCCTGGTGCAAGCCATGGTCCGGGGCGAGAGGGAGTGGGAGGCGGTCACCTCCTTCTGCGAAGCAGTCATGCTAGCGAAGGAGGTGGCGGGATGGGCGAGGGAAAGATCCTCACGCCTCAGCCGCCGAGGGAGACGCTCCGGGCGTCGGGAGCCGCGTGACGACTCCCGGCCACCGTAGGCGCGGGCCTGCGGGCGGAGAGCAATGGGTAGCTCTCCGTCCGATCAGGACCAGGCCCGTGCCGGACGGCGTGTATGTGTTCCACGCGCGCCTCAAAGAGATGTCAGCGTAGTTGACGGGGCCCGACAGGGCCGAAGCCTGCCGGGGTAGCGGGATTGTCCGAAAGGGTTACCGCTGCCCTGGTACGTAAAGGGCTAAGGAAGGAACACGGGTGGGTTTTAGTCAGTAAGAGTCTGACACTCCCTTCTGCTCCACCCAGAGCGGGAGGAGTCATTTGATGATTTCCCATCCACAAAAAAAAAAAAAAAAAAAAAAAAAAAAAAAAAAAAAAAAAAGCCTCACCAAATAGATTAGGAGCAATTTTTTTATTACTTAGTATCGAACTCTATTTCTGCCGTACCACCACTTACCATTCATCACTGAAAATACTCACCTTTGAACACTGAGGTGGCAGAACCGACTGTGATACGAATATCTAAAAGCTAATAACAATTATCTATTTACTATGTCCCGGAAAATTCGTGACAAACAGTTTCATTCTGAAATTAACGCTAGCTGAACCAGCGCGCATTTGCTTCGCTTTCGCTTGCACGATGTTCTACTTAGTAGATGAACTTTTTATTTAGGTATAGCTCATATCAGTGAAAACAGTATATTCATACTTAATTATTGTTGAACAGTAAACTGTATTTTAAAGTGAAAAACAATATAATACGTTTTTAACATATGCTTGGCAACCCTAGTGCTGACCTCATAGTACCACTACACATTTATAAGCGACTAGCGGCCCGTCCCGGCTTCGCACGGGTGGTTAAGTTTTATTAAGGATCCCTAATCTTTTCTAATAAATCTAGCCTATGTCACTCAGGGTGAATGTAGCTTCCCAATAGTGAAAGAATTTTTGAAATCGGCTCAGTAGTTTTTGAGTTTATTCATTACAAACATACACACAAAAATACAAATCTTTCCTCTTTATAATATTAGTATAGATAAATTAAATATCCCCAAATGATATTTCGGACCAGTTTTAGTTCAATCATTATTACATTTATATGTAATATTGTGTACGCGGCTTGCCATTTTGGCTGAGCCGTTGGCTAGTTGTTTCACTTCCGCAATAAAGCACCAGTACAATAGACGCTGCAATATAGTAGATAACAAGTGAGTCTTTATGACTTCTGTAATAAGTGTAATAACCGTCGACGACGTCAAATACTCATACAATTTTCGGCCCCTCACAAAACGTTTCGAAATCAACTGGAAGTTACTGAAAATCCATCAAGAAAACAATTCACGAAGCTTACAAAATGAATGAACACCTCATTGATGAGCTGTTCATTTCCTTCGGCTCGTATCAAGTTTTCAACTTTCAATATGTTTTAGTTATTGCCTTTACAATGAAAGATTGTAATTGCTTACTTTTTTTTTTTTTTTTTTTAAACGTAGTTCCACACTAGGATTTTCTCCTGTATCGTGGGTGCGTTTACAAATATTTAAACTCACATACACAAACAGCCAATTCCTTTCAATATCGATTCCCGGGACACGCCACTTGTCGAGCGAGCACAATAGGCAGATAAACAAAAGCCGCAAGTCACGGTCACCCCCTGGCCCGGCAGTAGCCCGCCGGCTGTGGAGCCCATTACTGGTTTCGGAAAATACGTAAATTAAGTAAGTATCGAACTAATAAATTACATAAACAGAAAGTCGAGCGAACAAAATGACTCACTTAGTCATAAAACGTATAAATCCAGTATCTCATGATTTACGTGAGCTATTATCACCTACACTCAGGGCCATAACCATAATATAATTGGGCAATTAATTAGTCCGGTGGTTGAGTTAAACCAATTAATTGGCCTGATATCACTCAAACTATTTCCAACCACCGTTTTAATTATATTCATCGAGCCAGGTTGTCACAGATGTCGGCGCGAATTAAAACGCGGATGCAGCTCCCAACTATCATTTTATTAATAAAATATCCATCGATTACTATGGATGGTATTCTGTCCACCAATTAAGTCGTATCTATTTTCACCATTTATTAAGTACTTATGACAAATCGTTATGGTACGCCAGCACAACAAGCTACTACAATCTGTCAAATTTCTTAAATAGATTTGTCAACTTTATCCCTAAATCATTAAGGTTCAAGGTTGATTGGGATAATTTGACAGTTTCGGCTAGCTTCACCTGCTGGCGTCTGTACATAAATCCTGCACACAATTTTGTAACTGGTGTACATGTCTCATGAAATATGATTGTATTTTATACGCAATTCATTTAAATTATAAGGATCCCATTTGGCACCAAAAGGCGGGACAGTCGAAGCTGCGGTCTGCGCTCTTGCTGGCTCTCATTTCAGATTTAACGAGTCGCCAATGTCGGACTGATGAAATCTTTTAGTTTTAGAGAACCGTAAAATAACGTGCTGTATAATAGAGATGTACCGACTAGTCGCGGACTACTCGGCTTTCCTGAGTATCCGCCCATATTTGTAGTCGGCTCTTTACTTTATTCATCTTTCTATACTTAAAAATAGGGTAAAATAGGAGATTTAAATGAAATCATAACCTTTTTTGTTAATATTTTTATTTTAAAATCTGCCTTTTAAATGATTTCCTTTGGTACTCAATAGTAATTGAACTTAAACCAAGACAAACAAAAAAAAATCTAAACGAAAACGCCTACAATTCTGAATAAAGAACGTACGTATCGTATTGTTTATTTTAGATTTACGGTTTCAGTTTAGTATACCCGAACCACAGATTACTACCCGAACTTCACCGAAAACAATGATCGGTCTTATCCGACTAGTCGGCTAGTCAACCAAAGTCATAGCTTCACTAGTACTAGACCTTCATATTGCTTTTACTATGTATTTCAATGCTACAATTTTGTTAGCCTCGTTGAATGGTCATTGTCGCTTAGTACTCCGCTATGCATTAGATAATTAAGTTCAGTATGACCCTTGTCCCTGTAACTGTATCTATTTGAAGGCGATCCCCTGCTCATTCGTTCATTGCCTTCAGGTCATTACGCTTTGTACAAGCGAAAAGGCCGTGTTTATGAATCTGAAGTACCTACCTAATCGATCGATCTGTTTTAACGGAATATTCCTAGAACCACACAATATTCGGAATTCTACTGGGTTCTACTGTTTCTACTGGAAATATCATGAATTAATGAGTTATCGATTAGTACATTTCTGTGAAAACATTGATTTTGCTTTATTCTAGCTAGAGCACCTCAAGGAACAATAGAAATAATGCAACTGTTCTAACACAAGGGTATTTTAACAATTAGTATAATTTTGTTGAAAACAATAGACAATGACGATTAATTACTTTGTAATGCATATTGTAGTGTTATTTAAAAAAATCCACGTCTTAAACACGTGTAATTTATTGTTATTAAAAATCAAATCATCAATCAATTATTCAAAATGGTAAAATTAAACATTATAAAAAAAACTCAGTTGCGGAACAGGTAAAATGGCCAAATGTAATGAGAATACGGGAAAACTTAAAGTATTTTGGATGGTAAATCTTTGTTACCCTGGTTTACGAACTAGAGAATCGATTGCAATCTGTTTTTAGGCTCGTTACCACAAAATTACGCAGGCTTTAAAAATAATATTATCTCGTAAAGATTAAGTAAGCTGTCCCGATTTAAATAAAACCGCGGGATTTGTTACCGCAGAGGGCACGCTGCAATATATACAGTAATATTGATATGGCGACACTGGCGACAAGTGGGTGTATTACATATTAACCCTTCGGGGATTGCAGGCGTGATTTTCATCATCATCATCATTTCAGCCGAAAGACGTCGACTGCTGGACATAGGCCTCCCCAAGCACCTCCACTTCGACCGGTTCTGTGCTGGCGTGATTTTATGGTAAATTGTTTTTTCTATTTTAAACAAAATGTGTTGGCTGCCTTTAGGTACCATTTTCATTAGTCATCATTACCTTTCTAAAACTCTGTATGTTCCCGGTTTCCTGAATACACGATTCATGAAATCATAGAATAATATTATTTTTCTTTTTAATTTTCTATCCATAGGTAATCTTAGAAACACTTTAAAAGGCGTCAGTAAGTCTTTTATGAATTTGGCTAGACATCCATTCAGTAGTTTAAAAGTTATAATGATATTTGAAACTGAAAGCGACGCCATTAAGGGATTTCAATGAAAATTGTTAAAAATGGCACTTTATTTTGAATATCTTGAGTCTTTCTCAATTAGACTGCCAAGTTTATTATTTTTTTATAGCTAAAGATAAACTGAGCTCAAAAGTTTACTGCCAATCTTTTTGACTGCTCTTCTTGAAGAAATCGACATTATTTTGTAAGCAATATAAATATATTTTATTTCATATTGTTTTTTCACGTTTTCGCCATTAAGACAATTAATGTAATTCTATTATTACAGTTAATTGATATACATAGGTACTCAATGCGAGTGCCAACGCTGGTAGTACCCAATTCGTTGCTGTAATTCGGGTCGGTACTTCGTGCCCGCAGTGTAAAATACGTGCTGTTGCAGGCGGGTGTTCCCGGCAATAAACTAGAGGTACTAAGTATCGGGCTGCGCTAGTGACCGCCTTTAATGATACTTAATATAACATTATCGAGTTAGTTTCTCTCACAAGCTGCCGCCAGTATCAAGTGCCTATTAACGGCAAATAATAACGAAGTTTCATTGCAATAACCCTTCAGGGTAAACTTAATGTTTAAAAGAAAACAATGAAAATGTTTTTGTTACAATTTCCGCGAACTTAACCTACTTAAGCTTCGGCTTAGGTACGGAAAATCATGAATATTAAAAAGTTACCTACTGCATAACAAAATACGTTTTGGATTACTAGGAATAATTATTATGTGAAAGTTTTAATATGGCGGAGAAAATTACGTTCCGATACCTACAGAAAAAGTTAAATGGTTATGATACTAAATTATGAAAGGAAATTCATCAAATCGATATAATCAATGAACTTCTACAAAGCCTTGGTTCACAATATCCGTTGTCCATCAGTCATCATTATCATTTAACTATTGATACGAAAGCCCGAGTTGATTGTACTTTTTTGATAATACAGTCCCGGATTCCTAAATCGAACTACCGTGCAAGTTTATGTTTAAACATCAAAATTATTATAAGTCAGAGAAAAAGTTTTAATGCAGTTTTGAACCTGACTTACTGGCCATCATTTGGTATCACTATTGTTCCAAATTTGAATGCACGAATTTGAAAAAGAGAAGGAAATCGGAGCTTGGTGCTCTTAAAGAACCAACAAGCTTTGATTAGACTTAGAACATCTATAGGTCAATAGTTATTTCGTTATATGTTTTGTTTAGCATAAAAAGAGTATATTGGAAGCATGGGAGAACATTCCACAGCACGTCATAGTGGCATTCATTAATTCAATGCCGAACCGCGTGACGGTCGTCGTAAATGATCTTGGAGGTAACAAAACTTACTAAGTTATTGCAATTAAACTGTTTTTTTTTATTATTCCGATTTCAAATTTGGAAAAATGACGAACGGAAATGATAGTGAGTGACAGGCTTCAACCAAAACCACGTTTTATTTTGCACTACATTTTTTTTAAAGAAGGGATCTGTATCAAATTTATGCAGGGTGGTCTGTTCAACCCGCACTGGGCCCGCGTGGTGGATTACGGCCTACTCCCTCTCACAAAGAGGAGGCCTGTATCACAGCAGTGGGAACATTTTAGCCTGATTATGCTTATGCAGGGTTGCTCAATTCGTTTTTAACATAATATTGTGAAAGGTACTGCCGAACTGAATGAGCATTAACAATTAATAACGAATCCAATCAACAAGTAAGTTGTTTTACCTACTATCTAAGATGAAGATTATACCTTCTACGAAAGCACTATGGCCACATCTGCGTAAAAGAGGAGATGGAATGCTTGTGCTTACTCGGCATCCTCTTAGTTCGATGAATGTAATGTTTACAGTAACCGGTCGATTCGTCTTGTTTGAACAACGGCCTTTTCGGTTTCACTTTGTGACACGACACGAGTTCCTACTTTGGCAACATCCCGCTTGTCCCTCGACAAACACAAAGTAACACACCGCTTTGTTAAAAAGAACCTCCCCAGGGTTTAAGGTTCTGATTGAGAAACATTTTCGGTGAAATTAATCGCAGTACTTTTCGGCATAACATTCTTTGATCGCGTGTGTACCGTACCGCTGTATTCGGATTTGGATGACGTCAGAAGGCAACGTCCCCTAGTGTTACGTAAACAGCTGTTCGTGCACCCTCCGCGGGGACGGCGCTGATGTCACTGCGCTTCATTGCACCACCAGGCGCTAATTTATTTACCAACGCTTCAGGAAGCATACGCTTAACCCTCGTCTTGATATTTTAGTATTAGAGGGCCCGGTGTCCAGTAGACCGTGACGCTCCTAGTAAACGGTAAATTGCAGAATATCGATAAATCTTCAACGCTTGCTAGAGCGTATCATTTATATATCTAGCGCTTGTAAAAGTTTCAGCTTCGCGGCTTATCCTCCACAGTACAGCCTGTTGCCGCCTTCCGCCTCTTCCGCCACGATATTAATTAATATTTTGCACTCGTTATTTTTACAATACTCAATTTGGCGTTCGGGAAATAGGTTTTGTAGGAAGTTATTGGTCAATTGTACAAATTGAATAAATAACTCGATTGATTCGGTCGGATTAGGTCACATTCAAACAAATTCAACAAACATGAATCTAAGGATGAAGCCTATTCGCCTCAACTTGCTCTGACCCAAGTTCACCAACATGAAAGGACACGTGTAAATTCTTACAAATTTTCCTTGTCATCTAGTCGGTGTTCGTTGAACACAGATTATCCCTTTTAACCTATTCTGTGTAAGTAGCTATATCCCTTGCGGCTTGAATCCCGTTCTGAGCTCAATCAAAATACATACGGAGATATTTTGCGAAGGTTTTGTTATTTAAAGCAATATTAAGAAGTACTTGGAAATACCATTCGAAATTATAATAAAATATTGCTGTTACACAGAGTTTAATTCTAAACAAAATCCCGGCGACGGTATTTTAAGCTGATGAAAAATAGACGAACTTTCTGAACTCCGGGAATAAGATAAAAGCGGTTCAATCAGACCCTGACCCACAAAAAATGGTAACAATATCAACGAAAACATTTTGGCACCATCACTCTTCATTTTTGTAAAAAAGGAGTTCTTCGTCTCCGAACTTTGAAGGTTCACTTCACTAATTTTAACGTTTCCGGTGGGAAAAAATGATTTCGTACAGGAAATTGAATTATATATAATAAACAAAACGTACATCTTTGTACATAGCTGCGGTTTACCGTCATTCTGAAATCTTATAGGTACAAATGATCGAAAATGTCGCCAAGTGTAAATCGAGTCTAAAATAAAATATGCTGCTAAAAATAATCCTATAATGGCTTCTCCAACACCCACCGATAGATTGAACGTGATTATAACTTCGTGTGGAGGCTTACGGCCCACCTGCAGCTGTAGGGAGACCTTTGTTACTTAGGGCCACGGCTCATAATTTACACGTGGAAATCTCAAAGTTTAAAGGCATTTCAAATTCGACAACTCCTTTTCGTATCGACTACTTCTAAAATAAGTTACTTGGGTCCAGTAGTTGCAACCAAGCAATAACTTCCTTTCTAAAACCACAGTCATTGGAAATATTTACTTAGGTAGACCTGGGAAGCCTAAAAGCTAAAAGCTTGTCAATTCCTATAACACTTCGTTTCGACCACATAAAAGTGACATCGAAGCGGCCCGGGCGAGGTGCAATTCAGCTTAGATGAAACTGCAAACTGTTAGGCCTTAATATTTGCAAAACATAAAAAGTACATATTCCGAGCAAGCTTGATTGAATATACAGCTTTGATACTAGACGGGGGTCAACATTAATGCCGAAAAACATCCATACTAATACTATATACGACTAAGTTCAGCCTGCGACTTCTACGGCGTGAAACTTTCTTTTTACTCGTCTCAAATGGGTCCTAGCGTAATGTTTATGTAGTCTTCCTCAGAAACCGGGCACTCAAATGCAAAATGAATTTTAGAAATCAATTTTGAGACGGAGTGAACCGTAATGCACCACGTGGGCCCAGTGCGGGTTTGTGGATAGAATTAAAAAATCGAAGATATGAGACTGTCGAATTTTTAGTTTAGACAAGGCGGTTTCCTTCATCGGTTTGAGAGCAGTGGTGATGAAATATAATTTACACAAAGTGAAGCCTGCCTGGGTTCGGCCCTACAGCCTTAAGTCGCGGCCATTCCTACTGTGTAGGCCACGACTGCTCATCTTGACCATGAAATAGGATAGGATAGTTTAGGGATAAAAAGTCCCTAAACTACATGCTCGTATGAGAATTACCGACCTCTACGCTGGCGAAGCCGCAGGCAAATTTTTTTAGACTATAGTTTTTCTTCGACCACTTTCATGGAATATTTATTTATAGACTACGTTGTTTTTTAGTCTGAAAATAGAAGTAACTTTGTTTACTACGTTTAATAGACGAGAACCGCAAGCGATAGCTTGACGGAAATTCTGTTACATGCTCATTTTTGCATTACTTCTTGGAGCCGCAATCTACTTAGAAGGTTCCAATGTTGTAGGTAATAATATTGACATCGGAAACCAGGATAAAAGGTTTTTATTAAAACTGAAGGGACAATGTACCAACCGTTTTTAAAATGATATCACTTAGACGGAACGTAAAATCTTTTTTCCTTTATACATTTTAAACAGAGCCTGAGGTTTTAAAGTGCATAACTCCGTACTAACGAGGTTAGTAAATTAATCTGTTGCTAAGTTAGCATACTTAAAAAAAAAGGTGAAGCTTTTCTTTACTAAGCCTCAGGTAAATTCGCTACTAAACCATCTGCCTGTCCATGCCCAAGCTGCAAAGTGCCACATTTTAATGAATAATATAAAAAAAGTTAAGGACCCCTGCTGAATATAACTTGAATTACAAGGGGAGCAGCTCGCTTAAAAATAAATTCTTTCATTTAGTTGTTAGCTTATACAATCAGGGATCTCAGACAGTAGACTCTACAGTTGAGGTTTTATTTCTCCTTTCTTCCTGATTAAAGTTGTTCGTTCGGAGAGAGCAGAACAATGCTTACTTTAAGTGATAATAATAGCGTGAAGTATCACACATGAAGAGAATATGTATAGCTAATCAAGTGATTAAATTATCATAAACTGTAATATCAACTCTCAAGTTGTTAATAGTACGTGTTTAATCATTCAGAAGCACTTTGCTAACGAAGGTTGCTATCCTGCGACACACCTATCCAATGCCGGGAAACAAATGACTGTAAAAATTTTGTATGTGTTTGTGTACGAAGTTTGCAAACCATTTTACAGTAGGTACTTTGTCATTTAGATGAATTTCTGGTTAAAGACATTTAATTCTCATAAAGAAATTTACATTTCACTTACTTCTTAGAAAATAAAAGTTGAATTTCACTTTAAAAGAAAATTCTGGACAACAATCATATTCTTTCAGGTAAAACTTATTTTTGAAGTACAAGAGTCCTCTTTTTATTGTAGACAAAACTCCATCAATGTAGGTAGGCATTGTGAAGTCTTCTCGTTGCTAGCAGAAGCTAGCCTTAGCTTGCACGATAAAAAATTAAAAGGCTTCTATTTGAACTTTTTGAGAGAAGAACTTCAGTTATGTATAAATTATTACCCCGTCGCGAGATGAGCAACGGGTGAAGAAACAAAGTTAACGATAAAAGAGAAAAGGTATTTTTTAGGCTTAAAAGAGGCATAAACAGGTTTCGATCAAATAGACGAGCTAAGGTATCTATGCTATAAGTCCAAAGAAGACAATAAGAAGCTCCGAAAGTTTGATCCAATGACTTATTGCTAAGTTTGTACATATCCTTTGTGTAAATACCTATCTCCAAATCCTCGATGTGACATTGTTTTGTAAACACTTCATCATCATCATTTTAGCCGAAAGGCGTCCACTGCTGCACATAGGCCTCCGCTAAGCACGGCCACTTCAATTCTGTGCTTTTCGCATCCAGCTTATTCCTACGGTCTTCACCAGGTCCATCGGTCCATCTCGTGGGAGGCCTTCCAACGCTATATCTTCTTCATCTTTGTAAAGACTTGATACCTTGTAATAATGAGTCAAGTCGAATAGTGACCAAGGGACGTGATTAAACATTTCGAGCAATTTTAACAAACTGTCTTCTCAATCTGGCAAGGTTTCCCAACTACGAGCTACGGTACGTTTTAATACCTCGCCAACTTTATCTTGTTCTCATTCTCATAATATAAATGGTAATTTGTGCGTCATTGGTCGTCTAGTCGAGATTGATACCAGATTTTTATTGGAATACAAGTGTGGTTTTCAACTGAAAAAGCTCTTGAACGTTTTGTACCGGACCGTGTGCCTCGGTTACGTAACATAATTGTTACCTAACAACTTCTCTGATCTTCTAACTTTCATTGAAGTCCCTAGTAGTTAATTATATGATTCGGAACTAACTTTTTGTCCATACACCACACAGTTTTCTCCTGTTTAGGAAGTAACGGGCGAGAATCAGTAAAAGCCACGTTTTCCATTCGAGTTTCATTTTCGTTCGGAATCCCGAGTCCCGACGTCGAATTACATAACAGTTTCCTTTACTGCGACCTCGGTCTCGCCGCTACTATAGCCTGCTACTCTTAAACTTTGTCACATGTTTTTTATATAGCTGCTGTAATAGTGCAAAAAGAACAAAACGTCGCCCTCAGTGGTGCGTGCACAAGTTTATTTCAGAGTAAGTTCGTCTGATTGTTAATTTCACAAAGGAAATGGTTGCGAGATACAACCAGTGTTCAAGATGTTTATAAATAATATTGAAGTAGTATTTTGGATTAACCAAAATCATGATTATTTAAGGATTTGAAAGAAAGTTTCAGAAATATCACGGGATCTTGGGTACTTATCCATAGCCGATTTATTTACGCAGTAATACATTTTGGCCTTTCTAATAATATAGGTACTCCGTAAAAACTCGCTTAAAGCTGTAATTAGGTGTTTCAAAATGGATACCATACGCGCATAATGTAATGAAACATTTTATGTTGATCAGGTTATCACATGCAAAGCTCGCTCCACTGAATCAAGTGATTACTGATAGCGACCGCGTATAGAGCGTATAGATGTAAGTCCGCCTCTTGCGTGGCTTGTGCCTTTGTAGCGAGATAGCGGCCGGTGTCGGCCGACGTAATCAGGCGGACACACCGGTTGATTGCTTGCATTGTGACATTGACTATGTAGAGATCACCATGATACCCCTGTCGCCTCTTCACTAATTTGTTCCACTATCTGGAATTAATTATGGCCTATCTTAGTTGGTATTAGTATCTGTGAAACATTAGCAACTGAGGGCTCGTGCATCTTAATTAGTAACTAGTAATTGGACGCGGCTTAGCTAGTTTGCAAAGTAACGAGAGCCACTATTTTAGTTCGACATGTTCAATGTTGTGCTCTAGCAATAGAATGCTACATCAAACCTTATTTAGGTGTTTTGTTGTTTGGAGATTCGGTGCGTAAAGCAAAACATTAACTGATATTATAATGTTAAATGTGAGTACTGTATCTAATACATAAGTATCAGGAATCAATAAAATCCAAGTTGACGCATACTGTTTCGCTCCTGATGACGTAGCCTGATTTAAACATACCGTATACAGATAAATCCGGAGATAACAAGGAAGATTAAAGTAGTCTTTGGAAGCCGACGTTAGTTATTTTGCTCTAGAAACATTGTGTATCCTGGGATGAACAATGTTTCTTTAGCAAAAATAACTCGCGTAGTTTCCTTTACGGAAATTGTGTACACGTTTTGAATATAATTGTGAGCATGTTGGTGCACAGATTTGTTGAGTATTTATAAGGAAGGGATGACATGTTATTATCAGCGTGTGATATTGAATTGGCTAACATTTCTGGGACACCCGCGCCTCTGGTTTTGAATGAGATCTATTCACTCATTCACGTGTTCAACACATTCAGAAGAGCTTCAAAGAATAGTTGAAAAGGACTCTCGGTGACAAGTTTATATGAGTTTTAAAACGCGTTGAGAATACTGAATGCTCCTCCTTCGCTCGGTTTTTGGGTCACTACCCCGAATTGGTTTGTTACTGAAATGGTTTTTATCGTTATTGTAGTGGAGGCTTTTTGCTTCCAGCTTTGTACTAAATTGCCGTGTCGCTGCAATTTATGAATAACCTTTCTTTATGTTCGTTTCTCCGTTCATAAAACTTTCCTCCAATGAGAAATTTTAGGTTCTTTATTAGCTAAATAATCCAACATTCGCATATGTATGTTATAATACTCAAAACATTATTTAATTTATTATTCCTTATTGAAATTCTCATTAGCTAATCGGATTGCTCGTTTTGAGATTGGTTCAATACTTCGATGCTTAAAATAAATAGGTACGGCATAGTATCTACTTTCAGAATATTAATATGTACATACTTACAACTTGTGTAAGGTACCTACGTCGTACTTAGATGGGGACACGAGCACAGCGAATAAGGAACATCCCGCTTTAAAATTGTTGGGGCCGCCCGGATGCGCTCGGACGATATATTACAGGTAGCAGCCCATCCTACGTTGATCTTGCTTGTATGAAGTTTGCGTGCACTCTTGTTATAGAAAATGAAAATTCTTTGCTCGACTTTACGCGGTCGCCTAGAAGATATGACAAAGTTTTATACGACTAGCGCATTATTTTAAGCGAATAAGTACTTGTTGTTTCAAGAACCTTGATATAAGTATAGTTTTGTGACAGGATAAATAACGGAGCACGTCAAATATGTAGGTATTCCGGCCTGTCTATTGTTGTTTTGTTATAAAACTCGTAAGAAAGTTGCGGGAAATATTTAAATATATTCATACAATGTATTGGAGAGAAGCTAGATGTGAGTGTGACTCCGCCTCCGTACCGTGCGTGTTGGTTTACAGAGTAGCGACAGTATTTTCATTTTCCCGCTAACATGTTTAATGGCACGCTGGGATACGTTCAAATTAAATATCTTAGAAAAATAGGTCTAGTCTCCTTTAAAACTTTCAAAAACATTAATTGCGTTGTTTACGTTGTTGAGCAGATAAATTTTTCGAACATACTCGCATAAAGCAATTTTGAATGATAATGTGTTACGCAACTAGGGTACTGCGGATCTATTCTGTAAAAATGTTAACGTGAAAACTTAGGTGAAGTGAACTGTCAATAAGTAGTGTCAATCCCTAGCGGTAGATAGAATGACAGCTCACTTCACCTAAGTTGTCACGGTGAGATTTTTACAGAATAGAGCTACTGCTCCTGCTACCACTCGTTTGGCCGATGGGTTCACTTGTCTTTAAGCGATAAGTTAAACAAAAACGTATTTTAATTAATTGCAAACGTAATTAAACCACACCACACTATTATGAACCGAAAATTAAACCACATTATAGAGGTATTGTTTAATTTTCGGCCCTGTCCTTTTTATATATATTTTTTTAATTTCCTGTCCGGCAAAATTGCATGATAAAATAAATGATAGGCATTGGTATGTCCGGCCTGCTCTTACGCCAGAAATTTAAGCTACCACGCTATTGCTGCCGTAATTAAAATTGTAGTCAGCATTATAAACAACATATTTTGTAAATATAAGGTTTCATGTACAATACACAAATATAGCAATATTTGAACCAGTCACACTTGCAAATGCTCGTGAACCTCCAAATCGGCCATTTGATTTATTATAGCGAAGGATAAAACACCTAAATGGCACTTTACGATTAGGTGTGGAAGACGAGATGCGAGCTGTAAGATAAATGTAAATCCGCTTCAATGTAAAAAATGCCTGCTGGAAATATGCATTTATTATAATAATTGTCTAGAAACCTTACCTGTTTGTAATAAAAATATGCAGCAACAAGAATGTGGGACTGAGAGGTCGGAACAAATTACAAAGGTACTGCAAAAATCTGAATTATCCGAATGAAAATACTTTAAATTGCAGGCACAATAACACCGCGTGGATTTTTAATTAAAATAGAAACGTTTATAGTACTTTAACTATCTTTGTACGCCGTGGAGGCAATTATTCAATCTGCAGACAGTTAATTAAACGCGTTGTCGTTAACTGGCCATAATGCCCTTATTATGTACCTAGGTTATAGGTAGGTAAGTCGACGTGCCCATACTGTGTACATAGTATCCGTTTACGTAATTTGATTGCATTGCTATCGGGAGCATGGCCGGGCACAGGGCCGCCCAACTTAATTTTAATGATAAATCGATATTTTCAGTTTTACTCAACTCAATAATAATTATTGTTCAAATAGCGAGGGGCAAGACTTTCGGGATTTCTGATGTTCCTCTTTTCTGGGTAATTGATGGAATTAATGATTTAACGAAAACAAGCGTTTTCAGTTTCAAAACATGTTTTCTCACTAATGAGGCAAATACAGCATTCTGTAATACCTTTTTCCCGGATTCATTAAACCATGGGATAAGTATAGTAGGTATATAAGTGAAGTGGGATGAAGTGGAAGTGGGACTGGGCGGGTCACACTTGTAGGATGCATCCAGACAAATAGGCCAAAGTCGTCACACAGTGGGTGCCTGAAGACGGGCGTCGTCACCGAGGCAGGGCTAAGAAACGCTGGCGTGACGATTTCGACTTGTTCCTAACCGATTGGACGGAGAAGTCACAGCACAAGGAGAGGAAGAATATAGGGGAGGCCTTTGCCCAGCAATGGGACAATTAAGGCTAACGGAAAAAATGTATATAGGAAGTATAATATACTCGTATGTAGTAAGTAGATACCTGTACAGTTTTTGAACTTGGATTCACTCTGTGACTCGTTTGTTTTTACCATGGTTAATGGAATTTCGATGCTTTATGACTTTTGTATTAGTGTACGTTTATAGAGCTGAAAATATAGAAAATGTAGCCACTACTAGTATATCTATGGTTATGTGGATACATATCGAAGATGGCGAGATCACGACACTCGTTCTAATAAAAACGTGTCGTCGTAACGAAAAAGAATGGAACGTAAACTGTCTTACAAAATGGCCGAGCTCCGTCGTGTTTTCAATTTCACCCGTATGCATATTGATTTGTAGTGATTTACATTTTTACCTTCGCCTTCATACATTTCACAACACCATTTCATTATACGTCGACCATCAAGAAATTGATACACGCTTTGATATGTATTACATTCTAAAAATAAACATGGTGCTTACATACAAAACATGATATACCGTCTTCAAGAAACCGAAAAAAAAAATATTATAGGTGGAATTCTATTTATAAACACCTTTTCTTCTCTCTGAACTTCTATCGATCGTTTCGTTGTCGTCTTTGTTACTCCAAGGCCTTTATTAGTATATTTGAAGAACCACTATGTTGATAACTGCCGTACGCAAAATACGCGCATTGCCGTGGAGTTGCGGACACCAGCCCGTATAAAGCGGACAAATGCGAGTCGGACACGAAGGATTCCGTGCCACCTTACAATATTTGAACACCTATTTTTTTTTCTATATATTTAGATACTATTTTTCTTTTTAATGCACGTTCTTGTTTGGGGAAACTTTTAGTTTTTTTTATTTTATTTTTTTATTATAGCGGCCATAGTAGCCCACACTCTGTAAAAACCTGTTACGGTTTAAAAGATACAGCCCTGTGACAGATGGACGGACAGCGGAGCCTTAGTAATAGGGCCCCGTTGACACCCTTTGGGTACCGAACCCTAAAAAAACATGCCCTGTCTTTGCTGTCGCACAGTCGGGTAGATTAAATAGAGGCATTTCAAAAAGGAAAGAACTGGTTCTTATAAAACAGTTACATGTTACGTAACATAAGCTCGGTGTTTTCACAAATTCATTTCCTCGCGTTTTACGTACGTAATCAAATCATTATTGCTCAAGTTTTAACTTACATTTTTGCACTGTTCGCCGCAAATAGGTCGCAGACGTAACGTCGCCAGTTTCAGCGGCACTTTCAGTTATAGCTGACAAACTCGTGAAACAGTTAGACTTGCAAGTTCCTAATTGTCGACAAGACGCAATGAGCAAAATTTTTAAACTATGAATAAGTTGCTATTATCCAATTACAAAATCAAACCGTAGGTAGATAATTGTTTCCTTCAACACCACCTCAAACCAACCATTGTACCTGTTGAAAGAAACAAATAACAAGATAAAGGAATGCTAATCAAAGAGCAGAGCGTCTAGTTCCTATCATTAAAGCACTGCACCTAGGCGTTTGTATTAGGAGTAACTAGCTCCATTGAGGAGAAATAACGAGGTCTGAGTTCGACCTGTGTAACCGTTAAAATAAATGATCCTTGAATACGGCTCAAGCTAGCAACGTTCTCCTAGAAAAAAATAAAGTTGTTATATTATGAATACATCAGACTGCAACGGCCTCCGGCTGTTCTTAATTATCCGGCTCTCTGAATAACGAATTTAAAAAATCTACGGCGTGCGCTGTTAATAAAATACAATACGCTATTTTTTTTATTTTTTATTTACTGTTTCGCTAAATACCTTTCTCCCATCTGAACTTTAATAAATCAAACTAGCGACCCGTCTCCACTTTGCATGTTTTTTTGGATTTGACAAAAAATCTTCATTTTTAAAGATTCATAATTATTATGATTTTATGTATTATGCACATACACATAAACCTTCCAGTATAAATTATCTAAATTATGGTGAAAACTACGTCAAAATTGCTTTGCAGAATTAAGAAGATCAATGCGGTCGCACACTCAATCATGAAAAGCGACATTAATTTATAATATATGTCATGTGTGATACTGATTAAATACTGTGCTTTTCGTTCCAAGCTGGAAAATATTTACAAAGCTCTGAAAGAGGATAATAGTGTGATACCCACGGGACATGAGCGTCGAGATTGTGTTACTATTTTATTTTATAAGGAAGCATTTTACGTCGTTCAACAACTTTTACACCTATTATTCAGGCAAATACGTCCGGCAAATAAACTCTTCCTCCAGCTGAAATTGACGGCTTATAGAGCCAATACCACATTCCATGACGATGCCAAACAATAGAAATACTCAGGTTGTTGATCGAGTCCATTTCGATAAGCCGCTTAGACACTAGTGGAATTGCTCGTTGTTGAAGTATGAAATAAATGAACTTATCTGGTTCGAATTATTTCTATGATACGATATTAGAAAATAAATCGGTTTGACTGTTGCAATAAGAAATAAATATTTACCACTTTTGAAGAAAACTAATCTACCTATGAGACTATTCTTACTTATATATATACCCTATTGTTACTGACTTAAATAAAATTATAAGTTACTCTCGGATGTCGACAGAATGCGTTATCCTCTCGGTAGCCGTACAGTAACTTCTAATTTCCGTCCTGACAACTGTCAGCGCGACAGTTCTAGTAACTAATAAAGTTCAAATTTGCATATCACGTATTCGTTAGTACGAAACTGACCTGTGACAAGAACGCATTCTCTGAACGGCCGGACTGTAGTAATCGAAATTGTAATAATTTTCCCTTGACACCTTCGATCAATAATATATTGATCAAAGCTTGACACTCATAAAATAAAAGGCTTACGGTTTTAACCTTTCAGAGTTTTGCAGGCCCATGTTAAATAGTTAAGGGATTCAAAAGCAATTGAAAACCTCTTTTATAAAGGAAAGTAATTGATGAAAGTGGAAACTGTCATAACGCGGACGTGTTTAATTTCCTATGACATCGTTATCATGGTTAATCTTTACTATATAATAATATCATAAAGAGGTAAAATTTGTTTAATTGTTTGTATGTAGGGGCTAATCTCCGGAGTTAATGAACCCATTCTAACAAAGGTTTTCACTGGTAGAAAGCTACATTATTGTGAGTGTTATAGGCTATAAATTATGTCTACATCATGCATTTTAGCTGAGCTATCACAACTTATGTCTAGCAAGTCGGAAATAAATACCTCTTATAACAGAATTATGTGCATGCGCTGCCTCAAAAGTTGCATATAACTAAAAACAATGTATGGCAATCTGGTCCGCCTTAAATAGTTCTACAAAAAAGTCCGCGGCAGCATATTTCTATCTTTTATATTTTATCTTTTAATATCACTTTTATATTTAAAAAAAGATTTTTTCTTCACATGCTTACGTTTGGATGAAAATATAATTTTTAATTATGAATCCTTATCAAAATAAATTATTTTATGATTGCAAGAACATTATAGAGATAATATTTGCCCTTTATAATATATCAATTGGTCATATAGTTTCGGAGATAATAGAAAATTACTAAAACGCAAAATGCCGCTAAAACATTCACGAATACTATAACTACACATGCTTTGTGCAGACGTTTTATCCATTTACCCATAGATGGCGTTGTACAAATACGTAATTTTTCTGACTCGCGGTGTTTATACTTTACGCGGATTAATGAAGTTGTCGGGATTGGTGATGCAAATTGATTGGATGTCGTTCTATTGATTTCTATTGGTTTTGGTTGTTTTAAATACTTCGTTCCTTCTCCTCTTCGTAATTCTGGTTTACGATGGTTTCTATCTTAAGTTGAGGTAATAATAATAATAAAACTGAAGAGTCTGCCAGTCTGATATTATTATGAAAAAATATTTTTGCATTGATTGACAGCCCAATTCTTGAGAAAGGTTATTTAACATCACGCTACGACTGTTCGGTGCCGAGCAGAAAGAAAAAAAGTCCGAAAGAAGAAAGAACGCTAAGCTTGCTTTGTGTAGACGTTTTATCCATTCACCCATAGATGGTGTTGTGCAAATACGTTATTTTTCTGAATTGCGGTGTTAAGACTTTCGCGGATTGATGACACTCTCGATTTATCTAATCTGAAGAGTTTGTTTGTTAGGTTGAACGCGCTAATCACAGAAACTACTGGTTCGAATTAAAAAAATATTTTTGTGTTGGATAGTCCATTTATCGAGGAAGGCTTTAGGCTATTTTATAACATCACGCTGCGACCAATACGAGTGGAGCATCCATTTTAAAATGTTGCAAAAACGGGAAACATGATTGTTTTTTGAGACGCTCTAATTGTCAGCCTAACGTTCTGTTAAAGTTTAAAATAGTAGCGGTCCCCCGACGAACAATATTTAGTCAAAAAATTTCATACGTACTTACGTAGGGTCATAATTTCAAGGTTATTTTTTTCTTTTTACAGGGTTTCACGTTTATACACGTTTTTGACGTTCAAAAGTGCCTTTTATGTGCCTAATTGAAATAAATGATTTGACTTTGACTTTGACTTTGATACCTTTTTTGTTCTATTTGTGGCTATTTCGTTATTTCGATAGTTTTTTTAAAATTGTTTTAGGCTTTTTACATTAGTACTATTTTTACAATTATTTTTGTCGGGGGTTTTTTAAATTTTTTATTTAATTTTTTATTTCATGCTTTTTGTAGGGACTCCTTATTATTTCATTTCTTTTATTTTCTTGCGTTTTAACATTCAGGTCATTTGGTGTTTAATCAGGTTTTTTGGAATTCGCCATTTTGTGGTGGTGGCCATCTTGGATTGGAAATTTGTCATAGTGTATAGTATTCTACTAGTCAATCCCTTTCATTTGATACCCATATTGAGGGAATTGTGAAAAAAAAATGTAATTCGCCATTTTGTGGTGGCGGCCATCTTGGATTTGAAATTTATCATAGTGTATAGTATTCTACTAGTCAAGTCCTTTCATTTGATACCCATATTGAGGGAGTTGTGAAAAAATATGTAATCCACCATTTTGTGGCGGCGGCCATCTTGGACCGATTTTCATCAAACATAGCTAAGAACACTCCCGACAAATTCACCTTTCAAACAAAAAAAACAAAATCAAAATCGGTTCATCCGTTCGGGAGCTACGATGCCACAGACAGACATACACAAACACTCACACACACACACACACACACACACACACACACACACACACACACACACACACACACACACACACACAAACACCCACACACACAGAGAGAGAGACACGTCAAACTTATAACACCCCGTCGTTTTTGCGTCGGGGTTAAAAATAACTCTGCAACAAAATCTATCTATCTACTTAATTTGTTTGTTTGAACGCGCTAATCTCTGGAACTTCCAGTCGGATTTGAAAAATTATATTTGATAATCCAATTCTTTAGGAAGGGTATAGACTATTTAACATCACGCTAGAACTCTAAGGGGCCGAGCATATAGAAAAAAAAGTCGGAAAACGAAGTAGGTAATTAGCGCGGGCGGGTAATGCGATGCGACGCTGTAGGTCGGGGGAACAAGAACTTTCACGCGGGCAGAAGCTAGTTACTTATATAATGGTTACGTTAGGACTCGTGAATTGTTCTTTTTTATTTAGAATACTGTTAATTCACTGTTACATTCAACTAAAATAGTTACGTTACTAATGCAACCTCCGCCTTATTTTTGCGCCCACTAAAGCTTCGACCACAATATTATGTTGTCTCTTTGTAATCCTCTTTTGGTCGCTGGTTTGTCTAATTTAGCAAAGATAAGTACTCAGGCAATTTCATTTCCTACATTATTTATATGAATAAACTGACTCTTACAAAGTAACGGGATAATAAAGGCTTTTTTATTTACAACGTGGGTAGTAGAAAAATAGACAAAATGATTGGATTCTTTTAGTCGTTTGAATGTCCAGCGTCTATCCATATTTTGACACTTGCATATGAAGTATGGCGGTAGCAACAGAAACAATGGTATTTGTGCCATATTGTGATAGAAGTATGCCTCTCGAAAATGCCCCTGAAAGCATGCTTGCGACCTGCATCGCGAACATACGTACCATTTGTAATACAAGGCGAGTTCACGAATACTGCATTGCGATTTCGTAACTATAAGCTTTGCTCAAACTATCAAAATGATTATTATCATTGAGCGAATTCAATTTAATTTTAATTATACAGATAGTGTAAACGCTACATAAATAATACAAGCAAACTTTTGTTGTTGTATAATCTCTCTTTGATAAATAACAAAACTTTTTGCAACGCTCACACAACTCCTTGATGAGTATGAGATACATACGAGCGAGCTTAACGTTTAGCTAAGTCTAATTGTTTTCTAACTTACATGTATTTGTGCTTTCTATTCAGAGCGGTAAACGTATCTCCCATACAATCTTGTTAAATTCATTACCTATTCCACAACGCGTGTCAAAAATAAAAGGCCTATTAATTAATCAAGCAATGCAAAACATTGGGTAGCAATGCTGAAGTAACTTTATGTCTTGTGACTTTGTTATAAAGTCTTAATTTGTTTTGTGTGCCCACAGATGTTTGCTTCCAACCATTCTTCAACTTCGTGGACATGAGGGCCCTTTTGGAAAACTTCTGCGTGTACCACGTGAATGCCCCGGGACAAGAGGACGGAGCCCCGAGTCTACCTGAAGAGTGAGTACTTAACCTTATACTATGTAGGGATAGCAGCATAGTTTCATTAGAATACAATGAAAAATCTCCCTTAAACGGGGAAGAGTTCAAGAGGACATTATTTATAGCATTGATTGTTTGAGTAACGTTACAGTTCTTCGAAAAGCAAACCTTTTGTGTGTGTTTTCATGTTACTCTACGGGTGCCTTAATATTGCAATTGCTCGCTTGTGTAACTGCTAAATAGACCGCCATCAGTATAAAGACCCAGAGAACAGTTCCTACGGTAGTTAACTTTATTGATGTCTGTTCAGCGCGATTAAGTGGCCCAACCCACAACACGGATCGATACGCCTATCTACAAGCCGAATGACAGTTCTCCTGAAATATCACTTTGATAATGATGTGTTAAATTACGGCGACCTCAGAAAAATACGTAGATATATAGAATTCTCTTTGTTATAATCTCGCCCCCTCCCCTCCTCCCTCCTTCTTTATTCCTGTTTATTTTATTTTTTTCGCTGTTTTCTCATTATGTCTGGGTACTTTAGGTTACGCTGCAAATGTTGAGGCAATTAATTTTAAAATGTTAACTAGGCACCTCTACGCGTTCTAATTGGGTACGGGATTTATTTTCGATCGTAATATTTCCTTAATACTCAAAGGTCACAGTGTAACATTTGTACACAGACAGAGACGGACTAAACCAAATTAAATGCACAAACACCGGTCGACACGAGTAACAGTGTACATACACCTACGTCCTACGGGCGTCGCATTAATTCTATTGCGTTTACACAGTTTACCCGGCATCGGAATGTGCCACACTATGCACACTGCTTTGTAATTCACATAATATTGCCATTCCTTCGCGCCAGCGTCTTCTCCGATCTGCAGATTTAATTGTGGTGAGTGAAATGCGTTCCCAAGAAGCTCATTTAAACTATTAATTCCATCTGCCTAGCCTTTTCATAACTTGTTGGGGTTGGCTTCCAGTCTAACCGAATGCAGCTGAATACCAGTACTTTACATGGAACGACTGCCTATCTGACCTTTACTACTCAGTGTCTGGGTAATGCGATACTTCTTGGTAAGACTGGTTGTCAGACTTTCGAACTTCTGACGACCCGTAACGACTGTCAAAGTTCTACGAATGACAGCCGGGACCAACCGCTTAACGTCCTTTCCAAGGCACGGACGGGTCTTGGTATATAAAGATACCCATCCACGGACCAACCGCGGCAATGATCGATCGATCCGTGCGGTTGTTATTACGTAGCTATGAGCCCGCTTACGCAATTATTTAAACTATTAATTGTGAACAGTGAAATTGTAAAAATTAATACCGTTTAATACGAACAATAAAACCTCAGTTCATGTGTGATTTGATCTCAGTTACATCATATAAACTCAATATTTGAATTTTATTAACTGATATTACAATATGAATAAATAAACATAATGCAACAACCGATAAAGTTGGAATCGAAATTTTCGCCCCCCCCCCCCCCCCCCTACTATTACCGACTGTCCTGTCTGTAGCAGATATTTCGACTTTATCGAATATTTTGGCGTTTGCATTTTCCAGTTTTTGCTTTAACGAACAACGCACACTTTTTGTGACTGGTGTTGCGTTTACATTTCAGGCAAACAAGTAAATATAAAACGTGCGAGTTAACATCATTTAACACATACGGGTACAAGTCGCGCTTTTAGCAGATAGATATGGATACTAATGCAATTTAAACTATGCTCCGTGGAGATGCAGACTTACCTAACTTGCGAAGGGGTATATTTGATTACTTATTCTGGTTGGAGCCGTCGACGCAAACACCAAAGTTTCCTAAACCATTTTAAGTGGTAATATCAGGCTCCTGTAAGGAGTTGGGAACTAAGGACGTGCCTTCATCAAACGAGGCTATTTGCAGATATAACACGCGCTCTAACATTTTTCGCGCTGCAGTCTCCATCCGGAAGTATTCGTGTCACAATTTAATCGCTAACTGCGTGCAGGCTCCAGAAACCACATGCTTTCATCTTTTGTAATACCTCTATGTTTTGAAATCTGATTTGTGACATCATGGTAGGATTTAAAAAGTCTGAGAATATTTTTATACAGTATTCAATGCAAGATTAATAAAAAGTACCTACTACTACTTATTTAACACATTATTATTAAGTACATAAGATATTTTACTAAACTCCTAAAAATCTCAAATCTCAGGTTTAGCTGGTTAACTTTGGCTGAATCAGGATTCAGCCAAAGTTGTACTCCTATGTAGATAACTCTAAATAAACTCTGAGATCTAACAATAAAATGCTTCCTGATCTGTTGAGTCTTATTTCGCTATGATATCTGGAATGTTAGCGATAAGTATCTTCTATAAATATTTTATGCTGTGTATATGATAAAGGAATACTGAACACTGAAACTTCCCGTTTTAATTGCATCGGTACAGCACAGGTAACTCTATCTAAGCGCTTTCATGTGCAGGCATGAAAGCGCTTAGACAACACAGTGCGGACTCTGTCGATATTACGATGGGACGCAATGGTCCATTGTCGGGGCTTCCTTTGTTCATGTGGTTGTTGCATATCATGTTACTCCGACCGAGGCAGTAATTACGTTCATACACATGGTCTGCTCTGCTTCAGGCTCGGATTCCTTCGGATTCTATTAGCAACGCAACACTGCTGTTGACTTGCATATCAATTAATTATAATACGCTCGCCTGGCTTGCTTCGTCCCAAGCTGTCATTTGTAAATCTTGTATTGTGTCACCCAGTAATTGGGTTGTGGAGGTCAGATAGGCAGTCACTCCATGTAAAATAAGTGGTATTCAGCTGTATCTGGTTAGAGCGGAAGCCGACCCCAACATAGTTGGGATGTTGTAATTACGTTCCACAACATGGTTAACTTAATTTCGTAATCATGTTTACATATTTACTTTTGAATATGAATGGCAATTAGGACTATGGCGTACATTATTCGTATCATACTTAAAGTTTTGTTGTAGCAAATGTCGTAAAAATAAACAATGATTTTAGCAGTATCGTAACCAAAGTTTACTACAGTAAATAGAAAACCTCGTCAACAATAACAGAAGAGACAATATTCATTACAACTCATTGTTCAAAGCTTACCCGTCTATTCGTCGCACAAATACAGGATTGTCTTAAAGTCAAACAGTATAAGGTTTCTAAACAACAAGTCGCTCCAGACTGGCCGCCTGGGTTGCCAGATAACGACAAATACAAGAAATTAATTTTCTCGTAATGATAAAACTCACAAAAATATTACAAAATAAAACAGAGCTGAAACCATTCAAATTTTGCTTCGTGCATTTGAAATATTACCCTAATGATTTTTAATCCCGACCTCGGACTAACATTACTCTCAGAGCTTGCGTGGTCAGTTCGCTTCCAATAGTTTTGTGTTGGTATCCATCACCAGGCACTACCTTAATGATTAATGAATGTAGACAGACTTCCAAACTATTCGGGTGTTGCCGATACTAACGCTGAAGTTACGTAACTATCTCTCTAATTATAATTGTTGTCAGATAAGTTCTTGGAACACAAAGCTCAATCCCTTGCCTTCAGTTTCTGAAACCGATTTTGTACCGAGATGATTAAGGTTTATGTGGCAGAATTTTTAGTGCAATTGCCAAAAAATCTAGGGCAACAAGTCTTACCAGTCTCGGCAATATAAATTATAAGACGTACCAAAAACGCCTGGAGGAGACCAGTAGCTACTGGGCCATGAAAATGGTTGAAGCTGCCTCTGAGTTTTACATAAATTTTGCTAAATAAGTTTTTTTCATGTTCACACCCTAAAATCGCAAATAAGGTCTGGTGTAGCAAATGTATACCTATGGATAGCATGTTCACACAACTAAGTACTTGGTACTTTTAGGTTGTAATGTTCGCCAGAATTAACAAAACCTCATAACTTGGTTACAAAGTGAAACATAATTGACCTCGACCTACGTGTAGATTGTATTACACTAAATTCATAATCCTTGAAACAATCCACTTTGACTCTTTTAAATTGAAATAATAAAAGTCGGAATTGAAATGCGACTTTAAAAAGTGTGGTAAAACGGAATAGGTCAAGTTACGCCCCCGGCGCGGTCTTAGGAGTGCTTTCTTTTTTGTATTTTCGTTGGCAGTGGGGTCGTGCAGTGGCTTGGCGAACCGTCGTCATATCTAGCGCCCTGGAACGCAATAACTTTAAACAGGTCGGGAATCCAGGGCATTCTTGACACCCGGCTATAGCACCCCATTGTAAGGGCTACGCAGCCCTAATAGAAAACGCCCATTGAATAGTTGCAGCGTATTCATTTGAAACGAATAGCTGTCTGGCGTTTGTCTTGTTTCACAGGAAATAGGAGAATTCTCAGCTTGCTCTGTTTGCTGTGGAATGCCTTTTATTTATTTTATTCAAGAGCTAAGCACTCAATCATGACATTTATAAGAACGGCTTCTTCGAATTTCAAAGCAAATACCGTTTATTAATTCACTAAACACGAAAAACTTCGCAAGCACGGGGAAATTACTACTGAAGACTGGGGGTGTCGCCCGCAGGAAGTGCTGCTTCTCACACGGACAGCTGTACATCGCTTGCTTCCACGTCACCAGTCCTGGCATTCTGCTTTATTTTGGGACGGAATGTTTTATAACAATGTGGCTGTTATTTTAGTACATTGTGGTGTCACGCGAAAGAAGTCGCGAGCAGAAGCTAGTATAAAATATAGTCTCAAAATGAATATGTAATCCTAACCAGCACTTTGTTTCTGCACCGGTAATCCGGAAATCCTTTCACGTGCAACGGTATAACACTTAGTTACTATTTTAATTACTGGGTTTACGCAAAGGCTATTCATCTGCGGGGAGAACCGTGACCTTTGAAATACATATACATATATATATATATATGTTTTCCCTGTGGTTTTGAGTTCTATTTCAGCTACGTTTTTTTTTTTTCAGTCATTTGACCTTTTGCCTGTTCCCGAATTGTGCCATAGTTTTGTACGAAGAACATATAAACGAAAAAAAATCAGTTAGTTTATCTACATTATAAATCGTTAACTAATATCAATACCTTATTAGAGTAACTCCCCTCAACAAAGCAAATACAAGAAAATATATTTGAAAGGAGTCGGTAAAACTTGACTTATTTTATGGTATATTTAATACAACCTGTAAGCTGTAACCTGCAGCTGTAATCTGTGCAGCTTTCGGCGCATATCTTCAAACTAAAGGAAAAGTTATTACTAACGTGAACTTTCAGCTACTCAAAACTCGCAGCTCTTTCAGCCTAAATTAAGAAATTAGTGACCGCTGAATCAAGATAGAAATATCAGTCTTCATTAACGAAAAAGAGTAAAGCTTTTTTCGTCCCAAAGAATTTCTTCTCAGATATTTAGTAGTGTGGATGGAACTATTACTGTTAATAGCAGCGGAAAGACTCCCGCCGAATATGCCATCAATCCTTGTTTAGCTGTCGATTACACTTAAGCGCATCACGGGGTAACCTAGATCTGATACGAACAGTATGAAGTACGCGTACGTAACGTGTGGAGCGTCGGGACGACAGTCGTGCGGTGCCAAAAGATAGAATGATACGGACGGGACTTTATACACAGAACAGCTGTAGCAACATGCAAATCGATGCTAAAGTGCGCAACAAAACTGTATACAAATGTTTGTATATTGAAGTTGTTAAATCTTGTTTCAGTGATCGGAAAAGTGATCGGAGCACTAACTAGTATCTATTAGAGATGAATTACAATTTTTGCACAATTTCTATGTAGGTGGTTAACCTGCAGGTTATTATTAGTACGAAAAGTGGTGGAGCAGGCTGTAAATATTATAAGTGTAGACTGTTTTTTATTTTTACCTATTTAGAATAAAATCACATTTTCTATTAGCCTTTTTAAGTGTTGATTGACAACTAAGCAGATACGGCCGGCAAGCCACAACTCAGCCCGCATGCAGGTCAAAAGCAAACAAGGTTTTATTCGCTAAAGCCTTCGCCACACAGTCCTCTTTTGTCACGGACCCACCGCGTATATTCTCGTTTCCAGGCAAACTTTGTTCAGCAAACTAGGCGGCCGCGCGGGAAATGACAAACAAACCATGCATTTGGAAAATTGACGAAACAATGCTTTGTGTTGCCTTTTCTCTTCATACCTGAAGCAAAATAAACGTCGCCGTTTGAAGTTAGTTATTTAATTATATCACTGTAATAATATTTTGTAAATTTCATTAGTTATTAGGTAGGACCTACATTACATTTGTGCCTTTTAAGGTGACTAACTTAGTGATTAGAATAATACACAATAGCGCCGATTCCCTTGTTCACACACTAAACTAAATTTAAGTTCAGTGCGTCTTTTTCTTTCGATTTCATTAAGAAAAGGACAGAAGATAAAATATTAGTTGAGTCCTGTCAAATTAAGATACCCCATATTACACAGATTAGACGTGATTAACAACATGGCTACTAAAAATACGTCAATTTACGTCAGGCGCTGACTACTGTGAATAGAAGAGTATGAATGACAGAATTTTACTTATTACTATACCGATACTGATACGGAAGCATACTATGGTTCTCCTCCACAATCCAAACTTGGTGATTTTGCCAATCTTCTTTTTTCACTGTCTATAGATGAAGTTTGTGAGTACTGCCCATGTGTACAGGAAAAATACCACCGTGAAAACCTAGATGAAGTGAGCTGTCGATAGTGTCAATCAATCCCCAGCATTCGGTGGAATACTAACACAATACACACAACACATAACAACAACAACAAATAACATAACAACATAACATAATTGTAAGCTAACATTGTTGCTAATATATACTAACAAGATATGGATTTTAATTATCTGAAATAAATGATTCTATTCTAATGACAGCTCACTTCGATATTCTAATGACAGCTCACTTCAATATCATTACAGCTTAGGTTTCACGGTGAGATTTTTACAGAATAAGCCCACGTTCGCACGGACGTAAAGACATCGCGGCGTGATTTTTTCGTGCACTAGATTTTCAACTCTTGTTGAGAATCCGACAGAGCGCATCCCAGCGGGTCAAAAAACATACTGTTGGATTTTGAATTCTCGGTGCTAAGCAGTGCTTTGAAAATCCAGTAGGCTAAAATAAAAACGCCGCGGGTAAAACGCGCACGTGCTACCCTGGGCTAAGTACATCGGCTGTACCTACAACCGTAAACAAGAGATGATCTGAAATATTTGTAAATATTAGTTTGTTCATATTTTATTTCAATAAAGAGCTATTTTTGGTAGCCTACATTGTGTCCCACTGCTGGGCAAAGGCCTCCCCTTTTTCCTTCCAAACCTTCCTGTCTTGTGCCAACCTGCCAGAGCTATATTACAAAAAGAAATTGAAGTCGTATAAAGTGTTTTAATAATAACTCCTTTTTCGGACTTAATTTAAGCTAAAAATAGTTACCTAAGTCCAACATAAAACTCTATTTTTATATTTAAAACTTTCCGCCGTAATTTAATAAGAGTACCCGGAGCATCTCACCCTAATCCGGTTATAGTCTTATCGGTTCATCTCAGAATAACATGTTTGTAAATAGAAAATCAAGAGTAGATCTATAAATTGAATCAATGTTGAGCAGTTGCCCTACTTAGGTGCTCCCATATTTCGATCCACCAGATATAAAAGGAACGATGGAATATGTGGTGCCAAGTTTTTGGGAATAGAGGTGAACTAACCGCGAAAAAATAGGTTCCTATGGGAATTTACGAAATCGGGTAGGGCTAAAAAAAAAATCGACAATCGTAGATGCACTGTATCCAAACTCTGCAAAAGATTCTACGACCAATACTTATAAGTTTTGAAAACTGCAATTTCCCGTCGTTTCATGAAGTTTCGGGCGAACTGTAAAACAAAAAAGAATTATCAATCCTCATTCTGCAATGCCCAAAGCTAAGTGCATGCGATGAGCATGCGATGAGTCGGACACTATTTGCCGCTCAAAATGCAAACCTTGGTACTGAGAATCAGTGAGTTCCTTTTATGGGAAAGATTTTCTATCTAAAATAAACGGAATTCATTTGGCTTTGCGTTTGGTTCCAGTAAAGTTTTCTTTTTATTGCAAAAATATGGCATGTAAACCCGTATTGGAGGGATATTCGTTATCGCAATTTAACTTTATTTCGGACAGTAATTTCGAAACAGCATCTCGTAGTATTAGTTTGTATCAATCGATCATCGCGAAGACTTTATACGTCAACAGCGTCAGCATCGGGAAAGCCATTTCTGATCAAATTATTACCGACACCAGCCGCGAGACACTAACAACATAACATCTCACTGTAATATAGCCCAGCATTACAAACCCGTAGCTTCACCAATAGCATGTGCGGTATTACGTCTGGTAATGGATACCGTCCACATCCCTTAACCGATATCCCTTCCGTCCGCTACGCTAGATAAACGACTATCATGACTCTCCTAATACGAAAATCATATTTTCCCGTCATATTGCCTTACCTACTCTGGTCGAAAAGGAAAAGTTACGTCATAGTAACACGAAAATGTATCCGAATCGGTGTCTGCAGTTTACAGCCACGTGGGCATCGTAAACCTCGGATTAAGATTTATTTGCCAAACGTCAACTAGTTCTTATTTGATTTGGTTGAATTTCAATACTCGCTATTACATAAGTATTATATAATGGTATGTCCTTGACGAAAGTTCGGCAACCCTTGTGCCCTTTCGACCCCTGCTGTTGCACAATCACATCTATGTGATTTACGAAAGTGTCTCCTCCCGGACCGTGCTCATTCACTAGGTATCTGATGATTGATGATTGTACGTACAATCTGAAACACACCACCAAACTTAGTAATTAAATCACTAATATCCCCTAGTTCATTGTACGGGCCTTGGGGAACAATAATATTCAGCGATGGACGCACACGAGCTGTTATGGACTTACGTACTCTTAACGTATATAAATTCAACGGCGATGAGCGGTCAGTCTTTAATTTTAGATCCAGAACGAGACGGCCGCGATTTGATCTAACAGGGATGTGCAAATCCGAACTCGATAAGAATTTAGTGACGTAAGTTGTATTACCATTTAGTTAGTTAACCGTTTATTCGGTGTCCTTGCGAGCGCGAGCGAGTCAGGGCGTGCGGGTTGTATTGATTTTTTTGAACGGCACGCGCGACCGACTACGTCCAAGTAATACTATTTGAATAATGCCTTCTTGTCCCGATATCAGTCTTTTTCATTTTCACATATCATAAGCTTTAGGAATTATAACCTTCGTGACCCTTCAGTAAATCTCTGAACTTGATTTCTGGGTGGCACGAACTCTCCAGCCCACCGTACTCTGGATGTTCATAAACTCCTCTTTTACTATATCCAACTTCAATAGGTCCTTACGTCTTGCTAGCAAGAAATTAAGTGTCAAATCGCTCGGATTTGTCGTAAAGCGATAGTCCTCAATTTTAATGTCCCTTCGGAAAATGCTTGTTCAAGATCTGTAAAATTTTGCAAGAAACCCTGCCTAAGGATAATATAAGTTCACTCTTGGCAATCGATATGGGGCGTTACATTAGTATTCGACACGGTGTAGAAATTAGCATTTCCACAAAGATGTCTAAAGCACACCATATTTTATTAAAATTCCTATTTTTGTGCCTTAAACATTATTTATTTTGTGGGAGTAGGTTTAGGTACCTACGACATAATGGGTAAAATAAGAGATACATTCATATTGATTTATAAATTGTGTAAGAGCCAGCAATACATCTATATACAGTACACCTCTTTCAGAAATTGACACCTATCATATTTAGATTATGACTGCTCAGTGCTCGTATCATACAATACGACAACGTTCTCAAAGCTTTTATGAACATTTTATAAAATTATTTTGCAAACTAGTTTAACGTGGCCCGAATAGTCGCTTGGTATAATAACAAGTTTACTTGACGGTGGAATTCTAATACTTTCTAGTTCGCAAACAATGTCGTACTCGGATGCTCCGTGTATGTTATGAATCTTGTGAAGCATGGACATTCCTGACATGATCAATTCGCAAGTTAGTTCAAGTTTGTGGCGGGGGCTCCGCGCCCTGTCGGCTTTATGTTAGCAAAGTTTATTGTTCTAATTAGCGCCACAATAGTAAAACATTTTGGTAGCGACCCTCAGACAAACTACGAATAATTAAAAACGTTTAAAGTAAACACACACCTATATCGGGAGACTGGAGGAGATGCCTATATAAACATATCCCAAATCCCAAGTGATTATATCACAACTAGCCCCACACATAGTTTGAGATTGTATTGTGAGCTAGTAGATTCAAAGATTCTAATTATACATTAACATGCCTACTCAGGTAAGTATAAAGGTGTTGGAAAACTGTATCAATTAACGGCTTTAGATATTTCAAACAACCATAACCTACATTAGGTATCGTCAAGTGGAATTCAAAATCTGTGCTCCGGATAGTTCGTGAAGTTATTTAAAAAATCTGGTTCACATATTGTACTATACATACCATCTTGTTTGCATTTTCAGGCAAAATAGGCGGCTGGAATTAGGGCAAATTATTTTAGCTTGTGGTAGGTTAAACTTCCGTTTGAATTTTGGTTTTGTTTAATTTTCAGGGTATCTCATTATGAACAATGTACTAATTTAAGGAAGTAACTTAAAATAGAAACTCGTAAGGAAGTTACGAGCAGCCTTCAAATAGATTTCCTGCATACATACGATTACCCTTACACTCTTGCTGTGACTGCTGTGACTATTCACTACGTAGCCGTAGTGGTTAGAGCTGACACTGTAAAAGAGCGCCATGAAAGCGTCTAGACCGCCAAAAGTACAACAGACTCGTCTCGCTGGCACGTCCGCTCACTGCCACGCAAGTACGCACTGCTCATGATTCACACCTACACTGTACTTGAGAACAGTTTTGTAAAGACATACCTACCTTAATTAAAAATACGTGTAGACATCAGACATCAGAGTCGTTACTTGATGCGGACCTACACTCGCTGCACATGATAACAGCGATTGAATAAATTTCATTAAACTACTAACATCACTAATTACTGGTAAGAGTATGTCTAACCCTCTCTCTAAAATGCAGTTCGATTTCCAGCTAAAACCATTGTTGATTAAGTATTAACCACTCAATTGATAGTGCAGTGCAATCAGCTTATGGCGCTGTGTATATTCAGTTTTAATTAACAAATGGAAGCACTCGTATTTTGAAATCAATCTGTGGTACCACCTTCCACAAAGACCACGACTTCACTACAAGACATTGTTTCGGTACCGGTCCTCGGTTTTTTAAGCCGGATTTGGTCTCCCACGTAAAAAACCCGAAGAGCATTGAAAATTATAACTGAAAAAATATTACGTTATGTTGTGTACCTGAAACAGTTTTAGAATACAGTGGCCTTTTATTGGTTTGGAATGTTTGTGATGCAGTTTGGTTTAGCTATTGATGCCGGCTCGTAAAAAAAACGTTTATTTTTTTGGTTCGTATCACAGAAAAGGAACAAAAAACCGAACACCAATTATTGGATCGTAGTGAATACCTTGACGATTGAGTATACATAAATATATGGCGCGGGATGATAAATAAACATTGTAGAACATGTTTGCACTTGATTCTCGGAACATCACTCACGACTTGTTACGTCACCTCCTACTCTAAGGCGCAAAACAAACATCTACGAGGGCGGAGTGATAACTGTGATAAGTCTGGACAAAAATTAAGTAAGGAGTCATATTTATTTAATTATTATTATTTATTTTTCAACGTAGTTTCCTTGTACCTCAATGCACTTCATCCAGCGTTTCTCTAGCTTTTCCCTTCCATAAAGTACGACTTAGGTAACCCTTCGAAATAGGCATTGCTTTTGTGCATGATCTCTTCGTTGGAGCCAAATCTTTTCCCACCAAGCCATCTTTTTTTAAATTTGACAACAGAAAATAGTCGCAAGAGGCTAATTCTGGCGAATACGGTGAGTGAGAAAGCAACTTCTAGCGCAACTCATGAAGTTTGGCCATGGCAATCGCGCAAGTGTGCACTCGTGGGTTGTCTTGGTGGAAGAGGATTTTCTTCTTAGCCAAATGTGGTCGTTTTTCACGTAAAATTTGTCGAATTGGTCCAATAAATTGGCATGATATGCGCCATTAATCGTTTTACCCTTCTCTAGGTGGTCAATATGGATTACCCCACGTGCATCCCAAAAAACTGTAGCCATCACTTTATTGGTCGATAAAACTGCTTTAGCCTTCTTTGGAGCTGGTTCGCCGGTAGCAATCCACTGTTTCGTTTGTTGGTTGGTTTCTGGGGTATGGTGGTGGATCCATTTTTCGTCTACTGTTTAAAACTACGCAAAAAATCGGTTTTATCCCGTTGAAACAACGCCATACCTGCCTCCGAAGTGATCACACGCATGCGTTTTTGATCAACAGTCAGTAAACGCGGCACCCATCGCGCGGATCGCTTCTTCATATCTAAATGATGATGTAAGATATTGCGAACACGTTCGTCTGAGAAGCCTGCCTCGACCTATCTCGACTATCTCTCTCACTTTTACTCTTTGGTCGTTCAACACTATATCGTGGATTTTAGCGATCATCTCTGGAGTTGTGACTTCAACTGGGCGTCCTGGACGCACAGCATCACTTGTGCTTGTACGACCACACCGAAAATCGTTGAACCACTTATGAATCATTTTAATCGACGGAGCAGTCCCCATAATATTTATCAAGTTTTTGTTTCGTTTCCGTTATAGTTTTTTTGTTAAAAAAATAATGTTTAATCACGACACGAAATCCACTTTTCTCCATCTTTGCAAAAACGAGTTCAGTTGTTTTGCTTTAATGGCTGTCAAAAAAAAACTAACCGGCAGTACTGGCTGAAAATTTTAATTTAGTCCTTCAAAAGAGTTGTGAACAAGGAGGTTCCATGCAATTTGCGATCATTTTATTCCAAAATAGATTTTTACCAGACTTATCACTCCGCCCTCGTATTACGGTTCCAACGTGTAATAAAACCTTCCTTTAAAATATGCTCCGTACCGCGTCCTTTTGCCAGTTTTCTTCGACTAGATTTTTATGTAACACTATGACCGAATGACATAACTTGACGCCTGGTATCCTTGAGCGTGTAATGACCTACCTATTAGTTACAAAGGGGTCCTAAGCAATATTCACATAAGTGCTGCTCCGACAACCAAATGGTGCTGTAACATTTATTTAGTTTTGCAGTGTCCAGCCCATGTTTGTTTAAATTGTTCGGATGTCGAGAAATGCGTTGCGTATGAATTGTGTGGTCCTCCCCCGCAAACGTTTTAGAGTACCTGCCTTAATTGACGAATTCCGGTCAGTTTAACGTTCGTAAGTGATGCTGCCAATCGAACACTACTTAGGAGCAATTGTCCTTTCAAAATTTCGTTCATATGCAGTCCAAGGTAAGGAGCAAAATTCGGCAATTGTAATGCATGCTGTTTAGTGCTCGGCCTTTTTAGACAAACAGCTATATATTCTTTCATGTTTGAACAATGTTTTTATCGACGGTTTCCTGTCGTCTGAATTCCATTATTGCAATTATGTACTTCAGTGTCGATCTACCTCCGGGCCTTTTGCTTCATTAATGCCTTGTTGGCGTCCACTAAACATACAAGACGTAGCAAACAAAGGTCAGCAAACCCCTTTCGCTAGCACGGTATATCTGTATTGGGAGCACTTCACCTCAACAAGTAGATCGGCTTGATTCTGCAACCCCAGCCGACATTAATACATACGAGTAGTTTTATATAGTACCCTACCTGATTATATAAAGATCACAATCGTTTTCCGAGTCGAAATTAGCATTACCTCGGCTTTCCCTATAAAGTTTGTAAAATAAAGCTTTCGTTAATCAAGACACGTTTTTCTTTAATTTCATTCGTTTGTAACGGATATGCTGCACGCAATGTAGTCATCATTTAGTATAAAATGTGACTCATACAGTTAGGATTTCAAACTTGTGAACTATTTTGGTCGCTTTATTTGTTAACGTTTCGCCAATTTCGTGTGTCATACTTAGAATAATTAAAACATTTAACATTATTGCTCGGAATTAGTAGAATAACGATTTTGTCATTAAATTTACCGTAAACGTTATATTCCATAGGGTATAAATTATAATAAATATACGGCTGAACAATTTGAGTTCAGAAATACCACAATATAGCACATCAAGTGTTATTGTAGATTGATAGGATGTATTTAGGAGCCAGCCCCAGCTGTTATGTGGATCATTCATTGAGGAAAATGAGACTGGGTGTATCGCTACTACTTCTTATATCTTGTTACGTAAAAGTCATGCAGCATTTTACTATACACATCGTTTGTAATCGACCCCACTTAGAAAAATGACGTGTCGTTCACATAAATTGAGGAAATGATTACCCACAAATCGCGACCCTGTTAGAGTTAACACGAGCGCTAAAATGGACTATTATCTGCGACGCTTGGCGGAGTAGTCATTAAGTCGCAGCCGCCGGGACATCCGGCCTCGATGAAATCTCAACAGATACTAGTTGCCGAGCTGCGTTGCTCGTTTCTGTTCTTCACTGCTACGAATCATAACTCTGCATTTTATTATTGCTCCACATTTGTTGAAAACTGACCTAGAGTTGTCGTATATCCCGAAAGAAAATGTATATGTAAATGAATGCGGAGCATAGTTTAGATTCGAAGGCAAGTTTTTATTGCAATTAAGCACACCACAATCTTCTGTAAAAATTGGCAGCTACTTTCAGACCTATTACGGCCTTTAAACCAACACACTGGCACTGGCTTCCTCTTTGTAGATTCCCCAACCATGAACCTCTTATGGTAATTTTTGTCTCTTCTTATAAATATATTGAATGATTTAAACCTTAAACTAGTTCCGTTCTTTACGATCGAGTTTTAAAGAAAGTTAACTACCTCCTACGGGTACAAACATACGAAGGCACTTACAACCTTTTTGTTGCATGAAAAGGCATGGAGGGAACTATTGACACCAGCGTTTTGTGTTACCCTAAACTTAATAAAAGTATAAAGCGTGTCACGCATATACATATTTGTGCATTAATATTTATATGCGTGACTCGCTTTATACTAAACTATAGGGTATGTAAATATGTATATAAAACATGTATTTGCATACCCTTTTTTAACTCGCCCTACCTATGTCAATTACCTACTTTGACCGACTTACGTACGCTACACTAAATTGCACCACAAAAAAAATTACCTTCAAAGTATTTACTTTTTCCTTTGTCCAGTTTTCCTGGTAGGTACTGGCAATCGCCTGTAGATTTTTAACTTTTTTGAACCACTATTCTTATGCATAAAATATATGTTTGGTTCTTGGTGCTGGTTCAGTTCTGGCTCGAGCAGTGATGGCCCAGTGGTAACGACTTACGGGCGCTTTACTTTATGTAAATTATTTCATCACCACGGCTCTCAAAACAGTAAAGAAAAACATCGTAGGGAAACCGGCATGTCCCAGAACCAAAAATTCAAAGACAGGTGACATCTACCAACCTGCACTGGGCCCGCGTGGATTACGGCCCATTGCCTCTCACCGAGAGGAGGCCTGTGTGAACATTAGGCTGATTATGCTGTTTGGTGCTCGATCACATGGATTATGTAGACCCAGCAGTACCTACTTGAACTCAAAATTACTCTACTATTAAACATTAAATGGAGCAAATACTATTCGCTCAAACCCGTAAGAATTTACAGTAAAATTGTTACAATAGCTTGAAAATTCCAGCCATGAACTGCGGATATTTAACGGCTCATTCTCTCCGATATTTTATACCTGAATAACCTCGGTTTCCAGTGCATATTTTAGTTTATCGATTTAGCTACTTGACGTAGTTTTATGGTCATAATATTACTGGAAAAAAGGGAAACTCACGTTCCAGCTCAAATATTTTATCGCCCTATTTCAATCTGTATTGAGGATGAAGCAGATACTTTAATAGCACCGTTAATTTTATAACTAAAAACAATAACTAATTTACTGACAGATCTAGATTTCCATTGGAATCGTGACGCAATTACAGAAGAGTACGTTCACAAACTGTACCTACTAGTACGTATTTGAGTGCTGTCTTCGAGCAAGTTTCGAGGTCAACGCGAATACTTGTATACCAGCCGCTGCTGTTGAGAAACTCTTCGTTTAAGTTTTTCAAACTACTGCAGCCGTTCTCAATGTCATGAAACTACGGGCCTTGTTAAATTTAATTTCGCTTTCAGAACAAACCTTGAATATAAGATAAGCTTTAAAAAATCAGAAGTGTTCTCCGGACATATTTGAAACATAAACCTATGAACCACTACAGACAGGCATTAAAATTCATGACAACCAAGCCACCAGGATACCTTCTGTTCATTTTTTCGCATTGAAAGGGCGTTATGAAAATGCAAAATATACATAGACAAAGGCCGAAGCGCTTTGATCGGAAAACAAAGATGTCTTCCGATTCGTTTTCCGACACCTGTTCGTATTGTGTTTTACCTACATGAAATACTGAAACCACTGAAGATACGTTATTGTTATCAACCTGTCGAATTTGCCTTAGAAAGCTATAGTGCAAAATCGCGAAAACTATATGAATGTACACAATTGGCGGTTTGTGTACTTCGACGTTGCTAGGAAACTAAAGGACAGTGTACTCATTATTGTATTTTTATCAAGCTGCAATACGGCTGCCGTTCATTGTACCTACTTCCAACTAACTAACTTTATAATACATTAATGGAGCAGGTCACTAGGGCATTTAAACCTGGCATAGACTTATTGGAATCAATTGTAAAAAGCATCGTTCTGATTGAGACCATTTGCTTGTTATGGTTAGATAATCAGTCTCGAACCAATGTAGTTGTGCCGACTACCGATCAAACATCTACCTTCAGGGACAACCAAGTAATGTCGATGCCAGACGGAAAAGACTGTTCAACCTTTTAAAAGGTCGGGACGACATTAGTAGGGTTTACAAAACAGCGGGCGTCCTCGCATTTGGGATCGTCACGCGTCGGCGTCGTCTTGTTCAATACTGTATTTAATCCTGCAATAGAATGTTTTCGATGATACAAGAATTGATTTTATCTTAGGTTATTATAAGCTTAACTATACACAATCGCCTATTGTATAAATTCTTTACAGTTCCATTCGAAATCAAGTTCTGAAACTCGCCACAACTAATCGTATTCATTGCAAACATAATCAAATTAATCGTAAGCAATTTTACGTGACCGCACCTTATTTGGACAGCTATAAACCACAATTAATGTCACATCGTTGCTATATTGACAGCTAATAAAAAAGTATGAGCTTAGTATCGACGTGAATTCTTGGAGATCCGTCAACAGCTCTCGATATATAAACGCTCAAACGGCAATAATTCTTACTTAGGCGCTTATTCGTAAAAAGGATCCAGAAAACCGTATAATAAATAATGCAGTAAGAATTTCGCGGAGAGCTATCCGATAGTAGATTCCTCTTGAGACAGAATTTTCGTAGGTTTTTTAGAATTAAGAATGTTCAGTATGGATCCAACTTTGGAAAGATAGTTAATGCTCTTCTGATGTACAGACACACATAAAGCTACTACAATTTGTCAAATTTCTTTAATAGATTTTCAACTTTATTGCTAAAGCATTAACATTCAAGGTTGATTGGGAATATTTGACAGTTTCGGGTAGGTTGACCTGCGTCTGTACTTTCCCTAATTAAATTTTTCTTTCATGCTTTTAAAGAAAAAACGACAAATTATTAGATTCCTTTTTGCTTGACGAAAACGCGGGCTGTCTCAGTCTGTAAACGTGTGACGTATAATATCCCAGTCGGAGCGCTAGACTGGTAGGCGGTGGGTAACGTGTATATTGGAATTAAATAATTCATTAGCAACTTGTTTAGATACCTTTAATACTATTACTTTATATATTTTTCTTGAAAGTTCTACTTCTTTTTTCAAACTTGATTCAACCCAGTAGGAATCATATACATACTTTAGAAAATTAAACGATGAAAATTCCCACATAAACAAAAAACTTTAATTTTTACTTACCTTCTTAATTTAAATATATTGCGTAATCGTTGCCTAACGCTGCTTGCATGATAACTTGAAGTAAATCACTGAACTAGATTAACAGTGACAGGAACCGGTATAAGGGACAGGAATGAGTAATGAAATAACAATGAACAGTCTTCCCCGTAGAGCGTAGGTGAATAAACTGCATTAATGGGGCGTCGCGACACATTGGCGCCAACTCCGCGCGTAACAAATGTATACAGTACATCTGCTCCCAAATAAATGTTATGTATGAAAAAAATAAGTTGCGCATTAATTAAACATTTATTTCTTTGTACCACGTTGGGCGCCAAGTAGTTCTTGCTTGGCCCCCGACGTGGGTCTCAACTCTACTAAAATCATGATGCTCAACATGTTCTGGCCACAGCACTAATTACATAGTTTCCATTCTATTATTTCTAGTCAATCTTAATTGCCTTGCGCTTTCGAGAACAATTACATTTTCTACACTAATAGTCATTACAGTGACATTGTTTTCCACTAAGGGCTGAATTTTCAATCTACAGATAATTTTTATTCGTGAAATACAATTGATGTCCGACAGTTTTTGTATGAATGAACTGTCAAAAATTCCAAATTATTCCTCCGACAGAATTATCTGGCGTTGGAAAAATCAGCCCTAAGAAAACTACGCTTACTAATTAATAAATATACAAGTTGATCTTGAAATGTTGGCCATTCAACTAAGATTCATTTTCTTTGTTCTTAAGTTCTCGCTTTTCTTTCAAAACAGCTTGGTGAATGGAACTATGTATACAATTCTCAATGAGCTTAAAAGTTAGCAAAATACGTATGTAATGTTCCTCGTGAGTAGGCACCTGATATAATTCGAATGAGGTTCGGTTATTTGTAAGGCGAAATAGAATCGGCAGTGGGTCTCGTACCGCAGTGTTATGTAACAGACTGCCGCTCGATATAGACTGTACCTACTACATGACGGCGGCGCGATGGCTACCGGCTGACGACGTCTGGTCATGCCGGTTGTTATCCTCCGGGACTTTGAGAAATCACTTACTGGAAAATTGTATCGCCACGACATTTTAGGCACGGGCCCGCTCCCCTATATTACTCGCTCTAACTGCCCTACATTCCGCCTAATTTATGATTTACAACATTGTATTAAAGCTTTAATCCAGTCCTGTTACGTTATTAACGTCTCTCGGCTGACGTCATGAATTTCAAATGTTAACAGCCATTAGCGTTTAATTCAAGTGTTGCATGCGCAACGATTTTATCCGTAACACTGGGTTAAAATCTTTTACGGAGTGATGCCATGCTTTTGTTCACAAACTTCGTACAGCAATAGTTAGGTTAATTTAGTTATGCCCAGCATGTTTTTTAGAAATTCTAAAATGCCTGACAACACTTTGCTCTTTGATATTAAAATTTTTGTCATCAATTAAGTTGGTTTCGTATTGATAAATTGACAATTTATTTGAAGTTTCGAACACGAGTCACAATATTGTCAATATTGTTTCGAACGACAAAGAATTATAACTGCCGTTTTTTGGCGCACTTCAGTACGACAGACACTCTTTGTTCTTTCAAATATGAATGTATTATTCTATTTGATAATAACTTTTCCTTCGAATACGCTCGTGAAGAACAGCCGACTGGCTGTATTATGATTGCTTTTTTTACACGGGGTTGCATATTGATAACGTTTGTTTCACAAAAGCATCATTTCTAAAAGCCGTCAATAACATCTTTAGAAAATGAAAATGAAGTAAAAAAAAAAACTTTAATCGACTACCTGTAAAGAGTTGGCTGTAAAGAGTGGCTCGTCAAACACGTGGTTCCATTTTTGAAAATTTTATATTACTTTACTAACGGTAAAGTGGGTATTATTTCACGGAGCCGAAGTCTACGGAAACGCAATCTAGGACATAGATTGCGTTTTGGAAACAATACAGAGTGGAGTCCGCTTAACTTACATTGGAGTGGTTTGAGCAACGTTATTGTCTCATAGTGGATCTTAAACTTCGGAGTTAACTTTGATAGTGTCGTGGTTGTCTCGGTGATATTTTGGAAATATGTATGTAGGTATAATGTAGAAGATGCATTTACAATGATATCAATAGTGCGCTTTGAAGCTTTTGTTATAAAGTTTTACTTACCGGCTGGTCTCCCGGGGCCTACTTGCAGTATGTACATAATTCATTCATTTGCTGCCGCAGTGTTATGTAATGCTGGCCGCGGCCGTCAGTACGATACTTTGTTTTTTATCCTTTCGTCACAGTAAAAATCAAAGGTAAACATTCGGACTATTAAAGTATTATTGCAGAGTTGAATGTGCTCACTGGCTGGTGGCAGGTTTCATGAACTATTGGTTCCAATGCCTCTGTCCACCATATTACATCCTACTCCTCGTAATTTCATATTTTGAACACAGTAACGACCAATAGTTTTGCATTTAATTAATATCGACGAGGTACGGGAAAGTGATCCGTCAAACGTAATTTGTGTTAAAAGTAGTTCAATGCATTATGATACTTACATGCTTTTAATATTAAATGTCATATGCTTATGTACATCTATTTAATATTTTGCTTACTGTATATTTTCATCATTGTTTTTCTTTTAAAATACTCATTGGAAGAGTCAGTGCAACGCATTGGATATACTTAGCGTCCATGATACTATTTACATGGAAGTGAAATGTTTAGTTACATGGAGTTAAAATCGCGAACATCCAAGCTCGCCGATATATATGACACTCGGGATATTTGTTTAGATGTTTGAAGAATGATTGAAATGTTAACGATGTCTCATTTGTTGCAGCTACCTGTATCCAACCATGGATGAATTGGCCAACCAGCTGAACTATGTGCTCGGCCACTTCGGGATCAAATCGTTCATCGGGTTCGGGGTCGGCGCCGGTGCTAACATCCTCGCAAGATTCTCTCTAGTGCACCCTCGGAAGGTAAGATATAGGCAGATGTAGACACTAGACAGATTACTAATTTGACATCTGGGTAGATTTAGTTAGCCATACCAATGATAATTGGATTTGTACGGCAGATGCCTTTGCACTGACCATACGGAAAGTTATCACAGCTACTCCCAAAGTTCGCAACAATGCATCGATGGTAGTAAGATTTAGGTTGCAGTGGTAAACTTATACTCAATGGTGTGCTTCCCTTTACATTACTTGACTGAATAAGTCATTCAGAGAAGAACCTCTTGATGGAAATTCGAAAAAACAATCCATCACGCTTATAACTTTAGTGGAAACTTGCCACTTTCACTTCGTCGGAAGTCGCACTTTATTATTTCCAGCTACAAACCAGAGCACTCATCGCCTACTTTTTATTAAACAGCTTAGTTTCATTATGACCATTATTTGTAACACGTTTTCCAAGATGGTCCGATAGTCGCAACTGTAAACGGTGCGAAGAACTTCAATCAACATCTTAAGAAGCTCTCTCTCGGTAATTGGATTGAGGAGCTGATACAGAAAGCGGTAACACGGCGGGCCGGCGCGCGCCGGAGAGCCGGAGTGGTTTACACGACACTTACTATCCGTGTTCATTATTTGCAACGGTTTTAAAATAATTTTATCCTTAGAAACAAACCAAGCTTCGCATTTCTCTTTTTTAAATTCTTTTTGATAAACGTAAAAGGAAAAATTGTTGAGTACCTAAGCTCTTTGAATGTATGAGCTGAAGTTGTAGAAAGTAATATGTCACGCGTCGCCATTCAAAAGCAAGGCTTTCAATTCCTGTACTCCAAGCACATTTGCAGTAAATGCTGCATGCATGGACGCGCGCTCGACCGATATTGGAAATATTCGTATATGTGTATATGTTGCCTCGCCGTACACGATGCATCCACTCCCTACCATGGGTAGGTATTTTGCGTTGATCCGCTGACTGTGTATGCTAGCATTAAGCCTCTTACAGACTTACTTCAAACAAATGGGGCTGAAACTCCTGAAATTATTAAATCAGCTGATCCACCATGAAAAAGGTTTGAATCGTAAGTTATAACTTTTAAACGTTATAAACGTTTATTCGTTAACAGTGTTTACCGAGGTCGTGACTGCTGAAAAATGTCCAAACGTCAAAAAAGGTTCATTAGTTAAACACTTTAAACATTTCGCAGTCTTGCTTTTCCCAGAACAGCCGTACTTTATGTTCCCTTCGTGTGTTAAATTCTGCAGAGGGATTATTTCAGGACGAGGAATAGTAGCATCCTTCTGTGTGCATACTGTTAGCACTAACGTTTACGTTTTAATCATCAAAAAGACCGCGTACGCGTAGTCCACTCTCATGAAAACCGTTATCTGCCAACACTCGCTCCTAGTACATACTTTTCACTCTGAATATAATGAGGAAGAGATGTAGGTGAGGAATTAACCCGCGCGGATACAAACGTGGCCTACTTCGTGTTGTGTTACGCACTCCAAGGTGATACTCGTTGAGACGAATACAGGCAGTGAGTGATCGCTAATCACATACAGAATTACCACTCCCTTGCGTCGCGCAGTCGGGTAAAAAGGACGCGCACGGAACACGCCCGGTATAAAAAGAATTGCAGGAACAAATCCGCCGTTGTTTACCTTCCTCTTAAAAGGTGCATTTCTGTTCCACTGTTCCACAGTGTACACGGGGATACGGACGCGTTCAGCCAGGGGAGTTAAGAAATCCAAACATTCCGCTTTGTAAACAATTAGTTTTATTTTAACTTTTAATCCATTTATATGTCTCTTACTTTAATAATATTTTTGTATATGAATACAGCTACTCTAGAATGGCAATGCCTAGGTATCATTTTGAGATCTCAATCATATTCATGTCAACGAACAGACGAATTTTTCAAACAAATGAAGCATTGGATTATCAATTTTCTTCAAAATCCATCGGATTGGAGTTGTAAGTGTTACGCAATTATAGTGCAGATGTTTTGTAAACAAACCAAGCTATGCTTATAAATAAATTGGTATAATTTCTTACTGAATTATTTATCCGAGTTAATCCTAAATCCTAAAGCCGATTGGCTTTATCGATACAAGGTGGGGAGGCGTTTGTCCCACTCATTTTTATTTTGAGAAATTACGGAAATATAAGTATAATATCGGGAAATTGTCGCGATAGCCAGATGTCTCAGGCTGACACTAACAGGTTTATCCGATCCTTCATCAAACTTTTGCTAAGTACAAGTTTTCATCTTTTCAGCGTCTATAATTGATTGTAAGATATTATTCCGATGAATTTCCGATTGAACGTCGATAAGGATTGGATTCGTCAATTAAAATGTTAGTTTTTCTGATTTGTATTGATTTAACTTTATCTGATTTGGTATTGTTACCGATGTCCTCGCAATTCATTCTCATGAAAATTGAGTATTTAGATTTCATCAATCATAATTAGACCAAATATCGAGGGCCATTCGTCGCCGAATGAACAGGTGGCGTTTCACACATAAAAAAAACAGATGTTATCAATGGATGTCCGAACGTCACATAATGTTCTTATTTATTCTACACATGCGGACTGTTTGAGTCCACATTAAGCGCTTATTGATCCTAACAGTACCTACCACAGGAATTGTTCTGAATTCGATGTGATGTCTTACGACACACAAGTAAACATAGCGGTAGTTAGACAAGACATCTGAAACGTGATTAATCACATCTAATAAGTTATGTGCTCAGTCCACGCCTATAGTATTAGGAGTTCTGGCTATATGTCGCCTCATGTGTCAGCTCCCGTTGTATGTATACATTAAAGCATAGTTTGTTGTAAAGATTATCATATAATCCGTAGGTAAAATAAAATATTTTTCGCGTTTGGTATCACAGACAAAACTCTAGCAAGAAGCTAGTATGAATATACGGCAGCCTGGGAGCCACATTAATTATCAGCTAACACCTAAACCGCTAACCATAGCTATTTCAATTTTAGTTCTTGGAAAGACGATTTGGCATTATCGTATACTAGCTGTTGCCCGTGGTTTTACTCACATTCTAGGGATACTACTGCTCGGATAAAAAGTATACTAAGTATATGTTATCCTAGCTCTTAGTTTCCCAAAGTGCCAAATTCCATCTAAATTAGTTTAGCTGATAAACCGTGATTGAATAACAAACATCAAACCTTTTACAAAATCAAATCAAAAGTCATTTATTTCAACTAGGCTAAGAACCTGTACTTTTTTAACGTCAAAATTACATACGACAGTCTTCCTTCCTTCACAACTTCCTAATGCTTTAGCTGGGAAGAAGAAGTGACGCAACAAACTCTAGCAGCACATACATATGATAAAATTCGATCCGATATATCTGTCCCAATTGACAATTATCATTATTTATGTTACTTCGAATTTATCAGCTAACTACAGTCTCTAACTTGCAGTAAAAAAGAACTTAATGATAATAATGTAGATTAAAAACACAATACATTAATGAAGGCCACTAATTCCAAGGTTGTATGGAGCGGGATATCAAGGTGACAGATGTCAACTAGTATCGGTTACTCCGATCAATATAATGTGAGCCATAGTTGTTGATGAACTTGGAAATGACATTGCATTCTAGTTATCTAGTACTAAATTTAATTTGTCCTTCAAAATTATTTTCTAGGAAATCTAGTAGACACGTTAATCGTTATTGCCTTGTAAGTTTAATTTGTACTTGAAGATGTATAATTACTATAACATATGTACATATTGTATAAGTACTATAACAGGGTGTTTGGTAGAAGGACCAACACATTTTTTTTTTGGGGAGTGGGGTTGTCATTTGCTAGCACAAAAATGTTGTATTTTTCATTTTTATTATGAATTTTCAAATTGAAATTGTTCGTTCCTTAACACAATTTTACGACGAAGCACCCAAGTCATTTTCTAGAACCAATTGGACATAAATGTACATTGAAGATCTATAACACCAAAAATTATTGCGATCTATTACAACCACAAACAAAAAAGCTGTGACGATATTTCAGGTGATTGGAAAGAAACATTTCTTCATTATCTCAATTACCTACCATTAGTGAAAACTAGGATAATATGACACTTCCTATCCCTAAGAAAACTGTATCGGTCCTTCTACCAAACATCCTGTATATAAAGTAACTATTGGGATTAGCTTTACCTGCTTAAGTACGTGACGACATACATGCATGGTGGCCTAAATCAGCATGGATTATGCAAATCCGGACGCACTTTGTACACACTGGAGCATAAATTTGTTCAGTTTGCTCATAATAATTAATTGACAATGAATATGGACGAATTGGGAACTACGTGCGAACACACAGGCGAAGGGGGTTCAATTCAATCGTACCTACCTAGGGTTACCATCCCTCTGGATATGCTCGGATTTTTGGTCCTCTGTGCGGACTTTTCAAAGAATTGGGTTTTTTTTAAAATTATAATAAGTGAGTCATTTAGGTGTCGGTATGGAAAAAAAAAAGTAAAAATTCCAGACTTTGCAGATATCCAGCTTTTTAACAAAACTTTCGATTTTCGACATGGTAACCCTCCCTAATCGTACCACTAAATACGAAGTGTCAAGAAATAACGCCTCAAGGAATATATGCGTGCTAGTATACCATTATGTACGACTGAACAATAAACTATAGGTACGTAGCCGTCGTTGGTATAATGTAGATTTCTGGCGACTTTTCAAATGGGTTTAAAAACCTTTTATTCATAGATTCCAGTTTTTCTACGAACTAACTACATTAAAGCGATTCAGAAGTCAGTGTGTCACCAACACTATATTACACTTAGAATCAAAGTTTCACAAAATTAATTAGAAACAATTTTGAAAATAATGTATTTACTTACAAAAGTTGAGGAACCTATTGTGTACTCTATTTGACATACAAAGATTGCCTTAAACTGGCTCCCAAACTAGCTTTATATCTACTTGTGGCTCAAGAAACAATGATACTGTTTCACTGTGATACGTTGTTACATTTTCATTCAAAATATTCAAATGCCCCAGTAACAGCATGTCTCTAATCGATGCTCAAAATATAATTAAGAATTATATAAATCGATACGGTAATATAATAAGTGAGCGCTTTTGTGACCCCCAAATAATTCCCATTTTGATTTTCTAAAACTACTAATCGATACGCTAATATACTCAATATTCTTTTTGTAATGTGTTCTAGCCTAGTAACCACGACCAACGTGGTTGGTCAAAAAGTGTTGAGAGAATCAATTAAATGTTTTCCCAAATAAATTCCAGGTGGATGCCTTGGCCCTCATCAACTGCACTTCAAACCAAGCGGGCTGGATCGAGTGGGCTTATCAGAAGATGAACTCCCGCTCCCTGAAGAACCGCGGCATGACCCAGGGCGTATTGGACTACCTGATGTGGCATCATTTCGGACGGGTATGTTTTACACTTAGACTTTACTCGATATGACATTTTAACGACCACGTAGATATTTGTGTTGTGTACTTGTTTTCACGAAGATAAAGGTAAAAGTATTGCGTTTCAAAACCGAATTCATACTTGCTAACAACGTTGTAATACATCGTGTGTTTTCTATTCGTGACTTGAGGAAAACGGAGGGATTGCGTGTTTTAGAAATTCTGCGGTGCTTGCTAATGCGAATCGTTATAAAATAATATTTATTTCTTTTTTTGGGTCTCAGGGTGTGGGTGGAAATAATTGTGGAATATAGCTTGGCTACGCGATGGTAGAACTGCGCTTTGAGTTTTACAGGAACATCCTTGGGAACAAAATAACCATCTGATGTAAATTCACCCAATACTCATTTTATTTCTAGAACTTCAGTCAAATAAGATAATTTTACAAAACATTTTTGGAAACAACCATGTATACGCAATACGACCCATCTTCCATCCCCATAAAAGTCAGACATTTATGTAACAAATCAATCTAGTGTATAAGTTGCTTGCTATGCGCTTGCGATCGCGTGGTGAACTTTATGTGCTGCGTGCAAACGCGATGCCGACATTTAATATTTTATCAGAAATGACTGTGACCGTGACCGATTCCCTTACGATGCTCCGTGCCCTTACCTCTAATAAATGCAAAACGGATCAATTATCATGTAACTATCAACCTTGTATTCGAAACTAAACTCCACCTATTCAGTACAAAGCACAATTCCCCTTGCTCTCTACAAAACTATAAATGTTTGGACAGAGTACACATTTGTATCCTTTCATTTCTTGGCAAATTGGATGATGTTAGCTCTTGTGGCCTTGTTGGAAGAGATGTAATTTCTTTAAAACTGCGTCGTTGTCTATTGATTTGTCGATCCGTCTGATTCAGGTCTTGGCTTTATTAGCTTCATGTGAATAGCCATGAAGTTTTTAGGACATTATAATTCTACGTAATATAATGAAATAGAAAAGAGAACCACACATAATTCACAACACACATCCGTACTTCCCAAACCTTTGTTCTGTTCCCATTCAAAACCTCATTAAAATTCGAACCTACGTTCGAAGTTTAAATGAATAATGGTTATTTGCTGCAGTTCCCGGAGGAGCGGAACCACGACCTGACCCAGATGTACCGAATGTACTTCACTCGGAACGTGAACCCGACCAACCTGTCGCTGTTCATCGACTCGTATGTGCGCCGCACCGATCTGGGCATCGCGCGGGAGAACGAGACCATCAAGGTGCCTGTGCTGAACATCACCGGCTCGCTGTCCCCGCATGTGGACGACACCGTCACTTTTAATGGACGTCTGAACCCTAACAACTCTACTTGGATGAAGGTAAGCTTTGCTCATCAACTCTTCGCGGTACCCCCGAGTTCTAAACAAACCGGCAGATCGCACGAATACGTGATCGTCGAGTACTTATGTGGCTCCATAGATATAAGAAAGTTCGCTCATTTATTCGACTACCGGAAGGCGCCTTCTGACTTTCAAATTAACGCGGCAATGCGTGTTTGCGCCACGGTCGCTGCGGTGGCAAACTGTCGGAGCCCGATGTCTACGACTCCTCCATCGCTGGTATTAAAGGGATTTTCCATAGACGTGCAGTCCGCATTTACGGTTTGTATAGGTATTTGAATAGGTATCCTAGATTAGTTGATTAATCATTGTTTTCTACTATAAAAGTATGACCAGAACTCAAAACAAAAAACAGACATTATCAAATAATTACGATTAATTAAAAATAATCACGACGGAAAACTAAGCTCATTAGAAGACTGGGTCGCTTTACGTGCGTCACTAACAATAACTCATAATTACGCTACTAAGGCAAAGAAAACTTTTCACTTTCGTAAACCCCAGAAGCAATTCAAAAACAATATTTTAAAATGAAATATTTCGCCTATGACGAACTATAAAATGGAAAGTGAAAAAGTTTTGTAAACTTTTACGACGAAACGCGGAGGCCGTGCAGTTTGCAACGAATGGAGTTCCAACCGCCATCTGTGGGTTGCATTCAGAAACTATTACCGCCATTTATATTCAAAACCACGGCCACCGGATACTCATTGAAACTGCTCTCGGACGCTGCATTCATAAAGTGTGCGAGGTTAAATTTTATGCCACTTGTTTGTTTACCTTCGCGTAATAAATTGAATAGAAACTTTAGATGAGTAGGTAATATTACTAGCTGGCAATGTGCTTTGAAGACTTCTTACTTTTTTAGTTCTCCTTATTTATATATGTAGGCATTTTATTTCTTTGGGACAGCCTAAAAATTATGCCTAAAAGTCTTCACGTGTTAAGACATACCTACGGTAACAGTACTTCATAAGGTTTACAAACGCAAAAATGTCCGATACCAAATAATAAAATAGAATCGCAGCAGGCTTAGCGTGACGTTTTCTACTACTGTAGAATAGAAATCGCTTGTCTAGCCTCCTCGAAATCTGAAGGCCAATTCCCATCATTAAAAACGTTCAAAATCTAGTCGCAATCTCATCTCAGCGACGATCAATGTCAAAAAGTTAGTTAAATGTAATTAGAGGTATTTCAGGCTGTGAACGTGCATTCTTAAAATTACGAGACTTGCCCCTCTGTACTTCCCGTACACTAGGTCACACCTAGACTCGGGTTTCTTCGTGGACAGTGACTTTTCCATAGCAACGGAGTAGTCGCTAGTGATGAGGTTTGCTAACCAATTTTACCGTATTTTTGCGTTTTGTTCTCAAACAAACATATGAAGCCAAGTGTTTGGAACGAATACTTCAATAACAAAATGCAAATGGTCTATTTGTTATGTCTTAAATTTGTATTTATGGCTGGTGCGCGGAAAATATAAAACATGGTTATTAAAAACGACATAAAATGTATTGTTGTCTTCAACATGCATCTATTTTATTTATTTATTGCTAAATGGTCCTGTTATTGACCTCGATCACACCTGATGGAAAGCGATGAATGAGGTCTATGATGGAACGAGCGTGCCCAGAAGATGCCTGTTCACTCTTGCTTTGAAGGCAGACGTGAAAGTTTTCAACCACGGGATTGCGCTGCATTAAAGTCTTAAGGGCAACACTTCGTAACAAGTTAATCTGCTTGTCACCGCAGCCTTCACAATAGAGGCGAAGTTCAGGAAAATAATACCTACCTACTAAATACTATTCTGGGCGAATAAAGTTCTGACATTGACCATGACCCATATTCTGAGGCTTATTGTTGAAGAATATTAAGCTGAGCTTAAACGTGGCCTGCTTTCATATCTGAGGATTTAATTACTGCACAAAATATGGAGTCTGGATTTTATGACTGTGTAGTTTGTTTTACCAACGTGATGAGATTTGTTCAATTATTTTTGAAAGCACTAATCTGTGCAACTACCAGTCTTATTTGAAATTATTTTTGAATTTGGTAGCCGTATTCTTGAGGAAGGTAATAGCAGGCTCTTTAACATCACGACCCTAAGGAACCGAGCAAAAGAAATAAAGTCACAAAAAACGCTAAGCGAAAATGGAAATAACAGCGCGGGCCTGCGATATAGTTCGTGAGAGTGTGGAAGCGGTACCGACTTCTTTGCAAACACCTGTTGCTTTCAGCATAGGTATAGCGAGGACAGACAGCTGCCCAGGACGCTTAATACTGATGAAAATCATCAATATATAGACATTTACTCGTTTCTTTACTTAGAGCACTTAAAATCCCTTCCTGTTTATACCACAAACATATTCGGCTTTATAATAAAACAAGATTTATCTTTGGACCCAGGATTAACCCTCGAGCGAGAGAATTTCGAACTCTATTCCGATGAAATTAAAGTTCTTTTTACAAAAACTGACATCACCACAACCTTCCTTTCAATCAAACCTTTTCTTTCTTTCTTTCAAACCCGTGACTAAGTTGTCGATTTTGTATTAAGATCTGTACTGTGCTCTGAACAAAGTTTAAAATACATAACTGGCTTGAAGTTTTGAGCATGGACTACAACCAGAACGTTCGAACGAATTGTTTTATAGTAAGAGGGACTGAGATTAATATTTCCAAAACGATGATTTCAGATCTCGGATTCGGGAATGGTGCTGGAAGAGCAACCAGCTAAGATATCCGAGGCCTTCCGCCTGTTCTTGCAGGGCGAAGGCTACGGTAAGTGAACCACGTCACACCATCGACGAACTACGTAGACGTACCGATGCAAGCTTAGCTTTGCATTGCAGTTCTAATGTTTGACAATTGCACTCAACACGCCACGCTCAATAGATGCAATATCACAAAAATATTAAATAACACCACGATTTGCTTATAACAAACAACCTTGCTTTATAGTGAGATGTTTTTCATCCAAATATATTTATGAACACAAATCATAAGTGTTCGACACTATAAATATAAAACGTTTAGGAATGAAGCTTCTAAGGAAAAGTTATGAAACATTTCGACATCATATTGCATCTATTCTGCAGCTTATGTAAATATGTTTTATATGATTAATGTTATTCATTCTAAACGTTAAATATTGACCAAATAATATTAAATATTGATAGTTCATTGCATATTTTACTTTTAGATACGTTTACTTCGCAAGATCTCTAGTCTATACTACTCTACTTTCTATTTGTCGAACTGCCGCCCCTTCTAACTGTATAATAATGTAAAAATATGATATGAATATGATTATACGCTTTATTAACTAATGATAATGGTAAGCTAACCTTATATTTTGTACGTCTGAAGCCTGAAAGTTTATTTTTATTGTCCTGTTTATGTTTGAGCCTGGATATGCGATAGCGTTATGCAGTCCCTAACAATTGGTATGTACTGAGGGAGCTTCCTCCTGTAGAGCTAGATGAGCTTTCAGTCCTGTGGTACTGTTGTGGTAACGTCTGTAGATAGTCCCTTGATTAATTTCATAATATACGTAGTTTATGAGACTTTATTATCATTCCTTTTTATTAAACCCGATACATTGTGTCTGTGTTAGTATTTTGGTGTTGCTAGTTAATACATCCATACTAATAATATTGTAAATTCAAAAATAAGTCTGTCTGTATGTTTCCTTTTAAGGATGCACGCCTGCCTAAATCACTGAACAGATTTCGTTAAATTTGGCAAGGAGATAGATGGCATCCTGGGGAAGGAAATAGGCTAGTTTTTGTCCCGATAGCGCGTGCTTTCATAATGAGTCATAAACGAGATAATTTGTAAATCATCTGAGATGCGAACCAATCACTTCAGCTGTTCATAATAATATTCGTGTCTAAAGGGAGTTAAGTAGGTCTTGTATTTAATTGACGAAAACTATACCACATGATACATTTAGATACAATCAGTGTTACCTACTTATATAACTATTTTGCTTATACTTACTGATTCAAACACTCCAGGTGTTTCCAGGCAAATTTTTGACAACGCTTTTCACTTTATCTTTAACATTTTAAAATATTATGAGTTATTATATAAATAATCATTTATAACCATGCATGACGAAACATATTTTAGTAAAATATGAGATGTTTGCAATATGTACAGTACTTGCCTATTTCATCAAATTCAAATCGTCTGTTTCAATTACACCATAACCATTAAAAGTAAAAAATGAACAAGAATTCAATTCAGTTGAATTGCAAAACATCTATTATTTTATACTATCTTAGATTTGTTATTTTAATTTATTTTGTAGATTAGACTGGTGTATTTAGCTCGCTGTATCTTGCGCTATATATTACCCATACGTCAGTACCCGCTCTTAATCAAACATTAAAATTTCAAACAACCTTTTTGGTTTCTGAATGGTATATTTTAAGGTCTATCAAACAGATAAATTCCTTGCCTTGAGCCTTACCATTTGGTACAAATGAGAAAACTGTTAATATAATTTCTTACTTACACAAATTGTGTCTGTATCTGTGGACAGAAATGATAAATCTTGTTTGTAAAACAAATATACGCAGCATACAGCGAAGCCATAAACAGTTCATGTTAACTATTTATTTTTTAAATTATTTTTGTTTCTCCACACTCGTAGCTGTGTTAGCACTGAACAAAACAATCCGGCATGTTAGTTCGTCACCAACGTCGAGCATAAGCATCAGTTTGCCAGTTGCATAATACCCAGCTTTCGTAGACAAAGTAAGTGTTTATTTTTAAAGCATTCATTTATGGTATGCGGAAGTTATCTGAATTTATGTAAGTGTGCAGTTAATATCTGATGATATAAATTCTCGAGTTTCGTCACAGTTTGTTTTTTAAATGCTTATGCACACTCAGTCGGCCCTTCTTAAATTGTACCCTTATAGAAAGGCCCCTAAGCCGTCTGTCAAATTCTCGATTTTACCATAAAATTGTAATTTATCACAAAACTTGCAAAAATTTACAAGCCAGCCCTATAATATAAATCCAAGGAGAGACTATTCATACTATCAATCAATTTTGATAGCTTCCGCTCCTTTTGTAAATCTTTATAAGGACTATCACACAAAACGTGGCTCTTCGAAGGTCTCTACATTGCTGTATATTTAGATTTAAACCTCAATAATATTAAGTGTGATAGTCCTTTCTATTGTAATAATTATTATAATTGATGTTTTTAGAATCACTCTGTATAGTATTGAATAGATTGCACCGATTTTAATAAAGCATATTAGTTCTCTACGCTTCTACAGTTTTAAAGGCTCCCTTTTTTATGTATATTTAGATATAAAATGTAATATTAATAAAATTATAGTATAAGTAAGGCATCTCTGTGGACAACTGAAAGAAAACTAAATGAAATTTATTTTAGAAAATTATTACTAACATTTATCAGTCATTTCGGGTCGTCAGAAGCCCGAAAGTCTGACAACCAATCACACAAGACCGATAGATTACCTAGTAACTGGGTTGTGGAGGTCAGATAATCAGATTGGCAATCGCTCCATGTAAAATACTGGTATTCAGCTGCATCCGGTTAGACTGGAAGCCGATTCCAACATAGTATGGAAAATGCTAATCAGATTATTAAATTGATAACATGTGTAAATGATGGTTAGTCAAAATTGTGTGTTGTTTAAATTTGAAGTATGTCTGACAGGGACATACATACATACATAAACAATACTCAGTGAGCCAGCTAACTCATCAATTCTCGTTCCTTCTCTATGTGAGCTGAGACCTTCTCCTTGCAGTGGGGCAATTACCTACTGCCAGATGTTATTACGTATGTGAGAAAAATATACGTAAATAAACATCATGGAAATATCCCCCATATTTAGTTATATAAACATTATTGTATACCAGAAAAATATTTAACAAAAAACTAAATTAAATGCAATGGGTGGCCCTATCGCCTTCTGCGATGTCTTCCACGCAAATATTGCTTGAAACAAATCACAGATCGCTTTTTCCTTATTTTTTACAAGTTACATATTTAAATTTGCTTATATGTTCCAGTGGCGCCGCTGTCGCCGACCAAGATCACGGCTTTCCGGCGACTGTCGGACGCCGGGCGCCGTCGCCCATGCCGCCATTCGCCCGTCATCCGCATCACCGAGAACCCCATCTCGGAAGCAGTCGTCTGCTAAACAATCACCCATAGCCTCGCTCGCACCGAGATAACCCCTCCCCACGAATGTCAGAACAACAGCCAAGAAGCTCGTAAACATTCTAAAAGCCAGTGATTGTATTTGTAACAACTAGAAGTAATATTCGTATGTGTAGAGTGCAACAAGGATATTTTGGCGCCTGAATGACATTGATTTCAGGGGGCGTTGTTGGTAAACATTTGTGAAATCGGGTCTCAGAAATTGTATTGACAAAACAAAATGGCGGCGTAAGTTCCGATTGGCCGCGCGCCAAAATAACCCTGTAGCGTTGTACTTAATAGTAATACCGACACATTCGATTGTTACTTCCTAATTTTACCATCACTTGGCTAACATCATATTTTGTACATGATTCGTGGGGCCGCGTGCTCGAGCCGGCCGCGAGTAACATCTAGCTAAGTTCCTCACATCTTGTGAGTCGCACTGTTGAAGTTATATCATTTATCATTTAAGGAGAATTTTATTAGAACCCACTGATATTATACATACTTAATTAAATGTACCACTATCGAGCGTTATATCATTCAGTTAGGCTAACGTCACACGTATCTATACTTATTAATTTACGCGACTGTGTAAGGGAGTTAGTTAGCGTGGTTATTTTGTAATTTAGTAATAAATTGAACTGGGGGGCTGCTGTGAGAGCGGCGCCGGGTCGGCGATGCAAAGCGTGCCACTGATTATGTGAACATGGACGCCTCACTCATAGCACCCAATTCAACACTCAAATATCTATTATTAAAAAGTGTTCCAAGTAAGCACAAGTCATAGGGTGTTGGGAGCTCCGTCTATAACGATTGTAATTTGGGTGTTGTGAGAGAAGGGTCCACGTAACAGCTGGTGTTCGCGCGGAGTGATCCGGCGGCGCCGCGCGCGCGCTGACACGTCGCTGGGTGCTATGCTAAGACCAAGATAGATTTTGAACTTTTGATGACAGGCGTTTTGGAACAATTTTAGCTTCGTTTTGCAATGTTGCATAGATATGTGATCTTTCTTTGTTTAAATATAAGGCCTAATGTGTCTTGCCAGTCGCGATTGCGACCTAAGAGGCAGTCTGTTTTTAATATTATTTAAATAATAATTATTTTGTTGAATTGTTAATCATGTTTAATAATCAGTATTAATTTTAATTATTTTTTTACGAATTATACAATAATTTATTTTATAATAATAATTAATAAGTAGGTATTTATCACCGCTTTTAGTAGTTGTCCTAAATAATGTTAGAGTAAAGAATAAAGTTAATAATCGTGCAACAGCTTATAAGTATTTTCCTCTATGTTAAGTATTTATTTTTAGTATTAAATAATTGTAACTTTACGAGTATATTAGAGGAAAGAATTGTGCTTAGTTTTAAACCGGAGGGGTAACGATTGTGGCGTGAAGTTATCATATAATGTGAAAATATACCAAGCGCGTATCATATACAATTCGAATTTATCGTAAATCATAACGCGTGGATCATGGATGACTTACACGCCGGTAGATATTTTACTAATCTGTTGGCCGGCTACATCTATTTGAATATTAGTGAATGATTGTCTGATTAGCTAGGAGTAATCGAAAGTAATCACCAGCCGGTTGTGTCGATTGAATGGAAGGAGGACGGCCATGCATAGATTGTTCGAATCAGTGTTTACGATGTTGAAAGATTTCTCTTAATAGTTAGAATCTTGATCAGTAGCGGAATCTCAGTAGATCTGTTTGTCCCACCTCCACGGTATGGCGCGCACATAGAGGCACGCAGAGCAGCGACACGCGTCATACGTCACACTCGAGCTGGCCTCTACGCTTTGTAGTCGTACAATCTATTCATTATTTAGTTCATAGAATTGAACATTCTACTATTGTTTTAATTTCAAGTGTAGACGTTCTCTTTAGATCATTTTTGTTCACCATGATATTTGTGTGGATTTATTATTGGTCTATTAAAAGTGTTTTATAAATAATTTTATTGTTTTATTCACTACACAAACTTTTATAAAAATCCTGCTTACACCGAACATCTAATACTGCGACCACTATAGGATAGTACTTTGATATTCCTTTGATTTTTGGATTACCATTGCAATAGTTATAATTATTAATAATATATCATTTATTCTCTCTTCACAAAAAGTGGTCTTAAAAATAATGCAAACTTTATTACCAACCAAAAGGCCACCAATGTGATAATAATTTTAGTACAGTTAATACTGTAATAAAATTATTAAAGAAGAGATTGATGATTGATTGATTGAGAGGTTGTAGATTAAAGGTGAGTATATACTACAGCATTTACTTGTAACAGAACATCGAGCATCCACCGTTTTTTTTTTTAAACCCTTTCAATCACGAGCCTGAATGTTTTGTTACAACCTGATTTTAAAAACCAACGCGCGTATTGGTGTAGCATTTTATCGAGCAAAAGGACGAGCGGTACCTGTAGAAAGAAATGTTATAGGTAAATGCTCCCTCGCCGTAAGCATTACTTTATTTTTATTGATTCTGCTTAGCCCTGAGTCCTCTAAGCACATTGCTGGAGGATTCAGGTCCGGGAGAGGTTTTCAGGTCAAATCTCACCTCGTCTACATGAATGATTTGAGATTCTTTGCCCCCAACAACTGCTACTGATGGAGCTACTGAAGGTATCTGAAACTTTCAGTAGTATTTTTCCACACAGGTGTGGAAAAATGTGCAGTCATGCATGTTAAGCGAGGAGAGTTGGGAGTTGTATGGATCGGAAGGAATTCTCTCGGATTCCATACACCTTAGACCCCTCTCCTCATCCGAAAGCCATAAGTATTTGGGTATGTCGGAAGCGTTAGGCATCAACGTTGCTGACTTGAAGCAATCGTTGAAGGAGCGCTTCTTTGATTGCCTGAAGAAGGTATTAATTAGTCTTATGTCAGGCGGAAACAAGGTGCGCACTTTCAACAGTTGGATCATGCCGGTCTTGATGTATTCTTGCGGCATACTCTAATGGACTCAGACCGAACTCGACGGCTTAGGGCTGGCGCCCACTGGCGGCACGGCACGGCAAGTTATTTTTATGCGACGAATAGAAATATTACTTAAATTTATTACAGTAAAATTGAAATTTCAATGATGATGCCAAAGGACGTCGCGGCATGCCTAAGGATACCGCGGCATCATTGCTGCCGATGAAATTTCAATTTTATTTTCATACTTTTAAGTTCTATTTTCTATTAGTCGCATAAAAATCCTTTGCCGTGCCGTGCTGCCAGTGGGCGCCGGCCCTTAGATAGATACACTGCTGACCGCAAACCGGATGCATCACCCACGATCATCAGTGATGAAATTCTACATCCCGCAAAAGAGCGCGGGTCAAGGCTTCTTAAACACGAAGACCCTTCACAACCGCGAGGTGTGCAATCTCAGAGAATATTTTTTTAAAGCCGATGTGGGTATACGTCGTGGTGTGGTCGCAGTGGACAAGAGGGTCTACCCGCTCTCCATGGCTAAAGAGAACTGGCGAAAACATGTAGTACTTACAACTGATGACCTCAAGGAGGTATGGTAAAGCAAGGAGCTTCACGGGAGCTTCTATAGGGTCCTCATGAGCCCGGTGTACACTTCTTAGCATCCGTATCCTGGCTATCGGTGAGTACTTGCACAGACATAACCAAGTGGCCAGGATTATTCACCAGCATCTCGCTATGAAATATAAACTTGTGGATTCTGAGGTACCGTATTACAAGTAGTTTTTTTTTAAAAAAAAAACGTTGCCCCACACCAGGAATTTCTCCTGTATCGTGGGTGCGTTTACAAACATTTAAACTCACATACACAAACAGCCAGACCCGGAACAACTACCTGTAGGCAATACAAATATTTGTTCCGTGCGGTAATCGAACCCGCGACACGCAGCGTAGCAGTCGATCGGTCAGCCACTGCGCCAACCGTGTCGTCGACCCAGTATGTATGTGCCCGACCCAGTTCTCGAAAATGATCGTTCTATCATTACTGATAGGACTATTGTCGCCAATAAGCCTAATTAAAGGTGGGTAGGTGATAAACTGATTAGCGCGCCGCGCAATGATTGTCGATGTTACCATTCCACATGGCAGGATCCTCATGAAAGCCGAGAAAGAGAAACAAATCAAATTACTCGACTTAGCACACGAGGTTTTTGACTTGTGGAATGTGAGCTCGGCTGTTATTGTGCCGATTTTATTTTATTTAATGTTTTATTAGCAATTATGTAATATAATTTAATCAACTTGACTATTGTATGCCCTATGGGCGGGACATAGCTGTTCTCATTTTTTTTCTTTTTATCTTTTTAACACATGTACCTACCTGTGATCCACAATAAAGATTATGTATTGAATTGATTTGTACAAGTATGTAAAAAGGAGGGGAAATAATCATAGGGCATCAAAAAATTCGTCCGCGTCGCTGTCAACAGGAAAAGTGCCAAAAAGGCTGGCAGCATTGCCACCTTGTTTGGAAATGCTGATTCTTTGGCCAGAAAATAGGCCAGCCCTCTCTGGTCCCGTGAAGAGTCGACCAACCGCTTGGCGATGACTCGAAAAACTAAGTGGGCACTCAGACCCCATGGCCCTAGTGTTGTTCAACCCCAAACCGCTCAAACATATAAGTCCCAAAGAGATTGGAGTATTTGCGCCGTTTCGAGGTTTTCCGCGCCTGCAATAGCGCCCCAGCACAGCACACCCTGCTTCGAAGATGGGATGGCGCAAAGGTGTCGACACGTACAGGCCAGAATAGTTTATTAAAGTTGTGATACAAGGATTTATGCTGATTTATAAATATCGAAATGTTAGCTTCAGTCTGTTAGAGAATTCACACAATATTGTGTGTTCAATAGCCTTTATTCGCATAATAAGATTCTCAAAATAGCAGATTCTCAAAATATTAGATTCGCTAAATATTATATTCTCAAAATAGCCGAAGTACAATCAAGCACTCAAAATAAATAAAGTCGAGACTTTGTTTTGCCTTTTTTATTAGGGTTCCATACCCAAAGGGTAAAACCGGAACCCTATTATTAAGACTCCACTGTCCGTCTGGCTGTCTATCTGTCACCAGGCTGTCTCATGCACCGTGATAGCTAGACAGTTGAAATTTTCACAGATGATGTATTTCTGTTGCCGCTATAACAACAAATAAAATAAATATTTAAGTGGGACTCCCATACAACAAACGTGATTTTTTTGCTCGATATTAACCTGTCAGGCCTGTCTCGGAATCTTTTTCATAACAAAAACGTAAATCTAATTAAAAAATAGAGAACATTTAGCATATTACACCTTAATTTTTTTTCTTTTGCTATCAAAATGTAACACGCTTTTATGTATTTCTTATCAGGATTAAATTATTTTTAACTTTTTAGCTCTTTTTATTAACAAGTAATAAAAGCTTTTTTAAAAAGTGTTTTTTTTCTTTTAATTTTATTTTTATCTTTTTAGTATTTTTGATGCGAGATTGACTGCGGCGTAGTTCGTAGCGCGTAGCAGTGTTTCTCCGTTATATGCGTTTACTGCACTTAAGCTACTTGTACATCATCAGACCCTGGTTACCGTCTAGCACCAAAGTACTCGTCAAGACGAATCAAACGAGCCCAAACTCGATGGGGTTATGTCGTTTAATTACAGAGTTCCTATGGCCATCTTCAAGCTCCATCATCAGACCCTGGTTAACATCTAGCACCAAAGTACTCGTCAAGACAAATCAAACGAGCCCCAACTCGATGGGGTTGTGTCGTTTAACTACCGAGTTCCTATGGCCACCTTCCGGTTCCATCATCTGATCAGCTCCATGTCATAATAATTTTCCATTTTCATCCGATATACACATGCATGCAAAATTTCAGCTCAATCGGTTGAAGATAACTAAACGAGAAGAAATTTAAAACATGCATTGAACGCACACCATGTAGACAAGCATATTATAAGTTGGACCAGCAATCGTAGATAAAAATACTTGGCTTAATGCTGGTCCTGCTCCATTATTATATTTGGAAGAGATGCTTCCCCTTTTTGTTTTTTTTGTGTTTCTGACATTACGAACTTAAAGTTTATTTTATTCAATCAAGATTTAATTCTTAATACTTCAATATTAAATACCTCTTCCTGATTGGTAGTATTTTTTTTCTTATCTCTTAAATAAATTGCAAACTATAGTTTTGTATAATTTAGAAGCATTTTTTAAATTTTGTAAATGTTAGAACCATGGACATGTTTTTTATGATATTTTGATGTTGACTTGAAAGAGCATGGCAGTTGAGAATATGTCATGCTCACTTAAATGTCCCACTGGTGGTGGCGCGTGTGTTGGATCATTCGGTTCCCTACGAAATGGTTGAGCTGGGTGTTGCTGATCCACGCGTCATGTTCGTGAACGGGCGCCGTCGGTTGAGACTGGTCAACTCGTAACTGCCAGGGCTTATTTTTAATTTTATGTTTTAAATTGTTTCTTTTTTACATTATTCTCACATATAGAAGCAATAAGAATAATGTACCCAGGATTTTGTATTAATATCTTGATTTAAAAGAGTGTCCGTGGAGTTTCTTGCCCGTTCTTCTCCATAGAGATCTACGTTTTAGAATGGGCAACTAGCTTCAAATTTTACTATTTAATTTTGACAATTCAAAAGTGCCTGTAAATGGTTTAATTGAAATACATGGTTTGAGTTTGATATCTACTTCAAAATTGAGTTGCAAGAGTCCACCCGAACAAACATACATACATATGCACATCGCAAGTTAAATAAAAGCTTGTAAATAAGGAGTAATTTTATGAGGGAGCGGTCACAACCAAATTTACCTAACATTTGGTTGTGACCCACTCCCTCGCAAGTTGATACGATCCCATAGCATTCTCCTTTGTTAAAATTTAAACTATACCGTGTCCATTAGCTTAAACGTTTTTTGACAGCTGTCTTAGAACGAACTATTCCAGATTACGTAAAAGTTAACTTTAAAATGCGTAATAAAATAAATATGTAAACTGCCATATCTTATTGAATTATCTTATCTATGGCTTCTTACAGACATTATAATACCGTACGTGTATCAATCAAGGTATTGTATGTATCTGCAATCACTAGTTCCATCTCCCAAAAAGCGGTTTACCTAATGGACAACAATTTTAAGAGATTACAGTGACAGACAATCTCAAATAAAAACTTACACCTTGCCTTATTTAGGTATTCATAGCAAAGAGATTTTATGTCTTTACTCATAGCCGAGTCATGTTATGTTGACTGGACATTTTTTATCGAACGAATCACAAAACGTTAATTATAAATAAAATGTACTTCTCGAGTTAAATGTACAATTTCGGCTATTTTGATAATATAATATTTAGCGAATCTAATATTTTGAGAATCTGCTATTTTGAGAATCTAATATTATGCGAATAAAGGGTTCAAACCTTGAAAAAACAAATTAAATAACAATAAAATCTTTATTATATATATTTTTAAGTAAAAGATATCAACAAATTGTGTTTAATATAAAACATGGACAACTTTACATTTAGAATATAATACATTGCGAATTTTAAACTAACTACCTACATGGATACTTATAGTTAAGCATAATATCTTAAACAAATAACAGAAATACGGACTTATTATTAATAATAATCAAATTAAGTTACAATGGCTTGGGATAAAGTGCCAATAGTTTTATACACATTGGTATTGCTATTAATTCTTAACGCAGACGTGAGAATAATTAAACGTACATAAATCTGCACCTATTAATATAAACGCACCATTATCGGGCGATAGTTGGTCTTTTCTATAATATTGCCAAGAATTAAATCAAATAGAGCGTCCACACAATCGCCGTAAATACCACCAATTTTCTGGTTTTTAAACCGCATCACAACCATTCGAGAGGTTGTCGAATCGAAAAATACTCATTTTCAATTACTAATTTACCTTGCCCCCGACAGTAAATTTTTATTGCAATTTTTATTTCTATATATTTGATGTAAACTGGCAAAACTTTCGGGCTGTGGATTTATGAACATGAACGGCCTTTAGAGGACTCATTTTGATAAAATTGATTGATCTTCGATTCGGCACGGAACCGTATGGAACGGTTGTAAATAGCTAGCAGGTCTCAAAATGATACTTGCTATGTGGACTCGACTTTATAGCAAAAAGGAAATTCAATTCTCAAGAAATAATCTCAAATAATAGCACATTGTTCCTAATTTTAAAAATAATACATTCAATTAAGGCGAAAGGTTATAAATATATGTCTTTAGAAAGCGATTTAACATGTACAACACATATTACTGAATAAGCAACACGATCTTACATCTATTTCGAATCATGGTCTATTGCAAGTTTATTGCAAGTTACTCTATCCACTACAAGTGACGACCACCCCAAACTACCACTACCAATATGTGTACAATATGCATTTAAAAATAATGTGTTTAGAATATTTTTAGAGGTAGAATCTACTGCGGTCATTTTATAATCACGAGGGCGAACCATTAAGTAGTTTTATCTATTTAGATACAGTGGTTACATACACATATTAATTTAGCATACATTTACGGATATTAAACTTATCCTTACAGGACCTTGCAGGTTATTGGTTACACGAATATTAACGTTGTATAGTACATCGGTACAAATAGACTTTTAAGACGCAGGTATAAGTAATTTCACTTCTTTCACACAATATTGCGACTTACAATAGTTTAGTAATCCTGACGCAGACGTATTTATTGTATGCATATAGCAAACGACACGAGTAGCTCCGAATGATCGTGATCATAGTATTCATTATTTCTAAACATAACTCGCTATAATATAACAATTTCTTGTCGCTGTCGCAAAATAGCCAATAGGCATACGCTAGCTAAAATAAACATACCATGATGATCCGTGATCTCTTTAACACAAAAGGCAGGCTTACATTGAAAATAATAAAGTTAAAGTATCAATTTGAAATGAAAAATATATATGATATCCTACTCGCGAAACGAAAACGTTAAACACTTTCCAATTCCCACATTATGAATCAAATTCAACTGTCGTTAGTAATATTATACATAGTGCGTCATATTTTCGTTTCGCGAGGTTTTTTCTATTAAATACACGCTGGAAGAATACATTCGCCTGCTACAGTTAGGTCCAGACGCCAGCCAGCACATCAAGCTACCCGAAACTATCAAATTTTCCCAATCAACCTTGAACCTAATGCTGAAGCGATAAAGTTGAAAATCTATTAAAGAAATTTGACAGATTGTAGTAGCTTGATGTGCTGGCGTATGTACCTAAATTCGCTACCAAAAAGAACTGATACAATTAACTACTAACTGATACAATTAACTAATAACTGATACTAAGAACTGATACAATTATTACTGATATAATTATCCAGGGTGACAGGGACATCGACGCGCAGCCTGTTACAATGGATTCAGTAAATGACTGAAATTATTCGTCGGATATAAAAAAAAAGCTGTTCCATACATTTTGACCGACTAGGACCCTAGGACCTGCATTGCAGTTTTGTAGGAAACAGCAGATTTTTTTATGAATGTGCCTGCCCCCCTGTATAATGTCTATTGATTATATATTGGCAACAGATTGAAGATACAATATATAAATATCACTTCTGCTGTTTCTGCAGGGTATGTCTTCAAACTGATGCAGACTCACCTGTTATTTATACATGATATTATACGATTTTATATACAATTGCTTGATAGAAGACGTCACCTTTAGATTTTTAGAGGAACTTAGAACCAACGACTAAGAAGCAATAATATTATAAATATATTCTGTGAGTTACTAAGTTCCTCTACCATTTCGTAAAATGTACGTGAAGTGATATTACGGTGAACCTGGGCGCGTTCAGTTGTGGAATACGATGATAAGTATGATCGAAATGATGATGATCAGGGCAAGGAACAGGTATACTTTCTTCTTCCTCAGCTTATTCTGAAAAAGAATAATTTCATAAATACAAAAAACAAAGCTAAACTGCATCTATGGCTAGTATTTTTGGTACAACGTCTAACATGAGGTTTCACAAGCAGGCGGCCCAATTAATGGTGAGTGGTATATATATAGACATCAGCACTACCAGGAGCGTCACAGTTGCGTTGCCATCCCACAGACAGAACAGAAATGTCTCATGTGCCTGTAATTACCTTTTATACCCTCTAAATGTCATACACACGCGTCAACGGCAGAAACAACTGCAGCCGTCGCGTCGGCAGCTGTCGCCGACAACGTGCGGCTCCTGTATTGGAGTACGGTGCTCAAATACACGAGCGGCATGTCGTAGACGGCTACAGTTGCCTGCGCCGATGACGCGTGTCACTCGTGTATACAGCACTAAGTTGGAACAATGATGCATGGCGGAATAAATAAGTATGGCGGTGGTACAGTCAAAAAGAGAAAAGTAAGTAGGCAGCTTACTTGCAACTACTTTTAAATAATATTTCGAGTGTGCTAAGTCAAGTCTTTTAATCATTTTTATACGTTAAAAAGATACTACGACATTTACAATTATATTAGCTTATTATTTATTTTATTATATTATATTGGCTTAGTAACGGGGAGATGAATATTTTTGACTGTATATCTCAAACTCCTTAGGTTACCAGAGCCTAATCAGTCTATTACGTCCCCACTGCTGGCACACAGACCTCCTCTGCGAGAGGGAGTAGGCCATAATCCACCACGCGAGCCCAGTGCGAGTTGGTTTGTCGTAGTTCCCAAAAAACGTGTTCCAAAAAAGCTAATCAAAAACTATGTTGTTGTACCTTGTAATTGGCTGCCTCCCGGAGTTCCTGCGTGCCACTTTCAACATTCACGGAGGCATATTCCACGCTGGTCTCAATGGAGTTCACTACTTCACCCTGCGAGTGTATCATAGTGCCAAGCTCCTTGAAGATTTGGTTCACATCCATTATGTCACCCTGGAATTGAGCAAGCGGAAAAAGTTATAATGAAGTGAAGTTAGGAAGTCCAACACTGGACGGATAGGTAGATGATGTAAAATGGCAGTAAATATAATATGTGTAGCATTTCGTGGTACCCACTCGTAATGTAAAATGGCAGTAAATATAATGTGTAGCATTTCGTGGTATCCACTCGTAATGTAAAATGGCAGTAAATATAATGTGTAGCATTTCGTGGTATCCACTCGTAATGTAAAATGGCAGTAAATATAATGTGTAGCATTTCGTGGTATCCACTCGTAATGTAAAATGGCAGTAAATATAATGTGTAGCATTTCGTGGTATCCACTCGTAATGTAAAATGGCAGTAAATATAATGTGTAGCATTTCGTGGTATCCACTCGTAATGTAAAATGGCAGTAAATATAATGTGTAGCATTTCGTGGTATCCACTCGTAATGTAAAATGGCAGTAAATATAATGTGTAGCATTTCGTGGTATCCACTCGTAATGTAAAATGGCAGTAAATATAATGTGTAGCATTTCGTGGTATTCACTCGTAATGTAAAATGGCAGTAAATATAATGTGTAGCATTTCGTGGTATCCACTCGTAATGTAAAATGGCAGTAAATATAATGTGTAGCATTTCGTGGTATTCACTCGTAATGTAAAATGGCAGTAAATATAATGTGTAGCATTTCGTGGTATCCACTCGTAATGTAAAATGGCAGTAAATATAATGTGTAGCATTTCGTGGTATCCACTCGTTATGTAAAATGGCAGTAAATATAATGTGTAGCATTTCGTGGTATCCACTCGTAATGTAAAATGGCAGTAAATATAATGTGTAGCATTTCGTGGTATCCACTCGTAATGTAAAATGGCAGTAAATATAATGTGTAGCATTTCGTGGTATCCACTCGTCATTTGGAACACTTTCAGTTCTGATTCAGGGGAGAATATACTTCTGAATTGAAGATGAGAAACTACTGAATAGTCTTAAAACCGGTTGGGTGTAAGGGACTCGTCATAGATATATCATCTGCCTAGACTTTTCCTAACTATGTATGTTGCGGTCGGCTTCCAGTCTAACCAGATACAGCTGAATACCATATTTTATATAAACAGCGAGTGCCTATCTGTTTCCAAAACCCAGTTAGTGAGTAATACGGTGCCCCTTGGTAAGGCTGGTTGTCAGACTTTCGGGCTTCTGACGACCCGTAACGACTGTCAAAGATCCACGAATGACAGTCGCCGACTAGCGTAGCCTGACCTGATCGCCCGGGGCGACTGTTAATACTTAGCCATATACATATACCTACTTAATTTGAAGAAGGCAATAAATGCAGCTGCGTGTACATAATATGTCTATATAGATACTTATCAGAGGTATTTTCTACATGTGTACCTAATTACAATGAGAAGCATAAATTTCATAATGAAACTAAGCAAATGTTTTTAAACAACTTTAGCTTGAAGTTAATGCCTATCAAATTGTCCCTTGAAATTCTATACAATCGATACATTGTTCGACGCTATTGTACGTTTTAGTAAAATTCTAATAAAAATGTTTTGATACGAGTATTGCGAAGGCAAAATAAAGATGCGATTCTAATCAAAGTATTATGTATAATTAGTTATTGTTATGAAACCTTTCATGGATAAATACATCCATTCTGCTTAATAGAAATCTTGTTGTTATGTCAGTCTAAGTTCCCGAGCTCGCGTGGAAGGAGATTCATGCTAATCATATCATAATAGCATAAGTACTGATGTTTTGCAATTATAATATGATTTTAACTGAATCACTACATTAAAAACTACATTTTCCTTGATACACCTACACTGATATTCTATTTTGATTACGCTATTTGTCTCACGGAGAAAGTTGTGCAGTTTGATGGTCTGTACCACATCCTTAAATTTGGCTGGTCTTTGAAAAATAACCCTGTATAATTCAGTATAAAAATAACATCAAAGCATACAAATGTGTTTTTCTTTTTCAGAGATTTTATCTCAAACAGATGTTAATTAAAATGAACAAATTGCGTTTGAGGATAATTACGTAACAGATATTATGTATCGTTTTAGCTTTAGTTACCATGTATAGTTACACCATTAGTTGAACTGTTAGATCTTATCGATTCGTGTTGCTAATTCGTTCTTTGATAAGAATTGTTTTTTGAAACAAGGAATTTTATTTAAGATGGAATAATCTATTTTCCATTAGCATGTTTCTGAAACATAGTAATAGACTTGATGAGAAATATTGATATAACTTGCGAGTCTCGCATAATACCTATAACCAGCTTCGTTTCTGTGTCAAGTTGCCAAGAATCCAACAGCTGACTGACTAGAGTGGTACCTGTGGGGTAATTGCGTAATACACTATCAGTAAACATTCATTGCGTTATTTACGTTGCTGAGCAGACAAAGGAGAATGCTCATGGATGTATGGAATCCCGTACCATGCTGCATCAAAGTCAAACTTTGTTTTTTATACACTACTCTTATCATATTAACTCCTACAAAAGTTCTTTTTGTAAACCAAAACCAGAGTTTAGGAGATTTAAAAAAAAATCGAGATAACCTGAAAACTAGGTAGGTACTTTATTTTGTTTGACATGTCATACACGATCGGCCATTATTGCCCTATGAAACTGATAATCGTTTAAATAAAAAATCTATTCTATTTTATTCTAGTTATTTATGTAGAATCGGAAAAGTATAATTTTTTTTACATGTTTTTTAAAGACGTGATCATGACACTTTCAAAATTCAAGGTTATATTAGTCATGTCATGTAAAGGGAAATATCAACACTTTTTTACTTTAAATTAAATTCCCTGTCCAAAAATATAATCACCGACGCTTAATGTCGTAAAAAAATTATGAAAAAAATGACTATAGTATTTTGATCTTTATGCATGAGACTTTTTGGTCATTGTCCTTTTTCGAACTGTATATGTAGCAAGGATTAGCAATGTCCGTCAAAATTAATCTGAAATTGAGATTGATAAAGTGATACGCAATTAGGGCGCTGGTGATCTTTTTATTAGAAAATCTTGCGTTTAACTACGATCTCACCTGATACTAGCGCCGATATCAGACGCTTCACTTTTGTTACATTCGACTTTCACACGACACCGACCAAAATTATATAGGAATGAACGGGTCATTCGCTCCTTTCATTTAATTTTTCGATTATTCAATAAGCGACTGAAAGATGACGAATGCCAAAACCTAACACCATTGGATCGGTTCACTAATGAATTAAATTTTGTATTTTTTTTTTTATTCAGACGTTTCACTGCCGAATGAAAGGCAAAAATTAACGGAAAGTGAAGCGTCTGGTATCAGCTTTGTAGCCCTTTTCATGAGACAGTCTTGCGTTTGATCACCATCACGCGGGGATGGTGCACGGTTACCTACAAGTAACCTAATTTCATCCTTTCTTGATGATCGGTTCGTACCTCGAGTTGCCGAATGTCCCTCTCTCGCTCCTCCAATTCGACGAGCGCTCGCTCGTCCTGCATCGTGATCTGTTCCTGTTTGCGCAGGTTTGGCTCCCCCATCTCCATCAGCTCTTTGTTCTGACTCATAGCTGCTGAGAATACGGATAATCAGTCAAGCTGTCTCTGTCACCTTAAGGGAGTGTTGTTGAGACAAAAATACGAAATAGATAATAACGGCATTGTTTATCAAGCTTTCTCCCAAAATCCATTCTTGTTTGCAATTTTTTTTTTTCAGAGGAATTTTCATAACACATCTGCCATTGACAGAATTGTCCACATCACCACTAGCTGCCATTAAGAAAAAACAGAATAGACCCCTATCGACAACATGTAAACGAATGGGTATACATACCAAATTACCATACCATTATTTGGCTAACAACAAAGGACACGGCAACATTAATTAAAATTTCTAAACCATTTTTATTTTATTTTTGTCTCTATCTTTAACCACCGCACTAGGACTACACTGATTGGAGTAGGTGCACATAACTACATATTCTAACATTATATCATCACAGGATAACGAGCCTCATAGAGCGGTGACACATTTGCTAAGGATAGATTTTTTTTTAAACTGTGCTAGTGAAAGGGTATCTCCCTTTCCATTAAATGTTGTATACCTAAAATGAGATTAGGTTTGGTGCGTACATTTCCATATCTATGTCGATGCTTTATTTATCATCACAGGCTTATTCTAAACACAACTGAGTATATCACTCTTTCTTTTTATGACACCTGTTCCTGAGCCGTATACGTTACAACAATCATTATCCCGGTCCAAGAGCGAGATAGAGCTATACAGCTCGAATATCACCATCCCTTATTCACAACGAAACAATAATGGCATTAATTCTTAATAATACGGCTTCTTGTCTGTGCTGACTCAATCAGGTCTTATCTATTATTGATATTTAGTTAAAAAAACATATAACAAGTAAGGTGTGAAAGTACTTACTACCCATAGCGAAGGGGTCCCCGATGTTCACGGACTGCGCTTTCGACTTCTTCACATCTTCTTTGGTCTTCTGCGCGGCCAGCCTTTGTGTCGCCTGGCGAAACAAACATTTTTATAACCTTCATCTTTACTGAACTAGTAATACCTACTCTCCAAAGATGTTGCAGAATAAAGTCTTTAGATTACAGAGGAGCAATTCTCGTAATTTTATGAACTTTCACAGCCTGATCAATCTGTCAAAAATACCACCAATTTCCCTACATATTCAACAATTACAAGTAACAAATACAAGTTTTTGATATTGATTGTCGCTGAGATGAGATTGCGACTAGATTTTGACGTTTTTAATTACGAGAATCAGATTAAATCCTGTAAGGCCCAACTTAAAATAATGCCGATACAAACAGTTCCGGCTTAAATACATAACATTTTATACAAGTTTGCTGTGCATCCCTAGACTTAGCCTTTTTTTTTTTTTGGTGGGAAACCATCATATATGACTTCTCCCGCTCTGGGCGGAGCGGGAGGGCGTGTCAGACTTTGACTGACTAAACCCACCCGTGTTCCTTCAGTTATCTATGCCAGAGGCCACGGTATCTCTTTCGAACAACCCGCGGTCCTGGCAGGCATCGGCCCTAGCGGACCCCGTCAGTTTGTGTTGACATCTCTTTGAGGCGCGCTGCCTATTGCTCGACGCCCGCAAGCCCGCGCCTACGGTGACCGGGAGTCGGCTGGTGACTCCCGAAGTCCAGGGCGTCTCCTGCGGCGACTAGGGGTGTGAGGGCGCAGAGATTGCCATTCGATCACGCGCTCCGCCTCCTCCTTTGCAAGCATTACTGCTTCGCAGGAGGTGACGGCCTCCCATGCACTCTCGCTCCGTACCATGGCCTGTACCAGGGCCGGACGCGATAATTCGCCGCCACCGATCGCCGCCACGAGGACGCGGCGGTGCTCCGCCCAAGCTGGGCAGACCTCCATCGTATGCTCCACCGTGTCCTCCGGGCGATCCACACAGTGGTGACCCCCTGGCGTTTCCTCTCGCCTTATCCTGAACAGGAACCTCCCGAAACAACCGTGTCCGGTGAGGACCTGCGACAGACTGAAGGTGAGGGCGCCATGGCGCCTCTCCAGCCACTCTTCAAAGATAGCCTTTTTTTTTTTTTTTTTTTCAGGATGGGAAATCATCAAATGACCCCTCCCGCTCTGGGTGGAGCAGAAGGGAGTGTCAGACTCTTACTGACTAAAACCCACCCGTGTTCCGTCCTTAGCCCTTTATGTACCAGGGCAGCGGTAACCCTTTCGGAAGATCCCGCTACCCCGGCAGGCTTCGGCCCTGTCGGGCCCCGTCAACTACGCTGACATCTCTTTGAGGCGCGCGTGGAACACAAACACGCCGTCCGGCACGGGCCTGGTCCTGATCGGACGGAGAGCTACCCATTGCTCTCCGCCCGCAGGCCAGCGCCTACGGTGGCCGGGAGTCGTCACGCGGCTCCCGACGCCCGGAGCGTCTCCCTCCGCGGCTGAGGCGTGAGGATCTCTCCCTCGCCCATCCCGCCACCTCCTTCGCTAGCATGACTGCTTCGCAGAAGGAGGTGACCGCCTCCCACTCCCTCTCGCCCCGGACCATGGCTTGCACCAGGGCCGGACGCGAGAGGTCGCCGCCGCTGCCGATCGCCTCTACGAGGACACGGCGGTGCTCTGCCCAAGCGGGGCAGACCTCCACCGTATGCTCCACCGTGTCCTCTGGGCGATCCTCGCAGTGGTGACACCCGGGCGTCTCCTCCCGCCTGATGATGTGCAGGAACCTCCCGAAACATCCGTGTCCGGAGAGGACCTGCGTCAGGCGGTAAGTGAGAGCGCCGTGACGCCTCTCTAGCCACTCCTCAAAGAGGGGTCTTATCGCCGCTATCGTGGCGTGCCCTGCGCTGGGTTGCGATAGTCGCGCCTTCCATTCCACCATGAGACCGCGCCGGAGGTCCGTCCGCTCCGCAGCGATTTGCCGCGGGTGCAGAGTTTCCCCCCGACGTAGTGCCTCCGCGCGCCAGTCATACAGGCGCGCGAGGACTATCGCCTCCAGATCCCATGGTGGCAGTCCGGCAAGGAGGCTTGCTGCCTCGCCCGAGATCGTGCGGTACCCCCTTATAAGCCTTACGGCAACCACCTTTTGGGGCGCGTTCAGATAGTGTGCGGCTCGAAGCCGCAGTGAACGCGCCCACACCGGGGCCCCGTAAAGGGCCATGGACCGCACGACCCCTGCGTAAAGCCTCCGGCAGGAGGCGTTTGGCCCCCTCAGGTTGGGCAGGAGCCGCTTTAGGGCGGCCCCGGTCCGTTCCAGTTTGGGGGCCAAACGTCGGAAATGCTCGACGAAGTTCCACCGGCTGTCGAGGACGAGACCCAGGTATCTCATCGTTGTCTCGACGCCGATGTGAACCCCTCCTACCTCAAAGATAGCCTTACGTAACATTTTCTTATTGAAAATTACTTTCATCGAATACATATAAAGACCTAGGTACTTTATAAGAGTAGTACATCACAAGGCAATAGAAAACCATAATTAAAAAATAATTGGTTTTACGATTGGATGAAACCTCTCGAGGTAATTGCGTTTGGTTTTTAGCCCAACCAAATATAAGGGAATTGATTAATTTGTTTGTAAGGGAATTGATTAATTTGTTTGTACCTAGTTACCTACATCGTAGCGTTATGTACTTGGCTTGGGTATTCATTCTGTGAAACCCGCGTTTGCGTCATTCCATTTTTAGGGTTCCGTACCTCAGAAGGAAAAACGGAACCCTTATAACTAACTAACTAACTTCGTTGTCCGTCTGTCTGTCCGTCCGTCTATCAAGACCTTTTTTCTCAGGAACGCGTAGAGTTATCCATTTGAAATAAATATCAATACTCAGGGCTGCAATCCCTTGAAGCAGTGAAAAAATCAAAGTTCTAAGTAAACGCAATCAAAAGATACGGGCGTTTATGTTCGGTTTATGCCGCATATTTTGACACTCGCAAGGGAATCAAAACCTATAGGGTACTTCTCGTTGACCTACAATCATGAAATTTGGCAAGAAGCAACGTCATGTAGCACAAGTCAAGGAAAAAATCCGAAAACCGTAAATTTGTAGTTAAATACCTACGTACGGAACCCTCGGTGCGCGAGTCCGACTCGCACTTGACCGGTTTTTCTATAAAATTTCGATAATATAGTATAGGGTAAAAGCCCTTCTGGGTTAGTAACGACCTCATTCCGAATATTGTATCTATTTATATTATTTAATATGGTTTTAAAAAATCAATCTGCCTACCCTTTTATTATGTTTGGGTCAGCTTTCAGTCAAACCTATATGATTAAAAAATGCCATAAAAGAATGGCAATTACCGTTCAGATACAGAATTAGGTACCTATGTTTGGCCTCGAATTGTAGCCCTTCAAAGTTTTCGAACAAAACTGTAGTTTTTTTTTTACTTCGAGGGTTTACTACCTAGAGCTAGTAAGTTAAATCCTCATCCATCGCACTATCAGCGCGATCCCAGTGTATCATAACATTAATAGGTTACTGGTTAATAGAAATATCTACAAAATAAACAACCCACGTAGCATTTTTTTGTTTAATGAATTGTTCCACAAGCAAAAGTAACGCCCAACATTTTTTTATCTTTGGACAGTTTTATCAAATGCTGTTATCGACGAATAATTAAATTAATTCGTTAGAAATATTTTAAACAGCCACTGATTTCAAACATTCATTAGAATATTTAGCACATTGCAACTATGTACATACAGGTTTAAACAAACTGAAATGGTTATTTTGACTTTTTTCTAGGTTTTGTCATATACAGCCAGGATTATTACTCCGAGGATTAGCAACATTAAGAATATCATAATATTGCTGACATATTAGACCACACTGCCTCGTTGGTATAGTGGTCGCAGGCGCTACTGCTGAACATGAGCTCCTGGGTTCGATGCCCAAGTCGAGCAAAGCGTTATTAAGTTTTTCCGATAATGATTTTTCAGTTGCAGCCCGGAGTCTGGATTTGTACCCAGTTGATAGCAACAGGCTTTACATGGAACTTAAACATAACTGGAGAAATGTGAGTGTACTATAGGTACACTTTTGCCTAACAAGGATTACAGGCGGATGTTAAGATATGTATGTAGTAGAGCCCAGTGTAGTCATATTGGAAAATTCTAGATTAAAAATTAAGTAAAAATTTCAACAAGCAAAGTTGTTTTTTTTCATTGTATCTCTATGCCCGATAATATTCCCCTTATCAGATACTAGAAGACATTGTAATCATACCCAAAGGATCGAATATTTCATTGGTTGCACCGTATGTGACGTTAAGTTTCTTGTATACATTAACCTGCAGTACCTACGCACTGAATTAGTAGGTACGTTGACTTGCTATACGTTTAACTTTGGAGTCAACCAGGTAAAATATCGTTTTATTATTAAAACGACAATATGAAAAGTAATGTATCTTTCTGAATACTTTAATATTTCTCTAAAAATCAATATTTACTAAGGCTTGACGTTGTCAGAGTGGCTGCGAGGTATTACAAAGGGTTACGATATTTCGTAAATATGTCAACTTTCTTAGTATCAGTCTCTATTCTCGTGAATCCAATAGCAAACGTTCGCATTTCTGTAGTTATTTACAAATATGCTTCTCAATACAATGCACGATGACTAATCCTACGTCATGAAGCCACAAAATACCTATATTATAGTATAATGGAATTTTCGCTACTAAAATTAACGAAATGCATTATACTACTAAATAGTTAATTAAATATTAACTAATTAATTATTGATAATTAGTCAGGGTTTTATACAAATATTGTTTTCATTGTAATCAGGACATCGAACCAATGAAATAAGTTAAATTAATCAACATAACAGCCAATGCCTGACTTCCTTGAGTTCATCGAAAATAAAATTATTAACAGAAGGCCAATTCTCGTAACTTAAAACGTTCAAAATCTAGTCGCTGTCTCATCTCGGCGACGAACAAATGTCAAAAACTTGGCAAAAATGTAGGGAAATTAGAGGTATTTTTGACAGATTGAGACTGAGATCAGACTGTGAACGTTCTTAAAATTACGAGAATTGCCCCTTTTTTTTTTTGAGGATAGGAAACCATCAAATGACCCCTCCCGCTCTGGGTGGAGCAGAAGGGAGTGTCAGACTCTTACTGAATAAAACCCACCCGTGTTCCTTCCTTAGCCCTTTATGTACCAGGGCAGCGGTAACCCTTTCGGACGATCCCGCTACCCCGGCAGGCTTCGGCCCTGTCGGGCCCCGTCAAGAGAATTGCCCCTCGGGTCTTCATCGTCTTTATCCCAATTTATTTCCGGTCGACGCAACATGTCTGTTTCTCCCACACTTCTCTATTAGTCGTCATCTCGACAGTCGCCCCTTTTCTAACCATATCAGTATTGACACAGTCCATCCAACGTTTCTTTGGTCTTCCCCTACTCTTAAAGCGCAACATTCATACTCAAAACTTGGTAAGTACTACACCTTCAGAGTAATTAAATAAATACATTTTGTTGAAAATAATGTTAAATGAGACACATTCTGTTATTCTTTCAATTCGTTTTGCTAGTACCTTTATTTTGACAAGCATTAGATGTAATAATTATTTCGTGAAAATGGACACCCCGCTAGCCGAGGCGTCTCAAATAGGTACCTATGCTTATTGACTTCATTTGACCTCTAGCATAACGAGAAGAGGTTTTATATGACTGTTGGGGTATATTAGCGATTCTGAACGTAATTCTACATGGAAATACAATAGCGGAAGTACTACAACAGTACGACTGGTGCTTAGTCTATGATGAAATACTATACACAAACCATTGTTTAGTTACCTTTGAAACTGCTATAATGACAGTAGCTAAAGTACAGTATGGGTTACAACGATAAATGAGAATAAACATTATACCTTATTATTGTGTATCAGAAAAGAACACAAAATATTCAATGGACTTCTAGCATTGACATCATCAATTGAATTGTTGCATTGTACTTATGTTTTTAGGGTTCCGTACCCAAAGGGTAAAAACGGGACCCTATTACTAAGACTTCGCTGTCTGTCACCAGGCTGTATCTCAAGAACCGCTATAGCTAGACAGTTGAAATTTTCACAAATTATGTATTTCTGTTGCCGCTATAACAACAAATAGTAAAAACAAAATAAAATAAATATTTAAGGGGTGCTCCCATACAACAAACGCGATTTTTTTGCCCTTTTTTGCTCGATATCAATAATGGCAACAGGTAGGCACTTGAAATATTCACAAAATACTCAGTTCTATTTTTACTTTAATAATAAATAATAAAATTAAAATAAAATAAATATTTAAGGGGGGCTCCTATACAACAGACGTGATTTTTATAGTAATGGTTCGGAACCGTTCGTGGGCGAGTCCGACTCGCACTTGGCCGGTTTTTTTTTATGTAATGACGCAACTGAGTTTAAATGTTCTGGATTGCCGAATAGGGTATACTGCTGTTTCCAATCTTATCTTTTACAGACCTGATGGACTTTGCCCTGTCAAAATATCAATAATACACACAAAAAACAAAAATCCCATAAAAAGGGAGACTCGGACTATTACCAACATTTTAAAACAAAAAGTTACTAAATCTCTCCAGCCATTCTCAAGCGGTATATTAATTATATAGATTTTATATCTAATTTCATAACTCATGAAACAAACAGTAAGATTTTGATGTTAAGGTGTTAAGGTTTTAAGATTTTGATGAAACTGGTCTGAAAGGATTGATGTCACGGACTTTAGAGCTAACGGGCTAACAGGTTCAGCTATCGAGATTATGTGGAACAGCAAGACGAACATAAAATGACAAACCTGGAAGGAGTTGAGTGTGATCATGTATTCATCACTAAGGCGCTCTTTTGTCAGTTTGTTGGCAGGCTGGTCCGTTGGCAGCTTCACCAACTCCATTATGAGTGAAGACGTGTCCTTGGCCAGTTTCTGCGTGTAGTTTTGTATTTGACGCCTACAATATAAAGTTTTGTTAGTCTAATTGATTTTTATAATATCTTAAAAGTCAGTTACAAAGTATTGTTAAAATATTAAGGCATTGACTGCCACCATGGTCACTGTTGATCGCCAACTATAGATTTTATATTGTGTCTGTTGTCTGGCAGTCAATGTGATAAAGATATAATAACTTTTTACCTTCAGGCATGTAACTTGGTGTAACCCTTAAGTGAACAGTTATACACTAATAATAGGAAGTTTTTTATGCCGGGTAAATCGTAATGTTTAATTGTAAATTGGCTATTAATACACTCACAGTTGGTTCCGAAGCTCTTGCGAGTCTTGCGGTGTCTGCAGCTGGTTGACCATCTTTGACATGGAAGATACTGTCAACAGAAACCCATAGTTATTGTGGGTAATCATGATAAATAGTAAAGGATACAAATCATTTAAATAGATGAAAGAACAAGAAAATTGTTAAAAGTTAAGCAAGAATGTTAAGTATGTATTATTACTACTTATTGAGCAGCGGTGGCCCAGTGATAACGGCACCGACTTACGAGACGTAGGTTGCAACCCAGGCAGGCACTTTACTTTGTATATGTCATTCCATCACCAACCCGCACTGAGCCTGCGAGGTAGATTAGAGCCTACGGCTCAACAAGGGAAGGCCTGTGTCGCAGCAGTAGGAACATTATACGCTGATTATGATAAGTATGTATTGTTTGTCTATTCTGCTTATATTGATGATTCATAGTAAATTCTGACACAACTAAACTTCCTTTTACTTTTATTTGACATCATATACCAACAACGTCAAAGATATCTTTTTTTTTAAGTCTTATTTATTTATTAGGGAAAAAAACAGTTACATGCTACATAATTCAGATAAATACTTAAACTAAGATTTAACAAACATGTAACCCACACCATTGTGTGTTTTAACTAAAGGTTAAAAGAAGTGCTAAAGACAAGTGATAAAAAAGAAAAAGAAATATAAAACACTAGTCGCTGCCACAACTATGCTGTGTTACTTAAAATACTCGCTAACCAAAATATCCAGAGCAATTCTCTTAAATGATTGCTTAGATAGACAAAATATATCTAGTTCAATAAAATGCGTGTTATAAGAATCAACAAGGTGACGAAGAGGTGCACGTTCCCCAGCGTTAGTCCTGCATATGTCTGTATGGAATAGTTGAGGGACGCGCACCCCCCTTCACAAAACACTTCTGGGTACCTTGTAACACAATTTGTTTGTTAGATCAATACAATCAAACTTGCTGTTGCATATGCCGTGCAGTATCATGACATCAAGTAACAACCGCCTAGATCCCAAATCTAGTACTCCATACCGTTTCAATAGCTGCACGTAAGGAACCTTTGATTGGAAGCACTTATAGTTCATAGACCATAAGAACTTCTTCTGCAACCTTTCAATTCTAGTGCTGTATTTATCGTAGAAAGGGTTCCAGATCGGGACAGCGTATTCCAACTGAGATCGTACCAAAGTCTTATAAAGCAGTAAGAACGTAGAGGGCCGCACAAAGTCACGTGACGATCTCATGACGAAACCATACATCTGATACGCCTTGTTTACTATATTGTCAACGTGTTTGTCGAAGTGCAAACTGGCATCTAGTGTGACACCTAAGTCACGAACAAAACCAACTACATTTAAGAAGGCGTTTTTATTGAATAATTAAAATTTATTTTAGTTCTCTTTTTGGTAAATGAGATGGCATGGCATTTCGGTAGACTGAGAAAGAGCCCATTGCTGTTACAGTAGGTATATAATCTATCCCGGTCCATTTGAAGAAGTAGACAGTCTTGTATATTCTTGCAAGATCTGTAAATTTTTATATCATCCGCATACATTATGAACTTTGAGTTGATAAAACATTGTTTTATGTCATTAATAAATATAATGAAGAGAAGAGGGCCTAAAATGGATCCCTGTGGTACTCCAGATGTAACAACTATAGGGTCTGACTCGTAACCCTTGACAACAATTTTTTGGGTCCTGTTGTGAATATATGAAACAAACCATCTAAGCAAATTACCACATATTCCGTTGAAAGCTATTTTTTGCAAAAGCAATGTATGATCCACCTTGTCAAAAGCCTTCTGAAAGTCCGTGTACACAGCGTCCACTTGAATGTTTTGATCCATTTTTTCAAATAAGTAGTTAGTAAATACTAACAGATTAGTTGCTGTTGAACGACGTTTGACGAAACCATATTGCTCGAGAAAAATAAGCTGATGAATGTGGCGGTACAAGACTCTCAAAAACCTTAGACAAAGTAGAGAGGATAGAGATGGGGCGATAATTCACTACATTGTTCTTGTCACCAGTCTTATAAACAGGTGTTATAAGCGCACATTTCCAAATTGCAGGAAAAACACCCTCACATAAACATTTATTAAAAATTATATGTAATGCAGTACATAAGCTATCACGTGTTCTTATGAAAAAGCTAGATGGTAAGCCGTCAAGTCTTACGATGCCATAACCCACAGCTCTAAAATAGGCATTTACGACCTCTTGCACCACAAACCACTAAATGCGTTCAGAGCTCAACATATTTAAAACATCATTCTGTTTCTTTCAATTGTTTCAAGATGACGGAGACAGCATAGTGCTTGAAATTTTAAATCGTATTTAGTGATATTTACTGCAACTGGGACTAAATATGTATCAATGAATTGAAATTAAAATATAAATTGAATGTGATTAATTTTTGATCATTACTTCTTCACAATAATTTTGAAAGTAGTGTCTTTTCCAGGTTGTCTTTTCATAGGCCTATGGTTGTAAGTATGTATTAAGCTGGTGCTAGCAGCTAATATATTAGAATGTTACCATACAATGTTTTGCTGTTACTTAACCTTGTAACGAAACAACATTCGGAGACATTATTACAAAAGAGACAATTATGCATAAATAAATTATAACTTTTGGGAATGCCTGGTGCCAGCAGGAATTTAGAGGTGAAATAAGAGTAAAACTATTGCAAGAAACAGCAAATTATAAGGAAAAGAGGTAAGACTAAAAAACAATATTATTTGCCCTCAAAAATAGCTATGTTTTGAATATTTATTGGTATCTGAACAACCACTTGCTGAAACTACATTATTGAAGTTGCTACACGACACATACACAGAATAATATAAGAAACTGTACTATAATGTTATAACTAAATTCTATGTAAATGTGTCTAGTATGTTCATTTTGAACTGTTTATAATAATGTCTCAATAACAAACAATACTCTATAGTCAAGATACATCCTGCAAAAACACAATATTAAGAGACTTAAGTGGATCTCCCTTAGTCTGTGAATTATGTGCCTATTCAAGATATATATAGAAACACAAAATACATGGATGACTAAGAATAAACAAATACAAAGTAAGCACAAGAGATAATCAAAGTGATAAAAAGTTGATAATGAAAACAACAGTACTACTTACCATTTTGTGATATCTTCTTTATATTGCTGGCGATAGTTTGCGACAGCCGCTGGAAGTTGCTGCTGTTGTCTTCGTATGTCACACCTCCCTGGTATGAGGAATCCATCCTGTCTTTGGTACCTACAACATTGACACTTTAGTAAATACCCGCGACAACTCAACTACCTGTACATAATATCAGCAGAAAGATTTTTTGTTTCGAGATGTACCACTAATTGAGTTAAACTAATAGGAAATTATAAAATTGTGACGTGCGTTGTTTTTCCTACCACAAAAAAACAATTAGTCCAAGTTTAACCAAGTAGTATTGTGCTTTTTTAAAATAGTGCCAAGCCCAGCAATTTGAGAGAAATAAACAAGAGTGAAAAGTATACCAAACAATAATAAAATACAAGACCTTTTGATCTTTTTTGAAGAGACTTTACACGTTAAATCGTAGTAAAAAAACTCAACGTACAGCAGTCAAGTCAGCCCAGTCAATTCTTTATATTTTTTTTCATACGTACACTTGTCATTCGTTGTTAGTCATTTAGGCTAAGTGCACATGATACAGTATCAAAACAAATCGACTAAATAATAAGCACTGGCTGGTCACAATGTTGATTTCTAATGGCGCGTCCCCACTATGGGCCGTGCGACCTCAAAGCCTTACAAGGCCCAGCCTCGTGAGGCTTTTGCTATTGTTTGCAACGCGTCCCCATAATAAGAACTCACGATGCCCGGCTGCGCGGCTTATGCTAATACGGCGGTTTTATGGGACTGTTGGAGTTGTTTTTATTAAAATAAAATCAAAAGGAATAATACCCTGATGGAGATTGCTACATGCATAACTCTGTCTATGTAGAACGGATGATTTAGATCGGTGTTCAAGTTAGATCTTCTGGCTGGCGTCCATAGGACTCCCCGTACTAAGACTAGAATATCTTACTTCTTTCTTACTCTATGCATGGGACGCTCCTAACTAAAGCCTGTTATACACGGTCCATCCCAGCTGTACGTCCGCTCAAGGCCGTGGTGTTGGGTGTGGCATACACACTATCGTGCGCGCATCCAGCCTACTAGATGGCGCACGTGTATTTAAATCAAAATGCCACCAGTTTTGTCATATCGCAAAAAAATGGGATTTCTTCTGATGTTGTCAGCAGCACCAGAAGAGAAGAAAAAAATAAGAAGAGATTTTGTATGAAAACAATTTATCATAAACGTTTTTGTTTATTTATGTAGTCCACAGCTGTCACATTCCACAGACAAGTGTAAAACTTATAGGTATCTTTCAAAAATCGTGAAATTGTTTCACTATTCATTTTGGCGTTCGTTCAACTTCTGACACATCACATCACAACACTCACTCTCTCACAACACTCTCATTACACTTACACTACACACTATACTTAACTTAGACACCCCTTTCCTTTTTTTTCCATAACATGCACACAACTATTTCCGTAAGTTTAATTTACCTATTACCTATGCAATTAACTGTTGATCTGAATAAACTACAGCTAATACAAACCTTGTGATGAAAGAGACTAGAAAAACCTCACACAGGGTATCCTAGTGTGGGGTCCAGTGTTACTCGAGACCAGAATGTAAAGTTTTTTGAGAACTATTAAATTATTATTATTATTAATAATTATTACATGCTCTAAATGGCTGTGGCTGCTATACAGCATGTTTGTACATGATCAAGCACGCACGACGCACGATCGTTCGGAATTACGTCCGCGTTATTCACTCTATCTGCACGACGTTCGCGATGGTGGGGGCGCTCACTTGATGCTAAATTGGTCGTGCAAATCCAGCAAGTAAATAATAATAGTTGTTTTTCGTCGTGGATCGTTCATGACCTTAGCGAGACGTACAGCCGGATGGAACGTGTATAAGAGGCTTAAAATACATCCGAGTCCCATTCAAACTGTTATAACTAAAAAGTATTTTCATAGACAATTGCTATCTTGCTAAATGGAATAACAATAAAACGTCACTGAATTTTGCGAAATGTAGAAACAATTTGATTTAGTAGGTTAGCATCTGTAGTCTATGACCACTGATATCCTAATTCCTACTACGTTTACGAACTTGTATACGTATGTATGTGTAGTAGCGTAATTTTAATGTGTGTTTGGCTTCGTGTCCCTACGCTCTGTTTTTCTATTTAGAAATTTTAAATGTAATAAACTTGTTAGAAAGTCTTTATTCCCGCATGATTTCATCGATTGATTAGCGACTGTTTTACACACAATCCTTGTGACAATGAGCTTAGTAATCACAATCACATAGTATTTGTGTATGGCTTGATCTTCTGTCACGGGTGTTAGATAGTGTAACAAGAACTTAAAAAAGAAAACGAAAATGTCCGAGATCACGGTCAGCCGTTGTGATGTTTGAGATCAGTAAGATAAGTGTAACAGATGAGGAAGATGGGTTGTTGATGATCAACCAGATGAGCGAAGTTCAGATCGTGTAGCTTCACCGAAACGTCAAGTCGTGCTACGGATACTCACTGTCGGTTCGCTTTATTTACACAAGCCTTTTTCGTTATTCATCATGAGTTGGTTACACCGTGAGCTGGAAACCATGGATCCCTCGATCTTTTTACAATATTCGCCCTCCCCTCCGAATGGGCTGCCACAGGAGTCGAAATTGGCGACCTACATGGTGAGATAACTTTCATACTTTTGTGTTGGTGAGCCCTTGTGGTCAGTGGTGACTCATGTGTGGATGTTTCAGAATCGCTCTACTTCGACCCCCACAAGATCCCTGAATCAGGCACTTGGGAAACTCAGTCTGGAGTCCTCACCCACTGCCATCAAGAAGGTAATGATTTTTTTAATGATGTCAATAAATAATGTGGAGTATTACTTTCACAGAGCATTGTAGCCTAATTTTGTTGTGGTCTCTGTTGTGCCAGGTGGTGATCACAGAGTTTGTTCCAATGAACTACTTCACTCAACCAAGCATCATGCAGCCAGACTCACCGGAGAGTTCATCACCCTCTACAATGGCAGGTGTTCCCAACACATCCCAAGTGCACCAGGTAACCTACATATCTAATTAATTACTTTCAGATATAAACCAATAACATTAGAAAATAACTATTTTTGTAAGACCAGAAACTGTTCTGTATCTGCAAGTTTAATGAAACTGTTGTGTTCTAATAGAATAATTAAAGTTGCAATGACATTCATAAATGTTGATAGAAGTTATGCAAATGGACTATTTAAATAGATGAGCAATTTATGATCATGATAATGAGACATTCAGTAAGCCGGACATGGAAGTGCAACAGTAGCATTTGTGATATTGAAATGTAATTGTTATCAGCAGCATTACTGTAAAGGTTCAATGTCCATAACTTTGAAGCACAGCTTTAATGTGTACAACCAGTTATCCATGACCAACTTTCAAAACTTGATCTGAATCTAGTGTGTCTTGCTGGTCCTCTTTGGATAAAACAACTGAAATATACCATACCACATTATTTTAATATGAATAATTGTCCAGAAGGATATTCCTTAGTTCAACCCCATTTACAAACTTTATTTAAAGTTTACTTTACAATTCCATTTCTGCCCGATATTACTCAATGTTTATGAAGTTCATTGTAAATTTTATTAAGAGAATCTTAATAAATTAATATTTTATTGTTACAGGAGAATGTGGGTGGGACAACATATTTTTATTCCACTAACTCCGACAGCCTGAACACATCTGGAGCATTGAATTCCTCTGCTTCAATTGGTAAGTAGAAAAAAACTACCATAACGCTTTATGAACAAAACTAGACAAATAATTCCGCAGTTTATGCAATGGTTACTGCAGTTTACATTAACTATGGTCAGTAATCAGTAATTTTTCAATACAAGTTTCTTATCTTCAAACCAACCAATGTTTTAGATATGGTTAAAATTTGTACTTTACCATAGTAAAAGGAAGTACTATGTTCTTATCAGGATTGAACTTAAACTCATAGTTTGAAATTCGAATGCCACCTACCAATGATTTTGCAAAAAACTGGGTTTGTTTGTTGTTTGCATGAAGCATCTTTAAAACTAAACTGTTGAACCAATCTAAAGTTTAAAAGAATGGTGAATTGAAAAGTGGAAAGGATTCAGTTATAAGTTGCTTTTCTTACTGAAAAATAAAAACTTTCACCGAGATTTATAGTAAGGAGCAAGGAAATATAGACTGCCACTAGCTGTGCCAATTTCCCAAATTAAGCGTATGAGGCGCTTTTCCATGTGGAATAGATAGTACCATGAGTTCACGTATATGTGGAGGGCAATCTATCGATCGTCGCAGCAGTTTATTGGCAAGCAATGCTGTCTTCTTATCTCACTCGTCTTATCAGTTTACAAATCTTGATATTACTGTTTTTATTGCGTTAAGACTTTGAGTCACGTAATGTGACTGCAATGATCATGTCCATAAATTGGCATTTAGCTAGAACAGGGTATCGGCACCAAAGATAATATTTAACAATCTTGTAAGTCTATTTTTGCGTCGCTTTTAAGAGTTAATAGATCCCTAATATTGTTGTTTTAAAAACAATCTATGTTATAAATGCGGACTCTATATGTTATCTTTTCACTCGTTAAAGCATAAAAGATTTGGATGAAATTTGGCATACGATCATTTTTGTTCCGGTAGTATGTAGTATATTATTTATATATTTATATGGTGTACACAATAAAGAGTATTCTATTCTATGGTCCTGTGGGGTAACTTTCGACCTCCATGCGGACGTAGTCGCGGGCAAAGGCTAGTACTATATTAACTAGTACGGGAAACACCAACGAACTTAGCAGATAGTAGCATTTATATTATTAGGGGCTGATTATTGAATCGACAGATACTTTTTATTTGTGGAATAAAATTGACGTCTGACAGATTTTGTATGGAAGGACTGTCAATAATTCAAAATTATTCCTCGGATAAAAGTTATCTGGCGATGGCAAAATGAGCCCTTAGAAAGAGAAAGTAAGGATCAAAATTTGCACTTATCGAATTGTATAATCTAGTATTTTCGTTGATGTGTGCCCAACAAAGCGATGCGTAAAACAGTAGTTGTTATTTCGATATGCATGGGTCGTGATTTATCAAACAATTTACCACTATGGGTAATGTCCGACTTTGACCTAACGGCTTCTGCCGACGAAGTTTCCCCCAGATAACCACGTCAGGAAATTGCCATTTTCACGGTACTGCTTTCAACCATAAACAGAAAACAGTTTGCCAGAGATTTAAATTTTTGGAATTGCTATTTATGCTGGAAAGTCGACAAAACGAGTGACGGTTATGATTAGCAGATGGAAGAAAATTTGGGTTTTTTAAATTTCATAAAACAGTAACTAAAAGCAACAATTAGTCCCTGCTATTACAAATTGAAATAAATTCGTTGGTATCGATTGCGGTATGAAGCCATGAGTAGTGGCGCCTAATAATGGAATCACTGAGCGCACCAAAACGTCGGAGCGAGACAAGATGAGGCTCAAAATATTCAACGTCCTCCTCGCACGTTTAATGACCGCCACGGCCGCGAGATTTGGCTTTTAGTGAAATCAATGGTAAATAATTGTATGTGCCTTTTTAATAATGGGAGCTATTTGGTGTTATTGTTTCAGGGGCTCCCGAGTCATGTATGAGCGGAGCGGTGGGCGCCGGCGCTGCGTCGCCGTACGCCACACAGATCTACTCTGGAACTCCGACCCACATCGGGCCCATGACCTCGAGTTCAGGTAATGGATGATTCAATTGCTGCGTCATTATTATTTTCAGATTTTTAGTAAAGTCTTGTAGGTTTATTCTTGACCCTATGTGGGTCTCGAACTGGGCAAAATTAAACTCTTTCGCAAAGTTTAATGTTGGTGAAAAATTATATTTTTATCTAAATGCACTTCCACATGAATTACTGTCTTACCTTCTCGTACTAATCCTTCACTCTTTCATGCGTTGTTATATCATTAAACACATTACCTGCTAATGAGTTCTTAAGTCATTCATACGCATAAACTCCTAACTAAATACATTTGCACAATGCATTTGTACATGATATATCCTATTTTATTGAGAATTAAAAATATAACTTCGTTTATATTTCTGTAAGTTGAAAACTGCGCCTTGAGCAAATTTATAATACTTGACATGCGTAAAAATCACGCTAGTTGCTAAATGAAACGATAATAAAAAAAAAACTCGACCAGTTGAGTAAAAATTAAGTAAATTGCCGGCAGCTGTGCATAGCTTCAGCAAAATAAACATGCTTCAACAAACAGCGAATTCCGAAATGAAAGGATTTTATTTATCATTTCTATTGTAGTCTTGAAAAAAAAAAGCGTTGCTACATCGTCAATTTGCGAGATGTTTGTCGAATTTGACCTTAGAGATACTTGTCTCATCGCTCAATAAAGTGATATAGTGTTATATAATGGCTTGTCATTATAACTGGTTCAATTTAAATAAGTAGCGCTGTGCGGAAGGTCAGTAACACAAATATGCAGAACGAACAATCGTCAATCTAATCACAACGTGTAATGGTCGCTTGCACGTAAACTTGAATGCATAATTATATTTTGTAGCTGTGGTTCCTACTTTTTCCGCTATTATTACATTATGTCGCAGTCCCATATGCACTTTACGTTACACTGCGCAAGATTATATTAAAATTAATACAAGGAATAAATAGTACCTATTCGTCTGTCTGGCGCGCGCGCTCCACCTGTGACAATGCTTTGCATATTTTATACTTTGATTTTCTAAAAGAGAGAATTCTTATTGGGTATTTTTCTGTTACAAGCTGTATGCTAGGTATAATGATCGCACAGAGGCGATTGATTATATCTCGCATCTAAAAATAAACAATAGTAGAACAATGAATTAGATCTATGAAACGTAAAGCAAATGATGCAATTTCTATTGATTACCAAGATAATGTTGCCTATATTTTTACATAAGTTAAGGGTTAGTAAAAGGCACACAGTGACAGTACGATCGCCGATGATAGTATAAAAACTTGTTTATTTAGATTAAATCACCAAACACTTGATTACATAACAAGTGATGCGCTTGTAACTGATAGTCCCTATAGAGGAAATCAAGCGCAGTGTAGCTTGTTATTTCCACCAACGGAAATTGGAAAATTGCTCTTGATAGTCGCTATTACGGCGGCTGCGAATCAAATGCAAATTGTCGTGGTGGTCGTGAACCGGTGACATGTATTCATTAACGTGTCAGAATCTGAAAGAGTCTCCTTCCGCTGTGCCTTGTGTTGGTAATTGAGCCATGAGAGCAGTTGAGTTGAGTGCTGCACTCACGTAACAAGCGCATTTATTCGAGATTGTTCGAATCAATCTACGAGGAAACGTTCCACGGTGCATCAGGGAGCCGTTATCAGCTTGGTGTTGGTATTATTAGAGGAATATGATATTTGCTAGCCGAACTATGGCTGATGAGTTTATTCTCTTTACTTGCTCGTAAGTGGCGACGAACTTCCATCAGATCTGCTGTCCCCTAACAAAGATTATGTATGGCAACCTAGAAAAAGCAAGCCGAGTTTTCTAGAAACACGTATTTATGCGCATATTTATGTATATAGGCTAATGCGAGTTTTCCCGATTTACAAAACATAGAAATTGAATGTCGCGATTTGCTATTCTAGCGGTCGCGATTGAAAATCACATCGCAACGAGTAACATTATCATATGCCAGTCTAGGCTTACGTCACGTTAAATTGTGATAGGGCATGGTTTGTATTGCTTACTGCGAACTTTATGAGGTCGATACTTTTATCAATGGTTTTTAGAATTTATTACCGAACGTATTACCTAGTAACTGGGTTGTGGAGGTCAGATAGGCAGTCGCTCCATGTAAAATACAGGTATTCAGCTGCATCCGGTTAGACTGGAAGCCCACCCCAACGTAGTTGGGAAAAGGCTAGGCATATGATGATTACCGAACGTATGATTGCAATGAGTTTATTGCAATTTCGTAGTAGCACAAGTCTTAAAGGATAATAAGTTTAAAACTATGGTGTAAAAATTAAGAATCTAATATTATATCACTTGTGACTTTGAAACGGAAATCCCCAAACTTTTGCCAAACATTACCGGCATGGTTTCCCACTGGGTGCAATATTTTAAAGAAAACCAAAATAGATTATTGCTATGCGGAATCTAGACTAGAGTATGAGTGAAAAATATGTTTCTTCGAGCTATTAGCTTCGGCTTCAGCTTCGGCTATTGGGGGGTTCACTATGTGCTTAGGCATGTTATAACATTGACGACGTTTATCAGCTGAGCAGAATTATAAAATTAAATTATTTATTTCTGAATTTATAATACAAAATAATACATGCATGTGCTTATCAGTGCATCCACTTCCGAAACGAATGAGGTGGGGAAGGCTTCGACAGCGTGGATTATTGTGTTGATTTCAGAAACTGATACTTACGAAGTTCTCAAGTTTTCATGCTGGCTCTGTTATGATTAGTTATTCATTTTCGGTGTTTAAACCACCGACATTTTACAATGTTCACACAAAAATCTGACGACCATTTTTATCGTGCGTTTATCGAAAACATCCTGGCTGCCAAGAAATCATTACTTTGTTTAACAAGACCAAAATGCTTAGCGGGCAAATTAGTTATTTTTAGTAAAAATTACTAACACGGACGTATCGAGGTTTCAAATTGCACCTGTTCAGTATTTACCTTGCAATGCGATTAGTCATTAAATTGCTATTGTGCTAAAAATTATTTTTTACAAGCGACCCGCCTCATGCTTCCTATTGGTGCAATCACCTGATGTGACGACCTGACAGAATATTGAGATGTGCTTCTAAGTTAATAAACCAGTTTAAGATATTTCTTTTACTTTTTCTTCCCATATAAGGTGTATTTATTTTGCAATATTTGTGTTGTATGCTAGTGCGAATATGTTATTTTTTCTCATTTCACATCTATTTATTTAGTTAAGATACAAGACAAAATATTATTTTCTAATATACATAAATATTCTAATATTTTAAAATACTTTATATGCTAAATTATAAATTAAAGAGAAAGAAATAGTTACATTAGAATTGTTTAAAAAAAGTTACCCATATAGGTTAAAAGTGACAAACTCTCCCTTTACCTTTGTTAGAAAAGGAACTGTTGGGTAAAATTTCATGCTTCTAGATTGAGCGGTTTATGCTGTGCGTGTCAGTGAATGAATGATGACGGCACGGTTGGCGCATTGATTAAGCGATTGACAGCTGCGCTGCATGTCGCGGGTTCGATTCCCGCGCGGAACAAATATTTGTATGACCTACAAGTAGTTGTTCCGGGTCTGGCTGTTTGTGTATGTGAGTTTAAATGTTTGTAAACGCACCCACGATACAGGAGAAATTCATAGTGTGGAGCAAGCGTATTATAAAAAAAAAAGGAATAAATTTAAGATTCTTATTAAGCAGAAAATAAGCCGTGGACCTGATGGGATTTCCCATCTGCAAAAATGACGAAGTTCCAAACAAACTTCCATCCCCTATTTAACTCTTTTATGAATATTCAAAAATGTTTTCTTAGTGCTCTCTTTCAATACATAAGACTTGTGCAAAATTTCACACAAAATAAATCACAATTCACATTCACATTCAATTTCATATTAAATTTTGCACAAGTCAAGACAAAGCCTAAACTAGAGCCTAGGCTCTGGTTTAGGCTCTGCCTGTCAGTTAATGAATTTAAGTGTTTTATATTATTGTTAAATATGTCTGCTCCTGGATAGCTCTGCTGCACTCTCACCTAGGTATCTATCTCTTTAAGTTTCTGGCTGATTTCATGACTAAACCAGTAATTATACCATGCCAATTATTATGACTGATATGTGTTATTATGAGTATATGTGACATTACTTGCCTATACTGCTAAAAGCGACCGTTGTGCTTCCTGATGTATATTAAGCTTTTGAACAAAAAATATGACTATTGGCCCTCGGGAAAAAATGTTTAATGGAATATCTAGTTGCAACATGTTGCAAAATGTTCGAGTATGGCACGGTAGTATTTACGTTTAAACAGGCAACTATGGCTGGCGAAATAGTTCAAAAAGAATTGGTGGCAATGTGTTGCAGCAACATATTGGTGGGAAAATATGGCCCGTTGTGGAGCGCCTTAAGTTGCTCTTTCAAAAGCTACCGCAACCGCAAACGGCAAGGCGCCCGATCGCAATGACAGACCGCAGCGACTCGTCATGCCGGGTGGTTTTAATTCCGTACGCGGCGTCACAACTTCGACGGCTTCGACAGTTTCTCTACTTCAGTTTCGCCGTAGACATTTGTCTAACAAAAACATTCGTCTTGTCGCTCTGTTACGGATCAGCCAGCCAGTAACGGTACTACTGGTTTGCGGTCTGCGGTCGACACTGGACTACTGCGGCAACCACGCCATCACGATCTATGGAAGCTTTTTCATAGAGCTACTAAGAAACCAGTCATATGTCGATGCTGTCTGTCATATGTCGATGCTGTCTGTCATATGTCGATGCTGTCTGTCATATGTCGATGCTGTCTGTCAAAGCGATTCGGTGACGTTGCCGCTTGCTGTTTGCGGTTGCCTTCGAAAGAACATCTTTAAGCTTAACTTGGCTTATTATGGTGTATGTTACTACCAACGTTTTTAGGTCCTTCTGAAAGTTCTTCTTCAATGTTAAACCCACTCTTACCTATCTTTCAATATCATCTTTCTTTATTCGTTGCTTCTTCATTTTATGTTTTTAAGTCACGACAGTCCCAATATTATAATAATTTTCCCATTAATAGTATAATTTAAAAAATAAAAGTGTATATAACTGTTTTCTCTGTTTTGTGAAGGTCTCGCCGCATCGTTCTACATGCCCGAGACGATCCGTTCCGAGATTTACGAGAGAAATGACGATGTGTTCCTGCAGACCGATCTACGCCAGTATCCAGGTATGAAAACCTTTGCTTATGAGGTTTATACATGAATCATAAACATAGTTAGACTCAAATCAACTGATCTATTCTGTAAAAATCTCAACGTAAAAACTTAGATGAAGTAACTGTCAATAGTGTCAATCCCCAGCATCAGGTGGAATAGTTCACTTCAAGCTCGCTTCACCTAAGTTTTCACGGTGAGATTTTTATGGAACACGCCAGCAGTTCCGGCTGCATAGGTACAGCAGTGTGCTACTGATTTCATATTATTCTTCTTAACTTTTATGGCGAAAATATTATCGAAAACAAAAGTCGTTTCCTTTATATACTTATAACTGGTTCCTTGTTCACCCTATTGTATTCCTTTCTGTCCAGATTTACCCGAAAACGTGGAGATGTACTCGGAACTGACTCCTCTGGAGGGTACAGCGCCGCACGCCATCGCGACGTCATACCGCGCGACCCACAGGCAGACTGGTGAACATTACGCTCTGCGGCGCCTGCACTCCTACTCCACCTCCATCACTAAGCGCCTGGAGATGTGGAAACAGATCGACCATCCCAACGTTGTTAAGCTACACGATTGGTTCACTACCAAGGCGTTTGGAGACCACTGTGAGTATGCATGCATATGTCGCAGAACAACTGGACAAACGCTTTTTTATTTTGCGAAACTACACGGAATATTGGAAAAGATGTTATAAACTGACTCTTAGATTAGTCAATCAGTTACCAAGTTTCCAATCCTCCTCAACAGACAGACGAAAAGCTTGTTCAGCATTATTATCCTTAAACCGAAAGACATCCACTAGTAAACATAGGCCTCCTCGATGGATTGTTACAACGACCTACGCTGTTCGCATCTAGCGGATTCCATGATTCCACACATCTTCCATAGTCTGTCGTTACTGTTGTGGTAACGCGTAGCATTGGCACCTATCAGCTAGGTCCTGAACTTTGCCCACGGCTGCAATTTCTGTGGTCCTGACCCCGAAGGGGGGGGGGGGGGGGGATAATAAAATTAAACCAACAAACCTTTTCATGGTTAATATGTCATTTTCAGACACAAGTATGTAACTCAGACAATCATAGCAGACTGCACAATATCAATTACATACAATTGCTTTGACAGTTCAGTTAATTGTATGTCATTGTCATCACAGACGCACGCCACAATGCAAACGGTTGTTGCTATTTGAGTACCAAAGACATTATTAACGTTACGCGGCATTTGTTCCTGTGTTTATTTTAATGTTTATTTGATCAGATGGCTAAAATAAAAAGCTGGCAGTTCTTCTTTGTTCTTTGTTATTGTATGCAGTTCAATTGAAGTACACCGTTACTGTTATTGTTAGCCTGCATCCTACTGCTGGGCCAAGGCCTCTCCTTGGGCTCGAAGGAGCTGGAAGCATTTTGATCCAGGGCTAAAGTAGACCACTGGTCGTTTGTTTTAACTCGGAGGTAGACCGTAGAAATGAAATAAAAGCAAGTTTTATAAAGGTGATGAATGGGCGAAGCAATGTTAATTGCAATGATTAAGTAATTATTTTCAAAAGAATAGGTAACTATTTTCCTGGGCGATGTTACAATAAATGATGAGACACGCACATGCGTGGGAAGCATGGCATAAAGGAGGAGGGCCTGTACTCAGCAGTGGATGGAACAAGGCTGCCAATGCTGATGATTACAACAAACTGCGAACAGTTCTTTAGCTAAACTTGGTTATCGTGGCGATATTACTCCTTGTTTACTATTCATAACATAACATTAAGCGTGATTATGTTATGGTTCCCCGAAAGGTTTAGGCAGATGTTTACCCTTAGTGCACCCAATTTCTCAAGTTATGTTAAGTCGAGGGGCATTCCTATTACCACCATCGGGCACAAATTCCTGTGAACGTACTGGTTCAACACTCAGAAGTGAGGATTTTGGATATAAAACACAGCACAAATTTTTAAAGATCAGTTTTATTACTTACTAGATATAGTTACAGCAATACAGTTTGATTATGGGCCGTTTTTGATAAGTGACTAGCACCGATGTCGAAGCACGAATGCCGGGTATAGCGGGCATTATCACTAAAATGCCCGCTGACTACTTTTATTAATTTCCGCCGTTTTACTTGCTTATGATTGGTCGTCGTCGACGACCTATCATAAGCTCGACTTTGACAGTTATTGACGACTCGTCGATAGCTGTCAAAGTCTCGGCCAATCACATGAAGTCAATATAACTACTTTTGATCATACAACACAAGATCATAGAATTTATTGTAATTAGTCAACAAACAAATATAATTTACATATCTATAACAAGCTATAATTTACATATCTGTAACAAGCTATAATTTACATATCTATAACATTCCAGACTCCGGACTACTGAGAAATTACAGGGTTACTATTTGTAAGTCAATAATGTTTAGCAGCTTAGAGAACAGTCTTGCCTTTCAGGCTAGGTAGAGCGAAGATCTTCGCAGTGTGGCTGGTAGTAGCTGAATGACAATATCCCATTACAGCGTCAAGTGATGTGCGATTGGAGAGGCCTAAGTTCAGCAATGGATTGCTAGAGGCTGATGATGATGGATGAGGTAGTTCTTCCGTCTTTGTACGGGCCATTTTAATGTTCCTGTTGGATGCTTGGATCATATTTGATTAAGGGCTGATTTTTCCAACGCCAGATAATTTTATCCGAGGAATAATTTTGAATTTTTGACAGTTGAAAAACTGTCAGCTGTCAATTTCATTCCACGAATAAAAATTAACTGTCGATTGAAAAATCAGCCCTAAGTTGATCCATCAACTGCATTCATAAGTATTTCTAAGTACACCAGGCCTTGCAATAAAAATACTTTTCAAAAAACATCATTACATATTGCTAAAAGATGCACATGGTTTTTGTTTTATCAAATTTAAAAATGCATGAGGTCTGGCCTCATGCATTTTTAAATTTGATAAAACAATACGCGAGGTGACGCAAATAGAAATGTATAATTTGGTACCTTACAATTTCAAATTGCTATCAATAATATGCAATCTTGTCACGCAGAAGGACATGATTGATCATTCTGGAAAACAACGATGCACTGAATTGATTTGTTCATCTGATTTACATACATGGGCCTTGATATTGTGTATGAGTATACAATACAGTGCCCTCCTCAAGTTAGTTGTGATTTTTCCATTTCAGCTGTGATTATGGTTTAAAATTCTAGATTCAAATGTTTGAACTGTACACGATAACGTTTTTATTGACTCATTAATTGACCTATGACTTATAAAAAATAATCAGGTAATCCCATAGATTACCTTTATATTTTCAACAAGCTTCTGCCCGCGGCTTAACCATAATTATTTTTCTAAAATAAAAGTAGCCTAAGTTGGAGTAACTTGGAGGCTACTTTTATTTTTATAACATCTATCTTATATTTATCTTATCTTTCCCTTTTTAATCCATCCAAAGGTTGTCTTTAAAACATCGCTCTTGGCGATAAGATCCTTGTGATTGTGTCACCCTTTGTAAAGTTTCTATATTTGTCTTTAATTTATATTATGGTGTACATAATAACAAATATTCTATTCTATCTACCAGTGAAATTCCCGTCCAAATCAGTCTAGCCGTTTAGGAGATTAGCCGGAGCTTTCCGACTTGCAAGACAAAAATTGTGATAGCTCAGCTAAAATGCATGATATAAATAGAATTTATAGCCTACACAGAAGTAGTGTAGCTTTCTAACAGTGAAAAGTAACAGTGTTTTTTTTAGAATTGGGTCATTAGCTTCGGAGATTAATTACCCGCTACATATAAACACAAAATTTTACCTCTTTATAATATTAGTATAGATTTTAAATCATCTGGCATCACAACTGAAGTGGAAAAATGTCAACTAACTTTTGGAGGGCACTGTAAATAGAGGCTGTAGAGTTCACTTATATATCTATATATCATATACTCTATTTCGCCAACGTTTAGTGTTGTCGAAATAGAGGCATAACCTGATGGTTATGTTTAGCGTTGGCTTATAGGAGAAGATCACGGAATTCGAACAGTTGTACGGTCGCGGTCATTAATGTAGTATCACCTTAAGGACTGTATTGCTGTGAAAGCGCGGTAAAGGCCGTACCTACGTCTGTGTGCATAAAGTGATGTATCAACACAGAACGCTCACCTCATAATTCGCACACTGGCTGGCGTCGAACGAAACAAAAAACATACCGTCGCTTTTGCACACAGGCTACGTAATTACGTATGATCTTGGTTGGTTCATACCATTGCTAAAATTGAACGCATAGGTCTGGGTTCCAATCTCGAGTTGGGACTTTTATTTTTCTTTTCCAACAATAATCTTTATCGGTTATGTTGTTATTCGTTTTTTATAGATTAATAAACAAGAATCATAATGTAATAATTATTTTATTTTCATTATTATATTGCTATTGTAACATGGGGTTAAAATAAAAATTATTCGCGCGTGAGATTCGAACCTACGGCTCGCTAAGCATGAACGTGCTTACCGACGTATGATAACCGCTAGGCTATCATGCCATTTAACCTAATGGTTGAATTTATGAACTACAATCAATTGCAAACGAATGTGAGAGTGTGTGTACTGTGTATAGTATAGAAATTACTCATTAGAAGAAGGTTAAACAGAAGTGTCAATCTATTGCTTCGTGACACTGTCACTCCACTTTTGACCCTTACTTGTACCTCTGTCTCACAGACTGATTTTCATCACTGTAAAATCACAATGGTTTTCTCATCGTCATAAGGTTGCTATCGGGTTGCTGCCACTGAAAGGTCGGTCAAAATCATAGTGATCTTAATTGTCGTTACTATAAGGTGGCTTTCAGGTTGCTGCTGTCAGAGATGAAATAACTGTGAAACGACTGTACTTTTGTTTCTAAAGGCAATCTTATAATATTATCTAAACTCAATCGGACTTATTATTGTGACTGCTTTGTGTGAGAGCGAGTTTTTCCCTCAGAAAATTATTTCAGTAGCAGCCGGATTTTCCCGGTTTGAACCAGGTTTATGACAATTGTCTCGCGCCTAATACATGGAGCTTAAGGATAACGGTCACAATATATTGTTTCTGTGCATGATTTTATGAATAATTTTGTTGAAATAATTATAATAATTAATTTATAAAAATTAAAAATAATTTTAAATTAATAATAAATTTCTCTTCAGTTTTTCTAAATCATGTTTTTCGTACGACAGCGATGGTGTTAGTTTATGCCTACCACCCCGCGTGCACGACACTGATGAACAAGTACTTGTCCGGTGGAGCCGGCAACTCGAGCAACGACGCTAATGGCGCCTTCCACGACCCGTTCTCTTCCGACCCGGATGCACCCCGTCCATATACTCATCAGGTTTGTAGGTCTTCGTTCATAGCCCAGTGCAGGCAGATAGGTACACATAAAAGCGGTGCAACGCAAATACTTCTAGAATTTTCTTAAGAGAGTGTGTAGTCGACGATTTTTGTCGCATCGCTTTTGTGTGTGTCAAGTCTTAACAGAATTTTAATTGACTCATATTTACCATAGTGTGTTGTAGTATTATTATTATTATTTACCATAGTGTTAAAATAAGTGGGAGTGTCCAACATGTCCCCAATGACGCATTAAAATCCAATTTGTTTGCTTTGACCTTGTAATAACCTTGACCTGAGAATTGATTCGACTACATTAAGAACACTAGTGTAGTCAACAGATTGTAAATCAGAATAACGTATTTTTGCCTCGATAAGGTTAGCTGCGACGAATGAGCTCCTTCACTGTTTTACAAATATGTTGATGAGCCTTTTGCACTCAAAGTTAAGAAAGTGAGCATTTTTATTACATGTTTTTGAGTTGGCTGAGGGACAAGTAAGCACGTCGACAAAACAATTCATGACGCTGTTTTAATGCGCTTCACCGACCTGACAGCATATGCAAGTGGAGGCAGGGATGCATTAAAACATACGATAGCTGCTTATAAACACAGAGAAAAACATATACAATTGCAAAAACACAATCTCAGACCAGTCACAATCATAATTACAGTCTCTTCTAAAAGTATCTGCTGAAAATGTACACGAATGGATCATAAAATGTACTTGCCACATGATAAATTGAGTGCTTTATTTGGTTTATTTGGAAATTAAAGCGACATTTAATTCTAAATCATACTTAAGATGTTTGTCTTTTGACAATTGAGGTTAATTTTTTAAGCTCATTTTTCGCCGATGAATCTTTAATTACAATTCAATAAACTTATTCAAACAGTAATTGTTCGGAAAAGTTTTGAGATGTAAAGTTAAGACAATCTAAATACAGATGAATGTGTTGCTATTGCGTTAGAATTTAACCTGAAAATGGTTGGTTTACACTTTCATCAGATTCTTTAGGAAAAGACCATAGTTTCAAACCTCTTTAAAAATTATTCAACACGAACAGAAAAACGCGATGCTCCGTGCGGTAGCGAGCGGTGCTTTGCTGCCGGAAGCCGTGTTGTGGAGTCACATAGTACAGCTGACTTCGGCCCTAAGAGCTGTACACACCGCTGGACTTGCGTGCAGGTATAATACCCGCCGACATACACCAAGTTTATAACTCCTGACACTCAGCAAGTATATTTTCTTCTCTACCTAAATATCCGTTTAGCATCATATTTTTCCTCGTGGTAGGTACCATTTTTCAGATTTACACCCGGTTTCTTAATTGAGGATTTCAAGTATGGAACTGAAGGCCCATTCCAGTAATTAAAAACGTTCCAAATCTAGTCGCAATCTCATCTCAACGACAATCAATGTCAAAAACTTGTCAAAAATATAGGGATTTTAGAGGTATTTTTGATAGATTGAGACTGAGATCAGACTGTGAACGTTCTTAAAATTACGAGAATTGCCCTCCTGGTCAAACTCTTTCCGTAGTTTTTTTTACCGGTGCAATATAGAATATGACTAAACGAAACTAGTCTGGTAAACCAGAATGAAACACGTGATCAAAAACCCCCTGACAAAAGAGAAAAAACTTAAAGACTAAATAAGCAACTATTCCTGTCTGAATAGGGTAGTTGCCTGGGTAAAAAAAATATTATTATATTTAGTCCGTCAGTTAGATTATCGAAAAATAATGGACACGTATTTTTTCTTTTGTCAATCAAAAAAAAAAATGACAAAGATAAAGCGCGTCAAAATTTGGGAGTGGGGGGTCGTGACGTCACTTGCTTGCAAAAGTGTCGCAAGCGAGTGACGTTACGCGGAACTTTAACGGGCGATATCTTCATCATTTTTTATATAATTGACAAAAGAAAAAATACGGGTTCAATATTTTATGATAATCTAACTGACGGACTAATTAGATTTTTTTAGGAAAATAGCCTATTGTAGTGGTGGTTATACTGCCGTAATAATAACGTCCTCTATTATGGCAATAACATGCCACTTCGACATGAATCCTTGACCATGTTTAAGTACATAAAATTTTAAACTACAAACACTGATCAATGGGGATGCCTGATAATTGATAATATTCTTAATTGAAAACCGAACAATTCATCTCATACCCTGGCAAAATCATCGAACACTCATCGATGAAGCCATAACTTTAAGAATTGAATTGAAAACTATATCTTTTTTGTTATTGAAGTGCGAACGTAAACAAAGCAAAAAAGTATGTACGTATCTTGTATTTTCAAAAAACCTAATAGGACCCTTTTTTCCGTAGCCTCGAACCTACGAAGGTGGTGATGAATGGTTGCCGCGTCCGTGTGTCCTGGTCCGGCGTCACCGACGCTCTTCATGCTAACACTAACGACGTCGCGCAGGTAAGAATTTTGAACAATTATCACAGCTTGATATATATTACATATTGATATAAGTTATATACAGCTTAGTTGAATATATTACATTCTAGAGTCTGGATTTGTGCTCCGTTAATGGCAATAGGTTCGCCCCTTATTACATGGGACTTAAGACAACTTGTGAACTGTGGGTGTATTATAAGTGAGGTGTACCTGCCTAACCCTTCGGGAAATGTAGGCGTGGTGTTATGTTATATATATTTATGTGACAGGCTCAACAAGACGACCTGACGGCATTGGGTCGGCTCGCCTTAGCGATAGCTTGCCGCACCATCCACTGCGACAACCTCGCCGCCTCCATGGAGCTCGTCGCGCGAACATACTCCGCCGACCTTAAGAACCTTATACTGTATGACCAAATCATTACAGTATCATCTAGCCGTACCTGCAAAACTTTCCTCGATGGATCATGATTTAGGGAGATTATTTCACATTTGATTGTATTCTAAATTCTTTTTGTTCAGCCAACAATGACCACCCATATATAACTTTACAAACTCACACCTACATACTAAATTGTATGTCAGAAAAATTGCGAAATAATCTCGAACAGTTTTCCTTGAATCTTGATCTAAAAATTCTTTACTTCTTTTTCTTGCTTAATTATTTTCATTAATAAGGCCCACTTACACGATATTTCACTAATATCATTTAGCCCTTAATATGTTGAAAACATGATTCTAAGGAAAATACTAAGGCCTTTATTACAGAACGTCGAAACTCAAGCATTACTTAAAACTAGTTTAAATTCAATTGATTGGTTGAAACTGGTTTTGAGTAATAATATAATATAATAATTTATTTAGGCACATAAAGGTTTTGTAGTAGTGCATTATTAATTACATGGTGTATACACGGATTGTTGGGTGAAGCGCTGCTCTCCTATCTAGATCTCAGTAATCCCTATTTGACAGTTCCAAATCCCTATTTGAGTATCACAATGATCATGTTTTTATGCTTTTGGAACTTACAGTATAGAATAGATTGCAGAGGTCATTTAAAAAGATGAGAAACAGCTTTGGGCCGAGTATACTACCTTGCGGCAACGTAACAAATCAGGAGCTCGTCGCTGTAATGGTCACCAATTTTCATCATTTGCAGTCTGTCAGATAAGTTTTGAAAAGATCAAGCTGCAGTCCTCTGACGTCTGCTCTCTCTAGTTTGAGTAATAGTGTAGAAATGGACACGATGCCGAAGGCCTTACTGAAATCAAGTAAGCACCTTTTTGCGACTGTTAATTTTCCTTACCATGAAATTACTACTATAATTATACTTCATGACCAGTATCACTAGTTGACTTGTTAGCAATCCAATCCGCAACACCACCTTTACTACAATTTTAGATTAAACATCCGAAGGACTCAATAACATGGTCGCTACCGAGAACGTGAGGGGGAGTAGTCAAAGTATTGCTTAAGTCTTGAGTGAGGTGCTGTAATACGGGCCTTAGTGTTTACCCTTTATAATGGCAGTGGTAAATCTTTTGCCACCGTGACTTTTGTAATTTATCTGGCTTCTCTTCCAATTTTAGTCGAATGAAGTAAGTGAAATGTCGTGAGCGAGCCTTAAAATAAATTCGATAGCAGAGGAAAGTTTAAAAATACCTTAATAACATCACGCATTCTTCAAAATTTATTTTGTTCACTACTATCGGATAGACCAGTTACGTAAGTCTTGTTGGGTGTTATGAAAAAGGAAAATGTTACAGCAACCATCTTGTTGTTCCCTTGGTTACTTTATCAGCAACCTACCCAACAAGACCTATTTAACTTCCAATACATTTGCTTATAATTTGGGCAACAGTCCCTGAATAACAACCCCCATCCGTTATAACTGGTCATGTTTAGTTTTTAATCTCGTATGAGGCAAAAACAAAGGTTATTATCATTTGACATTGGCAGGTTACTATCAGAAACCTGAACAGTCACCGTGTCGGACTACAATCGCCCCGAAGTCTGCCGGAACTGGTTTCGTAGCTTTAGTAGCTATTTTAGTAAAAGCGACTCGAGCCCATGGTGAAGAAGAACAACTAGTACTCTCATTTCAAAGATCTTAGCATTCAAATAGTGCACAGAACACTAAGGACCCGTTCACGCGTTCCAAAACCACACCACATCGCAGCAACAAAATGTGGGCAAGCAGTGGTTACATGTAAATAATGTTGCTGCAACTTCTTGCAGTTGCATTGTCGCTAGTAGTTGCGATGTGGTTCTGTTTACGTTGTGGTTAGTGTTTGCAAAAGCACAAATCGTTGAGGCTGCGTTGTGACTACGACATGGGCGGTATCGCCGACACGTTGGATGTTGACGGCAAAATGCTGACCGAGTGAAAAAACTATTCATTTTCATACAAATTAGCGCCCGACCGCGTTTTATCGTTGTGGTGTGGTTGTGGGTGGTATTTGTGACCGGGCCCTTATACGTCTGTGCTTGGAGTAACCTATCAGATTTAATACGTCTAATATTGAATGGATTTAGATCATTATATATTTGTCCGCTAGTCGTTGGTGTTGAATACTTTATTCTTGAATGTGATAGGTACTGCTTAAGCTTTCGATGTTTCAACCTCATATGTGACCCTTATGCGTGCCCTCTATACGTGACATTATAACTGTGCAAACTATGACTGCAACACTTGAGATTGTTGTATTGTATTGTATTATGTTAACTTCCACTTAGGTATTTATTATCGTCGTCGGCCGCTCGGCGCTCCGTCACTGATCTCATGCCGATGATAGGTGCAAGGTTTTACACACAGGTAAATTTATATGTTCCATATTAATTAAGTTTCACATTTTCGTTGTGAAAGTAGATTTCTTACGCACAGGTAATATTACTACTCTTGAATAATGCATTTTTATATTGTTACTATAGTCGTTGATTCACATGTAGTTAGACTCACTAGAATATAAGTTTTAATGAGCATGTACTTGGTTTTATTCATGTCGTATTTTGTCACGAATCGTTTGACTTATTTTACGTTGCAGCCTCTGTTATTTATTGTAGTAGTTAGTCGAATTTGTGTCATTATTGTTAGTAAATTCCTGCCTTCTCCACCATCGAAGGATGAGATATTGCGGGCGGAATCACTTGAGGTAAAAATAAACATGTGTTGTACACGTAAGTTAAAGAAGGGAGAAAATTAATTTAGTTATTAAAAGGCAGTGGAATAATACTAATTTGATTATAGGTGGAGGCCTTGGAGCGACGCGCGGATGTTTTTGAGGACCAACTGGCTCGCGAGATTGACAATGGAAGACTGCTACGCATACTCATCAAATTAGGAGTTGTTAACGAGAGGCCCGAGTGAGTGACAGCCAGTCTAGTCTGCGCACTGGACTGCGCTATAAACTGCCTATGTTCAAGAAAACAACAGGAATGTTACCCAACAAATATATCCCCTTTTAGACAATCTTAGGACTAAGCGGTTTTCTGCCCAATTGGGACCTCATTAACTTCGATATACTTATCGAGTTCGATAGTTTCATTACCCTGCAACGTACAGCTAAATTTATATACCTTTGTTTGCGTAAATTATTTCACTACCACTGCTCCCAAAACGATGAAGGAAAACTTCGTGAGGGACGAAGACATGTGACATCCACCAACTTGCACTGGGCTCGCGTGGTAGACGGCCCACTCCCTCTCACAGAGAGGAGGCCTGTGTCCCAACAAGGAGAACAATATGGGCTGATTATGCTTATGCTTGTCTGTGTCCGTGAAAATCTATTCTTATCGTGTAGGCAGAGTAACATTAACGTTGTAGGTATAAAACGCCTTACTAAAGCACCAGTTGCATTTCATCGCGAGCATCCAATCAAGCACAGGAAACAAATCACTGTGCTCTGCGACGATGACATAACTATCTGCATTTGTCCTATTGTGATTTCTAAATTGGATGTTATTGTATGTGACCTGCGTCAATTAGCGATATCTTCTGTGAGTATATACTTAGTAGAATTAACTTTCGCAGGCTAAAAACAAACGAAAATCTAGCCACAGAACACGTCTAAGTTAAAAGAAACATCACGTGGACAAGTGGTAACATGGTGTAGAAATTATTTAGTTCATAAACTGACTGACTGACAGAAATAATAACGATAACTGTTCCATCGCTGGGAACAGGACTCTTCTCATACAATGCTTGAAGCTGATTGGTGTTTTTAAACCAAATCTGGGTTTCCTCACCCTGTTTTCCTTCGCCGTAAGACAGTGTCGACCAAGATGTTTTTTTTATGTGCGTAGGTATTTGTCTGAATTATATTTCAGTAGGTTTGCATATTGATTGATCAATAATGAATATGAAACATTTTCTTCTATTTCATTATTTAGGGCAAAATGAGAGTAAACTAATACATTCCCGACTATTTTTAGGTTGAATCTAGACGCTTCTTGGTCGGAGACTGGAGACCGGTACATGCTGAAGCTGTTCCGGGACTACTTGTTCCACTCGGTAACTGAGGATGGAAGACCTTGGCTCGACCAGGCACATTTGGCACACTGCCTCAACCAACTTGACGGCGGCACTACTGCTAAGGTATGATGATGAGTTATAAGTACTTATGAACCTATCCAACCCATGAAAAATGTTAAAATGCCGAGAAGAAGCCGAGAGGCACTTGTTTTCCCCGATATTGTGTTTTGTACTGTACCATACCTATGAACGTTCTCACTATGGAGGTAGTGACGGGCCAAGTTGACTTTGTTTTACTAAAACAAGTTTTAAATGTAATTATTTATTTAATTATATATACTTTATTATACACCCTTGAAAAGAGCTGGTTGTATGATAGGACTTCTAGATTATAGCATTTTAAACATGAACCAATTCGAATTTGCCATGCGCCTTTCAACTCGTAACCTGCAAGGCAACTAAAAGTACTTCCATAAAATTTTACTACTACAAAATATTGTCTGTCTGTGTGCATACACACGAGCGACACCCGTCAATGGCAGAGGCAACTGCGGGTGTGGACAACACGCCAGTCTTTTATTTGAGAACCATACTCAAATACACGAGGGCTCGTTGTCGACGGCGGCAGTTGCCTCTGCCATTGTCGGGTGTCGCTCGTGTGTATGAGCACTTACTTGTTCACCGAAGCTCGATAGGTAAGATTTCCTTTTTGATTCAATAGGATGATTGTCAGCCGCGCAAATTATTGCACTTCAACTCAGATTCCATCCAGCAATCGCGTTGTTATGTTATTCTTAGATATTTATTCAACTGAAGGAACATATTACAATGACGTTTTTATGCTTTTGGTTGGATTACTGCACAGTATCTATATGGGCTATCCAGATTTAGAAAAAGTTGTGTTTGTCTCTGGCACTCGTGCTTTGTGACCTTTCTCTTTGTAAAGCTCGATATTGTGTCAATTTTCGGCAACTATATGATATGGTTATCAATCAGTTGCAAATCATACAGCTATTGTGCAATCGTGCCGTCGGATTTTGATTTTAAATACTAAAAAATGTAATATAATGACTGAAATAAAACTTGTATCTGTAAAGATCCTTGTATTAGGGGTTAAAGTATGAAATTGCCGATTTGTACTAAAAAATTGAAATTCGTTTTTTTTTTAATTTACATATTTATTTAATCAAAATAATTACCATTATTATCTATACTTTGCTGCGATCTAATAGGAAGGTAATTTATGCCTTTGCGATAGAACTCTCGTGATCTAGATTCGACAAACTGTGAAAGCATTTTGTACTGCCTCCTGAGAAGAAAACTTTTTATCACGTAGAAAATTGTCCAAATCACGAAAAAATGGTAATCCGTTGGAGCAAGGTCTGGCGAATACGGAGGGTGACGAATGGTTCTTAATTGCAGTTCCTGTAGAGTTAAAACGGTTGTATGAGGTCTCGCGTTATCATGGAGCAATAATGGTGAAGATCGATTCATGAGTCGCGGCTGTTTCACTGCTAGTTTTGCTATCATTGTTTGGAGTTCGGCACAGTAGACATCTGCCGTTATTGCTTGACCAGATCGGAGAAAGCTATAGTGAATAACACCATGCTGAGACCAGCAAACAGTTACCATTACCTTTTTACTGGTAATCTTTGCTTTTCCATCACGAAAGCGTTTAAACCAAAATCGCACGGTGCGTTCATTAGCAGTCCCCTCTCCAAACGCAACATTGATATTGCGAGCTGTTTCTGCCGCGTTAGTTCCGCGTCGGAACTCGTTTTCAAAAATAACACGAATTTTCGAAGTATCCATCTTTCTTGTCTAAGCTGAATAAAAAAAACAACTGAAAGTCGATAATCGAATGTTGCACATTTTTTAAAAGAAGAATTTCATAGGTACCATGTGAAAAAAGTTTCACTCAAAAATCTCAAACCATGAAGGTTCTATGCCAATTCGAAGTACCTATTACAATAAAACGGCAATTTCATACTTTAACCGCTATTATATGTAAAGATCCTTGTATAATTATTGAGTCTTGTCTATATCCTCCTACTTGATTCCCTTGATTTCCTTGTTTAAAAATGTACCCTTTACTAAAAATGAAAGCATCTGTACCATTGATTATCATCTAAAGGCCCTCTTCATCATATTCTACTGTATATCTCACTATTGTGAACACTGTTACTTCATTCAGGTGGAGCTGATGTCTCGCGACGAACAAAGCGTGCTGGTTGTGTCCTACGCCGAACTGAAGCATTGCCTCGAGCAGGCGTTCGATGAGGTCATGCAGGCGGCCGCCGCCGGGCCCTAGCCACTAACTGCGACGCCAAACGGCTACACATTGCAATAAATCAAGTAATAATGTCCCATTGGCTGCCTTCATCGATTTGGTCAGTATGGTTGTTCTTAACATGCTTCCACTAAGCGTATAACGTTTACTTTGAACTGAGAAAAACTTATAATAGTATTCATTATGGACTCTTTTTAGTCTGTCGCATGTCAAGAATATCCGTCTTATGCGTTACATGTGCATTTTGTGACGATGTTAGTAGTCCGGTAAAGGTCTTATAAATGTTAATACAATTGTAATGTGAAGCCGCCGTGTCGATTCGTGTTCAATTCTGTCATCCGCGAATAAAATATTGTTGTAGGTGCATCGCGATTTTTGTGCTGGTTTCGTACAACTTATATATTTTGATGGCAGTTATTGAACTAGTGGCGATATCAAATTGTTACTTTTCCCCTATTGGGGTACAACACGTCAGTGGGATTACCAAAAATAGCAAACTCTTAGTGAACAAGGCGCCTGTTGCCCTTTCTCTGTCCTACGCCAGCTCTCTCGTCTAGTTTAGTATGACACGACAGAGCAGTCAGAGTACATTGCTTTTCAAGGACGATTCCTAACTCTGGGTTGTAACGCGATCTCATTTCGGAAGCGGTCTCGACCCCTAGAACGCTTCTTAATAACAGCGCCACGTAACAAATGATTCGATACTTTTACACATTTGTAGGTTATGATTATTTATCTAAAAAATATTTATCCTTTACATGAATATCTAAATCTCTTAAGCTTTGGTTTCCTAGATAAGCGGTTCCGTCATATTATAACGGCCGTCATGAAAATTGGTCATTTACGGCAGTATCTGACATTAAGTTAAACCCAGCTGCCCAGATTTATATCGCTAGATTTGCTCTCGCCGTAGTCACGCGAAAAAGTGTCGATACTGAGAAGAGTGATCTCACACGTGATTAAATAGCGTTTCCATGACAATCAAGTCAAGTCACTGCGTCATTGTGTGTCAAAGGTCTCAAACGAAATAGAAACGCGACTATCTTTTGACGCGATAGGGTCATGATCAGGATTAGGTCGATTTGAATCTTACGATTTAAATCATTGTCGCTGTCATCATTTTTATGACAGCCGTCACTACGGCCGTCAAGTGCGGCCACCGCTTCTAGGAACCCGTAGCTTTAGAAGCGTATTTTTTTAATAAACTGAAATATGAAATTACAATGTAATTTCCATAACTACTATCACGCCCAATTTAAACTTTGTGTCTGAATATAGTTTTGTATAGGGCCTTATCGATGTACCGTTACGATCAGCCGCCTGAACAAACGCCACAAACATTCCAAACTAACAACAACAAATGGTGAGAGCTATCAAACGACTGTTTATATTAAATTCAGAATTGAACAGTTTGGTACTGTGCGGGGCGGCGCGGCGGGCTCTCTGCTGTGTCGCCTTTTAATGTATCGAGAAACAGCAATACACGCGTGCTTCTAGTATTTAAACACAGATTTGTCTTTGTAGCGGTGTTTTTTGTTTTGGTGAGTATTCTATTCAGCCAGAACAGAAAAGGTTAGTGTTAAAAGCATGCCGCCTTGACGTGTTTAATTATCTGAAAGCACGTGCGTACACGTTGTTAGTATAGTTACTGTTACGTCACGTAGATCTGAATTTGTATGTGTTGAGGGCGGGGCGGTGCGACGACCGGGTCTGTTAATGTTAGCATGGTCAGAAAGATCGCAATAATAAATCTATGGCAATAAATACCCTTTTATATGGCCGCGGACGATGCGCAGTGTCCGCCCTACCCTCATGTATATCACGTCGTTGCAGTTTTATTCTACATAACATTTTCTTGCCAGCGACCGTTTCTCCGTACAGTGTTCAGTAATGTCACGACTCTACGGGCATTATCGAACACTTTCAACGGTTTGTTTGGTTGATGGACTCCGCAGACAGACATTGCATCAGTCTAATCGAATTTATCTAAGTAAATTATTTCTATCGATCAAACGGTAAATTATTTAAAATTTAGTCAGCGCTAATTATATAGATGTTAAGGCAGGGTAAATGAACAGAGCTTTGGCTAAGTTTTAACGTTTAAAATTATGTTGCTAAGCACTGTGCAATTAAGTATATCACGCTCAATTCGTCCATCCTATTATTGTGATCCACCCATAAAGTTATTAAAGTATATAAAATACGTATTTTTGGAATGATGTACTGTCTGCGGAATCCTAGACTCCCATGTTAATTCAGGGTAAGCTTTTTATTTTACTATTTTACTTTATAAAAGAATGTTACTCCATTCTAAAGATCCATTTTTTTTATATTGACTTTAATTGAAGAATTAATACAATAGATTATGCAGTTTCATGCAATTTGCATGTCATTATTAGGTTGTATTTTTTTTCTCTCAGAGAATTATGGGTTTATTCAGAATTTAAATGCAATGTACATACTTAAATAACAACTTATATCTAATTAATAAATAAAAATACAATTGGTTATTAAATTACCTAAACCTAGCTGCCTAGGTGTTATGTTCTGATATTTATTCATACAAGTGTACCGTAGAAATCCCATGGTTGAATTCGCAAATTCCGATCTATGTAGAGATGAACACTCTGAGAATAAAAATATTTTGAGATAACAAAGACTAACAAATAAAATGTTTAAATTACTGTGTGGTTTTTTTTATCCTATTTCCTATATCTGAGATTATGCAATTTCTTATTATTGTAGAGTAATTCAAAACCTGACGCAAAAGTACCGTACAGTAAACATCTGAGTAAAAGTGCTCCTCATAAAATTATTCAATAAGTATGTGTAAAGTGTTTACCTGGATCAGAATTATAGACAATATCGATCCAATAAGTTCCTAGTATCGAACAGTGCAGTAATTTGGTTGATACATTATGTGAGCATTGAATAATGCTCAATAATTGTTAATTTCTAAGAACGAATTACCGTCATTAACTGTTCACCCAGAGTTTCCTAAAAACGCGTAAGCGACGCACGCCCCAGCGCCGGCGAAAGGTTGGATTGAATTATTTTAATACTTCGACGTGCAAAGAGTAAACAAACTGGCGCATACATAACACTGTTGTGAATTTATCAGTGATGTATAAGATACCATAAATCTTTATTTATGGTATCTTATACATCACTGATAAATAATCTGAAATACAAAATGCAAAATACTTTTAAATTAAGTATTTCAGATACCAGATGCAAATAACTTTCTGGAATGTTATCAGAAAACTAGATATAAAATACGTATCTTTTGAATACTTTTTATAGGTAAGATAGGTACTTTTGTAAAAAAAACAACGTTTTTTTACAAGCTTTTATTTAACTAGCGATATAAGTATGTAAGTATGTCTGTATATTCGGGTGGACTCTTGCAACTCAATTTTGAAGCAGATATCTTCAACCGATTGAGCTGAAATTTTGCATGCATGTGTAAATCGGATGACAATGCAAAATTATTATGACATGGAGCTGATCTGATGATGGAACTGGAAGCTGGCCATAGGAACTCGGTAGTTAAACGACACAACCCCATCGAGTTTGGGCTCGTATGATTCGTCTTGACGAGTACTTTGGTGCTAAATGGTAACCAGGGTCTGATGATGGAGCTGGAAGATGGCCATAGGAACTCGGTAATTAAACGACACATCCCCATCGAGTTTGGGCTCGTATGATTCGTCTTGACGAGTACTTTGGTGCTAGATGGTAACCAGGGTCTGATGATGGAGCTGGAAGATGGCCATAGGAACTCGGTAATTAAACGAAATAACGCCATCGAGTTTGGGCTCGTTTGATTCGTCTTGACGAGTAGGTACTTTGATGCTAGATGGTAACCAGGGACTAAAGATGAACATGTAGCTAAATGTTGCTAAAAGTATTTTAGCAAACATAGTATCTACAAAACACTAAGATATCAAACGAAAGGTATTTTTAACCTTTTGAACGCCATTGTCTCATATACGTGACAAGCAAGCGCGTGCCCTGTACCGTGTACGCCAACGACACAAATATGTCACAAAAAATGCGGTGCACTTTATCACGAAATAAACAATTAAATCATTACGTTTGTGTGTTTTTATTTGTATACCTTAAATATTTAAGCTCTTGTCCATGTTTAATTGCTTGAAACGAATTAAATTATACCATGGATATGAGAAAGTTGATGACAAAAAATGAGAAACTAAACGTTTAAAAAGGAGTGTTCTCACACCTTTATTCGCATAATATTAGATTCTCAAAATAGCAGATTCTCAAAATATTAGATTCGCTAAATATTATATTCTATAAAAAGAAACCCTATAAAAAGAAAAAATAACCTTGAAATTATGACCCTACGTAAGTACGTATGAATTTTTTAAATTAAATTTTGTCCCGTCGGCGGACCGCTCTAATTATTAGCCAAACGTTCTGTTATAGTTTAAAATAGTAGCGGTCCCCCCACAGGACAATATTTAATCAAATAAATTTACGTACTTACGTAGGGTCATTATTTCAAGGTTATTTTTTCTTTTTATAGGGTTTCACGTTGTCGGGGGTTTTTTTAATCTTTAATTTAATTATTTATAAATAAAATGCACTTCTCGAGTTAAATGTACAATTTCGGCTATTTTGAGAATATAATATTTAGCGAATCTAATATGTTGAGAATCTAATATTATACGAATAAAGGTGTGAGAAAACTCCTTTTTAAACGTTTAATTTCTCATTTTTTGTCATCAAATATCTCAATATCTATGGTATAATTTAATTCGTTTCAAGCAATTAAACATGGACAAGAGCTTAAATATTTAAGGTATACAAATAAAAACACACAAACGTAATGATTTAATTGTTTATTTCGTGATAAAGTGCACCGCATTTTTTGTCACATATTTGTGTCGTTGGCGTACACGGTACAGGGCACGCGCTTGCTTGTCACGTATATGTGACAATGGCGTTCAAAAAGGTTAAAAATACCTTTCGTTTGATATCTTAGTATTTTTTAGATACTATGTTTGTTAAAATACTTTTAGCAAACATTTAGCTACATGTTCATCTTTAGTCCCTGGTTATTTTTTTATTTCATGCTTTTTGTAGGGACTCCTTGTTATTTCATTTCTTTTATTTTCTTGCGTTTTAAGATTCAGGTAATTTGGTATTTAATCAGGTTTTTTTTAATTCGCCATTTTGTGGTGGCGGCCATCTTGGATTTCAAATTTATCATAGTGTTTAGTATTCTACTAGTCAATCCCTTTCATTTGATACCCATATTGTGGGAGTTGTGAAAAAATATGTAATCCGCCATTTTGTGGCGGCGGCCATCTTGGACCGTTTTTCATCAAACATAGCTAAGAACACTCCCGACAAATTCACCTTTTAAACAAAAAAAACAAAATTAAAATCGGTTCATCCGTTCGGGAGCTACGATGCCACAGGCAGACATACATACACACACACACCCCACCACACACACAGAGAGAGAGACACGTCAAACTTATAACACCCCGTCGTTTTTATGTGCATTTGGATTGAGTGATCTTTTTTTATTTCCTGACAAAATGTGATTGTACATTTAGTCAAAACTCATAGCCCAAAGTAAAAAATTTGTCACTCTCAAGGGTCTTCGGTTATTGCCGAAAATGTGGATCACTCAATTCAGACATTTTGCAAAAACGGCTATGCGCTAAATCTCAACAAAAACTTACTCTACTGACTAAATCTATATCTTAAAAATTTGTAAAGAATTTGTCACAACATTTTTTAAGCCCATCAAGGCATTTAAAGCTTCTTCCAGGTATCTTTGGACAGTATCATTGGATCACTCAGTACAGACACCATTTTGTCTGAGAGATCGTTGTAATAAGGTTTCGGATGACTTTTTCTATAGATCTATTGTTTATCCTAAAATGTACATGTTCCGAATATATTTGTACAATAAATATCATAACACAAATACCTTTTGTTAAAAACGTATGAGTAACTCAATGTTTTTAAATTTGCTGAACTGAGTGATTCATAAGAATACTTATAGGTAACTTACCTGTTTCGTATTGATTTACACAAACTACGATTAATTTTTGTACAACTTTATGACTAAAGTTTTACATAAAAATAATTTACGTATACAGCTTAATTTACGAGATATTACATTTTTAATTTTATTGTTAGAGAAAAGTGCAGTAGGGTGACCATATAATATGAGATCATCGGAAATATAACTAATACAGTAAGTGTCACCTATATAATCGTCAGTTGTAATATCAATTAATGCAACCAGGACTTAACTTGACTTTACAGGAGAGGCAAAGGCGCTTTTTAGAGCATTTTTCTCTTAAAATGTTGTTATCTGAAAGAAACCATAATGAAGCCTTTTAATATTTTTTCTTTCTGATTCAGATGAACAAACAATACATATCTAAGTTGTTTTATTTTAAATTACTGCTGAGAAACAAAAAAATATAACAAATTCTACAAATTTTTAATAGTGTATATCGTGTTTATAAGACAAGTTATTAAATTTAAATTAAAAAGTATGCATGCAAGTACATTATTTAAGTTCATTCAATTTCGTTCGACCACCTCACTATCTTTTTTTGTCAAAATCTGGTAACCCGTCAACTGGCAAGTTACTGAATATAATTCGAACCATAGGCTGTATGTACTTAGAATCCTTTGCCTAACCAGAAATGGTGGATCAAACAAAAAAAAACTTTAAGCCCAAAGATTGATTACAATTTACAATACGGTCCATACATGCTCTGTGATACGGTCTGTGCCATAGACAACTATTTATAAGTCTGTGTTTTGGCTGGCGGAAAAGACAACTTTGTTTTTGAATTGAATCGTTTCTGTAATTGCAATTTGCAGTGTTTTTTGTTCAGTTTTCGCGTTGAATGGTAAGGAATTTGCTTTGTTTTCATTAAATTTAACTGTATGTATTGAATGGTAACCTAAGTAAAGTTATGAGCTGCTGTTTTCATTTCCCGGCGTTTTTCAACACACTTGCGAGGATAAAAACAGACTTGTATTGTTAAATATTAAGTAATCTATTATAATATAGTAGTAGGTAGTAAGGTCCAAGGTTGATTGGGAAAATTTGACAGTTTTGGGTAGCTTGACCTGCTGGCGTCTCAGGGACCGGCCGGATACTCGTTGAAAGGGTTGTTGAAGGGGTATTTTTAAGCGCTTCAAAAAAAAACCCTATGATACATGTTACACCTTCGAACGGGTGTAGTTAACCCGTTACGAGTGGGTTACCCTTTCAACAACCTGTAACACTGTAACAGGGTAAGCCATTCCAACTCAAGACATTGTAATATGCACTGTTTACAATCGATATTAGTTTGAAAATTGCATAACCACGACCGCACGTAACATCGTACCGCGCCCGGCGGTCCGCCAATCTTGCGTGTACCGACTTGCCGAGCGACTTGTAAACATGGAAAATTTTTGTGTTTAGTCACTTGTTGTCAAATTCGTAAATCGTAATAACGAAATAAAAATAGTAAGGCAATAAGGCGCCGCACGGGTGCAAGTATCGCCCCACCTACATGCAGCTCAAGTTTATTAGGTAATCCAGGGTAACACGAAAACAAGCTTTTCGAGAAGGTAACCTCTTCAAAGGCTTAAGTCATTGAAGGGGTTAAGCCTTTCACGTGGTTACCTTAATAAAGGTGTTAACCATTTCGCTGGGTTTCGAGGATGTAACACGAACAAAAGGTAACACTGCGATATGAGTTACCCCATGTACGGGTTACCCTGTCCAAAGGCTTAACTCTTAAGCGGGGTTGTCCGGTCCCTGTCTGTACTAGAGAAATATACATTAATTCAATGAGAATCCGCAATAATAGAACGCCAGTCATCTTCTCCGTTTGGTTCTGGAAGGGACGATGGGCAATTTAAGGTGAATGTTATCTTAACAATTGAACTAAGTTTCTATCATTGCAACTGTTGTATTCATAACGAAAGTTTTTTCTTGAATTAATTAAAAGATAGAGTTTATTCTTAATTAGACCTTAGTACAAGTGAAATAACTCCTACAATCAACCTATCACAACGTATGTCCATGCCTTGAAAACTGTGTGATGTACGTTAAACTAGATTGTATATTATTTATGTTACGTTATAGTAACACGATATTAAAAAAAAAAAAACTAACGTAACCACCATGTCATCTTCGAAAATACAATAATAGGTTTCATTATGGTTTCTTTCAGATAACAACATTTTAAGAGAAAAATGCTTTAAACAGCACTGCAATAGGATGAAAACACAAAAAGTTACCACTAATTTTGTGAATAGAATTTAGTTTTTTTGCCACTCCTGTAAAGTCAAGTTAAGTCCTGGTTACATTAATTGATATTACAACTGACGATTATATAGGTGGGTACTTGCTGTATCAGTTATATTTCCGATGATCTCATATTATATGGTCACCCTACTGCACTTTTCTCTAACAATAAAATTAAAAATGTAATATCTCGTAAATTAAGCTGTCTAAGTAAATTATTTTTATGTAAAACTTTAGTCATAAAGTTGTACAAAAATTAATCGTAGTTTCTGTAAATAAATACGAAACAGGTAAGTTACCTATAAGTATTCTTATGGATCACTCAGTTCAGCAAATTTAAAAACATTGAGTTACTCATAAATTTTTAACAAAAGGTATTTGTGTTATGATATTTATTGTACAAATATATTCGGAACATGTACATTTTAGGATAAACAATAGATCTATAGAAAAAGTCATCCGAAACCTTATTACAACGATCTCTCAGACAAAATGGTGTCTGTACTGAGTGATCCAATGATACTGTCCAAAGATACCTGGAAGAAGCTTTAAATGCCTTGATGGGCTTAAAAAATGTCGTGACAAATCCTTTACAAATTTTTAAGATATAAATTTAGTCAGTAGAGTAAGTTTTTGTTGAGATTTAGCTCATAGCCGTTTTTGCAAAATGTCTGAATTGAGTGATCCACGTTTTCGGCATTAACTGAAGACCTTTGAGAGTGACAAATTTTTTACTTTGGGGTATGAGTTTTGACTATTTTTGACTAAATGTACAATCACATTTTGTCACGAAATAAAAAAAGATCACTCAATCCTAATGCACATGTCGTTTTTGCGTCGGGGGCAAGGAACTTATATCCAACCTGGAATGCGCACAGGCTGCCGATGCGCGGTCCGAGCGAGATAGCTTCGCGAGAGCCCTCTGTCCCTTTCATTAGGGTGACCAAACAATATGATTTAGGTAGATACTAATATAATAGGATATAATATATTAACCAATAATTTGATTTAATAAAATAATAATAATTATGCTTTAAGGATGGATTAAAGTAAAACGCATTACGGAGAATTTATAAATATTTATTTGGTAGATATTTACAGTCAGGTTCACACATTACTAAATAAAACAGTTTTATGAAATTTCTGTCTTAAAGTTCATATTTTCTCACGGTTAAAACCTTCCCTGGACTACAAACATTTCAAAACCAAAATCAGTTAAATCGGCCCAGCCGTTCTCGAGTTTTAGCGAGACAAACGAACAGCAATTGATTTTTATATATATAGATATACGAAGTGACGCACCTAAATCAGCGATTAATATGGGAAGTTGAAAGTTTTTTGCCATTTCCCTGCAATGTTCCTCGGGAAATGCGAAATTTCATGATCACGTCTATTAAGTATTCGGTACTTCCCTATAAAGTTATCGTGGCGTGTAGGTACAGTCTCAACACACATATTACCTACTGAAATAAATGTTAAAATCAGCCTAGTATAAACATAAAATACCTATAACAGACATGCGTAATTATGCTTCCGTTGAAGACTACCTCCTATTTATATGCTGCATTGTGAAAATACTTACTTACTGAAATATACTTACTTGAAGAAAGAAACACCGCATCCTGCTTATGATTCGCTTTTGCAACGTTGAATCGCACACTTTTTAACCATCTTTATTACGTCCGAATAAACAAATTGATTGTTTTATCGTCGAATTGCGGTTAAATTCAAATCACCATAATTTACAACAAATTAATATGGCTGACGGGCTGCCAGTCGTAACTTATATATATTCTACTAATAATCTTTTCTGTTTTAATTACATTTCAATACAGTGTCCAAATTATGGCTAAAAAAATGTTCTCATTCTAACAAATCATTGAAAAATATTAGAAATATATCACAACCAAAATTAATGTTTTTTTTAATAAGACGTGAAAATATTATTTTTTCCTACCATTCCTACTAAATTCGGGAATAATCCTGCTGGGAACACTGGGGACACTGCTGGGAACACTGGGGACACAGGGCTCTCGAAGCGCTTTCTCTCTCGGACCGGATTTCTCTTTGACCAAGTGATTGTCTGTAATAGAACTTAGCTTCATATACATAATGTTTATTTTTATATTGGTGTCAAATTGAAATGCACATCCCAGGTTGGATATAAGTTCCTTGGTCCCCCCGACCAAAGAACTTATATCCAACCTTAATGAACTTTTTGTGATTTTTTCACAAAAATATCAAACTCAAACTCAAACTCAAACTATTTATTTCAAATAAACCAATTACAGGCACTTTTGAATTGTCAAGGTCGGTCAGTCAAAAAGATGAAGCTAGTTGCCCATTCCAAAGCGTAGCAGGTACCTATGGAGAAGAACGGGCAAGAAACTCCGTGGACACTCTTTTAAATCATAATAATATTGTTACAAAGTATTGGTTACATCATTCATGTTCAAAATTATGCATGTGAGAACGATGCAGAACGTTAAAAGCGTCCGTAATGAAAAGATAAAAAAAACAATTCAAATATTAATTTAAATCAAAATAAGCCATAGCAGCAAAGAGTTGACCAGTCCCTACTGACGGCGCCCGTTCACGAACATGACGCATAGATTAGCACCATCCAGCTCAACCATTTTGAAGGGAGCTAAATGATCCAACACATGTGCCACCATCAGCGAGACATTAGAGTGAGCATGACATACTCTCATCCGCCAAGGCATACTCAAGTCAATGAAAGACGTACCCAGTAAATGGTAGCTTTGTAGTATGTAACATAGTACTCATATACATTCTATGCAATTATACAATACTAGGAGATTGAATTTATATAATGCAAACATAGTATTTTAGAATCTTCAGCAGCTCCAACAGTATGTAGGTTGGGTAGGCGTGTGTGAAGTATTTTCAAATGCCAATCAATTTATTTATGCGTCCTGTGGAGCAGGACCAGCGTTTAGCCAAGCATTTTTGTCAGCGATGTAATCCCCCAACTTATAATATGCTTGGCTGCATAGTGTGCGTTTTATGCAAGATTTGAATTTCGTTTCATTGAGTTGGAGTATGTGGGGAGGTATTTTATTATAACATTTTAAACAGTACCCCATGAAGGAATAGTCTACTTTAGCCAGTCTGAAACCTGGTTGAACTAATTGGTCCCTATTTCTGGTTCTATAGGCGTGTCTGTCACCTCTTTTACTTAAAAGATTTAAATTTTTCCTTACGTACATGATGTTTTCATAGATATATTGACAAGGTACCGTCATGATATTAATATTTTTAAACAGTTCCCTTAGAGAATCGCGCCTGCGTAGGCCATATATTGCTCTGATGGCTCTTTTCTGCAGAATAAAAATGGACTCAATATCTGCAGCCCGTCCCCATAGTAAAATACCGTAAGACATGATACTATGAAAATAACTGAAATAGACCAGTCTCGCGGTATCTACATTAGTAAATTGACGGATTGTTCTTACAGCATATGCTGCTGAACTTAGCCGTCTTGCAAGAGATGTTATATGAGGACCCCATTGCATCCTTGAGTCGAGCGTTATCCCCAGGAAAACAGTTTTATCGACGAATTCTAGTTTCTCTTTATTCAATACTATGTCACAATCACTACTTTTAACCTTCGGTAAAGCAAATCTTATGCATTTAGTTTTTTTCCCTTGCAGTAGGGCGTTATTTACGTCGTCAAGATTTGATGCACGTCTATTTATCTTAAAAATTATGGAAGTATCGTCAGCAAATAACACCATTTGTGGTTGGTTTTTTAATAAATGCGGCAGGTCATTTATGTATACTAAAAAGAGGAAAGGAACTAATATCGAGCCTTGTGGAACACCCATTCTTACTTGTAAACCAAGTGAATTGACACCATTTATTTGAACTTTTTGCTGTCTATCATGTAAATAAGATTTTACTAAACTGAGCGCAAGTTTACCTAGTCCATAATGCTCAAGTTTCAAGAGTAAGGTTTTGTGATTAACGCAATCAAATGCCTTGGAGAGGTCACAAAAGATTCCTATGGCATCTTGGGCTTCCTCCCACGCTGTAAATATGTGTTTTAATAAAGTGACACCGGCGTCAGTCGTACAACGTCCTTTGGTGAAGCCATATTGCTGATCGTGCAAGATTTTGTTGTTGTTAAAATGATTAAGCATTTGATTGAGCATTACCTTTTCGAACACTTCGCTGAAAACCGGCAACACGGATACTGGTCTATAATTATTGGTGTCTTTGCAGTCCCCAGATTTAAAAAGTGGAATAACCTTACTATATTTCATTAAATCTGGGAAGACTCCTTGATCTACACACAAATTAAACACTAATGCTAAGTATGGCGATATAGTCTCGATTATGGATGTACAAACTTTGATAGACATTCCCCATAGATCTTCGGTCAATTTGATTTTGATTGAAAAACTTTTCGACAAAGTTTTTATAACTATCATAGGGTTTATATGTCTAAATTGAAACTCAACCGGGCAGCCTGGAACGTTCGCTTTTAGTAGCTCAAGTGATACGTCCGGTGAGGAATTTAAGGCTTCCGTCGTTTTTGATGGTATATTAGTAAAGAAATTTACAAATTCTTGAGCTACTTCTAAATTAGAGGATATGGCACCACGTGAAGACTACAATGTGTAATCAGTGTTTCGTTTTTTATTCCTACTAGTTTCGTTATTTATAATTTTCCAAACTGTTTTTATTTTGTTTTCTGCTGATTTGATTTTGTTGCTAATGTACAGGGCTTTGGCTATCTTGCAGGTATTGCTAAAAATTTTTGAATATGTAGCAACATACTTGTTGAAAGTTTCTGTATTTATGTAAGGCTTAAGGCCATACAGCTCGAACAGTCTTTCCCTATTTATCCTAATACCTCTAGTTGCCCAGTCACTAAATATAAAATTAGGGAAAATAATTTTTCTTTTCTTTTCAAAAGTTTTATTGAATTGAGTGTGCACAACCGAAAAGAAATCCCCGTACAATTTATTTGCATCATCCATATCCATATTATGGCCCAGATCATTTAACTTATTATTTAGGGTACTATTGAATCTTTTTAGTTTACTAGTTGTTATTGGCCTAAATTGTATTTCCACTTTTTGCAAAGGTGTTTTAAACTTAAAAGTTACCGTTTGTCCACTATGATCAGACGGCAGATAATTTACGATGGCTTTATCTAAATAATCACAATCGCAAAAGACATTATCGATACAAGTAGCAGAAGTTGGAGTTACTCTAGTTGGTTCAGTAAAAACATTAGATAAATTAAATGATTTGAAAAGGCTTAATAATCTACTGCTATTTGAATTATTTTCCAAAATATTAATATTAAAATCACCACAAATAATTGCGGCTTTGTTGTTGGATGCAAGTTTCGCTAGGACATCTTCCATTATTGACTCAAATAACGAAAAGTTCTGATAATTAGGGGGTCTGTAAACGCACACTACAACATGCTTATCGAGCTCAACACAGGACAGTTCAATGCAATGTTCAATCGATAAACCCACTATGTCATTTCGTTGTTTGGATTTTAAACAATTTTTAATCAAGATTAAAGAACCTCCACGCAGCATAGATTTACGATTAAAACAACTGCCCACACTATAGTTCTCATAATTAATTAGCATTTGGTAATCCTTTAACCAATGTTCAGTACAACAAACAATGTCAAACTTTGTTTTTTCCAAAAACATTTGAATATTTTGATGAAATAGTTTCAAGGCATTCTGCTGATCTCCTTTTGGATATTTACTTAATTTATAGCAAGAAGATACCTTGTTGTTGTTAGCTATAAGGATATTATTTCTGGTACCTTCTGTTGTCTTACAAACTAGTTTAAAAGATTATCCGGAGTTAATCTCAAGACTTCAATGTTATCACCAAGCTGTGAGCTCATAGTGCTTGAGGGAAATGGAACCTCCTTCGTACAATTTGTATAAATATTTATAGCATTTGAGCTACACTTACTTAGGTCAGCCACCTTATTATTAGTATTATTACTAATTGTTAAGGTGTTAATAATACAAGACTTGGACATACTACTTATGTCTGAGTTTATATAAGCTAATAGCCTCGCTATTTTATATCTAAACCTAATGGGCAGATACACTGTATTCCTTGTCGATTTCAACTTATCAACTAAATTGTTGGTGTCAAAAAATATAAGTTTGTCACTGTAGTGACTTGCTAAGAAATGCATATGCTTATTAAGCATATGTATATAATTGTTTTGTCTATTTGATAATCTCTCAAAATATGGAAAAGCACACAAAATAATTTTATTACAGTTTATCTTTAAAAGCTCAGAAACACTGTCAGTGACATCTTCTTTTTTGACCTGTGAACTATTACCTACAAATACAGTAATGTTGGTATTAGAATCATATTGTTTTCCTGTAAATGATGTCATTATTTCTCTGAAGGATGTCCCAGGTAAACAATAGTTTTGAGTATTAAAACTAAAGTTGTCACTAACTAATTTCCCTAAACCTCTTCCTATACTATCTGAAAACATAACTGACTGATAACATACTTGACTACTACAAGAGGAAACACTACTAGCTGCTGACTGTATTGCTTGAGATAATTTTTGCACATTATCAGGTATATCTTGGTTGGGGATGCAGTCCAGAGCACTCACAACCTGGGACGGGTCCTCCGTTGCCTCAGGCTAGAGAGCATCAAGATTGGATCCCCTCTGACAAGTACACTGAGTGTTGCTGAGAGTCAGCGAGTCCACTCTGTCTACCAACTCGTTTGTCGCAAGGATGTGCTCCTTGATTTGGTGTTGAGAGCATAAATATTTATTATAAAGGGATTTTAGTGAGTCATCAAGAGCTTGAATTTCAGTTTGTAAGCGTTGAGTGTCTATTTCATAAATATTTATACTATCTTCTAATTTAATTTGATAGTTCTTCAACTTATTCATAAGAGTAACACGTTCTTTCCTTAATTGAATATTTTTGGAAAAATGGTTTTGCTGTTTCTTAAATTTATTACATTTTTTAATGATTTTATTCAGTCTTGCATATTTTTTTATTTTATTTTGACTCATCTCATCATATCCGGTCAACATATCTTGACTATTAGTACCTAATGACATAAAATCTCTTTGCTTCATAGCAAAGAGATTTTTACACCATGCCAGTTTGAAGTACTCATGAACCTCAAACTGGCATGGTGTAAGTTTTTGATTGTTTGACAATAAAATTGTCTGTCACTGTCACCAATTTCTTAAAATGATTGATTACATATAGTTTCAACTTTGGTAAATTAGTGCATGATTTTAAAATGGAGTCAAGTTCATATGAGGAGCCTAGCTCTAGTATCAGATTCATTAAAAATCAAAAAAACAAACCTGCATATTTTTTTTGTTGCAACCAACAAGATTGCCAAACATCAATTTCACGCTCAATAATAAAAATGAAATAATACCTGCGCGTAGGAAAACATACCTGTGCTCCTGATGATGAACGCAATTCATTAGATTCAATAATGGATCAATGTAAACGTGAGGTATGTGAAAACTATGAATCCACACCAAAAATTTACGAATTTTTTTTTAAAGAAATAGTGCATTCCGGGGTAGAGAACACGCCATTCCGGCGTTTACATCGGTAAAAGATGCACTCTATAGAACCCGAAACAAATTTTTAATCGTTGGCAATTCAAAGTGGACAAAGTCAAAGAATGTAAAATTGCCGCATCAACTCGTAAAAGACTTCTTTTTGTTTGACGACTACGACATCGAATCAGATGACAGAATTATAATATTTTCAACATTACCAGGCCCTAAACTACGCGAGTATTTTCAGTTTGTCACAACTATTTACGGTGATGGCAGTTTTAAAGTAACACCTACTCCTTTTTATCAATTGTATACCTTGCATATTGATATTGCTCGAGATGATGATACGATTGATTTTGTACCTATTATTTACGCTTTACTACCTAATAAGAACACAAATACATACAGGCGATTATTCCGTATACTGAAAGATCAATTTCATATGAATATCAGCACGTTTAAATGTGACTATGAAATCGCAGCAATTCAAGCAATGAAAGAAGTGTCTCCGGATATTAGCATCAAAGGTTGCTATTACCATTATTTAAATGCAGTGTTCAGAATGAGCAAAAAAATGGCTTACAATGAAACTAAGCAAGGTCGCAAAATTACGCATCTTTGCACGATTTTGGCTTTGCTACCTTCTGCCTTGATCCCAGAAGCATATCTGACTATTCATGAAATTGCACCTGAGACGGAATTAGCTCAATTTTTTAACCGACTTCAAAAAAGGAGGAGGTTCTCAATTCGCCAATTGTCACCGATTTTCAAAATTATTATTTTTTTCGAAAGGAGATACTTCTGATGTGGTCCCATAGTCACCAAGACTCCTGTCTTGGTGACTATGGGACCACATCAGAAGTATCTGATGATTGGATCCTGGAGAAATCGAGGGCAATGTAATTTATCATTGTTAAATCTACTTTTTTTTTACAGTTGTAGATGTGTTGTGTATGTAGGTATATAATTGTAATCCTTGTCCATCTACGACATTAAAAATTAAGAAAAATAAAATAATAATAACAAAAAAGTGAAATCGACTTGGCATGGGCATTCCATATAGAACACACTAATTCAGGATTTAACGAAATACCAACGGGATAGGAAATAACGGGAAAACGAGTTTCCGCGGGTGACTACGGAGCGGAAAGCTAGTCATAAAATATTCTTATAACCAACCTAGTTGTTGGAAAGATTACGCAACCGGGCCATTTCTGTTAAAGCTCTCTCATCCTGAGGTCGATTTAAAAGCTTATTTGCATCCAAATCGCATAAGGCGATACCGTCTAAAGTTTTGACACGACTAAGGGCTACATATATTTGCCCTTTTGCAAAGTTCTTCTTGCTCAAATCGATCACCGCTTTATCTAGGGTTGTGCCCTGAAGTTTGTGGACAGTCACGGCCCAGCTTAAAATGAGCGTTAGCATTCTACGTTCGACATCTCCATATCCTCTTTGCGCTTGGAATATTATGCAAACAGGGGAGATTGCTATGCACCCGTCTTCATCTTTTAAGCGTTGGCGTACAGATGGGTCATCAAATTTAATATGGACAGATTCAGGCAACTCACCTTCCTCCAGTTGGTCTCTTCGTAGCGCAGGCCATTTAATACTCTTAATAAGGCCCATGGTACCATTCACGAGCCCATCGGTTACAGAAATATTACGCCTTAACATGACTCGAGATTCAATACCCAACTTGATAACTGATAAGAAACCACCGCAGTTATTAATGTCTTTAGGAATAACATTATCTGGTGGTTTTCTACCATAGGTTGCCGCCTCGCGAGACTCCTCTACAGCAATTATAGTATACATGCGGTACGTATTAGCATTTTCAGCGGTAATTTTTAACCGACTTCTAAAAAAGGAGGAGGATCTCAATTCGGATGTTTTTTTTTATGTTTGTTCGCGCCTAAATCTGTCGCTTGCCAACCGTTTTGAAAAATTCTTTTGTTGGAAAGGGTATACTTTCCAAATGGGCCCATTGAAGTTTCGACAAGATCTGATGGCGAGTTTCGGAGACAGACAACGGAACTCTTCAATAAATGCCAGCAAATCAACGGCTATTGCTGCTATCGCTTATGTATGTATTGTTTACGCCATCACACAACATAACGTCATGCCTGTACCCTATAAAGGGGTACGCAGATGTGTTCAGTATACCTACCACGGTACACCCTCATTTCTGTCAAAGTTGTTATTGGGGTACCTACCTCTAATTTTGTAAGTATATACGAATTTGTGTGGGGTAGGTACAACTAAAAAGTGAAATATAAAAACTTTTTTACAAAAAAAACAACCGACTTCCAAAAAAAAAAACACTGAAAAGAGAAAAATAACTTTAATTTCGGAAGTCGGTGTCGCTGGTTCCGCATTTTCGTTTTTTGACACCGACTTCCAAAATTGGAAGTCGCTTGTTTTTTTTTTTGTAAAAAAGTTTTTATTTTGGATTATTTCAACACCCAATGGTTGCAAAAAAAATACTCAGAATATATTCAGCTGCCACGGTGAAAAATATCGAACTACGAATGCAGTCGAAGGTTGGCACCGAAGAATAAATCCTAAAATTCCGGCTAAACCAACTCTCTTCCAGTTTTTAACATTATTAAAAACAGAAGCCCAGACACAAAATATAAAACTAGAAAGAAATGCATATCTTTGTCCTGGTAAAAAAAGTGCAAAGCAATATGTTGAAAAAGATAGGAAGATTGCCAACATAATAACAGACTGCACCTCAAACAAAATTACGATCCCAAAATGTTTAGACATGTTACTATCATTAAATAAATAAATACATAAGAGATATTTCGTCAGTCTAAACTAAGGTCTAAAAAGATTAATGACAAGTATGATTTTATATTATAAATAAGTGTACATGGTGAACATGATTATATTTAATTAGGCAAAAAAAATATTTTTATACCTTTAATCCGATTTTTCCAACGCCAGATAATTTTATCAGAGGAATAATTTTGAATGTTTGACAGTTCTTCCCTAAAAAATCTGTCAGACGTCAATTTTATTCCACAAATAAAAATTATCTGGCGATGGAAAAATCTGCCCTAATTAACATAAATAATAAATTTTAGACCTTAGACTTTTTCTATTTTTTGGTTTTATATAGGTATTCTTTTTTGTAAATATTGTTAAATAAGAAAGGCAGAACAAAGTCTTGGCTTTATTTATTTTGAGTGCTTGATTGTACTTCGGCTATTTTGAGAATATAATATTTAGCGAATCTAATATTTCGAGAATCTGCTATTGTGAGAATCTAATATTACTGCGAATAAAGTTTCTCCGACGCCAAAGTCGTATATGTGACGTATGATTGATAATATCGATAAATCCTTACTAAAATTCATGTGAAACTTTAACTTTAAATTAATGTGATTAATATTATTTTTGCATCAATTGGTATCTGGATAAACCAGTTATAAGATTCAGTCTTATAAAACCACACTATAGCAGCTATAGAATCGAAAACAAAATCTAGTCAGGTCTAATTTCGATATACGCTAATCTCATCTCGCGCATCCCTAGCGCAACACCGATTATCAGTCCCTTGTACGCCATGGTCACAAATAGACGACAAAATCGTGACGTCATATGCGCAGGGATCATTTTTAGTGAAGTCCATTAGATATTTTATAGTAGTATAGTACCTAGTATATTATAACAGTGATATTTCTATGAACCCATACTTAAATGACTTTGATTTTTTTCAATCATTATTTATTTTATTTGTTTGTTTACATTACGTAAATAAAAAACTAAACAAATATTATTTCAAAATCTAAAGCGATGAGCCTATTTTTTTATTTACCAAAAAAATAGCCCGATTCATACTGAATCGAATGACATACATACGTTCTTCCAAGCTTTTGAAATACAATATAAAATTGTTTAAAAACACAGTGATATCCATATTATAAATAATTAAATACTTAGGAACAAACACAAAACCCACCTGTCAAAAGAACCTGGAAAACAACTTATAGGGTCTATGGTAAAAAATAAAAGCACCCGCGACGGGTGCCCGCCTAACGCAGTTTCAGCCCAAGTGCATGAAAAGAAGTTAAAAGTTGGTACTTAAAGACGTTTTATAGAATAGAACAATAGTTTATAATGCTTGTTTATTAGTACATATTTCACTTTGTTGATTTTTCTATTATGTATTCGAATATTGTTTATTTTTGAATACCAACTGATTAAAAGCTAATTTAAAATGTGTTTTATTTATTACAAATTAATGTCATACTACAAAGTATCGATAAGCGAGATGTTGATGTTATGTTGCTAGATCCCTAGTTTCGATATATATCAAATATCGGATATTTTGATAATTACTACAAATACTTATCGGTTTTTTACAAAACCTATTATTAGATAGAATCGATAAGCGACATTCTGTACTGCTACATCCCTAAATCAGATGCGAAGAAGTCGTATAATGGCGTGGGCTGCCAGGCCCACGCCATTGTCACAATATCAAGACAACAGATCGAGAATAGTGCTGTACCATAATATAATTAGTTTTTTTTTGTCTCCTAATTTCTGCTTTTACATTGATAAACTCTGTAAATGCCGTGAAATGACTACTATAGTGGGAGTTAGTGCAAGGTTAAATAAAATTTCAATGTCATGAGTAGTGTTTATTCGAAAACTACAGACAAAAATGTTACAATAATATTGTTTATCGATAAAATTTTGGAATCCCTATTCTTTTTGTAGGTATTTGCGGTGAAATTGTGGCTTGGCGTGGAGGGCACGCGCGTGCGTTTATGCTCTGGCGTTCAATAACAGTCTACACTATACACACAAACTTTAATAACTAACAACATAGATTCATAGGTACCACTTACTTTAGCGGCAAGAAAATTGCAGTCCGGAGCTTCATTAAGAATTTTTTCTATGATAGGGGCCGTGAAAATTTTGGACCTTTTAGCCCTTTAACTGACATTCTTTTTAGAAAAGATACGAGTTTTCCGTATGTTTCAATATGCACGTTATGTTTTGTTTTTAAAGTAGCTTTCAACATTGAGTAAATACTCCACATTGTAGATGATCGCCTCGTCTGTGATAAATCTAAAAAATAAGATAGCAACATCGTCTCCGAAAAACTGCATGCGCCCTTTGTAAGTCTCCATTCATTGAAGACATGGTATGCTTTCAGATATTTCTCGCGAGACTTCTCAGGTAGGAAACTTAATTCTGCATTAATAACTTGTTGTTTTAACTCTTCCGGTGTTAAAATACTGTTCTCGTCGCTAGTTTCACTCATATTTTACGATTATTTTAATATTTTTTAACTTATTCAACTCTTTACGCCAGCCACGAAATTTTATTCCCGCTCTTTTATTTAAATTAAGGCGTGTTCGGAAATAGCACCCATGATATTTTATTATTCAAAATATATTACGTAACATTATTGAAACTAGAAATAAATATTTACAGGTTAAAAATGTGATGTGCAGCGGAGGAGTCCAAAAAAAAACCCGAAACTTCCACTAAATGAATTTCATAAAGTAATTATAATTAATTCTTAATAATAAGTGAGTAAGTACTAAGAGGTTGTCCTAACGACCGATGTATGTGACGAAAGGCCCCGCGCCGAATCTGCTGGTTAGTTTTATTGGATGCATCAAGTTGGGTTGCGCAATCCATTCACAGTAACCGAGTCTATGGTGATCGTATCTGGGAGGCACTCACAGATATAACACCTCTCCCCTTTTTTTTTTCTGGGTGGGAAATCATCAAATGACTCCTCCCGCTCTGGGCGGAGCAGAAGGGAGTGTCAGACTTTTACTGACTAAAACCCACCCGTGTTCCTTCAGTTGCCTGTGCCAGGGGCCACGGTATCTCTTTTGAACAACCCGCAGCCCCGGCGGCATCGGCCCTAGCGGACCCCGTCAGTTCGTGCCGACAGCTCTTTGAGGCGCGCCTGGAACACAACGCGCCGTCGACCCGGGCCTGGTCCTTACCGGGCGGCGAGCTGCCCATAGCTCGCCGCCCGCAAGCCCGCGCCTACGGTGGCCGGGAGTCGGCTGTTGACTCCCGTCCAGGGCGTCTCCTGCGGCGGCTAAGCGCGCGAGGGTGCAGCGATTGCCTCTCCCTCACGCGCTCCGCCTCCTCCTTCGCGAGCATTACTGCTTCGCAGAAGGAGGTGACGGCCTCCCATTCACTCTCGCTCCGTACCATGGCCTGTATGAGGGCCGGACGCGAGAGGTCGCCGCCGCCGATCGCCGCCACGAGGACACGGCGCCCAAGCCCAAGCCGGGCAGACCTCCACCGTATGCTCCACCGTGTCCTCCGGGCAATCCCCACAGTGGTGACACCCTGGCGTTTCCTCCCGCTTTATCCTGAACAGGAACCTCCCGAAACAACCGTGTCCGGTGAGGACCTGCGTCAGGCGGAAGGTGAGGGCGCCGTGGCGCCTCTCTAGCCACTCCTCAAAGAGGGGACTTATCGCCGCAATTGTGGCGTGCCCAGCGCTGGGTTGCGACAATCGCACTCTCCATGCCGCTATGAGATCCCGCCGGAGCTCTGTCCGCTGTGCCGTCGTTTCTCGCAGCAGCGGAGCAACGCCCCGGCGTTTTGCCTCCTCTGGCCACTCCCATATGTGGGCGAGGACTTTGGCCTCCAGATCCCATAGCGGCAATCCGGCAAGGAAACACCTCTCCCCTTAGATGAGCAACTTTTTGCCAATTTCTACGGCAAAAGTTGCGGCTTTCTTGTTCCGCTGCGACAACTCGATGGCTTCTTTATTCGATTAAATAAAAAAAAAAAAAAAAAAAAAAATATATATATATATATATATATCGAACAAAACTCATTTATATATATATATATATATATATATATAAATGAGTTTTGTTCGATGACGACGAATAAGGTAGATTTTCATAGCATTTTCGAACCTTATAGCATCATCATGATCCAAATTTCCCGAAATTGATTTTATCAAAGTGCCCAATGGGTTTATCAAGCCACGTTAGACTCTACTAGGTTGCAGCGTTTGTAATTGTAAAATGATTTTATTTAATTTATTATGTAAGTACTTAATTTGTGCACTGAACATGAGCAAACTATTATTACTTAATTTGTCCGTAGTGTCAAGTAATTGTCGTTGAAAGTCATATATCTGTCGTTCTATCTGAATTAAATTAATGTCAAATAATCATTAAATTTTCGTGTCTCCTAGATTATAAGGTAAAAGTCCCGCACCCTAATTGCGAAACACACAATCAATCTCAATCTGAATCATTTTGAAGGATATTGCTAATCCATTGCTTCATAAGTTCGAAAAAGGTTACCTTCATAAAGTCTGCTCAACACGTAAATAACGCAATCAATGTTATTGAATTGTCAAAATGAAACCGATTCTGATTGATTGTGTGTTACGCAATTAGCGTGCTGGTCCGTCATCTAAGCTGTCAAGTTGGATCTCTTGAGCTCGGCCCACGCTCATTATCGTCATTAGTAGGTACCTGTAACAATCGAGGGTCTTTATTCTTTTTAGGTCGACACGGTCACTTCAAGGAAACGAGGACCGGTAGCTAAAAGTAGACACTTAGCTACCGGTCCTCGTTTCCTTGAAGTGTAACTATGAATAGATAAGTTAGCAATAACCTTTGTCTTGAGTAAATCTAGGGGCAAGTTTTTGCCGGGATGAAGTAGGGTTCCGTATGTATATCTCCTGGTTTTCTGAGTACTTAATTTCAGGTTCCCTATCGCTGTTACGTTGCGTCATCGATGCCTCGCGTTCGGCAAGCGATGATTCATGGACAAGGCTATAGGCCGTTTCCATTCGATTACGGTGGTCTTGAATGTACTGTTGTAGTAATCTTTCCGACAGATTTAAATCTGTGGCGTCCCGTGGGTCGACATGTCCAGTGATAAGGTCAAACAGCCTACATTTAGTCAGACTATGAATAGAACTATTATATGCCAAAAGGGCGTAAGGGACTAAAGTGATAGCACATTCATTTTTGTGTTTCAGCTTTAATATGCGTAAATGTTCAAGAAGTGTTCTATGGAAACGCTCTATCATCCCATTTTCGCTCAGGGTACATGATGCGTACTAAAAATTAAAAGTGATTTTATTATATTAGAGACTGTACAGTCTGCCATACGGTAAGCCTGAGCATATTTACTAAAAGAATCAATCATAGTAAAATATTTTTCTTGTTCGATAGTTAAACCATCGACATGTGCAGTTTCAAAGGGCTTACTAGGCGGTGGAACGATTCTAAACTCTTGGCGAATTGGGTTACGGTCGTATTTTGCACAGTTACATATCTTGCATTCATTAATGTACTTAGTTATGTCAGTTTTCATTTTAGGCCAGAAAAAACGACGTGATAAGGCTAGATAGGTCTCATTTATGCCACGATGATTTGTCTTTCCCTCATGATACTTGCGAATATCATCCTGTTGATTTAAATATTCGGATATATTAGTAATTTGGCATTTAACTAGAATCGACTTCATGGATGAACTTCTAAAATTTCTTTGAATTACAGGAACTATTTCAAGCATTTTCTCTATTGGGTTGGAAGATAGCTGTGCGGAATTTGGGATCTACACGTTTTTTATTATGTCTGCAATGTCTTTATCAAAATGGGATTCTCGTACATCCGTCACAACTTGCTGGTAAGTATCGAAAGATTTTTTAATTATGGACTTAGATGTAGGTGCGTCACTACCTAAATATAGTTAGTGACTCACCTACATCTAAGTCTATAATTAAAAAATCTTTCGATATAATTTGTCCACGATATTTATTTAAGGGGTCTTCACTAATAGGAATTTCGAGAATTGGGCTTTCTACGCTAGTGTGAGCGGTCTCACCGTCTGACATGTTTTCAATTTCAGGTGCTGTAAGAGTTGAAGAACTGTGGTTATCTTGGACCACTGAAGAATTATCCAATGATATAGATTCAGGTGCTGAAATCGTTGATGACGTACTATGGTTACATTGAGATAGTTTCATCATTATGAATTTCGATCCGCGACAAAGCGTCGGTGTTTGAATTACATTTACCCTTTTTATAAATTACGTTTAAATTGAATTCGGATAATTTTAGTCTCCACCTAGTTAGACGCGAATTAGGCTCTTTTAAATTTATTAGCCATTGCAATGGTTTATGGCCGGTGACTACTTTAAATTTGCGCCCAAATAAATATGGCCTAAAGTACTTTGTGGCTCAGACGATCGCAAGGAGTTCTTTTTCGATCGTTGAATAATTTGTTTCACTATCGTTTAGTGTCCTAGATGCATAAGCTATGGGCCCATCAGCTCCTATTGGGCCTTGAGATAGTACAGCGCCCAGTGCGAATTTGGATGCATCAGTAGTGAGAATGAATTCCTTTGAGAAGTCTGGATACTGTAATATCGGGTCATTAGTCAGAAGAGTCTGACAGTGCTCAAAATGTTTTATATAATCAGGTGTAATATTAATTTTTGCTCCTTTTTTGAGACATGTGGTAAGAAATTTTGTAATACGAGCGAAATCGGGAATAAATCTAAGGTAATAAATAACCGATAAGGCCTAGAAAAGATTTAATTTGTTTCGGCGTTTTTGGGATAGGATAATTTACAATTGCCGAAATTTTGTCGGGATTTGGTCTGACACCTTCAGGGGTAATAACATAGCCCTAAATATGGTGTTTCACGTTTAAGGAATTCAGACTTATCCATCTGGATCTTAAAATTGGATTCCTTTAGATGCTGAAATACTTTACCTAAGTTATCTATGATTTCCTGTAAAGAAGTACCAAACACTAGGATATCATCTAAATAGACAACGCAAATTTTATTCAGGAGACCTTGAAGTACATTATCCATTACTCTCTGAAAGGTGGCTGGCGAATTTTTCAAGCCCATGGGCATTCGCAGGAATTCATAGTGTCCATGCTCAACATTGAATGCCGTTTTATGAATATCTTTAGGGTCTAATAAATTCAACCTGGTAAAACCCATTAGTTAAATCAAGAGTAGCAAAGTATTGACGCTTCCCTAGCTTATCTAATTATATCGGTGACATTCGGGATGGGATACCTACTTATCTATCTATATACGTCCATTGTCTTCTCGTTCAACTTACGGAAGTCAAAGACTATGCGCCACTTTGTTTTGCCAGACGCGTCACTCTTCTTCGGTACTACCCATATAGGTGCGCTCCATGCGGAGGTAGAAGGCCTAATTATCACTTTTTTTTTTTTTTTGAGGATGGGAAATCATCAAATGACTCCTCCCGCTCTGGGCGGAGCAGAAGGGAGTGTCAGACTCTTACTGACTAAAACCCACCCGTGTTCCTTCCTTAGCCCTTTATGTACCAGGGCAGCGGTAACCCTTTCGGACGATCCCGCTACCCCGGCAGGGCCTAATTATCCCTTGATCTAACATTTTACTGATTTGAGTTTGTACCTCATCCTTGTGAATATATGGATACTTATAACTTATAAGTTTTACTATAGACAGGTAATTCGTCTGTGGTGTTAATGCTATGCTTAATTTGGTTTGTGAACGTTAAAGGTTCATCTTCAATATAGAATACGTCTGAGTATTCTCTGCAGAGGTCAGTTAAATTGATTGTCTCCTCTGGATTTCAATGATCTATGCGCAATCGGTTGTTGTAAGTATCCGATGTCACTGCAGGTACAGTTTGTTCGCTAAATACATGTGCGACGATTGGTTCTGACAAAGATAAAATTACATCATTATTCGTAGGGTTAGATATTTCTAAAAAAAAGCTCGATTATTTTTTGCTGTAGTTACACATTCACTTATGTTACAACTCTGTATACTTTGCTGATCTATGTGTATATCTCCTTGGCCAATAATAATAGGATAGGCACATTTACTATTTGAGAAGATTGTGCTGGAATAATGTGCTCATACAAATTTACACTTTGGGAGGTATACATATGTATAGGGTTGCTAGAAAATTCAGTTTTAAGTACGCGAGATCTTAAGTCAATTTTCGCTAAGAACCGTTCAAGAAGATCGCACCATATTAGTCCGTCAAAGTAATCGTGGAATCTAACTATATACGTTCAATTTGATTGGATTATTGTCTTTAAAATCTTCGAAATAGGGTATAGTGATTGAGTAATAATTCATGGTGGATGCATGCACGTTAGCGACTATAAATGGTTCATAGTCAAGTTCATAGTCGGGATAGTACTTTGCCACAGTTTCAGGGCTTTATGAACGACTTGTAAGCTCCCGTATCAATTAAAAATTTTAAAGGTGGAAAGTCGGGCTTAACATTTAATTTTAAAAAAGGCAATTGTCTTGTACCCTGTATATTAATTTCTATTCGGGGGCACTTTTCGGGGCTTCTTTTGGAAAATTTGACGACTTTGGATTTTCAGGTGGAACTGTGGGTGTGGGTTCACCTACGGAGACGTACTGTGTCAGTGTCAAGTTAGTAGTCGGGTCACAAGCTGGGACACAGTCTGGGACATACTAGTCATAGTCACAGTAGTAAAAGTCCTCTGGGACATAATAGTCAAAGTCGGGTTCTTGTACAAAAAATTCGTTGACGTTTGCTCGTCGTGTTCTAAAGTAATTACTAGGGGGTGGATTACCGTAATTACGCCAATCATGCATATTGGTCGGTGGCAGAACACGTGCAACGGGGTGACTAATACCGCTCATTGGTCGAGGCTGGTTGTTCGGTGCCTGCTGTGACGTTGGGGGTCTAGGGTTGACTCTAAACCCGGTGGACATATTGGATCGCAGTAAAGCTTTGAACATTTGCTGTGTTCTAGAGGGTCCCTGATAAAATGGTCTAGGCTGCTGTGGTAGAAAGCGATTTGAATCAAAATTTCGAGGCATCAAATTTCTATTCATCTCAGGATACTGAGCTAGCATTTTTGGGAATATTGGAAGTAACTTTTTACTTGAAGGTACAATTTTTTGTTGGAGGTAAACAACGTTCATTTCCTCTTGGGCATATTCTAATGCTTTCTCCAGGGAAGGAGGCCTCATGCATCGAATCCTAGATCCTAGAGGTTCCGCTAAGCCTCGTAGATACGTCTGCAAAGCTAGTTTTTATACAAAGTTCTTTTTGCTTCGACAGTGGTAGCGACAGCATCGTGTATTTTTACGTATGTCATGATGGTACTTAAAAGGTTTAACACGCGCCCATAGAATACTTGAGGCGTATCTAATCCTTGAGATAGTAACGATAGATCATTGTATAAAGCAGACTCATCTCTATGGTCTGAAAAATTATGAATTAACGTCTTCCTAATACCGTTCCAAACCCCGTTCCCGGTGATATTATTTAATATACCATTTAATAATGCTAAGTTAGTTAGTTCATGACCCAGGTGCTGGATCAATATAGCTCGCAACAAGCTGGTCACATAGTGATAAAAATCTAATTAGAGTATTACTATTACCGTCAAATTCTGGTAATAGTCTTAATGTTTTAACAATTTTATTGATCATATCTTCTTGATTTTCCATTATTATTTCTAAGCTACCTAACTCTAAATTTCGGGTAGCGTCCCTCAGGGCGTTGCGAGAGGACAACCGATTGCCCAGGGGTTCGATACCCCTAATAGATCGCGATGATCGTGGGTGAAAAATTTTGTAAGTGGGAAGTAGCGACCGATTGTAAGGAATTTGTGCAACTCACATAAAGTACATATCAGTGGCTCCCGAAATATCGATGTCTGGATACGGCCTACAGGATCTCTAACGGCTGCTTCTGGTTCTTCTGGATTGTCGACGACGCACGTTGAAACGTGAACAGCACGCACAAATGTCCAAATGTTCAGCTCGATCGTGAAATTATAGTCTTTAATTTGCACGCACTGACTCGACAATCCTACCGGCTGCGCCAATTATGTGATGGGCAGCAGAGGAGTCCAAAAAAAAAACCCAAAATTTCCACTGAATGAATTTAATAAAGTAATTACAATGAATTCTTAATATTAGGTGAGTAAGTACTAAGAGGTTGTCCTAACGACCGATGTATGTGACGAAAGGCCCCGCGCCGAATCTGCTGGTTAGTTTTATTGGATGCATCAAGTTGGGTTGCGCAATCCATTCACAGTAACCGAGTGTATGGTGATGACGTTTCTGGGAGGCACTCGCAGATATAACAGGTTAAATATCAGTTTTATTTGCAGTAAATACTTATTTTCGTTTAAATACAACAATTAGTTATAAATTCAATAAATGACATTAAAAGACATAATTATCTTTTTGTAAAATTTCTTTAGTTACTACGAAATTCCGAACGTGTTTGTCTTTGAGGTCGAATTCAAAATCGGAACTTCGAAAGGGCTGGTCTTTGTCTCTCTCTCTTTCTAATGGCGGGAAAGAGATAGAGTGTGAATGTTTGGAATTGTATGATTAACCCAAGGCTGATTATGATATTCGCGGCTTTCTGAAATAAAAAATTAAAAGTTACTTGGTCTCACTGATTTCAGGCAGCAAAACCTACATGTTTGAGCTACTGAAGTGAAAATAACATTTAAAGTCTAACTGAAGGATTGACGTTCAGTTAGACTTCAGAGTATCCAAAGTTGAACAACGTCTCTATTCAACGTCAATTATATCTATAAGAATAACCTCTAACCCACCAAAGCATGCTCTTCATACATCCCCACGCATTCTCTTCATACATTCATTTTTCAATGTATCTCTTCCAACGCTCTTTTATTTCATTACCATTCGTCAAAACCTTTCCGTTTCCATTTTTTATACATTTAATATGCGATATATCTATAACACTGTTTTTTCTAGCTTTTACTATATTAAATAGCTGTTTTACGAAGCTTACAGGAATTGCTAATGATCTGCTGGGAATTCATGAAATGAATAGCTTTTAGAGGTATTGCTTAAAGTGGCCTTTTTAGGCTCCATGTAGGTCTATTCTGTAAAATCTCACCGTGAAAACTTAGATGTAGTGTTGAATTGAGCTGGCTGCTGTCATCCCACCTGATGCTACCGATTGACACTATTGACTGTTCACTACATCTAAGTTTTCATGATGAGATTGTTACAGATTAGCACTACAGGCAGTGCTCAAACTTACGCCGATTTGTGCATTTTAATGAGTGAGGATATAAAGTTCAACGTGCAATGTAACATTTTTACACCTAAACTGAGAAGAGCCTTGAATACCTTCGAATCTAGAAGGGCATCAATTGAACTTTCGGACCTTGTCTAGAATCCAAGACTAGCATTGGTACTTAGTAACCTAATGCGCTGGTACGGATATTCAATACCTCAACCTTTATTTTGTAGGGGAATCATGGTCAACCTTTATTTTGTAGGGGAATCAGAGCATCAGAGAAAAATGGCCTGCTTGAAGACATAAAATAACGAAATGAATAATCTTGAATTGCCAAAATGAAGGGGATTGAGAAGGCCATCACAACGTACCATATTTATACAGGGTGGCGATTAAGGGACTAACCACACTTATCCAGCTCTGTTCAGCTTTTGTCCATAGAAAACAACGATTTTGTATGGAATGCGTACGCATCCGTTCAACTTTACGGACGCGTACGCGTTCCATACAAAATTTTACCCGTCATTTTAAACAATTTCCGCTACGAAACTCTTATCTTGCAAAAGTGGCCTCCATACCTAGTTTCTCGTCCTGGCATAAAAACCCAAACTGGTTCCGGGCAGTAGCCATGGTAACCCCGAAATCTAAGGCTGTGACCGCGTCTGTCTTTCGATGCTAAAGAACTAGTTTCCGATCATAATCCAAGATTTTGTGTTGTCCTAAAGGCAGTGGTGAAAGGGCATTATTATAATTCACGGGCAAGTAAATACAACCTTTAGATCCTAGGATCTACGGCCAGTCCATAAATGTTTTGGCCTCAAAACCTACGTGCCTGAGACTGCTGGGGCGGCCAATCCTTGAAACAAATCGGTTTAACTAATGTAGTTGTTTTGTGTACTTAGGTACGTAAATCTACCCATGTGCAGTATGTGTGTACCTATGCATCCGATCACGCAGGTTCGTCTGTTCAGATTAATCTCTTCCCTAGTCGAAAAACAGTAGGAACCTGGCCAAGAGTATTTTGGGGTCCCGTAAACAAGGACACGGGACAAGAGTAATAATCACGCATTGGTACGTATTGGTTCTCTTTCGTTCCATACGCGGTGGAATTAGTCATTTATCAGCCAACACTAATACAAAAAGTGCTTACGTAAGTACCTATTTAAGTACTTGTCCAAGAATCACAATCTATTTTAATAATAACTTGAGAGATTGTCGTAAGCTTTCTTTGTGACGCACGTTCATATAACATATAATTGCCCTACTTCCGCTCCTCACCCCGGAGCGGAAGTAGGGTAAGATAATTTTCCTGTAATATTAATTGTGTCCTGCGCCGTGGCATTTAGAATATCTATGTGTTTTGTATGCTCGTGGCGCATCGATAACAAATAATCAATAAATGCGACGCCCACGGCTGTTTCACCTGGGCACCAATCATATTCAGCAAGTCCTACCGGTGCTTTCAGATTAAAAAAATAATCGGCTACAAATCGGAATCCCATTCATAGCTTTTAGAAAAATTACAGATCATCTAATTTAAAATTGCGCTTCCCTCCAATATTTAAGCAAAAAGCAAGTACGTGGCTAAAAGTGGAACTAACGAAATCTGACACTCACTATGAAAAGTATCTTCACATAACAGACTCTGACCAACGAAAGCTGTCCAAAAAAGGCGGCAATTAAAAAAATTCAAGAGTTGTTAACCCTGGCTATACACTGTTGATACTTATTATTCAAGAAATATTATGTATCAGTCTTCCATATTTATACAGGGTCAAATTAAATTAGCTAGCGAAACTCTGCAGACGTGATGCAGATATCTAAACACGATAAAATATAAATATAATAAAAATAAAAAAATCGAGGGATTAGGGTTAATCTCTTTTAATTTTGTCACGTAATGGGGCATTTGTAATATGAATTCTGTTTCTGTGATAATAATTTTAACTGAATATACTATCTATTACGGTTAAAAGGATATAATTATATTCAAGTCAGTAAAAGTCAACAAGCCAGTCAAAATCGTCCCGGGTTAGGGGAAGTCTAAATGCGAACTTAAACCCAAAAAATTGGAATAAAGTTAAAACTAAAGGGTCAGGGCGTGCCGTGTCCGTTCTGACCCAAAAGTTCTGGGTCTGATTCCTAGCCCAGCCGCTTAGCGATCATTTGAAACTTCTGGGGTTGGTCAAAACTCTTCACTCTCAAACCATGACACAACTAATTGTTAACTCCATGTTCCAAATGATGGTAACCTCATAAGCGAGATCGATATACTATTAGTTTTAAGAGTTTTTTTTTTTATCATTGTCCCTTTCAATTAAAGCACCTGCCATCTAATCTCTTCACCACCCTTGGTTGACTGGTAGAGAATGCCTAAGGCATTAAGTCCGCCTTTGTACCTTTTTGTGCGAAAAGTTTAAATAAATAAATAAATATACTTTAGGGGTAGGTACTTATTATTAGTTCATTACAAAATTAATGTTATTGCGAATGTGTAATTAAGAAGAAAGAAGAAGAAGAATAAAATTTTTTTTTTTTATAATGAATAGCTTGCTTTATAAGTCGTTATTGCCAGCCTTTAAAAATGAAGGACTGAAAAGGTTTTAATCTGAACGCAACCGTATTCGAAAGTCCGACCGTCAGGCATCGATCAGTCATTCACTATTTCATTCACTCTCAGTCAGTCTCACAGAGTACATTTTTATTTTGTCAGTCTGTCTTTCACATCTGCACGAATAGGACGTTAAGTGAAATAAACAAAATAGCGCATAGTGTGTGTGATACACGGCCACTCGGGTTTATTTTAAACACTTGAGAATACTTACTATCTCATACATAAGTGCATTCGATAAGTATATTACCCCATGTAGTTGGTGGCGCTGCCAGTTTCGTTACAACCGGCGGTGACAGCGGCAGTGCCATGAATTCGGTTTGCTATAATGGGGGGGCCCACGATAGACTCATACATGAGGCAGACCAGCTTATATCATACATAGAACGTGGCTCCACTATCCTTAAGTTTTATCCAAGAAAACGGCCTGAGCGCCGGTCCCTCTCCGTAAGAAGAGAAACCCATCAAGTAATCTGGAGTAGGACAGGCGTTTCGCAGAAGAATGCATATGAATCAGCTCTGGACATAAGAGACATAAAGGAAGTGAGGGTCGGTAAGGCATCCAAACACTTCGAGCGGTGGCCTGAAGAGGTGAAGAGGCTGGACCACTCCAAATGCTTCACCATCTACTATGGAGCTCAATTCAAACTGCGCGTAGCTTCACTTGCAGGTAACAGTTTGTAAACATGTCTAATTATACCAAGCTCACCAAATTGTCACATACATCACTGGTTGGTTGTGAGAATTTATTAGAACTTCCAATGCCAAGTTATTGTTATGATTGCTGCATAAACACAATTCTATTTAGCAATGTGTATGTACATATTCTTGAATTTGGGTCATTGTGCAAAATTAACCTTTTGTAGCCCAAACGGATAAGGACTGTGAAACCTGGGTAAAGGGAATCAGGTTTCTTATAGAAGAGGCCCTCAACGCATCATATCCTTTACAAATAGAGAGATGGCTGCGAAAAGAGTTCTACGCCATAGAAAATGCAAACGAGAAGTAAGCAGTCTTGTTTATTTTATAAAATGTTTATTAAAATATTCCTAACCTTCAGTAGACGAAACTTCCATTGACAGTGAATATTGAATAATAAAATATATCCTTTTTTCTGTTGGCATTTGATATAACTTACAATTCCATGTTTTAAATTCTTTTCTAGCTTATGGTTTGTTCATAAAAAAATCTTATTACTCACAACAGATTTATAAAGCTTTCTAACAATGTTCTTAACACAACTAAAAAGGCTTATGCAATGATTTAATCTACAGCAATTAATAAAGGAGAAGTTAACAACAACTCAGGTTAAATACAATTGTGGTAAATGAATTTTACTTTGTCAGTACATACATATGCCATAGTTTTACTACCATCATATGGTTGTGTATCATAATTTGAATACCTCATCTTCGTATCAAATTTGGGTTTATCTATTTGGCAAGTAAAGCCTTAAATTCATAGTCAACAAAAGTTAAACATGTTTGTGTGAAGTTTATAAGAAGACTGCTGCATTTTGTCATACATATTTTGTAATTTTTCTTAAAAAGGGCCAAGTTTCATGCTGCCTGGGTGGCGCAACTGTGGCCTTTGAATTGTCGTGAAAATAAAAATATAGTCAGAAACGGGTAAGCCTGTAGAATTGAGACTTTTGTCACTGTAATGTAAGGAGCAGTGCAGTCTGTCTAGCAGTGCAGCGCATAGTATTGCTAGTTTTCTTTTGTTTTGAGCATTCAGCAGTGTGTAGCATTGGCGAGTAGACGCATTGCAGGAAGCAGAAATACACTGGCCTGAAAAACGAAGTATCAGACTTTTAAAATTGGAGTAACTTTTTAAGTATACAAGATATACTTTCGAAATAAAAAGGACTCGAAAAATAGTTTAATTTTGTATATAAAAACTTCATAGTCGAGAACCTCCTTTTAAGAAATGCCTGAAAAATGCTTTAAAAACAAAAATAATAAAGAGTCTAGTACGGTGGAGGCAGTGTACATGTATGGGCTGGCATATCTTCAGAAAGTCGCACAGAGTTAGTGGCTATAGAAAATGGCACTCTGACTGAGGAAAGATAAGCCTCCAATGAAAGGGAAGGGAGGGCCGTATTTAGCAAATATGGGTGATGGATTGATGCTGATGCATGATAATGCCTGGCCACACATGGCTTAGGTCATGCAAGAGTATATTCAGGAGATGGTATCAGCGTGATAGCTTGGCTGTCAATCCTGATCTCAAACCGATTGAGCACGCCTGGGATGAGCTAGGGAGGCTAGTCAGAAGCCGCAGACCACCACCTACCACCCTCAGGGCTCTAAAACAGGCCCTGATTGGTGAATGGGAGAATATTCCCCAGGATCGGCACCTAAACCTCGTGTTCAGTATGCCAAACCGGCTCGAAGCTGTAGTTAGAGCCCGAGGAGGCAATACCAGTTATTAAAAATGAAATAACATGTAAAACATACTTATAAATGTTAATTGAGTTTTTTGACACTAAGGTGGTTATTTTTATTGTTTTATCTTTTTTTAAGTTAAAAATGTTACTAATGCATAGTTTACTAGTTTCAAAGAAAGCTGATAAAATTTGCTATAAAACGTTTTTTATTTTAATTATCTAACTTCTATAGTTTAGAATAAATTGAAATTTTAAAGTGTAGTACTTAGTTTTGTAGGCCAGTGAAGTAATGTGATGTTCAGCTAGGACGCTCCATTTACCAGTCGTAAAATTATTTGTTGAAGCATGCATTTGGTAGCAGCATGAAAACCCTTTGTTGCCCTAGTTACTACCAATTGTAATACCGTTCATTTTGATAACCCTTCCTACTACTCCAGTATTAAGCTGTCAGAAGGGATAAAATAAATAGCCCGTGTTACTACCGTAAATTATACCTACCTAGGCTATTTTTTGTAAAAAAAAAAACTAAATTTATCCTAGGAAAATTTGTAATTTTTGTTTGTTTGTAAATATGTAAAGTAAACATGAAACTTCTTTGACAAATCTTCTTTGATTCTGTATAACATTAGCGAGTATTACATACATTCTTCTTAATCGATGACATGAACACGACGAAAAAAATAAATTTGTTACCTCTTATTTTATTCCTTCATTGATTTTTTTAAAATGAGCGTAGCAAGTGATACTAAAATTAAATATATACCAAGAAGAGGAGGGACTGTGTTAATAAGTGATTGCCATCAGTACTACAAACTTAAAGAATACAAGAACGGGAGCTTTAAATAGAGATGCGCTTTATATTAGGGGTTAAAGTATGAAATTGCTGATTTGTACTGAAAAATTGTTTTTTTTTTTTTAAATCTAACATATTTATTTAATCAAAATAATTACCATTATTATCTATACATTGCTGCCATCTAATAGGAAGGTCATTTATGCCTTTGCGATAGAACTCTCGTGATCTAGATTCGACAAACTGTGTGAAAGCATTTTGTACTGCCTCCTGAGAAGAAAACTTTTTATCACGTAGAAAATTGTCCAAATCACGAAAAAAATGGTAGTCCGTTGGAGCAAGGTCTGGCGAATACGGAGGGTGACGAATGGTTTCTAATTGCAGTTCCTGTAGAGTTAAAACGGTTTCTCGTGTTGTATGAGGTCTCGCGTTATCATGGAACAATAATGGTGAAGATCGATTCATGAGTCGGGGCTGTTTCACTGCTAGTTTTGCTATCATTGTTCGGAGTTCGGCACAGTAGACATCTGCCGTTATTGCTTGACCAGATCGGAGAAAGCTATAGTGAATAACACCATGCTGACACAACAACCAGTTACCATTACCTTTTTATTGGTAAGCTTTGCTTTAGGACACTGTTGCGGTGTTTGACCTGGGGTCAGCCATTGCATTTTTCGCTTACGGCTATCGTAAAGAATCCACTTTTCATCACATGTCACAATTCGATCCAATATTCCTTCATTTCTGTATCGATTCAACAAGGCAACACAAGTTTCAACACGCGTTTCTTTCTGCAGATCAGTCAAATCATGAGGCACCCATTTCTCATATTTTTTTATTTTATTGATTTGACGCAAATGAGTCCATATTGTTGGTAAGGTAACGTTAAACCATGCCGCTACTTCCTGGGTAGTTTGGCTCGGATCGGCTTCCACCATCTCTTTCAATTCATTGTTATTCACCTGGTCTTCCACGTGGTTCGTTCTTCAAATCAAAGTTTCCATCACGAAAGCGTTTAAACCAAAATCGCACGGTGCGTTCATTATCAGTCCCCTCTCCAAACGCAACATTGATATTGCGAGCTGTTTCTGCCGCGTTAGTTCCGCGTCGGAACTCGTATTCAAAAATAACTCGAATTTTCAAAGTATCCATCTTTCTTGTCTAAGCTGAATAAAAAAAACAACTGAAAGTCGATAATCGAATGTTGCACATTTTTTAAAAGAACAACTTCTTATGTACCATGTGAAAAAAGTTTCACTCAAAAATCTCAAACCATGAAGGTTCTATATCAATTCGAAGTACCTATTACAATAAAACGGCAATTTCATACTTTAACCCTATTATTTCAAAAAACCAAAATGCTCTGGAAGTTTAACACTACAAGTGAGTACGATTTCTGGTTTTATTTAAAAACTATGCCTTGTTCACTATAAGAAACATGATCCACAGGGTGTCCCTGAGACAATACGTAGGGATTAAATGAAAATAGACCCCCTGTCAGTAGAATATGACGCAAAATGTACGATTCGCAAAATGTCTTACATTTACTTGTAATGGTTAATTACAATTTATTTTATTTTTATAGATTCGATTTTGTATCGTTTTGCATTGTACAGACGCCAGCACATCAAGCTACTACAATCTGTCAAATTTCTTTAATAGATTTTCAACTTTATGGCTAAAGCATTAGGTTCAAAGTTGCTGATTTTCATTTTTTTTTATTTTAGAATAAATTGTTTTATGTTCAAGTTATAAAGAAAAAATAAATTAGCTTAGAAATAAAATCAGTTTTTTTTTTAAATAGGTATTTACGGTAGTAACACGGGCTATTTATTTTTTCAAAATTAACGGTATTACAACTGGTAGTAAAATTATTGGTAACTAGGGCAACAAAGGATGAAAACAACCTCAATAGAGGGAACTGCTATTTTATTTTCCAGTTTTTTGCTTCTCTGGGTTTTTATTTTCCAACTGACTATAATGCTTGGTTTCTGAGGTATTCTAAGCCAGATTTAATCTATTTTATAATACTATTGGTTGCATCCAACCAGCTCACATACATATATCTTGACATGTTGCATTTCGTGTAGGTCGAATGACGGGTGTATTGTTGCAGAAATTAATATTTTATATATGAAAGGAATGTACCAGCAAAGTACAATTGAATGTACCTTTAATGAAATTCAATGTACCTCCATGAAACAAGAACAATTATAATAATAAAGTGAGCCGCAGTCCTGACAGTCAGAATGACGGGTGGATACTGATAATTAATGTAATAGATATTTTATGGTTACCTAATATTTACCAGAGGAATGTACCTACACTGTACCTTACAAAAATATAATCTGAAATTACAATGCGACGAGTAAGTAACGAGAAAACCAAAAAAACAAATTTTGACGCCTAACATTTTTTCATAGCAATATCGCACCTCCGCTCAAATAGTGTCGTAAGTCAAAGACAAAAAGACTTGGAGAGAGGTTAAGAAAACAAATTTTGACGCCTACAATTTTTTTGTATGTACGTAGTAGTACAGGTGACAAATGACCTCACCAACTGGCTGTCATGTCTCCCGGCTATAGCGCGTAGAATGCTGCTGGGGCTGCCACGGAGTCTTTTTAGCACAGTCTTTTCGTTTCAGAAAACTTCAAAATCAAATTTTAAACACCTTTTTCTATAAAGTTTGATTTTTTGACTTACGACACTATTTGAGCGGAGGTGCGATATTGCTATGAAAAAATGTTAGGCATCAAAAAATGTCATGCTCCGCAGCTGAACCACTTTGACTATATTATGTAAAAATTACAGAATACAATTTTGATAATGTCTATATTTTTGTAGCTTAATATCAAAAATTGTATATTGTTAGTTTCTTGGAAAATATCAATTCAAAGTGGTCATGCTACAGAGCATTCTCTCCAGCAGAACCACTTTATACAGTTATTTCACGCTGATTATGCACAGGTCATAATATAAACAAATGTATATTTATTGTGAATCAAGATAATTTCTACAATTTTAGATAAATACTTACTGATTTTTAGTAACATGTACATGTTTTATCAGAATGCGCCTGCCATAAATTTCTTAGCAAATAAAAAGAATAATAGATACATACATAATATATATATTTCTTTACGAGAAATAAGTTAATAAATTATATAATATATATAAGTATATCAAGATAACATCTACAATTAATTTATAATTATGAATTAATTTTTATTTTCGATACTTTTATACTTGCACACAGACTGGCGTAACAATAATTATGAGGTTAAGAAAATATCTTTAATAGAGTTAATTAAACCAAAAGTCGACAAGAAAAATGTGCAAATATTATTAAATTGAAATAAAAGTCACGCTAATATGGATCACGTAGTTGTCCAGAATACATGTACTTTCGATGCTGCGGCCCACGCATTCGCAGTCTGACAGTCAGCGCCTACAAGGAACACAGGAGTGTTCATGAATTATTGGAAGAATAGATATTTTATATCTATTACATTAATATTATCAGTATTCACCCGTCATTCTGACTGTCGGGACGGCTCACTTTATAATTGTAATTGTTCTTGTTACATTCAAGTACATTGCTGATATATTCCTTTCATATATAACATATTCATTTCTGCAACAATACACCCATCACACTGCATTTCTTAACATTATTTGATTAATTTTGTAATAGATAACTTTTCATATTAATAGCCATGTTGACATCGACTTTAGAAAGCTGGCATAAGTCAAGGCAGTTAATAGATTTGTATTGTCATTGTAAAACATTTTAATTTTGTTGGATAAAAACAAGCATGTAGTTCCACGACAACATGTTTGTTTGGATCAACCATTTTTCAGATCATTTAAAGTACATACATCTTTTATGGGGTACCTACTATTTTAAATGTTACAACAAGATATATACTGCAAATAAATGAAAGAAAATTTTAAACTCGAATTAAAATTACACTTTGTAAACACGAATATTACAAACCAGAGGACTATATGCTAGATAAGAAAGCTTGGAAACATGCTGGTCCTACTCCATAGCTGGTTGCTAATATAATTGTCTAATTTATAATCTTTATCTTATCTTTCTGGGATTATTTTAACTCACACACTAACTAAACACACACTCATTAAAATTTTAGGAAAATCAACTACTTATACAATATTTGTTAATTTGTGAGCACCATGTATCCATTACATAGTTAATTTACCTGTCATTGCTTTATTTTTAATATTTTTTACTTAAAATTCTTCTAATTAATTTTTACCTATAATTCTCATATGTATACAAAATATTGTAAAACATTTCAAAAGAGTTAACGATGGAGTTTCTTGCCCATTCTTCTCCATATGAAGCTACCTTTTGGAAAGGGCGACTAGAATCAATTATTCAAATTTTGGCATTCGAAAGTGCCTTTTATAAAATAAAGGAAAAAAAAGATTGGAGTTATTTTTAATGTAGTTTGGGGTAGCGTTTCTGTATTCAGTTTTAAGGTATGGGTACCAATGTTATTACAGATATATTAGACGTTTCAACTTTGTGTCTGGAATGGCAAACCATCTGCGATGCCTCTGGTATTGCAGATATCCATGGGTGGGCCTTCGCCAACTTGTTCGTCAGTCAATAAGAAAACAAGACACAGATTATCATTTAATAGTTATTCATCATCTTTCACCACATAAATATGAATGTTCACTCACACTCATTTACATGTAGAAGTATCTTTGAGTAATATATATGTTTTAAATGTTCAGTGTTCTTTTTCAATAGAACAATGAGACTAAAAAGGTTTTGTTGCTCTAGTATCACTATGAAGGAAGTGAAGGGTTTTCTGCCGAAGATAAACTGCAAGATATCAACGAATAAGCTGAGAGATTTGTTTCAAGAAGTGGACACTGACAAGCGAGGAGAAATAGGCTTTGATGACTTCTCTTGTCTGTACCAGAAACTAATCTTTGATGAAAATGTAAGCTACAATTTTTCTATTTTTTATTTATTCAGTCGACCCTTTTGCACTACTACGCGATTCATTTCAATGCTTTGTGCAGAATGTCCACGATATCTTCGACAAGTACTCTCTGTACTGCAAGAACGGATCAACTATCACACTTCGAGAGTTCCAAAGCTTCCTGCGTGTGGAACAACATGATAGGCTGGGGGATGACGAGGCTGTGGCCTCGCAGTTCATCAGGGATTACCTGCGCGATCCACAGAGGGATACTTATGAGCCATATTTTACCTTGCACGAGGTACGAACTTTATTGTTTTAAATAACCTTTTTTTTTTTGGTGGGAAATCATCATATGACTTCTCACGCTCTGGGCGGAGCGGGAGGGCGTGATTTAAATAACCTTTACTTTTGTATTTTTTCAATGATATTAAGGTATGGTTTGCTTGCTGAGTAGTTGCAGTAAGCTACTATCACTTACCTCCAAATATAAGTTACTTAACAAAGCCTAAAGCTGATATTCGACGATGTTTTTTTTTTGTTTCATCCCACGTTCACACGACACTGACAAAATTGCATAGACTTCATCCTTATACTTCTCTTGCAGTTCGTCGAAATGTTGTTCTCAAAACAAAATACTATATGGGATAGTAAAAATGACACCGTGACTCAGGACATGACTAGACCATTGTCTCATTACTGGATATCGTCTTCGCATAATACGTAAGTAATACCTACGTTTCGTTTACGTACATTACTCGCCACTATTTTCAATTCTTATACCTACAAATACAACAACTACGGGATTACTTTTAGGTATCTAACTGGCGATCAGTTCTCGAGCGAGTCCTCTCTGGAAGCCTACGTTCGCTGCCTGAGGGCAGGCTGTCGTTGCATTGAGCTGGACTGCTGGGACGGCCCGGATGGGTCTCCTTTTATCTACCACGGCCACACACTGACCACAAAAATTAAATTCATGGATGTTTTGCGCACAATAAAAGAGCACGCTTTCATTACTTCTGACTATCCTCTGATACTCTCTATTGAGGATAACTGCACATTACCGCAACAACGCCGCATGGCGACTGCTTTCCAAGAAGTTTTCGGGGAAATGCTGCTGGTTCAGCCATTTGATAAAACCGAGACATGTTTACCGTCGCCTGAAAATCTGCGCAGAAAAATCATACTGAAACACAAGAAACTGCCAGATGGAGTTGAGGATAGTTCATTCGCAGTTTTACAAGAAGAAGGCAAGGATCTTGATTTACGTACGTCTATCAAAAACGGGATTCTATTACTTGAGGATCCTGTAGATAAGGATTGGAATCCCCACGCCTTTGTGCTGACGGAGAGTAAACTTTATTACACGGAGCACTACAACTCGCAGACAGAGACAGACGCGGAGAGCGATGGGGAGGCCGAGACTGAGGCGCCTGTGGTGCCTCAGGATGAGTTGCACTTCGGTGAGTGTTGGTTCCATGGCAAGCTCGCGGGGAACCGGCAGGAAGCCGAAGAGCTTCTAAAGAATCACGCACATCTAGGTGACGGTACTTTTCTCGTACGAGAAAGCGTCACCTTTGTGGGCGATTACTGTTTGTCTTTTTGGAGGCAGGGAAAGGTGAACCACTGCCGCATCAAGTTGAAGCAAGAGAGGGGCGTCTTCAAATATTATCTGATTGACACCGTATGCTTTGACAGTCTTTATAGCTTGATTACACATTATAGGCAGCATCCATTGCGGAGTCAGGTGAGGGACCTTTGAATACACTACTTTTCAATGTTTATTAGATCATCTGAATCTTAATAAATTTCACATTATTAATCAGATATTTTATACAATCTAGTTATAACAGAGCATTTTTTATTAGGAATTTCTGATAACTCTGAGGGAACCGGTACCCCAGCCGAACAAACATGAGGACAAGGAGTGGTTCCACCCCTTCTGCACTCGCGTTCAGGCCGAAGAGTTGCTGCGTAAAGCCAACACCGACGGCGCCTTCTTGGTGCGACCCAGCGACAAAGATCACTCTTCATTTGCTATAAGTTTCAGGTAATATGAACCTTCTTTGTAAACCTTTTAACGGTATGCCTGTGGGAAGGCATCGCCGTCGAAGTCGACCGCGGCGAAAGTGGTGTGACGATCTGGACATGTTTGAGCGGCACACGTGGCCAGTGATCGAGTATAATAGAGGTTTGAAAGGAGAAAGGGGAGACCAATGCCCAGCACACACGGCTCACACATTATATTATTGTACCTGTATATTTTTCTGTAAATCTTATTTTCATAAGCATAACAGCATGACTTACAAACTGAACCTTTTTCGGCGATTATAGCTCTATACATCATGTATTTTTGAAACGACTAAGTAAACTTGCTACAAAATCCTTTCCCGATTTCTAGGGCCGCTTTAGGACGTTGCAGGCCATTCATAAGGTTTATGAAGTACAAAGGCGTTGCGAATCACACGTATGTACAATCCGTGTGATTCACAACGCCGCAAAACAGAGCCCAGCCGATAGTTCGTGTGTATGTACTACATACACACGAACTATCGGCCGGGCTCTGTACAATCACTGCAATCAAATATTTTGCGTTCCGGCCCCCTCGGCGGCAATCAAGTAGCTAGAACAAATAGGAAAATTGATATGATTGAATTGAAAAATGCGTTTAAATTGCTGTTATCTAGTGCATCTATCATGTTATTTATTTGATTATCTCGGCCCTCGTAGACATAACTGCATACTTGCGTCAGTTGCTACCGAGGGGGCTCGCGTGTTTGTGCAACTTACGCGCGTTCTGACAAGTAAAGGGCAAGTCTACAAATAAGTATATATAGCTAGAAGATTTAGAGTGAATAGTTACGATTAATTATAGTTTTGCTGCAAGATATAGAGAATTTTATTCGGCGAAATCTAATTCTACGTTGCGTCAAAAAAATCCGTTGTTTGATATGAATAATGTATAGAAGCACTATTTGCTTTATATTTTAGTAACCTTATAAAATCGTAAAAGAAAAAAACCATAAACTCGAAGTTTACAAAAGAGTTTTTAGTTATCGACTTGGCTATGTCGAGTTTTGCGATCACTATTCCAATTCCATAAATAACCGGAGGGTGATGATTCTCGACATGGTAACTGTTCTCATTGCATGTTGCACCTACTGATCTAAAGGTTACCGATATTTACCGTAATGTTGCATCTTTCCCATATCATATGTCCATTAGCCATGTGATCTGACTGTTGACGCGTACAGTCGCGAAAATGTTTACCACCCAATTGTCGATTTTGGTGCAAGCAACGTATTTGACGTCGATCAGGATAACTGATTTCTTAATTTCATTTTTACTAGCTGACCCGAGTGACGTTGTACTGTCCAAATTTCAATAGTTCATATAAAAAGGACGTTTAGCTTTTCCCGATTTTGAAGATTTTCCGGGAAACTATTCAAGATTTTCTTTCTCCAAAAACCGAATTCGGGCTATTACGAACATTTTAAAACAAAAAATAGTCTAAACGGTCCATCCGTTCTTAAGGGCCTTACTCTCGTTTAGTACCGTAACACGGTCACTTTATGAAGAATATTTCTCATTAACGACTTGATTAGAAGATCTGAAAAAAATATATTGTTGGTATAGGTTCATGTACAACATTTCTGAAACAGGATTTTTTCGTATGGCTAATACTTTTACCTTAAAAATTTTTTTAGCAAAACGCAATTTTTTCCTAATATTCCATATTACTTCTAAACGGCTTTGATGTTTGCAAATATTTTTACACTGAAAAATTTATGGTTAGAGGTACTATAGAAATGAAACAGCTTATGTAAATCAATCAACATTTGCAAAGAAAATTTCCCCACTTTGAGATTGAGCTTCAGAGGTGCTCTGCGCGGGCGCGGGCGGCAGTCGTGCATTAGCACTGAGACGGGAGGGCTGTGTCGCTCGCTGCTCCGCTCCGGCTATCGACCGACTACGCGCGTTTGCATGTGTTAGTGCAAATATTTACGAACGAATTGTATCAGTGTGCGTTTATTGACTAGCTCGCTGCAGATGGCCCATTTCTATTGTGCGCGTCAGGACGCTTACGATAGTATACAAGTAGTAAGGCTTATCTAACTAATATTAAAATGAGGAAATATTGAATTTGATCAAAATAAAAGTCCAAGATGGCGGCTGCGAAAATTTTCAAGTTTTTCATCATGGGTGTCGTTTTCATACTTTTCGAGGGTGATAAAGCCGATAGTGAGGTCAAAATAAAAATCCATAATTGCGGCTGAAAAAAATTTCAAATATTTCATCATGGGTGTCGTTTTCATACTTTTCGAGGGTGATAAAGCCGATAGTGAGGTCAAAATAAAAATCCAAAATGGCGGCTGCAAAAAATTTCAAATATTTCATCATGGGTGTCGTTTTCATACTTTTCGAGGGTGATAAAGCCGATAGTGAGGTCAAAATAAAAATCGAATAGTCCGGGAGCCGAGTAGGCCGTCTTGCGACTGCCTACTGCCGCGCGTATTTGTATGAAGATTTTGTTTTTTGTTAGGTATGATAATTTAGTGAGTTGCATAGTTGGGCACACACACTAAAATGTAACTAACAGGCCTATGGTGATTTATCGAGGTAGGCACTGCTTATATGCCTTTATGCAATACACGCCACTGACTGATATACTCTGAGTATTCGCGCGCGGCTGTTACGCACGAACGCGGAAGGTTTATCTACTGAGCGGCCGTAGGTGATTATTTCAAGGTCACTAACGAGACATGATACTGTTACTTTACTATACTATAACAGTGGTAACAGTTTTCGTAGTTCAACTGTTACTTTTGACGTACGATTAATAGTAAAAAAATCTTTTTACATGAAAAACACTTCAAAGTGAAAAATGACTTCGTCGATGTCTGATGACTGAAGTCGATGTCTTTGGTTTTGAATTTACGGTTTTTGCTACAGACTTCCGTAATAAAGTTATTTTTCATTTTGTAGTTTTTTTATGGAAGTCGGTTATTTTTTTTTTGGAAAAAATAATTATTTTGCACATTTTAGTTGTGGCACCTACCGGTCACAAATTAGAATACCACTACCTGCTATGTAAATAACAATGACAGGAAGAAAGTTGATTATAACATCATCCGATTGGCTACGGAATCCTAAAAATGCCATTTAGGTACAGTGCTAGTTAGGTAGGTTTATTACTGATTTATAATAATTCAAATTGATGAAACAAGTTCTCATTTGTATAAAATCTCATTTTTATGTAAGTCCTCCTAAGTAGACCTACAGTCTATGCAAATAAAATGTTATTCCATTCCTAAGAAAATACTCGATATCATTTTTAAAGTTTTACCCCCGTCGGGAACTAAGTTCGTTCTCACGTATGATTTTAAACAAAATCAAAAAAATGAAAAAATTCTAATAAATAATGTCCAGTAAAAACATAAAATATACGTAACATAAGTATCAATCTATACAAAATATATCAGCCTTGCCTCCGCCATTCCCTTCTGGAATCGTAGGCAAAAATGGCGACCTGCGTGCGGCATGTCTGCGTCTCCGCATATTCTTTGATCGTCGTTTTAGTGCAGCGCGCCACCGCGCGCGTTTTACGTATTCGGGGGTAGAGCGTTTAGCTCTGCCCACATGCACAAGGTCAGCGAGCCCTATATACACCTTAAGTGATGCGCTAACCAACGAACAGCATTTCATTTTTATTTATGTATATTACAATTTTCAATATAAATACAAACTACCTCCACTGGCCGCGCCGCGCTACTAGTACTACCTTATTTAGTTTCCAACGTCTTTCGTAATTCCTATTGCAATAATTTAATTAGAAACTTTTCCAACGATATTATTAATTATTTTTCCAATAATTTAATTAGAACATTTTCCAGCGATATTATTAATTCTTTTTCATTTAATTAGTAGATACGTTTTTCCATTATATCATTGCAGGCTGTAGCCTAAGTTTCTGAATAATAAAATATAATTCTGGAATAACTTTCGCCTTCCAATGAAACGTATTTTTGCGTAATTTACGTTGTTTAGCTGACAATTTTTTCGAACATATGAAGCAATGGATTAACAATATCCTTCAAAATGATTCAGGTTGTGAATGATAGTGTGTTACGCAATTAGGGACTAACCACACTTATTCAGCCCTGTTTAGCTTTTGTCCATAGAAAACAACGATTTTGTATAGAATGCGTACGCATCCGTTCAGCTTTACGGATGCGTACGCATTTCATACGAAATCCATCCAAATCCATATTTATATTATAAATGCGAAAGTAACTCTGTCTGTGTTACCTTCTCACTTCTAATGAACTGAAACCGATCGTTATGAAACTTGACCGATAGTAAGCCTGGGAGATGCGAGCTTTAGGAAATAAGTTCATGTAGCAAAAGATGTTACGGGTTTGGTTTCCGCACTTAGTCCTTCAAGTAGACCATTGTGCGTGGGCCATGGCGGCCGTCGGTGGTTATTCTAACCAGCCCACCTCCCTCCAGAAGCTTATTAAGTCTCCTGGTCTGTTGAGAACATCTGTGTAAGATTTGTGTGTTCCGAGGGTTTCCGACCTAATCGGGGTGACGCCTGTGCACTCAAAGAGCACATGCGCGACGGTCTCATCAGCCTCCATGCAAGCCCTGCACAGGGGGCTGTCCGTTATGCCTATCGTGTGGAAGTGTTTGTTTAGTGAGCAGTGTCCCGTGATGGTCCCCGCAATCAGGCGCAGGCCTTTCCTGTCCAGGAGTAGTAATCTTTTCGTTAGCTTGCCATCTAATGATGGCATGGCTTCTTTGGACTGCCTGCAGCCCGGTGACGAGGACCACCAGTTCTCTGCTTGTGTGTGGGTGTGCTTCTGTAGCCACCTGCGTAATTGATTGAAGGGGATGGGCATGACTGGTTCCGGTCCATAGACTGACGTGCTGGATGCCCTTCTGGCCAGCTCGTCAGCCGCGTCGTTACCTAGTGATCCACTGTGTCCTTTTATCCATTGTAGTGTCACTGTGTTGCGGTTCGATACAGTTACCTGTTCAAGCGCCTTGTGACATTCTAGTATTAGATTTGATGTAATGCATCCCTTCTTTAGGGATTGGAGGACTGAGGCGCTGTCAGAGAGTATACGAACATGAATGTCTGTAACTCCCCTGGCTGCTATGGCATGGGCCGCTTGTATTATACCCACACACTCTGCTTGGTAGACCGTGTTGAGCATTCCTAGCGGGCTGGATATGTTTATGTTAAGGTGTGAGAAAACTCCGACTCCAGTTCCGCAGTCGGTCTTTGATCCGCCAGTGTAAACTCTCAGCTCCTTCGGGCCTGAGTGGTCGCACTGCTCCTCTTTGAGCACTATATTGTAGTGCTTTTGAAAGCAGTATTGCTTATGGGCTGTGTCGCAGGGTGATGCCATCATTGGCTGCCGTTTGATCGCCTCGTCCTTTAAGCGTATGTGCTTGATCCTCGAGTCATTGCTTAGGGTTCCTGATATATGGAGTCTGAAGGCAGACAGGGCCGCCTCCTCCCGCACGATAAGGTGTAGGGGGGGCAGCTCAAGCATAGCCTGTAGGGCAGCGGTGGGTGCAATTCTCATGCAGCTAGTGATTGCCACGCAAGCAAATCGCTGTAGCTTTTCGAGATCTCTTTGGGCTGTGCTCAGGTCTGTTCTGGGCCCCCAGACTAGTGAGCCGTATGTGATAATTGGTCGGATAACTGTGGTGTAAAGCCAGTAGGTGACCTTGGGGCTAATCCCCCAGTTTTTCCCAAGCATTTTCTTGCATTGCCACAGGGATATGCTGGCCTTTGTGGTGATGTAGTTGGTGTGTTTTGCCCAGTTCAGCTGTTTGTCCAAAAAGATGCCCAGGTATTTGGTTTCAGTTGATAGGCTTAGGGTAGTGTCAAAGAATCGTGGAAGTTTTAGTGTAGGAAGTTTCCTCTTTTTTGTAAAGAGGATCAATTCGGTTTTTGTTGGGTTCACTGATAGTTGGTGTGTAGCAAAAGATTATTTCGCTACTAAAAGTGACAGTGTTTCATTGCGAAGTGCCACGTATAGTTGTAAAGGGACTTAACTCGCTAAATAACTAATGCAATTGTTAATCAGCCTTTAATAAAAGGAACTATTTATTAATATTCACGTTTCGTTTTAAGGAATGGTCTTATTGTTATTTTACTGTAATTATTACGTTTTTCAAGCGAAATTTCATATAAACAGCCTTTTTTAAAGCAACTATTACCTATGAATGTTCTTTTATATAATTCGGTAATTATTGTACTAGCTCCGCTAATTAATATTTTACTGTTGTTATTATGTTTCTCAAGCGAAATTTCAAATAAATTTCTTTTGAGTAATGTGTAATCTTTCTTAATTCTGATGACCACTGTCTAATGTCCCATCAAATAATATTACAGGACAGAAAGGGAGATCAAACATTGCCGAATCAAGCTCGAAGGCAGACTGTACACGATCGGCACAGTTCGTTTCGAGAGCCTGGTGGAGCTGGTCAGCTACTACGAGAAGAATCCCTTGTACAAGAAGGTTAAACTGTGGTTCCCCATCAGCGAAGACATTGTGAGGCGTATCATTGCTGTAAGTATTCCCTTGGAAAAGTCTTTATTATTGTTTGGGCTTGAGAAGGGCCGTTGGTCATGGCTCTGCAACACTGCCCAACCAATTTTGAAGGTGGGCCATAATTTTGACTCTGTGCCAACTGGCGGGCCATCTAGTAAATAAAACTTGCCTAGTTATAGTAAATACCTAGCTATTAAATTAATCAAAACTTTTAGTTACTCGTCGCTTCTATAAAAAAAACTTCACTAATACCTTCGAAGAGGTTTTTATGCAAACAACTGGTCAATATTTGGCGACAAATCTGGGGTCTATAATAAAATCAAGTCTGAAAATGTTTTATTGTTTGGTAATTGATCATGGGTTCATTAGAAGAAAAATATTTAAAAATAATAATTTTTTGATTAGGTATTTGATGATTTTTATTATATATTCAGGAACCGGATGACAACTCAGTGTATGGGACTCCTGGTTACATGGACCCAACGGCCTTCACTTCCAAGGTACGATGCTTACAGAATTACAAAACTATACTTTGGGGGACTTGTAACTTGTAATTTAACTGCCACTCATACTGCTCACCCCTTTTCCTTAGCAGAAACTATAGAGGACGTCGTATAACGATCCCATAATAATCCTTTTTCTTCATTCACTACCGTATATGCAATTCTGTGAATTTTGTAATATCTACATGGTATAATCATAATATTTTTTAAATATGTAACTAAGTATTTACCGTCTGTTCGTCTGAACTGATTTTGGCAAACGAGATACTCAATCAGTCATCCAAATCTCTGAAATATCAATGGGCAACAAAAAAATGGTCTACTCAATATATTGTTGCTCATTCCGTTACTGTATTTATTTATTTATTTAATCATTTATGCACACACATATAAACAGACAAGAAGAAAGGAACAGAGAAATACGTACAAAGGTGATGCTTATTTTGGTGGTGCTGTATTTTGGAAACTATTTTATTTAGGGCTGATTTTACCAAAGAAATTTTTTTTCCCTGCAATAAAATTGACATTTGACAGTTCTAATATGGAAAAGCTGTCAAAAATTCAAAATATATTCTCAGGATAAGACTAGGATATTCTAGGTATTAGAGTTTGGTGAAATTCGCCCTTAGAGTGGTTAAGTATAATACACTACTCAACAAAGTCTTCGGGAACAAGCCAACTATATCAACTTATTTAAGAAAACTCTTTAGAAAAAGTATTGGCCACAAAAGATGTAAATGTTGGTAACCTGCATTAAATATAGCCTCTAAATTTAAAAAAAAATTACCTAAAAGCTAAATCATTTTGGAGGAGGGAAAACTTTACTTGGTCGCAGCGTACATTTTGAAAAGTAATAAGAGATTACTGTCCATAATCGGTTTTTAGGACCGAGCCCTAAAAAAACGGAAAGCCCTCGAAAGCACAAATTACAGAATTCTATATAGGATGACTTCGTTGTCGGTCTGTCTGTCTGTCAAGACCCTTTTTCTCAAGAACGCGCGGAAGTATCAAGTTGAAATGAATATCGAATACGTAGCTCTACGGTCCCCCGCAGCTCTAAAAATATCAAACTTCTAAGAAAATATGACTATTGATGCAAAATATTTTGATACTTGCTATTAAATCAAAACCTACAGGGTACTTCCCATTGACCTAGAATCGTGAATTTGTCAAGAAGCCAGGTCACACAGGGTAAAGGAAAAAGTCCGAAATCTTTATTTTATAGCTTTATCACAGATAAAAAAAAATGCGATTACAAACTTACATTTGCTGAAATCATTTCGCTGTTTTCATGTAACTTATGTAACTCTGGAGCGTTTAGTATTTTTTTAATCTACAAAAAAGTGAAAGTATTTCTTTGTTTTTCTCCCATTTTAGATTTTTATAGTAATTTTCTCACTAGCAACCCTATTAGTCAAACAATTAAAATCTGTATTAAATTATGATTCTATTGATATAAAATATGTTGCTTAAAAGTGTTAAAATAAAAATAATTACTATGACTTTGTTGAGCAGTGTTTAATAATTTAAAAAATAATAATATTATGTAACCTGTAGGTTACATAATAAACAGGTAACTTTTCATTACTAATCAAAATATCGCATCACAATGTAGAACAGCACTGAACTTAGGGCAACCTACCTACTTTTTTGATGAAATGGCATGAGTCACGCTTTAATACCCAAAGGAGTAGTGGCTTTATACATGGTTAATGTTCAGATACGTTAAGATAGTATCTGAACACCGCACTATATCGATCCCTGCCTTCTCTTTAATATATTGAATGCCTTGAGATTCACCGTTTTAATCTCCCGCTTGCAATTTCTCTATATTTCTATGTAACTATTAAAAGAGAAAAGAATCAGAATGATAGATTAGCATATTCCAACGTCTGGTACTTATTGAGAAATAGTAATTGCTAGGAAATGAGGATTAAAATACTGTCTAAAGTTTACAATTGGAAACATTACCATAACATACTTGGTGTTTGGCGAACTGCGCTGTAATTGCATAACATACTTAGAATCGCAATGCAATGCAATTCATTTTGACAGTTCAACGATATTATTACCTTATTTACATTGCTGGGCAGACAAATCTTACAAACATAGAAGGAATTAATCATGAATTTACTTCAAGTTTTCGCATTGTTATAGAAAGTGTGTTACGCATTGGGGGGGGGGGGGGGGGAGGGGGGGCTTCTTTAGCACTTCGAGTTGCTTAATATTTTTTTATAATAAATGTTTCTTAAAGAAAACAACTGGCTTTTTGTGTGAAACTTTATAATACTCTGCATGATAATAAACTATACTTTTCCTTCTTGGTGTTTACTCTATGCTTGATTTTTCCTTACATAGATTCAGGAGATGGGAAGGATTGTGGATCGGTGAACAGGTTATTAACCCGTGCGTGTACGTTTTTAGTTGATCTGTAGTTAATATGTAATTATGTTTCATTATTTGCATTATTTATGTGAAACATCTGTTGGCGCGCCTTGGGGTTAAGACCGACTCATATGCTGTGACGGCAAACGTCATGATGCTCTCATAACCTACGGTTTCTTAGAAGAGCTTTTCCGTTATATTTATAACGTACGTCATGAAAATCGGCATTTTCACCAGTTTTTAACATCAAGGTGTAAAAACAGGTCTGTATTTGGACATCACTGCTCTTCTAGGGAACCATAGCTTTATGCCGTCATGGTTCCTCGCCGCCGCCCCTCTGTTCCATGTTTGAAATCTGCTTATTTATGATCTACATATTTTAGTAGAAGTTTAGAAGTACACTACATAATTTTGAACAAATATACATATTATGCACTCAGTTGTTGTTACTTAGACATTTTGTTCATCTGTTTGCTATTCGGAAACTTCTTTTTGGTTGGTTGGTAGCATTTACAGAGATGTACAAGACACCTCAATAAAAGTATCTGGAATACAAGATACCTTTAAGTAATGTATTTGAAATACCAGATACAAAATACGCATTTGCATTTGCTAAATACTTTTAAGATATAAAATACTTTTTGAAAGAAAATATAGGTAAGTACATTATCAAATTTTGCTTGCTTGTTTAATTAATTATGAACAGTGATCAAGTGATTAATCGCGAAACAGAAAATATTATATTTTTAAGGTTTTATTTGAGTAAGACCAGTTCTTCAATCATTTTGTCACTCATTTTTCTTCAATAAGGTCTCATTATCATCCTCCCAAAAGAAAAGTCGCTCCAAAGGGGCGGAACTCGACAAACATGTGTTATATTTTATTTTAATATAAAAAAATAAACGCTTTAGACTGATGTATGCAACATATAATAAAAGTATTTTATCAAACTTAATATTTACAAAATACTAAAGATACCAAAAGAATGTATCTAAATACAAAGGACAAAATTAATTTTTTTAATAGTAGTTCAGATTTAATATAAAAATACGTATTTTGTATTATAATAATATTAATATCTGTATTTCAAATACTTGTAAGTATCTAAGTTAAGTCACATCTCTGAGAATTTTGATTAGTTATATTGATGATGCTGGAGTGTTTTTTAAATCGATGCCTCTAATAAAGACAAAACTTGTAATTCAAATTGTATGATCTCGGCAGGTGACCGTAAAGGCACTGTATGACTACCGCGCGCGGCAGGATGACGAGCTGTCGTTCTGCAAACAAGCAATTATCACTAACGTGGACAAGCCCGACGAAGGATGGTGGCGCGGCGACTACGGCGGAAAGAAACACCACTGGTTCCCAGCTAACTACGTCCAGGAAATTGAGGTTCCGCATATATCTGACGTCCCTGTTAGTATGCTTGTTTTTTTTTTTTCCACTATCTCAACTGGAGGTGATGAAGCACGCTTGTGTAGCTTATTTACTTATTAGTAACTTATTTACTTGCGACTTGACAAAGATACGTTCAAGTGTTTAACCGATAAGCTATGTCTCGGATAGATTGGGAACAGTTGATTCGGTAAAGATTCACATTCATCAAGTTTCAGTTTAATTTTGATAGATTATTTTTATTACTTAGGTAGTAGATTATTTTTGTGTTGCTATCTTTTATAATAACTGTTTTATTATGAGGTCATCTTTTACATTATTGTAATTTTTTTTCTTCTGTGTATTTTTCTTTCTTGGAATAATGGTTGAAAATAATACTGTTGTTTTTGTCACAGGGCCTCGAGAATGAATCCGCAGCTTTGGGCGCATTGCAGAAGGGCTGTATTGACGTGTTGGGCGCTGTAGTGGAACTCGTGGTGGGAGAGGAGGGCGGCGCGGCCCGCTGGCTCGTGCGCATACAGAGCCCCACCATGTGTCAGACCTTCGACATGGCCGCGCCCACCCGCGAAATCGCACTCGAATGGCTCTCCGCCATCAAAGAAGCGGCCTACAGCGCCAGCGCCCGCTCCTTGCAACACAGAAAAATGGAACGCACATGGAGAATCGCCAAAGAAATGTCAGACTTAATAGTCTACTGCCGCTCCGTCACCTTCAACCAAGAACGGATCCGGAACAAGGGCTTCATATACAACGAGATGTCGTCCTTCCCCGAAACTAAAGGTGAGAGGCTGATGTGCCAACAAGAGACTCCCTTCTTCATGAAGTACCACACTAAGCAACTGAGTCGCATCTACCCAAAGGGGCAGAGGATCGATTCGTCCAACTACAACCCGGTTCCTTTCTGGAACGCTGGCTCGCAGATGGTTGCCCTCAACTACCAGACTGCGGATAAGCCAATGCAGATTAACGTGGGAAAGTTCAAGGAAAATGGCAGATGTGGCTACGTGTTGAAGCCCCACTATATGTTCGACGAGGCATACAATCCATATGTTAAGAAGAGCGTCGAGAAGAAAGTGAAGCCGATGATAGTGATGTTGCGCTTGATCGGGGCCCGGCACCTCATCAAGATGGGCCGCGGGACCGCCAGCCCGTCGGTGGAAGTCGAGATTATTGGAGCTGATTATGACAGTGGCACAAAGCTCGTCACTAAGACTGTTGGTGAGTTCCAAAATGATTTATTATTTTTTTCTTTCTATTTAACCATTTGTTAACAAATTTTACAACAATTTATTAAATGTTTCAGCTGACAACGGACTAAATCCGGTCTGGAATGACATTTGCGAATTTGAGCTAGCGTGCCCAGACCTGGCTCTCATCCGCTTCCTGGTCCAAGATGAAGACATGTTCGGAGACAGGAACTTCATCGGCCAAGCCGTGTTCCCGCTCACTTGCCTGCGCTCCGGCTACAGAAGCGTGCCACTGACTAATGGGCACTCTGAGGAACTGGAGCTGTCATCGCTGATGGTTCATATATCCTTCATCAACAGCAAATAGATCAACTAGTAAAATAACTACTAACCTAACCAAAAACTGCATGAGGAAGACGTATTAGAGAAACAAAATCAAATTTGTTTTTCTTCTATCTACATTATATTTAAAAAATCAAATTCTTATTATATCTAACATTATTATATACTTGCTCGAATGTTGAATGATCTGTTACAGCTATAATATGTACTTTTAGCAGTCAAGGTTTTAGAAGACCTTGCTTATGTCGTCAAATATTTATGGTAAATAATTTCGAAATGTCAACTTGTTTGTTAGGGGGGGGAGCATATGTAGGCAGCTACTAACCCCTTGATAAATATAAAGAAAATTGGTGTGATATGATGGTGCTTGAAGATACAGGACTGGATGGAGGTTATTCGGAAGGTGTTAACCTTCCTACCGAATCATTATGAATGTTAGATTGAGAAGTCGTGCTTTTTATTGCATGTTTTAGTTTAATCCCAATGATCAATAATTTAACAATTCTTGTACTGCGTAGGAAAGTTCACGCCCGTAACTGGTTTAGTATTGTAAAGTGAGGCCTAAGAGAAATGAGAGTGAATGCAAACATGACCCTTATAAGTCATTTGATCCTGATATTAAGTTTAACCATTCAAACTATGTATATGTACTAACTTCGGCCTAAAAGCCCAAACACATTTAAACTAGTCTCAATTCCCCAATTTGTACACAAATGTCAAGCAGCCTTTCGATTCCAAGGGTCATGTGCATGTCATGGCATGTATTCAGGGAAACTAAAGAATGCATAATATGAGCTTACTAAGACTGATATTCTAGTAAGTAAACTGGAAACAACATTATAAACTATGAAGTGGTAGGCAGCAAAATTTACATAAGAGTAATTAAATGAAATGACAAATTTTATTCCCAAGATTGGAATTAAAACTGTTATTATGAATGAATGCTAACAATATTTTTTTTAATGTCCAGAGAAATCGATTTTTGTCGCAACTTGGCAAGTAAGCATCGATTTCTTCTCTAGATCAACATAAATGTTTCTTAACATTTTTGACATTATATTAATCACATACATATATAGCAGATATTAACTTTTTATCAATATATCAGCATAATATATGTTACAGGTTAATCACCTGCTGTTATAACATATTACTCTACGTAATTTTTTATAGTATTTAAGAGTATAAATTAGTTATAAAAAGATTAGAAACCGCAGTATACACACAATTTTGTGACAATTGATTCTTATTGTATCATAGTAAGTATACTATGTACTAAGAAAAGATTCCCGATTTTGTAACAGTTTGTAACGAGAGTGTTATATCAAAAAATAAATATATTCTTGTATAAAAATATATAAATGTAATTATCTAATCGGGAACAGGGTTTTAACTGCCGGTGATTAGGTATCCAGGAACATAATCCAACTTCACAATAAGTGCTGTAAATACAAAAACAAATGCAGTAAGATTCAGTGTGGCCAAAATGTGTCGGTAGTTCGTTGGGTTAGTTAAATTCAGGTTGCCAAAATTCAATATCAATAATAATTTATATATGTACATTTTTGTACACAGAGGGAAGAAATTAAAAACGTCAGCATCGCACTGGGAAATGTACCCAAGAAGCTAGCAGTTTACCCACAACATAACACAGCACTGCAGTTTTTCAAGTGTCTTCCCTATTACGATTGATTCGATACAGCCCTGTGACATATCCATTGGCTTTGGGTACGGAACCCTAAGAATGTGAGACAATTCAAATTTCGCACAATTTTTATAATTAGTCAATAATTAAAGAAATAATAATTCAATCATTAATCAGTTATCAGTACACACTCACGTTACAGGCTTATTTAAAATATTTATATATTATTATAATAAATTTAAGTGTAAGTAGAATCGTAGCTGTCTCTGCTTTCTGTGGTTTCTCCCTTTTCCCATAAGAAAAGGCGCTAGTTTATGTATGTAGAATAATGTCATCAATGATAATCTAAATAAAAATTACAGACTAATTAATAAGAATATACATTCACTTTGCATTTACTTTAAGTTTATGCTGGCTAAATATATACATACTTATTTTATGCATTTACACAATTTTATGACATAACATCATCCCGAAGGGGGATATGCAGAGGTGAACAGTACACCTCATTTCACCAGTTGTTCAAGTCCTTAAACGTAAAGGCCCCAAGGTATTTATAGTTTTAATGAAATCATATTGCATATTTATTTTATCATGAATTAATAATATTGATTATGAAAAACTATTATTAATCCAGTGCTATTTTATTAGTCTGTTGTTTTTAACATAATTATCAATTAATATATTAAAATCTTTTTAAAATCTTGATGTCTTGTAGTTTCTAATGCTAATGTAACAAAAGGAAATTTAAAGTATCTTAAAAATCTTTATTATTATCAAGACCTGTTGTAATATTACTATGCAGACTACATATTATTGAGTACTACGATCGTAATATTAAAAATATGTGGTTACATAATAATAAGATTATTTATTATTAAGTGTGGTCAGCCTATACATGGGCAGTTTCAAAGATTCTTAGCTGATAGTTTCAAGCTGCGATTGCATAGACTAAAATCTTATATGTATTAATTGACAACTCGAAACCGATTCAGACTCAGACATTCTTCTTCAGTCACTATGTACCGTTCAGTTATTTTACCTCTGACAGCAGCAACCTTATTTTGGCGAGAATAAAGCCCGGTATTCATTAGGCAACATTTGTTAATAAACAGTGTTTCACTATATTTCATCATCTCTGAAAACAGTTTATAAACAAAGGATATGAAACATTGTTTCTCAAACATGTTGCCGTGTTTCCCACTTCGAGCGGAGAGCAAGACGAAACATCCAGTTTACAAGCAAAAATCGATAGGTGTGGACGTGTGTTGCGCGAGTTTATAAACAGCACAGAGCATCACTACCTCCTCGGGCGACATCCTAGCAACAACTGACACGTGTGGACTGCCAAGTTTCAGAAACAGTGTTTACGGTAAACTTGTTAATAAACACGTCATAAACAGTTTATTAACAAATGTAGTTTAATGAATACCCGGCTAGATCACAATGATTTTGATACACTTGTCAGTGAAGCAACCTTATTAGAATGAGAATAGAGATCACTGTGATTTTGATAGTAATGCAAAATCAGAGGTGAAAGGACTACATCACAGAGCGTCAGCAGCATGGCAAGCAGCGATCCAAACACTTGCAAAATATATATATAGTGTCTGCTCGAGGCGATTTGTGTACAGTAATCAACTGCTCGAGCTGCCCTTGTATGACCACCCTTATGCTTTCTGTTTAGTGTTTTTTGCATTGTTCAAAGATTTTGTGGAAATATTAAATAAATGATAAGTATTTGGAAATCTTTTATCTGCACACTTACTATTGACCGAAACTGCTGTGCCGCGCCTTAGGAATGCGCGGCGAGGTGGGGGTGGGTCACTGGGCGTTGACGGCGGACTGACCGCGGTGCTGCCTGCACTGCCCCCTCACCGTCTCGCCGCGCTCATACTTATAGCACGGTACAGCAGCCTCGGTCAAACTACAATTCTAAATAATCGGTCCTCTGCAGTCTGCGCTGACCTTTAGAGTTTTAATGGGTATAAAAACTGCCACTTGCTCACTTCTGATGTCACTATTATCCAGCTAAAAATGTCACAGCTAATACATTTTTCGTAAACAAGTGACTTATTTTACACAGTTAGTTAATATGCCCCGTTGCGCAGCTGTTGACTAAAAATACAGGAACCTATGTATTTGGCAAAGATGTTAAAATACGAAAACTGGGAGAAAGCTCTCCGAAAAAAAAGAATGGCAAACAGTGCTGCCACCTACGACGAGCTTTCTTTTTTAACCCCTTCCGTAGGTTTATTTTTATATTATCTGTTTCGGTTGGTTGAGTCTGTGGCATAGTGCATAGGTAGTTCACTTCAGTTCACTCACGCGAAGCTATTTACTTACCTTCCCGTAGGCCGTACCGCTGATGAGGTTTTTGTAATTTCTGATACTGGATTAGTTTTATTTTGTCTAAGTACAACATGTTTAACTAGATTTTAATCGAATTTTACTATAGTTAATAGAACAATAGCTGTTCCATAAAAGCAATTTTCTAATAAAAATGTCATATGTTTCTGAAACACTTCAATGGCCGTACTGTCTGTCCGAGTGTCAATAATAAGTGTTTTGCTGTTCCGGAACTGTAGATTGATATGTTTTTATCAAGGAATGTGATAATGAATACTTTTCAATGGCGCAAATGGTTTCTTTTTTTGATTTTCACTGTGTACCGGAGGTTAGACACCGTCGATGGTGAGTGGTTTTCATCACTTGTCCATTTGCATACGATTTTATATTACCTAAACACAAATACAATTTATTCTGTTTACGTATTTCTGGTGTACTGTCTGTACTTTACTGGCTTAGTTGAGCTCAGCACTTTGATGGGACAACATATTGCTGTAAAAACCATTGAAATACGCCAGACATTGGCTATTACATTATTTGGCTTAGCATAGTGACAAATGTAGCAAAACGTGCTACAAGAATGAAGGTTTTCGTTGAAATTATTTGAAGTGAATGGAGCTTTGTGTGTGTTTAGATAATATTAGAGTGATCAGAAACTTAACAATATATTAAAGTGTGTCCCTGGGAGAAAGGGTTCAGAGACAGTGTCTTGGGTTCAAACAGTTTAAATAAAAAGATGGATCTATTTCACCCATACTCTACTAATCATGGTTTTACAAGAAACAAGAGTAGGTTTATTATTGTATTAACAACAATGAAAATTTTTGTTTTTCAATACTCATTATTAGTATTCAATACTCAAACAGAAACCAGAACCCAACTGTACTGACAGTACAGTATCTTTTCAGATTGTAGATTTTTCTATTCTCTCTGAAATTCACCTCCTCCCCCCTCCCCCCTCCCCCCTCCTTCCCTCTTCATTCCCTTTATATTCACCTTTGTTTAGGCATTAAAGAATTCATATAAACATCACATTAATGTGTATTATCATCATGCTTGACGTCTCATTTCCCACTCTTAACTTATTATGTTGATCATAGGTTTGAAATGTTACTGCAACAGTGAAAGATGTCCTAACTCAACATGTGAAACGGACGGTTACTGTTTCGCCTCCACGAGCCTGGAGAATAAAGTGCAGAAGTTTACATACCAGTGAGTATATTTATGAATAATGATTGAAATTTACTTCAATAATATTTTCAAAATTATTCAAAATTATGATTACTTAAGTAATTTTTCTAAATTTATACAAAATTATTGTGAAAGGCATTTTATTTTTCTTATCATTGGTCTGAAAAGGTACATATTTTCGTTCCCTCCAACTCCTAAAATATAATGTTGGCTGACAATTACAATAATAAAACAATTGGCAAACTCAAATCAACACAAACCTGTTGTTATGCTGTGGCTCACAGGTATAATTCTAACCTATTTCTATCAAATGATTGACCTGTGTAGTGCGGTGGTCTTAAGGTGTATGAACTTGAACGTTGCATTTCCTCCTGAAAACCCAGTAAAATGCAAACAATCTACAATGTATTGCTGTAAAACCGATTTCTGCAATTCTGATGTGATTACACAAGAAAAATTGTCCAAAGTGCTTCAGGCCTCAATTATGGGTAAGCTGTTCTGTGCACTTGCGGGCGTGTCATGTATCTATTTTGATGATGCAGATTTTGAGTTTGTTTGATGTACTATTAGAATCATATAATTGCATTGCCATTTCCTATAAGTTTTGTGTTGAGATGCCAATACTCTAACAATCGCTTTTGAATTAGTGATTTGAATATGTACCTACTAAGCAAAGAGAACGAGCGGCCGCAGGTGCCGACAGAAATAATTAGTATGATTTGAATGATGTGCCATACTCCTTAACCAACTCTATTTTCCGAGTGTGCGTTTTTTGCTTTAACCTACTAAACATAATGTATGGTGGTTCCACTTGCGGCGCAGCTGTATCGAGCTCAAATCACTGATACCCATCGAGCATCCCTTCAGTTGCTCTACGACGAAAACTAAAAATGAATCGGTGGTGATAAAATGTTGTAAGTCACATGACATGTGCAATGAAGGCCTGCGCCTGGACCTGCAACCGAAGCCGCCAGGTAGGAGCGACGTGGAGGTAGTGCCCTCGATGTGCCCCGCTAACTACTGCACTCTAGCTTCCCGCTGCTGACACTCGACGCCCGGCATACCACACGCCAAGCGCCCTGCGCCCATGCTCCTGCGGCGCCGACTGCCTTGGTGTATGGTGCGAGACTGCATGGCTAAAGATTTTATTTTTTCTTCGTTTTGTTCTAATATAACCAAGTTTTTTTCCGTAGACCGGTTTTGATCACCGTTTAGGGTTTATACGATCTTTTTGTACTAATCTAAGAATTTATGAACGTAGATGTTGGGACCGAGGATACATATTCCCTCCCGGGGACATGCCTATATGGTGCCGCAAGGATGAAAACCCCAATATATCTTGCTGCGCCACGGACTACTGTAACCGTGATCTATTCGCAGGTACAGTATACATTCGGAATGTGTCGTCGGGGCGCGCTGTCTGGGTAGCTTACATTGTGATGTCCACATCAAATGTATTGTTGAGTCTTACCATGTTACAGTAACGTTCATACGAGGTTATTAATATAATTTGAAATAACATCAGCTGCACGGTTACAGTCGTGCATGCAAATGTATCGAACTATGCACATAATTCTATTGGCAATAGGACATTTCCCGATGTCTTTATTGTTTCAGTCGCCGCGTATTTCACATTTACAAGTTTAACATCTTGTTTCTGAAATGCTCACTTTAAACTGAAATGTATCGTTCAAACATTAAATGGGCCATCATTACATATAGCCTTGCATATTATATTAAACAAGGGGTGCCATTGGCCAGAAGGCATGACAGGGTTGCATCGAAGTAGTGCCATTATTATACGACACTGAATGTCTTGATTACAGAAAGTAAAGAGGAATGTGTAGTCATTTTACATCAGGCGATAAATAAAGCCGTAAGTGATCATAAGCCGGTTTTTTTCCACTTGATTTTAGCATGATATATGATTTTATACTAATAGCATGTCAGTAACCATAATTTTGTTATTATTTACTTTTGCTAACAACATTTAAGCACTTAGTATTTAGTTTACTGACAATTGGCTATGGGGCATGTAACTAACCGCTGCACGGTATAAATATAATGTAATGAGATTAGTGGAGGCTATTAATGTACACATTACTGTAGAATACTCGTACAAACTTTTGGTTTTCCTTTGTTCACTCATATAATGTTTATGTTTGAACAAATGACTATCAGTGGCGAGGCGCTCTAACAAGCTGATTCCCAGCGGCTTCCCTTCGAAAATTCAGAACACAACCACTCTATAGTCAATTCATCATTGAAATATAATCATATCATACTGTAGGTATTTAATACACCACAAAATTAAAACTTTGCAAAACGCCTACATTACATTTTTTCATTCTTTCCCAACAAAAAATATTTTGCTCTAAAATAACTCGTAGGCGCGTTCGTCTTGCGGTGAGTTCAATTTATATACAAAACAAACTCGTCATGACGTCACTTCAGGTCACGTGGCTTGTTATTTTTTGAGTGCCCCGTAAGCCGGTGAATACCGAGTTACCATGGATTTTTCAAACATTGTAATGTCCCTCTTTACAATAAATATCAATGGCTGACTGGCAGTTGAAAATGTATTAAAATGTATTGTTTCCCGTGTTTACTTTTCTCAGATTCTTGTAATTTATGGAATAAAGGAGGTTTTACAGATATTAATAATCTGACGAATTAATCAAAGAAACATCTCACAACTAAAAAACATATAAGGAGTTGTTTAGCATTACATGAATTCGGTACTGGTAGTAGGACAGAATCATTTTTCGCTTATTCGCATAAAGCTAATAATAGAAAAGTAGATCGAAATAGGAATTTAATGAAACGGTTTATTGACACCGTTATTTTGTTAGGTAAACAAGAAGTAGCTTTTCGTGGACACGATGAAAATCCGAAATCCAGATTTTTTTTTGTTCCGGCTTACCTCTGTCATAAATTCACCTTTCGCCACTGATGACTATGTAGGTATAACGCGAAATAAGCACTAATAATAGTCATGGAAGGCAAGAAAACTTTCTTCGTGGTTTATTAAACGATATTCTATCGAATATTTAGTTACCTGATCAAAAAATTATCAAACAATATTGTATGATATATATTAGACCTCATTTTGTGGTAATTTGTGTTATTGTATAAGTCAAATTCGTAAATGTATTCTATAATTAAGTATTTACGTATGTGTATTGGTTTCGCTTATTGAATGTGTGTTTTTGTGTGATGTGTTCATTTTCTTTTTACGATCGCTTGCGCCGAATACTAAACGTTTCCAGATTCTGAAAGAATTGCTTGCTGTAAGTATTTTAAATTATGTTCACTTAAATATTTATGTTTCGCACAAAAAATCCCTCGGGTATAATTTGCAAAAGAATCGGAAACTGAAACGCAAAAGCGCTGAATGCAACCACTGGTTATGTACTATTTATTTATGTCACTGTTTATTTGTATTTACATTTTAGAAACTACCTAGCTTTATGAAGGAAAATATCTATAAGAAACCAGTTGAGCATTTGTATTCATTGGCGAATATGTAGGTCAACGTACTATGAATATTTTGTATCACTACTGTCAATTGACGGCCATTAAATGTTGCATATGAACGATAATATCCTTGTCGAAACGTGTGCCGCAATTCTAAGAAGCTACGACCTATCTGCTATTAGTAATTATAACAATATTTAACATTTTGTAAATGATTTTATTACGATATTCGATACAGCATCATAGATAAGTATACGATTTTAACATGTGGAGTATGTATTAATGCATGCATTAAGACCTTTGGGTTTGGATTGGCATTCCATAAACATTATTCTGTATCACGGTCATTTTCTATGTTGTATGCCTTTTCACAATATACTGGGTTTACAATTATAATGCTAGTTTTCAATAATTTTAGCATAGAAAAGGTAATATCGAAATTTTTATTCAAAATGAATACGGCAAATTTTGCTTATACCTTTGTTGATTTAAAAAAACAATTAGTATTTGCATTTCTTGATTTGATTGCTTTACCTAAGTCCCCCCATTTTGAGTACAAATACTAATGCACAAATTCTGAATAAAGACTCGAGCACTACAGCGACGGCATGGAAAGTATTGCCGTGGGTGATGGGATTGATGGTTCTTGGTGTATGCGCGGCGATCAGCTTCTGGTGGGCGAAGCGATCGCATGGCCCGAAGAAGAGGGTTCCGTCTCGAACGCCATACCCGGCGGATGATTCAGTCTGTGAGGCCCGGCACCCCATGATGAGAACCACAACTATACGGGACATGATAGAGCTCACTACCTCCGGATCTGGCTCCGGTAAGTTATTAATTTTTTCTTCATATTGACGTTCACCAGCACCACTTCTGGATAAACTGTCGGATAGCTTAACCACTATTTATGTTGGTCCCCGACTCGCGATACTAAGACCGATCTATACAAATATTCCGGAATTAGTGGAACAAGCCGTTAGTTCCTACAATAATTTTATAATATGTCGTCGTCGTGTATCGTAGTTTATTACTCGGAAAATATAAATGAAGATCGGACAAATCTCGCAAGTATCTTGTTCCAATAGTCACTGTAAATTGAGGAAGAGTCCAGTTCAATATTCTAAACGACAATCTGGACCGTCGCCCGAGTTTCACGTACGCTATTGTAGTCTTCATAAACATTCTGCCACACATGAATGAATTCATAAATGCGTACATCACTAAGTGCCAAAGTGAGCGATCGTTGCCTCGAATCGATCTGCATTGATGCATCAAATGAATTGAATGAGGCAATAAAAAAGATGACATCTTATGTATGTCAAGAGTACAAATTGCCACACTTTCATGATTTTACAGACAGCATTGTTTGCACGCTATTCTATATAAAATATTCTTTCGATATGTAACAGACCCTTGTAGGTACTCTTTTTGTTACTTGGTTTTCAATTGTATTTCGATTTTGTTCGACGGATCCTAAGATCTATTAATAATTGCATGAACTGGGATTTGTCTTTTTTTGTTTATTTATCCGTCTGCAACTTAGAGACTTCTTTTTGGAGCGAAAATAGTTTGAGAACTTTTTGTGCGTAGGTGTCCTAACCTTACCTAGCCATAGGTTTAAATACGCAAATATCTGCAAATGACCGTCTGTGCAAACACAAATATACTTTGCACTTTGCCATCCTGTCTTCGAAAGACTTTAAATAAGTGTTCAAATGTTAGAAGCTGCCTCTGGCGCCGTCTTTATAAACATGAGTTTGCTGAGCAAGCCTGCATTTATTCCACTTTTATTCATTCAACGATTAGGTCAGGGCCATAAAGTTTACATTATGTATTTGCCTGTAGGGTTGCCTCTTCTGGTGCAGCGTTCAATCGCTCGTCAGATCCAGTTGGTAGATATCATCGGAAAAGGTCGCTTCGGAGAAGTATGGCGTGGTCGCTGGCGCGGCGAGAACGTCGCTGTCAAAATATTCTCTTCTCGCGAAGAGTCCTCGTGGTTCCGTGAAGCTGAGATATACCAGACCGTAATGTTGCGACACGAAAATATTCTGGGCTTCATTGCTGCTGACAACAAAGGTGAGTCCATATAGCATTCAATTATTATAGTGATCGTGATGGCGATGAAGGCCTCGCCTCTCATGCACGAGGTAGTGGGTTGAAATTTGGGCAAATACCAATGTGTATTTTTCAATTCATGTGTCCTTTCTGAGTTTATCTTGGACTTTACTGACATTGGTGAAAACACCGTGAGAAAACCTAGACTTATCATCTCTTGACACTAATCTCGTCCATGGAGTTCAATAATTAATTTAGCAACGCCATGGGATCGCTAACGACTAGTTTTTGATAACTCATGGCGACATACATAAAGGCGATATTAGTGCCGCGTTATTTGAATCGTAAGAAAAGTATTGAATCCTTACATGATCTACCTTTAAATTCAAACATTTATGGGTAAAGCTTATAAATATGTCGCCTCACGCTCACAATTGAAGAGAACGGTTGCCATGGCAGTGGCCGCGATTCGAAACCCATACAAATACCAGGCTTCAGTGGTACCGTGCTTACAGGATAATATATTAATAACGATTGACTAATAGGCTAAACTTAACAAACACCTTATCGTCACTTATTATACTCATGATGGTGTTTTACGTGAATTTTAATATTTACATGCATTTTTCCTTTCCGTATCCAACGGCTTTTGTGCAATTCAATATGGTACACATGGCTACACATCAAGCTATACTTTTTTCAGTTTTAGCTGACCTCGCATTGTATAAGTATTTCGTACAATCAGAAGTCAGCGTAAACTGGTTATGTATACTCGTAGCTAGATGTATAGCCGTGCGTACTTTTGAATGTAATGCGATGCATTTAATCTTATAATGAATAGTCCTGTAGTTATAGTTGCTTTAGATTAATCAACAAACACACATCTTGTCAATAACTTAATTCGACATTTGTTCGTTACTTGTTTTCTGATTCATAATGAATTGATGCAGTTTTTATCACAGTCATGTACTAGCTATTAGTGTACGAATTACTAGTAATTAGTGTACAGCAGGATCTCAAAGCATAATAGGGAAATTGTTTGGTAGGTACATTATAGTATGTCCAACTTAAGGTATAAAACCCAACTAAACACTTAGACAACCGTGCCGTGCTCATATAATTCGATATTTTCCTACAATGAAAACAAAGCAGTATGGTTTAAACTGCACCACTCATGTGTCACAGTCTGGACTATGCTCCAGAGTATTTAATGAATTGTTATCCATTATAAATACAGTAATGGCTGCGTTGCATGTCATTGCTATTTTATGCATGAATTGATAGATCTTTAGATCAACGTCTTACATCATACTGCATCTAATACATTGTATTGAATCTAAGAAATATCTTTATTTTTCTAGCATCAGATAGCCACAAGTCATAAACATATAAATGACTCTAATAATCTTGGTCGTAGATAACGGCACTTGGACCCAGTTGTGGCTGATCACGGATTACCACGAGAATGGATCGCTGTTCGACTTCCTGAGCGCTCGAACCATAGACTCAATCACGTTGGTCAAGATGTCGCTGTCCATAGCTACTGGACTCGCTCACCTGCACATGGACATCGTTGGCACTAAAGGCAAGTACCACATTACTATTATCGTGTCGAAAAGGTCAAATACCGTCATCACAGTTAGTTTTTGGTATCCCAACATTCACACTGCTAATAAAGCTGCGCTGGTCGTTTGTCGAAGCGTTAATAGATATTTTATCGCAAGTATAGTTACACACAAGTAGTTTATAACCTGTATTAACACAGGGTACTTTTTATCCAGGTAAGTCTGCGTAGGATATTCTCCGACACAAAAGATAGTCTCCCATATTCGTATTAAGGTCAATCGATTAATCCGTGCGGCCTATCGCAGACTATTGCTGAACATTAGATATTTGTTAGTATTACCAAGGGAGCCTAACTTGCGTTTAATTAGTCTCTCAATAAAACTGTTTTCATATCTTAAGTCAGCTGTTGTGATTGGTTGGCCACCAACAACTTTGTAAGATTGGGTAAATTAAGAAACATTATTCCATTATATAATCAACAACCTGAATAATATGAAACATTAATATGGCTATTGAAAACATGCCTATCACAATTTTTTTTTCATCTAATTTGGCGAAGGTCGAAATAATAATGAGCCATTGATGGAATATTTGTATGAGTTCTTTCATTCTTTCATAGCAACAAAATAGCAAAATTATTTTAGTGCTTTTATATACAGCTTATGTTTGGAGTTACAATGATCCAATCCCGCTCGTAGACGCCAAGACAAACATACGTGCTGATGTTGAGGATCGCAGGCTTAATAGTTACGCGATTGCATGATGAGTTTTGTTATTATGAAGCTTCTATTTGCCTTATCTAGTGACCAGTTAATTAAATATTTTTCGAATTCAGGTTATAGAATCGACTGTGAGCCTTTAATCGCCTTTACAAAAAGTTTAAATAAGCTCTCGCTCTGGGAAAAGAATAATATACACCGGGATGTTCCTTCTTAGCGTATCGATGGCAAATAAGCAATTTGTTGTTAACCCGAAATTTGTTGTTTGCCCAAAATTCAGCCATGCGGATTCCGTTCGCTGACGCAGTCATAAGATCCTCAAGTGCATAGGTGACAGGGCATGGGGCGCAAGATGGGAGATGGGTCATTGTCTGCGGTGAGACGTTGCCTATATACACTTGAGGTCCGAGTCGTCCATAAACCCTCATCTGTGAAGATTCTCTTTGTTACTGCCGACTTGGGTTCGTAATCTATTTAGGGATTTCCAAGTCTGTCACGGTGACGCGTGCCCAGGTGGAAGACTCTCTTACTCCAATAGCTCGATAAAGTTTGGCTTTTTAGAGCTTCGTCTTTGTCACTGTGCTGTGCTGTGACAACCTGCACCCTAATTGCGTATCACGCTATCAATCATAATCTGAATCATTTTGAAAGATATTGCTAATCCATTGCCTTATATAATAATAATAATATTATATATAATAAAATTTATTTACTCAAGACAAAGGATTGTGGAACACGTTAAAATACAGTTTTACAAAATATATGTACTATTTCTACAAACGTGTGGGTGAGCACTGCTCTCCTAGCTAGGTTATGGAAACCTGTGCTAAGGAGAAGCAGTCCGGTCCCCTAAGGTACAAAGACGTAAAAGTTACATAGTGCTTCTGATGTTACTGTTACAATTTTGAAGAATTGAGCTAAACAATTAAAAGTTGAAGACACATTTTGTTATCGTAAAATAAAAATTGTATAATGTATATGTTCGAACAATTTATCAACACGCAATGAATGTTGTTGAACTGTCAAAATGAAACCCATTCAGGCGCGGTCCGAGGGGGTCATGACCCCCCGCCCCCCCAATCTTTCAAGCTGTCGAGGATCTGCATGATTTACTTGCCTTACTAACTTATTACTTGGTGACCCCCCCCCCCCCCCCCCTACCAAGATCTTGGGCTGCGACCGCGCCTGAACCCATTGCTACTAATAGTGTATTACGCAATTATCCCGCTGTTTCTAAAGCGGAATGTGTCATATTATCACCCGGGTACTGTACATAATCCACCCCCATGTGGGTAGGCAGAAACTATAGAACGCTCCTTTTGGTACTTACACCCACGCTCATTCATCTCACGACGGTGTTACAATCCCGTATCTGAAGTATGTAAATGCTTCTTCATTACAATTGGTCAGCTGAGAATGTAGGTTCACACTCGAGGGAACGTTTACCAGCTAACACGATAATGATGATTGATGACCCAAAAGCTCAGCGGTGTGGCCGAGTTCTGTCTGAACACCACTCAATTTGAATTGGGACTGGTTTGGGAATATACATGTTTATTGTTTTTCTCGGCATACATTTCTTTTAGTTTTTAATTGTGACAGTATAAGTGATGACTTTAAATGGTTTTCATACATTAAACACTATAGGCACGTGGCATATTAGGTATTGCTAACAGATACAAATAGGAAGATGTAACTCCAACCTGGTAAAGTGGGGGCTACCTCGACGGAATGGCAGCAGGGTGTGGAGCTATGTCGCAAACTATGCTCCACCTTCTATCCTGCCCTCTGTGTCCCAAAACTTGCAGTCAAAGTGACCTCTCCGTTGGCACTGACGACGTGGTTGTGGCGAAGTCGAAGTTTTGGCCCAACAAGATCTGAAAAAAATCGTGCCAGCGACACGAAGAAAAATTGCTGACAAACAGTATATTACAGGTCTATTTTGGTTTCAAGAGATGTTCTTTTATCAATGCTTGATATGTATTGGTACAAAACTCCGCTTAAATCTCAAAGTACCTACGCTTTATGCATAAAACCCCATGCCTTATCAAATGAATGCTTAAATTTATATGTTTTGCCATTGGCCGATTTGGGAATTCGATGTAATGTCTGCTACCGAATGTCCTAGGTAGATAGGATGTTAGTGGTGGATTTTTAATTGATTTTCCTGTGTGCGTGTCCCAAATTAAATATTTTTCTTTCTTTCATTTCTTTCTTTAAAGGCTAATAACTAATTTCTCCAACAGGCAAGCCAGCTATAGCCCACCGGGACCTGAAATCTAAGAATATTCTAGTGAAGAGCAACCTGACCTGCGTGATCGGGGACTTGGGGCTCGCTGTCCGTCACAACGTGGCAAGTGACTCCGTCGATGTGCCCACCACCAACAGAGTTGGTACCAAGCGCTACATGGCACCTGAAGTAAGCACAACTTGTGACGTCATCAACGTCAACGTCATCAAGTGTCTCTTTCCATTTATACTCCAGTCCACCAATTGTTTCAAAGCCTCTTTGTATCTAGGAGCTGAAAATGCAGACAGCAAAACAAAAAGTTTCTCAAATTATTAATAGACACAGACTAGTCTGATTCCTAAGGTTTCTGTTTTGTTCGAAGAAGCCAGACCAGGTTATTTTTGCTCAGTTTACAGTAAAGTTCGATTTCAATGCCTTCTCAGCCATTCTTAGAAAGCCTTGAAAGCAGTCTAGTCTAGAGTATTTTTAACCCCCGACGTAGGAATAGGGATGCTATAAGTTTAACGACCCTGTCGTTTCGTGTATCTATGAGTCTGTCTGTAACATCATAGCTTCCAAACCGGCTTGGTCCGATTTCAAAGCGAGAAGATTTTTTTAGAAGGCTTGTTTACCGGGTAGGTTCTTAGCTATGCATCTGACATGTGAAACTGCCTACAGTAACTAAATTAAAAATTATAGGTACTGGATGAGACAATGGACACTCGGCAGTTTGATCCGTACAAGCGTTCAGACGTGTATTCGTTCGGGCTGGTCCTGTGGGAGATGGCCCGGCGCTGTGGAGTGATGCCCGATGAATACCAGCCTCCCTACTACGACTGCGTACCTCCCGACCCTGCGCTCGAAGACATGCGACGGGTTGTCTGCACTGAGAAGCGAAGGCCCAATGTACCGAATAGGTGGCATTCGGATCATGTAAGTGATACTTTCAATACTTTTACTACAATTGATTGTATTCCACAATGTGTACTTGGGTGGTAACTTAACATTTTATGACATCATTAGGAGACACTGTCTGGCACAGCAAAATAGTAAAAAATATGGCAAAAAGTAGTTGGTTTATTGAACCCATATAGATGAAAGACTTCACCTCCTCGAACCTCGTGATTAGTAAGCGTTTGCCTCGTGGCCTGGCAGATAATTTCATACAAATTTTGTACCTTTTTTTACTTATCAGGTGCCCTTAACAGTTGTTGTTGAATTTTAAGCTATTTCGGTTCGTCACAGTAAATTGTATAGATTTTGAAACAAGCAGCGATTAGTCTGTTGTAACGGAATCCATGTAAACACTCGCAATATTTATGGAGCCCGATACTTCTTTTATACTTCTATTGAATCGAGAAATTTGTTTCTATTGTTTCCCCGTGCTTTCGGAGTCGCTTAATATAAAATTCTTTTTAAATATACATTACAAAGACGAGTCTGGTGGCTTCAGACATGCAAAATTGAGTTTTGTTTTTTATTTAGTGTAAAGTCGCCAAATGCCAACCAAGTTCTGCACTGGCTCAAGTTAAAATCATGACATGTATGTGAAAAATCGATTCGATAGCTGATTTTATCTAACACTGTTATCAGTGACTCATTATCATAACGCACATAAACAAATTATTACACAACGAAGATATTTACGTACATATATTCAATAATATTATGTTATCGGTAACCAGTGAGCTAGTACCTAATGCACTTCTCATCAAAACAACACGTGCCGTACGCCATTAATTTATAATATACTAAAGGCGGATACACACTGGGACATTGGACTTTTATTGTACAGGGGGCTTACCACCATCTCTTATATCAGGGCAGAAGTTGAACTGCACTGCTTTTTTGTACTTAGTCATAGAACAAAAAAGCAGTGCAGTTCAACTTCTGCCCTGCTATAAGAGCTGGTGGTAAGCCTCCTGAATGAAGTTCTTAAAACTATACATCACAAATTTCTAGGAAGTGGTGAGGCTGTCTTCGGCGTTTAATTTGAATAGTCCATTGAACCACTAATAACCAATGGTACGATTCATAAGTGTGCGTCAAGTAGAATGTTTGAATGACATAACGTTGTCTCGGCGACAGGTGCTGTCCTCCATATCGAAGGTAATGAAGGAGTGCTGGTACCAGAACCCCGCCGCACGACTCACCGCACTCCGCATCAAGAAGACGCTTGCCAACATCGGTACCCCCGACTACATCAAGCTGTAAGTGCGAGTGAACAAAGTACACGCCTTATTTCATTGAGCTCTTTCATGTTCAATTCGCCGTCAGATGCTGTTTGAACACCATTCAACGATTATTGCTTGTGAAATCGATTGCTGTTCACTCTCATTCTTGTAATATATAACGTGCTATCTCACTTCACGCTGCAAGGAAAACAAACTACAGGTAGCTTCAACGATCTCCTAAGATTTGTATGAATGTCATGTGACCACGTCTAGTTTGTTTTTCTTCGCAATCGATTGTACACATTATGTATTTGTATGTTTATATGATTGTGTAATGTTTAGGGATGTCGAACTGGATGAAATAAGGGTTTGATACTTGGACTTTTCGTCGTTAGTGAATGGACTAGATTTTCAAGCCACGAGCATGACTCCTGATCCCTACCTCTTAGAATATATTTGTGTAATATCTTGAAGGAGCATTTAATTAATATTATCATATGGATTTGAAGTTGTAGTGATATTTTTTCGTTACCAACTACGTAAGTTTAACTTTTTGTTAAGTGTTCCGATTTCGGTGCAAAATAAAAAAAATAGAGCAGCACGTTTATTTTTGTAAACTATGTTTTCTGTGATATGAAATTAAATCGCAGCTATTGTTATAAGTTTTATTAGTGTTTGTTCATTAATGTAATCATATAGTTTTAAGTGCGAGTGCCTCCGCCGCGTTGGAACTATGTATATTTAAATGCAGTTTGTTGCAACTTCTCTCTTTCACGTAGTCTCTATACCCAAACTATAATATGATCCGATACGCAGCTCGTTGTATGAAACCGTGGTTAGTCTACGAGCCTGAGATGCGCTAGTCAGCCACCAGCCCATATCATGGAGTAGAACTTGCAAGGCCGTAGCTAAGAGGGTCGGAAGGCCATCATTAGCGCCCAGCCCGCGCTACTCATTTCCTGTTAAAGGTCGATTCACACTGACGCCGAGTCGAAGTGACTAGTCTAATTCTTGACTAGCGAGGTCGCACGAATACGCGCGTCTGCGTGCTTTTTCGTGCAGCTTCTCTGTTTTGTCTGATGCCTCGATAAGCATGAGATTACGCGAATACGGGTGTCTGTGTCTTTTCTCCTTCATTAAATTGTGAAGTAAGAATACCTTTTACTTCACAATGGCTGGCTATATATGTAAACTTAAATTGTCGCGTCGATGCGCTTTGACTGTCCGTCGCTTTGAATCGACCCTTAAACTTAACAAACAATTTAAGACTAATGCACAAAACAGTGATTTACATGTGGTTGTGAATTATAAATCTATTTGTATGAATATTACATTAACAAAAAAAATGTACTTAAGTATTAAAAATAAATGAATTCTTCAACATCGCTGCCGATATTTCTCTGGCTACGGCCTTGGACACGCGTATTTCTAAAACGAGCACTTCTGTAACTTTTAGATAATGATGTATTTGACACGGTTATGTACGGATTATAAAGCGCGCAACCGCACATCAAATGTCATTTTATATTAACATTTTGTTAGGTTTATCGATACAATTAAGTGTTGTGTATGTGTGGTCGACGCTTGACTCGAGTGAGTGATGCCAGAGTGAGTTTTAAAATAATATTAATACATCAGTAAAGCACCTATTTTCTTACTTATTCCGAAATTGGAATCCTTGGACGTTAAGATATTTGGAATTTGTATATAATGAGCGGTGTTTACACACTACAACGACCTACTATATGCGTAAGGACTTTGATAAGTAAGCACGTAGATTTCATACTTTTGTGTAACGTTACATAGTAGACTAACTATTTTATTTATTGTGTTTTATTTAGGATGGTCAACCGCCAATGAACGCTCGCGACAAAGTACTTCTAATTTTATGTACAAAGATATGTTTGTTGTTTATAAAAAGAAAATTATCTTTCGGAAAATATGAATGTGCGCACTATATGTTAAGGTTAAGTTGTTAAAAATTTGTTATAATAATATATATTCGTCGTGTAAGGATGTGTAACAGTTAACTACAATAAATTGGTCGACAAGTAAAACTTAGAGACTGAACTAGCTCCAGTAAATTTTAGACCTCATTGCCTATTGGTGACCTCATCTTACGGTGATTCGGTATTTATACAAATAATTATGCTTCGAATTTCTTTTTATTTGTCGTCCAAATTTAATTAACACGATTATTTGTCGTCCAAATTTTAATTAACACGATTATTTGTCGTCGTCCAATTTCACATTTATATATAAAATAAGTTCTCGACTCTTACACGTAAAGTGTCCTTTAATAATAGCATTTTAAAGTTCGATCGATATATTTTTTTACAATTTTAGAGTTTAATGCCGCAGTAGAGTAGTGTAGAGTAGTGTAGTTTTTGTCATTTATTTACATTATATGTGCCTGCGAAGCAACGACTTATATCAACAGTGACTTTAAACTTAATTATGTACTTTAAAATCGCTAAGTTCGTCCCAATCTGCCCGCAAGGAGATTATTCACCAGTCGATTCCATTTTGTGTATATTATATCGCGTTACTTAGTTCGAAGCTCCAGCAAAGTATGTAATATTCCATTATACTTAGTTTTCTTTCTAACGTGGTTATTATAAATAGTGTATGTCTATATAGCAATCCTTTAAATACTTAAAATTATTTTCTTTCGCCAATAAATCCAATCGTCAAAATCTGTATTTTAAGATTAACGTTAATAAATGCGTACGAAGCGAGTATTCCTTTTTCAAGGAAATCCTCTGAAATTAAATGTTAATGGTGACGAAATGTAGATTTTATACTCTTTTAGTCAGACTCTAATGAACTGTAGTGTGTTAATATACCTTATTCAACGTATTTAAGCAAATATTGTGTGTTTATTGACGTAATGTAGACTTCCGACGATTTGTGTGTCGTCCGAGCTATTGTAAAATTAAGAAAATTATCCTCAATCTAGATACTTTGTTGTCACGAACACGAATGTATGATATTTTTAAGAAGGAAACGTTTTGCCTTTTACAACCTTAAAGCAATAATAACTGTAATTGTAATATGAACAAGTTTTTTAAATATAATACAAACGGTACAATCCCACGGAACAATACAAATGTCCGTGTTCCCGATTGATTACACTTAAACTGTGCGCAGCTTAATCACATGCAAGACACGCATCGAAATTTGCTTTGTGATAGCGACAATTGTGTAATTTGAATGACGGGACGCAGTTTAAATAATCGATGTTGTAAGTATTAGTATTATCGACATTTAAAAACGTGTAGATTTCCATCGAATTTGCAATTTTTATACATATAATAACATTTTTAATAGCATTTGTAACTCTCTGATTCTATTGTCATGTGTTTGTAATTTTTCTAAATTATTCCATTATGTTTGGTATATAATTAATGAAAAATTCATGTTAGAAGGTATAATAAAATAAGTGTTTGCATTGGATTATAGTATACAAACGAGACTCATGTAACGGGCTGCTAACAGTGAACTCTAAGGCCTGTTCACATTGTGATGATCAGTATTTTACGGTTAAATTTTGAGACCACCTGGCAGTTTTATACTGCATTTGTTTTTAACAGTATAAACAGGATTTTGACGTGTGATCCCAACTTTTTACCGTAAAATGTCGGAACAGGCAGCGCCGTGTGCACGCCGCTAAGAGCAAATGTACTCACTGTCACGAGTAAAAAACACATGAGACTCTTGTAACAGGCAGCTAACATTTAACAATGAGAGAAATTAATGTAGTAGTATTAGTAATGAATGTGTCACGGAGTGGTAAGTAATAGGAGTGAAAATCTGCAGTACAACGATGCGATAGACAGCTCCAGCCTAGAGTCGGGGCAAATTGCATCAATGAACGCGATCAGGGGCTTACCACCAGCTCTTATCTGCTGCACCGCTTTTTTGTACATAGTCATAGAACAAAAAAGTAGTGCAGTTCAACTTCTGCCCTGTTATAAGAGCAGGTGGTAAGCCCCCAGCACGTCTACACCGCGTTCAATAGCTCAACTGTCATCATTGTTGTGTAATATTGGCAAAGTCAGCTCTTGGACGCGTCTAAGCTGCTGATCGCGTTCAGTTTCATTTGTGAAATTCGACCTCAGTCGCCGCGAAACAGAGGATCTTCTGATGACATTCAGTAAACACTTTATTTACAGTCTCCTACAGTGCAGTACAAACATTAACGCATGCCTCAAATGGTTTCCCGGCGGGGTAATTGTGTAATACACTAACAGTAACAATGGCTTTCATTTTGACAGTTCAACAACATTTATTTACGTTGTTGAACTGACAAATTTTTCGAACTTATGAAGCAATGGATCAGCAATATCCTTCAAAATGATTCAGATTGTGATTGAAAGTGTGTTACGCAACTAGGGTGCGGGTGTCTTACACCGATGGCACTTTACTACACAAGTATTAAAGTTCTTTAATCAATTTCTCTAGAAAATCCTCTGCTCTGCGATTCGTTCAGTATGCGCTGTTCCTAACTGGAACATCTCTTGACTACCATGTCGGTACAGACGAACTGCGTCATGTCGGTCGCTTCGAAGATAAGTAGCTACGATTGTGAGTTTCCTTGTGTTGGTAACATCGTAAAAACGTAATCATTCCATTTACTGTACTACTTTGTAACTTTGTACCTATTGTAACTATTTATATCCTCAGAACATCTCAGACCTTGTCCTTACCAAAGCGACCGTCGCGCGAACACGCGACATTTTGTTTGGCGAACCCGAACGCGTGGTCGCGTCGACAGAGGGCGCCTTCGGGTTTATCGAACAATAAGTGACAATGAATGATCGGTACGATCGCGTATTCGTGCGACCTGCCGCTTTGGTAACGACACGGGCTCATGCTAACAAAATTTATGGCATTCATGCATTACATATCTATAAGGATATGAAAATATTTTAGTATTTGTAGATTTAGGACGTCAAGTTCAAATTATTGTCTTAAAATGAACTAAACAAGCTTCAAACTATTAGTTTGAAATTATTTGATGAGCAATACCAAGAGAGTACAAGTAATGTTTTACTGAAGTGCAATAACTAATATGGAAAAATTCGGCATGAGCATACGAATTGGATGACTTATTCCAAATATGAAGGATTTTATGTAAATATAATTATTTAATTATCCCACTGTTTCATTAATTGGTTATGGAGTGGACTAATTAATTTAATATAATAAATAAAACCGTGTTTTATATTTAATTTTGTTTTATTTTATTTCCTTCCTATGCAAGTAGGTACAGTATTTTTATCTCACGAAGAGACGCGCGCTTTATTTGTGGTAACCAAGTGGATAACAGACAGGCAGACGAGTAGTATCAACACATAACACACACACACACACTTCTGGCTTCGCCATTGTGTCGGACGGTACCGAGAGCCCCTGCGCGCTGACACATATTTACAGCGTGGTTGTACACTTGGTAACCACAAGTAAAGAGCGCGTCGCCGCGTCGCTTCGTGAGATAAAAATACTATATTTGTTGATTAACATAAACATCTGCAGTTGAATAATGGATCCAGCATCAGATACATCAACTTTACCTGCTAAAAGACAAAGATAGAATATGTTGAACACATTTATAGTTAACTAGCTACCTGGCAGACGTTGTCCTGCCCGAACAGCGCCACAGCTCAGATATAATCGTGAATCTAAACCAGGGGGGTTCCACTCAAGGAATTTCATCAATATCGGTCCAGCCGTTTAGGAGTTTAGTGACGACATACACAGCAATCTCAAATTAAGTAGTTAGTCGTAGTTTTTCTGTATATGAGAGGTTGGCTGATACTGGAAATGTATAGCTGCTAATAGCTTAATTTTTTCTGCTAATAGCTTAATTCCAGGTAGTAGTACCTGTTTCGTATTGATTTACACAAACTACGATTAATTTTTGTACAACTTTATGACTAAAGTTTTACATAGAAATCAATCACTGAATGGATTTTTATTTTATTGGTAGGGAAAAGCGCAGTAGGGTGACCATATAATATGAGATCATCGCAAATAAAGATGATACAGTACATATTATAAGCTCGTCTCTTTTATTTAGAAAGGAAATACAAATACAATGTTATTTACAAATCATAAACTGCGTAAATAAGTGTATGTAAATGAAGTGGTTCATTTTTGCTATCATAAGTTTTAGCCAAATTATCGTCATAGCAAACTATTCGTCCATTTACATAGCCATCCGCTCGATACGCTGTAATCAAATAGATCAGGAGGGTCAGGGGCTTTTTTGGTATCCATATGTGTGAATGTCGGGTAATATCTTTAGAAAATGTTTCTAGATCTCAGAAATTAATCTGAGTTCTAGATAATCGTCAGCAAAAATGTATAACATAAATCGTAAACGTCACTCAATAGTCGTCGCTTTAGCTATCACTGTGAATGTAAACACAAATATTTTGTTTTTCCTTTCCTTTTTCAGCAAAAGATATTTTGTTGTAATCGTCAATCACATTATCACAATCACGCAAACCAACATCTATATCTTTATAAGAAAGTCGTGTTAGTTACACTATCATAGAGTAAATTAAAATATATTGGGTGGTATGTACATTTATGTACACTATAACTCAAGAACGGCTGAACCGACTTGGCTGAAAATTGGTCGGGAGGTAGCTTAGAACCAGGACATAGGATACTTTATATTTATTTTTTTATTTAATACTTTTATTTACTTATAGGAGTAGGGTAGGAGTAGTGTAGGAGTAGGGTACGAGTAGTGTAGGAGTAGGGTAGGAGGTAGGACAGAAGAGTTTTAAAAGAGTGTCCATGGAGTTTCTTACCCGTTCTTCTCCATAGGTACCTACTACGCTTTGGAATGGGCAACTAGCTTCATCTTTTTGACTGACCGACCTTGACAATTCAAAAGTGCCTGTAATTGGTTTATTTGAAATAAATATTTTGAGTTTGAGTTTGACAGCACGCGAACGAAGTAGCACCGGGCAGCTAGAAATAACTTATATGGCAAAACAACGTTTGCCGGGTTAGCTAGATATTCTTAAAATTCGGTTTTTAGTCGATTATTTTGATCAAAATCTGTGCCGAACACATAATTTCTCCATTTCGTTTTGCTACTAATCCCCTGTTTACTACTGTTAGAAATAAAGAAAAGAATATAGTAATTGATTTAGAGCTTATTTATGATGATAAAAACTGCCACTTGCTCATTTCAGATGTCGCTGTTATCCAAAGTCCATGAATTTGACAGCCAGCTGCTATCCATACATTTTTTTGTAAAAAAAAGCTACTTCTTTTACGCATATTTAATTAATAGTCCCCAGTTGCGGAGTTGTTGACTGCAAAAAAACGGGGACCGATACTCCGGTCAGTGTGCATATTATGACAATTACAACTCTTTCAACTTTTTGAATCGTTTTATCTCAAAAACGGTGGCTTTTAAGAACAAAAGTATTTAGACATTTTTTATATTATCTACAATTTTTGTCTGGGCTAAATTTTTTTCCAGGTGTCGGATCGATGAGGAGGAGTGTTTTGAACAATCCTACCAATTTTCAGCCTAGTGTGAATTTTTGTAACATCACCCATATTTTTTGGTCTAATTTGACCGGACTACGATGTATTTGCTAAAGATGTTGACAAAAATTTTATTGTGATAGAAAGCTCTCCGAAAAAAATTGGAAACCCGATATTTCGTCGAGAAAGAAATTCGTTCGTATTATACAAGTAATGCTCCGAAGAGAACTAAGTCCCTTTTTATTATCTAGAGGCACTTGTGGTGTGATATTACGTAAATTATAGTAAAGGTTTGTGTGTGTTTACATTATCATATTAGATCAGTGCTAGAAATCTCTGAAGTTTTTCGGCCAATTGATAAGCTAAACAGTGACTATACAGTTACGAGATTTTTTATACCTAAGGCTGATAATGGCCCACTGCTGGGCAAAGGTCTACCCCATATATTCATCTTTGTCTGCTGTCTATCCGTCCAATCAGTCAACAACGAGACTAGGTCGTCGCTCCAGCGTTTCTTAAGCCTTCCTCGATGCGTCATCATCTAGGGAGCTTGGCTCGATGCCTCAAGCAGGCCTAAGAAACGCTGACGTCTTCAGGCACCCATTGCGTGAAGATCCTGGCCCATCTGTTCTGATGCATCCTGTAGGTAAAAAAAAATATTAAAAAAAGTAATTTTATACCGCACCAAAACGTTATGGGACGGTTTTTGGGATCCTCTTCAATAAAAAAAAAAGATTCAGCTGCATGGAAGTGGGGGAATGTAATATGTCAGTCGCATAAATGAACATTCAGAATAAAGAAAATTTGTTAATACAGGATAATATTCGAATGGTACATCCACTTTATGTGATAAGAGTTCTATAGCATTGTTAAACTTATCTTGTGCGTCCGATTCTGGTCTGGTAGCGAGGGTCAAGAGGAAAGAACTGACTTTTACTATGGGAGCTAGGCAGAAAATACAGAACGCCACCTGCTATAATCCTTCCAAAATATGCCCGATGAGAGACAAATTCCCTCGTCATATTTTACAATCCAATTCCACAAAAAAATGTTTCTAAATGAATGTAAACATGTTGTTCACTCCATGTTTCGATGTTTACCATCTTATTTGGAAAACACTAAACCTTGCACTAAACACAAGCTTTGGACAAGTTTCGAGACACAAAAATGTGACAAATCCTTATTAGATACAAAACGTGTCTATTGAATACCTATGTTCCTACAGTGAGAACGCAGATAATAACAAACTAACTCATGTTTCGTGCAGTCCGAATGAAAATTCAACAAAACAAGTTGTAAGGTTTGTTTCACGTGTCAAGCATCAAAACATCTATAAGTGAAATGTTTTCTAGTGCAAACGCATAGTTAGACTGTATAACTTAGTCTTTTAGCTGCTAAGAAGAAGTGGCGCAACAAAATCCCCAGCAGCATATCAGGTTAGAAAAACTTGATCCTATACAATACGATAGAACATTACGAACATAAAATATTAAATTAATTAATTTGCCCTATACCAGTTAGCACACGCCAATATTGAAAACTACTCTAGCAGAAATACAAACGTAACAGAACGTAATTCCTAAATAAAAGACTCCACGTAGGTACAAAGGGAGTGCCCGCTTACATAATTGCAATGCTAGATTTTGTTCTTAGAGCTTTGCTTTGTTGATTCAGCATTATATATATATGTATTGGGAAAGCAACTTTAGAGTTTGGACATGGAGTTCTTCACAAGGATATGGCGGAAAAATTAAAAATCCTAAGCTGGTAACATGGAATATTATAGTCTAAAAAAAATTCTTAACACATTTTAATTTTTATTAGTTTGTTGATATGAGTACAAATGTAGGATTACGATAACATTTCAAACAGTATTTCATGTTGCTAGCTGAAGATTTTCTAAACGGATCGCTGGCCCAACTCTTGCAAAAATATTCATGGAACTAGTAAGTACCAAAAATGTATTTCGGAGCAAGTAAGTTTCGGAGTTAGTATTAATTTAGTACTAGCAACACTTCGCGCACAGACTGCTAAGAGAATCTGCGTACTGTGTTGAGCGCTAACGCGAAATAAAGTTTTTTAATTTAACCGTTGACTGTTGATTCTGTGAGGGATTCTATCATCACCAGTTCTGATACTAATTACATTTTTCGTTTTGTATAATTTTCCGTGAAGTGATTAAAATTTTTAACGATTGATAGTGGTTGACCTCCCACCAAGCATTTCTTTGACACATTTTACCGACGCCATGTTTGTCACGTTTTTGCCATTTGTGAATATATTTAGCCAAAAAATGAATTTGCAGTAGCGTCACTGCATGTAGTTATTGTACAGTGATAAAAATCAGATCCACAATGAGTCAAGTATTCCCGAAGAACAAGGAAAAGCGCCCTCGTCCATCGAACGAAGCTAACACCGTAAGTATTAACCAAATTCCCGCTCTTCGCGACACTGTCGTTGCGTTTTTTCATGAAATGTGTGGCCTCACGCGTAGTTATGTATTTATACATCTTACATGGCGAGCGACTATGAAATATCTATTAATTTTACTCTCAAATTGGGACATATTATTAGTCGGCTCTGAAGCTTTTGCGAAGTCCCTGGCTTGTCAAAGTCCATGCTTTGATAATTACCATGGCTGTTACATTATTTATACTACATTATTGTGAAAATACAGAAAAAGTGGATCCACCGTGTTAGTGTCTCAATTTTTACATGTTCTAGACTTGTGATTATGAATATGTATCACAAATCTATACTGAGTTTCTTTACTGAAGGAACAATCCAAGATTATAATCATAAACATACATGGGAGTTGTTGTACTTTGAATCTGTTATAGTAGGGTTTATGCAGTCTACTTACAAATCTAATTAATTGAGCAATAAATTCTTGAATTTATACTATGATTCATTGATATTTTTCTTAACATTGCACAATAGAGCCTAAGTATTGTACAATATTCCGTACTAAATAACTTGTGCAGCATAAAACCTTTTGTTGCATGCTTATGCGAAGGCATATTTTGTGAGCAGCTGCGGTTAAGAGGCTTGCCTTACTGAATGTTTTTTTGTTGCATATTGTTGGTTACTGTTAGCCTGCATCGTCCTACTGCTGGCCAAAGGGCTCTCCCCATGACTAATAGCTTTTTTGATCCAGTGCTAGAGTATAAAAGAAAACAAACACGCTTGTGTTGGTTTTCTCCAGCTCGTCCAGCCATCTTCTTGTTGCTTGTTAGTCGCCAATATAAATATTGTATGTCTGGTACAATTATGTTGGTTTGTAACACCAAAAAGTTTTCCCAAGGAAATTGCATTGACACTTAAAATGCAGTATAAGTATTACGCCTACCATAATATATATATATATATATTTTTTTTTTAAACTGGGTGAACAGATTCACTGGGTGAATTTTATAAATGTTTATGGATGGCTAAATTCTAAACTATAAGAATTTGCAAGAAATACTGTTCGGAGCAGATTATGAATTTTAAATCTGTGGAGAACCTCAAACAGCGGAAGTATAATAACTTTATTGGTATATATTTTGAGCTGTATGGGGTCGAAACCCACGGGCTGTGGGGTCTGAGTGCTCATGGCCTATAAAAGGAAATCTCCAAATGGCTGGTTAATACTTCCCATAACCCACAAGCCGGCTTTTACCTTGGCCAGAGGCTAAGCATTGCCATACAATGTGAGAATGCCTCCAGTCTCTTAGGTACAGTACCAGACGACAGCGATGTGGATGAATTTTTTGATGCCATATTTTAGTTAAGTTAGGATATTATATGTATAGTTATTTTTATAAATAATTAGGTAAAAATTGCTATTTATGTATGTTTCATTATTGTGCTAAGATTATAAAGTCACAATAGATATATTCACTATCAAATCTGCTGAAAAAATCTTTTCTATACTTTGTCAGATCAGCTCTTTCAAATAGACAGTTGTGGCAGGCTGACCTTACTTTCCAATTGATGAAACCCACAGAGAATCTTCTCCTATAGACATAGAACCCTTTAGTGCCCCTAATAATTATTTTAGAATTTCGATTTTTAAATAAATACCTTACTATTATTACTTTAGTTCTTGCACTTGGTGAAAGCTGTGCTCTGTATACAATGATTGTAACATTATAAAAGCTTAGCTACATGCAGTGTCTTGCGTGTGCGAACAACATGGTGGAGTCCACATAGCAAACCCTTTGCATGATAAACCGTTTTGTTGTCTTAACACATGCTTTTTTTTTCAAATTGAAAATTGCACTAGTAAGATTAAGTGTTTCGCTGGGCCATAAGTAATTAGTTTTCCTGCAAAATATGTCTTCTATAGACAAGGTGCTATGCTTTTTATTATTACAGTTGTATTTTCCTAAAGCATAAATTACGGTGTTATCAGAATTAAATGAATGTCAAAGGAAACTTAGCCTTTTTTGACTTCGTTTTGCTTATGCAGCATGAAAAGGGAAGCCTGCAGCTAGTAGCTGTAATTTGAAAACACTATTAAACTGTAACAAAGTTTTTCTGTAAAATTATTAAATTTATCACATATTGGTGGTCATCATGGTCAATTGTAAAAATATTAATTCCCTGCGATTGTATTGCTTTCATTTTGTCAAGTTTATTTTCCTGTTATTTGAGTTAGTTAGATATATTGGTACTATACAAATGAATTAATAAATTGAATTATTGTAAACAAAGCATTCTTGTGCTTTTGTCATATATAGGCATAAAGGTATATGTTTCCTTTCAGGGTTTAATAAACTTTGATATAGATTAGGTGGATATTGCCAACCCCTCTTAATGTTGGGGATGATTGAAAAGTTCTCAAACCGAATAAATATGATGTTTATAACTGAATACTAATAATAAACTGTGTGTTGTCAGATACTCACAGAATATTATGGGTTAGCTGGTTTTTAGGGTTTCTGACACAAAAGGAAAATCCGGAAAGACTGACAACAAGGTGATCTTATAAGGGTTTCTCCCTTATAGGATCATTTCATTTCGTTGTCTGTCAAGGACCCTTTTTCTCAAGTTGAAATTAATTTCAAATATGTAGGTCTACTGTCCCTTGGAGCTTCTAAGTCAGCGCAATAAAAAAAATAGGGTACTTTCAATTGACCTAAAATCAAGAAAATTGGCAAGGAATAAGGTCTCACAGCTCAAGTAAAGGAAAAAGGCTGGAAATCGTTCCATTGTAGTTTTATTTAAAAAAAAATGTGATTACTAACTTACATTTGCATTGGAGAATTTACTGTAATGTATGGGAGAACATGTTTTTGGGATAAATTCATCCCAACTACGGAACCCTTTATTGTGCGTGGTCTGACACACAGTTGGCCAGTTTTTTTTTTATAGAACTCAAAACTTTTCAATCATGCTTCAACCATTTGTTACTGATTGTAATTTCCAAGTCCCAGGAAGCTAAACCGGCCTAAAATTCGTTTATCTCCACTCCAAGAGTCAGATGAAATATTTAGCACCTTGTCAAGTCTTAATTTATATTTCTACATCCAGTGGGATGTAGAAACTACTAGAAACATAAAGTTTAAGGATTCCATTTAACTTTTACTAGGAAGTTAAGTTTGAACAGAATCCTTAAAAGGGCGAAATAGGGGACGAAAGTTTGTATGGAATATTTTGAAACCATGAGGGTGAAACAGGAAAATTTTGTAGTTTCCTCCTAGTTACAACACAATGAAACACGTGTTTTAGAATGTTTGATTGTGTTTTCCTTAAGGGGGAACCGAACAGGAGATGGCCGCTTGCACAGAATCTTGTAATTTTGAACTTAGACAAAATTATTAAACCAACACTTTTGGGGATCAAATAGGAGATGGTTTTAGTAAAACCAAGAGTACATAAAAGCACCTAATACACAGACAAAATATTGCACAAAAACATCTTTATGGTTGATGATGCTTTATTCATTGCTTTATTGATGATTGAGTTCCCAATGGGGGTCCGTTCACTACATTTTAATTTGGCATCAACATTATACAACATAGCAGTTAATGACATTATAAGTTAACTGAAGTCTGCTCCCTTAGTTAATGATATTACAGGTATACTACCTTTTCCCCCGTGGCTTAGACCGCGTAGATGACCCCGTCGGAAAAAAACCCCCGGGAACGTACTACCGGATTTTGTACAAGTGTTAGGGCGTGAAAAGGTAACGGACAGAGTTACTTTCGCATTTATTATATTAGTATAAATAGTAGGATGGATGTATCTATGGATACGAATAGTACCTTAGTGGAAGTATGTAAATTGGTGTTGTAACCTAAGGATCCATACATATTGAAATGTGTATTTTGATTTGCCCATTTGCCTTTATACAAAATAAAATAAATAAATGAGTAATAATATATAAGAACAAATACTATTGTTAAGAACGGGGGGCCCTTAAAGGCCACTTTGGCAGAATCATAATAGGATAACAATATGAATCATATTAATAATCGTAAAATGGTCACAAACTGACAATACAGAATATGATCTGTGTGCAATTCATATCACAATGAAATAACATTTAAACTGTAGAAATAAAAATTAAAAACCAATTTGATTAATAAAAACTGTAATGAAAAATTTACCGATAAAATTACGGTTTTAATTTTTTTCATGCGGCAATGTTTACACCAAATATGAAATGAAATTTTACGAAAATTAGAGGAATTGCTAATGATCTGCTGGGAATTCAGGAAATGAATTGCTCTAAGCAATAGCTTTAAGCAATACCTCTGTATTGCTTAAAGTGGCTTTTTTAGGCCCCGAGATAGAAAGGAAAGAAAATAAATCTATATACCTCCCGCTCTGGGTGGAGCAGAAGGGAGTGTCACTCTTACTGACTAAAACCCACCCGTGTTCCTTCCTTAGCCCTTTATGTACCAGGGCAGCGGTAACCCTTTCGGACGATCCCGCTACCCCGGCAGGCTTCGGCCCTGTCGGGCCCCGTCAACTATGCTGACATCTCTTTGAGGCGCGCGTGGAACACATACGCGCCGTCCGGCACGGGCCTGGTCCTGATCGGACGAAGAGCTACCCATTGCCCTCCGCCCGCAGGCCCGCGCCTACGGTGGCCGGGAGTCGTCACGCGGCTCCCGATGCCCGGAGCGTCTCCCTCGGCGGCTGAGGCGTGAGGATCTCTCGCTCGCCCATCCCGCCACCTCCTTCGCTAGCATGACTGCTTCGCAGAAGGAGGTGACCGCCTCCCACTCCCTCTCGCCCCGGACCATGGCTTGAACCAGGGCCGGACGCGAGAGGTAGCCGCTGCTGCCGATCGCCTCTACGAGGACACGGCGGTGCTCTGCCCAAGCGGGGCAGACCTCCACCGTATGCTCCACCGTGTCCTCTAGGCGATCCTCGCAGTGATGACACCGGGGCGTCTCCTCCCGCCTGATGATGTGCAGGAACCTCCCGAAACATCCGTGTCCGGAGAGGACCTGCGTCAGGCGGTAGGTGAGAACGCCATGACGCCTCTTTAGCCACTCCTCAAAGAGGGGTCTTACCGCCGCTATCGTGGCGTGCCCTGCGCTGGGTTGCGATAGTCGCGCCTTCCATGCCACCATGAGGTCGCGCCGGAGGTCCGTCCGCTCCGCCGCGATTTGCCGCGGGTTCGGAGTTTCCCCCCGACGTAGTGCCTCCGCGCGCCAATCATACAGGCGCGCGAGCACTATCGCCTCCAGATCCCATGGCGGCAGTCCGGCAAGGAGGCTTGCTGCCTTGCCCGAGATCGTGCGGTACCCCCGGATAATCCGGACCTTTTTCACAAAAATATGGCTCAGTCACTCGTTCATAACTAACACCCCACCAAACCATCACTGAAGTCGGATAATGCCCACGTTGCACTCTGTCGACTAATTGGGAAGCTTCCTTAGAGCTTTGAGCATAAATACGGTCATTTTGTTTGTTAAAATGTTGCTCAATTGTAAAGATTTTCTCATCCCTAAACAAAATTTTTCTGTGACCTCACTTTGCGTACCGCTTCAGTAGTTGTTTCGATTTTACCACCCTATTCTTTTTTAAATTATCAGTTTTAAAATGATGAGTGCGTCTCTTATAGGCTGCAAGTCCTAAGTCATCTTTTAAAATACGCGACATGGTTCTGGTTGCTATCTTCATCTCCCGAGATAAAATCTTTTGCTTTCGGACAGGATTTCTTCGAATTCTTTCCCTTACTGTTTTGACCACCTTTTTCGTACGAACACTACGTGGACGGCCAGATCTTTTTCTGACACAAACAGAGGAGGTCTCATTGTACCTACTAATAGCCCGGTACACAAACATTTGACTAATACCAAGCGTATGGCGAGTTTTAAAAATTGCATTTGACTCCATACCAACTTTGTGTAATGCAATCACAGCGATTCGGTTCTCTTTATCACCCCACTCCTCGCAAAATATTGTACAATGTATTGGCGCCAAAATTAGAAAACTCAATGAACAATCGTATAAAAATGACAGATTCCAAATTCAAACGTAATATCTTTCTTATTTTTAATTGTAACAGTATTTATGGCCAGACTGTGTATATAAAAATGAATCCCTATTTCCCACGTCACGTCTAACTTGAGAACAACTTTACCGATTTCACTCATTTTTTTAAAGTTTTCTAATACTTTGTAGAAGGTTCTTACGGAAAAAAAATCAAGAAACTTGCTTCACGCGAACGAAGTCGCGGGCAAAATCTAGTATTCAATAATAAGGAAAATCATTAAAGCAATCGGCCTCTCTCCTACTTTATAAAAATTTTGCTGTACCTTACGTTTAATGGACCCTCCATTATGTGTCTATTAATTCATACTTTTACTTACCACCTGTATGTGTACACTACGGATTGCAATAAATATTAATTGAATTGTAAATTATAGTAACAAAAGGAATATAACTGGAATATCTTATTAAAAACGATTTTTGATTTTGCCATCTTTTGCTAGAACATGAAAATAGAGTGGGATGGATGGCCTGGATGTACTATAAATAAGATTTTGCACACGTATGGATGAAAGTCAAAAAAAGTCGAAACATTTATTTCAAATAGGCACATAAAAGGCACTTTTGAACATAAAAAAATTACAGTAAAATAGAATTGATTCTAGTCTTGATGAGGTTCACTCTCCTGCCGAAAATTTAAACACCGCCATTCAAAAAATCTGGTCATTAGCACAGCGCTATGTATCGACTATACTGGTTAATTCACTCTCCGGTCTGCGTCCAGGGCTTAGTATTTTCAAATAATCGTTTTTTTTTTCATTCACCGGAACATTCTCCGGTGCGCACACAACAACTTAACAAAGTTTTATCACAATCGGTCGAGCCATTTCGAGTTTTTGAGACTAACGCACGGCAAATGATTCTTATATAAATATACCAAACATAAATTTGATTTTTTATAACTCTTAACTTAAGAAATGCTGGGTTTCCCATATAAACTTTCGTCCCTTATTTCCCCCCCCTCTAAGGATTATATTTGAGCCAAAAAGTAGCCTATGTACGCAAGGAGATAGATGGCATCCTAGAGAGGGCTCTAGGATGCCATCTATCTCCTTGCGAAATTTTATCAAACTCCGTTCAGTGGTTTAGGCGTGAAACGGTAACATACAGACAGACAGTTACTTTCGAATTTATGATACTATTATGGATTTTCTGTAGAATATTTGTTTTGTTTTTTAATTAATTTTCACGAAATCTATAAGAAAGAAACCTCAACTTAAAAAAAATTTGTTGCAATATCTCGAAATATTAATGGCGAAGTTGTAAGATTTTAATTTTTTTGCTACACATAGCCAGCACTGCTATCCGACAGACAGACGTCACAAGACAAATGCCGTAGTAACTTCCCATTCAGAACAATGATCGTTTTGTGTGTGGCAAGGAGAGAAGATTATCAAAAAAAATCACAAATCCTCCTTTTTGTTTTATAAATTTATTAAATCGTGTATATTTTTGATAATAGTCAAATAACTTATCGCTACAATTTGTAGTTCATCCAACAAGCTTATCGAGTGTCAGAGTCAGCATGCTGTTAAAGACTAGGAAGACTAAAATAGGAGTTTGTTGTTCTGTATCTCTGATAATCGGTGTCGCACGGGAGTTCTCATTGCCTGTGCCTGACACGATGATGCAGTTGACGTCATCGGGATTGCCAATGTAGTGAAAGTAATTCTATATCTATAGGAATCAATACAAACCCAGAAAACCGTCTGCTCCGTATGCTCTTGTTCCGACGTTACCAAGTACAATACTTAAATAATACTATAAAGATTTACAAAGGAGGCCACGAATTTTTTAAGTGAAAACTTCTTTAGCGGCGTTGTGCTTTTTTTTGTGATGGGTTAAAAATGTTAAACTCGCGTCAGGACACGTGACCTGATCGAAAATTCGTAAGACGGAGCTCGCGTCAGGACACGTGACCTGATCGAAAATTCGTAAGACGGTGGGAGAGTTTTTTGTGATGGGTAAAGAATGTTAAACTCGCGTCAGGACACGTGACCTGATCGAAAATTTGTAAGACGGAGCTCGCGTCAGGACACGTGACCTGATCGAAAATTCGTAAGACGGTGGGAGAGTTTTTTGTGATGGGTAAAGAATGTTAAACTCGCGTCAGGACACGTGACCTGATCGAAAATTCGTAAGACTTAGGGAGAGTAGACCGCATTCCAAAATATCGAAAATTTACAACGTTAATATTCAAGTTTTCACTTCTGCCGGCACTCCCGGAGTGCAACCCGTTTTTTTTAAATCTACCCACGTATTATCTAATCTCTTCTCGATAACACTAATTTTTGTTTTTGTTTTCTTTGCAGTCATTTGTCAAGAATGTAACATCCAGAGTGTCGGGCTTACTGCCATCTACACTCACAAAATGGTTCAGTAGTCCAAGCACTTCAAACGCGAATGGTTCGTCGTCAATAGCTGACGCCTCAGATTCGTCAGACGATGAAACAGACACCCCGGTTATTACCCAGCCACCAGCAAAACGTATGCGATTCAACTCGCCCGGAACATACAGTCACTATGGTCATGCAGAAGTAAGATATTATTTAAATAATATAATATTATGTTTATAAAGTTAGTTTTTTGGCCTTCTGATTTTTTACTGGCCAAAAATATTAGACGACTTTCAACATATTGACAGTAAATACCACGACGACGCGACCGTGCGACTTAACTAGGCACCTCGTTGAAGTGCGCGGCCCCGGGCTGTCCTGAACAGTATTGTACACGTGACATCCCAGCACCAGGTATCTAGTTAACTCGCATGGGTTGTACATAATGTATTTAGCAATATTTGAATACTGTAACACAAATGCACAGCACTGAAGAATATATTATGTGGATATTTTTCATTTATTTGTTTGGTTCATGTGGTCTTGGTTTTGTTTCCAAAGTCAGGTAAAGTGTTATGTGGTTGGTAATAAACAACATTTCATGTGTATTGCAGGCAGGCTGCTCCACTGATGTTGAAATCATGGAACTACCTTACGGTGCCAGCCCATTCATTGGCCCACAGTATGCACAACCAAGCCGGAACACTTTTACTACTCCGTTGCGGCCTCCGATTGAAGATCCAGAGCCAATGGACAGAGACACACCACATATGTTCAAGATGCCTCACTCAGTTTCCAGCATTGGCCAATCAATAGCCAATAAAAGAAAATCTATTTTCGACACAACCAGCCCAGAGGAGTGTGCTAGAAATATTGGTAAGTCAGATTATATAATTTTCAATAGTTTTGAAACATGTTCATATTAACGTTGTTGTATTTTAAGTTTAATTGATTCTAAATGGCAGAAAATAAATAAATGTATAAATAATCTAAGAAAAGTACCTAACCAAAAATATTCCTTTTGTTTTGTATTGTAACTTATGTGACATTGTTAGTAAAAATATCCATATTAAGGCTCAAATAGAACTTTGATTTTGGGAAACGCTGCGTATGTCAACACTGATTCTGATGGGAAAAGAAAAATTCTTTGAAATTCATTACAAATTATTCAGTTTTCGCGGTTTAAATTAAACCTGTGTTTCCTTATCGTCGGAATCAAATAGTTTCGGTTGTTAAAGGCAAGAGGTATTTCTAGATTATTTTAAATTTAAGGATAAAGGCAATTAGTGTATGCAGAAGTGTTGCAGAAAAGGCAGTTATGTCATCTGTATACACTTGACAAAGTTTTATGAAATGTGTCTTTATATTATGTATTTACATTACAATATTTACTATGAGATTCATATATAGAAACCGTAAAGTATGTCTTAAGTTGCTTTGTTTAGTTTATGTTTGAATGTGTTGTGTATATATTCACATGATAATATGCATATTATGTTGTGCAGAGCTATATATGTGCATGTAACTGTTACAAGAGTGTCAGGCAGTAGATTGTTGGATTTCAAAATCACATGTTAGTGCACAGTACTTGACCTCTCGCCTTATTGCTGATTTGTGTTACTGCTGAAAATTATTATTACATAGTTAGTTCTAGTATTTCAGGAATTTCTCGGGAAGCTTGTATAGGTTGAAAGGTTATTCTGTAAAATGTTGTTGTTGAATTCACTCTGGTAGCTGCAGTGTTCACAAAATACTGTCGATGCAGATACAGAAGCGAGTTTCAAAGTGACTTGTTACTGAATAGTACTGCTCTCGGACGAATAGGTGTTCATAAAGTTGGTTCTTTCTTTTAAGCATATGTTAACATATGTCATATGTAAACATATGTTAACTCTTAACATGAAGTTATAGACAACGCTGCAATATATTTTATAAATATATTTAAAACAAACATGTAACTTTTGTTTTAAATATTTATCATTGTACCCGTTGATGTGTCCCGTTATTTTGAAAACGAATGACATTAGTATTTCCACTTACACTAGATACTTACTATGAACGTATAATTTCAGCGAAGTCAGCGACAAATACAATGCCTGATCCAAACCAGCCTAGCTTTAAACCTAGTCTCCTTGGTTCTCCGTTTTATCCAGGCAGAACAATGTATGGTGGAGCAGCGACTTCTACCTACATAAACCAGCCTAATATAAAACAGCAGACTGTGGCTGTAGTGAATGAGTCTAAGAGCAACAGTGATGACACTGCTCTTAGTAGTTCTGCACGACGGATTATGGATCTATTAGAAAGTTATTCCTCCCCACTCATGGAAGCTAGAAGGATCCCGCTGTACACTAAGCCAAAGAACGACTGGTTTAACAACACGTCTTCCGACAGACCCTCTCCCTACAAAAATAGAAGTATATGTAAGTATACAGTTCCTTTTCATGCTCCTTTTTTACTTAGCTTGAATAGAAGTCTGGCTGGCCGAACTTACATATATTTTTAAAGTATGATAAAATCCCACGGAGTCTTATTAAAAGTTGAACATCTCTGTTTTAGCCTACAAAACGCAAGAGCTCCATGTGCCAAGCATCGCGTCAATACTACGGTTGAAAAAGAAATCACGTCTCATGGACACGACGAATGCCGCTCGCCAACTCATTGCTTCACATAGCAGTGCTTCCAGCTTTCCGTCGTATCCAACTGAAGCGAAAGGGTAATGTATTCTAGTCTTAAACTTGGCAGCTAAGTTATATACCGTGGTGGGTGTGTAGCCACATTTGAACATCACTGATGTGATGATTTCATACTGTAATAATTAAATTCCGGTCTTAGTTAAACGCGTTTCCCTAGTAAAACCTAATGCTTGGTTTAGAAAAGGCTGCCTGAGTATAATTAATATTGCTCTGAGTATCGAATACACTATGTTTCTGTCCTTTCTTCTATTAGCTCAGGATTAAAATTATCCATAGATACAAAATGCGGCATAACCAGCTGAATTTTGCGCCATTTATTCGCATTATATGTATGCGATATTGCATCATTATCTAGAAATCTCTAACTCCCCGCTTAGAGTCTAAGATATACAGAATGTTAGGGTGAATTTGGATGTTTGTTTATATTTTGATCAGAATACACATTCAATACTATAAAGAGTAACCGCCGGCTTACGAGTTGTAAGTCGTAGGGTCGAACCCAGGTAGGCGCTTTATTTTGTGAAAATTATCGCTTGGTGACACTAAGTGCGGCAATTCCCTGCATAAGATCAGCACTTCGATCGAGACTTGGGTAGTACTGCAGTCTCTTCTACGGTGCCAGATTGTCTATCGGTACATTGAGGTGCTGAAGTGTGTATGAAAATATGTCAGTCCGACTCTAGGACCAGACCTCGAAACTTATCCTTCTGCCGCAGTGTGTGAGACAGGGAGAGATTGCCTCCGAAACTGTTCACCGCTGCACTGGAGGATGTCTTTATGGTTCTGGACTGGAGAGGGCTAGCCATCAACATCAATGGCGAGTACATCATTCACCTTCGGTTTGCCGACGATATAGAAGTTATGGCGGAGACTATGGAGGATCTCAGTACAATGTTCGATTACCTCAGTAGAGCTTCAGAAAGAGTGCGTCTGGCAAAAAGGTCATGTTAATGGCTATTAATCCACATGAAGATCGGAGACTCACTTGAAGTTGTTGACTATTCTGTTTACCTAGGACCAACTGTCTAGTTAGGTAAGTCCAACTTCGAGAAAGTAAGTCCAACTTAGGGAAGCTATGCAATATCTTGTCATCTCAGATACAGCAGTGTTTCTTACCTATGACTGAAACGTAGTCGCTCACAGTGGGCCCATGAGAAGGCTGAAAGTCACCCAAAGGGCAATGGAGAAGGCTATGCCTGAAGTAACCTGCGTGATTTAATCAGAAATGAAGAGATCCGCGGGAGAACTAAGGTAACCGACATAGTCCGAGGAATTGCAAAATTTAGTGGAAAAACCAGACAACGATCCCACCGGTACAAACGTCAAAACGTCGCCCTTGTCCTTGTGTATATTATTTCATCTGTTTCCAAATCACCGTTTAGGGAACAGTGGTGATGAAATAATATAGTAAAACATCGTGAGGAAATCGGCATGTCCTAGAACCAAAAATTCGAAAACATGTGACATCACATCTCATCTAAGCCTCACTGTGCCGGCGTAGTGGATTATGGCCCACTTCGTCTCACAGAGAGGAGGCCTGTGCCCCAGCAGTGGGAACATTATAATTATGTTAAGTGGAAGGCATTCTGCAGGACGCAATCCTCGAAAAAGTGTCAACTATTATTTACATTAAATATCAGTCATTCAATTGTTAGTTTAAGAAATTTCTAACATAAAACATGCCCGCATTTCTCATGTCCATTCTTACTGAATGACGGTTTAGTACTAAAAATTCTCAGAAAAAACATTGCGTACAATAGTAAAATTCATAATTTTTCGACAAGATAACATTGCCATTCATTATATACGAATAATGAAGTATGCAAAAGTAACACTGTCTGCTACCAAGTACATAGTTAGTTGTTATTCTATGTGTGAAAACTTGTAATTGGCCATCATCATGTTATAAACTTAGTAACTATTATGTCTGATTAGCTATAAGTTTTCCAAAAATAATAAAATAAAATAAATAACTAAAACCATAATATGGTTTTAGTTATTTATTTTATTTTATTATTTTTATAAAGAACTTTCATATGAATGAACTTTTTCATAATAATAATAACAGGCTCTGGCTTTCTGACTTCTAACATATAACAAAGTGTTTGTTCTTGTAATGATCTTTATTTATTGGATATCACTTTATGATTGGTAATCGTTAAATTACAGCTCTGAGCGTACTCAACGATCTAAATGACCCTAAATGCCGTTATATTTTTATAATATGCACAAAATGAATGATTATTTCAATGTTAGTTTAATCAGTATACTGTTCACTTTTAGGAAAGAACCTGAGATGGAACAGCCTCACAAAATGACTACCAAAGTAAAAGCAAGGGTAACAAGAACCAACCGAGGAATAGTAGATCAATATGAAGCAGCCACTCCGGTGAAACTACCTACAGCCGTGCTACAATTAAATCAGGATAAGCTGCCACACTTCTCATTTAATACTCCACCGGTTTCAAAGCTACCGGCTACCTCTACACCTAAAATTGTTCTTCCCACAGTTGATAAAAAAATTACTGCAGTATCTAAAAGTAAGCACGAAACAGTTAATAAAAGTGTTTTCAAATTTTCCGATCCTGTGAAAGTGTCAAATGACACCCCACAAGCGTGGGCTACACCTCCGACATTCATATTCGAGAGTCCCGAGCGCCGCATAGATCAGAAATTTGAAAGCAAATGTGACGATTGTTCTGTTGTTGTAGGTATAGTAAAAGAACCCGAAACATCCACCACTAAGCCGAAAGACTGGGCGTGTGCGGACTGCTGGGTTAAAAATAAGTCAGAAGCCACCAAATGTGTCTGTTGTGGCTCCAAACAGCCAATGCCGAATGCAAAATGTTCTGTTTGCAAGCTTGCTGATAGTCTGTCTCAAAAAGATAAATGTGCAAACTGTGAGAAGATGTTTGTATCACAAGTAGACAGTCCACTCAAAACCAATTCGATTGGGATCAGTTCGTCGTCAAAGTGGAAGTGTGAGGTCTGCTGGGTCAGCAATGAAGACAGTGCAACCAAATGCGTGTGCTGCAGCGGTATTCGGCCCAGGACTTTGAGTAGTGCGCCTGTCACTGGCACGGCCACTTCGCTCACGAGCACGATCACTTCGCAGACCTCCACGATCATCTTCAAGCCTATCCCTGTGAAGGCAGTGCCAGCCACGGCGAAGGTGCATGCTGATTGGAAATGTGATGATTGTTGGATCTCAAATAAGAGTAGCGTAGACAAATGTGCGGCATGCGGAGGCGCCCGGCCAGGCGCCAAACAGACCAGTGCCGCCGACGCAACTCCGAACACGAACTCATTCTTCGGATCCAGTGACGACAAATTTAAAAATATAAAACCTCAAAAATCTGGGAAATGGGAATGTTCCAGCTGTTTAGTCCGAAATGAAAGCGAAAAAGATAAATGTGTATGCTGCGGCGCAGAAAACGAAAACAAAAAGAAAACCCCAGATTTAAAGTTCAACTTCGGGAAAACCGCAAATAATTCTTTTAAATTCGGCATTGATCCTAAAGTACAAGAGGCTACCATAACTAAAAAACCAGAAGTCATTTCGACACTTGCCTTTAAATTCAAAACACAATCTGAAACAAATAACAATATATTATCTGAGACACCAACATTTACATTTACTTTACCTAAGAAAACGGTAGAAAACAAAACTGATGTTTCCAAAGGAAAGTCAGTTGAGGCTCCAAAAATGAATTTCACATTTGGTATTCCAAAACATATCCCCGCAAGTACAGTGGTCACAAACAGATTAGAGTCCAGTAACGACTTGGAAGAAGAAAAACTGCAGGAAGTTCCATCAGTTGATTTGAATGCACCCATGCAGAGTATACCACTTATTATGTCTCCACTAACTCAGGTAAACAATGAAAATAGGACATTAACATCTGGAACTTTACTTAATCCTCAACTTGCAACTGACGCGAAGAAGGACACGCCACTCAACTCGGTAGATTTACCAGGAGCGTCATCCGCAGAGAAACCAAAACCACCAACCTTCTCATTTGGTGTGTCGTCGAATACTAAATTGTATGAAACTCCGGCGAGTACGAGCACTTCGATGAACCTATTTACACAGCAGGCGCAAACTACCACTCTACCGACGACTAGTACGCCTACCTTTGCAATGTTTAAGTCGCCTGAGACCAGCACGCCTACAACGTCGTTATTCCAGCAGCCGGATGTAACTACTAAACCAGCGCCAATGTTCCAAAACAGTGAGTCGACCAACAATGCCGCCACAGCGCCGATGTTTAGTTTTGGAAATAATGGACCGAGTAACCCTACTCCACCAGCAGCATTAACATTGCCTGCTGCTCCTGAAAAGCCCAAGTTCCCGTTTACATTTGGCAACAATTCAACCCCGACGACGGATCCGCCATTGTTCCAGTCTCCTTTCGGGGTGACCGAAAGTAGTAACGCTAATACAAGCACCTTCAGTCTACCTTCAGGAACTACATTAGGTTCCAACAACAGCTTGCCCACCACTTTAGGAGGTAGCAATGGATTAGTTGCTTCTAATGGAGTCACAGGAAATGCTATGGCAGTAAACTCACTTGGCTCGATTGCTGGAAACTCACTATCATCGAGTACTATAACGCTCGGGAACGTCGGTACTCTAGGAGGTACCAATGGTTTATCTGCAAACACGCAGCCACCGGCTAGCAGCATGCAACCTGGAAACAGTATAACAGCTGCTGCACCGAGCTTATTCAATAACACAGGGCAGGAGAACGTGTGGTCGGCGAGCAGTAGCACGTCGACTCCAAACCCGTTTGTGTCCAACTCTGCAACGAGCAGTCTGCAGAAGCCCACGTTCACGTTCGGCTCCTCGACACCGTTCAACGCTGCTAGCAGCACGCCAACTTTCGGGACCTCCTCGACTCCTCAAAATATGTTCGGGATGAACAGCCAGACCAACAACACACAATCGTCTATGTTCGCAAATACTGTTCCAACTCAGCCCACAGGAAACTTGTTCGGGTCGCCGCAACCACCAGCGAGCAACCCCACGCCTCAGATGCCCATGTTTGGCACGCCAAGCATTGGTGCGACGCCTACGTTCGGCTCGCCGAATCCAACTATTCCTTCGTTTGAGTCTCCGACACCAGCACCAGCCTTCAACTTCGGTGCTTCGCAGTCAACAGGCATTTTCGGGTTTGGACAGCAGGTAAATATGTTTCTTATTCCTCAACTAACTGCACCGAGAACTTACGGGAGAGGCTTACGTGAACGCAACGAAGAAAGGTGAATTTTTAAATTAAGATGCATTTTAATTTAGAAAATCGACCCCAACATAGTTGGGAAAAGGCTAGACAGATGATGTGGATGATTAATCTAGAAAGTCGTAATGTATATTAATGTTAGTCAATTTTGGTTTGAAATGCCGTTGATGGCAAGGGCCTAAGTTAAAAGCACTGAAAATATATTTATCGTATAATTTGTTTGAAAGGCAATAGGGTAAAAAAGTAATAATTTTATTATTATTACAAAGAAAATCTAATTAGTCCGTCAGTTAGATTATCGAAAAATAATGGACACGTATTTTTTCTTTTGTCAATCAAGCAAAAAACGACAAAGATAAAGCGCGTCAAAATTTAGGAGTCGTGAGGTCGTGACGTCACTTGCTTGCAAAATATCGCAAGCAAGTGACGTCACCCGGAACTTTAACGGGCGATATCTTCATCATTTTTTATATAATTGACAAAAGAAAAAATACGGGTTCAATATTTTTTGATAATCTAACTGACGGACTAATTAGATTTTTTTTGTAAAATAGCCTATTGGCGGGCCAACAACCCAGTACGACATTTACCATGATTATGAGTGATGCAGATTGTAAACCCTATTCCATCCAGTTTTAAAGAAATGTAAACAAACCAGCACCCTTATTAGTCAACATTCGTAATTACAATCCCTTTCATTTGGCAATACAATAAAATCTATCCATTAAATGCTTGAAAATTCGTCTGCTTGACAACAACTCAACCAGAATAAAGCAATGAATATTTCTCAATTGACATACTGAAAAACTTGTAATGACGGGTTTCTTAATAATATGTAAAATGATGATAATCTGCTTTTGTAATTTATTATTACTCACTTAATTCATATAAATCTTACATGGATAAAAAGTAATATTACTAAGATGGACAGCCCAATCAATTGAAAATTTGAATAATTGAATTTTAAATAACATTATCACTAAATGATAAATTATTTTATTTTACTATATTATTTTTGTTGGGTGAATGGTCCGTTCGTTTACATTTCCTTTGAAATAGATTGAAATAGTGTTAAGGGTATAAAATACAGGGTGGTCATTTAAGATAGGGCAACTTCCTTTACCGTTGATGCTGCAGGATACTGGATAAAACTTTTTATAGTCATACCTAATATTTGGAGTTTTTCCATCTGCATCCACAATTTTTGTTAAAATAAGTGAGGTTGGCAAGATTGCTAATCTTGCCAACCTCACTTGGTTGGCAAGATTTGCAAGTTTTGTTCGTTCGATGTAAATCGATCCTGATAGTGGATCGTACGATTGACCAGAGTCATCATAAAAATAAAACTTTCAAAATAAAACGAAAGTTTTTTTTTATTCGCCGACTATAATATATTCAGAATCTGTAAAATAGCTTTGAAAATTATGGATGGTCTTCGAAGAACATTCCTGTTGTGCCATGGTTGAGGTAGCTACCCTTAATTTTCCATCTTGTAGTGTTTCCGCTTAAAAGTATACCATGTTAAACGATGCGATGCGAAGTGAAACTGCATCAAAATGTTAAATCTTGCATGTCTTTGTGAATTTAGATTTCTTTACTTTTGATTATGCGTTCTCGTAAATCCCTGATGTCTGTTTAGCCATGTAGAGTATATTGAATGATAATATTTATTTTGTATCTAAAGCGGGTTGCTCCTTGCATCGCTTATCGAAAAATTAGTAGTTAGTGTCTATGATATAAAAATCTTGGAATCCAAATGCAAATGTATCCATATCAAATTTTGCTGTAGATCCTATTAAGTAGGATTGCCTTGCTAGTTGAACTAAACTTGTTTAGCATTCATTCATTAACTATTTGTTTCTATCTTTGTTGGTTAATGGCAGTAGGCCCCTTTTTAAATAGAACGTTTACCAAAGCTCGTGAAATGTGGGTGTATGAATCTCATGGGTAGCGGTGAAAACAGGGGAAGAAATACATATTAAATAATATGATTTTATGAAGATTGATTTAAAGTATTTGGATTCCTGGGTTGAATCTCTTAGGCACTCCTCTAAATGCTATGGCTGACATTAGCAGAAGATAGTACAATCTTCCTGTAAACTAGTTCGTTAGTTTGCTTTGGCGTTTATTTATTCATTTAACGTGCCCATTTCGCCTTATGTTTTAATTGATGCTATCATATAAATATTACAATTTTATATCCATTATCTAAGTACTTTCATCATACAATTATATGTACTATAATATATTATTATATATTTATATAATTAAATATAAAAAAAACAGTCTTATTAAAAAGTCATTATTGAATTTAGGACACGATTCAGCACTTCACCGCTTGTTAGTGTTATTTATTGAACTCTACCACGGAGTAGTCAACAAATAGGCGTGGTTATACTCGTAATGCGCATATCACGTAGAAGTAAACTCAATCTCTACGTGTGATGCTTGGGGTTACATGGGTTGAATTATCAGTGACATACGCAGTGTTTATGTAGAACTCTTTCATTCAAGCGCGCAGCTTTGCCCGCATACTATTAATCGTTAGTTGATTGGTTCATGTCCTGTACTCTAAATATTTTGTGTATAAACTTCCAGCAGCAACTTCAGCAGCAGCAGATTCAACAACAACATATTCAGCAACACCAACAGCAGCAGCAGCTGCAGCAGCATCAGGCGAGTCCGCAACAGACAGGCGTCTACAGTTTCGGTGGGGCTCCCGCCGGCGCACCACAAGTTCAGTTCAGCATGGGCAGTGGCGCCAATCCCGCCGTCCGACGCGTTCGTAAAGCGGTTCGTAGAAATCCGCAGCGATGAAACTTGCACCGACTGTAGCACGATATGGACTGGATCCAGTAAGTGTCCCCAAGTCAAATTTATCTGTGTGAAAGCCACAAGCATGTCATGGTATCTCCTTAATAGTGGACCTAAATTATAAGGTAGCTATTAATATTTTTTGTTAGATGTATAAATTTGTAATAGATTTGGTTGGTGTGGCATTGTGTATTATTTTAATTTTTAATTGGTTATGTAAAGACATCTTCTTGCTTTGACTCACTAATAAATATTCACCTTGCTCGCGGTCATGGCGCTTTACTATTTTTACGTTACTATGCGTTTGAACCAGAAAACATTAAACTTAGATGTTTCGATACTTGTCGCACTGTCCAGAAACATGTTTGTCAAACATGTTTTGTATAGTGTGTATGCAAACCTAGTAGTGTCATTTAATACATTGACAGAAAACATATATTATATTTGAACATACATTTCTATGTGTTTCGCCAGCAAACGCACTGTTACAGCGAGGAAATATTGGGTTGTCAACAAAATGTCACGGAAGATATCTGTTTAGTGACAAGTATGTATGAATGTGAAGAATGTATGTGACGGTTTAACTAAGACAATTTTATTTTGCCGTTGGCATCACTGTATATAAAATTCTTAAAACTAATTTTTAGCTACATGCTTTTTGGAGAAATTCAGTGTTAGGATCTTTCCATAATTATGTAAATTACCCTGAGGTTCCAGTGGTATCTTACTTTGATATCATTATTATAATACACAATGTTAACCATACCATTAAACTTTGTGATTGTTTTTACGCCAGAGCTCCGATTGTGAAAATTTTTCTTTGTGATTTAAGCAGTAAAAATATTTTTTACTTTTTTAAAACTATTTTGTTTTAAGTAGGTACATTAATAAGTCATTTACTATTGTAAATTTTTATAATATCATAGTTTTTATTTAATAATTCACGATCATACAAACGAGCGTGAACATTGTATTACTTCTTTTATTAGCACCGCACATTCATGTCTGGTTAATCGATGTATGCAGGTGCGTGTAAACACGAAACATATATATTAAAAATGTCTAATCTGTAGTATATAATAATAATAAAGTATATTTATTTTCAATTCAAGTATATGTATCAATGTATAACTATGATGCCCTAGAATTTACTTTAATAATGGTATGATCATCGGTATAGATACAACTGCCGACGCAAAATAAATAGGTAACTTCATTTATGTATGATGAAGGATAGTCTACGTTATAATCTATTAAAGGCTGATTTTCAATCGACAGATAAATTTTACTTGTGGAATAAAATTTACGTCTGACAGTTTTTGTATCGAAGATCTGTCAAAAATTCAAAAATATTCCTCCGATAAAATTATGTGGCGTTGGAAAAATCAGCCCTAAAATATATGTAAACAAATACCTAACTAACTAATAAAAACGCAACATCTTTATAATAAATTGATTAAATTAATTTATTCATTCACTCACTGACCGCAGACAATCCACAGCTTAAACCAGGTCTAGAATCATGAAATTTTTCACAATAATAAAAAACATGAGAGTGGGAATAAAAAAGGGGATGACAGTTGTACGGAAGTTTATCACTTTGGCGAATGGGATATCGGGGAACACTGCTTGTTCTATAATAAACATAAAAAAGCGAAATCGTATTTTAATGAATATGTAGGAATCACATCATTCTATTACTTACTATAATTAACGTTTTATTAATCTACATTGCAAGTGCTAGGGAGACTACTACAATTTATGAACATGTTATACATAAAAAAAAGTCGCTTTTCATGTCTGTTCGGATTTTGAAGCGGGTTTGACCAAAATTTAGAGTAATTATTCCAGAAACTTTATTCATAAAAAAATAATAATATTTAACAAAGGTATAGCCCAGAAATATTGATGTTTTGACATGTCGCCATTGCTAATTGCCATGCAATTTAGGGGTTTTTGACTTTCTATTTAAGGGACTAACCACACTTATTCAGCTCTGTTCAGCTTTTGTCCATAGAAAATAACGATTTTGTATGAACAAAAACTGAACAGAGCTGAATAAGTGTGGTTAGTCCCTAAATGGAAATAAAGCAGCTCTAAAACGTATTTACTTTATGAGAAGTCTGATCGCACTCGCACACAATATACGTGACCACCCGTCGTTCAGCCTGTTAGTTGCTTCTAGCAAGATGAATAGCAAGTTTTATAATATAACCCTACTGACGCAGGAACTTAGGTACATAAGTAATTCGTCAACAGGCGAAACAAAAACAAGAATTGCTAAAAAAAATGTAGACAAGAAAAGTATAATATGGGTGTTTTGGGAATCAGTATAAAGCTCGTTCATCTAATCTAATATCGCGACATATTCGCCAAAAATGAAAATAAATATGAGTTTATGGAAAATTAACTTTAATTCCTACATAATAAAATTCAGTTTACGCTATAACTTCAAACATTTTTAAAATTTTGCAATAGTGTATTAGTCACTCTGAATCAACTTAATTACCATTAAAATAAAGTTGATATTTGTTTAAGTTGAAATAATGTCAATTCGAAACAAATAAAATTTGAATATACATACTTTCACGAATAATGTATCAACTACTACGAAAAAAATAATGATTTAGAGCAAGTACGATATTTTAGTCGATTTTATTAGTTTGATTGAAGTTCGAAGCAGGAGAAAATATATTTATGGTGTTGTGGAATTCATCCTTCTATAAGTGAAGGCTTTCCTGGCATAGCAATGGTGGCCTAGTGGTAACGGACCCGGCCTTACGAGTTGTAGGTCGTGAGTTCGAACCCAGGCAGGCATTTTACTTTGTGTAAATTATTTCATCACCATTGCTTTCAAAACGGTGAAGTAAAACATCGTGAGCAAACCGGCATGTCCTAGAACCACAAATTCGAAGACATGTGACATCCACCAACCCGCAGTGGGCCCGCGTGGTGGATTATGGCCCAATCCCTCTCACAGAGAGGAGGCTTGTGTCCCAGCAGTGGGAACATTATAGGCTGATTATGTAATATAGTCAAAATATTAATGTAATACTCGGCAATATTTTCAGTTTGCCGACCACTCCGGTAACTATTGCAAGTTTGCGACCCGCTCCTGCTTCGTATGGTTTTTACGACTTAACAAAACATTGAGATATATTGTATGTAAGTTTTATATGAATGTTTATTAACATTTAATGTGTAATAACATTAACACATAAACCTTTCGAAATAAATTTACTAAATGATGTTGATGTTGAAAACCGCATCAAAATCACTTGCGTAGTTAAGAAGAACAGTGTGGTCACACAAACAGACTTTAATTTATAACATGTATCAGCATAGTATAATCGGCCTATAATGTTCCCACTGCTGGGACACAGGCCTCCGCTCTTCGAGGAGTGTGCTGTAATCTACCCGGGCCCAGCGCGGGTTGCTTAATATGTATCAGACTTGGCAAAAAACACTAGCTAGCATTTAATGTTGGCAAGGCAATTCAAATGTTGAAACATCAATCAAGTTTTTAGAGATAATGTAAAGTTATGACACATCATTTTACAATAATTCGATTATATGTTGATAGAGTCCTAACTTTTATTTTATCATAAACAATTTATAAACCTTTTTACTGATATAGGTAATAGGCTAGTAAATACTTGGTAAGCTCGGAGGAATATTTAATAACGGTTGGGTATATTCTGTAGCAAGCGCATTACCTTAATAGACACATACTATTTCTTCTTAAATATATTGTTTATGTAACATTTCAAACGAGGAAGCCTATGTAACTATGCTTGCTTCATAAACTTAGAATGTATTTAATGTATTAAAGTAAAAGGAATAAACTATTTCTACTCTGTTGTATAATATTTCCAGGCATCATAGTAATTATTCTTAGCAACACGTCATTCCTTGAGGCGAAAACATATGAGACATATGAGATCTAAAAAGGAAGCTGGACTTTCTAATGCCAATTTGACCACCAAAATTGATTAAAGGTTATAATTATAAGTGTAGTACTTACGGTTGCCAATGGTGACCGTAGAATTTATTATAATAAAGTAAATGTAGCTTTTAAATGGAATTACTTGATGTAAAGGCACTGACACAATGTGTTAAGCGAGTGATATTAAAGCGTGTACTAAATAGAGCTTGGGTTGGGAACGAAGGGCTAGTGATGTAGGTTCACTTAAGTTATGAATTTGATAAAGTCTGTCACGGGGACTAGCACAACGTGTCAATGCCTGTATTAGTCATACGGGCCTGATCGCTCTAGGCACCGACTCTATGGTTACGATTACCCATGTAGCGTCTAAAAACATAAGATAATACTTCGTAAAACGGACATACGTGTTTAGTATCGCATTTGATTATGTACAAACTTTTATGTCTAGGGAATAAATGAAAATTATTTGTTATTCGGATGTACTTTTAAGTGCCAACTTCATTATATTTATATGTATAAGCGAATTGTAAAGCTCTTAATTTTAAGTTATGTTATGTTTGCTGGTCTTTATGAAACGTAAGCCAAAATTTCTTAAGACGACTCTATTCTCGTCTATTTTGTAGTAATACTTTTATATTTAATGTACGTAGTAATTACTTAAAATATTGTTTAACTCAAAACGCGATACTTAAACTCGTCCATAGCTAAAATTAAGACCACTTTTCAAATTATCACAAAGTTACACTCATGTCTACAAATGACATTACATTAATTATAACACAATGCGATTCTGTAAAAATCTCACCGTGAAAAGTTAGGTGAAGTGAGCTTAGAGTGAGCTGTCAATAGTGTCAATCCCTAGCATTAGTTGGAATGACAGCTCACTCCACGCTCACTTCACCTGAGTTTTCACGGAGAGATGGTTACAGAATCGCACTGCAGGATAGTTACTACTTGATGACGTTGCAGTATAATCATTGAAATAGTTTTTAATTTGTTAATTTAAGATTAGATGTATGTCTTCAAGTAACAGCAACTTAAGCAAAAAATTGTACCGGGCGAGGATTGAGAATTGATACCGATTTAAAATGACGATTTTTAATGTGAAATGAAATGATTAATGGAAAAATTGATTCAGACGTGACAGCTACGATCTTTTGCTTTGGATTTTAGTTGTTCGCTGTATTTATAGTTAATAATTATGTCAATATGGCGTGTAGTCGCATTTGGAACTATATGACTAGGACTTATTTTTTTAGCACTGAAATTAAAATCGTTGTTTCCAAATGCCTACTACCAGTCATTCTAATTTTAAATGTATAATCTACTGTATTTACCATCACTTTCAGTGGACATTAAAATAAAGGTTTAATGGATGGTTGGGGAGCAAAACTAACTGTATACTCGACAGTGTTTTGAATATTATGCAATAATGTTGATAATTGAAAATAAAAATAATTTGGTATTTATAAAATACCTTTAGATTTGTTCCTCAATGAAATATACCATTAAAAAAACTATTAATTATGTTTTTTCCCTTCTCTATCCACCATAACAAAACATCTCAACTAAGATTACCCAAGTACGCAGGAGATAATAGTGAACAATTGTGTGATGCAAACATGTACACTCTCTCTTCCCTCATCCGACCCCGCGTCCTAATCAAAAACGATCGTTGCGCGAGTACTCGGTCGACGCGATCGTTTGCATGTGACAGCGTCCTAATAGAATACGATCGTCGCGCAAATACGCTATCCTTGAGTTCAAGTCACTTTGTTCGGTGAACCGGAACGCGTGGTCGCGGCTTCCGGTTTTCCGAACCAAAAGAATAAAAGAGCGCGACTATCGCGTACTCGCGCGACGATGGCTTTGTTTAGGACGCGGCCTAATAGTCCGATGGGACAGGAACAGGACCAACGGCTTTCGAGTACGGAAGTGTCACCACAAACTTCCTTCAAATCTTCGAAAAATACGAAACACTTCCACACAGCTGTAATGCTTGCGACCAGGCCACGGGGCCAACAGGGAAGTCAAAAACATTCCTATTACAAACAAATTTTGGCCCGCGGCTTCGCCCGCGTGGTGGTCAGAAATAAGCCCACGGGAACGTACTACCGAGATAAAAGTTCATTATGTCATAATTCAGGCCATGGTCTACCTGTGTGCCAAATATGATCGAAATTCATTCACCGCTAATGCATGTAAAATGCATTTAAAATATTAGTATCGTAAAGTCCCGGCGAAGATAGTATTACTACCGAATCACTTCCTACCGCGCAGCCTATATTGCTACTATTCATTCTGAAATCAACTTAATTTACGCTAGTATAACGTTGATATTTGTTTATGTAGAAATAACATTCAATTGGAACAACATTTACATATGAAAAAGGTAGGTAAACAGTTTAGTAGGTAGTAAAATATTTTTGTACAGGAAACTGCTGCCAATATGAAATCTTGCAGTGTTGCTCCAGAGCAATGCTGCAGCGCGAAGCGAAAGAGCGAAGGGGCAAATAGCTGGGCATGCCCATGCCCACAGCTTCGTTTACACGAGAAAGAAGCTATGGAAACTGTAAATGATATTAAATAACTGGAACACTATGTGGGTAGGTACAATGTTTTTATACTTTCGAAAAATACCTACTTACTAATAACATTTTATATATAAACTAAAATTTCTAACGTACCAGTAACTAGAATGAGTTCATCGGTGGTATTATAATGGCGCCAATCGTCCTTTCTTGTGTGCTCAGGAACACGTGTCTATGACCACTTCCCGGTATTCCAGGGCATGCTTTAGGGCGGCCGGTCGTGATCTTGTACCTGCCCACGCCTGGCCATACAATCACTCGTTGGTAGCCCGGCGGTTTGTCATAAGAACTATTAAACCCATGCTTATACTGCACGAAAGTTCTCGGTTTACAAACTTCATGATGACCAGGACCAGGGTCTTCCGCTTTTCGCGGACACATAGATAAGTCCACGAGTGCAGTTCGACCTCTATAAGGCTTACTCCTGTTGGTTTTATTCAACGTGCCAAATAGGGATTTCTTGTATTTCTCCAAACTGCCTTTTAAGGCAATCGGCCACGTGGCTGACGAGCATTTCATAGAATTGCTAAAATGGTTTTTGATGGTAGTTTCGTCTCGATTGCCAGTAAACAAATCGTAAGGGCCCCGATTCGAAACAACCTTCTTAGATTTTTGGTCGATTTGTTCTTTGTCGAGAATCGAGTAGCGATTCGGGGCGAGTGACCAGTTGGGTGAAGGGTCTTTGAATCTGCAAGGCTCTTCTCTGTCGAAAGTTGGTCGGGCTGAGTGCGGTCCGTACGGAGCCTTGAAAGGTACAGCTTTGTAATACCTTCCAGGGTCGGGTGCCCTTTGTTTTGAAGGTGTCGATAAAGGTGCTCTTCCAAATCCAACGTTCATGCAAGCCGGTTCATATTCGGCTGGTTTATTGACCTCGTGCCAGGCAGGACCCAACAACGACCGAAGCCATTTTCGATTTTCTAGAATTTTTTGGTTCCTGTAACCCAAGTTTTTCGACCATTCCTCTAAATTATTCTTGTACTTCCATGGATCTTTATCAATTTTTTGCCTGTGGGTGGCTTCACATAACCTTTGTATGGATTGAGGTTTGTAAAGGCATGGGTTACAACCTTGGGGTCTTGTAACATAGAGCCCGCTAGGATCCAAGTTGGGATGTGCAGTGAATTTACCGAACCTCGGAAGCGTGGAGTTGAAGGGTTTATGGTTGAGTTTCTTCGTAATCATTTTTGTAATAATTTATGTCAACTTTTTAGGTAGGTACATATAGTTTCGAAATAATTAATGACTAAATGCTTCTGCTTTGAAATGATTAAAAAAAGCAAAAAAAAGAGTCTCAACTCTACAATTGTGACTCGACGCTTGTGCAATGTGGAATGACCGGAATGACTGACGTGATACTATGACGTTTCTTTTCAAGACTGGAAACCGAATAGGTAATACAGTTTTATACTCTTTGGTAACCAATCAGTTCAACCTAGGAGGTTGTCGTCTGCTTAACCGGACTTGCCTACTGTGGGTGCCTCAATAAATTAAGGGCTCCAGCCAGGGCTGGCTGAAGGCTCGGCTTACAAGGGTCGTTGCGTGATGATAATTAACCTTCATCAAGAATTAAAGCAAGTCAGTAAAGCTCTAGTCTAGCCGGGCTTTAATATTGTACTGTATTTCATTGTGTGTGTATGTAAAATAGTGTATGAAACTGCACATTACTAGGTATTTATCAGTTTCATAAACCACTAATTCGATAATCTTATTGGTTTTTATTATATCACAGTAGTTGCGAAAAGTAGAGTACCTATTCTCTCGAGATAAAGGGGATAAAGGTGTCTTCACCTCGGGCGAGCTTGAATCCCTCGCTGCCATAGATATATTTTACATTTCTATGCTAGCTGCACTCCAGATTCTAGTCTTAACTGCCTCGCTTCGGTCAGAAGTTAACTCAGAGCTCCCTGGCTGTGCTCGGGAGCCCTATAATCCTTAGTTGCGTACAGGATTCAAAATAGTGGCCACGACATTACGACAGTGCTCCTCTAGTGAATAATCTACTATCTATAATGTTACCGAATTGAAGGACATCATTCATTTCGTACTCAAAAATTTAAGTGAAAATATGCTGTTTTTTATGGGAAGTACCATCATGAACATTTTTTTAATATTACAACGAAAGTCTACAATTGACCCCCCCGCCTGGCTGCTATTTGAGTTCGAGAGTACTAAATATCTTATTTTTACCAACAATATTTTGGGCATTTGTTTAAATTTTATTTTTACTTATATAATTCTATGGACTTCAACGTCTGCAAATAAATAAATTATTATTATTATGTCGTTTATTTATTTAGTCGTCTTATTTTAATACATTTTTAAATATTAGTATGATTAAATAAAAAATTTAAAAAAAACATTTAAAAATATAAAAAAATAGTGATCCACCGGTGTCGGGAGCAGGGTCCAAGCTACCGGTGGTTAGGGCTCCAGAGATAGAAACCTCCTCACAATGCGAGCCGTATCGAGGAGTACTGCCTTCTGAATCAGGCCCTTGATCCAACCGCCTAACGAGAGCCTCGATAGATGTTGATCGAGGCTTTCGGCCATCAGGCCATTGGCCGATACGACAATCGGCACAATGACAGTTGAGCTCACATTCCACATGTCAACAACCTTTTTTTTTTTTATTTTCTGGGTGGGAAATCATCCTCCCGCTCTGGGCGGAGCAGAAGGGAGTGTCAGACTTTTACTGACTAAAATCCACCCGTGTTCCTTCAGTTGCCTGTGCCAGGGGCCACGGTATCTCTTTCGACCAACCCGCAGCCCCGGCGGCATCGGCCCTAGCGGACCCCGTCAGTTCGTGCTGACAGCTCATTGAGGCGCGCGTGGAACACAACGCGCCGTCGACCCGGGCCTGGTCCTTACCGGGCGGCGAGCTGCCCATAGCTCGCCGCCCGCAAGCCCGCGCCTACGGTGGCCGGGAGTCGGCTGTTGACTCCCGTCCAGGGCGTCTCCTGCGGCGGCTAGGAGCGCGAGGGTGCAGCGATTGCCTCTCCCTCGCGCGCTCCGCCTCCTCCTTCGCGAGCATTACTGCTTCGCAGAAGGAGGTGACGGCCTCCAATTCACTCTCGCTCCGGACCATGGCCTGTATGAGGGCCGGACGCGAGAGGTCGCCGCCGCCGATCGCCGCCAAGAGGACACGGCGGGGCCCCGCCCAAGCCGGGCAGACCTCCACCGTATGCTCCACCGTGTCCTCCGGGCGATCCCCACACATGTCAACCTCGCGTGCTAAGTCAAGATATTTGATTTGTTTATCTTTCTCAGCTTTCACGAGGTTCCCGTCATGTGGAATGGTAAAATCAATAATCATTGCGCGGCGCACTAATCGATCTGTCACCACTATATCAGGTTTGTTGGCGACAACAGTCCTGTCAGTGATGATAGACCGATCCCAGTACAACGTGGCATGGTCATTTTCGAGAACTGGGTCGGGCACATACTTGTAATACGGTACCTCAGAGTCGACAAGTTTATATTTCAAAGCAAGTTGCTGGTGAATAATCCTGGCTACTTGGTTATGCCTGTGCAAGTACTCGCTGTTAGCCAGACGAGAACAACCAGAGATAATATGTCTGATGGATTCACCCGGACGGTGGCATGCCCGACACACGTCAGCCGTCCCGTCCTTCATAATATGTCTCCGGTAGTTATTCGTCAAGATAACTTCGTCCATAATTGCACAGACAAAACCTTCAGTTTCCCCGAAGAGGTCACTGAAACGCAGCCTGGATACGGACGCTAAGAAATCTACACCGGGCTCATGAAGAGCCCGATAGAAGCGCCCGTGAAGCTCCTTGCTTTGCCATACCTTCTTGCGGTCATCGGTAGTAAGTACTACAGGTTTGCGCCAGTTCTCTTTCGCCATGGAGAGCGGGGTGAGCCCCTTGTCCATTGCGACCACATCACGGTGCATACCCACTTCAGCTTTTAAAAAATATTCCCTGAGACTGCACACCTCGCGGTTGTGGAGGGTTTTCGCATTTAAAAATCCTCGACCCCCACACTTCCGCGGGATATACAGTCTCATCACCGATGATCGTGGGTGATGCATCCGGTTTGCGGTCAGCAGTGTACGGACCCTTCTATCTAGGGCGTCGAGTTCAGTCTGAGTCCATTTGAGTATGCCGAAAGAGTACATCAAAACCGGCATGACCCAACCATTGAAGGCGCGCACCTTATTTCCGCCCGAAAGAAGACTAATTAATACCTTCTTCAGGCGACAAAAGAAGCGCTCCTTCAACGATTGCTTCATGTCAGCATCGTTGATGCCTAACGCTTCCGACATACCCAAATACTAAAGCTATCTATAAGTATCCTGTAAGCTTTCGGATGAGGAGAGGGATCTAAGGTGTATGGAATCCGAAAGTGGAATTCCCTCGGATTCCATAATCTTCCCCCCCTTTACATGCATGACTGCACATTTGTCCACACCAAATTCCATCCTGATGGCACTACTGAAAGTTTCAGTTACCTTCAGTAGCTCCATCAGATGCAATTTGTTAGGGGCAAAGAGTTTCAAATCATCCATGTAGAGGAGGTGAGATATGACCTGACCACCTCTCTTCAACCGGTAGCCTAGACCTGAGTCCTCCAGCAGTGTGCTTAGAGGATTCAGGGCTAAGCAGAACCAAAGTGGACTCAAACTGTCGCCCTGAAATATTCCCCGCTTAATCCATACAGGCTCATCATTCCCCTGGATCTGTCGACACCCTGGATAGCGAAGGACCGTCTTCCATTGCCTCATTCACAACTCAAGGAAGGTGCGTAGAGTAGCATCTATCTTGTACAACTCCAGCACCCTCATGAGTCATGTATGAGGCACCGAGTCGTAGGCCTTCTTATAATCTATCCAGCATGTCGACATATCCTTGCGGGATCGGCGAACCTGTTGGCTAATGGCCATGTCTATGAGGAGTAGCTCCTTAGTACCGCGGGACCCATTCCTACATCCATTTTGAGAGGCAGACATAATCGAGTTACTGTCAATGTGTGTGTTAATTTTCGCTCTCAAAATGGATGTAAGAAGCTTATAAACCGTCGACAAACACGTGATCGGTCTATAATTCTTGGGTTCCGCGGGACTACCTGACTTATGGAGCAGGTGGGTAACGCCTGTTGTTAGAAACTGTGGTAGTGACCCAGACTCTAAGGATGACTGGAACTGAGATGCCAGGCAAGTGTGTGAACTAATTAGCCATTTTAACCAAAAATTATGTAGTCCGTCCGGTCCCGGTGATTTCCAATTCGGTAACGGACGGACTGCTTTGGCTACGTCTAATGGCGTAATTATGACTGGTTCCATCTCTGGTATAGTTCCACACACTCGCTCGATATCGCGCATCCAGCCACCCTCAGCGTGACAGACGGGCACCGACCAGATGCTGCGCCAGAATGCACTCGTGGTGGCATCATCCGGGCGGCACACGTCCGTCACGTTTTGTTCAGGTCGCTCCCAAGTTCTATATACCCATCTCTCATCGCTCTGGAACATGCGATTCTGCGTGTACCGATCAACCCGCCGCTTATACCGCCGAATACGACTCGCCCATGCACAAACTTTCTGCTTCAGGAAGTCGATGCGCTCTGTGATATTGGACATGTATTCCCGAGGGCTGATTCCAGTCCCCGAAAATGCCTGTCTTACAAAGCGCATCACTTGTGGTCGTGTATTGCCCTCCCTGAAGCAGTATAGTTTACCGATGAGTACCCTGGCCCCATCAATACGACGCTCGATCCTGTATCGCCAGGCTGGTACGGCTGGTTTTGGTCGAGTAGCTGCGTCACAATTTGGAAACTTGACGTTAGCTAAACGACATGCCGCCACAGCCGCGCAGTACAAGATCGAGTGTGTATCAACGAGATCCTCGCTGCTCTCGAAGAAATTCTGGAGCTGCGAGTCCAAGGCACACACTAGCGCCCTATTTTTTTTCTGCATAGGTAGCCGTGGTATTCGGGGTCTAAGTTCGGTTTCCGAACTTAGACCCGAGTATAGACTCGCGAAGCGCATCTTCCAGTGCGCTCCTCAGTCGGATGTTGCACTGACTACTTACTGTGTCAACCCTATCATCATCTTCTTCAACACGATTGGACCGCGGTGGGATGGCATCAATAGTTGACGCTTGTGCCGCGGTTTGTGCCAGAGTCGAGACGATTTGGTTGTTCAGTACCTCTGAGCGCAGCCTATCAAGTGCGATGTCGTCCAACCTGTGATTGCGTTGGATGACCCGCACCTGATCCGACAGTCGTTGGGCCGAGACGTTGACGGTTGGTTCCAGTTCCTGGAACAGAGACAGCAACCTATCATGGTACGCAGTGAGGTTAGTTCCCCCCTCTGTAGACCCGTAGTATGCGCGCATGACGTTCTCGTTCATAGTCTGAGTCCATCTCATGCGCTGCACACAACCACCGGCATCGGCGACCCGGCTCGGGGCCGGATGGGCCCTAAGTCCCAAGCTCCTCGGTGGCCGGCCTCTCCCCTGCCGACGTACAGGTGTTGGCGACGTCGGCGGAGAAAAATATTCGTCGCTCGAGCTCGACGCAACTGCTACGGCCGGTGTCACAGCACTCTCGATGGGGCTGGATTCCGGCGGCGGCGGGGTGGGGCTGAGCGACGAATCCGGAGGTGGTAGACGTGCACGGCGAGCTGCTGATCTCGTCAACATCTTCATCATTTGATGTTTTTGTTTGAATGCATACGAGCGGAGAGCATCGCGCAACCGACATAATAGATTTATGGGAAATGTGCATAAATATTATATCGAAGTACGCGTGCGGGGGGCACTCGCACGAAGCACCACGTTCAGACAATATTATTATTATTATTATTATTAAAGACGCAAACAATTATTGCCCATGGTAGTACTTGACATAAGCGTTAGGTATACTAAGGTATAAGAAAATCTCTCTCTCAATCGGAGCACCGCCGCGTCCTCGTGGCGGCGATCGGCGGCGGCGATCTCTCGCGTCCGGCGCTGGTCCAGGCCATGGTACGGAGCGAGAGTGCATGGGAGGCCGTCACCTCCTTCGGCGAAGCAGTAATGCTCGTAAAGGAGGAGGCGGAGCGCGTGAGGGAGAGGCAATCTCTGCGCCCTCACGCCCCTAGTCGCCGCCGGAGACGCCCTGGATGGGAGTCAACAGCCGACTACCGGCCACCGTAGGCGCGGGCTTGCGGGTGGCGAGCAATGGGCAGCTCGTCGCCCGGTAAGGACCACGGTCGACGGCGCGTAGTGTTCCACGCGCGCCTCAAAGAGATGTCGCACGCAAGCACGAACTGACGGAGTCCGCTAGGGCCGATGTCTGCCAAGGCCGCGGGTTGTTCGAAAGAGATGCCGTGGCCCCTGGCACAGGCAACTGAAGGAACACGGGTGGGTTTTAGTCAGTAAAAGTCTGACACGCCCTTCCGCTCAGCCTAGAGCGGGAGAGGTAATTAGATGATTTTCCACCCAAAAAAAAAGGTAAGTATAAAAAATAAAGGGTCACTTATTTCACCAATTTCAATATCGTATTGTATCTCATTACTTACTTGTGCGTTATTGTAATGTAAAACGCACGACTTTCGTTTTAATAAGGCAAAACGCACGGTTTATCCAGATGCTCCGTCTAAAACAAACGGTACTTTTTAAATCTTAGCAAAGAGATTTTATGTCAGAAAAGTAGTCAACATTTTATGAAAAAAATTAACTTTGGGAGATAAAATATAATAAATAAACATTGAATTCTTTAATTTAATTAATTTTGACTATAAATTACAACCATTTATCTGTAACAAAAACACAAAAATATTAATTTACTTTATTAGTAATATACTGGCTGTTTTTTGTGCCTTCGCCTTAAAAAAAAAAAGCGCTGATGCGCGCGCATCGCTAATTTGTGAACAAGTAAAAATTATTCCGCGCGCTTTTTCTTTTCGCTGTATTGTTTTTATTTGAAAATGTTGGCACGTAATGATGAATTTATTAATTCGTCACCGCCAGAAGTGTCAGAGGTAGCAAAAAAGGCTACTCTTAAGCCTCTTGCCCGAAAAATCAACCGATAGATACATACAATCGTATCAAAATTTCATCTTATGGAAAACAAACAAAGATGCAAATTCATTTTCAGAAAGTGAGTTTTTAGCCTATTTCATGGAACTTTCTCAAAAATATAAGTCAAGCTCATTGTGGTGCTACTATTTAATGCTAAAAAGCACTGTGAAAACAAAACATGGTAGATATTGATATAAAGTCATACTCCAACTTGCTGGCATTTCTAAAAAGACGCTCAAGTGGCCATGTGAGTAAGAAGTCGAAAGTATTTTCGGCTGACAATGTCAAGAAGTTCCTAAAAGAAGTTCCGGATTGCCGATATTTGGCAACAAAGGTCAGTTGAAACTAAATTATTGTTATTAACTTCTTTCACTTTCGTATTTCTTTACAATATAGGTGTTTTGTACGCTGTTTTTATCTCTTTTCAGGTTGTATTAGTATTCGGTATAAATGGTGCATGTAGACGTCAAGAGTTGGCAAACATCACAACTAATGATGTCGAGAACCATGAGCGGGTTCTTCTTGTCCAGGTCAAAAACACAAAAAATAAAATTCCAAGATTGTTCACAATAAGTACAGGGGCCTTTTCACGACATAGTGAAGAAATACGAAGCGCTTCGTTCAACAGAAGCGATGTCTAACAGATTTTTTCAAAATTACCAAAATAGAAAATGCACTAGCCAACCCAATGGCATAAATAAATTTGGAGCAATGCCGAAACACATTGCCACTTTCTTAAATCACAGGGCACAGTTTCAGAAGGTCCTCGGCTACATTGCTCACCGATTCAGGTGCGAACTTATTGACACTAAAACGCCACGGAGGGTGGCGGTCGAACAGTGTAGCCGAGGGCTACATAGATGACTCGATGAGAAATAAAGAAGAAATTAGCTCCCGCATTACAAGAAATATAAATTTGGAGCCAAGTGTTGACTCTCCGTCATCTACGAGCACACACGCGTACATTCCACCATCGTCGCCGCCGCCGCAGCCGCCTCCGTCGCCGCAACCGACTGCAGAACTTTGTGGTCTCGTTTCTCCTACTTTAACTCAAGAAAGTGAGAGAGAGACTGGTGAAATTGTAACTAATAATATTAACTTGACAACATTAAAAATGCCAACTGTCAAAGTAATAATCAATTTTACAAATTGTCCAAATTTTTATAACTGCTTTAACAAGTGATTAAAGATTTATTCGTTTAAGAAAGTCCGAGTTTTATTTATTTCCTCGCAAATATGTAGTAAAACGTCGTCTGACATACGTGCGCTTTGATAATTACAGCCTCTGCTGTCTTGTAGCCCTCGCCTACGTCTCGGGCTAGCAATATCGCCTGTGCTGTAATTTTCAACTTACCGCACTTATTTATTTATTTATTTTTATTTTATTTTACCATTTATGTACACACATACGAGGCTGAATCGAAATGTTCTTAGAATTGCATATATATACAACCTTTTTGGGAGAAGTTCAAATTAAAGAGTGTCAATCACACAATATTTATGCAAACTGACACTTGTTTTTGTCAGTTCGTTCGCACGTAATAAATTGTTTTATGCAACGAGTTGCTAAAAACCTAAAATTATGGATAAAAGTGAGTTACGTGCGGTGATAAAATTTCTCAGTTTGAAAAAAAAGGTCTACGAAGGATTTTTTTTCGGACATTTAGCAGACAGGGGATGATGCTGTACCCTATTCAACGGTTGCGTACTAGGTGGCTGAATTTAAAAGAGGTAGATCAAGCTGTAAAGATGACCCGCGTTCTGGGCGGCCTTCAACCTCCGTTACGGAAGAAAATGTCAAAAAGGTTGTGAATCTGGTTTTTGAAGACAGAAGAATAACTATAAAAAATATAGCTGAGATCCAAAAGATATCATTTGGTAGCTTTCAATCCATTTTAATTGATTCACTGGGGTTCAAAAGAGTGTCGCCAAGATGGGTGCCACGAATGTTAACCGACGTTTGGAAATTTCTAAGCGTAATCTCGAAATGTTCCAGCGTGATTCGGATAATTTTTGCTGTCGCCTTGTCACCATGGTTGAAACGTGGGCCCACCATTTCGATCCTGAAACTAAGAGACAAAGCATGTCTTGGAAACGACCATCCTCTCCATCCATTAAGAAATTTCGAGTTGCTCCTACCGCTGGCAAAGTTATGGCCTCAGTGTTCTGGGATAGTGAAGGAATCCTTTTTATTGATTACATACCAAAAGGCCAGACGATTACTGGACCCTATTATGCAAATTTAATCCCGAAAGTGCGTGAAGCGATTAAAGAACGCCGTGGAAAACTATCGTTGGACGTGTTGTTTCTTCAAGATAACGCTCCTGCTCATCGATCGGAAGTTGCGCTCAGCGCAATCCGCTGTGCTGGCTTCAATCTCCTTGACCACCCACCATATTCTCCGGACTTAGCCCAAGTGATTTTCACTTATTCCCAAAATTAAAAGAGGACATTCGTGGAACAAAATTGTATGATGATGACGCGGTTATGGCTGCCGTAGAGGAGTTTTTCGTGAGTCAAGAAAAACAATTTTTTTCACAAGGAATATGGAAGTTAGAAACGCGTTATTCTAAATGCATTGCATTGGAGGGGGGAGATTATGTAGAAAAATAAAATATTTTTGTTAAAATCTTTGCATTTTTTAATATTATTCCAAGAATTTTTTGATTCACCCTCGTATATAAACAGACAATGAAAAACAGAACAGAAAAAATAAGTACAGAGGTGATGCTTATTTCATAAGAAATCTCTTCCAGCATACCTGAGATAGGACAATAGATACAGAGATGTAGACAGCGTGTGATAGAGCAAAGGAGACAAAAAATAATACATAGAATCAAAAAACAATTCACTTAAGTATATCATAATGTACTATCAAAAACTTACGGCAAAATTATTGAGGGAAATATTTTTATTATGCAATAACAGTTCTTCCAGAAGATGTTTGATTCCGTCATACTCGAGGGTAAAAAAACCGCTTCTTTAAAAAGGGCCACAATGCCGGGGGCTTAAGAATTATTATAGGCCCATCACACTTCTGACCCATGTCTATAAGCTGATTTCAAGACTCAACACGAACCGTCTCGCGCGCGGGTTGACTTCCAGCCTCCCAAATAAGCCGGATTCCGTAAAGGCTTTAGCACCGTAGACCACCTACATGCATGCGCTATTACAGTTTATACAGAAGAGCAAAAAATTAAAATCCCAATAATAATAAGTAGGGCCTTTAGATGCAAGTTACAGTCTGTTGGCTCCTCCTCCCCCAAATAACGAAGATGGTAATTCCTGTCCACCTAGGCAGTACCTAGTTGAAAGTGATCATCTGCTGATAAAGCTCTGCCTAGTCAGGATCCAACTCACGACGAAAGCTCATCCTGGAGAAGATGCTGGTACGTCGTATTAGGTGCCATATCTTATCGGAGGCAAGCAGGAGTCAGTATGGGTTCATGCCGCAGTGCAGTACCGAGGATTCCTTCGCAGATGATATGGTACTGGTTTTCGTAGGTGACTCAGCACTTGAGGTCCAGACGTAGGCTAATGCGATCCTCGTGCACGTCAAGAAGTGGGCTGTCAAAAACAAACTTAAGTTTGCGTCGCAGAAAACAAAGTCCATGGTCATCACAAATAAGTTGAAGTATGACACACCACTTCTGCACATGGGGACTACATTGCCTGTCACAGGAGATCTAGATACTGGGGCTCACAATTGATGACAAAATTGACATTTAACGCTCCCGCGTCGAACGTAAGTAGGAAGGCGCTAAATATATACAAAACAGCTGTCAAAGAACCGTAAAAATCTGTTAGGGCCTGGACACCCGAGATAATCAGGGCTATATACATAGCAGGAGCCGATTATTATATACGCAGTAAGTGCTTGGGCGCCGGCTACGATTAAGATAGGTATGGAGGAGCAGCTCAATACGGTTAACATGAGTTTGTGTATTATCCGTGGCCGGTTTCATTCGTCAAGCGACAAATCCGAATGTACCCGCTCGATGAATGGAACACGAGTCCCCGATTTGGGGAAACTGCGTCAACCACCAAAATCTTCTACCTGATGCAACCACGGCTTATAATATATTACGAAAATTAAAAGTGGATCCCCTGGTAACACTAGTGCTGACGGGGCATGGCGTGTTCTCTGAGTATATGAATCGTTTCTAGTGCAAGAAAGCCTGAAAGTCCCTGTCACCCCGAAGAGAAGGAAGCGTGCCGCACATTATCACGGTATGTCCCATATTTGGACAAGACAAATATAATTTTGAAGTAGAACCTGAATTTAGAATCAATTTATAAAATATACCAAAAATAATACAAACAAATTAGACAAAAGATTTTTAAAGTGCTGCAAGGAGGACGAGGCCCGAGTGTCCAGACCCACCACTTGGTGGGACTGGACTGGTGGACTGGGCACTTGCGCTGACATGCGCATTCTGGGTCTGGACGACTCTGCGACGGTGGAAGAGGTGGTGGCCGCCATCGTTAGGACTGGGGGGTGCTCTGCGGAGCAGGTGAGGGCGGGCACTCTCCGTCCTGACTCCACGGGCATGCAAGCCATCACGGTGAGCTGCCCCGTGTCGGTGGCCCAAAAAATAGCCGGGGAGGGCTGAAGGCTCCTGGTGGGCTGGGTTTCCGCGCAGGTGAAACTGCTGGAGCCCAGACCTCTGAGGTGCTTCCGCTGCCATGTGGGCAGCCACGTGGGAGCTAAATGCACCTCCGAGGTGGACCGCAGCAGTCTCTGCTTCCGCTGTGGTCAGTCCGATCACAAGGCCGGTTCGTGCAACGCCATGCCGCACTGCTATGCATGTGCGGCAGCTGGCAAGCCGGCCGATCACCGGGCTGGGAGCAAGGCCTGCGCTCCACCCGCCAAAGCCAGAGGCAGGAGCAAGCCCTCCGCCACTGCCGTCACCGCCGCAGCCGCCGCTTCCACTGCCGTCGCCGCTGCCGCCTCCGCAGTCGTCGCCGCCGCATCCACCGCGGTTGGGCCCTCACAGGGGGATCGGGAGGGGGCTGATATGGAGTGCCAATAATGGCCCCATTACGCCTCCTCCAGGCGAACATCAACCACTGCGCCTCCGCTCAGGATCTGTTGCTCCAGAGCATAATAAACAAAGAAAGTACAAAAAATAAACAAAGAAAGTAAGATTGGTACTTTTAATGAGACGCATTGTAACATGAAAGGCAGAAGGCTTTCTTGCATTGGATGCATTCCGTATCAGTTTTCCTAGCTTTTGTTCTCGCCTGGGTTGCAGAGCATCCTCCTTCGACTAGGGCTTTATAGCACCCAGTGCAACGCCTTCTCGTTATTTTATCCATTCTTCTAGGGATTTTTGTAAGGTTATGGCTGGATATGGGTAAAGATCTGGAAGTAGATGATGTTATCGTCGATAGTCCTCGAGAAGGCGCTGCATCTTGTATGTTCAGGAGACGTTCTATTATAATTTCGTTACCTTTTAGTACTGGCATCTTATTACGATGATTTAGGTCCTTAAAGATTAGCACTGCATTTATAACAGCTATTTCCATCAGGTCACCAGCTATTTTTTTGTACCAAAAACAAGTTTTACGAACAGGTGAGTTATAACAACCAAGTTGATCTGCTACATCTATACCTTTTTTGCCACGATTATACTCTAATATAATTTTTGGTTTCGGAATTGGCCTATAACCACTGGACATCTTTAGCTGATGATCATGACGCGTAGACATAACCAAGACGTCCCGCTGGTCTCTCCATTTCAGAACCGTCAAAAAATTATTTTGCTTTGCAGCAATTTCACCTTTGTTTAGGCGTGTATTGATCACGTCTTGGGCAAGATAGCGTCTATTTCTACGAACAGTTCCGCAAAAATCTGTTTTAATTTCTTTTAAATGTTTTGCAAGTGCAATGCTACTATAATAATTATCGGTTACTAATAATCTACCTTCGTTTAACAGTTCTCTAGCCAAAACAACTACCGTGGAGCCTGGTTTGTCAAGACCTTCAATCGATCTATCTTCTCCTGAATGTACCTTATAACTCCATGTATAGCCTGTATCCGTGCATAATTTATATATTTTCATTCCGTATTTACTTTTCTTTTGAGGGTTATATGTACGAATATTCAACCTTCCTCTAAAAGCAACCATAGATTCGTCTACAGCAACTGTATCTCCAGGTGTAAATATCTTTCGCGAGTTTTTGATAAAGAGATCTATAAATGGCTGTATTTTGAAGAGCCTTCCTTCATGTCCATCTAAATTGTTAGCAAAATGCCAGCATCTCAAAATAAGAGTAAACCTGCCATACGTCATAGAAATCTCATGGAAAAGCGGATGATAATATAACTTATTTGTTTTCCAATAACATTCTGTTGTAGGAAAGTCAACTAATCCTGTAAATATGTAGACACCAATGAATTTTCGCATTTCATGGGCAGTAACATTCTTCCAACGTCTTAAACGGGATTTTGGAAATAATCCCAGTTGTTGCTGTAACTGAGCAGCGTATATATTGGTTTGATCAACCATCAATTGTATCATTTCTTCATCTACAATAGAGCAAAATATAGTCCACAAATCAGTACTACTGTCGAAGACTTGATTTTGTCGTTTTCCTTGATCAAATCCTGTAAAAACTTCTCTTTGTAAAGGTCTTATCTGAGAACTCCAAACACTAGATTCATAAGCATAGGTAGGGGGTTGGCGAGCGGCAGTTTCGATTCTAGGCAGCGTAGCAGGCGAGTTAGTAGACTCGTTAGTAATAAGCATAGGGGTTAAAGCACGTTCAGGTAATGACATGCTGTGTTCCTCAACCACGGGCGTAGGCAGCTCTTCAATGCCAAGCAATGGCGGCAGGTGTTGTTCTGGCGAGGACACGACAGGTTGTTGGAAAGTAACGGAATTTGAAGCGAGTAGGGAGTCAGGTTCTTCGGCACTATGAATAATGTAGTTTGTAATATTTCGCTGTTTCATCATCTTCATTTGGTATTGCATCCAACTCACCAGATAAATTTGTTTCCTCCAGTTGCTCGACGAGATCCTCTTCACCATCACTATCTTCTAACATTCGCCATAACTCCTGTTCCGTCAATGATAATGACGGTATTGGTCTTGAACGTTTCATGACTAAACAAGGTGATGAAAACAAAAAAGAAAACCAAATGCGCACGAGCCGGATTTGTGAAAGTATTTGCATGTAAAACAGCTGTTTGACAGTGACTTTGACAATTAGATTTAGTTGTTCACAGTTGTAATGAATGCGTTCAGTAAAAAATAATTTGTTTTTACTCTTATACCGTGTGTTGTACACATATGAGGCAATAAATGTATAGTTCGTACGTGGGTGCACCACATGTGGGTCAATGAATCTATAGCTAGTACGTGAGTGTACCACATGTGAATCACAAGTTTTTTTTAAATTTTTTAACAATTAGAGGGTTTATATTTATATAATTTATTCAAAATTATCATTACATAAGCCTCTCTTTACATATTTCCACAAAACGTGTTTGCACGTGAGGGGCTCCTCTCACATTTAGTAGCTGCACTGTTAACGTGTTAAATTAGAATTGAAGAAATAATTAGGTACTAAACTTATCAAATAAGTGTATAAGACAAAAACATTTATTCGTTGGATATGCTAGGTAAAAAGTTGGTAGGTTGGAAAAGTTCAGGACACATCCGCCGCTAATAGCGGCATACGAATGTCTATCGATATAATCTTTCTATATAGATGAATCTGAAAATGAATCACCGAAATGTATGTACACGCATAACTTCCGATCGACTGCACCAAATTGGATATTTTTTTTTTTGTGTTTGTTATTGTCAGTACGAGGTTTGTATACACAATTGGACCCGGTAGGTGGCGCTGCTTTTTCAAGCAGGACGACGTCTGCTGGGTTCGCTAGTTTACAATATAATTAGGTCCACGTGGGTAAAAAACGTAACTTAAATAGGTACTACTTATAATCTAATAAACAATACAAAACACTTATACTATGGACATTTTTAATGTTTATTTTATTCAATCAAGATTTAATTCTTAATACTTCAATATTAAATACCTCTTCCTGATTGGTAGTAATATTTTTTGTTTTTCTCATCTCATCATTAAATTGCAAACCATAGTTTTGTATAATTTAGAAGCATTTTTTAAATTTTGTAAATGTAATCCGTCTTTTATGATTTTTTGATGTTGACTTGAAAGAGCACGGCTGTTGAGAATATGTCATAGTCACTTAAATGTCTCACTGGTGGTGGCGCGTGTGCTGGATCATTCGGTTCCCTACAAAATGGTTGAGCTGGGTGGTGCTGATCCACGCGTCATGTCTTAACTGCCAGGGCTTATTTTTAATTTTATATTTTAAATTGTTTTTTTTTACATTGTTCTCACATATAGAAGCAATAACAATAATGTACCCAGGATTTTGTAATAATAATAGGTCTTTACCTATGTAATTGGAGATTCTATAACCAGCATTTTCAGATTTAATTATCTGTGGATTGGCGCGCAATTCGACATTTAAATAAATTTTATTCGGAAGACGTGTTAATTTAATTTCCAATTCAGTCATTTGTTTTGAGATAGTTTTTTGTTTTTGTGACATTGTAGTAGTTTTTGGCGCCATGGATAAACTGAAAATTCGTACAATTTTCGAATATGAGTTCCTACGTGGAAATACCGCTGCGCAAACAACACGAATCATTAACGACGTGTACGGGCCTAACACCGCTTGCATAAACACGGTCCATTATTGGTTCAATCGTTTTAAATTTGGAAAGTTTGAGTTGAAGAACGTAACCATTGTCGACAACAACGAATTGAAGGCGATAGTGGAAGCGGATCCAACTCAATCTACGGCTGCAAGCTCAGCCGTAGATTGAGTTGGATCCGCTTGCATGGGCCTTGGAGTTAGTGTCAAAACAACATTGAAGCACTTGAGTCAAATCGGAAAGATAAAAAAGCTAGATAAGTGGGTGCCACACGAACTAAGCGACCAACAGCGAGATGTACGCGTCGAAGCATGCGTAGCACTACTGAATCGGTATAGAAACGAGGGAATTCTTAATCGAATTGTTACCTGCGATGAAAAGTGGATCCTGTACGACAACCGTAAGCGTTCGTCTCAGTGGGTGGACCCGGGTACAGCACGTAATCAGTGCGCTAAAAAAAAGATTACTCATAGGAAGATGATGGTGACTGTCTGGTGGACCAGTGCCGGACTTGTACATCACAGCTTCTTACCGAATGGCACAACAGTGACGGCAGATGTCTATTCAAACAATGATGGCGAAGCTCGCAATTCAACAACCAAGACTAGTCAATCGCTCTTCCCCATTGCTTCTCCACGACAACGCGCGAGCTCACACTTCACGACAAACCATCGCAAAGCTACAAGAGTTACAGCTGGAAGCTCTCCGTCACCCACCGTACTCACCGGACGTTGCCCCAACAGATTTCTACTTTTTCAAAATTTAGACAATTTTTTAAGTGGGAAAAATTCAACACCCGGGAGGCAGTACAAAACGCTTTTGCTAACTTCATCGCCTCCCGTCTGGCAGACTTCTGCTGTAAAGGGATAAAAAAACTGCCATCAAAATGGCAAAATTGTATAGATCATTTGGGCCAGTACTTTGATTAGCTGAAATAAAAAAATTACCAAAATTGTTATATTTTAAAATTATCATACAAATCTCCAATTTTATCGATAAATACCTAATATCTTGATTTAAAAGAGTGTCCTTGGAGTTTCTTGCCCGTTCTTCTCCTTAGAGATCTACGTTTTGGAATGGGCAACTAGCTTCAACTTTCTGACTAACTGACCGACTATTTAATTTTGACAATTCAAAAGTGCCTGTAAATGGTTTAATTGAAATAAATGATTTGAGTTTGAGTTTGATTTATACTCTAATTCTAATATACAATATAAAATAAAAACACAACAATAACAACATTTTTATTATACAACAATGTAAATAAATCTACCTTATTATTAAAATATTATTTACCCTTATAATCACAAAATTCTTTTAATGTGTAAAAAATATTTTGATGAAGCCAAGTTTTTAGATTTTTTTTTGTAAAAGATTAATGGTAGCTCTCTTATTACTTTTGGAATATGGTTATATATTGTAATGGCTAATTAGGATACTATAGAAGTTAAGGAACCCTGTACCCTGTTATAATGTACTTTCTAGCTTTTACATGTCGTGATTGGATGCACGTAGAGCTAACCCGTGATCGCTTACTGTGATGACGTATTCCTAATGATGCTGAAAACGGCAGTGAACTATGAAATAACTAAACAAACCCTAATTTGGGTAGTGATAAAACTAACATGTTTGGTACAGTATAACTCTGTAGGTAGGTACGGACAAGAATTTGGAAGTAGGTGCAATAGTAAATTCTGTTCATAGCAAAAAGAGTTATCCAAAGATGGATGGCAATTGGAGGGGGGTACCAAAAAGGGCATCATCCAATTCTGTTACATTTTTGTCGGATAATATCTTGCGCTAGTACAATAGGTATGTCAAATTTTGTTGGATAGCGAAAATACTTTATTTAAATCATTTAGGGCTGATTTTTCAATCATCTGACAACTTTATTCGAGGAACAATTTTAAAATTTTGACAGTTATTTCATACAAAAACTGTCAAACGTCAATTTTATTCCTCCAATAAAAGTTATCTGGCGATGGAAAAATCAGCCCTTAATGTAAAAAAACCCATGTTAATATTTTTTTCTACCAAGTATAATAGTAATGCGATGTTTTCCTACAAAAAAACGTACGTACACGCGGTGGTGAAATTTTAGCGGTACACATTTTAACACAGTATCTTGTCCATGTGGATATCCTACACATTAAATCATTGTTTTAAATGCATGCAAAGTTAGCCCGAAATTCGGTCTGAATTCCGGGTTATATGAGGAGTTTCAACGCGTAAGAGAGAATGCTTTGCATACCTATTTCACACATCGCATTTAGTTAAACAATTAAACAGGTATTATTTTTGGTAAAACTAAAGTATAAAACTTTGTGCAAAACTTTTAGTGCATATATGAGTGAAGATGTATTGTGTTTTGCGAGCGCTCTGCAGCGCAGGCGCGCGGCTTCGCGGCCAAGGTGATGCAAAGCATAACCCCGTATTCAGTTGCGTTACAGCACGATCGCAGTGCCATGTGCAATCGACACGTCTCGGAACTTTCGAAACTGTGTTTGCGTGATCAGGTTTTCGCGCCTGTACTGCGTAGCGCTACAACGTACCTCTGCGTTTTCTTCTATCGTAAAACTTTTTTCGGTTGTCGTACAATCTATTTGAGAGTGTTTGGTGTGCCTGACACCAGTTGCTAACTAACTTTTTGGCGTCTGGTGACAGTGTTATAGACACAAAGTGAAGCAACAGAACGGAAACTGTACTTGTTGTGCACTTTTGAGTATTTCTTTAGCAGCCTTGATTAAAATACTGTTTAAACAAGTAGGCTGAAAGTTTCAAACTAAAAACTTTGTACATTGAAGTTTAAAAATTGTTTTAGTGATTTCGATCTCGGCAGGAGAAGACCTTGTCCATCACTTCAGTCGTCGAGCTTTGATTCAGGTAATGTAGCCTGTTTGTGTTTCGGTTCAAAGCGACATTATATCTTTTTATTCAATTTGTGGCGAAAGTTATTAAACAGCTAAGTGATTTGTGAGCACAGTTTATAAATAAAAAATAAATAAAATATAAGTAGAAAAAAGTAATAGGTACCTTATAACTACGATTAAATCATAAAATAATCCCGCCCGTACCTAATTATCCCACGGCAGGGCAAGGGCCTCTTCTCTTATAGAGAAGACATGAGCATTAATTACCATGATTGCTGAAGGCGGATTGGCGGTTCAGTATATCATAGCTGTGCAAATTGATATATGTGAGTAGATACATAGTATTTTTGTGCCAACGCGAATATGAATTTGATGCTGGCAATAGCAAATATAAACATACTATTATATCAGGTAGGTAAGCAGGTGGGAAGGGTTAAGTTAAAGGAGTAGGTAATAACTATCTATGGGTCTTCGCAGGTGGCGTTCTGTAGTAACTGAAAAAGGCGTAGTTTATGCCTGTGAATATTTTTTAAACAAATGCCTAAGGTTCCATTACGAATTCTTAGATGTTGCTTTCCATTCGGTATAGTCTCCAATTAAATGACTAACTACTATACAAATAAATACAAAAACAAAAGTCCCTTAGGCGTCGAAGTAGTCGTCCGCATCGCTGTCAGCCGGAAACGTGCCCAGAAGACATGATAAAACATTTTTTTATAATGGTCTTTGCTTAAAAATTATGCGTTGACTTTATCTACTGCTTATTTGATTTCCAGCGGTCCTGAAATATTCATAGGTAATAAGCTATGGGGTCCATGTTGGCTCAGGATCGAATTGAGTGGAAAAAGGAAAGGGAGGCCTTTGCCCTGCAGTGGGACAATGCGGCCTAATTGTTTATTTATTAGCTGACACGACAGACGTTGTCCTGTCCATATTTCAATAGTTCATACAAAAATCCCGCAAAAAAAGGACGTCGTAATTAGAACTTGTTGAAAATAAATAGGTATCGAGTATGACAACTGCTGTGAAACTAAACACTTGACAAAAGAAAAAATCAATAATATTTCTACTTGTTAACCTATAACCTTCCAATATACATAACCTTTAACTTAACTTCTTCCCTTTAACTTGACTTGCTGTTTTTGATAGTAGTCTGTTATCAAAGAATAATATTTTATTGTTTTAAATGTTAATAGTTTACAATTTTTTTAAGTGGATTCAGCTTCTTTTCAAGTAATACCACCATAACCACCGACACCTTTTTTTTTTTTTTTGTTTTCTGGGGGAAACCTTCAAAAGGCGTCTGGTCTTTGGGGATAAAACCAGGGAGTGTGGGATTTTTACTCACCAAAACCACCCCGCTGGTCACCATCTGCATATGGAAGGGGCACCGTTACCTCTCAAAAGACCAATCCGGAGCGCCCTCTGTGCAACGCCTGTTAAGGCACATCAATGGGGAGACTGTAAAGGGGTCTCCCTGAAGCCTGACTGTGCAAGTGTGCAAGGCAGCACATGACCACTGTGCGCCGTCTTCCCAAAGTCACTCAGTGGGCCGACAGAGTCCCCACTCTAATCGCCCGCGACCCCAAATCACCGATACCTATTATGCCTATGCCTATGCATGGCTAATTATGGTGTCACCCTTTGGGAAACAGCACAGATGCACAAACACTTTTCACCCTACAAAAGAAATTGGTTAGAATCCTGGTAAACATTGAGCAAACAGACAGTTGCAAACCTTTCTTTCAAAAACATAACATTTTAACCCTTCCCTGTATATACATTTTAGAAACATGCAAATTTGTCCGGAAACGTCAAGAATTTTATTCAAAACGTGAAGACATTCAGACACGCTATCTACTCAGACACCGATCTAGACTAAACTTACCAAGTTCTCGACTAAAAATGTACTCTACAAGTCCCTATGTCATGTCCATTAAATTATATAATAAACTACCCGCACCAATAAAAACAGAAGACAAAATTAACATATTTTTAAAAAAACTTACAGTTTTGCTAAATAAAAGCTACTACTCGGTAAAAGAATATCTAAGTGATAGACTTATAAAGTCATAACTTAAGTACTCGAGACTTTAAATTTTATTTATCTATTAATTATTATTACATCTCTCAATAGATACCTATTTATATTTTATATTAAAGCATTAGGATAACTCATATAATATCTACATCATTATTTAAATATAGTAGTTTGATAAGTAATGTTATAAAATTAACAATGAATGCTTCCTTCCTCCTAACTCACATATTTTGCTGTGCCCGACAGGGTCCATATGATCTAATTATAAGTTTACCACCTAAGAATACCTACATGTGGAATGCAATAAAAGTATTGAGTATTAAATATAATTTTTACCATTGCCACTCGGAAAAGGGCATCATATCGATAACAGTGAATAAAACTCTTTTTTAGTCACTGAGTGAATAAAAACATTTTGAATTTGGAACAAGCACGAATATACGAATTATGTACAAAAATAAATAAAACGTGCTGAAAGTACGTACTGGATGGCTATAAGGAGGTATTCCATATAGCTATAATTTTTTTTTCTATCTTTTGTCGTGGTTGTTTTAAGTCATTGGAAAATCTAATAATATAAATTAAAATAAAATGTGTTCTTCCAGTGACGAAAATGAGACACTGACTCCGGAATCATTTCTAAATAAAGCAGCAATTATAGTAGATAAATTGTTGCCGCCAAAATCTCGGGAGTTGTACCTGAAAACATACAATTTGTTCTGCGACTGGAAAACCACGAATGGCGCCAATTCCTTCTTAGAGTCCGTATTTCTTAATTATTTCAACGAATTAACCAAGACTAAGAAGCCGTCGGCACTTTGGAGCATATATTCTATGCTAAAACCCACAGTGAGAATCAAACACAACATTGATATTTCAAACTACTCAAAGTTAGTGACATATTTAAAGCGACGTAATAAGCCAAAGAAATCTAGAGTGCTAACCTCCCAAAACATTGAACGTTTTCTAAATGATGCGCCTGACCACAGTTTTCTGGCCGTAAAAGTAAGTACCTACCTATTTATCTACAAACCTACTATACTTTAAATGTTTTATTTTAAATACATTTATTTTTACATATTTTTAAAAATACTTACATATTATTTTAATTATGTTCACAGGATGTGCTAATTTTTGGCGTGAATGGGGCCTGTCGCAGTAATTAAATATTAAAGATAACAACGACATTCAAAAACACTCGGAAAATTTATTACTGATCGTGTAACTGATAGGAAAACAAAAATTGATAGAACGTTCGTGATACGGCAAGAGTACTTAAAAATCGTCGAAAAATAACAGCTTTACGGCCCACTAATAATAAAAACCGACAGGTTTTTCATACAATACCATGGCGGAAAATGTACTCTGCAACCTATTGGAATCAATAAAATAGGTGCGATGCCAAAACATTTCACTGAATTTCGAAAACTGTTCTAATTTCGCTATTAATTTTTAATGTTTATAAATTAATCCTTTGTTCTCTTATTACCGATTATAAAATAAAATGTGATAAATACTGTACTACTATTTATTTTCTCGCAGTCAATGGTAAAAAGTAAAGTACACAACTCGTGAAAAATATAATTCATCTCGGTCCTTGTATCCCTCGCTCCGCTCAGGATTCTAATCTAGAATACCTCGCTACGCTCGGGATTCTATTCTAGAATCCTTCGCTGCTCTCGAGATCAAACTTAGTCCCTGGAATCAAATTCCCTTTTTTTCACTTGTTGTATAATCTACTATTATCTAACTACTAGCTGCGCCCCGCGGTTTCACCCGCATAAGTTTCGATCCAGTGGGAATATCGGGATAGAAAGTATCCTATATGTTAATCTTGGTTATAAACCATCTGTGTGCCAAATTTCATCCAAATCGGTTTAGTGGTTTTTGCGTGAAAGAGTAACAAATATCCATCCATCCATCCATACAAACTTTCACGTTTATAATATTAGTAGGAAGTAGGATTAGTAGGACAGTAGGATTTAAATATTAATTACTCTAGTGTGAGGATATTTCTCATAACTATTAGTAGCATAGACCAATAAACCATATCAAGTTTTATTTGCCATAGTTGATTATAGAGGGTTGTCACTGGATGAAAATTTATTTTCAACTGTGTTGTTTTTATGTTCATTGTTGATTTAGATTTTTAACTATTGTTGGCTCCTGAGGTAACTTGTACTTATGTTTAGATTATGATAGTTATTTCGCGCCTTTCAAGCGTTAAATAATTAGACAAAATTAATAATGAATCATTACATTAAGTATTAACTATTGTTACGCGGTCAGCCGACGCGGACGCCCGCACGGGGTTTTGTGAATTGAAGTATATTTAAATTGTTAATACATTTTAGGCTTTCTTCAACACATTGATGATATACCTATGCAATGCATGTGATGCTAGCTTAGGCAACATGTATAAAGGCCTATTTAAATATAAGCGGAATTTGTATAACCACCCGTGGTTAGCGCGAAACCAGAATACAATGTACCTACCCGGCGGAGTACCGCTCGTATTTCGTTGTTACCCACTGGCCACAACCGTATCTATCGAATATCGCTTATAGGTATCTGAATAGATTAGGCCTTTAACTAATGATTTTAGGAATTAAGTTTTATTTGCCATAAGTAGGAGATATAATAATATAAGATCCCATTTGATAAAAATCCAAGTTCAACCTACCCCTAATCGATTCTGTAGTTTTGCTGTGAAAGAGCATCACACACTTTATACTCAGCCCACGTTCGCACGGACGTAAAAATATCCCGGTGATTTTTTTTCGCGCACTGGATTTTCAACACTGCGATTTTTAACATTAGCGCCGAGAGTCGAAAATCAAACAGTGTGTTTTATCGACGCGCTGGGATGCACTCTGTTAAATTCTTAAAAACCATTGCGAGATAAAGTCCCACCGCGATATTTTTACGTCGCTGACAGGCAAACAAACATACATTTTAATATTTTCCAGGCTTCCAACTAGTCTGTGCAGAATCACGTCGATATATTGATTGCTTTATTGTGTCGTAAAGAAGGGGCAAACAGTTTAAAATTTATGATAAATATTATGATTATTTAGAAATAAGTGTTTCAGTGATTTTATAAAAGCAGTGCAGCAGTGGTGGTAAAAAAGGAGTTGAAAGTTTGTATGAGAATCCATCGTTTTGAAGTTAGATCTATCAAAATTTGTATTTGTTTTTTTGGTTGATAATAAAGTAATACGTGTTTCAGTGTTTTTGTTATTTAAATGGAATGAAATAGAATGGGTGGTTGGATGGCGGTGTTGGTTGAAAGGTTGTATGAAAATCCGACAGGATGTAGATTTCCGAATTACCTACACGTATGCAAGCTCCAAATATAATATTATAATATACTTAAATGATAATAATAAATACCTAATGGTAATGGATGTATTAGTGCAAACTTATCTAAACTAATATTATAAAGCTGAAGAGTTTGTTTGTTTGGTTGAACGCGCTAATATCAGGAACTACTGGTTCGAATTGAAAAGTTTGTTTTTGTGTTGGACAGTCCATTTATCGAGGAAGGCTTTAAGCTATATAACATCACGCTGCAACTAATAGGAGCGGAGCATCAATGGACAATGTTGCAAAAACGGGAAAAATTATTCCTTTCGCAAAAATCATGTATGAAGGAATTATTCCTCTTTAAAAGTTCTAAAAAAAAGACTGCGACAGCATATGTCTATCTTTTAAGATTGACTCACTATAGCCTTTTTTAATCAAATTGGTAATCAAATTTGTTCGAAATTAATGCATTATCTGCGAAGGTGTTTTATCAACATGATATTAATATTTATCCAAATAAATACGTTATTCATCACAAGTGTTTAATTGTGAACAAAATTGCCCTTGACATCACTTGATTTCAACCAACATCTTAGGAGATATCATAATTTGAAAATAACTCCGCAACAAAATAGGTATGATAAATTGATTGGTTCAACATCACGCTAGGTCAAAATGAATACAGACAGAAAGAGAACTAAGCGAACGATGCGATGCGACGGGGTGGGGCGGGGGAACAAGAATTTCACGCGGAAGAAGTCGCGGCCAGAAGCTGGTATTATAATACGAGCTCAACTTGTTTATAAAATAATATACATGATACGCATCTATCTATGCGCATTGATGTTGGTGCCACGCGCTCCTGCGCAGTCTTGCGACGAAACGATGAGTGAGACGAAATAACAAAAACATATCGCACCCTCTCGCACGATTCGCAGCGTTCAACTTCTAGTAGTCCAAAGTCCAAACAGTCTAGGTTGATGCGTAGCCGTGTGTACTTACAACGGTTGGCCCGTATAAATTGTATGCGTAAATTGTGTACAGAGTTGTTTTCATGTAACTCAGTGGTTACATAGCTTACAGGATTACGTTGTGTGTTTTGATTAACCCTGGCTTATAAACTAAATAGAATCTGATGTTGGGGGTCGAACCCAACAACCGAAACGGACGCGCGGCCTGAAGCTGTGTTCTCAACATAGGCGCGACAGCGGTGCGGCAAAGGCGATTCGCGGCGGCTGCAGCGGAACGGTGCGGTACTGACGCAGGTTGACCCTGACCGTTTTGTTTTTGATGTTTATAAACATGAGACCAATATTATTTGTAGGTAACTATTATATTTTGATAACATGCGGATAAGGTAGTGGGCTGCAATATTGTTAATACTACTTATGAACCTATATTATTGTTATTTGTAAACATTTTATATTGTAGCTGTTTATTGTCCCATAATAAATAAAATAAAATACATTGCCTTGAATTGTTCCTTGTTGTTCTGTTTGGAACACTGATTTAGCTGAATACTGAGGCACGGAGAACGCATCAAGCTTAAAAAATAGACAAAAGCATGAAACAACAAAGTATTCCTGCCTTGCCACACCGTAGGCGTTTGCTACGCCGTAGGCCTTTGCTACGTCGTAGACCTTTGCTTCGACGTAGTCTATGTTTTATTACTAAGCGTATACGTGTATTTATAATTATTAGGGTATTTCACAACATCTTTATCATAAAACTCTTATTTTTGTAACGAAAGTCAGGAATGAATAAGTGCACGTCACAGGATGAGCGCGCCCGTTGAAATCTTTTACTATGCAAAACGGACGGCGTCGGCGCCCGCAAAAACAGTTTCGATAATATTCTACAGTTTTTGGATGTTTTCTTTGATTGAAATGGCGTTAATAATCAATTTGACACAATATTATGAATGTTAAAATAGTGTTTAATAAAAATAAATGTTTTGCAAGTACTTGTACTGACTTAATTTTTTTGTGTAAGGCCTAGTATTCTTGATCCAGATTATCAACACATTATTACATCGCGTCGCGTCGTATCGCGTTTAATCACTCCTGTTGTTGTTGTTGGTTGGGCAGAGGTGTAGGTATGGTAACACAGTTAGTCAAGTTTAAGTCTCATGAAATAGGGGGTGTGCATCAACCGGACACGAAGAAAAAATCCTAATGGAAACACACAATAAAACATTGTGTGTTTCATCGAACCCAGGACCAGTAGCGACCGTATAATTTTCACATAGATTTTCTTAATTGTGTATTTGTTTAAGATTAACAATCGGTAATGAAAAAAAATTCAAGGATCGTTTTTATTCGAGACCCGGAAGTGTTTCTCGAAATTAATAAGCATATTATGTTTATGGAACGATGTTCCTTAACGTGGCTTGCGTTCAGAGTTGTCTAGTAAAAATCGTCACGGAATCTAAAAATCGTTATGCGACTTTCAAGAGATGGTTTTAAATGGTTTGTTGCTAAAGCCCATAGTAAGGTCAAAATGAAAATCCAAGATGGCAGCTGGGAAAACTTTAAAAACTTTCATGATGGACGTCCTTTTTAGCTAATAGTGAGGTCAAAATGAAAATGTACGATGTCGGCTGCGAATCTTTCAAATATTTCGGCATCGTTTTCACGGTTTTTTAGGGTTCAAAACAAAAATCCAAGATGGTGACAACATTATGAGAGCTTCTAATAACTTATACTAGATAGCTCTGTATTAGAAACGCGTATTAAATTCACACTTTCTCACTCTCTCTGTCTCTTTCTATTTTTTATCTGCCTCTTTTCATCATTATAATTAATAAAAATCTAGTTAATCACGAAATTACTTTGCAGCATAAAATTACGTAGTGCGGTAAAAAACACATAGTATTGTTTAGTCTTTTGTAGCTACATTATTTTTTTCGAAATATGGCTTCGTACCCTTTTGAATGGTGCCTACAATGGATATCCAATATATTTTTTGTTTCATAAGGTATTATGAAACAAAAAATATATTCGATATCCATTGTAGCATTGTATATTCGATATCCGGCTGGTAAGCCGGGGTTGTGGAGTTCCATGAAAAAATAATTATATTTAGCTACATCCGAAAAGACTGGAAGCTGACCCCAAAATTGGTTGCGAAAAAGGCAGAGTAGATTGATTGAGTGTCATAATTAGAGCGTTAGCATTGTGAATTCTGCGTAAGAAATAAACGGAACGATCAGCTGACTTTTAAGTATCCCGACAGTTGAATAAGAATACAATATAAAAATGCAAATAAACTTTACACTATAAAAACAATTACCATTATGCCATTTGTGTAGTTTTGATTTAAAGCGTTTTAGGGGGAGGTTTTGTAGCATTGGTTGCTTTCACGGCACATCTCGGCTTTAAAGGTTGATTTATAAAATAAAACATTCGTTAGTTCTATTCGTTTTCGGGCCCTTACTACTTATCTTATCAAAAAAGTAAATTCTACAGGTTTACCTATTCCTTTGTGATATTAGAGTATTCCGTAAGATGTCGCCCTACACAAAAGTGGCGGTTGGCGGGAAACTGACGCCGCCGTCGCGTAGATGTCTTTTGTACTGTGAGGAACCAATTTGGTTTTATTTTTTGTAATTAACGTTTTATAAGTGATACGGAACTGTCTGCGGAGATGTCCCCAGTGAGTCGGGATGGCGCTGCGTTATACTCCAGTGCGTCGGATGGCGTACAGCGTCGGGTTGAGGCTGGCTGCTGCGTCGACCAGGAGAGGAAGCTCTTCTTGTTGACCGGCTGAAAGTGCAGTGTGCTGTGCCGAGGTTGCTGATGAGACTGAGGGTGATGACCACGTATGCACGTATGCTGCATGCTGGTGGCCAGGATACCCGTTGAAGCCGTGGATGCCGGCTGCCTGGGTGACTCACTGCTAAAGCTTGCGGAAGTGATGATGATGACGTCACGCTGAAGTATTTGCATGAAGGCTGCGCTGACGGTCATACTCGGGGTCACCAGTATAGAGGTATGAGGAACAGGGTGTAAAGTTCCGTCATCCTCCATGGAAAAGGCAGGATCCTCCGACCAGACGGGTGTTGTGTCTGGCCGGCAATTGCCCAACGACTGATATCGGAAAGTTTGTATATATGCTCATTGCGCGGTAAACTCTGCTTGCGAGATGCAGGATTTGCGTGAAGTCAGTATGACGCGTTGTTCGCATGTGGCGTTATAGATACCGCTACACATTAAACGAAAAAAAGTGTAAAGAAATAAAACACAGGAAAATATTTGTTGTTACGCAAACAGGTAGCTTTTCCTAAAGAAGGTGAATAATCCTAATGTTGACACCTACTTGCTGGATTCTGTTTTCTATTTATTTGTTTGAAAACTTTAGTTACGTCTGAATCTTTCAACGAAATATTATTATTAAATATTAAAAAAATATGTTTGTACAGTAAATATTGATTTATTTTTGTTTTATAAGAGGAATGTGCCGATATACATTATCGATCCGGCGCACGTGACGACCTACCTACCGATAGCTATTCGAGGGATGCCGGTGGTAAGACAGCCTCTGGCTCGGCTCGAATTTCCAAACAATTTTACTTGGAAATTCGTTTTAAATTTTTACAGTGGCCGGAATACACGGGTTTTATTTTATTAAACAAGCGTGTCACGATGAAACTTTGGATCGTTTGGTTTTTTATTATTAAAGTCTGCGCAGGTCGCGCAGGTCTGTGGCTCGCCAGTGTGCGCAGTGCGTGCGGCGGGCCGCGCCCTCCGGCTTGCGCTCTCGGTGCGTTCTGGCGTATGGGACACCGGTTTCTGTGAATTAGGGAAAAGTGTTATGAAGGGGAGCTCCAGTCGGCAGTTGTCTGCATTAGAAAATACCGCGCCTTAGGCAGTGTACATCAGCGATCGATAGGGGGAGGGCTAAATCGCGCGTGCGCCCCGCGTTTCGTCGCGCGCGTGTCGACTGTGAACCGTCGCCGCTGTCGCACGCTCGCGACCTGTGGACTCGAACTTGTTGCAAACGCCACCTGTTAACTCATGGGGGCACCGTGAAACTCAGGTAAGTTCATCACGAACACTTTCCTCCGCTTGAGGCCTTAGCGAAAAATTTGGAGTTTTCCCCGAAAGTTTGACAAAACTGCACTCGCAAACAAAACTTTGAAAGTCCCGCGCTTTCGCAACTGACCCAATCATTTCATATTGTTTGTTTTCCAGTTCCCCGCCGGTGGAATGTGGTTTAAACGCGTTTATCGGAAACGGTAATACGATTATCGGAAAATTGAATTGGATTAATGGAGTTTGTTACAGTGAAGCCTGAAATGATAAAATGTTATGCTTTACGGTTCAGAAGTTGCTTTAACAAGATACCGGGCTATTTACTCATTCCTTATGCCTTGAACAACAAGCAACAGCAATATCAAACAGGATCAATGACATTCCGGCACATATACACAGTTGAGACGGATGTCAGCAGTCTTTCTACACTCATGACATACTCGTAACCTCTATTTTTTCTTATATTTTATTCTTCGTTCTGTATTTATTTTGCGAATTCTTTGGCGAATTGTAATTCAATTGCAATTGTGATAATATTTTGTGCTTATAAAACTTCTCTGTGTTCTTGTGTGTGTGAAGTTGTTTTAAAATTCAGGAGTTAAATATGAAATCTTAAATGACTACTTAGGTAGGTATTACCTACAATAATCAAATTAGAATACAAGTAAATCGTTTGCAATGATTTGAAACAGATAGATAATATTAAATGTTTATTAATACGATTAACAAATAGGTAAAATCGGATGTTTATACTATAGTTACTAATGCTTACCACGCGCATTATTTGTGTCGTTTTAACTAAATTTTCTTAATCAAAATACTACTTTTAAAGACCGGGACCGACTTCAGTTTCTTTTTTATTTACTTTCGTTCTTCCTCGTTCGTCAATCTTTTGTTCATACTCATAACTCACGTTTTAATTTAACGTTTTTAAATCGGCCCTAAGGTAAATTAACTTAAAATAAATAATAACCTGCAAATCAAAAGCAAGTATTGTTTTGAACGTGGTACATAAAGTTGAATTAACAAACATATGATTTGATTATTCCAATAAAATTGTGGTTGAATTAAAATATGACGTGTTAATATAATCGCTTAAAATGAACCGCTTGAAAGCTCTAGGTAAATAAAACAGTATCATGTGTCGACATTTCACTTGTGTTTTAATTTCGTTTAAATGACATTTTATTTGCAACAGAATTAAATTAACAAGCGAGTGGTCAAATAAAATAAATCATTTGTATTTATTTAACGTTGTAACTTGACAGTTTTCTTCCTCGTAATGACTTGTTTGTAAGTTTGTATGTAGGGGGTAATTTTCGGAACTGTCTTTCTGTCGGAAATCTTTTTGCTTTAGAACCCCAAGTTTCGAGGAAGGTTATAGGCTGTTTAACATCACGCTACAACCCATAAGAGCCGACAAAAGGAAAACAAAGACAGAAAGAACGGTAAGCGAAAACAAAATAGTACCTAGCACGAGCGAGCGATAGGATACGATGCGATAGGTCGGGGGCCGACATTTCACGCGGACGAAGTCGCGGGCAGAAGCTAGTCTTTGTAATGTTTGGGCTCAATAGGTGGCCACGTTTATTGCGGCGTCAGGGGCTCAGCCATTGATTGTCCAAGCATAGAGTGAACGGACATTTGGGACAAACTATGTTATAGTATCTTGGAGCTGATCTGATGACCAGGAGGTGGGTAGTGAAACTCTTCAGTGGCTACTAGTAAACCCGAGTTTGGGCTCATATGATTTGTTTTGACGAGTCCAATAGATTGCACTTGGTGCCGTGGGTCTGATGACGGAGCCAGGAAGTGGATAGTGAAACTCTTCAGTGGCTACTAATAAACCTCTCGAGTTTGGGGTCATATGATTTGTTTTACAAGTCTAATATAATGCACTTGGTGTCGAGGATCTGATGATGGAGCCAGGAGGTGGATAGTGGAACTCTTAAGGGGCTACTAGTAATCCCCTCGAGTTTGGGGTCATATGATCCATTTTGATGAGTCCAACCTGTTGCACTTGGTATTGAGGGTGTGATGATGGAGCCAGAAGGTGGATAGTGGAACTCTTAAGGGGCTACTAGTAAACCCCTCGAATTTGGGGTCGCATGATTCGTTTTGACAAGTCCAAATTATGGCATTTGCTTTCGAGGGTCTGATGATGGAGCCAGGAGGTGGAAAGTGGAATTCTTCAGTGGCCTCTAGTAAACCCCTCGAGTTTGGGCTCATATTATGATTTGTTTTAACGAGTCCAATAGGTTGCACTTGGTGTCGCGGGTCTGATGATGGAGCCAGGAGGCGTATAATGGAACTCTTAAGGAGCTATTAATAAACCCCTCGAGTTTGGGGTCATATGATTCGTTTTGGTGAGTCCTATATATTGCACTAGGTGTTGAGACTCTGATGATGGAGCCAGGAAGTGGATAGTGGAACTCTTTACTCTACATGTAAACCCCTCGATTTTGCTAGTAGCCCTTCATCGTCATAAATTCGTTGACTTTATACTTATTAACTTAATGAAGAATATATTAGACGCAAAAGTTAAAAATAAAAATAGGTAGTTTTAAAATAAAATTATAATACACGTTTTTAAAACGTACTAAAAATTATAAAATAATTAAATTGACCTAAATTGAATTCTAAAAGCGTGGAGCGCACTTACAATTAATTCAGAAACCACTCCATGCTTTTAGGATTTCATTTATGTTATAATTTTTAGTGCGTATTAAAAGTGTGTATTTATTTGCATTCTTAGTTTCTAAACAGTACAAGACAAGTAATGTTTATAACTTATCATCTGCCTGCCTAGCCTTTTCATAACTATGTTGGGGTCAGCTTCCAGTCTCACCGGATGCAGCTGAATACCAGTATTTTACATGGAGCGACTCCCTATCTGACCTGCACAACCCAGTTACTAGCTAATACGATACCCCTTGGTAAGACTGGTTGTCAGACTTTCGGGCTTCTGACGACCCGTAACTACTGTTATACATCCACGAATGACAGCCGGGACTAGGCAGGAGGGGTCTTGGTTTGTAAAGATGGCATCCACGGCCCTGTGGAATATGTATAGGCTTTTGTTATATATATAGGGTTTTTTAAAAAGTGTCTCTAGCCTTGCAGTGGGATATACCTATCGGTTTTTTTTTTTTTTTTTTTGTGTAGGGTTTCTCGGTTCCTTTACTCTCATAGTCCGATGGGACCGCAATCTGTCACGGCCGGGGAGAGATCAGGCGCAGGACCAACGGCGTGCGTTTACGTGCTTTCCGAGACATGGGGTATTATACCCCCTACTTCTAAACTCCGGGCTGTTACTATAAAATTTCTAATAGAAACCCCAATAACACTTGCCGACCCGGCAATCGAACCCAGGACCCCACGCTCAGCAATCGCGCTTGCAACCACTAGCCAACGGGGCAGTCTATAAGCGTATTACAACGCGGATTGCAGACCGCTTGACCGCCGTGTGTTTGCTCAGGCGGCCAGGCTGGTACACACGAGCTCGTATTTACTTGGCATCGCCCAGTGTAAACATGTCGGGATCACGGAGCGTTCACAACATGGTTGCGTTGCGAGCCACTGTAGCATAAGGCGGAATTATGTGAATGATGATGTTGTGTGACTTTTTGAGGCTAAATGGCAGTTAAACGTTGCTTTGTGGTAATTTGTCAATATTGGGCTGCACTGTGTATCCGTCAACCATGCGGTTGTTAAGAGATAAAGGATATACTTTTTTTAGACAAGGATTTCTTTAGGTCTTAGGCTGTACAATGACCCGTACAGCCCGATTCTAACTTTATGACGGCTCGGAACATGAGGCCAGTCGCTGCGCAGTAACCAATTCACGTGTCAGCGGGGATGAGGGGTGAAGTACTGCGCAGCGAGTAGCGCACTTCTAAGCCGTCATAAAGTTTGGGTCCAGCTGTACCCATCTGTATGTACAACTTTTACTATGGGACTAAAGTTGAGCATAGCAGCAAGCATAACTCAACAAAATTGTAGTGATTGTTTTTTGCGATTTCAGGGATGGCCCCCTTTTCGATTTAAGTTTCACGTGTGGTAACCAAGTGCACATACATGCTGAAGGAGATGTGAAAGTTTGTCCTCTTTGTAAATGATAATAATCTCAACCAAAGACAATTACGCAGAAACGGCTGAACGGATTTAGACGTTTGGCACACAGATAGTTTTTAACCTTGATTAACACATAGGATACTTTTTATTCCGGGTGTAAGTTCCCGTGGGATAATTTCCGACCTCTACGTGGGCGAATTCGTGAACAGAACCTAGTTAGCATATAATTTTTGGAACACCCTTTCAATGAACCTTGACACTTCAAATAGCTATATAAACTTCTAAGTAATAACAGCCCCACGGGTCGATCGATCAGGTTAATTAAGCTATGCTTCCGCAGTTGGTCCGTGGATGGGTGACCATCTTTACATACCAAGACCCTCCGCGCCTTGGAAAGCACGTTAAGCCGTTGGTTCCGGCTGTCATTCGTGGATCTTTGACAGTCGTTACGGTTCGTCAGCACCCCGAAAGTGTGACAACCAGTCTTACCAAGGAGTTTCGTATTACCCAGTAACTGGGTAGATAGGCAGTCACTCCATGTAAAATACTGGTACTCAGCTGCATCCGGTTAGACTTGAAGCCGACCCTAAAATAGTTGGGAAAAGGCTAGGCAGATTAGGCAGATGATGAATTCATATACCTATAGTGCTATTTAGCGCTCCATATTGCTATATATTGCTATATAGCTATGCTGCAACATTATGCACTACCAAACGTAATTGAATGGGGTTATTCTGCACGGAATTGAAACACATACAAGCTGACAGATATGACTGGGCCACACATCGTTTGATTGGCTATTCAGAGGCAATCGAGACGGGAGATAGAAGTGATGGTTTGCCTATTAGAGTAATATACGATACCATTAAGGTGCGTTCTCAGCGGGACTATTCGCTTGTAATGTGACAGTTCAGATCCCAGCATTATATCAGTGGATACGTCCAGACGAGTATTACAGTGCGCACAGTGATCGAAACTGAAATGTCTTAGGCCCTATGTAGAGACACGTTTTCAACTTACGTATATTCGCCGTGCGTAGGCACGGTCGTCAATATTGTATGGATCACTATGGAAGCTTGTTGACGTGTCCGTCAACAAGCTTCCATAGTGACCCATACAATATTGACGACGTTTTTTCTACGGCGCGGTGTATACGCCGTACCGTAAAGAAACCGTGCCGTGTATAAAGGGCTTTAGCTTCCCCGCAGACTTTGTCCGTTTTCGTAAGGAAAAAAATACCTAAATATGATTGCACGAGGTATTGGATTTTCAACTCACTGCACTGAGCCCAGCGTTAAAATTCCAACAGTGCGCTTATGTGTAGGTTGTACTAGAGTTAGTGAAAACGAACATTTATGTATGAACACGTGCTGTTGCCGCGCGACCACGCAGTGGCACGTGGTTCGTGTGCGGCGGACACACCAATTCCTGTAGATTGCTACATACGAGTATGTACGTCACCACCACGTGCTCACCGTCTGCAAGTAGGTCGATGCAACTAGTTCGGACCTTTTGTGAGCCAATTTGTGGTAGCTAGTAAAAGAAGCACTTAGATAAAATAAACTGATTGCAGCATTGTTGTTGTGGTCTTCCAACACCTCTCCTTCGTTACAAAATGCTTAGTTTATCATAAGGTTTAAAAGATTGTAGATTTGAGGTCACTTGTTGTATGAAAATGTTTCCTATTCATATGGCCAGTTTTCTCTCTCATTACTTTTTATTTTTATTTTTTTTTCGAATCGATCAGAAACTTTTAATAAAAAAAAAACCAGTAAAACAGAGATGACACATTTTGAGAAAATAACTTTGAACACACAGTCTAACTGTAGCACCGACATGTTTCCGAAGAGACGCACGTGCCATACTTGTAGCCGAGAAATTTACACACGAAGTTGCAGGCGCCACTGGTGCAGGACCGCAAACTCATCGGTATGAATACAGCCTCATTTGCCACCTTCACCGAGGTTCCACCGGTACCGAGTTCGTTGTTGGACATGTCATAGGCCCTCACCAGATCTTCTAGTGAAATCATCTGAGACGATGCAACCAAGACAAGGGCAAAAATAACCACCAATACCAACTGCATCTTGATAAATGACACGACTGACTTGCACGGGAACAGACCACAAATTCTGTAAAACTTTAATCTTTTGTATTTTTTAATTAATAAATTAAAAGTACATATTAGATATACAATAAAATAATTAAACACATTTTTTTGCTTTATTGTTTTAGTATAAATGCATTTATCTTCGAGTAAAAGTAAAATAGGTGCAAAAAAAAAATGTTCGATGCTGCTGATCAGGATGAACCTCACAAAGAAAAAAAATCTCCGTTACTTTCGCTATCATTAAACTGTTACCTTATAATCAGATAAATGGGGGAAGTGCAAGGCTAGCTCGTGAAATTCTCTTACGCATTTTGCAATTTGCAGCCTGGTTGTATGATGAAGAAAAAAAACTTTTTTACAAAAAAAACGGCTGTCGGAAGTCGGTTTTTTTTTTTTTTGCATAAAAGTTTTTATGTTACCGTTTTTGATGAAATATCTATGGGACTAATCTAAAAGTATCTCCTTACAAATAAAAAAATAAAAAAAATTGCAAATCGGCTTATAAATGACGGAGTTCTGAGGAAACAAACATAAAAAAAAAAAAATACCTCCTCAATTTTTGATGTCGGTTAAAAATGATAAACCACCGTAACAAGTATTGGGGTTAAAGTATGAAATTGCCGATTTGTACTGAAAAATTGAAATTGTTTTTTTTTTTTAATTTTACATGTTTATTTAATCAAAATAATTACCATTATTATCTATACATTGCTGCCATCTAATAGGAAGGTCATTTATGCCTTTGCGATAGAACTCTCGTGATCTAGATTCGACAAACTGTGTGAAAGTATTTTGTACTGCCTCCTGAGAAGAAAACTTTTTATCACGTAGAAAATTGTCCAAATCACGAAAAAAATGGTAGTCCGTTGGAGCAAGGTCTGGCGAATACGGAAGGTGACGAATGGTTTCTAATTGTAGTTCTTTTAGAGTTAAAACGGTTTCTCGTGCTGTATGAGGTCTCGCGTTATCATGGAACAATAATGGTGAAGATCGATTCATGAGTCGGGGCTGTTTCACTGCTAGTTTTGCTATCATTGTTCGGAGTTTGGCACAGTAGACATCTGCCGTTATTGCTTGACCAGATCGGAGAAAGCTATAGTGAGTAACACCATGCTGAGACCACCAAACAGTTACCATTACCTTTTTATTGGTAAGCTTTGCTTTAGGACACTGTTGCGGTGTTTGACCTGAGGTCAGCCATTGCATTTTTCGCTTACGGCTATCGTAAAGAATCCACTTTTCATGGCATGTCACTATTCGATCCAATATTCCTTCATTTCTGTATCGATTCAACAAGGCAACACAAATTTCAACACGCGTTTCTTTCTGCAGATCAGTCAAATCATGAGGCACCCATTTCTCATATTTTTTATTTTATTGATTTGACGCAAATGAGTCCATATTGTTGGTAAGGTAACGTTAAACCATGCCGCTAATTCCTGGGTAGTTTGGCTCGGATCGACTTCCACCATCTTTTTCAATTCATTGTTATTCACCTGTGTAGGCGGTCTTCCACGTGGTTCGTTCTTCAAATCAAAGTTTCCATCACGAAAGCGTTTAAACCAAAATCGCACGCTGCGTTCATTAGCAGTCCCCTCTCCAAACGCAACATTTATATTGCGAGCTGTTTCTGCCGCGTTAGTTCCGCGTCGGAACTCGTATTCAAAAATAACTCGAATTTTCGAAGTATCCATCTTTCTTGTCTAAGCTGAATAAAAAAAGCAACTGAAAGTCGATAATCGAATGTTGCACATTTTTTAAAAGAAGAACTTCTTAAGTACCATGTGAAAAAAGTTTCACTCAAAAATCTCAAACCATGAAGGTTCTATGTCAATTCGAAGTACCTATTACAATAAAACGGCAATTTCATACTTTAACCCCTATTATGTATTTACGCGGAACATTACGCTTCCCCCTTAGTGAAATATATTTATCTCTGGGTATATATTAACTATATAAATAACAATAAAATGCTGTGAGTTGTAAGCGCATCATCACTTGAGAACGGCTGGACCGATTTGGCTATGTTCGCAATACTCTAAATTAAAGTTTTATAGAATGAACAGTTGGATAAAACTCCGGCCAATTTTCTAATATGGGAAAAACGTTATTTTTTCTAAGGAATTTTTCCATGAACAGACACCAGCACATCAAGCTACTACAATCTGTCAAATTTATTTTTTCAGAGTTTCAACTTTACTGCTAAAGCATTAAGGTTCGAGGTTGATTGGTAAAATTTGACAGTTTCGGGGAGCTTGACCTGCTGACGTCTGTACAAATAGGACTAAATACGTCTGTCGAGTCAGCTAGCTTTAAATAAAATAACGAATATATTTGCTTTCGTTATTAAAATATACTTTAACGACAATAAAACTGCTGCTTCGTTTAATAGAAAAATAATCACCCAGGCTTCCAATTTGTTTAACGAAGTATCGTACGGAGTTCGCACTAATTAGTTATTGTGCTTTACTGGGACCGGGTACGTTCCGCTCTCACAATATTTCGTAGGGTGGGAGTGAGGGTGTGGGGAGGGTGAACCTTTGTTGAATTCTCTTAGTTGAAGTCAGAGAGGAAATTTTCGGCTGCGTTTGCCACAAACGAGCTCACAATGTTACTGGCTATGAGACCGATACAATCTAAATGTGCATTCCACTGCACCGCTCCTTTGAACTCGTTCATTTCGCTTTGTAACTACGTTCCAATGGATAACGCACAATAGAAATACACGATCATTGTCCGCTTTTACAACAACAGGTCCATTAACGGGACTATTTTATTAAAAAATTAAAAGAAAATAAAACTTTTTAATAACAAGCTTTTATTATTTGTTCATAAAAATAACTAAAAGGTTAAAAATAATTTAAATCTGATAATAAAAATACCATTATGTACCTACTAAATAAAAGCGTGTTACATTGTGATGAAACATTAAAGAACATGTAGCATATTACACCTTCATTATTTTTCACAATGTAACACGCGTTTTTAAAAAAAATATTATTTCTAACTTTTTTGTATTTTGATGTGAGATTGACTACGGCGTAGTTCGTAGCGCGTAGCAGTGTTTTTCTGTTAGCGAAGGAACTTGTTTTCCCAAACATGGGGTCGCATATTCACATCCACTAAACCACCACCACTCCCCATCCATCAAAAACGGTCCACCCATCAAGACGAATCAAACTCGACACGGTTGTGTCGCTGAATTCCTGAGTTCCTATGGCCTCCTTCCAGCTCCATCATCAGTCCCTGGTTACCACCTAGCACCAAAGTACTCGTCAAGACGAATCAAACGAGCCCCAACTCGATGGGGTTATGTCGTTTAATTACTAAGTTCCTATGGCCATCTTCCAGCTCCATCATCAGTCCCTGTTTATCATCTAACACCAAAGTACTCATCAAGACGAATCAAACGAACCCAAACTCGATGGGGTTATGTCGATTAATTACCGAGTTCCTATGGCCATCTTCCAGCTCCATCATCAGACCCTGGTTACCATCTAGCACCAAAGTACTTGTCAAGACGGATCAAATGAGTCCAAACTCGATGGGGTTGTGTCGTTTAACTACCGAGTTCCTATGGTCACATCATCAGATCAGCTCCATGTCATAATAATTTTGCATTGTCAGATTTACACAATTTCTAATACTTAAGTACCTACTTCATATTTTGATCAGATCATAGTACAAAATAAACATTTCGATGATGGTTTGAACAAAAAATAACACAACCCACAGCCCTGAGACTATTATTGAACAAAAAATAACACAACCCACAGCCCTGCGACTATTATTGAACAAAAAATAACACAACCCCCACAGCCCTGAGACTATTATTGATCGAAATCGTGGGTATTTCCTTTTTTTGATGTTCCGCGTTCATGACGAACTTCTTTCTGTTCGAACACCGAGCTGTTAATATTTGTTTATAGTTAGGCGCTGCATAGTGCATACCTTCAGTTAGTACAAAGTTTCTGTTTGTTTCAGTTTGTTTCATCGGTTTTCCTTAACTTTCAGATGTTCTACGAGTTTTATTCGTTTTCCAGCTTATTACAAATGTGCAGTTTGTTTCCAAACTTTCAATCTAGACCGGTGAACATAACATAATGAAGATAATACAGCATTGCATATGTAAGTCGGCTGAACTTTGCCTGGAGGTTTTTATGTAGGTATTAAGTTGTGTTTACGTTTTTATTATTTATTTCTGCTTGAGTATTACCTACACTAGGAAGTGGTGAAGGGTATATTCTCTTCATCGTTTTATGGAACTATCTTATGTCATTTTGACGTTCAGAAAGTGCTGACTCCCAGCCTAGTTTACATTTCTTTTGATTTTGATTTTAGGCGGTCTAAAGCCATAAAATATGTACATACTTAAAAGTAAACAAAAATATAACAATGTACTCGTATGTCGTTTATAACTGTAACACGTATAATTTATTTAATCAAAATATTCTTTGTTCATGATTTCGCCCCAAGCGAATAAAGGGGTTGACTCAGCAGGTACTAAAGCTAAAAAGAGGATGTGTGCTTACGAACACACGATATATGTAATTGAATACTTGCGAGTGGAGCCGAGTTTACTCGATTCGGCGTCACCGACCCAACCGTGGCGGTTCAGTTTCGTTCACTGTTCACGTTCAGTAAGAGCACAAAGTGCACCTAAAGGAGTTTTCACTTCAAAAATACCTACATGGGTACGCATTTTAGGGTTGTGTTTTAAACATTCATAGAGTCACTAGTACTTCCTATCAGTGTAATCATATTTTTGTACAGGACCTTACCTAGGAACCTTTTGATTAAAATGTCAAAGTTCCAACATTTACTGACACTTTTTTTATGACAATGTTTCGAATGTTATGATGACACAACTTTAAATACCCTCACGACCTGCAGTGCGATTCTGTAACCATCTCATCGTGAAAACTTAGGTGGAGTGAGTGTGGAGTGAGCTGTCATTCCAACTAATGCTAGGGATTGACACCTTTGACAGCTCACTCTAAGCTCACTTCACCTAACTTTTTACGGTGAAATTTTTACAGAATCGATCGGCTGTACCGTTGCATGCACCCATAAGCCAATATTTAGCGTGCGTTACGTTGCGCGCTACCGCAAACAGCAAATTTTCACACCAAAAATAAAAGTAGTTTCCCAGCAATTATGTGCAATGTTACTTAGGGCTGATTTTTCAATCATCTGATAACTTTATTCGAGGAATAATTTTGAAGTTTTGACAGTTATTTCGTACAAAATCTGTCAAACGTCCATTGTATTCCACGCATAAAAGTTGTGTCTATGGAAAAATCTGCTCTTAGTTTGATGTACAGTATGCGTAGTTGACGGCTATGTGATGTGTCTTTTTACAGTTTGTTATACCAGAGGGGTAATTCTTGTAATTTAAAACGTTCAAAATCTAGTCGCAGTCTCATCACGGCGACAAACAAATGTCAAAAACTTGTCAAAATGTGGAAATTAGAAGTATTTTTGACAGATTGAGACTTAGATTAGAGCGGCAATTCTCGTAATTTTAAGAAAGTTAACAGTCTGATCTCAGTCTTAATCTGTCAAAAATACCTCAAATTTCCCTACATTTTGACAAGGTCACAATTTTTTAGTTTTTCATACACGGGCGTTCTGCTCGTATAAGCTCGTTTCTGTACGCTCGTCCTCGTTTGCGTTTACCACAAATAGACATTCATACGGGCTTGTATCAGATTCGATGTTGCTACCGACAGACCCACAGATACCTACCTATTTACGCGCGTTTACGTTTCCTAACACAGAATTATAACTTCACACGCTTTTGCCCGCGACTTTGCCGGAAATTATACAGACAGAGTTACTTTCGCATTTTATAGTATGGATTACTTATAATAAACCCATATTTTCAATAGTTAATGCAACGAAACCTGGGCTATTGGAAAACATGTACTTAACCAAAACGTAACTTCGATTCGTACGTTCACTGGCGGTACAGTAATGGCGCACTTCATTCATTGCTGTCGACCTCTCGACCTTGCCTGTTACGAGACATTCTACGTTACGTTGAACAGAAATAGCATAACATACCTACTCTATATTGAATAGTTCGTATTTCTGGCGCATTGTCCTTCGGATATTCAAGTCCACGATGAGTACAACGATTCAGACTTTCAGAGTTCACTGACTTAAAATGTTTTGTTGTTTAACGAAAGTCAACCTGTAAGCATTTCTATGGCTGCGGATTGTTCTACGTAACTTGGTAGCGAGGAAAATGTATGAAAGGAGTTTTAAAATCGGTAAAACATATTTTCGATAGCAACCTTACATGTTAAATTGGAAATGTGAAATTAATTTCTCACAAAATACCTAATCACCGTAAGCGTTACAGCGTGCACAAAGCCGCAACATTGTAAGTTTCGAATAAAGAGTTTCCTGTGGTCAAAAAGAGATAGGCAGTGCGCCATGCGGTTATGTTGCACATATCCCACCATCTAAACAATGTAAAGAAAGTTTGTGAAAAGAAATGCGCCAGGATAGCCCACGAAATTTACATTTTCTTACGTATTTTGCAATTTGAAGGTCAGTGGCAGGTTGTATGTTGAATAAAATATGACTCGCGAAGTATGTATTTACAGAATTATTATCATTAAAATCACCAAAACAACCGTCTAAGTTCATATAACCCTATTTCACGAAATATTAATCTACCCTCTTTAAACACTGAGAGTGCTAATAACACTTATTTCAACAAAACAGCGCCGAATGCAATGAGTGGGTTTAGAATCACGCAGCAGCCCTTATTAATGCATATCAAGAACCCTTCCCAGACTGGATGCCAAATCTATATAAATAAAAATGGATCTTCGAAATGTATGTACGCCCATAACTTTCGAACGACTGCACCAAATTGGATAATTCTTTTTTTTTGTGTTCGTTATTGTCAGGACAAGGTTTGTATACATAATTGGATCCGGTAGGTGGCGCTGCTTTTTCGGGTGGGATGACGTCTGCCGGGTCCGCGAGGTTCTATCAATCAATCAGCGTTTTACTTATAGGAGTAGGGTGAGAGTAGGGTAGGAGTAGTGTAGGAGTTGGTTATGAGTAGGGTGGAGTAGTGTAGGAGTAGGTTAGGAGTAGGGTGAGAGTAGGGTAGGAGTAGGGTAGGAGTAGGTTAGGAGTAGGGTAGAAGTAGGGTAGCAGTAGGGTAGGAGTAGGGTAGGAGTAGTGTAGGAGTAGCGTAGGACACCACGCGAACGAAGTAGGGTCGGGCAGCTAGAAATAATTTATATGGCAAAACAACGTTTGCCGGGTCAGCTAGTGCATTATAAAAACCTCCCTGCGTCATGTACTAAATTCATGGTTACCGTATATTATGACATACATACATTTGTATATAACCTTTATAAAAACAAAAATCGAGCTTAAAAAAAGAATCTCAAACTGAAATTTGTGACTTTTTATAGTTTATGCCTACCGATAATTCAATAACATCCAACTAAGACGTATCTGATAACACCACGACATAGAACGAAAGAGAAGAGTTAGCCTCAGTACGAACGCGCGCGTTTTACCCGCGACGATTTTTTTCAAGCACTGGATTTTCAACCCACTGCTTATGGCGAGAGTTGAAAATCCAACAGTGTGTTTTTTGACGTGCTGGCATGCGCTTTGATAGATTCTCGACGCTCGGCTCAACACCGAGAGTTGAAAATCCAGTGCGTGATAAAATCCCGTCGCGATATTTTTACGTCCGTGTGAACGTGGGCTTTCGCCGGTTACCTCACGAGGCGCAGACATAAGTTACATTTTACAGCCAACCTGTTGATTAAGTTTCATTTATTCAACAACTTTTCCCTCCTAATCTCTGAATTAAATTGGAACGTACGAGGTTGTAAAACTTTGGAGGTTTCTTGAACAAGATGATAGTTCGTAGAGTGGAACTTAATTTGGGTCTACTTCAAACTAGGTAACATTTTCTTAGGGCCGCTTCCACAAAAGACGCTAAAAACGATTAGCACCATACGAATTTAAAACATCGTTCTACCTCTGTCATCTCAAGTTTTTGACCGTGGCTTTGTTTCACCTCGCAGACATACTTAAAACCTAATCAGCCTATAATGTTCCCACTGCTGGGACACTCTCTACGCTCTCTGTGGCAGGCAGTGGGCCGCAATACACCATGCAGGCCCAGTGCGGGTTGGTAGATGTCACATGTCTTCGAATTTTTGGTTCTAGGACATGCCGGTTTCCTCACGATGTTTTCCTTCATCGTTTTGAAAGCATTGCTGATGAAATAGTTTACACAAATTAAATCGCCTTTCTGGGTTCTATCCTACGACCTACAAATCGTAAGTCGCGGCCGTCATCACTGAGCCACCCCTGCTCACACACCTCGCAGACATCACTGAGCCACCCCTGCTCACACACCTCGCAGACATCACTGAGCCACCCCTGCTCACACACCTCGCAGACATCACTGAGCCACCCCTGCTCACACACCTCGCAGACATCACTGAGCCACCCCTGCTCACACACCTCGCAGACATCACTGAGCCACCCCTGCTCACACACCTCGCAGACATCACTGAGCCACCCCTGCTCACACACCTCGCAGACATCACTGAGCCACCCCTGCTCACACACCTCGCAGACATCCCTGAGCCACCCCTGCTCACACACCTCGCAGACATCACTGAGCCACCCCTGCTCACACACCTCGCAGGCATCACTGAGCCACCCCTGCTCACACACCTCGCAGACATCACTGAGCCACCCCTGCTCACACACCTCGCAGACATCACTGAGCCACCCCTGCTCACACACCTCGCAGACATCACTGTGCCACCCCTGCTCACACACCTCGCAGACATCACTGAGCCACCCCTGCTCACACACCTCGCAGACATCACTGAGGCACCCCTGCTCACACACCTCGCAGACATCACTGAGCCACCCCTGCTCACACACCTCGCAGACATCACTGAGCCACCCTTGCTCACACACCTCGCAGACATCACTGAGCCACCCCTGCTCACACACCTCGCAGACATCACTGAGCCACCCCTGCTCACACACCTCGCAGACATCACTGAGCCACCCCTGCTCACACACCTCGCAGACATCACTGAGCCACCCCTGCTCACACACCTCGCAGACATCACTGAGCCACCCCTGCTCACACACCTCGCAGACATCACTGAGCCACCCCTGCTCACACACCTCGCAGACATCACTGAGCCACCCCTGCTCACACACCTCGCAGACATCACTGAGCCACCCCTGCTCACACACCTCGCAGACATCACTGAGCCACCCTTACTCACACACCTCGCAGACATCACTGAGCCACCCCTGCTCACACACCTCGCTGACATCACTGAGCCACCCCTGCTCACACACCTCGCAGACATCACTGAGCCACCCCTGCTCACACACCTCGCAGACATCACTGAGCCACCCCTGCTCATACACCTCGCAGACATCACTGAGCCACCCTTGCTCACACACCTCGCAGACATCGAAATACAATAAATCAAAACAAAGATTAACTAACAAATAGTCAACCGCGCGTAACTGCTGAGATTCGTTGAATTAATTAATCGACAGCCAATCGCATCACTTGTCTTGCGTTTAATTTTGACGCGTCGATGATTTCCGTTCCAAATTCAGCACCCTAATTGCGTAACACACGATCAATCGGAATCGGTTTCATTTTGACAGTTCAACAACATTCATTGCGTTATTTACGTGTTGAGCAGACAAATTTTTGAAGCAGTGGATTAGCAATTTGCTTCAAAATGATTCGTCCTATTGATCGTGTGTGACGCAATTAGGGTGCAGGCACCCTAATTGCGTCACATAGTTTCAATCACAATCTAAATAATTTTGTAGGATATTGCCAATCCATTGCTTCATATATTCGAACAAATTGTCTGTTCAACAATTTAAACAACGCAATGAATGTTGTTGAATTGTCAAAATGAAGGCCTTTGTTACTGTTAGTGTGTTACGCAATTACCCCGCGGGTGTTAGTCAAGGCTCCCTCTGTCGACAGTTAACCTTGAGTTCGGCAACAGACATAAGGAACATTTTACAGCCAACCTGTTGATTAAGTTTTATTTATTCAAGAATTTTCTCAACTGAGCAGTGAGTGTAACCTGTAGGGGAAAACGGATGGAAATTGCTTCGCACACGTTTGGTTTTTGCGAGGTTTTCTGAAGCTTAAATAAATTAGATAAGTCATCTAGTTCCCCTTTGAGGGTTGTAGTTAGTTCGACGAAATTTAATTGCAGATTTTGTTGTGGCTTCGCCATCATGCCTTAATCTGGCTGCTCCAAAGGTGAAATGATACAAGGCTTATCTTCTAAATGACGAGACGCGAATCTCTAGACATAACCTTCTTCTTCCTTCACGAGGGCTACAACCCTGTCTCTTGTAGTCAACGTACGTACGTAACACAGACTCGTTTTTCGATTTTTCATACTTTGTCTCGCATACGGTACCTATCTACCTACTACATATAAAATATTTTACACTATTATTGTTAAGATCATCAATGACTGGACGCCTGAGGGAGGACATCGCCGTCGAGGTAGACCACGGCAAAGGTGGTGTGACGATCTGATAACGTTTGCAGGCGCAACATGGTCAGAGATCGCACAAGATAGGGAGGTTTGGAAGGAAAAAGGGGGTGCCTGTGCCCAGCAGAGAGACACAATACACGCTAACAAAATAAAAATTGTTAGAGGTTGTATGCTTATCAATTTACAACATGTTACACGTTACACGACCTATTGCTACAGTAGGTAGTAGGTACAATCTATGCTGTACCTAGTGTAACCGAGCAATCCACGTAACCGAGTTATCTATGGTATACCGTTGTATTGTATTCACCGTGTGACGTGGAAAGGACAGCGCATGCCGGTTACCTGTCGTGATAAAGGCGTGTGTACACATATTGGCGTGAGCAATGGTTATTTATTTTGGATCGTCGGAGGGACTGTCACGTGGACTCAGTATGCAAATCGCTAGGACAATAGTTGTGCGAGTAGGTTTGACTTGCGTCGCTAAGTCTCGCTATCAAGCCGTCAGTGTATAACCAGTCTTAGTGTGTTTGATAAGCTCTTATAAGTACGTGTTCGCCTTTGTTTGTAAACTTTTGAATCTAGATTATGTTTCTGCGCAATCTTTCGTTCTAAACTTTGTTAATTTTGCGTCCAAATTAGTTATAGACACAAATTATCTATGCATATAATAGAATAGTAACTTAAAATTTTATTATAATCCGTTCAGCCGCTTTTGCGCCAACCCGGAACATACATCTGGATGTATGTTGCGCCAACGCGGAACATACATCTGGATGTATGTTTTCTTCAGGATTAACACATGTAAGTAGTACTTTTAATCCCGGTAGGACGTCCCCGTGAAATATTTTCCGAAATCTACGCGGGAGAAGCCGCCGGAAAAAGCTAGTCTTCTATAAAATCTGGTTTACATAATTCGGTATACCTTCTTTTCGTTGCTTTGGTACTAATACCTACTTACAAATAATAATGTAATAAATGCCTATTTGTGATATGGTGACGTAAGACGACGCAACATTTTACAAGCAACCTGTTGATGTAGTTTTATTTATTCAGGGGGAGAGTCGTGCAACATTACCTACCACGTCACGAGTACGTAAGCAGGTACATACATAATAGCACATTGTGATCATGCAAGTGTTAGGCATGCAAGGCTCCGACACGCACTTTCCAGTTTTTGTTCCCAGCCGTGTTATTTAACTTGGAAAAGATACTCCACAGCGTGCTAGGCTTGTATTTATTTACCAGTAAATTGTACCTTACCCGAAAATATATTCTTAGAAAATGACTTGGGATATTTCCAATGGATGTTTTCGAAAGTCACTTTGTATTCATGGTAACTTGCATTTTATGCTTCAGTAAGAATATCCGGTGACGTCGAATCTAAATAAAGTGGACTCTTCTTCATTACTGAAAGTCTTCCTGAACTTGTCGACGTTTTCAAATATAATATTATTCGTTCATAGAACTGTGAGGAACCTACATATTAATTCCATAGTGTAACACAGCCTTATCGAATGAGTGCGGACGGTCCTTTAAGCGCGGTGTCTGGGATCAGACACCCCCGCCGGCGCCTCCCTGCCTACCGATACGAAGGATTGCGAGTCCGTATGCCACGCTCGCGACCCGCTGTTACCCGATGATAAAAGTTTTGATTGTTATTTTTATATTTATCTGTTTGTGCCCCTTATCCTGTGTTTTACAAATTATTATACCTTTTTACTGTTAAACTTGCGTTCCAACCGTTTAAATAGGCCCAACACATACCCTTTTTTTTTTTTTTTTTCTGGGTGGGAAATCATCAATTGACTCCTCCCGCTCTGGGCGGAGCAGAAGGGAGTGTCAGACTTTTACTGACTAAAACCCACCCGTGTTCCTTCAGTTGCCTGTGCCAGGGGCCACGGTATCTCTTTCGAACAACCCGCAGCCCCGGCGGCATCGGTCCTGGCGGACCCTGTCAGTTCGTGCTGACAGCTCTTTGAGGCGCGCGTGGAACACAACGCGCCGTCGACCCGGGCCTGATCCTTACCGGGCGGCGAGCTGCCCATAGCTCGCCGCCCGCAGGCCCGCGCCTACGGTGGCCGGGAGTCGCCCAACACATACCCTCAGAAACATTTTCCTACAATGGTAAAAATAAATATTTGTAAGTCTATGGTACACTTTGCTGCTTTTTTCACACGCTGCCGTCATGAATTCGGAAGCTAAAGGAGTGGCAAAGGTATAAAGCTACAGCCAGTATAAAAACTGAATATCTTTGTATTTCGAATACAAATGAATATTTAATTGTTTACAAAAGTAAATAATTTGATAAAATAAAATGTTTATTTACTTATCATATTTTATTTATGTACACAGTTACAAAATTTAAAGCATAATAAAAAGGCATGCTCTTTGCTGAGTAAAAAGAAAAATTCGTACGACGCGATGGTGCAACAAAAACCAGTGTAAGAGCCAGTGTATTGAAAAAAGTTCGTGTCGAATTCGAAGAAGATAAAGTGCCGATGAAGTGTATGTTGGTATTACTGCACAGGTCTAATTAAATTATTAGTTAGGGACCGACAAAGTCGAGGGACGAGCCACTTTTGTCTCAGCAACTATTAATTTGTCTCTCACATCAAGTCTAAGGTGTTGTATGAAAGTGCGCGCAACTAGCGACGCGACAAAGACAGGAATTTCATACAAACCCATAGACTTGATGTGAGAGAGAAATTAGTTACTGAGACAAAAGTTGCTCGTGGGCGCCCTCCCTTGCATGCTGCTTCGAATTATTATTCTGTATATTTTATTAGAATAATAACTGAAACAGGTATTAACGAAAAATTAACGTGCACGTCTTTCTACATCGTTCTCACATAGTTAATTTCAACACAAATGATGTAATCAATTATTTTGTAACAATTTTATGATTTAAAAGAGTGTCCATGGAGTTTCTTGCCCGTTCTTCTCCATAGGTACCTACGCTTTGGAATGGGCAACTAGCTTCAGCTTTCTGACTGACTGACCCTTTGACAATTCAAAAGTGCCTGTAATTGGTTTAGTTGAGTTTGAGTTTGATTAATTTGCATGCCATAAACCGCCAAAATGTTGCAGAAGACTGCACATTAAACCACCAGCTTTTAAAACTGGCAACACCTATATTTTCTACAAATAAATTATTCTTATTCTGCTTATTCGAATTGCAGAACCCTCCGCACAATCTAATTCATTAAACCAAGTCAAAAGCAACCACTTTAAACCCAGATTAAAAACATAATACCATAATTGCATTTCATCAGTTGGTCGGTTGGTGGGTCTTTGTTGGCTTCTCATCCTATTGTCATTTCACCGTTAATTTTTCCTCTTAATTTTCTGCTGGCGAGGAAAATATTATAGTGAAAGTTAACCGTGGAACACACCGATCGTACCTACATAATGGACCCTCGCTTTTACCTTTTTCTTCTTACACGACCAGCGATGCGTGCGGTAGAGTTAAAAAATTAAAAAGGAACTCCTTCCAAATAGCGCGTTTGTTATTTAGCTTGCAGACATTTCCGCCAACTAACTTTAAAGTTTAAACTAGAGAGTCTGTCTCAAAGAAAAGAACCGCTTTTCATTGTAGACATTTACAACTCGCTGGCGAAAAAAAAGCATTGTTGTTCGTTCTGTGTTTCAATTCATAAACGTAAATTTGCTTCGTTCTTGAACTGGAACTCTTTTTGCTCTCTCTATTTTTTCTCTCTGTATTTTTTACGTAATTAATTTAACACTTTAATATGTGGTCTAATTTTTCTCAGAGTAGAATGGAAGTGAAGTATGTGTTCGGAAAATTGGTTAATGTTACGTGTACAATATATTTTTTTTTTTAAAAAAAAACGTTGCCCCATATAGGAATTACTCCTGTATCGTCGGTGCGTTTACAAACATTTAAACTCACATACACAAACAGCCAGACCCGGAACAACTACCTGTAGGTAATACAAATATTTGTTCCGTGCGGGAATTGAACCCGCGACACGCAGCGCAGCAGTCGATCGCTCAGCAGTGGCGCCAACCGTGTCGTCGAATATAATCACCAGTAGATAATATTTTATCGATAACGCTAAAACTTGTGATTAGCGGTTTACGTAGCCATTCACGTCCTTAGCATAATCAGCCTATAACGTTCCCACTGTTGGGACACTGGCCTTCTGTCGGTGAGTGAGAGAGTTGGCCGTAATCCACCACGCGGGCCCAGTGCGGGTTAATAGAGGTTACACATGTAAATTTTTGGTTTCCTCACGATGTTTTCCTTTACCGTTTCATGTCCTTGACATGTAGAAATCCAAGCAGTTATTTCAGTACACACGGATTTCAGCAGCAATTCAACCCACAATGAAGTTTACTCGACAATGAGATCCCTTAAAAAGAAGTGCGCTATTTACCTTACTGGAGACTAATTACCCACAGCCTAAACATTTTTTATAAAAGTAACGATTTCCCGAGCAGCTGACGGAAGCTAATTACTGTAAGAAGGAAGTTTATTGTTTTTACGAAGGTAACAATAGTCATTAGTTCGTGCTTTTTTCAGCAATTTCGTATTTTTTTGTAGCGTTTCTGTGGCCCATATACTTTTGTTTCGGTGAACTTGATCAATTAATCAATCTATACATATACTAATGATAAAGCTGAAGAATTTGTTTGTTTGAACGCATGATTCGATGCGACGGGGTGGGTCAGGGAAACAAAAAGATTCACGCGGACGAAGTCGCAGGCAGAAGCTAGTCATATATAGAAAAGTAATACATAACTAGGTAAATACCTAACTGCATCCAACACCTACTGGATGGAAATTTGCGTATTCTATGCGTCGTGATTATTGGTGGAGTGTACGGCTGTGGTTCAAGATACTAATAGATATATTTTTCATATTGAGCATGAACCGTGTCTTGCTGCATAGCCAGTAGAAAATGTAGGCGGAACTAACGCACATTAGTGTCGATAACAAAACAACATATCATTTGCCTAGCCATTTCTCAACTATGTATGTTGGGGTCGGCTTCCAGTCTATCCGGATGCAGCTGAATACCAGTATTGTAACAAAACAACACATCCGGATATAACTGTACAGTGTCAGGGACATCGACTCGCTAACCTGTATCATGTTCCGCGGCGATGTCCCTGCCAGTCCTGACACCCTGTATAACACAAGCGACATCTATTGCAATTCTAAAGTTTAAACTTTCGAACTTATTGTATGTGTCAATAAATATAAGACTTTGAAGCCATTAGTACACAAAGAAAGACATAGAAGGCATTATTGTTAACCTATCTCAAGACTTCAAGGCTAGAGTAGTAACTAACGCACCTGCTTAACTCAAGGTAGTAATTTACGCCACCCTAGTGTTAGAACGGCGTTAGCAATCAATATCTAGATTAGGCAATTATTCAATCTTATTCTGTTATTCTCACATATTTTCCATCTATTAATGAATATAAATTTTAAGGCGTGCTACTCTTTTTGTTGTTTGTCTCTTGTTGTATGTTTCGGTACAGCCAGATGGCCGTATCATGGCCACACAAAAAAGTGTACAGCACTCCTAACAGGGTTTGGAACCGGTAGGTGCCAAAAGTACAGGTTCTGTACCGGTACTTACATCGGCATAACTAATTAGCATTGCGGTACCTGGGTATCGGTTCCAAAAGTTGCTAGGTACTCCACCTAGCAAGTACCGGTACCAAATTCAGGTACCGGGCGTGTATCACAAATCTCATATTTCTACGAGGAAGCTCCTACTGTTGGCAACTATAAAATTATTTTTCTAATGCCTATTAACTATCATTTTTACTTATTATATCTAGTTTCTCACTGTAACTTACAGAAATATTTGTTCGGTACCGGTACAGTAACGATACTGATTAGAAATACCAAAAGTACAGATCCCATGTCTGGTACCGGTACCAATAGTACGGCTGCTACTTTGGTACCGGTTCCCAAAAATACCGGTATTTTAAGCCCTGCCCTTAATACACATTTGCAACAAGTGGACTGATTAAAATAGAACCGGAGCCAGCATCGGATATTGTTTAGCAAAGTTACTTATTAAAATATTCGCGGGCTTGCCTCCGCGGCCTGCGCTGGATGAGAAGCGCACAAAATACACAGACATTATTTTACAGCCATACTCGCGAAAACAAAAAAGATGGGCTTGTGGCTAAGTAATAACAGCCGTACGGGTCGATCGATCAGGTTAAACTACGCTTGACGCAGTTGGTCCGTGGATGGGTGACCATCTTCATATACCAAAACCCCTCCGTGCCTCGGAAAGCACGTTAACCAGTTGGTCCCGGCTGTCATTCGTGGATCTATGACAGTCTTTACGGGTCGCCAGAAGCCCGAAAGTCTGACAACCAGTCTTACCAAGGGGTATCGTATTACCCAGTAACAGGGTTGTGGAGGTCAGATAGGCAGTCGCTCCATGTAAAATACTGGTATTCAGCTGCATCCGGTTAGACTGGAAGCTGACCCCAACATAGTTAGGAAAAGGCTAGGCAGATGAAACACGCGAAAACACAAAAAAAACTGCGTAATAAAAATGTACCAATGTTTTCACTTCGTCCATGCTTTAATCGTATTCGAATATTCGATACGCTCTTTTATTGTAACTACATTTTATGATATTGAACTTTCACGTTCAGCTTTGCAGGTGGCTTATGGCTTTATGAATTTTAAAGTATTCAGTTTTTTTTCAAATTGAATAGGTAGTTCACATGGAAAATTCAAATAAATGGTTACAACACTCCGTTTATTTTAGAAAGTTATTTGTTACTCCTTTGGATCTGTAAATAGAGCAGCGGCGAATATATATTTTATTATAATAATTTTATATCATGTGCGATTAGTCCTGAATAAAAATCAGCCTATAATGTTCTCCCTGCTGGGACACAGGTCTCCTTTCGGTGGAAGGAAGTGGACCGTAATCCACCACCACGCGGGCCCAGTACGGGTTGTTAGATGTCACATGTGCCCGTTCCAGTTTGGCCCCCAAACTGGAACGGGCCGGGGCCCCCTTGAAGCGGCTCCTGCCCAACCTGAGGGGGCCAAACGCCTCGTGCCGGAGGCTTTACGCGGGGGTCGGGGGTGCATGGCCCTTTATGGGGCCCCGGTGTAGGCGCGTTCACTGCGGCTTCGAGCCGCACACTATCTGAACGCGCCCCAAAATGTGGTAGCCGTAAGGCTAATCCGGGGGTACCGCACGATCTCGGGCGAGGCAGCAAGCCTCCTTGCCGGACTGCCACCATGGGATCTGGAGGCGATAGTCCTCGCGCGCCTGTATTACTGGCGCGCGGAGGCACTACGTCGGGGGGAAACTCCGCACCCACGGCAAATCGCGGCGGAGCGGACGGACCTCCGGCGCGGTCTCATGGTGGAATGGAAGGCGCGACTATCGCAACCCAGCGCAGGGCACGCCACGATGGCGGCGGTAAGACCCCTCTTTGAGGAGTGGCTAGAGAGGCGTCACGGCGTTCTCACCTACCGCCTGACGCAGGTCCTCTCCGGACACGGATGTTTCGGGAGGTTCCTGCACATAATCAGGCGGGAAGAGACGCCCGGGTGTCACCACTGCGAGGATCGCTCAGAGGACATGGTGGAGCATACGGTGGAGGTCTGCCCCGCTTGGGCAGAGCACCGCCGTGTCCTCGTAGAGGCGATCGGCAGCGGCGGCGACCTCTCGCGTCCGGCCCTGGTTCAAGCCATGGTCCGGGGCGAGAGGGAGTGGGAGGCGGTCACCTCCTTCTGCGAAGCAGTCATGCTAGCGAAGGAGGTGGCGGGATGGGCGAGGGAGAGATCCTCACGCCTCAGCCGCCGAGGGAGACGCTCCGGGCGTCGGGAGCCGCGTGACGACTCCCGGCCACCGTAGGCGCGGGCCTGCGGGCGGAGAGCAATGGGTAGCTCTCCGTCCGATCAGGACCAGGCTCGTGCCGGACGGCGCGTATGTGTTCCACGCGCGCCTCAAAGAGATGTCAGCGTAGTTGACGGGGCCCGATAGGGCCGAAGCCTGCCGGGGTGGCGGGATCGTCCGAAAGGGTTACCGCTGCCCTGGTACATAAAGGGCTAGGGAAGGAACACGGGTGGGTTTTAGTCAGTAAGAGTCTGACACTCCCTTCTGCTCCACCCAGAGCGGGAGGGGTCATTTGATGATTTCCCATCCTGAAAAAAAAAAAAAAAAAAGATGTCACATGTTTACGAATTTTTGTTTGTAAGATGTTTTTGGTTTCCGGTTTCCTAACGATGTTTTCCTTCAGCGTTTTTGAGAGCAGTGCTGATGAAATAGTTTACATAAAGTAAGCGCCTGTCTGGGTTTGAAAGTACAGACGCCAACAGGTCAAGCTACCCGAAACTGTCAAATTTTCCCAATCAACCTTGAACCTTAATATTTTAGCGATAAAGTTGAAAATCTATTAAAGAAATTTAAATTTTAATTAATTATTAATTAATCGTTTATGCTATTTTTTTAATTTTATTTATTTATTAGCTCGATGTGCTGGCGTCTGTACAACTCGTTAGTCGCCGCCTTGACCATTGGGCCATCACTGCTGTTAAATTCAAAATTCGTGAATTTTATTATGGAATGTCTTCGGTTTTGGATCAGAAGGCCAATTCTCGTAATTTAAAACGTTCAAAATCTAGTCGCAGTCTCATCTCGGCAACAAACAAATGTCAAAAACTTGTCAAAATGAAGGGAAATTAGAAGTATTTTTTGACAGATTGAGACTGAGATCAGACTGTGAACGTTCTTAAAATTACGAGAATTGCCCCTCTGACTTCATCCACAAAAAAAATCCAGCTTGCTAAAAATACAAATTGTAAAAACGCATAAAATACATAATAACCGGCAAGCCTGCAGGAAGTTGGTGGAAGCCATATTACCTACCTACAGGGGTAGGGGCTACAGGCAAATCCTGGCGCGGTCTTCGACGAATACTAATTTACGGCGCGAACAAGAAATTGCTATCTTACGATCGACGTGGAATAATCAAAATTGTAATAATGTTTTTAAACATTTTTTCTAAATATATTTTTCTTCTTTTTCAGGTAAGACGACCACTAATAATACAGCCAGTGTTACTATGTGCATTCAAAAAAGAAGTTTGGTAAGCAGAAACAAAGAAAAAAAAATATTTACATACACACATCAACAGAATCTAGGGATATTTTATATTTCACCAAATATCTAAATATCTATGAAGATTTTTCTGATAAAGTAAATGGAAGAATGATAGGTTATTTTAAGGTCTTTATTAAAAAATAAAAAACATTTCGTGGTTTTCTTGTTTTAAATATAAATATTTTTTTTTTAATCGTCGTAGAAAATTAGTATGATAAAAAAACTTTATTTCTTCTTATATTATAAAACAATTAATTTTAATTAAAATTGAAAACTTATAAAATCTAATTATTAATAATCAGTGTTGCCACCTTTTACAAGATTACACATCGACATCGATTGTTCATACATTAAATTAAATTGTCAATGTCTTGCAGCGGTATGAGGTCCCATGTTCTTTGCAAGTGTTCGTAAAGTTGTTGTTCCGTCGTCAAACTTGGCGGGAAATGTCTCAAAGCTAGTCGTTGTAACATGTCCTAGGCATGCTCGATAGGATTTAAGTCAGGCGACTGTGCAAGTCAATCCAAAACTTGAATATCGTGGTCTTGTAGACCGGCCGCGCGGTATGGGAAGGAGCATTATCGTGCATGAGTAGAAATTTCTGTCCCATTTGGATTCTGTGTGGGACAATAACAGGCTCTACTACCTCCTCGTGGTATTTTTGTGCAGTCATGCTGCCTTGGATCCAAACGAGCTGGGTTCGTCCGCCAAGACGTATTCGTGCCCACACCATGATTGTCCCGCCTTAGTATGAGTGGACCTCCTGAGGGTGCCGGAGACGGCTAGTTAGCCGTCTACGGCAGAACACGCGTTTGGAGAACTCCAGGGAGAGTTCTCCCTGGAGTTCTCCAAACGCGTGTTCTTCGTGAATCCGGATGAAACCCAAACCGGGACTCATCGGTGAACAGCACCAAAGACCATTGTTCGTCACTCCATAGTAAATGCTCCCGAGCCCGCGAAAGCCGCTGACCGCGATTGTCACGTCGCAATGCTGGAAAACTTAGCGGTCTTTGAGCATGGAGACCAACTTCATGCAACGTCCTTTGCACGGTTTGTTCGCTTACCAGCAGCTGGTGGTGCTCCTGGAGCCTTTGGACAAATTGCATCGCTGTGATTTTGGGTTGTCTTCTGGCGGTCATTTGGAGAAATGGATCCTGTCTCTGCGTACTAACACGATATCTATCCGTGTGCGATTCAGCCACTTACTCATATTCAGGCTGGTGTGTAGGGCCTCAGCAACGACGCGTTTAATAGCACCATTTTCTAACATGCCCACGGCTCGTAACATTTCATCTCGACTCAAATGACGACGTGACATGACTCTTAAAGCTCACACAGCACGTTAAATTAAAAAAAGAAAAGCAATCTAAACCCTTTTCATTAATTAATATTAATAAAACACTCACATTTTTGCCGTATTTTGTTTTTTTTATTTACATTTTTAAATTTTGAAAATAGAATAAAAGAGGTTTCAATCTGTATATCAACTTTTTATGGAAACTTAAAAGATTTTAAACTATAAATTCGTAAATAATTTAGGACAAAGGTATCCCTAGATTCTGTTGATGTGTGTATGTAAAAATATTATATATTATTTGAGTTTATGTACTCGTAGTTATAGAGAATGAGAAGAGCGATATTAGCCGACTCTGTAAAAATCTCACCGTGAAAACTTAATGATCGTGAAAACTTGGATGATTCATTACGTTATTTACGTTGTTGAGCAGACAAATTTTCGAACACATAAAGCAATGGATTAGCAATTTCCTTCAAAATGATTCAGATTTAATGTGGGTTACGCAATTACGGTGCAGGTTAATCTGCGGCTAGACAGCTCCGCGTCGCATTCAGTCTAACTAAGTTAAGTATTCATTTTCATAATATTTTAACACCAGAATTTGGTGGGAACTTGGTGGTGTTGTCGAATTCAAAGTTAGTTTAAAAACCTAGATAATTCATGTTTGTACTCGTATAGATACTACAGAAGCTACTTTTGATATCCAGATCTTAATAACGATGGCTTTCGGGGTATTATAATATGTAAGTTGGCCTCGTATTCTATTGAAACTCCATGCTACGCTAAGGCAGATAAGGTCAAAGTGCTACCACTGACGGGCGGTTGACTGTAACTGTGAATGACCTACTGAAGCATGAAGTCGTTGTCGGTCAAAAAGTGCTGATTCTGAGCCTAGTTTTATTTCATATTTTGATTTATGTCTAATCGTATGCTGCACCAGTTGACGTCATCTGGCTGCCGCTGAAAACCAGCGCTGGGGCTCTGTCTCGTATAGGGCTTAGCAGCGATGGCCGTTTTGCATGGATGTGACGCATGATTACCGGCGATTTGTTATTTTTTTTTGTGTTTGTGTTCTTTTTTATTCGTCATGTTTGCCGCAAATAAAAGTACTTTCTTTCTTTCAATAAATGACGTTCTGATTTTGATTTTTTGTCCAATAATGTGGGTTTTCGAAACTACACACACGAAACAATCACTTGCACAACCAACACAGATATTCGCGTAAGTAGTTAAACAAAACAATAAAAAAAAAATTACGTAGATTTTCACAACAACATCTAACTCAAAAACTCCCAAACTTTCCGGTCCTCTTTGTTCCCGCATAATTTTGCAGGTGTTTTAACGATCTCAATTATTAAAAATGGAAAGAAGGGGCACGTCAACAATTTTCCACAACAATGCGCGTTTAGACGCTGTTGTAAAATTCCCGAACGAGTTTCGGTCGGGAGCGGGAGTCACCAAACAATTTCGTTTGCGAAGGAAATTCACTGTTTAAGTTTTTACGTTGTTTTATTAAGCGACTTTACAGTTTTGTTTTGAAATAAATTTTAATTGGGAATAAACGTTTTGTCATCTCATTCAGCTTACATTCAAACTATTGATTTAGGGTAATTAATAAACAATTCCATAGTGAGTAATGGCCGAGTCCTATAATTTACGGACCGTTATTGGTTAAAATTAAGACGCTTGTATCTTTACTAATAATGAAGCAAATGCCTCATGCTTTGAATATGCTTTGCATAGCAGCGTAATACATCCTCCCATATGGAAGTAGCTATCACAGCTAAAATTAGCTTACGAATCTATGTATATGCCCAGTTTGGCAATTAAAAATGCTACCATTGGTGAGTATACTCACCAATGGTAGCACACACACATATAAAATACTAATACGACCTTCTATGAAACTGAATTGGTAATGTTGCAAATATCTCCGAAAAACCAATAAAACCAGAATCTTCTTCGTAGCATGTTAATAATAATAATGTGAAATATGATGTTTATTTCTGTAAGTAGATCATTTAAAACACTTTTACACGTAAATTTTTTGGTCAATATATTAAAACTAGATTCTTTTCTTCTAGAGCATTTTCTAGCTTACTGATCGATGAGACAAAATGCCGAAATAAACCCCGAGGTCATGATCTCTTTTAAACAAATCACACACTAGCCAGGTCACTGTATTCAATACAGAAAGTCTATTGTTTCAGCCATTTCGAAGACCGAAACAAATGAAAATTGCGTGTATTTTAAACTGACCAACTGCAACTTTATAGCTACACTTGGGGTTGGCGTTGGACTCGACACAACTGTACTTGCATACGTAGGTGGATGGATACCATTGTAGTTTGATCAAAGGCAGTTCATATTATACGCGGACAGTCCCATTCAAGTGCGCCGGAGGCTTGTCTGCTTAGTTTACCTTTGTGGCATTGAACCTAACATTTACTACCCCTGCACACCGTTGGCGTTATCATCGCCCGAAGCTATAGAATACAATATTGGACTGCATGTCTGACGTTCAAATACACAAGTCCCTTTGAAGCAATTTGATTCCGTTTATTTCAATCAGCCACGGCTGAATACATTGAAGTCCTTTGAGTGGCCGTAGTTATTATGGCTATTAATAAACCTTCAACACGTATGATTTAGGACGTTTCTTGAAATAGAACCTGGATTAGAAGAAAGAGAAATTGGATTAATGACCTTTTCAAAAATAGCGTTTATCTTGTTCAGTACAACAATTCTTTAAAAGTATCACCGTGAAAACTTAGGTAAAGTGAGCTTGAAATGAAATTTGATTCTAGGGATTGACACTATTGACAGGTCACTTTAAACTCAGATCACCTATGTTTTCTCGGTGAGGTTTTTGCAGAATAGCACTTTGGAAGCAACTCAAATAACAAACAGTACACCTAATCGACGCCAGCTTCCTTTAACATCTAACATGTTCCGTCTTGCCCAGCAAACAAGTTATCAAGGTTAACTGATCCCTCGAAGGCTACGTACGCACTGAATTGTGCTTACGTAGCGGTTCAAGTCTAGCAAGGCAAGACTCTTCAACAACCAGATGTAGAACGTGACGTAATTGCTGGCGAATTAGCGGCTAAAATTGTCATTGGGCATGAAACTGGAACTCTGGGTATCCATCTTACGAATGAATGAACAGGTGGCACATTAAGCTGTTGGCGCAAATAAATGGGTCAGCGTGAACGTAGCCTAATTGAAGCGAGAACGTACTAATATTATATTGATGCGTTCTTGTTTCCACTAGGTATTCTGTGCACGGACACATATATGGGAGTGATTAGTGGTACAGAGCACTTATATGTTCTAGGATAAAACGTTTGATGTCTAATTAGTATGATCTATCAGCTATTTATTCAAACATTTGAACGTTTGGCCACGTTGCACAAAAGCGCCCATCGTTGCCAGCTGAGGTACAAAATAGTGTGACGTCTATTTTGGAAGAGACAACGAACCAAGAGTTCTTCGTTTATTGCCTAGTGAATAAACGGTTTAGTGTTTAAGCTTTTAAGTTACAGCTATGCGACAAATGTCAGTGTGTTCGCAATAAGCGTAAGACTCCAGAAGGCGTATTCTCGTAATTTAAAACATTAAAAATCTAGTTGCAGTCACATCTCGGCGACAAACAAATGTCAAAAACTTGTCAAAATGTACGGAAATTAAGGGATTTTTGACAGATTGAGACTGAGATCGTACTGTGAACGTTCTTAAAATTACAAGAATTGCCCCACTGGATAATATTCGTAAGAAATCGTATAATTTTTGCATTTCCGATGGCCTTTGTCAAAGCCAGAGCTCAACCTCCTTTGTGAATTGTACTCAGTTAATAATGCAATTGTTGCACAATATCCATTTATAGAAAACAACAATAACACATAGAAAGCAATAATTCCCATTTCAGACTCAATCGACTAAACGCAACACAAATTGGTTCAGGAACAACAGGAGCTTAGGGAAATATGACGAGAAGAAAACACGCCCTCTAAAAGTCTGTTTTTCAACATCAGAAATAGCTAAAATTATACTGAAAAATAAACTCAACTGCAAGGATAATAATATTAAAATCTACTCCGACCAGACACCTAATCAGAAACAGGATATTTGAAAACCTACGAGAAGAGTAACGTCAACGCAAAGAGTAAGGAGAAAGTGACCTAATTATAAAATATATAAAAGGAGCCCCTAACATAATAAAACAACAGCCAAAAAACGAGACACAAGAGAAAATACAATAAATAAAACTACAGGTAACAGATTTATAACTCAAGTAATCTATAATAACTATGCCGATATAATAATTACAAACAAAGCACTAAAATTTCTGTATACGAATATCCGCAGTATAGTGAAACAAGGTTAATTGAATGAAATGCGATGTATAATAGAATTGTTCGAAACTAAAGTTCATATTAGAATTCTTACGGAGACTTGGATACAAAATTATGACGAAGCACAAAGGTTAAAACTGCCAAAATATACTCACTACTACAACTACAGAAAAAAATCCAGAGGTGGTGGAGTAACTCTGTTCATTCATAACAAATTTTTTTAACAAAGTTTAAAACGTGATTTTTTGGAAGAACAGTGCGAAGATGGAATCCATTTTCTATGGGTGCATTTAGACACATTTTTTCTGGACATAGGGGCCATATATAAACAACCAGCAGCAAACACTGAAAAGTTTCTCGAAAACTATAACTAACATCTTGCAATATGAAAACATGTCATTGTTTTCGGCGATCTAAACCTAAATTTACTAACTAACGAAAAACCTGTAAAGGAATACAAGGAAATCCTGCGAGAGAATAATATAAAATATTGAATGAAATCGCCCCGGAACATTGTACTCGTGAGACCACATATTCAAAAACAATCATAATTCATGTGTGTACAAACTTGCAGAATAACACATTTCGGATGTCTGTTATTGAGTCCTCCATAGCTGATTACAAACAAATTAATTGAGCTTAACACAAATCTAAAACCGAACGTATAAAAATAGTTCAATATGAATCAATAAACTATATTAACTTACAGAACGATATCAAAGAAATATTTCACACAAAACTATTTAATGAATATGAAGAACTGGAATCTCAGCTGTCACAAACAATTACAAAAAACAAAATAAGGAAAACCAAAATGTTAAATCCCCCTTGCAAAAAGTTTATAAATAAGGACCTCATAATGTTCATAAATAAAAAGAACCAACTGTGGCTCAGTTTAAAACAAACACCTAGAGACGAACACTTGCGTAAAGAATTCTTAAAACATAGAAACCACACCTTTGTAAATATCCAATTAACTAAAAATCAATATTACTATAAGGCTTTTGCGAACTGTAAGAAATATCCATTCAAAATGTGGCAACTAATTAATAGACTATCTAATAATAAAACAGAATGTGCAGACCTTGGGCATTCAAAAATCAATACCTCCAATGGTCAAATCCTCAGATACTCAAAACATTTGCGAATACTTTAATAGATTTTTTGCCACAATAGGTACTGAACTTGCAAATAAAATACCATAACAACTTAACTCAGACAATAACATGTAATAAACCTAAATATAACAATCCGGAATTATCAAAATTAAAAGCAACCACTACGAGGTATTGAAAATAATAAAAAACCTGAATTCTAACACTAGCTCCGGTTTAGATGGCATTAGTACGAAATCCATAAAATGCGTAAAAGACAATATAGCGGAAAGCTTAGCAAACTGTATTAATAAATGCATAAACGGAGGCCATTTCCCCGACCTCCTTAGAATTGCGAATATAAGCCCAATATTTAAAACAGGCAGCAAACTGGACCCTAGTAACTATCGACCTATTTCGGTACTGCCCGTGATGTCGAAAATATTTGAAAAAATTCTACATAAGCAATTGTATGAATTCTTAAATACTATTGATTACCTATACAAAAAACAATACGGTTTCCGCCCCAAAGCGAACACTGTTTCCGCGCCTGTTGAATTAGTAAGTAATATTAGACTTAACATTAATCAGAAAAAAATAACTTTAGGAATTTTGATTGATTTAAAAAAGGCATTCGACACCGTTAGCCACGACATACTACTATCGAAACTAAAGGACATAGGTGTAACTGATAAAGCATATGACATTTTTAAGTCACACCTTACAGACAGATCTCAAGTTGTCAAAATTTATAATCACCAAAGTGGTCCTCAATTAATTACTTGTGGCATTCCTCATGGTACAATTTTGGGACCCCTGTTATTCCTTATTTATGTCAATAACATATATGAGATTGGACTAAAGGGAGATATTACTTTATTTGCCGACGATACTAGCCAGTTCTATTCTGGTCACTCATTAGAAACAGTAATGAACCAAGCTCAGCATGATCTACATCTATTACACACCTGGTTACAGTCCAATTTACTTACTATTAATGCTTCGAAAACGAAATACATTATTTTCTCTGCTAAAACCAAAAAAATTTAAAATCATAGTCCTTTTACTATTAACGGTGAAAAAATAACTAAAGTTAACGATGAAAACTATTTAGGCCTTGTTCTTGACAGTCAGCTTACCTGGAAACCGCAAATCGAAAAAATCCGCAATCAAATAAATTCACTAACAGCCGCGCTAAGAGGTATAGTGAGATGTCTTCCGAGACATGTTCGATACACGATATATGACTCCTTAGTCAAGTCTCGTATAGATTATTTAGTAGAGCTATGCTAAGAGGTATAATGAGATGTCTCCCGAGACATGTTCGATAAACGATATATGACTCCTTAGTCATGTCTCGTATAGATTATTTAGTAGAGCTATGCTAAGAGGTATAGTGAGATGTCTCCCGAGACAAATTCGATACGCGATATATGACTAGTCAAATCTCGTATAGATTATTTAGTAGGTATTAGAGGTTCAGCAACTAAATTAAATTTGCAAAAACTGCAAGTTGTACAAAATAGAATTATTAAAATATTATTTCGATACGACTATCTAACACCAACTACCAAAATTTATAAAGAAACAAAACTATTCGATCTTGCCCAAACACACATGCATTTTTATTAAACAAATCCTTACTAAAGATATTCACTCACAAATTACATTAACAAAAAAGATAGATTACCATAAACGCATGACGAGGCAGGCTAATCACCTGTGTTTAAGAAGGCATAGAACGAACTACAGCAAAAAGAGTATTCTATATAACAAGAGCCCAACACTACAACGAAGTACCTAAAAATATTAAAGAAGAAAAATCTCTGTTTACATTTAAAAAAAACTATTAAAAAGCCACATTTTAAAGGATTTTTCATTAATAAGAGCTTAATATTAAGTTCAGTGGTACCAATTACTCATTTACATTGTAACACACGAACAATTCAAAATATAAATTATTAAACAATTAGTAATTTTATGAATATAATACACATAAGTACATTATTATAGTATAATATATAAAAACCTTACACACTACCTAACACATATATATACATATAGGTAGGTACCAGAAAAAAAATATACACTATATTCTAATCTACATAAAATCATTTTTAAATAACTATATTTACAAATAATAATAACATAAATATTTTAACATACGAATTTGACACTACCTACATAAACAAACTCAAGTAATAATAATAAATAAATTCCATGTGGTTTTGTATCATAACATGATTATAGTAAGTTAAACACAATAATAACAACCATCTAAGTACTTTAAACGCAGTGAAACAATCCCTGTGTCATGGGCCTTAATAAACATGTATTGTATTGTATCCCTCAACTCATGCACACCTACCCGCAGTGGCGATACGCATACGACGTCGTGCACTTAGTACGGTGTGAACTTCTTTCCAACTACCCTTTTATTACTACTTTAACTATTAAGAAATATTACTGTAATTTTGTCATAGTAGGTACTAGTACCCACTACGCCAATCGGCTATAAGTATTTTTAATTACAATATTGTATTTTCTCTGTAAGTGATTGTAAATATTATGAGAAAATAAATGTCTAAAAATCCGTAAACAGTTGATTGTAAACCGTCAATCATTCGTTGATTGTAGCGCCACTTAGCCAAGTTTGTAGCTTGATTCAACGAACACTTTGATAGTATTCAAACAGGATACCATCGATTTCGACATCGCTGCTCCGCTATTCAATGTAGACGGGAAGTTCTCGAATTATTCCCGTTCATTAGCATCAATTAGGTGGGAACACTATAGAATAAAAGAAGCCTTTATTGCTGTTAGATTTTAACTTATTTGACTAAACATTACTTTTTAAGAATAAAAAAATAAATTATAACAATAGAGGTAAGAAAACTATATATTAACTAAACTAAAACGTATTCTCGGCATTCGGCTCATCGCTCCTCTTAACAGCTTGTCTTTCGACAAAGGCCTCCTTTAAGGATTTCCATTTGTTTCTGTCCTTTGCTGTACGTAACCATTCTGGCCCAGCTACTTGCTTCAAATCGTCTTCCCATCGCTTTGGTTGTCTTCCTCTACTTCTTCTGCTTTCTCTAGGGTACCATTCCGTTATTATTCTGGCCCATTTCTCTTTCTTTTCTCTCAAAATATGTGCTGTCCAACGCCATTTTAATTTTCTGCATACTGATTGAACTTTTCCAAACTTAGTCTCTACTTTGATCTTTTTTAATTGTATTTTATCCCTTCTTCTTACTCCCAATACGCGAGAGAAGCGTATTGGGAGTAAGAAGAAGGGTGGGAATACTATTCCGTATTAATTACTGTTGTCTGCTCTTAGATATATAAATTACTACTTAGGTGAGCTTTGCTGAGTTGCCCAGATTATTCCGCACCCAACGGAAATATAAAGTGATATTCTTTAACGTGCCACTACGTAGAATATGTTGATAGCAAAATATTTTCTAATACAAAATTGGTATTTTGATAAAATATTTTTACTACTGTTTAAAGTTTGTTGAGATTCGATTTTGGTACCAATATATTTTATGAAATTGGTACGGGAAACAAAATGGATTGTCCTGAAGCATTAATTACTTTTGATTACTTGAGTTTTTAAATCTTTGTTAATAGTTGGAAATAGATTTAAAAAAAACGGGTTGCACTCCGGGAGCGCCGGCAGAAGTGAAAACCTGAATATTAACGTTGTACATTTTTGATATTTTGGAATGCGGTCTACTCTCCCTCCGTCTTACGAATTTTCGATCAGGTCACGTGTCCTGACGCGAGTTTAACATTTTTTAACCCTAAAAAAACTCTCCTTCCGTCTTACGAATTTTCGATCAGGGCACGTGTCCTGACGCGTGCTCCGTCTTACGAATTTTCGATCAGGTCACGTGTCCTGACGCGAGTTTAAAATTTGTTACCCATCACAACAAAAGTGCACAACGCCGCTAAAGAAGTTTTCACTTCAAAAACTGCGTTTTAAAGAAAAAAAAAAACTGATCACGGCGATAAAAGTAAGGTAGGTACAATTCTAATTTAGCAGACTCTAATTCTTGCAAAGTCATTTGTTGCACTGTAGGTACAATACAATCACAGTGATTGGTTCGGAAGCTAACCTGATAAATATCTAAGTGCTGCAGGCACTCGTGAGTGACGCGCTATCTATTATTGAGGCACCAAGGCGCGGCGCCACATACATTTTTGATTCGCATTTCGTGATCCAACGTCGACTGGCAGTCCACACTTAACAACTGTTGAATTACTGTTTTAGTAAGTAAATAAGAAAGCTTAGCTAGTCACACTTACATATACAGCGACCCTCTTTAATGGCGACATTAAACGGTTCCACGTTTTCGTTTCATGAACATATTTTAATTTCATTAAACATTATTATTTATTTTTAATTTTCTAAAATAGCATCTTGGAGCAACCTGTACTTAAAGAACTTTAGCGCAGGGGTCAATTGCTGGGGTCACGGATCATAACATCGCACCAATGACATTAAAACGCGTAACATGCAAAGAGTAGGAGAATTGATGGAACGAGAAGAGCCCTATATCGCAGAGCTTAGTTGTAGTCGTAGTTTATGTTGTTATAATTTTTATGATTACCTACTGGCCATTATCCCTACCCTGTGTCGTCACCTTTGTAGCGGCACGTCATCAATTAATGTCGCCATTGTAGCGGCGCGGTGTAGGTATATGTATTTTACGACGTTTAAAAAGGTATAAGGAATTCTTGTCTTTTGCGATCTAGAGGACATGGCAATAAGAAAGTCTTAACTAAAATTAAAATGTCTCAGCAAAAGTCTACATACTTTCATTTAGAAAGTTAATAAACTGATGGATAATCCACCATTTACTGATTGAGTCCGATGAATGTAGCTCGAATATTTATCCTCTCAGCAAAATTAAAAATGAACAAAAAAGTTAAAAAAGCTTTCGCAAAGGGGTGGTTAGGCTTTGTGCAGCGTCTATCCAATATAAGCGGCGTCGACATTGAGTGCATTTATGTGTTGTACACTTGTGAATATGTCATGTCAGTGTGGAATGAAGGCTGCGGCCGAGCGATATCAATTAGTTCGTGCTTTGATCTCGAAATGATTGATGCTCGGAACTCAATGTTCATACTTTTTAAAACAGCTACGTATTGTTTTCACAATGTTTCCATCGGAAATTATTTCAACATTAATCATTCTGGCATTAAAAACAACAGTTTCCGAAATGTTTCGTTACTTTTAATTAAAACGTACGTTTTGTACGTATTTTTCTGTTCCTTTCTTGTTTTCTGTTTATATGTGTCACTTATATGGTTAATTAAAATATGGTTATATAATAAATTAAAATAAATGAATAAAAGTGTTGTTTGGAATTTATTTTGACGTTGAGAGAACTCGTATTCGGCTTCCGTCTGGCTCATGATTGTTATTTAGGTATAAAAATCCTCTTTTTTCATTTCATTAGTATGTATTTGGCTGCGGGCTATTGCAACGAACCCCCAGTAATTAACCAATTAGCGTTGTTTTCAAACTACGGACCATTTTTGATGGTGAAATTGATAACGCGCTTCTGATACTCGCCAGAGGCGCTCACTGGTGTTCATCTGGCAACGCATAACAAGCCACATCGTTACGGTAATGAATGTTTTGCCTTCGTTAGCAGTTCAGTTTGAATGGAACTATATGCCGAATGAATATTTTGTTGGACTGCGCGTACTAGGAATGTTATATTGAATTGTGAAGGAAGAGAGATCGTAATTGCTTGTATTCAGTTGAGTAGTTTTAAGAGCTACCTATTGCTCTTTTGACTAATTTGCTTCAAGTATAAATAAAGATTTATGTGCTTTATTTGAAATTATTCCCGAAAATTAGAGTATAAGTAAGTCTGCAGTGGTTCTCCTGAGTCAAATAGACACATAAAGGGCACTTTTGAACTATAACATTTACAATGATTGATACTAGTCGCCCCTTCTAAAAAGTAGTTTCGTATGGAGAAAAATGGGCAAGAAACTACCGGTGTAGTTTCTTGCCCATTTTTCTCCATACGAAACTGTAAAACATTTTAAAAGAGTAACGGTTTACTCTTTTAAAATGTTTTACAGTTTTATGTATACATTAATTATATGTGAAGACGATGCACCTAGAATAAAATTACTATACCACAATAGGTATTATTTTTATTTATTTATTTGTTTGCTACATGTAAAACACTGGTTAGTAAGGCATGCATTCAAATTTCATGGCACAGTGTTAAAACATGTACCCTGTAAGGGCACTGCAAATTGTACATAATACTTATTATAATATTAATTCTAAATAATACAAGTTACATTATACTAAACACTAACAATTAAATATAATTACAAAAAATTATTACATTTTATTTTAAAATTTATCATTATTATCAATTTGTTAATTAATTATTTATTTAACGCACAATGTACACAACCATAGTTACACGCTAGGCTTAAACTAGTGAGTACATGCCCCTGTTAGGGCGCAGCAAGATAACTTAAAACTAACAGTATTGTAGTGAGTATCCATTATCTAATATTAGGAACTTACACAATTAAAGTATAATATAATTTAAACTTATTACTAGCTTCGTACATAAAAAGGTTATATATATTAACACACAGATTGAACACTATTTTAACATTTTGTCTTCCATAAATTCCTTTGGTAAGGTAAAAGAATTACAAGTGAAGGCATGACATATAAATTAATTATGTGATAGATATTTATTTATTTATTTATATATACTTTATTGTACACCACAAAAATACATAGCTTATAAAATACATGACACACTACAAAATATACAATGGGCGGCCTTATCGCATTACTGCGATCTCTTCCAGGCAACCTTAGAATAGACAGTGATTTTCCTTGACATAAAATGGGGCTGTCGTTGGTGCAAATATTATGTATACAATACACTAAAATAGATACACAAATATATACATATCCAAACTTATAGATACATAAATACATACATACTATATATACAAGCAACGAAAAATAAACGAAGACTGTAGATGATTGCAGTTAGGACAACAAGATCACACGGACAAGTAGTGCTCCTTTACAAGTCTTTTGAACACCTGTAATGACTGCGCGCATTTTATTACAACTGGCAATGCATTCCACAAACGAGCGCCTGGACAGTAAAGGATTTATCGAAGAAAGTTGTGGAATGCATAGGCATTTTGAGCTTCAAGTTATCTGATGACCTTAACAATTTCGTGTGGGAGTCGCAAAGAAACTGAAAACGTTTCTTGAGGTAGAGAGGGGTGGAAGGGGAAAGAGCACATTAGACAGAAGAACACTTGAGCTTCTCAGGAAATTCGGAAACATGGTCATATTTGCGCAAACCGAATATGAACCTTATACAAAAATTTAGAAGCCGCTCGAGTTTATCTAGTAGGTCTTGGGTAAGATCAAGATAGCTGGCATCGGCATAGGCAAGGATGGGTAGAAGAAGCGATTGTGCAAGCGCAATCTTGGTGGCAGTCGATAGGAAATTACGCAATTTCTTCAAAGACGCGGCGGATACAAATAGCTTGCGGCTAACTTCTTGTAATTGGGCAGTCCAAGAGAAGGTCTTATCAATAAATATCCCTAAGTTTTTAACTTTATCACCGAAGGGAACCAATGAGTTGGCAAAAGAAACTTGGGGAAGGGTCGTCCAGTCGATTCTAGACACCATCCTGGAACTGCCCACTACTACAACCTGCGTCTTTATGGGGTTGACCATAAGTCGATATCTCTTGCTCCAGTCGCATATACGGGCCAGATCACGATTAACTGTTAAAATAGCCTCGGACAGATTTCCAAGAGGCGCTCGCGAGTAAATTCGTAAATCATCTGCGTAAAGATGGTTAGAAAAAAATAGTTCGTCGGAGATTGAGTTAATAAAAACTGCGAAAAGTAAAGGGGATAGAACGCCACCCTGAGGTACACCGGCAGACGTACTACTCCAGGAAGACAAGGTCTCTCCGATGCAAATACGTTGCCGGCGACCGAACAGGTAACTACGAATCCAGTCAATTACCGATGGAGATATGTTAAGAGAACAAAGAATGCCAAGCAAAACATCAAAATCCGTTAGATTACCGTTTTCCATGGCTGAACTTATATCATCCGTAATGTTCAGAAGCGCTGTGGTGGTGCTATGACCAGGACGAAAGCCAGACTGGAAGGCGTTGAGGAGATTATTTTTAGACAGGAAAGTGCTTATTTGATTGTGGATTAACCGTTCAAGGACTTTGGATAGGAATGGTAAAATGGATATTGGACGGTATTCAGAAAAGGATGTGGGATTAGACTTGTTAGGTAAAGGAATTATTTGAGCATCTTTCCACGAGCATGGAAAGACACCACTAGATGCCGAAAAATTGAGGATATAACAAATGACATGAAGGATAACATCCAGCACAGGGACTAACATATTACGGCTGATGAAGTCACTTCTTACTGCATTGGAAGTAATCGATAGTATGCTCTTCTTAACATCACACGCGGAGAACTGACCAAAAAAAAAGGAGAATAACTGGATTCTTTCATCTATCGTGGACTTCCCTAGTTCATTGCCAACTCTCCGTAAGAACCCAAAAACGCTTTAGTTGTCGCGTTAATTGATTCTTAAGGAGAGTTGTTAGGGTAAGGACAATGCCCGCTATTTATTATTTATTTTTATCCCCTTCTTCTTTCCACTCCTCCCTGTCTTGAGCTAGTGTGGACCAATCCTGTCTGTAGGCGTCAAGCTCATCCCGCCATCTTCTCCTGATCTGCTTCACTGGACGTTTTAAAAACTGCCGTGCTTAAATGGGACAACACAAGATACACTCCTATGCTATTAGTTGATTTAAGAAATGATTCATTAAGACGATACATAATCACCTCCACCTCTATTTACATGAAAATAGGCGTTTCTTAAAGTTAACACACTTGCACTGGTAAGGAAACGCTTAACTATAGTCGAGGTATACAAGCGATGCCAACGTTTATTAAACGTAGAATTATCTTTCGAATAATGTCATTCTTAGCTTTTCTGCCTTGTTCTACTTCCTACAATAATCCATAATCAAGTAGATTATAGACATTGCGATTTGCGAACGAGGGGTAAGTTATAAGAAATATTGATTTTCATTTAAAGTATTGCTGTCCGTGGCTTTTATTTTGCACTTCACAACGTTGAAATCCAACATGCTTTGAAGTTTTATTAGTTATTTTATTGTTTCGTTCTTTTCACATCCGATAAAGCGGTAAGGGAGATTAAAGTTTCCCGCCGGAAGGTGTTCATGACACCTGTGCTGGCCCTATTTTCTGAATTCCGACTGTACAGCGAGAAGCCATTAGCTAATGGGTGTTTTAGGTTTTATTTCGTCCATGATGGGCGTTCGACTCGACCAGTTGCGAGAAATTGCAACGTACCATTGTCTTTGCGAACCACGGACCTTATTAACATGTGACGTTGTTGTTTAAAGTTTTTAATGACGTTCAGGCATTTAGGTTCAAGTTTACTTTACAATGCTTTCAGGCTATAATTTACGCTTTCTCAACTAGGGTGTTATGAATATTTTAGTACTCGTCGTGTTTCCCTCAAAAAATCTTTTTCGAATACAAAGTAACTCTTAAAAGAATTAAAATACCAGACATCAAATGCCCGCCAATTCCAATTAAATTACGGCAAGGTGCGGTAATTTTCAAAGCAACGTGATGTTCCTCAATATTTTAATGTATGTGGGTAATATTTCTAGTTTACTTTGCGTTCTCGGTATACTTTGAGTACTTATTTACACGTGTGTATTTAAACATACGTGTAAACAAGTACTCAAAGTACACCGTGTACTTACTCCTTTGATACAATTCTTCGCTAAGTCGAGCATCTCTTTGACTAACATTGAGCATTTCCTTTTGATACTATTTGCAATTACAGCAAATCGTTTGGCTGGTCCAACGTGAATGAAATATACTCAAATAATTTAATGTTAAGCTTGTTGCTTCATAAATAATTATGTTGTTTGTCACTACGAGCAGTTGGATGGACTACATAATGTCATGTAGATTAACATTTGGTTTATTTTTATCCGAATATATTAGGTTGTTTAATTTCAATCAGATTCTGGTGATGACGATTTATGTAATAGAATAATAGTAACAATTATAGTTTATCCCGCTGAGTCGTGTCTGGCTCATTGGAGTGTCCCACCAGACTATGTTGAGCCTGCAGACAAAAACCCAACAGGCCTGGGTACAGCCGTGGCCTGTCTGGAAGTCACTAAACCGACTATGATACCAAGTGGGTCGCTGCAGGCCAACTTAGTCAGGTGGTACAGTAATTTTATTCTAGGTATATCGTCATCACATATAATTAATGTATACAAAATATTGTAAAACAATTTAAAAGAGTAACGGTGGAGTTTCTTGCCCATTTTTCTCCATACGAAAACTACTTTTTGGAAGGGGCGACTAGAATCCGTTAGTTATATTTTATTGTAAATTTCGACATTCAAAAGTGCCTTTTATTTGCCTATTTGAAATGAATGCTTTGAGTTTGTAATAACACCGAACACTTAAAGACCTTTACGAGGCCAATGCTAACGTTATCGACTTGGCTAAATTTTGGTTGATACTAATGGAATTTAGAATCATCGATGCGGTGAAGATCGATAACCAAGAGATTGACTATTCCCGTTCGTGTTAGTATGCAAATAGTTCTCAGAACTGAGCACATACCGGTCGGGCATGATGCTGCAGATTGACCTATTCAATCATTTCATTCACTGTATCTATGTTCAGTAAGTGGAATGAAGTGCATGGACGAAATTAAATTGCATGCGAGAGTTGTAAAGCGAATATGTTACTTTGTCAAACTAACAGTCCCAATTATGCAATACGGTTCACCCGTATTGCATAATTGGGACTGTTTTTTTTAAATTTTCATTTTTATTATTTTTTATATAAAACGTTGCCCCACACTAGGAATTTCTCCTGTATCGTGGGTGCGTTTACAAACATTTAAACTCACATACACAAACAGCCAGACCCGGAACAACTACTTGTAGGTCATGCAAATATTTGTTCCGTGCGGGAATCGAACCCGCGACACGCAGCGCAGCAGTCAATCGCTTAACCACTGCGCCAACCATGCCGTCCTTTGTTTATTTTATGATTGGAAGAAAAATACATGTTGTGCCGACCCCAAATGAATTGGGATATAGGCAGGAGAGAAGAACTCTTTTGTACACATAGTTCCGCCCTCAAAGTAAAATAATATCGCACTAGGCTAAGAGAACCACCGCTTGGGTTAAACGCACGACCCCATCGCGGCAGGCCGAGACGAAGATGGCGGAATGAGCTTGAGTCCTATCGAAAGGACTGGCCGGCTCTCGCAAAAGACAGAATTGTGTGGAAAAGGGAGAGGGAGGCCTTTGCCCTGCAGTGGGACAATACAGGCTAGGTTGAAAGAGTTTTTCGGCAGCACACATAATATAAGTTCATGAGTTTCCGATTTTTTAGACGTTTCACATATGTGCGAGTAAATTATAGTCTCGAAACCGAGGCATTTTTTTGTATTGTTGATTTAAATAATTTCCGACACTACATTTAAATGACTTCTTGCTGTATAAACTTGTACCAATAATATTAATGTATGTCACCGTTGCAACGAGATTACGTTGTGTATTTTCATGCGCATATAATTTTGATTTGATTGTTTTATAATATAACTAGCTTCTGCCCGGGACTCCGTCCGCGTGAATTTTATTATTTTATATTTATTTATTTATCCATTTATTTCAGAAATCTGAAATTTATTGTGCCACACACGCGCTATTACTTCATTTTCGCTTAGCATTCGGCTCCTTTTTTTTTCTTGACTCCTAAGGGTCCAAGCCTGGTATTAAATGCTATCAAATGCAAAAAGATTTTTCAAATCCGACTGGTAGTTCCAGAGATTAGCACGTCCAAACAAACTCTTCAGCTTTATTATTAGTATTAGATTATGTAAAGAAAAGTAAAGAACAAGTTAAAACCTTTTATTGTTTCATTGGACGAAGTCCATGAAAGATTCGACAACATACTTCATCTAATATCAACCGATATTGCAATTTCTACGTCCAAATTAAAGTGCCTTAATTTTCGGTTAACAATTTAACGTTTGACAATTAAACTGTAGCAGGGCTTCATCCCGGAATGCCAAGCGATACGTGTAGACGTCGGTTCGCACGAACGGGTGCTGGTGGCGCCTCCTACCGTGGTGCTTTAATTACACGGTGCCCAATTAGACTGCTCGCTGAATACATCACAACAAAACAAGCACATCGGTGTGAAGGTCGAGGTTAGAATCTAAGTCAATTCGACATTAAAATTTAAAATACTCGTTTCGCTCAATGTTTTTTTAGAGTTCGTTTGTGTGAACGTGCTAGTCTTTGAAAGTACCAGTCGGATTTGAAAATTTATTTTTGCATTTGATAGCCCAATTTTTGAGTAAGGCTACAGGCTATTTTAATATCAAGCTTGGACCAATGCGACACTACACCATTAGGAGCCAATGGAGCCGAACAAAAAGGAAAAAAGTTAGTGAGAAGTAACAGCGTGGGCAGGCGATGCAATGCGATAAAGTCGCTGGCAGAAGCTAGTGTTTAATTAATTATTCCATCTGATACGTAAAGTGCTTGTCAAAAAATTAAACCAAAATGCAATACGAATGTTGTATTTTCGATGAAAATCGTTCACATTTACGTTACGGTTACCTACGCGGCGCGTTCCGGCTAGGACCTCTAGTCTGGTAGTTTGTGTATTTGTATTTTACCTTGTTGTTACTATTCAATATGATCATAACAATATAATTGTTAGTGAGACCTATGCTGGTGCAGCGTAGAGTTTCGTCTAGCAATCGTAACCGCTACGCGTGCTACGTCGTAGCCAGTCGTAGCGATAGTAGCACACAGGCATCATAACTTTATAGTTAACCAAATTAAAATAAACAAATCGGACTGAATATACTTATGAAATTTCGTTTATCTAAAGCGCACCTTAATTAGTAGTACATTCGATCGACCCGTGCTGGCCGGGCTGCCGGCCTGTTATTATTAGCCACGAGCCAAGTAACCAAAAACGCGAAATTGCTCTACAACCGGAAATAAATCCCTCGGTTAGGGAAATAATTTTTATTTACTGATTTACTGACTGGATTAGTTGAAGGGTGTAGGTTTTGAACGAGTAACCAACTGAGTTCAGCCATGGGGAAAAATGTTGAGAAGTTTATGTGTTTGGCTGCAGTTCGTCCGACGGTCAACTTTCTGACTCAAAGGCAGCGGCAGCGTCCTGAAAGCCACTGATGTCGGTTGTGGTTTGAATACCCTTTTAGATTAAGTTGATGTAGCATTATTATTATTAAAACTACTCGTATCTTAACTTTTTCTTCTGCTTCCCATCGAATCCTTTTTTAAATTTTATATATGTGCATAAGCTTCGACTAGAGTCCGGCAATTCTTAGTTACGGCTTGCTTGGCCTACGCTGAGACCCTCAGTAGCCGAGCAAAAAGAAAAAAAGTCAGAATGAAAGTTCAGCGAAAACAAAGTAATAGCACAGGCAGGCGATGCGATGCGACGGGGTGGGTCGGGGGACAAGAATTTTCACGCGGACGAAGTCGCGGGCTGAAGCTAGTAACTAATATAGTCAAACCTTATTTTTAAATACATATTTATGGCAAGTTTCAAATTAATAAACCGAAGGAATAAGATGTTTTATACAAACTAAATCCCCCCTTTTCACCCCCTTAATTAGGGCTAGAATTTCCATATATCCCTCCTTAACGCTAACTTTCGTACATATGAAACTCTTGCGTGCTTGTAAACCTAGCGGTTTTGGCTGTGAGTTGTCTGTTAGTGAGTTTAATTCAAATTGCACTGTACTAATACATATAATTATGTATTTGTGTATCTACTTTATATAGTGTTTTTTATAATTGTTCCTCTCAACGAATGCACCTGCCATCTAATCTCTTCACCAGAGAATGCCTAAGACATTAAGTCCGCCTTTGTACCTTTTTTGTGTGCGAAAAGTTTAAATACATAAATAAATATTTCAAAGAATATATAATGTTTCTGTACCCAGTGTAAACAAATATTGGTAAACATAATAAAATAAATGAATAACTTTTTTCATAATACCTAAAAACTTCAATATAGGACTTAGTCCGAAATATTTAATTAAAACCAGTAACTAATTATTCACAATAAAATCAAAGCTCCTTTAAATTAAAATCGGATTTACATATTATAGAGATGACATCCAGTTTTTGAACACATATTATGGCTGATCACACCGCTGGACATCAACGTCGCTTTAAAGCGTAAAATATTAAAGTGAATAATTATGATTAAAACAGTTACCTCATTACAATTTTGTTTGATTGATTTACGAAAAGTACTTGTTTTATTTTAATATAATGAACTGGTTAATCGGTTTTGGTTTCATCGGTTTATCAGGTTGCGTTCCAAAAGGTATTATTATTCATTAAAGTACTTTGTCTTTGACAAGCATTCAAAAGTCCAAACTCTAGGTTTGCCAACGTGCAATGGAGCGCATAATTCTAGGCGTCAAATTAACAGAACATATTCGCAACACAACACGGCTAGAAGACGTTGCAGCAAACCCCGTAGAAGATGGACGAGCTGGACAAAACAAATGACCAGAGGTCCACTTTAGCCCCGGATCTAAAGCCATGATTGGATTTTTGATTGGAAGTCATGGGGAGAGGCCTTTGCCCAGCAGTGGGATGATGCAGGCTAACAGTAATATTAAAGGAATAATGATGTGGCATTTCCCCCCCCCCCCCCCCCCTACGATTTTCAGTATTAAAAAAGCGTAACATAATTTCGAAAACGTAGCCAAATAAAACCAAAACAACGTATCAACAAATATTACGACAAACCATAGACGAAACGTATTTACGAAAAAGACCGGAACTAACACCAATTTTAATGCATGATGCAGTCTTTATCTACATTGATACGGTACCAATTAAAAATTATTCCACCCTGCCATCGCTGTAGCGCTTGAAAAATAAACACGTTGAAGCAAAGGGAATTTGATTGGGACCTCGCTGTGGATCGCCACTCTGCTGGACGACTATATGTTGCTGGACGATAATATGTTTACTGTGGCGTAAGTGAATAAGGGCCCGTCGTCGAGCCTGACCTCCATGCTGTAGCCCATTTTAAGTAGATTTCTACTCTTTCGTGTACGTAGGTTGGAAAGGCAATTAGCAATGTATCGGGGCAATTTAATCAATTAGTTTAATGGACGCTGGAAAAGCAATGTTGTCATAAAAGGTTATACGAGTATGCGGTTTTAAAAGGTCGTGGTTTTAGTATTATTAAAATGCTTTTAGCATGCATATCCATTATCGCAAAACTTAATTTTGTTTTAACATTAAATTACATTTACATCGCTACATGCGAACTACGCACCACACTCACACAAAATCCTGCTAGCCCAAGCAGAGTTTACCACGCGACTAGCATAAATACAATGGCCTGACATCAAGCGTCGGGTAGCTGCCCACCATACACGACACCCGTCTGGTAGGAGGATCCTCCCTTTTTTATAGAGGATGAGTATGCCACCCTGACCCACCGCTTACCGGAAGCCGTAGCGTTGGAAGACCTCCCACAAGGTGGACCGACGACCTTGTGAAGGCTGCAGGAACCCGTTGGATGCAAGAAGCCCAAAACCGGTCGAAATGGAGGTGCTTGGGGGAGGCCTATGTCCTATGACGTCTTTCGGCTGAAATGAGATGATGATGATACCACCCTGCTCCTCATACCTCTATAGACGATTAATAAAACCACGAATTTGACCAAGCCCCTGAAACTGTTTGATTGACTTTTTGCGTGAAGCACTACTTAGTAATGACAATCGCTGCGCTAATTACGTTTAACGTTTGGAAACTTACATCTCATTATCGTTAAACGTAGATCTACGAATCTATACTAATATTATAAAGAGGTAAAATTTGTTTGTTTGTATGTATGTAGGGGGTAATCTCTGGAACTACCAGTCGGATTTGAATAATTATTTTTGCATTTGATAGCACAATTCATGAGGAAAGTTATAGGCTATTATCATCATATTTACATCACGCCACGATCCTTAGGAGCCAAAGCAAAAAGAAAACAAGTCAGAGGAACGCTAAGCAAAAATAAATAGATATCTAATAGCGGGGGCGATGCGATGCGACGCGGTGTTCGGAGTTAACACGCGGGCGCGGCCGCATTCAAAAACCTGTAATAAAGTATATAAAAATAACTTTTATAGATGAAATAAATTTTGAATTGATAGCAAGATTCATTAGAGAGAGAAACTGAAATACCTAGTTTAATTATGTGTTAAGAGAAAGTGTAATCCGATTGTAATTAAAACCTAGCTCGTGTATAAGTTAATTATAACAAAAAAAAACAACATTAAAATGAAGCAAACATTTTGTTTATGCAGCACATATTTACGCCAAATAAATATAAAAATCACATTCTCCATTGCTCATTAAAACTAAGTACCGGTGTGAAACGCGAAGCTAAAATAATGTTGAGCAAACTGTTGAATTTAAACTTCATTCTAAGTTTATAAATTAGTAAACACGTTTGTTTAAATGCGGCTCCCACGTTAGTTCTCTGGAATATTCAAAATTCCCACGTCAATGCTAGGACAATATTAGCCTCAATTAATTCGCAAATAAAGCTAGTCCCGGGTTTAGTTTCACGAGCGCTCTGAGCTTTGTCAATAGTCCCCGCATTAGTGATGTCAACAGCCGGAGCCGAATGTCACTAAGGGACTGGGGTCCTACTCTCTAAGTTCGTCGACGGAGATACGGGCCCTCCGAAAGTAGTTTGAAACTTCGGAAAGAACCCTACATAACATACATACATAATCAGCCTATCATGTTCCCATTGCTGGGACACAGGCCTCCTCTCCGTGAGAGGGAGTGGGCCATAATCCACCACGCGGGCCCAGTACGGGTTGGATGACACATGTCTTCGAAATTGGTTTTTTTTTCTTTGGTTCTGGGACATGCCGGATTCCTCACGATGTTTTCCTTCACCGTTTTTTGAGCAGTGGTGATGAAATAATTGACACAAATGAAACCGCCCGTCTGATTCGAACCTACGACCTACAACTTGTAAGTCGCGTGAGTTACCACTGGGCCACCACTGCTCTCAACCAAGAACCCTACATACGATTAATTAATATTTTTGGACGGGCAAAAACATATCGAGAGGAGGGACAACTGCCAAATAGTGATGTCATTAATTCTTAGGTCGTGCCACAAAACTAATTTTAAGTCCGTAGGTGATAGGGAATAGGAATCACCCGTAACTTCGGCCGAAACTGCGAATTTTAAGTATAGTGAGTAGACCTCCTGAATAGATCGTGTCGTCTGAGACGATTTTATTTAGGAAATTATGTTAGTTATGTAAGATACATCTTAGAGATTCAGTGTGAGCCGAGGCATCATTGTCCATTCACTTGGCATTTGGCTACGAAATAATGAATCACATAATTAGCCTATAATTCCCACTGCTGCACTGCTTTTTAAAAGGCAGTGGCCACGCGGGCCTGGTCTGGGTTGGTAGAAGTCGCTTGTCTTCGAATTTTTGGTTCTAGGACATTTGTCGGTTTCCGCACGATGATTAAGTAAAGCGCCTGCTTGGATTAGAACCCACGACCAACGACTCGCAAGACGAGTTTACTGTGTGGATATCTGCACTACCAAATTAACCTATTACCGGTCGCCTGGTGGAATCTCAATGTTTGAGACCAATATTAAATCAACAGACCAATTTGATCTCAAAACTAATTTTACCATGTTTTATGCAATTGTGGGAAAATTAAACAAGAAATTTAATCTGGCTGAAATACGATTCTTTCCCATTCGTTCGTAGATTAAAATGACAGAAGCATGCAAACCGCTCACTACATAAAACCAGAACAATTCCTTGCAAGCGTTGTCGTTGTTTTGTTTGTGAGCGGAGTTTGTGGACGGATTTAACGCTTAGTGGTGCCGCGCTCACAGGGTTACTTCGACATACACCGTGAGGAACTTTGCGTAAATGTCGAGAACATTTTACAAAGCAGTTTTATGAAATTATACACATATTTAATTTTGGTCTAATTGGTAAAAAAATAAGACCAACGAGCAGCAGTCGTTGGTGTATTATAGTAGACTATTGAGTGTGAGATCCCAGGTTCTATTCCTAAGTCCTATCCTTGGACAAAATGTTTTTGGGTTTTTTCCAGTAGGAATTCTCAGTATCAGAATCTGGATTTGTGCCCCTTTGATGGTAATAGGCTCGCTCCTATTACATGTGAATTTGACATAACTGGCGAAATGTGGGTTTACTATACACCTCTAGCCTGCCCAGCCCTTCCGGAAATACAGGCGTCATGTTGGTGGGTAAAACATTATGTAGACATTTTATCAGCCATTTCACCCAACAATTATATCAGACTAAATTCTCTTATACAAAAGCCTACGCTGTATGAGGGAAAGTGTCTGAATATTGTATTTTTATTGAAAATTTTCCTAGAATTTGTTTTCGCGTCAGCTCCCCGTCATACACAATAGCGTTATCTTAAACATCATGTCCTGTTCGGAATAAACTTCAAACCACAACAATAGGTAACAGGAAAATGAACAATCACGGCATTACCTGCCAAGAACTCAATTCTTGGGAAATGAAGTCTGTGGTCGACTTTGTTTGTACTTTATTCAAAAACTCAAGGCAGAATAAAATAGCTGCCTATGACATTTTCTTTCTCCTTTAAGGAAAAATCAAGCTATTCCCAGTGTGATATTGGTCATTATTGTTAGTATTTACTGAACGTTATATACTTAGTAGATACTAACATTATGAATTGGTTGGTGTATTGTTTCTGTAGGTACAGCCACAGGTAGCGTCTTAACGAATCGAATAAAGAAGATTGGAAAGAAGATATTTAGTCATCATGATATCACATAGTATGTCTATACATAAGTAAATAATATTAATCAAAAATCATATCATAGGTTAAATAAACAAAGAAAAAAACGCAAACCATTATATGTGCAATCAAAACCAATCTTTATGCAGTGAGCAGAACCGCCTTTGACAAATAAACGCACTGGTGCGCCAAAAACACTCCGCTCCCAAATATTGCCAAAATCCTTTGTGTAACTGTTAAGTACGTGAGCCAGGGGACATGTAAAACACTTAGCGGTTGAATACGCATTGACGTTTATTGGCGAATGACGGGTGGCGCAGCCACTGCACATAAGTAGCTATACATATATACAACAGTAACTTAATATGTTACTCGCCTCGCATTTCAATGGAACTTGAAAATACATTTTCAATGTTCGGGACATTCACAACAAGTGCGTGAAATGAAATGCATCAATAATTCCAGAGCGCAGAGGGGATCCCTGTCGGATTACATTCTGACCACCCTTGACAAGCTTTATTGAATTACGATGCGTTTTTAAGCAGCTTTTCTTTCAAAGTAGAGTATGTTCTTATAGGTGTTCCTTAAGTCGTACAGCCAGGGACATTATTTGTGTATCAAATTGACACACTGCGCCAATTTGTCGTGTTAGATGTAGACATTTCGGCGGCACTGTTGGCGCAGTGGTTAAGCGATTGATTGCTGCGCTGCGTGTCGCGGGTTCGATTTCCGCACGGAACAAATATTTGTATGACCTACAAGTAGTTGTCGGGTCTGGCTGTTTGTGTATGTGTGTTTAAATGTTTGTAAACGCACCCACGATACAGGAGAAATTCCTAGAATGGGGCAACGTTTCTACAAAAAAAAAAACATACAACTGTCAAAAAAAGGCCGAATTTATGTTTAAGTTTAAGTTAGGTAGTCAATCTGATAGACAATTAGACAGAATATACGTCACATCAACACAAAACGGCCATCGCTCAACATGATGCTGTGTCCCTTTACGAGATAGTACCACAGTGCTGGTTTTTAGCGACTATTTCGTCAGCGAAATTAATTTCCTTGGCTTCACATGTTGATCAGTATGACCTAGGCTGAATCTTCCCGGAAAGACTTCCTATTGAAGCTCGAACATTGCACGACTCAATATAATTAATATGCTTGTCTAGATTACAATATTCGTGCACATGACCGGGTTTGAATTTGTGGTGACGTGATTAATTATTTGTCCGACCTGAAGCAATTTAATAGACTTACTCGGCTTCACTTCGGTTCGTGCCAACCGGCCAACATCGTTTGGCATCTACCCTCGCTAAATGATGTTGGGGTGGGCTCGGCACAATTCAGGTTAAACCGTGCAGCTTTTTCCCGAAACTGTACAGAATAGCATGGCGTTCTTACCCCCCTGTACTGAAATTTTTCATTTATAACTAAATCAGCTGTTCCATACACTTTGACCGCGTAGGTATTGCACTTTTCTTTAAAACAGCAGATTTTTTTTTAAACCGTTTATAATTTCAACTGGGGATTCAATACTCAATACAATTATTTGCATTCCACAATGGGAACTTAGGTGGTAGGTACATTATAAAATATACATAATTTTACATCATTGTGGACCCTGTCGGGCACAACAAGATAGATAGAGGAAGAGGGCTATTATTATATTATTATTTGAAAAAGATATAAATGTTTTTACTACGACTCACCTCGACTTTGATTTTATTTATTATTTTTGGTTTTCATTTTTAATTATTAATTTTATTTATCATTAAATTATTCATTAATATTATAATAGCATTTATGGATTAGGTATTGTTTAAATTTATTTATATATATATTCAATTTTGATCATTTTTAATTGCTTCTGGTAATTGATTATATTTTAACTGACATTACTAAAGTGCATGTTGAGTGTATTTTCAGCTTAGAACCACCAGGTAGGTTTAGCCTGTTTTTGTGTCGTAATGTATATTTAGTTTGTATGTTTTTTCGTGTAGTGAATAATGGTTGGTTGTTGCTAACAAATTTGCATATTTCTAGGATATATATACAGGGAACTGTTAAAAGTTTGCGTTCTTGGAAATGTGGTTTGCAGCTGTTTGTGTCTTCTATGTTAACTAGGATTCTGATTAGACGTTTTTGTAGTGTGAAAAGTGTAGGTGGATGTGTACTGTTTCCCCATAATATTACGCCATAGCTTAACCATGCGTATATGCATAGGCAAAATACGTAACCAGGGCTGTCTGGAGGTTTGTAGTTTTTTTTTATTTCGCGGAGGGCATAAGCATATTTGGATAATATTGACCGAATTTTTTTTATGTGTGATTTCCAGTTTAAAGTATCTATGGATAGACCGGGTAGGGTGAATTCTTGTACTGTCTATTTTTATGTCATTGTAAATAAAATTTATATCTAGGGGTGCTTTTTTGGCGTAGGTGGAAGGACATGATTTTAGTTTTATTAAAAGGGTTACAATTTAGGGTTCAGAATCATGTGCTGAATCCATGGTAACAGGTTGCGCGTCAATGTCGCTGCCACCCCGTAATCGATTCTACTGCCCGACTGTGTCCTCCTAACGTTTTGTCAGTTAAAAGTTTTTCAGTTTAAAAGTTCATAAATATTGTTGAATGCAGTACTTATGTTCTCAGTGCAAGGTTTTTGTTACGAGTGCAACGAGACCGATGCATTGTGTTGATGGAAACTTTAGGCTACGGTTTCCTAAAAAGCGGTGATATTTAAATTGTCATATTAGAGACCAGTAGGCCAATTCTCGTTATTTAAAACGTTCAAAATCTAGTCGCAGTCTCATCTCGGCGACAAACAAATGTCAAAAACTTGTTAAAATGTAGGGTAATTAGAAGTATTTTTTGACAGATTGAGACTGAGATCAGACTGTGAACGTTCTTAAAATTACGAGGATTGCCCCTCTCGTCAAAAGACAGTCGCACATCTGTTTCGTGGTGACACTTCTGACAAACAATGACGCAGTGATTTGACTTGATTGTCATGGAAACGCTATATAATAATATGTGAGCTCACTCTTCTCAGTATGAACACTTTTTCATGTGAATAAGTACGGTGAGGGAAAATCTAACGGTGTTAAAAACGCTGTCTAGGGAAACACATTAACTACGTTGATAAACAGCGTTTCAGTGACGTCATTCACCGGTAAATTGCGGACGTTATGTCACCGTTTTTCGAGGAAACAGTACCTTTTGAACGTTTTCGTACGCGTGTATGAATACATCGTCATATATTAAGAATCTGATATTTTGAGAATCTGGTATCTTGAGAATTTGGTATTTTAAGAATATGGTACTCTGAGATGAAAGGGGTCCACGGTCCACATGTCGTTAGAGTAAAGCATTATTTTCATAGGCTCTGGGGCCTTCCCCTCCCCAGCCGTTCTGCCCTTCTTCTGGGTCGGCACCGCGGGTTTGTTGGGAGGCGCCGATTTTGCCGGCGTCGAGGCTCCGCCAGCCGACGTCGGTTTCACCGGCACGGGCTGGCTTGGTGGTGTTGTTGTCTGCGCTGTGCCGGCCGCTCGCAGCCCGGCCAGGTCCGCTCGGAGCTCCTCGTTCTCTTTTCGGAGAAGGTCCATGGCAGCCGTCAAGCGGGGGCCCGAAGTGGATGGCCTCCGCTGCCGCCATGATGGAGGCCTTTGCCGAGACTATGGCCCTGTTTTTCGAAGTTTGCAACTTCTTCAGGGCCACGTCCCGGATCGCGGCCGCCACAACCGCCGCAAACCTCTTCTTGCGGTCCGCATCAGGGCCGCCCACCTCAGCCGCCTCGTCGCTTGAGGGCTCCAATGCGACCGCGCGACCGGTCCCCCCCTCCTTTGCGGACTCCTCCGCTTTTTCTGCGGCCTCCCGAGCAGTAAGCCCCCTCCCTATGCCTCGCTCTCGGGCTCCTCCCCGAATGCTGGTGGGGATTTTTCTGGCCGAGGCCAGCTCCTCGTCAGAGGACGACCCCTGGCCGTCCACTGACCTTGGCCGCTTGCTCTGTACCTTTCTTTTTGCAGCGGTCGTCTCCTGGTCACGGCAAGGGCTCACTGAGCCTCCCGTGCTCGCTCCTCCAGATGCGGCGTCGGACTCCGACCCCGCATCACTCGTCACTACGTCTGTTGGGTTTTGTTTGGTTGTTTTTAGAAATTTATCCATATTAGTTTCCACGAGTATTATACTTTATTTACTTGCTCAAAATTCTGTGGTCCGCACTAGCGACTAAATCAAGCTACCCATTAGCCAAGCTTACTACTTCCCTCACGGTGCGCCGCCGCTTGGAGGTTTGGTGGAGCAGAAGGGAGTGTCAGACTGGCGATCCGGGCGATCCCCACAGTGGTGACACCCTGGCGTTTCCTCCCGCTTTATCCTGAACAGGAACCTCCCGAAACAACCGTGTCCGGTGAGGACCTGCGTCATGCGGAAGGTGAGGGCGCCGTGGCGCCTCTCTAGCCACTCCTCAAAGAGGGGACTTATCGCCGCAATTGTGGCGTGCCCAGCCGTGGTTGCGACAATCGCACTCTCCATGCCGCTATGAGATCCCGCCGGAGCTCTGTCCGCTGTGCCGTGATTTCTTGCGGCAGCGGAGCAACGCCCCGGCGTTTTGCCTCATCTCGCCACTCCCATATGTGGGCGAGGACTTTGGCCTCCAGATCTCATGGCGGCAATCCGGCAAGGAGGCTCGCCGCCTCAGCGGAGACCGTGCGGTATCCTCGAATGAGCCGGACAGCCATGACCCTTTGGGACGCGATCAACCGGCGGGCTGGTCGCCGCCTCAAGGATCGCGCCCATACCGGTGCCCCGTAAAGGTCCATGGACCGCACGACCCCTGCATAGAGCCTCCGGCAGGAGGCGTTTGGTCCCCCTAGATTGGGAAGGAGCCGCCTCAAGGCAGCCCCGGCCCGCTCCAGTCTGGGAGCCAAACGTCGGAACGAGAATTACCCCTCTGATCTCAGTCTCAATCTGTCAAAAATACCTGTAATATTCCAAAATTTTTGACAAGTTTTTGACATTGATTGTCGCTGAGATGAGATTGCGACTAGATTTTGAACGTTTTTAATTACGGGAATTGGCCTTCAGGTATTTAACTGTTGTTGGTCGCTTTTCACTCATTCTCTCAACATGATTAAACCGTCTAAATATACTGTTTCAATTTTAGTCACGACATCTTTTTAAGCCTCATCGCGGCCTTATCACGTCATTCCTTAGCCTATCGTTCATAATTACAACACATATGCTTCGCAAAGATCGCATTCCCACAGCATTTATTCTACTTTCATGCCTCTCTTGTCACACCCAACATTCACAAATGCGGAAAACAATATTTATCCAATTTCAATGGAAATAACATCGCGTTATTATATTGTCAGTTCACATTTTTATTCCAAGGGACTGTCACCATTTAACTCAAAATCAAAATATTTTATTTCACATAAACCAACATGGGCACTTATGAAACGTCACAAGCTAGGTGCACGGTTCCAATTGGTCGATTCCTATGGAGAAGAGCCGGCAGGAAACTCCACGGTTACTCTTTTAAAAATAATTGGTTTTTACAATGTTTTCAAATTACAGTAGGTATGGGAGGACAGGGTAGGCCTGTCAACAATTACAGATCTAAAGTCTACAAGGCCTACAAAGTCCTCACATTTACGAAGAATAGAAGAATCTATCAAAAGGATAGATAAAATACGAATATTGCCATTACAACCACGAATAAAGAGTACTAATAAATAACTAATTTTTATATTTAAAAAATATTAAAAATATAATTAAATAAGATAAGTAAATAAATAAACGACAAAATAACTACAACAAGTAATAATATCACATTACTACAAGTAATAATTACTACAATATTATGACTCGAAGCATCATATTATTGTGCTACGAGTCATAATTGTAGTAATTGGCACAGCGTTCATTTGCATTTCGCTTGCAGAGGCTGCTACGCGGTTACGCCGTAGCCGCGTAGACTGCTACGGCGTAACAGGGTAGCAGCCACTACAATCGATTGCACTTTGGGTAATGATGACAGATCCAATCCTGTAACGGCGGTAATACACACATAATTTAATTATGATCTGAGCCATTTCAGTCAGTGTTACTACGTGCAATATAATTCAATTAATTAACACGGATACATCAGAGGGGCCAATTCTCGTCTCATCTCGGCGACAAACAAATGTCAAAAACTTGTCAAAATGTAGGGAAATTAGACGTATTTTTGACAGATTGAGACTGAGATCAGACTGTAAACGTTCTTAAAATTACGAGAATTGCCCCTCAGATCTCTGTCTCAATCTGTCAAAAATACCTCTAATTTCCCTACATTTTGACAAGTTTTTGACATTTGTTTGTCGCCGAGATGAGACTACGACTACATTTTGAACGTTTTAAATTACGAGAATTGGCCTTCAGGTATTAGCTGTTCGAACCTGCCATTAGTGAATAAAAATAGTTGGGTACACGGATACATTTGCGGAATTGAATTCGGAAAAGCGGATCGCGAAAGCCATTTCATTGAAAAGTAAGTAAATGTTTCTAAAACCCAGTTAGAAACACGATAGTGAGTGGTGCAGGTACAAGCGAGGAGCAACTAAATTATTAAAAATGTATGAAACCTGTCAAAGCAAGCATGTTTCAAAGTTTGTTCGTGTACAGTCACGAGCAAAAATATACACTCGGCTTTATTCAAAAGCGATTTACTCCTTTATTTTTTAATGAAATTTTATGTTGTTACGAACTTAGCATTATCGAGCCCATAGGTTTATGTAATGTGTCGCATTTCAACGTTGCATTCGTTATTTCACGAAAAAAATGCATTTGAAAGTTGCCAAGTATTTACATATTGGTGCTCGTGACTGTACGTACTGGTAAAAACAACGCGGTATAGGTTTTCACTGGTTTTAATTGGTGTTCGTTACTGCCCAGTATATTGTTCGTTTGGAAATTCGAATTTTAGAGGAAACTTTCGCTGTTGTAAAACATCCTGTGTGTTATTCCTTTGTTTTACGTTTGTGTTAATGTGGTTTCAATGGCTTACAAAATACATTTAACTATGTTTCATGTGTGTATGTGAGTGGCTCGTTGGTTTAGCTCGCAAGAGCAACTGCTGAGCATAAATTCCTGGGTTTTATTCCCAAGTCGGGCTAACTATGTTTCTGGACTTGTTCCCGGCTAATGGCAATGGCCGTACCCCCTACATGGAACAAAACTAGGAAAATGTGGGTATAGGTACTATACACCTCTGCCGCTGCCCTAATGAAATGTCTTGCTAGCATAGTCTTTACAATTAATAATAATAATAATATAATAATAAAATTATAATAATTTTTGACGTTTAAATGTCACACAACTTTAATTATCGTTTTTAAATAAACCCCTTTGTTATTAAATCCTTTGCCTCGTAAAACTCAAAATGTCGTGTGTGTGAATACAAGCCCACGTCGGCTGTACAAACACATGATGCCCGGCCCTTTGCATGCCATTGGCAGACATCCGCTTTGCTTTCACGTGTTCGCTGCCCGCCTGCCGCGGACAATTACTGGGATTCCTGTCTGAGCCGCGCTTTCAATTAATTGGTCGTGTTTACCTCGTAATTTGTTGCAATGTTCTGAACAAAGATCGCTGAATATATTTAAATTGTAGTGCCGAAAACGACCTATTGAATTGCGAGTTTTTTTATTTCTCTTCCTTTGTTGTTACACGCTTTTATCTATATATAAAAAATGAATGCCTATTTCCCTTGGTCACGTCATAACTTAAGAACAACTTTACCGATTACATCCATATTTTTTAAAAAGTTTTCTAATACTTTGTAGAAGGTTCTTACGGAAAAAAAAATAAGAAAGTTGCTTCACGTGGACGAAGTCGCGGGCAAAAGCTAGTATCTCATAAATATGGGAAATTTGTTGTTTTTTGTACGTAGCCGTAATCGGAACAAACTACTCATTACTCAGACTCAAAGCATTTATTTCAATTAACCCATTTACAGGCACTTTTGAATTGTCAAGCAGTCGGCCAGTCATAAAAATGAAGCTAGTTGCACATTCCACACCCCCAGTAACTCCATGGAAATTCTTTTTGTAAATTATAGGTATTGTTACAAAAATATTACCTAGTCATTAATGTTGAATTTATGTGAGAACGATGTAAAAACATCATACACGTTAAAAACGACCAGAGTACAGCAAATAGAAACAAAAAAAAAGTGTGGGGTCGAGAGACCGCCGCCAGGAACGAAGTTCAAAATGAAAATCCAAGATAGCGGCTGCGAAAATTTGAAAATATTGGCATCTTAGATTTTCATTTTGACCTCACTATCAGCTTCAACACCCTCGAAAACCTTGAAAACTATCTCTCTCTCTGACTCTCTCTATTATATTATGTAATAAAAAGTCGCATAACGCTTTTCGTTACGTGAAGATTTCTCCCAGTTTACTCCTACCGCAAACTCCGTTAAAAAACTTCTTTACAAAAATGAAAAATAATCCCCTTACAAAATTCAACACTTTTGTTTTAGACTCTGCAGAATCTATAGTAAAATCTGCTTCAAATAAAACAACGTGATTCCGAATTATTTTCAAGGAACGAATAATGGTTTTGTTCATCTGAAAGCATAAAGGTTTTTGAAGTATTTTTGCATAAATATTGGTTCAGTTTTGTGAAAGATTAAAAAGGTATAACGGGAAAATGGAACTTCATTAATCATATTTGTTTTTTTATAAATATATTTGCGAGCAGTCGACTGCTGATTAATTACATTACTCGATAATTTGCATAGAGTTTAAAGGGAGCTTTAACGAAATATTTCATACTTGCACGGAGATAATATTATCGGAGATGATTCGCTTTTCAGTTTCAATTTTAATTAATGCTTTGGATAACAGAAAATTTTCAGCTTTTCAGCAATTATATTTGATTAATAAGGATACATACGCACTGACAGGTCGCTTTGCGAGTAGCGAAGTGAAACGAACGCTCTAGATTCTAGAGACTAGAATTTTCGCAACCTGCGGCACTGCGCGGTTAGGCGACTTGAGTGTATCGAAGGATGTTGAGTCACTAGGCTCTAGCCGCTAAGCAAGCCACCTGTCAGTGCGTACGTAGCCTTAGAGTACACTTTTAAATATCGTAGTCTGTATGTAGATTCAATATAAATATTATATCCAAACAATGCTGCAGTGTCAGTAATAGGGGTTGCGTTTGGAAACTACAAAGAGAACTTAAATACGTTTTTCTTTCGTCACTATTTGCAATGCTTAGGGGGAAATACGGGACGACACGGTTGGCGCAGTGGCTGATTGGGTGCTCAACTTTTATGAAACAAAAAGTACAATTATAATTTCCATCGCAGAGTACACGAGAGTTTGTTCTGAAACCTCTAAAGTGTTGGTCGGAGTATTAAATAACAAAATTTTGAAACTAACGCGGGCTTCAGCCACCACCAACCCAATCCCACCCAATCCCACCATTCATGGTGGGATTATTATTGTTTACGTGAAAGTTTAAGGGCTTGAGAGTTTAATTTTTTTTCGCAATTCAACAATGTTTTGGTGATCTGGAGATTTCAGTTGGATTTAAAATTTGATATTGCGCAGTTGTATTAATAATACGTATTTAGATGTATATAACAATCAGTTGCGGAGTTTCTAACTAAGCAACTACTTTCTGGCTGAATTAACAATTTTTATCTGCGTTTTGATATTAAAGCGGAGTAAGTATTTATAGTTTAGAATGTTTTCAAAACTCATAGATGTCCTCTTCAAAATGGAAAAAGGATTCAAATTCTAACAAAAAAGGGTCATTCAAATTAACGATTTATATGAACAACGGACCATTATCGAAGCAGAAACCCGCAGGACAATTGTGTTACAAACCTAGAATCCCAACGAATAACGCAGTGCATATTGTGGAATTGTCAAAATTCGTTAATTTGACAATTTCACAATATCCACTGGGTTATTTACGTTGTTAACCAGACAAATTTTTCAAACCTTAGTAATTTCCTTCAAAATCTTACAGATTGGGATAGGAACTGTGATACGCAAGTAGGTACCGGCAACTCATTACATAAATCATGATCTAAACATCAATCAAATCTCCTTGATTCACGCCATAAATACGCAATCGCCCAATATGCTGAGAATGCCCAATATGCTAAGATCGCTACGTTGCTGCCCTACATTTTGTTCAATAAGTCGAAGTACAAATGCAAGTGCATTGAAAGTGACGTCAATGAACATTTTCTTGTAGACTATAATTTAAATAATCTAGCATTCCATAATCATATTTCGATTAGGTCTCATCTCTTTTATTTTATAAGTAATTAATGTATAATTCCAAATTAAATCTATAATTAAATTACTTGACCGTCACTGGAAGCTTTATTACGTTATTGAGAGAGCATATCCGTTTCCGTCGATTTTTATCATTTTTAGTACTTGTTTAACCTACTCAGTGGCGCCATCTGGCGTTTGCTTGCCATTTTAGTTTCGTAAAATGTACCGAGCTACTTTTTGTTGCATTGGCGTTTCGTCCTCCGTCGAAGCAACTTGTGCGCATCGGTTCACAACCGATGCCAAAAATATCACTATATTTTTTTATACATTCAAATATTATAGTTCATAGAAAAGTACGTGATTATACTTTTTAACGTTTTTTTCCGTTCGGATGACTATCTTGTAAATACCTTCATTTAAATTTAAAAATATAGTGCTGTTTTTAAATGGTGAGTTGTTTTTGAAGAAAAACTGTAAGTATCTACCCTACTTTGCAAAAGTAAGTAATCATTACATGGAACGGTTTTTTCTGTTCGGATCGCTATTTACATTGATTAATTACCAGTTATTTTCAATATCTGTGTGTGCTTAGAGTTTTATTGTGAATCAAGAAGGCTTATACTTGTTACGGTCTATCTAACGTAACGTTGATTGCAATAATCGATGACCACGTAAATGTTTCGACTGCCGAGCTACAAGCTGTGGTCGGCCCGATTGAAGTGACCCGCAAAAGGAAGTTTAGCTGCTCTAGCAGCAGCACGACGAGCAGCAGCTCTTCAAGCTCGTCTTCTCCAAAACGTGGCAAGCGGTCGCGCCGTGCACGCCACAAGAGAAACAAGCGCGCCCAACAGTCTAACCCGACATTGGACAAGCTTATAAAGGAAGTCAGTGAGCTACGCCAACAAGTTTTTGCAAATAATATGCATAATGCTTGCCAAGATGGGGTATCAGTTTGTTCTGGGGTCAGTGGGGAACTATATGACCAGCATAATATTGACGAACAGTGCCGTCTGTTGATGTTGAACGTCCAAATTCAAATTTAGACTTCACTTTTGATATCGAGACAAAGCTTAAGGAACCATCAGTTCCGAAAACCCCTGATACTTTTTAAAAAATGCTACTAGAGGTCCAGCGCTTAGGTAGTACATATTGGTCCAAGGTAAGGTATTCTGATACTCAGAAGCTCTACAATCATACCCCAGGTTTCATAGACTTAGACACAAACGAAGAGATAAAAATGTATGATACCTTACGTCACTTAGCACATGCTGATAAATCATATGCAGCGATTACTTTTTGCATCCTAAAACAAAAAGAATCATTACAAGAAGCTATTCGTAATCTCCTTTTGTGGGCTAAAACTACAGAAGTTAATTTTGATAATTTAAGCGGGAAGGTAGAAGAATTATTTCATGGTGATTAGCATAAAATTTCTTCAGATCTGTTACAATTAGTTTGTGGCCATCGAGCCGAAATTATAGAAATGCGTCGAGAGACAACTAGTCAAATTCGAGATCCATTCGTAAAAGCATCTTTGAACAGAATTCGCCCATCATCTACTTATTTTTTTAGTCCCGAGTCTTTCACGAGCACGACAGCATTAGAAAAAGCAGGAGGTGTACGCAAAGCTTTTTGGCCTCCAAAAACTGATTCACATGCTAGATCTAATTAATCTAACCGCCGCCCCTCGCGGGGGCAAGGCCATAAACCAGTAGCTCCATCGCGTGAAGCTCAATATTTTTGGCATGAACCAAGCATACCAATGCACACGCATGGCTATGACAACTCACCCTCGCGGGGAAGACATTTTCGCACCAATTACACAAAGAAAGGTCGGGGTTTACCATTCTTTCAATCTGATCAATATACCAACAGTAGAGGTTCATTTCACAACCGAGGCTCGCGGCCCGATCGTGGAAGTAACCGAGGTTGAGGACGTTCAGTCAACCCTCCAAAAAGCTCTCGAGCAAACCAAAAACGATACAAAAAATGGCTGGAATCGTTTTCGAGCAGGTTAGTTAGCGCACTACCACTCGAAATGGAAGGAAATGGGGGCTCCCATTAACGCACAAACCTCCTCTGATATACCTAAACGTAACCAATGGTCCCTTTCAAACACGTGTCTAAAAAAAAATGTCTGCAATAATAAACAAAATGAAAGCTCAGGGCATTCTAACTTGTTCAACTGTCACCAAGTTTCATTCCCCTCTATTTTTGATACCAAAACCCGACGGATCAGCCCGTCCCATATTCAACCTAAAAGCGTTAAACGAATTTGTCAAGACCCAACCATTTCACTTAATAAACATGTATCGCATTCCGGACTTCCAGCAACCACAAGACTGGATGTGCAAAGTGGATCTATCACAGGCATATTTCCACTTAAAAATTTCGAAGTCAGTCAGGCGCTTCCTTCGCCTTTTATACAACCAAGAACTGTTAGAGATGACCTGCCTTCCATTCGGTCTAAGCACCGCACCCAAAACCTTTTCAATACTAACGAATTGGATTGCCCAAATATAACGAGAACGCTGGAACATTCGAATCATCGTCTACCTCAACGATTATTTAATAGCACATCAAAATGTACACGTTCTTTGAGATCATGTCGGGTTCACATTGGACACATTACAAAATCTTGGTTGGCAAGTAAATTTCGAGAAATCTGTTCTTTGTCCTCAAAGAACTATTACATATTTAGGAATATTGTGGAATCCCTGGGACAAGTCAAAATCCCTACCAAAAGAAAAGACTTTATCATTAATCAAAAAAGTGAGGGAAGTTCTCGAACGAGGAATAATAACTCTAAAGGAATTGAAGAGAATAATAGGACTCCTGAACTTTGCCAGTTATGTTGTTCCTCGAGGCCGGCTCAATCACCGGCAATTATTAATGTTCATGAACTCTCTACCAAACCTTTTATCAAAATCCTACCCACTAGCACAAAATGTTCGAAAGGAACTGGAACGGTGGACTCTGAATTGTCAATCATGAACATCTTTACATTACCCTCCGCCAGTAAACTTCCTGACAACAGATTCATCAAATCAGGGTTGGGGAGCGCAATTGAACAATCTGGCTGTATCGGGCAGTAGGTCACAAGAGGAACAGGCACTGCACTGCAATCAAAAAGAAATGCAAGCCATATTCCGTGCCCTTCGATACAACGATCACCTGCTCTGCAACAGCTCGATCTTGATACAGTGCGACAACATGACTGCTGTCAGTTACTTAAGGAACGAAGGAGTTACGAAATCATTACCCCTAATGGCACTAACATATCAAATTCTGAATTTACTGGACCAATTTCAAATACACTTCAGCATACATCATCTTCCAGGCAAGTACAACAATCATGCCGATCACTTGTCACGTTTGTCACGTCAGTGTCTAAAAACATTGACACGAATAATCCTACAGGTACGCAATTAGCCCAATTTTTGTGTGATTTCTATGTAATTCATAAATTATCATATAATACAATTCTTTTACATAAATCTGTTGTTTCCACCTTGTGTAATGTTGAAAGATCAAGTCAATTAAGTACACACGTACTTGTAAAACATAGTTTGAAATCAATTGCTCTGAAAAATCCCAAGTCATCTAAACCACCAATTTGGGATGTTAGTAAACAATTACACGGTAGACCTAGACAATCCCTTTCAAATATCACGCCATACTGCAACTATATTACTGCTTTGCTCAGGTAGACGCATACATGACTTAACGCTGCTTAGAGTTAATTCTGACCATGATAAATTAGATCAGATGAAATTGATATATTATGGCCTCAATTTGGTTCGAAAACAGATTGTAGTAATCACAGACAGTCTGGCTGGATACTTCTCGTAAATCCCAACAATTGTAACCTAAATCCTATATTTTGGCTAGAAAGAACTACACAATTATTAAATGAAAGACATAATGCTGGAAAACATTTAATTTGTTTATTACAGTTAGAGGAGTGCCAAAGCCCGCTTCACGCACTGTCATGGAGGCTGGGTAAAAACCCTATTCAATGAAGCTGGCATCACAGCAACTCTAGGAAGTACACGATCTGCAGTAGCCTCTAACAGTTGGCTAGAAAATCATCCCCTTGACGAAATCCTATCTCGAGGAAATTGGCAATCAGCTAATACATTCCAGAATTACTACAGAAGAGAAGTCATAAGAATTGCTTATTCAAATCTAAATGTTTCACAATTGTATAATCCGATGAATTAACTCTAAAAATAAAAAATAATTTGCTATTATATTTTTTGTAACTAGATCACCAACATATCAATTCAACAAATATATACCTATGTACCTTTTCACATGTGTTATAAATAGACTCTCTGATGACTTAATTTGTTTAAATTGAAATTTCCTATCACATTGCGTTGTCATAATAGTGGCGACACCAGGCGATAACAAATAGGTCTCAATATAAAGCTTCCAGTGACGGTCAAGTAATTTAATAGAAGCGTTTTACCTGAAATAAAACGCATATTAAAATACTTACCTCACTGGAAGCTATAAGTTTACTTCTGCCTGGTTATATTATGCCAATGAACAAAAAGTAGCTCGTTACATTTTACGAAACTAAAATGGCAAGCAAACGCCAGGTGGCGCCACTGAGTAGCTTAAACAAGTACTAAAAATGATAAAAATCGCCGGAAACGGATATGCTCTCTCAATATAAAGCTTCCTGTGAGGTAAGTATTTTAATATGCGTTTTATTTCAGGTAAAACGCTTCTACTAAATATTTTCCTAAGTTAATTTGGTTTTATTCAGATCCTCTGACTGCAGTTAACGTAATTCCATTGTAAATAAAGATGCAGCAAATAAACGGATGTCGAGACGATGATCCCGGACAATGTTTTCGCGGAAATTCGCGTAAATTTCCTGTAAATTCTCTTACCCGTGGAGCTACTACAGACGCGTCTGGAGTGCATTTAATATCGTCGCTTTGTACCTGAGGCCTTCACGCTGCCGTCTATGCAAAAGCATTTTGAGTTAAACTTCAGTCTTTTTCTGTACCGTTTAACATACTTTCTTTGACGGAGAATGAGAATAATTCTTTAAACGTCGTGTCGGGAAATCTTTCTGCGTAGTTCTCATACTTTTAGCGTTTACGTATGTATGTTTTGAAGTGACGAAAATAGTGTTTCTTTTTTATTTTAAACTAGCTGTTGGCTGCGACTTCGTCTGCGATCTAGGATGAGAAGTAACCTAAGTCCTTCTGCAGATCATGGTCTACCCATGTGTCAAATTTCATCTAAATCCGTTCAGCAGATTTACCGTAAAAGCGTAATTCTTAAGAAGATTACTTAAAAATACTATACTATAATAATATATACTTAAAAAGATGGATGAAATCGGTAAAGTCGTTCTCAAGTTATGGCGTGACCAAGGGAAATAGGGATTAATTTTTATATATATAGATAATAACTAGGTGATATGTATGTAAAATGATATTTTAAATCTCTTTAAAAACGGAACGCAATACGTTCCCTTTCAGTGAATGATTTCAGTTGTATTTTCTGATTTAAGCTGAAACAAAACAGCTTAAAAAAGATTTGCAGCAAATCCAACTTCTTTTAACATATTCTATGCTGACTTAAGTCAATCCATCTGAATAGCTTTTTCCCAACTATGTTGGGGTCGGTTTACTATGCCTCAACTGTGAAAAAATCAAAATTTGGTTTATAACAATAGAAAAGTAACTGTGGCTCATTAGCTCATATCCAGAAACAAGTTGTTCATAAGGCACTAAGCGCCTGCAAAAATATTGTTAGCAATTATTCTGAGGAGAAAAGACGTAAATAATTGATGTACAGGCGCTTTAATGGCTTTTATTAATAACTTTTTATAGGTGCTACTTAAAGTTGTGTAAAAAATATATGTTCAGGTAGCAAATAGGTACTAAATATTAACATTAACAATGCGGTTAATACAACGCTATAACTATGAGAACTTGGAAGTGGTCAGCCAAGCTGACGTCAGAATGGCTGGGGTAGTATTATAGGTAGTAAATAGTGCACGTGGTCCCATGTATATATCTCGTTTGGTCCAGCCAACCTGACGGTGACACAATATTACCTTCTTATATTCGTAATGTTAACACTATAAGCTCTTACTACTCCTGGACAACAAAAATTTATTAATCAAGTAATTTTTAGTATTTATTTCTGTCCAACTGATTTGTATTCTTTAGAAATAAATTAATACAAACCGTAAATAAATGCTGTATAATAATTTGTAACCAATTAATCGTAAACATAATTTGATTTAAAAGAGTGTCCGTGGAGTTTCTTGCCCGTTCTTCTCTAAGGAACCTACTACGCCTTGGATTAGGCAACTAGTTATCTTACTGGCTGACCGATCCCTTGACAATCCAAAAGTAATTGCTTTAATTGAAATAGATGCTTTGAGTTGAGTTTTTTATTATAAGCTGCCTAATATTTAAGGATAAAGGCAGTAAGCAAGGTTCAGACAACTCAATATGAAGGGAGAATCCAAGAGGCCACCTGTCGCTTTATTGTCCTATTCTATCATCTTTTAACACAGCAAATTTTATTACCAAACTTTGCCCGAAACGACATTTTCAGGCAGCTCCAGTTTTGGTGACAATCTCGTTAGCGACCAGTAAACATACACTTAGTATGCTGAATGACATCCGGGTCAGGAATAATTTCATTATCTGAAAACTGGTTCGTCCGAAACGATAACTTGATAATCTTGCGAATCTTTTGGTAAAATTATAGTGTTAACTTGTTTCGATTTTTTTATTAGCCATTAATGTCCCACTGCTGGGCAAAGGCCTCCCTACTCTCTTTCCACCTCTCTCTGTCCAGAACTGCTAAGGAACAATCTTTATTAAAGGAGTCCAGCTGTGTTTCAAATACATGTTTTAATTTCAAATAAATATTGCAAATTTTCTAGATACCTTTGCCTCCTTCATTGAAAATAATTTGTGAATTCTTCTAAAACGAATCGATTATTACGGAAGTTTGTATACACTAAAACTTTAAATATTTTTCAATCTTTTATTTTTTGTATTTATTCTACATCCCCCAAATCCTTTCAGGCATTCTTTTCTCCACCTCGCTCCAACCCTTGCGATTTGTACAATCTATGTATCATAATAAAAACATTTTAACTCGTATTTTCAGAATATGTTTTGATATTTTGTATTTTTACTGCTATTTTAAATTCTTAGAAGCCAAATTTTGACTTCCGATAGTTGTGATCAAATGGCGTTCATAAGTCAGTTGAGTACTGGTGAGTTTTACTTTGTAGCAAGTTAGTTGTCACTGATGTCTAGACTGTGTGTGTAATAAAGTAATTCAGCCGATGAAGTTCTTGAATTTTAGAATTGGAAACTATTAACCAAATGTGTACTAGGTAAATCGCTTATTTTTTTAATAAATGATGGAAATGCACCGATCCCAGCGTGGTTTGACCAGACTCGATTAATAGAATGAACCCCAAGATTTGCAATAGCCCCTGTAACCTCATGTTTCAGGTGCTACAGAGGCCATTGCATATCAAGGAGTAGACGGGGGGCACTGTAATAGTAGGGAAGACGTGCCCTTAGGATAGGAAAGGATTTAAGAGCCGAACCTGATATGAATCCTAGAGTAGACATTGGACTAGTGGAGAGATGGGTGATATTTACCTATGGGTGGGCTAGGTAAATCGATTAATGTTTAGTCGATGTATACGTAAATTCACTGGGAAAAATAATTTTATGATTATTGTAAGGCACGTCAGCGAAAACAAAACTGTTCTGTTCTGGCCTTTTATTGTATTGAAACTTTGTACTACGCTTAGTCAGCTGCATTTTAATTCTTTTACCTATTCTTAGTCTTCACATATAATTATATAAATAATGTATGCAATATATTGTAAAACATTTTAAAAGAGTAACGGTGGAGTTTCTTGCCCATTCTTCTCCATACGAAAACTACCTTTTGGAAGGGGCGACTAGAATCAATTTTATTTTAATTTTATTTTTGACGTTCAAAAGTGCCTTTTATGTGCCTATTTGAAATAAATGATTTGACTTTGACTTTGACTTTGAAGGTCAAAGTGTTAACTCTGACGTGCAGCCTACTGTACTGTTATAAAAACAGGGGTCGTGTACTATTAAAGTGTCAAAGTCACTGTTCCTTTGCGAAAAAGGGAAGATGATATGCGTCCCTCGATGTTTTCAGCGTTGAACCATTTTGATCTGGGGTGTTTGCTGATTGTATACATGTGGGTGTACTACAGGTATACCTCTGCCTTACCCTTCGGGCAATACCGGTGTGATGTTATGTTAATAAGTGAAGAGAAGTGAAGCTCAGACTTTCAAATATGTTTCATTCTGACGATTTTATTTAAAGCTTGGTCGAGGGTGGCTTATAACCATCTACCCCGGTCGCGACGGGAACTGGAACCGGCGAGAGATGTCGTGCGGTGTCCCACAGGGATCGGTTCTGGGGCCGCTCCTGTGGGACATCGGTTACGACTGGGTGCTGCGGGCCGACCTCCCTGATGGCGTCAGCGTAGTTTGCTACGCTGACGACACGCTGGTCCTGGCGCAGGGGAGGTCGCATCAGGCGGCGGCCGACGCGATGACACGCGGGGTTGCGATAGTCGTGGAAAGGATCCGGCAGTTGGGTCTCGAGGTGGCATTGCACAAGTCCGAGGCCATGTCCTTTCATGGGCCTCGGTACGGGCCACCTTCGGGATCCCAACTGATGGTAGGAGGGGTTCACATCGGCGTCGAGAATACGATGACATACCTGGGTCTCGTCCTCGACAGCCGGTGGAACTTCGTCGAGCATTTCCGACGTTTGGCCCCCAAACTGGAACGGGCCGGGGCCGCCCTAAAGCGGCTCCTGCCCAACCTGAGGGGGCCAAACGCCTCCTGCCGGAGGCTTTACGCAGGGGTCGTGCGGTCCATGGCCCTTTACGGGGCCCCGGTGTGGGCGCGTTCACTGCGGCTTCGAGCCGCACACTATCTGAACGCGCCCCAAAAGGTGGTTGCCGTAAGGCTTATAAGGGGGTACCGCACGATCTCGGGCGAGGCAGCAAGCCTCCTTGCCGGACTGCCACCATGGGATCTGGAGGCGATAGTCCTCGCGCGCCTGTATGACTGGCGCGCGGAGGCACTACGTCGGGGGGAAACTCTGCACCCGCGGCAAATCGCTGCGGAGCGGACGGACCTCCGGCGCGGTCTCATGGTGGAATGGAAGGCGCGACTATCGCAACCCAGCGCAGGGCACGCCACGATAGCGGCGATAAGACCCCTCTTTGAGGAGTGGCTAGAGAGGCGTCACGGCGCTCTCACCTACCGCCTGACGCAGGTCCTCTCCGGACACGGATGTTTCGGGAGGTTCCTGCACATCATCAGGCGGGAGGAGACGCCCGGGTGTCGCCACTGCGAGGATCGCCCAGAGGACACGGTGGAGCATACGGTGGAGGTCTGCCCCGCTTGGGCAGAGCACCGTCGTGTCCTCGTAGAGGCGATCGGCAGCGGCGGCGACCTCTCGCGTCCGGCCCTGGTGCAAGCCATGGTCCGGGGCGAGAGGGAGTGGGAGGCGGTCACCTCCTTCTGCGAAGCAGTCATGCTAGCGAAGGAGGTGGCGGGATGGGCGAGGGAGAGATCCTCACGCCTCAGCCGCCGAGGGAGACGCTTCGGGCGTCGGGAGCCGCGTGACGACTCCCGGCCACCGTAGGCGCGGGCCTGCGGGCGGAGAGCAATGGGTAGCTCTCCGTCCGATCAGGACCAGGCCCGTGCCGGACGGCGCGTAAGTGTTCCACGTGCGCCTCAAAGAGATGTCAGCATAGATGACGGGGCCCGACAGGGCCGAAGCCTGCCGGGGTAGCGCTAAGGGCTAAGGAAGGAACACGGGTGGGTTTTAGTCAGTAAGAGTCTGACACTCCCTTCTGCTCCACCCAGAGCGGGAGGAGTCATTTGATGATTTCCCATCCTGAAAAAAAAAAAAAAAAAAAAAAAGGGTGGCTTATAAAAACTTCACTATTTTCTATTTGAAAGGCAAGCAGAAGTTTTGTATTCATATAATACTAGCGCCCCCCCCTGCTTTGCACGTTTTTACTACAGATAAAACATCGAGATTTCTCTATTATAAGTAAGTTTAATATTAATATAGTGTACACATAAACCTTCCGGATAAATTCTAGTAGATAATGATGGTGAAAATCGCATCAAAATAGCGCAGTGTGGAAGATTAATGCGGTCACACAAACATTAGAAATGTATATATGATAAGTTAGATGATCAGTTTGTAAATGGTAGATTGTCTTTATGATATGGTGAACTTCATGGAATTTGTATGTACATGTGTAGCATGCATCAGAAAGGTGAAGTCATATTTGAGAGTGTGGTAGAGACCATCAAACTGAACCAACTCCATGGGACGAACATAGCAATCGGTACAAAATTTTAATTGTAAGATACAAAACAACAATACCTACTCGATCCAAATAATTTTCGGCGATTATGATGTTGTTCTCATGGAAAAAGTTGTTGATTTTGATGGTCTGTATAAGCATAATCAGCCTAATTCCCACTGCTGGGATACAGGCCTCGTCTCGGCGAGAGGGAGTGGGTCGTAATCCACCACGCGGGCCCGTGCGGGTTGATAGATGTCACATGTCTTCAAAATTTTGGTTCTAGGACATGCTGGTTTCCTCACGATGTTGTCCTTTACCGTTTGGAATGATGGACTGATTTCCGATACATGCTTTATTATAGTTGGTGCAATCCAAGTCGAATTAGTTTGATAAATGATTGTCTGTCACATGACGCATGCAAGTACCTAGAAGTGCCAGCACATTAACTTGATAGATCGAGCCATTGGTCTCTTAATGCGAACACTATTCAAGTCGGTGTGGTCGATTGTGCTAATTATTGCCTACCAATAGATGATCTTCTAACTATATTTGTTTCGAAGAATTGGCTCGCAGCCGCAGAAAATATTCGTTTAGTACTAGGTATAGTCACGAATAAATAACTTCATTGTTATACCTACGTGTATTTAAAAGTAATTAAAGTTTATAGGAAAATAATAAAATAACACTCGCATACAGAATTTGGCTGACCTAATATTGAAAATTAATTATGTTTTTTTTTTGTAATCTGACGCGTCAGATAATTATTATTATAGTAATAATTAAATATTTATTAAAGTACTAGCTACGCCCCGCGGTTTCATCCAAATAAGTTTTGATCCCATGGGAATATCAGGATAAGAAGTATTCTATATGTTAATCCTAGTTATAAACCATTTGTGTGCCAAATTTCATCCAAATTCATTCAGTAGTTTTTGCGTGAAAGAGTAACAAACATCCATCCATCTATACAAACTTTCACGTTTATAATATTAGTAGAAAGTAGGATTTTCCGATGTATTCACTTTAACGGGTGAATTTTCTGATAGAATGGAATTTATAAAGATTCCATGTTTTACTCATTTTACAAAGGAAATTTTCATGGATTGTTTCATTTTATAATAAAGCTTTTAGCGATGGCTCGGATATTAAAATAATTTTTCGGTAAGAATTAAGGATCTACCACAAAATCTGATTAAAGTTTAAACTCAAAGAACCGAACCACTAGAAAAAAGGTATTTTATTATTGCTGTGGCGCTGTTATTAATTCCTGGAAGAACAAAGATGTTTTGAAAAAGCTTTAAAAGCACTTCAAACTCAAATCATTTAATTCAACTACAGGCAAATACAATTACAGGCACTTTTGAATTGTCAAAAGGTCAGTCAGTCAGAAAGATGAAGCTAGTTGCCCATTCCAAAGCGTAGATACCTATGGAGAAGAACGGGCAAGAAACTCCATGAATACTCTTTTAAATCATAAAATTGTTACAAAATATTTGATTACATCATTCGTGTTGAAATTAACCATGTAAGAACGATGTAGAAAGACGTGCACGTTAAAAGCGTCCGTTGCAGAAAACATAAAAACAATTCAGAAATAAAAAATTAAAATAAGCCGTGGCAGCTAAGAGATGACCACTACTGACGGCGCCCGTTCACGAACATGACGTATGGATCAGCACCATTCAGCTCAACCATTTTGGAGGGAACTTAATGATCCAACACACACGCCACCACCAGCGAGACATTAGAGTGAGCATGACATACTCACAGCCGCCAGGGCACATTCAAGTCAATGAAAAACGTACCCAGTAAATGGTAGCTTTATAGAAAGTACATAGTGCTCACACGTGTGCTATGCAATTATACAATACTAAGCAATTGAATTTATACAATGCAAAGATAGTCTTTTTCCAATGTTCAGCAGCTCCAACAATGTTTCCGAATGCTAATTAGTTTATGCGTCTCTGTGGAGCAGGACCCGCATTGAGCCAAGCATTTTTGTCAGCGATGTAATCCCCTAACTTATAATATGCTTGGCTACATAGTGGGCGTTTTATACAAGATTTAAATTTCGTTTCATTCAGTTGGAGTATGTGGGGAGGAATTTTATTGTAACATTTTAAACAGTACCCCATGAAGGATGAGTCTACTTTAGCCAGTCTGAAACCTGTTTGAACTAATTGGTCCCTATTAGTCCTATAGTTGTGTTTTTTTTTCTTACGTACATGATGTTTTCATAAATTTATTGACAAGGTACCGTCATGATGTTAATATCTTTGAACAGTTCCCTTAAAGAATCGCGCCTGCGGAGCCCATATATTGCTCTGATGGCTCTTTTCTGCAGAATAAAAATGGACTCGATATCTGCAGCCCGTCCCCATAGTAAAATACCGTAAGACATGATACTATGAAAGTAACTGAAATAGACTAGCCTCGCTGTATCTACATTAGTAAATTGACGGATTTTTCTTACAGCATTAGGTGCTGAACTTAGCCGTCCTGCAAGAGATGTTAAATGAGGACCCCATTGCAGCCTTGAGTCGAGCGTGATCCCCAGGAAAACAGTTTTATCGACGAACTCTAGTTTCTCTTTGTTCAATACTATGTCACAATCACTACTTTTAACGTTTGGTCAAGCAAATCATGCATTTAGTTTTTTTTCCCATTTAATACCAAATTATTAGCAGTGAACCAATTTTGTACCTGCAGTAGGGCGTTATTTACGTCGTCAAGATTTGATGCACGTCTATTTATCTTAAAAATTAAGGAAGTATCGTCAGCAAATAACACGATTTGTGGTTGGTACTTTAATAAATGGGGTAGATCATTAATATATACTAAAAAGATGAAAGGACCTAAAATCGAGCCTTGTGGAACACCCATTTTTACTTTTAAAGCAAGAGAATTGACACTATTTATTTGAACTTTTTGTTGTCTATCATTTAAATAAGATTTTACTAAACTGAGCGCAAGTTGACCTAGTCCGAGTGCTTAATTAAAGCTTATTAGCAGAAAAATGTTTCCATTAATATCTTATATTTGTTTCGTTGTTTATGTTTACAGACACGTAATATAACAGGCATAGAAAGACACTCAACGAAGCCGAGAGACTTGTCCTCCCTGTCATTGTATTTTTTTTGTACTTCACCATACCTGGGAACCTTCTGGTTACGGAGATATTGAAGGTGAAAATTATGTTGATGTTATAACACAACTATAAATATCCCTACGACCCCTGAACTGTTGCATGCACCCATAAGTACAATGTTTTGCGTGTGTTACATACATAGCGCACAATCGCAAACAGCAATATTTCACACCAAAAATTAACGTTAGTTTGATGTACAGAATGTGTATTTGACGGCTATGTGATGTGATGGGTCTGTTTACACCCTGTATGTTTATGTGCACATGTAGCTTCAGGGTGCTAACCCTGTAATTAATTACGTACATCATTACCGCAATAATAATGTATGTCACTTCCACATACGTGCACGTTTTGTATTACTGTGTGAAATTTGAGTTGGGCATTTACACAAATACTAAAGCGTTCGTATTTCATTCGGACATTCGTGTCAGTCGACTGTAATGAAACACTTTGTGAGGATCGCCTTTAATTTAAGCGTGAAACGTTTAGTTGGCAATATAGTTTCCGATTTCGATGAAAGAGGGATCTATCATTTTTATTTAGGTTTATGCCGTTACTTGAAAGCGATTTGTTTATGCTCATATAATGTTAGGATAAAGATACTCCTGTTTTTACAAAAAAATCGTTCCATATTTTTGCAACAAATCTACAGACATGATGACCTTTTACGAGCTAATGTACCGTAAGCAGGAATACGTAATGTCTCTCTGCATAATTCTTTAACAGAAAGCTCTCCGCTCATATTTATTAACATTCTCTACGTACTATGTTTGTTACAATTTCAAAAGTAATTTAACATTCAAACGTTTACGGTTTGTTTTGTTCCCGGTTTTGTTTAGTCTCGGCTTGTTTTAATAATGTTTTCCCTTTGTAAAAAATATTCATACCTTGGTTCGCTAACGCTTTGGTTTTTGGGAAACTTGCGAGTGGTGAATTGACTGCGTTGTGATTCTCACGGAATTTTTTCGTAAATTGTGTGATCCCTTGAACTTTATAAGCGCTTGGTGAATGGCGGTTTTCGGAAAATGCAAATGATGACACCAATCGCTTTCCGGTGAAAATCTCACAAAGCAAAATAAAGTATCACATATATGGCATATATGTGATACTTTATTTTGCTTTGCGAGATTTTGCCGAGTCTCGGAAAGCACGTTAAGCCGTTGGCCCCGGCTGTCATTCGTGGATCTTTGACAGTCGTTACGGGTCCTCAGAAGTCCGAAAATCTGACAATATGACTGTCGTCAGATTTTTGGGCTTCTTTTTTCGGCTTTCACCAAGGGGTATCGTATACCCAGTAATTGGGTTGTGGAGGTCAGATAGGCAGTCGCTCCATGTAAAATACTGGTATTCATTTGCATCCGGTTAGACTGGTAGCCGACCCCAACATACTCATAGTTGGGAAAAGGCTAGGCAGATCATGATATATGGCGTATGGCAGCCTCTAGCCGATAAAAATACAGCGATTTTTTATTTCGCCGTTTTAAAAAGAACCAGGTTCTTAAAACTTTGAATAGTGTTGATTATACTTTACACGAGTCCGTTCTTCTTTCTTAGAGTCTGATATAATAAGCTTCTACCCCCGACTTCGTCCGCGAGAACTGTTGGCTCATCGCATCGTATCGCATCGTATCCCTCGCCCGCGTTACTACTATGTTTTCGCTTAGCGTTCTTTCTGACTTGTTTTCCTTTTGCTCGGCCCCTAAGAGTCGCAGCGTGATGTTAAATGAACGTGAAGTTGAATAAAACAGTTTCAAATTTTAACAGGAATGAAAAGTTATGGTGATTAGATTTAATTCCACCCATTAAGGTTGACATGATAAATAATACTGAACACTTGTTTAAGAGAGCAGTGGTGGCCCAGTGATAACGACCGCGACTTACGAGTTATCGGTCGTAGGTTCGAACCCAGACGGGCGCTTTACTTTGTGTAAATTATGTCATCACCACTGCTTTCAAAACAGCGAAGGAAAACATCGCGAGGAAACCGGCATGTTCTAGAACCAAAAAATCTAAGACATGTGACATCTCTAAGAGCGGAAGCCTGAGTCCCAGCAGTGGGAAACATATAGGCTGGTTATAGTCAAGTTTTCATTCATTATAGGCTGATTATAACAAGTCAGTGTTTCTAACTCTATGCTGAATCTAGCTCTATGAAATTAATTAATAACGCTTGTAAATAGTGAGAGATTCGGCGAGAGCTCTGCACGGCCAGTTCGAGCTCTTGAGACGAGTGTTACTTGAGTAAGTGCCACTTGAGTACTCACTGGAGCAATGCTCAAATAATATGTATCGCTTGCCTTGCGCGGAAATGGATTCTCTCGATGTAAGATTTTGTTCAATACTTTTTAGGAATTCTATTTTATTTTATTTTTATTAAGAGGATTGGTGTTCCTCTTAATAAAAATAAAATTAAAATAAAATTACATTATGAATAACCAACCAACAAAAGAAACAATTACATTATGAAGACTTAAAACTAGTGTAACAATGTTTGTATTTTGCTAATAATGTGACCCACAACACTGTCCACGGGTTATCATAATAATATTTAAAAAAAAAACAATAAACTCCAGAGGTAAGAAAAAAAAAAATAATAAAACCAAATAAATAAAATGAAAGATGACAAATAAAAAGTGTACCACCAAGACAGATTCAAAACAATAGTGTGAAGATTACATGTATATATGTATTAATTTTCAAGAGTTTTGAAGATAAGACCTTTGAATTTTCCAATTGGGCTATTGAAGATGTCAATATTTACAAACGTTTTATTTTATGAGTCAACCATGCGGCGGATGGGTGAGTGCAGACCGGAGTTGGTTCGGCAGGAGGGTATTGCAAACAGCGTTCCTACGCGCACCTGACGCCTGTGGAAGGTTCTAGGTATTGCGTAGCAGATATTATTAAGGTTTATGCAGTTGAATCTATTTCTAACAATTTTGTATAGCGTGACAGCTTCAAGGTATTTTCTACGGCAGTTTAATGATAAAAGTTTGTACTTGCTTAGTAACTGGGCATAAGCTAGGTAAGATCTGTGGCACCTGTAGTTCATAGCACGTAGAAATTTATATTGTACGTTTTCAATAATGTCCGTGTATTTCTTATAAAAGGGGTTCCATATTGAAACCGCATACTCCAGGCATAAGTAAGATGAGGTAATTTTAAAGTTAAGGGTGGACCGCATAATAAATCCGTACATCTGATAAGCTTTGTTTACAATTTTGTCGATATGCAGGTCTAAACAGAGTTTTGAGTCAAATATAACACCCCAATCCCAAATAGAGTTCAATTTAGCTAGTGGTGTGTGACATAGGGTGTATGTAAAATTAATAACGTTGTTTTTTTTGGTGAAAATAATATAATGACACTTAGGTAAACTTAACTTGAGCTTATTACTGGCACAGTAGTCGGACAGTCGGTCCAGGTCCTGCTGGAAAAGAGTAAAATCGTCAACAGTTTTCACTGATTTGTACATCTTCAGAGCGTCTGCGTACGAAAAGAACTGAGTAGGTATGCTGAAAACATTTCCCTATGACGTTGACAAATATGTCGAATAATAAAGGCCCAAGAATAGAACCCTGTGGAACACCCGATGTTAACCTTGTAATGTTCGACCTGTATGGCAGCGGTTGGTGATATACGATGCGAACCATCGCAATAAGTTTCCTCTGATTCCATTGAAGGCGATTTTGCTAAGTAATAATTCGTGTATATTATTGACTGATGGTTGATTTTGCAATCGTCAGAAAACTTTTACCTCAAGAATAAAGATGGCGTTTTACAGATTTTGTAGATATAGAAAATATATCCAAGTATCCATTAAGGCGAGGTTGTAGTTCTTTTTGACTTTTTTAAACGTTTGTAAATCTAGCAAAATATTAATTTTGCGCAAAAATAAAATATTTTAAGAAATTTGAACATATTGTGAAGGGCTGTGTGAAAATAGAAACGTGAATTAAAATAATTGGCTCGATAAAAAAAAACCATGAAGATGACTCTAAATCGCTATTTAAAACGTGTACCTTGAAGAGATTACATCGTTAAACCATGTAAAAGTTATACCAAACGATAAGCCTTATTGTCTTTTAGACCTTGGTAAGAACACATTTTATAATTTAAATTAAATTTAAATTATAATTTTTTCTATAAAACAATAATACGCAAAATCTAGCATTCAAGAGCCTCGCAAAGGCCGGCCAGTGCAGTGCTCTGCAGTGCCCGTCGAGACGTCATCGGGGTTGGACGCACGCTGTTTGTTCCGTAAAAATTCCCCCCACGTTTGCGCTTTCTAATAGGTAAACATATTTATAAAAACTTGTATTGATTTTTATTACCAAAGATGGGTAGTAAAAAGAAAATACAGAAAATTGAAACCAAGGCATATCGAAAATGGCACTCGAAAAATGGAAACCACCTACATAATTTCTAATCATTTACTGTAACATAAATAAGTACGTAGATAAATTTACAGTAAATGATTTCGTTTCATGACGTAAAGTTCCAAACATTATTTACCTTTATTCATTGCTTAGTTACGCCACAATACAAAAAAGTACAGTTGGTAAGATTTACTGAACAGGTTGAATTTGTTCAAACGATTATTTTGTTTGCTCAATAACTTTGACATATCGTATAGTATTATAAAATATCTTGTAAATTCTAGGTATAATTTTAACGACATACAAATCAGTATAAGAAAAAAGGTTATTTTACGTATGATCCTTCAATTACATGATTACAATTCCACAGTACGCACATATAACTATAAAAAATAGAGAAATAAATTATGAATGATGAAAACAGATATAGGAAAAATAAAAATATTAACATGTCAAGAATGAGCATTCATAATTATTACAATAGTGTAAAAAGGATTAAAATAAAATTGAGAAAATGAATTATTAAATTTGAGGGGAAAAAATTACACGATTTGCATTGAGCATTCATATTAAAATTGGTTAGTAACTATAATAATTATTTCACATTAAATTGTTGACTATTGGATAAAGTGTATTTGTAGGTGGTTAAATTCTTTTTGTATTTTGAAATGGAGAGGGTTATATCAAGGTTACATGTATGTATGTTTATTTGATATTTGATTACAATACAATACAAACAAAGCAGAACAGCAATTTTATTTACTCTTCCGTCATTATACCCGACCCCCATACACCTCACCTACTGCATTTACGCTGCATTGTGGCATGTTCAAACGCTAGCATCGGCTAGCTCGGCGCCCGGCGCGCGCTCGCTACATCTGTGTGCTGCGTCTATACGCTCGATACATCCCTATTATGCGGGGAGTGAGGAAGCGTTTTCATACCTACACACCGCACTACAAGACGGCGTTAAGTTCACTAACAAACTTTCATTTTCATTAAGGCACCTCCATTCATGTTCCTGCATAAAGTTTAATGAGCGGCTCTCGTGAGTCTAACAGCGTTCACCTGATGGCCGATTTTACAATCGTCAGGTGACTTTTACCTCAAGCATAAATATGACGGTTTGATTTAATAATGTCAACGTCATATTAATTTACCACAGGGGCAATTCTCGTAATTTTAAGAACGTTCACAGTCTCACCCTTACTCTCAATCTGCCAAAATACCTCTAAATTCCCTACATTTTTGACATTTGTTTATCGATTTTGAACGTTTTAAATTACGAGAATTGGCCTTCTGATAAAATTTTCTGACGTTTGGATAATCTACTCTATCTTAGAAGAGAAACAAAAACGCCTTGACCAGCAAGAAGACACACAAATTTTATCAAAGTATATGTTTTTATGGTTACTGAGTCAATATCCTAAAAACCCAATTTAAATCGAAACGCATGATCGAACTTGTAGTATATCGTCGTCCAGACTTTATTTCGGCCATGGCGGCCAATCTCAACGATGGCAAGCCTTCGGCGTGGGAGTTATTATAGTGCACAAGTGTGTGCGCAGACACAGGAGCACTTTCTCTTCCCTCACACTCACGGGACGGCAATTTGACCGGAGAGAGATCAGGCGCAGGACCGACGGCTTTTACGTGTTCTCCGAGGCATGGGGGATTCACACCGCCATCTGCCAAACTGGGCTGTTACTACGAAATTCCTAATGGAAAAACCCAGGAACACTTTGCCCGCCTCAGGAATTGAACCCAGGACCCCACGCTCAGCAGCACGAGACAAACGACCAACTTGTAGTATAATAAATAAATAATAAAAAAAATAAAAATAAAAAAGCCTTTTAATTCCATTAGCGGTTAAAATTACATAACAATATTACATTTAATCATAATCATGCGAAACTAGAATTGATTTTATGTGTTATTTACAAAAAAAAAAAAAAAAAACTTGTAGTATACAGCTGCTATATTACACACTTTATTCATAAACATTAAACTGTTCATTACAGCATCGCTCCAATTCCTCCTAAGTTAAAATTAAGTCCAATAACAAACTTTCCTTTTCAATAAGACACGTCCATTCACCACCCCTGCATAAAGTTTAGCCAAGTTTAATGAGCGACTCTCGTAAGTCCCTTACTTCGTTCGCTTCTCGAGTTCGTCTGCACATGATCGTGTGCAACCAGCCTAAGGTGAGAGGGGGAGTCTAGACGAACTTGTTGCGCCCCCTTCTCCTGACATTGCTAACTTTGTCATAATGATTCTAAGATACTTTTATTTACTTAACAAACTGCGGCGCTTCGTGCTTGCTATGCAACTTAGTTCGGAATTTCAAGTGGACGTTGCTTAGTGAATGGGGCTTTGAACTTGTGTAGGTATTGGGGTATTTAGGAGGGAAAATAGCAGTAAAGGTTTGATGGGGTATTGCCTTTGGTCTTGAAGTTATGTAACGATGGTATTTGTAAGGCATTTCGCTGTTTATAAAAGCAGCGGGGTGATTGCGTAACATAATAACAGTAGCAATGAATTTTTTTTGACAGCTCAACAACATTCATTGCGTTATTTACGTTAACAAATACACATATGAAGCAATGGATTAGTAATAACCTTCAAAATGATTCAGATTGTGTTTGAAACTGTGTTACGCAATTATTCTGGTTTCATACAGATAACATTGGAATAATAAATAGCTAATTAATTGTACATAAGTACTCTTCTATGCCAAAATCTAGAAGTTCACACATTAGCTCGTCCCGTCCTCTATAAAAGTAAAATTTACCAAGTATCTATTGATGAATTTGAAGCTTATTTTCTTTCACTAGTCCCAAGTAATGTCTTAACATTTATGAAGACATGTAGTAAGTTCCTTATATACATAAAAACAACATGATCAGCCTACATTATTCCCACCGCTGGGACACAGGCCTCCTTTCAGTGAGAGTCATTATCAGTCTACAGCAGTCCACTGCTGGAAATAGGCCTCTCTTATTGCACGCCATTCAACTAGATTTTCGGTAACTGTCATCCAGCTACCAGCCATCCTAACTGCACTCAAGAACAAGTCTACCCCAACGGTCATCCGTTCTACGGCAAATATGGCCGGCCCATTGCTACTTCAGCTTGCTCATTTTGAGTGAGAGGTAGTGGGCTGTAATCCACCACGTGGGCCCAGTACGGGTTGCTAGAAGTCACAAATCTTAGAATTTTTGGGTCTAGAACATGCCGGTTTCCTCACAATATTTTCCTTCACCGTTTTGAGAGCACGCTTATACCCTATGCGCAGAAATAAACCAAAAATCAATACAATTTTTCATAAGTTTCTATAAAAATATAAAATACGGAGTTGTGAAATTTCGCATTCACTGCTCGAGTTGTATTGAGTATCCGTGCGCGAACACGGAACCCTCTCACTAGTCGGCGGATTGGGTTCACGCCAAATAAATACTACCTGCCACTGAGAAATACTCACGAGGTGTTTGTTTGATAAACTCTACGCTATTGAAAGAGGAATTGAAAAGAAAATAAAACGTACTACGCTTCGAATTCGCAAATCCGAGTAAACGTTGTTCGGATGACTTTGTATACCTAAAGGCTGTCGCACTTGCGACCACGGGACGTGCGTGCATCCTGGGTTCGATTCCAAGGTCGGGCAAAGTGTTATTAGGTTTTACCATTAGCCATTTCTTAGTAACAGCCCGGCGTTTGGAAGTTGGCGGGGTGATAGCCCCGTGCCTCGGAAAGCATGGTAAGCAGTTGGTCCTGCGACTGATCTGTTTCCGGTCTTGTCGGCTTGTCGTCGCATCGGACTATGCGAGTGAGGGAAGAGAGAGTGCCCTGTATCTGCGCACATAATTGTGCACTATAATATATCTCCCTCGCCTAAGGCTAGTCTCTGTTGAGATTGTCCACTATGGCCGAAATACGGTCTGGACGACTATACTATACCTTCTTTTTTTTTTGTTTCGGTGGGAAATCATCAAATGACTCCTCCCGCTCTGGGCGGAGCAGAAGGGAGTGTCAGACTTTTACTGACTAAAACCCACCCGTGTTCCTTCAGTTGCCTGTGCCAGGGGCCACGGTATCTCTTTCGAACAACCCGCAGCCCCGGCGGCATCGGCCATAGCGGACCCCGTTAGTTCGTGCTGACAGCCCTTTGAGGCGCGCGTGGAACACAACGCGCCGTTGACCCGGGCCTGGTCCTTACCGGGCGGCGAGCCATACATAGCCCATAGCTCGCCGCCCGCAAGCCCGCGCCTACGGTGGCCGGGAATCGGCTGTTGACTCCCGTCCAGGGCGTCTCCTGCGGCGGCTAGGCGCGCGAGGGTGCAGCGATTGCCTCTCCCTCACGCGCTCCGCCTCCTCCTTCGCGAGCATTACTGCTTCGCAGAAGGAGGTGACGGCCTCCCATTCACTCTCGCTCCGTACCATGGCCTGGATGAGGGCCGGACGCGAGAGGTCGCCGCCGCCGATCGCCGCCACGAGGACACGGCGGGGCCCCGCCCAAGCCGGGCAGACCTCCACCGTATGCTCCACCGTGTCCTCACTATACTATACCTAAAGGCTAAAATACGTGCACGGTATAACGATATCGTATGTAGACGCAAATTTAAAAGCGTCTTTATATATTTCCATATATTTTATTTTCCTGTGTTATCGTGACGTGGACGTGGTCGACGTGGTCGTCCACGAAAGTATCGTCACGTTAGAAATGGTAAAAGCGTGCATTAGCGTCTGTTATAAAACCAGGAGAAAAAATGTTTTTAAATTAGTACCCGAGTATAAAGCAGCATTTTTATTACACGTAGAGTTGTGCTAACTAACACTTAGGCGCTAAGACATGAGTTATAGTAAATCTATTAGAGTGCTAAGCAGATCCTAAAGTTATAAATAAGTGTTACGCATTCGGAGTTAGAGCGCGCTATAACTTTACTATACCCCCGAAATGGCCACACTTTTTTATCACCTTAGGTTATCCAATGGCGGTAAAACCGAGTTACTGAATGGGTTAAGAGGTATAATAAAGCGCAATAAGAGAACTATAATAGCGATAACTGAAACTACAAGGGATAAAAACGTGGTAAATAGGCGAAAATTAACTCCTTAAGTGGTACAATAGATTAAAATATCGTTTATTAACTCTTTGGGGCTAAGAGGGCTGCAAATAGGTGAATACTAACTCCTTAAGCGGTACAGTAGAACTACAATGTCGCTCACTATATCTTTAAGTTATAAGAGGGTGGCAAATAGGTGATTAAAAACGCTTTGAACTCTAGTATAGATCCACAAAGGCTATAAAAACGGCCTCAGGTGCTAACATTTTTAACATCTAAGGATATTTTTTTATTTCATCAACTTCTCGTTTTTTTGTGCGAACAGTGTGTATATATGTTAATATTTGTCGGATACAAAACGGCGCCATTCTTTTGCGAAAGTGAAATTAAATGTAATCTTTTAGTTTCAACTTAGTGGACACAGAAGTTGACATTTTACTGCGAAGGTAAGTACACTGTGAATAAGTATAATGTATTATTAACAAATTATTCAAGCGCCCGATGTCTGTTGTCTATTTACTGAAAAGAAATATTTTATTAGAAATTGAGTAACATATTTTTTTTGTAATAATCTAATTAAACGTTGCCTATTCTAGTTTAGGTATCGTGCTAGTAGTATTAGAACACAATGAAGCAAAATACTTCCATTAAACCTTGTTTACTTATGTTTTTCTAACCTTAGTCAAATCAATTCGTAACCTAAACATGGTGGTCAAATGAATTTAGGGATCCGTAGTAACTGTCTAAAACCACAACCAAATCGAGTATGTAGGTAGGTACATAGTTTACTTTACAATTTAAGAACACGAATTCTTTATTTTTTTAGGGTTTAATTATAGTTACAAGTCACCAGTATAGTAGAGGAGATTCTTTGTGATAAGTACCGATAGTAATAGCAATGATATTCATAATTTGGACCTTTATCTGTTATCTATGTAGGTAAATCTAAGTGTTCAGTGGAGATATCTTTTTCATATGAAATTTCATGACCGTGCGATAAATTAAATACTATTTCATACAATACCTAAAATTTTAATAAAACAGTACGAGTAAAGATTTGTAATTATAATGAAAATATAATAATACAGAATGTAAATACTTAGTATCTAATTTATAAACATGGTACATTTGTTTTGTTAGAAGAGTAGACCGAAGCGCCATATTCTCAAGAAGCGACCGGCCCCTTCTTAAATCGAAAACGAAGAAGAATCTTTATGTTGATGTTTGTTTTTTTTTTTTCTTGTATGAAAGTTATTTGAATTGTGTTTCAACGGACTTACATTCGTATTTTGTGATTCTTAAATAACCTATCGCTTGATAGGTAGATCTTGTTTCATATAATTTATGTTTGTGTTTTTAGATGGCCTTTTTTTTTTTTAGGCCCGCGCCTACTGCGGCCGGGAGTCGTCACGCGGCTCTCGACGCCCGGAGCGTCTCCCTCGGCGGCTGAGGCGTGAGGATCTCTCCCTCGCCCATCCCGCCACCTCCTTCGCTAGCATGACTGCTTCGCAGAAGGAGGTGACCGCCTCCCACTCCCTCTCGCCCCGGACCATGGCTTGCACCAGGGCCGGACGCGAGAGGTCGCCGCCGCTGCCGATCGCCTCTACGAGGACACGGCAGTGCTCTGCCCAAGCGGGGCAGACCTCCACCGTATGCTCCACCGTGTCCTCTGGGCGATCCTCGCAGTGGTGACACCCAGGCGTCTCCTCCCGCCTGATGATGTGCAGGAACCTCCCGAAACATCCGTGTCCGGAGAGGACCTGCGTCAGGCGGTAGGTGAGAGCGCCGTGACGCCTCTCTAGCCACTCCTCAAAGAGGGGTCTTATCGCCGCTATCGTGGCGTGCCCTGCGCTGGGTTGCGATAGTCGCGCCTTCCATTCCACCATGAGATCGCGCCGGAGGTCCGTCCGCTCCGCCGCGATTTGCCGCGGGTGCGGACTTTCCCCCCGACGTAGTGCCTCCGCGCGCCAGTCATACAGGCGCGCGAGGACTATCGCCTCCAGATCCCATGGTGGCAGTCCGGCAAGGAGGCTTGCTGCCTCGCCCGAGATCGTGCGGTACCCCCTTATAAGCCTTACGGCAACCACCTTTTGGGGCGCGTTCAGATAGTGTGCGGCTCGAAGCCGCAGTGAACGCGCCCACACCGGGGCCCCGTAAAGGGCCATGGACCGCACGACCCCTGCGTAAAGCCTCCGGCAGGAGGCGTTTGGCCCCCTCAGGTTGGGCAGGAGCCGCTTTAAGGCGGCCCCGGTCCATTCCAGTTTGGGGGCCAAACGTCGGAAATGCTCGACGAAGTTCCACCGGCTGTCGAGGACGAGACCCAGGTATCTCATCGTTGTCTCGACGCCGATGTGAACCCCTCCTACCATCAGTTGGGATCCCGAAGGTGGTCCGTACCGGCGCCCATGAAAGGACATGGCCTCGGACTTGTGCAATGCCACCTCGAGACCCAACTGCCGGATCCTTTCTACGACTATCGCAACCCCGCGTGTCATCGCGTCGGCCGCCGCCTGATGCGACCTCCCCTGCGCCAGGACCAGCGTGTCGTCAGCGTAGCAAACTACGCTGACGCCATCAGGGAGGTCAGCCCGCAGCACCCAGTCGTAACCGATGTCCCACAGGAGCGGCCCCAGAACCGATCCCTGTGGGACACCGCACGACATCTCTCGCCGGTTCCAATTCCCGTCGCGACCGGGGTAGATGACGGCTCTGTCCGTCAAATACGCCCCGACTATTCGACGGAGGTAAGTCGGCACCCGGTGATACCGGAGTGCCTCCCCTATGCAGCTCCAGGGCAGGGTGTTGAACGCGTTGGCGATGTCGAGTGACACCGCCACGACCACCCCACCCCGGGACACCGCGTCCCCCGTCGTGAGGGCTCTCACGCGCATGATGGCGTCCACCGTCGAGCGCCCTATCCCTTGCATAGCACTTTGGGGGGTTGTAGTCAATGCGTACTTCTTATTTAGACCTTATAGTTGTAAGATTCACTTAAACTTATAACACAAGATGCTTTGCCCGTATTATAGTGTTAAAAATTGCTGCTTTATGTCTTTAACCTCACCCTGTTATCGCCCTTGTAACGCTGTGGTATACCACAAATAAATATTTCATTTAGAGCTATAGCTCTAAGTGAAATATTTTGCTTGTCTACGCTCTTTTGTCACCAAAAGTTGTAAGTGCTGCTGCTGTAGCGCCTTTATATAAGCGCTCGTTAAGTTCTAAAACAAGCTCTAATTGACGCCTAAATGTTTATTGGGGTAAAGAAAGCACTTCAAAAAGTTAAATATCTTAAGAAGATAGAAGAGCACAGGAAATAGAATATAATTCTGTGTTCTAAGAAAATAATATATTTAAGAACTTGAACGCGAAGAAACCTTTCCCGGTATTTGTCTTTGAAAAGCGTCTTATTAATAATGTATAATAATATTTTTATTAAAAAAAAAAAAAAAGTGAGGTACATACAGTCTGTTACAATAAAGATAAAAATTATACAATTTAGGGAAAAAAACAAAAGAGATTTACAACAGAATTGAATCTGGCGTCCTAGCTAGGTTACCTGGTAACCTGTATTAAGGTTCGCCAGCCCAGGTTCCCACTTATGGAATACAAAAATCCAATAGAGACTGCTTAGGACTTTATGGTAAAAACATATGAAAACTATACTAAGTGTGAAATGTTATTATGTCTATGTGCTTTGTGATGAGGTGTGGTGTGGAGTGGTGTATATGTAGGTGTGGTGTGTGTGTGTGTGTATGCGTATGTTAACGGAAGGGAACGAGGTTGAGTTTAGATACGGAGTGTTAGAGAATTCGCTACGAATGTGAACTAAGCAGATATTCGGTGTTGTCGTAGTTTAAACTGGTTAAAAAGCAAGTTATCTGCTGTTTGCACTTTTCGTAAGAGGATTGATGTATAGAGATAGTTTTGTTTATTCTGTTATATAAAAATGGCCCGAGGTAGTAAGAGAATCGTTTAGTAAACGCAAAGCGCGTGAAGGGTACTCTACAAATTTCGTTCTTTCGCCTAAGTGAGGATTGAGTTTGTGTAAACGGGGTTTTTGCGTGTTGTCGTAATAAAGTGTTAAGAATGAATGTATATTATAGTTCATGTCTATGAAATACCGTCGCATGATTGTTTTGAGTGAGACTGGCGCATGCCGCGGTCGCGGTGGAGCGCGGGCGGCCCACGTGTCACCAGCCACACTGCTAGTATAAAAAGGTGCATTATTTGCCATTTTGCCGACGTGTCTTGTCACAGGAAATCCGCTTCTAGCGTTCTACGAGCTCCGTTCCTTTTTACTCATGATATAACATGTATAAACCTGACAGGAAAGAGCTTCGTTTTTGATGCCGAGCTTTATTTGCAAAGGAGAAATGTTTAAAGCCATTCGACCAATCAAGTGCAACCAAGACCGTCATTATGCAAAACTGTCGCATCGAAATCGATACCAATTAAGAGACAGAATAAATATGGCGCAGGACGCTGTGACGCCATGTTTATTCTGTCTCTCTGTGTAAACAATTTGTCAGACGAGTGGCCGGCAAGCGAGGCGGTGAACGAAAAAAATATTGCGTCAATTAATCCAGCGTTAAGATTCCAGTAAATTAATACGGTTATGTTCAGTTTTCGATAATTTTATGAGAGATATTTTATTTTGCATTTACCAATGGTTTGCAAATCCGACGCTTCCATGTTAGATTTTAGACTTTGGAGGTCGAGATTTCAGCTACTGCTCTACTCTGTGATATTTCTTTGCCTGCTGGGCAAGACTTATCTTAAGTGCTTTCAGGTACTTATCCCAAGCCAACTGGTACCAGTCCCCACAATAAACCTCTTATTCATCTTGCCAACTCATCCTGGGCCGGCCTTGGCGTCCACGTATCTTCCAGGCGCCCTTTGCGGGCCGACTCTTGCCCAGTAGGTATTCATTGTTCATGTCGTATATTAAACCAATTAAAACCTAAATTTGAGAGTGCACCGGTGGCCCAGTTGTAACGGCCCTGACTTACAGTTGTAGGTCGTGGGTTCGAGCCTAGACAGGCACTTTACTTTGTGGGAATTATTTCATCATCAGTGCTCTCAAAACGGTGAACGAAAACATCGTGAGGAAACCGACATGTCCTAGAACCAATAAATTCGAAGACATGTGACTTTCGTCAATCCACACTGGGCCCGCGTGGTAAATTATAGCCCACTCCCTCTCACAGAGAGGAGGCCTTTGTCCCCCTCTCTGTGAGAGGGAGTAGGCTGTGTCCCAGCAGCGGAAACATAATAGGCTAATTATGGTACCTAAATTTATTTTGTTCTATTTTCCATTACCTATACGTAGCTAAAGTTAACATTGAATTTCGTACGTGTTTCAATGCTCTTAATTAGTGCGAAAGTGTGTTCGTGAAGCCCGGGATTAATATGCAAAAACTAAACGAGAGGGGAGCGCAAAAGTTCGCCTTGTGTTTGCTGGGAATTTAAATTCTGCAACAAAAGCTTTGGGGCAATTTGACTCGGTTTCACAGGGTCCTAGGTAGGTATTCGGTGTAGTATGGGAAGCTTTTCAATTTGTGGACTACCTACGTCGAAGTTTAATGTTGATGCACAGCGTAATAGTTTATGAAGTACGGTCTCACGTAGAATATACACAACCAGCTCCCACTATATGGAATTCATAAGACACCGCAATATATGTACTAACTAACAGCTACACTTCATTCCCGCGCTATTACTTCTATTTTGCTCAGCGCTCCTTCTAACTTTCTCTCTTATTGCTTGGCTCCTAAGAGTCGTAACGTGATCTTAAATTGCCTTCCTCAAGAATTAGTCTAGAAAATGCATTTTTCAAATTCGGTCGGTAATTCCAGAGATTAGTGCGTTCAAACAAACAAACTCTTCATCTTTATACATAGTACGTATACTCGTATAATATAGATAGTCAGACGACCTAAGAAACTGGTAAAAGCTAATTAGGCAGAACAACAACTTGTTGATATTTAATGTCCGATACTCGATACAAATAATATTCTACCCGTCTGTACCTACCTACTCCGCAAAGTGACAGTCTATTCATAAATCACAAAATTCAAACAGCATTCTAGTTGGTGTATCTATAACCTAAGTACCTATAGATCAACGGAGGCCCCCGCACTGTCTCGTCCCCCTTTGTCAGTACTCGATTACAACGGACAGACTGAGGGGGCCCATAGGTATGGGGGAAAAGGGGGAGATAGGTGATGTAAAGCTCAATAGTTAGTCAGTCAATTAACTTGAGCATATCGACATCGATAAGGCTCATCGCCTAACTTGACATAGACAGTAACCCGTCGAATCTCTATGTACTAGGTATATGTGATCGCTACGATACCATTTTGACTGACGTTTTACCGGTTTGAATTTCATAGGCTGACGTTGACTGAAGGACGGTATGGGGACTTGGATGTAAAGTTATTGATCAGTCTTTTAATATTTACTAGAATATTCGAATGCTGCAGGTCAACAGTTTTAGAAGCCATTTATCTCCTTGCCTAATTTTATTTAACGAAATCCGAAATAACGTTCATTGGTTTAGGCGTGAAAAGGTAACGAGACAGTTGTTTTCGGAATTATTATATAATACAGGGTGGCAGGGACATCGACGCGCAAACTGTGACCATGAATTATTATTATTATATAATGCAGGGTGGCAGGGACATCGACGCGCAAACTGTGACCATGAACTATTATATAATGCAGGGTGGCAGGGACATCGACGCGCAAACTGTAACCATGAATTATTATATACTACAAAGGTGGCAGGGACATCGACGCGCAAACTGTGACCATGAATTATGAAAGTATAGGTTCTTAAAACTAAAAAAAAAAAGATTGTTTCATAGAAAAGTGTACACGTAAAAATGTATGGGGCTGCATTTTTTTTTACATAACAGGAAATATTTCAACCGTTCTAAAACCCTCTATGGATTCAGACATTTACTGAATCTATTGTTGATTGCGCATCGATATGCCTGCCACCCTGTATGGTATAAGAATGGATTTGTGGTTTCTCTTCCGACATTGCACCTTACATTTAAGCATACATCGTACTCAAATATATATTTGAATAATAACAGCGTCTACTATACGATTCCGTGACCGCATTTTCCATTTTATCCGTCGCTTTTCTCCGGTAATACGAACTTGCCTCGAAAACATTTTACCGCTGTATTTCTTAGACGTTTTCCTTAAAAAAATATATGTAAACTTATCGCGACACGCATACGTGGGACCTACATGATTTTTATATGGTGGCTGCTTTTATAAATGAACTTTTATGATTTCAGTAGCTTGTTTGTGTTAACGTTGACTTGGTTTTGATGTGCAGTGAGCACTGTGAACATTTTATTTTTCTATAGGTATTGGTATGATTGTCATTTTTATTTACGGTTAGTTATATACCACCCACCATCCCTGACGTATTTTAAACTCAATCAGTAGTTATGCAACCTACTATTACTTTATGAAAATCTGCAGCAGTATTTTGTAAAACATTAGACACCGTTAAATTTTGAACGTTTTAATCCTTAAAAGGGGTCATTGTACTCATCATTTAGAACAGAAATCGTGAAAAAAAAAATCTGTTGATTATATATATGCGAACATAAATCTATGGGTTAACAGATTCTTTTTTCATGATTTCAGGGTTGGTCCCGTAGTAAAAGTTGTTCATAATGATGAGTACAATGACCCCTTTTAAGGATTAAAACAATCAAAATTTAACGGTGTAGATACACATAAGCTTCTTTCAAAATGCGAGGAATAAACTTGTAGCATTTCATTCATCATTTTTTTTCTTTCTTTCTATTTTGTTAATTTATGAAGCGACCTCTCTCCAGATTCGTGTTATCTTCACTATTGACAATGAACTTGTCCAATTTGAGACAAGTTCTATGGTAATCTAAACCTTATGAGAATTATCCTAAAATTCAATTTCCTTTCTGTTTGTTCCAGCGTTGGCCGCAATGCCGCGCTGCTACATGGTAAAGAAAGGTGTGCAGCGGCACGAAGGCCCTCCCCCGTGCAGTCCCACAGAGGCGAGCGTTGCGCCGCCGTGCTACAGCCCCGCCGAACATTCTGCCCTCACAGGTAGGTCTGCTTTAGTGATAGCAGTACTATGTGTTGATCTGCAAGCTAGCCGTATTTGAAGCTCACATACGATACAAACCACGCCAGACGAGTGCTACTATGATCTTTTAGCTCTTGAATGACATTGACAGGGAGACGTCAAAAATTCAAGATGGCGGCGTCAGTTCAAATTTTCACCACACGCAAAATGATACTTTTACAGCTATTCGTCTTTAATCTATTCCTTCGTAACCACCCTCCCGCCACCCGCCGATAAAAGACTTGACAGCAGACTGCTGCCGGCTGCCGACACAATCAAGCCTTTCGCTTTCATACAGCTGTATTAGCCGCCTTCTCAGTAGTCACCCCCTTTCTAGACATGTCGTCGATTCTTCAGTGACTCGGCCTTATTTGGACGTTATATAGTTAAAAGGTTATTTGGCAATAAGCATCCTATTACATAACTGGCAAAATGTGGGTGTAATATGTTATCCATGTATGTTATGGGTATCCATGTTATACTTTCGGGGAATAATGGCGTGGTTTTATGTTATTTCGTTTATTCAAGTACTAATGCACAATATGGCGAGGTTGCAAATCAACGCATTGTATCATAGTTGCCTTTATGGCTCCTGGAGCAGACTGAGCTGAGCGCTCCGAGCTACAGCACATCGGAACATTTTCTCTCAACAGCCAACAGGTAGGTAGCTTCAGCGACAGTAATAATATAGAAGGTTCTCACGGTGGACGGGCACAAGCGACTGAATGTAGCAGCGGTACAACAGGTTGATCGTGTCATACTGTCGTAACGTAACATTAAAATACTACTGGGCTACTGCTCGATGGTAGATGTCAGGCATTTCGCGGTAAACTTTGCTTGCGCGATGTAGGATTCGTGAGTCGTCAGATGTCTTGCGTAGTTCGCAGGTGGCGGTATAGAGGTCGTCACAGACTCCGCGAGTAGCGATACTTAATATTCACCGCTAAAATACCACGCTATTTATTCTTATAGATCCACAAGATACAAGATGCTTAGTTCGTGGCTTATTGTATTGTTACTTTTTGATGAATATACGTTATTGTTATTATTGTTCGTGTCCGATACAAGAGAAGCAGAAACTCTAAGAGCAAAGACAAAGCGCTAGTTACAAGAGTTGCATATTATATTAATTAGTTAAGTTAGGCCACATGAATGCAAGGCGGTTATTAAATACCTGCTTTATACAGGGTCCAATCAAATTAGCTAGCGAAACTCCGCAGATATCGATATCTAAACATGATAAAACAAAATTCAATGATTTGACAATACATTTTTTTAGGGCGAATGACCTAAGGTAGTGTAGTTACTTGAAATATCAGTTTTAAAATATATTTTCTTTTGGCCAGTCGGAAAAAAATCATCAAATCTTTTTTTGGTTTTATCAATGTTTATATGTAGGTATATCGAAACCCACCACGTCTGTTGAGTTTCGCTAGCTAATTTAATTTACCTATAAACTACTGCCAGGCGACCAATGCTGGCGATTTAATAATTAATTATTTATTCTAATAAATACGTAACAAGATGTATGAAAAATTAGATCAAAACATTAATAAGGGTTTTGGAAGGGTCTTGTGGGGCGGTCTATCTTCCTAAGGGTGGATTTATCAACGGTCTGATAATTTTTTTATGAAGAATAAATATGGTACTTTAACATAGTATCCATACAAAAGCTGTCAAACCGCCATATTTATTCCTCAGATAAAAGTTATCTAACTATGGAAAAACAGCCCTAAGTAAAGAGATTTCTCCGCGCGTGTAACTAACATAACGAGGGCTGGAATATAACCCACGGGCAAATGAGAAACGATACATAACAAAGAAATATATAAGTCAATTAGGTTTAATGAATGTCAAAGAAAATCGGATACTTCCCTTGACTGAACACTCGTACAATAATTGAGTTTCCGCAACAAGTGGATACACATTTTGCGTTTACCTACAGGTAGTTTATTGGCAGATTTTCAAAAGGTAACCAACGATATTTCTGCCTCTAGTTATTTTTATATCTGATTCATCATTAACTGTGTAAATACCTAAACTGATTATAAACCTATACAGACTTTGCTTTCGTTGCAACCTTATAGTGGATTACAAATGATTAGAATTCATCTTATTTATTTCTGTAAATTAAAATAATAAGTTATTATATAACAACTAACACCTAATTAATTATTAAAAATAACAAAATTATATCCTAACTTAACTAAAACTATACACAAACTAAAATATAGCGTCTAAAAATTAATAAGTAGGATTTGTAGAGTTTTGTGGAGTTTCTTACCGACTCTTTTCCACAGAAAGCGACCAATTGGAACCATGCACCTAGTTTCTGTCGTTTCTGTGAAATAAAATATTTTGATTTTGAGTAGGTACATATTTTTGCAATTACGTGCATTAAGCTGAGTTCTTCAGAACTCTAAATCTTTTCATATTATTATTACATAAAAACAGGTACCTACAGATGCAGAAACACCATAATTAAGACCAACCCGCCTTAGTGCGTTAAAACATCTACAGGAAATTAAAAATAAGGTGCAACAGAACTAAAACAATAAATAAATTAAACAAATTATTTTCGGGTCCAAAAAGGAATAACATATGGGGCGAACCTAGTGAGGCGAATGCTGAACGAATAGTTTGTTACTAAACGCAATGAAAGTCGTGAACGCTAAACGAAAACTGATTTTTGCAAACAACTTTCCTATTTAAAAATGTTTCCTTGCACTAATTTTATTAAACCAATTTCAACCCATTCAATTATTTACAACCTCAGTGGAAAGATTCGCTGTACATCTACATATTTAAAATAAAAGACAACACTAACACTAACAATGTTAGCGTCAGTTAACCATTGTTACGAGTAGTTCAGTTTTTCCGAAGGTCCATCTCTCGTGCAATTTATTCAGCAAATATTTTTCTAATCGATGCATTTCTACTCAAATTGAAGCACACAAAGATTTTCCAGAAATCATTCGATGATATAAAAAGAAGGAGGTCAGATAGGCAGTCGCTTCATGTGAAATACTGGTCTTTAGCTGCTTGCGGGTAGACTGGAAACCGACCCGTTATAGTTGCAAAAAAGCTAGGCATATGATGATGATTTGTTGGTATATAAAGACATTGTTTTAATTGTGGAAACACAAAGACATACTGCATGGAATAATTATTATTCAATGCAAATCGGACAATCGACTGTGGGATGCTTTGAGTCCTATATCCGTACAGACCATATTAGGTAGCTCTAAAGGCAGCCTTAGAGCTACTTGATATTTTCTCATTAAAGCCGTGTCTCCTGCGCGTGTTTTTTCGAAATATTCAGACAAACACTACAGGACGCCACCGGCTAGGTCTAATATTGTTACACTGTACTCACTCTCGCTGTTACTTCTTTTGCTTTAATGAAGGTCATAGAAACACGCCCGCCGGTTGCACGTACTACGCACTTGACCTTTTTGATGGCATCACGAATATGTCTTGTGGCGTCACCTCCCGGCGTTTCCACTCACATCTGTCTTGTAAATACCTTTTGTTGGTTGCCTTTCACTCATTCTCTCAACATGACCAAACCATCTAAGCGTAGTTTTTTCGATTTTTTCACGACATCTTCTTTTAAACCGTACCGTTATCTTATCACATCATTCAGCAGCCATAGTCATAGTTACACCACACATGTCACAGCATTTATTCTACTTCCATGCCGTTTACTCTTTCTAAAATTCTATGACACAAATCACTGTATATCTGAAAATCTGAAATATTGTAAATGCGAAGTTTTTTTTACAATTTTTGACCTACGAAAATCAATGCCGTGCCGTGCCGTTTCCTGCCACCCCTGATCCAGAATAATATGTGCGTTCAAATGTCAGAGGAAATAAACGAGGGAGGGTGCCGTGTCCAGCCCGAGGCAGACAATGACATAGCTTCAGGCACAGATGTGATAGCCTGGCCGTAATTACGAGTGTATACCTAACTTGATTGACGTTATCGGAACAATAGGCTTAGCTTCCCTGTCACAACGGGATTAGCTTGCTATTGACAGGTCTAAGTTAGATCCGTGCAATTTCATCTTTGTATTAGGATCAGGAGCAGTGGTGACGGCTCCGACTTACGAGTTGTAGGTTATTATTTCATCACCACTGCCCTCAAAACGGTGAAGGAAAACCTCTTTAGGAAACCGGTATGTTCTAGAACCAAAAATTCGAAGCCATGTGACATCTACCAACTCGCACAGGGCCCGCGTGATATATTACAGCTCGAAGAGAGGAGGCCTGTGTCCCAGCAGTGGGAATATTATAGGCTTATTATTTATTAGGATCAGTGGGCCTACTCTCTAAGTCCGTTAACGAAGATACGAGCCTGTCCGTAAGTAGTTTGAAACTTCGGAAATAGTATCCATATTAATTTTATTGTTTTGATTATTTATTCTAATTTGATTTCATTTAATTCGATTTATTCTGTGTCCATTTAATATGATTTGTAATGATTTTATCTAATTTAAATTTTATCTGATTTTATTTGATGTGAGTGTATACGTGTTTAAATGGGTGTTATTTACCTGAAAATAAATAAATTTATTTTATTTATTTATTTATAATCCTACACACACGATTAATTAACATTTTCCGACAGGTGTGGTCCTTCTTCTTAGTACGCGAACCAAACTAATGTTATGGCCTTAAGTGAAGAAACGTCCGTAACTTCGGATACCGAAACTACGGTTATCTTGCTTAGAGAGTAGACACCGGTGTCGAGACGGGTAAATGTGGTTGTCTCGTCTCTCATGGCAATCAAAACCGTATAATACCTACGGAGCGTGTTCGTGACTTGCTACGACTATACCTTCTTACGTGCGACTGGAGTGCTGTGATTATACGCTAACTAGCTAATCTTTCACATCGATTACCGTATAACTAAACCCGACACGATAAGAAGAAGAAAATAATGCTCTAAACATTATTCATACACCTTTCCAGATAGTACATCTTTAAAATGTCTGTCCTTACTTTACAGCTACTAAGAAATGTTGAATTTTCTTTTTACTGCACTTCGCCCTATCGTGAAATGCTCCCCGATGAGTATTTTCGTTTACTTATTCATAAGATGAGCGTCTCGCATGGTATCCTCGGGGGTAGGCACAGGCGAGGTGCGCCACTCATGGCTATAAGCAACTAAATTTTAAGTCGCATGTCGCAAGTTAAGTGTCATACTGTCCCTATCATTTGAAGGTTAAGAATGTCGTATAGTGTCGTATTCGGAAGTCACTTAAAATTGAAACAACTTTACCTCCCAACGATGTGTGAGCGGTACTTTCTTAGTTTGTTACGAACCGTTAAATTTCACATATTTTGGAAATGTAGTCAGTGTGGGTGTCCGTCTTAGCGCAAACGAATTGCTTAAACCATGTGAGTCAAAAATAGATAAAAAAGATACATTCAACGAAAAGCTTTACGGCTTTTATTAATATATACACACAAGCAACATATTTGCGTAAGTATATTTTAATTAGGACTCTAATAAGGAGCATCTCGGTAAACAAACACGATGTATACTTGTGCTTAACATAAAGTAATCCATTCAAAGTTCACAGCGTAAGTAACTTTTTTAATACTTGCTTGAAAAAACCGAGAGTGTAGCGGTAACAAGTAACTAACGCAAATTGACTTTGAGCTATTCTGTGGTGTTTCTAACTGAAGCAAGGCGAGCTCGGGCTGGAAATAGCTAGTCAGTAAGTAGGTAACAGGTACATCTAACAGTGTTGAAGCCTCTTGACTAACTGTTCGGAACAGAAAAATGTATTAACTTTGACATTTACAATATTGAGATTCGATGGAAACTTGGTTTTGAATATTTTAGTATCGAGATTTGGCTTTTTTTTGGGGATTTATCGTATTTTATTTTATTTTTTATTTGCAAGGCTGGAAGGGATGTTCTTCAGGTTAACGCTGTCTTTATTGATGTCTTTGTCAAATTACGTATGCTACTTTCAATTCTAAGATAATATATATATATATTTTTTAAATTATGTCTTAAGATTATCCAAAACGTAAACGGTAACGAGGGTCTACGATATGTTGTGATGAAACCAATCTTCCTTACGTTTCAATCTTGCTTACGCGTGTCCCTCGAGAAGTTTCTATAATACTCAAATTATACTGTAATATTGGTAATATTACAGTTCAGTTTGAGTTGGTAATAGGTAATACGGGCTGGTGTCCGCAACTCCACGTCCATGCGCGTATTTTGTGTACGGTTCAGTTTGAGTAGCAAAGAGATTCCTATTACATAGGAGTATCTCATATGTGTTAGATAGAGGGTCGGTATATGAAGCGCTGTTGCATATTGCATCGATGTATCGACATATCAGGAAACGATAGAACTCGAGTTTGACGAACGATTTAACGAACAACTCGATACTCGCTGACACCAGAAGCTAAACTACAAATAAGATTCAGCACAAATTGTAACTGCTTTCCGTCAGGTTTGAATTGCATCTCATCTCAATAATATATTTGAACGTTCTCAGTCAAATGAAATTCAATCTAGTTCTTCGAGAGGATTCCTTTGCCTTTTCAGTGACTTCGAAAAGGCGGAACTTTTCTTAGAAAACTTATTTTTTCACATCTGTTACTATTGAGACGGGTACGGCACAAAACGAAACAGTTTTGTCGCAAAATTGCGCGATAAAACTGTTATTGTTTTTACCGAGCGATAGTGACTAAAGGCAATCTTGACTTAGAGTCAAAATAACTTCATCTGTCATTATCATTGTTTCCAGCGATGGTCCGTCCAAAACATGATGTTCACGTCTTTTCTTATTCAGGCGAAAATGAACAATCCGACCGGTTGCACTAGACAAAACGAAACACTTGTCAGTAGTGGGTCAGGGCATTCTTTTTTTTCTCCGAGTGATAGTCTGATTGAATACAGAGTCCCAATAACTTCGTCGGTTCTAAACTATAGTTTGTTGCAAGTGGGCGCCATCATTGTTTATGGGCGCCATCATCAGTGATATATAGTTATAATTATGATCTTTAAGGAGAGAGGAAGTGTTTAATCATCATAATTTTTAAAGCAGACAAAGATTGTGCACGACTTACCGACATCGAGACAGTCATTCCATAACCGTACTGCTTGAACAGTAAAAGATTTGTTCTGCTGGAATGCATGCGATCTCTAGTCTCAGGTATCTATGACCTCAGATATCTAGGTAGTCTGTCAAAAGACACGTCTCAGGTCTGCACACAGCCTTGTCGTGTCTCGTGTACATCAATATTAGCTGCGAGACTTGTGCGAGGCATTCCTAAAGGAATTGTAGTGTATGAAGCACTACGAATATGATATTTACCGGGAAATGGCTATATCGAGAGGAGACATAAAGTGAGCAGAAATTGCTTCCCGGAGAAAGCATGTGAACTACAAATAATATTATTATGAGTATAGATAGATATCATTTTATTTAAATACATATACATAGATACAGATAATATCTATGTATCTATATTTGGCAGCGACTTTGTTTTGTACTAACCTAATCGACTACACTTATGGGTCCGACATAAAAGATTTTAATTTTAATATACTCTGAGGGGCGATTCTTGTAATTTTAAGATCGATCACAGTCAGAAGGCCAAAATTCTCGTAATTTAAAACGTTCAAAATCTAATCGCAGTCTCATCTCGGCGACAAACAAATGTCAAAAACTTGTGAAAATGAAGGGAAATTAGAAGTATTTTTTGACATAATGAGACTGAGATCAGACACAACACGTGAACGTTCTCAAAATAACGAGAATTGCCCCTCTGATCTCAGTCTCAGTCTGTCAAAATAGTCTCTAATTTTTCTACATTTTTTGACAAGTTTTTGACACATTTGTTTGTCGCCGAGATGAGACTGCGACTAGATTTTGAACGTTTTAAATTACGAGAATGGCATTCTCATATAGAATATATCCACAAACAAAGTCGCCTTTCTTGTCCGTTTGTGTGCCTTCTAAACTACACAATGGATTTTAATGCAGTTTTCAATTTGCGAAAAGCGCTTGAGACCACTAGACCAGGAAGGCTACACCTTATAAGTAATTTTTTCAGTGCCTTCCATTAGTTTGATATTATCTCCTTTATTTCAATGTAAACATATAAATTATATTTTTAAATTTTAGAATATAAAAGAAAATAAAAACATTAAAAATAGTAGCCCACCAGTATCGGGAACAGGGTGCAAGGTACCGGTGGTCAGGGCTCCAGAGAGAGGAACCTCCTGACAATGCGAGCCTGGTCCAGAAGTGGCGGCCCAACGAGAGCCTCCTCAGGTGTTGGTCGAGGTTCTTGGCTATTAAGCCATTGGCTGTCACGACTATCGGCACAATGATCGCTGAGTCCACATCCCACATGTCGACAACCTCGCAAGCCAAGTCAAGATACTTGATTTGTTTATCTTTCCCGCCTTTACGAGGTTCCTTTTATGCGGGACGGTTATGTCAACAATCAATGCTCGCCGCTCTGATCGATCCACCACCACTTTATCAGGCTTATTGGCAACAATAGTCCTGTCAAACTCAAACTCAAATCATTTATTTCAATTAAACCATTTACAGGCACTTTTGAATTGTCAAAATTAAATAGTCGGTCAGTTAGTCAGAAAGTTGAAGCTAGTTGCCCATTCCAAAACGTAGATCTCTATGGAGAAGAACGGGCAAGAAACTCCAAGGACACTCTTTTAAATCAAGATATTATTACAAAATCCTAGGTACATTAGTGTTATTGCTTCTATATGTGAGAACAATGTATAAAAGAAACAATTTAAAATATAAAATTAAAAATAAGCCCCGACAGTTACGAGATGACCAGTCTCAACCGACGGCGCCCGTTCACGAACATGACGCGTGGATCAGCACCACCCAGCTCAATTATTTTGTAGGGAACGGAATGATCCAGCACACGCGCCACCACCAGTGAGACATTTGAGACATTTAAGTGAGCATGACACATTCTCAACTGCCATGCTCTTTCAAGTCAACATCAAAAAATCATGATCCATGGTTCTTACATTTACAAAATTTAAAATATGCTTCTAAATTATACAAAACTATAGTTTGCAATTTATTTAAGAGATGAGAAAAACAATAAAAAATGACTACCAATCAGGAAGAGGTATTTAATATTGAAGTGTTAAGAATTCAATTTTGATTGAATAAAATAAACATTAAGTTCGTAATGACTCGCAGCAGTCGTTTTTATTATGTACTTAATTAGTAATTATATCTCGATAGGAGGGGCTTGTGGCTATGTAATAACAGCCGCACGGGACGATCGATCAGGTTAAGCTTTGCTTGCCGCGGTTGGTTTACATACCAAGACCCCTCCTTGGCTAGGAAAGCACGTTAAGCCGTTGGTCACGGCTGTCATTTGTGCATCTTAGACAGTCGTTACGGGTCATCAGAAGCCCGAAAGTTTGACAACCAGTCTTACCAAGGGGTATCGTATTACTCAGTAATTGGGTTGTGGAGGTCAGATAGGCAGTCGCTCTATGTAAAATACTGGTACTCAGCTGCATCCGGTTAGACTGGAGGCCGACCGAGCCAGAAAAGGCAGATTATGATGATCTCGATGATAGATTGGGTATGCATCGCAGACCTAGTATTAGCAGTATGTTTTCAAGTTGTTTTTCTTCTAATCAATACAATAAAAATAAAATATTGTTCGTTGGTAAGCGCATCACTTCAGAACGGCTGGACCGATTTGGCAAATTTTTGTTTTAAAATGTTCGTAATGGTCTAAATCAGATTCTTACGTAAAGACAAATACTTAAAGTGGCCGGGAAAATGAGAAAATTCAAGAAAATTGAATGAAAATAAAGTTAAAAATAAAAAGGGGTCCGCAAACAAGAAACGTGTTTAAAAAGAAAATAGTGTAGTTTTAAAGTTTATATGGTGGTACGGAACCCTTCGTGTGCGAGTCCGACTCGCACTTGGCTGGTTTATTTCCAAAATGCAACGAAGTCAAAGATAAGCCAGAATTTGAATCGTCATACGGAGAATAATATAATTTTTCGTTGGTTCATTTCAGTTGAACGGCGAACAAGATCCACAATTGGCTAATACCAGCTAATACAGTGACTAAAGCCCGCATATCTAGATTGCATGCCAACTGGAGCGAACAGTACTATGAACTCCCCGGCAATTCGACGTACTTTATCTGCAGAAAAGCGCAAAGGAATAAAATAAATACTTCCAGCTTCCCCTAACATTTACTGTCAATGCGAACTATTTATCTTTATTGAAACAAAGTTAATTTGCAAAGAGATTCGTAACTAGGAAGGATATTACCTAACGTTTCGCAGGCTACTGCCCGTCTAACGGAGGATTTTCAACGCTCGGCGCAGCGCCGAAAGATGATACTTAAATGATATTTGTTTTTGTTAATTGGTTAAAACCTTAAAAACACATTTACAAGCCAGAAATAAATTATGTTTTTAAAACTAGATAAGTTCGGTCTTTCATTACTGACTACTTTGAGGACAAACCTGGGCACTATAGTATCTCCCGCCGTCTGTTGAGATTGGCCGCCATGGCCGAAATACGGTCTGGTGGACTATATACTCTGAGAAAAAAGACCGAAACCTACTCAGAGGTCACAGTCTCTTTTAAAGTCTAGACATAATCTTGTTCACCCCATTTATATGAGAACCATACAGTACAGATCGACGACCTTATTATCAAGCATCTAAGATGTTTTAGATGTTCGTTGAAAATACAACAGCTTTTATTTAGGTGTCATTTAGTGTAATTTAATAGAGGCATTAGTTAATTATTATTGAGTACTCAGTCGAAAAACCATATTAAAGATTTGCCTACCGAGCATACGCACAACGAGATTTTATAATGAGTTATAGTCACTTATCTCTTTTCCTGACTGTACTTACGGAGACATTGTTGTCTAGATGGCCGGCCGGCAAGAATATGAAAGGCATTTTCAGTATTTCAGGTATGCTGAATATTATTCATTCATCTGAACGAAAGACTGGATAGTCGAAGCAAAAGTAGTGTATAGTTACGACTGTATCAATTGCGTAATCGCTTGCTTAGATCAGTTAGATCTTACGTTAGATTATGTTTCTACTATTTCAGATTTGATATTGGTAAACTTTTGTTTATTTACCTACTTAGGCAAAGTTTGGTTTAGTATTCTCTTGCATCTGTGAAAAATGGGTAGGAAAAAATATGGTATTAAAAAGTAAAAATAATAAAATATATTCCGTCTATTTTCTTAACAGTCTACCTAAGTCAAATGTAAAAACAAAAGACTTCTTTAGAACTAAATAGGTTGCTACAAATCAAACAAGGGAAAGGTAATTATTTATTTGTGCTTAGTTGATCCCAGTACTGTCGCTTCCCTGCAACATAAGTCTTAAACATTAATGACGAATTATGGATGAACTAACTATCTACCCTTGGGCCCGCACCTGTTCGAGATAATGATCGTAACTTTAGGCCGATATATTATTATGTATACACCAGTAACATACATGCATTTCGATTGGATCGAAAAAGGGCAAAAGAGGGGTCCGAGGATATTGCCGTAGAATTCCAAAGAGCTCCCTCTTTAAGTTGCATGCCTTTGACTGGATATAAAATCATGATATTACGATGGAATTGACTGGTGTGGGAACTAGTATTCAATATTATTAAGACATATTTTACAAGTCAGGGCATGGCAAGGCGTATTGTATGGTATTTATATATGGAATTTTCTTTATTCAAGCTACAAAGACTCAACAAGATTGTTAGTAAAACTTACGACTATGTTAGTAAGCACAGACACTATAAAAATAACGGTTGGTCACCGTTGCGACAACCCATGAGAGACGGCACAACAGTACACACAGTCTAGGCGACTCGCAATCATGCTTAAGACACTGTTGGAGCCGCCCCACACCCTGCGCACCAGGGAAGCGCACCTTTTACGCATTGTTGCGTAAAAGCAATCTACATGTGCATCTGCGAACATCCCTGACGCACTACAGAACCGGAGCAGCCCTACCAATATCCTAAACGCATTGTTATATTGAACGCTGAGAGCGCTGTACGATCTTTGCGTATACTTAGCCCACAGGCTGCATGAGTAAAAAGCAGTACAGTAGGCTTGAAACTTTAAGAAAAACTCGAAATTTTAACAGGAAGTGAGCATCGTGCAAACCTCCGAGCCAGCATGTTTGCTCTAACCGACAACGCCCTCCGCTCCCGTTCAATGTCATCATCGTCTTTGAAGTTGGGAGTCAATATATGACCAAGATACATAAACCTGTAGACTCTCTGCAAAGGTGTACCATAAAGTAATACAGGCGGTACTGCATCCGGATTTTTACCCCCAGCCTGAAACACCATGATCTCCGACTTCTTAGTGTTGTATGCCAAGCCATGAACTTTAGCATACGCCTCACATTGAGCAACTAATTTTCTCAAACCGCAGACTGACGCGCTCAGCAGCACCATGTCGTCCGCGTAACTGATATTATTGACGCAGGTACCGTCTATAACATCCGAGCCTGGTACTGCTGAGCTCGCTAATCAACTCGTTCACATAAAGGTTGAACAGCGTTGGTTAGCTCCATCCACCCTGCGTCACCACACACTCCAACCCGTAAGGACAGGAAAACGCCCCAGCCCATCGTACAATGTTGATCTGGTTTCCATACCAAAACTTTAAAATTTTAACAAGTACTGTGGACAAATTCACCCGCTCTAATTTACTCCACAACACATCATAGGAAACCAGATCAAATGTCCTTGACAAGTCCAGGAAGCAAGCATAAATAGGGTTCCCTTATAAAGCAGATGATAGTGGAAACGCCGGGAGGAGGACGACGATTTTGATTAGCGTTTTTCTGTCCTTTTTTTTTCATTTTTATCGGCTCCTTAGGGTCCTAGCGTGATGTTAAATAGTCTTTGTCACGAATAGTGCTATCAAATGCAACAAGATCTTTTTTAATCCGCTTGGTACTTCCCGAGATTAGCGCGTTCAAACAAATAAATAAACTTACTCTTCAGCTGAATTATTAGTATTAGTATATCTTTATTTAAAAGAGTGCTAAATGGGAGCGAAACACCTAAGCCACTGCGTTGGAAAAAAAAAACGAGCAGGAAGGTGCAAAATGCATTTAAAAACAAAACTGGGAAAAAATAAACTTCAACGAAGGGCGGCCCGCGTCGAAGTTTTTTTTTTTAAATTACATTTTTCTTCAATTCCGTAGGTACAGTTTAGCTATTAACAAGAATTAATGAAAACATAAAAAAAGGAAAAACTTAAAGCCAATTCTCGTACTTAAAAAAACGTTAAAATTTAAGTCGCAATCGCAACTCAGCGACAATCAATGTCAAAAACTTGTCAAAAATATAGGGATATTACGACTAGGTTTTATTGACTGCATTGACCAAACAACCGACCGCATTGGTCACAAGCGCTACTTCTGAGCATCAGGTCCTGGGTTCGATTCCCGGGTCAGAAAGAGTTATAAGGTTTTTCCAACTGGAAATTCTCAGTAGCAGCCAGGACTCCCGGTTGATGGCAATAAGGTCGTCCCCTATTACATGGGACTTAAACATAACTGGCGAAATGTGTCTGTGTACTACATCTTTGCCTAACCTTCCGCTGAAAACAGGCGTGATGATATGTCATGAGACTGAGATTAAAATACAGAAGTTTTGAAAAATACAGGAATTGCACCTGTGATTTGTGTTGGGATCTTATTGAGTGGACTGTATATTGTTTCTGGTTTTTGTAGGCGTCGATGGTGTGGAGTGTGGTGACTGCAAAGCAAACTCTCAATTTCTCAAAATAATATAATTGCAGATTGTAGGACAAACCACTCGCGTACGTTACTTTTACAAATTTTGATTGGCAACTCGAAATACAATGTTGCGATTATATATAAAATAATCACCTTTGTTGGTGTTGCCAACAATTTGTTTGAAATGGCCTCACAGTGGCCTCCAAAAGTTAGTTGACATTTTTCCACTTCAGCTGTGGTGCCACATTATGATTTACAATAAAAAAATAGTCTGGAGGGATTACTGGATCATTTTGTATGATAAGTCAAACGTAGCTGAATTTGTCAATAAATGTTCAAACATTTGGATCACTAGAATTTTAAATCATAATGTGGTGTATCACAGATGCAGTGGAAAAATGTCAACTATGTTTTGAGGTCACTGAAAATTGTCGAGTTCAGTGTATCAGAACCGAACAGTAACCGATAAGTCAAGTCGTGTCAAGAAAATCAATAAAGTATAAAACAGTTTTACGATAAAGCCAGGCGTCGCTCAATTTATCTAAAATCCGAAATTGGGCACGAAAACAATAAAAAAACAATTTGTCAAACGATGAAGACTCGACCTCCATTCCATGTTCTCACGAGCAAACTAGGACTTGGCAAGGCGCCAAATACATATATGAACGAGTGAAAATAAAGGATTATATGGAAAAATCAACATGTCGCCAAAACCGATTTTCAGATATATTAGTTCATCCTAACTAGTTCGTCCGTTACTAATGTACCTACCTACCTCACTGACCTACAATAATAAACAAGTACGCTAGACTAAATTTACTATTCGAAATGACAGTTGTCTTTTGTGCATATTGGTAAAAAACCTAAAAAAATGACTAATGTCCACAGTAGTAATCATGAGTTTTTATTTATATCAACATCATATTACAGGCACTAATCAAGACAATGGAAAGGTGTCTGTGATAGGAAGATCCTGAGTTACAATTCACCCGGCTCTCTTGGATAGGACAAAATAGGAATATTGTTTTTGTTTTTTTTTGAGAATTGACCTAAATCCGGTGTCAAATGTCAGGTAAACCCGAATCGTGTCGTGAAATACCATCATGAGGTTTTACAACAGAGGGGTAATTTTCGTAATTCTAAGAAGGTTCACAGTCTGATCTCAGTCTCTATATGTCAAAAATGTAGGGAATTTACCAACATTTTTGACAAGTTTTTGACATTGATTGTCGCTGAAACGAGATTGCGACTAGATTTTTATTGTTTTTAATTACGGTGTCGGCGCATCACATATGCGCGTGATTGACCGAAGGGAAGACCCTGGGCGTCGGCAGGCCCTCCACTCAGCTCACAGACGCGCTCCGCTACGGGCATTTCATTGTTTTACTTTCTAGTTGATGTTGTTAATTATGGCATTACATCTATTTAAATACAGTCCACCACTTCTTGTATAATAAAGTCCTGATTGAGCCCATTCTTATAGGAATTACCCTTCATATTGAAAGAAACAGCTTTCAGACACAGCAATAAACTGCGAAATAAACAGATCTGCGACAGCATTTAGCGAAACAAGCTCTTAATCAGAGATACAGCGACGTTGAACTAATACAGACTGGTTTTAATTAGTCCAAAGTTAGTCCGGAATAATTGGACGAGTTAATTCTGAACCATCTGTGGATGACCGGCCACTGTTACTAGTTCGCATACAGGAATTAAGCACAACGAGAGATGCAACTTGTTTTCTATCTTCGAAGCGTATTTGCTTTGTGTTTCGGACATTCTCTCAGTTTGGTTTTATGTTTCCGTTGTTGATCGGAATAGAAACGAAAAAAGATAAAAAAAAGAAAGAAACGATGTATGCACTGTGTGAACATTGATATAGTTAGAGAGGGGGTGACTACCGAGATGACGACTAATAGAGAAGTATGGAAAAAAAGACATGTTGCGACGACCGCAACTAAATTGGGATAAGGACAGAAGAAAGATGATGATCATGTTGGTCGGAATAGGTACCTATCTAATCTAATATCGCGACATATTCGCCAAAAATGTAAACAAATACGAGTTTATGGAAAAATAACTTTAATTCCTACACAATAAAGTTCAGTTTACGCTACAACTTCAAACATTTTCATAACTTTTTCAATAGTGCTAGTCACTCTGAAATCAACTTAATCGCCATTAAAATAAAGTTGATATTTGTTTAACTTGAAATAACGTCAATTTGAATATACCTACCTTACTATTCACCATTCTAAACTTACTACGCCAAATTAAAATATGAATAGACATACATCTTAGACATAGGTTCTCAATGTGGGCGATAACACCCCGACGTGGGCCGTGGGCGTTTAAGACATTCGGAAGGGCAGTATAAGACCCAAAGAAAATTATATATATGTCCTATTTTACGACTATATATTATTACACGTTTATATTTATATAATAGCGACAGATGGTAAGTAAGGCTCTAGAAAAAAATATATTCACACCGTGGCCGGTGGGCAAAATACGGCTGAGAACCTATGACTTAGATGCTTCGAAAATAATCGCTTTTGTTGAGGTATTAAGATAGTTAACAACATTAAAACTATTCACGACGTTTTGTTCTGTGTTGTCCATACCGCAAAACTTTTTTCATGTGTTTTTTATATTATTTGATTTTAAATAACACAATTTAGGTCAGAATAAAATAATCCAGAAACACAAAATAGTGTTTTCCACTCACAGAATGATTGTTATGAGTATTTGAGTGATGCACGTGAAAATAATTCATTACTTTGTGCTACAAGCGAAACAATATTAGCAGCGGGAAAGTCAATTAAAATCTGCAGTAACTAAGTCCAGCCGGTCTATTCTGTAAGAATCTCACCGTGAAAAGTTAGGTGAAGTCAGTTTAGAGGAAGCTGTCAATAGTGTCAATCCCTTAGCATTAATTGGAATGACAGCTCACTCCACGCTCACTTCACCTAAGTTTTCACGGTGAGATGGTTACACAATCGCACTGCTGTTTATTTGTTAATGAGAGTCTAGGAAATTCTAGTAACGATAAATATTTCTTCATTGGGTTTGGGGTTTTAATGTAGGAGTGAAATAATTTCTGAGTTTTACAGGCAGCACTAATAACTAAAAGTTGTTATGAGGTTGCGTTGTAAGTAATTACTGCATTCCTAGAACCATGCAATAAGGATTAGGGATGCTCTTAACGGGATGGGAAATTAAAATATTACGTATTTTGAATATGTTATTTCTCCATTTCGATATTATTAGCTGGGCAATTTCGAGTATCCTATAGATAGGTATATCTTGTGAAAGGATTAAATTGTAGAGGTTGGCATTTTCTCATACTTTAGTTACTAAGCAGTCCTCCTGAGTGATAAAACACACATAGTCCTCTAGACCGTATTTCGGCTTTGGCGGTCAATCTCAATGGAGAGTAGCCTTCGGTGCGGGAAATATTATAGTGCACGAGTGTGTGCAAAGTCACAGGTGCACTCTCTATACCCTCACCCTCATAGTTCGATGGGACGGCACGCAATTCGACACGACCGGAGGGGGGTCTACCCTTTATAACAGAACTTTTTTAGTCATAATATTATTTTGCATAACAGCGCATGACATAAACTTCATTTCGCGGAAAATCGTTTGGAAAACACTCATCTATATATATAAATATAAAATTCAAAGTCCTGACCGACTGACTGACTGACTGACTGATACATCAACGCACAGCCTAAACCGCTGGTCCTAGAGACATAAAATTTGGAGAGTGTGTTCTTAGTGAAGAGTAGGTATCCACTAAGAAAGGGTTTTCGAAATTCCACCCCTAAGTGGGTGAAATGGGGGGATTTTGTTTGAATGGAAAATCTTATTCCTTGAGTTAATAAACTTGAAACTTGGCACCAATACTAATCTAAGTAAATTATGAAGTTTGCCATTTTATGTTTTTCTAAACTACCCCCTAAAAAGGGATTGGGGGTTTCAAAGTTTGTATGGAAGAATTTTAGTGCGTGGTCCGATTATGTTGAAACTCACTAATTATACTTAGGATCGAAAGTAAAGAATAATGTGTGTTATGGGTTTTTCGAAAATTAACCCCTGACGGGGCAAAAAGGGGTAATTCGATTATTTGAGGGGAGGATTTGAACTTGAAACTGTATGATACATTTTCACACCCAAACCACTGAACTTCTGATTTGCCAAAGAAATAGATGGCATCCTGGGGAAGGATATAGTTTTTATCCTGGTATGTGTTCCCGTGAGATAATTTCCGACATCCACGCGGGTGAAGCCAAGGGCAGAACCTAGTTTATCATACATTTTCAAAACTCATAATTTTGTAAGTCAGAATCATCTTTAGGAATAAATGGCGAACCAGGCGAATACAGGACCCCACGAGACCAACGGAGCAGCCAAAAAAAGCTAAGAATCGCTCAGTAGCTCATTTACCTTTATACATCTATAAAATCAGCTACCTAAATCGTTGATACATATATTTCATAAAAACCAGTCATCATCAATTTGAAATCATTTCCTTGGGCTAAGTACGCACTGACAGGTGACTTGCTTAAGGCCAAGAGCCTAGTAACTTAACATCCTTCGATACACGCTAGGCGACTAACGAGGGTGTCAACCGCGCAGTGCGGCCGGTTCGCAACGGTGACTCGCTACGCTCTATGCACTAATCAAGCTACCTGTCGGTGCCATGCCAGGTGTACGTAGCCATAAACTTAGTTGCTTGGTCTGAACTTACCTTGGATGGTAAACACATTTTATACATCAAACACATATGGAGGTACTGCCTATATCCAAATGGTGTTTTTCTTGTTATACATCCAATCAAAGCCTAAAACTAACAATGGGCCAAGCTTAAAAAAACTAGTTTTTATTTTTTAAACAACGTTTCATATCGACACCTCTCTGGATTGGAAAAATATCACGTATCATAATATCCATGCGCACAGAGTTGTGGACTATCACCCTGTTTTATAATAAAAAAAAACCGGCCAACTACGTGTCGAAAGGGTTCCGTAGTTGGCATGAATTTATCCCAAGAACGAACTTAACTTTGTAGTTGAAAAAATGTTCTCCCATACATCGATCTACGCCACAGTCAACTCTCCAACTGCAAATGTAAGTTTGTAATCGCAAAAAAATATTTTTTATGTTATAAAACTACAAATTAACGATTTTCTGAACTTTTTCCTTTGCTGTGAGACTTTGCTACTTGTCAAATTTCATGATTCGTGATCAACTGGAAGATAGGTTTTGATTTATTTGCGAGTATCAAAATATGTCGCATTATTTTTTATTGCGTTGATTTAGAAGCTTGATTTTTTTTTGAAATTCCAAGGGTCCGTAGACTTACACGTATTTGATATTAATGTCAACTTTATACCCCCACGCGTTCCTGAGAAAAAGGGTTTTGACCGATTGACAGACAGACGGACAGCGAAGTGATCTGATAAGGGTTCCATTTTTTTCTTTTGATGTACGGAACCCTAAAAAAGATCTTTCATGTTTATTTATTTATTTATTTAAGGACAACCAACAAAGCATACACCATAATACATACATGCTAAAGATTCCATGTTTTTTTTTTTACATTTTAGTGTAGCCTTAATTAAAGGCTGCCACGGCATGCACTAAACATAGAAGGAAAAAATGCAGTAACAAAACAGATTTTACTTATAAGCTAGATAGATTGATTGTAACATAAATGCAGATACATGACACTTTCGACAAAATATCGAGAGCATCATGTATCTCATTTATTTTGTGATATTTAAGAAAAAACCAGTAAGCCTTCATTTGAAAGCTCACTAATTCTCATCCAACAAACTAACACTAAAACTGGTAATAGACTATACACAGCAAGTTTTCCACATCTTTATGGAAATGAAAAAGGCTAAAGAAACTAAAATACATTTTATTTTTATTTCACTTTTGTCATAATGCCCTATGCACGACAGACTTGAATCTACGCAAAGAGTAAGACATATCAATATCTACACTGGGTGAGCGTGGCAGGCGACTAAATTGAGCCTGCAATCTGTTAACGGTGGAAAAATGACCCAGATTTGTTTTAAAGCCCTTAGCGCGAAGCAACTGATATCTAGACAGGCGAGCAAGTTTGAAAGGCACATTTATATTAATTTGACTGAGTAACTGCGGACAATCAACGTGAGTGTTTAATATTTTGTAAAGGAAAAGATGATCTAGAATCATACGGCGATTTTCTAGACTCAAAAGTTTGAAATGATTCAAGCGAGAGTTGTAACTAGTTAGTTTTCTGATCATATTGCAGTGATATGACAAGTGCCAGAGAAATCTTTTCTGCACTGATTCCAATCGACGTTTATGTATTTCGTAGAATGGAGTCCAAACTATGCTGTAGTATTCTAAACCTGACCTTACTATTGAGTTAAAGATTGCAATTTTGGTTGAGGCGCATTTAAAATTTTTACTGTTACGCAGAATGAAACCCAACATTTTAAACCCTTTAGTAGTGATTTTATCGACGTGAATATTAAACCGGAGCTTATTGTCAATATAAACACCCAGAGAGAAAATGTGGGGAAATTAGAAGTATGTTTTGACAGATTGAGACTGAGATCAGACTGTGAACGTTCTTAAAATTACGAGAATTGCCCCTCTGACTGTGAACGTTCTTAAAATTACGAGAAATGCCCCTGTGATCTCAGTCTCAATCTGTCAAAAATACCTCTAAATTCCCCACATTTTGACAAGTTTTTGACATTTGTTTGTCGCCGAGATGAGACTGCGACTAGATTTTGAACGTTTTTATTTACGAGAATTGGCCTTCAGGTATTCTCCAAATGATTTTGAAACTGAGGCTAAATGGAGAATAATTTGACGTAAAATACGATACGAATATAATTTGGTCATCATTATGCAGCTGATTTCCAGTATTTTACATGGAGCGGCTGCCTATCTGACCGCCACAACCCATTTACTAGGTATACCTACACCTTGGTAAGACTGGTTGTCAGTTGACTACCCGTAATGACTGACACTGTTAAAGCCTGGAAAAACGGCGTAGCGTGCTTTCCGAGTCACGGCGGAGCATCGATATGCAATGGATGGTCACCCATCTAAGAACTGTCCGCGGCAAGCGTAGCTTAACCTTCAATGGACCCGTGTGGCTGTTATTATTTAGCTACGAGCTCCGAGGTTTTATAACTTGAACTCAAAGCATTTATTTCAAATTACAGGCACTTTTGAATTGTCAAGGGGTCGGGATTCAGAAAAGTTTAAGCTAGTTGCCCATTACAAACCGTCGTAGGTACTCTAAAGGTTGTCCGCCGAAGGCAACCTTATGTAGTGCAGGCCGGCTATAATTAAGCGCGAGTTCCATTCGAACATTCAAGCGACTTTAGAATAATGTGTCAAATATTTGATTAGGATTTGTGTTTAAAAAAAGTCAGTGCTAGTTTAGTCGGAAATTTGTAAAGATGTTCTGTCGATATAAACTTAAAGGAATCGTATCGCTGTTTGATTCCTCCCATATACCTCAGAAGGCTCGTCTAGTCCCTCACAGTACCTATGGAGAAGAACGGGCAAGATACTCCATGGTCACTCTTTTACATCATAAAATTGTTACAAAAAGATATAGACTCAAACCCTCTTATTACAAACCGAAATCTAACTTTAGTTTTAGCCTAAACCTTTCAGGCAGTATTTGATTTTCAAACTTATTTCGATTAAGGCAAAGTTCTTAATACTAAAATGACAACTTACCACCGAAATAAGCTGTCATTTTTGTATAAAAAACTGCATTTCTATAACAGTTTGGTTCTTAATTTAATAACTGGATCGGTGGTTCAAACCTGAAACAGTTGAATTGACAACCGTTAGGGAGATTAGGTACCAGGATACCAACAGTAGCGGTGAGTAGCGAGTTAGTCTGAACAGGAAGTTAGTAAGTAAATTGGATAGTCTCGGAATCGAATTAGCCACCAAAGTACGGTGCTAACTAGTTAACGGACGCTGATGACGTATGTCCGACAAGCCTATATGAATAAATAGTTTCGGACTTTTAATCCAATTAGGACACAATTTAGTTAGTGTTCTTACACGTGAATTGATGTTCACTCAAACTATCATTTGAAATTAAGTAAATATATTTTCTTTGAATTAATTATGCAGTTAAATTACTTTAGGTACTATCATTAATTAAATTATCAAGTAGGTTTTAATTGAAGTATCATACTTGACAAATCACAAAGTAATTATTATAGTTGAGTTGATTGATAAGCTGCTACAGTAAAATACTTAGATAACATCAAATCTTTTATATTTTTATTTTATCATGTTCAGATGTCGATGATCTGCAGACATGATGGGTATCGACCCATCACGTCTGCAGAGTTTCGCTAGCTAATTTTATTTGACCCCGTATATTTATGTGCTTTTCTAGTGTAATAAAATAACAACAAGGCCATAAGAGAATAAATACAACTACATATAAAAATTTAAAATTGAATAAGCAGCTTTAATGTCGCTACAAAAAGCTCACTTTACTGCTACCGGCTTTCACATAACCGCTCGGAAATTGTCCATAGAGAATATGCTCGATCTGTCAGCACAGTTGCGGCATTTATGACCGGTTGCACTAAACTGAATCCGATTTCCGAGCAATTGCTAGCCGGCACTGCACCGTCCCCATGCTTAGGGGCCATTTACAAATTATGTCACACGAATTTCATGATATTTGAGCCCGCGTATCCCTGGTATCGCGTTACATATTTTGCCATTTTAAATTAAACCTAGTACTATTGATAGAGTTGGTGATATTTTAAAGTTTTTCGTAAAGTTTTGAGTTTTAGTACCTTAGAAAATAGATGTGACGGCACGAAGCTTATGACTCGTCCTCTCGTCACACGATATCTTAATTTGTTGACATTCTCCCTCCCTTAAAGTGTGCCGTAATTTATGGATGGCCCCTTAATTCAACAACTTAAAGCCGAACAAACACGAGAACGAACTTCGGCTTCAGATAGAAAACCGACTTCATCCTGCCCGTTTGTCTAGCACCGTTAGTGGGTAGTTTGCGTAAATTTACCGATTAGTTTTGGTTTGAATTCAGCTCTGAATGCTGCTCCCGTCTTCTCGTTGTCAAAGTCTTGGTAATACAGTCAACAATTCTCCAAGCTTCGCATTTGCGGCTGTTGACTTCTGCACATAGTTATTTGTTATGACAGTTTGCAGTTGAAGTTCTAACCTGTATATTTACTTAGTCATAAGTTTTCATTATTGCATTTGGAGCTGTTAGAATTTGATTCTACAGCTGGCAGCGTAAGTATGAAGGCTCAGACAGGCGCGACGCGATGCTGGTAGAAAAATTTCAATGAAGTTTTCATAGTAATTGTTCTACTAGAGTCGCGTCACGCTGTCGCGTCACTACTGTCTGCGGTAGCCTTGATATCGTCCAGGTTTGTGACTAATATTGTGACAAATTCTAGAAAAAATTTAGCTATGAGTGAAAATCGGTTAGGTGTGAGTATGAAGGTTCCGAGCTTCAAAAAGGGATTTAACGTGATCATCATACGTCCCGTCTCAGTTTCATTTAAAGCAAATGAATTGCTTTAAATGAAACTGTCTCAGTTTCATTTAAAGCAATTCATTTGCTTTAAATGAAACTGAGACGGGACGTATAATCCTGTTTTGCTACGGCATGCCATAAACAGGACCGTCGTACGATACTGACAGTGCTTTCTAAAACAATTCTTGTATGTTATTGTTCGTTTCCTAGTTTTTTCATTTTGTAAAGAGCATCGTGTTTCTATTCCCTTTGCATGTACCCATTTGACGACACTTTCTATTAGATCCTATAGACAGACGGCGGGACTTTTGTGAAATATAGTAAGACATATGTTTTCCATTAAATACTGTTTAAAATAGCGTGAGAGTGTCGTGCAGTTTCTTGCCCGTTCTTCTCCATAGGAACTTTATTGGTACGTTTTGGAATGGGCGACTAGCTTCATCTTTCTGATTGAGCAATCCCTTGACAATTCAAAAACACCTTTATCAAATTGTTTTATTTAAAATAAATGCTTTGAGTATGAGCGTTCAACGTGACAAGTTAATTAAAAAAATGACTAGGTACCTAAACTGTATTCTACTTTCTACTTACGTTTTACTACGGTAGTTCTTAAATTTGCATTTAGCGTATAGGCACCTTGGTAAGAGGACTACATTTAATATTTATATACTTACACGAGTCAATATCTGCCTAGCCTTTCCCCAATACGTTGGAGTCAGCTTCCGGTCAAACCGGATGCACCTGAATACCAGTCATTTACATGGAGCGACTGCCTATCGAACCTACACAAGCCAGCTACTGGATAATAGACTTCGTCCGCATGAAATTTTTTGTTCCCCCGACCCACCCCATCGTATCGCAATGCCTGCCAGACCTATTACTTTGTTTTCGCTTAGCGTTGTTTCTGAGTTCTTTTTCTTTTTGATCGGCTCCTAAGGGCTCTAGTGTGATGTATGATAGTGTGTGATACCCAATAACTTTCCTCAGGAATTGAGCTAACAAAAGCATAAAGATTTTTTCAAATCCAAACTCTTCAGCTTTTTTATTAGTATAGAAAGAGATAGATACAAATATGAGAACCGTAGTATATCTCGAATTCATAAGTCATTTCGTATAAAATTCAGTTCATGCAAGTAATTCTCTTTGGTGCGCCGTCTTTATGCGTTTCTGCTCGGGCACATATGTAGGATACCAATTTTCTTAAAAGATTTCTTATATGAAAGCAGCTTTTCATGCTTGCTTTAATCTTTATTACAAGTGGATGTTTTGGGAATAAGGATGTTACAATCTTTTACTCCTCGTGTTGTTCGACATATAATTTTGAAATACATTCACCATTATTTATAAACGTTGCTTAAAGTTAAGAGACATTTAAAAACATGTATCTAAATGCCCATTGTAATTGAAATAAACTATAAAAAAAAAAAAAAATATTTAAACGTCGAAAATGTATGTAATAAACAGTCGCTAATCATTACTTAACGTTTATAAATACATAAAACCCTTCATTGCCTGGTTTTAATTTTCATTATTATGAAACTGGGTTGTACAGATTAGATAGGCAGTCGCTTCATGTTAAACACCGGTATTCAGTACATGATTCTGGCTGTTGAAATTTTTGTCGGTTATAAAAAGAATCTGCTGTTACTTATAAAAGTGCAATACCTATGCGGTCAAAATGGACAGCCAGCAATTTTTTTTTAATAACCTTCGAAAAATTTCAACTCGGTCCAGAATTATGTACTGAATCCATGGTAAAAGGTTGTCCGTCGATGTGGTTTCATCATGTATATACCTAAATAGGTTAGCAAGATATATTTTCACGAAAGTTATGTGAATATTATACTCACGTAACTTCTCTGACAAAACCGCTTTTCAAAGTGGGCTTTGTAAAACTGTTTTGCTAGAGAAGCAACAGGGATAGTAGCAACAGGGTAGCAACAGGGCAGCAACAGTTGATTTAGGTTCACTGTAGTAAAATACTCAATGTTGACCGCAAATTAATATGTAAAGACAACATCATCCACATAATTGCAAAATTAATTATATCACAAAATATTAAATTAAATTATTTATCTGTGGGTTACTTACTTACTACTAATTGTGTTTATTGTGTGTATGTACTATAGGATAGTTGTATTTTCGATTAAAAAATCTTTCGATTTTACTTTATATTTTTTCGATTTTTGAGAGACGATGATTTCGCGCGTTGTGCGACGGCCTCACTCTGTTTTCCCGACACAGTGGGAACAATGTGTACCGATAACATTGCTAGTTTGTGAGCCATGCGGGCAACAAATGACCGACAACAATAGATTCTCTATTGTGTTGCTGCATGGCGTTCGATGTGCGGCAAAGAGTTACATCACAAAATTTACATCTTGCAGAAGTGTAAATTGATATAATAATAATATAACATCACACCTGTAATCCCAAAGATTTAGGCAGTATACCTATCCTAAGTACACCAACATTTTGCCATGTAATAGGCGGTAATAACGGTATCCGCGTTGCCGATTTTTCGGCCAAACTAATTTAAAAAATGATATATATTTGTTCATGTTCGTTTTGCCATCGACTGTTTTTTTAAACGATTATTTTTTAACTAGATATTATTTGTAACGCCGTCGTGACTTATAACGCACGGCGCTCGCACTTTGTTCCACTAAAATAACGCAAGTTTCAAAACAACGGCATTTAAACGTCTATGTGACTAATGTAGTCCGACATATACACGGCTACCGTCACAATGTTTGCCAACAAGGACACCCTGATCACGACATTTAAGCGCTAAAAGGTCTTTGCTACAGTCATGGGCTCCACTATAGCTTCATACTGATTGACTAACTAATCGAACTACCGACCGGCTAAGTGTAGTGCTATGCTTTGAGTCTCCCTGAGGGATAGAATCCGGAATTGAGGTTATGCGGTAGAGAAACAAAGTTGTCGACATAGCTCACAGAATAAGCTAGCTTAAGAGGCAACAGCCGGCTATATTAGGCGTAGAACCGATGACCGTTGGGGTAGACATGTTCTTGAGTGGAGACCGCGAATCGGCAAACGTAAGGTAGAACGCCCTCAGGCTAGGCCAGGCGTCGATCTTTACAGGGTGACTGGTAGCAGCTGGATGAGAGTTGCCGAGAATCGAGCTGACGTGGCGTGCAATGGGAGAGGCCTATGTCAGCAGTACTAGAGCAATGACCACCTTAAGTTGTGAGATGAGCTACACGATTACCGTCAAATGCTTGCACTGTCTGGTCAGGTCCACTCAAATCTGTGTGTTTCTTTCCTCAAAAGACCATTTCAGACACTAATCTGCATGTCCATTTCACCTAGTCTTTTTTTTTGTTAGCTTATGCTGTCCCACTGGCAAAGGCCAAATCTTTCCAAGAACTCTTTTCCCGTTCCACCTTGAACCAGCCCTCGCGGCAGCATCTCTCCATCTATTTCTGGGCCGGCCTCAGCGGCGCCGTCCATCTTCAGGCATTATGTGCATACTTTTGCTTTTTTTTTAATAAGATGTATAAAAGTGATTCCGCTATATTATTTACAGAACTTACATATAGTCTGATCGTAGCGCACGCTGAGTCTAAAGTTCCAGTTGCCTAACTAAGTAACGAATAGACTGTATCAGCATAAACTTGAACGACTACTTAATTAAAGATATGAACTGATCATAAGAAACTCATATCAGCATCTTTGTATAAGAAACCACGTCTTCACGTAGGTACAGTCACGTGCATAAATACCTTACACTTTCGCAAAATTTATAAGCGATTTTCTCGCATAAATACGATCAAAACTTTGAGGAGAGACCTTTTTTTTTTTTTTTTTTCTGGGTGGGAAGTCATCAAATGACTCCTCCCGCTCTGGGCGGAGCAGAAGGGAGTGTCAGACTTTTACTGACTAAAACCCACCCGTGTTCCTTCAGTTGCCTGTGCCAGGGGCCACGGTATCTCTTTCGAACAACCCGCAGCCCCGGCGGCATCGGCCCTAGCGGACCCCGTCAGTTCGTGCTGACAGCTCTTTGAGGCGCGCGTGGAACACAACGCGCCGTCGACCCGGGCCTGGTCCTTACCGGGCGGCGAGCTGCCCATAGCTCGCCGCCCGCAAGCCCGCGCCTACGGTGGCCGGGAGTCGGCTGTTGACTCCCGTCCAGGGCGTCTCCTGCGGCGGCTAGGAGCGCGAGGGTGCAGCGATTGCCTCTCCCTCGCACGCTCCGCCTCCTCCTTCGCGAGCATAACTGCTTCGCAGAAGGAGGTGACGGCCTCCCATTCACTCTCGCTTCGGACCATGGCCTGTATGAGGGCCGGACGCGAGAGGTCGCCGCCGCCGATCGCCGCCAAGAGGACACGGCGGGGTCCCGCCCAAGCCGGGCAGACCTCCACCGTATGCTCCACCGTGTCCTCCGGGCGATCCCCACAGTGGTGACACCCTGGCGTTTCCTCCCGCTTTATCCTGAACAGGAACCTCCCGAAACAACCGTGTCCGGTGAGGACCTGCGTCAGGCGGAAGGTGAGGGCGCCGTGGCGCCTCTCTAGCCACTCCTCAAAGAGGGGACTTATCGCCGCAATTGTGGCGTGCCCAGCGCTGGGTTGCGACAATCGCACTCTCCATGCCGCCATGAGATCCCGCCGGAGCTCTGTCCGCTGTGCCGTGATTTCTCGCGGCAGCGGAGCAACGCCCCGGCGTTTTGCCTCCTCTCGCCACTCCCATATGTGGGCGAGGACTTTGGCCTCCAGATCTCATGGCGGCAATCCGGCAAGGAAACACCTTGAGGAGAGACCTTACTTCATGATTTTATGGTTTTGAAAATGCTATGTTCGTAACACCATAAAATTTGTATCAATAATTTAGGAGACAATCGCTTTTGAATCTTGCGTACATATTTATGCTCGTGACTGTAGTAGCTTGCTAGCAACTTACCGAAGATTGCTGATAGCTTGTGTATCACGGCAAGAGAACTAATACAAGTTGAAAACACACTCAACTGGCCTTACCAGTGGGGTAATTGCGCAACAAGCTAACAGTAGGAATGGCTTTCATTTTGACAGTTCAACCAAATTCATTGCGTTATGTACGTTGTTGAACAGACAATTTTTAAAAAATATATTAAGCTTAAATTAGCAATATCCTTCAAAATGATTCAGATTGTCAATAGAACGTTTAAATTATTGCACTTCCACTAAAATGGCAAAGGTGCATCAACCATAATAAAAAAATAGCCAAAAAACCTCGTTTAACAAAACTTTTCATAGGTAAAGACCTATTATGTCGCGGGCCGCACAAACTCTAGATGCGGGTCACAAGCTGCCCGCAGGCCGTGCTTTGGACGGCCCTGCTCTAAATTATGATGAAAACAGCATCTGTGTAGTCTCGAAGATCTAAGCGATCACACATACAGACACGAAAAGCGACTTAGTTTCATAATATGTAAAGATATAGATATGAGTAGGTACTATTCACTATGATTTATTATCAACTCTAAGGACATTTCATAAATGAACAGTATATAAATATATCTCCGTTTAATTAAGAATAGACAAGAGAGCACACGACAGTAAAGCTTACTCGAAAACAATAGAGAGCGCAACAATAAGCCGACCGAAGCTCTCAAATGAAGCTCAATTTAAGTGCTACCGACCTCCTACTTGAAACCATGTTTTATGCTTACCACGGGGGATAAATATATTTTTATTTATTTACTCAAAACAAAGGATAAAAACACAGGAGTAGGTACACGTTAAAAATACAGTTTTACAAAATAAGTACTATGTCTACAAACGTGTGGGTGTGCACTGATCTCCTAGCTAGGTTATGGAAACCTGTGTTAAGGAGAAGCAGACCGGTTCCTAAATTACGGCGGAGACCTTTGCCCAGCAGTGGGTCAATATTGACTTTTTTTGAGCTTGGAGTACGGGACGTCAATCTCAGCACTACTACACCAACAACGCAGTCAGAAAGAAAACACAGACCGTGTTCATGAAAACATTATTTATTCAAGTAAGTCGCGATCGTTTCGTGATTGCCGTCATTCACCGGTGTGTTGACTGTGCTCACAACAGCGGCCATTGAAAATTCAACGAGCACTAATTCGCACATTGAGCGACAAAATGTAAATATGACTGACGAAAATTCGGTTCGCTAGAGCTTATGTTTTTGGGGCCCCTCTCCTAATTCTGCAGGATTTATTAAACGTTTACTGCTGAATATAGACTCATTGCGTAGCTTTCGGCCTTAAGAAAGTTACAGATACCTAAAATAAACGGTTGCCGGATCTCAATAAATCCTACTTGTCCTACTGTCCTATCCTACTAATATTATAAACGTGAAAGTTTGGATGGATGGATGGATGTTTGTTACTCTTTCACGCAAAAACTACTAAACGGATTTGGATGAAATTTGGCACACAAATGGTTTATAACCAGGATTAATATGTTGGATCAATATGTTGGATCAATATGTTGGATCAATATGTTGGATCAATATGTTGGATCAATATGTTGGATCAATATGTTGGATGGTTTATTAGGTCAGCCCAATTCTGTGTGCGAGTGTTATTTTATTATTTTCCTATAAACTTTAATTACTTTTAAATGCACGTAGGTATAACAATAAAGATATTTATTCATGACTATACCTAGTACTAAACGAACATTTTCTGCTGGCTGCGAGCCGATTCTTCGAAACAAATATAATCCCGATATTCCCACGGGATCGAAACTTACCTATGCGGATGAAACCGCGGGGCGCAGCTAGTCTTTAACATAATTAAGTAGGTGAGAAACAAGGTTTTTTCTACCTAGTTTGACTATTATAGGGGGGAGGACGGCCATGGAGCGAGCTTGTTCGGTATAAGCCAACTAAACCTAGTGCATACACCGAACTCCATCGTCAGTCGAAAGTCTACGACGTCGGGGACAGAGCGATGTGCCTCAAGTGTAGTTGGGCTAGACATTTGGTTAGACGAGGAGATGGCTGACGGAGTAAAGCTGTGACCGCATAGTGGCCAAGGCCAAAAAACCAGGGCCATCCAAAAGCACGTTGGGTTGACGATTTCGTCAAAGTCTCGGGAAACACTTGGATGAGGGACGCACGGAACCGAGAAGTATGGCAGAAGAAAGGAGAGGCATACCCAGCAGTGGGTAATTCCAGGCCGAAATTATGATGACGAATTTCACAATTTTCTGATTATTACAGTATGTTTGACCTAACTATGTTTCCAAACTGAAGAATACGAAGACGTCGGGAGTTGCAGAAGTAATTTCAGTCAGAAAAATACAAAGTTTTAATCATTAAAGTTTTATCCAGTTCCGTTTCCTGACGACCTCCGGAGAAGGTTGATTTATATATCTGTGGTTCGAATGGCTTGAAATTTATTTAAATTTATCAGTGAGACTAGAATTATTCATTGCTGTAAGCACCACTAGCGATAGGCCATAAACTTGATCTGATAAAACTCAGGCTATCCGACCACGTCAGACTTTTTGTAGCACCGATAATCGGGACGATTTTTCCTCCGATTCTTATAACCGATTTTGTGACCGACTCAACGTACACTTCCGTTACTTTGTCTGTGGCACAACGTCCTTCCCTAGCAAGTGCATGCGGCCGACTGTCGGTGAGTAGTTTGCGTTAACGCATACATTTCCGAAAATTCCATTTTTCACCAATAATTGGATCGGTCGGGATGCACCGATTTTATTTCTGACCGACTCTTTGTAGGACGTGTGCGTTGCACTATTGCCATCAGTACGTTCTATTTTTCTCCTACAAAAATCGGTCACCGATTATCAGATGTGGGCGAGCAGCCTTAGTAACTTATTTCGTCGGTATATATCACGGTGACATAAGTAGACGCTCAATAATTCCATCAACAATTTCCTCGCCCTTATTCTTGAAAACGCGAAATGAGTAACCTGGGCACAAAAACTTTTTTCTATATCGGACCTATTACTCGCTCCTACAAAATGCCGCGAAAGGAACTTCTTTCTTAATTGTCTGTTACAAAAAATACAGGGATTACGCGCGCGCTTTCTCAACTACCCAATAGCTTATTCAACTTTATTTGATACAGAAATGGGTAGAAGGTTGGCTGGGCTTCCACTGTTCTGTACACAACCAACTGGGTTGTGTACAGAACAGTGGAAGCCCCGCCTACCCAGCCAACTGGGTAATACGATACCTTATATACGACTGTTAAAAATCCACGAATGAAAGCCGGGACCAACAGTTTAACGTGCTTTCCGAGGAACGGACGGGTCTTGGTATATAAAGATGGTCACCCATCCACGAACCAACCGCGGCAATCGTAGCTTAACCTGATCGATCGACCCTTGCGGCTGTTATTACTTAGCCACAAGCTCCTCGACACACAAAAACAAACTACAACACCCAAACAAGAACCGAAAAAAATAAAACACGGCACATAAAATAGGTATTACATAAATTGAAAGCACACGTAATAAATATGTCCAATTGAGTGCATATTCGACTGTGGCTATCTGTGATCTAATTAACTGAAATCCCATCAATGAACTTTCACATTTATCTGGCTTTGAGGCACATGGAAAACATTTTGTGGCATCCCTCCGTGTGGCAGACTCCTGGGACACAGAAGCCTCCTCTCTTCGAGAGGCAGTGGGCTGTAATCAACCACGCGGGCCCAGTGTGATGGTAGATGTCACATGTCTTCGTATTTTTGGTTCTAGGACATGCCAGTTTTTCGATTTCCTTCACTGTTTTGAGAGCAATGGTAAATAAATTATTTAGAAAAAGTAAAACGCCTGAATGCCTAGGTTCGAACCCACCTACAACTCCTAAGTCGGGGTCGTTAACACTGGGCCACAGCTGCTCAGATATTCAATTCATGCTCGATGAAAATATCTGAAAAACGCGTGAGCACAACATTTCAACTCAATCAAGCGTTAATAATCAGCCTATAATGTTCCCAACGCTGGGATGTCATCTCGGTGAGAGAAAGTGGGCCGTAATTCACCACGAGGGCCTAGTGCGGGTTGCACAGCAGTTAAATTGAATAAAACTGTTCTGAAAACGAATGTGCATACAGAATGTCAACAAAAAGTCTGATTTGCAATATGTTTTTCGAATATATTTGATAAAATCCAGTGTATGCTCACGTCAGTTCGAGCGTAGCATCGGCAAACGGAATTCAATTACTATATTTAAACTCTGAACTGCAATGTGAAAAGGCTGGATTTTTTGAAGAAACATTTCACCGTATTTTTCAGCAACCGGATTTTGTTTTGACTTTTTAAATGCCCAATAGTGGTTCCATTTTCTTATCGAATCATTTTATAAGCACTCTGCACAAAGCTTTTTCTTTGGTAGGGGAGGATATACCTACGTAACGAACGCACAAAGGTCAATATCCAGTGTCGGAAAGTTCGAAAGGCGAGTTTGTGACCGTACCGTATTGGTAGCTAGTTTGAAATTGTTTTATTTGAACATTTCATACATTGTCATAGATTGGCGATAGAAGTTGGAATTTCGTATTGCTTTTTCATAAGCAAATATATACAGTAGTATAGTATTTTTGGAAGCCAAACTAAAATTGATTAAACTTTAAAGCTATTTTAATAAACCTAGGTGCCATTTGGAGTTTATTTTTGTTGGGATATGTTTCCGTATATCCAACGTGACAACTGTCACGTGTTATCCACTTACTCGACTGAACCGGGGTGACGGATTACGGCCCACTCAATCACACGAAAGGAACATACTCAACTGGTTATATAATTCAATTCGAAGAATATTAAAAGTACAAAGTGCAATAGCCATAGTGCGCTTAAGAACTATTCATGCGTATATATTTTAGTATAAATTAGCCCACGCAAGCGGGAGTCGCTCCAGGACTCATAAAAGTAGTAATTCTCGTTTGAACTAAGAAAACCAAGTTTGATTTTCTAATTCGATCAAACATTTTGTCTGGCTTCTGTGGTTTGATCAGACTTAGATATTGAGTACTACCTAATATTTCCTGAGTCCTGGAGTGGAGACCGCGTATCGGCAAGCGTAGTGTGGAACGCCCCCCAGCTAGATGGACCGACGACCTTAAGAAGGTTGCTGGGCCGGACTGGATGCGGAGAACAGGGTATTGTGGCGCAGCCTAGAAGAGGCCTATGTCCAGTAGTGGACTGCGATAGACTGAGTTGATTGACCTAATATTTGTGATGAATTTAAAGGCACAGGGACATTTCAGGCTAGATAACAATGTGTAAAGATTAACAAGTAAATTGAAAAAACAACACGTGCTCAAAGTCGCCTGAAAACTGTATTGTGGGCTGTGACAGCATTCTACATAATATTACAATTTGAAGCGACAGGTTGTTTGGAAGTGACACGATTCTACTCGGAAATGACGCGGTAGGGATTATGTCGAAGGAATAAAATGAACGCGACGCCGATGCTTTTTTGTAACAGAACATTTTCGGTGCGGTTAACACCATTTTTGACAACAGGTATTATAGTTGTTTTGACAGTTATTTTACCTCTGACAGCAATCAGTGAGCGAACTTATAGCACAAAGGATAAAGATCACTGTGATGCAAACTCAGAAGTAAAATAACTCGGAATCGACTGTGAGCTTGTACAGATTATTGTAGAAGACCAAACGTCAATGTTCGTTATAGAAAGAAAAAAAAGTAAAATAGGTTCATTTGTCACAGAAACACGTGCATAAGAAAGATTACCCCTAATATGTTACTTAGGTGAAAACATTTTTACGATTGGATCATTAACTCCGGAGATTACCCCCCTACATACATACAAACAAACACAAATTTTATCTCTTTATAATATTAGTATAAAAAAAAAGAAATACCTACCATTAAAAAATATAAAAATTTTCATAATTACACTGTTTTAATCTTAAAATTCCCCTTTGAATTATAAAGCGAAAATTTCTGCAGCGGGAAAACGGAAAACTTTATTTTTCTTTTAGCTGCTTCAGTACTTCAGTCTTATAAAAGTTTTCCCTTTAACCTGTAGAGCGAGATTTTTACCAACAAATATTAATTAATGTGAAAGCTTGGGAGGCTAAATATTTTACTTTAAGGCGTATTATCGGTTGCAAATATTAAGGGCAATCACACAAACACTATGTCCTCGATTAAAACGTAAGTTACTTTTAATCCAGGTCATTAACTGCCTAGCCTATTCCCAACTATGTTGGGGTCGGCTTCCAGTCTAACCGGAGGCAGCTGAATACCAGTATTTTACATGGAGCGACTGCCTATCTGACCTCTCCAACCCAGTTACTAGGTAATACTGTAATAGGTAATAGGTAAGACTGGTTGTCAGACTTTCGGGCTTCTGACGAGTGTAACGACTGTCAAAGATCCATTGAAATTAAACAACTTAGGTGGCAAGTGAAAACGCGGGCAACTCGTACCTATACAATGTTTAGAATACAGCTCAAATGGATGCCTCCATTGCTTCGTGCAAAATCTAACTCAAACAGTTACACAAACATTGTAATGAAACTGAGAACACAATTAAATGCACTATAATTATATTAATGTTTAGTTTGTTGTTGTTGTACACAACTTCATGACAACGCTACAATGCAGGAATTTAACAGTACATTGTGGTTTAATTGTCTAAATATTTGGCGGTATAATGTTCGGGTAGGTTTACAAATAAAATACTTGACTTGCATTACATAATCTATTGTTTTATGCACTGTCTAAAATAAAGTTGTTTCATTTTTATTATTTGAAAGGTTAAATAAAACTTAATCAATTTCATTAAGGCCAAGGCTCTTATCAGCACTATCTCAACTGATAATCGATATCGACGTTGGTGCACGCTTGAGTAGAAGGCCCTTCGGGAAATAAAAATTGAATTTTGCATAGGCAATAAAACCGGCCAAGTGCGATTCAAATTCGCCCACGAAGAGTTCCGTACCACAAGGCAAAAAACGCCGAAAAAAACACTTTTCTTGGAGACCTACATTCATTGGCGACCCCCTATAATTTTTAACTTTTTTTAAATAATTTTTTGTTGGTTATAGTGACAATAGAATTACACACAGAAAATTTCATGAGATACATTCCGCTGAGAGACAGACGGACGGACGGACTTGCGGATAGACGAACGGACGGTTGGACGGACAGTGGAGGCTTAGTATTAGAGTCCCGTTGGCACGGAACCCTAAAAATGATACTGAAATAAAATGCACTCATTTATCTACCTGAATGCTCAGTAAACCATATTTAACGTACGTTTGAGGAAACGGTACTCCAAGTCTCCTCGATACGATAAACAGCGCTCCAGGTAGTTGGAAAGTTTCCGTTGTAAAAGTACCATCGACGAGTAGTCGAGACGTCCTTCAACTGTCTACAACATCTTCAAGAAACTTACAGCTTATATTTTTCTTTTATTTTGCATCATATAAGTAGGGTTACGTCCGCAAAGTGCAATAAAATGATTTCATTACTTTTGTTTTTTCTAAAGCTTTGCTAAAGATCTTCTAAGCTTCCTGGTCTTTATATTAGAAAAAATGAGCTGTATATATCGGATAGGGCAGAGGCTTCATACCGTGCAAGATCACCTACGTATTGCTGAATATCTCAGGACAGATTACATTAGAAAGAAGACAGAAAGAAAAGAAAACGCATTTTTTAGGTTCTTAACCCTGATTGCGAATGAAATTCTGAACTTTTTAAAACCATATCTGTGCGATGCTTGTACGTCTTCATTCTTTTTGTTCGGCTCTTAGAAGTCATAGCGTGAAGTCGTGGCGTGTTCAATAGCCTTCTAAAAGAATCAGCTATCAAAAGCAAAAAGATTTTTTCAAATCCAACCGGGACTTCCAGAGATTAGCGCGCTCAAACAAACAAACTCTTCACCTTTATTATTAGTATATATACATAGATTCCTATAGGGCACTGTAACTAAATCAAGCCTAATAAATATGGACAGTTCTCTATACACGAGTGACATGACATGCGCTAAAGCTAATCCGGCGCGCATAGTGTGTTCAGTGCCCTCGAGCCTGATTTGAATACGCCAGTCAAATAGCTGTCGTGTTATGCGTAACATGAGGGCAAGCGTTGCAATGTGCATATAATAATGCTATGTATCGGTTTCTGTTTTGTTCTGCAACTGCAAGGGTGATTAATACCATTTGGTTCCCATATATTACATTACGATACGTTCAGACATATCGTAATGTAATGTATCTATACCTACTGTCCCTACACTATTCGTCTCTTTTCCACCCTTTATATAAAACCTGAATGAAAAAAAAACATCGCAAACATTTCAGACGTTCAGAAAAGGCTTTGTGTTTTAAAATATTCAAGGACTTTACTAGAATTTCGAGAGGAGCTTATAGTGAAAGCAGACCTGTTGCTCGGTGCTTTAGGTAGGTAGATACTCGTTAATGTATTCAGATTAAATTAGTTCTGCGGCAAGAGCACTGAAAATGTATACCGAACATAGGTTATTCGGGGCGTTTAGTAGTGGGCCTTTTTTTTTTTTTTTTTTGATCGCTGAGAAATGCTTTATGCATTGCTTCATGCGGGACTCCCTGTCGCAATGACAGTATACCCACTAAAACTAAGCGGTGATCCCGCATCGCCGTGATGGGAGGGCCATGGGAAACCGGCTTAGCCTTTCCTCCACAGCCCGTTTATTAGTGGGCCTACTTTAACTGCATGAACATCATTTCAGACGAAAAAAGTTCACTGCTGGACCTAGGCTTCCCCCAAGCACCGCCATTTCAACCGGTTCTGTGCTTCTCTGGAGCCGTTGTGGCCCAGTGGTAACGTCCGCGACTTACGAGATATAGGTCGTAGGTTCGAACCCTGACAGGTGCTTTACTTTGTGTAAATTATTTCATCACCACTGTTCTCAAAACGGTGAAGGAACACATCGTGAGGAAACCGGTATGTCCTAGAACCAAAAATTCGAAGACATGTGACATCTACCAACCCTCACTGGGCCCGCGTGGTGGATTACAGCCCATCTCTCTCGCCGAGAGATGGCCTGAGTCCCAGCAGTGGGACATTATAGGCTAATTATGCTGTGCTTCTCGCATCCAGTGGATTCCTGCGGCCTTCACCAGGTCATCGGTTTACCTTGTGGGCGGCCTTCCAACGCTACGTCTTCCGGTACGCGGTCGCCTCTCCAGAATCTTTCGGCCCAACCGGCCACCTACCTTTAACTACCTGCCTCCTCTTTATAATTACGATTGCTTAGACTGGATGACCAAATCATTTTATAACTTGGGAAACATCGTCTGCTGATCCAGTTCCATTAGGGCAAGCGATTATTGCTAGCTAAGATCAAAGTAAATCATCTTCATCAACCTGGCCCTTCCTAACCATGTTAGGGTGGACTTCCTGCATCCCAGTATTTTGTATCCGACAGGAAGTTTTCAATTACTTACAAAATCAGGTACAAGTCAGGAGAGAAAATGTTTTCATGTTCATTTTGTAGTGCTTTTAAATTCATCATCTGCCTAGCGATTTCCCAACTATGTTGGGGTCGGCTTCCAGTCTAACCGGATGTATGCTGAATACCAGTATTTAACATGGAGTGACTATGCCTATTTGACCTCCACAGCCCAGTGGGTAATACGATACCCCTTGATAAGACTGGTTGTTAGACTTTCCGTCTTCTAACGACCCGTAAATCCACGAATGACATCCTCCAACAGCTTTACGTGCTTTCCGAGGCATGGAGGAGGTCTTGGTATGTAAAGATGGTCAGCCATCCACGGACCAACCGCGGCAAGCGTAGCTCAAACTCGTCGATTGACCCGTGCAGCTATTACTTAACCACAAGCCTATTGTTCTTAAATTTTTGGTTTTAATTGCATATCCTATCAATAACATTAATTAAATTCTACCTATACATAAATTAAATACTACCTATACATAAATCCTCTAACAGTACCAGTCATTAAATACCAGGTACTCGTAACTTTAAGCCGTTGTAGGTTGCATTTCTTTTCACATGAAATCATTATATTGAAGCTATGTTTAGAAAACTAATTCAATGAATCCTCTTACAAAACTAACAATGTTGGCAGGAAAATTGTGCTGTAAAACACAACATCAAAAGTCCTCGAGGTAAATTATAGATTGAACTTCCAAGTATTGACGTTAGAAAATGCTTTCAGGAAAACACTACCACGGTACTTATATTGTATTTGCGATTTAGTTTACAAACATGTAAACAAATTCGTGTTTTTGGAGAACCACCTTTAAAACCTACTCTTTAAATTCAGTATTTATAATGTTTTATCTCTAGGTATAGTCTTTTTATCTCACGAAGCGACGCGCGCATTACTTGTGGTAACCAAGTGTACAAACATGGTGTGAATGTGTGTGCGAAGACTAGTAGCAGCAACACATAACACACACATTCACAACGTGTTAGCACACTTTGTAACCACAAGTAAAGCACGCGTCCTTGTTCTCGACTTATGGTAGAAGAAGGAACCGTGAGATTTAGTTGCCGTGAGGTGTAGTTGTGTTGGAGTCCGACACAGCGCTCCTTTTTGTAGACATGGATTCATGAGGATTTCCCACGGAAAAAAAATTGTGAAATATTTGAAAATGATGTCCACCTCTACTCTGGCTATATTAAAATTGAAAAAAAAGTTGTTAGCAAGAAGACACATGTAAAAGATTTATAACAGCGATCTAAAAATACTACAGAAAATATAAGCTGCTACTTTTATCTGAAGTAACTTTGTTGTCTTCCTCTCTCCCTTGCTACTCCCCCCGGCCGGAAATGTGGGCGCCATTCTCAGGAAATGTTCAGTTTAAATGATTTACAACTAAAATAGAATAAGACTTTGCAAGTGCCTTTGACCTAGTTTTTAGTTCTTTACTAAATACATACATTTTGAGTGGGTATAACTCTTTATACCCACTCAAAATGTTTGGGCGATTCCATTTTATTTGTATGCAGTATTAGGACGAAAATAGAAGAATAATGTACTCGTAACACCGTGAAGTTGCGCCACGTCATGTACGCAACAACAAGCCCTATACTGATTGAGGTGCCTGTTGCACGGCATAATAATTAAAACGTTTGTTGAACATGGAATTCTGTGATATAGGAGACCATAATAACAAACATGGATTGCTTGAGTTTCACAGTATTGTGTTAGTTAGGAGCAGTGGCGTAGCTCATCCCAATGGGGGGCCCATTGGGATTTTATCAAAGGAAGGAGGATTGTATCAAAGGAAAGGGAAAGGAGGATGGTATCAAATTTATTTGGGGGCCCTTTTTACCCGTCTGTGAAGCTACAGAGGGTATTGTTTTTACAAAATAAAGAATATAGCATACTGACTTAGAAGGTGAGGGGCTCGTGGCTAAGTAATAACAGCCGCACGAGTCGATTAAAGGTTAAGCTACGCTTGCCGCGGTAGGTCCGTGGATGGGCGACCATCTTAACATATCGAGACCCCTCCGTGCCTCGGAAAGCACGTTAAGCCTTTGGTCCCGGCTGTCATTCGTGGATCTTTGACTGTCGTTACGGGTCGTCAGAAACCCGAAAGTCTGACACCCAGTATTACCAAGGGACATCGTATTACCCAGTAACTGGGTTGTAGCGGTCAGATAGCCAGTCGCTCCGGAGGTAAAATACTGGCATTCAGCTGCATCCGGTTAGATTGGAAGCCGAGACCCAATAACACTTTGCCCGACCCGGGATTCTAACCTAGGTCCTCATGCTCAGCAGTAGCGGTTGCGACCACTAGACCAATGAGGCAGACACAGTTTTCTTCTATATTTCTCTAGTAGTCGTCATCTCGGTATGCACCCCCTTTTTAAACATATTTGTGAACCAATTTACAGAAATAAATATCATTTATCAACAAGAATTTTAGGTTCTGGATATTATTTAAAAAAAAATTTGCTTATACACGTCACGTCGGGGGCCCCTTAAGCTCAGGAGTCCGTGTCGTCGATACGGCTGATACAGCGGTAGCTACGCCCCTGGTTAGGAGGCTTGTCAAGTGCATTGTTAAACAAATTATCCTTGATTGCAAGGGAGACAGTATGTACAGTCGGCACAGTTAATTAGTTTACATAGCGCATACATCGGTAACTGTCATTATTAATGTGTGGGTATACCTAATATACACACGTGGTTAAAGATAAAATAAACGGGTTCACAATGAAAGATTATGAGCCCCTAATTTAGTCTAATATAACAAGGTGTACGCGCCTGTGATAGCTACTTATGTAAGCTTAACGACGTGAGTTCGATTCTGACCGAGGAATTTTGTTTTGCTGCTTTTTGTTTTCTATTAAGGTAATTTTGTGGGAATAAAAATCACTCAAGCAAAAAAGAAGAAAGTTAATTAAATAAAACCAATAAAATCATTTTATTTTTTTATTATATAAACATTGGTATTGGTTGTAATGAGCGAGCTTATCGCTTGGGTCATTAGCAAATGATCCGTCTCGTTTCGTCCAATATGTTCCTACCTTACAGTGGTTGTTTTAAGGTTCAATTTGGTGTGGGCTGTATGTTAGCAAAAAAAACGTGTGTGGCCGATATTATGATTTAATGCAAACTGGTTTTAAACGTAAATATTCTTTAGCTGTTCATACTAGATGTTTGAATGAGTAAAACACTGTTGTTTATCAGTTATTTTGATCAAGACAAAGTTTTTTGTTGGTTAAGGATGGACGTAAATAGTTTGTCAAAGTAGGTAGATATATAAATTGAAACAAAGTAAAATTAGAGGTGAAGTGAATCAACATTGTTAGATAGTAAGAAATTATGACAAGTTCTAACCGCATAACAATAACATCACTTCACCAGACTTTCAATAATATTTAGTTGTTGTCTAAAATTATAAGGATTACGGCGTTATACCTAAATAATGATAAGGTTTGTATTTTTTCACATTCGCTTAAAAAATATGAATATTATTTGCATAAAAATAATGTTCATAGCAGTTTACACAAACCGTATTTAAAATAATTACCTATAATAATAGCTATTATTATAACAAATAAATATATACCTACCATATTTATATATTGTGTATATAATATACCTATTTATATACCTGCTATATTTATATACTCTGTATATAATATACTTATATATACACCTAATTAATATTACTTATATACAATATATGTATATGTGCATACAAGTTAAAATACTTATATGTTTTAAATATACACTGACATTAGTAAACATAATAATCTATTTTTATTAACGTTATTCGAAGGTTTTTCTTTAATCTGTCCAAAGGCCCGTGCCGTAGTGGGACAAAAATGCGCTAGACCAAATTAATTTTATAATAATCATCTTACAAAAAAAAAGTATAATGCATTTATGATAATATACCTATATTATAACTATGGTAGATATTGCACTTAAGATACATTCATTTACTCCTAGGTAAACATTGAAAGGTGAGGCGAGTTGGTTAAGTTGAAGTAGGTATACTATCAACGTAATATCAAACTGTTACGATATCATTAGGCGCCTTGCAATTTCACATATAGATACGTTTTGCTCACGCAGAACAACGATTTCTGTCTTTATTAACATTGATAAATATTGCATGGTTAGATCCCCAAAAATTAATCCGCAAACGAGTACGAGTAGCAATAAATAAACACAGTAATGCAATAATACTCGTAGACTGACAACTAAGAACGCTCATTTTTTATAAAATAGGGTGCTTGAAAACATTTTTTTTAAATTGTGGGTAGTTATTTTCTAAACAGTCAAAATAAAATGGCCTGAGAGTTCCGTGCCTATTTCAAACATTGCAAACTTCATTATATCTCATTCGGTAACATCAATGAATGATTACTATTGCCATACGCACACTACTAAACACAGAGCTCGCTCGTTTTATTTAGTGTTTGTGTGCATAACCATGACTTCACCCACACATATAGAATGTAAACCAATTAGATTGTTCCACTGTACGTATGTGTAGGATCCTTAATGAGCTATAACTTTAAAGTAGCCTGGCACCTACCCGACCTTTATGCAAAAAACAAAACTCTGTAGCTAAATATTATCTCCTAAAATTTATATAACTAGAACCAAATATTCTAAGACATGTGACATCTAACAACTTTCGTTTCAGCTTCAGAACTGTATCTCCTTCGCTTCATTGAGCGTTATTTTCACGAATTTACGAACAAGTCAAACTCTCACTCAGTTTTTAAATACCATGTTTCTAATTAAAAATATATATCATAATCTAACTATAATGTTCCCAATGCTGGGATACAGGCCATAATCCACCACGCGGGACCATTAGGGGTTGGTGGATGCTGTATGGCGTGACACTGAAAGGAAAACTTTATTCAAATATCGTGAAAATGCATATAAACAATGCGGAAAGTAACAATTGTACAATACCCTATAGCAACATGAACGAATACATTCACGCTTGTTTGGTGTTGCAGGTTGCACCATAATATTGTGATACTGAAATTATGTTTCCTCGTAATAAAAGTCGTCTTACTCTGGCTTTCAGATGTTTGTGTAAACAAGCACACTTCAATGCTGTATACTCATTAGTTAGTTCATGGTTACACTATGTGGTATGCAGTATGGTTAGTAACTAGTCAACAAGAGTTTGTAAATATTGTGATCCTTAAAGAAAAACTTCTTGTTGCTACACGCCTGATAAGGCGCTAACTATGAGGCTTAAGTTAAGTTAAAAGCCGCAAGTTATGAAAGATTTATTTATGTTTTGTTTGGGCCGGAGTTTTATGACATTTAGTGTGCAATAGTTCCAGGCATGTTTATATAATCACCTGGCCAGCTAGAGGCGCGCGCAGCGGAGGCGGGGCCGCGCGTGGGTCGGCCCGGCGCGGGAATTATTCCACAGTTCACTATCAATCTCAGTTCACGTGCATCTGTTATGGCGTGTCGATACTTACGTTGCGATTCATAACTTTTATTACTTTTCAATCAAACTTGTTCATCAGTTACAAGTCGATCTCCAATCAATTCGTGGCATTGTTTAACAGTGTTTGATCAACTTTTATTACTTTCTAAACAAACTTTTTATGAGAAGTCGAATTTCACAGTGCAATGGCTAAGCTATTTATAAGTTATTATCCTTTGATATTTATTATTCTTATAGTTTAGTAGTAGTTAGCGACTGTTACGTGGGGTTTCGGGTTCAACTCCCAAACCTAGTGAAGTGGTAATTTTTTTTTTTTGTGGTGATTGGATATAGATCTAGCTAGTTGCTTTCACGTGATTTGGTTTCCCAATTGTGGTTTTGCCAAATTATCTGGCATGCAGTTTAATTTTGTGAACAATTAAGCATTTTAAATCAAATCTTATCTCATGGTTTACGTTAACCACTGGGACTTAGTTTCTCAAATTAGTTTGGCGTATGAAGATTGGAATTGCATCATAATTTTCGTTCGCAGAACCCCGTACCACCGAATATGCGGAGCTGGGCGTGCCGCTGTCGGAGCGGTCGGCGGCCGACACGGAGGCGGCGCACGAGCTGCTGTCGCTGGCACACAGCCTGCCGCCGCTGCCGCCCGCACATGTCGTCACTGTGCTGGCGCCCGAGCCCGCGCCCCTTACGCCTCTCGCGCCCCTCGCGCCGCTGGTACCCGTCTATACCTACACGCTGCAGCCCACCAACATCTACATACTAGCTGAGGAACCGCCCGAGCCGGTGTACCACACCGTACAAACCGTCACGCCGCTACAGCCAGTCGAGTTCGTAGACACGCAGATCAGCTATGTCGAGTACCAGCCGGAGCCACCGCCGCCGCCCGCACCACAGCCCACCGAGTACCGGATAGAATACAAAGAGGTGATCCCTGAACCTGAACCGGAACCGGAACCGGTACTGCCCGAACCGTGCGAGTCGTTGCCTGTCGCCAAAGAAAAGCCCGCGAGATACGACTGTGGCCAGTGCGGCAAGCGATACGCGACCTCGTCGAACCTGTCGCGGCACAAGCAGACGCACCGCAGCCTGGACTCGGGGTCGGCCAAGCGCTGCGGCGAGTGCGGCAAGGTGTACGTGTCCATGCCGGCGCTGGCAATGCACGTGCTCACGCACCGCATGGGGCACGTGTGCGGCGTCTGCGGCAAGCAGTTTTCGCGCCCGTGGCTGCTGCGCGGCCATCTGCGCTCGCACACGGGCGAGAAGCCGTACAACTGTGCGTCGTGCGGCAAAGCGTTCGCCGACCGCTCCAACCTCCGCGCGCACCTGCAGACGCACTCGGCCGACAAGAAGTACGAGTGCACGCGCTGCGGCAAGTCGTTCGCGCTCAAGAGCTACCTCAACAAGCACCAGGAGGCGGCGTGCGTGCGCTCCGACGAGGAGGGGGATGAAGACGAGTGACGTGCGGCCGCGCGTATATTACAAACGATGCAACGAACTATTTCTCTATGAACTTCTTTACACCTTTGTATTACTGAAAAGAAGATATTTTAGGATACCTACTAGTTTCGACGGCGTTGAATGAATTAAAGCAATAAATATGTACCTAATCTCATTATGGCTCTTTCCATAATTCTAGAAGAAGATATAATTAATGCAAAGTGAAATTAAAATAAAACGTATTTTTTCAATTATTAGACGGAAACAATCGTGTCAATTTATGGCAAGAGCCTGCAATGTTACAGTAGGGTAATGTTTACATAGTAACGTTAAGTAAGTTAGCGTCGCGGGTGTGATGTGCGACTTTAGATGTAGTTACGGTGATACGTAGAGACTTAATGAAACCGTCGAGCTGTGGTACAAAGAGAGCAATAAAGTAACGAGTGTAGAGTGGCATAGGCGCACGACTAGCGTGCGGCGGTTAGCGTAGCATAGCGCGCCCCGGGAGGACCAAACTGTTGCTCGGGAGCCGGCGCCGCCAGCGTCCCGCGGCACGGGCGCACTCCGCGCCTCCTTGCAGGATGGACACAAGTGCCACATGAAAACAACCACTCAACGCTATCATTCCAAGTGACGCCGTCGATGTCCACCAGATTTACTAAGTGTTGTTATTTATATTCCTATTGATGTAATGTCTAAGTCTAACCAACTAGTCAACCTGTTCGGATTCATGATATATACTTAACTGTGAATATCGAATAAGTTACATTATCTATATATATAACTGAATTGATGTTATTCTTGAAAGAAGCTATGTTTAATAAAGATATATGTATTATATCGTTCTAAATAAAATATTTACCAGGTATTAGTTTTCATATGTTACTTGTTGACATTCCTTGCAACGTATCAAGCGCTGAGTATACCCTTGCCGCGGTGATCAAAGTATGAAACTACGGCCGTACAACCGATCTGATAGCTATTGCGATCTTTTACAAGGAACTAACTGTTATAGCTAGTGTTAATTCATGACCAAGTGATATACCTAATTGGACTGTAAGGATCTCTCTAAATACGTAATAGTGTTACGTGAAATATAAAAAAAGCTCGTTCATTTTGCTCATGCGTAGGTATATCATGCGTAGGTATATCTTTCGAGCTAAATTAAACACTGTTAGCATTTCCAATGAACGTCGACCGCAGATATCACAATGGTCGGTTGCTTATTAACAGTGAAGTTCAATGGAATCAAATCAGAGGGTGACAATGATCTGCGCTACAGATGACGCGTGATCTATCTCGTTACTGTTCGTCAGATGACCGACCACAATCGGTATGCTGACAACCGGGGTAATCGGGGTGCTGACAGCGTGTTGTTAGTTTGACTAACGATAGGGTAAAAAACCTTTTCACTACACTTGATTATTCACAACAGTCCGCGGTAACTTACTACAATATAATACTAAAAAGCTATCTAGGAAACAGCCAGCAAATTAAATCAATACACTTTATCACTCGAACTACGGATGCGGTAGTCATTGTTATGAACCTAATATTTAGTTCTATGGTTCGCTTTAAATTGTAAATACCGTAGGTTGTGGACACGCTACGGAAGGGAGCGGGCGCCTTCAACCTCAACCGGGCTTTACGTATCAAACACAAAAATTTTCAGAAAACGATGAATGAAACTTCGCAGCAATGTTCTGAGGGTATTGAATCGAGAACTCGGTAACAAAGGTGAACTCGGACAATAGTTATTACCCGCAGGAAATATGATGTTACTTTTACGGGAATTGTTATTTCTCATCGATATTAATAAAAGATAATAATTTTTCAGGAATATAAAATCATTTTTCAATAATCTGTATTTCCGTTACGACACGTGCCCGCTGCCATCGTGTTCCAATAATTTTATAATACCTATGTCTAATAATGTTTTTAATTTGTGAAAAAAGTAAGTTGGGTCTCTAAAAGCGGTCGCAAGACATGTGTTGAATAAAATATAATGGGAAAATGCTTCTCCCTGTGTGATCTAAAACAAAATCATAAAAATCGTACCTCATTCCCCTCATCTTTTACTTTACATTTCCCCCTTTTCATTTCCCCTCAGCTTATTAAGTTCGGTAAAAAACTAATTGCGTCTCATTAGTGATAGCTGAGCTCTTATCTACCTATATAATAAAAATGAAAAACTGTTCGTTGGTGAGCGCATCCCTTCCAATTGAACGGCTGGACCAATTTAGCAAATTTTTGTTAAATTTTTTGTAATAGTCTGCACCTGGTTCTTACGGAAAGAATAATTTCGAAAAGTTTCCCGGAAAATTCAAAAAAGTCGAGAACAAAATGAAAGTCATTTTATTCTATATATTTAAATTTTAACAGGGCAACGTTTGTCCGGTCAGCTAGTTCATAATAAAAGCAATTTTAAACATACACTAAATATTGTTTAGGTATCCCAATATATTTGGGGTCGGCACAACATGTCTATTTCATCCATAATTCTCTATTAGTCGTAATCTTGGCAGATACCCACTTTCTAACCATACCATCATTCACACAGTCTATCCATCGTTTCTTTGGTCATCCCCTACTCTTATAGCCATAGACAATCATACTCAAAACTTGTATGGCTTGTTTACATGTATTGACATTATAAGGGTTTGTGAAAACAGCGGTAAACAAAAAATAGGCTATTTTCCTAAAAAATTCTAATTAGTCCGTCAGTTAGATTATCAAAAAATATTGAACCAGTATTTTTTCTTTTGTTAATTATATAAAAAATGATGAAGATATCGCCCGTAAAAGTTCCACGTGACATCACTTGCCTGCGACATTTTTGCAAGCAAGTGACGACACTCCCAAATTTTGACGCACTTTATCTTTGTCATTTTTTGTTTGATTGACAAAATAAAAAATACATGCCCATTATTTTTCGATAATCTAACTGACGGACTTAATATAATTATTATTTTTTTACCCAGGCAACTACCCTATTCACGACACGACAAACAGTCGAAAATGAAATACTGCACGACACACAGCTTTACAACTCAGTTGCAAAGTGACGTACTTACGACCCACTTACTCTTCTCACAATTTCCAACCATCTTCTTAGTGGTAAGTGTTATTAGTTTGAGGATCGATAGGTTCGTTAAGACTCAGAATGATAAAGCAATGGATGTGTGTATTTGAGAAAAGAGATGTATTTTTATAGAGTTACATTTTTATTGTGAATATTTGATATTTCACGGCGTCTTTCGTTATAGTAGTATCTTTGTAATAAGCTTACGTGTAGGTTATTTATATGTAAGTTATAACACATTAATTTGTACAAGTTAAGTCTATTAAGTTTCAGTTGTTTTTTTTTATGAAGTTTCCGACAGCTCTCGTTAAAACATGTGATTAATTTACATGTTTATTACTTCTTTATGTAAGTTCGTTGTAAGTCATAATTATGTGTAATAAGTTATTACACATTAATCTGTACAGGTTTAACTTTGTGTAAATGTTCTGTCTTTGTTATTAAGTTACTTTCATGAAAAAAAAATCAGACTGAACATTTACCAGAGTTATACTTACTTAAAGATGTGTACTTAAGTTCGTTTTAAGTAATAATTTAATTGTTCGCTGAGTGTCTTTTGATAAGCAATTGAGTGAAAGCTGATACCGTGTTAAGTGTGTAATTTAAGGTTATAATAATAATGGATAATACCGAAAGAACATGAGGCAGTTTGATATTCACCAACATAATGTAAAATAAGTAATATCAATATCTTCCTGCTTCATGAGCTAGATATTCCGAAATTCAATTTAAAATATACAATAATATGACAAAAGTACGATAATTCAACGAAAAACTTGAGTAATTCAAAAATATATTCACGTTAAACAATTTTGATGGAAATTATAACACAAAATTATTATATGTTTGCTCAATATGTGTAAATGTAGAATTCATTGATTCTATTTTAGGCCTAAGTACTGTCGCAGAAAAAGAATAAAAACAATAAAAATAGTGTATGCGACAGTACCCTGTAGTATTTAAAACACTTCTTTAGATCACATTACGTAGTGATTGCACATTATAAAGATAGTTTTGCATAATTGTAACTACTCATCTTCAATCACTTATGTCAATTTCGGTCATTTTCGTCAATTTTGTAAAAAATAAACAACTATCATTTAATGGTACCTACGCTACACTCGTTCTTTCAGTAATAATCTGAACTTGGAAAGTCTTTGTTGATTTGAATTTGTAAAACATTGCAGCCGAACTCAGAAAAACAAAATATGTTAATTAGTACTCGTACCTATGTATAATCCATACGGAATCTAGTGCCATGAATAAAAATATAATAGACACGACAAAATAGCCTAACCATTTCTCTGGTTCATAAAAACCGTGATAAAGCTTGTTGTTCACTAAATTAATAAAAAAATAAAAAAACATACTGCTAGCTGTTCAGAATAAGACTGATAGAAGGAGCGTGAGGTTAAGTTGTTATAAGTAATTAATTATATTAAAATTGAGCATGATCAAAACAGGTCAGGTGATGTCTTCCAAATTTTTCTCACAGCGCTTAGGGGTTAATGCACCCTGAATAGCAATCTAATGCCAAAACATCGTCTTTAATTAAACATCACCGCTTTTACAAGCACCTACTCAATGTTAGCTGCACATTGTTAGCGATGAAGTGTTTGTAAATGATGTCGTTGGTGACTGTAGAATGTACAAATAGTAAGCGCTCTTGGCTGTCAGGCGAGCCAGTTTTAAAAATCCTGCAGTCCGGACTGACGAGCCAATAACGTTGCGTAGGGTGTAGGACGTGTCAAGCCGACGCAGCAGGTACGGGGAGCCTGTTAGCCCTGTATCATATGAATCATGTCGTGAGATGATATTCAAAAGTACACTGAACCGTATTTCGGATTAAACGCTTAATAAAGATTGAAAAGCTGTACCACCACCAATAAACGTTGCTGTTACCAAATAAATGCTTTGTACCAAACATGATCTAGTCATTAACTAAGAAACTATTTATTTGGTAAATTATTCTAAAGCTCGAAAAACTGTGAAATGTAAATGTTATGAGCCAGGGAAGCTACAAGTATGTTCATTTTATGGTAATTAGAGCCCTTGCAATTTTTATATGGCGTTGTCATTTAAAACTACTGTGAGGCCTAAGGTGCAAACGAGACAAACTGTTATTTAGGCTTAGAACACAATAAATAATAGTTTGCCATTTGTGCTTCAAATGTAGCTTTATAATATTAAAAATTAAAGTAATAAAGTATAATTGTGTTCTAAGCCTTATGCAACTTTTAATCCGTAATTTTACAAACGATAAACCGGAATATTTTAAATATTTTTATAGTTTGAAACAAACCTCTAATTTGTAGCGACTACGGCAGATTTACTATTACTATTTAAGGCTCGTTTAATCCTAGCAATAAGTAATCATAATTGTAATAATTATAAATTACATATTTTCTAATAGCTTAGTAAAAAAATACAAATATAAAACCGGAAAAGCAATACGATTCGTACAATTCTTAAATTAATCTGTAAGGCAAATTTTATACAATAAACTTTTTATCCAGTTATTGCGATAAATTTAGGAATATAATAAAAAAAAATGCATATTTACCATAATATAAACTATACAAGTTTAATTATAGACCTAAAACCTAAATGACTATTAACATTATTATTAACTATTAGGAAACTTCGATAGTTTTAGTTCACTATTACGTTTTATCTTATTAGAAGTAAACAGGAATAAACGCCAAACAATACAAATTATAATTAGCATGTACGTTGTTACGAATAAGTCCCATTTTGTCATAGTCTATTCAAAATATTTCATTTTGTAAGTCTTTCAGTGAGCTTCAAGCTAATCTAGACTGAAATTCAAAATAAACCTAAAGCAACAAAGCTGACAATCTCCTGCCTCCGCCTGCATAAGCATCGGCACTAAGCTTGCGGTCTAATTTATACGTTTTGTATGATTATTGATGGGTTTCTACGAACTTTCATCGAATTCTTTAATATGAAATATGAAACAACGGACCTTGATGAGAAAAATATAAAGTTAAGAAACGTTTGATTTCGTATTACATTTAAATGAACACCAAGCATATCATGTAAGACATTAATCTCAACGTTTTTAAGATTTTTGAATAATACTTCCTATGTGCTCACATACTATATTAATTCCAAAAAAAATCGAATACTGCCTGAGCTACCTTAGCAATTTTAATTAAAATGCAGCAGATAATATGTATTAAATCATAAGCATGCCCATCAAACTTAAAACGGCTAGCCCGCACACAATCTTTCATCACTCAACAACAAGGGACAAATTTTAAGTATGTAATTAAATTATGAAACATACATAATATGTAGTTGCTGATCAAACTAATGTTTAGCAAACGTTGCTATCAACAGTTAGTCTAAACAAAAAATGTCGAATAAAATTTTGTACTTAGTGTGCAAAATATTTTATGAAACATAGTGGGAGATATTCAATTGTTGGGACGAAAATAGTTGGCGCCAAGACCCCTTCTATTGGCACCGAGAGCTGTATTGTAGGGGCGCGGAGGGTCGCGAGCTGGATTTTCAAATCAAATACAAACAGAATACGTCCGGCGTCCGGCATCCGGCGAACGGTGTCCCCGACCGTTTGTATGTCTCAGATAGAAGGGCTTTACAATAAAACCCTTTAATTGGACAGTTTTTTTTTTAAAGTTTTTTACAATTACCGATTCGCTAGAGCTGCAAAAAATGTTGCTGTTGCTTCGTTCGATAAATTCTAGAAAAATTGTATTCTGATTTAAAATTAAGTTAATAATATATTGTGGCATGTGGGTATAAAATGGTTTATCAAAGACCCGTGTTTTCTGAGCTATCAATGAAATATCTGATAGGATGAATTCTGCAAGCGGATTATATCGGAATAAATTCCTTGTTTCTACATTCTCCACGTTCCACAATAGCGATTTTCCTTTGTGTGCTGAATAAGACGAGGGCTTATATTGGATATTGGGTTCACAATTTGAAATCTGAGAACTAGGATTTACAATGTGTAGTGGCATGACGTTGAATAGCGTTCTGTGGTTGTATTGTAACATTCAGTTCTTCTTCTTCCTGTGTTGTGCTCTGTTACCTAATGGCTTGGAAATGCGATCTGTTTCGGCGTGGGTAATATGAGCTGGTTTCTTGGGAAAAGTTGTGAGCGAACTGTTTCTGGTTTCAATAGTTTGAATAATTTTGTGGCTTCCTCACCCCACAAAGATGCTTTCGGGGTGGAATAAAAATTGTGATGATAGAGAGGTAGGTTTACATTTTCCAAATACTATTAACTCAGATTTTATATAAAATGATGTTCTACGATATATTTAAAATTTTATTTATTCAAATATAGCCAAACAGAATAGTAATTATACGAAGAAATATAAACTATTATATACAAACTTAAATACTCTCAATTATAAAATAATAGTATTTACTTTTCTGCCCTATTAATAACCTAGTATATACCGGCTGACTTTTTAACCCTCTGGACAAAAACAGGGTTTAAAAAAACCCGGTGTAGAAACCTATGGCTCAGAAATATTTTATAATAAAGGCTGTTTTAATATAATACTTTTTTTTTCACAGTAAATTAAATGAAAAATCTCTTCTTTATTTACATTCCATCCTTTGATTGGAGCCGGCCAACGGCTTAAATTGAAGGATTGAATGTCGCAACGAATTCATTGATAATTTCCGAGCGTAGAGAAAGGTACCGCCTTTAAGTTGAATATTATTTGTCGTACTGCGTTCACCTCTTGTGTTTTTGTTCAGACGGTAAAAAAAGTCAGTCAGTATATGTTGATTTCTATGTAGCCCTACAGACTTTTCATAAACGTAGCCGTTTCAGCGTTTTAAATAATATTCTTTGAAACTTTTACATGCTTCCTATTTATGATTAATCTTTCGACTGTCTGTAGATACCTAATCACAATATTCAACAAGTGTTCCAACTATTATCGTCATTAAACTTATTTTAATAATCCTTATTTAAAACTAATTAATCTGTAGGCAATCAAGCAAAATAGTACTTTACTAACTTTATAACATTTTAAAATATTAAACAAAAACTGATCTTTTTATTATGTAATAAATAAGTAACTTTAAAAGAATAAAGACTATAAATAATAGTAGGTATTTAAAAATATCCCCAAAAAAAAATATTAATGACGGAAAATTATATCCCACAAGACATTTTTCTTTAAAAATACAACGAATTAACAATATCTACACGTTTCATTATAAAATATCGTATTCATAAATAAATAAAATATACCTTAACACCGAGTAATTACGGCGAATTTAGATTACAACGACTGTTTAACATAAAATATGTGAAACATAAATAAAAAATTATAACCTTTATAGAAACAAAATACATAAAACAAAAAAGTAAATAAAAAAATGTAAGACTTGTGTAATGCATTATTCGGACGTTTAAAAATTTATTATAATTTCGAAAGGAAATCGTTATAAAAAACTATTTATTTCCAGAACTTTTGATATGTACAGAAGTCAATTTATATTTCAAAATATATGATTGTCAAATTAATAATTGTACGTCTTATTTCCGAAGCGTTGTCAATTTAATTATTAGTGTGCTCTATGGTGGCATGCAATTTAATTTAATAAATTGGTTATAATGTCCATTGCGTATTGAAAATGAAGCAATTAAATAATTATAATAAGTATGTAAAAGCAATGAAAGTAATATAATGAATGTACTTCTACAAGGTTTGTAAATTAGTTATCTTTTCCATTTGAATTTATGAGAACGTAACGGCGCTTATTATAATTAGAGGCCTATTTAAAACATTGTAAGTAGGTATTACGCCAAGTGGGTTTTTACGCAGTTTATGCAAATTTCAAACAGTGCAGATGTTCATATTTTTCAAGTTTTATACAAAAAAAGAGATGTGTTTTACGTTTACAATTTGCAACTAAGGCGTGGTTAATAATACAAGAAGTATTTTACTGAAAAAATGTCTATTTTCTTGCTGTTTCTACAATCTAATGTACTGTATCGATTTAAATTGTGATCAATGGTTAATTATTTATTTTTTCTTGCAATTTCTTGTAAAGTTAGGGATATTAATTGTAAAGTATATTCACTATCAACTTAAATTATCCGTATAAATCAATTGTAACACGGCAAATTGACGTAGGGTGTCAATTTTCTAGACAAATAATTTCCCTGACCGTACCTATATACCCAAGTGTTCTTCAAATGAGCCTACAGTAGTCCAGTGTCTGACATAGGTTAATTTGTTATGCAGTTTTTTTTTTTTAATTTTAACATTTTTCCTCTCATGGTTAAGTAGGGCTATTAAATGCCGTATGAGGAAAATGATCAGATTGGATAAGTCACATTATGACTTAAAAGGTGCAGAAGTTGGAACACACCCTATTACAAAATAAGGTTTTTCTTTAGGTCAGGTTTAAACCTTAGAACCAGTTATTTATTTTTTATCTTTATACAAAAATGACAGCTTAGTTCGGTGCTAAGTAGCCATTTTAGTATTAAGAACTTTGTCTAAATTGAAATAAAGTTTGAAATACATATACTAGCCCAAAGGTTTAGACTAGAGCTAAAGTTAGATGTTGTTTTGTAATAAACCGGACGGTGTTTCTTCGTGTTAAAACCTTACTTATTTTATGAATGGACGAAAATCGATTTGGGAAATCATCTTCATCAAAGTTTTAAACAATTTATACACAAAATGACTCGTGTTTTACAGAAATCGTCTCATAAAGCTCTGTCAGAGTGAAAACGAAATTTAAATAGCATACGTTTGTCATAAATCTCATGTGCTCACTAGCTCTGGGATGATCTTAACAGCGCCGAAACGAACTCTTACATAACGTATCTACTTAAAAAATATTAAATCCATTCAATCATTCACTGACAGGGCCGTAATCCACCACGCGGGCTCAGTACGGGGTGGCCCACTCCCTCTCACCGAGAGAGCAGTGGGAACGTTTTAGGCTGATTATGCTATTCACTGACAGACAATGCACAGCTTAAACCTACATAGGTCTGGAAGCATGAAATTTTGCAGAAGAGTCTTTATATTGAAGATGAACTCTAGGGAAGAATTTTTAAATTTATCCCGTAAGTTTGTCATTTTTGCAGATGAAAAATCCCATCGGGCACCTGTCTAGGTCACTAATAAACAACTAAAGTCTAATTTTCCAAATCGTGTTTTCGACTGTTTCAAGCATGTAACAACCATACCGGCCAAGTTCCTCATCAGTACCCCGTTCAGCCAATCACCAATCGTTTGATTTATATCACTATCATTATACTACGACGCTCCTAAGCACTACTGTACTTGTGTTACAATAACCTGTACCGTGTTATGGCAGTAACCATTACTTCTGCTTATAGCCGTAGGTTACAACTTAGCCTGTAATTCTATAAATATACTTGTAGTACCCTTAACTGCTGTTTTTTTTATTGTATGATACCTATGTAGCGTTCCCTAACCCCACACGTGTTGACTACATCCTAAAACCTAGTCACAAAATATACCTATGAATTAAAATACAAACCACGTTTAGCGAAGACAGTGGTCCTGGAGTTAACAAACTAACGGTCAATGAAACAGACAGAGAGATTTTGTAATTAATTTAAAAGTTTATGTATAAAGAAAGACATCTTATAAAATTCATTTCAAAGATTTTACTCTCGTGGTCAGCGACGTGACCATAGAAATAAAATAATTTAAAGTTGTTTGTTTCTACATTTTCCTCCCAGCCAACCAGTTCCCCTGCGAGTAGGTACTCGTGTGATCAACACGTGGTTAGGTCGCGAGTTGAACAGTGACTTCGACACGTGCTACACAGCCCACAGCGTAGGCAGCTACGCAGCAAAGTCAAAGTCAATGTCAAAGTCAAATCATTTATTTCAAATAGGCACATAAAAGGCACTTTTGAACGTCAAAAATTAAATTAAAATAAAATTGATTCTAGACGCCCCTTCCAAAAGGTAGTTTTCGTATGTAGTAGTATGGGCAAGAAACTCCAACGTCACTCTTTTAAAATGTTTTACAATATTTTGCATACATTAATTATATAATTATATGTGAAGACGATGCACCTAAAAATAAAATTACTATACCACAATAGGTAAAAGAATTAAAATGGATTAATGAAACCATGACATATAAATTAACTACGTGATAGATACATGGTGCTCAAATATTTACAAACATTCTAAAAGTAGACGATTTTCATAAATAAATAAAGAGTTATAAGTCCGGGTGTGACTTTAAGTAATTACAGAATGTAAATCAATGTCAAAAAAAAAATACAATTACATTAGCAACCAGTTTGATTTTGTCTAGACTCTAGAGATTGTCCTATGGAGCAGGACCAGCATATTTGACCATTCTTATCTTGGATATAATCCTCTAATTTGTAATATCCTTGCTTACAAAGTGTAATTTTAATATAAGTTTTAAATTTTCTTTAATTTAATTGCAATATTTCACAAGGAATTTTGTTGTAATATTTAACACAAGTACCCCATAAAAGATGTATGTACTTTAGATAATCTGAAAAAATCTAATTGATCTAATCTATCTTTATTTCTAGTAATAAAATTATGTCTATCACTTATTTTATTAAAAAGATGTTTATTTTTTCTTACATACATAATAGTTTAGTTCTGCTCACAGCGTAGCCAACTACGCAGCTCACAGCGTGGCTAACTACACAGCTTACAGCGTAGGCAGCTACGTACATCGCCGCGTAGGCCGCTACGTATCTCACAGCGTAGGCCGCTACGTAGTTCACAGCGTAGGCAGCTACGTAGTTCACCGGGTAGGCCGCTACGTAGCTCACAGCGTTGGTAGCTACGTAGTTCACCGCGTAGGCAGCTACGTAGCTCACATCGTAGGCAGCTACGTAGCTCACAGCGTAGGCAGCTACGTAGCTCACAGCGTAGGCAGCTATGCAGCTCACAGCTACGTAGTTCACATCGTAGCTAGCTATATAGCTCACTGCGTAGGCAGCTACACATCTCAAAGCGTAGGCAGCCTACAGCGCAGTAGATTACTTCGGTTTTTGTCGAGCCGAACATTTGACACCGAAACTGCGGCCGAAACCTGCTTTTTTGGCCGAAACCAAAACTTCGGTCGGACACTAAATCAAATGATACGTAACTACAAGTATACTTGATTAAAGGTCAAAACACGAGTTTATTAAATAGGCCAATAATGATTTTCCACAGTATTGAATACAGATAACATGTAACTGCATTGCCCGCTGGTACAAGTTCGGGTTATTGCCTGTACATTAATAACTTCCGCTCCGTTTCAATGGCAACAAGTTAATGGTTCGCGGAAAAGCTATTCTGTTTTCAACTAGTGATATCAGTTTTTAGCACAGTTTCTTACGTATAGTCGACTTAGTATTTGCTTCACCATCCTACAGTTCAACATCATAAAAGGACATGGTCGATTTGTATATGTGCAGTTAGCAATGACGCCGCGTGGTGCATTACGGTCCACTCCCTCTCATAAAGAGTGGAGGCCTGTGTCCCAGCAGTGGAATATAGGTTGATTACGTTTGTTGTTTGTGTGAAGTCATAATTTACTAGGGGTGTTTGTCAAAACTAGTAAAGCACACACGGAGTTGTGATACCTACTTTGCATGATGCTTTGTATCGTGATTTCAAACATGAGTTGGTAGTAGCGAACGCACGTCAGTGGTGACCAATCCAGTATAAGCTGACCTCGTATTCTATTACAACTCGACTACGCATGGCCAGCGCCACGTCAAAATGTTACCACAGACGTGCGGTCTAGTACAAATGCTGTCCGTCTTCTTTTGTATCCATCGAGGGAACTTTTATCACGAATATATAAGTCGCATCGTTTCATAAAAGGACACGAGAGAGCAGCACCGTCGCGACAAGCCATGTAATGCAGTTACTGCGACTGAAACCGGCTAGATGGCATCATTAAAATTTCGTTAGAAAAGTTGTACAGCATGATACAACCACGTCCTTAACGAACGCACGTGACTATTTCAACGCCCCGTTAAACATATCACACGATTTGATGCTGCTCCAAAGGTGTCAAAATACGACAAAAGCGGCGAAAATAGCTGTAATGAAAAGTCACAACGCCCATCCATTTGACAGCCAATATCCCGGAATCGAACTTCGGAACAAACGCGTAGGCAGACGTCAATAGTGTTAATTATTATTTATTAACGAACCCGATATTGCAACGTGGAAATGCGAACAAAAACGAATGAATGACGTAAAACTGGATTTCCTGTGTTAACTGACACTCAACAGACCTTTGTTTTATTCAGTATTCAGTACATTTATTTAGTCAGAAAATGTTTTGTTTCGAATAAATGTACTGTTTTTTTTTTAACATACAATGTTGTGTTAATAAAAAAAGTATTTGCCCTTTCATCCGAAAGTTGAATGTAGTTTATAGGCAAACATGCATTTTCAGGAAATTGGTTCGCGTTTGAGAATGGAAGTACATTTGAATGGTTTCTGCCGGATAGTTAGACTATTTTATATTTCGACATTCTAATGTTTAAATTGAGCCCACAGCGGGGTATTTGCGAAACACACTAATAGGAATGACTTAAATTTTGACAGATCAACAACATTCGTGGCATTATTTACGTCGTTGGACAGACAATTTTTTCGAACATATGACGCAATGGATTAGCAATATCCTTCAAAATGATTCAGACTGTCTTTCAGTCTGCCAGCCTTCGTAGTATCAATAGGATTAATGTATCAAATATTTCCATTTACTAAAATAATAAGATAAAAATTTTAATTACGAAAAAACTTTTTAATTTTAATATCTATTATGTTTAATCACTAATACCTAGGTAAGTCGTCTTGTTGTCATAATAATACCATTCTTGCCCGTGTCGGTAAGGAGTGCTCAATGTTTGTCAATTTTAAAAATTATGGTGAAAAAAACACATTCTCTCTCCTTAATCTTCATCCTTATTATTTATATAGTTATTTGCTCTTGTTCCGTGATTGTTATTGTAGATAAGTATGTATACACATATGTATTTATTGTATATGTAAATTATAAACAGACTACCTGCAGTATTGTCTCTCCTTTTCCCTTCAAATCTATCCAAAGGTTGTCTTTAAAAGATCGAATTTTATTGCTAAAAGCGACCTTGAACGAAATCATCTGAGAGCCGCCCATTGTATCAACCTATGTAATATTTCTGCATATCTTTAAGTTGTATGGTGTACAAAATAAAAAGTATTTCATCTAAACATACATACAAATAAATAAATAAAACTGAAGTGTATATTTATAATGTCAAAATAACAGCTGCTTACTAAATGCATATGAAAGTATATGGTCTATTACGGTACCAATAACAAAAACATAAAAGTTGTCTATCTATATTTGTGTTTGGTCCGGCTAAAACCCCAAAACGGCTGGACCGATTTTGATGTGATTTTCACTAGCAGATAGCTGATGTTAGAACTTATGCTACTTTTATTTTAGAAAAAGAACAATAAACCTCATATAACATCTATTGCGGGGCGGCTAAGCTCGGCCACATATGCTGTTAGAAAGATAAGACAATTAACAGATGAAGAAACCGCCCGTTTGGTCTATTTTAGTTACTTCCACAGTATTATGTCATATGGCATTTTACTGTGGGGTCGGGCTGCTGACATTAAATCCATTTTTATATTGCAAAAGAGAGCTGTCAGAGCCATTTATAATCTACGTCGCCGCGAATCTCTTAGGGAACTATTTAAAAGGGTTAACATTATGAAGGTACCATCCCAATTCATTTATGAAAATAAAGTATATAAGAAAAAATAAACATCTTTTTCATAAAATAAGTGATAGACATAATTTTAATACTAGAAATAAAGATAAATTAGATCAAACTTTTTTCAGATTATCTAAAGTATGTACATAAATAAATAAATAAAATAAATATTCCACACTAATAACTATCACACAACGCCATCTAGTCCCAAGCTAAGCAGAGCTTGTGTTATGGGTACTAGACAACTGATAAACATACTTATATATTTCTAAATACATAAATATTATAGATAAATTACACCCAGACACAGAACAAATGATCATTACACAAACATTTGTCCTGGGTGGGAATCGAACCCACGACGTCCGGCATAGCAGTCAGGGTCACTAACTACTAGACCAACAGGCCTGTCAATACATACACATACATAATTTATGGGGTACTATGTTAAATGTTACAACATAATTCCTTGTGAAATATTGCAATTAAATGAAAGAAAATTTAAAACTTATATTAAAATTACACTTTGTAAGCAAGGATATTACAAATTAGAGGATTATATCCAAGATAAGAATGGTCAAACATGCTGGTCCTGCTCCATAGGACAATCTCTAGAGTCTAGACAAAATCAAACTGGTTGCTAATGTAATTGTATTTTTTTTTTTTGACATTGATTTACATTCTGTAATTACTTAAAGTCACACCCGGACTTATAACTCTTTATTTATTTATGAAAATCGTCTACTTTTAGAATGTTTGTAAATATTTAAGCACCATGTATCTATCACATAGTTAATTTATATATCATGGTTTCATTAATCCATTTTAATTCTTTTACCTATTGTGGTATAGTAATTTTATTTTTAGGTGCATCGTCTTCACATATAATTATATAATTAATGTATGCAAAATATTGTAAAACATTTTAAAAGAGTAACGGTGGAGTTTCTTGCCCATTCTTATCCATACGAAAACTACCTTTTGAAAGGGGCGACTAGAATCAATTTAATTTTAATTTTATTTTTGACGATCAAAAGTGCCTTTTATGTGCCTATTTAAAATAAATTATTTGACTTTGACTTTGACAAGGCTCCGCGCAAAAAAAAATCGAATCTAATCTAACGAGCCTGTATCGTCCTACTTCAGGGCAAATGTCTCCCTCTCCTTTTCCAAACAATTCTGTCTATTGCGAGTATATGTAAAAAAAATACACACCATGAAATTTCCGACATCCACGCGGGCGCTGGCAGAATCTAGTTTGTAATAAAACTATTCCTTACTTAAAAATGACAACTCACTTGATCATCGTTATGTTTTTTTTGCTACGCCTCATTTTTCCGCGACGTGCATGTCATTACCATTCCTAAAGTAATTTCCGCCGTACAAATCAAAACATTGCATCGGACACGTGATCAATTAGAATCGAAATGGCAATTACGTAGCAAGCTAGTTATGAGTCGCTATCGATCGTCTGCAACGGGACTCGGAATACTTTAATCAATTAGGTTAGTTTAGGTAAATGAGATGCAAATGCATTACTATTAACGGACTGATGGATAGTTAGGTTGTAGAAAATCTTGGTCTTAATTCTGGGTGGTAATTATTATTCCCCGTAATCTTACCACGTGCAAACCACGTCAATGTCGTGTCTTGTAGAAATCCCTGTAACGACAAGGAATCGAAATGTCAACGGTACGGACAACATATATTTTGAAAGTTCATACCACGCCAACTTCGCGTTAATTTCGAGCGATGTCGTTCATTATGTCATAGAGAATACGTTAATAGCAGATTTCGTGAATAGCTAAGGAATTGACGTGGTTTCGAAGTAAGGAATTATTAAGTGATCCTCGTGCATTAGGGTCCTGTGGGTAAATAATGACGAATTCAATTCGATACTCTTTATGAGAAAGGCTGAATACACGAGATCACTCGCTGATGCTCACTGCTGAGTGATACATCGTCATTTGTTATGTTTGTATAGTCATTGGTTGAAGCATTCAAGTTATGAGCGTCTCCTAGTGATCTCATGTACACCGGCCTTTAGAAACAGAGTGAAAAAGTACGCAACAAGGTTTCGTCCTAGCTTGAGTGAAGAGTTGGACAATTACAGTGATTTTATGTCTTCTTTTCGGTACGTGCAAGATAGCTGCCCGTTCCAACAGATGAGGCCATATCAAAATAATGATAGGAAACAGAACATTTCGTATCATATTCAACGCCATTCATACTAAAGTATAATCAGCCTATACTGTTCCCACTGCTGGCACACAGAGTTCCTCTTTTCGAGAGGAAGTCGGCTGTAAGCTACCTCGCGGCTCCAGTGCGTGTTGGTAAATGTCACATGTCTTCGAATTTTTGGTTCTAGGACATACCGGTTTCCTCACAATGTTTTCCTTCACCGTTTTGAGAGCGGTGGTGATGAAATTATTTACATAAAGTAATGCGCTTGCCCACGATACACAACTCGAAAGTCGGGGCCGTTACGACTAGACTACCAATATTTAATTTATACAATATTCTTTTTAAATTTCCCCAAATCCACTTGCCTGAACACCCACACTCAAAATGAATACTCGTCGACCGCTACCAATCGGGAATACAGGGTATGCAATTAAATAACTCCGTTTATTTACCATAAATTATTAGCATAAATTATTACTCATGATACAAAATATCACTATTACATTAATTGTACGAAATCGGATTACAGGCTGCATAATATATTTCAAGTGGGCGGTTCTGAAAGCGTTCGGTTCTCTGCACAGAACAGTTAAATAGCATTAGATTTAAATTACCTAATGTTAGAAGTAGCGAATGTGACATCGTATTGAATGGCCAAAAATTAGAATTTGTTAATCAGACAGTTTTCCTAGGAATCACGCTAGACGAGAAATTACAATGGGGACCTCATATAACATCTATTGCGGGGCGGCTAAGCTCGGCCGCATATGCTGTTAGAAAGATAAGACAGTTAACAGACGAAGAAACCGCGCGCTTGGTCTATTTTAGTTACTTCCACAGTATTATGTCATATGGCATTTTACTGTGGGGTCGGGCTGCTGACATTGAATCCATTTTTATTTTGCAAAAGAGAGCTGTCAGAGCCATTTACAATCTACGTCGCCGCGAATCTCTTAGGGAACTATTTAAAAGGATTAATATTATGACGGTACCTTGCCAATTCATTTATGAAAATATTATGTATGTAAGAAAAAATCGACATCTTTTTAATAAAATAAGTGATAGACATAATTTTAATACTAGAAATAAAGATAAATTAGATCAACCTTTTTTCAGATTATCTAAAGTTCATACATCTTTTATGGGGTACTGTGTTAAATGTTACAACAAAATACCTTGTGAAATATTGCAATTAAATGAAAGAAAATTTAAAACTTATATTAAAATTACACTTTGTAAGCAAGGATATTACAAATTAGAGGATTATATCCAAGATAAGAATGCTTGGAAACATGCTGGTCTTGCTCCATAGGACAATCTCTAGACTCTAGACAAAATCAAACTGGTTGCTAATGTAATTGTATAATTTATTCTTTTTTTTTTTTTTTTTGACATTGATTTACATTCTGTAATTACTTGGGGTCACACCCGGACTTATTACTCCTTATTTATTTATGAAAATCGTCTACGTTTGGAATGTTTGTGAATATGTGAGCACCATGTATCTATCACATAGTTGATCTATATGTCATGGTTACATTTATCCATTTTAATTCTTTTACCTATTGTGGTATAGTAAGTTTATTTTTGGGTGCATCGTCTTCACATATAATTATATAAATAATGTATGCAATATATTGTAAAACATTTTAAAAGAATAACGGTGGAGTTTCTTGCCCATTCTTCTCCATACGAAAACTACCTTTTGGAAGGGGCGACTAGAATCAATTTTATTCTAATTTTATTTTTGACGTTCAAAAGTGCCTTTTATGTGCCTATTTGAAATAAATGATTTGACTTTGACTTGACTTTGACTTTGAAATATCAGAGCGGCAAGTTTTTGACATTTGTTTGTCGCCGAGATGAGACTGCGACTAGATTTTGATCATTTTAAATTACGAGAATTAGCCTTCTGTTCTGTGGTCTCTGAATGAAATTTCTCTGAATGCTTGCAACTGGGCTGAGCTGGAAGCTCCGTATTATGGCCTCGCGACTTGCGTGGCTGTACGAGTATACAGGTGAAGTTGATTAAGTGCGACAAACTAACTTATACGGCATGGTTGGAATCTCATTAGATGCCTATTTCAAATTGTCATACGTCCTTTGGTTTTGGAAGGAAGTTCCTTATCGCATGTTATACTCTGCACACTTAGTGAATGACAGCCAGGCCGCAAAAAGTATGTTTCTTTTTTTTTCATTAAATTAGCTAAGTACTCTCAAACGTTGTTAATTTATTTCATTGCGCCTGTTATTTAATACATAATATACAGAGAAAGGAACTCTGTTCTAACCGAGTGTCCCGCGACACCCTCGGCTTTTTTATTTTTACGCAAAGTCGACACAGTGGCAGCAATTTTTTTTGCGAAGAGCAATATTTTTCATACGTTTTGGTTAGATACAAACGGGATTTGCAGTTCGTTACGTCGGTGTGCAAGGTACGAAACGCGTTCTCTGAATCCCATGATCATACATACTATGTAGATATATGTACAAGTATCGTAGCGCAGGTCGACTACAGGTTACATATACGAGTATATCGATGTTCTTAATACCAGCATTTCAAAATTAAAAAGGACCCTTTGTGTTTTCTTTTTTGATCACGTGAACTAATTGATAACAATATACGCTGTTCTAAACACATTTTTACTTTTGATATATATATATTTTTACTTAAAACACTGTCTTCCTTCTCAATTATTTTTTTTGTTTTATGCTCTCGTCTATCTGTGAAAACTTGTAATTGGCCTTATTTTCGTTACTCTCAATCGTACAAAAGTGTTTAGCTGGAAGTTTCCCAAACTCTGTAAAATAAAATAGATAAATAAATATTACATCTCCAATATACATTTGTATAAGTCCGAGAGCAATGGTGGCCCAGTGGTATCCGGCATGTTTATCGGCCTTAATAGTTGTAGGTCGTAAGTTCGAACCCAGGCTAGCACTTTAATTTGTGTACTTAACTTCATCACCACTGCTCTCAAAACGATGAAGGAAAATATCTTGAGGAAACCGGCAAGTCCAAGAACCAAAAAATTCTATAACTTGTGACATCCTCCGACCCGTACTGAGCCCGCGTCGTAGGGAATATTATCATTCTATAACTTGTGACATCCTCCGACCCGCACTGAGCCCGCGTCGTAGGGAATATTATCATTCTATAACTTGTGACATCCTCCGACCCGCACTGAGCCCGCGTCGTAGGGAATATTATCATTCCCATTCCCTCTTACAAAGAGCAGGCCTGTGTCCCAACAGTGGGAAAATAATAGGCTGATTATACTTATGCTATAAGTCCAGCACAATAGTTTAAAATAAAGACCTAGTCGCTTTAATAAAAGGCTTTGTCAAGCGCTGAATTAGGTCGCGCTTTAAGCGCGGCAAGCGGTGCATTGTACTCGATTGAATAGATTGTTAATCTATCTTGTCAATAAATTAACGTATCTTTAACAAATTATTTCCCCATGAGTCCTATCCTATAAAGAAATATCTTATATAAAGTGGCTGTTACAGCAATTTTTCTCTTCTAAAAGATCATTTAAAAAAAAGCAAAGAACCCCACCAAGCCCTCAGACCTTCTGGAAGGGGCGACTAGAATCAATTCTATTTTTTCTAAATTTTGACGTTCAAAAGTGCCTTTTATGTGGCTATTTACGGTTTAAAAATTCTTTATTTCTCAAAAATTACAAACGCTTACGATGAGAAACAAGATATAAAACAAAACAAACAATTTAAGGTACAGATGCGCATAGACGGTATTCTTAAAAGAGAAACAAAATTACATTTCTGTATTGGTAGGTAATTTCAATTAACTTTGTCATTGGGCGACAGTTTTTGAGCAGATAAAAGGGATGGTTTACATGGAGTGGGTACGATAATAATGTTGGAATCGGACAGATTTACTTTTTTGTGATGCCTTTGAAAATATGTCGTTTTAATAACTTTTTGAATAAAGATATTGACTTCGTGTATTTTATATGCTTAGATAAAGTGTTGTAGATCTGTCCTCCTTGATACAATATTAAAATAAATGATTTGACTTTGACTTTAAAAATTTTGATGGTAGATTAAAGAACATTTAGCATATTACACCATCATTATTTTTCTTTTGCAATCATAATGTAACAGGCTTTTATTTATTTCTTATCAGGTTTAAATTATTTTTTAACTTTTTAGTTCTTTTTATTAACAAGTAATAAAATATTGCTTTTTTAAAGTTTTTTTTTTTTTCTTTTAATTTTATTTTTAAATTTTTGGTATTTTTCATGCGAGATACGGCGTAGTTCGTAGCGCGAAGGAGTGTTTTTCCGTTATATGCGTTTACTGCACTTAAGCTACCTGTACCTACATCATCAAACCCTGGTTACCATCTAGCACCAAAGTACTCGTCAAGACGAATCAAACGAACCCAAACTCGAAGGGGTTGTGTCGTTTAATTATCGAGTTCCCATGGCTATCTTCCAGCTCCATCATCAGACCCTGGTTACCATCTAGCACCAAAGTACCTACTCATCAAGACAAATCCTATGAGTCCAAACTCGATAGGGTTGTGTCGTTTAATTACCGAGTTCCTATGGCCATCTTCCAGCTCCATCATCAGACCCTGGTTACCATCTAGTACCAAAGTTCTCGTCAAGACGGATCAAACGAGTCCAAACTCGATGGGGTTGTGTCGTTTAACTACCGAGTTCCTATGGCCACCTTCCGGTTCCATCATCAGATCAGCTCCAAGTCATAATAATTTTGCATTATCATCCGATTTACACATGCATGCAAAATTTCAGCTCAATCACTTAAAGATATTTGCTTCAAAATTGAGTAGCAAGAGTCAGAGCAAGTTAAATAAAAGCTTGTAAAAAAGCAATCGCTTGTCGTATATTTAAAAAAATCAGTGTTAGTCCACAAAATTTTACCCAGTCTCATGTCTTTTACAAGTAAACTTCCTATGTTTTTATTTACTTATTGAACTTTCTCGTATCAGATGGGCGCTACGGTGCGGTGTGGCGGCGGGACTCGGATAAATGTGAGTAAGAATTCTGAATAAAGCTCAAGTGTTTAATTACCAGGCCTTGTAAAGAATGCTTTTCCAGATTAAAACAAAAGTAATTTGAAAGCTTCATTACAGACCAGCAAAAAACACGGTAATGTGTGTAAAAATAACAAAGTAAAAAAAAATAATGCGTCTTTGTAGTCGGGTTAAAAGGATGTTTGTCTGCTTTTTTTTAACAGTGATTTTCGTAAATGGTGAATGAACGGATTGTGTTTGTATTCAACATGTTTATCGGCCACTGTTACGAAGTGTTTTATAAATATACTTTTAAAGTATTTGTGTATTCTTACATTTTATAAAGCGAAACATCTCTCTGTCTGTGTGTGCGTTAATGCATTTTTATATTGGAAACTACGTATACGTTTGACGAGTCTTTTTGCTAGTCGTGTAATTTGGCTGCAGAGCCTACCTCATCAAAAAAACATATGCTTGGAATTTAATGGCGGGTTTTTTTCGACGTCAAACTATATTTTAGAATCATTCGAAGTTAGAGTAAAAACGTACTCGGGCAAAAGTTATTACATAATAACTTACCCTCTCACTATCATACAAATTGAACAGATCACCAATGTTCTTAATTCCGGTTCGAGGACAATCGGCCTGCAGCCACAAAAATACATGCATATAAATGATCAAGGTGACATTAATTAGATTTTAAACTGAAACTAGTCAATCTGGTATCCATGACCCACATAATTACGGCACGGTTGGCGCAGTGGTTAAGCGATTGACTGCTGCGCTGCGTGTCGCTGGTTCGATTCCCGCACGGAACAAATATTTGTATGGCCTACAAGTAGTTGTTCCGGGTCTGGCTGTTTATGTATATGAGTTTAAATGTTTGTAAACGCACCCACGATACAGGAGAAATTCCTAGTGTGGGGCAAAGCTTAAAAAAAAAAAAATGTATTACTGAAATAACATCGCGCCTGTTGTCACCGAAGGGTTCGGCAGAGATGTCATACATAGTACGGCCACATTTGAAGCCTATAGTTGGGCTGCTACTTTAGTAATTCACGATAGAAAATCCCTATAATTCTGGCCGACCTGAGAATCGAACCCCGGACATCATGCTCCGCAGTAGCGCTTGTGACACCTGGACCAACGAACATGAAAATATATTCATTTAGGCTCGAACCGAACGAAAATAGACGCTTTTTTTTCAGTCAGATTTTTTACAGGCGGTGGTTTTTATGAATTGAAAACTAAGAGCTTAAAATAATCTCTCATCATTTTTTATTTTAAAAATATGTTATGATTTTTTTTTACCACCTATCTAGAATATTTATTTAAAATATCTATTTATATTTCTTTTACTTTATAAGTATCTGTCTGTAATCCAACCAATAAGTAGGAGGAATTTATAAGTACTAAAGGAACACTACATAAGCACAAACTCCAAAAAAGAAAGTGTTTATTCATAATATGTAGGTTGTTACCTAGTTTTTATTCCAGAAAGTTAACCCTGTTGTTACCACACTCAACGCGGGAGTGTTATAAATAGCGAGTGGAATTTTAATGCAGTAGATGTCGTACGGGCTGAACGCTGCATTTTATGATCTTTTTGAGCTATCGACATTGTACATCCTGGCCCGGATAGCTTCAGGTTTTTACTTGGAAAATCAAGATGGCCGTCCTTTATATTATCACTAGCTTTTACCCGCGGCTTTGCCTGTATGGAGGTCGGACATCATCCTACGGTAAAGTGCTATTGGGGTCAAAAGTATCCTATGTCCTAGCCCAGGTCTTGATCTATCCGTGTGCCAAATTCAGCCATTGAAGCGTGAAAAAAACAGACAGACATACAGAGCTATGTGTTGATTTTCAGAGTGATCATATCACATTGTATAAAGAAGATCTAGATCAAACATTGATTCAAAAAAAAAAATTCACAAAATTAATTTGGATGCATATTTTGTTCGAAGACAGCAATAAATACCTCATTCATCATGCAAATATGAAATGAATATTAAATTAAGAGCCCAACTATTAATTAAAAGCAATGTTCAATTCGTATGGTTTTAACTTTTGTATTGTAATAATTTTATTTGTATACCTGATATTTGCGCGCCCCACGTGGCAGAATGTGATGAGACCATTTATTAATTTAAGACCATGTAATGCACCATATTCGGACAAATAAATGAATTTTAATTTTAATTTAACATTGCTCGCTTTGTAATATCGTCAGTAAAAGAGAAATGCCAAATATTGCAATTCAGAGAAATGTGTAAATGATTTCAAAGTAGCTCGAGCTTAATAGCGGTGAAATTAAGACTTAATCGGAACACGTAGTCATTGTTTTATTGGAACTGACATGTTTTATTTCAACTTTTTTTTAAATCAGATATTAAAAGTCATTTATTCAAACTACAGCCTAGTTTGAATAAGTGCTGATTACACTTTTTGAACGTCAAAATTACATAAGACAGTCCCCCCGCCCTTCACCACTTCCTAGTGCTTTAGCTGGGAAGAAGAAGTGGTGCAACAAACTCCCCAGCAGCCTGGAAAATTCGGAAATTCGGAAAAACTTACAGTGTAGTAAGTTCTATAGGATTTTTGTATGAATTATTGAGAAATATGGCAACGTCTTTCAGGTCAGCCAGTAGTCAATATAAGTCTGAAATCGCAAACCCGTCTTGAGCAAGCGTGGTTATCAAAGCTCATGCCTTCTCTGTGTGAAAAGCGGCCTTTGTCCTTCAGTGGGACAATAATAGACTGGTGTTATTAATAGATAATATTATTATTATGTGACCCAGCAACTAAACACTAGGAAGAGGTGCACCGCATTTTGGAAAATATCTTTTTTAACTGACATTTAGTAGCATAATCAGCCAATAACGTTCCTGCTGGGACACAGGCCTCCTCTTTGTGAGAGGGAGTGGGCCGTAATCGTCCATGCGGGTCCAGTGCGCGTTGGCGTTGTCATTCATTTTTTCTAGGACACGCCGGTTTCCTCACGATGTTTTCCTTCACCGTTTAGAGAGCAGTGGTTATGAAATAATTTACACAAAGTAAAGCGCCTGCTTGGGTACGAACCCGCGACCTACAAATGGTAAGTCGCGGCTGGTCCTACTGGGCCACCACTGCACTTGCGTCGTGTAAATAGACCTTCATGAATTCAGCAAAAGTCTGTAAGTGTCAAAGTAACAAGCATTCTAATTTCGTTAATGAAGCACTGGCGATAAGTTGGTACTGTTGGTGCAGTACTTAATTTGTACTTAAAAGACAAGCTGGTCTTTGGCAGTTAAGTTAACACTTTTTTGGGTTGACATGATCCGAATAACCGGGCGGCAAAATCGAATAGGTGGTCGGGTAAAAGCCACTCGGTTTAACTCGTATTGTATTGAGATATGAAATGTATAAAGAGGGAAGATGCCGAATGAAGTTGCCGGATTGGCACGACTGAAAGCCGAATATGTGTTGTAATTGTTTCCGGTCGGTTACTATTTGAAAAATTCTGTCCAATCAAATGTGGCGACCCGAACTAGTATTTACGTTTATTTGCACCCCGTTGTCATACAAGTACTGCCAAAAAACAGCCTAACTTATAGTCGGGCAGTTTGTAAGTTAACAACAAGTGACTGCTTTCTGTAAAGACCATAAGTATCAAGCGGTAGCCACTAGAGTCACACAGTTTAAATACCTAAAGCACCCTCCGCTCCCTCTAAAACTGGCAAATACTGGAAACTGTCGAGTTAACACAACTGTCTAATCGGCAAAACTGACTAATCAACGAAACTGGCGAATTAAATAAACTGACGACTGAGGGAAACTGACCAGTGTTAAGCGGACTCAAGTGAGTGAGGCGAAAAGTTTTAGCAAAGGCAATCACAATATTGGCAATATAATTAATTTAATTAATACTTAAGGCAATTTAATATTCAAATAACATTATTCAAAATCGAGTTTATACAAATACATGTATGTTTTACTGTGTTTAAAGTTACTTACAAAGAAGAAATGGAAGAAAACTCACAAGCTTATTCATTTTCATTTCATTCCACACGTTCTCGTACTCACAGTTCTTACTCAAAAATTTCCTATATTCTTTTAGATTAATGCAACACTGTCAACTACGTAGTATCATTATTCTCTTGCCGTTATCCCGACTTCGCGTGAAAGCGAGTAGTGTTGGCGGAGTGGTAACGGTCCGGCTGACCAGTTGTGGGTCGTGGGTTCGAACCCAGGCAGGTGCTTTACTTTACGGAAAATCCTTTCCAGAATATCCAAAAAAAAAATCGAAGACTTGTGACATCTACCAACCCGCACTGGTCCCGCGTGGTAGAATAGCCCACTCTCTCCCGAAGAGAGGAGGCCTGTGTCCCAGTAGTGGGAACATTATAGGCTGATTATGTATCCCAATTTAAATAGTCAACACAAAGAATACATATAACAGCTACTTGTAATTCCTCCTTAAAGAATATTCCGGGTCACATCACTAGTTGCAACTCATTCACGTTTCATTTCCGCCAGGGTCCGCCAACAGTCGAAGTGGCCCTGGCCTGTTTACAAATTCGTGACAATTTTCTATTTGCACCGTTCCTCGTTAAAGGCTCGTCCAGACAGGGGTGATGCGACTCTAGTAGAACAATTTTTATGAAAACTTTATGGAATTTTTTCTCAGAAACTACAACTTTCTATCAGAATTTCGTCAGGAGGCGCCTGTCTGCGGGAGCCTTAAGTCGTGATACCTCGAGATTAAGGGCTTCTCAAGTACAAGAACAAGAATGCAGGTTCAGAAACCTGGGTTTGAACCTACATTCTTGTTCTTGAAAAGACTTTAATCTCTTAAAAATAAGTCACAGTACTTGCCAGCAAGTGTCGTGACCTTCTGAAGATTATTTGGATTTTTCGACATTGAAGTTTATGTTGGACTAGCTGACTAATGGTGAAGAAAATAACGGGAGAAACCTTGGACTTCTTTAAGTCTGTAATCGCCATTACGTGATGAGCTAGTGTGGTGATGAACGGTCGTACCTGCTCCGTTGCCGTCAAGTCCTTCCGCCTTTTGTCGACAAAGACGCCTTTAGCCTCCAAGGACAAAAAACGGGAGTTCGTTGAATAAATCAAGAACATTCAATAGAGTTCTTAAAATTTTAAATTTTAAGAACTCTATTGAATGTTCTTGAACTTGACTCTATTGAATGTTCTTGACTTAAAATTTGAGTTCGTAAAATGTTTTTCTTGTATTTAATCCAGCTAAAATACCTGACTGCTAAATCCAAATTTCATATTTTGTATCACTGTGATATTTGATATCCCTAAGAAAAAATCTAAATCTAATGTGCGCTTTTATGATTTTTTAAATAACGATATTATCGAGGACGTCCACGTTTATAAAATGTATGGAAATTCGGAAAGACGTTATCATAAACGGAATTTTAAAGCGTCTTCATACATTTTCATATAATTTACTTCCCTGTGTTATCGAGATATCATGACGTGGACGTAGAAGTCCACGATAATATCATCACGTTAGAAATTATATGAGCCCATAATCGATTATATATGTGTAAAACTCAGACCGTAAACACAAAAGATGCATGAATCCTCAACAGTCCACTGCAACAGTAAAACTATTGCTATAAAATTAAATTGAACTAAAATATTAGGGGTTAAAGTATGAAATTGCCGATTTGTACTGAAAAATTGAAATTCATTTTTTTTTTAGTTACCATATTTATTTAATCAAAATAAATACCATTATTATCTATACATTGCTGCCATCTAATAGGAAGGTCATTTATCCCTTTGCGATAGAACTCTCGTGCTCTAGATTCGACAAACTGTGTGAAAGCATTTTGTACTGCCTCCTGAGAAAAAAACTTTATATCACGTAGAAAACTGTCCAAATCACGAAAAAAATGGTAGTCCGTTGGAGCAAGGTCTGACGAATACGGAGGGTGACGAATGGTTTTCTAATTGTAGTTCCTGTAGAGTTAAAACGGTTTCTCGTGCTGTATGAGGTCTCGCGTTATCATGGAGCAATAATGGTGAAGATCGATTCATGAGTCGGGGCTGTTTCACTGCTAGTTTTGCTATCATTGTTTGGAGTTCGGCACAGTAGACATCTGCCGTTATTGCTTGACCAGATCGGAGAAAGCTATAGTGAATAACACCATGCTGAGACCACCAAACAGTTACCATTACCTTTTTATTGGTAAGCTTTGCTTTAGGACAATGTAGCGGCGTTTGACCTGGGGTCAGCCATTGCATTTTTCGCTTACGGTTATCGTAAAGAATCCAGTTTTCATCACATGTCACAATTCGATCCAATATTCCTTCATTTCTGTATCGATTCAACAAGGCAACACAAGTTTCAACACGCGTTTCTTTCTGCAGATCAGTCAAATCATGAGGTACCCATTTCTCATATTTTTTTATTTTATTGATTTGACGCAAATGAGTCAATATTGTTGGTAAGGTAACGTTAAACCATGGCGCTAATTCCTGGGTAGTTTGGCTCGGATCGGCTTCCACCATCTCTTTCAATTCATTGTTATTCACCTGTGTGGGTGGTCTTCCACGTGGTTCGTTCTTCAAATCAAAGTTTCCATCACCAAAGCGTTTAAACCAAAATCGCAAGGTGCGTTCATTAGCAGTCCCCTCTCCAAACGCAACATTGATATTGCGAGCTGTTTCTGCCGCGTTAGTTCCGCGTCGGAACTCGTATTCAAAAATAACTCGAATTTTCGAAGTATCCATCTTTCTTGTCTAAGCTGAATAAAAAAAACAACTGAAAGTCGATAATAGAATGTTGCACATTTTTAAAAGAAGAACTTCATAGGTACCATGTGAAAAAAGTTTCACTCAAAAATCTCAAACCATGAAGGTTCTATGTCAATTCGTAGTATCTATTACAATAAACCGGCAATTTCATACTTTAACCCCTATTACCTAGAAATTAGTTTAGCCGGAGGTATTTGAACTTCTCCGGGAATAGTCCGACATTGAACTAGAAATCAGGGCTTTACTGAATGAAACCCCGATTAGTTTAGCAGAAATAGATGCATGAGTGAATCTCATTCATAGTACGCGCGGTAGTACTAGGAAGTTGATTTAACTATGCTCCTCGTAGTGGGGAGTTATATTCAAACTGGGCAGCTGGAAGTTAATCATATTGCAAGTTAGCTTTAACTTTACGTTAAATATTTATGTTGGCAAGTATTTGTATTAGTTCTAATACGTTTTTATTGAGATGCATTATCTAAATGTGTGATGTCTTGTCTTAATCCCTACAGTATTGACTTTTTGCCAAGGTCCGTTTTCTGACTAAGGGCTGATTTTACTAAAGTCAACCCAATTAAAAGGTTTAAAATCTAGTCGCAGTCTCATCTCGGCGACAAACAAATGTCAGAAACTTGTCAAAATGTAGGGAAATTAGAGCTATTTTTGACAGATTGACACCGATCAGACTGTGAACGTTCTTAAAATTACGAGAATTACCCCTCTGATGTCCGTGGCATTAAATTAACGCCTCACAGTGCTAGTATGGAAAAACCTGTCAAAAATTCAAAATTCATTCTCCGGATTCACCAAAAAGGATTCAGATTTAACCAAACTTTAATACCAGAAGTCTTTTATTCTAGGTATAATAGTTTGGTGAAATCGCCCCTGAGCTACATTATGTCGGTTACTTTGGCAAATAAATTTTTAGTTCCCTAATCACTTTCGGAAGTGAATTTTAAAAAAATGTGAGTTAATTTACCTTGAAAGATTTGTTTTATTAATTAAGAATATCCATTAAAAGCTTTTAGGATCAATAAAAAACTTTCTGAAACTTTAAGAAACTTTTTAATTTAGTTTAAAAGTCATTTAAAGGCCCATTCATTGTTTAAAAACACATATCTAAATACTTGTCATGAAGATTGTTAAGATAAAAACATACTCTGGCATTCTTTCAAGAAAAAACTTTGTTCCCTTGCGCTTCGTATCTGGTGGCAAAGTTGTCAATAAATATCTAATAGTATACTCGATGAAGAATAACTGTATTATAGGGGTTCCTTATCTGAGTCCCGAGGGACGCTGGAGGAAGCTGGCAAGGCTCACCATTCATCTTAGCTAACTCGCCTTTATCTCACAATACACGTCAAGCTTTATTAACTTGACCTTGTTTCTCCACCTATCCTGTACGGTATACACACTCACAATGCCATCATTCGAAAAAGTTGTGTTTTAACTCCAGCGTAAAGGCCGCCGATCAAACTTTTGTAAACTTTATAAACTAATATTTCAATGTACTAAACTTTAATGTCGTTTGAATAAACAGTGTGTACAATCAATAACCTCCCTTTTCAATAGTTTAGTAAAAAACAGTTTTTAGTTTCACTTTGTTTTGCTTATACAAACAAACTGTTGGAAAATAAATAAAAGAATTCATTAGCCGGCTAAGTTGAGGACTGCGATTTTCTTTGAGCTCGGATATAAGCTTATCTGTAGCGCGTAATCTAGGCAAGTCGCGTGTGCGCGGAGAGCGGAGTCCACTGGTTGATCGTGTGGGGTTCGGTGCTCGCTCCGTCAAGTGTCGCTCCAAGTTGACGAGCAAAGTTTGTGCGGCGTTGTACGACCACCCCTCCGCTCACAGCGATCGAAGTAGCGGCGCGCGCAACACCCCGCGTTCTATATAAAGCGCTCCCCTCACACCAGCTCCCCACAACCGCAAGAGGACGCGCGCGATCGCCCGCTAAGCCGCTCGCCCGGGGCGCCGCTCTTTCTCTTTTCTCTCTTTTTCTCTGTTCGTCTGTCTCTCGCTGATGCGGCCGCGCTGAGGCCGATGCGGGCGCCGCCATGCCGCGCTGCCTCATGGCCAAGAAGTGGAAGGTGGCCCCGGCGGCGGAGCTGGCCGAGGAGTCCGACGAGGAGATCGACGTGGTCGGCGAGGGGCGCGGCCGCAGCCCCGCGCCCGCCGCCACCGCGCCGGGGCCTTCGCCCCGAGACCCCGAGCCAACGCTCCTCTACAACGGTAAGGACCTGCAGGTCGGCGCTGGTCGCGCGTGTCAAGGCCCGCGCGGCCGCAACTAGTGCCAAGGTCTCGCGACGCGCGCTCCCCAGCACGCGACGCCGACGGTCAACAACTCCACATGACAACCACAGATTTATGTCTTACTCGCTTACGAACTTACTCCTATCTTGTGCTTTCTGCGACTGTTTCATCCTTTGCGAATTCATTATTATCAACTAAAGCTAGCGAGCGACTTTAATTTACTTTTTAATTATTTATTAGCCAAAACATGTAAACATTGTTAAGTGGTGTACTTATTAGTTGCTTTGTGAGTCACAGTAAAGCATAAGCATAGGATAAAGTTCGGAAGCACGCAACAGTCTTGAGATAGCATGTAGGCCCAAGAACCAGCTACAGTTGAGCAACAGTTGCGGAGCGATGTCACAGAAGCTCATGGATCTTGGCACGGCGCCACATCGGAGGCGCCTTCAGCGCGCCAAACAGCACTAAGTATGAGCGACGCACTCCAACTGCCTTTTTTTATTTCATCGTTGCCAAAACTCGACCCCATTCCCAAGTACGTATAATATTGTATACACATAACTACCACCAACAGTTGCAGATACTTTGCTGAAAGCCTCGAACTATTTTCCAGTCTACGTGTAAAATACTTTCATTTATACGTAAACAAATATCCTAAACCTTCACTAGGTACCAGTTTCAAACCTCAAATCCATAATCCGGTGACTATTATTTGCAATCAATTAAAGCCATGCGGCTAGCCGATAAACCGCCAATATTTACGAACTACCTCCTCTGATATTTCCACTCAGTTACGTTCAAAACGATATTGGTTTATTCCTGCCTGCGGTAGATTTGACCATTTTGCTTGTTTTTAACACCTTTTTGTTTGTTTATTATTTTGCATTCCATATTTACACATGGCGTAGAATGCAAAATTGACTTTTCAAAAGTTCAAACTTTTTCAAAGCGGCAGCGGCCTGACATTGAAACCTTTTGAAAGCTTGTGAAAACGCAATAGTTTTAAATTGGCAAAAAATGCAGCTTTTTTGTTTGTCAATTTAAAACTATTGCGTTTTCACGAGCTTTCAAAAGGTTTTATTGTAACATTCGGTTTGGACATTTAACTTTTATTCACGAGTGCATTTAAAAAAGGTATGAAAGTAAGGTCATGGATGGGTCATGGTGTAAGGACATGTATTAAGCTTGAATATCTCCATTTAGGAAGGGATAGACGGAGCATTCCCGAGCCGCATTTACTGAAACGAAATCCCATTGGCCTTTTATTGCACATAGTAAGAAATATCTTATTCGTTTTCGTTACTTTATTATTTGATCGCGTACTTCGCCGGAGGTTCGATTTGTGTCGCTATTCATAAAATTGGACAAATCGAAAAATATTGCACAAATTAACTTTATTGAACTAATAACTTACTTGACGTTTATAAATAAACGTTAAATACTGTATGGTTAAGCAGACGTTTATTATCACAACATTACATAACTTAAAGTAACATTGATAAATAAACCGCCTAGTACCCCTAGACTTTTCACTTAATTTCCCAATCAATTAAAAAAAAAAATAGTTTATTTCTGTAACTTTCTTGTACAATATTATTCTGTGGCTAGAACCTCCCAGGAATCATGTAGTAAGGCTTGTATTGGGTGGTTCTGCTCCTCCCTCGGATCAACATATTTTTAGGTAACTAGATGACTAAACTATTTTAAGCAATTACAAACAGGTACACAATGAGTGAAAAGTTAGAGATACTGGTATGACTTCTCCTTATGTGTGTGTGTGCATGCGTATGTGGTGAGGGTGTATGCGTGTGTGTGTGAGAGGGTGTGTGTGTGTGTGTGTGCCTTTATGATAGTTAGAACATACTATTTCTCATATAGGCTGTGTAAATTTTACTCCTAATTAGGAGACTTCTAGCCCTACGATGTAATATCTTGGGATCGGGAAGTACCACTAGAAGTCACGAATATTGTCTAGAGTTCGTATTTAAATAATAAGTTCTCTATATCACAGTACCCAAGCCGCTCGAGCTCGCGAGCGATTGTTTTTTTACATTCATGGAATTGAAGGTTGTATATTGTATATTTGTTGTGAAGCTTATTATATAGATAGGCGGAGTGGGCTTGAAATTGAATTACTTAAGTTAAAGGTTTTAAACATCGGGCCATATATTAACTGGGCTGGACCAGTTACCGCGGTCTAAGTCATTAATAAAGAAGTTCTAAGGCTAAACTCGCGAGTTAATTCTAATTAATTTGTAACGAAGACAAAGGGACCGTTTCCTAACATGTTTGTTAGAACTTAAATTGCGACTATCAATCAATGAATTTTAAAATAAAAATTCATTTAAACAAATTTTTAGCTATGATTATTTTAACACAATTTTGTTGTGTGAAACAAATGACTTCTGACTTTCTACCTATATCTTCGAATTATTTTTCCGTTATGACAAATTCATATCTAATCCTGAATGGATTAATGTAAACTGGACTTTGGTTCTAATATAAACTGGACGGAAATAACTTTCGCATTTAACTTTTTATGGAAGATAGATGTTTTTAAGTTTTATTGGCATCATTAACTGCCTAGCCATTTCCCAACTACCCGTCACGACTGCTTCTGGGCTTCTTCTAGTCAGAAGCCCAGAAGCAGCCGTCACGACTATCAAAGATCCACAAATGACAGTCGAGACCAACGGCCTTTTAAGCTTTACTGTCATCGAGATTAAATAAATAACAACATGAATGATAGGTAAGTAATAAACATAACGAATAGAAGAACTAAAACAAGTAAGTGGATTAGAAACATCAATACAATCTCCAATATCTCCATGTTAAAGGAAGCTAAGAACTTACTAGTTCTACAATTTTCGTTGCTACAAAATAGATACGGTTTCAATAGAAATGGCAATCGGTAGTGCGAGAAGTATGAAACGCCAATTAAATCGTTGTTAATCAGTTTTAAACTCAATAGAGCGCGGCCGGACCGCCTGCCTGCCCGCCTGCAAACTGTCCCACAATTTGTCCCGTTCGTATACTGAATGACAGAACGCTCGTCCGACTAATTAAACGTTATGTCAGGCCAATATTCCGATACATGAGCGGAATTTTAACCCCGTTTTGCAACTAATTATGGCTGAAATGGCTATTCGAAATAGCGACTACAATTCTAGCGGGTATTGTGAATATTTTAGGTTTATTCAGCCATGGGTGTGTTTTGTACATTCAATGACCTTCTGATTTTGCATTTAATAAATTAATTGCCATTTCTTCCTCTTAAGTAAACATGAGTAATTAATTTTGAAGCATAAAAATAGCTGTGAGCTAAGCGTAGGTACTTACTTACTTAGGTATCGTATTTTCACTCTATACTTGGTTTTAATAACTGTTTAATTACGTTAATGAATCATTATTTTCTTGCCAGTTCATTAATTACTGACATTTTCAACAACCATGTAGGATTAAAAGGCCGAAATACCTTCTGTTGTTGCTTTTATTTATGTAAATAACGTAACTTTTGAGTTTGATTTTTTCTAAGATAATTTTTATGCAAGATCGTGTAAATGTGTCTGGAAGCCGACCCCAACATAGTTGGGAAAAGGCAAGGCAGATGATGATGATAAAACATAAATAATGTTTCTGATTTTCAAAGACCATAACTTTGAATGAAATGATGAAATAATAAAAAGTGCATTAACTAACAAAGCATTATTATCCTTCAAATAAAAGTTACATGTCACTTACGCATAAGTTGCCATGAACACAGTTTCCCACAAAATTGGCTGGTATCTATTTGCCCAAGGGCGTCCAATCAGTGGCTGGCAAATATTGGAGATCAGACGAGCCTAAGGCGAACCTGTCTGCGACGGTACTTTTTGCGGATTGATCCAGTAATTGGGGCTAGCGAGCTTGAGATTGGCAGTTCCGGTCGAACTGTTTTAGGGATAAAGGTGGATTTATGTGGATAGGTAGTTGTAAACGAGAACTCAGTTTGAATATGTTTTTTTATGTATTTACTACACAATGTACACACAGTTCAAGACTAGAGGGTTTATTTATAAACGTTGCTCAGTTAGAGCCGTGTGACCATCGCTTAAAACCATACATTTTTGACATTAAATTCATCATTACTTATCTTTAAGCAATGTATATAATAAATAAAAAGGTAGGACTATTATTATTTATTAGTGATGTGTTCGTGGGCAAGGTTTATTTTTTAAACGTGGTAACTGTTTTACCCGGGAGGCCTGTGTCCCAGCAGTGGGAACGTTGAAGGCTGATTATGCTTATGTATGGTAACTGTTTAACGTAGGTAATTCGCTATATCTACAAACATTTTCTGCGAAACAAATCTAACACACGTTTCAAAAAAGTAAACAAGTTCTCATCTTTCGGAAAATTAATTTTTCATGCAAATAAAATCATTTGTTCAGAAAACTGGACCTTGCAAAAATACCCAAAAACCCATGAAATATCGATTTGCAAAATCTCAATGTAACAGATCCACACGTCATACAACGAAATAATTAATGAGACATGCTGGGGGGCTGACAGTAGGTATCAGTAGCCCTTCTAACTCAACCCTCTCTGGCGTGGATCGATAGTGTTCTGCTAATGGGCAACCGACTCTAGCTAATAATTGGAGGGTAAGATATTATTTCAAATAACCTTAAAACTCCAATTAAACAAGTGCACTGAACCAACTCAAGTAATAAATAGTTGACATGATGATATGATGTTTATTTCTGTAAGTAGACAAGACATTAAGATATTTTTATACGTCAATTTTTTTGTCAATATTTTAAAACCTGATGGCGCCGGCATTTCCTAGCTGACTGATCCCTCAGCAGAAATGCCGAAACAAACTCAGAGGCCATGGGCTCATTTAAATTCCAAACATTATATTATTAAGGTTTTATTTAAGTCTAACAATGCAGGGCCTTTTGAAGAAAGTGCCATTGCAGGAGACTACTCCCCAAGTCCGACAACGAAGATTCGGGCCTATCCGAAAGTAGTTTATCCATAAAAACAAGTGTCAAATTCAATTGTTTTTTATATATCGGAATTAGGGTCGAATCGTGTTGTCTTTCATTCTTAATTTGGGCCCCAAATCAATCATATGTCCGGTCCGATCGAAAGTACGGATTCGTGCTGGTAGACCCTCAGTTTTGAGTTGTTCTGGCCCGACAAACGGCATGCATACATCAGTCATCGTCTAGGTCAACCCTATTGTTCAGTACGTTGCTACATAATGTACGAAAACATAAAAATTCTTCGGATTTATCGTAGAAAACCTTACACACTTTATGGCGCGTAACATCAAACTCATATTTAATAACTTTATTCTATTTTATAGGTGATTGGCATTTTCGACATTAGTCATAAACACTAGCTACATTCTGTAGTAGTAACTACTACAGTTATAACATAAAGCCCATAAATAATCCTATACCACGAAACAATACATGTACCGTCTATACGTTATCCAATTTATATTCTAGAGCACGGAATTATAGTGCTTATTGTTCCTACTTCTACTAGTAAACCTTATGGTCTCTAAATATAAAGTAAACTTTTGCATATACATGAAATGACTGGTCGGGTACACAATGTTTATTTGCCTAGCCTTTTCCCAACTATGTTGGGGTCGGTTTTCAGTCAAACCAGATGCAGCTGAATACCAGTATTTTACATGGAGCAACTGCCTATCTAACCTCCACAGCCTAGTTACTGAGTAATACGATATGCCTTGGTGAGACTGGTTGTCAGACTTTCGGGCTTCTGACGACCCGTAACGACCGTCAAAGATCCACGAATGATAGCCGGGACCAATGGCTTAACGTGCTTTCCGAGCCACAGAGGGTCTTGGTATGTAAAGATGTTTATGAAAGCTACGGTGGTCCATTTAGATTTTGTGGTATTTTTTCTTTTCTTTGTTATAAGTCTGCAGCTGCAGTAACTTGCAAGTCGCATGTATGTTGCATTATTCCTAATTCAAAGCATAAGCAACGCTTGTCGCGGTTGGTCTATGGATGGGTGACCATCCACGGACCACCCGACCAAGCGTAGCTACCTGATCGATCGACCCGTCCGGCTGTTATGAGTTAGCCACCAGCCCCTCCTTAGTAGGTTGTAAATATGTGATAAAATTCTATCAGCGTCAACAAATTATAACTACGAGTACATGAATAAGATGACGCTTTTCACGCATAATTTTATATGAAGAAAATACGAAACTAAAGATCAAATTAAAAAGAGAAGACCCTGTAGGAATATCGAAATAAAAATGGTAAAAACTATAGACTATCAATGCCATTAGTGCACTCTGCTCACAAAGTCACACCCCGATGCGAACAGTCACCGATAAAAATGTTAAAATAGAGTTCCACAATACCTAAGTAGGTTCTATTACTGGTTTTGAACAAATAACAAAGTTTCCAACATACCAAAAAGGTTTTACAGTGACTGAAAATATGGTTTCGATATAAGTAGACGCAGTAACTGCATACTACACAAGTTGATGCATATTATACATACCTACTTTTGGTTAGATAAAGGTGTCTGTACAAAGGAGGTCACCTCATTCACGCAAGAGCATTAGACAGACCTAATACAAATGTAGTAGATATGTTGCTTTCCTTCGTTTGTATTTCGTAGAAAACGGGTTGCTCATTAAAATTACAAACAAGTTACAAATTAGCTGTTTGGTTGGAGTGAAAGGGGTTCGTTGTTAAATATTAACGGGTCCATCAAAGGTTAAGCTACGCTTGCCACGGTCGGCTCGTGGATGGGTGACCATCCATTACATACCGAGTCCCTTCCGTGCCTCGGAAAGTACCTCAGTCTCGGCAGTCGTTCGTAGATCTATGACAGTCGTTACGGGTGGTCTAAAAGTCTGACCAGTCTTACCAAGGAGTATCGTGTTACCCAGTTACTGGGTTGTGGAGGTCAGATAGGTAATCGCTCCTTGTAAAACTCCTGTTATCTAGCTACAACCGGCCAGACTGGAAGCCGACCCCAACATGGTTGGGGAAAGGCTTGCTAGATTGATTTTAATTGGAGTGAAAGGTAAAAAGCGAACGCGCCTGTGTACCCAAAGGATTTGGTATTGTATTTTGTTAAAAGTATTTAGTCAGTTCAGTTTAGGCTCCATGTACAGACGCCCGCAGGTCAAGCTACCCGAAACTTCAAATTTTCCCAATAAACTTTGAACCTTAATGCTTTAGCGTTAAATTTGAACATCTATTAAAGAAATTTGAGAGATTGTAGTAGCTTATTGTGCTGGCGTCTGTACCTAGGCAATAGGGGCGAACCAATTGCTAGACTCCGCGCTGCTACAGATAAATTGATATCGGAAAAGCAATTTATTAGCCCAACCGGGGTATCAGGTGCAGTGACTTAGCTACTATAGATAAAAGCCAATACAAAGTTAATACAAAGAAACCCTTGTATTACATTTTTTCTTAACAATACTAACTCATATTGTGAGTTAAGGTGTGCAAAACTCAGTGAAAATATTAATTTGCTACTAATTTCCACAAAAACGCCTAAGTGGCTCTCGACATTTGTCACAGTCACCTGTCGTTTGTAACTGTCGCCTCCCAGGTCACCAAGTTCTGGATTACCAAACAGGATATTTGAATTCAAATACTTCAAGATTCCCTAAAGCAAAACCGCAGGCAATAGTTAGTATCCAACAGTGTGTGCTGTTTGTGTCTAACATTCTACAAGTAAGTTAGACAGTTACGGTGACAAAGTAGATACTAAAAAGTGAGCAACGCTATATAATAGTTCTGCCGACGAGAGAATGCGTTCTTGACACCTGTCAGTTTCACACAAATGAATACTTGCTTTGTGAATTTGATCTTTATAAGCTACTAGTTTCTGGCCGCGATTTCGTCCGCGTGGAATGCTTGGTTCCTGCGCCCCGACCCGTCGCAAGGCTTCGCCTGCCCGCGCTATTACTTTATTTTCGCTGAGCGTTCTTTCTTCTTTCGGACTTTTTTTCTTTCTGCTCGGCTCCGAAGAGTCGTAGCGTGATGTTAAATAGCCTTTCTCAAGAATTGGGCTATCAATCAAATGCAAAAATATTTTTTTAATAATAGGTACTATCAGACTGGTAGTTCCAGAGATCGCGTTCAAACAAACAAACTCTTCAGCTTTATTATTATTATTACCTCAACTTGAGATAGTTAGAAACAATCGTAAACCAGAATTAAGAAGAGGAGAAGGAACGAAGTATTTAAAACAACCAAAACCAATAGAAATCAATAGAACGGCATCCACTCAATTTACATCACCCAATGGCAATACCGACAATGTCATTAATCCACGTAAAGTATAGTTCATACTTTACGCGGTTTTTTTTTACCGTTTTCATTTGCCAAATTATTACTTAGCAAAAAATCTATTCACAAATAATCGTAACGCAAACCTAATGTTTGGCAAGTCAACGTTTAAACAATGACTTGTTTACCAACTAGTACTTTTACTAATTTTTTGGAATAACTCATTTTACGCAAAATAAAATTTGCCAAATATTTAGTATCGTCAGTTTTCAATTTACCATTTCTATTCAGTCAATTGTTATAGTCTAACTAGTTCAGACTCGAGTAGCCTGTTTTTTTCCATATTTTTTTTCTATATAATCTGGTCGTTTCCGGCACTCGCCGGCCGCTGCCGCGGCACCGCTCGCTTCGATCGCTCGGCTCGTGCGTAGGAAATCACAGTTTTAACCTAATCTACCCATTTTTTTTTTAAATTAACCTCCTCTAACTAGTTTGGTTCTTGATAGCCTGCTTACAATAATCTCTTTTTTTCCTTATTTGTATTAAATAAATGATTATATTAAAATAAACTTGCATTTTTTAATTATATAATTCCCAAAAAATCTTATTTTTGCCTTTATATTTTTTGCCTAACAAATCATTCGACCAAACGTTTATTGTTTAAAGATGTTTTGCTGTAATAAATCATTTGATTAAAGACTAAATGACATTATCGTTCATAATATTCTGCCAAGTAAAAATTTTAACACCAAATGAAAATGTGCGTACTAAAATTATTCCAAACATTGCATTGGTATAAAAAAAGGTTGCTAAAATTTGTTAGGGTAGTGAAATTTTGGCAAAATCTTTTCGGCAAAACGGCAGGATCCCAGACAAAAGTTGTGATACTAAAATGCATGATGTAAACATAATTTATAACCTATAGCACTTACACATAATGTAGCTTTCTACCAGTGAAAACTTTTTTAGAATTATATCATTAACTCCGGAGATTACCCCCTACATACAAACAAACAAACAAATTTTACCTCTTTTTAATATTAGTATAGACCAGAGTTTTCGCACTGACAGGTGTCAGGAAAGCATTCGCTCGACGGCCGGACTGTAGGTACGTACAAGCTTGCATCATCAATCACTACATATACATGTAGTAATTGAAGATGATAGAGACAGAGTGATGTTTTAAATACTTAAAACATCACTCTGTCTCTATCATCTTCAAACGGTTGACAGAAACCGAACGATGGTTTCAATGCGTTTAGCGTTAAATGTGTTGAGTGATTTGTGGCGCAAGCCTAAGCATCCTACATTTGCTGAATCGCCTGACCACTGGCTAGTGGGGGCGGCACACGCTATGCCTTCCTGTCGGTCCCCTTCGACTCGGATCGTAAAACTAACAATGTAGCACAAGCACATGGTTACAATACACTTGTTGACGAAAATTATGTTGCTAGGTGACCAGCCACGAAAGTTAAAGGTTAAAAAGTATGTTTTAGAGGGAGACGAGGTTTATTTCGGTCACTAGCTGTTGCGCACTCTTTCATTCACATCGTAAAGAAAGTACTTCGCCTGGCATACAGATAAAAACATGGAAGTATTCTTGAGTAAAAGTCAAAACTGGATGCGTTATCTATCTAAACTGGATGCGTTATCTATCTAAATTGATTTAGCTGTTTAGACCTTTTTCTTCGTTATCCAGAACCACATTTAATTGATAAAGCTTCATAAAAGCTAAGGGTATTTACATACGGGAGTTTTATCCTGCGTCATATCATCTGCCTAGCCTTTTCCCCATTATGCTGGGGTCGGCTTCCAGTCTAACCGGATGCAGCTGAATACCAGTATTTTACATGGAGCGACTGCCTATCTGACCTCCACAACCCAGCTACTGGGTAATCGGTACCCCTTGGTAAGACTTTTGTCAGATTTCGGGCTTCTGACTACCCGTAACGACTGTCAAAAATCCACGAATGACACCCGGGACCAACGGCTTAACGTGCTTTCCGAGGTACGGAGGAGTCATGTATGTGAAGATGGTCACCCAATCACAGACCAACCGCGGCAAGCGTAGCTCAACTTGATCGATCGACCTGTGCGGCAGTTATTATTCAGCCACGGAGCCCTCATTTATCCTGCGTCATAGTGGTGTCAAAAATGTTGACTCTATAGGATTCCCCGCCGTGTTATTCCGGGTAGTCGAAATTATTAATTGACCTTGACCTAGAAAGGCTAACTCATGTTCAAATTTTCGGCCAGAGGCCTGGCCTTCATGTAGATTAAAACTCAACTAAGTTTAAAGGGTAGGTTTTTTGACTCGTATGATTTTCGACTTAGCCTACTGGACTTTGAAAAGATTTAAGCTTATTGTTTGTCTTATAAATTCTTAGAGTAAAACTTACGCAAATAATCTTACATAAAGAAAATAAGATGAACTGAATACCATTTGGGACTTAAACTCGAAATGTGGGTGTACTATAGATATACGAGTACCTCTGCCTAATCCTAGGGGGCACAGGCGTGATGTATGTTATGAATGCTACTTTTCACTTGTAAAAATATGTGAGAAATGTAAAGAAATGGTTCTCAAAAGAAATATGAATGAATACGGGAAAGGATGATAAGTATTATATCAATACCTGAGTAACTTTTTCATTTCGTTTTTAACATTCTGCAATCGCAAGTAACTTAATCCAAACTAACACCTTGGCCGATGTTCATAAAAAGGTACAAACCGTGGGTCAAAATTCATAAAAGGTATGAATAAAGAAACACCATCCTTTAGATTTAATTTTATTTGATTTTTTTCAAGACAGATACACTTTACAAGTCTTTCTATGCCCCCCAGTCAGGGTGTCTACACCCTTAGCACAGAATCCGTAGAACGTTTCAACCGATGTTATGAGCGCCTTCTACTCCGTATCTCTTACGGACATAACATTAGTTCGGGGCACGAATTAAGAATGAATGACAACACGATTTGACAGTAGTCCCTAAATACGACGTCTATTTACCCGTCTGAAAAAATTAATTTATCACTTGTTTGGCGTATCAACTCCTTTCGGACGAGCCCGTATTTTCGTTGACGGATTTAGAAAGTAGACGCAGGGGTCTACTTTCTAAATCCGACGCATCTATAGGGACGTAGATATAACATAGTTGGCGACATGTGGGTGTACTACACACTAGTCGAATACACTTCTGCCTACGCCTTCGGGGGATATAGTCAGGATGTTGTGCTATGTTATAAAGAAAGAAAGAAAGAAAAAGTATTTATTGCGATTCGTACAGGAAGATCACAAACTAAACAAAACACAGTCAAAAATAGAAAATCAAATTATATTTTTTTAAAGTAACAAAAATGAAAATGAAATCGAAGGTCCTGTACGAGGCCAAAAGGCTCAGGATGATGCTGCGAGTTTAAAAAAATAAATGTCGCAGCGCTGGTATTCTGATAGGACCCGCTATGATGTTACAGGCACTAGTTATGACTAAAGCCAAATGTTGGGTAATTAACCGAAACCCTAAAGAAAACACCAATACAACGTAATAATATGTGGTTTTTATAAAGATAATCGACGACAAAAGAACAACGGCTTTGAAGGAAAAACATTGAAGAGTTTCACAGTTGTCTACGTCACACGTACACTTTAATAAAACGCGTTCTTGAAACTTTGTTAGTAAGTGAGTACTTTGTCACGCATCCTTGAAAATGTCCTCCGATTTATCAACGGAAAACAATGGAGTTATGAGTAAAAAGAATTGTTTCCACGAATGTATTCATTTTGGAATCCACAAATGGAGCGTAAACAATTATACTTATTAAGTGGGTATAAGTTTCGAGAAATAAAACATCCCGCTAAGAAAGTATTTATACCTACAAGTTTTCTACTGTTTTTCTTGTAGACACGGCTACATATCAAGCTACACATTGCCAGTATGTTAACATCGCATTGGTTCGGCTTGCCGTATAATAAGAGGTCAGTTTACGAAAATTTCTAAGATCAAAATGGGGCATTATCGATTCATCCAGCATTCAATGCGACTGCGGTGCTCCTGAACAGACTATGTCCTATCGGCTAGAGTGTCCCAGTTATCCGTTTACCTGCACCCTTGACGATTTGGCCAACAACGCCTCTGACACCGCAATAAATGTAAATGCAACTAACATGTGTACGGTAAATGTATTTGGGAGTTAACATGATGCTAATAGACAGAGAGAAAGAGAGTACAGTGTTCGCAAAAGTTTTTGGTTAGCTGTAGCTCGTATGTTGTACCTAACCTACTTCATACCTTCCTTTCAGTTTCATGAACTAGATAATATATGAATTATCTAGTTCATGAAACTGAAAGGAAGCTACTAACTACGCATCCTATCTGCGCAGTGCAAAGATTCCACCAATCAGGATGCAGCAGCATAGCCAATCAGAATCCACAGTATATAAGTACGACATGGAAGGTGTAATTGTAATTGGTCAGTAATTGCTGACCAATTACAACCTAGATTGTTATTGTTTAATTACACAGTAACTATGCAGTACACCTAAAGGCAGGAAGGAACAGGGGGCGGGTCTATCTAATGCACTATCGAATGGAAACTAACGGTATGTTATTGGACATCCAGCTTTGTTTCTCACAAATTGTCTGGTTAGCAAAGTGGGCCACAGATGTACGAGCGAAGACGCGTGCAAGACACGTCTCCACGATCTGTTTCCACAATGTGTCACCCGAACTAATAAGGACTAAGAAACAAATAAATAAATAAAATAACCAAATAAGATATCTTACAATTAACACTAAACTTATTTAAAGCACGTATGACCAGCCGGTCTATTCTATAAAAACCTCACCGTGATAACTTAGGTGAAGCGAGCTCTCAATGCTAGGGATCGACACTATTGGCAACAGACTTCAGGCCCACTCACTTCACTTTTTCACGGTGCATTACAGATGTATGAACGTAAAATAGGCAAAAGGAGTATGTGAGCATAGCGGGTGGTTCTGGAGTTTCAGCCTAAACCCAAGCGAAGGCGGCGTGAGTATAAAGTCACACAAGAAACATAATGATTTATAAAAAATGAAGGTTGTTAAAGCATCATTATGATACTGTTTTATCAAAACTATTGTTTAGCCCAATCCCTATAGTGATTTCCGGTGCAGGCGAACCTAAAAAAAATTACGATAACTAAATTACCATCAAAGAAACGGCGAAAGACAATTTGGCTAGAAAAGGGTTGAACACTGAGATGACAGCTGGGAACAAAAGATAAAAAAAGAAATAAAGCAGAAATCAATACGATCGTTAACAACTCTACAAAATCATCTCATCCATCAAAAACAGAGAAAAACACTTGACTTTCAAATAATTCATATTTGAAAACCTAGTGATTTTTCGCTCGTTTTTAGGGTTCCGTACTCAAAGGGTAAAAACGGGACCCTATTATTAAGACTTCGCTGTCTATCCGTCCGTCTGTCTGTCTGTCACCAGGCTGTATCTCAAGAGCCGCTATAGCTAGACAGTTGAAATTTTCACAAATTATGTATTTCTGTTGCCGCTATAACAACAAATACTAAAAACAAAATAAAATAAATATTTAAGGGGCCCATACAACAGACGAGATTTTTATAGATAATGGTACGGAACCCTTCGTGCGCGAGTCCGACTCGCGATTGACCGGTTTTTTTTTTCACTTACTTTTTTAACGCAGACTCAAGTGGACTAGCCGACGATCAATGCACAATATATTCTGAGAAACTCGACCGCGATGTAAACGAGTAATTAAAACGACACGAAATCGCGATGGTGCCACAAGATCGGGCCTCGTCTATCGAACTATCACTTATCATGGATTTGTTTATTCATTTTATGAAAAGCTTCTGAGCTGCCAAGAATTTGTTTGTGTGTTACTCTTCGAATGGTTTCATTTGAACGAGTTTTTTCCTTGTCTTGTTTTCGTTTGACAGACCCGAGTCACGACGGTCTTAAGTCGGATTACTGCTCATTAAAAATGATATAGGTACGAATAAACTGTCTCGACTCAAAGCAAAACCAACCCTAACTCAAACAACAAAACTGGTTTGAAACTATTTTTTTCTGTGCACAGCATTATGGAGTAATTAAGCAGCCTTTAAAATAATTGTACTAACACGCAACATATTATTATCGTGTGGATTTGCCATCGCCATTTGACAGCTGTCAAAGCTGTGAATAGCAATTTATCGTTCGACAAGTGCCAGACGCGAATCTACAATTTATCACTGAAAACTTTTAAAGCCCAGCTCCCATTCGGTTGATTGATACGACGCCACGAGGGGAATATCCGTTATTTTTATTATTCAATATTTGAAAGATTCAATACTTTCATTACGCGTTCGGAAGCGCGCTTTAAATGCAAGCTGCAAACTTTTAACGCCAGAGGTAAAATCAATTCTTATAAAACTGGCAGTTACGTATTCGTTCGACCTCTAACTTTTAACATCGAAGATTCTTATGAAGAAACAAAATACAACTTACTACTAAATATTTATGAATAGCACTTAAACATAAAATAATTTCACGCCTGTTCTCACGAAAGAATTAAGCAGAGGGGAACGTATATTAATACTTAATATATATATTTAGTTTATTGCGGATAGCACATATAAGTACACACAATCCATATAGTATTAGGAATAATGACTTAAACACTATGTTAGTCTTAAAAACACACACCTTCACATCCCTACTACAGCGTGCAAACCTCCGGGCTAACATATTGCACCGAACCGCCAACGCCCTACGCTCCCTGTCCAAATCTATATCATCAGATAAGTCCTCCGTGATCACATGTCCTAGGTACTTCACCTCAGCAAAACGCTGCAATAGTGTTCCGCATATAGTCGCTGGAAGAACATTACCTAACGATGCATGTTTGTTATGGAAAACCACCATTTGCGATTTCTTGATGTTGTATGTAAGCCCATGCGTCGCCGGATAGGATTCACATACAACAAGCAATTTCCGGAGTGCACTAATTGTTGGGCTCAGCAGAAACATACACTACAGCACTCAGGTTATGGCCGATTCTCTAAAAGTGTTTCTGCTAACACGTTTGCGATGGAATCCGGTACACATTACGTGAAATGATAGATGTGACATGTCCAAGTCAATTAGTTCCCAACACGCATTGCAACACAGTATGACAATGTCCGTAATTTCCCAGAAATTCGTGTTAAAGTGGGACTGATTGAAACACATATTATCGGTGGATTTAAACCAATTATAAATTCAACGAGCCGTGCTGAAAAGGCTTCGAATCTTCGCTCAAATTTGACGAACGGGCCTCATCAACCGAAAAGCTTTTAGACCTACTTACGAACATGATGGTGAACTTATAACTCGTCGAAACGTATTTCATCGTCTACCTACACGACAGATTTCTTTAACTTTTTTCACCGTGTTACTCCTCTAGGCATGCCGACGTCATAGTTTCTGTTTCGGCACACGTTTCCACGGCCACGTCAAGGCTCGTATCGATTCCCGACCCCAACCGGATGAGACCAATTAAATAGCCCCGTTTCGCTCAGCGTGGCGAAGTTGATTTTATACCTACCTACATGCGTATTTTTGTGGATACGATATGTTTTATTGCACTGATTAACATTCATCGGATGGTCATAGGTAGGTACGGTTACCTTTGTATGGAAAGGAAAGACTAAGTAATGAGGTAAGTACATATTTAAATCATTACTTAGTCTTTCCTTTAAAAAAAAGTGCGGCGTTGTACGCGTCAAAAGAGAGAACTTCTTGTCTGCACGAAGGATTATTTATTTCGCTACATATATGAATATGTCGCAAAATAAATAATGCTTCGTGCAGACAAATGTATATGTCGCGAAATAAATAATGCTTCGTGCAGACAAATGTATATGTCGCGAAATAAATAATGCTTCGGGCAGACAAGAAGTCCTCAGTTCTCAGTTCTCTAAGAGTTCTCTCTTTTGACTCGTTTTAAATCGCACTTTTTTCTAATTGTGTAACACAGTATCAATCTCAATCAGAATCATTTTGAAGGATATTGCTAATCAATTGCTTCATATGTTCGAAATATTCATCTGCTCAACAACGTAAATAACGCAATGAATGTTGTTGAACTGTCAAAATGAAAGCCATTGCTACTGATAGTCTGTTACGCAATTACCGCATTTCGCGCATCGGATTACAACGCACTGCTTAGCACTGAGGGTTGAAATCCAACAGAGTGTTATTTTGACGGGCTGGCATGCGCTCTGTTGCATTTTCAATTCTCGGCTCAACGCCGAGAGTTGATAATCCCACCGCGATTTTTTCACGTGGGCTAACAGTTTCGAGTATACTGATTACCTATAAAACTTTCCAACGGTTGAACGTAGCAAACGAACGCGTTCGCGCTATTAGCAGATTCACAGACAGATTGGCAGTGTGATGTTCCAAATTCAGCTTCTATAAGAAGCCATCGAGGCGTACATTTCAAGTGGATTTTCTCTTACTGAAACACGTCCTCGATTTAGTAATCGTTACGATATTCATCGATTACGTGATGGACCATCGATCAACCTTATTCAGTCTTGGTACAAAGTTCAGAGCTACAAGATCCACATTAAACAGCCCCAGACCAGGACATAGGTCCTAGTCTGGGGCTGTTTAATGTGGATCTTTTTCGTCCGTGGCTACCGCTGGTATAGACAAGCGGTGGACGAAAATGTGTAACGTGTTATGGTTTCTGTGACTGAAAATCCCCGTTTATCACTTCGTGCCCGTTTATCGGTATTGGGAATTACGAAATAAACCTTACAGGTGCGAATGCGGAAAAAACTCAAGTTTCATCCGTTTAAAATTCAAATCGTTCAAAATTTACACGATTCAGTCGCTCTATAAACGCGTTTTTGAAAACATGCGGGCTAGACTTGAAGAGTGTAGGCTCGAAGGTCGCCATTTTGGAGAACGAGGTTTGCAAAAAATTAAATCTGCTTTTATTGTTTTTAAATAACAATAAACATTCTTTGTATTAGAGGTGTAGTTTTTTTGTCAATTTTTCAAACTTTGATTTCTGCCACTGGACTGGCCAACAAGGCGTCTCGGAGCAAACATGTACCTCCAGTCAGCCGAGTGTTTGTCCCGAGGGATCGCACTCTTGACACCGCACAAAGAACCCGGCACTTCACCACTGTGCTACTGTGACCTTTGTAAAGTGTTGACATAAGAAAGTCTAGGGCACGGTCCATACAGTGTCGTGGCGATAAATAGCCATTCTGTTAAGCCTGGTTTACACTTAGACTGACGCGATTTAATTGCCTGAGCCAAATTCAAATTCATTTATAGGTAATAAGCACTTCAGTAGGTACTAACATCACAATAAATTCTACCTAAATGATTAACAAAAATTGAAAGAAATATGCAAAACTATTCGCTGAACTTAATCACGAGAAATCACCCCCTACCGTTACCAACCTAGTAAAGCAATCACGAAATCTATTAAACTGTCGATTGGCCCAAGAATTATGGGCATGTAACAGACACAGCGATTCAACAAAGTAATGACGTGTCATTCACAAAATTTTCGTTGCTTTGGTAGACCAGACCCCGCGTCTAAACAAAAGCGATCGTCGCGTTTATTTGTCGCTTTTTGCTCGGAAAACTGGAACGTGCTCTCTGTCCGCGCGACCACGCGTTTTGATTCACCGAACAAAAAGCGCATAAGGAAGCGACGACCGCGTATTCGCGCGACTATCACTTTTCGTTAGGACGCTGTCGCATTGTGGGTGTTAATCTATACTAATCTATATACTAATAATAAAGCTGAAGAGGTTGTTTGTTTGTTTGAACGCGCTAATCTCTGGAACTACCAGTCGGATATAGACAGTTGTTTTTGCATTTCGTAACTCAATTCTTGAGTAACGCTCCGGAAGTTGCTATATATAACACGCCTGACAGCGGTATTACAGCGAAAACGAAGTAATACCGCTCTCAGGCGATACGATGCGATGGGGTGGGTCGGGAAACAAGAGATTGCACACGGTCGAAATCGCAGGCAGAAGCTGGTTGGTTACATGTTCTAGGGTATTTATTATGCAGGCATTGTTTTTCACCTTTGCAATATAAGGCGCAAGGGGCTGCTAAAAGTGAACAAGTTTCCGAATGAAATCCACAACAAGAACAATCGACAGACAACATGTTAGGCTTAACGTATGAAAAGCTTTTTTTTTTTCACAAAATGGATGAGTTTCATAGGAAAAGTTGATCAATATGGCAGTGGAGAGGTTATTCACCTCAGGATGGCGATTTGCAATCGTTAAGTGGTGCCAAATAGCCAGCTTGTATTTATAGTCGCTGATTAAAGGATTTTTAAACAAGAGGTAAATGAAAACTGCCCAAGGCGCAACGTTTATTCGTTTGTTTAAAATTTGATTTTATTATGATTTGAAGAGAGGTTTTATGTATTTTTTTTTAGTTTTTTTTTGACCTGTAGTTTTATAAAGCCTACTCAATAATCAAAAGATTAGACTGATTGTTGCCATTTTTGGTGAACAAATCTAAACAGTTACTATGAAATATAACAGCATAAGACTTCCAAAAGCTGCAGTTGCGCTGGTGTATCCGAATCGCAAGCACTTCAAGCCGCAAGCTGCATTCTAAATCAAATCAAGGTAACTTGATGACAGAGAGCAGTTATCAAGTGTGCTCATATATAGCGTATGGATGCCAACAGATTACCTAGATCCGTTTTCGTCTCAGAGCTCAGCCAAGCAAAATGTGCACATGGCGGGCAATACCTGCGCTATAAAGACGTTCTCAAACGTCGCCTTACAACTTGTGGCATTCCCGTTGGCAGTAGCTTGCTCGAAACCGAGGTGACACACTTCAATGCACAAAGCAATTGAATGCTTTGAAACGTCTTAACGTCTTGAATTCTTAGACAAGAAGCGCCAATTCCGCAAAAGTCGGCCAAAGCCTTCATATATACATATACATACAATGATGCTGTTCACCTCTTCTGTAAATGGCTTGACCGGGTTATCAAGACTTCAGTTGGTTTTGCAAGTCAACAGAGAGCTCACGAAAGGAATGAACATTACCCTGTGTTGCTGTCGCCGGATCCAGTGAAGAGGACTATAAAACAAATCAAGTTACCTACATAGGTACATCCGTCACAGCAAATTGAACCTTAAGACGAAACAAACCGACTTACTTAAGACATAGTTTATTTTCAGTACCTATATATCACAATTTCATACATTTATGACGTTGCTAAAAGTTAGGATGACTCTACAATATCTTACGTCGCGAGATATTTATTAAGTCTAGAGTTAACTTTGGCCTTTCAGTAGGATCATCAATCACTTAATAACAATAGGGAACAGGGAATTTAGTCGATACCCAATTACGATCGATAGCTTAGAAGACTTGTTACTGTGCATATGTATAGTGTATAGTGATAGTGTGGTGGTATACTCTGTCCATTAGGTTAACCGTTTTTTGACACCTATCTTAGAACGTAACTATTCAAGATTACGTAAAAGTTAACTTTAAAATGCGTATTAAAATAAATATTATATTAATTGCTTTATCTTATTGAATTATCTTATTTATGGCTTCTTACAGACATTATAATACCGTACGTGTATCAATCAATGTATTGTATGTATCTGCAATCACTAGTTCCACCTGTCAAAAAATGGTTTACCGAATGGACGGGGTATAGTGTTGCTAATACAATTATGAAATTCTGGTAAAATGTTTATTTACTTGGGATACAATATAAATCACAATAATAAAAAAGGTTCTTTTACGTGTGCTCCTTCAATTACAGAAGACCACAGCATGCACATACAAAAATAGAGAAAGTAAATGATGAAAGAGAAAAAATAAATACATGTCAAGATTGAATTTTCTTACTACAATGGTGTAAACAGGATAAAAATAAAAATATACAAAATAAATGATCAGAGAAAAAATAAACGAAACACGAGTATTCATAGTACAATGTTTAGTATAATAATAATTATAATCATTTCACATCTATTGACTATTAGAGGGAAGAAACAAGGCTACATGTTGCTTGACAGTGGAATTTGCTATTTAACGCCCTCATAAAATGTTCGTGTAACGTTTTTTTTGCGTCTTCCAAACCTATTGACTTACAATAAGTAGAGTTACTATTCCCCTAGTGATTACGATTCTCACTTTCAAGCTTCCGCGTTCTACCACGAAAATTAAAAAATAAAACTGGAACGGCGAAATCCACCTACAACATAGTTCTGTAACTCAGAAAGCAATTCATTGTTGCAAAATTCGTTCTCGCAAATAAAGAATGAACAAGCATCCGTGTACCTGAATCAAAGTGTTTCCTGGGCAAACATGTCCGTGGGCCGAAAAACGCAACTGACGTAAAACTCCAACGATGTTCGCCCTGATAATCCATTATCACTTTTGAAACTGCGAATTGGAGTTGTGAAACGAAACACGAAAAACATTTTAGTGTATCTGTATTTTTGTTAGAATTTAACACGTACGAATACCAGAAGGCTAATTCTCGTAATTTTAAGAACGTTCACAGTCTGATCTCAGTCTCAATCTGTCAAAAATACCTCTAATTTCCCTACATTTTGACAAGTTTTTGACATTTGTTTGACGCCGAGATGAGACTGCGAATAGATTTTGAACGTTTTAAATTACGAGAATTGGCCTTCAGACTGTGAACGTTCTTAAAATCGCGAGAATTGCCCCTCTGTTCTCTGCGATTTTATTTGTCCGCTGTCCTACATACGAGGAAGTTTGCTAAACGTAGTAAAGTTCGAGAAAATTGTTATACAAAAACTCGTATATTCACAAGACTATATTCTGTTGTTTCATACGTTCCATTATGGAGAGGCAACATAAACGCTTCATTAAATCACTAGCACCATAGCCTAATAACGCGTTCAAATAGTTAAATTACGTGCAACATTTCGCTCTGAACCGAGTAATTACAGTTTAATAGTTCGCCGAAGGTCTAACAATAGTCGGTGAAACAATTAACACGTCTGACCATCACGTCGGTCGGTAGTTGTAATAAGTTCGGTAACTAGTATCGGGTTCCTGGCAGCTTCGGGCCCCGCGTAGTCCTTGCATACTGCTCTGTTATGTACGAGCGAGGTACGCGCGAGGTACGCGCGACGATGAACGCCGCTGTTGTTTACACGGGGACTGGACATGAATGGTCGTCTATTTGAAACGGAAAGTGCTTGACATTATTTTCTAAGAATGGATCAGTAGTGCGTTTTGACGTATCACGGAGTCATGTGGAAAAAGACGTATATTGTTTTTTTTCTTTCACGTAGTAAAATTCAATATCCATTTTCTCCAAAAGTATTGATTGTGATTACCTCTTTATTTAAGATTGATTCTGCACACACTAACGATAACTATCTACTAAAAAAAATCAATACATTGTTTCAGAATATGAATCGTGCTACTGTTGTAACCGATTTATTTGTTCTTTCCTATAAAGTAGAAGTAAATGACATGACGTGTGTATCGATGGCAGCATAATGAAAGACTCTTCATTAGAAATTTATTAATAGCAAAGTTCAAGGATACACGTGCTGAGCAGCCTTGTGTCGAACATCAAATAAATTTTTCAACTCAATAAACTGTAGGTAATTAGAAGTGGCACGTGCCGTATGACAAGTTTCCCCTGTCATCGTGACACGTGCACTTGTACACATATGTCAAATTTCCCCCGTAATATCAACATGTGCGCTCACATCAAAGGAATGATCACTTAATATTGTCAGATTAATTATTTAAAAATAAAATATACTATGCGCTTGTACGACATTTTATTAAATAGCTTTTTTTTTTTAATTCTTACTTTTTAAAACAAGCCCCCCAATATCAACATTGATTGCACTGACAAGTTCGTTTGAAAGCCATTTCATGGAAAACAACGCAACACAATATTCGGACAGACTCCGCCCCCGACCCGCCTACGCTCCGCCTCCTCAGTGATGCGCCCAGTTACGTAAAATTGAATACTAAACCTATGATAAGATTAAAAGTTTAAAGACTGCGATTTTCCGACAAAGTTTTAATTAAAGTGACGAAAAGACAAAAACGTTTGAAGATAAAAAAAAACGTCCCTGAATTGTTGTCGTAAACGAGACAACAATCCTTGTTGCACTTTTTTGAAGACTTCATTATGCAACGTAAAAGGTAGATGTTCATGGCAGCAACTAAGGATTTTTCTACTTTCTTTTTTTTTTTCTTTTAAGGTTGCTGTCGCTTATATTGCACCTACCATGTTTTGTCACCCTAAGGTTGAGAGAAAATGCTTCAGACATTAAGTCCGTTTTTCTACTGCTTTTTTGTTTACTTGTGCATAAAGTTTTATAGATTCCTACCACTACTACCACTCTGTTTGCTTTTTAACGCAGAGAAGATGAAAATTTCACGAGACTAACCTACTGGATACCAACTTTTGTATGATGTACGTTAATGAAAATAATATCTTTGTATTGGTTCTTTAGACAGCGTAGGCGCCTACAACTTGTCGCGTAGCCGCGTAAGCGTCCCGTAACATTTGACGTCACGTAGAGCTTACTAAATTCCGCGTAGCCGCGTAGACGCCTTGTAGACGTCTACGTCTACGCGAACGCGCTACGTTCGCTACTCCTAGTTTCGATATAATAATCAACTAAATATGCCGACTACGAAACAAACATGTAATTACATTTTACAGTCTGTTCATTTTCAATTTCGGAGTTATGTTGAAACAGTTTCAAAACTGTTTGTTTTTCGGGGAATTGTTGATTCGATATGAGCTGACATAACATGACCGGTTTTCAAAATCTATTTAATATAGTTTCTGTGTTGTCAACGGAATTCTGTGAACACAGACGTGGAATCGAATTTCCGATTGTTTGGCGTGGGGTTTATTTGGTTTTGCGTTCCCTTTGATATAAAGGGAATTATTCTGGGTATGCGGTTGCATTTTGTGGGAATAGTATTAATGCCATCCACATTCAACTTTTGTATGCCCACTTCACGATACAATTTTGTAACATCATTTAAGCAGATGAATTCACTAGGAGTAATTTACATCACAGAAGATATAAGTATATGATATAACTACACCCAAGTGAGTGTAAGCTTAGAATATGAATATTAAGTAATAAAACACACTAGGAGGTTTCTTTTACTTAACAAACTATTGTTTCTCAAACTATGCATAAATTCTGAATTTCAAATCTTATTTGTTTTAACGAGAAGAAAACTAAAACTCATATAACGTGCAAATATACTTTTCACGGGTTATACTTAGGCTCCCCGTCCACGAGACACAAATGCCATGTACCTAAAGCAGCTTTCCGGATTATTCGCGCTCACAAACGCATTACACTAGCCTTCTGTATTTTAATCCTACTACAAATACAATAGGTTCTAGCGCTGGCAACAATTGGCAAAGCAATTAAAGCTGGGGGCTATTGACCTGTGAATTAGAGGCGTCGGCATCGGCCTATAGTCGGCACCATTGTGTGCACAGTCGGCATTTAGAGAAACCATGCAACTTGTCCAACGAGATTTTTGGACAGTTAAACTGTCTGAATTCACAATTTAAATGACAACTAAGGTTGATCCATTGATGGCTCTTATTTTTTGTTCTTGGTGTCGAAGCCCCAACTTTATATAAATAAATTTATGATTCGAGAGCGTGTCTAAATAATAACACCTGCGACCATACATAACATATCGAGACTCCTCCGTGCCTCGGAAAGCACGTTTAGCCCAACGGTCAAAGATCTGACAACCAGTCTTACCAAGGGGTATCGTGTCACCCAGTAATTAGGTTGTGGAGGTCAGATAGGCAGTCACTCTATGTAAAATAATGGTTAGACTAGAAACCAACCCCAACATAGTTGGGAAAAGGCTAGTCAGATTGCTTGAAAAGATTCTGCACGAAATATTCATTAAAGACAATTTGATTTTCCACTAAACTTACGTACGGTCACCAAAGGAGATAAGTAACCAGGTTCGTCAGATATAGTTGAAGTTTAGTAAGAAACCGATGGACGTTTTCGAATGGAATTTAATTTGATAAATGAACTTTTGGGTTCTATTAATTAAATTAAATTTTATTCGAAAACATCTATCTGTTTCTAACTAAACTTCAACTATATCCGACGACCCCGGTTACTTATCTCGTTTGTTGACTGTACCTATACCCACTACAAACTAATTAATGAATAAATAATAAATCGTAGATCAAACTTATTAATCCTTCACAGTTCACAACCGAAATGGCAGCCTCAAAACCGTTCTAAAACCAAAAGCAGAAGCCTAACTTTCATAATACGAATAAATTGCGGCGCTCACGTAACAATTCGAAAACAACAGACAATTCCAATTATGAAGTATGAAGGTGCTCAACGCTTTCAAAACTTCAGCCCAGTATTTTGTGTGCGGTGAAAAGTTTGGATGGTCAAAGCCCGTCTGCCGGCCGCCCGGCCTCCCGGTAGCCCGGGCAGTTGGAATGAATTCAATCGCCGCGCCAATGGATTGTAAAATGTCATTTCCACTCAAATCCAGTTCTCAAAACACTAGTCCATCCATCGAGACAGAATGTGAATGCTGTGAGTTTTTCTATTTGTAGGTACTCACTTTGACTGCTACTCGTGATAGATACGAAGCGATCGCTGAGGCTTTGTTTGCTTTTTGTGTAGCGGATATATTAAAATGTTGATATTCCTCTTTGTTTTAACTATATCCGTAAGTTATAAAAAAGATTTCAATTGCGATTGCGACGGCGCGTTTGGCGCAGTGGTTAGGCGATTGACTGTTGCGCTGCGTGTCGCAGGTTCGATTCCCGCACGGAACAAATATTTATATGGCCTACAAGTAGTTGTTACGGGTCTGGCTGTTTGTGTATATGAGTTTAAATGTTTGTAAACGCACCCACGATACAGGAGAAATTCCTAGTTTGGGGCAACGTTTTTTTAAAAAAAATAGTTCACGTTTTCTGGTTTTATTCTGTCTAAAGCAGCGCTGATTTAAATAATGTTTCAACGTAACTTTCTAAAAAAAAAGAAAATACCTACTGGCTGCTTCTTGAAAACATTTTCCGGACATTCAAAAGTTCTTTTTATACAAACCCTGCTGGCTTAAAATCTTTTTAAATTAACATTTACTGCACATTAAATATTTTACAGTAAAAAGCTCCTCCAACTAAACCGTGAAAAACAACGTTGGTAGTACGGCTATACGGCTAATAGCCGCTGTAGCCGCGAATCCGGCCAGTCGGTAGTAAACTCCTTTACTTTAATGTTACCCATTTAACCCTCAGTGAGGTAAACAGCACATTTAAACGAGTTGTTAACCTGTATACGTGATACTGTAATGCCTCACTGCACATGTCTGGCATTCTTGACTTTAGTCTGTGATGAAACACAACTTTACGTTTTTTTTTTACCTTTTACATGAATCTCGCTTTATTTTTTCGTTAAGTTTTCTATACAATATTTTCTCGAGTAATTAACTTCAATAATTTTGCTTTATGTGCCCCACATGCTAGGACCATGATATGAAAGCGTAAGGAATTAGTGCACGGAAGTAAACCTACCTAGCCGTACAGGGTGGCAGGATTTTAGTCGGTTATTAAAATAAAAATTAGCTGTTTCCTACATTTTGACCGCGGTATTGCACTTTTCTATGAAACCGTAGATTGATAAACGACGAAACATTTCTAGTCTAGGGGGTCGATGTCCCTGCCACCCTATATTTTTTTTTTTCCTCAGCTTTAATAGCACACCTCACGAAATAGAGTAACACTACATCGTTTTTTAACGCAGATCTTTGCCTTTGCTTAGTAATCATATTAAAATGGCCATGCCTAACACGCTTATCACATGGGAGCTATAAGTCTTCTCCTGAAGAACGTTTGAACGATCAGAACAAACAAAGCCCAATCGTAACTGTGTTGTCTTTTTATCTTTCGTCCGGTGAGCGTGTCTCCGGATTAGCAGGACGCTCGTTTAAACGTACGGTAATTAAAATGCTTAGTTCGAGTTACATTAAACCAGAATATTCAGCAAAACCCTGTTCATACATACACATTTCACCTAAAACATCAGCGTTAAAAGTACGTCATAAAACATTAACTTTATTGTCATAATCTGAATTTTCCATCAACGTTGATACCTTGCAAGTGTCATATTTAATTACGAAAGCTATTCTGAGACAGGCGGTAATTCCAAAAAACAATAGCAAACTAATATCTTAAAAGGTTTCGCCGAGAAGCCCTGCCATCTCGATTGAATCAACGCTTCTGAAATATGCAATTTTGTCCCAGCCGCTCGGGCTCCCGACAACGTTTCAAACTAATTTATACCGTGATAAACTGTCTCTGGTTAAAATTTTGCTGTTATTAATTTTGTAATTGTTCATTTACATATTTGTTTTAATCACTTACCTAACGGAATTGAGTAATTCTAACGCTTCATTTAGTTTCGGGAATACATTACTGAGCGCAAGCTTGGTTTACTTAGGGTCAGCAAGGTACTCGTAGTTAAGGGAAGAAAGAAAATAATTTTATTCAGGACACGCACAGAAAATACAAACAGTAAAAAAGAAAATTTTAAAACTAACTAAATTCACATTACAAACGACCAAAAAACAAAAAGGACTGTGCGAAACCTAAAAAACCCACACCTAATTGCCTCAGCGCTGGTATTCTGATAGGGCCTGGGAGAGAAGTTGAGCTTTAAATAATTTGTTTAATATCAAACAATACATGTCGCAATTTAAGAAAACCGACCTAAATCGAGAAACGATATACCTACAACTTGTAAAAGCAGTTTGTAAAATGATTTCTATTTTTTACTGAATCGAGCAAAAGTGGTTATGAATATGCAATGCGATGTGAAGTGGCAGAATTACTCCTTTGACCAATGCCTTGCGACCTGCTAGGAAAATTGTTTGAAAAAACACCGCGGCTTCGTAACGAGGTGCGGAAAATACGAGCAGTTCGCAATGAATATGTATTTTACGAGTTAGAGGCAGCACGTTTTTACTTGTTTTTCTCGTGTCTTGATACAAATTATTTTAGAATACGCTAAGAAAAAAAACCATAATCCTACTAATATTATAAACGTGAAAGTTTGTATGGATGGATGTTTGTTACTCTTTCCCGCACAAACTACAGAACGGATTTGGATGAAATTTGGCACACGGATGGTTTATAACCAGGATCAACATATAGGATTTATCCCGATATTCCCACGGGATCGAAACTTATGCGAGTGAAACCGCGGGGCGTACCTAGTAATATTATAAATTCTAAAGTAACTCGTATACCACTGAAAGGATTTCGATAAAATTTGGCAAGGAGATAAGTGGCATCATAGGCTACTTTTTGTTCCGCTAGCACTTTCCCATGGGATAATTTCCGACATCTACTCGGCGAAACCACCGGCCGAAGCTATTATAACCATATAGCACATAAAACTTTGGAAAAGAGGTCAAAACAAAACAAACTTAAATTCAAAGAAAAAAACGTTCAATAAACATATTTCGCGGACTATCATTGCTTGCCTTGCATTGCTGAGCCAAATACTAGGCTTTGACTATTCCGATATCAAGCACTCTTGGTTTGATTTAAGTCCCGTTTGAAATACAGAGCTTCAAGCACTTTCAAAAGCTCCCAGAGCTTCCGAAAGCGACTAGGCGCGCTTGATTTAAATTAAAATCGAATAGCGCTTGCATTTCAATTCCTCTCCATGATTTGAATAAAGTTTTCCGCTGAGTTAAGTTTTTTTTTCTGAACATTGAAATATACGAATACTGTTACTGTAATTTAGATCGTCTAAAGCCGGAACGGGCGGACTTGGATCTTTTATAAAAGTTTTTAAAGGCGTAATTGACTTTGCATTTGTTAAACACTTGTTGAGTTATGCTTCTGACTTCGTGCTAAACTGGGTTATTTCTTTTGGATAAAACGTTGACAAACAGAGTGGCGGGAAAACAAATTTTGACGACTCATTAAAAAATATTTCAATAGGTACTTTTATATGCAGGTTTTTATTTAAGTCTAAATGAAATACAAAATAAAGCACCATGATTTGCAACGTAATAAAATAGAGTACCGGAATATCCAAGCTAGACTGAGTATCAGAAACATCGGACTCGCCAGCCCGATCCAATTAAAATCGTAATTCATCCCGAAACAATTCAGGTTCCAGTCAGTCAGCCGTGAGTGAGCCTCCACCAGACTGTAAGCAAATATTAAATTATTAGCAGACGGCTGTTCGGTAAAGGGGTGGACACAATTTTCCCATAATACAATGAATAATTACCATCATTGAGCCCGCTGTTAGACGAATTAATTAAATATTATGATGCACTGACACTGTTTATTGATACACTTTAGAAAGACCTGGGTCAAATGAATGTATTTAGGTACTTTATTTCTGTCTATATGAGGAAGAGAGAAATAAACAGTAGTAAGCGATAATAAAAGTGTTTATACTTCATGTGGGTGCTTACCTTATAGTCTGTTTTGAGACTTTCAAATAACTCAGGACACATTAACTCTAAACTTCGCAGTATTCCTAAGCGTAAATTTTACCAGAATACACATCTTTTTTTTTTTTTTTTTTTTGAGGATGGGAAATCATCTAATGTCATCTCCCGCTCTGGGTGGACCAGAAGGGAGTGTCAGACTCTTACTGACTAAAACCCACCCGTGTTCCTTCCTTAGCCCTTTATGTACCAGGGCAGCGGTAACTCTTTCAGACGATCCCGCTACCCAGAATACACATCTTACACACGAATTTCAAAGAGCACTCGATGGAGAATTGCACTAATGACTTCTACGTATCTACTTTCATATTCTGCATGGCGGTTTTATTGAAGCCTAGCGTGGCTTATGTAACCCGGCCGTTTACCCCCGACTGCCACAGAGCGACGATAATGTTTTTATTTAAGCAACGAGTAGCTTTATTCGGTTTTCCCAGAACAGGGGGAAATGGGGAAAACTTACAGGGTCAGTGAAGCATGCAGGACAAATTAAGGATCAATAGGATACGCTGCACTCTCTGAATAGTCTCGTTTCAATAAAATAATCTGAAATAAGTACGATTTAACATTAAGGGCTGATTTTTCAATCGACAGATATATTTTATTCGTGAAATAAAATTGACGTCTGACAGATTTTGTATGAAAGATCTGTCAAGAATTCGAAATTAATCCTCGTATCTGACGTTGGAAAAATCAGCCCTAAAATAAGTAAGTAAGAGATCTTTTTCCAAATGGCTGAACAAATATACTTTTTTTTTTTTATAAAAAGCGTTGCCCCTAGGTATTTCTCCTGCATCGTGGGTGCGTTTACAAACATTTAAACTCACATACACAAACAGCCAGACCCACAACAACTAATTGTAGGCCATACAAATATTTGTTCCGTGCGGGAATCGAACCCGCGACTCGCAGCGCAGCAGTCAATCGCTTAACCACTGCGCCAACCGTGCCGACCACTTTTAAATATTGGACTTTAAAATATATATTAAACGAATAATTTAAAATCAAAATCAATTATCATCGATTGATTCCAGTTCTGATAAAATATTCCCATTATGAGTGCACTCGTTATATCGGCTTCATCCATCGCTTTTCCATTTGGCGAGATAAATCTCGAGAGCTCGGTATCTAAATATGTTTTTTTTGTTCGTCTGGTTCATGTATTGTAGGATATTTTGTTCATTGGTATTTTATTGCGAGTAATAAAATGAAATAAAATTATGTTTATTTCTGATACGCTTTTCGTCTTTTAAGACAGTTCTACACGTCAAATATTTGGTCAATATTTTAGAACTAGATGGCGCCGGCATTTCCTCGCTGCCTGAAAAGAAATGTCGAAACAAACTCCAGAGGTAGTCTTTTAAAGTTCAAACACTATATTATGTGAGTATAAATTGTTATTCTCTCATAATAATTATATTGTTTGAACTATTAAAGCAAGGCAATGTCTGGAAGGGCCTTTTGAAGAAAGAGCTATTGCTGTAGCTTAAATAGTTACCTGATAGATTTTAGGAACTAATAACAAAAAAAAAAAAAAAATTCTTAGCAGGAAATATTTTCGACTTAGTATCAATTAGAAGAAAAGAAAACCGTTATTCAAACGAAGATTTGCAATCACTATACTTGTAATTCATTTTTACACTAACATATATTTGAATCGCGACATATTCGCCAAAAATGAAAACAAATATGAGTTTATGGAAAAATAACTTTAACTACACAATAAAGTTCAATTTACGTACAACTTCAAACATTTTTATAACTTTTTCAATAGTGCTAGTCACTCTGAAATCAACGTAATTACCATTAAAATAAAGCTGATATTTGTTTAACTTTAAATAACGTCAATTTGAAACATAAATAAAATTTGAATATACATATGTAGTTAAGCGTATCTACAATGTGTCAAAATCGATTCATAGATTATACAATCCACCTCCCGTTATTACCTGCTTACCCTATTACCGACGTTATAACCTGCACAACGACTTAATTACCTTATCTGTAATTAAATGGAGGCGAGATAAAGCAATTCGCCTAACTACCTGTACCGCACCGGAGGCTGCAGAGCGGATGCGAAGCTCGACGATATTGCAATTTGCTATTTATAGACGTCATACTTCCTATTAAATTAACCAGTGAAGTCTTCATTCTTATTAAGACATCACAGTTTATAATGCTTATAATGTAATGTGGTTATAATTTATATTCGAACCAGTGACGTCTTCATTCTTAAAACTTCACTGGTTCGAATATAAATTATAAGGCTCGGTAATTTATCATACTTAGTAATGGGAGAATTTGGATAGCTGAACAGTTTTTGTTTGAACGAGCTTATCCCTGGAACTACCAGTCGGATTTGAAAAAAAATATAGTATTTGATAGCCCAATTCTTAAGAATGATTATAGGCTATTTACCATCTCACTACGACCCTTCGAAGCCGAGACAAAAGGCAAAAAACGTCAGAAAGAACGCTGAGCGAAAACGAAGTAACGGAGCAAACAAAGCTACAGGATAATTTCACGCGGACCAAGTGAGGTTTATTTTTCCGATAATTCAATTTACAGCTTTGAGTAGAACTGTCGATCAACATTATAAACTATGCTCAGCAACGTTATAATAGTTAAAACACATCAGTTTGAAATCCCAACCCTGTGCGTATGAGATACAAACAATAAGCTCTACAAATCAAATTAGGAGCACCTAAAATCAATGCTATTAGCAGGTCCTCATTACGTCGGATGCCGATATGTCGTTCAAAGCGTGCGCAAGCGTGAACGGTACTAAAGTAACACTAGTTAATTTGGCAGTCGAGTCTATTAGAAATGCAAGAGGTTACATCGGTCGAACATCGGGCGAACATGCTATGTCAAATTATTAATACGATGGATACATGTTTAAACGCGTACGTAGCTACGTGGGGTTACACAATGTGTCTGGTAAACGACGGGTTTAGCTTGTTCAATGTCTTCTTTGAATATATTTTAATGTTTTCTAACAGTTTTCGAATTAAAAATTGCTGCCATTCTAGATGGTTTGATTTCGACCTCATGCAGACATTTTATTCATAAATTGGTCCTTAAAGTTTGTACAATCGTTGACCTGACATATTGTGTAAAGGTTGACTTGTAATTCAACGTGGTACTTGCAGGACGTGGTTGTGACCCCTTTGCACCATCTGAACAACGCCAAGCGGGGTGTTAAAAAAAAATGCCTAGGCGAAAATCCAAGTTTTGTATAGCGTATACACACATACATACATATGAACACTATACAGGATGGCAGGGAGGGATATCGACGCGCAAACTGTAACAATGAATTCAGCACATGGTTCCCCTAGCGTAGAAATATTTCGTCGGTTATCAAAAAAAAATCTGTAGTTTCATAGAAAAGTGCAATAGTTACGCGGTCAAATTGTATCGAACAGCTATTTTTTTTTTTATAACCGTCGTAAAATTTCAACGTAGCGGTGTTCAGGATCATGTGCCTGCCATCCTGTATATCTATCAATATATATAATCTACAGGTGTATGTCAGAACTTTCCCCTTTTCGTAGTAGGTAGTCCGATGTATCCAATAGGCTATTTTCCTAAAAAAAGGTTATTAGTCCATCAGTTAGATTATCAAACAATATTGAACCCGTATTTTTTCTTTTGTCAATTATATAAAAAATGATGAAGATATCGCCCGTTAAAGTTCCGCGTGACGTCACTTGCTTGCGACACTTTAATTTTTGCAAGCAAGTGACGTCACGACGCCCCACTCCCAAATTTTGATGCGCTTTATCTTTGTCATTTTTTGTTTGATTGACAAAATAAAAAATACGTGTCCTTTATTTTTCGATAATCTAACTGACGGGCTAAATATATATTTTTTTTTTTTTACCCAGGCAAATACCCTATTAGTATTCCGTAATCCATTTGAGCATTGTTCAATTTTAACGAAGCTCCTAGCTTCAATGATTGACTTTATGGACTGTTCGGTGTTCTTATTTTCGTATCCGAATATATTATTTTTTATGCCATTCTGAAGGCAACAATTTTTTACTAAAACAATGAGGAACAATTAAGTTCTAGAATCGTTTGTCGTCCCGGATAAAACCTGTCAATTCTTGTTAGCATCATCGTCAATAATTCTCATTTTAAATAGCATAGGCAATAACTGGTTATTTAGGCATCAGACATTTCCCTATTATAAGTTATAAAGAAAAGAGTATTAGTATTTTCGATTGCCTGCGTGACACTTCTCTTTCGAATCTAATTATATAATTTGATCACGACCATAGAAATGTAAAAAACATAAATATATCTATAATCACGACCGAATGATCTTGCATGACCGATTTTTTCTTTATTTTTTTTTTATTATGGCACTTATTATATCTAAACATATAATAATATAGTAAAGAAGAGTTTTTGTCAGTTTGTCCGGCTGAACGGATTTGGATGAAATTTTGCACACAGGTACTTTATAACCTGAGCTCCCGTGGGATACCTTGTAACATCTACGAGGGCTAAACGTAGTAGAAAAACTAATCGTCTTAACAAACGTCTTCATCAAAATAAAAACTATCAAATACCCGAGAGCGATGCCGTATGCAAACCTATATCCATTAGAGCTCAAATTCGCCCACGTGAATCTACTCTGTTGGATGCACCTACGAGATGATGCACTGTGACATCGTATGTTTAACATCTGTAACTTACTTCCGTAGCTTTGAACTATTCTCTAGAATACTTAGCTGAGCAGGCTTAATTTAACTTGGACTACATGTTCCGAAGGCAAAGTTTTCAAGTCGTTCAAAGCGTCTCAACAACTTTCGCGCCCCAAAAATGAAGCCTTAAGTCTAAGATGTTTCAGAAATTAGGTCACTTCAAGTAAAACTGAAACTAGGGGGAGCTTTCTAAAATAATGAAGTGTCTAGTAATTTATACAGCAAGTTTACCTGCAAAATAGTTACTGGTTTGTCCATTGTTTTAAATTTATATTCGAACCAGTGAAGTCTTAAGAATGAAGACGTCACTGGTTCGAATATAAATTATAACCACATTACATTATAACCACATTACATCATGTTGCGATAGAGGTAAACTAACGGTCGCGCAATTTTATTCACTTTTAACAAAAACAGACTCGCTCCGGTAAAGGAACCTACGAAAAACAAAATTAAAACTAATAAAATTCTTTTTGGACGTATGTCGAAACGTGTTTCAATTTCAACGTGTCGACGTATCTGTCAGTTTTATTTTTAGTTTTATACAGGTAAAATAAAATTGAAAATAGACTGAGGGATTTCTCGTTAAATCTTCATTCGATTTTTATTATTTTTCAATACCCGAGCCTTGTTACATTTTTCAGAACGGACAACTGTTTCAGAAATTTGGCCCTCTACAATGTACGGGTTTGAAAGTGCTTGAGTATTTCGGCCGGGTATTTTTATCCGACAAGAGGTTTATTGCGTTCACTGAAAAATGAACAGCTTTGAGCAATCTTTTATTAAAATTCTGCTGGTCATGTTTATGTTTTGCTAGAAGATTCGGCATAGTGTTAATAACATTTACAAACCAGTAAGTACCTATAGCGTAGGCTCTTACGTCTTTATTTAATGTAACAAATACTACACTTGCACTGCTTAATAACGTAAAGTCATGATTCGGAGGTATCTACCCATCTACCAAAAAGCTCATTCCTCTGTTATACGTAATTACGTATTACGAGATATCTAATTTAATTAATTTCCTCTAGAATGAGATAACAGTGATGAACGAAATACGTTCGTAAGCCGCGTCTGCGGAACGAGCGTGGAGTCGGATTAAAACGACGGGTTTACGCCATTCGGCAAGGATCCTTGATTTTATTGTGCCTTTTGCTTTATCTCATTATCTTCATTTGCTTTAATGAGATCGCTTTAACGGAATCCTCTGGTTTTTGGTAGATATTTATTTTCACTGTTTAATGATATTTATGGCGGCGTGGTGACGCAGAATACCTCTTGATTCGTGAATACTTTTGGGCAGCTTATTCAATAAAACTCTGCGTTATTTTTGTTTTAACGTGGTAGGTGTGGAGTTCCTATCCAGGTTTAAGATAATGTTTTTAAAAGTAATAAATGTTAAAGTTTTGAACCCAAACACGAAAGTAGGGAGTGCCATAAATAAATTACTGAACTCTATCGTGCAGCCGATGAAAACTTTTAATACCACAAACGAAACGTTTAGGAATGAAATTGATAAGCTGTCAATATTTAACAAGTTTCGAACAGCAGTTTGTGTACAAACTGCTGTTCGATGTCTACAATGTGGAGTGAAGTTTCCTTTTCCATAATTTATTAAGTTTGTATCAATCAAAGTGAAGGCTGCAAAGTTCAGCTTTTATTTTGAAAATCAATGAAAAGTCAGTGTTTGTTTTGAAGTGCAGTTTATTAATAAGAAAATATAATTATTTTGAGGATAATGTCTTGAATTATTGATATAGGGTGGGGCTAATCGGGAAACAACATCTTTCATGCCATATGACACGTTGTCTCGGTTCCAGACAATCGTAAAAAAATAACGGATAATTAAGGAGTTTTCTGTTAACCTGTTTTGTGTATTGTAACCGATATTTAGGTAGGTATTCAATTATTAAGTTGTTAATTAAGTAAAGCTGTGTAGTTCCAGGTAAAGGTATTTTATGGTTATACTCTATTCGAAAATATACCAAATTGTCATGCTAAAAAGGTCATAACAATATAGTGAAGTGAATGCAGATTTGCTTTATATTAGAATAGAGAAACCGTATGATTCAGCCGGCAATTCAGTATGGAAAATAATCTCATACAAATGTCCATCTCTAGCAGCATGGCAGATGTGAACCCTTTTCACTGCGTTTTTCGTGACATTTTCGCACATTTCCTGCGTTATTTCAGTGACTGTGTCTCAGATATTTTGTTTTAATTCTTGAAGGTACATTGCCCTGTTAGCAAAGACATGTCCCTTTAGATAGCCCCACAAAAAAGTTAGGAGCTGTTAAATCCGGGGATGTTGGGGGCCAATCAATGTCACTGTTTCTCGAAATTAATCGAACCGGAAACGTTCCTTTCAATGTCTCGATTATGGCTTGTGCCGTATGACATGTGGCCCCGTCTTGTGGAACCACATGTTCCTAAGGCCAACTGATTCACTTGATGTAAGAAAACTGCTTTATCTGTTACAATGCCATGCTGCTCAAATTTAATCACTAAACGAATTTTTGTTAGCCACGAAGGTAAGTGATTTCTACCAAAAATTGGCCGCAATTTTAATATAAACTTAATCTACTTGGTGATTTTAATTCAAAGAGCAAACAAAGTACAAGTGACAAACCGTAAAAAAATGAAAAGAATTTGAGCTCATATTGGAACATAATGTACATACTAACATTTATTTTCATTCATTCCTCCCGGTCAGAACAATCATTCCGTTACTGTTAGGCGCTGTTCTGATTATCCCTCACGACACCAGGCCACGTTTTATCCACAATCAGTACACAGATACAGCCATCAACTTCAACACAAGCTTACGACGATTTAGTGACATCAAAGGGTTGAGAATTTCGCTTACATTGGTTGATATCACTTTTTCGTATAATCACCAAACCATTAAACACAATATAACGTTCGATTTTTAAAAGGCCGTGAAGGCCTCCAGTACCAGTTGGACCACCGGCGCGCCTCGCTGGAGGACTCCGAAGACCCTCCTGTACCTATTGGGCAGCGCTTCATCCGAGGGCCGCCTCCGAAGACCCTCCTGTAGCTATTGGGCCGCGTCTCATCCGAGGGCCGCTCACCTGGCGGGCTGACAGCGTCCCCGCCGTGCCTGCTCCCTCCTGCTGCCGTGCTGCATCCTGCTCCTGCTGCGTGGGCACCTCTACGGGTACACGCCGTGCTGCACACCGCTCTAATCCGCGCGTGACTGTTGAAGCCACCTGCCTCGCGTCGACTTACACCTTCAGCTCCAACTGCAACTTCACCTCAGCCTTCTCAACCCACCGCACATCGTCATCCATACCCCATCTTATACACACCACTGCCATTCCATCTCCATCCTTACCTTGTAAATAAATCTTTAACTGATTTCTACTTCCTTTCTTTTAATTCCTTATTCTAAATTTAAATTAAAGTTAAGATTTTCCTGTCGCTACACGACAATGTTTACTTTTCGTTTTTCTGTACAGCGGAATTTCTCCGACTAAACAAAAAATATTTTCGGAGCATACTGTAAGAACGGAATCATATGAGTAAATAAATATTTTCTCAGTAACGTCGGCTACAAGCCTCTAAGAAAAGCTTAATGATATCATGTAGAAAGCTTCACAAAGATTAGCGGGCCGCCAAGCCAATAAGCTGTATATATCTTCTCGGCGAATTGAATTAGCGAACTTAATGCGCTTTATACTTTAACAAACATTATCTTCTTATCTTGAACTTGACGTTCGCTGCGGCATTATCTAACCCCGTAATTGAAAGTATAGACCAAAAGTTAAAATAAAACTTTCGATTGTCTATAGGCATTTGATGCGGAGGAATGGGGAAAAGGGATATGTCGTGAGGAAAGTTTTGAGTATGAATGTGGGTGGCTATAAGAGTAGGGGAAGATTAATGAAATGATGGATGGGTTGTGTTTAAAATTCGGCTGGTGTGGAAAGGAAGTCACCCATTCGGAGATAAGGCTAATTGGAAGATGAAGACATGCTGTCCACTCTAAATTTTATTTTTTATTCCCTTAGTGGGACTTATAGATGTCCGTAGGTATGTCACAGCGGGAAACCATATCAAAATACCAGCGCTGCGGTATTTATTTTTTAACTATCCCAGCATTATGCTAAGATAAGGGAGCCTTTTTGCACATGTCCTTTTTTGTTTATAATGTAATTTTTTTTAGTTTTAAATGTTTCTTTTTTACTATTTGTTTTGCTTAGCGTGCCCCAAAGAAAATATGTTTCTTTTATTTTCATCTTTTCTAATAGATTGGCATTATCATCCTCCGAATCAGAATTCGGAGGATGATAATATGTCAATATTCATATGAGTTTTCTAGATATAAAATGAAATGGTTCGACTTAAATAACATGGTAGTTTTTTTGAAAAGCCAAACTAAATAAACATTGTATGCAATAAACTAAAAGCGATGTGGAATTATTTAAATGACAGATCAAACTGGACGACTCTGTTTGATCACAGTAGAATTGCAGATTGGATTGATTTTTTAACTGAAAGCTTGTTTTATTTTCATTTTAGCATATGGGTAGCTGCAGGCTCCGAAGCTGAATTTTTTATTCAATTTTCATTTTACTTTTACAAAGTTTTATTTAATTCTACTTGTTAGTAAGTTTTTGGTTGATTTTTGCAAACAAATGAATAGCTTACTTGTGAATGAACCAATCAAAGTTAATATGAAGGTACACGCGTTCCGTTCCTAGGTACATTTATGTATTTGGTAGAAATGACCTGACCTGCCAATCGTAACGGTTGCAGTTTCGTCTTAAAACTCGGTATGCACAATTTTGATTTCAAAACATAATCATAATTATCACAGTATTTTAATAAAAGCTTGTTACCAAAAGTTTTTTTAAACATTAATCCCCTTGTTACAAAATAAGGTTTTTCTTTAGTTAAACCACCGAGCCAGTTATTGAATTAAGAACCTAACTGGTATAGGAATGCAGTTCTTTATACAAAAATGACAGCTTAGTTCGGTGTTATGTTGTCATTTTAGTATTAACAACTTTGCCTAAATCGAAATAAAGTTCAAAATACAAAACTGGCGCAAAGGTTTAGCCTAGAACAGAATGGCTAATAAGACAGAAATGGTTTTTTTTTTTTTTTTGCGAAAGCCATTTTAAATTCACGCAATTTTCATTCTTTTATTTTTAATTTTAGACCCCATTACGTAGAAAAGCTGTATGAAAAGGTGACCCGTCGCTGGAGCGCTACTCACGTAATTGGGGTCGATGTATAGCCACTCCAGGTTCTGCTTAGTCACCGACATCACTCATGAAGTAGCTAATGCCGTAGGATTTGCTCCCATTACATACTTGCCCTTATTCCGTCAGTCACACTTTGGATATTAGAATTATTAAAGCGTACAACACCTACTTTACACTTTGGATATTAGAATTATTAAAGAGTACAATACCTACTTACTAATGAAATATTATGCATGTCAAACTTGTGAAGATGTGTGTTAATCATTGCTTACTGATACTATGCGAAAATAACTCTATCTGTTAAGTAACTTCAAACGGATTTCGACGATATTTGGCACACAGGTAGACCATAACCTGGATTAGGAAATATCCCGGAAGTACGTTTCTGTTATCCGATAATTTCCGACCTCCACGCGGAGGAAGCTGCGAGCAAAAGTTAGTCACACATAAACAGCTTAACGGATTCTCATGAAATTGGGAGTACAGTTAGACCATGTCTTGTATACGTAACTACATAGTAAAGATACTCTCTAACCAGGTACGTGTAGAATTTATCCACTACAATGCAAAATATTCTATTGAATATATCACTGCCTAGATTTGGATTATAGACAGATATCGCCGAGCGACCGAATGCCAAATACACCCACTTATTACATTACTATTAATCGATTTGGCGCTCTGTGATAACTCAGTGGTGAACCGAATAATTGGCTTCGTATTGACATTAACTTAATCGAATGTAAACTCTCTGTTGGTGACAATATTGGCTCTCGTGTGAACGGCAAATTATTGACTAGTGACAAGAGCGGTCTCTTGTCACTTACACATAGTCACATCACAATCAGCATATAATGTTCCCACTGCTGGGACACAGCACAGACCTCCTCTCTATGAAAGAGTGGGACTTACATATAGTACTTGCTTACATTTGCCATATATACTGTGAGCTTTGCATGTCATAGGGAAAGGATTAGGGTTTTGAGTTAGGTTTAAAATAGAGGCTAACCTCTGATAGCTTCACGAAAGTGATTTTTATTTCTTCTAAGACATGCTGCTACTTCTGATCACAATGAAAACTTAACTGAATCAAAATCTCAATCTGTAACGTTGAACGTTATAGTTGTTTACAAAACGGCAACTAAATAACAATGTGCATTTAGTAGTGTCATTCCGTTCAACAAGCAAGTCTGAAGAACAAGCGAACTTGAAAAGAACCTCGTTCGCAGCAATATGGCGGAAAAACGCAAAAGAAAATACATCACCTTTCCTAAAATAGAACCGCAGTAAAACAAAAGGTCGCGCAAAAAATTCGGAAGTGTGCCTACGAGTAAGAATCGCGGGGACAGTAATATGTCTCTTCTAGGTCAGCAGCGATGTAGGCCACACACAAACACACCCCTACTTACACCCCATGTACACACACTCCTACTTTGAACAGTCACACAGGCAAATGGAAGTGTCAGTGTTCAATGAAGACGATTTTCCGCATAACATAATTTATAGGCGGGCCAATTCGTGTAATTTTAATATTATTTTACACTGTCTGATCTGTCTCAATCTGTCAAAGATACCTCTAAAATCTCGACTTTTTTGACAAGTTTTTGACATTGATTGTCCCTGCGATAAGATTGCGACTTGATTTAGAACGTTTTTAGTTAAGGGAATTGACCTTGTGACGGTGTTAGTTTGTCGTCTAAAAGCGGTATGAGGATATGAATTCGCCTATGGGTTGTACGTTTAGTTTTTGAAATATTTGTGGAAAAGGGAAAGGGAGGCTTTTACCCAGCAGTGGGACGTTACGGGCTAAATAGATACATAGATTTTTGTAATGCACAATTGGTTAATTCGCTGGTTTTTTCACACAGACAATTAAGCAAGATTACGATTTACAAGCAGACAACAACCTACTCAAAGTTGTAGTTTCCATGTTAGCTGCATAAAGTACTATTCAGTATAATTTATTTCAACATTTCCAATATCATCATAAGCTCATTAGGGATTTAACCATTTAACTAAATGAGGCGCGACTCGCCACTCACCAAACATTATCGAATAAATTCACCTCGTTATACTAACAGCTCATACGAACAAATTAATCTCATTAGCAGATAAAATGACGGATGCATACCTGAACAGTGTGATTAAAATACCAGAAATATGTATATACACATGAAGAACCCAAGTCCTTTTCTAGAAGCAATTGTACATATATGTACATTGCAGATAATACCAAAAAATATTGGGCTCTATAACAAACACAAACAAAAAAAAATTGTGCAATTGGGTGATTAAAAAAACCATTTTATTATCTCAATTACCTACCGTTACACTTAAGAACGGTGTTATGGATAAAAACAAGGATAAAATGACACTTCCTTTCCCAAAGAAAATTTTGTCAATTCTTCTAGCAAACACTCTGTATATAATATTATGAATGTGAGTATCTTTTCGATATTTGTTACTCAATCACGGAAAAATTTGGCACACAGATAGTTAACCTGGGTTAACACATTGGATGACTTTTTGTCCCGGTAATATGATCCTATGGAATAAATTCCGACATCCACGCTGGCGAATGAAATGAAATATCGAATTTCAGGCAATTTATGCAAGTAATTAGCTTTTGCCAGAAAAGCTAATTACTTGCATAAATTGCCTGAAATTCGATATTTCATTTCATTCAACATTCTTTACTAAACGTAACAAGTTATTCAAGCTGCTCATTAAAGTATGCCATGTTACGGCTTAAGAGCGCTTACAACGTACGGCATTTCATACAAATTTCAAGTGCTTGGTTTTCGAAATGCATGAACCAATTTTAATTAAACTTCCTACGCATAAGCACGATATATAGGTCTAAAAAGTTAATTGAGAACATTTTCGAAAAATAGTGTTACAGCTAAATTCGACCGATTTTAAATTTTCCATAGAAACAGAGATTTCCAATTATCTTTTTTTAAATAAGACATTTCGAAGATGTTCTTCACTAACTTTTAAACCTAGGTATGTATCCTGCTTATGCGTATGAAGTTTCATTAAAATCGGTTCATGCATTTCAAAAAACAAGGACTTGAAAGTTTGTATGAAATGCCGTACGTTGTAAACGCTCCTAATGCTACATTTGCAATTACTGCATTTTAATCAACTGTTGTGCTATTCGACCAATAAAAGTGGAATTTAATCTGATATTTTATATATTTGTCCGGCTGGCACATTAATGTAAAATGTTTCGAATACCGTGCTAGGAGCACTTAAAGAAACGCTTTTAAAAAAAAAACTGAATTTTTGTCTTGTTTTTCCTCTCCTTCTCATTTATCTCTACCTCTACAAATTCCGTCCGAACCGACGACAACACATTCGTTTTTTTAAATCTGCCAGTTTCCCGACCTTTTTCTATTGTGATATCTGGAAAATCCACCGGCATTTTCTACGTGCTTTTAACATTTATATCCCGAGCCGTTAGTGGGAACATAGAGGTAGCCGAACAGCTGCGTCAGCTTTGTCCCGGAACACGGGAACGAACTCTCGATAGTCCGCTGCTAATAATAAGTACCGCGGAGCGAATTCATACGACATTCTAAACTTTTTTTGCTCTTTTCGACAGTACTGTGATTGGGAAGGAAACCGTACAAATTACGCTCGATGAACATTCGAAATATAAATAAGGAGCAGTCTGTGTCTGTTAGCCCAAAAATATGAATGATAATGTTTGAAAACATGTCCTAAGTGTTCCTAAAATGTTGTTGCTGAAAGAGGCATTTTAAAAGCAAGCCTTCAAATTGTATTATACTCCAAATGTGAAAAATCGATCAACGTTGACACGGCGGCATTATCCAAAGTGCCGCACAGCCCTGTTCGTCTCGACGGCCAGCTCAAACAATGTCTGGAGCTGACAATGGAGATGAGTCACTTAGATTGTGTGTGTTACGTAAATGCTCGCAGCTTGTATTTGAAGTGAATTGCACTGACGTAGCGGACACTCGAACAAAGCAATCCACACAATGACCGATCTTGACCACACTACCGATTACTCTATTGTTGCTCACTTCGAACTCACTGTATCAACTATTAATCTTAACAGAGTGGTTGAGACTGGTTTCCAAGACATTAAATCAACTTAGCTTATAGTCTCCCGACAATTCCAGTGCTTACAGGCCGTCTTAAGGATCCGCATGGCACTTCAAAGCGAACTCAATCGTAGTTAAATGTTTTTCAGCAACTGGTATTATCTCGAATGCATGGTAATGTTGGTTTTATGATATTCATTTCAACTCACACTTATCTATTTTAGCTGTCTTGTTAATATTAATTGAGAAAAATAAGAGAAAATAGACATCAATCATTATGACAAAATTGCCAAAATCACGAAGTTTAAGTAATATTTACTTCGCGGCGAAAACATTCGCCGAACACTTGATTCAGACAAAAACTTATTGCCTGTACAGCGAACACTAGAGACTAGAGATTCATCTTAGAAAGGCTGACTTCGGCAAAAATCAATTGGTTACGCAGTTCACATCCCCAGCGTCAACAAGTACCCTATAGAACCCCTCGCGGGGGACAGTGGGGGTCGGGGGTCGGGATAGCCCCCTCTAGGAGGGGTGAGATTCAACTGGTGCAATGCGGTGTACCCTACCTCCCCTGCGTTGTTTTTGCCATTGTCCGTGGAGCATTTGGCGCGCCTTGCGTTTATTTCGTTACGTTTGTTTTTCTGCACCGTCTTTAGTTACTTTCTGTAACGATTGTACTTTTTGCACTGTTTTTACTTAGTTCTTGTGGCTGGACCGTTATTGTAATAAGCAGGTACGTGCTCTAATAGTTTCTTTTACTCAGAAATTGATATAGTATTCTTACACGGGTCATTGACCGGTAATTCAATAAGGCCAAAAGCAGTCGGATTCCTCGGCAGACTAACGAAAAATATGTTGTTTAAAATTCTCCCCACAGTGTTTGAAAAATCAAACGGTTAGTTAGAAAAAATCATACGATCGACTGGTTTAATTTCCGTTCTGACGCCACAAAATGTCACGGTCAAACGTTCGTAGCCCCAATAAGATTAGCTCGTTAAGCTGCACGTCACCTAAATCTTACACGTTTCCTCTAATGTGGTCGTTTCCGGGCCATACATAATAATATAGGTATCAAGTTATTAACTAGGAATAAAGGAATGGAACTGACGTTTTAATTACAAAATGTTATCGGCTAAAGTTTAATATTCTCGCGTCTTTGTGGGTTTGTCTGTGGAATTCGCTAGAATGAATTCTTAATAAAATCAATCGGTTGAATGCTATCAGAGTCAAGTCGTGACTTTTCTGCAAATACAAGAACATGACTCTTTGAAATTTTTTGGTTCAAGACTTTTGTTTTTATTCGACACTTATGTACTAGAGTTTGGTTTAGAAAACTTTTGTATGTATATGTCAGATTTGATGTTCAATTGTTTATATTCTACACCGAATTCCACAAACTAAACAAGATTTCTCTAACCACCGAAGTCCCGAGCGAGCTAACATACGAGCCTAACTAATACTGGCGCCGCTCATAATCTTGCTCCCATGTAAAAGCCACAGCGTTGCACGGCCGGGCATAGATCCGATAAAGTATCTAGGTGAAAACAATGCGCTAGCCCATGAGCCTAACGAAACTAATTTAGTGTGAACAGGGAGGTTGTACCATTGTTGGTCGTCGGTCAGGCTCGATGAACGCCACACGGAGTAAATTGAGTTGCAGTGAGTTAGCGTTTGTATTTCGTCGTTTTAACAGTTTGAAGGGTCGATACGGTTCTCTTATGTAGTAAGCGCTTTATTTACAAACACGTTTTTATTCTTTACGCGTCTCTGGTTGGTTTGACTGTAAATGTTTGTACCTACTCTATGTCTTGATTTTGCCTCATAAACCTTTCATACGTTATTCAAAGTATGTAAGGCAAACAAGATCCAAACTGGATTTCTAAATAGTGATTGCACTAGTCAAGCAATTATCTACTTTTGAGAGGAATTTACTTAGTAGGTACTGTAAAGGTTGTCTGCAAAAGTCGACCTTATATTGTGCAGGCTGGCAGTAAAATAACTCTAGTAGCATTCGAACATTCGAAGCGAATTTAGGATAAGCTTGCAAATTATTTCGAAAAGATTTTTTGTTTCGAAAAAACAGAGATATAATAGGCGAGTTGATGGAAGTAAACACGTTCGCATGCAATAAACGTACTAATTATAACGTTGTATTATTTAATAGTCCCTACTGATCAAAGATCTCTGCATTGATCAAAGTTTTCTGCTGAGAAATCAATAACCGATAGTAGAATAATAACACTTTTTTTTGGGTATTAACAAAAGCTTCGAAAAAAAATTAAAATATGAAATTTACTGATTAAATACTAACTTTTCGACAACTTATAAGCGAATACAAATAAAGAAACGACTGAATAAAAAACTGAAAATTCCGAAAATAAATACAATATTTGCTATTTTTCCACCAGCTTAAATTGCGTTTTACCGAAATCAACAGGTAGTCATTTTTATCGTAACTTACCTATTTTATATTATAAATTTAGAATCAATCTTACACATTTTATAACTGTGGCGCTGTGGCTGTGTGGTTTGGTTTTACATTCAAAAATATGTTTCTGGCACTCGCCGGCCACTGCCGCGGCACCGCTCGCTTGGCTCGCTCGGCTTGTGCGTTGTGTGGTCACGTTTCTAGCCTAACCTAACCTAGCTGTTTCGATTTAAAAAAGATATATGCGTGTTACGTTGCAAATTTCACTAAACTATAACTTTTCGTAAACATACTATTTTTTTCGGAAGTTTAGTATATTTTTTGCAAATTTAGTTTATTATTTGAAAGTATAGATTATTTTTCGTAGAATTATAATTTGAATAAGCTTCATGTTTGTTTGTTAAATTCAACATTTTTTGTCGATTAATTTTGTATTAATTTTTCGGTAATTAATTTTACACAGCTTAGTTAGTATTACAGTCAACCACAGATCGCTGGAAGTTAATTTGTTTTTCGGAAGCTTTATTATTTCCCCTTTTTTGTAGTAACCACCAGTATTCTTTGGTAAAAGTACTTAAAGTGTTTGGTAGTGGTGCTAGCCCACTTTGTTTACCCATCCGATACTGAATTAGAACGAAAGTTACTACGAGCAACTTGTTTGGCTCAAGCATCGCTAAGATGCCCTTATTTTCGAAGCCCCGTTGCGCTGTTGTTTTTAATCTATACCGGTACAGAAAATAGGGGAAAAGAAGGTTCACTGCGCAATAAATAATGTAGACCAACGCGTAATATTCCGTTCGGAACGTGAATCAAGGCGCCGCTCCACAGGAGCCCACTGATAACGTGAATCAAGGCGCCGCTCCACAGGAGCCCACTGATAAGCTACGCACGTACGCACGTATACTTAGCTCCGCGTGTATGAACAAGATGTAGGTGGCAGCGTCCACTGCGAGCCATGGCCCCGATACGCACCGATACGTGGCTGGCAAACAAATGAACCGCGCAGCAAACGTGGCAAACCTCTCTGTGCACATCCCACCCTCATCTATCTATACATATTATGAATTGAAGTCGCTTTTCGTGTCCCTCTGTATCACCACGTTGTTTCTCTAACCTTTGCAACGGATTTTAATGCGGGTTTCACCATCGTTTAGAGAATTTATTCCGAAAGATGTAAGTGTATAATACTTAAATAATAAACTTACCTAAACAAAGAAATCTCGATGTTTTGTCAAGTTATTAAAACGTGCGAAGCAGAGGCGGGTCACTAGTAATATTATAGCTAGAATAAAATATTCAAATGCAGTTTTGTTTAGCTTAGAAATCTCTCTAACGTAACAGTAGACTGAGTGAATAAAAGTTTGTATGTGGTCGTAGTTCGGAGGTTCAACAAGCTAAGACCAACGTGCATCTATGATCACTTAGTAAGTATTGGAAATGGGACTTCTACAACGTCTGTCTTGCTCAGTTTCATTTTGTTGAGTGCCAAAGCTGTGCAGAGTGGCTTACGACCGGATTCTCTCAAATGCTCATCTATTATTTCGGGGGATTAATAGTAAGACACTCGTGTATATTTCTTTGCATTCTCATCTCTCGTATTGTCTCGTATACCATCTTGCTGATTGGCTAATAACATGCCATAGTTATTAGCCAATCAGCAAAATGGTAACGGCAGATCAAATCAAATATTTTTATTGTAGGCATTAGCCGAGTGTGCGAAATGAATATTTAAGGGAGATGCGCTAAATTAGCCCGCGAAAATCAAATTTACTTGTGTTTGTTGCAATTTGCAGATCAGTGTCAGATTGTATGTATATTGAATAAAATATGATTTGCGACCGTAATAAATATGGGTTTACAGAAATAGAAAGAAAGAAAGAAAGAAAATGCATTTATTTGCGGCAAACATGACGCATAAAAAAGAACATGAACACGTAAAAAAAAAATAACAAGTTGGGGGTAAACATGCGCCATAGTCACGCAAAACAGCCATCGCTCAGCATAATGCTAAGACCCTATACGAGACAGAGACCCAGCGCTGGTCAATAGAATCAGCAATACAACTCCTTAAGTTAGAATTGGCCCCAAATGTCATGATTCCATAAAATAGTCATTCAATAGGGTAATATAAACCTAGAGATATGTATTGATGATTTTTACGATCATAATTCTCCAGATAAATATTTGTTAGGCGTACCTAACATACAACCTAATACTGACCTGCAAATTGCAATTTGTAAAATCGCCAACAGATCAGTAAAAATATAGGGCGCAAACCAATCGCTATTTACCGGACCGTCCTAACCCGTATAACTGAGTTTTTGCTATTTGGAAAATCTTATTTGCGCGATCGGAAATTCGCTTCATTTCCGAATTATTTTTCGCTGCTCAGGTAGAAACATCTGTTAATAGCACGGTTATTAGGTTTTACTGTTTAAATAGATTGACATATAAGGTATTATTGAGTATTGGGTCCTTGCGAGCAGTCACGTGAGAGTCGTAAGAACAGCAGAGTAGACGATCGATAATAGTCACAGTAACGCCGGGACATTCGCTTGCGAGCCCAAACCCTGTGTGGACTATTGCTGATTTCGTCTATCTGCTATATAAATGTATTTACTTGTAAAGAAGTATTCGTAAACATTTGGTGCCGACATTATCTAAGACAGTTTCTTAAAATGTAAACTTATGATAAAGAGTTTTAGTCTTTCCAAAGTAAGAAAAAAAGTAAAAGTGAGAACAAAATAAGTTTCTCAGTTAGCTAGTAAGTTACTTAGGTATCTTGAAGCTACGCCCCCGCCAACCAATAAGTACTGTTGTTTGTACATAGCTCTGTCAAATATGCCCTACCTATGTTTGTAGAAATGTAAAGTCAAAATTACATTACGAAATTAGTGACATGAAATTACATAAACGTGAAAACATTCGCAAGAATTCGTCAAAACCAACGCAGAGTTAACATTATTTTTTTTCTACAAACGTATTTTTACTCGTATCTCTCTAGACTTGGTATGTTCTTAATTATTTTCAAGTTAATTTTCTATCGTGTTAAATCTACAAAGTTTTGTCTCTACATCATTGTAAGTTAGACTTCTAGAAAATGCGCCTTTTTACGGTTACTGTTACTTGTGCCTAATAAATAACTAAAATAAACAAGACATACTTTGTAAAGCTTACTTCTTGTCAGAAAAAACGAGTAGAGAGAAGTGGATAAGCTAACTTTTTATCTATTATCCAAATTTTACGTAAAAAACCATGTAGAACGAAGTTCCGAAATTTACCTTAGTTATATTTGTTGATATAACTTGTGCGTTAGAGTGTAGTAGTAGTATTTGTTGATAAGTACATTACTTTAAATATTATAATGTATTTAAACAAAAGCGTTGATATTTGATAATGGTTTTCACGGGGCTTCTTTTAACGCATCCAATTTCACTAGTGGTCACGTAGGGTCGTATCTTTATACTGCTAGGGTAACCCAGTTATGTAATAATGACTAATTGTTTTATCTACCTATTATAAATATACACGTAGTGATTCAAAATCAGAGGTAAAATAACTGTACCTACACGGATTGTACGTTCACTTTTCTTTATAGATTCTGTTTCTGTTTGAACGTAGTCCTTGTCCTAGCTATAGCACAACTTATATATTAAGACTCACCCCCACACGATGAGTTTTCTGAACCGAGAAGCACTGTTTCGCTGACAATGAAATTACTGCCCGCTGACTTTGAAGTCACTGCCCAGCTGACTGCAATGTTACTGCTGCAATACTGGATTACTGCAGCCTCACTGTCACGTCGACTGCAATGACTATCTGAAACAAACGAAAGAGGTACCACTCAGTATCGTTTTATCATCCCTACATACGGTATGTTACAGTTGGTGTTAGAGTATAGGTGTAAAAATGTGGTGTTAAAAATATCATGGTTAATGAAGTAATATTGGTTAGTAACGTGAAGGAATAGGACCCACTCGGCGTCACATCAAGCGCAACAGCCAAACGATCAGCCACTGCGCCAACCAGCGTGGTTATGCAAATATACGTAAAGATATTCACATATCTAAACGCCGCCATAGCTTCGCCGATCCAGAATAACGTCGCTGCATGAACGCCTACATAAATCAGTTTGTTTGACAGGCTCCGCCGATGCGATAGCGTTCTGTTCAAAACATTTGCGAGCGGCACATCAACAATTTGCATTTATTAAAATAAACCCCACCGTTTTATTTGAACACGTTGATTCGATCATCGAATGTTTATCGTGTTAACTATGAGGTAAATAAACACTGCTTTGTCATATTAAAATGGCAGGAAATGTAATTTCGTTTTCATCTCGTTTAATATTAAACACGCTATTGTTACTACAGTATTGGTTTTAGATAATTGGATGACAAGCACACAGTAATTAACTGGTTACATTGTTTTAAATGGAGCGATCGATGTCGGATGTCGTTATTGGATTATTAATTATGCATTTACGCGTCATCTACGTGAAGTCTACGCAGTGTCTACGTGCAGTCTATACTGTGTCTACGTAGCACCTGCACTGCGCAATCACTCTAAGCCTATCGTAATGTGGCTTCATATCGTAAATTAAGCTTAGCTATTACGTCGCACTTGTGGCATTTTTCACTTCTAATTTGCTGTTCTACATGTAGTACGTAGGTACGTAGGGATAAGATATTCCAATCATATATTTTTTTTATTCAGAATAAACTTGAAAAAATTGCTTCCGGAACTACGCACCTTGTTGAATGCAACGTTCATAAAGATGTAGGAACATTCGCCGTCTACAATAATAAGTCTAGTCTGCTCAAGAACTAACTACACATTCGTTAAAACTTCCCCAGACATATTAAACTCCGCGAATATATTTCAATCCTAGAACGACTAACTCTTAACAAGCCAAAAACTTGGATATTAAACTAGTACGAAGAACGCAGACGACTCGTTCACAGATTGTTTATTATTCAGAGGCTCATCGCGACAACTAAGTACCTACCCTCGAAGGCTGAGGCTAAGTAATAGCAGGAATGCAAGTAGTGCCACAGGTTGCCCACGCCACAGGTTGTCTTTTGCCTGTTATTAACGAACCCAAAATAACTCTGAGTAACCCCCCTCCTCCCTCAAACTGGGGTGATGTACGACCTCCAGCGTATTACGGCGAGAGCTCTGAATTACTGGTTTTCGGATAGTACAAATGGCGGCTCTCGTTCGAGCAGAAAATATTAAGTAGGTATTGGTAAAAGGGATTTTTTTTTTGCTTTTTTTTTAGGGCTTCTATTTCTCGTTTTTAAAAGATTTATCTTAAATACAGGGCTGATTGCGCTCCGGTTTAACATTATTCTAGTTCATGTATTGTTTTTAATACAATAGGTTACACAACTACTAACGATAGAGCCTTCCTATTGGCCGACCGCTTAACTGAGACTTTGCCTGAGGTAGCTGCGCGATGCGGGAGGGGTGATAGTTGTCACAAGTTGACGAATCACTGAGCTATCGCATCACGTCACCATACGCCTCCCGCACCGCGTTGCTACCTCAGACAACGTCTCAGTTAAGCGGTTGGCCTATAGCATTCTGTGTTGTCTACTCGAAATAAATAATAAACAACAGTGCCTACGACCTACAGGTTTATTACGGACTTAAGCACCAATAAGCATCGAATACGAAAGCGTGCAATGTTAATATAAAGTTAGCGTGCCAGAGAAACTTCGCCCCGTACCAACTACAAAAAAAGTCCTTCGTTTTGTTAATACACATATATTGGCTTTGAAAACTTCCTCTGAAAGGAAACCAAATCAAAGATTTCATGCCAACGAACAATGTTTATTATTTATTGATTTACAGTTAATTCAAACGGCACAACACCAATTATTACTTAACATAAAAACATAAAAAAACCTACAGAATGTTGACAAAAACTAAGTTTTAGAAATCAGACTGCATAGTCAAAATCCGTTGATCCAAAACGTATGAATGTACCTACATAGATTTCTCATATACATTATCGTGCATTAAATGTTTCAAAAAACAATTATAAGTAGCTACCATAGGACTTTAGTTTATCATAAATTGTAAATGCCATTTAAAAGAAACGATACTAGTCTATCGAAAGCTTTTAAAAGAGTTGAATAAAAATATCGTTATTCAATTTTATTCTACAGAAGCAATAAAGTGCTATCAACTTAATTCCCCTTTTTGGCGAGCAGGCGGTGCTCGATGGAGCGCCGTAAAGAATTCTTGGCACTAGAAATGCCCGCATACTGCCATTTCGTTCAGACTTCGACGTCACAGCTTTCTATACACAAGATGATGCAATTTCTTTACACGAATTCTCCCTTGGGGGCCGATATACTGTTGGATTTATTTGGTGTAGCCACTTTCAATAGAACATCTATTGTCCATAGCCACAACGACAACCGACACGACCCATACATTTGTTTTCCATGTAGCATTTGAAATGATTCATCGCACTGTTTGCAATGTTGCCAGCTGAAACACGCAGTAACGTCATAATTTATTTTTAGTAAAATTCATAGCACAAATAAAGCATCCGAGTTCAATTAACAAAAAAGATTTTTGGGAGAGTTTTAGTTCATTTCTAAGCTAGGCCCTATTTCATATTCTCATCAGTCCCATAAACATATCAGTCTCGATAGATTTTCCTATAAGATAACAGTATAAACACGTGCTTTTTTTCTTTCGCAGGTTACACCGAGGAGCAGCCTTCCACGCAGTTCACCGCCCAGCTCCCGAGTGAGGTGAGCCCGGCCTCCGCCGGCCCCACCCCCGCTCCTCAGCCGGCGCTTCAGCCTCTATCCTATGCCCTTCTGCAACTCTCCGCCTCCGACTCGACAGACCCGCCCTTCCTCCAGGTTCAGCTCCAGTCTTCGCCTGTCTCCTCCCCTCCCCCGCCACCGGCGAGCGGCAAGTCCATCTCCATGTGCTACACCAGCACCGGCGCCATCCTCTCTCTGCCACCCAAGAAGAAAGACATCTACCGCCCGTACTGTCTCGTCGACCGCGCGGCGCACCTCAACCGACCCGAGGAGGACCTCAACGCGGCGCATGCGATCCTCGACCTCAGTCAGCATGTGTTCTTGTCGCCGCGCGTGGTGGAGCCAGCGCCTCCCGCACCGCCCGAGGCGCAGCCACCTCCGCCACCCCCCGCACCGTCGCCACCGCCCCCGCAACCGCCTCCACTGCCAGCGCCACCTGAACAGCCTGCACAAGAGTCCACCACTGAACGACCGCGAGAGACTATTGCCTACACATATGACGCGTTCTTCGTAAGCGATGGCCGATCTAAACGTAAAAACTATGCAAATGCGCCGGTCGAGGCGGTTCCACCGCCGGAACCCAAATCGAAGTATACGTGCAGTGAATGTGGCAAGCGGTACGCAACCTCATCGAACCTATCGCGGCACAAGCAAACGCACCGCAGTTTGGACTCGGTATCGGCCAAGCGCTGCGGCGAGTGCGGCAAGGCGTATGTGTCCATGCCGGCGCTAGCCATGCACGTGCTCACGCATCAACTGTCACACGTGTGCGGCGTGTGCGGGAAGTTGTTCTCGCGACCATGGCTGTTGCAAGGCCACCTGCGATCTCACACGGGAGAAAAGCCTTACGGCTGCGCGCACTGCGGCAAAGCTTTTGCGGATCGATCGAACTTGCGCGCACACATGCAGACGCACTCAGCGGACAAAAATTTCGAGTGCACTCGATGTCACAAGACGTTTGCGCTCAAGAGCTACCTCAACAAACACCAAGAGTCGGCGTGCGTGCGCGACGACGAAGACGAATCGCCGTCGCCCGAGCCGGCCGCGCCCGTCTCCGCGTCCGGCTAAGGGCGACACAAGCCGACGCAACTAGGGACCGTAACCACCGCCGAATGGTTTACACGTAAACGTAAAGTATTAATATGAATTTAGCTTGTTAACTTAATATATAAATTTACAATATGAAACAGGAGCGAGCGCGTCGGGTGGGCGCCAGCACGCGCGCCGGACGCGCCGCGACAAAATCGAGCAACGTTTCGCATACAACGAATCACGTACGACCCCGTAGAGCCGCGGCCAACGCGGCCGCAGGCCGTAGTGTCACACGTCCCGATAGCGGTTAACTTAATATTAAATATGTATATAGTCGTCGATAAAATATACCCTTATATACATAGATGTATTGAAATATGAATGAAAACTAATATCTTTTGTAGGTGATTTTTACAACCGCAAAGTAGGTTAGAGAGTATTAGGGTGTAAGTTTAGCGTCGAGATGCGAGAGCCGAGCGCCGAGGTCGTGGGTGGAGGGTAGCCTCCTCCGTCTCGGTGAGGAACTTGCCAAAACTTTCCGTCCGAAGCTCCGCACACACGCCGCCGCAGCGCCGCAGCGCAGCGCGGGCCCGCGACAGTGCCTTACCTCTCGCCCGCCGCCACCCCACCCCCGCACGCACGCACGCACGCACGCAACACACCCTCATTACTTTACACATTTATAAAATTATTAAAAATAAACCTGCACGCAGTGTGAAAGTTAAAAACCTACTTATTGCTACGATTTATTTAAATAACAATACATTTATTTGTCTATGCATACGTTTTAGCAATTTTAGTGCAACTTTTCGCCCAGTCGACTTTAGTACCTGCTGAATCATGAATAAATCGTGTAAAAGTGAAATTTAAATGATAAACTCGTAGCATGTGTCGGTGTGTCAGGGGGAAGGGTGCGGGCGGGGGGCGGTCGCCCTGTGGCGGCGACAGGGCAGGGCCGCGCGCCACAGCCTGCAAGCCTTTAGTCGAGCGTGTGTCTTTAGGTGACAAGTCAAACGTAACTGGCAATAAACTAACTTAGCGTAAGATAGCATTAACGTAGGTTAACGAGGCGAGCACGAGGTGCTTGGTCAGAAATGGGTATTCGAAAAGCAATAATAATGTAGGCATAAAGTCGCGCACCGCTGTCAAATAGACGCAGCAGACTACATATTCTATTAACCCTATAGCGCTCTTAGTCGTTAGCTGTCCCTATCGTTGGCCCTGCGGGCGCTACTTCGACGTGCGTACGAAAGTAATGCGCAATTGATCGCGAGTTGTAGGAAAAGTAGCAGCTAGTGTGTAGTGAGTATATTTGGCAATTCCAAGTATCGCCCGCGGGTCCGATGCCCTCCCTAGTCTATTAGTTAGTGCCTCGAGTCAATTCGTCGTTGGTGTTTCTTTGAACTCAGTCAATTAAAATATCTTTCCAAAGAGTTCCTGTATTATAACAAAATATTTTGGGAATTCCATTATGAATACTTTCGAATAACTTTTTAGAATACTTTTAGTTTTGTGAAAAAACTGTTATGGTAATAATATCTTCTGTGGCGAGTTATGGATGTCTGTAATAAAAACAATGGTTGCGTTTAAACAACGCAATTGTACCTACTGAACAAATTATTTTATAAAATGTTATGACGTCACAATATCCAATTTTTTTTTAAACGTGGCGTTTTCGATAGTTTTTTAGTAAACCCCTCTTGATTTATTAGTCAGTATGGTCAAGTAAATTAAAAATAATGTACGAATATTTTTACTAACGATCACATATACACGACAGGGCCGCCTATAGAGGCACTAAACTGAATACTAGTCGTTATATTCCTTCTCCAAGTACATACTCCTGCTAGTAGCTGTAGTGCCACATTATATCTACTTTCTTAGATACTATAGTTCTCTTCCCTTCGTAATAAATTAACCCTTTGATCGCCGACTGATTAGTCTCTGTAAGACGTTTAATCTTTAATATATTGAAGGATAATACTGATACCTATTGATAATATATTAATTTAGTATACACGGTGTACATGTGGGTACATTGTACCAATGCGGCGATCATGCGGTTACAAAATATATAGTTTTATAAAGATAGGGTACGCCAGACAAAGGTGACGCGTAAAAAGCAATATTAATGTAAATCAATAAGCAATATTACTGTAGACATTATTGGTTATTAATAAAAAAATTAGATTATTAGATATTTTGGTGCTTTGGAGTTATATTGAACTAAATTGGAAACGAAATTAACATCGAATATTGTGTAATTTATAAGTGCGATCAAATCTTCAGTTCAAAAAGTATATTGAACAAATTCGATCATCTCTGTTTTCTATGAACCTACTGATTTTCATTATCTTTCAACTTCTTTCTAGTACTCTAGCCTTACACTTAGTCTAGTTGATCTATGTATTCCCTCTAATACTCCCTTCTTCGAGGAATTCTTTCATATTATTCTTCTTAGCTCTCCCTTCTGGTCTTAAGTAGAAGAAATTGCAAATTAATTGCTTTCGATGATAAAAATAATTAAAAACGAAGATATTTTATTCAAATATTTATACTAACGTTATTGTAATTGTAGCGGTTATACAGATAAGTAACTAACGATTAAAATTAACGAAACCAACTTATACTATACAAAAATATATAATATACATTGTAATGTAAATATGTCCCTGTGTACCAAATTTCCCTTCTTTACAATTTTTGTAGATGTAGTATTAATAAATTAACTTTATAATAATAAAGTATTATACATATAGTATAGTGACGGGGCAATCTCGTAACCGTAGCTTGTAAGTCCACCTTTAGACTTGATAGTTTACACTCGAATGTTATCTACCTGTTAAATTGCGCACCTACATAATGTCTCTTTTTCGTTGAAAAAAGAAACCCCTGAAAAACAAATCGTGTTCTACCTGAAATGCTCCATTTTCTTTAGTCGAGAAAGAAATTATACAAATAAAATAATATTGTAAAAACTATTTTAACTAATGCAAGGTACACACGAAATGTCTCCATTGTTTATTCAAAGAATATAAGTCGACAACTTCGAATTGGTCAGTAAGTTCTATAGCTAAATTAAACACAGTGATAAAACCAAAAAAAAAATGTCCAAATTAGCAATATGATAAGCAATATTAATAAGGTTAATCTTGAGGCTGTAAACGAAGTTAGGCATAAAATATAATTTAGAGACGAATACAAAATATTTATAAGCCACGCAGAACACGTAAATATCATATATTTTTTTAACCATTTGCAAAAGATACGTCTGTTAATTAAAAAAGTAATTACATTTAAGTCGCGTAAAAAAGGTTTTGCCATTTAAAATTCATTAGTGTTTCGCTGGCAACGCAACACGGTTGCCGTCAATTTCAATAATTATTGTACAGCGCCAGTAGCGCGGCGCAGTTTTTAGGCCATGCCAACAAATAAAATTAACAGGAATCTTGAACGTCGGAACAGTTGTTTAGCGGATTAAAAATAGAGAAGAAAAGGGGTAAAATTAAAACAATAGAGAGCATACAACTGGCTGCGTGTTGTAAACTTCTAACAGAAATGTAGTCCAATTAGTACTCATCTTTGAGCCAATCACACGGACGCAATGCACCCCCATCAGGAACACTCTGGCTTACGATCTGCTGGAGTGCTACTAATCTTGTTTATGATTTATCTCCTTTTTATCGCAAAATACACGATACACAGAGCACTTACAGATAAGTCCTAACATCGTTTACAGAAATTATACTTACAATATTTTAGAAAATTACTATGATAGTACATGGCAATAATGTGACTACTATTAAGAAAAGCAATAATGAAGCAATATCATTTTTTTACGTTTAGTTGTGGGATGCGGAAACTAAACTCGGCTAAATAAGTAGACTGGAAACAAAAGTGATATGATGTTTTATAAAATTACATTGTTTCTATTGCTTAGGGTAAAAAATTACGAAAAATATTTAGTTTTCATTTGTAAAAAAATAAGGCAATTACTATTTTTAGAATAACATTGTTTTTAATGAAATCGATTCAAAAGAATATTCAACTAGATATGGACGATGAAGCGAGTTTGTATCAGCGGCACTCGTATAAAAGTTGTCTCGCTACTCTACAAAACGTTAGAAGCTACGGAGCTACGAAAGAGCTACGCCGTAGCAAATCGCTACGAGTGCTCTATTTTATAGTTTGATGCATTTTACGCTGACGTGACGGAGCAAAAAGCTGCAGTCAGTATTATGAAAAATGTTTATCTATTTATTGAACGGATAAGAACCTGTTGACAAACGAACTGAAAATTGATATTTATATACCAACTTTAAAAAATACATGGAACTATAAATCGGTTTTGTCAATATATTTACGTGGATTTAATTGCAAAAAAAGGAATAAGCGACAGTTTTATGAGCCTTGACGGGTTGGAAATATACTAGAAAGTAGTATTGTGCACGAAAGGAAAGGCGTAGCAGCTTTGTTGCGATATGTTAAAAATAATTCTAATTTTATATTAAGCTCGCAATATTATTTTTGAGCTCCATTAAACCAGTGCAGATTATATTGATTAAGACTGAATATTAACAACGTGTTGCTACTGTACACGAAAAAAAATAACTTAGTATTTTCACTATGAAACCTTTTATAAAATTGGAGAGCAAAACAACGAATGACCTAACCGAGCATAATTTTATGTCGGATGTGTGATTTAATTAAAATGTCATTCGGTAAAATGACTCTGTCGCTTGCGCCCTTTTTGCTTTTAAACTACTCAAGGATTATGACTTATACACTTTTAACTATTCGACTACTAATACTTAAGTCTTATAGAACGAATATAGCGTTTTTTGAACATCTTTATATCACAAAAAGCAATATTAATGTGATAAACGCAAGTAAAGTACATAAGTACAACTGATTACGAAACTCGGCTAACTATGAGAGAGACTCTTTCGTCTTTTGAAATAAGCCTGAATATTATCTAAATACCTTTATTAAAAAAGAATACGGAGCTGGTAAAAGAAGTGGACTCGCGGCTCGTTATAAATTACCTATAGGTAAAAAGTCAATACTCCCGCGGGGTAATTGCGGGACACACTATCAGTAGCAATGGCTTTCATTTTGACAGTTCAACAACATTCATTGCGTTATTTACGTTGTTGAACAGACAAATGTTTCGAACATATGAAGCAATGGATTAGTTTCCTTGAAAATGATTCAAATTGTGACTGAAAGTATGTTACGCAATAAGGGTGCGGGTGAAGGTTCAACTTAATATCGTACAAAATTCGACCGCTTAAAAATTTATATGAAAAGATAAATACAGAAAAATATTTAGTGAAACTCCAAACAGTCCGTCGGTTCGTAAATATCGAAATTTATTGTTATTTAGGTACTAAAGTATTGGCGGAGAACGTTATAATAATGATGGTTAACGAATGTTAAGTACGATTCGCACAGCGTTTGAAAATATCTCGTAACTTTATAACATTATAAATTGTATTAAACGGAGGAATATATTATGCATGTACGCATGGACTAAGCAAGTTTATGAAAAATGTAGACGAGTATTGGATTTAGCTCTTTAACACATACACTAAGGTAATGAAGACGCCGTTTTTGGAAATGATGTGGTACAAAATAACTGTTAATATATTTGGAAACTGTGTTAATATTCTACAGAAGAAATGTTGTGAAATATGATTAGATTATTTTCTTCGTATTAACTTTTCGTCTTTACCTAAGCTTCTTGGAATCTAGGTATCTACTAGACTCACTACCTCCTTAGGTCACGATACTTGTTTACAGATCTGCGACCCCTTCCATCTGTCGATCGTAATCGATCTACGTTTAGTTTCAGCTTTAAGACATTTACTTCCAATACTTATTTTACAAGACTTTGAACTCTTCAAAAATAATTATATTAAAAATTATAAGTGGAATTAACAACTATGATTATTGCGTCTGTTGTAGGTCCAAAAATACAATTTAGGCCCTATACATATGTGAGTAAGATTTAGGAACGAAAAGCAATATAAAATTTAAAGTGATTATTATCAGCAATATTAAAGTTTAAGAGAATAACAATTATTGAGACAACGATAATTATTAAAAAAAATCGACAACGAATCGTTTTCATTCGTAATTTATTTGCACAACGAAATTAGAGTCAAAATTATTTACTATCGCTAGCGATTTAGGATATCTAAATTATTCATATGTTGTAGATGAAAAGTAGTCACTTTTGAAGTCGTTTTAGTCTAATTGCGTCAGATTTGAAAATAATGATGGAGGTTCTTTTAAAATGATGAACGAGCCATAGAAACGGAACTTTATTGATAGCAAGAAGCAGTAAACCTAATTTAGGTCGGTTTAGCTTAGTTATAATGTAGGCTATAGTACTCTAGTCATATAAATGTAAATGATATAATAACCTTAGCAGTAGAAAGAAAGGTGATTACATAATGTGATGCATCGTAGAGAGTGGAAGAGTAGTATGTTAGAGTGAGAACGTATAGTAAGTATCACTGAAGTGATTGATGATTATTACCTACTGAGTTTGCCTTATGAATTTTTGTATAGGTGAGCGTGACGTCTGACGTTATTGATATATTTTGACAAATTACCACTAATAATTCATAATATGGTATAAAAATCTGAAATCTGATAGGTGTAAAAAATAATTTAGAGTCATTTTCCCATCCAAAGTCAGGAAGATCCACTTTTTGCGACTGCTACGAAATTCTGAATTAAACAACGTTAAGGTTGCAATATTTGTAGCTCTTTAAAGTCTTGTCCTTTACCTTCATACTCACTTATACAACAATTTGAATAAACATAAAATAAGATCAAGATTAAACTTACCAATTTGAACGTTTCTATGTAATGACGTATTATTTCTTAGAATATTGATTCCAACAATTTCATAATTAATAATAACGACCAAAATGTTGAAAGTCACTTTTGTATTTCTGCGTAGTTTTCTCACTAAGCTTCACTGTTCACGTGTATTCATCGCCCTCCCAATTTAAAACGTTCAAAATCTAGTCGCAGTCTCATCTCGACGACAAACAAATATCAAAACCTTGTCAAAATCTACATTTTGACAAGTTTTTGACATTTATTTGTTTGTTGTTTTGAACGTCTAATTTCCCTACGTTTCCGTAGGGAAGTTAGACGTACTTTTGACAGATTGAAACTGGGTACAGACTGTGAACGTTCTTAAAATTACGAGAATTGCCCTCAGTTTACCGTCTAACTGTGTGTCTTATAACATACTGCGTTCCTTAGCTAAAGAGATAGAGACATCCCAGTGAGCAGTGATACTTAGACATGACCAATAACTATGCATAATTAAAAGGCTTCATAATTTATAATTTCGCTCTAGATTTAAAATGAAAACTCAACAATATGGGTCATGACATGTAGTTATTATTTTGTGACCTTAAAAATTAATATAATTACAGTAAGTGTAGAATGTCAATTTTTTAATTCACGTATTCCTTCCTATTATGCAATTAATATATACCAAAAAGTACCTACAGAGTTAGTTGATAACATTGCATGAAAAATATTATTATAATAGCATAGTGTAATGATAAGTAAGCGAGTGAAGAATTATCCCAAGTGTTGTATTTGGTGAGAAACGACGAATTTAATTTATATTTCGATTGTTTGTAATGTTGTAATGTCGGGTGCAGTAAAAATTATCCCTTCCATGTAAACTCCAATTTTATAGGTTCAGGATTATCGTGAAGCTTCCCCCTGTCCTCACTTATTAAACTATGCAATTACAGATACGTTGAGCAATTAAAAGACAATTATTGTAAATAAAATAAATATATTATCATGTATAACTTAACAATAAATGACTTCGGTTTTTTAGGAATATCTCCTTTTTTTACCGACATTATGACATTTACCTAAAATTGTTCCTAATTTTCCAAAATAATTATTATTGTGTGATTTTACAGCTTAGTTCATTTAAGTTCTATGTATAACACATTTAATGTAATCTAAGTACCTAGGGTCCACTGCGTTACGTCATAATGTAGATGTTGCCTAATTAATGATAAAGGTGTAGTGACTTGCTTTGGAAATATACATTTATCAGCATTGATTTGTATTGAGTCAACATTGAATCGACTATACCTCCACAGTTTCCCGTCATTGTAATCAACTTCCAATATAAATAAATGATTCTGTTCAAAATCTCACAAGTACTTCAATTCGGATACGTGTTTTTTTACGTTTTTACCCTTCATTTTGTTTTTATTTCAAAGGGCAAACCGTCACTCGACTTGAATAAGAAAAAAAATACAAAAATCACTGACCTTAACTGAATTACGTTTGAAGTATTCTTTAGAAGATAAGAGTTTTTATGTTATTACTTTTTGTGAAAAAAATTTTCTTTGGTTAAGTTTTTCTAGTTTAGGTTATTGATGTGTTGAAATTCTATTTTATTATTATTTGAAATAATGGGTAGGTACGAGTACGTTTGTCGCTATCGCTGCACAAATGTAATGGTGTAGTTACACAAGACATGACGAACGCAAAAATTGTTACTTTATTGTAATTATGTGAACCCGCTTAACATATTAGTTTGTGTTGCAACGTGTGTTTTTGTGTACAGATTTATTTTGACTATACATAAAAATTAATTGTATTTAAGTGGTTTTATTTCACCTTGTCCTACATAGGCACCTTCTAGATAAGCAACTAATCAGTCTATTCACTGTTGACTAGAGATGATCACTCATGGTGCAGCCATGACTGCTATATACAGGGTGGTAGGGACATCGACGCGCAACCTGTTACTATGGATTCAATAGGTACATGATTCTGAACGACAATGAGTTGAAATTTCTCGTCGATTATTTAAAAAAATATTGCTGTTGAGTACATTTTGACCGCAGAGACTTATTTGATAACCGACAAATCATTTCAACGCGTTCAAAATCCAGTACTGAATCTCTCTGAATCTATGGTAACCGGTTGCCCGTCGATGTCCTTGCCAGCCTGTATAATAGACCCATGTATAACCGAAATATAGGAATGAGCTTAAATACCTCACACAAGATTCAAAAGCCATTTCCTAAAGTATTGATAAAAAAATTATAGTGTCAAGCTACGGTTTCCTAGAAGAGCACAATAAAGTTTCCACTGCTGGGACACAGCCTCCTCTCTGTGAGAAGGAATGGGCCGTAATCCACCACGCAGGCCCAGTGTGGGTTGATAGAAGTCACATATCTTCGAATTTTTGGTTCTAAGACATGCCGGTTTCCACACGATGTTTTCTTTCACCGTTTTGAGAGCAGTGGTGATGAAATAATTTATTCAAAGTAAAGCGCCTGTCAGGGTTCGAACCTACGACCTACAGCTCGTAAGTCGCGCCCGCATTACCACTGGGCCACCAATGTTCGTCATATTTATAACGGACGTCATGAAAATCTGTCATTTTTACTAGCATTTGACATTAAAAGGTATCAAAAAACGCTCTGTAATTGGACATTACGGTCGCATGTGGCGGTCACCGCTCTTCTTGGAAACCGTAGCTTTACGAACATGGTATTCTCGAAACTATGACTATTATTATGAAACCGATTTTTCTCAAGGTTGCAATCGTTATTTCACGAGAAAATCACTTTCGAATACTGTGGAAGTGTAAGGTTTTTATGTTCGTGACTGTACCTACATACTATCAACTAGCAATGGGCTAGTAAAAACAAATCACCAACGCCATGAAAGTAACATTTGGGGAACTCAAAATAGATTCTAATGCATAACTGGACTGATTTTATTATATGTCCTACCGACAAAGAGGAGCTCGTGGCTAAATAATAACACCATACTATATAATACACATAAATGCCGCGGTCGGCTCGTGGATGGGTGACCATCCATAACATATCGAGACTCCTCCACGGCTCGAAAAGCACGTTAAGCCGATGGTCCCGGCTGTCATTTGTAGATTTTTAACGGTCGTTACAGGTAGTCAGAAACCCGAAAGTCTGACATCCAGTCTTAACAAGGGGTATCGTATTACCCAGTAGCTGGGTTGTGGAGGTCAGATAGGCAGTCGCTCCATGTTAAACACTGGTATTCAGCTACTTCCAGTCTTATCGGATGGTTAGACTGGAAGCCGACCCCAACATAGTTGGGGAAAGGCTAGGCAGATTTGTATCCTACTTACAGAGTCTTGTTGTAATCAGCTAGGAGGGAACCCTACGAGCACCGTGCAAGCCTTCCATGTTTACTACTGATCAAAGTGAAGAAAAATCGTAATAATATGAAAGTTAAGTACTATCATGTCAGTATTGTATAAAATGATGATTTAGGTAAGTACTGGTTCTACGATACTGGCTCAGGACATTATATTCGTGTGAACTGACTATCAGTTACCTAATGTACAAAAAGTAAATAAATTTTACTGAAACAATCAAGTTATTCAAGTAGGTACTGGTAGGAGTGGTAGGGCCGCCAATCTCACTACATTACAATACATTCTGTATATTTTTGAGATTTTCATGCGTTTGCCAGAAGAGCAAACCGGAAAAAACCTACGTGACGGAGGCCTATTTTCAGCAGTGGTCGCCTTTACACTCATGGAAAGAAAAGCAAAAGGAGAAAAGGTCTGTTTTCAAAAGTTTTCAGAATTCTTCACACGCGTCAGGCGGCCCTTGCGATTGGGCCCGAGAATAGCCGAAGTTTACCGAAGGTTGAATTTAGCCGTAAGTATGGTATGTTCCAAAATTATCTGACAAAAATTCAATAAGTAAGTATGTAATTTTATAACCTCAATTTTCGTCGAAGATTTTTCAATTACTATTTAATAATGTTATTTTAAACAATAATTGTCGGAAAATATATGGTGAGATAAAGTTGAAACCTTTTAAAATACAGAATCAGAAATATTTACTTGCCCACGATGTAGGTACAGGTTTGAGATGGTACAGAATACAATGTTTCCGCTACATTCTACCTTACGGCGTGCAAAAACATTAGTTAACATTACATTGACATTAAAATAATAAGACATCAAAAATTAATACACATAAATAAAATGTCACAATAAAAAGTTATTACATTAAAAATTAAAACTTATGTTATCAAATTATAAATGATTGCAAAAAGGTATGTAAAATACCAATTACAAGAAAAAAAGTCAAGGTAGTTATAAATCTTTGTCATTCAAGAAGTCATTTACATATAGTAACATTTTTGTAATAGCAATTCAGTCAGTTTAGTTTTAAATATGCGTGTGGGGTGTTCTTTGAGATTATGTGGAATTTTATTATAAATGATTGGCCCCATTGACATTATATTTTTTCTAGTGCTGTATTATATTTTTTTGTATGCAGAAAGAAATTGTATTGTAGTCTTAAAGGGCCTTGATCTCATGTCGATAAGTGACGGAAATAAATTTAAATTCGACCTAAGAAAGATGGACACTTCCAATATGTACAGCGACGGGAAGGTTAGTATTCTTAGAGACCTAAACACAGGCTCACAGCTATCAATATATTTTAAACTTGACATTGATGTTATGCAACGTTTTTGGGCTTTGAATATCGCATTCGCTACAGTTGCTCCAGAATATTACTCCGAACCTTAAAATCGATGCCATCAAGCCACGGTAAGCTGTGAGAAGAGTAGTTTTGCTAACTTTATGCGATAAATTGTACAGTACATATGCTGATTTGCTCAATTTCTTACATACGTCCTCAGAATGAGGTTTCCAAGTCAGATTACTGTCAATCAAGATTCCTAGGAATTTCGCTATGCTTGTTGAGTCAACTTTTTCCCCATTATGACTGACATTTATATTTGGGAGCCTAATCCGTTAGTAAATATGCATTACCTTCGTTTTAGTTAGATTTATGATTAAGTGATTTACTTTGAGCCAGGTAATAATGCACTTTAATGTGTTATTTATATCACTTTCATATTTTTTTAAGTCCGAACATTTTACGATTGTTGTACTATCATCCGCAAAACAAAACCATGGGATGATGTGTTTGACGGGGCAAATCATTAATGTATTAGAGAAATAACGGTGGTCCCAGAACGCTACCTTGTGGTACGCCATGTTTTACCTCTCTACAACCCGAAATATATTTAAGTTCGCGTTTAGTTTCGGGGCATATTCTCGTTATTTCTGTGTACTGCAGTCGGCCTTGTAGGTATGATTTTATTAGATTTATAATATTTCCTCTTATAACATAGGCGTAAAGCTTCTTTAGAAGGACGTCATGGTTTACACAGTCAAATGTCTTAGTCATATCAGTCAATATTGCACATACAGGAGTTTTATTGTCAACGTTTGTCATTTTATTTGTTAGTAGATTATATATTGCCATATTCATATTTTTATTTTTTCTGAAACCCATTTTTTCGTCGCTTAATAATAGGAGTTAAAGTATGAAATTGCCGTTTCATTGTAATAGGTACTTCGAATGGACATAGAACCTTCATGGTTTGATATTTTTGAGTGAAACTTTTTTCACATGGTACCTATGAAGTTCTTCTTTAAAAAAATGTGCAACATTCGATTATCGACTTTCAGTTGTTTTTTTTTTATTCAGCTTAGACAAGAAAGATGGATACTTCGAAAATTCGAGTTAATTTTGAATACAAGTTTCGACGCGGAACTAACGCGGCAGAAACAGCTCGCAATATCAATGTTGCGTTAGGAGAGGGGACTGCTAATGAACGCACCGTGCGATTTTGGTTTAAACGCTTTCGTGATGGAAAAACAAAGCTTACTAATAAAAAGGTAATGGTAACTGTTTGGTGGTCCCAGCTTGGTGTTATTCACTATAGCTTTCTCCGATCTGGTCAAACAATAACGGCAGATGTCTACTGTGCCGAACTCCGAACAATGATAGCAAAACTAGCAGTGAAACAGCCCCGACTCATGAATCGATCTTCACCATTATTGCTCTATGATAACGCGAGACCTCATACAGCACGAGAAGCTGTTTTAACTCTACAGGAACTACAATTAGAAACTATTCTTCACCCTCCGTAATCGCCAGACCTTGCTCCAACGGACTAACATTTTTTTCGTGATTTGGACAATTTTCTACGTGATAAAAAGTTTGTTCTCAGGAGGCAGTACAAAATGCTTTCACACAGTTTGTCGAATCTAGAGCACGAGAGTTCTATCGCAAAGGGATAAATGACCTTCCTATTAGATGGCAGCAATGTATAGATAATATTGGTAATTATTTTGATGAAATAAAAATATTAAATTAAAAAAAAAACGAATTTCAATTTTTCAGTACAAATCGGCAATTTCATACTTTAACCCCTAATATATTATATTTATTTAAAAATCTATCCATTGCATTATATATAATCTTTTGAAATAGACAGACTAATGTGATATTAATTTTCTTGAGTGAGTGATTGCGATAATATTAACCTGAACAGGGTTTATTTACGCTTTCGTGAAATACTTTTGGAACAAACGGTGATAAGACCTAGCACTAAACCCAAAAAACTTACATTAGTTAAGATTAAGAGCCCACAGGCAATAATCGATCAGTCTACTTTAGGCAATAAGTATATAGGTACCTACCTAGAAATAACTAAACCTCAAAAAAGTTAGGAATTAATTATCTAATAACATGACCGAAGTACCTACGACTTGCAAGTGTTTTAAGTTTTAACCACCTCTATAGAAACTAATTATAAACTCTTGTCGCTTTCGTAAAATCAACAGACACAGATATTGAAATACTAATCATTATTCCAACTTTATATCCGCAGGGACCACTAGCGACACCTAGTGGCAGGCAGCTCAAAATGCGCACCGGCTCAGCTGCGGTATTCGGACATTTTTCAAAGTAATTTTAGGTACCGTCTTGGAATTACTTATTCAGGGTAATAAACAGATGACCAATGTTGTTATAGAACTATTTTTACACATCATATTCATAAGCGGTAGGTGGCTACTGTTTGTTTACTAAACACTCGTATTATCAGCTGTTGTGTAGTGTCCATGCTAGATCCGAGACGCAGATGGCAGAGCGGTCGCAGCTCGCGGTAGCAGCTGACTAGAGGGGGGAAGAAACAACGCCGTTGCTAGGCAACCCTCCCCACCCGACGAGGGCAGCTGCCTCCCCCTATTTGCAGTTGTTGCCACCCCACCCCTCGCAGAATATACCTCCTATGCCACGCGGTTTACCACGTGGCGAAACAAGATCGTAAGAGCATGAGTTAGATAAAAGGTAATAGAAATGAAATTAAACGTTGCACGCAGTTTGATTTCTTAAAGAATTTAAAAAATCATACTTCGTAACAAAACCTGAAAAGGCTGTCTTCTTATTCTATTGAAACTCCGCACTAAAAGAGGCCAGAAGTGACACTGACGTTCGGCCTACTGTAGATACGTCGTCTTTTGTTTTAAAGAATGGTGACACAAATTTTTTGGTCAAAGTATTTTTACCTCAATTAACAACAATTGTCTGCTCTAAGAAACAGACGATCATACTGGGGCAACGCCAAAGGTATGTCTAGGTACAGTCAACCAAACGTCGTAGTAACAATTTTATATTGACAGAGCTGTCATTCTTTGATCTTTGACAGTAGTTACTGGTCGACAGAAGCCCGAAAGACTGTGTGTCCCGTTCTGGCCCGGCCACGATGCCAAACAAGGTCATGGTTATGGCAGTAGACTGTACGCATATGTACCTTTTGGTACTAGAAAGAGAAATAATAGTACCACATTATTTCATGACTTATACACCATTTTCAGTGGCCGGGCTACAGCATATCCGTCCTAACACGGCCAGGCTTAGATCGGCTGAAATCCACAACTTTAATGGATGATTCGTGTCTGAAATAATTGTGCTTGTTATGTACTATAAAATAGACGTACTTATATTTAAAAGAAAACCTTTCAAATCTATATAATTGTCATTTCAATTTTTCTGGTAGAATATGCCTGACAATAATTCAATAGCAATAGTATAACTTGACAACTTACAATAACTATTCAAATGTCGTCGTCTATAAAAGTGCACAAAGACATTATAGATGTTTGAAAAAAAACTCTAACTAACGACATAGACAACAACATTTCCTAAAATTATTATTAATTCATATGTTTGTAAGATAAGTGGTTGATGGACAATCTTGTTTGAAAAATCACATTTTTGAGCCAAACAGCGCACGGACCGCGTACACGCTCTTAATCAATAAAAACTTCTCTTACTATTTCTCAATACTTGTAAAATTTGAACTACGCACAATATGATTTTACTCGTATTATTTTCCGGAGATTTCAGTTTGCAGTAATAATAATAATACTTGATGTGGGGGGGAGATTATGGAATCCTTACACCTTTTCCCCGTTTCGGATTCCATACACCTTAGATCCCTCTCCTCATCCGAAAGTTATAAGTATTTGGGTATGTCGGAAGCGTTAGGCATCAACGATGCTGACATGAAGCAATCGTTGAAGGAGCGCTTCTTTTGTCGCCTGAAGAAGGTATTAATTAGTCTTCTTTCGGGCAGAAATAAGGTGCGAAGGGACAAGGGGACAAGGGCCTCACCCCGCTCTCCATGGCGAAAGAGAACTGGCGCAAACCTGTAGTACTTACTACCGATGACCGCAAGAAGGTATGGCAAAGCAAGGAGCTTCATGGGCGCTTCTATCGGCCTCTTCATGAGCTCGGTGTAGATTTCTTAGCGTCCGTATCCTGGCTGCGTTTTGGTGACCTCTTCGGGGAAACTGAAGGTTTTGTCTGTGCAATCATGGACGAAGTTATCTTGACAAATAACTACCGGAGACATATGTATTATGAAGGACGGGACGGTTGACGTGTGTCGGGCATGCCACCGTCCGGGTGAGTCCAGCAGACATATTATCTCTGGTTGTTCTCGTCTGGCTAACAGCAAGTACTTGCACAGGCATAACCAAGTAGCCAGGATTATTCACCAGCAACTTGCTTTGAAATATAAACTTGTCGACTCTGAGGTACCATATTACAAGTATGTGCCCGGCCGAGTTCTCGAAAATGACCATGTCACGTTGTACTGGGATCGGTCTATCATCACTGACAGGACTGTTGTCACGAACAAACCTGATATAGTGGTGATAGATCGATTAGTGCGCCGCGCAATGATTGTCGATGTTACCATTCCACATGACGGGAACCTCGTGAAAGCCGAGAAAGATAAACAAATCAAATATCTTGACTTAGCACACGAGGTTGTTGGCATGTGGAATGTGAGCTCGACTGTCATTGTGCCGATTGTCGGATCGGCCAATGGCCTGATGGCCGAAAGCCTCGATCAACATCTATCGAGGCTCTCGTAAGGCGGTTGGATCAAAGGCCTGATTCAAAAGGCAGTACTCCTCGACACGGCTCGCATTGTGACGAGGTTTCTGTCTCTGGACCCCTAACCACCGGTAGCTTGGACCCTGCTCCCGACACCGGTGGACCACTATTTTTTTATATTTCTAAATGTTTTTTTTTATTCTAATATTTAAAAATGTAATAAAATAAGACAACTAAATAAATAAACGACATAATTATAGATACTTATATACACAGTCTGGCCCTAAATACTGTTACAATTAAAAATAAGAAAGATATTACATTTGAATTTGGAATCTGTCATTTTTATACGATTGTTCATTGAGTTTTCTAATTTTAGCGCCAATACATTGTAAAATATTTTGCGATATTAAAATGGAGTGGGGTGATAAAGAGAACGAGAACGAATCGCTGTGATTGCATTACATAAAGTTGGTATGGAGCCAAATGCAATTTTTAAAACTCTCCATACGGTTGGTATTAGTCAAATGTTTGTGTACCGGTCTATTAATAGGTACAATGAGACCTCCTCTGTTTGTGACAGAAAAAGATCTGGCCGTCTACGTAGTGTTCGTACGAAAAAGGTGGTCAAAGCAGTAAGGGAAAGAATTCGAAGAAATCCTGTCCGAAAGCAAAGATTTTATCTCGGGAGATGAAGATAACACCCAGAACCATGTCGCGTATTTTAAAAGATGACTTAGGACTTGCAGCCTATAAGAGACGCACTGGTCATTTTTTAACTGATAATTTAAAAAAGAATAGGGTGGTAAAATCGAAACAACTACTGAAGCGGTACGCAAAGGGAGGTCACAGAAAAATTTTGTTTACGGATGAGAAAATCTTTACAATTGAGCAACATTTTAACAAACAAAATGTCCGTATTTATGCTCAAAGCTCTAAGGATGCATCCCAATTAGTCGACAGAGTGCAACGTGGGCATTATCCGACTTTAGTGATGGTTTGGTGGACTGTTAGCTATGAAGGAGTGACTGAGCCCTAAATTGTGAAAAAGGTATCAAAACATCGGCACAAGTGTATCAAGATACCATTCTTGAGAAGGTAGTTAAGCCCCTTAACAACACCATGTTCAATAACCAAGTATGGTCCTTCCAACAAGACTTAAACTCGGTTAAACATAAAGCTCGGTCCACGCAGTCTTGGTTGGAAGTGAACGTTTCGGACTTCATCAGAGCTGAAGGCTGGCCGTCGTCTAGTCGCGATCTTAATCCGCTGGATTATGATTTATGGTCAGTTTTAGAGAGTACGGCTTGCTCTAAACGCCATGATAATTTGGAGTCCCTAAAACAATCCATGCGATTGGCAGTGAAGAATTTTCCCATGGAAAGAGTGCGTGCTTCTATTAATAACAGACCTCAACGTTTAAAGGACTGTATTGCAGCCAATGGAGACCACTTCGAATAAGCTTTTTATATTTTAAATTGTTTTATATTTATGTATTAAACTAACACATTGTAAAAGTAATAAATATTATTTGCAATAAAAAAAAATTTTTTTTCTTGGTGACAATATTTATGGCAAGACTAGGTATATGTGACGGAAATTAAAAAAACATGTTTAATTTTAGTAAATCAATAATAAGTATTTATTGCGATAAAGTAAGTAGGTACTTTGACGATTAAAAACCAACAAAAAGTTGACTTCTTTCATAGACATCATATTCATTTCCATAACAATAAACCCTTTTATTTTTAGGCGATACAGGCCCATAGATAAATAGCTTAAGGTGGATGCATAGTTGTAGCCCGCGAAATTCAAATTTTCGTACGTTTTTTGCAATTTGCAGCTCATTGTCAGGTTATATCTTGATCAAAATATGATTCGCTACAATAACATTTATATGTATTTACAGAATTATAATCATAAGAATGGTAATTACATCTCTATAAGTTAGATTTGTACCATAAGAACAAATCTCGTATGGAAAAGAATTGAATTATTGTCAGGCATATTCTACCTGAAAAATTGAAATGACTATTAAATAGATTTGAAGGTTTGCTTTTAAATATAAGTACGTCTATTTTATAGTACATAACACGTACAATTATTTTAGACACGAATCATCCATTAAAGTTGTGGATTTCAGCCGATCTAAGCGTGGCCGTGGTAGGACGGATATGCTGTAGCCCGGCCACTGAAAATGGTGTATAAGTCATGAAATAATGTGGTACTATTATTTCTCTTTCTAGTACCAAAAGGTACATATGCGTACAGTCTACTGCCATAACCATGATCTTTTTTGGCATCGTGGCCGGGCCAGGACAGAACAAGTCTTACCAAGGGCTATCGTATTACCCAGTAACTAGGTTGTGGAAATCAGATAGGCCTTCGCTGCATGTAAAACACTAGTAATAAGATGCATCCGGTTAGACTGGCAGCCTACCCCAGCATAGTTGGACAGGTTAGGCATATGATGAAAGGCTCTGTCAATATCAAGTTGTTAAACCGTCCTTACTACTACGAAATCTTTAGAGCATAGGCTCTAAAGATTTCGTAGTAGTAAGGTCGGTTGTCGAAGTGGTAAGAGCGGTATTGCAGTTCAAGTGCAAATGTGCAATCGCACACTGATGTGCGGCTAAGTGTGCAATAAGTAAATGTTTATTAGCTTACCCATATCCGTGAGCAAGCGTGATGAAGACACTAGTTAGTCACTTCTGGCTCCACAAGCTCGTGCTGAAGCTTGGTAGTCACGTCTGTGCTTCCAACTAAGGCTCAGCCGTCGCAACCACGCCACAAAACTTGGGCTACAGCAGAGCCGTTGCGTCTGCGTCTAATGATGCACTGCACGTAATGCTAGGGTTTTAGCCGATCGCATCCGCGCACTAAACAGCACTCACACCATCACAGGGCACTTATTTTGAAAGACACAACGATTAGCAATGGACGCCGCGTCGCTGCGCCCGGCTCTAGAGTCGGCAAAACCCAAATAATCGTGGAACTACTTATAAACTGTAAAGGATATAAGTTCAAAAAACTTCATTTTGTTTATCGTTACGGTTGTATGATGTTGTATTGTAGTCAGCAGATAGTGTGCTACATTACCCGAGAAGAGTATTTTATAAAGGAAATGTCGGGAAAATAAGGTACATAATTCTAGTATAAGTACCTACTATGACAATAAAACAGTAAAATAATTTCCAGCGTCTTTAATTGCAATTAAAACAGAAAAATTATCAGTAATCAATATAGTATTATTACATGACATTTTACGTTTAATATGACTCAAATATATAAAATCTGACCATTTTACCTCCCAAATAATACAATATAAAAAAAATCTAAATAAATAAAAAATATTTCTCATTTGCAGAATATACGAAATTAATTTAATTTTATAATACATTAATTAATTCTAGTTTGGTATTAGTTCTCTGTATTGTAAACACACGAGACGATATCACTTCTACATGACTTAGTAAACGTAAGTTACTACATCATGTTTATATTGTAGGTGTGACCTGTTTGTACATTTTCTAGCCAATCTACAGATTGTTTAAAATAGTGTTCATGAGAAACAGACGTACTCGTGTACATTACAAATATTAATTGAAATGAAAGCAGTTTCACTGTTCAAATATTACATTTTTTCTCGACCAAACAGTACCAACATCACGCATGTTTCCCTGAAGGAGTTATGGAGAAGCACATTTTAAAAGTCCTGTGATGGCCTAAATTATTGCTATCCGTATTTATCGAATTATTACACATAATCCCGCTTTCATCCCAATACATTATAGTAATATGCATTTCATAATTTACATAGATAAAGCGTCTGCTTCAGAATTCATAATACACTGTAAAGTGTAGAAACAAAACGAAACTAATGACAAAGTAAGTACAAAATACAAATAATAAATATCAACCAATTTACAACATAAATATCAAATACCTAACACGTATTATGCAGTTCAGTCATATTATACGTCAAGTTCCATGCACACGCGGTAACCCTTGCATCCGTGGGAGACTGTCTCAGTGTTCAGAACCGGAACGGTCGCTAAGAAACCTTATCAGTTGAATAGTTGTTGAACATTTCTTAACATGCTGATATTATCAAATCTCCACGGTCTAGCTTTTCTAACTAGAGTTGAACAGGCAGTCGTCTTCCATTATATCATAAGCACGCCATGTGAACTGCACTTGTCTAGCGACTGAGCGAACCATAAAGTCCGATTTACACGGTGCGATTTAATTGCTTATAGCATACCATAACTTGAAGCTTCAATGCAAGTTGCACCCTCTAAACAGTGTTAAGACGAAGTCATTCATTGCTTCAATGTTATTGTAAGTCACAGGCAAAGAAACTTGTCATAGAACATCGTGTAAATCAGACTTTGGTTTAGCTTCAAGCATAGCGAACCTGGCAATAGCCTAGAAACACGGTAAGATGAATACAAACGGACAGGCAGTGTGTCCACAAACACGGTAAGATGAATACAAACGGACAGGCAGTGTGTCCACAAACCTGCCCGGCAAGTGAATACAAACGGACAGGCAGTGTGTCCACAAACCTGCCCGGCAAGTGAATACAAACGGACAGGCAGTGTGTCCACAAACCTGCCCGGCAAGTGAATACAAACGGACAGGCAGTGTGTCCACAAACCTGCCCGGCAAGTGAATACAAACGGACAGGCAGTGTGTCCACAAACCTGCCCGGCAAGTGAATACAAACGGACAGGCAGTGTGTCCACAAACCTGCCCGGCAAGTGAATACAAACGGACAGGCAGTGTGTCCACAAACCTGCCCGGCAAGTGAATACAAACGGACAGGCAGTGTGTCCACAAACCTGCCCGGCAAGTGAATACAAACGGACAGGCAGTGTGTCCACAAACCTGCCCGGCAAGTGAATACAAACGGACAGGCAGTGTGTCCACAAACCTGCCCGGCAAGTGAATACAAACGGACAGGCAGTGTGTCCACAAACCTGCCCGGCAAGTGAATACAAACGGACAGGCAGTGTGTCCACAAACCTGCCCGGCAAGTGAATACAAACGGACAGGCAGTGTGTCCACAAACCTGCCCGGCAAGTGGCCACGTTGCTTGACATTACGATTGCTAGATTTTCTAGAATGGATAGTTTCTTTTCAATTCTTTAGCGAAGTCACATAGCCGAGCTTACATTCTAACCCTGCCCAATTCACTGTCCTTTGTTCGACGCACACATACAGAATAAGATGCCTACTGGAAGAGTTCCCGCGCGAATTTAGCGGTGAAACAAACACCATGAAAGGCTACCTACAGTAAGTTCCTCACGCAAATCTTATGACAACTGTACCAATGCAAACTTTACCGCGTCTTGCCGGGACTAATAAGCCGCAAGAGCGTCTACGCGGCAAACAGCAAGGACTGCGTGATTGTCAACCTCAATTACAGCTACGTTAGCAAAACAATGTAAGCCTATCTAAATTTACATCACTATGTCGATATTTTGACTAGCACTTACAGTCAACGATGGTTCAGGATTAAAACTGGCCAATAGAAACGAAACAAGTTCTTTTATGATTACAGATAAATCGTGATCTACACTTAAATTACTAGATTTGCTTGACAAGTTTTATTTGTGTGAAATATTATTAGTATTTGTTTTAAAGTGAACTCTATTTCACACGAATGAATTATCAATAAAACTTCTGGTTACTATTTTAATGTATGACCTATTCGTTTCAAATTCCATCCTAGGCGCACAACAACAACCTAGCACTATAGTTTTACACTGACTTTATCTTAAAAAGATTGTTAATGTAAAAACCCGGATAACTATATTTGTCTACTTGTATTAGCACAACTGTCTACTACTGACTATCGTAGTGTAGATACGAGCGAATACGAATACGTAATTAAAAATAATTCGCAATACTTCAAAATAATAATAAATAAATACAAAATCTTGTAAAGAAGAATGTATTGTGTGTTTATGAGAACAATATAATTAGAATGTAGAAATGTGTGCGAAAGCAGGCGTTCACGACTAAACAAGTAGGTCTACAAATAGTTATAAAATATAGTCAAACATGAAAGCGGGGGAAACTATATAATGTGCTGCAACGATTATAAGGGGACAAAATCTACCAGCAAAATACCACACAGTCAAAGTTACAAGTCATAGCCAACGTCACTTTCAAAGTACACAAATACTAAGAGCAGTTTTCATCTGAATATTCCACCCTCAACCAGCGTTCGCTGTAATCTTTTTGTTTAAAAACTTAATATATTTATTTTATGATTTCGTATAGCACTAATTAAAACTCTATCATGATTTCCAATAAAATATGAGTACACATCGAGCGAAAAATTTGTGTTAAAGTATATACAAAATAATTGTCACTTTACAACGTGGATTATTATATGAATAATATAATAAGGCTTAAGTTATACGAAAATGTATTGCTTTCGGGCCAGCGGCTGTATTGTTTCGAAATATACATAAGTACTGTAACATTTTTGTAACTTGACCAAATATATGGACGTACTACATGAGAAATCCATTTACTCACACAGAGTGACGTCCACGGCCCGCTGCTATTTCGTGTAGCGAGTGCTCAAGTGTATGACTATAAGTATTATTGCGCATGCAAATATTCGTGAAGACTACATTCACATGTGACATAGTGAATACAATAGAGCAATATATATCTAATCTACTTATGCACCATTATTAATTTGATAAAAATAACACCAGCATCTACTAAAATGAAAAATAATAAAAATAAACGTTAAAATGATTCAGTCAAAATAAAACTTTCCTACTTACCTCGCGAGCGGCACTCTTGCGTAGAAGTTCATTATACATTTCATAACGCACGAGTAAGCAGAACTGTTCAATTATTTAAGCCATCATATTAATTGATTTATAAATCAATCGAACGCAAGTGTACCGCAACGCGTCTAAAACAATAATTTCAACTCATTACATAAAAATCTAATAATAAATTAAAGTTATAAAATTGTGATGCAGATGACAACCACAGCCCAAATAGTCACATTCCTTGAGAAGATTTATAATAACTATTGCGTATTTATAATTATAAAAATGTTCAATATATTCTTTTAATCTAACTAACACTACTAAAACGTATTATTTGGTGGTTACATCTTGTACATAATTTTAATGAGATTAAGCTTGAACCGAGGTCGACAGAACTTAAAGAAAATGTGTCTCCCTCGGCCAAACGATTCTTGACATGAGCAATATTAAGGACTATAGCGCCAAGAAACCATATAGCCAAATATTAAGCACACATAGTAACTATATGATGAATGATACAATGTAGTAGTGTATATAACAGTGTTATATAATGCCATGTGAGACATCGCGATCGGAGAATGTAATGACGTGTGTAGTGACGTGATCAACACATTGAGTTCCACATTTCTTATCAATTTAGGATATGTATGAAGTGCATATTACAAAGTGCGCCATTTACCACTGTTTACGTGATTTACGCACACAAAAGACAAGAGTCGAACACATTAAGGTCTTACATTTAATGATATAGCAATTCATTGGACTCTATCACATAACGAGACGTTTCATAAGATCAATCCTGAACATTTTCTCATCAGTTTTTCAAACACGCATATCCTATATTAATAAGTAATGCTAATAGGATAAAAATGGATACGAAGGACCAACACATAAATCAATTCCTAATTGCGGTTGCAACCGAACTCTAAGATATAAAACGTTACCGAAAATACTGATCGACCAACACTTCGCTTATCCGTTTGATTCGACGGTTTGGAGATGAGGCAAAGAATAAATCAGAGTACAAAATTAAATACAGAGGGAATATTGTACAAAATAGATTAACATAAAGCTATTACACATACCCATTTGTGATATTGACTACGTCTTGCGAATCGTTATTCAAAATAATTCTTTAGTAACAATTTTGTAATCTCTCAGATCTTCGCATACATAATAGCTTGATGTCTTAATAACTTAAAGAATCATAAGAAAATAATCTCAAACATTCACTTAAATAATAAAGGTAACTGACAAAACTAATATAAATTCAGATTCTAAGTAAACAACAAATCCACTGTAAGAAACAAGAACATTTTATTTGTAGCATGCACAGGAAATACAAACAGTAAAAAAGGAGCATTTAAAACTAACAAAATTAACATTAAAAACAAAAAATAAAAAGTACCTGTGCGAGGCCAAAAAGGCTCCTATCTCAGCCTAACATTACGATATTTAAAAAATAAATACCGTAGCGCTTAATTTTGACAGGGCTCGACTGCACAATAGTGGACTTATAGCGATTTGGACACCTGTCAGAAAGGGGATGTCTACTCCATGCATCTCCAGAACCGTCGTCCTATTCACATCAACATGGTAACTTACGCGTTGATGAGCGTCGCAGGTTTAGCAGACGTACACACATACACATAGTCCGAATCGGAGTCAAGTCGCACACGGCTGGCCTTACGTTAGGCAGTCGCGACTTGCCACACTATCAAATGGCTCTTGGAAGCCCGGTCGGCCAAGGAACTGTGTCCGCTTGACGACCCATCCTCCGCAACTACTACACTGTCCTCCATTTCCGAATCGGCTGCAAATGAAATGTCATATTGATTATTTTTCATACTATAGTCGACGTACGGCTTTGTCCGCACAAATTCTCAATTTGTTGTTTGTAGTACCTGCAAAGTTTACCATTAAGAACACTCAAATAACAATTTAAATTCTAGGAGTCCAAAATAAGTGTGACTATAAAAGAAGTGGACAGACAACATAGAAAAACAAAATAATAAACGATGATGGGGAACAAGTTTAAATGATGACGTATTTATAAGGTGCTGTTATTCTGATAACATAGAAATGTTCACAATAAAAGACGTTACAGCTATTTAATTTCAGTGGCTGCTATGACACGTATTGCAGGGCGTGCTGTATCACACTCAACAGAACACACGTGAAGAAGCCATCTAATATCTGCACTTTGATATAATAAACTAACGGTATACTTGTTATAAGAGGAGCTGCTTTCCTGCGGCGCTTCTCCAATATCTTAGCTAAAACATTGCAAGAATATAACAATCACAGTGCATAATATGTTTCAACGCACAAATCGTTTTGTTTGTTTTAGCGACCTAAAAGCGAAGAGTTATAAAAAAATACAAAATTGTTATTTATTATCTTATAACTACATTGTCGTACATTGAACACAGACTGTCTGTTAATATTTACATGTCTATATACTGGTAGGTATTAGCAATATACACGTTAGCAATGTATTAGGAACATAATTAGTTAATTATGTAACATCGTGCTCACCTGCCGTGGGATGTGTTTCACCGAAAACCAATGTGTTAGTAATGAGTTTAGTGGTATGTTAGAATGAGTCTAATATGCATGAACTGATGTTATGAAAGTTGAGGTTTTGACAGAGTATTGTCATGGGTGGTGGTAGCCAATAGCCAGCATTTACCTGGCTAATTTATGACCTAAGATTATTTAGTATAACCGATTGATTGCCTAAACACTTTAATTGATGTCAACCAAAATGACTAAACAAAAATGCATCAAGAAGTTTTAACGCAAGGAACAACACTGTGTCTTTGCGTAGGGAATTTACACAAGCAGTTATTATATCCACAGGAGCTGTCAAAACCTCATAAAGACCAAATGGATATATGAATAATGGATTATCGACAATTAACCGTGATCTACATGCCCATGTTAGCTTGTGTTATGTGTCAGCAAGCGCACATGCTGGTTTTATTCTAAAATTCAACGTACCAGTAATAAATATAAATTAATTATGCTACGTTCAGGTACGTTCAGGACTCTCTTAAGACCTGCCATACAATGACGTGGGAGGCTGTGTCACGTATGTCATCAGCATGCTCTTCTATATCGGCAAAAGAAAAAAACCGGGGAAATTAAAATCATTAACTGCATTATGCCTATTCAGTGCGTATTTTCCACTAAAATTGTGAGTTGGATTTTATGAGTTATTTACGGAATTCGTTCAAAGTGCAATTTATAAAATCTTGAAATGAAGCTATTTAAAAACTGGAAGGCTAATCGAAACTTTGTAAACGAGGCAATTTTCGTCTATCGCAGATCGTCGCTGTAGTCAATAGAAAGAAAAGAAATTGGTTGACAAGAGACATTTGATTAAGTCTCGAAAAGCCTATTTATTTATAATGTTACCAAAAGACTTAATTTATTATTAAAATACAGTGAACGAAACCTCCAATCCAAGTGTTAGAAAAAATTATGATACAACAAAAAAAAACACATTTTAGTAGAAAACACCTGAAATTCAAATCAAACAATAGGCACAAATCCTTATCACAATGTTCTCCTACTTTCAAATAAAACGAATCTTAATTCTATGCGTAGAAGCGTATAAGCGTCATACTAGAGTCTACTATTATTAAGCAAAGCTTACTAAACGCAATGGGGATGAGTTCAGACTACACTAACGTGCATATTGCTTGTTTTGAGTTTTTTATTTTTTATTTTAGAGTAGCTAGTATGATTGAGTTTCACGGATGGCAAGTGCACGTTTAGATTTTAATTGCATAAAATTGTGGCCAGTTCTAATATTTGCTGTAGTCTATTCACAGTAGACTAAAACAGGTTTATTTCACAACACTAAATGCTGATTTTTCAATAGTCAGATAACTTTTATTTGAGGAATAAATATAACGGTTTGACAGCTTTTGTATAGAAATTATGTCGACTGGCATATTTATTCTATAGATGAAAGACATCTGACTATTGAAAAATCAACCCTAAGGGCCGATTTTTTTAATCATTAGATAGCTTTTACCTGAGGAATAAATGTGACGGATCGGATAATTTGACAGATCCATACAAAACTCTCAAAATGAACAACTGGCCCTTACTAGTTAAAATAGTCTCATTTAAATTAATTGCAAATCATTTCTAGTCTTTACTTTTGCACATATGAAACTTTGAACACGTGCATTTTAAAACTTACCTTACTAGTTCACATACGAATACTAAAATGGTCACAATTTTACGATGCTTGTTTGCACAAGAGAAGTTTTCTGTTGCCACAGATTAACGACATAAAATATCACGAGCATCCATGAAACCACTGTCTGAATTAATTTATTATTTGTATGTATGGCTGGTGGACTTCTGTTGTATTGTCATCATAATCAAGACGACGTCTTTACGATAATGGCAGGAGGATGAATAACTTAATACTGTTTTATGTAATGTAAAACAATGCATACACACTACTTCAATATTGTGTAGCTTTTGACGAAAAAGTATTTATATACTGCTTCTATCATAAACTGAATGAGGTAAGCAATATCCTAAGACATCTAATACTTGTCTAGCAATACATGATTTATTCATAACATTTGCTTACTTTTCTTTAATAAAATAAAGATTTATTCTCTTGTTTTCTAGTACATTGAGGCATCTAATGGGAAAAACTGCTAGCACCTGGAAATGTATCGTCCGATAAAGATGCTATGGACTCAAATCAAGATTAAACAGTGTTATTGAACAATGTTAGTTGAAAGTTACTTTATTGAATGATATGTTAGTTTTATTAAACATATTATTAAAATTTGATGACGCAAAAATGATCGTATTGCAATTAATTTTAGGGCTTGCATGATCTCAATAATAAATGAACCAAAATTAGCGAAACCATTCAGTTAGTCAATAATTTGTACAAATGCATATTATATAATTGTCCAAGAAAACTGTTTTATTTTGACGAGTAGGAGTATCCTGTCGCCACACAAACCACAGCTCATATCTCGAATCTCTCATCTCTCATTACGTAATCCACACATCCAATCTGGCGGACGAATTATCTCTTAACATTGTCACGATTTGGCTGGATTGACTGACCTACAAATTGGTCTAACTCTGACGCCAGACATAGCTTCATATACGAAAATGCGTAAAAAAACTGTGATCTAACTTTAAGGCAGTGAATTCTGAAAGTAGGCAACGTCGCTAATAACTGTCAAATATTCCGCTTTGATTAATAACCATATTCGTGATGCTCCATAATCAATATTTCAGTGTACGATAGAGTAGTAATATTGATAGATTAATCACAACAGCGAAATATATGATAGCTATTTGCGATGTTGCCAACTTACAAAAAGCCCTTTGTACGCGGCACGGTTTCTTTACGGTGCTGCGTATAAACAGCGCCGTAAAAAAACATGTATGTCAAGAAGCTACCACTAGATCCATACAACACTGACGACATACGACGTATAAACCGTAGTTTTTGAAAAACGTGGGAGTACCTTTGTACACTCACGTTTTTGAAAAACTACGGTTGACGGTTGACGGTGTCGGTCTTAAGGTTTAAATACTCTCTCTTTTATACTATTTTTCAGTTATCCATCCCGTCTTAGACTTCAATTTTTTGTAGCTATGTCTGTCACTGGCTAAACAGATTGAAAATAAAACCTCTTCTAACAATAAAGCTTTAAAATCAATAATGGAACATACCTATTCTGAAGTCAATGTATCCTTCGCCGCCCGAAATGACCAGCATAGGTGGCATGGTCGGCGAGTGTCGTCGAGGAGATTCGGGCGTGTGCGCCGGGGACCCAGCGACTCCTGGTACGGCGACAAAGAATGTCACGGCGTCGCGATGACCGTGGAAACTTAGCTGGGCATGCGCCATCGAGCACCACGGGATATTGCCGGTGGGACAGGCGGCTATGGCGGCTGGAAAGCGGTAAATGTGATAATGTGAGTGCTAATAGAAAATCAGTTTTAAATTGACAACAATTTCAATCCCTTTTCGGACAAACCCACAAGGGTTTGGCCGAAAAAGGATTTAAATTCAACGCTATGTCCTAGTGAGGTACAGTGTGACTATGAAAATGGGTGTTCATTTTATTGGTAAAAATATTGTCACAAAACATGCTTTGTTTGACCTTCTGTGACGACAGGTCAAAAAAACAGCATTATTCCTGTCCATCATAGAACGATAATACCAGCCTGTTGCTGTCCCTCCGCAGGGCAAAGGCCTCTTCTCATAAGGTTGATTAGCATTAATCAGCACGCTTGCTCAAGGCGGATTGCCATTTCACTTAAATTCGAACTACGGCTTTCATTATTTAGATGATCTCTGGATAAAAAACAACATTTATAAAACAATTTACTCACGTTGCGCAGGCGACCTTGAAGTCGACGGCTGAGGTCCTAGAGAATCCCGACTGGAGCCTTCAGAGAGCGGTACTGATATCACAACGCCATTACTTGTACCAATCCACAGTCGTCCCGAACTGATCAACAAAGCCGTGATCCTGACCAATGAGAAGCCAAGCTTGCCAGTGCCCAACATTTTGCTGACATAAGGTTCTATGTCAACGTCCTTCAGGTGTTGGTATGTATGCGCGTGGTACAAGCGAAGGGTTGAGTCCATTTTGATTGAAACCTGTTGTTGAAAAATATATTAGTAAACTAAATTGTGTACGGTAATATTATTTACTTCAATAATGGAGGCAAAATAAAGTAAATGATGTAAAGAAAATGTAAGCTTTAAACTATTACTCTACTGTTTACTTATCCTATGGGATATTTCTTCAAGGACCTTCTTGTGGTCCCTGAGAAAGTGATACAATCATAACCTAGTTGCCCACTTCACGAGTGGTTTATAGTTCCAAACTATGTTAAAAATTAACTGGATTTAAATTAATAAACAGTTTTGAGCCCGTCAACATAAGTGTCAAAATTATAAAAAGGCACTATAACACTAAACCCGACATAATACTCGTACAACACCGTGCAGTAGCAATTTTTACCTAAAAGAACTGAAATCACTGACGTACATATGTAGGTTTGATTAGCACGGTAAAGTAGCCTTCTGCTGGCCATGTCTGACGAAGGACCGATGGCCGTTTAAGCAGCAAGGACTCGTCTGCTCGAACGGTCATCATAGTTTACTCAAGTAATTAGTCGTCGGAAAATGGAACATGGGCAAAAAGGCAGCTGAGACAGACTGGATGCAGAGAACTGGTTGTCTTGTCGGCACTTGGGAATGGTTTATGCTCAGATGCCTTTAAAAGGCGGTTGGGACTGACTGGAAGCAGAAGGCCGCGACCTAACTGAAAGCGATCGTAGCGCGAGTACGCAGTCATCGCGCTATTTTATATGACGTACTCGCGCGATCAATAAAATCGCGTTTGTACGTAATAATTCATACAAACGTTCGCGTCGATCATGTCCCGCGCGGCGGTCGCTTTCGGTAAGGACAGAGGGCACGGCTGAGAACAGCACCCTAATTGCGAAACACACAATCAATCACAATCTGAATCAATTTGAAGGATATTGCTAGTCCATTGCTTCATAAGTTCGAAAAAGGTTACCTTCATAAAGTCTGCTCAACACGTTAATAACGCAATGAATGTTGTTGAACCGTCAAAATGAAACCGATTCTGATTGATTGTGTGTTACGCAATTAGGTTGCTGGTTAATGTGGCATAACTTCGGAAAAGTCTATGGCCAGCAGAGGCTTTTGAGTTGATTGTTTGAATGAATGAAACACTACGTAAAGATGGAGTCTCCTATTATCATCATTGGCCGCATACAATATCATACCGTATGCTAAGTCAATATTGAATGTCTCTATGAAATGTTCTTGTACTTATACTCTGTGACATTTACGCTAACGTCAAATATACAATTTTTACAGCAGAGTACAGCCTTATCAAGGGGAATTATAATTGCTTGCTTACCCATACGCCGTCACCGTCGCAAGCCATCTGTCGCACTTGACTCTCCTGCCGCGGATGCGCTTCAAGCGAGTGGAGCAGCAGACGTGAACGAGGCTCTATCACGTGCACTTTGTTGCGGTAACCGCACCACACAGTACAGCCCACCGCGCTTAGACAACGTACTGGAATAATGTTAGGCGTTTTAATGACACAAAAACTAACGTAGAGAAGATCCAAATTAGAATTGCGTGCCTTTCAATAAGCTATCAAGTACTAGATTCACCAATTTCACATTTCTCCTACGTTCATAACTAACTGATAGCTGAGGCACCAATGATGGTATAACTCATATGTGTTGTGCCTATTTACACACCTTACAAACTGCGCAATTTTAATTTTCGTTTATGGTTGGTCTTTGACTATCCCCTATTGACGCGCTTTCTCAGGCGTATCCAGTTTTTAGTTCAATTTCAAACCGACTCAATAACAACTTTCAAATTCTGAAATAACATCTAACACATATTTGTATCTACGCAAAGTTATAGTAAAGTCTTTCTCGATAGCAACATAAAACAAAATGCCAAGCGAAATAGTAACCTCATATTCCTACACGACACGTCAAGTTATAATAATATATTCCATTGTCTTACCTGAGCACTTAGGATCCCCGAGCGTCAGCAACCAGTACTGTCCAAAGTCCCACTGCCCATCGGCATGCCGGGAGAATATCGCGACAGTGCCGTCAGCGAGCGCTACGATGCTTCGGGAAGCGCACGCCACTATCGACAGTATGGCGTCGTTTAGCTTCACTCTGAAAAGAATATACAATGCCTTATACTTTAGTTTTTTGTAGCATTTCGATTGTAATTTGATGGATAGGTATATGTAAGCTGTTGGTCCCGACTGTCCCACAGTTACGTAAGACAGAGAAGACGCTCTACAAAGCTGTTATTTCTTCTGTGTTGCAAGAAACTAAATGATCTAGCTATCCATTCGTTTATCAGAATTTTTGGAACGAAGTTCCTTAACGCGCATTGCGGTAGGAGTTGAGTTGAGAAATCGTCACGTACGGAAAAAGCGTTATGGCCCCTCCATGGGACTTTTTCTCTCTCCGCTTCTTTCTATTTTATACGAGTATGTGCGTGCTAGTATCGCGTAAGGATCTTCGTTCCTGACGGGGATTCCCGACCGCATACGTTCGTTTTTCAATTTTTATTTCAACAGTGCGATATTAACGACTGATTACTGTAACTACTGTATTACCTACTGGTACTGTATTACTGTAATTAGCAAGAGGGTCCACCAAAGGAAAGATTACAATTATAGCTAAGGTGTAGAAAATTTGTGAGCGAAGTGATAACGGTTAGTGTTGAACTAAAGTACGTTCTGCGCACTTGCGCAGAGCCTAAATAAATTGTTTTAAGGTCAGGAAAACTACCATCTTTGTAATTTATATATTGAGATTTTTTGTGAGTCTGGGTTTGTACCCGTATGACGGCAATAGGGTCGGCTCCTATTATATGGGACTTAATCATAACTAGTGAAATGTGGGAGTTGCTTACACCTCTGCCTAACCCTCAGGGGAAACAGGCGTGATGTTATGTAACTATTTATCTTACCTAGCTAAACACTTCTTATAGTTCCCAACAGCGGAGTGTATGTAAAGGTTCCCGCTCTTAGTGCCAAGCCACATGGTCGCCATGACAGTTGACATCTTTCGCTCCTGATTGGACGTAGTTTCGGGGTGCGGTTCCGCCTTCTGCTGCTGAGCGAATGCTTCCACGCCTGGCTCGGGGGAGCATTCGCTCAAATGTCCACCTGAGAGCATACATAGATAAGGTAAAGGCTTATTAGAAAATAACAGGAGAAAAGATGAGAGAAAGATTTCCAAAGGATTACACAATCTAGTTCGCGATGCGATATGACCCTACACCTTATTGGAACAATAGATATTGCTTTATGCAACAACAAGCAATAGAAATGTAAATCCATTCAAAGTTAGACTTTTATATATTACTAGCTTGCGCCCTTATTCTAACCCAGGTCATGGTCCAACTTTGTGCCAAATTTCATCGAATTCGAGTAGTAAGAGGCGTGTAAAAGTAACCGACCGGCAGATTAGTATATTATCAGAGAAAGTTTAACTATGTATGCGTAAGATATTGTTAAATTTTGATGATATTCTTTTCCCACATGACAATACAACAACAACTTGTTTATTTGTATCACCACAAAATTCCGTTACCTCAACTCCAGGGTGAGTTCCTCATTAACCCTCTCACAACCGTTGTTATTATCTATCTACTTATGTTGTATCTGATTGCGCGATTGTCAATGTCAGACCACGCGGCTGTAGGTTGTCCAGTGAAATATGTATGTATTGCTGCTGCATCCAGGCTGTGCAAAGCCTTATTGTGTATTATAAGCTAAATAGCGAGTCATCTGCTAAGATCATTGTTTATCTTGTGTTTTATGCTCGCGTGTTACATACATAACCCCATATTGCATCTGTCATTGTGCCACGCTATCTTTGCAAACTCTCTGCCTGTAAACCGCTGTGATGTGTTGAGTTTCCATCTATCCTTGCTCCTTACACCGTCCTTGGTCGGGGAAGAGGGAATGAGGCTGGAAACATCGCACGTGGCTTGCTGCTTTCGCATCATAGTAACATGCGCACCCTATCGCGCTTTCCAGGGGTCTACGTCCAGGCTGAGGACAGGACAAACTCATATACTGAGCGCTGCACGTGAAGCTATGCTGTGCGCTGCACGCACACCTATCCACGCGCTACCGGCGGCCTGCTGACGCGCCGCGGTCTGCGGCCTGCTGAAGGCCTGACCGGCTTTCGGGAACCGTGCTGTCAAGCCCTGCTTCCCGGTATCTGGGCTTCTGCATCCCGGAGAGCCAACGACGGTACCCTTCCCAAGTTCCACGTGCGGTAGTGCTCGGACCAACAGTGACCTTACCCGCGACCTAGTCTTCTACAACTACCTACCTATGTTAACTTAGTGAATATTATACATATGAACCTTGCCTAAGTGTTTTCTAATGGCGCCGATTCCTTTGTTCACCAACTAAACAAAATTTAAGTTCAGTGCATCTTTTTCTTTCTATTTAATTAAGAAAAGAACAGAAGAAAAATAATATTAGTTCAGTCCTGTCAAATAGTCAGCGCCTGACGTAAATTGACGTATGTTTAGTAGCCAATTTTTTTATGACGTCTAAACTTGTCTATGTAGTATTTTAATTTGACAGGACTAAACTAATATTTATCTTCTGTCCTTTTCTTAATGAAATAAAAAGAAAAAAATGCACTGAACTTAAATTTAGTTTAGTTTGTGAACAAGGGAATCGGCGCCATTACCTAACCTAATTGCTAAAGGCCTGTGCAGCCTAACTACAAAACCCTAGCCCTTACAGTATTTATATTATAACCCTGTGATGTCCCACTGCAAGACAAAGGCCTCCCTACTCTCTTTCCAGTTCTCCCTTCCAAATCTGGTAAAAACCAATTCTTCTTGAAGGCGTCCGCGCCATCCCGCCATCTTCGCCTGGGCCTGCCGCGATGTCCCTTGCCAATGTGGTTCGTATATACTCGTAAATAAATAAGGTTTGTTTAAGAATATCTGCTTCTGCACTAACTTTTTACTTTTGTATTAGTAAATGGGTCTGCGCTTACCATAACATAACCTAACCAGTGAGTGCCCACGTTTGTGACCGGTTATATTCTAATATGTAATGTAATCATGACTTAAGTAACTCATGTTTACCGTTAATAGGCGTGGAGCTGAGCGGTGGACTGTCGGGATGCACCGGGTCGGCCTCCTCCACATTCTTCACCACCGGCTCTTCGGGTTGAGGCTCCGGTGCCGTCTCTGGTTCGTTTACCGGAGTGCTTGGCGGTGTCAAGATGGCGGCTTTTACCTAAGGGGTTCAAAATGTATAGGTGTTATTTACTGCACATGAATATAGTCGTAAATTGGTTTACTTATTTTTTACTACCGGAATATAAACAAGCGGGCCTAGTTAATCTAGTTGATCAATATCAGATTGTTACCAAGTAGCTATCGCAGCTCAATTGTACTGATTGTTACTTTTAATTTTTTAAATGGGGCCGTTACTGGACGCCCGGCAGAATCTGTGAAACATCGAAAAGGGCGGCGGCGGTAGAGAGGGGGCTTGATGGCATAAGTGACCATCATGCCGTTTACCGTCAAGGCATACGAGTCGTTCTTACCCCCAAAGCGGGTGAATAGATGTTTCACAGACCAAAACTTGTCAAACTTACTAAGCGTGTTGTGCCCACGATGACGGCGTCTTTATCGCCATTCTCCTCACTGCCATTATTCTTTGGGTTAACGTCGACTGAGTCTATTCTGCCGGCGCAGAAGAGTGACTGCAAAAAATAACCATTGTTAGTAATTTCGCCACCAAAATTAGAGCAACTTTCTTGTAACATGCTCCTGCTTTAATTTTGCTTGCATACGTCTGACGGTACAGCAGTGAGGTACCCTTTGGGGCCCGTGGCAAATTCATGGGATCGGTAGGGCCCTCCCTCAATGTAAAGAATCTCAACCAACATTATATTTTTTTTTTTACTGGCATTTCGTCCGCGAGTTCGTCCGCGTAGATTAATTTCCCCTACAAAATGGAATACCTGACTGCTTCTTTGTTGTAGTGGTCGAAAAAAGTTTGCATTTCTATACTTAGGTATGTTAGGATCTTCCTGTGCTCATAGCCCTCTCGGGCCGGGGGCCCCTCCGGCTAGGGGCCCGTGGCATCTTGCCACTCCTACCACCCTATAGTTACGCCACTGCGGTACAGATGGGTCAGATCAGATATCGACAGCCGAAAGTATATACGGATATTTACAAAATCCTGATTTTACAGGAGAGCGTTTTAAATGAAAAACTGTGATAATTAGAAGAGGAAAGCTATCTTTTTCTATTTTACAACAATTGGTTAATAGGACATTACCAAGGAAATGGTTAAGGCCAATTTCTGTACTTATAGTTGGATCTTTCAATGAGTATGCATTTAAGACACAAGCTCCTTTGTTTAGCGTTGTGCGGAGTCTAGTATTCAGTATGGTGTCCGATACGGACCATGGAGCGACAGTGATCGTTTAGACGTAGCCGCGACGCATAATGAACCTGCTTAGGGTTTCCTTTTAAGTTCAGAGTATTAGTTGGTACTGTAGTGTTAGTAAATTACTCTGCAACAATAAACTGATTAGAAGTTAAGGAGTTACTTCTCTCGTTTATCCGTATCCAAATTCTGCGCCCACAACTGTATATCTAAAACTATGTTTGTCACTAAGGATGTCTAATCACGATTCGACAATGGGAGTGTGATACGAGCGGGTTGAGAAATCTCTCGAGAGTTAAAACAGTGCGATTAGAGAACGGCGTGAACTGTTCGAAAAACTGAGCTGCAACATGGTTGACCCATCCTACTTGTGTTGAATTCCCATCAGACAGTCGAGCATGATGCACAATTATGATGAGGGTCTTTGCCCCATACTGCCTGTCTGACCAAGTTGTGAAACAGAGTATATGAGTGAGAACGAGTTAACGTGATATCCGGTGAGTCGTTACCATTTTATAACCTACCCATGAATGAGTTTCTCTGGTAAAACATTTATTTCAAGGTTTCGTGAACTGTGATTTTGCATTTTGGAGTCATGTTACTTTCTTGTTTTGATGATGTTTTATCGAATAGATCGATGTCAACAAGACAACAAGGTTTTACGAAGCCTGATTAATAGCAGCTTTTAGTCTTTGTAATGAAGAAGCGATTGCCCTTACCTTATGTAATACCGGATAAGCAACAGGAATACCAAATAATAACATTCAGGACTGTGTAACGCGATTACCGTATTTCAGAGAGCCATTGTTAGCGGTTTAGGCAGAGTCGTACATGACTAAGGCATTGGTTACGTCGAAGAAGCCGCGATGCTGTCGGCAACGATAGAGCACGGCTCAGACCTATGTAAACATTGTGCTCGACGTAATTAGTTACTTACTAGGTATTCAAATAAATTTCTCTTTTTATAAAAAGCTTATCGTCTTCTTAGGCTAGATGGCGTTTGACGACCAAATAAGCGAAAGCCGGTAGGCTAGCTATTTTACTAAAAAGGGTACTGAGATAGATCTCAGAGCTCAGTTAGTTTTCCGGTGGCGATTTTTTTTGATAAAGAGCAAAGAGCGAGATCAAACGAAATTAAATTCAATCTTGGAAGGTCCCAATAAGGTTTGTATTTATTGGAGTTCGAATGGTGACTGCTGTGTGTTGAAATACTTTTGTATACCAATGTTGAATGTATAAGCTGTTGGTCTTCGTAAATAAATAAAAGGCTTTTAATTCATAATTGTAGAGTGAGAGGACCACCAGAAAGTCAAGTATCTTTAACGTAGGATTAAATTCCATTAAGATTTAAAATCCAAATACACTATAAAATATTTTTGGTCGCAACGGCAGTAGGGTGTGATTGTGGAGTTATGTCGCAAACCATGCTCCACCTCCTATCCTGCCCTCTCGTGTCCCAAAACATCATGTGAAAGTGACCCCTGCGCTGCCAAAGTTTTGGACCAACAAGGCATATAATTCAGTCGTGCCAATGACACGAAAAACAGCCGCCTAAATCCTTTAAACCAACCCATGTGCGTCATTATTTTGGCTTCGTTTCCTGAGCTTGTCTTATTAATGGTAAACGTAACTAAACCATCATATACATACAGGGTGTCGCTTCTCGGTCAATCCGGCGACTCTTTCTTGATAATCTCGGTAGTCTTCGGCGACGGCTCCCGGCACGGAAGCGACGCATAGAATGTGCTTGTCCGTCACCGGAAACGATTCTATCACCTCTGCTGGATTGTTCGCGTCGATAATCTGGAATAATATCGTATTTTAAATTTAAGTATTTATTATTTACGCTCAGCTGTATTAACAATTACGTAGGCGGTACATTTTTATTTATAAAGGCTTTTAGAAGCCGGAAACTCGCCAGAGAGCTTTAATACGCGTAATTTAAGCTGATGTAATTTATATGATAGGTTCGCTAGCTGTAATATTGAGACATAGACTTCATCAACTTTTTTTAATATTAACGCTGTACCTACCTATTCAGACGAAATTGGAATTTTTTACATAGAAATTAATTAATTACTGTTATTGGTGTATGACCGTTGCAATTAATAATAATAAATAAATAAATAAATAAATGTTATAGCTTAAAGCAAACATATTATTTTGATACTCGTCTCCTGCTCATAAGAAGCGAATTAACCATTTATGTGTATCAATGCGACCAGTCTACATTATAATGATAATCGAAATTCAGAGGGGAAATTCTCGTAATTTTAAGAAGGTTCACAGTCTGAACTGTCTCAATCTGGCAAAAGTACCTCTAATTTCCGTAAATTTTTGACAAGTTTTTGGCTTTGATTGTCGCTGAGATGAGATTGCGCCTAGATTTTGAACGTTTTTAACCATGGGAATTGGCCTTCTAATTTACCAGCGCTCGTTGCCAACAAAGAAAAAATGCAGAAATGCTCACCATAACAATTCCCTTATTCTGATTGCTGGAACATATCCAGACTAGAGACGATAAGTTTTTTTCGGTGTACTCGACGCTTTGAGTGGACTGCAGCTGCTGGTTTATTTGTTCGACTTCTGGGGAGTGCACTGACTGGGCCTTGCTCATCTCGTACGCTGTGGATATAGTGTGTAATATTAGAATGATAATGGACAATATATTATAGACAATTTGTCAGTATCATAACTTAAATTTTAAACTTCCTAATTTTAAATTATTTTATTAATTTTTCTTTTGAATACTGGGCTTTTGGCTTTAGTATTACCGTGTTTAATTTTGTGTGTTGTGCGTTTTATTTGTGCAGAATAAACACTTTTTCTTTTTATAAAATCCTTTCGATTATCTCCAGAAGAAATAACAGTAGCGTCTTTCATAACAATGTATTGCTATGTCAAATTAGTTTGCCATTAATAAAAACACCCACGCCGCGTTGTGTCTATCTCGGGAAGACCACAAACCAAAATAATTTGTGTATATTAGGTTAAAACAATGCCACAAGACGTTTAAGTGGCCGAGGTATTTTAAAGTGATTTAACAACTGGGCGCCGAATCACCATACGGTGTTGGTGATCACCACAGTGTAATATGAATGTGTTTTTGCCGAATGAAAATTTTTATTCTTTGATCTCTGCTTGCACCACTAATCACTAAATACATTTAGCGCCAAATGTATTAATTACATCATCCCTGTCATCTTCACCTGTATTTACACGAGCCTTTACGTACTGAAGCGCTGTAAATCTCTTATAAATACCTTTATTGATATTGTTACCTTTTGTGCTAAGTTAAATCAAAATTGGAAACCCTGCGGAACACACTTAACAAACACCCTCATTCCTTGTTGCGCCTATCCACTCACAGTACTTTTACACACCATCATTGCCATCTTCAGCTCTAACATGGTGAGTTCTTGCCTTTTTTTTGCCTCTTCTCCATCAAATTGCTTCCTGATTTGCTTTTGTAAGATTATGGTTTGTCCTGATTCCATACGTGACTACTGTTCATGTAGCGTGTTGAAAATGTGCTGTCTACTCTTCTTTCTAAAACCCATATAATGGATAGTGAACTTTTGCGTAATATTGATGACTCTTCGATAATTGATTGCTTCCGTGTCTCCACCCCAGAAAATGTGTTGACCAAGCTGGGCAATGCTAATAACTTCTTGACTCTCATAAGTCAGAACATTAGAAGTGTTCGTAAGAACTTTGACTGTTTTACTATATTTTTGTCTAGACTAGAATTTACGCCTGATATTATCATATTGACAGAATGCTGGCTTGATTCCAGTTTCAGCACCATTACCCTACCGAATTACGACTGTCACTTCTCCAAAGAATATTTAAATCAAAATGATGGTATCGTAGTACTTTCAAAGTGTGGTCTAGCTGTACAGGTACAGGAACCAAAATTTCGAGACGCTAACTGCCTGCTAATTGATATCGGAACGGACTATAGTATTGTTGCATTGTATCGATCACCCTCCATTCACGATATTTCTTACTTCTTGGAGTCACTAGAAGAGGTGATGGGGTTGGCAAAAGGTAAGAATTGCATCATTACCGGCGACATAAACCTTGATATCAAAGTGAATACTGCTGATTCAAGAGCTATTGAGGATCTCAACTTTATTGCGTACAGTGGCTTTATGCCTGGACACAACTTTCCTACTAGAGGACCTAGTTGCCTAGACCATTTGCTACTCAGAACTAAGTCACCAGCCGTAGTTCTTGTTTGTGATTCCGACATTACTGACCATGATACAGTAATTGATGGTGTCACCTTATCCTCAGTCATTAAAAACGCTCCCAAATTCAAAAACAAAATTGATTACATGGCATTAAAAACGAGTATTTTCGAGACAGATTGGTACATCGTTACAGCCGAATCAGACGTTAATGCTGCCACAGATTGTTTCATCAACTTAATGACACAAAAAATTAAAGACTTCAGCTCAAAAGTCAAAGTGCGTAGTTCAAAAGCCATACGCAAGCCATGGATGACGGCAGGTCTACTTCGATGCGTCCGAAAGAGAGACCGCCTACACTACAACTGCAGAAAAAATCCAGACGATATTACAACCCAAAGAGAGTATAAAACTTATAGAAATTACTGTAACGACATAATCAAAAAAGCTAATGAGGAATACAACCGCAAATTGCTAACTGAAAATAAAAACAATACCAAGAAACTTTGGCAAAGTGTTAAGGAAATCTGCGATATGAAAAAAGTAACAGCATAAACGCAGACATCACTAAAATCCTAGAAGATCCTGTGGAAGCGGTAAATTCTGCCAGTGAGTTTTTTAGTACAGTTGGTAAAAAATTAGATGATACCATCCTGTCTGAGCTAAAAGTTACTGGAAAACTACTGGCGGATGCCACAAGACTTGATGGCACTACTGGAAACTCTTTCTTCTTTACTCCGACTGACCCAGAAGAAATTCTAAAAATCATGACAACCTAAAATCGTGCTCAGCCCCTGGAAGTGATTTGATCAGCAATTCGATTATAAAACAATGTAAAATACCTCTTGCTCCTATTCTCTCCCACATATTTAACCTGAGCATGTCCACAGGTATATTTCCGGACCGCCTCAAGGTAGCCAATGTCTGCCCAATCTTCAAATCCGGCGACCCGCTCCAAGTTACAAACTACAGACCTATTTCCCTATTATCTTCAGTGTCTAAAATACTAGAGAAACTTGCCAATAATCGGTTACAAAAATTCCTAGAAAAGGAAAAACTACTGTCCGATAACCAATATGGTTTTCGTCAAAAAATGTCAACAGAGGATGCAGTAGTAACACTTGTTCATCACGTCACTGAAAGGGTAGATTCTGGCAACAAATCCATTGGTGTGTTCATAGATATGGCCAAGTCATTGGACACTGTGTCTCGGCCGATACTTCTGCAAAAGCTATCTTTAATGGGAATACGGGGTCTAGCACAAAACTGGTTCCACTCCTACCTGTCAAACCGACAGCAAAGAATAAAATATAAAGGCGAAGCAACAAGCTAGTATTCTGATATCCACTTTGGCGTTCCCCAGGGAAGCGTGCTCGGGCCAACCCTATTCTTGGCCTACATCAATGATCTCTGCAACCGTCGACTAGAGAATGCTAAGATTCTCACTTTCGCGGATGACACGGCTATAGTATTCTGTAGCAATGACTGGGCTGGGGTCGTTGATGCTACTGAGAGAGGCCTAACTAAGGTAATGAAATGGCTGCAGCAAAATCTACTTACGTTGAATGCAAGCAAGACCAAATACATGGGATTTAAAATATCGAAGTGCGAAGAGCCCGAAAACCCACTGCGAATCAGGCTCCATTACTGCAAGCACCTTAGTAGTGATTCTTGTCAATGTGTCGAGATTGAACAAGTTGACCATATAAAATACATTGGCGTCTTGATTGACAACCAGTTATCCTGGATCAAACAAATAGATGCTGTCACTGCTAGGGCCCGTAAACTTATGTTCATATTTAAAAAACTTAGGAACATTGCCGATCATAATACCCTCAGATGTGTGTACTTTGCTTTATGCCAATCTATTCTGAATTATTGTATAGTGGCATGGGGTGCAGCAGCAAAGACTCATTTGATAAAACTTGAACGAGCACAAAGGGGCATCCTAAAGGTTGCTTATGGAAGGCCCTATCGGTATCCCACTGATAGGCTGTATCAAGAATGTGACGTTCTTAGGATAAGACAGCTCTTCATTTTGTCTGTCTTGTTACGCTTCCACCGACGAACACCCCAAACCCAATCTAAATCTAATAGGACGTGCAGACAGAAGAAATGGAAAACACTCAATACTCGCACTAAATTCGCCCAAAGAGCTCCAAGATACACGGGTCCATTTGTTTACCAACATATCAACCAAATCCTGGACATATTGGGTTGCTTAAAGCGTACTTGTAAAATTAAAGTTAGTAAGTGGCTATCAGCTCAGGACTATGCACGGACTGAAGCTCTCCTGACTCCCGTACAGTAGGTCCCTTACAAGTACTCACCCAGGCGTAACACATCCCTTTTACACAAACATATGTACATACAACCTACACTAAATTACACTCTAAACATACTTTATAATTGTAATTCTGCATGTTTCCTTTAGTTAAGTAAGTTTGTATGCTGTTTAGACTAAGTAACCAAATGATCACTGAACTACCCACTAGTGCACTTATAATGTGTCATTAACGCCGGATTAACTAGATCCCACGACACAGGGTATCCTAGTGTGGGGTCTAGCGCTACTTTATTGCACTATATCTTTAATATCTTTAATATTTTTAATTTTTGTTTTACTATATTTTGTATGTTGTGCTTAACATGTCATCAAAATGTGTCTAAATAAATTTATTATTATTATCTTCAAACGATTGACAGAAACAGAAATATGTTACGTTTAACGTTAAAATACGTTTAACGTTAAAATATGTTTAGTGTGCGAGGGGCTTTAAGTCTAACATTTATATTTCAAAGAATATATACCCAAAGACATGGTGTTCTCGGTCTTGTCATCCGGATTCGCGTAGAACACGCTCTCTCCAATCATGCACCCGCCATCTGGGGTGCGACCTCCGTTCAGATTGACGGCGGCAGCGCATAGAAGTGTCATACGAGGCTCGTTTTCTGCTATAGGCCTGAAAATTATACGTTTTGTTAGAAAAACTTATGGACAATCTTGTGTTAACTGAAACCAGGCGAAATCATATACAAATTGATGCAGTAGTCTGTACAAAACCAGCATTTTTATAATTGGAAATGTTTTAGAATGTAATGTAATGGAAGTACCATTCAAGTTATCATTCTATTAATGGCAATGAATTAGTACTGCATCTTACTGCTAAGTACACAATATACCCAGATTTATTTTAAACAGCCTTTCGTCATACTTCGACTTTATAGTCTAGGTCAGAGCTGTCCAAACCAAGGCACGCGGGCCACATGCGGCCCGCGGCTTGAATTAATGCGGCCCGCCAAACGCAACACTTGAACGAACTGAATTTAAAGTTGCAAGGCAAAAAACTTAATATAGCCAATTTGTACGGACATGTGAATGGATTTAGAAACAAACTGAAATTGTTCAAAACGTCTCTAGAACAAAGTGATTTTTCTTTTTTTCCAAGTTGCAAAGAACATTATTTAGAAACGGAAATCTTTGAATCATGTAATTTTTTGGACCACAAATACATGGAATAATTAATACATGGACGAAATAATCGTGGAATTTGAGCAACGTTTCACAGATTTTAAAAAATTGAGAGTGATATAGCACTCTTTACTCATCCATTAACGATCGCAGTTGAAAGTGTGAAGATTGATTAATCAATTAGAACTGTGTGATCTGCAATCCGACCTCTTTTATAAGGGCAGAACAGAATCTGGAATTAAATTTTTTAAGCTCCTTGTTGAACGTTTCCCGAAACTGACAAATTTTGGTCTAAAAATGGGTTCGATGATGGGCACTACCTATCTTTGTGAAAGTAACAACAATGAAGTTTATAAAATCGCAATATAAGTCTTCATTAACAGACACATACTTAAGCATGCACTGCGTCTAGCTACTACCAATATTGATGTTGATGTTGACAGAATTTTAAAAGATAAATTAATGAAAAAGCAATAAAACTAATGATACTATACCTGTATTTTGTTTTTAAAAATATTTTGCGGCCCCTTAATGTATTTAGTCATTTTTATTGGCCCTAGATCCTATCTAGTCTGGAGAGCCCTGGTCTAGGTGACACTACATACACCAGAAAGTCATCGACCTTAAAAGTTTTATTACTGACTAGCTGCGCCCGCGGCTTAGGTAGCCTATAATGTTCCTACTGCTGGCACACAGGTGTCCTCTCTGCGAGAAGTGGCTCGTACATAATCCGCCACGGGGGCTCAGTCTAGGTTGGTGGATGTCACGTGTCATAATTTTTTTGGTTCTAAGATATGCCGAATTCCTCACGATGTTTTTCTTCGCCTTTTTTATAGTAGTTGTGATGAAATAATTTACAGAAAGTAAAGTGCCTGGCTGGGTTCAAACTTACGACCTACAATTTCTAAGCCGCACCCGTTTCCACTGGGCGACCACTGCTCTACTGCTGTAATTAGTGATTGATGTAGTCTACATAGAACAACCCGTTAAGGCAATAGATGCATGAATTCTGAATAACTCTAGGAAAGTACAGATCTTCACCACTGACCTGCAGAACACCGGTACGGGAACAGGGACACCTCCCGAAGATAGGGACGTAACCGAGCTGGGACCCTTCGGCCCCTGGCCAGTCTTACTGGGTAGGCTCCACCCGTACGCCTGCGTGCGCCCATCCTCCTTGCGAACGTGTGCCCGCACCTACACGCACACACGCACATGTGTACGATATCAACCCAACCACATCACCCAAACAAATACGAACATTCCAAGGTAAAGCGCGTAAAACAAACACAAAAATAAACGTACATATTTAATTAGTGATTTAAAAAAAATGTAACTATAAATACGTAAAAACACTATACACATGCCTAGAACTAATATCACTTAATGTCACTAGCACTGTTCAATAAGTTGAAATACGTGCCGTCATTGATTCAGCTGAAAACAAAAGAAAGGAAAGGAAATTAGGTACAGGGAGAGGAAGAAATGAAAATAAAACACAAACAGAACACTGGACACAGTTGGCACACAACGAGGCAGCACACATGATCGTTGAAGATGGACACAGGTGAACTGAAGCATCTCGGGTTGCAGAAGCTTTGGTGATAAGCTGCAGCCTACGCGAGTGATTGATCTACTGTGGTGGAGGTAACGTGTCAGTGGAATTTATGGCATCATTTTATCAAGCTATGTATTTGAAACGTTGTTTTTTTTTAACATCTTATGTAATTTGAATTATTTCACGCTATAGAGCTGAGCTTCTTGTTTAAATTAGAATTCACTTCAGCTCAGGCGTTTTGAGGTGTTTTTTTTAATCTTGACTTGTAATAAATATTTATAATAATTATGTAGCAATAACAGCCAAAACCAAGCTGCACAAGTGTATGCATATTTGTGTAAATGTGCTGCAGTGGAGTGATATTTGCAATATTCTGTATGGATTCTGCATACTTAAATGTCTTTATTTACGAGGATACAAAAATAACATTACAAAAACAAAATAAAAGTACCTATTTCTGTCTTATCTTTACTGAGTTGACGCACAACATTGTTTAACTTTAATCAATTTACACAAAAGTATGAACAAATAAACGGGGTCTTATAAAAAACTACAAACGTGTAGGTTTTCGTAGGGATGAAAGAAACGTGGTGGCATATGTATAGCGAATACGTATTTAGTTATATTTATAGTGCAAAAGGTTTATAATTACACTTAATATCATATAATAAAACAAAAAATGTGAAGCGAAGGAAATGTGTAGAAAAGGGAGGAAATATACAAGGTACAACATAAAAGCTTACGAAATAAACGTTATCAAGCCAAAGGGATTTTAAGTAGTGAACCGGCGCAATACGTACAGCGATAGGAAAACAGGAGGCTCCAAACATTAGGTCCATATAAATAAGCCCCAAGTGAAATCCTTGAAGTACATTTTGTTATAGAATAAAGAATATTCTTTTCTATTCTATTTTTTAATGCAGAGTTGTAAATGACTTTAATGCTTTATAAGTGCTGGTTGCTTATTTATACAGGCCGATGCAGGTTTAGGCGCATTACGCACTCTGCAATCAAGGACTGCCAAGTATCACGAGACGTGGACGTGCCGTTGGTATGTGGCTTGTATTCCATGCTTATCCTATTCAAAGAAGCAGAAAAAATTTATGGTTTTGCGGAGAAGAGAAAGGAGGCCTGTTCCCCAGCAGTGGGAACATTATAGGATGATTATGCTATGGAAAACAGTCGTGTTTTTTATATTTATAGATGTTTTTTTCTGCTCCTTCGAATAGAGTTAAGAACTATTCTTTAAATCATAAAAAAATGTTCAAAATAATAACGGAACAAGTCACAAATGATCCTGTGCAACCCTTCTATGTAAACAAATTAATACAAAAGATTTCATTAAAATAATCAACGAAATACTAATGAATGAGGCTTGCTCGGGATTATTAGTAACTTAATCAGAATTGATATAAGCAATAATTGGCAGTCAGTTCTCGCAGGAAGATATTTACTTTGCCTGTGTTTAGAGACACACGCAAGCACGCTATGATTTAACATATCCTGAAATCCCCAAAGAGCGCGTACTGACACCTAGGCAAAGCTATATCTAAAGCTAAGTACGAGCGAGATTTAACTGTAAACAAACACATGTTACCAAATACTGAAACGCTAAATCCGATAATAGACACCACCCGATTGAAGCGTTCAGTTTATTTTTTGGTCACACGACTCCGATTAAATTACATATGAATAAACGTTTTTCAATATTTCGGTAGGCGAGTGAAAAATGCCGAGTGCCGAAATGCAACATCGTCTATTCATGTGTTCAAAAGTTTCACTTCAAGTGAAATATGCCGAACGAAACACTAAAATGAACAAAGTGTCTGATATCTGGTTTACAGTTACAGCTCGCTAGTGAGTACCGAGCCTTACTGTGAGGACTTTCGCCAAAAAGTTTCAACATACCTGTCGGAACTGCTCGCTTCTCTCATGTCGCCTATTATGGTGATGGTCGGTCAGTTGAGTCTCGAAGAAGTCGGCTTGAGTCCTCGAGTGACGTAATGCGGGCTGGGGAGCAGCAACGGCGCGGAGATGCGGCGTCGATAGCGGTCGTTGTGGACGCTCGCCAGTACTGCAATGAGGTTAAGTTGGCGTTGAAAAATATACCCTATGCCTTTGGTATAGGATTGTATTGGATAGATACTGTGATCGAAGAGATATAATTATAAAAGCTAGATTCACGCGTTTCATCAAATAAGAGAATACGGAGAAAGAACAACATGGTCAGTTAATGATAATGACTAGATACTAATGACAGCAAAACATAAACACGTGAAAAAAAGTAGTTCGCTGCTGCTTTGCTTGTTCTTGCTTAGTTGCAGATTTGCCACATAAGTTTTATTACATAGCCTTCGCTAGGATTTATTTTATAGTCAGACCACCGCAACCGCTGAAACATATTTTGCTGTAGCGCCACATTACAACATTTTTTAAGTGATCATTAACATTTTAATAACTTGCAAATAAGTATAACGCAGTAGCCACCAATTTTAGACCATGCATAAATTGCATAAAATTAATATGATTGTCTATCAATCCAAATGTTGGTTTATAAATCTTAACTCATGCTTAATCAATGTGTGTTCATGGATGTTAAAACCCACTTCAAAACATCAGCCTCCTTATTGGCCGATTAGGGCAATCATAACTTTCCTTCATAAAGATTGGGCCTCGGCAACTCTGGATAGAGAGAGGAGGAAAGAGAGTAGGGAGGCCATTGCACAGCTGTGCGAAATTAATGGCTACTGAAAAACTCTCCTTCAAGTTTCAATCCTACTTGGTGGAAGGGTAGCTCCAACTACGGAGAACCCATTTCATTTTGTCGGTTTTACGAGTCCTACATTTGAAGGCTTTCTGCCTATTGTATTAAGAGAACAGAAACCCCAACAGATGGTAGTCCCTGTTCAAACAGTTACCAAGCACAGCACAGATATTAGCTAAAAAAGGAAACAAATAAATATTCGCAACAAATAACAACTCAAGAGAAATCGCTGTCGACATGGCATTGCGTCATAACAAGCAAGGCAATATCCTCGATACGCTTGAGCAAGGTCACAAACTAAAACAAACATTCGATACATACACACGTATTGTTCAAACATATAGTCAATGGCCAATGCAGGTTATGCAAACAAAACATAACATAAAATAAAAATGGTAAGCGTAATTCGCAGCGCTATGATAAAAATAAATCTAGTGAATATTTTAAGCAATTTCATTATACCGCGGTTCGTCCCAAAATGTCTGATTTTGATATGTGAGCTCAATTAGTTTATGTCAAGTTATACCAACTTTAAATCAGAACTGAATAGAAATATGTATTTTCTTGTCGGGAGTCAAACCCAAGATATAAGATATGAACAATCACAAAGCATAATTGGCATACTAAACTCTTTGCATCTATTACGAATCTATGCAGTGAAAATTATTATTATTTTTGCATTAGCCTTGGCAATTTCAATACATATTATAAATTAAAGTCGCTTTTAGTGTCTATGTGACCGCGTTGTACTCTTAAACTACGCAACTTATTTTGATACGGTTTTCAAAAACTTTAGGGAATTTATTCCGAAAGGTATAATGCATTAATTTTACTAATAAAGAAATCCTGATGTTTTGTCAAGTCGTAAAAACCGCGCGAAGCAAGGGCTGGTTACTAGTTTGATATAAATAAATGAGCACAGCAAAGAGTAAAGAAATAAAACAAAAGAAAAATCTATAAAATACAGCGCCAGAACACAATAATTAATTTAAACAAGCGATGAGCTGCGTGAATACACAAATAAGCTTAACGAAATGGATTCCAATGGGAATAAAATTGGTTAGGCTTAGTCTACTGTTTCATTTGGGAAAGTGAATTAAGTCCAATTGCATGTATGAGTAACGAAGGAGCCCCGTTTGTCGTCGAAGTAGACGAAGGCCTAAAAAAGCTGTAATTTCTTCGCTCCCCACATTTAACCACAACTCTTTGGGCATACCATCAAATTGCTATAGCCCGTGTTAATAATAATAAAATTAGAACTATACTCTTTGCACGGATTCGACATGTCGAACTTTTTTTCTCGTGCAACCTTCAAGAATCCAACTTGAATACAGTTGTATTCTGGGACCTCCAGTCCTGTGATGCTTTTAAGGTCATCTGTGTATTCTGCTACTGTTATGATCAGTTCTTTCCACTATTTTTTCTAGATTAAAATATTCCTATAATCTAACTAGTAAAAAGATCTTGTGTTAACAAAGACATCAATGCACTACGTGGTCGTGTTTCACAAAAAAAATCTTTTCTGATGACTGTTTTCTTCATTGTCCAAAGCCTGTTATTATGTCCTACAGTTATTTCTATAATTCATTTAAGTTATTTTTTAATAATTCCTTATCAGCTTTGTCATGTTTTTGTACGTAGTACATCGACGTCTATAACGTTCCACAGTATTTACCTGAAGAGGTTACTAAAAAACTTCCATATGCTCTGTTTGTTCTTCTTATCCATGGTCGAGTCGACGCGGCTTGCGCGGACCATCTCCGTCCAACGAACTGCGTCTTGAAGCTCCATGAAACGCTCCTGAAAAATATACATCAATTATGTGAATAATGGTACAAACAACCGAAGGGTTAAACCGTGAACAAGGGAGGGGAAGGCGTACCTTCAATCCCTTCGTTTTACGTGATAGAAGAAGAATAAGCGATTGCAGTTTTATAGCAGAGTACTTTGCTGACAAACCTTGGATGGACGTATTTTGCTAGACTCAGAGTAATAATAGGGCAGAGCTTTCGTCTATCGACACGAAGCTTCGCGCATTAACACGATACAAGCAAATGGAAACCATTAGCAGCTGTCGTAACAAATGTTTGTTCTGCATCGGGTTTTAAAATTATTCAAATCTTAATTTGTGTTTTCAATGAGTGCCAATTTCTTGGACCTAGTGATGAAGAAAGAAAGAAAGGAAAGGAAGTCAGTGATGAGAGTGAAGGCTGACAAGGGAGAACGGAAGAAAAAAAAACCAACGGGTTGCACTCCGGGAGTGCCGGCAGAAGTGAAAACTTGAATATTAACGTTGTGCATTTTTGATATTTTGGAATGGTTAGGGAATAATTTTGCACGAATTGCTTTAATTATCAGTATAAAAGTACTATCATTTATGTGGTAAAATACAATATTCATTTCTACTCTCCCTCCGTCTTACGAATTTTCGATCAGGTCACGTGTCCTGACGCGAGTTTAACATTTTTACCCATCACAACAAAAGTGCACAACGCCGCTAAAGAAGTTTTCACTTCAAAAAAGTGTTCCGCCGACCCCAAGTAACTGTAACTGTGACAAGGGCAGGGAGATGATGATGATGAGTGAATGTAAATTGCTTTATCTTCGTTTCATGATTTCTGCCACAATTCATTTAACAATGGCTCAGAAAATTGTGGCATTTATAGACTAAACAGAAAGGTATAGAGCTGAACAAGGATATTTTGGCGCGTGGCCAAAATCGGAACCAACACCGCTATCTTGATTTTTCAATACATACAGCAGCCCCTATCAACTTCATTCGAAGAGTGCCAAAATATCTTTGTAGCACTGTACTTTATTTCGTGACTACTGCCACAATATCTTCCACCTTCATTCATTTAACAACGTCTCTCACAATTTTCCTTTACAGACAAAAAAAGGGATATGCTTACTTTATACTGGTTACGTTCCATGAGTACTCGTGCCATCTCGACGCGAGTGAAGCGCCGACGCTGCGCCATGGGCACGTCGGCCTCATCCTCGTTGTTGTCGCCGCCGCCCGCGTTCGTGCTCACCGTCTCCTGTCACATGGCCACGCAAAAACTAAACATTATTGGAAACACGAAATATTAACTACTGAAAAATCTACGGAAGAATTGATTCAGCGAAATCGGCCTCACAGTTTTGGTCGTATAGGTAGTAAGAAATTATAAGAACAACATATTCTAAAGGAATGTTACATTATTTTTGTGTAGATGCTGAATGGCCTTGCACATTATGGTGTCCACAAAATTGTATTTTCGTGTGTAGTTTAGTCGTATTTCGAAATGATAATTGCTTTGTAACTGCAAAACATATCTAATGTAACTTGATTTTACAAATATCTAAGGGGCCATTTGAAAACCGAATAATATTCATCTTGCTAGCCACTCGGGCTCGTCTATAACGTCTTTGACATCTGCAGATAGTAAAACAAAGCATTTTAGCCTCGGTAAATCTTCAATCATTCATAGATACAATCAATTAAAAACCAGCCTACCTTCAAATGTCTAACTTCATCTTCAAGCTCGGTGACCCTATCACGTAACTTCTCCCGCGCCGAACTGAGGTTCGCCACCTCTTCCCTCAAGATCTCAAGCTCGCCGGTCATTTCATCCACCTTCACTATCAGATCATCTTTCACCACGTTCAACGCGTTCTTCGTTGCTAACAATTCGTTGTTCTCCAGAATAAGATTCTCCACCTCTTTGCCCATTCCTGTTGAGTTAAGTGGAGGGATTTATGATTTGTTGGTTAAACTCATGATAGGTTAAATATGGTGTATGAAAAGTTATCATTCATTTCAATTATATTACACTGATTATCCAGCCCACTCTGAATGGCAAAATTGTATGAAATATTTTTGGGGCTGTACACTTAAATTGAAAGAGAGTAATATTTTATTTTGATAGATTATTTTGATGAACGATGTCCAAGTAAACACAGTTATATGAATATTTTACTTACTTGCATCTTGCGCTTTGGAAATCGCAAGCGATCGTTAGGCCCGTCACACACTTCGCCGCATGCGTTAGCAACAAGAATTGTATCGCGTCAACAAAAATGTAAGACTATTCACTAACAATAATCATATACGACTATAGTTGGCATTACATAATTGCAACGAAATGCGACGTAGTGTGTGAGATGGTCATATTTTTAATGAAATAGTTGCAAATATTTACTACGAAATTGTAATAAAACGTTGAGTAATGTTAGTGATAATTCGATCAATATTTTACAAATTACTTACCGAAATAATTGTCGTTAACTGCAATCATGCGTTGATGCAACATTTTGTTAGAACGCATGGAAAGAACGTACAGTTATTAGTATTTTATGAAAATTTATTAATGTAGAATACTAGTTAAAATGCTCACACACGACGCCACTTTAAGTAGACATCAAAATCGCAACAATTAATTGCATATTTTATTTTAATCTACATATTTTTATTTGGTTTTATGCTCATATCAGCTGTTTTTATGTTCTCAAGCACAACTATCACAGAAAATTATTTTGCGATTATTTTATCCGTTTATGCATGTATGCTTATTTTAGCATTATTCGTGTAGATTTGAACTTATTATAGTTCAGTGACGCATTGAAACATGCATAAACGTATAAACCCCTTTTTTCGATCTTTACAATATTAAACCCTCGGTTTCTGGGAGCTCAACCGCGATCATTCTTTTGTCATATCGCGCTTTTGATTGGCTTACCAAGATAATGTGATACATGATTTAATCATAACAATAGCTATTTAGAAACTGGGGGTTATAGTATTTTTTAACAGTAAAAGCAATAATACTGCAGTAATTTAATTTGGTAACATAATAAAATGTGCTAAGCTTGCTTAGAACAACAGAGGAACACAAATGGACGCCAAATTTTGTAGTTCCATAAAATGAATTAACTGAAACACAGTGTCGTGGTGTGTAAGTGAACATAAAGAAAATACAAAATAATATTATGGTTTTATTTATATAAGTGAAGCATTATACTTTTACCACAGGAAACATTTATTTATTAAAACTTTATGCACAAGTTAAAAAATACTGTACAAAGGCGGACTTAATGCCTGTGGCCTTTTCTACCAGCCAACCTAAAGGTGATGCAAAGACAATACATGGCAGGTGCAACATAAGGTCAAAGTCAAAGTCAAATCATTTATTTCAAATAGGCCCATAAAAGGAAGGCACTTTTGAACGTCAAAAATTTAAGTAAAATAAGATTGATCCTAGTCGCCCTTTCCAAAAGGTAGTTTTCGTATGGGAAATAAGGGAAAAATAACTCGATAAAGAATAAATACTAATAAATAGATAGATAGATACATATAAACAGAATAAACTTTTCCATGAGAAATACCGATAGATTAGAGGGGAAAACGAATCCGGCAAATCAGCGCCGGAATGGTTCTACATAATTATATAAATAAATATTATATCACCTACAGCACATTATTTCCTCTGCTTCTCATTTTTCTATTGATGGTGGTAAAAGTAATCTTCTCATCTTATAAAAACATAAGCACAGTACAATAAATATCATATACATAGATAACGGGAAAAGAGTTTTATAATAATAAATGCCAATAATATAACAAGCTATAGGATGACACTATGTACAAGAGAACCAAAACAATTAAACCCAACATTTTTAACCAATTGGTGAAATAATAATATATTTACATAGTAATATTGATAACAACAAAGAACCCGATGGATTTGCTTCTGAATTTAAGAAAGTTAGTATATTACCGAGTGCTCAACTTTAAATTTTGCATCCGATATGACGGATTTGTTAGGCTCAATATGAGTCAGGATTTGCTTGTTAACACTCTGGGTTCAAAATCAAGAGTGGTATCAGCAATTTTCTTTTAAATTCAAAACCCAGTTATGTCTTTAAAAGCCAGTATCAAGTAAATAAAAGCAACTATTGTTATTTAAAGCTAGCCCATTGTAGACAAACTGTTGTAAGCATACGAAGAATATTCTTATAAACAAATATAAAGAAAAGAAAAGGTTTTTTTTTGTATATTTTTTTTGATAAGCTTCTCGCTAAAACTGCTGAACGGATTTGGACGAAATTTAGCACATGGGTAAACCATGACCCACACCCTAATTGCGTAACACACGATCAATCGGAATCGGTTTCATTTTGACAGTTAAACAACATTCATTTACGTGTTGAGTAGACAAATTTTTCGAACTTATGAAACAATGGATTAGCAATTTGCTTCAAAATGATTCAGATTCCGATGGTTCGTGTGTTACGCAATTAGGGTGCCGGATTAGGACAGGATATGCCCGCGAGATTGAGCTAGTATAATCATAAACGTGCAATAAACATATAACAGTGATACTTATAATATGAATAACCCTGCCTATACTTTCCAGGAGTAGTATTCCTTTTTGGAGCGTAAATATAAAAACCTTGAAGAAACTTATATGTATGCAGAATAACTAAACCATATACTTATTATAATTTATGCAGCAGATCGATACTTCGAAGATTTACGGCATATTTCCTATGTAGATATTCATTAATCTATAATAGGTACTTATTTCACTTACTTATAGGTACGTTTCTATTTAATTTAGATTTGTTATCATAATATTCGTAACGGAACATAGAAGGCGCAAAATTTGCGTTTTTCTGATATTAACACTATTTTTAGGCTTAATAATGTGCTGATTAAAGGTGTTACTAACTTAGATGCTAACATCAGCAATATTATATTTCATAGGGAATCAACCATAAAATGTTTATATACAGCTGCCCGAGGCTTCACCCGCGTGGATGTCGGAAATTATCCCACGGAAACGTGCTACCGGGACAAAAAATATAGCATATGTCCTTCCCCAGGATGCCATCATCTCCTGGCCAAATTTTATCGAAATTCGTTCAGTGGTTTAGGCGTGAAAAGGTAACGTAAAGCGTGAAAAGATATTCTATCTTACGCTAACTTCAACATTGTCTAAATGGACGATTACACATAACATGAACACATAACATGTAAAACACTTACCAGAAGACGCGTACTCTCCGGGATGGACCCAACTACCTGTTAGGGAAAGCACACAGTTATATAGTTTCAATACACTTAAAGACAAACAAACAATGCATAGGTACACAGATTCAGGGGTGCTACACACGTTTTCGGGTCGGCACATTCGTTTCGGCAGTATTTGTTTAACAACAAGGCAATTACTAAACAGATTCGGCTTTCATTAGGCTCGTACTGAGCCGCATCTACCGTCGCTGAATCCTCTTACATAAATATTTCTTACATCATCCTCAGCATATAGCAGTCCACTGCTGGACATAGACATCTCCTATTGCACGCCATTCAACTCGATTTTCGGTAACTCTCCTCCAGCTGCTACCAGAAAATATTCCTTACATAAATATTCCTCTTACAAATATTCGATTCTGCCCCCCGGCTGTGCCGATCATAAACAAATGTGTAGCACTCCTCAAGCAGCCTCAATATTTTCCGCAAGACGAGACATGCAGCGAGCCCAATCGAATTATTGAGCGGAGGCGAGATGTAGAGTTTCAATAACCTGTTTATTGCCTAGCGCGTCTCGTATAATCCCCACCGTCGCTTCAGAGAAAACGTAGAATTAGCCCCGGATTCTGGAAGCCTATTCAATTTTTCCTGTCCTGTGTGTAGTATGTATGCTGTCCAGTGATGTTTGGTTAATTTTATTTCAGTAAACCAATCTAAACAGATTTCCACCAGAGGCCAGACGATATTGATTACCTCAAAACATAGTTGATGGCAAAGATTTAAATCATTAGATTCGCCTGACCGGGTCAAAAGATGGTCACGTTTCTCTTTTGTTAACAATAATGACATTTGAATAGTATTGTTTCATACTCATACTAAAAATCAATAGTCGATTATCCATCCATGCACCACACTGGATCGGGTACCGTATTATGTATGACGTTTTAATGCCATCATGATTCCAGTGCAAGAGAGACACGGAGCTCATACATGACCGATAGTACCATACCTTTTTTGGATTGGAATCATAATGGCATCAACGCCTCATAACAAGGCCCCAAAATTGTCGATAGACCGAAATCTAGTCGCTCTTTTATCAAGTTTTCATAAGTGTTACCTGTGATATCGCCATCTTCGCCTTCAGCGATGCCCGGGTCCACGTCTTGGAAGGCAAGCTCTTGGTACAAAGTGTTGCCACTTCGTTTCTCGCTCTTGGTTTGCGATTTGCCAGTGTTGGGAGGCGCCACTGGAGATGTAGCCTGAAAGCAATTTATTATCAGACATTATTATGGGAATAATACGTAGTTTTGGACAGTATTGTAATGTTGCTATTTTTTTAATAATTGAAACTTTTCACAGTTCGTATAACGCTGAATATTTTTATTATCCTTACAATTGTTAGAAAAATTGTTAAATCCTTGTCCGATAACGCTGTATTCATTGCTAACGCAAGTACCTATATCGACGCAATAGTTGCTAATGCATGTATTGATAAAGCATTTATAATAATTATTCGACGTTGTATCTTTAGGTTACACTCCCGCTTCCGCTTTTGCCGTCAAAAGTACCTCACACTGTAAAAAAGTATGACCATTGAACGACAATAAAACAAAAAAGCATTGGCCACTGACGTATTTTAAATTTAGAAAAGTCAACGCAAAAGCCAATCTGACAGCTGTCAAAATAATTTATATAAAATGCGATGTTTTTCAGTTGATAAAATACTAACATTTATAGTACTAATAACAGTGATGTGCGAAGTGGTATGCATAAAATGTTATCAGTGCTCGTCTGTAACCAACCGTGGATGTTTTAAATATAACTTGAACAATGCACATTTGAAAGACTGCAAAGACCACAGAGGGGCACCAGTTTGTCGGTCGCTATCTCAGGTAAATTACTTTTTGCCTGGCCAAGACGTAAATGTAGTAAGAGAATGTGCCTATATGTACGAAGAACCGCTGAAGTGTGCCCAGTCAAAATTCAGCAACATACATTACTCGCACGTCTGCGAATGTAACACAGATGGCTGCAACTCGGCGACCAATTCGAAGCTCTATTGGAAGATTATCGTGTGTGCTCTGCTGTTGGCAATGGTCATAAAGTAGCTACTCATGTGTCCTTGTAAATATGTATCATTGTAAGAAGTTATAATAAATTTTATGTAAAATAACAATGCTTTTAGTCATTTACAATCTTTACATCATGGTGTTTCTCAATCTTAAAATAAAATACAACACCTAATGGGACGAGTTCGACTATTTCAGATCCTTTTTACGAAACCCAAGTAATCCTAATACACCAGATATTATTAATTTATGTTTGAAAAGCCTCGCATTATATACAACTTAAACAAAAGCTTATAAGCACCGAGACCGCGGTATCTCTTTTATCCCTAGGACCGGTGCAATTGCTTATAATGCAATATCGTCATATTATAATGGCCATTGATCTTATTGGATCAATTCTATGAACAATAGCAACATTCCATACACACATTCACTTTATTTATTTAATTAATGACGGCATATAAAAATACACCGTTTTAAAAATTCTATAAGTATATTTTTATACCGACTGCCTCAGAAAGAAGTAGTGTTTGTAATATTGTATCCTAGAGCCCTCAGGTAGTTTAAGATTTTGACAAATCTCAAGCCTATTTAAAGATAATGCTCGTGATTCTACATATAATTTATTTAAATACAATAAAACAAAGTAGGTACTTTGTACCGTCACAATAAGAACCACGTCAAAAATTAATAATGTCGTTAGCTATTTACATACAAGTAATGGTTTACATAGGTCTGAAATTGTTTGCTGTTCTTCTTTTCATAATTCCTACTGTAAATTTCTGGTATAATCATAAAAGTACACCGTAAGCGAGCAATAGCCAACTAAAAGCTGAGACACGGTTACGGAATGCTTCAAAATGTCACTAACATTTACAGAAATACCGTCATCTTGACCGTATCCCGGTACACAGACAAGTCTTAGCTCATAATGAGAGCTCTTAATCCTAGATAATTCATGAAGCGCTTCAAAGCCATTCACTGCTTTGGGGATTTTAGCGCTATTGCGGTCGCATTAGCAGCCAGCTCCCAGCGTTCAAAGGAAAGCCCGTTGGGATTGAAAACGTCTTTGTAGCGACGGTACCCCACCCACCTTGTTTGCCTTTACCCTGGATGAGTTCTTGAATAGAGCAGAGTTTCAACAGGCAATGAAGTTGTGTTTCATTTGCCTGTTTAAGCCTTTCACTGCTACCACCAAAATTACATAGGATATTTTATTTTATTTTGCGCCGAAAGGTGTATGTCGCTCGAAAAAATGTTAACCGCAGCGAACGGAACATTATACTTTTATTGACTGTCAACTCTGATTATCGCAGTCCACTGCTGGACATAAACTCTCCACCAAGCTGTGCACAACACCCGGTCCTCCGCCTTCCGCATCCAGTCTGTCCCAGCCACCTTTTTGACGTCGTCGGTCCACCTAGTCTTGTTGACTGTTCAACTAAAGAACGACTACAGGTAACGAACAAAAACTACTTCTTAATATCCTACCTGACTCTGTTGCGTGATGGGGTCAGTCTGATGCGCGCACTCCACAGTCCTCACTGCTGCCAAGTCGGAGCCAGTCGGCGGTGATGGTGGCGACGAGGACAGACTGACAGGACTACCGGGCATGCTCTCCGTCTGCTCCACATTGTGCATCGAGCTTTCCAACGATGCGAAACCGAACGATATGGGACCTGAAGAAGTGTGCAGAATATGTAGGGATTAAAGATGATCGTATGTTAAGAAGGAGCTTTTTACAATAAGTTCTGTTAGTTGTGTTTGCAATTCACAACAACATAACTCATAGTTCGTATTCTATGCAATTTAGGGCTGATTTTTCAATAGTCAGATAACTTTTATGAAAAATAATTATGACAGTTTGACAATTTTCTATACAAAAACTGTCAAACCGCAATATTTATTCCTCAGATAAAATTATCTAGTATTAATAAAATCTATGCGACACATGTTTATTTAGAGATTAGTGTACAATGTAACATTTTTAAACCATTCTTGATATATTTCGAATAATCGCGCATTGTTTCATAAGCTCACAGTCGACAAAATTAAAGTAATGTAAATCAACTGATGTACGATTTCATCTCCACATGCCTGTATAAATAAGTGTTTTACTTTTATGAAAAAATAAAAAGAAATAAACAATTTTACTAAACCATATCAAGTTAATACGGCGTGGTGGTAATTAGATTAAAGCCGTGGCAGTAAGATTATAACATTGTATACCCTCGTCTATTAGAACCAATAAGCCGGTCTAATTTAACCAATCAGGGCAATGAGTAACATAATGCAATGATGTATTATACGAGTAAGCTTGTACACGTAGAAAGCTACAAACGTGGACTTGTGAAGTCGTGCGACAAGATTGCGATGGTTAGTCAGTAAACGATTTCATATTTGTAGAATGAAATCGATCGAGTTTAGCGATGCAACTAAATTATGGTACGACATAATACGAGTATAAGCGATCATTCGAACTCTCACATATGTTTTATCAATCCAATCAACATGTGCACCTACATACATAATCAACCTACAATATTCCCACTGCTGGGACACAGGCCTCCTCTCTGTGTGAGAGAGTGGGCCGTAATCCACCAATCAAGCGGGTCCAGTGCGGGTTGGAAGATGGCACATGTCTTCGAGTTTTAGGTTCTAGGACATGCCGGTTCCCTCCCGAAGTTTTCCTTCATCGTTTTGAGAGCAGTAGTGATGAAATACACAAAGTAAAGTGCCTGTCAGGGTTCGAACCTGCGACCTAGCACTCGTAAGTCGCGATCGTTACCGCGGCCATCACTGCTCCAATCCGTTATTGACTGAAGTACTATGAAAGATGTATATACTTTTCTAAATAAATCCATTTACCCTTGAAGGATAACAAGCTTGACAGTCATGTTCAATGAACATATGGTTTAGATAACAGCGCAGAATCGCAAATTGGAACTATCAATTGCTGTCAATTATAGGCTCAATACCATTGTAGTCGAATACAGTAACAACTCCTGGCTGTAATAGGCTTTTGATACGGATAATATACCCATTAGGAGAGGTTACTTTCCAAATCTCAACACAGAATAGATTCGTAATGCAGCTGTACGTATGCAGCAACACCCTAATTGAGTAACACACTGTCAATTTCAATCTGAATCATTTTGAAGTATGTTGCTAATCCATTGCTTCATATGTACGAAAAAATTGTATGCTCAACAACGTAAATGACGCAATAAATGTTGCTGGTCTCTCAAAATGAAGCTCATTGCTACTGATATTGTGTTACGCAATTACCCCGCTGGTCTACTCAATCAATCTGCGTAGCGTTTTCCCAACTATGTTGGGGTCGGCTTCCGGATGCGGCTGTATACCAGTATTTTACATGGAACGACTGCCTATCTGACCTCAGCCCAGTTACTGGGTAACACGATACCCCCTTGATAAGACTGGTTATCAGAGTTTCGTTTTCTGACGACACCTGACGGCTGTCAAAGATCCACGAATGAAAGCTGGGACCAACGGCTAAACGTGCGTTCCGAGACAAGGAGGGGTCTTGGTATGAAATGATGGTCACCCTTACACGGACCAAATGCGGCAACTATAGCTTATCCTCATCGATCGACCCGAACGGCTGTTATTACTTACCCCCGAGGCCCTCCTCTATGTATGCAGCAGGTCTACTGAGCTCCCATATATTGTAATCCCTTAATCCCTTTTCAATACTAACGGAGTGGTTTGTATACTGCATTGATTTATAATAACTTAATATATGTAGTAGTAGTATGTAGAGTGCTCTAAAACAAAGTCAGGTATTATTACGGACGTCAAAATGTTACTATTTTTAGACATAGAATTTTATCTAGGCTTGTTCTGGCTTATTGATCTGAGGTGGAAATAAAACAGGCTGTGCTGTAGTTCGTTCCATACATTTTATTTTGCCTCAGTTCTTTGTGCAAAAGTAGCACACATACATGATTAATGGCAGAACGATTTCAATTTCTAACGTCTCAGTTATAGAAATAGAGAGAAGAATTAACATTCCATGTTACAACAGAGATAGCCAATGGCAACGGGTCCACCTAATTATTCAAACACTAAAATCATTTGCTCATTAACATTCTCCAAGCCCTAAACGGTAACTGTTTTAACATACTACAAAAAGAAACAGGAATCATACATACTGAATTGGCTATATTTTAGTGATACCTACATGTATTCCCCAACGTACCCTAAAAGTACATAGTGCTTACGTGTTATACGCTAACGAACCTCTAGGGCTGTAGCCAAGGCCGTAGGCAGGGGGGGAGGGAGTTTGTGGGGTATAATCGAGGGGGATTTGACCCCACAAATTCTCTCATTTAGGCGTAAATGAGAAAATTCAGAAGAATACAGAATCTCAGTCTTGAGATCGCTGTCACGCTCTTTATTTCTGAGTGGTTTGGGGCAACAGGGAGCGCAGGGTTTGGTGCCCCACTCAATGACCGGAACCAGAGGCGTGCCAAACCAACAAGGCAACATTTTTGAGCTGGCGAGCTCCCTCTAGCATCCAAGATTATCTTAGTAAATTGTCTGCGAAACCTGTGGTAGCACATGACAACAGTGCAAGTGACCAAGAAGGAGGCCACATACCGTAGCAAATGCACTATATTATGCTATTATTCATACAAAAATGTTTTGTTCGATGAAACAACAACCCTAATACACTACAGGCTGAAATTCTTAAATTGAATTTAAACAAAAAATACACAAACACAAATGGATGAAGAGGGCACAATTTCCTCTTTGCACCAAGCCACTCATCTGAAGTTACACCACTGTATACCATGTTTTAAAAGAAAGTTGTTACTTATTTTTTCTGGTCCAGAGATCAACCTCCCCGAAGTGCATTTCTAGCTACAGCCTTAGCTCTAGCATCTAGTAATAATGAAAGCAATATCGATTTATTCGACGCCCTCGGTTATTGGCTTAGTTATCCACATCTGAAGCGTCGCTCACAGCAGCTCAGAAAGTCCGGGAAAATTATCATCAAGAAATCAACGACATCCTTTGGAAAAATATATCGGGTTAAGTCTTTAAACGAATGTATTCAGCGTAACTATAACTGAATCTTGTCATTTTTTCATCCAGCTCCCGTAATTCGATTCAGTTTCAATTTTACAAGCCCGTGAGGTTTCGATAAACCTACAACATTATGTTTGTGCAGCTGATTGTTTAATATAGGACAAGGGTTGTTTCTCTTTAGTGATAGTGCAAGAACATAATTAACTGTGTAATGATGAAATACACTGAGAATATTCACGATCTATTCAAACATTATCGGGTGAAAACGTAACCATTTAATTTAGTTGCGATATTGATTTTGCATTACATCCCCGCCCACGCTCTTGCCATCTAAGAGCCAGAGTAACCATGGCAACGATTTACCGGCAGAATTTGCAGGAATTGCAACATTAGTGGACGATTCAATTATTTTGTGTCAAAGTAACTCCTACACACACAAATTAATTAAGGCTGCTTTGCGAACCGAATTCATCGGAAATGAAAGCCAGTACTACTGATGAAAACTGTTTTAATTGAAGCACTGAGAATTACGTTGTGTTTAAAATAGATTTAATGCATTTTACGGGCAAAGTCTACTTTAATTAAATTTTATAGCGAGAATTTTATTTGATGGAAAACGTAGTAGAATTAGAATCTATATTTATTGCTTTCACGAAATATTCAGTGTCAGTCAAAGCTACAATTTTTTTTTAAGTACACAGTCTAGACGTCTCTCGATCTTTTCATGTTTTTATAGGCATATTTCGACCAAGGTACAGCCTCGGTCGAAATATGGCGTGACAAACTACTTATCGCTCTATGAAAATAATGATAGGACACATAACATCATAACAGCCACCATAGTCAATTTTAACTATGGGGGTTTTGTTGTGATGCGAATGTGTGCGAGTACATTTGTACTGAACTAAAACACTTACTAGGACACGCAAAGTTTTGACTCTGGTGTGTGCCGTCTTATCCTATTAGCACAGATTCGATTTGCTTCTATATAAGGACGTTAGGCCAATCAACTAACGCGTATGTGTATCTTTATTGATCGTAATTGCAGAAGCTGCGATTCCCTTCACAACTAAGGGAAAGTACCAGCATATAGATGCCTCGATAGCTGCTCGATTAGACTTAATTAAGCATTCGCGGCCTTTGGTTTATCAGGTAGAAGCATAAGTTAGAGGGGGAAAAGAAGCAATAAAAACGGAAACAGGGAAGCCTGGTTATGCATTGGACGATATTGAAAAGATTATGTATGCAAATTAATATCATGGGCGCAGTGGCTCAGACTACGTTTTTTTCTTCAGTCTTTGAATGAAGTCGATTGCACGTAAACCTTCTTTTATTGGTATGCGAAGGTACCGCGAAATTAAAGATTTTTACGATTCACACCAAGACACAAAAATAGAGGTATATTTGTGTGTCTGTTACCTTTTGACGTCTTAACAGCTTAACGGATTTGGAAGAAAATTGACGCACAGGAAGACCACGACCTAGTTTAGGACATAGGATTCTTTTATCCCCGTAGTACGGTCCCGTGGGATAACTTCCGCCCCCACGCGGTCAATAGCTAAAGCTAGTGTAAATCGTAAAAAGTAAAACACTCATATTAAGTCAATAACTGTACCCATTGTGCTTACCTTACCATAATGTACCTACCGGACACGTTCGCAAACGGTATCAAATTGACAGCTCTCTTTGGCGGTAGCCATCAGGGTTATGCAACCTACCTGTGCATGTAATAAGATAATGGCATACGCCGTACACACATCAAACTAGTGATGCATGTAACAAGAGGGCAATTTGGACGATTCTCGAGCAATACGGCTCGCGTACACCTGATCCGTCATTGGATGAGCTATATTCTCGTACGTCATCGGTCAAACTCGGCCGATGAAACCAAAGATAATAAATATATGCAAAGTTAAACGAGTTTGTACACACTACTCCAATCTAGATCGGCCGATGATGTCCGTACGTACCATCTAGCCTGAAGGTGTCTAACCTTACTTTTGGCGATTCATGATCTATCTAAACCCGAGAAGTTAGTTAGTTGGCAGGCACCAAATGCAATAATATTGAACTTGGCTGGGAATATAAAACCATATCTGCGCGTCACTGATTAAGTATGCGTCTACTAGCATACTTACACTTATTTTCATAGTCACTTTTTTATCCTGTAGATCACCACAGAACTATTATATATACTTTTTTCAATAAAAGCGAAAATCTAAGACAATTCTTGAATGATTCATATAAAAGGTCGACTGACAAACATAAAGTTCGACGAGACAAAAAGCATGTCTCCTTTTTGTCTACATTAGAATGTGTACTGACGCACTCAAAGCTTTGTGCTTATGAGTACATGCAACGGTACACGGATCGTGGGAGTTTTTAATGTTAAGTTATAACATTTTAAACATTTTTTTTGTAAAAAAAAAACCTCAATTACAGTAGGAACTTTGACCTTAAATATCTCAGTAACCAGAAGGTTCCCAGGTATATTCCCAATACAAAATATATCATAAACACTGGAAGAACAAGTGACTTTCGGCTTCGTTCAGGGTATTTTTACACCCGATAAAGAGACTGGAGGAAGTAGCTTTATCATTTTTTATTACATATTTGTAACACTTTGAAATTTTTAAAACCGCTGCAAACTTACTTTCGGACCTCAACGTATTTCAGTTAGAAAACTGTCGAGATAATCCCTTGCAGAATGGCGGGAGTGCTATTTTTGTAGAACGTCAACTTTTTAGGGCCTTTTTTTAAAATCGCTACGGGCTAGAGATTATCTTCAACATAGACATACATATATTATGTTGCTGCGTTCTAGAATCGCCCCCAACACATATCCGTTATCGAATGTAGACTGTTAGTTTGAACTACATATATAGACTTATTGGCATATAGATCTATAGTGTGTAGGTCTGTCTATCATGTATAGTTTGTGTTAAAACTAGTATGCAAGGAAGTAGCATGTCCGGAAAATTGACTAGATCGTATTGCTAACGCCTAAGTTAATATCATAATATCAAGTTTACAGGCTAAAAGGCTGGGAGACTGAAACTAGCTCTGAACGTGAAAATACCGACTTCTTTAAACTTAAATAATGCGTCGAGATTAAGACAGGCCGGCAATGATTAGCCCATATTTGTGCGATGACTCATTGTCAGTGTGTTACAAAAAAATCTGTAGTTATCTAAGACGGCCTTCATATTGAGCACGCTGCTAATTTTCGACCACGCTATTCAAAGTACGTTTTTTTACTGCTCCTTGTTTTGTTAAATTGTTATTGTTGATGGGTCAGTTTGGCAATTTCGGAATCATCGACGGTTCAACACGACGACGAAGTTTAGCAGTAAGATAAAATGAGTCTCATAATCAGCCCATAATGTTCCCACTGCTGGGCCACAGGCCTCCTCTCAGTGATAGGGAGTAGGCCGTAATCTACCACGCGGGACCAGTGCGGATTAGCAAATGTCACAAGTCATCGAATTTTTTGATTCTCACAAACGAATTTCACATATCCAGAAAACTTTGATCTCCGAAACGTATAATTTCTTCGATGAATTCGTTTATTTTATAATGCTATGAGTTGAATGAATATAGTACGATAATAAAAAAACTTCAAAAATATACATTCAGCACTAATCTTCCTATAAGTTGTCTAATTCGATGTAAAAAAAATTATAACCGTGATAGCTAAGTAAAAAATATCATAATAATCTTACATTATTTTTTACTTAGCTATCACGGTTATAATTTTTTTTTAAAGTGTATGTAACGATTTTACTGATTATTGCACAGTGTACTTGTATTGTCGTTAGATAAAGATAAAGCTTTATAATAATAAAGTCGATCATCAAGATTAAGCAACGCTTGCCGAGGTCGATGCATGAATAGGTTACTATCCATTACATACCATTACCCTCCGTGTCTCGAAAGGACGTTAAGCAGTTGGTCCCGGCTGTAATTCTTAGACCCTCGCAGCCGTTAGAAGCCCGAAAGTCTGATCAGTCTTGCCAAGGCGCATCGTGTTACCCAGTAACTGGGTTGTGTAAGTCGGATAGGCAGTCGCTGTATGTAAAATACTGGTATTCAGCTGAATCCGGTTAGACTGAAAGCCGTCTCCATCTTAGCTGAAAAAAGCCTAGGTACGTGATGATAAAGATAAAGCTACTCACCACTAGATCTCATGGGGTTGAGGCCAAGTCTCCCGCGCACCTCGCCTCGGTCGCTGGCTGTGCTCATCAGCAACTTGGTCCGCTCCATGTAGTCCACATGGGTCTTGAACAGCTCGTTGTATCGCTCATGAAGTTTCGAGTACTCCTGCAGACAAAATAGTACATTCAAACTGCAGTACATTATTTACCTAGTCTTGCCATAAATATTGTCACGAAGAAAAAATTTTTTTTTTATTGCAAATAATATTTATTACTTTTACAGTGTGTTAGTTTAATACATAAATATAAAACAATTTAAAATATAAAAAGCATATTCGAAGTGGTCTCCATTGGCTGCAATACAGTCCTTTAAACGTTGAGGCCAGTTATCAATAGAAGCACGCACTCTTTCCATGGGAAAATTCTTCACTGCCAATCGTATGGATTGTTTTAGGGACTCCAAATTATCATGGCGTTTAGAGCAAGCCGTACTCTCTAAAACTGACCATGAATCGTAATCCAGCGGATTAAGATCGGGACTAGACGACGGCCAGTCTTAAGCTCTGATGAAGTCCGAAACGTTCACTTCCAAACAAGACTGCGTGGACCGAGCTTTATGACCCGGCGCCGAGTCTTGTTGGAAGGACCATACTTGGTTATTGAACATGGTGTTGTTAAGGGGCTTAACTACCTTCTCAAGAATGGTACCTTGATACACTTGTGCCGATATTTTGATACCTTTTTCACAAAAATATGGCTCAGTCACTCCTTCATAGCTAACACCCCACCAAACCATCACTGAAGTCGGATAATGCCCACGTTGCACTCTGTCGACTAATTGGGAAGCTTCCTTAGAGCTTTGAGCATAAATACGGTCATTTTGTTTGTTAAAATGTTGCTCAATTGTAAAGATTTTCTCATCCGTATACAAATTTTTTCTGTGACTTCCCTTTGCGTACCGCTTCAGTAGTTGTTTCGATTTTACCACCCTATTCTTTTTTAAATTATCAGTTAAAAAATGACCAGTGCGTCTCTTATAGGCTGCAAGTCCTAAGTTATCTTTTAAAATACGCGACATGGTTCTGGGTGCTATCTTCATCTCCCGAGATAAAAAAAATTGCATTCGGACAGGATTTCTTCGAATTCTTTCCCTTACTGCTTTGACCACCTTTTTCGTACGAACACTACGTGGACGGCCACAAACAGAGGAGGTCTCAGTGTACCTATTAATAGCCCGGCACACAAACATTTGACTAATACCAAGCGTATGGAGAGTTTTAAAAATTGCATTTGGCTCCATACCAACTTTGTGTAATGCAATCACAGCGATTCGGTTCTCTTTATCACCCCACTCTATTTTAATATCGCAAAATATTGTACAATGTATTGGCGCCAAAATTAGAAAACTCAATGAACAATCTTATAAAAATGACAGATTCCAAATTCCAATGTAATATCTTTCTTATTTTTAATTGTAACAGTATTTATGGCCAGACTGTGTATAGTGCCTGATTTAATTAAAGGCGTCTAACGGGCCTTGGGTTGTCTTCGGCCCCTCGAATGCTTTCCAAAGGTACGGGAACCCAGGGTCCCGAGAAATATCCGACACGTAAAAATAAAAATAATAGGCGTCACTGAGGCAGGCCTTTAAAACGCTGGCGTGACGATTTGGACTCTTTCATAAGCGATTGGCCATAAAGAAAATTGGAAAAATATAGTCAATAGTGGGACATCATAGGATAACTGAAAAAAAAATATTGGCGGCTAATCTCAGCGCAGACTAGACATCGGCGCGGGCGATTACATAGATACTCAAGCAAAGAGCCATTCCTTTATGTTTCTCTAACAAACAGCGGCTATCGGCCAATTACATTACTTAAAGATGTTATCATTACACATCTTTTGTACGTCCATCTTATAATACCCCAGAAATATTGCTAGAGTCGTCTTCCATTCATCCGCGAACACATCAGTCAGGTTTGTCCTTCAAGAGCAATGTTTCAAGACAGTGAAAGGAGTTTCGAAATAAGATTGGTACTATGTTTGATACAAAGATGCATGTTCTACTAACTCATAATAGAAGGTAGGCGTAATGTTCGTGTATTATTTTTCATTAAAAATTTTTTTTACCGAATTTTAACAAGTTGATCCCGAATAAATCCCTATTACTAACAATTTGATAACTGAAGTATCCGACCATCTTTTATGACACCCACTACTTTGAAGAAAGGGGATAGTGGCCAATACTGCACCATCAAGGTCAAAATCGGTATATAGAGTTAGAATAAAGTTTTTTTTTTAAAGAAACTGAAGACAGGTTTGAACTACATACAGTTTCTTTGTGAAAAATAAATTATATAATGTGTCATAATTATAAAATCGATCGTCAATACGACGTGGAGCACGAAATGCAATAAATTCTACTTCACCTGCCGTCACTGCGAGGCAATTACCTAAATAAATAATAAGCCATCGGCGTCATGCTGGGTAAACTAGCAGTTGACCCTTATGTACTAGTATTATTGTATTTATTTATTTAAATTACAGCACAAAATAGGGCAACAACTACTTAATCCTCTAGTATCGATTAAAATCCCTAAGGAGCTCATGGCTAAATAATACCAGCCACACGGATAGATCGAAGGTTTTAAGCTAAGCTTGTCGCGTTCGGTTTATGGATGGGAAAGCAAGTTAAGCCGTTGGTCCCGGCTGTCATTCGTAGATCTTTGACAGTCGTTACGGGTATTTAGAAGCCCAAAAGTCTGACAACCAGTCTTACTAAGGGGTACCGAGTTGCTCAGTAATAAGGTAGTTGCCTGGGTAAAAAAATAAAAATTATATTTAGTCCGTCAGTTAGATTATCGAAAAATAATGGACACGTATTTTTTCTTTTGTCATTCAAACAAAAAATTACAAAGATAAAGCGCGTCAAAATTTGGGAGAGGGGGTTCGTGACCTCACTTGCTTGCAAAAGTGTCGCAAGCAAGTGAGGTCACGCGGAACTTTAACGGGCGATATCTTCATCATTTTTTATACAGGCTGATTTTTTTAAAGACCAGGCAAATTTAAGGATGTGGTACAGACCATCAAACTGAACAACTTTCTCCATGGGACAAATAGCGTAATCGCGAAAATTTTATCAACTGTCCCATAGAAAACTTCAATACCTACTCGACCTAAATGTATGGGACGGCTGAATTTTTATTCGCGATTACGATGTTGGCCCCATGGAGAAAGTTGTTCAGTTTGATGGTCTGTACCACATCCTTAAATTTGGCTGGTCTTTAAAAAATCAGCCTGTATAATTGACAAAAGAAAAAATACGGGTTCAATATTTTTTGATAATCTAACTGACGGACTAATTATAGTTTTTTAAGAAAATAGCCTATTGTTCCATGTAAAATACTAGTATTCAGCTACAGCTAGTTAGACTGGAAGCCGATCCCAACATAGTTGGGAAAATGCTAAGCAGATAGATTGATCGATTAAAATCCTGCACAAATATTGAGAACTAATCTACTACTTATTGGCAATGCCTGCATCCTACAGAATAAGGTCTAAATGCTAATGAACTGAGTTCCGCAGATTTTAATTGAAAGCGTATGTAGTTAATCCGAGCCTCATTAAAATATGATTCGTAAATAGGGCAACCACTTCGCTCTGTAAAATGTGACCTGGTTTTACCTGTACAGTCTGTACTTATCCTACGGTATAAAAAAGAATGGTACTAAACGTAAAACGTTATTGGATTAGCACAAGAGGATTACATTAAACGTTTGTCAGACTTTTGTCTTTTTTTTTTGTTAGTTCGATATTTTATAGAATGTACTGAGGTTCAAACTCGAAGCATTTTGTCCTTTTTACCTTTGAATGTCTTAAGAAGGCAGTTTAGTTAGTCATACAAATAAAGTTCTTTCTCGTGGCCCAATTGATCTACTAACTAAATACTTAGGTACTTAGTACTTCGTAATACTAATACTGTTTTTGGGACAAATACCTAAAACTGCATTTCATAAAATCCAATTATAGTGATTTAACTGTATTGTTTTATTTTATAGCAAATAATGCAAAGGAACTTCCACTCTAACTAACGTAAGTCCCAAAAAAACTGGTCAGTGTAAGTCTGAACTAGGAAGCCAAGTTCCAGTTTTTTAAAAGGTTCAAGAGTTGTGTACTTTTTTTTTTTTTTTTTTTCAGGATGGGAAATCATCAAATGACTCCTCCCGCTCTGGGTGGAGCAGAAGGGAGTGTCAGACTCTTACTGACTAAAACCCACCCGTGTTCCTTCCTTAGCCCTTTACATACCAGGGCAGCGGTAACCCTTTCGGACAATCCCGCTACCCCGGCAGGCTTCGGCCCTGTCGGGCCCCGTCAACTACGCTGACATCTCTTTGAGGCGCGCGTGGAACACATACACGCCGTCCGGCACGGGCCTGGTCCTGATCGGACGGAGAGCTACCCATTGCTCTCCGCCCGCAGGCCCGCGCCTACGGTGGCCGGGAGTCGTCACGCGGCTCCCGACGCCCGGAGCGTCTCCCTCGGCGGCTGAGGCGTGAGGATCTCTCCCTCGCCCATCCCGCCACCTCCTTCGCTAGCATGACTGCTTCGCAGAAGGAGGTGACCGCCTCCCACTCCCTCTCGCCCCGGACCATGGCTTGCACCAGGGCCGGACGCGAGAGGTCGCCGCCGCTGCCGATCGCCTCTACGAGGACACGGCGGTGCTCTGCCCAAGCGGGGCAGACCTCCACCGTATGCTCCACCGTGTCCTCTGGGCGATCCTCGCAGTGGTGACACCCGGGCGTCTCCTCCCGCCTGATGATGTGCAGGAACCTCCCGAAACATCCGTGTCCGGAGAGGACCTGCGTCAGGCGGTAGGTGAGAGCGCCGTGACGCCTCTCTAGCCACTCCTCAAAGAGGGGTCTTACCGCCGCTATCGTGGCGTGCCCTGCGCTGGGTTGCGACAGTCGCGCCTTCCATTCCACCATGAGACCGCGCCGGAGGTCCGTCCGCTCCGCAGCGATTTGCCGCGGGTGCAGAGTTTCCCCCCGACGTAGTGCCTCCGCGCGCCAGTCATACAGGCGCGCGAGGACTATCGCCTCCAGATCCCATGGTGGCAGTCCGGCAAGGAGGCTTGCTGCCTCGCCCGAGATCGTGCGGTATCCCCGGATAAGCCTTATGGCTACCACCTTTTGGGGCGCGTTCAGGTAGTGTGCGGCTCGAAGCCGCCCATACCGGGGCCCCATAAAGGGCCATGGACCGCACGACCCCCGCGTAAAGCCTCCGGCAGGAGGCGTTTGGCCCCCTAAGGTTGGGCAGGAGCCGCTTTAAGGCGGCCCCGGCCCGTTCCAGTTTGGGGGCCAAACGTCGGAAATGCTCGACGAAGTTCCACCGGCTGTCGAGGACGAGACCCAGGTATCTCATCGTTGTCTCGACGCCGATGTGAACCCCTCCTACCATCAGTTGGGATCCCGAAGGTGGCCCGTACCGGGGCCCATGAAAGGACATGGCCTCGGACTTGTGCAATGCCACCTCGAGACCCAACTGCCGGATCCTTTCCACGACTATCGCAACCCCGCGTGTCATCGCGTCGGCCGCCGCCTGATGCGACCTCCCCTGCGCCAGGACCAGCGTGTCGTCAGCGTAGCAAACTACGCTGACGCCATCAGGGAGGTCGGCCCGCAGCACCCAGTCGTAACCGATGTCCCACAGGAGCGGCCCCAGAACCGATCCCTGCGGGACACCGCACGACATCTCTCGCCGGTTCCAATTCCCGTCGCGACCGGGGTAGATGACGGCTCTGTCCGTCAAATACGCCCCGACTATTCGACGGAGGTAAGTCGGCACCCGGTGATACCGGAGTGCCTCCCCTATGCAGCTCCAGGGCAGGGTGTTGAACGCGTTGGCGATGTCGAGTGACACCGCCACGACCACCCCACCCCGGGACACCGCGTCCCCCGTCGTGAGGGCTCTCACGCGCATGATGGCGTCCACCGTCGAGCGCCCCTTGCGGAAGCCAAACTGGCACTCCGCAAGATCCGGCCCCGTCCTCACCAGGTGCCCGACAAGGCGGCCCGCAATCACTCTCTCAAAGAGCTTGCCGACCTCGTCGAGCAGCACTATGGGCCGGTATGCGGACGGAGAGTCCGCAGGGCGCCCTGGCTTCTGAATGAGGACCAGCTTCCCCGTCTTCCAACGGAGTGGAAACTGGCCTCTCTCCATGCATGCGCTTAAGAGCGCCTCCAGTCGAGGCCCGAGAGCCCTCGAGGCCAGGACCCAGGCTTTACCCGGCAAGCCGTCGGGTCCCGGGGCGGTATTTTTGGCCTTCAGCCTGCCTACCGCCGCTCTCAGATCTACCCCGGTCACTTCAGGGGTGTCGTCGTCGTCGTCCGTGTGGTCCGCTTCGGGCACCGCAAGTGGCGGAGCCATAGGCGGGGGAGTATGCTCCCCCCGTAAAGGGAACAGAGCGCTCACCACTTCCTCCACCAGCTGGGGTCGGAGACTCTGCGTCAGCGGGGGGGCCCAGGTGCGGAGTTTATTCCGCACCATTCTGTAAGGGCGCCCCCATGGATCTCGGTTCAGAGTCTCCAACATCTCCTCGCGGGCCGTATCCTTGGCCCGCTTGACAGCCTCTTGGAGGGTGGTCTTCGCCGCTCTGTACCCCTCGTACAGCTCCACCTCCGTGGCTTCCGCATCCGGAGGGCGGATGTGGAGCCTGCGGTGCCTGGTGTACCGATGTCGCGCGTCGACGCACGCCTTGCGTAGCGCCCCAACCTCCTGCGACCACCAGTACACCTGACGTCGGGCGCGTCCTGGCCGGACTCGGGGCATTGCCACGTCACAGATCTCGGACATGGCCTCCCGGAACCACTCCACCTTATCGTCAATGTCAGCAGGCCTATCCGGTGAAAACACCCAGGCCTGCACGATCGAGGCTTCCAGGAGAAGCTCCCGGTCCAGCTGCTTCAGCGCCCACCGCGGACCACTCGGGGCCTGTTGGACCAGCGCGCTAGAGGTCTGGGTGGAGACCTCAAACCGGATATACCGATGATCGGAGTAGGTCTCCACCTCCTCCATGACGCGCCAGTCAATGACACGCTGTGACAGAGCGGGGCTGGCGAACGAGATGTCCACCACCGACTCGCCCCGCATCCGCACACACGTAGGAACAGAACCCCGATTTAGGACGACTAGGCCTGTTTCCAGAGCCCAGTCCTCCACCATCCTGCCCCGCACATCCGTGCAACGGGAACCCCAGGCCAAATTCTTGGCGTTGAAGTCCCCGAGCACTAGCACGGAGTAGGCATGGTTTCTAGCGACGACGACACTCAACTCTGTTAAAGAGTTCTGGAACTCGGCGAGAGTTCGGCTCGGAGAGAAGTATACTCCCACTACTACAATCTCTCCGAACCGTGCTGCTACGCACCCCTGTCCCCTCGTGACACCTTCGAGGGACGGGGTACCGGCGGCGGCCGACGAAAGTATGGCCACTGAGCCGTTCAGGTCCTCCACCCAGTCATCCCTGGGCGGGACAAAGTACGGCTCAGCGACCACGGCGATGTTAATCGACCACTGCGCCATGCTCTGGAGCAACAGGTCCTGAGCGCAGGCGCAGTGGTTGATGTTCGCCTGGAGAAGGCGTAGTGGAGGAGTTATTACTCCTCCATTTCAGCCCCCCCCCAGAGTTGTGTACTTTACAGACACAGTCTACATCATTACAACAATGCGATGTTTCGGCGTCGTTCACGTTAGCGTAACGTGCACAAGTACATAGGGACACAAAAAAATACGGTTTAGTATTACTTAAAATGTGCAGCGTCATAAAATGTAACACATACTTGCTTGTATCTAAAAACATTAAAAAGACTTCTTAGAAATAAGACAGAAAAGAGATAAAGAAACTGGACTACTAAAAAATTTACATTACTTGAAAGAACTAGTGTTTACCTTTTCACATATTTAATTATTCAAATATGGATAAGCATGTCTTAGTAAAAAACACATCATTGCATTGGGCAAAGGTACAAGACGTGCTCGCAACATCCAAGTCTTTCCGAGAGGGAGTGGGCTGTAATCTATCACGGGGGCCCAGTGCGAGTTGGTCACATGTCTTAGAATTTTTGGTTCTAGGACATGCCGGTTTCCTCAAAGTCTACCTCAAAGTAGTACATATTATTATTTTTCCTTTATTTCTTTTAAAATGTAATTTATAAGTATATAAATTACATTTTTAAATATTTTTATAAACAAAAAGATAAAAAAAACATTTAAAAATATAAAAAATAGTTGCCCACCGGTATCGGATAAAGGGGCCAAGCTACCGACGGTCAGAGCTCCTGAAAGAGGAAGCTCCTGACAATGCGAGCCGTGTCCAGAAGTACTGCTTTCTGAATCAAGCCCTTGATCCAGCTGCCCAACGAGACCCTCCTCAGGTGTTGGTCGAGGCTGTTGGCTATTAACCCATTGGCTGTCACGACTTTCGGCACAATGATTGCTGAGTCCACATGCCACATGTCGACAACCTCGCGAGCCAAGACGAGATACTTGATTTGTTTATATTTCTCGGCTTTCACTATATCAGGCTTATTGGCCACAATAGTCCTGTCAGTGAAGATGGATCGATACCAGTACAATGTCATATCTCCATTTTCGAGAACTGGGGCGGGCACATACCTGCAGTACGGCACCTCAGATTCAACAAGGCTATATTTCAGAGCAAGTTGCTGATGGATTATCTTGGCTACAAGGTTGTGTCTATGCAAGTACTCTCCGTTAGCTAGACGAGAACACCCGGAGATAATATGCCTGATTGATTCTCCCGGCCGGTGGCATGCCCGACAGATGTCAACCGTGCCGTCTTTCACAATAAATCTCTGGTTAATTTTTCGTCATCATAACTTCGTCCATAATTGCAGACAAAACCTTCGGTTTCTCCAAAGAGGTCACCGAAACGCAGCCAGGCTACGGACGCTAGTAGATTTACATCAGGTCCATGTAGGGCCCGGTAAAAGCGTCCTAGAAGCTCCTTACTCTGCCATACTTCCATGCGATCTTTAGTGTCAAGCACTACTGCCTTGCGCCAGTTCTCTTTAGTCAAGGAGAGCGGGGTGAGGCCCTTGTCCACCGCTACAACATCTCGATGCATCCCCACGTCGGTTTCTAGGAAATATTCCCTGAGAGTGCATATCTCGCGATTGTGGAGGGTCTTAGCGTTTAAAAAGCCTCGTCCTCCACATTTTCGAGAGATATACACAGTCTGGCCATAAATACTGTTACAATTAAAAATAAGAAAGATATTACATTTGAATTTGGAATCTGTCATTTTTATACGATTGTTCATTGAGTTTTCTAATTTTGACGCCAATACATTGTACAATATTTTGCGATATTCAAATGGAGTGGGGTGATAAAGAGAACCGAATCGCTGTGATTGCATTACACAAAGTTGGTATGGAGGCAAATGCAATTTTTAAAACTCTCCATACGCTTGGTATTAGTCAAATGTTTGTGTACCGGGCTATTAATATGTACACTGAGACCTCCTCTGTTTGTGGCCGTCCACGTAGTGTTCGTACGAAAAAGGTGGTCAAAGCAGTAAGGGAAAGAATTCGAAGAAATCCTGTCCGAAAGCAAAAAAAATTATCTCGGGAAATGAAGATAGCACCCAGAAACATGTCGCGTATTTTAAAAGATGACTTAGGACTTGCAGCCTATAAGAGACGCACTGGTCATTTTTTAACTGATAATTTAAAAAAGAATAGGGTGGTAAAATCAAAACAACTGCTGAAGCGGTACGCAAAGGGAGGTCACAGAAAAAATTTGTTTACGGATGAGAAAATCTTTACAATTAAGCAACATTTTAACAAACAAAATGACCGTATTTATGCTCAAAGCTCTAAGGAAGCTTCCCAATTAGTCGACAGAGTGCAACGTGGGCATTATCCGACTTCAGTGATGGTTTGGTGGGGTGTTAGCTATGAAGGAGTGACTGAGCCATATTTTTGTGAAAAAGGTATCAAAATATCGGCACAAGTGTATCAAGATACCATTCTTGATAAGGTAGTTAAGCCCCTTAACAACACCATGTTCAATAACTAAGTATGGTCCTTCCAACAAGACTCGGCGCCGGGTCATAAAGCTCGGTCCACGCAGTCTTGTTTGGAAGTGAACGTTTCGGACTTCATCAGAGCTGAAGACTGGCCGTCATCTAGTCCCGATCTTAATCCGCTGGATTATGATTTAAGGTCAGTTTTAGAGAGTACGGCTTGCTCTAAACGCCATGATAATTTGGAGTCCCTAAAACAATCCATACGGTTGGCATTGAAGAATTTTCCCATGAAAAGAGTGCGTGCTTCTATTGATAACTGGCCTCAACGTTTAAAGGACTGTATTAGAGCCAATGGAGACCACTTCGAATAAGCTTTTTATATTTTAAATTGTTTTATATTGTGTGTGTATTTACAGTTGGTTAAACTAACACACTGTAAAAGTAATAAATATAATTTGCAATTTAAAAAATTTTTTTTCTTCGTGGCAATATTTATGGCAAGACTAGGTACAGCCTCATTACCGATGCCCGTGGGTGATGCATTCGATTTTATTATTATTATCATCATTAATCTCTTGGACTATTCCCAGTATATTTGGGGTCAGCGTAGCATGTCTTCTCCTTCTATACTTCTCTATTACACGTCATCGGAGTAGTCGATCTCTTTCTAGCCATAATTTTTGGTCTTCCCATATTCTGATAGCCATCTACATTCATACTCAAAACATTGCTCACGACATTTTCATCATTCCTCCGCAACAAATGCCTACCTATACTATGACAACCGATTTCCACAACTTTTCTGTCACCGCTGCCACTTTCAGACTTCATCTTATAAGTAGTGTAGTGTAGTACATATACATTGGAAATAATTCCGCGAGCAGCTTGAACTTATTTGAAAAATACTTAGAGAAAATAGCGGATGGCGTTGTATTGCATCGACTTGCCTTATTGGATGCTGGAACAATAGCCCTCGAGTACAAAGAGTACATAAATACATCGCGACGCCCTGCCGAGAGCCTTTATCTTATAAAAGCGGCTGGACTAACGTGGATGGCATTAAAAGAGCCGGCAGAAAAGAAAAAGAAAAAATGGAATGTGGGGGACTGTTCAAAAAGGCTCAATACTGATACATTGAGTGGATGACAACAACAACTGGTCACTGGTTTTTATATAGGAGACAAAATAGTCAAATATTGAAAAACAATAACTTAAAATACCGATCGATATCTCGTCAACTTTAGGTATGAACATGGATAGATTGAAGCAGCTTTTGGCCTTCTTTATATTATTGCTTCCTTTATTATTTTTAAAACCTTTGCAAACATACTTTTCCCTCATCATCAAGTCGACCAAATGTTCCGTTTTCTCCAGATTCGTTCGATTATCACACTTTCCTATCTGCCGGCCATCTGGCAATCATGCCTGTGAAGATTTCCATAATAACTGGACTAGTGTGCTCAGTTTGCACTCTTTCTACATGCAGTTTAAAACGAGTTCCATCACCTCCTATTATTTCCGGGCAACTTATTTGACAGATATTTTCATATAAGTTCTGGCCCAATTTTTTATCTGGTAAACAGTTACTGCCTGTCGGGTGTGTGAAGCAAGTTCTCTAGGGGCCTACTCTCTAAGTCCATCACGAGAAAGTACGGGCCCGTCCGAAGTAATTCAAAACATCGATGTGAAAACTACTCCCGATTAATTAACTTTTTCGGACGGGTAAAAACCCATCAAGAGTAGGAACAACTCGACGTCAAATCGTGGTGTATTTCATTCTTAGGTCGGGCTCCAAACTAATCACATGTCCGTAGGTGACAGGGAGAAGAATTGCCCATAATTTAAGCCGTCCAGTAACGAAACCTAAGCAGCAATATACAAACTCGTTTATGACTTACCTTTTTCAATTCATTCTCGCGTTCTTCGAGCCTGCTAGCGTGATCTAAAGAGTTCTTATGCTTGAGCTCCAACATTCTGACTATGCTGTCCAGGGCCTCCAGTCTACCTGTCAGCTCTTTCCTCTCGCCTTCGAAGTGGTCCTCAGCTTCGAGCAACTGTTAAAAACAATTTTATGTGTTAGATTAGATACAGTAGGTTAGTTAGAATAATGTTTGTAGAGAAGATTTATAAGAAAACATATAAATATCTGAGAAGAAAGTTGCTCAAGACCTTTTCTTATACAATTCTAGTTTCAAACGATACCCAGTCAGTATGCCTACTTAGGTTGTCGTATAAAGGTGTTCCTAATATTACCTAATGATTTTGTTTATATCAAAACCAAATCGTAAGATTTTTATTTCAACAATACATGTAATACTTGTACGTATATGTGCTTGTTTATCTTCATAAATAAACCAAACTCGGGTTAATTACACTGTTATTAACTTAAGAACGGCTGGACCGATTTTTATGATCTAACATTTTTTTAATTTGTCTCCACCCCGAATAATTTTCCTGAGTTTATTCCATATTTTAATAGGTATTCTGACTATTAAAATATGGAATAAACTCAGGAAAAAAAATTAAGTTAATTCATTTTCTCATACATGTTGTATGGAACCGCTTTTTTATTTTTTGATTCTTAGGCGGTACGAAGTTCGCCGGCTCAGCTAGTTCCTCATAAAAAACAATCGGAGTAGGTACTAAAAACTGAATCAGCTGTTGGCTGTTGCCCCATTTTATGGCTTCAGTTTCAAACGAAAAGTTTTTCTTTCTTGAAATAGAAATCACCAAAACTCTTCTTTCCCAGAAACTCTTCTTTGACAGAGGGTTCAAGTTTACTTCGACACTCGAATATTTGAACTCATAACAAATTATGTAAAGCAAGTTTAGCGAAGTTTTGCAACATTAACTAGATTTCTACGGTCGAGTATCGAAATAACTCGTGAAGTTAAAATAGATATTGTTCCATACGAGTTATAATTATTATGATTCATTTTGAAAGATGTGAGCTGAAATCGTAACTAACAAAGCTAATTAAGACTGATTTCCGTATAAAACTTAAACGGTTTGGAGCATGCAACAATGTTCAATATTGTTTGTTAGTAGTAACTAAAGCTGGCACCACAATTGGCATTGTTTCAGCAATCCAAAATATAATACACCCTATTTCTGTTCAAATAAAGTTCGTTTTATATAAGCGAAAATACGCAAATATTTGGACAAATACACCAAATCAAGTGCCAGCATTTATTATTCACAGGCAGCACAGCACTGTAGGCGCCGTGCCCCATGATCGAGCAGTGATTTGTCGATAGGCTGGTGTGCTAATCGCGTAACGTACGAATAATGTGTGTTGTTCCGGATCTATCGGTTTGTGAAAAAGCATTTACAATACAGGATAAATTTTTCAAGTGGGGCAAGGTTTATTCAAACAGAAAATAAATGATAATCAAGCACGAGAGCTACAGGTCGGTTGTTAAACTTGGTAACCTGAACTTCCATCCATTAGACACCCTGAAACAACTAAGGGAGGAGTACATGAACTTGCTAATGGGTATGTATAAGGGGTTCATTATTTAAATTATTTATTTTTTATTACGTATTTTTTAATTTTAAGGTTACCCTTAAAATTAAAAAATACGTAATATTTGATAAGAAAAAGAAATAAAAAATATAACAGCTCCTATGTGAATTGTATAAGACTTCCTATATCAGTGGATATATATGTATATTGATATATACCACGATATATATTATATAAGTTTTATTGATATTTATGACGATATATATCAATTAATATTTACTGTCCAAACTAGAAATTTAGCAGATTCAAAGTTTACCCTAACAACACTTGACAAAACCTACAATTTGGATTATCTTTCCCGAAGTACGAAGACAATCTAATCAAAAGTTTCGGGGATTCACAGTTAGGTTTCGTGCAAGTACAGCTAGGTTTTTATTGAACTTCAAACCTTCATCCACAACATAGGGCTTAAAGTAGGTTACGTTAATATAAGATATTTCCCTATAGTTAATCATTTTCAGTTTTATGGGAATCCCCTGCCGCATACCTACCATTCGAGTGCTTTCAAATTTTTTATTTAGTGTTGTTTAATAACCTGATTATTAATTAATCAAAGACTCCAATTTTATGTAAAGTACCTTAATAATAAAACATTAAATAATCAAATAGAAACTTATATTCTCTAGCTAAAACACATGTAAACCACTTGCAGAAAGAAAATCGCGTACTTTTTTTTAAACGATGTACATTTATATCGGATAGATATCAATAATCTGATATTTTGATATTTATAAATATCGGATTTTTCCGATCCCTGCTTGTACTTAAACCTCAGTTGGTCCAATAGTCTTTTGATGTGATAAAAAAAAACAACAAACAATGTGAAAATTCTACTTGCACAGATAGACAAAGTTACAAAAGGAGTGGTTTGTTTATTTACAGTAAAATATACTATAAATACATTAAACAAGCTAACACTAAAGTATAATATGATGGACAAGTATGTAAACAAAGAGAAACAGCTCATCGAACATCAAAAAATTATCTGCATCGCTGTCAATGTCCCCAAAAGACTGACAGCATTGCCACGTTAAATAGCAATGCTGATTCTTTGGCCTAAAAATAGGCAAGTCACGTGAAGAGTAACCCAACCAAGATATCCCAAAAATCTCAATGAGTACTCGTTCCCCATGGCCCTAGTGTTTGAACCCCAAAAGGCTCCAACTTATAAGTTGCACCGTTTGAGGTTCTCTGCACCTGCTGCATCTGCTGCAGCCGCCCAGCATAGCCTGCCGATCTAGGAAAATGGGATGGCATAAGGGTGTCGACACCAAAGGGTATCCAACTTCCAAGGCAATATGGCCAATCTGCCTGGCTTCTTCCCATCATGGCGTGCCAAGCCGTAAACATATTTTAACTTCAGTAAAAAAGAAAATAAAAGGTTCTAATGCATAAGATAAAATAAGCAGCTATGGGTTATTTTATTCCATCTCTGTTTTTATATTCAAGTTTTCCCTGCAAACTTTTCACCTTAGCGGTCTCTTTAACCCAGTCAAAGCAACAGAGTCATGACAAACCTAGACAATTATGTGTTGTTAGGCTTTAGAAATGACCTAATTTGTAACATTACTCTATAAGCTTTTTCCAAAATTCTCAATATGTAGTTTTGTGTTACATAAAATATCATAAAATGCATGTTTTCATTGCATTAGTACAAGGCAATGAACACGAAATACGAACAATTATTTTTAGAATATATCACAAAGGAAAACGAGGCCTCGCACCTTATAATTAGAATTGAAAACAAATTCGCGATTTATTTCCTTTACAATACATATAAGCAGAGTGTGATGGCCTAACAAGGAACATTATAGAAAGGCACTAAAATATTGAATGTTTGAAATATATAATACCAGATTATCTATGTTTGCTTCACTAAAACATATGAGATAAGATCTAAAAAGACAATCAAGCCTAAAAATAGTCGTCTACTAAAAACTAGGCAACTGCTGACAACTTTAGGTCCTAACTCATAACAAACTACATTTAATAGAAATTCATGTCATAAAAGAAAGCATTCTGAGGGTAAACACTTTCAATAAATAATTTTCACTATCAGTAAGACATCCTGCTGTGCACACTAAATATTACTGTTACAACAGATAACATATTATACCAAAGTAAAGGTCATAATTAGTTAATGTAGCAGTTATGGAATGCATGTAACTTTGTCTGCGATTCAGGATAAAAGTAGCCTACATCCTTTTGCATGTTTCACATTACCCATCTGTCAAATTTTATAACAATATTGATTCAATGACTTAGGTGTCAAAAGACAGACAGAGTTACCTTCGCATTTATAATATTAGTATGGATGGATACCACCTAGCAACACTGTAGGAATATATTTGTCACTTCATAGATCAATGATTTACGAACCCAATCATGGTTCTCACAGATTGTATTAAATTACTGTTTTTCAATTGTATCTAGTATCATGTATTGTTCAAGGTTACTAGTACAAACATGTTGGTTTTAACTTTATTTTAAGTGTTTCAACAAAACATATATTTGAATGACATGAAAGAGGATGGGAAATGGGAATTATGGGAAATAAAGATATCTCAAACCCGAAAGAGAACAAACCTTTGTGTGTGTGTGTGTTCATAATATTCAACATACAAGGCTCACCGAAAATACTCTATGAAGAAGGGTATTCATAGATAGCATACCTTAAAAAACTATGTATTATAATTATGTGTAACTCATTAGTTAGATGGGAACAACACCTAATTATGATGCAATATAGAGTATATTATTAACTATTTTCTATAAGACACCTGATTTGAAATTAACAATAGCATTGGGAACTCACTATTTATTAAAATGAAATCAACAAATCTAGAATGTTTTGCCTGCATGTTGATTTAGTGGTACTAAATATCTGATATGACCAAATCTGCGAACATTGAAATATTGCAACAGATATTTTGTAATCTTATCGGACTTTAACATGAAATACAGTTTGTGGTCTGAAAAATATACGGAATCTATTAAGATATTTAACAGACCAAGCCAGTTTTTAGAAAACAGTAATTTTACACATAAAACAATTAAAACATAAACCATCAATATTATTCTTAGCAAAAGTGAAACAATACATCAGATGCTAGTCAACAATAACATAAATCAGCACAGGTCAAGTAGCATACTATTAATTATGATAAATATCAACACAATCCTGAACCTTGATACAATTGCCAGATGCCTACTTCCTTTATTATGCGTATGTGAACCCAAATAATCTTGTTTACCTTGGGATTCAGATAACAGAATGGATGGCACATTCCACCAAAAATAACCACAAGTCTTGAGCAACTCTGAACCACATTAATAAAAATAAATAACAAAAATATGCGTGCACTAAATACTGAGTTTGGTAAACTACTAAATACGTTCTAAGGCAGCCTTGTGATGCAAAACAAAGGAAGACAGTCAAGGCCCCTTCTTAACAAATTGTTTTGTTTGCTCACCTTCTGCTCTGCATGCTTCCTGGCCGCCTTCTCGCGCTCGTACTGCGTGACGAGCTGCTCGTTGTCCTCGCGCAGCAGCTCCAGCTCCACCTCATGCTCCTGGTTGGTCTGGTACGCAGAATCCAGGCATTCCAGCACGTTCACCAGCAATGGCATCAGCGTCTTCACCACATCCTCGTCGTACCGCGCTATCATGCGCTCAAACTCCTGGTATATACTCCCTGCCAGAGACTGGACCTTCTCCGACATCACAACGTGGGAGTCTTCATGGGTCCCATAGATCGTCTCCGAAGAATCCTCGTACATTTTGGAAACAAATTGTAGTCAAGTTATGAAATACGAAATCACTTTATCTATGTCTACGCCAGGGCGCTTAATTAGTGTTTTCTTCAAACATGATTATGTAGTGGATAATATTATTTGATGACGCGATCGATGAGTGACTTCAAAAAACTGCTCCATAAGGCAATAATTTACATTTCAAACACACGTATTCACATTGTACTTCTTGGTCTTTAAATAAATATGGGCACTAAAATTCTACAGTCTTTTGACTGCGTAAATACGTAGGAATTGAAAATAGATTTATGTTAACACCATGTCTTGTCTGATTGAGGTCTTTTTGCTGACTGTTGAAAAAAAAAAGTTGGCGATGGACGTTGTCGTTGACAATATTATTGGTTGTTGGTAGCCCTACATCGTTTCCGGATGTATGACTAGAAGGGACATGTTCGGAGTAAAAAGTTCGGCTGTCAAGATGTACAACCCTATACGCACGTATTGCACTACTTTTGATTACATCACTAAAACGTAAAAGTATTATCGAATGGAAGATATTATGATAATTCCAGCGGGAAATTTCATGGTGCGATACATACTGCGACTAAGTAATTCCTTCGTATCGATGAACATTGTGTACCTACAGATAATATTAATAATCAATCTGATTTCATAAAACTAATGAAATAAGAGAATAAAATTACGCACCTGATAATTATTTGTATGGATTTTTATTACGTCCTTACATTGCGCAACTTACTACAACACCGACACTCGACAGCAGCAAATTGTTTCGCGAACTGAATTATTGCTACGAGTACATACAACATACCAGTTGCTGAATAATGTTATTTCCTATGTATAATTGCTTGGGGTCGTTGGCTGATACAATAATTCGTCGACCTGGTTTATTTCATCACACATTTCAAAACGCAACGCCTGTCTGTCCGTTAGTGCGCCTTTAGCTCGCAAATCAACTGATTTTAAGTGTGTTTGTTTTATTTCTAGACTAGGTCTATTAAGCCACGGGAACAGCTCGTTATGGTGAAATATTTTGATTATTTCTAAACAGACTGGTGCATTATTCACGAAATTAGTTACATTTCATAAATAGATGTTTTCATCGATGAAGGTGAGGCTGATTCCATGGACCTATTACCAAAGCGCGACAGGGGAGGGCAGCTCCCCCTTTTCTGCCTCCTGGATTGCCACGTCTACAGCTTCTCATACATTTACATAAATTACAGACCTATGCCAAAGTATGTAAGGAAATTCTTAAATTGTTTCCTTAGGCCAAAAGCTAGCTAGCTAGCCTATATAATTTAAGACATTCACTGATGGCTTTGTTTCAAATTAGAAATTGTAATGTGGGTAGGTGAAACAGAAAATTATTCAACCGAATATCGGTTAGGTTGTGCCTATGTTAACGGTTGATTTATACATACTTTTAATGATACACTGAGTGGTCTCTACTTGGATCTCTGGCCTACCCATTACTAAAGTCATTCACCAATATTTTACAATTTTGTGGCGATCAAAGCTGTGCCGAATAAATTGAAAGTTATAAAATTATATTTATTAAATGGACTATTTTACGATGTGTACGTAAAATAATATTGTGATTCTTTAGATTATATTTGTTACTATTCGGTTAAATGGACTTAACTATTCAAATAAACCAAACGAATAGTAAATTCGAATAGATTCCTGATTTTTTAAGTGGCAACTTATATTTTGAAATCAATAATTCAGCATCGTCTGCCCCGCCTTGCCGTACATCCCCCTCTTGTTTGCCTGACTGTCAAACTCCAAAGATCCCACGTCATGTCGGAGATTTCAAATAGCGTCAAATAATTACAAATATCGTGCAGTAATAATAAATTTACAGTTAAGCCGCCGCGTGTACTGTTAAGCGCGTGAAATAAAGCATTTTAGAGTTAATTTCATACAATAACTATTTGCACTAGTACTAATCAATATTCGGCATAATTGTTCACTCGGTGTTCGTCCTGCGTATAGATTGACACGGTTTAGTTTTTCGATAAAAGGGTGGTAAGAATAAACAGCATGTCGGACAAAAAGTCCGTAATTTTGGCTTATTTGCTGTGGCTGTTAGCGGGGATATTCGGTGCGCATCATTTCTATCTCAAACGGGATCGCCACGCCTTTGTCTGGTGGACGACTTTAGGCGGGTTCCTCATCGGATGGCTAGGAGAAATCTTTCGTATTCCTAGGTACGTAAGAGATGCCAACGAAGATCCGAAGCACATGGAGGAGCTTGCCGCCAGAATAAGAAAAACACACAAGGTATGATAACTTTTACATCTGATCTTTCATATTGAAGAAAAAGTGTAGATTTTTATTATTCCAGGTCTGCTTTGTTTCCTTTAGTTACAGTGCTTTTACCATAGATTAACTTGAGACTCAGTAAAATAGCTAGTCTTCAAAAATCGTGTAATTCAAATGGTTAATAATATGGAAGCTGTTATAAAATAAAGCAATTCAAAGCTAATAAATAAAGAACAACGCTGCTTATTCTAGTCTTCAAAGATTGTTGAGCTAATTAATAACAGGATTTTGTTGAGCTAATTAACAAAGGAATTTTACTAACACCATGCATGTTTAGGAAGCGAGATATAATTTGGGTTTTCTTTTCTTGTAATTAACCTTTTGAGTAAAAACCCATATCTAATTGTTGTTATAGATTGTATATTCATATCACAATTGTTAAGGTTCCATGCATTGGATGCTGCATGGCATTCCATGGGCGTTGATAACGTCTCATCTTCTCTTAATATAACTAGTAATGATATTTAACAATGCAACACTTCGAGTATTTTCTGGTTTACAACAAAATGAGCATTCTATTGCTCCCGGGCATCTTCTGAGGGTAGATTTAATATACATACGAAAGCTTCGAAGTAGGCCAAACTATACCTTTTCTAACTTTTATCCAAACATGGTGTTATTATGCTGTCTGGCTGCATTCCTAGTAGCTTTTCTTCAATAACTGCAATTCAATAAATCTACATTCCATACAAAAAAAATCTCTTACTCTGCTGAAGAAAAATTTGCTATTTATTGAATTTCTTCAATAATGTATTATTATTAAACTATTCTAAGTGTAATGAGTATCTTTTAGGCATTTAAAACCATATTTGTATTTAAGCATATTGTATTATTAATCATATTTGGGATGGATGTCATATTTTTCTAATTACTCTGGTTGTATTCTATTTAAAGACTTGACTTGGTGACCTTTTGGCGAACTCCTTGGTTTCATACTGTAAGTATGTATATGTACGGTGTTGGGTTTTTATATTAACACTAAAATAAATCCTGCTTCGCTTCTGTGCTAATACTAACATTCTAATACTGCAAAGATTTCCACTAACTCATGAAGTCATGAAGTATGCTAATTTAAAGCTTTCCATGAAAATGATACTTATAATTCTTTACAAAATGATGAATAATACCCTAAAAGATATTTCACTTGCAGTATATTTAAATATATTTATTCTAAAATAAATATTTTTCCTTCTTGCCCTTCAAATGGCAACGTTTAACAATTAAAACAATTAGATTACACACAAGTAGATTATTAAAACATATTGTAATGCTTATTATCATGTAATCGCATTCCTAGTTCTGTAGATACAAGTAAGACACAAAACACTACATTATAACTCAATAATATTGGATGTAAAGAGTAAGTATGTCATTGATGTAAAACCACTTCAGCATGCATAATTTGAAATTAGGAATCTTAAACATAAAACTGATTGGTATGATTTAATTAAAACTTGCAAGTTTGTTGAATTTCATTAGGGTTTCACTTGTTTGATTGCATCATTTTATTGCATAATAAAATAACTATGTTACACTTTAGCTGAGGCAACAGTTATATGCACTAATAAACGGTTTTCTGCATTTTATTTATTTACCCATTACTTTACCAACTTATGAGCAATATGGCGCAGTGCGAATTCCGTTTTTCTAAGATAATGCTACTTTCTCACCTTGTATCATAAACAGATAAGCAGCTCAAGTGCTTCCTTCTAGAGGAGGCTCATGTTTGGATTGTACCGGACCAATATGAAGTTGTAAAAATATTAGTTTATTACATACACACTGCAAGTTTTATATCCTCTTATTCCAGTTTTTCTTAACAGCGGTTATTATATTTGCAGTAATGAAAATTATGAAAACGATATAAACTCATTAAAATTATAATAATTTGGCTAAATAGTAACAACTTACAAATAAACATACAAAAAACAAAGATAAATTCATTTTTACCAAAGACTCCGTATCAATGATCTAAATATTAATTATAATAGCCAAAATGTAGACAGAGTAGATGTTACAAAATTTCTATGAATTTTAATTGACAGTAATCTGACATGGAAGGCCCAGGCAGAAGCAATCTGTAAAAAGCTTAGCGCATCAGCATATGCACTTTAGAATCTTAAAAAAAGTTAATATCAAAACAGTATTACATTTTAAAATTGCTCTTTTTGTTAAATGTAATTGACATCTTTTTTTAACTTTATCGGAAAGCAGATACCGAGATGTAACTTTGTGATCTCAATACTAAAACTTGTTACGCATAGGTGGTCGGTAGGTCTGCTTTGTTGAGGAAAAGTGTTTTTGGTATGGCACCAGCTATTCTAACCACATTCCTTATTCCATAAAAGAGGAACCAGTAACAACTTTAAAATATAAACTAACTGCACTTCTATTGAATAAATGTTACTACTCTATATCGGATTTTCTAGCTGAAATATTTTAGTTTTATCAATGTCTGTATGTTTGATGATGAACTGCGTCAATGTTTGCAAGCCAAAATGGTAGAATGTACAAGGATTCTTTCATATTATTGTAACCACCTTATTGTACATATCTTCATTCTGAGCAAATAATTGAATATTCTATTCTAGCCTTCGTTTTATAAAGCTAGCGAACCTACTTACTAATTTACTAATCTTGTGCTGCAGTGTCGAATAGGGAAACAACTATAACACTATAAAAGCGAAACAAGTTAGTTTCACATAAATATTACAAACATGTTATTTATCATTATAAAAGCGATTAAATTCTGTAGACAATACTCTCAAGCTGTGTAAACTTTGCTTAGCTGTACAGCTGTGTGTCTTTGAAATTCTGTCGCTATGGAAAACTGAACCTCTTGCTGTTACTTATCGAATAAATCACTCAATATTAGATTACAGAGTACAGTGGTACAGACGGAATAGGAAACAAGAATCTTATCACTAATAATTGTATTATAGCATGTCTAACATTGGTATGTGACCAATTTGCAGGAAGCAATCATACAATGTGCTAGTATTTTATCAGTCATTTTAAAACATTGCAGATCTTATATTTGCTAGGAAAAGAAGGCGAGAGCAAAATGCTGCATATCCATTGCTAATTGCAAACAGACTATTATTTTTAGTAAATTGCAAAACATGAACAATGTGGAACAGAGTGCAGAGCATTTGAAATGAGCACCAAACTCTTATGACCAGACTTCTATCTAAACGTTAATCTCCATTCTTTGTCATCATGAATAAACGCTGCGCACATACTAGCCGTATGTTTTGTACAGGATGTGGTCTGTAACATACGCTTCAGCATCGGCTGATCGATGCATTCGCGCACGCGTGCAACCATGTTTCCGCAGCCGGAGCAGCCCGGCCCATCCCGTTAGCGTGCTGAACACTATTCAGCACACACTAGTGTGGATGATCTGCGCTGATCCGCACCCTAATTGCGTAACACTAGATCAATCGGAATCTGAATAATTTTGAAGCAAATTGATAATCCATTGCTTTATAAGTTCGAAAAAATTGTCTGCTCAACACGTAAATAACGCAATGAATGTTGTTGAACTGTCAAAATGAAACCGATTCGGATTGATCGTGTTACGCAATTAGGGTGCCGTGCTGACAAGCGGAAATTATCCCTATGTATGGTAAATGCGGGGTACAGATTGTTCATTGTTTTTAGCCACCATTCTCCATGAATCGGTTTACTGGTATGCTGATGGTGGGGTACTCCTGGGCGCAGATGACGATGTGCGCGATACCACCGGACTTCTGGGGCATAAACCTGAAGTACCTGAACCTCCTTGTACCTTTGGCTACCGGGCTTGGTAAGTAGATGGCTGGCATATTTTTCTTTTTATTGCCATGAATTTTTGATGTTTCATAACATAATATCACACGCGTAGTTTCCTGAAGGGTTAGATAGAGATGTACCTACAGTACACCTTCATTTCGCCAGTTCAATGTCCCATGTAATAGGGCGCGAGCTATTGTCCTCAACCGGACGCCAACCACACTTTGCATGGGAATCGAAACTAGGACCTCATGCTCAGCAGTAGCACTCGCGACCACTCAAAATCGTTCAACCCAGGTATATACGAAAACATAAAACAGTTTTCGTATATACAGGGTAGGCAAATAAGAGGTATACACTTTATTTTTTCAATTTTATTCTATGAAATATAAAAATTATTAAGTATTTTTCTTTAATATAGTATATAGGGCCGGTAATTAAGTATGGAAAAAATGTCAGACAAATGTCCATCTCTAACATCATGGCAGACGTGAACCCTTTCATTGCGTTTTTCATGACATTTTCACACATTTCCTGTGTTATCTCAGTGACTGTGCCTCGGATATTTGGTTTTAATAGTTTAAGGTTCATTCGACACGTCCCTTTAGATAGCCCCACAGAAAAAAGTTAGGAGCTGTTAAATCCGGGGATCTTGGGAGCCAATCAATGTGACCGTTTCTCGAAATTAATTACCCGTAAACGTTCTTTTCAATGTCTCGATTGTGGCTCGTGCCGTATGACATGTAGCCCCGTCTTGTTGGAACCACATGTTTCCTAAGCCTAACTGATTCACTTGATGTAAAAAACTGCTTTATCTGTTACAATGCCACACTGCTCAAATTTATTCACTAAACGAGTTATTGTTAGCCGCGAAGGTAAGTGATACCAAAAATTTCCGCAATACATGATTGGGTTGAGTAGAATGTTTTAATAATTAAAACACGTTGTTCAGTCGTAGTCGCTCCATAACAAATTTGCCGTATCTACACAAAATAATTTTCATGAAACAACTGTCATATTTGCCGCTAAAACATAATGGCGGCAAAAAAAGTTGTATACCTCCAAGTTGCCCACCCTGTACCTATCCCTTAGATCGAAATACATGTTCCATCCTTTTTAGCGGTCGTGGTCCTCTTCGCGTCTCTACTATAGCATTTGCTTTGTTCCAGGTGTTTGGACTGTGGGTAATATAGGACGCGAGCAAGGCCGCCTGAAGTGGGCGCTAATAGGCTCATACCTCGCGTACCCCGTTCGCTACTACGTCTTTGATGATAGCATCTGGTTTACCGTCATGGTGCTGACCTCGGCCTGCATATTTGACTCGTATGCCAAGGAGTGGAGGAGGAAGCCTAGGAAGAAGCGCCACGTTGCCAAGTAAGTGTTTACTGTTTGTAAACATAGAATGAATTTTCAGAGCCTCAGCATAATAAGCAACTTTAACTTTTCCTAGATATTTAAAAACAATACTCCATGACTGGACTCGCTGAGTTCACAGTCAAAAATACCTTTAATTTCCCTACATTTTTGACAAGTTTTTCACATTGATATAACATTGCGACTAGATTTTGAACGTTTTTATTTACTGGAATTGGCCTTCTGATCGTGACACAATGTCAACCTATTTTATTAAGGTGATAAATAAATCATTACTAAAATAGTTTCTGTTTGTTTCCTAGGCGTGTCATCATACTATCGGCTTGTTGTTTCCTGTACATCTCGCTGTGGTGCAGCTACTTGTACTTCCACGGTACTATCACGGACAGCGAGGGAGACGAAGTGCCTATCTACGAAGCTATTCATCATTTCTTCACCAGTCCTTGGTAAGTTATTCAGCCGAGAAAGATAAACAAATCAAGTATTTTGACTTGGCTCGCGAGGTTGTCGACATGTGGCATGTGGACTCAGCAATCATTGTGCCGATAGTCGTGACAGCCAATGGGTTAATAGCCAAGAACCTCGACCAACACCTGAGGAGGCTCTCGTTGGGCAGCTGGATTAAGGGCTTGATTCAGAAAGCGGTACTTCTGACACGGCTCGCATTGTCAGGAAGTTCCTCTCTCTGGAGCCCTGACCGCCGGTAGCTTGGACCCTGTTCCCGATACCCGTGGGCTACTATTAATTAGGAATTTATTAACTGACACAATATCAGTTACGTGACTTCTTGACCGTCACTATTTTTGTCATGATTATTTAACAGGTATATTTACTAGCTGAACCCTGGGGGTCTTCTCTCTAACTCCGCCAAAAAAGATACGGGCCCAGCAGCAAGTAGTAAATACGGCAAACAAGAGTCAAATTAAATTTTTCGGACGGGCAAAAACAGCGGGATTAAGGACAACTGTCTAATCGTGTTGTCATTCATTCTTAATTCGGAAACAACTAATCTTATGTCCGTAAGAGATACGGAGTAGGAAACACCCGTGAAGCGTCGTGGTAAATGAAAGACATTAAGACTCGGTAACGTCTCGATTTATTGTGTGTTCACATAGACTGAGCGTACACGAACTTAACATAATGCTTAGTTAGCTAATCCTACACACATACATAATAATACTTACGATACTTGCTTACACACACTACACCTCCTCGGTTAAAAAAAAAAAATAGAGCCCTTAATTTTTTTTTTTACATTATGTTTACGACAACTATTAAAAATAAAAATATATCTTATTTACTATGGAACAATTTAGTTCTGTCCTTATGAATCAATTCGATTTTATTTTGTTTTAGAATTTTGACATTAAGGCCCATATCCTCTAACACAATATACGGGCCTTCCAAAATGTTATCCAATTTCTTCGTTTGTTCACTTTTGACTAAAACTAAATCGTTTTTATTATAAGTAACTGGATTACATTTCTTATCATAAGCTAATTTTCTATTTTCCTTACTTATTTCTAAATTATGTTTAGCTTCTTTTAGCGCTACTTGTAGGCTATATCTTAAATCTAAAGAGTAGTCATTGGGGTTATATAGTGGTTCTATTCTATTACAATTTTCAATATTATTAAGAATATTACATGTCCTGCCGAAAATTAGTTCGAAGGGCCTGTACTTCGTCTCTGAATGGACGGTTCAGTTATAGTAATCTATAACTGAAACACCAAAATGGTATCCAGTGTGACCAGTCATAACCATTATCGCCTGAATAAGTCCTTAGAAAAGCGCCTAAATGCTTATGAGCATTTTCGAGAGAACCGATCGATTGATGGTGGTATGCTGTGGACGTTAATTTTTCTATTTTTAATGATCTGCAAACTTCAACCATAGTGCTTGAAATGAACTCAGAACCTCTATCAGTAGCTATAAGTTTAGGTATACCGAAACGTAGAATACAATTTTGTATAAATGATCTTGCCACAGTTACGGCTTCTTTATTTTTTATAGGATATGCTTCAATAAATTTAGTTAGCTCACATTGAATCGTTACAAGGTAACAATTTCCATTCTCGTCTTTATCTAAAGGACCTACTAAATATAAAAATATTTTTTTAAAACCTGACGACGCAGTTGTTGTTATCGTCATCGGCAGTTTTGTGTACCTACTATATTTAGTCTTCTGACATGTGGAACACTTTTTTACAAAATCAAGAACATCTTGATCGATACCTGGCCAGAAGTATCGTCTCTTGATGTTGTTAGTCATTCTGCGGACTCCAGCATGTCCACTGGTAGGTAGTAAATGAAAGTCATTTAATATACATTGTTTTTCAATATCGTTATCTATTCCTCTTAATATGCATACTTTCGGACCGGTCCAATCTTTTAATGTTTGTATTTCACTACACAAACCTTTTATAAACTCTTCATTTTCATTATTTTTAACTATGCATACTTCTTTTACTTTTATTTTATAGCTAAACTTCTCTACCTTAGTCACAAATTCGGCACGCGAGAAATGTGCCGTAAAGTTGAGGTTTACACATAACAACATTTTACTAGGGATGTAAGCGAGACACTGGTCTTCAGCACTTATCAAATTATCTTTTCTATATTTATCTACTTTTTCTTTCTCTAGCAAAATCATCTCCACGTCATCACTCGGCTTCCTCAGTAACTCTACGACTCTAGGCTGATCAGACCCTTCGTCGGCGGTTTTACTAATTGGCGGTGATTCAGCCTTACTCTTCTCATCCTTTATCCTTTTTTGTGCTCTAGTCATGACATTTACTTCTAAAATTTTCTCATTCATATTTTTTAATTCACTGGAAGTCACATTTACTCTAGATAATGCATCCGCGACTACATTATCCTTCCCTTGCACATACACTATTTTAAAGTCATACTCCTCTAATACTAAACGAAACTTCAACAGCCTGCTAGAGGGATCTTTCATGCTAAACAAATAAATGAGTGGTTTATGATCTGTCATTATAGTAAAATGCCTGCCGAATATATACGGCCTAAAGTACTTTATTGCCCAGACTATAGCAGTAAGTTCTTTTTGTATGGTGGGGTAGTTTAATTCTACCTTATTTAATGGTCTACTAGTGTATGCTACGGGTCTTAGGTCTTTGTTACACAAAACTGTACCGATCGCTACACCTGATGCGTATGCTGTATAATGAATTCGTTAGCTTCTGAGAAATCTGGGTAATGAAGTATGGGTAGGCTAATTAACTTTTGTTTTAAGGTGTCGAAAGAGTGTTGACATTCGGCTGTCCAATTGAAAACTATATTCTTTCTGCACAAGTGATTTAAAGGCAATGTTATCTGTGCAAATTATGGCACAAATTTACGATAGTAATTGCAGAAAGCTACAAATCGTTTCACTTCATCTACATTTTTGGGTACCGGGTAATTTTGTAAAACTATTGTTTTCTCTGGATCTGGTAATACTCCATTAGCAGATACTAAATGCCCAAGATATAATATTCCCTTTTTTAGAAATTGGCATTTTTCCGGATTTAGTTTTAAATTTACTTTTCTTCACCTTTCGAGTACATCTATCAAATTTTTATTATGAGAATTTAGATTTCGCCCAAAAATAATCAAATCGTCTAGGTAAATAAAACACTTGTCATACGTCAGACCAGACATAGCTATAGACATTACTCTGCTGAAATTACTACTGGAAGTTTTTAGTCCCATTGGAAGACGTTTTAATTGATACTGACCCGAGCTAGTAGAGAAAGCAGTATATTTACGACTGTCAGGGCATAAACTAACTTGATAATAGCCTTGGTTTAAGTCTAAATGAGTGAAATACATTGAGCCTGAAAGTGAGTCTAAGATGTCGGTGATGTTTGGTAGCGGGAACTTATCATCGACTATTACATCATTGAGTTTTCTGTAGTCCACTACCAAACGCCACTTTTTACAGCCTTCAGACTTTTTGGGAACAAGTAGTACAGGACTGTTCCACTCGCTGGAGGACTCTTCTATTATGTCGTCCTTCAACATTTGTTTAATTTGTCTATCAATCTCTGGCTTCAATGATTGAGATAATCTATAAGGTATAACATATGTAGGACTAACGTTAGGTTTTAGTGTTATGGATTGTTCGTAAACGTTGGTGGTGGCTAGCTTATCTCCTGGTAGAAAAAACACATCTGAATATTTATTACAAATTGTTTCGAGAAAACTCTTTTCTTCTGAATTAAGATGATTTAATTTTAACAACGCTATCAGAGTTTCGGCCCTATTAGCATTGGCCTTAGTCTTATTAAAAGAAAAAATATTATACTCACTTAAAAGTTTTATTTCCGGTTTGAAGTTTCCTAATCTTCCTTCTTGATCTCTAATATTTAGTATTCTGATCGGTATCCTACGATTTTTAGGCCTAACTATAGCTACTGCTAAAAAAATATCTTTATCTATCTCTCTCGAGCAAACAACACAATCATCTTCTGCTTCAATATCTAATTCTACGAAATGGGTCGATTCACTTCGGGCCGGTAATACAAGACAGTCCTTATTAGTAAACGTTAAATCAGGTCTAGGCGAAATAGGTAAATAAAGTAGTTTACCCGCATGATTAACAACTAAGACGTTGGTAGCTAAATCGATATTACAGCCATAAGTAGATAGAAAATCTAAGCCTAAAATACCAGATGCCTTAAATGGTAAATTTTGGTAAAAACGTAAAATTTATGAAAAAACGTTTCATTATTTTCTGTTACAAGTTTCAAGGTTATATATCCCAAAGAGTTGATCTGTCCACCAATGCCGTTTATGGTATTGGTATCATAACATATACCCATGAAATCGGGTAATTCATTTTTCCTAATAATAGATATTGACGCACCCGTATCTACTAAAAATGAATATTTTCTGTTATGACAATAAAATGTAACAAATTGACATCGTCCCTTACAAGCCAAAATATAATTATTAAAATCGAAAAAATTGCCTTTTGGTCAAATTTTGGGAATTTTCATTTTCGTTAGAATTTTGGGAAATGACCTCTTGCCGATGCTTGCGCGGGTCGTACTGGTTGCGTTGAAAATACATTATTACGGGTGATATTATTTCCTCGCCTGTTACCACGATGGTAATAGCGGCTGTTGTTACTATTTGCCTGTGAGAAATTTCTACCGCGGTAAGAATCCTGAAATGACCTTCCGTAACCACGGCGGTTATAACTATTAAAAGATCCATAATTGCGGCCACGTTGACCTTGACCTCTAGGTCCTGTAAAAGGTGTAAACTTACCTCGACCTCTTCTCGAATACTGCATGACGTCTGGGTTAGAGGACATAGAAGGCGTTGATACATCCTCGTCCTTAGCACCTTGTATGGCGTCCTTGAGATTACTATAGTTGCGAGCGGTCACTATGGTGCTTAGCCTTGAACTTTTCAATCCATCTGAAAATCTTTTAATGGCCGTTTTCTCATTTAATGGCTTTAGAATCGCGAACTTTGACGAATCGCCGTCTGCGTGTGAGATGGTTAAATCGGTAAAAAGTTGTTCTAATTCAGAACCGTAGGTACTCGTCAATTGACATAATACCTTGGTTCAAATTTTGGAGGCGGGACTGAATAGCGGTAAAAGATTTTGTAGTTAATAATAAATGTTTCCTGAAGTAAGTTTCCTAAGTCCTGAATTAAGCTAGAAACGGTGTCATAGTTATCCGATAAACGGAGCTTAGCGTTTTCAGATAGGCGACCTTTAATTACGAATTTTATTAAAAGCTTTTGTCCCAAATCGTCTTAACATATCCGCATACATTTCCACCATAATGACATCATTCTAGTCACTAAAGACAGTTCGAAGAAATGTAATGATTATATTACATTTCTTCGAACTGTCTTGTACACAGAGTTAGCAATGCGAAAACATTCCATACACGGCGCAGGGAATCGGGTTCGGCGAGTCACCGTGCACGATTTATGAACTGTTACATATTATTACAATAAAACCTTATACATAAAGTTTATTAAAATCATATCAGTGGCATCACTTGGCGTTATGTATCGATTAAAAGTTCCGTAGTATTTATTTTCATGATAGTCCACGTATTAAGTACTTTATTTTTGTTTTAATCTCATGCTAACAATGTGCTGTCTCTCATGTTCAAACTACTGAACCAACGCAATTTAATTCACGACAACTTAATTTCAGTATGATTATTTTTTTTTTTTTTCTTGCTCGGGTTTCCGGGATCTGCAACATCATCACGGGGAGCGTTCTTGAAATACATTGAGGTCTGCCTGCGACGTATGGACCTGCGGTTCATTTGCCTGTCCATCCACTTGGCATGCATCTTCTTGTAACATTTACAGACAGCATAGCCTGCCGCCGCCAGTATGACGATTGTGATTAGCGTGAGGAGGATATTTGACGTGTTGATGCTGGAGTAGAACTGCTCGGTTGTTGCACTATTTTTCCCGTTACCAGCAGCCGTTTGCGCGATGATCGTCTCTTCTCTCGTTTGAGTAGATTGACACATGATTTGCAATATGAAACCACTTATTTTGGAATAATGTCCGATTTTCTAATCAAACTTGTTTCTTTTTTTTAATAATTGTCCAAATTTTCACTCGCGGTGTGACCTTGAATGGCAGGGTCGCCATGAACTGTCGTGGTAAATGAAAGACATTAAGACTCGGTAACGTCTCGATTTATATTGTGTGTTCACATAGACTGAGCGTACACGAACTTAACATAATGCTTACTTAGCTAATCCTGAATAAGGTGTGGTTACGCACATACATAATAATACTTACGATACTTGCTTACACACACTACACCCGTAACTTCATCAGAAACTACGGACTTCGTGGTTAGGGAGTAGACCCCTGCTACGACTGGTAGTGGGTCAAAAGCACCACCTATTTATTCTCTTCCCGTAAACCATTTATTTGCCGCACACAAAAGACAGCACAACACACGAAAGTACAATTAGTTGATAACCAATTACCTACGTGAATATAATATAAAAACAAGTAATGAGAATGACATAGATTATTATGAACACACAGAGATTTTTTCTGACTGACTAATTGATTTAGCTATGATGTATTACTGTATTAGGTATTTAATTTTGTACCTAATCTAATAATTGTTTTTTTATTCCGAAAGCCGCAATAAGAGATTCCCGTACGTACCTTATAATATACATATTTGTATGCATATATTGGATGTAATATGTGTGTAAATGCATGTTCATTGTCATCCGCTTAACGTTTTTCTAATTATTGGGGTCGACTTATTACTCCTTATTTATTTATGAAAATCGTCTACTTTTGGAATGTTTGTGAATATGTGAGCACCATGTATCTATCACATAGTTAATTTATATGTCATGGTTTCATTTATCCATTTTAATTCTGTTACCTATTGTGGTATAGTAATTTTATTTTTAGGTGCATCGTCATCATATATAATTATATAATTAATGTATGCAAAATATTGTAAAACATTTTAAAAGAGTAACGGTGGAGTTTCTTGCCCATTCTTCTCCATACGAAAACTACCTTTTGGAGGGGGCGACTAGAATCAATTTTATTTTAATTTTATTTTTGACGTTCAAAAGTGCCTTTTATGTGCCTATTTGAAATAAATGATTTGACTTTGACGTTGACTTCCAGTCAAACTGGATGCAGCTGAATATCAGTATTTTACATGGTGCGACTCTACCCTAACCTCCACAACCTAATTACTGTATAACACGATACCTCTTTGTAAGGCTGATTTTTAGACTTTCACTCTTCTGACTTCCCATAACGACTGTCAAAGATCTATGACTGACAGCCAGGAACAGCTTCTTAAATGCACGTTATTACAAATAGTTGATATTTATAAAAAACATAGAACGAGACATGACGGTTTTCTTTTATATATATATTTATTATTTTTTATAATTTTGTCTATTGATGATGATGATAGATTTTAAGTTGTCGTTCATGTTGTGTTTATATTTTTGTTCAACAAATCTGGTATGACGTAAACAACTGAAGGCCAATTCCCGTAATTAAAAATTTCAAAATCTAGTCACAATCTCATCTCAGCGACAATAAATGTGAAATGAATACTTGTTTTGTAGGGAAATTAAAGGCATTTTTGACAGATTGAGACTAAGACCATCCTGTGAACGTTCTTAAAATTACGAGAATTGCCCCTCAGATTATAGATATGCATGAAGACAGAATATTTTTTGTTCTTTAGACCTGTTTTATTTGTATTAATCAAAAATTCCCTCTAGGTGGTTGGATGTGAAACAATGCATGGCCGAGACATACCAATATGCGCAGCATCACGGATGGTACGAGGTGTGGAAACAGGTCGTAGACTTATCGGACCCTCACGGAGAACAGAACGCTTATAAGGTAACATCATGATCCTTGTCACCTTTGGAAGGTTTTAGGGTGCAACCTGGCCTCGGTCGATCGAGATTTTGACACAATTTGGAGGCATTATGATTTATACTCTGTTCCAAAAGTATCTAATAAAAATGAAAACGTAAACAAAACAAAATCAGTACACGTACCTGTTGATTCCCATTTTTTAGTGCCACTTAAAAATTTGTATACTTAATTCTAATTCTTATTTTAAATCATTTTTTTTTTTTCGATAGACAATTCAGAATTAATTGTACCATCTTAATATTCGTCGATTATTTTTCAATTACAATTTAGTAATGTTATTCGACCTTGTCCCAGCAGTGGTACAAAAAAGTATAGCGGAAAGACAAAATTCAAGCGGTAATTGTTGGAAAAGATGGCGAGATTCAAAATCTAAACCAGATGCAAATGAACGTGTTACTATTTCCCTTTAATAATGATTGCATAATGAGAACTTAACCGGAACAGGGTTTGTTTGTATTTTCATCATATTCTTTTAGAACAAATCATAAAAAATGAGGTGACCCATTATGAGTCGTCGATCGACCAAGACCTGAAGGCCAATTCTCGTAATTTAAAACGTTCAAAATCTAGTCACAGTCTCATCTCAGCGACAAACAAATGTCAAAAACTGGTCAAAATGTAGGGAAATTAGAGCTATTTTTGACAGATTGAGACTGAGATCAGACTGTGAATGATCTTAAAATTACGAGAATTACCCCTTTGGCCGCACCCTAATGCAGACGGTCAACATTGACAGTGGACGACTGCGCTTTACTTAATAATAATAATAATAATAATAATTTATTTATTTGCAGACGTTGAAGTCCATAGAATTAGATAAGAAAAAAAAAAAAAAAAAATTGACATCAAAACATATTCACAAATTAAAAATAAGCATCATAACAAAAATAACATAATCGAAATACATCACAAATTACATAATAATGTCATAATAGAAACGAATCACAAATAACATAAAAATAACAGAATACACACACATAAAAATCACAATTAGGCATAATAATAATAATAATAACATAATAGGAATAAAATAAAATGTACATATAGCTATCTAGAGCCGATCTGTGTGTGCAGTTTCACCCATCGACCAAGCATCGGGCAGTCCCACCGGTCACTCAATGCTCTCAACATGCATAAACTTCAAATGCAAACTTTATGCAAAAAAAACTCAAACTGCTAAAACTTTCTTTCTTCAATCCTTAACCTTGTGGTGTCTTACAGATGACTGCGAACCCCCTTGCGGCAAATTTGAGCCTATTGGTAAAATATGAAAATTTCCTTGCTCTGTAGTTCCTACTGTGTAATAAATGTGCGTAGTCGTAGTCATAGTATCATATTTTAATATTATTTAGTGTGTCACCAGCAGTGGGGTGTTATAGTTACTGAACGTTACCCACTGATTAAATTAGAAGAAGAAAGCTTCAAGCTTAGAAAAAACCTGGAAGAAATAGAATATAATACTTACTTTTTATTATGTACACCATATAAATTACAGGCATAAATATAGAAATTTTACAAAGGGTGACACATTGGGCACAATGAGATTTCTTTAGAAATAAGCATCACCTTTGTACGTTTTTTTTCTTGTCTATGGAGTATGTGTGTACATAACTGAAATTAATAAACACATAATTTCAGACTGGGTGCACATTCAAAGAATTTGTGTGACAAAGCATAGAATCATAAGTTTTCACAAAAATGCGCTATGTTAGCGTACTGTACTATATTATTTTATTCTTAGATTAGTATCTAAGAATAAAATAATATAGTACAGTAAACGCTAAAAAACGCAACGCAAAACGCTACTAATATTTGCAACCTAGTGGTTGCAAATATTAGTAGCGTTTTACCTTCAAACAAAACGCTTGTTGTGTCCGGAGACTCATTCGGGGTCATATAAACATTATTTGAGTCTAGCATCTGCCGTTTCCGTGTCACATCTATGTAGGTATCTATCTCCTTGACAACACTATGATGACGTATTTCCGCCCGCGTTCACCAGGTGGCTGCAGCGCGCCAAGTCGTTCATTGTGGCCTCAAAAACCTAAAACTTGAGAAACCCAATAAAACCAGGCAGTGTTTCAAATTATAACCCCGAATGAGTCTCCGGACACAACAAGCGTTTTGTTTGAAGGTAAAACGCTAATATTGTGTCCTTCGGCCTCATTCGGGGTCATATAAACATTATTTGAGGCTTTGTTTGTTATCGCCTGGTGGACGGGACGCTAATGTGTTGTAACGGACTAGTTAAATTAGATCAAGAAATTATTATACTTAAACAAAAATAAACACCAATGTAATAACGATTGCATTGTTATAAAATAATAATTGTTAATGTTATAAGAAAAATGACTAAAAATAGTCCCTCGAAATTCATGACAGAGTAAACAGAACATGTATACGTACCTCGAATCCATCATCATGTAATATTATTGTATAAACTTACCATAATCACGTAAAACTTATTATTCTTCATCGGTACAACATCTTATTCTCATAATTCAAACGTCTTGTAGGATCATCAATATCACAAAATGATTTATTCTATTTAATCAGAGGTAATTAATTTATTGACTGAAAAAGTTTAATCAAGGAGCTTCCCTGCGCTGGAATCACTTCCTTCCTGTAATGTTTTTTGGAAGTATTACCAGATCTTCAATTAACTCGTGCCATTATTCCATCTAGAGGTTCATTATCCAACCAACTTCGTGAAGGAACTGCAGAACGAAAACTACCTGGAGTAGCCTCAATTCCAGCTTCCTTCAAAATAGACTTAACCCAACCTGCCGAAATAGTTCTAGTAGCCGGCTTAGCTTTTCCACATACAGTAATAAATAATCTATCGCTAGAACAAAGCAAACGACGCGGTCTTCCAATTTCTATAAGCTTTTTAAGCCAAAGTACCGGGTCAAGCGCCTCATTTTCAAGATTCCCTAACAACTTCCAACCTGACTGTACGTGAGTTTCAGAATCAGTTTTGGAACCAAAATGCGGCCAAAACATGATGCTATTCTCGCCTACTATACACCTGTCTGGCGAGACACTTAGTAATGTTAACTCGTGTATCCTACCTTCGCCCTGAACATAATGACAGTAAAACTGCACAAACTCTTGAAATTTCGAATGGACTTTGATTTTGAAGACTTCTACTGCCTACCCACCTTCTAGAGACCAAGGATCCCAAACAGTCGGTGGACACTTTTTAGCCTGTTGTAACGCTATGGCTTTAATCATCTGTTTAACCAAAATGTTTGCACTTAATCGGGCTTCACTCTTTGTATTACATAAAGTGGACACAACCGATTTATGAAGTAAAATAGTACGATAGGATAATTTTTCTTTTTGGTGCAAATCCGCTAAATATCGATCCAATTCACTACCTGAAGGGCCTGAGAAATTTATACCAAACCTGGAACACCAACTCAGCCATCTCTGCCATGCTGGCCTATATGTATTTAAAGTAGACGACCTCCAATCTTCTTTCAGCAGACGCTTTTGCTCTTCAGACCAGTCACCTAAGGATTCAGACCACCCCCACATCTCCATACTTCTAAGACCAGCTCCTTCACTCGAGGCGGGGGCTGCCCGGTCCTCGTGTCTACTAGCACTTTCGATAACCTGTGAATCGTGAACGGCGGCGCGATCGCTCTGGTCTTCAAGTCTGCTCTCCAGAATCCTCGAGGCCACCTCGAGCATTCTGGAGCATCAAGAATATACCTCGAGCCCGATTTAGATGCATCAGGACCCGGGGTATCAAACTCGGAGGAGGAAAGACCCAAGCCAGATGAAAATCCCATTTGAAGGCGAACGCGTTGTGTCTCCATGCTCGCCGATCCCGTTGATCTAGAGTTACATAGCAAGGTACTACGTGGGCTCTGCTGGAGGCAAAAAGATCTGTCTGGGGCACACTCCACTTTGCAAAGACAATACTGGTGAATTCGGGGAGTAGATGCTGTTCTTGTAACATCGAGTGACGCGAGAGACGGTCTGCGATGTTGTTGTACCTGCCTGGTATGTGATGGGGGATTACATGAAGGTCGTACTTTTGAAGTATGTAATATATTTGGTATATTAACTCCATCAAGGTCCACGACTTGTTTCCCCCCTCCTTCCGCATGTACGCTACCACCGCCTTGTTGTCGCACCGCAGAAGCAGAGATGTGTGGCTCAGAGATGGAGCGAATTCTAACAAACATTTTAGAATTGTTAACATCTCTTTGTGATTCGAATGAAGCAGCTCTTCTTCTTTTGTTCATTTGCCCGATAGGTGAAGACCATTTAACTCCGCTCCCCAACCTGTATCTGCTGCGTCTGTTGTCAAAAAGTTTTTTACATGTGGTGGGTGAAGCCTGGACTTCTCCACACAGTGAACCTTCCACCAACTTAATTCTGCGAGCACCTCCGCAGGCAAGGGATAAGTAGACTGAAATGGCATTTTTTGGACCAGATTGCAATAAGGTGCCGAAAATTCAAACGACCCATTGGAACTACCAGACGAGCAAAATTTAGAACACCTACGACACTATGTATTTCTCGAAGAGACGTCTTCCGCCGCAGGAGCAACCTTGATAAAACTATTTGAATGTTGTGAATTTTGTTTTTTGGTAAATGTTTAGATTTTGCCACGGATTCCACATCAAACCCAAATACTCTATTATATTCTGACGGATAAGAATCGATTTCTCTCTGTTGACCTGCCAACCCAGCAGGCTAAGAGTTTGAAGTACAACGTCGACCTACTCGAATGCGTAGATTCCTGAAAATCTCGGCAGTCCAGTTGGTCAACGATGCAACATTGGGCGCTGTCGCCAGGCCAAACGGCAAACAGGTCTTTTGCAGTAACTGATTTCGATACAATAGACGAAAAAAACAACGGTGGGCGGGTGCTACATTTACGTGGTGGTAAGCTTGCCTGAGGAGGTCTATTTTAACCATACAATCCCTCTCCTGAATGAAATCGGGAGATTTTTACCGAAATTTGCTTATTTTCAGGTAATTGTTTAAACTTTTTAAATTGAAAATGGGACGGTAGGTTCCGTCGCTTTTGAGAATCAGAAATAAATTTGATATGAAACTCGGTGTCATGTTCAAAAATGTTCTGTTTCAACAAATTTTGAATGACTGTCCATCTCCGGCGATGGTAGAGTAAGATTGCAACGTTTCACCTGCCTTGGCAGGACCAGAGGCGGTTTCTTTTGAAATGGAATACGATAAGCTTTCACTATTTTTATTAATGGTTCTGGTGCCCCCAGTCTCTTCCACTCCGTTACATGATTTTGTAAGCACCCCCCCTCCCAAAAATCTTGATCTGAGTCAGAATTTTTTATTGAATCTAGCAGAGCCGTTGCCCCGTTGAGCATTGTTTTGCGATTCATTTTTTCTAAATCTATAGGGCTGGTAAAAGCGTTGTCCAGCCAGTTGTCCTCTCGGTTGGGGACGAAAAAATTTTGGATGATTCATAAACGGGTTCATTGCGTGATAATTATTATAAAAGGCTCCTGCACTCTGAGGAGGAGGAAATCTATAGTTCATCGTCAGTGCCGCAGCGCGACTGGACGATTGATATCCACGAGGTCCAGGGTACGCCGCCTGGGAAAGTCTAGGGGTTTTTTTTCTTGATCAGAAAAATAAACTTTATTTGCATAAAAAAATTTGTTAACTCCGCCATTATTCTTAATAAATTCACTAAAAGGTACTTTATCAAACAAAAAATCACTAGATGGCGGTATTTTCTTCAAACACGGCTTAAATGATTTATCTCTTAATTGTTTAATGAACACTTCGCGTCTTAGTTCAGTTATATCGGCCCTACGACCACAAACTAGTTGCAAACAATCACGTGAAAACTTTTGATAGTCATTGGAAAAAACCTCTTTTAATTTTATTGTCAGTGGTTCTGGGCCCATACTACCCGTATCCGTAGCTCAGTCCACTATCTGTCAAAAACCCTGTTGCATGGCATCGCTTTGCATTGCCAGTGCGCAGGTTACAGCGCCAAGAAATTTATCCTCAGAGGGACATGGGTAACTTTTTCTAACGTTTTGATTTCATCATTTACTTTAAGGTCAACATATCCAGGACGAGCATTATAAACCTTTTGTGATTCCACATATCGAACATTATTCCAGTTATCATTATTAAAATAGTGAATAGAGTTGAGCAATTCTAACTGATGAGATGGAGTTGCAGTGACAGCTGGCTCCTTTAATTGCGTTGCTAAATCAAAATCAAATGAATGAACTGGTACAGGATCTGAGACGGGTTCTGAAAACCTTTCTGTAACCGGTTGTTCATGTGCCATTTCGAAATCTTCACCATTATATATCGGATTATCACAGTCATCATTTTCATTTTCATAATACATATTATGAGGGTAGAAGTATAAATTTTTCAAATCACTGACCTGTTTTTCAAGCTTTTTGATTACCTTGCTTTGTCCTCGATGACGCTTACTTTCTTCTTCTTACTCACTTTCTTCCTCTTACGGGATTTATCTACCTGATCAACCTCTAAATCCGACCGGGATGATTCACAGGAACTTGAGGGACATGATGAATCAGATTCATTCAGATTACGCGGCTGTATCCGATCCGCAATCGTAAAAAAAAAAAAATCTAAACTATTACTTTTAAAAAACTATCACCTTTCAATTAATTCACTTTTAAAAACGATCAATCTTTAATATTTATATATTTCTAAGCATATACCAAACGCTAACAGCGTTATTAAAAATAAACTAATAAAACCTATAGTTTTCTAAGAATTAAATTAAAATTATTCTTTTCCAAGAATGTCGAACACCAACAACGTTAACTTTTTAAATTTAGATGTGAACCGTCCGTAAAACAGGACGCCAATGAATGACTTGGCGCGCTGCAGCCACCTGGTGAACGCGGGCGGAAATACGTTATCATAGTGTTTTCAAGATGGAGATAGTTGCATATACCTACATAGATGTGACACAGAAACGGAAGATGCTAGACTCAAATATGTTTATATGACCCCGAATGAGGCCGAATTTAGTGCACTGCCAACTACCCTTCATAGTTTCCTTGGTTTTTTTCCAATAGTTTCCATGCTTTTAGCGATAAATCTACTGTTTATAACCGTTCTAAAGTTGTCAAAATATAAAACGCCCGTTTTGACATTTGAGAAAGCGTTCTTGACACCTGTGAGTTTCATACAAACGAATACGTGTTTTGCGAATTTGATCTTTATTAACTACTAGAACTATCAATGTCAAAACGGGCCTTTTATTTATTGACAACATTAATTTATGTGAATTCTTGATGTACTCTCTGTTAGTATAAACAATATAGTAATCTATCTAGATCATAGGTTCTCAACCTTATGTTTCCCTCCGCCCACTTTGAGAATACATTGTTTTCCTAGAGAGAGATTTTTTTTTTTACTTAACATCTGTCGCGAATCGGGTACCACGGCGTATCGTATTACCAAGACCCCTCCGTACCTCGGAAAGCACGTTAAGCCGTTGGTCCCATCTTTCATCTTTGACAGTCGTTACGGGTCATCAGAAGCCCGAAAGTCGGACAACCAGTCTTACCAAGGGGTATCGGTTTACCCAGTAACTGGGTTGTGGAGGTCAGATAGGCAGTCGCTCCTTGTAAAATACTAGTATTCAGCTGCATCCTGTTAGACTGGAAGCCGACCCCAACATAGATGGGAAAAAACTAGGGAGATGATGATGATCTGTCGTGAATCTGAAACAGCTCCCTGCCACGATTATATTAAAACGAATATTATATGGTCGTAAGATAGGATATCATTTTTTCTGAGAGTTCTACTTCCCCCCTAAAAGTCTCCAACGCCCGCAAGGGGACGTTATCGCCCACGTTGAGAACCTATGACCTAGATCATAGTTACTTCTTTACTTTTTACTTTTTAGTTCCTATGTGTAACACTATTCTATGCTTCTTGTCGTTCTAAATCTCAAGGCTGGTAGTGATTGATTCTATTCAATTGATATTCTTTTTTTTTGCACCTTATTTATACTGTTTTACAAGACAAAATATAACTACAAACACACTTTGCAAAGTGAAAATAAAATACTTTTGCATCCAACAATGATATTATCAGTCACTTATTAAGTTATACGCGACGAAAATGACGTTTAAATATTATAATATTTTTACTAAACACTCAATAAAATATTCCAGGTACTTGGAGTAAATCGCGACGCTAGCCAACAAGAAATAACATCGATCTGGCGTAAACTATCCCGCGAGAACCACCCCGACAAAGTGAAGGACGAGAGGGCGCGCCGAGCTGCGCAGGAACGCTTCATGGAGATCCAGCAGGCTTACGAGATCCTGTCCAACAGCAAGCACCGCAGGCACCGACGCAACAAGAAGGATAACTCGGAACCGGCCGTCGTTAAAATAGATTTGTAGGATACGGCTGAAGGCGACCCGGGCGCCTTCATGAGCGAATTCTGGCATGACTTCTTCGGAGGACTACTAGCGACCCTCAGGCGATTACAAGTTATATCAATATACGGAACACTCATTCAATTCTTGTACTTAACGAAAAAGAACATACAAGCTAATAATCGCCGGCAGTAATCCGAAACTTTGTCAAATTCGATTGCATATTATAAGTACATAATCGTTTACATGTCACTTTTTAAAACAATCTGAATGTATTTTTCTTAGCGAATCATTTATTCCTTGTCACTAGTAATTCTGGATAAATCATCAAAATAGGTCAGTTTTAATATGCATACTATGTCATATTAACAAAGCCCTCGTTTACGACGGATTAATACACATAATTATGTATCTAATTCTGGATATAATTGCACCTCGACTCAACTGTCCCATCCAGATTCATTTGGTAGGCAGAGTGACTATCCAAATTAAATAGAAGTTGTCAGTCTAGCACTAATGTAGGATTTAAGTTTAATATTACTTAGATGACTAACCATTCTATGGATTTCCCATCCGATATAAATGTGCATTTAATTTTATAGTAGCTTAAATATCAGCAATTGGTGTTAAATGTTTGTTCAAAATAGTATCCATAATCGATAATATCATACATTATTTTCTTCCTAAAGCCATATATAGGCGACGGAGTTGTTCGGGATAACCGTTCTATGCTTTGATGAGCATATTATAATATAATGGTATTTGATGCCCAATGCTGCAACTAGAGCTTACTATTTGCTGGGATACATATATTATACGTGTTGTAGGATAGGGGTTCGAATTACTATATCTGGCCTACGGAGCCATGTGTCTTCCTCCATTTTTAGCGATAAGTCTCCATTTTATTGTGAACTTTTGAATCTATATTCTATATCTGAATCTCAGACGTTTTTTTACCAATCGATTTCTTGATGATTGGTTTATAAATGTAAGACAATATTTTAAGATACATTATACTGGGTAAGAATATATTGAAATCTAATCACTCTTTGACTGTGTTTACTGTAGGTACATTATAGTACGAAGACGTAGTGAGTAGTAAAGTTGATGAATTCAAATATTAAAATAAGTCAGTGTTGATAACCGCAAAGATTCCACCCCCGTTAAAGTTTAGTTGTTCCCCCAGCAATTAAATAATCTCGAATCGAGAAAATAATTGTAAACAAATACCTTAACTTTCAATTAACGAACTGATTTTTTTTTTAATGCATTTATTACACCAAAATTAAATATAATATACTGTTAGCATATTTATGGCTTAAGAATTATTTAAATAAAATTATGGTAAGCGTAACGCGACGCCGTCCAGCTTTTTTCGGAACACAGTTTCGGAGTAAATTAATATAGTTAGGATTCATGAAAACGTAAAGACTTAACTTCTGTAAACTTAACGCACAAATACAGAAAAAATTTTGGCTGGAAAAAGTCCCTGTCACTTGTAAATGAATTTATTTCTGCTGCAATTGAACAGCTAATCCTGAATGCTTCCTTTATGAAGTTATTTTTTTTTGTTACCTTAGCTATTTTATTTTGTTCTTGGTATACTATAGATAGGCTTAAAGTGGTAGTAATGTAATTACCTAAGTATTTATTCTGTAAAGTTATCTGACTTGTAATTTATTTTTGTTAACTTAATAATTTATAATTAATACAATATTCCGATTTAATTATAAGGCAAACTGCATTTTGATGATTACTTAACTAATATTATTATTTTTATATTTTTGTAACATTGTGTACTTAAAAGAACTGTTGTATTTTTTCGATAGTATATTTTTTAAATTATATTCAAATAATCTAAGTACTATTTTTTTTTAATTAGATTAATATTTACTATATGATGTCTAATTATCTAATAAATGTATTACTCTTCAAAATGGGTGTCTTCTTTATTACAGACTTAGATGGGTGGCGGTTCGGCCTGTCGAACCGCCACCCATCTAAGTCGATCCTTAGCCTGTCTTATGAGGTTGCTAACAGCCAACCTTCGAAGGTTGCCAGTCCACTTAGCCTTAAGATCGTCCGTTTGACTGGCCTATTTCCAATTCAGCTTGCTTGCTATGAGCTACGTCCACTACTTCTAGGCTCTAGGCAGGCATTTGCCACTTGTTGGTAAGTGATGGTTCTGTCGACCAGTTGCTCGCTTGCTTGCATGGGCCTTTTGTCTAGAAGAAACCTATTTAAATTTACTTGACATCCCATTCCACACACATTCCATTTATTTTCCTATTTGAATTTACTTTGCTTGTCTGGGAAATTTCCCAGGTCATAGTTATACAAAAGAACAGACCAGCAGGGATTCCACATTTTAGCTCGGATTCGAACTCCTTTCAGACTTGATAGTACCTGCAGAGAGGTAACAAGCTAAGCCGTTTCTCAAACTCTCTCAGCCCGCACAGCCTGTGGACTCACCTTTTAAATACCTAATAATAGTTACCTATAATTCTTCTGAAAATTGTTTTTACTGAACTGCAAAGTTTGGCTAAGCAAAACTGGACGGTGGTTCATTTAATATAGGCTACTATTATCACGAGTCTGGCTTTCAGGTTTGTCCGTCTTAACCTACCATAGGTTAAGATCTGTGAACCTGAAAGCTGGTATTGGACTGATTTGGGATGTCAGGCAGATTGCCGATCAAAAAATATACCTATCGAAGACGCCTCAGCAGTAAGTAGGTACATACGCCAGCAGGTCAAGCTACCCGAAACTGTCAAATTTTCCCAATCAACCTTAAACCTCAATGCTATACCGATAAAGTTCAAAATCTATTAAAGAAATTTGACAGATTGTAATAGCTTGATGTGCTGGCGTCTATTCCTAACTATGGAAAGCTTTGCCACTGGCTGGTCTCTGTCTTGGTAGGTAGGTACCTTTATCACCCTTGTGGTAATTGTATTTTCGGTAAATCATATATTTATGAATCGTTTGAGGATAACCGAACAATATTATTTTCAGAGAGACATATAATATATTTTCACATTCGTGTTGTGTGTTCTCTCTGAAAAGATTGGCCTAGCAGAAAGAATGCCCTCTAATTAGGTGTGACTGATTGTTAGGTAAGTGTTGGTAGGTACCTATAGCTAGTAATAAAACACCGTTCCCGTTGCAACTTAAAAGGGTTTAATCGAAGTAAGGATCTCTAAGGTCGGTTGATACAATAGTTCATTCATTTGGGACAAGCCAAGGTTTAGAAGATTGTAGACAAAATTATATAAAACATTACGATTCGCGTTACGTAGACTCCTCAGTTATTATGCCAGCTTAAAAGAGGGAAGTTTTCCCATCGCCGTTGTTGGAGCGAATGCGAAATATTGGGTGAATGCGGAGGCCGCAGACCTCACACACGCACCACACCGCTGGGTCCGATGGCTGTTGCATCGACGCCACCTCCTTGACAGGAGTGGTGCCGACGCCGAGACGACGCGATCCCGGCTCCATGCACATGGTGGCTGTAACCAGAACACGCACAATGTTACCATCGAGTCACAAAAGTAGCGCTGTGAGCAAAATGCACTGCAGGAACTCGAGCGCTGAACTGGATGATTTTTATTAGTTTCCATTTTGTACCTAGTCATTGATTCATGATATTCAAAAGTTGAAAACTCGAGACCACTAGCTTTTATTTAAAGCTAGTGGTGTCGAGTTTTCAACTTTACACACAGGACACAATTTTAATTGAATAAAATTTGCTAATTTTCGGCAGTAAAACGTTTGAGGATTAAATACGAGCAGTTCCAGGAATTCATTAACACGATTAACGTCACACTTCACCACTTACTGGATCACTTGATGGCTTAGAACGTCAGTAGTAGAGTTCCCGTCCACTGATGGCCGCTCCTCGGCACTCAGTGGCGAGCTGAAGCTGCTTCAGCCTCCGCCCGTACAGAAGTTGCGATATATTGATTGATGTCCGCCCTTGTCTGCGCAAGTGCAGTTTATAGGTACCTAGCACGGTACTCACCTGTATCTACACAACCTATATACGTAGGTATACAATATTATATTGGCTCAAGGCGGACGAGATGAATTAGCGCGCACACTGGGCGAGCGTGAGGCGGCAGTTTTTCTTCTGCATAGGCTGCTTTTCATATGTGTAACCGACTTAACCTATCAAGCTTGAAGCTGTGTCTCATCCTACGATGATAACTTGTAATAACATATTTGTAATAACTTGATTTAAAAATAGTGTCGTTGGAGTTTCTTGCCCTTTTCATTTCCATATAGATTTACTTTTTGGGATGGAATGGAGCTTTAGCAAATGTCCCCTAGTGAAAATGCGGCTTTTAACTTTCTGACTAACTGTGCGACTCTTCAAACGACGACAATTCCAAAGTGCCTGTAAATGGTTCAATTGAAATAAATGCCCCGAGTTTGATGGGACACAATTAATTAGGTATCTTTGTTGTTCATCTTTCAACTTAGCAAACGTTTTTCATGAAAATCGGTTCAGAAGTTTAAAAGATATGGATCAAAATATTCCAAGAAGTCGGTTTATATTATTTTCTATGTAACTCAACTCTTAAACTTTGCCCAAGCGTAGCAAGGGTGCTAAACGTAATAAACCATCTGCTGTAATTTATTGCAAACAAAACTATTCCACGTTTATCATGCATTCAAAGACAAAGACATTTATTCGTCGGATGTGGTAGGTACAAAGGTGGTTGGTACTTATGGATAAGTTCGACACATCCGCCGCTACTACCGGCATACGAATATTTACAATCTGAACCCTGAAAAATAATGTACACGTGGGTATAAAACATTATTCATTCATATCAATTAACATTTAATTCATTCATTTAACAGCCGTACGGCCCGCGCCATAGAAATGTAAAAAACGGAGAAGTGGCAAGGAGGCGTGTCTGTGTCGTTGCGGCATGCCCAAAATGACCATGCACTAGGCAAATGGCCGTCTCCGCGAACTAGTGCGCTTTCGACCGTGATCGTGATCAACTATAAGAATGCCGTGTTATTCAGTGGTTTCTTGTAAAAACCGAAGCCAAAACCATAACTTTGTAAATCATGGAATCACTTACCATATATAAATAAAAGTATTTTACTATATTTGTCTTTAAGTTTAAAATCATGAAAAACAGCAAATTGTAAAATATTTCTTGCTTTTACTACGTTATTTTTGTTTTCAAATATCGCAACGACTGTACTATTTTCGCAGTAAATACATTGCTCCTTAACCACTCTGCCTAAGTATGTCACTAGGTGACTAGACAAGCAATGTAAAAATCACAAAACGATACTTTTTTATGCGGTGCATCGCATGGTACGGTCGCTGCTGGCTGCGGCCTGTTAGTGATGTGGCTGTGCAGATCCACTACTGTGTATAACTCCAGCTTCCTCATGTGTGATAGAATAATTCTACCTATGCCAATATTTAAGGCATAATAGCTGCAATCAAAGTTCCCAGTCTTAATTTAGCTGCCACAAAAACTTCGTTAATATGAGTCGTTTAGTGTGTGTTAGCTGGAGTGACGTAACTTCAGCTTCCTCATTCGATACAGGCAAACCAGTGAGGTTAGGGTTTTAGACTATAGTCAGAAAAATAAGGCATAATAGCTGCACAAGGAAGGAAAACACTGAACGATAATACTTAAAAAGTGTTGAAACTACGATCAAAAACGTGTGTGTAAGCTGGAGTGACGTAACCCCAGCTGCTCATTCATATCTTCCAAACGAAAGAAGATATGATTATGTATTATGGCTCAAAAATTTAACATAATAGCTGCTATAGGCAGCAAAATTTTCTAATCTAGGCCTTATAGTTTCCACGTATTAATCAAAAAACAGTTTTCGCGCCAAAAACATCAAATTTTTGCTTCGGAGTAGGTAACGAGCGGCGTTGCCGTTCCGTGCGCAACATTATGAGTTTGAAGTAGTTTGAACTAGATTATAGACTGGGAGCCGACTACATACTTTAATCGTACTATCGTATTGAGGTTTTTTATAGTCATATTGTGTGTGAAAGAGAAAATCTAAGTGTAACAATTTCGTATATTTTACAAGCTTTTATTTAACTTGCGATGTATGTATGTATTATGTATGTATGTCTGTATGTTCGGATGGACTCTTGCAATCATTTTGAAGCAGATGTCTTCGACCGATTGAGCTGAAATTTTGCATACATGTGTAAATCGGATGACAATGCAAAATTATTATCACATGGAGCTGATCCGATGATGGAACCGGAAGGTGGCCATAGGAACTCGGTAATTAAACGACACAACCCCATCGAGTTTGGGCTCGTATGATTCATCTTGACGAGTACTTTGGTGCTAAATGGTAACCAGGGTCTGATGATGGAGCTGGAAGATGACCATAGGAACTCGCTACCTAATTAAACGACACAACCGCATCGAGTTTGGGCTCGTATGATTCGTCTTGATGAGTACTTTGGTATTAGATGGTAACCAGGGTCTGATGATGGAGCTGGAAGATGGCCATAGGAACTCGGTAATTAATCGACATAACCCCATCGAGTTTGGGTTCGTTTGATTCGTCTTGATGAGTACTTTGATGCTAGATGGTAACCAGGGACTAAAGATGAACAGGTAGCTTAAGTGCAGTAAACGCATATAACGGAAAAACACTACTACGCGCTAAGAATTACGCCGTAGTCATTCTCGCATCAAAAATTGTAACATAATCCAACTCACACTTGTAATTTTACTCAAAGTTATCTTCATTCATTCCTCCAGGTCAGAACAAGCATTCTGTTACCGTTAGGCGCTGATCTGATTATTTCTTACGACACGTTTTATCCACAATCAGTATACAGACACAGCTCCAACTTTAACATGAGACTACAACGATTTAGTGACATCCAAGGCTTGGTAATTTCGCCCACATTGATGGATATCATTTTTCCTCTAAACACTATACTTCTAATACAAAATAACTATAGATTTTATTGTATTTTATTAATAATATATTTTATTATGACAGCTTTGACTACGACGTTTAATACGTCGCCATGGCAACATTCCTTTCAAATCCTTACCGGCCTGTATCTTTTTAGCTGATTATATATGCATACTCATTAAAATAAATCACTGGCCACTATCATATCTCAAATTCATATTTTCTACATGATGTTATACTATGAGTTGACTTAATAGATCCACGCAATGCAAGGATCAGTTCGGGTTTCGCCTCTAAAGCAAATACTACTAAAAGCTTGATACTCCAGGGCTACTGTAGTAATACCAACTAAACTCCTTATTGCTGTGATGCATATGGCTACTTTGTATTGTAACGTCACTTATGTCATAACTTATTTTATCATATTTCGTATCTTTTATTTTGTTGATTAAAACCGTTATTCTAAAGGTTTAACTTATTACAGCTACCTATCCCGGGAATATCCGTACCTCGCCGCTCCGGTACCTGTCGGATTCTGCCTACGCCTCCGTCCTCCGTCCTCCGTGAAGAGCTCCTATTTCTATTGGGCCGCGCCTCATCCGAGGGCCACCTCACCTGGCGGGCTGACAGCGTCCCCGCCGTGCCTCTCTCTCCTGCTGCCGTGCTGCGTCCTGTCCTGCTGCGTGGGCGCTTCTACGGGTGTCCTCCGTGCCGCACACGCAACAGCACCTGCACCTGTACCTGCACCTGCACCTGTAACTGCAGCTGCACCTTTGCCTGCACCTGCACCTGGACCTGCATCTGTACCTGCACCTGTCGCCGGCTCCTGCCTCGCGTCTACCTCTCTCCACCTCAGCCTACTCAGCCCACCTATCACGCATCGTCATCCATACACCCACCTCCATATACTACACACCACTCTTCAGTCCATCTCCATCTTTTAATTTCTTATAAATATATCTTTAATTGTTTAATGACCCCCTTTCTTTAATTTTAACTATCTTTGTCTTTATAGTCCAGCTTTTCTTGTCGCTACACGACAAAATACTAAAAAGTTAAAAATAAAATTAAAAGAAAAAAAAAACTTTTTAAAAACAAGCTTTTATTACTTATTAATAAAAAGGACTAAAAAGTTAAAAATAATTTAAACCAGATAAGAAATAAATAAAAGCGTGTTACATTTTGATGGAACATTAAAGAACATTTAGAACACAATGTAACACGCTTTTATTTATTTCTTATCAGGTTTAAATTATTTTAAACTTTTTAGTCCTTTTTATTAATAAGTATTAAAAGCTTGTTTTTAAAGTTTTTTTTTTAAATCATAAATCACAATTTGAGTTGTTCAGATTAATGGATACATTCACCAGGTAAAATATTGTTCACTTATTTTTGGCACTTATTATGCTTTCAATAGGATTTAAGGATGAAATTTGGCACACAGATAGTTTATTATAACCTTGATTAACACATAGGATACTTTTTATTCTGGTAATACGTTTCAATAGCTAGTGAACCAATAAACCAATAGACCAATTATTCTAACTTAGAGAGATGTATAGGTAATGATTCTAATCCTGTTAAAAAAAAGCAATAACGATATACATATCTTTTAGGATCGTGAATCATATTTGATCAAGATACAACCTGACAGTGACCAATTGTGAATTGCAAAAATGTACCAAAATTTTAATTTCGTGGTTAACTTTGATCATCGAAGAAGTCACAAAAAAAAAACAATAATAGTAGTTCTCTCGTTGTTTAAAGTTGATAAGAACCTACTTTTTAATATTACATTCATAGTTCCATTAAAGTTCAGTCGGCTCTCAGTCTATATCTTCAATATACAAAATTAAAATTATTTTGAGCGCAAGCTAAAATGACTTCTAATAGAATGCCGACTAAGTTCAAATTTGGTTGTCATAATGTTGCGCACGGACCGGCAACGCCGCTCGTTACCTACTCCGAAGCAAAAATATGGCGCGAAAACTGTTTTTTGATTATTACGTGGAAACTACAAGACCTAGAGATTTGAAAATTTTGCTGCCTATAGCAGCTATTATGCCTAAATTTTTGAGCTATAATACATAAGCATATCTTCTTTCGTTCGGAAGATATGACATGAGCAACTGGGGTGCCGTCACTTTAGCTTACACATATTTATCGGTTTAATAACTCATAGAGTATTTTGACCAGAGATTTGAAAATTTTGCTGCCAATGGCAGCTATTATGCCTTATTTTTTAAGCTATAATACATAATCATATCTTCTTTCGTTTGGAAGATATGAATGAGCAGCTGGGGTTACGTCACTCCAGCTTACACACACGTTTTTGATTCACAACACTTTTTAAGTATTACCGTTCAGTTTTTTCCTTCCTTGTGCAGCTATTATGCCTTATTTTTCTGACTATAGTCTAAAACCCTAACCTTACTGGTTTGCCTGTATCGAATGAGGAAGCTGGAGTTTTGTCACTCCAGCTAACACACACTAAACGACTCATATTAACGAAGTTTTTGTGGCAGCTAAATTAAGACTGGGAACTTTCATTGCAGCTTTTATGCCGTAAATATTGGCATAGATAGAATTATTCTATCACTGAGGAAGCTGGAGTTATACACACCTTACCGTGCCAAGATCGTCTAGCATCTGTGTGTTTCAACTCGGAGGCTGAAGGCGAAAAGAGGACAATATTGTCGGTGAAACAGAGATTAGATAATCTCTTATCCACACAGCCTTCGCAGTCCACTGCTGGACATATGCCTCTCACAGGCTGCGCGACAACACCCGGTCCTCCGCCTTCCGCATCCAGTCTGTCCCAGCTACCTTCTTTAGGGCCTCCGTCCATCTAGCGGGGGAGTGTCCCACACCACGCTTGCCAATACGCGGTCTCCACTCTAGGACTCGTTTACTCAACCTGCCATCAGTCCTTCCACAAACATGGCCAGCCCACTGACATTTAAGTTTGCTTATTAAGCTTTTATTCCTGATTTTATCCTTCAAAGACCTCCGAGCATGGCTCGATCTATAGCGCGCTGAGCAACCTTGAAGCTGTGCCAGCGCGACCGTCAGTGGCCACGTTTCGGCACCGTATGTCATGACGGGCAGGACGCACTGATTGAAGACCTTAGTCTTCAAATACTGCGGGATCGGTGACGAGAAGACTTGACGAAGTTTTCCAAATGCTGCCCAACCCAACTGGATCCTTCTGTCAGCTTCTTTCTTAAAATTGTGTCTATCTAAGCTGGATGACTTGCCCTAGGTAGTCATAATCCTTCACAACTTCGAGAAGCAACCCTTCGATGTGAATTGGACTCAGCAAGACGTGCAAATTGTAAATGACTTTTGTCTTTTCCAAATTCATGCCGATGCCAACCCGACGAGAGGCTCCATTTAGGCAGTGTAGAATTTGGTCTAGCTGTTTCAGCGTTTCTGCCATTATGACGATGCCATCGGCAAATCGAAGATGTGAGATGTACTCGCCGTTCACGTAGATACCTTGTCCAGTCCAGTCCAGCGTCTTGAAGACATCCTCCATCGCATTGGTAAACAATTTAGTGTATATTACATCTCCCTGTCTCACCCCCTGAGCATTTGGATGGAGCTGGTTTACTGATCCTGAATCTGGACAGTCATCGTGGCAGCGTCATAAAAACATCTGAAAACTTCGATGTAGCCCCAGTCAATTCGACATCGTTGCAGAGAGGCCAGAACTGCCCATATTTCGATGGAGTCGAAGACTTTCTCGTAGTCCACAAATGCCTTACAAAGCGGCTGGTTGTACTCCTCGGTCTTCTGTACAATTTGTCGGTCGACCATAATGCCCTTTTCAGTCCAGCCCGTTGCCAGCTTTCGGAGGACTGCTTCCAGCACAGGCGTGAACAGTTTCGGAGACAGCGGGCCGCCTTGCTTAACGCCTTTCTCAATGATATGACATACCTATAATTTATTCCTATTGAGCGGGTACCAGATTCCCATACGTTTACTGGGTGATGCCAGTATGTACTACACCATGACATGATATGAATAGGTAAGTTGATAGCCATACTATTATTTCTAAGTTTCTAAGATCTGTAAAGTCGTAAGAGGATGATAAATTTAAATGAATGTTATGATAAAATAAGCGTACCTACATATTAATTCAGAAGGCTAAAAATATAAGCTAAGGATACTCGTATTGAGAAGGTACGAGCATGCCCGAGGCGGATTGGCGATTTCAAAATCGGGAATATACAGGATGATTTAATAACCGACGTAATTTTTCGACGCTATGGGGTCTCGTATCATGTGCTGAATCCATGGTTACAGATTGCGCGTCGATGTCCCTGCAACCCCGTATACAGTATACTATATGAGTCCCGTTCATCAGGTTAAACTGGAAGCCGAGCACAACATAATAGGGAAAAGGCTAGGCAAATGATCATGATTTTATAATTTCCCATGATGTTTTCTTTCACCGGTGGCAGTGGGTGCTTTCTAAACTTATAAAGTTGGTACCAACCTACATAAACCACACGTCCATCGTGTGGTACATACTATAAAACAGTGCTATATATTTTTGAGGTCGTGCTTTATCTAGCTTACATTTGATATAAAAAGATGTTTTGTTTAAAAAAAAAAATTCGAATCTCATTAAAAATTAAAATTCTGGCAAAAATCATGAATGTAAACATTAAGGTGTCGATCGCACATAAAATATCAGAATTGCACTAAATTGCTTGGTTTTTATTTTACATCCAATTAAAGGTTTACAAACTTTGTTTTGCGGTTGAAAATTCAGTGTCATATTTTCTTGAAATTCGTACTGGGTTTTGTGTAGAACACTATTGCGTGTGTGGCCCCTCCATTTGGCTGGTTTTTATTGTGTAATAAACGAGATAATCGACAAATTCTAAAAACAGGTCTAAAACGAGGTAACTAGTGCTATCTATGAGGAACGCTCGAAGTCAGTAAAGAAAACTTAAAATCGTGCAATCTAACTTGTATGTCTGAAATTACTCCAAAGAATCATGGTGCTCTGCGTTACGAACTTCACGTGGGTCGTAGCTTCCTTCTTGTTGCGTACGTCGTTGTATAGATGGCGTAGGTGGTGCTGGGTGATCAAAATCGTATGCTAATGCTTTTGTGCATCATGCATGCGCATAATAAATAACTGCGCATTCAATTACATTTAGGTGTCGTCTAGTGTCAGGCACTGTTCTTTCACAGTTTCCTATTTTACGTCTGATTGCTTTAAAAATGAAGCATAGGTACAGACCCCAGCAGGTTAAGGTACCCGAAACTGTCAAATTTACCCAATCAACCTCGAACCTTAATGCTTTAGCGATAAAGTTGAAAATCTGTTAAAGAAATTTGACAGATTGTAGTAGCTTGATGTGCTGGCGTCTGGACCTACTTACAGACTTAAAAACGAAAATATTAGGGCTGTTTGAATGAAAATACAAGGTAAGTACTAATTTTTTGTATGTATTTTATGAAAAAAAATTGTTTGGTTTTTTTAGATATATGTACAGTTTTTCTGTCATCGTAATTCTGATCAATTTGTCCATTTTCTATCTGTATTACTGATGTCCATTTCATTAGGTGGGATATCCACTCCTTTATTTATGCAGATATTGTGTAGTAAGTATACCACATGCTAAATCACATTGCCTGCTGTTTGCAGATTGATTCGCAAGGGCAGACAATCGGCACTTTATGATTTCTCTCTAGGTACTGTATAACTCCTTGTCTTAGTATGGCTATGATTATAACGCTCCAGTGGTTCTGTGTTTGGGTGTAAGTAGGGTGTCAGTAGATACTTCTGTTAACAAAGAAAACAACATTGTTACAGATGAGAAACCAGCGGACTCAGCACAACTGAGGACAGTGTCAAACATGTAACAAATATATTACATTATTTTGACTTACACTTTTGTAGTAAAATTTAAGTAAAAATAAATATGAACCAACTGAATAAATTGTTGCTGTAATTATTTTATGTGATCTATTTTATATGGGTAGGTATCCATTATCACCCAACAAACATAAACTCCCAAAACCTACCATCTAAAAATTCTGACATGATTGAGTATTATTAAGTACCACCTCATACCTCACCTTAAGTTTTGCATCACACATGGTCGGTCTGTACATTGACAGAAAAGTAGCCCTTCTTGTTTCGGAAAAGCTTTGCATTATCTCCGCCTTAAACATATTAAACATTTATGTATTAATAGCATAATCAGGCTATAATTTTCCCACTGATGGGACACAGACCTCCTCTCTGTGAGAGGGAGTGGATCGTAATCCATCACGCGGACCCAGTGCGGGTTCGTGGATGTCACATGCCTTCGAGTTTTTGGGTGCTAGAACATTTTTATATTTAGTTTCCTCACAATGTTTTTCTTCACAGTATTGAGTGGTGATGAAATTAATATACACAAAGTAAAGTGCCTGCCTGCCTGGGTTCGAACTCGCGACCTACAACACGTCAGGCGGGGCCGATATCACTGCTGCTCTGTTTTAATGCTGCAGAAAACCTACAAATCACGGAAATTATGTGCTCATACACACGAGCAACACGCATCAAAGGTAACCACCGTACTCAAATACACGAGCGCCACGTTGTCGACGGGTCGCCGGGTGTCGACGGCAGCTCTGCCGTTGACGCGTGTCGCTCGTGGGCATGCACACTAAGGAAATAATGATGGTAAAACAGTACCTACACTATAAACTATAGAGGATACATATTTCCTTAATTTTATTTTTAATGGACAATAAAGTATAAGTACCTACTGCTTTATCATATTTTCAAAGCGCTAACATTACTGGCTGTATCAGCAGAATAACAATTTCCATTACCTAATATAAAACCAAATACTTAATTAAATATAAAGTACGCACCTGAAGATTGGATATTACTGTGATAGTGCAATCTATGCAACCAACAACAAATGGAAACTTTGCAATGTTAATAACCTCCCTCTGGCAATAAGCGTTGGTTTCCCTCTGTGATGATGGCATTCTAATGTATATTGGGTGTAGGTTCACTACAACTTTTGTCATACTCCACTAACTCACTTCATGAGTATGAGCTATGGCCTGAATATGAGTTCCAGAGGCATATAACCTGAGTGCTATTAATAACTGTTACACAGGGGCCACACTTCCATCACTAGAAAGCGATGACAAATTGTTAGTAAGTAACTTTTTTTACAACATATTCTTATGAACGCCTGACTCATGAATAAAATATTAATTTATATAGGCTAGTAATGTAGTATATTTTCCGATACCTACAATATATGGGTTAGTCATGAAATAGTTTCATATAAAGTAAAAAGAGAGAAAAGCTATTCAATCTAGGGCTTACCTGACACTATCGAAGTCAGACTTTTCATTAATTTGATCTAATATCACTTGGGAGGAGCCATCTGACGGAGTTGACCTGATATCTAGTGAGTAGTGGGGATATCATTTCGAAGCCGGATATCATTTCAGAAGTCGAAAAATTCTACGGGTAATTTTATGCATTGCATGCATCTCGACCTCTGACCCCGAAAATGAGGATTCCAGAACCACCAAATCAATTAAGACGAAATCGAGGCGGCTCTTAAACAGCTTAAAAATGGAGAAGCCCCTGGTGTTCGACGGGATTACGACCGAGCACCTGAAAACAGCGCGGAGACTCGACGAGTTTCTGCCACCAGAGCAGAGGAGGATACAGCACTATATATCACGTTCCCACAGTGCGTTGCGCTTGAGGAGGGATTTGACTATATATACCGCTATAGAGACCTGCACCTTAGTTGCGTTACACACTATCGATCTCAATTTGAATCAATGTGAAGGAAAAATAAAAAAATCCATTGCTTCGTATGTTCGAAAAATTTGTCTACTCAGCAACGTAAATAACGCAATGAATACTGTTGAACTGTCAAAATGAAACCCATTGCTACTGATAGTGTGTTACGCAATTACCCCGCTGGTCTGCTTTGGAGTCTCTGGACTGGCGATGCATTCAAGTGCTGAGATGTCCTTATGAAAACGCGATGTTTTCCTTCACCGTTTTGAGAACAGTGGTGATGAAATTATTTACACAAAGTCAAGCGCCCCCAGGTGTGGGCAGCACCCCAGCTAGATGGATGGACGACCTAAAGGAGATGGCCGAGAGAGACTGGATGCGGACGGTGTAGGACAGGGTGTAGTGGCACAGCCTGGGAGAGGCCTATGTCCAGCAGTGGACTGCAATGGGCTGATTTGATTGAAAGCACCTGCCTGGGTTTGAACCCATGACCTACAACTCGTAAGTCCGGGCCGTTTCCACTGAGCCACCACTGCTCCCCGTAAATGAGAAGAAGGAAGCAAACAGAAGGAGGCTAAAAGAAGAATTCAGCACCACTAGGCAGTGTTTGGAAAGCTACGTCGAGTTATCTCGTCGTGTATTCCGCAAAGACTAAAGACTGTCTTCAATTAGTGCGTCCTGCCTGGACATACGGAGCTGAAACATGGACACTTACGGGGCGGCTGGTCCATTTTATGTGGGCCTATGCCCTATGCCCAGCTGTGGACTGATATAATCTGTGATTATGAAATCTTTTTAATACGGTTGAGATGAAGAAAGTTTTTTTAACATGACATTAGACATGTCATGTCATCATGTGTCATTGTTGCACCAAACAAAATGAATAAAATCTTCTTAAAAAAAATATAAAAATACAAAGAACATTATAATCCATAAAATAAAAGCTTCATTCAGAAATGTCAACTAAAACTCTACCAATATGTTAGAAATATTTTATATTGGTTATGCAAAACTCACCGCCCTTTCTCGTCTAGTGGTTGAAGGAATGTTTTACCTACTGTCTGAGATAAATCATCAACAAAGTTAGAGAAGGAGACAACATATTTTTGAATGTAAAACCAAACATTTTTAATAATTACACGTTGTCGTTGTTTTTTAATAATTAAAAATATGTTTCTATACCCGCATGCGTAACACGCATATATCTTTTTTCCATCGAAACAGCTAGGTTAGATTAGGTTAGAACAGTGACCACACAACGCACGAGCCGAGCGAGCGAAGCGAGCGATGCCGCGGCAGCGGCCGGCGAGTGCCAGAAACATATTTTTGAATGTAAAACCAAACATTTTAAACATTCGATATTTTAATCACTCGGCATTTCTATCTTAGACATTTTAAGCTTGGGTATAATCATTTTTGATATTTCGATACAATCGATATTTAATGTTATGTTACCTATTATGTTAAGCTTATTTTTTGGCATTGTCTTAGAGATTTAAGGCTTTGGGATGTAATTTCGGGATTTTGAACTTCGGGATATGGATCTTCGGGATTCTAAACTTAGGGTCTTAGGGATATGGATCTTCGGTATTTTAAGCTTTCGGGCAAATGAACTTTCGGGATTTAAAACTTTCGACCAAACAATCATTCGGCGTTTAATTTTTCGGGATTTCTTCCATAGGTATTTTAAGATACGGTCTTTTAAATTTCGGTATTGTAATACGTACCCATACAAACCGTGTCCTGACAATAACAAACAGAAAAAAAATAATTATCCAATTTGGTGAAGTCGATTGGAAGTTATGCGCGTACATGCATTTCTGCCATAAGGGACAAAGAGAAAGGAACAGTGCTATCTGTTATGTAAACCTCCGTTTTCTATGGCTCCATGCGAGAGAGATCTCCCACTGAAAAAATGAGAGCTTTAATACGTATATACTTACTTCATAATACTGTTGCGCGCCACAATTAATGCCAGACACGTGGTGACATTAGTTACCTCTAGCGCCATCAAGTATCGTCTAGCAGAACTAATAGATCCTTCTAGAAATTTCGATGCTAGAACTTTCTAGAACTATCGACATCTGGTCAGTCGGGGCCGGTATGTACTCGAACCTTCTAGATGTTTCTACAATAGAAGGTTCTAGAACTATCTGCGGCACTTGCGGCGGGGATTAGCCACGACCGGGCAGACTTGGATCAGCGATACATGCGAATACATCGAAAGTGGTCTTCAAGTGCGACTTAAGAGCAATTGTGTTTTATAATTAGTGTGTTTGAGTTGTTATTAGTGTTGTTTAATTAAAGTGTAATTTTTGGTAATTTATATCGGCAGTTTTAACTGTCACGAACCCCGAAGCTCGTAACAATATGGTCTCAGAATGCGCTCCGATTAGTAGTTAAGATGATGAACATAGTCTGATAATGGAGCAGGTGGTCACATCAACTCGGCTTTACAAATCGAATACCCACCAAGGTTGAACTCGTCGAATTGGCGTAGAATTCGTGAGGAGTTGGTAGACTGACGGTGAAAAGGTCTGATGATGGTGGTTAATGCTCAGTGTATAAGCATGTAATAGCTATAAGTCAAAGATCTTTCTGTAACCTGTGTACTATGTAGGTAGGTCTAACTGTCTAGCTGTGGACTGTACTGTGTGGTAGTGTGTTTATATATTGAATGCTGGCAAGGTGTAAGGAATGGGGTGAAATGAAACCAATAACCACATTGCTGGATGACCCTTTATTGAAGAAGGAATAGAATACAGTTATATAGAAAAAACCAACGCTATGTCGATCTCCACATTATACATTGTGTATCGAAACAAACTACAGTAAATATTGCTGTTAGCACAGCTTGAAGACCATGACGTGGCGTGACGACATGGTGGGTGCCTCGCGATCCTGGCTAGCTTCTTGACTAGCTGGAAGGCTGGCAACGTTCGGGTCATTCAGCACAGCTTATCAACTAAATTTGTTCATTTCTGCATTTGGCCACCATGTAATGATCTACGGAGGTGTTCTTCTCTGGTTCATCCGCATCTGAAAATTGAAAAGGGGTACATGTTAATATTTGGAACTATTCAATAACATTTTGTAGGTTGGTACTTGCTAGAGGAGATCTAGATGGGGTATTATCTTTATAATATCGCAGCCTATTACCTATAACAGCAGTCTGGACAAGATCGAGCGGGCTGCACGAAGGAGACACGGCTCATTCAGAATGACAGAGAAATGAAACCGCATACGTTTAAATAAAATGTTTACCAGTAGGTAGATACCTATTTATAAGAGCTAGGTACCCTAACAATCAAAACCGACGCAGAGTAATCAATCAATACTCCCGGCGGGGCGCCTCCTCCCCCCCCCCCCGCGCATTGCGCAACCACCAGCCGCGCCCCATAGTTTTAAATCACAATTAATTATAATTTACATAAAATTGATCAGCAGATATCCTAATCGTATTTATTATTTATTTACACTGAGATCACCAAAACGTTTCCTAAGAGTGTCGAATGCAAAGACAACCTAACCATGGACCACGCTCTGTCTTTGTAACAAAGGATCCACGATGCACACCACGACACCACAATATTATGCTTGAGATAATTTTCCTCTTATATCGAATGATGACAGAACGAAGGATACCATGTGGCGTCATAGAAAATAAGAGCATGGGTTAAACTAATATACTGTAAAAAAAGACAGAAACTCAAGTGAAAAGAAACTAACGTCGTTAAATAATGTGGAACTAACCTTCTTCTCCAGCTTCCTCGTCCATCTTAGCTCCCTTGGTGTGCCCTCTGCTCGGATGTGTCACGTCTCTCCTCTGAGAAGTCTGCCGTCTGAATAGCGCAGTGCCGGGGTGCGGTACTGCGACAAAGCCTGCGATTCCCGATCAACGCAGGTCGTCACAGTGCGCAAGTGCATTTCAGGAGACTGAGTAGCGATTATACGGCCTTAATTTCGGTCAAGCATGCCCTGATGCTCAGAAAGCAGTGTTGGTGGTAGCTCAGTGGCGGTGGTAGGTCAGGGGTTCGCGTTATCCAGGTCTTGATCTAAAATGGTGCCCTCATATGTAAAACCAAATATTGATGACATGTGAACAGCATTAGCATGCGTTTTATCAACCCATACTGGGCCCACGTGGTAGATAACGGCCCGGTTCTTCTTAATAAATGTTATAGGCTGATTATGCTCTGACGCTGGTACGTTGTGATGGCCCGGAGACTGGCTTTTGGCAAACCAAGAGAAGATAATATCATAACAAGCTCATACCTGTAGTACCGTAAGCTAAGCCCAAGTTTACATACAGTACAGGTACAGTATATGGTAAGTACATATACTGTACCTGTACTGTATGTAATATATAATAATAATAAATACACCCACTTTTGGTCAGTAATGTTCAAGTCCCATGTACCTAATAGGGGTTGGGCCCGTCAGGTAACCGAACTGGACATGAATTCTTTTTAAAAAAAATCCTAATAGTAAACACCATAGGTGAAAGTAAAGTTTTGAAAGCAGTGGTGATGAAATAATATACACAAAGTACCTAAAGGTTCGAACCTACGACCTACAACTCGTAAGTCGCGGCCGTTATTACTGGGCCACCACCGCTCTCCGTATTACTGGGCCACCACCGCTCTCCGTATTACTGGGCCACCACCGCTCTCCGTATTACTGGGCCACCACCGCTCTCCGTATTACTGGGCCACCACCGCTTTCCGTATTACTGGGCCACCACCGCTCTCCGTATTACTGGGCCACCACCGCTCTCCGTATTACTGGGCCACCACCGCTCTCCGTATTACTGGGCCACCACCGCTCTCCGTATTACTGGGCCACCACCGCTCTCCGTATTACTGGGCCACCACCGCTCTCCGTATTACTGGGCCACCACCGCTCTCCGTATTACTGGGCTACCACCGCTCTCCGTATTACTGGGCCACCACCGCTCTCCGTATTACTGGGCCACCACCGCTCTCCGTATTACTGGGCCACCACCGCTCTCCGTATTACTGGGCCACCACCGCTCTCCGTATTACTGGGCCACCACCGCTCTCCGTATTACTGGGCCACCACCGCTCTCCGTATTACTGGGCCACCACCGCTCTCCGTATTACTGGGCCACCACCGCTCTCCGTATTACTGGGCCACCACCGCTCTCCGTATTACTGGGCCACCACCGCTCTCCGTATTACTGGGCCACCACCGCTCTCCGTATTACTGGGCCACCACCGCTCTCCGTATTACTGGGCTACCACCGCTCTCCGTATTACTGGGCCACCACCGCTCTCCGTATTACTGGGCCACCACCGCTCTCCGTATTACTGGGCTACCACCGCTCTCCGTGTCAGATAATGTTAGGTTAATCACAAATATAAGAAAGTGGTGGATGCTGATTAAAATTTTCTTTGATAGTCGGTACGGGTACCTAGTCAGAATCCCGAAAGTCCGACAATCAGTGTTACCAAGGGTTATCGTATTACCGAGACCCCTCTGTGCCTCGGAAAGCACGTTATGCCGTTGGTCCCGGCTGTTATTCGTGGATCTTTGACAGTCGTTACGGGTCGTCAGAAGCCCGAAAATCTGACAACCAGTCTTTCCAAGGGGTAGGTATCGTATTACCCAATAACTGGGTTGTGGAGGTCAGACAGGCAGTCGCTTCATGTAAAATCTAGCTGCATCAGGTAAGACTTGAATCCGACCCCAAAATAGTCGGGAAAAGGCTAGGCAGATGATGATGATGGCTTATCAGTTGAACACTAGCAACCGTCAGCGTTCTCGCTAAACAAAGCGCGGCTTTATTTCACCCCGTGTGTTTTTCACTCGCGAAAGATCTTTACACTATCCAACTATTTGCCACACGGTGTTTCTACGATTCTTACATAGTCCGTTTGCGTCGATTCTGAAAATTACAACACAACGATACCAACCCATTTTTCAGTTGTAAGATATATGGAAATATAGATACCTCCTATCCAGTTAATTTATTGTAGCAGATTCGTAATTTTTTGCATCTCACTACATTAGCCGCTCCCAACGTTTTCCTAGCCGGAGTCCTATCGCATGGGTTATAGGGCTTTTGAAAACTCTTTATTTTTTCTAATTTGCCTAGATCAATGAATGGACATGTTTTTTTTACCTTTTGGCTGTCGGATCGGTAGTCGAAGCTAGTAGGTAATTACGAGTAAGTAGAGTCAATTAAAATTTAAATGAATTCTATCGATGAATTTAAAAACATTTCTTTTAATCTCGGATTTCAATTAATTGATTCTCTTTAGAATCTTTTCTGTTTATGCTATTGAGTCTTATCCAAACGTCATATTATTCTCGGGTTCGTCTTGTATAAGTTGAATAAAGTCATCAACAATATTTTTGATTTGTTCATCCAATTTATGAGATCTTTTTTTTCTAATGCGTTATTTTTTAATATACATATGTATTCATCCAAATATCCGTGGCGTATGTGTTATATTGATTGTAGTTTACACCATGTGGCATTTTCTCTTTAATCGTCATCCATCCGTCGGGAATATATTCCTTTGGCAAGTAGGTATGCCAAAGCAGAAACAGATTCAATGTAACGGCTGCCTTCCACACTTTGAGTTATTTCTAACTCTTTTGCTTTTCGCAGTAAGCATTGTCGGTAGTGGAAGAAACATCCCACAACTAGAGCTGACGGAAATACAGCCTCCAATGCATTAATTGCTCCTAATTAATAATCGATATGTTTTTTTGGGGTTTGAAGTTGGGAATTTTTTATTGTAACACGCTGAAAACGTGATACATAATACGTAGATTGTTTTTTGTCTGGTAAAAGGCAATAAGCAACACGAACAACATTTGTCTCGTTTCTGTACTAGCCATGTCTGCATGAATAAAGTAAAGCTGTGTAAATGGTGATGGAATGCACTTAAATGTACACACGATGACACATCATTTCCAGTTTTAGCATGAGCATCGCATAGCATAGGTTTAGCATGGTATAGGTTTTTCTTATAATCAGCTTAAAATACTGATTATCTATAGCTTCATGTATAGCCGTGCGTATAATCGCAAAATATTTATTTAAAAGTGTTATCCAGCGTTAAAGGTGATTGTCGTCGTATAAGCCAATAAAAACTCTTGAATTGTAAGTCTGCTTCTTTTTTGCCCATGATAGCCTTCGCTCTCTCCACGTGAAGATCAAGGTATCTTAGGCAGATTTTTTAAGGCAGCTGCTCTCTTTTCAGAGTTCCAGGCGGACAGTCCTCTCTTCATAGGGTGAATGTGTAGATATAGACTTTTGTTCTTCATGTTTCCAGACTGTTGGCGACTGGCTGTGGTGCGACCTTTTTTGTACTATAAATGTCATGTTTTTTAAATATAGTTTTTTATGTTCCTTTGCCTGTGTTGGTTACTGGCGTTTCATTTACAGCGATAGCACCGTGTCTACGGCTCTCATCGGAAGCAAAGCACGCGTCTCGCCTCTCAAACCAGTTTCGATTCCTCGTTTAGAACTACAAGCCGCGCTAATCGCCTCGCGGTATGCACAAACGATTTTACAAGCTCATCGTTTTCAGCCCTCCGAGACTATTTTTTGGACTGATTCAACCACGGTCCTTAAGTGGATTCGGAGCGATGCTCGCGCATACAAAGCATTTGTAGCACACAGGTTAGGAGAGATACTGGAGACCTCTAACCCGTCCAGTTGGAGGTGGATCCCTACCTCTCTTAACGTCGCTGATGATGCAACAAAACCAAAAAAAATGAAATTCACCGCATGTCATCGGTGGTTTACCGGGCCGCCGTTTCTTCTTGGACCACCATGCACGTGGCCTACCGAGTACGACAATGACGTGGAAGAGAGTTCACTAGATCCCGAGTAAAAATCAGACCTAGTGGTTCTGCTCCTCGTCACCCCGTCATCAGACTTGCTCCCTAACCCGTCGCGTTTTAGTTCTTGGCTGCGTCTCCTTCGCACCGCCGCCCGCGTTCTCCAGGGCGCACGAATATTCCGGCTTAAACTGTCTCGGCCTATAACTCCAAATTCTAAATTGTATACAGACGGTACCACATCTCCCTACCAACTTCACGCCGCGGACATCGTAGAAGCCGAGAAGATCCAATCCCTCCAACAAGCTCAGGCTGAGAGTTTTCCCGAGGAGCTAACAGCTTTACAATCCTTAAAGCCAGTGCCCAGAAACAGCCGAATAGCGAAACTCGCACCGACACTCGATTTAGACGGCTTGTTGAGACTAGACACACGGATAAGTTTTACACCGGGAGTTAGCGAGACCGCAAAGTCCCCGATAATCCTCGACGGCCACAACCATGCTGTACGACTACTCATCCTCTATGAACACAACAGAGCGTCGCATCACTTCAACGAACTAGTGCTGAACGAACTCCGACAGAAATATTGGATACTTAGAGCACGAGACAGCATCCGTAGCGTAGCACACGCCTGTTTACAATGCCGAAGATGGAAAGCCCAACCAACTCAACCCCAGATCGGCAACCTACCCCTTGAAAGACTCGACCATCACAAAAGGCCCTTCACACACGTCGGCCTCGACTATTTTGGCCCTATTATGATAAAAATATACCGTCGCCAAGAGAAGAGGTATGTCGCATTATACACGTGCTTAGTGACGAGAGCGCTTCACTTAGAATTAGTCACTTCACTATCATCAGACGCCGCCATAATGAGCCTGAGACGCTTCATTGCTCGCCGAGGATCACCTACAACTATTTTCTCGGACAATGGCACAAACTTCGTTGGGGCCTCCCGTGAGCTACGCGACCTACATGACGACTTGGTACAAGAATACGCCACCAATCACAAAATCGAATGGCGCTTCATTCCGCCTGCTTCTCCATTCATGGGCGGTGCGTGGGAAAGGCTCGTGCGAACCGTAAAAACAGCACTGAAAACCTGCCTCACCAACCAACCGCTCAAGGAAGACATGCTGGCCACGCTTTTGATGAAGGCAGAAGCCATTGTAAATTCGCGGCCGTTGACGTATGTTCCTACATCTCCCGACTCACCAGAGGCAATAACGCCATTTCATTTCATTCTTGGTACATCTTCTGTCGTGCCATGGACTTCAACACTCACGGACGCAGACTTGTTGAGAAGGTGCGACTGGCGTAGAACCTTGCGACTCGCTGATAAATTCTGGGTACGATGGGTACGTGAGTATCTGCCGACGCTCCGACCGAGAGGCCTCCCCACCAGCAACACAACAAATCTGAGTGAGGGGGATGTGGTGCTGATCGCCGACCCTAACCTGCCTCGTGGTTTATGACCCCTTGGAAGGATAGGAAAGGTGTACATAGGATCTGACGGAACGGTCCGCGTAGCAGACGTCCGTACCAGGGGCGGCCTCCTGCGCCGACCGGCCCGAAAACTTGTTTTAATAGAAGCCGCACCCTAGTCAGTCTCCACCGGTTGTTAGTGTTCCACTGGGGCTCCAGTATGTTGGCGACTGGCTGTGGTGCGACCTTTTTTGTACTATAAATGTCATGTTTTTTAAATATAGTTTTTTATGTTCTTTTTGTTTGTTGGTTGCTGTTGTTACGTCTGAGCGGTTGTCAGGTCTTTGTCTTAATTTTCTAATATAAATTTATAATATTGCTATACGTGTTTCTATCGTTTCATTTCTACAGTCCACTATCAAATACAATCCATGTTGGCGACTGGCTGTGGTGCGACCTTTTTTGTACTATAAATGTCATGTTTTTTAAATATAGTTTTTTATGTTCTTTTTGTTTGTTGGTTGCTGTTGTTACGTCTGAGCGGTTGTCAGGTCTTTGTCTTAATTTTCTAATATAAATTTATAATATTGCTATACTTGTTTCTATCGTTTCATTTCTACAGTCCACTATCAAATACAATCCACTAGCTATCACAGACATTGATCTATTATCTGTTATTTTAAAAGTGCAGCTGTAATTGGGTCTGGTCTTTGTCACTTGCAAGACAGGCAGTATCATCAGCGCACGTTGCTGTCATTACATCTTCACTACTGGGAAGATCTGCCGAGTATATTGAGTACAGTATAGGTCCAAGCACTGAGCCTTCGAGGTACTGATGCTTTGATGTCTTAAAATTTCGATGTTTCCTTCACAAAATTGACTTGGAATTGTCTATGAGATAGGTAAGTTTTAGCAACGTATAATTTGAGTTTAGCAGTTTGATCTTTAGCTTGTACAGCTATCCTTCGTGCCACACTCTGTCAAAGGAATGCTGTACCGGTAGAACAGTATTCCTTTCTTTCAAGAAATTTTCTGATGTAAGTAGGTACAGTAGTGCCTACTTATTTGACTACTCACGTAGTTTTTTTTCTCGTGCAGTGTCATCGCAACTGCATCTACTTTCCCCTCGCACTTGACCAGTTTTTTTAAATAAGTATATAGTTGCTGGCACAAACGCCGATAATTTCACAACATGCGGAGGGCCTCCTAGTGCAGGATACCTAACTAACACGGAGCTAAGATTTTTATCGGTAATGGGACAGGGTTTTGGCCAGAATGTCCCATGAGTAGCTCTTTACCAGAGATGGTAATAATTCAAAATTACAAAATAGCATATCAGAGGCGCTTTTGCAAGTCATAATATAAAAAAAGTGGAGGTTGACGTAAAAATCTTGCAATAATCTGGCTAATAGATAATATGGGCTGGTGTCCGCAACTCTACGTTAAAGCGCGTGTTTTGCGTACGGCTAATAATCTGGTCAATTTTGTATTAATTCTAACTTGTCGTTGGTCATCAGTTTCAGACAGCCAGCTGGTGAGGTCACTTGTCAACTACTCATAAGTACTAAAAAATGTTAGGCGTCAAAATTTGTTTTCTTGATTTTCTCGTTAATTACTCGTCGCATTATATTTTCAGATTTTATTTTTGTGAGGTACATTGTAGGTATATTCCTCTGGTAAATATTAAGTAACCATAAAATATCTATTACATTAATCACCCGTCATTCTGACTTTTTCTTTTTTTTTAAACTTTGCCCCACACTAGGAATTTCTCCTGTGTCGTGGGTGCGTTGACAAACATTTAAACTCATATACACAAACAGCCAGACCCGGATCAACTACTTGTAGGCCATACAAATATTTGTTCCATGCGGGAATCGAACCCGCGACACGCAGCGCAGCAGTCATTCGCTTAACCACTGCGCCAACCGTGCCGTCAAGGACTGCGGCTCACTTTACTATTATAATTGTTCTTGTATCATGGAGGTACATTGAATTTATTTAAGGTACATTCAAGTACATTGCTGGTACATTCCTTTCATATATGACATTTCATTCATTTTCATTCATTTTTTTTTTCTTTTTTTTCATTTCTACAACAAAACACCCGTCATTCTGACCCACATAACAAATAAGGCAAGTATTATAAATACTTACATTATTACATTTTTTTGGACCAACAAGGTTGGGTGCAGAACGAGTACAGTGAGTATTTTTCTTTTGATTATCACTTAGTATAACCCTGCGTGACTTTAAAATAATTAGATGAATTTTTAAAGCGTTCTGTGTATTTTAGGGATTGCGACTGTGATTGCGACTGCGGATATGCTCAACACTGAAAGTGGGAGCTCTTTCCGCTAAGAGCCCGTTTTCAAAATCACTGCAGCCCCCAAGGCTTGGCCAGATTCTTGCGCCAGCACCAAGCCCTATCACAGCCGATGCTACAACAGTGCCTCTGCCTTGTCAGACTCGGCAGACAAGATTGCAGAGAGAATTTTCTAACCCTACAGCTATTCATACTGCGGTTAATGTTATAATTATATTTGTAGAACCTTGGGAGGCTTGCTGGTGCAGTCAAACAATATTTGTCCCATATTGGTGTCCCACAGAGATAAAAGTATGAATTTACTTATTGTATGTACATGCAATAAAAAAACCAAGTTTATCACATATTGATGTAATATATACAAAGAAATACATTGAGGGAAACAAACAATATTTTGCAATTTAAAGAATTAAATAAAAATTTTCTCGCTTTTTGAAGCCGGTGTTTAAAGGCATCTCGTACTGATTCACCAGCAGCAAGGTGAAGATTTCTTCGCGATGCACATGTGTATTTGTTATCTGAAACAGATTCACAATTTTAGTGGTGAATATTAGTTTTGATTAAATAACAGCCCCACGGCTCGATCGATCAGGTTAAGCTACGCTTGTTGCTCCTTGTTGGTCCATGGATGGGTGACCATCTTTACATGCCAAGACCCCTTCGTGCCTCGGAAAGCACGTTAATCTGTTGGTCCCAGCTGTCATTCGTGGGACTTTGACAGTCGTTACGGGTCGTCAGAAGCCCGAAAGTCTGACAACCAGTCTTACCATGGGGTATCCTATTACCCAGTACCTAACTGCTGTGTTGTGGAGGTCAGATAGGCAGTCGCTCCATGTAAAATGCGGGCATTCTTCAGCTGCATCGAACCCAACATAGTGGTCAAAAGGCAGATTTCATACCTGCATATTCGATTCATTGTGCTAATCTTGAGGTTAACTCCCCAGGACGATCAAAATTATGTCATTACTGGTAGCCTGGCTGCATTGGCGATATCATATAATAATATAACAAGCGTTGGTAATATAGCCAGCCATAGTGGGCTAGTAAAGGTGGTTGTTACGCTTTCTCACCTTAGCTACTAAACAAATAATAATGAAATTTTGGTGTCTGATATACGGGGAAGCAAATAGGGTGTCTTACGTCCCGTAAAACTAAAAATAGGTGTAATAATAAACTATAATTAAATAGGTAGGTATACAGGGTGACTGGTAACTCGACGTGTTCCTTCCAGTGCGTGATAGTGTGACCCATTTGCAACACTTAAGCGCCCCATAAAGCCTAGGCGAAAATTCATGGCATGCGAGAAAACCCGATTTTCATGTTTTTTTGAAAATTTCCCAGAATTCGTCACTAAATATAACTTATCTCTAAATTCTCTAATTGAGTGGCTTTCATAGTATTCCATTGGCTACCTAATACTTTAACACACCTATTGAAGTAACCAAATTTTCTAAAATATCAAACAGTTAAAAGTTAAAGTAAGAAGTTTTAGCTATTTTCAAAAATCATCTACGTACACGAACTTTGACACCACTTATCTCAAAATTTTACCATGACACTAAGCGTACAAATTACGGGGAAGACATCTTCATTTAATCAGCTATGCAACGAGGTACAAAAGTTTCATAAATGTTTAAAGGTACCGATGAAACAGTCGATAATGTTGGCAAAGGTCGAATTTGCAAATTGTTAAAATATTTTAAAATGATGTGATGATCGAATTAATTAACTGGTTTATGTTATCCGTTTACCTCCGCTCCGATCAACCTCAAGATCAGTTATTCATTTGTCATTATGTACGAGATTACCATTCTATTCATTATAATAGGGGTTAAAGTATGAAATTGCCGTTTTATTGTAATAGGTACTTCGAATTGACATAGAACCTTCATGGTTAGAGATATTTGACTGAAACTTTTATCACTTTTACCTACCTATGAAGTCGTCTTTAAAAAAATGTGCAACATTCGATTATCGACTTTCAGTTGTTTTTCTTATTCAGCTTACACAAGAAAGATGGATACTTCGAAAATTCGAGTTATTTTTGAACACGAGTTCCGACGCGGAACTAACGCGGCAGAAACAGCTCGCAATATTAATATTGCGTTTGGAGAGGGGACTGCTAATGAACGCACCGTGCGATTTTGGTTTAAACTCTTTCGTGATGGAAACTTTGATTTGAAGAACGAACCACGTGGAAGACCGCCCACACAGGTGAATAACAATGAATTGAAAGAGATGGTGAAAGCCGATCCGAGCCAAACTACCCAGGAATTAGCGGCATGGTTTACCGTTACCTTAACAACAATATTGACTCATTTGCGTCAAATCAATAAAATAAAAAAATATGCCTCATGATTTGACTGATCTGCAGAAAGAAACGCGTGTTGAAACTTGTGTTGCCTTGTTGAATCGATACAGAAATGAAGGAATATTGGATCGAATTGTGACATGTGATGAAAAGTGGATTCTTTACGATAACCGTAAGCGAAAAATACTATGGCTGACCCCAGGTCAAACGCCGCAACAGTGTCCTAAAGCAAAGCTTAGCAATAAAAAGGTAATGGTAACTGTTTGGTGGTCTCAGCATGGTGTTATTCACTATAGCTTTCTCCGATCTGGTCAAGCAATAACGGCAGATGTCTACTGTGCCGAATTCCAAACAATGATAGCAAAACTAGCAGTGAAACAGCCCCGACTCAGGAATCGATCTTCACCATTATTGCTCAATGATAACGCGAGACCTCATACAGCACGAGAAACCGTTTTAACTCTACAGGAACTGCAATTAGAAACCATTCGTCACCCTCCGTATTCGCCAGACCTTGCTCCAACGGACTACCATTTTTTTCGTGATTTGGACAATTTTCTACGTGATAAAAAGTTTTCTTCTCAGGAGGCAGTACAAAATACTTTCACACAGCTTGTCGAATCTAGATCACGAGAGTTTTATCGCAAAGGCATAAATGACCTTACTATTAGATGGCAGCAATGTATAGATAATAATGGTAATTATTTTGATTAAATAAATATGTAAAATTAAAAAAAAAACGAATTTCAATTATTCAGTACAAATCGGCAATTTCATACTTTAACCCGCTTTTTTTTTTTGGGTGGGAAATCATCAAATGACTCCTCCCGGTCTGGGCGGACCAGAAGGGTGTGTCAGACTTTTACTGACTAAAACCCACCCGTGTTCCTTCAGTTGCCTGTGCCAGGGGCCACGGTATCTCTTTCGAACAACCCGCAGCCCCGGCGGCATCGGCCCTAGCAGACCCCGTCAGTTCGTGCTGACAGCTCTTTGAGGCGCGCGTGGAACACAACGCGCCGTCGACCCGGGCATGGTCCTTACCGGGCGGCGAGCTGCCCATAGCTCGTCGCCCGCAGGCCCGCGCCTACGGTGGCCGGGAGTCGGCTGTTGACTCCCGTCCAGGGCGTCTCCTGCGGCGACTAGGCGCGCGAAGGTGCAGCGATTGCCTCTCCCTCACGCGCTCCGCCTCCTCCTTCGCGAGCATTACTGCTTCGCAGAGGAGGTGACGGCCTCCCATTCACTCTCGCTCCGTACCATAGCCTGTATGAGGGCCGGACGCGAGAGGTCGCCGCCGCCGATCGCCGCCACGAGGACACGGCGGGGCCCCGCCCAAGCCGGGCAGACCTCCACCGTATGCTCCACTGTGTCCTCCGGGCGATCCCCACAGTGGTGACACCTGGCGTTTCCTCCCGCTTTATCCTGAACAGGAACCTCCTGAAACAACCGTGTCCGGTGAGGACCTGCGTCAGGCGGAAGGTGAGGGCGCCGTGGCGGCTCTCTAACCACTCCTCAAAGAGGGGACTTATCGCCGCAATTGTGGCGTGCCCAGCGCTGGGTTGCGACAATCGCACTCTCCATGCCGCTATGAGATCCCGCCGGAGCTCTGTCCGCTGTGCCGTGATTTCTCGCGGCAGCGGAGCAACGCCCCGGCGTTTTGCCTCCTCTCGCCACTCCCATAAGTGGGCGAGGACTTTGGCCTCCAGATCCCATGGCGGCAATCCGGCAAGGAGGCTCGCCGCCTCAGCGGAGACCGTGCGGTATCCTCGGATGAGCCGGACAGCCATGACACTTTGGGACGCGATCAACCGGCGGGCTGGTCGCCGCCTCAAGGATCGTGCCCATACCGGTGCCCCGTAAAGGGCCATGGACCGCACGACCCCCGCATAGAGCCTCCGGCAGGAGGCGTTTGGTCCCCCTAGATTGGGAAGGAGCCGCCTCAAGGCAGCCCCGGCCCACTCCAGTCTGGGAGCCAAACGCCGCAAGTGCTCCACGAAATTCCACCGGCTGTCGAGGACGAGTCCCAGGTACTTCATCGTCAGCTCGACGCCGATGTGAACCCCTCCCATACTTTAACCCCTAATATTAGTAGATTACCAAACTTGTCAAAATCGACAATTATGAAATCAATTTTAGACCATTCTGACACTATTGTAATAGCAGACTTGAGGCCCTGGACGGAATACGTCGAATTAACAGTTACGCTGTATAAGTTCATGCTTTTACAATTATTTAGTTTTTGATTTTTAAGTGTATTGTAAGATTTGTATCCTGGAATTTATTATTATGATTTTTTTAATCTGTAAATAAGTACTTTGAGATTGTTTACACATTAAGTACTTTTTGTTGTTTAAATTACTTTGTGTTAGTAGGTAGTATTAGTTGAAATAATAGTTGCATTATTATAGTTAGTGAGAATGCCTCGAAAAAAAAACTAAAATGTATAATTGAACGCGAATGATTTGTTTGAACGCGCTAATGTTATAGGCAAGCCGAATTTAAAAAAAAATGCGTTTGTTAGCCTTGTTCTTGAGGAAGCTTGTAGGTTATTTAACATCACGCTACAACCATTAGGAGCCGAGCACAAAAAAAAGTAAAAAAGAACGCCAAGCGAAAACGAAGTGGGGGCCGACGGAGTCTTATCAAAAATTGGCTGTTATTTTAGTATATTCTGTATCCTACGACTTCCACGCGAACGAAGTCGCGGGCAGAAGGTATAATATAATAAGTTTATGATGAGAATTGTTCATTGAGTTAAATATTATTCCTATCACTAAAGTTGTCAAAAAATAAAAGGCCCGATTTGACATTTGAGAATATTATTATTATTAAGACATATATAAGCCCTATGACCGATACCTGGAGCAGCCCCAGCGTCTCCGTTTCTGATCTACGTTCGGATGTTAGGGTTTATGATTATTTCCAGACAGTAGGTAATGTTAAAGTTAATGCATGCGACCTATAATAAGCGCATCGATTAATGTGGTAGATGCCTTGCAGCTTTACCATGAACACATGGGCCACCAGGATAAAAGGCATGTGAAAGATCTTATAGAACGAGAGTTGAATATAAAAACAAAGGATAATGGCATATTGTGCGAAGGATGTATTTTCGGAAAAACTCACAGACAGAAGTTTGGTAGTAGGGAAAAAGCTAAAATGCCTGGAGAACGCATACATTCGGATGTTTGCGGTCCTTTCCCGTTTTCATTCTCGAAGTTCCGGTATTTCATCCTTTTATTGATGAACTCGTTTTCGCTACGTCTACTTCATGAAGACAAAATCTGAAGTACCTGAAAAACTGACGCAAATGCTGGCAGTAGCTAGAGTAGCAGGCCACACAATCAAAGAATTCCTTAGTGATAACGGTGGAGAGTTCGGAAAGAATTATCGAAATACGGAATACACCAAAGACTAATAATGCCGTATACGCCTGAAGAGAATAAGTGTAGCGAGAAAACCGTACGATCGTAGAGCCAGCTAGAACTATGAAGCATGCACATGAAGAGTGGCCTCAACAATTGTGGGCGGAGTTGGTACAGACAGCTGTTTATGTTTTAAACAGAACGGGACCAACTTCCGTGGAACACAAGACTCCGTTCGAGCTTTGGTTTAGGAATAAACCACGGATAAAGCACCTGAGAATGGGTGGTGGCTGAATGGCTCGGTTTGGTATGGACATGTTCAAAAAATGCATAAGAAAGCTACGAGATGCGTACTGGTTGGATACGATAATGATGACGGTTATAGACTATGGAACAAGGAATCCAATTACATAGTCAGGTCGAGAGATATAATTTTTGATGAAAAGCCATTGGAAACGAAATTCCAAGAGCAAGATGAGAAAATCACAGCAGTGGAAATTCCTTTTCAGGTACGAAGGGAGTCTGACGAAGTAGTGACACGCGCTACGATCAATAATCAAGTCGTAACGATCGATAACAAAATGAATAGTCAATTGGATACTTATACACCTGTTACCGAAGAAGACAATTTCGATGATGCTGTATCGACTCATGAAGAATCAATTGAACCAAGGGGAGAAAACGATGTTGATAATGATGATCTGGAGCAGATGGTTGGAAATGATGATGTTAATGAAGATGAAGATAATCTTGAAGAAAATCGTTTATTGACCGCTGTCTTATAAAGTACTATATTCCAGATTACGTAAAAGCAAAGACATTAAATTATTTACTTATTTTAAATCTATTTGCGTAAAAGTTAACTTTAAAGTGCGTAATAAAATAAATATATAAACCATGCTATGGCAGCTAGGAACATTACATTAATTTCGGTTTTTTATTGAGCAAAGCGCCATCTCTGTCCCAGATAGCCAAATTCAAAATACTGTGTTGCAATATTAAAATATATAATCATGAGGCCGGGAAATTGTGTGCCACACAAACACAGACATGAAATAATTAACTCAAAATATTGGTCAATAATGACAAAAAATAAAAATTAAGCATATATATTATCAAGTATTAAGGATTTGTTAAACGGTTCTGGAAGGTATTTTTTCTTTATTTAACTAATGGGAATTCATTATCGTTGCAATGGTAACATTCTAATTGCGATTGTCTGTTCGCGCGCGAGTGCCGGTTTCACCGTTTTTCGTGCGGATTTTACATTTGCAATTAAATTCTGGTTGTTTCGCAAGTGCATCTGCTAACCACGTTGAGTTGAACCTCCGTTCCTCCATGTCGCCGTGCCGCGTTACAATCATCCTCTGTTTCGTAAGTCCACGTTGAGTTGAGCCTCCTCCTCCGTGTCGGTATTTCGAAATAAACTTGGAAGTTTTTGTTTTGTGAACTATTGAGCATAGGCACTGTTTATCAGTTTGGACCCTTAGTTGCGAATAGTGAACTGAACATTGAGTGCACTTCTATCATGTCACAAAACTCTTGTTGTGTACCTGGAGATTTAGTGACTAAGAAAGAGGGTATGTACTTTTTATTTAGTGTTGGCAATAAACCTATGATTTAGCATAGGTAGTACGCAAAATAGGCGCATTGTCGTGGAGTGGCGGACACCAGCCCGTATTACCTATTACCTATGCTAAATCATGAGTCTTGCATGCATAATAGTACATAATTAGGTATTAAAACCGTCATGTGACCCTATTATCACACTCGGCTTCGCCTCATGTGATAACCCCACATTCGTGTTTTACCACCCTTTATTACACAACAGTGAGACACAGAACAGTTGCATAAAACTATTTTAGATTTTCTGACAATTTTTTTCTGTTTACTCAGGCCATTTTTTTTTTCAGGTCTTTATGTACCTATAACAAAACATAGAGAATATAAATCTCTTTTAAAGCAGCTGGAGAAATCAGAAAGCGCTAAGGTGGCTTTTAAGAAAAAATATAATCTTGCAAAGAAGATGACAAGAACCTCAGCATTCAACATGATGTCATCGGAAATGTCAGCTACTGCAAAGATGTTCTGCCAAATGCAAGTCTCTCAGAGTGGCAAGAAAAAACCTGGTAGAAGATTCACACTGGATCAAAAAATTTTGGCTTTATCGTTGTAAATATAAGCCATCGCTTAAGGCTTATTTGATTTGTCGACAATGGAGAACAAACTGAAAGAGAATTTTGTGATCACGTCCTAGTTTTTATGATCAGAGGCATAGTTAAAAAATTCAAGCAGCCGATAGCATATTATTATTGCCATGGAAGCACTAAGACTATTGAGCTCAAAGCTCAAATAAAAAATATTATTTTAAAAGTGCAAGAAACTGGGTTAAAAGTTGTTGCAACCATTTGTGACCAAGGCACTTCCATTAACTTATTATTGAAGGAGACACGAGAAAAGTTTATAAGAAAAGGTAAAGAATACCGGGAAGGATTTTACAAGGTGGGGAAAGACATAATTTTCCCCCTATATGATCCACCTCACCTCATCAAAGGGATAAGAAATAACCTATTAACAAAAAATTTAAAATACACCATGAAAGAAAAAGAATGCATGGCTAAATGGTCCCACACTGTGGCCTTGTATAATAGGTGCCCATCATACAGAGGTGTCAAGCTAGTGCCGAGACTGACTGCTCTTCATGTATTACCCAATTTAATCACAAAGATGAGGGTGAAACACTGTACACAAGTGTTTAGTCAGTCAGTTGGAGTGGGGCTTGGGTGTTTAGCAGGTATGCAAACATTTTCTACATTATAAATGTTTTTAAATAATTGATACACATGCACTTCCCCATAATTTACTCTCTTTTGTACATGTTCAGTACTAAAATCTTATCTCTTGCCTTGTCATATTTAATTATTATAGTATTATTTGAGTAGACATTCTGGCCATCCCCTCATCATGACTGTTATCATGAAAACTGTGAGATAAACAACTGCTCTAGTCTGGATTATAATATAAATACAATCATAGTCAGAAAAGAGGTAAAAACCCGCAATAGGTCTTACTCTCTACTGTGAAGAGCTTATTACTATAGGACCAACCCCGAAATGTCAAAAAATAACAGCTGATTCATACAAAATAATCAGCTGTTTGTACTATTATGCACCTCATATGTTCATGAAAGTATCTATTTTCATTGCAGATATGGGAGTTCTGGAAAAAGACAGTCATGAGACAGCGGACCTCCTAATGTTCTTCGACGACCTATTTGACAGCGTCAATGGCAGTTTTAGTGAAGTTAGCCAAGGGAAAAAGTATCGTGCTGCAGTTACCCCAACTTCACCACATCACATTTTGTAGAATTATAGTGTCCCTATTCTCAAAACAATGAAATTTGTAAATGGTAACAATCAAGGAGTAGTGCCTTCTTTGTCCAGTTGGATTAAAACTATAGGTTTTAAAAAGATTGTACATCTTTTAAATTCAAAGGGGATCAATTCCTTATTGCTGCGTAATTTCAACCAGGATCCATTGGAGAACTTTTTTGAAGCAATTCGAGCTCATGGCCATGGCAATATAATGCCTACGTCGTCTGCATTTGAAGGTGCCTTTAAGACACCTCTAATAAACAATATGACATTTTCACATTCAGTTGGATCAAACTGTGAAAAAGATGAAAGTGTTTGTCTCCAGTCGCTAAAATCTTTTTTAACGAATCCTGGAGACAACTACACAACAACTGAATGTGAAAATGAAATAGACTGTGCTCATATGTGTATAGACCTTTTAAATACAGATGCATTATTAACAAGTAAAACTCCAGTGGATATGGAAAAAAGCGCAGCAATTGGTTATTGCAGTGGCTGTATAGCACAACTGGCAAAAAAAAATGTGTACAAAAACTGTGCCACTTGCAGTCATGATTTAGAAGAAAATATTTTAAATTTTCATAAATATATAAAAATGAAAGATTATGAAAATAAAAAGTGGTTGTGCTATCCTACTAGGGCGCTGTTTAATTTCATTGCCCAAGTAGAACACATTTGTATAGATATATTAAAAGAATGCTGCAATAAAAATAATATTTGCAGAGATATTCAATTAATTATTACTATAAATTTAAATATAAAGTTTCTGAGCTGTGAAATGCATAAAAACAAATCAACCAAGTTTTTTATCAATAATTGGTGCAAAGAGACCATCAGTGTCCTTACTGGAAAAACAACCTTTTGGGATAAAAATGACCCCATGAAGGAAAAAGCTCATGGCATTACTCCAAAAATAAAGGGAGGAAGCAAATAAGACTAAATAATACGATAATAGTAAATGTATAATCAAACCTACATAAGATTAAAGAAAGAATAAACTGTTTTTTATCTTTAATTCCGAGTTATTTTTCATTTACATAAACCTTTTGTGTACCCATTCTTATGTGCCGGTAAAAATCTGAATTTTGTACATTGTCGTATAAATTATTGTTTACTACTTGTGTTTTTATAATAATTATGTAATGATTCTTAACATAATCGTTTTAGCATTAATACTAAACAATAATTTATACAACAAAGTAAAAATGTAACTCGAATTTACTATAGCTATAACTGTATGTACCTATCTATATCCATATCTATAGGTAATAGTTTTGGTTAGCTGACAACTAGATGGCGACTTGTGCTGTCAACAGAAAAAGAAGAGAGCTTCCTGTCTATACCCTATATTATATTGTAGTCTGTGATATAAACTGCCTAATCTTATTTAATTATCTTATTTATGACTTCTTACAGACATTATAATACCGTACTTGTATCAGTTTTGGCAGTTTACCTCCATTATATATTCGGCGGATGTATTTAGCAATTAAGTTCTGTTCTTAAGTTAAATCCTGGGTCAATGACATCACTGGTAGGTTGCTGTATGAACTTGGTGCACTTTCAACAAATGGATATAAATAAAAAAATCCTTTATTAATGACTACCTTTAAATTAAAAAGGAAAATTATATTCTACTTGCCCTTTAGACATGTATAAGTTAAATATTTGGAGTAGTTTTATTCCAACTAATAATGTTATTAGAACTGATTTAAAAAGTGTTTTAAAAGCTAAAAGGTGTTATGAAATTAATTTGTTAAGAAATGATACTTTATCAGACTTAAATGAAAAATATGGCCAATGGTATAAATGGCAGCCTACTATGATCCATCTACTAAAGGAAGTGAGTGTTTTAAAATTGTTTCCCCGGTATCTATTACGACGGCAGAAATATTAGCAATTTCAGAAGCGTTATCCTACGTTAAAACGTTATCTAACACTACAAATGTAGTAATATTTACCGACAGCAAAAGTGCTCTTCAGCATATGCCACGATGCGCCTCTGGACACAGAGGTGTATCGATTGCCTCCTACTCACTTCTTTTAGATAACATCAACATAGTATTGCAGTGGATCCAGTCTTCGAGAATGAAAACGGGAAAGGACCGCAAACATCCGAATGTATGCGTTCTCCAGGCATTTTAGCTTTTTCCCTACTACCAAACTTCTGTCTGTGAGTTTTTCCCAAAATACATCCTTCGCACAATATGCCATTATCCTTTGTCTTTATATTCAATTCTCGTTCTATAAGATCTTTCACATGCCTTTTATCCTGGTGGCCCATGTGTTCATGGTAAAGCTGCAAGGCATCTACCACATTAATCGATGCACTTATTATATCGTCGCATGCATTACTTTAACATTACCTGTCTGGAAATAATCATAAACCCTAACATCCGAACGTAGATCAGAAACGGAGACGCTGGGGCTACTCCAGGTAACTGTCATAGGGCCTATATGTCTTAATAATAGACTGAAGATGCTTGGTCATTTCTGTAGGTATAAGGTACCTACAGAAACGACAAAACGTCTTCAGTCTGAGGCCTTATTTTGTACCTACCTATTAATGCCATCATGATTTCCTTTTTGGTTATTTATAAATCTCCGTCATTTTCTGACTCCATCTCTTTCTCGCACTCGAAAAATGAGGATATTATTTTGGTAATTCATATTAGGTACGGTCAACCTTGCGAGCCAAGTCAAGATACTTTATTTGTTTATCTTTCTCGACTTTCCCGTTATGCGGGAACGTTATGTCAGATCTGTATTAAGTCAGAGATATTTCTGTAACCTCTGTACTCTGTAGGTATGTCTAGCTGTGGGCTGTAACTGGGTGATGGTGTGTTTATTTATTGAATGCTGGCAATAAGTAAGGAATGGATTGAAATGAAACTAATAACCACATTGCTGATGACCCTTTATTGAAGAAGGAATAGAATACAGTTATAGAAAAAACCAACGCTATGTCGATCTCCACATTATACATTGTGTATCGAAACAAACTACAGAAAATATTGCTGTTAGCACAGTTTGAAGACCATGACGTGGCGTGACGACATAGAGGGTGCCTCGCGATCCTGGCTAGCATCTTGACTGGCTGGAAGGTTGCCAACGTTCGGGTCATTCAGCACAGCTTATCAACTAAGTTTGTTCATATCTGCATTTTGGCCACCATGTAATGATATACGGAGGTGTTCTTCTCTGGTTCCTCCGCATCTGAAGATTGAAAAGGGGTACAAGTTAATATTTGGAACTATTCAGTAACATTTTGTAGGTTGGTTCTTGCTAGAGGAGATCTAGAGGTGGTATTATTTTTTTCATTTGTAAAATAGTACAGCAGTCTGTAAAGTAGGCCTGGTTCAAGTGACAAGACATGAAGTAGACATGGCTCTTTCAGAATTACAGAAGAATGAAACCGCAAAGGTTAAAAAAAAATGTTTACCAGAAGGTAGATACCTATTTATAACAGCTAGGTACTCTAACAATTAAAACCCACTCAGACCAATCAATCAATACTCCCGGCGGCGCGCCCCCTCCCTCCCGCGCTGCATACTCCTCCCCCGCATGGCGCAACACTCCCCCCCCGCGCCGTCATTTTAAATCACAGTTAATAATAATTTACATGAAATTCGACAGCAGATCTCCTAATGCTATTTATCCATACTTGCACTGAGGCCACTAACACGTTTCTTGAGAGTCTCGAATACAAAGACACCACACACAACGACTCCACAATAGATTGCTTGAGATGATTTTCCTCCTATATCGAATGAAGACAGAACGAAGGATACCATGTGGCGTCATACAAAAATAGAGCACAGCCTAAACTAATATAATGTAAAAAAAAGACAAACTCAAGTAAAAAGAAACTAACGTCGTTAAATAATGTGGAACTAACCTTCTTCTCCAGCTTCCTCGTCCATCTTAGCTCCCATGGTGTGCCCCCTGCTCGGATGTGTCACGTCTCTCCTCTGAGAAGTGTCCCGTCTGTAAGGCGCAGTGCCGGGGCGCGGTACTGCGACACAGCCTGCGGTTTCCGATCAATGCAGATCGTCACAGTGCGCAAGTGCAATTCAGGAGGCTGAGTAGCGATTATACGGCTCTAAATTCGGTCAAGAAGATCTCAGCACGGCAAGCCTCTAGTGCTCGGACTTCAAATGAACATGTCAAAGACCAAGTTGATTATTATTATTATATTTTAACATATCTCGGGAAGTCGGGACCACGAGGTCCCGGTCCTTTGGAAGGCGTACGAGGGGCCGAAGATTTCATTGAAATGTGGCACCAACCCGACGATTATCCCTGTATGCACTATGCAAGTGCACCCAAGGATAACCCCCGGTTAATGTAGGACTATTGCAGGATATGGAAAAATACAAATTTGGACTATGGGTTTGGGTGACTAAAGTGGACTGGTTACCAATAACTATGGAAGAACTATGGCCCCTGCCTGATCAATGTTTTATATATACACGGATAAAATGGCAGGGGGTGACTTGCACACTCTATAATGGGCCCCCGGAAACTGTCGCTAGCACATAGTGACGTAGCAACAAGGGGCAACATGTCCTGAGGTGCTTATGAAGAGTGGAGAGGTATTCCACGGCTTTCAGAACAATCCCAGAGCCCGGAAGATGGTCAAGATCCCTACGAGCACTTACTGGAATACTTCCTTCCCCCGAGCAAGTTTGCTCTTGCGAGTCTCCACTCAAGCCGGCCAGTAAGATATTTTAGTCTTCCCCCCGAACTCTACTCAGAGCCCATTTCGGAATGGAGGGTCTAGACGTCACAAGATTCAGAGCCCTTTCCGACTGGACTTCAGCTCGGAAGGAACTGGGAAGGCTGGAAGATGAAGCGAAAAAGAAAAGAGAAAAAATAAAAGAGCTAGAGAAAAACTTCCCTTTCCTGGGGAACGTCAAAGGGATGGTCTCGGGAAAGGGGAGAAAAAAAAAAAACAACTTCCGACCCCAAGAAGAGTAAGGAAAAGGGGGCGGTTCCTTCCACGCCAAGAAGAGGAAAGTCGATGAGTCGCCAATCTCCGAAAAAGGAGGTAAGGGAGCAACCGGAAAAACCGGGATGGGACCTCCAGCCCCGAGGAGGAGAAGGCTATCAACGGAATCAATCGAAGGAGACAGATTTGTGAAGGAGCTTTCCCGCCAAATTCGGGATCCCAGCTTTAGGAAACAACTTGAAAGGCTGATATCCGACGAGGAGACAGGGATAGGGCGGCGCGGGACTTCTCCATGGAGAGTGCGGCGGGTTCAGAGGCGCCGACAAATTGAAAATTGATTCTGACAATAAATTTCTTTAAACCTATTCTCGTCTTTCAATCCTTTTCCTACAGGTAGCCAGGAAAAATTTCGTTTTTTCCAAACCTTGCTGACGAGGCTCTGTGGCGAGGGCCGAAAGGAAGGGGTTCCCCGGGACTCCCTCCCGATCTTCCCGATCCCGGATCGGGGAGGACCCCCGGGGTTCTTTCATCTTTTCTTTTAAAAGAAAGAAAAGATGAAAAGTAAAGGCAAGAATGAGGTGGGAGCTCTGTTCCTCGTCATTGTTCACTCTAGCCGGCCAATAAAGGCAAGCCAGAGGTGAGGAACAAGATTTCTCCCGGGAGATAGGGTCCGTGGGGTCGCTACTTCCCAACAGCTCGCCACATGTTGCCCTGCGGGTTTCTGTATCTCTCTTAGTTTATTATTGACAGCGTGCATTACAGGATCATCGTGGCGGGTGGGGAGATTGAATATTATGTCGATGAGCATCTATAACTTGACCAAATAGTCTATTTCCAGGCAAGATCAAACAAAGAAGTTGAAGAGCTATTTAATCTTCCTCTTGATCTTCCTCTATCCCTCAAGAGAAGACTCATCGACATGTGTATTCTTCCCATCCTCACGTATGGTCATCTTTGGACTGAGTGCTGATTATCAGTCCCCCTTTTCCTATGTTGCGTGCGCCTCGTACTTTTAGCTTCATTTCTCTACGGCATATGATTGTTTGGACCATGTTTTTAGTTTCGTCACAGGTCTTTAAGTTCAGCGATAAATCTCCTCGGAGCTAAATTTATAAGGACGAACAAAGCCTTTGGACCCCTTCTTCACCATATCCGCAAAAGAGCCTGAGAGTGCAGTAGCCGCACCGTGCTTCATACAGGACTCCTGAATCGTCCTGTTCATCTCCGTTAGACAGTCCGATAAGTCTCGAGCTTCGGTCATGGTTTTGAGGGAGGTATGTATAGTTTTTTGCTTAAGCGACTAGTATTGAACAGCCATTTGCAAAACTCCATGTCCAACTTTTCGGCTTTTGCTTATTGTTAGCTTCTGCTCAGCCTTTATCGTTTCGTCAGAAGCAATAGCACAGACCTCATTCAGGCACTGCTCAATAGATGCCATCCAGTTCTAAATCTCCGGAGTGGACACTACTTGAACTATCTCATCTTGGTCCTGTCTTGGTTCTCGGGGCGGTGTCAGTGCCTGGGTCGGTGTCGGTGGAGGGCTGCGTCGCATCAGCGCACTCGGTACTTATGCCATCTCGGCGGGTAAAAATGTATGGTTCCAGCTCATGGATGAGGTCTCGACACACACTTTTATTTAGCCTATATAAGCCAACAATCCATGTCCATGTTCTGGAGAGCTACACTTATTCGTTCAAGTTTTTTGTATTTTATTTGTAAAGTTTCAGCTTATTAGGGGTCAATTCTACTGACTTACTTAAATCCTTTTAGTGTTTGGCACCTGCAAATTTATAATGGATTCATTAGTTAAACATTGTGATGGCATAGAGACTCGCTTTTTAAGCACAAAGTTGTGGGTTCAAAATCATATCATCATCATCTGACATCCACTGCTGGACATAGTCCATCTCCAAAGAAGGTGGGATATGCCATAATCGACACTAGGAGCCACTATAATGCTGCTGCCCATCCTCTGGTGAATCACTCACTTGTTAGGACACCTACGGGAAGAGTCAGTGGAGTTATTCTGTGTCCGGCACCGCACGGTTCAAACATATCAAGATCAATTCTATCACCAATGCAATTCTTACGTTAGTTCATCTGTGGATAACATTACAGTGTAACGAAGTTGGCTAGGAAATACATTGTTACTGTAAAATTCTATAAGACGGAAAACATGAACAAATGTTTCACAGATTTTACTTTTGCATGCTTAAATGTTAGTGAAAATCAAAGTGACCTCTGCGCTGCCACCTACGACGCCTGTGGAAGTGGCGAGGTTTTAGACCAACAAGATCTGAAATACAGTTGTGCCAGCGACACAAAGCGGAAGACTACAAACCTGTAGACTATCAGTAGTTGGTTCACATATTATGGTTGGCAGCTGAATAGGTTCTGGAGATTGCATGTCACTGGACCTGAAAATTACAATAAGAAGAATTTTATATTGTTGGAATGTAGGTGAACAAAGATGAATTTTCTAAGATCCGTTTCTCATCTAATTATGATTGATAATTTTATTGCTACCATGTTAAAGTATAAAGTTTACGTTACGTTTTTTTTAAATTTAATATAAATAAGAAGTTAAAACACAATTAGTCATATTAGTCTCGATACATTATTAAAATATTCCAAATTATAAATACATACAAATTCAATTCCAAGTCATATTAGTCATAAATTTAAAAAAAAAAATAATAATGTTTATGTATCTCCACAAATTACATTCTTAAACATCTTAAGTTGACATTGACATAATTCATTATGATACTTATTTTTCCTTTCTTGTCATTGGAATACAATATTTTTGTCACACAAGTAATCTTTGACATCATAATAACATTTATCTATTAATAATGAATGTAGTTTCTTTTTAAACTGGAGGATTGGTAATTGTTTAATGTCATCAGGCAATTTATTATAGATTAATGATGTCATGCATAAAATACTTTTATTTAATAGTGCCGTTTTACCATAAGGTATTTGTACCTCTAACCTTTTTTTAACCCTTAATTTTCGATGGTAGCTTTTGACTGCAGTCTTATAGTAGCTTAGATTTGATTTCAAAAAATATTTGATTCGTAAATGTATAGGGAAGGCAATGTGAGAATTTTTAGATTTTTAAAGTAAGGATGACAGCTAATTGTACTATTTATTTGGCACATTGCTCTAATGCACTTCTTTTGAGCTTTAAATATAAATTCCTTGTCTACCGAATTACCCCAAAATATAATGCCGTATCTCAGTAATGGTGCCACCAGTCCGTGATAGGCCGTTAAAATCGCGTCTTTGTTAACTATTTTGGAGAGCTTGTAAAGAGCGAATGAGTATTTGTTGATTCTTTTGCAGAGATTGTCTATATGGGTTGGCCATGAAAGTCTGTAATCAATATTTATTCCTAGAAATGTTGTATTTGTTACAGATTCTACTGTCTGCCCGTTATAATTTACATTGATACTTTTCGGTTGAGTTCTTTGGTGGAAGTGCATTATATTTATTTGTTTTATCTAAATTTATTTTCAGATTGTTATTAATTAACCATTTAATTATAGTTCTTAAAGTATCATTAATTTCATTTTCATAGTCATTTTGACTGTCACATTTTATTACTACAGTGCTGTCATCTGCAAAAAGTATCATGGGATGCTTTATGTGTCTAGGGAGATCGATAATGTAAATTACAAAAAGCAAGGGACCCAAGACACTACCTTGTGGAACTCCCAGTTTTATGGTTCTAGTTTGGGATCTATATGTCTTCTCATCCCGCGTTTTAAGGCATATTCTAGATATTTCTGTTAACTGCTTTCTATCACATAGATATGAGTGAATCAGGTCTAGTGCCTTTCCCCTTATGCCATATGAATCTAATTTTTGAAGCAGTATGTTATGGTCAACACTGTCAAAGGCTTTACTCATATCCATGAAAATAGCACATATTGGATTTCTTTTGTCCATATGAGTCAAAACAATGTTAGTAAGTTCATATATTGCAGCGTTAATGGACTTACCCTTGCGAAATCCTTTTTGTTCGCTAGCCAAGATATTATATTTTTCTAAAAAATTGTAAAGACGACTGTGAATGGTTTTTTCGAATATCTTTGAGAATATGGGTATCAAAGCTATAGGTCTATAATTACCCATATTGCTTTTGTCATCGTTTTTGTGGAGTGGAATAAAAACCGATGTTTTTAGTTTTTCTGGGTAAGTTCCAGTAGAAATGCATAAATTTATTAAATAACTTAGATGAGCTGCAATTGATTGCGACACTTGTTTTATTACTTTAGTACCGACGCCATCGTAACCCTCACTCGATGTATTTTTAAGTTGCTTGATTTCTCTGTCCACTTCTATTGGGGTTGTGGGGGTAAGGAAAATTGAGTTTAGGTTAGTGTACATGTTTTGATTCAAAAGTGCTTTATTATTATAATTGTTTGTACGAATCGATTTTGCAGCTTGGTCAATAAAATAGTAATTAAAATTATTCGCAATCGACGTTGGATCTGTAATGCTTACATTATCTTTTAATATTTCACTAATTGGTTCCCTGGGAAATTTACATTTAGAGTTATTTATAAGTGACCAAGTGGCTTTCGATTTATTTTGAGCTGTGTTGATGCGATGGTTATTTTGTGCCTTCTGCGTAAGACAAATTATTTTTTTTAATTTCGTAGTGTATTGCTTGAATTTATGTTTGTTTTTTTCCGTCCGGTGTGTTCTATATTGCCATAGTAATTTTCTTTTCATTTTGCTACAAATTTTGATACCTTTTGAAACCCATTTAGTTTTTTTGTATAGCGAATTCGTTATTAATTTGTAAGGAAAACACAAGTTATAGAAACACAAGAAAAGCTCCAAGAAACGATTGTAGGCTTCGTTTGAATCATTTGTCAGGTAAATGTCAGAGAATGTCAAGTTATTCATACAAGTTTTAAATTTTATCAAATTTTCCTCACTATAATCACGTACTTTAATACGCCTAGATTTTAATACACAGGATTTTTTGACTGGAAAATGCAATAATTGGGCAGTATGATCTGATAATCCTAATTCAATTATTTGGTTTTTGCATTTATGAATGTTGTGAGCAAAGTTGTCGATGCAAGTGCTACTGATGAGTCTAGTGGGAACCTTAATTTCTAGTATAAGTTATGACTTTCTAGAATTTGTTCAAAATCTAAAGTTTGTCGGTTTCTTTTTAAAGTATTGATATTGAAATCCCCGTATACAACAACTTTCTTACTAGTGTTATCAAATATTTGATGCAGTAACTTTTCTAAATTATTAAAAAATATAGACATACATGAGTTGGGTACTCTGTACACACAAACTATTATTAACTTATGTTCAGTTAGTTCTATTGCACTATATTCTATGATACCTTTACTTGAGAATGTATTATTAAGTACAGCGTATGGGTGTCCTAATCTGGTTAATATACAGGCACCTCCCCTATTTACGTCTCTTGAAAAACTTGCTGCCAAGCGAAATTTGGGTAAATTAATTGTAGCCTCTTGTTCTGGTGTCATAAAATGTTCAGTTATACATATTACATCGATGGGTATATTCTTTAGTTCCAATTCTTCTAAATGTACTGTGAGAATGTCAGCTTTGGTTAGCAGACCAGCAATGTTCTGGTGTAAAATGTGTATATTATTATAGAAGAAAAAACTGTGAGTTTTGCTTATTTTCGTTAGTATCTACGGAAGGAAATAACCTTAAGTCAATTTTGATCCTCTCCATAATATTTTTAAATATGAAACTTATTCCAGATTTATTAAGTTTTCCTGATCTATCTGAAAACATATCAAATCTAAATTCTAGGTCATTATTTGAGTCAAAAAAGTATGCGTATTTATGATATTCTAGGTCCATGTAAAGTAGGTTAGTAAATAAATCAACTTTATAGTTAAATATAGGGGATCCCCGTACGTACGTAGGTGTGCATATTATGATATTTGTGTGGGTCATTTGTCTCAAGCTTTCATTAATTACTTTCACGAGTTCAATATAGTTATTGTCAGTTTTAATATCTGTCTCGCCTAATAAAATTATACAGTAGTCATTTATAGTGAATTCTTCCAATTTTGTTTTAATATTAGTTAACAGATGTCTTATTTTTGAGTTAGGCATTAAATAGCTACAACACTTAAAGTCATAAGAAAAATAATCTTCAATCGCTTGTAATATGCCTCTATGTGTACTATTACTCAATACGCACAGTTTTCTTTGCTTGGTATCATCGTGAACTCTTGGCCTCGTAGTGTTCTTCTTTTTCGGTGTCAAGTTATTTGTTTGGTTTAAGTTTTTATTTAGATTCGGTTTAGGTTGACTAGTTTGGGTGGTGTTTGAATTGTTGACAGAAGTACGAGTATCTTTATTCAGTATTTTCACGTCGTCAGTCTCGAAGGGTTTGAGCGGAGGCATCGAGGGTTTGTTGCTCAGTGGAGTTAAGACAGGATTCCAATGCTTGATTTTCAGAGCCCTGCTTTGTAGGAGGTCCGCCGTCGATAATTTCCTGGTCATTATTACTTGTGTTTAGTTTAGAAAGTGTATGAGATTGAGTTGGTGTAGAGCAGTGTCCTTTTCGTTTATTAGTACGCGATGATAATGGAGTCATGCATCGGCTATCTGATAGAGCAAGATATTTATAAGCTTGAGTTGTTTGCAAGCTTTTGTTCAAATCACCTTTTAAGCGATAGTTTTCCAAGTTTAAATTTTCAATTTCTTTATGAGCAATATCTAATTCTCTACTTAGACTGTCTATCTTTTCTCTTAGGTCATAAATAGTTTGGCTATCATTTAATGACGTGTTCGGTAAACTTGTCATAGTAGCATCGAATCGATTTGTGTCTGTGTTCGAAACATCATTTAAGAGAGTGTGAGATGAGTTTTTTTTTATAGCAACACTTTTCTATTTTTTTATAATGGCAACACTGGCCAGTATGTCAATTTTATTTCCGTTCCTTGACACTAGATGGCGCTGTTTGGCATGAAGTATTTGTTATTTGTAGTAGCAACCCTAATGTTCATGTCAATTTTTATACGTCAATGTCAATATTTGTTTCGCTACTCGCTACTAGGGGCGCCACTTATGGTACAAAGTTCACTTTTTAAAACAAAACATTGTACTTAACCGTTTTATATACATTTACTAGTAATTAATTCACCACTTATTATGTTTTTAAATGTTCTACTGATGAGAGTACATTTGTATAGGTCCAATACACTTGCTTTTGTCCGTGATTAGCACTTTTGAAGCACAATAACGTTCAAGAGTCCAAATATTAAACACAATGTTTTTATTGCATGTCTTGGTATATAGAAGTCACCAACAATTTCACTTATATAGTTCGATACTTCTATTAAGATTCGCTACAATACTCATCACTTGTACTATTGTTTACTATTTATTTCGGGTTTTAAATACGCGGGCGATGTTTACTTAATGCTGGGGTCTCGGTATGTAAAGATGATCACCCATCCACAGACCAACCGTAGCAAGCGTAGCTTAACCTGCTCGATCGACCTGTGCGGCTGTTATTATTTAGAAGATACCTATTCACTCTTACTTTAAATTTTACTTTAGGTAGTTGTTGAATTCAAATCACATAATATTTTCAAGTTTCAACATTAAGCGAGTTTTGAATAATATGTTAAACTTACTTGATGTTTCTCAACTGAGATATTTGTTCCACTTGTTCTTGTTTAGTTCCACTTATAGTTGGACATTATTCCTGGTGAAACTATGTCAATAAGTCCTGTGCTCCAAACGGGACGCCATAATTGTCCAATCTAATCCAAGCACAGCTTGTCAAAGTACTTACTCACAATTCTGTGATTTATCAGTTGACCACTCTGCAGTAGGCTAATAGTATTCAGCCCCATGTACCCTGGAATTATTGAATAAATTGGATTGTAATCTAATATCCCTTATTGCTCTTGTTATACTTGTTAATGTGGAACTACTTCCATTTAGGAAATCAAATGTTTGTTTTTAATTTGCCCTGATGTTAGCTCTACGGTTTTTATTAGATAGTGGGATTTTTATGTAGATTTTTGCTAATTCCGGTAATTTTATACTAAATAGGGAGAAATATAACCTAACAATTGTGAATAGATTCATTAGGTACTTAAGTACCTAGGTACTTACTGTAACATATGTTTGCCTCGTAGACGAAATCTGTGGAAACTTTAGTTCCTAGCTTCTGGTGCAGTGATGTTATACTTGAGACACTTTTTTAGAAGTTCCGCGTGTGGCGTTTCATTTGAACGATTACTGCACAGGCCACGGAATTCTATCTATCTCGTAAATGTGTCTAGGCACATCTTACAAAACGAATATTTCACTATAATACTGTATTTAACAAGAACTCGGCAAAATTAGTGTTTTTTGCATCCGATAAACCGAATTTGTTTTCGTTTGGATTTTTTGACATAAGATTAGACATCTCTTATGGAATTGTCGCCAGACTAAAACTAAGAAATGCTTCTAAAATAGTTGATTCTTTTTATGTAAAATTAAACAAAATTTCCAGACGTACAAAGAACATGAAATTGATTCGTAAAATAAGTAATGCTTTATTTATGAACGTGGTAATCTACTACTGCATAGATCAAAGATAACAATTAAAAATCTACCAATATTTTATATTGGTTAAGTAAAACTGACTAGGTACCGTCAGCTGCCCTGATTTTGCCAAGCGTCCTGTGTTTGCCTAACATTTTCAATTTACTAGCTTGGCAATCGAAACATTTGTCAGTTTTTAGAATTATTATTTGGCAGCACTAAATAGGTGACGTTATGTTGGTAATATACATAATTTTTGACAGTTGTGTGTCAAACTAGAGAGCGCCAAGACTGATATTTTTAGTTTGGAAAAAACTTTGATTTTAAGAATATTTGTTTTAAAAATAACTATGTCTATTTTTGTTTTTTAAATTTTTATATTTACTTTTATTTTGATATTCGGCAATATAATTACCTAAGTGATCCTGTGATTGATTGTGAAGTTAAATATGTATGTGCAATAAGCGATAATCACTCATTAGTTGCTGCACGAGTTTATAACTAAGTTGTGATGTTGAATTTATTGCTAAATGGAAGCTTAATATAGAAATAAATGAAAATGAATGAAAATGAAAAGTTAATCTTATGTTATAATGTCAATTAATTATTTACCTAAGTAATTCATTGTTAGCTACCTATCTACCTACCAAATGACTTAGTTCTAGCTGACTCTACGATCGTACGGTTTTCTCTTTCTCTACACTCGTTCTCTTCAGGCGTATACGGTATTATTAGTCTTTGGTGTATTCCGTATTCCGATAATTCTTTCCGAACTAGTTCATTGTCGAACTCTCCACCGTTATCACTAAGGAATTCTTTGATTGTGTGGCTTGCTACTCTAGCTACTGCCAGCATTTGCTTCAGTTTTTCAGGTACCTACTTCAGATTTTGTCTTCATGAAGTAGACGTAGCGAAAACGAGCTCATCTTGAAAAAGGATTAAATATCGGAACTTCGAGAATGAAAACGGGAAAGGACCGCAAACATCCGAATGTATGCGTTCTCCAGCCATTTTAGCTTTTTCCCTACTTCCAAACTTCTGTCTGTGAGTTTTTCCGAAAATACATCCTTCGCACAATATGGTAAAGCTGCAAGGCATCTACCACATTAATCGATGCGCTTATTATAGGTCGCTTGCATTAACTTTAACATTACCTACTGTCTGGAAATAATCATAAACCCTAACATCCGAACGTAGATTAGAAACGGAGACGCTAGTGCTGCTCTAGGTAACTGTCCTAGGGCCTATATGTCTTAATAATAGACTGAAGATGGTTGGTCGTTTCTGTAGGTATAAGGTACGTACAGAAACGACAAAACGTCTTCAGTCTGAGGCCTTATTTTGTACCTACCTATTAATGCCATCATGATTTCCTTTTTGGTTATATAAAAATCTCCGTCATTGTCTGACTCCATCTCTTTCTCGCACTCGAAAAATGAATATTATTTTATTAATTCATATTAGGTACGGTCAACCTTGCGAGCCAAGTCAAGATACTTTATTTGTTTATCTTTCTCGACTTTCCCGTTATGCGGGAACGTTATGTCAGATCTGTATTAAGTCAGAGATATTTCTGTAACCTCTGTACTCTGTAGGTATGTCAAGCCGTGGACTGTAACTGTGTGATGGTGTGTTTATTTATTGAATGCTGGCAATATGTAAGGAATGGGTTGAAATGAAACTAATAACCACATTGCTGATGACCCTTTATTGAAGAAGGAATAGAATACAGTTATGGAAAAAACCAACGCTATGTCGATCTCCACATTATACATTGTGTATCGAAACAAACTACAGAAAATATTGCTGTTGGCACAGTTTGAAGACCATGACGTGGCGTGACGACATAGAGGGTGCCTAGCGATCCTGGCTAGCATCTAGACTGGCTGGAAGGCTGGCAACGTTCGGGTCATTCAGCACAGCTTATCAACTAAGTTTGTTCATATCTGCATTTTGGCCACCATGTAATGATATACGGAGGTGTTGTTCTCTGGTTCCTCCGCATCTGAAGATTGAAAAGGGGTACATGTTAATATTTGGAACTATTCAATAACATTTTGTAGGTTGGTTCTTGCTAGAGGAGATCTAGAGGTGGTATTATTTGTTTTCATTTGTAAAATAGTACAGCAGTCTATAAAGTAGGCCTGGTTCAAGTGACAAGACATGAAGTAGACATGGCTCTTTCAGAATTACAGAAGAATGAAACCGCATACGTTTAAATAAAATGTTTACCAGAAGGTAGATACCTATTTATAACAGCTAGGTACTCTAACAATTAAAACCCACTCAGACCAATCAATCAATACTCCCGGCGGCGCGCCCCCTCCCTCCCGCGCTGCATAATCCTCCCCCGCTTGGCGCAACACTCCCCCCCCGCGCCGTCATTTTAAATCACAGTTAATAATAATTTACATGAAATTCGACAGCAGATCTCCTAATGCTATTTATCCATACTTGCACTGAGGCCACTAACACGTTTCTTGAGAGTGTCGAATACAAAGACACCACACACAACGACTCCACAATAGATTGCTTGAGATGATTTTCCTCCTATATCGAATGAAGACAGAACGAAGGATACCATGTGGCGTCATACAAAAATAGAGCACAGCCTAAACTAATATAATGTAAAAAAAAGACAGAAACTCAAGTGAAAAGAAACTAACGTCGTTAAATAATGTGGAACTAACCTTCTTCTCCAGCTTCCTCGTCCATCTTAGCTCCCATGGTGTGCCCCCTGCTCGGATGTGTCACGTCTCTCCTCTGAGAAGTGTCCCGTCTGTAAGGCGCAGTGCAAGGGCGCGGTACTGCGACACAGCCTGCGGTTTCCGATCAATGCAGATCGTCACAGTGCGCAAGTGCAATTCAGGAGGCTGAGTAGCGATTATACGGCTCTAAATTCGGTCAAGAAGATCTCAGCACGGCAAGCCTCTAGTGCTCGGACTTCAAATGAACATGTCAAAGACCAAGTTGATTATTATTATTATATTTTAACATATCTCGGGAAGTCGGGACCACGAGGTCCCGGTCCTTTGGCAGGCGTACGAGGGGCCGAAGCCAACTCGCAGAGGCCCCTTAGGAAATTTCATTGAAATGTGGCACCAACCCGACGATTATCCCTGTATGCACTATGCAAGTGCACCCAAGGATAACCCCGGTTAATGTAGGACTATTGCAGGATATGGAAAAAAACAAATTTGGACTATGGGTTTGGGTGCCTAAAGTGGACTGGTTACCAATAAGTATAGAAGAACTATGGTCCCTGCCTGATCAATGTTTTATATATACACGGATAAAATGGCAGGGGGTGACTTGCACACTCTATAATGGGCCCCCGGAAACTGTCGCTAGCACATAGTGACGTAGCAACAAGGGGGCAACATGTCCTGAGGTGCTTATGGAGAGGTATTCCACGGCTTTCAGAACAATCCCAGAGCCCGGAAGATGGTCAAGATCCCTACGAGCACTTACTGGAATACTTCCTTCCCCCGAGCAAGTTTGCTCTTGCGAGTCTCCACTCAAGCCGGCCAGTAAGATATTTTAGTCTTCCCCCCGAACTCTACCCAGAGCCCATTTCGGAATGGAGGGTCTAGACGTCACAAGATTCAGAGCCCTTTCCGACTGGACTTCAGCTCGGAAGGAACTGGGAAGGCTGGAAGATAAAGCGAAAAAGAAAAGAGAAAAAATAAAAGAGCTAGAGAAAAACTTCCCTTTTCTGGGGAACCTCAAAGGGATGGTCTCGGGAAAGGGGAGAGAAAAAAAAGCTAACTTCCGACCCCAAGAAGAGTAAGGAAAAGGGGGCGGTTCCTTCCACCAGCAAGGGTGGGGGAGGCGCCAAGAAGAGGAAAGTCGATGAGTCGCCAATCTCCGAAAAAGGAGGTAAGGGAGCAACCGGAAAAACCGGGATGGGACCTCCAGCCCCGGGGAGGAGAAGGCTATCAACGGAATCGATCGAAGAAGACAGATTTGTGAAGGAGCTTTCCCGCCAAATTCGGGATCCCAGCTTTAGGAAACAACTTGAAAGGCTGATATCCTACGAGGAGACCAGGGATATGGCGGCGCGGGACTCCTCCATGGAGAGGGTGGCGGATTCGGAGGCGCCGACAAATTGAAAATTGATTCTGACAATAAATTTCTTTAAACCTATTCTCGTCTTTCAATCCCTTTCCTACGGGGAGCCAGGAAAAATTTCGTTTTTTCCAAACCTCGCTGACGAGGCTCTGTGGCGAGGGCCGAAAGGAAGGGGTTCCCCGGGACTCCCTCCCGATCTTCCCGATCCGGGATCGGGCAGGACCCCCGGGATTCTTTCATCTTTTCTTTCAAAAGAAAGAAAAGATGAAAAGTAAAGGCAAGAATGAGGTGGGAGCTCTGTTCCTCGTCATTGTTCACTCTAGCCGGCCAATAAAGGCAAGCCAGAGGTGAGGAACAAGATTCCTCCCGGGAGATAGGGTCCGTGGGGTCGCTACTGCCCAACAGGTCGCCACATGTTGCCCTGCGGGTTTCTGTATCTCTCTTGGTTTATTATTGACAGCGTGCATTACAGGATCATCGTGGCGGGTGGGGAGATTGAATATTATGTCGATGAGCATCTATAACTTGGCCAAATAGTCTCTTTCCAGGCAAGACCAAACAAAGAAGTTGAAGAGCTATTGGGCCATGAAAGATCTAATGAAGGGCGATCTTCCTCTATCCCTCAAGAGTAGACTCATCGACATGTGTATTCTTCCCATCCTCACGTATGGTCATCTTTGGACTCAGTGCTGATTATCAGTCCCCCTTTTCCTATGTTGCGTGCGCCTCGTACTTTTAGCTTCATTTCTCTACGGCATATGATTTTTTGGACCATGTTTTTAGTTTCGTCACAGGTCTTTAAGTTCAGCGATAAATCTCCTCGGAGCTAAATTTATAAAGACGAACAAAGCCTTTGGACCCCTTCTTCACCATATCCGCAAAAGAGCCTGAGAGTGCAGTAGCCGCACCGTGCTTCATACAGGACTCCTGAATCGTCCTGTTCATCTCCATTAGACAATCCGATAAGTCTCGAGCTTCGGTCATGGTTTTAAGGGAGGTATGTATAGTTTTTTGCTTAAGCGACTAGTATTGAACAGCCATTTGCAAAACTCCATGTCCAACTTTTCGGCTTTTGCTTATTTTTAGCTTCTGCTCAGACTTAAGCGTTTCGTCAGAAGCAATAGCACAGACCTCATTCAGGCACTGCTCACTAGATGCCATCCAGTTCTAAATCTCCGGAGTGGACACTACTTGAACTATCTCATCTTGGTCCTGTCTTGGTTCTCGGGGCGGTGTCAGTGCCTGGGTCGGTGTCGGTGGAGGGCTGCGTCGCATCAGCGCACTCGGTACTTATGCCATCTCGGCGGGTACAAATGTATGGTTCCAGCTCATGGATGAGGTCTCGACACACACTTTTATTTAGCCTATATAAGCCAACAATCCATGTCCATGTTCTGGAGAGCTACACTTCTTCGTTCAAGTTTTTTGTATTTTATTTGTAAAGTTTCAGCTTATTAGGGGTCAATTCTACTGACTTACTTAAATCCTTTTAGTGTTTGGCACCTGCAAATTTAAAATGGATTCATTAGTGAAACATTGTGATGGCATAGAGACTCGCTTTTTAAGCACAAAGTTGTGGGTTCAAAATCATATCATCATCATCTGACATCCACTGCTGGACATAGTCCATCTCCAAAGAAGGTGGGATATGCCATAATCGACACTAGGAGCCACTATAATGCTGCTGCCCATCCTCTGGTGAATCACTCACTTTTTAGGACACCTACGGGAAGAGTCAGTGGAGTTATTCTGTGTCCGGCGCCGCACGGTTCAAACATATCAAGATCAATTCTATCACCAATGCAATTCTTACGTTAGTTCATCTGTGGATAACATTACAGTGAAACGAAGTTGGCTAGGAAATACATTGTTACTGTAAAATTCTATAAGACGGAAAACTGATTTTACTTTTGTATGCTTAAATGTTAGTGAAACACACACTTTTATTTAGCCTATATAAGCCAACAATCCATGTCCATGTTCTGGAGAGCTACACTTCTTCGTTCAAGTTTTTTGTATTTTATTTGTAAAGTTTCAGCTTATTAGGGGTCAATTCTACTGACTTACTTAAATCCTTTTAGTGTTTGGCACCTGCAAATTTAAAATGGATTCATTAGTGAAACATGCTGCATCAGCTATATATTCTATGATACCTTTACTTGAGAATGTATTATTAAGTACAGCGTATGGGTGTCCTAATCTGGTTAATATACAGGCACCTCCCCTATTTACGTCTCTTGAAAAACTTGCCGCCAAGCGAAATTTGGGTAAATTAATTGTAGTCTCTTGTTCTGGTGTCATAAAATGTTCAGTTATACATATTACATCGATGGGTATATTCTTTAGTTCCAATTCTTCTAAATGTACTGTGAGAATGTCAGCTTTGGTTAGCAGACCAGCAATGTTCTGGTGTAAAATGTGTACCTATATTATTATAGAAGAAAAAACTGTGAGTTTTGCTTATTTTCGTTAGTATCTACGTAAGGAAATAACCTTAAGTCAATTTTGATCCTCTCCATAATATTTTTAAATATGAAACTTATTCCAGATTTATTAAGTTTCCCTGATCTATCTGAAAACATATCAAATCTAAATTCTAGGTCATTATTTGAGTCAAAAAAGTATGCGTATTTATGATATTCTAGGTCCATGTAAAGTAGGTTAGTAAATAAATCAACTTTATAGTTATATATAGGGGATGCCCGTACGTACGTAGGTGTGCATATTATGATATTTGTGTGGGTCATTTGTCTCAAGCTTTCATTAATTACTTTCACGAGTTCAATATAGTTATTGTCAGTTTTAATATCTGAATCGCCTAATAAAATTATACAATAGTCATTTATAGTGAATTCTTCCAATTTTGTTTTAATATTAGTTAACAGATGTCTTATTTTTGAGTTAGGCATTAAATAGCTACAATACTTAAAGTCATAAGAAAAATAATATTCAATCGCTTGTAATATGCCTCTATGTGTACTATTACTCAATACGCACAGTTTTCTTTGCTTGGTATCATCGTGAACTCTTGGCCTCGTAGTGTTCTACTTTTTCGGTGTCAAGTTATTTGTTTGGTTTAAGTTTTTATTTAGATTCGGTTTAGGTTGACTAGTTCGGGTGGTGTTTGAATTGTTGACAGAAGTACGAGTATCTTTACTCAGTACTTTCACGTCGTCAGTCTCGAAGGGTTGAGCGGAGGCATCGAGGGTTTGTTGCTCAGTGGAGTTAAGACAGGATTCCAATGCTTGATTTTCAGAGCCCTGCTTTGTAGGAGGTCCGCCGTCGATAATTTCCTGGTCATTATTACTTGTGTTTAGTTTAGAAAGTGTATGAGATTGAGTTTGTGTAGAGCAGCGTCCTTTTCGTTTATTAGTACGCGATGATAATGGAGTCATGCATCGGCTATCTGATAGAGCAAGATTTTTATAAGCTTGAGTTGTTTGCAAGCTTTTGTTCAAATCACCTTTTAAGCGATAGTTTTCCAAGTTTAAATTCTCAATTTCTTTATGAGCAATATCTAATTCTCTACTTAGACTGTCTATCTTTTCTCTTAGGTCATAAATAGTTTGGCTATCATTTAATGACGTGTTCGGTAAACTTGTCATAGTAGCATCGAATAGATTTGTGTCTGTGTTCGAAACATCATTTAAGGAGAGTGTGAGATGAGTTTTTCTTTTGCGTAAAGTAATATTTTTCTCTGGCTCCATGTTTTTGTATTTTCTATTCACTGAATATTTTTATTTTCTACCAAAAAAGTTAATTTTCTTATTCTGGTATCACAATTTTTTTTGTAGCAACACTTTTCTATTTTTTTATAATGGCAACACTGGCCAGTATGTCAATTTTATTTCCGCTCCTTGACACTAGATGGCGCTGTTTGGCATGAAGTATTTGTTATTTGTAGTAGCAACCCTAATGTTAATGTCAATTTTTATACGTCAATTTCAATATTTGTTTCGCTACTCGCTACTAGGGGCGCCACTTATGGTACAAAGTTCACTTTTTAAAACAAAACATTATACTTAACCGTTTTATATACATTTACTAGTAATTAATTCACCACTTATTATGTTTTTAAATGTTCTACTGATGAGAGTACATTTGTATAGGTCCAATACACTTGCTTTTGTCTGTGATTAGCACTTTTGAAGCACAATAACGTTCAAAAGTACAAATATTAAACACAATGTTTTTATTGCATGTCTTGGTATATAGAAGTCACCAAAAATTTTTATATATAGATACTTCTATAAAGATTCGCTACAATACACATCACTTGTACTATTGTTTACTATTTATTTCGGGTTTCAAATACGCGGGCGATGTTTACTTAATGCTGGGGTCTCGGTATGTAAAGATGATCACCCATCCACAGACCAACCGCAGCAAGCGTAGCTTAACCTGATCGATCGACCTGTGCGGCTGTTATTATTTAGAAGATACCTATTCACTCTTACTTTAAATTTTATTTTAGGTAGTTGTTGAATTCAAATCACATAATATTTTCAAGTTTCAACATTAAGCGAGTTTTGAATAATATGTTAAACTTACTTGATGTTTCTCAACTGAGATATTTGTTCCACTTGTTCTTGTTTAGTTCCACTTATAGTTGGACATTATTCCTGGTGAAACTATGTCAATAAGTCCTGTGCTCCAAACGGGACGCCATAATTGTCCAATCTAATCCAAGCACAGCTTGTCAAAGTACTTACTCACAATTCTGTGATTTTTCAGTTGACCACTCTGCAGTAGGCTAATAGTATTCAGCCCCATGTACCCTGGAATTATTGAATAAATTGGATTGTAATCTAATATCCCTTATTGCTCTTGTTATACTTGTTAATGTGGAACTACTTCCATTTAGGAAATCAAATGTTTGTTTTTAATTTGCCCTGATGTTAGCTCTACGGTTTTTATTAGATAGTGGGATTTTTATGTAGATTTTAGCTAATTCCGGTAATTTTATACTAAATAGGGAGAAATATAACCTAACAATTGTGAATAGATTCATTAGGTACTTAAGTACCTAGGTACTTACTGTAACATATGTTTGCCTCGTAGACGAAATCTGTGGAAACTTTAGTTCCTAGCTTCTGGTGCAGTGATGTTATACTTGAGACACTTTTTTAGAAGTTCCGCGTGTGGCGTTTCATTTGAACGATTACTGCACAGGCCACGGAATTCTATCTATCTCGTAAATGTGTCTAGGCAAATCTTACAAAACGAATATTTCAAAGTTGTGGGTTCAAAATCATATCATCATCATCTGACATCCACTGCTGGACATAGTCCATCTCCAAAGAAGGTGGGATATGCCATAATCGACACTAGGAGCCACTATAATGCTGCTGCCCATCCTCTGGTGAATCACTCACTTTTTAGGACACCTACGGGAAGAGTCAGTGGAGTTATTCTGTGTCCGGCACCGCACGGTTCAAACATATCAAGATCAATTCTATCACCAATGCAATTCTTACGTTAGTTCATCTGTGGATAACATTACAGTGAAACGAAGTTGGCTAGGAAATACATTGTTACTGTAAAATTCTATAAGACGGAAAACTGATTTTACTTTTGTATGCTTAAATGTTAGTGAAACACACACTTTTATTTAGCCTATATAAGCCAACAATCCATGTCCATGTTCTGGAGAGCTACACTTCTTCGTTCAAGTTTTTTGTATTTTATTTGTAAAGTTTCAGCTTATTAGGGGTCAATTCTACTGACTTACTTAAATCCTTTTAGTGTTTGGCACCTGCAAATTTAAAATGGATTCATTAGTGAAACATGCTGCATCAGCTATATATTCTATGATACCTTTACTTGAGAATGTATTATTAAGTACAGCGTATGGGTGTCCTAATCTGGTTAATATACAGGCACCTCCCCTATTTACGTCTCTTGAAAAACTTGCCGCCAAGCGAAATTTGGGTAAATTAATTGTAGTCTCTTGTTCTGGTGTCATAAAATGTTCAGTTATACATATTACATCGATGGGTATATTCTTTAGTTCCAATTCTTCTAAATGTACTGTGAGAATGTCAGCTTTGGTTAGCAGACCAGCAATGTTCTGGTGTAAAATGTGTACCTATATTATTATAGAAGAAAAAACTGTGAGTTTTGCTTATTTTCGTTAGTATCTACGTAAGGAAATAACCTTAAGTCAATTTTGATCCTCTCCATAATATTTTTAAATATGAAACTTATTCCAGATTTATTAAGTTTCCCTGATCTATCTGAAAACATATCAAATCTAAATTCTAGGTCATTATTTGAGTCAAAAAAGTATGCGTATTCATGATATTCTAGGTCCATGTAAAGTAGGTTAGTAAATAAATCAACTTTATAGTTATATATAGGGGATGCCCGTACGTACGTAGGTGTGCATATTATGATATTTGTGTGGGTCATTTGTCTCAAGCTTTCATTAATTACTTTCACGAGTTCAATATAGTTATTGTCAGTTTTAATATCTGAATCGCCTAATAAAATTATACAATAGTCATTTATAGTGAATTCTTCCAATTTTGTTTTAATATTAGTTAACAGATGTCTTATTTTTGAGTTAGGCATTAAATAGCTACAATACTTAAAGTCATAAGAAAAATAATATTCAATCGCTTGTAATATGCCTCTATGTGTACTATTACTCAATACGCACAGTTTTCTTTGCTTGGTATCATCGTGAACTCTTGGCCTCGTAGTGTTCTTCTTTTTCGGTGTCAAGTTATTTGTTTGGTTTAAGTTTTTATTTAGATTCGGTTTAGGTTGACTAGTTCGGGTGGTGTTTGAATTGTTGACAGAAGTACGAGTATCTTTACTCAGTACTTTCACGTCGTCAGTCTCGAAGGGTTGAGCGGAGGCATCGAGGGTTTGTTGCTCAGTGGAGTTAAGACAGGATTCCAATGCTTGATTTTCAGAGCCCTGCTTTGTAGGAGGTCCGCCGTCGATAATTTCCTGGTCATTATTACTTGTGTTTAGTTTAGAAAGTGTATGAGATTGAGTTTGTGTAGAGCAGCGTCCTTTTCGTTTATTAGTACGCGATGATAATGGAGTCATGCATCGGCTATCTGACAGAGCAAGATTTTTATAAGCTTGAGTTGTTTGCAAGCTTTTGTTCAAATCACCTTTTAAGCGATAGTTTTCCAAGTTTAAATTCTCAATTTCTTTATGAGCAATATCTAATTCTCTACTTAGACTGTCTATCTTTTCTCTTAGGTCATAAATAGTTTGGCTATCATTTATTGACGTGTTCGGTAAACTTGTCATAGTAGCATCGAATAGATTTGTGTCTGTGTTCGAAACATCATGTAAGGAGAGTGTGAGATGAGTTTTTCTTTTGCGTAAAGTAATATTTTTCTCTGGCTCCATGTTTTTGTATTTTCTATTCACTGAATATTTTTATTTTCTACCAAAAAAGTTAATTTTCTTATTCTGGTATCACAATTTTTTTTGTAGCAACACTTTTCTATTTTTTTATAATGGCAACACTGGCCAGTATGTCAATTTTATTTCCGCTCCTTGACACTAGATGGCGCTGTTTGGCATGAAGTATTTGTTATTTGTAGTAGCAACCCTAATGTTAATGTCAATTTTTATACGTCAATGTCAATATTTGTTTCGCTACTCGCTACTACGGGCGCCACTTATGGTACAAAGTTCACTTTTTAAAACAAAACATTATACTTAACCGTTTTATATACATTTACTAGTAATTAATTCACCACTTATTATGTTTTTAAATGTTCTACTGATGAGAGTACATTTGTATAGGTCCAATACACTTGCTTTTGTCTGTGATTAGCACTTTTGAAGCACAATAACGTTCAAAAGTCCAAATATTAAACACAATGTTTTTATTGCATGTCTTGGTATATAGAAGTCACCAAAAAATTTTATATATAGATACTTCTATAAAGATTCGCTACAATACACATCACTTGTACTATTGTTTACTATTTATTTCGGGTTTCAAATACGCGGGCGATGTTTACTTAATGCTGGGGTCTCGGTATGTAAAGATGATCACCCATCCACAGACCAACCGCAGCAAGCGTAGCTTAACCTGATCGATCGACCTGTGCGGCTGTTATTATTTAGAAGATACCTATTCACTCTTACTTTAAATTTTATTTTAGGTAGTTGTTGAATTCAAATCACATAATATTTTCAAGTTTCAACATTAAGCGAGTTTTGAATAATATGTTAAACTTACTTGATGTTTCTCAACTGAGATATTTGTTCCACTTGTTCTTGTTTAGTTCCACTTATAGTTGGACATTATTCCTGGTGAAACTATGTCAATAAGTCCTGTGCTCCAAACGGGACGCCATAATTGTCCAATCTAATCCAAGCACAGCTTGTCAAAGTACTTACTCACAATTCTGTGATTTTTCAGTTGACCACTCTGCAGTAGGCTAATAGTATTCAGCCCCATGTACCCTGGAATTATTGAATAAATTGGATTGTAATCTAATATCCCTTATTGCTCTTGTTATACTTGTTAATGTGGAACTACTTCCATTTAGGAAATCAAATGTTTGTTTTTAATTTGCCCTGATGTTAGCTCTACGGTTTTTATTAGATAGTGGGATTTTTATGTAATTTTAGCTAATTCCGGTAATTTTATACTAAATAGGGAGAAATATAACCTAACAATTGTGAATAGATTCATTAGGTACTTAAGTACCTAGGTACTTACTGTAACATATGTTTGCCTCGTAGACGAAATCTGTGGAAACTTTAGTTCCTAGCTTCTGGTGCAGTGATGTTATACTTGAGACACTTTTTTAGAAGTTCCGCGTGTGGCGTTTCATTTGAACGATTACTGCACAGGCCACGGAATTCTATCTATCTCGTAAATGTGTCTAGGCAAATCTTACAAAACGAATATTTCAAAGTTGTGGGTTCAAAATCATATCATCATCATCTGACATCCACTGCTGGACATAGTCCATCTCCAAAGAAGGTGGGATATGCCATAATCGACACTAGGAGCCACTATAATGCTGCTGCCCATCCTCTGGTGAATCACTCACTTTTTAGGACACCTACGGGAAGAGTCAGTGGAGTTATTCTGTGTCCGGCACCGCACGGTTCAAACATATCAAGATCAATTCTATCACCAATGCAATTCTTACGTTAGTTCATCTGTGGATAACATTACAGTGAAACGAAGTTGGCTAGGAAATACATTGTTACTGTAAAATTCTATAAGACGGAAAACTGATTTTACTTTTGTATGCTTAAATGTTAGTGAAACACACACTTTTATTTAGCCTATATAAGCCAACAATCCATGTCCATGTTCTGGAGAGCTACACTTCTTCGTTCAAGTTTTTTGTATTTTATTTGTAAAGTTTCAGCTTATTAGGGGTCAATTCTACTGACTTACTTAAATCCTTTTAGTGTTTGGCACCTGCAAATTTAAAATGGATTCATTAGTGAAACATGCTGCATCAGCTATATATTCTATGATACCTTTACTTGAGAATGTATTATTAAGTACAGCGTATGGGTGTCCTAATCTGGTTAATATACAGGCACCTCCCCTATTTACGTCTCTTGAAAAACTTGCCGCCAAGCGAAATTTGGGTAAATTAATTGTAGTCTCTTGTTCTGGTGTCATAAAATGTTCAGTTATACATATTACATCGATGGGTATATTCTTTAGTTCCAATTCTTCTAAATGTACTGTGAGAATGTCAGCTTTGGTTAGCAGACCAGCAATGTTCTGGTGTAAAATGTGTACCTATATTATTATAGAAGAAAAAACTGTGAGTTTTGCTTATTTTCGTTAGTATCTACGTAAGGAAATAACCTTAAGTCAATTTTGATCCTCTCCATAATATTTTTAAATATGAAACTTATTCCAGATTTATTAAGTTTCCCTGATCTATCTGAAAACATATCAAATCTAAATTCTAGGTCATTATTTGAGTCAAAAAAGTATGCGTATTTATGATATTCTAGGTCCATGTAAAGTAGGTTAGTAAATAAATCAACTTTATAGTTATAAATAGGGGATGCCCGTACGTACGTAGGTGTGCATATTATGATATTTGTGTGGGTCATTTGTCTCAAGCTTTCATTAATTACTTTCACGAGTTCAATATAGTTATTGTCAGTTTTAATATCTGAATCGCCTAATAAAATTATACAATAGTCATTTATAGTGAATTCTTCCAATTTTGTTTTAATATTAGTTAACAGATGTCTTATTTTTGAGTTAGGCATTAAATAGCTACAATACTTAAAGTCATAAGAAAAATAATATTCAATCGCTTGTAATATGCCTCTATGTGTACTATTACTCAATACGCACAGTTTTCTTTGCTTGGTATCATCGTGAACTCTTGGCCTCGTAGTGTTCTTCTTTTTCGGTGTCAAGTTATTTGTTTGGTTTAAGTTTTTATTTAGATTCGGTTTAGGTTGACTAGTTCGGGTGGTGTTTGAATTGTTGACAGAAGTACGAGTATCTTTACTCAGTACTTTCACGTCGTCAGTCTCGAAGGGTTGAGCGGAGGCATCGAGGGTTTGTTGCTCAGTGGAGTTAAGACAGGATTCCAATGCTTGATTTTCAGAGCCCTGCTTTGTAGGAGGTCCGCCGTCGATAATTTCCTGGTCATTATTACTTGTGTTTAGTTTAGAAAGTGTATGAGATTGAGTTTGTGTAGAGCAGCGTCCTTTTCGTTTATTAGTACGCGATGATAATGGAGTCATGCATCGGCTATCTGATAGAGCAAGATTTTTATAAGCTTGAGTTGTTTGCAAGCTTTTGTTCAAATCACCTTTTAAGCGATAGTTTTCCAAGTTTAAATTCTCAATTTCTTTATGAGCAATATCTAATTCTCTACTTAGACTGTCTATCTTTTCTCTTAGGTCATAAATAGTTTGGCTATCATTTAATGACGTGTTCGGTAAACTTGTCATAGTAGCATCGAATAGATTTGTGTCTGTGTTCGAAACATCATTTAAGGAGAGTGTGAGATGAGTTTTTCTTTTGCGTAAAGTAATATTTTTCTCTGGCTCCATGTTTTTGTATTTTCTATTCACTGAATATTTTTATTTTCTACCAAAAAAGTTAATTTTCTTATTCTGGTATCACAATTTTTTTTGTAGCAACACTTTTCTATTTTTTTATAATGGCAACACTGGCCAGTATGTCAATTTTATTTCCGCTCCTTGACACTAGATGGCGCTGTTTGGCATGAAGTATTTGTTATTTGTAGTAGCAACCCTAATGTTAATGTCAATTTTTATACGTCAATGTCAATATTTGTTTCGCTACTCGCTACTAGGGGCGCCACTTATGGTACAAAGTTCACTTTTTAAAACAAAACATTATACTTAACCGTTTTATATACATTTACTAGTAATTAATTCACCACTTATTATGTTTTTAAATGTTCTACTGATGAGAGTACATTTGTATAGGTCCAATACACTTGCTTTTGTCTGTGATTAGCACTTTTGAAGCACAATAACGTTCAAAAGTCCAAATATTAAACACAATGTTTTTATTGCATGTCTTGGTATATAGAAGTCACCAAAAAATTTTATATATAGATACTTCTATAAAGATTCGCTACAATACACATCACTTGTACTATTGTTTACTATTTATTTCGGGTTTCAAATACGCGGGCGATGTTTACTTAATGCTGGGGTCTCGGTATGTAAAGATGATCACCCATCCACAGACCAACCGCAGCAAGCGTAGCTTAACCTGATCGATCGACCTGTGCGGCTGTTATTATTTAGAAGATACCTATTCACTCTTACTTTAAATTTTATTTTAGGTAGTTGTTGAATTCAAATCACATAATATTTTCAAGTTTCAACATTAAGCGAGTTTTGAATAATATGTTAAACTTACTTGATGTTTCTCAACTGAGATATTTGTTCCACTTGTTCTTGTTTAGTTCCACTTATAGTTGGACATTATTCCTGGTGAAACTATGTCAATAAGTCCTGTGCTCCAAACGGGACGCCATAATTGTCCAATCTAATCCAAGCACAGCTTGTCAAAGTACTTACTCACAATTCTGTGATTTTTCAGTTGACCACTCTGCAGTAGGCTAATAGTATTCAGCCCCATGTACCCTGGAATTATTGAATAAATTGGATTGTAATCTAATATCCCTTATTGCTCTTGTTATACTTGTTAATGTGGAACTACTTCCATTTAGGAAATCAAATGTTTGTTTTTAATTTGCCCTGATGTTAGCTCTACGGTTTTTATTAGATAGTGGGATTTTTATGTAGATTTTAGCTAATTCCGGTAATTTTATACTAAATAGGGAGAAATATAACCTAACAATTGTGAATAGATTCATTAGGTACTTAAGTACCTAGGTACTTACTGTAACATATGTTTGCCTCGTAGACGAAATCTGTGGAAACTTTAGTTCCTAGCTTCTGGTGCAGTGATGTTATACTTGAGACACTTTTTTAGAAGTTCCGCGTGTGGCGTTTCATTTGAACGATTACTGCACAGGCCACGGAATTCTATCTATCTCGTAAATGTGTCTAGGCAAATCTTACAAAACGAATATTTCAAAGTTGTGGGTTCAAAATCATATCATCATCATCTGACATCCACTGCTGGACATAGTCCATCTCCAAAGAAGGTGGGATATGCCATAATCGACACTAGGAGCCACTATAATGCTGCTGCCCATCCTCTGGTGAATCACTCACTTTTTAGGACACCTACGGGAAGAGTCAGTGGAGTTATTCTGTGTCCGGCACCGCACGGTTCAAACATATCAAGATCAATTCTATCACCAATGCAATTCTTACGTTAGTTCATCTGTGGATAACATTACAGTGAAACGAAGTTGGCTAGGAAATACATTGTTACTGTAAAATTCTATAAGACGGAAAACTGATTTTACTTTTGTATGCTTAAATGTTAGTGAAACACACACTTTTATTTAGCCTATATAAGCCAACAATCCATGTCCATGTTCTGGAGAGCTACACTTCTTCGTTCAAGTTTTTTGTATTTTATTTGTAAAGTTTCAGCTTATTAGGGGTCAATTCTACTGACTTACTTAAATCCTTTTAGTGTTTGGCACCTGCAAATTTAAAATGGATTCATTAGTGAAACATGCTGCATCAGCTATATATTCTATGATACCTTTACTTGAGAATGTATTATTAAGTACAGCGTATGGGTGTCCTAATCTGGTTAATATACAGGCACCTCCCCTATTTACGTCTCTTGAAAAACTTGCCGCCAAGCGAAATTTGGGTAAATTAATTGTAGTCTCTTGTTCTGGTGTCATAAAATGTTCAGTTATACATATTACATCGATGGGTATATTCTTTAGTTCCAATTCTTCTAAATGTACTGTGAGAATGTCAGCTTTGGTTAGCAGACCAGCAATGTTCTGGTGTAAAATGTGTACCTATATTATTATAGAAGAAAAAACTGTGAGTTTTGCTTATTTTCGTTAGTATCTACGTAAGGAAATAACCTTAAGTCAATTTTGATCCTCTCCATAATATTTTTAAATATGAAACTTATTCCAGATTTATTAAGTTTCCCTGATCTATCTGAAAACATATCAAATCTAAATTCTAGGTCATTATTTGAGTCAAAAAAGTATGCGTATTTATGATATTCTAGGTCCATGTAAAGTAGGTTAGTAAATAAATCAACTTTATAGTTATAAATAGGGGATGCCCGTACGTACGTAGGTGTGCATATTATGATATTTGTGTGGGTCATTTGTCTCAAGCTTTCATTAATTACTTTCACGAGTTCAATATAGTTATTGTCAGTTTTAATATCTGAATCGCCTAATAAAATTATACAATAGTCATTTATAGTGAATTCTTCCAATTTTGTTTTAATATTAGTTAACAGATGTCTTATTTTTGAGTTAGGCATTAAATAGCTACAATACTTAAAGTCATAAGAAAAATAATATTCAATCGCTTGTAATATGCCTCTATGTGTACTATTACTCAATACGCACAGTTTTCTTTGCTTGGTATCATCGTGAACTCTTGGCCTCGTAGTGTTCTTCTTTTTCGGTGTCAAGTTATTTGTTTGGTTTAAGTTTTTATTTAGATTCGGTTTAGGTTGACTAGTTCGGGTGGTGTTTGAATTGTTGACAGAAGTACGAGTATCTTTACTCAGTACTTTCACGTCGTCAGTCTCGAAGGGTTGAGCGGAGGCATCGAGGGTTTGTTGCTCAGTGGAGTTAAGACAGGATTCCAATGCTTGATTTTCAGAGCCCTGCTTTGTAGGAGGTCCGCCGTCGATAATTTCCTGGTCATTATTACTTGTGTTTAGTTTAGAAAGTGTATGAGATTGAGTTTGTGTAGAGCAGCGTCCTTTTCGTTTATTAGTACGCGATGATAATGGAGTCATGCATCGGCTATCTGATAGAGCAAGATTTTTATAAGCTTGAGTTGTTTGCAAGCTTTTGTTCAAATCACCTTTTAAGCGATAGTTTTCCAAGTTTAAATTCTCAATTTCTTTATGAGCAATATCTAATTCTCTACTTAGACTGTCTATCTTTTCTCTTAGGTCATAAATAGTTTGGCTATCATTTAATGACGTGTTCGGTAAACTTGTCATAGTAGCATCGAATAGATTTGTGTCTGTGTTCGAAACATCATTTAAGGAGAGTGTGAGATGAGTTTTTCTTTTGCGTAAAGTAATATTTTTCTCTGGCTCCATGTTTTTGTATTTTCTATTCACTGAATATTTTTATTTTCTACCAAAAAAGTTAATTTTCTTATTCTGGTATCACAATTTTTTTGTAGCAACACTTTTCTATTTTTTTATAATGGCAACACTGGCCAGTATGTCAATTTTATTTCCGCTCCTTGACACTAGATGGCGCTGTTTGGCATGAAGTATTTGTTATTTGTAGTAGCAACCCTAATGTTAATGTCAATTTTTATACGTCAATGTCAATATTTGTTTCGCTACTCGCTACTAGGGGCGCCACTTATGGTACAAAGTTCACTTTTTAAAACAAAACATTATACTTAACCGTTTTATATACATTTACTAGTAATTAATTCACCACTTATTATGTTTTTAAATGTTCTACTGATGAGAGTACATTTGTATAGGTCCAATACACTTGCTTTTGTCTGTGATTAGCACTTTTGAAGCACAATAACGTTCAAAAGTCCAAATATTAAACACAATGTTTTTATTGCATGTCTTGGTATATAGAAGTCACCAAAATTTTTTATATATAGATACTTCTATAAAGATTCGCTACAATACACATCACTTGTACTATTGTTTACTATTTATTTCGGGTTTCAAATACGCGGGCGATGTTTACTTAATGCTGGGGTCTCGGTATGTAAAGATGATCACCCATCCACAGACCAACCGCAGCAAGCGTAGCTTAACCTGATCGATCGACCTGTGCGGCTGTTATTATTTAGAAGATACCTATTCACTCTTACTTTAAATTTTATTTTAGGTAGTTGTTGAATTCAAATCACATAATATTTTCAAGTTTCAACATTAAGCGAGTTTTGAATAATATGTTAAACTTACTTGATGTTTCTCAACTGAGATATTTGTTCCACTTGTTCTTGTTTAGTTCCACTTATAGTTGGACATTATTCCTGGTGAAACTATGTCAATAAGTCCTGTGCTCCAAACGGGACGCCATAATTGTCCAATCTAATCCAAGCACAGCTTGTCAAAGTACTTACTCACAATTCTGTGATTTTTCAGTTGACCACTCTGCAGTAGGCTAATAGTATTCAGCCCCATGTACCCTGGAATTATTGAATAAATTGGATTGTAATCTAATATCCCTTATTGCTCTTGTTATACTTGTTAATGTGGAACTACTTCCATTTAGGAAATCAAATGTTTGTTTTTAATTTGCCCTGATGTTAGCTCTACGGTTTTTATTAGATAATGGGATTTTTATGTAGATTTTAGCTAATTCCGGTAATTTTATACTAAATAGGGAGAAATATAGCCTAACAATTGTGAATAGATTCATTAGGTACTTAAGTACTTACTGTAACATATGTTTGCCTCGTAGACGAAATCTGTGGAAACTTTAGTTCCTAGCTTCTGGTGCAGTGATGTTATACTTGAGACACTTTTTTAGAAGTTCCGCGTGTGGCGTTTCATTTGAACGATTACTGCACAGGCCACGGAATTCTATCTATCTCGTAAATGTGTCTAGGCAAATCTTACAAAACGAATATTTCAAAGTTGTGGGTTCAAAATCATATCATCATCATCTGACATCCACTGCTGGACATAGTCCATCTCCAAAGAAGGTGGGATATGCCATAATCGACACTAGGAGCCACTATAATGCTGCTGCCCATCCTCTGGTGAATCACTCACTTTTTAGGACACCTACGGGAAGAGTCAGTGGAGTTATTCTGTGTCCGGCACCGCACGGTTCAAACATATCAAGATCAATTCTATCACCAATGCAATTCTTACGTTAGTTCATCTGTGGATAACATTACAGTGAAACGAAGTTGGCTAGGAAATACATTGTTACTGTAAAATTCTATAAGACGGAAAACTGATTTTACTTTTGTATGCTTAAATGTTAGTGAAACACACACTTTTATTTAGCCTATATAAGCCAACAATCCATGTCCATGTTCTGGAGAGCTACACTTCTTCGTTCAAGTTTTTTGTATTTTATTTGTAAAGTTTCAGCTTATTAGGGGTCAATTCTACTGACTTACTTAAATCCTTTTAGTGTTTGGCACCTGCAAATTTAAAATGGATTCATTAGTGAAACATGCTGCATCAGCTATATATTCTATGATACCTTTACTTGAGAATGTATTATTAAGTACAGCGTATGGGTGTCCTAATCTGGTTAATATACAGGCACCTCCCCTATTTACGTCTCTTGAAAAACTTGCCGCCAAGCGAAATTTGGGTAAATTAATTGTAGTCTCTTGTTCTGGTGTCATAAAATGTTCAGTTATACATATTACATCGATGGGTATATTCTTTAGTTCCAATTCTTCTAAATGTACTGTGAGAATGTCAGCTTTGGTTAGCAGACCAGCAATGTTCTGGTGTAAAATGTGTACCTATATTATTATAGAAGAAAAAACTGTGAGTTTTGCTTATTTTCGTTAGTATCTACGTAAGGAAATAACCTTAAGTCAATTTTGATCCTCTCCATAATATTTTTAAATATGAAACTTATTCCAGATTTATTAAGTTTCCCTGATCTATCTGAAAACATATCAAATCTAAATTCTAGGTCATTATTTGAGTCAAAAAAGTATGCGTATTCATGATATTCTAGGTCCATGTAAAGTAGGTTAGTAAATAAATCAACTTTATAGTTATATATAGGGGATGCCCGTACGTACGTAGGTGTGCATATTATGATATTTGTGTGGGTCATTTGTCTCAAGCTTTCATTAATTACTTTCACGAGTTCAATATAGTTATTGTCAGTTTTAATATCTGAATCGCCTAATAAAATTATACAATAGTCATTTATAGTGAATTCTTCCAATTTTGTTTTAATATTAGTTAACAGATGTCTTATTTTTGAGTTAGGCATTAAATAGCTACAATACTTAAAGTCATAAGAAAAATAATATTCAATCGCTTGTAATATGCCTCTATGTGTACTATTACTCAATACGCACAGTTTTCTTTGCTTGGTATCATCGTGAACTCTTGGCCTCGTAGTGTTCTTCTTTTTCGGTGTCAAGTTATTTGTTTGGTTTAAGTTTTTATTTAGATTCGGTTTAGGTTGACTAGTTCGGGTGGTGTTTGAATTGTTGACAGAAGTACGAGTATCTTTACTCAGTACTTTCACGTCGTCAGTCTCGAAGGGTTGAGCGGAGGCATCGAGGGTTTGTTGCTCAGTGGAGTTAAGACAGGATTCCAATGCTTGATTTTCAGAGCCCTGCTTTGTAGGAGGTCCGCCGTCGATAATTTCCTGGTCATTATTACTTGTGTTTAGTTTAGAAAGTGTATGAGATTGAGTTTGTGTAGAGCAGCGTCCTTTTCGTTTATTAGTACGCGATGATAATGGAGTCATGCATCGGCTATCTGACAGAGCAAGATTTTTATAAGCTTGAGTTGTTTGCAAGCTTTTGTTCAAATCACCTTTTAAGCGATAGTTTTCCAAGTTTAAATTCTCAATTTCTTTATGAGCAATATCTAATTCTCTACTTAGACTGTCTATCTTTTCTCTTAGGTCATAAATAGTTTGGCTATCATTTAATGACGTGTTCGGTAAACTTGTCATAGTAGCATCGAATAGATTTGTGTCTGTGTTCGAAACATCATGTAAGGAGAGTGTGAGATGAGTTTTTCTTTTGCGTAAAGTAATATTTTTCTCTGGCTCCATGTTTTTGTATTTTCTATTCACTGAATATTTTTATTTTCTACCAAAAAAGTTAATTTTCTTATTCTGGTATCACAATTTTTTTTGTAGCAACACTTTTCTATTTTTTTATAATGGCAACACTGGCCAGTATGTCAATTTTATTTCCGCTCCTTGACACTAGATGGCGCTGTTTGGCATGAAGTATTTGTTATTTGTAGTAGCAACCCTAATGTTAATGTCAATTTTTATACGTCAATGTCAATATTTGTTTCGCTACTCGCTACTACGGGCGCCACTTATGGTACAAAGTTCACTTTTTAAAACAAAACATTATACTTAACCGTTTTATATACATTTACTAGTAATTAATTCACCACTTATTATGTTTTTAAATGTTCTACTGATGAGAGTACATTTGTATAGGTCCAATACACTTGCTTTTGTCTGTGATTAGCACTTTTGAAGCACAATAACGTTCAAAAGTCCAAATATTAAACACAATGTTTTTATTGCATGTCTTGGTATATAGAAGTCACCAAAAAATTTTATATATAGATACTTCTATAAAGATTCGCTACAATACACATCACTTGTACTATTGTTTACTATTTATTTCGGGTTTCAAATACGCGGGCGATGTTTACTTAATGCTGGGGTCTCGGTATGTAAAGATGATCACCCATCCACAGACCAACCGCAGCAAGCGTAGCTTAACCTGATCGATCGACCTGTGCGGCTGTTATTATTTAGAAGATACCTATTCACTCTTACTTTAAATTTTATTTTAGGTAGTTGTTGAATTCAAATCACATAATATTTTCAAGTTTCAACATTAAGCGAGTTTTGAATAATATGTTAAACTTACTTGATGTTTCTCAACTGAGATATTTGTTCCACTTGTTCTTGTTTAGTTCCACTTATAGTTGGACATTATTCCTGGTGAAACTATGTCAATAAGTCCTGTGCTCCAAACGGGACGCCATAATTGTCCAATCTAATCCAAGCACAGCTTGTCAAAGTACTTACTCACAATTCTGTGATTTTTCAGTTGACCACTCTGCAGTAGGCTAATAGTATTCAGCCCCATGTACCCTGGAATTATTGAATAAATTGGATTGTAATCTAATATCCCTTATTGCTCTTGTTATACTTGTTAATGTGGAACTACTTCCATTTAGGAAATCAAATGTTTGTTTTTAATTTGCCCTGATGTTAGCTCTACGGTTTTTATTAGATAGTGGGATTTTTATGTAGATTTTAGCTAATTCCGGTAATTTTATACTAAATAGGGAGAAATATAACCTAACAATTGTGAATAGATTCATTAGGTACTTAAGTACCTAGGTACTTACTGTAACATATGTTTGCCTCGTAGACGAAATCTGTGGAAACTTTAGTTCCTAGCTTCTGGTGCAGTGATGTTATACTTGAGACACTTTTTTAGAAGTTCCGCGTGTGGCGTTTCATTTGAACGATTACTGCACAGGCCACGGAATTCTATCTATCTCGTAAATGTGTCTAGGCAAATCTTACAAAACGAATATTTCAAAGTTGTGGGTTCAAAATCATATCATCATCATCTGACATCCACTGCTGGACATAGTCCATCTCCAAAGAAGGTGGGATATGCCATAATCGACACTAGGAGCCACTATAATGCTGCTGCCCATCCTCTGGTGAATCACTCACTTTTTAGGACACCTACGGGAAGAGTCAGTGGAGTTATTCTGTGTCCGGCACCGCACGGTTCAAACATATCAAGATCAATTCTATCACCAATGCAATTCTTACGTCAGTTCATCTGTGGATAACATTACAGTGAAACGAAGTTGGCTAGGAAATACATTGTTACTGTAAAATTCTATAAGACGGAAAACTGATTTTACTTTTGTATGCTTAAATGTTAGTGAAACACACACTTTTATTTAGCCTATATAAGCCAACAATCCATGTCCATGTTCTGGAGAGCTACACTTCTTCGTTCAAGTTTTTTGTATTTTATTTGTAAAGTTTCAGCTTATTAGGGGTCAATTCTACTGACTTACTTAAATCCTTTTAGTGTTTGGCACCTGCAAATTTAAAATGGATTCATTAGTGAAACATGCTGCATCAGCTATATATTCTATGATACCTTTACTTGAGAATGTATTATTAAGTACAGCGTATGGGTGTCCTAATCTGGTTAATATACAGGCACCTCCCCTATTTACGTCTCTTGAAAAACTTGCCGCCAAGCGAAATTTGGGTAAATTAATTGTAGTCTCTTGTTCTGGTGTCATAAAATGTTCAGTTATACATATTACATCGATGGGTATATTCTTTAGTTCCAATTCTTCTAAATGTACTGTGAGAATGTCAGCTTTGGTTAGCAGACCAGCAATGTTCTGGTGTAAAATGTGTACCTATATTATTATAGAAGAAAAAACTGTGAGTTTTGCTTATTTTCGTTAGTATCTACGTAAGGAAATAACCTTAAGTCAATTTTGATCCTCTCCATAATATTTTTAAATATGAAACTTATTCCAGATTTATTAAGTTTCCCTGATCTATCTGAAAACATATCAAATGTAAATTCTAGGTCATTATTTGAGTCAAAAAAGTATGCGTATTCATGATATTCTAGGTCCATGTAAAGTAGGTTAGTAAATAAATCAACTTTATAGTTATATATAGGGGATTCCCGTACGTACGTAGGTGTGCATATTATGATATTTGTGTGGGTCATTTGTCTCAAGCTTTCATTAATTACTTTCACGAGTTCAATATAGTTATTGTCAGTTTTAATATCTGAATCGCCTAATAAAATTATACAATAGTCATTTATAGTGAATTCTTCCAATTTTGTTTTAATATTAGTTAACAGATGTCTTATTTTTGAGTTAGGCATTAAATAGCTACAATACTTAAAGTCATAAGAAAAATAATATTCAATCGCTTGTAATATGCCTCTATGTGTACTATTACTCAATACGCACAGTTTTCTTTGCTTGGTATCATCGTGAACTCTTGGCCTCGTAGTGTTCTTCTTTTTCGGTGTCAAGTTATTTGTTTGGTTTAAGTTTTTATTTAGATTCGGTTTAGGTTGACTAGTTCGGGTGGTGTTTGAATTGTTGACAGAAGTACGAGTATCTTTACTCAGTACTTTCACGTCGTCAGTCTCGAAGGGTTGAGCGGAGGCATCGAGGGTTTGTTGCTCAGTGGAGTTAAGACAGGATTCCAATGCTTGATTTTCAGAGCCCTGCTTTGTAGGAGGTCCGCCGTCGATAATTTCCTGGTCATTATTACTTGTGTTTAGTTTAGAAAGTGTATGAGATTGAGTTTGTGTAGAGCAGCGTCCTTTTCGTTTATTAGTACGCGATGATAATGGAGTCATCCATCGGCTATCTGATAGAGCAAGATTTTTATAAGCTTGAGTTGTTTGCAAGCTTTTGTTCAAATCACCTTTTAAGCGATAGTTTTCCAAGTTTAAATTCTCAATTTCTTTATGAGCAATATCTAATTCTCTACTTAGACTGTCTATCTTTTCTCTTAGGTCATAAATAGTTTGGCTATCATTTAATGACGTGTTCGGTAAACTTGTCATAGTAGCATCGAATAGATTTGTGTCTGTGTTCGAAACATCATTTAAGGAGAGTGTGAGATGAGTTTTTCTTTTGCGTAAAGTAATATTTTTCTCTGGCTCCATGTTTTTGTATTTTCTATTCACTGAATATTTTTATTTTCTACCAAAAAAGTTAATTTTCTTATTCTGGTATCACAATTTTTTTTGTAGCAACACTTTTCTATTTTTTTATAATGGCAACACTGGCCAGTATGTCAATTTTATTTCCGCTCCTTGACACTAGATGGCGCTGTTTGGCATGAAGTATTTGTTATTTGTAGTAGCAACCCTAATGTTAATGTCAATTTTTATACGTCAATGTCAATATTTGTTTCGCTACTCGCTACTAGGGGCGCCACTTATGGTACAAAGTTCACTTTTTAAAACAAAACATTATACTTAACCGTTTTATATACATTTACTAGTAATTAATTCACCACTTATTATGTTTTTAAATGTTCTACTGATGAGAGTACATTTGTATAGGTCCAATACACTTGCTTTTGTCTGTGATTAGCACTTTTGAAGCACAATAACGTTCAAAAGTCCAAATATTAAACACAATGTTTTTATTGCATGTCTTGGTATATAGAAGTCACCAAAAATTTTTATATATAGATACTTCTATAAAGATTCGCTACAATACACATCACTTGTACTATTGTTTACTATTTATTTCGGGTTTCAAATACGCGGGCGATGTTTACTTAATGCTGGGGTCTCGGTATGTAAAGATGATCACCCATCCACAGACCAACCGCAGCAAGCGTAGCTTAACCTGATCGATCGACCTGTGCGGCTGTTATTATTTAGAAGATACCTATTCACTCTTACTTTAAATTTTATTTTAGGTAGTTGTTGAATTCAAATCACATAATATTTTCAAGTTTCAACATTAAGCGAGTTTTGAATAATATGTTAAACTTACTTGATGTTTCTCAACTGAGATATTTGTTCCACTTGTTCTTGTTTAGTTCCACTTATAGTTGGACATTATTCCTGGTGAAACTATGTCAATAAGTCCTGTGCTCCAAACGGGACGCCATAATTGTCCAATCTAATCCAAGCACAGCTTGTCAAAGTACTTACTCACAATTCTGTGATTTTTCAGTTGACCACTCTGCAGTAGGCTAATAGTATTCAGCCCCATGTACCCTGGAATTATTGAATAAATTGGATTGTAATCTAATATCCCTTATTGCTCTTGTTATACTTGTTAATGTGGAACTACTTCCATTTAGGAAATCAAATGTTTGTTTTTAATTTGCCCTGATGTTAGCTCTACGGTTTTTATTAGATAGTGGGATTTTTATGTAGATTTTAGCTAATTCCGGTAATTTTATACTAAATAGGGAGAAATATAACCTAACAATTGTGAATAGATTCATTAGGTACTTAAGTACCTAGGTACTTACTGTAACATATGTTTGCCTCGTAGACGAAATCTGTGGAAACTTTAGTTCCTAGCTTCTGGTGCAGTGATGTTATACTTGAGACACTTTTTTAGAAGTTCCGCGTGTGGCGTTTCATTTGAACGATTACTGCACAGGCCACGGAATTCTATCTATCTCGTAAATGTGTCTAGGCAAATCTTACAAAACGAATATTTCAAAGTTGTGGGTTCAAAATCATATCATCATCATCTGACATCCACTGCTGGACATAGTCCATCTCCAAAGAAGGTGGGATATGCCATAATCGACACTAGGAGCCACTATAATGCTGCTGCCCATCCTCTGGTGAATCACTCACTTTTTAGGACACCTACGGGAAGAGTCAGTGGAGTTATTCTGTGTCCGGCACCGCACGGTTCAAACATATCAAGATCAATTCTATCACCAATGCAATTCTTACGTTAGTTCATCTGTGGATAACATTACAGTGAAACGAAGTTGGCTAGGAAATACATTGTTACTGTAAAATTCTATAAGACGGAAAACTGATTTTACTTTTGTATGCTTAAATGTTAGTGAAACACACACTTTTATTTAGCCTATATAAGCCAACAATCCATGTCCATGTTCTGGAGAGCTACACTTCTTCGTTCAAGTTTTTTGTATTTTATTTGTAAAGTTTCAGCTTATTAGGGGTCAATTCTACTGACTTACTTAAATCCTTTTAGTGTTTGGCACCTGCAAATTTAAAATGGATTCATTAGTGAAACATGCTGCATCAGCTATATATTCTATGATACCTTTACTTGAGAATGTATTATTAAGTACAACGTATGGGTGTCCTAATCTGGTTAATATACAGGCACCTCCCCTATTTACGTCTCTTGAAAAACTTGCCGCCAAGCGAAATTTGGGTAAATTAATTGTAGTCTCTTGTTCTGGTGTCATAAAATGTTCAGTTATACATATTACATCGATGGGTATATTCTTTAGTTCCAATTCTTCTAAATGTACTGTGAGAATGTCAGCTTTGGTTAGCAGACCAGCAATGTTCTGGTGTAAAATGTGTACCTATATTATTATAGAAGAAAAAACTGTGAGTTTTGCTTATTTTCGTTAGTATCTACGTAAGGAAATAACCTTAAGTCAATTTTGATCCTCTCCATAATATTTTTAAATATGAAACTTATTCCAGATTTATTAAGTTTCCCTGATCTATCTGAAAACATATTAAATCTAAATTCTAGGTCATTATTTGAGTCAAAAAAGTATGCGTATTTATGATATTCTAGGTCCATGTAAAGTAGGTTAGTAAATAAATCAACTTTATAGTTATATATAGGGGATGCCCGTACGTACGTAGGTGTGCATATTATGATATTTGTGTGGGTCATTTGTCTCAAGCTTTCATTAATTACTTTCACGAGTTCAATATAGTTATTGTCAGTTTTAATATCTGAATCGCCTAATAAAATTATACAATAGTCATTTATAGTGAATTCTTCCAATTTTGTTTTAATATTAGTTAATAGATGTCTTATTTTTGAGTTAGGCATTAAATAGCTACAATACTTAAAGTCATAAGAAAAATAATATTCAATCGCTTGTAATATGCCTCTATGTGTACTATTACTCAATACGCACAGTTTTCTTTGCTTGGTATCATCGTGAACTCTTGGCCTCGTAGTGTTCTTCTTTTTCGGTGTCAAGTTATTTGTTTGGTTTAAGTTTTTATTTAGATTCGGTTTAGGTTGACTAGTTCGGGTGGTGTTTGAATTGTTGACAGAAGTACGAGTATCTTTACTCAGTACTTTCACGTCGTCAGTCTCGAAGGGTTGAGCGGAGGCATCGAGGGTTTGTTGCTCAGTGGAGTTAAGACAGGATTCCAATGCTTGATTTTCAGAGCCCTGCTTTGTAGGAGGTCCGCCGTCGATAATTTCCTGGTCATTATTACTTGTGTTTAGTTTAGAAAGTGTATGAGATTGAGTTTGTGTAGAGCAGCGTCCTTTTCGTTTATTAGTACGCGATGATAATGGAGTCATGCATCGGCTATCTGATAGAGCAAGATTTTTATAAGCTTGAGTTGTTTGCAAGCTTTTGTTCAAATCACCTTTTAAGCGATAGTTTTCCAAGTTTAAATTCTCAATTTCTTTATGAGCAATATCTAATTCTCTACTTAGACTGTCTATCTTTTCTCTTAGGTCATAAATAGTTTGGCTATCATTTAATGACGTGTTCGGTAAACTTGTCATAGTAGCATCGAATAGATTTGTGTCTGTGTTCGAAACATCATTTAAGGAGAGTGTGAGATGAGTTTTTCTTTTGCGTAAAGTAATATTTTTCTCTGGCTCCATGTTTTTGTATTTTCTATTCACTGAATATTTTTATTTTCTACCAAAAAAGTTAATTTTCTTATTCTGGTATCACAATTTTTTTTGTAGCAACACTTTTCTATTTTTTTATAATGGCAACACTGGCCAGTATGTCAATTTTATTTCCGCTCCTTGACACTAGATGGCGCTGTTTGGCTTGAAGTATTTGTTATTTGTAGTAGCAACCCTAATGTTAATGTCAATTTTTATACGTCAATTTCAATATTTGTTTCGCTACTCGCTACTAGGGGCGCCACTTATGGTACAAAGTTCACTTTTTAAAACAAAACATTATACTTAACCGTTTTATATACATTTACTAGTAATTAATTCACCACTTATTATGTTTTTAAATGTTCTACTGATGAGAGTACATTTGTATAGGTCCAATACACTTGCTTTTGTCTGTGATTAGCACTTTTGAAGCACAATAACGTTGAAAAGTCCAAATATTAAACACAATGTTTTTATTGCATGTCTTGGTATATAGAAGTCACCAAAAATTTTTATATATAGATACTTCTATAAAGATTCGCTACAATACACATCACTTGTACTATTGTTTACTATTTATTTCGGGTTTCAAATACGCGGGCGATGTTTACTTAATGCTGGGGTCTCGGTATGTAAAGATGATCACCCATCCACAGACCAACCGCAGCAAGCGTAGCTTAACCTGATCGATCGACCTATGCGGCTGTTATTATTTAGAAGATACCTATTCACTCTTACTTTAAATTTTATTTTAGGTAGTTGTTGAATTCAAATCACATAATATTTTCAAGTTTCAACATTAAGCGAGTTTTGAATAATATGTTAAACTTACTTGATGTTTCTCAACTGAGATATTTGTTCCACTTGTTCTTGTTTAGTTCCACTTATAGTTGGACATTATTCCTGGTGAAACTATGTCAATAAGTCCTGTGCTCCAAACGGGACGCTATAATTGTCCAATCTAATCCAAGCACAGCTTGTCAAAGTACTTACTCACAATTCTGTGATTTTTCAGTTGACCACTCTGCAGTAGGCTAATAGTATTCAGCCCCATGTACCCTGGAATTATTGAATAAATTGGATTGTAATCTAATATCCCTTATTGCTCTTGTTATACTTGTTAATGTGGAACTACTTCCATTTAGGAAATCAAATGTTTGTTTTTAATTTGCCCTGATGTTAGCTCTACGGTTTTTATTAGATAGTGGGATTTTTATGTAGATTTTTGCTAATTCCGGTAATTTTATACTAAATAGGGAGAAATATAACCTAACAATTGTGAATAGATTCATTAGGTACTTAAGTACCTAGGTACTTACTGTAACATATGTTTGCCTCGTAGACGAAATCTGTGGAAACTTTAGTTCCTAGCTTCTGGTGCAGTGATGTTATACTTGAGACACTTTTTTAGAAGTTCCGCGTGTGGCGTTTCATTTGAACGATTACTGCACAGGCCACGGAATTCTATCTATCTCGTAAATGTGTCTAGGCACATCTTACAAAACGAATATTTCACTATAATACTGTATTTAACAAGAACTCGGCAAAATTAGTGTTTTTTGCATCCGCTATACCGAATTTGTTTTTGTTTGGATTTTTTGACATAAGATTAGACATCTCATATGGAATTGTCGCCAGACTAAAATTAAGAAATGCTTCTAAAATAGTAGTCTTTTTATGTAAAATTAAACGAAATTTCCAGACGTACAAAGAACATGAAATTGATTCGTAAAATAAGTGATGCTTTATTTATGAACGTGGTAATCTACTACTGCATAGATCAAAGATAACAATTAAAAATCTACCAATATTTTATATTGGTTAAGTAAAACTGACTAGGTACCGTCAGCTGCCCTGATTTTGCCAAGCGTCCTGTGTTTGCCTAAAATTTTCAATTTACTAGCTTGGCAATCGAAACATTTGTCAGTTTTTAGAATTATTATTTGGCAGCACTAAATAGGTGACGTTATGTTGGTAACATACATAATTTTTGACAGGTGTGTGTCAAACTAGAGAGCGCCAAGACTGATATTTTTAGTTTCGAAAAAACTTTGAATTTAAGAATATTTGTTTTAAAAATAACTATGTCTATTTTTGTTTTTTAATTTTTTATATTTACTTTTATTTTGATATTCGGCAATATAATTACCTAAGTGATCCTGTGATTGATTGTGAAGTTAAATATGTATGTGCAATATGCGATAATCACTCATTAGTTGCTGCACGAGTTTATAACTAAGTTGTGATGTTGAATTTATTGCTAAATGGAAGCTTAATATAGGGTTAATGAAAAGTTAATCTTATGTTATAATGTCAATTAATTATTTACCTAAGTAATTCATTGTTAGCTACCTATCTACCTACCAAATGACTTAGTTCTAGCTGACTCTACGATCGTACGGTTTTCTCTTTCTCTACACTCATTCTCTTCAGGCGTATACGGTATTATTAGTCTTTGGTGTATTCCGTATTCCGATAATTCTTTCCGAACTAGTTCATTGTCGAACTCTCCACCGTTATCACTAAGGAATTCTTTGATTGTGTGGCCTGCTACTCTAGCTACTGCCAGCATTTGCATCAGTTTTTCAGGTACCTACTTCAGATTTTGTCTTCATGAAGTAGACGTAGCGAAAACGAGTTCATCTTGAAAAAGGATGAAATACCGGAACTTCGAGAATGAAAACGGGAAAGGACCGCAAACATCCGAATGTATGCGTTCTCCAGCCATTTTAGCTTTTTCCCTACTACTAAACTTCTGTCTGTGAGTTTTTCCGAAAATACATCCTTCGCACAATATGCCATTATCCTTTGTTTTTATATTCAACTCTCGTTCTATAAGATCTTTCACATGCCTTTTATCCTGGTGGCCCATGTGTTCATGATAAAGCTGCAAGGCATCTACCACATTAATCGATGCGCTTATTATAGGTCGCATGCATTAACTTTAACATTACCTACTGTCTGGAAATAATCATAAACCCTAACATCCGAACGTAGATCAGAAACGGAGACGCTAGTGCTGCTCCAGGTAACTGTCATAGGGCCTATATGTCTTAATAATAGACTGAAGATGCTTGGTCGTTTCTGTAGGTATAAGGTACCTACAGAAACGACAAAACGTCTTCAGTCTGAGGCCTTATTTTGTACCTACCTATTAATGCCATCATGATTTCCTTTTTGGTTGTATAAAAGTCTCCGTCATTGTCTGACTCCATCTCTTTCTCGCACTCGAAAAATGAGGATATTATTTTGTTAATTCATATTAGGTACGGTCAACCTTGCGAGCCAAGTCAAGATACTTTATTTGTTTATCTTTCTCGACTTTCCCGTTATGCGGGAACGTTATGTCAGATCTGTATTAAGTCAGAGATATTTCTGTAACCTCTGTACTCTGTAGGTATGTCAAGCCGTGGACTGTAACTGTGTGATGGTGTGTTTATTTATTGAATGCTGGCAATATGTAAGGAATGGGTTGAAATGAAACTAATAACCACATTGCTGATGACCCTTTATTGAAGAAGGAATAGAATACAGTTATGGAAAAAACCAACGCTATGTCGATCTCCACATTATACATTGTGTATCGAAACAAACTACAGAAAATATTGCTGTTGGCACAGTTTGAAGACCATGACGTGGCGTGACGACATAGAGGGTGCCTAGCGATCCTGGCTAGCATCTTGACTGGCTGGAAGGCTGGCAACGTTCGGGTCATTCAGCACAGCTTATCAACTAAGTTTGTTCATATCTGCATTTTGGCCACCATGTAATGATATACGGAGGTGTTGTTCTCTGGTTCCTCCGCATCTGAAGATTGAAAAGGGGTACATGTTAATATTTGGAACTATTCAATAACATTTTGTAGGTTGGTTCTTGCTAGAGGAGATCTAGAGGTGGTATTATTTTTTTTCATTTGTAAAATAGTACAGCAGTCTGTAAAGTAGGCCTGGTTCAAGTGACAAGACATGAAGTAGACATGGCTCTTTCAGAATTACAGAAGAATGAAACCGCATACGTTTAAATAAAATGTTTACCAGAAGGTAGATACCTATTTATAACAGCTAGGTACTCTAACAATTAAAACCCACTCAGACCAATCAATCAATACTCCCGGCGGCGCGCCCCCTCCCTCCCGCGCTGCATAATCCTCCCCCGCATGGCGCAACACTCCCCACCCGCGCCGTCATTTTAAATCACAGTTAATTATAATTTACATGAAATTCGACAGCAGATCTCCTAATGCTATTTATCCATACTTGCACTGAGGCCACTAACACGTTTCTTGAGAGTGTCGAATACAAAGACACCACACACAACGACTCCACAATAGATTGCTTGAGATGATTTTCCTCCTATATCGAATGAAGACAGAACGAAGGATACCATGTGGCGTCATACAAAAATAGAGCACAGCCTAAACTAATATAATGTAAAAAAAAGACAGAAACTCAAGTGAAAAGAAACTAACGTCGTTAAATAATGTGGAACTAACCTTCTTCTCCAGCTTCCTCGTCCGTCTTAGCTCCCTTGGTGTGCCCTCTGCTCGGATGTGTCACGTCTCTCCTCTGAGAAGTCTCCCGTCTGTATGGCGCAGTGCCGGGGCGCGGTACTGCGACACAGCCTGCGGTTCCCGATCAATGCAGATCGTCACAGTGCGCAAGTGCAATTCAGGAGGCTGAGTAGCGATTATACGGCTCTAAATTCGGTCAAGAAGATCTCAGCACGGCAAGCCTCTAGTGCTCGGACTTCAAATGAACATGTCAAAGACCAAGTTGATTATTATTATTATATTTTAACATATCTCGGGAAGTCGGGACCACGAGGTCCCGGTCCTTTGGAAGGCGTACGAGGGGCCGAAGCCAACTCGCAGAGGCCCCTTAGGAAATTTCATTGAAATGTGGCACCAACCCGACGATTATCCCTGTATGCACTATGCAAGTGCACCCAAGGATAACCCCCGGTTAATGTAGGACTATTGCAGGATATGGAAAAAAACAAATTTGGACTATGGGTTTGGGTGCCTAAAGTGGACTGGTTACCAATAACTATGGAAGGACTATGGCCCCTGCCTGATCAATGTTTTATATATACACGGATAAAATGGCAGGGGGTGACTTGCACACTCTATAATGGGCCCCCGGAAACTGTCGCTAGCACATAGTGACGTAGCAACAAGGGGGCAACATGTCCTGAGGTGCTTATGAGGAGTGGAGAGGTATTCCACGGCTTTCAGAACAATCCCAGAGCCCGGAAGATGGTCAAGATCCCTACGAGCACTTACTGGAATACTTCCTTCCCCCGAGCAAGTTTGCTCTTGCGAGTCTCCACTCAAGCCGGCCAGTAAGATATTTTAGTCTTCCCCCCGAACTCTACCCAGAGCCCATTTCGGAATGGAGGGTCTAGACGTCACAAGATTCAGAGCCCTTTCCGACTGGACTTCAGCTCGGAAGGAACTGGGAAGGCTGGAAGATAAAGCGAAAAAGAAAATAGAAAAAATAAAAGAGCTAGAGAAAACCAATAACTATGGAAGAACTATGGTCCCTGCTGTATCTCTCTTGGTTTATTATTGACAGCGTGCATTACAGGATCATCGTGGCGGGTGGGGAGATTGAATATTATGTCGATGAGCATCTATAACTTGGCCAAATAGTCTCTTTCCAGGCAAGACCAAACAAAGAAGTTGAAGAGCTATTGGGCCATGAAAGATCTAATGAAGGGCGATCTTCCTCTATCCCTCAAGAGTAGACTCATCGACATGTGTATTCTTCCCATCCTCACGTATGGTCATCTTTGGACTCAGTGCTGATTATCAGTCCCCCTTTTCCTATGTTGCGTGCGCCTCGTACTTTTAGCTTCATTTCTCTACGGCATATGATTTTTTGGACCATGTTTTTAGTTTCGTCACAGGTCTTTAAGTTCAGCGATAAATCTCCTCGGAGCTAAATTTATAAGGACGAACAAAGCCTTTGGACCCCTTCTTCACCATATCCGCAAAAGAGCCTGAGAGTGCAGTAGCCGCACCGTGCTTCATACAGGACTCCTGAATCGTCCTGTTCATCTCCATTAGACAATCCGATAAGTCTCGAGCTTCGGTCATGGTTTTAAGGGAGGTATGTATAGTTTTTTGCTTAAGCGACTAGTATTGAACAGCCATTTGCAAAACTCCATGTCCAACTTTTCGGCTTTTGCTTATTTTTAGCTTCTGCTCAGCCTTTAGCGTTTCGTCAGAAGCAATAGCACAGACCTCATTCAGGCACTGCTCAATAGATGCCATCCAGTTCTAAATCTCCGGAGTGGACACTACTTGAACTATATCATCTTGGTCCTGTCTTGGTTCTCGGGGCGGTGTCAGTGCCTGGGTCGGTGTCGGTGGAGGGCTGCGTCGCATCAGCGCACTCGGTACTTATGCCATCTCGGCGGGTACAAATGTATGGTTCCAGCTCATGGATGAGGTCTCGACACACACTTTTATTTAGCCTATATAAGCCAACAATCCATGTCCATGTTCTGGAGAGCTACACTTCTTCGTTCAAGTTTTTTGTATTTTATTTGTAAAGTTTCAGCTTATTAGGGGTCAATTCTACTGACTTACTTAAATCCTTTTAGTGTTTGGCACCTGCAAATTTAAAATGGATTCATTAGTGAAACATTGTGATGGCATAGAGACTCGCTTTTTAAGCACAAAGTTGTGGGTTCAAAATCATATCATCATCATCTGACATCCACTGCTGGACATAGTCCATCTCCAAAGAAGGTGGGATATGCCATAATCGACAATAGGAGCCACTATAATGCTGCTGCCCATCCTCTGGTGAATCACTCACTTTTTAGGACACCTACGTGAAGAGTCAGTGGAGTTATTCTGTGTCCGGCACCGCACGGTTCAAACATAACAAGATCAATTCTATCACCAATGCAATTCTTACGTTAGTTCATCTGTGGATAACATTACAGTGAAACGAAGTTGGCTAGGAAATACATTGTTACTGTAAAATTCTATAAGACGGAAACCTGATTTTACTTTTGTATGCTTAAATGTTAGTGCAAATCAAAGTGACCTCTGCGCTGCCACCTACGACGCCTGTGGAAGTGGCGAGGTTTTAGACCAACAAGATCTGAAATACAGTTGTGCCAGCGACACAAAGCGGAAGACTACAAACCTGTAGACTATCAGTAGTTGGTTCACATATTATGGTTGGCAGCTGAATAGGTTCTGGAGATTGCATGTCACTGGACCTGAAAATTACAATAAGAAGAATTTTATATTGTTGGAATGTAGGTGAACAAAGATGAATTTTCTAAGATCCGTTTCTCATCTAATTATTATTGATAATTTTATTGCTACCATGTTAAAGTATACTTAGTGAAAGTTAAACACAGGTTATGTTATTCGCGACATAAGTTGAAAGCTTCATCCATTGAAGTTCTAATGAAAAACAGTATTATACTTTGTTGAGAACCATCTACGAGACTGGGAGAGAATTTAGAGGTGCATATTTATTTTGTTTGCAAAGATATGTATCCCTCCATCTAGCCGGCCCCCAATCAGATTTGAGATGTTATCTCATCATCTACCTAGCCTTTTCCCAACTGTTGCTTTGCAGATGCAGCTGAATACCAGTGTTTTACATGGAGCAACTGCCTATCTGACCTCCACAACCTAGTTACTGAGTAATACGATACCCCTTGGTAAGACTGGTCGTCAGACTTTCAGGCTTCTGAGTACCCGTAACAACTGTCAAAGATCCATGAATGACAGCCGGGACCAATGGCTTAACATGCTGTCCGAGGCTGGAGGGGTCAAATCAAATCAAATCATCTTTATTGTGGACTATAGGTATACATCATAAATACAGGTCTTAAATAATTAAAATAGTTTAGCTATGTCCCGCCGTTGAGACATACAATAATAAGATATAAATAAGAAGTTAAAACACAATTAGTCATATTAGTCTCGATACATTATTAAAATATTCCAAATTATAAATACATACAAATTCAATTCCAAGTCATATTAGTCATAAAAAAAATAAAAAAAATAATAATGTTTATTTATCTCCACAAATTACATTCTTAAACATCTTAAGTTGACATTGACATAATTCATTATGATAATTATTTTTCCTTTCTTGTCATTGGAATACAATATTTTTGTCACACAAGTAATCTTTGACATCATAATAACATTTGTCTATTAATAATGAATGTAGTTTCTTTTTAAACTGGAGGATTGGTAATTGTTTAATGTCATCAGCTAATTTATTATAGATTAATGATGTCATGCATAAAATACTTTTATTTAATAGTGCCGTTTTACCATAAGGTATTTGTACCTCTAACCTTTTTTTATCCCTTAATTTTCGATAGTAGCTTTTGAGAGCAGTCTTATAGTAGCTTAGATTTGATTTCACAAAAATATTTGATTAGTAAATGTATAGGGAAGGCAATGTGAGAATTTTTAGATTTTTAAAGTAAGGATGACAGCTAATTGTACTATTTATTTGGCACATTGCTCTAATGCACTTCTTTTGAGCTTTAAATATAAATTCCTTGTCTACCGAATTACCCCAAAATATAATGCCGTATCTCAGTAATGGTGCCACCAGTCCGTGATAGGCCGTTAAAATCGCGTCTTTGTTAACTATTTTGGAGAGCTTGTAAAGAGCGAATGAGTATTTGTTGATTCTTTTGCAGAGATTGTCTATATGGGTTGTCCATGAACGTCTGTAATCAATATTTATTCCTAGAAATTTTGTATTTGTTACAGATTCTACTGTCTGCCCGTTATAATTTACATTGATACTTTTCGGTTGAGTTCTTTGGTGGAAGTGCATTATATTTGTTTTTTCTAAATTTATTTTCAGATTGTTATCAATTAAACATTTAATTATAGTTCTTAAAGTATCATTAATTTCATTTTCATAGTCATTTTGACTGTCACATTTTATTACTACAGTGCTGTCATCTGCAAAAAGTACCATGGGATGCTTTATGTGTCTAGGGAGATCGATAATGTAAATGACAAAAAGCAAGGGACCCAAGACACTACCTTGTGGAACTCCCAGTTTTATGGTTCTAGTTTGGGGTCTATATGTCTTCTCATCCCGCGTTTTAAGGCATATTCTAGTTATTTCTGTTAACTGCTTTCTATCACATAGATATGAGTGAATGAGGTCTAGTGCCTTTCCCCTTATGCCATATGAATCTAATTTTTGAAGCAGTATGTTATGGTCAACACTGTCAAAGGCTTTACTCATATCCATGAAAATAGCACATATTGGATTTCTTTTGTCCATATGAGTCAAAACAATGTTAGTAAGTTCATATATTGCAGCGTTAATGGACTTACCCTTGCGAAATCCTTTTTGTTCGCTAGCCAAGATATTATATTTTTCAAAAAAATTGTAAAGACGACTATGAATGGTTTTTTCGAATATCTTTGAGAAATTGGGTATCAAAGCTATAGGTCTATAATTTCCCATATTGCTTTTGTCATCTTTTTTGTGGAGTGGAATAAAAACCGATGTTTTTAGTTTTTCTGGGTAAGTTCCAGTAGAAATGCATAAATTTATTAAATAACTTAGATGAGCTGCAATTGATTGCGACACTTGTTTTATTACTTTAGTACCGACGCCATCGTAACCCTCACTCGATGTATTTTTAAGTTGCTTGATTTCTCTGTCCACTTCTATTGGGGTTGTGGGGGTAAGGAAAATTGAGTTTAGGTTAGTGTACATGTTTTGATTCAAAAGTGCTTTATTATTATAATTGTTTGTACGAATCGATTTTGCAGCTTGGTCAATAAAATAGTCATTAAAATTATTCGCATTCGACGTTGGATCTGTAATGCTTACATTATCTTTTAATATTTCACTAATTGGTTCCCTGGGAAATTTACATTTAGAGTTATTTATAAGTGACCAAGTGGCTTTCGATTTATTTTGAGCTGTGTTGATGCGATGGTTATTTTGTGCCTTCTGCGTAAGACAAATTATTTTTTTAAATTTCGTAGTGTATTGCTTGAATTTATGTTTGTTTTTTTCCGTCCGGTGTGTTTATTTATTTATTTATTTAAACTTTTCGCACAAAAAGGTACAAAGGCGGACTTAATGCCTTAGGCATTCTCTACCAGTCAACCAAGGGTGGTGAAGAGATTAGATGGCAGGTGCTTTAATTGAAAGGGACAATGATAAAAAAAAACTCTTAAAACTAGGTACACAAATACATAAATAGGTTATATACACATACATACTATTACTATAATATATACATACTTATAATATATATATATATATATATATATATATATACAAAATCAAGGGAGAGAAGTGTTGAGATGACTCTACGCTATTTTTTTAAGATTTATTTTGAAAATAACTCTGCAATTTCCGCTTAAATGCATACCGACTGCTCGCCGTCCTGATATCAAGAGGAAGCGCATTCCAAAGAAGAATGGACTGAATATGAAAAGAAGAATGAACAAAATCAGACGTATGAGACGGACAGAGTAAGAGAAGATTGTTAGAAGAACGCAGATTCTTAGCGTGTGAAGAACAAAGATATTGGAAGTGAGATACGAGATAAGAAGGAGGATTGGGAGAGTTGAGAAGGGAGAAAAGCGTGGTCAAAGCGCGCAAACTTCTTCTTTGGCGAATGGACATCCATTTGAGCTCAGACCTATAGCTCGACACATGGTCATATTTCCTGACGTTGAATATGAACCGGATACCATTGTTGAGCAATCTGTCGAGCTTATCCAGCAAAACCGCATTCAAGTCAAAATAGCACACGTCACCATAATCGATTATAGGGAAAATCAAAGTCTGCACAAGCATGGTCTTCGTCTTAGCGGGCAAAAAGTTTCTCAAACGATACAGGGATCGCAGAGTACCATTGACCCTTTGACTAACACTAGAGACCTGGCGTTGCTAACTAAGCGTTGAGTCAAGATGCAAACCGAGATCTTTGACAGTAGGTGTAATGGGTATGACGGTACCTTTGAAAATAAGAGGTGGAAGAGAGCTAAGCGTCACCCTACCCATCATGCGTGAACTTCCAATTACAATGGCCTGACACTTCGAGGGGTTTACTGACACCCCGAAACTATCAGACCACTTTTTGATAGCATCTAAGTCTCGGTTTACATCCGCTATAGCGTTCGACAAACCTTCTACCCGCTCAGCTGTATATAATTGAAGATCGTCGGCATATAGATGATACGAACACCGAAGACAGTGAGTTATAAAATTAATGAAGATGGTGAATAATAATGGAGAAAGAATACCGCCTTGTGGAACACCAGCATCCAGGTCACGCCAACTTGATGACTTCTCATCAACGCGAACCGACTGCTGACGTCGCCGAAGATAAGAAGAGAACCATTCCAGGGCCTCCGACGAAACCATAAGGTGAGAGAGGATAGAAAGGAGAATATCGTGGCTGACGGCGTTAAAGGCATTGGAGAAATCAATTAATACCAAAACGGTAATTTTAGTATCCTCCATCGCCTCTCTAATGTCACCAGTCACTTTAAGGAGAGCGGAGGCTGTACTGTGCCCAGGCCTGAACCCAGACTGAAAGGAGCTAACGAGGTTGTTCCGATGAACAAACCCCGTAAACTGCTTATGCACGCAGGCCTCGAGCACTTTAGACAGGAATGGGAGAATGGAAATGGGTCGAAAATGACTGGGTAGGGAGGGATTTGAAATTTTAGGGAGTGGGCGGACATAGGCCATACGCCATAGGGATGGGAATTGTCCGGAATCAAGAGAAAAGTTAATGATGTGGGTGATCAGAGGGAGAAGGCTATCAAGGATCCAAACGACCATACTACGACTGATGCCATCATAGCCCACAGCCTTGGATTTTATGGACAGGATGATCTTTTTGATTTCGTCCAAGGTCACCAGAGAGAAGTGAAATGGTTCTATGATGGGACTCACTAGGCCAGTGATAAAATCAACCGTCTGGGACAACATTTGGGAATCCAAATGACAAGTGGTTGTAAAGTGACGGTTGATATCATCAAGGCCTATTGTATTAGGAAAATCCACACGCCGTGGTCTGCCGATACCAAGAGTACCAAGGAACTTCCAGATATCAGCAGGTGAAGAAGAAGATATGTTCTCGAGAATATGGCGGCGTTTAGCGTTGCGTATCATCTGATTACACCGATTCCTAGCAGCTTTGAAAAAGTTTCGGTTTTCTTCACTGCGATCCTTTTTAAATTTACGAAAGGCCCGATCCCTGCGCCTCATCGCCATACGTACCCCTGTCGTCATCCAAGGAGCAGGAGGACGCCGAAGTTTTATCTGTTTAACAGGAGCGTGTTTTTCGTAGAGAGCAAGGACCTCCTGATCGAAAATGCGCAGTTTTTCGTCTACAGTTGTCGCCGCTGCCAGGTGTTCCCAATTGAGGTCTGACGCATCCTGACGAAGCCTTTCAACATCCATGTGCGCAAAACACCGCAAGTGCAGAACTTTTGGGATAGGTTTAGGTGGTTTTAGGACATATGAGAGGAAAATGAGGTCATGATGGGAAAATCCAGGCGCGGGACACTGACCATGAGAGGAAACAAGGGAGGGTGCGGAGGTGAGGATTAAGTCGAGCCAAGTGTCATCGCCTGAGATATTAAAATGGGTAGGTTGCAGTGAAAGGATATGGAGACTAACGGACTCAATGATGTGAAGGAGCTTACGGGATCGGGGAGTGTGATGAGCAAGGTCGGTGTTGAAATCGCCCATGATGACGCAATGTGCATACTCCGAACCTATGGATTCAAGCGCCAATTCGAGGTTGGAAAAGTAGTCAACGGCGGGTGGACAATAGACAACACCAAGAAGGGTCTTGACGCCTCTGACATAGACCTCCAAAAAGAGGTACTCAGCGGAAGCATGGTATTGTGAGGGAGATGAGGTAATGATTTTGAAAGGAAAATCGCTCCGAAGATAGATAGCTACACCACCCCCTCCCTTTCCAATTCTATCATTGCGGATAAGAGTGAAGCCTGGGAGAGAGTAGGTGGTGGAGAGAAGATGAGGTTTGAGCCAACTCTCAGAAACCAGAACGGCATGGACATTGGTGTCAGTAAAGGCGTCCAACAGATCACTGTAGTGACTAGGGACACTTTGCGCGTTTAAATGGCAAACATTTAACAAATGACCTTTTTGTTGGCTGAAGCACCGACGCACAAAGTCACCAAGTGTGTCAGTTAAGGAGCTGAAGCTTGCATTAGCGGATGAGCTGGTGGAATCAAGGGCAGAGTAAAAAGAATCATCATCAGTTAACATAAAATAAAAATAATATAAATATTAAATATAACTACTAAATATCCAAATTAACTATAGCTACGATTGCTTTTGTTTTAGGTGCAAAACCACTATCTGTGCACCACCCACCAGCAGCACCAGTAATACATAGTTATACATGGATCCTTTGGAGTATGGGCAAAATCAGAACTAAGGTGTCTTTCCATTAAAATCATCAGTTATTCAAACTCCAAAAGATCCCTGCAGTACAGTACAGCAGTAGTGATATAAAAACATAAATAAATATCAAATCAAAAGAGGAATCACAAACATTAACACAGAAAATATGAACAAGCAAAGAACAAAACGAAACATGACAAAGTTACATGAGCAGAAACGGAACGCAATTTACGAAACACAAACTAAACGTGAAACCAGTAGAAAAGGACGTCAAAATTTACGCAAATAAATTCAAGATTGACAGGTGACAGTGACAACTAATAACGAAACACAATATTGTTTACTAACCCACAACAATTGAAAAGATGAAAAAAATAAATAGTGAGCCGGTAGATACATACCACAAGTGTAAATAATAAGTAAATTGACGTCCCGAGCACAAAAAACTGATAAGATGGGGAACCACTTATACAATAGATTGCAAACACCTATACTTTACGCACTCCGCCATCAGGCTTGCCTCCAGATCCAGAAGATTCCCCGGACTTCTTAGGATACTTAGCCACCAAGGGATTGAGTTCCTCTACAGAACAAATCTTATGCCGTGTTCCATCGGGGGCTCTGATGACAATAATCCCGTCCTGGGTCCAGCATGCCGGCATTCCGAAGTGCAGCCGCGCTCTGCTGAAAACAGTTTGCCTAGACCGGGTCAAGAACTCCTTGACTGTGATCGTGGAGCCCTTCAGTGCAGACTTTGCCTTCCAAACAGTGGACTTCAGGTCAACATTGGAGAACCTTACCAGTATAGGTCTACTAGTTGATGGACCTTTCTTGGATGTCCCAAGTCTGTGACAAACTTTGATGGAGGATGCAGTGATGTCAGGCAGTGACAGTTTGCTCTTCAGAACATCCAACACAAGAGCCTTGCAATCTTCATTGTCCGCTTCATTGAACCCAGTAAAGATGAGAGCTTTCCGACGAGATCTGGTCTCCAGTCCGTCAACCACTCTAGAGCACTCCAAGATCTGCTTCCTGAGAAGTCCCAGCACGCCGAACATTAGCTCTCGAAAGGACCGGAACTCTTCAGCAATCTTTGCAACGGTGTCTTTTGCGGGTCCCGCACATTGGATCTGTGCCTCAAGCTCACCCATCTTCTTTAGGAAGCACTCCTCGAGGTTTTTCTGGGCCGATTGGATATCATCCAGTTGAGATGACATTATGTAGTGTAGAACTAGCAGTGGTTATGAAGTACTAGTGAGAAACTGGCAGGTGGTGTAGTGTAAGCGCTTGTGTTACATGGAATATTTCACCAATGTAAGTACTGCTTATTTAGCAGTTTATGCAACAAAATATTGTAATTAAAAGTAAATATAATACATCAAAATAATTTTAATTAAAAAAGATTTACTAAGCTGCGTGTTAACTTTTCTACACCTACCCCCATTATCTAGTAATTATTAGTGTGTTCTATATTGCCATAGTAATTTTCTTTTCATTTTGCTACAAATTTTGATACCTTTTGAAACCCATTTAGTTTTTTTGTATAACGAATTCGTTATTAATTTGTAAGGAAAACACAAGTTATAGAAACACAAGAAAAGCTCCAAGAAACGATTGTAGGCTTTGTTTGAATCATTTGTCAGGTAAATGTCAGAGAATGTCAAGTTATTCATACAAGTTTTAAATTTTATAAAATTTTCCTCACTATAATCACGTACTTTAATACGCCAAGATTTTAATACACAGGATTTTTTGACTGGAAAATGCAATAATTGGGCAGTATGATCTGATAATCCTAATTCAATTATTTGGTTTTTGCATTTATGAATGTTGTGAGCAAAGTTGTCGATGCAAGTGCTACTGATGAGTCTAGTGGGAACCTTAATTTCTAGTATTAAGTTATGACTTTCTAGAATTTGTTCAAAATCTAAAGTTTGTCGGTTTCTTTTTAAGGTATTGATATTGAAATCCCCGCATACAACAACTTTCTTACTAGTGTTATCACATATTTGATGCAGTAACTTTTCTAAATTATTAAAAAATATAGACATACATGAGTTGGGTACTCTGTACACACAAACTATTATTAACTTATGTTCAATTAGTTCTATTGCACTATATTCTATGATACCTTTACTTGAGAATGTATTATTAAGTACAGCGTATGGGTGTCCTAATCTGGTTAATATACAGGCACCTCCCCTATTTACGTCTCTTGAAAAACTTGCCGCCAAGCGAAATTTGGGTAAATTAATTGTAGTCTCTTGTTCTGGTGTCATAAAATGTTCAGTTATACATATTACATCGATGGGTATATTCTTTAGTTCCAATTCTTCTAAATGTACTGTGAGAATGTCAGCTTTGGTTAGCAGACCAGCAATGTTCTGGTGTAAAATGTGTACCTATATTATTATAGAAGAAAAAACTGAGTTTTGCTTATTTTCGTTAGTATCTACGTAAGGAAATAACCTTAAGTCAATTTTGATCCTCTCCATAATATTTTTAAATATGAAACTTATTCCAGATTTATTAAGTTTCCCTGATCTATCTGAAAACATATCAAATCTAAATTCTAGGTCATTATTTGAGTCAAAAAAGTATGCGTATTTATGATATTCTAGGTCCATGTAAAGTAGGTTAGTAAATAAATCAACTTTATAGTTATATATAGGGGATGCCCGTACGTACGTAGGTGTGCATATTATGATATTTGTGTGGGTCATTTGTCTCAAGCTTTCATTAATTACTTTCACGAGTTCAATATAGTTATTGTCAGTTTTAATATCTGAATCGCCTAATAAAATTATACAATAGTCATTTATAGTGAATTCTTCCAATTTTGTTTTAATATTAGTTAACAGATGTCTTATTTTTGAGTTAGGCATTAAATAGCTACAATACTTAAAGTCATAAGAAAAATAATCTTCAATCGCTTGTAATATGCCTCTATGTGTACTATTACTCAATACGCACAGTTTTCTTTGCTTGGTATCATCGTGAACTCTTGGCCTCGTAGTGTTCTTCTTTTTCGGTGTCAAGTTATTTGTTTGGTTTAAGTTTTTATTTAGATTCGGTTTAGGTTGACTAGTTCGGGTGGTGTTTGAATTGTTGACAGAAGTACGAGTATCTTTACTCAGTACTTTCACGTCGTCAGTCTCGAAGGGTTGAGCGGAGGCATCGAGGGTTTGTTGCTCAGTGGAGTTAAGACAGGATTCCAATGCTTGATTTTCAGAGCCCTGCTTTGTAGGAGGTCCGCCGTCGATAATTTCCTGGTCATTATTACTTGTGTTTAGTTTAGAAAGTGTATGAGATTGAGTTTGTGTAGAGCAGCGTCCTTTTCGTTTATTAGTTCGCGATGATAATGGAGTCATGCATCGGCAATATCTAATTCTCTACTTAGACTGTCTATCTTTTCTCTTGGGTCATAAATAGTTTGGCTATCATTTAATGACGTGTTCGGTAAACTTGTCATAGTAGCATGGAATAGATTTGTGTCTGTTTTCGAAACATAATTTAAGGAGAGTGTGAGATGAGTTTTTCTTTTGCGTAAAGTAATATTTTTCTCTGGCTCCATGTTTTTGTATTTTCTATTCACTGAATATTTTTATTTTCTACCAAAAAAGTTAATTTTCTTATTCTGGTATCACAATTTTTTTTGTAGCAACACTTTTCTATTTTTTTATAATGGCAACACTGGCCAGTATGCCAATTTTTTTCCGCTCCTTGACACTAGATGGCGCTGTTTGGCATGAAGTATTTGTTATTTGTAGTAGCAACCCTAATGTTAATGTCAATTTTTATACGTCAATGTCAATATTTGTTTCGCTACTCGCTACTAGGGGCGCCACTTATGGTACAAAGTTCACTTTTAAAACAAAACATTATACTTAACCGTTTTATATACATTTACTAGTAATTAATTCACCACTTATTATGTTTTTAAATGTTCTACTGATGAGAGTACATTTGTATAGGTCCAATACACTTGCTTTTGTCCGTGATTAGCACTTTTGAAGCACAATAACGTTCAAAAGTCCAAATATTAAACACAATGTTTTTATTGCATGTCTTGGTATATAGAAGTCACCAACAATTTCACTTATGTAGTTCGATACTTCTATTAAGATTTGCTACAATACACATCACTTGTACTATTGTTTACTATTTATTTCGGGTTTTAAATACGCGGGCGATGTTTACTTAATGCTGGGGTCTCGGTATGTAAAGATGATCACCCATCCACAGACCAACCGCAGCAAGCGTAGCTTAACCTGATCGATCGACCTGTGCGGCTGTTATTATTTAGAAGATACCTATTCACTCTTACTTTAAATTTTATTTTAGGTAGTTGTTGAATTCAAATCACATAATATTTTCAAGTTTCAACATTAAGCGAGTTTTGAATAATATGTTAAACTTACTTGATGTTTCTCAACTGAGATATTTGTTCCACTTGTTCTTGTTTAGTTCCACTTATAGTTGGACATTATTCCTGGTGAAACTATGTCAATAAGTCCTGTGCTCCAAACGGGACGCCATAATTGTCCAATCTAATCCAAGCACAGCTTGTCAAAGTACTTACTCACAATTCTGTGATTTTTCAGTTGACCACTCTGCAGTAGGCTAATAGTATTCAGCCCCATGTACCCTGGAATTATTGAATAAATTGGATTGTAATCTAATATCCCTTATTGCTCTTGTTATACTTGTTAATATGGAACTACTTCCATTTAGGAAATCAAATGTTTGTTTTTAATTTGCCCTGATGTTAGCTCTACGGTTTTTATTAGATAGTGGGATTTTTATGTAGATTTTTGCTAATTCCGGTAATTTTATACTAAATAGGGAGAAATATAACCTAACAATTGTGAATAGATTCATTAGGTACTTAAGTACCTAGGTACTTACTGTAACATATGTTTGCCTCGTAGACGAAATCTGTGGAAACTTTAGTTCCTAGCTTCTGGTGCAGTGATGTTATACTTGAGACACTTTTTTAGAAGTTCCGCGTGTGGCGTTTCATTTGAACGATTACTGCACAGGCCACGGAATTCTATCTATCTCGTAAATGTGTCTAGGCACATCTTACAAAACGAATATTTCACTATAATACTGTATTTAACAAGAACTCGGCAAAATTAGTGTTTTTTGCATCCGGTATACCGAATTTGTTTTTGTTTGGATTTTTTGACATAAGATTAGACATCTCATATGGAATTGTCGCCAGACTAAAATTAAGAAATGCTTCTAAAATAGTAGTCTTTTTATGTAAAATTAAACAAAATTTTCAGACGTACAAAGAACATGAAATTGATTCGTAAAATAAGTAATGCTTTATTTATGAACGTGGTAATCTACTACTGCATAGATCAAAGATAACAATTAAAAATCTACCAATATTTTATATTGGTTAAGTAAAACTGACTAGGTACCGTCAGCTGCCCTGATTTTGCCAAGCGTCCTGTGTTTGCCTAAAATTTTCAATTTACTAGCTTGGCAATCGAAACATTTGTCAGTTTTTAGAATTATTATTTGGCAGCACTAAATAGGTGACGTTATGTTGGTAACATACATAATTTTTGACAGGTGTGTGTCAAACTAGAGAGCGCCAAGACTGATATTTTTAGTTTCGAAAAAACTTTGAATTTAAGAATATTTGTTTTAAAAATAACTATGTCTATTTTTGTTTTTTAAATTTTTATATTTACTTTTATTTTGATATTCGGCAATATAATTACCTAAGTGATCCTGTGATTGATTGTGAAGTTAAATATGTATGTGCAATATGCGATAATCACTCATTAGTTGCTGCACGAGTTTATAACTAAGTTGTGATGTTGAATTTATTGCTAAATGGAAGCTTAATATAGGGTTAATGAAAAGTTAATCTTATGTTATAATGTCAATTAATTATTTACCTAAGTAATTCATTGTTAGCTACCTATCTACCTACCAAATGACTTAGTTCTAGCTGACTCTACGATCGTACGGTTTTCTCTTTCTCTACACTCATTCTCTTCAGGCGTATACGGTATTATTAGTCTTTGGTGTATTCCGTATTCCGATAATTCTTTCCGAACTAGTTCATTGTCGAACTCTCCACCGTTATCACTAAGGAATTCTTTGATTGTGTGGCCTGCTACTCTAGCTACTGCCAGCATTTGCATCAGTTTTTCAGGTACCTACTTCAGATTTTGTCTTCATGAAGTAGACGTAGCGAAAACGAGTTCATCTTGAAAAAGGATGAAATACCGGAACTTCGAGAATGAAAACGGGAAAGGACCGCAAACATCCGAATGTATGCGTTCTCCAGCCATTTTAGCTTTTTCCCTACTACTAAACTTCTGTCTGTGAGTTTTTCCGAAAATACATCCTTCGCACAATATGCCATTATCCTTTGTTTTTATATTCAACTCTCGTTCTATAAGATCTTTCACATGCCTTTTATCCTGGTGGCCCATGTGTTCATGGTAAAGCTGCAAGGCATCTACCACATTAATCGATGCGCTTATTATAGGTCGCATGCATTAACTTTAACATTACCTACTGTCTGGAAATAATCATAAACCCTAACATCCGAACGTAGATCAGAAACGGAGACGCTAGTGCTGCTCCAGGTAACTGTCATAGGGCCTATATGTCTTAATAATAGACTGAAGATGCTTGGTCGTTTCTGTAGGTACAAGGTACCTACAGAAACGACAAAACGTCTTCAGTCTGAGGCCTTATTTTGTACCTACCTATTAATAATAATAATAATAATTTATTTATTTGCAGACGTTGAAGTCCATAGAATTAGATAAGAAAAAAAAAAAAAAAATTGACATCAAAACATATTCATAAATTAAAAATAAGCATCATAACAAAAATAACATAATCGAATTACATCACAAATTACATAATAATGTCATAATAGAAACGAATCACAAATAACATAAAAATAACAGAATACACACACATAAAAATCACAATTAGGCATAATAATAATAATAATAACATAATAGGAATTAAATAAAATGTACATATAGCTATCTAGAGCCGATCTGTGTGTGCAGTTTCACCCATCGACCAAGCATCGGGCAGTCCCACCGGTCACTCAATGCTCTCAACATGCCGTGGGTGCTGATATCTGTTCTGTGCCGGAGAGAAGCGCATCGTTTTCGAATAATGGCATAAAAATCATCCACTCTCGCATCGGCAAACATACCCGAAGCGCTACAATACCGCGGCAGCCCCACAAGCATCCTGAAAGCATTGTTATACTGTACACGCAGGGCGCTGTATGCCTTCTGCGTATACTTGACCCAAAGGCTGCAGGTGTAAAAAGTCTGACAGTAGGCTCGAAAAAGCGTCATTTTAACGTCGTAAGAACACCGTGCAAACCTACGGGCCAGCATATTACTTCGAACAGACAGCGCCCTACGCTCTCTCTCAATATCTAAATCATCGCACAGGTCCTCAGTGACCCAGTGGCCAAGATATTTAAATTTTGAGACTTGCTTCAAGGGTGTACCTGCTAATGAGATGCATGGAACATTTAAGTATCTTTTGGCACCACCATTGAAAACAAGTAACTCACTCTTAGTGACATTATACCTAAGCCCCTGAGTCACCGCATAGTTCTCACAGACAGCAAACGTCTTAACGCACTGATTGATGGGCTCAGCAAGACCATATCGTCCGCATAGCTGATGTTGTTCATAGTAACTCCATCAATATGACAGCCGACACCAGTATTGCTGAGCTCAACAATCAGTTGGTTTATATATAAATTGAAAAGGCGAGGGGAGGTGATTCCCCCCTGCCTCACCCCACATTTCAATTTATATTCCTCAGACATAGTCCCTGCCCACCTAACATTGTTAATTTGGTTCTCATGCCAGAATCTTAACAATGACGTGACCTCAAAATCTACTTTTTTCTCATTACCTAGCTTATCCCACAGCTGGTCATAAGGCACAAGGTCGAACGTCTTGGACAGATCTAAGAAGCACGCGTTAACAGGTGTATTTCTATCCGTATAATACCGGACAGTCCGCTTTAAACACATAATGGCACTTTCAGTCGACAGCCCAGACCTGAAGCCAAACTGTGCATCATGCAAGTCAATCCTGGGGGCCATGTATGTATCCAGCAAACTATCCAGCACCTTTGCTATGACCGTTGCCAGGGAGATTGGTCTGTAATTACTGGGATCAGCAGCATCACCGGTTTTATTTTTTATGACAGGTACAACTATAGCTCGCATAAGTGCACTGGGCAGATAAGAATGACTCACACACAGTCTAAAAAACATTGACAATACTCTTGGCAAGTGTACACCTGCATACTTAAGGTGCTCGACACTAAGGTGATCATGTCCCGGGGACTTGCCTCTAACCATATTTTTTATCACTTTCTTGACATCTTTAGTAGATAAATTCAATCCCCGCGCCATGCTCACATCAGCGCCAGTCACCTCCTGCGTCACATAATCAGCAGAGGAACTTGCCAAGGGCTTCACTTTAAATTGGTCTACAAACATATTAGCAATTTGTGTGGGATCATGTTTACCACCAACACTTACGGGGAGGCTCGACCTAGGATTCAGTTTATTCGAGTTTTTCCAAAAATTTACAAAGTCCTTAGATTTATGATTTTCAGCTATTAAATTTAGTTTAATTTGTTTTTCATTATTACGACACCATTTTAACTTACTTTTGAAAATTCTCCGCGTATCACGCATTTTATTATATTTAATACCTGTTTCTGGTTTACCACATAACTGCCAACCGTGAAAAGCTAAGCGAGCCTCCTCGTAAGCTATTTTTACATGTTTATTCCACCCTGGCACAGGTTTATACGTTCGGGGCTTATTCGTCGCCGCACTACACTCAGCAGACTGTTGGAGAATACATATTATGTTACTGTATAAATCATCCAGAACAATATTATGGTTCACATTCCTACAATGAATGTCTGCACAGTGACTGAATGCCTGCGGAAAATCTATTTCCCGTAAACCCACATTACACATTTCCTCATACATACTTATCTGAGTCGAGTCACGTTGCCCCCAGACAATGTTATTACTGTTAGGTTTAGGTAATACTATGTTAGGTGTAATTAACTTTAGATTACATTCTACCTCTATAGGCATATGATCCGACCAATATATATCGTACAGTACCTTAACATTAACGAGTGTCCGTTGCGCGGCCCGTGTCGTAATACAGTGGTCAAGCCAGCGCCTACACCCGTGCGCGTCACTCACAAAAGTGTATGAGTCACTCGGCAAGCACTCAATATCAGCACATAACCATTGTTGTTCCTCACAGACCTTAAGTAGTTCACTATGGAATAGCTCGCCAGTATGTGCATTATAGTCACCTAATATAAATACAGTTTCTATACTATTGCTGTCGATTATAGCTGCGATTTCACTCAAGCAGTCAGTAAACTCGGCGAGATTGTCACTGGAGTTGGTAGGCATATAAACCGAAAATACTAGCATAACTTTGTCGCACAAACTCACTTTTATTGCCGCGATACGAACACTGCTGCACTTTATAACACTAACCATCGAGAACAGACTCTTCCGCCACAGAAGTGCTACACCTCCATAGGGCCGACCACGAAGTACACCTGCTACCGTATCCACTGCTGAGTTTCCGGTGAATGCAAAGTCGTTGTGTATGTTTCCCAAAAAGGCCAGATCATGCGGCAACAACCACGTCTCCTGCAGTGCGATAACGTCCGCAGTGTCGCACAGTCGTCTGATACAATCAACTGAAGTCGTAACAGTTTTACAATTAAAACTTATTAGCTTAACAGGCTTATCCATTCAAGGTTTTTTTAAATTCAATAAATTGCCGGAAAGACACACCTTCCGGCCATATATTTTCATCCATAAAAACTGGTAGTTTTATTTAATGCCATCATGATTTCCTTTTTGGTTGTATAAAAATCTCCGTCATTGTCTGACTCCATCTCTTTCTCGCACTCGAAAAATGAGGATATTATTTTGTTAATTCATATTAGGTACGGTCAACCTTGCGAGCCAAGTCAAGATACTTTATTTGTTTATCTTTCTCGACTTTCCCGTTATGCGGGAACGTTATGTCAGATCTGTATTAAGTCAGAGATATTTCTGTAACCTCTGTACTCTGTAGGTATGTCAAGCCGTGGACTGTAACTGTGTGATGGTGTGTTTATTTATTGAATGCTGGCAATATGTAAGGAATGGGTTGAAATGAAACTAATAACCACATTGCTGATGACCCTTTATTGAAGAAAGAATAGAATACAGTTATGGAAAAAACCAACGCTATGTCGATCTCCACATTATACATTGTGTATCGAAACAAACTACAGAAAATATTGCTGTTGGCACAGTTTGAAGACCATGACGTGGCGTGACGACATAGAGGGTGCCTAGCGATCCTGGCTAGCATCTTGACTGGCTGGAAGGCTGGCAACGTTCGGGTCATTCAGCACAGCTTATCAACTAAGTTTGTTCATATCTGCATTTTGGCCACCATGTAATGATATACGGAGGTGTTGTTCTCTGGTTCCTCCGCATCTGAAGATTGAAAAGGGGTACATGTTAATATTTGGAACTATTCAATAACATTTTGTAGGTTGGTTCTTGCTAGAGGAGATCTAGAGGTGGTATTTTTTTTTTTTCATTTGTAAAATAGTACAGCAGTCTGTAAAGTAGGCCTGGTTCAAGTGACAAGACATGAAGTAGACATGGCTCTTTCAGAATTACAGAAGAATGAAACCGCATACGTTTAAATAAAATGTTTACCAGAAGGTAGATACCTATTTATAACAGCTAGGTACTCTAACAATTAAAACCCACTCAGACCAATCAATCAATACTCCCGGCGGCGCGCCCCCTCCCTCCCGCGCTGCATACTCCTCCCCCGCATGGCGCAACACTCCCCCCCCGCGCCGTCATTTTAAATCACAGTTAATTATAATTTACATGAAATTCGACAGCAGATCTCCTAATGCTATTTATCCATACTTGCACTGAGGCCACTAACACGTTTCTTGAGAGTGTCGAATACAAAGACACCACACACAACGACTCCACAATAGATTGCTTGAGATGATTTTCCTCCTATATCGAATGAAGACAGAACGAAGGATACCATGTGGCGTCATACAAAAATAGAGCACAGCCTAAACTAATATAATGTAAAAAAAAGACAGAAACTCAAGTGAAAAGAAACTAACGTCGTTAAATAATGTGGAACTAACCTTCTTCTCCAGCTTCCTCGTCCATCTTAGCTCCCTTGGTGTGCCCTCTGCTCGGATGTGTCACGTCTCTCCTCTGAGAAGTCTCCCGTCTGTATGGCGCAGTGCCGGGGCGCGGTACTGCGACACAGCCTGCGGTTCCCGATCAATGCAGATCGTCACAGTGCGCAAGTGCAATTCAGGAGGCTGAGTAGCGATTATACGGCTCTAAATTCGGTCAAGAAGATCTCAGCACGGCAAGCCTCTAGTGCTCGGACTTCAAATGAACATGTCAAAGACCAAGTTGATTATTATTATTATATTTTAACATATCTCGGGAAGTCGGGACCACGAGGTCCCGGTCCTTTGGAAGGCGTACGAGGGGCCGAAGCCAACTCGCAGAGGCCCCTTAGGAAATTTCATTGAAATGTGGCACCAACCCGACGATTATCCCTGTATGCACTATGCAAGTGCACCCAAGGATAACCCCCGGTTAATGTAGGACTATTGCAGGATATGGAAAAAAACAAATTTGGACTATGGGTTTGGGTGCCTAAAGTGGACTGGTTACCAATAACTATGGAAGGACTATGGCCCCTGCCTGATCAATGTTTTATATATACACGGATAAAATGGCAGGGGGTGACTTGCACACTCTATAATGGGCCCCCGGAAACTGTCGCTAGCACATAGTGACGTAGCAACAAGGGGGCAACATGTCCTGAGGTGCTTATGAGGAGTGGAGAGGTATTCCACGGCTTTCAGAACAATCCCAGAGCCCGGAAGATGGTCAAGATCCCTACGAGCACTTACTGGAATACTTCCTTCCCCCGAGCAAGTTTGCTCTTGCGAGTCTCCACTCAAGCCGGCCAGTAAGATATTTTAGTCTTCCCCCCGAACTCTACCCAGAGCCCATTTCGGAATGGAGGGTCTAGACGTCACAAGATTCAGAGCCCTTTCCGACTGGACTTCAGCTCGGAAGGAACTGGGAAGGCTGGAAGATAAAGCGAAAAAGAAAATAGAAAAAATAAAAGAGCTAGAGAAAACCAATAACTATGGAAGAACTATGGTCCCTGCTGTATCTCTCTTGGTTTATTATTGACAGCGTGCATTACAGGATCATCGTGGCGGGTGGGGAGATTGAATATTATGTCGATGAGCATCTATAACTTGGCCAAATAGTCTCTTTCCAGGCAAGACCAAACAAAGAAGTTGAAGAGCTATTGGGCCATGAAAGATCTAATGAAGGGCGATCTTCCTCTATCCCTCAAGAGTAGACTCATCGACATGTGTATTCTTCCCATCCTCACGTATGGTCATCTTTGGACTCAGTGCTGATTATCAGTCCCCCTTTTCCTATGTTGCGTGCGCCTCGTACTTTTAGCTTCATTTCTCTACGGCATATGATTTTTTGGACCATGTTTTTAGTTTCGTCACAGGTCTTTAAGTTCAGCGATAAATCTCCTCGGAGCTAAATTTATAAGGACGAACAAAGCCTTTGGACCCCTTCTTCACCATATCCGCAAAAGAGCCTGAGAGTGCAGTAGCCGCACCATGCTTCATACAGGACTCCTGAATCGTCCTGTTCATCTCCATTAGACAATCCGATAAGTCTCGAGCTTCGGTCATGGTTTTAAGGGAGGTATGTATAGTTTTTTGCTTAAGCGACTAGTATTGAACAGCCATTTGCAAAACTCCATGTCCAACTTTTCGGCTTTTGCTTATTTTTAGCTTCTGCTCAGCCTTTAGCGTTTCGTCAGAAGCAATAGCACAGACCTCATTCAGGCACTGCTCAATAGATGCCATCCAGTTCTAAATCTCCGGAGTGGACACTACTTGAACTATCTCATCTTGGTCCTGTCTTGGTTCTCGGGGTGGTGTCAGTGCCTGGGTCGGTGTCGGTGGAGGGCTGCGTCGCATCAGCGCACTCGGTACTTATGCCATCTCGGCGGGTACAAATGTATGGTTCCAGCTCATGGATGAGTGAGGTCTCGACACACACTTTTATTTAGCCTATATAAGCCAACAATCCATGTCCATGTTCTGGAGAGCTACACTTCTTCGTTCAAGTTTTTTGTATTTTATTCGTAAAGTTTCAGCTTATTAGGGGTCAATTCTACTGACTTACTTAAATCCTTTTAGTGTTTGGCACCTGCAAATTTAAAATGGATTCATTAGTGAAACATTGTGATGGCATAGAGACTCGCTTTTTAAGCACAAAGTTGTGGGTTCAAAATCATATCATCATCATCTGACATCCACTGCTGGACATAGTCCATCTCCAAAGAAGGTGGGATATGCCATAATCGACACTAGGAGCCACTATAATGCTGCTGCCCATCCTCTGGTGAATCACTCACTTTTTAGGACACCTACGTGAAGAGTCAGTGGAGTTATTCTGTGTCCGGCACCGCACGGTTCAAACATAACAAGATCAATTCTATCACCAATGCAATTCTTACGTTAGTTCATCTGTGGATAACATTACAGTGAAACGAAGTTGGCTAGGAAATACATTGTTACTGTAAAATTCTATAAGACGGAAAACTGATTTTACTTTTGTATGCTTAAATGTTAGTGAAAATCAAAGTGACCTCTGCGCTGCCACCTACGACGCCTGTGGAAGTGGCGAGGTTTTAGACCAACAAGATCTGAAATACAGTTGTGCCAGCGACACAAAGCGGAAGACTACAAACCTGTAGACTATCAGTAGTTGGTTCACATATTATGGTTGGCAGCTGAATAGGTTCTGGAGATTGCATGTCACTGGACCTGAAAATTACAATAAGAAGAATTTTATATTGTTGGAATGTAGGTGAACAAAGATGAATTTTCTAAGATCCGTTTCTCATCTAATTATTATTGATAATTTTATTGCTACCATGTTAAAGTATACTTAATGAAAGTTAAACACAGGTTATGTTATTTGCGATATAAGTTGAAAGCTTCATCCATTGAAGTTCTAATGAAAAACAGTATTATACTTTGTTGAGAACCATCTACGAGACTGGGAGAGAATTTAGAGGTGCATATTTATTTTGTTTGCAATGATATGTATCCCTCCATCTAGCCGGCCCCCAATCAGAATTGAGATGATATCTCATCATCTACCTAGCCTTTTCCCAACTGTTTCTTTGCAGGTGCAGCTGAATACCAGTGTTTTACATGGAACAACTGCCTATCTGACCTCCACAACCCAGTTACTGAGTAATACGATACCCCTTGGTAAGACTGGTCGTCAGACTTTCAGGCTGCTGACTACCCGTAACAACTGTCAAAGATCCATGAATGACAGCCGGGACCAATGGCTTAACATGCTTTCCGAGGCTGGAGGGGTCTCGGTATGTAAAGATGATCACCCATCCACAGACCAACCGCAGCAAGCGTAGCTTAACCTGATCGATCGACCTGTGCGGCTGTTATTATTTAGAAGATACCTATTCACTCTTACTTTAAATTTTATTTTAGGTAGTTGTTGAATTCAAATCACATAATATTTTCAAGTTTCAACATTAAGCGAGTTTTGAATAATATGTTAAACTTACTTGATGTTTCTCAACTGAGATATTTGTTCCACTTGTTCTTGTTTAGTTCCACTTATAGTTGGACATTATTCCTGGTGAAACTATGTCAATAAGTCCTGTGCTCCAAACGGGACGCCATAATTGTCCAATCTAATCCAAGCACAGCTTGTCAAAGTACTTACTCACAATTCTGTGATTTTTCAGTTGACCACTCTGCAGTAGGCTAATAGTATTCAGCCCCATGTACCCTGGAATTATTGAATAAATTGGATTGTAATCTAATATCTCTTATTGCTCTTGTTATACTTGTTAATGTGGAACTACTTCCATTTAGGAAATCACATGTTTGTTTTTAATTTGCCCTGATGTTAGCTCTACGGTTTTTATTAGATAGTGGGATTTTTATGTAGATTTTAGCTAATTCCGGTAATTTTATACTAAATAGGGAGAAATATAACCTAACAGTTGTGAATAGATTCATTAGGTACTTAAGTACCTAGGTACTTACTGTAACATATGTTTGCCTCGTAGACGAAATCTGTGGAAACTTTAGTTCCTAGCTTCTGGTGCAGTGATGTTATACTTGAGACACTTTTTTAGAAGTTCCGCGTGTGGCGTTTCATTTGAACGATTACTGCACAGGCCACAGAATTCTATCTATCTCGTAAATGTGTCTAGGCAAATCTTACAAAACGAATATTTCAAAGTTGTGGGTTCAAAATCATATCATCATCATCTGACATCCACTGCTGGACATAGTCCATCTCCAAAGAAGGTGGGATATGCCATAATCGACACTAGGAGCCACTATAATGCTGCTGCCCATCCTCTGGTGAATCACTCACTTTTTAGGACACCTACGGGAAGAGTCAGTGGAGTTATTCTGTGTCCGGCACCGCACGGTTCAAACATATCAAGATCAATTCTATCACCAATGCAATTCTTACGTTAGTTCATCTGTGGATAACATTACAGTGAAACGAAGTTGGCTAGGAAATACATTGTTACTGTAAAATTCTATAAGACGGAAAACTGATTTTACTATTGTATGCTTAAATGTTAGTGAAACACACACTTTTATTTAGCCTATATAAGCCAACAATCCATGTCCATGTTCTGGAGAGCTACACTTCTTCGTTCAAGTTTTTTGTATTTTATTTGTAAAGTTTCAGCTTATTAGGGGTCAATTCTACTGACTTACTTAAATCCTTTTAGTGTTTGGCACCTGCAAATTTAAAATGGATTCATTAGTGAAACATGCTGCATCAGCTATATATTCTATGATACCTTTACTTGAGAATGTATTATTAAGTACAGCGTATGGGTGTCCTAATCTGGTTAATATACAGGCACCTCCCCTATTTACGTCTCTTGAAAAACTTGCCGCCAAGCGAAATTTGGGTAAATTAATTGTAGTCTCTTGTTCTGGTGTCATAAAATGTTCAGTTATACATATTACATCGATGGGTATATTCTTTAGTTCCAATTCTTCTAAATGTACTGTGAGAATGTCAGCTTTGGTTAGCAGACCAGCAATGTTCTGGTGTAAAATGTGTACCTATATTATTATAGAAGAAAAAACTGTGAGTTTTGCTTATTTTCGTTAGTATCTACGTAAGGAAATAACCTTAAGTCAATTTTGATCCTCTCCATAATATTTTTAAATATGAAACTTATTCCAGATTTATTAAGTTTCCCTGATCTATCTGAAAACATATCAAATCTAAATTCTAGGTCATTATTTGAGTCAAAAAAGTATGCGTATTTATGATATTCTAGGTCCATGTAAAGTAGGTTAGTAAATAAATCAACTTTATAGTTATATATAGGGGATGCCCGTACGTACGTAGGTGTGCATATTATGATATTTGTGTGGGTCATTTGTCTCAAGCTTTCATTAATTACTTTCACGAGTTCAATATAGTTATTGTCAGTTTTAATATCTGAATCGCCTAATAAAATTATACAATAGTCATTTATAGTGAATTCTTCCAATTTTGTTTTAATATTAGTTAACAGATGTCTTATTTTTGAGTTAGGCATTAAATAGCTACAATACTTAAAGTCATAAGAAAAATAATATTCAATCGCTTGTAATATGCCTCTATGTGTACTATTACTCAATACGCACAGTTTTCTTTGCTTGGTATCATCGTGAACTCTTGGCCTCGTAGTGTTCTTCTTTTTCGGTGTCAAGTTATTTGTTTGGTTTAAGTTTTTATTTAGATTCGGTTTAGGTTGACTAGTTCGGGTGGTGTTTGAATTGTTGACAGAAGTACGAGTATCTTTACTCAGTACTTTCACGTCGTCAGTCTCGAAGGGTTGAGCGGAGGCATCGAGGGTTTGTTGCTCAGTGGAGTTAAGACAGGATTCCAATGCTTGATTTTCAGAGCCCTGCTTTGTAGGAGGTCCGCCGTCGATAATTTCCTGGTCATTATTACTTGTGTTTAGTTTAGAAAGTGTATGAGATTGAGTTTGTGTAGAGCAGCGTCCTTTTCGTTTATTAGTACGCGATGATAATGGAGTCATGCATCGGCTATCTGATAGAGCAAGATTTTTATAAGCTTGAGTTGTTTGCAAGCTTTTGTTTAAATCACCTTTTAAGCGATAGTTTTCCAAGTTTAAATTCTCAATTTCTTTATGAGCAATATCTAATTCTCTACTTAGACTGTCTATCTTTTCTCTTAGGTCATAAATAGTTTGGCTATCATTTAATGACGTGTTCGGTAAACTTGTCATAGTAGCATCGAATAGATTTGTGTCTGTGTTCGAAACATCATTTAAGGAGAGTGTGAGATGAGTTTTTCTTTTGCGTAAAGTAATATTTTTCTCTGGCTTCATGTTTTTGTATTTTCTATTCACTGAATATTTTTATTTTCTACCAAAAAAGTTAATTTTCTTATTCTGGTATCACAATTTTTTTTGTAGCAACACTTTTCTATTTTTTTATAATGGCAACACTGGCCAGTATGTCAATTTTATTTCCGCTCCTTGACACTAGATGGCGCTGTTTGGCATGAAGTATTTGTTATTTGTAGTAGCAACCCTAATGTTAATGTCAATTTTTATACGTCAATGTCAATATTTATTTCGCTACTCGCTACTAGGGGCGCCACTTATGGTACAAAGTTCACTTTTTAAAACAAAACATACTTAACCGTTTTATATACATTTACTAGTAATTAATTCACCACTTATTATGTTTTTAAATGTTCTACTGATGAGAGTACATTTGTATAGGTCCAATACACTTGCTTTTGTCTGTGATTAGCACTTTTGAAGCACAATAACGTTCAAAAGTCCAAATATTAAACACAATGTTTTTATTGCATGTCTTGGTATATAGAAGTCACCAAAAATTTTTATATATAGATACTTCTATAAAGATTCGCTACAATACACATCACTTGTACTATTGTTTACTATTTATTTCGGGTTTCAAATACGCGGGCGATGTTTACTTAATGCTGGGGTCTCGGTATGTAAAGATGATCACCCATCCACAGACCAACCGCAGCAAGCGTAGCTTAACCTGATCGATCGACCTGTGCGGCTGTTATTATTTAGAAGATAACCTATTCACTCTTACTTTAAATTTTATTTTAGGTAGTTGTTGAATTCAAATCACATAATATTTTCAAGTTTCAACATTAAGCGAGTTTTGAATAATATGTTAAACTTACTTGATGTTTCTCAACTGAGATATTTGTTCCACTTGTTCTTGTTTAGTTCCACTTATAGTTGGACATTATTCCTGGTGAAACTATGTCAATAAGTCCTGTGCTCCAAACGGGACGCCATAATTGTCCAATCTAATCCAAGCACAGCTTGTCAAAGTACTTACTCACAATTCTGTGATTTTTCAGTTGACCACTCTGCAGTAGGCTAATAGTATTCAGCCCCATGTACCCTGGAATTATTGAATAAATTGGATTGTAATCTAATATCCCTTATTGCTCTTGTTATACTTGTTAATGTGGAACTACTTCCATTTAGGAAATCAAATGTTTGTTTTTAATTTGCCCTGATGTTAGCTCTACGGTTTTTATTAGATAGTGGGATTTTTATGTAGATTTTAGCTAATTCCGGTAATTTTATACTAAATAGGGAGAAATATAACCTAACAGTTGTGAATAGATTCATTAGGTACTTAAGTACCTAGGTACTTACTGTAACATATGTTTGCCTCGTAGACGAAATCTGTGGAAACTTTAGTTCCTAGCTTCTGGTGCAGTGATGTTATACTTGAGACACTTTTTTAGAAGTTCCGCGTGTGGCGTTTCATTTGAACGATTACTGCACAGGCCACAGAATTCTATCTATCTCGTAAATGTGTCTAGGCAAATCTTACAAAACGAATATTTCAAAGTTGTGGGTTCAAAATCATATCATCATCATCTGACATGCTGGACATAGTCCATCTCCAAAGAAGGTGGGATATGCCATAATCGACACTAGGAGCCACTATAATGCTGCTGCCCATCCTCTGGTGAATCACTCACTTTTTAGGACACCTACGGGAAGAGTCAGTGGAGTTATTCTGTGTCCGGCACCGCACGGTTCAAACATATCAAGATCAATTCTATCACCAATGCAATTCTTACGTTAGTTCATCTGTGGATAACATTACAGTGAAACGAAGTTGGCTAGGAAATACATTGTTACTGTAAAATTCTATAAGACGGAAAACTGATTTTACTTTTGTATGCTTAAATGTTAGTGAAACACACACTTTTATTTAGCCTATATAAGCCAACAATCCATGTCCATGTTCTGGAGAGCTACACTTCGTCGTTCAAGTTTTTTGTATTTTATTTGTAAAGTTTCAGCTTATTAGGGGTCAATTCTACTGACTTACTTAAATCCTTTTAGTGTTTGGCACCTGCAAATTTAAAATGGATTCATTAGTGAAACATGCTGCATCAGCTATATATTCTATGATACCTTTACTTGAGAATGTATTATTAAGTACAGCGTATGGGTGTCCTAATCTGGTTAATATACAGGCACCTCCCCTATTTACGTCTCTTGAAAAACTTGCCGCCAAGCGAAATTTGGGTAAATTAATTGTAGTCTCTTGTTCTGGTGTCATAAAATGTTCAGTTATACATATTACATCGATGGGTATATTCTTTAGTTCCAATTCTTCTAAATGTACTGTGAGAATGTCAGCTTTGGTTAGCAGACCAGCAATGTTCTGGTGTAAAATGTGTACCTATATTATTATAGAAGAAAAAACTGTGAGTTTTGCTTATTTTCGTTAGTATCTACGTAAGGAAATAACCTTAAGTCAATTTTGATCCTCTCCATAATATTTTTAAATATGAAACTTATTCCAGATTTATTAAGTTTCCCTGATCTATCTGAAAACATATCAAATCTAAATTCTAGGTCATTATTTGAGTCAAAAAAGTATGCGTATTTATGATATTCTAGGTCCATGTAAAGTAGGTTAGTAAATAAATCAACTTTATAGTTATATGTAGGGGATGCCCGTACGTACGTAGGTGTGCATATTATGATATTTGCGTGGGTCATTTGTCTCAAGCTTTCATTAATTACTTTCACGAGTTCAATATAGTTATTGTCAGTTTTAATATCTGAATCGCCTAATAAAATTATACAATAGTCATTTATAGTGAATTCTTCCAATTTTGTTTTAATATTAGGTAACAGATGTCTTATTTTTGAGTTAGGCATTAAATAGCTACAATACTTAAAGTCATAAGAAAAATAATCTTCAATCGCTTGTAATATGCCTCTATGTGTACTATTACTCAATACGCACAGTTTTCTTGCTTGGTATCATCGTGAACTCTGGGCCTCGTAGTGTTCTTCTTTTTCGGTGTCAAGTTATTTGTTTGGTTTAAGTTTTTATTTAGATTCGGTTTAGGTTGACTAGTTCGGGTGGTGTTTGAATTGTTGACAGAAGTACGAGTATCTTTACTCAGTACTTTCACGTCGTCAGTCTCGAAGGGTTGAGCGGAGGCATCGAGGGTTCGTTGCTCAGTGGAGTTAAGATAGGATTCCAATGCTTGATTTTCAGAGCCCTGCTTTGTAGGAGGTCCGCCGTCGATAATTTCCTGGTCATTATTACTTGTGTTTAGTTTAGAAAGTGTATGAGATTGAGTTTGTGTAGAGCAGCGTCCTTTTCGTTTATTAGTACGCGATGATAATGGAGTCATGCATCGGCTATCTGATAGAGCAAGATTTTTATAAGCTTGAGTTGTTTGCAAGCTTTTGTTCAAATCACCTTTTAAGCGATAGTTTTCCAAGTTTAAATTCTCAATTTCTTTATGAGCAATATCTAATTCTCTACTTAGACTGTCTATCTTTTCTCTTAGGTCATAAATAGTTTGGCTATCATTTAATGACGTGTTCGGTAAACTTGTCATAGTAGCATCGAATAGATTTGTGTCTGTGTTCGAAACATAATTTAAGGAGAGTGTGAGATGAGTTTTTCTTTTGCGTAAAGTAATATTTTTCTCTGGCTCCATGTTTTTGTATTTTCTATTCACTGAATATTTTTATTTTCTACCAAAAAAGTTAATTTTCTTATTCTGGTATCACAATTTTTTTTGTAGCAACACTTTTCTATTTTTTTATAATGGCAACACTGGCCAGTATGTCAATTTTATTTCCGCTCCTTGACACTAGATGGCGCTGTTTGGCATGAAGTATTTGTTATTTGTAGTAGCAACCCTAATGTTAATGTCAATTTTTATACGTCAATGTCAATATTTGTTTCGCTACTCGCTGCTAGGGGCGCCACTTATGGTACAAAGATCACTTTTTAAAACAAAACATTATACTTAACCGTTTTATATACATTTACTAGTAATTAATTCACCACTTATTATGTTTTTAAATGTTCTACTGATGAGAGTACATTTGTATAGGTCCAATACACTTGCTTTTGTCCGTGATTAGCACTTTTGAAGCACAATAACGTTCAAAAGTCCAAATATTAAACACAATGTTTTTATTGCATGTCTTGGTATATAGAAGTCACCAACAATTTCACTTATGTAGTTCGATACTTCTATTAAGATTCGCTACAATACACATCACTTGTACTATTGTTTACTATTTATTTCGGGTTTTAAATACGCGGGCGATGTTTACTTAATGCTGGGGTCTCGGTATGTAAAGATGATCACCCATCCACAGACCAACCGCAGCAAGCGTAGCTTAACCTGATCGATCGACCTGTGCGGCTGTTATTATTTAGAAGATACCTATTCACTCTTACTTTAAATTTTATTTTAGGTAGTTGTTGAATTCAAATCACATAATATTTTCAAGTTTCAACATTAAGCGAGTTTTGAATAATATGTTAAACTTACTTGATGTTTCTCAACTGAGATATTTGTTCCACTTGTTCTTGTTTAGTTCCACTCATAGTTGGACATTATTCCTGGTGAAACTATGTCAATAAGTCCTGTGCTCCAAACGGGACGCCATAATTGTCCAATCTAATCCAAGCACAGCTTGTCAAAGTACTTACTCACAATTCTGTGATTTTTCAGTTGACCACTCTGCAGTAGGCTAATAGTATTCAGCCCCATGTACCCTGGAATTATTGAATAAATTGGATTGTAATCTAATATCCCTTATTGCTCTTGTTATACTTGTTAATATGGAACTACTTCCATTTAGGAAATCAAATGTTTGTTTTTAATTTGCCCTGATGTTAGCTCTACGGTTTTTATTAGATAGTGGGATTTTTATGTAGATTTTAGCTAATTCCGGTAATTTTATACTAAATAGGGAGAAATATAACCTAACAGTTGTGAATAGATTCATTAGGTACTTAAGTACCTAGGTACTTACTGTAACATATGTTTGCCTCGTAGACGAAATCTGTGGAAACTTTAGTTCCTAGCTTCTGGTGCAGTGATGTTATACTTGAGACACTTTTTTAGAAGTTCCGCGTGTGGCGTTTCATTTGAACGATTACTGCACAGGCCACAGAATTCTATCTATCTCGTAAATGTGTCTAGGCAAATCTTACAAAACGAATATTTCAAAGTTGTGGGTTCAAAATCATATCATCATCATCTGACATGCTGGACATAGTCCATCTCCAAAGAAGGTGGGATATGCCATAATCGACACTAGGAGCCACTATAATGCTGCTGCCCATCCTCTGGTGAATCACTCACTTTTTAGGACACCTACGGGAAGAGTCAGTGGAGTTATTCTGTGTCCGGCACCGCACGGTTCAAACATATCAAGATCAATTCTATCACCAATGCAATTCTTACGTTAGTTCATCTGTGGATAACATTACAGTGAAACGAAGTTGGCTAGGAAATACATTGTTACTGTAAAATTCTATAAGACGGAAAACTGATTTTACTTTTGTATGCTTAAATGTTAGTGAAACACACACTTTTATTTAGCCTATATAAGCCAACAATCCATGTCCATGTTCTGGAGAGCTACACTTCTTCGTTCAAGTTTTTTGTATTTTATTTGTAAAGTTTCAGCTTATTAGGGGTCAATTCTACTGACTTACTTAAATCCTTTTAGTGTTTGGCACCTGCAAATTTAAAATGGATTCATTAGTGAAACATGCTGCATCAGCTATATATTCTATGATACCTTTACTTGAGAATGTATTATTAAGTACAGCGTATGGGTGTCCTAATCTGGTTAATATACAGGCACCTCCCCTATTTACGTCTCTTGAAAAACTTGCCGCCAAGCGAAATTTGGGTAAATTAATTGTAGTCTCTTGTTCTGGTGTCATAAAATGTTCAGTTATACATATTACATCGATGGGTATATTCTTTAGTTCCAATTCTTCTAAATGTACTGTGAGAATGTCAGCTTTGGTTAGCAGACCAGCAATGTTCTGGTGTAAAATGTGTACCTATATTATTATAGAAGAAAAAACTGTGAGTTTTGCTTATTTTCGTTAGTATCTACGTAAGGAAATAACCTTAAGTCAATTTTGATCCTCTCCATAATATTTTTAAATATGAAACTTATTCCAGATTTATTAAGTTTCCCTGATCTATCTGAAAACATATCAAATCTAAATTCTAGGTCATTATTTGAGTCAAAAAAGTATGCGTATTTATGATATTCTAGGTCCATGTAAAGTAGGTTAGTAAATAAATCAACTTTATAGTTATATGTAGGGGATGCCCGTACGTACGTAGGTGTGCATATTATGATATTTGCGTGGGTCATTTGTCTCAAGCTTTCATTAATTACTTTCACGAGTTCAATATAGTTATTGTCAGTTTTAATATCTGAATCGCCTAATAAAATTATACAATAGTCATTTATAGTGAATTCTTCCAATTTTGTTTTAATATTAGGTAACAGATGTCTTATTTTTGAGTTAGGCATTAAATAGCTACAATACTTAAAGTCATAAGAAAAATAATATTCAATCGCTTGTAATATGCCTCTATGTGTACTATTACTCAATACGCACAGTTTTCTTGCTTGGTATCATCGTGAACTCTGGGCCTCGTAGTGTTCTTCTTTTTCGGTGTCAAGTTATTTGTTTGGTTTAAGTTTTTATTTAGATTCGGTTTAGGTTGACTAGTTCGGGTGGTGTTTGAATTGTTGACAGAAGTACGAGTATCTTTACTCAGTACTTTCACGTCGTCAGTCTCGAAGGGTTGAGCGGAGGCATCGAGGGTTCGTTGCTCAGTGGAGTTAAGATAGGATTCCAATGCTTGATTTTCAGAGCCCTGCTTTGTAGGAGGTCCGCCGTCGATAATTTCCTGGTCATTATTACTTGTGTTTAGTTTAGAAAGTGTATGAGATTGAGTTTGTGTAGAGCAGCGTCCTTTTCGTTTATTAGTACGCGATGATAATGGAGTCATGCATCGGCTATCTGATAGAGCAAGATTTTTATAAGCTTGAGTTGTTTGCAAGCTTTTGTTCAAATCACCTTTTAAGCGATAGTTTTCCAAGTTTAAATTCTCAATTTCTTTATGAGCAATATCTAATTCTCTACTTAGACTGTCTATCTTTTCTCTTAGGTCATAAATAGTTTGGCTATCATTTAATGACGTGTTCGGTAAACTTGTCATAGTAGCATCGAATAGATTTGTGTCTGTGTTCGAAACATAATTTAAGGAGAGTGTGAGATGAGTTTTTCTTTTGCGTAAAGTAATATTTTTCTCTGGCTCCATGTTTTTGTATTTTCTATTCACTGAATATTTTTATTTTCTACCAAAAAAGTTAATTTTCTTATTCTGGTATCACAATTTTTTTTGTAGCAACACTTTTCTATTTTTTTATAATGGCAACACTGGCCAGTATGTCAATTTTATTTCCGCTCCTTGACACTAGATGGCGCTGTTTGGCATGAAGTATTTGTTATTTGTAGTAGCAACCCTAATGTTAATGTCAATTTTTATACGTCAATGTCAATATTTGTTTCGCTACTCGCTGCTAGGGGCGCCACTTATGGTACAAAGTTCACTTTTTAAAACAAAACATTATACTTAACCGTTTTATATACATTTACTAGTAATTAATTCACCACTTATTATGTTTTTAAATGTTCTACTGATGAGAGTACATTTGTATAGGTCCAATACACTTGCTTTTGTCCGTGATTAGCACTTTTGAAGCACAATAACGTTCAAAAGTCCAAATATTAAACACAATGTTTTTATTGCATGTCTTGGTATATAGAAGTCACCAACAATTTCACTTATGTAGTTCGATACTTCTATTAAGATTCGCTACAATACACATCACTTGTACTATTGTTTACTATTTATTTCGGGTTTTAAATACGCGGGCGATGTTTACTTAATGCTGGGGTCTCGGTATGTAAAGATGATCACCCATCCACAGACCAACCGCAGCAAGCGTAGCTTAACCTGATCGATCGACCTGTGCGGCTGTTATTATTTAGAAGATACCTATTCACTCTTACTTTAAATTTTATTTTAGGTAGTTGTTGAATTCAAATCACATAATATTTTCAAGTTTCAACATTAAGCGAGTTTTGAATAATATGTTAAACTTACTTGATGTTTCTCAACTGAGATATTTGTTCCACTTGTTCTTGTTTAGTTCCACTCATAGTTGGACATTATTCCTGGTGAAACTATGTCAATAAGTCCTGTGCTCCAAACGGGACGCCATAATTGTCCAATCTAATCCAAGCACAGCTTGTCAAAGTACTTACTCACAATTCTGTGATTTTTCAGTTGACCACTCTGCAGTAGGCTAATAGTATTCAGCCCCATGTACCCTGGAATTATTGAATAAATTGGATTGTAATCTAATATCCCTTATTGCTCTTGTTATACTTGTTAATATGGAACTACTTCCATTTAGGAAATCAAATGTTTGTTTTTAATTTGCCCTGATGTTAGCTCTACGGTTTTTATTAGATAGTGGGATTTTTATGTAGATTTTAGCTAATTCCGGTAATTTTATACTAAATAGGGAGAAATATAACCTAACAGTTGTGAATAGATTCATTAGGTACTTAAGTACCTAGGTACTTACTGTAACATATGTTTGCCTCGTAGACGAAATCTGTGGAAACTTTAGTTCCTAGCTTCTGGTGCAGTGATGTTATACTTGAGACACTTTTTTAGAAGTTCCGCGTGTGGCGTTTCATTTGAACGATTACTGCACAGGCCACAGAATTCTATCTATCTCGTAAATGTGTCTAGGCAAATCTTACAAAACGAATATTTCAAAGTTGTGGGTTCAAAATCATATCATCATCATCTGACATGCTGGACATAGTCCATCTCCAAAGAAGGTGGGATATGCCATAATCGACACTAGGAGCCACTATAATGCTGCTGCCCATCCTCTGGTGAATCACTCACTTTTTAGGACACCTACGGGAAGAGTCAGTGGAGTTATTCTGTGTCCGGCACCGCACGGTTCAAACATATCAAGATCAATTCTATCACCAATGCAATTCTTACGTTAGTTCATCTGTGGATAACATTACAGTGAAACGAAGTTGGCTAGGAAATACATTGTTACTGTAAAATTCTATAAGACGGAAAACTGATTTTACTTTTGTATGCTTAAATGTTAGTGAAACACACACTTTTATTTAGCCTATATAAGCCAACAATCCATGTCCATGTTCTGGAGAGCTACACTTCTTCGTTCAAGTTTTTTGTATTTTATTTGTAAAGTTTCAGCTTATTAGGGGTCAATTCTACTGACTTACTTAAATCCTTTTAGTGTTTGGCACCTGCAAATTTAAAATGGATTCATTAGTGAAACATGCTGCATCAGCTATATATTCTATGATACCTTTACTTGAGAATGTATTATTAAGTACAGCGTATGGGTGTCCTAATCTGGTTAATATACAGGCACCTCCCCTATTTACGTCTCTTGAAAAACTTGCCGCCAAGCGAAATTTGGGTAAATTAATTGTAGTCTCTTGTTCTGGTGTCATAAAATGTTCAGTTATACATATTACATCGATGGGTATATTCTTTAGTTCCAATTCTTCTAAATGTACTGTGAGAATGTCAGCTTTGGTTAGCAGACCAGCAATGTTCTGGTGTAAAATGTGTACCTATATTATTATAGAAGAAAAAACTGTGAGTTTTGCTTATTTTCGTTAGTATCTACGTAAGGAAATAACCTTAAGTCAATTTTGATCCTCTCCATAATATTTTTAAATATGAAACTTATTCCAGATTTATTAAGTTTCCCTGATCTATCTGAAAACATATCAAATCTAAATTCTAGGTCATTATTTGAGTCAAAAAAGTATGCGTATTTATGATATTCTAGGTCCATGTAAAGTAGGTTAGTAAATAAATCAACTTTATAGTTATATATAGGGGATGCCCGTACGTACGTAGGTGTGCATATTATGATATTTGTGTGGGTCATTTGTCTCAAGCTTTCATTAATTACTTTCACGAGTTCAATATAGTTATTGTCAGTTTTAATATCTGAATCGCCTAATAAAATTATACAATAGTCATTTATAGTGAATTCTTCCAATTTTGTTTTAATATTAGTTAATAGATGTCTTATTTTTGAGTTAGGCATTAAATAGCTACAATACTTAAAGTCATAAGAAAAATAATATTCAATCGCTTGTAATATGCCTCTATGTGTACTATTACTCAATACGCACAGTTTTCTTTGCTTGGTATCATCGTGAACTCTTGGCCTCGTAGTGTTCTTCTTTTTCGGTGTCAAGTTATTTGTTTGGTTTAAGTTTTTATTTAGATTCGGTTTAGGTTGACTAGTTCGGGTGGTGTTTGAATTGTTGACAGAAGTACGAGTATCTTTACTCAGTACTTTCACGTCGTCAGTCTCGAAGGGTTGAGCGGAGGCATCGAGGGTTTGTTGCTCAGTGGAGTTAAGACAGGATTCCAATGCTTGATTTTCAGAGCCCTGCTTTGTAGGAGGTCCGCCGTCGATAATTTCCTGGTCATTATTACTTGTGTTTAGTTTAGAAAGTGTATGAGATTGAGTTTGTGTAGAGCAGCGTCCTTTTCGTTTATTAGTACGCGATGATAATGGAGTCATGCATCGGCTATCTGATAGAGCAAGATTTTTATAAGCTTGAGTTGTTTGCAAGCTTTTGTTCAAATCACCTTTTAAGCGATAGTTTTCCAAGTTTAAATTCTCAATTTCTTTATGAGCAATATCTAATTCTCTACTTAGACTGTCTATCTTTTCTCTTAGGTCATAAATAGTTTGCCTATCATTTAATGACGTGTTCGGTAAACTTGTCATAGTAGCATCGAATAGATTTGTGTCTGTGTTCGAAACATAATTTAAGGAGAGTTTGAGATGAGTTTTTCTTTTGCGTAAAGTAATATTTTTCTCTGGCTCCATGTTTTTGTATTTTCTATTCACTGAATATTTTTATTTTCTACCAAAAAAGTTAATTTTCTTATTCTGGTATCACAATTTTTTTGTAGCAACACTTTTCTATTTTTTTATAATGGCAACACTGGCCAGTATGTCAATTTTATTTCCGCTCCTTGACACTAGATGGCGCTGTTTGGCATGAAGTATTTGTTATTTGTAGTAGCAACCCTAATGTTAATGTCAATTTTTATACGTCAATGTCAATATTTGTTTCGCTACTCGCTGCTAGGGGCGCCACTTATGGTACAAAGTTCACTTTTTAAAACAAAACATTATACTTAACCGTTTTATATACATTTACTAGTAATTAATTCACCACTTATTATGTTTTTAAATGTTCTACTGATGAGAGTACATTTGTATAGGTCCAATACACTTGCTTTTGTCCGTGATTAGCACTTTTGAAGCACAATAACGTTCAAAAGTCCAAATATTAAACACAATGTTTTTATTGCATGTCTTGGTATATAGAAGTCACCAACAATTTCACTTATGTAGTTCGATACTTCTATTAAGATTCGCTACAATACACATCACTTGTACTATTGTTTACTATTTATTTCGGGTTTTAAATACGCGGGCGATGTTTACTTAATGCTGGGGTCTCGGTATGTAAAGATGATATCACCCATCCACAGACCAACCGCAGCAAGCGTAGCTTAACCTGATCGATCGACCTGTGCGGCTGTTATTATTTAGAAGATACCTATTCACTCTTACTTTAAATTTTATTTTAGGTAGTTGTTGAATTCAAATCACATAATATTTTCAAGTTTCAACATTAAGCGAGTTTTGAATAATATGTTAAACTTACTTGATGTTTCTCAACTGAGATATTTGTTCCACTTGTTCTTGTTTAGTTCCACTCATAGTTGGACATTATTCCTGGTGAAACTATGTCAATAAGTCCTGTGCTCCAAACGGGACGCCATAATTGTCCAATCTAATCCAAGCACAGCTTGTCAAAGTACTTACTCACAATTCTGTGATTTTTCAGTTGACCACTCTGCAGTAGGCTAATAGTATTCAGCCCCATGTACCCTGGAATTATTGAATAAATTGGATTGTAATCTAATATCCCTTATTGCTCTTGTTATACTTGTTAATATGGAACTACTTCCATTTAGGAAATCAAATGTTTGTTTTTAATTTGCCCTGATGTTAGCTCTACGGTTTTTATTAGATAGTGGGATTTTTATGTAGATTTTTGCTAATTCCGGTAATTTTATACTAAATAGGGAGAAATATAACCTAACAATTGTGAATAGATTCATTAGGTACTTAAGTACCTAGGTACTTACTGTAACATCTGTTTGCCTCGTAGACGAAATCTGTGGAAACTTTAGTTCCTAGCTTCTGGTGCAGTGATGTTATACTTGAGACACTTTTTTAGAAGTTCCGCGTGTGGCGTTTCATTTGAACGATTACTGCACAGGCCACGGAATTCTATCTATCTCGTAAATGTGTCTAGGCACATCTTACAAAACGAATATTTCACTATAATACTGTATTTAACAAGAACTCGGCAAAATTAGTGTTTTTTGCATCCGCTATACCGAATTTGTTTTTGTTTGGATTTTTTGACATAAGATTAGACATCTCATATGGAATTGTCGCCAGACTAAAATTAAGAAATGCTTCTAAAATAGTAGTCTTTTTATGTAAAATTAAACGAAATTTCCAGACGTACAAAGAACATGAAATTGATTCGTAAAATAAGTGATGCTTTATTTATGAACGTGGTAATCTACTACTGCATAGATCAAAGATAACAATTAAAAATCTACCAATATTTTATATTGGTTAAGTAAAACTGACTAGGTACCGTCAGCTGCCCTGATTTTGCCAAGCGTCCTGTGTTTGCCTAAAATTTTCAATTTACTAGCTTGGCAATCGAAACATTTGTCAGTTTTTAGAATTATTATTTGGCAGCACTAAATAGGTGACGTTATGTTGGTAACATACATAATTTTTGACAGGTGTGTGTCAAACTAGAGAGCGCCAAGACTGATATTTTTAGTTTCGAAAAAACTTTGAATTTAAGAATATTTGTTTTAAAAATAACTATGTCTATTTTTGTTTTTTAAATTTTTATATTTACTTTTATTTTGATATTCGGCAATATAATTACCTAAGTGATCCTGTGATTGATTGTGAAGTTAAATATGTATGTGCAATATGCGATAATCACTCATTAGTTGCTGCACGAGTTTATAACTAAGTTGTGATGTTGAATTTATTGCTAAATGGAAGCTTAATATAGGGTTAATGAAAAGTTAATCTTATGTTATAATGTCAATTAATTATTTACCTAAGTAATTCATTGTTAGCTACCTATCTACCTACCAAATGACTTAGTTCTAGCTGACTCTACGATCGTACGGTTTTCTCTTTCTCTACACTCATTCTCTTCAGGCGTATACGGTATTATTAGTCTTTGGTGTATTCCGTATTCCGATAATTCTTTCCGAACTAGTTCATTGTCGAACTCTCCATCGTTATCACTAAGGAATTCTTTGATTGTGTGGCCTGCTACTCTAGCTACTGCCAGCATTTGCATCAGTTTTTCAGGTACCTACTTCAGATTTTGTCTTCATGAAGTAGACGTAGCGAAAACGAGTTCATCTTGAAAAAGGATGAAATACCGGAACTTCGAGAATGAAAACGGGAAAGGACCGCAAACATCCGAATGTATGCGTTCTCCAGCCATTTCAGCTTTTTCCCTACTACTAAACTTCTGTCTGTGAGTTTTTCCGAAAATACATCCTTCGCACAATATGCCATTATCCTTTGTTTTTATATTCAACTCTCGTTCTATAAGATCTTTCACATGCCTTTTATCCTGGTGGCCCATGTGTTCATGGTAAAGCTGCAAGGCATCTACCACATTAATCGATGCGCTTATTATAGGTCGCATGCATTAACTTTAACATTACCTACTGTCTGGAAATAATCATAAACCCTAACATCCGAACGTAGATCAGAAACGGAGACGCTAGTGCTGCTCCAGGTAACTGTCATAGGGCCTATATGTCTTAATAATAGACTGAAGATGCTTGGTCGTTTCTGTAGGTATAAGGTACCTACAGAAACGACAAAACGTCTTCAGTCTGAGGCCTTATTTTGTACCTACCTATTAATGCCATCATGATTTCCTTTTTGGTTGTATAACAATCTCCGTCATTGTCTGACTCCATCTCTTTCTCGCACTCGAAAAATGAGGATATTATTTTGTTAATTCATATTAGGTACGGTCAACCTTGCGAGCCAAGTCAAGATACTTTATTTGTTTATCTTTCTCGACTTTCCCGTTATGCGGGAACGTTATGTCAGATCTGTATTAAGTCAGAGATATTTCTGTAACCTCTGTACTCTGTAGGTATGTCAAGCCGTGGACTGTAACTGTGTGATGGTGTGTTTATTTATTGAATGCTGGCAATATGTAAGGAATGGGTTGAAATGAAACTAATAACCACATTGCTGATGACCCTTTATTGAAGAAGGAATAGAATACAGTTATGGAAAAAACCAACGCTATGTCGATCTCCACATTATACATTGTGTATCGAAACAAACTACAGAAAATATTGCTGTTGGCACAGTTTGAAGACCATGACGTGGCGTGACGACATAGAGGGTGCCTAGCTATCCTGGCTAGCATCTTGACTGGCTGGAAGGCTGGCAACGTTCGGGTCATTCAGCACAGCTTATCAACTAAGTTTGTTCATATCTGCATTTTGGCCACCATGTAATGATATACGGAGGTGTTGTTCTCTGGTTCCTCCGCATCTGAAGATTGAAAAGGGGTACATGTTAATATTTGGAACTATTCAATAACATTTTGTAGGTTGGTTCTTGCTAGAGGAGATCTAGAGGTGGTATTATTTTTTTTCATTTGTAAAATAGTACAGCAGTCTGTAAAGTAGGCCTGGTTCAAGTGACAAGACATGAAGTAGACATGGCTCTTTCAGAATTACAGAAGAATGAAACCGCATACGTTTAAATAAAATGTTTACCAGAAGGTAGATACCTATTTATAACAGCTAGGTACTCTAACAATTAAAACCCACTCAGACCAATCAATCAATACTCCCGGCGGCGCGCCCCCTCCCTCCCGCGCTGCATAATCCTCCCCCGCATGGCGCAACACTCCCCCCCCGCGCCGTCATTTTAAATCACAGTTAATTATAATTTACATGAAATTCGACAGCAGATCTCCTAATGCTATTTATCCATACTTGCACTGAGGCCACTAACACGTTTCTTGAGAGTGTCGAATACAAAGACACCACACACAACGACTCCACAATAGATTGCTTGAGATGATTTTCCTCCTATATCGAATGAAGACAGAACGAAGGATACCATGTGGCGTCATACAAAAATAGAGCACAGCCTAAACTAATATAATGTAAAAAAAAGACAGAAACTCAAGTGAAAAGAAACTAACGTCGTTAAATAATGTGGAACTAACCTTCTTCTCCAGCTTCCTCGTCCATCTTAGCTCCCTTGGTGTGCCCTCTGCTCGGATGTGTCACGTCTCTCCTCTGAGAAGTCTCCCGTCTGTATGGCGCAGTGCCGGGGCGCGGTACTGCGACACAGCCTGCGGTTCCCGATCAATGCAGATCGTCACAGTGCGCAAGTGCAATTCAGGAGGCTGAGTAGCGATTATACGGCTCTAAATTCGGTCAAGAAGATCTCAGCACGGCAAGCCTCTAGTGCTCGGACTTCAAATGAACATGTCAAAGACCAAGTTGATTATTATTATTATATTTTAACATATCTCGGGAAGTCGGGACCACGAGGTCCCGGTCCTTTGGAAGGCGTACGAGGGGCCGAAGCCAACTCGCAGAGGCCCCTTAGGAAATTTCATTGAAATGTGGCACCAACCCGACGATTATCCCTGTATGCACTATGCAAGTGCACCCAAGGATAACCCCCGGTTAATGTAGGACTATTGCAGGATATGGAAAAAAACAAATTTGGACTATGGGTTTGGGTGCCTAAAGTGGACTGGTTACCAATAACTATGGAAGAACTATGGCCCCTGCCTGATCAATGTTTTATATATTCACGGATAAAATGGCAGGGGGTGACTTGCACACTCTATAATGGGCCCCCGGAAACTGTCGCTAGCACATAGTGACGTAGCAACAAGGGGGCAACATGTCCTGAGGTGCTTATGAGGAGTGGAGAGGTATTCCACGGCTTTCAGAACAATCCCAGAGCCCGGAAGATGGTCAAGATCCTTACGAGCACTTACTGGAATACTTCCTTCCCCCGAGCAAGTTTGCTCTTGCGAGTCTCCACTCAAGCCGGCCAGTAAGATATTTTAGTCTTCCCCCCGAACTCTACCCAGAGCCCATTTCGGAATGGAGGGTCTAGACGTCACAAGATTCAGAGCCCTTTCCGACTGGACTTCAGCTCGGAAGGAACTGGGAAGGCTGGAAGATAAAGCGAAAAAGAAAACAGAAAAAATAAAAGAGCTAGAAAAAAACTTCCCTTTTCTGGGGAACCTCAAAGGGATGGTCTCGGGAAAGGGGAGAGAAAAAAAAGCCAACTTCCGACCCCAAGAAGAGTAAGGAAAAGGGGGCGGTTCCTTCCACCAGCAAGGGTGGGGGAGGCGCCAAGAAGAGGAAAGTCGATGAGTCGCCAATCTCCGAAAAAGGAGGTAAGGGAGCAACCGGAAAAACCGGGATGGGACCTCCAGCCCCGGGGAGGAGAAGGCTATCAACGGAATCGATCGAAGAAGACAGATTTGTGAAGGAGCTTTCCCGCCAAATTCGGGATCCCAGCTTTAGGAAACAACTTGAAAGGCTGATATCCTACGAGGAGAGGGATATGGCGGCGCGGGACTCCTCCATGGAGAGGGTGGCGGATTCGGAGGCGCCGACAAATTGAAAATTGATTCTGACAATAAATTTCTTTAAACCTATTCTCGTCTTTCAATCCCTTTCCTACGGGGAGCCAGGAAAAATTTCGTTTTTTCCAAACCTCGCTGACGAGGCTCTGTGGCGAGGGCCGAAAGGAAGGGGTTCCCCGGGACTCCCTCCCGATCTTCCCGATCCGGGATCGGGCAGGACCCCCGGGGTTCTTTCATCTTTTCTTTCAAAAGAAAGAAAAGATGAAAAGTAAAGGCAAGAATGAGGTGGGAGCTCTGTTCCTCGTCATTGTTCACTCTAGCCGGCCAATAAAGGCAAGCCAGAGGTGAGGAACAAGATTCCTCCCGGGAGATAGGGTCCGTGGGGTCGCTACTGCCCAACAGGTCGCCACATGTTGCCCTGCGGGTTTCTGTATCTCTCTTGGTTTATTATTGACAGCGTGCATTACAGGATTATCGTGGCGGGTGGGGAGATTGAATATTATGTCGATGAGCATCTATAACTTGGCCAAATAGTCTCTTTCCAGGCAAGACCAAACAAAGAAGTTGAAGAGCTATTGGGCCATGAAAGATCTAATGAAGGGCGATCTTCCTCTATCCCTCAAGAGTAGACTCATCGACATGTGTATTCTTCCCATCCTCACGTATGGTCATCTTTGGACTCAGTGCTGATTATCAGTCCCCCTTTTCCTATGTTGCGTGCGCCTCGTACTTTTAGCTTCATTTCTCTACGGCATATGATTTTTTGGATCATGTTTTTAGTTTCGTCACAGGTCTTTAAGTTCAGCGATAAATCTCCTCGGAGCTAAATTTATAAGGACGAACAAAGCCTTTGGACCCCTTCTTCACCATATCCGCAAAAGAGCCTGAGAGTGCAGTAGCCGCACCGTGCTTCATACAGGACTCCTGAATCGTCCTGTTCATCTCCATTAGACAATCCGATAAGTCTCGAGCTTCGGTCATGGTTTTAAGGGAGGTATGTATAGTTTTTTGCTTAAGCGACTAGTATTGAACAGCCATTTGCAAAACTCCATGTCGAACTTTTCGGCTTTTGCTTATTTTTAGCTTCTGCTCAGCCTTTAGCGTTTCGTCAGAAGCAATAGCACAGACCTCATTCAGGCACTGCTCAATAGATGCCATCCAGTTCTAAATCTCCGGAGTGGACACTACTTGAACTATATCATCTTGGTCCTGTCTTGGTTCTCGGGGCGGTGTCAGTGCCTGGGTCGGTGTCGGTGGAGGGCTGCGTCGCATCAGCGCACTCGGTACTTATGCCATCTCGGCGGGTACAAATGTATGGTTCCAGCTCATGGATGAGGTCTCGACACACACTTTTATTTAGCCTATATAAGCCAACAATCCATGTCCATGTTCTGGAGAGCTACACTTCTTCGTTCAAGTTTTTTGTATTTTATTTGTAAAGTTTCAGCTTATTAGGGGTCAATTCTACTGACTTACTTAAATCCTTTTAGTGTTTGGCACCTGCAAATTTAAAATGGATTCATTAGTGAAACATTGTGATGGCATAGAGACTCGCTTTTTAAGCACAAAGTTGTGGGTTCAAAATCATATCATCATCATCTGACATCCACTGCTGGACATAGTCCATCTCCAAAGAAGGTGGGATATGCCATAATCGACAATAGGAGCCACTATAATGCTGCTGCCCATCCTCTGGTGAATCACTCACTTTTTAGGACACCTACGTGAAGAGTCAGTGGAGTTATTCTGTGTCCGGCACCGCACGGTTCAAACATAACAAGATCAATTCTATCACCAATGCAATTCTTACGTTAGTTCATCTGTGGATAACATTACAGTGAAACGAAGTTGGCTAGGAAATACATTGTTACTGTAAAATTCTATAAGACGGAAACCTGATTTTACTTTTGTATGCTTAAATGTTAGTGAAAATCAAAGTGACCTCTGCGCTGCCACCTACGACGCCTGTGGAAGTGGCGAGGTTTTAGACCAACAAGATCTGAAATACAGTTGTGCCAGCGACACAAAGCGGAAGACTACAAACCTGTAGACTATCAGTAGTTGGTTCACATATTATGGTTGGCAGCTGAATAGGTTCTGGAGATTGCATGTCACTGGACCTGAAAATTACAATAAGAAGAATTTTATATTGTTGGAATGTAGGTGAACAAAGATGAATTTTCTAAGATCCGTTTCTCATCTAATTATTATTGATAATTTTATTGCTACCATGTTAAAGTATACTTAGTGAAAGTTAAACACAGGTTATGTTATTCGCGACATAAGTTGAAAGCTTCATCCATTGAAGTTCTAATGAAAAACAGTATTATACTTTGTTGAGAACCATCTACGAGACTGGGAGAGAATTTAGAGGTGCATATTTATTTTGTTTGCAAAGATATGTATCCCTCCATCTAGCCGGCCCCCAATCAGATTTGAGATGATATCTCATCATCTACCTAGCCTTTTCCCAACTGTTGCTTTGCAGATGCAGCTGAATACCAGTGTTTTACATGGAGCAACTGCCTATCTGACCTCCACAACCTAGTTACTGAGTAATACGATACCCCTTGGTAAGACTGGTCGTCAGACTTTCAGGCTTCTGACTACCCGTAAAAACTGTCAAAGATCCATGAATGACAGCCGGGACCAATGGCTTAACATGCTTTCCGAGGCTGGAGGGGTCAAATCAAATCAAATCATCTTTATTGTGGACTATAGGTATACATCATAAATACAGGTCTTAAATAATTAAAATAGTTTAGCTATGTCCCGCCGTTGAGGCATACAATAATAAGATATAAATAAGAAGTTAAAACACAATTAGTCATATTAGTCTCGATACATTATTAAAATATTCCAAATTATAAATACATACAAATTCAATTCCAAGTCATATTAGTCATAAAAAAAATAAAAAAAATAATAATGTTTATTTATCTCCACAAATTACATTCTTAAACATCTTAAGTTGACATTGACATAATTCATTATGATAATTATTTTTCCTTTCTTGTCATTGGAATACAATATTTTTGTCACACAAGTAATCTTTGACATCATAATAACATTTGTCTATTAATAATGAATGTAGTTTCTTTTTAAACTGGAGGATTGGTAATTGTTTAATGTCATCAGCTAATTTATTATAGATTAATGATGTCATGCATAAAATACTTTTATTTAATAGTGCCGTTTTACCATAAGGTATTTGTACCTCTAACCTTTTTTTATCCCTTAATTTTCGATAGTAGCTTTTGAGAGCAGTCTTATAGTAGCTTAGATTTGATTTCACAAAAATATTTGATTAGTAAATGTATAGGGAAGGCAATGTGAGAATTTTTAGATTTTTAAAGTAAGGATGACAGCTAATTGTACTATTTATTTGGCACATTGCTCTAATGCACTTCTTTTGAGCTTTAAATATAAATTCCTTGTCTACCGAATTACCCCAAAATATAATGCCGTATCTCAGTAATGGTGCCACCAGTCCGTGATAGGCCGTTAAAATCGCGTCTTTGTTAACTATTTCGGAGAGCTTGTAAAGAGCGAATGAGTATTTGTTGATTCTTTTGCAGAGATTGTCTATATGGGTTGTCCATGAAAGTCTGTAATCAATATTTATTCCTAGAAATTTTGTATTTGTTACAGATTCTACTGTCTGCCCGTTATAATTTACATTGATACTTTTCGGTTGAGTTCTTTGGTGGAAGTGCATTATATTTGTTTTTTCTAAATTTATTTTCAGATTGTTATCAATTAAACATTTAATTATAGTTCTTAAAGTATCATTAATTTCATTTTCATAGTCATTTTGACTGTCACATTTTATTACTACAGTGCTGTCATCTGCAAAAAGTACCATGGGATGCTTTATGTGTCTAGGGAGATCGATAATGTAAATGACAAAAAGCAAGGGACCCAAGACACTACCTTGTGGAACTCCCAGTTTTATGGTTCTAGTTTGGGATCTATATGTCTTCTCATCCCGCGTTTTAAGGCATATTCTAGTTATTTCTGTTAACTGCTTTCTATCACATAGATATGAGTGAATGAGGTCTAGTGCCTTTCCCCTTATGCCATATGAATCTAATTTTTGAAGCAGTATGTTATGGTCAACACTGTCAAAGGCTTTACTCATATCCATGAAAATAGCACATATTGGATTTCTTTTGTCCATATGAGTCAAAACAATGTTAGTAAGTTCATATATTGCAGCGTTAATGGACTTACCCTTGCGAAATCCTTTTTGTTCGCTAGCCAAGATATTATATTTTTCAAAAAAATTGTATAGACGACTATGAATGGTTTTTTCGAATATCTTTGAGAATATGGGTATCAAAGCTATAGGTCTATAATTTCCCATATTGCTTTTGTCATCTTTTTTGTGGAGTGGAATAAAAACCGATGTTTTTAGTTTTTCTGGGTAAGTTCCAGTAGAAATGCATAAATTTATTAAATAACTTAGATGAGCTGCAATTGATTGCGACACTTGTTTTATTACTTTAGTACCGACGCCATCGTAACCCTCACTCGATGTATTTTTAAGTTGCTTGATTTCTCTGTCCACTTCTATTGGGGTTGTGGGGGTAAGGAAAATTGAGTTTAGGTTAGTGTACATGTTTTGATTCAAAAGTGCTTTATTATTATAATTGTTTGTACGAATCGATTTTGCAGCTTGGTCAATAAAATAGTCATTAAAATTATTCGCAATCGACGTTGGATCTGTAATGCTTACATTATCTTTTAATATTTCACTAATTGGTTCCCTGGGAAATTTACATTTAGAGTTATTTATAAGTGACCAAGTGGCTTTCGATTTATTTTGAGCTGTGTTGATGCGATGGTTATTTTGTGCCTTCTGCGTAAGACAAATTATTTTTTTAAATTTCGTAGTGTATTGCTTGAATTTATGTTTGTTTTTTTTCCGTCCGGTGTGTTTATTTATTTATTTATTTAAACTTTTCGCACAAAAAGGTACAAAGGCGGACTTAATGCCTTAGGCATTCTCTACCAGTCAACCAAGGGTGGTGAAGAGATTAGATGGCAGGTGCTTTAATTGAAAGGGACAATGATAAAAAAAACTCTTAAAACTAGGTACACAAATACATAAATAGGTTATATACACATACATACTATTACTATAATATATACATACTTATAATATATATATATATATATATATATACAAAATCAAGGGAGAGAAGTGTTGAGATGACTCTACGCTATTTTTTTAAGATTTATTTTGAAAATAACTCTGCAATTTCCGCTTAAATGCATACCGACTGCTCGCCGTCCTGATATCAAGAGGAAGCGCATTCCAAAGAAGAATGGACTGAATATGAAAAGAAGAATGAACAAAATCAGACGTATGAGACGGACAGAGTAAGAGAAGATTGTTAGAAGAACGCAGATTCTTAGCGTGTGAAGAACAAAGATATTGGAAGTGAGATACGAGATAAGAAGGAGGATTGGGAGAGTTGAGAAGGGAGAAAAGCGTGGTCAAAGCGCGCAAACTTCTTCTTTGGCGAATGGACATCCATTTGAGCTCAGACCTATAGCTCGACACATGGTCATATTTCCTGAGGTTGAATATGAACCGGATACCATTGTTGAGCAATCTGTCGAGCTTATCCAGCAAAACCGCATTCAAGTCAAAATAGCACACGTCACCATAATCGATTATAGGGAAAATCAAAGTCTGCACAAGCATGGTCTTCGTCTTAGCGGGCAAAAAGTTTCTCAAACGATACAGGGATCGCAGAGTACCATTGACCCTTTGACTAACACTAGAGACCTGGCGTTGCCAACTAAGCGTTGAGTCAAGATGCAAACCGAGATCTTTGACAGTAGGTGTAATGGGTATGACGGTACCATTGAAAATAAGAGGTGGAAGAGAGCTAAGCGTCACCCTACCCATCATGCGTGAACTTCCAATTACAATGGCCTGACACTTCGAGGGGTTTACTGACACCCCGAAACTATCAGACCACTTTTTGATAGCATCTAAGTCTCGGTTTACATCCGCTATAGCGTTCGACAAACCTTCTACCCGCTCAGCTGTATATAATTGAAGATCGTCGGCATATAGATGATACGAACACCGAAGACAGTGAGTTATAAAATTAATGAAGATGGAGAATAATAATGGAGAAAGAATACCGCCTTGTGGAACACCAGCATCCAGGTCACGCCAACTTGATGACTTCTCATCAACGCGAACCGACTGCTGACGTCGCCGAAGATAAGAAGAGAACCATTCCAGGGCCTCCGACGAAACCATAAGGTGAGAGAGGATAGAAAGGAGAATATCGTGGCTGACGGCGTTAAAGGCATTGGAGAAATCAATTAATACCAAAACGGTAATTTTAGTATCCTCCATCGCCTCTCTAATGTCACCAGTCACTTTAAGGAGAGCGGAGGCTGTACTGTGCCCAGGCCTGAACCCAGACTGAAAGGAGCTAACGAGGTTGTTCCGATGAACAAACCCCGTAAACTGCTTATGCACGCAGGCCTCGAGCACTTTAGACAGGAATGGGAGAATGGAAATGGGTCGAAAATGACTGGGTAGGGAGGGATTTGAAATTTTAGGGAGTGGGCGGACATAGGCCATACGCCATAGGGATGGGAATTGTCCGGAATCAAGAGAAAAGTTAATGATGTGGGTGATCAGAGGGAGAAGGCTATCAAGGATCCAAACGACCATACTACGACTGATGCCATCATAGCCCACAGCCTTGGATTTTATGGACAGGATGATCTTTTTGATTTCGTCCAAGGTCACCAGAGAGAAGTGAAATGGTTCTATGATGGGACTCACTAGGCCAGTGATAAAATCAACCGTCTGGGACAACATTTGGGAATCCAAATGACAAGTGGTTGTAAAGTGACGGTTGATATCATCAAGGCCTATTGTATTAGGAAAATCCACACGCCGTGGTCTGCCGATACCAAGAGTACCAAGGAACTTCCAGATATCAGCAGGTGAAGAAGAAGATATGTTCTCGAGAATATGGCGGCGTTTAGCGTTGCGTATCATCTGATTACACCGATTCCTAGCAGCTTTGAAAAAGTTTCGGTTTTCTTCACTGCGATCCTTTTTAAATTTACGAAAGGCCCGATCCCTGCGCCTCATCGCCATACGTACCCCTGTCGTCATCCAAGGAGCAGGAGGACGCCGAAGTTTTATCTGTTTAACAGGAGCGTGTTTTTCGTAGAGAGCAAGGACCGCCTGATCGAAAATGCGCAGTTTTTCGTCTACAGTTGTCGCCGCTGCCAGGTGTTCCCAATTGAGGTCTGACGCATCCTGACGAAGCCTTTCAACATCCATGCGCGCAAAACACCGCATGTGCAGAACTTTTGGGATAGGTTTAGGTGGTTTTAGGACATATGAGAGGAAAATGAGGTCATGATGGGAAAATCCAGGCGCGGGACACTGACCATGAGAGGAAACAAGGGAGGGTGCGAAGGTGAGGATTAAGTCGAGCCAAGTGTCATCGCCTGAGATATTAAAATGGGTAGGTTGCAGTGAAAGGATATGGAGACTAACGGACTCAATGATGTGAAGGAGCTTACGGGATCGGGGAGTGTGATGAGCAAGGTCGGTGTTGAAATCGCCCATGATGACGCAATGTGCATACTCTGAACCTATGGATTCAAGCGCCAATTCGAGGTTGGAAAAGTAGTCAACGGCGGGTGGACAATAGACAACACCAAGAAGGGTCTTGACGCCTCTGACATAGACCTCCAAAAAGAGGTACTCAGCGGAAGCATGGTATTGTGAGGGAGATGAGGTAATGATTTTGAAAGGAAAATCGCTCCGAAGATAGATAGCTACACCACCCCCTCCCTTTCCAATTCTATCATTGCGGATAAGAGTGAAGCCTGGGAGAGAGTAGGTGGTGGAGAGAAGATGAGGTTTGAGCCAACTCTCAGAAACCAGAACGGCATGGACATTGGTGTCAGTAAAGGCGTCCAACAGATCACTGTAGTGACTAGGGACACTTTGCGCGTTTAAATGGCAAACATTTAACAAATGACCTTTTTGTTGGCTGAAGCACCGACGCACAAAGTCACCAAGTGTGTCAGTTAAGGAGCTGAAGCTTGCATTAGCGGATGAGCTGGTGGAATCAATGGCAGAGTAAAAAGAATCATCATCAGTTAACATAAAATAAAAATAATATAAATATTAAATATAACTACTAAATATCCAAATTAACTATAGCTACGATTGCTTTTGTTTTAGGTGCAAAACCACTATCTGTGCACCACCCACCAGCAGCACCAGTAATACATAGTTATACATGGATCCTTTGGAGTATGGGCAAAATCAGAACTAAGGTGTCTTTCCATTAAAATCATCAGTTATTCAAACTCCAAAAGATCCCTGCAGTACAGTACAGCAGTAGTGATATAAAAACATAAATAAATATCAAATCAAAAGAGGAATCACAAACATTAACACAGAAAATATGAACAAGCAAAGAACAAAACGAAACATGACAAAGTTACATGAGCAGAAACGGAACGCAATTTACGAAACACAAACTAAACGTGAAACCAGTAGAAAAGGACGTCAAAATTTACGCAAATAAATTCAAGATTGACAGGTGACAGTGACAACTAATAACGAAACACAATATTGTTTACTAACCCACAACAATTGAAAAGATGAAAAAAATAAATAGTGAGCCGGTAGATACATACCACAAGTGTAAATAATAAGTAAATTGACGTCCCGAGCACAAAAAACTGATAAGATGGGGAACCACTTATACAATAGATTGCAAACACCTATACTTTACGCACTCCGCCATCAGGCTTGCCTCCAGATCCAGAAGATTCCCCGGACTTCTTAGGATACTTAGCCACCAAGGGATTGAGTTCCTCTACAGAACAAATCTTATGCCGTGTTCCATCGGGGGCTCTGATGACAATAATCCCGTCCTGGGTCCAGCATGCCGGCATTCCGAAGTGCAGCCGCGCTCTGCTGAAAACAGTTTGCCTAGACCGGGTCAAGAACTCCTTGACTGTGATCGTGGAGCCCTTCAGTGCAGACTTTGCCTTCCAAACAGTGGACTTCAGGTCAACATTGGAGAACCTTACCAGTATAGGTCTACTAGTTGATGGACCTTTCTTGGATGTCCCAAGTCTGTGACAAACTATGATGGAGGATGCAGTGATGTCAGGCAGTGACAGTTTGCTCTTCAGAACATCCAACACAAGAGCCTTGCAATCTTCATTGTCCGCTTCATTGAACCCAGTAAAGATGAGAGCTTTCCGACGAGATCTGGTCTCCAGTCCGTCAACCACTCTAGAGCACTCCAAGATCTGCTTCCTGAGAAGTCCCAGCACGCCGAACATTAGCTCTCGAAAGGACCGGAACTCTTCAGCAATCTTTGCAACGGTGTCTTTTGCGGGTCCCGCACATTGGATCTGTGCCTCAAGCTCACCCATCTTCTTTAGGAAGCACTCCTCGAGGTTTTTCTGGGCCGATTGGATATCATCCAGTTGAGATGACATTATGTAGTGTAGAACTAGCAGTGGTTATGAAGTACTAGTGAGAAACTGGCAGGTGGTGTAGTGTAAGCGCTTGTGTTACATGGAATATTTCACCAATGTAAGTACTGCTTATTTAGCAGTTTATGCAACAAAATATTGTAATTAAAAGTAAATATAATACATCAAAATAATTTTAATTAAAAAAGATTTACTAAGCTGCGTGTTAACTTTTCTACACCTACCCCCATTATCTAGTAATTATTAGTGTGTTCTATATTGCCATAGTAATTTTCTTTTCATTTTGCTACAAATTTTGATACCTTTTGAAACCCATTTAGTTTTTTTGTATAACGAATTCGTTATTAATTTGTAAGGAAAACACAAGTTATAGAAACACAAGAAAAGCTCCAAGAAACGATTGTAGGCTTTGTTTGAATCATTTGTCAGGTAAATGTCAGAGAATGTCAAGTTATTCATACAAGTTTTAAATTTTATAAAATTTTCCTCACTATAATCACGTACTTTAATACGCCAAGATTTTAATACACAGGATTTTTTGACTGGAAAATGCAATAATTGGGCAGTATGATCTGATAATCCTAATTCAATTATTTGGTTTTTGCATTTATGAATGTTGTGAGCAAAGTTGTCGATGCAAGTGCTACTGATGAGTCTAGTGGGAACCTTAATTTCTAGTATTAAGTTATGACTTTCTAGAATTTGTTCAAAATCTAAAGTTTGTCGGTTTCTTTTTAAGGTATTGATATTGAAATCCCCGCATACAACAACTTTCTTACTAGTGTTATCACATATTTGATGCAGTAACTTTTCTAAATTATTAAAAAATATAGACATACATGAGTTGGGTACTCTGTACACACAAACTATTATTAACTTATGTTCAATTAGTTCTATTGCACTATATTCTATGATACCTTTACTTGAGAATGTATTATTAAGTACAGCGTATGGGTGTCCTAATCTGGTTAATATACAGGCACCTCCCCTATTTACGTCTCTTGAAAAACTTGCCGCCAAGCGAAATTTGGGTAAATTAATTGTAGTCTCTTGTTCTGGTGTCATAAAATGTTCAGTTATACATATTACATCGATGGGTATATTCTTTAGTTCCAATTCTTCTAAATGTACTGTGAGAATGTCAGCTTTGGTTAGCAGACCAGCAATGTTCTGGTGTAAAATGTGTACCTATATTATTATAGAAGAAAAAACTGTGAGTTTTGCTTATTTTCGTTAGTATCTACGTAAGGAAATAACCTTAAGTCAATTTTGATCCTCTCCATAATATTTTTAAATATGAAACTTATTCCAGATTTATTAAGTTTCCCTGATCTATCTGAAAACATATCAAATCTAAATTCTAGGTCATTATTTGAGTCAAAAAAGTATGCGTATTTATGATATTCTAGGTCCATGTAAAGTAGGTTAGTAAATAAATCAACTTTATAGTTATATATAGGGGATGCCCGTACGTACGTAGGTGTGCATATTATGATATTTGTGTGGGTCATTTGTCTCAAGCTTTCATTAATTACTTTCACGAGTTCAATATAGTTATTGTCAGTTTTAATATCTGAATCGCCTAATAAAATTATACAATAGTCATTTATAGTGAATTCTTCCAATTTTGTTTTAATATTAGTTAACAGATGTCTTATTTTTGAGTTAGGCATTAAATAGCTACAATACTTAAAGTCATAAGAAAAATAATATTCAATCGCTTGTAATATGCCTCTATGTGTACTATTACTCAATACGCACAGTTTTCTTTGCTTGGTATCATCGTGAACTCTTGGCCTCGTAGTGTTCTTCTTTTTCGGTGTCAAGTTATTTGTTTGGTTTAAGTTTTTATTTAGATTCGGTTTAGGTTGACTAGTTCGGGTGGTGTTTGAATTGTTGACAGAAGTACGAGTATCTTTACTCAGTACTTTCACGTCGTCAGTCTCGAAGGGTTGAGCGGAGGCATCGAGGGTTTGTTGCTCAGTGGAGTTAAGACAGGATTCCAATGCTTGATTTTCAGAGCCCTGCTTTGTAGGAGGTCCGCCGTCGATAATTTCCTGGTCATTATTACTTGTGTTTAGTTTAGAAAGTGTATGAGATTGAGTTTGTGTAGATCAGCGTCCTTTTCGTTTATTAGTACGCGATGATAATGGAGTCATGCATCGGCTATCTGATAGAGCAAGATTTTTATAAGCTTGAGTTGTTTGCAAGCTTTTGTTCAAATCACCTTTTAAGCGATAGTTTTCCAAGTTTAAATTCTCAATTTCTTTATGAGCAATATCTAATTCTCTACTTAGACTGTCTATCTTTTCTCTTAGGTCATAAATAGTTTGGCTATCATTTAATGACGTGTTCGGTAAACTTGTCATAGTAGCATCGAATAGATTTGTGTCTGTGTTCGAAACATCATTTAAGGAGAGTGTGAGATGAGTTTTTCTTTTGCGTAAAGTAATATTTTTCTCTGGCTCCATGTTTTTGTATTTTCTATTCACTGAATATTTTTATTTTCTACCAAAACAGTTAATTTTCTTATTCTGGTATCACAATTTTTTTTGTAGCAACACTTTTCTATTTTTTTATAATGGCAACACTGGCCAGTATGTCAATTTTATTTCCGCTCCTTGACACTAGATGGCGCTGTTTGGCATGAAGTATTTGTTATTTGTAGTAGCAACCCTAATGTTAATGTCAATTTTTATACGTCAATGTCAATATTTGTTTCGCTACTCGCTACTAGGGGCGCCACTTATGGTACAAAGTTCACTTTTTAAAACAAAACATTATACTTAACCGTTTTATATACATTTACTAGTAATTAATTCACCACTTATTATGTTTTTAAATGTTCTACTGATGAGAGTACATTTGTATAGGTCCAATACACTTGCTTTTGTCTGTGATTAGCACTTTTGAAGCACAATAACGTTCAAAAGTCCAAATATTAAACACAATGTTTTTATTGCATGTCTTGGTATATAGAAGTCACCAAAAATTTTTATATATAGATACTTCTATAAAGATTCGCTACAATACACATCACTTGTACTATTGTTTACTATTTATTTCGGGTTTCAAATACGCGGGCGATGTTTACTTAATGCTGGGGTCTCGGTATGTAAAGATGATCACCCATCCACAGACCAACCGCAGCAAGCGTAGCTTAACCTGATCGATCGACCTGTGCGGCTGTTATTATTTAGAAGATACCTATTCACTCTTACTTTAAATTTTATTTTAGGTAGTTGTTGAATTCAAATCACATAATATTTTCAAGTTTCAACATTAAGCGAGTTTTGAATAATATGTTAAACTTACTTGATGTTTCTCAACTGAGATATTTGTTCCACTTGTTCTTGTTTAGTTCCACTCATAGTTGGACATTATTCCTGGTGAAACTATGTCAATAAGTCCTGTGCTCCAAACGGGACGCCATAATTGTCCAATCTAATCCAAGCACAGCTTGTCAAAGTACTTACTCACAATTCTGTGATTTTTCAGTTGACCACTCTGCAGTAGGCTAATAGTATTCAGCCCCATGTACCCTGGAATTATTGAATAAATTGGATTGTAATCTAATATCCCTTATTGCTCTTGTTATACTTGTTAATGTGGAACTACTTCCATTTAGGAAATCAAATGTTTGTTTTTAATTTGCCCTGATGTTAGCTCTACGGTTTTTATTAGATAGTGGGATTTTTATGTAGATTTTTGCCAATTCCGGTAATTTTATACTAAATAGGGAGAAATATAACCTAAAAATTGTGAATAGATTCATTAGGTACTTAAGTACCTAGGTACTTAAGTACCTAGGTACTTACTGTAACATATGTTTGCCTCGTAGACGAAATCTGTGGAAACTTTAGTTCCTAGCTTCTGGTGCAGTGATGTTATACTTGAGACACTTTTTTAGAAGTTCCGCGTGTGGCGTTTCATTTGAACGATTACTGCACAGGCCACGGAATTCTATCTATCTCGTAAATGTGTCTAGGCACATCTTACAAAACGAATATTTCACTATAATACTGTATTTAACAAGAACTCGGCAAAATTAGTGTTTTTTGCATCCGCTATACCGAATTTGTTTTTGTTTGGATTTTTTGACATAAGATTAGACATCTCATATGGAATTGTCGCCAGACTAAAATTAAGAAATGCTTCTAAAATAGTAGTCTTTTTATGTAAAATTAAACAAAATTTCCAGACGTACAAAGAACATGAAATTGATTCGTAAAATAAGTGATGCTTTATTTATGAACGTGGTAATCTACTACTGCATAGACCAAAGATAACAATTAAAAATCTACCAATATTTTATATTGGTTAAGTAAAACTGACTAGGTACCGTCAGCTGCCCTGATTTTGCCAAGCGTCCTGTGTTTGCCTAAAATTTTCAATTTACTAGCTTGGCAATCGAAACATTTGTCAGTTTTTAGAATTATTATTTGGCAGCACTAAATAGGTGACGTTATGTTGGTAACATACATAATTTTTGACAGGTGTGTGTCAAACTAGAGAGCGCCAAGACTGATATTTTTAGTTTCGAAAAAACTTTGAATTTAAGAATATTTGTTTTAAAAATAACTATGTCTATTTTTGTTTTTTAAATTTTTATATTTACTTTTATTTTGATATTCGGCAATATAATTACCTAAGTGATCCTGTGATTGATTGTAAAGTTAAATATGTATGTGCAATATGCGATAATCACTCATTAGTTGCTGCACGAGTTTATAACTAAGTTGTGATGTTGAATTTATTGCTAAATGGAAGCTTAATATAGGGTTAATGAAAAGTTAATCTTATGTTATAATGTCAATTAATTATTTACCTAAGTAATTCATTGTTAGCTACCTATCTACCTACCAAATGACTTAGTTCTAGCTGACTCTACGATCGTACGGTTTTCTCTTTCTCTACACTCATTCTCTTCAGGCGTATACGGTATTATTAGTCTTTGGTGTATTCCGTATTCCGATAATTCTTTCCGAACTAGTTCATTGTCGAACTCTCCATCGTTATCACTAAGGAATTCTTTGATTGTGTGGCCTGCTACTCTAGCTACTGCCAGCATTTGCATCAGTTTTTCAGGTACCTACTTCAGATTTTGTCTTCATGAAGTAGACGTAGCGAAAACGAGTTCATCTTGAAAAAGGATGAAATACCGGAACTTCGAGAATGAAAACGGGAAAGGACCGCAAACATCCGAATGTATGCGTTCTCCAGCCATTTTAGCTTTTTCCCTACTACTAAACTTCTGTCTGTGAGTTTTCCGAAAATACATCCTTCGCACAATATGCCATTATCCTTTGTTTTTATATTCAACTCTCGTTCTATAAGATCTTTCACATGCCTTTTATCCTGGTGGCCCATGTGTTCATGGTAAAGCTGCAAGGCATCTACCACATTAATCGATGCGCTTATTATAGGTCGCATGCATTAACTTTAACATTACCTACTGTCTGGAAATAATCATAAACCCTAACATCCGAACGTAGATCAGAAACGGAGACGCTAGTGCTGCTCCAGGTAACTGTCATAGGGCCTATATGTCTTAATAATAGACTGAAGATGCTTGGTCGTTTCTGTAGGTATAAGGTACCTACAGAAACGACAAAACGTCTTCAGTCTGAGGCCTTATTTTGTACCTACCTATTAATGCCATCATGATTTCCTTTTTGGTTGTATAAAAATCTCCGTCATTGTCTGACTCCATCTCTTTCTCGCACTCGAAAAATGAGGATATTATTTTGTTAATTCATATTAGGTACGGTCAACCTTGCGAGCCAAGTCAAGATACTTTATTTGTTTATCTTTCTCGACTTTCCCGTTATGCGGGAACGTTATGTCAGATCTGTATTAAGTCAGAGATATTTCTGTAACCTCTGTACTCTGTAGGTATGTCAAGCCGTGGACTGTAACTGTGTGATGGTGTGTTTATTTATTGAATGCTGGCAATATGTAAGGAATGGGTTGAAATGAAACTAATAACCACATTGCTGATGACCCTTTATTGAAGAAGGAATAGAATACAGTTATGGAAAAAACCAACGCTATGTCGATCTCCACATTATACATTGTGTATCGAAACAAACTACAGAAAATATTGCTGTTGGGACAGTTTGAAGACCATGACGTGGCGTGACGACATAGAGGGTGCCTAGCTATCCTGGCTAGCATCTTGACTGGCTGGAAGGCTGGCAACGTTCGGGTCATTCAGCACAGCTTATCAACTAAGTTTGTTCATATCTGCATTTTGGCCACCATGTAATGATATACGGAGGTGTTGTTCTCTGGTTCCTCCGCATCTGAAGATTGAAAAGGGGTACATGTTAATATTTGGAACTATTCAATAACATTTTGTAGGTTGGTTCTTGCTAGAGGAGATCTAGAGGTGGTATTATTTTTTTTCATTTGTAAAATAGTACAGCAGTCTGTAAAGTAGGCCTGGTTCAAGTGACAAGACATGAAGTAGACATGGCTCTTTCAGAATTACAGAAGAATGAAACCGCATACGTTTAAATAAAATGTTTACCAGAAGGTAGATACCTATTTATAACAGCTAGGTACTCTAACAATTAAAACCCACTCAGACCAATCAATCAATACTCCCGGCGGCGCGCCCCCTCCCTCCCGCGCTGCATAATCCTCCCCCGCATGGCGCAACACTCCCCCCCCGCGCCGTCATTTTAAATCACAGTTAATTATAATTTACATGAAATTCGACAGCAGATCTCCTAATGCTATTTATCCATACTTGCACTGAGGCCACTAACACGTTTCTTGAGAGTGTCGAATACAAAGACACCACACACAACGACTCCACAATAGATTGCTTGAGATGATTTTCCTCCTATATCGAATGAAGACAGAACGAAGGATACCATGTGGCGTCATACAAAAATAGAGCACAGCCTAAACTAATATAATGTAAAAAAAAGACAGAAACTCAAGTGAAAAGAAACTAACGTCGTTAAATAATGTGGAACTAACCTTCTTCTCCAGCTTCCTCGTCCATCTTAGCTCCCTTGGTGTGCCCTCTGCTCGGATGTGTCACGTCTCTCCTCTGAGAAGTCTCCCGTCTGTATGGCGCAGTGCCGGGGCGCGGTACTGCGACACAGCCTGCGGTTCCCGATCAATGCAGATCGTCACAGTGCGCAAGTGCAATTCAGGAGGCTGAGTAGCGATTATACGGCTCTAAATTCGGTCAAGAAGATCTCAGCACGGCAAGCCTCTAGTGCTCGGACTTCAAATGAACATGTCAAAGACCAAGTTGATTATTATTATTATATTTTAACATATCTCGGGAAGTCGGGACCACGAGGTCCCGGTCCTTTGGAAGGCGTACGAGGGGCCGAAGCCAACTCGCAGAGGCCCCTTAGGAAATTTCATTGAAATGTGGCACCAACCCGACGATTATCCCTGTATGCACTATGCAAGTGCACCCAAGGATAACCCCCGGTTAATGTAGGACTATTGCAGGATATGGAAAAAAACAAATTTGGACTATGGGTTTGGGTGCCTAAAGTGGACTGGTTACCAATAACTATGGAAGAACTATGGCCCCTGCCTGATCAATGTTTTATATATTCACGGATAAAATGGCAGGGGGTGACTTGCACACTCTATAATGGGCCCCCGGAAACTGTCGCTAGCACATAGTGACGTAGCAACAAGGGGGCAACATGTCCTGAGGTGCTTATGAGGAGTGGAGAGGTATTCCACGGCTTTCAGAACAATCCCAGAGCCCGGAAGATGGTCAAGATCCCTACGAGCACTTACTGGAATACTTCCTTCCCCCGAGCAAGTTTGCTCTTGCGAGTCTCCACTCAAGCCGGCCAGTAAGATATTTTAGTCTTCCCCCCGAACTCTACCCAGAGCCCATTTCGGAATGAAGGGTCTAGACGTCACAAGATTCAGAGCCCTTTCCGACTGGACTTCAGCTCGGAAGGAACTGGGAAGGCTGGAAGATAAAGCGAAAAAGAAAAGAGAAAAAATAAAAGAGCTAGAGAAAAACTTCCCTTTTCTGGGGAACCTCAAAGGGATGGTCTCGGAAAAGGGGAGAAAAAAAAAAGCCAACTTCCGACCCCAAGAAGAGTAAGGAAAAGGGGGCGGTTCCTTCCACCAGCAAGGGTGGGGGAGGCGCCAAGAAGAGGAAAGTCGATGAGTCGCCAATCTCCGAAAAAGGAGGTAAGGGAGCAACCGGAAAAACCGGGATGGGACCTCCAGCCCCGGGGAGGAGAAGGCTATCAACGGAATCGATCGAAGAAGACAGATTTGTGAAGGAGCTTTCCCGCCAAATTCGGGATCCCAGCTTTAGGAAACAACTTGAAAGGCTGATATCCTACGAGGAGACCAGGGATATGGCGGCGCGGGACTCCTCCATGGAGAGGGTGGCGGATTCGGAGGCGCCGACAAATTGAAAATTGATTCTGACAATAAATTTCTTTAAACCTATTCTCGTCTTTCAATCCCTTTCCTACGGGGAGCCAGGAAAAATTTCGTTTTTTCCAAACCTCGCTGACGAGGCTCTGTGGCGAGGGCCGAAAGGAAGTGGTTCCCCGGGAGTCCCTCCCGATCTTCCCGATCCGGGATCGGGCAGGACCCCCGGGGTTCTTTCATCTTTTCTTTCAAAAGAAAGAAAAGATGAAAAGTAAAGGCAAGAATGAGGTGGGAGCTCTGTTCCTCGTCATTGTTCACTCTAGCCGGCCAATAAAGGCAAGCCAGAGGTGAGGAACAAGATTCCTCCCGGGAGATAGGGTCCGTGGGGTCGCTACTGCCCAACAGGTCGCCACATGTTGCCCTGCGGGTTTCTGTATCTCTCTTGGTTTATTATTGACAGCGTGCATTACAGGATCATCGTGGCGGGTGGGGAGATTGAATATTATGTCGATGAGCATCTATAACTTGGCCAAATAGTCTCTTTCCAAGCAAGACCAAACAAAGAAGTTGAAGAGCTATTGGGCCATGAAAGATCTAATGAAGGGCGATCTTCCTCTATCCCTCAAGAGTAGACTCATCGACATGTGTATTCTTCCCATCCTCACGTATGGTCATCTTTGGACTCAGTGCTGATTATCAGTCCCCCTTTTCCTATGTTGCGTGCGCCTCGTACTTTTAGCTTCATTTCTCTACGGCATATGATGTTTTGGACCATGTTTTTAGTTTCGTCACAGGTCTTTAAGTTCAGCGATAAATCTCCTCGCAGCTAAATTTATAAGGACGAACAAAGCCTTTGGACCCCTTCTTCACCATATCCGCAAAAGAGCCTGAGAGTGCAGTAGCCGCACCGTGCTTCATACAGGACTCCTGAATCGTCCTGTTCATCTCCATTAGACAATCCGATAAGTCTCGAGCTTCGGTCATGGTTTTAAGGGAGGTATGTATAGTTTTTTGCTTAAGCGACTAGTATTGAACAGCCATTTGCAAAACTCCATGTCCAACTTTTCGGCTTTTGCTTATTTTTAGCTTCTGCTCAGCCTTTAGCGTTTCGTCAGAAGCAATAGCACAGACCTCATTCAGGCACTGCTCAATAGATGCCATCCAGTTCTAAATCTCCGGAGTGGACACTACTTGAACTATCTCATCTTGGTCCTGTCTTGGTTCTCGGGGCGGTGTCAGTGCCTGGGTCGGTGTCGGTGGAGGGCTGCGTCGCATCAGCGCACTCGGTACTTATGCCATCTCGGCGGGTACAAATGTATGGTTCCAGCTCATGGATGAGGTCTCGACACACACTTTTATTTAGCCTATATAAGCCAACAATCCATGTCCATGTTCTGGAGAGCTACACTTCTTCGTTCAAGTTTTTTGTATTTTATTTGTAAAGTTTCAGCTTATTAGGGGTCAATTCTACTGACTTACTTAAATCCTTTTAGTGTTTGGCACCTGCAAATTTAAAATGGATTCATTAGTGAAACATTGTGATGGCATAGAGACTCGCTTTTTAAGCACAAAGTTGTGGGTTCAAAATCATATCATCATCATCTGACATCCACTGCTGGACATAGTCCATCTCCAAAGAAGGTGGGATATGCCATAATCGACACTAGGAGCCACTATAATGCTGCTGCCCATCCTCTGGTGAATCACTCACTTTTTAGGACACCTACGTGAAGAGTCAGTGGAGTTATTCTGTGTCCGGCACCGCACGGTTCAAACATAACAAGATCAATTCTATCACCAATGCAATTCTTACGTTAGTTCATCTGTGGATAACATTACAGTGAAACGAAGTTGGCTAGGAAATACATTGTTACGGTAAAATTCTATAAGACGGAAAACTGATTTTACTTTTGTATGCTTAAATGTTAGTGAAAATCAAAGTGACCTCTGCGCTGCCACCTACGACGCCTGTGGAAGTGGCGAGGTTTTAGACCAACAAGATCTGAAATACAGTTGTGCCAGCGACACAAAGCGGAAGACTACAAACCTGTAGACTATCAGTAGTTGGTTCACATATTATGGTTGGCAGCTGAATAGGTTCTGGAGATTGCATGTCACTGGACCTGAAAATTACAATAAGAAGAATTTTATATTGTTGGAATGTAGGTGAACAAAGATGAATTTTCTAAGATCCGTTTCTCATCTAATTATTATTGATAATTTTATTGCTACCATGTTAAAGTATACTTAATGAAAGTTAAACACAGGTTATGTTATTTGCGATATAAGTTGAAAGCTTCATCCATTGAAGTTCTAATGAAAAACAGTATTATACTTTGTTGAGAACCATCTACTTGACTGGGAGAGAATTTAGAGGTGCATATTTATTTTGTTTGCAATGATATGTATCCCTCCATCTAGCCGGCCCCCAATCAGAATTGAGATGATATCTCATCATCTACCTAGCCTTTTCCCAACTGTTTCTTTGCAGATGCAGCTGAATACCAGTGTTTTACATGGAACAACTGCCTATCTGACCTCCACAACCCAGTTACTGAGTAATACGATACCCCTTGGTAAGACTGGTCGTCAGACTTTCAGGCTTCTGACTACCCGTAACAACTGTCAAAGATCCATGAATGACAGCCGGGACCAATGGCTTAACATGCTTTCCGAGGCTGGAGGGGTCTCGGTATGTAAAGATGATCACCCATCCACAGACCAACCGCAGCAAGCGTAGCTTAACCTGATCGATCGACCTGTGCGGCTGTTATTATTTAGAAGATACCTATTCACTCTTACTTTAAATTTTATTTTAGGTAGTTGTTGAATTCAAATCACATAATATTTTCAAGTTTCAACATTAAGCGAGTTTTGAATAATATGTTAAACTTACTTGATGTTTCTCAACTGAGACATTTGTTCCACTTGTTCTTGTTTAGTTCCACTTATAGTTGGACATTATTCCTGGTGAAACTATGTCAATAAGTCCTGTGCTCCAAACGGGACGCCATAATTGTCCAATCTAATCCAAGCACAGCTTGTCAAAGTACTTACTCACAATTCTGTGATTTTTCAGTTGACCACTCTGCAGTAGGCTAATAGTATTCAGCCCCATGTACCCTGGAATTATTGAATAAATTGGATTGTAATCTAATATCTCTTATTGCTCTTGTTATACTTGTTAATGTGGAACTACTTCCATTTAGGAAATCACATGTTTGTTTTTAATTTGCCCTGATGTTAGCTCTACGGTTTTTATTAGATAGTGGGATTTTTATGTAGATTTTTGCTAATTCCGGTAATTTTATACTAAATAGGGAGAAATATAACCTAACAGTTGTGAATAGATTCATTAGGTACTTAAGTACCTAGGTACTTACTGTAACATATGTTTGCCTCGTAGACGAAATCTGTGGAAACTTTAGTTCCTAGCTTCTGGTGCAGTGATGTTATACTTGAGACACTTTTTTAGAAGTTTCGCGTGTGGCGTTTCATTTGAACGATTACTGCACAGGCCACAGAATTCTATCTATCTCGTAAATGTGTCTAGGCAAATCTTACAAAACGAATATTTCAAAGTTGTGGGTTCAAAATCATATCATCATCATCTGACATCCACTGCTGGACATAGTCCATCTCCAAAGAAGGTGGGATATGCCATAATCGACACTAGGAGCCACTATAATGCTGCTGCCCATCCTCTGGTGAATCACTCACTTTTTAGGACACCTACGGGAAGAGTCAGTGGAGTTATTCTGTGTCCGGCACCGCACGGTTCAAACATATCAAGATCACTTCTATCACCAATGCAATTCTTACGTTAGTTCATCTGTGGATAACATTACAGTGAAACGAAGTTGGCTAGGAAATACATTGTTACTGTAAAATTCTATAAGACGGAAAACTGATTTTACTTTTGTATGCTTAAATGTTAGTGAAACACACACTTTTATTTAGCCTATATAAGCCAACAATCCATGTCCATGTTCTGGAGAGCTACACTTCTTCGTTCAAGTTTTTTGTATTTTATTTGTAAAGTTTCAGCTTATTAGGGATCAATTCTACTGACTTACTTAAATCCTTTTAGTGTTTGGCACCTGCAAATTTAAAATGGATTCATTAGTGAAACATGCTGCATCAGCTATATATTCTATGATACCTTTACTTGAGAATGTATTATTAAGTACAGCGTATGGGTGTCCTAATCTGGTTAATATACAGGCACCTCCCCTAGTACCCATAACACAAGCTCTGCTTAGCTTGGGACTAGATGGCGTTGTGTGATAGTTGTGGAATATTTACGTCTCTTGAAAAACTTGCCGCCAAGCGAAATTTGGGTAAATTAATTGTAGTCTCTTGTTCTGGTGTCATAAAATGTTCAGTTATACATATTACATCGATGGGTATATTCTTTAGTTCCAATTCTTCTAAATGTACTGTGAGAATGTCAGCTTTGGTTAGCAGACCAGCAATGTTCTGGTGTAAAATGTGTACCTATATTATTATAGAAGAAAAAACTGTGAGTTTTGCTTATTTTCGTTAGTATCTACGTAAGGAAATAACCTTAAGTCAATTTTGATCCTCTCCATAATATTTTTAAATATGAAACTTATTCCAGATTTATTAAGTTTCCCTGATCTATCTGAAAACATATCAAATCTAAATTCTAGGTCATTATTTGAGTCAAAAAAGTATGCGTATTTATGATATTCTAGGTCCATGTAAAGTAGGTTAGTAAATAAATCAACTTTATAGTTATATATAGGGGATGCCCGTACGTACGTAGGTGTGCATATTATGATATTTGTGTGGGTCATTTGTCTCAAGCTTTCATTAATTACTTTCACGAGTTCAATATAGTTATTGTCAGTTTTAATATCTGAATCGCCTAATAAAATTATACAATAGTCATTTATAGTGAATTCTTCCAATTTTGTTTTAATATTAGTTAACAGATGTCTTATTTTTGAGTTAGGCATTAAATAGCTACAATACTTAAAGTCATAAGAAAAATAATATTCAATCGCTTGTAATATGCCTCTATGTGTACTATTACTCAATACGCACAGTTTTCTTTGCTTGGTATCATCGTGAACTCTTGGCCTCGTAGTGTTCTTCTTTTTCGGTGTCAAGTTATTTGTTTGGTTTAAGTTTTTATTTAGATTCGGTTTAGGTTGACTAGTTCGGGTGGTGTTTGAATTGTTGACAGAAGTACGAGTATCTTTACTCAGTACTTTCACGTCGTCAGTCTCGAAGGGTTGAGCGGAGGCATCGAGGGTTTGTTGCTCAGTGGAGTTAAGACAGGATTCCAATGCTTGATTTTCAGAGCCCTGCTTTGTAGGAGGTCCGCCGTCGATAATTTCCTGGTCATTATTACTTGTGTTTAGTTTAGAAAGTGTATGAGATTGAGTTTGTGTAGAGCAGCGTCCTTTTCGTTTATTAGTACGCGATGATAATGGAGTCATGCATCGGCTATCTGATAGAGCAAGATTTTTATAAGCTTGAGTTGTTTGCAAGCTTTTGTTCAAATCACCTTTTAAGCGATAGTTTTCCAAGTTTAAATTCTCAATTTCTTTATGAGCAATATCTAATTCTCTACTTAGACTGTCTATCTTTTCTCTTAGGTCATAAATAGTTTGGCTATCATTTAATGACGTGTTCGGTAAACTTGTCATAGTAGCATCGAATAGATTTGTGTCTGTGTTCGAAACATCATTTAAGGAGAGTGTGAGATGAGTTTTCTTTTGCGTAAAGTAATATTTTTCTCTGGCTCCATGTTTTTGTATTTTCTATTCACTGAATATTTTTATTTTCTACCAAAAAAGTTAATTTTCTTATTCTGGTATCACAATTTTTTTTTGTAGCAACACTTTTCTATTTTTTTATAATGGCAACACTGGCCAGTATGTCAATTTTATTTCCGCTCCTTGACACTAGATGGCGCTGTTTGGCATGAAGTATTTGTTATTTGTAGTAGCAACCCTAATGTTAATGTCAATTTTTATACGTCAATGTCAATATTTGTTTCGCTACTCGCTACTAGGGGCGCCACTTATGGTACAAAGTTCACTTTTTAAAACAAAACATTATACTTAACCGTTTTATATACATTTACTAGTAATTAATTCACCACTTATTATGTTTTTAAATGTTCTACTGATGAGAGTACATTTGTATAGGTCCAATACACTTGCTTTTGTCTGTGATTAGCACTTTTGAAGCACAATAACGTTCAAAAGTCCAAATATTAAACACAATGTTTTTATTGCATGTCTTGGTATATAGAAGTCACCAAAAATTTTTATATATAGATACTTCTATAAAGATTCGCTACAATACACATCACTTGTACTATTGTTTACTATTTATTTCGGGTTTCAAATACGCGGGCGATGTTTACTTAATGCTGGGGTCTCGGTATGTAAAGATGATCACCCATCCACAGACCAACCGCAGCAAGCGTAGCTTAACCTGAGCGATCGACCTGTGCGGCTGTTATTATTTAGAAGATACCTATTCACTCTTACTTTAAATTTTATTTTAGGTAGTTGTTGAATTCAAATCACATAATATTTTCAAGTTTCAACATTAAGCGAGTTTTGAATAATATGTTAAACTTACTTGATGTTTCTCAACTGAGATATTTGTTCCACTTGTTCTTGTTTAGTTCCACTTATAGTTGGACATTATTCCTGGTGAAACTATGTCAATAAGTCCTGTGCTCCAAACGGGACGCCATAATTGTCCAATCTAATCCAAGCACAGCTTGTCAAAGTACTTACTCACAATTTTGTGATTTTTCAGTTGACCACTCTGCAGTAGGCTAATAGTATTCAGCCCCATGTACCCTGGAATTATTGAATAAATTGGATTGTAATCTAATATCTCTTATTGCTCTTTTTATACTTGTTAATGTGGAACTACTTCCATTTAGGAAATCACATGTTTGTTTTTAATTTGCCCTGATGTTAGCTCTACGGTTTTTATTAGATAGTGGGATTTTTATGTAGATTTTAGCTAATTCCGGTAATTTTATACTAAATAGGGAGAAATATAACCTAACAGTTGTGAATAGATTCATTAGGTACTTAAGTACCCAGGTACTTACTGTAACATATGTTTGCCTCGTACACGAAATCTGTGGAAACTTTAGTTCCTAGCTTCTGGTGCAGTGATGTTATACTTGAGACACTTTTTTAGAAGTTTCGCGTGTGGCGTTTCATTTGAACGATTACTGCACAGGCCACAGAATTCTATCTATCTCGTAAATGTGTCTAGGCAAATCTTACAAAACGAATATTTCAAAGTTGTGGGTTCAAAATCATATCATCATCATCTGACATCCACTGCTGGACATAGTCCATCTCCAAAGAAGGTGGGATATGCCATAATCGACACTAGGAGCCACTATAATGCTGCTGCCCATCCTCTGGTGAATCACTCACTTTTTAGGACACCTACGGGAAGAGTCAGTGGAGTTATTCTGTGTCCGGCACCGCACGGTTCAAACATATCAAGATCAATTCTATCACCAATGCAATTCTTACGTTAGTTCATCTGTGGATAACATTACAGTGAAACGAAGTTGGCTAGGAAATACATTGTTACTGTAAAATTCTATAAGACGGAAAACTGATTTTACTTTTGTATGCTTAAATGTTAGTGAAAATCAAAGTGACCTCTGCGCTGCCACCTACGACGCCTGTGGAAGTGGCGAGGTTTTAGACCAACAAGATCTGAAATACAGTTGTGCCAGCGACACAAAGCGGAAGACTACAAACCTGTAGACTATCAGTAGTTGGTTCACATATTATGGTTGGCAGCTGAATAGGTTCTGGAGATTGCATGTCACTGGACCTGAAAATTACAATAAGAAGAATTTTATATTGTTGGAATGTAGGTGAACAAAGATGAATTTTCTAAGATCCGTTTCTCATCTAATTATTATTGATAATTTTATTGCTACCATGTTAAAGTATACTTAGTGAAAGTTAAACACAGGTTATGTTATTCGCGACATAAGTTGAAAGCTTCATCCATTGAAGTTCTAATGAAAAACAGTATTATACTTTGTTGAGAACCATCTACGAGACTGGGAGAGAATTTAGAGGTGCATATTTATTTTGTTTGCAAAGATATGTATCCCTCCATCTAGCCGGCCCCCAATCAGATTTGAGATGATATCTCATCATCTACCTAGCCTTTTCCCAACTGTTGCTTTGCAGATGCAGCTGAATACCAGTGTTTTACATGGAGCAACTGCCTATCTGACCTCCACAACCTAGTTACTGAGTAATACGATACCCCTTGGTAAGACTGGTCGTCAGACTTTCAGGCTTCTGACTACCCGTAACAACTGTCAAAGATCCATGAATGACAGCCGGGACCAATGGCTTAACATGCTTTCCTAGGCTGGAGGGGTCAAATCAAATCAAATCATCTTTATTGTGGACTATAGGTATACATCATAAATACAGGTCTTAAATAATTAAAATAGTTTAGCTATGTCCCGCCGTTGAGGCATACAATAATAAGATATAAATAAGAAGTTAAAACACAATTAGTCATATTAGTCTCGATACATTATTAAAATATTCCAAATTATAAATACATACAAATTCAATTCCAAGTCATATTAGTCATAAAAAAAATAAAAAAAATAATAATGTTTATTTATCTCCACAAATTACATTCTTAAACATCTTAAGTTGACATTGACATAATTCATTATGATAATTATTTTTCCTTTCTTGTCATTGGAATACAATATTTTTGTCACACAAGTAATCTTTGACATCATAATAACATTTGTCTATTAATAATGAATGTAGTTTCTTTTTAAACTGGAGGATTGGTAATTGTTTAATGTCATCAGCTAATTTATTATAGCTTAGATTTGATTTCACAAAAATATTTGATTAGTAAATGTATAGGGAAGGCAATGTGAGAATTTTTAGATTTTTAAAGTAAGGATGACAGCTAATTGTACTATTTATTTGGCACATTGCTCTAATGCACTTCTTTTGAGCTTTAAATATAAATTCCTTGTCTACCGAATTACCCCAAAATATAATGCCGTATCTCAGTAATGGTGCCACCAGTCCGTGATAGGCCGTTAAAATCGCGTCTTTGTTATCTATTTTGGAGAGCTTGTAAAGAGCGAATGAGTATTTGTTGATTCTTTTGCAGAGATTGTCTATATGGGTTGTCCATGAAAGTCTGTAATCAATATTTATTCCTAGAAATTTTGTATTTGTTACAGATTCTACTGTCTGCCCGTTATAATTTACATTGATACTTTTCGGTTGAGTTCTTTGGTGGAAGTGCATTATATTTGTTTTTTCTAAATTTTTTTTCAGATTGTTATCAATTAACCATTTAATTATAGTTCTTAAAGTATCATTAATTTCATTTTCATAGTCATTTTGACTGTCACATTTTATTACTACAGTGCTGTCATCTGCAAAAAGTACCATGGGATGCTTTATGTGTCTAGGGAGATCGATAATGTAAATGACAAAAAGCAAGGGACCCAAGACACTACCTTGTGGAACTCCCAGTTTTATGGTTCTAGTTTGGGATCTATATGTCTTCTCATCCCGCGTTTTAAGGCATATTCTAGTTATTTCTGTTAACTGCTTTCTATCACATAGATATGAGTGAATGAGGTCTAGTGCCTTTCCCCTTATGCCATATGAATCTAATTTTTGAAGCAGTATGTTATGGTCAACACTGTCAAAGGCTTTACTCATATCCATGAAAATAGCACATATTGGATTTCTTTTGTCCATATGAGTCAAAACAATGTTAGTAAGTTCATATATTGCAGCGTTAATGGACTTACCCTTGCGAAATCCTTTTTGTTCGCTAGCCAAGATATTATATTTTTCTAAAAAATTGTAAAGACGACTATGAATGGTTTTTTCGAATATCTTTGAGAATATGGGTATCAAAGCTATAGGTCTATAATTTCCCATATTGCTTTTGTCATCTTTTTTGTGGAGTGGAATAAAAACCGATGTTTTTAGTTTTTCTGGGTAAGTTCCAGTAGAAATGCATAAATTTATTAAATAACTTAGATGAGCTGCAATTGATTGCGACACTTGTTTTATTACTTTAGTACCGACGCCATCGTAACCCTCACTCGATGTATTTTTAAGTTGCTTGATTTCTCTGTCCACTTCTATTGGGGTTGTGGGGGTAAGAAAAATTGAGTTTAGGTTAGTGTACATGTTTTGATTCAAAAGTGCTTTATTATTATAATTGTTTGAACGAATCGATTTTGCAGCTTGGTCAATAAAATAGTCATTAAAATTATTCGCAATCGACGTTGGATCTGTAATGCTTACATTATCTTTTAATATTTCACTAATTGGTTCCCTGGGAAATTTACATTTAGAGTTATTTATAAGTGACCAAGTGGCTTTCGATTTATTTTGAGCTGTGTTGATGCGATGGTTATTTTGTGCCTTCTGCGTAAGACAAATTATTTTTTTTGATTTCGTAGTGTATTGCTTGAATTTATGTTTGTTTTTTTCCGTCCGGTGTGTTCTATATTGCCATAGTAATTTTCTTTTCATTTTGCTACAAATTTTGATACCTTTTGAAACCCATTTAGTTTTTTTGTATAACGAATTCGTTATTAATTTGTAAGGAAAACACAAGTTATAGAAACACAAGAAAAGCTCCAAGAAACGATTGTAGGCTTCGTTTGAATCATTTGTCAGGTAAATGTCAGAGAATGTCAAGTTATTCATACAAGTTTTAAATTTTATAAAATTTTCCTCACTATAATCACGTACTTTAATACGCCAAGATTTTAATTCACAGGATTTTTTGACTGGAAAATGCAATAATTGGGCAGTATGATCTGATAATCCTAATTCAATTATTTGGTTTTTGCATTTATGAATGTTGTGAGCAAAGTTGTCGATGCAAGTGCTACTGATGAGTCTAGTGGGAACCTTAATTTCTAGTATTAAGTTATGACTTTCTAGAATTTGTTCAAAATCTAAAGTTTGTCGGTTTCTTTTTAAGGTATTGATATTGAAATCCCCGCATACAACAACTTTCTTACTAGTGTTATCACATATTTGATGCAGTAACTTTTCTAAATTATTAAAAAATATAGACATACATGAGTTGGGTACTCTGTACACACAAACTATTATTAACTTATGTTCAGTTAGTTCTATTGCACTATATTCTATGATACCTTTACTTGAGAATGTATTATTAAGTACAGCGTATGGGTGTCCTAATCTGGTTAATATACAGGCACCTCCCCTATTTACGTCTCTTGAAAAACTTGCCGCCAAGCGAAATTTGGGTAAATTAATTGTAGCCTCTTGTTCTGGTGTCATAAAATGTTCAGTTATACATATTACATCGATGGGTATATTCTTTAGTTCCAATTCTTCTAAATGTACTGTGAGAATGTCAGCTTTGGTTAGCAGACCAGCAATGTTCTGGTGTAAAATGTGTATATTATTATAGAAGAAAAAACTGTGAGTTTTGCTTATTTTCGTTAGTATCTACGTAAGGAAATAACCTTAAGTCAATTTTGATCCTCTCCATAATATTTTTAAATATGAAACTTATTCCAGATTTATTAAGTTTCCCTGATCTATCTGAAAACATATCAAATCTAAATTCTAGATCATTATTTGAGTAAAAAAAGTATGCGTATTTATGTTATTCTAGGTCCATGTAAAGTAGGTTAGTAAATAAATCAACTTTATAGTTATATATAGGGGATGCCCGTACGTACGTAGGTGTGCATATTATGATATTTGTGTTGGTCATTTGTCTCAAGCTTTCATTAATTACTTTCACGAGTTCAATATAGTTATTGTCAGTTTTAATATCTGAATCGCCTAATAAAATTATACAATAGTCATTTATAGTGAATTCTTCCAATTTTGTTTTAATATTAGTTAACAGATGTCTTATTTTTGAGTTAGGCAATAAATAGCTACAATACTTAAAGTCATAAGAAAAATAATCTTCAATCGCTTGTAATATGCCTCTATGTGTACTATTACTCAATACGCACAGTTTTCTTTGCTTGGTATCATCGTGAACTCTTGGCCTCGTAGTGTTCTTCTTTTTCGGTGTCAAGTTATTTGTTTGGTTTAAGTTTTTATTTAGATTCGGTTTAGGTTGACTAGTTCGGGTGGTGTTTGAATTCTTGACAGAAGTACGAGTATCTTTACTCAGTACTTTCACGTCGTCAGTCTCGAAGGGTTGAGCGGAGGCATCGAGGGTTTGTTGCTCAGTGGAGTTAAGACAGGATTCCAATGCTTGATTTTCAGAGCCCTGCTTTGTAGGAGGTCCGCCGTCGATAATTTCCTGGTCATTATTACTTGTGTTTAGTTTAGAAAGTGTATGAGATTGAGTTTGTGTAGAGCAGCGTCCTTTTCGTTTATTAGTACGCGATGATAATGGAGTCATGCATCGGCTATCTGATAGAGCAAGATTTTTATAAGCTTGAGTTGTTTGCAAGCTTTTGTTCAAATCACCTTTTAAGCGATAGTTTTCCAAGTTTAAATTCTCAATTTCTTTATGAGCAATATCTAATTCTCTACTTAGACTGTCTATCTTTTCTCTTAGGTCATAAATAGTTTGGCTATCATTTAATGACGTGTTCGGTAAACTTGTCATAGTAGCATGGAATAGATTTGTGTCTGTGTTCGAAACATAATTTAAGGAGAGTGTGAGATGAGTTTTTCTTTTGCGTAAAGTAATATTTTTCTCTGGCTCCATGTTTTTGTATTTTCTATTCACTGAATATTTTTATTTTCTACCAAAAAAGTTAATTTTCTTATTCTGGTATCACAATTTTTTTGTAGCAACACTTTTCTATTTTTTTATAATGGCAACACTGGCCAGTATGCCAATTTTTTTTCCGCTCCTTGACACTAGATGGCGCTGTTTGGCATGAAGTATTTGTTATTTGTAGTAGCAACCCTAATGTTAATGTCAATTTTTATACGTCAATGTCAATATTTGTTTCGCTACTCGCTACTAGGGGCGCCACTTATGGTACAAAGTTCACTTTTTAAAACAAAACATTATACTTAACCGTTTTATATACATTTACTAGTAATTAATTCACCACTTATTATGTTTTTAAATGTTCTACTGATGAGAGTACATTTGTATAGGTCCAATACACTTGCTTTTGTCCGTGATTAGCACTTTTGAAGCACAATAACGTTCAAAAGTCCAAATATTAAACACAATGTTTTTATTGCATGTCTTGGTATATAGAAGTCACCAACAATTTCACTTATGTAGTTCGATACTTCTATTAAGATTCGCTACAATACACATCACTTGTACTATTGTTTACTATTTATTTCGGGTTTTAAATACGCGGGCGATGTTTACTTAATGCTGGGGTCTCGGTATGTAAAGATGATCACCCATCCACAGACCAACCGCAGCAAGCGTAGCTTAACCTGATCGATCGACCTGTGCGGCTGTTATTATTTAGAAGATACCTATTCACTCTTACTTTAAATTTTATTTTAGGTAGTTGTTGAATTCAAATCACAAAATATTTTCAAGTTTCAACATTAAGCGAGTTTTGAATAATATGTTAAACTTACTTGATGTTTCTCAACTGAGATATTTGTTCCACTTGTTCTTGTTTAGTTCCACTTATAGTTGGACATTATTCCTGGTGAAACTATGTCAATAAGTCCTGTGCTCCAAACGGGACGCCATAATTGTCCAATCTAATCCAAGCACAGCTTGTCAAAGTACTTACTCACAATTCTGTGATTTTTCAGTTGACCACTCTGCAGTAGGCTAATAGTATCCAGCCCCATGTACCCTGGAATTATTGAATAAATTGGATTGTAATCTAATATCCCTTATTGCTCTTGTTATACTTGTTAATATGGAACTACTTCCATTTAGGAAATCAAATGTTTGTTTTTAATTTGCCCTGATGTTAGCTCTACGGTTTTTATTAGATAGTGGGATTTTTATGTAGATTTTTGCTAATTCCGGTAATTTTATACTAAATAGGGAGAAATATAACCTAACAATTGTGAATAGATTCATTAGGTACTTAAGTACCTAGGTACTTACTGTAACATATGTTTGCCTCGTAGACGAAATCTGTGGAAACTTTAGTTCCTAGCTTCTGGTGCAGTGATGTTATACTTGAGAAACTTTTTTAGAAGTTCCGCGTGTGGCGTTTCATTTGAACGATTACTGCACAGGCCACGGAATTCTATCTATCTCGTAAATGTGTCTAGGCACATCTTACAAAACGAATATTTCACTATAATACTGTATTTAACAAGAACTCGGCAAAATTAGTGTTTTTTGCATCCGGTATACCGAATTTGTTTTTGTTTGGATTTTTTGACATAAGATTAGACATCTCATATGGAATTGTCGCCAGACTAAAATTAAGAAATGCTTCTAAAATAGTAGTCTTTTTATGTAAAATTAAACAAAATTTCCAGACGTACAAAGAACATGAAATTGATTCGTAAAATAAGTAATGCTTTATTTATGAACGTGGTAATCTACTACTGCATAGATCAAAGATAACAATTAAAAATCTACCAATATTTTATATTGGTTAAGTAAAACTGACTAGGTACCGTCAGCTGCCCTGATTTTGCCAAGCGTCCTGTGTTTGCCTAAAATTTTCAATTTACTAGCTTGGCAATCGAAACATTTGTCAGTTTTTAGAATTATTATTTGGCAGCACTAAATAGGTGACGTTATGTTGGTAACATACATAATTTTTGACAGGTGTGTGTCAAACTAGAGAGTGCCAAGACTGATATTTTTAGTTTCGAAAAAACTTTGAATTTAAGAATATTTGTTTTAAAAATAACTATGTCTATTTTTGTTTTTTAAATTTTTATATTTACTTTTATTTTGATATTCGGCAATATAATTACCTAAGTGATCCTGTGATTGATTGTGAAGTTAAATATGTATGTGCAATATGCGATAATCACTCATTAGTTGCTGCACGAGTTTATAACTAAGTTGTGATGTTGAATTTATTGCTAAATGGAAGCTTAATATAGGGTTAATGAAAAGTTAATCTTATGTTATAATGTCAATTAATTATTTACCTAAGTAATTCATTGTTAGCTACCTATCTACCTACCAAATGACTTAGTTCTAGCTGACTCTACGATCGTACGGTTTTCTCTTTCTCTACACTCATTCTCTTCAGGCGTATACGGTATTATTAGTCTTTGGTGTATTCCGTATTCCGATAATTCTTTCCGAACTAGTTCATTGTCGAACTCTCCACCGTTATCACTAAGGAATTCTTTGATTGTGTGGCCTGCTACTCTAGCTACTGCCAGCATTTGCATCAGTTTTTCAGGTACCTACTTCAGATTTTGTCTTCATGAAGTAGACGTAGCGAAAACGAGTTCATCTTGAAAAAGGATGAAATACCGGAACTTCGAGAATGAAAACGGGAAAGGACCGCAAACATCCGAATGTATGCGTTCTCCAGCCATTTTAGCTTTTTCCCTACTACTAAACTTCTGTCTGTGAGTTTTTCCGAAAATACATCCTTCGCACAATATGCCATTATCCTTTGTTTTTATATTCAACTCTCGTTCTATAAGATCTTTCACATGCCTTTTATCCTGGTGGCCCATGTGTTCATGGTAAAGCTGCAAGGCATCTACCACATTAATCGATGCGCTTATTATAGGTCGCATGCATTAACTTTAACATTACCTACTGTCTGGAAATAATCATAAACCCTAACATCCGAACGTAGATCAGAAACGGAGACGCTAGTGCTGCTCCAGGTAACTGTCATAGGGCCTATATGTCTTAATAATAGCCTGAAGATGCTTGGTCGTTTCTGTAGGTACAAGGTACCTACAGAAACGACAAAACGTCTTCAGTCTGAGGCCTTATTTTGTACCTACCTATTAATAATAATAATAATAATTTATTTATTTGCAGACGTTGAAGTCTGGAAGTAAGAATTAGATAAGAAAAAAAAAAAAAAATGACATCAAAACATATTCATAAATTAAAAATAAGCATCATAACAAAAATAACATAATCGAAATACATCACAAATTACATAATAATGTCATAATAGAAACGAATCACAAATAACATAAAAATAACAGAATACACACACATAAAAATCACAATTAGGCATAATAATAATAATAATAACATAATAGGAATTAAATAAAATGTACATATAGCTATCTAGAGCCGATCTGTGTGTGCAGTTTCACCCATCGACCAAGCATCGGGCAGTCCCACCGGTCACTCAATGCTCTCAACATGCCGTGGGTGCTGATATCTGTTCTGTGCCGGAGAGAAGCGCATCGTTTTCGAATAATGGCATAAAAATCATCCACTCTCGCATCGGCAAACATACCCGAAGCGCTACAATACCGCGGCAGCCCCACAAGCATCCTGAAAGCATTGTTATACTGTACACGCAGGGCGCTGTATGCCTTCTGCGTATACTTGACCCAAAGGCTACAGGTGTAAAACGTCTGACAGTAGGCTCGAAAAAGCGTCATTTTAACGTCGTAAGAACACCGTGCAAACCTACGGGCCAGCATATTACTTCGAACAGACAGCGCCCTACGCTCTCTCTCAATATCTAAATCATCGCACAGGTCCTCAGTGACCCAGTGGCCAAGATATTTAAATTTTGAGACTTGCTTCAAGGGTGTACCTGCTAATGAGATGCATGGAACATTTAAGTATCTTTTGGCACCACCATTGAAAACAAGTAACTCACTCTTAGTGACATTATACCTAAGCCCCTGAGTCACTTAGGCATAATAATAATAGTGATAGCTGAGTCAATTAGGCATAATAATAATAATAATAACATAATAGGAATTAAATAAAATGTACATATAGCTATCTAGAGCCGATCTGTGTGTGCAGTTTCACCCATCGACCAAGCATCGGGCAGTCCCACCGGTCACTCAATGCTCTCAACATGCCGTGGGTGCTGATATCTGTTCTGTGCCGGAGAGAAGCGCATCGTTTTCGAATAATGGCATAAAAATCATCCACTCTCGCATCGGCAAACATACCCGAAGCGCTACAATACCGCGGCAGCCCCACAAGCATCCTGAAAGCATTGTTATACTGTACACGCAGGGCCCTGTATGCCTTCTGCGTATACTTGACCCAAAGGCTGCAGGTGTAAAAAGTCTGACAGTAGGCTCGAAAAAGCGTCATTTTAACGTCGTAAGAACACTGTGCAAACCTACGGGCCAGCATATTACTTCGAACAGACAGCGCCCTACGCTCTCTCTCAATATCTAAATCATCGCACAGGTCCTCAGTGACCCAGTGGCCAAGATATTTAAATTTTGAGACTTGCTTCAAGGGTGTACCTGCTAATGAGATGCATGGAACATTTAAGTATCTTTTGGCACCACCATTGAAAACAAGTAACTCACTCTTAGTGACATTATACCTAAGCCCCTGAGTCACCGCATAGTTCTCACAGACCTTCAGCAATCGTCTTAACGCACTGATTGATGGGCTCAGCAAGACCATATCGTCCGCATAGCTGATGTTGTTCATAGTAACTCCATCAATATGACAGCCGACACCAGTATTGCTGAGCTCAACAATCAGTTGGTTTATATATAAATTGAAAAGGCGAGGGGAGGTGATTCCCCCCTGCCTCACCCCACATTTCAATTTATATTCCTCAGACATAGTCCCTGCCCACCTAACATTGTTAATTTGGTTCTCATACCAGAATCTTAACAATGACGTGACCTCAAAATCTACTTTTTTCTCATTACCTAGCTTATCCCACAGCTGGTCATAAGGCACAAGGTCGAACGCCTTGGACAGATCTAAGAAGCACGCGTTAACAGGTGTATTCCTATCCGTATAATACCGGACAGTCCGCTTTAAACACATAATGGCACTTTCAGTCGACAGCCCAGACCTGAAGCCAAACTGTGCATCATGCAAGTCAATCCTGGGGGCCATGTATGTATCCAGCAAACTATCCAGCACCTTTGCTATGACCGTTGCCAGGGAGATTGGTCTGTAATTACTGGGATCAGCAGCATCACCGGTTTTATTTTTTATGACAGGTACAACTATAGCTCGCATAAGTGCACTGGGCAGATAAGAATGACTCACACACAGTCTAAAAAACATCGACAATACTCTTGGCAAGTGTACACCTGCATACTTAAGGTGCTCGACACTAAGGTGATCATGTCCCGGGGACTTGCCTCTAACCATATTTTTTATCACTTTCTTGACATCTTTAGTAGATAAATTCAATCCCCGCGCCATGCTCACATCAGCGCCAGTCACCTCCTGCGTCACATAACCAGCAGAGGAACTTGCCAAGGGCTTCACTTTAAATTGGTCTACAAACATATTAGCAATTTGTGTGGGATCATGTTTACCACCAACACTTACGGGGAGGCACGACCGAGGATTCAGTTTATTCGAGTTTTTCCAAAAATTTACAAAGTCCTTAGATTTATGATTTTCAGCTATTAAATTTAGTTTAATTTGTTTTTCATTATTACGACACCATTTTAACTTACTTTTGAAAATTCTCCGCGTATCACGCATTTTATTATATTTAATACCTGTTTCTGGTTTACCACATAACTGCCAACCGTGAAAAGCTAAGCGGCCTCCTCGTAAGCTATTTTTACATGTTTATTCCACCCTGGCACAGGTTTATACGTTCGGGGCTTATTCGTCGCCGCACTACACTCAGCAGACTGTTGGAGAATACATATTATGTTACTGTATAAATCATCCAGAACAATATTATGGTTCACATTCCTACAATGAATGTCTGCACAGTGACTGAATGCCTGCGGAAAATCTATTTCCCGTAAACCCACATTACACATTTCCTCATACATACTTATCTGAGTCGAGTCACGTTGCCCCCAGACAATGTTATTACTGTTAGGTTTAGGTAATACTATGTTAGGTGTAATTAACTTTAGATTACATTCTACCTCTATAGGCATATGATCCGACCAATATATATCGTACAGTACCTTAACATTAACGAGTGTCCGTTGCGCGGCCCGTGTCGTAATACAGTGGTCAAGCCAGCGCCTACACCCGTGCGCGTCACTCACAAAAGTGTATGAGTCACTCGGCAAGCACTCAATATCAGCACATAACCATTGTTGTTCCTCACAGACCTTAAGTAGTTCACTATGGAATAGCTCGCCAGTATGTGCATTATAGTCACCTAATATAAATACAGTTTCTATACTATTGCTGTCGATTATAGCTGCGATTTCACTCAAGCAGTCAGTAAACTCGGCGAGATTGTGACTGGAGTTGGTAGGCATATAAACCGAAAATACTAGCATAACTTTGTCGCACAAACTCACTTTTATTGCCGCGATACGAACACTGCTGCACTTTATAACACTAACCATCGAGAACAGACTCTTCCGCCACAGAAGTGCTACACCTCCATAGGGCCGACCACGAAGTACACCTGCTGCCGTATCCACTGCTGAGTTTCCGGTGAATGCAAAGTCGTTGTGTATGTTTCCCAAAAAGGCCAGATCATGCGGCAACAACCACGTCTCCTGCAGTGCGATAACGTCCGCAGTGTCGCACAGTCGTCTGATACAATCAACTGAAGTCGTAACAGTTTTACAATTAAAACTTATTAGCTTAACAGGCTTATCCATTCAAGGTTTTTTTAAATTCAATAAATTGCCGGAAAGACACACCTTCCGGCCATATATTTTCATCCATAAAAACTGGTAGTTTTATTTAATGCCATCATGATTTCCTTTTTGGTTGTATAAAAATCTCCGTCATTGTCTGACTCCATCTCTTTCTCGCACTCGAAAAATGCGGATATTATTTTGTTAATTCATATTAGGTACGGTCAACCTTGCGAGCCAAGTCAAGATACTTTATTTGTTTATCTTTCTCGACTTTCCCGTTATGCGGGAACGTTATGTCAGATCTGTATTAAGTCAGAGATATTTCTGTACCCTCTGTACTCTGTAGGTATGTCAAGCCGTGGACTGTAACTGTGTGATGGTGTGTTTATTTATTGAATGCTGGCAATATGTAAGGAATGGGTTGAAATGAAACTAATAACCACATTGCTGATGACCCTTTATTGAAGAAGGAATAGAATACAGTTATGGAAAAAACCAACGCTATGTCGATCTCCACATTATACATTGTGTATCGAAACAAACTACAGAAAATATTGCTGTTGGCACAGTTTGAAGACCATGACGTGGCGTGACGACATAGAGGGTGCCTAGCGATCCTGGCTAGCATCTTGACTGGCTGGAAGGCTGGCAACGTTCGGGTCATTCAGCACAGCTTATCAACTAAGTTTGTTCATATCTGCATTTTGGCCACCATGTAATGATATACGGAGGTGTTGTTCTCTGGTTCCTCCGCATCTGAAGATTGAAAAGGGGTACATGTTAATATTTGGAACTATTCAATAACATTTTGTAGGTTGGTTCTTGCTAGAGGAGATCTAGAGGTGGTATTATTTTTTTTCATTTGTAAAATAGTACAGCAGTCTGTAAAGTAGGCCTGGTTCAAGTGACAAGACATGAAGTAGACATGGCTCTTTCAGAATTACAGAAGAATGAAACCGCATACGTTTAAATAAAATGTTTACCAGAAGGTAGATACCTATTTATAACAGCTAGGTACTCTAACAATTAAAACCCACTCAGACCAATCAATCAATACTCCCGGCGGCGCGCCCCCTCCCTCCCGCGCTGCATACTCCTCCCCCGCATGGCGCAACACTCCCCCCCCGCGCCGTCATTTTAAATCACAGTTAATTATAATTTACATGAAATTCGACAGCAGATCTCCTAATGCTATTTATCCATACTTGCACTGAGGCCACTAACACGTTTCTTGAGAGTGTCGAATACAAAGACACCACACACAACGACTCCACAATAGATTGCTTGAGATGATTTTCCTCCTATATCGAATGAAGACAGAACGAAGGATACCATGTGGCGTCATACAAAAATAGAGCACAGCCTAAACTAATATAATGTAAAAAAAAGACAGAAACTCAAGTGAAAAGAAACTAACGTCGTTAAATAATGTGGAACTAACCTTCTTCTCCAGCTTCCTCGTCCATCTTAGCTCCCTTGGTGTGCCCTCTGCTCGGATGTGTCACGTCTCTCCTCTGAGAAGTCTCCCGTCTGTATGGCGCAGTGCCGGGGCGCGGTACTGCGACACAGCCTGCGGTTCCCGATCAATGCAGATCGTCACAGTGCGCAAGTGCAATTCAGGAGGCTGAGTAGCGATTATACGGCTCTAAATTCGGTCAAGAAGATCTCAGCACGGCAAGCCTCTAGTGCTCGGACTTCAAATGAACATGTCAAAGACCAAGTTGATTATTATTATTATATTTTAACATATCTCGGGAAGTCGGGACCACGAGGTCCCGGTCCTTTGGAAGGCGTACGAGGGGCCGAAGCCAACTCGCAGAGGCCCCTTAGGAAATTTCATTGAAATGTGGCATCAACCCGACGATTATCCCTGTATGCACTATGCAAGTGCACCCAAGGATAACCCCCGGTTAATGTAGGACTATTGCAGGATATGGAAAAAAACAAATTTGGACTATGGGTTTGGGTGCCTAAAGTGGACTGGTTACCAATAAGTATAGAAGAACTATGGTCCCTGCCTGATCAATGTTTTATATATACACGGATAAAATGGCAGGGGGTGACTTGCACACTCTATAATGGGCCCCCGGAAACTGTCGCTAGCACATAGTGACGTAGCAACAAGGGGGCAACATGTCCTGAGGTGCTTATGGAGAGGTATTCCACGGCTTTCAGAACAATCCCAGAGCCCGGAAGATGGTCAAGATCCCTACGAGCACTTACTGGAATACTTCCTTCCCCCGAGCAAGTTTGCTCTTGCGAGTCTCCACTCAAGCCGGCCAGTAAGATATTTTAGTCTTCCCCCCGAACTCTACCCAGAGCCCATTTCGGAATGGAGGGTCTAGACGTCACAAGATTCAGAGCCCTTTCCGACTGGACTTCAGCTCGGAAGGAACTGGGAAGGCTGGAAGATAAAGCGAAAAAGAAAAGAGAAAAAATAAAAGAGCTAGAGAAAAACTTCCCTTTTCTGGGGAACCTCAAAGGGATGGTCTCGGGAAAGGGGAGAGAAAAAAAAGCTAACTTCCGACCCCAAGAAGAGTAAGGAAAAGGGGGCGGTTCCTTCCACCAGCAAGGGTGGGGGAGGCGCCAAGAAGAGGAAAGTCGATGAGTCGCCAATCTCCGAAAAAGGAGGTAAGGGAGCAACCGGAAAAACCGGGATGGGACCTCCAGCCCCGGGGAGGAGAAGGCTATCAACGGAATCGATCGAAGAAGACAGATTTGTGAAGGAGCTTTCCCGCCAAATTCGGGATCCCAGCTTTAGGAAACAACTTGAAAGGCTGATATCCTACGAGGAGACCAGGGATATGGCGGCGCGGGACTCCTCCATGGAGAGGGTGGCGGATTCGGAGGCGCCGACAAATTGAAAATTGATTCTGACAATAAATTTCTTTAAACCTATTCTCGTCTTTCAATCCCTTTCCTACGGGGAGCCAGGAAAAATTTCGTTTTTTCCAAACCTCGCTGACGAGGCTCTGTGGCGAGGGCCGAAAGGAAGGGGTTCCCCGGGACTCCCTCCCGATCTTCCCGATCCGGGATCGGGCAGGACCCCCGGGGTTCTTTCATCTTTTCTTTCAAAAGAAAGAAAAGATGAAAAGTAAAGGCAAGAATGAGGTGGGAGCTCTGTTCCTCGTCATTGTTCACTCTAGCCGGCCAATAAAGGCAAGCCAGAGGTGAGGAACAAGATTCCTCCCGGGAGATAGGGTCCGTGGGGTCGCTACTGCCCAACAGGACGCCACATGTTGCCCTGCGGGTTTCTGTATCTCTCTTGGTTTATTATTGACAGCGTGCATTACAGGATTATCGTGGCGGGTGGGGAGATTGAATATTATGTCGATGAGCATCTATAACTTGGCCAAATAGTCTCTTTCCAGGCAAGACCAAACAAAGAAGTTGAAGAGCTATTGGGCCATGAAAGATCTAATGAAGGGCGATCTTCCTCTATCCCTCAAGAGTAGACTCATCGACATGTGTATTCTTCCCATCCTCACGTATGGTCATCTTTGGACTCAGTGCTGATTATCAGTCCCCCTTTTCCTATGTTGCGTGCGCCTCGTACTTTTAGCTTCATTTCTCTACGGCATATGATTTTTTGGACCATGTTTTTAGTTTCGTCACAGGTCTTTAAGTTCAGCGATAAATCTCCTCGGAGCTAAATTTATAAGGACGAACAAAGCCTTTGGACCCCTTCTTCACCATATCCGCAAAAGAGCCTGAGAGTGCAGTAGCCGCACCGTGCTTCATACAGGACTCCTGAATCGTCCTGTTCATCTCCATTAGACAATCCGATAAGTCTCGAGCTTCGGTCATGGTTTTAAGGGAGGTATGTATAGTTTTTTGCTTAAGCGACTAGTATTGAACAGCCATTTGCAAAACTCCATGTCCAACTTTTCGGCTTTTGCTTATTTTTAGCTTCTGCTCAGCCTTTAGCGTTTCGTCAGAAGCAATAGCACAGACCTCATTCAGGCACTGCTCAATAGATGCCATCCAGTTCTAAATCTCCGGAGTGGACACTACTTGAACTATATCATCTTGGTCCTGTCTTGGTTCTCGGGGCGGTGTCAGTGCCTGGGTCGGTGTCGGTGGAGGGCTGCGTCGCATCAGCGCACTCGGTACTTATGCCATCTCGGCGGGTACAAATGTATGGTTCCAGCTCATGGATGAGGTCTCGACACACACTTTTATTTAGCCTATATAAGCCAACAATCCATGTCCATGTTCTGGAGAGCTACACTTCTTCGTTCAAGTTTTTTGTATTTTATTTGTAAAGTTTCAGCTTATTAGGGGTCAATTCTACTGACTTACTTAAATCCTTTTAGTGTTTGGCACCTGCAAATTTAAAATGGATTCATTAGTGAAACATTGTGATGGCATAGAGACTCGCTTTTTAAGCACAAAGTTGTGGGTTCAAAATCATATCATCATCATCTGACATCCACTGCTGGACATAGTCCATCTCCAAAGAAGGTGGGATATGCCATAATCGACAATAGGAGCCACTATAATGCTGCTGCCCATCCTCTGGTGAATCACTCACTTTTTAGGACACCTACGTGAAGAGTCAGTGGAGTTATTCTGTGTCCGGCACCGCACGGTTCAAACATAACAAGATCAATTCTATCACCAATGCAATTCTTACGTTAGTTCATCTGTGGATAACATTACAGTGAAACGAAGTTGGCTAGGAAATACATTGTTACTGTAAAATTCTATAAGACGGAAACCTGATTTTACTTTTGTATGCTTAAATGTTAGTGAAAATCAAAGTGACCTCTGCGCTGCCACCTACGACGCCTGTGGAAGTGGCGAGGTTTTAGACCAACAAGATCTGAAATACAGTTGTGCCAGCGACACAAAGCGGAAGACTACAAACCTGTAGACTATCAGTAGTTGGTTCACATATTATGGTTGGCAGCTGAATAGGTTCTGGAGATTGCATGTCACTGGACCTGAAAATTACAATAAGAAGAATTTTATATTGTTGGAATGTAGGTGAACAAAGATGAATTTTCTAAGATCCGTTTCTCATCTAATTATTATTGATAATTTTATTGCTACCATGTTAAAGTATACTTAGTGAAAGTTAAACACAGGTTATGTTATTCGCGACATAAGTTGAAAGCTTCATCCATTGAAGTTCTAATGAAAAACAGTATTATACTTTGTTGAGAACCATCTACGAGACTGGGAGAGAATTTAGAGGTGCATATTTATTTTGTTTGCAAAGATATGTATCCCTCCATCTAGCCGGCCCCCAATCAGATTTGAGATGATATCTCATCATCTACCTAGCCTTTTCCCAACTGTTGCTTTGCAGATGCAGCTGAATACCAGTGTTTTACATGGAGCAACTGCCTATCTGACCTCCACAACCTAGTTACTGAGTAATACGATACCCCTTGGTAAGACTGGTCGTCAGACTTTCAGGCTTCTGACTACCCGTAAAAACTGTCAAAGATCCATGAATGACAGCCGGGACCAATGGCTTAACATGCTTTCCGAGGCTGGAGGGGTCAAATCAAATCAAATCATCTTTATTGTGGACTATAGGTATACATCATAAATACAGGTCTTAAATAATTAAAATAGTTTAGCTATGTCCCGCCGTTGAGGCATACAATAATAAGATATAAATAAGAAGTTAAAACACAATTAGTCATATTAGTCTCGATACATTATTAAAATATTCCAAATTATAAATACATACAAATTCAATTCCAAGTCATATTAGTCATAAAAAAAATAAAAAAAATAATAATGTTTATTTATCTCCACAAATTACATTCTTAAACATCTTAAGTTGACATTGACATAATTCATTATGATAATTATTTTTCCTTTCTTGTCATTGGAATACAATATTTTTGTCACACAAGTAATCTTTGACATCATAATAACATTTGTCTATTAATAATGAATGTAGTTTCTTTTTAAACTGGAGGATTGGTAATTGTTTAATGTCATCAGCTAATTTATTATAGATTAATGATGTCATGCATAAAATACTTTTATTTAATAGTGCCGTTTTACCATAAGGTATTTGTACCTCTAACCTTTTTTTATCCCTTAATTTTCGATAGTAGCTTTTGAGAGCAGTCTTATAGTAGCTTAGATTTGATTTCACAAAAATATTTGATTAGTAAATGTATAGGGAAGGCAATGTGAGAATTTTTAGATTTTTAAAGTAAGGATGACAGCTAATTGTACTATTTATTTGGCACATTGCTCTAATGCACTTCTTTTGAGCTTTAAATATAAATTCCTTGTCTACCGAATTACCCCAAAATATAATGCCGTATCTCAGTAATGGTGCCACCAGTCCGTGATAGGCCGTTAAAATCGCGTCTTTGTTAACTATTTTGGAGAGCTTGTAAAGAGCGAATGAGTATTTGTTGATTCTTTTGCAGAGATTGTCTATATGGGTTGTCCATGAAAGTCTGTAATCAATATTTATTCCTAGAAATTTTGTATTTGTTACAGATTCTACTGTCTGCCCGTTATAATTTACATTGATACTTTTCGGTTGAGTTCTTTGGTGGAAGTGCATTATATTTGTTTTTTCTAAATTTATTTTCAGATTGTTATCAATTAAACATTTAATTATAGTTCTTAAAGTATCATTAATTTCATTTTCATAGTCATTTTGACTGTCACATTTTATTACTACAGTGCTGTCATCTGCAAAAAGTACCATGGGATGCTTTATGTGTCTAGGGAGATCGATAATGTAAATGACAAAAAGCAAGGGACCCAAGACACTACCTTGTGGAACTCCCAGTTTTATGGTTCTAGTTTGGGATCTATATGTCTTCTCATCCCGCGTTTTAAGGCATATTCTAGTTATTTCTGTTAACTGCTTTCTATCACATAGATATGAGTGAATGAGGTCTAGTGCCTTTCCCCTTATGCCATATGAATCTAATTTTTGAAGCAGTATGTTATGGTCAACACTGTCAAAGGCTTTACTCATATCCATGAAAATAGCACATATTGGATTTCTTTTGTCCATATGAGTCAAAACAATGTTAGTAAGTTCATATATTGCAGCGTTAATGGACTTACCCTTGCGAATTTCTTCTCTCTTGGTTTTTTCGAATATCTTTGAGAATATGGGTATCAAAGCTATAGGTCTATAATTTCCCATATTGCTTTTTTCATCTTTTTTGTGGAGTGGAATAAAAACCGATGTTTTTAGTTTTTCTGGGTAAGTTCCAGTAGAAATGCATAAATTTATTAAATAACTTAGATGAGCTGCAATTGATTGCGACACTTGTTTTATTACTTTAGTACCGACGCCATCGTAACCCTCACTCGATGTATTTTTAAGTTGCTTGATTTCTCTGTCCACTTCTATTGGGGTTGTGGGGGTAAGGAAAATTTAGTTTAGGTTGTGTACATGTTTTGATTCAAAAGTGCTTTATTATTATAATTGTTTGTACGAATCGATTTTGCAGCTTGGTCAATAAAATAGTCATTAAAATTATTCGCAATCGACGTTGGATCTGTAATGCTTACATTATCTTTTAATATTTCACTAATTGGTTCCCTGGGAAATTTACATTTAGAGTTATTTATAAGTGACCAAGTGGCTTTCGATTTATTTTGAGCTGTGTTGATGCGATGGTTATTTTGTGCCTTCTGCGTAAGACAAATTATTTTTTTAAATTTCGTAGTGTATTGCTTGAATTTATGTTTGTTTTTTTCCGTCCGGTGTGTTTATTTATTTATTTATTTAAACTTTTCGCACAAAAAGGTACAAAGGCGGACTTAATGCCTTAGGCATTCTCTACCAGTCAACCAAGGGTGGTGAAGAGATTAGATGGCAGGTGCTTTAATTGAAAGGGACAATGATAAAAAAAACTCTTAAAACTAGGTACACAAATACATAAATAGGTTATATACACATACATACTATTACTATAATATATACATACTTATAATATATATATATATATATATATATACAAAATCAAGGGAGAGAAGTGTTGAGATGACTCTACGCTATTTTTTTAAGATTTATTTTGAAAATAACTCTGCAATTTCCGCTTAAATGCATACCGACTGCTCGCCGTCCTGATATCAAGAGGAAGCGCATTCCAAAGAAGAATGGACTGAATATGAAAAGAAGAATGAACAAAATCAGACGTATGAGACGGACAGAGTAAGAGAAGATTGTTAGAAGAACGCAGATTCTTAGCGTGTGAAGAACAAAGATATTGGAAGTGAGATACGAGATAAGAAGGAGGATTGGGAGAGTTGAGAAGGGAGAAAAGCGTGGTCAAAGCGCGCAAACTTCTTCTTTGGCGAATGGACATCCATTTGAGCTCAGACCTATAGCTCGACACATGGTCATATTTCCTGAGGTTGAATATGAACCGGATACCATTGTTGAGCAATCTGTCGAGCTTATCCAGCAAAACCGCATTCAAGTCAAAATAGCACACGTCACCATAATCGATTATAGGGAAAATCAAAGTCTGCACAAGCATGGTCTTCGTCTTAGCGGGCAAAAAGTTTCTCAAACGATACAGGGATCGCAGAGTACCATTGACCCTTTGACTAACACTAGAGACCTGGCGTTGCCAACTAAGCGTTGAGTCAAGATGCAAACCGAGATCTTTGACAGTAGGTGTAATGGGTATGACGGTACCATTGAAAATAAGAGGTGGAAGAGAGCTAAGCGTCACCCTACCCATCATGCGTGAACTTCCAATTACAATGGCCTGACACTTCGAGGGGTTTACTGACACCCCGAAACTATCAGACCACTTTTTGATAGCATCTAAGTCTCGGTTTACATCCGCTATAGCGTTCGACAAACCTTCTACCCGCTCAGCTGTATATAATTGAAGATCGTCGGCATATAGATGATACGAACACCGAAGACAGTGAGTTATAAAATTAATGAAGATGGAGAATAATAATGGAGAAAGAATACCGCCTTGTGGAACACCAGCATCCAGGTCACGCCAACTTGATGACTTCTCATCAACGCGAACCGACTGCTGACGTCGCCGAAGATAAGAAGAGAACCATTCCAGGGCCTCCGACGAAACCATAAGGTGAGAGAGGATAGAAAGGAGAATATCGTGGCTGACGGCGTTAAAGGCATTGGAGAAATCAATTAATACCAAAACGGTAATTTTAGTATCCTCCATCGCCTCTCTAATGTCACCAGTCACTTTAAGGAGAGCGGAGGCTGTACTGTGCCCAGGCCTGAACCCAGACTGAAAGGAGCTAACGAGGTTGTTCCGATGAACAAACCCCGTAAACTGCTTATGCACGCAGGCCTCGAGCACTTTAGACAGGAATGGGAGAATGGAAATGGGTCGAAAATGACTGGGTAGGGAGGGATTTGAAATTTTAGGGAGTGGGCGGACATAGGCCATACGCCATAGGGATGGGAATTGTCCGGAATCAAGAGAAAAGTTAATGATGTGGGTGATCAGAGGGAGAAGGCTATCAAGGATCCAAACGACCATACTACGACTGATGCCATCATAGCCCACAGCCTTGGATTTTATGGACAGGATGATCTTTTTGATTTCGTCCAAGGTCACCAGAGAGAAGTGAAATGGTTCTATGATGGGACTCACTAGGCCAGTGATAAAATCAACCGTCTGGGACAACATTTGGGAATCCAAATGACAAGTGGTTGTAAAGTGACGGTTGATATCATCAAGGCCTATTGTATTAGGAAAATCCACACGCCGTGGTCTGCCGATACCAAGAGTACCAAGGAACTTCCAGATATCAGCAGGTGAAGAAGAAGATATGTTCTCGAGAATATGGCGGCGTTTAGCGTTGCGTATCATCTGATTACACCGATTCCTAGCAGCTTTGAAAAAGTTTCGGTTTTCTTCACTGCGATCCTTTTTAAATTTACGAAAGGCCCGATCCCTGCGCCTCATCGCCATACGTACCCCTGTCGTCATCCAAGGAGCAGGAGGACGCCGAAGTTTTATCTGTTTAACAGGAGCGTGTTTTTCGTAGAGAGCAAGGACCGCCTGATCGAAAATGCGCAGTTTTTCGTCTACAGTTGTCGCCGCTGCCAGGTGTTCCCAATTGAGGTCTGACGCATCCTGACGAAGCCTTTCAACATCCATGCGCGCAAAACACCGCATGTGCAGAACTTTTGGGATAGGTTTAGGTGGTTTTAGGACATATGAGAGGAAAATGAGGTCATGATGGGAAAATCCAGGCGCGGGACACTGACCATGAGAGGAAACAAGGGAGGGTGCGAAGGTGAGGATTAAGTCGAGCCAAGTGTGAGCCTGAGATATTAAAATGGGTAGGTTGCAGTGAAAGGATATGGAGACTAACGGACTCAATGATGTGAAGGAGCTTACGGGATCGGGGAGTGTGATGAGCAAGGTCGGTGTTGAAATCGCCCATGATGACGCAATGTGCATACTCTGAACCTATGGATTCAAGCGCCAATTCGAGGTTGGAAAAGTAGTCAACGGCGGGTGGACAATAGACAACACCAAGAAGGGTCTTGACGCCTCTGACATAGACCTCCAAAAAGAGGTACTCAGCGGAAGCATGGTATTGTGAGGGAGATGAGGTAATGATTTTGAAAGGAAAATCGCTCCGAAGATAGATAGCTACACCACCCCCTCCCTTTCCAATTCTATCATTGCGGATAAGAGTGAAGCCTGGGAGAGAGTAGGTGGTGGAGAGAAGATGAGGTTTGAGCCAACTCTCAGAAACCAGAACGGCATGGACATTGGTGTCAGTAAAGGCGTCCAACAGATCACTGTAGTGACTAGGGACACTTTGCGCGTTTAAATGGCAAACATTTAACAAATGACCTTTTTGTTGGCTGAAGCACCGACGCACAAAGTCACCAAGTGTGTCAGTTAAGGAGCTGAAGCTTGCATTAGCGGATGAGCTGGTGGAATCAATGGCAGAGTAAAAAGAATCATCATCAGTTAACATAAAATAAAAATAATATAAATATTAAATATAACTACTAAATATCCAAATTAACTATAGCTACGATTGCTTTTGTTTTAGGTGCAAAACCACTATCTGTGCACCACCCACCAGCAGCACCAGTAATACATAGTTATACATGGATCCTTTGGAGTATGGGCAAAATCAGAACTAAGGTGTCTTTCCATTAAAATCATCAGTTATTCAAACTCCAAAAGATCCCTGCAGTACAGTACAGCAGTAGTGATATAAAAACATAAATAAATATCAAATCAAAAGAGGAATCACAAACATTAACACAGAAAATATGAACAAGCAAAGAACAAAACGAAACATGACAAAGTTACATGAGCAGAAACGGAACGCAATTTACGAAACACAAACTAAACGTGAAACCAGTAGAAAAGGACGTCAAAATTTACGCAAATAAATTCAAGATTGACAGGTGACAGTGACAACTAATAACGAAACACAATATTGTTTACTAACCCACAACAATTGAAAAGATGAAAAAAATAAATAGTGAGCCGGTAGATACATACCACAAGTGTAAATAATAAGTAAATTGACGTCCCGAGCACAAAAAACTGATAAGATGGGGAACCACTTATACAATAGATTGCAAACACCTATACTTTACGCACTCCGCCATCAGGCTTGCCTCCAGATCCAGAAGATTCCCCGGACTTCTTAGGATACTTAGCCACCAAGGGATTGAGTTCCTCTACAGAACAAATCTTATGCCGTGTTCCATCGGGGGCTCTGATGACAATAATCCCGTCCTGGGTCCAGCATGCCGGCATTCCGAAGTGCAGCCGCGCTCTGCTGAAAACAGTTTGCCTAGACCGGGTCAAGAACTCCTTGACTGTGATCGTGGAGCCCTTCAGTGCAGACTTTGCCTTCCAAACAGTGGACTTCAGGTCAACATTGGAGAACCTTGCCAGTATAGGTCTACTAGTTGATGGACCTTTCTTGGATGTCCCAAGTCTGTGACAAACTATGATGGAGGATGCAGTGATGTCAGGCAGTGACAGTTTGCTCTTCAGAACATCCAACACAAGAGCCTTGCAATCTTCATTGTCCGCTTCATTGAACCCAGTAAAGATGAGAGCTTTCCGACGAGATCTGGTCTCCAGTCCGTCAACCACTCTAGAGCACTCCAAGATCTGCTTCCTGAGAAGTCCCAGCACGCCGAACATTAGCTCTCGAAAGGACCGGAACTCTTCAGCAATCTTTGCAACGGTGTCTTTTGCGGGTCCCGCACATTGGATCTGTGCCTCAAGCTCACCCATCTTCTTTAGGAAGCACTCCTCGAGGTTTTTCTGGGCCGATTGGATATCATCCAGTTGAGATGACATTATGTAGTGTAGAACTAGCAGTGGTTATGAAGTACTAGTGAGAAACTGGCAGGTGGTGTAGTGTAAGCGCTTGTGTTACATGGAATATTTCACCAATGTAAGTACTGCTTATTTAGCAGTTTATGCAACAAAATATTGTAATTAAAAGTAAATATAATACATCAAAATAATTTTAATTAAAAAAGATTTACTAAGCTGCGTGTTAACTTTTCTACACCTACCCCCATTATCTAGTAATTATTAGTGTGTTCTATATTGCCATAGTAATTTTCTTTTCATTTTGCTACAAATTTTGATACCTTTTGAAACCCATTTAGTTTTTTTGTATAACGAATTCGTTATTAATTTGTAAGGAAAACACAAGTTATAGAAACACAAGAAAAGCTCCAAGAAACGATTGTAGGCTTTGTTTGAATCATTTGTCAGGTAAATGTCAGAGAATGTCAAGTTATTCATACAAGTTTTAAATTTTATAAAATTTTCCTCACTATAATCACGTACTTTAATACGCCAAGATTTTAATACACAGGATTTTTTGACTGGAAAATGCAATAATTGGGCAGTATGATCTGATAATCCTAATTCAATTATTTGGTTTTTGCATTTATGAATGTTGTGAGCAAAGTTGTCGATGCAAGTGCTACTGATGAGTCTAGTGGGAACCTTAATTTCTAGTATTAAGTTATGACTTTCTAGAATTTGTTCAAAATCTAAAGTTTGTCGGTTTCTTTTTAAGGTATTGATATTGAAATCCCCGCATACAACAACTTTCTTACTAGTGTTATCACATATTTGATGCAGTAACTTTTCTAAATTATTAAAAAATATAGACATACATGAGTTGGGTACTCTGTACACACAAACTATTATTAACTTATGTTCAATTAGTTCTATTGCACTATATTCTATGATACCTTTACTTGAGAATGTATTATTAAGTACAGCGTATGGGTGTCCTAATCTGGTTAATATACAGGCACCTCCCCTATTTACGTCTCTTGAAAAACTTGCCGCCAAGCGAAATTTGGGTAAATTAATTGTAGTCTCTTGTTCTGGTGTCATAAAATGTTCAGTTATACATATTACATCGATGGGTATATTCTTTAGTTCCAATTCTTCTAAATGTACTGTGAGAATGTCAGCTTTGGTTAGCAGACCAGCAATGTTCTGGTGTAAAATGTGTACCTATATTATTATAGAAGAAAAAACTGTGAGTTTTGCTTATTTTCGTTAGTATCTACGTAAGGAAATAACCTTAAGTCAATTTTGATCCTCTCCATAATATTTTTAAATATGAAACTTATTCCAGATTTATTAAGTTTCCCTGATCTATCTGAAAACATATCAAATCTAAATTCTAGGTCATTATTTGAGTCAAAAAAGTATGCGTATTTATGATATTCTAGGTCCATGTAAAGTAGGTTAGTAAATAAATCAACTTTATAGTTATATATAGGGGATGCCCGTACGTACGTAGGTGTGCATATTATGATATTTGTGTGGGTCATTTGTCTCAAGCTTTCATTAATTACTTTCACGAGTTCAATATAGTTATTGTCAGTTTTAATATCTGAATCGCCTAATAAAATTATACAATAGTCATTTATAGTGAATTCTTCCAATTTTGTTTTAATATTAGTTAACAGATGTCTTATTTTTGAGTTAGGCATTAAATAGCTACAATACTTAAAGTCATAAGAAAAATAATATTCAATCGCTTGTAATATGCCTCTATGTGTACTATTACTCAATACGCACAGTTTTCTTTGCTTGGTATCATCGTGAACTCTTGGCCTCGTAGTGTTCTTCTTTTTCGGTGTCAAGTTATTTGTTTGGTTTAAGTTTTTATTTAGATTCGGTTTAGGTTGACTAGTTCGGGTGGTGTTTGAATTGTTGACAGAAGTACGAGTATCTTTACTCAGTACTTTCACGTCGTCAGTCTCGAAGGGTTGAGCGGAGGCATCGAGGGTTTGTTGCTCAGTGGAGTTAAGACAGGATTCCAATGCTTGATTTTCAGAGCCCTGCTTTGTAGGAGGTCCGCCGTCGATAATTTCCTGGTCATTATTACTTGTGTTTAGTTTAGAAAGTGTATGAGATTGAGTTTGTGTAGAGCAGCGTCCTTTTCGTTTATTAGTACGCGATGATAATGGAGTCATGCATCGGCTATCTGATAGAGCAAGATTTTTATAAGCTTGAGTTGTTTGCAAGCTTTTGTTCAAATCACCTTTTAAGCGATAGTTTTCCAAGTTTAAATTCTCAATTTCTTTATGAGCAATATCTAATTCTCTACTTAGACTGTCTATCTTTTCTCTTAGGTCATAAATAGTTTGGCTATCATTTAATGACGTGTTCGGTAAACTTGTCATAGTAGCATCGAATAGATTTGTGTCTGTGTTCGAAACATCATTTAAGGAGAGTGTGAGATGAGTTTTTCTTTTGCGTAAAGTAATATTTTTCTCTGGCTCCATGTTTTTGTATTTTCTATTCACTGAATATTTTTATTTTCTACCAAAAAAGTTAATTTTCTTATTCTGGTATCACAATTTTTTTTGTAGCAACACTTTTCTATTTTTTTATAATGGCAACACTGGCCAGTATGTCAATTTTATTTCCGCTCCTTGACACTAGATGGCGCTGTTTGGCATGAAGTATTTGTTATTTGTAGTAGCAACCCTAATGTTAATGTCAATTTTTATACGTCAATGTCAATATTTGTTTCGCTACTCGCTACTAGGGGCGCCACTTATGGTACAAAGTTCACTTTTTAAAACAAAACATTATACTTAACCGTTTTATATACATTTACTAGTAATTAATTCACCACTTATTATGTTTTTAAATGTTCTACTGATGAGAGTACATTTGTATAGGTCCAATACACTTGCTTTTGTCCGTGATTAGCACTTTTGAAGCACAATAACGTTCAAAAGTCCAAATATTAAACACAATGTTTTTATTGCATGTCTTGGTATATAGAAGTCACCAACAATTTCACTTATGTAGTTCGATACTTCTATTAAGATTCGCTACAATACACATCACTTGTACTATTGTTTACTATTTATTTCGGGTTTCAAATACGCGGGCGATGTTTACTTAATGCTGGGGTCTCGGTATGTAAAGATGATCACCCATCCACAGACCAACCGCAGCAAGCGTAGCTTAACCTGATCGATCGACCTGTGCGGCTGTTATTATTTAGAAGATACCTTTTCACTCTTACTTTAAATTTTATTTTAGGTAGTTGTTGAATTCAAATCACATAATATTTTCAAGTTTCAACATTAAGCGAGTTTTGAATAATATGTTAAACTTACTTGATGTTTCTCAACTGAGATATTTGTTCCACTTGTTCTTGTTTAGTTCCACTTATAGTTGGACATTATTCCTGGTGAAACTATGTCAATAAGTCCTGTGCTCCAAACGGGACGCCATAATTGTCCAATCTAATCCAAGCACAGCTTGTCAAAGTACTTACTCACAATTCTGTGATTTTTCAGTTGACCACTCTGCAGTAGGCTAATAGTATTCAGCCCCATGTACCCTGGAATTATTGAATAAATTGGATTGTAATCTAATATCCCTTATTGCTCTTGTTATACTTGTTAATGTGGAACTACTTCCATTTAGGAAATCAAATGTTTGTTTTTAATTTGCCCTGATGTTAGCTCTACGGTTTTTATTAGATAGTGGGATTTTTATGTAGATTTTTGCTAATTCCGGTAATTTTATACTAAATAGGGAGAAATATAACCTAACAATTGTGAATAGATTCATTAGGTACTTAAGTACCTAGGTACTTACTGTAACATATTATGTTTGCCTCGTAGACGAAATCTGTGGAAACTTTAGTTCCTAGCTTCTGGTGCAGTGATGTTATACTTGAGACACTTTTTTAGAAGTTCCGCGTGTGGCGTTTCATTTGAACGATTACTACACAGGCCACGGAATTCTATCTATCTCGTAAATGTGTCTAGGCACATCTTACAAAACGAATATTTCACTATAATACTGTATTTAACAAGAACTCGGCAAAATTAGTGTTTTTTGCATCCGCTATACCGAATTTGTTTTTGTTTGGATTTTTTGACATAAGATTAGACATCTCATATGGAATTGTCGCCAGACTAAAATTAAGAAATGCTTCTAAAATAGTAGTCTTTTTATGTAAAATTAAACGAAATTTCCAGACGTACAAAGAACATGAAATTGATTCGTAAAATAAGTGATGCTTTATTTATGAACGTGGTAATCTACTACTGCATAGATCAAAGATAACAATTAAAAATCTACCAATATTTTATATTGGTTAAGTAAAACTGACTAGGTACCGTCAGCTGCCCTGATTTTGCCAAGCGTCCTGTGTTTGCCTAAAATTTTCAATTTACTAGCTTGGCAATCGAAACATTTGTCAGTTTTTAGAATTATTATTTGGCAGCACTAAATAGGTGACGTTATGTTGGTAACATACATAATTTTTGACAGGTGTGTGTCAAACTAGAGAGCGCCAAGACTGATATTTTTAGTTTCGAAAAAACTTTGAATTTAAGAATATTTGTTTTAAAAATAACTATGTCTATTTTTGTTTTTAAAATTTTTATATTTACTTTTATTTTGATATTCGGCAATATAATTACCTAAGTGATCCTGTGATTGATTGTGAAGTTAAATATGTATGTGCAATATGCGATAATCACTCATTAGTTGCTGCACGAGTTTATAACTAAGTTGTGATGTTGAATTTATTGCTAAATGGAAGCTTAATATAGGGTTAATGAAAAGTTAATCTTATGTTATAATGTCAGTTAATTATTTACCTAAGTAATTCATTGTTAGCTACCTATCTACTCACCAAATGACTTAGTTCTAGCTGACTCTACGATCGTACGGTTTTCTCTTTCTCTACACTCATTCTCTTCAGGCGTATACGGTATTATTAGTCTTTGGTGTATTCCGTATTCCGATAATTCTTTCCGAACTAGTTCATTGTCGAACTCTCCATCGTTATCACTAAGGAATTCTTTGATTGTGTGGCCTGCTACTCTAGCTACTGCCAGCATTTGCATCAGTTTTTCAGGTACCTACTTCAGATTTTGTCTTCATGAAGTAGACGTAGCGAAAACGAGTTCATCTTGAAAAAGGATGAAATACCGGAACTTCGAGAATGAAAACGGGAAAGGACCGCAAACATCCGAATGTATGCGTTCTCCAGCCATTTTAGCTTTTTCCCTACTACTAAACTTCTGTCTGTGAGTTTTTCCGAAAATACATCCTTTGCACAATATGCCATTATCCTTTGTTTTTATATTCAACTCTCGTTCTATAAGATCTTTCACATGCCTTTTATCCTGGTGGCCCATGTGTTCATGGTAAAGCTGCAAGGCATCTACCACATTAATCGATGCGCTTATTATAGGTCGCATGCATTAACTTTAACATTACCTACTGTCTGGAAATAATCATAAACCCTGACATCCGAACGTAGATCAGAAACGGAGACGCTAGTGCTGCTCCAGGTAACTGTCATAGGGCCTATATGTCTTAATAATAGACTGAAGATGCTTGGTCGTTTCTGTAGGTATAAGGTACCTACAGAAACGACAAAACGTCTTCAGTCTGAGGCCTTATTTTGTACCTACCTATTAATGCCATCATGATTTCCTTTTTGGTTGTATAAAAATCTCCGTCATTGTCTGACTCCATCTCTTTCTCGCACTCGAAAAATGAGGATATTATTTTGTTAATTCATATTAGGTACGGTCAACCTTGCGAGCCAAGTCAAGATACTTTATTTGTTTATCTTTCTCGACTTTCCCGTTATGCGGGAACGTTATGTCAGATCTGTATTAAGTCAGAGATATTTCTGTAACCTCTGTACTCTGTAGGTATGTCAAGCCGTGGACTGTAACTGTGTGATGGTGTGTTTATTTATTGAATGCTGGCAATATGTAAGGAATGGGTTGAAATGAAACTAATAACCACATTGCTGATGACCCTTTATTGAAGAAGGAATAGAATACAGTTATGGAAAAAACCAACGCTATGTCGATCTCCACATTATACATTGTGTATCGAAACAAACTACAGAAAATATTGCTGTTGGCACAGTTTGAAGACCATGACGTGGCGTGACGACATAGAGGGTGCCCAGCGATCCTGGCTAGCATCTTGACTGGCTGGAAGGCTGGCAACGTTCGGGTCATTCAGCACAGCTTATCAACTAAGTTTGTTCATATCTGCATTTTGGCCACCATGTAATGATATACGGAGGTGTTGTTCTCTGGTTCCTCCGCATCTGAAGATTGAAAAGGGGTACATGTTAATATTTGGAACTATTCAATAACATTTTGTAGGTTGGTTCTTGCTAGAGGAGATCTAGAGGTGGTATTATTTTTTTTCATTTGTAAAATAGTACAGCAGTCTGTAAAGTAGGCCTGGTTCAAGTGACAAGACATGAAGTAGACATGGCTCTTTCAGAATTACAGAAGAATGAAACCGCATACGTTTAAATAAAATGTTTACCAGAAGGTAGATACCTATTTATAACAGCTAGGTACTCTAACAATTAAAACCCACTCAGACCAATCAATCAATACTCCCGGCGGCGCGCCCCCTCCCTCCCGCGCTGCATAATCCTCCCCCGCATGGCGCAACACTCCCCCACCGCGCCGTCATTTTAAATCACAGTTAATTATAATTTACATGAAATTCGACAGCAGATCTCCTAATGCTATTTATCCATACTTGCACTGAGGCCACTAACACGTTTCTTGAGAGTGTCGAATACAAAGACACCACACACAACGACTCCACAATAGATTGCTTGAGATGATTTTCCTCCTATATCGAATGAAGACAGAACGAAGGATACCATGTGGCGTCATACAAAAATAGAGCACAGCCTAAACTAATATAATGTAAAAAAAAAGACAGAAACTCAAGTGAAAAGAAACTAACGTCGTTAAATAATGTGGAACTAACCTTCTTCTCCAGCTTCCTCGTCCATCTTAGCTCCCTTGGTGTGCCCTCTGCTCGGATGTGTCACGTCTCTCCTCTGAGAAGTCTCCCGTCTGTATGGCGCAGTGCCGGGGCGCGGTACTGCGACACAGCCTGCGGTTCCCGATCAATGCAGATCGTCACAGTGCGCAAGTGCAATTCAGGAGGCTGAGTAGCGATTATACGGCTCTAAATTCGGTCAAGAAGATCTCAGCACGGCAAGCCTCTAGTGCTCGGACTTCAAATGAACATGTCAAAGACCAAGTTGATTATTATTATTATATTTTAACATATCTCGGGAAGTCGGGACCACGAGGTCCCGGTCCTTTGGAAGGCGTACGAGGGGCCGAAGCCAACTCGCAGAGGCCCCTTAGGAAATTTCATTGAAATGTGGCACCAACCCGACGATTATCCCTGTATGCACTATGCAAGTGCACCCAAGGATAACCCCCGGTTAATGTAGGACTATTGCAGGATATGGAAAAAAACAAATTTGGACTATGGGTTTGGGTGCCTAAAGTGGACTGGTTACCAATAACTATGGAAGAACTATGGCCCCTGCCTGATCAATGTTTTATATATACACGGATAAAATGGCAGGGGGTGACTTGCACACTCTATAATGGGCCCCCGGAAACTGTCGCTAGCACATAGTGACGTAGCAACAAGGGGGCAACATGTCCTGAGGTGCTTATGAGGAGTGGAGAGGTATTCCACGGCTTTCAGAACAATCCCAGAGCCCGGAAGATGGTCAAGATCCCTACGAGCACTTACTGGAATACTTCCTTCCCCCGAGCAAGTTTGCTCTTGCGAGTCTCCACTCAAGCCGGCCAGTAAGATATTTTAGTCTTCCCCCCGAACTCTACCCAGAGCCCATTTCGGAATGGAGGGTCTAGACGTCACAAGATTCAGAGCCCTTTCCGACTGGACTTCAGCTCGGAAGGAACTGGGAAGGCTGGAAGATAAAGCGAAAAAGAAAAGAGAAAAAATAAAAGAGCTAGAGAAAAACTTCCCTTTTCTGGGGAACCTCAAAGGGATGGTCTCGGAAAAGGGGAGAAAAAAAAAAGCCAACTTCCGACCCCAAGAAGAGTAAGGAAAAGGGGGCGGTTCCTTCCACCAGCAAGGGTGGGCGAGGCGCCAAGAGGAGGAAAGTCGATGAGTCGCCAATCTCCGAAAAAGGAGGTAAGGGAGCAACCGGAAAAACCGGGATGGGACCTCCAGCCCCGGGGAGGAGAAGGCTATCAACGGAATCGATCGAAGAAGACAGATTTGTGAAGGAGCTTTCCCGCCAAATTCGGGATCCCAGCTTTAGGAAACAACTTGAAAGGCTGATATCCTACGAGGAGACCAGGGATATGGCGGCGCGGGACTCCTCCATGGAGAGGGTGGCGGATTCGGAGGCGCCGACAAATTGAAAATTGATTCTGACAATAAATTTCTTTAAACCTATTCTCGTCTTTCAATCCCTTTCCTACGGGGAGCCAGGAAAAATTTCGTTTTTTCCAAACCTCGCTGACGAGGCTCTGTGGCGAGGGCCGAAAGGAAGGGGTTCCCCGGGACTCCCTCCCGATCTTCCCGATCCGGGATCGGGCAGGACCCCCGGGGTTCTTTCATCTTTTCTTTCAAAAGAAAGAAAAGATGAAAAGTAAAGGCAAGAATGAGGTGGGAGCTCTGTTCCTCGTCATTGTTCACTCTAGCCGGCCAATAAAGGCAAGCCAGAGGTGAGGAACAAGATTCCTCCCGGGAGATAGGGTCCGTGGGGTCGCTACTGCCCAACAGGACGCCACATGTTGCCCTGCGGGTTTCTGTATCTCTCTTGGTTTATTATTGACAGCGTGCATTACAGGATTATCGTGGCGGGTGGGGAGATTGAATATTATGTCGATGAGCATCTATAACTTGGCCAAATAGTCTCTTTCCAGGCAAGACCAAACAAAGAAGTTGAAGAGCTATTGGGCCATGAAAGATCTAATGAAGGGCGATCTTCCTCTATCCCTCAAGAGTAGACTCATCGACATGTGTATTCTTCCCATCCTCACGTATGGTCATCTTTGGACTCAGTGCTGATTATCAGTCCCCCTTTTCCTATGTTGCGTGCGCCTCGTACTTTTAGCTTCATTTCTCTACGGCATATGATTTTTTGGACCATGTTTTTAGTTTCGTCACAGGTCTTTAAGTTCAGCGATAAATCTCCTCGGAGCTAAATTTATAAGGACGAACAAAGCCTTTGGACCCCTTCTTCACCATATCCGCAAAAGAGCCTGAGAGTGCAGTAGCCGCACCGTGCTTCATACAGGACTCCTGAATCGTCCTGTTCATCTCCATTAGACAATCCGATAAGTCTCGAGCTTCGGTCATGGTTTTAAGGGAGGTATGTATAGTTTTTTGCTTAAGCGACTAGTATTGAACAGCCATTTGCAAAACTCCATGTCCAACTTTTCGGCTTTTGCTTATTTTTAGCTTCTGCTCAGCCTTTAGCGTTTCGTCAGAAGCAATAGCACAGACCTCATTCAGGCACTGCTCAATAGATGCCATCCAGTTCTAAATCTCCGGAGTGGACACTACTTGAACTATATCATCTTGGTCCTGTCTTGGTTCTCGGGGCGGTGTCAGTGCCTGGGTCGGTGTCGGTGGAGGGCTGCGTCGCATCAGCGCACTCGGTACTTATGCCATCTCGGCGGGTACAAATGTATGGTTCCAGCTCATGGATGAGGTCTCGACACACACTTTTATTTAGCCTATATAAGCCAACAATCCATGTCCATGTTCTGGAGAGCTACACTTCTTCGTTCAAGTTTTTTGTATTTTATTTGTAAAGTTTCAGCTTATTAGGGGTCAATTCTACTGACTTACTTAAATCCTTTTAGTGTTTGGCACCTGCAAATTTAAAATGGATTCATTAGTGAAACATTGTGATGGCATAGAGACTCGCTTTTTAAGCACAAAGTTGTGGGTTCAAAATCATATCATCATCATCTGACATCCACTGCTGGACATAGTCCATCTCCAAAGAAGGTGGGATATGCCATAATCGACAATAGGAGCCACTATAATGCTGCTGCCCATCCTCTGGTGAATCACTCACTTTTTAGGACACCTACGTGAAGAGTCAGTGGAGTTATTCTGTGTCCGGCACCGCACGGTTCAAACATAACAAGATCAATTCTATCACCAATGCAATTCTTACGTTAGTTCATCTGTGGATAACATTACAGTGAAACGAAGTTGGCTAGGAAATACATTGTTACTGTAAAATTCTATAAGACGGAAACCTGATTTTACTTTTGTATGCTTAAATGTTAGTGAAAATCAAAGTGACCTCTGCGCTGCCACCTACGACGCCTGTGGAAGTGGCGAGGTTTTAGACCAACAAGATCTGAAATACAGTTGTGCCAGCGACACAAAGCGGAAGACTACAAACCTGTAGACTATCAGTAGTTGGTTCACATATTATGGTTGGCAGCTGAATAGGTTCTGGAGATTGCATGTCACTGGACCTGAAAATTACAATAAGAAGAATTTTATATTGTTGGAATGTAGGTGAACAAAGATGAATTTTCTAAGATCCGTTTCTCATCTAATTATTATTGATAATTTTATTGCTACCATGTTAAAGTATACTTAATGAAAGTTAAACACAGGTTATGTTATTCGCGACATAAGTTGAAAGCTTCATCCATTGAAGTTCTAATGAAAAACAGTATTATACTTTGTTGAGAACCATCTACGAGACTGGGAGAGAATTTAGAGGTGCATATTTATTTTGTTTGCAAAGATATGTATCCCTCCATCTAGCCGGCCCCCAATCAGATTTGAGATGATATCTCATCATCTACCTAGCCTTTTCCCAACTGTTGCTTTGCAGATGCAGCTGAATACCAGTGTTTTACATGGAGCAACTGCCTATCTCACCTCCACAACCTAGTTACTGAGTAATACGATACCCCTTGGTAAGACTGGTCGTCAGACTTTCAGGCTTCTGACTACCCGTAACAACTGTCAAAGATCCATGAATGACAGCCGGGACCAATGGCTTAACATGCTTTCCGAGGCTGGAGGGGTCAAATCAAATCAAATCATCTTTATTGTGGACTATAGGTATACATCATAAATACAGGTCTTAAATAATTAAAATAGTTTAGCTATGTCCCGCCGTTGAGGCATACAATAATAAGATATAAATAAGAAGTTAAAACACAATTAGTCATATTAGTCTCGATACATTATTAAAATATTCCAAATTATAAATACATACAAATTCAATTCCAAGTCATATTAGTCATAAAAAAAATAAAAAAAATAATAATGTTTATTTATCTCCACAAATTACATTCTTAAACATCTTAAGTTGACATTGACATAATTCATTATGATAATTATTTTTCCTTTCTTGTCATTGGAATACAATATTTTTGTCACACAAGTAATCTTTGACATCATAATAACATTTGTCTATTAATAATGAATGTAGTTTCTTTTTAAACTGGAGGATTGGTAATTGTTTAATGTCATCAGCTAATTTATTATAGATTAATGATGTCATGCATAAAATACTTTTATTTAATAGTGCCGTTTTACCATAAGGTATTTGTACCTCTAACCTTTTTTTATCCCTTAATTTTCGATAGTAGCTTTTGAGAGCAGTCTTATAGTAGCTTAGATTTGATTTCACAAAAATATTTGATTCGTAAATGTATAGGGAAGGCAATGTGAGAATTTTTAGATTTTTAAAGTAAGGATGACAGCTAATTGTACTATTTATTTGGCACATTGCTCTAATGCACTTCTTTTGAGCTTTAAATATAAATTCCTTGTCTACCGAATTACCCCAAAATATAATGCCGTATCTCAGTAATGGTGCCACCAGTCCGTGATAGGCCGTTAAAATCGCGTCTTTGTTAACTATTTTGGAGAGCTTGTAAAGAGCGAATGAGTATTTGTTGATTCTTTTGCAGAGATTGTCTATATGGGTTGTCCATGAAAGTCTGTAATCAATATTTATTCCTAGAAATTTTGTATTTGTTACAGATTCTACTGTCTGCCCGTTATAATTTACATTGATACTTTTCGGTTGAGTTCTTTGGTGGAAGTGCATTATATTTGTTTTTTCTAAAATTATTTTCAGATTGTTATCAATTAAACATTTAATTATAGTTCTTAAAGTATCATTAATTTCATTTTCATAGTCATTTTGACTGTCACATTTTATTACTAGAGTGCTGTCATCTGCAAAAAGTACCATGGGATGCTTTATGTGTCTAGGGAGATCGATAATGTAAATGACAAAAAGCAAGGGACCCAAGACACTACCTTGTGGAACTCCCAGTTTTATGGTTCTAGTTTGGGATCTATATGTCTTCTCATCCCGCGTTTTAAGGCATATTCTAGTTATTTCTGTTAACTGCTTTCTATCACATAGATATGAGTGAATGAGGTCTAGTGCCTTTCCCCTTATGCCATATGAATCTAATTTTTGAAGCAGTATGTTATGGTCAACACTGTCAAAGGCTTTACTCATAACCATGAAAATAGCACATATTGGATTTCTTTTGTCCATATGAGTCAAAACAATGTTAGTAAGTTCATATATTGCAGCATTAATGGACTTACCCTTGCGAAATCCTTTTTGTTCGCTAGCCAAGATATTATATTTTTCAAAAAAATTGTAAAGACGACTATGAATGGTTTTTTCGAATATCTTTGAGAATATGGGTATCAAAGCTATAGGTCTATAATTTCCCATATTGCTTTTGTCATCTTTTTTGTGGAGTGGAATAAAAACCGATGTTTTTAGTTTTTCTGGGTAAGTTCCAGTAGAAATGCATAAATTTATTAAATAACTTAGATGAGCTGCAATTGATTGCGACACTTGTTTTATTACTTTAGTACCGACGCCATCGTAACCCTCACTCGATGTATTTTTAAGTTGCTTGATTTCTCTGTCCACTTCTATTGGGGTTGTGGGGGTAAGGAAAATTGAGTTTAGGTTAGTGTACATGTTTTGATTCAAAAGTGCTTTATTATTATAATTGTTTGTACGAATCGATTTTGCAGTTTGGTCAATAAAATAGCCATTAAAATTATTCGCAATCGACGTTGGATCTGTAATGCTTACATTATCTTTTAATATTTCACTAATTGGTTCCCTGGGAAATTTACATTTAGAGTTATTTATAAGTGACCAAGTGGCTTTCGATTTATTTTGAGCTGTGTTGATGCGATGGTTATTTTGTGCCTTCTGCGTAAGACAAATTATTTTTTTAAATTTCGTAGTGTATTGCTTGAATTTATGTTTGTTTTTTTCCGTCCGGTGTGTTTATTTATTTATTTATTTAAACTTTTCGCACAAAAAGGTACAAAGGCGGACTTAATGCCTTAGGCATTCTCTACCAGTCAACCAAGGGTGGTGAAGAGATTAGATGGCGGGTGCTTTAATTGAAAGGGACAATGATAAAAAAAAACTCTTAAAACTAGGTACACAAATACATAAATAGGTTATATACACATACATACTATTACTATAATATATACATACTTATAATATATATATATATATATATATATATACAAAATCAAGGGAGAGAAGTGTTGAGATGACTCTACGCTATTTTTTTAAGATTTATTTTGAAAATAACTCTGCAATTTCCGCTTAAATGCATACCGACTGCTCGCCGTCCTGATATCAAGAGGAAGCGCATTCCAAAGAAGAATGGACTGAATATGAAAAGAAGAATGAACAAAATCAGACGTATGAGACGGACAGAGTAAGAGAAGATTGTTAGAAGAACGCAGATTCTTAGCGTGTGAAGAACAAAGATATTGGAAGTGAGATACGAGATAAGAAGGAGGATTGGGAGAGTTGAGAAGGGAGAAAAGCGTGGTCAAAGCGCGCAAACTTCTTCTTTGGCGAATGGACATCCATTTGAGCTCAGACCTATAGCTCGACACATGGTCATATTTCCTGACGTTGAATATGAACCGGATACCATTGTTGAGCAATCTGTCGAGCTTATCCAGCAAAACCGCATTCAAGTCAAAATAGCACACGTCACCATAATCGATTATAGGGAAAATCAAAGTCTGCACAAGCATGGTCTTCGTCTTAGCGGGCAAAAAGTTTCTCAAACGATACAGGGATCGCAGAGTACCATTGACCCTTTGACTAACACTAGAGACCTGGCGTTGCCAACTAAGCGTTGAGTCAAGATGCAAACCGAGATCTTTGACAGTAGGTGTAATGGGTATGACGGTACCTTTGAAAATAAGAGGTGGAAGAGAGCTAAGCGTCACCCTACCCATCATGCGTGAACTTCCAATTACAATGGCCTGACACTTCGAGGGGTTTACTGACACCCCGAAACTATCAGACTACTTTTTGATAGCATCTAAGTCTCGGTTTACATCCGCTATAGCGTTCGACAAACCTTCTACCCGCTCAGCTGTATATAATTGAAGATCGTCGGCATATAGATGATACGAACACCGAAGACAGTGAGTTATAAAATTAATGAAGATGGAGAATAATAATGGAGAAAGAATACCGCCTTGTGGAACACCAGCATCCAGGTCACGCCAACTTGATGACTTCTCATCAACGCGAACCGACTGCTGACGTCGCCGAAGATAAGAAGAGAACCATTCCAGGGCCTCCGACGAAACCATAAGGTGAGAGAGGATAGAAAGGAGAATATCGTGGCTGACGGCGTTAAAGGCATTGGAGAAATCAATTAATACCAAAACGGTAATTTTAGTATCCTCCATCGCCTCTCTAATGTCACCAGTCACTTTAAGGAGAGCGGAGGCTGTACTGTGCCCAGGCCTGAACCCAGACTGAAAGGAGCTAACGAGGTTGTTCCGATGAACAAACCCCGTAAACTGCTTATGCACGCAGGCCTCGAGCACTTTAGACAGGAATGGGAGAATGGAAATGGGTCGAAAATGACTGGGTAGGGAGGGATTTGAAATTTTAGGGAGTGGGCGGACATAGGCCATACGCCATAGGGATGGGAATTGTCCGGAATCAAGAGAAAAGTTAATGATGTGGGTGATCAGAGGGAGAAGGCTATCAAGGATCCAAACGACCATACTACGACTGATGCCATCATAGCCCACAGCCTTGGATTTTATGGACAGGATGATCTTTTTGATTTCGTCCAAGGTCACCAGAGAGAAGTGAAATGGTTCTATGATGGGACTCACTAGGCCAGTGATAAAATCAACCGTCTGGGACAACATTTGGGAATCCAAATGACAAGTGGTTGTAAAGTGACGGTTGATATCATCAAGGCCTATTGTATTAGGAAAATCCACACGCCGTGGTCTGCCGATACCAAGAGTACCAAGGAACTTCCAGATATCAGCAGGTGAAGAAGAAGATATGTTCTCGAGAATATGGCGGCGTTTAGCGTTGCGTATCATCTGATTACACCGATTCCTAGCAGCTTTGAAAAAGTTTCGGTTTTCTTCACTGCGATCCTTTTTAAATTTACGAAAGGCCCGATCCCTGCGCCTCATCGCCATACGTACCCCTGTCGTCATCCAAGGAGCAGGAGGACGCCGAAGTTTTATCTGTTTAACAGGAGCGTGTTTTTCGTAGAGAGCAAGGACCGCCTGATCGAAAATGCGCAGTTTTTCGTCTACAGTTGTCGCCGCTGCCAGGTGTTCCCAATTGAGGTCTGACGCATCCTGACGAAGCCTTTCAACATCCATGCGCGCAAAACACCGCATGTGCAGAACTTTTGGGATAGGTTTAGGTGGTTTTAGGACATATGAGAGGAAAATGAGGTCATGATGGGAAAATCCAGGCGCGGGACACTGACCATGAGAGGAAACAAGGGAGGGTGCGGAGGTGAGGATTAAGTCGAGCCAAGTGTCATCGCCTGAGATATTAAAATGGGTAGGTTGCAGTGAAAGGATATGGAGACTAACGGACTCAATGATGTGAAGGAGCTTACGGGATCGGGGAGTGTGATGAGCAAGGTCGGTGTTGAAATCGCCCATGATGACGCAATGTGCATACTCTGAACCTATGGATTCAAGCGCCAATTCGAGGTTGGAAAAGTAGTCAACGGCGGGTGGACAATAGACAACACCAAGAAGGGTCTTGACGCCTCTGACATAGACCTCCAAAAAGAGGTACTCAGCGGAAGCATGGTATTGTGAGGGAGATGAGGTAATGATTTTGAAAGGAAAATCGCTCCGAAGATAGATAGCTACACCACCCCCTCCCTTTCCAATTCTATCATTGCGGATAAGAGTGAAGCCTGGAAGAGAGTAGGTGGTGGAGAGAAGATGAGGTTTGAGCCAACTCTCAGAAACCAGAACGGCATGGACATTGGTGTCAGTAAAGGCGTCCAACAGATCACTGTAGTGACTAGGGACACTTTGCGCGTTTAAATGGCAAACATTTAACAAATGACCTTTTTGTTGGCTGAAGCACCGACGCACAGAGTCACCAAGTGTGTCAGTTAAGGAGCTGAAGCTTGCATTAGCGGATGAGCTGGTGGAATCAATGGCAGAGTAAAAAGAATCATCATCAGTTAACATAAAATAAAAATAATATAAATATTAAATATAACTACTAAATATCCAAATTAACTATAGCTACGATTGCTTTTGTTTTAGGTGCAAAACCACTATCTGTGCACCACCCACCAGCAGCACCAGTAATACATAGTTATACATGGATCCTTTGGAGTATGGGCAAAATCAGAACTAAGGTGTCTTTCCATTAAAATCATCAGTTATTCAAACTCCAAAAGATCCCTGCAGTACAGTACAGCAGTAGTGATATAAAAACATAAATAAATATCAAATCAAAAGAGGAATCACAAACATTAACACAGAAAATATGAACAAGCAAAGAACAAAACGAAACATGACAAAGTTACATGAGCAGAAACGGAACGCAATTTACGAAACACAAACTAAACGTGAAACCAGTAGAAAAGGACGTCAAAATTTACGCAAATAAATTCAAGATTGACAGGTGACAGTGACAACTAATAACGAAACACAATATTGTTTACTAACCCACAACAATTGAAAAGATGAAAAAAATAAATAGTGAGCCGGTAGATACATACCACAAGTGTAAATAATAAGTAAATTGACGTCCCGAGCACAAAAAACTGATAAGATGGGGAACCACTTATACAATAGATTGCAAACACCTATACTTTACGCACTCCGCCATCAGGCTTGCCTCCAGATCCAGAAGATTCCCCGGACTTCTTAGGATACTTAGCCACCAAGGGATTGAGTTCCTCTACAGAACAAATCTTATGCCGTGTTCCATCGGGGGCTCTGATGACAATAATCCCGTCCTGGGTCCAGCATGCCGGCATTCCGAAGTGCAGCCGCGCTCTGCTGAAAACAGTTTGCCTAGACCGGGTCAAGAACTCCTTGACTGTGATCGTGGAGCCCTTCAGTGCAGACTTTGCCTTCCAAACAGTGGACTTCAGGTCAACATTGGAGAACCTTACCAGTATAGGTCTACTAGTTGATGGACCTTTCTTGGATGTCCCAAGTCTGTGACAAACTTTGATGGAGGATGCAGTGATGTCAGGCAGTGACAGTTTGCTCTTCAGAACATCCAACACAAGAGCCTTGCAATCTTCATTGTCCGCTTCATTGAACCCAGTAAAGATGAGAGCTTTCCGACGAGATCTGCTTCCTGAGAAGTCCCAGCACGCCGAACATTAGCTCTCGAAAGGACCGGAACTCTTCAGCAATCTTTGCAACGGTGTCTTTTGCGGGTCCCGCACATTGGATCTGTGCCTCAAGCTCACCCATCTTCTTTAGGAAGCACTCCTCGAGGTTTTTCTGGGCCGATTGGATATCATCCAGTTGAGATGACATTATGTAGTGTAGAACTAGCAGTGGTTATGAAGTACTAGTGAGAAACTGGCAGGTGGTGTAGTGTAAGCGCTTGTGTTACATGGAATATTTCACCAATGTAAGTACTGCTTATTTAGCAGTTTATGCAACAAAATATTGTAATTAAAAGTAAATATAATACATCAAAATAATTTTAATTAAAAAAGATTTACTAAGCTGCGTGTTAACTTTTCTACACCTACCCCCATTATCTAGTAATTATTAGTGTGTTCTATATTGCCATAGTAATTTTCTTTTCATTTTGCTACAAATTTTGATACCTTTTGAAACCCATTTAGTTTTTTTGTATAACGAATTCGTTATTAATTTGTAAGGAAAACACAAGTTATAGAAACACAAGAAAAGCTCCAAGAAACGATTGTAGGCTTTGTTTGAATCATTTGTCAGGTAAATGTCAGAGAATGTCAAGTTATTCATACAAGTTTTAAATTTTATAAAATTTTCCTCACTATAATCACGTACTTTAATACGCCAAGATTTTAATACACAGGATTTTTTGACTGGAAAATGCAATAATTGGGCAGTATGATCTGATAATCCTAATTCAATTATTTGGTTTTTGCATTTATGAATGTTGTGAGCAAAGTTGTCGATGCAAGTGCTACTGATGAGTCTAGTGGGAACCTTAATTTCTAGTATTAAGTTATGACTTTCTAGAATTTGTTCAAAATCTAAAGTTTGTCGGTTTCTTTTTAAGGTATTGATATTGAAATCCCCGCATACAACAACTTTCTTACTAGTGTTATCACATATTTGATGCAGTAACTTTTCTAAATTATTAAAAAATATAGACATACATGAGTTGGGTACTCTGTACACACAAACTATTATTAACTTATGTTCAATTAGTTCTATTGCACTATATTCTATGATACCTTTACTTGAGAATGTATTATTAAGTACAGCGTATGGGTGTCCTAATCTGGTTAATATACAGGCACCTCCCCTATTTACGTCTCTTGAAAAACTTGCCGCCAAGCGAAATTTGGGTAAATTAATTGTAGTCTCTTGTTCTGGTGTCATAAAATGTTCAGTTATACATATTACATCGATGGGTATATTCTTTAGTTCCAATTCTTCTAAATGTACTGTGAGAATGTCAGCTTTGGTTAGCAGACCAGCAATGTTCTGGTGTAAAATGTGTACCTATATTATTATAGAAGAAAAAACTGTGAGTTTTGCTTATTTTCGTTAGTATCTACGTAAGGAAATAACCTTAAGTCAATTTTGATCCTCTCCATAATATTTTTAAATATGAAACTTATTCCAGATTTATTAAGTTTCCCTGATCTATCTGAAAACATATCAAATCTAAATTCTAGGTCATTATTTGAGTCAAAAAAGTATGCGTATTTATGATATTCTAGGTCCATGTAAAGTAGGTTAGTAAATAAATCAACTTTATAGTTATATATAGGGGATGCCCGTACGTACGTAGGTGTGCATATTATGATATTTGTGTGGGTCATTTGTCTCAAGCTTTCATTAATTACTTTCACGAGTTCAATATAGTTATTGTCAGTTTTAATATCTGAATCGCCTAATAAAATTATACAATAGTCATTTATAGTGAATTCTTCCAATTTTGTTTTAATATTAGTTAACAGATGTCTTATTTTTGAGTTAGGCATTAAATAGCTACAATACTTAAAGTCATAAGAAAAATAATATTCAATCGCTTGTAATATGCCTCTATGTGTACTATTACTCAATACGCACAGTTTTCTTTGCTTGGTATCATCGTGAACTCTTGGCCTCGTAGTGTTCTTCTTTTTCGGTGTCAAGTTATTTGTTTGGTTTAAGTTTTTATTTAGATTCGGTTTAGGTTGACTAGTTCGGGTGGTGTTTGAATTGTTGACAGAAGTACGAGTATCTTTACTCAGTACTTTCACGTCGTCAGTCTCGAAGGGTTGAGCGGAGGCATCGAGGGTTTGTTGCTCAGTGGAGTTAAGACAGGATTCCAATGCTTGATTTTCAGAGCCCTGCTTTGTAGGAGGTCCGCCGTCGATAATTTCCTGGTCATTATTACTTGTGTTTAGTTTAGAAAGTGTATGAGATTGAGTTTGTGTAGAGCAGCGTCCTTTTCGTTTATTAGTACGCGATGATAATGGAGTCATGCATCGGCTATCTGATAGAGCAAGATTTTTATAAGCTTGAGTTGTTTGCAAGCTTTTGTTCAAATCACCTTTTAAGCGATAGTTTTCCAAGTTTAAATTCTCAATTTCTTTATGAGCAATATCTAATTCTCTACTTAGACTGTCTATCTTTTCTCTTAGGTCATAAATAGTTTGGCTATCATTTAATGACGTGTTCGGTAAACTTGTCATAGTAGCATCGAATAGATTTGTGTCTGTGTTCGAAACATCATTTAAGGAGAGTGTGAGATGAGTTTTTCTTTTGCGTAAAGTAATATTTTTCTCTGGCTCCATGTTTTTGTATTTTCTATTCACTGAATATTTTTATTTTCTACCAAAAAAGTTAATTTTCTTATTCTGGTATCACAATTTTTTTTGTAGCAACACTTTTCTATTTTTTTATAATGGCAACACTGGCCAGTATGTCAATTTTATTTCCGCTCCTTGACACTAGATGGCGCTGTTTGGCATGAAGTATTTGTTATTTGTAGTAGCAACCCTAATGTTAATGTCAATTTTTATACGTCAATGTCAATATTTGTTTCGCTACTCGCTACTAGGGGCGCCACTTATGGTACAAAGTTCACTTTTTAAAACAAAACATTATACTTAACCGTTTTATATACATTTACTAGTAATTCATTCACCACTTATTATGTTTTTAAATGTTCTACTGATGAGAGTACATTTGTATAGGTCCAATACACTTGCTTTTGTCCGTGATTAGCACTTTTGAAGCACAATAACGTTCAAAAGTCCAAATATTAAACACAATGTTTTTATTGCATGTCTTGGTATATAGAAGTCACCAACAATTTCACTTATGTAGTTCGATACTTCTATTAAGATTCGCTACAATACACATCACTTGTACTATTGTTTACTATTTATTTCGGGTTTCAAATACGCGGGCGATGTTTACTTAATGCTGGGGTCTCGGTATGTAAAGATGATCACCCATCCACAGACCAACCGCAGCAAGCGTAGCTTAACCTGATCGATCGACCTGTGCGGCTGTTATTATTTAGAAGATACCTTTTCACTCTTACTTTAAATTTTATTATATGTAGTTGTTGAATTCAAATCACATAATATTTTCAAGTTTCAACATTAAGCGAGTTTTGAATAATATGTTAAACTTACTTGATGTTTCTCAACTGAGATATTTGTTCCACTTGTTCTTGTTTAGTTCCACTTATAGTTGGACATTATTCCTGGTGAAACTATGTCAATAAGTCCTGTGCTCCAAACGGGACGCCATAATTGTCCAATCTAATCCAAGCACAGCTTGTCAAAGTACTTACTCACAATTCTGTGATTTTTCAGTTGACCACTCTGCAGTAGGCTAATAGTATTCAGCCCCATGTACCCTGGAATTATTGAATAAATTGGATTGTAATCTAATATCCCTTATTGCTCTTGTTATACTTGTTAATGTGGAACTACTTCCATTTAGGAAATCAAATGTTTGTTTTTAATTTGCCCTGATGTTAGCTCTACGGTTTTTATTAGATAGTGGGATTTTTATGTAGATTTTTGCTAATTCCGGTAATTTTATACTAAATAGGGAGAAATATAACCTAACAATTGTGAATAGATTCATTAGGTACTTAAGTACCTAGGTACTTACTGTAACATATTATGTTTGCCTCGTAGACGAAATCTGTGGAAACTTTAGTTCCTAGCTTCTGGTGCAGTGATGTTATACTTGAGACACTTTTTTAGAAGTTCCGCGCGTGGCGTTTCATTTGAACGATTACTACACAGGCCACGGAATTCTATCTATCTCGTAAATGTGTCTAGGCACATCTTACAAAACGAATATTTCACTATAATACTGTATTTAACAAGAACTCGGCAAAATTAGTGTTTTTTGCATCCGCTATACCGAATTTGTTTTTGTTTGGATTTTTTGACATAAGATTAGGAATCATATGGAATTGTCGCCAGACTAAAATTAAGAAATGCTTCTAAAATAGTAGTCTTTTTATGTAAAATTAAACGAAATTTCCAGACGTACAAAGAACATGAAATTGATTCGTAAAATAAGTGATGCTTTATTTATGAACGTGGTAATCTACTACTGCATAGATCAAAGATAACAATTAAAAATCTACCAATATTTTATATTGGTTAAGTAAAACTGACTAGGTACCGTCAGCTGCCCTGATTTTGCCAAGCGTCCTGTGTTTGCCTAAAATTTTCAATTTACTAGCTTGGCAATCGAAACATTTGTCAGTTTTTAGAATTATTATTTGGCAGCACTAAATAGGTGACGTTATGTTGGTAACATACATAATTTTTGACAGGTGTGTGTCAAACTAGAGAGCGCCAAGACTGATATTTTTAGTTTCGAAAAAACTTTGAATTTAAGAATATTTGTTTTAAAAATAACTATGTCTATTTTTGTTTTTTAAATTTTTATATTTACTTTTATTTTGATATTCGGCAATATAATTACCTAAGTGATCCTGTGATTGATTGTGAAGTTAAATATGTATGTGCAATATGCGATAATCACTCATTAGTTGCTGCACGAGTTTATAACTAAGTTGTGATGTTGAATTTATTGCTAAATGGAAGCTTAATATAGGGTTAATGAAAAGTTAATCTTATGTTATAATGTCAGTTAATTATTTACCTAAGTAATTCATTGTTAGCTACCTATCTACCTACCAAATGACTTAGTTCTAGCTGACTCTACGATCGTACGGTTTTCTCTTTCTCTACACTCATTCTCTTCAGGCGTATACGGTATTATTAGTCTTTGGTGTATTCCGTATTCCGATAATTCTTTCCGAACTAGTTCATTGTCGAACTCTCCATCGTTATCACTAAGGAATTCTTTGATTGTGTGGCCTGCTACTCTAGCTACTGCCAGCATTTGCATCAGTTTTTCAGGTACCTACTTCAGATTTTGTCTTCATGAAGTAGACGTAGCGAAAACGAGTTCATCTTGAAAAAGGATGAAATACCGGAACTTCGAGAATGAAAACGGGAAAGGACCGCAAACATCCGAATGTATGCGTTCTCCAGCCATTTTAGCTTTTTCCCTACTACTAAACTTCTGTCTGTGAGTTTTTCCGAAAATACATCCTTTGCACAATATGCCATTATCCTTTGTTTTTATATTCAACTCTCGTTCTATAAGATCTTTCACATGCCTTTTATCCTGGTGGCCCATGTGTTCATGGTAAAGCTGCAAGGCATCTACCACATTAATCGATGCGCTTATTATAGGTCGCATGCATTAACTTTAACATTACCTACTGTCTGGAAATAATCATAAACCCTGACATCCGAACGTAGATCAGAAACGGAGACGCTAGTGCTGCTCCAGGTAACTGTCATAGGGCCTATATGTCTTAATAATAGACTGAAGATGCTTGGTCGTTTCTGTAGGTATAAGGTACCTACAGAAACGACAAAACGTCTTCAGTCTGAGGCCTTATTTTGTACCTACCTATTAATGCCATCATGATTTCCTTTTTGGTTGTATAAAAATCTCCGTCATTGTCTGACTCCATCTCTTTCTCGCACTCGAAAAATGAGGATATTATTTTGTTAATTCATATTAGGTACGGTCAACCTTGCGAGCCAAGTCAAGATACTTTATTTGTTTATCTTTCTCGACTTTCCCGTTATGCGGGAACGTTATGTCAGATCTGTATTAAGTCAGAGATATTTCTGTAACCTCTGTACTCTGTAGGTATGTCAAGCCGTGGACTGTAACTGTGTGATGGTGTGTTTATTTATTGAATGCTGGCAATATGTAAGGAATGGGTTGAAATGAAACTAATAACCACATTGCTGATGACCCTTTATTGAAGAAGGAATAGAATACAGTTATGGAAAAAACCAACGCTATGTCGATCTCCACATTATACATTGTGTATCGAAACAAACTACAGAAAATATTGCTGTTGGCACAGTTTGAAGACCATGACGTGGCGTGACGACATAGAGGGTGCCCAGCGATCCTGGCTAGCATCTTGACTGGCTGGAAGGCTGGCAACGTTCGGGTCATTCAGCACAGCTTATCAACTAAGTTTGTTCATATCTGCATTTTGGCCACCATGTAATGATATACGGAGGTGTTGTTCTCTGGTTCCTCCGCATCTGAAGATTGAAAAGGGGTACATGTTAATATTTGGAACTATTCAATAACATTTTGTAGGTTGGTTCTTGCTAGAGGAGATCTAGAGGTGGTATTATTTTTTTTCATTTGTAAAATAGTACAGCAGTCTGTAAAGTAGGCCTGGTTCAAGTGACAAGACATGAAGTAGACATGGCTCTTTCAGAATTACAGAAGAATGAAACCGCATACGTTTAAATAAAATGTTTACCAGAAGGTAGATACCTATTTATAACAGCTAGGTACTCTAACAATTAAAACCCACTCAGACCAATCAATCAATACTCCCGGCGGCGCGCCCCCTCCCTCCCGCGCTGCATAATCCTCCCCCGCATGGCGCAACACTCCCCCACCGCGCCGTCATTTTAAATCACAGTTAATTATAATTTACATGAAATTCGACAGCAGATCTCCTAATGCTATTTATCCATACTTGCACTGAGGCCACTAACACGTTTCTTGAGAGTGTCGAATACAAAGACACCACACACAACGACTCCACAATAGATTGCTTGAGATGATTTTCCTCCTATATCGAATGAAGACAGAACGAAGGATACCATGTGGCGTCATACAAAAATAGAGCACAGCCTAAACTAATATAATGTAAAAAAAAAGACAGAAACTCAAGTGAAAAGAAACTAACGTCGTTAAATAATGTGGAACTAACCTTCTTCTCCAGCTTCCTCGTCCATCTTAGCTCCCTTGGTGTGCCCTCTGCTCGGATGTGTCACGTCTCTCCTCTGAGAAGTCTCCCGTCTGTATGGCGCAGTGCCGGGGCGCGGTACTGCGACACAGCCTGCGGTTCCCGATCAATGCAGATCGTCACAGTGCGCAAGTGCAATTCAGGAGGCTGAGTAGCGATTATACGGCTCTAAATTCGGTCAAGAAGATCTCAGCACGGCAAGCCTCTAGTGCTCGGACTTCAAATGAACATGTCAAAGACCAAGTTGATTATTATTATTATATTTTAACATATCTCGGGAAGTCGGGACCACGAGGTCCCGGTCCTTTGGAAGGCGTACGAGGAGCCGAAGCCAACTCGCAGAGGCCCCTTAGGAAATTTCATTGAAATGTGGCACCAACCCGACGATTATCCCTGTATGCACTATGCAAGTGCACCCAAGGATAACCCCCGGTTAATGTAGGACTATTGCAGGATATGGAAAAAAACAAATTTGGACTATGGGTTTGGGTGCCTAAAGTGGACTGGTTACCAATAACTATGGAAGAACTATGGCCCCTGCCTGATCAATGTTTTATATATACACGGATAAAATGGCAGGGGGTGACTTGCACACTCTATAATGGGCCCCCGGAAACTGTCGCTAGCACATAGTGACGTAGCAACAAGGGGGCAACATGTCCTGAGGTGCTTATGAGGAGTGGAGAGGTATTCCACGGCTTTCAGAACAATCCCAGAGCCCGGAAGATGGTCAAGATCCCTACGAGCACTTACTGGAATACTTCCTTCCCCCGAGCAAGTTTGCTCTTGCGAGTCTCCACTCAAGCCGGCCAGTAAGATATTTTAGTCTTCCCCCCGAACTCTACCCAGAGCCCATTTCGGAATGGAGGGTCTAGACGTCACAAGATTCAGAGCCCTTTCCGACTGGACTTCAGCTCGGAAGGAACTGGGAAGGCTGGAAGATAAAGCGAAAAAGAAAATAGAAAAAATAAAAGAGCTAGAGAAAACCAATAACTATCGAAGAACTATGGTCCCTGCTGTATCTCTCTTGGTTTATTATTGACAGCGTGCATTACAGGATCATCGTGGCGGGTGGGGAGATTGAATATTATGTCGATGAGCATCTATAACTTGGCCAAATAGTCTCTTTCCAGGCAAGACCAAACAAAGAAGTTGAAGAGCTATTGGGCCATGAAAGATCTAATGAAGGGCGATCTTCCTCTATCCCTCAAGAGTAGACTCATCGACATGTGTATTCTTCCCATCCTCACGTATGGTCATCTTTGGACTCAGTGCTGATTATCAGTCCCCCTTTTCCTATGTTGCGTGCGCCTCGTACTTTTAGCTTCATTTCTCTACGGCATATGATTTTTTGGACCATGTTTTTAGTTTCGTCACAGGTCTTTAAGTTCAGCGATAAATCTCCTCGGAGCTAAATTTATAAGGACGAACAAAGCCTTTGGACCCCTTCTTCACCATATCCGCAAAAGAGCCTGAGAGTGCAGTAGCCGCACCGTGCTTCATACAGGACTCCTGAATCGTCCTGTTCATCTCCATTAGACAATCCGATAAGTCTCGAGCTTCGGTCATGGTTTTAAGGGAGGTATGTATAGTTTTTTGCTTAAGCGACTAGTATTGAACAGCCATTTGCAAAACTCCATGTCCAACTTTTCGGCTTTTGCTTATTTTTAGCTTCTGCTCAGCCTTTAGCGTTTCGTCAGAAGCAATAGCACAGACCTCATTCAGGCACTGCTCAATAGATGCCATCCAGTTCTAAATCTCCGGAGTGGACACTACTTGAACTATCTCATCTTGGTCCTGTCTTGGTTCTCGGGGCGGTGTCAGTGCCTGGGTCGGTGTCGGTGGAGGGCTGCGTCGCATCAGCGCACTCGGTACTTATGCCATCTCGGCGGGTACAAATGTATGGTTCCAGCTCATGGATGAGTGAGGTCTCGACACACACTTTTATTTAGCCTATATAAGCCAACAATCCATGTCCATGTTCTGGAGAGCTACACTTCTTCGTTCAAGTTTTTTGTATTTTATTTGTAAAGTTTCAGCTTATTAGGGGTCAATTCTACTGACTTACTTAAATCCTTTTAGTGTTTGGCACCTGCAAATTTAAAGTGGATTCATTAGTGAAACATTGTGATGACATAGAGACTCGCTTTTTAAGCACAAAGTTGTGGGTTCAAAATCATATCATCATCATCTGACATCCACTGCTGGACATAGTCCATCTCCAAAGAAGGTGGGATATGCCATAATCGACACTAGGAGCCACTATAATGCTGCTGCCCATCCTCTGGTGAATCACTCACTTTTTAGGACACCTACGTGAAGAGTCAGTGGAGTTATTCTGTGTCCGGCACCGCACGGTTCAAACATAACAAGATCAATTCTATCACCAATGCAATTCTTACGTTAGTTCATCTGTGGATAACATTACAGTGAAACGAAGTTGGCTAGGAAATACATTGTTACTGTAAAATTCTATAAGACGGAAAACTGATTTTACTTTTGTATGCTTAAATGTTAGTGAAAATCAAAGTGACCTCTGCGCTGCCACCTACGACGCCTGTGGAAGTGGCGAGGTTTTAGACCAACAAGATCTGAAATACAGTTGTGCCAGCGACACAAAGCGGAAGACTACAAACCTGTAGACTATCAGTAGTTGGTTCACATATTATGGTTGGCAGCTGAATAGGTTCTGGAGATTGCATGTCACTGGACCTGAAAATTACAATAAGAAGAATTTTATATTGTTGGAATGTAGGTGAACAAAGATGAATTTTCTAAGATCCGTTTCTCATCTAATTATTATTGATAATTTTATTGCTACCATGTTAAAGTATACTTAATGAAAGTTAAACACAGGTTATGTTATTTGCGATATAAGTTGAAAGCTTCATCCATTGAAGTTCTAATGAAAAACAGTATTATACTTTGTTGAGAACCATCTACGAGACTGGGAGAGAATTTAGAGGTGCATATTTATTTTGTTTGCAATGATATGTATCCCTCCATCTAGCCGGCCCCCAATCAGAATTGAGATGATATCTCATCATCTACCTAGCCTTTTCCCAACTGTTTCTTTGCAGGTGCAGCTGAATACCAGTGTTTTACATGGAACAACTGCCTATCTGACCTCCACAACCCAGTTACTGAGTAATACGATACCCCTTGGTAAGACTGGTCGTCAGACTTTCAGGCTTCTGACTACCCGTAACAACTGTCAAAGATCCATGAATGACAGCCGGGACCAATGGCTTAACATGCTTTCCGAGGCTGGAGGGGTCTCGGTATGTAAAGATGATCACCCATCCACAGACCAACCGCAGCAAGCGTAGCTTAACCTGATCGATCGACCTGTGCGGCTGTTATTATTTAGAAGATACCTATTCACTCTTACTTTAAATTTTATTTTAGGTAGTTGTTGAATTCAAATCACATAATATTTTCAAGTTTCAACATTAAGCGAGTTTTGAATAATATGTTAAACTTACTTGATGTTTCTCAACTGAGATATTTGTTCCACTTGTTCTTGTTTAGTTCCACTTATAGTTGGACATTATTCCTGGTGAAACTATGTCAATAAGTCCTGTGCTCCAAACGGGACGCCATAATTGTCCAATCTAATCCAAGCACAGCTTGTCAAAGTACTTACTCACAATTCTGTGATTTTTCAGTTGACCACTCTGCAGTAGGCTAATAGTATTCAGCCCCATGTACCCTGGAATTATTGAATAAATTGGATTGTAATCTAATATCTCTTATTGCTCTTGTTATACTTGTTAATGTGGAACTACTTCCATTTAGGAAATCACATGTTTGTTTTTAATTTGCCCTGATGTTAGCTCTACGGTTTTTATTAGATAGTGGGATTTTTATGTAGATTTTAGCTAATTCCGGTAATTTTATACTAAATAGGGAGAAATATAACCTAACAATTGTGAATAGATTCATTAGGTACTTAAGTACCTAGGTACTTACTGTAACATATGTTTGCCTCGTAGACGAAATCTGTGGAAACTTTAGTTCCTAGCTTCTGGCGCAGTGATGTTATACTTGAGACACTTTTTTAGAAGTTCCGCGTGTGGCGTTTCATTTGAACGATTACTGCACAGGCCACAGAATTCTAACTATCTCGTAAATGTGTCTAGGCAAATCTTACAAAACGAATATTTCAAAGTTGTGGGTTCAAAATCATATCATCATCATCTGACATCCACTGCTGGACATAGTCCATCTCCAAAGAAGGTGGGATATGCCATAATCGACACTAGGAGCCACTATAATGCTGCTGCCCATCCTCTGGTGAATCACTCACTTTTTAGGACACCTACGGGAAGAGTCAGTGGAGTTATTCTGTGTCCGGCACCGCACGGTTCAAACATATCAAGATCAATTCTATCACCAATGCAATTCTTACGTTAGTTCATCTGTGGATAACATTACAGTGAAACGAAGTTGGCTAGGAAATACATTGTTACTGTAAAATTCTATAAGACGGAAAACTGATTTTACTTTTGTATGCTTAAATGTTAGTGAAACACACACTTTTATTTAGCCTATATAAGCCAACAATCCATGTCCATGTTCTGGAGAGCTACACTTCTTCGTTCAAGTTTTTTGTATTTTATTTGTAAAGTTTCAGCTTATTAGGGGTCAATTCTACTGACTTACTTAAATCCTTTTAGTGTTTGGCACCTGCAAATTTAAAATGGATTCATTAGTGAAACATGCTGCATCAGCTATATATTCTATGATACCTTTACTTGAGAATGTATTATTAAGTACAGCGTATGGGTGTCCTAATCTGGTTAATATACAGGCACCTCCCCTATTTACGTCTCTTGAAAAACTTGCCGCCAAGCGAAATTTGGGTAAATTAATTGTAGTCTCTTGTTCTGGTGTCATAAAATGTTCAGTTATACATATTACATCGATGGGTATATTCTTTAGTTCCAATTCTTCTTAATGTACTGTGAGAATGTCAGCTTTGGTTAGCAGACCAGCAATGTTCTGGTGTAAAATGTGTACCTATATTATTATAGAAGAAAAAACTGTGAGTTTTGCTTATTTTCGTTAGTATCTACGTAAGGAAATAACCTTAAGTCAATTTTGATCCTCTCCATAATATTTTTAAATATGAAACTTATTCCAGATTTATTAAGTTTCCCTGATCTATCTGAAAACATATCAAATCTAAATTCTAGGTCATTATTTGAGTCAAAAAAGTATGCGTATTTATGATATTCTAGGTCCATGTAAAGTAGGTTAGTAAATAAATCAACTTTATAGTTATATATAGGGGATGCCCGTACGTACGTAGGTGTGCATATTATGATATTTGTGTGGGTCATTTGTCTCAAGCTTTCATTAATTACTTTCACGAGTTCAATATAGTTATTGTCAGTTTTAATATCTGAATCGCCTAATAAAATTATACAATAGTCATTTATAGTGAATTCTTCCAATTTTGTTTTAATATTAGTTAACAGATGTCTTATTTTTGAGTTAGGCATTAAATAGCTACAATACTTAAAGTCATAAGAAAAATAATATTCAATCGCTTGTAATATGCCTCTATGTGTACTATTACTCAATACGCACAGTTTTCTTTGCTTGGTATCATCGTGAACTCTTGGCCTCGTAGTGTTCTTCTTTTTCGGTGTCAAGTTATTTGTTTGGTTTAAGTTTTTATTTAGATTCGGTTTAGGTTGACTAGTTCGGGTGGTGTTTGAATTGTTGACAGAAGTACGAGTATCTTTACTCAGTACTTTCACGTCGTCAGTCTCGAAGGGTTGAGCGGAGGCATCGAGGGTTTGTTGCTCAGTGGAGTTAAGACAGGATTCCAATGCTTGATTTTCAGAGCCCTGCTTTGTAGGAGGTCCGCCGTCGATAATTTCCTGGTCATTATTACTTGTGTTTAGTTTAGAAAGTGTATGAGATTGAGTTTGTGTAGAGCAGCGTCCTTTTCGTTTATTAGTACGCGATGATAATGGAGTCATGCATCGGCTATCTGATAGAGCAAGATTTTTATAAGCTTGAGTTGTTTGCAAGCTTTTGTTCAAATCACCTTTTAAGCGATAGTTTTCCAAGTTTAAATTCTCAATTTCTTTATGAGCAATATCTAATTCTCTACTTAGACTGTCTATCTTTTCTCTTAGGTCATAAATAGTTTGGCTATCATTTAATGACGTGTTCGGTAAACTTGTCATAGTAGCATCGAATAGATTTGTGTCTGTGTTCGAAACATCATTTAAGGAGAGTGTGAGATGAGTTTTTCTTTTGCGTAAAGTAATATTTTTCTCTGGCTCCATGTTTTTGTATTTTCTATTCACTGAATATTTTTATTTTCTACCAAAAAAGTTAATTTTCTTATTCTGGTATCACATTTTTTTTGTAGCAACACTTTTCTATTTTTTTATAATGGCAACACTGGCCAGTATGTCAATTTTATTTCCGCTCCTTGACACTAGATGGCGCTGTTTGGCATGAAGTATTTGTTATTTGTAGTAGCAACCCTAATGTTAATGTCAATTTTTATACGTCAATGTCAATATTTGTTTCGCTACTCGCTACTAGGGGCGCCACTTATGGTACAAAGTTCACTTTTTAAAACAAAACATTATACTTAACCGTTTTATATACATTTACTAGTAATTAATTCACCACTTATTATGTTTTTAAATGTTCTACTGATGAGAGTACATTTGTATAGGTCCAATACACTTGCTTTTGTCTGTGATTAGCACTTTTGAAGCACAATAACGTTCAAAAGTCCAAATATTAAACACAATGTTTTTATTGCATGTCTTGGTATATAGAAGTCACCAAAAATTTTTATATATAGATACTTCTATAAAGATTCGCTACAATACACATCACTTGTACTATTGTTTACTATTTATTTCGGGTTTCAAATACGCGGGCGATGTTTACTTAATGCTGGGGTCTCGGTATGTAAAGATGATCACACATCCACAGACCAACCGCAGCAAGCGTAGCTTAACCTGATCGATCGACCTGTGCGGCTGTTATTATTTAGAAGATACCTATTCACTCTTACTTTAAATTTTATTTTAGGTAGTTGTTGAATTCAAATCACATAATATTTTCAAGTTTCAACATTAAGCGAGTTTTGAATAATATGTTAAACTTACTTGATGTTTCTCAACTGAGATATTTGTTCCACTTGTTCTTGTTTAGTTCCACTTATAGTTGGACATTATTCCTGGTGAAACTATGTCAATAAGTCCTGTGCTCCAAACGGGACGCCCATAATTGTCCAATCTAATCCAAGCACAGCTTGTCAAAGTACTTACTCACAATTCTGTGATTTTTCAGTTGACCACTCTGCAGTAGGCTAATAGTATTCAGCCCCATGTACCCTGGAATTATTGAATAAATTGGATTGTAATCTAATATCCCTTATTGCTCTTGTTATACTTGTTAATGTGGAACTACTTCCATTTAGGAAATCAATGTTTGTTTTTAATTTGCCCTGATGTTAGCTCTACGGTTTTTATTAGATAGTGGGATTTTTATGTAGATTTTTGCTAATTCCGGTAATTTTATACTAAATAGGGAGAAATATAACCTAACAATTGTGAATAGATTCATTAGGTACTTAAGTACCTAGGTACTTACTGTAACATATGTTTGCCTCGTAGACGAAATCTGTGGAAACTTTAGTTCCTAGCTTCTGGTGCAGTGATGTTATACTTGAGACACTTTTTTAGAAAATCTGCGTGTGGCGTTTCATTTGAACGATTACTGCACAGGCCACGGAATTCTATCTATCTCGTAAATGTGTCTAGGCACATCTTACAAAACGAATATTTCACTATAATACTGTATTTAACAAGAACTCGGCAAAATTTGTTTTTTGCATCCGCTATACCGAATTTGTTTTTGTTTGGATTTTTTGACATAAGATTAGACATCTCATATGGAATTGTCGCCAGACTAAAATTAAGAAATGCTTCTAAAATAGTAGTCTTTTTATGTAAAATTAAACGAAATTTCCAGACGTACAAAGAACATGAAATTGATTCGTAAAATAAGTGATGCTTTATTTATGAACGTGGTAATCAACTGAATAGTTGAATATCTAAACACTTGCGCTGTTTACTTCACCCGTGTATCTAAATAACGTAAATAAATAATATCACAACTAAATTACTATAAATAGTGGTGCAATAGACTATAACTATTCTGATTGACAATTGATATTGATTGTGACTATTTACTTAAAGCGTGATAAACATTGTGACAAGTTTTCTCAGAAATATCTAAATTTGTGCAAAAACTATTTATAATCAAGAAATCAGTGCCCATAATAACATTTGCAACGTTCTGCTTCAAAAGTACAGTCTAATAACGAGCTCCCACAAAGTTTACATCAAGGTTAGTGAATAACTTTGAAGAAATCAAAACAAAAAATACCGTTTCGAAAAAATATTCAAAGTATGACCTTTGGACTCCGCATATTGTACGACAACTTACGCCAGCAACACTACAAGCGGTGAATAGACTAACTATAAATACTCCTACTCGCCGCCAGAGGGCGTGGATAGTGATACCAGTGCAAAAATAAAATTGTATTTGTTGGAAAATTATTATTTTTGAAAACTATAAATTAAGTAAACATGGATGAAAACATAACATACCGTAATAATAACCTATTCAGATCAAACTCTTTGCCCGATATTACTGCAGATAATTCGGATCTTTTTGATCAAACCATGGCGAGTTTACCGAATACGTCCCTAAACATGAGTCAAACAATATTAGATCTTCAAGAAAAAGTTAAGCAATTGTCTAGTGATCTACAAAGCGCCCATCTGGAAATTGAAAACTTAAATTCAGAAAACTTCAGACTGAAAGCTGACGTCCAAAAATATATTAAAACGATTAGTGTGTACAAGGAAATAAATGATATTGATATAAATAATTTGACTCCGTGCTCGGAACGTAAACGAAAATCAAATCGAAATAAAGGAACGCCTATAAGAAAAAAGAAGCAAACAATCACACCGATGCAAAATGAAAAATGTGAGGAATCAACTGAGTTCATTAGGACAAAAATCACCAAATCTGCAAATATATTGGATTGTAGCTCCACACCAACCTCTAAATTGAACTCAACGCCTATCAACAATGTCAATCGGGCTGACCTACCAGCTAAAAATTCAGACCAAAATACTTCAACAAATATGTTAGACTGTAGCTCACAAACAAACACAGAATTGAAGCATACTACCAAGAGTACTTTAATAACAATATCCAAACACGCGACAAAACCGGAAGTACGCAAAAAGAAAGTTATTGTCATAGGTGATCAACAGGGGCGCTATACACAGAGAATCCTTCAAAAACTTATAGGCGAAGATTTCTCAGTAAGATGTTTCTGGAAACCGGGAGCATGCCTGCAAGAAATCTTGATGACGGAAAAATCAGAAATAAATTTGTTAAATAAAGAGGACTACGTAATGGTCTTGGGAGGTGTAAATGATACCAACCCAGTGCTGACTCAATTATGCCTTAGTAACTTTTTAAGCAATACAAGACATACTAATGTTATGGTCTCTGAAGTACTTTTTAACGCCCATTTAAATGAAAAATATTTAAATTATAGACTTAAATTTATATGTTCTCACTACAATCATTCAACTTACGTAGACATGAATTACTCAACATATGTGCCAAAGTATCGCTTTCTACCATTACATATATCTCAATTAATTCTGAAAGAAATACTAAGAAACGTTTATAAACGAAACTATGACAAATATACGAAGGAAAAGCTTAACCCTGACATTGCTACTACTAATTGTTACGACAAATTTAGCCAGACAGAACTCAATTATGACGATAATGAAAATTCTCCCTCAAATAATGACTTTTTTCGTGTATAAACACTTAAACATACTACATCAAAACATAAACGGTTTAATCAGTAAATTAGATGAGCTAACAGTACATTTACACTCGCTAGGTAAAAATAATAACCACAACCCAGTCGACATTCTATGTATAACTGAACATAACATGACAATTGAAGACAGTAAACTACTTAAACTACCAAACTTTGTGTTAGGAGGCATTTTCACACGAAATAAAAGACATGGGGGGTCCTGCATATTATTAAAATCAAGCCATAAATTCAAAACAATAGCTGAAACCAAAACCTTCAGTATCAAAGGTATTTTTGAATGTAGTGGTATCGAAATAATAGACCACAAAATTATAATATTATGTGTTTATAGACCACCTAAGAACAAAAAAGACTACATGGACTTATTTTTTACTGCATTAACAAATTTACTGAACAAAATATGCTACTCAAATAAAAAAGTTATAATATGTGGTGATTTTAATATTAATAGATTAGAATGTAATAATGTATCGCAACAGTTTGAACAATTGCTAGCAAGTTACAACTTAAAATTAAGTATAAATCAACCGACGAGATTAAGCAGCATGACTTGTATTGACAATATAGCCCATAATATAAGAGGGTCTAAATGTAGTGTTCTGGAACTTTCGCTTTCTGATCACACTGCATAAGTGTTACGGTGCCCAGTAAAGGAAAGTTACCTTATTACACACTGGTTTAAAATGAAACGAAACTATTGTGAGAATAATATTATAAAGTTTACCAATTGTATTAAAAGTCTTAGTTTTACGGAATGCTTCATAGAAAACAACCCTGAAACCTTTCATGATTTGTTTGAGCTATTTTACGACTTGTGCTTTCCTAACATTAAAATTAAAATACCTATTACTAAGAGACCTGTATGGTTAAGTAAAGGTATTAGGTCGTGCTCTAAACGTAAACGTCAACTACTGTGGAAGTACCGTCTAAATTCAAATCCTAAGGATAAAATGTACTTTAAAGAATATTCGAAAAGACTGAGGACAATTATTAAAAAAACCCAAAGATCACAAAATAACTACTTTATAAGCTCATCTACTAATAAAAGCAAAGCGACATGGAAAATTATAAACAACTACAAAACAGTAACACCAAAGGAGAATATTAGCCAAATAAAAGTAGCTGATAAATTAGTAACAACGCCGAAAGAAATAGCCCAAGCATTTAATAATTACTTTATTGACGATATTAAGCCGACGCCAAAGGAGAATAACTCTTTTGTAAACACACTGACATATAATAACTATAATTCAATATTTTTAGGACCGACAAATCCACATGACATTGACCAGATAATCAAAATGCTTAATAACACAAACAGTACAGGTTATGATAACATAAATACAAAGATAATTAAAAGGGTTTCTCATCTAATCGCACCCGTACTTAGCCATATTATCAATCTTTGCCTTGAACAGGGAGTGTTTCCTTCAAAGCTAAAACTTACAATTATAAATCCCTTATTTAAAAAAGAAAACAAAGATGAGATGAAATATTACAGACCAATTGCTTTAATACCAGTCTTTGCCAAAATCTTTGAGAGAGTTATTTATAATAACTTGTATAGATACTTCGAATATAACAACATATTTGCTAACGAACAATTTGGTTTTAGAAAAGGTAGATCTACAGGTGATGCATTGTTTAATTTTCTAAAGACAGTAATGACAGGGCTGGATAACAAACAACACTTAACCGCGATTTTCATGGACATGTCCAAGGCTCACGGAGGATCACGTCAGGATCACGTCGATCATCAGATACTTGTGACTAAGCTTGAGAAATATGGAGTAAGAGGCAATGCACTAAATCTTATAAGATCATACCTCACAAATAGATTTCAAACGACACAAATAACACGGTTAACAAAGAATACAAGGTTTGAACAGACTTTTATATCAGATCCAAAAATTGTTCAGTATGGAGTGCCCCAAGGAAGCATCCTTGGACCTCTTTTGTTTATAATTTATATAAATGATCTCCCAAAAGTTATAAACCAGCAAATGATATTATTTGCGGACGATAGCACGGCCATTTTTACTGACATTGACAAAAATGAATATGAGACAAATATTAATAAATCATTAGATGCTATTATAACCTGGTTAAATCGAAATGATCTTAAAATTAATCTTGACAAAACAAATTACATGACATTTGCAAATAAAAACACAAAACCAAAAAAACTTCACGTAAGTTACAAAGTTGAAACAATAAATGAAGTCGATGTAACAAAATTCTTGGGTATGTACATTGACCGTGGTCTGAACTGGAAATATCATATTGATCACGTTTGCAAAAAATTAAACCAATATTCATACGCCCTGTACATGCTAAGGAAAGTGGTGAATGAGAGTGCACTATTAAACGCATACTATGCATATGTGGGCTCCACTCTGAGATATGGGCTTCTGTTCTGGGGAAACTCCTCTGACAGAGAATATGCCTTTAGAGCCCAAAAAAAATGTTTGAGAAGCATAACTGGACTCAAACCTACAGACTCATGCCTAGAAGTGTTTCGGAGGTTAAAAATTTTAACTCTGCCTTCGTTATATATTTATGAGGCGGCTGTGATGATAAAAGGTGATATTAGTAAATATGAAACACTTAGAAGTGCACGACACAAAAATGAGTTATCGGGTATTAGATGTAGAACTGTTAAATTTAAGTCTAGTATATTTGGAATGGGTGTAAAAATTTATAATAAATTACCAAACTATGTGAAAAGTATTTCAGCGATCAATAGTTTTAAACATAAGTTAAAGGATTTTTTGTTAAACAAAGCGTATTACTCTATAAACGACTTTTTTAACGACAAAAAATTGGGTTAGCTCTATTTTGTTTTTTCCTTTTTTATAGTGACTATTGAATGTACCTAATGTTATTATGACTTCTTTATTTTTATGCATAATTTGACATTTATAATATTATTAATGTATAACTTGACTAATGAATGCAATGTAATTATGACTTTTTATGTTTATGTAGTAAAATTTGACATGTATAATATTTTTTAATGTATAATTTGAATAATTTATAAATTGACTAATGTATAACTTTAAATAATATTATGTATTATAATTATTGAAAATTTCATTTGTATGTAATATCGATTTTAAATTCTTATATAGTTAAATAGTGTATGCCTTAATGGGTAGTTTTTTGAGTTACCATAACCTAACTTTAACACCTACTGTATCACCAAAAATCACACTAATAAATACTTTGAATACTATGAATACTTTGAATACTTTGAATCTACTACTGCATAGATCAAAGATAACAATTAAAAATCTACCAATATTTTATATTGGTTAAGTAAAACTGACTAGGTACCGTCAGCTGCCCTGATTTTGCCAAGCGTCCTGTGTTTGCCTAAAATTTTCAATTTACTAGCTTGGCAATCGAAACATTTGTCAGTTTTTAGAATTATTATTTGGCAGCACTAAATAGGTGACGTTATGTTGGTAACATACATAATTTTTGACAGGTGTGTGTCAAACTAGAGAGCGCCAAGACTGATATTTTTAGTTTCGAAAAAACTTTGAATTTAAGAATATTTGTTTTAAAAATAACTATGTCTATTTTTGTTTTTTAAATTTTTATATTTACTTTTATTTTGATATTCGGCAATATAATTACCTAAGTGATCCTGTGATTGATTGTGAAGTTAAATATGTATGTGCAATATGCGATAATCACTCATTAGTTGCTGCACGAGTTTATAACTAAGTTGTGATGTTGAATTTATTGCTAAATGGAAGCTTAATATAGGGTTAATGAAAAGTTAATCTTATGTTATAATGTCAATTAATTATTTACCTAAGTAATTCATTGTTAGCTACCTATCTACCTACCAAATGACTTAGTTCTAGCTGACTCTACGATCGTACGGTTTTCTCTTTCTCTACACTCATTCTCTTCAGGCGTATACGGTATTATTAGTCTTTGGTGTATTCCGTATTCCGATAATTCTTTCCGAACTAGTTCATTGTCGAACTCTCCACCGTTATCACTAAGGAATTCTTTGATTGTGTGGCCTGCTACTCTAGCTACTGCCAGCATTTGCATCAGTTTTTCAGGTACCTACTTCAGATTTTGTCTTCATGAAGTAGACGTAGCGAAAACGAGTTCATCTTGAAAAAGGATGAAATACCGGAACTTCGAGAATGAAAACGGGAAAGGACCGCAAACATCCGAATGTATGCGTTCTCCAGCCATTTTAGCTTTTTCCCTACTACTAAACTTCTGTCTGTGAGTTTTTCCGAAAATACATCCTTCGCACAATATGCCATTATCCTTTGTTTTTATATTCAACTCTCGTTCTATAAGATCTTTCACATGCCTTTTATCCTGGTGGCCCATGTGTTCATGGTAAAGCTGCAAGGCATCTACCACATTAATCGATGCGCTTATTATAGGTCGCATGCATTAACTTTAACATTACCTACTGTCTGGAAATAATCATAAACCCTAACATCCGAACGTAGATCAGAAACGGAGACGCTAGTGCTGCTCCAGGTAACTGTCATAGGGCCTATATGTCTTAATAATAGACTGAAGATGCTTGGTCGTTTCTGTAGGTATAAGGTACCTACAGAAACGACAAAACGTCTTCAGTCTGAGGCCTTATTTTGTACCTACCTATTAATGCCATCATGATTTCCTTTTTGGTTGTATAAAAATCTCCGTCATTGTCTGACTCCATCTCTTTCTCGCACTCGAAAAATGAGGATATTATTTTGTTAATTCATATTAGGTACGGTCAACCTTGCGAGCCAAGTCAAGATACTTTATTTGTTTATCTTTCTCGACTTTCCCGTTATGCGGGAACGTTATGTCAGATCTGTATTAAGTCAGAGATATTTCTGTAACCTCTGTACTCTGTAGGTATGTCAAGCCGTGGACTGTAACTGTGTGATGGTGTGTTTATTTATTGAATGCTGGCAATATGTAAGGAATGGGTTGAAATGAAACTAATAACCACATTGCTGATGACCCTTTATTGAAGAAGGAATAGAATACAGTTATGGAAAAAACCAACGCTATGTCGATCTCCACATTATACATTGTGTATCGAAACAAATTACAGAAAATATTGCTGTTGGCACAGTTTGAAGACCATGACGTGGCGTGACGACATAGAGGGTGCCTAGCGATCCTGGCTAGCATCTTGACTGGCTGGAAGGCTGGCAACGTTCGGGTCATTCAGCACAGCTTATCAACTAAGTTTGTTCATATCTGCATTTTGGCCACCATGTAATGATATACGGAGGTTTTGTTCTCTGGTTCCTCCGCATCTGAAGATTGAAAAGGGGTACATGTTAATATTTGGAACTATTCAATAACATTTTGTAGGTTGGTTCTTGCTAGAGGAGATCTAGAGGTGGTATTATTTTTTTTCATTTGTAAAATAGTACAGCAGTTTGTAAAGTAGGCCTGGTTCAAGTGACAAGACATGAAGTAGACATGGCTCTTTCAGAATTACAGAAGAATGAAACCGCATACGTTTAAATAAAATGTTTACCAGAAGGTAGATACCTATTTATAACAGCTAGGTACTCTAACAATTAAAACCCACTCAGACCAATCAATCAATACTCCCGGCGGCGCGCCGCCTCCCTCCCGCGCTGCATAATCCTCCCCCGCATGGCGCAACACCCCCCCCGCGCCGTCATTTTAAATCACAGTTAATTATAATTTACATGAAATTCGACAGCAGATCTCCTAATGCTATTTATCCATACTTGCACTGAGGCCACTAACACGTTTCTTGAGAGTGTCGAATACAAAGACACCACACACAACGACTCCACAATAGATTGCTTGAGATGATTTTCCTCCTATATCGAATGAAGACAGAACGAAGGATACCATGTGGCGTCATACAAAAATAGAGCACAGCCTAAACTAATATAATGTAAAAAAAAGACAGAAACTCAAGTGAAAAGAAACTAACGTCGTTAAATAATGTGGAACTAACCTTCTTCTCCAGCTTCCTCGTCCATCTTAGCTCCCTTGGTGTGCCCTCTGCTCGGATGTGTCACGTCTCTCCTCTGAGAAGTCTCCCGTCTGTATGGCGCAGTGCCGGGGCGCGGTACTGCGACACAGCCTGCGGTTCCCGATCAATGCAGATCGTCACAGTGCGCAAGTGCAATTCAGGAGGCTGAGTAGCGATTATACGGCTCTAAATTCGGTCAAGAAGATCTCAGCACGGCAAGCCTCTAGTGCTCGGACTTCAAATGAACATGTCAAAGACCAAGTTGATTATTATTATTATATTTTAACATATCTCGGGAAGTCGGGACCACGAGGTCCCGGTCCTTTGGAAGGCGTACGAGGGGCCGAAGCCAACTCGCAGAGGCCCCTTAGGAAATTTCATTGAAATGTGGCACCAACCCGACGATTATCCCTGTATGCACTATGCAAGTGCACCCAAGGATAACCCCCGGTTAATGTAGGACTATTGCAGGATATGGAAAAAAACAAATTTGGACTATGGGTTTGGGTGCCTAAAGTGGACTGGTTACCAATAACTATGGAAGAACTATGGCCCCTGCCTGATCAATGTTTTATATATACACGGATAAAATGGCAGGGGGTGACTTGCACACTCTATAATGGGCCCCCGGAAACTGTCGCTAGCACATAGTGACGTAGCAACAAGGGGGCAACATGTCCTGAGGTGCTTATGAGGAGTGGAGAGGTATTCCACGGCTTTCAGAACAATCCCAGAGCCCGGAAGATGGTCAAGATCCCTACGAGCACTTACTGGAATACTTCCTTCCCCCGAGCAAGTTTGCTCTTGCGAGTCTCCACTCAAGCCGGCCAGTAAGATATTTTAGTCTTCCCCCCGAACTCTACCCAGAGCCCATTTCGGAATGGAGGGTCTAGACGTCACAAGATTCAGAGCCCTTTCCGACTGGACTTCAGCTCGGAAGGAACTGGGAAGGCTGGAAGATAAAGCGAAAAAGAAAAGAGAAAAAATAAAAGAGCTAGAGAAAAACTTCCCTTTTCTGGGGAACCTCAAAGGGATGGTCTCGGGAAAGGGGAGAAAAAAAAAAGCCAACTTCCGACCCCAAGAAGAGTAAGGAAAAGGGGGCGGTTCCTTCCACCACCAAGGGTGGGGGAGGCGCCAAGAAGAGGAAAGTCGATGAGTCGCCAATCTCCGAAAAAGGAGGTAAGGGAACAACCGGAAAAACCGGGATGGGACCTCCAGCCCCGGGGAGGAGAAGGCTATCAACGGAATCGATCGAAGAAGACAGATTTGTGAAGGAGCTTTCCCGCCAAATTCGGGATCCCAGCTTTAGGAAACAACTTGAAAGGCTGATATCCTACGAGGAGACCAGGGATATGGCGGCGCGGGACTCCTCCATGGAGAGGGTGGCGGATTCGGAGGCGCCGACAAATTGAAAATTGATTCTGACAATAAATTTCTTTAAACCTATTCTCGTCTTTCAATCCCTTTCCTACGGGGAGCCAGGAAAAATTTCGTTTTTTCCAAACCTCGCTGACGAGGCTCTGTGGCGAGGGCCGAAAGGAAGGGGTTCCCCGGGACTCCCTCCCGATCTTCCCGATCCGGGATCGGGCAGGACCCTCGGGGTTCTTTCATCTTTTCTTTCAAAAGAAAGAAAAGATGAAAAGTAAAGGCAAGAATGAGGTGGGAGCTCTGTTCCTCGTCATTGTTCACTCTAGCCGGCCAATAAAGGCAAGCCAGAGGTGAGGAACAAGATTCCTCCCGGGAGATAGGGACGGTGGGGTCGCTACTGCCCAACAGGTCGCCACATGTTGCCCTGCGGGTTTCTGTATCTCTCTTGGTTTATTATTGACAGCGTGCATTACAGGATCATCGTGGCGGGTGGGGAGATTGAATATTATGTCGATGAGCATCTATAACTTGGCCAAATAGTCTCTTTCCAGGCAAGACCAAACAAAGAAGTTGAAGAGCTATTGGGCCATGAAAGATCTAATGAAGGGCGATCTTCCTCTATCCCTCAAGAGTAGACTCATCGACATGTGTATTCTTCCCATCCTCACGTATGGTCATCTTTGGACTCAGTGCTGATTATCAGTCCCCCTTTTCCTATGTTGCGTGCGCCTCGTACTTTTAGCTTCATTTCTCTACGGCATATGATTTTTTGGACCATGTTTTTAGTTTCGTCACAGGTCTTTAAGTTCAGCGATAAATCTCCTCGGAGCTAAATTTATAAGGACGAACAAAGCCTTTGGACCCCTTCTTCACCATATCCGCAAAAGAGCCTGAGAGTGCAGTAGCCGCACCGTGCTTCATACAGGACTCCTGAATCGTCCTGTTCATCTCCATTAGACAATCCGATAAGTCTCGAGCTTCGGTCATGGTTTTAAGGGAGGTATGTATAGTTTTTTGCTTAAGCGACTAGTATTGAACAGCCATTTGCAAAACTCCATGTCCAACTTTTCGGCTTTTGCTTATTTTTAGCTTCTGCTCAGCCTTTAGCGTTTCGTCAGAAGCAATAGCACAGACCTCATTCAGGCACTGCTCAATAGATGCCATCCAGTTCTAAATCTCCGGAGTGGACACTACTTGAACTATCTCATCTTGGTCCTGTCTTGGTTCTCGGGGCGGTGTCAGTGCCTGGGTCGGTGTCGGTGGAGGGCTGCGTCGCATCAGCGCACTCGGTACTTATGCCATCTCGGCGGGTACAAATGTATGGTTCCAGCTCATGGATGAGGTCTCGACACACACTTTTATTTAGCCTATATAAGCCAACAATCCATGTCCATGTTCTGGAGAGCTACACTTCTTCGTTCAAGTTTTTTGTATTTTATTTGTAAAGTTTCAGCTTATTAGGGGTCAATTCTACTGACTTACTTAAATCCTTTTAGTGTTTGGCACCTGCAAATTTAAAATGGATTCATTAGTGAAACATTGTGATGGCATAGAGACTCGCTTTTTAAGCACAAAGTTGTGGGTTCAAAATCATAACATCATCATCTGACATCCACTGCTGGACATAGTCCATCTCCAAAGAAGGTGGGATATGCCATAATCGACACTAGGAGCCACTATAATGCTGCTGCCCATCCTCTGGTGAATCACTCACTTTTTAGGACACCTACGTGAAGAGTCAGTGGAGTTATTCTGTGTCCGGCACCGCACGGTTCAAACATAACAAGATCAATTCTATCACCAATGCAATTCTTACGTTAGTTCATCTGTGGATAACATTACAGTGAAACGAAGTTGGCTAGGAAATACATTGTTACTGTAAAATTCTATAAGACGGAAAACTGATTTTACTTTTGTATGCTTAAATGTTAGTGAAAATCAAAGTGACCTCTGCGCTGCCACCTACGACGCCTGTGGAAGTGGCGAGGTTTTAGACCAACAAGATCTGAAATACAGTTGTGCCAGCGACACAAAGCGGAAGACTACAAACCTGTAGACTATCAGTAGTTGGTTCACATATTATGGTTGGCAGCTGAATAGGTTCTGGAGATTGCATGTCACTGGACCTGAAAATTACAATAAGAAGAATTTTATATTGTTGGAATGTAGGTGAACAAAGATGAATTTTCTAAGATCCGTTTCTCATCTAATTATTATTGATAATTTTATTGCTACCATGTTAAAGTATACTTAATGAAAGTTAAACACAGGTTAGGTTATTTGCGATATAAGTTGAAAGCTTCATCCATTGAAGTTCTAATGAAAAACAGTATTATACTTTGTTGAGAACCATCTACGAGACTGGGAGAGAATTTAGAGGTGCATATTTATTTTGTTTGCAATGATATGTATCCCTCCATCTAGCCGGCCCCCAATCAGAATTGAGATGATATCTCAACATCTACCTAGCCTTTTCCCAACTGTTTCTTTGCAGATGCAGCTGAATACCAGTGTTTTACATGGAACAACTGCCTATCTGACCTCCACAACCCAGTTACTGAGTAATACGATACCCCTTGGTAAGACTGGTCGTCAGACTTTCAGGCTTCTGACTACCCGTAACAACTGTCAAAGATCCATGAATGACAGCCGGGACCAATGGCTTAACATGCTTTCCGAGGCTGGAGGGGTCTCGGTATGTAAAGATGATCACCCATCCACAGACCAACCGCAGCAAGCGTAGCTTAACCTGATCGATCGACCTGTGCGGCTGTTATTATTTAGAAGATACCTATTCACTCTTACTTTAAATTTTATTTTAGGTAGTTGTTGAATTCAAATCACATAATATTTTCAAGTTTCAACATTAAGCGAGTTTTGAATAATATGTTAAACTTACTTGATGTTTCTCAACTGAGATATTTGTTCCACTTGTTCTTGTTTAGTTCCACTTATAGTTGGACATTATTCCTGGTGAAACTATGTCAATAAGTCCTGTGCTCCAAACGGGACGCCATAATTGTCCAATCTAATCCAAGCACAGCTTGTCAAAGTACTTACTCACAATTCTGTGATTTTTCAGTTGACCACTCTGCAGTAGGCTAATAGTATTCAGCCCCATGTACCCTGGAATTATTGAATAAATTGGATTGTAATCTAATATCTCTTATTGCTCTTGTTATACTTGTTAATGTGGAACTACTTCCATTTAGGAAATCACATGTTTGTTTTTAATTTGCCCTGATGTTAGCTCTACGGTTTTTATTAGATAGTGGGATTTTTATGTAGATTTTAGCTAATTCCGGTAATTTTATACTAAATAGGGAGAAATATAACCTAACAATTGTGAATAGATTCATTAGGTACTTAAGTACCTAGGTACTTACTGTAACATATGTTTGCCTCGTAGACGAAATCTGTGGAAACTTTAGTTCCTAGCTTCTGGTGCAGTGATGTTATACTTGAGACACTTTTTTAGAAGTTTCGCGTGTGGCGTTTCATTTGAACGATTACTGCACAGGCCACAGAATTCTATCTATCTCGTAAATGTGTCTAGGCAAATCTTACAAAACGAATATTTCAAAGTTGTGGGTTCAAAATCATATCATCATCATCTGACATCCACTGCTGGACATAGTCCATCTCCAAAGAAGGTGGGATATGCCATAATCGACACTAGGAGCCACTATAATGCTGCTGCCCATCCTCTGGTGAATCACTCACTTTTTAGGACACCTACGGGAAGAGTCAGTGCAGTTATTCTGTGTCCGGCACCGCACGGTTCAAACATATCAAGATCAATTCTATCACCAATGCAATTCTTACGTTAGTTCATCTGTGGATAACATTACAGTGAAACGAAGTTGGCTAGGAAATACATTGTTACTGTAAAATTCTATAAGACGGAAAACTGATTTTACTTTTGTATGCTTAAATGTTAGTGAAAATCAAAGTGACCTCTGCGCTGCCACCTACGACGCCTGTGGAAGTGGCGAGGTTTTAGACCAACAAGATCTGAAATACAGTTGTGCCAGCGACACAAAGCGGAAGACTACAAACCTGTAGACTATCAGTAGTTGGTTCACATATTATGGTTGGCAGCTGAATAGGTTCTGGAGATTGCATGTCACTGGACCTGAAAATTACAATAAGAAGAATTTTATATTGTTGGAATGTAGGTGAACAAAGATGAATTTTCTAAGATCCGTTTCTCATCTAATTATTATTGATAATTTTATTGCTACCATGTTAAAGTATACTTAGTGAAAGTTAAACACAGGTTATGTTATTCGCGACATAAGTTGAAAGCTTCATCCATTGAAGTTCTAATGAAAAACAGTATTATACTTTGTTGAGAACCATCTACGAGACTGGGAGAGAATTTAGAGGTGCATATTTATTTTGTTTGCAAAGATATGTATCCCTCCATCTAGCCGGCCCCCAATCAGATTTGAGATGATATCTCATCATCTACCTAGCCTTTTCCCAACTGTTGCTTTGCAGATGCAGCTGAATACCAGTGTTTTACATGGAGCAACTGCCTATCTGACCTCCACAACCTAGTTACTGAGTAATACGATACCCCTTGGTAAGACTGGTCGTCAGACTTTCAGGCTTCTGACTACCCGTAACAACTGTCAAAGATCCATGAATGACAGCCGGGACCAATGGCTTAACATGCTTTCCTAGGCTGGAGGGGTCAAATCAAATCAAATCATCTTTATTGTGGACTATAGGTATACATCATAAATACAGGTCTTAAATAATTAAAATAGTTTAGCTATGTCCCGCCGTTGAGGCATACAATAATAAGATATAAATAAGAAGTTAAAACACAATTAGTCATATTAGTCTCGATACATTATTAAAATATTCCAAATTATAAATACATACAAATTCAATTCCAAGTCATATTAGTCATAAAAAAAATAATAATGTTTATTTATCTCCACAAATTACATTCTTAAACATCTTAAGTTGACATTGACATAATTCATTATGATAATTATTTTTCCTTTCTTGTCATTGGAATACAATATTTTTGTCACACAAGTAATCTTTGACATCATAATAACATTTGTCTATTAATAATGAATGTAGTTTCTTTTTAAACTGGAGGATTGGTAATTGTTTAATGTCATCAGCTAATTTATTATAGATTAATGATGTCATGCATAAAATACTTTTATTTAATAGTGCCGTTTTACCATAAGGTATTTGTACCTCTAACCTTTTTTTATCCCTTAATTTTCGATAGTAGCTTTTGAGAGCAGTCTTATAGTAGCTTAGATTTGATTTCACAAAAATATTTGATTAGTAAATGTATAGGGAAGGCAATGTGAGAATTTTTAGATTTTTAAAGTAAGGATGACAGCTAATTGTACTATTTATTTGGCACATTGCTCTAATGCACTTCTTTTGAGCTTTAAATATAAATTCCTTGTCTACCGAATTACCCCAAAATATAATGCCGTATCTCAGTAATGGTGCCACCAGTCCGTGATAGGCCGTTAAAATCGCGTCTTTGTTATCTATTTTGGAGAGCTTGTAAAGAGCGAATGAGTATTTGTTGATTCTTTTGCAGAGATTGTCTATATGGGTTGTCCATGAAAGTCTGTAATCAATATTTATTCCTAGAAATTTTGTATTTGTTACAGATTCTACTGTCTGCCCGTTATAATTTACATTGATACTTTTCGGTTGAGTTCTTTGGTGGAAGTGCATTATATTTGTTTTTTCTAAATTTATTTTCAGATTGTTATCAATTAAACATTTAATTATAGTTCTTAAAGTATCATTAATTTCATTTTCATAGTCATTTTGACTGTCACATTTTATTACTACAGTGCTGTCATCTGCAAAAAGTACCATGGGATGCTTTATGTGTCTAGGGAGATCGATAATGTAAATGACAAAAAGCAAGGGACCCAAGACACTACCTTGTGGAACTCCCAGTTTTATGGTTCTAGTTTGGGATCTATATGTCTTCTCATCCCGCGTTTTAAGGCATATTCTAGTTATTTCTGTTAACTGCTTTCTATCACATAGATATGTGAATGAGGTCTAGTGCCTTTCCCCTTATGCCATATGAATCTAATTTTTGAAGCAGTATGTTATGGTCAACACTGTCAAAGGCTTTACTCATATCCATGAAAATAGCACATATTGGATTTCTTTTGTCCATATGAGTCAAAACAATGTTAGTAAGTTCATATATTGCAGCGTTAATGGACTTACCCTTGCGAAATCCTTTTTGTTCGCTAGCCAAGATATTATATTTTTCTAAAAAATTGTAAAGACGACTATGAATGGTTTTTTCGAATATCTTTGAGAATATGGGTATCAAAGCTATAGGTCTATAATTTCCCATATTGCTTTTGTCATCTTTTTTGTGGAGTGGAATAAAAACCGATGTTTTTAGTTTTTCTGGGTAAGTTCCAGTAGAAATGCATAAATTTATTAAATAACTTAGATGAGCTGCAATTGATAGCGACACTTGTTTTATTACTTTAGTACCGACGCCATCGTAACCCTCACTCGATGTATTTTTAAGTTGCTTGATTTCTCTGTCCACTTCTATTGGGGTTGTGGGGGTAAGAAAAATTGAGTTTAGGTTAGTGTACATGTTTTGATTCAAAAGTGCTTTATTATTATAATTGTTTGAACGAATCGATTTTGCAGCTTGGTCAATAAAATAGTCATTAAAATTATTCGCAATCGACGTTGGATCTGTAATGCTTACATTATCTTTTAATATTTCACTAATTGGTTCCCTGGGAAATTTACATTTAGAGTTATTTATAAGTGACCAAGTGGCTTTCGATTTATTTTGAGCTGTGTTGATGCGATGGTTATTTTGTGCCTTCTGCGTAAGACAAATTATTTTTTTTGATTTCGTAGTGTATTGCTTGAATTTATGTTTGTTTTTTTCCGTCCGGTGTGTTCTATATTGCCATAGTAATTTTCTTTTCATTTTGCTACAAATTTTGATACCTTTTGAAACCCATTTAGTTTTTTTGTATAACGAATTCGTTATTAATTTGTAAGGAAAACACAAGTTATAGAAACACAAGAAAAGCTCCAAGAAACGATTGTAGGCTTCGTTTGAATCATTTGTCAGGTAAATGTCAGAGAATGTCAAGTTATTCATACAAGTTTTAAATTTTATAAAATTTTCCTCACTATAATCACGTACTTTAATACGCCAAGATTTTAATTCACAGGATTTTTTGACTGGAAAATGCAATAATTGGGCAGTATGATCTGATAATCCTAATTCAATTATTTGGTTTTTGCATTTATGAATGTTGTGAGCAAAGTTGTCGATGCAAGTGCTACTGATGAGTCTAGTGGGAACCTTAATTTCTAGTATTAAGTTATGACTTTCTAGAATTTGTTCAAAATCTAAAGTTTGTCGGTTTCTTTTTAAGGTATTGGTATTGAAATCCCCGCATACAACAACTTTCTTACTAGTGTTATCACATATTTGATGCAGTAACTTTTCTAAATTATTAAAAAATATAGACATACATGAGTTGGGTACTCTGTACACACAAACTATTATTAACTTATGTTCAGTTAGTTCTATTGCACTATATTCTATGATACCTTTACTTGAGAATGTATTATTAAGTACAGCGTATGGGTGTCCTAATCTGGTTAATATACAGGCACCTCCCCTATTTACGTCTCTTGAAAAACTTGCCGCCAAGCGAAATTTGGGTAAATTAATTGTAGCCTCTTGTTCTGGTGTCATAAAATGTTCAGTTATACATATTACATCGATGGGTATATTCTTTAGTTCCAATTCTTCTAAATGTACTGTGAGAATGTCAGCTTTGGTTAGCAGACCAGCAATGTTCTGGTGTAAAATGTGTATATTATTATAGAAGAAAAAACTGTGAGTTTTGCTTATTTTCGTTAGTATCTACGTAAGGAAATAACCTTAAGTCAATTTTGATCCTCTCCATAATATTTTTAAATATGAAACTTATTCCAGATTTATTAAGTTTCCCTGATCTATCTGAAAACATATCAAATCTAAATTCTAGGTCATTATTTGAGTCAAAAAAGTATGCGTATTTATGATATTCTAGGTCCATGTAAAGTAGGTTAGTAAATAAATCAACTTTATAGTTATATATAGGGGATGCCCGTACGTACGTAGGTGTGCATATTATGATATTTGTGTTGGTCATTTGTCTCAAGCTTTCATTAATTACTTTCACGAGTTCAATATAGTTATTGTCAGTTTTAATATCTGAATCGCCTAATAAAATTATACAATAGTCATTTATAGTGAATTCTTCCAATTTTGTTTTAATATTAGTTAACAGATGTCTTATTTTTGAGTTAGGCAATAAATAGCTACAATACTTAAAGTCATAAGAAAAATAATCTTCAATCGCTTGTAATATGCCTCTATGTGTACTATTACTCAATACGCACAGTTTTCTTTGCTTGGTATCATCGTGAACTCTTGGCCTCGTTGTGTTCTTCTTTTTCGGTGTCAAGTTATTTGTTTGGTTTAAGTTTTTATTTAGATTCGGTTTAGGTTGACTAGTTCGGGTGGTGTTTGAATTGTTGACAGAAGTACGAGTATCTTTACTCAGTACTTTCACGTCGTCAGTCTCGAAGGGTTGAGCGGAGGCATCGAGGGTTTGTTGCTCAGTGGAGTTAAGACAGGATTCCAATGCTTGATTTTCAGAGCCCTGCTTTGTAGGAGGTCCGCCGTCGATAATTTCCTGGTCATTATTACTTGTGTTTAGTTTAGAAAGTGTATGAGATTGAGTTGGTGTAGAGCAGCGTCCTTTTCGTTTATTAGTACGCGATGATAATGGAGTCATGCATCGGCTATCTGATAGAGCAAGATTTTTATAAGCTTGAGTTGTTTGCAAGCTTTTGTTCAAATCACCTTTTAAGCGATAGTTTTCCAAGTTTAAATTCTCAATTTCTTTATGAGCAATATCTAATTCTCTACTTAGACTGTCTATCTTTTCTCTTAGGTTATAAATAGTTTGGCTATCATTTAATGACGTGTTCGGTAAACTTGTCATAGTAGCATCGAATAGATTTGTGTCTGTGTTCGAAACATCATTTAAGGAGAGTGTGAGATGAGTTTTTCTTTTGCGTAAAGTAATATTTTTCTCTGGCTCCATGTTTTTGTATTTTCTATTCACTGAATATTTTTATTTTCTACCAAAAAAGTTAATTTTCTTATTCTGGTATCACAATTTTTTTTGTAGCAACACTTTTCTATTTTTTTATAATGGCAACACTGGCCAGTATGTCAATTTTATTTCCGCTCCTTGACACTAGATGGCGCTGTTTGGCATGAAGTATTTGTTATTTGTAGTAGCAACCCTAATGTTAATGTCAATTTTTATACGTCAATGTCAATATTTGTTTCGCTACTCGCTACTAGGGGCGCCACTTATGGTACAAAGTTCACCTTTTAAAACAAAACATTATACTTAACCGTTTTATATACATTTACTAGTAATTCATTCACCACTTATTATGTTTTTAAATGTTCTACTGATGAGAGTACATTTGTATAGGTCCAATACACTTGCTTTTGTCCGTGATTAGCACTTTTGAAGCACAATAACGTTCAAAAGTCCAAATATTAAACACAATGTTTTTATTGCATGTCTAGGTATATAGAAGTCACCAACAATTTCACTTATGTAATTCGATACTTCTATTAAGATTCGCTACAATACACATCACTTGTACTATTGTTTACTATTTATTTCGGGTTTCAAATACGCGGGCGATGTTTACTTAATGCTGGGGTCTCGGTATGTAAAGATGATCACCCATGCACAGACCAACCGCAGCAAGCGTAGCTTAACCTGATCGATCGACCTGTGCGGCTGTTATTATTTAGAAGATACCTATTCACTCTTACTTTAAATTTTATTTTAGGTAGTTGTTGAATTCAAATCACATAATATTTTCAAGTTTCAACATTAAGCGAGTTTTGAATAATATGTTAAACTTACTTGATGTTTCTCAACTGAGATATTTGTTCCACTTGTTCTTGTTTAGTTCCACTTATAGTTGGACATTATTCCTGGTGAAACTATGTCAATAAGTCCTGTGCTCCAAACGGGACGCCATAATTGTCCAATCTAATCCAAGCACAGCTTGTCAAAGTAGTTACTCACAATTCTGTGATTTTTCAGTTGACCACTCTGCAGTAGGCTAATAGTATTCAGCCCCATGTACCCTGGAATTATTGAATAAATTGGATTGTAATCTAATATCCCTTATTGCTCTTGTTATACTTGTTAATGTGGAACTACGTCCATTTAGGAAATCAAATGTTTGTTTTTAATTTGCCCTGATGTTAGCTCTACGGTTTTTATTAGATAGTGGGATTTTTATGTAGATTTTTGCTAATTCCGGTAATTTTATACTAAATAGGGAGAAATATAACCTAACAATTGTGAATAGATTCATTAGGTACTTAAGTACCTAGGTACTTACTGTAACATATGTTTGCCTCGTAGACGAAATCTGTGGAAACTTTAGTTCCTAGCTTCTGGTGCAGTGATGTTATACTTGAGACACTTTTTTAGAAGTTCCGCGTGTGGCGTTTCATTTGAACGATTACTGCACAGGCCACGGAATTCTATCTATCTCGTAAATGTGTCTAGGCACATCTTACAAAACGAATATTTCACTATAATACTGTAATTAACAAGAACTCGGCAAAATTTGTTTTTTGCATCCACCATACCGAATTTGTTTTTGTTTGGATTTTTTGACATAAGATTAGACATCTCATATGGAATTGTCGCCAGACAAAAATTAAGAAATGCTTCTAAAATAGTAGTCTTTTTATGTAAAATTAAACGAAATTTCCAGACGTACAAAGAACATGAAATTGATTCGTAAAATAAGTAATGCTTTATTTATGAACGTGGTAATCTACTACTGCATAGATCAAAGATAACAATTAAAAATCTACCAATATTTTATATTGGTTAAGTAAAACTGACTAGGTACCGTCAGCTGCCCTGATTTTGCCAAGCGTCCTGTGTTTGCCTAAAATTTTCAATTTACTAGCTTGGCAATCGAAACATTTGTCAGTTTTTAGAATTATTATTTGGCAGCACTAAATAGGTGACGTTATGTTGGTAACATACATAATTTTTGACAGGTGTGTGTCAAACTAGAGAGCGCCAAGACTGATATTTTTAGTTTCGAAAAAACTTTGAATTTAAAAATATTTGTTTTAAAAATAACTATGTCTATTTTTGTTTTTTAAATTTTTATATTTACTTTTATTTTGATATTCGGCAATATAATTACCTAAGTGATCCTGTGATTGATTGTGAAGTTAAATATGTATGTGCAATATGCGATAATCACTCATTAGTTGCTGCACGAGTTTATAACTAAGTTGTGATGTTGAATTTATTGCTAAATGGAAGCTTAATATAGGGTTAATGAAAAGTTAATCTTATGTTATAATGTCAATTAATTATTTACCTAAGTAATTCATTGTTAGCTACCTATCTACCTACCAAATGACTTAGTTCTAGCTGACTCTACGATCGTACGGTTTTCTCTTTCTCTACACTCATTCTCTTCAGGCGTATACGGTATTATTAGTCTTTGGTGTATTCCGTATTCCGATAATTCTTTCCGAACTAGTTCATTGTCGAACTCTCCACCGTTATCACTAAGGAATTCTTTGATTGTGTGGCCTGCTACTCTAGCTACTGCCAGCATTTGCATCAGTTTTTCAGGTACCTACTTCAGATTTTGTCTTCATGAAGTAGACGTAGCGAAAACGAGTTCATCTTGAAAAAGGATGAAATACCGGAACTTCGAGAATGAAAACGGGAAAGGACCGCAAACATCCGAATGTATGCGTTCTCCAGCCATTTTAGCTTTTTCCCTACTACTAAACTTCTGTCTGTGAGTTTTTCCGAAAATACATCCTTCGCACAATATGCCATTATCCTTTGTTTTTATATTCAACTCTCGTTCTATAAGATCTTTCACATGCCTTTTATCCTGGTGGCCCATGTGTTCATGGTAAAGCTGCAAGGCATCTACCACATTAATCGATGCGCTTATTATAGGTCGCATGCATTAACTTTAACATTACCTACTGTCTGGAAATAATCATAAACCCTAACATCCGAACGTAGATCAGAAACGGAGACGCTAGTGCTGCTCCAGGTAACTGTCATAGGGCCTATATGTCTTAATAATAGACTGAAGATGCTTGGTCGTTTCTGTAGGTATAAGGTACCTACAGAAACGACAAAACGTCTTCAGTCTGAGGCCTTATTTTGTACCTACCTATTAATGCCATCATGATTTCCTTTTTGGTTGTATAAAAATCTCCGTCATTGTCTGACTCCATCTCTTTCTCGCACTCGAAAAATGAGGATATTATTTTGTTAATTCATATTAGGTACGGTCAACCTTGCGAGCCAAGTCAAGATACTTTATTTGTTTATCTTTCTCGACTTTCCCGTTATGCGGGAACGTTATGTCAGATCTGTATTAAGTCAGAGATATTTCTGTAACCTCTGTACTCTGTAGGTATGTCAAGCCGTGGACTGTAACTGTGTGATGGTGTGTTTATTTATTGAATGCTGGCAATATGTAAGGAATGGGTTGAAATGAAACTAATAACCACATTGCTGATGACCCTTTATTGAAGAAGGAATAGAATACAGTTATGGAAAAAACCAACGCTATGTCGATCTCCACATTATACATTGTGTATCGAAACAAACTACAGAAAATATTGCTGTTGGCACAGTTTGAAGACCATGACGTGGCGTGACGACATAGAGGGTGCCTAGCGATCCTGGCTAGCATCTTGACTGGCTGGAAGGCTGGCAACGTTCGGGTCATTCAGCACAGCTTATCAACTAAGTTTGTTCATATCTGCATTTTGGCCACCATGTAATGATATACGGAGGTGTTGTTCTCTGGTTCCTCCGCATCTGAAGATTGAAAAGGGGTACATGTTAATATTTGGAACTATTCAATAACATTTTGTAGGTTGGTTCTTGCTAGAGGAGATCTAGAGGTGGTATTATTTTTTTTCATTTGTAAAATAGTACAGCAGTCTGTAAAGTAGGCCTGGTTCAAGTGACAAGACATGAAGTAGACATGGCTCTTTCAGAATTACAGAAGAATGAAACCGCATACGTTTAAATAAAATGTTTACCAGAAGGTAGATACCTATTTATAACAGCTAGGTACTCTAACAATTAAAACCCACTCAGACCAATCAATCAATACTCCCGGCGGCGCGCCCCCTCCCTCCCGCGCTGCATAATCCTCCCCCGCATGGCGCAACACTCCCCCCCCGCGCCGTCATTTTAAATCACAGTTAATTATAATTTACATGAAATTCGACAGCAGATCTCCTAATGCTATTTATCCATACTTGCACTGAGGCCACTAACACGTTTCTTGAGAGTGTCGAATACAAAGACACCACACACAACGACTCCACAATAGATTGCTTGAGATGATTTTCCTCCTATATCGAATGAAGACAGAACGAAGGATACCATGTGGCGTCATACAAAAATAGAGCACAGCCTAAACTAATATAATGTAAAAAAAAGACAGAAACTCAAGTGAAAAGAAACTAACGTCGTTAAATAATGTGGAACTAACCTTCTTCTCCAGCTTCCTCGTCCATCTTAGCTCCCTTGGTGTGCCCTCTGCTCGGATGTGTCACGTCTCTCCTCTGAGAAGTCTCCCGTCTGTATGGCGCAGTGCCGGGGCGCGGTACTGCGACACAGCCTGCGGTTCCCGATCAATGCAGATCGTCACAGTGCGCAAGTGCAATTCAGGAGGCTGAGTAGCGATTATACGGCTCTAAATTCGGTCAAGAAGATCTCAGCACGGCAAGCCTCTAGTGCTCGGACTTCAAATGAACATGTCAAAGACCAAGTTGATTATTATTATTATATTTTAACATATCTCGGGAAGTCGGGACCACGAGGTCCCGGTCCTTTGGAAGGCGTACGAGGGGCCGAAGCCAACTCGCAGAGGCCCCTTAGGAAATTTCATTGAAATGTGGCACCAACCCGACGATTATCCCTGTATGCACTATGCAAGTGCACCCAAGGATAACCCCCGGTTAATGTAGGACTATTGCAGGATATGGAAAAAAACAAATTTGGACTATGGGTTTGGGTGCCTAAAGTGGACTGGTTACCAATAACTATGGAAGAACTATGGCCCCTGCCTGATCAATGTTTTATATATACACGGATAAAATGGCAGGGGGTGACTTGCACACTCTATAATGGGCCCCCGGAAACTGTCGCTAGCACATAGTGACGTAGCAACAAGGGGGCAACATGTCCTGAGGTGCTTATGAGGAGTGGAGAGGTATTCCACGGCTTTCAGAACAATCCCAGAGCCCGGAAGATGGTCAAGATCCCTACGAGCACTTACTGGAATACTTCCTTCCCCCGAGCAAGTTTGCTCTTGCGAGTCTCCACTCAAGCCGGCCAGTAAGATATTTTAGTCTTCCCCCCGAACTCTACCCAGAGCCCATTTCGGAATGGAGGGTCTAGACGTCACAAGATTCAGAGCCCTTTCCGACTGGACTTCAGCTCGGAAGGAACTGGGAAGGCTGGAAGATAAAGCGAAAAAGAAAAGAGAAAAAATAAAAGAGCTAGAGAAAAACTTCCCTTTTCTGGGGAACCTCAAAGGGATGGTCTCGGGAAAGGGGAGAAAAAAAAAAGCCAACTTCCGACCCCAAGAAGAGTAAGGAAAAGGGGGCGGTTCCTTCCACCACCAAGGGTGGGGGAGGCGCCAAGAAGAGGAAAGTCGATGAGTCGCCAATCTCCGAAAAAGGAGGTAAGGGAGCAACCGGAAAAACCGGGATGGGACCTCCAGCCCCGGGGAGGAGAAGGCTATCAACGGAATCGATCGAAGAAGACAGATTTGTGAAGGAGCTTTCCCGCCAAATTCGGGATCCCAGCTTTAGGAAACAACTTGAAAGGCTGATATCCTACGAGGAGACCAGGGATATGGCGGCGCGGGACTCCTCCATGGAGAGGGTGGCGGATTCGGAGGCGCCGACAAATTGAAAATTGATTCTGACAATAAATTTCTTTAAACCTATTCTCGTCTTTCAATCCCTTTCCTACGGGGAGCCAGGAAAAATTTCGTTTTTTCCAAACCTCGCTGACGAGGCTCTGTGGCGAGGGCCGAAAGGAAGGGGTTCCCCGGGACTCCCTCCCGATCTTCCCGATCCGGGATCGGGCAGGACCCCCGGGGTTCTTTCATCTTTTCTTTCAAAAGAAAGAAAAGATGAAAAGTAAAGGCAAGAATGAGGTGGGAGCTCTGTTCCTCGTCATTGTTCACTCTAGCCGGCCAATAAAGGCAAGCCAGAGGTGAGGAACAAGATTCCTCCCGGGAGATAGGGTCCGTGGGGTCGCTACTGCCCAACAGGTCGCCACATGTTGCCCTGCGGGTTTCTGTATCTCTCTTGGTTTATTATTGACAGCGTGCATTACAGGATTATCGTGGCGGGTGGGGAGATTGAATATTATGTCGATGAGCATCTATAACTTGGCCAAATAGTCTCTTTCCAGGCAAGACCAAACAAAGAAGTTGAAGAGCTATTGGGCCATGAAAGATCTAATGAAGGGCGATCTTCCTCTATCCCTCAAGAGTAGACTCATCGACATGTGTATTCTTCCCATCCTCACGTATGGTCATCTTTGGACTCAGTGCTGATTATCAGTCCCCCTTTTCCTATGTTGCGTGCGCCTCGTACTTTTAGCTTCATTTCTCTACGGCATATGATTTTTTGGACCATGTTTTTAGTTTCGTCACAGGTCTTTAAGTTCAGCGATAAATCTCCTCGGAGCTAAATTTATAAGGACGAACAAAGCCTTTGGACCCCTTCTTCACCATATCCGCAAAAGAGCCTGAGAGTGCAGTAGCCGCACCGTGCTTCATACAGGACTCCTGAATCGTCCTGTTCATCTCCATTAGACAATCCGATAAGTCTCGAGCTTCGGTCATGGTTTTAAGGGAGGTATGTATAGTTTTTTGCTTAAGCGACTAGTATTGAACAGCCATTTGCAAAACTCCATGTCCAACTTTTCGGCTTTTGCTTATTTTTAGCTTCTGCTCAGCCTTTAGCGTTTCGTCAGAAGCAATAGCACAGACCTCATTCAGGCACTGCTCACTAGATGCCATCCAGTTCTAAATCTCCGGAGTGGACACTACTTGAACTATCTCATCTTGGTCCTGTCTTGGTTCTCGGGGCGGTGTCAGTGCCTGGGTCGGTGTCGGTGGAGGGCTGCGTCGCATCAGCGCACTCGGTACTTATGCCATCTCGGCGGGTACAAATGTATGGTTCCAGCTCATGGATGAGGTCTCGACACACACTTTTATTTAGCCTATATAAGCCAACAATCCATGTCCATGTTCTGGAGAGCTACACTTCTTCGTTCAAGTTTTTTGTATTTTAATTGTAAAGTTTCAGCTTATTAGGGGTCAATTCTACTGACTTACTTAAATCCTTTTAGTGTTTGGCACCTGCAAATTTAAAATGGATTCATTAGTGAAACATTGTGATGGCATAGAGACTCGCTTTTTAAGCACAAAGTTGTGGGTTCAAAATCATAACATCATCATCTGACATCCACTGCTGGACATAGTCCATCTCCAAAGAAGGTGGGATATGCCATAATCGACACTAGGAGCCACTATAATGCTGCTGCCCATCCTCTGGTGAATCACTCACTTTTTAGGACACCTACGTGAAAAGTCAGTGGAGTTATTCTGTGTCCGGCACCGCACGGTTCAAACATAACAAGATCAATTCTATCACCAATGCAATTCTTACGTTAGTTCATCTGTGGATAACATTACAGTGAAACGAAGTTGGCTAGGAAATACATTGTTACTGTAAAATTCTATAAGACGGAAAACTGATTTTACTTTTGTATGCTTAAATGTTAGTGAAAATCAAAGTGACCGCTGCGCTGCCACCTACGACGCCTGTGGAAGTGGCGAGGTTTTAGACCAACAAGATCTGAAATACAGTTGTGCCAGCGACACAAAGCGGAAGACTACAAACCTGTAGACTATCAGTAGTTGGTTCACATATTATGGTTGGCAGCTGAATAGGTTCTGGAGATTGCATGTCACTGGACCTGAAAATTACAATAAGAAGAATTTTATATTGTTGGAATGTAGGTGAACAAAGATGAATTTTCTAAGATCCGTTTCTCATCTAATTATTATTGATAATTTTATTGCTACCATGTTAAAGTAAACTTAATGAAAGTTAAACACAGGTTATGTTATTTGCGATATAAGTTGAAAGCTTCATCCATTGAAGTTCTAATGAAAAACAGTATTATACTTTGTTGAGAACCATCTACGAGACTGGGAGAGAATTTAGAGGTGCATATTTATTTTGTTTGCAATGATATGTATCCCTCCATCTAGCCGGCCCCCAATCAGAATTGAGATGATATCTCATCATCTACCTAGCCTTTTCCCAACTGTTTCTTTGCAGATGCAGCTGAATACCAGTGTTTTACATGGAACAACTGCCTATCTGACCTCCACAACCCAGTTACTGAGTAATACGATACCCTTGGTAAGACTGGTCGTCAGACTTTCAGGCTTCTGACTACCCGTAACAACTGTCAAAGATCCATGAATGACAGCCGGGACCAATGGCTTAACATGCTTTCCGAGGCTGCAGGGGTCTCGGTATGTAAAGATGATCACCCATCCACAGACCAACCGCAGCAAGCGTAGCTTAACCTGATCGATCGACCTGTGCGGCTGTTATTATTTAGAAGATACCTATTCACTCTTACTTTAAATTTTATTTTAGGTAGTTGTTGAATTCAAATCACATAATATTTTCAAGTTTCAACATTAAGCGAGTTTTGAATAATATGTTAAACTTACTTGATGTTTCTCAACTGAGATATTTGTTCCACTTGTTCTTGTTTAGTTCCACTTATAGTTGGACATTATTCCTGGTGAAACTATGTCAATAAGTCCTGTGCTCCAAACGGGACGCCATAATTGTCCAATCTAATCCAAGCACAGCTTGTCAAAGTACTTACTCACAATTCTGTGATTTTTCAGTTGACCACTCTGCAGTAGGCTAATAGTATTCAGCCCCATGTACCCTGGAATTATTGAATAAATTGGATTGTAATCTAATATCTCTTATTGCTCTTGTTATACTTGTTAATGTGGAACTACTTCCATTTAGGAAATCACATGTTTGTTTTTAATTTGCCCTGATGTTAGCTCTACGGTTTTAATTAGATAGTGGGATTTTTATGTAGATTTTAGCTAATTCCGGTAATTTTATACTAAATAGGGAGAAATATAACCTAACAATTGTGAATAGATTCATTAGGTACTTAAGTACCTAGGTACTTACTGTAACATATGTTTGCCTCGTAGACGAAATCTGTGGAAACTTTAGTTCCTAGCTTCTGGTGCAGTGATGTTATACTTGAGACACTTTTTTAGAAGTTTCGCGTGTGGCGTTTCATTTGAACGATTACTGCACAGGCCACAGAATTCTATCTATCTCGTAAATGTGTCTAGGCAAATCTTACAAAACGAATATTTCAAAGTTGTGGGTTCAAAATTATATCATCATCATCTGACATCCACTGCTGGACATAGTCCATCTCCAAAGAAGGTGGGATATGCCATAATCGACACTAGGAGCCACTATAATGCTGCTGCCCATCCTCTGGTGAATAACTCACTTTTTAGGACACCTACGGGAAGAGTCAGTGGAGTTATTCTGTGTCCGGCACCGCACGGTTCAAACATATCAAGATCAATTCTATCACCAATGCAATTCTTACGTTAGTTCATCTGTGGATAACATTACAGTGAAACGAAGTTGGCTAGGAAATACATTGTTACTGTAAAATTCTATAAGACGGAAAACTGATTTTACTTTTGTATGCTTAAATGTTAGTGAAACACACACTTTTATTTAGCCTATATAAGCCAACAATCCATGTCCATGTTCTGGAGAGCTACACTTCTTCGTTCAAGTTTTTTGTATTTTATTTGTAAAGTTTCAGCTTATTAGGGGTCAATTCTACTGACTTACTTAAATCCTTTTAGTGTTTGGCACCTGCAAATTAAAAATGGATTCATTAGTGAAACATGCTGCATCAGCTATATATTCTATGATACCTTTACTTGAGAATGTATTATTAAGTACAGCGTATGGGTGTCCTAATCTGGTTAATATACAGGCACCTCCCCTATTTACGTCTCTTGAAAAACTTGCCGCCAAGCGAAATTTGGGTAAATTAATTGTAGTCTCTTGTTCTGGTGTCATAAAATGTTCAGTTATACATATTACATCGATGGGTATATTCTTTAGTTCCAATTCTTCTAAATGTACTGTGAGAATGTCAGCTTTGGTTAGCAGACCAGCAATGTTCTGGTGTAAAATGTGTACCTATATTATTATAGAAGAAAAAACTGTGAGTTTTGCTTATTTTCGTTAGAATCTACGTAAGGAAATAACCTTAAGTCAATTTTGATCCTCTCCATAATATTTTTAAATATGAAACTTATTCCAGATTTATTAAGTTTCCCTGATCTATCTGAAAACATATCAAATCTAAATTCTAGGTCATTATTTGAGTCAAAAAAGTATGCGTATTTATGATATTCTAGGTCCATGTAAAGTAGGTTAGTAAATAAATCAACTTTATAGTTATATATAGGGGATGCCCGTACGTACGTAGGTGTGCATATTATATTTGTGTGGGTCATTTGTCTCAAGCTTTCATTAATTACTTTCACGAGTTCAATATAGTTATTGTCAGTTTTAATATCTGAATCGCCTAATAAAATTATACAATAGTCATTTATAGTGAATTCTTCCAATTTTGTTTTAATATTAGTTAACAGATGTCTTATTTTTGAGTTAGGCATTAAATAGCTACAATACTTAAAGTCATAAGAAAAATAATATTCAATCGCTTGTAATATGCCTCTATGTGTACTATTACTCAATACGCACAGTTTTCTTTGCTTGGTATCATCGTGAACTCTTGGCCTCGTAGTGTTCTTCTTTTTCGGTGTCAAGTTATTTGTTTGGTTTAAGTTTTTATTTAGATTCGGTTTAGGTTGACTAGTTCGGGTGGTGTTTGCATTGTTGACAGAAGTACGAGTATCTTTACTCAGTACTTTCACGTCGTCAGTCTCGAAGGGTTGAGCGGAGGCATCGAGGGTTTGTTGCTCAGTGGAGTTAAGACAGGAGTCCAATGCTTGATTTTCAGAGCCCTGCTTTGTAGGAGGTCCGCCGTCGATAATTTCCTGGTCATTATTACTTGTGTTTAGTTTAGAAAGTGTATGAGATTGAGTTTGTGTAGAGCAGCGTCCTTTTCGTTTATTAGTACGCGATGATAATGGAGTCATGCATCGGCTATCTGATAGAGCAAGATTTTTATAAGCTTGAGTTGTTTGCAAGCTTTTGTTCAAATCACCTTTTAAGCGATAGTTTTCCAAGTTTAAATTCTCAATTTTTTTATGAGCAATATCTAATTCTCTACTTAGACTGTCTATCTTTTCTCTTAGGTCATAAATAGTTTGGCTATCATTTAATGACGTGTTCGGTAAACTTGTCATAGTAGCATCGAATAGATTTGTGTCTGTGTTCGAAACATCATTTAAGGAGAGTGTGAGATGAGTTTTTCTTTTGCGTAAAGTAATATTTTTCTCTGGCTCCATGTTTTTGTATTTTCTATTCACTGAATATTTTTATTTTCTACCAAAAAAGTTAATTTTCTTATTCTGGTATCAAAATTTTTTTTGTAGCAACACTTTTCTATTTTTTTATAATGGCAACACTGGCCAGTATGTCAATTTTATTTCCGCTCCTTGACACTAGATGGCGCTGTTTGGCATGAAGTATTTGTTATTTGTAGTAGCAACCCTAATGTTAATGTCAATTTTTATACGTCAATGTCAATATTTGTTTCGCTACTCGCTACTAGGGGCGCCACTTATGGTACAAAGTTCACTTTTTAAAACAAAACATTATACTTAACCGTTTTATATACATTTACTAGTAATTAATTCACCACTTATTATGTTTTTAAATGTTCTACTGATGAGAGTACATTTGTATAGGTCCAATACACTTGCTTTTGTCTGTGATTAGCACTTTTGAAGCACAATAACGTTCAAAAGTCCAAATATTAAACACAATGTTTTTATTGCATGTCTTGGTATATAGAAGTCACCAAAACTTTTTATATATAGATACTTCTATAAAGATTCGCTACAATACACATCACTTGTACTATTGTTTACTATTTATTTCGGGTTTCAAATACGCGGGCGATGTTTACTTAATGCTGGGGTCTCGGTATGTAAAGATGATCACCCATCCACAGACCAACCGCAGCAAGCGTAGCTTAACCTGATCGATCGACCTGTGCGGCTGTTATTATTTAGAAGATACCTATTCACTCTTACTTTAAATTTTATTTTAGGTAGTTGTTGAATTCAAATCACATAATATTTTCAAGTTTCAACATTAAGCGAGTTTTGAATAATATGTTAAACTTACTTGATGTTTCTCAACTGAGATATTTGTTCCACTTGTTCTTGTTTAGTTCCACTTATAGTTGGACATTATTCCTGGTGAAACTATGTCAATAAGTCCTGTGCTCCAAACGGGACGCCATAATTGTCCAATCTAATCCAAGCACAGCTTGTCAAAGTACTTACTCACAATTCTGTGATTTTTCAGTTGACCACTCTGCAGTAGGCTAATAGTATTCAGCCCCATGTACCCTGGAATTATTGAATAAATTGGATTGTAATCTAATATCCCTTATTGCTCTTGTTATACTTGTTAATGTGGAACTACTTCCATTTAGGAAATCAAATGTTTGTTTTTAATTTGCCCTGATGTTAGCTCTACGGTTTTTATTAGATAGTGGGATTTTTATGTAGATTTTTGCTAATTCCGGTAATTTTATACTAAATAGGGAGAAATATAACCTAACAATTGTGAATAGATTCATTAGGTACTTAAGTACCTAGGTACTTACTGTAACATATTATGTTTGCCTCGTAGACGAAATCTGTGGAAACTTTAGTTCCTAGCTTCTGGTGCAGTGATGTTATACTTGAGACACTTTTTTAGAAGTTCCGCGTGTGGCGTTTCATTTGAACGATTACTACACAGGCCACGGAATTCTATCTATCTCGTAAATGTGTCTAGGCACATCTTACAAAACGAATATTTCACTATAATACTGTATTTAACAAGAACTCGGCAAAATTAGTGTTTTTTGCATCCGCTATACCGAATTTGTTTTTGTTTGGATTTTTTGACATAAGATTAGACATCTCATATGGAATTGTCGCCAGACTAAAATTAAGAAATGCTTCTAAAATAGTAGTAGTCTTTTTATGTAAAATTAAACGAAATTTCCAGACGTACAAAGAACATGAAATTGATTCGTAAAATAAGTGATGCTTTATTTATGAACGTGGTAATCTACTACTGCATAGATCAAAGATAACAATTAAAAATCTACCAATATTTTATATTGGTTAAGTAAAACTGACTAGGTACCGTCAGCTGCCCTGATTTTGCCAAGCGTCCTGTGTTTGCCTAAAATTTTCAATTTACTAGCTTGGCAATCGAAACATTTGTCAGTTTTTAGAATTATTATTTGGCAGCACTAAATAGGTGACGTTATGTTGGTAACATACATAATTTTTGACAGGTGTGTGTCAAACTAGAGAGCGCCAAGACTGATATTTTTAGTTTCGAAAAAACTTTGAATTTAAGAATATTTGTTTTAAAAATAACTATGTCTATTTTTGTTTTTTAAATTTTTATATTTACTTTTATTTTGATATTCGGCAATATAATTACCTAAGTGATCCTGTGATTGATTGTGAAGTTAAATATGTATGTGCAATATGCGATAATCACTCATTAGTTGCTGCACGAGTTTATAACTAAGTTGTGATGTTGAATTTATTGCTAAATGGAAGCTTAATATAGGGTTAATGAAAAGTTAATCTTATGTTATAATGTCAATTAATTATTTACCTAAGTAATTCATTGTTAGCTACCTATCTACCTACCAAATGACTTAGTTCTAGCTGACTCTACGATCGTACGGTTTTCTCTTTCTCTACACTCATTCTCTTCAGGCGTATACGGTATTATTAGTCTTTGGTGTATTCCGTATTCCGATAATTGTTTCCGAACTAGTTCATTGTCGAACTCTCCACCGTTATCACTAAGGAATTCTTTGATTGTGTGGCCTGCTACTCTAGCTACTGCCAGCATTTGCATCAGTTTTTCAGGTACCTACTTCAGATTTTGTCTTCATGAAGTAGACGTAGCGAAAACGAGTTCATCTTGAAAAAGGATGAAATACCGGAACTTCGAGAATGAAAACGGGAAAGGACCGCAAACATCCGAATGTATGCGTTCTCCAGCCATTTTAGTTTTTTCCCTACTACTAAACTTCTGTCTGTGAGTTTTTCCGAAAATACATCCTTCGCACAATATGCCATTATCCTTTGTTTTTATATTCAACTCTCGTTCTATAAGATCTTTCACATGCCTTTTATCCTGGTGGCCCATGTGTTCATGGTAAAGCTGCAAGGCATCTACCACATTAATCGATGCGCTTATTATAGGTCGCATGCATTAACTTTAACATTACCTACTGTCTGGAAATAATCATAAACCCTAACATCCGAACGTAGATCAGAAACGGAGACGCTAGTGCTGCTCCAGGTAACTGTCATAGGGCCTATATGTCTTAATAATAGACTGAAGATGCTTGGTCGTTTCTGTAGGTATAAGGTACCTACAGAAACGACAAAACGTCTTCAGTCTGAGGCCTTATTTTGTACCTACCTATTAATGCCATCATGATTTCCTTTTTGGTTGTATAAAAATCTCCGTCATTGTCTGACTCCATCTCTTTCTCGCACTCGAAAAATGAGGATATTATTTTGTTAATTCATATTAGGTACGGTCAACCTTGCGAGCCAAGTCAAGATACTTTATTTGTTTATCTTTCTCGACTTTCCCGTTATGCGGGAACGTTATGTCAGATCTGTATTAAGTCAGAGATATTTCTGTAACCTCTGTACTCTGTAGGTATGTCAAGCCGTGGACTGTAACTGTGTGATGGTGTGTTTATTTATTGAATGCTGGCAATATGTAAGGAATGGGTTGAAATGAAACTAATAACCACATTGCTGATGACCCTTTATTGAAGAAGGAATAGAATACAGTTATGGAAAAAACCAACGCTATGTCGATCTCCACATTATACATTGTGTATCGAAACAAACTACAGAAAATATTGCTGTTGGCACAGTTTGAAGACCATGACGTGGCGTGACGACATAGAGGGTGCCTAGCGATCCTGGCTAGCATCTTGACTGGCTGGAAGGCTGGCAACGTTCGGGTCATTCAGCACAGCTTATCAACTAAGTTTGTTCATATCTGCATTTTGGCCACCATGTAATGATATACGGAGGTGTTGTTCTCTGGTTCCTCCGCATCTGAAGATTGAAAAGGGGTACATGTTAATATTTGGAACTATTCAATAACATTTTGTAGGTTGGTTCTTGCTAGAGGAGATCTAGAGGTGGTATTATTTTTTTTCATTTGTAAAATAGTACAGCAGTCTGTAAAGTAGGCCTGGTTCAAGTGACAAGACATGAAGTAGACATGGCTCTTTCAGAATTACAGAAGAATGAAACCGCATACGTTTAAATAAAATGTTTACCAGAAGGTAGATACCTATTTATAACAGCTAGGTACTCTAACAATTAAAACCCACTCAGACCAATCAATCAATACTCCCGGCGGCGCGCCCCCTCCCTCCCGCGCTGCATAATCCTCCCCCGCATGGCGCAACACTCCCCCACCGCGCCGTCATTTTAAATCACAGTTAATTATAATTTACATGAAATTCGACAGCAGATCTCCTAATGCTATTTATCCATACTTGCACTGAGGCCACTAACACGTTTCTTGAGAGTGTCGAATACAAAGACACCACACACAACGACTCCACAATAGATTGCTTGAGATGATTTTCCTCCTATATCGAATGAAGACAGAACGAAGGATACCATGTGGCGTCATACAAAAATAGAGCACAGCCTCGACACTAGGAGCCACTATAATGCTGCTGCCCATCCTCTGGTGAATCACTCACTTTTTAGGACACCTACGGGAAGAGTCAGTGGAGTTATTCTGTGTCCGGCACCGCACGGTTCAAACATATCAAGATCAATTCTATCACCAATGCAATTCTTACGTTAGTTCATCTGTGGATAACATTACAGTGAAACGAAGTTGGCTAGGAAATACATTGTTACTGTAAAATTCTATAAGACGGAAAACTGATTTTACTTTTGTATGCTTAAATGTTAGTGAAACACACACTTTTATTTAGCCTATATAAGCCAACAATCCATGTCCATGTTCTGGAGAGCTACACTTCTTCGTTCAAATTTTTTTGTATTTTATTTGTAAAGTTTCAGCTTATTAGGGGTCAATTCTACTGACTTACTTAAATCCTTTTAGTGTTTGGCACCTGCAAATTTAAAATGGATTCATTAGTGAAACATGCTGTATCAGCTATATATTCTATGATACCTTTACTTGAGAATGTATTATTAAGTACAGCGTATGGGTGTCCTAATCTGGTTAATATACAGGCACCTCCCCTATTTACGTCTCTTGAAAAACTTGCCGCCAAGCGAAATTTGGGTAAATTAATTGTAGTCTCTTGTTCTGGTGTCATAAAATGTTCAGTTATACATATTACATCGATGGGTATATTCTTTAGTTCCAATTCTTCTAAATGTACTGTGAGAATGTCAGCTTTGGTTAGCAGACCAGCAATGTTCTGGTGTAAAATGTGTACCTATATTATTATAGAAGAAAAAACTGTGAGTTTTGCTTATTTTCGTTAGAATCTACGTAAGGAAATAACCTTAAGTCAATTTTGATCCTCTCCATAATATTTTTAAATATGAAACTTATTCCAGATTTATTAAGTTTCCCTGATCTATCTGAAAACATATCAAATCTAAATTCTAGGTCATTATTTGAGTCAAAAAAGTATGCGTATTTATGATATTCTAGGTCCATGTAAAGTAGGTTAGTAAATAAATCAACTTTATAGTTATATATAGGGGATGCCCGTACGTACGTAGGTGTGCATATTATGATATTTGTGTGGGTCATTTGTCTCAAGCTTTCATTAATTACTTTCACGAGTTCAATATAGTTATTGTCAGTTTTAATATCTGAATCGCCTAATAAAATTATACAATAGTCATTTATAGTGAATTCTTCCAATTTTGTTTTAATATTAGTTAACAGATGTCTTATTTTTGAGTTAGGCATTAAATAGCTACAATACTTAAAGTCATAAGAAAAATAATATTCAATCGCTTGTAATATGCCTCTATGTGTACTATTACTCAATACGCACAGTTTTCTTTGCTTGGTATCATCGTGAACTCTTGGCCTCGTAGTGTTCTTCTTTTTCGGTGTCAAGTTATTTGTTTGGTTTAAGTTTTTATTTAGATTCGGTTTAGGTTGACTAGTTCGGGTGGTGTTTGAATTGTTGACAGAAGTACGAGTATCTTTACTCAGTACTTTCACGTCGTCAGTCTCGAAGGGTTGAGCGGAGGCATCGAGGGTTTGTTGCTCAGTGGAGTTAAGACAGGAGTCCAATGCTTGATTTTCAGAGCCCTGCTTTGTAGGAGGTCCGCCGTCGATAATTTCCTGGTCATTATTACTTGTGTTTAGTTTAGAAAGTGTATGAGATTGAGTTTGTGTAGAGCAGCGTCCTTTTCGTTTATTAGTACGCGATGATAATGGAGTCATGCATCGGCTATCTGATAGAGCAAGATTTTTATAAGCTTGAGTTGTTTGCAAGCTTTTGTTCAAATCACCTTTTAAGCGATAGTTTTCCAAGTTTAAATTCTCAATTTTTTTATGAGCAATATCTAATTCTCTACTTAGACTGTCTATCTTTTCTCTTAGGTCATAAATAGTTTGGCTATCATTTAATGACGTGTTCGGTAAACTTGTCATAGTAGCATCGAATAGATTTGTGTCTGTGTTCGAAACATCATTTAAGGAGAGTGTGAGATGAGTTTTTCTTTTGCGTAAAGTAATATTTTTCTCTGGCTCCATGTTTTTGTATTTTCTATTCACTGAATATTTTTATTTTCTACCAAAAAAGTTAATTTTCTTATTCTGGTACCACAATTTTTTTTGTAGCAACACTTTTCTATTTTTTTATAATGGCAACACTGGCCAGTATGTCAATTTTATTTCCGCTCCTTGACACTAGATGGCGCTGTTTGGCATGAAGTATTTGTTATTTGTAGTAGCAACCCTAATGTTAATGTCAATTTTTATACGTCAATGTCAATATTTGTTTCGCTACTCGCTACTAGGGGCGCCACTTATGGTACAAAGTTCACTTTTTAAAACAAAACATTATACTTAACCGTTTTATATACATTTACTAGTAATTAATTCACCACTTATTATGTTTTTAAATGTTCTACTGATGAGAGTACATTTGTATAGGTCCAATACACTTGCTTTTGTCTGTGATTAGCACTTTTGAAGCACAATAACGTTCAAAAGTCCAAATATTAAACACAATGTTTTTATTGCATGTCTTGGTATATAGAAGTCACCAAAACTTTTTATATATAGATACTTCTATAAAGATTCGCTACAATACACATCACTTGTACTATTGTTTACTATTTATTTCGGGTTTCAAATACGCGGGCGATGTTTACTTAATGCTGGGGTCTCGGTATGTAAAGATGATCACCCATCCACAGACCAACCGCAGCAAGCGTAGCTTAACCTGATCGATCGACCTGTGCGGCTGTTATTATTTAGAAGATACCTATTCACTCTTACTTTAAATTTTATTTTAGGTAGTTGTTGAATTCAAATCACATAATATTTTCAAGTTTCAACATTAAGCGAGTTTTGAATAATATGTTAAACGTACTTGATGTTTCTCAACTGAGATATTTGTTCCACTTGTTCTTGTTTAGTTCCACTTATAGTTGGACATTATTCCTGGTGAAACTATGTCAATAAGTCCTGTGCTCCAAACGGGACGCCATAATTGTCCAATCTAATCCAAGCACAGCTTGTCAAAGTACTTACTCACAATTCTGTGATTTTTCAGTTGACCACTCTGCAGTAGGCTAATAGTATTCAGCCCCATGTACCCTGGAATTATTGAATAAATTGGATTGTAATCTAATATCCCTTATTGCTCTTGTTATACTTGTTAATGTGGAACTACGTCCATTTAGGAAATCAAATGTTTGTTTTTAATTTGCCCTGATGTTAGCTCTACGGTTTTTATTAGATAGTGGGATTTTTATGTAGATTTTTGCTAATTCCGGTAATTTTATACTAAATAGGGAGAAATATAACCTAACAATTGTGAATAGATTCATTAGGTACTTAAGTACCTAGGTACTTACTGTAACATATTATGTTTGCCTCGTAGACGAAATCTGTGGAAACTTTAGTTCCTAGCTTCTGGTGCAGTGATGTTATACTTGAGACACTTTTTTAGAAGTTCCGCGTGTGGCGTTTCATTTGAACGATTACTACACAGGCCACGGAATTCTATCTATCTCGTAAATGTGTCTAGGCACATCTTACAAAACGAATATTTCACTATAATACTGTATTTAACAAGAACTCGGCAAAATTAGTGTTTTTTGCATCCGCTATACCGAATTTGTTTTTGTTTGGATTTTTTGACATAAGATTAGACATCTCATATGGAATTGTCGCCAGACTAAAATTAAGAAATGCTTCTAAAATAGTAGTAGTCTTTTTATGTAAAATTAAACGAAATTTCCAGACGTACAAAGAACATGAAATTGATTCGTAAAATAAGTGATGCTTTATTTATGAACGTGGTAATCTACTACTGCATAGATCAAAGATAACAATTAAAAATCTACCAATATTTTATATTGGTTAAGTAAAACTGACTAGGTACCGTCAGCTGCCCTGATTTTGCCAAGCGTCCTGTGTTTGCCTAAAATTTTCAATTTACTAGCTTGGCAATCGAAACATTTGTCAGTTTTTAGAATTATTATTTGGCAGCACTAAATAGGTGACGTTATGTTGGTAACATACATAATTTTTGACAGGTGTGTGTCAAACTAGAGAGCGCCAAGACTGATATTTTTAGTTTCGAAAAAACTTTGAATTTAAGAATATTTGTTTTAAAAATAACTATGTCTATTTTTGTTTTTTAAATTTTTATATTTACTTTTATTTTGATATTCGGCAATATAATTACCTAAGTGATCCTGTGATTGATTGTGAAGTTAAATATGTATGTGCAATATGCGATAATCACTCATTAGTTGCTGCACGAGTTTATAACTAAGTTGTGATGTTGAATTTATTGCTAAATGGAAGCTTAATATAGGGTTAATGAAAAGTTAATCTTATGTTATAATGTCAATTAATTATTTACCTAAGTAATTCATTGTTAGCTACCTATCTACCTACCAAATGACTTAGTTCTAGCTGACTCTACGATCGTACGGTTTTCTATTTCTCTACACTCATTCTCTTTAGGCGTATACGGTATTATTAGTCTTTGGTGTATTCCGTATTCCGATAATTCTTTCCGAACTAGTTCATTGTCGAACTCTCCACCGTTATCACTAAGGAATTCTTTGATTGTGTGGCCTGCTACTCTAGCTACTGCCAGCATTTGCATCAGTTTTTCAGGTACCTACTTCAGATTTTGTCTTCATGAAGTAGACGTAGCGAAAACGAGTTCATCTTGAAAAAGGATGAAATACCGGAACTTCGAGAATGAAAACGGGAAAGGACCGCAAACATCCGAATGTATGCGTTCTCCAGCCATTTTAGCTTTTTCCCTACTACTAAACTTCTGTCTGTGAGTTTTTCCGAAAATACATCCTTCGCACAATATGCCATTATGCTTTGTTTTTATATTCAACTCTCGTTCTATAAGATCTTTCACATGCCTTTTATCCTGGTGGCCCATGTGTTCATGGTAAAGCTGCAAGGCATCTACCACATTAATCGATGCGCTTATTATAGGTCGCATGCATTAACTTTAACATTACCTACTGTCTGGAAATAATCATAAACCCTAACATCCGAACGTAGATCAGAAACGGAGACGCTAGTGCTGCTCCAGGTAACTGTCATAGGGCCTATATGTCTTAATAATAGACTGAAGATGCTTGGTCGTTTCTGTAGGTATAAGGTACCTACAGAAACGACAAAACGTCTTCAGTCTGAGGCCTTATTTTGTACCTACCTATTAATGCCATCATGATTTCCTTTTTGGTTGTATAAAAATCTCCGTCATTGTCTGACTCTATCTCTTTCTCGCACTCGAAAAATGAGGATATTATTTTGTTAATTCATATTAGGTACGGTCAACCTTGCGAGCCAAGTCAAGATACTTTATTTGTTTATCTTTCTCGACTTTCCCGTTATGCGGGAACGTTATGTCAGATCTGTATTAAGTCAGAGATATTTCTGTAACCTCTGTACTCTGTAGGTATGTCAAGCCGTGGACTGTAACTGTGTGATGGTGTGTTTATTTATTGAATGCTGGCAATATGTAAGGAATGGGTTGAAATGAAACTAATAACCACATTGCTGATGACCCTTTATTGAAGAAGGAATAGAATACAGTTATGGAAAAAACCAACGCTATGTCGATCTCCACATTATACATTGTGTATCGAAACAAACTACAGAAAATATTGCTGTTGGCACAGTTTGAAGACCATGACGTGGCGTGACGACATAGAGGGTGCCTAGCGATCCTGGCTAGCATCTTGACTGGCTGGAAGGCTGGCAACGTTCGGGTCATTCAGCACAGCTTATCAACTAAGTTTGTTCATATCTGCATTTTGGCCACCATGTAATGATATACGGAGGTGTTGTTCTCTGGTTCCTCCGCATCTGAAGATTGAAAAGGGGTACATGTTAATATTTGGAACTATTCAATAACATTTTGTAGGTTGGTTCTTGCTAGAGGAGATCTAGAGGTGGTATTATTTTTTTTCATTTGTAAAATAGTACAGCAGTCTGTAAAGTAGGCCTGGTTCAAGTGACAAGACATGAAGTAGACATGGCTCTTTCAGAATTACAGAAGAATGAAACCGCATACGTTTAAATAAAATGTTTACCAGAAGGTAGATACCTATTTATAACAGCTAGGTACTCTAACAATTAAAACCCACTCAGACCAATCAATCAATACTCCCGGCGGCGCGCCCCCTCCCTCCCGCGCTGCATAATCCTCCCCCGCATGGCGCAACACTCCCCCACCGCGCCGTCATTTTAAATCACAGTTAATTATAATTTACATGAAATTCGACAGCAGATCTCCTAATGCTATTTATCCATACTTGCACTGAGGCCACTAACACGTTTCTTGAGAGTGTCGAATACAAAGACACCACACACAACGACTCCACAATAGATTGCTTGAGATGATTTTCCTCCTATATCGAATGAAGACAGAACGAAGGATACCATGTGGCGTCATACAAAAATAGAGCACAGCCTCGACACTAGGAGCCACTATAATGCTGCTGCCCATCCTCTGGTGAATCACTCACTTTTTAGGACACCTACGGGAAGAGTCAGTGGAGTTATTCTGTGTCCGGCACCGCACGGTTCAAACATATCAAGATCAATTCTATCACCAATGCAATTCTTACGTTAGTTCATCTGTGGATAACATTACAGTGAAACGAAGTTGGCTAGGAAATACATCGTTACTGTAAAATTCTATAAGACGGAAAACTGATTTTACTTTTGTATGCTTAAATGTTAGTGAAACACACACTTTTATTTAGCCTATATAAGCCAACAATCCATGTCCATGTTCTGGAGAGCTACACTTCTTCGTTCAAATTTTTTTGTATTTTATTTGTAAAGTTTCAGCTTATTAGGGGTCAATTCTACTGACTTACTTAAATCCTTTTAGTGTTTGGCACCTGCAAATTTAAAATGGATTCATTAGTGAAACATGCTGTATCAGCTATATATTCTATGATACCTTTACTTGAGAATGTATTATTAAGTACAGCGTATGGGTGTCCTAATCTGGTTAATATACAGGCACCTCCCCTATTTACGTCTCTTGAAAAACTTGCCGCCAAGCGAAATTTGGGTAAATTAATTGTAGTCTCTTGTTCTGGTGTCATAAAATGTTCAGTTATACATATTACATCGATGGGTATATTCTTTAGTTCCAATTCTTCTAAATGTACTGTGAGAATGTCAGCTTTGGTTGGCAGACCAGCAATGTTCTGGTGTAAAATGTGTACCTATATTATTATAGAAGAAAAAACTGTGAGTTTTGCTTATTTTCGTTAGTATCTACGTAAGGAAATAACCTTAAGTCAATTTTGATCCTCTCCATAATATTTTTAAATATGAAACTTATTCCAGATTTATTAAGTTTCCCTGATCTATCTGAAAACATATCAAATCTAAATTCTAGGTCATTATTTGAGTCAAAAAAGTATGCGTATTTATGATATTCTAGGTCCATGTAAAGTAGGTTAGTAAATAAATCAACTTTATAGTTATATATAGGGGATGCCCGTACGTACGTAGGTGTGCATATTATGATATTTGTGTGGGTCATTTGTCTCAAGCTTTCATTAATTACTTTCACGAGTTCAATATAGTTATTGTCAGTTTTAATATCTGAATCGCCTAATAAAATTATACAATAGTCATTTATAGTGAATTCTTCCAATTTTGTTTTAATATTAGTTAACAGATGTCTTATTTTTGAGTTAGGCATTAAATAGCTACAATACTTAAAGTCATAAGAAAAATAATATTCAATCGCTTGTAATATGCCTCTATGTGTACTATTACTCAATACGCACAGTTTTCTTTGCTTGGTATCATCGTGAACTCTTGGCCTCGTAGTGTTCTTCTTTTTCGGTGTCAAGTTATTTGTTTGGTTTAAGTTTTTATTTAGATTCGGTTTAGGTTGACTAGTTCGGGTGGTGTTTGAATTGTTGACAGAAGTACGAGTATCTTTACTCAGTACTTTCACGTCGTCAGTCTCGAAGGGTTGAGCGGAGGCATCGAGGGTTTGTTGCTCAGTGGAGTTAAGACAGCAGTCCAATGCTTGATTTTCAGAGCCCTGCTTTGTAGGAGGTCCGCCGTCGATAATTTCCTGGTCATTATTACTTGTGTTTAGTTTAGAAAGTGTATGAGATTGAGTTTGTGTAGAGCAGCGTCCTTTTCGTTTATTAGTACGCGATGATAATGGAGTCATGCATCGGCTATCTGATAGAGCAAGATTTTTATAAGCTTGAGTTGTTTGCAAGCTTTTGTTCAAATCACCTTTTAAGCGATAGTTTTCCAAGTTTAAATTCTCAATTTCTTTATGAGCAATATCTAATTCTCTACTTAGACTGTCTATCTTTTCTCTTAGGCCATAAATAGTTTGGCTATCATTTAATGACGTGTTCGGTAAACTTGTCATAGTAGCATCGAATAGATTTGTGTCTGTGTTCGAAACATCATTTAAGGAGAGTGTGAGATGAGTTTTTCTTTTGCGTAAAGTAATATTTTTCTCTGGCTCCATGTTTTTGTATTTTCTATTCACTGAATATTTTTATTTTCTACCAAAAAAGTTAATTTTCTTATTCTGGTATCACAATTTTTTTTGTAGCAACACTTTTCTATTTTTTTATAATGGCAACACTGGCCAGTATGTCAATTTTATTTCCGCTCCTTGACACTAGATGGCGCTGTTTGGCATGAAGTATTTGTTATTTGTAGTAGCAACCCTAATGTTAATGTCAATTTTTATACGTCAATGTCAATATTTGTTTCGCTACTCGCTACTAGGGGCGCCACTTATGGTACAAAGTTCACTTTTTAAAACAAAACATTATACTTAACCGTTTTATATACATTTACTAGTAATTAATTCACCACTTATTATGTTTTTAAATGTTCTACTGATGAGAGTACATTTGTATAGGTCCAATACACTTGCTTTTGTCTGTGATTAGCACTTTTGAAGCACAATAACGTTCAAAAGTCCAAATATTAAACACAATGTTTTTATTGCATGTCTTGGTATATAGAAGTCACCAAAAATTTTTATATATAGATACTTCTATAAAGATTCGCTACAATACACATCACTTGTACTATTGTTTACTATTTATTTCGGGTTTCAAATACGCGGGCGATGTTTACTTAATGCTGGGGTCTCGGTATGTAAAGATGATCACCCATCCACAGACCAACCGCAGCAAGCGTAGCTTAACCTGATCGATCGACCTGTGCGGCTGTTATTATTTAGAAGATACCTATTCACTCTTACTTTAAATTTTATTTTAGGTAGTTGTTGAATTCAAATCACATAATATTTTCAAGTTTCAACATTAAGCGAGTTTTGAATAATATGTTAAACTTACTTGATGTTTCTCAACTGAGATATTTGTTCCACTTGTTCTTGTTTAGTTCCACTTATAGTTGGACATTATTCCTGGTGAAACTATGTCAATAAGTCCTGTGCTCCAAACGGGACGCCATAATTGTCCAATCTAATCCAAGCACAGCTTGTCAAAGTACTTACTCACAATTCTGTGATTTTTCAGTTGACCACTCTGCAGTAGGCTAATAGTATTCAGCCCCATGTACCCTGGAATTATTGAATAAATTGGATTGTAATCTAATGTCCCTTATTGCTCTTGTTATACTTGTTAATGTGGAACTACTTCCATTTAGGAAATCAAATGTTTGTTTTTAATTTGCCCTGATGTTAGCTCTACGGTTTTTATTAGATAGTGGGATTTTTATGTAGATTTTTGCTAATTCCGGTAATTTTATACTAAATAGGGAGAAATATAACCTAACAATTGTGAATAGATTCATTAGGTACTTAAGTACCTAGGTACTTACTGTAACATATTATGTTTGCCTCGTAGACGAAATCTGTGGAAACTTTAGTTCCTAGCTTCTGGTGCAGTGATGTTATACTTGAGACACTTTTTTAGAAGTTCCGCGTGTGGCGTTTCATTTGAACGATTACTACACAGGCCACGGAATTCTATCTATCTCGTAAATGTGTCTAGGCACATCTTACAAAACGAATATTTCACTATAATACTGTATTTAACAAGAACTCGGCAAAATTAGTGTTTTTTGCATCCGCTATACCGAATTTGTTTTTGTTTGGATTTTTTGACATAAGATTAGACATCTCATATGGAATTGTCGCCAGACTAAAATTAAGAAATGCTTCTAAAATAGTAGTAGTCTTTTTATGTAAAATTAAACGAAATTTCCAGACGTACAAAGAACATGAAATTGATTCGTAAAATAAGTGATGCTTTATTTATGAACGTGGTAATCTACTACTGCATAGATCAAAGATAACAATTAAAAATCTACCAATATTTTATATTGGTTAAGTAAAACTGACTAGGTACCGTCAGCTGCCCTGATTTTGCCAAGCGTCCTGTGTTTGCCTAAAATTTTCAATTTACTAGCTTGGCAATCGAAACATTTGTCAGTTTTTAGAATTATTATTTGGCAGCACTAAATAGGTGACGTTATGTTGGTAACATACATAATTTTTGACAGGTGTGTGTCAAACTAGAGAGCGCCAAGACTGATATTTTTAGTTTCGAAAAAACTTTGAATTTAAGAATATTTGTTTTAAAAATAACTATGTCTATTTTTGTTTTTTAAATTTTTATATTTACTTTTATTTTGATATTCGGCAATATAATTACCTAAGTGATCCTGTGATTGATTGTGAAGTTAAATATGTATGTGCAATATGCGATAATCACTCATTAGTTGCTGCACGAGTTTATAACTAAGTTGTGATGTTGAATTTATTGCTAAATGGAAGCTTAATATAGGGTTAATGAAAAGTTAATCTTATGTTATAATGTCAATTAATTATTTACCTAAGTAATTCATTGTTAGCTACCTATCTACCTACCAAATGACTTAGTTCTAGCTGACTCTACGATCGTACGGTTTTCTATTTCTCTACACTCATTCTCTTTAGGCGTATACGGTATTATTAGTCTTTGGTGTATTCCGTATTCCGATAATTCTTTCCGAACTAGTTCATTGTCGAACTCTCCACCGTTATCACTAAGGAATTCTTTGATTGTGTGGCCTGCTACTCTAGCTACTGCCAGCATTTGCATCAGTTTTTCAGGTACCTACTTCAGATTTTGTCTTCATGAAGTAGACGTAGCGAAAACGAGTTCATCTTGAAAAAGGATGAAATACCGGAACTTCGAGAATGAAAACGGGAAAGGACCGCAAACATCCGAATGTATGCGTTCTCCAGCCATTTTAGCTTTTTCCCTACTACTAAACTTCTGTCTGTGAGTTTTTCCGAAAATACATCCTTCGCACAATATGCCATTATGCTTTGTTTTTATATTCAACTCTCGTTCTATAAGATCTTTCACATGCCTTTTATCCTGGTGGCCCATGTGTTCATGGTAAAGCTGCAAGGCATCTACCACATTAATCGATGCGCTTATTATAGGTCGCATGCATTAACTTTAACATTACCTACTGTCTGGAAATAATCATAAACCCTAACATCCGAACGTAGATCAGAAACGGAGACGCTAGTGCTGCTCCAGGTAACTGTCATAGGGCCTATATGTCTTAATAATAGACTGAAGATGCTTGGTCGTTTCTGTAGGTATAAGGTACCTACAGAAACGACAAAACGTCTTCAGTCTGAGGCCTTATTTTGTACCTACCTATTAATGCCATCATGATTTCCTTTTTGGTTGTATAAAAATCTCCGTCATTGTCTGACTCTATCTCTTTCTCGCACTCGAAAAATGAGGATATTATTTTGTTAATTCATATTAGGTACGGTCAACCTTGCGAGCCAAGTCAAGATACTTTATTTGTTTATCTTTCTCGACTTTCCCGTTATGCGGGAACGTTATGTCAGATCTGTATTAAGTCAGAGATATTTCTGTAACCTCTGTACTCTGTAGGTATGTCAAGCCGTGGACTGTAACTGTGTGATGGTGTGTTTATTTATTGAATGCTGGCAATATGTAAGGAATGGGTTGAAATGAAACTAATAACCACATTGCTGATGACCCTTTATTGAAGAAGGAATAGAATACAGTTATGGAAAAAACCAACGCTATGTCGATCTCCACATTATACATTGTGTATCGAAACAAACTACAGAAAATATTGCTGTTGGCACAGTTTGAAGACCATGACGTGGCGTGACGACATAGAGGGTGCCTAGCGATCCTGGCTAGCATCTTGACTGGCTGGAAGGCTGGCAACGTTCGGGTCATTCAGCACAGCTTATCAACTAAGTTTGTTCATATCTGCATTTTGGCCACCATGTAATGATATACGGAGGTGTTGTTCTCTGGTTCCTCCGCATCTGAAGATTGAAAAGGGGTACATGTTAATATTTGGAACTATTCAATAACATTTTGTAGGTTGGTTCTTGCTAGAGGAGATCTAGAGGTGGTATTATTTTTTTTCATTTGTAAAATAGTACAGCAGTCTGTAAAGTAGGCCTGGTTCAAGTGACAAGACATGAAGTAGACATGGCTCTTTCAGAATTACAGAAGAATGAAACCGCATACGTTTAAATAAAATGTTTACCAGAAGGTAGATACCTATTTATAACAGCTAGGTACTCTAACAATTAAAACCCACTCAGACCAATCAATCAATACTCCCGGCGGCGCGCCCCCTCCCTCCCGCGCTGCATAATCCTCCCCCGCATGGCGCAACACTCCCCCACCGCGCCGTCATTTTAAATCACAGTTAATTATTATTTACATGAAATTCGACAGCAGATCTCCTAATGCTATTTATCCATACTTGCACTGAGGCCACTAACACGTTTCTTGAGAGTGTCGAATACAAAGACACCACACACAACGACTCCACAATAGATTGCTTGAGATGATTTTCCTCCTCTATCGAATGAAGACAGAACGAAGGATACCATGTGGCGTCATACAAAAATAGAGCACAGCCTCGACACTAGGAGCCACTATAATGCTGCTGCCCATCCTCTGGTGAATCACTCACTTTTTAGGACACCTACGGGAAGAGTCAGTGGAGTTATTCTGTGTCCGGCACCGCACGGTTCAAACATATCAAGATCAATTCTATCACCAATGCAATTCTTACGTTAGTTCATCTGTGGATAACATTACAGTGAAACGAAGTTGGCTAGGAAATACATTGTTACTGTAAAATTCTATAAGACGGAAAACTGATTTTACTTTTGTATGCTTTTTTTTAGTCTCTTTCCAGGCAAGACCAAACAAAGAAGTTGAAGAGCTATTGGGCCATGAAAGATCTAATGAAGGGCGATCTTCCTCTATCCCTCAAGAGTAGACTCATCGACATGTGTATTCTTCCCATCCGCACGTATGGTCATCTTTGGACTCAGTGCTGATTATCAGTCCCCCTTTTTCTATGTTGCGTGCGCCTCGTACTTTTAGCTTCATTTCTCTACGGCATATGATTTTTTGGACCATGTTTTTAGTTTCGTCACAGGTCTTTAAGTTCAGCGATAAATCTCCTCGGAGCTAAATTTATAAGGACGAACAAAGCCTTTGGACCCCTTCTTCACCATATCCGCAAAAGAGCCTGAGAGTGCAGTAGCCGCACCGTGCTTCATACAGGACTCCTGAATCGTCCTGTTCATCTCCATTAGACAATCCGATAAGTCTCGAGCTTCGGTCATGGTTTTAAGGGAGGTATGTATAGTTTTTTGCTTAAGCGACTAGTATTGAACAGCCATTTGCAAAACTCCATGTCCAACTTTTCGGCTTTTGCTTATTTTTAGCTTCTGCTCAGCCTTTAGCGTTTCGTCAGAAGCAATAGCACAGACCTCATTCAGGCACTGCTCAATAGATGCCATCAAGTTCTAAATCTCCGGAGTGGACACTACTTGAACTATCTCATCTTGGTCCTATCTTGGTTCTCGGGGCGGTGTCAGTGCCTGGGTCGGTGTCGGTGGCGGGCTGCGTCGCATCAGCGCACTCGGTACTTATGCCATCTCGGCGGGTACAAATGTATGGTTCCAGCTCATGGATGAGGTCTCGACACACACTTTTATTTAGCCTATATAAGCCAACAATCCATGTCCATGTTCTGGAGAGCTACACTTCTTCGTTCAAGTTTTTTGTATTTTATTTGTAAAGTTTCAGCTTATTAGGGGTCAATTCTACTGACTTACTTAAATCCTTTTAGTGTTTGGCACCTGCAAATTTAAAATGGATTCATTAGTGAAACATTGTGATGGCATAGAGACTCGCTTTTTAAGCACAAAGTTGTGGGTTCAAAATCATATCATCATCATCTGACATCCACTGCTGGACATAGTCCATCTCCAAAGAAGGTGGGATATGCCATAATCGACACTAGGAGCCACTATAATGCTGTTGCCCATCCTCTGGTGAATCACTCACTTTTTAGGACAGCTACGTGAAGAGTCAGTGGAGTTATTCTGTGTCCGGCACCGCACGGTTCAAACATAACAAGATCAATTCTATCACCAATGCAATTCTTACGTTAGTTCATCTGTGGATAACATTACAGTGAAACGAAGTTGGCTAGGAAATACATTGTTACTGTAAAATTCTATAAGACGGAAAACTGATTTTACTTTTGTATGCTTAAATGTTAGTGAAAATCAAAGTGACCTCTGCGCTGCCACCTACGACGCCTGTGGAAGTGGCGAGGTTTTAGACCAACAAGATCTGAAATACAGTTGTGCCAGCGACACAAAGCGGAAGACTACAAACCTGTAGACTATCAGTAGTTGGTTCACATATTATGGTTGGCAGCTGAATAGGTTCTGGAGATTGCATGTCACTGGACCTGAAAATTACAATAAGAAGAATTTTATATTGTTGGAATGTAGGTGAACAAAGATGAATTTTCTAAGATCCGTTTCTCATCTAATTATTATTGATAATTTTATTGCTACCATGTTAAAGTATACTTAATGAAAGTTAAACACAGGTTATGTTATTTGCGATATAAGTTGAAAGCTTCATCCATTGAAGTTCTAATGAAAAACAGTATTATACTTTGTTGAGAACCATCTACGAGACTGGGAGAGAATTTAGAGGTGCATATTTATTTTGTTTGCAATGATATGTATCCCTCCATCTAGCCGGCCCCCAATCAGAATTGAGATGATATCTCATCATCTACCTAGCCTTTTCCCAACTGTTTCTTTGCAGATGCAGCTGAATACCAGTGTTTTACATGGAACAACTGCCTATCTGACCTCCACAACCCAGTTACTGAGTAATACGATACCCTTGGTAAGACTGGTCGTCAGACTTTCAGGCTTCTGACTACCCGTAACAACTGTCAAAGATCCATGAATGACAGCCGGGACCAATGGCTTAACATGCTTTCCGAGGCTGGAGGGGTCTCGGTATGTAAAGATGATCACCCATTCACAGACCAACCGCAGCAAGCGTAGCTTAACCTGATCGATCGACCTGTGCGGCTGTTATTATTTAGAAGATACCTATTCACTCTTACTTTAAATTTTATTTTAGGTAGTTGTTGAATTCAAATCACATAATATTTTCAAGTTTCAACATTAAGCGAGTTTTGAATAATATGTTAAACTTACTTGATGTTTCTCAACTGAGATATTTGTTCCACTTGTTCTTGTTTAGTTCCACTTATAGTTGGACATTATTCCTGGTGAAACTATGTCAATAAGTCCTGTGCTCCAAACGGGACGCCATAATTGTCCAATCTAATCCAAGCACAGCTTGTCAAAGTACTTACTCACAATTCTGTGATTTTTCAGTTGACCACTCTGCAGTAGGCTAATAGTATTCAGCCCCATGTACCCTGGAATTATTGAATAAATTGGATTGTAATCTAATATCTCTTATTGCTCTTTTTATACTTGTTAATGTGGAACTACTTCCATTTAGGAAATCACATGTTTGTTTTTAATTTGCCCTGATGTTAGCTCTACGGTTTTTATTAGATAGTGGGATTTTTATGTAGATTTTAGCTAATTCCGGTAATTTTATACTAAATAGGGAGAAATATAACCTAACAGTTGTGAATAGATTCATTAGGTACTTAAGTACCCAGGTACTTACTGTAACATATGTTTGCCTCGTAGACGAAATCTGTGGAAACTTTAGTTCCTAGCTTCTGGTGCAGTGATGTTATACTTGAGACACTTTTTTAGAAGTTTCGCGTGTGGCGTTTCATTTGAACGATTACTGCACAGGCCACAGAATTCTATCTATCTCGTAAATGTGTCTAGGCAAATCTTACAAAACGAATATTTCAAAGTTGTGGGTTCAAAATCATATCATCATCATCTGACATCCACTGCTGGACATAGTCCATCTCCAAAGAAGGTGGGATATGCCATAATCGACACTAGGAGCCACTATAATGCTGCTGCCCATCCTCTGGTGAATCACTCACTTTTTAGGACACCTACGGGAAGAGTCAGTGGAGTTATTCTGTGTCCGGCACCGCACGGTTCAAACATATCAAGATCAATTCTATCACCAATGCAATTCTTACGTTAGTTCATCTGTGGATAACATTACAGTGAAACGAAGTTGGCTAGGAAATACATTGTTACTGTAAAATTCTATAAGACGGAAAACTGATTTTACTTTTGTATGCTTAAATGTTAGTGAAAATCAAAGTGACCTCTGCGCTGCCACCTACGACGCCTGTGGAAGTGGCGAGGTTTTAGACCAACAAGATCTGAAATACAGTTGTGCCAGCGACACAAAGCGGAAGACTACAAACCTGTAGACTATCAGTAGTTGGTTCACATATTATGGTTGGCAGCTGAATAGGTTCTGGAGATTGCATGTCACTGGACCTGAAAATTACAATAAGAAGAATTTTATATTGTTGTTATGTAGGTGAACAAAGATGAATTTTCTAAGATCCGTTTCTCATCCGTTTCTCACTTATGGTACAAAGTTCACTTTTTAAAACAAAACATTATACTTAACCGTTTTATATACATTTACTAGTAATTAATTCACCACTTATTATGTTTTTAAATGTTCTACTGATGAGAGTACATTTGTATAGGTCCAATACACTTGCTTTTGTCCGTGATTAGCACTTTTGAAGCACAATAACGTTCAAAAGTCCAAATATTAAACACAATGTTTTTATTGCATGTCTTGGTATATACAACGTGTCACGGAAAGGGTATATTCATCCGAAAGGGACGGCTTCTTTGGATGATATCAAACGATATTGGAAGGCTTTCAACTCAAAATAAAATACTCTAAAAATTGATACCAAATTTTCGGTTTCTTAGGTTTCGTAAATTCAAATCATAACAAACGTGTCACCGCACTACGTAGGTCAATGACTTCAACTTTAGTTGCCAATATTACGATAAATCTCTTCCGTAATTCTGCGCGCCTAGTATCGAAGTAGCCTACTGCATTTGTCGGCGCGAACTACATGCAGTCGCCCGTACCGACAAAGGGACGCAATCCCTTTGGCGGCTTTTTCGGCGGTGGCGGCGCGCGCGCAATATTATACCATACCTACTTTACCGTGATGTAAAAATTAATGCGTAATTATTGATTTACAGTTTACTCATTAATATCAAGCCAGAAATTGCACGTAAAAACTGAGATTCAAAATTTACGTAAAAAATCGAAACAAAGTTTAGGTTGGTTAACTAGTTTCACCCCTTATTATTACTTATTACCGAGTGAACAGTAAAGTCTTAAAAAGCTTTGCTTAATTTAGTAAATTGACTTACATTTTTAAAGATGGGGTTCGATGTGGTGACCTTGGTATTGTATGCACAAGGCCGCTCGCTTGTTGATGGACACCTGAAAATTACGTAGCATGTCTGGTGTTATTGTCCGGAAAGCGGCCTCAATCCGCACTTTCATTTGGTCCATTGTATCACATTGCACTGCGTACACTACATTTTTAATGTACCCCCACAAAAAAAAGTCTAACGGGGTTAGGTCTGGGGATCGCGTAGGCCAAGCCACGCTTCTACTACCACGTCCAATCCACCGAGGAAAGCGCGCATCTAAATAATGGCGCACATCTGCCGGTATCAGCTCCTGGGTGCGACGGAAGTGGTATGGGTGCTGACCGTCATTGTAGTCGTACTGAACTGATGCGCGTATCACAGGGATAAAAACGAGCACTAGACACGGAACAGAAGTCGACTGACGAGCAAAACAATAACAATAATGCTAAATAAAACTCCTATTCCCTGCTATCCTGGTACAGGGTAGCTGTAACTATTAGTGTCCACTCCATAGATATAGATTTTTTACATTTCTATGGTCCACTACTATTAAAAAATATTGTTCAATAATTCAAGATTATTTTACATCCTCGTAATAATTTGAACTAAACTCAGTAAATCTAACACACTAGAGCAAACTAATTACGTAATTCAAATTCAAAATTGCAAATTCATTCATTTTTTTTTTGGAATGGGAAAATCATCAATGACTCACTCAGCTCCCGCCCTGGGTGGGGCGGAAGGAAGTGTTAGACTCTTACTGACTAAAAACCATCCTGTTCCTTCAGTTGCCCTTGCATTCCGGGGCCGCGTTATTTCGTTAGAACATTCCCGCAACCCCGGAAATTCCCGCAACTCCGGAAAATCATTCATTTCAATCCATTAAAGATCATTTATTACGGGGCCGCGTTATCTCGTTAGAAGTCTGAATTAGAAGTTGTATTACCAGGGTCCAAGACTTGTTAGTTGAAACTACAAGGACTGCAATTGGTTCACGTACCCTAAGACCCTAACACACACATTATGATGCTTCATTGTGTGTATAACGACGTAATCAGGGTTCTGTGAGCAAACGATTTTCAATTGGGCAATAACAATTCCTGTTACTCATGCGGTCCTAGTACTTTATTAATATCTTTCCACAGTTAGATGCAGTTTTGCGACATTTTTTATTGATTTCATTTGAATTATAATAAAGACTAAACATGCTCAAACCAATAAAACCCATGTACCACTCAAACAGCACCGACAAACCGTGAACTTTCGATAATTCTTTCGGTTAGTCCTACAGACAAAAATTATGCGTGCATGCTATTATTTTTTAATTAAAAAAAACTATTAACTTGTTAATAGTTTTCGTCGCTATTTATTAATAAAAAAAATAACCTTATTTTAAAAATTATGAACGGAACCCATTGTGATTTTATTTTTACTAGGAGAAGAATAAGTTGCGAAGAGGTGAATTGAAATTATGTTTTGGGTTCAGTTGGACATAAATTGTTACTAAATCCTTTTTCTATTCTAAGTTTATTTAAGCAATTGATTCCTGAATGCACGTAAGGATTCGATTTTTATGATCAATTCAATGGTACGAGCTAACGATTTTTCGAAACAACTCCTGGATCGTATGTGTTAAAATTATTATAATAAGGGCTCACAATAGTTGAAATTCATATTTGCCCAAAGTATTGTGCTGACAAGTGACAATCATAAACAACGAATTGGTAGGTTTATCTATTTCAAACAAGATCAATTACATACATATGCAAGCAGGTATCTCAATATTAATTCGTTAAATTTTGATACCAAGACCAATTAATTGTATTGTAGCTAGTTCACAAACATAATCAAAGTTTCGGAAAAGTCAGTAATAATATTTTTTAAACAAAAATAAACATACGGAACCTTTTATTCAGAATTACCAGGAGTAAGAGGTTTATTTTTACTTACAAATAGTTCACTGACACCGATCAGCTGATTTAGTGCTAGTGATGTGCTTATTTCAATTTGAAAAGTTCGGTTTCTGGTATCAATGTATTAAAAAATCTCATAACTTCCGAACATGTAGAGATAGGATTAAAAAACTCTTCCAATATTGTTTGATATCATCCAAAGAAGCCGTTCCTTCCGGATGAATATACCCTTTCTGTGACACATTGTAGAAGTCACCAACAATTTCACTTATGTAGTTCGATACTTCTATTAAGATTCGCTACAATACACATCACTTGTACTATTGTTTACTATTTATTTCGGGTTTTAAATACGCGGGCGATGTTTACTTAATGCTGGGGTCTCGGTATGTAAAGATGATCACCCATCCACAGACCAACCGCAGCAAGCGTAGCTTAACCTGATCGATCGACCTGTGCGGCTGTTATTATTTAGAAGATACCTATTCACTCTTATTTTAAATTTTATTTTAGGTAGTTGTTGAATTCAAATCACATAATATTTTCAAGTTTCAACATTAAGCGAGTTTTGAATAATATGTTAAACTTACTTGATGTTTCTCAACTGAGATATTTGTTCCACTTGTTCTTGTTTAGTTCCACTTATAGTTGGACATTATTCCTGGTGAAACTATGTCAATAAGTCCTGTGCTCCAAACGGGACGCCATAATTGTCCAATCTAATCAAAGCACAGCTTGTCAAAGTACTTACTCACAATTCTGTGATTTTTCAGTTGACCACTCTGCAGTAGGCTAATAGTATTCAGCCCCATGTACCCTGGAATTATTGAATAAATTGGATTGTAATCTAATATCCCTTAATGCTCTTGTTATACTTGTTATTTTTGCTAATTCCGGTAATTTTATACTAAATAGGGAGAAATATAACCTAACAATTGTGAATAGATTCATTAGGTACTTAAGTACCTAGGTACTTACTGTAACATATGTTTGCCTCGTAGACGAAATCTGTGGAAACTTTAGTTCCTAGCTTCTGGTGCAGTGATGTTACACTTGAGACACTTTTTTAGAAGTTCCGCGTGTGGCGTTTCATTTGAACGATTACTGCACAGGCCACGGAATTCTATCTATCTCGTAAATGTGTCTAGGCACATCTTACAAAACGAATATTTCACTATTTAACAAGAACTCGGCAAAATTAGTGTTTTTTGCATCCGATAAACCGAATTTGTTTTTGTTTGGATTTTTTGACATAAGATTAGACATCTCATATGGAATTGTCGCCAGACTAAAATTAAGAAATGCTTCTAAAATAGTTGATTCTTTTTATGTAAAATTAAACAAAATTTCCAGACGTACAAAGAACATGAAATTGATTCGTAAAATAAGTAATGCTTTATTTATGAACGTGGTAATCTACTACTGTATAGATCAAAGATAACAATTAAAAATCTACCAATATTTTATATTGGTTAAGTAAAACTGACTAGGTACCGTCAGCTGCCCTGATTTTGCCAAGCGTCCTGTGTTTGCCTAAGATTTTCAATTTACTAGCTTGGCAATCGAAACATTTGTCAGTTTTTAGAATTATTATTTGGCAACACTAAATAGGTGACGTTATGTTGGTAACATACATAATTTTTGACAGGTGTGTGTCAAACTAGAGAGCGCCAAGACTGATATTTTTAGTTTCGAAAAAACTTTGATTTTAAGAATATTTGTTTTAAAAATAACTATGTCTATTTTTGTTTTTTAAATTTTTATATTTACTTTTATTTTGATATTCGGCAATATAATTACCTAAGTGATCCTGTGATTGATTGTGAAGTTAAATATGTATGTGCAATAAGCGATAATCATTCATTAGTTGCTGCACGATAGTTTATAACTAAGTTGTGGTGTTGAATTTATTGCTAAATGGAAGCTTACTATAGGGTTAATGAAAAGTTAATCTTATGTTATAATGCCAATAAATTCTTACCTAAGTAATTAATTGTTAGCTACTTATCTACCTACCAAATGATGTTTGTTTCGTAAATAGTTTCTGAGTAGCTCGCCGCTAGCACGAGTGAGTGACGTAAACGTAAAGTAATTACGCTCATTTTAAAATAAAAAATACAAGTATTCTATAGCATGTTGGTCTATTTTTTGGAAACATATACAATTTGTATCCCTCAAAGATATAAATAAATTCAAAACATTGAGTAAATATAATATGGGAAACGAGTATTTTCAATTTTGAAATCGAAGTAAGTATTTATTTTAAGTTCACGTCACGCACTCGTGCTAGTGCCTCTGATTGTTCCTAATAATACTTCTCGAAATACTTTAAAAATAAAAACAAAAAAATATTTCGTTTCATTTTCTTATGACACAACCCTACCCATTCTTTGTCAATGTATGAAGATTGTATAAAATGGTGTCCAGACATTGCCTAAGTAATTTTACCTACTAAAATACTCCCAAAATCTGTCATTCAAAATTGGATTGTATTCTCTGTGCATTAAACTACATTTCACACTGTGCCAGCATAAAAATCGAATTGTTTATTTTGGGTTAAACGTAATAGGCAATGAGACATTACTTTGCCTAATTTTAAAAATACCTCAAAAACTATAATTACCTACGAAAATGTACTAAAACAAATTAAAATTACAGAATTCTTGAGTTTTTTGCAAGATTAAATGTGTATACAACATGGAAATCGGGCATATTTTAATTTTTATTTCACGTTAAAGGCCAAAAATATCAAAATCCGGGCAAACTCAGGACAGTTGACGGTACTTTTATCGCATATAGGTACTCCGTTCACTTGGTTAACCGTTTTTTTATTTATTATTTATTTGTTATTATATTTTATTTATTAACTTTTGAACACAGTTCACGCCAGTCCCATCATAAACTAATCTTAAGTTACGTAACAAAAACTACTACTAAACAAAAACAGTGCTTAAATAGTAATAGTAACTAATGAATAAATCATTTTAGCCTCACGGGACATAGGCTGGGCCAGAAAATGATTAAATATGCCTAAGTCTAACCTATTTATTTTTAATTCTCTAATAATTCTATTTCTCTCAGATTCATTCCAGACACACTCCACCAAAAGTTGCTGCACATCTTCTCTTTTATCGCAAACCTCGCAATTAGGCGAACTAAGTTTTTGCAATAGATACCTACGCAAAAGCTCTCAGCAGCATGTGTCCGGAACGAACCCGATGAGCAGTTATTACAGTACCACGTACCACGGCCAATCAAACCATGGGATACGAGGAGGCTCTTTTTGTATAATTTTGTACCAAATTCCTTTTAGTTTAGATTGTTCATTAATCTTTCCATTTATCATAGCAATAGTTCTTAAATTTTCGTAATATTTCTGAATTAATAGGAAAAATATACATTTCAAAACTCGAAATTGCCGCCATTTTCGCTAATCTATCTGCCTCCTCATTTCCCCTCAAGCCAATATGCGACGGGATCCACTGCCATACTATGTTGATGTTATCTAAAAGAAGTGAGTAGGTATATTTTTCTCATCACATCATAGGCAATCAATACACCTCTGTGTCCAGAGGCGCATCGTGCCAGATGCTGAAGAGCACTTTTGCTGTCGGTAAATATTACTACATTTGTAGTGTTAGATAACGTTTTAACGTAGGACAACGCTTCTGAAATTGCTTATATTTCTGCCGTCATAATAGATACCGGGGAAACAACTTTAAAACACTCACTTCCTTTAGTAGATGGATCATAGTAGGCTGCTCCTATCTCGGTGCTTTTTGATCCATCTGTATACAATTTATACCATTGGCCATATTTTTCATTTAACTCTGATAAAGTATCATTTCTTATCAAATTAATTTTATAACACCCTTTAGCTTTTAAAACTCTTTTTAAATCAGTTCTAATAACATTATTACTTGGAATAAAACTACACCAAATATTTAACTTATACATGTCTAAAGGGCAAGTCGAATATAATTTTCCTCTTTAATTTAAAGGTAGTCATAAAGGATTTTTTTATTTATATCTATTTGTTGAAAGTGCACAAGTTTATACAGTAACGTACCAGTGATGTCATTGGCCCAGGATTTAACTTTAGAACAGAACTTAATTGCTAAATACATCCGCCGAATATATAATGGAGGTAAACTGCGAAAACTGATACAAGTACGGTATTATAATGTCTGTAAGAAGTCATAAATAAGATAATTAAATAAGATTAGGCAGTTTATATATTTATTTTATTACGCACTTTAAAGTTAACTTTTACGCAATTAGATTTAAAATAAGTAAATAATTTAATGTCTTTGCTTTTACGTAATCTGGAATATAGTACGTTCTAAGACAGCGGTCAAAAAACGATTTTCTTCACGATTATCTTCATCTTCATTGACATCATCATTTCCAACCATCTGCTCCAGATCATCATTGTCAACATCGTTTTCTCCCCTTGGTTCAATTGGTTCTTCATGAGTCGATACAGCATCATCGAAATTGTCTTCTTCGGTAACAGGTGTATGAGTATCCGATTGACTATTTATTTTGTTATCGATCGTTACGACTTTATTATTGATCGTAGCGGGTGTCACTACTTCGTCAGACTCCCTTCGTACCTGAAAAGGAATTTCCACTGCTGTGATTTTCTCATCTTGCTCTTGGAATTTCGTTTCCAATGGCTTTTCATCAAAAATTATATCTCTCGACCTGACTATGTAATTGGATTCCTTGTTCCATAGTCTATAACCGTCATCATTATCGTATCCAACCAGTACGCATCTCGTAGCTTTCTTATGCAATTTTTTTCTTTTTTGTTTAGGAACATGTCCATAGCAAACCGAGCCAATAATTCTCAGGTGCTTTATCCGTGGTTTATTCCTAAACCAAAGCTCGAACGGAGTCTTGTGTTCCACGGAAGCTGGTCCCGTTCTGTTTAAAACATAAACAACCAACCAACCAACTCCGCCCACAATTGTTGAGGCAACTCTTCATGTGCATGCATCATAGTTCTAGCTGACTCTACGATCGTACGGTTTTCTCTTTCGCTACACTCATTCTCTTCAGGCGCATACGGCATTATTAGTCTTTGGTGTATTCCGTATTCCGATAGTTCTTTCCGAACTAGTTCATTGTCGAACTCTCCACCGTTATCACTAAGGAATTCTTTGATTGTGTGGCCTGCTACTCTAGCTACTGCCAGCATTTGCTTCAGTTTTTCAGGCACTTCAGATTTTGTCTTCATGAAGTAGACGTAGCGAAAACGACTGTGTTCATCTTTAAAAAGGATGAAATACAGGAACTTCGAGAATGAAAACGGGAAAGGACCGCAAACATCCGAATGTATGCGTTCTCCAGGTATTTTATTTTTTTCCCTACTACCAAACTTCTGTCTGTGAGTTTTTCCGAAAATACATCCTTCGCACAATATTCCATTATCCTTTGTCTTTATATTCAACTCTCGTTCTATAAGATTTCACATGTCTTTTATCCTGGTGGCCCATGTGTTCATGGTAAAGCTGCAAGGCATCTACCACATTAATCGATGCGCTTATTATAGGTCGCATGCATTAACTTTAACATTACCTACTGTCTGGAAATAATCATAAACCCTAACATCCGAACGTAGATCAGAAACGGAGACGCTGGGGCTGCTCCAGGTAACTAATAGACTAAAGATGCTTGGTCGTTTCTGTAGGTATAAGGTACCTACAAAAACGACAAAACGTCGTCAGTCTCAGGCCTTATTTTGTACCTACCTATTAATGCCATCATGATTTCCTTTTTGGTTATTTATAAATCTCCGTCATTGTCTGACTCTTTCTCGCACTCGAAAAATGAGGATCTTATTTTGGTAATTCATATTAGGTACGGTCAACCTTGCGAGCCAAGTCAAGATACTTTATTTGTTTATCTTTCTCGACTTTCCCGTTATGCGGGAACGTTATGTCAGATCTGTATTAAGTCAGAGATATTTCTGTAACCTCTGTACTCTGTAGGAATGTCTAGTCGTGGAATGTAACTGTGTGATGGTGTGTTTGTTTATTGAATGCTGGCAATATGTCGCTGCTTAAATTCAAAAGGGCCACAAGTCGAAAAAATTACAAATACTTTTTAAAGCAAAAATCGTATTAATTCCGCCTATATTTTTATATTCGAAAAAGACACCCAGTATTTTCGCAATAAAAATGAGGGTAATCGCACAACAGCCCTTTTAGCATTTTGACACTTGGTGGCTAACTTCAGACCAAAGCCGCCATCTTCCCAGTTGCTACCCTGCAGTCAGCGCGAGCGCACGCTTGTTATGTGAAAAAGGGCCACATTCCGAAAAAGACCTTAACTTGGATCGAAAGTTATAGTGAAAAGTGCCACATTTCAAAATACGACAGTATTGATTTAAAAATACATGTAAGTATAACATTATCTCATAAGGAAAAGTGCCGTATTTTGTGATATGTCCATTTTGAGTTAAAATAAAATGTGTTTTATTATTATTGTATTGAAGATAAGTGCAGTATTTGGAATGCTTCTGTTTTGCATATAAAATTATGGTGATTGTGCTAGTATTTATTTATACAAATGTACAATGTTTAAATTTAAAACTTAACACAATAATTAAAACCTAAACAAGGTTGTAATTATTGTGTTAAGTTTTAAATGAAATATTGATGCAAGGTCAAATATCAAGGTCAATTATAAAACTTTTTATTAAATCTTTAATTTAAGTTTTCTCAATTAATAATAAGTTATAGACTGATTTCAGTAGAGTAATAATTTGAAATGTTAGTTATAAGTTTTTTAAGAGAAGTTACTGTGATGATTTAGTTAATAATAGGGGTTAAAGTATGAAATTGCCGTTTTATTTTACAATAAAACACGAGGTACTTCGAATTGACATAGAACCTTCATGGTTTGAGATTTTGAGTGAAATTTTTTTCACGTGGTACCTATGAAGTTCTTCTTTTGAAAAATGTGCAACATTCGATTATCGACTTTCAGTTGTTTTTATTATTCAGCTTAGATAAGAAAGATGGATACTTCGAAAATTCGAGTTATTTTTGAATACGAGTTCCGCGCGGAACGAACGCGGCAGAAACAGCTCGCAATATCAATGTTGCGTTTGGAGAGGGGACTGCTAATGAACGCACCGTGCGATTATGGTTAAAACGCTTTTGTGATGGAAACTTTGATTTGAAGAACGAACCACGTGGAAGACCGCCCACACAGGTGAATAACAATGAATTGAAAGAGATGGTGGAAGCCGATCCGAGCCAAACTACCCAGGAATTAGCGGCATGGTTTAAACTTACGTTACCAACAATATTGACTCATTTGCGTCAAATCAATAAAATAAAAAAATATGAGAAATGGGTGCCTCATGATTTGACTGATCTGCAGAAAGAAATGCGTGTTGAAACTTGTGTTGCCTTGTTGAATCGATACAGAAATGAAGGAATATTGGATCGAATTGTGACATCTGATGAAAAGTGGATTCTTCACGATAACCGTAAGCGAAAAATGCAATGGCTGGCCCCAGGTCAAACGCCGCAACAGTGTCCTAAAACAAAGCTTACCAATAAAAAGGTAATGGTAACTGTTTGGTGGTCTCAGCATGGTGTTATTCACTATAGCTTTCTCCGATCTGGTCAAGCAATAACGGCAGATGTCTACTGTGCCGAACTCCGAACAATGATAACAAAACTAGCAGTGAAACAGCCCCGACTCATGAATCGATCTTCACCATTATTGCTCCATGATAACGCGAGACCTCACACAGCACGAGAAACCGTTTTAACTCTACGGGAACTGAAATTAGAAACCATTCGACACCCTCCGTATTCGCCAGACCTTGCTCCAACGGACTACCATTTTTTTCGTGATTTGGACAATTTTCTACGTGATAAAAAGTTTTCTTCTCAGGAGGCAGTACAAAATGCTTTACACAGTTTGTCGAATCTAGATCTCGAGAGTTCTATCGCAAAGGCATAAATGACCTTCCTATTAGATGGCAGCAATGTATAGATAATAATGGTAATTATTTTGATTAGATAAACATGTTAAATTAAAAAAAAAACGAAATTAAATTTTTCAGTACAAATCGGCAATTTCATACTTTAACCCCTAATATTAATCATAATATTATATCTCATTGTAAGTCAAAGATTTACGTCGCCTTTTAATTTGTGATTTATTTTAAGAGAAGATTTAATTTAGATACGAAAATAAACATTCTAATAATTTGTTAACATGGTGTGCTAGAGATTTATAACCAATTTGTGTTTTGTTAACTTACATAAGTAATATTTTTTCTTTAGAAGCTGATTTAATTTTAAGTTTTGTTTTTGTATGTGACATGGTTAGGTGTCGATATTGCATAATCCACTTAAAATGCTGGATATCTTGAGATTAGCTCTAAAAGTACATTAAAAACTGTACATTTTTTATTTGCTTTGTATGTTTTTATGGTTGATTTTTTGTAATTTTATTGCAAGGTATTGCTACCATTTAGTTATAAACAAAACCTAGCATAAATGAACAAAAAACATTATACGAAAAGACACAATAAAACTTATTTTCTGTTTGAGTTGTGGCCTTTTATTTATAAAATTCATAAACATTATATATGTTTTGTATAATCAAAAGGGACTTATATGATGTTTTTATTAACTGGGTAAAACTTATAGAAAATATCAAATTACAGACAAATAGAGGCTTAAAATATACTTCCGATGATATATAACACATAGATATACAACGTACATTAATAAAAATAATAAACAAAAACCGATATCAAAACTTTGACGGGCTCTCCTGTAAAAAAGTGACTTTTCGACTTGTGGCCCTTTTGAATTTAAGCAGCGATGTAAGGAATGGGTTAAAATGAAACTAATAACCACATTGCTGATGACCCTTTATTGAAGAAGGAATAGAATACAGTTATAGAAAAAACCAACGCTATGTCGATCTCCACATTATACATTGTGTATCGAAACAAACTACAGAAAATATTGCTGTTAGCACAGCTTGAAGACCATGACGTGGCGTGACGACATAGAGGGTGCCTCGCGATCCTGGCTAGCATCTTGACCGGCTGGAAGGCTGGCAACGTTCGGGTCATTCAGCACAGCTTATCAACTAGGTTTGTTCATATCTGCATTTTGGCCACCATGTAATGATATACGGGGGTGTTCTTCTCTGGTTCCTCCGCAGCTGAAAATTGAAAAGGGGTACATGTTAATATTTGGAACTATTCAATAACATTTTGTAGGTTGGTTCTTGCTAGAGGAGATCTAGAGGTGGTATTATTTTTTTTCACTTGTAAAATAGTACAGCAGTCTGTAAAGTAGGCCTGGTACAAGTGACAAGACATGAAGTAGACATGGCTCTTTCAGAATTACAGAAGAATGAAACCGCATACATTTAAATAAAATGTTTACCAGAAGGTAGATACCTATTTATAACAGCTAGGTACTCTAACAATTAGAACCCACTCAGACCAATCAATCAATACTCCCGGCGTCGCGCCCCCTTCCTCCTGCGCTGCATACTCCTCCCCCGCATGGCGCAACACTCCCCCCCCACGCCGTCATATCATATTTACATGAAATTCGTCAGCAGATCTCCTAATGCTATTTATCCATACTTGCACTGAGGCCATAATTCCTCTTATATCGAATGAAGACAGAACGAAGGATACCATGTGGCGTCATACAAAAATAGAGCACGGCCTAAACTAATATAATGTAAAAAAAAGACAGAAACTCAAGTGAAAAGAAACTAACGTCGTTAAATAATGTAAAACTAACCTTCTTCTCCAGCTTCCTCGTCCATCTTAGCTCCCTTGGTGTGCCCTCTGCTCGGATGTGTCACGTCTCTCCTCTGAGAAGTCTCCCGTCTGTATGGCGCAGTGCCGGGGCGCGGTTCTGCGACACAGCCTGCGGTTCCAAATCAATGCAGATTGTCACAGTGCGCAAGTGCAATTCAGGAGGCTGAATAGCGATTATACGGCTCTAAATTCGGTCAAGAAGATCTCAGCACGGCAAGCCTCTAGTGCTCGGACTTCAAATGAACATGTCAAAGACCAAATTAATTGATATAATAAATAATTGACATTGATATGAATAATTGATTATTATTATTATCTCCTTATTATTATTATTATTGACAGCGTGCATTACAGGATCATCGTGGCGGGTGGGGAGATTGAATATTATGTCGATGAGTATCTATAACGTGGCCAAATAGTCTCTTTCCAGGCAAGACAAAACAAAGAAGTTGAAGAGCTATTGGGCCATGAAAGATCTAATGAAGGGCGATCTTCCTCTATCCCTCAAGAGACGACTCATCGACATGTGTATTCTTCCCATCCTCACGCATGGTTCTCAAAACATGGTCTTTGTCAATTCAGGAGAGGTCCACCCTCGAGGTTTGCCAGAGAAATATGGTACGGAGAATTCTGGGTATTAAACTTGTGGACCGGGTTAAGAATACAACAATCCGTTCCATCACTAAAATAACTGATGACACTTGGAAAGCTGCCACGCTTAAATGGAATTGGGCTGGACACCTCTGCCGCATGTCAGACGATCAATGGGCCAAACATACGATCCAGTGGGTCCCGCTTAGTGGCAAACGACATCGCGGCAGGCCCAGACGGAGATTGCGGGATGAGCTGGACTCCTTTTATAAAGATTGGTCCTTGGCAGTTCTGGACAGAGAGAGGTGGAAAGAGAGTTTAGGGAGGCCTTTGCCCAGCAGTGGGATATTAACGGCTAATAAAAAAAAAATCGGGCAAGCTTGCTCTGATGCTCAGAAAACGGTGTCGGCGGTGGCTCAGTGGTAACGGCCGCCTTAGGAGTTGTAGGTTGTTGGTTCGCATACTTTGCATCCAGGTAGGTACTTTACTCTGTTTAATTTATTTGCGCCCTGCTCTTAAACGGTGCTTTAAAATTCGCTGGCGTGTGAAAACAACCAACCCCCACTGTGCCCGCGTGGAAAATTACAGCCCGGTCGCGGCCCTTTGTCACAGTGTGTGATGTGTCCCTACACATCACACAGGATTTCTCTCTCACACATCACGCAGGGGCGTGTGTGTGCGGTGGGGTTTATGCTCTGACGCTGATGTATGCTGTGATGGCCCGGAAACTCGATTTTCAAAGGACGAGAAGTGATTTTTTCAAAATCTGGCAAATACAAGTAGTCTATTAGTATCTGCTTTACCTAACTTAGATACCACTGAACGTATACAGGGTTACAGGTTAAGTCGACCTAGATCCTTTAAGAGGTTTCAATTTTCATCATTCCGAGCTGATTTCCCCAAACCTAACCCATATTGAGATATTGGATTTTGATTATTTTTTAAATAAAATAAAGATTTTTTGTATAATTGTCCTTTTTTTCGGATTTTGTGCCTGTAATTTATAATTTTTTTGCTATTTTTGTGTAGTAGATTAGTTTGTTTATTACTCTCAACACAAAAAAAAACAGGTAACTGAACCAACTGGGTAGTAGTCGACGATTGAAAGTTTAAAAAATAAACTTCATATAAACATTTTTTTTCTTTTAAGAATATTTAAATAAAAGTCTATGACAATTATGCTGCAGATATACTAAATACAATCTACGTTTCAGTAGCTATCCAACAAGGTATAACAAGCTAGGGTATTATCACAATTTTTAGAAAAAACTTTCATAAAATGGTCCCAGGTAGTAGCAAAAATTACGGTACTATTGTCCTTCGATGGAGCTGTGGTGCGTGCAAGCGGGACGATTTATGTAGGTGTCTGTAAATAATCTACCTCGCTCGATAGATTATTTTCGGCCATTTTGTTTTTATTTTGTTTGGTTTTAGTCTGCTTACGCGATGCGCCCGTAGTAGTAATACTTAGTGCTCTTGGATTCTTACTCGACTTGGCATGTGTTTCTGGACTCTTTTCCCTTCGATTTGTGAGTGTGCTTGTTAACTGGACTTTGATACGTGCTTTGGATTTGGAACTGTTGATGATGACGACCTTCACGAATGAGGAATATGCGGATATTTTAATTTGTTACGGGTACTGCAACTGTGTATCCGCGCGAGCTCGGGATGAATACATTGCACGTTATCCCGGGCGCCGTGTACCGGATGTCAGTGTCTTTGACGGAGTTTACCGGCGACTAAGAGAGACTGGCTGTGTTTAGAGGCGATGATCAGACCTAGGCTGACCACGTGTCAATGATGACGATGAAGAGCAAGACAATGAAACAGTGCAACGGTTTAGATCGGATCCAACTACTTCCACTAATATTGTTGGCAGAGAACTTGGACTATCGCAGTTGAAAGTGTGGTTTACAGTAAATACTGCAGGCCTTTATCCCTACCATTACACGCCGGTACATGTTATCGAAGAAGGAGATCCTGTGAGGAGGTTAGATTTCTGCAGATTCATGCTCAACGTAGATTTAGAAAACCCAGCATTCTCAAGACACATCTTGTGGACAGATGAGTCAAAATTTTATAAAGACAGCATCACCAATTACCACAACGCTCATTTTTGGGGTCCGAAAGAAGACAGAAATCCCAATAAGAAGCGACCAAACGAAAAAAAAAAAAAGAAAAGATGGGTCAGTTTGAATGTCTGGATGGGAATAATCTCAAACCATTTGATTGGGCCATATTTTCTGCCTGACAATTTAAATGGGGAACATTATGAAAACTTTTTAAGAACCGATTTACCTGAATTACTAGAACTTTTACCCCTCAATTTAATCCGAGATATCAACATGACGATTGCCCTGCACACTACCGAAGAAGTGTCAGAGAGAGGCTAGACACTAATTACCCCAACAAATGGATTGGAAGATGTGGACCGATACCGTGGCCAGCCCGAAGTCCCGACCTGACCCCCATGGATTTTTATTTATGGGGTCATATGAAAAGTTTAGTTTATAATGAACCTCATCCGATCGCATCTGTTGATGTCTCAAGACAAAAAATTATCGATGCGGCAAACGAAATTAACTGGTGTGGTTAAAAGTGGACTAAGGCACAGAATGAGAATATGTGTGCGGAACAGAGGCGGACAAGTGGAACATGTATTGTAAAAAAAATAATAAATGTTGTTAAAGCTATTTAGTTTGTTTTATTTCGTTTGCTGACCCAAGTGATAACTTTGTCCTTAAGTACAGTTATTTTTTACTACTCCCTGATAGCATTACATCACAGTTTTTTTCTGAATATCATGATGATACCCTAGCTTGTTATACATTGTTGGATAGCTAAAGAAATGTAGATTTTTTTAGTACATCTGCAGCATAACTGTCATAGCCTATTTTTGAAATATTCTTAAAAGAAAAAAAAAGTTTTTACAAATTTGTTTATTTTTTAAACTTTCAATCGTCGACTACTACCCAGTTGGTTCAGTTACCTGTTTTTTTGTGTTGAGAGTAATAAACAAACTAATCTACTATACAAAAATAGCAAAAACATTATAAATTTGAGGCACAAAATCCGAAAAAAGGACAATTATAATAAAAATCTGCATTTTATTTAAAAAAATATTCAAAATCCAATATCTAAATATGGGTTAGGTTTGGGGTGGGGTTTTTCATAGTCAAGTCAGCTAGGAATGATGAAAACTAAAACCTCATAAAGGAACTAGGTCGACTTAACCTGTAACCCTGTCTGTATACCTACGCTTAAGGAATTGTCACCTACACCCTAAAGAAATCTAATTAATCTAACATATCTATACTGGTACCACCGTAATTAAAGCAGAAGTTTGGGTATAGTAGGTATACTTAGATACATAATATTAGTGGTTAAAGTATGAAATTGCCGATATGTACTGAAAAATGGAAATTCGTTTTTTTTTAAATTTGACATATTTATTTAATCAAAATAATTACCATTATTATCTATACATTGCTGCCATCTAATAGGAAGGTCATTTATGCCTTTGCGATAGAACTCTCGTGATCTAGATTCGACAAACTGTGTGAAAGCATTTTGTACTGCCTCCTGAGAAAAAAACTTTTTATCACGTAGAAAATTGTCGAAATCAAAAAAAAAAAATGGTAGTCCGTTGGAGCAAGGTCTGGCGAATACGGAGGGTGACGAATGGTTTCTCGTACTGTATGAGGTCTCGCGTTATCATGGAGCAATAATGGTGAAGATTCATGAGTCGGGGCTGTTTCACTGCTAGTTTCGCTATCATTGTTCGGTGCGTTCATTAGTCCCCTCTCCAAACGCAACATTGATATTGCGAGCTGTTTCTGCGGCGTTAGTTCCGCGAACTCGTATTAAAAAATAATTCGAATTTTCGAAGTATCCATCTTTCTTGTCTAAGCTGAATAAAAAAAACCACTGAAAGTCGATAATCGAATGTTGCACATTTTTTAAAAGAAGAACTTCATAGGTACCATGTGAAAAAAGTTTCACTCAAAAATCTCAAACCATGAATGTTCTATGTCAATTCGAAGTACCTATTACAATAAAGCGGCAATTTCATACTTTAACCCCTATTATAAATAAAATTTTCGGTTGAGCGGCAACTGGTTAGCCGGCAATTTTTTGTCACCGTGCGCGCATTGCATTGCAACCAATAGAGGACGAAAGTTGCATTAAAAAAAAAAACCTCGTTGACAAAACTGTCTCCCATTTTTTTTTTTTTTTTTGGGTGGGAAATCCTCAAATGACCTCTCCCGCTCTGGGCTGAGCGGAAGGGCGTGTCAGACCACCTCCTTCTGCGAAGCAGTCATGCTAGCGAAGGAGGTGGCGGGATGGGCGAGGGAGAGATCCTCACGCCTCAGCCGCCGAGGGAGACGCTCCGGGCGTCGGGAGCCGCGTGACGACTCCCGGCCACCGTAGGCGCGGGCCTGCGGGCGGAGAGCAATGGGTAGCTCTCCGTCCGATCAGGACCAGGCCCGTGCCGGACGGCGCGTATGTGTTCCACGCGCGCCTCAAAGAGATGTCAGCGTAGTTGACGGGGCCCGATAGGGCCGAAGCCTGCCGGGGTAGCGGGATCGTCCGAAAAGGTTACCGCTGCCCTGGTACATAAAGGGCTAAGGAAGGAACACGGGTGGGTTTTAGTCAGTAAGAGTCTGACACTCCCTTCTGCTCCACCCAGAGCGGGAGGGGTCATGTGTCAGACTTTTACTGACTAAAACCCACCCGTGTTCCTTCAGTTGCCTGTGCCAGGGGCGCGGTATCTCTTTCGAAGAACCCGCAGCCCCGGCGGCATCGGCCCTGGCGGACCCCGTCAGTTCGTGCTGACATCTCTTTGAGGCGCGTGTGGAACACAACGCGCCGTCGACCCGGGCCTGATCCTTACCGGGCGGCGAGCTGCCCGCAAGCCCGCGCCTACCATGGCCGGGAGTCGGCTGTTGACTCTCGTCCAGGGAAAACTGTCTCCCAGCTGTTGCATCCTCCCAGCTATTGCATCACACATGCGCGCACTTTCATATAAACCCGTAGACTTGATGTGAGAGGCAAATTAGTTGCGGAGTCCAAAGTTGCTGCGACGAATCTAAATTCGTCGTGAGAGAGTGTTATGCAATCCGCGTAGTACCTTCACACTATGCTCGGTGTTTCGTCTCAGAGTAGTCGGTTAGGAAACTCCGTCTTAGTTTAGGTTAAATCATAATCAGCCTTTAATGTACCCACTGCTGGAACACAGGCCTCCTCTCAGTAAGAGGGAGTGGGCCGTAATTTACCACGCGGGCCCAGTGCGGGTTGGTAGATGTCAGATATCTTCGAACTTCTGGTTCTAGGACATGCCGGTTGCCTCACGATGTTTTCCTTCACCGTTTTCAGAGCAGTGGTAATGAAACAATTTACACAAAGTAAAGTCAGGAAAGTGCGGCGTCTGGGTTCGAACCTATGACAGGAGTGGATATTGGCACATGAAAAGAGTGGCCTATGCTCAGCAGTGGGTGAGCTGTGGGTGATAGTGAAAGTGCCTGTCTGGGTTTGAATTGAAACAACGACCTCCGACACGTATGTCGGGCCGTTACCAATGGGCCACCACAGCTTATTTATTAAATAAATATAGTTTTAAAATATTATTATTTCTTTTGATTTGTTAAAGTGTTTTTTATAATTTACAGAAATTAAATAAGTATTATTTATTATTTACGATGCAGACCATGCTCCATTGAAATGGTTAATGAGTGCCATGTTAGTCATGTTGTCAGCTTAACACTAGGGATTGGCAGCGTTCTCGCTAAACAAAGCTCGGCCGTATTTTACCCCGTGTGTTTTTCACTCGCGAAAGATCTTTACACTATCCAACTATTTGCCACACGATGTTTTTACAACCCAAATAATTATGTTTTTATCGATTAAGTAATACATACATAAAGTCACGCTTTCTCTTCAAGGGGGTAGGCAGAAAATACAGAACGCCACCTGCTATACGAGTACGATACTTACATACTATACGAGTACGATACTTACATACTATACGAGTACGATACTTACATACTATACGAGTACGATACTTACGTACTCAGTTTGCTTCGATTTCCCTGAAGATAACAACACAACGATCGGGAATCCATTTTTCAGTTGTAAGAAATATGGAAATATAGGTGCGTCCAGTTCATTTATGTAGCAAAGAGTCGTAATTTGCATCTCACTACATTAGCCGATCCTAACGTTTGCCTAGACGGAGTCGTATCGCATGGTTAAAGGGCTTTTGAAAACTCTTTATTTTTTCAAATTTTAGCTGCGTGCTGCATGATTTTTTTCCTTTTGGCTGTCAGATCAGATCCTATAAGTAGAATATTCTCCCCCCCATCCTATCCTCGATACTATAGATATAGAATCTGTCAATATGTTGTTACATCTCAATAATTGATCTCAATGATACCAATAATTGCCAATTTATTTTATGTGGCTTGCCTTATAGTTTGGTCAAGTTATTTTATACCGGCTGAAAATCATAACAATAATAGTTTGTCCTTAGTGCGTAAGAGATCTGAGCGTCAGCTGCTCCAGTAGTAGGAGAATCAATGTTTAAGGCATAGCATATGTAGTAGTTGCAGTTGTTGTAGTTGTAGTTGTTGTGTGTGTTGTGTTGTGTGTGTTGTGTTGTTGTGTTGTTGTTGTTGTTGTTGTGTTGTTGTTGTTGTGTTGTAGTTGGTAATTGCTGCCGCAAATTGTTTCATTGTCTATCTCCAAAAATTATAAAGGAAGGCTAGGTTCTTCTGGCCTTCTAAAGCTACCTTCTCGACGTGTTTATTGACCGTCACCCATCCGTCGCCGACTGTCGATTCTCGAGAGTGGTTCCGTCTCGCCCGGAGACTTGATGAGTTCCAGCCGCCAGAACAAGCCGGTTTTCGAAAAGGTTTCGAAGGTAAGGGCAAGTTGTACAGAGATCGAAAAGTGCAATCAGCCGCTGTGTATGGCATTTGTGTATACGAGAAAGCCTTCCACTTCATCGATATTTGGGCAGCTTGGTGTCGATGTCATACATATTAGATTCGTGCAGAAGCAACAATCCTACCTATGATCCTACTAATATTATAAACGCGAAAGTTTGTGAGGATTGATGTTTGTTACTCTTTCAAGAAAAAAGTACTGAACGGATTTAGATAAAATTTAGCGCACAGATAAGTAGTTTATAACCAGGATCAATTATAGGAGACTTTTTAACCCGATATTCACACGGGATTTAAACTTATGCGGGTGAAACCGCGGGGCGCAGCTAGTAATTATATAAATGGGACAAGCAAAAAATAAAACTGATAGAATTAATTCAAACAAACAACAAATAAATGGAATCAGTGCATATTTGTAAAAGTAATGTCAGAACACAAATACGGCAGGATCAAGCAGGATACAGGCGAATTAATAAAAACACTCTTTTGGAAATTGGTTAAAAAATGTAAGTCTTTTTTTTACATTTTACATTGAGCAATGAGGATATGATAAAAATTGATAGTGATTACTCAGTATTACTGTACTTTACAAATAGGACGTTCTGCTAATAGGACATATGGCTCGTAGGTCGATTTGTTATAGTATCCTTTTGATTATAAATAGATCGCTTTGCTATTGGACTATTAGGGACCATTTTCGTTTAGGACTTTTTAATACGGAGGGAAAAAATACTATGCATACTTACATACTTAATTGTTTAGAACCCAGTTCTTCTAACTACAGTTGCGCCACTTCTTCTTCCCAGTTAAAGCACTAAGAACTGGTGAAAGGCGAGCGTTTTGAGGGCTGTCTTATGTAATTTTGACGTTCAAAAAGTGCTGATACTCAGCCTAATTAGAAAAAATGACATTTGGTTTTGATTTTGATTCAGGTGTATGTTTGTGTCTGTGTATTTGTGTAGGTAAGGGGTAGGACGACACAAAAATAAACAAATAATTTATTTTTAATTTCATTTATCAAGGTACCAGTACCTACAGTTGTACCGCAATTATACGATACCAATATCTACATTGATTGAACAATAAATGTTAGCCATGTAAGATTACAATTTATATTTTTTTGTTTACAATAATATGCATTTGATTAACTAGACATCTATTGATTATATCCACAAGAACACGTCCAAAATATAATCGCGTAATGAGTTCCTATACATATGTATAGGATGTAATGAAACACTTTTGTGTGCACATAATCATTAAACATCCAAAAACACCATCTAAGTACCTATATGAATTTTAAATCTATTTCATTTTAATGGCACAAAATAATTTAGAACATTTGATACATACAAGATAAAAAAGAACGAAATATAATTACATGGTATGTCATATGTGAGTAGTTACTACTACAACATACAAACGTAAATTGGAAATAATTAAGTAAAATATATTATATATACAATAGCGTATTATTTACATGTTACATGGCAAACGAAGGAGTTTGGTCTTATTTGAAACAATAAATCTAAAGTAATAAGAATTTGCATTTTAGTTGAAAGTTGAGCTTAATTTGTGCTAATGGGGTGTGCCCCTGTCTTTTAAATATTTGTTTTATAATTATGTAATAGTTATGTACATTATAAACAGCTGCAGGCATAGAGTGGGAAGTAATGCAAGAAGCGGCCATTCTTCACCAGGGGTGCCAGTACAAGAAAAACGCCGAGAATGTAAAAAGAGTGGGTTGGCATCCCCAGCTTACGTTCACTACAATGGCAAGATCACATGAAATAACTTACGGTATGGAATAGTTTTGTACACAACATACATTCTTTCTAACATAGATTAAATATTTATTTTAAAATGTCTTTTTTCATAGTAAGTATTTTAAATTATGTCCTAAATATTTATGTAAGAATATGATTATTCAACTACTGTTATATTTTGATGTTTATCTTTATATGTTTACTGCCTATCATTTACTACATACTTGTCTTAGGGAATGTGAGAGAAATTATAAATGCTGGTAGGAAAATCACTTTGATAATGAACTATAAAAGATTGAGAGAATTGCGAAAGAGTAAAGTTACTACTAGACATCAATGGCAAATGTTTATTCGCAGTGTCCACAATGCATGCGAATCTTACTCTACACCTACCTTTCACTGGTTGCAAATTATTTAAAAAAATTATAACTAATTATCACAGGTATAACGTTAAAATAAACACGCTTTTAACATAAGCGCTCGAAAACCTAAAACATAGCCGTCCTTATCGTAAATTAATAAATAACTTATATTTTTGTTAAGTGCATCAGACGTGCACGTCATATAATAATATACAAATTAAAAATAACAGTACCTTTACATTTTAAGTAAAAAATTAACAAACTGTATTTTTATAACTACAATAAAATTCATATCAGAAATTGTATCAACGATCTAACACTAGCCATCGAATCAATGGCACGGGTCGTGCGCGCGGCACTATTAAGTAAAAATAGACAATTACAAGAGGAGATCAGTGGGTTTGTTGGCGTGTGCGTTTACACAGTGGTCTCGTTGCGGCGGAGCGGCTGCAGCTCGCGCTGCAGGTCGTTGTAGTACTCATGATCCGACATGGATTCCTCCTCCACCGAGCGCTGCGGCAGATACTTACTAGTGCTCGGCCGCGGCGTCGACTCGCTGCCGCTGCCCTCGCTCATGCACAACGACTCCATCGGGACCGGCTCCGTGGGAATGCCCAACGTCTGCGGCAGCACGTTCTCCTCCGACATCAAGTACTCAGGATTGTCTACGCACCGTTTGCCCACAAAACCGCTAAAACGTAAATCCTTCATACCCTCCTGATTCTCGCCACCTTCACCTATCAAATCCATGTAGGTAGAAGCATTTTGCGTATGCTGAGGCGAAGGCATCAGGTAGTCGTCCTCGTCCAGCGGCAGGTTCAGTTTTAGGTTTCCGACCTGCGCTTCTTTGATTTTCGACATATTATCGAAATTAGTTTCACAGACTTCTTGTCGGCCTTTCATCGGATCGCTGCAGTACCGTGAGCTTGAACTATCGGATGCGCATACGCCGTTGTTGTAGTAGTGTCGTAACTCGGTGGCGTCTCCGCAAGGGTTGGCTTGATTGTATCTAAGGAGCTCGTGATCCCACGTTTCAGGCTTACTTGCCCCATCGGGAGTTCCGCACTCGTTGTTGGGGACACCGGATGGCCACGAAGCCGAAGGTGGTTTCATCGCATTCTGGTGTATTTCGATGACAGAGATCGTGGTGTTTGCGCTCGGCCCAGATCTGAACTTGGGCTGCAAATATTCATCGGCTTCAACCAGGGACTCCGGACCTTCCATCGCCGATGATAGGTTTCGAATCATTTCTTTCTCATCCTGGAATGTAAATAAGGATTTGTTAGTTTCAAGTGTTTAAGAAAAAAAAGTACACCCACATTTACTCGCTATAAGTTATACGTGAAATTTGGCAACTTAATTAGTTGCCAATGACCTCGAAACCGCAATGGTTTACTTATTATCTGGATGTGCCAGAATAATAATATAATTAAATATCGATTGCAAAATCTGTTGTTGTCTTTTTTGTATTAGTCCAAATGGTAGACGTTCGGAAGTGATTATATTGAAAGATAAATTAATATTAAGAAAGTGTGTCTAATGTATTTACCTGCGTGGAGTAGGACGGCAGTCGCATGAACTTGTCACCTGGTATCACCAGGTACCTCCCTGGGTCTCTGGCCATTTCAGCGAATGTATCGGCAAGCTGCTTAAAAGTAGGTCTACTATCAGCGTCCAGCATCCAACATGACACCATTATACAATAAATATCTAATGTGCAAATACTAGGCTGTGGTAGTTTGAGCCCGTTTTCTATTAGCTCGGGGACATTTCGAGCAGAAATCGACTCGTAGGGCCGCGCACCATAGCTCAACAGTTCCCAGATCGTAACACCGAACGCCCAGACGTCACTTTTGTGAGTGAAAATTCTGTGTTGGATGCACTCCAGGGCAAGCCATTTTATAGGCATCTTTCCGCCAGCAGCTTTGTATTCATCAGTATTGACTTCTAATAATTTGGCTAATCCAAAATCTGTTATTTTAACACAGTTTGGCGTTTGCACAAGTACATTTCGCGCTGCCAAGTCTCTGTGCACGAGACGCTTTTCTTCTAGGTAAGACATACCACGAGCTATCTGTGTACACCAATTCAAAAAGGCCTTTGAGCCAATTTTTTCCTTGTGTGTTCTGACGTAATCGAGTAGACATCCTAGGGGCATCAGTTGTGTGATGAGCATCATTTGGTTGGTCATGCAGACAGCTAATAATTGAAGCAAGTTAGGGTGCTCAACACTGGCCATGATATAAGCTTCTTCTAAAAATTCCTTACTAGTGCTAGCGCCAGTTCCATCCTTCAGCACTTTGATAGCGACTGGTATCTTAACATTTTCACCTTCTGGTACCCATACACCTTTGTACACTTTACCAAATGCGCCAAAACCAAGCATTCCTCCTCTCCGTAACTCTACTTCCTTTACAATTCTTAATTTGGCTAAGTTCGGCTTAACGTTGGTGGGACGAAGAGGCTCATTGTCTTCACAGCCAGTCAGAACCATTGTCATTTTAACAGCTTCCTTGTTCGCCTTTGCCTTCTGTCGACACGTATAACCTATAATACCAAGAATTACCAGCAATAGGAATGCAAGTACAAGTATGATAACCAGTACGGTTGGTATTTTTGCAGCTACCATGTTTGGGTTGCCGTTCGTATGTGTTGAACAATAGGGTTCGTCGATTTTATTTTGTAACTGCTCATCAAAATAAATTTTGTGGGGCATATGAGCAGGACAAGTATCTGTGCAGTTAAAAAGCGACTGGTTTTCGGGTTCATCAGGTGTTAAAAATATTTTTAAATTTTTGCATTTCACGCAGTTTATTGAAGATGCACCCACACAACCTTTACATTCAGGATGGCAAGGCGTGCAAGACTTGTTAATTTCATCGGTGTAGTCATCTGAAGGACATTCGTCCTCGCATTGGTCTCCTCTCTTGTAGCCGTTACACATTAGACAGACCTGTGTGTGTATACCAAAGCCAACACACTTCTTGCATCTGGGATGACATTTTCGGCAAACCACTTTTACTTTTCCTTCAAGTGGTTTCACGTTGCCAACCCATTCATTATAATACCCATCAGGACATGGTTCATTTTCACTTAGGCAACTTTCAACAGTTGCTTCGATGCTGATAATAGCTTTCTTACAGGAATTGCAGGCGCCTTCACCAACCGTGTTATTTGGTCCTGTGCAGCCGCCGTTAAAGCAGTTCCTATGGCATGGCTGGCATGTAGCATTATCCGATGTGTATCTTGAATCAGGACATTTACTGACGCAGTATGGGCCGTCCCGCACGTGTCGACAGCTTGTGCAGTTGGCACGGGTGGGTCCAGTGCATCCGTCCTTGCACTCCGTATGACATTCCTTGCAGCTCTTTGGGCCATCTTTGTATAACCTGAAACGAGCGTAAAATTTTACGTCAATAGAGTTTTTTTAAACATCGTTGTTTGCTACATGAATATACAAGCAACTGACGTATTTAAGAGACAATGAGGCTTTTGCTCGGACGTCGAAACTGTCTGCGCTACCCACACATACTTCACCTTTGTTATGTTAATAAGGCTGCCAAAATTGACAAAGGCCGCCGTGAAACGTGATATGTGCATTTCTCTGACTGAATCAACAGAACCGATGGGAAAAGATCACTTGATTGCTTGAACAAAATCAATCTCATCAGGCTCATCATCTACAGTCCCTCTTACATATTCCAAAGGTTCCAAGGTTTCAAGATTCAAGGTCTCAAAGGTTACAGTGCAAGACACAATATTAAGAGTTTAATCAAATTAAATAGACACTTGTGTCGGTTATAAAAAATAATACTTCGATATCGTAAAAAAATGGCAAAACAATCGCTGTGCAGCACTTGGCATAAATAATAAAACATAATTATTTTGGCATATTATTGTCACATTGCGTTGATACCCACCCAGGCAAAACACTGCAATTCTGGAGGCATATTTCATCAAATTGGTAATTTTTACAGGAGAGACATTGATCAGGTCCTGGGCCCCAACAGCCATCCGCGGAGCATTGAGGATCACACACCAAACCTGCTGTGTCTGTTGAAAATGTATTAGTTAGGAACAAAGCGGTACAAACAGAGGACGTCACACCATAAGAAGATGATGCTCTTGGGGTGATCATCATCGCGCAGTTGTCTGAGGCAGTTGCTGTTAATGGGTTAGTTTGAGTGTATGTGGACAATAGAGAGGAAATAAAAAATTCGCTTTCTAAAAATATAAAATTAATACTGAATCGCATAGGCAAAATTACAATACTTAACTAAACCTAACTTTAAAATGAGGATCCTCAAGACAAAAACTAACTCGCCAAGCTACTCACCACAAGTTTTGGGATCTCCATTGTTTTGTATTATTTGCTTGTGATCTTTCGACTTCACGAGTTTATTCCAAGCAATTTTGTCGGCGAAACATAGAAACTTATTTTCCATGATGGCTATAGCACCGGAGTTAACTCGTTTCAAAGATTTCAATCCCAGAGACTTGAGAGACGTCTTGACTATGTAAAGGGAAGCGAAGAGGTTCTCGACGACTTGGCGTCCTCCTATCACTTCCAAGTTACGGAAGTAAAAGAGGCTGGTGAAGTTCGGGTGGTGAGCCTGTACGTTCAGATAGCCGGTCACCTCGCGCACCGTGCTGAATACCTCCAGCTTGTGAGGTTCCATCTTCGCGTAACGCTCACCGAACGAATAATCAGGGTTTACGTGTTGAAATCCAGTGAACGTCATTTCTAAAATCTCAATCGAACCGTCAATGATAGTACAATCTTTGAAACTGTCGATATTTCCAGAGTGAATGGGTTTTTCCGCATGGCATGTCTTTGGGCATGTAACATTGCACGGGATGCACTCTCCGTTGACGGCAGTCTTGTTGGGGGGACAGCTTCTCACGCATGCTCCATTATCCTTCAATAGATGCTCAGGGCAGTTGCGGACGCACGTCGCACCGTAAGCATATTTTCCATTTGGATTTGGCTCCCAAGAATAAGTGGTGGGGTTGTAAATTTGCATCGGCGGGCATTCTTGAGAGCATGTGCCTTCGTCATAAAAGTTCCTACAGGCGAGGCATTGACTGGGCAGAGGCCCTGTGCAGCCGCCGGCGCAGAACGCGTTACAGCAGTCCCGAGGGTTCCGCCCAAAGCAACGTCCTTGTGCACACTGTGGACTGCAAATTGTTTTGGAAAATTTCTGGCAGTTCCCGGGGCCCTCACCCCAGCACCCTGCTTCACAACTACTATCACAGCGCGGACAGTCTCGCTCTGCGGCAGCAAAATCATACACATAAACATAGGAAGCGTTGACCCCGGTGATGATCTCGTCCCAGTTGATTGTTTTGACGTGGCAAAGGTTGTAGTTGTTGTAGATACCGACGCTGCCCCGGAGGACGTCGCGCAGCGCCGGCAGCTCGAGGGTAAACGCAGATGACATGGTGACCATAAGTGCAAACTCTTCTTCTCTGACGTTCAGCTTGAACAGTGTCCGACCGCGAATAATTTGTAGCTGTGGCAACACAATATGTCGTACATTCACATGCGATATTAGCACGTAACCGGTCACCTCTCTTATGTACTTGAGAAAGGACAAGTCCATAGTTTCGTTCTGCAGCCATGTCAGCTCGAGGTTGCCGTCGACGTAGGTGCAATTTGTGAATCGATCGCGAAGATTCCGGTAATGGGTGTCGCGATTCGATGGCACCGACATCCGTCCATTTGTTCCGATGCATACTGTAAAAAAAGAAAATAATGTTTTAAACATACGAGCTACACAAGTGTTACTTAATAGGGCGTTTGTCTATTCATGTATTAATAATAAAAACAATGTATTTGTATTGGGTCGACGTTCGACAAGTTAGGAACTGAGCTCGCCTAACGAAGAGGCGTTGCCGCGTGGGCGGACTCTAAAGCAAGTTTCTTCTACTACGTTACAAGTTAAACCGCTATTTGTCATTAATCGATGGAAATAGTTTACAATGCCGTTTCGCCTCAGCGAACGGAACCAGCGTTAGGAACTAAACCGCGTATGTAAAGCGAATTGAGCGATATTGTAAAATTTGTGTCGTTCACCATGTTTACCGTTGCACAGCTTAGTTTTACACTAAAAACAATACTCGGTTGTTTATTATGTACTTTTTGTGTATGTACAGAGTAAATGTTAATGTAAAATTCGGTTTTAAAATAAATTAACAATTTGAAATACAGCAAACTTTGTTCTTGCTTGAGCTTCAAACAAAGGAGTCACACTTTACCATAAGCAGTATTAAATGTATACGATCGTTAAGAAATAGTTTAGCAACACGGAATATGGCTCTTGATTTCCCAAAGATCAAATGTCCACGTAGGTATACTGCTTGCATAACTTTACCTAAAACCACAAAACCTGTGAGGCAAGTTAGACAATTGTTCAGTTTTGAGCCTCAATCCTTGTAGCGTAAGTTCAAAATTGTTTGCAGGTTCTGTGGAGGCTGTAGCTTGTCACCAAAGAATAGTCATTGTCATAGAATTGTATAGACATATGAAGGTATTCAAGAGGCAAGGTAAATTTTACCTGCTCGTCTGTATAATAGTCAGTTTTTTTACCCACCGTGTACACAAGAGTATAATGTTACTGTCATTCGATATATTTTTGGCATTTGAACGTTTCGGAGCGGAATGTGAGAGAACGGAGGCTTTTAAGACATTTAATTTTACTACCTGTTCAAGTGTTCCGTCTTGGTTATAATTTGATGAGTTTTAACTTCAGATAGATACTTAGTTTGTATTGGTTGCATAAGCGAATGGTAGCTCGGTAAGTAGATGTAGGTAGGTACTATGATTTATCGACTACGCCCACATGCAACCTTTGCCGCAAGACGTTTTGTTCTGTGCATCGAAATCTCCAAATAATAAAAATGAGCGGGCAGAATTTTGTTGATTAGCACAGAATTTAAAAACAAGCCAAAATATATTTTATTTTAGGTACCATACAATTTAGCTTTATTTATTTATTTATCCTCACACTGGAACGCCATACGGCAATTACACCAATGGAGCAAAAAATCACTTTATATTACGTATGACAATAAATAAGAAGAAATTAAGAGATTCTCGTTTATAAATAATTCTCGAACTTGATGTAGGCGCCATGAATTTATATAGCAGTATATATTTCCAATGACTTGATTACTATTTCTAAGTATATCAAACACGTTTTTACATAATTACACATAGGTAGTTTGTGTACATATCCACGCCATATTTATAGCTAATATATGGGTGTACATATTATTGCTATATAACATCGAGCCTGTTTTCCTCGAAAGGTTAGATAAAGGACTAAGTTTACTACACCCCCATTTACTACACCCCCATTTACTAAACCCCCATTTACTACACCCCCATTTGCCAGTTACCTACCTACACATAGGTTTTGAAGTTGAATTTGAATATATTTGAGGAGGGTTGTATTGAAGGATGATGAACGAAATAAAGAAGTGAAAGGCTTAGTGTGGTTTGAATATGACGTTGTCAAACTCAAATGAAAAACCGGAATGGATTTTGATTAACTTTTTTTTTTTTTAACTTTTGTGTGTAAGTATCTTTTTTTCATCGTAACTGTTTGTTGGGGTATATTTTTTATTTTAGACTATTATCGTCTGCGTAGCCTTTTTCCAACTATGCTAGGGTTGGCTTCCAGTCTAACTGGATGTAGCTAAATACCAGTATTTTCTATTTTTCTATGGTGCAACAGCCTATTGCCAGCCTATTGTTACTGGGTAACACGATAACTCTTAGTAAGAGTGCCTGTCAGGCTTTTGGACTTCTGCCTACCCGCAACGACAGTCAAAAATCTACCAATACCGGCTTAACGTGCTTTTCGAGACACGGAGGGGCATCAATGTGACATTTTCAACTTAGGCCATAATATTGAAACCAAGGTGTCGACGTATTTGTTGTGGCCGGACTCTGTCAACTTATTTATCGAGTGTTAGCGAAGTGAGTGCGGTTAGATTAAGTGCTAACACAAGCTACCTACATACTCAAGGTAAGCGTATTCCTTCACCACTAGCTCTAACGAGGTAGGCACAGAAATGACTTTCTCCATAGTTTCAATTACAATTAGACGATAAAATATACATACCTCAGACTCGGGCAGAATAATCATTAGAGTTTAATGGTTTTTTAGCTATGTTGCTGTTGCAAGCGGATATGGTTCCCCTTTCAAGACTGGTTGACATAATTATGGAATCAATTTACTTACTCAAAATATAGTCAAACATTATATTTAATTTATACTTTCTAAAATGCCATCCGTTAAAACGACCAAATTATGAATCGCTTCGTGCCCCAGAGTAGCTCGCGGTTGCACACCTATACAATTCGGATGGGTTGCCAGTTGCCACCCACGTTTGTGTCTGATTTGAGATGTAGCCAACTGTTCGACGAGTGCGCATGGTTTATGTCTTTCATATTTGGTGGTTTAAACTTGCTACCTCGAACCCTGATTACAAAACAACACACCACTTTTCGCTCCTCATTCCGCTATGTATGCGGCGTCATTAACAGTTTTTTAATTTAAAAAATGCGATGGAATTTAATATTGTTTTTAACATTAGCATTTTGATGTTTTAACGTGAGCGTCGTTGTAGTGTCCGGTCGACCTAGTTGAACATGTTGATGACATACGCGATACTATTGAAATGTGCTCACAGATTCAGAGATATAAAACTGTCATTATTTAATGTTGAGAGCAAACAATAATGCATGAGTCGAACTGGATAGCTGGACTGTTGAAACTGTCAAATGAAAGTTTGTTTTCACCGGCTGTTGTTGAGTCTATGTACAGATTTTATTACAAAAAATCTTCCTTTTAGATTGGTTTCTCAGAAGACTACAGCCTCCTGGAAAATAATAATAATAATAAACCTAACTTCTCGTGAATAAAGTTGAGCGAACTATAAAAATCATCAAACATATTGAAAGAGTTTTGAAGGAGAATAATGATTGTCCATAAAACAAATGACTCGAGGACAAGTCAGAAAAGGAGAGAGGGCAAGGCAGGAAAGTCTTTTTAGCTAATGATGAAGCTTCATTAAATGATTATCGCACGAGACAGGGATACTAAACATTTTATTTCACGACACGTGAAGACACGTCCATGGTAACAGGACGACATTGTAATAGTAATCACTGATAATGATCTACTGAGTTCGTTTTAACTATGGTATGCAGATGCGATTGCCGTATAAAAGCAGTCAAAATTTTAATAGTAAGTAGGTAAATGTATTTATCTATGTTAAGGTGATTATGTAATGGATAGTCTACTTAGTAGCTTTGCTTCGTCTTTGTTCTTATTTAACTTGGGCACACTACTATCAGTTCTCGATATCCCGACAGATTTTGACCTACCGGTCTTTTGTGTAACAATAATCTGGTAAGACTTTCATAGCCCAGTTTACATTAGTAACGTAGTTTCCTAACAAACAAAACTTCGTATGAAAACGAGTGTCCTACATATTATTCGATGCGCTTAATTGTACCTAATCATATTTACCAAACTTGACCGATAGAAGCTACACACTGAAAACGGTTAGGTTGTATAGCGATGCACAACCCGACCAAGTTGGAGAGGAACGCAGAACGCTGCGCTCGGCTCGACTGGTTTGTCTTAAGGCAATGTTTTTATCCAGTTACTTGCATTCTGAAGCATTGGAACCAGTTTTGTCCCGCCATCTCGTTCTTGTAACACGACCTTTCACTACAATCCATTATTGTATGGTGTGCCATGCCGCGCCCGACTGCAGTTTCCTTTTATGTTTATGAAGAAATGAGGCATTGGACGTGGTGCGTTTCGATATGACTGATGGGTAGATCGAATGGTGTTCGAAAACCGAACCTGAATTTCCACGAAAGTGAAATAACTTTTATACAGGAGTTCCTTTGCGTATAAAGTTGAGACTAATCAAAGGATTTTTTTTTTAAATCTAGTTTCAATCGTGGTGCAGTCTTTTTGTTCGTTACACAACTAATGCACTAGTGCCGTCTCGCTTCAATGAAAAGAAAATGGCAATGATAGATAACTCTCTAAAGGCTTACCGAGAGTTTATTGAAACGCACACAAGTTTTTATGAATAAGGGTTTATCTCACGAGAATTTAAAAGGCCCACCGAATTAAGCGGGTGATCTGTTAATAAAATGCGAAAAAAAATTATCCTGCTGTACCAGGCACACAGAGAACAGAAGAAGTCTGCACATAATAGTACAAAGTTATGGTGAATGAAAAACCTATTATATAATAACTCATTATTACGTGGTTTGAAGTAGATAATCATTAATTATGCTGAACACCGAGACAAACTACCACATGTATGTAGATAACCTTGACACCCTTTTGTGGATAATAAATAATTGACAGAGTAGGTACCTACCAAATAAACAGATTTGAACGAAGTGTTGAATATGAAACGGTATTGTTGAACCAAATGCATTTTTCATACCATCTGCTCAGTAATGACAAATTATATGTCATGCAAACCTAACCTAAGGCAAGTCATTAAAGCCTTAGGCTCAAGCCGCGGCATTAATAGATATTGTATTTGATTTCGCTATGACCCAAATAAAGGTGTCATCATCTTGAGTGAGCTTGAATCCCTTACTGCACTAATGATTCTAGAACTCACAAAGCTGCAGTATCCTTCGTTAGGTTCGGGATTGAATATATGGCCCGTGAGAAAAGATACTGCTTTATCCCCTTAGCGAATAATCTACTATTTGTGTATAAATAGAGTGAAGTTAACATCAACAAGCATAACAATATTTTTATAATATTGTTATATGTGGAAAATGCAGTCTAAAGCCGAAGCAGCAAAGATGCAAGATATTGCACAAACGTTTTATTACGTAATCAGTTTTCTTGTTTACCCGGCTATCTTGTGAATACACTTATGATAGCAATGGGGAAAAATATCGTAATCAATGCTAGATAAATATTTAATGCCTATGAAACATATTAGGTACATTGTCAAAGATTTTGAAAATTAATAATTGAAATTATTTGCGGGTCGGACTCGCACACGAAGGGTTCCGTACCACCGTACAATATTTAACACTGTTATAGCGGCCATACCTATAGTACATGAACTGCGAATTTTTCAAGTGTCTACCTATTACGGTTTAAAAGATAAGATATACCTTTTCGGTATGGAACCCTAAAAATCAGCTTTTGTAACTGATTATTAGTGTAATAATGTAATTTTTGTTTAGGTACTTACAATAATAACTATTATTTTAACGCAACCAAACCCTTTTGTTGAATATATCAATAAGCACAAAATTAAAACAATTAAACACCAAAAAAAAAGTGTCTAACTTTTCTTTACCTAGCACACTAATTGCGTAACACACCTTCAATCAGAATCTGAATCATTTTAAAGGATAGCTAATCCATTGCTTCATTATGTTCCAAAAAGTGTGCTCAAAAACGTAAATAACGCAATAAATGTTGTTGAACTATCAAAATGAAAGACATTGCTACTGTTAGTGTGTTCGGTACGCAATTCCCCCGCCTGGTCTATGCGAAGATCGCAGGGAAGACCTGGCTGAGAGAGACATAATGATATACCAAAACGTAATTCGTTAAAATATTTCCACCTTCACACGTTGTTACACTAATTAGATGTTTCACCTAGTTCATGAGTGTATCTGACTCATAAATTCCGGTTCTTTTCGAACTTACCTATTTGGATACTCGATACATAGCGATGGGTCAAGAAACTCCGCGCGCATATCATTTAGAGAACTCGATTAAGTCCAGTCAACTTGAAATATCAAATCAGTTCATTAATTCATGGTGTTAATTGGATAGTTTTACATATAAAGTTGTTTTATGTCTTTCGAGCCTAAACGGCTAAATCGCGAATATGTCTTAGTGTTATCTTGTCCAGAAAATGTTGACTTGGACCTGCCTCGTATAAATCTATTTACAACATATTATAAATTAAAGTCGCTTTTCTTGTTTCTGTGTGACCGCGTTGTTCACCTAAACAACGCAACGGATTTTGATGCGGTTTTCACCATCATTTAGTAATTATTCATTCATATTATACTTAGACATAATAAAGAAATCTTAAAGTTTTGGTGAAGTCGTAAAAACCATTCGAAGAAGGGGCGAGTTTTACAAAACAAATTAATACAGTTAACAGCATCTGGCTAGATTTACACTTCAATCCCGACATACCTAGTTGGTTTTTGCTTTTGCCTTTTGGCAAGACTAAGGATTATAAGATGTAGGTACTAAATGGTACCACCCTATGCATACCCATAATTTTTTTATAATCTTTTATTATAATTATTACCGGTACAGAATATAAAGTATTTCTATTCAGTAGCCTGTGTTCGATTACATAATTTCCTGAAACTAAATAATTTTGAAATACAAAAAAAAAACCTTCCTACGCTTGCGTTGAGATCTTTTGTTGGTAAAAGTATTACATTGGCCGGACGTACAGCCGCATGGCTGTACGTCCGGGCAATGTAAGACTTTAATAAAATAATATGAATAATATTGAATTATATTATATTATTACTGGAAGCTAGGCAGGCCTTTGGTGTGGGATGCAACATGGGTCGACACCCTTGCGCCATCCCATTTTCCTAGCACGGTGGGCTGTGCTGGAGCGGCTGCTGCTGGTGCAGAAAACCTCAAACGCCGAAAATATTCCAACCTGATTGGAAGTTAATATGTTCGAACCGTTTGGGGTTGAAACACTAGGGCCATATGGTCCGAGTGCCTACTTGGTTTTTCGAGATATCGCCAAGCGGTTAGTCGACTCTTCACGTGACCAGAGGGCTGGCCTGTTTCTTGGCCAAAGAATTAGCATCGCCATACAACGTGGCAATGCTGCCAGCCTTTTGGGCACTGTTCCTGTTGACAGCGATGCGGACGAATTTTTTGATGTCCTATGATTATTTTGCTTATTTTTTCACATGTACATATGTATTATTATATTATATTATATTTATGATTGAATTGCGCGCATGTGCAACGGTTATTCGCCAAAACCATGTTATTTTTACACTATTGCGAAATAACAACGTAATTAAAACTTGAATGACCTAGATTTACGTCCTGCAGCGAATAAGTGTTATAAAAATAACACGTGGGTCTTAATGCACAAAAAGTGTGTAAATACGCAGCCAGGTGGTACGATTGTCATATCGTTTACCACACACGTGCATAATTCCATGGAAGTGCGTAGGCGCATGTTATTTCCTTCTGTAAGGTCTCGATATAAAATCGTTGGATATACATACAATACTGGATTTTCCTTGTTGGTGATATTTAAAAGTATTTTATTGGAATCAATATTTTTTATCGTTTATCGATTTTGTTTTGTGCGTGTGCCTAGGAAGTACAATTTATTTAAAAAACGTAGTAAAAAATTATTGAAGATTTATGACTAGTTGGTGTTGATTTTTCGTACGTGATAAAATCGTTCTATGGGAAAGCTTGCGATTACTTTATGTTGCTTAAACTATCAAGACTAAAGAAAGTGAGCAAATGACTTCTCCTCCTTCATGTTTTAATCCAATTTGTAAGCTGTCAAGCACGCGTCCACAATTGCAGGGGTGTGCAACTTAATGACTTGCGTGTCTGCTTTCCTTGCCCTAATGCAAATAATCACTGCGCATGAGCACGATGCCACAGAGTAATAAATTGGAGTGTTACAGGTTTACGTCATTCATCATACTACCTAGTATATTATAGAAGTTCCTTAATAGGTTAATTTAATTTAATATTGTTAGTATATAAATACCACACCATCGCATTAGGTTAATCCTGTTATAATAGTTGTAAAGGTAAATAAATAAAACCATCATCTGCCTTTTCCTAACTATGTATGTTGGGGTCGGCTTCCAGCCTAACCGGATACAGCTGAATGCCAGTATTTTACATGGAGCGACTGCTTGTCTGACCTCTACAACCCAGTTACTGGGTAATACGATACCCCTTGGTAAGACTGGTAATTAAACATTCGGGATTCTGACTACCCGTAACGACTGTCAAAGATCCATAAATGATAGCCGGAACCAACGGTTTACGTCATTATTTAAAAAAAATAGCTGAAGACAGAGAAGGACAGATGGACTTTGTTTGATTAAGATTTTATAAGTGTCATGTAATTACTATCAATAACTTCCTGCGAGCCTGAAAAGTCATATCGAATTAACTTAAAAACATGATACAGCTCTTGTAGAGATTGCTGCAGGCAATAAATAAATAATAAACCCTGGGAACACCATGTCAATAAAACCAGAGAAATCACAGAAGTTATGGCCATGGCAAACAACTAGTATCTAATAAAACTAATTGACATTTATTATAAAAACATTAGCAATTTTGCAACACAGAGGATGTGACGCGTTTTAATATCTTGTATTTCTTCTGTCTGTCCTTCTCTATATTCGTGCGAAAGACAGAGACCAATTCAGAGATCAATTTCAAGGTACGCAAAAGGCATCAAATATTGGAGCCAATCAATGTTGGTGTTATGTAGTCTGTGGCGTTACAAGATAGTTGCCACATTATAGGATGTGAACTGACATAACATATAATTCAGGTTTTCCTTTGAAGGCAAGCACTAATTTATTTAATGGCCTTATTTTCCTGGACAGTATCAGGCCAGTTTGATGGACAAGCAAGCGAGTTGCGTTTATTAGCCACTATCGTCAATATCATAATAACAATAATATATAAAATAATATATTTTTTTTTTAATATTTTTAATTACACAGAGATCATAATTATTCTGTCTTTATCCTAATGTATATGTGGCCGGCGCAACATGTCTATTTCTCCCATACTTGTCTATTAGTCGTCTTCTCAGCATTCACCATCGTTCTAGCCATATCATCTTTCACATGGTCAATCCATCTTTTCTTTGGTCTTTCCTAATTCTTATAGCCATCCACATCCATACTCAAAACTGCGTTTCAATTTGTAACATGTAAAAATTATGGGCAAAAAGGTTTGTAACCGCTGAGTTACAGCTATCATCAAGTAGCCTGTGCCCATTCATTTGATTTGACTAAATATACGTATTCTATTTCATTTGTTTAAAAGCTGGATGTGGCCTTCCCGCTTGCGTGAATGTAACCGGCTCACGGTACAAAATGAAAATGTTAAGTTATGTACTAGGTTACTGTTTTTTAAAGCAAGGATATTAATATTTTTTACAAGAATAATAACTGTTTTTTCAGTAGAGAAAACTAAGCTAAAAAGAAAAAAAATAGACCAAAACATTCCGCACAACCCTATAAATAAATAAATAAACCAAAAGGGAAACATGTCCATCTTTAAAAATATTAAGTATACACATTTGCATTTCTTTTAAATGCTATTGCATTTAAAATCAGATCGATGCAGCTGATTTCACCAGTTACCTTCCTGCACAATATGACAAAGCCGCTGTCGCCGCTCAAACGTTGAATTTCTTTCATATGTAGATCAGCTACAGATATTTGTAATTCAAAAGCAGAGGCCACGAGAGGACCACCCCGTGACTTTCATGGTCGTTAAAGTTACGTGCAGTGTCAGGGTATAGCAGTATTTACAAATTGTTGTCAAAAAATGTATGTATGTAGGTAGGTATAGCCTATTTTACAGTCTTCGTGACAACTAGACTACGTTCATTGCTAGTTTTTCTTTATAATAAAAATCAAGCCTTGATTCATGCTCAAACAAAAAATATAAAAAACCACCAGAGATCAGTCTTGGGAAAATCCACGTGCATCAATTTTTTTTCAACCACTTGATTTTCAACATAATACAAACAATAAAATTAGACAAAAGACACGTCTGAAACTTTACACGAAACAAATTGAACGTTGCCGCGTTGTATAGAACCTTAGACGTAGTAACATTTGACAAGTAGAACAAATAATGTACCGTTCACATACGTCACAGCAGTTTTTAGTTTCTTAGTAAAACCGATTATTTCAACATACCGAAATGAAAGTAGGCAATAGTTTATTAACCAGTTGTGGTTTTTAATAACTGTGACTTTGCACACGTTTGAGCGTTTGTTATTTATTACAACAGAAATTGTTTAAACCGAATTCAGGAATGTCTAGATTATGACAGCGTATGTCAAAGAAGGTTGTACGTAAGTGAATGTCAATTTAGCTGTAGAAAGAATAGAGTATAAATTCATTTGACAATTTTTTATAGGCATGACAATTTGAAATTGAGAATTAATTATACCTGTTAGGTACTTTTGGAATTGTTGGTCAATGTACACAAGTTTGGGTCATTTCTAACGGCTCACGCGTCCGTTTATTCGTGTTAGTAATTAGAACGGAACGTGTCACCAAAACTATTCAATTTAACATTATTTAGTGGCCGAAACAATAAATTTAAATATAATTTCACCTATGTACCATAAGTTTGTTTTCACTATTTTTTTTCCATATTTTACATTATTATTTTTAATCATTGATTCTTCACATTTAAAATAATCCGTAAGTGTACAGTTACATTTAAAATAAACTACGATTTTGTATGATTTGGAGTAACTTAATCCTTTGTCTCTAATACGGCAACTGTAATCCAAATCTAAGTTGAACCCAAAACCTCTCGAGTGCTTAACTTCAAGGCTTTTTATCCAGATTAAAGTACATAATAATAAAATAAAACAATAGAGCTTTGAAAGCCTTCGCGGTAAAGCAACGGATTTCTATAACAATTGGTCAAAACAAGTTTAAAGTTTCGAGCCGTTTAATGTACTACAAATCTTTTTGTACATGACTGTACTTTTGATAATATTATGAAACGGAATTAGTACTGTTAAGGAGAAGTTCTTCTAGAAAATATTATTAAAATTTATAAGTACTCTTTTACAAAAAATTACATTTTTAAAGTTGTTTTTTTATTTTATATTTATTATGATTTTAAGTGATATTACCAAAAATTTGTTTTGTTGATTTTTTTATACTAAGTTAAGTATACTTATAAGAATTGAGTTGATAAGTTATTTTTCAGTACAAAACATTAAAATCTTGTCAAAATACTTAGAATGGGTAACAATATTGTTTACGAATCATATTTTATGCATTGATCCTACAAAACCGCAACCGCGTTTGCAACATTCCATATTCATAAACTCAATACTATCCTAACGCTGAATCTGCCTCCACAATATAAACAAAACAGTCCTTGTTCAGAGCGCTCGGCAAGCAATATATAATTTTGTCAATCCGTCCGTCTGTCCGCTACAGGCGCACAAAAGCTGCAACCGCAACCACCAACTTGAAAGTTAAAGCGTTTCACAATACGCGCACCTTGCCTTTCATCCCGTAGGATAAAGTCCGCATCCCTTTCAAGGCTCTCGGAAAACTTTGTCACACAAAATGAAGTTTAATTGTTCATACGGGCAGCCTCTTAAGGCCAGTTCAGTGTACCGTCAAGCAGCTTTCCGCGCTATATAAGGCTACGTTTGTTGGCTTGAGATAAGCTTTGTTTGTTTTATTCCAGCGATTAGCTTGTACCGCGTCTTTATTTCTACAGTTTTATGGAGTTATTTTACGGTCACTGCGTGTGGTTTACATTTAGGTTACAGGTTTAAATCACGTTTACAACTATATCACAGAACACATTGGCATGGAGTCTTGAAACTTTGAAAGCGCCGTGGGCGGCACCGCACTTACTCTTTCCTTTAACGAATTCCGAATGTTTGTGTCGTGCGGGGACGTGGTGTTGTCGGTGTCCGCGGGAGGCGGCCGGGGTCCCGACTGCGATGAGGCAAAGGCACCACAACAAGGCACGCGCAGCGACCATGCTGCGACATCACTCGCGAAGCTACGCACACGACCGGCCGGCACTAACTTCCATCGTGTACTGGCCCGCCCGGTTTGTGGAGCCTCGGCGCGGCGCGGGCGCAACCACAGACCCAAGTCTCCTCAGACCCGACAAGAAGGCTTGCCTTTGGGCGGGAAAAATTTGGCGTTCGATTCTTCGGTGTGCCTTCTGTTTATAACAAGCCCTGTCTTGAAGGCTGTAAAAGTCTAGATACAGTCCAAGTCCACTTTTCTATGAGTCCATTAGAACTTAAGTAAACCAATTTGTTTTAAATCAATTTAGCACTAAACTAACGTTTGGCAAAAAGTTACGAATAAAAGAAATAAAATAATTGACACGAAAACAGAATCCCTGTTCGTATACTATCAACAGTATCAACCCCGTCACGCCGCACAAAACCCTCAAAATATAAAACACAAAACTAGACCGTGAGCTCGGCTCCGTCTCGTTTGCCACATCTAGTGCTTGTGACAGTCTACGTCTGCTCTCTCACGAGCACAGGTAAACGTCGAGAAGGACGCAGGTATGCGTCGCACTCGACACGCCGTAGAAAAAAAAGCCACGTAACAAAAGTTTTTAATAACGCATTGTGCTCACCTAGTACAGATACGAACAAATTGTACTGATGGACAGACGAAATGTAGCTTTTGGACTTATCATGCACCTTTTTTGGTTGGATTTAGTAATTAAAGTCTGTGATGTGTTCGATTTTTTATTCGTTTAATATAGGCGCAGTATTGTTCGGTTCAGCTTTTGTAGCTACAAGGGCTTCCATTGCTGTACTTTGAAATACAGTCCAAAGGCTTTGGAAAAAGTTTTTATAATTTTAGAACGATATTAAAAAAACGCCGGTTACATTTAAAAAGTTTTGTAACTCCTAGTCTATTTGCAGGATGTTCAATTCGAAACAGGGTTGTCAATTAGCAAAGAAAGTTTCTAAATAATTTGCCAAGTTCTTACAAAACCTTCGCGTAAGCTTGGTCTAAGTGACGTCCCTGAAGCTAGCTTAACTCGGCCAGTGACTAATGTTACAGGTTCTTGTGGCACTATAATCGTTACCGTTGCCCAACGTACGTAACTAGGCAACGTTTACAATCCAATCTTTATTTATATCTACTTTATAGGTTCAGGCTTTAGATAGCAAGTTTTTCTTGATCCTTTGAATTTCCTTAAATATTTAGCTAGCTGTAATAGGAGTTAGTTACAGCTCAAACCTCCTAATGTAAAAATATACTACAAAAAAGAAATAGTTCCTTTAACTCTTGAAGCATCCCTAACCGTCTTTGCAACCATTCTAAATAAACCGTCAGCTGCAAAATCAGGCTATCAATCTTTATGTAACTTCAAGTTTTCGTAGGTACCAGGCGCCAGCAGGTCAAGCTAATCGAAACTGTCAAATTTTCCCAATCAACCTTGAATCTTAATGCTTTAGCGACAAAGTTGAAAACCTATTAAAGAAATTTGACAAATTGTAGTAGCTTGATGTGCTGGCGTCTGTACATTATCTGTAATCACTGAGACCGTCTAAATCAATATCTCTCTGGGACTTAAGAAACCTAGGAACACTAAGTCTTCAGAATCGTACCTGTACTGTTTGCTGAATATGTTAAATTGTAGACTGCATACATAACTTTCGTTTGTACAGCTGTAAACTGTATACCCTAAGAACTTCTACTAAAAACTCACACTTTTCAAACTGTCAACAGGTTCATGGTATAATACCATAAAGTCATACCCACATTAGTATACGTCTTGTAATCACGCGTTATTAATAAGCATAATTCATTGATTAAATGATCAAATCCTTTACATCTACCGCTTAATTCTCTAAAGCGTTTGAAAATCGAAAACAGAGGTGCTCAATCTTCAGTCAGCGCAGCACACGCACTGTAGCAAGTATACCGCCTAGAAAAAGGTTGAACATACCTGATTAAATAATTACTCGCATTTCTCAAACGACAAACATCGCCTATATATATTATTATATCTTTTATTTGAATAACCAGTTTGTTTTTATAATAACATTCTTTTTTTTTCTAGATAGCTTGTTTCGCTTTTGATATTATTATACCTGTAAGTAATAGTGATTTTAAATAGCCTTCGATGAGTAACACAATGTTTGTTACTGACGATATTTTTATTAAAATATTCATTAACTTAATTGCAATTAAATTCTATTTGTTGAATGTTTTTATTATTTTTGGACGGTGTAAAGCAAGTGATTGCTCTTGTCCTGGCTACGGTCGGGCTATAATTACATCTGCCTGGCGTTTTTGGAACTATGTTGGGGTTTACTTCCAGTCTAACTGGATGCATCTGTATATCAGTATTTCACATGGAGCGACTGCCTATCTGACTCCCACAACCCAGTTACAGGGAAATACGAGCCTACCCCTTGGTACGACTGGATGTCAGACTTTCAGGCTGCTGAAGACCCGGAACGACTGCGCTTTTTTTCATATCTAATGTGATGATATTCTCGTGGACGTCCACGTCCACATAACGGCATCACGACAACACAGGGAAGTAAAATGTATGGAAAGACGCTTTTAAATATCCGTCCACGATAACGTTATAACGCGCACAGATTTCCATACAACAGGAAGTGGTCCAAAATGAGGTTGCTAGAATGTATCTCTTTACCTACTAACAAGTGAAACTAAATAAAAACTATTAAACATTACAATAATTTTACATGCTAACATGAAAATGCAATGATCTTTCTATTTCGACAGCATTTTTTAGAATCTTGTTTAATAAATTGTTGGCTTCTAGCCTGTTAATATTAAAAAAATAACTAGAAGTCTTGTTCTTAAGGTGGATGCTCCAAGGTAGCCCGCGAAATTCAAATTTTCTTAGGTTTATTGCAATTTGCTGGTCAATAATAAGTTGTACGTTAATTAAAATATGATTCGCGGCCGTAACAAATATGTATTTACAGAATTATAATCATCAGAATCAGTAATACAACTTTTTAAGTTAGCATAATCCTAAAATGTCAAGATTTCATGAAATAGTCATTCAGTAGGATTACTTGATCTTAGAGAGTTGTGTTGATGACTTTAATAATTATAATTCTGTAAATACTGTTAGGGCCGCGAATCAGATTGTTATCAACGTACAACTTAGTACTGCCCAGCCAATTGCAAAAAATGTACGAAAATTTGAATTTCGCGGGCTACCTTGGGGATGCTCCAAGGTAGCCCGCGAAATTCAAATTTTCCTTAAGAAAAATAAAATTACTCTCTCTCAATCAATCTACCTCTTTATCCCAACTATTTTGGGGTCAGCGTCCAGTCTAACCGATGCAGCTAAATAAAATTATTTTCCCTCTATCGATCTGCCTAACCTTTTCCCAACTCTGCTGGGTACGGCTTCCAGTCTAACCGGATGCAGCTAAATAAAATGATTCTCCCTCCAAAGTAAAATCCGTATTTCATTTTACATCAAATTTTCAAATCTATTCATATTCAACAGTATAAAATTATATTACACGATTAAAATTAATATAAAGTGTGGGCATAAATTGTTACTATCGTTGGTCAAATAGTTATGTGCTGGTTATTATCAGATTTACTGCCTAACGGTATGAGGTTTTGTGAAATATACCTAACTTAACTTTAGCACTAGTAATAAGTACATAGGAATAGCTTTTATTGCTTTTAGATCTTGAATGTACATAGTTTTATGTTATTGTGTATAGCCCCTCTGATTATCTCCTGAAAAACAAATCAACGCTTCACGGCGCTTCCTGTAATAATTCTTAGCTTTCAGAAGAGTACGTACTCTACGAAATTGGAGGTCTACCCCCTATATCCGTACTCGTAATATCCGTAGTTCCGTCAATTCCGAACTTACGGGGTTTTCCAGCTCCGTAACGTAACACCTACGGATATAATATTAGTTTGGTGCCCGACCTAAGATAGAATGATAACACTATTTGACAGTTGCCCCTTCTCCCGATGTGTTATAGTCCGTCCGAAAATAATAATTAATCGGGAGTATGGTTCACTCCCAAGTTTCCAACTACTTTCGGAGGGGCCCATATCTTCGATGACGGACTTGGCCAGTAGGCCCCTTGATTTATATACAACATAATAAATAAGATTTTGTTGTTACTGAAACAGGCAAATTATGATTTCAATCAATTTTAAACAATCAGTAAATATTATGAGACCTTAAAATTAACCGTAACTACTTCTCTTGGAAAAACACGACGTCATATATGTAAGCAGCATCATTCGGAATCCATCAAAATACGGCTTAACCGCCAGTTTTAAAAATAAACCTCCGCGTCTCTAATTCCTTCGCAAACATTATAAAAGAGCAGTGGACATTAATTTACACTATTTATAGTGTAATGTATCAATTACGTTATTTACCAACTTAGATTATATTGTGGACAAAGATAACAAGCGCGCGTTGAACTCTTTACGAAAGTCGAGTTCTGAGACTAACCATGAGGATCTTGTTAACCGCACTATTCGACAACATTGCTTCACTCCGCGTCCATTGACGGCTACATTTGAACGTGTCATGTAACCATCCGTCCCGAGGACTCGAGGTATGTGAAACTTTAAAGTTGTCGCGTATAACGGATTCGCGGAATGAATGTTTGGTCAGTCGTTAAGTCGTAGCGGGTTCACCTCACATTCCTGAACTGTAGAGCCTTCACGGTCTAGAATGCTCTTACAAATCTCTCCGATGTGTTACATGTCGTACCGATGTATCGGAAAATAGTAATGTAACGAATCGATTTAGAATTTTAATCGATAAAATAATTGTCATTAAATGTAAGATGTCTTTTTGCAATTAATGTTTTTAATTGATTTCAAGAATTTTCATCTAGTCGTTAAGTTCAGGTTTTGTGTTGCACAGTAGTTTTATAATTACTATGAAGAAATATCCTAAGTAATAGTGGATTTTTGTGGAGCGGTCAATTGAAACCAATTATGGCAGTAAGCAGGGGGGCAATTCTCGTAATTTTAAGAACGTTCACAGTCTGATCTCAGTCTCAAACTGTCAAAAATACCTCAAATCCCTATATTTAGACAAGTTTCTGACATTTGTTTGTCGCCGAGATGAGACTGCGACTATATTTTGAACGTTTTAAATTACGAGAATTGCCCTTATGATTCAAAGTTACTTATTGCAAATTTCCTTGTCTTCGACTGGTTTTCATTTAGTTAACATACACACAAGAGCGTGAAGACGCATAAATCTGCGGAATATTAAAACCTATTTTTAGAGGCAACTGCCCTTTTAGCATAATTTCTCATAAAATAACCAACACGTATACTGACAACGTGTGTTCACCATACAACTTCAGTTCCTACTTCCCAGTGAGATATTACCAACATAACTGTGCTGGCAGCCTCGTCCTTATAGTGGAAGCTGAAAGGTTATTATTGCATATGTCGTGTGTATATTTCTGTAGCCGGCCCTTACACTACGCCTACAGGTTAGCTCACCTCGTCAGACTGCCAATAAAATATCGGTTAAACTACATAATATGAAGCGTGTCTTGTTTAAATTGCGACTACCAGGTACTCGAGTATCGTCCAGACTACCTATTAATAATACATGATAATTGTGCTATTATTATCGATATGAGAATGAAAATAGGGTCAAATGAAATAAATAGGTCGTACTATCTACTACTCGTATTGTACGAGGAGATTGATCAAGTTGGTACTAGAATGTGGGTTCAGATGAGTTGTCGTGTTAACTCAATTGCTTATATTGTAGACTAGCTGTGCCCGCACTTTGTTCGCGTGGACGTCGGAAAACAATAATCTGTCAATTTACTCATTCTTTTTCTAAAAAAAAGTAAGCTTAAATTACTCTTTATAACATCAGCTATCTGCCAGTGAAAGTCCCGCCAAAATCGGTCCAGCCTTCATCGGTTCAATTCAAAGTTTAGCCAGAACAAATAAACAGACAAAAAAAATGTTTGTTATAAGTATATACCGTATATACTTTCACATGTATTTAGTAAATCACGTTATTTGACATTACAAGCAGACGCTTCAATTTTATTTATTTGTACTGTATTGTATTACTATATCTTATATTTGTATTGCATAAATATAGAGTAGCACAATGCTCGAATATTATCAATCTTGAATGAAATCTGTCAGATTTCGTACCATCGGCATCGGAAGAGATGAAACAAGGAAAACAGGCTTCTTTTGTTTCTTACGTGGATTTGGGAAGCTTTTCAATTAAGCACGTGTTCGATTCGCAACTCCACAAGTCCACATTGTCACAGACTATCAGAACACTCACAGACAAAGCCCAGCCTGTCTAATAAAACTTATTGAAACTCTCCAACACGAGTTTCAATACTACGCCATTTTATTCCATACTCGGCAAACAAAACATTATTAAGGATTACAAGTAAAGCTCGGGGTTCTACCTGCGCCTGAGCAATAATAGTGAAATCAAAGCGCCATTGTGGCGCTACAATGCAGTCAAGTGGTTGGAGTGGCTTTGTTGGTACCGTCCTCTTAAAGTACCTGTTGCTATACACATAAAAGAATTAGATAGTGTTTTGTTTAGCCGATTTTTCGAGATAAAAATGGAGCTATGGCTGATGTGCATTTTGGGAAAGTTTTTTTTATTCAGTTTAGCTGTTGCATGGTTTTCCTTTAAGCTCATGGGTTGGCAGTTACCTAACAATGTTGGGAGTGTATTCTCAACGATATGCTAATAATATAAAAAAAACATACATACAAATATCTATTAATCTGAATGATTTCTGTTCGACTCCAAGGGAAATAGCAAAAGATTTGACCAAACCTAGAAAAAAGTAAAATGCCTCTCAGGACAGGTCCTGAGAGGCATTTTACTTTTTTCATAGCCAAAATCCTGCATACATTCAGGAATGTATGCAGGATTTTGGCTATGAATCATTCAAATGTAATCAAATTGGTACTATTAGACATTGCGCACATTAAAACCCAAACAGTTTTGTCTATCATAACTCCTTAAGTCTGCGGTTTTGACATGAGTATCTTTCAGGGGCGTAGTACACACCACAGTTACAGTACAGCCTCAGTTTTGTATTGTGTAAAATTATATTTTCAGCTTTTTTTTCAGCACTCGACTATGAGATTGTTCAGATGAGTGTGCGCGCTGTCAACATTATCTTTATAGAGCGTTAGTCAGTCTGAAAGCCTAACTCTGTCCTTACATGTTTCAAGAAGTTTTATTTAAATCCAGTGCTTTCTCTTTATGTCTGGAGATTTAGACTATCTCTCTCCTACAGGTTGTCGGCGATGTCTCGTACACTAACATTGCTTCCCACGATTTGGTCGGGGATTTTTATCGCGCCTAGTGACAACCTGCGACAAGCCGCAATCTTGGCAATTCCAATTCAGCATTGTGGTTATAGACATGTTTAGTCTACCTCCTGTTTTAAAGGCCAGGCTAGGCTAAATAGGTTAGGCACAGGGATGGTAAACTGGCTGATTTATTTAGGTAATATATGGTTCGTACGTAGTAGTTCTTTTGGCCTTTTTAAATAATAGTCTGGCTTGGGTTTCCTCTACAATTAAATACCTGCCGGTCGATTCTGTAAAAATCTCACCGTGAAAACTCAAGTGAAGTGAGCTTGATGTGAGTTGTCAGTAGTGTCAATCCCTAGCATTATTTGGAATGACAGCTCACTCCACGCTCACTTCACCTAAGTTTTCACGGTGAGATGGTTACAGAATCGCACTGCTTTGCTTTTGTTGGGATAGTCCATAATAATGGTTATTATTATTTATTTATTTATTTTATTATAAAGAAAGCTTACAGACTAATAAAAAACAGTATCATGCATAAGTATGGATATTTGCTAATTACAAGCTTCCACATGTACACATCTACTTAATTAAGAGTTACATATTATAACAAAAACAGATTTTTTAAAGATTTGAGCTGTTTACAGTCAAAACTCAATTTCTTATGTATGCCAATATACTCTTGCCGTATATAGTGTTTGAAATTTCACTCTATATATGTATACAAATCTAAATTGTTAATCTAAATGTACAATTAAAATTCCTAAATAAATCAATGCGACAGTTTACATTGATTAACGAAACTTCTCTCAAATTTAAAATTCTTTAGAAGTGCCTCGAGTACCCAAGTTTCATATTAATTAATTGTTTTTATTACTTAAGCCCAAATTGCTGTGTTAACACGTATGTTATAAACAAAATGGGTTGTTTGTATTCAGTGCGGACTGTAGGAGGGGGGGGGGGGGGGGGGAACTACCGAAATGGTCGTGGTCAACTGGTCTTTTAATACGGGTGGTCCTTTTACTAAATACTTCGGCGATCAAAGCGCTTGTTGTTCTACATACCTAACCGTTTTTTGAATGTGCAACGATTTTTATTATTTGTTCTATACTACTTACATTATTAATAAATCTTTGATCGCGTGGAGGAGGTAAGTCGTCAGCCAAATCAAGACAACGGGTTTCTAATAATTTTCGAAGAAGTGAATATTTTTAAGAACCCACACGTATATTCAAATAAAACGGAATGTAGAATAATAAAATGATTTATTTTTAGTATTCTAATTTATCGCGTAGTGGCCAGTGTTAAAAGTTGCGAAAATAGTTTGTAATTTAAAATAATACTATGAGTCTATTAGCCTGATATATTACATGTCCGAGGTTTTATTCAATGGCGATCAACGAGCAAATAAATTCAAACGAACTAATGAATTAATGCAACATTTTATCATTTGGCGCCAAACTTTAATACATAATATAACGAGTGCCTTAATGGCCTGACATCGTAAAGATTAGTATTAAATTCGTGAAAAAGGCTTTACATCGCTAAGTATAATTAAATTAGCAACATTCCTAACAAGATTTTTACATTTAAATTGGTGTCAAAACTTGCCAAAAATGCCATAGAGAAACCTGTTGCTAATGAACTTTGTCGCATTCACCCGTCAAACCGCCAGAAATTTATGTTTCAATTATAATGCATTAATCATCAATTAATTTAAAATAACAAAACAATAATTTTGTATTTTTATGCCTCTATGTACTATTAAGTACGTTAAAAATGACTTGTAGCTTGATGCAACCATATTTTAAGGCCCAATAACTATTCTCGAAACTAAAGGTTGTGTGGCGTGGAAAATAAACGAGCCAACGATGAAGGCAGCAGACGCGGCCGCCACCTAGAGACATTAAAAATTATGTTTCTGATCATTAATACTAAACGTAGAAACTTAATAATTGCCGCCTATTATACATGTTGTAATAAAAAACGCATTCTTGGATACCAGCCAGTATCCCACTGCGACGGGGTTGGAGATTCGAGTTTATGATGTACGATCTTTATTGCCTGACAACCAGAAGTGGACTCTCTTCCCTACACAATAAGAACTAACTCAACAGGTATGTATTGACTGTGCACCAAATACGATACGGTGTTCATAATAAAGAATAAGTTAGTGTTCGAAATGTAAAGAAATCAAAGGGCGAGGCATCTGCCACCCCCGACTGCTCGTCGTAATCGTATCAATAAGTTAGGCTGCTAAGTTTATTTTTATCGATATCAATCGATCATAACGTCGTGCGTTAACGATACCATCAGATTCGTTCCTTTTGATTTGAAAGTTGAGTGTTTTATAATTACAAACGATAGAGTTTTGTGTTTTTACAAAAAGTTGATCCTTATCAGTGATTTGTTATTTGTGAGCGAACCACAAATTAAGGTACCTACTTAATTATAAATCTATCGGGCGGTCGCCTGCGGCGGTTCTCACTCTCCTCAATGAGAAATCTTCGAAATTGTTTGAAGCGACGCAACAAGGCAGTCAATACGATGCAAACCTGGATAACATGCCCCGATAAGCACATAAACTTTGAAAAGAAGTATGTAGTTCAAATTAGTTATCTTGGGGATATACAAAGAAGAGAAAGAGCGATGCACAAAGCTATGCAGAGATTGTTCAGTATGCATTTGTACAGAAGATATGCATCAAGTTGCCTGCATATTGTGTTCTCTGAGCAATTCTTATGGTAATCTGTGGCATCCGAGGCATGATGCCCTCGGGATTTGAGTTCCTGAAGTCTGTTCTATACAAGTCGCATGGAAAATAAAATACAACCAAATTACATTTTCTTTTTTGTTAGCTACAAATGGTCTTTTAGTCCGCGAGGTTTTGGAGAAAAAAAAAGCTTGAACGTATATTGAAAAACACCTATACAAATCATTCTTTATTATGCTTATTGAATCTGAGAAATGTTGAAATGGCTTAAAATTGCATATTACAGAATTGCCATTGTTTATTTGTTCAACACTACTGAACTCACGTTCAGGCTGTCTGCGCGCGCATACATTAAGTTTATGACTTGAAAATCAGAGCCCATCGCTTCACCACAACAAGTAAAACGATCGCGTGTCGCTGATAAATACGATGCTGAAATTATAAACGTCCCGACAGATGCACTTTTGACATACAAGCGGACAAAGGGCCTGTTCGCACGCTCGCCACAAAACCACGTTTTTGTAGAAGCCTCCGGACGGAATCTAAACGCGAATCACATTGTGGGATCCTACCTTCTTATTTCAAATTTTAGATTTTTTTCCCATTGGCTACTTGGAAATGTGGCCAATGTCTTACACTTAATTTTCTGAGAGAACGATTAAATTAAAATGAGGTTTTTTGACAAATTGACTGCAGTGAGAACAGTTTAGACTTGAGTCATTACATTAGAGTTTACCGTTATACTCGTATGTGTCGCAGTTTACTGTTGTTATATTCAGAAACGAAGTAATACTTTCATAAATCTATCTAAAAAGCGCTACGAATTACGTAGACTTATCTTAGTTACTTATCTTAGTTGATAATCAAGGCTTTTGTACGAGGGTTGGCTATGAAAACTCAAGGGGGAACCGACATTAACATTGATATTAACAAAATTAGGTAAAGCGAAAATTTTATCAGCTAAGGGTAATTTAGGAATCACGAGGAGATCACGTCCACGAGTATCAGTTTATAACTTTTATACTGCATTGCCAAATCAGCTCAGAAAAATGCACCTGACCTGTTTTACAGTAATTCTTATCGCTCATAAATAAGTTGAGTAAACTTCTTAACGAGATTATTAATGGCTAGCAAGCATTAGAGTTGTGTGCAGAGTATTATCCTCTTATCTCGTCCATCTGAGTTTTGTTACTGATAGCGAATTGGGTTGTATCTACTCGAAATTTTTGTTAATTCTGGTAAACAGATAATTATTCAATTTGTATTATCTGAGTTTTAAAAGTTAGAAGGAAATTGAACATTAATTCGTATGTGGATTTTTAAAATTGATAGAGTATAGAAAAAAAAATTGAGCCTCTCTGACATGTGACCGACTAAAACATATTCAAGTAGGTAATGCTATATAGAGCAGGACAAGAATGTGCAAAGATTGACATAACCAAGGCTAAATATTCGCTTTCGTCTGACTGACTTGACTGGTCATAAATCTTTGACGTAAAAACGAGCGTTATGCCACCACCACTCGACGACCAAAATGGACGATTAAAATCCAAAATAAAACTACTACACGGCATGCTTTTGTCTTACTCGTGTCTACAACAGGCTTTTATCTGTTGGACGCCGGTGCCCGTTCCTTATATTTGAAAAAAAAAAGTTCGAAGGAGCGATGGCGCGCGCAGGTAACTCGGCCATTTTGCTTCACGTTTTTATTGTTATTCTTTTTCAATAATCCGCATGTTTTATGGCTTGTTAGGTAGTTTGTTACTATTCGAGGTTACTAATTAAGTAACGGGAAACACCGGTAGCAGGAAATATTCATTATCAGAACGATTTTTGGGGGTCCGTGCCTCGGGGTGCTTCGGAGTGGATTTTACTCTTGCTGGCCAATTTAAAATTAACAATGAATAAATGTTACATGGTCAGAATACATTCTTCAATACTAGTAGTTAGCAGAGAAGATACATTAAGTACCGGAAGCGGTTCAAGCAGTCCACCGTGGTTTAATTTTAAAACCGGACAGAAGGACCAATTTGTTTGGAAACGTGCAAATAAGTCTTGAGTTAATGTCTCTGGTCGTCAATTATCGTCCAGACATTGGATTAGACACAGATCAAAATGAGGTCAACTTAGGCAGCTCTTATTTAGAGACCTATTAACCATGATTTAGAACAATAAAGCGAAGGCTAAATTCTTTATATCACACTAGCTTTCGCCCGCGACTTCGTCCACGTGAATCTTCTTGTTCCTCTGACCCACCCCAACGCATTGCATTGGTGTTCGTTATCGCATAGCGTTCTTACCGACTTTTTTCCTTTTTGCTCGGCTCCTCAGAGTCGTAGAGTTATGGTAAATAGCCTGTAGCCTTCCTCAAGAATTGGGCTATCAAATGCAAATAATTATTCAATTCCGAGTGGTAGTTCTAGAGATTAGCGCGTTCAAACAAACAAACTATTCAGCTTTATTATTAGTATAGATATAGAGTGGCTCCAACTTATTCTCCGCGTTCGAAAGACAGCTATTCAAAGACTATTCGTTAATAATATGTTCGGAGGTGGCGTGATAAACGGGTCTTCGTCCAACATACCATTAATGATAATATTCTAAGCTAATCATTAGGTACCAAAAATGCATCCTCGTAACAAACAGGAAACATAATATTTACCTACCGACATTTTTTATGTTAATTTAAAAGTCGCAATGTAAAAAATCTCATTTATTTTATTATACGCGTAATTCTCAATTTCCTGTGATTAAACACGATTATACACTGATGAACAACTTATTAATGTAGTTTTATTTTATTGTGACATAGGTCTATTTGGTAAAAGGAACTCAGGTAGGTAACCTACCTGAATAGATTTGTCGTTTTCCTTTTGAAGAAGAAGAAGTGAAACTTGTTGTACCTAGGGACCTGGATTATGAGTGAACGATGTGATCTCCTATAATTGGAAGCGCACACTAACATTGTTCGAATTCTTATATACTAGCACGTAATAGTGTAGCCTCTGACGAGGATCCTATATATAAATAAATATAAATATAATAAAGCTGAAGAGTTCATTTGTTTAGACGTGCTAATCTCTGAAACTACCAGTCGTATTTTAAAAAATCTTTGCATTTAGTAGCCCAATTTAATTAGGATGGTTATAGGCTATTTAACATAATGCTACGACCCATAGCAGCCGAGCAAACGACCAAAAAGGCAGAAATAACGTTAATCCTAAAAGCGTGGGGGGTGATGCGATGTGACGCGGTGGGTCGGGGGGAAGAAGGAATTTCAACGCGGACGAAGTCGCGGGCAGAAGTTAGTAAACAAATAATAATAAATGCACACCACAGTAGATTGGGAAAGCCTAATATTAAGAAAGTCAGACGCATTTGGGTACTAGGTCACTCTGATTTCTCATTAAAAATGGCATAGATACCAAATTCAGAGGGGCAATTCTCGTAATTTTAAGAACGTTCACAGTCTGATCTCAGTCTCAATCTGTCAAAAATACGTCTAATTTTCCTACATTTTGAGAAGTTTTTGACATTTGTTTGTCGTTGAGATAGACAGCGACTAGATTTTGAACGTTTTAAATTACGAGAATTGGCCTTCTGATATTCAAACTTAACATGCCTGAGTGCCAAAATCCGGCTTTCTCCTGAAGTATGTAGGGGTCGGCAGTCAAAACAATATTTAAAATGCATGCATCTCGATTAATTTTTTGTGCGCTTTTACACTGCTAATGAAGGAATTCCAGTCTTTTCATTGCGGAAAACTTAAGATTTATTAATTAATTTATAAATCAAGTATAATTTATAATGAAGTGCATATTGCTTCAATCCAAGATGGCGTCGATTGACAAAGCTAATATTTTCTTTGATTGATTACCGTATGAATGCGGATGTTGGCTAGTATTGAATGTACATTATTATGTACAGATGTTCGCAAACTCGATTACATACAATTCTTCATTAACTTCCACGTTTCCTTTTATGTACACTTGCAATGCAACAATTATATTCTTCACATTATTAATTTAACGATGAACTAGGAAGATGGATTTGTTATGATAGATTCTGACTTTGAAAAGAGTTACCCATTTTTTCTAGGTTGCAAGGGGGAGGTAGAAAAGATCCCTGCTGACGAAATGCTATCTAAAACTTGACATATATTGGCGCCGATTCCCTTGTTCACAAACTAAACTAAATTTAAGTTCATTGCATCTTTTTCTTTCTATATCATTAAGAACAGGACGGAAGATAAATATTAGTTTAGTCCTGTCAACTTAAGATACTCCATAGCAAGCTTAGACATGATTAAAAACATGGCCACTAGAAATACTTCTTTTTACGTCAAGCTCTGACTAGTTTGACAGGACTAAACTAATATTTTTTGCTTACAGAAGCAAAAAATATTAGTAAAAGGACAGCGTTTTCTTGAAAATTGAAAGAAAAAGATGCACTGAACTTAAATTTAGTTTAGTTTGTGAACAAGGGAATCGGCGCCAATGTGTAATGATAATGGCGAAGCAAGATAGACACAAGAAGCATGGTACAGACAGCAGAAGACGCAGTGAATGGAACAGAACTGAAACTGATGATGATGACGATGAAGATACACAAAATGAATGACACGAAGTCATGGACAAGTTCGACGTTAAACAGATGTTTAAATGCTGTTAATGATGATTATGAAGATGATGGAGATGGTAATGGTCATCATATTTACCTTGCTCCATCCAAGGGTGTCGTTCCGAGGATGCTTGAAACAAAAGCATGAATAGATGAACATATTTGAACAAGAACCACGTAGAACTAGACGCACGATTACTTCATGCAAAGGTCTATTAGCTCCCAATATTTGGAACTGATACCGATTCCAAGGTGAGGCAATTTAATATCAACCCAAAAAAGAATCACTGAATGTGGTGGTGTTATGTTCCTTTCATTTTGGGAATCAGATAACAGAGCCTGCTATAATAAACTATGCTTACATTGAATCGACCTGACCGGGTTTGAAGTTATAAACATGAACATTCCAATTAGAGAAAGCTTAGCCTTTGCAATTCGGATTCTGCATTCTGAATTAAAAATCATCATAAAATTACATCCTGTTGCAACAGGAGAAATTGCTGTTGATGTGTATACTGAAATTTTACACCAGGTAGGGAGAAAAATCTGAAAAGAGAAAAAGCCATAAAAAATACTGGCATTCAGCTGCATCCTGTGGAACTGCAAGCCGAGCCAAACATAGTTGAGAATAGGCTAGGCAGATGATATGTGAGAAAAAGCACAGACCCATAGAGAGTGTGCGGCCGGAGCTGTATAAAGAGTAGACCAACCCTCGATATGTTGAAGCTTGATCTGCAAGTCTCTCATTAATTAGGTACTCTGCCGTCAAATCTCATTTCAGACGCTGTGTGTTTGTTTAGATCAAACTACAAACAACCAAAATTTATAATGGAGGGCACAACTTTAAGAAGAGAGAGAAACTCATAGAAAACATAGAAGAGAGAGAAACAGAGAAACATAGAGAGGACATCAGAATTTAAAACTGAAATAAAGCAGACCGAAAAGAAGATTGTTTAGTAAGTTAAAAACTATTCTAATTAAACTTACCGTTTTGGTTCCGGAAGAATCCAGGTTCATGGACTGCTTGCGCAAAATGAGAAACAGCACATGTTAGTAAGGGTTAGTATCAGAAATGGATATGAATAAAATGTTAATACTTGTTTGTTTAATCTACCTATTGAATACTAAATTCTAAAGAAGTCATCATCGTTCTAGCTGAGAGACGGTCACTGCTGGATATTGGCCTCCCCAAAGTGATTATTTCACATTTTATTAGTCAGAATTTATAGTTGCCGTTCCACCTGGTTTCTTTTAGTGCCAGATTTGTTTACAGTTGATCCAAAGTACAAATAGTGCAGTCAGGAATCCAGTTTACCCTCAGTAAAGCTCTTAAAGCCTGAAAATATGGTAATATTCCTTAGTCGTGCCCATAGTGCTTAATGTCAAATTATTTTCACTGCTCGCTCCCTTCCATTGGGTAATCACTGTAAATGCAGCTACCAAGTTCTAGTGATGTGCGTGTACCGATAGTTCTGATATCGATATCGTAGTTTGTAATGGTAATGACATTAAGGAAAGAAGTACCGATTCCATGTGCGTTTTAAGTATGTGTATGTATATCAACCATATTGGCTAATATGACTTTACCTATTAGACTTCTTTGTAACTATGTTTGGGAAAGCGTTTGCAGACTTCAATTAGTCGGTTATACTTATATGATTAAGTATCCAAATAATATCTTATATGTAATTCCTCAAGTAAGTAGTAATTTCACTTACCCTTCAGGTTATGGAAGTAGCGTAGTCCATTAGCTGCTTGCGCATAATAAGAAAAAGACACGTATTAGTGAATCTATTACAATTGCCAAATCGTTAGATACAAGTCATACAAAAGGGGAAAGTACATACAACTGATTAACACAGTATTTTATCGATGGATCACAAGACATCAAACAAAATGAGATACATCAAAAGATTTTTGTCGGCATGATGTCGGTGCAGTTTTATTATGAACCTCGCGGCGCCGGCGCCAGCCATCCATCGTGGTCCAATACTTGAATACATTATTAAAACCCCCTTTATTATTGATGATATTGTTAATGAAACGTCGGGGGTTTTGGAAAAAATTGGTCCATTTATTCAAGGTTATAAAGACGGTTGCTGTCATATAATCAGTCAAATTGTAGACGAAAACATTAAAATACTAAATATGTGCATACTACAAATATATTTGACGAATGACGTACTTATACATAAATACGATTGATATTTATTTATCTTGAGCTGTTGACAATGGCCCAGAATATTTCCAAGGACTAGATGGTAACCACGTAACACTGTTTACAGGTGACAAATACGGTGCATTATGAAATATTATTTTGTTTAATTTACAAACAGCACTCAGCAGTCACGATAACGTTGCACGATTTAAACTAAGCAAAACTAACTCGTTCGAAAAGTAAAAAGTAAATAAAAAAATATATACTTTTGGTCCGCATGAAAATTTTTCGGCTAATGGATTTTTGAATTACTATTTAAGGTGTATATAGGGCTCGCTGACCTTGTGCATGTGGGCGGAGGTAAACGCTCTACCCCCGAATACGTAAAACGCGCGCGGTGGCGCGCTGCACTAAAACGACGATCAAAGAATATGCGGAGACGCAGACATGCCGCACGCAGGTCGCCATTTTTGCCTACGATTCCAGAAGGGAATGGCGGAGGCAAGGCTGATATATTTTGTATAGATTGATACTTATGTTACGTTCTTACTGGACATTATTTATTAGAATTTTTTCATTTTTTTGATTTTGTTTAAAATCATACGTGAGAACGAACTTAGTTCCCGACGGGGGTAAAACTTTAAAAATGATATCGAGTATTTTCTTAGGAATGGAATAACATTTTATTTGTATAGACTATAGGTCTTCTTAGGAGGAATTACATAAAAATGAGATTTTATAAAAATGAGAACCTGTTTCATCAATTTGAATTATTATAAATCAGTAATAAACCTACCTAACTAGCACTGTACCTAAATGGCATTTTTAGGATTCCGTAGCGAATCGGATGATGTTATAATCAACTTTCTTCTTATCATTGTTATTTACATAGCAGGTAGTGGTATTCTAATTTGTGACCGGTAGGTGCCACAACTAAAATGTCCGAAATATATTTTTTTTCCAAAAAAAAAAAAAATAACCGAGTTCCATAAAAAAAACTACAAAATGAAAAATAACTTTATTTCGGAAGTCTGTAGCAAAAAACGTAAATTCAGAACCAAAGTCATCGACTTCCGAAATAAAGTCATTTTTCACTTTGAAGTGTTTTTTTAAAGTGTTTTTCATATAAAAAGGTTTTTTTTAGTATTAATCGTACGTCAAAAGTAACAGTTGAACTACGAAAACTGTTAGCACTGTTATAGTATAGTAAAGTAACAGTATCATGTCTCGTTAGTGACCTTGAAATAATCACCTACGGCCGCTCAGTAGATAAACCTTCCGCGTTCGTGCGTAACAGCCGCGCGCGAATACTCAGAGTATATCAGTCAGTGGCGTGCATTGCATAAAGGCGTATAAGCAGTGCCTACCTCGATAAATCACCATAGGCCTGTTAGTTACGTTTTAGTGTGTGTGCCCAACTATGAAATTCACTAAATTATCATAACTAACAAAAAACAAAATTTTCATACAAATACGCGCGGCAGTAGTCGCAAGACGGCCTACTCGGCTCCCAGACTATTCGATTTTTATTTTGACCTCACTATCGGCTTTATCACCCTCGAAAAGTATGAAAACGACACCCATGACTAAATATTTGAAATTTTTTGCAGCCGCCATTTTGGATTTTTATTTTGACCTCACTATCGGCTTTATCATCCTCGAAAGGTATGAAAACGATACCCATGATGAAATATTTGAAAATTTTTGCAGCCGCCATTTTGGATTTTTATTTTGACCTCACTATCGGCTTTATCACCCTCGAAAAGTATGAAAACGACACCCATGATGAAATATTTGAAAAATTTTGCAGCCGCCATTTTGGATTTCTTTTTGACCTCACTATCGGCTTTGTCATCCTCGAAATGTATGAAAACGACACCCATGATGAAATATTAGAAAATTTTTGCAGCCGCCATTTTGGATTTTTATTTTGACCTCACTATCGGCTTTATCACCCTCGAAAAGTATGAAAACGACACCCATGATGAAATATTTGAAAATTTTGCAGCCGCCATTTTGAATTTTTTTTGACCTCACTATCGGCTTTATCACCCTCGAAAAGTATGAAAACGACACCCATGATGAAAAACTTGAAAATTTTCGCAGCCGCCATCTTGGACTTTTATTTTGATCAAATTCAATATTTTCTCATTTTAATATTAGTTAGACAAGCCTACTACTTGTATACTATCGTAAGCGTCCTAACGCGCACAATAGAAATGGGCCATCTGCAGCGAGCTAGTCAATAAACGCACACTGATACAATTCGTTCGTAAATATTTGCACTAACACAGGCAAACGCGCGTAGTCGGTCGATAGCCGGAGCGGAGCAGCGAGCGACACAGCCCTCCCGTCTCAGTGCTAACGCACGACTGCCGCCCGCGCCCGCGCAGAGCACCTCTGAAGCTCAATCTCAAAGTGGGGAAATTTTCTTTGCAAATGTTGATTGATTTACATAAGCTGTTTCATTTCTATAGTACCTCTAACCATCAATTTTTCAGTGTAAAAATATTCGCAAACATCAAAGCCGTTTAGAAGTAATATGGAATATTAGGAAAAAATAGCGTTTTGCTAAAAAATTTTTTAAGGGAAAAGTATTAGCCATATGAAAAAATCCTTTTTCAGAAATGTTGTAAATGAACCTATACCAAAAATATTTTTTTTTCAGATCTTCTAATCAAGCCGTTAATGAGAAATATTCTTCATAAAGTGACCGTTTTACGGTACTAAACGAGAGTAAGGCCCTTAAGCATGGCATAACAACTGCAGAAAAGTAATAATAATGTTCCTGTGTTTCAATATCTGTATTCATGGCAGTTACTTCAGATTTAAACCAAGGTCAGTAAATATAAAACGTTGCTCCATTCGTAAACAGACATGTAGGACCGTCTACCAATTACAAATACCCAGCATTACTGGTATTCATATACTAGAGAGAGGCATAATAAAGGTCTGTATGAGAATTGGTAGCAGGTAGGGGTCTCCGGCGGCGCTTCGTGAAGACGTTTGCAGTTTGCACGACTCGTCACGAGCGAGCCCCGAGCCGCGAGCTTGTCGTCCATCATCCTGATGTGAGGCACCAATTTAGGGCTCTAAAGCAACGAGCACCACTGTACTTTATCGAAAGACACTGTAAGTATAGCACTTTTGTCAGGACCGGTAATAAGAACTGCTAATGAACATAAGACTATGAGAACACATAATTTAGTCTCTTTAGCAGTTCTTACCCGACTGGTGTAAAACAGACTATAACAGCGAAGTTACATTGTATGTTTCATTCAATTATATCAGTCGTTTCTATTATTCGGTTTGAGCGAACAAATAAACCATGAGGCTGGGGATTAGAATGTAAACTCTCCACAAATCAATTTACTTTCTTATCAGTTAAAATCACATGAATGCTCTTTGTTCCTTAATGTTCAAATAGTATTGTCATTTATTTTAGCGTCAAATGAGATAATATAATATTTACATTTGTTACAGACTGCAATAGTTAGCAAAAATGATAAAACTTGACATGTTAATCACACCTTTTACAAGAATATTTAAATAATTGAAACGACGGATGCAAGTGTCAGTAACGTCGACACCATGGTTCGGTTAACATTGGCTACTATTTCCAAACATCTCACTGAAGATGTTATAGACAAAGTTTTCAAGTTAAAGACGAAAAGTGAGGACGATGTTCAATGTGTTGAAATTACAAGAGCGGCGCCCGCAGGGGAGGGCCTCATCAGCGCTGTGTACCGGATCCAAGTGACTGGCAAAAATCATACAGCCAGATTCGTCGTTAAAGGACTAGTTAATGACCCTCTAATGCGAAAATCTCTCGACTGCCACACGTACTTTAAAAGAGAAGCTTTATTTTTCTCGACCATTCTACCTATTTTGTGCGAGATCCAGAAGACTTCAGGTGCAAAAGAGAGGCTCCAGAACTTCCTCCCAAAATGCTACGGATGCCATCTCGATGGTAAAGACGATTATATTTTGATGGAAGACTTGTCTGAGAAGGAATGTTCGTCTTTATCTGAACATATTACTATAAACGAAAGGAATTTAACGCTCAAAACTTTGGCGCATTTTCACGCTGTGTCCTTAGGTCTGCGAATTAAAAAACCTGATACCTTTGCGAAACTTGCGAATGGACTAAACGAAGTTTATTATAATGATAATAATAAAAACTGGTATGCGAAGTATCTCCAGGACGCCATAGATATAGATAGAAAAGTGGTTGCAGAATTTGAAGATCCGGAAAGCGTTTATTATCGCAGATTTAACGCCTTAGTTAATGACGATGTTTATGGACAATTGATTCGCATCGTTAACAGTCGAGGTGATCACCCCGTGTTTAATCACGGAGACGCTTGGTGTCCGAACTTCCTGTGCTGCAAAGATAAAGCCATTGCTATTGATTTTCAATCATTGAGATGTACTTCTCCCGCCACGGATTTGGCTTACTTCATACTAATGTGTGGCAGCCTTTGTCGTAATAAAGAAGAATTTCAGGAGGCTGTCAGCGTTTACTACCAGTCTTTGGAGTATTATCTGACAGACATGGGGATCGATGCAAGTAAGGCTTTTTCATTTGACATGTTGAAAGAAGAATTGAAGAAGTATGGTTCTTTTGGACTACTAGCATCAGTCACATCGTTCCCCTTGTTGGCCAACGAACGTTGCGACACACTGCAGTCCTGTGAAATGAAGTACTCCGGCTTTGACCGCATACCGCTTGAGGAGCTTTGGCCGTTGACTCCAATTGAGCAAGAGGAGCACAAGATGCGGCTCATGAACGCTGTTCGTGTTGCCGTAGACGTTGGGTTAATCTAAATTCAACAAATGTTAAAAGAAATAATAAAAAAGTTCGTTATTATCTCAGTGTTTCTTGTCTATCACGACTTGGCTACATCGCACTTAACGGAACAGTTAAACTTAAAATCATCTCTCAACCGCCAGCCTCGCAAACTGATTTGTATAGAGATTCTACACAAAAACACCTGTATCTATATAGATAAGCCTTTAGATGAGTCGGCAATACATTGGAATGTTCGGATTCGTGACCGCTAGACAGCCGAAAACTAATTATCGCGCGGTGTCGAAGTGTTCGGCCGCTCGGACGAGGCTTGTGTGTATCGAATAGACTCGCATACAACTTACATTTTAAGCCGGCCTATTAAGATTGGTGATATTTTTACCTTTCTCGGCTTTGCCCTATAGCCGGTACTTCTAGCTACGTCTTGAATTAATAAAGAACTTCAATTAACATCCAATGATAACGATTGAAATCCAGTCTTGTATTAAACGGTCGATGCAGCAAGTTCCTTCGTCACAGTCACAGATGCACACGCAAATAGAAAGTGCTTTAAAGTGGCAATTATTTGTTTTAGTGTCCCCTTAAGTGGGTTCTAGTTACAAGGTGATTTTCTTTTTCTTTTTTAAACGAGCTAGCAGTAAAACAAGGATTCTCGCTATTTTAGCTTTGTGTGCAATAACAAATTAACATCGACAAGAATTTGTTCCCATAAAACACAAGAAACGGCTGAATATCAAATGCGAATCACATCAGATTCCTAAAACCGTGCAAATGCGTATAAAACTGAATAATTTCGTCGTACCTACATACTGTTCAGAAATTTGTAGCAAATAGTTAGCGGCACTGAATGTAAATGTGACGATTTCGTTGTACTTTATACATATTAAAACTCAATACCCGTCTTTATGAAAATTGCTTAAAAGGCAAAGCGGAGTAGAATTTAAATATGCGAACTTAAAGGTTGGTTTACATAGAAGGGTTCGTATAAAGTTCGCGAAGCTGACAGGTGATTGGCACGCAATGTGTTCGAATCACGCGTTCGGTCCTCGATCTCATTTTAATCGTTTCACGTGTGAGGTGTTGCGTAGTTCTAACAGGCAACACCAATAAACTTGTCTTGGTCGTTGTGATTCATATGGGAAGGAAATATACCGATGTGTGGAGTCCGAAGGCCAAATAGTTGTAGCAATAGAACGTAGCTCGCCTGTAGTGTATTCTTATGCCTAAAATTCTATCAAGATATTAATATTAAGATAAACTGAACTTGATAAATAGATCTTATTAAATACTTTATAAAAATTTAGACTCATTCACCTTACTGCGACTTTGATTTAAAATGGTGTGACGTATTATTAGGCGCTTATCTGATTGAAATAAACAGACATTATGACCGATTTGTTATATTAAATGGAGGCTCCATTTTAGAACTTCATGTTCATCTTCATTTGATTTTAGATGTACCATCAAGGGTGTATAATTCTATAAATAAGTATTGGTTACGGCCACGAATCATATTTAGATCGATAGGTATACAACCAAAATATTGACCTGCAAATTCCAAAAAAAAATAAGAAAATTGAATTTTGCGGGCTACCCTTTCGCCATAAGAGAGATTATTGACAAGTAGTCAACTGCTGCCATAGCTACATTGAATTGAATTTCCCTCAAATCGACTGCCAGGTTTCCTCAAGGGACCAAAAGCTGGGAGCATCATGTCTGCTAATAACAACTTGTTGTTCTGTCTGGAGTTTACTGTAGCTGGCCGCAGTTAGGATCAACCCAACGCGCTTTTGGATGGCCCTGGTTTCTTTCGCCTAACTATGGCCACCATTCGGTCACAGCTTTACTCCATCGATCATCGGATTTAGGTATACGATGAGAAATTTCTATCGTCTTGATGCGGCGACTCCTTTAGTGATGGTAGAGGAATGATAGGCAAGTGTGTGTGTGGGTGCCCAGTAATGGTGCGGGTCAGGTAATCCACGAGGCTAGATGTAGCAACGATATCGAGAATATCGTTGCTACATCTATCCTGGTGGATGCTATTTTCCTAAAAAATTCTAATTACTGGGAGGCTATTTTCCTAAAAAAATCTAATTAGTCCGTCAGTTAGATTATCAAAAAATATTGAACCCGTATTTTTACTTTTGTCAATTATATAAAAAATAATGAAGATATCGCCCGTTAAAGTTCCGCGGGACGTCACTTGCTTGCGACACTTGTACAAGTAAGTGACGTCACGATCCCCCACTCCCAAATTTTGACGCGCTTTATCTCACTCATTTTTTGTTTGAAGAAAAAGAAAAAATTCGTGTCCATTATTTTTCGATAATCTAACTGACGGACTAAAAATAATAATATTTTTTTTACCCAGGCAACTACCCTATTAGAGAGACCAAGCTACCAGTGAAGGTCCTCTCCACTGCTAGACTGGTGTCTCTAATAACTAATTACACCAGTAGTGGTGGAGGACTTTACAATCAATCTGCCTAGCCTTTTCCCAACTATGTTGGGTTCGTCTTCCAGTCTAACCAGGTGCAGCTAAGTACCTATGGAGCGGCGGCCTATCTGACCTCCACAACCAAATACCTGGGTAGCACGATACCCCTTGGTAAGACTGCTAGTCAGACTTTCGGGCTTCTGACTACCCGTAACGCCTGTCAAAGATCTACGAATGACTTCTACAGGATCAAATTAAGTTAGCTAGCGAAACTTCACAGATGTGATGGGCATCGATTTCTAACGACGCTGACGATGGTGGTGGAAGGCTCACGCTCTGTAGTTGAAGCAGTTCAAAACAAAAGGGCCCAAAATATATTTACTAATACAATGACTTGGTAACTGGTAATGAACGGAGCAAAATGTAAATGCTCTCAAACAATACAGGCCAAATGTCAGGTGTCACACGAAATAAACTAACGCTGTATAATTAACCACGTTTTAACTAATTTTGAGTTTTGATCAGTGTTTAAATAGGTACTTATAATTTACCTAGCGACCCGCTCGCACGGTGTTCACGACTTGGCAAAACATCGAGATTTCTTTAAATGTAAAGCTAATATTATTAATGTATTATAAACCTTAAAAGTACTGGTACTCAGCTGACCCCAACATAGTTGGGAAAAGGCTAGGCGGATGGTGACTTATAGGCCTTCCGGAATAAATTCTCTAAATGATGGTTGACCGTATCAAAATCCGTTGCATAGTTTAGAAGAACAACGCGGTCACACATACAGACAGTAAAAGAGACTTTAGTTATGTACAGATTTATTAAATTACCGATTTCATCAAACATTTCTCACAACGTGTACATAATTGAAATGAAGCCCATCTCTAGCTCTCATTTTAATATCGTGATTATTTAATTTAATATATTCTAGTGGAATAACCCAAGGCAGAACATCTCAAAAGGATTTAACAACGCATCGAATTAAAATGATAATTATAATTATCAATACCCTCGTGTTACGACGCTAACCGTAAAAAGCCGCAAACGATAATACGATATCAGAGTACTCATACTTTAACGACTGTCTGTAACCAAGAAACATCAAAATAAAATACGTGTTGGATACCTGCGTCGGCGCCGGAGCTGGTCACTTTTTAAGGCCCGACTTCATATCAACTTGGTTACGCAAAATTACTTAGCTTCAGTGCTTCGGAATACCATTAAAAAAATCATGAGAATTATTCCAAACGTGAAACCCTAAAACTGGAAATAAATGACAATTATTAATAATTTTACATGCCCCATTAAGAGTGACCACGCCGCGACATCCCAAAAGAGGGATAAATAAAAAACAAGAGTTCACATACGACGAGGCTCTTAAAATTGTCAGAGGGAACTTCTAAAAAGAGATAACGCTTTTAACATTAAAAAAAGTCGAGTCCATTTTGTAAACAGGTTGTAAACGATCTTGTATGCGGTGTTCAACCGAAACATGGTAGGACATCTTAAATGTTTCACTAAAACGTCTCATATTTGAATTACGCGTGACCGCTTTGATGTGGACGAGTTAAAAATATACAATTTACACACACGCTAAGTGAAACAGGTATTTTGACGCATGTCCGGTGCTGAGGGCTGCTCGTAAATATCACGAACTTTTCGCAAAAAGCCCAATAAGTTACAAAAACAAAACCTATACTTAATAATTAGCAGTGCACGATAAATAACATTAAAATGTGTTAGGACATAATTTATTTGTTTATATTGCAATAAAAACACTACCTACATTAACATTATGTTATGTGTATTTCATTGATACGGACACCTACACTGAGCCTAAACGTGAATCATTTGTAACCTGAACGTTATACCTATAGTCTCTTCTTAATATTAATAACTTAAGATGAACTTAGGGAAAATCGTTAATATATTTAAGAAATCTTATCCGATGACAACGTAAAAAAATATGTATTTTGATTTTGAATCACCTTACATTATAAGAATATTGGTATACTGGTATTTTATCAAGATTTCTTAATGCAATAAATAATATGTAAATTATAATGAAATATTATTGAATGGCCGACTATTCTGCCAATCTGCGCATTCCAAGAGTTTCGAAGAGTTCACAGGGAAACGTTCGTGTTCACAAAGTTATGGACTCATTTGACACTGTGTCAGATTGTGATGATTTGTCGTACTAGAGCGAGTGGACCTTGCCTACCTGTGCAAGTAGTAGGAATACTATGCCTTTACGAGCCGACCGTGAAATCGGAGAGCGAAAGAACGTTGTAAATCAACTGGATGGTCGCTGCATTTTTTATTGTCCTGTGTGAAGGATGACCATGATTAGTTTGCTATGAGAAATAGCCTAGGTTCGGAACGTAATATGAATATTACAGAGTATGGCAGTAAACTTATTTATTTTACAAATAAACTTAGTACTTGAAAAAGAACAAGAAACTAAAGTATTTGCTTTTGATAATAAAAGTTAACTAAATATAGTTATACCTTTAAAAAATACAGTGATAAAAATTGGTGGTATTACTGTAATTAAACAAGTCTATCTAAACTGTGACCACTAACTACGATCTTCTCAAAAAATATGATACCTTCAAGTAAATCACATTTTTTCTTAATATGACTAAGGTAATTTATATCGGGTAAAAAAAGACGCATCAAATCACTCAAGAAAAGGATCCGAGGTATGATAAAGCTGTGGTCACATTAGTAAGGTCTCGAAGCTCTTAACGTTTATCTAAAAGCGAGGCCACTCTTGTTTGTAATCTTCGTTGAAAAGTCGGGAACAAAACATTAGAGCTTTTTAGTTTATCGAACGCTTATTGCTAACTAATGTATGTATGAATGTGATTTGCTTCTAAAACTTCTAAGACAAGAGTGCAAGGGAAAAAACGTCGTAAATACATACTGACGCATGTAAATCTACCTTGTTGGTCTAGTGGTCGCAAGGGCTATTACTGAGCATGAGGTCCTGGGTTTGATGCCCAGGTCGGGCATAAAGTTGGTTTTGCTCCGGAATTTCTCAGTAGCAGCCTGAATTTGTGACATTTAAACCTAACTGGCGAACTGTGGTAGCTTCTGAAAGCCCTTCGAGAATTACAGGCCTGATGTTGTTTTATGTTATGTACATGTTAAAAAATCAATTTCAAACTTTTGAATGAGTGAAGTGGCCTGATTAATGTCAACATATGGTAAAATTATGCATATTTCACTCGGTGGTAAAATGATTGACAGCGGTGCCTTAAGCATATCGAAAATATCCTGCGGTTCCAAAATTTAATATGATGCCTTCTTAAATTGTGTATGATAAATAATGGCAAACGACATCGCGGCAGGCCCAGACGGAGATGATGGGATGGGCTGGACTCCTTTAATAAAGATTGGTCCTTGGCAGCTCTGGACAGCGAGAGGTGAAAAAAGAGTAGGGAGGCCTTTGCCCAGCAGAGCAAGTGGGACATTAATGGGTGATAAAAAAAAATATATATCTACAAAAACAACCTTTTATACTTTCGAAATAAAATCTCGAATTCCTATTCCACAAAACGTCAGTGGACAACAGAACCAAAATCTGTAAAATTATTTTTTATGGTGTGCGAATTTTCTTTTACAATACCCATGAGATACGCATTTTATGCGCCTCATTGTCTATTAGCATCATGTTAATTCCCAAATACATTTAACGTACATCTCTGCTGCATTTACATTTATTGCGGTGTCAGAGGCGTGTTGGCCAAATCGTCAAGGGTGCAGGTAAATGGATAATTGGGACACTCTAGCCGATAGGACATAGTCTGTTCAGGAGCACTGCACTCGCACTGAATGTTGGATGAATCGATATTAATGCCCCATTGTGCCAGATTGTGTTTGCAGCGGCCGACTTGGGTACGCAATCGATTCAGTACCTAGTTTCCAAAAGTGCCATTGCAGATCGCGACTGGGAAGCAAGTGTTCTTGGGGCTTTACGAAGTCTTGGAGAAGTCGATACCATGTGGAATCTTACGAACAGCGCCTCAGTGTTTGGCCTTATCCCACTGGAACAGCGTCTACAAAGGGGTAGGTTCATTGAAGCGTACAAAATATTTACAGAACACTACGAAGTACCAAGAGTCTTGAAGGCTGACTCTTGACATTCTGAATGTCAACAAACATTTATGTGGGCATTCCCTAAAGTTATCGGAAAATTCATCAAAGAAAAAGCCTTTAAAGCACTTCTGGTCTAACCAAGTTTTAGCATGGAATAGGCTCCCGGAAAATGTTCTGATGGCTCCCACACTGAACTGCTTCAAGAATTCACTGGACAGATTATATATCTCCAAGCTATTTGATACACACGCATCAGCTAGCTAGCTGCTAGTGCGTCTCACGAAATAGGTAATAATATGAATACCTTTCTTCGACCAATTTATTTCATTTAACGGAAGACTTTTACATGAACCACCAATGTAAAAGTAGAAAGAGGTCTCGAGAAAAATGCCATGACCGTCATCTAACCGTAAGTATAAAGTTTCAACTATTTCAGCCTTCCAAGTGTTTTAAACATTTTGTTTCGATGTTATCTCTTCTACCTTTGAAGCATATCAGTGATATTCATCGGAAAACCTGATATTTTTATATAAAACGCGTCGGCCGGGTTTTGACGCGAGATCTTGAAGATAAACAAACGTATCATGAACTTGTAACTTGAGTTACAATATTTTGTGCTTAGTGGAGAGTTAAGATATGTTTTTGTATTTGTAAGGTGTTAATTGTATTGTTATTGTTCTAGGCTATTATGGTTTTAGTAGGGCTTATTGCACATATGGCAGCAGGGTAGTTACGAATACTTATGTCTGACTCTGTTAATATACTGATAATTATACTCTTTATTTGGCTCGTCCTTATTGATTGAGTTATTACGCGGTTATTTTCTATCAAAACAAGTGTAATCCCGCGTAATAACTTACAGTACACACTGACAGTAGCAATGACATTTCAACAATATTCATTGCGTTATTTACGTTGTTGAGCAGACAAATTTTTCGAACATATGAAGCAATGGATTGGCAATATCCTTCAAAATTATTCAGATTGATAGTGTGTTACGCAATTAGGGTGCAGATCTCGGACGAGACAATAACTTTGTCTAATTACCGTTGAACTTCACTGAAAGGTAAGTTCGTTTGACTATTCAATTCGTCTTTGGACGAAGCTGAACCCAAAAACACCGCTATCTATCTACCAGGAGTGAACTGGCAGATTTAGCCACCTGAAAGTCGCTTCAAGTTTCAATCCTTTCTTTAAAGCTCCCGCAAACAGGCGCGACGCGACTCTAGTAAAACAATTTCTATGAAAACTTCATGGAAATTGTTCTACTAGAGTCGCGTCGTTAATTTGTTAGTTTTGATTTCTATACGACCTTATAACATTAAATATAGGTAGGTACTAATCATTATACAGTGGGTGTCTATTAGACGTTGCCAGTTACGGATCGTTCTGCCCACGACCGATTGCCCAACATATTGTAAAGTTATTGCCTATTATTGTTTGTTTTTGTTGCAGTAACATCTAACACTTATGAGATACACTCACTACGTCCTTAGCTGCCTACGTACGACTCTGGTTGGATGGCTGTTGGATGTTCGATGGCTTACCTGTAAAAGGAAAAGTATGTATGAGTTATGTGTTGTAAAAAGATTAAAATCAGCCAGCCCACTGAATTTTAGCTGTCAAAGAGATTTAGTACGGTACTGAAAAAAGGAACAATCTGTGCAAATCAAAATTCTGTTGTAATCTAATATGTAGTGTTCTGCATAAGCTACTTCTACATATATCTATACATATTATAAATTAAAGTCACTTTTCGTGTCTATTTGTGTGACCGTGTTATTCTTCTAAACTTCGCAACGGATTTGGATATGGCTTTCAGCATCATGTAGAGCATTTATTCCATATTCATATATTTATTTGCATTCCATAATTTTGTAGATGTGTTACAGTGGCATAAAGCAATTGAAACAATTGTGGACCCTGTAGGGCTAAATGTATAACATTAATTATTAAAATAAATTTAGGACACAAATTAACAATAAGCTATTGTTAATATATAAAACATTATATTTTTATTGGTAAATATATTACATTTTATTTTATTGAGATCAGTCTGTTAAAGGTGGTACATAATAATTATTTGGTACGGTCAATTAAACATTTCCGGAAGGTTTATATGTACAAAACATTAGTATCAAACTTACATATAATAAAGAAATCTCGATGTTTTGTCAAGTCGTAAAAACCGTGTGTAGCAGGGGCGAGCGGACATTATTAACCATAATATAAATTATTTGAATCTTGCTGGTTACTTGGACGGTCAACTTGTCATAGAATGAAAAAAATAACCACCTCTAACTATCATTGGAAGGTACTTTGTTATTATTATTTTTTTCTTTCGAGGGGAATTCTCATGGATACTATCCTTTTGGCGAGAATGGAGGGTTATTTCGGACGCCTACCGACTAAAACCCCACTGTTCCACCATAAGTAGTACATCATTGGTCATCACCTACCAATAAAGATGTATGGAGAGCAGTGGAGACCAATATGGGGCTACCACAGACTAGCCCAAAATTAACGAGAACTATGATACTAGAATCCTTTGAAACGATGTCATACATCATTGTGTATCATATGATGTATGCTACACGTACTCGTATAACTATTATAAGAACTATTTACACCGACACAGTTCAAACAACTTAGTAAAAATCACGTATGAAAATCCCAAAGTGCTGTTCCTTTCCATTTAAATAATCGAAATCACAGTCCATGCTTAAACTAAGAACATTTTTTTTTAATTTATGTTCTTAACGTTAATCGACGTAACTACGCAGGTATTCCTCTGTCCAAAGTCACGAGTACCAATTAATAAGATACGAATCCGTTGAGAGGCTCATTTGGGCCTTTGGGCACACGCATTAAGACGCAGAACTTGTTCGACTGGTCGTTAAAATTCCCTCAGATTCGAACCGGGAGGCGGTGCCTACACGTTGTTTTACACTTTTGCCGCGTGTAGGTACTTGTTGGTCCGCTGATTCGCTTTAGGCTGTGAAGGTGAATGTTGTTACTTACCAAAAAGTTAATTTTAGACCAGAGTTTTGTATCAAGTTTGGTTTTTAATTTTGTTTATGGTGTAATTGTCATTTTCGCTCAAATAAAGTTTGAAAGTCTAATTAAAAACGCACTTGCCAACTGTTCAAAATATTCCACGAATAGCGAAGCGAAAGCAGCTATCCTTCGTGTTAATTGCGAAATAAAAAGTTTCGGAGGGGTTGTGTGGGTAGCCATATTTTAAACTATATAGTCGATTTTTTTATAACCATAAACAGTAAAATTAAACCTTAATACCAAGACATAAGGCTCTATTTGGTCGTCTTGTGTTGCTAAGTGATATTTACAACTTGCCCACGTTTCTTTTCAACACTACGAGGCAACGGCAAGTGGGCGCAGCCTACATGGAACATTAAAAAATAACAACAACTGAGTCTAGGCGCGAATTTGGCCCTGACGCAACATTCGAAATTTAAATAATGCCACAGATGCAATAGGAACGATCCCAAAAAGCTTTTAAAGTGTAGGTCAAAGCTTTAGACAGGTGTGCCATACAGATCAGAAAACATGTTAAAAGGGTAATTATTCTCCGAAACCCTTTGATAGACTTTTTTTTTCATTATAATTAATATGACTTTAATTAAGTACTTATTAAGTGCTCATCAATAGATACATCTTTGCGTAGGCAGTTAATGTCAAAGACTTGCTTTTGTTTCAATATAATAGCCATTAATAATGTTGGTAATTAACAAAAAATGCAGCGTACTTTAATTAACAGTTCGTAACGTGTTTCTTGCGTAATATTCGCTTAATAAAGCTATACAAGTACTCGATATCGGTAACTTGTATAACCAAACTACCAAAAATTCTCAGTTCTGTGTCAATATGATATTTACTTAAGTCGTATGTGACCTCACAGTTTCCCGTGTCCTATTTAATGGCGGTGAGGTGGAGGCACCAATTATCGGTCGAACACAATTTTTATGTAACGGTTTTTATCCTTTGACTAGATTTTTTGTTCTGTTAGGTTTTATTATTATCGATCATAGACTGAATTCTGTCTATTTAGATGTTTAGAAAAAACAAAATTGTTTATTTTCGGACTTAATAACTTGCTATGTTTGATGTCAAATAACGTTTTTTTACCCATGATTTGCCTTACCTATTGTCAAAGTAAAAGCGTAAACAAGAAAGCTTTTTGTTGCTGTTCAAGGCTTGTAATTGATTTTTTGTGTATCCGAAACATTTAGCTGTCATCCGCGTCTATTCAGGCGCAGCATTCGATTTTTTAATTTAATTTCTGGCATAAGAACGGTGTGGTGGAATAGGTGTGTACAATTTTTGTGAAATTATTTATGGTAGACCGTACGAATAGAGACGGAGGGATCATGCAGTCACCAAAAAAAAAAACAATTTGTTCTTATAAGGGGCTATTCATTTATTACGTAAGACAATTTTGACCACTTTCTGACCCGGGGGGAGGGCCCCTTACGTAAGAAAAAATAAGACATGGAAGAACCCCTCACCCCTTTTTAAACTTACGTAAGATCAGTATCTACCAAAATTGCAAAGAAAAAGTAGCAAAAAATTAAAAACTTGTAATTTTTGTTTACTTTTATGATTTTACGTAAGAACAATCTAGACCCCTCCCACCCCGTAAGAAAAAATAAGACTTGTTTGGACCCCCTCCCCCCTCAAATCGTCTTACGTAATAAATGAACAGCCCCTAACAACTGCGGTGTTTTGGTACAAAAATAGGCATCCATCAGTAACAAGCAAATCTAAGTACATACTTACAAAATAATTAAGACATACAATATTTTTATTATAAGGAGGTTAATTGTCAGCTTCGCCTCAAAATAATATCGGCACAAGGTCATCTATCAGTGCGTATCTCCAAGGATACACACAAGGGTGTCTTTGTAAATAAATCGAGCATATTCGGGATATCACTAGGAAACATCAACGTTTATCGGGCCAAGGAGAATAAACATGAATGTATTTGCATTATGATTACAACATTATAATAATACTACCTTCTGCCCGTGAGTTTATCCGTGTGGACTTTGGGAGCTGGGTATCAGATTTTCTCAATGACACTTCAGCACTCTGTTTGGATTGATTCGAGAAAAGGCTGTTACTGGTTTTTCTTGATGCACGGCTACGCAGTCTAAAGATAAATAATAAGTATCTAAATCAGGAGTAGCGGTGGCCCAGTAATGGCCGCAACTTACGAGAGGTCGTACGTAGGTTCTAACACAGACAGGCTTTACTTTGAGTAAATTATTTCATCACCATTGCTCTCAAAACGGTGAAAGAAAACATTGTAAGGAAACCGGCATGTCTTAGAACCACAAATTCGAAGACATGTGACATCTACCAATCCGCACTGGGCCCGAGTGGTGGTCACGGCCCAGTCCCTCTCACAGAGAAGAGGCCTGTGTACCGGCAGTGGGAACATTATAGGCTGATTGTGTAGGTATCTACACAATATAACTACCATTTCGTGGTTTTTCTGTCACGGTTAGATGCTTTCATAGAACATCTCATTTCATCAACATCATCATCATCAGCGGTTCAGGTGTGCGTTGCTCTTGCAGTCTGTTAAAGCCTTTTTATTTATTTTATTATTAGGCTGTGATGTTTCTTTCGACTTTTCTCTGTTCAAAGGTGATAAGGACCAGTTCTTGTTGAAGTAGTCCAGCTCATCGCACCATCTTCATCTGGGCCTGCCGCAATGTTGCTTGCCATTAAGAGGGACCCATAAGTTTGGCCTATCTATTTGGTCGTAAGCTTGGCACAAAGCAATTTAAGACGATGAAAATATTTTCTTTATACATTATCGTTGGAGCAAAGTACGTTCAAAGTCTACATTTTGGCGTGATCGAATTACAATGAATGTTGTATTTATTTGACTTCTGCGAACCACATACATAAACATTAAAGAATAAGACTTGTACGTTAAATACAATAGGTCGCCTCATTGCTCTAAAGTCTAAAATGACGTTATAAAACTTGCTTTGAACTTAAACGTACCGGGATTCCCAAGGCTGCGGGGTAGTGGCGTAACACACTATCGGCAACAATGGCTTTTATTTTGACAGTTCAACAACATTCATTGCGTTATTTACATTGTTGAGTAGGAAAATTTTTCTAACATATGAAGCAATGGATTAGAAATATGCTTCAAAATGCTTCAGATTGAAATTCATGGTGTGTTGGGCAATTAGGGTGCTGGATTCCCAATCCTGGTAGGTAGCAGATGAATGTTTTTTGCTTCAATCAGCTAGTTATAATAAATAATAAAGCTGGCAAGAATTCAGATTTTTAATAGGATACCTATTTAATACTGAGTTTCAGCCAATGCAAATCAGTAACTAAGTGTAGTAAAGTATAAATTAATTTTATGACCTAAAACTGTTCAGCTTTATTTTTAATAAAAAGTACATAAATGTAACTTCAACCTATCCAAAAGTGTCAATTACCATGCAATACATTTAAAAACAAACTCTTCGATAACATATTGATAATGATAAACATTAAATCAACAAGATACTCAACATATTATGTGTCTTCTTACATTTTGGAGTCAAACCTTCATTTGTTGTTCATTTCGTAACGCGGCACGCGCCGCAGCCCACGTGATACTTTCTTTAGAAAATTTATAATCCAGACCCCCCCCTGACCCTTCTCGATAGGGATTATGTTTTGGAGTGGTACAAATATCGAGATGCCAACGATTTTGAAGTAGCTATTAAGCGCAGGCCACACCGCGAGCTGGCGGGCGGGCAGGCTAGTATATTGCTTTGTTGAAAGCTGACTAAAATGGCCGTTCTTATATTTTGTCATGGTCAAAATGGTGAAACGATGTTCGCGCGCCAGCCCGTCCGCCCTCCAGCTCGCGGGGCGCCTGCGCTTTGCAATCAGGCGTCTGTGTTTGTAAGAAAATTTGCTCAGAGTGAGAGATGGAGGTACCGGTACAACAATTTTGAAACCTTAGGGTAGCCATGAAATCCTTAGCACACTGTTTATCCTTTTTTGGTCCTAAGTAGCGCAAATACAGTTTTTATGTACTCAACAATTGTTGCACATTACTTACCTTTAATGTATCATCTTTATCACTATTTAAAATAATATACATATTCGGAATTTTGGATTAATTTTTTTCATGTCAATGTAACAAAAGAAAATCATTTGGTCAAACTGACAGTCCATTTTGCAGGAGAATCAAGTGTTAAAAGAACCTTTTAAACCGATTCCGCCCATAACTTGGAACCTTGCCCCGCGCCTACGCAGGTCGAAAGTGTGCCCAGCAACGTTACACTCAAAAGTTTATACTTAGTTATACTCATTCACGCTCCATTGTGTGCCTCCCATCGTGGTCCATACATCTTGACACTTATTGACCCGTTGACACTTATATACTACCGGATTTTGTTTGAATTTGGAAGGAAAAAAATGGCGGATTTCGGTATGATTTACAAAGGTCTTTATGGGGTGAATGAAATTCGGAGGTCCGTAAGATAAAAGGAATTGTTTTATGGGCGTTCTGGCTGTGAAACGATTGGACTGCACTGCTGGATATGACCCTCACTGAAGCTGCGTTATTTAATACTTACATTAAAATTTTAAAAGCTTAAGAAGATTTAATCATTCATTTACAACTTTGTTAAAAAGTAAGTGACAATCTGAAGGCCAGGTTCTCGTAATTTAAAACGTTCAAAATCTAGGCACAGTCTCATCTCGGCAACAAACAACTGTCAAAAACTTTTCAAAAATGTAGGGAAATTGTTGACAGTGAGATTCTGACTGTGAACGGTCTTAAAATTACGACAATTGCCCCTCTGCTTAAAACATAGGAATCAAACTTTACGGAAAATATAGGTGCCTACTTTCATCGTCATTCCTTTGTTTCTTCATCATAGAAATAATAAAATAATTCTATGGACAATTTACTTTACATCTTGTAATCAGAGAATCTGAAAATTATAATTGCCTTTTATTATTTTATGTTTTATACCCTTTATGATACCTAATTTTGTATAATCTTTTATGTTTTAAAGAAATAAAATATCTGTAAACAGACCTTACAGCTATTTTAATACATATTATTACCATAGACTCTGATGATATTTTTATTGTAATAGGCCTTATCATCCGTAGTAAACTTAAAGTGGTCTTTTAGTATTCTTAATGTTTAAATATAGATGATTCAGCATCTAATATTATAATCTAGTCAATAATTTAATTAATATCCCGTGGGAATATCGGGATCAAAAGTATTATGTACTAACCTAAGACATGGTCTACCCATGTGCCAAATTTCATACAAATCTGTTAAGCCGTTTTAGCGTGAAAGCGTAACAAACAAACTGACAAACATACAAAAAATCAAATATTTTCTCTTTATAATATTACTAGCTGCGCCCCGCGGTTTCACCCGCATAAGTTTCGCTCCCTTGGGAATATCGGGATAAAAATTATCCTATGTTTTAATCCTGGTTATAAACTATCTGTGTGCCAAAGTTCATACAAATCCGTTCAGTAATATTAGTGTGATTATTAGAAAGAAGTGGGATTATTGTTATAGTTTAGATAAGTCCAGGTTTCCTCACGATGGTTTCCGTCACTGATTCGGTAATGTAGAAGATAAACTCCGAAATTACAAATGAATTGAAAAGTCGCATTGGTACTTGGATTTTAACCCACAATCTCGGAAATAAACGGAAATGGACATAGCAAGGCAAATTGACTGTCCTAAATTACATGCGAATATCGAATGAAAGACCTTGGCGAAGCCTGAGAAGAAGACACAAGTTTATATCCCAAAGAAACCTAGAACAGCTTTGAGTAATCGCTTCCTTCCTAAGTAAGTAATTAATGACATCCCCTTCGCCATGACAGACATTTCCCCAAAAACTTTGGGTTTGGCTTCTGGCGTCTCCATATGTCTGTCTGGCATCTGTGTGCTGAGAAATGGGATGAAGGGTAAAAGGTCTCATAAGGAAAGTAGAATCAAAGAAGTTTCCACAAATAAGGGACTGGATTATTGCTATGGACCACAGTCATACAATTTTGCAGAATGTTTTATACCCGATGATTTTTTTAATATCAAAGAAGATTCATTAATTGTTCTACCTTAATTGGTTTATTTACATAATCAGCCTATAACGTTCCCACTGCTGGGACACGGACCTCCTATCGGGGAGAGGGAGTGGGCCGTAATCCACCACGCGAGCCCAGTGCGGGTTGTTAGATGTTGACGTACGACGTACGTCAACGTAGTTAAACCTGTGGTTCTGCTAGGCTTGATTTTATGACAGGATTTATATCTTCTTCGACTTTTAAAACTATGGTAGAGATCGACTTATTAAAATTGCACGCTCTTCCATTGGTTGTTGCATACACATTTTAAATGTGTGTAAAATATAAGTAAGTAGGGGGACTCCACATCAGTAGGATTAGCCAGTCGGCAAGGTGGTTCGTGAACTGACTTCCAGGATCCCGCCACTCATGGAGAGTTTTTCCGTCGCACAGGTTTAAACTTATCTGTTAGGGCTGGCCTATTTTTTGGCCAAAGCATTGTTATTCAACGTGGTAATGCTGCCAGCCTTTTAGGCACTTTTCCTGTTGACAACGATGCGGACGATATTTTTAATGCCCTATGATTCTTTCCCCTTCCATTTTTATATACTTGTACATATTATTATTATATATAATTTTCTTCATGTTTTAAGACTGTTAGCTTGTAAATATTATACTTACGGAGAAATCAAATTCATTTATCTAATCGTTTGCCGGTGGATCTAGCTAATGACATACTCATCCTCCCAACTCTCGAAACCAGATTGTCTTATTAGGGCAAAGTAACTCTGTAATAACATGACAGAAAGCAGCCCGCCTACATGTGAAGCCCCGGGCCTTCCGATCCACACCTGTTAAAATTGTATAACACTCATTAATGTCTCGTTTGGCAATCTAAAGACCGGATGTATCTTTATAGCCCGTAGAAGCAGCCTTTGACACAGTTGCATTATCAAACCATCGCCCCCGCTCGGTCAAAAAGCCTTTTAATATTGAATAAATACACCTACAGTTCACCGTTGCAATGTCATGTAACCAAACTATGACGAAAAGTCACATAGTATGAACGGATTCTGCTGGAGTCGAACCTCTTGTATTCAGTTGGTTAATGATGCAGTTGCCTAATACCATGTAGGTTGACGACGGTGTCGCTGGGCGATCATCGCGTCTACTTTTCGTCTCGAGCTCACATGGTAATTTCGACTTTATTTTTAACCTGCCTTGGTCTGTTATAGATCAATACAGGTTGATGTACCGTTTTGATAATGGAATTACGTCGTCAGTCGCTCCACGGTGTCGCAATCGACGCGTGCCTTGCTGCTTGAAACTTACTACATATGAACAACGTGACTGCATTTTATGCCTAATTGTATAACAAATAAGGTTCTGATTTGACTGCTTTTAGTTCTTCACCAAGCAAATTGTATGCAAGTGTGGGGCAAAAGGCAAATTTGTTGGCACGTGGGAAGAACGCTGACGTCATTATAAGAAACGAGCACCATAAAACTACCTTTTGACTTAGCTTGATAAGAATGACTTGGTAATTTATTGCATATTTAGTAAGCGTACCTTATTGCGTTGATTCGTATTAACAACTCTCTCAATAATTAAACCGAGATAAAATAAATTAATAGGAATTACATCGTTTTATAGCCAACAGAACAGTCATCTTAATTAAGTGTCTCTATGGGTTGGACATGGAATTGATGAATGTACAGTTTACTTACTGTGACCTTGTTGCTTAATGTTCTTACTTAGGAAAAGAATGTAGGGTATGCCTCACGTCCCTGGTAACGAAACCAGTACATAAGCTGGCGTCTTATTCTACTTAAACACCGTACTACGCTAGCCTGGGGGCAATGAGCCATGTGATGGTGACAGCCGCGACTCACGAGTCAGGTAGTAGGTTCGTTTGTGTAAATTATTTCATCACCACTTCTCTCAAAACGGTGAAGGAAAACATCGTGCGAAAACCAGCATCTCCTAAAATAAAAAAATCGACGACATGTGACATCTATCAACCCGCACTGGGCCCGCGTGGTTGATTACGGCCCACTCTCTCTCACCAAGAGGAGGCCTGTGTCCCAGCAGTGGGAACATTATAGGCTGATTGTGCTACCTACTATGCTAGGCCAGGTGAAGGTCAAAGTGTTACCACAGACGTGGACCACAATATGATCTTCGGATTAGTCCTGTGCAGCACAGCAGAAAACTGAGATATTCACACTCTTATAAAACGGTATCTTAGAACAGGCGAGTAAATCTATTCTTTGAAGTCAAAGAAGATAGTTTCTCAATCGTCATTAAAAATTGACTCAGCATAAGTCTAGGCGAGCTAGCAACAAAGATTTCTCTTAAAAGAAAACATACGAATATTCAAGAGCTAACAAATTACAAAAACACTAGTAAAGTGCATAGTACACAGAAACAAAAAACTTTACAGTGCTTAAATAACATTAATGTAAGACTAGTCGTGAAGGTAATCCACTTGATTTTCTGTCTCACTCACACGTGTGCGTGATACATGTGGTTGTCTCTTTCCTGCGGCGGCGCAGCCTCCGCCGGGACCTTTTCTTGGAAGTCTCTGCGGTCCCTAGATAGATGCTTATCGGTTGTGTAGTAAGTTAGTTTTCTATGTTACTTCAACTTTATAACTATATTTAATTTCTCTTGGAGTGGGTAGTTAATTCTACGTGTTAAAGAGAATTACTTTCTAAAATGAAGCTTATCCATACTTGTGTTTGGAAAGACAAAACTACTTGTTTCTAGCGATGTTCTGCCAATTGCAATTTAGTATCTGCCACTAAAGCATAAGTTTTGTACAGCTAATTGCTTGCTTGTTACTTGCTATCTTGGCCTCTGCGAACGGAATTCCTTAATTTTCCCACCATAGACCAGGTAGAAACCTTTAAAAATGATAAAAAGTGAAAAAATAATAATAGTAGGATGAAACTCATTGGAAAAGGAGGAGAATATATTAAAAATGATCATTTGACTTTTTTCCATAGGACTTGTAGTTATGCCGGAAATTGAGATAAACTGTTTTTTACCCTTAAAAACCACCCCCTTCCACTTCCCGACCTCAGATCGTCCGTAAATTATTTTTCCTTTTATTTTTATTATATTCCCCCTCTTTTCCAATAGGTTTTATCCTATAATTATTTTTTTTGGTTTAAAAAATTATCGACCCTGGTCTACCACCCATTTCTTTCTGTACAAAAGATCCACAATGTACCTACTTCATGCAATGATGTAATAAAATATAAATAATTTTCAGCGAAGAAATACCGCTCTATAATTTTACGTAGTCCTTGAGAGTTGATTCGGCCAGTCCAAAGCAAATGCACCATACTCTAAAGCAAACAGTCCGTAATGACCCAAAATATAAGTAATTTAATGTATAAGTAACTATAGATAATGATAGCGGTCCGAGATAAGGGGCCGTTGACACTGATAACTAACTTGGTAAACTGATAAACGGTTAAATTTTAAAACACAAACACTAGTAGTTTGGTGAGTGGCCATTGCTGTTTACTTGCACAAAAAATGACACATCACTGACAATAAAAATGAAATACGTAAAGAATATTTGCTGGAAATCCCACTAACGCCAAATGTATGTATTCATTGTACATTTGGCATATATAAAATGACATTATTAGTACTTAATAATAATGCAAGTTTTTGTATGCCAAATGTTCTAAGATTGTAGCTTACCACAAATTTAAGTTTAATGTGAGTAGAAAGAGTAAACTTTCCAGGAATAACTCGTATACATTCAGAACCTCAGAAATTGCGTAACACACTATAAATCCCGATCTGAATCATTTTGAAGGATATTGCTAATTTATTTAATTATTCATTTTTTTCAGGCGACGCAGGCCCACAGATAAATACCTTACCCTAAACATACATATTTTTTCTATAAAATAGTACTTCACTAACTAGTTCTTGTGCTGTTATTACTAATCTATTGCTCCATATGTTCGAAAAATTTGTCAGATCAGCAAAATAAAGTATAACGCAATGAATGTTGTTGAACTGTCAACAGGCTACTGATAATGTGTTACGCAATTACCCCACATGATTTTGACTCTTGCGAACCTTATTCCTGAACAAGATTGACCTAGGGTTGTATACAGGGTGATTTTTTAAAGACCAGCCAAATTTAAGGATGTGGTACAGACCATCAAACTGAACAACTTTCTCCATGGGACCAACATCGTAATCACGAATAAAAATTCAGCCGTCCCATACATTTAGGTCGAGTAGGTATTGAAGTTTTCTATGGGACAGTTGATAAAATTTTCGCGATTACGCTATTTGTCCCATGGAGAAAGTTGTTCAGTTTGATGGTCTGTACCACATCCTTAAATTTGGCTGGTCTTTAAAAAATAACCCTGTATATACTAAGACTTTATCATTGTGGAGAGCTAGATAGATAGATTATATTATAGATCGACTGTATCAATCCTTGAGAGAGATCTATGTGTCTTTCGGTTCAAATGTAGATGACGATTAAATTCTTAATTCTTGAAAATGACCATAGAATACAATTACAATTTATTGTAATCAAAAGTAGTTATATCGAGAAAATATAAATAGTTTATTTGCTTCATTACGTACCCAAGGTATGAGCGATGAATTAGCACTTACTTAATCAATGCTAATATGTCTAGTTATGGACCGTTGGCGGACGATTATATCACAGAAACTATGAATCAAATATTATTCAGAAACATCTGGTTAGATATTCTTGAAAACAATTTTGATGATGATGATAAAGAGTCTCCCAACGGCCCACAGCCGTCTGAAGCCTTAATCTATGGTAGTAAAAATTTAAATATATCACCTGCAAACTCTAAGATAGCGATTCATACATACTAAGAATTTTACATAAACTTTCGGTTATGAGAAATCCCTACATCGTTTAAGGAAAGCGAGCCCCTTTCTTGGGCTTGATTATAATCGCAACCTGTATAAGCGATATCAATCGAAATGCCTTCGACGGATAGGGCCAATTGGAGGAGGCGGCAGGAATTTCGAGAAAGCGAACGATCGTCATTTTTTAACACCCATTATTAAAAGACAGATATGGTCTTGTATTCATTAAATTAGAAATATGCGTAACGAGACTAATCTCATAATGTGGGCAACTATAAGGAAAAAGGCGGAACCAGAGAAAAGATGAATAAAAATGTGTGGAAGATGATATGGCTAGGCACGTAGTGAACACAAAGATGATAACTGAAAGGATGTGCCGTAGGAATAAATGGGTCTACTGCGTCGATTCCAAAATTCTTCAAAATTGGGTTTATAGGTGATGATGAGGAGGGGGCTTGTGGCTAAGTAATAACAGCCGCACGGGTCGATCAAACAGGTTAAGCTACGCTTACCGTAGTTGGTTCGTGGATGAGTGACCATGTTTACATACCAAGACCCCTTTGTGCTTCGAAAAGCACGATAAGCCGTTGGTCCCGGCTGTCATTCGTGGATCTTTGACAGTCGTTACGGGTCGTCAGAAGCCCGAAGGTCTGACAACCCGTCTTACCAAGGGGTAAAGTATTACCCAGTAACTGTGTTGTGGAGGTCAGATAGGCAGTCGCTCCATGAAAAATAATGGTAGTCAGCTACAGCCGGTTAGACTAGAAGAAGACCACAACATAGTTGGGGATAGGCTAGGCAGATGATGATGGGTGTGAGATGATGATGATCGCATTATTATTTTAAACAATGTTCGTTTAAGAATTTTGCTCCTATATATATATATATAAATACAATAATTATCATAAAACACAAATAATACGGTTATGTTTTCTACACTTGGCAAATGCTGTTCTGACTAGCTCAGTATTACATAATATTGAACGTAATGAATACACCTAGAATTCTAGTCAGACCCATATAGGAATGTGTTGTTCTACGTAATGTGATATTATGCCGCATTCTTAAAAACAGTGACGGAATCGAGGAAAGCGTTTGATTGCCTTAATCCATAACTTGTGAGACTAAAGAAGAGTTGAATTCAGCAGCTCTGTGCAAGTTGGGTCCAGTGCTGCATCTTTTTCTACCACGCTCGCTCTCAGCCTTCATCTCAATAATTACCCCCTTTCTGGCAATATCATTATTCCATTCATCATTTCTTTGGTCTCCCCCTTGATATTCAAACTTTCTTCACGACATATGCCTCATTAGTCCTCATCACTTGCTCATACAACAACCGCTATTGAAAAGAAAAAGAAGTTGAATGTAAAACATAAGTTGGCGAACCAAACGAAAAAAGAGAATTCTCTTTACATGTCGAAATAATATGCAGAACTCACAACTGAGGAACTTTCATCATAATTTGTGTAGGACTATACCATGTAAACACCATCGTCGCCGTACATGGTCAATCAGGTCAACACATTTGCAACACAAATTTGGCGTGCTGCAAATTGCGGATTTTTATAATAAAACCCGTTGAAATTAGGCCCGTGCCTAAATGTTGGGCCCCTATCATTATCCGCATTATAACTGATCCTACATGCGATCAACTCGTATTATATGGATTCTTAGCTTGAGGCGCCTCTTTCGAATTCTGCATACATTTTTGTGATTCCAAAGATTTTGTCTGCATACTTATCATTTTCTGGGAATATTTTTATGTCTTACACTGCATGGATCTACATATTAGCTGTGTGAAATAAATCTATTTGTATATGCACATTTTTTGTCACGTTAATGAAGTATTTATGAGCAAAAAAGTATGACACCACATTTAAAAGGTGGGTTCATTAAAAATATAGCCAAAACATCCTCTACACTTCTACAGGAAATCGGGCCTAAAAATCAAGTTGATAATCATATAATTCATATGAACATTTTAAAAAGCTGAGCACCATTGAATATTTTTTTATATTTGTACGGCGTGTTAATTAATACACGTCGAATGATTTAACGGTAATATTAATGTGGTAGTAAAACCGGACGGAAAAAATGTGTCTACTTGCGGAAAACTAAATGACTTTTCTAGTTCCTAAACGAAGTAACAGGTCCTAATAAAGAGGGTCTCTGTATAAAACGGGTTCTGGACCGACCGATGCTTAGAACGTGTAAAATTGTTTTAACACGACGCCGTCGAGTTTTCTCCGATACCGCGAAGTGATTAGGCGCTGGTATTTCTATGAAACGTGCAACCGGCGCGAGCGCTTGCGACGCTCAGATGACACTGCTTATAGCTTTCGTATGTAAAATAGACGCTTCGAGTCTGTTTTCCGAGACCGTTTTGATGGTGGTTTTAGAACTATTCAATATTCATGGACTTGCGACACGCTATGGAGGAATATTAAACATGACAACCTCTTTGGAACCGTAGGAAGATGATGCTGCATTCATCGAAAACGGTTGGATGTTCCTTATTTTACTTTAATGAGAATATAATCATAGTTTCATCATGACGCATACGTTTACGAGTATGAGGTCTGGCCAAACCCATGTGCAAATGAGCTCAGAACGGATTCTATGATTACAAGTATTCTGATTGCCAATCTGACGAGTGGAGACCGCGTATCGGCAAGCGTAGTGTGGGACGCCCCCCCTCCCCCAGCTAGATGGGCAGCCTACCTAAAGAAGGTGGCTGGGGTAGACTGGATGCGGAAGGCGGAGGACAGGGTGTTGCGGCGCAGTCTGGGAGAGGCCTATGTCCAGCAGTGGACTGCAAAGGCTGAGTTGATTGTAGATTTGATTGCCAATCTATCGACCAAGTAGGTTAGGATAGACTCGAGTTTGCCAACTATCTCATCCGATGTTAAGTGATGATGATTAGAACCTGAATATCTAGACTGTTCTGTGCTTCAAGTGACAGCAGCTTATACAAGGTGGAGACGACAATACGACAATAAATTAAACTGCGTATTTCGATTGACGTTTCCAGTCTGTATATAAAAATCAATCAATAAATACTTACTGAATTTATGGTGGCAAACGGGCGGTAGTCGGTACTAAGTTCAACAACAAGCTGCGGGGTAATGGCGTAACACACTATCAGTAACAATAGCTTTCATTTTGACAGTTCATCACCATTCATTACGTTATTTACGTTGTTGAGCAGACACATTTTTAGAACATACGAGTATGAATAAATGGATCTGCAATATCCTCCAAAATCATTCAGATTGACATTAATAGTGTGTTACGCAATTAGGGTGCTGATCATTAAAATACCAAGGGCGAATTTCACCAAGAAACTGAACGCGATCAGCGAGCTGTCCGGGTCATCATTGTTGTGAAATATTGACACTGGCAGCTCTTGAACGCATTTTAGATGTGCTGATCGCGTTCAGTTTGCACCTCTAAAGCCAGTCATCATCTGCCTAGACTTTTTCCCAGCTATGTTGAGGTCGGCTTCCAGTCTAACCGGATGCAGGTGAATACCAGTATTTTACATAGAGCGACTGCCTATCTGACCTCTACAATCCAGTTACTGATACGATACCCCTTGGTAAGATTGGTTGTCAGATTTTCGGGCTTCTGAGGACCCGTAACGACTGTCAAAGATCCACGAATGACAGCCGGGACCAACGGCTTAACTTGCCGAGGCACGGAGAGCTTTTGGTATGTAAAGATGGTCGGTCACCAATCCACGGACCAACCGTGGCAATCGTAGCTTAACCTGATCGATCGACCCGTGCGGCTGTTATACTTAGCCACAAGCCACTATAAAGCCAGTATTTATTCTAATCTAAAGCTGTTTTCTTTCATCTTCCTAAGGTATTTGGAATACTCGTAGGTTAGGCTTCTAGTTGTCAGAGCTTTGTTATGTTGTGCTGCGGGTTGGTAGATGTCACATGTCTTCGAATACTCGGTTCTAGGACATATCGGTTTCTTCACGATGTTTTCCTTCACCGTTTTGAGAGTACTGGTGAGGAAAGTTATCAATGCTGATGCTCATCCCTTATGTATGGGATACACCATAAATGTTCAAACCCATAAACTAAAATAACGAAAACGAATTAGGAGATTCGTCTGCCAGATACTTTCTGACACTGATTACTTATCTGATTATGATTGAAAATAAATGACGGGTGTTAGTTAAGAACCAGTTAGGCTAATCTGCACCATTAATATCATATTAGTTTGTGTACCTACAGAGGAATGTTTTGCGTAACTACCTAATGAGTTATACATGGTGTAATTGCAGTACAGAGTGATACAGGTTGTTGCTTTTAGGCTCGCAGTTTAGGTCGATGCTCATTTTCTGATTTTGTGAAAAGCTGTAAGTATTAGGAAAATGCTGATACCACAATCTTGATATTAAATAATCACTCTGACTGCCCCATCGGTCTCGTGGTCGTAACCGCAACTGCTGAGCGTGGGGTCCTGGGTTCGATGTCCGGGTCGGGCACAAGTGTTACTAGGTTGTTCCAGTGAGAATTTCTTAGTAACAGCCCGGTATTTGGAAGTTGGCGGTGTAATACCCCCGTGCCTCGGAAAGCACGTTAAGCCTTTGGCGCTGCGCCTGATCTCTCTCCGGTCGCGTCAGATGGCCGTCCCATCGGACGTGCGCACCTGTGTCGGTGCACTCACAAATGTGCAATATAATATTTCCCGCGCCGATAGGAAGTCTCAGCAGTAATTGGTCGTTTTTTTTTTATTAAATCACTCCTAATGACTATAGTAAATACTAAGGCTAAGGTTAATAAATTACTTTGCTAAGATGAAAATTAAGAAGACATTTTGGCTTAGTACCTTGTTAAAGCTGTAAATTTATTTCGAGATTTTTTAAGACTTACTCGATGCACCTAATCACGTCGTTAAAGGCAAAATTAAAATACAAACGTGTTTATATTACGGACATTTTACCCACAATAATACATCGAATCCCCGTTTCGACCAATCATTCCCTTTTACGACTGGTTTCCAAGAATAGATATACCGCACATAGTTAGGCATAAACATCGATTTCAATATTTAACTGATAAAATCATCGTTTTTTTTGTATACACAGTACCTAACGCTTGGTTTGTGTTTATTTCTCGATTCTGTTTGCAATACAAGCGTGGACGGGAGCAGTGTTTGTTCATTGATAAGAGATGGACTTATACGTAGCTTATCTCTCCCATATCGGTATAAGACCGATCACCGCGAGTTATCGTGAATAACATATTTTAAGTAGATTCTAATAATTTAGGCGCCTGATAAAGGCGCCAGTCTCAAAAGCTCGCTAACCACTGCAGACGAAATGTTAACGGATAAGCTCAAGATATTAAAAATTAACATTACTTTTCCTCTTTCTAGCTCATTTCTTAGGAACATATAAATAAAGAAATAATCAATAAATTCTTCGAAGAAGCAATAAACAGGAGGGATTTATATTTTCTGAAATGTTATATGTTGTAATATCAAATGTTTATAACATTTCTATTTTTATACGTTTTATAATGTTTGATTTTTACGAATCTTATGTTCTGATGTAAGAAATTATTGCACAATCTAAACTCAACAACGCAACATTAGCAATAGCTTAGACACGTTTAGAATTTAGTAAATAATTACTTACCTCACCTGTCAAACAAAACAAAACTGCAAAAAAAAATTGCGGACTCCAACATGGTGCCAAAATGCGGAAAGCAATATTGTCATGCAAAAGAGGACGGAAAATCCTCGTTCTTATTCAAAATCGACGAGTAACAAGAAACAAATGAGGAGCTAAATACGGAATGCGTCACTTGTTGTCAAGCGAAATATTATATCATTTGCTACGTGCCGGGCATAAGACGCCGAGGTCCTGCATATTTGCATAGGCTAAGTGATATCTGAATATTTATACTCGTGTATAAATGTCGGGTAGGTACGCGGAACACCGCTTCGCGACCAGTTGATTTGCATAAATATAGTTTTATAAATCTATGTAAATTTCTTGCTATCGGTAACGAGCGAGACGTTGAGTTCGAACGGTTACCTCCTGGTTTTTTAGATCCAGATTTAAGCAATGATTTTAGGTATAAGTAAAAAGAGTCAAGTATATAGGTAATACTCCGCAAATGGCATGTCCAAACTTGGCTAATTAGCGCTTCTTCATCTTGTCACTTTTTCGCTCCTGAAAATTACGACATGCCGTCCCACTACCACGTGTCATCTAATAGTGTGACATTGTGCCGTTTTGGAAGATCGAATGTTGGGTAGGTAACCGATCTACATCTTTTTACTTATAAAATCATTGGATTTAGGTACGTTTTTGTTTAAGAAGTCGTAGGTACCTACACACGGCGACACATCAAGCTATACATTTTCAGTTTTTGTTGACCTCACATTGTATAGAGTTTTTGTACTATCAGAAGTCAGCTTATACTGGTTATGTATAGCTTGATCTGTAGCCGTGCGTACATATTTACATATTATTAATGATGTATTATAAAGAAAGCACTATTTTAAAATTTGGTATGTCGGTATCTCAATATAAGCTAGATATTATTGACGACCATAAAACACGAAAACAAGAACTAAAAGAAAGTAATTTAGTAAGTACTTCATTCAGTACTTTTTTAATCCTTCAGAGTAGGTATAGAACCGAATTTCTTTCTTCGAGATTTTATTTTGTTTATTATAATAACTGAAAACGCAAATACTTACTCGTATTTCAATCCAAATCTTACTTTCATGTCAACAAAATACTAAACTAATAAATAGCTGTTATTTACGTTTCACATTTTTACATCACCCCGGGTTCCTTGCATACCGAATAACCACCATAATGCTTCAGTTATACAGTCTGATTTCCCTTGGCTGTTACAGTTTTAGTCTACGAAGGTGGTAGCCTACAGCGGGCCGAGTTTATGACGGATATACACAATAACACACAGGAAGTTCACGGTCGTACAAGCCCTGCTATGGAAACCTGTTGGATGTTTCACTTTCTATCCTTCGCTGTCGGACGCTATTGAATCAAACGAAAAGATCATGAAGAGGTTGTTTTGGCGCGTGGTCAAAATCGGAACTAACGCCGCCATCTTGGTGTTTTGAATACATTTCACAAAACAAATGCATGAGTTTGCCATCAACGCCCCCTGTCAACGTAATTCGAGCGCCAAAAGATATACATAGCTTTGACCAGTCAAGGATGCTGAACTTGGCATAAATAAAGAGGTCCGGAAAATTTTCATCACGCAATTTTTTTTTTTGGAATTTGTAGAATTAAAAAGTAAAGCAAAATAGTATGTAACAGGGATATTTGACGGTATTATACAATTATTTTGCAATGAACCAGCAACAGATTCGCCCTTTAAGATCTAGACCTTACAATCAGACGAGGTTTCATTTTCGAGCTCGAGATTTCGCTTTCTTTTTGAAATTATGCATTTTTTAATTTAGTTCTTTTTATTTGAAGTCAGTTAAAAACGCTCGAGATTTCGCGAGATTCGAGATGTGGCGAAATCTAGATTGCATTCCCTAGTTATAAGGGCTCCGTATAACATTTGTTTCATTACACTATAGGTAATATGCGAGATTTCTTGAAGAAACCTACATTGTATAGGTTTTCAAAGACATTCCTTCGGCAGATTCACGATCCGAACCTAACCTTATATCTGCTCGAAATATCGACGCATCGACCACAATAAAGGCAGTATATCAAAAATTGAAAAAAGAACGAGTAAGCAAGACGTCAGATAGACGCGATATCTTCGGTCGTGGCCGAGCGTCGTCGTGCGGTCCGTATCGGCACATCTCGCTCTCTCGCCGCTCACGACTCAAAACAAAACTAAACAGAGCATTCTGGAGATTAGAGACCACATCGACTCAATCTTTAAACGATGCTTGACTTGCCGACTGATGGTGACGGAGGTTTGATCAGCTCTTGAAGTTAAATGAGACTTATGAATGGGTTAATGAACTGGTAAACAAAACATAGGTATGTGAATAATGATGTCGGTACCTCAAAATATGATTAAGAGTAGACTCAGATTGGTGACTGGATGATAAGTAAAGAATGTACCCTTTTTTATCTTGGAGAAATGCTCATGCATTCTGCACTACCACGGGGAGATAGTGCAGTTATGTGGGACTCTAACCCACTAAAACTCCACGGCGCCCCCCTCTGCCGCTTGAATGTACCTTGCTAATCTACCACACCATTACCATGCTACAACATTCCACTTTATCGGGTGAAATAGCTGTGAATCAAATGATTTTAGAACGTTGAATGTTGTTTGTCTTCCCGGATTTGAATTCACTACCGCTCGCATGAGAGGCGATAATATGTATATAGAAAATAGTTTATTGTCTAAGTACTATGGTAAGCAGGTTCACAGGTTACCACAAGTTGAGACGGTATGAGTAGCTTATAATATAACCTACAGCTAGGTCAGAAAGTATTATTTGCCAGTGAACCCCAAACCAGATAGTTAGTCTGTATTTTGGTCTACCTGTATTAAATATATTATAGGCTAGCTGTTGCCCGAGACTTCGTCTGTGATCCAGGATGAAAAGCCTGCCATGTCCTTTTCCTGGTTATGATCTACCCATGTGCCAAATTTCATACAAATCCGTTCAGCTGTTGTAGCGTTAAAGCGTAACAAACCAATAAACTCACTTTCGCACTTGTACATAAGTTAGGAATACTAGTGTAAACTTTACCACCTGAACCACATTGAAATCATCATCTTCAATAGTTCTAATACTGTTCCACAGTTTTATTGCACCAAGATACTCTTGCTCTAAATTCTCAACGATTCGTTCAACCTTCCTCCGTGTATGTTTGGGTGTCATAAATATGTGGATGGAGTGAACTTTCCATACCTCGTCTACATAGTCGAGTCGTACGTCGTAACCCCCACACTGGTGACCCTACTCTGCGTAGGATGATATATAGGTGATGCACTCTTTAATGCTATTCCGTCACTATGTAGGAAGTTAACGAAAACATGTTTCTTTGTACTGTTACCATTACGTATTTCTAGATCTGTTGTTGCTATATATTTTCGGCCTCAACTGTTTTTGTGGAGTTTCTCAAGTTAACCGTGATCAGTTAACTGTGCATGATGGAGGGTTTTGGATTTAACTACAAACTAACATTTGGTAAAAGAAGAAAATATCTGTTTTAAGAGTAAAAACAGTCTTTAAATTCGATCGTGATTTTGAATTTCATCAAGAGATTCTTGTACAATACACCTGCATTCAGCCCGTCCTGTGCCCAGCTCATTACTTGTTCAATTTCATCAAGAGATTCTTGTACAATACACCTGCATTCAGCCCGTCCTGTGCCCAGCTCATTACTTGTTCAATTAGGTAACATACTCTAAAAAGCTTCATCTTTGTTTCTCATATACGAGTGAAATTCCTTAGTCGTTTGACGTGAGCGTGTTGGGTGAGTTAGTCGACGCACGCGCCGCTTGCCATTATAGTGTTACTTTTGCTCGTATTCCAACTATCGACACAAACAACTTTGTGTGTCGTAATTTTCCTACATTCCTCTTATGTGCTGACACTGTACATTCTTGTGTGTCTATTAAGAAGCTGGCCTTGGTTGTTTGTTAGAAGTTTTCATAGTGAGTTTAACAAACACCGTGTAATACAATTTTTGTTAGTGCAACGATTTTTAACCGTATGCATACGTTTAATGGTGTTTGTAATGAGTTTAAAGCAAAGCATCTGCCTCAGTCTTAACCAACATTATTTCTAGGCTATACAGGGTAGCAGGGACTTCACCACAACAAACACCATTATTCTGAACCCCTAAGTTGAAATTTTTCGTCGGTTATAAAAATAAAATTGACGGATGATGCCACCCTGTATAGTAACAGTAGGTTACTATGTTACACATGAAAGATATGTAATAAAACTATTTTTTATTCAACCCAAAAGGCCTAGGGTTATTGGTGATAGGCACCAATTTATTTCTTTGTTGCGCCCAATTCTCAAGTCAATAATTATGGTGGTTGGCAACTCTAGATTTAGTAATGCTATGCCCAAAGGACATGATAACATATTCTAAGGTTACAAACATTCCTGTAAAAAATCGAATCCATTATTAACTTTATAATAGGGTCCTTAAAATATCTGATAATAACACACCATGGGAGTTTATTTCGATCCTTTTGTCCGATATTACAAACTTCACAAACGCCTACGTTAGATGGTATAGTTCTTATACCGAAGCATTAGGGTTTAATATTTATTGTTTCTTGTTTTCTGATAAGTAAATAGTATTTTGATGTGGTATAATTCTTTGTTCGCGCCGCGTTTGTAATTACAAATCGAAGCTTTTGAAAAGAATCAGAGGATTGAAGAGGAATAGTACGTAGACGTATAATTTTGGTGCTGTATCATTGACATCGAAGAATAAATTCGTGCATTCCTTTTGTTCTAATATAATACCATTGTATGAATAAAGAGGCTGGCCTGCATTGGGCTCAGTTCCAACAGCTTGGTCCTTTCAACAACGCCCAAATTTGCAGGAACGGTGAAAACTGAAGAGGTGGTAACCATGGGTTAAATCTTCAACGAAATCATGACTAAAAATCTACTATGAAAAAAATTTATTCAACAGTGATTTGACGAAATCTAAGTATCTAAGGTGAACCTACAGCTCCTAAACCTAATATTACTATTATTATTCATATAAAATACTTATTTACTAAACAATAGATAAATGAAAATGCTTTACACAAGAAAAGCCACTTCTATAAAATCAAAGCGATGTTTGGCACGATTTCGAAGCAAAGCTCCGGGCGCTCCTGAGTCGAAGGCTTTTATTTTTACGAGCAACGCGGTACAAATTTGTAAGGGCCCGACACGAGCCGTGTTCACGCACGATGCCCTTTTTTTCTTTCTTTTTTAATATATGACTCGTTTTGTATCGACCTCGGTGTAACTCGAAGGTCGGACCATGATTGGATGTTAGTCTTTTTGGAAACGGTTCCAGCGTCTTTTAGACTAGAAATCACTTTATTACTCCAGTGATGAAAGTTCCATCTTTTTTATGGGTAGGGTTACCAATTTATTTCGTAATTAGTTTAGTTGGAATATGTTTGTGGTTTGGGGTTAATTAGGGCGGTGGGGGGTGGAGTTCTATCTCATCGACATAAAGCCTTTAATTAGGAACTCCTGTCAGGTATATTTCACAATTTGTGGTTTGCATTATTCTTTGTACAATTTGCGGGTGCACAAAGGTCTCTTACAAATCCCAGTGATTTCACGCAATTAGAAGAACACTTCAGTTCTGAAACCACAATTGATGTGGTTTATACACTGTGAGAATATCATATGCATCTTATCCCTATAATTTAATACTTGCACGCAACACGACACAATGATGAGCTGACATGACATCTCATTTCAGTTCCTTACGTTACTGTTTTTCGGATATACTTAAATAAATATTTTCTTCATTGATAATATAGTCTGGACGAAACAAAGAATATATTGATTAGCAGACTAAGATCTTTGAAATGGGTATTTTGCAGTAACATTATAATATCCTAATAAATAAATGAAGATTATTCGTATTATTAGTATTCCGAAATCCTAGACGGACATTACAATAATTGTATTTATCTGTCTCGACGAATTGATTACATGATGCGTTTGCGCACTGCACATGTATGATGCATTACGTCTTGTTTGCGTCCTTCTCCTTGATATTCATCCAACGGTCACTGCTTAGCATTTCGGTGGTTGACACGTAGTCGACACCGCCATTACTAACGCGGTCATATCGGGTGCCTACAGAGTTTCAGGAGTAAACACGCATACGATTAACGGAAAGGTATTTTAAATTGCTAAACTATGTACGGAGAGTGATCCTGCGTCAAACGATGCAAAATTCATTTGGCGTATTGCGGGACAACTGTACTGAGATGTACTTGAAAACGGTTGGGTATGTGTTAGGTATTACCCCATAACTTCTTCGTTCAGGTTGCTGAACTGCTTCTTTCGTAGAACACACACAAGGGACGCGGCGATCAGTGATTTGTGTAATATTATCGAATGTCTTCTATAAACACATATGGGCTTGTATAAAAATAAAGTCACTTCAATCAAAGTTGGTGATATAAATAGACTTGGTAACTATCAAATATAAAGGCATTATTACAATCAAAATACATACCACATATATGTAACTATTAAGATAAACTATTTAGTAGTGGACACGACACATCGCCTGTCACGACAAATGCTTGTGTGGTCGAAAGGACCAGAAATCATGGACTATTTCAACTCACAATTACTGAGGACCCGAAGACCAAGCTATAGTGGCACATACTTAGTTAGAGACTTGACAAAATTATAGGCTAAGAGCAGGAAAATGTGATTTAGAGTAACGTTTCTAGATTATTCGTTGTGGGAAAATAAATAGAGTGATTACGAATTTTAGGGCAAAGACCACCGTGATAAGTTTATATAAGTAGGTATAGGTACCTACTATAATCAAAATGTTGTCAAGAGAGAAACGAAGATTATAATCATTAAAGTTCAATGTCCAACAGGTTTAAGTTGGACAATCTTTTTTTAATTTACATTTTAATCTAGATAGCTATCTGCTAATGTATCAGCAATCAGGGGCTTGACCTCGCCGAGGTCTTCATGGATATATAAATGGTTTCAGTTGCCAGGTTCAGTCATTGCTTCTTTGAATATCCTAGCGGTATTAATTCCTAGTTACTTGTCTTTATCAGGACCAATTCAAACACAATGTTTCAAGAGAAATAATGTAAACTTATTAGAGTCTGGTATTAGGTACCTGCTATTACCTGGTAACTTATTATTATTTTTCGCCATAACTTAATCGCACAAATTACGAGTGCGAAATGCAGGAATTTGCAATATTAGAAACGTGTTCATAGCTTTAATGACCCTTTAAATTATGTCGAGACACGGACATTTTTGAGTAATAAAATCAGTCCCTGCATGTAAATTCCTATTTAATCTTATAAAATAATTATACAAATTCTTCGCAAAATGTCGTTAAATCTTGGATTATTTAAAAAAATAAGTCCCAAGGAAAGTTTCGCGCCATCCTGCGGTGCCGAAGGGAAAATTGCATGCGCCATCTTGGAAATCGGACTATAATGCGCATGCGCCCTCGACACGTTTAGAAGAAATAAAACCTACGTGGTATACGATAGCGGCGTACAAACTTATTTGATCGGTCGTTCAACCATGTCGATGTTGCGTGTTGCTCTAACGTATGTGTGCGTCTCGCTCTCTCGTACCGTTAAAGTGGTATGCCTGAGTTATGGCATTCCGATGTTACCACCACCACTTCGGAGGCTGTGCGGCGGGCTGCGCGTAATAGTAAGTTACATGTGATTTTAGCCTTAGGTACATCCAATGTTTCTTACAAGGTGTGAACGCCCTCTGGTATTAGAAAATAAATTGATGTTTTTTTAAGTATTTAGTTAAAAGCATCACTTTTAATGGATGATACCGATATAATTGTCTAAGATTTGTTCAATGAATAGCTAGTTCGTTTATTTAAAAACGTAAATAAACCTAGATATTTCGTAGCGTTATCGTAGTCTAAATCCCAAAATCTACAGACTTAAGTAAGGCTATCACTGGTTTAGATGTTTTGACCTAAATTAGACTAGAGCTCGACTGTATCTGTGTAGGTAGGGGAGACCGGGGCTGGTTGACTAACTTTTCACTAATTGGTCCTTTTATTAAATTTTTCCATTTTAAAACAAAAAAAAACGGTCTAGCGCGTGTCAGACCACGCGCAATGAAGGGTTCCGTAGTTGGGATGAAATATCTCAAGAAAGCAAGCGACAAGCATAGCGTAGTGTGGGACGCCCCCCAGTTAAATGTTAAATGGACGGACGACATAAAGCAGTTGGCTGGGACAGACTGGATGCGGAAGGCGGAGGGACAGCTAACTGCGATAGACTGAGTTGATTGATCCCAAAAACAAACATATTAATATTGTAGTTAAAATACATGTTTTTCCATACATTCCAACCGCAAGTGTATGTTAGTTGACTATCACTCGTTATCACTTGTACCTATAGCCTGCTTAGCTGCTATAGTTTTCCTTTCAAGTTCATTTGTATACAGGGCCAAATTAAATTAGCTAGCGAAACTCCACAGATGGGATGGGTATCGATATCAAAACTTGATAAAATAAAAACGATTTGACGTTTTTTTTAGGGGGGGGGGGGGGGGTGAACGACCGCTGGCAATGTTGTTACTAGAAGTATAAGTTAAGAAAATCTGTTTTCTTTTGTTTTATCGTGTTTAGATATCGATAACCATCCAACCATCACGTCTGTGAAGTTTAAACAAAAAAAAAAATCAGTCAACTGATTTTGGTCCCGTAGTAAAAGTTGTTCATAATGATGACTACAGTGACCCCTTCTAAGGATTAAAACGATCAAAATTTAAAATACAAAGATAAATACATACCGAAGCTATATATTTTTTAAAATCAAATAAGAATTTGATTTAAAAAAATATATGGCTTCGGCTGAAATACCAGTTATAAAAGAATATTGTTAATACCGATATTAATAAAATAATTAAAAAAATATATAAAGAAGTCAAGTTTTACATAACGGAGCTGTGTTGTAAAACAACTAGCGATTTTGTAAAACAGCGGATTCGACAATCCATCTGCGACACAAACATACCCTATAAACGAGAAAAAAATCATCCTCACTTTAAGTGTAGTACCCAGGTACCCTAAAAAATCATCCCCAATTTAAGTGCAGTACCCAGGTACCCTAAAAAATCCTCCCCTCTTTACGTGTAGTACCCAGGTACCCTAAAAAAAAACACAAAAAACACGCTTTTCATCACGCTTTAAACATGATAAAATAATTGAGAATTAATTATATGTGATAAAAGCGTGTTTTTTATTATACTACCCTGTACTGTCCCAGTGCTGGGTAAAGGCCTCCCCCAAATACCCCCATGTATACCGTTGAAGTCAGACCATCAATGGTGAGTTGCCAAAAATAGCAAAAATGTCATCAACGGGTATCTTTGAATGTTGTGCCATTGAATTTGTGACTCATAGGATTGTTTGTATGTGTATGTGTTATTGAAATGTCCAATTAGTAACGTATATACTTTTAAAAAGGTGGACTAAGAGAAGACGTGACTACAATAACGACAACATCAATAAGTTTAAAGGCTATCTGCAAAGCCTAACTTTTTCAGACGTCTATGCAGCCAAGGACCCAAATGTAGCATATAAGGAGTTCGTAGACATTTTCATTGTGTTATACGATCAGTGCTTCCCCGTAAATCTTATTTCAGTTAATGTCCACAATAATCAAAAGTGGGTATCGAGCGGTATTAAAAAATGCAGTGAGAAGAAACGTAAATTATTATGGCAGTATCGAATAAAACCTACTCAACAGAATAAAACGCGATTTAAGAAATACTCAAAACTATTTAAAAGAATAATAAATTTAACACAGAAAGCACAAAAAAATACAAAATAAAGACATCAATAAACAAATCCAAACCTACTTGGAAAATTATAAACGAATCAAAATTAAATATAAGTACCAAAGAATAATATCCCCAAAATTAGAATTAATACTGAAATTATCTCAGATCCAAACCATATTTCTAATTCATTTAACGATTATTTTACTGACAATATTCAACCCTCGATGAATTCAGGGCATAGAGTAACAAAAAATATTCTGAACAGAAAGGATTCTATGTTTATCGCCCCAAGTTTTTCGAATGACATATCGAAAATCATTCTAGCGTTAACCAATACAAATAGTGTGGTTTATGACGGGATCAGTACAAAAATACTAAAAACAGTAGCTGATGAAATAAGTTACCCGCTCTGTCATATTATGAACTTGTGTATAAGTGAAGGTATTTTTCCAGACGCATTAAAAATATCGGTAATAAATCCATTGTTTAAAAAACAAGACAGGGAACTAATGGAATGTTACAGGCCGATTGCATTAATACCAATGTTCATAAAAGTAATTGAATATTATATTTATAATCAGCTTAGTTTTTATTTAGAAGTGAACAATATACTCTGTAACGAACAAAAAGGATTTAGAAAAAAGAAAACAATAAATATGGCAGTCTATGACTTTTTGCACTCGATTATATCAAATATGGATAAAAATACTCCAGTCTGTGCTATATTTTGTGACATGACTCAGGCATTTGATTATGTCCCACATGATATTTTATTATAAAAACTTGATGCGTACGGTGCTTTATGGAATGTTCTTGAACTTATAAAATCATATTTGCACGACAGAAAATAAATAACCGAAATGAGTAGGCTAAACACTAAAACCAAACACGAAGAAAACATTCCATCGCAGGAACGAACCGTTACCTACGGAGTTCCACAAGGAAGTGTTTTAGGACCTTCTCTTTTTACACTTTACAATGACTTTCCAAAGTCGATTGACTATCCTGTAACACTTTTCGCGGACGACAGTACTATAACTATACCCTGTAATAATAAATACCTATATAAATATGACATTAATAATACATTGAACAATACTATACAATGGTTAGACAATAACCATTAAAAAATTAATTTAAATAGTCTTACTTAAATTATTTTTTTATTGCATAATTACTGTCTAGTAATTATGCATTTTAGCCAGCGTTTATTGACATTTTCCAATCTTGACATTACATATATGTACATTATCTTGACATTATATATAACAATTGATACGGTTAATACAACTAAGTTTCTGGGACTATTATTATTGACCGACATATTACTTAAATTGAAAGGATCACATAGATTCTCTGAGTAAAATAATTAGTAGTAGTGCCTATGCATTGTACTTGCTGTCACGAAATGTCAATAGGGAGGAGTTATTAACAGCTTACTACGGTCTGGCTGAATCCATTCTCAGATATGGTGTTGTCTTTTGGGGGTAACTCGACCAATAAACAAGTAGCATTTAAAGCACAGAAGAGATACCTTAGGGTAATGTTTCATTTGAAAATTACGGAAAGCTGCATACCCTATTTTATAATGCATACAATTTTAACATTGCCATCCATATATATTCTTGAAACCGTTATGTTTGTCAGGAACAATCCTAAATTATTTCTGCGCATAACAAATCAATTTCCCAGGAACAGGCGTAATCAAACCCAACTACGTGTACCTCCCTGTAGGACTGCACTTATGCGCTTAAAGTGTTTTTCATATGGCTCCCAGTTGTTTACAATAAGTTGCCTAAAAGTTGGAAGGAGCTTAATAATGTACACTTGAAAAGAAATCTTAAGACGTACCTAGGTATTTAGTAAATAAAGCATACTATGTATAACATTAACGAGTTCCTAGAGGAAAGATTTGTATTGACATAGTACCATATTTGATAAAATTATTAAATTATTGTGTGTCTTAATTTACAATGGAACAGTTAACCTAGGTAATTATTTTTGGATCTTTATTTTTATTTTATTTTTTATTGTTGACATGATTATTGAATAACAGTATTAATAACTTATTTTGGTTTTTAATGTTCTGTTTGATCTTTGTTCTTTTTTTATTACAATATTATTATTATTCTTTAATTACTTGATTTATTGTTATTTTGAGAGAATGTTGTTAATTAGTAATATTTCTTGACATTTGCACGTCACATCATGTGGCAAACATGCCTGTACTTACCTAATAATGTTATGACCATCTTGCATGCATGTATTTTCTTGTATGTATGACACATGTTTAAGCAAATAAATATTATCTTATCTAATCAAATCCTTCCAGGAACTCTTTTCCCGCGCCACATTGAACCAGCCCTCGCGGTACGCGTCCAGATCGTCTCGCCATCTCTTTCTGGGCCGGCCTATGCGGCGCCGTCCATCTTCAGGCACCCATTGTGTGGCGGCTTTTGCGCAGCGGTCATCGTGCATACGGCTAATGTGACCCGCCCAACCCCATTTGAGCCTGGCAGCCTTCTTTCCTACATCCATTTTGGAACGCAGCGTAGTGTTCCGAATTCTGTCCTGTCTTTTAACACCCAGAGTGCTGCGTTCCATCGCTCTTTGGCAAACTCCAAGGCGGAACTTTTGTGACTCGGTGAGTGACCAGGTCTGAGCACCGTAGGTTAAGACGGGCAAGATACACATATCGATGAGTTTGCGCTTGAGGGAGATCGGCAGATCACCCACTCTTCATTAGCGTCTTCATGGACCAGTTACTTTTCCAGGCGTTCTCAATTCGGCGATCGATTTCCCTCCCCTGCCTGATTTTGAAAGAAACTAACTGACCCAAGTAGATATACTCATCGACATAAATTATTTCCTGCCCATCTACCTCGACCCTATGCTTAGTGCTGTTGGTCATTACTTGGGTTTTAGACCGATTCATCCAAGCAAGTCCCACCCTAAAGCTAGCCGTGCTCAGGTCTTGGAGCATGGTCTGGAGTTCTAGACTAAGTACCTACATATTTTAATTTTTAACTTTTGCGTCTAGTAGGTACCTATATTCTTCATTGAGTATAAAGTAAACGAAGTTATGACGATTAGGGGCTACTAGTGAACTCAAAGGGGTTTACAATATCCCCTAAAAAGTTACACTATCTGACTCCATTAACAGATCCTCGACACCAAGTGCAACATGTTGGACTCATCAAAACGTATCATATGACTCCAAACTCGAGGGGTTGACTATAGTAGCCCCTAAAGAGTTCCATTATCCACCTCCTGTCTCCATCACCAGAGCCTCGACACCAACTGCAATCTATTGGACTCGTCAAAAAAAATCATATAAGCCCGAACTCGAGGGGCTTACTAGAAGGCCCTGAAGAGTGCCGTCATCCACCTCCTGGCTCCATCACCAGATCAGCTCCAACATACCAAATTATAGTATTGTCATCCAAACTACATTATACAAAGTTTCATCAAAAAGAAGCATATGACCCAAAACTCAAGGGGTTCACTAGTACCTAGTCACTAAAGAGTTCCACTATATATCTCCTGGCTCCATCGCCAAATCTCGTTACGAAGCCCAATCTATAGGTCTCGTCAAAACAAATCTAATATGAGCCCAAACCTGAGGACTTTACTAGTAGCCACTGAAGAATTCCACTATACACCAGCTGCCTCCATCATCACATCAACTCCAAGATACTAAATTATAGTTTTGTCATCCGAACTACATATACATACAAAGTTCCATTGTGATACGATAAGTAGAAGTAGGTTAAAATTGACTTCTAAGATTGTATTACATTGTTTGTTAGTTAGTTACAAGTGAAGCTAATAAAAGCGTGTTATAAAAGATTTTACTTTACTAATTTGTCGGCGTAGTTAATATGTACACCCATGCCAAATTACAGCTTTCTAGTACTAAGAGCCTCTGCGCTAGGGTTCCTTGTTGAGTACGGAACCTTAAAAATAGCCATCTTAGTCCAGCCGTTCCCAAGTGATGCACTTACTAACGAACAGCATTATTTTAATTTTCATTTAATATAAAATAGATGACAGCTCTGCCCATCTATTCTGTAGAAATCTCACCGTGAAAACTTAGGTGAGTCGAGCTGTCAATATTGTCAATCTCTAGCATTAGAATTCTCTGGTGGCCTGACCGCTCACTTCACCTATAGTTTCACAGTGAGATTTTTACAGAATAGACCGGCTGTAATCCATATTTTAATTTGAATATCCTTTGTTCATGAATTGATATTGTATCAATTCTTTCTTGGTCTCCCTCACTACTCACTGATGAACATGTTTAGATAAGTTAAAGCCATCCTTGGTTTTCTTCAGGTGATATTATTTTAGGAGTTTACTATACAACCTATTTAATTAAAAGATTCCTACTTTTCTTATAATTATGTACTGCATTATATGCATGTAAGTATAACTAAGTCATTTCCAGCCAGTACATTAATTTCAGATCATAAAATATCAGAGGTATTTAAGCATTCCTTATCTGCAAAGTATATCTGGGCAGCGTTTCATAACCAATAAAGTTCAGGATGTGTAATTGTGTATCGTAACATGTTTACTTTTACAAAATTACAAGACCTTGTGCCAACACCACTATTGTAATAAAAATAATGTCCACAACATCGGAAAGTTCATTAGCTGTGCATAGGTACCTAGCGAACCGCAGTGTCCTTTGATCCATTGAATGTTTATGTTATTGATGCTACCACCTGGTTGAGGTGCTGGTGGCACTCCTATATTAGCCCAATATCAACTGTCACTGTTTAGCACTTGCAGAACAGCCATGCTGTCTGAGAGTATGAAGGTCGGGTGGTCCTTAAATTCCCTAGCCATTATGGCTGGAGCGGAAGAGAAATGCCCATGCATTCGGCCTAAAACACTGTGTTACGGACTCCCAATGGTGTTGCAATGTGTATGTTGATGTCCTCCGAGAAGATTCCAGCAACTGTGCTACTACCTGTTCTGGATCCATCTGTGAAGATGCACAGCTCTGCAACCCATCGCATTGGGTATCCTTGTGAAGTTGGATTTTGTATTTTATATGAATCTTATGGCAGTATCATGTATACAGGGTGGCAGGGACATTGGCGCGCAACCTGTTACCATGAATTCAGTACATGATTCTGAAACCAGCATACAAATTTTCGAGTGGTTATAAAAAAAAGTGCTGTTCCATACACTAACCACATAGGCATTGCACTTTTGTAGGAAACGGCTGGTTTTTTTTTCAATTACTGGTGAAAATTTTCGACACAGGAGGAGGGCCCAGAAACATGTTCTGAATCCACGATAACAGGTTGTAGTCTATGTTCCTGCTACCCTCTATAAATGTTTATAAAATAAAATATACTGTTGGTTGTAAATAAAAGTTTATTACTTCTACACGAAACACAAAATACAAGTATTTAGAAGAAGCATCATGATCAACATGTATTTGGTAAAAGTCAACAATGTGACTTACTAAATTTGATAAATAAATTATAGAACCTTATAAATTAACTATGCAATTATTATAATATTAAATAATATTGAGACGAGCAACTTAATATTACATGATAATAAGGATCATTCTACTGATCTTTTTGGGCAAGCAGATGTGTTTTGATTGTTTCAAGCAGTTCTTTCTTCACAGTGTCTGGGATCAGGTCCCGGGCACGAGGCATAACCTTTTCGGCCAACACGTCAAAAGGGATGTTGGTGTTATTTTCTTTGACAACATCTCCACAAAGCATTTTGAATTGATCTCTCCAACCACATTCTATCAACCGACGCCTTAAAAGTGCTTTGAACCTGCAACAAAAACACTTCATGTAAAGAAATCTCAACTGTTGCTGAAATTATTGATTTTTCTAACAACATTGTTGTTATGATGCCCCTAAGTTACCCCCATTAGTCTTAGCTTACCAAGTCAATAGTAAGAGAGGATTTAGCATTTTAAAACCAAGATTTAGATGTATAGCTTAGGGTGACCTGAACATGCAAAACTACCAGTGAGATGTAGGTACCTAGGTACCCTAGAATATGTTTTGAGAAAATGTAAGGTGTGGTCAACTTTATGTCGGTACCTTTGCCTGTCTTCAGTTAAAATCGGACGCTGATGTGCAATGGTTTTGTTTACAGTCATGTTGACCTGAAATAGGGAGATAATTATCAATTTGCACTGCGAAGTTATGGCATCGTAGGAAAATGGGGCTTAAGGTGGTAAGTTAAGAAGTACTACGAATAAATGCACTCACCTCTTGCGTTTCAGCGGGTATCGTAATAACTGTCGCAGATCCAACAATCAGACAAAATTATCAACAATCAGAGTACGACGAGACGAATTCACGAATCTTCACGGACAGTAAATAATCAATAAATTACACTGACTGACAGTGACAGCCGCAGGCAGTGTTGCCAACCCTTCCAAAACAAAACGCAGTAAATCTATCTGTTACGGTTACCTAGGTACTTTACTCTTTGCAGCAATTCAATTAGAAAAAACAGTACATAATAATTTCAGAACAGTAATTCTACTGTTCAGCGTAACATAAAAATAAAAAAGTTTTTGCTCGGCTCCTACTGGTAGTTCTAGAGATTAGTGCGTCTATAGAAATTTCTTTACTTAATGTTTTTTAACCCCCGACGCAAAAACGACGGGCTGTTATAAGTTTGACGTCTCTCTCTCTCTCTCTCTCTCTCTCTCTCTCTCTCTCTCTCTCTCTCTCTCTCTCTCTCTCTCTCTCTCTCTCTCTCTCTCTCTGTGTGTGTGTGTGTGTGTGTGTGTGTATGTCATCTATGCCATCGTAGCTCCTGAACGGAAAAAAACAAAATTAATATCGGTTCGATTTTGATTTTGTTTTTTTTTTTGTTTGAAAGGTGAATTTGTCGGGAGTGTTCTTAGCTATATTTGATTGAGGTACTTACGTAGGGTCATAATTTCAAGGTTATTTTTTTCTTTTTCTAGGTTTTCACGTTTATACCTTTTTTGTTCAATTTGTGGCTATTTTTTCAATAGTTTATTTTTTATTTTTTTAAGCTTTTTACATTCATACTATTTTTATTATTATTTTGTGTCGGGTGTTTCTTTTTATTTTATGATCGATATTTTTTTAATTATCAACAAAATATTTACATAATTTAAAAAGCTAAGTCTTAAAATAATAATATGTACAAGTATATAAAAAGGAGGGGAAATAATCAAAGGGGATCAAAATATTCGTCCGCGTCACTGTCAATAACGGAAACGTGCCCAAAAGGCTAGCAGCATTGCCACGTTGTATGGCAATGCTGATTCTTTGGCTAAAAAATAGGCCAGCCCTCTGGTCACGTGTAGTCGACCAACCGTTTGGGCCTTGACGATGTCTCGAAATACTATATTATGTGAACTCGGAACCCCATGGCCCTAGTGTTTCCCCGTTTTTTTGTAACCCCAAACGGCTCGAACATATAAATTCTAAAGAGGTTGGAGTATTTGCGCCGTTTGAGGTTTTCCGCACTTGCAGCAGCCGTCCCAGCACAGCCCACCGTGCTTGGAAGATAGGATGGCGCAAGGGTGTCGACACACGTTGCATCCCACACCAAAGACCTACCTACCTAGGGGTTACAAAAATTCAAACTCGGCTGTAAATTGGTAGGATTGTTCAAAACACTAATAGAAGTGAAATGTGAAAATTCCTTATCGATCCGACACCTGGAAAAAACTTTACTCAGGGTCAAAGGTCACAAAAACGTGTTTTTCGCGATTTTCAGCAAAACGGTAAGTTTTATCATAATATTAGCCCAGACAGAAATTATAGATCAAATAATTATCTATAAAAAATGTTTAGATACTTCTTTCCTAAGAGCCACCGTTTTTTGAGATATAACGATTAAAAAAGTTGAAAGAGTTGTAATCGTCATAATATGCACACGTTCGTTTAATCGAACCTTTAGCGTCCTATTATCTACGTTTGTAGTTTTGCAAATATTTCTTAATTCGTTCAGAGTGAACTTACTGTCATCGCTATTTTCGAAGTCAGTGAATATTTCCTCCATTGCCAGATTCGTAGATTCATCCTGAGGTTGACCGGCTTTAACCCCAGTGTTCGGTTTCAAGAAGGAAATGAAGCAGTCATGAGGATACTTAGCCTCAGCAGCAACTAAATCGTATTCGTTTTCTACTCGAGCAAGAACAGCTTTAGCCATAGCACCAGAACGAGCCTGAGCTGTTTCCAGAACCTAGTCTAGAGTACTTCATTTATGTTCATTTTTATGATAGGTAGGTACTCTTATCATGACCTATGTTAAGCCAAAGTAGGTACTTTGGTTGGTAGGTATAAAACTCCTGTATATCTATCAAGGGTTTGTGTATGAGTGTCCCTTGCTTTATTTATCGCTAAGTTAGAGCCGTCGTCTTCCGTACCTACGAAACTGAAAATTTATTGAGATTTATTTGATTTATTGAGATTCATCCATTGAACGGTGAAATTAATAAGAAGCATTCGTTCCTCAATCTCAATAAATTTTCAATTTCGTAGGAACGGAAGAAGGCAGATTCCCATGATGACTATGTACAGACGCCAGGACATCAAGCTACTACAATCTGTCAAATTTCTTTCATAGATTTTCAACGTTATAACTAAAGCATTAAGGTTCAAGGTTGATTGGGAAAATTTGACAGTTTCGGGTAGCTTAACCTGCTGGCGTCTATACCTACCTATACATATTACCACAAGGTAAAGCAAAAGACATCGGTGATTTGATACCTATGGGTTCACAGTTCGAATTAGTGACCTTCAATTTCTTTTCGGAAAAGTCAATTTATACCTACTTTTTGTCTCATTACTCATACGAACTCATCCAATACCAAGAAATGAAGAGGTGACGCTGACGGTAATTAAATGAATTATTCCTCAAATAAAATAACTCTCAAGCGAACCGATGCATCAGATTCGTAACCGATAAATCAATCAAATCGTTAATACAAATACTGGCCAACGTATCGCCAAATAAGGACAATTGTTCGCATGACGCGACCACTCGTTTCCTTTCAATGAATATTGAATAGAATCAATTCCATATTTAGTTAGAATCTGTATCTCAACGTAATAACTAAATTCATACTTTATCACTAAAACAATAAGGTAGAATAATGTGTGCAGAGTGTGTTTGCAAATGATTATTATGCACTCGGCCAGTGGTGTCTAGCTTGCAACTATTCAAAGTGATGTCATAGATTTGCCGGTACGAAACGTGTATCATAATCAAAATCCGCTTTTAGAAGCAGCCTTAGGTTTTTGCTATGTATGTCATGTATTTTATCCATTACATACTTCATTAATTTTAAAATATCTATTTAAATTCTTTTTATTTCGGTGTCGGATGACTGCTGGGAAGATGATCGACGATATGATAGAAAGTCTTGATAAAATTGGACCATGCAGTTCTGATACTGAAAGTAATTTTCGTCTATGGTTATTACGGTTACCTACAGGCGTTATAGCTTCAGTATGTGCTTGTTTACGGAATTTGTAATCAGGTTATTTAAATCAGATTAATGGAAATGGTTCGCCGCAAAATACCTTATAAGGCAATTAACGGCCACAGAGCTAAAAACGCACTGTAACAGATACCTACGCAGCTACGTAGGTAGGCATCTGGTATGAAAGATGTTTCGTAAATAACAAACTGGACTAGACTTTAAGACTGATCACTTCCCACGCCCTAATAATATTGATATTTCTAGTATTATTAACGTTATAATAGATTTTTTTATGTCAAGCTAGACGAATGAGAAGTTATGCATGCTATTTGTTTACATATAAATTATTTAACTAGTTCTATTTTTGATATTATGTTTGTACAGTTTGACTGAAGAAATAAAAATGCTCATCTTTTGTTTTCTTTTTTCTTTCAATCCGTATGTAAGCGCCTGATGGTTTTGTGTTCCGTTCCGCAAGACACGCGCGGGCGACTTATTGCTATTTATCTTGGTAAGGCATGGGGTTTAGGTATAAAAATATTCTTAGAATACAATATTGTTTATTATTGTTGTAGGTGGTAAACAAAACAAGTTGGTAAAAATAAAAAATAAAGTGTCTCTGCAACATACTTCTAGCTAGGGTGTACTAAATAGAAAAAATAAAATTCTAACATGGATAGGATAAACAGAAATCTAAACTATGTACCTACATGAATCATTTTAACAAATAGGTATCTACAAGGAAATATACAAGTATAAGATAGCACTTAGACGTACCTACCTATTGAAGAATATAGTGGGTTAAAGTATATGGAGTCTTCAAAATTTGAATTTATTTTATTTTATACATGAATACGACATTTAAGGCACGAGCATGCTTAAAGCGCATTGGCGACTTCAGAAACAGGTAAGAATAATTATACAGTACCTACCTGTATTATATAAGTCCGGTTCATTAAGTTAACCCATCCTAATATAGTAGAGAAAAGGCTATGCTGATGGTGATGATATAATGTCATCATGATGTTTTCCTTCACCGATGTCAGTGAGCGATGTCTAAACTTTGAAAGTAGGTTCCTACACAGAAAAAACCCACGCCCACCGTGTGATACATATATCAAATGAAAGCTAGATAAAGCACGATCTCAAAAATATATAGTACTGTATTTTATTTAGGTAAGTTTTTCTTCAATAATTTTCGAAAATTATTAAAAACTTAAATTCTGAAAAAAATCATGAATATAAACAATAAGTTGTAGATTGCACGAAAATTATCAGAATTTAATTTCATTGCTTGGTTTTTGTTCTACATCAAAATAAAGGTTTACAAACTTTGTTTTGCGGTTGGAAAATCAATGTCGTATTTCCTTGAAATTCCTATTGGGTTCTGTGCAGAACACTATTTTATATGCAGGCCTTCCATTTGGCTGGTTTTTATTGTGTATTAAACGAGATAATCAATAAATTCTAAAACAAGTCTAAAATGAGGTTACCGGAGCCATCTATGAGCAAAACGTAAAGTCAGTACAGAAACTTTAACTTCGCGCCATCTATCGGATATGTTTGAAACTACTTCAAAGAATCATGGCGCACTATTAACGAACTTCACGTGGGTCATGTTGCGTAGGTCGTTGTATAGATGGCGTTAGCAGTGTTGTGTTGGTTTAACATTTCACTGTTGTTGCTTTTGTGTACCATGTCTTTTATTTATTTCCAACTAGCTTCTGCCCACGACGTCGTCCGCGTAAAGCAACTTTCTTAATTATTTTTTCCGTAAGAACCTTCTACAAAGTATTACAACTTAATAAAAAAAATGGATGATTTCGGTAAAGTCGGTCTCAAGTTATGGCGTTACCAAGGGAAATAGGGATTAATTTTTATATGTGTAGATATACCCAACACCATTAGAAGTTATAATATTTATAATAAAATAGTTCTAGGGAATAATAGTAGTATCTGACCGCGGCAGTACGTTTTTTACTAAGGTTTACTTTGTATCCGGAAGTAGGAAGCAAAATTAATTCAATTTCTGTGAAAATTCGGGTACGCGCGTCTTTAACTGATTTATAATTTGGAAGTTAAATTATGCATTATATAATTGAATGCTGATTTGGATTAATTTAATAAAAAAATAAATTTAGATTTAAATCAATAAGTACCTACCTATTTATTTTTCGTAAAGATTCAGGCAAGATAGACTTCTTGGCGGCATTCACACACATCATTGACGCGACAAAGTAACGTTCCCGGCTTATGTGTAAAAAATTCAGTTGGCATGGCCATGGCAACTGCAACCCTTGCATAGTTCAGTTGTTTGGTGAGATTTGCTATAAATTCTTATCGTCGTTCGAGAGAATTTCCTTCAGTAGCAGCAGTGTGTGTGATTTAAATCATTATTTGGTTCCTACGCCCAAAGTTACTTTAGATGGTGAGGTGGTGACAATATCATGACAGCCGAATCGAAGGATGAATTAATTGTTTACAAGACTTTTCAATGACGTAAAATCAGTGCATGTTAGCTTTTTTTTTGTATGTCCTTTAGTCGGTCGGATTTCTTTTCGGTACCCTGCGTTTTCTAGGACGTGTGCGTTGGTACATTTGATATCTACTGTTTCATTTAGCTCCGACAAAAATCGGCCACCGATTGAATGCCGCTTGCGCACGTTCTAAGACTAGACTGAACTAAGGGGTACCTAGATAATATATTGCTCATATCTCGTCGGTCTAGTTAAGGTGGATGCTCCAAGGTATTCCGCGAAATTCAAATTTTCTTGCGTTTTTTGCAATTTGCTGGTCAGTAAGTACTAAGTTGTACGTTGATTAAAATAAGATTCGCGGCCGTAGCAAATATGTATTTACAGAATTATAATCATTAAAGTCATCAACACAACTCTCTAAGATCAAGTAAGGATTACTTGAAATGAAATTACTTGATTACTTACTATTTCATGAAATATTGACATTTTAGGATTATGCTAACTTAACAAGTTGTACTACTGATTCTCATGATTATAATTCTGTAAATACATGTTTGTTACGGCCGCGAATCATATTTCAATCAACGTACAACTTAGTACTGACCAGCAAATTGCAAAAAACGTAAGAAAATTAGAATTTCGCGGGCTACCTTGGAGCATCCACCAGTGGTCGCAAGCTCTACTGCTGAGCACGAGAGGTCGTGGGAGGGTTCGATTCCCAAGACCGGCAGTCTTATTTGGTTTTTCCATCAGGAATTTTTGTTTGTTTGTTGTTGATTGTGAAGGTTAGAGTCGCGGTGTTAGACCACATCTGTGGGTACTATCGCCAAAATCTAATCTGACCATTTCGGAAACAAAATGCCGTGCTCATGATGACCACAGCTGCGTCCGTAAGTAAAACAAAAGAGGATCCTTTTTAGGTCGACTAATAATAAATATTCGCTGCAAGAGGAATAGTCCTTACGGTGGTCAGATATAGATTTTGTCGATAGTACCTAATATAAGTAAGGGTCTGCGCACGACGGAGTGGTGGCGAAGCGAGTAATTCAATAACAGTGTTGATTTTGTTTACTATTGTATAGCATACGGGTGAAACTCCGTGCAAACTCCGCGGTAGGGCTCAGAGATGGCCTGTAGCCTGTAGGTAATCTAATATCTGTCAAGTGATGCATGAAATTGTGCGCTGGGCGCAGACCCGGCCGTTGCCCCGCCACGACGTGAGCCTCGGGCTTGATGAGGAACTAATTGGTCAATAGTGTTCCAGTAAAAATATTCATTTTGTATCCTCACGTACCTAATTACTTGTAGGCTAGATTTGTTTATTACATAGAAACGTGACCAAGCGCAATTCCGTCAAACAGGTTAAAGTGCTGAATGTGTCCTAGTTATTTTTTGTGATATGATCAAATCTAAGTGTGGCATTAAAAAGAAAGAAAAATACATTAAACTAGGCTGAGTAGGTAAATATGTTATACAAGCAGTCAGAGTCAAATGAGGAAAAATACTTTTTCTTGTATATAACTTAAGATTGTTTGATTATTAATTATTATGTACTTACATACATATCGCATGCTTAATGGAATACTGACTTTACTCAAAAAAAGACGATTTTTGGGAAAACTCAAAAGAAGATCTTGCTATAAGGACTTATCCTACTTGTTGATGCATAAAAATATAACTGATTTATATTAATCATGAATGCTTGTAAATTGAACGTCTATGATTAACTATTGATGAGAACTGAGTAAAAAAAAAACGGAAATCACATCTGACCTATCTACTAATGGGTCAGTGTTCCATTAAGCATGCGATATACGTATAAACTCGCGTATTCTTCAAAACTACAGAGCGCCACCTGCTACCAAGTATGTTAGTACCTAAATTTGAATCGCGACATATTCGCCAAAAATGTAAGCAAATATGAGCTTATGGAAAAATAACTTTAATTCTTACACAATAAATTTTAGTTTACGCTACCACTTCAAACATTTTTATAACTTTTTCAATAGTGCTAGTCACTCTGAAATCAACTTAATTTTTATTAAAATGACGTTTATATTTGTTTAACTTGAAATAACGTCAATTTGAAACATAAACAAAATTTTAATTTAGGTAAATATTATTTATTTGCAGCAGTGGACGTCTTTCGGCTGCAATGATGATGATATTGAATAATGTTTTAGTCAAGATGGTGTAGTTTAAGACCTTTTTTTTTCTTCATTCTAGATCACCTGTTGGCAGCGTGCTGTGCTTGTTTGCCGTTTATGTCCCACGTCCGCGCGCTAAGACCTCGTCACGACGCTGCGACATCTCACGGTGTTATCTGATGGTTCAGGACGAAACAAAACATTTTTTTCGGATTCTACAATCATTTCTTTGGTTTATCAGACGGTTGCTTGTTTTCGTTGGAAACTGTATTTTTCGTTGAAAGGGGTGCCGTGCGGGCGTGCTCACATCATCGATCTCTCATATATTCGGGTTAAGAGTCTTAACCCGAAGACACCCGAAGTCTTAACTTAAGACATAAAAGTTATTCATCAAAGAATTTTATCAACGCAAGTGTCGAAACACATTGGGACTTGGGAAATTTTAATCGGTCAGCCCATTTGTGCCCGTATGCTGTTGTTCATTTAATTATCGCCCCTTCATGTCAAGTAGAAAGGGTCGGGGGAGGAGGGGGGGGATGCTTCTAACGTCACCAATTACTAATGTTTATATTTTGTAAAGCAATTGTTTTGAGAATATCTCGGGCAACACCAACGACTGGTCGTTGGGCAATAAGTACTGTGCCGAGGGAACGTCGGATTCGCGTGTAGGTATCGACTGTATCCAATAGAATAGAATCTATTAGGCACAGCCGATACGGAATCATGAATTCAATCACTTCTCATCAAATACAGCGCTTTTTTTTCCAAAAAAAAAGCTTTTAAAGCTATCTATGTGGCCTTCAGTTTTCATCCAATCTGTTAGAATGTCTGTTTGCTTGTATGAAATGCTGTTCGCTGGTACTGCTGCACCAATTTTTTGTTTTAAAATGTTAGTAATAGTCCGAATTAGGTTTTTATGAAAAGGAAAATTGGAAAATTTTCTAAAGGATTTTTACATTTGGAAAACACAATAACAGACGTCAATCGGGTCAGCTAGCAAAGAACAATTCCAGATTATACAGTACCTATAACGTAAGTACTACTAAGTAAGTACTTATTTAAATCCCTAGAATATTATGACTTCAATCAATATGCGTAACCTTTTCCCAATTTTGTTGGTGTCGGCTTCGGCGTTACTTCTTGCCAACATATTCTAAGTATGACTTATTTCCCTCAAAAATCAGTACCCACATAATATAAGTTCAACATTTGTCACGTCCAGGCGTCTATGGTTTAGTACACATTTAGTATTCATCACGACACGTGGACGTGGACACGAAAATCAATGTCGACTGAAATGTATTCTAAAAATCATTGCTGTTTAATATTTATACAGTTCTTATAGAAACAACTCACGTTAATGGCAAGCAGAGCTGACGGTAAATGATGACAGAATTATATGTGCGATTATTTTTACTAGCTCGTAAAGGCTTCCATTTTTTCCATATCGCTCTAGATTTTGCGTTACTTCTTGCTGATTGTTAACCTTTTCATTGGCTTAACGTTAGCCTATAAAGACTATTCTATCTATCTATCTATCTATAATGTTCCAGCTGCTGGGACACAGGGCTCCTCTCTTCGAGAGGGAGTGGGCTGTAAGCAGGCAACCCACGAGGGCCCAGTAGGGGTTGGTAGATGTCACATGTGTTTGAATTTTTGGTCCTAGGATATGCCGGTTTTCTCACGATGTTTTCCTTCACCGTTTTGAGAAAAGAGTGTCCATGGAGTTTCTTGCCCGTTCTTCTCCATAGGTACCTACTACGCTTTGGAATGGGCAACTAGCTTCATCTTTTTGACAGACCGACCCCTTGACAATTCAAAAGTGCCTGTAATTGGTTTATTTGAAATAAAACTTTGAGTTTTGAGTTTAAGTTTGAGTGGTAATCAAATTAACTACAATAGTTCCTGCAACAAGACGCAGTGGTTGTTTGCATATACGTGTTTTCGCTGTGAGAGTGTGCGATTTACCTAGCCTGTCGTTGCGTCCAGTCGCCGAGTGTCACTGCCGCATGTCGCATAGTGTGCGCCATGTCTTACTACTGCTATTGTGTACAGGGTGTTTGTTAACAAACTGCTTAAAGTTCGGGATATTCTCACCTCCCTTTTTTATTATTACAGGTAAGCAGATATTTATTCCGGAATGAGGGCCTTAACTAAAATTCAACTAAGCGAGACCAAAGAAACGAAAATTCAGCGATAAACTAAAAATGACATTCGCGGCCTTTCGCGGCATTAAAATTAGTGAGCTCACTCGAATCCGGTACAAGTTTTACCCGTTTTAATACCAGCATGAATGAATGCGGTGGTTATGATACGAACGAGAGGACACGACATCATGATCACTTGTTTTATTTGCAGAAACCTGTTCGCTGAGCCCCCGCGGTCCTCGCCACTTTTTATCTCGTATTTTTTAATGTTCCTACATTTGTGGCTTGTATGCAAAGGCAAGGAATGCAGTGGGAGTAATTAGGAAGGTTAAAACTACAAGGTAAAATATTAAAAGTAATTTTCGGGAAGGTATTCATTTTTTTGGTCTTTTTTTATACATACATATATGCTAATCGATTCAAATATAGTCTACGTTATTTATAAAATTATTTTATGTATTTATCTTGGATAGTCTTAGTGATACGTTGAATCTGCCTCGTTAAGTTACGTCTAGGGGAACGACGCAGGCTCTTAGACTCCACGATGTTCTGCGAGGTAATTGCGAAACACACTATCAGTAGGTAGCAATGGTTTTCATTTTGACAGTTCAACAACACTCACCAGAAGGCCAATTCTCGTAATTTAAAACGTTCAAAATCTAGTCGCAGTCTCATCTCGGCGACAAACAAATGTCAAAAACATGCCAAAATGTAGGGAAATTACAGGTATTATTGACAGATTGAGACTGAGATCAGACTGTGAATGTTCTAAAATTACGAGAATTGCCCCTCTGCTATTGAATGGGAGTCGTATATTATTTATTATTATAGTTGTACATAACTGGTGAAAAGTGGATGAACATACAGATTACCTACGATGTGGTGGTAGGTAGGTGTGATGTTATTTTTAGTTTTTGGATTTTTGTACTCGTTCGTGACGTAGGTTTATTTTCTGTTGATTAACTACCACAGAACATAAAACCACATTGTTTAGGTAAAATTTAACTACTTAGTATAATTTTTTTGCATTAGTATCAGTATTAATTAACTTAAAGAACGAGTAGGAAGCCGGTATTTTTTTCAAAATTATGCTTCTTTGAAATCATCAACACAAGGGCCAATTTGTTAAATTTTTTCAAAATAAATTTTTTACACTCTCTTCCACATATAAAAAATAAACATTTTTACGACTTTCATTATGAAATCGGGTGCTTTTAGGTAACGATGACGGCGGCGATAAATTGGAAGTCGTTTCGATACAGGATTAAAGTTGTAATGCTAAAGAATATTCGCAGGTAAACGAGATTTGGAACGGTGTCGATTAAAAAGTCATTAAAAACAATGTAAACGCAAGAGGTATTTATGTATAAGTTTATGTATTTCTGGTACATTTATTTGAAAGGGTTCTTCTTGTGTTAGGTTGCAATGAATTCGTCAAAATGTGTGCTTTCTCGTAGTTGTCACTTTTTGGCATGACAATTAAATAGTGGTCATTGCCCGTTCGGTAACATTTCTCCGTAGGAACCTAAGTATGTATGTTTTTTCGTTATTGCAACACGTTGAAGATAAATATTTATTCAGGACGGTTTTGAAATATATTTTGCTAGAGAATGTAGGTGGGACCTATATTTTGCTAGAGAATGTAGGTGGGACCGCCATTGGCATGCTAAAACGTGACTACTATAGTAAGGTATATGGGTTCCCGAATTCAAAACCGTAAAAATTTGTCTTGGTAATTTAGTTGAGCCTGATTGTGTGAATAGAAAAAACGCAGCGTTTAAAAAAGCGCTCGTGCGTATGAGAGATGCTTTTCTGAATCGATCCCTTTTGTCTAAAACTCGTGGTAGGCCTGCACCAATGAAGCGTGCAAGAGATGCAACGATGCGAAAGGCTCTGTGTTAGAAAGAGATGACAACATCAGAGCATAAATATTTGTTACAGCAACTTTATTGAGGAATTTCGCAAGTTGGAAATAAAACGTATGCAAATAGTGCGCGTATAGAATTTTAATAGAGTAGAGCTAGCTTTACTAGGAAAGTTGTTGTTTTGATCGAGTTCGAATCTCAATAGATCTTTTTTCGCTGATTTGTGAATTAATATCTTCGTTTCTTGTTGCGTAGGTATAGGTTTCTGGTATACACGGCTACACACCAGGCTATACATTTACAGTTTTAGCTGACTTCGCATTTCTTCGGTTTTTCCTACAATCAGAAGTCAGCTTATATTCGCTCGATGAGTAGCCGTGCGTAGCTACGTTTCAAAATGTACTTAGGCAGGCAGTCTAAAAGTCACTTTTAGCATGAAATTGTGACTCGTTTTTACCTTGTTTAAATTTAATTGGTCCTTTCTAGTTGTTCTGTAGGTTGGTCCCTAAATATTTGATTTCGTTTATGGTGATCAAAAAAACGAAAAGGCAAAGGTTTTTTCAATGTCTATTATGCAAGGAGCGAACTTGTCGATGATTTTCATTTGTTCTCTACGTTCGTAAAATCATCTGGAAAAAAAATGAATAAATGAAAAATGAAAAAAATAAAAATAAAGAATGAATAACAGCCTTTATTAATCCCCGAAGGGTTAGGCAGAGGTTGTACCTATTGTACACCCATATTTTGCCAGTTATTTAAGTCCCACGTAACAGGCGCGAAACCCTACCCCTAACCCTGCGGGCGAGCCTAAGGCACAAATCCAGATTCCGGGCTGGACCTGGAATTTCGCTCAGCAGTAGCACTTGGAACCAATAGACAAGGCAGACGGAGGGAAAGAATGAACAATAATCTTAATAACGTTACAAGATCCTAAGAGGTGATACACGTTCTGTTTACCTCTCAGTGAGATGAAACGTGAAGATACGGATGCTGCTAAGACTTGTAGAAAGTCATAGAACATGTTTCTTGGGTGTCGTTGCATAAAATGTAATGCGGTTGTTGATCTCGTACTAACATCTTAAAAAATTATGTGACAACATTGTGATGTGTCTCTCTCTCACCGAGAGGAGGCTTGTGTCCCAGCAGTGGGAACATTATAGGCTGATTATGCTATTATGACGTGTGTATGGCAGATTCATTCTATCTTTCTTTTAAAATAGAAGTACCTACCTACTTACTAATTATTTTTCATTGAATAATTTTATTGGTAGAAAATATAGATTTGTGTTAGATTTTAGAATTTCGTTTCTCATTGTACTTTTGACTTTTATTGTAATTGAGACTATGGTGAGTAGAGAGTCTGGTGATTTGAGATTCGGGTAAGTTGAGAAACAGGTTAATTGATAATCTGGTGAATTGAGAATTTGGTAAACTGCTCATGAGTCAGGCAGAGGTGTACACTCATATATCGAAGCTATGTTTATTATGATTATGTTAAACCCATGTAACGGGCGACGAGCCTATTACGACCAGTAATTGCGTAACACATTATCAATTTGAATAATTTTGAAGGATATTGCCAATCCATTGCTTCATATGTCGTCGGCCGCAGTTGCTGGAGGTACCGCGCGCACGAACTAACTTGCTGCGTGAGGCGCCGCTGACGGGCGCGCTCCGCACTCTCAACCTCATTGCTGATGACGTAGACATATTCTGTTGCGCTTTGGGTGAATTTGAAAGAATTGCTACCTATACATATAATTTGTTACGGTACAAGCACGGGAAATAATGAATTTTTAAGTGTACTACAATATCGCATTGGGTCTAGCCTGTAAGGATATTTGTATGTTTGGAGTGCATAAATAAATAAATAAATATGTTCGAAAAATGATTTTGCTCAACAATGTAAATAACACAATGAATGTTGTTGAACTGTCAAAATGAAACCCATTGCTACTGATAGTGTGCTACGTAATTACCCCGCAGACATAAATCCAGACAGCTACTGAGAAATTCCTGATAATAAGGCTTTATAATAATTTATACAGAGTGTCAGGGACTTTGTCGCGCAAACTGTAGGGCTTATTATTCGATTCGCACGAATTTACTCGCCCGAAACGAGCGAATGGTAACTTTTAAATAATATTATTTTTTCTATATTTAGACGACTCGCATGATGATAATTTATTTGTGGGCGAGTCGACATCTCCAGAGATATATATTAGGCAATTGGCATATTTTGTTTTACGCGATAAAGTATAGAAAAAAGAATACTAGCGGACATAAGCGATGAGTTAAATATTAAAAAACCTGTAGTTTTATAATATGTATATAGCCTAAGTTGCTCCTTAAAAAAGCTCAGCTATCTGCCAGTGAAAGTTCCGTCAAAATCGGTCTAGCCATTTCGGAGATTAGCCGAAACAAATAGACAGACAAAAAGAATTAAAAATATTTTTTTTTGTTAAAAGCACATACTTTCATATGCTGTTATTTTGAAATTACAAACAGACACTTAAATTTTATTAACATGTATTGATGTATAAATCAGAACGAAGCATGTTCCCACACTTCATTTCAGCTCTTAATTTGAAACATTTGGTAATGCTTCTTAGTTTTTACTTTTAATCTTCAGGATGTGGGTGTTCCGTAAAAACTTCGGATATCCTTAAGGACTAAGCAACATGTGTGCGATGTTACGAATTTTTGTGGAAAAAGAGAGAGAGGTATAGAAAAAAAGGTGGCTTTTTCTTTCTTAAGTTTCGTCCCGCCCGGTACAGCATCTGTCAGGGATATTGGGTGACCCGGCGGCATCTCGGTGAGATGAGGACTGCGACTAAACGGTCTTGATACTTGGTCGCAAAATTTCTTATGAGACGCATAGCGTTATGTTTATAATGTAGGTTGCGTGGAATATAATAGATTTTTCGATTCTTTGTATTTTGTGATGGCATGTTATTATCTACAATATCTACTATCTGATATGCATTGTACCAGACCTGTGTCTGCGCACACATTTTTGATCTATATATCTCCCGCGTCGATGGCTAGTCTCCGCTGAGATTGGTCGCCATTGCCGAAATTCGGTCTGGAGATCATTATCGTTTTACATATCTATCTATTACCTATTTGTTGTGAAGCTTTATATTAGGGTGATGTCGATTTTGTTCTTGTTCTTCCAATTGTCTTAAAGGTTACTTACCTGTTTTTATTGTGTACGTCAACAGCCATTTGGTGAGTGTCTAATTTGATTCTTACCTGAAATAAAAAAAAAATATCATTAGTTTTTGTTCAAATTATACGTCAACTGATTTATATAATGTACTAGCTTCTGCCCGTCGATGGATCTATCCACGGGCAGAAGCTAGTACATGGCCTAGCTATGACTAGTCTATGGCCCCAAGATGCTATCTATCTCCTAACCAAATTTTATCAAAATCCGTGCAGTCGTTTAGGCGTGACAAGGTAACATACAGACAGAGTAAGTTTCGAATTCATAATAGAGTATGGATACAGCGACACCAGTAGGTGGCAAAAATATTATTAAGTATCAATAAATAGTTTTTTTTTTTCAAAAATAAATTCACGTGCAACACACGTTTTTAGTATCAAAACTGTTCGTTCACCGTACATCAAGTTGCACGGAACTCCGGTTCACACAGCCCCCCACCATGGCATTTTGAACCTGATGTTATGAATGTGTGCGTAGCAGGTATCTATCTCATACTGAGGTGTTTGTATGGGAGTGGCGAGTAGATATTTCGCTAGCCTTAGAACTATCGTTTTTATGAATGAGATCTTAGATACGTTCCTGTCTCATTGAATGTTCGTAGTGCGTAGGAATTCGAAATAGATTTGCGTGAACCGCGTCGGATTTCCATGTTAGTGTTGTTGATTAGTTGAAGGAGATAGAATCGGAGTACGCACTAATGCACCTGCATTCTGCATGCCCGTTGTTCATTCCGCTGTGGTTTATTTTGTAGTTTCAACCATAGAAATGTAATCCTATATTATCTATGGTTTCACCTCGATAATCACTTGCTTTTTCCCGCAGCGTCGCCCGCGTGGGGGTCGGAAATTATCCCCTATAAAAAGTCCTAACCCAGGTCGTAGTCTGTCCATGTGCCAAATTTCATCCAAATCCGTTCAGCCGTTTTAGCGTGAAAGCGTAACAATTAAACAAACTCGCTTTCCCATTTCCTGCTTTTTCATTATTTTTTTATTATATACTTGTATATAATGTATACATAATATATTTTAGTGTTACCTTGTAGAAATAGTATTTAATGTGTTGAGTACCAGTAAAGCATTGTCTTTCCCATTTATAATATTATTTAGAATTAGGATTATGATACTCATTATCCATCAGCCTACAGCAGTCCACTGCTGGGCATAGGCCTCCCCTATTGCACCTCGGCTTGCTTATACTGTGAGCTACGAGTATGACGACCACTGTGGTCTCGACTAATACTTAATAAATATTATTTTTTATTTATTTTTTGCTAACTTGCGCTTGTCAACTCCTGGTCAAACCTTGGTCATGCATGTACTCGTATAATATGTATATTATCAAATATCAAGTAGTTAGATAACCCTATTGATTCCTCAAACAGAAAATATTTCAATTAAGCCCACGTCCAATTAACCGACGAAAATTTTCAACGCTGAGGGTTCCAGAACCTTGTTCTGAATCCGTAGTAACAGGTTGCGCGTCGATATCCCTACCAGCCTGTATATGAATAGAACTGGCGGTCTATTGATCGGGTCTAATGAGATTTTTATAGAACAGACCGCCATCCAGTTCTATTCTAATTGAAAACTTAGGTGAAGTGAGCATGAAGTGAGCTGTCAATCCACTTGATCTTAACTGATCGCCAGGGATAGTAACTACTGACGGCTTACTTCAAACTCACTTACCAAGGCTTCACGGTGAGATTTTTAAAGAATATACGATGATTTCCCCACTTTTCAAGGAAAATCCATATGTAATGTTCCTTGAAAAGTGGGGAATTCATTTATAAATATCGTATTCCTTGGGTTTATAAACTTGAAACTTTCCACAAAAGGTAAATGAGTTGGTAAACCTGTTTCAGCGTCAGCTGGCAATATTTCAGTCGCTTGGAAAATGAAAACAGTGGGCGTTTTCTTTTCAGCGATCCCCATTGGCTGTGGAAACAATAGCGATCTAAATGGATTGTAGGCGGCCATGCGCAGGCAAGATTATCTCCGTGGACTATACATATTTAGTTCAAGGGTCGTAGGGGGAAACTTCAGTATACGATGGGGATAGGTAGGTACACAAAGAATCATGTTTATTTTATGTACTGCTGGTAACCTAAATGGAAGAAGTCACTGGCTCCTGAAATATAGGTATTCTAACCTAGCTCTGGAGCCAGGGTCTTACATTTTTCTGTAATTCAGAGCAGAAATCTTTTCAATGAATTAATGAAATGCACCGATCTCAGCGTGGTTAAACCAGACTCGATTTATCGAATGAGCCCCAAGATTCGCACTAGCTCCTGTAGCCTCATGTTCACGGTACAGTTGAGAGCAAAAACCTTTTAAATAAACCTAAATCTTACAAAGGTCACTACCCAGCGTAAGTGCCAAAAGCAAAACCGCAAAAATCCCTTTAAAAACTGCTTTAACACCACATGAAACGCTTATAAATTGTGAAGAGACATTCGTTCAAAGAATTCGCGGCTTCCCCTCCCACGTGGTATCGGGTCCGCGCCGGCGAACGCACTCCCACAGCATCGTAACAGTTGTAGTAAAATTTGTAAACGGCTCCCTTATAAGGCCGCTGACATAACAGCGTGAACGTTTTAAATTACCCAGGCCATTGTAGTAGCCGCTTATACTATTGTTTTGATATTTTAAATAAGTCGTTTCGTACGTATGATTTGTTTTGTCTTTTTGTAGAAATTAATTGTTTTTATTAAACAATTGTTTGAAATGTCTTGTTTTGTCATAAACAGTGCCAATGCAGGCAGTCTCCAAAACGGATTCACATTGGTCAATTGTGCTTTCACAGCTGTGCTTATAGTAGGCATATATCTCAGCGACATATACCAACACGCACTAGGCCCGTGTGGTGGATTATGTCCCACTCCTTCTTACTGAGAGGAGGCATGCGTTCCAGCAGTAGGAACCTAATAGGCTGATTATGCTATACAACTTAGTAAAAATGGAGTTTTTGTCTGATTCCTTTGAATTTCTGCCGATATTCGCCCTTCGAGCTAACCCAAAAAGCTCATTACCCTATTTTATACAGATAGGGAGCTAACGTGGGAGGGTTGGGTTAACCCCCAGAGTCTTCGCTACGTTTTATGGGACATTCCGCTCCGCCTCTGAAAATTACCCTTATCTACCCGTTGCCAACGCCCCCGCCTGAAACGCCCCCCTGAAATCTTACACCGCCTTCTATGACCCAAACTTATACATACATATAAGTTGATAGATAATATTATACTACCCTTCGTACGACCTACAACATCGCAATAAAACTGAGCTAAACTGTGTCCATGAAATGCAGAAATGAAATAACAAATTATATTAAACACAAAATAATATAAAGCTATTTTGCTTGCTGTTCGCGGTCGTAGAATATTGAGCGTACATCACTGCACGTACAGGTACTAACGGTGGGGCGGCAGATACTTGAAAGGTACCACGTGCGCTGTCGTACGTGAAGTACGATTAGTCTCTGTTTACGGCACCTATTATCGCACCTGACACTGCACAGATAATAGTGAGATCTCGTCTGTCAAGTCTGAATGAAAACAATGCTGAAAAACGATCCCTGTGCGACGCTAACGGTATCTCAGTTAATTCGTCTGATTGTACTGAAGGAATTTTATTACTCCAACCGCCAACGAACTCACTGTAGCTGTCTGGTTTCGTTTTAAGAATGTTCAGACTTCAGTCAGGCTGAGCTTTTTCCTATTTCCGAGAGGACTGCAGTTTCTCCTTTGGTTTTACTAATGTGTTCACTGCCTTATTATTATTTGCCTCCATTTAAAAAAAATATTGATTATAATATTATTAATTTATTAATTATTTAAAAACCTCAAATTTTTGCTCTAATGCGATAGTAAGTTACGTAATATTAGCTAGTTATAAAAGATAATATTATTATAAAATACACTAGGCACCTATATTGTTACATATTTCATGTACAATGACAATGACGGTCGATGACTTTTCACCCTTATGTCTTTAGTATTAAGATTGAAAATTGGTGCTCCGCCAGTACCCAAAGATTTAGTTCCTTATATCGTCGCCAGTCATGAAATACATGTTTTTGAATGAAGGTTCGCTAGTTCAATGAAGATACGACTTACGACTATGTTGTTTCTAAGAAGAGCTGGGTGACAATGGTGTTGATGTCTTCAAGCGTCCTCAAGGCGATAATGGTCGGTTTTTATGTTTCTTCGAATTATTTGTGTGTGAGTAAACGAAGTCCGTAGTCGTGTGAAGTTATGGAATACACAGAACGTATGTTTTAAAGCGTTTTGTGGATTTGGAAATTAATGTATTCTTTCAAAAACTTGTAGTAAACACTGGAATATTCTTGTATTGTTTGAAATTATATTTTTCTTTGAAAAGTCTTGCGGATTTTGTTTGTTTGTTTGCCAGTGAACAAGGATATTCGACGCTTCAAGGCAGACAGGCGTGACGCGACTCATGTAGAACAATTTCTATGAAGTTTTTATAGAAATTGTCCTACTAGAGTCGCGTCGCGCTGTCGCTTCGCACCAGTCTGTGGGAGCCTTTAATAAAATTTTCTCTCTCTCGAAATTGGTAAGTACGAGTTACGACTACTGATTTTCTATAGTCTTAGGTTTAAAGAATTTTATTCTCATAAGAACAATATATAAGTTCTCTTACAACGAGATACAAAGTAATTGCTTAAATCTAAATGAAATACATTTTGCCTCAGGTGCGTGTTGGTGAAGTTGTACAAATAAATATTACTCGTAGGTAGGTAAGAAGTTGCTAACATTAATTGATAGGTATGCGGTATGACTACATTTTAAGAATATGATTTTTAGTTTAATTTTGAATGAGTTAATGTTGTTACAATCTTTTACGTCATTTGGCAGGTCATTATACAGCTGTGCTCCTTCGAACAATATGGTTTTTTTACCATAGTTAGTACGAGCTTGTCTTCGATGTAATTTATTTTTATTTCTTAGGTTGTGTGATATTGTTTTTTTGTGTAATTGTAAATTGGATTGTATGCTGTTTGTGGTGATTTTTTTAATTAGAATGCAGGTGCCGTATGTGTATAGTTGTGCCAGATTTAATAAATTAGTTTTTTCAAATAGTATTTTAGTTGGAGTACGATAGTGATAATGGTATAGTGTTTTAATAATTTTATTTTGGGTTCTTTGCAAAGGCATCAGGATAGTTTTCGCAGCAGATCCCCATATTTCGATAAGGTACTCGAGATGTGATTTTACTAATGAGTTGTATATAACAGTACGTATTTTCGTTGGAATACAATTTGCAATTTTATGTAGTGATGCTAGTAATGACATTAATTTTGTTTTTACATGTTCGGTGTGCAGTTTCCATGTGAGTTTGTCATCTACCCTCAGACCGAGGTATTTTTCGTGACTGGATCTTTTTATTATGTCATTGTTTATAGTAAGAGGCGAGAATTCTGGTAATGGTTTATTTTTTGCGGTAAAAATCATGTATGTTGTTTTCGAGGTATTTATTGTAAGTAAATTGTATTTAAGCCACTCACTGAGTATGTCGAGATCTTTTTGAGCATCGGTTATAATATTATATATAGATTTATCGAAATAAAAGAGGCATGTATCGTCCGCGTATAAAGTTAGGTGTCCCGTTAAACCTATTCTGTTTATGTTATTAATATAGATTAAGAAGAGTAACAGACTTAAAATTGAACCTTGAGGACAGCCATATGGTACATTTTTTATGGAACTAGTGAATTTATCTATTTTAACTACTTGTTGTCTATTCTGTAAATAAGATGTAAACATTTCTAGGGCTGTATCTACGATTCCTATGTTGTTTAATTTTTGGAGGAGCTTGTGGTGACATACTGTGTCGAATGCTTTTTTTAAATCAATAAATACCCCCAGCACAACATTTTTTTGATCTATGTGTGTTTTGATTTTAGTTATCAAGTCTACTGTAGCAGTAAGAGTGCTAGATTTCGAGCGAAAGCCATATTGTTCGTCAATTAGGAACTTTTTCTCAAGAAGGTATGTGTTTAAACGGCTGTACAAAACACGCTCAAATTTTTTTGATAATACAGGTAAAACCGACACTGGTCTGTAGTTACCTGGATCAGTTCTACTACCCGATTTGAAAATAGGGCTGACTTTGGCAACCTTAAGCGTCTTCGGAAAAATGCCGCGCATCAGGCATTCGTTTATGCACTTAGTTAGTTTCGGAACAATTATATTTTTGAGGCATTTGATCGTCTTGGTGCTGATACCATCTAACCCTGTATATGTATTGCTATCAAGACCGTCAATTATTTTAGAGATTTCGTCTTCAGTGCAAGGAGTGAGTTTAGTCTTGTGACGGCGAAATTGTAAAATCATTTACAGCATGATTCAATGTCAAATATTCAGGTCATACAAAACCGCAAATACCACCATTGATAATAAACGAAGTATCTATGTAATAAAATAAGAACAAAGCAATGTTTTAATTAACTGGCGCCAGTCCGCAATGTATACCTACTTTCTTTTTTTTTTTTTTTGTGGATGGGAAATCATCAAATGACTCCCTCAAATGTATACCTACTTTAGATAGTATTATTATAATTGTTTCGTTCTGGTATCACTAAAAGTTTCAGTTCTACGAGTTATTAAACTGTAGTTCAACTTACACGGATCAGAAAAACATCCCGATATTTAAAAACATATCCAAACATAGGTATTAGTCTGACTCAGTGTTACCCAGATTGCTATTACAAATTCGAAAAAAAAATCGAAATTCGATGATACCATGGAAAAAAATCTCATTAGATGTATCATCTATTCCATTTTCAAAAGGAAAACGAACAGACAAGCCGTACATTTTTTATATGCATTCTAAAGTATAGTAACGGTAGTGATAGAGAGGGTGATAGCGAGTTGTCGATTAGTGCGAGAGGGATAGCAGATAGTGAGTATTTTTTGCTGAAGCTTTCAAAAGACAGTACGGGATCGAAGTGTGCTAAGAAGCAGTTTTGGTTTTGTTCTTAATGTATGGTAAATAGGTTTTCATTGTTAAATCATTGTCTACTGTCTATATAAGTAAATGAATGCTGCTCGTTGATAACCGCATCATTTGAGAAGAGCCGCACCGATGTGGCTATTTTTTGTTTTAAAATATTCCTAATAGTCTGCCAACAGTTTGGAGAAGTGCTGGGAAATAGAGGAGGCCTATGTCGCAAGACAGCCTGAGTTGTTAGCTGTTAATAGCTAATTTGGTAATATAGGGTTACAAGCACAAATCATAATAGGATTAAAGTTTATAAGAAATTGTTTATGTACAAAAGGTCAGACAAAATAAAGGCTATTTTTATATTATTTAATAGTCTAATTGGAAGGAAATAGGGGAGGCCTTTGCCCAGTAGTGGGACACAACATATGTTAAGAAAAAAAATAATAGTCGTCATTGGGTTTTTTATGGTAAGAAAAATTGGTAAAGTTTCCAGCAAAGCGTTTTCAAATTCGGGAAGGCCTGTCAGGTCAGCTAGTTTATTCCCCTCCTCTGGCAAGGTTAGACAAGCTTATCAAGTGCGGTAACAATTCGGTACCAGAAAAAGTAATTGTGTCACCTTAGTAACTGTTGAGCTCATAAATGGTTCTGTCAATGTTTGTTGGAACGAAATTCTTTCTACCTGTCATTAAAAAGGCGTTTAATGAATCAGAGACGACATGCCAACTATACCATCCATTTTATCTCTCGTATTGTTGATAGCCGAGGTCCTGCTAGTGACTGTGGCTGTAGTCATAACATTATAGATTCATACAGTACCATTATCTTTACTGTCTATTGTGGTATGCAAGGTGCAGCTATAACACATTCTGAACTCCGATTTACACTTCCAGAGAATTATTATTAAACTTCAATTTCTAAGGAACTCTTTGCATAAAATGTTCATAAGAATATGGACAATATAAGTCCGCCATTTTAGTCTCCTTTATTGAAAAGCAGTGTAAGCAAAATGTCTAACTTCAAATAAAATATATTATTGTACTTTCAAATACTCAATACTTTATTGCATTCCATAAAATTACATTCAATTGAGTTATTGAACCAGCCGGCCGATCGATTCTGTAAAAATCTCACCGTGAAAAGTTAGGTGAAGTGAGCTGTCAATTGTGTCAATCCCTAACATTAGTTGGAATGACAGCTCACTCCACGCTCACTTCACCTACGTTTTCACGGTGAGATGGTTACAGAATTGCACTGCTGGTGGAAGTCTGAAAGTGGCACCGGTGACTGAAACGGTGTGTGAAAATCGGTTATCATAGTAATTGCGTGTCATTTCGCAAAATAAAATTTTCGGTTGTCTCAGGATTTTGCATTTGAGATACATTTACCTATATCATTAATACCCTTAAGTGAATCTCCAAATTTAATGCGAAAGAATGAGGAAAATTAGTGAGGAAAGTTTTGAATATGAATGTGGTTATAAGAGTGGGGCTAGGGAAAGACCAAAGAAACGATGGATAAACTGTGTGAAAGATGATAATTATGGTTAGAAAGGGGGTGACAACCGAGATGACGACTAATACAGAAGTAAGGAAGAAAAAATACGTTGCACCGACCCCAAATACTTTTTGATAAGGACAGAAGAACGATGAATGACGTGGTCTCGTAACACAGAGTTATTCGATTTAATAATAAAACTGAAGCCTTAGTTATAAATAGCAGAAACCACGAAGATAAATTCCTTTCTGTAACATTTGGCTTCATTTAAGTGTTTATACTGATAACAAGATTATGCTATCGAAAATATACATTTTAATGCTCAGCTGTCAGAGTAAGTGCATGAGTCAGAATGATTATGTTTTTTGGTGGGTTAGTGCAACAGGAATACATCATGTTTCTTTCATGACGAGATTAAGGGTCCTCCCATATCAAGAACAATTGAGACATATGTAGGTACTTGAATGCATCTAAAATCCTTACCCACGCCATCATCTTTTGTATATCCAAGCCAATCCATTGATTGACTAGTATAGTACCAAAGAGCACCCGGAAGAGGATATTAAAAAAAGGCATAAGCCTTTCAACTACCCTTGAATATACCGACTCAAAAGTTGAACCAAAAAAGGGACACTTGTGCACGATGCAATGCACGTGGATGCATTTTTATAATTTTACTTGCATACTGTAATGTGATAATCGATAAAAGGCGTGTCAAGTATTAATATAAACTGTTATTCCTATCAATTAATCTACTTATTGTACTATCGCCAAAATCTATATCTGACCACCGTAAGAACTATTCCTGCTCGCCGCGCATATTATTAGTCGACCTAAAAAGTATCCTCTTTTGTTTTACTTACGGTCGCAGCTGTAGCCATCACATGTACGGGATTTTGTTTTCAAAACGGTCAGATATAGGTTTTGGTGATAGTACATCTTGACGTAGCTATAGTCGAGCTGATCCTCTACTCTTTCTCTATACTTCTGAATATGAAATATTGTTTATTCCAATGAACATACCACTAACTTATGAAATACGAGTGTTCTTCTACCTTCTTCTTCTTTTTTTTAAAAACGTTGCCCCTCACTAGGCATTTCTCCTGTATCGTGGAGAAAAGAGACCAAACCTCTACGTCTCTCGGTCTAGCCAGAGACTTGTTTTACTAATGGGGCATAATCTTGGCAGTGTGTTTGGTTGACACATTGGTTCGGCTGATGATTGAGGCCTGATAGTATTGGTAGATAACGTTGTCAGTATGTGAAGGTTTTTTCCCTTTATAAAAAAAATATGAACAGATTTTATAAATACGAGATCTATAGTATTAGAAGTGTTAGTATTACATTCATGTCTTCTATTTTAGTGAAATATTATAACATTTAAACTTTATACACCAGAGTAAGTACCCAACGTTCAAGAATCGGACTACCCCGCTTTCCAATCAGCGGGGTAATTGCGTAACACACTAACAGTAGCAATGGCTTTCATTTTGACAGTTCAACAACATTCATTGCATATGAAGATACGAAGCAGTGGATTAGCCCTTCAAAACTATTCAGATTGTGTTTGACAGTGTTTTACGCAATACGGTGCTGGGTTTCTTTATTTCGATGATGTTTATATTATAATCAATAATGGGACCCTCTTTGGATCATAGTGTAGGTGTTATTGCAAAGAGTGCACGACAACAGGTGAGGTGACGGTGTCGTTTGCGATGTGGCTCCACAGTCACACTGTGGCTCATCGGAGCACCCCAACTGACAAAGTTGTACCTGCAGCGGCCCACCGGGCTTCTAAGTTGGTTAAGAGATTTCCAGTTGGGCCATGGCAGTTGTTAGCCCGCTGGAAGTTTTTCTGCAGGATCGACATAGTCAGCTGGAGGGAGATGTTTGAAAGCCACAGTTTTAATCGTACCGCAATAGAGCTACCGTCATTTTGTGGGACGTTCGACTTTGGGAAAATGTAAAGACTCTTCGGTCTGCCTCTCAGCTTCGTTACGTCGAAAGTGAATGACGTACCCCAAAACACTTACTTCTACCGTTGACTTCCGCTTTATTGATATACCGGAAGAGGCAACGGATATTTTTTTGTGAATGGTAGATGATGTGTGGATGTTCTTTGCAAAGTTATTGTTGATTTGTTTGAGGCAGTGGAATCTATTAGGCTGCGGTGATTGATACTGAAACCTGACAGATTACCAGAATTGGTAAAAGGTTAATTGAATAGCATTAATAAACCCGAAAATGACGCTCTCGTTGATGACTCGTTACACAATGTTAGTCGATTTAATAATAAAACTAAAGTCCTAGTTATAAAAATAGCAGAAACCACCAAGACAAATTCCTCATTGTAGCAATGTTTTCAATAAAATAATATTATGTTGTTTTTTAACCACCCGCTAAGAGACGCCAGTTTTAATTTAACTACACTACAATAAAAATAAAATTACTTAGGTACATATGCGACATAATTAAACGCAATGTAGGCATCTGTTGCTTTGAACATGATTACTTTTTTCTGGCACAGTTGGTTGTGAATGCAAAAAAGGCCATTTTGCGAATGAACTCGGTTGAGTTCGGAGAAAAAGCATGTTGATAGATGCGTTGTTTTTTTTTCATTTTCAAATTAATCTGAAGCTTGGTAAAGTACTTTGCATAGTTTCTGTACATCATGAGTCATGACTCATCCTGGTTCCATATTATCAAGTTGTGATTTAATTTTATTCAAGGCCAATAATATTTTCCACTTTTCTGTGTACTTCAACCTAGCCTAACCTAACCTTCATATGTCAACCTAGTTATTGTGCTTGATTTTTATACCCGGTAGGTGTTTTATACCAATTTACTGAAACTTTTTGAATCGATCAAGAAATCTTTCCATAAAAAAGTTTGTTGTTTTTTAACCCCCGACGCAAAAACGACGGGGTGTTATAAGTTTGACGTGTCTCTCTCTCTCTGTATGTGTGTGTATGTCTGTCTGTAGCATCGTAGCTCCCGAACGGATGAACCGATTTTGATTTTGTTTTTTTTTATGCGATTCCGCAACGAATGCTGAAAATAATGTTTCAATTTATTTTATTTATATTGTACCATTATTCACACAATAACGCCATAATAATGATTGCAGCGTCGCACATATATTATAGTTACGTACGTGATATTTTTATAAACAATGCTTCTACTATCTGAGATACCCGGTAGGAATAGTCTTTCAGCCATACGACTTTGTTTGTAATATGACTCAACTCAAGCATTATTATGTTGTGCTTGAGTTGAGTAACCCAGCCCACTGTTTATCATGTATGTAAACATTAACTCAAATGTTACTTCGATCGTTATCTTCGCAATTCTAGGCTGGGGACAATTAATCTGAGCGGTAGAACGCAGCGGAATTTTTGGCGACCTCAGGATCATAGTTATATTTTCGCTTCGCCAGCTAAGCTTGATTTAAGCTGTCCTGATTTTTGTATACCTATCAAAATGTATATCAAAGTAGTTTATTTATTTAAATTAGGTTGAGAATCAGAATCACGAGTTTTTTTAATTTTGTTTCTGCTCAGAGTTGATAAAATTTCAGTCTTGCTTTTTTTTTCTAGTCTAAGGACTAGAATAAAAAAACAAGACTGAAATTAACGGATTAGAACGGTATTACACGTATTAGAAGAAAGAAGACGAGAAGTCGTCTTCTTTCTTCTAATTCGTGTAAGATTATTAACATTCTTAAGCGCTATTTTTGCAGATGCCTTTGAAATGAATTATTTTTTTTATTTTATGTCGTCATATAGGTACATAGATCATTTATAGTTCTCGCTTAAATCGTAAAAGTTGCCACTGGAAAAGGTGGCCTAGTAGTAAATAAGGTTGACTCGCAACCAGTCATTAGTAGTGTTGCATATTAACTTAGGCATACACATAGAACCTGATCCCTTTCCTGGTAATATCGTTTTCATGGAAACTTAGAAGAGTGGTCATCATTATCGTTACGTACTGGTCTTGAGCAAGTGACTCTTAAACCGACATATATTTTTGTATAGGTATTTATCGTCACAATATGTATTAACTGGTTTTTGGGCGTCGTAAAAATTACTCTTTAGAGTTTTGAAAACCACGGTACCTGTGGTAAAGATCTCAGATGACTGTGAAAGTCCTAGAATATCCATATCTCAGATTTTCCTTGGGAGTCGTATAAATTACTCTTTAGAGTTTTGAAAACCACAGTACCCGTGGTAAAGATCTCAGATGACTGTGAAAGTCCTTTATTATAGAATATAAGAATATCCATATCTCAGATTTTCCTATTGATATTTTCTCCATGAGTTTTGCTTCATACAGACGTTCCCTATTTAGACAGTGTGAAGACTGCACGTCTATGTAACTCAAATTGGTTTGTTTTGTTTTGTTTTGTAGTGTTCTAGATTAAGATCTACTAATCACACTTTTTATTGTTCTCCTTTGTCTCTAATATTTTTTAAGTTTAATGTCATGCATACCTGTTATTTGCATGGTTACTGTAATGCTAATTTTAGATGATATTTAATTTGAATTGCAAGTGACTGTGCCGTTGGTGTGCTTATTATTATAAATAAAAAAATAAATATATACCTGTACAAGGTAAAAAAGTGTTTTATTCCATTAAAAGGTGAAATATCAATAAAGCACCTAATGTGTAGTGGGATTGTTTCTTGTCGCGATTTCAGTGTATACATATATATGCCTATAACTTATTTCAGTGTATACATATATATGCCTATAACTTATTTTTGCCTCTTTTAATCTTCTCGGATGTATCACCGGTGGTTCAGTTCGGAGGTACTAGTTGGAACAAAGGTTGAGAACAAACAGTCTCACTAGTACCTACCACTAAGGCTCTAGACAGACGGACCGCACTTCAATTGCAATCCAACCGCAAATTGCAGTTCAAATGCAGTTTGAATGCAGTTGACACAACTGCATCTGCATATCTGTGTCAACTGCATTCAAACTGCATCCAAACTGCAATTTGCGGTTGGATTGCAGTTGAAATGCGGTCCGTCTGTCTAGAGCCTTAGTAAATGGTGGTACTATAGAGAACACATTTTCCCACTAGTACCACCGGTGGTACAGTTCGGTAGTAGTAGAGGGAACGAACGCCTAGGGCGGGCAGAGATCATTGCACGCCACGGCCGAAGAGAACCTATGTCAGCCGGAAAGGCTGGCCGCCCCCATCTTTATAAAACCTGGTCTAAATTGTTAAATTGTGTAATAGTTATGTAGATCAAGAACCAAAATATTTATTCAAATTCAAAGTGCGTTGTACAGTTCGCGAGTGGTTTCTTTGTGAATGTTGACACACATTATACTTTGTTACAAGACTGGTAACAATGAGCTCGTGTTTTGAAAATCGTTTCGCGTTCTGTCTATCGATACCTTATTTATACATGTTTGGCATTCGAACGTTGTGTTACGAATGCACGTTGATAATATTTATTTTCATGAGGCTTCTCTCACATAGTTGTATTTTCGTCTTGCCTTTTTTGCGTGTCAATGGCATATCGATTTTGACTCTAAAAGGGCTGATTTTTCAATAATCAGGTACCTCTTAACTGAAGAGTAAATGATACCGTTTGACAGCTTTTGTATAGAAAATATGTAAAACTGTCATATTTATTCTTCAGGTAAAGTTATCTGACTATTGAGATAACAGCCCTAAGTTAAATTGAAAGTTTTATTACTAGTTTAATTGAAATAAATTCTTTAACAAACTTAAAAACAATATCGCAATTAGACTAGTAGGTACTACCTACTAAAAGTACTACTTAGTTACTAACTAGAATTTATTTCAATTAAACAAATTAGGTACAGGCACTTTTGAATTGCCACTTTTGTTGCCATTAACCTTTACATCAGAATTATCGGTTTTTGGCCTTCCTCATTCAGTAGGTCCCGAATTTTTATCAGGCAAATGTTTATTTTTGGCACACAGTCGCAAAATCGGTGCTTGCTCTTATTTGGTTTTTTAAGAAAACGTAATACTAAGAGAATAAAAAATTAAATTCCTATCATTGTAAGTACATAGGAAAAGTGAAAACAATCATCCAAAACCATCAGGTCCCACTAAGAAACCATACATCGCAAAAGTTGTGCCGAAAATGAAGACGATTGACAATTTTAGAACAAAGTAGACGAACTTTTAATACGAGTAGCATCCTCATATGAGATGATTCTACAGTCTTGGATTTGGAACATTCATTCATTTGGTTCATTTATGTAACATAAGAATAGCGTAAGAATACTTCCTTGTGGGAATCGATATACGTCCGTTTAAGATTATCATTTATGTGCTCACCCGTACTTACAAACTGAGATCTATCTGATAAATAATCAGCGAAAAAATCAAGCTGTTTCCCCCAAATACCCATGCAGTTTAGTTTGTTTAAAAGGTTGCGAGATACAGACTTTGTCTAACGCCTTAGTAAGGTCAAGGAAGAGGGTGATACATTTCTTATTTGCATGTAATCAGGCAACTGGATAGGTATCTATCTATGATATATAGCATTTACATTGAAATCTATGCTTTTGCTATTATCTTTCTTTTCCGATATGTTTTAATGTAACAGGTACTCAAATATCGTTTACCACATTTGGCACACCAATAAAAATTTAAATTACAAATTTAAACATGTTTTATATCCATCAAAAGGTAATGGACTGTTTGGTTCGGCACTGAATTAAAAGGTTACTCATTATGTAACGGTGTGAATGGCGGTCCGCGTATCGGACAATAATTAGCATTCGTGTCGTATTTGTTACTTTTGAGTGCTCGATACAAGCTAATTTATAAGGTGTTTTGCATCTAGTCTACAGTTTTATGTATTTGATGTTCTAAGTAGAGTATGGAGCTGCTATACTCAATCTTATTATGAGTATGTTTCCCTGTAGCTCTTTGAAATCAGTCTGGTTTGATAAGGAAGGTGGATGTAATATGATCATCATCATCAGTCTACAGCAGTCCACAATGGAGACCGCGAATCGGCCATACGTAAGGTAGGACGACCTCAGGCTAGGTGGAGCGACGATCTTCGCAGGGTGGCTGGTAGCAGCTGGATGAGAGTTGCCGAAAATTGAGTTGAATGGATATCTCTAAGTACATATTAAAATGATCGTAAAAATAAAAAACGCGGCAGTCTACGCTATTACGTATCCATTTCAATATATTCTAAAAACGAAACGAAACGTAAACGAAATGAACTGACTGAATGAAACATTTTTTTTAAAGCTTGTTATTTCTTTATTGCTAACTGCATGTTAAAATAAACCGGATCTCGCCAAAAATCCACTTTCATTCACAACAGGAAAACGTAATCTAAAAGGCAATGAAATTAATTAATAATTATCGATGGTATCCGTTGTACCTATAGTTGAGCATTGAGACAGTAAAGAAACTGCTTTTTGTTGATAAACGCACGGTATTAGCCGCTTCAATTTATTGCAATTACATACAACCTAGCGGCCTGGACCGTTATGCTGTAAAAAACTGGAGCCTGTCCAAGTATCCGAAGTGATCCAAACGGTACTACTACAACCTTATTCGGTCTGTCATCTGTGTTTCTTTGGCGGGTACGGCCGACTCGTACCTCTACCTACTTGTACGTATCAGTTATCATATCAATCTTATATCATACCAAGATAAAGTTCAACAAGGTTTCTAAGTAGACGACTTTATCTTTAGTTTTTCTTGATTGTATGTATAATGGGCCTGCTGAATTATTTGTATTAGTGTTTCTGTTTACTTTTTAAGAAAATGAAAAAGTTGATTGTGCTGTCGAGAAGTTCAATTTAATTTCGTGTTTCTAGTATTTTTTAAGAGGTCAAGGCTTTCTGGCATTCGTCATAGTTCGTGCACTTAAAGAATTTATCGCATGATTTGTCAAAAGCTAGAACTGAGCCGCTGGCTTCGACACTTTCACTGGCACAAGAGGCCTTTGCGCAACCTCCGATATGCCTTTGTTACCGAATTCACAGTCTTCGACTTGTTAAATGGCAGTGAATACACAACACACTTCGTGACTACTTACTTTTGACGACTCTCGTACACATAGGCCTTTCCATTAAGATATTTCGAACGCTACAAGCTAAAGCAAGTTATTAGGTAACAAAAATGTATTCATAAACATCGCAAATTATTACTTCATATTTTTACCAATCAGTAAAAATTGTATATCTAAATTTCGACTTTCACATCCCTATTAGTTGACCATTGCAAGTTGCGACGTACCACGTGTCCAGCGATTTATTCGAATAAATCAAATCGATTGACGTGTCATGTGATTTTTCAACGCTACTGAACGCGTGGGATAGTGTGTAGGTACTGCACAGACAATCAGTTTTAAAATAGTCACAAAAAGCGAGCGAGAGCATGTGAAGTATGACATGGTGTAACGGCATCCAAGTTGCACCGTACCGGCTCACTATGAAAGGTTACTGCCACCGCACCCGATGACATCGTCAATGTCATGATAACACGCTTCCTTTGCAATCATTCACTTAATAATGTATACTGAACATACACCCGAAAGTATCGAATTCTGCAAGAAAAGTCGATTCCTATTATTACCAGTCTGTACCCGAATACATTTCAAATCTTCTCGATTACTTGTATAATTAAGTACCTAGCAAATGGTTAAAAACTATAAAAATATTCAGCAAGATTTAGGAGTTTTCTTTTTAATACTTATGGTACTAATTACATGAATTAGTAAGTATTTGACAACAATCGCAATGAATGATACCATTCAAATGTGAAAAGAAACAAACGACAAATGCGAAATTCCTCATCGAAAGCAATACAAGTCGATTACATTGCTGTTGTACCGAACCATTCACCTAACTGCCAGTAATTTCCGAAGATCCCTCAACCAGTACAATAGGCTAATAAAGGCACTTGTTTATAAATAACTAACAATATGACACTGAGAAACTATTATTATGTAAGATATAGGTTCTTAGAAACGTGCGGTGGACGGAAAATGAACTGTTTGCAATGTTCGAAAATAAACCTTAACTTAGGACCTGTTTACATAAGCTTAGAACTCGAGTCTTGCAACTTTAAGTACGTAAGAAAAGTTCGGCTCAGAATATTTCATGACAAGCCATAATGATAGATAGCCTGATTCGGTAACACATTTTTTATGAAAATCGCTTTCATTTTGATATGTAAAAAATGAAAACTGCTTTGTCATAGGACACAATTAAAAATACATATTGTTACATTATTTGGATATAAAGATATCGGTTTTCTTGGTAATTATTTATCTCTCAGTCGTCACCGAAATGTTATAAAACTGTCTTCGTAACTCCCAGGAAATATTATGTGACAGACAGTCAATTGTAATTCTTGACCCAATTGCAATTTGCAAGCCATTGACGTTACAATGAAGTATTATTCTATAACAAATTACGTAACGTCTTGAATGGCACAGGCTCTACAAACTGTAAAGCCTTAAAAACTCTTTGATATATTTTTCGCCTCACCAGTAAACTGTTCTATGATACCTACAATATGTAGCTAAAAATCAATATTGTTTAAAATTTCCAAACCACAAATGCAATCTTCGGGCTTGATGTATAGTATAGAGATCCAAGGAACATAACGTAACCTTTATTATTATCCTTACTCCACAATTACCATAAGAACAATACCTTTTTCTCCAAGTATGCATATGTTAACTTTGGATCCTGACCACAAGGCGCAATATAAAATCGTTGCGATTAATCTTACCGGATGGCAAACGCACTCTCCATAAACAGGCTCTTAGATTGCACAGAGCCAGCGAGCCAGCGAGTAGAACCACCATCTTAGTCAAACGGCATTCAATGAGCACCATTTAAGCTGATCCTAAAATAACTAAAACAATCTGAATGCAGACCGTACAGGGCTTTAGCCTGACATATAGTATTCCACGGGCATCCACTACAAGCGATCGCACGCGTGCCTCGAATACCACACCAATTTTCAGTGAACGTTTTAATACAAACAAATTAACCAACAGCACACAATCTACACCTTATTTACTTGACAATAAAGTCTTTTGTTGTGAAAAAATGCAAAATAAACGAAATAGCGGGAAGATGAATATCCAATCAGTTTAAGAATAGGAGATGTATTAACCAATCATGAAGGAGTAACGCCACATCATCAGCCAATGGTGAACGAGGGTTTTTATGGGTTCTAGTTATTTGGTATTGAGACGGTTGGTCTCCGTTCACTGCATACCGATATTTGCATATTGTAAGCACGGTGGTATTCTGTAGGTACACGAGAATATCTAGTAAAACAATATTATTGTTATTGAGATTGCTGTATCAGTCAAAATATTGTAATCACTCCTGAGAAAAGTTAGTGCGTCATATTTTGCCTAAAATGAATTAATGCCTCGAAAATATATAGTATACAGTCTGATTTTTTAAAGACCAGCCAAATTTAAGGATGTGGTACAGACCATCAAACTGAACAACTTTCTCCATGAGACCAACATCGTAATCGCGAATAAAAATTCAGCCGTCCCATACATTTAGGTCGAGTAGGTATTGAAGTTTTCTATGGGACAGTTGATAAAATTTTCGCGATTACGCTATTTGTCCCATGGAGAAAGTTGTTCAGTTTGATGGTCTGTACCACATCCTTAAATTTGGCTGGTCTTTAAAAAATCAGCCTGTATACATACTTGATAGTCAAGTTTCAAACTTGTCTCTTAAATGTGAACCAATATGAGTATATAATTATAAATGATTAAATAATTCTAAGTAGATATAATATTTAGTTAGAAACAGAATGATGAATTCTCTATTTTGGTAAAACACTAAAAGCTAATTCATCAAAACCTATAGCGCAGTTCAACGACCTTTACTAGGCCATAGGTATTCATTGGAAGTTGCACATGCAGGGCTGGATTAAAATTCAAAGTAGGTTGCAACTCATTAAAACCAACGCAGGTACTGTTGACACTAAGTCTACATTATTAATCTATTTAAATGTAGTTTTGCTAAATCTTCATTAATTATAAAACCATGCAGTACGTGCCCATGTTAACTTAATTGGAAATTGCATGCCTCGCCAAAAATAGTCGCTTTCGAGTTGCTGCGACTATCATTCTAGTAATCGAATGTAGAATAAAACAAAATTACGTTAGTGTTTAAAAAAAATTACTGGTTTTTCAACAACTCAGAGTAGTCGCTAGAAAAATGTGGTTAAACTAAATGCATGCACTCTGATAAAATAAATTGTAAGCTATACTTGCAAACGAGTAGCTAGAATTGTATTAATTCAAAAGTTCAGCGAAAGTCAAGAAATTTAACTTAGGGTTTATCTGTTCTAACAAAGATTAAGCCGAAAGTATGCGACTGATGTCAAGCTCGTATTTATGCACCCTGTTTGACACGGTGACAGTACCGCGGAAGTCTCTCTCCACTGATGCCACACCAAACTGGCTAATCGATTTTCCCGGAGATTATTCCTGAAAGCCGGAAAGCTTAGTACAGTTACCGGTTAGACACCCGTCAAGAGAAAACAGCCGTTCTTATAAGTTAATTTGAATGATAATCGGTGAGGATGCAGATCTTCTACAACGTTAGCGTCCGAGTGTCCGGGCATCCGGTCCGGCAGTTCGCCCCGGACGACGACCGGCTAAGAAAGTGGCACGATATGCCCAAATGTGTATCCCTTTTTTGGCGGCTAACTGTTACCGAAGATTATGATTGCATAAAAAAGTTGACGATTACCTTCATAACAAGCGGTGCACACAGATATAAGCAAACCTTCGGTGCTAGGATATTGTTGAAAATTTTTACGATGACTAAATATTCGTTTTATTGGGAAACGGATTGCGTTCTTCGGGAGTACAGGTTCTACTCCTGATGCACGAAATCCGTAGTTCCGAATCTTTGTTGACGGACTTAGAGAGAACTGCCCCCCCTGCTCTCGAGCTCGACCTCGCTCGATGGAAAGCGATGCATGAGGTCTACGAAAGAACGAGCGTGCCTAGAAGATGCCTATTCACTCTTGCGTTGAAGGTTGATGGATTGTTATGTAGGGTAAAAACAGAGACGCTGGCTGAGAATTCCATACTATGGCCGTACCTTAGATATAGGAATGAAGAAGATATGCCCCGGTAGTTGAAAAAGTATCAGAACTCATGTCGCTAAGACGATCCCACTACTGCGCCACTACTACACATAATATAGTTCAGTAAAAGCAATAGATACAAATTCGCGCACACACTTGCAATTCATAAATCAGAACGTACTACATAATCAATTATAAACCTTAACTCATCAAACATAGCGTGCATTTACCATACACCGTACAACTTACTCACACAAAAACATCTGTCGCTATCGTTGTGCTGTGCAAAAGCCATTTATTTTACATGTACTCGTACGCTAGTGATTGACTAAATCGGAAAGTTATCGATTCTCCCATTTATTATTGTACTATAAATTTGGGGTTCTGAAAATAAAAACCGATATGTCCAGAAAATACTATATTATAAACCAAGAAAAAAAAAATTGAAGTAAATTAAAAAAATTAAGCTTTATTTTACATCTTCGCAAGGGTCTTCCAACCGGATTTAAACGTCATCTTTTTAGGTCTTCCAACCGGGTTTAAACGGTTGAGAAATTGTAAAATTAACTATATATTTGTTTTGTAATCGACATTGTTTTCGATTACCCAACGTATATGGCTGTGCAGATCCACTAACGTAGGCTACGTTAGTGGATCTGCACAGCCACCTCACTAGCTGGCCGCAAGAAGCAGTGGCCGTATTATGCGATGCACCGCATGAATAAAGTATCGTTTTGTGATTTTTACTTTGTTTGTCTAGTCACTTAGCGACATACTTAAGTAGTGGTGAAGGAGCAATCTATTTACTGCGAAAATAGTACAGTCATATGGTAAGTGATTCCATGATTTACAAAGTTTTGGTTTTGGCTTCGGTTTTTACAAGAAACCACTCACCAACACGGCATCCTTATATTTTTCCACGATCACGGTCGAAAGCGCACTAGTTCGCGGAGACGGCCATTTGACTAGAACATGGTCATTTTTAACATACCGCGACGACACAGAAACGTCCCCTTTGCTACTTCTCCTGTTTTTTACTTTTCTATGGGCCGTACGCATAACAAATGTTAGTTATTAATATTGTTTTATTGCCACATCATGTTACAGTTAAGTGTAGTCAGTTTATAAGTTGAAGGTTCAGATTGAAGTGGTTAACAAGGGAAACAATCTCGAGCTAGCTCAACACGACAACATTTCCTAGAATTTCGATCCACTTTATACGTGACAGTTAAGGAATGTCGATTGCATTGCACGTATGCGAAACGATCTACCTGTTGTTGGCAAATTGTTATTAGCATGTATTTATTTTCAGTGTAGGACTTTGTATTGATAGTCTCTGTTTGAACATGATATAAAAATTGTTTTATGCATGGCAGACATTGTTTCAGGATTTTTACACGATGAAAAATATCTGTGACGCCAAACTAACTAATACTAACTATCAAAATATGGGGTATGGGAATCGATAACTCCTAGCCTTATGGGTTCACACACAGGCATGGTTTCACGATTTGTTTACGCCTATCTAACTAACTATCAAAATATTATGAAAACCGGAACTCTTGCCAATCTTGATCGGAGTAGAGGAAAGTCGTACTGCGGCGCACGCCCAATGAAAGGAGTTATCTTTTTTCACGTTTTTTTATGACAAAATGACTGGCTGGCGCAGCGTTAAAAAAATGTTAACAAAAGTTTCTCGATAAATAATTAAGCACGACACAAATATTTCAATACAAAAAATAAGATCGTGTACAAAAGTGATTAGCAATAAAAAACGAAGTGTGTCATAAGGTCGTAAACTCGTACTAGCGTTCGGGGCGCTTCGTGAGCGGCCGACGTCTCGCGAGATTACAGTGCGTTGGCATTAGTTCAACTGAGGATACATGAATGAAAGTGCACTGTTCTTCCCTCGTTCATTAATGCGTCTGAGGCTGCGCAGTTCGGAAGTCATCGACGCCAGGCGGATGTCCGTGCTACTAACTTCATCATTATCTTAATTGTTGCAACTTGGTTCTTGTTGGACATGTGACTGTTAATTAAAATATTTAACGGGGAATAAATCTTGTGATTGATTACTTAATTGATTTCTTTTACATCATTCTGTATATTTGCCTAACTGTGAAGTTAATAATGTATCTAGTCTGTATTGTCCCACTGCCTGGCGAAGGCATTTCTCTCCATTTTCTACATTCTTCTATCCTTTGCTATTATATAGTGGACTTTCGTTATTTATCCAGTTCGTTCGCCCACCTCCTCCTCTGTTCCTCATCTTCGTCTTGGTCTGTTTCTGTATTTCATTTATTAATGTTACCTTCTTAAGTTGAGCAATTTCATAAGTACGCTGCATTCGGTTTGCATCTCATACTGTCTTAATTTTGAGTTATGTGCTACCCTAATCGCAAGATGCGCTGATTTGGAGTCATTCATATTTCGATGCAGCGATGGTTGATTTGTCTAGCAGTGGCCTTCTTTCGGCTGAAATGATGACGATGTTGATATTTCTATCTATTTTGGGCTACAAATTACGGACACCTTAGTTCTTCTAGGATTTTGTTAACACAACGCAAGCTTATGTCGCTAGTGCACCCGAAGCTTTAGATGATTTGATTAGTTTGTTAATCTATTATGCAGCTAATGTTATTAGAGCAACAACAATAAGCATTAACTGACAATGGTCCGTGAGGAGTCCATTGTTAATATTTATTTACAGTCAACTGAATGTCAAAAAAGTGCAATTAGCTCTGAATAAACTAATTATAATTTAAGTAAAAGAGTAGTTCTCAAACTCAAGTACTTACTCTCAAAATATTTTTAAACTTAAATCTGTTCGTAAGACAATCAGCATTTTATTTAAGCATTACAATCTTTTTTTCAAAAATACCGAACTCGTCTTCAATAATACTTTTACTGAACAAAAACAAGCGCTGCTGAAAAAGGCGGCGGCGCAAGATGGCGCGCTTCTTTCCCACGCATGCGCAATGGGAACCCGCGTCGCGCGCACATGTTGTGCTCGTTTACGCGGGAAAACTCGCCGTCATAGTGCGGGTTTTTTTTTTTCAATCGTATTCGTGTCAAGCTCACGCCATAAACGAATTATGTAAACAAACTAATCTTGAGGTAAGACAATAAACAACGTTTTTGTTATAATAAATAGAATTGAACCAATTCGTACTGTTCATATTGATCAAATATTCGTAATACCTGCCTATTGGTGGGAACACCGTATTGCCTTTACAAGCTCATCAGCTACTCATCACACAAGTGCATAGCGATCCATCCACCTGACCTGACGTTTATTTATTTATACATATACACTTTATTGTAAGTACATCAAACAATACATAACGAAAAAAAAAATTACACTACCTACTAAACACACGTTCATCTCTAAGCAACATTTGCATAATATCTAATTAATTTTCAACAGCAAATTCAAATTATAATCAGAAATATATAGACTGCTAAAATCATAACTCCTCATTTTGACTTTGCCGTAGTTGGGTAAAAAACGCCCTTCACTTCCATTTGAACATACAATAAATATTGCAGCATTCCACTTTGTTGTATCTCAAAACCTATCTAGACACTTTTTAATGTGATATCCGAAGTATCTCGAGGCCGGCCGGCCCGGGCATCGAACCGGCACCGTTATGGCAACCTGTTCTTTCTCATTAGTTCCCTGCGGACATCTTACATTGTAATTGCCATTTATCTTCTGGTTGTAATGAGTATATAGTACAAACTTTAACAGGACGTAGTATTTTTTTCTTACGCTTACTGTAACTATTACTTCGGCCCGTCACTGTTGAGAAAAAGTTAATAGAAATTGTTAAGTAATACTTTTTAGATATTTTCAAGTTTGTGTCGGTGTGTAAATGCGTAAAGTATTTTTTGTAAAATATCCTGCATTTCATCGTTGGCAATTCACAATCAGATAAAACGAAAGCATTTCTAAAACGCATAAAATATAAAACTCAAGTACCTTTCAACCCCGACTTGGATTTCTTGGCTAAAAACATTTTTTTCTCGAGGGATCCGATTGTGGGGGCTCATTTAGCTAGGAACACGTGTTAACCCGCATATGTTCTCACCAGCTTAATAACGAGCATCTGTGTTTCTTGACTGATATTATACGACAATTATGAAAAACAAGCAAATATTGAACTCATAAGATTGTAACTGATGACTTTCTAAGTCGGTCGTATACTCCTTCGTCAGCAAGAGACATTCAAAATGTTTCAAGATGCAACCGCGCCAATTTGTAATGGTGTTTTATTGGGTATGTTCGTGTCAACTATCGAAGCGTCTTAAATTGGTCGGATTGTAATGTTAGGGTCAGTACCAATTGACCCTATGCAGCTGCCGTTGGTAACGGTCCGTTTTCATGCGTCTCGATGTAAATACTTGTATTTTATTTCAAACGTGTTTGTATTGATAGAATTTAATGCCATCATCGGTGAAAGATTTTATATTATCTTTATATTTTATCGAAAGGAAAGGAAATTGGTTGCATCGTTCGATCTCGTTGTGATAATGATAGTTATATCGGTTGGCTTCGTTGTAAAAGTGTCAGAAGATAAAATTATTATCCTTATCCCTTTGATTTTATCACCGATAGTTAAACGGAATCCGAGAATAGAATGGATTATTTTATATCTATGACAATTTCAAGAATTATGAAACATTTCACCAAAGCTTCGCGGTAAACTGATGCAAAATTTTATATGAAAACTGAAAAATACTGTGAGTTTTATGAAAATGTTTTAGTTGGAAAAGAAATGCGAGTCGTTATGACCTTCAACAACGCTCCCAGAAAGAAACAGGGGGGCAATTCTCGTAATTTTAAGAACGTTCACAGTCTGATCAATTTCTCAATCTGTCAAAAGTCAAAAATACCTCTAATTTCCCTACATTTTGACAAGTTTTTGACAGTTATTTGTCGTTGAGATGCGACTGCGACTAGATTTTGAACGTTTTAAATTACGAGAATTGGCCGTCTTGCCGACTAACGAGGAAAAGATATTCAATAATACACTTCAGAATGACACTGAAAACAATAATTGAAAACAGAACGGAAGCTTACATTGCTGGCTTTATTACTACGCCACTTAATAACCAACACACGCACGACTCATTGGTGATTGCTGAACTAGTAAGAACCGATTCAGGACCAATATGTGTCAATGTTTTTGAATCATCAGCTCAATTGATGGCGTCTATCAATGAGAGGCGTGACACATGGTTCGACTATTTATTTATACGTATGGTATAATGTCGTATATTGGAAATGAAACATCGTAATGCTCAGCCTCTTTGTTTGATATGGAGCGGAAGATTTCCGTTTGCACAAACGAGTGAACTATGCAACTGACGTATCTGCGATAGGGTTTTGTTGAAGCTACAATTGAGCTTTGTTTTGGCCCCGGAGTTCTTGTTATCTAGGACTTGGACTTCTACATTAAGTTAACTTTAGGCGTTAGCAAGCGTCTAAGCTCAATCATAGGTTCATTATCCGTTGTATTTTTACAGAAGGTACATGCAAGGTTTTGCATGTACTTACTGTAAAAATACAACGGTCCATACGGTATTTTCCCGGTAAAGACTTAGGTTACTTACTAATATTTTGTGAATATTATCCTTACTTATTTATTCGTGGGTCAATTCTTGTTATGTAGGTACTTTCTGAGTTATCGCGGGAACTATAGACTTCGGTGAAGGAAAACATCGTGAAGAAACCTGGGGTTATAGTTTATAGGTCTGAAATCGCCAACCCGTCTTGAGCAACAGTGGTGGTCAACGCTCGTGCTCTCTCTGTATGAGATGACGCCTTTGATTTTTTTTCTGTGGGGAGATCCTCATGGATACCTTCCATCTGGGGAGAACGGAGGGTTATGTCGGACTTCTAACGACTAAAACCCCAAGGAAAACTAAAGTGACACTATATATGTCTGTCTGTTACCTTTTCACATCTTATATCCTATCTTATATTTATATATATCCATACTAATATTATTCTCTAATACTCTTAGCTATATTTAGGCACGACTAGAAAGTTGTCTGTTAAAAGAACCAAGCTAACATAAATACATGGAAAATAATGGTAAATAAATATTTTACTCTCGTCCGCGTCGTGTGGCAGGTGGTACAAATCAGCTGTTCTTAAATTGACTCATTTTGGTACTCTTAATTGTAATTTAAGAGATGGCGGACACGTAATCACTGATGTTTGACATTGGGGGATGCCGGGTCAATATTCACGAAGTGTTCGTGTTATAACCGACTTTATGATTGCAACTTTGGGCTTTGGCAAAAACATGTTAACGCCGGTTGTTGCTGAAAACCAGCACTGTGGCTCTGTCTCGCTTAAGGTCACAGCATTATGCTGAGTGATGGCCGTGTTGCGTGGATGTGACGCATATTTTCCTAGAATTTATTATTTTTTGTGTTTTCTTTGTCTTATGTTTTACTGCAAACAAACGTATTTTCTTTGTTTTCTATTACGAATAAGGTATTTTAAAGTGCTTTATTTTTTTTCTTTGCCGCATTATTATATTTTTTAGTTTGCCGCATTTAAATGAAATCAACTTTTAATATGTATAGGTATTGGATTGAGTAAACAAAATATCAAGAACTCACAAATTCACATGCACATGGATATTAATTATGTACCTACTTAAATAATTATAGTATATATAACGGTAGATCCGTTATATTATTGCAAACATAATAAGGCACACCGTCGAAATATTAACGTGACGCATTTAATAATGGCCCGGATTTATAAAAATATTACATACACACTGTATTTTAATGTAAGTACATACGCCAGCAGTTCAAGTTACCCGAAACTGTAAAATTTTCCCAATCAACCTTATACCTTAATACTTTAGCGATGAAGTTGAAAATCTATTAAAGAAATTTGACAGATTATAGTAGCTTGATGTGCTGGGGTCTGTACCTAGACACCGTGTGTAAGCTTTATTTTTAATATATAACCAACTTCATGAAAAAAAGGAAGAGGTTCATAATTCGGTTGATTTTTTTAAATGTTTGTTATAATATAAATTATTTTTTTATTTTTCTATTCGTGAAACAAATAGACGTGTTGGTTCTACTATAAAGAGACAAAGTCAAATCGTTTATTTCAATCAGACCATTTTGAGGCACTTTTAAATGTCAAACCAAAAAACAAGAAGAATTGAATCTAGACTCAATACCATTTCATAATATTATCAGGGATTAACCTCCGTACCGAAATGATTCACTACACTACACAAACTAAACACAAGGTACTGGTGGTTAGTAAGTACCAATTGTTTTATGCAGCAAATGCTAATCACCCTTCTGATATTCTTATCAAGGACTTCTATAAATGGTTTCTTAGTTTTTTTTCTTTCCCCGTTATCTTACAATACAAAATGTCCTACGATCGCCCCTAACATTGATTGTTTTGCAGGCAAAGGACCGAAATAATCATAAATATTTTTTTATTTATCTCAACTACATTATATAGGCACTTGTTAGTAAAATGCACAATCTTACGTAGAGAAAGGTGTCTGAGGTAGGAGGGTCTTGAGGTAGAAAGATAGGTTGTTATGACATGTTCATTTACAAAATGGTTAGAGTTAGGTCGGGATATTTTAAAATAAAAGTCTGAAATTGCAATTAAGTAAAAGAAGAACCTACAAAAACAGTATTAAAAAAAAAATACATATTGTTTTTGATAATCATGAAATTGGGGAAAATGCAAAAAGTTCGTTTGTGAATTATGTTTATCAACGAGTTCACGATGTGTTATGAGATTTCAAAGATGTATTTTTTAATGTCCGAATTGCCTGATAAAATTAAATATAACTTCAGAAATGTATGATTTCTAGAATTATTTCAGACGACGCCGATACTTAGGACGGGTTGTGATTCTTCTTTGGACAAAGAGAGATGAAAAAATGGATACATTCCTTGAATACTATTAATTATTTGATAGCTAACAAAACCTTTATAGTAAAAATTGTTTGCCACACCACGCCTTGTTTTCCCGAAGGGTTGGGCAGAGGTATATACCTATAGGACACCCACTTTTCGCCAGTAATGTTTAAGTCCCAGGTCATAGGGGCTGAGCCTATTAGCATCAATCGGGCATAGATCCAGACTGCTGCTGATAAATTCCAGATGGAAAACTCCAGAGACAAAACCACACTCCAACAGCAACTTGATTCTAGGTTCTTATTCTTCTTAGCGTGTCGATAGCAATGTAAATGGACTCGGCCCAGAATTCGGCTACTTGTTTGGCGTCATCATCAGCGTCCATCAGTTCCTGTGACGTGCAGCTGATAGGACACGAAGGACACGATATTAAGTGTCCTATATAAGGTCCGATGGGACTGGCATGTACAATTGTATAAAAGTCCCTAATCATTAATAAATGTATAAAAAAAAGTGTCCTATCGCTTGTGGAACAGCACCACATTTGCGCTCCAAGGCAGAGTCGTTTCGACCTGAACAGGTTTTCCTTGCGGGTCCGGAGTCTATTTAAAGACTTATTGTTATTCGTAGATTTTTTGTAGGTTTCCTGGTATTTAATTTCTAATATTCAAATAGCGGAACTCTTTGAGGAAAATAATAGCATCTCGTATTGACAATACTATCAACGTTAGGTACCTATGCACATTGTACACTGCGGTTAGAATTCCAGTTACTATTACATAAATACTTATTTATATTTGCCAGTGATGTGAGTTTAGACGTGATCCATTATTTATAGGTATTTACCTAAATGTGGCCACAAGGTTTTAAGAACGAGTGTATGATTACAAAGTCTTTATTTTAGTTTTAGTATGACCTAATTAAGTTGTTTTTTTTATGTTTTCGTCCGTGGGTATTAAATTGAATGTTAATTTATCTGTAGACAGTTTCAAAACCAATAATTTCCATAGATCTATACCAAAAATACTACTTGATGAATCGATTAGTACAGGCTAAATACTGATCGTGTTCTTAAACGCAAGTCTGTTTGTTGTCTGTTTGAGATTGTTTTTATGTACATTTTTACTTGTCCCAAGTTTGCTGTACAATTTTATCAAACATGTATACTTAAATGGCATGTAAAAATTACAACAAAATATGTTTAACAACAAGTTCAAGCAAACTAAACCAACATATTATGTTTAACTTTTCATACTGATTGAGGTAACCTAACCTAATCTATTGGACTCGTCAAAACAAATCATAAGAGCCCAAACTCGACGGGTCACTGAAGAGTTCCACTATCCATGTCCTGGCTCCATCATCTGATCAGCTCTAAGTTACCAAATTATAGTTTTGTCATTCAAACTACATATATGTATGTACATACAAAGATTCATTTCGATACGACAATTAGAAGTACGTTCAAATTTACTTGTAAGATTTTATTACACTGTTTGTTAGTTAGTTACAAGTGAAGCTAAAAAACGGTGTTAAAAATAATAAATAAGTATCTAAATGGATATTATATATTTTTTGTTGATTCGATTTTTAAACAGAATCGAGGTGTCGAGATCGACTAGTGATCGTTGCACAAGCCGCTCACAATCCCAATTAATTCTTAAAACTAGCGGACGTGTTGCGCAGTCGCTTTAGCGTTCACATGATCAATCTTTAGGGATTATCATTGAGCAATTAAAAATTGTCTGAAAACCGGTCTTACCAAAGGATAACGTGTTACCCAGTAACTGGGTTGTGGAGGTCTGATAGGCAGTCGCTCCATGTATAATACTGGTATTCAGCTGCATCTGGTTGGACTGGAAGCCGACCCCAACATATTATGTAGGTGGGAAAAGGCTAGGCAGATGATACTTGAGCAATTATAAATTGTATCGTGTTGCTCTTGATTAAGGAATTAGCTCTGTTCCTTTGCTCGAAGCCGCCCTCTCCTTTTATGGCGTTCTATTTAGCAGGCTACTGTATTTTCATCTGTCCTGCCAAGTGGAACTGTTCGTCAGAGTATTAAAGGTTCCTGTTGACCAGTTTGCATTTAATAGGAGTCACTTGGTGGTCGGGAACCTATGGGTACAAGTATACACTTGCTTTTCAGAGAGGAGTCTCTTAACGTCTCCGCCGCCCTCTCCTTTAATCTGCGTAACACACTAACAGTAGTAATGGCTTTTATTTTGACAGCTCAATAACATTCATTGCATTATTTAAGTTGTTGAGCAGACAAATTGTTCGAGCATATGAAATGGTCCGGCGATTCCTAAGCTCATAGCCTGCGCCCCATGACGCCGACTATTCGTGTAAACTAGTGATTATTATAATATACTGACTACTGACCCGCTTGACGTAATTCTGGCCAAATGTTCATACAAAAATCCCTTAGAAAAAAAGATGATCAGTTTTTCCCGAATTTGAAAAAAAGTCCGTGAAACTTTTCAAGGTTTTTTTTTTATAAAAACTGAAGTCGGACTAATACAAACATTTTAAAATAAAAAGTAGCCGAATCGGTACAGCCGTTCTCAAGTGATGCGCATACTAACGAACAGCATCTTCTATAGGTATAATAGAAATAGAAATGAAACTATTATACCTACATACCTATAGAAGATGTTTACGTATTTTTTGTTAGGTTGAAATAAATAAAATAAATACATTTGAAATCTTTGTTGTTTGAAATGCTTTTGAAACACTGCATAATGTTGGCCCTGTTGTAAAACTTACAATAATAATGTAAGTATGTAATTTAGAACTAAATTATTTACTTACCTATTATTATTGTGACAATGGAACCTTAACATAAATACCTTACCGACTCATAAATAAATTAAGTATACTATAAACCCAAGTATAAACCACAAAAAAACATTATTATGACACAACACGTCGGTCACGATTTATACGAACTTCAGCCGGCCAACATTCTGGGTTGAGGACAAAAGCCTTTTGCAGCGCGGAACGACTCCACCCGCGTCAGCTTCAGCAACGTCCTTCCTTCACTGTTTAGGCCTTAGCTTCTTCTTTCTCAATGTCTGTGGATCCTACCGAGAAATATACAGGACCAGACACTGCAGCTTGAAACGTGTCGACTGGTCTCGAACACTTTTTGCATGTCGCATGTAAAGTAAGGCATGTCGCACGGCTTTCCTGCGAGAAATGCTCGAATCGATATGCCGAGAATAGCTCAACTTGATTTTTACGAGGTAAAACAACGAATCAAACGACAATCACGAATGCGAGATGTGCGAGAATCGCCTTCCAGTTGTTAAGAAAATCACTGACTATTAGGTTCATGTCTAGAATCTACCAATTACGTGATATTAGCTATAGCGTTTGCGTACTTCGCATCCCTGTAATTTGTACTATGCGTAAAGAACTAAGTAAGAACATGTTATTATGAGTATCCGTTTACATGTTACGAGTGCATAGTTTACTTGTTTCCGTCACGAGAGGATAGTCAGTAAGCGGGGTAATTAATAGACTTCAGATTTGCTACTAGTGTAATATAAAAATAATAATTGTTCAAAATGTTATTTCTTATTGTATCTACGCATACTTCTTGCAGTTATCCCATTTATTTGAGGACGGCGCACCACTTTTCTTCTTTCACAGTGCATCAATCGATTCTTTGGTCTTCCCTTACTCGTATAGTCATCCACATTCATACTAAGGCACGGGAACTAAGACACCTAAAAAACTACTTGTGGTACTTACTACTTTTGGTATTATTATTATATTATCTTTTGGTATTCACAGTTTATAAGTATAGTCGCTAGGACCAACCTAACTCTCCACTGATCAAAAGGTCCAACATGTTCTATTACGAAAACCCCAAAAATTACTCACTTTCTATAAATAATCAATCATTTTATAGTAAAACGTACCTACGTCAAGTTAGTCGATTAGTAAAAAAAAAGAGCTGTAAGGCCATCTCGTAGGGAGCCAGGCAAGCGTGACCGTGCAATGGGGCCGCGTGCGAATTGCCCGCTAGCTGATTACTGTGGAACAGGTCGCTGTACCAAAAACTCTACTACATAACGTGCTTTTGTTACTGCTCCCGGCTACGTTAGACACTTAGTGTAATACTAAGTGGTGAAGGCATTTCGAAATGTAAGTCAAATATATTTTTTCAAAAAGGCACTTATGAACGTCAAAATTTTGCAAGAAAATATAATTGATTCTAATTGCCCCTTCCAAAAGGTATTTTCGTATGGAGAAAAAGGAGCAAGAAACTCCACAGTTACTCTTTTAAATGGTTTTCCAATATTTAGTTTACATTAATTAATTATATAATTATATGTGAGGTCCTACAATACATACCTACCACTCTATACCTACCTAGAGTAAAATTACTATACCACAATGGGTTGTATTATGTAGCGGTCTACCTTCATGAGAACACATGATTTTCATAGAGTGCAGTGTCCCTCACCTCTTCACTTTTGAGGGTCTTGCTGGGGTTAAAATTATAGAGTTTAAAAGACTAACTTTTCAAAAAGGTATGAAAACTAGCGTTCTTTTAGAATATAAATTCTTTGCAAGTTTTCATGACTATTAACCGCATTTCCCCTTTGAACTTAAAAGAAAAAGTATATATTGGGACTCGCTTAGGAAGATCACAATCTAAACCAAACACAACACACTACACTATACGTATTATTATATATACATACTAGATTTTGCCCGCGACTTCGTCCGCATGAAATTTTGGCCCTTCGCGTCGCGTCCCATCGCTGGCCTGTGCTACTACTTAGTTTTCGCTTAGTGTTCTTTCTGACTTTTTTTCATTTTGCTCGGCTTCTAAGGGTCGTAGTGTAATGTGAAATAGCCTATAACCTTCCTCGAGAATTGGGCTATCAAATGTAATAAGATTTTTTTAAAATCTGACTGGTATTTCCGGAGATTAACCCCTACATACATACAAACAAACAAATTTTACCTTTTTATAATATTAGTATAAAAGTATACGTTTTTTATTTGCGACAAACTATTGGTTAATCCAAAGTCGATTTTAATGACTGTCGCCATTCTAGTTGGTCGGCTGTTCTAGAATTTCTCGTTGTCTTATTGATGAATCAGTTCGGCTGATTGGAAGACGGTGTTACGACTAAGAGGACTAATCAAAAAGTGTTTCACGTCGCATCCTCAGTACACTGCATTATATTTGCTTCGGTCTTATGATTTGTTTGAATAAATATAAGCCCTTTAATTTTGAATAATTCTCGGTGTGGTAATTTCAGCAGAAGTTACGGAATATATCTTATTGCAGTGTGCCTCTTGGCAAAGGCTTTTTCTAACAATATCGACTGTTTCCTATCTTTCGCAAATCTTTCTTCTCCAATTTGGACCCGCTGTGAGTTTGAATTCTTCTTCTTCCTTCGTTGTCTTCCCGTCTTTTATATTTAAGGTATGTATAAAAGATGGTTCCCCTGTTCCTTTTCCTATCTCTGCTGTACCATTCTGACAAAACTTTACTCCACTTGTCTTGAGTACCTTATGATTTGTTTTAATATAGTATAATATCTATTTACTAGTGCGCATATGTGAATAAACCGAAAACAGCATGTGTTGTTCAAAGTTCAGTTTTAACGGTGGGAAATTGAGTTTAATAACTGATTACTTTTAACTCGGTAGCCACGAGCTGAATCCGTTATTCTTCACACACAATTAGATCAGTTACTTGATTAATATCTTCAAACAATGCTCACTCTTACCGTTTTTATAACCTTAGCTACGTTACCATCATCATCATCAACCTATAGCAGTCTAATACTGGACAGAGGCCTCTCCAATCCGCCGAAGCCAGGAGGAAGGGCAGGCCCTCCGCCGTCGTCGCCACCACCACCGTCGCCGCCACTGTCGCCGCCACCGCCACCGCCGCCGCCGCCGCCGCCACCACCGCCGCCGCCGCCGCCGCCGCCGCCGCCGCCGCCGCCGCCACCACTGCCGATAGGGCCCGGGGGGGGGCTGAAATGGAGGAGTAATAACTCCTCCACTACGCCTTCTCCAGGCGAACATCAACCACTGCGCCTGCGCTCAGGACCTGTTGCTCCAGAGCATGGCGCAGTGGTCGATTAACATCGCCGTGGTCGCTGAGCCGTACTTTGTCCCGCCCAGGGATGACTGGGTGGAGGACCTGAACGGCTCAGTGGCCATACTTTCGTCGGCCGCCGCCGGTACCCCGTCCCTCGAAGGTGTCACGAGGGGACAGGGGTGCGTAGCAGCACGGTTCGGAGAGATTGTAGTAGTGGGAGTATACTTCTCTCCGAGCCGAACTCTCGCCGAGTTCCAGAACTCTTTAACAGAGTTGAGTGTCGTCGTCGCTAGAAACCATGCCTACTCCGTGCTAGTGCTCGGGGACTTCAACGCCAAGAATTTGGCCTGGGGTTCCCGTTGCACGGATGTGCGGGGCAGGATGGTGGAGGACTGGGCTCTGGAAACAGGCCTGGTCGTCCTAAATCGGGGTTCTGTTCCTACGTGTGTGCGGATGCGGGGCGAGTCGGTGGTGGACATCTCGTTCGCCAGCCCCGCTCTGTCACAGCGTGTCATTGACTGGCGCGTCATGGAGGAGGTGGAGACCTACTCCGATCATCGGTATATCCGGTTTGAGGTCTCCACCCAGACCTCTAGCGCGCTGGTCCAACAGGCCCCGAGTGGTCCGCGGTGGGCGCTGAAGCAGCTGGACCGGGAGCTTCTCCTGGAAGCCTCGATCGTGCAGGCCTGGGTGTTTTCACCGGACAGGCCTGCTGACATTGACGATGAGGTGGAGTGGTTCCGGGAGGCCATGTCCGAGATCTGTGACGTGGCAATGCCCCGAGTCCGGCCAGGACGCGCCCGACGTCAGGTGTACTGGTGGTCGCAGGAGGTTGGGGCGCTACGCAAGGCGTGCGTCGACGCGCGACATCGGTACACCAGGCACCGCAGGCTCCGCATCCGCCCTCCGGATGCGGAAGCCACGGAGGTGGAGCTGTACGAGGGGTACAGAGCGGCGAAGACCACCCTCCAAGAGGCTGTCAAGCGGGCCAAGGATACGGCCCGCGAGGAGATGTTGGAGACTCTGAACCGAGATCCATGGGGGCGCCCTTACAGAATGGTGCGGAATAAACTCCGCACCTGGGCCCCCCCGCTGACGCAGAGTCTCCGACCCCAGCTGGTGGAGGAAGTGGTGAGCGCTCTGTTCCCTTCACGGGGGGAGCATACTCCCCCGCCTATGGCTCCGCCACTTGCGGTGCCCGAAGCGGACCACACGGACGACGACGACGACACCCCTGAAGTGACCGGGGTAGATCTGAGAGCGGCGGTAGGCAGGCTGAAGGCCAAAAATACCGCCCCGGGACCCGACGGCTTGCCGGGTAAAGCCTGGGTCCTGGCCTCGAGGGCTCTCGGGCCTCGACTGGAGGCGCTCTTAAGCGCATGCATGGAGAGAGGCCAGTTTCCACTCCGTTGGAAGACGGGGAAGCTGGTCCTCATTCAGAAGCCAGGGCGCCCTGCGGACTCTCCGTCCGCATACCGGCCCATAGTGCTGCTCGACGAGGTCGGCAAGCTCTTTGAGAGAGTGATTGCGGGCCGCCTCGTCGGGCACCTGGTGAGGACGGGGCCGGATCTTGCGGAGTGCCAGTTTGGCTTCCGCAAGGGGCGCTCGACGGTGGACGCCATCATGCGCGTGAGAGCCCTCACGACGGGGGACGCGGTGTCCCGGGGTGGGGTGGTCGTGGCGGTGTCACTCGACATCGCCAACGCGTTCAACACCCTGCCCTGGAGCTGCATAGGGGAGGCACTCCGGTATCACCGGGTGCCGACTTACCTCCGTCGAATAGTCGGGGCGTATTTGACGGACAGAGCCGTCATCTACCCCGGTCGCGACGGGAATTGGAACCGGCGAGAGATGTCGTGCGGTGTCCCGCAGGGATCGGTTCTGGGGCCGCTCCTGTGGGACATCGGTTACGACTGGGTGCTGCGGGCCGACCTCCCTGATGGCGTCAGCGTAGTTTGCTACGCTGACGACACGCTGGTCCTGGCGCAGGGGAGGTCGCATCAGGCGGCGGCCGACGCGATGACACGCGGGGTTGCGATAGTCGTGGAAAGGATCCGGCAGTTGGGTCTCGAGGTGGCATTGCACAAGTCCGAGGCCATGTCCTTTCATGGGCCCCGGTACGGGCCACCTTCGGGATCCCAACTGATGGTAGGAGGGGTTCACATCGGCGTCGAGACAACGATGAGATACCTGGGTCTCGTCCTCGACAGCCGGTGGAACTTCGTCGAGCATTTCCGACGTTTGGCCCCCAAACTGGAACGGGCCGGGGCCGCCTTAAAGCGGCTCCTGCCCAACCTTAGGGGGCCAAACGCCTCCTGCCGGAGGCTTTACGCGGGGGTCGTGCGGTCCATGGCCCTTTATGGGGCCCCGGTATGGGCGCGTTCACTGCGGCTTCGAGCCGCACACTACCTGAACGCGCCCCAAAAGGTGGTAGCCATAAGGCTTATCCGGGGATACCGCACGATCTCGGCGAGGCAGCAAGCCTCCTTGCCGGACTGCCACCATGGGATCTGGAGGCGATAGTCCTCGCGCGCCTGTATGACTGGCGCGCGGAGGCACTACGTCGGGGGGAAACTCTGCACCCGCGGCAAATCGCTGCGGAGCGGACGGACCTCCGGCGCGGTCTCATGGTGGAATGGAAGGCGCGACTATCGCAACCCAGCGCAGGGCACGCCACGATAGCGGCGGTAAGACCCCTCTTTGAGGAGTGGCTAGAGAGGCGTCACGGCGCTCTCACCTACCGCCTGACGCAGGTCCTCTCCGGACACGGATGTTTCGGGAGGTTCCTGCACATAATCAGGCGGGAGGAGACGCCCGGGTGTCATCACTGCGAGGATCGCCCAGAGGACACGGTGGAGCACACGGTGGAGGTCTGCCCCGCTTGGGCAGAGCACCGCCGTGTCCTCGTAGAGGCGATCGGCAGCGGCGGCGACCTCTCGCGCCCGGCCCTGGTGCAAGCCATGGTCCGGGGCGAGAGGGAGTGGGAGGCGGTCACCTCCTTCTGCGAAGCAGTCATGCTAGCGAAGGAGGTGGCGGGATGGGCGAGGGAAAGATCCTCACGCCTCAGCCGCCGAGGAAGACGCTCCGGGCGTCGGGAGCCGCGTGACGACTCCCGGCCACCGTAGGCGCGGGCCTGCGGGCGGAGAGCAATGGGTAGCTCTCCGTCCGATCAGGACCAGGCCCGTGCCGGACGGCGTGTATGTGTTCCACGCGCGCCTCAAAGAGATGTCAGCGTAGTTGACGGGGCCCGACAGGGCCGAAGCCTGCCGGGGTAGCGGGATTGTCCGAAAGGGTTACCGCTGCCCTGGTACGTAAAGGGCTAAGGAAGGAACACGGGTGGGTTTTAGTCAGTAAGAGTCTGACACTCCCTTCTGCTCCACCCAGAGCGGGAGGAGTCATTTGATGATTTCCCATCCTGAAAAAAAAAAAAAAAAAGGCCTCTCCAATTGCACGTCATTCAACTCAATTCTCGGCAACTCTCATCCAGCTGGTACCAGCCACCCTGTAAAGATCGTCGCTCCACCTAACTTGAGAACGTCCTGCTTTACATTTGGCGATTTGCGGTCTCCAATAGTGAACACGTCTACGGTACAACGGTCATCAGTCCTACGGCTTATGTGGTCGGATTGGCACTTCAGCTTGCTTATTCTGTAAGCTATTTTGACAAGCTACGTCATACTGGCAAAACCTATTGGTAAGTAGGCAGACGGTATTGCGTTATGCTAGTAAAATATGTATGCGGTTTCCTAATATAAAACATAAATTAGGTATACGATTGTTAAATGTTTCCAAAAAGGAGCAGGATCAGCCATTGTGATCCTACGAGTTAGGTTAGTAAGTTATTTTTGCTCAAACCGCGACAAAATAATAAAACAACCAAGAAATCTTAACGTATTAAAACTGTATTCAAACCTATTATTAGAAGGTTTGAATACAGTTTTGTATGAATATGTTCGATGTAATGTTTTTAATAAAACGTTGTTTACATGTAGGTACAGCATACTGTTCTCCCATCATGTGTCGCGCATGTACCTAACATGTGTATATTATTTCATCGTGTCGTACATGTTATGTAGGCTCAAAAAGGTCGACAAACAATCCTATTGTCTACTTGTAGATGCCGTAAAAGATTTTGATATCCTAAGATTTGTTGAATAAGAGAATGAAGTGGTAGACTATTATCGGGAAGTAGTGCTTCTACAAAACGGATTTTATTGGTGAGCTTTAGGTGTTTAGAGGAGGCGCTTTATAGCGTCCCCACATATAGTACGAATTTTTAAGGAACTTTTCACTAGATCGTTAATCTTATTATCTATAAATACTATAAATTAAGGCCGATTTTCGGGTCTGTCTATCTGTGTGAGCGCGTTGTTCTCCATAAAAGCGCAACGGATTTTGATGCGGTTTTCGCCACTGTTTAGAGAATTGGTTCCAGAAGGTTCATGTGCATAATACATTAATATTAAACTTACATTTATAATAAAGAAATATCGATGTTTTGTCAAGCCGTGCAAAGCGTGCGAAGGAGGCTGTTGGCTCGAGTCTCTAATAAACTTGAAGTTACAGTCCGGCCGTCGAGAGAATGCGAGCCGTCAGTTTCATATTAACGAACACGTGTTTTGCGAATTTGATCTTTATTAGTTATTAGAATCGTCACACTGACAGTTGTCAGGAACGCATTCTCTCTACGGCCGGACAGTAGTGTAATACGACGACATTATGCGACAGTTCGCTTAAGAATAGTCCGGAATAATAATTTTCACATAATTGTCGTTAGCAACGTCTCATTTGCATTAGTCGCAATCTACGTACCATTTAGTTCAAGGAACACAACAGTAGGGTGAACATAACTTTAGATTAACTGAGACGGTCCCGTAGCGGAACAAAACTGTCGACTATAAAATATATCTGCATTGTGTCCACTGAACCGGTTAATTGGCCTATAGTTAAGTTCCTTGATAATTTACACGCGTAACATAACATCACGCCTGTAATTCCCGAAGGTTGAGGCGAGGTGTAGCTATAGTACACCCACATTTAGCCAGTTATGTTTAAGCCCCATGAAGCCCAGGGGGCGAGCCTATTGCCATGATGTACACGGGGTACAAATCCATACTCCGTGCTACTACTGAGAAATTGCTGATGGGAAAACTTTGCCTGACCTAGGATTCGAAGCAAGGACCTCATGCTTGGCAGTAGCGCTTGAGACCACTAGAACAACTGATGACTTGTTAATGTACTTAAACATTTTTTTTAAAATTTATGACTGCTTTAACCCTAAAGTCGATATCGCACGTAGGCAATATAGATTTCTGCAATTATTTCAACCTCTACGTAAACACGCTTAAGTACTTTAGTGATAACTAAAACTTTACTATTGTTATTTACTTGTTATTTTTAGTGATAACTAAAACTTTACTATTGTTATTTACTTGTTATTTTTAGTGATAACTAAAACTTTACTATTGTTATTTACTTGTTATTTTTAGTGATAACTAAAACTTTACTATTGTTATTTACTTGTTATTTTTAGTGATAACTAAAACTTTACTATTGTTATTTACTTGTTATTTTTAGTGATAACTAAAACTTTACTATTGTTATTTACTTGTTATTTTTAGTGATAACTAAAACTTTACTATTGTTATTTACTTGTTATTTTTAGTGATAACTAAAACTTTACTATTGTTATTTACTTGTTATTTTTAGTGATAACTAAAACTTTACTATTGTTATTTACTTGTTATTTTTAGTGATAACTAAAACTTTACTATTGTTATTTACTTGTTATTTTTAGTGATAACTAAAACTTTACTATTGTTATTTACTTGTTATTTTTAGTGATAACTAAAACTTTACTATTGTTATTTACTTGTTATTTTTTTTTATAAATACGTAAGTATGTGAATAATTATTGAATTTGGTCCACCGCTTCTCTGGTTGGTATTTTTATTCGAATTTTTATTTTTTTATTACTAGTCTTTGTCTATTATTATTCTCCCACTCTTGGTCAAAGATCTCCCTCCTCTCCTTCCACCTTTCACGAGCCCGCGCGTCCTCCTGCCAGTTTTATTTAATAACAATAATATTACACCAATATAAACTATTATTTAAAACCAAGTGCCTACTTACATTACAAAAGAACGAGCGAACGAGGAGGTACAGGCGCCACCCGCCAGCACATCAAGCTACTACAATCTGTCAAATTTCTTTAATAGATTTTCAACTTTATCGATAAAGCATTAAGGTTCAAGGTTGATTGGGAATATTTGACAGTTTCTGGTAGGTTGACCTGCTGGCGTCTGTACGTCGGAGAATGAAGTATGTAGTTTGCTAGTTTTCCAGAGTTCTCTTGTTTCTGCAATATCAAAGCCGACCCCGCTGATATAATTAATCATTAGGTTTTATGACCGGAAAACGCAACTTTAATTAAGTAGCATTACACTGAATGCGACCTCAATTATTTATTGTTTTTCTCGACTAAGTTATGAAACTATCTAACAACTTATTTCCATCTGTACTTTATCATTGTCCTTTATACGAGTTCCTGCGTATTTTTCAACCTGACACAATATAATTTCAGTAAATAAGCGTAGCGTTGTGTGGTGGTATAATTTTCTTCCTCGGAGTCGGTAATACGAAGGACCACGGTGATGGAATTTTAGGGTTGCCAAACCTATTACTAAATTATCCTGCTATATAGAGGCCTAAATACTATATTAAAAAAAAAAATATAGTGGGCGAAACAATTATATTTTCATTTCATTACAAAATGGCGAAATAAGCTCATTACGGCGGCGAAACAATTATATTTTCATTTCATTACAAAATGGCGAAATAAGCTCATTACGGCCAGTATCAATCACAAACTCAAACTCAAAGAATTTATTTCAAATAAACCAATTACAGGCACTTTGGAATTGACAAGGGGTCGGTCAGTCAGAAAGATGAAGTTGGTTGCCCATAGGAATGGGCAAGAAACTCCACTCTCACTCCATATAAGAGAAAAGTTAAACTGAAGAGTGACGAGTGTAATAGTTATGAAACTTAAAAAAAACCCTGTTAATACAGAAGCAAAAACATACCTACTACCTACGTCGGCGCAACACGTTTTCTTCTTCCATTATCCCCTGTCAACCTTCACGCTATCATTCACTTCCTTCTCTTTCATATCATTCCTCACACAATCCATCCATCTTTTCTTCGGCCTTCCTCTCTCTCTCCATCCATCAAAATGTATATTCATCACTCTTTTAGTCACATGCGTCTCGTCCCTTCTCATCACATGCCCATACCAAGCCAAACGATTTCCTTTCAACTTTTCTGTCACTGGCGCCACTTTCAAACTTCCTCTTATATAGTCATTTCTTACTTTATCCATTCTCGTCACTCCACACATCCATCTCAACATTCTCATATCCGCTGTATGCAATCTTTTTTCATCCGTCTTCTTCACAGCCCAGCATTCAGACCCATAAAGTACGACAGGCCTTATCATTATCACGGACTTATAAATTTTCCCCTTTAACTTGAGGGGCCGATCCGTGGGTCGCAAGTTAAAATAAAATAAAATATGGAAATATTGTTACAGGCAATGGCTTCAAAAATACTACATAAAATACGATATAAAAAAGTTGGCAACCCTATGGAGTGTGTACATGATGACACTTTCGGTACGGCTCGGTATCGTCCCCGTACGAGTATCGGCACTAACGTAACGCTATTCAGATAGCGTTACGATAGTGTGCGTGTAGTGGAGTCAGCTCCACTCATACCTATGTTTAAATCGCGATGGAAGGCGATGACTTTGCTTATACAGGGCTCGGCGGTTACTTTTATTTTTTGCTCGTTGGTTTTGTTTATTAGACATTCATTGGTGTTTACTGTGAGCTGAATCTGTAGCAGCTGATGTGAATGCAGTTTGAATTGAGACTTGTCTAAAATGTGAAGTACCTAAGATTGGCACACGCGTGTTCAATCTTATCGCTAAGTTTGAAAGACTTGAAGCAGTTCTCATACCTAATAATATAACCATTTAATTTTTTTTGCATTGCTTTACTAAATTGATAGATAAAACCGGCCAAGTGCGAGAGGGACACGAAGGGTACCGTGCCACAAGGTAAAAAACGCCGAAAAAAACACGTTTCTTGTATGGAGACGCCTTTAATTTTTATTAACTTGATTATATTGTTTGTTGTTGTAGCGGTAATAGAAATACACAATCTGTGAAAATTTCAACTGGCTACCATTATTACTGTTCATGAGATACAGCCTGCTGACAGTCAGACGGACGGACAGCGGAGACTTAGTACTAGGGTACCTCTTGGTTACGAAACCCTAAAAAGCAACATTCAGCACTAACCGTAACTCTGAGAAATATGGTATAAAATCTATAAATACAAATAACAATTTGTTTATGATTTGAATGATTTCTATAAACGATCCCCGTATAATTTCGACGATAATCAAGCCCCGTGAGAATCTTGTAAAAATAAACTTGTATATCGGAATTTTATTTCATTTATAATAAGAAATAACAGAGCTGAATAATTAAATAAAGTCGGTCGAGAGAATCAGATGTTTTGGTAATCGTTGGTATTATAACTGTTGTTTTTGCACCGGAGTATCGACGTTTTTTTAACTGATTTCTTCAAACTCGTAGAAACGTACAATGGTTGTTTTACAGTTTTCTTCCGGAGTAGATAGAGAAGATTGCGACAGAGGTGACTAAGGTGACGTTTCCACAACGAAATTCTTTGACAAAATAATTTATCTAATAAATGCAGTAGGATTATCTCATGAATTCATTTCAGTTGCTTCTCAACGCTTGAGTTCATTTGTAATCTTTATTCATACCTTGATAGTTAAGTGGCTGATAAAAACAGGAAAATAGTACCTGCTGCAGTAATGTTTCCCGTGTTATTCTCCTTAGCATGGCAATTTGATTTTCTTAAGCACGTTGCTCTTCAGGACTCAGCCATAGAAACACTCAATAAATGTTATACAAAATGACTTGCATGCAATGAATTATACAAAATTACTTGCATGAAATTACAACGAATAGGATATAGTATCAATTCGTGCGGGTACACGAATTGATACAATATCCCATTCATTCCATCTTTGAATAATAACGCACTTAATACAACGAGAATGAAGTTCAGAACAGCCGACTCTTTATAATCCATCAAAGAATTACTTGAGTAATTACCCCTACAACTAGATGTCATTATTTCTATTCGTTATCATCAGTGTGTCAAAGTTGGTCATGGCACAGAGGCGTCACTTTTTGTTCTTTCAAATCATTAGCCGCGTTTGTGACAGCACGCGAATGTCCAACGAACGTTTTTTCAATCCATATCAATTACTGAAACCTCGTCCTTGAAGGTTAACAGATACAGCATGACTTATTTGTAGTGTTTTATTCGTATTGTTTTGTTCGAGTGAAACAATTTAAAAAAGGTTTCATTTTAGAGCCCGCTGTTTAAAGTGTGATAGCTTATTATAATGGCTAAACGGGCCCTTATTTAAATCATTCAAGCATGGAGACACTAGTATATTTATGACAAATCCCTTTACACACTCAACCTGTGAAGTTATAACAGAGAGACGCGGGCGGAGCTGCAAACACATTCAGTTAGCATAACGATTGATATAGTACGGGATTACAGGATGGCATCATGTGGTATCGAGGCTGGCGAGGAGACGTCACGCTCAGCTGGCCAGGCGTCACGGGCTACCGAACTCCCCCTTCTCCCTGTCTTCGGATATCTTCGGCTGAGTTCGGCGATCTTCGGCTCCTAGATCCCAATTCCTTAGGTGCGCGCACGCTGGGTGAGTCAACTAATTATTGAGATCTATGGGTGTAATGATATCACGGGGTTTTTATTGTTTTATTTTGTTGTAATTGGTCTGTGCTCGGTGTGTGATTAGTCATCTAATTATAGGTCCAAACAAATGTTTAGTTCCAGAAGTTGGTTGCGTTTAAAGAAGGCTATCATTCATTTCGAAAGACTTTGTACAAGAAACAAAATTTGTACAAAAAAATCTATTTACTTTTTCTAAGTTAAGTTATTTGGCTGTCGCTTGTTGGCGACAAAAGTTTGTCGTATATAATTTTGGTCATAATAATACTACGCTGACGCCGTTGTCAGTTGGCTCAAATCATTCGTCCAACATATTACTAAAGGTTTTTATTTAGTGGGCATTGTTCTCTACAGCAATATTGTAACAAAAGTTTCAATGTGTGGATCATTGTACTGTGACGTAATAAAAACAAAAGTTGGAGCTTGACATTGTTTTAAAAATGGAAGCCCTGTGATCCCATACGAGTAGTGTGGTATGTGGTGGGCGTGCACTATTCAGTCATGCACGGGAATGACTTTTGTTTACATTAATATTAAGAGGTCGAAACGTGACATAAGATTTAAATGAAGTGGTTCTGTGACTTTTGTTCATAGTGTAACGCTTACAGAGGTGTGTCTAGTCAAGTGCACTTGAGTTTGATGTTTTTAAAACAGTGATGGAGAAGGTAATGTGACCCTAGGAATGTCTACAAATGGGTTTCATGAGTTATCTGAACATTGGCTTCAGGCAATGATTGTTTCGCATGGAGACTTCGCAGAGCCAATATCGTGTTCCACGTGTCATATTTTAGAGCCAGCGACGTTCACCTCGAGATTCCAATTAAATATTAGTCATAATTAAACATACCATCTGAGCTTGTAAAGATCTTGAGCACATATTTGGATGGATAAAGTATCGCAATCCCCGTTGAAACAAATGTTGGTCCTTTGTCCCAAATATCTTGCTGAAGGCTAGTTGCAATCTCATCTCAAGCGCAACCAATGTCAAAAACTGGTCAAAAAAGTAGGGAAATTATAGGTTTTTTGACAGTTTGGAGTGAGATTAGACTGAACGTTTTAAAATTACAAGAATTGCCCCTCTGATGTGTGTACCAATTATCAATGCAAATGAATAATGAAATACCGAGAAGCGTTGATTAAACCTCGCGTACTTATTTATCTGTATCAAAGTTTTATATCAATTATGAAAATATTTAATATTTTTTTAAAAGTTGAATGTCAAAACTAATTAACATTTCATCTGCTACTGATGTTTAAATGAAATTTACATCAATTTCATTTCAACATGATGTGGACGACCCCACTCAATAAGCTCTACCCGTTTGCAGGAATTGCACCACCTGCCGTACGAAGGGATGTCGCATGCGCGCTGGAAAAAAAGAACCAGGAATCCGATTTCCGACATCCCCTCGACGACTACACAACGACCCCGGGTAGGCTTAAAAGTCGCAAGAGCTTCTTACGATCCACGCAGACCATCCAGGACAAACCACCCAATGAGAGAAGCAAATTGGGAAGAAAAGCATCCACCACCTCCCGACTTCGTTAAACCCCAGGAACATTTGCCTCTCGGCCGTGATCTGCAGTGGCCTATATGGAAAGCTCTCGATCGATTGCGTACCCAAGTAGGGTGCTGCAGACACAATTTGTCGAAATGGGGGATTACTTACCCATCCAATACCCAGTGCGAGTGCGGTGCCTTTAATCAGACCATGCCTTACTTGCTGGAGTGCCCTAAGTGTCCGTTCACCTGCACCTTGGATGACTTAATGAATGTCACTGATGCCGCAATTAACGTGGCCACCTACTGGGCTCAAACAATATAAAATATCAAAGAAGAGTACCATCGACACGAAAAGAAGAACATGACGTAGTCTACAATTTTCATGAATATTTTATGATGTGCCCAAAATAGAACTTTATGTATACTTACCTGTATATGCGGTATACTTGACTTACTATTTTGGGAAAAAAATCAGCTGTTTCATAAAAAGTACGCCTACGCCTACCTACGCGGTCAAAATGTATGGAATACCAATTATTTTTTTTATAACCGACGAAAAATTTCAACGCAGGTGGGTTCAGAATCATGAACTGAATCCATGTTTACAGTTTGCGCGTCGATATAGCCTTGTATGTATTTTTTGTATCTATATTAATTTATTTAGAATTATCATTTTATTTTTCTGTCACTGAGAAAGTGATGGCAGGTACATTCCCTTCTTATTTGCATAATCCTATATTGACTTCGGCTTGGCTATTCCAAATAGGTATCTCTGTTACTACTCAGCTAGATCACACGTGCAATTGGATACACTTGCGATTTGACACAGTTCATCGTGACCACGACCCCTCTGTCAAGAGCTAAGCGAAGAAGAAGACTAAGCTAGATAAGCGTGTTGGTTACCGCACAGGTTCTGTTACATCGGTAACCAAACTGCTCCACACAAACTCTTTCCTTGAACTAAGACTAAGCTAGATAAGCGTGTTGGTTACCGCACAGGTTCTGTTACATCGGTAACCAAACTGCTCCACACAAACTCTTTCCTTGAACTAAGACTAAGCTAGATAAGCGTGTTGGTTACCGCACAGGTTCTGTTACATCGGTAACCAAACTGCTCCACACAAACTCTTTCCTTGAACTAAGCTAGATAAGCGTGTTGGTTACCGCACAGGTTCTGTTACATCGGTAACCAAACTGCTCCACACAAACTCTTTCCTTGAACTAAGCTAGATAAGCGTGTTGGTTACCGCACAGGTTCTGTTACATCGGTAACCAAACTGCTCCACACAAACTCTTTCCTTGAACTAAGCTAGATAAGCGTGTTGGTTACCGCACAGATTCTGTTACATCGGTAACCAAACTGCTCCACACAAACTCTTTCCTTGAACTAAAAGTACGAAGGAACTTAGGTTCATATGTCCTTTTAAAAAAGGATCCCGCACCGTTCCATTTCACATGCGATGACATGCGTACCACTAATTAGATTATCCTACATCGTGGAAACTGTGACATTGTAATCATTGGGCTAAGCTAATGAGAGAAACAGAGGTATGTAATGTCAAATCTGTCTGTTAGTACGTAAAATAGAATATCCCTTATGTACCTATAGACTCGCATCGGGTAAAGACGTTATAAAATATTAAAATAACGCGCGCCGTAAATATTGCTTCATCAACTAGAGTAATCTCAATTTTCACATAATAACAAATTATTACACTATTAAGGTGTGTAATATAAAAATACAATAGAAAAAAAAACAAAACAAAATAAGCAGCGTTTTCAGTTGCGCCGGACAGTAATATACGTATTTATGTAATTTGCAGTGTTTTGTCATTATTTAGTCTAATAGTTCTCTAATGTAAACTTAATTCGTTAATACTGAGGAAGACACGATTTAAAAGGCCTTCAATTTTTACATGCTTCTTCAATTATTTACTGCAATTGCCCATAGTATTATGTGGTCTCGAAAAAAGGAAGCAGAATTCGCAGGATACCTTAAAACGACCATGCGTCAAAAACCTAAAAACTATTTTGAAAATAACTGCATAACCAATTTTGCTAACACCTCTAAAGAGAATAATGTGCCAGCTTTGATATAGAAGACACAACAAAGTAGATCTAAAAATTGGAACTACAATAAAATCCCGATTAGGAGTACCAGAATTTCATAAATGTTCATTCCCAACTGTACAATACGGATGAGTAAACTGTACTACACCCGTAATACTAATAATTTAATTGAAATGGCAATGAGCACGCTACACATAGAATACATGTTAGACGAACGGTTCTATTTGGAATTGTCATGAGGATGGGTATTCATATACTGCTTAACTTGTAGATAGCTCTTCATTCACTGTAAAACCAGTTAAAACGACACAACATGACTCTGAAATCTTTAATGTAATAAAATTTCATGACCACTAGATTAGAATTAAACAGCGAAATGTTACTGACACTTCTACCTATATATCTACACATATTAAAAATTAATGTGGCTTTTTGTGTCTGTCTGTGACCAAGTTATTCTTCTAAACTAGGTACGATCGCATTTTAATGCGGTTTTCACCATCATTTAGAGAATTTATTCCGGAAAGTTTATGTGTGTAAAAAAATCGATGTCAAGTCGTACAAACCGTGTGAAGCAGGGGCGGCTCACCCAAAATTGAATACATATAATATTAAAAAAACCACAAATAAAAAGTGAAAACTTGAATATTAACGTTGTGCATTTTTGATATTTTGGAATGCGGTCTACTCTCCCTCCGTCTTACGAATTTTCGATCAGGTCACGAGTCCTGACGCGAGCTCCGTCTTACGAATTTTCGATCAGGTCACGTGTCCTGACGCGAGTTTAACATTTTTTACCCATCACAAAAAAGTGCACAACGCCGCTAAAGAAGTTTTCACTTCAAAAACAATTTGCCCCGAAATGCAGCTGCGTGATGTTCCTTCTGATATAAACGGTATGATTAAGATATTTGCATAGTACTTGTTCAAGTCCTGTTTTTGCCCTTGCAGCATCTCATTGTGCGCCACAATTAATAGCAGCTGTGGCCGATGTTATCGTCTATGGGAAAACTGCGCAAGAGTCGTTTAAACCAACCGCTGATACCTTGGAAGTCGATTCATAATGTTTGTTTTTTGGCGTCATTCGTTACTTCGTTATTTTGTTTAGCAGAAATTGAGGTTTGGGGGTACCATGTTAAATATGGTGGAAGGACGAGGGAAATGTTTGGTTATCCAATAGCATATTTTAAATTTGTCTACAGAAGATCGCGGGGAAGACCTGAATGAGACTCGCAAAGACCAAGGAAGTATGGCACAAAAGGGAGAATAGGGAAAGGGGACTATACTCAGCAGTGGATTGCAAGTGGTCTTATTCTAATTTACTTATCTACAAATAAAAATTCAATTATCAACCTAAGGTCTTAAAAACATGGTAACTTTGGAAATTATGTTGCTCAAAAACATGCAATCAGTCACTTACTTATGTACCTAATCCTAACTAATATTATAAATGCGAAAGTAAGTTTGTTTGTTACCTTTTCTCGCCTAAACCACTGAACCGATCATCCTGAAATTTTGCATAATATATACGTTGTCAGGTGTACAGAAACTGACATAGTGTACCTTTCATCCCGAAAAAAAGTGCTGTTCCCGAGGAAATCAACAATAATGTTATTAATATTATTCATTATTAAGATAATAGATGGCGCCACGTGTCTTTTGAATTTTCGACTAATTAATCAAGAAATTTCACGCGGACGAAGTCGCAGAAGCTAGTATACGATAATCCGCAAAATGATAAGAGCCTGTTGATATTGATACACACAGAATTCCCCTATGCTAAGAATCATAGGTATTTTTACACTAAGCCGAATAATCATAATACCTAATAATATGTTTACTGTAATGTATTTTTATATTCATATCATTCACAATAATAATTCTCATTACGGGATGACGTGTCTTAAAGGTCATATTTGGACATCCGGTGTTTATTCATTGCTGGGCAATGAAGCAGATGACATCTTTTTTCCTGTCAGTTTCAAACGAGAAAAATAATACACAATTAAAGCATTGATTCGTTGTTAGAAAAGCCTAATCCAGCCGCCATGTTACATTTTTATAACATTCTGGAATATAATTCTCGTTACGGGATGACGTGTCTTAAAGGTCATATTTGGACATCCGGTGTTTATTCATTGCTGGGCAATGAAGCAGATGACATCTTTTTTCCTGTCAGATTCAAACGAGAAAAATAATACACAATTAAAGCATTGATTCGATGTTAGAAAAGCCTAACCCAGCCGCCATGTTACATTTTTATAACATTCTGGAATGTACCGTGAATAATCATACCTGTGGATAGCAGCCGTCAGTAGATATGGTTATCATATAACTTTGCTCATATTTGGATGCATAATTTGTGTTGTACACAGAATTTGTAATATACAACATACATATGTTTTGATAGCGATCGAGCCTAATCAGTCCGGTTCTTATTTGTGTTTGTGTTCTTTCTCTGCGTCATGTTTAACGCAAATAAATGTATTATCTTTCTTTTCATAATGATATTAAGACCATAAAAATAGAACACCCATAAGTTTAGGTACTTGTTAGTAAGTAAACCGGATGGTCGGAGAAGTCGAGACCGGCTCGACTTCTCCGAGCTCAAGCTCAGATGGTTGGATGACGTAGATCCAGATTCTGAATTGAGATTGGGATTGTAGAAATGTTGGAGAAAAAAATCCAGAAATAGATCACAATATACTCGTCCAGGCTAACCCGCGGCTGTAAAACTTCAGAAGATGACTTGTTTTGATAAAAACCATACATCCATGATAATATACGAGGCATTTCTGGAAGACATTTGTGTTAAATGTCAAATGTGATTGGATAAAAGCCTCAACTTTACAGCAAAATGAACGTAAAAAATTGAGCTGGAGTGCCAAAAGAAAGCCGTCTTATTGCATTCCACAGTAATACGGCTGGTCCTTCCATCAACCATCAAATAATGCTCAACGCAGCTTAGGAGTAGTGCGACTCAATTACTGTTGATACTAAGCATTCTGCACAGCTCGTTGTGTAAACGGAACAGGAAGCTGTGCGCAAACAAAACAAACGACTTACAGCATTAGGCCCTCTTCTTCTATACAAGTAACTTGAAATACGAGCGAAGCGTAGCCGAAAGTATATTATTTTCCACTAAGCTAGCAAGTACAACAACAACATTATCGAACAACCGAGAAGGGTTTCAGTTTCTGAGTACCAATTACAATTTTTCCAGTTTTCGAGGAGGTACGAGTATTTTGCCAATTACTTAGTGAAATAATGTCATTCCTTTTGCAAAGGGAAAATACTTATCTGTGTGATGCCGACTCTGTTAAATCTTTTATTTCTGGATTCCAGCATGATTGGGGCGTATTGGAAAATCTTAGGATGAAGTAAAGTCGGAGTTATATTTATTCCTTTTTCTGATGGTTTGATCGTCTAAGCGTTGTGAAAGTCTACACTATATTTTCAATGCCTAGGTAAGTAACAACTGAACAGTGAAGTTGGGTCTTATATAGGTATTTATTCCGAGCCCGAAGGTACAGACTGTCTAGTTTGGGGCTCACGGGGAAATTACCACATGGCTGTAGATAGTATTTTAAGCTACTCATTTCGTCTCAACTTGGTGTTAATCTGTGAACGTGCTTAAATGCTTAGGTACCCTTTTATCTGGACATTAAAATATTTTGTATTCCTATTTATGTTATGTATGCCTTACTTTAAGACTTAATTTTCATTGTAAACAAAATTAAATGTTTATTTTAATTCAAATAAGTCGACAGCGGAATAACTTAATAGATAATATTTAATATGTACATTGTTCACCAACCAACGAGTTACAAGGCCAACATTCATAGATATGTATCTACACTTCAGACTACGTATAATAATAGTATATTTTACAATGAGTATTTTGTGCATAAAACACTTTATTGAGATCACAAATCCAAGGATTATTTTTAAGGTTGGATTGCTCAAGTGTCTGTTTATAACAGTTATCTTTTTCTGTTTGTGGCTAAATATAATTAGCTGACTGAGAAAAGTTGGGTTTCTTCGGGGGTTATAGGGGTAGCTAGTCGTTTCGCGTGAATCCACAAAAGCCACCTACATAATAAATAATCCTCTGGACGGGCACATTATTCGCAGAACAGATGGTCGATGGGGCCGATAGGATCTGGAGTGGCGACCGCGTACCGGAAGACAAAACGTTGGAAGGCCTCCCACACGATGGACCGATGACCTTGTGAAGGCCGCGGGAATCCGCTGGATGCGGGAAGCACGGAACTGGTCGAAGTGGTAGCGCTTGGGGGAGGCCTATGTCCATCATGCAATGGACGTCTTTCGGCTGAAATGTCCAGCAGCTTCGACCAAGATTCGGCCACTTCGAGAACCTTAGCGGTGGCATCGCAAAGGTCTTCCATAGTGTAGGTTTTATAGCACAGCGAGAACGACAAGACAAGACAAGACTGTGGTTTATCAGAGTAAAGAATAATAGTAATGCCATCATTAGACAGGTCATAGAGCTAAACGATTGTCGTTAAAAACAAAAACTCTTAAGTATCGTCGTTTGTCATTAGAGATGACATGTGACATGCAAGACATTCTAATAAGCAATTTTATTTACTTTACATATTATTATTTATATATTTTATACATTATTACTCACGCCAGCTTATATTCGTAACGCATACAAGTATTCAAAACAATCGCATCGGCTTAAACGCATTGACAAAATAATATTATTTGTTAAACATGTCATTGGCCAGTGACGAATTTTAAAGATTTACAAATTATTAATGATTAATAAGTGTAGTATCAGTATAGCTGAACATTGGCATTAGTATTGGAATGTAAGGTAACCATAATACTGTTTGAAATGTATAGCAATCCGTTCGAGGGTCTGTACCTAGCTAAGCACAATTGTACTGCGATGTTAGCTGAATGATTTAAAATCGATACGGCATCTTTGATCGTTTGATGACCAGTCTAGGATAAGTAAAAGGAAAACTAGAATCAATTATAAGAAATGTGTTGGACAAAGTAATAGGGTGGGTAAGTAGTTGCTACACAATATATCAGCCAAGTACACGTGCTGTAAAGCGCTACCAGTATCTAAAAATAAAATAGAAATCTGGCAATATTGACCATATATTCGTTTTATAAAATACAGTAACTAACAGTTTCGATGTTTGTGATATTTGCATATCATTCAGGATATCCGTGAAACGTGGGATTGACAATCCTGTAGCCAGAGGCGGCGGATTGATATTATGTATTAATAATAAATTCAACGCATGCTAAATTCAATGCATAGTACGTTTTGTTGTTAGGTATTTGTGTTAGCAGACAGGTGAAAATTTGTTTCTAACCGGTCACATAGGAGTAGCAGGAAAGACAGAAGATATAATACTATAAACTACTATAAAAAATATATTGAGTCAATCGAAGCAGTACAACGAAAGTTCCTGCGAGCAATGCATTGGAGATGTAGTCGCAGCCAGGGTTCTTATGATGTATTGTTGAATAATTATAACCTGCTTTCTTTTCGAAAAAGAAAATAAATAAAGAGAATTTATTCACTTTGTGACTGAAAGTGACACACAAAACAAGTCTAGAAGAGCTGCAGTTACGTCACTGCTTCTTCATCATCTTATCCCTGCTGGATTTAATAGTCCTACAGATGGACCAGACTTCGGCGCCGGAGATATTATAGTGCACAAGTGTGGGCGCAGACACAAGGGTACTTACTCTCTCTCCCCTCACTCTCATAGTCCAATGGGACTGCAATACGACACGACCGGACAGAGATCAGGCGCAGGACCAACACCCTAACGTGCTTTCCAAGGCAGGGGGGTATCATACCGACAACTTCCACCTCCGGGCAGTTACTAAAAAAATCTTAATGGAAAAAAAAAATACAAACATCTGAATTGAGAACCTCCTCCTTTTTTAGAAGTCGGTTAAAAACCAAATAACACTTTCTTCCGAGCCGGGAATCGAAACCAGGACCCCACGCTCAGTAGTTATGCTTGCAAACGGGGCAGTCGTTCGTGTCCTACCTACTGGATTTTATCAACTACTGCACGCATAAGCAGTGGGTACGAATGCACCAAAATTGTAACACACTGCAACACTTCTTGGAATTACGTGCATGCCACGTGATACGTTGATGTTTTGGCACAAATTATAAGAATGTTTTACATTAGCCTGATTAAGGCTCTAAGTCCTATTAATAAATACTGGCTGTGCCCGCACCTGCGTTCGCATGTATGTCGTAAAACATATGCCTCTTTAACAATACTTCCTTTTTTTTTTAAATAAAAGTAGTATTAGTTACTGCTTATAACATCAGCGAGAGTCTCGTCAAAATATGTCCAGCCGTTTCGGAGATTAGCCGGAACAAACAAAAAATTATAAAAAAAAATGTATTTTTGTCATAAGTATCGTACATATTTTCATATAAGTACCTTTAGTAAAAAGCTGTTATTTTGACAATACAAACAGACACTTTAATGTTATTTATAAATGTATAGATTCATTCTAATAGGAATTCTGGTAACATTATCTTTGGTAAGGTAATTGATGATTTGTAAAGATGATGAGTCTTCTAAAGGAATTTAACTTCTACATGAGAAGTACGACTGCAACATGGGCCCGATTTGTACCAATTATCGTCCGAGTTCTGGTTACGCTTTGGTGACCTCTTTGGGTGACGGCTTTATAATGACGTACGGTGCCGAGACATAGACGTTCACAAAGGTCTGTCCACCGCATACGCGTAGCACAAAGGGCCATGCAGCCCTACTAGACCGAAATCCATCGTCAGTCGAAAATCTACGACGTCGGGGACGGGGCGATGACCCTCAAGTGGAGTTGGGCAGCACATCTAGTTAGACGAGGCCGATGGAGTAAAGCTGTGAGCGAATAGTGGCCAAAGTTACGCCAAAGAAACCAAACCAGGGCCGTCCAAAAGCGCGATGGGTTAACGATATCGTCAAAGTCTCAGGAAACACCTGTTTAGATTGTCTGGTGTTTGAACACCTGACAATCTACACAGGTACCACACAATAAAATAAAGTAGTACCTGTAGTTCGTGTCTTGCACGAGCCAAAGTGCCTAGATTCACTATCTATGTTATAAAGAAATAAACCAAAATGTGAACTCCAGTCCCCAAGCCAGTAATTTGGAAGCAGTGTGCATCGAGAACAATGGTGAACTGCAAATATTTTGTCAACAATTTAAAAAATTGACTATACTGGCATTGTTTGAAGTAAGACTCAAAAGTAGATAGCCACCTGATACAGTGAGCAAGGAGTCGTGAAATAGATGTTTTAAAAGCATTGCTTAAGCAAACTGGGCATTATTGAAAGCAAGTAGTCGATTCAGAATAAATAAATCTGAATATCTTAAAAACAAGTCTCTTAATTCCAAGTTATTTTATTATAAATGCAATGCATAATTAAAACCACGATCATCCATTGTGTTAGGAACAAATGGCAGGAAAATAGGTGCACACTGCACAATAAAAAAATCATAGCGCTCGAATATCGACACCACTTAGCATTGATAAGGTAAAACAATCAGCGTTCGCAAATCGTAATCGCTCGCAAAACGAGAGGCGCTGTAGAGATTGCCTTTTTGGTGCTTACATGCAACCTCCGCCGCGCGAGTCCGTTAAAAGTTATCGCCAAGAAATACCAGACAAACAATACTTTAGTTTAAAATTAGAATATTAATCGAGTAGGAGTCTGTCTAGCTGACAAGTGGGAAGACAGAAGATGTCTTTTTTTTTATTTTGCTTTTACCGTCCCCCTGCTGGGCCTTCTCCAAGTCCTTGTAGGATTTCTATTCTCTATGACACAATGAACGAAAGCGCGCGAAATGGACGTGCAGTTGGCGTGATTAGCTAAGGAATTGACATGGTTTCGATGTAAGTAATCATTGAGTGGTCGTATAGTGAATTAGGGGCCTGGAACTCTCTTCCCGCGCCACCTCGAACCAGCGCTCGCGGTATGTCCAGGTCATCTCGTCACCGATTTCTGGGCCGACCTCGGCGGCCGAAATATATATATATAAAATATATAAATGTAAAATCATAAATCCATTCTAGGAATAATTATGGATGTTATAAATAACAAACTGATTATTTAATCAATTTGTTCATCTCGGTACCTACGGAGAGTTCGCAAGAGCTCTCACAGTACCTTGAATCGAAATAGATCCATAAAAAAGTGCCGATTTTTCAACATGTGTTGTATGAGTTTTAACAGAACAGAGAAATTAGTAAAATACAATTTATTTTCGCTGTTAAAATAACTTAAAAACAAATGAAATAATTTCATTAGCGAACTTGAATGATTGGAAATGTGGTGTGGGAGTCACGTTTAACTTTCCGTGAAACTAAAAATTGCAGGATACATAGTTTTATTGCTGAAATATAATTGGGCAGTGAAGTATGCAACAATTAAAAATACCATTGTTATTGGAGCATGTGACGACGGCCATTAAAATAAAAATAAATACAAATTCATTTTTAGTGCCCTTGTTTTTGTCTCAATAAGTTTTCCAAGAACTTAAATGATATAAGTGTGCATACACACGAGCGACAAGCGTCAAGGGCAGAGGCAACTACGGCCGTCAAAGAGTGTCGACGGCTGCCGTCGACATGATGCCGTTCGCGTATTGTGTGTCCGGCACCGTACTCATTTGATTACGGACCTTACAGACACGCGCGACACGGTGTCGACGGCCGCAGTTGCCTCTACCGTTGACGAGTGTCGCTCATGTGTATGAGCACTCAGATACATACAAATTCATTAAAAAACTTTGATGAACTACTGCTACAAGTTACAAGTTACCAGCCTGTAGCTCAGCTGACATAACGCACAGAACCCTGATAAGAATGACGTGTAATAGTACATCTACTTATGATTAGTGAAGTCATCAGCCCGACACTAAATCACAACAGAATCCTATAACAACATATCCTTTCACACAACTGTGGAGCCTATGTATTTACAACAAAGTCCATTTTCGTTAACACAGAGTATGCATTAACGACGTTTTGATCTATTAATTGTTGTAAAGTGCTGATGCCAACTGCAAAAACAATCTTGAACGTAGGTATTTTTTGAATGTAGAACAAAGAATAAAATTACATGTGTTCGTATGAACAAAATAAAATAACGTGTATGAATTTTTATTGTAAAGTACATACGACCGTATGATTGTGGTACCAAGTTAATCTCAAATCTTTAAACATTTTCACACGGTTTCCGCCAATTCTAAGCTGTTTACATTAAAATATGAAACCGTTTTGGTTTCCAAAAAATGTTACCTATATATTATATAAAAAAAATATGTACCTACCTAATTAGTCCATCAACGCGCATGAAGAACCAAATTCTAAACGCCTCTACTCTGTATCCGAACCTTTTCAAAGGCAAATAACGAACAATTACGAATAATTTCTTCGCTATTTTCTATTTAGAAGCATTAAGTTGATGACAAATTTTTATCACTTTATTTTAGTCAACAAAATATGGATAATCCAAAGCTCTTAGACAGCTTACCTTTTTCTCTTGATTTTTTTCATTCTCGCTAGCTTGTGTTACTAGCTTTGTCGAAGTGACTGATCGTATTAGGAATCATGTTTCATTAATGACGAGATTACATGTATTCTCCCATAATAAGAATAATTGAGATAATTATATGTAAGGTACTATTTACTTGTCTCTAAAATCTTTAATTAATGGTTGAGTTCTCTAATGGTTGATCTGGGTGGTGCTGATTCACGCGTCATGTTCGTGAACGGACGCCGTCTGTTGAGACTGGTCATCTCTTAACTGCCAGGGCTTATTTTAAATTTTATATATATATATATATATATATATTTTAAACTTTGCCCCACATTAGGAATTACACCTGTATCGTGGGTGCGTTTACAAACATTTAAACTCACATACACAAAGAGCCAGACCCGGAACAACTACCTGGAGGCAATACAAATATTTGTTACGTGCGGGAATCGAACCCGCGACACGCAGCGCAGCAGTCAATCGGTCAGCCACTGCGCCAACCGTGTCGTTACAAATAGAAGCAATAAGAATAATATACCCAGGATTTTGTAATAATATCTTGATTTAAAAGAGTGTCCTTGGAGTTTCTTGCCCGTTCTTCTCCATAGAGATCTACGTTTTGGAATGGGCAACTAGCTTCAACTTTCTGACTAACTGACCGACTATTTAATTTTGACAATTCAAAAGTGCCTGTAAATGCTTTAATTGAAATAAATGATTTGAGTTTGAGTTTTACCCACGCCATACTCTTTTGTATATCCAAGCCAATCTATTGATTGCCTAGTACCAAAGAGCACCCGGAAGAGGATATAAAAAAATAGGCATAAGCCTTTCAACTACCCTTGAATTTACCCGACCCGAACAGGGAACCAAAATGGGGCACTTGTGCACAATGTGTCGCACCAGGATGCGTAGGATAGGGTAGAAAAAAACTTTTAAAAAAAGCTTGTAAAACGGAATATTTAGGAGTAGTAGTTTTTGCGTGAAAGAGTAACAAACATCCATTCATCCATCCATACATACAAATTTTCACGTTTATAATATTAGTAGGATAGGAATTTCAAATAATTCACCGATAGATACACTTTGCATACACACTAATTGACCAGTTCTATGAAATCCGTGCAAAATTTTACCAGGTGGTCCATAAATGTGGTTCTATGATTCTCACAGCGGCGCTCCATCAATTCCTAATGAGGTTCGATCGGCGGACCATGTGCTGTAGGTAGGTGATCGGCTTGGAGAACCTTATGTTGTAGGTGATAAGGTTGTTTCTTGTTAGCACTGTGCGATTGAATTTTTAAAATGAAACGCTTCGGTCCTTTACGAGATTGGCAACTAAATCAATAATCGTTTCAGTACACAGATTTTTGCGTTAACATATCTCATCAACACATTTTCTCTGCGATTGATTATTTGGTTCTTATCTACTAGTACAACACTTTTTATCAATTTAACGCTGACTATATATTATGACTAGATATTTGTTCATGCTGACTAGATATTTGTTCATAATTGTTTGTTTTTATTTTTTCATGATTCAGCATTAAAAATACATACAATTCCAAATTTTTACCCTTATACGATCAACCCCTGTTTTTTAATCGCGATTTTTATATTATTCTGTTCCATCCACAGATCCGCAAGATGGCAATCGAATATAATAATTAATAATTCATTTATAATATAATATCAGTAGGATATTACTATAGTTTTTAACCCTTTCCTTTAATTTCATGATTATTATTGTGTCGTATGAAACGCTAAAAATGTTTAATAAAATCGGGAATTAAATCTATTTTTGTAACAGAAACTTTTTAGTCTGTTAAATGACGAAAATTTGTTTATTTCTGTGAAAATTTCATGGAAATGTCGCGTCGCGCCTGTCTGCTGGAGCCTTTGCGCTTCCAGAACTGCTCAAAGTATTTTTTCATGTTGTCTTCCAACAATATGAAAAAAATACTACTCTAGTTGACTTCCGCTTTATTGAAATACCGGAAGAGCCGAAGGATATTTTTTTGTAAATGACAAAATAATGAAGAAGTTGAAGTGTTCTATGAAAAGTTATTGTTGATTTGCGTAAGTTGCATTTATTAGGTACGCTGAGGTACTCAAACCTTACAGTTTACCAGAATGTTTGATTCCACCAATTATTAATAATTCAGTCTCTCTATTTCCGGGATCACTGGCTAAGCGTTGTCTGGCCTAAAAATACTGGCTAGAAACAGAGGGCTGTGAAGTGAAAAACCAACTTTATTGACGGTACTTTTATCGAAGCCAATTGTTAAGGTTCTGAATTAACCATAGCCAAATGGAAAGCTGGTCGGAGCTGGAGATGGTATAGGTTAAAGGTGACTGACACGAGGCTTGGGGCCGATCGTTGTTGAATCAATAAAAGTGGACTATTTTCAGCAGTGCTTGTCTCCTTACTGATGCATAATAAACCATGTTGGTGAATCATTTCCAAGCAATTTGTTTAATAAATAACAATTTTCAGTCAAAAACAATGGCAAATGAGTAAAGGAATTTTTTTCACGTATATCTATCGATATGGCAGGAGGAGCTGGATAGGTTCTGTCAAAACTGGAAGTTCGACGCGCGAGCTCGCGAAAAATGGAAGGAGGCATTTGCCCAGGAGTGGGACAGCGTAGACTAATAAAAAGTAAGAAGTATTTGGAATGATAATCGAAAACTGAATATTTCCTGTGCTATGATGTCATTAAACCAGCTAGCCTGTTATTGCCTTGATTAGAAACGGAAACTAAAAAGAATATCTAATAAAATTGTGCTAAAGCCCTTCACTACTAATGAAATATTCTTTACATCTTAATACACTGTACGTTCAACACGTTTATTTAATTGAACATACCACTGTTGCACTAGTGTTTCTAGAAAGACAAGACTTGTTTGGTAAACACACGTTTTTCAAGATTTCTCTTCCGCTGAGGTTCGATTAAGTTTGCCGCGCCTAGCTTTTACCCTCTCATTATGGAGCTAGTTTAAGATTATTACTAGCTTTTCTAAGAGATGGGCCGTATTGCCGTATTAGCTTAGGTTACGTTACGAGCCATCAAGGGCTCGATGTACTGTGGAGTACGGAGCTGCATTCTGTTTTTTTATATCACTGGCTTCAAAGGTAGCAAAAACTAGTATTTGAATAACTTTTCTAAGTACGATTCCACGTGCGATTTTGTTCTATAATACTGTTGTATTGTTTATTAGCACATTAGACGGAGTCAATGTACTTTCATAATATTAACAGACGTCACTTTTATATTTACAAAGGACTGAAGAAATAAAATTATATAGGTAAAGTTCTAAAAATACCGTTATCTTGAATGATGACATATAGCTTATATCGTAAGTGAAACAAATTCTTGTCATTTACCAGACTCAAAGGTTTCTATGACAGACCGAAAATTAGATTTAAGTCCCGATTCGATAGAGACAAAGATTTTCAGTGTTTCATACGACACAATGATGACCATGAAATTAAATATGAAAATGGGAATCGAATCAAAACTGAAAACTTACCTGGTAAGAAAATATTAATGAAATCATGTGAAACTACAACAACGAGTTATTAAAATATCGTAAGTAATCCATAAAAAGTGAAAACTTATTAGAAAAGGGTTAAAAACTATACTAATATACTAAGACGAAAGTAACACAGACCGCGTTAAATTAATGAAAAGTGTTGTACGAGTAGATAAAAACGAAATATATCTTTCGCAGAGTAAGTGTGTTGATGTACAAGATCTTAGATCAACGTTCTCCCGTAAAGGAACGGCAACGAATGCTTTGGATAATACCATGGACCCTTTGGAGAAGATGCGAAAGCTGATTCGAAGAATTCGCCAATATTAGCACCAACCGTAAATAAACCTAAGAAATGTAAAATTAGATAGATAGATAGAATACTTTGTTCTTTGTTCTCTCTCTCTCTTTTGTTTGTATGAAAAATCTTATTCTTATCCTTCACCCCCTTAAAGTTTTCAAATTGAAACTTTGTGGAATATTCACGTTCCTAGTCTACAACTATCGTAGTCAATGTTCCGAATGACATGGATGTCGTAATTAAATCGACGGGATTTCAGGATTTTTCAGCTATCGGGATTTTTTTTAGAAATGTATGTATGTTCACCTGCCTAACCTTTTCTTCTTGTTCTTGCGTCGGCTTCCAGTCTAACCGGATATAGCTGAATAACAGTATTTTACGTGGAGCGACTGCCTATCTGACCTCCACAACCCAGTTACTGGGTAATACAATACCCCTTGGTAAGACTGGTTGTCAGACTTTCGAGCTTCTGGCGACCCGTAACGACTATTAAAGATACACGAATGACAGCCGGGCCCAACGGCTTAACGTGCTTTCGAGTTCGTGTTTCCGAGGCACGGCTTGGTATGTGAAGATGAGAGTACCGCGGCAAGCGTAGCTTAACCTTATCAATCAACACGTGTAACTGTTATTACTTAGCCACAAGCCTCCGAGTTCTTAACAATAATTAAAGTATCTCATCGAACAGCGTAAATGCTCAGAAATTGAATAAAACTAATGTGCCACGTTCCGCCAGGTTTCAGAGGATCGCTGACAATGCCCACGCGTTCATGATTCTTATTGAAACATAATTGATTATCTAGCTATAGCTATTCCGTTTTCGGGTTCTTCATCTTTTCATTTTCGTCTAGCTCTGGATTAGCTATAGCACACAAATTGTTTCTGCCTATAAATTGGCAAAAGTGGCCTCTCTATATTTTGGTTCAACACAAGATATTCGTACGAAATGTATGACAATGTATCTGTTCTTCTATTCCATTTCGTTCACCATGCGTAAAGAGCTGGTGTCAGTAATGGCTTCATTACAGTATTTGAACTACAACGCATCGTGGGAGGAACCATAATGATACACTGCGTTTGCACACAAATTGTATTATCTATGTTTGCATGAAAATACATAATTTTGTTATTTGGCATTTCGATTTTATTTCTCGTTTGGATTGTCGTTTTTGCCTTTGCTTTTATCCTTTGTTTTTGGTATTCGTGATCATTTTGAGCTTTGATGTCACGCCACTTCGACTGAAAGGTTTCCATAAAATGCATCTGTGAGGCCTACTATTTAAAAAAAATTACTAACTGACCGCTTTTGTCTTTTGCACACAAAGCGACAATCGGGTTTTAAAAGCCCGGCTCTCCCAAAACCTCATAAACTTGAAGTCCTACACAGTCATATCGTTATTATGAATGAAAGTATTCATTGAATGAACCGTATCCTTTACTGTTGACTTCTAGTGAAAATAACAATTTTATCATTATCAGTATCGACTACTTGTTTCTCAGTAATTTAGAGGAAAAAATATATTTAATCAATGGATTTATGAGCAAGGACTTGCGAAAACAGTTTGTGGCGTGACAAAAGTTGCTAAAGATTTGTAAATGTTGATTTTTCTTGATTGTCCTTTACAATAATTATAAATGCACGGAAAATCTTGGTGGATAAAAAGTCTTATGAAAGAATGACTATCAACCCAGTAGAGTGGCAAGCTAGGAAGTTATCGAGATATTGCAAGTTGTAGACATATTACAATCGGAATTATATTCAATGCTATTTCTCAACTGAGCCTTTTTCCAACGATGAGATTATTGAAGTTGGATGCAAGTCTAATGAACCCGATATCAGACTTTTACCGGACCTGTCAATAGACAACGACTTTTATGATAGTGGTAATGATTAGGCCGGATTGTTGAGTTTGGTCTGATTTGCAACATACTAAAACAGAGTCTCAAAAAAAATGTTATGTCGCATGACACCTATATTCCTTGTTCAATAAAGTGCATAAGAAATACTAGTCGCCCTGTCGCAGTAATTGATATAATCATTACTTTAAGTGACTGTCAATCAGCATTTACTAACTAAGGGTAAATAATATAACGGTGACGAGCCAGCTGACAATTTTAGGTGTTCTTGTGCTATGATATCGACTCGAAATAACTGTACAGGGTAGCAGGGACGCCGACGCGCAACCAATTATGGATCCAGTACAAGATTCCGAACACCCCTGCGTTGAAATTTTTCGACGGTGCTTACATAAAAAGTGCAATAATTACGCGGTCGAAATGTATGGAACAGGTTTTTTTTTATTACCGACCAAAATTATCTACATAAAAACTCTGAAACCATGCTCAGAATGAATGGTTACACTGGTCCCTGCCACCCGGTATAGATATTTCGAGCCCATATGTTAGAACTCCTGTTCTATCATATCTGCTCCTGCAGCAGCATGTAAAAGTGTACATCAGTATTGCTGAAGCCAGAAATTAAGAGTTGAAGTTAAAGTAATAAATGCAGTGCCTAAAGAACTTTGAACCTAGCAGATCAAGATCCACAACCTTACTCTACAGACCATATGCATGTAATTGATATCATAATAGACTTGGGACCGTGTAATTCATACAATGCATATTAAATGCGCAATTAGCTGTATTCATAATCATAAACTGCACAATATACAACACAACATGTCTCTCATGTGTCTCTATCAACTGTTCAACAAAAGGTTTAGAACAAATTAAAGTTAACCTTTTTTGTCATCTTTATAGCCTATGCATTTTGCATAAAATCTGCACCCAGCGCTGGCTCCATGTATTTTTAAATCATCATTTCGACTTTACTTTGCACTTGTTAAGTTTAATCTCCTCTTTTGGGGAAAATTAGCATCACCATTCTAATTCTACTCCATTATGAATATTCCCGAATCTTGTAAGACTCCAAGCCATATTCATTAAGCGTTATTTAATATTTAAATACGTGGTTTTATCGGCTTGTCCTGAAACGATCTACTCGAAATAAAGGGAAAAGATTAGAAAAAGGATCAGAAGCACGATATTATAATTATGTCCGAAAACACTTGTTGTGACTTTAGATCTAAATCAAAGTCGTTTATTCAAATTAGAAGAAGAAAGTAGTAGAACACTCCCCAGCACCCCAGGAATATCGTCTAACACCGTCTATAAAACTAGATGATGATGTTATTCATCAGATGACAGAATGATGAAATCCGAGACAAGTCTTATGGAAGAGAGTAGACCCCACGATACAGGGAATCATACTTCTCCAGGGAATTTGCAAAAATCTAGATGAGGATTGATGATTTTGCTTTGATGATCTGTGACTAACTATTTTTTTAAATATTCGCGTGTTTGCATGTTCCTGAACCGAAGAAGCTTTTAATTATTTATTTATTAACAAAGAAATGGCAGAAACGAAGAACTCGTAGAACTAAGCGAAGGTTCAATATCAACAGGTGGTACACTTGTTCCACTCTAGAGGGTCACGTCACAATATACCCCAACGGTGTGTAGCCTTTTGTACCTGCCCGCTATTCATCAAAGATCGCAATCACATGTCTGTATGATTTTTGAAAGGAAACAAGTGTGGGTCTTAAAATCATACGGATTTGAAGAACTTAGATAATCAAATGATTTATTTCAGTAAGGACTGATTTTTCCATCGCCAATTCGTCAATTTTATTCGAGGAATAAAATTTACGTTTGACAGTTTTTGTATGAAATAACTGTCAACATTTCAAAATTATTCCTCGAATAAAATTATCAGATGATTGAAAAATCAGCCCCAAGAGAGATAATTTGTTTAGAAGGGCTGGGTACGCCAATATTTTTCATTTGTGGAGCAGCTTGTAGTGATCAATTTCCCAAGGTACACGAATTCGTTAAACTTTCTATACTCTTCACTGTCAACTACATAAATTAAGAGCTTGGCACCCGCTTTCGTGAGCATGCTCTTCCACCATTATTTTAGTTTCTGCATGGTACTGGTAAATTCGAAGACATGCCACATCTACCAACCCGGACTGGGCCCGCGTGGTGGATTAGGGTCCAGTCTCTCTCACCGAGAGGAGGCCTGTGTCCTTTCAGTGGGAACTTTTTATCTAGTTGATCATGACGGTACGGGTAGATCTTAAGAACAAGCTTAGCACTCGCTACATTTATTATTATTACATTTATTCGCTTCAGCAGATTTGCCATGTTTTCTTAAATTACCTACATTAAGGTAATGGTGACTGCTAAGATTTTATTTTTGCAGTTTTGTTATAGTTGATAACGTGATGCAAGTCTCTGAAGTCTTTTCTTCTGAGACTAATCGCAAAGTTCTAGAAACCTGTTTTAGCAATTTGCAGTAGATAAGATGGTAGTTAGGTCTAAGACCACAGGTACAAGACCACCAACCACTATGGCAGTTGGCACATGTGTATTTTTTTATGGTTTTTATAAAGTTTTTGTAGATTTTACTTGTCTTGCGAATGTTGTAGGTTATAGTTACGAAAATATCGGTATTCGGATTATTAAAAGTTAGGCCACAAGTTTTTGACATAAACTCACATTAGGTTTCCTAAAGCAACAGTTTCGTTATGAGTATTTAAAGTTTCGCATACTACCTACTTTACAGTTGACATTAAAACCTGCAATGAAACTCTAAAACGTTCTTTAACCTAAACTTTAAACATTGTTATCTTAACAACAAAGGTTAAAAACTCCAATCAACAACTCTTAAAAGGTGCGCTCAACTACATTTTCAACTAAGTTTTGTAAGTAGTATAGGCTAGTGTAAAAGTTTACTCTATAAACTTGTCAAACAATTACAAAAGATCTCTCTACGGCATTGTTTTCACTTCTAGTAAGAGGAAAAGTAACATAACAGCGTTGTACATAACAGTTTGAATTTACTCTCAATAACTTACCGTAAGTCGTACGATGAATTAGCTTATACCATTAAAAACAGCAACTGGACTCTGCAATCAGCATGGCTTCGGCATCTTAACTTTAGAACAAGTTGGGTAAAAACGTGTAACTTTTTAAAAGTTAAAAGTTACCTCTTTCTTGGAGCTCAGCGTGGCATCCCAGGATGAGGGCGATGAGTGTGAAGAACGCGAGGTTCCGCATGGTCACAGTTTCACAATGTCACAGTCACGTTCACAAAAACACGGCACCAAACATGCTAGCAGTCACAAGTATCAGGGCTGGCGGGACGCTTAGAGTACGCCACGACCGCTACGCTCAGAAGCGCAGCCTTATGTGAATTGTGACGTGCCCGCGGCGGGCAACTAATTCTGCTGCTGGCCTACGGACAAACACTACACTGTTTCGCAGATATGACACTTGCTTCTATCACGAAACGAGTGTCACATCTGCGGCTTACCTTTTTATAAAGACCTTTGTTAAGTTTGTCTTTAAAATTAAATCGTTTTTGTTTTACTTCATTTTGTAAAAGAAAAATTAAAAAAACTTGCCGATATAGTTTTTTTATTACACAACTTAGTTTTTTTTTATATATTTGGTTTTCTATTTGGAAACATAAAATTGTTGAACGGTTCCATGCATCCATTGACAAATTTATTTATCAAATGTAAAAAAAGAATGTTAAATGTTAAAAAATAATTTATAGATATTGATAGTTGCTGATAAGTGTTGCTTTATAAGATTGATTGAACATCATCACCAACAAGAAGACATCTAGATACTCTTTTCTAAAACTTCCTGTTGTATTAGAAAAGTGCGTGTTCTAAGCAATGGTTTGTCCAGTCTGCGCATTCACGATCTGTGCTTACGTTAGCAGTAGCGGTTCTCTGAGGCTATATCACTGAGCCGCGTACGCGCAGGTAAGCCTCCACCTCCACAAGGGGCGGGGGAAGGGGAGAAGGGCTGTAGCGCTCAATGCACTTGCGTCCCGGCTGGGATGAGCTCAAAGGCCTCACGTGTTCAAAGGACTCAAAGGCCCCATTCAAAACGATCGCCGGGATTATGGGCTCAAAGATTCCTAACATGCACACTTTTTTTTTTGGCTTTCGTTGTCTATGTTTTTGTGAGAAACCTAAGTTGCTCTAGTTTCTAAGTAAGCCATGATTTGATAAGACAAGTCACTCGTTCTAATATCAATATACAGGTGGTCCCAGAAATAAATGTCAAGCCGGAACCGGGTGATAGGCAAAGTCGTGACAGTTATCAAAAAAATATTTAAAAAAATCTTGGTAAAAAAACATTTCAAAGGATCATTCATTTCGTATCCAAAATTTAAAGTGTCGGCCAGAAAAAAAGTACTGTTTCCTTTTGGGAAAGAACATGTTGAGCATTTATTATTATTACTACGAAACTCTACAATTAACCCCCGGCTGTTATACAGTAGTTTGTCGTATTTTGCCAACAATATTTTGGTTTAAAGACCCAAATATTTATTGATTCGCTGGTTTTCAGTCCTAAGCCTGTTACCCTATGGTTAACATGGAGACGACCGTTAGGTATATATCATAGGTATTAAAAATAACGACAAAAAGTTTGAGGGAAATGTATTTATTATTTTTTAATGCATTTGTTATTTAATTTCGGTAGTTCTAAATGCAATTCAAAATAATTGCATCATCCAACTTTAACTACTGTACTATAAAAAAAAATTACGCCAGCCTGCAGGTCAAGCTACCCGAAACTGTCAAATTTTCCCAATCAACCTTGAACCTAATGTTGAAAATCTATTAAAGAAATTTCACAGATTGTACTAGTTTGATGTGGTGGCGTCTGTGCTACGCTATTTTGGCAAGTGGCTTTTATAGATGGCACATTTAGTCTTCGTTTTCCAAAATGGTATAACACTTGCGAGATTATTAATTAACGACACGGCAATTCTTTCTGTATGACAAAGTAAACGCGACCTTATTTTAAATGCAGCATTGCAAAAAACATAATAGAATATGGTTGCAAAATTGTCTTACGATGATACAAATAAGTAGCGTACTATTTTGCTCAATTTGAATATAACCATAATTAAAGTAGATAAATTATTTTCTAGGAACTTTCGATACCTAATACGTATGTTTAAGTACTATAGTGATCTAATGTTATACAAAGCGCAGGTCCGATCGTGTGTGGAGTACTGCAGCCACATATGGGCTGGTGCTGCAAAATGCCATGTAGCAGCTTTGGACTCAGTGGAGAGGCGTGCGAAGAGGCTAATTGGTGATCCAGATTTGGTTAAGACCAATCTAGAAAGCCTGGAGCACAGGCGTAAGGTAGCCAGCCTTTCGGTATTCTACAGGATGTATTCTGGAGAGTGTGCGCGGGAATTACATGACTTAATTCCGCCATCATCGTTCTATCATCGGACAACCCGTCGTACGGCGAGTGTCCACCCTTACGTTGTTGACACCGCCGCGATCCGGACGAAGCGTTTTGCTTCGTCGTTTATACCGCGTACATCGAAGAACTGGAACAATTTGCCTGCAGCGGTCTTCTCGTCCGATTATAATTTAAGTGTCTTCAAGGCTAGAGTGAATAGGCTCATAATAAATTAGTGCGCTTTACCATCAACGATTGCATCACTGCTTTCCACCAGGCGGGATCGCAGTCAAGCACTAGTTTATATCATAAAAAAAAAAAAACTATAGTGAGATACCTGAGACACAGGTTTATTCCTAGTTCAGAAAGAATCCAATTATTTCTTACCTACCTCTAGTTTAAGACCCTATTTTGTAAATATTTATGTAAATCAATTATTTCAATAAACAATTAAATTTCAACTCTTAATTGAGGAAATAATTATGTTTTTTTTTTATGAAACTGGATTCCATGCCAATTCTGTTCAGTTTACCAATTTCACTTACCAATTTTATTAGAAGAAGTGCCACTGGACATTTACGGCAGTATGTGGTACCAACAAGATGCATTATTGAGAGTTTAGCGATCGAGAATACCCCGATAGGCCGATTGGGTGGGGTGGTATAATTTTTGTGGCCTGCCCGTTCCCCGTTCATCTGATTTAAGCCCCATAGATTTCCTTCCAACCCTGTTGAAAAAAAAGAGGATAAAAGAAAAAGTGTACTCTAAACCCATTATCATATCCCATACACGAGCTGCGCCAAAGAATTGCATAAGCCGCTGAAGACTCGAGATGATACGCTCGTCACATTACGCGATCATTTTTAGGAAGATGATGTAACTGAAGGCAAACAGTTCGAACATTTGTTGAAGCCTAGGCTGCAGTACTAACATTTTAACTAATTAGAATTGATTTTTAATTCATTTTGTGCTCAGATTTTTCACTTCGAGTGAAAGATGCCGAATGAAAGGCATAAATGAACAAAAAAGTACGTATTTATTATATCAACTTAGTACCTTTATAGGTTGTCATAGAAACGTGTTATTTGTTTCGCCATGCGTGGAAAAACTTCGTCCTAATAATCTTAATTATCACTAATAACTTATTCCTTACATGACCACGTTCTGTTTACTGTTCATTTTTTTCATGATTAATTATTATTATTATTTTACGTTTCCAAATCTCTGGACGGCCCGAACCAGCTCGCAGAAGCCACTTAGACAAATATAAATGGGATGAGGCACCAACTGACGATTATCTACGCACTATGCAAGAGGTGGGAGCTTTGTTTCTCGCCGGTGTTCTTTTCAGCCGGTCAATTAAAGAAGCCAGAGGGGAGTAACAAGACTTCTCCCAGGAGATATCCGTTTCCAGCTACGAAGTTACTATTTGGTTCGGTCGGTTCGAATCCTACACTCCTACACTCTTTCGAATATTGACTATGGTCCCGACCCAACTGAGCCGATCCGAACTTTTTTCGCATTTTTCAATAATATTCGGTTCGGCCATGTGTCGGTCCGATCCGAACATCGCACTTTGCACTTCGGAGTAGGCCCCCAGGTCTCACGCATTGGTGACAGTAGACTAACCCGATTATCTTACGCCAGGACTTATAACGAGTACAAACCGCCTCATCACCTGGTGGATTAACATTAGCTTATTTACAACTTGTCTAGTGTGATTACTGTCATCTAACTCACTAATATGTGCATTACATTATGTATAAATTCCTAAACATGTTTATTTTGTGTTTTTGTAAGAATTTAATTATTTCAAAATAACTAAAAGTGCCTGGGTAACTTAATTTAAAAATGTGGTTCTGCAAACCCTACATAACAGTACAGTTCTATTTAGGGCTGATTTTTCAATCATCTGAAAACATTACTGGAGGATTTGAAAAACAGTGATTTCATACAAAAACTGTCAAACGTCAATTTTGTTCCTCGAATAAAAGTTATCTGGCGATGGAAAAATCAGCCCTTATTTAATTAGTAGTCGCAGACCCAGAGTTCACGACCGCGCAAGCCCCGCGACGACTCCAACGCAGAGATACGGCGGTGGGTAAGTGGGTTTATTTAATATTTCTTTATTTATTCAGACAACATAATGCATAATACTGTTAGTAAAAATAGTGCTTAAAATTATGTTCACACATAAACGCATACATTATTTGAAGAACGGACAGTCATACCTGTCCGCTATCACAGGCAGGATGCTGTTACTAATCACAAGCACTTCGTGAAGCAGTGACGCCCCCTTTGCGTAAAATTTCTACACCACTCACTAACCAAGTTGCTAGGCTACTAGTTGAAATTAAAACCGTTGAGGTTGATCGTGTAACCCAACCAATTAAAAAAACAAAATAATTTTAGCCTATTGTATTGGTGACCGTTACCTAGAATAAGTTCATTACATAATGTTATCTTATATTCTCATGTAATGCCCTTTTTCCTTTTAAGGGAATACAGTATTTAAACGTAAATGACAAGAAATTGGTTCCTAAAAACTGAGGTGAAAACGATCCAGCCTGTAGCGGCTGTAGCGTGTCATCTAAACTGAGGTGAAAACGATCCAGCCTGTAGCGGCTGTAGCGTGTCATCTAAACTGAGGTGAAAACGATCCAGCCTGTAGCGGCTGTAGCGTGTCATCTAAACTGAGGTGAAAACGATCCAGCCTGTAGCGGCTGTAGCGTGTCATCTAAACTGAGGTGAAAACGATCCAGCCTGTAGCGGCTGTAGCGTGTCATCTAAACTGAGGTGAAAACGATCCAGCCTGTAGCGGCTGTAGCGTGTCATCTAAACTGAGGTGAAAACGATCCAGCCTGTAGCGGCTGTAGCGTGTCATCTAAACTGAGGTGAAAACGATCCAGCCTGTAGCGGCTGTAGCGTGTCATCTAAACTGAGGTGAAAACGATCCAGCCTGTAGCGGCTGTAGCGTGTCATCTAAACTGAGGTGAAAAGGATCCAGCCTGTAGCGGCTGTAGCGTGTCATCTAAACTGAGGTGAAAACGATCCAGCCTGTAGCGGCTGTAGCGTGTCATCTAAACTGAGGTGAAAACGATCCAGCCTGTAGCGGCTGTAGCGTGTCATCTAAACTGAGGTGAAAACGATCCAGCCTGTAGCGGCTGTAGCGTGTCATCTAAACTGAGGTGAAAACGATCCAGCCTGTAGCGGCTGTAGCGTGTCATCTAAACTGAGGTGAAAACGATCCAGCCTGTAGCGGCTGTAGCGTGTCATCTAAACTGAGGTGAAAACGATCCAGCCTGTAGCGGCTGTAGCGTGTCATCTAAACTGAGGTGAAAACGATCCAGCCTGTAGCGGCTGTAGCGTGTCATCTAAACTGAGGTGAAAACGATCCAGCCTGTAGCGGCTGTAGCGTGTCATCTAAACTGAGGTGAAAACGATCCAGCCTGTAGCGGCTGTAGCGTGTCATCTAAACTGAGGTGAAAACGATCCAGCCTGTAGCGGCTGTAGCGTGTCATCTAAACTGAGGTGAAAACGATCCAGCCTGTAGCGGCTGTAGCGTGTCATCTAAACTGAGGTGAAAACGATCCAGCCTGTAGCGGCTGTAGCGTGTCATCTAAACTGAGGTGAAAACGATCCAGCCTGTAGCGGCTGTAGCGTGTCATCTAAACTGAGGTGAAAACGATCCAGCCTGTAGCGGCTGTAGCGTGTCATCTAAACTGAGGTGAAAACGATCCAGCCTGTAGCGGCTGTAGCGTGTCATCTAAACTGAGGTGAAAACGATCCAGCCTGTAGCGGCTGTAGCGTGTCATCTAAACTGAGGTGAAAACGATCCAGCCTGTAGCGGCTGTAGCGTGTCATCTAAACTGAGGTGAAAACGATCCAGCCTGTAGCGGCTGTAGCGTGTCATCTAAACTGAGGTGAAAACGATCCAGCCTGTAGCGGCTGTAGCGTGTCATCTAAACTGAGGTGAAAACGATCCAGCCTGTAGCGGCTGTAGCGTATCATCTAAACTGAGGTGAAAACGATCCAGCCTGTAGCGGCTGTAGCGTGTCATCTAAACTGAGGTGAAAACGATCCAGCCTGTAGCGGCTGTAGCATGTCATCTAAACTGAGGTGAAAACGATCCAGCCTGTAGCGGCTGTAGCATGTCATCTAAACCAAGTTTTAGTAATTGTATTGTTAGCGAGAATTCTGAATGGAGTAAGACAGTATATGATGATTTAATAGGTTTGCGGAAGAGGGAGTTATCCACCTTACTTGACCAATGAAACTAAACACACCCGCCACAAAAATAAAGCTTTTCAATACTTTAGTCCATTTAATCCTAGAATATAGTTCAGTGGTATAGAATCCGCATTCGGTGACGACACGGTTGGCGCAGTGGCTGAGCGATCGACTGCTGCGCTGCGTGTCGTGGGTTCGATTCCCGCACGGAACAAATATTTGTATTGCGTACAGGTAGTTGTTCCGGGTCTGGCTGTTTGTGTATGTGAGTTTAAATGTTTGTAAATTCACCCACGATACAGGAGTAATTCCTAGAGTGGGGCAACGTGTTTAAAAAAAAATTAGCCAGTCGTAAGAAGAAACTGGAAAGCATCATCCTTTACAAAATATTGAGTGGAACGATGGATTGCAGTGAACTTTTGAGCTCATTAGAGATTAAAACTCCGACTCGGATTCCCAGGCACATTAGATCATTCAATTTTTTTTTACATCCCTGGCTCAAAAACTAACCTCAATCATTACGCTGCTGTGCCAAGACTTTTTAGGTAATACGAGTATAATATTATTATGTTGGCGAAAACTACGAATTTAGACGTTTAGACGTCTGCTCGTCTCTGCCTAAATATAATAATTTTTTAATAGATTTAATTTATTTAAGTTTCTCTAAATGATAAAAGTATTTTTTTTTTATGTCCTTTAATAATTTAGTAACTTCTCCAAATGTTACCTATTTTATCTATATTTTAACTTTGTTAGCTTAGTTGTTAATTTTATTGTGCATGCTGTGGTCTCCTATAAGCGAAGAAGTGGACCTACTTCTTACCTGATATTATTCTTTATTTTATGTCATTGAGAGCTTGAAACAAAAGTATTATGTACTCGTAATATACGCGAGTTTTTTTTTATACTAGTCAGAATGTTGCAGAGACGACATCTATAGTCGACTTTGTTAACTACGTTCCCATGAGAGCACACTTGGCGCGTCAATATATTTTACAATCAATGAATTCATTCAATATTTGTTTACTCATGCGTCCGCCAGATGGTGTGTCATGGCTACATTAAACGTTACACCATGTGATAAACGTAGCGTTATTTCCAATGATGGTTTTTGGGATAGAGTGTTAGAGAGTCGAAAAACTAATGAACACTGAGAATAAAAACACAGCAGTGATAATAATGATAATTATCCCACCGCCATACCTGTACGTTGACGGCGTGGTGGGGATTGCACGCTCCTATTAACACTATGTCTGTGCTGGTAGGTTGGAGCCAGACTAAGAGATATGCAACATAAACCCTCAGGGCAGTATGTAGTGAGCCGTTTGTCAATTTTCCAGGATAAGTCTCGTTCCTCATCTCTGGCTGGCCTTTGTGGACCGGCTGGAGTTAACACTGACGAAGAATAGACTCCCACCTTTTTCTTGAATTAATTGTCTGGCTTGAGTGGAGATTGAAATTACAATTGATGTTGGCACGTATGAAAAGTGATGACGAAACCATGACCGCATATTTTCATGGTAAATTATCGTTGTCCAAGAAATGTAAACTGGATGAAGAAGCGATAATTTCGTGTCTTCCACTTGAACTAAGACCTGATGCAAAAAAGTTTTCAGATGAGATACTGCTGAAGAACTGTACTACGGGTATTTGTTCTGGTTGGAAAATTAAAAGTGTTTGGAAAGCGGTGCTTGAAGACCAAAGAGACTAGCCAGCCTGCCAAGACTACGTCAACCACGTGGCGTCGACGATTGGCGCAGCCGTTGGTGAAGGTGTGCTACGTCTGCCGGAGACCTGGGCACGAGATAAAGGACTGCCAGAGCCAACTCGTCTGCATCACTTGCCAACGACGGGTCTACGAAGCCGCAACCTGTTGGAGCACAGCCGCTAAGGTGATGTCGACTTTGGAGTAAATTAATGCTTCTAATGACCGTTTAAAAAAATACTTTCAAGTATAACGCTTTTATTTATTTCTTATCGGGTTTAAATTATTTTTAAGTTTTTATTTCTTTTTATTAACAATTAAGTAACAAAAGCTTTTTTTTCAAATAATTTTTTTTCTTCAATTTTATTTTTATCTTTTTAGTATTTTTGATGCGAGATTGACTACGGCGTAGTTCGTAACGCGTAGCAGTGTTTTTCCATTATATGCGTTTACTGCACTTAAGCTACCTGTACATTATCAGACCCTGGTTACCATCTAGCACCAAAGTACTCGCCAAGGCGGATCAAACGAGTCCAAACTCGGTGGGGTTTTGTCGTTTAATTACCGAGTTCCTATGTCCATCTTCCAGGTCCATCATCAGACCCCGGTTACCATCTAGAACCAAAGTACTCGTCAAGACGAATCAAACTAGCCGAAACTCGATAGGGTTATGTCGTTTAATCACTGAGTTCCTATGGCCATCTTCTAGCTCAATCGTCAGACCTGGTTACCATATAGCACCAAAGTACTCGTCAAGACGAATCATACGAGCTCAAACTCGATGGGGTTTTGTCGTTTAATTACCGAGTTCCTATGACCATCTTCCAGCTCCATTATCAGACCCTGGTTACCATCTAGCATCAAAGTACTCGTCAAGACGAATCATACGAGCCCAAACTTGGTGGGGTTTTGTCGTTTAACTACCGAGTTCCTATGGCCACCTTCCGGTTCCATCGACAGATCAGTTCCATGTCATAATAATTTTGCATTGTCGTCCGATTTACAGAAATGCATGCAAAATTTCAGCTCAATCGGTAACCGGGAAGTGGATCAAATTTAACTTGCAAGATTTGATAACAGACAAACATCGGGACGGGTGAAACTAAATAAAAGCTTGTAAAAAGCACAAGTATAAATGGAGCTAATCCTTGCTTGGCGTGTAAAATATGGACAATTTACTGCTTATAACTTGTTATTTTATTAATAATAAATGAATTTCTAGTTGATACCACCCTTCAACGTATTTTTTTCCTCAACAGGGTTAGATTTAAAAGTTGATGCTTACTATAAAATCTCAAAAAGATACTTTAGGTAAGTAAGAGGTATATAATATGTATATATAAAGTAAGAGGCTCAATTTAATATTTATGTCCTTGGCACACGACACCGCTACGTCGAACGAATTATAATATTTATGTCCTTGGCACACGACACCGCTACGTCGAACGAATTATAAAAAATCCTTGTAAAACGTAAAGTCAAATCATTTAATATAAATAGGCACATGAAAGGCACTTTTGAACGTCAAAATTTACAAATAAATAGTCTTCCTTGATAAATAGGCTCCCCTCTCAAAAGGTAGTTTTGTATGGAGAAGGATAGACAAGACACTCCACCGATTCTTGTAAGTCGCGCGAGAAACAGCACCCTAAAAGCCTTAAAACAGTCTGCTAAGGTTTGAGCTTAGTTAGTAACCGGGAACAAAGAAACAAGACACGATCACTACCTACCGCCTGCAATTTTATTGATAAGTTATGTGGGAAACTGTCCCTGCATACAACGTTCAGTAAATTCAGTAAAAGAAAATCAAAGACAGAAAATGCTCGAGCCATGATTTTTCACGAAGTGATTATATATTCGGATGTTATTTTTTGTAAATAATGTAATCTAAGAATACACACGGAGTGAGATTAAGGTTGACGAAGGGTGCGCCGCACCGTATTGCAAAAATCCTTCCACTGCACTGCACTTTTTTGTATTGAATTAAAATGCGATGAGCTGCGGCCCAACGCGGCTGTAAGCTTTGCTTTTTAAGCTCTGAATAGAGCCAGCCTCCCGACTCTATCATTGTTAAAAATTGTGAGATCTTTATCGAGTCCAGTCAGGCATCCTAATTAGATACCCTTATCCGTTAGGCAGAAACTAAGTCCTATCAGACATTATAATAAGGTGGTCCCGAGATCTGTTAACCGATTCTTCTTCTTCTACCGACTTCCTTAGACCGACGACCTTAAGAAGGTGGCTGGGACAGACTGGATACCAAAGGTTCTCCGGCTTCAAACAACAGGGAGTTGTGGCGCAGCCTGGACGAGAGGAGAGAGGCCTGCGATAGGCTGAGTTCATTGAAGAACTTTCATCGTTATAAGCTGTGAGACCCATGTTTATGTTTTACCAGGTAAGTCAATTTGGTTTATTATTATACTCAACCTTCTTGAAAGTAGCGTTTTAGAAAAATAGGTTACTCATATGAGAAAATTTGCTCTATGTAAATGATCAGGCGCTTCGATAATTTTTGAATTATTAAACATTTTAAACCAAATTCATAATTGGTAAGTTCACGATAACACGATTGATATTAAATAGTATATACATATACATATATGTCACCGTATGATTATGATCTTCTGTATGTCGTTTAGACGGTACAACAAGTTATTGTAAAAAAAGGCTAGTTAGATGGAGCAACATAGTTTAATACAGCCATGGTGCGCCTTCTGGCGGGCGCACGGGAAACAAATATTGAAACGCGCACAGTGTGCTCTCATGGGAACCTAGTTAACACAGTTGCCTATAGATGTCGCCTCTTTAACATTATAAGTACCTAAACATTGGCGCTTAATATATAAGGTACGGTAAAGCTTAATACATAAGGTGCTTCTAAGACCACATTACTTCCATTGGAAATTGCGCACAGAGCGATATTAAAAATTGCAACCTTTCGTCCAATTTTATTCTCCACCACTCTGTTATATAAAGAATGCAATGTTTTAAATGTACGACAGTTGTTTATTTTTCATTCAATCTTATTTCAACATCACTTTACTCCCTTTGTTAAACTTAAGAAACGACGTAAAGATTTAATTTGTTCCCTTCCACAGCCCCGCCACTCCTTCACGAATTCTTTTTTCTGTTATCTTGGCCCTTTCTTGTACAACAAAATTAATGCAAATATTTCTGTATACTGTTTATCATTTCAAGAATGTAAATCAGCAGTCCGCTCCATCCTACTAGACAAAACGTATGACGAAACTGAATCTTTTCTTCCACACTGAATCTTTTTTACACTATCGTAAGTACACGCTTCACGCATACTCTCAGAACACAAAACACACAGGCACACACACATACACCCACACACACACACACACAAATACATCCACACAGCACACTTTAATACTTTCAGGCATATTCCATAATTGATTGTTTTATGTTATTAAAAGTAATGATGAAATGGCGACAGGTCACAGGAACAACTTGCGACCCACGGATGCCCCTCAAGTTAAAGGGGAAAATTTATAAGTCCGTGATAAGGCCTGTCGTACTTTATGGATCTGAATGCGAGGCTGTGAAGAAGACGGATGAAAAAAGATTGCATGCAGCGGAGATGAGAATATTGAGATGGATGTGTGGAGTGACGAGAATGGATATAGTAAGAAATGAGTATATAAGGAGAAGTTTGAAAGTGGCGCCAGTAACAGAAAAGTTGAAAGGAAATCGTTTGGCTTGGCATGGGCATGTGATGAGAAGGGACGAAACGCATGTGACTAAAAGAGTGATGAATATACATGTTGATGGATGGAGAGGCAGAGGAAGGCCGAAGAAAAGATGGATGGATTGTGTGAGGAATGATATGAAAGAGAAGGGAGTGAATGATAGCGTGACGGTTGACAGGGGAAAATGGAAGAAAAAAACGTGTTGCGCCGACCCCAAGTAACATGGGATAAGGGCAGGAAGATGATGATGTTATTAAAAGTAATATAATTATTTTTTTTAATTTTATACACTAAGCAATTGATTTCTCCATTCTTGAGGGATGCGGCACTGTTTCTCTTTACTACAGGCTATTATGTAGCCTATCTAAGAGGACAGTACCCCAACCATTTATGTTGTATACCAGTGTTCATTTGTAAAGCGCAACTGTTTTTATTGTACTCACAGTTATCTTCATTCATTCCTCCAGGTCAGAACAAGCATTCTGTTACCGTTAGGCGCTGATCTGATTATTTCTTACGACACGTTTTATCCACAATCAGTACACAGACACAGCTCCATCTTTAAGATGACACTACGATGATTTAGTGGCATCCAAGGGTTGGTAATTACGCCCACATTGATGGATATCATTTTTCCTATAAACACTATACTTCTAATACAAAATAACTATAGATTTTATAGTATTTTATTAATAATATATTTTATTATGACAGCTTTGACAACGACGTTTAATACGTCGCCATGGCAACCTTTCTTTCAAATTCTTACCTGCCTGTATCTTTTTAGCTAATAAGATAGGAATACTTATTATATTTAATTACTGGCCATCTTCATAACTCAAATTCATATTTTCTACATGATGTTATTCTACGAGCTGACATTATCCAAGGATCAGTTCGGGTTTCGCCTCTAAAGCGGATACAATAAAGAGCCTGATACTCCAGGTCTACCTATCGCGGGAGTACCTCTCCGCTCCGGTACCTGTCGGACCCTGCCTACGCCTCCGTCCTCCGTCCTTCGTGAAGGGCTCCTGTGACTATTGGGCCGCGCCTCATCCGAGGGCCGCCTCAGTGAAGGGCTCCTGAGACTATTGGGCCGCGCCTCATCCGAGGGCCGCCTCACCTGGCGGGCTGACAGCGTCTCTGTCGTGCCTCTCTCTCTTGCTGCCGAGCTGCGTCCTGCCTTGCTGCGTGGACCCTCCAACGGCTGTCCTCCGCCTGCACTCATCTATACCTGTACCTGCGCCGGCTCCTGCTGCCGTGCTGCAGCCTGCCCTGCTGCGTGGGCCCTCCTACGAGTGTCCTCCGTGCCGCACACGCACCAGCGACCTGCCCTCATCTGTACCTGCATCTGTCGCCGGCACCTGCCTCGCGTCTACCTCCCTCCATCTGGATCTCCACCTCAGCCTCCTCAGCCCACCTATCACGCATCGTCATCCACACACCCCACCTCCACAAACTACACACCTCTCTTAGTCCATCTCCATCTTAAAGTTATAAATATACCTTTAATTGTTTTCTATCTCCCTTTCTTTAATTTCATTTTTCCTTTATAAGTTTAGTTTCTTGTCGCTACACGACACTTTTATGCAATAAGGTTTTTATTATTATTATCTCCTTGATTCCATTTAAATACTTTTAAATTACATTTTTAAATATTTTTATAAACAAAAGGATAAAAAAAACATTTATAATATAAAATATAGTAGCCCACCGGTATCGGGAACAGGGTCCAAGCTACCGGCGGTCAGGGCTCCAGAGAGAGGAACTTCCTGACAATACGAGCCGTGTCCAGAAGTACCGCTTTCTGAATCAAGCCCTTGATCCAGCTGCCCAACGAAAGCCTCCTCAGGTGTTGGTCGAGACTCTTGGCTATTTAGCCATTGGCAGTCACGACTATCGGCACAATGATTGCTGAGTCCACATGCCACATGTCGACAACCTCGCGAGCCAAGTCAAGATACTTGATTTGTTTATCTTTCTCGGCTTTCACGAGGTTCTCATCATGCGGGACGGTTATGTCAACAATCATTGCGCGCCGCTCTGATCGATCCACCACCACTATATCAGGCTTATTGGCAACAATAGTCCTGTCAGTGATGATGGATCGATCCCAGTACAATATGATATTTCCATTTTCGAGAACTGGGTCGGGCACATACCTGCAGTACGGCACCTCAGATTTCACAAGGCTGTATTTCAGAGCAAGTTGCTGATATATTATCCTGGCTACAAGGTTGTGTCTATGCAAGTATTCTTCGTTAGCTAGACGAGAACACCCGGAGATAATATGCCTGATTGATTCTCCCGGCCGGTGGCATGCCTGACAGATGTCAACCGTGCCGTCTTTCAATTATTATTATTATAATGTCACGCCTGTATTTCCCAGAAGGAATAGGCAGAGGTACTTATAAAATAAATAAAATAACTTTATTTCAGACCTTGATCCATATGATGTTAGTAATACACACTACTTATTAGCTATGTTAGTACCTAACAAACGAAAAACAAGATTTAATTCATATATCTGCTGCACTCTCCAGACTCACCGGGTATATGGTCTATATTAATTGTTAGTTTAGTTCAATGTTCAATTTATTTTATTTAAATTTTCTGTTACTTACTGATTTAATGTAAATTTTAATTAATTTCAATATAATTTAAATTGATTTATAAATAATGTAATTTATCTATTTTTTATTCTTAACTACTTATGTAAGCGCTGTGCACACCTATAAGTGACGAGTTCACCGCAAACTATTATAAGTTGGTGTGTCAATAAATAAATAAATAAATATGTACATGTTCACGTACCCAATGCAATGGTTCAGCACGGCTTATCACTAATGACCTTCAGAATGTCATTGTTTTCGTTAATCAAGAAAGGAATAAACAGCATGGTGAAACAAATAATTTCACGCTTCTATCTCATTTTTTCAGGTACTCAGATTTCAGACACTGCAGTTTTCGTTCATTTATTTTATTTCATAAGGGAAACAAACTGTAGTATATTTAATATAAATGGAAATAATTTAACAAATATACTACCCTGTAATATACTACCCTATGAAAGACATAAGTAGATGGAAAATCCACCTACTTATGTCTTTCATTCGGCATCAGTCACTTAAAGTGAAACCTTTGGAATCGAAATAAAATAAAAGTAAAAAAAAAAACAAAATCACAATCGGTTCATCCGTTCGGGAGCTACGATGCCACAGACAGACATACACCCCCCCCCCCCACACACACACAGACACGTCAAACTTATAACACCCCGTCGTTTTTGCGTCGGAGGTTAAAAATGAATTAGTGAAACGATCCACAGACGTTGGATTTCCAGGTTTCCCTTATGATGTTTGCATTGCCCTTACCGATGTCAGTAACGTCCACGATGAACTCAGAAAGTACTATATGAATTGAAGGAGCCACATTGCCCAGAAAATCCGTAGAGAGAAAACAAAATGTTTTGTAAACTATTTTTCGTTTGTAAGAATTTGTTTTTCTTAAATCAGTTTTCTGATTATGTCTACGGAGCCAGGTGTATGTGATACAATTATATCCTAATACAATTTTCAACCGTTAGATATTTATGTCACCTTTTGCGAGCAGCAATTAGACATTGCGTAGAGTCCAAAGACGTTTTGACATTTCGTCATCTAGACTACGGGTGTTCGCAGCATTTTTGGCTCCGAGACGAATAATTCAGTAAGTAAGTACTACATTTTTGATCAGAAAGTAAGAAAAAATACGCACCTGTATATTAAGTATGTAGGTACCTCTTTATATTCTGGTAGACGTTGAGTTTTTATTATGAAAACATTATAAAGGTGTTTTTTCGGGCAGATACCTTAACCGTTGTTATGTAGCTGCAGGAGGACGGTCACAGGAGACTGTACTTTACTTTCGAGAAATTTTGATCAGCAATCATTGGCATTCACAGATTTTATTTTGACTTTCCAGTCTAAGGGATGCATTTATCCCAAGAACAAACTTAGTTTTGTAGTTGAAAAAATGTTCTCCCATAAAGGACTGAGGAACTGCGAATGTAAGTTTGTAATCGCAATCTTTTTATGTGATAAATTTACAAGTTAACGTTTCTTTTTATTGCGTTGACTTTCTTGATTGAAGTTTGATTTTTTTAGACCGCTAAGTACCCTTAGACCGTCGTATTTGTGACAGACAGACGGACGGACAACGAAGTGAACCTATAAGGGTTCCTTTTTTTCCGTATGAGGTACGTAATCCTTTTTTATCCGTGGGATAATTCTCATGGATACCCTCTGTCTGGGAGGAACGGAGGGTGATGCCGGACTCCTACCGGCTACAATCCTACTGTTCCTTCTAGAACCATTAGTCGGGGGCCCGGGAGATACTTGTACAGTCGTCGCAACCCAGACCGGTATCAGCCCGCCTAGCGGGCCCCATCACCAAGCGCGGTCGATCCCACGACCGCACGTCCTATTAAGGCGCGCATACTGCGTGCCACCCTTTGAGCCTGACTGCTCAACCGACGACACAGTCCCTAGTCATTTCGCCACCTGCAGGCCCGTCCTTATGGTGGCTGGAAATCGTTGAACGCCTTTCGACGGTTGCACTTCTGGTGCGGGTGGAATGAGAGGTACATGCTTTCTCTCCCTCTCCGCCGCATCCTTTGCATGCATCACCTCCTCGCAAAAAAAGCGACAGCATCAGTTAGGATTCCGTAATCTAACTTATACAGATATGTTTGTGGCTTTAAATTCTCTGAAATCCTACAGCAAGATTTTAATAGGACCTTCTGCATTCTATTGCATTGAATTGGAATGTAATTTATGAAAAACAACTTCAGGGCCGTCTTTAACCTATTGGAGGCCCTGGGCACATAAGGATCACTGTGTAGATAGAGTAGTAATAATTAATTTTCATTATGAATAGTTTTCAAATATTCTGCTACAAAACCAATAAAAGAAACATAATACGAACTAATATTTCATACGTTTGGGACTAAAACCTACTGTAAATCAATTATTTGGTCATTTAATAGGTAGAATGGAACGGCGGTTGCAAAGAATGTTTTTTTTAAGGGCAGGCCGGGGCCGCCGTCGATCGCGGTCCCTGGGCACTTGCCCAGAGTGCCCAATAGATAAAAAGGGTCCGAGTACCTTACTGGTTTTCATTCAATTTACAGATAAGACAAGTTTAGCTAGAGGTTTGTAAATAATTTTATTACCTATATATGTAAATGTATATGTGGATCATCTATATATGTATTTAAACATTTATTAATCACTTTGTCTGTGAGTTACAAGTCCTTGGATTTAATTCTTTTATTTATACTAAACCATAAACAATAACCTATCGACAAATTCCATTTTGTTACGTGAAATCAAGCAGCTGGTATTTACGTTTTTTTATAAAGTTAGATAACATGGGGCTTAGTTAGTACTTCATATAGCTAAACTTTCTACTTATAATAGATTAAATCTCTCCTCTGACTTACAATGTAAAACAATACATGCGTGTTCTATAAATAACGTCCATAAAATGGCGAGCCGCATTAATATAATGTTTTAGTTTATATTTATTTCTAATGATTCATCAGTGAGTTTCTTGGCATACATTTGCATCGCCAACGTCACGAGGAACAGTCACCATTGATCACAGACTTTGTGACTGTATATTGATGGAGTATTAACAATGAGGTTAATGTTCTATGTTATTGGGATAGAAACCAATCCCGCACTTCAAGTGGACCATTGTACATAGGCCATGGCGGCCGTCGTTGATCATTCTAACCGGCCCACCTGCCTCCTCCTAGTCTGTTCAGAACCTCTGAAAAAGATCTAGGTGACCCGAGGGTTTCTGTCCTAGTTTGGGTGATGCCTGTGCATTCAAAGAGCACATGCACGACAGTTTCCGCAGCGTCCACACATGCTCTGCACAGAGGACTGACCATTATGCCTTTTGTGTGAAATGTTGGTTTAGCAAGCAGTGTCCTGTGATGGTCCCCGTCACCAGGCGCAAGCCGTCCCTGACCAAGCGTAGTAAGCCCCTAGTCATCCTGCTGTCCAAGATGGTATAGCTTCCTTGGACTGCCTGCAACCCATTATTGAAGTCCACCAGGTATCCGTTTGTGTGTGGGCAAACTCCTGTAGCGAACTGCGTAGCTGGTTGAAAGGGATGGATCCGCCATGTTCGGGTCCACAGACTGGCATGCTGGATTCACTTCTTGCTAGTTCGTCAGCTGCGTCGTTATATAGTGATCAGCTATGTCCTTTTATCTATTACCATATTGCGGTTAAGCACAAAGAAAAGTGGAAAATATGAGGAATACTTTTGCCCAGCAGTGGGACAATATAGGTTAATGGAAAAAAATAATTGTAATATTATACTTAAAAACCATAACCAACTATTAAAATTGAAGAAGTCAAAGATATTAATCTATTAGATTTTTTTACCCTGGACACTAATTTAAGTTGGAGAAAAACGTGGAAAGAATTAAAAGTAAACTATCACAATTTTCATAATTATGGTCTTATTGTGTTCAAATGAAACACAAAAAAATTGTGTTCTTACTGCATGCTATACGCATGCCTACTCATGCCTACGCTACGGAGTCATCCTGTGGGGACACAGTGTAGATGCTGAAGACTTATTTATCTTATTTAGGAACAACAAACAATAACATAAACAAACAGCTATACTTTAAATGAACAATTATGTAATCAATAACGTTATTCACAGAAACTCTGGAACTCTGGAATTCGTACTCCGAGCCCCAAGATACAAACTAACTGTCTAGTTTGGGGCTCATAAGCAAATCCTATATTGTAACCTAGCTGTAGGTAATATTTTAAGCCATTCATGTCGTCTTAACTTGCTGTTAACCTGTGAACCAGCTTACTGTATTACATGGACAATAAATATTTTCTATTTTTCTATTAATATTTACGCTTTAAAGAGAATATAAAAGTTACCAGGCTGAATTAAATTTAATCGAATAACAAGTAAAGAGTTAAGAATGGCTGGTATCTGTTCGGCATCGGCAGCTCTGCTTACGGCTTCTTGATCAAGAAGTTATTTACGTTCTTCAAAGGAAATATTAAACAAAAGAAAATTCTCTCGTACTTTAAAACGTTCAAAATCTTGTCGCTCTCATCTCGGCGACAAACACATGACCAAAACTTGTCAAAATGTAGGGAAATTAGATGTATTTTTGACAGATTGAGACTGAAATCAGACTGTGAACGATCCTAAAATTACGAGAATTACCCCATTGACATGTCCTTCTGTACTTTCGATTGCTTATTTTTCTAAAAAGTGGTTGATTCTTACTTAGATACTCATGTTGTTATCACACGCCTCGACCTTTCACGTCGTTTTCTCTTCATTTTGTGCCATGCTTTCCTGGTCTGGGCAATCTCATCCAGGTTTTACCCGCGCTCCATTTTTGGTCCACTCATCTGACTGGGCGTTTTCCACGCGCCAAAAAAAGTAATTTCTACGTCAAAAATATTAACTGCATCCTTGTGTAAATAAAGTTGATTTAGTTTTTTTATGATTAACGTTGTCTTCAATGCAGAGGGGCATAAGGCTAAATTAGAGCAGCCGCACGGGTCGATTGATCGGGTTAACTATGCTTGCCGTGGTTGGTCTGTGCCTTGGAAAGCACGTTAAGCCGTTAGTCCCGACTGTCATTCGTGGATCTTGGGCAGTCGTTACGGTTCGTCAGAAGCCCGAAAATCTGACAACCAGTCTTACCAAGGGGTATCGTATTACCCAGTACCTGGGCTGTGGAGGTGAGATAGGCAGTCACTCCACGTAAAATACTGGTATTCAGCTGCATCCGGTTAGACTGGATGCTGACTCCAACATAGTTGGGAAAAGGCTAGGCCGATGATGTTGTCTTTGACGCGGAAAGCGAACGGCCTTCGGGTTAGGACAATACTTTAATTATTTAAGAACGTTGAAAACGAACACTGAAATAATTTAAGAGTATCTTGATTGATGACAGTTACCGATAACATGATTATTACACTAACACCTGTATGAAGTCTTCATTAATCGTACTATCAATATATCCACGCGGGTTGCACGGTCGTCAATCATTGAAGCAAATGTTTGGCAGTCAACGTACACCTGTGCAAGTGTTTGATGTCCGAGGTGACAGTAATTGCAGGTACATAGTGCAGGTCTCCCTCGGTCAATCAAATGCGACTGTGTTTTTCGTTGGCGAATAACTGCAGACGTTTATCAAATCAGGCACAGTCGACAGAATATAGTTTTCACATTAACTGAGTGAGATGCTCTTGGTAGAATGTTTGTTGGGCGTACATTTTAGTTATTTAGTAGTAATTATTTGCGTAGAATTAGAGTGTAACTTATAAAAAGGGTTTATGTCAGTATTCTTTAGAAGAGCAGTGGTGGCCTAGTGGTAATCGTTCCGGCTTACGAATCGTAGGTCATGAGTTCAAACCCAGACAGGCGCTTTAATTTGTGTATAATTTTATCGCCACTGCTCTCAAAACGGTGAAGGAACACATCGCGAGGAAACCGGCATGTCCTAGAACCGAAAAACTCGAAGACATGTGACATCTACCAGCCCCACTGGACCCCTGTGGTGGATTATGGCCCACTCCCTCTCAGCGATAGGAGGCCTGTGTCTCAGCAGTGGAAACGTTATAGGCCGATTGTAATAAAGTATTATTTTGCTTACACGTTCTTTTGGAAATCCTAATGGCAGTTATCCGACTGGGGTAAACTAAGGGATATGTGAGACTTCTACTGACTTCCTCTATGTTCCTACTGCTACCATCATGTATAACAAGGTTAACGTCACACGTCCTCACATGCGATAATCAGTTTCCATCACGTTGGCCGCCATTTCAAGCAAAAATGTGTCAAATTGATGGAGTGCCTTGCTACACGTGGAAACGGTACCCGAATTAACCGCACTACTTGTCCCAGTTACGGGTAAAAGGATTTTTGCAGTTTTTTATATTGATTCTAACAGTTGAAAAAAACGTAGCGGAACAGCACTACGTGTAAAAATGATTACTGGTATTCGAATACCTATAGTCTATAGTCTGCATTGAATAGAAATACTCAGATTGATAATATTTTGAGTTTTTTTATTAGTTATTCTGAGTATTTATTAATTATATTTATTTCGTACGAATAGAAATACAATTTAATATGTTCTTAGTTTTTATTCTTATTATTTTGCTCCAAAAACCAGACTTCGTATGATTTAGGTCGGGGAAACCTTTACAAAGTTTTATCAGCCCTGTATGTAGGTAGAATGGTTGAAAATCATATAAAGCAAAGGTAAAACAACATTTTGATTGAGCTTGGCACATAAGGAGAGTGGCGTCCTTAGGACAGGAGCCTCAAGTACGAAACCACGTTGCACTTCACGGCCCCCAGGGAAACAGGCGACCCTATTACCCCGGGTGCCGCAAAGTGCAACGTGTTCACTCCAACTTCTTCGGGCTACAGTTCTCCTGAACTGAAATCTCACAGCTTCCAGCACCCCGGAATCCTCCGTGAGATTGTTAGTAACATCAAGGCGTTGCTGGCCTTCCTTAGGAACTGGGTTGGATCGAATGAATGTATGATTTTCCCATTAGTTCGCAAAATTCGCGCAACAAAAAATGTTAGCGGATAGTTTTACAATCAGCTGACTTGAGAAAAAAGTGTTTTTTTTTTTTGGGTGGGAAATCATCAAATGACGTCTCCCGCTCTGGGCGGAGCAGGAGGGCGTGTCAGACTTTTACTGACTAAAACCCACCCGTGTTCCTTCAGTTGCTTATGCCAGGGGCCACGGTATCGGTTTCGAACAACCCGCGGCCCTGGCAGGCATCGACCCTAGCGGACCCCGTCAGTTCGTGCTGACATCTCTTTGAGGCGTGCTTGGAACACAACGCGCCGTCGACCCGGGCCTGATCCTTGCCGGGCGGCGAGCTGTCCACTGCTCGCCGCCCGCAAGCCCGCGCCTACGGTGGCCGAGAGTCGGCTGTTGACTCCCGACGTCCAGGGCGTTTCCTGCGGCGACTAGGGGCGTGAGGGTGCAGAGATTGCCTCTCCCTCATGCGGTCCCCCTCCTCCTTTGCGAGCATTACTGCTTCGCAGAAGGAGGTGACGGCTTCCCCTCTCGCTCCGTATCATGGCCTGGACCAGGGCCGGAGGAGAGAGCTCACCGCCGCCGATCGCCGCCACGAGGACGCGGCGGTGCTCCGCCCAAGCCGGGCAGACCTCCACCGTATGCTCCACCGTGTCCTCCGGGCGATCCACACAGTGGTGACACCCTGGCGTTTCCTCCCGCCTTATCCTGAACAGGAACCTCCCGAAACAACCGTGTCCGGTGAGGACCTGCGTCAGGCGGAAGGTGAGGGCGCCGTGGCGCCTCTCCAACCACTCCTCAAAGAGGGGACTTATCGCCACAATTGTGGCGTACCCAGCACTGGGTTGCGACAAGCGCACTCTCCATGTCGCCATGACAGCCCGCCGGAGCGCTGACCACTGTACCGTGATTTCTCGCGGCAGCGGAGTTACGCCCCGAGAGAAAAACGCCTTATGCCTACATAATACTCTATCCATGAATTTCTCATACCGCGATATAAACGAAAAACGTTCGATATAAGTCCAAAAGCAACCAAGCACGTACCGAGTCGGTCTGGAAACAAAAATACTCGTGTTCCATAAGAACGGCCTTCAATAGAAATATCTCAGTAAAGTAATAAACAAATAACAATGCCGTCACAAAATATTCTCCTGTTTATTGCCAGATACTAAACGAAGACAAAGATTACGTTTAAGAGATGTGCTGAACAGGAAGTAGGCATAAAAGTAGTATTTATATATGAGCAATAGAGCTGCCAAAATAAAACCAATCGGGGCATGCCCCATCTGCTGTGTGGACGTCAAGCGGAAGCACCCACAGAGTGGATCCTGAATAACAGAAACCGAAGATATCTACACGGACGGAACTTATTTATTATTTATTTATTTAAAAAAATTACAAGTTCCTAAACTAAAACAAAGCACACAATTAAACCTCTGGGGTCTGTCTTAGCATGCCATGGCCTGAGATTTGATCAACACGCTATTACGCTATGTTATAATCGAATTGATCTTATGTTCTTTCAGCTTACGCTTTATGTTTTTACCATTGACTCTCTAATGTCTACAGGTATTTGGTTTAGTAAATTGGGTATTGTGAAGAAAGCAGTACGCCTGCCATAAAAGTTATTTTTGCGTGGCACTTGAAATGATTTTCATTTGGCTTGTCGTGTATTCACGTCATATTTAACTGGAATTTGAATATCACTGTTATCAAAATGTTCTATGAAGAACATATACTCGGCACGTGCTAGAACAGGTAATACTTTTCAGTGTTTAAATAACCCTGTGTAATCTAGGTATTTATTTTTGACATAGTTTGGTACTACAAGTTTCAACAAACGTGGATGCGCTACGCGTACAAAAATAATAGTCAATGGAGCATTCTCTGCACTCGGTGGTAGAACTTATTTATTTGTCGTGTGGTAATCCTCGTGGATGTCCTCCACCCAGTGGCTGGCGGAAGGGTCCGCCAGACAGGGTCTTACTGACTAAAACCATATGGTCTATTCAACTATCTTTGGCTGAAATATTGGAGTATTTGCACATTTCGTCACGCTTCCCCGGCCAGCATTTCCATGTTGCTTATGAAATATGCATATGGGTAATGCAGAAAGGCACGTTCATTTATTTCCTGATATATACCACTCTAATCTAATTAAAAATAGGAAGGTTTAATGCAAAAAAAAAAACTTTTTTTTCTATCAGGTGTCGGTTGATCTATGCAAGGCCGATGTCGGCGCTTGCGCCGGTGTTGCGAAACTCCGTTCGGATGTGGAGCGATCTAAATATAGGTACTCGAGTCTCGTGCGCCCGCGTCGTTCGCCTGCCAGTTTCCTACCTTCGTATCTTGATCAGAATCACCTGGAGGTTTGTATGATTTTTGAGATGATTTCAGGACGTCCAGAATTATGATTTGTTTGTGACAGGTGCTTGTTTTGCCATAGAAGTTAAAGACCAGAGTGGGGGTAGGCAATTTGAACTGTAAAAACAATTATAGCAATCATACTTATATCATGTAGAGTGATCACGGCGCTTATTGTGGGATAGTGATAGGTCAAACTCGAGTATATTCGACGAAGAATGAATGGTTCTTCTTTTCCCGACTACATACTTTTTTCCTATTTGGTAGACAGAAAAAGATATTTTGTGTTTAGGGATTTAAGCTCGTGGCTATATAATAGCTGCCGAATTCATGAATGGGTATTTATTAGGTCCCGGCTGTCATTCGTAGATCTTGGACAGTCTAACGGATCGTCAGGAGTCTGTAGTCTGGTCAAGGGTATCGCGTTACCTAGTTAGTAGTTTGTGGAGGCACGTGGAAGATTGTCAAAGACAAAAACCTTATTATTCCTTGGATATGGTAGGTACAAAATATGGTCAGGTTAGGCAGTCCTCATTATAAAATACTGATATTCAGCTGCATCCAGATAGAGTGGAAGTCGACAACAAAATGGCTGGGATATGGCTAGGCCGAGGTTATCATCATCATCACCATGATGATGATGCACACATGCATTTGGATGGGTTTAGTGGATAGGGTTTCAAATTGGTTGAGATTATTTAGCTTAATAAGTCGATTAATAATATTATGATAGATTAATATTATTATATTATTAAAAATGGTATCTTTATAAACATCTCTACAGGAACGGAATACGTGTTAATAATTTTAAATTAATAAAAGACGGTTGATTCAAATGTTCGTACGACTGTTGGACAGCTAGAACAACATAGTGTTTATTGTAGATCTGTCGAAGATGGAGCTTTATTACAAGAGTTTTACAAAAAAAACTTAAAAAAAAAAAACAATTTTTTATTACTTATTAATAAAAAGGACTAAAAAGTTAAAAATAATTTAAACCCGATAAGAAATAAATGAAAACGTGTTACATTGTGTTCTAAATGTTCTTTAATATTCCACCAAAATGTAACACGCTTTTATTTATATGGGCTTTCCCAACACAAGTATCATTTGATTACTTTCTGGGAAGCCCCGGCAACTTATTTGTAAAGATTTACTGAAATAAATACATTTTTATTTTTTTTATTTTATTTTTATTATTTATTTCCCCATACAAAATTTAAGCTCAATCGGTTGAAGATATCTGCTTCAAAATTGAGTTGCAACAGTCCACCCGAACAAACATAGTTACATACATAGTTACAACAAAAACAAAAAGTTTGTTAAAATACTAGCCTGTCGATCCATATAAAATGTAAATATGTATACTGTTGTAAGACAAAAATCGGCAGCATTCTATTTTAATAAAGGTGGGGTCGGATCGAATCCATAAAATGTAACTTGACAGCTGTCAACCACTTTTTATAAAATACCATATACTGACACTTCCGTCACTATACATCTTTAAAATAGCTTTATTTGTTAGAAAGAATCCTCACTGGTTTCCTCTTTTGTCAGACAATGTCACTAGAAATAGACGTACTAAATATAAGAATTTCTTACAGCCTCACTCTGCGAAAACAGCACTCCTTCATAAAAGCGTGTTTTGTATGGCACCATTAATATATAATTAAATTCCAGAGGTTATTAAAAATATAAGCCAGCCAAACTTATTCAAAAGAGAATTTAGAAGTTACTTACTGAAAAATTTTACTAATAAGTTAAAGATTATTTTAATGATAGTTTCTAATCTATTTGTGTTATATTTTAATTTTGTTATGATTATTTTTTCTGTCTTGATTGTGTTATAATAATTTATTTTTACGCCAATGGCGACAAAACATGTTGAAACTCACAGATTTTCACTTTTACATCCACATTTGCATGTATATGTAGGTATAATGTTACACATGTGTACAAATAAATATATCTTTATCTATAACTTTATCTTGAAATAGTTTTTAGGTCACCCATACAAAATAACTCAGTCTGCAGGTTTTATTCGAACTTTTATTTTTGATAAACAAATAAAATACATATATTTTTCAAAGGCATAGTTCATCAACATGATTATCTGCCCAGCTATTTCACATCTATGTTGGTGTCGGCTTCCAGTCTAACCGGATGCAATTTTACATGGAGCGACTACCTGTCTGACCACCTCAAACCAGTTACTGGATAATATGATACCCCTTGGTAAGACTGGGTGTCAGATTTTCGGGCTTCGGAGGACCCATAACGAATGTCAAAGATCCACGAATGACAGCCGGAACCCACGGCTTAACGTGCTTTCCGAGGCACGGCGGTGTCTTGGTAAAGATAGTCACAGTTCATAGTTCATCAACATAAACTTACATATTTATATATTCTTCACAAAGCTTATAGTCATATCTAGGTAAATAATGTACACTTACTTACGCTTGGTTACCATTTACTAGCTCCCACAAATTAAGGAAGGATGGGTCTTCGATGGGCAGGACATCTCGTAAGAACAGACGAGACCAGCGGAGTAATTGCGTAAAACACTATCAGTAGCAATAGCTTTCATTGTGACAGTTGAACAACATTTTGAACATAATAAAACAAAGAGTTAGCAATAGGTATCCTTCAAAATGATTCAGATTGAGACTGAATCAAACTGTGTTACGCAATTAGGATTGTGCATGCAACCTAAAGTTTATTCGATAGTAAGCCGGATGATCGGAGAACTCGAGGTTGGCCCAAGTTGAGATAGTGAGAAATTGGAGAGAAAAAGCCGGAAATAGGTCATAATGGAGAACCATACTCGGCCAAGATAAGGCACTACCGCGGCTGTAAGACCTTAGATTATGATGGTTAAGAAGTTTGAACTGACTTTCGGAAATGTTGGTAGGTGAAAAACTTTAGGTACTCCATCTAATTTTCTACCTTTCATCCTATACTAGGTTTTTTGTTGTTTTAATAGCAAACCCTTCATTTTTTCTTAGCAGTTACAGCATCCCCTATTTTATTGACTAATGAATAAAAACATAATCCTAACTTAATATTATAAATGCGAAAGTGAGTTGTTTGTTACGCATTCACGCTAAAACGGGTGAACGGATTTTGATGAAATTTGGTACACAGATAGTTGAACCTGGATAAGGGCATAGGCAACTTTTCAACCTGGACGAAGACGAAGTCGCGGGCAACACGCAGTTAAAATATTTCCAACAGGTACGCGAAATTAATGATGACGTCTTTCGATTCGAGCTGAGTAATAAATAGGTTATTCAATATCGATACTTTTGTGCTCTCAAGAATTATAGGTGTTTATTCTAGTACAGGATGTACACTTCGATGGTTGCATCCGATGCGCAAGCCGGATGAGCTGCAAATAAATTGTCCAACATCTATTTTGCTACAGAAATTTTCCTGAAAGAGAAAATATAATTCCAATATCCTTTACGAAATTAGCACCCTAATTGCGTAACACACGATCAATAGGATTCTGAGTCATTTTGAAGCAAATTGCTAATCTATTGCTTCATAAGTTAGAAAAATTTGTCTGCTCAACACGTAAATAACGCAACGTTGTTGATTTGGTTGTTGAACTGTCAAAATGAAACCGATTCCGATTACGCAATTAGGGTGCAGCTGTGCAGCACCCTAATTACACACGTCGTAACACACTTTCATTAACATCTGAATCATTTTTAAGGATATTGCTAATCCATTGCTTGAAAAAAAAATTGTCTGTTCAGCATCGTAAATAACGCATTGAATGTATTGAACTGTCAGAATGAAAGCCACTGTTAGTGTGTGACCACTAAGATAATCTACAAATAAGCCAACACTTGGATGATAGTACGTGTTGCGATATTTTTGTTGGAGTGATAAATCCATAGGACGTTTTTAGGTTTATAGTCAGAACATGTTTCATTGAACATTAAGTATTTTATATTGGGGTGACTGACTAGCACAGTTGCATGTGAAGATGAGACAATTTAGAGATATTTTCAAAGGATTAAAAGGTGTCTCTATGAAAATAGCATTATTTTATCTTATTTAGCTAGGGACTGATTGATTTTTCAATTGACAGATAATATTTATTCGTGAAATAAAATTTACGTCTGACAGATTTTGTATGGAGGCACTGTCAAAAATTCAAAATTATTCCTCGGATAAAATTATCTAGCGTTGGAAAAATCAGCCCTAAATATGTCAACCGTATCATCGCTTAACATTAGGTGAGATTAAGCGATCAATGTATCGAAAACCACGGAGACGTTGAAAAGCACTTGCCATTTTTTAGTTCTTCTTCTCCTTAGTCGCTACAGAATAGAACGATCGTGGTTGTTACGAGGTACCTCGACGTGGGACCTGCCATGCAAAGATACGAACTGCTGCATTCCATTGTGCATTCCTGTACCTATAGCATGGTTCATTGCAACCTTCATTTTTACTATTGGGTGTTTTTAGAGACGGAGAACTTTAAATTGAAATAAAACACAGAATAACCTTTTTAATATCCACGAAATTGACTTTATTTGACAGATCATTCTAGTGCATTAATGTTTGAATATGATTTCTGGCATGTGGCCGAAATAAATAAATAATTTCTCGAAATTGACCTGTTAACTGTTCACCTCCTTTGTGCGATTTGACGCCGTTACATTATTTTATTTGAGGTCACATGTCTACGCCATTAAACCAAAAAGAGTTGAGCACTTGGATGCCAATATTCGACGCATTATTGCAAAGTTGACTTGAACACTGTCAGCCTGATTTACTGTGAAGACTGTGAAAATTTGACCTTCAGATTACGCCATTTACGCGCCAGCCGCGGCGGCCCCAAGCCTGAAATTATATTTAAACATTAATTCCCTAGAATGTTCTGTCAAATGAAGCTAATTTCGTAGATATTAAAAAGGTTTTTCTGAAAAGAAAGTTTTCTTTTTTTTTGTCATATAATCTAAAAAACAACCTTTGTATTCGAAAGGCACCATTCGAAAAGTTAAGATATATTTAAATAATAAACAAAAGAAGACTAAAAATAGAACAGAAAATAAAAACGTGAAAAGACCGTTTTATGCTCACGCGGTATAATATCACCATTGTATTCAGGTACGACAATTATAACCTTTAATACATTACTTTTTTTTATACCACGAGGAAATTCCATAAAAAGGAAATGGAAATTTCAGTTAATTTGAAACAAAAAGAAATGTTTCAAAGAAAAGGAAAAGAATGACGCACGGTTTCTGCTGCTGACTTATATAATGCGTGTGGGCTGTTTCACACAAACAGTCGTGCCGGGTCCAATTGTTTGCGCACGTGGAATGTGCTTCTGTTAACGAACCCATGGAACAGCACCTAAATTGCGAAACACACTATCAATCACAATCTAAATCATTTTTAAGGATATTGCTAATGCATTGCTTCATATGCTCGAAAAATTTGTCTGCTTTATAACGTAAGTAACGCAATGAATGTTGGTGAACTGTCAAAATGAAAGCCATTGCTGCCGTTAGTGTGTTATGCAACTACCCCGCAGGAGCCAATAGTGTGGATACCTTATACACTTTACAAAAATCTAGTTATAGAAAATTGTGAACCTAAACACGGCGTAAAAATATTATCGAGTTTAAAGTATGACCCCGAAGTATGATTTGTTTTTTGAACAACCATATTTTAGTGGCATTACCATTTATCTTACACCTATATCTTGTTTAAATTCTTGGCAAGATTATCTGGCGCCGAGTTTACATAACATCACGCTTGTCCCTAACCGTGTAAGCAGAGTTACGGATAGCCAAACCCCTAATAGCAACCGCATTTAGTTTTGGCATAAATATAGAGAGTTTAAAATAGATTCAAATTGCATAATGTGGAGACAAGTTGCTATCCCAACCAGTCGTCTTTTTTATGTCTTATTGTACTCAAGAATAAAATGGAGATGGCAGGTCTGATTAAGTTACAGACTAATAGTTTTATTATTAACTCGTAACGCAGGGAATAATGTACATTAATAGCATCTACTCAGAGGCGAGACTTACGTCCGGTGCACCTTGGGCAGTCAGCTCCGCTAGCACCTTACATACTGGCTAATAGGTATTTTTTACCACAGCATAAACTATGTATTGTCATTATTGCGCTCCCTAATAGCGCCTTATCTCCGTATCGGCAGGAACTATTTCTGCTGACACGGAGTACCCACCAGTGGGGCAGTATGCAGCACTGCACTGCACAGTGTTCGACACAAATATTTCTTTTGGTGGACTCACTCCAGTAAACATTTACAAATGAGCAACTGGGTTCATCTTTTTGACTGACCGACCCTTGACAATTCAAAAGTGCCTGTTATTGGTAATTTGAAATATATGGTTTGAGTTGAGTTGAGTTTGACCTAATATTGGTGGAATCGCGCTTTGCTAACCAATATTATAAACAGTCTTATTTAAAAAAAATATATATAATTTATCTTCTTGACTCACTTTACTATCTGAATATTGTTCGGATAGCTTTTTAGTTTTCAAATACCACGATGGAGGTGATTGCACACCCACGCGAGACTATTTCTGTAGACTCCGGAATGTTCGCACCTTACAGGCTGAGAGGTGAGGCAATATAATCCGATCTCACGAATAATCATACTGTTAATAATTATTTATCTATGTGTTGTTTTCAGGTTGTTTGAGTGATTTGGTTTAGCTTGTAGGCTTTGCTTTTTAAATGAAAAGGTTTTGATGGAATTTATTGTTGTTTGGTTCACAATGGTTAGATACATTTTGTCAGCTAGCCTAATCACACAGGCCTCCTCTCTATGAGAGAGAGTGGGCCATAATCCACCATGAGGGCGCGGTGCGGGTTGATGGATATCACATGTCTTCGATTTTTTGGTTCTAGGACATGTCGGTTTCCTCACGATGTTTTCCTTCACCGTTTTGATAGCAGGGGGCCTAAAAAGGCCACTTTAAGTAATACCTCTAAAAGCATTCATTTCCTGAATTTCCAGCAGGTCGTTAGCAATTCGTCTAATTTTCGTAAAATCTCATTTCATATTTGGTGTAAACATTGCCGCATGAAAAAAATAAAAACCGTAATTTTATCGGTAAATTTTTAATTACAGTTTTTATTAATCAAATTGTTTTTTTTATTTTTTATTTCTACAGTTTAAATGTTATTTCATTGTGATATGAATTGCACACAGATCATATTATGAATTGTCAGTTTGTGACCATTTTACGATTTTTAATATTGTTATCCTATTATGATTCTGCCAAAGTGGCCTTTTTAGGCCCCCAGTGAAATGAGTGAAATTAAATGCACACAGAAAATTGCCTGCCTGTGTTCGAACTCACGACCTACAACACTCGAAAGTCGGGGCTGATAATACAGGGCCACCATTATTTTGTCAGCTAGGTAAACAGAAACATCTTCTGGCTCCTAACACTACAACGCTGCTACGAATAATAAATAGGTATTGGTTCGCAAAGCGTTAAGTCAAAACAAAATTCTGCAGCTTAGTCAAAAAAAATTTGACAATTCCGTAGTGAATAGGAATTGAATTTGAAATCCGATAAACATTTTTATATCCGCGACCGAAAACTGCTTCTAAAAATAATTTCCCGTTTATAGAAGTCTGATTAAACTTTGAGTCTATAAATAAAGCAGAAAAGTTTCGTAAAACTCGAATTCCTTCGTTAGACTTCCAAGAAATTCTTATAGCAACAAAACAGTGGTTTTGTGTTCTTCAACACAACATAGGTATATTTATTAATGCCTGTGAAGACGGATACGAATAGCTTACCCTTCTTTTTCTTAGCATGAGACAAGGGATTCAAATATTAGGCAAATAGTAGCCACCAATAGCAGAAAATAGTGTACTGAAATATTACTAATTTTACCCGGCTGGTATGCGCTGTTAAGTATACCTGTCAACTATCATTTTATTAATCTTTCTTTTTCTGTATATGGCATGCCATCCCTAAACATATTTTCCAGGTCCTTTATATTTGGTAAAAAATTAGAAGATTTGTTGTGGTTTACGGTCTTGGCAAAATTATGAGGGCTCCTAGTGTGACTAAGGAACCTTAAAAATATTGTTAACATTTACCTGGAACAATACAAACATACAACATTTACACAAATAACGACCTTTACGCATTACGACAAAGAACACACTGTCTTAATTACCAAAAGAATGTCAAAGTCGTCTGAAAGCTTTGAAACCACGAGATAATCGCACAGTTTTCTTTCTTATAGTACCTACATATTTCTTTGAAGCGAAGCAGCCGCGTTGACTCATATATAAATGTTTATTTCTGAATGAATCATCTTTACGCCAGCTCCGCTTTTGCTTGCGTGAATAATTTCGGGATGTTATTGACACTGCGATTACGTGGGTTCTGTATAAGATTAATAAGACTTACATTTAAAATTATGCTCGTCGAGGACTGAAATCAATTAGTGTCAAAATACTACGTACTCTTGTACTGATTCTACATAGCTTGGTTTCGTTTGTTTGCACTGCCGTAATTTTACAGAATGTGACTTTTTTTCTTTAGCTCGTAAAAGCTGGCTACAGGCGAAATCAACACCTGATGTTTTTGAATAAGTGCTTCCAAGGTTCTGTAGCTGTTCTGTAGTTTTTTTAATTACAACTTGCCAGTCGGTTACCTGTGCGAAGACACATTCAGGAAAGTGAGTGTCAATAAGCACGCGTCTCGTTTCGTCTGACAATGCAGTGAGTGTGTTGTCATATTTGCGGAGAGTTTGGGTGGGGCAACAGAATATACCTGGGTATTTTATTGCGGCGTACAGTGCTTTCATTACCCTGTTTGCTTGCTGTGAGGGTACCTGTGACATAGATGCATGACCAAGAGCTTACCACCAAGATTGGAGAGTCCTTGTGTGCGGCCCGCCTTAATCGGATCTTGCATCCAAGGGAATGGCCGTGTCTTAAACCTCCAGCCACTTGCCTAACTGAGCCGTTGAGGTCTGACTGTGGTAGAGGTGTACCTGGAAAACTCCACAGGTTGACGAAAGGGACGCCATCGCTAGTCAAACCCTCTGCGTTCCTCCCAAGTCTGAGCCCGGCAAACAGGTCGCCCTCGTCGAAGGCATCCCTTCCCGGGCCCGAAGCACACAAAACAATGAAGGGGCAGTGCCCTCGGGGGCGGTGGCAAGGGCGGCCGACTCTGCTGCTGCAGGTTCCACTGAGGATGCATCTGGTTTGTTTAAAGGTGGAGTGGACTCCCCTGCTGGTACTTGCGGTAGCTGCTTCAGTGCCTCGCAGATTGACAGTGTGCCCAATATTGGCCGGCGCTCCTCTGGGATCACAATTCCACATGGTGCCCGCTTCTAGATCTGCGACTGGCTCTTGACGACTTACGACGTGCTAGTTGAGAGAGATAGGTCAGAAACTGTTTTCCTTGGCCAGGTTACGGTGTGGTCATTACCACTCAGAGGAACACCACCCACTCACAGTTTGAGGAAAGCGCGGTTTGGCGTTGACGGCCGGCCCTGAAGTGTCTTGATTGCGGGAGATGAAGGATGGTATGCTTCGGTATAGCAGCTAGTCCTTGGCCAGATTCGCCTTTGCTGGGGATCTACGTGTAGTCCCAGGTGATCGCGATGTCGAGGATAGCGTTGGTAGATCAGGCGTAGCTTCGGTGAGTTTATGCTCCCCCCAAGGTGTCAAAATCTCGTTGAGCGCTCGCTTGACGGTGGCCTGATCCTTCCAATTAAGTCGCTGTGTTTTACTGATTCCGCTGGTCTCTCTGAAAGACTAGTTTTTATACCTCTGCCTGCGACCACTTTCCGGCAAGAATTTAAGCTGGCCGCTTGTCGGCTTGACCAAACTAGCGGCAGTAGCCTGTTTGTTGCGGGAGTTTTTATCTCACCTCCTGCGTGCTTGGCGGCGCCCCCTCCTCGTCACCCTGTCCCTATTCTTGCCTTGTTATGCGGCAGCTGGTGGACCTGAATGCGTCCTCGGTGCAGTTCGCCGTCTCCGTTTGACCCGTGACGGCTGTCTGATGGGAAGAGGTTTTAGGAGCCACAGGAGGAGGAAGCCACAGGAGGAGGAAGCCACAGGAGGCTTATATCCAAATACCTACTATTAATACTTACCCAGTGTGGAAAGGCTTGGACCAGTAGTGGTATAAGTCGTCCCCGTAGTCGTCACCTGTGTGTTGAAAGGGTCGGTCGGTTGAACTGGTCCCTATCAGCGCCTACCGTTTGTAAAGAGACTTTTTGGTTCTGATCTTAGCTGTAATTGTCACCACAGCCGAACTGGCGCCTGTGCTGGTACCCGCGGCGACAGCTCCAACTCCACCAGGAGTATGAGAAGTGCAAGCACTCTCTTGGGAGTCTCATTGGCTTTTGCCTCCACTCCAGTGTTTGTGTTTTAACTGGACTTAGATTATCCATGTTAAATTGATTATTAGAGTTCATCTCTCTGGCGCCCACCCTCCTTGGATCCCGCATCTGGGAACGTCTCACTATAAAAGAGCTTGAACGATAGGACTACAAGAGAGATATAGGGGCGCAAAACAGGTTTACAGTGCGACATCGGGTTGTCGATCCGCCCACCTCTAACGAACTGATCAACCCTCACTTACACCTTCAGCATGACCTTTAGCTACCGCTTCAGTGGACCTCAAGCACCTCATCTGCATCTGACATGGGACTGTGTCCATTTTTCTAACCCTTGCTATTGGGAGGGCCACCGTTTTGCTAGAAATCCAGGAAGAGGCCGTATTGCCTTACGGTCGCATGACAGCCAGAGCCACTTGGCTCATTCCTTAATCCCCCGCTCACGGCGCTTAACTGCGCAGGTTCTAGCGCAGGTGACTGCTTACTCCTACTCGCCATCAGCTAATTTTAGTGACAGTGGAGCCCGCCACCACCCAGTCACAAAGCGGTGTCGCTTAGAAGTGGAAATTGAAAAGGTGGCGGTAGAAGGAGTTGGGATGTGGGAAGGATGGGGTGGGGAGGGATTGTGAAATTTGGCCAGGAAAGGACAGGAGGACAGGAAGGAAGGGAAAGAATGGGGATAAGGGAAGTGGATGTAGTGGTTTTTATCTGATGAAATAAGCATTACCCTTGTACCTATTTTTCTGTTCTGTTTTTTTTTCTTGCCTGTTTATATATGTGTGTATATATAAATAGTTAAATAAATACACGAATTCATTGGGATTATAGACGAATAACTATTTATTTAATCAGATAAAAATAAAAATATATGCGTTCTATAAACTATTCCTACCTGATTATCCAATAACTAACTATGTAAAAAATCAAAGAAAAAACTACTAAATAAATTCTAAGAGATACATTCTTGGAAATAAAAGTAATTTTATTAGAATAAAATTGATATTTAAGACATTGATTGCGACGAATTAATAAACTTGAACAAAATTGCAAAAGTACTAAACTTTTACAATTTTGTTCAAGTTTAATATGTACATATGGCAGTATTCACGTTATAATTTCATCTTTGGATTCAGGACTCTATTCGATAACCAATGAATGATAATTCATTATACCCAACCTCTGATATTGCTTATTCATTCACGTGCCTAAAGGGCTGGTTCGTTCTTTGAAAGAATAAGCATTGCTATTTAACATGGCAATGCTGCTAGTCTTCTGGGCACATTTCCGGATGACAGCGACAGATATTTTGTATTTATTTGTATAATTAATTAGTTAGTAATTTAATTTAGTTTTCCAAGACTATGACTATGTGTACTATCGTATTCCTATTTTATAAAAGAGGAGTTCACCTTTATGAGCGAGTAGTTCAAAACAGTTAGCTTTGTTTAAAATATTTCTGCATTTACCGAATGTTATTGAAACAATGTTCGGGACTTCGGCTCTTGACGTCATACTTATAAATAGTACGTTCCTAACGGAGACACCAGTTTTAATACGTCACGTAACTAATTTTGTTATTCGATTGTATTGTTCGTGTATTATATATAATTGGCTTACTTATTTATATAAAGCCAACCTGTCTCCTCCTTATTTCTGGTAGTTAGATAATATTACTTGTACCTTCACAAAATATGATAAATTTTTGACAGCATTCAGTAAATCAGTGGTTGCATTAAAAAGCGTCCAAGAATATATCTCCTTGTTGGTAACCTGTGCAGTAAGTCCCTCTACCATCTTCTCTCTCTTAATATTTTTACCACGTCCGTCATGATGTTTTGTTATTGCAACCAATAGCAACCTGCTCTAAATATCCGGCTAGCCTTTATTGTCTAGATTTTCAAATCCATTTGGAGATGGACTGTAATTTCATACAACATTTTGGCGACCAAACTTACGCTGTCTTTTTCATGACCAAACAGTTGTCACGGAGCTAAGTCAGCAGGAACCTATTCCCGTAACATATCACATCCTTCAAAGAAACCCAGATCACTTAACCTGTACGAATTAAAATTAAACTGGAAGACTTGAGCGAACGATGACGCGCTTCAAAAATAACACTCGGTTAAAACTTGCAAAATGTGTGTATTACGTGGTACAAGAATAGAACGCTTGGGACGCATGTTTCATTTCACATCACAAAAATACGGTTTGTTGTTGAAGTAAATTATTATGGCACAAATATCTTTGGGTGATTTGTTGAATTATGCCTTCCTGAATTTCTTTTATTTTTTTACCTTTGGAAACACCCTCAATTCTTTGAATAATTGCTGACCCATGTTTCTCGTTGTTTTGTGTTGATTTTCATACCTTCGTATTTGTTTTATTTTCGTATTTACACATGTATAACCTTATTATCGATATTAACAACATGTGTACTTAATTTTTTTTTCGTAATTCTGAAAAAGGCTTGAGATCACCAACTGCTGCGTATATGCCCCTTTCTTTTCTGCTATACTTGACGTTTCGTTTAATGCCTACGCCTTAAAAAATCAAAATGGGCTTCTTACAAGACATCTACCTGTCTTCTACCAACAGCTGGAATAGCTGCTATAGCGACCCAGTTGTAATAGCTGCCATAGCGATCCCTGTTCAAAAATTAACTAAGAATAATAAAATTCTATGAGATATACAACAGCAACAATTTAAATCATCAGTACTAGTAAGTATCAAATAAACTGTTGTCATTATTCGTTGCTGTTACTGTCGTATTTAATCGTTGTAACATATTGGCCGTGCGACCATTGGGCAGATTCTGAACAATTAAATATAATTATTAACGGCTTACAGAATGTATTCTAGATTATTCAATTGAAAGGTACTCCAATGATTTATTCGCTATAATAGAATATATCTTATAAATAGAATGATGATCTTACATGTTTTTCCATAGACTGGCATAAAAATATTTGATTATTAAATGTTAAGGTTAATTAATCTGGGTTTCTTTGAAGGATGAGATATGTTACGGAAATAGGTTCCTGCATAAGCCGACTTAATGATAAATGATAAATGATTTTATTTTTGTAAGTAGGTTTGTACAAACATTTTTACACGTCAACCATATTAAAAAAAAAAACTAGATGAGGTCGGCGTTTCCTATCTGACTAGTCTGAGAAGAAAGGCCGAATCAAACTCAGAGGTCTTAGCTTTGTGACATTAGTTTGGTAATTAAAAAGACAGCATAAGTTTGATCGCCAAAATTTTGTATGAAATTACACTCCATCTCCAAATGGATTTGAAAATCTAGACAATAAAGGCTAGCCGGATATTAGAGCAGGGTGCTATTGGTTGCAATAACAATACATCATTACGTGGTAATTAATTTGTTAAAATTACTGTTCTAACATGTCTTATAACGCTGGTGAAATCTTAATAATAGATAGGTACATCTATACTTCTATACTAATATTATAAAGAGGAAAGATTTGTATTTTTGTGTGTATGTTTGTAATGAATAAACTCAAAAACTACAGTGCCGATTTCAAAAATTATTTTACCATTGGGAAGCTACATTCACCGTGAGTGACATAGGCTATATTTATTACTAGAAAAGATTAGGGATCCTTACTAAAACTTAAGCAACGTAACCCAAGGTGTAACAAAGTGCCCTAAAACGTCTTTCGTCGCATGCGCTACGGAAACTATTGATGATAGAACAAAAGTATGTTCTACAGTGTGTAGGAGTAGAGTAGGAGTAGGGTAGGAGTAGGTTAGGAGTAGGGTTGGAGTAGGCTAGGGGTAGGTTAGGAGTAGGGTAGAAGTAGGGTAGGAGTATGGTAGGAGTAGGGTAGGAGTAGTGTAGGAGTAGGGTAGGAGTAGCGTAGGAGTAGTGTAGGAGTAGGGTAGGAGTAGGGTAGGGGTAGGGTAGAACTCCACGCGAACAAAGTAGCGCCGGGCAGCTAGAAATAATTTATGTGGCAAAACAACGTTTGCCGGGTCAGCTAGTAAAGTAATATAATGAAAACTCAGTAGCCATACTTATCTGTTACTTTTTTAACACAAGACACGGAGCAGAGAAACTCCATCTAAAGTATAAAACGATGGCCTTTACGGCTTTGCGGCGCGTACAATTCATGTGATAGCATTAACTCGCAATTTGTATCCATCCTCGATAAATTGAGTGGTTTACGAGGGAGTTATTTATAATATTAATATTGAATAGCTAAACTAATGTATGTTGACATTATCAAATTAAATAAAGGCGTCCTAATTGCTATAAACATTTACAGCTAATCAATTGAATCCCAGATTAATTAGCTGAAGACAAGTAAAAATTTGTCTGCGATAATAATAATAAGTACACTTTCGTTTTTAATCAAAAACTTTATTCTGTTGCCTGAGTTTTCTGAATAAACTGAGCAAAAACTGACATAATGTAACTTGCTAAATAAAAAACTCACTCTCACAGAGAGGAGGCCAGCTGTATCCCAGCAGTGGGAACGTTATAGGCTAATTATGAATGACGTATGTGCAAGCCTAAAAATATTTTGATACACAAAATAGCTAGCGAAGCATTTGTCTGAGGTGAACATCGTAGCTGCACACAAGAAAAATTGAGGGCATCAGACCAGGTCGATCGATTTCAGAGTAAAACTGGATTAGGTAAACACAATGTGAATGCACCCTCGTTTAAAATGTACATATTTCACCCATATAGCAATCGTCGAATTTACACAAGCTTTTTCAATTGCTCGACTAAGCCTTTTTTCTGTAGTTAACAGTCATGTTACAAAGATCGTGGCTCCATCTAGCCCATTAGCATTTTTCATTCGCTAAATTGATTAATAACCTACTTACCAGCAGCCGAGTACTGTTTACCTCCTAAGGTTTAATGAGCGTGAAGTAAGAAACGAATCAACAAATAACGATGTTATTAAAACCGGTGATTCAAACGTCTACGCGTAGGTATTGCTCATTCGTTTGAAGCACTAGAAACCTATATTTGCAAAAATAGAAATATGACAAACACAATTTTCAGTAAGGATTTTACTGTGGGCTGTCGCTTTGATATGAGTGCGAAGGTAAGACGTGGACAACGGATTCCATTCTTGCTGGCTTTAAAAAATCACACTATAAACAGAAAAAAACTTTATTTTAGGCCTTAGACGCTACAGCCTTATTTTATCTGAGAAGTTATATTTCTACTCTTGTTCATGTTTTCACTGGATTCATGAAACAGAATGCTGACTTCTTAAAATTTGTACGAATTATTTTTAGATCAGCGTACCTACCTTCATAAATACTTGTATTAGTCATCACAGGTCTAGCTCCACCTGCTGTTAGTGAAACAGATCTATCCAGATACATAACAGACCACTTGGAGAATAGGTCACCCAGATATGCGTAAACAGAGTCAACAGTTCTGAGCATTTCCGATCTGTATCGGTATTGTAAGTGGGAGCTTCAATCATTTCAAAATTTACAGATAAACAAAACAAATATAGCACATTGGCTTCGATTTCTATTACAGTGTTTAATTTCTTGACGTAAAGACATTAGTTTAATCTAAATGTCCAAAGGGGCAATTCTCGTAATTTTAAGAACGTTCAGTCTGATCTTAGTCTCCATCGGACAATAATACCTGTAAAATCCCTACATTTTTTACAAGTTTTTGACATTGATTGCCGCTGAGATAAAATTGCGACTAGATTTTGAACGTTTTTAATTACGGGAATTGGCCTTCTGTTCTACATTAAAACATGCAATAATATGTAACAATATAATGTGTCACAAATAAATCATCGCCAAATAAAGACGTTTGTTTCTTCTAAAACACTTTTCCATCACCGCAATCAGAAAGTGAACCTAATGTACATAAACAATAAAAACTACCAAGGTTCTCTATCCAACCTAAAGTTTTTGTACTGCGAGATAAGTGCGCCCAGCTCGGTTTCTAACAAATCCAAATGAATTAAATAGGTATGCACCGAAAACATTAACTATTACTTCTGTCCCGCAATCAAATCACATAATGGCATGAAGTATAGAGGTATTCGAAACGACACGTAAATAACCTGAATTGTTGGCACCGACGCTTACTCCTTTATGACTGTTAGGGACGTAAAGATCAAAATAAACTTTATCGGGTGCGAAGACGACTTCCATGACTCGCTGACTTACGATTTCTGAGTGTATTTAGGACTCGCTGCGTCAAAATATTCCGGACGATTCGATTACATTATGCACATCACTAAGATAGCCGGTCGATTTATCGAAGTGATTCATTTGTTCTAAGATTAGACTATTGTTTTGATAACTTTCATTTTTTGGCTGACATACGGTATGCATTTGACGATCCCAATTTCTTTGACCTGTGACCCTAAATCGATCGATTAGGTCTTGGTATTAAAAACCGCCTTTTTAAAGCCCAGTATTACAAAATATCGATGACCCTACTTCAATCGATTAGATTCAGTGTATTAAAAAACAGACATTGAAAAGACTTTTCACCATTACATTAAAACACCATTTTCATGCAAGTTCACTAATAAGATATCTCCTTCAAGCTACTCTCAAATAACATTGATTTTCAAATGTGAAGTCTGCACCATCTATTTACATACCACTGATCTAGTTTGTAGATACTTATATACAATTGGCCTCTGAAAATAACTAATGTTTTTAGGCGAAACACGATGGACCAATTAACCTAATAGATATATTGGTATCAGTCCATAGTGACTTAATTTACTAGACAAGGTGTTTTGGCAAGAAACTATATCTGCATGTGAATGCCCTTTCGTTCTAAATAGATACGAAGAGACTTTTGGAATTTTTGAGATTTCGTTCATTGATCTGTTTAAGCGTGTGTTTTGCATCTTATTTATGATTATTGCTTAGAGCATTTCTTAGCGTTGCTGTTAAAAGATATATACTGTGAAATATGAAAATTACCGAAAATTTTATTTTGTATGAACAAATACGGCTCGATACGTGAGTGACAGATTGTTGCAGCCTTTTTCCGAGATTCCACTTGCTATGAATCTCTTCACTGTACAATTACAAATTAAAATTATTTTACGACAAAGTAAAATTATGTTAAGTTTGAAAGGTAGAATGAGAATTCCAAAACCACAAAATACCTATACACCTACTTATACTAAAAAAGAATATCGCATCACACTGAAGATTGAAATCGATTCATAGCTACAGTTTCTCCCAAGCCAAGTGGGAGACCGCTGTAAAAGTTGCAGTCATCCCATTCCAAATAACTTAGTTTTAAAATAACTAATATTAACAACTATTACTATTTTAAATATCTATTATTATATATCGAAGGAACATAAAGTTAAAAAGCGTTGTGGCGACACAAACAGGTTGGAAAAGCTGACATTAATAATTTCCATCGTGTCCAGAGTCGGCTGAGTCATTCGCTAAAGGGGGTGCGGTGCGTAGGGAGGGGGGCACGCGGAAAGCGCTCGGCCCACTTCGCGCAGGTACGAATATAACCGAATACTTTCCCACCTGCGCGTGCGCTGCGTGGTGGAAATCGGGCCGCAGGACAGTCGTGGACAGATTTTCATCTCTATTTATTCGTTTGATAACTCTGGCGCTGTAGTGAAACTATAAAGTAAAGTAAAATATTATAGACAGCCTACAGACGTATCTATTTATTTCCAAAGTCACTGCATGTGATTCCTATGGTTTCCATTGTTTATTAAGGGCTGATTTTTCAATCATCTGATAACTAATCTTCAAATAATAATTTTGAAATTTTGACAGTTATTTCATACAAAACTGTCAAACGTCAATTTTATTCCTCGAATAAAAGTTATCTGGCGATGGAATAATCAGCCCTTATTCTTCTTTATTATTTATTCTTAGAGTTAATTTCAATATTCGGGGTCTAAAAAGGGGTAAAATCTACGCGTGGCAGAATTTTTTTAATGTAACTAATAATAATTCTCTTACATATTAGCTGCACGGGTCGAGCAAAGGTTAAGCTATGCTTGGCGAGGTCCGTCCATGGATGGGTGACCATCTATTACATGTCGAATAGATGCCTCCATGCCTACAAGGCTCGGCTGTCATTTGTAGATTTTTGGCAGTCTTTACAGGAAGTCAGAAGCCCGAAAGTCTGACAAACAGTCTTATCTAGGGGTATCGTATTACCTACTCGTATATCTATGTATTACTCAGTAGCTAGGTTTTGAAGGTCAGCCGCTTTATATAAAAAACTTGGTTTTCAGCTGCATCTGGCTGCAGACTGGAAGCCAACCACAGCATGCTTGGGGAAAGTCTAGGCAAATGACGATACTGGTAAACATCTCCGCCTAGTTAACAGACGTTACTCCAAAATACCCACAGCAGCTGTGCATCCGACCGCAATGGCTAGTAGTGGAGTGGTCGGTGGCGCTGTACGATTCAGTTCGATTTCGAAGTTTTGTCACGCGTAATATTATTATCAGTGAGACAAAGGTACGCGACGGTAAGCGATTCTCGTTACCATAATATCTTTATCGTCTTCTGTAAAATATAAAATAAGTACTAGTTCATATGTACTTTTCTTAAATTTATTACCTATATTCATAGGAGGCATGTTAACTTACAATAATTTACTTATAACATCAGCTATTGTGAATGTTTACTATGAATTATTCTAGAAGTGTCTGTGCAATCAAAAGACAGGTTGGTGAATTGAAAAAATAAATGTGTTAATCAACGTGTCACAGTTTTCACAATTTGTTTCCCCAGTGGTTGAAACATAGAAAGTATACCTTACCTTCTGCTCTCGAATTTCGATTAAATTTATTTAACCGAATTTTTTAGGTTTTCCTAAACACGGAAGGCTGTGTTATAAGGATATTTACGAAAAACACACTTAACCGTTCTTCAAGTACTAGTACAGTATTACATTATATGAATAAAAATACAAAAATGTTGACTTTCAAATCACTCATTTCCCCTTCTTCCTTCTCATTTTCAGGGTTGGTAGTGAGAGTTCAGACATAGCTCTGTCTGATGCCTATCTTTAGGCCCGGTCTGTATCATCTTCAATGATATTCTCAAGTTATCTGGCGCGAGTTTGCCATGGATCCTTCTGCAGTTTCAGTAATATCATGTGCATCAGCTCTTTCGTGAGTACTTTTATCTCAAAAGGCCGAATAGAATGGTCCATGTTCTATTCGGCCTTATGAGATAAAAGTACTAATTTACTAACTTAGTGTAATCTATAATGTTCCCACTACTGGGACACAGGTCTCCTCTCTTCAGAGAGGGAGTGGGCTCCATCTACCACGCGGGCCCAGTGCGGGTTGGTAGATGTCATAACATCATGACATCTACCAACATTTGTCATGGTTGGTTGACATGTCTTCGAAATTTTTTTTATTGGTTTTTTCCAGTTTCCTTACGATGTTTACCTTCATCGTTTTCAGAGCAGTGGTAATGAAATTATTTACATAAAGTAAAGCGCGTGCCTGGGTTCGAACTCACGACCTCCAACTTGTAAGTCGGGACGGTTACCATTGGGTCACCACCATTTTTTAACTTACACTTTATAAACTGACCGAAAGTGGCATCGGCATTACTTCTCCGATTTACCGATGCTATGCCGTTCCGCAAAGAGCATTTTAGAGTCTAAGTACCATTACCTATGCCAATAGCCGCCACCCCATGGTGTATAGATTATGGTGTAATAGCTAATAGTCAACACTCAACATTCATAAAATAAGACAATAAGGTTTATAATCTCGATACTACTACGTATATGGAAAATAATTACTAGCATAATAATGTAGCAGATGAAGTAGAAAAACATATTACGCTATACACTTAAGCGTTTAGTAGGTACCTACTTATTGTTTTTTTCCGTCTTTCAATTTGTGTTTTATTTTCATAATCTCTTAACCAAATATTTACACTAGGTACTAAATTAAAAGACTAACTAACTATATAAATGAATACAAAACCAAAAGGATATTTAGGCGTCGAAGTACTCGTCCGCATTGCAGTCATCCGGAAACGTGCCCAGAAGACTGACAGCATCGTCGCCACGTTGAATGGCAATGCTAATAATTAATTATTATTTCTATTGTTGTCTTAGTTTTTGTATGTATTTGTATAATGTATACTGTTAAATATTTTGATTGATGTTGATAACACTCTATGTTAGAAGAAGTATTCCACTCATAGCACCGGTTTTAACCGCATTTGACAGAACGGGATCTAAGCTATCCCACTAACGGCACCGAAACCAAAATTTTATAAGTTCCATTCGGTGGAACAGCTTAGAAATATTTTGTCTACGTTAAAGAAGTTTCTAGCGATGGGATATATTTTATTAGCAGCGGATAAGTACCAGCGGCGCGTGGGAGTACCTAGTAGTTGATTCGAAATAAAATACACCCGAATCGGGTGAAACGATGACACCGCGTCAAGTGCGGTTGAAAATAAACTTCTCAATTAATTGTATAGCATCTGTTTAGAAATTTGCGAGATAGTTTCTCGACGACAGTACGTGCACTAACCAAAATAAATCCATGATTAATATCGGTGCATTAGGACATATGAGAAAATATCTTTGACATTTCACTCTTGACGATAATATGCCGCAACGAATGCAGGTGCTCCGCTTTTGAAATATGTATACTCATGTATCACGCGATCCGGCTGTAAAACTCATATAAAACTCAGTTGAACGAGTTAATTTTTAAATAATGTTTGTTTAAAGAACAGGGTGGTGAAATGTAAACTTCTGTCTAATGTTAATGCATGTATAGCTCGGTTTTAGTCTCTGGATGCGTTCATGATTTTAATTTATGTTACATGGAATCTGGTACAGTGTATAGAAGTTCGCTTTGGTCGCATCATCATCATGTCTAACCTTTTCCCAACTATGTTGAGGTCGGCTTCCAGTCTAACCGGATGCAGGTGAATACCAATATTTTACATGGAATGACTGCATATCTGACCTCCACAACCAGTTCGCTTTGGTCGCATGTCTTCCCTTAATTGATGATGAGGTTGACTGCACAGTGCACTGCACAGGGTGTGCCCGTAGACGTTCAGTTTCTTCACTCTTGAAGGCTTTTCTTTTGTTTTAGTGGCTACAAAATTTTACAAAATGTTTGTTGGTGAGTTTGTATCAGTTTTAGAAAATTTTAGTTACTGTTAACAAAATGAGGCATGATAGTACCTAGCTGCACGTGTGTTCGTAAAGCGCTTTCTGTATGTGCAATGAATAGTTTCTATAGTTTATGTATATACTTAGACTAGTACAGTTCTGTCACTACACTACATAAATTTAAGGATTTATCAAGTGGGTAGATTGTGACAAAAAACAATACTTTGAAAACAATGTCTTGTTGTTATTTTTTTAATTCACTTGCTTGAAAAGTAGCTTTTATTGTGACGCTTTTAGGTTCACAATGCAGTATAGCCACGAATGCTATTTACATGCATCCCCGTACCAATACAGGTAAGTTTGCCAGAAATAACTATATCAAACTAATATTATAAAGAGAATTTGATTTTTATTTGTTACTCTTTCACGCTAAAACGGATTTGGATGAAATTTGTTTGTGTTAAGTAATTATTTCATCACCACTGCTCTCAAAACGGTGAAGGAAAACATCTTGAGGAAACCGTAATGTCGACATGTCCTAGTATCATAAATTTGAAGACTTGTGACATCTACCAACTCGCACTGGGCCCGCGCGGTGGATTACAGCGCACTCCCTCTCACCGAGAGGGAGTGGGCTGTCTCAGCAGTGAGAATGTTATAGACGAGTGAGATGTTGCTATGTGCCTGAAAAAGGCACAAAATACGTGTGTTACGGGTCACTATACAAACGAATTTAGATTAACGAACAACATGTTGTTTACTTAAATTCTAGGTACAGAAAAATACCAAGAAAAATGGAAATTGCTCTAGGCTCGACATATGTACATGTGTGATACCTATAAGATAGTTTAGGTTTTATATAAGATGAGGGGCTTGTGGCTAAGTAAAAACAACTGCACGATCGATCAATCAGGTTAAGCTACCGCGGTGGGTCCGTGGATGGGTGACTCTCTTCACATACCAAGACCCCTCCGTGCCTCGGAAAGCACGTTAAGCCGTTGGTCCCGGCTGTTATTCTTTGATCTTTGACAGTCGTTACGGGTCGTCAGTAGCCCGAAAGTCTAACAACCAGTCTTACCAAGGTATAATAGGTATCTGTATATTACACAGTAACTTGGTCTTCTTCTTAGGGTGTCGATAGCAATAAAGTCAATGTCAAAGTCAAATCATTTATTTCAAATAGGCACATAAAAGGCACTTTTGAGAGTTTTCAGTCATTTGCATACAGTTTACAAGCTAAAGGTCTCTGCACACAGCGGGCGGGGCGCGGCGGGACGGGACGGCGACGCGACGCTGAGCAGTTGTAATGTACTAGATATTACTCACGCCTACTACACCCAAAGAAATAACACAAATAATCAAATCTATGACAAACAAGCACTCCAGTGGATATGACGAAATACCTATTGCTATACTTAAAGAGCACATAAAAATATTAGCTGGGCCACTATCTTATATCCACTTCTTTAACAACTGCCTTGAGCAGGGTACATATTTTTCCGGAACAATTAAAAATTGCAAAGGTTGTGCCAGTTTATAAAAAGGGTTCGAAAACGGACCCTAAAAATTACAGACCAATTTCGCTTCTACCCACAGTTTCAAAACACTTTGAGAAAATTTTGAAATCTCGGCTATTGATTCATCTTCGTTTAAATAAAATTCTACATGATAGACAGTTCGGATACCAGAAAGGAATTGGCACGGGAGATGCCATTTATAAACTTTTAGATGATGTAATTAGCAAAGTAAATCTTAAATTAAAGGTAGCAGGAATTTTTCTAGACTTATCTTCCGCTTTTGATACGATTGATCACAATCTACTTATTGCTAAACTTAATTATTATGGCGTCAGAGGCAGAGCCCTGCAATTATTTACATCGTATTTATGCAACAGAAAAATGTATGCAGAAACCAGCTCTATAGAACAGAATGGACAACGGAAAACATATCAATCATCCATGATTAATATTACCACTGGCGTACCGCAGGGTTCCATATTAGGTCCCATTCTGTTTATTATTTTCACTAACGATGTGATAAATTATATAAAACAAATCTTTCCAGAAATTAATCTAGTAGTCTTTGCCGATGACACTAACGCTGTGGTTGGAGCGAAAAGTATTGGTGAACTGACTGACAAGGTCAATAATACGTTGGCAGCATTTCAGTTTTGGTTCAAAACGAATAAATTAATAATAAACATTAAAAAAACGAACATCATGTTGTTTCGAACCACTGCAGGCAATAAAGATAATATGGATATAACCCTGAACAATGAAAGGATACAATTAGTGAGAGACGTGAAATTTCTAGGTATCCATTTGGATGATTTGCTAAACTGGAAAAAAGAACTAGCACATATAGACTCCACTATATCATCTGCGTGTTATGCGTTGAGGGCATTGAGAGACGAAATAAATACGGAACAGTTAAAGATGGTATATTATGCTCTTGTCGAATCCAGACTTCGATACAGCATACAGTTCTGGGGGAAAAGCTATGGTTATAATTCTCAGCGAGCCTTTATTCTCCAAAAAAGAGCAATACGTACAATTGTCAGAATTACACAAAGAGAAAGCTGTCGATATCATTTTCAGTGTTTAAATATTCTAACATTGCCCAGCTTATACATACTTGTGTTGCTAGTTAATTTTAAAAAATATATCCATGAATACGAGTCTGGCGAAGAAAGAATAGCCCGGGAAAACACTCGTAGAAAGGACTTTAAAAATAAAGTTGTACCTAATTTTAACATTGTCAAGCATAGCCCTCATTACCAAGCTGTACAAATATTTAATAGACTGCCAGCGGATTTGAAGATTTTATTAACCACTAGCTCCTTTAAGGCTAAGCTCAAAGCATTTCTGTTAGATAAAAACTTGTACTCACTGGACGAACTGTAATTTAATATTAATATTCCAATTTTATTTTTATAATTTTTTATCTGTACCTATGGATTTTTATAAACATGTCTTTTTATTTTTTTATTTTAAAAATAAGCATGCAGAAATAATAATATTATTTCTGCATGCTTATTTTTAGAATTTTTATAATAATGTTATTAATTATGATGTATGCAATGTATCAAACACAATGTAAATTGTTCCTGATAAATAAATAAATAAAAAATTACGGACGACGCCACACAGAGCCACCCCGCTCGACGCGACGGTAACCGTCGCGCCCCGCCGCCGCCGCGCCGAGCGGGGCATACTAGTCAGAAGCGGCGGGGCGGGGCGTAGCGGGACGCGAGCGCTTTTTTGATTTATTTCATGCACCCATTTCCGTTTACGTTGTTTTTTCTTAGCTAGCGCAGCTATGAGCAATAGCGTTTCCATGTCTGAATTGCTCAACATCTTTTTTGATGAAAGAAAGGCGCGGCGAGACAGGACGTGATCGCGCCCGCAGTGTGAACACTACCGCCGCGCCAGCGCCGCGTCGCCGTCCCGTATCGCCCCGCCCCGCCCGCTGTGTGCATAGACCTTTAAGGTCTCTGCACACAGCGGGCGGGGCGTGGCGGGACGGAACGGCGACGCGACGTTGAGCAGTTGTAATGTACTAGATATTACGGATGACAGAGCCGCCCCGCTCGACGCGACGGTAACCGTCGCGCCACGCCGCCGTCGCGCCGAGCGGGAATACAAGTCAAAAGCGGCGGGGCGGGGCGTGACGGGACGCGAGCGCGTTTTTGATTTATTTTATGCAACCATTTCCGTTTACGTTGTTTTTTCTTAGCTAGCGCAAATAAGAGCAATAGCGTTTCCACGTTTGAATCGCTCAACATATTTTTGATGAAAGAAAGGCGCGGCGGGACGGGACGTGATCGCGCCCGCAGTGTGCAGAGACCTTTAATTATATATCGAGAGTGTTGTGTTGATTATCTTCATCATCTGCCTAGCTATTTCCCAACTACATATGTTGGGGTCAGCTTCCAATCAAACCGGATGTAAGTAGCTGAATACCAGTATTTTACATGGATCGACTGCAGTGCAGTATTGTGTTGATTTTATTATATAAATATCGTCCAAGAAAGCATGGCCTTTGCGAGAGAATGGTTTAAAATAAATTATGAGGACAACAACATCCTTAGTCATATTTTATTTGTGTATTGTTTTGCTTACTATTAAGAGTAAATAGCTCTCGTGGCTAAGTAATAACTGCTGCACAGGTCGATCAATCAGGTTAAGCTGCGCTTGCCGCGGTCGGTCCATAGATGGATCTTTACACACGGAGGGGCGTGGCTCGGAAAGTCTCGGTTATCATTCGTGGATCTTTGACAGTCGTTACGGATCGTCAGATGTCCGAAAGTCTGACAACCCGTCTTACCAAGGGGTATTGTGCTACCCAGTAACTGGGTTAAGGAGATCAGATAGGCAGTCACTCCACGTAAAATACTGGTATTCAGCGGCATCCGGTTAGACTGGAAGCCGACTTGAAAATAGTTGGGAATAGGCTAGAGAGATAAAAGAGATTATGAAGGTCTGCCTGATTGTTAAGACATCCCAACGTTTGTATAGCTCGGCAGTTGGATAACGACGGGAGTCCAGCTCCAACTAGGGAATGCAAATCCGTTCTGTTTTAAAATCCGGATTTTTAAGAACGGATTTTTGGTCCAATCCGGATTATCCGAATTTTACGGATTTTTTATGAAAATAAACAAATCTACCCATATTAGCATGATAATATGATGTTTCTTATATTTGTGTGAAGCACATGAAATTTCGATTCGACCTGTTGGAAACCACAGGCACTATCGACGAGAAAGCTGACGACGTAGTCAAAGCACTACGTGACGTGTCCCATTGACTTTTCCCGTCGCAGCGAAAAAGTAAGGTGTCCAAACTTTCCTCGAAGACTCTCGGAGAGCCGTTTTATCGACGAAGACGGCTGCATATCTATGCAGCCGTCTTCGTCAGATAAGAGGGCCTTAAACCTAAAAACACCCGCGACATTAAGGTCGCGATTGAGTAGAACCGAGGGGCGAAAGTGTTCGCCCAGCAATTAGGGAGGACCCATCTGACAAAACTAAGAACTGCGGATGGCAGAATCGTGACTTCAACGTCCAAGATACTCGGTGAAGTCGAGGATTTTTACGGGCACCTATACTCAACGCGGTTGGTGAAACCAGCGGAACATAGTGCAAATGACCATCGAGCCCAACTAACGCCACTACACGGAGGACATCCCGGATATCGACCAGTGCCAGATTAGATTAGGCCCTAGATCAGCTAAAGAGCAGCAAGGCACCTGGGGATGAAGGAATAACGACAGAGCTCCTTAATGCGGGTGGGGCTCCAGTCCTGAGAGAGCTAACGAGTCTCTTTAACTCCGTCATCCAAGAGGGTACAACGCCCGAGGCGTGGAGCAGAGGTGCGGTGGTTCTGCTTCAAAAAAGATGACAAATCCTTACTGAAGAACTATAGACCCATCTCACTTCTGAGCCACGTATACAAGCTGTTCTCGAGGGTCATCACGAACCGTCTCACCAGGGGACTTGACGAGTTCCAGCCGCCAGAACAAGCCATTTTTCGAAAAGGCTTCAGCACCGTAGACCACATCCATACTGTTCGACAAATTGTTCATAAGACCGAGGAGTAAAATCAGCCCCTGTGTGTGTTTGTGGACTACGAGAAAGCCTTCGACTCCATCGAAATATGGGCAGTTGGGGCCTCTCTGCAACGATGTAAAATTGACTGGCGCTACATCAAAATGTTGAGATTTTTGTATGACGCTGCCACGATGACTGTCCAGATCCAGGACCACAAAACCATCCCCATCCAACTGCCCTGGGGGGTGATACAGGGGGATGTAATATCCCCTAAACTGTTTACAAATGCGTTGGAGGACGTCTTCAAGACGCTGGACTGGACTACACAGGGTATCAACGTGAACGGCGAGTACATTTCACATCTTCGATTTGACGTCATAATGGCAGAGATGCTGGAACAGCTACACCAAATGCTGCACGGCTAAGCTAATGCTAATGCTAAGTGCTAAATGGAGCCTCTCGGCGGGTTGGTCTTGGACCACAGGAATTTGGACAACACGAAAATCATTTACAATTCGCACGTCTTGCCGAGTCCAATCCACATCGAAGGGTCGCTTCTCGAAGTTGTGAAGAATTAATTCTATCTAGGGCAAATAATCCAGCTCGGTAGACGCAACTTTGAGAAGGAAGCCGATAGAAACATTCAGTTGGGTTGGGCAGCATTTGGAAAACTCCGTAAAGTGTTCTCGTCGCCTATCCCACTGTGTTTAAAGACTTAAGGTCTTCAACCAGTGCGTCCTCCCCGTCATGACATATGGTGCCGAAAAGTGAACACTAACGGTCGGGCTGGTCCATAAATTCAAGGTTGCTCAGCGCGCTATGGAGCGAGCTATGCTTGGAGTCTCTTTGCAGGATAAAATCAGGAATGAAATTATCCGGAACAGAACCAGAGTTACCGACACAGCTTGCAGACTAAGCAAACTGAAGTGGCAGTGGGCTGGCGAAGTGGGTACAAGTGTGATCAGTAGGATATTGTGAGTGGCAGAATATTTCTCCTAGGCGAATAGGCAATATATTTGGTTTTTGATACATTTAATACCAAAATATTATGTTAAAGCCATTAGCACACCTCATTGAAGTCATGTTGGGCACTTTGAAAAAACTCTTCCCAACTTATTCCACTAAAGAATAGCACTGTATCATCCGCAAAAGATAGTAATTTTCCGTGTTATTTATTTATTTAAACTTTTCGCACATAAAGGTACAAAGGCGGACTTAATGCTATAGGCATTCTCTACCAGTCAACCAAGGGTGGTGAAGAGATTAGATGGCAGGTGCTTTGGTTGAGAGGGACAATGATAAAAAAAACTCTTAAAACTAGGTACATAAATACATAAATAGATTATATACACATACATACTCGTGTGTAAGTTGGAGTTGATACAAGTTATTAATATACGCAAGGAAAAGGCTAAGATCCAGGCAAACACAAACAAAGTATATTCCTATACATTCCGATAGAGCTTGATTTAAAAAAAAATCGATTGGTGTGGTTCTATTATTTGACTTAACGTTTCTTTTTACCAATTTTCGAGTTAAGCCAAGCAAGCAGTAAAATCATCCTCTCAAAACTTGACTACCCCTTTTCTCACAGATTTGGGTTGAATTCGATAAATCCAAAAACACGTCATTTGTATTTTTTATAAGGATTATTGATAGTAAATTTGAAAGTCATCAGACCATGCGTAAAGATTCTTCCATACCAACTTTAATTTAACACCCCCATAACCCGTTGGGGGGTGGGGGTTTAAACTATTACGAGGAAAACATTTTATTTACTTAGCATTCGTGGCAAGTTCCAAGTTTATAAACCCAAGGAATGAAAATTTCCATTTAAACGAATTTCCCCCTTTTCACTCCCTTTAGGGTTCATTTTCGCAAAACCCTTTCATATTACACACTCTTTTTAAACTAAAATCTACTAATACTAGAGTCTTATAAACATACCCTGTTCGTATAATTACGGGTAAATATCAACAATTACAGGTTTGGTACTTTGGCTCGTTGAATAAAGTTCTTGTGTATGGTCTACGTCAACTGCTACGGAGTGCTACGACGCCGCGACACTCCGCGAACGCGATGCAGCGGTCATGTAGTTTCATGTGCATCTGTTTCGCTAACATAAACAAACATAAATAACAACAACGTTTAGGATTCTATGAAATCTTGAAGAAATGAAGATAAAATGAACCTATCTAGGACCATCAATATGTGAATCCACTAAAATTGTTTTAATATTCAAATTCATGTCTTATTCTCGAGATCAACCGATAAAATTAGATTTAATTAATGTTTGTAAACAGAGAGCAGAGTCATCGGTTGCTAGGGGTTAATTTAAAGAGTACAAGAAGTTCATTGTTAAGTTCAGTTGATTGGTGGCATTTCGCGGGGCGCGGGCGCCTGCCAGGGACCGACAGGAATCCACCAGGAAACGCCTGGACCCGACTCTCCGCCCACGACTCCACTGTTTACAACAACTCTGTGTACGCAGATATAGCTGCGGTGCGTCAGCTGCACTGCTGCATGATAACACAAATGGGCGTGAAGGGTTTCGCCAAATTTTTGGGCAAAACAAATAAAAGAGAACCGCGACGGCGTCAAGACGGGCGTGTCTATAAAAGGCTGAGAGGGGGGTGCGCGGGGGTGGTAACACGATCCGCGAGCTCCAGCCGGCCGGCCGCCCTGGAGCGCGCGGGGCCGGGAAGGGGGCGCGCGGGGGCGCGGGGCGCGCGGGGCCGCCGTGGTGCGCGCGCGCCGCCCGCACCCGCTCTCACTAGTCGAACGGTGCCCGACCGGTAACGTAGCGCCGACTGCCGATCGAGAGACGAAACAGCGACAATGTCCGCCGTGGCGAAAACTTCCAAGTACAGCTACCGCAGCAGCGGCGGTGGCACCACCGACGTCAACATCGAGTACAGCGCCGACCTGAGTGCTCTCTCCAGGCTGGAGGTACCGGCCCCGTCGACACAGTGCAGTGCTTGTGAAGTGTTTGCGGACACATGATAGAATATGTTGTATTTTTCAGGACAAAATCCGTCTCCTCCATGATGATCTGGAATCCGAAAGGGAGCTGCGTCAGAGGGTAAGCTGATCGAGCATGCGAAATGTGATACGGCGTGTGCGCTGGCCATACAGGGCGCGCGCGCCGCTCAGGTGTAGGCGGGGCGCGCGCCTTCCGCAACACCTCTATTAATACCGCCCGCCCTATGCCTTTGATTGCATTTACACCCCCATTAGTGCATACTTTTACCCCCATTTTAGTAATAAATTCATTTTTGTCACCTAATTATGATGCAATTCTTATGTCCTAACACAGCCAACCAAAGTTATAATTTTTTTCATCGCTTATTAACTCCCTCATTTGAGAATAATCTGTTTTGTTTTTGACAATATTTGCTCTACTAACCTTCTCGGGATAATACATCGGCCAGAGAAATTAGAAAAAAAAAAAAGTTTTAAAGGGATTGAAGTGACCTTAAGTTTCTAAATAAGTTCATATCCGTGTGATAAAGTTCAATATCATAGATAACGGGACGTCATACACAATATGCAAGAGATTGTTCAGGACAGACATCTGATCAAGCTTCGCGCATTCTATTTTGGTTGCGCGGTTGCGTGGTCATAGAATGGCAAGCGCGCATGCGTGCTGCAAGCGGCTGCGTCGGCGACTCGCGCTTGCCGGCGCTCGCTCACTCTGCGTTATATATAGCTCTGTAGCGAAAGCATTCTCTGAAATCTCAACTCCTCGCTCTCCGGTCTCACTTTTGAAACTGGGCCAAATGATGCTCGTTCCCGTTGAGAATGCCACAATATTGAAATATAATAATAGACCGCGGTATGAGTAGCGAAAATATCCGAGTTAGTCAGAGCTGCCGTGAGACATAAACTGTTTCTTATTTTAGATGGGTACAATGCTGTGAAATTATGTGAAGGACGTTACCCAGAAACCTGTTATTGCATAATAATTGAAAGAAAGTTATTTTATGTAAAAAGGTACATTTTTAGGAAAGTCAACACTTATGATGACGCACAATATCTTGTAGTAACTTATATTAACTACATCAAAATCTAAGTTAACCAGAATTGTGACAGTAGTAAACATGTCTACATAATGACAACTAACTTAACTCGATAATCATGAAATAACTCTTCAGAAAAATATCATAGCTTATCAAGTTTAACAATCATTGACAGCTAGAACTAAAATCATAACAAAATACTATTAAACGTTCACCTTCCAAGTTAGTAAAACTAATGTTCATTTTCAGATCGAGAGGGAGAAGGCAGATTTGAGCGTGCAAGTTATCCAACTCTCTGAGAGGCTGGAGGAAGCTGAAGGCGGGGCCGAGAGTCAGGTAGATATTCCAAACATATATTTACTAATTTTGCCAAAAGTAGCCGTTATAACAACTATCAAAGTATCGGTAAGGACTTAAATGGATCGAGTACGAATAATAAAAGAAAACGACAAGAGAAAACTGAAGATGAAAACAAAGATGTACGAGTAACCAGAAAGATTGATTTGGCACTAGAAATCCAACATCAGGAATGTCAAACATAAGAAATGAATAATACCGATTTAAGTGAAGAAATTGGGGCAAGCAGGAATGAAAACAACGCAAAAGACACAGTAAAAAATGACTGTTAAAAGCAAAACACCACTTTCAAGAAGAAAGCTTAAATGGGACAAAGGAAACTTAAAACAAAAGTCTAAAGAAAAAAAAAAATAAACAGATTCGTGAAAACTTAACAATCATTTTAAAAGCTTTGCGAAATTATTTATAAGCTACCATTGCGAACTATTGCTTAGCGATATTTTTTATGTCCATTAACTGTATTTATTTCAGGAAAAAAGTGAAACGAATCAAACATAAAAAGTATCATTTTATTTTCACGTAAGATGTTACATTCGATCTTATAAAGATAACAAAGCATTATTTTATCATTTTACATAATTGAGTACTTATTACTAAAAGTGACGGTAGTTATTTGTTCCAAGTTACAGAAATATTACCGTAAAGTTATATACATATATTATTATAAAGTTATGGTTTAAATGTTTTTTCGCAAGAAGTGTTATGTTAATTCAACATGATTATATATGTTATGTTAATTCAACATATTTAGTGTCACATTCAGTAGTATAGTAGGTATAAAACCTTAATTTTGTACAAATATCCCATCAAGGAAAATGGTTAGATCATAGTGCAAAAATAATATTTCAAATGTCCACCCCAAAGATTCCATGTTTTGGGGTCGTATTTTGAAATGGTACCATACATTTTTCAGTTCGAGATCAACAGAAAACGCGACACCGAACTTACCAAGCTCCGCAAGCTACTGGAAGATGTCCATCTTGAGTCCGAGGAGACCGCCCACCTGCTCAAGAGGAAACACCAGGAGATCGTGGTTGACTTCCAGGAACAAATCGACCAGCTTACCAAAAGCAGAGCCAGGTGAGGACACACTGACTATCCTCTAAATACATCTAGTCATCGTTGTACTAACTAAACTGTATTTTCAATGTTTAGAGTTAAGATATTGCTATGCGAAACCTATTGCGAAAATTGCTTTGCGTCTATTACACTTTACATTAATACATCACCTACAAAACGTCCACCTAAATCATAACAAAAAATATTGTTGTTTCCCGTGATTGCATCATATCTTTCCTTGTCACCAGGTCTGAGAAGGAAAAGTCCAAATTCCAAGCTGAAGTTTACGAGTTGTTGGCCCAAGTGGAGAACTCGACCAAGGAGAAGATCACCATCTCCAAGACATGCGAGAGGCTCGAGATCAACATCAGCGAGCTGCACATCAAGATCGAGGAGCTGAACCGCACCATTGTGGACATCACCTCCCACAAGCAGCGCCTGTCCCAGGAGAATATTGAACTCATCAAGGAAGTTCAGGACCTTAAGGTAAGCTAATATTTCTCCCATGAAATAGATAAAAAAAATAATTTTTGAATCACTTTATTGTAGTAATTTACTTAACAAAACTTATTTCCAAACACAGAAACTACTCAGTTGGAACTTTTTCTACAAAAAGTTTTATTTAAATCTAGGTACTAAATGAAGTGGTTACACTTTCCAGGTGAACATTGAGAACGTGGTCTACCTTAGGAGCCAGTTGGCCAGCCAGCTCGAGGACTCTCGCCGCAGGCTCGAGGATGAGGAGAGGAGGCGCTCTCTGCTTGAGGCTAGCCTTCACCAGGTAAGAATCATTTAAGTTTTCCCATAGGTAATTTTTTTCTTCTACCATCGCAAATTGCTAAAAACCCCAGGTATATAATAGTTTATATTTAGAGTTTATAGATATCAGATTTCATTGAAGGAATCAGCTTCTGACTTCCCGTCCCACTTATACGAGGTTAACATCAATGTATATCAAAATCGTTTTCCAACACCTACAGGTTGAAATCGACTTGGAGTCCGTCCGCGTCCAGCTTGAGGAGGAATCCGAGGCCCGTTTGGACCTGGAACGCCAGCTCGTCAAGTCCAACGGCGAAGTCAGCCACTGGAGGTCCAAGTTCGAGGCTGAGGCTGCTGCCAGGTCTGAAGAAATTGAGGAGATCCGCCGCAAGTACTCCATCCGCATCCAGGAACAGGAGGAACAGATCGAGACCCTCATTGCTAAGATCAGCAGCATTGAGAAGCAGAAGTCTCGTCTTCAGAGCGAAGTACGTATTCGTAATTTTCGAAATTAATAATTAGTATTTGCCTCTTTTCTAATTCAAACAGTATCAGAAATCAGAGGCATCAAACTTAAGTTTTCAGATGTCAATTACGAAACCTTAGTACTAATTTACCAAACCCCACAGGTTGAGGTTCTCATCATCGACCTGGAGAAGGCCAACGGAACAGCTCGGGAGCTGCAGAAGAGGACTGAGCAGCTGGAACGTGTCAACATCGAGATCAAGTCGCGCCTGGAGGAGACCGTACAGCTGTATGAACAGACCCAGCGTGATCTGCGCGTCAAGATCACTGAGATCCAGCGCATCTCCCACGAACTCGACAAGACCCGCGAGCAGAAGGATGCCCTTGGCCGCGAGAACAAGAAGCTGGGTGGTAAGTCTTTTTTTAAACACAGTATTTTCTAACGAAGCTAAATTCTCACTTTCATTCTTTACATGACTTATCGTTATTCTTAGCGTTGGCAAAATATGTCAATAGTTTTTAATACAAGTAAAGTAATAAATTCGTTCTTATAAGATTTAATTATTGTTAACGAGAACGTTACTAATCGATCCACGTTTACTTTTGTTTATCTTGAATCCAAAGTTTCCGCCATCATAATTATCATCATTTATAGATCTAAAAAAACCACGAAAACTTTTTCTCCTGCTATTAAACAGCATAGACCTATTTTTTCTGGCAATTTACATAAGGGTTGCTTTCATGTTCTTTCTTTAACGTCGCGTTGTATTCTCTTTTAGTTCCCTTTCCTTCTCTTCTCTAGTACACAAAGAAATAGATCAGAAGAAACTAGTTAAGTACCATCTAACGAATGTATCCTCACCAGATGACCTGCACGAGGCACGCGCCAATCTCACGGAGTTGACCCGCCGTTATCACGAGCTCGAGATCGAGCTGCGCCGTCTTGAGAACGAGCGAGAGGAACTCACCGCCGCCTACAAGGAGGCTGAGGCCGTAAGTAGCTTTTTAGTTCTTCTCGCGCTCGTCTATGGCCCTTTCACAGTACCTTTACATCTGACAGCATAACCATGCAACAATCCACCAGCAACTTTATTGCAATGAAAATAAAGATCACTGTGATTTTGACACTGGTGCGATAGAATAGAATAAAAAACTTTAATTTCTGACATAGTTCATAGGTTTACTAACAATTTTACTTAACATCTAGTATTAGTAGGTACAGCCACAAATTAAAATATATAATATCGGTGAAAGAACTGTAACCATTTTATTAACAGACAGTGACAATGCCGTAGTCATGTGTATATCGTAGCAGTGCAGTTTCCAAGAGCAACTTAAATAAATCTTACATACTAATTCCATAAGTTTTCGCAATTCAGTGTTATCATTGGCATGCGGGTGATATGTCAGACCAGATGCATCTGTATTTCTAGGTGTATATGCCTTCTACATAAACTTTTTAGTTCAGTCGTAATTGTAGGAACTCTATCACGAAATGCGAGCTACTCTGTCTGTTTGTTACCTCATCGCGAGTAAACCACTGAACTGATCGTAATAAAAATGAGCAAACCCGTAGCCAGGGACTCATCCGAAAAAGGAAATAGTCCTTTTCCCTTTTCCCATAAATATTAATGAGGAATTGTGTATGTAAAATGTGGTGTTGAAATTGAGCATAGCCCGCTACAAACTGTCAAGATAAAAGGCAATGCCATGTTTTACGTAAGTATAATAGGAGCTGACCAGTGGGTAGCATTGGATATCCTAAACAGACGGTAATAGCCTATTACCGTCCGTCCATCCGTTATAAGCCTATAAACGTCCGTCCGTCCGTTATAAGCCTATTACCGTCTGTCCGTTCGTTATAAGCCTATTACCGCCCGTCCGTCCGTTATTAGCCTATTACCGTCGTCGTTAGGCAAAGTATGCTCGTGGGCGAGGTTAACTAAAGTAAACCTCGCCCACGAGCATACTTTCCTTTTTGGTTCTGTTTTTACTGTCTTTATACGAAATAATAACCCTTTGGTTGAAAGAACTGTAGTATTTGATTTAGGAAATAATTGTAAAAACCTTATACTATTTTATAAAGTTGATGATCATAATAGTAAAGGTTCGAATATATTATCTCTATGCTGCGATTAAGATCACGGTAGTAATTGTGATATTTTTGACAGTCCATAAGTGTCGTATGTATTGAACCAATCCTTAGCAGAATTGGACATTTGAATTCATATTAATAGAAAACTAAAACTGTTAAAGCACCAGTGTTACTGCAAAATTTAATTTTGTAAACCTGACTAGATTTTGCAGAATTACATAAATATTTACAGGACGGAACCAAAAGAACAATTACATTTTTCAACAGATATATCAGATTTCCGCGAACCGAACTCACATAAAAATAACCACATAACCAAGCAACTGAACGGCTCATTTGACAACAGTAATTAATAGGTCATTCTTGTACAGATTGTTAGCAATGCTTTGGCAACTAATCAGCTATTAAACACGATACCAACAGTCTTGCCAGGGTTCCGTGAGAGCTAAAAATAGTGCACATATATTTAGCTGCGAGGACAATAGTCTATTTCCACTATCGGTATGTCTAAAGTTAATCACTGAAATTGTCAAGATTTACGAGGTGTTAATGACCACCAGAGAATGATAGGGATTCTGTTAAACGGAAAGAATTAGCGATGCAATAAAAGAATATTATGAAAATCGCTAATATAATGACATTCGCATCCATAAAGACATTCGCGTTATTTTTCAAGAGAATGAAATGTTGGTTAGGTACGCATATGAAAAGTAATCCGATGATAACGATCTAATCATTTTAATACCTTGTGTAGCAGCGAAATTTATTTTTAACATACATAAAGCGTAGGTGTAAGTATTAATACCTTCACTTCTGGCAGCTACACCAACAACGTAAACCAATTATCTAGAATATAATTACCTTCTTCCTGGAATACCTAGGATGATTGACGGCGTCATTAGACTTGTTTATTTAGTCAAACTAGATCCTAAAGTGTATGTGGTACATTTCCGCTTGACCATGCTGTTTTTGATGTAACAGGGTCGCAAAGCTGAGGAACAGCGTGCCATGAGGCTGGCCTCCGAACTGGGCCAGTTCCGTCACGAAGCCGAGCGCCGCCTCCAGGAGAAGGAAGAAGAAATCGAATCCATCCGGTAAGTTCTTAATTTACAAAAATAAATCTGTGAACTAGAAAATGTTACTAAAGCTTTTATAGACACAAAACAATACAGTTTCTGTGAAATGAGAAAATTTTATGGCTCAATTTGGATCTGGATGTGTTGCATAAAAGATCGGGATACTGGTTTTCTCTTCTAGAAAAGATAACATACAGCCTCCAAAGAATATCTACGATATAAATCACTTAGTCACCTCTGCACTGCCACCGACGATCCCGTGGTAGAGGCAAAGTTTTGGGGCAACTAAATCTTATTCGCGGTCGTGCCATCGACCTGAAGAAGAATATTCACTTCAAAATGGTTTTCATGAGTTTTGATTTGAATGTTACATTCAATCTAATATAATCTACATCTGAGACACTTACCTTTAATAGGATTTGTTGTAATGTGTACACCGATGATATTCACGTATGACTGAGGCATCATCACACACCTCACTCGACAATAGCCAACTCGGAACTACAAGCTTACGATATCTTTCAACAATTACGCCCCACCACTTCCCCGCGCTGACTGATGGGTTTCATCACTGTCATCCAAATACGCAATCAACAAATCACAACCATGACACAATTATAATGTGGATCGACGCCAATCGAAATTTGATGGAGTGCATTTAAAACCAATAATTTACAGAAATTATCTCCTATCAAATTTTACTCCAATTTACGGTCTAAACCATCCAGAACTAATGCAATCTAAATATATGAAACGCACTTCCGACACCGTCCTTTCGAACTAAATGCAGTTATGCATTAAGTAAATATATTTCGAATAATTGGCACGAATTTCGTTTATATATAACCGCGCGTCTGATTGGTGCTTATTACCGGTGATCACATACGAGCTTTGGCAATAAGTACTACTGAAAATGTACAAAAGACGATGTTCATTTTCTAGCGCCCCCAATTACGCAACCTCGGCCCCGGACGGCGCACATCGAGGTGACCGCGTCTCAATCGCAGCGAATCTTTGCAGTTCTTATATCTTTCATCATGCCGCCGGTTAAAGTGCCTAACTACAATAAGTGGAACAGACCACCTACCTCAATATACGAAGATAATTATGGCTATGGGATCAATTTTTACCAGCCGATGATCGACTACATCAGTGCTAAAGACCAGGGTATTGCTACCCAGCCTCCGCACCTACCATGGAACAACGAACGAGGGTTGGACAAATACAGGTTTGATAAGCCGATACGAACCTACTCTGAAGAGGACGTGACGAGACTTTCGCATGAGGCCGCCGATCAAGCCAAGCGGGATCTCAACACTTTCAGTATTGCTAGACGATCCCCTTTCTCAGTGATCGCTACTGCCGATGCGGCAAATGTAGTAAAACATATTGGACCCGAAAGTTTAACTTCCAAAACAAGGAAGAAGAAAGAGGAAAGGGAAAAGTATAAGATCGAAAGGCAAAAAAAGCGAATGAACGAAATAAATAAGGAGCTGGATTTATACGAAAAGGAAAAGAATGTAGGTGCCGAACTTAGAGGTAAAGCCAAAATGTATAGAGGTAAGTCGGCTAAAGCAATCGCTCAGACACTTTTAGAGGAGAGTAGACGTAATGTTGCGGAAGATAGACCAACTAGAACGGAGTATCAAAGTAGAAGAATTGTTGCTGAAGACAGGCCTACAACTAGGTTTGAGTATCGTGGCAAAAGGAGCGTTATTGACAAAAACTTGTCCCAGATAACCCAGAACGTTTTATCAAAGGCAGTGGCAGCATCAAGCATTTCAGGTTCAGCGGCAAATCATATATCAGAAAAAATGACGGAAACTATACATAAGGCTATACGAGAAACGTCGCCATCTACGTGCGTTGTAAGGGTTAGGGAAATGCCGACCGAGGTCCTCCGCGTAGATGACTCATATTTGCAACCTTTGAACGAACTCAAAAAAACGATTAAACATTTTGACGAACTGAGTTCATACTTAATGATCGACTCGAGGTGATAAAGCTTTTAAATAAGTAGTGGTAGTGGCGTGATAATTTTAAAAGTGAATTCAGTGTTTGAATTGGTATTGTATTGTCAACAGCAAGCAGACCAGCATCGAGATCGAGCAGTTGAACGCTCGCGTGGTGGAGGCTGAGACCAAGCTGAAGTCCGAGGTCGCCCGCATCAAGAAGAAGCTGCAGATCCATATCACCGAGCTCGAGCTTTCTCTTGATGTCGCCAACAAGACCAACATCGATCTTCAGAAGGTCGTCAAGAAGCAGTCTCTGCAGGTACGCGTCCTTCAATATTTTAGTAATATATACCAGTCGAGGCTAAGTAATAAGAGTAACATGGGACAAGGACGAAAAGATAATGATGATGACTTAACGTTAACACGTAACACGTTAACGTGTCTAGGTAGGAAAGATAAAAATCCATAGAAAGTTCCGTACAAATACCTAGGCGCGATGTACATAAGCAGTTTAACTACGATTATTTGGTGAAACCATTTCTTTGCAATACTTTATTTGAGTTTAGAACCTCTACAATATTCTCATGGACTGTCATAAGTTACCGCCTGACCCAATTTCTATGTTTCCTTCAATTACATGATGTTGCATTTTCTTATTTCCAGCTCACTGAGATCCAGACCCACTACGATGAGGTCCAGAGGCAGCTCCAGGTGACGCTCGACCAATACGGCGTCGCCCAGCGCAGGATACAGTCCCTCACCGGCGAGGTCGAGGAGATCCGTGGCAACTACGAGCAGGTCAGTACACAAACCTTACAATAATCTTCATTTTAAACTTGAATATTATCTGCTCGAAATCGAAAAATGAACGTAACTATATATTCCGAAACATTGGAAACCAAAGTTTAAATCAAAACAAATGAATCACCCTAGACAGTTCTACGCATGTATGTTACGTTACTTTGGGACAGTTATTGCTGACGTCAAGCGATGAATAGCTGCACCTGCTGCTGTAGACTGCCGAGACTCTGCATGATGAAGTTTTGCAACATTGTAATCTTCTGTTACTGTGAATCATTATGTCATTAAAAATGAACAGATGCCAATATTGATTCATCTATTGGCACAATCCTCCCAACTTCGCAGACAGCCAATAGTTTCTTATAAAAACTTTGTGATTCACCCAGGCCCTTCGCGCCAAGCGCACTGTCGAGCAGTCGTATGAGGAGGCGGTGACCCGCATCAATGAGCTGACCGTGATCAACGTCAACCTGGCCAGCAGCAAGGCTAAGATTGAGCAGGAGCTTGGAGCCGTCGCCGCTGACTATGATGAGATCACTAAGGAGCTGCGCATCGCTGACGAGAGATTCCAGCGCGTCCAGGTTGGTTTTGATAAATTTGCTTGTGATCTCCAAGCATTAGCATTTAGAAAGGAAATTATGAAGCTACAATTTTAGCCCTAATAGCTGAGGGGCAATTCTCGTATTCGGTAATGGCAAATACGAAATGGCAATTCTTGGGCAAACATTCTTAAAAGAACTGTCGAATTCTAATACTAATCTCAATCTGCCAAAAATACCTAGTTTCATTATTTTTTTAAGTTTTTGACATAGTCACTAAAATGAGATTGCGTCTAGATTTAGAGAAAATTAATTCTGATGAGTTATGACTGAGGCTGCGAGTTTATTCGTAATCTTTTTATTTCTATGGATGTGATTTGATTATTTCAATTATAACAGTAACTTACCAACGTATCTCAACACATCACCAGGTTTAAATGTTTAAACATTCTAGTAAAATACCAAAAGCATAACTATAACTCAGATTTTTTAATTTTAGACCCACAAAATGAAATTATTAAAAAAATAATCAAAATAAAACATGCATTAAGACACCGCAACCCTACCAACTTACAATTTTAGGAAAAATTATTAAATTTCATGCTCTTTTTTTCAGACTGAACTGAAACACACCGTTGAGCACTTGCATGAAGAGCAGGAAAGGATCGTCAAGATCGAAGCTGTCAAGAAGTCTCTCGAGATCGAAGTCAAGGTACGTCTGTCACTATACATGTGTTTTTACTAACCTAAATAGTGACAATAGTATTAACTTTAACACAATAGGCAGGGTAAATACTAGGAAACATGAAGAGGGCAAGGATCAAATATCACATATATACTTGAAGCACAAAGTTTCAGAACATAATAATCTAATAACCACATTTTTCTTTGTAGAACATCTCTGTCCGCCTGGAAGAGGTCGAGGCCAACGCCATCGTCGGTGGAAAGCGCATCATCAGCAAACTTGAGGCCCGCATGAAGGACATGGAACTGGAAATGGATGAGGAGAAGAGGAGACACGCTGAGACTATCAAGATCCTCCGCAAGAAGGAGCGTACCCTCAAGGAGGTCATGATCCAGTGTGAGGAGGACCAGAAGAACATCGTCCTGCTCCAGGACTCGCTCGAGAAGACCTCCCAGAAGGTCAACATCTACAAGAGGCAGCTGACGGAACAGGTACGATTATTTCCGTAAATATGTTTTCCCTAAAGTAATGAATACTTCTCTTAGTTATGGCTCCCCTAAAAATTGACTGTCGCTGTTGGTCCAGAAAAGCAAATATTAATAACTGAATACTTTGAACGGCCTTACGATGCTGGCCTTGCAAGAATCTTGTACGATTCTTTTGGTTCCCCATTCCCAATATGTTATACTTAACACCGACGTGTCTATTAATATAATCGGCACATAAATAAAAACTAAATCTTACTTTTGCCAACAGGAGGGTATGTCCCAGCAGAACGTGACAAGGGTGCGACGATTCCAACGCGAGCTGGAAGCCGCCGAGGACCGCGCCGACTGCGCCGAGAGCAATCTGTCCCTGATCCGCGCCAAGCACCGCACCTTCGTTACCACCTCCACCGTGCCCGGCTCCCAGGTCTACCTGGTGCAGGAGTCCCGTGCCATGAGCTCAGAGCGTATGTGAGCGCCCCACCCAAAGCCCCACCACACCAGCATTTCTCTCCATCAGTCGATATCGGGGCGCAATTCCGGTCGGGTATAATAAGCCTAGTCGTTCGTTAAGTGATGTTCAAGCGGTAGAGGGCGCCAGCGGGCGCGGCGTGGTCCGTGCTCACCGGCGCCCTCTGCGCAGCTGGCGGCGAGTCGGGACGGGCGCTCGGCGCTACGGCTCGCCCTAACGTTGCCGTGTCTCCGCACTACTCCGGCCAAACGCCGACCGCTCGTCCCAACGGACGTTTTTAATGTAACGCTAATTCAACCAAATAAAGGAACCAAAAACTTTAAGCTTTTTTTTTCAATATTTTTCTAATATAAGGTCACCGGCGCTATAGAATACAATGTCGTTATGTACCGTAATTTAGGTACAGTAGTTTAAAATAAAAGAATTATTTTATATTATTATTTATTAATGGTGCAATGCATATTGTACGTTTGTAACTGTAACTTTTATTAATTAAAAATAAATGCTATTTATGTTAAACAAACAAAAAAAGCAATAAAACTTCAAAAGTAAAATGGGTTTTTATTTCGGCCAGTTCGATCACAAATCTAGTCCGAAACACGAAAAATTAAAAAAAAAACATACACTAGAACTAGTAGGCGCTGACAACATTTTCTTATCCTGGCAGCTGCAGCTGTGTATTGATTTATTGAATCCTCAACAGAGGCTACACAATTACATACAAGTTTACAAGAATCAGAACTAATATTAGTGTGCGCTTCCAATTATATGACACCACATCGTACACTTATAATCTAAATAGGTACAGTCACGAGCATAAATAGGTACACAAGACATACACTTACGCAAGATTCAAAAGCGATTTTCTCCTAAATTATTGATTTATATTTTATGGTGCTACGAACATAGTATGATGGAAACTATAATTTTATGAAAAAGTTTATTTCTCCAAGAAAGGTAATGACCCCAACGTAGTTTTTAGAACTTCCATGGTTGGTACCGTTGCGTTGCTGTCATGCTGTCCGTCAATCATTTCCGTTCTTGCAGTGGTTATCTGTTTTCAGGTCGATGGATTCAACGAGAGAATTCAGAATCCTACATACATAGGGCATATATATCATACAAACATACGAGTAAATAACATAACCCTAATTTCCAGTCGGGTAATAAGCATAGATGATTTATATTTTATTTATAACTCTGGAGTGCTGTGTGTGACAGCACCATGAATTGTTTTTGTTGTGATTTTTTGTGAATTGTGAAAAAATATCAATGGCTGTGTTTGTGGTTATGTATTTTGCGTTTATTTAAGCTTTTCTCACACATTAAGATACAAAGCCGGACTTAATGCCTTGGGCGTTCTTTACCAGTCAACCAGGTGTGGTGAAGAGATAAGATGGCAGGTGCTCTGTTTGAGAGGAGTAATAATATTCTAAACATATTTAAAAGATAACAAAATTAATTATATCAATAAAAAAGATGTACACAAGTACAATAATAGGTTATAAACTTATAATACACAAACACGCATACACATTTCTGAGTGACTTCGCCTTTCTTGGACTATGGATCTTCGCGTTACGATTCACCTCGGCTACAATAGCTACTCACATCTCGGACTACTCTTTTTGCCTGGTTTCCAACGGAGATCCAACTGTGGCATACCAAATGAATCATTTGAAGATACAATCATTAGATTTGAGTGAAATTAAATAAGTTGGAAGACTGGATTTTGAAATTGTCTTATGTCACTTCACCAAGTTTTATGAGGAACAAAAATATACTGGCTATGAAAAACTATTATTGCTTCATAGTACATATTGTTTTATTTTTATCTATTCTGGGCCGAGTGTGCGTGTACTGGTATCCGTCTCCTTTGTGTTTGTTCCTAGTATTTATAATATGGATATCACAAAATTTTTAAACAGATTAATATTTTGGATATAAGAATTTTTGAGATTATTGTCAACAGAAATAATGTCTCAATACAATTATGGGGGATGCGCTAAAGTAGCCCATGTAATTGATTTTTTTTTAATATTTCAGGTCAGTGACGGTTGTATGTTGATCAAAATATAATTTACGACCGTTACAAAAAACGCAAGAAAATTTAATGCTTTAAGCAAATATTCTATTAAGGTGCTTCTAAACGGGCAATATTTTACTGCAATACGTGACTGCAGCACAATGGCCGGTAACATTGTGAGCAATACCATCCACGCTATGCAATACTGCAGTAATACCAGTCATGTGTGGCTATATGACCGGGACTCATATAGCCACACATGCCTGGTATGGCTGGGTATGGGCAGTGCATTTTCGATAGGTTGCCGAACGATCGATAAGCGACCGAAAATACTGCTGAAAATACTCTCTATTGTTGTGGCATAGCGCATCTGTTTCTGCCGGAAAATAAAGTTTAGCGTGAGTGACGCCGCGATTAGTTGCTATATTCTTTGCTTTATTTATTCTGTGATAGTTGTTACGTTATTGTTTGTTTTTTGCTACGACAAGAGTGATTTCGTCACCCATTGTTGCCTGATTGTGTAGCCCAGTTAGTAGCAAGTCAAATCATGAGCATACTGATGCAGATAAAGTAGTTGTCGACATAGCTCACAGAATAAGTAAACTGAAGTGGCAATGGGCTGGCCATATTAACCGTAGAACCGATGGCCGTTGGGGTAGACGTGTTCTTGAGTGGAGACCGCAAATCGGTAAACGTAAGGTGGGACGACCTTAGGCTAGATGGAGCGACGATGGCAGTTGGATGAGAGTTGCCGAAAATCGAGTTGAATGGCGTGCAATAGGAGAGGCCTAAGTCCAGCAGTGGACTGCTATAGCTGATTATGATGATGACTGTTGCAGATACATTGCAACACATGGCCCAGCCATAGATTGCTCAACTGTAATAAAAAAAATTGGAATAGCCGAGCAATAGTTGTCAATAGTACAGCTACACATTGCCGTGAAAGTATACCCTTTTTAGAACCACCTTAGGGCAGTTATATAGTGCATAAGCAAAATAAGCCTAGATCTAATGTTTCCAAAGATGCCACAAACACCAACAACGGGTAAAACTTATCAAAGTAGAAAGCTTTAACCGTAATTTACATTTTCACTGATTGGAATGTAGACATTAATCACTGGATAAGGTGAATCAAGCTAGCGGAATGTTTGACCACGTTAATTACTCTCATAGGGCATTTCTCTCACTTTGTAGGAATATTTTTGATTATTTATGGTATTGCATGGAAATACGGGCATACTGATGCAGATAAAGTAGTTGTCGACGTAGCTCACAGCATAAACAAGCTGAAGTAGCAATGGGCCGGCCATATTAGCCGTGGAACCGATAACTGTTGGAGAAGACGTGTTCTTGAGAGGGGACTGCGAATCAGCAAACGTCAGGCTGGTGGAGCGGCGATCTTTGCATGCTGTCTGGTAACTGCTGGATGAGAGTTGCCGAGAATCGTGACCTATGTTTAGCAGTGGTCTACTGAAAGGCTAATGACGATTGTTTCCTTCGCCTTTATAGAATAGAATAGAAAACTTTTATTTCAGACAGTAGTCCATTTTACAGACACAGATGTACATACAATTAAAACTCAGCGTGGAGCTGCATACACCTCCGCAACATCGGGGAATCCCGCCGATCTGAAAACACACTGAGAATACTGATGGTGCAAAACACGCGTCAGAGCAGAGAGCAGTGATGATGGAATTATTTGCACAAAGTGAAGTGCCTGGCTGGGTACAAACCCACGACCTACAACTCGTAAGTCGGGCCCGTTACCACTAGGCCACCACTGCTCACTGATACCTATAGATAGCTGAAATTGTACACGCATCCCAGGTGCGTTGCGATTCAAGAGACAAAGTCCAAATATCTCTTGCGCAGACATAAGGTATTATGCCCGTAAAAATGCCGTTTGAACAGAAACACAGCAACGGTGTTTGTCGGTAGAAAAGGAATGGTTCTGGAAATGTGTAATATCAGCTGTCACTGTAGAGAAATGTGACATCCACCTACTCACACTGAGCCCACGTGGTGGATTATGGCCAACTCCCTCTCACAGAGAGGAGGCCGGTGTCCCAGCAGTGGGAATGTTATAGGCTGATTGTGCTTTTACTACTATGGGTAGAAAAATACAAAGCCGTTTTCAGACTCATATTGTCAGCTTCATCATCTTTCAGGTCGAGAATACTATCTCATAGTATAATCAGCCTATATTTTTCCCACTGTTGGGACATAGGCCTCGTCTCTGTGAGAGGGAGTGGGCCGTAATCCACCACGCAGGCCCAGTGTAGATAGCTAGATGTCATATATCTTCGGTTTTTTTGGTCTAGGACATGAAGGTTTCCTCACGTTTTCCTTCACAATTTTGTGAGTAGTGATGATGAAATAATTTACACAAAGTAAAGCGCCTGTCAGGGTTCAAACCTACGTAAGCTCGACACATTACAACTCGCAAGTCCGGCCGTTACCACTGGGCCAGAACTGCTTTATACTATCTCGTGCCGTGACAAAAATATTAGCCAGTGTGTAAGAAGTCTCCCTCAGGCATGATTTTTTTTTGTCTTATATCAATCTATACCTTCGATGAATAAATTTTAATGTGTGCACTACACACAACTAAGATTTAGTGAACTAAATAAATTAGCAAGTCCAACATCAGCCGTCAAGAAGAATTGTTCTTCTCGAATCGATACTTGTTTATATAATCGTTAAGACGTTTATACGTCTTTATTCGTCTAGGGACATTTTTTTATTTTTTTTATTTTTTTATTATTATATTGTAAAAATAGATATTAGCGTAGTGGGACGATAATTGTCAATGAGCTGTTTAAATTCTTTTTTATCCAAGAGCGAATAATAGACTTTTTGAGAAGATCTGGAATACAAAAACACTCAGTATTTCGAAAACCTGTATATCTGGGTTTTGTGAACGACACAAAGGCAACATCCACAGCGTAATATTTTCAGCCTTACGAAGTCAAGATAATTAAATGGTACAACTAAAAAATATTTATAATAATAGGACGGCTAACGTTTCACTAGATTCTGTGTGATTGTGTGTGTGTAGATTCTGTGCACTTAATATTTACAAAGTGGTAAAACAGGATGATCCACACTCTCCTAAACTATTATTTATCAGAATCTTCGCTGAGATATTTAAAAAACTTGCAGACGCATGGGCAACGCAAAACAATCTAATCGGCGATAAAACGCTATCAAATCTTTGTTCTGCAGACGATATCGTTATTTCTAACGCTTCTACGACATATGAACTGCAACAAGAACTGAGCACCGCAAGCATTAATGTTGAATGACGATGTATTGGTCAGAGACTCAAGTCATGGCTAATGCCGCTAAATATAGGGTCGAGGTCGATGGGCAGGAACTATATATACCGACGAATACCTGGGTCAGCTAGTTTCCTTCCACAACAGACAGCACAAGGAGATCGACCGTCAAGTCGAAAACGCTTGGAGAAACTACTGGTCCATGAAAGAGCTAATGAACGGCAACCTTTCTACCTCGCTAAAGCGCAAGCTCTGCGACGTGGTCATTGACTGAGCCTCAGAAATCCATACACAAAGTTTGCCAAAGAGGAGTAGAGCATTTTAAAAATTAAGCTCACCGACCAAATTCGCAATACCATGGTAAGCTGAAATACAGGTATGCTTATGTTGGCGATAAGTCTGTGAGGCTGAAATGGGACTGGGCGGGCCAGATGGGCCGGGATCGTGATCGATCGACCTGAAGACAGGCACTGTAACCACGTCACGCCTAAGAAACGCTTGTGTGACAAGACACAACCAACAATAAAATTAGAAAAGTATGGGGGAGAGCTTTGCTCAGCATTGGAACAACATCTGTTAATAAAAAAATATATATATCATAAAAGTTCAAGATTATGAAGTTAATTTTGAGTAAAAGGAAGCTATGGATAAATGACTATTTCACTAGATTTCGAAAAATGTGCTACGGTATCAAATATGCAATTTTTACACATTTTTGTATTGCCACCACGAGAGCTGTTAATTCAGCTGGGGGCCTTATTTCCTGAATTCCCAGCAGATCATTAGCAATTCCTCTAATTTTCGTAAAATTTCATTTCATATTTGGTGTAAAAATTGCCGCATGAATAAAATAAAAACCGTAATCTTATCGGTAAATCGAAAAAAATCGGAAAAAGAACAATCAAATAGTAATTAAGATTAAATAATTTAAAGAAGTCAAAAATACACCAATTCTAATAAAATTTCAGAAGTAACTATAGCTATTACACATTAGAAAAAATAAAAATATATATATAACTAGCTGACCCGGCAAACGTTGTTTTGCCATAAAAAATATTTCTAGCTGCCCGGCGCTACTTTGTTCGCGTGGTGTCCTACCCTCTACCCTACCCCTACCCTACTCCTACCCTACTCCTACCCTACTCCTACCCTACTCCTACCCTACTCCTACCCTACTCCTACACTACTCCTAACCTACTCCTAACCTACTCCTACCCTACTCCTACTTTTTCCATATTTTCACATTTCAAAACCAAAATCAGCTATATCGGCCCAGCCGTTCTCGAGTTTTAGCCACTCAAAGGAACAGGAATTGATTTTTATAGACAGATATTATTGTCCACGGATGATAATTAATTGAATGTCAAAAAAGATACTAATAGATATTCAAGTAGTATCTTTAAAGGTACTGTACGCATCATGCTTGAGGTAAACTATATTGTGCAAGTGATTCGTCAGTTAAGAAATCTTTTACAGAGGATTTGTCCACTAACATGTCATGCAGTTTCTTTTTAAATATTTTTATTTCTGGAATATTTCTTATGATACCCGGGATTTTATTAAATATACGTGGAGCCGCCCAAAATATACTTTCGTAGAAAAAATGTGTCTTGCTAGCGACTGTGTTTAACTTATCGCGATGCCGTATTCGGGTACAAAATTCAAACAGATTAATATTTAGTTTTACAAATACTGCGCTTTCAAATATATAAAGGCTTGGTAATGTCAATATTTTCATGCTCTTAATGGTTTATAGGAGTCAGTTTGTTGCAGATTTTGTTGCAGACACATAGCCCTGACACAGCGTTTTTGAGCAATAAATGCACGTTGTTTGTCTACACTATTGCCCCAAAATATTACACCGTACCTTAGAGATGAACTAACATAGGTGTGATATGCCGTAAAGAGGGCTGAGGTATTCGCAACTTTTCTCAATCTGTAGAGTGCATATGAGAACTTGCTTAGTGTTTTACATAGGTGGTCAATATGTGATTTCCACTTAAGGTTACTTACTGTCAATATGCAACCCTAGGAATTCGGTCACTTCAGTTTCTTCTACATTAATTTCGCTGGCATACACGTCATCCCAGTTCGTCCCAATTCAATATTCCCGTTGATCAGAATAATGAATTTCTGCACAATAAATGACATATTTATAAACAGAAACAAAAGTAAAACAAATGGTTTCCAACTTGTTCAAATTTTAAAAATCGTCATATTTTTTATTCATTGTTTTTAATACAATCAACAAAAAGAAATAAAAAGGTTTTACTTCTTCCTATATTTGTAATGAAATAAACTTTAATTTAGTTTTTGTTTTAAAAGGACTGCTCAAATATTTTAAAAGGTATCGCATTTTGTATTACCAACCCGCTTTTTTTGCAGCCCAGTGTATATTTTCTACAAGTAAGCTATTTACTTGTTTATTAATATAATCGTCAAAGCAAATTGCTAGTACCAGATAAACAGCTGAAATCCACTGCATGGTTGTAAGCCATTTGGCATCCTAGTACCTAAAACTGTGCTGGTGAAAACATATTCCATAAAAATTCTTGATTTTCAGAATACATAGGACCAATTTACACACTACGATATAATATTTTCCAATATGTAAAGAATTGCGCATATTTATGGTAATCGCGGTCAAAGCTGAAGTCGCGGGCAAAGCTACCTAGTTATTAATATTTGCATATTTTGTACATTCCCTCAAAAACAACACCCAGTTTAAAGGGTAGTTTTGGAAAATTTATCATCGCCGTCTTTTTTATTTACCTAGATATAAGTATTTGTGCCAAGTTTCTAGTTTCTAAATTTACCTAGATATATGTGATTGATGTGATTTTAAATAAAAACGGGTGTCTCGCTTTTTACCGCGATGGGGGTTGATTTTTGAAAAATAGTTTAATACGTTTCCATTATTTCACTTTATGATTCTGGTCAATTGAAGCAGCTGAGGGGCAATTCTCGTAATTTTAATAACGTCCACAGTATGATCTCAGTCTCAATCTGTCAAAAACAAATTTCCCTACATTTTGACAAGTTTTTTAAGATTTTTAACGTTTTAAATTACGAGAATTGGCCTTCAGTTCAATTATGACACGTTCGCAATGATCTGTTGATGTCGATGATAAATCAAGATTAAAAAAAAATCAGACACGTTCTCCCCAAAATATTTTGATTCCAAGAACACGTAATTATTATTTGTTTATAAAAAATATTAAACTGAGTTAAAAATTCATGGGACAGCGCTAAGATTCTTCCATGCAAACTTTAACACCAGTAAACCGCTATTGAGTGTAATTTTGATAAACTAATAATGTCAAACTTTTTTATCTATTTAGGTAGTGTCAAGTTTATAAGCCCAAGAAATAAAAAATAATCATATAAACGAATTCTCCCTTTCATCTCTTAAGAAAGGGTTGTTATACGCAAAATCCTTATTTAGTACTCATCTTCCGTTTTCGTTTTAAACTACAAAATTCAAGTTTCTAATACAAATATGTATATGGTTTGACCTGTGCGAGAGTCTTATTGGCATTGCGAAAATCTCCGGCCATCGCAGTTTTTTAATTGAAATGCGTTGAACTGCGGCCCGATGAGGCTGAAATGTGCGCTTAGAACAACCACGTAAACGTGTCGGTCCCGTCCCGCACGGTGTGAGTCGATGCGCGTCGCGGCAGCGAGTCACCAGACGCCGCCCGCCCAGTCGTCGGCCGCCCGCCCAGCAGCGCACGCGCAAATCCACGCCACAGCACTACAGGTCAGAACCAACTGCATTTTTAACTAAAATACACCCATTTATATAAAACCAACCAACTCAAACTGCGCCGAAGTATTCGTCGCCCCATGCGCGTTCATTCAACATAATTTTATTTTAGTACCGAAGTATATTCGTTGCATGTCGTCCGGGCTGAATGTGTAATTAACCAAAACGGCATTTTGTATAAGCATTGCAACACTTTTTAGATAAACACGCGTCGCACAAGAATAACTTGACGTTACAATTTACTGCTGATAAAGTGATTCGATAATGTTTGATAAATGAGAACAGTCAGTGGTTGATGGTACTCGGATTCCGCTGTACTATGTATTATTTTATTATTCCTCGTGTAGCTGTTCTGTATTGTTTTTTTTTTTATAGTTTCCGTACATAGATACGCGTGTATAATCATTTGGTCTTTACAGTGACTGATAAGTGATTAGGTTTTCTTTGATTGTTTTGAAAGTGAATGCTTAAACAAAAACTATAGAATATAATATATTTAACATTCAACACATGGTTTACTGGTCTTAAATAGAAATGGTTCCACATATTTAGCCTTACTTCGGCATGCAAAAAATACCCTAAACTAAAATCATAACATAATACTTATCAATAGTAAGATCATTTGATAAAAAAAAACACAATTATTACTACAGAGATCATTATACTGTATATTCGTGTTAATTAAATACCCTAGGTCTGTTAAGTTAATTACCTTGAGCCTTGCTTATAATTCAAGAACGCACGTATAATCTAGAACACATTTATTACAGAGCCATTTCTTAAGTTTCGTTTTGAAATAATTTAATGGCAGCTCCCTGATTTGTTTAGGTTATAGATTTTGAAAAACCACAATGCATCTGAAAAAGTGTGCTTCTGCATCTTGTGACAGCCAGTCGGGTTGGATCTCTTGAAAGGTTTTATTTTTTTCAATGCCTTTAGTACATAGCTCAGTGTGCTTTTTAAGAAATATTCGTAGTTGTATGAGCAGACTAGGTAGAATAAGTAGTTCTAATTAGTTAATTAGAGGTCTACAAGATTCAAACGGGCCAACTCCACACATTGCTCTGTTATAACTTAAACTGTTGCTCGTTGCCCATAACACCTGTATTAAAATCTAAACATTATTTTTGTCTTTATTTATGCTCTCTTGTTGAGCAAAAACCGGATGACATTTTTTTTTAATATATTTCTCGCAACCCTCTTTCGTATTTATTCATCTGACTAGAATTTGCCCAACTATAAACATTAAATTTCTCTTGCACATAGGCGTCTTAAAAATTAAGATACCCATCTGCCTAGCTATGTTGAGATTGGCTTCCAGTCTAACCAAATGCAGCTGACTACTAATATTTTAAATGAAGCGACCTCCACACCGTAGTTACTGGGTAAAACTCTTGGACTTGGACACGTTGTCAGACTTTCGAGCTTCTGACTACCCGTTAGTCGAAAGTCTGACAACCTGTCTTAGCAAGGGATAGAAAGCTAGTTTCATCGCTTTCTTTCCCTTAGTAAGACAGGAAAACTGGTTGACAGTTAACGGACGAGGTCGAGACATTGAATATTTATTTATTAGTTATAACAAGCCAACAGATACTTCACCAAAAACATTTACCGAGAGCTTAGTGTTATTGTATTACTACTGGAAAATGTGACAAGTTCGCGTCAATCATTACAGCACTTAAAAGTAATAAAAATAAAAGCAAAATTAAACGAATTAAATTCATAGCAATACAATCAAATGAATCAATTATTTTAGGGCTGACTTTTCAATCATCTAATAACTTTATTCAAGGAATAATTTTGAAATTTTGACGGTTATTTCATACAAAAACTGTCAAACGTCAATTTTATTTCTTTGAATAAAAGTTATCTGGCGATTGAAAAATCAGCCCTTAAAAGTTTTAAGTGTTAACCATGAAGCATGAAATGACTGATGGAATTCAAACAAGAATCTATTATCTTATCAGCAATTAGCAATATACGAGTTGTAGTAAAAGATTATTACGAAATTGAGCCAGGGTGTTGGAGAATGATAATGATATTTTTTTTTAAATAGCCATTAATGTGCAACTACTGGGCAAAGGCTCTATTCTCTTTCCACCTCCCTCTGTCCAGAGCTGTCAAGGACCAACCTTCATGAAGCTATTATAATAAATTTATGTATTTGCCCTCACAATGGTTTTGTAGCAATTAACCGTTTTGAACTATTATAATTCAAATGGTGAGAGCTGGTGCCTGATGTAGGTTTTAGAAAAAACCTGCTACAGGTCAACAGGTCCCACTTAGTGGCCTCATACAAATAAAAGACTGGTAGCATGTCTATATATGTAGTCTACTAAACAATGCAATAAGTAAAAATTAAAATAACATAACAAAAGCAGTCAAAGGGTGTGTGGACAATGGTGATACGACAGTGGCCCTCATTAAACGTCCTCATCAAACAGTTCAATGGCGCTGATTGCCCAAGGTAGTACAAACATATCCAATTTGCGGCTGGGGCTGGGTTGACTACTGGTAACGGATATGTTTATTTATGTAGGTATTTTAGAAGTCATCGCACATGGATCAGTTCATTGACAATTTTGAAGAGCATACCAACGTAGCCTACTTTTTTTCCAAAGGTATCAATGGGCTGTTGAAGGTTTTCTACTACTTTCAAATTATCCATTTTGTTCGTCTCTTCCTGCGGGATCGGTGCCGTGGCCCGTAACTATGGACCAAGGTCATCTTTGTTGCTTGTATAGGCTGTGGGTAATGGCGTCAATGTGAGTGGTTGCTATTGGTGTATCTGTAGGCACGCTACGCCGCTGTCTTACATACAGTATCGTTTTCCTGATGTCACCTCGGCAGTTTCACCTGGAGGAGGCCAGGTGAGACCCCAATCTTCTGGGGGGAGCAGGAGACGATCAGCGAAAGAGGTCCCGACTCGACGCTCGTACAGAGAGTGTGTGACTGTGTGAGGCTTGCGCGATCTTCATAGACATTGTAGGCTACTTTTTTCCCTAGTGGGATCATCAGGGCTATTGGTTAGTACTACAAACGATAACGGGTTTTCCATAACTATGAAATTATCAATTTTGTTCGTCGTCAATTTATTTAAACCATATTGGGGAGGCTTGGCCCTATATCCGCCCTCCCCCTTTATCCACCTTTACTCACAGCAATATAAATGTTAGGAATTTTCTGCAATTTCAATATTTAGTTTCGACTATATTCTGGCCCGTAAGCCCCATGCCGCAGCTGCAAGAGTATTTGGAACCGAGTGGTGGTGCCTATGATACTGCTTAGTCCGTACAAGGAGCTTTGTATAAAGTTTATAACTTATTATTATATACGTATTAGACCACTCTCAATTATAAATAAAACAGCAAACTAATTAAATCTATAAATATTTTGACACAGTTTTAATTTATATGCAAATATAATTAGACCCGGTACTACAGCCAAGTGTTGCAAATTCGTCTATGTACTAGCATGAATACATAGACATACTTACCTGTGATTAATTTATTTTTCGTTCTCATCGAAACAAGACAATTAAAAAATCTTGTATAGTTTGACTCAGCTATTTCAGTAGTAACTTTAAAAAAAAATCACTGTAATCAAATTAATTATTTTCATTGGAGCTAATAATCAAGCTTACAAAATAAAAATAGTTTCAACAGTAAATTGAATAATAAATACTGTTTTGAAAGAAGGTGCTTTGCAAGAAGCATAAATATTTGCCAAATAATTGGAATTAGGCACTATGCCTAATTAATAAATAATTTAACCCAGTGCGATTCTGTAACCATTTTTCACTTCACCTAATTTTTCACGGTGAGATTTTACAGAATCGATTGGCTGGACCTCATTACTAAACTTTTACATATTAAACATAACATAACATCACGCCGTTTCCCCGAAGGGTTAGGCAGAAGTTTACCTAAAGTATTGGACCCACATATCGCCACTTATGTTTAAAGTGCATGTCATAGGGGGCGAGCCTATGACCATAAACCGGACACAAATCCAGACTCAAGAGATTCCAGATGGACGAAACCAATAACACTTTGTCCGACCTGGAAATCGAACCCAGGACCTCATGCTCAGCAGAAGTGATTGCGATTACTAGACCGAACGAGGCAGTCTGGGTCAACATTTTGCACATGATTTTCTTATACATATAACGAAGGCGAGCACTAAGGAAAGGTTTTTGATAATTCATCCCCTCAACGGTTTAAATAGGGGATGAAAGTTTGTATGGAAGTTCGTCACTTTTGCCGATACTCTTGTTTCAGTACAGCTGCATTATAATGTGTTGTTTTGTTCACTGCTCCAGTTATTGAAGTATTAAAAGCTTTCTGATCACATTCAAGCGATATAATGCGATGCGAGCTGTCAAATGTCGTCACTAGAGTGCATTGTCGTGATTAATAGCCTGACACTTCGATAATATAACAATATTAGTGCTTTTAAGATGACACGTATCGTATCCGGCATTATGGACCTTTTCGACTGAAATGGTTTCTAAGGAGTACCTACTATGCCGCCGGGGCTGCGGGTTGTTCGAAAGAGATACCGGGGCCCCTGGCACAGGCAACTGAAGGAACACGGGTGGGTTTTAGTCAGTAAAAGTCTGATAGAGTACCTACTATATATGAGAAACATTATGGATATTTTTTTTTCATAAGTGTGAGAACCAACAGTAGTATATTAAAAATAAACGGAAATAACTGAGCATTTAACTGTATATCTAAATAACTGGTACATAAATCTCTTAATATTGATTTCGCAACTGATTTTAGCCTATTGAAGTATACTCGTATGTACAGTGCTGTGTAATAAATCAATATCAGTATATATTATGAGAAGCAGTGAAATTATAAAATAGGTACCTACTGATTGGAACGGTCGGAAACATAGTGACTACAAATACTTACTCAAAAGATACATACATAAACTCATTTCCACCACCCGTTTACATACTCCTTTTACTTCGTTTATCATACATCTAATCATACACGCACGTTAACATACTTACTCCTTTTACTTCGGTTATCATACATGTGATCATACACGCACGTTAACATACTCCTTTTACTTCGTTTATCATACATGTGATCATACACGCACGTTAACATACTTACTCCTTTTACTTCGGTTATCATACACGCACGTTTACATACTCCTTTTACTTCGTTTATCATACATGTGATCATACACGCACGTTAACATACTTACTCCTTTTACTTCGGTTATCATACATGTGATCATACACGCACGTTTACATACTCCTTTTACTTCGGTTATCATACATGTGATCATACACGCACGTTAACATACTTACTCCTTTTACTTCGGTTATCATACATGTGATCATACACGCACGTTAACATACTTACTCCTTTTACTTCGGTTATCATACATGTGATCATACACGCACGTTTACATACTCCTATTACTTCGTTTATCATACATGTGATCATACACGCACGTTAACATACTTACTCCTTTTACTTCGGTTATCATACATGTGATCATACACGCACGTTTACATACTCCTTTTACTTCGGTTATCATACACATGATCATACACGCACGTTAACATACTTACTCCTTTTATTTCGGTTATCATACATGTGATCATACACGCACGTTTACATACTCCTTTTACTTCGGTTATCATACATGTGATCATACACGCACGTTAACATACTTACTCCTTTTACTTCGGTTATCATACATGTGATCATACACGCACGTTTACATACTCCTTTTACTTCGTTTATCATACATGTGATCATACACGCACGTTAACATACTTACTCCTTTTACTTCGGTTATCATACATGTGATCATACACGCACGTTTACATACTCCTTTTACTTCGTTGATCATACATGTGATCATACACGCACGTTAACATACTTACTCCTTTTACTTCGGTTATCATACATGTGATCATACACGCACGTTAACATACTCCTTTTACTTCGTTTATCATACATCTGAGGGGCAATTCTCGTAATTTTAAGACTGTTCATAGTCTGATCTCAGTCTCAATCTGTCAAAAAATACTTCTAATTTCCCTAGATTTTGACAAGTTTTTGACATTCGTTTGTCGCTGAGATGAGACTGTGACTAGATTTTGAACGTTTTTAATTACAAGAATTGGCCTTCTGGTCATACACGCACGCCGTCGACGACCTTTTTGAAGAATATCACCAGTAAGGGACAGTGCTGTGTAACAAATCAATATCAGTAATATTATGGGTGGTACTGAAATTTTAAAGTACCTACTGATTGGAACATAATTGGACATATAGTAACTACCAATACTTACACAAAAAATAAAGATTAGAAAATAATCTTTTATCTGTCAATGATGTAGAAGTAAATCGAATTGAAGTATTTTTTGTCATAACAAGTTAGTTTACTTTAAGGGGTTTATTTATTAAGGACCAAGGAGTATCGTATTACCCAGGAACTGGGTTGTGGAGGTCACATAGGCAGTCGCTTCATATAGAATACTGGTATTCAGTTGCATTCGGTTAGACTGGAAGCTGACCTTAACACTGTTGGGAAAAAGCTAGGTATGCAGAAGATGATGACTTTAAGGAGTTCATTTATAAACGTTGCTTAAATTTAAGAGACGTTTTAACGTCAATCATTACTTAACTCCTAAATGCACCGCACGATCTCGGGCGAGGCGGCAGGCCTCCTTGCCGGACTGCCGCCATGTGATCTGGAAGCGATTTCCTCGCGCGCCTATATGATTGGCGCGCGGAGGCACTACGCCGGGGGGAAACTCCGCATCCGCGGGAAATCGCGGCGGAGCGGACGGACCTCCGGCGCGATCTCATGGTGGCATGGAAGGCGCGACTTTCGCAACCCAGCGCAGGGCACGCCACGATAGTGGCGGTAAGACCCCTCCTTGAGGAGTGGCTAGAGAGGCGTCACGGCGTTCTCACCTACCGCCTGACGCAGGTCCTTTCCGGACACGGATGTTTCGGGAGGTTCCTCAACATCATTAGGCGGGAGGAGACGCCCGGGTGTCATAACTGCGAGGATCGCCCAGAGGACACGGTGGAGCATACGGTGGAGGTCTGCCCCGCCTGGGCGGAGCACCGCCGTGTCCTCGTAGAGGCGATCGGCAGCGGCGGCGACCCCTCGCGTCCGGCCCTGGTTCAAGCCATGGTCAGGGGCGAGAGGGAGTGGGAGGCAGTCACCTCCTTCTGCGAAGCAGTCATGCTAGCGAAGGAGGTGGCGGGATGGGTGAAGGAGAGAACCTCATGCCTCAGCCGCCGCGGGAGACGCTCCGGGCGTCGGGGGCCGCGTGACGACTCCCGGCCACCGTAGGCGCGGGCCTGCGGGCGGAGAGTAATGGGTAGCTCACCGTCCGATCAGGACCAGGCCCGTGCCGGACGACGCGTATATGTGTTCCACGCGCACCTCAAAGAGATGTCAGCATAAAGGAAGGGGCCCGATAGGGCAGAAGCCTGCCGGGGTAGCGGGATCGTCTGAAAGGGTTACCGCTACCCTGGAACATAAAGGGCTGAGGAAGGAACGGGTGGGTTTTAATCAGTAAGAGTCTGACACTCCTTTCCGCTCCACCCAGAGAGGAATCATTTGATGATTTCCAATCCGCAAAAAAAAAACTCCTAAGTGATAGGAGTAACAATAATAACAACACGTAATGATAACAGTCTCAAGACTTTAGAAAATTATTAAGCTTACAAAAATCACACAGATCATAGTGCTAAAGAACTTTGAACTATTTTTGTTCAATGTAGTTCAAAATAGTTCGTTGCGTTTACTCTAAATACCGACTAGCTAGAAGATAGACAAAAACATATGTGCATTATTTATAACCAGGTAGTCTGATTGATTCTATTTAGGAATGGATCGTGAACTCAACTTTCTTGCCAGTAGACGAACTATGACAACGCCAGCGGGTTTTTATATAAATAAACGTACTCGTGGTTGCAACACTATGGCACAGTAATAGGTGCATATGGTTTCAGCGTTACTAACTTGTATTTAAATTCTTCTTATCATTGAAACAATGTTAGATTATACTTTTGGGTCATTACTACAGGTTTCACTGGGCTAAGTATATTTTTGAGATGGTACTTCAGGGTGGAAACTGGCACTTAAACGATCGATCGATCGATACGAACGAGACGGGCTTACTGTAACGTTAACGTTACGGACGAGCCGTTGGTCACAGACTCTAGTGCTGAGAGAGCTAGCTTGTTTCTTCGACTCCGTCAGGATAGACACAACTTCTGTTCCAGTTAAAAACCAGCGTCAGGCACTAGTTTTCTGGCATATTTGCTGAACTGGGCCTATTTGGCGCAGTTGTGAGGCATACATTTCTGCTAATTTCTTACAATGCACTTTGCACTTGATTATTTGAATATATTTTCAGAATATGTTGTGTGGTTTTAGTCTGTGCAAATTAAATGTATTTTCTTCCTTTATTCTTCTTGAAAGTAGATAGGTATTTGATCGCAATTCATTAGTCAAATCTGCCTTATTATCGTGGGAATTTCTTTATTTAATCGTTATTTTGTGCATTTTTGTGTTACGTGATACCTAATAGTCTTGGTCGTTTTTGTGTTATGGAATATGCTCATCCATTTCTCAGTTACAAACATTTTTGACATTAATTTGCCATCCCCTGCTTTCTTATCATAATTTATCTAAGGAAACTAGCCATATTTTAACGTAACACAAGTCTAATTAATTACTCAACACCGTCAATTTTAAGGTTAATAAACAATATACGATCGCCGGTTCCTCTCACTATTAGTTTCGTACATTGTTACGTTAAAAAATTGCCTCCGATCTGTGTCAAGTTCGTGTACATTAATCTGTTATTATATTACAGCAGTACATACCTACTGGTTCCTGTTTTTTGCAACGAACCGTAGAATTTACGAGTCGTATCTTTCGTTGGATCTTGAACGTGTTACTGTTCTTACTCAATTCCGACGATATGAATTATTTATACTGGTTAGTTTACTCAATTGTTGTGGTATGTTATGTTCATTATGTAGCTTGTGGTGAAAGATGCTTCATAAACAGCTGTATACAATTAATATATTTGTTCTTACAGATTAGGTAGGCAGCACGTTTAAGCCAATCTCAATAACTAGTCAAAACAATTTCAGTAATCGTAACTCCCAGTTTTTGTAGCTGCGCTCGATTTGGCGTCTAGGAAAATGCACTAGATAGGTACGGAAATACCAAAATGTAGTACAAATATCACCGTTCTAATTGGTAACCCTTTATTGTAAGATTTCCGTGTTATTATAAACCTGGACTTATCAACCATCAAAGTCAGCATTCTCCTGCCCATAGCCATATGGGGTCGGTGCAACATGTCTTTCCTTCCATACTTCTCTATGAACTAAACAACTAGACTACTCCTGGACTCAACAACTAAACAGATCTTTATGATAGAAGAATGCAAGTCAGAAAGAAAGGACAGCAGCTAGTAACTAAATATAATTTAGTTCGGGCTTCTAGTGTACACATTATTGTTAATATAATATTGTTGGAGCGATTGACCGACCGACTGAACCCTGTTGCCAAGACATGTTTGTTTACTAACTGGGACACACATTTTGGCATGTATTATGATCCAAATATAAACTGGGGAAAATAAAAGCATAGATTTGTTCGGTGAAGGAAAACGTCATGAGGAAACCGGTATAGTCCTAGAACTATACATTCGAAGACATGCGACAGTCTACCAACCCGCACTGGGTCCGCGTGGTGGATTATGGCTCACTCCCTCTTACCGAGAGGAGGCCTGTTTCCCAGCAGTGGGAACATTATAGGTTGATTATGATAGTTTAGTTCTGGGAAAAAATCATATTCAGTTCTTTTTGCCGTTAGGTATTTAGTGTTTGTACGGTCAAATTGTATGTGTTTACAATAACATGCCAGTCCACTGAGTAACACAGTAATCTGTAAACAACACATTTCCACCATGAAAACAAATAATAACTGTATCTATTATTATGCCATTAGAACTAAAAATGATTAATAGTCCATGAATGTTTAAATTCAAATTAAACTCATTCCTATTAACGAAGTGCTACTATAGTATAGAAGAGTTTTTTAGTGACAAAAATAATGCCACAGTGTAACTTGTTTATTTGTTTAAGTTTAAGTCTAATTCTTGACATGTTATTGTTTGATTTGAATGTTTGTTTTATTTTCTGACTAGGCTAATTGTGTTTTTGTTTTTAATTCTAATTATGTTGTTGATATATATTTTATTTTATTTTTGACATTTTATCTATATTATTGATTAGAACTTTTATTGATTATTATTATTGTGCTAATCTGTATTCGACACAAATGTATTTTGTTAAGAATAAATGACTATGACTATGACTATAAGAATTTAAAATATCCACGCCAGATTTTCCAGAAGTAGTATATGTATGTATAGAGACGACGATATAACAATACTAATAGGGTAGGTGCCTGGGTTAAAAAAATAATAATTATATTTAGTCCGATTAATATAGTCCGATTATTATAGTCAGTTAGATTATCGAAAAATAATGGACACGTATTTTTTCTTTTGTCAAACAAAAAATGACAAAGATTTGGAAGTGGTCGTGACGTCACTTGCTTGCAAAAGTGTCGCAAGCAAGCGACGTCACGCGGAACTTTAACGGGCAATATCTACATCATTTTTTATATACTTAATTGACAAAAGAAAAAATACGGGTTCAATATTTTTTGATAATCTAACTGACGGACTAATTAGAATTTTTTAGGAAAATTGCCTATTTATTATTCCTAGATATATGTAATAACGTTCCCAGCTTATAAAATTCAATCAAATATCTCTAACTGATTAGTCACTATAATAGGTAGTTGGTTGATTGCCAATATTTTAATTTACCATCATATTGTTGTCTCCACATTCTTAAAAGTCACCCACATTTTAAATTAAATAAATATTCCACAACTATCACACAACGCCATCTAGTCCCAAGCTAAGCAGAGCTTGTGTTATGGGTACTAGACAACTGATAAACATACTTATATATTTCTACTACTACTACTTACTACTTTCTGCTGCTACTATTGAGAACTGTCTAGGTAATAGAAAATCTCAATATCTAACTCCACTTAATAAAGCCTGAGCGTAGATCTGATGTGTTAATTTAAACACTCTGAAACTCCACCGATAGACAAGATAAGCGTTATCATGAATAGTATCTAGTAGAAAACGGTCCGTTTGATTGGCAAACAAAACACGCGGGTAAAGCTTCAATTGCACCTGCAGGGAAAGTCTCACTTTACCTCGCGTCATCCAAGCCTTTGATGTAGTGCCGCTAGGATTCATTAATTGCTACACGATCACATAGTACATTCTCAGAACACAGTATTGCAAACATTCTGTGTATGTCTTCACCTACTCATCATGGTCAGAGCCGTTCTTATTTCCTCATAGGAATCAGACTAAGCCGGATTACACACTACAACGCGCCACGCGACACGGAGTACAATTCCCCGCGCGGTAACGTGTTTTTTTTAATTAGCGAGTGAAAAATCACGCGCGAGGGCGCGTTTTCTGCTCCCCGTCGCGTGGCGCGTTGTAGTGTGTGATTCGCCTAAATATACCGTTTGCTAGCCTGTGTCCCAGCAGTCGGAACATATATATATAGGCTGATTATGCTATGTATGCTGATACCGTAGTAAAAATATTAGACAAACAGTAAGGTGGTAACGGGACCATTAGCCCAGGCGAACTGAAAACTGAAGGCATAACTTAGATCTACGGAAAACACAAAACCATATTATGAATATAACATATTCGACTAATTTCGGCAACTGGTTTAAAATTGAGAAAATAAGTGTGAACGAACGACCAACAAACAAAATGTAATAAATATTTTTGTACACAAAATATTTATTACATTCTCTCTCTCTCTTATAAAATCTTTGGAAATGGAAGCTAGATCAATAATTATAGTTATTTTTCAGACATTGTACGCTTTTATAATTTCTAACGTGAAGATATGGTCGTGGACGTCTACGGCATCACAATAACACAGCGAAGTAATATGTATAGATGTATATGAAGATGCTTTTAAACAGTCCACGATAACGTAATAACGTGCACGTATTTCCATTCATTTTATGGATGTTGACGTCCACTATAATATCGTTACGTTAGAAATTATAAAAGTGTGTATAAAGTAATAACCTCACACCTGTATTCCGCGAAGGGTGAGGCAGTGTAGCTATAGTACACCCACAATCCGTCAATTATGCACAAGTCCCATGTAATAGGGACGAGACTATTGCCAAAAATGCGAAAGCAAAAGCTACATACAGTACACCCACATCAATGAACCCACGCGTCTAGTGTTTTTCCACATTCTTTAAAAAACATCTCCAGTCTACATTATCCTCATTGTTCAAAACAAATAGATTCGCGATAGGGATTATGACTATATATCTATGTTTACTTACTTACTCATTAAACTGTAAAGAACCCATGATGTGTGTTCATTGAATATAGTTGTAGAGAGTCCCACAATACAAGCAAGATAGTGCTAAATATTATTTTTTAGAATTTTTGGCTTTTTGTTTGTCCGTCGGTTTGTCTGTAATTCTGCCTACATGTTTTCAGAACTAATACGTAGCCTATAACGAGCCCACTGCTGGGACACAGGCCTCCTCTCTGTGAAAGGAAGTGGGCCATAATTCACCACACGGGCCTAGTTCGGGTTGGTGGATGTCACATGTCTTCGAATTTTTGGTGCTAGGGACTGCCGATTTTCAGAGCTACTTTAATTTTTTTAATTAAAGGAAGCTTAGCTTGGTGATAACTTATATTGCATAACATTAAAGTTTATTTAATGCCGGAAAACGAAAGATTTACACTGGGATAGGAAAAAAACCGTACTTTTAACCGTAAGTATATTAAATGGCTAATTAGATTATGGTATACCCGTAACGCAACTAGCTAAACAAAATAAAAAAATCCCCATAAAATCAAAACAGAATAAGACCAGCTTCAGAAGCAATCAACTTCGAAGTGCATAACTTTTAGCGAATTCGTGAAGAAAAATCATGATTTTTGTTATATTATTATTACTGACAACCCGGGTGCGCACGTACGGTTCGAAAACTGGTCTAAAAAATACCTTTCTCGGCTGACTGCATTGTACGAGTACAAATTTTACATGTAGCAGCTCCCAGCACGTCAGCAACAACATTGACACACCAGGAAATTATCCGATGCCGCTGCTGTAGGTAGAATCTTGTCAAAAATAAATCGAGAGTCACGCTGCGGACGATGCCTGACCTGATGACTTGTCTACTGAGCCGTAACTCTGGCCAGCCCAGTACAATTCGTCTGTATTCAACTCTAATTCCCTGATGAGCAACGGGAACAACAAACACTTCTTTATAGCTTCCGATCACTGTTTTCCGACAACAACACAGACGAAATCACGGCCACAGCTAGTCTAGGAATAAAATTACAAACCTTTAACAATTTTGAACTCTATCACAGTTAAATAAGATTGAGATTTACAAAATGGGGCAAACAAAATAGTTCACGTTGACAGTGTTTTATTACAGAAATCTTTGCTTTTAATTACGTCGAGTAAAGCGGCTAATAACAGGAATAGTTTTAGCTGAGTCTAGTAAACGAAAGTACGCAATATATTTAGGATAATGCATGCGTAAGAGCATAGAAGTTATCTACGTATGAAGACAGAATGAGTTATAATGTTTACATTTTGAAATGTAAAATGTCCATGCGGTGCATTCTCGTGTAGCTGTAAACTTGTTCTTGTTGATCAATAGTTGCGTTTACATAAATTCGTTTGTTTTTCCTACTGCGTTTTTAATTTTGTATGTAAATACAAATTCATACGCTGTTTGTGTCATATCTCGAAACTCGCGTTCTTGCGCTGTGGTCTGCGTTGACATTTGTGATTGGAAACTTGTAGATATGAGTGGATTAGGTACCTAATGCTGTGGGCGTAAGCTATTCCATATACACTGATGACTATCGTTTATTTATGGGGATTGAATTTTCAAGCTAAGAACTTATCTTTAACAAACTGTTATCACCAAACTTTTACCCAGACGTAGTAATTATTAGAGCTGTTAATTTTCAATCGTAAGGCCATGTTTAGAAAACCTTGCATCTTACATGATTGCTGTCCCTTACAAAACGTCAACACCTATTCGACGCAAATGTATGAGACAGCTGATTATTTTTTTCCCGATTACGATGTTGGTCCCATGGAGAAAGTTGTTCAGTTTCATGGTCTGTACCACACCCTTACATACTTATGTATAATCACGCATTTCTGATACACTCTGTAGACACGGAATATTTCGCGAACGTCCGCGTAAAACTAAATGAGCAACAGAAGCATCGTTACCAAAATACTCGGTCAAGGTGGAGCCCGATTACCTACCGTACCGCTTTTTTATAGATTTAGGAATCATATATACAAACTCCTTTTGTTCGGTTGTAATCAACCTTTTTGGAGGAAAAAAAATGGGTTCCACTCCGGGAGTGCCGGCAGAAGTGAAAACTTGAATATTAACGTTGTGCATTTTTGATATTTTGGAATGCGGTCTACTCTCCCTCCATCTAACGAATTTTCTATCAGGTCACGTGTCCTGACGCGAGCTCCGTCTTACGAATTTTCGATCAGGTCACATGTCCTGACGCGAGCTCCGTCTTACGAATTTTCGATCAGGTCACGTGTCCTGACGCAAGTTTAACATTTTTTACCCATCACAAAAAAAAAATCGGGGTTTTTTGTTGGCTCACAAGTTTGAACTCAGGAAAAAAGCACTAGACACAATAGAACGCTCCAAGTAATCGTTTGTTCTAAGCGGGCGGTGTCTTGTTTAATTTTATTGATTGAAAGGTCTTCAGCATCATCTGCCTAACCTTTCCAGCCAGGTTTTCTTTGGCTTCCAGATTATACTGGAAGCCAAAGAAAACCTGGCTGGAAAGCAGGCTGGATGCAGCTGAATACCAGTATTTTACATGGATCGACTGCCTATCTAACCTCCACAATAACAGGGTAATACGATACCTTACCGTTGGTAAGACTGGTTGTCATACTTTTGGGCTTCTGACGACCCGTAACGACTGTCAAAAATGTACGAAAGACAGCCGAGACCAACGGCTTTTAACACAGCCACGGTCCCTCGTGGCCAAGTTCTAGTAGTAGTCCGAAAGGTCTAGTTGGCAATGTTTCACGTCTTTCAGAAAAGAAACAACAGTTACATCATAATAGTCCACTATTACATAAATACAATATTTGTAATGTTGCTGTCACAACAAAGTGTGTGTGAATCATAATATTCAAATTTTTTACGCCCCCACCAACCTACACTCATCTGGAATCAATGCAAATATTTCGTACACATGCACGCTGCACACTTGCACACACAAACACTACATTCTCTTTGAATATGTTAACACACAAATTGAAATGCCTGAACTCATGGACCAGATACTTCCAATATTTGTTTCATGCAAACTTTGCTTCCAGGAAAATAGTAATAGCAAATGATTTTGAAACGGATTTTGAATAAATGAAAAAAATAAAAAATAAATTATCCCATATTTTGCTTTTCCTGGAAGCCTTTGTGCATAGCACCGTTAATTTATCGGTAGACAAAGAACTTCAGTATTTAATTACGGCTTAATTAATAAAAAATGGTTTTGTTATTAATTGTATTAATTGCTACTTGTATAGTTCATCAACCCACCTATCCCCACCCATCAAAGTCGTGTAGTAATTGTACTACACGACTAACTAATTAACTATACAAATTAAGGGGCTTATTTATAAACGTTGCTTTTTTGTTGCGTCAAAAATGTACCGTTAACCATTCGCTAATCATTACTTAACTTTAAGCAACTTTTATAAATATAACCCTAAGTCATTAATAAAACAGTTCAGATAATTATATCCCTGAAGTTTTCATAAAATAATTAATTTTCTTCAATTTACGTGCGTATTGATATCAACCACGGATATCGATTTCAATAATTCAACATGAAATCTAACTTTTATTTCTATTTAATTATTTTCATTTATGTACTCCCTATGTAATCGATGGTCATACCTACATATCATATTGTTCTTTAAAGTACATACAATATGTTTTAAAAGATCGGACAAAATATTAGCCAAATTTATTACGTTGTGGTGTCTTAGCATCTAAGAGGAGAAGAACACAATAATTTGTTAAAAGGATTTATGTTATAAAAGAGAGTCTTACAAATCTGTAAGTTTGAAAACAAAACCAATTTTGAAGTCTCAAACGACAATTGCTCAATCACTGAACTCTGATTTTTCAATCATCTGATAACTTTATTTGAGGAATAATTTTGAAATGTTGACAGTTATTTTACACAAAAACTGTCAAACGTCAATCTTATTCCTCGAATAAAAGTTATCTGGCGATGGAAAAATCAGCCCTCAATCTAATAAATTATTTCTTCAGTTAAAATAGAATTTATTGTACGAGTACCTACTCTAAAAATGTTTCCTATCTTTCGCCAAGTCAACGATCAAGACATGATTTATTTCTAACACTTCTTATTGCGTACAATATCCTCTCTTCTCGGTATTCAGTCTATTTTTCTCACATTGAACGACGAGAAAATCTTATGTGCAAGTCTCAAGTTCCAATCAAGACACGTACCATCGTAGGCGGGTATCGTAGTAACCATTTGGTTATCTATATGTAACCGGGCTACCGTTGTGGAAAGGCACATTTTTGAACGTACATAATATTATGGCCTTCCTTCTTTTGAATAAGCCGCTGTTTGTACCAAAAGTGAATTTAAAATGTTTGGATTACTTTAAACACTATGTGGGTTTAAAACCTGGTAAGCATAACTAAGCCAATCATCACAGAACCTAAACATGTTTTTCTCCATTTTTAATTCCTTTATTATTGGAACTCACGCCAAGCTAGCCGATTGACACACCACTAGCATCCTATCGTTATTTGATATTAGTTGGGTATCATCATCCAATATGCCGCTACCGTGGCCCCAATCAAGTTCATCTTCAGAATTGTCTCCTACTTCCCAAGCATCTACGGCCTGAGTATCAGCAACTTTACTAGTGTGAGATTCAGCAGATTTCGGTTTAGTTGTTTGCCTTTCATCATATTAAGGATAGTAAATACGTCGTTTTTACCACACCCATCAAATTCCATAATAATCAAGAACCTGTGAAGAACAAGAATATGAGTTCCTCATAAGTAAACCACCATAACATGTATTCCAAATTCATTATCACATAGAACTAAACACTCATACCAATTCACAACCCCAACATTCAAACAATTCACATCACTTTAATACACTAATACCATATCGAACCAAAAATAGTCCCCTACAACGAACAATTAGAAATAGGGACCTTCCCTAACGGATATAGAGACAAACTGGGATATATAAAAATAATTTGTCAGGATATCCCATCGCATCGAAATGTAGCTGTGGGCTATTTTGGGCTGCAGTCAAGAACTGTACCCTCGCGACGGCCGCACGTAGTGATCAAATTATGTTGACAAGCTCTGTCTGTGTGTGTTTGTCTTTGTATGTGTGCGTTGCGAATTGTTTTATAGTGTGCGTGATTTTTATCGGTTTTCAAGCTTTATTGAAATACTAGCAACCCGTCCCTACTTCGCACAGATTTTACGACTTGACCAAACATTAAGATTTATTTATTATGTCTAAGTTAGATATGAATGTATTAAACACATTAACCTTCTGGAATAATTTATCTAAGGGCCGATTTTTTATCCGTAGTTAGCTCAATCAATAGTTAAAAATAGTAACTAATGGTTAAATATTGGCAAAATGTGTTTTTGTACAATTGTTATTTTATGTAATAGTTATTTTGTTAACTAATAGTTAATTATTTGACCATTAGCAATGATATTATATCATTGATAAACTAAAAATTGATCAAAAAAACACATTTTGCAAAATTTTAACCATTAGTTAATATTTTTAACAATTGATTGAGTTTAACTACGGATCAAAAAATAGGCCCTAAATGATGTTGAAAACCGCATCAAAATTTGTTGCGTTGTTTAGAAGAAGAACGCGGTCTCACAGACAGACACGGAAAACGAATTCAATTTATAATATGTAACGAAACTGATTGTGTTTGGTTTTTAGTATTTGTCTAGGAAATCGTAGCTACCGATTACAAGTACTGTATGTTCGAGAAGTGTCATTACCTCAAAAGAGGTCGTAAACCTTCTTCTAATAATTAATCAAGCCTAATAATTATTTACGTACGTTAATTATTTCTGTCTTAGTTGCAACGACGGCACGGTTGGCGCAGTGGTTAAGCGATTGACTGCTGCGCTGCGTGTCGTGGGTTCGATTCCCGCACGGAACAAATATTTGTATGGCCTACAAGTAGTTGTTCCGGGTCTGGCTGTTTGTGAATGTGAGTTTAAATGTTTGTAAACGCACCCACGACACAGGAGAAATTAATAGTGGTAAAGGTTAAAAAAAAAACTTCTGAGTATTTAATATTTGTCTACTGTCTCTTGTTTATTACAGCACAACATATTTAAATTATACATTTATATATAACTAACTTTTTATACTAACAACTAACTACCTACATATATATTATACACAAAAACAAAACAAAATACAAGAACACAAAAAATCCAAGGACAAAATAGGCTATATGTAGATACTATGTAAAAAAGATCCTATAACAATGATGAGTACATAATGGATTGATGAAAAAACAAGCAGAAAGACCATTAATGTTTAAAATGAGTATGTGAAGGGTCTCACTCTTTCCCACAACAAATTACTGAGACTCGTCTCAATCTATCAATAAAAACATAACCCGGTCTTCGCTGTCACGCAGTCGGGTAAAAAAGAGAACAAAATGTATAGACTATTATCGTAGCCTGTCTTAAAACCGATACCTGTAGAGGTGTTGTCTCGATACCAGCGACGTGGCAGTAGACCAGCACTACTAATTACTTTTTATCAAATCTTAGCCCACTGTATCTAACCAAAACGTGTTTCCAATTAGTGCTGTGGCTTTCGTACTAATTGTAACAGCGTTTATCCTGTTTCTGTATCTGCATAAGCGTGATCTTATGTACCTATGTAAGGCCTCAAGAACTGGGAACATAGCTTCAAAGCGATTAAAGCGAAATAACGATAGCATTTTATATCTCTTGTAGGATTCCGTTTCCAAAGGATTCCAACGTGACCCTAATCGCTAAGCTAGGCACCGATTATCCGTCTGTGCGTTCGTATCTGTCACAGGGTCATATCTTTTGAACCGTACTTAATTGTTTTATTATTTTTGTTTGTTTGTTTGTCGATGTTGCTTGTTCCTTCATAATACGCCAAAAACGAAGGTCAGAATAGTAATTTTCTTGTAGCTCTAGTGTGACACTGTATGTGCTCAAATCATAGGATTTGTAACGGTTATCATATTATCATGATCCGTGACAACGTAGAACGTTTCAAAGAATTCTCATAATGGGGGTTTTCCTGTAATTATTTACCTAGTACCTCAGTGTTTATATAGGCCACTAGGTACTGGAGCTTCAGCTCGAAATCATTTCACCGCTTACGATAGTGCCCACTATCTTTAGAACGATATATTTTTGGAATAATTTACTGGCATCCACACTACAATATAAAAAAGTAAAAACTATTATTATGACGGCCGTAGGACCAGCAAATATTGTGACTCAGTAGACATTTAGCGATAAACTTTTAGTAGTACCTAGTCTATGTTTACTATATCTTATAGTTTATGGGTTAAAGTTATTTATTTGTCTTTCATTACATCATTAATTTATGGGACTGCTATAATGAATTTGCAAAACGGAACACATGAATATTGTGTAAGAGAAACACCGCAAAATTAATAAAACATGCATGACATTAAAATCAAAGAGGGATTTTCGAAAATCACCTTTATTTTCCTTTTTTAGACTGAAATCATTTAAATATTCGACAACCAAATCTCAACGAGAACAGAGGGGCAATTCTTGTAATATTAAGAACGTTCACAGTCTGATCTCAGTCTCAATCTGTCAAAAATACCTCCAATTACCTATATTTTTGACATTAATTGTCGCTGAGATGAGATTGCGACTATATTTTGAACGTTTTTAATTACGGGAATTGGCCTTCAGATAACACTGAGGCCACATTCGATAAGATTTGAAGTTAAAACAAAACACCAACAAAATCTCATGTAGTTAGATGACTCAGCAACCAGTGGTCACCTTGTAAACAAACCACCACGTGGCTTGATTCCAAAGTGTGACTGTGCTCGGTTTCATCACTCCAAATCATCGCCCATTCTTACGTACCAACTCATTTTTCTCTGCCATTCATTTATTTTAGTCTCTGGGACTGAGCTGTATAGACGAGATTTTAATTGTGCAAGCTATATGCATATACCGTAACCAGCACCTAATAGCGTAACACACTAACAATCACAATCTGAATCATTTTGAAGGATATTGCTAATCCATTGCTTCATACGTATGAAAAATTTGTCTGCTCAACAATGTAAATAAAGTAATGATTATTGTTGAACTGTCAAAATGAAAGCCATTCTTAGAACAGTAGGAACGGTAATGTGTAACGCAATTACACCTCAGGTCGTATTTAAGAGTCCCGGCACCCTAGTCAAAGTGAACTGCTATAAGCGAAAACATTGATGGAAATTTCATATGTATTTTAATCAGAAGACCAATTCTCGTAATAAATAAAACATTAAAATTCAAGTCGCTATCTCATCGCAGCGTAGCATCTCAGTGACGATTAGGTAAATTGTCAACAAACCTAAGTGTTGACAATTTACCTAATTGAAACGTTTGTTGGTTACTGAAATACAGGTACTCTAACCTTTCTCTAGAGCCAGGGTCTAAAATTGGTATTGGTATATGGTATTTTCGACAGATTAAGACTGAGATTAGAATGCGAACGTAGCCAGACCGGCCTGCGGTATTTAAATTTTCTTCCGTATTTAGCAATTCGCAGGTCAGTGTCAGGTTGTATGTTAAACCAAATATGATTCACGGCCGTAACAAGTGTGTATTATCACAATCATAATCAATAAAATCATCAATACAACCTCTTAGTTCATATAAGCCTTTTAAATGACTATTTCATGAATTTCGCGGAATACCCTGGCGCTTCCTCAGGCCTGTGTGAAACCACCATCTTTGATTTTGAGACAATATAGTAGGTACCATCTCCTTGACTGTCGCCCAAACCTGGTGGAGTAGTTCGAATAAGTTTCAACCTCTTTCGTGAAGGATCGCATATCCTGTGAGTTTACGCTTTACAATTTATTGGTTTTATTTAGCGTTCCGAGAATCTGTGTGTGGTCGCCTCACCGCTTAAGAGATAAAAGGATAATACGCCATTTCAGTGTTTAATATGATTTTGAGGTGGACTGTGACTCTGCTGTTAATTTGTTTGTGGCTGTTTAAAATTTTCATGGTTTATGAAGCAGGTCGGGTCCGGAGAGTTTTATTATATTAGGCGAGAAAACATTTGTGAACAGGGAGTTTGCTGCGTCACTTCTTCTTTAAACGAAAACACTAGGAAGATGGTGAAGGGCGGGCGTTTTGGGGGACTGTCTTATGTAATTTTGACGTTCGAAAAGTGCTGATTCTCAGCCTAATTTAAATAAATGACTTTTGATATGATGCCCAGTCAGCAAGGTGATAACGGGGTTGTCGTACCTACATTTTCAATGTATCGACTCCCCTGGCTGCTACTTTGAGCGCGATGATTTTGACAAATGTACCAATTTACTACCTACAATTATACCAATTTCCGCCTTCAAGCAGTATACCTTGCTGTGTTCCGATTTGTAAGGTATGGGCACCGATATAATCATGGCGTAATATTTTTCTTTTTTGTTGTATTTAACGTGTCTTGTGTAGCTAGTCTCAAGAACATAGGTACCTCCATGACCAGATAGCTAAAACATTGTTTCTTTTCCCCCTAAATCTATGAAATACGTTAACTTTCGCACTAGTTCTAGGTCACCCTAAAAATAAACTAAAATTACTCATCAGACTTTACGAGATTAATAAAAATTCAGCATAAACGTTACAAAAACATATTCATTTACAAAGGAAGTCGTATCACATTATAAGACAAGATCATTTTTTTAAGAACTCGTATGCACATCGTAAATCTAGGAGAAAATATAATTAATCATTGCCAGTTTTATTGGCAAGTTTCAGTTTATTTGCCGTCGATGGCCTGAAATTAGGTCATCGTGCATTTGAATTACAATTTAGTAATTGGCGTATTTTGGTATGTACGTTATACCCTGTGCATTAGGTTAACCATTTTTTGACAGCTGTCTTAGAACGAATCATTCCAGATTACGTAAAAGTTACCTTTAAAATGCGTAATAAAATAAATATATAAAGTGCCTTATCTTATTGAATAATCTTATTTATGGCTTCTTACAGACATTATAATACCATACGTGTATCAATCAATGTATTGTGTGTTGCTGCAATCACTAGTTCCATCTGTCAAAAAACCGTTTACCGGACGGGGCATAGTAACTTTGTAATCTAATACATGATTTGTGATTACACCAACTTACCTGTACGTGAAGTTCGATCATAATTATACGATGGCTTCATCCCCGAGATTAGCATACACAATCTAGTAACACGTACAGTGTTGCCTTTGCGCACCAAAAGTAAAAAGTCCTATACCTTAAACTAAAAAAAGGCGTTTATTTTGAACAGTTTTAGGTGAAGGTTGACATAACTCCTGTGCTCGAAATCCTGTTCTATAGCTCATTTAGGTCAGTGCATTTCTATGAACTTAATGCATCTTGTTTGTAGATCAATTACTTAGGCTATTCGTTATAGATCCCTGCTGGACAAATAGTATCTACAATAGTATCAACAAATAGTATCCCAAATTGCGCCACATTCTGTTTCTGTGGCGCAATTTGGGAGAGTAGATACTATTTGTATGCATGTGTGCATTCATTTGTATGCATGTGTGTGTCTGTGTTGGCTTCCTCTAATTGTAATAGCAAGATTGCACGGTTCTACAGTAACTGAATTAATTCACTTTAAATGAAAGTTGCAGTAGTGCTATTCCGTAAAAACGTGAAAACTCATTCCAGCTGATGCTAGGGATTAACACTATTGACAACTCACTTTAAGCACACTTCTCCAATGTTTTCACGGTGAAATTTTTACAGAATAGCACTACTGAAATAAAGGATAATTACCTGTATTAGTTACACCCATGTTACAACGAATGATTATGTTCTTTTTACATTATTTTGTTTGTTTGCTTCATAAAAATTGTCAGGCAAAAGATAACAATGTAATTCCCGCGTGGGATAGGCTGTCATAATGTCACAAACCTTGTTAAATGTTCAAAAGAAGCCAATAACCACGTCATAAAGAGGTGTTACGCAAAACACCTTCCAATTACCAATCCAGTGTATCTAGCCCACTCAACGAAGCATAGCAAAGTGCCCAAAGTTTCGGGAAGCTCATGAAAGTGAATCCAGAAGCCGGAAAGCGTTTCGTGGAACTGTGTCGTTTACAAGCAACACACAACTGGAGCATCAGATCAGTCAGTTTCACAATAGAAACTGACTAAGATGTCTTATTCTTAGCACTTCTAAATCCCACAGTCTTGGGCACCAGGCACCAGGTTGCACCTGTAAAAACCGATCTTAGAAAGTTGCTTGGCAGCAAGGTGTTGGCGGATACCTACGGGAAGCCGATCCGACCCCATTTCGGCCGAGGCAACAACCCGCACCGAACCCAAGTCTTTGACACTTCTACTGAGAGTAGGCCATTTATTTTCGTCATGTACTTTCGTCAGAAATAAATCTAACAGTTCCTATAACGATTGTTTGGTTCGGACTCCCGTTTGGCGTTCTGTAAACCGAATTTAAATAGACGATACGTATACCTATGTACGTAGGTTTGCGTCAGTAAATAGCGCGAAGTTACATAGTGAGTACAAGAAGTACTGGGAAAACAAAACTGTTACTAGTCTTATTTTCCATTGGATGGCATATTTAAACTGTTCACTCTGTGTAAAGTTAATCGGTTTGTTAGCCACCATTTTTAAATAAATTACGCCTTTAACATTCAATTTATTGTGCAGATATTCCATTTTGTACAGCAAAGTGTTTTTTGTCTCGGTTGACGTAAAGAATGTGAGCGATGCACGAGTTCAATGATTTTATTTTCACTTCACATCTGTTCAACAAAAGTTAAGCTTTTAATTGGTCTATAAAAAAGGCAAATAATAATTTAGTTTTATTTCGCCTTATTTTTAAATTTGACGAATCGATTGAAACAACAAAAAAAGCCAGGTACTTATCATAAAAGTGTCAAAACTTTGCGAAGGAGTCCAAACATAAATTAATATGTTTGTTTTTTTTAAAGAAGAAGCCTTCATTGAAAAATGAGACGTTATTCGATACAATCACATAAGTGATATATTTTCCCATGATGTTTCTTTATTTCTCTTTTATAAGACAAGATTTAAGTTAGTCGTTGTTCTACAGACATGTTCAACAGCTTGTCAACAAGTTTTTTGTGTGTAATGTGACAGATCAAATTGACTGCTGCAGTGACCACGTAGTACTACTTTTTATGAACGTAATGTGGTTCTATAGTGGTTCTCAGAGCGAAATCTTACCGTGAGAGTCAATTAATTGAAAACCTATAAATTATATCGGAGTATGATTTTCTATTTTTATTTGTATTGTATCAATAAATTTACTGCCACACTTTTTACATTTTGTATTGACTTAAGAATTGTGTCGTTTTAGTTACAAAAATGTTCACCACTGCGCCCCTCAGTTTTACACGCATCAGTCTCTATTCCGTGGGAATATCGAGATAAAAGTACTATATGTCCTAATCTAGGTCATGGTCTACCTAAATTTCATCCCAATCCGTTTTGCCGTTTTAGAGCGTAACAAACAAACATATTAAAAATCGAATCTTTTCTCGTCATAATATAGTTTAGATTAAATATTTGGAGCCAAGTATTTCAGCAATTATAACAGAGACAAGTAGCATAAATAATAAAACATTTTATTTCTGTAAATAGGGTTGCACAAACACGTCAATCATATTTTAAAACTAGATGAGGTCAGCGTTTCCTACACGACTACTCTGAGAAGAAAGGCCAAAAAAATCTTAGAGGTCACTGTCTCTTTTAAAGTCCAGACATAATCATGGTCATCATGTGAGGACCATATGGACTACGGTCTGAAAAGGCCTTTTGAGGAAAGATCGACACAGATTTCAGTGGGGCTGTCCAGCAATACATGTTCATTAACAAAATAAATACTGTACAAACGAATCTCCGGGCTATCACAATGATTCCAATACCGAAAACACTTCAACCAACACACTGAAAGAAACAGACACATGCGCTAACCGCACTATTTACACCACCTAAACACCTATTATGTTTCGCAACAGCAATTGAGATCTCACGGACATAGATCAGTCAGACAACAGGTCGCCGTAAAGTTCTAAGGACACAAATAGCACTATCCTCACATTGCTGTTAAAATATGATGTAATTACCGTCGCGGTCCGCTGGCCAGCATTTCGTTCAAGATCTATGGCCATTGTCCCGACTTAGGGCTTTATTACTGGCCAGACATATTCTGCATTACTTAATCAGCATGCTCTTATTAGGTACTGGAATGGCGTGCGAATATTATGCGTCGTATGATGGGTTTATGCTCTTTTGGCGGACGGAAGGTACTTTACAGATAATAAACCTTTGTTGTCACCCTCAGACTCTCTATAAAGATATTATTTTGACTCATGCATGACAAAAAAGGCCGTTGGGTTAATTTTGGAGGTCACCCATTTTCTGTGTTTGAGACAAGCCTGATTAATTTTACTCGTAAATGTTATTTTTCTAGTATTTTGTGTTAGTGTAGTGTGTGTTGTATTTAAAAAACGTAAACTCTTATATTTATTGCTTTCATGTGAGTTAGAATAGCTTTAAGGGCCATCTGACATGAATCGTGTAAGGACACAGCAATATAAACATTTTATATAAATCCATATAAATCTGTAGTCTTTTTGAAGTGGATAAAGTAGATAGGTAGTTGCTATTTCTAAACATAGGTAGGTAACTAGAACTCTCACAGAGTTTTTGTATCCTTAAAAGAAACAAAATCGATTGGCATCAAAAAAAGTTGTGAAATTGGCGTATATTTGGTGACACTACAATTTATTTAAAAATATGTGTACAGAACAAAGTTTCTTAAAATTATGTCCGAAATGAAATGAAAATCAAAATGAAAAGTAATTTATTCAAATTAGGCTAAGAATCAGCACTTTTCGAACGTCAAAATTACATAAGACAGTCCCCCAAAACGCCCCGCCCTTTAGGTACCACTTCCTAGTGCTTTCGCTAGGAAGAACAAGTGGCGCAACAAACTCCGCAGCAGCACAGCTGTCTGTAAATATCGGTCGGTATCTAGTCTTCATATAAATAAAAACAAAAGCAAACTAAACATACATACAACAATACACAGTTAGAAAGACGGACAGACAAATAGATCTGAAGCGTACTGTGTTTAATAATACATAGTTATTAGGACAACTCTGTGAGTTTATTGGAGGTCGTACAAACGATATATTTCTCACAGAATGGTCATAATAATATAATACTAAATTATTAATGTCTCGGCAAATCTATGGACGCATCTTGCGGAATAAGTGATATTATTGTTTACGGAAATACATATTATAATTTGTGTCTGCAACTCATTCGATATACTTTGTACAAGACGTCCCAAAAATATACCCAACTAGCTATGCCCCGCGTTTTCACCCGCATGAGTCTCGATCCGAAGGGAATATCGGGATAAAAAGTCCCATGTCCTAATACAGGTTATGGGTCTACCCATGTACCAAATTTCATCCAAATCCGTTCAGCCATTTTAGCGTGAACATGTAACAAACAAAAATACAAAAAATCAAATCTTTTCTCTTTATAATATTTATTAGTATAAAAAAAAAGGATCAATGCCGATGGAAGGAAAATGGTATTTTTTCAAAAAGAATGAAATATTTTCCCGTAGAAAAAATGCCATCGATAACTATTTAGTCGTACGAAAATTCGCTATTGTAAAATTTTTGGTAAACCCTAAAAATCATTGGTTGCGGTGGGTCGGCGTGGCTTGGTCTCACAAACCGCTTGTACAAAACAGTTTTTTTTTTCACCACACAAGAGACCGTGTTTTGGACTTGCAGTATTTATTTCGGGGTTAATAATCTGTACTGCAGTTACCTAATGATAATAGTACCCAGCCCAGACCTGCCTCTGGGCAGGGCTGAGCTGGGTACTATTATCATTCGGATATACTTCCGCCACCCCCTCAGGTCGACGGACAAACTCCCGGTGCGACAAATGTAAAGCTGTCCATACACTTTCGGGTTCGAACATCGATCCCGAATATTTCGTGTTTGGACTCAAAAGAACATGAACATTGTTGAACCCAGGTCCTGGAACAACCTCCAGCCTACCTAACATGGAGTCCATGCCTTGTCACAGTCAGCCACGATGTGACGATAACACGCTGCCGTTTCTACATATACAATAATAAAAGTGCCGCAAAAAAATTCTGCCTTCCCGTACATTTGGGTCGACTAGGACTTGAAGTTTTGTATGGGACAGTTGATTATTTTTTCGCGATTATGATGTTGGTCCTATGGAGAAAGTTGTTCACTTTGATGATCTATACCACACCTGATACATGCTGTAGATATACTCGTAGATAATACAGATCGCAGAGATTGCCACGTACATTTTCGAGAAAAATATAGTTGACGCTCGTTGGTAGTCACAAGGACAAGCAGGCTAAACTGTTTCATGTAACGCAACTTGGTCTCGTACGGCGAATGTGCGTACATGTCTTAAGAATCTCCAGCCAACCGGGGGTAGATACGCGTCAGCAGTTTAATTGGAGTGTGTAGACGATGCCGGACGTCTCAGTATCCTACAGATTGTTTGTCGTCTATCTATAAATATTTCTTGATATTAATTCATTGGAGGTCACTGACCTTAGTACTGGCCTAAAATAGACTGTTTCTGAGGGACCAAGCCACAGAATGGTATCAAAACCATGAATCAAAATTGGAAGCTTAGAATAGTATTGTGCTAAATTAGAATATCAAAAGTAAAAAAACATGGATTCGGTGAGTTCACAATTCATTTATGTTTTACTAGATGTGTCTGTGTTCACGTGAATTCAGAAAACCGCAAACAACGAATCTTATCTGGACTGCAATCCATATTCACGACACACCATCTGCTAGATATCGAAGCCATGCCCATCCAAAGAAAAATTCTGGACGTAAACAAGAACAAGGATGGCAGACCTCTGCCCAGACAGCAGTCGTCTGGTGAAAAAACTGGAAGTTCAGAAGCGCGATACCTAATTGGTCCAAACAGAAAACTTACACAAGTCCCAGACTACAGATAAGACAAAAAAAATTATGAAAGCCAATACTTCTCATACTCTATCATTACATCGTAGTCGTCTGATTACGATGTAATGGCATACTCGTCGTACTTCTGTACAGACATGTAAATCGTTAGAAAACACGCGGAAATCAAATTTTACGTACTTATTTTAAGTCTGATGGCGATTGTCCAAGCTCTATTTTATTTGTATTATCTTCAATACACGTAAGAAGTTGCTGAACAATTTGTTCCTTCATGTACTTCCCAGAAATAATTATTTAAAGCGGTGGAAAAGTTTTCCTAAAACATAAAATCGTGGAGCGTTTTCCTAAAGCATAAATTAAGACTATTTTCGACTCTACAGTTAAGACTTTGGTGTAGTGGTTGCAAGCACGACTGCTTAGCGTGACGTCCCGGGTTCGATTCCCAGGTTGGGCAAAGTTTTTCTTGGTTTTTCCGTCAGGAATTGATGGAATAGGCTCGCCCCCTATAACATGGGACTTAATCATAACTGGTGAAATGTAAGTGAACTATAGGTACACCTCTGCTTAACCCTACGGGTAAAGCAGGCGTGACGGTTGCAATGATTTAAAATTTTATTTAGAAGATAGAATAGAATACTCTTTATTATGTGAACCATATAAATTACAAACAAAAATATAGAAATTTAAAAAAATACAGCGACCTGCAAATCCTGCAATGCCAACCTATTGGTGATTTATTAAGCGATATTTTAAGAACTGGAAGTATCGCCCGCCCTTCACCGCTTCCTAGTATAACGACTATTACTGCGTGCAAAGAATTTAATCGTAAACCCAAAGACACACATCAATCAGTCACAACCAATACAGAAAGCTTCTTAAACATTTTACGAGTTTTCTTCATCCCGGAACTGCATATAGTGCCTATTATTGCAAAACATTCCGCCTTAAACTTGTGCAAACGATGGAAATATCCTTGTGAACTCAACAATTACTTGAACACTACTGAAAATATTTACGTAGGCAGACCTTAGTCATGGCTGATGTTTACAGTCTGAACCGCGAACAAGCTTTAAGGGGGGTGCGCTAGGTAGCCCGCGAAACTCAACTTTTCTTACGTATTTTGCAATTCGCAGGTCAGCTAGCAGCTATCATATTTTGTTCAACATACAATCTGACGGTTGTATGTGGAACAAAATATGATTCGCGAGCGTAACAAGTATGTATGTGCAAAATTATAATCATTAAAACCATCAATACAACCCTCTAAGTTCATATAATCCTATTGTTTGATATTTCGTGAAATAGTCATTAATATGATTTTTTTGGACAAATTGCAAAAACGTTAGAAAATTTGAATCTTGCGGGCTACCTAGCGCATCTCCCTTAAGTGTATCGGTAATACAAATAAAAGTGAAGAGCATCGCATCGCCTATACTACTTTACACCTTTAGTTAAAAGTTTGTTATGGACTGAAAAGTTTTTTTAAAAGCTTGAATAGGATCACCACGATTTGTGAAAAGGGAGTAGATAACTATTGTGGAAAACTATTAATCGTTGACAGTATCGTACCTAATTATAAAAATAAAGGTTAGTACTAAGGGGTTTAAGATTCTAAAAATACATGAACTACATATGTAGCAACCCCGCACAACATCACAATATAGTCGTCAAGGAATGTGAAGAACATTAACGTTTCGTTGAACAATATTGTTTATTGACGTGTAAAATTGTTTGTATAAAACTATTTAGGTCTGATTTTTCCATCTCCAGGTAACTTTTTGTTCGAGGAATAAAATTGACTTTTAACAGTCTTTGTATGAAATAACTGTCAAAATTTCAAAATTATTCCTCGAAGAAAGTTATCAGATGATTGAGAAATCAGCCCTTACAGAAATAAAATCACAAGAAAAACGAGATTAAGACAAAACGCTATCCCGGAATACCCGTAAAATATCTATTTTACACTAGTCCAAGACGAAAACTCGAATATTTTTTACTACCTGTTTGTATTTATAGTTCTAGAGCAACACACGACAATTAGGAACGTAAATAAAAACAAGTCTAATCGCTGCATCTGTCAGAGCGATCTTTATCTTTGTACACCAGAGGTAACATGGACCGAAATAATAAGGAAACATTCACACACGAATTTAAACTTTCACTACAAAGAGGTAAAGTTTAGAATCGTAGTGGAGCAAAATGCTAGGAACTTGACCATCCATCTTTTGTTCATTGACTCAATCGATATAGGTCAGTCCGGAAACTAAAAACATTTCTATTTTGAAACTAAAAAGAAACTGGTATTTCTTACGCAGTCGTGTATAGAATGGCCCTGTTGTTCAGTGCGTTTGCGCAAAGGATCTCAATGTGGTCTTATTGCTTTGACGTATACACGTGGCCGCGAAGGCTCACCAACGACGTTTTGTTCTGTCTTCACTAAAGAGGAGACGTTGACTATTTATAGGAAACTTGAAACCAAAAATATATCTTTGTATCAATCACCTACGTTATAACGACTTAGAATCAACCGTTTTTTAAATATCGGTTTATGTTAGGATCTACAAACTTATCTTATTAAACAACTTATTAATAATAATGAGATCAAACGTGGAGTTGATAATGACTGACCGTTTCCGTAGATATCAACACGCAATTTGTTTACAGGGCCAAATTAAATTAGCTGGCGAAACTGTACAGTCGTGATGGGTATCGATATCTAACAACGATAAATTAAATGATTTGATTTTTTTGGGGTCAACGACCTCTTGTTGAAATGTTACTCAAAGTTTGAGTTGAGAAAATCTGTTTTGTTTGGTTTTATCGTGTTTAGATATTGAAACCTATCACGTCTGTGAAGTTTCGCTAGCTAATTTAACTTGACCAAATTTAAAGAACGGACCAAACTGCTTTGAGAGAAAGCATAGCAGTCGGGTAAAAAGAATCTTAGTCTTCCTACCACTATTCCAGTCTGGTAATACTTCTTTAGGAAATAAAGCTTGCTCCGGTTGACATATTCAGCATGTATTAGGCCTGGTTTCGTTAGCATACGTACACGCTCTAACATGCCAGGTACCCGGCTTAAAACTAATCGTAAAATTAAAGTTATGGCTTTACTGTGGAATAGGGAATCGCCATCTATGTACATTCCATTAACTGAAACCGTTACTACACACCATAGTAAATTAAGAATGTCTGTTAGTCTAATGTTCACTGTTTATACTTTATTTAAATGGATTCTCATCAATATATATATCCATTGTCACATATATTCTATAAAGAGTTCCCTCAAACACGCTCCTGACAACAGCATCAGAACACCTTCTCTAAATGAATGAATTGTCACTAGAACTTAACAATTTATTATATCTACTATTTATTATATTATATCTACAAAATATAAAGACAGGCCAAGAGGAAGTAGTACAAAACTAGCCTGCTAGATGAAAGTAAATAAAAGCTTAAATACAAATATATATAATATACAATGTGGAGACAACAACACGACAAGAAATGAAAACGTTGGCAATACTAATGCCTAAGATTAATTTGGAACTATGAAATAAATCCAAGCTTCGGAATGAAAAAAATGATGGGCCAACTATAGGTTTTGGAAATCTTTGACTAGCTATAGTAACTAAACTATTGGATATATTTTGAAGTTAACTTTAAAATGCGTGATAAAATAAATACTATACATAAACTGCCTTATCTTATTTATGACTTCTTAAAGACATTATAATACCTTACGTGTATCAATCAATGTATTGTGTTCCTGCAATTACTAGTTCCATCTGTCAAAAAGCGTATGTATGTAAAATAATTAAAATGTTTGGATATATTTGATTGAATTTTCGTATGCAGACTGGGAACGACTACTATACAGGCTGATTTTTTAAAGACCAGCCAAATTTAAGGATGTGGTACAGACCATCAAACTGAACAACTTTCTCCATGGGACAACTAGCGTAATCGCGAAAATTTTATCAACTGTCCCATAGAAAACTTTCAATACCTACTCGACCTAAATGTATGGGACGGCTGAATTTTTATTCGCGATTACGATGTTGGTCCCATGGAGAAAGTTGTTCAGTTTGATGGTCTGTACCACATCCTTAAATTTGGCTGGTCTTTAAAAAATCAGCCTGTATAGGTATAATTGCAATGAGCTGTTGGTCATCTACTTTATATAATCCCTTCGACACTACTCACCCACAAGATTCATTTTATATCTGAACCGTATGACATCAAACAGAGTAATGCTAGCACAATAAATTGTGTTGTAATATTAAAACAATGATTAATTTCATTGCAGAATTCACTCGAGTTGGATACGTGTTACGTCCCGTCTAATGGAAGAGAGCTGATGTCTTGGCAACATGTCTTTCAGAAACTATGTAAGTATTTTATAGTTAGCTGCGTGCTTTTCGTACAAAAAGTGTTCTTAACCAAGAACACCGTATCAGTGCTTAACATTAGGAGATATAGCGGTCAATTGCGGGACTCTCCAATACATCCGGGGGCCATATTAGTGCTTAACTTTTGGAGATATGGTGGTGTGGGCAGCTGACCTGATGGCACGCTATATCGCTATACTGCGTAACTGGTACACCGTACACCTAATTATCGCAAGTGCCGTCTCAAATAGTTTTACTATTACCTCCACTTCCTTTTTCATCATCACCATAATCAGCCTACAAAATTCCCACTGCTGGGCACTCCTCTCTTCGAGAGGGAGTGGGCTGCCATCTACCAAGCGGCCCAGTGCGGGCTAGTTTGAAACGTGACTTATGGAGGGACTTTTTAATTCTTCCTAACTCGTGATAATAAAATTAATTATAGTAAAACAAATCCAACCAATCCCGATAATATGATCCAACAACTTTTCAGAAAAGTATGTTTATTAGACATCGAAGCAACAGTCTTTCATTAGCAGCAAGGAAGTCTAATGATAGTAAGGACAAAACTAATCACCCAAAAGAAACTTAGCGGCACCCCCCTTGCAATGGCAAAACTATAATACGTCGCAGAAACAGCTTAACAGAAAATAAATATCTAACAAGCTACGACAACACAAGGAAATCTGAAAATGTAACACAAATTCGACAATCTAGATGAAGAGGAAATAGGAAAAACAGTAAAGAAATTCATACCCAAACCTGAACGTATCTTTGTGATAGAAGGAATTGATATTTCATCACTAAAAACGACACAAAACTACCTAGTCGTGTGCAATAATCACGAGATCCGGTCATAATATCAAACTAATGCCTATCCGGTCATAATATAAAAATAATGCCGCGGGGCGCAGCTATTGATAATAAAATAGGCACACATGCAGTAGTCAAGTTCATTTGTTTTTTTAACTCGAAAAAGATAGATTTCGCTGCAACTGTCATTATTTTTAGCCGTCAATAATAACGAGTATGGGTCCGGCATATGCTGTGATTACATATATTCCTACAGAGACGCGTAAACTAAAACAGAACGCCGCGATCGCGGGCCTTGGTCTGGCTTAACCATTAAGATCACAAAAAGAGCCTAAATTCAGGGCAGCCAGAGAGCGTTCAGCGCCTTTTGGACAGGTACACAAAACTTCTCCTGTCTGCCGCTTCCTTTGTGTGCCCTACCGCCACGTAACCAGAAACGATGGCTACCATAGCAATCTCACTACCGAATCTTAATTGGATAACGCACGTAGTCGTAGTAAGTTAAAAGTCTTTACCTTGTCTTGAAGTAATATTTTCAGTATGCACTCCTCGAAGCTAGTATTTAATTACTAACTTTAAATATAGCCATTACATAATCCGAGGACTTGACAGCGTCATTAGTACTATCATCATCTCCACTGTTGCCTTCTGATGTCCATCCGTGGCGGGCCATCTGAAAAATACATATTATTTTTTTTATTCGTAAATATGGAGTATAAGCTCGAAAACGTTAGCAATATCTGGGAGAATAGCGACGGATTTCCTTATAGAAGATTTATAAAAGGTATTTCACATTATCAGCAGACGCCAAATAAGGTTTCAAAAACGGATTCAACATTTCTAAGCTAGACAGGTTAATGGCCTACCTATTTTAGAAATTTTCTCGAAATCCACACTAATAAACCGTCTGTAGATTCCGCACTTTAGTCGGCGATTAATCAGTTTCAAGCTCTTAAATATAGTGAATAACGAAGGGCTCAATAAAATCCCTCCCCGTATATAATCTTCACACGTATACTCACGCATTCCCTTCGCTATTTATAAAACGTTGAAAGGAACGGCTTTATATGATAGTGTTGAACGATGAAAATCGGTCTTACGTTTTATTACAGCGATCTACACACTGTTCCACGCTTGTTGTGCGAATACAATGCGGTTCGTCTGTTTTGATAATGATCAAGAACAGCCCACAATACTTAATAAGTATGATAGTAACATAAACGTTTCTAATTTCAGTATGATACGCCGTCGTACGGCCGGAGTCGAGACACCACCGGTCGGAGTTCATCGAGTACTGCCGCGGAACGGCCGACAACAGTTACAGCGAAGTACCTCAATACAACACCGTCTTACAAGTCGTCGAGCATTCCTATCTTAAGCCCTGAGCGCTCGGCCAAGGAAGAAACCCCAATCTCAGCCATTGCTAACAGATATGCGAACTATAGCAAAACAGAAAAAGCACCCACCAAATACGACGCCTATAACACGACTAAGACAGAAAAACCTGCCGCCAAATATGATTCCTACAACATTAGTAAGACAGAGAAACCTGTAAATAAATATGATGCCTACCACACTAGTAAGACAGAGAAACCTACAATGAAATACGATGCCTACAATACTAGTAAAAATGACAAACCTATTTCTAAATATGATGCATATAGCACGACTAAAGCGGATAAACCTGCCTCTAAATATGATACATATAGTACAAGTAAAACAGAGAAACCCACATCCAAATATGAAAAGAAAGACTATTCAAAACTTACCGTACCATCAATTATCACGAACAAAAGTAGAGACGTAAGTCCCGTTTCGACATCGAAATACAGTCTGAGCCGACCTTCTCGGCACTTGAGCCCAGAGAGGAGAACAACGAAAACGTTCAAAGATAAAAGCCGTGATCCTAGCCCAGGGGATCACGACAAAGACATTCCAAGTAAGACTGACAAGTCTACAGGCTATAACAGCCTGTCGAGTTACAAGTTATACCCTCGAACTTCAAATTACACACGACCTGCATCTAGAGCAGAAGCTAAACCAGAAATTACCGTCAATAGATACGCTATAGCAAATAGATTGTCCTCCAATTATTTAAGAAGTCCTCCCACTGTGAAAAGAGCATCTTTATCTCCAGTAAATCACATTGACCCTGTTAAGAGTGAATCGGATAAATGTGTATCACAATCTGCTATAGTAGAAGAAATAAAACCACAAAGTGAAGCAGTCAACGAAAGTAGCGAAATTTTAAATTCAAATGAAACCCAATCAGATGAAAATGAGACTGAAACAGTTAGTATAATAACGCGTCACACTTCACCTACCCCACCTGGTTCATCTGCATACGTTCGAAGTAGAAGGGCGGACATGGCTAAAACTATAGAAAAATCAATAACAAGGCCTAAAAAAAGGCCTGAAATGATAGACAAGGAAATTCAATCGGATAGATTAGATGATCCAACACGATCAAGTAGATTTGGTAGCACCGCAAGAACAAGTGTGACAAACTGGTCTTATTATACACCAAACTCTAGCAGCTATACAGGATACGCTGGAAGATATTCCACGCAATATTCAAATTTGAGAGAAGGTTCAGGTAATAATTGTTATTCTCCTAGTGAAAGGACAGGTCGAAGTCAAAGTTCAGAGCCAGAAAGAAGGGAAAATTCAAGTGGCAACTCCTTGTCTGAACATAACAATATAGATAGCAATTTATCGAACCATGTATCTGAAGCAGACCAAGAAGTATTTACTGTTCATGCTTCCGAACAAAATAAAGGCGATGATACGTCGGAAATTGTCATTAATGTCAATCTAAAATTAAAACGAGCCAAAAGTCCAGTCACATCTACAGAACTAGCCTCACCTGAGGTCATAATAACAAATAGTCAGTTACCACCACAAGCACCGAAAACAGAAGGGGCTACTAAGATTAAAAAAACAAAAGTGAAGAAAACTAGTACAGACTCATCATCAGATACGGGTTCTAAAAAAAAGGTAATTAAGAGAAGAAGTAAATCAGTGAGTTCTACTGATTCAGATCAAGGAAGTGAAGTAAGTGAAAAAGGATCTCCAGTAAAGAGTATACAAAAGAAATCGTCAAGTAGCAATTTACAAAATGGACTTTCAAAATTGAAACATTCCAAGTCACGTGAGAGTGCCAGCCCAGAATCCAGTATCACTTTATCGACACAGTCGTCTATTAGCGAAGATGAGACTGCATCTAAGTCGAAAACAAATGAAGTTTCTAGAACTTCTGCTGATGAAATATCAATCCTAACTGACCGGTCAGGCAAACAACCCTCGCCAGTATCTCCACAAAAGAATGAAACTGGTACTGAAGAGGCTAAATCATTTTTAATACGAGCGCTGGCACCAGTTACCAATCTATTTAAAATGAGGCATCAAGAAAGCAGTGAAAATAGTCGTTGGTTAGAAAATTCTACGTCAGAGTCAACAGGCAAAGATGTTTCTAATATTACCACAGAAAGTGATAGATCAAGTAAAGGCAAACATGATACTACAAATATTATAGCGTCCAATGATGACAATGTAGTAAAACTAAAAGCAATAAGGCCCATAGAATCTGGAGAAAGAGCGTGGTGGTTAGATTCTGAATCCGAGAAAAAAAGTAGCTTACAAAATAGTGAAAATCAAAGGTCTCCTTCAGAAAAGAATATTCCTCGAAATATAAGACACGTTGAATCCGGAGAAAAAGCGTGGTGGCTTGAATCTAATAGCGAGAGTAAACATGACAACCAAATGCCACGTGGAAACATATCAGAAAATTCTGATTCTAACAAACTTATTAAGAAATGTAAATTCGCTGATGACGAAAAGCCGTGGTGGCTAGACAGTTGCGCAAACATCCCAGAAGGCATAGAACGGCTTAGTCCACCCAGAAAGTCGTCCAGTGATAGTGAAAAAAGTGATAAATTCAACTTTTTCAAAGTACGCCACATTGAATCTGGAGACCAAAAAGATTGGTGGGCCACGAGTAATGAAAACTCAACTAACAGCAATAAACCGGAGCAAAACCAAATGCTCAGTAAATCTGGTTCAGAACGCAGCTTTCCATTGAGGCGAATACGGCATATAGAATCTGGTGAGCGGCCTTGGTGGCTGGCCAGCGACAAAAACATTCCAGAAGGTATTGAAAAGTTGCCTACGCCTACACCACCGGAAGAAACTGACTCATCCGATTCAGAAGTCCAAGTTTATGTTCCACCAGCACACATCCCGCCGTTCCCTCTACATTTACCTGATGATGAACCTTTAGGAGCTAGAAGAAGTCCTGAGGGTTTGGAAACGCCAAAAGAAAACGAAGACTATAGAGGCCGTACGTCACCTTACGAAAATAATCGTCAATTTAGGAGACCTTCAACCAATTCTTATCAGAAAGGCGTAAACAAATACATCTCTCGTTACACTGACATAGACGACATTCTTGGTACATCTGGTCAAATATACAGTCCGTTTATGGACTCGATACTGGCTAGGAGAACCGGACAGCTACCATTTGACGACGACGCGTGTGAAGAAATAGATCCAACGCAAGTCCGAATCCATGACAGTACAGCGCAACGACCTGTTATTAAGAAAATTCGTTCCAGGTAAGGCATTTTCATACATTTTATTGTTGTTTTTTCATGTACATTGAAGAGCTTTGAAGTTGTGGCCTCGGTAATGGTAGAAAAGCTGGCTTTTTACATGTACATGTATAAAAGCCAGCTTTGTCGTCGTTACTGAACACACATTTTTTTGCATAGATAAATAATAATAACAAACTAGTATCTAAAGAGAGCATCGATGGCCCAGTGGTAACGGCTGCAACTTATACGAGTTGTACGTCGTAAGTTCAAACCCAGACAAGCGCTTTACTTGGTGTAAATTATTTTATCACCAAAACGGTGAAGTAAAACATCGTGAGGAAGCCGGAAAAGCGTAATCCTTTTTTTATGTCCAATAAAAAAATCGTAGACATGTGACATCTACCATCCCGCACGGGGCCCGTGTGGTGGATTACGGCCCACTCCCTCTCACAGAGAGGGGGCCTGTGTCCCAGCAGCTGGAACATTATCGAATGATTATGTATTTCGTATAATTCAATATTATAATCACTAAATCGTGTAGTTTGACGTCTGCCCATCCCTACCGTCTCCATCTTCATCTAATTGAACGCAAAGAAAACCTTGACATCGAATAACTGAAAGAAAAACTGACAACAGGCATCTAACTAGAATATTTTTTTCTTTTTCAGAAGCAATATCATCGATTACAGGGACGAGGATCAAGTAAGTGTATTATTATTATTGCATTACCTATTTTTGTGAACCCTCTAATTAAAATTTATCGGTCAGAGGTCTCTTGTGATTCCAGGAATTTAAACTAGACACGGATGACTCAGGCTAGATACGAGTAATTTGCTCATAAACTCCTAAGGCCATTGTTCTTGCGTTAATAGCTGCCTTATTTGTCTAATGGGCTTCCTAACGGGACCTATTCTGACACACGCATTCAAACTGACGGCTCCATGAATCATGGGTTGCCCAAAATCCTTATTTAGGACTAACTTTTTGACGACACGGTTGGCGCAGTGGCTGAGCGATCGACTGCTGCGCTGCGTGTCGTGGATTCGATTCCGGCACGTAACAAATATTTGTAATGCCTACAGGTAGTTGTTCCGGGTCTGGCTGTTTGTGTATGTGAGTTTAAATGTTTGTAAACGCACCCACGATACAGGAGTGATTCCTAGTGTGGGGAGAAGTTTTATTAAAAAAAAAACAAGCTATACCCGCGACAACGTTCGCCTGCATATCGGAAAACAATATTACTTTTTTGCGTGGAACCCTAATTCCTTTTCTTATAAAATAAAAATAGCCTTAGTTACTCCTTATAACTTCAGTTATCTGCCAGTGAAAGTTCCGTCAAAATCGGTCCAGCTGTTCGGAGATTAGCCGGAACAAACAAGCAGCAGATTTGGCTTGACTAAATTGTTTTTTTGTTCTAAGTACCAGTAATTCGCCGGCCCGTCTTTGACAGTCGTTATGGATCTTCAGAAGCTCGAAAGTCTGACAACCAAGAACAACAACCTCTTACCAAGGGTATCGTATCACCCAGTAACTCGGTTGTGGTCAGAAACTACTGATATATTCAGCTGCATCCGCTTAGCCTGGAAGCCAACCACAATATAGGTGGGTAGGCTAGGCAGATGATACAGTGTGCAGCTACAAAAATAAGTACATAGGTACCTATATACTTATTTTTGTAGCTGCACAAACTATAAAAATTAACAGCAATAATAACACTGGGTACAATAATACAGGTTGATATACAATAACATACTCTGTTCCTAGCCCTTCCTAGGTTGTTACCTTAAACCCATATATAAAACACAGCCTGTAAGGGTAGCTCATGCCGTGGTAAAAATATTAGCCAATCAGCACGGTGGGGCGAGACTGTATGCCAAGGGCGCGCTAGACGTAGGTACTAAAATTATATCATAATATAAACATAACATCACACCTTGTTTCGCCGAGAGGTTAAGCAGAGGTACCCATAGAAGATACACCCACATTTCGCAAGTTATGTTTAAGTCCCGTGTAATAGGGGGCGAGCCTATTGCAATCAACCGGGCCCTGTCCAGACTCCTGGCGGCTACTAAGAAATTCAGATGGAAAAACCCAATAAAACTTTGTCCGACCTGGGAATCGAACCCAGGACCTCGTGCTCAGCAATAGCGCTAAATTATAAATTATGAGGTACTGTCCGCGACTTGGTCTCCGTAAAAATTATTGTTTCTCCCGACCCACCCCGTCGCATCGTAACATCTGACCGCGCTTTACTTTTTTTGAAGTGAAAACTTCTTATGCGGCGTTGTGCACTTTTTTGTGATGGGTAAAAAATGTTAAACTCGCGTCAGGACACGTGACCTGATCGAAAATTCGTAAGACGGAGCTCGCGTCAGGACACGCGACCTGATCGAAAATTCGTAAGACGAAGGGAGTTTTTTGTGATGGGTACAAAATCTTAAACTCGCGTCAGGACACGTGACCTGATCGAAAATTCGTAAGACGGAGCTCGCGTCAGGACACGTGACCTGATCGAAAATTCGTAAGACGGAGCTCACGTCATGACACGTGACCTGATCGAAAATCTGTAAGACAGAGGGAGAGTAGACCGCATTCCAAAATATCAAAAATGCACAACGTTAATATTCATGTTTTCACTTCTGCCGCCACGCGCACGGCACGCCCGGAGTGCAACGCGTTTATTTTCTTTATGTTCGGCTCCTTAGAGTCCTAGCGTGAAGTTAAATAGCCTATAGCCTTCCTCAAGAACTGAAAAAAATAAATATTCAAAAGAATTTTCAAATCCGACTGGTAGTTCCAGAGAATAGCGCGGTCAAACAAACAAACTCTTTAGCTTTATTATTAGTATAAATTAGCGGTAAATTATTTCAGAAAGGTTATTTGAATGCAGCCCAATTGTAATACTAGCCCACGTATAAAACTGTGTAGCAAAACGAGCATGTGAAATATGCAGTGAAACCCGACCTACATAACCTGATCTAATCCGATAAAGTAAATTGAATCAGTGCTTGTATACTCATAAGCAGCCTGACATACAGAACAAAAATGCGGCATTTTGTCACAAAAGAGGCATGCCATATCCCGTCATAATACCTTGTATTATGAACAATAATTAAACTACCTCTGGCAATACGTTACTGTAAGAATTTTAGCAAAACGGGATTTGGCAACCATAGCGAAATATGACGATTTGAATCTACGAAACTCGTAGTTATATGTCTTGTGAAGTTGTCAAATAACAAACATAACATCACGCCTTGTTTCCGGGGTTTCGGAGAAGTTGTACCTATTATAGTACATCCACATTTCGCCAGTTATGTAAAAGTCCCATGTAATTGGGGGCGACCTTAAAACGGTGAAGGAAATCATCGGAAAACGGCATGTCCTAGAACCAAAAATTCGAAGACATGTGACATCTACGAACCCGCGATGGGTTCACGTGATAGATTATATCCCACTCCCTCTCGAAGAGAGGAGGCCTGTGTCCTAGCAGTGGTAACATTATGCTTATGCTAATACGGGGCGAGTCTATTGTCATCAACCGGGAAGAAATTCATACTCCTCTAGTGAGAAATTCATACTCCTCTAGTGAGAAATTCATACTCCTCTAGTGAGAAATTCATACTCCTCTAGTGAGAAATTCCAGATGGAAAATCCCAATAACATTTTGCACGACCTAGGAATCGAACCCAGGACATCGTAGTCAGCAGTAGCGCTAACCCATAATATTAAACCAGTACCTATTTGTCTTCTTCCACGCTATTGGTTTCTCAGCCCGTCTTTTTACCAACATAAAAAGCAATTTGCTGGTTGCAAACCACAACAAATTATTTTTATTACATCAAAGGCTACCCTGCGGTTAGTAATCGCCTATGTTATACGAGTACTTATACCATAAAAAGACTACTAGGATCCTGGCAGCAATTTTTTTTCTATGTTAATTAAATATCTTGAATGATGCTTCAGACAATTACCTACCCAAGAATTTTCAAAATCGGTCCGCAATCAATGAAAATATCGATGAACATACAGTTTAAAAAAATACGTACAGACGAACATAGAACCTCCTCCTTTTTTGAAGAAGGTTAAAACAGTCCTTAATATCCTTACTTTACCTATTCATGATTTATTAAGTTATATAAAAATAAATATTTTGAATTTTTCAACGTCTTTTCTTAGTAATGTGGACTCAAGCTTTCATTCATAGAGGGCGCTCCTATTTTTAAATGAATAGGGACAAATATTTACACAGGCCATTAAAATAAATTGCGGTCGCCACTAATAACATCAGCTGGCAGTACAAAAACTCGTCCACGTTAATAAAAAAAAAAGTGGGAGCCGAGCAAAGTCGGTTACCGGTCTAATGGAGACGGACTTGCTTCTCAACGGCGAAGTCTTACCGTAATTAATATTTACTTTTCTTCATTTCAATAAACCATTGCAATTTTTTTATTTCATCCAATTTATTGCAATGATTTAGCATTCTACAAAAATATCATTATTAATGACAAATTCTTAATGTTTTTTTTTCATTACCTAGATTTTATTTCTATTTTCCTAAACATTAATCTAAGTCAAAAATAATTAGTTTAAAAAATTGCAAATTAAAAATATTTATACGAGTTCGGGAAGTAAAAAAACCATCGGACACTCATGCGCAGAGTAAGGCTTCGACGCAACAGCGGGAGCAGTGAACTGAGGAGTGCACTGTATCCTTGAAACGGTCCCGTATGGGAGCTCGGCGGCAGAAAGAGACGGCAATATGGCGCGCGTTGCTGACATTTTACAATGATGACGTCAGAGTCAAAGAGTTGTATATTCGTAGACAGGGTGTGTATTAAATTGCATATTATAATAATATTACTGACACAGAAGCGTCAATCAAATAATGGAAAAGCTAGAAAAAAATCATAGACGGTAAATAATTCGATTAATTAAATAAAATCATCGACCTAGCTAAAATATTATAGTTATCTCACAAAGAGATCTAGATCCATAATCAAAAATGCGTTAGTTCTCGACTTGATATGTACCTACCAGCACAACTCTTATTTACTGGAAGAGGTGTGAAGAGCAAGCAGCTGTCAAAAAGCCGTTAAGACCTACAATAACGATTAGAGTAAAGACTGTAGATAATACGGGTGTTGGTTTTTACGTAGAACACACAAAACTCTTTTAAGCTAATTAATAAGGTTTTAACCATTTTTTTTTTAATATTTTGACCAAAATTATAAAACAACTCATTGCCCCATTTAAAAACAAATTCTATCTTTTAAAACAAAAAAAAAGTTTCAACCATCTTTAGTTACAATCACTGTTGGGCTCCTCTACGCCTAAACATAGTTATTCTATGCGAAGGTTCAGTCATTCACTTTTCATCTCTTTCTTCCACGCCGGACGATGTGATACAATGTTCTTTTCGATACAACCTTACCATATCTAGTAGGTGGCTACGTCCGTACAGTGCTACTACAATACCGACCTGTTCAGACTAACCGGTTAATAAAGACGTGAAAATTGTACCTGAGGCGACTTGTCTCGCAAGCTCTTCAGTAATACTTATGACTCCGTATTGGTATCTACTCGGGAGTGCTGACAGTGCCTGAGCACCCTAAAACTTGGAAACAAAACAATGCAGTGAATATTGTGATACAGATACTGTTTTCTGATCTCCGAAGGTAGTGTTCAGACCTTATTTATTTTCTCGTAAAAAATACGCGCAAACTTTTGAACTTGGAGCCGGTTTTTGAAACTTTTTTTTTTTTCTTTTTATGCACGAGCTTTCTTACTGTACATCGTGGTAATATATTTTGCTATTGTTTATGTGTGTTATTTTACGTTGTATTTACTATCCTTGAATATTTTTTATTTTTAAACGAACTCGTTGAATTCGTCCTAAAAAGTTTTCGAATATTGTTTTGATCGTTAAAGTAATGTAAGGTACCTATTAATTTTGTAGTATTGAATCGTCGTCTGTGTTTTTGTTGCTATTTTATTAATAGTGCGTATTGGGTGCAAAATATGTAATTAATATCTTATCAAAAAATCTAAAATGACTCTGATGAACCTAAAGTAGTTACCAAAACTTTACGTAAGTTAATTACCTGTACTTAACACCTAACGAGAGTAAGAAAGGGTTATGTTGTCCCTACAGAGTATAGAGCTTATATTGTGTTTTAGGGTTGTGTTGATATACCTAATATTTTTTTTTTTATTGTAATTGCATGAACAACTGGACCCTGATTAACCATTTTCCAAAAATCCCTTTCTCATTTACTTACCATTAATTTGGTCCCACCAAAACACAAACCCAAAAAGTTTATCACATTTAGGTAAGTATTTGTCAATCCTAAGTGGTAATCAAATACATAAAACAGTCCCAACAAATTTTATAGCATTTAATTTCGCATTCCAAACAAGGAAAAATATTAAGCGAAAAACCATTTGCTTTGTCCTTTACTTAGAAAGAGAAAATAGTCATCGTTTGGATGCACTTGGTTCTTAGCATAATCAATCTATAATGTTCCCACTGCTGGGACATAGGCTTCCTCTCGGTGAGAGGGAGTCCTGTAATTCCACTACGCGGGCCCAGTGCGGTTTGGTAGATGTCACAAACATGTCTTCGAAGTTTTGGTTCATGATACATGCCGGTTTCACGATGTTTTCCTTTACGGTTTTGAGAGCAGTGATGATGAAATTATTTACACAAAGTGCCCTGCCTGGGTTCGAACTCACGACCTACAACTCGTAAATCGGGGCCGTTACCACAGGGGCTGCAGTCTCGACATTCATTGCGATCGCTTTACAACCGAATTTGGTCGCAAAGTCCTGTCACTCCATACATTACACCTGTCAATCCGGGACTTTGCGACCGAATTCGGACGTAAAGCGATCGCTATGAATGTCGAGACTGCAGCCCCTAATCCACCACTTCTCCACTATGAACTATGATTCTTAATCAAAGCAAAATTTGTTATTATGTTTTCCCATCAGGAATTTCTCAGTAACAGTCCGGAGTCTGGATCTGTGCAGCCATTTCGCCAGTTACGTTTAAGTGCCATGGAACTTAAAAATAACTGCCGAAAAAGTGGTGTACCATAGCACACCTGTGCTTTATTCTTCGGGGAAATACAGGCATAATGTTATATTAAGTTGTAATTTTGATATTTTATTCTATATGATGGGAAATTCTTGAAAAATCTCGACCGGATTTTATATAGGAAATAGGTACCTTCTTAAAGTTAGACTACCTATAAATGACTGTAAACGGGGGTATTTTTTATAGAATGAGTAACAAGATAATAAACATAATAATAATACATAATCTGCCTACTTTAAACGCAAGGTGTCTTGCAAGGTACCTACCTACTTACAAAGTACCTTGCGTTTAAAGAAGGCAAGTAAGGTGGCTAGTATCTATGGGGGGGTGACTGTATACAATCCCATTCAAAACCGTTTCGTCCCAATCAATTAAAGTTATGGGAATTTATTTTATATGAATGGACATGGGTTATGGCGATTTGTGTAATAGATATCAGTCATTCATTGCAATAATTTGAAATAATATCTTAATTCATGAAATTAAATTTTTCACTTACGGCTGATTTTTCCAACGCCAGATAATTTTATCCGATCAATAGTATTTAATTTTTGACAGTTCTTCCATACATAATTTGTCAGACGTCAATTTTATTCCACGAATAAAAATTATGTGTCGATTGAAAAATCAGCCCTTAGTTGATTACCGTATTTTTAATTTTATTGTTTACTTTCTAAATACATATTCAGTGCTATAAAGCATGTTTTATAAAACACAGTGGGTTCCGTAGTTGGGATGAATATATTTACGCAAAAATAAGTTTGAATTTCATAATATAGTCACCACCCTCATCATGCCTAGCCTTTCTCAACTATGTTGGGAAAGTCATCGTAGTCGAAATCGGCTTGCAGTCTTACCGGATGCAGCTGAATACCAGTATTTTACATGGAGCGACTGCCTATCTGACCTCCACAACCCAGTTACTGAGTAATACGATACCCCTTGTATTTCTTATAGTATTTGTCAAAAAAACTATTTAAATAAAAAAAGTGATTTAGAAATATCTTTTTGAATTTGGGATCCAACGATAACATCCGGACGGACGGGCAGAAAGACGGATGGACGTCCAGATAGACGGATAGACGAACATGACGAAATTATAAGGGTTCTTTTTTACCATTTGTCTGCGGAACGTGGAACCTTTAAAAGGAAGTTGGCCGAACTTTTGAAAACTTTGTATTAGATAACACTTTTGCTTTAATGAAAAATCACCTACTTTTAGTTAAGTATAAATCGAGACTACTCAGGGTGAAGTGACAATAGCGCGGGCAGGCGATGCGATGCGATGGGGTGGGTCAGGGAAAAATAAATTTCACGTGGAAATTGCAACTAATTTAAGTATAAATCGAGCCGAACTACTCAGGGTGGGGTCACTTTGTCCCATTAGACCGTCACCGTTTACACTTTCACCACTTCATGGCATTGCTCAAATGTATTGATTTTAGGAATGAAAACATTATCTTGTTTAGCACAAAAAAAAACAACTTCAAAACCTATAGAAAAGCATACATTTTATTTAACTAATTTTTCTACTAGATTTTCTCAGATTGAAGTGAAAAGTTCCCTAGATAACAGCACAGGAAAAGCGCAATAAAATAAATAATAAGTTTATTCTACAAAGAAAAACATGAGATTAGACAAACACTTAACATGATTGTACAAGCAGTGGGCAAAAGCAGGTTGAACAGCTGGCTCCTGACCTAAGTAAAAAGATACTTGTATCTCGAGAGCCAAAGTTTTCATAAACATTGATTAATACAACAATCAGCAGGCCAATTCACGTAATTTAAAATGATCAAAATCCAGTCGCAGTCTAATCTCGGAGACAAACAAATGTCAAAAACTTGTAAAAATGTAGGGAAATTTGACTTATTTTTGACAGATTGAGACTGGAATCAGACTGTGAACGTTCTTAAATTTACCAGAATTGCTCCTCAGTTTACAGTGGCTCATTTATTACATGTATCAGTATTGAAAAAGCAATGGTTTCGTTACCTGGCTCTATATAAGAGGACGCTGTTTTAAATCCCAACTAACTCCCTAGAGTTTGAGCGTCACGTTTCTTGAAAAACAGAGCTAGGATAAGAAGGTGTAACGAGCTTGTCCTCACTACCTTATGCTAGCGCTTTTTTTTCAAGAGAAGGGACAGCCGACCTCCAAAAATAAAACTATATCTTATAATTCTTCTGTACGTGTGTTTGTCACCTATCTCCGCTGGACCGATTTGGATGTTATTTTGTGTGTATATTTCAATGGGTTCCTGGATGGTTTGAAAAAACAATTGGACCGGGTAGGTGGCGCTGCTGTCGATATATTATGACTCAACCGGGCAGGACGACGTCTGCCGGGTCCGCTAGTTTTAAATATAACAAGACGTGTGTTGCGTGTTGCATTTTAAGTTCTCATTCGTAATTTTGTTATGGTGTACAATTAGGAGAAAGTAGGTATAGTAACTAATAAAGATATTAGTTAGAAGCTAACAGAAAAATTCTTATATTAAATAAGTAGATTGAGGAAAAAAAGTTCTAATATAAGAATATTTCTACAAATTATTTAAAAAACACGGGCTTCTAAGTTTAATTTCCATATTGTAATATACGCTAATTATTTTGCATTTGCAATTTAGTTGCCAAAAATTGTTAAAACAATTTAGTTGCCAAAAATTGTTAAAACAACACAACTGAACCTATTCAGTTGTGCTGCAATTTCTAATTTTATGACTTTTTCAATAGTACGCACGGCTACACATCAAGCTATACATAACCAGTATAAACTGACTTCTGATTGTACGAAAAACCTATACAATGCGACGCCAGCTAAAACTGGATATGTATAGCTTGATGTGTAGCCGTGTGTAAATACTAGTCATTCTAAAACCAACTTAATTAACATCTCAATAAAGTTGACATTCGTTTAAGTGGAAATAACATCAATAAGAAACAAGGATTTAAATAGACTAGATACCTGTTACAAAATTCCCAGGTACCCCTTATCAGTACATAGTAAGAACATGGTTCATTCATTCAGTTTTTTAAGACGTCCGGTCGACTCCGGACCTTTAAGTCCGATAAAAGTTTATTGCTTTTACACCTTGAAACAAAGGATAACACATTATTTGGAAGGGGAAATTCCATTGGACTCTTTTATTTAAATAAAACTAGGTGTTATTTGGTGATAACAAATAATAAGCCGTTTCTGGGTACTTACTCTATACATGTGTGGAAAATAGACAGCCCTAATATTTGAAGTAAAACATACAAAGTTTTTATCCTTCTTTTTTGCCTGACAAGATCATGTGGGAGGCTTTATAGTGGACCCAGTTCCGAATGTTCTACTCGATATCTAGTTTTTAGGGTTCCGTACTAAAATGGAAAAAAGGAACTTTGGTGCGACTCAGTCTATCTGTCTGTCCGTCTGTCACAACTGGATATCTCAAGAACTACTAATGCTATCAACTTGAAATTTGGAATAGTTTTAGATGACGTTTGCCCAACTATTTTGCAAATAAGAAAGAATTTTTTTTTTTTTGCGAGTGACTGAAAGATCTTATAATTCGAAGTGGGGCTTCTAGGGTATCATATGAAAGATCGCTGTTTGCACATTCTCAAACATTTTGTTTTTTAAGGGCGCATTTTTTTCGACTTTTGATGAAAAGTGTAAAAAAGTACCGTTCCCTTATCTCCAAAGTTTGCATAGAAAAAAATCTGAAATTATTCTATGTAATAGAAGTTTATGTAAAGATTACAGGAAAAATAAAACGATGTCTCTAAATACCACACTTTTTCAGAAAACATCAACAAAAAATACATTAGTTCCACTATCGGTCAAGAGATGGCGCTGACCTAAAACTGCAAAATTCTACACCGCAGTGGTAAAATTCTCTGACGAATATGGGCCTTAATAAAGTAACATATCCAAAATATTTATATATGATGGTACGGAACCCTCGGTGCGCGAGTTCGACTCGCTCCGACCGGTTTTTTTTATTTATGTGGATAAACAATACCTAAGTACCAGTTTCAGTTTACAATCCCAAAAACAGATTACGACGGGCAACTAAATAATTTAAATTCCTACAAGAGAACCAAGTACATACCTACTTCGAATTATTATGAACAAATAACGTTCCACTTAAAAGTATCATGTTAAAAAATAATAAGGAAGTCTCCTAATGTCCGAACCACAGCGTTTTCACCAATGACAACTCAGTGCATCTCTGGTCGAAAATTTATGTAGGTTTACTTTTTTGCGCTGTACCGGAACCGGGCCGGGCCCGAAACGGACAGGTTTCGCACCAACCGGTTGCTAGGAACAATGTTCAGAGGACGTTACACCGAGATTTACGATGTTTTATATGTAAACGCTATCGATTGGGCTATTGATTTGTTGTTTCAAATTCATTTAAGATTTTTTCAATAGATGTAACAGTTTTTTCCACTAAACTCGCAAGAACAGCAGATTACCAATGTTGATAAACAAATTAAATAAAAACTTTCTTGTTCACAATGTTGGTATGATATCCCCATACAAAAACAAAAGCCTACATAAACGATTTGAACAATCCGCTTAGCAATTAAAATATGACACGAGCTTTCCTAATGAATTAACAAAAGATTAGAAAGCCTGGTTAAGACGGTTTCACTCGCCGCCGTTGAAAGTACAAAGGACGAATGATCAGTTGGTCGGGCGAGTTTAGTACTCTTTTTAATTTAAACTGCGTTTTAAATATCGGTGCAACCAGTCAAACTAGTGACGTATTTTCACTCAGTTTTAGTCGACTAGTTTAATAGTCGAGTAATTAATAAGTAGCCGTTGAAACAAAGTTTTTAGGAACAAGGCCGCAACTATCTTGATTAATTATAGAGTTTACACTAAAGTTGTTTTAGTTGAAATAACTGAGGATATTGGTGTAATAAAATAATATTATTATTTAAGGAATGTAGTTATATGTATACCGGCTGACTTAATTTTACCGTCTGGACAAAAACAGAGTATAAAAGGTGAACGGAGTAGAAGCCAGGGACAGAAACTTCTTTATTTTTTCACACAAAAAAAAACCAATAAATTGGTAAATAATATAAAAAATCATCTTAAAGGCACCACCCTTCTGTACGCGCGAAAACTATCAATGAATTCGTAGCGATTTTTTATTTTATTTTTTATGAAAAAAAAAAAAGAAATTTCTGTTCCATTAGGCTTCTGCTCCGTTCACCTTTTACAACCTGTTTTTTGTCCAGACGGTAAAAAAAGTCAGCCGGTATATAATGTATAATATAAATTAGATTTTGATTTCATTAAGAGTAAGAATATTAATTGTATCTACTACAGCAGAGACCAGCATAGCTGACGATTCGATCACTAGTGAATATGAATGTAACGTTTCTATCAATATCAATTTATTCTCATATAAAAGAAAGTGAACGATTGTTAGATTTATGAGGCTAAAGGCTATAATGCTGAACATTATCTTATTTTAAAACAAACTTTTACCCACGACTTCTACTGTGGTAATGAACATATTGCTTTCGTGATTCATGATTTAAGTTTAGATTTCAAAACTTGTGATTTATGACTTAATATTTAATGATCTGGGTCTTTAGTTCGGCTGGCAACATTCACCGCAGAAACAGGCCTATTACAATTTTTAAGCCTACAACCATTTACATATATATAGTTAAAAATCTATGAGCGAGCTCCTGCAATAGTAAAATGTTGACTTATTTATGAACTAAGATTACGGAGGTACCAACGACCAAAAACGAGATATTTTATAACAAGGCACGATACTGGCTGTTCCCCAGTGCGTCGCCAACGACAATCAAACTCGCATCGAAACAATAATCGATTTTTAATACAGAGATCGGCAGCTGATACATTCTAAGTTTTTCTTTCGCTTCAATTCCAAGCTTGTCATTTTATTACGTAGATATAATATAATAGAGTTTCAGATGAGAACGGTCTTGACAGACGGGACGAAAAGTCGTTGACCCCGCGGTAGTGCGACTTATAATTTTATATCGAATACCTAATATCGATATTTGACGCGCCGGTATGGAATCGAGTGAACATTGTTAGCTTGTTAGGTCCTCGCATTTTTTTTGCGGCAAGCCTTACAATATCTAAGAGTTAACTCATCTTTTTTCAAAGCACACATATACATATATTTTTTATACTAACTTACACCGATTAGATTTCATCCCACGGGTGCTGAGCATCTGTTCTGTTCTGCGGATTGCAACTTATTAATTATTTAGTATTCTAGAATGCTTTCTCTAACACTTAATTCTATTGCTGGATATGTAAACGAAGTCGTAAAGATTTATCGACTTTCAAATACTTTGTGTATCTTCAATCGTTTATTTACTGGGTATTTATTTCTTAGGTTAAAAATATATATCCAGACTGGATAAACTTCTAATTTGAAACAAACTAACAAACTATTAAAATAAAGATATAATATCCTAACCTAACTAAAACTATTAACAATCTAAAATATGGCGTCGAAAAATTCCTCCGCCATTATTATTATTATTTACTCTACGAAATAGCCTGATAATAATAGGAGATGCAGGCATCAAATGATAAACGTCGTCATAAAAAACAAAAGACGGTTACGGACTATTTCTGAAGTCATTACTAAAAATCTAAATGATGGAAATAGAGTCCTTAAAACTAAACCAACATCTAACACGTCGTCTTCTCAATTCGATGATTGTGTAACAAGAAATGTCTTAATCAACAAGAAAGATTAGAGCTATGATATAACACCATTTAAGGCAAACACCGAAGCGATTACTAACAAAGAAGGCTGTATTTAAGAAATGTAAGCCAGCTTGAGGAAACTTGTTCTGCTAAAGATTAGAACTAACGAGATGACTGCTATTATAAATTGATTTATTGCTAATAAAGTGAAAGACTTGATTGTCGTCCGCAAATATTTAGGACAAAAATGTTAATCTATTGAAGATTAATGATTGAGTTCTCATGCAGCTACTGTTTCATAGACAATTTGATTTGAAGTAGATGTCAATGTTAATGGATCAACGGTGATGGTGGTTCCATAGACAAAGACACTGTTGAATATAACATTTCTGATACAATTGTAAAAGTATATAACCTGGAAAGAGTAGTACCGTCTAATTGAACACGTTAAATAGTAAACAAACATGAAAAGATAAAGTTGTTACGGTGATGGTCAATGGTTAGTTAGTCGATGATTTCAGAGATGGAAATAGAATCAGCTGACTTGATTGATTGACAGTGGTTATGTCAACATAACGTCACCTTATTGATCTTTAGATCGACAATGAAGTTATAAGCTCTATTCCAATCTTATTGACGAAGACATGCGACTTGCTGCCAAACAGTCATCCTTTAAATTTTTTGTATAAATAAAATAAAATAGGATATCGGACTAGGTTTTACACACGTCATACAACAAAAAAAAAACTAGATGAGGTCGGCGTTTCTTATCTGACTAGTCAGAAGAAAAGCCGAAACAAACTCAGAGGTCACAGTCTCTTTTAAAGTCAAGACATTATCTTGGTCACATCATGTGAAGACCATGTAGATTGATGTCTTTTTTCTTTTTTTTTTTGTGGATGGGAAATCATCAAATGACTCCTCCCGCTCTGGGTGGAGCAGAAGGGAGTGTCAGACTCTTACTGACTAAAACCCACCCGTGTTCCTTCCTTAGCCCTTTACGTACCAGGGCAGCGGTAACCCTTTCGGACGATCCCGCTACCCCGGCAGGCTTCGGCCCTGTCGGGCCCCGTCATCTATGCTGACATCTCTTTGAGGCGCACGTGGAACACTTACGCGCCGTCCGGCACGGGCCTGGTCCTGATCGGACGGAGAGCTACCCATTGCTCTCCGCCCGCAGGCCCGCGCCTACGGTGGCCGGGAGTCGTCACGCGGCTCCCGACGCCCGGAGCGTCTCCCTCGGCGGCTGAGGCGTGAGGATCTCTCCCTCGCCCATCCCGCCACCTCCTTCGCTAGCATGACTGCTTCGCAGAAGGAGGTGACCGCCTCCCACTCCCTCTCGCCCCGGACCATGGCTTGCACCAGGGCCGGGCGCGAGAGGTCGCCGCCGCTGCCGATCGCCTCTACGAGGACACGGCGGTGCTCTGCCCAAGCGGGGCAGACCTCCACCGTATGCTCCACCGTGTCCTCTGGGCGATCCTCGCAGTGGTGACACCCGGGCGTCTCCTCCCGCCTGATTATGTGCAGGAACCTCCCGAAACATCCGTGTCCGGAGAGGACCTGCGTCAGGCGGTAGGTGAGAGCGCCGTGACGCCTCTCTAGCCACTCCTCAAAGAGGGGTCTTACCGCCGCTATCGTGGCGTGCCCTGCGCTGGGTTGCGATAGTCGCGCCTTCCATTCCACCATGAGACCGCGCCGGAGGTCCGTCCGCTCCGCAGCGATTTGCCGCGGGTGCAGAGTTTCCCCCCGACGTAGTGCCTCCGCGCGCCAGTCATACAGGCGCGCGAGGACTATCGCCTCCAGATCCCATGGTGGCAGTCCGGCAAGGAGGCTTGCTGCCTCGCGCGAGATCGTGCGGTACCCCCGGATCAGCCTTACGGCTACCACCTTTTGGGGCGCGTTCAGGTAGTGTGCGGCTCGAAGCCGCAGTGAACGCGCCCATACCGGGGCCCCATATAGGGCCATGGACCGCACGACCCCCGCGTAAAGCCTCCGGCAGGAGGCGTTTGGCCCCCTCAGGTTGGGCAGGAGCCGCTTTAAGGCGGCCCCGGTCCGTTCCAGTTTGGGGGCCAAACGTCGGAAATGCTCGACGAAGTTCCACCGGCTGTCGAGGACGAGACCCAGGTATCTCATCGTCTTCTCGACGCCGATGTGAACCCCTCCTACCATCAGTTGGGATCCCGAAGGTGGCCCGTACCGGGGCCCATGAAAAGACATGGCCTCGGACTTGTGCAATGCCACCTCGAGACCCAACTGCCGGATCCTTTCCACGACTATCGCAACCCCGCGTGTCATCGCGTCGGCCGCCGCCTGATGCGACCTCCCCTGCGCCAGGACCAGCGTGTCGTCAGCGTAGCAAACTACGCTGACGCCATCAGGGAGGTCGGCCCGCAGCACCCAGTCGTAACCGATGTCCCACAGGAGCGGCCCCAGAACCGATCCCTGTGGGACACCGCACGACATCTCTCGCCGGTTCCAGTTCCCGTCGCGACCGGGGTAGATGACGGCTCTGTCCGTCAAATACGCCCCGACTATTCGACGGAGGTAAGTCGGCACCCGGTGATACCGGAGTGCCTCCCCTATGCAGCTCCAGGGCAGGGTGTTGAACGCGTTGGCGATGTCGAGTGACACCGCCACGACCACCCGGGACACCGCGTCCCCCGTCGTGAGGGCTCTCACGCGCATGATGGCGTCCACCGTCGAGCGCCCCTTGCGGAAGCCAAACTGGCACTCCGCAAGATCCGGCCCCGTCCTCACCAGGTGCCCGACGAGGCGGCCCGCAATCACTCTCTCAAAGAGCTTGCCGACCTCGTCGAGCAGCACTATGGGCCGGTATGCGGACGGAGAGTCCGCAGGGCGCCCTGGCTTCTGAATGAGGACCAGCTTCCCCGTCTTCCAACGGAAACTGGCCTCTCTCCATGCATGCGCTTAAGAGCGCCTCCAGTCGAGGCCCGAGAGCCCTCGAGGCCAGGACCCAGGCTTTACCCGGCAAGCCGTCGGGTCCCGGGGCGGTATTTTTAGCCTTCAGCCTGCCTACCGCCGCTCTCAGATCTACCCCGGTCACTTCAGGGGTGTCGTCGTCGTCGTCCGCGTGGTCCGCTTCGGGCACCGCAAGTGGCGGAGCCATAGGCGGGGGAGTATGCTCCCCCCGTGAAGGGAACAGAGCGCTCACCACTTCCTCCACCAGCTGGGGTCGGAGACTCTGCGTCAGCGGGGGGGCCCAGGTGCGGAGTTTATTCCGCACCATTCTGTAAGGGCGCCCCCATGGATCTCGGTTCAGAGTCTCCAACATCTCCTCGCGGGCCATATCTTTGGCCCGCTGGACAGCCTCTTGGAGGGCGGTCTTCGCCGCTCTGTACCCCTCGTACAGCTCCACTTCCGTGGCTTCCGCATCCGGAGGGCGGATGCGGAGCCTGCGGTGCCTGGTGTACCGGTGTCGCGCGTCGACGCACGCCTTGCGTAGCGCCCCAACCTCCTGCGACCACCAGTACACCTGACGTCGGGCGCATCCTGGCCGGACTCGGGGCATTGCCACGTCACAAATTTCAGACATGGCCTCCCGGAACCACTCCGCCTCACCGTCGATGTCAGCAGGCCTGTCCGGTGAAAACACCCAGGCCTGCACGATTGAGGCTTCCAGGAGAAGCTCCCGGTCCAGCTGCTTCAGCGCCCACCGCGGACCACTCGGGGCCTGTTGGACTAGCGCGCTAGAGGTCTGGGTGGAGACATCAAACCGGATATACCGATGATCGGAGTATGTCTCCACCTCCTCCATGACGCGCCAGTCAATGACACGCTGTGACAGAGCGGGGCTGGCGAACGAGATGTCCACTACCGACTCGCCCCGCATCCGCACACACGTAGGAACAGAACCCCGATTTAGGACGACCAGGCCTGTTTCCAGAGCCCAGTCCTCCACCATCCTGCCCCGCACATCCGTGCAACGGGAACCCCAGGCCAAATTCTTGGCGTTGAAGTCCCCGAGCACTAGCACGGAGAAGGCATGGTTTCTGGCGACGACGACACTCAACTCTGTTAGAGAGTTCTGGAACTCGGCGAGAGTTCGGCTCGGAGAGAAGTATACTCCCACTACTACAATCTCTCCGAACCGTGCTGCTACGCATCCCTGTCCCCTCGTGACACCTTCGAGGGACGGGGTACCGGCGGCGGCCAACGAAATTATGGCCACTGAGCCGTTCAGGTCCTCCACCCAGTCATCCCTGGGCGGGACAAAGTACGGCTCAGCGACCACGGCGATGTTAATCGACCACTGCGCCATGCTCTGGAGCAACAGGTCCTGAGCGCAGGCGCAGTGGTTGATGTTCGCCTGGAGAAGGCGTAGTGGAGGAGTTATTACTCCTCCATTTCAGCCCCCTCCCGGGCCCTATCGGCAGTGGTGGCGGCGGCGGCGGCGGCGGCGGCGGCGGCGGCGGCGGCGGCGGTGGTGGCGGCGGCGGCGGCGGCGGCGGTGGCCGTGGCTAGATTGATGGTAGATTGATGGTAGATTGATGTCTCAAATGGTCTTTTGAGGAAAGTACCAAACAAATTTGAGTGGTCCCAATGAAGGTAGATATTTTTTGTAGCTAACCGCTTGTTCCTCAGCTAACATCATTCAAAATACTCGTGACATTATAATAACTACACAGGCACGTATTAGGTGATTCACCTTGTCCCATGTAATTAATCAACTTAATGTAGTCTATAATGATCCAGTTTGGTCTATCTGAAATTCGTTCTAGATTTTATGCAAATTCGAAAAGTAACTGTTGATTATAATGGCTAAAACTGTGGGCAGACAATGAGATATTTGAGCAAAAACTATTTATCTTTTTAGGCATCGGTTTGTTAAGACATGAAACACAACACAAATGACTAATTATAAAAAAGACATTATGTTTTTTAAATAAATAAATAAAAAGAAAGACATAAAACGGAATAAGTACTAAAATCTTAGCGCTGTGAATATTACATCATACCACAAGATTAAAACGTTATTTATGTACAAAGTGTTTAAAAAATAAGTTTTTATGGAAGCATCAAAGAAAATTATTAAGAAAGACGCCGGTTATGTGTATACGCTACGCAACTTTGCTCAAGTTTGCCGCGGTCCTAGCATTTTCATCAACTCAGCCTATCGCACTCCCGTGCCGGACGGCGCGTATGTGTTCCATGCGCGCCTCAGAGAGATGTCAGCGTAGTTGACGGGGCCCGACAGGGCCGAAGCCTGCCTGGGTAGCGGGATCGTCCGAAAGGGTTACCGCTGCCCTGGTACATAAAGGGCTAAGGAAGGAACACGGGTGGGTTTTAGTCAGTAAGAGTCTGACACTCCCTTCTGCTCCACCCAGAGCGGGAGGGGTCATAGTACGCTTGCCGATACGCGGTCTCCACTCCAGGACTCATCTACTCCACCGGCCATCAGTCCTTGAAGGACTGATGGCCGGTGGAGTGCATGGCCAGCCCACAGCTACTCCGGCTTGCTTACTCTGCAAGCTATGTCGGTAGCTCCGGTTATTTCCGGATAACTTCATTTCTGATTTTATCCTTCTAAGAAACTCTGAGCATAACCCTCTACATAGCGCGCTGAGCGACCTTGGATTTGTGGACCATCCCGACTTTCACCACGTTTCGGCACTATATGTCATAACGGACAGGACGCACTGGTTGAAGACCTTGGTCTTCAAACATTGCGGGCACCGAGCACCTTAGCCGTTCGTAATAGAACAGCAGCCTAATGTTTTAGTTGCGGTTTGCCAAATGATGTCACCGTTATATTTACTTAAATGCTTATCTTGTTTACTAATCCGTTTCTTGAGCATTTTCAAACCCGAAAACTATTTGTTTTCCTTATTAGGTTATATTTAGAAGTATTGCAAGCCAATTCTATGAGGCTATCTTCACATAATATTTCAGATAGGAAGGTATTCGTGGGCCATTTTGGTGACAATAATGTTGCAATCAAGAATAGCCGCAAAGTGCTAATAATTATGCAAAGTCCAAGACAAGTTTAATTGAATTCACTTAGAATCTGTCGTATTAATATGTTAAGTTTTAATATCAGCCGCATAAGTAGACATTAGACAAAGTTGCATAGCTTGCTCTAAGGGCGTATACATTGCAGACTGAAATTGCAGAGGTTATGATTTGAAAGTGCGTTAATTGGAAATTTGGAAACGTAGAAGAAAAATCATTTTCTACGTTTCTAAATTCAGATAAAAATCAGGCTATAGATTGTTGAATTTATTATTCTATTTTAATTATTCTGATATTTTGAAGTTCAGTTGAACATGGGATTTATTTTTTATATAAACAATCTTTATTAGGTATTCAATTTATAAATGGATAAATAGTACAGGTAAAAGATTGTACTATTTGTATTTAGGTAACTTGAAAGCTGGCAGTAGATGCATTGAATGTATTCCATCTTTTGGCCATAAATTTAGTCAATCCTCGATACGCCACCTTACGGCATATGGTACGCGCACGGTTAACATTCACACTATAAAATCGTTTTATGTAGTTGCAGCGTTTTACTAAACCACCCTTCCAGACCAACTTTAGATAAATTACAGCGAAACAAATGAACCTCGATAGTCCATTCTAATGGCCTTGAATACTGTTCATGATGGGTGTTATTTGAATATCAAATGCGAAGAAGTTACGGATAAGAATAAAATGGAGTTGCACCTGTTCAATTTCACACGATCAATGTTGCCAAGTAAGTAGGGATCGGTAAATGATAAGCAGCCGATAAATGGCATTGCCCTGCTGCATTTCAATGGTTCTCAGTATCCGATGGTATTATTCATGAGCGCAAAGTGTGTCATATTCTTATTCATGTAGTCCCGTCGTGTTTTTAAGATCTTTGTAAACGAATGTGTAGTTGCAATGTTGTCGATATTGTGTTGCCTGGACAGTGGATCGATAGTCGATTCGAGTTTTGTGTTGTCGTCAGATTGCGTTTGAGCGATTATGGTAGTTGTTGAAAGTCAGGCTGCACTGTCTGGCTAGACCATTTAAAGCCAGACACTGCAAATGCCATTGTAATTTGGAGTCGGCACAACTTGTCTTTTTCTTCCATACTTCTCTATTAGTCGCCATCTCGGTAGTCACCCCTTTTTTTAACCATATCATCATTCAAAGGGGTGGCGGGGGGGGGTGAAGGGGGTGGGGGGGGGGCTGTAAGAGTAGGGAAAAACAAAATAATTGATGGCTGCATCAATTATTTGGTTTTTCCCTACTCTTACAGCCATAGACAATGCAATTTGTATGAGAAGTAATATGTAATAATGTAGATAGTAGGCTAGAGTTTCCAAACATTGCGTATATTCCAAAAATCCATAGAATCTGAACTCTGTTTATAATAATCATTTAAATAGATGAGTGATTCTGGCATTGCTGATAGAATAATGACCATTTATCCTAAATATATACATAGGTCTATAAACATAGCCTAAGATAAAAACATTGCGATACGAATCGTTTATAAATGAATTAACAATGTTTTGACATAACTGATATATTAAAATGTTGGCCACATTACTGGGATCGCCAGGTCATAAAATGCGCAGTGAGTCCTAGGGGTTTGACCACGCATACAAAAGCGGGCCACGTCCCAAATATACACACGAGTTTGATATCCCTCTCACACTACGTACAAAAGAAAAAGATAAGAACACATTCTCGGATTCCTATGCATAAATAGGCAAACGTGGGAAAATAACACTTGAAGTTCTGTGGGCGTCGTGCTAACTATATTGGGACGAGAATTAACATAGACGGACAAGCAAACTGTTTTTTGTAGCAAAAAAAAAACCTAAATTATATCTCGAGTGTGGGTAGGTAAATATATCAACGTTAAAAAACTAAGCAAGACAAATTTGTACACGATGATTAAGATCAAAATCGCCTGCACAGAAAACCAATACCAATACAACAATAAATGGTGTAAAAAACCAGGTAAACAAACAAAGACACAGAATTGCAATTTAAATAATCAAACTAGCTAATTAAGGGCTGATTATTCAATCGACAGGTAATTCTTATTCGTGGAAAAAAAATTGACGTCTGACACATTCTGTATGGAAGAACTGTCAAAAATTCAAAATTATTCCTCGGATAAAATTATTAGGCGTTGGAAAACTTAGCCCTAAACGAAACAAAGAAACAACAACATTGTCAACATTAAAGGGTTTTAAACTACGCGCAAAAATCACGTGGTTGAAACACATTCTCATTATGTATTAAGGTGGATGCTCCAAGGTAGCCCGCGAAATTCAAATTTTCTTAAGTTTTTTGTAATTTGCAGGTCAGTAATAAGTTGTACGTTGATTAAAATATGATTCGTGGCCGTAACAAATATGTATTTACAGAATTATAATCATTAGAATCAGTAATACCACTTGTTAAGTTAGCATAATCCTAAAATGTCAAGATTACATGAAATAATCATTCAGTAGGATTACTTGATCTTAGAGTTGTGTTGATGACTTCAATGATTATAATTCTGTAAATACATATTTGTTACGGCCGTGAATCATATTTTAATCAACGTACAACTTAGTACTCACCAACAAATTGCAAAAAACGTAAGAAAATTTGAATTTCGCGGGCTATCTTGGAGCATCCACCGTACTTACGGTGGATGCTCCAAGATAGCCCGCGAAATTCAAATTTTCTATTCCGCAGTAATGGACTTCCATTACTGCGGAACACGATGACAGACAGACAGACATAATAATTATGTATTATGTATACAATAGCGTGGTATCACAAAAGTATTACGTCTATTACATACAATGATCGAATGTGGGACGTTGTCACAAAACACTATCAACTGGGTCTAGGTTAAGTGGACTGTGACAGACAGACTACATTCATAAAGGATTCAATGCTAAGTTGCATTGTAACTGGCTGCAATTATATTTTTGTGCTTGTGGTTTTGTAGGTCAGGAACTACTGACCCATCTCTTGCCTTGCCTTCTGTCGCCTTGCCGACTGTTGAGCTTTATTTCATGGGATTTCATCGAATCAGAATCAGAATCAGAATTTTATTTGTCAAACATAGGTACATTGGGTTCTTGCAATACATATTTATATAGGTCGCCATGTTTTGCCATTACAGCATACAAATATTTAAACATAACGATTGCTTAAAATAACAATCATACTCAATTTAATTACAGAATAATTAGTAATACAAAATTAAATTAGGTTTTGAGAAATTATAAAAAAAATACGAAATGTCATAAAAAGTAATATAAGTGGGCACATAAAAAATACAATATATTTAAAAAGTCACATCAAATTGTTAAGTCATTTAGAAATTCGTCAACAGTATAATAACATTTTTCGATCAGTAAATTAGTCAAGTTTTTTTCAAATTTTACATAAGTCATTTCCTTAAAACTATCTGGAATCTTATTAAAGATACGATATCGATCACTAATAAAGAACCGATGTGGGATTTGCATAAACATTTGGCGGCTTTGAAGGTCCGTGGTATACGAACTGTGGTCTTATTGTGTTTTCTATTTGCATTGATGTCAGCTATCGATTTATATAAGTTTCATGCGTGGCCGCCATTTTGATAAAAAAACATAATGGCGGGTAGGTAAATATGCCAGGCTCCATATAAAAATCTTAAATCCTCTTTCTTATGGATGATCTTCTGAGAAAATATTGCCGCATTTAGCAATTTCGGATGACACTGAGCAAGAGGACACTACAGAGGATTCAATCCTCGAACAACAAATGGGCCATCGTAAAACGAATTAAACGGCAGTTTTGCATGACAAGAGAGAGGCTCAAGCAGATCTCTGAAGAAGGTAGAAATCAACTCTGAATAAAAAAACCTGCAGATATATTCCTAGATATGAGGATCTACGCCACTCCACTAAGAAAATGAGTCAAGAGCACCGACACGTTTGGACAAGTTTATACTTTTTTTGTAAATTGCCTCTCGCAGGTCAACCGAAATAGGAGTTTGTCCGGGCTTACCTATGGTTGCCTCAATAAATGAAGGCCTCCAGTCAGGGCTACTAGTTTATCCCCTTCGTACTAGTTTTATAAGAATGACGTAAGCGCATCACAAATATGCTACGGATTGCAATTTATAACTTTTTCATCTACCACTTGTAGCAAACCTAAAAACTCCAAGACTTCCGTACACAACTTGGTTTTTTGAGTTACTAAATTTGTTTCATCCAAAATCAGGTGTGAAATATATTTTGACTTGTTCTGGTCACGATTCTAATGAAAAAGATTTATGAGACAACTCAGAGGCACGAATGAGGAATATTTGAATTTTATATTCTCCTGTTTTCGTGACCCTTAGAGCTTGCGCCCACTGGCGGCACGGCACGGCAAGGGATTTTCATGCAACGAATAGAAATATAACTTAAGCGTATTACAATAAAATTGAAATTTCAATGACAGCAGGCCTAAGCATACCGCGCACTAAAATTTCAACTTTATTGTCATATTGTTACGTTATATTTCTAGATACTCGTTGCATAAAAATTCCTTGCCGTGCCGTAACGCCTGTGGTCGCAGGCCCTTAGACTGTAGGGGCCATACTTATTCCCAGTCTGAATAAACTTTGTGCGTGTCATTTGCGTTTGTAATGTCACTCACGACAGAAGCGAACTAGGAAAGTCTGCGTGTGTAGCATTATTTATTTACTAGCAGATTCATAACAAGTTGTTTTACTATGACAAACTGAACCAAAACCGTTTTTTTTCTGGATCGAGACTGGTCGTAGGATGGCCGCTTGAAGGTATTTCTAAATACCTACCAAGATGCTCCTTAATATTTTCTCAAGTTGTGACAGACAAAAAAATTACCGAGTGCGTTTTAATTTAGAGGGCTTAATCCTCTCACTACAGGCAGCATTTTGCAACAGAAAAAGGAATTAATTACCTATGTTGGCGAAAAGAGTTAGGGGCTTTAGAAATATTTGGAAAGGCATGGAACTCGGAAACATTATGAAGATATTACCAATTCGCACGAGACCCACGTGGTGGATTACCCACTCCTTCACAAAATTTCATTCCATTCAGTAAGACAGTGTTTTTTCTATCTCGCATCAATGCCATTGTGAAAACAAAAGTTCTGTGTCCAATAAATATATAAAAGAAAATAATTATATTATGCATTGTAGACTACTTTATATACCTACCTATTGTGATCCGAACATCCAATACAGGGGACATTGTTTAAACCCGTTATCGCCTCCGCTCCCGCTTAAGGCTAAGGCAGACTGACACGACGCGACGCTACGACGCGATTCTGGTAGGACAATTTCCATGAAGTTTTCACAGAAATTGGTCTACTCGAGCCCCTTCGCGCCTTTCTGCGGAAGCCTTTACAGTCCAACAATTGCTCAGTGGTAAAAACATAACAAGCCCTTTAATAATGGTCTTCATAATAACAAAGTCATTGCAACAGATTTTTTGCGGCTGCTATATCAATTAAAATAGTCAGGGCTGTCACTCATCATTATAAGTCCGTCCTCGTGTTAATTACTCAAGTTTTTTAGTTCCTACCTATTGACCTGGTGACTGGTGCCACTGGTGGGTTCTATTCGGACAACAAAGTGATAGATTGACAGGGATTTTATTAATGGTTGACCATCAACCAATTTGTAGGGACACCGTGACCCAATTTGATACAATATGTCAGTGTAATCAACGTGTTTCAATTAATTAAATTCGACTTGATAAGTACAGCCGATCGATTCTGTAAAAATCTCACCGTGAAAAGTTAGGTGAAGTGAGCTTAGAGTGTCAATCCCTAGCATTAGTTGGAATGACAGCTCACTCCACGCTCACTTCACCTAAGTTTTCACGTTGAGATGGTTACAGAATCGCACTGTAGATCAGAAGGCTGAAAGTCTGACAACCAGTCTTACCAAAGGTTATCGTAATACCTAGTAACTGGGTTGTAGTGGTCAGGTAAGCAATCGCTCCATGTAATATACTGATATTCAGCTGCATCCGGTTGGACAGAGATCATAGTTGGGAAAAAGCTAAGTAGATGATGTGTTGGTATGTTCAAACAACTTTCAACAATGATGTGGAATTGTTTATTTTTATTTGAGTCTGAATTGTAACTAAAAAGCTCCATTTAAAGTCGCACCAAAAAAACATAATTCATAATCTTTGCTTCAGATCCCACTTATTTTAGTACCTAACTGTTGTAAATCCAAGCATCTCATTAACTGGGTCACTCGACTAGAAAAGATTCTTAACTTTACAACAGCCACTTTTCAAAATAAGGACAGCACAGAATAAATAAGCTATCTTGTAATACCAATTTCAACTTAAACCAGCAGCAATAAAGCTAATAATCCTATAATTCATAAAATACAGTAGCGTTACGCCGTCCTCTGATTACAACCTGTCAATGGATTCCTGAACGGAACATTTTCCTGTTAATTTCTTAAAGTTACTTGCTAGTGAATTTTCAACTTTAGTCATATACGATAAGGACGATAAACTAATTTCAATGTTCAAAGAAAGAGGGTTAGTATTGTGATGCGTAATAATCGGTCTACTGACAAGTCACTGTCTCTTCATTCTATGGAGTTTTAAGGATCCGTGGCCAAATAGCAAAGAACCCTTATAATATCGTCATGTCTGTTCGTCTGTTCAGCTGTTAAACAGCCATTTTATTCGAAGACTATTTGCACTATAGCGATGCAAATTTGCCGGGTATTGTTGGATCCCACAATTAACAAGATTATGATTTGTCTAAGTGACTTTGCTATTTAATTCAATCGTTTTTGAGATATGGGATATTTTCTGATACAACCGCAGAAATAACTTCGAGAAATACTATGAAATAGATACTTATTTTTTCTATCGATAGAATCAACACTATGCATGCGTAAATATTCATTCCGATTACGGAACCCTTTACTTTGCGTCCATCACGCACTTGGCCGGTTTTAAAAGTTGGAATGGTCACGGGAAATACCCACAGTAATGGCGCGAGCCCAGTGCAGCAAGGAACAAAATACCAACGCGGTAAAAAAAAAATGAATGACAAAACGCTTTGGGTTAATGATTATACTTATCAACTAACCGCTTTCTCTTGTGTGGTCAAACCGAATTCCAAATGTTCAGTGAATTTCTTAAAATAACATAATATCACGCCTGTAAACCCCGAAGGGTTTAGTAGAGGTGTACCTGGGTTACACCCATATTCTCCAATTATGTTTAAGTCCCATGTAATGGGGTCGAGCCTATACTTAGGTATCAACCTGACACTTTAGACTAGGGGCTGACACATTTATAAAGGAAAAACCCAATAAAACTTTGTCCGATCTGGAAACCAAACCTCATGCTCAACAGTACAGCAAAATCAGTCTTTAATGTCCCCACTGCTGGGACACAGACCTCCTCTCAGTAAGAGGGAGTGGGCCGTAATCCACCATGCGGGCCCAGTGCGGATTGGTAGATGCCACATGTCTTCGAATTTTTGGTTCTAGGACATGCCGGATTCCTCACGATGTTATCCAACACCGTTCACAAAGTAAAGCGCCTGTCTGGGTTCGAACCTACGACCTCTAATTCGTAAGTCGCGGCCGTTATCACTGGGCCACCACTGCTCTCTAAGTAATATATTAGTACGGATTGTTTAATTAAGTAATAAAAGGGGTACAGACCTGCATACATTAAGCAAGCGGTAATAAATCAAAACGTAATCATATTCGTATTTGCGGCACAATTCCGTAATTGCGTTTAGTAATAGCTGAAACGGTACAGGTTGCATCAAATAATGTTATATACTAATTAATATGCACATCTGCAATCGTAACGTTAAAGAATTTGCGTTGCCTTCACATACCTATCTCCATGGTCCAGTAAGTTTTTACAAAATTTTACATTTGCAACACTGCTGAAAAAACGAAAGACATTGCAATGGAGTCGATATTAGGTATCGATGTGTCTTATAATTGTAGAATCCTGTTGTCCTATTGATTCCCTATTTAAGTTGAATAATATCAAGTGAAGTGGTGTGATAGTAAGCCAGTGAAGTCACTGGCTTACTATCACACCAAGCGCTATCGTGCAGACCTGCTTCACATTGTCTGACTCCTGCCAATCCTCGTGACAGACAGATGACATTAGTGACAGCACCTAGAGTGCGCGCAAGATAAGTCTGCGCGCGACGTTGGACCTTCAAGATTATATCCCTGCCAGCACTTTTAATCACTTTCGGCATAATGGTGGCGATGATTTACTTTGGAAAACACGGAACACAACACACTCTTGACACCTGACATAAACTTCAAGATGGCAGCAGACGATTATTTCCTATTTCGGGCGCGCGCAGACTTATTTTGCGCGCATTCTACCTCATCTTGTGTGAATGAGACAGTGTTTATATATCTATTAAATAATTAACAATAATAGTCAAATCTAAGAATGTTAAAATATACGGACACGGTATACCTTCAAAATATTTAAGCGTGCCCCAAAACGTACTTATAAAAAAACAAAACCAACGTCTGGTATGTAACCATTATCCCAAAATACGCGGAAGACTAATCGAACTCAAGGACAATTCAATTTACCGAAATCGGTTCAGCAATTTTCGAGACGGCCACGCATTAAATAAACTCATACATAAAACCGTCCAACCGGAACCTGTCCAGTGTTGCCGTCGTTCAAATACCGATTTATAGCTAATCAAAGAATACAATATATAAAGAAGTGTCTGTGGGCCTAACACGAATACGCGGACTAAACGTAACGTGAACGATATTAAAATTGAAAATACTCGTTTTGCATATATAATATTTACTTCGTTTTAAGACTTTATATCTATAACATAATCAGCCTTTAATGTTCCCACTGCTCCCAACACAGGCCTCTACTCTTTTGAGACGGAGTGGGCCGTAATCCAGATGTCACATGTCTTTGAATTTTTGGTTCTAGAACATTTCCTCACGATGTTATCCTTCGCCGTTTTGAGAGCTGTGGTGATGAAATAAATTACACAAAGTAACGCGCCTGACTAGGTTTGAACCCACTACGTACAACTCTTAAGTCGGTGTCGCTACAACTGGGCCACCATTGCTCTCATATCTGTGGGTATTCATATCTATGACTGATACTTATTATGCTTGTCGCATAAAATTAAATTAAAGTGTCATAGAATAGTTGTATTTTCGATGAAAAAATCATTCGAACTTATTATAAGTTGACGTCGATCGTTCGTGCTTCCGAATGCTTGAGTCATGCCAAGTTAGCTATTAACGTCAGTACATTATTATTTTACCGTTACTATAAATTCGCTATCATTGTCACATGTCCCGCCTATCTTGGGAGCACTGGCTGAATTTTGATAGCCTTATTAATATTTTTGAGATGATCTTTCTGGGATCGTTTGAATTAGAAATGAACTATTACGGCATTCCGTATTATGATAATTGTGTAACATTATGAAATGTAGGTATTATAAATGATAATCTGTTTGTTTTAAGATGGGAAAGCGAGTATTATTGGATTTCATGGGTTTTCATTTATTTTCGCGGAACCCCAATTATTTTTCTAAATAAAAGTAGCCTAGTTAGTCCTTATAACTTCAAGTATATGTCAGTGAAAGTGTCGTCAAAATCGGTCCAGCCGTTTCAGAGATTAGACAGAACAAATAGACAGACAGAAAGACAAACATTTTAAAAATTGTTATAAGTACCGTATATACTTTCATATGCATTTAGTAAAAAGCTGTCATTTTGACATAACAAACAGACACTTTAATTAATTTATTTATAAAGATGTATAGATATTACTTGGAATACGTGGGCGTTGGTAAAACAAACAAAAAAGCATAACTAGATCCATCTAGATTACAAAGCGTGTTGAAAATAAGAAGAACAGGAAGAAAAGACAAATAGCATAGACAAAAAACAAAACAAACTTGAATGTAACGGGACTCATAGACAATTATATAAAAACATAGGAAGTGACACCTGACGTCTACATCTGTCACTTTGCTTTGAATTTGAATACATTCATAATCCATAGATTAGGCTTGTAATGAGATAATCGTTAAGTATTGACACCTCAAGGCTTTTTTGTTAGCTCGTAGCGGTACGAAGATTATAAACATTAGAGGGGCAATTCTCGTGATTATAAGAACGTTCAGAGTCTGATCTCAGTCTCAATCTGTCAAAACTACCTCTAATTTCCCTACATTTTTGACAAGTTTTTGACGTTGATTGTCGATGAGATGAGATTGCGACTAGATTTTGAACGTTTTTATTTACGCGAATTGGCCAGGATAGTGTTCCGTGAGTATTTCCGTATGCTTTGTGTTTGTAGGGTAATTATGTAGGATCATCATTTTAATATAAGATTGCTGAGAATGAGTCCACAGATACTGTAACAAAAAACGATCGATTAGAAAAAGTACTACAATGCCAATGATGCATTCATCAATCGTCAATATGATTATACTGAAAACATTGTCAGTGACTAAATCAATAAAATCGACGATGATATCATACATAATTGCAATTAACGTAGTGCTGCACTATTGTTTATATTTCCCATCCGTTCCGTGATCCGTTGTTCTAAGTTAAACCGGTATGACGTTGTTTTTAGCATATTCTGCGAAATGAAGAATAACCTGGGGGTCGCGGCGTGTAAAACGTGTCATTGTACGGGACTTAGATTGTGATGTCTAGAAACGTACAGAAATGTACGGGAAAACACCAAGTTACGACTTGTGACCTAGCTGTATATATAGCGTCTATATTGGAAACTGCATAGCTCTTGTACAAACAATTTATTCAGACACTTTGAACTTAATAGCGAAGATAGACAGCACTAAAACACCCAGACTGTTCATGAAACGAAACTGTCCATGAACTAAAGATTTTTTTTTAAATACTCTATCCGAAGGCTCCCCGAAACACCCCTATGAATTATCAGCGACTATTTTTATGTTAGGAGACAGAAGGCTTTAAAAAAATGGGAATTTGTCATCTGACTTCAGACTTTATAATTTTTCGTGTTTTTTGAAAATATTTTGATCTTATAAAATCCCTAAAATTTAGTCTACGATCGATAAAAACACTGTCTATCTCATCATCACACAAAGTGACTAAAATTTAGATCAGAAGGCTTTTGTTTTCAGTCATTAAAAAAAAAAAAAGTAGGGCGGCGATTACCCATAAGTAGTATTAAAAACTTCCTCGGACACTCAGCTTTCCAAAAAAATACAAATAACATTATACTTTATTATTGGTGCAATCGGAGTTCGAATAGTGGATAACGGAGTAATCTATTTTTCACGCATCTGCGGATCCAATAAGTTGAAATTTTGAATACTTATGCATCTTTAGTGAAAATGTAGTAATATAATATGGTACCATGGAGCTGATCTAATGATCCAGCTCTCGTTGGATTAATCAAGTACTCGCCCAACAAGGTTTAAACCAGCGTTCGACTTGAGTTCTGGCTTCATTAAATATGATACGATTGTCCTTTTTTTTTTCTTTTCCTGATCTGACCCTGAATCTTAATATCCTATGATTATAGGTTGTCTTAAATGCTTTTAATATTACGACCTTTTTGGCTCTTCATAGAAGTTTGACTGTAACAGGTCGGGGAAAGCTACAGTCTGAACTAGACGCCCTTTCTTCTAGCCTGTACGAGCGGCCCAGTTAATTTCATCTACGGTTAGATTGACATCAATTTTAGTCACTGTGACCATCGCGATATGATGAAGATTTTCACGGGTGGATTCTTGATATATGATTTCATACAATTGGTCGTTAAATGAGCATATTATTTGGTTTATTGCAGCCAAGTAGGCCATTCGTTTTTATTCTATTTAAAACACCTACTAAATCTTTCAAGAAAAATCCATGAGCAAAAAATTCTACATCAAGATAGAATCAATATAAAAATCGATAGCAATCATTGTGCGCCTTCGATTCCCAACAAAACATTCCCGTTTGTCTGGCTTTGCATTTCGTATACTTCGCGTTAAGCACTGCTTACACATTGACCTAAGACCTTGGTTAGGTTATGTTTGTGGAACAAGTAATTAAACTTGAGCGATTACGATTACGCTACTGCACTTTAAATAAGATATTATACTTGAAGAGTTACCAAATATTGTTTATTATGCAATTTTATTAAGTCTTCGGTGCTAAAACTTAAGTGTTACTATTAGCCTGCATCATCCCTTCGCTGGGCAAAGGCACTCCCCATGACTTCGAACTCTTTCAAACCAGGGCTAAAGTGGAACACTGGTGGTTTGTTTTCTCCAGCTCGTCCCGCCATCTTCTACGGTGTCCGACGCCTTGTGGCTGTGTCAGGGCTCCACTTAGTGGTTATTTTGGTACACAGCTCATTGGGCATACGGCAAACGTAGCCAGCCTAGTCCCACTTCAGCTTAGCCGCTTTTTGAGCAACGTCAGTACCCAGTGATAGATTAGAATGATTAAAAACGGATCATCCATCGTGTATTTATATATAGTGTAGTAAATAAAAAATGTGTGCGGTTGGGGGACCCCTGTCAGGAACACGGTTCCTTACACGATACTCGCACGCACAAATACATACTCGTATATAATAGAAAGAGACATAGAGAGAGAGAGAGAGAAAAAGTCGCATGGAGAGGGCATAAAGCTTTTTCCCCAGTCAACTCCTACCGCAGACCGCGTTAAGGAACATTGTTCCAAAAATCTTCTCTAGCTTAAGCCTAGTTGACGCTGTACAGACTGCAGGGGTCTACTAAGTATTCTGCAATGTTGCACGGTATAGCACAGCAGGGTAATTGCGTACGAAACACTCTAACAGTCGGAATGGCTTTCATTTTGACAGTTCAACAACATTCATTGCGTTATTTACTTTATTGAGCAGACAAATTTTTCGAACATATGAAGCAATGGATTAGGGTGCTGCTTCTAATTATTACTGTGATCGTCAGTATAAAGATGAAGATATACAGTGAGTGTGTCGTGCAGTTTATATCGTCTATGGGGGATATAACACAATCATAAATATCTAGAATCATAGATAATTAGTAGTAGTTAGATGACAAAATCATTACCTAAATCGATCGTATGAATCATTTCGTCCATAACACCACCAACCGCAATCGCCTATCGCTTGAGCAGAGACCTGCGCGAAGTCACGGCCAATCTCGTTAGTAAGGAACACGGCACACGTGGAATAGTGACGGTAACGGAATCCTCTTTGTTTTATTTACTTTGACCGTATACCACGTGAACTGTCTCTCCCATATCGTAATATACTATATTTTGATTAAGTATTTTACTTACCCAATAGTGCTGCAAAAAGTTTGAGAAAATAACGAAGTCTTTCTACATTAATGTCTATCCAACAGAACAACCTATAATATTAGAGTTTTGTTTATGTTATATAGCCTTGCCTTGTAGTGTTATTTGTAGTCTATAATGAACCCGTTTCGATGCGGTTGTTATTTCAAAAAGTATTTTTTCGATGCTTTTTTAACCATGTTTGGTCGGACCTAGCCTTCCTTTTCACATTATTTTATTTTATTATTTCTTTCGTAGGTATAATAAGTATTGTTCAATTAGCTATACCTCGAATTGAATACAACGAGTCCTTGAATCGATACGATCAGTTTAAACCAACCAGAAGTACAATTGTCTGCATAAATTGCACAATGAATCGATTTTACGTCCATCCAATTAGTAATCGATAAACTGCAAAGATTTACCGATATTGAGTGGAAGCGATGACCCTGACTATGTCAGGATTATCATGGACCTTGAACATCGTTATGCGCAACAAAACTACTGTGCTAAAGTGATTAACACTGGAACTCCTTTTGCTTTCATCTTGATTATCAACGCTGCAGCAGACTGCATTTTAAAGAGGTTTGGAGTCAAAAGATCAAGGGTAACCCCTTCTTTGATTTTACTAATCAATTTGATATACGCAAAAAGGTCATAGTGTGAACATTCGTTAAGGACAGTTTCAGCACTATATTGATGATGATCTTAAACCAAAAAATACTTTTGGTCCCCATTTAATTCCCTTGATAATACAAAACAATACCGACATTATTCCACTGAAATATCCAATCAACAGCCTGGCTCTTACACTAAAACCAATTCAACCAACATTTATGACAGTCGATAATTTTAATGATCTTTTGACTTTATTTTTCAACGGTACGAAATCAAACGGTATATTTTTTGTTACAATATTAATTTATCTTATAATTTGGTGGCTCAATAAAAGTGTCAGTTATGTGTACTAGATTTGTTTGTGTTTTTTTATTGAGCATCAGTATTTTCAGCTGACGTTCACCTGCGGTGTGGTAAATTACATTAGCTACATTACAGTGCATTGCAAAAAACTAGAACACTGCGTACCTACCTAGTTCATTTGTATCTAATGTGATGGTTGAATAAAAGTGGTTGAAGAAAAACTGTCCATATACAATGAAGGAACTGGCCATGCAGTTGCTAATGGCCGCACGACTTTTAGCGGACCTTTGCAAACCGCTGCAGAAGACGTTAGAATACAGATGGTTCCCTAGAACAAGCCATTAACACATGACATACAACTGATAAACCAATGTTGGTTTATGAACTAAGAACGCAATTCACTGTTATGCAAAAAATATTTGGATGTTTTTTGCATAGATTAAGTAACATCTTAACACTAAATAGCAATGATGACATCTCCATAAAGTATCTGATGTAACCATTGGATGAAGCCATCTGCATCACGGCCTAAAATAGCCAGTGACGTCATAGGCGGTATACCGGAAGTATGGTAGTCTGTTGTAAGCAGAAAGTCGTGTAGATATTCTGATCACGCGAACATTGCGCTATTGACGTTTGGTGATGCCAATTGTAGAAGGTGATGTATATTACCTGGCAAAGTAGAAAGTTATTTGTATTAGCGCTAGATTTGAATTAAGCGTTCAATAGCTCCTTACAGAAACAGGTTCACATCTTCGGAAGAAATTAAAAATAAAATACGGTTCATAACATTCTTTAAACTAGACTCGTTTTAGTGTACATAAATACTATAATTAGTACTGCCTATTATGGAATCGCAATCCAGAATAAAAAGTATCGATCAACAAAAAACAAGCGTTGAAACTCGGAGTTCCCCAGGGAACTATCTTGGGAGCCATAAACAAATTAAGCAAAAAGAAAATAAGAGTTTACTCATGATAATTATTATGCCGTGAAATATTTTCGCGTTCATAGAGTTTATTAACAAGATACATACCGGCTAAGAACGCCGGTTTGCCATACAATTTACACCTGTCTGTCAAGTGGTATGTTCTCACGAGACGACTCACATGTTTTGTGTTAATTACTTCTCGTGAGGGTTCGAACACACGATCATCTACTGTTAATATTCGAAATAGCAACACTTATGCACCGGTGTGAATATACTTTGTTGAACCATCTGTGAGAAACGTCGTTTAAGTACTAATTTGAAGATAATTCTATCATTTTATCAGCAGCTGGTCTAAATTAAATCAAGTCTGAGCTAATATTAGTATATCTATGGTGATTAGAAGGATAAAATATGCAATCACTTAGTGACCAGGTTTCTTCAGCGTTAAGTACTTCGGTGTGTTCTCGGCCTTATTGAGAATGGTAAAGAACTCGTACGTCCCAATGCCAATGTCAAGTTAAGGACTTAATTAAAAATCCTATAGTATTGGCAGAGAACTTTTTGTATTTTTTAAATCTTAATACAAACGTTGTTATGATCAAAGCAGACAAAGAAAGAGACATACTTATACTTTAGATAAAATTTTGGAAAGACCCCTTATGATTTGATGCTTGCCCAGGTATGGCCCTTTCAATATGACGGCACGGTTGGCGAAGTGGTTAAGCGATTGACTGCTGCGCTGCGTGTCGCGGGTTCGATTCCCGCACGGAACAAATATTTGTATGACCTACAAGTAGTTGTTCCGGGTCTGGCTGTTTGTGTATGTAAGTTTAAATGTTTGTAAACGCACCCACGATACCTGAGAAATTCCTAGTGTGGGGCAATGTTAAAAAAATATATATATATATATTCTGTCTGTTCTGTTTCTGTAATTTGTATGGTGTAAAATAAAGAGTATTCTATATATCTATCTATCTATCTATATATATATCTATATACACTATTTCGATTGGCTGATAAATCAATCGCATCACACAGCTGAACTTCTCCCAAGTTCTGCCCAGTTCTCGAGCCTTCTGCACCCAGCCTGTCGCGGCTGGTCTAAAAAAAAAAGGCCATGCTACTTTTAGCAATTTACGCTCATTATATGAACCTGTTGTGTCCTATCAGGTGCAGGTATTCTTCCCATGAGTTCATACTACTAGGTATAACAGTCCTACTTATTAAGTTTTAAGTGTCACAAATTCATTATTCGTTATTATTAAATCTACTTGTTTAACTTCACTTGCTTGTGTCTTACTATAAAAATGTAACAACAAAATTGTATAACAAAACGTGTTTGTATTTCTTGTTAATTGTTAACAATTAATATGAAATACCTGCACGTCTGTCGTAGTCCTATGTTGAATAATAATGTAAGAAATCGACTATCTGTTTTAAAATAACGTGCGTACGAAATACGCACCGATCGTGAACGTGATTTGACAATAGAAATGTTTACATTGCATGGGTTATGCAACATTTGACATGACATGGTAAAAGCAAGGTAGTGTAGTTTTTTTTAAGCTATTAAACATCATAGCATAATCAGCCTATAATGGTCCCACTACTGGGTCACAGGCCTCGTCTCTTCGAGAGGGAGTGGGCTATAATCTACCACGCTGGCCCACTGCGGGTTGGTAGATGTCACATGTCATGAAACAGATTGATGGCCAAATATTTGAGAAACGCGTCGTATCAAGTAAATAATGATCCTAATCTTTCCATTTCGATATCGGTAAATTAAAAAATTCTATGAAAAAGAGAATGAATGAGACTTGTTGTAAATTTATTCCGGTTCAATAAATCCTTTGTTCTCAAATAATTTAATCCCCAAACTTATTGCACTATGTCCTAATCGAAAGCTTCGCTAGGGCTTAAAGACTTCAATAATACACAATTCATTTGGTTGCCAGCTCCTTTTCGATGGATTGCATAGGAATGTCGATAGTGCAAATTGCATACAAATATTCGAAAATCGATATTCAAGATTTATTATATGGCTAGCCATTTTAGACGTCCGTTTTGTCAAATACGAAAGAGTAAGTAATATGCACATACGGGTACAGAATACAAGGAGTTCATTTGGTCGACAACTTTCTATCAAGAGATGATTCTGATGAGGAGACTGAACGATGTTTTGTAAATTATAAAACAACCATATATTGTTGATATTGTTGTTCTTGTTGGTTATTGTTGTTGTTGTTGTTTTTGTTTGTTTATTTCAATTTCAATTGTCATCATCATCAATCTCCTGTCGTTGTCTCAATTTTTTAGGGTTCGGCGCAACGTGACTTTTTCTTCCATACTTCTCTATTAGTCGTCATCTCGGTAGTTACCTCCTTCTAACCATATATCGTATTGTTTACAAAAAGAACATGGTGAAATATACTACCAGCTGCTAGTGTGCTGCTTTTATTCAGGAATAACAAGGACATTCTGTATCTGGTTCTTTAGAAGTAGTTCATCTAAGTATATGAAAAGTACAATCATCCATATACCACATAAAACACAACTCGTATAATTTGGATTCCCGAATATGCCATGCATGTTCATCAATGGATTGAACTGAATCGATATCGATTACGACATCAACTAGCTTCTTTAAATGCAGGATAGGTCAAATAAGTTATTCAGTATAGGTAGAACGATCCAGCACGCTTCTTCGATTGTTGAATTCGTTAATTATACGAATCTAGTAAAGCCCAGTTTCTCTTCTTTGTTATTTCGATTTGAATATCAATTTTATGTGATTTCGATTCTCACTGATTGATGCGCTGTGTTCATTTCGTAAGAAGGAATGTCACGATCTCGTCTAATGATGTTGAATTGAGTTTGTTTGTTTAATTTCTTTTTCGGAAGTTATTTCGTTTGGTTTTTTTATTGTGGTTTGAACCAATCCATATGATAAGCATCACTGAAACCTATGAGATGCATTGGCATTTTGAAAATGACTGCGTAATAATTAATAATAATTTATTTATACTATCAGCCTTTCAAATTTTTGCCAATATAATGTCAGCAGTAAGCATAGGAGGGTTTACACCAAGAACATGATTGGACGTGAGCCCTAATTCGCGGAAAACACTTTCTTGTACTAACAAAACAGTAATATCTTCATCGTTACAATCACAACTCGCTCCACATAATTTGAGCACTTCCTAATAGTTCACACCTCGTTATTAAATGTGGTCTCATTTTATAATTAAAGACGCCTACTCAAACCTGACCTTTCACTTTCTTAAATAGAACCCCAACTTGCATTCTTTAGTATAAAGGTTGTGAAGTTAGCCAATATTATAATTAAGAGATAGCTAATCTTTGTGGAACAATGAGATTTCAATCCCAATGAGGCCATAGATGGTAATGCTGCTAAACAATCAGGCTGAGTCGTCTATGGAACATCTTACTCTTCGAGACAGTCGCAAACAAAATTGCGCTCCATAAAAGCACAAAAGCTCTTCCTTGTCGCTCGCTTTTCTACAAAGCGAGAAGGCAATACAACTTAGCCTACATACAAACTAGGAATAAAGGAGATAGATGATACCGATGATTTAAAGCCATTAGAACAATAACAGTCGCGACGGCCCCGTGTCCACATTTTCGCGTATTACTCAACTGTTACCTACATTCATCCCTGCCCACGCGCATGTTACGTAACCGCTTCGAAATTAGAATAGAATACCGCCTAATGACGGCTTGTAGCGCTTGTCAAAGTAATGCCACCTGTCAAATCTAGCTTTTAAATGCAAGAATAGGTGCTAAACATGATTTATATTGATTTGTTAACGTTTATGATTGTGTTGGGACGATGTTTGTTTGTAAACTTGACGTCAAAGTTTATCAACACCGCCGTGTTTTTTTTATGCGTGGGATACCGGTTGTCCAGCCTGGTCTGTGGCTGAGATATTTATCAAATGCAAATAACCGAAACCTGTCAATTTAATGCCGATTTGATAGAAATACGGTCTCCGTTTTCCGCGATATCCATCTTTCTGGGAAAACCACAGCTAATGTAAGCTGACAACGTATTCCTGCAACTGCCAACTATTTTTGTTAAATATAGGCTGTAGAAGATGGGATCTTCTGTAGTGATAAAAAAAATCCCTACGTACTAAAAACATTGTAGGTAAATATACCTACGCCATAAAATCATTTTTTTTTCCTTTAACTGTGAAGTTTCCTAGTCCCACGACACAATAAATGGATCGTGAAATAAAAACTGTAATAAAGTCAAGATTATGGCAAAAGTAAACAGAAAGCATATCTACCGACTGAACTACAGTCGTGATCACAAGTCCAACGTGGCTAGGGTAACCAAATATTATCAACTTTAAGTCATACAGCTAGAAAAAAAAAAAACAATAGATTTCAACAGACTGGACTTGGATGTGAGTGGAGGACTCCGTTGCTTAATAAAAGTATAAATAAATAAAACTTAGGTAGAAGTGTTAATCTGGATCCACGGGGATCAACATATTTACTTGAATATACCTTTAGTTTTTCATTTACATTCAATCAGCGCATTCTGCTTGCCATTTGAATCTAAAACCGTAAGAAAGTTGGCGATTTTCTTATAGTTTTATCAAATAATAAAAATGAATAAGAAGTATTCACAAACATGTCTCACAAAAATCTTAAAAACATTAAAGATAAATATAGATACAGTCAGAGCCTTAAGCAAATAATACCTGATAACAGTGGGTAACCCAATCACGACTCCGGCCGGTGAGTTCAGGTCACAAGCCATCACGACAGCGCCGATGGACACTGAGCATCGCAAAAATATTATAATTAATAACATTGAACACGAAATGGTTAATAAAAGAGAAAGGACACGACATGAGCCTTGGACGATTGAGTTCTTTTTTTTTTTATTAAAAAAATAATATTCGTATTATATTTTGATATTGCACGCGTATATGATGGGTTTATGACGGGATGCGAGTTTAACTTCCAAATATTAATTTAAAATTATCTTTTTTGGGACTTCGTATATTATCAGTTATTTTATTAACTTAATTAACTCTTTATCCATGCTGGGCCGAACTTTATCATATCTTTCATAAGTAATCATTTACTAGGTACTTTTTCCTCAAAAGATGTCTGAACATTAAAACATTGCGTATCCCATTACGTAGACGTAGATAATGACATCATCCACGTCTACGAGAGATAGTACACATGCTATGTTTATGAGTATAAGATTGACAATACAACAATAGTGTCAATTATAAATAAAATATTCTAGCCCAACTTAGTAGACAACAAAGGGCGCAATTACGCTGGACTAAATGGCGTAAGAAATGGTCACTCAAAAACATAAGTAACGTGATCAATTTGTAGATCTTTTGACATATCTAAATATACAAGAGATTTCTCCGACTTCCTCAAATTCTCAAAAATTAGGGGTACCCAAAACCCTGCGTTCTGTCAGTTCTTCAAGAATTGCCTATATCAGTAAAATATTAACACTAATAAAAATATGGATGCGTAAAACTACATTTAAGTACCTAGAATTACAAATGTTCTACTCCAGTAGTCGCTTACTCCACATTGACTGACAAATTGGAATGATTGCAGTTGTAATCCAGCTAAAAAGACTATTTTGATATCCACCCAGATGAATATCAAAATACTTTTAATACTTGCATGTAAGGTTACGTCCAGTTAGGGATGCTCATACAATTATGATAACCAGTATTTTAATAGCCAGTGCACAGGAACATACAAAAGTTAAGGAAGAATCTCCGTGATGATCAGAATTCAGTATGAAAAAACCCTAAACAGATTCGGCCTTCCAGCGCACTATTACGAAACGATTCTATCCGGAATCAGTAGTATATATATTTCTTTTTTATTTGAGTCCCCAATCACAGGCGTGATGAATCGTAGAAACAGAGCGAGCGGCGCGTGCGCCGGGATCGTTGACCTCACGTGAAACAATTTCCCTAACAGAAAGTTTGGGAACAGATACTTAAAGAATTTTTCTTGAGAAATAATATTAAACAGTTTACCGATGGTCATTACGTTGAGTCAGACATTTTCGGTCTTAATAGTGAAAAATTATCCAGGCCCATTACGTACATTACCTGTAAATCACTAACGACGCAATTACTACTTGAAAGTTACGGCAGGATATAACAAATTACATAGCAGGGAAGAGGATTTTACTAGGAAGTTATTATGTAATTCAGTATTTACTGAGAAATTCCTTAACCCACCTTACCTTACCTAATATTACGAGTTTTAATAAATCGCTAGGTACAATACCGATAAATCTGATGTGGATAAGTAATTTTACAATTTACCAGTGACTGCTACCTTGATTTTTCTGTTTACCACACTTTTAAACTGCCGACAAAACTATGTCAGCCTTTATAAAGTAGAGTTCTTACGATAGTATGACATAACAAGACTGGAAGTACGCACAATGACTGTTCACGGTCATGATCACGCGATGATCACCTGATTGTAGCTTACGTAGAGATCTAAATGCTTTAGGGAGAAATGCCGAAAGAGCAATAGTTTTATTTGATGGTCGAATTGAAATACGTGATTTCTTTTGCTATAACTTTTCGTCGAAACTATGAACTTTAGGCAAGTGGTCTCTGAAACCACAACTGATGAATATGCTTTAAATAATGGAAAAACGCTCGATGCTAAAAAAAACACATATTCTGGCTTTTATACCTATCATTTCATTGCCGAATTTTTGATTTGATTACTAATTAAAATATATTGAAGAATGATGAATAATGTGTAAGTGAAGAAAATGAACACTAGGATTTCTGCAAGTGGTGTAATATTTTCTTTGCCGACTGTACCAATAAAGATCCAAAATATATCATTTTGACGTCATTCGTAACCATGTATATTTTTTTCCACAGATCAATAATGAACGTATTGCTGTCATTATTGGTATATCCCAGAATTAGAATAACAGGTTCTAATGTAAAATCAATGTTTCGAGTTAGTAACTCAAACTCACTCAAATCATTTATTTCAATTAACCCATTTACAGGCAGTTTTCAATTGTCAAAATTAAACAGTCGGTCAGTTAGTCAGAAAGTTCAAGCTAGTTGCCCATTCCAAACGTAGATCTCTATGGAGAAGAACAGGCAAGAAACTCCACGGACTCGTGATTACAATTAAAGATCTAATGATCTCAACCATTAGGTCTGTGTAACTGTCTCTGGTCTAACATTACACTGTGACGTGTAGGAAAATCCTATGCTAATAGAATTTCCCTTTTCTCCTTTATAAGTGTTAGCACCATCAGCATAATGAAGATGTCATCATCTATGACGAGACTTTCTATTGGTATTCTTACACTTTCCTCTTCCTTATCTTGAGAAGTGACGTCAATGATAATAGGTGCTTACTTTATGCTTGAAGCAAGTCTTATGATGGAAGCAAATATGCTTAAAGCAAGTCAATGGGTACTGCTGTGTCCTGGAAACAGGATTGGTTAATGGAACCTTATACTCAAGATTCGAAAGTGCACCCTCTATGCATCATTAATATTTCGCGAAAGCTCATCAAGGCCTCCATCTTTCTAGACCTCGTTATCATTGGCAATACCTTTCATTATTTCTATTGTTCATTTTACTAACCTTATAGAAACGACTAGTTCATAAAAACCTACTTATGCACCATTATCCTTTAGATATTGTTTTTTTATATTTTAAAGGAAGATATTTTTGAACTTTTTTATTATTTCTACCATTACTTAGCAACTTCGAACTTCTTGAATATGATAAGTGATAGAAGTTGATAAGAAATAAGTCATGATCGCAAAAAAGTCAACATTTACAATTCAATTCCAATAATTATAGTCCTACTTTTCTAAATAAAGATGGATGTTTCATTCCGATATTCAACGCAATCAGTTGAATGTGAATTGAATAGATTTCAATATGTATGTTCGTACGACACTGGTCATAGACGAGAACCTGACCTCGTGTCAATATTCACGTTGTTAAAAGAACTTCACATTGAAAAACTATTGTCATTTATTAGAAAAGTTGTGTTGTGTATATTATGTAAATGGATTTACCTACTAGATTTTGCCCGCGGCTTCGCCTGCGTTGAGGTCGGAGATTATCCCACGTGAATGACTACCGGGACAAAAGATATCCTGTGTTAAGGTGTGAAAAGGTAACAGACAGACAGCATTCGTTTCGCATTTATAATATAAGTGTATGCCTTTGAGTTCACTTTTATCTCACAGTGATGAAGGCAGTGGCAGTGGGTCTGCCTTGTGTCCAAAAAGATCTATTTTTGTTTAATTGCACAGACCTAACCCGTAGGAACAAAATTTTAGATAAAGCAATATGCACCTAAGTGATTGAGCCATAGACCGCTCATTGCTATATCCTCGATTATTGGTAGAAATTAAAGAAAATCTATTTGCATTTATGGGTAGATATTGTAATGAAGTGTGAAATTGTACAGGTTCTTTGTTTTCCATTACTACATCAAACAGCAACGATGTAGAGAAGAAACCGTTTCGTATTTATATTTACATAATATTGTTTAGAATCTCGAGAAACCTTTACGTGAAAATGTTTATTCACTCGCTAGTCGCTAGCATCGGAGGTACATACTTCAGTTTTTATACCTGTAATTTCGCAATAACGGTGCCTTTCAGAAAGAGAATGAACTTCGTTAGCGTTTGCACCAAACAGAGCAAACCACATCCTTACTCGTGCTGTTGAAAAAACTTAATCATAACATCTGGCACGCTTATCGTGGCACTGCCATCAGACGCGAGCGTGAGCTCCGTAGCGCCGAACACTACGCGGGGTGCAGTCGCCGCGCGCTCGCCAATACTTACACATTGGACGAGACAAACCGCGGAAATATTTAAAATCAAACACCGGCTCCAACAACCATTTTTTGTTCAAATTCAGACTTTTTATTAAATTACTCTAGTTACAACAGGTGCGTTTAAGTGTAAAATGTGATTAAAACTGTGATCTTATAAGTTAGTGCATGAAAACATGATTGAACTGTTAAAAGTGAATGACAACAGAGTAAACGGAACAATGAGAGATATCGGAACGGATTCGTTCGTGTGCAGGGTTCAGTATCTGGACGACATGGACCCTTTTATGGAGTACAATGTGCGGGAGCCTCCGAGGCCGCTGTACCACACGTTCAACACCACCATACCCCTGTCCTATCAAATAGCTGCCGTACACCGCTTGCTTCAGGCCCCACACCGGGTGAGTTTTACCTGTTATATAAGAACTTTATTACTTTTGAAATACCGTAAATAGTTTTTATTACTTTGCAAAATTACGCGTGTACGACCTCCTTCGTTAATTAAAAAACAATCGCCGATTATTTCACGTGCTCGCACTCACGCACCCCGCGACCGACACGTAAATATTGACAATAAAATCAGTCACTGATAATCGCATTCTTATCATTAAATTACTGATTTAAAAGAAAATAGGTGATAATCACTAAGGTCGCTAATAATGGACAAATTGCCATAAAAAAATACAATGCTGTTATTTTGGTGATAGATTAAACGTAATGGCTTTTTTTTTGATAGACAAAAACAATCCTCCTTTGTGTATTCATACATTTCTATCCGATTAGTGAGATGATCATTCAAGTAAGCGATAAGATCTTACATTACCCTTTTCCCAAATATGTTGGGGTCAGCTTCCAGTCTAACTGGATGCAGCTTTTAATAGCCATATAATACCAGTATTTTAAAAAAACCTCCACAACCTCGTTCCTAGGTAATACGATACCACTTGGAAAAACGGGTTGTCAGATTTCAAGCTTCTGACGACCCGTAACGACTGCCAAAGATCCACGAATGACAGCTGGGACTAACGGCATAACTGGCTTTCCGAATCATGGAGGGATCTTGATATGTAAAGATGGTCACCCATCCACAAACTAATCGCGGCAAGCGTAGCTTAACCAGATCGATCGACCCGTGCGGCTATTATTAGTTAGCCACAAGCCCCCCCCCCACCCCTTAACCACCCCATCCACCACCCAACGATAGTGATATAAATAGTATTTAAGGTGCAGCGTTTCGTAGGTATTTAATTGCTGACTGGAAGCCTTAATTTATTGAGGCATCCACAGGCAAGCCCCTTTAAGCAGACGACAACCTCATAGGTTGAAATGACAGTTGATAATCCCAACAAAAAAAAATAGGTAAGTATTCAAGTTAATTCCGATCCAGCCTGTCCCTTGCTGCCCACTCCCAACGACGTCCTAAGCCGAGGTCCGTACCCCACAAGGGGTGCCCTTAGCTTGCTTCGTTTTTTGGGGTTTTGAAACCCTGGCTGAAGGCCTTAACTTATTGAGGCATCTACAGGCAAGTCCGGTTAAGAAGACGACAACCTCCTAAGTTGACTTAAGAGATGCAATTCCTAAAAAAAAAAAATTGGTTTTCAAGTGAAGCTACAGATGATAGTTTATTGTATGTAATCATCGTGATCAAATACGAGTATGTACAGAACTAATGCTAAAATTGGTAGTGTCTGTTGCAAATCTCTACTTAAACACAGCAATGTTGCTCGTGGCTCCACCTAATCGTCAGTGAAGCGTTCGCTGGGTGGACGGAGGTGCCGATGTCTTGCAGCTAGCAGCGACAAAGACAAATGCAGGTCGTTTCGTGGTTCTAAAGTAGTAGCACAACACACATCAACGTACGTGCCTTATGGGAATATTTAAATCGTTTGAAATCGCAAGAGCCCTATAGGAAAATTTAAATCGTTTGAAATTGGATCGGCACACGAAAGTTCGTTTATAATTCATTGGTTTTAAGGCTAGCTTCAGTCAGAAAAAAATCAATAGGGAAGCAATTTCCATGCCACAGAATTACAAAATACATTTCAGAGAGGGGCTTGTGGCAAAGTAATAATAGCCGCACGGGTCGATAGATCAGGTTAAGCAACGCTTGCCGTGGTGGCCCGTGGATGGGTGAACTTTACATATCAAGATCCCTTCATGATTCGGAAAGCACGTTATGCCGTTGGTCCCAGCTGCCAGGATGATCTTTGGCAGTCGTCCCGGGTCGTCAGAAGCCTGAAATCTGATAACTCGGCTCACCAAGGGGTATCGTATTACCCAATAACTGGGTTGTGGAGATCAGATGGGCAATTCTCGTAATTTTAAGAAAGTCCGTAGTCTGATCTCAGTCGCAATCTGTCAAAAATACCTCTAATTTCCCTACATTTTTGACAAGTTTTTGACATTGACTGTCGCTGAGATGAGATTGCGACTAGATTCAAAACGTTTTTAATTGGCCTTCAGATAGGCAGTCGCTTCATGTAAAATATTGGTATTCAGCTGCATCCAGCAAGACTGGAAGCCGATCCTAACATAGTTGGTAAAAGGCTAGTTAGTTGATTAAAGAGGCAGCTAATTATAGTGTAGTGCGTTATAAATGTAATGGAAGTAAACACTATTACTAATACCGGTGTTACTCATCGCGGTATTTGGCTAAAATTATACGTTCTAAATACTCCCGGTACCTCGCTCAGGTGTTGCTATGACATAATGTCACTTATTACTGTAGGTAGTTGTTTCGACAGCATTCTATAGGTCGTGGATAGTAATAGACCACCCGTGTTATATTCCTACGGATTGAGAATTGAGTCAGAGGTGACTTAGATACCTACCACGATTAGATATAAAGCTAGGAGTAATTTTCTGAGACCAAAGACTGCTCTTATCCTCATTTATGTAGTTGAAGTCCACAAACATCACCTGAGATGGACCTTCCAATGACCGCTACGGTAAATCATTGGTCCAAAAGGAAATGGCCATAATCACCACGCTTAGCTAGTTAGCGCTTTAGCAGACAGGACGACGCTACACTGCCGTCCATCCACGTTTGATATCACCTCTTAGTCATATTTTACGTCAATTACAATAGGGTGATTTTCTGAGCACTATAAAGCATGCTTTGATAAACGTTGAAGTACGTCATGCATAAAAATAGGGATCTTGTACAGTCTGTTACGTCGTGTTTTGCATAACATTTTACCAAGATTAGTAAGTTGCAAGAGGCTTACTAGGTGGTTTTGTGGCACCTTTTAATTATTCTCAACTCCTAAACGAAGATTATTTATAGCGAAAAGATTAATGATTAATCCTGCGAAAATTCACCGTCCCTTCAGAAAAACTAAAAAAATCAGTGTTTTGTTCGCATGCAAATGCAAAATGCAAAACGTTTTACCTACTCGTCTTAGCAAAATAATGTGTCAGAAAAAGTGTCTATATATATCTCGGGAGTGGAAACATCCACTTAGCCACAACTAGCTGATAATGCCTGGCACTTAAATCTGAAGTGAAACATTCATTACCTTTAGACCCAGTCCCGGTATAGAACCAGTTTCCATTGTTATAACATCTGTCCGAACTCGTTCACAGCGCATTCTCAATTACACAGATTAGCAAAATTACAGTCTAACCAAGTATACAGACTGACGTAAGTCACAGGATGTGTAGTCGAAAGAACGGGAGCACAGATAATTGATCACTTAGAATTACTATAATTATTTTGTGTGCGGTAAAGTATCATACTTATAATGCCTACTTTAATCTTTGTCGGTGCATATTATGAAAGAGAGCCATGGTGGCCCCGTGGTCACCGCCAGTGGTGGCCGCCACTTACGAGTCGATTAATTGTAGGTCGTATGTTCGAACCCAGACAGGCTTTCTTCGTTTAAATTATTTCATTACTACTGCTCTCAAAACGGTGAAGAAACCGTAAGGAAACCGACATATCCTAGAACCATAAATTCGAAGACATGTCACATCTACCAACCCGCACTGGGCCCGCGTGGTGGATTACGGCCCACTCCCTCTCACCGAGAAGAGGCATAAGTCCTAGCTGTGGGAACATTATAGGCTGATTATTCATATCATCATATATTATGCTCTAATTCAGGCTAAACTGAAGTTTTTTTTTTTTGTATTTGCATTGCAATTGTAGCAGTTTACTATTGTACCCCTCTAATAGCATGCCACGCCTCTCTAAGTTCACCTTTCAGGAAATACAGACGGCCATGAATAGGACGTCAAATAAAAAAATATATCAATTTTAATGTAAATCGCTCTTTATGACTACATTGCTCACTAGTTTTAATCTTTCTTTTCCTCGTTGCGTTCGTTGGAAGTTTATCAATCATGTCCAGATGTAATCTTTGTTTATACGAACACAAACGCTACCTGAGAAAATTCTGCTAAGAGCATTGTAAAGATTCCACAACATCCTTGAAACATTTTACTTTCATATTGCATTTAAAAAGGTGTAAATATGGAGATTGCTTTGGAGAAGTGCTGGGTTATGAATGGAAAAGGTCAAGCATAGGTTATTTTAAGATAATATACATCCAGAAGGTAACAACAGAACGGCTTCCTATTGCCTTCTTATTAAATAATAAAATCATGAATTTTATGAACAGTATATTAAACACTATATCCTTTCTAATATAAATGGATCATTTACCTTGGCCAAATAGTATCCTTCCAGGCGAGACAGGTCAGAGAAGTCCTTCGACGCACAGAAAACGCCTGGAAGAACTATTTATAGGTCGATGAAACATATCATGAAATGACCTCTCCCGCTTTCACTAAAACGAAAGCTCATGGACATGTGCATTCTTCCCACCCTCATCTACGGAGCGCAAACATGGTCTCTTACAAAGCGTCAAAAGTCCGCACTTGGAGTCTGCCAACGGGCTATGGAACGAAGTATACTAGGTGTCAAACTCACAGACCGCATTAAGAACTCTATACTTCGTTCCAAAACACAAATAGCGGACGCTGCCCGCACAGCTGCTGGGCTAAAGTGGAACTGGGCTGGCCACATCTGTCGCATGTCGGAGCAGCAATATGCAAAAGCCACCACTCAATGGATTCCAAATGGCAGGTAACGACAGCGCGGCAGGCGCAGAAAAAGATGGCGGGATGAGCTGGACTCCTTCTCAAAGGATTGATCCACAATCGCAGTAGACCGCGAAATGTGGAAGGAGGGAAGGGAGGCCTTTGCCCTGCAGTGGGACAGCACAGGCTTATAATAAAAATATAAATGTAGCAATTCTGGAAGAAAGGAATATTCAAAATAAAAAGTTATTTATTCAAACTAGACTGAAAATCAGCACTTTATGAACGTCAAAATTACATAAGACTGTCCCCGAAAACGCCGCCCTTCATTCATAGTTCTTTAGCTGGGAAGAAGAAGTGGCGCAACAAACTCCTCAGAAGAAAGCGGAACTCTTGCACAATACCCGAAATAATAGAAATAGCGCAGTAGTCCAAGCCAAACTCACTCAGTCTCGTCCCTCTGATCCCTCTGACCTTACTTCCTCTGCTGTGACATAATATGTGTGTCATCGCATTACTAGATCTGCCAAAAATAATGTGGACTGCGTGTTCCAGGAAACGATCTGTGAACGTGCGTGTGATGTTGCACTACGAACATACATACGATGCGTCAAATGTGGGTCGAGTAGGCTCGGATCATTTCCAGTTTATTTCTGCGTCTTTGTTAATGTTTATTTTATTTTTAGTCATTCTGCTGAAGGTGTTTGAAAGACCCTTAAATTATTACGGCCGTTAATTTACTTTTTCATCAAACTGTTCAAAAAAGTTTGTGTGGTCACTAATCGCACTGACTACTGACGTATGTTTTCCATATATTGTTATTTTGGATGGTGAACTATACAATTGAGTATCAAAATGTGTGCCAAAATCTACATCCGATTTAGCATGTTCAAAGACAACGGATGAAACTTTTGGAATACTGATAAAACAAACAATGCGTGCATGAATTATTTGTCGTTGTGTTATTCTCACCAGCAACACATAGCTACTCTAGTAACTTTAATAAACCCATAATAGATAGCAATTTCAGATAAGTGCAACGTTATCACCTCATAACGTTAGTATTAATAAACTGATATAAATCAAAGTCGGTTCTTTCACGATGACCTGGCCTGGGGGAAATGTAGCGATAAGTGGATTATAGGTGTGTATATTCGTTATATAGCATGCTGAGCTATCATGTTGAACATTAGTACTGACAAGGGCGATAGGTTATTGATGCATACAAGTTGGTAATTAATAATAATCACGAGATGTCTGCAGTAAGTCGGTACTGAATTAAGGAAATTAATTTATAAGAAACCGGCCAAGTGCGATTCGGACTTTACGCACACGAAGGATTCGGAACTAAAAGGCAAAAAACGCTGAAAAAAAACACGTTTCTTCTAATTCTCATTATTTGTTGTTATAGTGGCAATAGAAATACACAATCTATGAAAATTTCTACTGTCTATCTATTACGGTAGATGAGATACTGCCCGCTGTCAGACAGACGTGCGGACGGGCGGACGGGCGGACAGCGGGGGCTTAGTAATAGGGTCCCGTTAGCACCTGTTGTGTACTGAACTCTAAAAAGGCATTGGCGTTTATAAACCAGAAAAATGCAAACGACACTAGCGCGTTTGACAAAACTTTAAGGAAAAGAAGTGCAGGAATATTGTAAATACGAAATACAGGCTGATTTTTTAAAGACATCGTAATCGCGAATAAAAATTCAGCCGTCCCATACATTTAGGTCGAGTAGGTATTGAAGTTTTCTATGGGACAGTTGATAAAATTTTCGCGATTACGCTATTTGTCCCATGGAGAAAATTGTTCAGTTTGATGGTCTGTACCACATCCGTAAATTTGGCTGGTCTTTAAAAAATCAGCCTGTATATTTGTGGAATAAGAACCTAGATGTCAGTCATAAATTGACTCATCCTCATATATTATACCTACAGGAGTACAAAGCCAAGCAGTTTCTCGAATAACATTCGAACAAAATCGGCCATGACTAGTTGTCCAAATTCGTGGGTGGCACCGCAAATGCTTTTGCTACTGTTCGGTGACCTTGGTGTAAACTGATAAGCTATCATAAACCCACTTATATTCTGGACAATGGACTCTCCGCCCTTTTTTCAAAATCATGCTGAAAATACAAAGGCTAGATGCTTAGTAGTCTCGGTGCAAACACTGGCACTCATCGGAACAAGAGGTCTACTCTACGAAGACACGGGCCCGTCCGAAAGTAGTTGATCCGACATAACAACTGTCAAATATTTTTTTTCGGACGGGCAAAATCAGATCGATCGTAGGAACAACTGTCAAAGCGTATACTCATTCATTCGTAGTTCGGAAATCTAACTAATCTTATATACGTAAGTGATACGGAGTAAGAAATAACTTCGGCCGAGACTACGGAATCCCTACTTTGGGAGTAGTGCCCCTGATCACCAAAGTTGTAGCTACACACGGAAGTTTCTACTGTATTAATGTAGTAGGTACATGCTGGTCTGGATAGCCGCACTCCTACTGGGTTTGATATGTTTCCATTTTGTGGATTGGGCGCACTTGGCTATCTTATCTCATACTTGACTTCTAAAACCAGAACCTCAATTGAGTAACACACTTTCAATCACAATCTGAAATATTTTGAAGGGTTTTTTTTTTTAAACGTTGCATTAGGAATTTCTCCTGTATCGTGGGTGCGTTTACAAACATTTAACTCACATACACAAACAGCCAGACCCGGAACAACTACTTGTAGGCCATACAAATATTTGTTCCGTGCGGGAATCGAACCCGCGACACGCAGCGCAGCATTTAATCGCTTAACCACTGCGCCAACCGTACCGTCAATTGCTAATACTCGCAGAATAAACAAAAAGAACTTTTGTTTCGGATCCATAGGTATAGTCCATTTGGTTAGGATCATCATTATCATAGGTATAGTCCATTTGGTTAGGATCATCATTATCATTTGGTTAGGATCATCATTATCATTTGGTTAGGATCATCATTATCATTTGGTTAGGATCATCATTATCATTTGGTTAGGATCATCATTATCATTTGGTTAGGATCATCATTATCATTTGGTTAGGATCATCATTATCATTTGGTTAGGATCATCATTATCATTTGGTTAGGATCATCATTATCATTTGGTTAGGATCATCATTATCATTTGGTTAGGATCATCATTATCATTTGGTTAGGATCATCATTATCATTTGGTTAGGATCATCATTATCATTTCTGCCGAAAAACGTCCACTGCCAGACATAGGCCTCCCCCAAGCACCTCCACTTTGACCTGTTCTGTTTCCGCATCCAACGTGTTCCTACGTCCTATGGTTAGTTTGTTTAGTATACACACTAGAAACTCGTGCCACAGTGGCATGTAGGCGTATTCAATGACCCAGTATGAGGCTGTCCGAATCCATTGCTTCATACTTATGTTTCAAAAATTAGTCTGCTCCGCAACATAAATGAAACAATGAATGTTGTTGAATGTTGTTGAATTATCAAAATATAAGTATTTGTCATTCGAAGTGTGTTACACAATTACCCCGCTGGGTCATCCCCAACGAAGTGCCCGACCTTAAGCGCCAAAGATTACCAGGTAGGAGACAATATACATGAGTTCAACAATATACCTCCATTTTCCTTAGACGAAACTAACTACTGCTTTCCGCAACCGAATTTCTAGGGAATACCGCTTTGAATATACATAGGCACTTATTCATAAACTAAATTAAAATGGTGCTACTAAGAACTGAGTCACAGCGGCAAATGATGTTGAGACATCATGGACTAACCAGTGTTATCAATTGTTCATGTAGTGGCTCGACGAAATACGTAATTTTCATTCCTTCTTGATCATTCTTTATCAGACAGATTATGGAGTATCTTCTTCAAAGCGATGGTCAGTAAGAAAACTTTTATCGAAGACCATACATGAGGATACACTTTCGAGATGATTTTGAAAATACTCGATTCCGTTTTATTTCTGACTAGCCTCTGTCCGCGACCTTGTCCGCGTGATGATCTTCTTCCCCGCCCCACCGCGTCGCGTCGCATTGCCCGCTGTAGCGTGACTTTTTTCTTTTTGCTCCTCACCTTCTAAGGGTCATTGCGTGAAAAAAGAATTTCTCTAATCCGGCTGGTAACTAGTTCCAGAGATTATTATTATATATTGTATAGATATGCCAATATTAATCCTTTGAAATTACCACAATGTAGGTATTGTAGGAATTGGTTAGTAGGTACAACAACTCAGCATTTTCAACATCCGTATTGGAGTACTTACTGGAGTTCTTATCAATTTCAACAATCCCCTTGTAAGTAGGTACAAAGTACATATTAAAGGATTGACGTCAATTATGATTTCGGTAATCATTATAGGTACATTAGGTACGTATTATGAATAATTTGCATTTAAAATATTAATTCTATAATACTGCGCATTATATTCAGTTATGGACTGTTAGATAATACAAATATTGCTCTTATCATTTTTTTGTCCAACCGGTTTGCTTAAGATAACCAAATGCAAATTAGTTTTATGTGTTATTTCGCCATAGCTACAAAATGATAGGGGTTTTCCAATTAATTTATTTTTGGTAAATATTAACCTATCTTCTGGACAAACATATAATTAGGAACGATTGATAACGAAGTCACTTTTGGATAAACAAGTGGCTTTTCCTTTTGTATCAACTTAAGCACAGATAACAACTTTGATCCACTAAGGGCTGATCGGGCTTTCAATCATCTGATTACTTTATTCGAGGAATAACTTTGAAATTTTGACAGTTACTTAATAAAAATCTGTCAAACGTCAATTTTATTCCTGGAATAAAAGTTACTGGCGATGGAAAAATCAACCCTTAAAATAATAGATTTATTAGTAGGATTTAATGATTCATATTCAATATTCAAAATAATTGTATTTCCCTATAGAAATTAATAAAATTTATCGTAAGTTGAAATGCGAAAAGTGACCCGCCGCTGGTCAAATAATTAAGAACGTTTCGTATCTTGTATGTAATATTAAAGCCTATTAAAATAAATGTTTAACCATGTTGTTAAAAGATATTATCAGCAAATTCATACAAAATAACAGCATCTTGTTTATGGAAAAATTATTTCGGTATCAGTCGTTCCTAATTATATGTGAACTTATTGTTTTTTCTCGTCATAATCACTACGTATCTAATAAAAAAAAAGTCATTCCGCCACGTCCTTCTGTCCGTCTGAACGCAATAAACTCAAAAACTACTGAACCGATTTTCATACGGTTTTCACCCCGGTTTTCACCAATGGACGCGGTGATTCATGAGGAAGCTGTAGGTGTATAATTCATTAAGGTTTTGTTTAAATTGGCTGAAATATGAGGCTGATTGTTGAATATGTCAGGAAAGATGATTTTTTCTGACACCTTTAACAATCGGCGAACGCCAGTAGAGCTATATGAAAATAATGTATTACGGAATTATTCCTCCAGGGTAGTTTTAATCCTGGTGTTACGTTCCCGAGGGATATTTTCCAACATCCACGAGGGCGAAGCCGCGGCCAAAAGCTAGTGGGAACATTATAGGCTGATTATGCATTATTATGAAATAATGCATAATTAGCCTATAATGTTGGTTGCCTGTTGGGACACAGGCCTCCTCTCGGAGAGAAGGAGTGGACCGTAATCCACACATGAAATAATGCCGACTACATGATTTATCATAAGCCTCAGTAGAATTCGTTTTTCGGGCGTTTTAACAAACAGGGTGACGGACGAAGATCCACCAAACGAATTGATTGATTACCGCCAGTTGTTGGAAATCGAACCCAACACAACACCTTGCGCGCGGTATAAGTGAATAGTGTATTAAAATGTCACCACCAAGACGTTCGCCGATGCGCTGTCAATAAGGGGTTACAGTTAAAATATCGAAAATACCTATCATACCTTTCAAACTGACTCACAAGTCGCTACAGAACACTATAGGTACTCTTAAAACATTTTCCTGTAGACCTGTTGCGATACCGCGTAGCTGTTCATAGCAAGCAACAGTTTAGTACATTTTTATCGCGTTCAGGATTATTTCAACAGCCCATTCGGGTTCCCAACACCTACCAACAGGTAGGTACGTTTTGGAAGATTGCCAAATAACACAGTGTGGAAATGCAGATGTCTGTAAACACGATATCTACGAATCGATATTAATATGTCAATTTGTGTTTATTTCAGGATAAGTTTAGATTTGTTAAATATAGATTCGACTATCGACATTGAAAATTGGCTTTTGTAAGTAGATACGTGTAACATGTATGAATACGTGTAACATGTACATATATGTGTAACTAGGAATTGCACGATCATACAAAATACATATTAATAATTAGTTAATAATTAATCAGGAAACGACTGAAAACTAGGTCCTTGCAAAGCAGAGTTCAACAAATAATATTTTTCTAATGAGTCTAATCTTTGCTTGTGCTATCTGAGCTCTTGGCTAACAGCCGCACGGGTCAATCGATTGGGTTAAGCTACACTTGCCGCAGTTGGTTCGTAGGGTGGGGGACCTACACACACTTGTACATACCAATACCCCTTCGTGTCTCGTGGATTGACAGCCATTACGGGTCGACACAAACCCAAAAGTCTGACAACTAGTCTTACCAAGGCGTATCGTATTACCCAATAACTGGGTTATGGAGGTCAGATAAGCAGTCGATCCATGTAAAATACAGGTATTCAGTTGCATCCGGTTAGACTGGAAGCCGACCCCACCATAGTTGAGAAAAGGCTAGGCAGATGATGATGAGTCTGGACGTCTCTGAGCAACAAACCAACATAATATTTTTCATAATTTATGACTTATGTATTACAATATACCCATTTTATGTTTTGTTTTTAAAAAAACAACCGGTTGCATTCCGGGAGTGCCGGCAGAAGTGAAAACTTGAATAGTTGTGCATTTTTGATATTTTAGAATGGTTAGGGAATAATTTTGCACGAATTGCTTTAATTATCAGTATAAAAGTACTATCATTTATGTGGTAAAATACAATATTCATTTCTAATCTCCCTCCGTCTCACGAATTTTCGATCAGGTCACGTGGCCTGACGCGAGCTCCATCTTACGAATTTTCGATCAGGACACGTGTCCTGACGCGAGTTTAACATTTTTTACCCATCACAAAAAAGTGCACAACGCCGCTAAAGAAGTTTTCACTTCAACAATTATTTGTGTTTGTTATGTATTTTCTGGTTTAAGTACAATAAAGTATATATAAATATACACACGTAGGTATCTATTATTTTTCGGAATGTAGGTACCTACTTCACTAAAATAAAGCAATATTTCGTTCTGAATGCCTGAAAAACGTTAAAAATACACATTCTGTGATCTTAAAGGAGATAAATTTATTACTATACTTTTTGTTCTTCCGGGAAACTTGTTCTTTAGATAACTGTCTCGTTTTACATTCATCATACATCTATACATATATCGTCGCTCTAGATGTGACACCTCGTAAATACGAATCTGTAAATTTTCCAGGAGAGACCAAAAACTGTTTTGATAATTTTATGTATATTGCATGCTTTTGGTTATTTTATAGAATATTAAATAAAATACCGTATGTATTCTTGTGTGTACATAAAAAATCACCTTGACATGCTTGGTGTCTATTAAACTTACAAGGTCCCACCTTACAAAGTGCTTCAAACTCTTGTTACGAGATGTCACTAAAAGTCAGTTTTTAAGTGAAGTAAACCTCCTGTACATACAAGGTATCACCTGAAAGATGGAAAATTGCGTGATGGGCAATTTCGCATCAAAATGTAAAATTGACCAATAATTGCAGTTGCGAGGTATCACATCTGGAGCGACGATATATGACAAACATTAGGTATAGTAGGTACTTATATAATCTAATAAATAATAAAATATATCTACTAATTAGCTATTAATTGATTAATGTTAACAGTTTTATCTAATTGACTATGTTCTTATCCAATATAAGAAGTACTAATTAAGTATTGACATTGGAAATGAAACTTCAGATCAAGTGAAATCCTTCAATACTTACAAGCCGCGAGACGAAAGGGATTTCCCATCACCAAAAATGATAAACTTACATACATTTCATTCCCTAGTTAATCCTTTTAAGAAATGAATATTCAAATATTCTGCCTTAGTGCTCACCTTGGTAAAATAAGGAACTCTTGTGCAAAATTTCATACTTCTAGACCCAGTGGTTTAGGTTGTGCGCCTCAACTCAGCCCATCGCAGTCTACTGCTAGACATACGCCTCTCCCAGGCTACACCACAACACCTTGTCCTCCGCCTTCCGCATCCATTCTGCCCCGACCACCTTCTTAAGTTCGTCGGTCCATCTAGCTGGGGGCGTCCCACACTACGCTTGCCGATACGCGAATTATAAATGAATTTAAGATTTATATGAAGAAGTTTTCCATTTACATTAATTTTCCTGCATAAAAATTACCCATTTTCCATAATTCATGTGCGCTTCTATGATCTTATTAGACGAATGTTAACCGAATCTGTCTAGTTCCAAATCATTCATACTGATCTGACGTAAGTCGGTTAGTCTTATTCACGTTTTTTCATAGAATTAGATCGTTCAGGGGAGTTAGACACAGTTTCATTGAAATCAGGTGCATGTTGTTTGCGCGTAACGCTAACTGTTCGCGACTAACATCATGAATTAAAAGAAAAGGAAACCATACAAATGTGCTTCAACAAAAATGGCTTCGAAATAAAATGGGTCAAATAGTTCCAAATATTAGGAAATCGTTTACAATAACGAAGCAGAAATGTTGCTTTTATAACGTTTATTGAAATAATAACTACCATTGTGCTTAAGGTGCTTCTGATCACTGCATGTCCCACTTGCTGAAGTGTCTTAAGTACATGTTCGCTTGCACTAAAGTAGCCTAAAGAATGCTATTGATCCCAACGTGGCCACCTACTGGGCTCAAACAATATAAAAACAAAGTGCCATCGACACGAAATGAAGAAGAGAAGGAAATAACTGACATACAAGCTCATTAACATATATTTAGAATATACTAACAGTTCGTTTGGACTATTTACCTATGCGCATTTTACTTTTCTATATTAACAATTCACCAATCGTTAGGCTTTGAGTCACCGGTACTTGTTTGAAACTGTATGCTATGGTATTTAATCGTATTATTCGGTACATAACCGTATGTTTCGGTACATAATAGTACGTTTGTAAATAAATAATATTAATAAATTCTTAGACGATCTTAGTAACACCGTTCAGAATCCAAAACAGAGAGCTACGTAGAAATACGAAGTTTCATGTAAACCGATCTCAGTACAGTAGTACTTATTATCATTATTTTGATTTAAAGATGGGCACTCATGGACTTACTTCTCCGTTCTTCTCCATAGGAACCTATTACCTACGCTTTGAAATGGCTACAGGTTAAACCGGTCAGTCAGAAAGACGAAGCTAGTCTTTCTGACTGACCGGTTTAATTGAAATAAATGCTATAAGTTTTAGTTTCCCCAATTACTCGTATGTCTGAAAAATTAGCCTTCCACGACGATACAAGAATTGTTTAGGTACTACTAAAATCCAATTATTTTGGCAAGTAGTACGTTCTGCGCAGGCATATTAGGTACTTACGTGAAAGGGGAGTGATAGGAAGGTTCGAATGACGTTGTTTCGACGCACGCTATGGTTTTCATATTTCAGCATAACTATTAATAAAAAAAGAAACAGTTAGCGAATTTTACAGCGCAGCGAGAACACAATTCTTATTAAAATTAAATTAAAGTAGTCGCTACCTCATTTCAATATAATTTGTTAATCCCAATAAAGCGTGTAATGTACCTAATTTAATTTGATAAGTTTAGCGATATTTAATTTGGTTGGTATTTTGATTAAATAAATTCAGCAAATAAACACTTAAAATTGATACCAAAAGGTGTGGACATGGAAATTTTAATCGCAAATATGACATGGTTGGAGTGGAAATTTATACCCGTAAATATAGGTTTATAATTGGATGATAACATCGTTTATTTGCTCGTATAGTACATAGATGCTAACGCCGTCTATGCACTATACGAGCAACTAGATGAACTGAAAGTTACATTCCAACTTGATTAATGTTCACAACGCCGCATAGGTGGCGTTTATAAACAAATATGAATGATAGGATATATTTCGAAGTGATAAGCAGAGGTGGATAATACGATAATATGGCACATTTCAACAATTATGGTTATATTTTTGTTTCAATCCAAATCATTCCAGCCGTCTTCGAGTGATCGGGGAACATAATGTCCATAAATATATATTCCGACGAACTGAAGCTCCTCCTTTTTTTGAAGTCGATTATAAATAATCGGAACCTTTTACTTAAAACTAGCCATAGTGCAAACGATTGTTAATTTCTACATACTTAAAATAATAACCCACCATATAAAATACAGAGTGGCAAGGACATCGACGCGCAATGTGTTACCATCAAAGACATTAAATTTGTCTTAAATCTCTTTGGTTACCATAGATTCAGTAGGTACATACATGATTCTGAACCAAAAAAATAATAAAGCTGTTCCATACATTTTGACCGCGTAGGTACTGCATACTTTTCTATGAATCAGCAGTTCTTATATTTGTTTTTTTTAAATGACGAAAAATTTCTAAGCTAGCGACGTCTAGGATAATGTGCTGAATTCAATTTGCGCGTCGATGTCTCTGCCACCCTGTAGATTGACTCGGCATCAATAGTTATCATAATCTGTATTACTTATAGCAATAGGTACAGATTAGATTAGACACCAAATAAGAACAATAATGTGATACGTATCTAACAGAACTTTAGTCCAACTAGCCACAGATAGACGCGCCTAAATGTCAGAATGTTAACAAAGCTACTGGCCACCTGACCTCGGTCAACCCAGCTCGGAATGGTTGTGCGGTACACGGGCCGGCTACCTCCCATCCAAGACTAATCTGATTTAACGTCACTTGACCTCACAGGTCGATCTATCGACACTATATTATTTTATAACCTTATCTTAATACATTTATGACCATATCCTAAATTACTCGTGGGTCAATACTTGTTAAACAAATTGTCTATCGACGAAAATTGTACGTATATTTAAATCACAACTGTGTGGCTATAACACCGCTAACTGACGTGGGTGTCAATTATCTTAGAAAGTAATTACCCTGACTCTAAAATAAATAAATCTGAAAAGATTCTAAAGGAGTTTCTCATTGTTACAGCTGGATGACGCGACGCTCCAGGTGTTCAAAGATGGTGACTACGGCCCGTACCTGGATCTGGACTCCACACTGGGCGAGCAGGATGAAGAACTCGAAGGTCTTCAAGACAGGTACTTCTTTATTAACCACCTTTGTTATTAGGTTCTGTGTTCGAATGTTACCTATGTATTTTTTCTCTTAGATATGAATGTTCATCGATATTTTTATCAATAGTGGATCGATTAGTCAAACTGTTTTTTTCATTTGGTAGAAGAAGCTCGCGCGGTTTGCCCATTCGAGTTTTAATAAGTTTGCATTGGTAGTTTTTGAGTTCAAACTTCCTATCACTGTTCTTTACAGAGCAAGTAAAGGTACTTATTTAAATGTTTTAAGTATAATTATTAGTTATGTCATTCCACCCAGTAGCACAATATTATTGTTACTAATTCGTTGACGTTGGTATGTCTAATATAACAAAATAATTTATTGTAGAGAATGTCGTAGTCAGGTTTTGGGGGAAAAGTTACCAGAATTTAAAGATTTCTCAGCCAAGTTTTTACCAATGTTAGCAAAACTGAATGCAAGTCAAAACTACTACAGACAGCAACGACTGCAACGAATATTTGCCTATTGTACTTTGCTTATTGCCTACTATTACCATAATGTTCTCAAGTTCCTGGAACTCAGGCCTAAGAGGATGTGGGCCATAACCGTTGGATTCGAACACAGATGTAAAGTCCACCAATCTGCACTGGACCCGCATCGACATGTGGGTCCAGTGCAGATTGCCGGACGTTACATGTCTCGCTATGCACTAGGACATGCTGGTATCCTGAAGATGATTTCCTTCTTTTTTTTTTTATTTTTTGTTAAAGCCAATTGAATAAAATAAAGTGCGCGTCTGCCAGTTCTGCTTGACAATGCTCAGCAGTATATTATTATGCGATATGAATTATTTAGGGCCCGAATGAATATGCGTCATTGGACCCTCACAGGTCACAGGCGCTTATTGCTTCGTTCCGGCACTGCTCCCCTTTAGTTCTCATATGACTTAATACGGACCAAGCCAACCATCCACTACGAAATAATCCTTATGCGTCCAACAAGTGCATACACTCTACGAGTCAAAAATTTGGCGGGAATCTTAGAAGTACGCCTAAGACCTCTGTCTGTCACGGATTTTGTTGAATACCCATCACTTATCACCTCAGTTCGTGTGTTAAAACAAGACCAAACAGTGAACCTATCGCTCGAAACAAGCTAGACACGCTCGTTATAAAACAGTGATGTCGCACACACCGCAACAAATCAGTCATAATATCGAAATCCACCGTGAACAACAACGACAACGATAGACAATTTTTTTTGTTTAGTTTTGCTACTATAAATACTAATTCCATGAAGTCTACGCACAGTCACACGCATAATTTCAATGAACAGACAATAATATTATTGCGCGCCACAATTAATGCCTGGTACATGGCGACATTAGTTACCACTAGCGCCATCTAGTATCGACTAGCAGAACTAATTTACCACTAGCGCCCTCTAGTATCAAGGAGCAAAACTATCAGATCCTTCTAGAAATTTCGATGCTAGAACTATCGACATCTGGTCAGTCGGGGCCGGTATGTACTCGAACATTCTAGATGTTTCTACAATAGAAGGTTCTGGAACTATCTGCGGCACTATATAAAGCCGGGATTAGCCACAACCAGTCAGACTTGGATCAGCGATACATCCGAATACATCGATAGCGATCTTCGAGTGCGACTTAAGAACAATCCTGTTGTATAATTAGTGTGTTTGAGTTGTTATTAGTGTTGTTAAATTAAAGTGTAATTTTTGGTAATTTATATCGGCAGTTTTTATTGTCACGAACTCAAAGCTCGTAACAATATTAATAAAATTATAGTAATGTGCAACTTCCATAGCTGTAAATAAATAAAGAAGTTTCGTATATCATCATACTTTTACCTATATACTACTTATAAAAGAAAACATTTTAAACTGATATAGAACAAGAAAGGTCGAAAAAGAAACCGTGTATGACTGTGTGACTTGATGTTTTGGCTCTCAGGGCCCTAATTCACTATGACTACTTAATGATTCCTTACTTCGAAATCACGTCAATTCCTTAGCTAATCACGACATCTGCTACTATCGTAGGTATTCTCTATGACACAATGAACGAAAGAAAGAACTTATATCGTACTGTTAACGTTCTTTCCTGAGCGAAATGTAAAAAGGCCCCCAAATAATTATATGCATATTAAAATGTTTACGCCTCTTTGCAAGGTGACGTCAACCTAAAGGTATTCCTAAACTCGCCTGACTAATAAACTTTTATCACACATTCATATAATAATGATACTCGGATCGAAAGTTGAACGGAGGCTTAAAGGTATGAAATGGCATAAAATTAAAAAGGTATTAAATGTATTTCTTGCGAGTGGATTGGGTCCTATATCCTGCATGAAGATTGACAGCAAATGCAGTTTGGAGTTTGCTTGAAACTACATGAATAACTAAATGAATGTTGACAAATGATTGGCAGCGGATATAGTAACGCAAAAGCCATCAGGTTGTTAGTAACTGTTGACTTTCTGCGCACAAAGTGATTGATTGGACCAATCAATCCATTTGTACAATACAAAGCTAGCACTCAGAACTTATAACGTTTTCGTCAGTGTGTACAGTGATCTTTTAATGGATGGATATTGGAAATATTGAGTTTTTAATTATAATTTTATATTTATTATGGGCTCAATCGGATTTCTTCGTGTAGCTACGGGCACTGTAAAAGGCTCAGAAAAAATCAATCAGCTTTTCTCTTCCGTTGTTACAATACAATCAAAAGTACAATTATTATCAGCCTTAATTGAATGGAACAGATTTCCTTTCACTATTTTAGAGTTGGTCCAACAAATCGACGGCCGCGAAGTAAACACAGGTATCTACAAAATTATGTATTTTATAGGAGTGCGTTTTGAACACAAATCTGTGATAGTTAGAAGAAAAAAGCTATCTTCTTCTATTTTACAACATTTAGTTAAAAGGACTTAACCAAGAAAATTACTTTTTTTTTTTTGCAAAATACGGTACTTAAATGTCTCAATCTACTTCGCACAAAAAGCAAGGTAAATGAGTCAACTGCCATATAATTATCTACTTCTACGTGGAACTTCCTAATTGCTATTTAAATATTAAAATATAATATATATATATATATATTAAGTATTCTTTTGTAATTTACGTTGTAGATAATAAATAAAGGTAATAATAATTTTCCTTATTTAACTATTATTTGTAACGCAACGTGTCTTATTATTGTGGTCGCGCTAAAATAACGTAAGTTTATAAGACCGACATTAAAACGGCGGTGTGACTGATAATTTTGTTTTCAACAGGTCAACCGTGACCACACCGGTTGTCGGACGTATATACGTACTAATGGTATATGTCCCTGTCGTCACTTGTATATACTTGACTAAATATTGATTAAAAAGGATTAAACAGAATAAAATCCTATGATAAAATAAAGTCGTGTGAGCCTGCACGCACTATAACGTTATTTCGACAGTGCAACTGAATATCACACGGACGTCACTGAACACTGACAAACTGACAACAAAGGTAATTCGCCAGACGTACAGTGAATACCTTCCCCATATGCAGGCTAAAATAGCAATGGTATTATAAGAGCAGATACCATCGATCCACATTATGCTCACGTTTGGATTCGTTGTTGGAATTAATTTCACAGGAATTTAATTACTCGAATGACTCGAATCTGACAGCAGGAACAATGGTCATCCAAAATATGCATTATTGACGTCCACTCTAATTTTATGATCCCTTGTAAGCCCCTCTGTTACACACAGTTTGGAAAAAAGGGCGGTGTTTGATTACAATCATAATGATTTTGTTGTTGCAAATAATTTTATGTTCCCACTGCGGGGTCGCATCACGCAGGCCTCCTCTCTGTGAGACGGAGTGGACTGTAACCCACCACGCGGGGCCAGTGCGGGTTGATAGATGTGATGTGTGGTGTGATGTTTTAGGACATGGCCGGTTTTCTTACGATGTTTTGCTTCGCAGTGGTGATGAAACTAAATACACATAGTAAAGTGCCTGCCTGGGTTTGAATTCACGACCAACTAGTAGGTTGGGGCACTAAATAATTGCATTGATTAAAAAAACCTTTTGTCTTGTTGTTTACGACGTGTTCAATTGTTTTTAAAATCTGCTTGGGCCCATCCAGCGACTTCCAAAGGTCGTCGCACCGTTTTCCATGGGATTAAAAATAGATCAGTACCGGATTCGACACATGTAGATTTATTTGGGTTACTGTTACACTAGTAACCGGGTAAACGCGTATATTCGCAGTTTTAAACGAACGAGATCGTAAATTTGATAATTTGTTCATTTTCCGAATTACTTATTAAGCGATCTGCCTAGCCTTTTCCCAATTATGTTGGAGTCGGCGTCCAGTCTAACCAGATGCAGATGGATACCAGTATTTTACATGGAGCGACTGCCTATCTGACCTTCACAACCCAGTTACTGGGTAACACGATACTCCTTGGCAAGACTGGTTGTCAGACTTTCGGACTTCTGACTACCCGTAACGACTGTCGACCATCTACAAATGATAACCGGGATCAACTGCTTAACGTGTTTTCCGAGGACCGGGTTCTCGGTATGTTATGGATGGTCACCCTTCCTCGAACCCACCTCGGCAGGCATTGCTTAACCTTGAAGATCGATCCGTGCTACTGTTATTATTTAACCACGAGCCCCCGAATTACTTGTTAATTAACATAGTGAGTTTTTTTTTTCTTTGCTAATAATGGAGCCAAATTAATATCACCATAACATATTTAAGGTTGATTAATTTCTCGTCATCGCAACATGTCACTCTAAATCGTCATGGTAGAAAGTATGGGTATTAGCAGCGAGCGAAACCGACCATGTTTTGTTCAGCTCAGTTTTTTCGATTCTGCTTCAATCGCGATGAAGTCGAACGTTAACAAAAACATAGTCTCCGTTTTAACAATGAACTTACACTGCGAAAACTTATACACAGGCTGCGGTAAGATCAGAGGGAGAAAATGAAACTAACTTTAAGCACTGCTAGCTTTTTTTAGGGCTGCAGAAGACATATATCTTTGCTTTTGTTTAGAATCTATTTTCGAACACTATAAGAAATAGGTCACTCACTACCCGACAATGAAGAAAATATAGATTATGTTTTGAAACGAGACACAAAAACTTCCATAGGTATTCTGCTACAAGCTGTCTAAAATAAACAACTCGCTGAAATATCGGAGATCAGACCACCTGATTATATCTAGGTAGGAAGACTGAACCGCATCCTGAAGTGAAAATCATGTAATAATCGAAAATTGCTGCATCCGTGTGTCCCGCGAAGTCTATCCTGGTACGCCTCTCGGGAAAATTACTTTATCAACGCGGTACCCTCAGTCCACAGCAGGGAGCGATGGGAGACGCAAGTCCCACATCATGCTGACCTAAAAACTTGATCCGTGATTAAAAATAAATATTCCGATGAAAATAATGTCGCGATCGAATTAAAACAAAATCAGTGGACCAATACGCGCGGTTAAATCATTTTGAATTTTTTTTTTTTCAAATTATGTAGTTTACACCTATATCCAGAAAATGCCGAATGTTTTACAAGAAGTGAACGAATGTTGAACAATTAGCAATATTATTCTTAAACGCACTTGTTCACAAACTTTGTAAAAGTTGACGAGTTTACAAATAAAACAGCCTGTATACAATTTGTGGGAGAAAAATGGAAGATGACATGCGAAACTTCACACGATCCGACGTGGCTGAGGGAAATGCACAACCCGAGCGATCAGTACCGAACAGAAAATTCAGGCAAGCATCATTAGATTCTGGCATAGCTGATGAAGAAGAAGGTGCTGTGAAAGTGAATTTTAATCTGGATTGGGACTATGACATGTCGGAGGATGAAGACGAAGATGAAGACCTCCTTGATGAAGAATTGTGAGTCGAAAACAAATTTGTTTTTACAATGTGGTGTATTTATTTTCAAAACAAAATATTTACATCCATATCTTTACATACGAGATTAAAGTCGCTTTTCGTGTCTATCTGTGTGACCGCGTTAGTTCTTAACTAAGCACTGGATTTTGATGCTGTTTTCACCATCATTTAGAGAATTTATTCCGGAAGGTTTATGTGTATTACACAATAATATTAAACGTACATATAATAAATAAATGTAGATGTTTTGTCAAGTCGTAAAAAACCGGCAAAGCAGAGGCGATTGGAATAAGCTAAGTCTTAAAATAATCATATTTACATATAGGTATAAAAAGGGGGAAGGAATCATAGGGTGTCCTAAAATTACAATGGTCTTACAATTAAATTGTGACATATCGAATTCATCAAGTTCACTTTTGTTGAGTTAATTGTTATCTAATACAATTTTTTTTTTAAATTTATTTATAATTAACCAACTTATAATAACAGTTAGCACCACACATACAAGTTATTAGTCAATATTAGTAATTAGTAATTACAAATGTCATACAATCATGAAATTAAGTTAAATCACAAAATAAAAATGGACAAATTTTGATGAAATTAAATGAAATGAAACATAATTGGTCAAAATTAGATAAATTAAATAAAATTAGATAGAATTAAGATAAATTGTTTAATAACAAGAAACTGTTTTATTTAATTTATTTACTACTAGGAGATTGTACTAATAATATATATTGTTAATAAGTAATTTGTTCGTTTTCTAATCTACTATCACTGTACATCGGTGCAATGAAATAAGTGCATATATATAGCAAAAGAAATGTAGTTAGAGAGCCAGAACAACATTAAAAAAAAAAAAAGGTCTGTATTAATTTTTCTTTGAAATAATATTAACGCTATAATTACATACATTATATTATATTGTCATCTTTAACTTTTGTTCAATTTCATAACTTTCTTACCTACTGACTACCTATTGTCGTTTTAACATGTTTTCTTGAGTTGGGCCGTTAGTTAATGACGTTATCTTCCTTTATTTTCCTTCGTAAAGATATTTAAATTATTTTAAATTATTTAAAAGTTAAGTATTTTTACACAATTTTCTTTGCCGGAACCTAACTTGTTTTAATTTAGTTTTGTCTTTAGATAACTATACATTCTAAGAGTTTTGTATAGAGTTTTGAGCAGTTAATAGATAAAGCTACATTCATCATCATCGTCATCCAACCTAACCTCACCCACCTATTAAGCATAAGCCTCTCCTTTCTTGTGCAAATCTCCGCGTTCCTGTGCGAGCCTCATCCAGTTTCTACCCGCGATGGTAACAATGTCGTAAAAAGCAAAGCAACATTATGTTTACACAAGCACACAGACACGTACTCGTCTCTATAACTTTGATGATGACGAGAAGTTAGGAATCTATGAGCCAGTAATCCCTTCAGACATTTTGAATGGAACCTTTGAGTCCTTTGAACACGGTCGTGTAGCTTTTGAACTTAACAAACTATTTCTGACTATTCTATGTACACAGGTACATAGAATAGTCAGAAATAGTTTGTATATTGTCCAAAATTTTAAATATTCCAATATATAAAGAAATAATAGACTGCCTCGTTGGTCTAGTCCACTGGCCGCAAACGCTACTGCTGAACTTGAGGTCGGGGCTCGATTCCCAGGTCGGGCAAAGTGTTGTAGGGGTTTTCCATAAGGAACTTCTTAGTAGCAGTCCGGAGACTCGATTTGGGCTTGGTTTATGGTAATAGGCTCGGGACTTAAACATAACTGGCGAAATTTGGGTGCACTATTATGTACACCTTTGGGTGGAATGTCATTCGTTTATTTGAATCGCATTGACATTTTATTTTATTATATTCTATTCAGTAACAATATTGTGAAATAGTTGATGTAGATAAAATGAGTTTCACCAGAACTAAATGTTATTTTTTGGTCCTCCATTGGTAAGTTAGAACGAATGGAACGGCAACGCCGCTCCTTACCTCCTCCGAAGCAATAATTTGATGTTTTTCGCGCGAAGAATGTTTTGTTGTTTATTACGTGGAAACTACAAAGCCTAGAGATTTGAACATTTTGCTGCCTATAGCAGCTATTATGCTTAAATTTTTAAGCTATAATTTATAATCATATCTTCTTTCGTTTGGATGAATGAGTAGCTGGGGTGACGTCACTCCAGCTTACACACACGTTTTTGATCGTAGTTTCAACACTTTTTCAGTATTATCGTTCAGTTTTTTCCTTCCTTGTGCAGCTATTATGCCTTATTTTTCTAACTATAGTCCAAAACCCTAACCTCACTGGTTTGTCTGTATTGAATGATGAAGCTGGGGTGACGTCACTCCAGCTAACACACACTTTACGACTCATATTCACGAAGTTTTTGTGGCAGCTAAATTAAGACTGGGAACTTTGATTGCAGCTATTATGCCTAAAATATTTGCATAGGTAGAATTATTCTATCACATATGAGAAAGCTGGAGTTATACATACGATTTTTTAGATTTTTAGGGCAGTAAGGGTAGTTACAGAAAAACGGTTTTAGAAGACTTATTTTTTGAGAAATTTTCTAGGCGTCACAGATTTCGAAAAAAAAAATTGTCTACTAGAAAATGGGCAATTTTCACAAAAACTTTTTAATGCTATCGATCCTGTCTTAGATGTACTAGAAAAGTTAGAAATCGCAAAAAAACTTTTCCCATACATTTCGTAGGAAATGAACCTTCCACTTTGATGAATAGAGTATAACAACATCATGACTGTATGCCCCGAAGAGGATGAGGCAGAGTTGTACCTACAGTAAACCCACCTTTCACCAGAATTCAACAGTTATGTTTAAGTCCCATGTGATGGGGGGCGAGCCTATTGGCATCACCCGGGCACAAATCCAGAGTCCGGGCTGCTCTGAGAAATTCCAGATGATTAAACTCAATAACTTTATGCCCGACCAGGGAAGCGACGCAGTAGCGTTTGTGACCACTAAAATAACGACCAGATAGAGAGTAGCCGCTTAATTCCGCCCTGTATAGGTAACTATCCGATTTCTTCGGAGTAGCCAAGGCTAACAGCTGCCGTCCTATGCAATATTCGCACGGCACTGAGAACCAGACCAACTGACTACTACATATTGACCAGCGACATCATTGATGGCCTTGTGTATTTTTTATTACAAGCTTTTATTTAACTTGCAAGTTTATATGTACAGTCTGTTGTCAACATTATCTGACCCACCCTAAAAACAAACTAATTTGGACCCTCTGCCTGTAACATTAAGGTTTATTCAATTTATATGAGCTTATCATAGCTTATTATGCTCGAGGACTCGATGAACAAATACAATAACAATACAGACACGCAAATTTGATCTGGTTCTGGATCTGGTTTGTCGGTATTGTATGAGGAAGCTAGGGTGACATGACTCCAGCTAACACACACTAAACGACTCATATTAACGAAGTTTTTGTGGCAGCTAAATTAAGACTGGGAACTTTGATTGCAGCTATTATGCCTTAAATATTGACATAGGTAGAATTATTCTATTACATATGAGGAAGCTGGAGTTATACACACGAAAAATCCAGGTTCGTCCTGCCATTTCCTCCTCGGCCTGCCGCGTGAATATTAATTATAATCAGTTGATTGACCAAAATTACAATGATATTAAGTAATCATATTGACGTGTAAAAGTGTTATTGGCGTGTAAAAGTGTTAGTACGAACCTACTTACAAAATAAAATCATTTATCATTTAGTAAGTTCAAACATCGGTGGCCGTCGGTACGCTTGGCTCAACTCTAGGTACTGTCTTATGTAATTTTGAAGTTCAAGAAGTACCGATTCTCAGCCTAATTTTCATAAATGACTTTTGATTATTGATATCTATGACTCCGAATAGATTTTCCGGGTGTAGGTGTCCGTCTGTGAGAACGAATAGTTACGTTGCAGGCACACAGCGGGAATCATTTATAACGATAACATAAGTTAAAATGACACTAGTGAAACTTTTCACTCGTAGGTATACTATCATCTTATGTGCCAAACCGTTGCGGAGCTTCTGCCTGATTGAGTTACAAACATTTTCACTTTATTTTCTTTTCAAATAAAGTTATTGCGCGATGGAAAAATCTTGCATCATCCCTGCGCCCGCAGGCTCATATAGAGGTATACAACGTGTATCAGAAAGGTGTGGTAAAATTTAATGGTGTGGTGACCATGATACTGAACAACTTTCTCCACATGACCAACACCGTAATGGAGAAAAAATTATTAGCCGTTCCATACATTTGGGTTGAGTAGGTATTGAAGTTTTGTATGGGACAAAAGTTTAATACCTTTTTGTATGGGTTGATAATTTTTCCGCGATTACGATGTTGGTCTCATGAAGAAAGTTGTTCAGTTTGATGATTTGTTCCGCACCCTTAAAGTTGACCACACCTTTCACATACATGCTCTATAGTGCCTCCCCAATTTAAGCCAGTGACGCTATTCAGTCCCATGCCAATTTTCGTCCTTTGGTCAACCCGATAACTTTGTACAAACCTGTAGGTACATTCTATGCATAAAGGTTTCAATATTGAATGGCGCTTCGAACCATTCATCGACATTTGCAATACCAAAGGCTTCGTAAAGGCTTTGCCTAGAGGCTAAGTTGAAATGTCTCATATCTACCAAATTATTTCCATTCATCACATCATCAGCGATTTATCTGAAATACATGCACTGCAGACCATAGGCCTCCCCGACACCATGTCGATCGGCTTCTATTTTTGGCTTTACTAACTAAAATAATTATTTATTTATTTGTATTTATAATGAATTGAATCCGACCGCTTATGGCCCCACAGAGAGGAGGCCTGTGTCCCAGCAGTGGGAACTTTATAGGCTGATAATGTTGTAATGATTGGACTATTATATATTATATATATTAGATTTATAAATAAATCTTTGAAAAGAGCTGACATAATTTCATATATAACCATAATACATTTATGTTCTGTAATTTTATATGGTGTACTTAATAAAGAGTGTTCTATTCTATTCTATATATAGGTATCTAGCTTTATTGGGTAAGAAGTTATTGGTAGGGGAAATATCGCATACATACCGGCGGTGTATCACAGTCTTTCGTTTGTTTTTATTTGAAAGAAAAGACATTTATTTGGCACAAACTAAAAGACACACAATACACCAGATACATACATCAGATAAAACAAACAATAAAAAATAAAAATAAAGATTAAATAAAAAGTGTGAAGTCCGATGTAAGAAATTAGCAGTAAAGTGTGCCTCACGGCTACGCTAAAAAGGCCCAGTCCAGCAAAAATGCCAGACAACTAGTGCCTGACGCTGGTTTTCAACTGAACCTCGGCATTTTCTTTTGCTAACTACCGCGTTGGTCTAGTAGTCGCAAGCGCTACTGCTGAGCATGAGGTCCTTGGATCGATTCCCGAGTCGGACAAACTGTTATTGGGTTTTCTATCTGGAATTTCTCACGAGCAGCCCGGAGCCTGGATATGTGCCCTGATGATGGCACTAGGTTTGGGACTTAATAAAAATACCTAACTTGCGAAATGTGGATGCACTATAGGTGGCTCTATCGATTGATGCCAATATGTTAAAGGCATACCTCTGTGTAACCCTTCGGGGTATACAAGCGTGATGTTATGTTCTATTATGTTATTTCTTTTAATTTGCCTGACATATTACCTTACTTCTTTCCCATTTCTTCGTCCGACATTAACAAATAGCTCAAATGTTTATACTTCCATGTTTTTGTTTCAGTCGCAAGAATGCCCTGGTCCTCCGCACCCAGCTGTCTGTGCGAGTGCACGCCATCATTGGTAAGTTATCCTTACATCCTATTAGATTCTGCCCTAGACTTCGTCGGCGTGAAATTTCATGTACCCCCGACCTCCCGCCTCGCATCGCATCGCCCACACACGCTATTACTTCGTTTTCGCTGAGCTTTCTTTCTGACTTTATTCTTTTTGCTTGTATCCTAAGGGTCCTAGCGTGACGTTATATAGCCTACAACCCACCGTAAGAATATGGCTATTAAATGCAAAAAGATTTTATGTGCCAGAGTTTTGAGCACTTGTTTGATGAATTTGCAAGACGTAACCGTGTCAAACTTCGCGACCATTTTTTCGAAGCTTTGTCTGGCACACCCAAACTGTGATACCCAAGAACAGGCCCCCCTGTTGTTGGGTACCACAGTTTGGGTACCGGTGAATTAAAAACAAATGCGAGTAGGTTTCGCGGCCTGAGGGTTCCGCCTCAAAGCTGCGTCCGGATGCTTTACTCAAGTGGAATATAATTATCCTATTCCGTACTGAAGGATAAACTTAACATTGTAGTTGAAAAACATGTGCTTCCATACATTCCAACGGCGAATATAAGTTTGTATGCGCAATATTTAAAGATTTACTGTGTTGTTTTAAGATCATCGACTTCTTATATGTTTTCCTGTAATCTATAAGTAAAGAATAGCTATTCCCTGTTTTTTTTCCAAAATGTTTGGCTTAGAAGTTTCGGAGATAAGGGCATCGGAGTGATTAATTTTTTAACAAATTTCTTAAGCAAATATAAAACGATTTATATTAAAATTATAAAAAAATAATAAGTTTGTAAAACTTTCTTTTTTAATTATCTAATTTGCACACCAAAACTGATACCTATATTCAAAATTAATTTATTTACGTTACACATCCGTGTTTGTTTGTCACAGAAATTCATACGTGTACCAAATTTCAACTTAATCAGTCCTGTAGATTCGGAGCCATCTGAACATACGGACAGACAGACACACGAGTGATCCTATAAGGGTTCTATTATTTCATACTGACGTATATACGGATCCCTAAAAATAGAGCTATATATTAGAGTAACCGTGACAACCGCAGCTTATGAATTCTTCGAAATCGAACGAGTCGTGTCCTTTCAACATCTATCGCAAACAATATTTTGAAAAGAAGTCCAACGTTTTTAAAACTCTCTAAAATTGCCTACCTCCCTTAAAAATAAGCGTATCGACTACGGGCAATACTGGGGTGTTACCATAGCCACCGGTTGACATCCGGATTAGTTATCGAAGTACATATGTTGTTGTTGGCATACAAAACTGCCCCTCGTGTTTATAACCATTCGCGAAAGAGCCGGTAAAGGATTATACCATTGTCCTTGGTGTACTACCAATAGTTTAAGATTTGTCTTTTTCAATCCCCACAGAAAGATTACTCCACTCTCAAGGCCGTGAGCTTCGCAGGGCGCTATTCACCCTCAAACAGATCCTGCAATCTGACAAAGACCTGGTGCACGAGTTCGTCGCCAACAAAGGCTTGGACTGCCTCATGCAAGTCGGCAATATGGCGGACCATAACTATCTGGATTACATACTTCGAGCTCTGGGACAGGTAAAACTTTATTCTACGTAATATTCGTGTATCTGGTGTAAGGTAAACGATGTCCGTATACCATATATATACCGTATACCGTATGCAGAGTGCCAGCGTTAACTATACCTTATGCCAGGCACATGCTTAGCTGGTCACCCAATTAGTGCAATCTGCAGACACGCATCTGATACATATTGTTTGATTTAGACCGTGATTTAACACAGATCTTTCATCTTCAATGTTTTTTTATGCAACATGGCACTGCCAGGAGCAGTGGTGACCAAGTGGTAAAGGCCGCGACATATCAGTTGTAAGTCATTGGTTCGAACCCAGACAGGCACTTTCCTTTGTGTAAATTATTTCATCACCACTGCTCCAAAAACGGTGAAGGAAAACAACGTGAGGAAACGGACCTGTCCGGAATGCCCTGGACCAAAAATTCGAAGACATGTGACGTCTACCAACCTACACTGGGCCACGGTTACGGTCCACTCCCTCTCACCGAGAAGAGGCCTGTGTTCCAGCAGTGGGAATATTATAGGCTGATTATGTTAGTGCACTACCAGAACAAAGTGTATTTATTGTTTAGTTTTAAATATTTTATTGTTTTTTGTTCTCCGTTTAAGATAGATGGAGAACAAAAACTATAAAATATTTATTTTATTTATTATTTTTATTTTATTATTTATGTATACACAGTAAAATACATATTAATATGAAATAATTATAATATGAGTAACTATTTAACTAAAGTGTTTCTTCCAACTCTTGTACGCCAAGTCTGAAGTAGGGTAACGTGCTAAACCCAAAGATTGGTCATCCATGAACTTATCTATGCCAAATTTATATGCGTTTAAGCACGATCTAATAACAAACATTCCAAAATAGTTTCGCGTTACCCTAGTATAATAAAATGCTACGATGATTTGGGTCATGCTTTTCTAAGACTTTGAGGAGATAAAAAAGTATAATGGATGAATTTACACAAATACAGCACTAGTAACCAGACGCCAAAACCCATTGAAGAATAAATTCTTTGTTAGACTGCCGCATACTTATCAATGCAGGTTGATACTAGACACGAACTTTTTGCCGTTATCAGTACTAAATACAAGTGATAGTTAATAACAAGTCCGTCTTCTACCACTTTCAGATACTCCTGTACGTCGACGGCATGCACGGAGTCATGGCCCACAAACGTTGTGTCCAGTGGCTCTACTCTCTCATCGCAAGCAAATTCCGTCACGTAGTAAAAACTGCTCTCAAACTACTTCTAGTCTTTGTCGAATACACTGACAAGAACTGTCTTCTCCTCATCGACGCCATTGTCTCTGTTGACGGCTCCAATGGCCGACAGCCCTGGCATAACATCATGAAGATCCTGCAAGACTTCGATGCATCAGATACTGAACTCCTGATTTATGCAACTACTCTGATAAATAGGTGTCTGAACAATGTTCCCGATAGGGATACTTACTATGACCAAGTAGATGCTCTACAGGATCAGGGGATAGATGACATTATCCAGCTGTATATGTCTAAGCAGGGAACAGATTTAGATCTGTTGAGGCAGCTGCAGATCTTCGAAGCAGTTCTGCTGTATGAGGACGGTGATGAGACTGGAACGGCACTACAGTAAGTAAATAAAAACATGACTATTAATTTAGTACCTTATGTGTCACATTTATTGTGCTTCAATCAGGTTTTGCTACGGGAGCATTTAAGCGATTTATATATTTTTATAGCCAGACCTTGAATTGGCAGTGCAGCCTGCAATTAGGCCTTATAAACCGAAATCATTTTAATAACGACCGGACCTTCATTTTTTGCGATTATTTTATAAACCATAAAAAATATTATTTCAGGCAATTAGACGACTCGGTGATCAATTCAATTCGCCTTCGAAGCATAAACCTAAGTACTGACAGAAGAAAATCGAAAAAACAGCAATGTAAAGAGAAAGGTACGTTACAAAGATTGTTATTCCTGTTTTAAGACTTCTCAGTGTGCTTTAATTATTATTACTCCTGTAATTACATGTTTTTCTGCATGGTACGACAGTTCATGCCTTAAAAAATTACTAAGACATTTTCTATCATATTCCAATTATTACTTTATTAATTATAGTTTTCTTTTTGGCCTGATGTTTGTTGTTTGCCAAGTTTTTATTAGTATTGTTGTTTAAAAAACACATTTTGACGGACATTTGTTCCAGTTCATATCTTCTGCAAGTAACACACAGTTACATTTTCAACTTTTCCTGAAGTGCTTTTTAAACAACATTCGTTTTATCCAGGTTTCTTTATCTTGTGTCGTTTTTCACTAACAACAGCAAAACCAGTCATCACTCATACTGAAACAGACAGCATAACGAAAATAACGAATAACCGTCGCTCATCATATTTACCACCAATCACCGATCATATTAAAGAGAACAAAGAACTGAGCTCAGCTTTAAGAAGACGACGAGACAGATGCGCGAGACAAGCACACCATATCATCCAGCAGCAGGAGATGTTGAACCACTCCAGTGATATCTACAATGGACTATTTCCCAGCCCTAACGGTAGCTTCACAAGCACCAATGGAAGCTTGCCAATTATCACAAGTACTAATGGAAATTTCTCAACGCCCAATGGTAGTTTGACGAGTACCAATTGTAGTTTCACCAGCCCGAATGGCAGCTTCTCAAGTCTAAACGGAAGTTTTACAAGCACCAATGGGAGCTTTGCAAGTACCAACGTGAGTTTCCCAAGCCTTATTGGGAATTACACAAATACTAACGGAAGTTTCACTACTACGATTGGGAACTACACTAATGGGACATACACCAATAATAAGAGCTACTCGAGTGTCAATGGCAACGTCAATGGTTCAAGCCTACAAAATGGGGTCAACGGGCATCAGGAGGAGGATGAAAAATATGTTAACAGAACAACGAAGAATTTTATCTTAGCAGACGTTTTAAAGAATGGTTTGTGCTTTGAACTAACCCACTACTAATTCTTTTGTCACCCGCTTTGTTTTGCTTCTGTTTTGCTCGTAATTTTTGAGATTTATAATTTTATATTTATTTGATTAACTATTAATTCAATATTAAATGTTAATTTGACTATTGACAGGTAACCAAAGATATACATCAGGTCTGAAACAGAGGATCCAAAATGGAACCCTAGGCCATAGTGTGAATGCTGTTGACGCAATAACCGTGATGCGGCAAAAACAGACGGATCCCGTCCCTGACGTTAAAGACGATCGGGGTATCCTGCTGAATAGAGAGCACAGCATCAAAGATCTGGCGCAAAGGCTTACCAGCCCCGTCAGCCCTACTACTGACGATAAACCTTTAAGGGTTTCTGATATGGCAGGAATTGTGTCAAAGGCCAAAGAGGAATTAGCTAAATCTCAATCAAAAGGTTACTTTTAATCAAAAACTTAATAAAAAAAGACTCGATGTTTAGTTTTCAGAAAATTTAAATATTTGTTTTATTCCAGAAATTATAAAGAGTCCAACCATAGAGAAATCACCAAAAGTGCACGAAATAAAAGTATCAGAGAACGACTTGCATTGGGAAGAACTAAGGAAAGGATGTCTTCACAGAGAATTTCATCTATGTGACTTGGACTTTTCGGAGCTCCGCGAAGACTCAGACGATGATATGTCATCGCCTGCAGTGAATGCTACTAGTGGTCCACCACCGCCGCCTCCAACAATGTTTCCACCAATGGGAATACCTCCTCCCTTACCTGGCTGTTTCCCAATGTTAAATAGAAACAACGTACCTACTCCACCAAAACCAGCACTTTCTTCAGAAATGTCAAATGATTCTGATAGCTGCACTATAAAGAAGAATAAGAAGACTGTGAAGCTGTTCTGGCGGGAGATACAAGAGAACCCAACGCCTGTGGCAATAAGGCCAAAGGTTGGGGGCTTTATATGGGATGACCTGCCTGTGGTCAGCGTGGACACAGCCATGTTAGAGCACCTGTTTGAGTCCAGGACAAATGACTTGATTATCAAAGTAAGTTTTTGTTTACTTAATAACTTTCAGGCAAGATGTTGAAATAAAAGTTGGACCTTCGAGATTCATTGTTTCAATAACAGGTCTTATCAATGTTGTAGTCTCTCGATACAAAACAATTGAGTATAAATTCTAAATATTATGTTTTGCCAAGACTAAAATTATTTATCTTAGAATTTTTTTAAGTATAAGAACTTGTTTATTGTAGAGTGTATTATATTTCTTTACTAATTAGATTTTCTTTCTTTTTTTTCATGCACTTCTTCGGACATCTTCAGGAAGTAAGTATCACGCTTTTTTGGAACATTGCCTTGCCATAATTCTCTATTTCGTCCTTTTTGATTAATATCCTGGTACAGATTTCTTAAGAAAATATTATAAAATACTGAATAGAGAACTCTTATTTATAGAAAAAGTGTGAATGACCCGTTAATAACTTCCTTGTATTCAATTTACAGAAACTAATGGAACCAAAGAGAAACCTTATTTTAGATGCTAAAAGATCGAATGCTATCAATATAGCAATGAAAAAACTACCTACGCCTCAGACTATAAAGGCAGCTATAATGAAGATGGATGCTACTGTCATTGGCAGAGAGGGCATTGAAAAACTGCTGACTATGTTACCGACTGAAGAGGAAAAAGTTAAAATTCAAGAGGCACAGGTATGTACTAATAGCCTATAAAGAAAGGTTTATTCACAAAATAAACAAGGCTTTTTTTATCTCTTCTCCTCGAATTCTAGATGTACTCACTCATGTTCTATTTTTAATTCAATCTATTTATTTTCAGTACGCCAATCCGGACCTGCCTTTGGGAAGCGCTGAGCAGTTCCTACTGACCTTGGCTTCTATCAACGAACTCTCATCCCGACTCAAACTTTGGGTATTCAAATTGGATTTTGACAATTTAGAGGTAAGACCTATCGATACCATAATAATTTTAAAGACTCAATATAAGAACTTCAACATATAAATTGTTATTTTTCGAATGTTGCAGAAAGAAATCGCCGAACCACTGATGGACCTGAAGCAAGGAATAGAATTGTTGAAGGTGAACAGGACCTTCAAAGTGATCCTTTCTACATTGAGGACTGTTGGAAACTACCTCAATGGTAACTACGCCAAAGGATTCCGGCTGGAGTACTTGTCCAAGGTCGTGGAAGTCAAGGACACCGTGCACAAGCATCCGTTGTTGTACCATATCTGCGAAATGATCATTGAGAAGTTTCCGGATAGCTCCGACTTTTTCAGTGAAGTTAGTACACAGTTTGTATGTTGAAGACGTATATTTTTCTTATTGGTGGCGGGCGGAACATTCTGCATAATCAAAACTTCCACCTTGTTCCAAGGTCGTGTTACTGTGGAAACCAACTGTTATGTGCTGCAAATATAATAAACTAGCTGTGCCCCGCGGTTTCACCCGCATAAATACAAACCTTGTTCTGACAATAACAATTATAAAAAAAAAGAATTATCCAATTTGGTGCAGTCGATCGGAAGTTATGCGCGTACATACATTTCGCTGATTCATTTTTATTTATATAGATAGATAGATAGATTATAGATAATCAACCAATTACCCACATACACATATGAAATCGATATATTAGATTTATAAGAACGAAGATAGTCCGACAAACCAGTTTTACAACAACAGTATTCTTAACTTTCAGGTTGGTCCCGTCATCCGAGCCTCCAAGGTAGACTTTGATATTCTCTCAGGCAATCTTCAGAAGCTAGAGTCTGACTGCAAAGCATCCTGGGACCACATGAAACGCGTCGCCAAACACGATGGCTCGCAGATATTCAAGACGAAGATCAACGAGTTCCTCACTGACGCAGCCGAGAGGATCATCTTACTCTCACTCATTAAAAAGAGGGTGATGAGCAGGTAATACGCTTTAACAATGCAGCAAACCATTTTGTTGTTCTCCGTGTCCTAACTAAAAGCAATTGTCGTGCGAATACGCGGTTGACGCGATCGTTTATATAAATTATGATGTACAAACGCAACTTGATTGATCGCGCGAGTACGTTTTACGCTTTCGATTAGGACACGGGATTAGAATCTTAAAATAAATGAGTCCATAATTATACTGTTTTGCACAAGCTATATAGATTCTTAGATAAATTTATTCGTTTGACAACTTATAAATAATGAATAGCAATAAATTGCCGATGCAGTTGTGATAAAATTAAATGTACGGTGCAATGCGAATTAGCCCCTAGCGAACCGAATACCCAATTATTGAAACACGACACAGAGAGAACAACGAGGCTTTTGCTTGTTACAGATTCAACAAGTTCTTGTTGTTCCTGGGAGTTCCTCCCTGCGACATGCACAAGACGAAGCCTGCAGAATTCTTGAAGGTCATTGCGGAGTTTTCTCTGGAGTACAGGACTACCAGGGAGAGGGTATTGCAACAACTGGAAAAGAAAGCCAATCATAGAGAGAGAAATAAGACTAGAGGCAAAATGATTATAGACGTAAGTCACACTCCAGATATAGCTGTACAAGGATGATATGGCGCGTGCGGCGTGACCAAAATCGGAACGAACCATCTTGTTTTTTCAATATATTTCACAAAACATTAGCGTAAATGTTAACCAACAGAGCCGCACGTCAATTCCATCCGAGTGCCAAAAAAACTTTGTAGCGGTGTAGTAACATCGTGCATTCATCAAAGAATGATATTAACGACTTTTGCCTTTGAATGGTTAATAGTAAACGAGGTTCTATATTATTCCAGGTGGGCAACTACTCACACAAAAATGGTGACCACACCGCGGATAATGCTCTGAAGGAACTGTTGAAGACCGATCCTGACACCGATAGCCTCACAGATGGCAGGAGGAAGAGTCAGCCAAACAGCAGGAGAATTCTAGTCAAGTGAGGAATTTGTTTAGTCTCCGTAGTGACAATATCGACGGAAATAGAAGTGCAAATACTAAAGATCAACGTTAAAATGACCCATATCGACTCATATATTCAACCGACCTAGATAACTTTATTAACTCAGACTCTCGTAGGTATACGGTCAGACAATCAAACTACAGCCGCAGTTGTAAAATTCATTTTGTATCATGACAGGTTGACTATTTTTTGGATATTTCAGCTATGATTTTAAACCGGTTTAAACCAGTTTAAACTGACAATTTAGATTTCAGATTTCGCTCTGGATTTGATTTAACATGATTTTCAATCGCTCGTTGACTGATGAACCTTATTTACGGAGCGAAAAATTGTAAAAAAATAAACCATCAGTATTACCTACCTACGTAATTCATATTTTGGTTTTAGTGGAGACTTATCAGCGGATGATGAGATATTAGAAAGCTTGGTGAGATCAGCCACATCTAAGCGCAAGCCAGTCGCAAGGGAACGCAGGAGGAACCGAATCTCTGACAGGAAGAACTGTAAGTAACTTAATTAGTTTAGTTGTATCATGCTCGGCAAATACATCAACGCAATGCTAACGTCATGTTAACTGATATGAGAAGAAGTAATGCACCACTTGTGAATGAAACGAGGGTAAGAACGAAACAATTATAACTCTGATGATTGTCTAGTCAAGAGAATTTCATTTGTGTGTTGATTCATTTGTTTCTGTGTCTCAAACCGAGAAACAAATGAATGGGTGAAGTTTCAAATTCGATTTCACAAATGGTAAAAACATTACTTTCTCACCTATATGGACTAGGAAGCTAAGCTGCGGCCAATGTGTTAGTCAATCTGATTCTGATCGTACGTCACGCTACGACGGATTAGCTACCGCATTCTGGCATACTACTGCATTATCTATATAAAAATCAAAATGTATACAACATTATAATTATGCGAATTAAAAAGTGAGTGTCTCTAGACAATACTGTGCGATGTTATATATTTTTTTCCTAATGCTGCTGAAAAGGTGAAATGAAAACGTAAGTTATTGCTAAAACTTGCCGTGCTTTTCAATCACACCCCGTGGAGTATAACAGCCGATCGATTCTGTAAAAATCTCACCGTGAAAAGTTAGGTGAAGTGAGCTTAGAGTGAGCTGTCAATAGTGTGAATCCCTAGCATTAGTTGGAATGACAGCTCACTTCACCTAAGTTTTCACGGTGAGATGGTTACAGAATCGCACTGCAGATATCAATAAACAAACAAACGACGCTTTGGATTCATTATATTCTTATCTTGGCAAAGAGAAGCTAGAAGTTGAGTTTTCAGTTGCTTACTATACTTACTATAGTAATTTACCTACAAGTGACCTCTACAACAGACTCCATGATAGTACATACATAGGTAAATCAGTGAAACGACAACATTCTTGACTCTAAATACGTATGCAAGGACATTGTCAGTGCGATCTAGCTAGATGGCTACCGTTGCCTCTTTTTTTTGTAATGGGACATGAAGCACAAGGAGCGTTTAAGTATACGAATTATGTTTCTTAGAAATTCTACATGGTAACCACTGCTGTGCTTCTCTGGCTAAAGAATTTGTATTATCGGGGTATATTCATTTATATTTTTTATTTACAGTGAACAGGACTCTAGATGGAAACCAATCATGACGAGAAAGACTACCCATGGTACGTTGTTTTATGATTTGCAAGCGTAGTTTCAATGCCTATCTATTGTGGGTAACGAAAAGGCCAATTCTCGTAATTTAAAACATTCAAAATCTAGTCGCAGTCTCATTTCGGCGACAAACAAATGTCAAAAGTGAAGAGAAATTAAAAGTTTTTTTTTTTTGTCTCAACTGAGATCACCTGTGAACGTTCATAAAATTACGAGAATTGCACCTCTGGTGTGTTCAATATCGAGGCACATCACTCATGTAGGAGTTCTTCAGATGAATCACTGGCGCTATACTTAAAGGATGATGGTTTCTATGAAACACGCCTGGAATATTTCCACATGAGCGTGGAAATATTATTAATAATATTATCACGCCTGGAATATTTCCACATGAGCGTGGAAATATTATTAATAATATTATTATTATTAATGTTTTTTTTTTATTTTTTTATTTAATCATACTAATATTTAAAAATGTAATAAAATAAGACGACTAAATAAATAAACGACATAATAATATATAATATTATATTAATAATAATATATATATTGACATATCTCAGGACCCTGGGGTCCCGGACCTTTGAAAGGCGTACCAGGGGCCGAAGCCGACTCGCAGAGGCCCTTTAGACAATTTTAAATGATGAGGAGGCACCAACCTACGATTATCCCTGTATGCACCATGCAAGTGCACCCAAGGACAACCCCTGGCTGGTGCGGAACTATTGCAGAACATGGAAACAAAATATACTGGGCTATGGGTGTGGGTGGTTATAGTAGATCGGTTACCTTGAACTATGGAAGGCCTATGTCCCCTGCCAATGATAATATAATTCACAGATAAAATGGCAGGGGGTGACTTGCACACTCAATAATGGGCCCCCGAAAACGTTCGCTAGCATACAGTGTCGTAGCAACAAAGGGGCAACATGTCCTGAGGTGCCTGTGAGGAGTGGAGAGGTATTCCACGGCTATTAGGACAATCCTGGAAGTACGGACAAGATCCCTACCAGCATCTTACTGAAATACTTCCTTCCTCCGAGCACGTTTCCTCTTGCGAATCTTCGCTCAAGCCAGCCAATATAGGCAAGAATGAGGTGGGAGCTCTGTTCCTCGTCAGTGTTCACTCCAGCCGGCCAATGAAGGCAATCTAGAGGTGAGGAACAAGACTTCTCCCGAGATATAGGGTCCGTGGGGCGCTAATGCCCAACAGCTCGCCACATGCTGCCCTGCGGGTTCCTGTATCTCTCTTGGTCTGGCTCCTCACCCTAGACCTGATCCGGCAAAGTAAACTCTTCCGTCACAGACCTAGAGTTTAGCGTTCTAAACTCTAGGTCTGTGACGGAAGAGTTTAAGCAAGCCCCACCACGACGTCAACGTAGAGATACGGCGGTGGTACATATACATATATTATTAATATTTTATTGGCGCCATAGATTTCCAAAATGACTTCTGGAAATCTATGGCTCCTGGGTGTGGCATAGCGCCGGTGGAAGACACGTAACTACCTATATTAGAAAATATAAAAAGCAAAAAGGGGTTTGAAGATTTTTATATGGAGCATGGCATACCTACTGACGCGCCATTTTTAAAATGGCGGCCACGCTTTAGATTTACATAAATCGATAGCTAACATCAATGCAAACAGAACAAAAACATAACAAGACCAAACCCCATAAAAGTGTCCTGTTTCCGAAATATTAACGTTCAAATTTGATCACGTGACTCAATCATCATCTTTGAAGAACTAGGAAGATTTATATAGATCTCATGAGTCGGCGCCATTTTCAAAATGGCGCGACAATAGGAATGCCACTGATCTTCAAAGCCCTTTATTTGGTCAATAATTATGGTTGGTAATCTTAAACCTTTTGTTACAGATTGAAGAATCACCAACTAAGTAGCGAAAATTACTATTCAAGGCAGTACTAAAGATTCTGATATATCTGACACAAAATAGAATCTCATACTTTTATAGACTCCCAATGTTTAGGATAGACGTGTTGATTACACAGACTCAGTACTAGAATAATGACAAAAATCTTCTTCGTGCTATATGTATATTAATTTGCACGTAGACTTTCATTAGATTATCAATAGCACTATTGGGTACTATAGCTGAAGCTACAGAGGAAACCACTGCTTCATAGGAAGGTGCACGAATAAAGGTGCATATGACAAAGTGTCGCCCTTAAATCAGCAGGGCCTAAAAACCACTTATCATACTCGTAGTAGAATTCGTAGATATTCTCAATCCGTAGTTCTGTATTTTAATCAACATTTAAATCATACTATGCACATTCATTAGTTAGTAATTAATAATGATTTTTCTTTTATTCCAGTAATAAATTAAAGTATCATTGTTCTCCCATGTAATTATTAGAATGCACCGCGTGAATACTATATAAAGACACGAAAAAAACATTAAATCCAATTATTATAGTACCTAATTGAAATATTCGTAGTTCTTGATGCTTAGAAATGTTTTTCTACGCAAATAGTAGAAAAACACTGCATTTCTATTTCTGCATTTCCTTACTGGCTATGGTGCAATTTTCTGTGTAAGTACCTAGTCGATTAGATAAACTTCATTAAAAATATTGAAATAAATATTGGTAGCTTAGAGTAAAAAGCAATTTTCTGTGCATTACATACGCGTTCGGTAGAAAATGAGAACAGCGGGGTAATTGCGTAACACACTAACACTAGGAATGGCTTTCATTTTGACAGTTCAACAACATTCATTGAGTTATTTACGTTGTTGAGCAGACACTTTTTGTGAACATAAGCAATGGATTAGCCATCTCCATCAAAATGATTCAGTTTGTGATTTTAAGTGCGTTACGCCATTAGGGTGCTGGGCTGTTACAAAGATTTCTTTTAGTCAGGATTTCTACGAAAACGAACATGTTATTTCCACCAGGACAGCACCGCGTCTCTTCAATTATGCATTATAAAAGTATGTGTATATTTTAAATTCATGTATCTCACTTTCGTCTAACGCGATTCACTGTGGCATAGCCAACATATCCAATATTGACTAAGTTAAATCAAATACTCTAAGAATTTAAATATTGGATGATCTCCCATGTATCTTTAATAATAATAAGAATCTTTTCGGATGTTGTGCTGTAATTATTTATGTGAATTTCATCAAATAAGTTATCTCTTTCAAAAATAAAGAAAATCTTCATGACAAAATGTTTTCAATCTCATTGTCTTGTAGTTTAAGATAAATAAGACTTAATGGCTGTAGACACCGAGACCATATGCGTTATGTATTTTCCAACTAATTATGCAAATGTATCGCATACATAATGTGGTCTAATTTGAATGTACCCGTCACATACAGGGTATGCTCCTAAGCCCATTGGTATCGGTGTGTAAAGCGATCTTCTGTGAAATGTAACGACTGCTGTAAGTCCAAATTTCGTTAGTGTATTTATGTAAATAACTGATGTAAATAGCCTCTAACTATATTACTGTCTTTTGTGGTTTTTGCGATTTTATGGATCTTAATAGTAACACAACTTCTCAATGTTTAATAGAATGTGACCAGCGCCTAATTCTCTTTCAAGTTTTACGGATGATGTTTGCTGTTGTAAAAAGTCGCTCGGTAGTGCGCAAGCCAAGTTTTCCAACAATGGTCACGCATACATCGTGCACTTTTTATACCCAAGCGTTCATTTTTTTATATTAATTAATTATCTGAATGTAATAGACACGTGTTTTCAAATAATAATTGATAATATTAGACACCAGTTTTTCTGAACTATTTGTAGCGTGACTATGTTTATTTTACTGTAATTATTGTATTGTATTCGTTATAAAGTAGTTAATTTCTGATTCACTATCGTTATAGCTGTAGTAAAATATTCTCAAAGTATTTATGTTTTTTATTTATCATCCTGGCAGAAATTTTCCTTACACAAGATCAAAACAGACTAAGAAACGGTACGGAATGCCCGAAACGGTACGGAGCCCGTTCACAATTAAACGATTCTTCGCTTAGTTTTCACATATTGATCCAGTACAGATAATTCTAATCATCGTCTATTGTAGATTGAAGATTATATATGCTACTTTTTGTCCCGGTAAGTAGCACGTTCTCGAGAAAATTTCTGACATCCACACGGGCGAAGCCATTGGCAGTGGCCAGTGGAAAAATAAATTCAGATTAACACAGGCCCATACCAAGTCTTGTTCCTAGAACCTGCACATAGACATGAGTTCCCTTAAAGAATGTTAACACCAAGACATTTATTAACGTTTACGTCACCAAAGGAAGTACTCTATTTGCAAACAAGTTTACAGCATTATGCACCGAGTTTATATGTTAGAATACGTAAACTAATAGATTGTAGACAACAGGGTGAATAATTATTCTCGTTCCATATATGGTGCTTTGCTTTGTTAAGTCATTTAGCAATTACGTGGTTTTAATTGATACAAACACAAGGGGCACGAGTTCTTGTTGAGTTGGCTCGAATCTGCTGATACTCTTAGGTAGATACGACTAGAGTCTAGACATAGGTAGCTATGGCATTTTACAAACTTTAGTTCTTAAGGATTACTTTTTATTAAGGACATTTACAGCCACGTTGCTTTAATGACTCGCTTAGCAGTTGCAGCTCACGAGCTCAAGAGGTCCAGGGTTCGAACCCCGGTTGGAGGCAATATAAAAATTACTGGGTTTGGTGTGACACTCCCGTGCGTCGGAAAGCACGTAAAACAGTTGATGGTCCTGCGACTACTATTTTTACGACTATTTTTTATAAATTCGTCATTCCAACACGATCCCATTGTCATTTTGCTAAAAGTTCGTAATCTGCTAAATTCTAATGGTCGATCATTGCTCGGTCAATGGTCTCGTAATAGATTTGTTTCATAATGACATTGTCGTATTGCCATTATTATAAAACCCGTTAGTAGAAATAATTTTCGAAAAACTACTACTTTTGAACATTTATTTATGCCAGATTTCATTAATATCTATTTTTACATATTATTTATTAGTGTTTTATGCAATCTGAAGTAGTAAGAAGTTCGTAAATAGCAAAAAACATTAAATTTGTGTGTAACGTGGATAATTAATGTGAAACTTGTGATTTTATCTGTTTATCTGTCAAAGTCAAATGTGACAATACTGCTTATTGACGTTTATTTGTTTTTATTTCTAGCGGCCGGTGTTTTGTATTTATTTTCATTTGAGTGTTTTAATTAGATTTTTGTTTGTACCTATATTTAAATTATCATTAGTTACTAGAGAAGCCTTTAATTATTTATTTTATACAAAATGGTGCTAATTCAGCAAATTTCGGCTCTAATAGGGTAGTTTCCTGGGTACAAAACTAATTATTATATTTAGTCCGTCAGTTAGATTATCGAAAAATAATGGACACGTATTTTTTCTTTTGTCAATCAAACAAAAAATGACAAAGATAAAGCGCGTCAAAATTTGGGAGTGGGGGGTCGTGACGTCACGCCATGCTAAAAAGTGTAGCAAGGCGTCATGCGGAACTTTAACGGGCTTTATCTTCATCATTTTTTATATAATTGACAATTTTTTTTAGGAAACTAGCCTTTTGATTATTTGGAAAACCACCAAGACGGCGTTTGGCCATAGCAGCCGCACTAATGAAGGGCGAAGTTTATCGAAACAATATTGGACGGAGTGCGCCCAAATTTTAAATTCGGTATCGGTGGACTGCCCCAATAAAACGCCGGCACAGTGGCGCACAGTAACTACCTAAATACAGTATAATAATTAAGCACCTATGCAATATAAAATGATAAAATGTATCATTATTGTAATTTTTGCACTTTTTTGAATAAAAACACAAACACGATACTCGTCGTAACGAATTAAAAGCAATGACTGCACAATGACGTTCTAATGGTAGGTCACTGATCAAAGGAACTGTCAAAATTTTAGCAAATTACCGCCTAAGTCAGTCATTCATTTGTCATTATGTACGAGATTACCATTCTATGCCATTTCTTTCAATGGAGTGTCAGTGTTTGACCACTGGAAAGTCATAATGACGCCATTATATTAGTAGATTACCAAACTTGTCAAAATCAACAATTATGAAATCAATGATAGACCATTCTGACACTATTGTAATAGCAGACTTGAGGCCCTGTTTGCACACACTTTTACACTGTATTATTGTCACCTGCGGCACTCCCATGAAATAGGTTGCGGTGACAAAGCACAGGTTGCCGCCAGGTTGAGACCCTGGAAGGCCAGGGAGACACAGGTTGTGTTAACATGCGGTCGGAAGGATAATGATAAAGATAAGATGACATGTAATCCTGCAAGCGTATTTTGGACAACTTCTATGTAAATCAAGTAGAAATTTTGAAGACTTCCGAAAGACAGTGACCCAGCATCATAAGAAAAGATATAGCATTTACTATCTAAGCGGAACGAGGCGTTTCTCGTACTCCTGAAATGACGTACAAAACGTGTTTGTTGTCGTCATCTCTCATCTCTGCTTTCATAGAAACCGGTCATGATAGGATTACTTACTTTACAATATAGAGTTCAATCTATGCTTCAATTAAATGTCCATCCCGTTGTCATAATCTACGAGTAGAACATATGCATCCCAGTCATTTATTCCGTTAGTTTTGGCGTCGTTCCTTAAAAGTCACAAACTATTAGATACTACAAATTAGGTATATCATCTATAGATTTCTTAACAAAGTGGCTATTAATCGAAAACAACTACGGAATATAAAACTTCTGCCTTCATCTATTTCTAAAGATATTGATGCATTCATTAGTATGTCCGGTTTTGTCAACATAAAACTATTTGTATAGTTCAAAGGTGAGAAAATGATTAATGAAAGCAAATAAACTGCATAATCGAACATCTGAAATAAACTATGTTGCTCTCCATTAGTGTTTAAAATCGTTTGCATCTTATGTTGATTCAATATTTTTTCATCTTCGCGATAATTATGAACGGTTTTACCTAAAGTGATTCTGCATTTGAATGCTTAATTATTCCTATCCAAATAAGTTTATTTAGATAGGAATAATTAAACATTCAAATTAGTCTACAATGTTTTGTTGCTGAAACGTTAACTGTGAATCGAATTTTGATAATATTCGGTTAAAATCGTCGTTAACTGCGTCACCTTCGTTGAATTTTATGTCTTTATCCAGAAAATAATCGGCCTTACCTTTACCCAATTTTCCATCAGGTGGGTCCTGATGGTATGTAAGTTGTCGCTACCGCATTTGTATTTATGCCATACTACAATCATCACGTCAACACCACAGGAGTCTTGCGATTCCGGACACACAGCTGAAATATATACTCCTCAAACCAGGATGTAGGTACGCTACTTGGCGGAAACAATACGTAAGTATGGTGATGATAGCACTTCTCCGACTACCCCGGAAGAGCTCCTTCACAAAGAGCCCTAATACAAATAGACTTTAGCCCTTTATTCTATTTATTCAAAGCGATGTCAACTCGGGTGGTGGAGAAAATGATACTGAGGAGTGGAAGTAAGGACAAGGATCCAATGTCTAGAATGTCAATGTTTTGATGCATGACTGGACGGCTCAGATCTCCGGTGCCTATGCCGAGTCTCTCCACAGACAATGGCTCACCTGCTATCTTGCATCGCATACCCTGTTACCTGCACACGTGAGCTAGGACCTAAAGGCAGCGTCAGTAAACAGCGCCTTTGGTGAACCTTAAATGTAGGGCAGAATGTACACTTCTGACGATAGTATAAAAGAGAAACATTGATTATGTGATAATGGATTCGCAAGAGACTGCTCCGTGTCTCGGAAAGCGCGTTAAGCCATTGGTCCCGCCGTCCCGGCTGTCATTCATAAATATATCTTACACAGTTGTAGTAAGAAGCCCAAAGGTGACACTTTTGGACTTCTGACATCGCGTTACCCAGTAACTGGGTTGTGGAGGCAGTGGCTCTATGTAAAATACTGGTATTCAGCTGCACCAACTATGTCGGTGTCGGATTCCATCTAGCCGAGATGGAATCCGACACCGACATAGTTGGTAGAAGGCAAGGTAGATTGATTTATTCTCAAGAAAGTGAAAAGTTAAGTACCTACTTATGTATGTTAGGTAAGTACATTGCCCACCTATACTCGTATGGGCGGCGACTTTAATAGGAAATGCATACTAGGTATTGAAAGATTGAACGAAGATAATTATGAGAGTGATCATGGTGGTTTTTCATGTGACATCTACCAACCCGCAGTGGGCCGCGTGGTGGATTACGGCCCACTCTCTCTCACAGAGGGGAGGCCGGTGTCCCAACAATGGGAATATTATAGGCTGATTATACTATGGTAGTTGTTACAGCCTGCTTCAGCCTTGTTCTATGTTACGGGTCTGGTTTCCGCACTTAGTCCTTCAGGTGGATCATTGTGCGTGGGTGTCTTCAGCCTTTGAACTGACAATAACTAAGACATGGGTTAGGAGAATAAAAAGCCTGAAATTTTAATGTTATTTATGTTAGTCATTCTCACGCATTTTAAACTAGTTCTGTCTACTTGAATAGCACTTTCTTTTGTCCATAAAAATAAAAAGTGAGTTTACTACATACATAATTTGAATTTCTATCCACATTTTTGCGGTCTAATTCATTTGTTTACTGTTGTCAACAAGTGAACATGTACCATTTTTGCTCTACTGTTGGACATTCATCATCTGCCTAGGCTGTTTCCAACCATGTTGGGTTCGGCTTCCAGTCTAACCGGATGCAGCTGAATTTCAGTATTTTACATGGAGCGACTGCCTATCTGACCTTCACAATCCTGTTAGTAGGTAAAACGATACCCCTTGGTAAGACTGGTTGACTTTCGGGCTTCTGACGAGCGACCGTAACGACTGTCAAGGCTCCACAAATTTTCCATCGGACCATCGGTTTTAAACGTGCTTTCCAAGGTACGGTGGGGTCTATGTAGGCAAGAAAAAATGGTCACCCATCCACGGATATCCATGGCAAGCGTAGGTTAACCTGATCGATCGACCCGTGCGGCTGTTATAACTTAGCCACAAGCCCCTTATAAGTACAATGGGACACTATTAGTGCAAAATGTTGATGTTCTTCAGAAAGGTCACATACTTGTTTCAACATGTACCTACAGTAAGAATGTAAACGGTTAAAAAAAGCTCAAGAGCATTTGCGTTTATTTTTATGGATCAGAGCATGTGCTGTGTCGCAGGGCGTTGACATCTGCAAGCACTAGTGATAAGATAAGACGGTCATTGGAATTTGTTGGTCACAATTTGCATTGACGACTATTGATATTGACAATATTGCCGAGTGAAGAATGTCGTTATCGTCCTAACAAGACTGTGTTGTGATTTAAAGTGAATTGAATTGCTTCCATAGACCTCAAAATATTGTTTTTTTTCTGCCTGTAAATACGACTTATCTTAGTTATTCATTCAAAATGCCTCAGTAATCGTAGATCTAATAGGTAGTGTAGTAATCATTTCAATATCGCTATCTTCATTCATTTATAAAGTTTGGTACCTAAACTGAACTAAGTCTTTCTAATAACAGATCTTTAGTTAGAACTTTAGTAAAGTGACAATAAATAGAACAACTCTGCAGCTTTTGTTAGACCACATTAAGGCGATGTTATATTGATAATGAAAGCGGTTTGATGTCAATTTCCAGGAAATGTTTTACAGATTGTGTGAAACATGATTCGACTAGAAAGGAAGAGACGTATGGAAGGAGAAGATATACGCTGCGATATACGTTGCCAAAACAAGGGCAGGACGTTTATGATGATGAAGAACAGAGTCCTTAAACATGAAGTCACTAAAGTGATACCTACCAAAGTTATGGATGCTGATAATGACCAGTAATATTCTGCAGAATACAAACAAAAGAAGGTAGAAAGAGCATTAAACAAAAGTTGATGAAGTTTTTGTCAAAACCGAAATACGGACTACGATTTCGATGACGGTACCAACATGTGGTGAATACTCGGTCTAAAATACTACATAATAAAAGGAAATATAGTTTTTTGTTGTTTACCTATTTTTACTAACAAAACTTGTCTTGTCCTTTCAGCTACTACCATATAACTAGATAACTACAACAAAGTACAAAGTTCGACGGCTCACCTTGTTGCGTAGCCGTCACCACATGACGATGACAGAATGGTCGACATCGGCTTAGATGCCAAAGAAGGAAAAAAAGTAAAGTAATGTATACCTACAGAGTACAGTCATTACCTTTAAGATAAAACAATGATATTGATAACTGTATCGACTCGACTGGACTGTACATAGACACATGGGTAATAATGGGTATGGGACTCAATGGGACATATGTTTTGCAATAGCAGCTTGTTGTCTAAACAATAAACACGCTATAGAGATAGATTTTGTGTCTATGCACTATTCTTCTTGTTTACATTTCGGTGTTATGAACGCCCTTAGTCACCTAGTCGGGGTTATGAAAGGACTTACTCACCTGAGGGGCAATTCTCGTAATTTTAAGAACGTTCACAGTCCGATCTCAGTGTCAATCTGTCAAAAACACCTCTAATTTCCCTACATTTTGACAACTTTTTGACATTTGTTTGTCGCCGAGATGAGATTGCGACTAGATTTTGAACGTTTTAAATTACGAGAATTGGCCTTCAACAAACAAGATATCGTAAATAAAAGGGTGTTGGCGGCTACGGTATTAAGTCATCCGCCCGTAAAGTTGTTACACCCGCTGTCTCGTCCACTCTCGCGCAGTCTTAGCTCAGGTACGGGGAAGGCTTACGAGAGCGGGGGAGGGACAGGCAGTGCCGCGACGGACACCATCTTGAGTGCGCGTGAGTGAATCTTAGTGTTGTGATTATATTCATGTTCCATCCAGGTTGGTAACAAACTCTTTACTTAATACTTTCACAGAAACCATTTACTTCACCTTTTTTGAGTTTAAGTGAAACTGTTTAAAATTGCGTTATAACTTAAACCGGTTAAGTAATATACCACTTTTACGGACCGACCGAGTTAGTCAACTACTGGATTTTAAAGTTCGCTATATTTACTTATGTACTCATTGTAAGAGCAATTTCTTAATCGGGTACCGTTTGTATGTGAAAAATGGTTTTATGCCTTAAAAATTGGTGCTTAACGAGGATGTGGTGAGGTTGCAAGTATGTGACGTCATAGTGCAATATTTTTTTAGTGACTGGAACTGGTTTAATGGACCAGGATGAGTTTATTGTTAAGTAAATTTAATAAGGTAGGTATAGTATTTTTACACATTAGGTATATAGAGAGTTTATGTACCAGCTCTAAGCGCTAAATTCGATAAAAATACACAGATATAAATAACCTAAAAGAAACAAGCTTGTTACTGCAGCTTCCTGCGCAAACCCGATGTTTATCGGGAACCAGATTCGATGTCGCGATAAAAACACTCGGTGTGCGTGAGAGTCGCTTGTGTTAGTATCCCAAAATAGAGTTAAGTCCAGATTATGATTCATTTTCTTTGCAAGTTTCACTGGAATCTGTTGAGGCGTTTCGGAGTGATTGAGTAACAAACGTTTAAACACGCTTTCTGATTTATTAGTCCTCCTAATAAACAAGCAGGTAATAATAACTTTTAAGAAAGTGTTATTAAATGAATCAGTACCTAGCTATGCTAGTCCAGGCTTGTAAAAATATACGAAGTATACCCAGTCTCCAAATTCAAAATACCGTAACTTTTTTCCCACCGATCCTTCTGAAAAATTTGGTATTCCATTTTACAAACAATTGCTTATGATCTAAAGATAGAAATTAAATTTAGGGATAAGACGAAAAACGAAGAGGATAGTCTGCTAATAGCAACAAAACTGAAATAAGTATGTACAAATTTTTCTTCCAATCAAGACCTAACAGGGGTGTTGATTGAAAGGCCCATGTTAAATGGACTCTCCAAGATTCTAAGAATGTGCTTGGAAGTCTTTCCTTAAAAACTAAGAGAAATTGTGATATTCACAATTTAATTAAACTAACAATGGCTCACTAAGGCGTTACAGTGGGTGGATTAGCATTATTTTCACTTATAAGGCATTTAATATGTATTGGTTACAAATGTTAAGGCCAATGCTCACTTTGGCATCACTTCAAGTTGTATCGAGCTTAAATTGTAAAGGCGATTGTATCTACAAGCTAAATACAGAAGTAGATGTCTCGATAAAATTATTAGGAGCCAAGAGATTGTTGACTAAAGAGAAGAGAAGAGATCCTGTGGTAAATTAAGGTGAGCGGTTTCTATCCATAGTAAATATTTAGCTAAGAACAGCACCTTAATTGCGTAACACACTAATAGTAGCAATGGCTTTTCTTTTGACAGTTCAACAACATTCATTGCGTTATTCACGTTGTTGAGCAGACTCATTTTTAGAACATATGAAGCAATGGATTAGCAATATCTTTCAAAATCATTCAGATTGTGATTCAAAGTGTTATGCCATTAGGGTGCTGGTACTATCAAGACACTTGGTAGAAACAAAAACGTATCTCAATAGTCCGTGAATACATTCACGGAGTGTCCTCTTAGCCACTCTTCAGTTTTGATGTGCACCACAAGTACCGTTGTTTTACTATAGCTAATGAGTACTATTTGAGGTATCTATCATATGGAATTTTTTACTATAACCCGCGGAACAACATAACGATTCTAGTGGTACGTCGTTTTCGTTTGTCAAAATACAACGAGTTACTTTAGGAGATAGTTAAGTTATGTATGAGCGAAACAGATACATACATACATAGCCTGTTAAAATCATAACCCCAAGAGGGTTATGATTTTAACAGGCTATGTCGTATTCGGGTAAAAAGCTTGCTATCGCCTAGTCCATTGCCCAGGTGCCCCGGAAAGAATGGGCTAGCATAAAACTTTGCACATTTCAACCATTTTATTCGATCTTTAGGCTTTCCTATAGGTCTCCTCCGGCATAAATATGTAAGCTGTCGCGCCCTTTATGCCTGGAGGCTTTTATTTGGGTAGTAAGTTTTATTTGCATTTTAATTAATTATTTTTTAGCTTGAGTACGTATAGTTTTTATTATATTTGTTGGTATATTGCCGTGGCTAGCTGACATATGGCAAATAATTTAATTTTCTTGTGATGTTAATTACTGAACATAGGTTCCTAGTATTGTATACAATCAACTATTTTCTAACTGAACAGACAGCTGTGCTGCTGGGGAGTTTATTTCGCCACTCCTCCTTCCCAGCGATAGCACTAGGAAGTGGTGAAGGGCGGGCGTTTTTGGGGGACTGTGTTTTGTAATTTTGACGTTCGCTGATTCTCAGCCTAATTTGAATAAATGACTTTTGATTTTGATTTTCCAGTCAATTGGCTGTCTTTCACAAGCTGATGTAATATATGACTTGAAAACCTCCAATTTAAACAAAGGCTGATGTAAGCAAATTCTTAATGCCACAATACTTACGGAATGTATACAATAAATCAATAGATTAAATTACAAAACATCGCTTTTCGTAAATATTTACAAATGAAGGAATAGAAAAGAATGAACCAACCACTTAATCACCACCAAATTAAAAACAGATAATTTTATTGAAAGAGAACTAATGAATATTTTTAGCTCAGTCCTTGACTATCACCGACATTTAGATCGAATCACAACACTTTCAAATGATTCAGATCAAAATAACAATTTTTAAGAGTGGTTTTAGTTGCTTTAAAAAGGTGGTGGTCATTTAGTCTAGTACCACACCAGAAGGATTGTGTTAAAGATGTTAGTTTTGGCTAGATAGGAGTTAAACGCTCTGGTGGCGGCTGAAAGAGGCAATCAACTCAGCCTATCGCATCGCAGTCTACTGCTGGACATAGGCCCACAGGTTGCGCCACAACACCCTGACGTCGACCTTCCGCATCCGGTCTATCCCAGCCACCTTTTAAAGGTGGTCGGTATATCTATAGCCTGCTGTTGGGCGTCTCGTCTGCTCCACCGAACATCGGTCCTTTGACCAACATAGCCAGCTCACTGTCACTTCAGTTTGCTTACTCTGCAAGCTATGTCGTTAACCTCGGTTCTGTTCTGGATAATTTAATTTCCTAATTTATCCTCCATAGAAACTTTGAGCATAGCCCGCTCCAAAGCGCGCTGAGCGACCTTGAATTTGTGGCCCAGCCCGACAACACCCAAACGAAAAAATGAAATAAAATAGACGCGTGAAAATTGCAAAAATCTAAACTCTTGTAAGCACTGCCTGTACTAAATTAATCATCCAACCAGAGATACTTCAAGTCCCAGATTCACAAACTTAGATATCTTCTAATTCAGATATAAATAAGTCTAATACGAGTATGGTACTTAATTTATCGCTCTAGTAACCACATACATAGATACAACATAACATAAGCAGTAACACCTCCAAGCAATTAGAATAGTAAACCATGAAGAAAGATAAATAAACCGTTATTGCTAACAAGCGATGTTTACGAGTAGCTCAACAATTTTTTAATATGCTCTATTAGAAACATAACAGAAAACCTATCCAAGCAAAATAACAGAACTAAGCGACCTAGAACTTGTTAATGTTGATTAAATATATTTTTTATTTAACAAACTTGTGTTTATTCACAACCTAACTTTGAACATCTCGTAAAACCGTCTCAAAAAAGGAGTGAGTATAATTATAAGTGAAGTTATATTTTTAAATATTAAAAGAAAAAAAAAAACTTTTTAAAAACAAGCTTTTATTACTTATTAATAAAAAGGACTAAAAAGTTAAAAATAATTTAAACCTGATAAAAAATAAATAAAAGCGTGTTACATTGTGTTCTAAATGTTCTTTAATGTTCCATCAAAATGTAACACACTTTTATTTATTTCTTATCAGGTTTAAATTATTTTTAACTTTTGAGTCCTTTTTATAATAAGTAAGTAATAAAAGCTTGTTTAAACATTTTTTTTTCTTTTTCTTTTTTTTTTTTACTTTTTACTATTTTTGATGCGAGATTGACTACGGCGTAGTTCGTAGCGCGCAGCAGTGTTTTTCCGCTAAATGCGTTTACTGCACTTAAGCTACTTGTTCATCTTTAGTGCTAAATCCATTGTGATTGGCTGACCAAAATCAACATTCATGTTGATGAGCAGTGATAACAGATAATATTGAACATGCTTTCAGAATCAGGAGTGGAAAGGGTTTTATTTATAGAATTAGGTAAATGATAAGAAATGATGGTGACTGTGATATCACCATCATTTCTAAATAACAATATACACGGTTAAGTAAGTACCTACCTCAGAACTTACCTATCCAGCATATAAAATTTTAGAAAAAAAAAACTTTTAAGCTAGTTAGCTTGATAGATAATGTCCAAAAAAAGGTTTTTCGAAAAAGTAATTGTTCTTTTTTAAATTGGATCTGTAAAACTATCAAAATACCTTTCTTGAAACAAAATAATCTAGTGCTGAGTATAATTGTTTAAAAAAACGAATGTTTTTGATGAAAACTTAAAACTGAGTGTTAAATTTCCCGATTTTCAACCATGAACTGAAGGCCTGTAAGTTTATTTAGACAGTTGAAAAGTAATATAATAATAACCTATAACTTAGGAATTTCCCACCTTGACCTAGCACCAAAGTACTCGTCAAGGCGAATCATACGAAACCAAACTCGATGGGGTTATGTCGTTTAATTACCGAGTTCCTATGTCCATCTTCCAGCTCCATCATCAGACCCTAGTTATCATCCAGCACCAAAGTACTCGTCAAGACGAATCATACGAGCCCAAACTCGATGGGGTTGTATCGTTTAATTACCGAGTTCCTATGGCCATCTTTCAGCTCCATCATCAGACCCTGGTTACCATCTAGCACCAAAGTACTCGTCAAGACTAATCATACGAGCAAAAACTCGATCGGATTGTGTCGTTTAATTACCGAGTTCCTATGGCTATCTTCCAACTCCATCAACAGACCCTGGTTACCATCTAGCACCAAAGTTCTCGTCAAGACGGATCAAACGAGTCCGAACTCGATGGGGTTGTGTCGTTTAACTACCGAGTTCCTATGGCCACCTTCCAGTTCCATCATCAGATCAGCTCCATGTAATAATAATTTTGCATTGTCATCCGATTTACACATGCATGCAAAATTTCAGTTCAATCGGTTGAAGATATCTGCTTCAAAATTAAGTTGCAAGAGTCCACCCGAACATACAGACATACTACATCGCAAGTTAAAAATAAAAGCTTGTAAATTATACGAAGCTTCTTGTCCGTGACGGCAGTCCCAAAAGCCCTCGCACTTATATACTACTTCATACACCTCGCTTTAAACATAAAGACAAATAAACAAAGTTGCCACACGCAGGAGTAAATGTATTTTTTTAGCGCTTTAAACTTGTGTCTAAGCGCTTGTACAATCAGCGTTAGTACATTTCAAGTTCGAAGACAAAATAAACATAAAGTTATAAGACGTTCGTCAAATACAGTACCTAAATACATTTCAGACCTCAGTGAGTTTGCTTTCGTGATGAGACAAAAAGTTTGCGATATATTTAAACGCGCCTTGACAATGAAAAGACGTAAAAACAATAGTGTAACAGTTCACATCGTATATGAATGGTGACGTTTCTCGTTGTAGCTAACATCCGGTAGTCTGTTCGCGTGTGTGGTGCGTGGGACCGACGAAAGCGGGTGACATTCAACAAGATGTAAACTATAAGCAAAAAGATATATTTACAATATATTATTTTGTTTGAATAGACCTTGTACTTAATAGTTCTTCTCTTGATAATTATGTTTTGCCATCCAATGTCAAAAGTAATTGCTGAATTCTAAGACGATGCCAATAAAAAACCGTTGAAGAGTGCCTTCAGGTGCAGACGATTCTAGCTTCAGTATTATGTCAATTCTATCAATAATGTTGTTCTGTCATCGGGGCGGAATGGGTATACCCATCATGGTATGTGTATAGAATGATTCCTTTTAACAAACCAAAATAAAGTGGTCCAAAATTAGATTGCAGATTTAATTCAACACCAAGAATGCTTACATTGCTCTTTGACAAAAAATTATATAGTAATAATACTCTATTCCCAATTGTCACAACAAGAGCAGAGCGGTAATTCTCGTATTTTTAAGATCATTCACAGTCTGATCTCAGTCTCAATCTGTCAAAAATACCTCTAATTTCCTTACATTTTGAAATTTGTTTGTCGCCGAGATGGGACTGCGACTAGATTTTGAACGTTTTAAATTACTAGAATTGGCCTTCTGGTCATGGGTAGTCAGACCATGTAAAATAATGGTATGCCGCTGCATCCGTTTAGACTGGAAGCCGACAACAATTACATTTAGCAAAAAGCTAGGCAGATTATGATGATTTAGGACGGTAGTTGGTATGTTGTTTATCGAGGAATTTGGGTAAAAGGTTGGAATAGAACCTTGTAAGCAGGAACGGTAACAATACGAACCTTCGGGCTGCCCGCTGCCGCTTTTACTTAAGCCACACGAATGTTGCACACATCAATGCGGTGGAGAGTTGAACAACTGGGTCGGCAGCACCACCGGACGCAATAACGCGCAGTTTTCTTTACTTTCATTATGTTTAGCAAAACACCCAAGAAAATCTGCTCTTCCGTCTAATACAGTGCTAAGTATGATAATTTGATGATTAAACAGCTGGGATACTATCGCTGTCAGGTTCTCTGAGAAACTGATAATAGCGGCTGTGGTCGGAGTTTCTCTAAAGGATCAACTCAGGATCGAAGTGATCTCAAAGATAACAAAGTCATCGACATAACCCTATAACAGCGCTGAATTAACAATGGCCGCCCATATTAGTTTCTAAACTAATGAGGACTAGAGACTGCGCATCAGCAAACATTTTAGGACATTAGGAGCATCGCTCTTCAAGGGTGGCTAGTTATGGATGAGCGTAAGAGAGTCAACGTAAAGATTTAACTCAAGCTAGAGAATCATATAGCTCATCAATCTGATTCCTCTCTTCATGTATCCAAGGGGGCATTACAAATAAAATATTCGTTAAATTCTTTGACCGTAAGATATTGCGGTACAAAAGTACCTTTACCTACTTAACATAATTCACGTTCAATCAAATATCATTGTTTTGAAACCAAAATCGTAATGGTTATAAGGTAAGTAGAACTTCGAGCGGTACTAACAAATCACGGCGCGGTACTTAGGAGGCACGTCCGGAATAAAATATTGGTTTTGAAGAACGCAGTAGTTAAGTAGCAAAGGTCAGTGCCCTGTCGCCAAGAAATTAAGTACGGTGAGCAATCCGTTACCCTCAGGTGAGTTTTATTTGACGAAATGTTCGTTTTTTTTTCTGTTGGTAATGTTGAATGTTTCCCCATTGTTTCAATTAAGAAAAGAGGCAGGCCAAAGAAAAGATGAATGGATTATGTGGAAGATTTTAAGGCTAGGAGCAAAAGAACAGTAAGATGATGGCGTATCATGCAGGATTTTGGAACAAACACAAGAATCATAATGAGGGCACTGATGCAATAGTTAATCAATCTAACAACAGAAGACGATAATAGAAATGTACATATACCCACGCTTTAGCACAAATGGGTACACGAATAAACGATCGTTCAATTAGTGGACTGCCTACAACGATAGTTGCGACATTGACATAAGAATGGATAGAATAACCAAGTAAGTATCCAAACAGACATTGGGCCATTTTCAAGAAATATAATTTATTAAAACTGTATTTTAGACAGTAGAATCCCATTCCCGGAAAAATTCCTTCTAATAGAAAAAGGGGAAGAAATTGTAAATGAGGAACAGAACAGATCAAAGAGCAAGAGGGCTGAGAATGTACAGATGAGAACCATGAAGAGGAGTAGTGACCGCCTCTACCCCAACAAGTGCTTTTAGGCAAACCTTGAAGTGATTAGTGATTTTACCAGTCGCAGTGATCGTTAGTAAATTCATCCCTGCCATTATTTACCCCAGGAAGGGCAAAAGATTTCTTTTGCCCTGGTCCACAACCAGATGAGTACGACAATGAGACAAACATTAGAAGAAGTTCATATTAGCAGAAAGATGAACCTGAAAACAGTATGTACCTACTTGAACACAGATATTCAGATAACACCAAGATTTTAATCTGGCTTCAATTCCATTTATCGAGCTTACTAGCCGTACCTTAAGTGTTACAAATTAGTTAACTCACTTTCACTAAAAGCGATAATTTATATAGCATTATTGACACATATATTGCGTAACTGCACAAGCGTCGGCGTAACCGCCCCGTAGGTAGGTAACTGTCCCAACGTCGCTATCTCCGAGAAATGGCCGCCAGAACTAAATCAAAGTTACCGGTACTTGCAACACTATGATTTCAATTAATTTAATTTAGACTTTAATGCTATTATCTAATTGATTATTGCATTCGTGTTGCGTTGCAAGCATGTGCAGTCACACGGACAATCGTATGTCAGTGTCTCTGTTAATTGCTTAACATTTTTTTAATTAACTGCATATATAGATATTTTTATTACGTGAGCCTATTCCATGTGAGATAATATGCTACTCGTGGGCGTGATAGCTTGCTAGAAAATTAATATTGCTTAAAATATCAAAGGCGACGGCCGACAGCCTGTGGCGACGCTATGGGCATGTCTAGCAGAGGGCGTCAATTGACGATTGATGATGAAATTTCGAAGAAGACGGATAGCACAGTCGTACTGCTTGCAACATACTATATAAAATTTCGAAGAAAACGGATAGCACAGTCGTACTGCTTGCAACATACTATATAAAATAACTTCTAGGAAATAATTTTCTGCTCTGTCATAGTGAAGTAATCAAACACTATTAAGTCAAAACTATAAGTGTGAAGTAGGTATAATCATAACTATGAAGATTGAATTAGTATGTAAAAAATAACGTAGCAAATTTCCAAGTGACAAAAAGGCATTTAACGTCGAAATTCGCACACACACAAAGAACTTTTGAATTAGTGTGATGCCGAATTAAGATATCTATGTAGTGGTAACTGAGAGTCAATTTGGATTGTCCTTGCACGCTTTTTCTGTCAAGATCGATTAAAGCAAATGACTCATAGGACAGCAAAATGATTGTATATGATACTAACGCTTAATGATACACTTATCGAATTATTAACGGTCGATACAACTTAGACACGCCACAAAATATCATAAAGAACATTCATAATGCATCACGTGAAGATGACATGCGACCTCATTATTTTAATGTAATCGACCAAACAGGACAGTAGCCCACCTGATGGAAAGTTTCATGCTGCCACCTGCAACACCAAAGGATTCGCTGATACATTGCCAATCTTCGAGGTAAATTGAAATGCCTGTAATTTCACTCGCACCCAAATGGCACACTCTGGTGGAGAATGTTATCATGTAAGATCAAAGTATTGTAGAAAAAAATTAAAATATTTTATTTCACGCAAACCTGCATGAGCACTTATAAAACGTCAGAAGCGAGTGCACGGTTCCAATTGGTCGTTTCCATAGATATAACGTTTCTATGGTCGTTTCCTATGGAGAAGAACCGGCAAGAAACTTTTACTTTTAAAAATAATGGGCGTAAACAATGTTTCCAAATTACAGTGTTAGTAAGTATGGGAGGACAGTGTAGGCCTGTCAACAAGCAACTTCAAAATAGACCAAACCAGTCACTGAACAACCTATGTATTGTATTAAGTCGCAGTGGGAACGAGGCTTAAGTCGTCAGTCGCTCCGCTGCCGTGCTATTCAGGTCGAAATGTCTACCATACAGATGAGCATGAAAACTTTTCGGTCAATTAAACTCTTCAACGGTACCGCCGGTGTTGATACTCGATCCATTATATGGGGTATGATCCGCAATACTTGTGTTACGAACGAGAGAAATGTGCTTGCTGTAATTACGTATCTTCATTTGTTTTTTGTTCATACTCGGAACAATGATAATCTCGTGAACAAAAGCGGCCAGGGTTTGTAACAAATGACAGGGTAACAAATGACAATGATTCTGAAGCTAGACCATAAACTTAAACGAAAATACTGTTTTAGTTCTTTTTTACTACAAACGTCAAAACTGATTTGAATATACGTTAATTCTACGTGAGCATAATATCAACTTAACTCTTTGTTGATTTAGAACGCATTTCTATTTTTACCGCTCGACGCTGTCTCGAAAGCAGTTGTGGCCCAGTGGTACCGGCCCCGATTTAGGTTTAGGTTTAAAGAAACTTTATTCTCAATAAAGACAAATGTCACTCACTTGAGAACAATATTAAAACATATATAAATTACACACAGTTCGCCGTCATCAATTAAAAACTAGACTACACCCATTCAATGCCTTCATTTCTCCAGAAGTGCTCGATCCGCCATTATTATATTGACTAAGTTGAGTTTTGAATGCATTGAAAGAGTGTAGATTTCTTATACTAGCGGGTATTCTATTAAAAAGCTGTGCTCCTTCAAAGGTTAGCATTTTTTTGCCATAGTTAGTTCTAGTTTTGGGTAAAACTACCAAGCTAGCTCGCCATGTGCTACGTTGACTGACTTGCTTATATTGGATGAGTGTTATGTTCGTGTGAATAGTTTTGGTAAGAATTTTTTTAATGATAATACATTTATGGTAAATATATAGTTATTTGATATTCATTATTTTTGTATCTATATAAATTTTACTAGTTGATGTTAAGTATGGATAGTTGAATATTATTTTTATGAGTTTATTTTGAGTAATTTGAAGTTCTGACAATTTAGTTTTTGCAACACTGCCCCAAATTTCAATCAAATAAAGTAGATGCGGCTTCACTAGGGAATTGTAGATGGTGTGTCCCAATTTTGGTGGGATGCAACGAACTATATTACGCAGTGATCCTGTAAGAGCTGAGAGCTTCTTATGTGTTCAATGTGAGCATTCCACGTAAGTGAGCTGTCGATTCTTAGACTAAGATATTTTTAACATGTTTGTGCTGTAGAGGTACATCATTAATTGTTAGTGGATTATATGGGGGACTTATTTTATTTTTTGCCTTAAATATAACATAACATATTTTGGAAATATTTATTGTCAGGAGATTGTATTGAAACCATGATAATAAAGAATTTAAAACATCTTGGGCTTGTGAGATAATTTGATGGATGGAGGATCCGAAGTAGAATAAACAAGTGTCATTATCATTACGATAGCAGGATACTTCTCAATGCACACGCATATAATATCCAACCAAAATCATATTTTAATATTTTTAATTGATTGTTAAAGCAACATGCAATGTATGGCCATTGCATGTTGCTTTAAATATTGTTCACATAATTTAACTTTCTAATATGAAAGGAAATAAAAAACAAATAACTTTTACAAAAAAAACAATTACTTCGATTTACACGACTGTTCGTGATTTCGTCACGTCCGGAGACAAATGTATATTTAAATACTAAAAAAACCGGTTATACTCTATTCCTATCAATGTGAAATAGCCTTCATTCTCAATAATGTATGTACTTATAATTATGTTGTCCTTGTACAAACAAGTCAGTTTGTCGATAGTGCAAATAATTATGTAAAAGATAGTGACCTGAAAACGCGCGCATTCACGAAATGCTTTTTTTTTCCATCTTTTTATATCGTGTTCTAATCATGTTAGTAATATCGACGCTACTAATAAAAACTAGCTGACTTTCTTTTATGATAAACCAGCCGATACATATTTTTTTTAATTTATGAGTGACCTCTCTGACTCTTGACCTCGGCCTTTCTGTGTCTAGATGTGTTGCATGACTTTGCGAACATTAGGTACCCAATTCTATATGAATTTGAATTGATAGGAGAGCCAATTTGCGTTAATATCTTGTTAGATTCTGCATAATCTGCCTATAATATTCTCACTGCTGGGACACACAGGCCTCCTCTCAGTGAGAGGCCGTAATCCACCACGCGGGCCCAGTGCGGATTGGTAGATGTCACATGTCTTCGATTTTTTTGGTTCTGGGACATGCCGGTTTCCTCACGATGTTTTCCTACACTGTTTTCAGAGCAGGAAAACTAAACTAAAATAATTTACACGAAATAAAGTTCCTGTCTGTCTGAGTCTGGCAATGTAATGTTTCATCTCCTATGGCATAGCAGTAAACCATTTCCTCAGGCAAATCTTCCAATTGCCCTGAGGAAATTCATTAACACGCCTCGAGTAAAGTGAGAAAGCTCCTTCGTGGTTCACGGCGCAACGGATATTGAACAGACGTCGAAGCGCAGACGAAGCATATTCTTCATACCTCTACCTACATCGTGTTTATTTGTTTACTCACTCACTAAAAACATGCCCGTTGTATCTTACATATTCACATTGCGAAAGTGCATTACAAAAAGTGGAATCCCATTGAATTCTGAAGTTATTTAAAGTTCAGTTTCTATTGTAGACACAAACAATAAGCTGAGGTTTCCAATGCAATGAGAGAAACCTGCGGTTACGCTCACGGTTAAGATAACCACGTGGTGGTAGCATTTGTTATGGTTGGTGACGGCAACCGTACATATTTTGGGAAACCCATGATGGTTTTGCCGTTAAAAAATAATTGTAAGACGGGTTCTTTGTACGGGCTGGCTCGAAGGATGACAATCTCATATCTGCTGACAACCCATCCGACGATAAGTTGATCAAGTATTAGTCATAATGGTAGCGGTATTGGAGGCTCCGTGGTCAATGAACGTTACGGACTAATCCTAGCATTGTACCCACCTACTTCTATACGCCTCTATAATATTATACACCATAGTGCTAGGTGGCTATAATTTGCTCCAGATCCTCATGAGTTAAGTACAACAATCCCCAGTGCCTTCTACATTACCGTGTGAATACTCCAAAATTACGTGTGGTAAATTTAAAAAATCTGAGTAAAGTCTGACACACAGGAAGTTGTTACCATTTCTTCTTCAATCAAACAGTTATTCAGTTTAGGTTTCAAGTTTGCCACTTAAACCTTGACTTAGGGTTGTGCTGCATACAGTATACATATCTTGGCACATGGCACGCCATTAAATACTTAGATAGTAGGTATATATTGGGATTCAGCAAGGATTTTACAAGGAGCGACAGTCCATTTGACCACCACAACCCAGTTACTAGGTAACACGATACATCTACTGGATATCAGAGATACTGGTTATCAGAAACTCTGTCAGTTACCTTATCATGCCTTAATGGCTGAACGGATTAGGATGAAATCTGGCGTACGGATAGGCCTAGCCTGGATTAGGACAAGCTTTGTCCCGGTAGTCACACGTACTCGTGGAATAATTACTGATACGCGGGTGAAGCTGCAGGCAAAAGCTAGTATTATATTATTATTCACTAGCGGCCCGTCCCGGCTTCGCACGGGTGGTTAAGTTTTAGTAAGGATCCCTAATCTTTTCTAGCAATAAATATAGCCTATGTCACGCAGGGTGAATGTAGCTTTCCAATAGTGAAAGAATTTTTGAAATCGGCACAGTAGTTTTTGAGTTTGTTCATTACAAACATACACACAAAAATACTAATCTTTCCTCTTTATAATATTAGTATAGAAGTATAGATAATTATTATTGTATTTCCGCTAAGTGGGCGATAGACGTTCTAGCAAGTACGCGTACTTATGAATCGACTTTTTCGCCCGAGTATCACCGGCTTTTGTTTGGCATGTAGAAAATATCTTGGATTTCCCCGCCCTGGGGCAGGCGGAAGGGTTTGTCAGACTCTTTCTGACTAAAAACAAAATCACACTGTGTTCTTCCACTACCTCTGGCCGGGGCGCTGGAGTAGGTACTGACATAATCACTTTAAGGCTATATTCGTTAACCACTTACCAACGTGATTACATTACTGTTCGCTTGTATCAGCTACCCATATCTTAGGCGGATCACAACTACGTGTCACGCGACAGGGCGCGGGAAACGGAGTCAAATTTCTCAGCGGAGAAACGCGTTTGTATTGAATATTGTATGTCCAGACGCCAGCTCATCACATGGAGGTATCTCCTGATAATAATTTAAACTAGTCAGTGAGACAACAGAAGTTACCCCTTCAAATAACCAATTATTAATACAGAATAATAAAAAGGTATCTTCTGGCAATATAATTAATAATACTAAGAAAGTAAAGGGTGTGCAACATATTTTAAAATTATTTAATCAAAATATCCAAGGTTGCGCTTCTAAATTACTGGAAATAGAATTGTTTTTGGAAGACACCAAGTTTGATGTCATTTGTTTAACAGAGCATTGGTTGAAAGATTATCAAGTAATGTCAATTAATTATGAAAATTATCGTGTAGTTAGCCATTTCAGCCGAAAACATATGATACATGGCGGGTCATTAATATTACTTAAAAATTCTATTAAATCTAAAGAACGTAAAGACATCATTGGGCTGTCTGTTGAACACATGATTGAATTGTCCTGTGTTGAGCTCGATAAGCATGTTATAGTATGCGTATACAGACCTCCTAGTAACCAGAATCTATCGGTGTTTGATTCTGTAATGGAAGATGTTTTAAAGAAGCTTAGTACTAGTAGTAAGTCAATAATCGTATGTGGCGATTTTAATATTAATTTATTGGAACATAACTCGAATACTGTCAGATTATTGAGTCTTTTTGGGTCATTTGATTTGTCCAATGTGTTTATGGAACCAACCCGAATGACAGCTTCTTCTGCCACTTGTATAGATAATATTTTTTGTAATTGCGATTACATACACAAACGAATTGTAGATAAGTTGCCATCTGATCACAGTGGACAAATAATAACATTTAGCTCCTATATGCCTTTACAAAAAATTGAAATAAGGTTTAGGCCAATTACATGTAAAAATTTAGAGAAATTAAATCATTCTTTGGCCAGTAAATTATGTGATCAGAGTTTTAATAATATAGATGACCCCAATGAGTTCTACGCCGAGTTCTTTTCACTATTAAACTCGCAATTTTATGACACTTTTCCACTGAAAACTAAAAGTATTTACACAAAGTTTTTATTCAGTGACTGGGCTACTCCAGGTATTCGTAAAAGCAGGGAAAAACTTTTTGAACTGTATGCCTTAAAGCAACATATGAAAAATACAAACTTTCATCAGTTTGTTGCAAAATATTCAAAAACTTTTAAAAGGGTGTGCCAAAGAGCCTAAAGCTCTTTATATAAGCAATAAAATAAAATCAGCTGATTATAAAATAAAAACTACCTGGCAAATAATAAATAATGAAACAGGTAGGAAAAAACAGCGAAATAGTGAACTTAATTTAGAGACTGCACATGGCCCCATCAATTCAGATGTAGAAATAGCTCAGGAATTTGAAAACTTCTTTGCTAATATTCCCCTTAAAACTACTGAAGCTTTAAATTCTTCCCCCACGCTTTCTGGTGCCTTACTTAAAAGGAATGTAAAGGCATGCCCTTCGGAGCTTAGGTTTCAGCATACAAACCCCCAGGCTGTTATAAGAGCTTTTAAAGATCTTAAAATTAAATCAACAGAAGATCTCTGGGGTATGTCTGTAAAAGTATGTAGATCTCTCATCGAAACCATTGCGCCCTATTTAGCTTTCATATTTTACACCAGTGTTGACCAAGGAGTCTTTCCGGATCTTATGAAACATAGTAAAGTAGTACCATTGTTCAAATCCGGTGATAGTAAAGATCCCAACAATTATAGACCTGTGTCAATTCTGCCAGTTCTCAGTAAGGTGTTTGAAAAGTTGATGCTCAATCAAATGTTACGTCACTTTAATAAAAATTACATCTTTCATGAACACCAGTACGGCTTCACCAAAGGGCGTTGTACCACTGACGCCGGTGTTACCCTAATGAAGAACATTTTTAACGCCTGGGAAGAAGCACAAGATGCTATTGGAATCTTTTGCGATCTCTCTAAGGCGTTCGATTGCGTAAACCATGAAACACTTCTGATGAAACTCGAGCACTATGGGATTAGGAAAACAGCACTTGACTTGTTAAGATCATACCTGAAAGATAGAAAGGTTAAAGTCCAAGTAAATGGCGTAAACTCATTGGGTTCTGAAATGACAATGGGCGTTCCTCAAGGTCCGATATTGGGTCCATTCCTCTTTTTAGTTTATATTAATGATTTACCCCAATTACTTCAAAATCAACCGAAGATGGTGTTATTTGCAGATGACACATCATTGATCTTTAAAATAGACCGACGGTCACAAAATCTTGACAACGTGAATAACTCTATTCTTCAGGTCCAAGATTGGTTTACGGTTAATAATTTAGTACTTAATGAAAAAAAAACAAAATGCATTAGATTTAAATTACCTAATGTTAGAAGTAGCGAATGTGACATCGTATTGAATGGCCAAAAATTAGAATTTGTTAATCAGACAGTTTTCCTAGGAATCACGCTAGACGAGAAATTACAATGGGGACCTCATATAACATCTATTGCGGGGCGGCTAAGCTCGGCCGCATATGCTGTTAGAAAGATAAGACAATTAACAGACGAAGAAACCGCGCGCTTGGTCTATTTTAGTTACTTCCACAGTATTATGTCATATGGCATTTTACTGTAGGGTCGGGCTGCTGACATTGAATCCATTTTTATTTTGCAAAAGAGAGCTGTCAGAGCCATTTACAATCTACGTCGCCGCGAATCTATTAGGGAAATATTTAAAAGGGTTAATATTATGACGGTACCTTGCCAATTCATTTATGAAAATATTATGTATGTAAGAAAAAATCAACATCTTTTTAATAAAATAAGTGTTAGACATAATTTTAATACTAGAAATAAACATAAATTAGATCAACCTTTTTTCAGATTATCTAAAGTTCATACATCTTTTATGGGGTACTGTGTTAAATGCTACAACAAAATACCTTGTGAAATATTGCAATTAAATGAAAGAAAATTTAAAACTTATATTAAAATTACACTTTGTAAGCAAGGATATTACAAATTAGAGGATTATATCCAAGATAAGAATGCTTGGAAACATGCTGGTCTTGCTCCATAGGACAATCTCTAGAGTCTAGACAAAATCAAACTGGTTGCTAATGTAATTGTATAATTTATTCTTTTTTTTTTTTTTTCTTTGGCATTGATTTACATTCTGTAATTACTTGGGGTCACACCCGGACTTATTACTCCTTATTTATTTATGAAAATCGTCTACGTTTGCAATGTTTGTGAATATGTGAGCACCATGTATCTATCACATAGTTGATCTATATGTCATGGTTAGATTTATCCATTTTAATTCTTATACCTATTGTGGTATAGTAAGTTTATTTTTGGGTGCATCGTCTTCACATATAATTATATAAATAATGTATGCAATATATTGTAAAACATTTTAAAAGAGTAACGGTGGAGTTTCTTGCCCATTCTTCTCCATACGAAAACTACCTTTTGGAAGGGGCGACTAGAATCAATTTTATTTTAATTTTATTTTTGACGTTCAAAAGTGCCTTTTATGTGCATATTTGAAATAAATTATTTGACTTTGACTTTGACTTTGACAATAAGCTGCTACAATATGTCAAATTTCTTGAATTGATTTTCAACTTTATCAAAAATATGATCAATCGTTAAAGTTCTAGGTTGATTGAGAAAATTTGACAGTTTCGGGTAGCTTGACCTGCCAGCTGGCGTCTGTACAAAATCACGCGCGGGGACGCATTAACTGCGCCCCGTCGGTCGCAATCCGTCTTATGTATGTGGGTAGCCGAGTATAATTCGATGTGAATTCGACCTAGACGAAGCGTTAACCATCTCTCTTCCTACTAATCCAAGGCATCAAGCCTGCAGTACTAGCTCTCATCCATATTCCTTTACTCATAGTTATCCAATACCAGCGAGATGCCCACCCTATGTCCCACTTGCTGTTGTGCCCTTTCGAAGAGGAAGATGCAAATACAAAGTACAAATGAAGTGATCGAAGAAGCTGCGTACAGGTTGAAAATAGTTTATTTAAAAAAAATACACGTTTCGAGTCTAACATACAAGGTGTAAAAAGACCCATCACGAAGCCGTCATCTACGCATTCTGTACATCAAACTAAGTAACATTGAGCAAACGTGCTGGGAAACGACTTTTATTTTTGTTGTAAAAATCAGATTATGGCAGTGCCAGCGCGCGTACAAGTAGTGTGCTTTTATGGGTGAATGCAATCAAATGGTACGGGAGTTGTGGAGTATTTCAAGTCAAGTTATAACATTCAAATAGTGTTCTCGTGAAAAAGAAAGTTTTAAAAAGTTGGAAACCTTCAATATCTCCGTAACCAGAAGGTTCCGTGTATCTCAATATCTCCGTAATCATGGTTGTACAAAAAAATCGTCACAATGACGGGGACTATAAGCGTCTTTTTACACCCGTTGTACCTACTTCTTTTGCTCTGTCTACTACGTTCATACTTATATGTGGTCATACGAGTATCACGCACAGTCCGCCAGTTGGAAAACTTACTAACTAACGCACAAGGCCTTTTTAAAGGACAGCACCAGTACTGTCAGTCAGTGTATGTTCTTTAGGGCGTCTCGTCTACCTAACACACGTATGTTCGCACGCACCACGTAACGTTCTGTCGGCCTATTCTGTAAAAATCTCACCGTGAGAATCTAAGCGACGCCGTGACCTGTCAATAGTGTCAATTCAAAGCTCACAGCAGCAGCTCACTTCACATAAATTTCTCACAGTGAGATTTTCCAGAATAGATCGGCTGCAGGTACTTACTTAGTATGAAGTTCTGCTGAATGTATGACGTTACTGAAAGAAGTTTACTTTCTCCCCAGGATGACGGATTACGAGCGCATCAAGCAGACGTGCCTGGAGAAGGCGGAGCTCTGGGAAGACCCTGACTTCCCCGCTAATCAGTCGTCAGTGTTTTACTATCAGACTCCCCCTTTTCATTTCGAGTGGAAGCGTTCGAAGGTATGTTTTTTGCTTTAATGATTTCTTATTATACACTCTATGGTATGTACTACGCAGTCAATTACATCCATTTGTTTTAAGATTATGATGTTCTGCAGCTTGGTTTTAGTTTAGTACCTGGCTGAATACACGGTCAAAATGTATAGAGCAGCAGTTTTTTTTTTTTAATATGTACCTAGCCGATGAAAAACAATGCCGATGAAATATTTCAACGCCTGTGGGTCATATTCAAAATTAATAATAACAGTTTGTGCCTCGATGTGTCTTACACTCTGTAGGTATACGGGGTCAAACTAAAATAGCTAGCGAAACTCCGCAGAGTTAATAGGTAGTCGATATCTTACATAATGATAAAACAAAAAGAAAACCTTAGAAAGTACATATCAATTGAAAAAATCACATTGGTTCTTGCCTGGATTTAAACCGAACTCGTATATGAGGATTCTTGAGAGGCAAGGCCTTAACCACTGGGCCATCCTACCAACCAAACACCATAAAACAAAAACAAAATTAACCCTGTATGATGACGACACGGTTGGCGTAGTGGCTCAGCGATCGACTGCTGCGCTGCGTGTCGCGGATTCGATTCGCGCACGGAACAAATATTTGTATTGCCTACAGGTAGTTGTTCCGGGTCTGGCTGTTTGTGTATGTGAGTTTAAATGTTTGTAAACGCACCCACGATACAGGAGTAATTCCTAGTGTGGGGCAACGGTTTAAAAAAAATATGTATAGTCTAGCGAGCGGAGCTGCGGGCACAGCTGGTATAGATAGTAGGTACATAAGTAGGGTAACGACTGTTCGCCACTTACCCGCGTGGGTGTACTCGAATACCTTAGATATTGCACACTGGACACTACAAGCAATGCGACAGTGACTTAAGATTTCGTAGTGGTAAAGGGCTGTTCATTTATTACGTAAGACAATTTTGACCACTTTCTGACCCCCTCCGCCTACGTAAGAAAAAATAAGACTTGAAAGAACCGCGTCCCCCCTTTTTAATCTTACGTAAAATCAGTATCAGTACCAATATTGAAAAGTAAAGTAGCAAAAAATTCAAAACATAAATTTTTGCTTACTTTTGTGATCTTACGTAAGAACAGTCTAGACCCGTCCGGGAGGTGGGACGGGTCACCCCGTAAGAAAAAATAAGACTTGTTTGGACCCCCTTTTTTTTTTTTTTTTTGTGGATGGGAAATCATCAAATGACTCCTCCCGCTCTGGGTGGAGCAGAAGGGAGTGTCAGACTCTTACTGACTAAAACCCACCCGTGTTCCTTCCTTAGCCCTTTATGTACCAGGGCAGCGGTAACCCTTTCGGACGATCCCGCTACCCCGGCAGGCTTCGGCCCTGTCGGGCCCCGTCAACTACGCTGACATCTCTTTGAGGCGCGCGTGGAACACATACACGCCGTCCGGCACGGGCCTGGTCCTGATCGGACGGAGAGCTACCCATTGCTCTCCGCCCGCAGGCCCGCGCCTACGGTGGCCGGGAGTCGTCACGCGGCTCCCGACGCCCGGAGCGTCTCCCTCGGCGGCTGAGGCGTGAGGATCTCTCCCTTGCCCATCCCGCCACCTCCTTCGCTAGCATGACTGCTTCGCAGAAGGAGGTGACCGCCTCCCACTCCCTCTCGCCCCGGACCATGGCTTGCACCAGGGCCGGGCGTCGCCTCTACGAGGACACGGCGGTGCTCTGCCCAAGCGGGGCAGACCTCCACCGTATGCTCCACCGTGTCCTCTGGGCGATCCTCGCAGTGGTGACACCCGGGTGTCTCCTCCCGCCTGATGATGTGCAGGAACCTCCCGAAATATCCGTGTCCGGAGAGGACCTGCGTCAGGCGGTAGGTGAGAGCGCCGTGACGCCTCTCTAGCCACTCCTCAAAGAGGGGTCTTACCGCCGCTATCGTGGCGTGCCCTGCGCTGGGTTGCGATAGTCGCGCCTTCCATTCCACCATGAGACCGCGCCGAAGGTCCGTCCGCTCCGCAGCAATTTGCCGCGGGTGCGGAGTTTCCCCCCGACGTAGTGCCTCCGCGCGCCAGTCATACAGGCGCGCGAGGACTATCGCCTCCAGATCCCATGGTGGCAGTCCGGCAAGGAGGCTTGCTGCCTCGCCCGAGATCGTGCGGTATCCCCGGATAAGCCTTATGGCTACCACCTTTTGGGGCGCGTTCAGGTAGTGTGCGGCTCTCAGCCGCAATGAACGCGCCCATACCGGGGCCCCATATAGGGCCATGAACCGCACGACCCCCGCGTAAAGCCTCCGGCAGGAGGCGTTTGGCCCCCTCAGGTTGGGCAGGAGCCGCTTTAAGGCGGCCCCGGTCCGTTCCAGTTTGGGGGCCAAACGTCGGAAATGCTCGACGAAGTTCCACCGGCTGTCGAGGACGAGACCCAGGTATCTCATCGTCTTCTCGACGCCGATGTGAACCCCTCCTACCATCAGTTGGGATCCCGAAGGTGGCCCGTACCGGGGCCCATGAAAAGACATGGCCTCGGACTTGTGCAATGCCACCTCGAGACCCAACTACCGGATCCTTTCCACGACTATCGCAACCCCGCGTGTCATCGCGTCGGCCGCCGCCTGATGCGACCTCCCCTGCGCCAGGACCAGCGTGTCGTCAGCGTAGCAAACTACGCTGACGCCATCAGGGAGGTCGGCCCGCAGCACCCAGTCGTAACCGATGTCCCACAGGAGCGGCCCCAGAACCGATCCCTGTGGGACACCGCACGACATCTCTCGCCGGTTCCAGTTCCCGTCGCGACCGGGGTAGATGACGGCTCTGTCCGTCAAATACGCCCCGACTATTCGACGGAGGTAAGTCGGCACCCGGTGATAACGGAGTGCCTCCCCTATGCAGCTCCAGGGCAGGGTGTTGAACGCGTTGGCGATGTCGAGTGACACCGCCACGACCACCCCACCCCGGGACACCGCGTCCCCCGTCGTGAGGGCTCTCACGCGCATGATGGCGTCCACCGTCGAGCGCCCCTTGCGGAAGCCAAACTGGCACTCCGCAAGATCCGGCCCCGTCCTCACCAGGTGCCCGACGAGGCGGCCCGCAATCACTCTCTCAAAGAGCTTGCCGACCTCGTCGAGCAGCACTATGGGCCGGTATGCGGACGGAGAGTCCGCAGGGCGCCCTGGCTTCTGAATGAGGACCAGCTTCCCCGTCTTCCAACGGAGTGGAAACTGGCCTCTCTCCATGCATGCGCTTAAGAGCGCCTCCAGTCGAGGCCCGAGAGCCCTCGAGGCCAGGACCCAGGCTTTACCCGGCAAGCCGTCGGGTCCCGGGGCGGTATTTTTGGCCTTCAGCCTGCCTACCGCCGCTCTCAGATCTACCCCGGTCACTTCAGGGGTGTCGTCGTCGTCGTCCGCGTGGTCCGCTTCGGGCACCGCATGTGGCGGAGCCATAGGCGGGGGAGTATGCTCCCCCCGTGAAGGGAACAGAGCGCTCACCACCTCCTCCACCAGCTGTGGGCGGAGACTCTGCGACAGCGGGGGGGCCCATGTGCGGAGTTTATTCCGCACCATTCTGTAGGGGCGCCCCCATGGATCTCTGTTCAGAGTCTCCAGCATCCCCTCGCGGGCCATATCCTTGGCCCGCTGAACAGCCTGTTGGAGGGCGGTCTTCGCCGCTCTGTACCCCTCGTATAGCTCCACCTCCGTGGCTTCCGCATCCGGAGGGCGGATGCGGAGCCTGCGGTGCCTGGTGTACCGGTGTCGCGCGTCGACGCACGCCTTGCGTAGCGCCCCAACCTCCTGCGACCACCAGTACACCTGACGTCGGGCGCATCCTGGCCGGACTCGGGGCATTGCCACGTCACAGATCTCGGACATGGCCTCCCGGAACCACTCCACCTCATCGTCAATATCAGCAGGCCTGTCCGGTGAAAACACCCAGGCCTGCACGATCGAGGCTTCCAGGAGAAGCTCCCGGTCCAGCTGCTTCAGCGCCCACCGCGGACCACTCGGGGCCTGTTGGACCAGCGCGCTAGAGGTCTGGGTGGAGACCTCAAACCGGATATACCGATGATCGGAGTAGGTCTCCACCTCCTCCATGACGCGCCAGTCAATGACACGCTGTGACAGAGCGGGGCTGGCGAACGAGATGTCCACCACCGACTCGCCCCGCATCCGCACACACGTAGGAACAGAACCCCGATTTAGGACGACCAGGCCTGTTTCCAGAGCCCAGTCCTCCACCATCCTGCCCCGCACATCCATGCAACGGGAACCCCAGGCCAAATTCTTGGCGTTGAAGTCCCCGAGCACTAGCACGGAGAAGGCGTGGTTTCTGGCGACGACGACACTCAACTCTGTTAAAGAGTTCTGGAACTCGGCGAGAGTTCGGCTCGGAGAGAAGTATACTCCCACTACTACAATCTCTCCGAACCGTGCTGCTACGCACCCCTGTCCCCTCGTGACACCTTCGAGGGACGGGGTACCGGTGGCGGCCGACGAAATTATGGCCACTGAGCCGTTCAGGTCCTCCACCCAGTCATCCCTGGGCGGGACAAAGTACGGCTCAGCGACCACGGCGATGTTAATCGACCACTGCGCCATGCTCTGGAGCAACAGGTCCTGAGCGCAGGCGCAGTGGTTGATGTTCGCCTGGAGAAGGCGTAGTGGAGGAGTTATTACTCCTCCATTTCAGCCCCCTCCCGGGCCCTATCGGCAGTGGTGGCGGCGGTGGCGGCGGCGGTGGCGGCGGCGGCGGCGGTGGCGGTGGCGGCGACAGTGGCGGCGACGGTGGTGGTGGCGACGACGGCGGAGGGCCTGCCCTTCCTCCTGGCTTCGGCGGGTGGAGCGCAGGACTTGCTCCCCGCCCGGTGATCGGCCGACTTGCCAGCAGCCGCACATGCGACGCAGTGCGGCGCGGCGTTGCACGAGCCGGCCGTATGTCCGGGCTTACCGCAGCGGAAGCATAGAGTGCTGCGGTCCTCTAAGGTGCAATGGACGCTCACGTGGTGCCCCACGAGGCATCGATAGCACCTTAGAGGTCTGGGCTCCAGCAGCTTGACCTGCGCTGACACCCAGCCCACCAGGAGCCTTCCGCCCTCCACGATTTTACTCGCCGCCGTCACGGGACAGCTTACCGTAACGGTTCGCATACCCGTGAAGTCAGGACGTATGGTGCCCGCCTTCACTTGGTCGGCCGGACACCCGCCCGTCCTGACGACGGCGGCTATCACCTCTGCTCCCGTCACAGAGTCATCCAGGCCCACAATGCGCATATCCGCGCACTTGACGGGCCTGGAGACTCGAGCCTCGTCCGCGTTGAGGGACGCCCTTAGCTTCTCAGCCCGGGCGTCAGCGGTGGGGCCACTCGTCGCACCGGGGATCTCCAGCATGCGGGCACCAGTGGCGGTCACCCTATGCCGGAGGCCTCCGGTGATCCCCAGCTCCTGGAGATCCACCGTCGCTTTCGCCTTGGTGAGCACGTCACGATAGGTCACCCCCCTCTTAACCGCGTCCGGCTGCAGAGTAATAACTACAGCCGCGGTCTTAGGGGAGCGAAGCCTAGCCGCAACGGCTCGCTCCTTGCGGCGCCTCCTCTGTGCCTTTTTCCTGGCCGCTTTGGCCGCCTTCTTTTTCTCCCCGACCACCTGCCACTCGGCGTTGGTCGTGGGAGATTTGTTTTGGGGAGGCGTAGGCTCTGGGGCCTTCCCCTCCCCAGCCGTTCTGCCCTTTCTCTGGGCCGGCGCCGCGGGTTTGGCGGCAGGCGCCGATTTTGCCGGCGCCGAGGCTCCGCCAGCCGACGTCGGTTTTACCGGCGCCGGGGCTCCTCTAGCCGGCGCCGGTTTGGCTGGCGCCTGTGCCCGGCCAGACGGCCCGGGCTTAGGGGCGGCAGCAGCCGCGTACGAGGCCGCCTTCTTCGGCCCTGGGTCCGTCCTACCCGCCAAGGGGGGGCGCAGGACTATACCCTCCAGGACGGCGAACCGCGCCTGGAAGGTCGCCAGCTCCTGCCGAACCAGGTTCAGGACCTGGTTCTCCACCGGCACGGGCTGGCTTGGTGGTGTCACCTGCGCTGTGCCGGCTGCTCGCAGCCCGGCCAGGTCCGCTCGGAGCTCCTCGTTCTCCTTTCGGAGTAGCTCCATGGCAGCCGTCAAGCGGGCCACCTCCGCCCGCATTTCGGACGTTACGTCCGGCGGGGGCCCGAAGTGGATTGCCTCCACTGCCGCCATGATGGAGGCCTTGGCCGAGACTATGGCCCTGTTTTTAGAAGTCTGTAACTTCTTCAGGGCCACGTCCCGGATCGCGGCCTCCACGACCGCCGCAAACCTCTCTTTGCGGTCCGCATCAGGGCCGCCTACCTCAGCCGCCTCGTCGCTTGAGGTTTTTGATGCGACCGCGCGACCAGAACCCCCCTCCTTTGCGGGCTCCTCCGCTTTCTCCGCCGCCTCCCGAGCAGTGAGCCCCCTCCCTATGCCTCGCTCTCGGACTCCTCCCCGCCTACTGGTGGGGATCTTCCTGGCCGAAGCCAGCTCCCCGTCAGAGGACGACCCCTGGCCGTCCAATGACCTTGGCCGCTTGCTATGGATCTTCCTCGTAGCAGCGGCCGACTCCTGGTCACGGCAAGGGCTCACTAAGCCTCCCGTGCTCGCTCCTCTCGATGCAGTGTCGGACTCCGACCCCGCATCACTCCTCACATCTTCCGTTGGGTTTTTGGGTTTTTTTTTTAAATGTTCCATGTTAGTTCCCACGAGTAAAAACTTTGTGTACCTGCTCAAAAAATGCGTGGTTCGCACTAGCGACTAAATCAAGCTACCCATTAGCCAAGCTTACTACCTCCCTCACGGTGCGCCGCCGCTTGGAGGTTTGGGGAATTTTTTATAGAGGTTAATCTTCCTCGCGGTCCGGGCGGTTAAGCCAAGACCCTCGACCCCCGTCAAAAGTCAGAGACATGACCTTGACAATCTTCGGGGCTACGATATTAACGGTGGCAGGAGGGGGGGTTATCCCCTCCTGCCTGCCCGGCGGCAGGGTAAGTGCACACCAGGCCCGCTCTTACTCCACACAGTAGCCGCTCTGCTCCTCATAGCGGCTTGTGTGGAGCGTTCCTCTTGGCAGAACATTAGCATGCGGGCAGCGAGATCTCATTGGGAAAAAATCCCACTGAGAAATAGCTGCCCGCACCCCAGGATGCACCGGCCCGAAAACTGGTCTTCCCCCCGGACGTATCCAGAAGGGAACTCCAGTCCCCAGGCACACGTGGAGGTTTTCTGCCCTGGCACCCCGTTTGCCCTGGCACCCCGTTTGGACCCCCTTCCCCCTCATATCGTCTTACGTAATAAATGAACAGCCCCTAAACTATTTTGTCACTTATCCTTATTGCATTATAATTTAAATTACATATGTCCCGCTTTGTTGAAGTAGTGGTCGCAAGCTACTGCTGAGTAAGAGGTCCTGGGTTCGGTCCCCAGGTCGGGCAAAGTGCTATTGGATTTTCCATCTGGAATTTCTCAGTAACGGCCGGTGTCTGGACGTAGGATCGCCCCCTATTACATACTTAGGTGACTTAAACATATCTGGCGAAATGTGGGTCTTGGTACTTACTGTAGGTACCTACACCTCTGCTTAACTCTTCAGCGATGACAGGCGTGATGATTATGTTATGTATTTCTATTACTTTAAAACTATTACATTCTGCAACACCTCACGTTAAAAGCAAGTCCTAATGAAAAGAACATTGATGAAAACAAATGACGAATGATTTCCAAATACGATCGGTTAATAGCCTTTAATAGTCTGCGTCAATGTAATTTGATATATACACTTGAAGCATTGACGAATAGATACATAGACAATAGACAGGTACTAGTAGTAGATCCTCTACTACTAAAGTCCGAAGATAAAAAGGTCGACCAACCCTCAGTTACTGTCACATAAAACTATGACTGTAAACGACGGTGAACCTTCCAGAATAAATACTCTTAGCAACTCGCCTAGTAACTTCTTGTTAGACTTTTTTGTAAAAGGTCAAATAATTTTTCTTTATTTTTTAGCCGTTAATTGATGTGCATTTTTTATGCTGTCTTAAGAGTATTTATTCTGGAAGATTCACCATCGATGACAATCAAAATGATGATATAAACCGCATCAAAATACTATAAACACGAATTTTACCTAGACCATAAATACCCAAAAACTTGATACAAATCTAATCTCTGTAACCCATTTTACCTTAACCTCTAAGCTACTGTCGGACAAACGAAATCGGATTAAACCTCCACCTCTCAGGTATCACCATTCGATTAACTATCTCTTGTTACGTCAATCAGAAGGCCGCAATACCCAAAAACCTATCTCAAACATAATACTTACATGTATTACCTAAATGTTATACAAAAAAGTACAATAACGATGACGTCACCAATAAAAAAAACTCGTATCGAAGGCACGCGATTCTAAAGAACCCGTTAGGATTTGTAATACCGCTAAATGATATGGTGCGTAGAAACTAAGAGTGGTTCGGGGTATTCACTCGACCTTTTGATTTGACAGGGTTATCGCAAGCTATGGACACGTTCATAGACGAAGCGGATTATGCATCTATACATTGATCTACACATAGCATAATCAGCCTATAACATTCTCACTGGTGGGACACAGCACGCAGGTGTTCTCTTATTTATATAGGTAATTATAAATTAAAGTCGCTTTCGTGTCTGTCTGTGTGAGCAACAGGAAAAAAAGTCAGAAAGAACGGTAAGCGAAAACAAAGTAATAGCACAGGCAGGCGATGCGATGCGACGGGGTGGGTCGGGGGAACAAGAATTTTCACGCGGTCGGGCAGATGCTAGTCCTACTAATATTATAAACGTGAAAGTTTGTATGGATGGATGGATGTCTGTTACTCTTTCACGCAAAAACTACTGAACGGCTTTGGATGAAATTTGGCACACAGATGGTTTATAACCAGGATTAACATATAGGATACTTTTTATCCCGATATTCCCACGGGATCGAAACTTATGCGGGTGTAACCGCGGGGCGCAGCTAGTTCTGCATAAATGTTAAAAAATCAGTTTAACCTATCCGAGACGGGGTGCAATAGTTTCCGAGCCTGCTTTGCTCGCTCTTGCGAAAGTGTCTCCTATTTCTGTATGAATGCATCCTGCATTCTCAATGTAGGTAGGTATTTTGCATATCAGGGCGCGGGGGCCACTATTTATTTACAAATTATATTATTATTTCTTACCAATAATCAGAAACACCTAGGGGTTTCGTATTACCCAGTAACTGGGTTGTGGAGGTCAGATAGGCAGTCGCTGCTTGTAAAATACTGGTACTCAGCTGCATTCGGCTAGACTGGAAGCCGACCCCAACATAATTGGGAAAACGCTAGGCAGATGATGATGTATTAGAAATACCTACCTGCATTCAATTCACATACTTTACGGGACCTTCTTTTCTGATGCGCACAGCTAAGGAGTGGAATTGTCTGCCTGCGTCTGCATTCCCGAGTTCATACAACCCGAATCTCTTCAGGGCGAGAGTGAATAGGCTTCTTCTGGGCAAGCTCGTTCCACCATAGATCTCATCCCTGCCTCTGGGCTGGATTGAGGTCAAGAGTGAGCCCATTGTCAAAAAAACCTCGCAATGATTTTCCGCCCGGTGCCCCCTGCTTGTTGATATAAATGTTGGGTTGTTCCCTAGACTTCGTTGAGAAGTTTATTATCGCGATTGTATTTACGTACAAAACTTAAAGAACAATAGTACTTACCTACTTTTATTCTTACCTAATCCTTTTAAAATATAAAAACAAAGCCTGGTGATTTCTTATTGTTAAAAAAACCTTCGTAATGTCAACATTTTTGAAATAACACAATAGGCATTGTGTCTTGCTATTAACAAAATATTGTGAAACTTATTTTATTTATTCTGTGTAAGTAGAGAGGTACCTACTAAGTAAAGATAAATAAGTAAAATTCAAGTTATTTACTTTGGTCGGGAAATGCATGATATCATAAATCACTAGCTGTTGATCGCGTCTTCACTAGCATTCTCCATAATTACTTAATTTTTCCTGATAAAATGAAAACTACAAAGTTCATCCAACAACTCTGTTCAGAATTTTATGTGTGATTGAGTAACAACCTTCTTTTCTAAGTTTCACTTTTACCAGAGTGATACCTTTCGCAACTAAATCATGATCAACTAAATACGTGTTAAAAGGCTAAAAAGCATAATGCTAAATAGACCACCTTCCCTATGTTGTACAACTGCAGTGGACCAGAGACTACCTATCAGTAGCAATAGGTTTCATTGTGACAGTTCAACAATATTCATTGCGTCATTTACGTAGTCGAGCAGACACGTTTTTCGAACATATGAAGCAATGGATAAGCAATATCCTTCAAAATGAGATTGATAGTGTGTTCCGCAATTAAAGTGCTGAAATGTTTATTACTTTAAAAACTTCACCTTTGCATCGAGTCTGTCCCTCGTAACAAGTCCCGCGGAAAACAGTGGAACTAAATATCAATATACATACATATATGTATAGCAAGCAACATTCCTACAACAACCCTCCTACCTCACACACCTTTCTCTATTTAAGACTGTGCATTTTATTAACCAGTGCTTGTAATAAAATATAATGTTGAATAAAAAATATATGACTACATCTACATCGCATGCCTGAAGCGCCGCGTCTGTGAGACTTCTTTTAGTGGGACGGACTCTTGCGACAATATAAAGATAAACATGCCATAAACATCGTCCAATAAGAAAATCTATTAAAGAATCATAAACTTCACTATTTTAGAAGTTACGTTTACATTCTACGGGTTTAAGAGATCACATAATTAAAAAAATATATGAAATAATAATATGAAAATAGTACTTATATCTTTTTCAATTTTCAGTCAGTGCGCACTTGTTTCTATCGGCTTAATAAATCATATTAATATTTAGACATATTTTCTTGCGGGTAATATACATATATAATAGGTAAAATTCTTCGTAAAAGGACTCGTTTTTAAATTAAGTCTATTTTTAAAAGCGAGTATTTCTAGTTAGTCAAGTGTCGTACTTTAGGTAGGGTCATAAAATGCCATGAACACTACGCCACTAACATTGTAGTAAAAAAGTGTTCTGTCATCGCTCTCGTTCTCCCGTAGGTACGGTACATAGTTCCATACGATACAGTCAATTCCCCAACTGCAAAAGTATGAATTTCAACTAGATGAAATCTTCACGCGTTCCTGAGGAAACGGGTCTTGACAGACTGACAGATGGACTGATGAACGGGTGATCCTGTAAGGGTTCCGTTTTTACCTTTTGAGGCACGGAACCCTAAAAAGCAGAAGTTTAGGTTTATTTTATTGTACTTAACTCATTATTAATTTTGACCACTAGAACACAGTCTCGAAGTTATGAGGACTGATTAGGTTGTTAGTTTGAGTTGAATTTAATCAGCTTCTTTCTGCGTTAAGCCTAACACGCTTTAAGCGCAACTAAAATTAATTGAAAAAGTATTTTTAATGCTTGAAAATATAAATATTGTACCTAATCCATAAGTGCAGTTGCTTAAACATGCTTTAACTCTACATAGCGTTACGGTTTTGTTTTTAATTGCTTATGTTTTTCTCAAAACATTCTTATTTTTCCCAAAAAGTTTGCCTCCCCGGCAGGGGATCGAACCCTGGTCTCCCGCGTGACAGGCGGGGATACTAACCACTATACTACCGAGGATTGTGATAGAAGTGTTGAAATAGGGCTTTGCTTGCTTCGTGTACAGCACAAAATGTCGAATTTCCCTGCATTAGCGACTTTTATTCGAGCATATTTAACTTACATACGCACGGTGGGACCATAACTCATTTTTATAGATAAAATTCTCAATTTAATTTGCTATATTTTGGCCGATATTCAATGTTTTTCTATGATTTCGCGAATGCAGAGCCCCCAGCGGGACCTCGGGACATCGCAAAACGCATAGTAAGCTACTACCCAAACAAGTTTCACTGTTACACGCTAGATTGTGCAGCGGGACGTCATTTACTCAAAATTGTACCTTGTTGCCAGGAAGCACGTATAAAAATTGAACTCTAATCTCTGTATTGTTGGTTTAAAAGTTAAATAAAGATGGCAGGCTGTCTAACTTTAAAGCCTAAATATCATTTGCTCAAAAGTTCAATCACTAATATTCTTTAATAACGATCAGAGACTCAAAACAATAATTGCATAAAATGTTTGGAAAAGTTCAATATCATCTTTACATTCATTTGTTGTTATTCTAATAACATTTTTAAATACCTATTTGAATGGCTATCGTTTAATAAGAAGAGACATTAAAATAATGAGTTTTTCTTTGTCAAAAATAACTTAGTTAACTTCCCTTTTGTTCACGAGAAAGCAGAAGGTCTCCCAGTAAAACCCTGGAACACTGATGACTCACGGGACCACTTTTACTACTGAGGACCTGATGACGTACCTGAAATAGGGGTCCTTATCCCGCTGAAGCATAGATAAAAGAAAGAAGGGCTAAAGTATCGACAACGCATCGTTTATTTGTTTACTTACGTATCGACTTTTTGGAGGTTCTATCAACTGGCTCCGAAGCTTAATACCGGAATCGCTAAATACCCGATTCGCAACTCACCAGATTCGCCATATATCAGATATATTATGCAAAATACCAGAAATGCAAAATACCAAAAGTACAGTCCTAAACAATTGCGTTCTGTTTATAGACTATCCTGTATTGGTAACTATTTCTTATAGATAAAATGAGATCGTTACACAAAAAAGGTCATGAGGTGACCTAATTATAAAGTGCACTCACCACTTTTGCGTTGTTACAACGTTTCTTCTGGAAGTCGGTTGTTCTTTTTTTGTAAAAATGTTTTTATTTTTCACTTTTAAGTTGTACCTACCCCACACAAATTCGTAGGTATATACTTACACGATTAGAGGTACCCCAATAACAACTTTGACAGAAATGAGGGTGTACCGAGGTATAATGAATACATCGGCGTACCCCTTTAGAGGGTACAGGCGTGACGTTATGTTGTGTGATTGCGTAAACAATACATACTTAAGCGATAGCAGCAATAGCCGTTGATTTGCTGGCATTTATTGACGAGTTCCGTTGTTTCTCTCCGAAACTTATCATCAGATCTTGTCGAAATTTCAATGGGACCATTTGGGGACCCTTTCCAACAAAAAAAGAATTTTTCAAATCGGTTGGCAAGCGTCGGGGTTATGGGCGAACAAATATAAAAAAAAAAAAATACAAACGCCCGAATTGAGAACCTCCTCCTTTTTTAGAAGTCAGTTAAAAATAAACTATATACCATTTTCGTAAGTTTTCTACCCTTTTCTAAACCATTTTATATCGTAGTTTTCGTTCTTTTGCAGCTGCGAAAGAACCTCACCGGAGCTCCGGTGAGGTTTGAACTCGAAGCTTCGTGGGCATACTTATATTGGCCAATGTCTTACGTGTCGAGCCATCGTCACCTTGGCCCTACAAACCCCAAAAAGTTGGCTGTTGGCTACTATTTCATCTTATTTTATTTTGTTTTCTTTACAAACGATTTAGCAATAAACTTTAGTTACGAGTACCTACCTACATACAATATTTAACACTACATTTATTTTTAAACATGTTTCTTGTATGGGTGGACTTGTTTATTACTAAATTTTATTTTTATTATTTGTTGCTATAGCGGCAATAGAAATACGTACTCTGTGAAAATTTCAACTATCTACCTATTACCTACGGTTTATGGGATAGGTACCTACAGCCCGCTGAAGCCCTGACAGACAGTCGGACGGACGGACTGACAGCGGAGGCTTAGTTAGTAAAAGACATAGAATTTTCCTATACTTTCCTATGTCTATGGTAATGACCTTTGGGTACGGAAGCCTAAAAAATACGATTTATGAAAGAATAAGATATCTCGCGTAGTTCTGCAACTCGCTCCTAGTAAGGAACATTGTTAATTTTGTAATCCGCCGAATACCTACTAGCGAGGCATCAATGAACTGCCGAGATGAGTAGGTTCCAGGTCTGCAGGTGGGCGGCAAGGTCGACTGCTACCCACCACATCGCAATACACCTCTTACTTTCATACATTCCTTTTGTAACACATTTTTTTTATTAACAGTTTTGCATGTGCTAACCTACCTACTGACGGGGAAAGTCCATTACTATTGTTTTTGTATCTTTTAGTAAAACTAGTGACCAGTGGTGGTCTAGTGGCCCAGTGGTTGGTAACGGCTGCGGCTTACGAGTTGCAGGTCATAGGTTGAACCCAGGGGCTGCAGTCTCGACATTCATAGCGATCGCTTTACGACCGAAATCGGTCGCAAAGTCCCGGATTGACAGGTGTAATGTATGAAGTGACAGGACTTTGCGACCGAATTCGTTCGTAAAGCGATCGCTATGAATATCGAGACTGCAGCCCCAGGCAAGCTCTTATATAGGTAGGTACCTACTTTGTGTAATTTTGTTTCAGCATTAAATTCACTAATGCGCTAAAAACGATGAACGAAAACATCGTGAGGAAACCGGTATAGATATAGTACACCGTACCGTACGTGCTAGCTAGAACCAAAATTTCGAAGACATGTCTGTGGAATCCACCAGCCCTCACTGGGCAGGCTTGGTGGAACTCCCTGTCCAGTTTTTGGGCCTGTATATTACATATATATATACTAACAATCGCGTACTCGCGCGACGATCCCTTTTGGTTTGGACGCGGCGTTTTGGTATTAAAGATATTATATAGGCACAGACTAGAGGTAAATAATCCTCATCATCAATACTTTTGTATTGCAGTTGGGACCTGCACCCGACCATACTACATAAGTACAACTTTTACCCTGTAAACAAGAGGTCCCATCCAACAATGAAATATGTTTTTATGTAGCTATACTTCTTTCTTTTTAGTGCATAGGCCGTAATTAGTTTTTTTTTTCCGTTTCATTACTTTATCTTTGTATTTCTTTTGTTTTATTGAACAGGCTCTAGGCGAAGCATTTCAAGCACCTGCCGCAAGATGGCAGTGTAGTCAATTCACTACTATGGGGTTGCCAGTTCATTTTGTTAGGGCAGTTTTTCAATCCTCGTTGGGGATATATTTTATACAGGATGAATCGAACCCTGCTACTTAGCTGCTTTTAATTATTTCGTTTGGAAACAGGCGAATTTGAAGAAAAAAGGGAAATTGCAAAAGTGTTCCTATAAAAATCATTTCGTAAGCGACGTTACCGTTGGCTTGCTACCTACGGACGGGTTACCAATAACGATCCATATCCATAAAGTATGGAAATGTTGATCTGTGGTGTTCCTATAAAAATTTCGAACGTCAGTCCAACTTTCATGGTGGGTATAGTAGGTATAGATAGAGATGATACCGAAGCGTCACCGACTGAATAATAATTGGTCGTTGATACCGTAGGCATATTCCTCTTTATTCATAAACGTTGCTTAAAGTTAAGCGACTATTTAACTACACATTTTTGACGTTTGAACGTCACTTAAATTGATCAAGATCATCGTTTATAAATAAACCCCATAATTTATGATGTTAAAACGACTTGTTTTTGTTTACAGGAAATATACCCAAATCCGTCGTTCATACACGACAGAAACGAAGTTTTCGATGTTATACCTGGCAAATTAGGTAAGTAAAATAAAACTACGCGTCAAACAAACTAGGTGATGGTATCTTGCTCTCCGGACTCCGGACTATAACCTAACCAAATGAATCTGATCTGTGTGCTAACTGCGATTTTATTTTAACTGAGAAATGAATGATCATCAGTTGTATACGAAGTCCGTCAACATATAATGACGTTAATCCGTATACCAATGTCTTGCATTGAATTTATACTGCTCTGCAAATGATCTATTTAGCGTAGCAATGCCAGACGAAGCTAGCGTAAGTTAAATAACATCAACTTTAATACAATTCTCAACGTCAACTTACTCACTAAGGTGCGTCTATGCTGTCGCGTGGTCGGTTAAAAACAGAATAGTCATGGGCCAGCACCCGAATTGCGTAACACACAATTTGAATCATTTTGAAGGATATTGCTAATCCATTGCTTCATAAGTTCGACAAATGTATCTGCTTAACAACGTGTTGAACTGTCAAAATGAAAGCCATTACTACTAGTGTTAATGTGTTGTTACGCAATAACAACCCCAAAAATACTAATTAGGGACCCCATAGCTACACAGAAAACGACATACGTGACCCTTAATGGAATAAGCTTACGGACAAGTTTTTTTTTTTTTCTTTATTAATAAGAACTAAAGTTCTTAGTAATTGATTACAATCTAGCCTAACAGACTAATAAGCAATTTAACTCTAACTTAATATTTTACTGACAAGTGATGAGATTAAATACCTAGGTACACTTATAACATCTACATTAAGCAGACAATGCACTATTAAAAAACGTTGCAAACAGGCCATAAGAAACGCCAAATCGTTACTACCATTCATAAAACACTCAAATATGGACTGGAAATTAGCCAGACTCATGTATCGAATGGTGATCGTCCCGTGCATGATACATGGTTTGAAAGTATCGGCACGTACCAAAGCTAACAGGTCAAGACTCAGAAAATATGAGCGAGTTATCACGAGAGATTTGATAAACCACTCCAGGAATAAACCGAGACAAAAGAAAATGCATGAAATCTTAGACGAAAAAGCAGTAACCAAACGCATCAAGAATCACAGGATGCGCACATGTCTACAGGCGCCGCGCACCACATCTGCTGCATGCATCAATGGAGTACAAGGCCAAAACCAAGAAGGTCGGTCGACCTATCTACACGTGGAACGACAACCTAAAACAGGATATGAAGTACTTCGACAAGGGAATCGATTTCTGGATACGGCTGAAGACAAAAACAAGATCAAGATTGCTGCTAGTGAAAGATACAAAAAACCGGAAACGGATAATAGCGAGAACTCCGACGACGACATCGAAAACAGAAACATCTAACACAACATAACACAGCAGAGCAAGGACATACAAAAGAACCGAGAAAGCAGTAGAACCTCGCCAAAAGATTCACGGGTGAAGCTCGACCTGAAGCACCTGGCCGCGTAGTCTTTAAAAGATGCCCATCCATAGACAAATATCACCCATCTCTCCACTAATCCAAGGCTTAGTCTAGGATGCATATCCGGTAGGCTCTTAAATCCTACCCTTTCCTACGGGCACGTCTTCTTTACAAAATCCGCGCCCCCCGGTCTACTTCTAGATATGCAATGGTCACTGTAGCACCATGAACATGAGGCTACAGGAGCTAGTGCGAATCTGGGGGTTCATTCGATTAATCGAGTCTGGTCAACCCACGCTGGGATCGGTGCAATTCATTCATTCATTGATCAACTTGCATCAACCCACTGGCATCAACTTGTTTAGGAGATAGATTAGTGATTTCAGTAACTTGAAACCGTGTGCCCGAGAGGGATTCCCAAAAAATTATGAAATTCCATACAATCTTTAATTCCCAATTTAACCCCTTTAGAGGATACCCTTAAAAATAAATCTACCTTTGTGGTATATTATTAAAAAAATATTTTACAGTCATGTTTGATGGGAAGTAGAAAGCTAAGCTGGCAATACTACAACACAATCAAGGGAAACGCAACCCCTGGTTGGCAACCCCAAGAATAATTTTGACATCCTACAACAACCGTCCTAACTCATACACCTTTCTCTTTTTAAGATTGTGCATTTTATTAACCTGTGTCTGTAATATGATGTTGAGATAAATAAATAAATCAATATATTATTATAAGATTTCGTCGCACGACATTGGCACCACGTCTGCGAGCCTTCTTTCGTGTGACGAACTTTAAGTGCTCATACACGAGCGGCACACGTCAACGGCAGCGCCAACTGCAGCCGTCAACAACGTGCCAGTGGTGTATATGAGTACGGTGCTCAAATAAAATTCGTGTCGCCGAAAAGAAAGTGCGTAGAGCGCACAACTTCTGTCACGAACTACCTTAAAAGTCGTCAGCTCACACGTACACATCTTTGGTCATTCGCTTCACTAAGCCCTCACACACGTGCGATTTTTTTTTGCGCATTTGTTTTCAACTCTCGGTGTTGAGCCGAGCCTTGAGAATCAAACAAAGTCCATCCGAGCGCGTTAAAAAAAATACATTGCTGGATTTTCAACTCTCAGCGCTAAGCAGTGCGTTGAAAAAAAAGTGCGCGACGAAACAATCGCCGCGTAAAAATATCGCCTGTGGGTACCACGGCTAAGTGAAGCTCACAGATTGTGTGAAGCTATAGCAATTCTGTATGGTAATTATTAATCCCCGCGTAATTTTGCCACCTACATTAAATCACGCACGGTTGTCAAGCGAGGTATTTTGATAGGTCAAACCACTTTTCGTTTATTCGCGCGGTGTTGTTCATTGTGTCATAGAAAGTACCTACGATAGTAGTAAATGTCGTGATTAGATAAGAAATTGACGTGGTTTCGAAGTAAGGAATCAGTAAGTAGTCATAGTGAATTAGGGCCCTGAGTGCCAAACCATCATGTCACACTGTCGTACACGGTTTTTTTTCGACCAACCTTGTTCTATATCTAATTTTACTATAAGTCAAAACGTTTTTCTAAAAACCCATCGACATTGCACCACTATGCCACTAGGTGGAATATTAACTAACTCCTAAGCGTCATGGTCTTTAAAGGATTCCACAGGGCTTGAACTTTCCTCTTCTGTGCTCGGCCCTGCTAGCTTCTGCTCCAGTCTTCTTGTGTTATTTCTGACTCCCACTTCTTGGGTAGTTTCTTCTCTTTACGAGTGCCTTCCTTTATATCATGTGTATTGCACCTTGCTTCTGCTCAATCCCCTCCTCCACCATAACTATATCTCGGGCTAATACTTCATCTTTATTTTTCAAAAAAAGCAATAAGTATTTCTTGCCTCCCTTTGATTTCACCTCCGTCCACAAATATCTGCGTGAACAATATCCTCAAATACCATTTCGTTGTCTTTTTTATCAATTGGCTATCAGATAGCAAGTTAGTTGCCAAGTTTGGCACGTATAACCCTTCTGTATATGGAATCTAGTACTCAGTATCTCCAAAAACTGTAGTTATTTGCACCCACAGCCTTTGACGAGAACTTTTTTTTAATTTTTATTTTTAATTTATCAGCGATAGCAATCTCTTCAACATTTGTTTTTTTTGTGGCATTGAACAACCAGTGTTTCTTGGATGTTTGATGGCAACTGGCACCGCGATCAACGTAAATACAATACAGTGACCGGTACTAATGTTGAGCGCTTGATGAAAGAGTCTGGACTTTTTTACCATAGGTTTACAACGCGAAAATCGATTCCCACTCTTAAACTGAGCGCTCAAGATTCGTGCCAGTCACTTGTACACACGGTGATACATCAAGCTATACATTTCCAGTTTTAGCTGACCTCGCATTGTCTAGGTTTTTCGTATAATCAGAAGTCGCTTATACTCGTTATGTATAGCTTGATGTGTAGCCGTGCGTACCAGATAGATTAACCATAGTTTCCACCAAGGAATACAGGACTGAATTAGATTCCTTCTTTTTTTGTACATTTTCGCATCGCATTCGGCATCTATTCATAAAATGTCCCATCTGTTTACATTTATAACATTTGACATTTGGTTTGAAATTTAATGTTGATCTCTGGTTGTTTGACTGTTTCATTTTTATGTTCTAGCCTTTCGTCGCGAACGCGTTTTTTGTGGATCCAGACGCAATGTCTTTTCCGTCTTCTATATCATGCAACTTGGATTTAAGGGGAAAGGAAAAAATCAGCAATAAAACTCCTTAAGTTAGAATTGGCCTCAGATGTCATGATTTCATGAAATAGTCATTCAATGAGGAAATATATTATGAACTAAGAGAGATGTATTGATGATTTTTGTGATTATAATTCTCTAAATAACTATTTGTTACGACCGCAAACATACAACCTATTGACCTGCAAATTGCAAAAAATGTAAGAAAAATTAAATTTCGCGGGCTACCGGCGTCGGCCGTTAATTATTTACTTACAGTGTTCAACAGCCATGATCATGGGTTCAAAATTCTCAGGCAATCGCCCAGCAATAAGGACCCAATCCACTCCGGCCTAGGACTGACCACCAGCGAATCAATAATGATTGCGACTTTAAACGAATGTCCAAACGTTGTAATACCTAGTTGAAGTATGTTCGGGGTGTTATATTCAATTAAAACTCGATATTTTTTAAATGTTATGCTCAAAACACTTGTTATAAAAATATGATACTTGGCATTTTCAATCTCAAATACGAGGATGACACTGAAAGTTCTTAAAAAATCAAAAACTGAACAAACTATCAAGTTATTAGTTTTATTATATCTTTTCAAAATAGTGTCCATTTACATCAATACATCGCTGCATCCGATGGAGCCACTGAGAAAAGCACTTTGCCCACTCGTCCTTAGGGGTCTCTTCGACGGCATTTTGAAACGCAGCCACTGCTTCCTCGGCGTCTATAAAACGTTTTCCTCTTATTTTAAGTTTTTCTTTTATTTTCGGAAATAAATAAAAATCGCTATTTTTTAGTAATTGTTAGTGTACCACTCTGCAGTAACTGTTCTTCGATCCTCTAAAACAATTGTTGCGTAATGACTTGTCCTTCCGAAGAACGAGGCCACCATCTTTTTTCCCACGCTTCGACATCTCTTCACTTTAGTTGGCAACTCCTCGGAAGGAAACATCTAGACAGCAGACTGTCTCTTAGTTTCAGGATCTTAACAATAAATCCAGCTTTCGTCACCCGTAAGTATGACGAACACAGCATTTGAGTCACCTCCGTTAAATCTTTGAACCGTTTCACGACACCAATCAACACGACGGAGCTTTTGGGCCTCTGTCAAATTATGAGATATCCACCGGGCACAAAGCTTCCTGACCGCTAAATGTTCATGGAGGATTTTGTGCACTTGACTCATACCGATGCCTAAGCTTGTCCGAATCTGTTGATAAGTCACTCTTTTGTCAGTCTCTATCATACGCCGCACAACACTGATGTTATCTTCAGTCGTCGCCGTAGAAGGCCGTCCCTCACGCAGATCATCGGTGAGATTAGTGCGACCACGTTTAAACACATTAAACCAGTTGTAAACAGTAGCACGAGATGGGCTTCATCGTGAAAGGTCAATCGAAGTCTATCATAGCTTTCTTGTTGACTTAAATGACATCGAAAGTCATAAAAAATCATTGTACGAAAATTTTCTCGCGTTAAATTCTTGCTGACGTGACGCAGACAATTTTCAGTTTGCCGCCAAATCGTAAACAAATGACAAATGAATAAAATACATAGTCAATAATATTGACAGAGTTCCATTTTCAAAATTTGAACTTATTTTTTTACTATATCGTTGTACAAGTACAAGTGGCTAGTTCTAAAAACTTTCAGTGTCGCCCTCGTAGCAGCCAGAGGGTTAATTGCATACTTCGTTGTAATAGTAAAAAATGTTCAAGATGTTATTTTTCAAAAGAAATCCGTACTTTTTTTCTGGCTTACTACAGTAGGTACTTAATTTTTGGGTACGCAATGAATTATGTCCTTTATTTTTTTAAACATGAACAAAGATACATTAAGTAACAATCTAACTTTGTTACATACAATCAACAATATTTTGTTGTGTACCTACGATTTATTTTTCTACAACAGGGATAAAAAACTGCCACTTGCTCTTTTTCTAAACAGCGACTTCTTATACACATTCCAATAAATTAATATTCCTCTTTGCGCAGCTGTTGACTACAAAAATACCATAAATATGCATTTACTTGCTAAAGATGTTTAAAAGACGAAAATTGTGGGAGAAAGTTCTCAAAACAAATTGGAAACCCGATATTTCGTCGAGAGTATGTGATATCTTTTTTAAACCTGAAGACTATAAGTCAGAAATTCGTTTATAGGTGATGCTTCTAAGACAACTACTCGTGTACGTTTTTATTAAGTACCTACGTGTGTGTGTATTTGTGTTTATATTGTCATATTAGATCAGTGCTAGAATTATCATCTTTGTAGTTTTCAGTCTGGAAAATCATCCGTGAGTTATTTTTCAACTCCGAACAGGTTATTTCTCTCGTACGCCTCCAGTCTTCAAAAATAATTAACTACAAGTTAACAAACATGATAACCGATAAAACATTTTTAATTTACTGTCTTTTCCACTAACATAGGTACTCATACATATTTATCTAGTTTTCGTTTAAAAAATGAAAGCGTCAGAGGTGGCAGCACTGTTCAATGTCTACAAACCGCCATTGTTTTGTTTTGTTTACTTTTGTCTCTTATCTGTTTACACTAGGTAAGTACTAAATTAAAAGACTAACTAACTATATAAAGAAAAACAAAAGGATATTTAGGCGTCGAAGTACTCGTCCGCATCGCTGTCATCCGGAAACGTGCCCAGATGACAGGCAGCATTGCCATGGAAAATGGCAATGCTAATTCTTTGACCATCTTTGATCAGTCGGCGAGAAATTTCTTTAAAAAGGAGACGCACTCGGGCCCCATGACCCGAGCGTTTCGACCCCAAACGGCTCAAAGCTGTAGTTACCCATAAGGTTACAGTATTTGCACCGCTTGAGGGTCTCAGCAGCCGCAGCAGCGGCGCCAGCACAGTCCGCCGTGCTAGGAACATGAGATGAATCTTTTGTATCAATCTCAAATTATTTCCCACATTTCTGGCAAAATATGATCTTTTTTAGTCGGGCAACGGTAGAATTCCTTAAAAATTAAGTTGGCAACACTGATCTGTATGTCGAATACAGAAAGTCAACAAATTAAATGAACAGACAACAAACAAGGCAACTAGAGCCGAGAGCGCGCGCGGGCTCGAACAGTTGTCAGCTCATCAGCTGAACACTTCAAACCCTGAACAACTGATTTGGTCACGAAAATGTCGCAAGAAAATGACAATGAAACCAAAACACTGTCGGTTAAAATGTCCAAGCTAAACGTTAATTGTCCGGAGTTTGTGCCGGGTGCAGCGATGTTTCCAGCCAGTGTTGAAGGACCGTCGACATCCAACCTGTACCGTCCCACCTATTTTGACAGTGAAAGTGTTGAAAGACCGTCGACGTCCAGCCTGTACCGTCCCCCCTATTTTGACAGTGGCAGTATTGAAGGACCGTCGACGTCCAGCCCGTACCGTCCCCCCTATTTTGACAGTGGAAGTATTGAAGGACCGTCGACGTCCAGCCTGTACCGTCCCCCCTATTTTGACAGTGGAAGTATTGAAGAACCGTCGACGTCCAGCCTGTACCGTCCCCCCTATTTTGACAGTGGAAGTGTTGAAGGACCGTCGACGTCCAGCCTGTACCGTCCCCCCTATTTTGACAGTGGAAGTATTGAAGGACCGTCGACGTCCAGCCTGTACCGTCCACCCTATTTTGACAGTGGAAGTGTTGCAGGACCGTCGACGTCCAGCCTGTACCGTCCCCCCTATTTTGACAGTGGAAGTGTTGAAGGACCGTCGACGTCGAACCTGTACCATTCCGACTATTTTGACAGTGGATCATCACCATCATGTAGCCGGTATGACTATGAGCATGCATCAGTCTCTCTGGGGATGCCGCCGCGGATGCAAATATCCTCAACAGTGTCATCGCCAGGAGAATCCACTCCTAAACCTGGACCATCATTTAGAACAACAAAAGCAACCCTAAAAAAAAGGAGAAAAGAAGATATTGAAGGCAAAACAAATATTAAAAAAAAATACAAAGAAAAAAAAAGCTTAAAAGAACACATGAATATAGTCCTTATAGGACATGTGGATGCTGGGAAATCAACTATTGGGGGGCAAATTATGTCATTAACAGGAATGGTTGACCGCCGCACTCTGGAAAAATATCAGGAGGAGGCACGAGAAAAATCTAGGGAGTCCTGGTATTTGGCGTGGGCACTCGATACTAATGAGGAAGAGCGTGACAAGGGTAAAACTGTGGAAGTTGGTAGAGCATATTTTGAGACCGAAAAAAAACACATCACTGTTCTTGATGCTCCTGGCCATAAGAGCTTTGTGCCTAACATGATTGGTGGAGCAGCACAAGCTGATCTAGCCATCCTTGTCATCTCTGCCCGTAAGGGAGAATTTGAAACCGGCTTTGAAAAAGGGGGGCAAACACGTGAACATGCAATGTTGGTGAAATCTGCAGGACTCAAACACATTGTGGCACTTGTCACAAAGATGGATGACCCCACTGTTAACTGGGATGAAAGTAGATTCATATACTGTAGGGAGAACCTAATACCATTTTTGAAGCAACTGGGTTTTAAACCCGAAAAAGACGTAACTTTTATACCTGTGTCTGGCTTAACTGGACAAGGGTTGCTAGAAAAGGTGTCCGAGGACATCTGTCCGTGGTACCATGGGCCATCTTTTATTCAACTAATAGATGAAATGCCATCTTTTAAGAGAAACACAGATGGTCCCTTTGTTCTTCCCATTGCGGATAAATTTAAAGACATGGGAACTGTCCTGATGGGAAAGGTGGAAGCAGGCAGTACTTATAAGGGCAGTACGCTACTTCTTATGCCGAACAAAGCACAAGTTATTGTAGATCAGCTATGGTCTGACCACATTGAAGTGTCATCAGTTGGCTCCGGAGAAAATGTAAAGATAAAAGTCAAAGGCATTGAAGAAGAAGAGGTGTCTGTTGGCTTTGTTCTTTGTAATGTTAATAAACCTGTAACTGCGGGAAAATTATTTGATGCACAAGTTATAGTCCTGGAGACTAAAACAATCATATGTGCTGGTTACTCAGCAGTAATGCATGTCCATTGTGCCTCTGAACACGTGACTGTGAAGGCACTTCTCTGCCTTATGGACAAAAAAACTGGAGAAAAGGGCACTATTCGGCCACGGTTTGTTAAACAAGGCCACATGGTCATAATGAGGATAGAATGTGCAGGTACCATTTGTATGGAACCATCAAAAATATTTGACCAACTTGGCAGAATCGCATTAAGAGATGAGAGAGAGAATAAAACCATAGCAATTGGAAAAATTCTCAAAGTGATCAAGTAATCTGCACAATACTGCTTAATTAATATATAAGGAAAAGACACTTTTTTTAATTAGACTACAGACTATATTACAGGGATAAATAAAATTACAATAAGTAATTTGTGATAATCTAGTTTAACAAATTGACTGATTAACTATTTTGAAATTATCTAAAAGATAGTGGTTATTGGAATTTTGTGATCTGTGATATTGTGTACAATTAGTGTAACATTTAAAAGCAAATCAAAAGCTTTAAGATTTGGTGCTTGTGATTAACGTGTTACAACTGCTCCTTGGTACCTAAAATGTAAGTATTAGTCTTAGTAAAGTATTAGTATTACTCTTAGTAAGTATTAGTTTTAGTCAATTTTGGTAAAATTAGTATTAAGTAATAGGCTATTTAAAGTTTTAAACTGAATAAAAAGTAAAACATGAATTGAGTTTTCCAATATTTGAATAATATAGGTACTTATGCATACTAAAGTACCTTTTATAATTTGTGTTTACAATTTTGTCTTGATCATCTCAAATAAGAAAATTATGTACTTATCCATGCTTCAACAATAGATTGTAGGTAGGTATTTATTTATGACTAAAATGTAGATAATGTCAGGTCCGGTGAACTTTGTTTTTGTGGTACAGGGCGTAATTGAAAAAACTCAAAACCTGAGACCTATTATATTAAATAAATATACCTATACACCCTGTTCTGGACGACATACATAAACTTCGACCAGATGTTCAGACCATGGAAATAAGGACATTAATGAATTCTTATTTTATGTTAATTTTCAAACAAACTAAATAACTTGACGTAAATCAAGGTTCCTCTTGTACATGAAAATTAAATGCAAATAGCATTTGATAGCTTTATCATTTTAATTGCACTAACCGGCAACATAGGCCAAATTATGACCCTTTCTTACTGCATAGCTCAATTAAATTTCATTAAATGAAATTACTGATATCTTTGTAACAAAGGCTTTTTATGTACTACTTCCTTTCATAGATTTGATTTGTAAAAGCTATAGAAGGGTTTGCCAAAGTATATGGATAACGTGAAGAACATGATGTATAGTTACCTTTGTTACTCACAATTAGTTAACAAATGTAAATACTTATTGTCAATTAGTTGAAAATTGGTCCAGAACTCTAAATACATTGTTACAACTGATTATTTACACATACACTTTCAGTTTTTACAAATAACTATATGATTGTCCTTAGGTTTGACCTAAACAAACTTGTGTCTTGTTTTGAGATATTTCAGATTGGGTAGGTCATGGCATATAATATGCTTGTATGTTTTATTTGGTCTTTTCCATACTTCAATTCTTCATGGCTGAACAGATTTCGATGAATTTTGCCTACTGGTAGACAATGACCTGTGTCAGGACATAGGATACCTTTTATTCCGATAGGAGCTTCCCGTGGGATTATTTCTGACCTACATGAGAGCGCAGCCGCTGGCAAAAGTTAGTTAAGTACTTATAATTTCTTATTACTTTTATTATGGATGGACTTTTTCCCAGAATCTCGAATCTAACCAATAATAGAGTCAGAGAGTCATGCCTAGGCCGACTTATTAAGAAAGGACAAGACGACTTAGCTTTATATTTCGGCACTGTTGGCGCTACTTGCAAGATGCGATTTGTATTATCCTAGGAACTGACAGCTCAAGGCAAAATGCTTGTGAAAAACTCGGGTAAACTAACTAGGAACTATAGAGAGCTACAAGAGCTCCCTGGGGTAACGGGAGGAATCAAACGAATAGATCACTCCTTTAAGATTATATTGTAAGAACGTCTTTACATATTTCTGACTAAATTATCACTCACGGTTCTAAACCAAAAATCCTAATTATAATATCTGACACTAGCTTGCACGTTCGAATGTCAACCGCGCTAAAATATAGCCGGCCTGCAACATATGAGGTCGTCTTCGGCAGACAAGCCTCTACATGAGCTACTCCCATCCTTGAATGAAAGGATTGGTATACTCTCGCTTCTAAACAAGACTTTTAGTCACAACATTCGAACATTCAGGCCCTTCCTGCCTATCCTATACTGTATTGCTGTGAACGCGCGGTAAAGGCCCTACCTACGTCTGTGTGCATAAAGTGATGTATCAACACAGAACGCTCACCTCATAATTCGCTCACTGGCTGGAGTCGAACGAAACAAAAAACATACCGTCGCTTTTGCACATTTGACTGTTCCTAAATTACCCTAGGCTGATAAAATTTTCGTTTTTCCTAATTATGTGGAAATGTCAGGAAAATGGGTAAGGTCCCCCTTTCGGGGGACAACAGCACACCTCCTCTGTGCTGTTCTGTAGGGCTCGGCTCCAGACTGGACACCCTTCCACCTATTGTAAGGAATTCCCAAGAAGCGTTTGCCTTGCCCCGACTTAGAAAGCCGGGAAGCAAGGAGGGACATAAGAAAACAATTGCAATATAAAATATGGTTGGGAATCCATAGAAAAGATGATTAAGGAAAGGAGATCTACTTTTCTTTTGATTATGAAAGTTATAAGAGATGAGAGGAATACAAAAGGGGTAATTGACACGTAACGCTTGCGTTGGAGAATACATTGTTTTGAGCTACGTTACTGAATGTTCATGCAATAATCGAGTAACCCACCCTAGAGACGTAGGGCCGCTTTACAACAGCTGTTACGTCGTGCGCGTTCCACCAGTCCTAACGGGCATAGGCCTAGAGAGGACCTGCTGCGGTTCCAGCGGCACACGCTCCCTACACTCAAGCATGTCTTACTCAATCCTAAGGTAAAGGACTGCGAAGTGCCTCTACCATTGAGCGAGACAAGTTTCCAAAAGTGCTGGCCGCGTACAGTAGTAATAACGCCTTATAAGGGCCTACTCACCGTTTACTAAGACAATACAAAACTAGCACAAGCGTACCGCATCGTCTGTCGGTTGCAGAATTCCTTACGATTGCCTTGCTTGCTATACGCCGAAGTGGTTATTTTAAATCGTCACTTCGCACTCCCTTAATCTACCCAATTCAGAGGATATTTCCAGTGTAATCAGCAGCCGTGCGTCCATTCTTGTCTACCTATTTATGTAGCAACGGAGCCTTTCTATCTGGGTATCCAAATTATGTGTCTCGCTAAATATTATATTTTTTTATCAGTAAAAGGTCTCGGGGGCCGGGTGTGATTTAACGAGTCACAATCGCTAGCGTTCCTTAGAACGGCTATTCCATCCAGTTAACGTTACTTGGTGAGGCCTAACCCCGCTCGCTGGAAGTGTGCGTATATCAAGAGCAATGCAAAGTATCCTGCAGTTAGTCTGTCCATAGGGAAAAGGTAGCCATCACTACCGTTTGGTTGGTTTGTGTTCGTAAACAACAGTCTACAAGGAAGCACTATAATTGAAATCGGCCCTAACGAGTTGCGAGTTCGGTTCAGCCTTCCATAATTTATGCGGTGTGACTGCCCTAAGCGTCATGTCTTTGTTGTGGTTGTCTATAGTCTATTGGTAGAACATTTGTCTACAGTATGTTGTCAAGCGTCACACCTTATAGCGGGCTTTCCCCGAGTCCCTACGACCAAACGCATGTGTAGGTTACCTCGATAACGTCAGAGACAGGAACAAGGAGGGATATGATAGTCAACACTCACCCACGATCGTTCACAAACACACTCACTGCGATTCACGCGCCTTGCACGCTACTTACATTAATAGTATGCTAATATAACCTAGTCTAAAACAACACTTATTATTTAACGTATTAAATAACACTCCTGCACTCTCGTCTCTCAACAGACACAGGTTCAATGCTACTGCCCTAAGTTCTAACTCTGCTAGCCTAGTCTACGCCATCCGCTCACCCTCGTGGTCTTAAACCAACCGTCTCACACACTACTTTTAACACTAGATTAGTATAGTCTGGGTTTCAACCCAACTATATTTTATTTAATAACTAATACTCGCTACTTCGCGACAGCCCACTCGGACATAGCCTCCTGGCATTCCCTAAATCTCCTAACTTAACTAGCGTGGACTAGGAAGTCCGTGTCCTAAAACGGTTCGACACCAACTGCCGTCGACTTATTACCTCAGTCCCTCCACAATTCCTCAAAAAATACCACGTTTAGTTCAGCCTCCGTCCATCCCTTTTTTTTGTACGATTTCTCAATCGTCTCGAGGGTGCGTTCAGGTAGGCCGTGCCCACGGACCCTTCTCATGCTAGCCAGATGTCTGGCTTTGTTTGCTTGTTTTTTATTAGGGTAACATGTCAACCTGTCAGACCATAAAATTGAGATTTAATGCGTTTCTAAGAGGGCCGATATCGTGGGACAATGTTAAAATAAGGATTTAGAATAATATATTTTGTTATTAAATAGGAGTAAATGACAGACAGTCACACACACAGGCTACGTAATTACGTATGAACTTGGTTGGTTCATACCATTGCTAAAATTGAAATCATTACATCAAGTACCGATAACTGGTAGTCTTGTATTGGATTATTGAACGCATAGGTCTGGGTTCCGTTCTCGAGTTGGGACTTTTATTTTTCTTTTCCAACAATAATCTTTATCGGTTATTTTGTTATTCGTTTTTTATAGATTAATAAACAAGAATCATAATGTAATAATAATTTTATTTTCATTATTATATTGCTATTGTAATACGGGGTTAAAATAAAAATGTTTTGTAAGTGATTTCAAAATGTTTATTCGTTATAATTTTATACACTAAAAAAAAACTTCTAGTCAAAACATTTTATTTTCTCATAAAGAACAATTTATTGAAGTAAAGTAGATAATCAGTGAACTACGACCCTTAGACTTAAAATGTTGTATCTTAGTAATATAATAATATTGTGCTTTAACTACTAATGTGTGTTGGTACTCTAAGAAATCACAACTAGCAAATCTACCCACGTAAATAAAAAAAGTGTGAACTCCTTATCACAATACAATTAAATTACTCAGTAGTACTACTTTTCGTTCGTTTTAGTTTGAATTGCCTATCTCAAACGTCAAAGTTAACAAATCGTATTTATTAGGACTTATTGCGGTTATAGCTTAAGGTGGATGCTCCAAGGTAGCCCGCGAAATTCAAATTTTCTTACGTTTTTTGCAATTTGCTGGTCAGTACATTGTACGTTGATTAAAATATGATTCGCGACCGTAACAAATATGTATTTACAGAATTATAATCATTAGAATCAGTAATACAACTTGTTAAGTTAGCATAATCCTAAAATGTCAAGATTTCATGAAATAGTCATTCAGTAAGATTACTTGATCTTAGAGAGTTGCGTTGATGACTTTGGCAACACGGCCAAAATGATACGGCGAACATGATACGGAACTATATTCAATAGCGTGATTATTCGAGTAGGTAATTATAAAAACATTTTTTAAAATTATCACCGCGCGCGAGATTCGAACTCACGGCTTGCTACGCATGAACGTGCTTACCGACGTATGATAACCGCTAGGCTATCATGCCATATAACCTAATGGTTGAATTTATGTATTACAATCAGTTGCAAACGAATGTGAGAGCGTGTGTCTATAGTATAGAAATTACTCATTAGAAGAAGGTCGTAAGTTAAACAGAAGTGTCAATCTATTGCTTCGTGACACTGTCACTCCACTTTTGACCCTTACTGTACCTCTTCTAACTCGCGTTATTAAAATTCTAGAGTACGTTCATGCTATCTCAGCCTATTAACACCCGAATAATGACGACGACGATATGTTCACTCCCTAAGACTCCTTGAAGCTGCGAGGTGTGGCACCTCACTCGCTCCCAGCCGCGTCCGGTATTTTGTCCCAGCATATGCAAAAATACAAATGATAACATGTTATTATACCGTATCATAACAATCAAACTAAAATAATGTACTAAAAGTGATGTTTACATCTAACTGACGTTGACATGACAATGAATGACAACAAAAGATAACAAAAGTTTACATCATAATATGAAAAGGTTTTATCAAAAAGTTTTTTATCTCTGAACTTACATTTTATAAACTTGTATTTTAAAATTAATAGTTTTTATAAGATGTTTTTATAAAGTTATTATTCATTGGAAAACTTTTTGGAACGAAGCTCTTAGTTTTAGCTGTTCTACCAAATGAGATTTTTTCCTTCACCCGTGCTTTTCTTATGTTGTTTAAAGCACATTGTGAATGAACATTATTAATTATTAACATTATTAACACCAATAATGATTGTAATCTATCTACAATAAACGAATTGAATTGACTTGAAATTGAATTATTAGTCTTAGGGTTATCTATGCGATGTATGATAAAATCACTACGATTAAAGTCTGCAGCCTCATCCGTAGGAAAATTAAATAAGTCATTCAATTGCACAGAATTGTTCATCACCTCTGTGTATTCGTCTCTGACTACACACAACTCTACATCACCTTTGACTATGTCAATTTGATAATCCACCTTAATGTCGTCATATGACACTACGACGCTCTGAGCATTCTCCCTTATTTCCGTGGACAACTCGACATGACCAAACTCCTTTGTCTCGGAATCAATAATCAAAAAATTATCCTCAACAACTTGATCACCAACGATGTTATTTTTAATGGTTTCCACATCGTGATCTTAGTGCCCATCCTGATGCTCTGAAACATTAACACTATATACGTTAATAAATGTATTGGAGTGACCCGATTCGTCAATATCTTCCTCGTGTTCACTCTCGAACACTTCCATCGGCTCCTTCTCATCCTCTGCAGGGCTGCACTCCTGGCTGCTGCGCTCGTCATCATCCTCTCCATCAGCATCTACTTCCACGCTGCTTTCTAGGCAGCTTTGCACATCTTGTAGTGGGTCATCTTGTCTTCCACTAAATGATAAAGAAGCATCATCATCTACATTTAAAACATCTTCCTGTCCGTTTTCTTCAGACAGATCTTGTGCAATCTCCTCTTGTTGCACCTTATAAAGTACTTTGTGACATCGGCATGGGAGCTCTGCTCGTAACACATCACACAACTCATTAAAACTCATACCATCATGGTACATAAATTTAAAAATACACAGGGCAGCACCCTCTAGATATACGCCCAATATCAGCGCCCAATCGCTCTCAAGCCATGTATTGTAGTTGGCAACTACTTTGAACGCCTCAATAAACTCCTCCAGGCATACGTTGTTGCCCGTATAAAATTCAGCCACCTCAGTCTCTTTAGTAAAAAAACATTAAACCACTTATCTGCATATAATCTCCAGGTGGCTATTCTGCGCCTGTTCTATCCTCTGTATGTGAGCGATCTCGCTTCTTCAAAATATATTTTTCACGCTACGCGCAACTTTGGCGCAAAATCGTCGCAAATGCGGCGACAATTCAGCGCTTAGATAAAAACGTGACACTAACAATTACTGTCATTATTGTCAGTTGTCATTGTTGTCAATTCCTGTGAATGCCATTTCAAGTCAATCCATTTTTTCGGTGCGTTTCAGGTACAACTAGTAACACTAAAAAACGTTGTTATGTAAAAGTAACAAAAAGTACCACCTAAGTTATCATGTTTTCTGCTGTTCTAAGACTAAGTACAAAAAAGCAGTGCAGTTCAACTTCTGCCCTGCTATAAGAGCTGGTGGTAACTCCCCTGTCTAAAATCAACATCAACACAGTTAAGCTAAAAGTTACGTTTTATTCGATGAGCGCCTAATAGATAGTTAATGCCTTTCGTACTATTCAGGGTATGTTCCTGTGCCCAGCCTTCGCAAAGAGAGACGTTAAACTTACGTAATTATCTCCCATTAAAACAAAGCAACCGAAATTAGATTATTATTATCTGCTCTCAAAGCGGTGGAGGAAAACATCGTGAGGAAACCGGCATGTCCTAGAACCAAACATTCTAAGACATGTGACATCTACCAACCCGCACTGGGCCTGCCCGGTGGATTACAGGCCGGTGTCCCAGCAGTGGGTGTTCCCACTGTAATTAGCCTTTAATATTTTAAAGGCTGATTGAATAATATTATGAACGTTGCAAATTTAATAATATTATGAATGTGATAGACTAAAATCAGTAAGGGCTGATTGTTCCATCGCCAGATAACTTTTACCTTTAACGCTTGACAGTTTTTGTATGAAATAATTGTGAAAATTATGTTCGAATAAAGTTATCACATGATTGAAAAATCACCCCTAAGTAGTCTACCTAGCTAAAATATTAATTCCCAAAAGCGTCCCATCAATTCGAAAAATTGAATCCCCAAAAACATTGAAGTCCATAAACAAAAACAAAACTAGGATTCTAGGTATCGTAGTACCTCGATGTCTATATTTAGATGGCTCGGGCCCGCAATAAACCAATATCGAGTCCCCCCGCACCCCGGGTGTGAGTGCAACGCCGACATATCTCTCTCATCGTAGTCAACCAATATCTCTCTCAATGCCCTCCCACTGATTTATTACATCACTACCTAGTCAAGTCAAGTCCCCCCGCCGCGTCTGTCTATCTGTCTGAACGCGATGCTACTGAACGGATTTTCATACGGTTTTCACGATATGATTCATGAGGAAGGGTTAGGTGTATAATTAATTCAGGTTTTGTGTAAATTGGCTGAAATATGACGATGATTGGTGAAGATGTAGGAAAAATCATGCCGTCTAGGAGCTTCACTGACGTGCGCCGCGTAAACAAATAAAGTTACTTATATGAATACATCCACGCGATTGAAGCCGCGTGAAAAACCTAGTTACATAATACTGTGAAGCCGACAACGTTACGGAGCAAGTAGCAACCCCTTTTAACAAACAACATTAATTTGTTGATGAATAACCAATTTTTTAAAACTTGTAAAATTATGACGTCTGGTTTCTTAACAAATAACGGCAAGCAAAATAACACATAGAGAAACCCTTTGAAATGAAAAATGATCGAAATAATCGTAGATTTGCATGGAGATGACGGTAAACCCCCAAGCAGCCCGCGATATAAGTATCGCAGTGAGGTATCCTTCGACATGTGCGTGCGTGTCTATTAGCATGCATTTGTTTTACATGGAATGGAGGTGACATCAAGGTAGCGATCTAAACCGCGACCGCGAGCTTCGACATGTAATTACCCTAAGGCTTAGCGATTACGAGGTGAATTACTTATACCGAAGGCTCGTACGTTATTTAAGATAGATTGGGAGCCAATACGTTATTCTGAAGAATGAGGGGTTGTTATTGATTTCCCATTACGAGTATGAAAACACATGTTATTCTTAAACCGTAAATAAACGTAGATAACCAATGTAGGAAATAACGTAACAAACGAATGACGCTGGTGGTAGGCTGGTGATAATCAGTTCAAACAGACTAAAAAAAAAATACTATACAAATGTGCGTCGGAGTAAAACGAGCGAGAGAGACCTATACGAATAAAAGAGAAAGAGAGAGCGACTTTTCTATGCATCTATTAGCGCTGTTTCGCTCGGTACTACACTTGAGCAAATCCTTATTACACTGCCAAAGCGCGTATCTATGTATATGGGTTTGTAATATTATTGATTAAAAACGGCTACTTTCGTTAAAATCCGATTAAAATTGTTTTTTTACAACTACAGGCTGGGGGAACACGGATTTATACAATTAAGGTATCCTTGGAAGTTTTATATCTGACTGTGTCAGGTTTTTTTATTGGTGTTCGAATCATCAGTGAAAAAAATCGGATTTGGACACTTTGTCCGAATATACAGGAATGTTTTTTAGTCACCGTCCAAATTTGGATATATTAATCTTTGGGGAAAATCATTGAATATCTATTTTTCTTTTAGTATCACTCAATACAAAAATATTGAGATATCACAAAGTTATTCATAAAAAGTTAATGTTTCTGGACACGGCCGCGCCGTGCGTACGCGCTAGATGAAGTTACGCGGGCCGGCCCGCCCCGCGCGCCGCCGCAATTCATTGATAACACAATATTATACAAAGTTGCAAATTTTCCCTTCATGCTTTCACGGGCTTAGAACCGTCAATAAGCAAACGGTTTGTGCTATGTTCACTATGATTAGAATGTAATCCTTAATTCATAAATTAAAAATAAAGTAAATAAATAAGACCTTTAGACCTTATTAAAACCGTGCCAAAACGTTTTGCTATTATGCGTCTTTAAAAATTTTTAATCAATTTATGTACAAATAATTAAAATATAATCAAAATCATCTTAGAACAATCACATTAACAGTACTTTAATAAATGTTCAAAATGCATACCGTTTCTCTCTAAACAGAGTCTTGCACGTTTTTGCACATTATTTTTAATTTTGTTATGCACTACAGTGTCACTTTTCACTTCATTTCTCGCACGTACAATTTGCTCTTATAATTGGTCTAGGCTTTGAGCTTCTTCCACATACACTCGTCGTTTTATTTCGCCCCACAAAAAAAAGGCACATCAAGTAAGATCTGGTGACTGAGGTGCGAAGCGCCGCGCTGCATCTCGCATACTGGATCTAGGGCTCCGTTCAAAGAAATCGAAGATATCTTCTTCGATCTCTACTGCGAGTCTCGTCCTGCCACGTCCTTGAGCGTGTGTAGGAGCTATAAATTTGCCATGGTCTATTAGCCTCTGATTTGCGGCCAAAATCGTTTGGCGATTAGGTACTGAAGAATTTATTATCCCTTGATTGCGAAGGCGAGGAATACTTTCTGCTTCGTACAGTCTCTGGGCACCGTTCAAGCTTTCACCACTAAGTATGTAAGATCGCACCATTTCGTAATACTCGCGGTAGGAATACATTGTAAACAAAGTCACGATAGCGCGGGGCGCCGCCGGCGGGATGCGCGGGAACACGGAAGGAAGCGCTTGCGTCGCGAAAGGGTGCGCGGGGCTGACTATTTGACTAACGATAGATGTGTCGCGCAGTCGAGCGGGGTGTGCGCTGCCGTTTTCATTGAATGTTTGCGCGGCGAGTGTGTACGTTTAACTTGTGACCACGCAGAGCGGATAATTCTTTCGAGAAAATGATTTAATATGAAAATTTTACGTATCGATTTTTTTTCCAAAATGGAGTTAGTGAATGATACCTAATGCCTAGAAAAAATTTGGACGGTGACTAAAAATTCTTCCTGTATTGTGTCCGAGTCGTCAGCAAGTCGTCAAATCACAGCGATTATTAACTACTCATTGATCAACTAGTTACTGTCCACGACTCCGTCCGCGTGAAATTGCATTCTCTTTCAGAAAGTCGGCAACGTCGCAAATAACTCAAATATTTAGCTGTTTTTAATTTTAGAAAATGTATCAATATTACTGAACGAAATTATGAAATATCGCTCTGTAGTGCACTAAAATATTGATTAGTTAAGTAGGTACTTGTTTTTGTCCACGGCGTCGCCCGCATGGAACTCGGGAATTATCTCGCGGGGACCTAATACCGGGATAAAAACTATCCTATTTCCAAACCGGGGTTATAGTCCTTTGTGTGTGTCAAATTTCATTGAAATCTGTTTTGCCGAGGCGCAAGAAGGTAACGGACGGACAGATAGATAGTTACTTTCGCATTTATATTATTAGTATGGATATTATTATGCCACTGGCAGATGTAACTGATTTAAGGTTTTTTTAATAACGTACCATTCCAACGTTCGCATTTAAAAGGGGTTGCTACTGTTGCTAGGCTATCTCGGACCAGACCCATATTTTTTTTTTTTTTTTCAGGATGGGAAATCGTCAAATGACCGCTCCCGCTCTGGGTGGAGCAGAAGGAAGTGTCAGACTCTTACTGACTAAAACCCACCCGTGTTCCTTCCTTAGCCCTCTATGTACCAGGGCAGCGGTAACCCTTCGGACGATCCCGCTACCCCGGCAGGCTTCGGCCCTGTCGGGCCCTGTCAACTACGCTGACATCTCTTTGAGGCGCGCGTGGAACACATACGCGCCGTCCGGCACGGGCCTGGTCCTGATCGGATGGAGAGCTACCCATTGCTCTCCGCCCGCAGGCCCGCGCCTACGGTGGCCCGGAGTCGTCACGCGGCTCCCGACGTCTGGAGCGTCTCCCTCGGTGGCTGAGGCGTGAGGATCTCTCCCTCGCCCATCCCGCCACCTCCTTCGCTAGCATGACTGCTTCGCAGAAGGAGGTGACAGCCTCCCACTCCCTTTCGCCCCGGACCATGGCTTGAACCAGGGCCAGACGCGAGAGGTCGCCGCCGCTGCCGATCGCCTCTACGAGGACACGGCGGTGCTCTGCCCAAGCGGGGCAGACCTCCACCGTATGCTCCACCGTGTCCTCTGGGCCATCCTTGCAGTGATGACACCCGGGCGTCTCCTCCCGCCTGATTATGTGCAGGAACCTCCCGAAACATCCGTGTCCGGAAAGGACCAGCGTCAGGCGGTAGGTGAGAACGTCGTAACGCCTCTCTAGCCACTCCTCAAAGAGGGGTCTTACCGCCGCTATCGTGGCGTGCCCTGCGCTGGGTTGCGATAGCCGCGCCTTCCATTCCACCATGAGACCGCGCCGGAGGTCCGTCCGCTCCGCCGCGATTTGCCGCGGGTGCGGAGTTTCCCCCCGACATAGTGCCTCCGCGCGCCAATCATATAGGCGCGCGAGGACTATCGCCTCCAGATCCCATGGCGGCACTCCGGCAAAGAGGCTTGCTGCCTCGCCCGAGATCGTGCGGTACCCCCGCATAAGCCTTACGCCTACCACCTTTTGGGGCGCGTTCAGGTAGTGAGCGGCTCGCAGCCGCAGTGAACGCGCCCACACCGGGGCTCCATATAGGGCCATGGACCGCACGACCCCCGCGTAAAGCCTCCGGCAGGAGGCGTTTGGCCCCCTCAGGTTGGGCAAGAGCCGCTTTAAGGCGGCCCCGGCCCGTTCCAGTTTGGGGGCCAAACGTCGAAAGTGTTCGACGAAGTTCCACCGGCTGTCGAGGACGAGACCCAGGTATCTCATCGTTGTCTCAACGCCGATGTGAACCCCTCCTACCATCAGTTGAGATCCCGAAGATGGCCCGTACCAGGGCCCATGAAAGGACATGGCCTCGGACTTGTGCAATGCCACCTCGAGACCCAACTGCCGGATCCTTTCCACGACTATCGCAACCCCGCGTGTCATCGCGTTGGCCGCCGCCTGATGCGACCTCCCTTGCGCCAGGACCAGCGTGTCGTCAGCGTAGCAAACTACACTGACGCCATCAGGGAGGTCGGCCCGCAGCACCCAGTCGTACCCGATATCCCACAGGAGCGGCCCCAGAACCAATCCCTGCGGGACACCGCACGACACCTCTCGCCGGTTCCAGTTCCCGTCGCGACCGGGGTAGATGACGGCTCTGTCCGTCAAATACGCCCCGACTATTCGACGGAGGTAAGTCGGCACCCGGTGATACCGGAGTGACTCCCCTATGCAGCTCCAGGCCAGGGTGTTGAACGCGTTGGCGATGTCGACTGACACCGCCACGACCACCCCACCCCGGGACACCGCGTGCCCCGTCGTGAGGGCTCTTACGCGCATGATGGCGTCCACCGTCGAGCGCCCCTTGCGGAAGCCAAACTGGCAATCCGCAAGATCCGGCCCCGTCCTCACCAGGTGCCTGACGAGGCGGCCCGCAATTACTCTCACAATGAGCTTGCCAACCTCGTCGAGCAGCACTATGGGCCGGTATGCGGACGGAGAGTCCGCAGGGCGCCCTGGCTTCTGAATGAGGACCAGCTTCCCCGTCTTCCAACGGAGTGGAAACTGGCCTCTCTCCATACATGCGCTTAAGAGCGCCTCCTGTCGAGGCTCGAGAGTCCTCGAGGCCAGGACCTAGGCTTTACCCGGCAAGCCGTCGGGTCCCGGGGCGGTATTTTTGGCCTTCAGCCTGCCTACCGCCGCTCTCAGATCTACCCCGGTCACTTCAGGGATGCCGTCGTCGTCGTCCGCGTGGTCCGCTTCGAGCACCGCAAGTGGCGGAGCCATAGGCGGGGGAGTATGCTCCCCCCGTGAAGGGAACAGAGCACTCACCACCTCCTCCAGGACCAGACCCCTTCAATTACACATTATGGACAGATCACACGGCGAGATCGCCAGCTGCTGCATTAAAAAAATGCTTTTATCTACTACACGGTTCACCCGTGTGTGTGAAAGTGTTGTGTCACTCAACTTGGTCAAACACAATAAAAAAACATCCAACAGAATCAAGTATCTGCACCCTAATTGTGGAACACACTTTCAATAACAATCTGAATAATTTTGCTAATCCATTGCTTTATATGTTCGAAAAATTGGTCTTCTCAACATAATAATAAATAACGCAATGGATGTTGTTGAACTGTCAAAATGAAAGCCATTGCTACTGATAGTGTAATATGCAAGTACCCCGCAGTTATCTCTGTTTTGAGAAAATGTAAGGTTTAGCGACTGGCGACCAAATTTTGTCACGCAGATAGGTTTTCACTGTTAGAAAGATTGAGAACAAGGTGTAGGTATGGCTCGCGATGATGCATGTAGGAATAGAATGTATTGTTTGGAACAGGTTAATTTTGGGACGGAGAGATCTGTTCCAAAATTAAAACCATGCTACCTACAATATAAATTGCTACAACCAGTTTTCATCATCATCATCATTTAAGCCGAAAGACGTCCACTGCTTGATATAGGTCTCCCCCAAGCACCTACACTTCGACCAATTCTGTGCTTCTCGCATCCAACGGGTTCCTGCGGCCTTCACAATGTCGTCGGTCCACCTTGTGGGAGGCCTTCCAACGCTACGTCTTCTGGTACGCGGTTGCCACTCGAGAACCTTTCGGCCCCACCGGCCATCTGTTCTGCGAGTAATGTGCCCTGCCCACTGCCACTTAAGTTTGGCAATTCTTCGGGCTATGTCGGTTACCTTGGTTCTCCTGCGGATCTCTTCATTTCTGATTCGGCCACGCAGGGTAACTCCAAGCATAGCCTTTTAGGTGACTTTTAGGCTTCTAATAAGGCTCATTGTGAGCGACCACGTTTCAGTGCTATAGGTCATCACTGGCACCACGCTCTGGTCAAAGACTTTTGTCTTGAGACACTGCGGTATGTGGGGCGAGAATATTTTGCGTAGTTTCCCGAACGCTGTCCAGCCGATTCGGATTGAACGATTGACCTCTTTCGCGAAGTTTGACCTACCCAACTGGACAGTTCAGTTCCAGCTCATTCCCCTTCCATCCAGTTTTACCTTTTAAATAATAAGAGGTAAGCCGCGCGCCGTCTGGCCTGGCAGATGGGAAAGAGTCTGCTTTTTTATAGTAACGTGCATTTTTGCAATACAAAGGGGTTGCTTGCTACTGTAATAGCTAGACTAATTTCGGAGCAGACCCCTCAGTTACGGGCAGGTCACAATGTTGAGTTCGCCAGCTGTCATATTCAGACATAAACATGAATACCCCGACCTAGACGTCTCAACTGGTCTCAAGTTGTTACTAATTCAATAGGCAGGAATATTTTTAATATTCTCAGGAAAACCGTTAAACCCACACGGGAAAATACAGCATATGTTACCTGCATATGCTGCATTCTAACTTACTACAGTACTATACATTACAAGTCAAATCCCGTCTTACAAAGTATTGAAATGTTCGACGTTATGTCTGAGGCCCGGTTCAAATAGGAATAGACTTTATCTATGAAATATGAAACTTGATATTCCCCGTTAATTTTATTATAAAATTAAAGCCGCCCAGACCGATCGAAACCAGGACCAGCGGCCATGTTGTGCATCCTCTCATAGTTCAGCGTACTAGATTTCCTTTAAATATAATTTCCTTTGAATTCGACATCGGGTGGCTGTCGGCCCGCTCACCCACTGGTGCAACGGGTGGTATGGGGTGGCGGGTAACCGTGGTAACTAACAGCCATATTGGATATTCTGTCTGCCGGCGGATAGAATTCCTATAAATTGCTGTTTCTATGAACTCAAAATAATATAACCAGCGGGGTAATTGCGTAACAGACTATCACTTAGCAATAACTTTCATTTTGACAATTCAACCACATTCATTGCATTATTTACGTTTTTCAGCAGACAATTTTTTTGAACATTATGCAGCAATGGATTAGCAATATCCTTCAAAATGATTCAGATTGTGATTGGTCGTGTGTTTGTCAATTAGGGTGTCGTTTCAATCAATACATGGGAGGGAAGTGCGGGGAGAGGAATAAAAATGAACTCACTCCAATCAAATTCACGTTCTGTCCTTTGTTTAATATAGTTGTTTTTACTGAAACCAGTTTTAACAATACATGTACAGACGCCAGCACATCAAGCTACTACAATCTGTCAAATTTCTTTAATAGATTTTCAACTTTATCGCTATAGTATTAAGTTTCAAGGTTGATTGGAAAAATTTGAGTTTCGGGTAACTTGACTTGCTGGCGTTTGTACCATCTACTAAGTTATTTAATGTGATGTATCGATGTGTCACATCAGCCGACCCCAACATTGGGAAAAGCTAGGCTGATGATGATCAATGCGTCCAATATTTGGTTCGTGCGAGAATCGAACCCGTGGCCGTGAGACATAGCGCAACAGGCAATCTCTCAGCCGCTGCACCAACCGTATCGACCCATTGGGGACGTGGACCGAGTTACCAGGGGCCATGACATGACAGTGGAGAGGTCTCCTAAAAATGTGCCACACCAGATACCACTTTTTGTATCTAGCCTATCAACAAACTGCCTAACAAATAGCGATGTCGGTCAGGGTTTGGCTGTTAGACCATTAAATTGGCCATAACGGCTATCGGAACAACAACAGCAACATTACCTACCACAATCTTTGTTCCAAATCCACGATGCATTTTATTACCTTTTTTTTTTTTTTTCATAAATTAATTTCGTCTTTTATCTACAAAAACAAGTTTGATCGGTTCGCATATTTCTTGCCAGCTGATATCAGACGGCGCTGTCCGTTAAAACCGGTGAACATAATTATAAGCCGTCTGGCTGCTACATATCAGAATCTCGACAGAGTGCTGCAGTCCTGTGTATCAATTACGCAATTTGCGAGTTTTGCAACCCCTCTCTTATAATGTCGCGGTGGTATTGTAGATTTCGGTATTCATGTAAAAGTTCATATTTAAATATGAAGGATTCCGATAATTTAGTATCTGATCATGTTCAGTAGACAATAGTTAAGTCGTTGTGGAAGTCTGATGTCGTCATTGTCATAATTATGTTGGTCAGACAGCTAAAACCCAAGGCTTCAAAATGACTCTCCTCTCTATCCACCAAAAAATACGTCATCAGAATCTGTTCAGTAAACTGTCTGAGTTCGAAAACGTTCAATTTAAAGCGAGATACCTGACAAGCGAATGTTGGAGGTGGTGCAATATTATTTATTTAGTAAGTAATTATTATAATATCCAGAATGGACGGATGTACAGGGGTCACCCTGTAACACAGGTGTTGCCTAGCATGGGGATCATTGATTTATCTTGTACCAGGCTATTCGCACGCTTAAATTAAGTGTCACTCTGTATCTGTGTACCATTTTATGTCAATTAAATATTATATATACGATATATACGATAATACCGGTTACCTGCAATTTCAGTAACACGAGCAGTGCTCGCTGTCTACAGCCCATGTCAGTTCTCCCTGTTGGTCCCCCTATCTACCTACACACTAATAAAGCCTGTTACAACCTCAATTAAAAGGGGTACTGCGTCCAAAGCTCTCCGAAATACAGACGAGGACTAATGAATTTGTATAATATTACATTGCTTTTTGGATGATTAAATTTTTATTATAGGTACCTATGTAATACTTAATAGAATATCTGAGCTAGGTGTAGGTAGTTTAATAAAGGCTTGATCTAAGTACTCGTGAAATACTTTATTATATCTGCTGAATTATGTGAAAGTAGTGATACTAGTCACAACTAACTTTTGCTACTGTTGTAGCAGGAAGAGCCAGGGTAGCCCGTGAAACTCGAATACCCTGGCGCTTCCCCTTAAAGGGAGTGCTATTCTCTTCCGTATCGAAATTTGATATGGAATAGGTATTACGATTACCCGTAGTACAGTAGTGTATAGTATAGAAGAGAATACTATACAAGATTTTATTATAATTATGTTGGGAGTGAGAAAGAGATTGTAATCGTAGTTAGTCTCCATGGGGGTCGTGGAGGTACTTACCAACTACGATTTAATTTTCTTTCTTGGCTCTAATAACATACCCAACTACCGAAAATCTCTTCAAAAATTTCACGTCGTTTTCAACGGATAATTCTACGGATTCAGTGAGAATAGGTAGTTACAACTTTCATTCTCGATTGTATGAACTTTCCTTTTGTTGTTTACTAGGGATTCGAAAAAATATGAAATATTGTTGACTATGAGGTTGTTGATAACTTAAAAAAACGTTTCTGGTGTCCTAATGCTGCCTTAATTCGAGAGACTAGTTCACTCTAGAGTGAACTGACACAGTGAGTGTGTGACATCTTCAGATGGGTAGCATAACAGCAGTGTCAGTTTTTCTGCTGATATCATAAGTAAATACTAGTACTACTGTAGTAGTTAGTACTATACTAGCTTTCAGCTTTTTACTATACTAGCTCAAAAGGTAGATTAGTATAAACTATACTAGCTTTTGCCCCCGGCTTCGCCCGCGTGGAGTTCAGAAATTATTCCACGGAAACGTATTACTGGGATAAAAATTATCCTATGTTAATCCAGGTTATATAAACTATGTGTGCCAAATTTCATTGAAATCTTATTAAAAACATAATACGAATGATTTAAATATTATTGTGAATTCATGCAAACGTACTTTTTGTTAGAATACTGCTCAGAAAGTCGGGTCATATTTCAATCATGATACGTAGCGCCATCTAGCGTCCTTTAGCAATTGTGACCGTTTAAAGTTATTGTTCTTTTCCTCGGGAACAGTATTTTTTCTGGATGAAAGGTACCCCATGTCCTTTTCTATACCCCTGACAAGTATATGTAAAATTTCATGATGATCGGTTCAGTGGATTAGGCGTGAAAGGGTAACAAACAAACTTACTTTCGCAGTTTATATTACATAGATTACTGTTTCAAGTTTATTTCCGAGAATGCGAGCGACTCCTAAGTACCTCATTTAATTATGTTGCAAAGTGTATCTTTAGGAGTTTTCTTGTAAAACCGGGAAAAAACTCATCAGAAGTTGAATCTTTAAGTCCCTTTTCTTGCACTTTTTCTCCCAAATCACAAAATCGGTAAAGCATCGGCGATTGTGAGAGCTGTATTTTCTTTGTACAGTCACGAGCACCAATATGTCAACAATTGCCAACTTTCAATTGGAATTTAACGAGAAATAACGAATGCATCGTTGAAACACGACACATCACATAAACGTATGGGTTCGAAAATGGTATGTTCGTAACAATATAAAACATTCAATAATAAAGGAGTAAATCGCTTTTGAATAAAGCAGAGTGTATACATACTTTTGCTCGTGACTGTATGTCCTAAAAATCGATCTTATGATATCCGTCCATATAAAAGCATCTAGACTTAGGTACCTACCTATATGCATCGCTTATTGCGCTGCGTAGGTACTGACTACCGATAGGGACGAGTTATCGTTGGACACGTATCGATACTTCAGAGAATAAAATATATTTTTTACGCGCAAGATGCATGTTATTTGACAGGATTTTTATTTGGTCAAGTCTCAACTTTGTTACAAACTAAAGGGAAAAAAAAGCTAATGGTAAGCTCAAGATTAGAACTTATCAGATTTCTCCCGTATCGGGGGACATGCATCACAAGCAAATACCTCACAAACATAATTGTAAACCCCAGAGCCAAAACAAATATCCGTACTATTTAATAAGCAATGCTTATGAGGAACTTTGGCTCCTGAGATACAAGCATCTTTTCACTTACACAGGAGCCAGCTGTTTCAACTGGTTTTGACCACCACTTGTACAATCATGTTTAGTGTATGACTAACTTTATTTCTTTACTAGCTGCGCCCCGCGGTTTCACCCGCATAAATTTCGATCCCTTGGAAATATCGGGATAAAAAGTATCCATGTGTTAATCCTAGTTATAAACTATTTGTGTACCAAATTTCATCAAAATTGGTCTAGCCGTTTGAGCCTGAAGAAGTAACAAACATACAAACACACACACTCACAAACTTTCGCCTTTATAATATTAGTGTGATGTATTTCTGTGTGTACAATAAAGTTATTATTTATTTATTTGCTCTGGCGGTACACGAAATCGCGACACAGCGCAGCCCTGCCAGGAACTAGTCGCTCTGCTACCTGCACCAACGGTGGTCAATATTGTAACAAAATAAATATTTAAAAGTTCGATATTATCCACTTGTCGATACTCTTTGTCCCCGTTCCTAATACATTCATTGTGGCTAGCGGTGGGTTGCGATCTCCGGGTCCTCTCTAGAATCAGCAGACGGATTTCATCCCGCGCTCGAAGCGGCAGCCCGGGATGAAATCTGTCGGTACAAACACAATATATTAACTTGTAAGGTAAGCAGTCATTGCTCGACTGAAACAATCAAGATTTTTTTTATGTTTTCCATTTTGGTTGTAGTAAATATTAAACAGTTATATACTACTGATTGGTACCTGGAAGCTGACCCCAACATAATTGGGAAAAGGCTAGGCGGATATGACTATTGATTGGTAACTACCTAAACAGCAACTCCCTTTGGACTTCACGCATCATATGTGGGCTGTTCGCCATGGAGGAGTTCCATGTATATGTATGTTACGGCTAATAGTTCATCAAGTTAGCAGCGGGGTATAGACGCGGGGAAGGGGTTGACGAGGCGTCCTCAACATCCCTGTCTTTTATTTATTCAATATAATCGAGTCAATTGGGAATCGCTAGACAAGAATCTTAAAACAAAACCAAAATGCTTAACTGAACTGAAAAACTAGTTCTAGCCGATGGTAAATAGGATACACGTAAGTTTAATCACCGGTGTGCGGCTGCACCTAGTTCTAGCCGCTGTGATGAAGGGTAAACCTAGTTCTAATCGAAGACAAGTAGGATACATCTAATTTTAACCGCATGTGGCCGGTTGCACCTAGATTTAGCCGGCTAAAACTAGATGTAGCCGCACTTCGGCTATTAGCCGTAACATATATAAAACATAGGGTATCTTTAAAATCCATAATCTTTTGACCTCTGACCAGTCCCATACCAGCAATTCTCTGTAATATTCAATACAATAACGGTCCCGATATTGTCTGCTAACAGCCATTTAGGAGTTTGATGTCTCATGTCGTCATTCTATTTATTAAAGAAATAAAGATGTCTTCATTGAAACGGCCACTATAAAAATGTTGTCAGTTAACTAATTAGGTAACAGTTTATGACAAAGTTGATAGTTGCTCCTATAGATAGGTATAAGTACTGAATAAATTACCCGACTTGGTTTTTGGCCTTCACAACTTTTTGCGGTAGAATTTTTGTAAGTAACTACCTATGTACATGTTATGTTTTAGCTGAGGTCGATTGTTGAAGTGAACCTGACATGACCTCTACAGTACATTTCCTTTAGAATTGGATCTAAGGATATTTGTATAGAACATGAGTAGGGGGGGTAATTAATATGGGCGGCATATCGGTCTATTTTCATTAATTCGATATAATTAATGAAAAATATTTAATGATATCGTGGAGGTAACACGGACAAGAAAACGCGTTTTTGTCGTCTGCATAATTCGCCAGTCCTCTTCAGCCCATCAATTTAATCTAAGCCACTGCTTCTATTCTAAGTTTTATTTTACAGACAATGTTGAGATCTTAACATAACATGCTGGTCCTGCTCCATAGGGCAATCTATATTCTAAACAAGATCTAACTACATAGTTGCTAATTTAATTGTAAAATTTTGACATTGATTTACATTCTGTAATTACTTTAACTCACAGACTGACTTATTACTTGTTATTTTTTTTATGAAAATCGTCTACTTTTACAATGTTTGTAAATATGTGAGCACCATGTATCTATTACATAATTAATTTATCTGCCATGGTTTTATTTCACTTATAGTTATTTTATTCTAGGTGCATCGTCTTCATATATAATTATATAATTAATGGATGCAAAATATTGTAAAACATTTTAAAAGAGTATCGGTGGAGTTTCTGGCCCATTGTTCTCCATACGAAAACTGCCTTTTGGAAGAGCCGACTAGAATCGGTATCTTTTCCCATAATGTTTTCCTAATATACTTTGGCATAACTATTTTGGTATTATATTACTTATCCATAATAATAATACTTAGCCATAATTGTTTTTGGCATACACTTTATTTTGACATAATTATTATGTAGGCTAATTTGTTTTGGCATAATTTTAATTCGTTTAATGTTACTAGGCGTAATATTTTTAGCAATTGTTTGTAAATATGCAAGTTTCGAAGTGATAACCAATATTATTTGTGTAATGTAATGTATCAATAGGTTAAGGTGCGGAGGGGGTGGCCCCAAGCCGCCAATATGTTTTACATACATATAACAAACTAGCTGCGCTCCGCGGTTTTACCCGCATAAGTTTCGATCCCTTGGGAATATCGGGATAAAAAGTATCCTATATGTTAATCCTGGTTATAAACTATCTGTGTGCCAAATTTCATCGAAATCCGTTCAGTACTTTTTCCGTGAAAGAGTAACAAACATCCATCCATCCATCCATCCATCCATTCATCCATATAAACTTTCACATTTATAATATTAGTAGCATTTACAAAACTTATCTTTTCACCAAGTGCGTTTGGTTTATATTTATGCTTTAGAATGTTATGCTTAAACATTATTATGATTAGAGAAATTATGTTTAAAAAATTATGCGTAAGCTGTTATGCGTAAATAATATTATGTGTAAATATAATTAGCATAAATAAAAGTATGCCATGTTATATTATGTCGTAAAATTTTATGCAAATGGATAGGGAACCCTAGAATCAATTATATTTTATTGTATTTTTTGTTGTTATGTGCCTATTCGAAAAAAATGCTTTGACTTTGACTACACAGCAAAAATTAAGGGCACGTTCACACCAAGGCGACCACATCAAGGCGACGTCGCAGCCACAACATTGCGTCAACGCGTGTCTGTCTGCAATCACTAGCCACAACGTAACCACATCGCAAGTACTAGCGGCATTTTGTCGCTGCGATAATAGTTTATTGGTCCACTGTTACAAAATAATTTTTCATAAATAATAACATTGTATGTTTACTGTACTTAAAGAATATAAAACATAGTTATTTGAACAGTGGGCCTGACTTGCGTTATCTTAAATTTTAATTCGAGACATGGTGTGGTTGTGATACATGATGTGATCGGGCCTTAATTGGGCTTCAGGATATGAAGGGCGTTGAAGTATTTGACTAATCAGCAGCTAGAAACATAAAATAACATTCTTCTGGCTGGATACGTTCATATATAAGTTAAAGAAACTACATAAAATGATCGGATTTAAAATACACGCCTATAAGGGGGAAGAAAGTAAATGAATTACACAGCGTCGGGAAGTGCATAATTACATAACAAACACCGTTGTTCATTCTCACGGCCCACTTGCGCGGGCGCATGCTTTGAATGGCTATACGATCTAGGTTGCGAGCTGAGGCTGAGAGTTACCTAGCGAACGATATTTGTTTAACGGTATTCGTTTATTAGGTCAGCAGGAATATAGATTCACTGCAATGCAATGCAATTTTGTAAAATGTAGGACGACGACTGCGAAAGAAGTTTCTTTTTTTTACTGTATGATTTATTTGCTTTGCAATTTTTTTGTCTAATTACTATTCCCAAGGTCTACTAATTATTCTGCTGATGCTACAACTACTTCTCGCCATGTGTATTGTGTTGACTGTAGTTTTTGGTTGCAGGTGACAAATGGATGGTCTCTTGCCTCGGAGTTCTATACATCACAAAGGGTCTCTTCTACCGAGTGGTGCCGGCAGACCAAAGGGTCGACGAAGCTTATGCCGGCGTGTTCAGGTATCGGTCGATCTCAAAACTAATAAAGTATTAAAGTTTCAAACCACGTGTTTTTTTAAAGGAGGCGCCTGCGTTTGATGATGGTTTCGAATGATGATGACACTATAATAATGTATTGGTATGCCGTAAGCTGTGCTATGCTCAATTGCTCATTCCAGTAAAATTCAAATGAAACCCCTGCCGTCGCGGGCAAGCTAAATAGCACCCTTATAGCGTAACACACTACCAATCTCAATCTGAATGTAATCCATTGCTTCATATGTTCGAAAAATGTGTCTGCTCAACAACGTAAATAATGCAATGAATTTTCAAATCAATGCAATCAATGTTATAATGAGCGGCTACTTTCTGATAGATGTTTACGGCTAAAATAGTTATGTGAAAATATTTTTCATGTAGGTACCTACATTTTTACTTATATTTGTTTAGTAGTGATTAAACACTGTTGTTTTAGCGAATGTGAGTACCAATACAAACCATCTCTGGTTTAATGGTACAAAACAAACATGAACTTGTATTAAGACTATTATGTTTAAATAATAATAATAAACTACTTCGTCCGCGTGTTGTAGAACTGTCAAAATGAAACCTATTGCTACTGAGAGTGTGTTACTCTATTACCCCGCAGGTTATAAGGTACATAGGGATATGACCTCTACTTGTCCTTTCCTACACCCTACTCATTATAATTTGTATTCGCAGGTTTCGGCTATGGTGGTGCGGACAATGGCTAGAGGTGCTCGTGGACGACCGCTTGCCAACTGTAAATGGCAAGCTAGCATTCCTCCAGAGCAACCACACAGAGCAGATGTGGCCAGCATTACTGGAAAAGGCTTATGCAAAGTTAGTGGGGATTTATTTTTCTTCCTAATTTATGAGAACCTTGCCTCTCCTCACGCTAAGTTTGTGGTCTATGGTCGCCACGACCTGGCTACATTACGTAGGAAGAGTTGCTAGGTGATGAAAAGATAAAAATATAACATAAACCTGTTAATTAAATCGATTATCACTTATCACTGAATTATTAAATATTTTATCAATTTTCAAATCCGACCTTTCCAACATGATCGAGTGTTTCATCTCTGCATATTTTTAAAATATTTGTACATCGTTAGATAGCTGTTTAAATAAAGATGTCTTCCCCGTAATTTGTACGCTTAATGAGATGGTAACATCTTGAGATAACTGATGACGTAGTTCATGTACAGAGATGATTTTTGGAAATGGTTAATAAATTTCTTCCTTTTAACTGTTTGTTGTTTTAAAACAAAATACATCGAAATATTAGTTAAAGTATCAGGTATCTAATGGTATAGCAATGAAGGCCATTAAATTCGAGAGCTTAGAGTTTTCGAAAAGTGATATTTAGTCAGGAATTCTGGTAAATTTACAAAAATACTTACATAAAAATTGAGTTTTCTCGAATCCCATGAATTTCGCCTATGCTTTATGGGATGCTTAATTGTTGCAAATGGGTCACAATATCACGTCCTGGAAGGATTAACTCAAATTACAAGTCACACTGTATACTTAAGTGGAAGCTCTAACGAACCCAAAAAGGCCATTATTGCTAAGGAGGACCAACTTAGCTTGAGAAGAAGCAAAGTTCAGATGACATAAAAAATGGAACAAATAGAATGAATACAGCTCGAGGATTAGTTTCACAAAATTTAAGGAAGCATAAATACTGGCTCGGCAGTTTTCTTTGCTGGACCTTTCGACAGACTGATAAAAGTTTGCACTAACTTATTGGAAGGATTCATTCGTTCATGAGCTATCATAAAAGTACCAGTCTCAAAAAATAGAAAGAGTAGAAATCGAGCTTTGCACGACCAAAGCTTGATTTCTCACAATTAGCAGTTTATGGCCACTAACTAAAAAGTTCGATATCTCCAAAATAACCCACTTTGGGCCCCAAGTTAACGAAGACAAAAATTCTGCAAATTAGCTTTAGTATCACATATGTCAAGGAATGCATCCTATTGTCAATCACCCATTATAGTTAAATACTAATCTTCGTTCACAAGTTTAGAAAAAAAGAAAATACATTTATTTGCGGCCAACAAGTAATGTATCAGTGTAGTGTGTGTAGTGTTTTTTCTTGAAATTGCAAGCTTTCTCACAAATTAGGTATGGTAAATATTTAAATAAAATAATAACCGTAAATTCTGACACTAATCAATTAACCGGTTTTACCTGTTAGCAAAGAAATCAAATGACGGAATACCAATTTGCTAAAAACCCGCGTATGATTTGCTATATTTAATTTACTTACTGCCGTAAAAACTTCTAGTAGCAAATAGAAGTTACGTCACTGTAATCAGAGTTACGCCCATGGACGTAATTTACAAACTATGTCCATAGTTAAGCCACACGTCAGTTCTAACAAATCTAGTTTAAGTTACAGTCCAGCCATCGAGAGAATACGTTCCTGACACCTGTCAGTGCGACAATTCTAGTAGCTAGTATACATCTAATTTGCAAAACACGTATTCGTTTTATAAAACTGACAGGTGTCCAGAACACATTTTTTCGTCGACCGCACTAAAGTCTCTTTTGCATTGAAGTTCCGTACCAGCTAGGCTAGGGTTAAACTGTAACCACGTGCGACCTATAGTACCTCTAATAAACAACATTGGTTTAACTTTACTTTAGTTTAAAAGTACTCCCTTCATTTCTAAGGTTCTGTACCTCACACTCGGAAAAACGAAACCCTTATAAGATCACTTCGTTGTCCGTCTGTCAAGACCCTTTTTCTCAGGAACGCGTGGAGTTATCAAGTTGAAATTAATATCAAATACTCAGGGCTGCAATCCCTTGAAAAAAACCGGCCAAGTGCGAGTCGGACGCGCGCACGAAGGGTTCCGTACCATTATCTATAAAAAATCACGTCTGTTGTATGGGATCCCCCTTAAATATTTATTTTATTTTGTTTTTAGTATTTGTTGTTATAGCGGCAACATAAATACATAATTTGTGAAAATTTCAACTGTTTAGCTATCGCGGTTCTTGAGATACAGCCTGGTGACAGACAGGCGAACGGACAGACAGCGAACTCTTCTTAATAGGGTCCCGTTTTTACCCTTTTGGTACGGAACCCTAAAAAATCAAACTTCTAAGTCAACTCACTCGCAAGGAAATCAAAACCTGGTACTTCCCGTTGACGTAGAATCAAGAAATTTGGCAATAAGCCATTTCATGTAGCACAAAGGAAAAAATCCTTCCCTCGGTGCGCGAGTCCGACACACTTGACCGGTTTTTTTTTTCTTTGTGATTTACCGCTTCTTTGACATATTTTTCAGACTACACGGGTCCTACGAAGCTCTTAAGTATGGGAGCTTGCTTGATGGGCTTGCAGACCTCACAGGGGGAATAACCGAGTCCCTGCAGATGGCCGAACTGTCTGATGCCGAAACGCTGAGGAACTTGCTTAAGAATACAAGCCTTGTTACCGCACATCATGTGGCTGCTGTAAGTTTTATCTTCAACGAAGTTATATACGTGAAGTTAGTCTACCAAAGAGCGTAGCTAATCTCATCCCATGTAACCCCAGAAAGGTAATCAACCAGTTCCTTAGTAGGCGTATTGTGTGCAAATGCGAATGCGAATGCTAAATTCAATTTATTCATGGTTATATTGTAAATATTGGTTGTGGAACATGTGTGACGGAATGATTGGCACAGCAGCAGAGCGAACTAGCAACAGCTAATCGGGGTAAGGGATACGATGTCCCCACATGGGTGTTCGGGGTCTAACTGTTTGTGCATAAGAGCGACAAAAATAATTCCCTAGGGCAGTTATTGTTCAAAACAGTACATGATTTTTACATATTTTTTTTTTTTGCAATGAAAGGCACAACATGAGTGAATTTATGCAATAGGACAAAGTAGATTTTATTTTTTAAATGCTGAGCGAAACTCACTCATCAAAATTCCTTTTTCAGGCACCTGAAGACAAAATTCCCGAGCTTCAAACGGAAATGAATTACGTTGTCTTGAATGTGGAACAGGTAATGAAAACATTGAATATTAGTCCTTATTTAAAGTTATTAATCCGCGTTGTGCCGGACGTAAAGAATAGCACTATTTCTCCCCGTTGGTGTCGTAAAAGGCGACTAAGCGACTTACTAGTGTCTAGAGAAAGGGCAGCAACGTTCTCTATGCAATTTATCACTATACTGTGATCGCCAATCTGCTTGCCAAGCGTGACGATTATGGCAACCAGCCCAAAATGGCCCCTAGTGTCCGGTGGCCCGCCTACCATTGGCGTAGTGATAGTGGTCAAGGCTACAGTGTGGCAAGGGTGCTAAGAATCCTTGGAGAAGATCCAGCTGCCACAATCGCCACAACACGTGTACACTCCGGACCGACTCCGTAAAACTCAAGGAAGCCCTGAGTAGGGTACGATGGGATATAGTAGAGTTATCTGAAATCCGTACAGAGAACTCTATAAACCTCAAATCCGGAAACTTGCTCTATTCCCGGGAGGGCAATCAGCAGTCACAAGCTGGTGTCGGGTTTATCATCCATAAGTACCTTGTGAGCAAACGTGGTAAAGATAAAGAGGGTCGACCAGATTAGCGCACCTTATACTCATAATATCCGCAAGATATTCGTTGAAGGTCGTACAGGTTTACGCCCCGACGTCGTCACATTCCGACAATGAGGTGGAGACCACGTCGTGAATATAAATGTGACTAAAACTCACTTCGCCGTTGTCATGGGGACTTCGCAACGAAACGATGATGAGCTGCGAGTGGGGCAATTTGGGGTTGGACGTCGTAACCACCGGGGTCACCTACTGGCCAGTTTTATGGGAGGGCCTCTTTATAATAAACTCTTTCTTTAAAAAGCGTGAGCACAGAAAGTGCAACTGACAGAGCTCTGATGGTGTAACCTAAATGAGATTGACTTTATTATGTCGACGAAGAAGCAAATATTTAATGATGTAATTGTGATCAACGCGGCGAAAACCGAAAGTGATCACCGCATAGTAAGCAAATTGAACCTGAATATGAAGCTGGAAAGATTTCGACTGATGAAGTCTTCGCTCCGTCCAACACCGAAACTCCGACTTTAGAACTTTAGAATCGTTTCGAGTGCCAGGGTTATAATCACCCACGGAGCTCTCCGTGGGCGATTGTGACGATATGTTCGGTAAATCTGTCTATACGGTTTAAGATCTTCAAGACCCGCCGTACAAATATAATAGTAACAAAAAGTTCTCTGGTCCTACTTTATATCTTATGGAGGAGAGGCGCAAGATCATCAGACGGTGCGCGCCAAGTACCTGCAGTTAAATAGACGAATCTGTAAGTGCTTGAAAAGCGACCTTTCACGTGTTAATGCTGACCGTATTATGGATGCGATAGAGCGGAACACAGGGTCCAAGGTCTTTGCAAGAGATATGTCTATTGGGAAGAGCCAGCTTGTTAAACTGAAGGAAGATAAATGATGACAGAATCATATCCAACCATCCTGTACTGAAAGATCGAGAGGTTCTATGGACGGTTATAAACGTCAACCAGTAACCTCGTTACAAATCTGGCAAACAACCCAAGAGCTAGATTGACCCGACACTATACCGAAGACATCCCGGACTTCACATCTTTTGTACGAGATTCGGATGCCTCTGAAGCAGCTTAAAAATAACAAGGCGCCGGGGTGATGACGGAATTAAACTGTTTGATTTCGTCCATACTCGAAGGTAAAACGCCGGAGGCGGAGTAGAGAGGAGCGGTGATACTGTTCTTTAAAAATGGCGACAAGGGCTACTAAAGAATTATAGGCCAAGACTGGCCAAGAGTCATCACGAACCGTCTCGCGCGCAGGTTTGACAACTTCCAGCCTCTTAGACCACATACATATGCTGCGGCAGGTTATACATAGAAAGGTATGTATACAAAAACCATATGAATGAATACTACACTCTGTCCACTAGGTTAACCGTTTTTTGACAGATGGTGCTAGTGATTGCAGCAACGTCATAGCATTTCGATGGCGTGGAAGTCATCGCCGTGTGCTTGTACAAACATACCTGATGCACTGCAGAAACGAGGCAGCCCCATCAACATCCTGAACCTTTTATTATATTGGACCCGTAGGGCACTGATAGCCCGCTGAGTTTAATTGGTCCACAGACTGCACGTGTAAAACACTTGGCAATAAGCTTTAAAAAGCGTTATTTTGACTGCCCTGCTACAGCATGCAAACCTACGTGCCAACATGTTACACACATAAATATGGGGTTTACTACATATTAAAACACAACGTTTTTTATATATAACATTTTATGAAAGTTTTAAAATCGAAATAAAACATTAACATCTTGTTTATGGTGGCAAATCCGTATCCTGGCAAATAATGTATATATTTTATTGATATTTGAGTGGATGCAAGGTTTTTCTATACTGATTAAGCAATAATATACAATGATTTTTTCGATATATTCATTTGAAGCGATTACATTCGATCCCATCCTTTAGTACGATATAATGTAATTTATTACGCATAATCATTATATTTGCTTTGTCAAAATTGATACACGTACGGTATTCAAAAAAGAAAACTGTCCGTAAGAAATCATAAGTAAGGTAAGGCAGTGTATATATTTATTTTAATACGCATTTTAAAGTTAACTTTTACGTAATCTGGAATAGTTACGTTCGAAGGCAACTGTCAAAAAACGAAAAACCTAGTGGACAGAGTGTAGTAGGTATTCACTAATTGTGTTTAATTTACTTTACTTTGAAAAAACTTAATATCTAATTGTGACACACGAATTTGATTACGTAATTTTCAACACAATACCAGGCACTTATTTTGGAATACCATATATTTACATATATTAAAAAATTTGGCTGTACACCTTAATAGAAATTAATCAACATATTCTCCTTTCCTACCTGACTCAATAGTTTGATATTTGTCTCTCAACATTACAGGTAGAAAGCACAAAAGGTCCTGTACACGTCGTGCGTCTGCGTCGACCACTCGGCATCGGAGAAGTCCCTGTACCTTACATCGTTTTAAATCCAGAATCGTAAGTTTCTTTAGAACATTGTTTCGAGTTTATTAATAGACGCAATATCCCCTCGTCTGTTAAGCAAGCCTATTAAATCCGGTAACTATAGAAAAAGTTATTGTGTCTCATTAGTGACAGTTGAGCCATTGTCCGTGCCTCGGAAAGCACGTTCAGCAACTGCTTAACGTGCTTGGTCCCGGCTGTCACTTGCAGATCTTTGACAGTCGTTACGGTTCGTCATGCCCGGACGTCTGACAACCAGTCTATCCAAGACGTATCGCGTTACCCAGTAACTGGGTTGTGGACGCCAGATATACAAAATATATTTGTCCTTCAAAAACGAGCTGTTCGAGCAATTTACCAGCTAGGTGCCAGTTTCTCTAAGAGATTTTTTTAAAGATATTGGTATTCTCACAGTTGCATCACAATTCGTCTTCGCCAACATCTTATATATTAGGCAAAATTTACACTTGTACGCTAAAAACAGTGATATTCACAGTGATAACACTAACTATTTATTTCAAATAAACCAATTACAGGCACTTTTGAATTGTCAAGGTCGGTCAGTCAAAAAGATGAAGCTAGTTGCCCATTCCAAAGCGTAGTAGGTACCTATGGAGAAGAACGGGCAAGAAACTCCATGGACACTCTTTTAAATCATAATAATATTGTTACAAAGTATTGGTTACATCATTCATGTTCAAAATTATGCATGTGAGAACGATGCAGAACGTTAAAAGCGTCCGTAATGAAAAGATAAAAAAAAAACAATTCAAATATTAATTTAAATCAAAATAAGCCATGGCAGCAAAGAGTTGACCAGTCCCTACTGACGGCGCCCGTTCACGAAAATGACGCATAGATTAGCACCATTCAGCTCAACCATTTTGAAGGGAGCTAAATGATCCAACACATGTGCCACCATCAGCGAGACATTAGAGTGAGCATGACATACTCTCATCCGCCAAGGCATATTCAAGTCAATGAAAGACGTACCCAGTAAATGGTAGCTTTGTAGTATGTAACATAGTACTCACATACGTTCTATGCAATTATACAATACTAGGAGATTGAATTTATATAATGCAAACATAGTATTTTAGAATCTTCAGCAGCTCCAACAGTATGTAGGTTGGGTAGGCGTGTGTGGAGTATTTTCAAATGCCAATCAATTTATTTATGCGTCCTGTGGAGCAGGACCAGCGTTTAGCCAAGCATTTTTGTCAGCGATGTAATCCCCCAACTTATAATATGCTTGGCTGCATAGTGTGCGTTTTATGCAAGATTTGAATTTCGTTTCATTGAGTTGGAGTATGTGGGGAGGTATTTAATTATAACATTTTAAACAGTACCCCATGAAGGAAGAGTCTACTTTAGCCAGTCTGAAACCTGGTTGAACTAATTGGTCCCTATTTCTGGTTCTATAGGCGTGTCTGTCACCTCTTTTACTGAAAAGATTTAAATTTTTCCTTACGTACATGATGTTTTCATAGATATATTGACAAGGTACCGTCATGATATTAATATTTTTAAACAGTTCCCTTAGAGAATCGCGCCTGCGTAGGCCATATATTGCTCTGATGGCTCTTTTCTGCAGAATAAAAATGGACTCAATATCTGCAGCCCGTCCCCATAGTAAAATACCGTAAGACATGATACTATGAAAATAACTGAAATAGACCAGTCTCGCGGTATCTACATTAGTAAATTGACGGATTGTTCTTACAGCATATGCTGCTGCTTAGCCGTCTTGCAAGAGATGTTATATGAGGACCCCATTGCATCCTTGAGTCGAGCGTTATCCCCAGGAAAACAGTTTTATCGACGAATTCTAGTTTCTCTTTATTCAATACTATGTCACAATCACTACTATTAACATTCGGTAAAGCAAATCTTATGCATTTAGTTTTTTTCCCATTTAATACTAAATTATTAGCAGTGAACCAATTTTGCACTTGCAGTAGGGCGTTATTTACGTCGTCAAGATTTGATGCACGTCTATTTATCTTAAAAATTATGGAAGTATCGTCAGGAAATAACACCATTTGTGGTTGGTTTTTTAATAAATGCGGCAGGTCATTTATGTATACTAAAAAGAGGAAAGGACCTAATATCGAGCCTTGTGGAACACCCATTCTTACTTGTAACTCAAGTGAATTGACACCATTTATTTGAACTTTTTGCTGTCTATCATGTAAATAAGATTTTACTAAACTGAGCGCAAGTTTACCTAGTCCATAATGCTCAAGTTTCAAGAGTAAGGTTTTGTGATTAACGCAATCAAATGCCTTGGAGAGGTCACAAAAGATTCCTATGGCATCTTGGGCTTCCTCCCACGCTGTAAATATGTGTTTTAATAAAGTGACACCGGCGTCAGTCGTACAACGTCCTTTGGTGAAGCCATATTGCTGATCGTGCAAGATTTTGTTGTTGTTAAAATGATTAAGCATTTGATTGAGCATTACCTTTTCGAACACTGCTGAAAACCGGCAACACGGATCCTGGTCTATAATTATTGGTGTCTTTGCAGTCCCCAGATTTAAAAAGTGGAATAACCTTACTATATTTCATTAAATCTGGGAAGACTCCTTGATCTACACACAAATTAAACACTAAAGCTAAGTATGGCGATATAGTCTCGATTATGGATGTACAAACTTTGATAGACATTCCCCATAGATCTTCGGTCAATTTGATTTTGATTTGTCGAAAAGTTTTTATAACTATCATAGGGTTTATATGTCTAAATTGAAACTCAACCGGGCAGCCTGGAACGTTCGCTTTTAGTAGCTCAAGTGATACGTCCGGTGAGGAATTTAAGGCTTCCGTCGTTTTTGATGGTATATTAGTAAAGAAATTTACAAATTCTTGAGCTACTTCTAAATTAGAGGATATGGCACCACGTGAAGACTCCAATGTGTAATCAGTGTTTCGTTTTTTATTCCTACTAGTTTCGTTATTTATAATTTTCCAAACTGTTTTTATTTTGTTTTCTGCCGATTTGATTTTGTTGCTAATGTACAGGGCAAACTACGTGCCCGGGGTTTCACCGGTTTCATAAGGTTCATAACTCATTTGTTGGGTTTGGTATAACCTTTTATAACAAGATACCCTCTTCTTTTTTGGCACCCTAAACACAAGTTAAATCTTACTTTGGGTGCCAGAGTTCATCGAAATCACATTTCCTTTGTTGTAACGCTGCATAGTGTATAGACAAGTGTTTTGTGTACAACTGAAGTTAATAAAGAAACTTTTTTTTTTTTTTTGAGAGACTTGCGTTTTGATGCGTTTAAAGCTAAAGTAAAATCCAACCTTTGTTCAAAGGCATACTACTCCATCAACGACTACTTACACGATAAAAATAGTTGGTCGCCCTAATTAACTCAAGACAATGTTCATGTTCTTTCTCCAGAATTGGCTTACTGACAGGTTATTGTTATTAGTATTAACTTATTTCACTTCGATGGTCCTAGTTTATCATTTGTGACTTCAAGTGACAGCTATGTGAACAGAACCCAGCAATGCATAAATATGTACACGCCCTTTATGCCTGGAGGCTTTTATTTAGGTAGTAAGTTTTTATTTACATTTTAATTTTAATTAATTATTTTTTAGCTTGAGTGCGTATAGTTTTTATTATATTTGTTGGTATATTGGCGTGGCTAGCTGACATATGGCAAATAATTTAATTTTATGTTCTGTGTCTGTAATTACTTAACACCTAGTATTGTATACAATCAAGTATCAAGTATTTTCTAACTGAACAGACAGCTGTGCTGCTGATGAGTTTGTTGCGCCACTTCTTCTTCCCAGCGATAGCACTAGGAAGTGGTGTAGGGCGGGCGTTTTTGGGGGACGTGTCTTTTGTAATTTTGACGTTCGAAAAGTGCTGATTCTCAGCCTAATTTGAATAAATTACTTTTGATTTTGATAGGCAGTCGCTCCGTGTAAAATACTGGTATCCAGCTGCATCCGGTTAGACTGGAAGCCGACCCAAACATAGTTAAAAGACTAGGCAAATTGATTGATTAGTGACAGTTGAGCTCATAAACAATCTAAATTGACAAGACAAGCTTCAGGCCGCAAATTTTGACTGCCTCTAAATTACTCTACCCATGAAGAAAGTGTTTCAAGATTTGCACCATAACACTGCTTGACTAGTCAATGGCAACCTCATAACCGCCATTTTGAGAACCCTGTTCGTTAAGGAAGACCACCATTAAAAGTGACTGATGGAGACAATCACATCAATAATTTAAATCCCCTACCTGTGTGTAGTGTAAAAATACCACGAAAAATACTAAACAAAAGCTTACAACTCTCCACAGCTGGCACACAATTCCGCAACAGGAAAGAGACCGCTTCATCTCAACGCCAAAAGGCATCTGGATGCTGTTCGCCGAATTCCAGCGCGTTTTCACTCGCATAGAAGTTGTACACTTGGACTCTGAGACCTGTAGAGCAGAACCCTTCTTAGCTGATAAGCTCAAATGGCAGATGAAGATGCACCAAGCAGGGTGGAAGAGAGGAGTTTCGGCTGGCGGATGCCGGAATTACGTCCGTAAGTACTGTTTGAGATAAAAGTGCCTCCTTGAGTGATGCTACTTTATTCGTGATAATCTTGCCTCTGCGCTCACTTCATCAGCCAATTGAATTGCCTTAGCCCAATCTTTTGCTACATTATATGAATTTTCTGGCTGCAACATGGCTAAGGAAATAATATCAGAACAACAGCAGGAGCGTCGTCCTATGCGGAGTGTTTACAAATGCTTTTTCATGACAGCACATACCGTACAAGTGTTGGCTTGAAGAATTGCGTTCATCTAATGATGGAGACGAAAAATAATCAAGAAAGCTACTCAACAGTTACAGCGACTACATGGTGTAGCAGCGCGTAGGCATATTTTATTTATCTTGATGATAATTTTAGACCTAGCTGGGGTATGACTGTCATTGTGAGTCTGATGATGGAGTTGGAAGGCTACCGAGGGAAGTTCATTTTTGAAAAGGAAACTAAAAAGCGAAAAATAAAAAACAAAATGAGCTTCATAAATATGGTCCTTGGCAGCTCTGGACAGAGAGAGGTGGAAAGAGAGTATCCCGAGGTCTTTGCCCAGCAGTGGGACATTAACGGCTAATAATAATAATAAATAACAAAAACCGTACCCGTACAAGCGTTGGCATGAAAAAGCATTTTTAAACTCGTACAAACTGTATTCGTATACGTATAAATGTCACCGTAAAAGCTAAGGTGAAGTGAGCTCATTTAGTTCGTACCATCGACAGGCTTAGGCCGCCACTGCATAGCTCGTATATAAAATTTGTCTGGCTGAAATCTTTTCTAGCACAACGCCGTAGAAGTGTTTGCATGAAGAAGCATAATATGTAAACACGTTTACGTACAAACACAACGCATTCCCTTATTTGCCTCAACACAGCTCATGTGTTGGGTTGAAGAAGTATATTATAGCTTGTATATTACATAAAGACAAATAGCAGCCAGGGGGTTAATTGTAGATCTATGTTGTAATAGTTAAAACATGTTCGGGATGTTATATTCAATTAAAAGTTGGTATATTTTAAATGTTGTGCTTAAACACTTGTTACAGAAATAAGATTTTTTGCCATTTTCAAACTCAAATAACAGCCGGCGGGTTAATTGTAGACATTCGCTGAAATAGTAAAAAAAAATCAAAATACTATTTCTCGTAAGAAAACAGTACTTTTTTTCTGTACATTAATTTTTGGGTACGAAATGAATGATATCCTTTGTCTGAATGAAACCTTCTTTAGCACAACCCCGCATTATTGTAGGGATAAATAAACATTTGCAAACACGCTCCTATGCGAAAATAACTACAATCTGCAATTACTATCCACGCGCTTATTATTTACCTGCAAATCTAAATAATAATTTTAGGTTTTAATTAAAATTACCAAAATTACTTTCTAATTATCAACTTTAGTGCTACTGACTAAAATCTAGATTAACTATATCGTTTTACATTTTTCATTACAGACTTCTTCCACACGAACCCTCAAATACAAATAGTATTGACCGAACCAGACACCGTCATCATATCTTTGAACCAGCACTGCATTATGGAACCCAAAGTCATTGGCTTCAGTATTTATAAAATTCCTTCACCTATGAACGAGACCGCGAAAGCCCTGTTCTTTAGGAAAGTGAAGAGTACCATAAATTCACAATACACAAATAGTCGGCAAGTCACTCACAGGTACGTGCTTTAAAAGAGTTTATCTTTACAATAAGCTATGTGTAACCGCTAATACACACGAGCGGCACTCGTCGAGGGCTGCAGTCGCCTCTGTCGATGACGCGTGTCGCTCGTGTGATGAGCACTTTCTGAAATCAATGTTCATTACTGCTATATTTTAAAAAAACGTTATTAGTCATATTGATATAATTACTGGTGGTGACATCTGGACCCCAATTTAGTCACTAAAACAGTAGGTTCGTAGCTGTCGCCTTGTCTACAACTAGAAATTTTTAATGTTTGTTTTTAAATATTGCGTGTTTGACTATGTAGTAGTTATCTGCCCCTGAGAATTTCGAACTATACTAGCTATCTTTGATTCCTGGCTATCCTTGATCCTTGAATTATCCTTGATAATAATCCAATAAATAGCCACCTTCATAAAATAAAAACTGAATTGATCAAGCCATTCGCTAAAATACACTATCGCCATTTTCCAGATCTCCACTAGAAGCTAACGCCTTCATAATAATGCCAACAACATTTGAGCCACGCGACGAAGCCAACTTCACACTAAGAATATTCTCGAACAAACCTATCAAGATGAAGGTTCTAGACAATCCACCGAAGATGACGAAAACCGCTCTAGTGAAGGCACCGCCAGTTGTAGAAGTAAATAGTTTCGCGCAGTATGAAGCTGTGTTCCTACAACTAGCCGATGAGCATAAGACAATAGATCCTTTCGAACTGCAAGAATTACTCGACGCGTGCCTTCCGAATGACTACATCAAGAGCTGCGCGTCGATAGATACGTGTAGACAAATTGTTTTGTCTTTAGATGTATCCTTTTCAATTGTTAATGTTCATTTTATTTCAGCAATATAATCTGCCTGTACTGTAGAAAACCTCCTAGTGTAATGGCGTTTACCTACATTCCTGGGGGTCTACTCCGAAGTAGTATCGGCCCAATGTTCGGCCGTTTCCTGCTACGAAGTTACTATTTGGTTCCGTCGGTTCCGATCCTACACTCCTACACTCTTTCGAATATTGACTATGGTCCCGACCCAACTGAGCCGATCCGAACTTTTTTCGCATTTTTCAATAATATTCGGTTCGGCCATGTGTCGGTACGATCCGAACATTCGCACTTTGCACTTCGAAGTAGGCCCCCAGGTTTCTAGATAAGCTTATTGGTGAACGCAATATGCTCTTATTAGCAGGTCGGAAGATGGTGTCTTATTTCCTGAATTTGCCTTTTACAACACTAAGGGATGATTAACCAGTCTCAAGTTAAAAGTTTTTGTATGGCGAAACTGCCAAAAATTCAAAATTTGTTCTCAGGATACGACTATTTCTAGGTATAAAAGATTGGTGGAATTCGCCCTTGGTCTTAGGCCTGATTTTTCAATAGTCAGATAATTTTTATCTGAGGAATAAATATTGCGGTTTGGCTGCTTTTGTATAGAAAATATGTCAAACTGTCATATTTATTCTTCAGATTAAGTTATCTGACTATTTAATAATCAGCCCTTAATGAGTGTTACCAGGCTACTGTTACCAGGCAATACAGATAATACAATCTCTATGCCAATGCTTTTATCAGACCGATTGAAATAAAGTCGTTTTGAAAACTAAGAAATACCTCAAACCCCTCGGAAACTGTATCTCAATATTCCTTAACAAAAAACCACAGAAAAAAGGCACAGGCCGGATTTCGTTATCAGACTTCAAGGACCTCATGTGTAGTTTAAAACACTGGCAGTTAGTATTCAGAACACACGCCAGAGAAAAGATGGGCGTCCTCAGAGCCGAGAGGTTCCGTGACGCCCTACGTGACGTTGGTTTTATAATCCCCGAAAAAGTAATGAACCTCCTTGTCTTGAGATATATGAGAAAAGACGGCATGCTCAGGTTTGGTGACTTTGTTTCAGCTGTGATGCATCTGCATAGAGCGTTTGGTAAGCCTATTTTTTTTTTTTTTTTTAATAATACAGAAATATGTACGTGCATTGTGCTGCAAAAATAAGAGGAATACTGAAAGTGGCGCATGTGCTCTGTAGGAATGTTATCACGATAACTTAACCTCGAGACATCTCAATTCGGACAGCTCGATACCGATAAAAGTCGACCCTGACTGAAAGACTAAATTGGGGTTCGGTTTTAGTTTATGGAAAAAATAACTTGAATTCCTACACAATAAAGTTCAGTTTAACCTACAACTTCAAACATGTTCATAACTTTTCAATAGTGCTAGTCACTCTTAAATCAACTTAATTACCATTAAAATAAGGTTAATATTTGTTTAACTTGAAATAACATCATTTTGAAACATAAATTTGAATAGACTATGTCACTACCCAGTGGGGTAAAATAAGTTGATATCAAAATAAATGTAAAAGACGTTTTTAAAATTATCCAGTAAGGACCTTTATTTTATTCTTTATAATGTAGCCGATTGCTTTCTATTTTCAGAAATCTTCCACAAAAGCAACAGTCTTCGAACGGAAGGTGTTCAAATGAATCTAACAGAGGTATGCCTTTTTGGAAAATGCTCTTAACTACTGTAAGATCAATAATCGGTTAGATATCTTAAAGGAAATCATTCAGGTGTCGAACATTTTGTTCATAAAAATTAAAGAGCCGGTCAGAAAAAAGAAATACGGTTTTCTGATCTGAAATACGGTTTTCGTTAATCGTAGATTTTCGTTGTAATAATAAAACATGCTATTTTCAAGAATTATTTTCCATAAGAAGAGAATATTTTTATTTTTCGGCCGGCGCTTTAATTTTTGGGTACAAAATGAAATGATGTCCTTCTATGTACTGGCAGCCAACAGTTCGGTCACTAATGGCTGCCACAGATTTTGGCGGAAAGTTGCTTCAAACTCTGTAAGAATGAACCTGCTGTAGCACGTATTTGAAATAAAAATGATTTGACTTTGACTTTGCACGAGTCGACACGATTTATCCCTAGTAGTCCAAGGGTAGTTGCTGAGTGGCCGCGTCTACACCACAAGACTATAGTCTGGTGAGACGAATGCTTTCCTTCTAACGTCTTCTCCGATTAAATAGGTAGCCTGAAAGTAGACTGCGAAACGAGGTACTTAATTGACGTTTTAGAAAACTGTATCTTGGTATAAAATACTGTTACTTGTTTTAAATATTATTTCTTTACATTTCTCTCATAGGCATATTACTAATACAATATTATTTTGTTCACAGTGGCTGAAAAATGTATTTATGTGCTAATACAAGACTAGAAGTGTTAGTGGTTAAGTAAGACCTACACCCCTACAGGTCTGAGCTCAGAAAATGAGGACTGAATGGTAAAATATATGAGTGAACAATTTTTATATGAATTTTTCTTCAAAATGTGCCTAAGACATACTTTTTGATGTATTTGTAACCAGTGTTGTGGCAATTATGCCAAAATACCTATTAGTTTGTATTAATACAACTAGCAGCCGATAGATACATAAAATTACTGTGTATTTAATAGAATACTCATTATTATGTCATCGTCTGCATAGCCTTATCCCAACTATATGGGGGCGGCTAAAGCTATACTTATCTATACATAATAAACACGAAACAAGAGAAAGGAACTATATAAAGTGATGATGTTTAAGGAGAGCAGAAGTGTTTATTTGTATGATAAGAAAACTTTGTTGTTAGTCAGTTAATTTGTTCACTTTATCAACCCTGTAAAATGTATAATCCGATAAAATAATGTTCAAGTGTCAACTAAGTAGATATGTAACTCAATATGCCTGTGTTTTCTCAAAATACTGTTACGAGCTTCGGGTTCGTGACAATAAAAACTGCCGATAAAAATTACCAAAAGTTACACTTTAATTAAACAACACTAATAACAACTCTAACACACTAATTATAAAACACAATCGCTCTTAAGTCGCACTTGAAGATCGCTTTCGATGTATTCGCTTCTATCGCAGAACCAAGTCTGATTGGTCGCGGCTAGTCCCGGCCTTATATAGTGCCGCAGATAATTCCAGAACCTATTGTAGAAACATCTAGAATGTTCGAACACATACCGGCCCCAACTGTCCAAATGTCGACAGTTCTAGTAAGTTCCAGCACCGACATCTCTACTCGATAATAGATGGCGTCAGTGACTCTTATTACTTCAGCCATTCAATAATAGATGGCGCTAGGGACTATTAGTTCTGCTATTGGAAACTAGATGGCGCTAGTGGTAACTAATGTCACCATGTATCAGGCATTAATTGTGGCGCGCAACACTGCCCCCTCCTAAGACATGCTCGTCCCGAGCATTATCGGCTCCATAATAACGCGCCAATCAATTCACATGGACGATCTTAGGGGACCTCTTGCAACTCTCTGTATCCGGTAGGTCACGTCATTGATCTTTGTCACAATCCGGTACGGTCCATCCCATGTAGCTTGAAGCTTAGGAGATTTCCCCTTGCTGCGGACTGGATTGTGCAACCACACTAGTGAACCTTCGTCGAACCCTTTACTGTTAATTTTGCGGTCATAACAGGTTTTCATCTTTTCAGACATTTGCTGGCCCGATTGTCTGACGTGCTCATAAATGTCATTCATTTTGTTCCGCAAGTTATTCGCATAATCGGTTATACTGCGTGGGGCATCAGGTGCTATTCCGGTGATCAGGTCTGCAGGCAGCCGTAATTCTCTTCCAACGTTTGTGAAAGCTGGTGTCACAGATGTACTTTCGTGAACAGCGCTTCGATATGACAACAAAAACGGTTTTATGTGCTTGTCCCAATCTCGTTGTCGATTTTCCACAACTTTTGCTAGGTACCTCTCCAATGTCTGATTAAATCGTTCCACCATTCCATCCGATTGTGGGTGGAAAGAAGTTGTTCTTGTTTTATGAGTACCCATAACTCGACAAGTTTCCTGGAATATTTGGGACTCAAAATTCCTTCCTTGATCACTGTGAATCTCTAAAGGTACTCCAAACCGACAGAAGACTTCATAAACTAATTTATCTGCAACTGTCGAAGCTTCTTGATTTGGAATGGCGAAGACTTCCGGCCACTTAGAGAAGTGATCCATCACAACCATGAAATACTTGTTACCACTTTCACTTTCCGGAAACGGCCCCGCAACGTCAAGGGCTATCCTCTCCCATGGTGCGCCAACATTGTACAATTTCAATGCACCTCTACTACGAGTCTGAGGTCCCTTTACAGCTGCACAACTTGTACATTTGCAACACCAGTCCTCGACATCATCCCGACAGTGGACCCAGTAAAACCGTTCTCGTATCTTCAGTAGAGTCCAAGTCCCCGATGACCTCCTGAACAACCATTATGGTACAGCTGTAGAACATCCGGTACTTGAGCTTTAGGGACAACCATTTGCAAATGACAGCTGTCTCCCCGAGCATTTTCCCATTTACGGCACAGGACTCCTTCCTGAATCACCAAGCTGTCCCATTGGGCCCAATAGCTTTTTGTGATTGTACTCATCGCTGAGACGTCGCTCCACCTGGGCTTATGAGCTCTGGCCTTCATCCACTCCAGAATCGGCTTGATGTCCGAATCTTCCTGCTGTGCACGTTGTAGGCTTTCCTTCCACTCGTTGCTGAGGTCTGTCTTGAGCATCCTCACAGGTACGACTTCTTTACTTTCTTGCCTAGTACAATGCTTGCAGTCTTCACGACAAGGTCTTCTTGACAATGCATCTGCGTTGCCATGAGATTTTCCGCTGCGATGTTCGACCACGAAGTCGTATTCCTGCAGTAGTTCAATCCATCTCGCAACTTGACCTTCTGGATTTTTGAACTGCAATAGCCATTTTAGTGCAGCATGGTCAGTTCGTAAGTGGAATTTCCGCCCCAGAAGATATTTGTTAAAGTGCTGCAATGACTTTACAACAGCAAACAGTTCCCGTCTCGTAACACAATAGTTCGTTTCAGGTTTCGACAATGTCTTGCTGAAGTACGCTATCACAAACTCTTGATCGCCATTCCGCTGAGACAACACACCGCCAAGTCCTATGTCGCTTGCGTCTGTGCCAACTATAAATTCCTTGCCCGCATCAGGGTATCCCAAAATAGGTGTTTTGCACAGACGGTCCTTTAGCTCCTGGAATGCGATGTCGCAACTTTCATCCCAGCAGAAATGTCGCTTCTCCTCGGTTAGCTTATGCAGGGGTTTGGCTATATCTGCAAAGTTCTTGACAAATCGCCGATAATAGGGGCGCAAACCCAGAAATGCTCTGACCTGTGTCTTGTCTTTTGGAATTGGCCAATCCTTGACATCGGCGATTTTCTCTGGATCCGTGCGCATACCTTCTTCAGACACTACATATCCCAAAAAGCTAACTTGTCGTTTGAATAGTGAACACTTCTTCGGACTTAACTTGAGGTTGGCACTCTGGATCTTCATGAGCACGCGTTCCAGGTTTTGAAGATGTTCTTCAAACGTACGGCCTACGATGATGATGTCATCCAAGTAGACCAGGCAAGCATCGCCAATAAGCCTGGTAAGTACAAGTTCCATCAACCTTTCAAACGTTGCCGGAGCATTGCATAATCCAAACGGCATAACTTTAAATTGCCACAGACCCTTTCCTGTCGAGAATGCAGTTTTCTCCTTGTCCTTAGGATCAATTTCAACTTGCCAGTAGCCACTTTTCAGGTCCAGCGTGCTAAACCACTTTACTCCAGTAAGCATGTCCAGTGTGTCATCAATTCTTGGCAAAGGATAGCTGTCCTTCGTAACGTCGTTCAGACGACGATAGTCAACACAAAACCTCATGCTGCCGTCCTTCTTTCTTACCAGCACTACAGGTGAACACCATGGACTAGATGAAGGTTCAATAACACCATCCTTCACCATTCCCTCAATCATGGTTTCCACTTCCTTGTCACGTGCAATGGGCTCCGGCAATCTCCTTGGTCGCTGACGGATGGGCAATTCTTCTCCTGTGTTTATTTTGTGTTGAACTAAGCCAGTCCTCCCGATATCAGCATCGTTTGACGAGAAAACATCGGCATACTTAAATAACATTTTCTTCGCCTTGACCATTTCATTTTGGGACAGACCGCTGCGGCAGTCTTCTAAAAGTGTGGTCACTCTCGTTTGTGCATCCTTGCTGAGGGTCCCAGTCGATAGATATTGGCATCGACGCAACCAATCCACTTCCTCGCAAGTACCAACTAGTGTGCCTTTTTCTATAACCTGTTCCTGATCACAAAGGTTCAGCACACGTACCCCAGAGATGTCGGTAGCTCTGACCAAAGTTCGTGCCACTTTCCATGGAAAGTCAATGTCTACCCTTTCCACGAGTACACAACGATGAGTTTGCCCAGGATTCCGAGGAAGGCCAACCGGCACAATCGTTTCCGATCTCGGCGGAAGAACAATCTTTTAAGGCTGTACACGTTCTCTGGTAACGCCCCTTCCACGAAAAGTTCCTCTTGTCCACATTTCAAAACACCTTGCTTGACGTCAATTTCGCAACAATTCTTCCTCATAAAGTCAAGGCCCAGGATGCAATCGTCCATTATATCAGCCACGATGACATTATGCAGGTAGATTCTGTTGCCTAGCTTCAACCCCATCTTCTTCTCTCCATGGACGAGAATGCGCTGACCGGTGGCGGTTACCAAATTAATGTGTTCCCGGTTGTAGGCGGAGTCCCCAAGGGACCGTCTTATGAGTTGGGAACTGACAACCGTGCGAGAGGCTCCAGTGTTTATGGTCAGCTTACACGGCGTTCCGTTGACCTCGCCCTTGATGATTAGGCTGTTCCCGTCTTGGGTTTGTGTGATCGAAACCCTTGGGGCTCTTTGAACATCAGCCAGCTGCTGGTGCTGGGCGGTGCTGTTAGCTGCACTGCCCTCTGGAGATCGGCCGTCTTCTCTTTCTGCAGTTCGCTTGGGGCAACTGGATCGAAGGTGGCCCCTTTTCCCACAGCCGCAGCACCTAGAGCTGTACCCTTTATTGCGGTCGCGAACTGTAGCCGCTGCAACCTCCCTGACGCGATGGGAACGATGACCGTGCCGCACAGCTTCCACCTCCAGTGCATGGGCCAAGGCGTCCTTAAGCGTCCCGTGGTGCCCGAGCCTCACAGCAGCTCTAACTTCAAGGTCGCGGATGCCGTCGATGAATGCCTGCACCAGGTTCCTATCAATAAGCGCAGGTACGGACTGGTAAGCTTTACGCACCAGCTTCTCCACTTCAAGGGCCCACTGCTGCAGGTTTTCATTACTGCGTTGCACGCGATCCTTGAGCTGCGCACTAAACACGTGTTCCAGGTGAGCGTCGCCATACCGAGCCTCCAATGCCTCAAGGAGCTGCTCGTAAGTCACTTCCTTACCGAGCGCTTCCAGAACAGTTAAGGCCTGGTCGCGCAGGCCTAGGGTGAGGGCAGTCATGGCCTGACTTTTATTCCAACCGTTCGCCTTCATGACAGCCTCAAACTGGATTTTGTAGGCTGACCAGAAAGAAGTTCCGTCGAACGGTGGCACTTTGAATCCACGTAGCGAAGGTGTTGTAACTACGGGAGCTGCGATTTCATCCCCAAGTTTAAGGTAATCTAGCGTTTTCTTTACGTCAGCCATCACGGTTTTCTTCACGTCAGCCACCACGTTGTCAACCCGATTATACACTTGGTCGATCCGGATTTCAGCTTCCGACAGGCGGTTGTCATGTTGAGCAACCTTATCATTCACCTCCTTCATGTCTTTCCCGAAGGTAGCGTGAAGGTCCTTCATAAGGAGCATCTGCTCTTCCTGGCGGCGCGCTTGCTCCTCCTTATCACGTTGGAGCTGTTCTTCCAACCGACGAGCCTGTTCCTCCTGTCGGCGAGCCTGCTCCTGCAGCATCATCATCAGGGCAGCAAAGTCTGGTGCTGCTGATGCTGGAGCTGCTGCGGACGGGTCGGCCTCCGTGGTTGCTAGCTGGCCCTCCGACCCCTGCGGCATAGCTCCACCAAAACGTCTTTGGTCCGTCTCCTGTTGGCGTTGACTCCGGGTACGGATACCCTCCGTGTCGTCTTTGGGTAAAATCGGCATGATTTTAATCCTTGCTTCTGACACCAATTGTTACGAGCTTCGGGTTCGTGACAATAAAAACTGCCCATAAAAATTACCAAAAGTTACACTTTAATTAAACAACACTAAAAACAACTCAAACACACTAATTATAAAACACAATCACTCTTAAGTCGCACTTGAAGATCGCTTTCGATGTATTCGCTTCTATCGCAGAACCAAGTCTGATTGGTCGCGGCTAGTCCCGGCCTTATATAGTGCCGCAGATAATTCCAGAACCTTCTATTGTAGAAACATCTAGAATGTTCGAACACATACCGGCCCCAACTGACCAGATGTCGACAGTTCTAGTAAGTTCCAGCACCGATTTATTTTGTTCTGCTATTCGAAACTAGATGGCGCTAGTGGTAACTAATGTCACCATGTATCAGGCATTAATTGTGGCGCGCAACAATACTTTACTAGTATATAGTTTAATCTCCTCTAGACATAAGCGACAATATGTCATAAACTGAGTTGTATCTCAACAATATAAATACTCAGTGCATTTAATGGTTATTCTAATTAAATATAAGTTTGTGTTAGGCACAGACTTAATAAGTCTGTGGTGTAACGTATATAGTGGGGTTAAAAATACAATTGTGTTAAATGATTCCACTATTATTTTCGATGTCCACATATTTTTAAGATTTTAATAATTAGGTGTGCATTGTATTTGTGATGCCGATGTTTAGCTACAGGTTATGGTCTGGAAAATAATGATGTTAGCCCACATTACGAATACCTATTTGTACTAGGACACATCGATTTTTTTTTTTCCGTGGGCGCTGGACTGACGGTATCTTCATGGATACCTTCCGTCTAGAACCGGTAGAACGGAGGGTTATGTCGAGCTCCTACCGATTAAAAGCCCCCACTCAGCCCGCCATGCCTAGTGGGCCCGATCCCATGACCGCACGTCCTCCGATAAAGGCGCGCATGGAACACTGCGTACCACCTCATGGGGCCTGACTGTTCGAGTGACGACACAGCCCCAATTTCGCCGCCCGCTGCGAGATAGTTAGGCGCCCTTCGACTGGTGGATTAAGGGGTATGCTCGCTCTGTCTCCACTGCGACTTTTGCATGCATCACCTCATTTTCAGAGGTGATGCATGCAAAAGAGTGCGTACATATAACGGATTTGTGAATTGTATCATACAATTCACACAAATCCGTAACCCATACTAAATTAAATAAATGTAACGTAAAGGATTCGCACTGCACTGGGTCCGAGAGGTGGATTACCTGTACGGCATAATACCGCTCACAGAGAGGAGGACTGAGGCCCAACATTGAGCTGTGTGAACATAATTTAGTATGTATACAGCCTTTATAAGCTAATCCACTATTTCCAGTCCATAACTTTGTCGGACTAAAGGCGTGCTTTTAATGGACATAATATTACTGCAACGATCTCGCTTAACTCAAAATAATAATAGTTATTTTAATAATCTTTTTTGTTTAGTTGTAAATAATGGAATCGTAAATCCACCGAGTCGGTACTTACACTACTGTATTTGAATAAAAAAATTTGAGCTCATTGTTTGTTTTTGTATAAAATGAAATATATTTTGGTTGCCGAATAAAAATTATTGGTTTAAAACCTATTCTGTAGTTTACTTTTTAACCGACTTCATAAAAAGGAGAAGGTTCGCAATTCGGATGTTTATTTTTATTTATGGCCTATCGTGCATACGCGGTTTTGAGTAAAATTAGATTTGGCATTGCCACAACTCATGGGCAATAAATGAGATAAAAGTTACTAAACCGGCTTCCCATCCCACAGTTGCTGCGTGCGTTCGCAATAAAAATGATTAAAAACTTACGCATCGTAACCACGCCTCATGTACTATGATATAACGTTAGTAAGGTATCCATTCTACAGTTCCACTTGCCAAAATCAACAGCGGCGACCACCAGAAAAGCACCGAGATAAGGAAGCTCGAAGAGTCCCGAAAGGGTCTCCTGAAACCGAACTGAGTTGTTCTGATTCCATTATACAGTAGCGAAATTAGACTAGGTTTAGTAAGTCTTCGGTAGTATAGTTGCCCGCCGGAGAGATTATTTTTATATCATTACAAAAAAATTCTTTGCATCCACGGATTAAAATTGCACTGCTGGAGTCTTAAAATACATATAACAACAATATTATTTTACTGTTCTAATTTATTTTCTGATATTTCGATTTCATAAAAGATTGGAATGGAATGAGGTACATGAAATGAGGAAAGTTTTGGATATAATAAATATAGTGGATAGGAGAGTAGGGGACGGCCAAAAGAAATCATGAATAGATTGTGTGAGATCTACGAGGGTGAATAAAAAAGTTTTTAGAATTGCATATATCTAAAACTTTTTTGGGAGAAGTTCGTTACTCAAATTAAAGATTGTCAATCACACAATATTTATGCAAACTGTCACTTGTTTTTGTCAGTTCGTTCGCACGTAATAAATTGTTTTGTGCAACGAGTTGCTAAAAACCCAGAATTATGGATAAAAATGAGTTACGTGCGGTGATAAAATATCTGTTTGAAAAAAATGTCTACGAAGGAAATTTTTTCGGACATTCAGCAGACATTAGGGGACGATGCTGTACCTTATCCTACGGTTGCATACTGGGTGGCTGAATTTAAAAGAGGTAGATCAAGCTGTAAAGATGACCAACGTTCTGGGCGGCCTTCAACCTCCGTTACGGAAGAAAATGTCAAAAAGGTTGAAAATCTGGTTTTGGAAAACAGAAAATAACTATAAAACATATAGCTGAGATCCTAAAGATATCATTTGGTAGCGTTCAATCCATTTTAATTGATTCACTGGGGTTCAAAAATTGTCGGCAAGATGGGTGCCACGAATGTTAACCGACGAAAACAAAAAGCGACGATTGGAAATTTCTAAGCGTAATCTCGAAATGTTCCAGCGTGATTCGGATAATTTTTGCCATCGCCTTGTCACCATGGATGAAACGTGGGTCCACCATTTCGATCCTGAAACTAAGAGACAAAGCATGTCTTGGAAACGACCATCCTCTCCATCCATTAAGAAATTTCGAGTTGCTCCTACCGCTGGCAAAGTTATGGCCTCAATGTTCTGGGATAGTGAAGGAATCCTTTTTATTGATTACATGGCCAGACGATTACTGGACCCTATTATGCAAATTGAATCCCGAAAGTGCGTGAAGCGATTAAAGAAAAACGTAGTGGAAAACTATCGTTGGGCGTGTTGTTTCTTCAAGATAACGCTCCTGCTCATCGATCGGAAGTTGCGCTCAACGCAATCCGCTGTGCTGGCTTCAATCTCCTTCCCATCCCCTTGCATTTCCCAGTTAAAGTCTTTTCAAATGACCACGAACTTTAGGCACAATGACACTTCATACATTTGTTTATGGAACACAAGTTATCGCCACGGCGCTGGGAAAACGACTGGCCTTACCGCTGAACTATATGCACGGGGAACATTACATTTTGCACTGCAAGCATTACCGCTACCTGTAGTCCCTACACCTAGTATTACTTAAAAATACAGGATAAATAACAGACATTACTTTTTTTTTAAAGTTCTAATCATTCTTGTTTCTACCTAGGTATTCTCTACTTAGAAATAATACAAATTCTAAACTATATAATAATACTATTTACATCTAACTCACAATCAACAAGCAAATCACAGAAAAAACGGCCAACTGTATACAAACTCGAGGCAACAAAGAGATTTCACTTTTTGAAGTGAAAACTTCTTTAGCGGCGTTGTGCACTTTTTTTGTAAAAAATGTTAAACTCGCGTCAGGACACGTGACCTGATCGAAAATTCGTAAGACGGAGGGAGAGTAGACCGCATTCTAAAATATCAAAAATGCACAACGTTAATATTCAAGTTTTCACTTCTGGCGGCACTCCCGGAGTGCAACCCGTTTTGATAGTCACTAAACATGGGTTGAACAAAATTTCAAATAATTACGGCTAAATAAAACATTTTTTCATATTTTCAACATTTAGTCTCAGTGGTGGCCCAGTGGTAACAGCCCGACTTACGAGATTGTAGATTGTGGGTTCGAACCAACAATTTCATCACTGCTCTCAAAACGGTGAAGGAAAACATCGTGAGAAACCTGCATGTCCTAGAACCAAAAATTTGAAGACATGTGATATCAACCAACCCGCAACTCGCACAATGGTCCACTTGAAGGACTAAGTGCGGAAACCAAACCCAAAACATAGAACATAGAACCAACCCTCATTGTGCCCACGTAGTAGATTATGGCCCACTCCCTCTCGAAGACAGGAGGCCGGTGCTCCAGCAGTGGGAAAATTATAGGCTGGTTATGATGTTATGAATATACTGTTCTGTTAAAACTTTAAAAATGTTAATTCTTGCTTAAATTGCATGTTCCATGACGAAGCAGACATGAAGTAGTGTTATATTCCTGTTAAAATTCTTGCCAAGGAATGTGTTATTTAAGGAAATGAATACACCCAAAAAATAAAAAGGCTTTCATATAGCCATCTGAACAGAAATGCAGTAAGGTTTGCTAGCAGTCAAGGTGTTCAGAGGAGGTGGTTCTGTTTATGGTTTTCAATGCATGTTAACTGTTTGCTAAATCTCTTTGTAGAAATCCAAACATTACAATAAACTATGTAAGTATCGCTTTTCATGAGAGAAAAACGTGCATGATTATAATAGATACTGATACAAGATATTCACGGGCTATTTCTACTTTTTAAATGAAGAATCCTAGAATTTGTCAATGAATGTAGGTGGGTCAGTGTCCAATATTGCAAGGCTAAAACACAATAACTATAGTTCCACCACAGCTCTCAGTATAAAAGGTAAAAAGGTGGCCATTTATACAGATAAACCTAGCTGTAATAATAAATAAAATTTTGCTCAACCCATACAGCAATAAGTGCAATTATAGATACTCAAGATTTTAAGACATTCATTTCTTATCTCCTGACTTATGTATATCTTCAACCGTGGCTTCTGTAGCAGCTTTGTGTAGTTCGTAGAGCTGGACTATCTGTTCGTCTGACATGTGGTCTAACACCTGGGGGTCTAAGTATTCCCCAACTTTCTTCTTTTTTACTTGTTGTAACGGTTTCATCTGCTTTGCTAGTGTTATTGCGTAGTCCTGTAATAAAAAGTGTGCATTATAAGTTGGTGTTTAGTATAGCTGTCTGATCTGTTGTTGTCTGTATAGATCAGTCTGCTTTTTTTAAACACACAATGTTGCAATTGTGTTTTTGTCTATTCGCTGCTAAGCGAAACGAACGCGCTTACTACTATGCTGGCGCGTTAGTTTTCTGATTTGTATTGCATGGTAACAACTAACAATAAATAGGTACTAGACTTAATTGTTATGACTACACACCGTCCATTCATTGAGGAATATCTTAGCTTCCTCAGGGTTACATTTCTTGTGTCTTTTGAATTCATCTCTTGCATAGTTGTCACCCATGACCCGAAGTTCAGGTGGGAGAGCGCGGTGCACTCGGAATATCAGCTTGTAGAGCCTACGGACTCGGGAAACATGTTCCAACGACGACATTCTGTAAAATAATGGTAGTAATTTATTAATTTTTACTGAAAGAAAGGGTCATTGTTATTGATACCGTATTTCTAAAAATTGTTAATGACACCACCATATTTAGACAATTTGATGCAGTAGAAACAATAAATGAACAGTAAAGAACAGCGTTATCTCTTTATTTATTGTTAATTTAGGTATTTAGATCCAAACCATTACATACATAACCTATAACTGTAAATTCATTGAGAAGCAAAAACGGATTACTAACTTGATAAACTGTCACGTAGGTTTTAAATTTAATTGCTATAATGTGGATATTTTTTTAATATTCATTTGATATCTACAGCTAAATTTTTCGACAAAATCAAAATAGTCAACATTATTTTTGACAATACCATAGACTTTTTAGTCTATGCTTAGGGCATAGACTAAAAAGTCTAGGCACAGAATATATTTATCTGCATGGAATTAGTAATTTAGTATGTTGTACTACTTATTTATCTGTCTGCATTATACAGAATGACTGGTAATTTGACGTATTGGTATTCCTTCCAGGTTTACTATGACCTTTTAAGAAAACGGTCAATTTTCATTCAGTTCAGTTTCAGAATTTAGTTCTGCTAATAATCGTACTATGAGAGTAATAAAAGTGAATAACTATTGAACGAAGTTCACCGAAGTTGAATGGTAATGCTTGTCTGTGCCCTGCTGTAATGCCATTGGCTTTTTAATAGGCATCGTTCAAAAACTTCAGGTGGATGCTCCAAGGTAGCCCGCGAAATTCAAATTTTACGTTTCTTGTAAACTCTTGGCCGGTTGAATCATTCCAAACATTTGCTTCATTAACATGTGTACTGACCACTGTATGTGGCTCTGGATCGAAATTAGGCGTTAATTTATTACTTTATACAAAATTCTTTACGTATACTTTCTGACCAACTTCAATGTCTTGTTCTTTTGCTCTGCGTTTCCTATCCTTATTTATTTTCCCCTTTTCTTTCTTTCGAGTGTCTTTATCTCGGAACTCAAGATTTAAATCCATATTTTCAACAAAGTCAAAGTCAAAGTCAAAGTCAAATCATTTATTTCAAATAGGCACATAAAAGGCACTTTTGAACGTCAAAAATAAAATTAGAATAAAATTGATTCTAGTCGCCCCTTCCAAAAGGTAGTTTTCGTATGGAGAAGAATGGGCAAGAAACTCCACCGTTACTCTTTTAAAGTGATTTACAATATATTGCATACATTATTTATATAATTATATGTGAAGACGATGCACCCAAAAATAAACTTACTATACCACAATAGGTAAAAGAATTAAAATGGATAAATGTAACCATGACATATAGATCAACTATGTGATAGATACATGGTGCTCACATATTCACAAACATTCCAAACGTAGACGATTTTCATAAATAAATAAGGAGTAATAAGTCCGGGTGTGACCCCAAGTAATTACAGAATGTAAATCAATGTCAAAAAAAAAAAAAAAAGAATAAATTATACAATTACATTAGCAACCAGTTTGATTTTGTCTAGACTCTAGAGATTGTCCTATGGAGCAAGACCAGCATGTTTCCAAGCATTCTTATCTTGGATATAATCCTCTAATTTGTAATATCCTTGCTTACAAAGTGTAATTTTAATATAAGTTTTAAATTTTCTTTCATTTAATTGCAATATTTCACAAGGTATTTTGTTGTAACATTTAACACAGTACCCCATAAAAGATGTATGAACTTTAGATAATCTGAAAAAAGGTTGATCTAATTTATCTTTATTTCTAGTATTAAAATTATGTCTATCACTTATTTTATTAAAAAGATGTTGATTTTTTCTTACATACATAATATTTTCATAAATGAATTGGCAAGGTACCGTCATAATATTAATCCTTTTAAATAGTTCCCTAAGAGATTCGCGGCGACGTAGATTGTAAATGGCTCTGACAGCTCTCTTTTGCAAAATAAAAATGGATTCAATGTCAGCAGCCCGACCCCACAGTAAAATGCCATATGACATAATACTGTGGAAGTAACTAAAATAGACCAAGCGCGCGGTTTCTTCGTCTGTTAATTGTCTTATCTTTCTAACAGCATATGCGACCGAGCTTAGCCGCCCCGCAATAGATGTTATATGAGGTCCCCATTGTAATTTCTCGTCTAGCGTGATTCCTAGGAAAACTGTCTGATTAACAAATTCTAATTTTTGGCCATTCAATACGATGTCACATTCGCTACTTCTAACATTAGGTAATTTAAATCTAATGCATTTTGTTTTTTTTTCATTAAGTACTAAATTATTAACCGTAAACCAATCTTGGACCTGAAGAATAGAGTTATTCACGTCGTCAAGATTTTGTGACCGTCGGTCTATTTTAAAGATTAATGATGTGTCATCTGCAAATAACACCATCTTCGGTTGATTTTGAAGTAATTGGGGTAAATCATTAATATAAACTAAAAAGAGGAATGGACCCAATATCGAACCTTGAGGAACGCCCATTGTCATTTCAGAACCCAATGAGTTTACGCCATTTACTTGGATTTTAACCTTTCTATCTTTCAGGTATGATCTTAACAAGTCAAGTGCTGTTTTCCTAATCCCATAGTGCTCGAGTTTCATCAGAAGTGTTTCATGGTTTACGCAATCGAACGCCTTAGAGAGATCGCAAAAGATTCCAATAGCATCTTGTGCTTCTTCCCAGGCGTTAAAAATGTTCTTCATTAGGGTAACACCGGCGTCAGTGGTACAACGCCCTTTGGTGAAGCCGTACTGGTGTTCATGAAAGATGTAATTTTTATTAAAGTGACGTAACATTTGATTGAGCATCAACTTTTCAAACACCTTACTGAGAACTGGCAGAATTGACACAGGTCTATAATTGTTGGGATCTTTACTATCACCGGATTTGAACAATGGTACTACTTTACTATGTTTCATAAGATCCGGAAAGACTCCTTGGTCAACACTGGTGTTAAATATGAAAGCTAAATAGGGCGCAATGGTTTCGATGAGAGATCTACATACTTTTACAGACATACCCCAGAGATCTTCTGTTGATTTAATTTTAAGATCTTTAAAAGCTCTTATAACAGCCTGGGGGTTTGTATGCTGAAACCTAAGCTCCGAAGGGCATGCCTTTACATTCCTTTTAAGTAAGGCAGCAGAAAGCGTGGGGGAAGAATTTAAAGCTTCAGTAGTTTTAAGGGGAATATTAGCAAAGAAGTTTAACATTAATTAAGCTCGGCAACTTATCTCTAAACAATCGTACATAAAATAATTCTGAAGGAGATTTCCCAGTTGTACCATGAGGAGTACTATTGTACATCATAAGGTATTTTAGTAAATCGTCTCTCCAATCCGTCTTTTGTATTTGACTGATTTTTAATCTTTTTAATATATGCCTGTTCTGCCGTTCAACCTCTCCGTTTTGTTGGGGCCAGTAAGGGATTGTGTTATAAATGCGAATTCCTAACTCTTCACAAAATGATTTAAAGTCTTGACTGGTGAATTGGCGGCCATTGTCGCAAGTTAGACTAACTGGGATACGTAAACGAGAGAAAATGTCTTTTAGGACATTAATTGTATCTTTAGCTGTGATAGATCTCATAATTTTAATTTCTTTATAGGGACTGAAATAATCAATTATAACAAAAAGATAGTCTCCACTGGGCAATGGACCTAGGAAGTTAGGAAGTCTATAGCGGTGTCAACCCCAGCTTGAATTGGTAGCTCTCGCCTTTTCATCGGTGTAGGTGGGTTTGGGCCGGATACGAGGCATGCCTTTTAAGTTCTGTCGTTTCCATATTTCCCGGCAATTTTGAATTTGGAACTGTTCTATATTCGAATGTGTTTAAATTTTGAATCTCAAAACAGTTGAAAGTATTAGGATTAATGCTATTGTTTAGTCACAGCGTCGATTGGAATCTGTCAGGTTACGTTCGAAAATGAATTTTTCTAAGGAAAATGTTCGTGCAATAATTTTCTACAACTTTAGAAGAGGCCTGACACGGGTTCAGTATTTTGAAGAGCTTACATCTGTGTTCAGTGATGAAGCCCCATGTCTGCGGACTGTCGAACGCTGGTATTTAGAATTCCTGCGTGGGCATACTAGTGTTAGTGCCAAATCTCGCGAAGGACGCCCAAAATCCGCCTTCACTGAAGATAACATCATTGCTGTGAGACAACTAATTCTCGAAGATCGTCATGTGATGTATCGAGAGATAGAGGCTCTATTAGGCATCTCAGGGACAACCATTCAGAAGATCTTGCATGAAGCGCTTGGTGTGAGAAAGCTAGTTTGCCGTTGGATACCGCATCTGCTTTCCGACGATCACAAGGCGGCCCGCGTCAGATGGTGTAAGAAAACTCTGCAAAGGTTCAACCGAGGAGAGTCAAATCATATCTACGACATCATCAGTGGTGACGAATCTTGGATCTATGCCTACGATCCTGATTCCAAACAACAATCTACAATCTGGGTCTTTAAGACGAGCAAAGCCGACTAAAGTTGTTTGTTCTCAAAGCACTTCAAAGAAGATGGTGGCCACGTTCGTTGAAAAAACCGGCCATGTTGCTACTATTGCACTTGAAGATCGTAGAACGGTTAACGCAGAGTGGTATACCACAGTTTGTTTACCACAAGTCATCGCCGAATTTCGAAAATCTAACTCAAAGCGACGCATCATCCTGCACCACGACAACGCAAGCTCACACAGCGCTCGTCAAACGATTATTTGAAGCAGGAAAAAGTAGAAATTCTTGACCATCCTCCATACAGTCCTGACCTAAGCCCTAACGATTTCTTTACATTTCCTAAAATTAAGAAAAATCTTCGTGATCAAAGGTTCCTGTCCGATGAAGAAGCAGTCGACGCTTTCAAGTCAGCCATTTTTAACACCCCCACTTTAGAGTGGAATAAATGTTATAATAACTGGTTTGAGCGAATAGAAAAGTGTATTAAGCTACGTGGTGAATACTTTGAAAAACAATAAAAAGTACTATAAGGTTCTATGCGCGCGAGACCGGGGCTAGCGAACGTGAGGTCCACTATTGACCCGCCCCACTGTCGCACGCATGTCTGCACGCAACCTCGGTTCAGAAGAAACAGGCCCTGCTTGACCGCCCACTCCTCCACCAACTCGCCCTGATTGTGTTTTTTTCTTCAAACGACAAAACTTAAAAGGCATGCCTCATACCAAGATACAACCTCTACAATTTTTTACAACATTTTCTGCGTCTTTGTCAATTTTGGGCCACCAAACTTTTGTACGCAACCTAGCCTTCATGTTTACTATCCCAGGATGGCCTTCATGAGCAGCCGCTAACACTTCTTGTCTTAATTTAGAGGGAATCACAATTTTGTTGCCGCGCAATAACAAGTCCTCATGCAGCCAGAGTTCCTTTTCAAATAATTTATAATTATTTACAATTTGATTCCATTTATTATTATGTAATCCGTCCCTAACGAGTATAAAATCTTTATCAGACTTCGATGCTTCTGAAATACCTACTTTTTAAAGACAACGCTGTTGGACTCGCATACTGTACAATTTGGTTGATATGGTATTCTCTCTCAAACGGAGTACAGTTTTGATTTGTGCAAAGTCGTGACAGTGGGTCTGCAATATTGGATTTACCAGGTTTGTACACAACTTTGTAATTATATGCTTGTAACCTCAGAACCCAGCGCTCAACTCGGGCACAGTGTTTCGACCGTGGTTTAAAAATTACCTCTAAAGGCTTGTGGTTTGTAACCAACTCAAACTCTTTCCCATATAAATACATATGAAAATGCTCTACAGCCCAAACTAAAGCCAACGCTTCCTTTTCGGTTTGGCAGTAATGTTTTTTGACGTCCGTCAAGCTTTTATTTCCGAAAGCAATGACGCGTGGACCAGTCGAATCATAATAGATAAGAACTGCTCCCAAACCTACAGGACTGGCATCATCAATGACTTGTGTTCTGTCATCTGGGTCATACTAACCCAACGTATCTATTTTGTTAAGGCACTGTTTGAGTTGGTTATAGGCTTCTTGCTGTTTAACTGTCCAGAAATTAAAAATGTCTGCATGTTTATGGAGTTTTTTCCGCAAAACTTCACGGATTGGTTCAGTCAAAGTGGCTAAGTTCGGTATCCACTTCCCTACAAAATTAATCAAGCCTAGGAAACGTTGGATCTCTTCGACATTTTTGGGTTCTCTAAAAGTACTCAATTGTTTTTATATATTTATCTAAAGGTCTTATATCGTCTGCCGATAGTCGGTGTCCAACGAATTCGATTTCTTTGGCCTTGAACTTTTTTATTTAGTAATACGTTATTTGCCTTGAGAACATGCAAAATATTTTTGAGGTTCTCGTCGTGCTCCTTCTCATCTCTGCCACACACAATAACATCGTCAATAAATTTTGCGACACCTTGGCATTTAATCAACATGTGTTCCATAATTTTCTGGAAATGTTCTGGAGCACTCGAGATACCAAACATAAGCCTTTTATACCTATATAATCCCTTGCTTGTAATAAATGTTGTAATTTCTCGACAATTATCAGCTATTTCTACCTGATGAAAAGCATTACAGACATCTAATTTGGAAAAGATTTTAGCTTTTCGGAATTTTGGCATTAATTGGTGCATGGTTAGCAAAATATGATGTTCTCTAATGATTGCCTTATTTGCACAACGCATATCAAGACAAATCCTAACATCACCATTCTCTTTGAGAACTGGAACCATAGGGGAAACCCAAGGAGATGGTTCATTCACTGGTTCTATGATATCCATCTTCATTAACTCGTCAATCTTATTGTTGATTTTAACTTCTAATGGTATTGGGACACGCCTATACGGTTGACAAACAGGTGTAACCGTTTTATCAATTGCAATTTTTAAAACAATATTTTTAAATTTTTGAAATTGATTTACACTTACTTCATTATTGTCCAAACCTAGTTTCAATACTTTATAGTGTTATCGCACTGTCTTTCCCTAATAAATTTCTTACACCATCTTTTATCACATAGAATTTTGCCAAAATAGTTTCTGGACCTGCACGAATTTCAGCCTCAAACGATCCCAGTACCGTCAGGGGATCCTTAGAACCGTAGGACATAAACGTTTTATCTGGGTTTTTTCCTTGATTCTTAACGATCACATTTTTTGCCTTCATAAGATTCCAGGACTTTTCGCTGATGATGTTACATTTACTCCCCGAGTCAATGAGCAGATTCACGTCGACCCCACCAATTTGACATGAAATAGCAGCATCTTCGTCGATGAAATATGTAGCACACTTGTTCTTTTTTTTATGGTTCCTCGGTATCGTTTTTCTCAAAACGACGCTTTTTTAAGTTGGTTTTTTTGTCTCTGGGATTGGGTTTACGTTTATTGGCTCTTGTTCTGCACATTTTAAGGAAATGACCCTTATAACCACATTTGGCGCATATTTTATCTTTGGCCATACATAGATCGCTGTCAAATTTATGATTTTTACTACCACACCTAGTGCATTCTATTTTTCCCTCATCAATTGTTCTGTTTTTCGCAGTGTTTATTTTGTTCACATTCACGTTTTGTTGATATTGGAAATCACTCATTTATCTTTCGACAGTTTCGAGCGCATTAGCCTCCGCAATAATTTTATCAACTGTAACTGTATCTCCCAACATCAGAATCCTCTGTCTCAACTCAGTCGACATACATTTTTCGGTTATTTGATAAATTAAACTCTCATTTTCATTACAAAAATTACATTTGGCACTTGACGATGCAACCTTACTAAAAACTTTTCAAATTTTTCACCGGGTTCTTGTCTCATTAATCGAAATAAATGCTGCTCAAACAGATTACTTTTGTTTCGGTGCAAAATATTCATTTAGTTTCTCTATTGCTATCTTATAAACATCAACCAATTCCTTCTCCTCTACGTGAGCGCCGGGGATGTTAAAGTAAACACCTTGCAATGCTAACCCTCCCATATGCAAAAGAGATGCCCGTTTCTCAGCCGATGTATCTATATTCACAGCTTGAAAATAAATTTCTAATCTGCGTTTCCACTTTTCCCATCGAGTACAGAGAGAATTCGGTTGCCTTCATAGTCAAACTGCTCAAGAGTAGGTATATTTTGAGACGTAATAGGTTTTCCTGCAAACAATATTCTTTCTTTATTTTGATTGAACTAAAACTATTAAAATAAACAAATGTTTTGAGAAAGAGGAAACTGTGGTTATTTTAGCATTTTATTACAGTTACTCAATTTAGTACTTGTTTGCTAAATATAAGCATATTTTTGGCACAATTTTGATAGTTCACACACACGTTAAACTTGATGTCAGCACAATTTTTCCTCAATGATAGTACTTTCACTGCTGACTATTTATGCCTCAACACATATTTAGTAAAACAAGTTATTTGTTTTATAATAACATCTTTACATAATTAACATACAATTGGTTATCAACCTTCTTTAATTTTAAACCTACCAAGAAGTATCTAAAAATATTATAACAACAAAATTACAACAAAAGTTCTTATCTCGGCTTCGGCCATAACGATTAATGCCTACTGGCTGAGTTATGCTTAAATAACAAGTACTATAATCGCGCATAGATACAATGTACCTGCCTAAAATTAACATAAATAATAATAATACTCTCATTTATTTGCAGTAAATTAAGTAATACTTATGTCATAAATTATAACGAGGGTAGGGTAGGTAGGTAGGTACCTACTTCCTTTTCTTAATTTAACTTTTATTTGATTAATTATTTGTATCTACTGTAATGTTGTTATTAGTTTATCAGTAGGCAGATTCTAAGAATGTCTGCCATACTTATAAATCCGTGCTATCTAATTTGCCTACTCCTTTATGGTACTTGCAAATTTTTTATAACTGATCAATGTAAGATTTTATTGTTTACATAATTTTGTCTAACAAAGTGTAATCGTATTCACTGTAGCTGTAGGTAGGAAAGGAACAAATAACAACCTGTTGACTACCGATTTGTATGCAATTAGATTTGAGGTGATCTTTCAGCACTCACCAGATTTCCTCGTCGCCAATTGTGGAGTACTCCAAGCTCCACAAATAATATACAGTACCTATTGGAAATAAAACACAAGGTTTGTATTTTGGTACATCAAACGCTCAGTGATCACAAAACCCACGCGCTCTCGGTGGAATGACATAGACAGCGAAGTTTCCCGCCTACATTGTCGGGGTTGCCCTCACCGCCCGTTTTATGCACATTTATTTCAAATCAGTATTATTATGATTACAGAATACCACAACTACGATTAGGTATATGAGGTTTATAACAACCGGCTAAGGGTTTTAGCTCGAGGAATTTACCTTTCAATCCTTGAGCATTGATGTGCAGTAGGTATGCGCAACTTATGATATTGATTTTGAGTACTAGATAAAATTAATTTACAAATTCCCTGTATTCATTTCAAAAGGCTTATTTAATTCCCTAGTGCGACGCCGTTGGTTTCTTTTTTCTATTCGATATTCACTCCAAATATTACGTACTCATCACACAGATAAATAATAAAAAATGTGTGTTATGGGCATTCAATTACAAAACAATGATGAAAAAGCTCGTATAATAGTAATTTACTCAAGATGGTTTATTTTGACGTTACAGTCGTTCAATATTCGTATTTTTGCTGTCAATTAGCAGGTCATGGTATGAAATTCTATACAAAAAAGAAGGTGAACAGTTTGTGTAAACGTCAACGTAGCAGGCCTGTTGCGTTCCTGCTAATAAGACGTCAATAGTACAAAAAAGCAGTTTAGTTTAACTTCTGCCCTGCTATAAGAGCTCATGGTAAGCCCCCAGGACGTGGTAGTGGGACCCATTTGCAACAATGAAGCACCCCATAATGCCTAGGCGAAAATTCATGGGATTCGAGAAAACCCAATTTTTATGTATTTTTAAATTCCCCAGTATTCGTCGCTAAATATCACTTTTCTCTTAAATCTCAATTTCAATGGCCTTCATTGCTGTTCCATGGGGTACCTAATACCTTTACAAACCTTTAGATGTAACGAAATTCTCTAACATATCAAACAGTTATAACTCATAGGAAGAAGTATATTAATTATTTTCATAAATTATCTAAATACATGAACTTTGTTGACACAAGCTATCTTAAAATGTTAGTATGACATTAAGCATACAAATTACGGGGAAGACATCTTCATTCCCATACAAAATGACGGAGTAGTTATCTACTACAAAGAAAACATTAACCTAACTATAATAGAACCGGAATTCCATGAAAGTAACTGCCTACTAGCCACCGTTGGAAAACAAGTTGCCATAATGGCTCTTTACAGATCTCCTTCTTACACTAAACTGGAGCCGTTTCTCTTGTCGTTGGATATCATGTTGCAATCGGTGTCTTCTTTCGAGCACATCGTTGTTATAGGCGACATGAACCTAGAAATAAACTCTAATAAAATTAAATCAGAAGGGGAACGCTATCTAACCTTAGCTGCTTCGCACGGTCTACTACCAGCACACACTCTAGTGACACGCAGCGCACGTCAAACATGCATAGACCATGTCCTTATAAAAACGAAAGCCTCCTCCAACACCATAGTCCCTAATGCAACATTAACATTTCACCATTTTATTTTGTTTAAATCTAAAAAAACCACGGCATCGTGCAGCTACAACAAAGGCCATCATTAACGATAAAACATTAGCACAAGACATTTCACATATTAATTTGGATCCCATTTATCAAACAGAAAACCCTAACACTAGTCTAAATTACCTAATATAATGCTTACAAAAAGTAATAGAAAAGAATACAAAAATCGTAACACTCTCTAGATGCCGAAAAATCACTAAGCTCTGGATAACTCCACGACTACTACGCTGCATGCGAAACAGAGACCAACTACACAAAAAGGCAAGCACTGATCCGGATAACGAAGTATTGAAAATTACTTACAGACGTTACAGAATTTCTTTATTTCTCTATACGAAGGTTAAAAAGAGCATACGAAAAAACTCAAATCCTGGAAGCAAAGAACGACAGTAAAAAATTATGGAAGTCATCAAAAACATCACACACACAACAAAAACAAAACAACAGCATAAAGATCTTCTAACTCTATCATCTCCAGACCAATCACTTCACGAAACAAACGGCTATTTTATAAATGTGGGTAGCTCACTGGCGGATAAAACCAGTCAACAAAATTTTAATTTCCAGAATCTACCATTACTAAGTAATACCCAAGACAAAGTACTAAATGTCCCCAATTCATTCGTCTTAATTGAGACAGACAAATACGAGATTGGACATCTTATCATGGGTCTAAAAACAGATAGTGCACGAGGATGTGATAATATCAGCAGTAGATTCCTAAAACAACATAAAAATATTCTCGTACATCCCCTGGAAAAAATTTTCAACGATTGTTTAAAAACTGGAGTGTTTCCCTATTCCCTAAAACGATCAGAAGTGTGCCCAATCTATAAGAACGGAGATAGAAGTCGTATAAACAATTATTGACCGATATCTATATTACCCGCAATTTCCAAAATTCTAGAAAAAATTATAAACATCCGCCTAGTAAAACATCTCGAAAAAAATAATCTGCTCTCAGTAAACCAATACTGGTTTAGGCATGGAAAATCCCCAGAACAGGCAGTGAATAAACTTATTGAATTTATTAGTTCTAATTTGGACAAAGGGAAAAGGAAGGAGGTTTGGGGAAAGGGAAAAAATGTCTTTCTATTTTTCTTGACCTGGCAAAGGCATTTGATACGATTTCTGTCTCCCTCTTACTTAACAAATTAGAGGCACTGGGTATCAGGGGCACCCAGCTTGAACTTTTCAAAAGCTACCTCTCTGGGCGAACTCAGTGTGTCCGTGTGGATAAACACAAAAGTACACACCTTCCAGTTACACACGGCGTGCCTCAGGGAAGTATACTGGGGCCCAGCCTTTTCCTCGTGTACCTAAATGAGCTTACTCGTCTTAAACTTACGAAAGGTGAAATTATCTCGTTCGCGGATAACACCGCGTTGGTGTTTGCCAGTTGGGAGGAGGTTTTCACTGTCGCACAAAATGGCTTTGTTATGATTAAGGGATGGCTGCAGAAAAACCTACCTACTTACGCTAAACGTAGATAAAACTAAGTATATTTGTTTCAGCATTTGACAGGCGGTGGGTATTCGCGGTCACCTACGAATTGTTTCACATGAGTGCAATTCTGCGGATAGTTGCGCATGTTCACCTCTGGAACGCGTTAATACTCTGAAGTACCTCGGTATTACTTTAGACATTAGCCTCAACTTTAAAGAACATGTCAAAATTCTCAGTAATATAGTACGAAAATTAATTTATGTATTTAAAAACCTACGTCATGTCGCGGACCCTGCACTGATGAAGCGAATATATCAGGCCTTGTGTCAGTCACTTCTTACCTACTGTCTTTCATCCTGGGGAGGTATCTGCAAAACCACGCTAAGGGCAGTTGAGATCGCCCAGAGAGCTATTCTGAAGGTTAGCACGTTTAAACCGATGCGCTTTCCTACTATTACATTGTTCCAGATGTGCGAGGTTTTGACAGTAAGACAGTTATTTATACTTAAAATTGTCCTGCAAGAACATAAAAAACAGCCCTACAACCAAATGTTACTACAGAGACGTCGTAAACATCATGTATGTGACTATTTAACCACATTTAAAACAACCTTTGGTAAAAGATTTGTAAGTTTTCTAGGGCCTTACCTTTATAATAAGCTTAACAAATTAATAAATATATACGCCTTGACTGGAAAACAATGCAAACTAAAAGTATGCCAATACTTGCAGAAATTAAGCTACGAGGAGACGGAACAATTAATATACTTACCGCTCTAAGAATACGGCTAAGAGCTCAGAAAACCAAGACACACTCACTACATAGCTCACCTACACACGCATACACTCATGCATACTCACACCTATGCACCCACCGCATAATTATTCTCACACACACCTAGATACATATACACCACACACACTCACATTCTCAAATACATACACCACACACACATACCCTCACGAACACACATAAACTCAATCCATATAATTAATTTTGGATTAAAGTTGTGTACTTTGCAAATTCTTATATAGATTACTAGTTTTACCTATTTGCAAATTTTTTATATAGATTTTTATATTTACCTATTTGCAAATTCTTATATAGATTAGGTTATCAGCTTTTATTCTGTATTTCTTTAGTACTGATTTAATTATTTAGGCCTCTATTGTTTGGCACCTATTCTTGCATTATAATACTCGAGGGGAATGGTGCTGATAGCCGAAACAGGCTATGCCTAGTTCGGCTACAGACGCTAATCTCTTTACCTACACTGAAATTCTTGCCACATTGTCATTTTAAAGTAGTACCAAGTTTTTGGAAATAAACTATTATTATTATTATTCAATCAGCTATATAGCAAAGGTACAAAAGTTTAAAAAATATTTGGAGCTGCCAATGAAACAGTAGATTAAGCTGGCAAAGGTCGAATTTGCAAATTGTTGAAATATTAAAAAAATGTGTGATAATCGAATTCATTAACCGGTTTATGTTATCCCTTTACCTCCTCACCTGGTAAGGAGGTACAGGGTTACAGGCTAGTTAGATTAGATAGAATCTGTTTGTGTAAATTAAACGGACCAAAAATTATTATTAGGTATCCATGACATATCTCGAGACCCTCGGGATCTCGAATCTTTGGAATCACAGAGGCCCCTTTTACAATTTTAAATGATGAGGAGGCACCAACCGGGTATTATTACCAATCCATATATTTGTTATTATACATGGAGCATAATATCAATTCCAAGTCAGTTTAGGTCCACGGTCTGCGTCATAAGCCACTGTCCATGTTGCTTCTCCGTCAGGCAGACAGTTGTTGAGGGATGTAAGCAAGACAAACAAACACTCTTTCACAGTTGCAATAATTAGTAAGTAAGTATTTATTTAATTCAATCAACTGTACAAAGATAACAATAATTTCTTTGCCTTGTCAGTGTAAAAGATAAAAAGAGAAATAAAATACCAATTGTTACCTTAATAATTTATTATCAATAGTCTAACAACATGAAATGTAAGTTCAGCCAACTTGTGACAAAGTAGTAGAACTGTAGAAGTAAGTACACAAACTACTTGTACAAGAGTACAACGTCGATGGCGCGCGCCACTTCACCCGTCCCCGTTTTATTTCCCGAAACGATAGAACTACTCAGCATTATATAAATAACCATTTAATAAGATAGTATAACGTATAATCATAATTGGTATAACTATTTACAAAACAGCTAGTTGGGATGTAACAAACATTATCGCTAGATGGCACTACTTAGGAGGGTAAAATTGACTAACGTTTTTATAATTTCAGCAGTTCTCTTAATGTAATTGTATATTATAGCCTAGGTCTAATATCAAAACAAAACCACAATTTTAGTGGTACCACCTAGCACCTAAACAGTAAATTTTTGATAAGAGGTATAAAGTGACCAATCAGAAGTGAGTTTGTGTAGAATTACACATCGAAAAGATATCTTTAAGTAATATACCGCTCTTTTAGCAAGTTAAATGTTCGTATTTGATAACGTATTAAGTACTACAATGTATTGAAATTCTTCGTTGCAACTATGAAGATAACAACATATACAAACACGTTTTTAAGTCATTTCATAATTGTCACACTAATATAATTGCAACTAGTAAAATGAACATCCCAAATATTTTATGTTATGTTCGTTCTATAACATTTATTGCACTATTCTATTACACATAGATTTCTTAAAAAGTGGATCAAATATAATTTATAATATGATATTGTTGTTGCAACTGGTAAAATGCAAATCCTAAAAAGTTTATGTCCTGTTCGTTCTATAACATTTTCACACTATTCTATTACACATATATATTTTTTAAAGTGGATCAATTATAATTTATAATATGATTGTGTTGTTGCAACTGGTAAAATGCAAATCCCAAATATTTTATGTCCTGTTCGTTTTAAAACATTGATTTGTATTATTCTATTACACATAAAATATATAATATATTTAAGTGGATCAATTAATTTATAATTCATAATATGATATACTTGTTGCAACTGGTAGAATGCAAATCCCAAATATTTTACGTCGTGTTCGTTATATAACATTTATCACACTATTCTATTACACATATATTTTTTTTAAAGTGGATCAATTATAATTTATAATATGATATTGTTCACGGAACTTAAAAAGCATTCAACTCAACTTGCTTTGCTCACTCTTTTCCTCAAATATTTGTTCATTCGTTTGCATGCTATCTATTCTATGTCGTTCTCATAGATGGAATACCAACCCAATTCCGGTTCCCATAATTAAAAATTTCGCTAAAACACTTATTAAATTGGATCAATTACATTGCATATTATATCGTTCATGGAACTTAAAACGCATGATGCATGCTCACTCGCACTATTTTCAAATGTTTACTAATTTGTCTGCGTTGTATTTTCGTAGAATTAGTAATCCTCGTGGAGGGTGTATTTATTAGACCTGCCTCGGTAGCCCGAGGTAGGTCGTGGGTACTGCTATATTTTGTCTTGTATGAAAGGGTGTGCGAGGCAATGGTTGACCGAGGCCCTCTTGGCGGGATCGAGCATGAGCATGCGCTCGAGGAGATCCTTCAACTGTGCGATCTTCTTTGCCTCGGAAGCCGCGATCCGGTGGTGTGGCGGCGCGAGCTCGGCTTGCAAGTCCCGCGTCGGCTTTATACTTGAAATTATTACAACCTTTTCCTGTAAAAATAGAAAGAAAATGAGCATTAAGGCCACATTAATTATTTTATCTATGGTTATTCCTTCAATGATCAAGCTAACATTTGAGAAAGGAAGTAAACTTTGCCGCCGACCCCGATTAACATGGGAGAAGGGCAGACAAGAACTAATAAAATTCATAAATTCACAAGTTGGTTGTGATATTACTATTCGAGCTTATGTTTACGAGTCCACTAATTAGTTACGTCCTCCCAAAACATTTACGGGTAAAATATCTCAATTTATAGCCAACCAGTTTCTGTCCGCTGCTTCGCTCGCGTGGAGTTCAGAAATTATCCTAAGGATACGTACTAAGAAAAGTAACAAGTATCTATGACCTTGTAGCAGCTAGCATCAACGACCGCGCGCACAGGCATACAACTAGCTTCGTGGTGCGACGCGCGGTATTTATAGTTCGAGCAATAACGACCGCTCATCTGTGATTGGTCAATATAGTTTATCATAGTTCTGTTGTCCTACATCTATGTGTAATTCTAAATTGTATATAAATACCAGCTCCTAAAATATAAAATATCAATCCGAATATTTGTTTTATTATCTCCTGACAACTGGTAAAGTGGTGACCCCGACGAACACTCAAAATGGCAACCAGCGACGAAGTAGCAACCGTCTCCTTAAAGTCACGCATACCAACGTTTTGGCGCGACAAACCACTTCTCTGGTTTGCACAATTCGAAACGGTAGTAAACCCGCAGAAGCCCGGCGACGAAGCAAAGTTCAGCCTCCTAGTAGCTCACCTCGAGAAGACGGATGTCGAACAAATAAGTGACATCATCATGAGCAAGACACGCGCTGGGCGCTACGAGGAGGCTAAGAAGAGACTGTTGTCCGTGTATGAAGAGTCGGAGACGAAGCAACTGGAAAAGCTGCTCACCGAGATGGAGTTGGGAGACCTGAAGCCGTCCCAGCTATTGCGTAGCATGAGAGAACCAGCACGTGACAAGATGCCCGATACCACCCTGCAGATACTGTGGATGAGACACCTGCCAGCCTCCACGCGTGCTGTACTATCGGTCAACGAAAACGCCACACTCGACGTGCTTGCTGCCATGGCCGACAAGATGCACGAGCAAACCCGAGAAGTACATTCGGTTTGTGCATGCAAACAGCCGTCAACGTCTACGTCACGACACGGAAGCAGTCACTCGCAGCCAGAGCCAGATCTTCGAGAAGCCATTATGCAGCTCACGCGGGAAATTGCGGCAATGAAAATGGACAGATCAAGACAAAGAAGATCATCATTCCGCTCAAGATCACGTTCACAATCCCGAGGCCGAACGAATTCTTACCAGCAGACGTCAGGCGATATTTGTTTTTACCACACCCGTTACGGCATAGAAGCACGCAACTGCAGATCTCCGTGCAAGTTCAAGCGTCAGAAAAACTAGTCGCGACCTTGGCTACGACGGGACCCGAGGTTAATGAAATATCACCATATCGTCTACACGTTTGCGATTACCAACATCACTTGAGATTCCTAGTGGACACCGGGGCCAACGTGTCGGTCATTCCAATACGAAAGGAATGAAGCGGATGAAAGAAGTGTTGTATGCAGCGAACGGCACCCCCATACACACATATGGTGAGAAGAAGCTAGAACTCAACCTTGGTCTACGCCGCCCCTTGTCATGGCAGTTTATCGTTGCTGCCGTGAAACGACCGATATTGGGCGCCGATTTTTTGCGTCATCACAACCTTCTCTTCGATCTACGTGCCAGGAAACTCGTAGATAAGAAAACAGGACTGGCAATCGACGGTTGCATTGCAAGTAGTGCCACTACGAGTACCCCCACCGTACTTACTATCAACCTCACTGACCCGTACCACAACTTTCTTCAACAGTACGCCGAGATAACTTCCTCGAACTTCACCGACATGAAGAACAGCGAAGTTGAACATCATATTGTCACTCACGGGCCACCCGTGTACAATAAGGCAGGACCGTTGCCGCCACACAAATATCAAGCGGCGAAGGAGTTTCAAGTTATGCTCGAACAAGGAATATGCCGGCCATCAAAGTCACCTTGGGCAAGTCCACTCCACCTTGTAGAGAAGAAGACTGGCGAATACAGACCATGTGGTGATGACCGGAGGCTTGCCGTCACCAAACCGGATCGGTACCCAATACCACGAAAATTTTCTCGCAAATTGATTTGAGGAAAGCGTATAATCAATTCAGATTATGCGAAGAACACATCGAGAAGACGGCAGTCATCACGCCGTTTGGGCTTTTTGAATTCCCACGAATGTGTTTCGGTCTATGAACGCCGGACAAACATTTCAACGACATATCAATAACGTACTAAGCAACATGGACCACGTCTTCTTATTCGTCGACGATATTCTCGTTGCCTCACCAGACCAAGAAACTCACAGAAGTCACCTGGAAGATCTTTTTAAAAAACTTAAAGAGCATGGTCTAAAAAAATAAACGTGTCGAAATGCGTTTTCGGACACAACAAACTAGAATTCCTTGGGTACATACTAACAGAAGCCGGAATCCAACCAATAGAAGATCGTGTGATGACAATCTCCAATTATCCTGAACCAACCACAATTCAAGAATTAAGACGATTCCTCGGTATATTAAACTTTTATAAAGAAAATATACCGCACGCTGCACACGTTCAGGAAAAACTATACAAATATCTACGAACATGCAAGAAAAATGACAAGACCAATGTGCACTTTGACAGTGAAGATAAAGCAGCATTTCAAACCTGTAAGAACAGCATCAAAAACGCAGTCACTTTGTCACACCCTTCAATTCACGCTCCTTTATCACTGATGTGTGACGCATCAAACGCCTGTGCGGAGCCGCGCTACAGCATCTAGTAGGAAACAGCTGGAGACCACTCGGTTTTTACTCAAAAAAACTGACAGAAGCGCAAAAGAAATACAGCACGTTTGACCGAGAGCTGATGTTTGAGGGTAGAGAAATAACGGTTTACACGGACCACAAGCCGTTAACGCATGCACTACTGCGGCTAAACAGCAAGACTGAAACACCATTACGCACGAGGTACTTACACTATATCAGTCAATTCACAATTAATATAAGCCACATTGAAGGAAAGGACAATATTGTGGCCGATGCATTGTCAAGAATCGAAGCAATATCCACTCCATCACCAATCGACTACGACGAGCTGGCTCGCCTTCAACACAGCGACACGCAACTGACTGACGTCACGAAAAACAATTCGCTCCGATTCGAGCAGATTCGCCCACTCAACGCAAGTAAGCCAATTTTGTGCGAAACATCAAGTGGCCATGTACGACCTTACCTGCCACCAGAGCTACGAAGAAAAGCTTTCGACGCCATACACGAGTTGAGCCACCCCGGCACCCGAGCAACTAGGAAGATGATCACACAACTCTTTTTCTGGCCAAGTATGAACAAAGACGTCAGTATGTGGACCAAATATTGCATAACCTGCCAACGAACAAGAGTGCAGCGACGCACAATTTCGCCGCTAGAACAGTACCCACCAGCAGATCGACTGTCGCACATACACATAGATATCGTCGGACCACTACCCATATCAGATGGAAGACGATATTGCGTTACCATCATCGACCGAGCAACAAAATGGCCAGAAGAATTACCAGTCAGCGACATGGAAGCCAACACTATCGCAACGGTCATCTACGAAGGGTGGATAGTACGATTTGGTTGCCCAGAAAGGATCACAAGCGATCCAAGGTAGACAGTTCGAATCTCATTTATTTAAAACCTTAATGAATAGAATGGGCATCGAGAACACGAACCACTGCCTACCACCCACAGGCGAATGGAATGGTCGAAAGGTGGCATCGATCATTTAAAACAGCATTGACGGCACGAATACATAACTCAAGCTGGACGCAAGAATTGCCAACTGTTTTGCTGGGACTTCGCGCTGCAATTAAAGACAACACTGATGTGTCTACAGCAGAAGCGCTATACGGCAAACCGCTTCGGTTACCCGGCGAAATGTGTGGAGAAACGTCGATATACGCGCATACAAATACACACTTTAGTGACGTCATAACCAACGCAATGAAAAAGATGCAAGCCGTGCGCCGGAACACTGATCGCCGCGCAATGTTTATACACGACGACCTACATGTATGTACGCATGTATTTATACGTACCGATGCCTATCGTCGACCGCTGACGCCGACCTACGAAGGTCCGTATCGTATCTTGAAGAGACAAAACAAGGTGTATACGTTGAAAATCAACGATCGACAAGTAAACATCAGCATAGATCGAATAAAGCCGGCATTCCTGCCTAACACCGAAGAAGCAGAAGGTCGTTTAAGTGACCAGACATCATACGTCACACGCTCCGGCCGCACCTCAAGACACACCGTACGCTTCGCCCTGTAGAACATACGTCCGGCTGAGACGGAGCACGGCCGCGCACTAAAGCTAAAAGTGAAAGGCACACAGCGCGAACACTGCGTCCACGCGTCTCGTGCAAACTGACGCACCGCAGCCCTAGGCGCTCGCTGGCACCGTGTCGGGACATCAAATCGCACTACTTACGCGTGCGCTAACGAGACACCACTCTGTATCACTCGCATTATACGGGCGCTTCGCTGGGGAGGAGCTATGTAGCAGCTAGCATCAACGACCGCGCGCTGTGCGCGCGGGCACACAACTAACTTCGTGGCGCGACGCGCGGTATTTATAGTTCGAGCAATAACGACCGCTCATCTGTGATTGGTCAATATAGTTTATCATAGTTCTGTTGTCCTACATCTATGTGTAATTCTAAATTGTATATAAATACCAGCTCCTAAAATATAAAATATCAATCCGAATATTTGTTTTATTATCTCCTGTTAACTGGTAAAACCTAATCCAGGTCATGACACCCTTAATCTACCTGCTGCAGACAGACAGAGTAGCTTTGGCATTTCTTGTAATATTATGAATAAAAAAATTAAAAACTCACCCTTTCAGTAATCTTATCCAGTTCATGATACATGAAGTTACAATTTGAATCAAAATGCTGCTCCTTAAAAAAGCCTCTCTTGATGATCTTGTTGGGTATCTTTCCTTTCAGATCCATGATATATTTTAGCATTTCATTATTTGATTTTCCACTGAACATGATCTTCCCTGTGGACAGTTCGAATATGGTGCATGCAGTGGACCACATGTCTATTCCGTGGTCGTAAGTGACTCCTAGAATGATTTCTGGAGATCGGTAGAACCTTGACACGAGGTACGGAGTGATTTCATTATCAGTCACATGACCCGCCGCGCCAAAGTCGCAGAGTTTCAGCATCAGCTTGTTTTCATTTACAAGTATGTTGTCTGGCTTGATGTCTGGAAAGGAGATATTTGCAAGATTAGTGAAAGACCAAAACAGAACTACTTATTTGAAAAAGGTCTGTAATTTTTGTATGTTTTTGGATGAAAAACAAGCCTGCGGTCCACCTGTTTGTTAGTGGTAATTGCGGCCTATGGATCAGCCCGTATATTCTGTTAAAATCTCACCGTGAAAACATAGGTGCTCTAGCATCAGTTGAAATTACAACGCATTTCACCTAAGTTTTCACTGAGAGATTTTACAGAATAGATCGCCTGAAGTGCTAGATGCGTCGCAGTTGCGTTGCCATCCCAGAGACAAATCTAATATGCCTAAAGTATGTACACCGGCACCCACACCTTTTAGATAAGCCCGCAGTAACCCTTTTTGCTGGCAGTTATAAGTGTGGGCGTAGTGTTTTAGAGCAGTGATGGCCCAGTGGTAACAGTCGCGACTTTCGATTTGTAGGTACCCAGGCAGGCTCTTTACCTTATGCAAATTGTTTCATCACCACTGCTCTCAAAACGGTGAAGGAACATACTGTGAAAGTCAAACTCAAATCATTTATTTCAAATAGGCACATAAAAGGCACTTTTGAACGTCAAAAATAAAATAAAAATAAAATTGATTCTAGTCGCCCCTTCCAAAAGGTAGTTTTCGTATGGAGAAGAATGGGCAAGAAACTCCACTGTTACTCTTTTAAAATTTTTTACAATATTTTGCATGCATTAATTATATAATTATATGTGAAGACGATGCACCTAAAAATAAAATGACTATACCACAATAGGTAAAAGAATTACAATGGATAAATGAAACCATGAAATATAAATTAGCTATGTGATACATACATGGTGCTCACATATTCACAAACATTCTAAAAGTAGACGATTTTCATAAATAAATAAGGAGTAATAAGTCCGGGTGACCCCAAGTAATTACAGAATGTAAATCAATGTCAAAGAAAAAAAAAGGATTAATTATACAATTACATTAGCAACCAGTTTGATTTTGTCTAGTCTGTCTAGTCCTATGGAGCAGGACCAGCATGTTTCCAAGCATTCTTATCTTGGATATAATCCTCTAATTTGTAATATCCTTGCTTACAAAGTTTAATTTTTAATATAAGTTTTAAATTTTCTTTCATTTAGTTGCAATATTTCACAAGGTATTTTGTTGTAACATTTAACACAGTACCCCATAAAAGATGTATGTACTTAAGATAATCTAAAAAAAGTTTGATATAATTTATCTTTATTTCTAGTATTAAAATTATGTCTATCACTTATTTTATTAAAAAGATGTTGATTTTTTCATACATACATAATATTTTCATAAATGAATTGGCAAGGTACCGTCATAATATTTACCCTTTTAAATAGTTCCCTAAGAGATTCGCGGCGACGTAGATTGTAAATGGCTCTGACAGTTCTTTTGCAAAATAAAAATGGATTCAATGTCAGCCGCCCGACCCCACAGTAAAATGCCATATGACATAATAGTGTGGAAGTAACTAAAATAGACCAAACGCGCGGTTTCTTCATCTGTTAACTGTCTTATCTTTCTAACAGCATATGCGGCCGAGCTTAGCCGCCCCGCAATAGATGTTATATATAAGGTCCTCATTGTAATTTCTCGTCTAGCGTGATTCCTAGGGAAACTGTCTGATTAACAAATTCTAATTTTTGGCCATTCAATATGATGTCACTTTCGCTACTTCTAACATTACGTAATTAAAATCTAATGCATTTGGTTTTTTTTTCATTAAGTACTAAATTATTTACCGTAAACCAATCTTGGACTTGAAGAATAGAGTTATTCACGTCGTCAAGATTTTGTGACCGTCGGTCTATTTTAAAGATCAATTATGTGTCATCTGCAAATAACACCATCTTCGGTTTATTTTGAAGTAATTGGGGTAAATCATTAATATAAACTAAAAAGAGGAATGGACCCAATATCGAACCTTGAGGAACGCCCATTTGTCATTTCAGACCCCAATGAGTTTACGGCATTTACTTGGACTTTAACCTTTCTATCTTTCAGGTATGATCTTAACAAGTCAAGTGCTGTTTTCCTAATCCCATAGTGCTCGAGTTTCATCAGAAGTGTTTCATGGTTTACGCAATAGAACGCCTTAGAGAGGTCGCAAAAGATTCCAATAGCATCTTGTGCTTCTTCCCAGGCGTTAAAAATGTTCTTGTCAGTGGTACAACGCCCTTTGGTGAAGCCGTACTGGTGTTCATGAAAGATGTAATTTTAATTAAAGTGACGTAACATTTGATTGAGCATCAACTTTTCAAACACCTTACTGAGAACTGGCGGAATAGACACAGGTCTATAATTGTTGGGTTCTTTACTATCACTGAATTTGAACAATGGTACTACTTTACTATGTTTCATAAGATCCGGAAAGACTCCTTGGTCAACACTGGTGTTAAATATGAAAGCTAAATAGGGCGCAATGGTTTCGATTAGAGAACTACATACTTTTACAGACATACCCCAGAGATCTTCTGTCGATTTAATTTTAAGATCTTTAAAAGCTCTTATAACAGCCTGGGGGTTTGCATGCTGAAACCTAAACTCCGAAGGGCATGCCTTTACATTACTTTTAAGTAAGGCAGCAGAAAGCGTGGGGGAAGAATTTAAAGCTTCAAGGGGAATATTAGCAAAGAAGTTTTCAAATTCCTGAGCTATTTCTACATCTGAATTGATGGGGCCATGAGCAGTCTCTAAATTAAATTCACTATTTCGCTGTTTTTTCCTACCTGTTTCATTATTTATTATTTGCCAGGTAGTTTTTATTTTATCATCAGCTGATTTTATTTTATTGCTTATATAATGAGCTTTAGCTCTTTGGCACACCCTTTTAAAAGTTTTTGAATATTTTGCAACATACTGATGAAAGTTTGTATTTTTTCATATGTTGCTTTAAGCCATAAAGTTCAAAAAGTTTTTCCTGTCTTTTACGAATACCTGGAGTAGGCCAGTCACTGAATAAAAACTTTGTGTAAATACTTTTAGTTTTCAGTGGAAAGGTGTCATAAAATTGCGAGTTTAATAGTGAAAAGAACTTGGCGTAGAACTCATTGGGGTCATCTATATTATTAAAACTCTGATCACATAATTTACTGGCCAAAGAATTATTTAATTTCTCAAAATTTTTACATGTAATTGGCCTAAACCTTATTTCAATTTTTTGTAAAGGCATATAGGAGCTAAATGTTATTATTTGTCCATTGTGGTCAGATGGCAACTTATTTAAAATTTGTTTGTGTAAGTAATCGCAATTACAAAAAATATTGTCTATACAAGTGGCAGTAGAAGCTGTTACTCGGGTTGGTTCCATAAACACATGTGACAAATCAAATGACCCAAAAAGACTCAATAATCTGACAGTATTCGAGTTATGTTCCAATAAATTAATATTAAAATCTCCACATACGATTATTGACTTACTACTAGTACTAAGCTTCTTTAACACATCTTCCATTACAGAATCAAACACCGATAGATTCTGGTAACTAGGAAGTCTGTATATGCATACTATAACATGCTTATCGAGCTCAACACAGGACAATTCAATGATGTGTTCAACAGACAGCCCGATGATGTCTTTACGTTCTTTAGATTTAATAGAATTTTTAAGTACTATTAATGACCCGCCATGTATAATACGTTTTCGGCTGAAATGGCTTACTACACGATAATTTTCATAATTAATTGACATTACTTGATAATCTTTCAACCAATGCTCTGTTAAACAAATGACATCAAACTTGGTGCTTTCCAAAAACAATTCTATTTCCAGTAATTTGGAAGCGCAACCTTGGATATTTTGATTAAATAATTTTAAAATATGTTGCACAGCCTTTAGTTTCTTAGTATTATTAATTATATTGCCAGAAGATACATTTTTATTTCTGTAATAATAATTGGTTATTTGAAGGGGTAACTTCTGTTGTCTCACTGACTAGTTTAAATTATTATCAGGATAGTTCCTGATAATAATTCCCAACCCCAACCCCCCTCCACAACTACAACTGGAGTCTAGATTGCCCGTATAAGTTCCAGCAGGAAATACCCTATCTGACTGGTAGTGGATGTTGGCATTGTAGGTGGATCCTCCTTCGTACAATATGATGATTCACAATCAATCACAATGTTGTTAGTATAACTATGCAACACTGATTTGTAATACTAGAATTTGTTATATTAGCTATAACCTGGTTAATATTATATGCTATCAACATAGTAATCAGATGTCTACATTCCCCAGACAGAGATAAAGTTCTCGGAGTTAACTTAAAACCACTAACAAACTTGTTAGTGTCAAAATACATATTATATACATATCATAATACATATCATATTATAACATTCTTTTAATCATTTGGTTAAAACTTGTGTTATGATAACTATGATTGGTAAAACTATGGCTAAGGTAATTGAGTAAAATTGTTCCAAAGCCAGAACCTAATTCGTCAGAAAAGAATATTGATTTCTTTATCTGTGAGTTGTCTGCTGGAAGAGCCAATACTGGACAGGACAAGTCAGGCTGAGGCTGAAGAGGTAATGGTTGGTTAGCACAGCTGCATGAAAGATCATTAGTCAGAGACTCAAACCTTTCAGCATTGCTCTTCACCAAATCCAGTAGTTCCCCAGCCTCAAACAAGCGGTCACTTAGTGAGGAAACCGGCATGTCCTAGAGCCAAAAATTCGAAGACATGAGATATTTACTAAACCCCACTGGGCCTGCGTGGTGGATTACAGCCCATACCCTCTCAGAAAGAGAAGGCCTGTGTCCCAGCAATGGGAAGATTATAAACTGATTATGTATAGGTCTGGTGGATCCACAAGTTTTTTCACAACAAGCTCTACTTCTACTACAAATAACTGGCACAAAACTTCTTGTTTTTCTTACCTGCATGCAAGATCCCAGTCTTCTTCAATAACTTCAACGCTAAAAGCATCTGCTGAGTATAGCTTCTGACGGCCTTGATGTGAATGCCACTATTCTTGCCGTATTTCTTGAGAACCTCTCTTAGGTTCATGGAAAGAGGTTCCAATACCATACACAAGTGTCTCTTGTGGAAGAAATGACGGAATAGACGAAGACAATGGAACTTGTCTTCTGGGTCAGCGTCGTTTAGCCGTTTGAGGATCTCTAACTCGCGAAGACCAGTCTTGTGCCTGTGAAAAAAGGGATGGAAATGCTATTTAATGAAGCTGTCGTATGCTGGTTTTCAGACAGCCTTTATACTTCTGCAGCTATGTGAGCCACTTAGACTATGCTTCCATTTAGTATTTGACCTTACAATATTGGTTCGCATTTTCCCTAGTCACAGCCTCTTGAAGTTAATCTATACTAATATTATAAAGAGAGAGCGAATTTTGTGAATTTGTGGGTGGTGGTAATCTCTGGAACCATAGCTCCTATTTGAAAAATTCTTTTACCATTTGAAACGTACATTATTCCAGATGGCTGCGTATATAGCCTATGTATATGTGTGCCTATATATATGCTTTAAATATATGTATACAAAAAGAAGTACTTCATAATACTATCCGGGACTCATGCAAGTATTTTTGTTAGGTTACTGCGCAGAACTTGTACACAACGTGTCGTGAACAGAATACCTTCTTCTCAAGTAAAATGCACCCGTGCGAAGCCGGGGTGGGTCGCTATATAGATAATTAAAAACTTATAGGATAATATGATCACTGTCTGCTGTGTGGCATTTGGAGACGGATATTATAACACTGACCAATGGTCATCCGAACATCGATTAACCATTAATTATCATGGTTATAGAATGTGCTTTTGAGTTGATTAAAATCGACTAGTGGACGTCGATTGTACTGAAGCACCTTAATGCGGAATCTATGTATGCGGATATAATTTTTTGGTTGGGAAAGGCTAGGCGAAGCGTAAAGCTGTACAATGATCTTTTGGCGCGTGGCCAAAATTGGAACTAACGCCGCCATCTTGTTTTTACAATACATTTTACATAAAATATATTTGCACAATGTTTACAAACAGCGTCCACCTGTCAACGTCATTCGAGCGCCTGAAGATCCTTGTAGCAGTGTATATTAGGTATACTCACATGATCTCATTGTTCCTGATGATCTTGACGGCGACGTCAGTGCCGTTGCGAGCTTGGTCCCTAGCGCGAACCACGTTTGAGAAGACGCCTTGCCCGGTATATCCATACACAGTGTATCGGTTGTCCAGCATCTCGCCGATACGTACTCTGTGCAAAAAGGTTTGATATTAGTAATATTTTTTTTTTACTGTTACTTTAGAATTGCTGATCAAATGGGTCAGCAGTGGGTACGCAGAAACGCAGAACAAATTAACGTGTTTCTGTTAATTGTTTTGCTTTTGTAAACGAGTATCTGTGTCAAATTCAAATAAAAATTATTTCTACATAACTATCAATGCTTCCTGTATTTTTTATACCCCTGTTAGATAGAAAAACCGATCCTGCACCTCATTAAGTGAGCTAAATATTTCCGTACCTTGAACTCTCGCTCATCCTGGTTTGACTATTTGCATAGATATTCTTTAAAATAATAATCGGTGGAATATTATGTCGCTATCCTATAAATTGGAAATTGTATTCGAAGTACATAATGCATGGCACACTCTAACGTACAAGAAAACTAAGGCCGCCCCAGAGCACAGAAGGCCCTGACCAGCACGCGTAACATGACACGAAAACTTGAGAAACGGATTTTATCGACGGAAGAATAGACAAATGACAGATAGTCGACATTTTGTAAATTCTACCTGTCATTTTGTCTATTCTTCCGTCGATAAAACCCGTTTCTATGGCGGTCATGCTATTCGTGCAGGAGCTGTATGAAAAGACCTTCAACCATCGAAGTTTCTGTATGAAACTTTTTAGGCGCCATCTCCACGAACGAAAGAACCGCGGCGATACTCTCGCCGTACCATAAAATTCAATAGAAACTCTATGAACCGATCTTCACAAGGCGATATCAAGCCGTGACTACCGACGCGATTCTTTCGTTTGTAAAGATGGCGCCTTAGCAATGAGTGAATCATGACTTACCTATAATATCCTTCTGCGTCATCCCAATTGTCGGTTAACGACGGATTGTCTACAGCATGCTTACTCTTCGGTTTTCCGGCTGTCGGCGTCTGTGGCAAAGAAATATAATGAATAGACCACACCGGAGTACTCAATGAACGTCAAACAATTCCGGTGATACGAGGTGAAGTTAAGGATACTATTGAAATCAAGAGAATTTGTGGAATGACTGATATGCATTTCATTCATTAGCGCCAAAGATTGTAGTGGGCCTATTCTCCATACAAAAATGTCTCTTTGAAACTACGCTGCAAATGAGACCGTATATGTGCTTCTGGGGAGTTTGTGGCGCCATTTCTTCTTACCAGCGCAAGTAATAAGTTCGCCTTTGTACCTTTTAGTGCGAAAAGTTTAAATAAATAATAAATGACTAAGAATTTGTGAAGGGCGGGGGTTTTGGGACTGTCTTATGTAATTGTGACGTTCGAAAAGTGATCATTCTCAGCCTAATTTAAATAAATGACTTTTGAATACGGCCGTAAACCACTTAAGTAATACTTACGTCGATACTGCCAAAGTCCTGATCAGCAAACATGTCCCATTCCCCACTCTTGATGGACTTTTCCAACTTGAGGTCAGATTTCGCTTCATTTTGGATATTCTTTACTAGGTCACTGGAACCCTTCTCCAACTTAGAATCTTTGACGTTCTTTTTGTCTTTGGTGTCACTATAATCTTGACCTAGAACCGAATCTTTACTACTACATACTCTGACCTCCGGAGTATCGGAGCCTATTATGGTGGTTTTAGGCTCATGTTTCAGTTGTTCTGATTTTGAAGGGGGGGACATCATTTGGGTGTCCTCGACTCTAGTGGGAGCATTGTCGCTGCCAAGCCGCTGTAAAAAGAAAGAAAAAATATTACAGAAGAATGTTACGATATAATTGACCCAGTAATTATGTTATTCGCCAAGGTTCTGCCGAAGATAAACAATGGAAAGTTCGAAAGTTGTCGAACTACATAATAAATGGCCATTATTATTTGTTTATTCGACAAAACAAACAATTCTATGCACCCAACAACGCTGCAACGGTCTAAACCAATACGCAATGAGCCAAAGGCAGTGTTGGTAAAGTTTAAGTCGAACAAAAAAGATAGGAGGTAATTTAAGTTAATAGGAATACATTAATCCAGTTTTGACCCCTAGTTCACTGGACTTAATTTGTTGCTAATGTAATGACCTCTAGTAGAACCACTTTCAAGGAATACGTCGAGTTTCCCTTTCACCCTGTATGTTAGGTCTTCCTTCAAAGTTGCAATTTTCATTTCAAGATAGAAAAACTGTAAGTGATTTATGTTCGTGACTATTCGAATAGTAGTGACAACGCATACAGATCATGCGCACACCCGACGTCCCTGACTGAAATTGTTCTAAAAACTACATAGCACAACTCCTACAAATATCCTTAATAGTCATACAATCAGTTCACTTTGGATAATCCTTATTAGCTCACTGGAACGCTCATCCAAACTAGCTTCATTGACAACCTCCTCGTCGTTGGTTCCAGTCATATCTTTACTTATAATCGCATTTTTACGTAATGTTCGTATCTCTGGTGTAACACAACCGGAACTTATTTGACTGTGTTTAGCCTCGAACTTTGCGTCTGGTTTTGGTGGAGGTGACTTTATTTCGGTGTCGTCGATAGTAGGAGTATTCTCGTAAAGCCGCTTTAAAACGAAAAGAAAAACAATTTAAAAAAGAAAATGACCATAAAGTTGACGGCAGCTTGTGTGTCATCCTGATACAAGCTTAGTTTGTCTCAGTTCGTCATTTTGACCATGTTAACCTTTTTCTAGGTTTCGAAAATGCTAATGAAAAAACAGCCTAATATCCAATTGAGAACCGAAGATTTGAAGGTTTTTAACAAACGCCACTCGCCGAATCAATGCATTGTTTATGGCATTGGCGGACACAGAACTCGCTATGGTTAGGGATTTGGTGCGTAATGTGTTAAGTGCTTACTATATCGTAGGTACATTCAATGCAATGTTGTTTTGATACGGGACGGACACAGTTCCGAGTTTACAGCAACTTTAGTTTTCCGACTTCCGCCCAGACGAAGTCGTGGACAAAAGATTGTCGATAATAATTACAAGCTTTTATTTAACTTGCGATGTATGTATGTAACTGTATTTGTTCGGGTGGACTCTTGCAACTCAATTTTGAAGCAGATATCTTCAACCGATTGAGCTGAAATTTTGCATGCATGTGTAAATCGGACGACAATGCAAAATTATTATGACATGGAGCTGATCTGATGATGGAACCGGAAGGTGGCCATAGGAACTCGGTAGTAAAACGACACAACCCCATCGAGTTTGGATTCGTTTGATCCGTCTTGATGAGTACTTTGGTGCTAGATGATAACCAGGGTCTGATGATGGAGCTGGAAGATGGCCATAGGAACTCGGTAATTAAACGACACAACCCCATCTAGTTTGAGCTCGTATGATTCGTCTTGACGAGTACTTTGGTGTTAGATGGTAACCAGGGTCTGATAATGGAGCTGGAAGTTGGCCATAGGAACTCAGTAATTAAACGACATAACCTCATCGAGTTTGGGCTCGTTTTATTTGTCTTGACGAGTACTTTGGTGCTAGATGGTAACCAGGGTCTGATGATGGGTCCAGGGTCAGGTAGCTTAAGTGCAGTAAACGCATATAACGGAAAAACACTGCTACGCGCTACGAACTGCACCGTAGTCAATCTCGCATCAAAAATACTAAAAAGTTAAAAATAAATTAAAAGAAAAAAAAAACTTTTTCAAAACAATCTTTTATTATACTTGTTAATAAAAAGAACTAAAAAGTTAAAAATAATTTAAACCTGATAAGAAATAAATAAAAGCGAGTTACATTGTGATTGCAAAAGAAAAATAATGAAGGTGTAATATATTATGTAAAATGATCGTTAATTATAATTTTCTATTATTTATTTCTTATCAGGTTTAAATTATTTTTAACTTTTTTCTTCTTTTTATTAACAAGTACTGAAAGCTTGTTTTTACATAGTTTTTTTCTTCTTTTAATTTTATTTTATGAAACAAATACTTTACTAGGAGGCCGATTCTCGTAATTAAAAACGTTAAAATCTAGTCGCAATCTTATCTCAGCTACAGTCAATGTTAAAAACTTATAAAAAATGTAAGGAAATTAGAGGAATTTTTGACAGATTGAGACTGAGATCAGACTGTGACCGTTCTTAAAATTACGAGAATTACCCCTCTGATTACTACTATTTTCTGATTATGTTAAGCAACATGTTTCTAAAACTTCTAACTGTTCAAACAAAAAGGTTCAAGTAAGAGAAAATTCTACCGACAATACTAGTGAGGCGAGAGCCATCATTTGTACAACAATAAAAATGTATACCACAACTAATTACAAATATCGCATGGTTTCTAGAGAGATACATCATAGTTTCAAAGTGAGCAAGTTATTTTTTTAAGTACTGCACTATGAGGTACACACGACTTTTTTAACAACGGTAATGCGTAGTTTTCATAAACTTACGTTGTATGCCGTCTCTAGAGTCAGCATACTTACAATAGGGCCTTCACACGGGCACTCCATTTTCTAGTTGAGATCGGATTAATTATCGATACAGACGTCAACAGTTATTAAAGAAAAGAAGAGGTAAAACGTTACGATAAGACAGAATTATTATCATCATTATCATCATTGAGCCGAAAGACATCCACTGCCAGACATAGATCTCCTCCGAGCATCGCCACAACGACTTATCCAGTATTCCTGGATTCCTGCGACCGTTGCTGCGTCATCGGTCCATCGTAAGACGCAGCGTAGTTAGCACCCCAAAATATACAGGCTAAAATATTGAATAAGGTAATCGCGCTAAGGTAGCCCACGAAATTCAACAATTCTGTTTTTTTTTTTCAATATACAGTTATATGTTTATCAAAATATGATTCGCGACAGTAACGAATGAGTATTTACAGAATAATATCATTAAAGTTAAGAATGCAACTATAAGTTCAATCTTTTGGGAATTTTGCTGGCTACCTTAGAGTATCCCCTGAACTTACCTTCATAAGCAGTTCTCTTTGCTTCCGCCGCCTTTCGATGATCTGCTCCTCAGTTTCCTCATCGTCATCAGTATTAATGGATATGTTGAGTTCTTCATCGCTCGAGCTAGGCACTATCTGTGCTACCTCGTTTATTGTATTCTGAAAAAAAAACAAAACAGTACCATTTTCAAATTCAAAGACTGCTACGATTTGTAAACGTAATATCAACTTTTAAATATCTTTGGCCAATTAATTTCAAAATAAGAAGAAATGGCCTGTCTCTTCCTCAAATTACAATGCGCTGAGTAAGGTAATTAAGCCCGATAAACAATAAAAAGCAACCTTCATATCGATGTTCAGTTTCCAGAGATACAAATGATTGGTTTACTTTCTTTACCTTTGATCGGAAATCAGATCGCGAGAATTTGTCTCGCCTGTCCATTAGACGATCGCGGGATCTTCGCTCTCGTTCCCCGAGTCTGTGGTCACGTCGCATCTGCTGAGGCGACCGCTCACGCGACCTATGAGTGATTCTCAAGAGCTCTCCTCTGTCCCCACCTCTTCGCCTCATTTCTAATGACCTGCGTTCTTTTTCTCTGTCACGTTCCCTTTCTCGTTCTCTGATCTCTCTATCACGCTCCCGTCTCTTTTCTCGTTCCTTTTCTTCAACCTTTCGGCGCTCCTTTTCCTTTTTGTCTCTACTCTCCCTTTCTTCTAATCGACGTTCCATTTCTTTTCTACTTTCCCTATTAATTATCTCCCTCAAATCCTCTTCTTGCCTCTTAGGTTTATATTTGTCTCTTTCCGCCGAGCGGTCTTTACTTGTCTTATGTTTACTGCTCCTTTTATGCTCGTGATCCTTATCTTTCTTTCGTTTCTTCAGAATCGGTGACCTAGTATCGTCAGTAAGACATATTACTTCACTTAATTTTCCATCTTTCGTGTCTTCATCACTCTTTTCTGAGTTGTAGGCGTAGAGACGAGCTTGAAGTAGCTCTTTTTGTTTCATAAGGTCCTCCAAGTTCAAGTCATCTTCGATTAGCGTCAGTTCAGGACTCGCGCAGTCTTCTTGGTAGTTTTCAGTCTCGGAGTTAGAAGATATAATCTCTAACGTTTCTTGTTTTTCAACTTTTTCTACTGTCCTTATATAGGTAGTTCTAGTATGAATCTTGATTGGCGTGTCGCCATTTTTGCCTTTGGAAAAAATGACGGCTGGTCGTTTGACTTCAACAGATGGTCGTTTGACCTCAATAGATGGTCGTTTGACCTCAATAGATGGTCGTTTGGCCTCCACAGATGGTCGTTTGATCTCTATAGGTGGTCGTTTGACCTCCGCAGGTGGTCGCTGCCGTCCAGCCTTCTTTATTAGGTCCTCTACGTCTGACAAAGATGTCTCACTTTCTTGCTTGGGGCTTCTATATTTTTCTTTTTTGACCTTCTTCTTTTTTTTACACGTCTTATCGACAGTTTCCTCGACTACTCGTTTGTGTTTCTTGTGCTTCTTACTTTTCTTTTTCTTTTTGGTTTCGTCGTCCACACTATCATCGTTCGGAGATTTGTCCACCTCTGCTTTCTTTCTGTTAACAAAAGAAACTTGTATATACTTACTATATCTTTACTCCGCTTAGCTTCCAAGTCTTTTCCATTCACAACATATCGAACAACTCTGCAACGTTATATTAAAACATCAGCTAAAATTCAGTAGGAAGGTAAGGATTAGTTCAAAATTAACCTTAATTGTGGGTTACGATGCAACGACGGCCTAAAATGTTGATAGACATTTCACCATAAATGGAACACTTGTCAACAGTTCGACAGCTAACGTCTAAATCGGCCAAAATAGCCACCTCCTCAATACAAAATTAGATATTAATTTTTACATAATTACACATTATGTACCTACATAACCTCACGCTTTCTTTCCATGGATATAGGCAGAAACTACAGTTGGCTATTTGTAGTCGTAAAGAACCTTACATACGCCTTTTACTTCGTTTACGTTCATATATCTAGTCATACATGCACCTGACCTTTCTGAAGAACATCACAATAAGGTCAGTGTCCATCCTGCTAAGGCGTTTTCACTCACGTCTGCCATTGATGAATCATTATAGTGAGCTGGCTTTTCAGATACCATGGAATCTTAAATACGGTGTTAGCAAGCGGTGATCTACCATGATGACCTGGTTGGTGGGTTTTTACCTACTCACTATCAAAAATGAACGATACCATGCCGATTTTATTTATTATTATTTGTTTAGAATCCCTAATAAAAGATATACTGGGTGGCAAGGACATCGACACGCAACCTGTTACCATGGATTCAGTACAATATTCAAAATTAAATATGAAACCTTTTCCGTTCTTATATCTATACTAGGAACAAGCTCTGCTTCGCACGGATTTAATGGGTGCAATCTAATAATATGAAGGATTGCTTTGGCGACGTTGTCAAAACAAATATGTCTGTTTCTTAAAATCCATTTTGTAGTTTATAAGGACTAAGGGATCACACACAAGCGACTTTGTTGTATACTACTACTCCTTTTATAGATTATTAGATTTAGTGCGTTGCTCGTAACCGACAAAAAGTTTAACCTTGCTTTTCCATCATTATAATGATTGAATATATCAATAGAAATATCTATGGTAAATGCTGATTTGCTCATAGTTGCGAGGTGGCGATTTGTGTAAATCTAAGACATGCTTAATATCATTTTTTTTTTTTTTGCTATTTGATTTTATACAAAATTATCACGATTTCTATTCTATTCTCTATTTACATCGACAAGTTTCAAATGTCAAATTTATGTCAAGACATTTAAAAAATAAACAAGATAAACCACAAACAGCAAAGAAGATTTTTTTAAGAGTTTTTGCATCAAAAATTTTCAAAGAAGGCTCAAAGCAATTAAACATCATAATTTATGTTTACCGAGCCGAAAGGAAAAACTGAAAATCTTGAAATCAACAATAATGGAATCAACGTATGGTGTAAAAACTCACATAACATCATCAACATTATAAAAGACTAATACAGAAAACTATCTGTAAGTTTGTATAATGTTTCACTTACTCTTTTCCCATTTTCCCTGAAGTTGTTGGCAGTCTTCAGGCACTAGCTGTAATACAGAGAAAAATATAATTAATTACTAATATCAGTGTTAGCCACCAAAACACCTCACTAGTACTGTCGTTTTAGCAGTGCGAAACGCGGTATGTTTGAGACCCCTTGCTTCCTATTAGGAAACCAGGAAAACCAGTTTTGGGAGGCATTGTCAACGTGGCTATGTACGAGCTATGGCTTGTGTGTATACGTTATACACTTTATATATATCCACTTTATTTATACACTTTATATACGTTATACACGTTATATAATTCTGTAAATACATATTTGTTACGGTCGCGAATCATATTTTAATCAACGTACAACTTAGTACTGACCAGCAAATTGCAAAAAATGTAAGAAAATTTGAATTTCGCGGGCTACCTTGGGGCATCCACCTTAAGATTTCTCAACTATATTTTCCTATATAAACTATATTTTCCCGTGGGTGTTTTTGTGGACAATTGTTCCACATTATAAACACCCTTTTCTATCTTGTACGGGAATCGAACATGCGACTCTTAACGTGGAAGACAATCGCTTAGAAAATGTGTCAATAGAACAACAGTACAAAGTACTTAGTAAACAAATCCGCATGTGCTAATACTGATAATATTTTTATGAATAAATTATAAAATGGCTTACAATATCAAATTATATCACAACATCTACCAACTCAGACTTCAAATAAACCATGTATTTATTGTGAAGGCACGTTGCGCAAAAAAGCAACTTCTCTCCTGCAACACAAAAACATGTTGTTGCAACAATAATAGGACTGTTTTACACTAAAATAAAACAGTCATTGGCGCCGATTCCCTTGTTCACAAACTAAACTAAATTTAAGTTCAATGCATCTTTTTCTTTCTATTTAATTTAGAAAAGGACAGAAGATAAATATTAGTTTAGTCCTGTCCGTCTGTGTTATTCTGGCCTAGGAGCATAAATATTGAAAAAACATGTTTCTCTATGGATTTGTGTTGTTACCTCTCACCTCCAGCAGGGGTCGCCACCGCTAGTTCCGGCGACCGACCGTTAAGGTTTTCATAGTGTCTTCACTTTCCAGCAAGGGCCTTGCTCTGACGCTGTGTCTTTCTTTCGGCACATAATGACTGTTTTATTTTAGTGTAAAACAGTCCAATTTATGCCTAGCAGAAAGACACAGCGTCAGTATGAAGACTTGTTTGATATCTGCTGGTGAAAGTAACTATGACGCTATGTGAAATATATAATTGTGTTTAAAGAATTAAACAAATTCGTTTCAGAATGAACATTAATCTTTATTATCAATTACCCACCCTAATCAGTAAAGTTATATATCACTACTAAATAATAGGGGTTAAAGTATGAAATTGCTATTTTATTGTAATAGGTACTTCGAATTGACATAGAACCTTCATGGTTTCAGATTTTTGAGTGAAACTTTTTTCACATGGTACATAAGAAGTTCTTCTTTTAAAAAATGTGCAACATTCGATTATCGACTTTCAGTTGTTTTTTTTTTATTCAGCTTAGACAAGAAAGATGGATACTACGAAAATTCGAGTTATTTTTGAATTCGAGTTCCGACGCGGAACTAACGCGGCAGAAACAGCTCGCAATATCAATGTTGCGTTTGGAGAGGGGACTGCTTATGAACGCACCGTGCGATTTTGGTTTAAACGCTTTCGTGATGGAAACTTTGATTTGAAGAACGAACCACGTGGAAGACCGCCCACACAGGTGAATAACAATGAATTGAAAGAGATGGTGGAAGCCGATCCGAGCCAAACTTCCCAGGAATTAGCGGCATGGTTTAACGTTACCTTACCAACAGTATGGACTCATTTGCGTCAAATCAATAAAATAAAAAAATATGAGAAATGAGTGCCTCATGATTTGACTGATCTGCAGAAAGAAACGCGTGTTGAAACTTGTGTTGCCTTGTTGAATCGATACAGAAATGAAGGAATATTGGATCGAATTGTGACATGTGATGAAAAGTGGATTGTTTACGATAACCGTAAGCCAAAAATGCAATAGCTGACCCCAGGTCAAACGCCGCAACAGTGTCCTAAAGCAACGCTTACCAATAAAAAGGTAATGGTAACTGTTTGGTGGTCTCAGCATGGTGTTATTCAGTATAGCTTTCTCCGATCTGGTCAAGCAATAAGGGCAGATGTCTACTGTGCCGAACTCCGAACAATGATAGCAAAACTAGCAGTGAAACAGCCCCGACTCATGAATCGATCTTCACCATTATTGCTCCATGATAACGCGAGACCTCATACAGCACGAGAAACCGTTTTAACTCCACAGGAACTGCAATTAGAAACCATTCGTCACCCTCCGTATTCGCCAGACCTTGCTCCTACGGACTATCATTTTTTTCGTGATTTGGACAATTTTCTACGTGATAAAAAGTTTTCTTCTCAGGAGGCAGTACAAAATGCTTTTACACAGTTTGTCGAATCTAGATCACGAGAGTTCTATCGCAAAGGCATAAATGACCTTCCTATTAGATGGCAGCAATGTATAGATAATAATGGTAATTATTTTGACTAAATAAACATATTAAATTTAAAAAAAAACGAATTTCAATTTTTCAGTACAAATCGGCAATTTCATACTTTAACCCCTAATATAAATAATCATTTAGAATTTCAACAATTCACTTTGGCACATAAACCCATTTATTGTTATTAAAAACCCGAGAAGTTTAATCGTAACAAATCTTCCTCTTCATTATTTTAATTTCTGATTATTTCTTTACAGTAAAACTTCCTGAAGGTCTTATCACTCCTCCAGTTTCCTCTGGCTAAAATATCGTCCATAGGTACATTTTCCCACCATCCTTTGGATGCTACAGCAGCTCTGATGCTTCCTGGAGTAGCTTCTAGATTTACATCTTTAAATATAGATTTAATCCAACTCGCTATGATAGTTCTTGTGGCTGGTTTCATTTCGCCTTTTATTGAAACAAATAGACTTGTAACATTACTATTAAGACGTCTATGTTGTGAAATTTAAATTAATTTTTTAATATGCCTTACGGGACATATATTGGCATCTGGATACTTTGATAAGGACCATCCAGACTCTATATTTACTTGAGTCTGTTTTTGATGCAAATTTGGGCCATAATAAACATTTTTCTTCTTCATCTATGAAATTGTTTTGAGATATGTACAATAGGGTGAGGTCATGTATTCTCCTGCCTGTTGCTAACAGTAGAATAATTGCAGTTCTTCTTGAAATATCAAAAAGTGAATTTGTGCTTGGAACTGCCCTCAACCAATTGAATAACAATTTTGTGTCCCAAATAGGGGATTTTGAAGGCTGAGGTTTTGCTAATGCTATGGCTTTTAAAACTTGTTGAATAAAGAAATTTTATGAAAGACTTTCTGCATTTGAAGCACAAAAGGTAGAAATAGCCGATTTATATAATAAAACTGTGTAACTGATTGCTCAACAATGGTATCCGGTTCATATTCAACCTCAGGAAATATGACCATGTGTCGAGCTATAGGTCTGAGCTCAAATGGATGTCCTTACGCCAAAGAAGAAGTTTGCGCGCTTGGACCACGCTTTTCTCCCTTCTTAACTCTCCCAATCCTCCTTCTTATCTCGTATCTCACTTCCAATATCTATGTTCTTCACACGCTAAGAATCTGCATTCTTCTAACAATCTTCTCTTACTCTGTCCGTCTCATACATCTGATTTTGCTCATTCTTCTATTCATATTCAGTCCATTCTTCTTTGGAATGCGCTTCCTCTTGATATCAGGACGGCGAGCAGTCGGTATGCATTTAAGCGGAAATTGCAGTTATTTTCAAAATAAATCTTCAAAAAAATAGCATAGTCATCTCAACACTTCTCTACCTTGATTTTGTATATATATATATATTATAAGTAGGTATATATTATAGTAATAGTATGTATGTGTATATAACCTATTTATGTATTTGTGTACCTAGTTTTAAGAGTTTTTTTATCATTGTCTCTCTCAATTAAAGCACCTGCCATCTAATCTCTTCACCACCCTTGGTTGACTGGTAGAGAATGCCTAAGGCATTAAGTCCGCCATTGTACCTTTTTGTGCGAAAAGTTTAAATAAATAATAAATAACTGAAAAAATTCTCTTTAAATGCAGATTGCTAAAAATCTTGCAATATCTTTACCATCTGGATTTTTGTGATTCATTTTATTTAGGGCACAAAACGATAGTCACCTTTTTATGGGGGCTTTGTAGGTATTTAGGGTGCTTTTGCGCCAGCTATTACTCAATGACTTAATCTCATCCCTACTCCAGTTAGCTACTTGGTCTGACCACCCCCAATTTCCCAAGCCTGGAGGAACAACTTGTTCACTTGTGGGGGACAGAACCCCGTCGATCGATCTATCAGGTTCTTCCGCAGATCTATTACTGGTATTGGATCTGACAGGGACCTGGCTTGAAGATCGCTCAGCCAAAAGCACTGATCCCACTGTGGTGCTATTACTATGTATGTTCCCATGGCCCTGTTCAGATGATCCAGTACCCGAGGGATCAGATTTTACCCAGCCAAACTGAAAGTTCCAATCTTGACGGAAGGCGTCGCAAAAAATTGCTGACCCATCTGTTGAGTCCCAAGTTACGTATTGTGGGACAACTGCGGTTTCTTTTGACGCGAACAAGCCTACGTCTGGAACACCCCATTTTTTGAATATGACATTCTTGGCTTGGGATTGTAGTTGCCATAACAGGCCTTCCTCTCGAGAGGCGGTCTGCAATCCCGTTTAACCTCCCCAGGACCTCCCGGAGAAGGTTAAACGGGATTGCAGCAGCACAACATAACGCTGTCGGCTTCATCAGCGTTATGTTGTGCTGCTCGGTTAGGTGAAGGAGTTTGTTTGTTAGGCCCAACAGGGCTAAGGACCGGGTTCCCCCCTCGTTCCTTATGTAAGCTATGCGGGTCCGATTGTCTGACTGCGCTAGAACATGTGCATCCTTCATTTGTGCTCCTTGTCTGAGTAAGGCTGCATACACTGCAAACATCTCCTTCACATTGGAATGCCATTTTTGTTGGCGGCAATTCCATTTGCCTGACAACATGATGTTGTTCAGGTGTGCCCCCCAGCCCGCGTCCGCCACGTCTGTGGTGAGGAAGTGGGTAATCTTGGGGCTGTGCATTGTTTTTGCACTTTTGCCTGCATTTTTTACCCACCATTGCAACTCTCGAGTTACTAGAGGTGGTAATTCCCTCTTTTGCCTTGGTCTGCATCCTCTGAATGATTTCAGGAAAATTTGAGTTCGGCGACAATGAAGGCGACCGTTTGGAGTTGCTAAGTTCGCAAAATTTAGCATACCCAGGAATTTTTGCGTTACTCGGAGACAAGACTCCTTCTTTTTTAATAGACTTGATGCTAATTCCTTTATTATTTGCACCTTTTTTACCGGAAGGGAAATTAGTCTTGTTTTTGTATTCCATACTATGCCCAAATATTCTATTTCCTGAGATGGGGTGAGAATAGATTTTTGATAGTTTAGATGCCAACCTAACTTTACTAGAGTAGAGTATCTATGGTTATTTTGGTGTGTTCTATGAGTTGTGTCTGATTTTGACTGGCTATTAAAAAATCGTCTAAATAAACTATGATTCTTGTTTTGTCTCCGAAGGATTTCCGCAATCCAATTGGTCACCGATGCGTAGGAGTGAGGAGCTGATGAGAGACCGAAAGACAAGGCTGTTAACTGTAATATTTCGCCTCCATATATTATGCACAGAAAACACCTGTGGGTTTCCTTTATGCTCAAGTGAAAATATACTTGATGGAGGTTGATCTTTGTCATCCGGTCCCTGTCTTGTAGGAACTGAATTACATCCAGTCGAGAAATTAGCTGGAAATGACGAGTTGAGACATGTAAATTTAGACTCTTTCAATTGATTATAGGGCGTATTACCCCATCTGGTTTTGTGACTACAAAAATTTTGGAGTGAAAGGCGGGTGTCACATTCTTTGGATTTTCTAAAATGCCTGCATCTTTTAATTGATCTTTAACTTCTTTCATTTTCTTGGATGGTTTTGTTGCAAACTTGTTTATTATTCTTTTGTAAGGGTAATGTAAAGGGGGTTTTACTGAAAATGGTATGTGGCTCTCTGCTATTTTTTTTAAAATATATATGCTGGCCCCCAGTTGTTTCCATGCTTGGACGTGGAATTTTAGGCAACCGGCCCTGAATACCCTGCTTTGATTGTCACTTATCTTTAACGTTGGAGGTGTCTTGGGAGCCTGCAAGACGAAAAGAATGCTTTTTATAATTATTCTTGGATTTTTTGTTGGAGTTAAACTTATTTTTTTTTATTAAAATTAGTTTTATGAGATGGCTTGAAATTTTTATTGTTTACCTGATTGTTATTAGTGAATTTCTTTCTATCTTTTAAGTAACTTGGCATGTTAAGCCATACCTGGGAGCCTCGTAAAGAGTCAACCAGAGGCATGAGTGCTTCTCTATTGAAGAGGTGCTCTGCACTAGGTGGGATGTTTTGTAACGCTACTTTAAGATTGATGTTACTGACTTCTTTTAGAATGCGGTCACGTCTAACTTCAATACATTCTGCTCGCTTGCCACATATCACCCGTCTGTTTTCCAAAACAGCATTTGACAAACCCGCTAATCATTGTTCTGTACTAGCCAAATAATCTGTGGCCTTATTAAGATGACACAGTTCCTCATTTACTTTTAAACCTATAAAACCTGGTGTTGCTATGTGTGCTTGCAAGTCCTTCTTATACCGAATACCTTTCCAGGCCTGAGAGTTGAACTGTTGGAGATTGTTTAATTCCACTAATTTTTCTGGGTCGGCTATGGGTACAATTTTGGATTCATCGAAATTTATCTTTAAACACACGTCCCCTAAACACACGTTATTAATTAAAGGTGGCTTAAGCGTCGGTTTGTTTGAAAATTGATTAGCGTTAAGTATTAGAATTCAGTGAATCTCCAGGTCAGTGGGTCATATTAGGGGCGGGGCGGAATTTCCACGGACTCCATTACTATTTTCTCTGATAGTATTATAATTCGTACTGGCCGTGAAAATTTGCGGCATTTGAGCTACGCAATCTGATAGGTATGTAACTTGGTTTATGAGAGTATCCAAACAAGGATCCGAACAGGTTCCGACCTGTTTGAACCTACACCGCCTAGACAGTTTTTTAGGTGGTGGCAAGGCAAAACCTTCCTCATCTTCCGATGAAGAGGAACTGCTTTGCGATGAGCTTGAGCTCGCAGCTTTTCGCTCTCCTTCCGGAGCAGCGATTTCAACTACAGGTTCAGGTACAGAATCCTCCGAGTTCATAATGGAAGGTACTCACCGACTCGCCGCTGAATACACGACACAGACTGCACTAAAAACACTGAATATATCTTTAGTATTTGTGTATGAATATTCTAACACTATTTTCCAAACCGAAAACAATGAAATAAGGTTTGAATAAGGTTTTTGTAGGTTTATTAACTTGAAGAAAAATTTTTGCTCCTAGCACAACAAAAATCCTAAACGCTATGAAAACCTTAACGGTCGGTCGCCGGAACTAGCGGTGGCGACCCCTGCCGGAGGTGAGAGGTAACAACACAAATCCATAGAGAAACAGGTATGTTTTTGCAATATTTATGCTCCTAGAGGCCAGAATCATAGACAGCTTCTTCATACTGACGCTGTGTCTTTCTGCTAGGCATATAATGCGATAATTTTGTTTACTATCAATTCGAGAACTTGAAACACTTGCGATCATAAGGAAACCTCTTTCATAATAAGTACGTTTTGTAGGCAGATGAGTGGTCGTGTAGTGATGACGTCATTAATTTTATTTACGCTAATTGATACGCATGTTGGCTTAGATCGCAGGCGCTAGATGCAGTTTTTAACTATATACACAAATATTTTAGGTACATAGATAGAAAAATATTTCGCTAGCAAAAGCACAGGCGCCGTCGCGGCAGACCAAGACGAAGATGGAGGGACGAACTTTACTTCTACTGAAACGTCTGCAATGGCAGAGTACAGATGTGCAAAAAGGAGGAAATGGCTTTTGCCCAGCAGTGGAAGATTACAGGCTAGATGGATATCATTCATCAATTTAGAAGCAAAAGCACAGCTACCTACAGATGTTTTGTTAAGAATATAACAGCTTAACTTACAACAGTATCTAACAAAATACAGACAGTAATCATGCAAATAGGCATTTTACATAATGAAAAAGAAATCATAACAGATTTCATGACAATCGCAGTGGTAGTTAATCGTTAACAGTGCTCAAATATCGCCCATAAAGCCTAAGGCAGATTGGTATCATTCTGTATCATTCCATGCTATTGTTAGGTTTTACTTTTTACAGTATGTACCGTCATCATAACAATATGTATTGTGTGTAGGTGCAAGCGAAATATGAAGTCCCCTTTAAATAATTACTTTTTTTATAACAGGTGTTTTATTTCTTAATGATTGCCAGCATCCAGATGAAAAATAGAAGCCTCAATTTCCTTCTTTTTTTCCTTTCTCTTTTAATCCATCAAAACTTTCCACATTGAATAAAATATAGCAACAGAAAAAGTCAAATATAGGAACCGTTAAAATTATAAAACAACTAGGATTAATTATTTGCGATTTTATTTATAAAGCTGCTAAATCAAATCACTCAATTCAGACGAGCCTGATAAAGGCAAACTAATCATAATGATACACCTAGAATCCTTCGCAACTAGCACCCCATGTACTATTAGCAAGCGTGAATTTTGAAAATTGTTACTGGATTAAGTAATAAATTACGCTTTACCATGGAAGAGCGGAGTCTCTTAACACAGGCATTGTTTTTTCTAAAAAGAAGATTCCAAACACTCAACCTCTTTTTTTAAAATGCATTAATAAATGTATATGTTGTGGTTTATTTTTCAATTTAGTATAGTATACATCCCTAAATATGGCATAGTATAGATTTTTAGGCCCGGACACCACAAATCACTTAGTATGTTTAGCGCTAAACAAAGGATGATGCAAAAACAACAAGTATGGAACAAGGAGGAAGACAAAATGTATGGAAGCTGGTACCCTCTCTCCAATAGCAATAAATTATATATCATTAGAAAGGTATTAAGATTTAGTACAAGAATTCCAAGAGCCTTTGTTTTCATTCCTTGTCCGATCGGAGTAATACAGGGTAGAAGTTGAGACAAAGCAGTAAAAGCCATTTTAACCGTTGTAGCTACAGAAAAACGTTCTTAAGGTCTTAGGGTTAGACTGTCCTTAACTTCTTTAGTAATTGCTAATAGCATTAACAGATTTTAGTAAATTGGTATAGTCAGCTAGAAAATAGTTAATTCTTACATTCTATTTCTCATACCTAGTAATGTGTATTGCTAAAACTGACATGTTTGGTACAGTATAACTCTGAACAGACAAGGATTTGGAATTAGGCGCTATAGTAACTTTTATTCAGTTTAAAAAGGGCTTTCCACCAATTACGCATGGTTATAGGATGGGGGTACCAAAATGAGCATCATCCTTTAAAACATCATTCTGTTTCTGTCAACCATGTGAAGAAGACAAAGACAGTATTGTATTCAGTGATTTGTGGTGCAAGCGGGCCTTATAATAAGCTCAGCTTTGTAAACATCAACTCTGTCGATCATAATTGTGTGACTGTGTCTAAAGCTCTTTGTGTCATACTAACCTCTGTTTAGTTTACATCAAATTTGACTTAAATATTTAGGACAGATAATCACAATACATAACATATCCAGCAAAGAGATAGAAACATGAATAAGGAATGCATGAAATAAATACAGGTTCTACAATGAAGTAATAAAAGACAAGAAACCTCTGTTAAAGGAAAGCTTTTTAACAACAGCATCCTTCCTATACTAATTTATGGAAACAAACATGGGCCTTGACCAAAACCCTACAGACAAACCTTCAAACGTATCAGTGTAGCATGGAATGGAGTGTGATGGGGAAAAGAAAAATAGAAATAACCAATCACTGTGTAATCAGGAAGGCAACCAAATCAAGATATAGTACTAAAACTGGGAAGATTAAAATAAATATAAGCTGACCACACTTTCATGGGAGAAGAGAAATGGAACAAAAAAGTGACCTTATGGTATCCTAGAGAAGGGAAGAGAAAGAAAGGGAAACCCTTAAAAAGATGGCAGGATGACTTGTTGAGGATGGCTGGAAAGATGTGGACTAGACACTAGACAGGCAAGGAACAGGGAGAATTGGAAGGTGTTGGGGGAGGCCTTAGCAAACAGAGATTCAGAACTGATATTAAATTTGTAATAAAACTATCTCACTCTGAAAAAAGGCTATAAACAAATTAAATAAATAATATTATCATCATCATCTGCCTAGCCTTTTCCAACCATGTTGGGGTCAGCCTACAGTCTAACTGGATGCAGCTGAATACCAGTATTTTGCATGGGTTGCTCCATGTAAAATACTTGTTTCCTATCTGACTTCCACAACCCAGTTACTGGGTAATACTCCTTGGTAAGACTGGTTGATAAAATATATAGTATAAGTACATCAAATTGCTCCAAATTGAAAGCTGGACAATCACTATGCACTATTATGCATAACAACAATGTCTAGTTAATTGGTTATGTCTGTCCAATTTGCCTCCATACTAAAGTATACTTCCATATTATTAATATCAGTTATATGAGTACTTTATGCAACCTACACAAATGTAATAGATTTGTATGTGTAATTGTTAAGCTCCTTAAGTTCTGAATTGAGATACAATCTAATCGTGTAACTCAATTCAGAACTTAAGGAGCTCATAGCTTACAGCAGCACCTCTACCATCTATTGTGAGGCGGCTAAGCTCGGCAGCATATGCTGTTAGAAAGATAAGACAATTAACAGATGACGAAACCGCGCGTTTGGTCTATTTTAGTTAGTTTGGTCTACTTTAGTATTATGTTATATGGTATTTTACTGTGGGGTCGGGCTGCTGACATAGAATCTATTTTTATTTTGCAAAAGAGAACTGTCAGAGCCATTTACAATCTACGTCGCCGCGAATCTCTTAGGGAACTATTTAAAAGGGATAATATTATGACAGTACCTTGCCAATTCATTTATGAAAATATTATGTATGTAAGAAAAAATCAACATCTTTTTAATAAAATAAGTGATAGACATAATTTTAATACTAGAAATAAAGATAAATTAGATCAACCTTTTTTCAGATTATCTAAAGTACATACATCTTTTATGGGGTACTGTGTTAAATGTTACAACAAAATACCTTGTGAAATATTGCAATAAAATGAAAGAAAATTTAAAACTTATATAAAAATTACACTTTGTAAGCAAGGATATTACAAATTAGAGAATTATATCCAAGATAAGAATGCTTGGAAACATGCTGGTCCTGCTCCATAGGACTAGATAGACTAGACAAAATCAAACTGGTTGCTAATTTAATTGTATAATTTATTCTTTTTTTTTTTTCTTTGACCTTGATTTACATTCTGTAATTACTTGGGGTCACACCCGGACTTATTACTCCTTATTTATTTATAAAAATCGTCTACTTTTGGAATGTTTGTGAATATGTGAGCACCATGTATCTATCACATAGTTAATTTATATGTCATGGTTTCATTTATCCATTTTAATTTTTTTACCTATTGTGGTTTAGTAATTTTATTTTTAGGTGCATCGTCTTCACATATAATTATATAATTAATGTATGCAAAATATTGTAAAACATTTTAAAAGAGTAACGGTGGAGTTTCTTGCCCATTCTTCACCATACGAAAACTACCTTTTGAAAGGGCGGACTAGAATCAATTTTATTTTTGACGTTCAAAAGTGCCTTTTATGTGCCTATTTGAAATAAATGATTTGACTTTGACACCAGCTCATACCAGCAAAAGATTGGTTGTGCGCAATTTGATTCTCACATAGAACAAGTATTTGTATAGCCCACAGATATTGACTTCAATTGGCCTAGATAAGGGAGTTTGTGCATGTTAATAAACCAAAAATCATATCATAAAACAGCAGAACTCCAAATGACAAACTCCAAGAGACGCATCTTATTTTTAATTATTCTGGTATATCCGTGATCATGAAATACAGTTTCTTTTCATCAGATCATAACCATACTTGCTGCTTTCTGATAAATCAATAAAAAAAAACAATAACTCTTGTTTTAGTGTGATCGTTACAAATGTTACGTTTACAACATTTATGTACTAAGTAGTAGTCAAGTAGCATGTTAGGAATATTGTCAAACTCATTACTATTCTAATCATCTTTTGAGGAGCACCTCAAATGCATTGTTAGGGCTGTGTAGTAAGGACACTGCCACACATCAATAGACAATGTAAATATTTCATTATATTGTTTCAGCTTATACTAGCATAGCAGCTACAGGAATTATAGGATTTATGATGAAAATGGCTTTTACGAAAAACTCTTATAAACATGAAGGAGAAAGCAGAATTGTGTATTTCCAAGAACTCAACAACAACCACAAATTAAATGAAACAATACTCAAATTTGACATTATGCATCAGAATCTCACAAATTCTATAGAAAAAGGACAGAAAATACTAAACAGAGACTTTTGAGGTTAAATTTGCTGTATACTTACAATGCTATAGAAAATAATAGAACATTTTTACCAAACTTAAGGTAAGTACCTACCTCTCAAACACAAATCGTGTTTTTTATGCGTAGAGATCCGCCGCCGGAAGCAAATAGTATGTGAAGTACTAAAGGAAGTCCTTTGCGACACTTTACACACAACTTAGAGGATTATGAAATTATTATGGGTTTCACAGAAAATAATAAACGTGACATTACTTATCGTCAACCCACGAAGAACATATAGATTAATAAATTTATATGAGACGAAGAACTTCTTTCACAGACTTCTTTCTTTTGAGCTCGTTGTTTGTGAATTTGGCACAGGAAAGTGATATAATGCCAGAAGTAAAATTACTATTTTCTATAAGTTACTCAAGTTTAAATTTTACCAATGACCTATGCACTAGTAAAGTAAAATGGGAAATTATTAATCGTTCCCTAATCAATATTGGCAAAAGGTTTTTACAAATGAGTAAGGTGAAGTGACTGTTACATTTAGGATGCATTTTGACACACAGTTTACTAATCACGAATTGCGACCATCACTATGGGGGATTTTGTTATCTGTGGTTGACGCTAACCGAAAATGTACGGAAATGACACATCCGCCCGCTATACAGCCCATTCAAATTTTATTTTACCTCATAAATTGCGTTACTATCAAAATTAAAGTAATCTTTTCGTGTTGCAATAAGGTTGCTGCCAGTAACAAGTCTGTCAATATCACAGCGAATTGTATTCTTCTTTCCATAAGGTTGCTGTTGGGTTGCTGCTGTCAGAGGTAAATTAACTGTATTCTATACTTTTCAATTAACTATCATTAGTGTGGCCAACTGAATGGAATTTCCACGAAACCTAGGGACACCCCTTCTGGCAGATACAATAATTTTCATTTAATAGCTGGTGGTCAGGTCACTGTGTCGTAAAACATCAGACAAACCCGGCCCGCAACCGGTGACGAGACATGTTTATGAGCCCGGTCACAAAAAATGGTCCACATAGGTTTCTGTTGCCTCTATTTCACTTCCTAATATCGATGACAAACTGACGACATTTGATTTTCGCCATTTTAGCGCTGACAGCAACGTGAGCGTCCGTGTAACTAATATTTTTGATAGCGAGTTTTACAAGATGCGCACACTCTCAGGATAAAAATGTTCTTATTATCTCGTAGTAAACACAACATAAACAAAAAGTCTTATTATTCCACGATTTAGACCTAAATCACCGCTGTCATTTCGTATAATAGGTATATTTAGTCCAGCGCACTTGTATAATATAGGACAGTACTCTATTCACTTAACGAACTGTTTTGGATTCTTCAATAAACAGAATATAAAAAAAAAATACCGGACCCGGCAATCGTCGTCCTGCCCGGAAAAGCAGCGCCACCTACTGGATCCAATTGTGTTTTCAAATCATCCAAGAACCCATTGAAATATACACACGGAATTTCATACAAATCGGTCCAGCCATTTAGGAGGAGTTAGGTGACAAACACACGTACAGCCACACAAGTCCGCGGGACTGGATGGCATTTTCCCAGCCCTACTACAATGGGGGCTCGACTACGTTACACCATGCCTGATGGAGATCTACCGGGCCACTATAGCACTCAGACACATACCCCTAGCCTGGCGCGAAGTGAAAGTCATCTTCATACCCAAACCTAGTAAAGCCGACTACACGCAACCCAAGGCGTACAGACCCATAAGCCTCACATCCTTTCTACTAAAGACCCTGGAGAGACTATTGTGATCGACACATCCGAGACGGTCCCCTTAGGGCAAAACCACTCCACAAACAACAGCATGCGTACTCCACAGGTAAATCAACAGAATCCGCGCAGCACAGCGTGGTATCCAAGATGGAATGCGCAGTGGACCACAAATGCTCAGCACTGGCCGCCTTCATTGATATTGAGGGCGCCTTTACCAAAACCACATTCAAAAGTATCAGCACGGCCTTAGACAGACACGGTATAGATCCGTCTCTGAGCGACTGGATTACCAATAAGCTGGAACAGAGAGCTGTACAAGTGACCGTAAACGACACCACAAGGGCCATTGTGGCAAAGGGCTGCCCGCAAGGGGGCGTCCTTTCGCCACTTCTATGGAATCTGGTTGTAGACAGCCTGATAAAGGCACTAAACGATAAAGGCTACTTTACCGTAGGCTACGCCGATGATCTAACCATAATAATAAATGGCACCCACGAAAACACCCTGTGCAACCTAATGCACCAGGCCCTGAAGATAGTAGAGAACTGGTGCAGTACACACCAACTATCAGTGAACCCAACAAAATCCGAATTGATCCTCTTCACAAAAAAGAGGAAACTTGCAATACTAAAACTTTCACGAATCTTTGGCACTACCCTAAGCCTATCAAATGAAACCAAATACCTGGGCATCTTTTTGGACAAACAGCTGAATTGGACAAAACACTCCAACTACATCACCACAAAGGCCAGCATATCCCTGTGGCAATGCAAGAAAATGCTTGAGAAAAACTGGGGGATTAGCCCCAAGGTCACCTACTGGCTTTACACCACAGTTATCCGACCAATTATCACATACGGCTCACTAGTCTGGTGGCCCAGAACAGACCTGAGCACAGCCCAAAGAGATCTCGAAAAGCTGAACCACCCACCGCTGCCCTACAGGCTATGCTTGGGCTGCCCCCACCTACACCTTATGGTGCGGGAGGAGGCGGCCCTGTCTGCCTTCAGACTCCATATATCAGGAACCCTAAGCAAAGACTCGAGGATCAAGCACATACGCCTAAAGTACGAGGCGATCAAACGGCAGCCAATGATGGCATCATCCTGCGACAAAGCCCCTAAGCAATACTGCTTCCAAAAGCATTACAAAATAGTACTCAAAGAGGCGACTACTCAGGCCCGAAGGAGCTGAGAGTTTACACTGACGGATCAAAGACCGACTGCGGAACTGGAGTCGGAATTTTCTCACACGACCTCAACATAAACATGTCCAACCCGTTAGGAATGCTCAACACGGTCTACCAAGCAGAGTGTGTGGGTATAATACCAGCGGCCAATGCCATAGCAGCCAGGAGAGTTACGGACACTCATGTTTGTTTACTCTCTGGCAGCGCCTCAGTCCTCCAATCCAAGAAGGGATGCCGCACATCAAATCTAATACTAGAATGTCACAAGGCGCTTGAACAGGTAACTGTATCGAACCGCAGCACAGTGACACTACAATGAATAAAAGGACACAGTGGATCACTAGGTAATGACGTGGCTGACGAGCTGGCCAGAAGGGCATCCAGCACGCCAGTCTACGGACCGGAACCAGTCGTGCCCATCCCCTTCAATCAACTACGCAGGTGACTACAGAAGCACACCCACACACACAAGCAGAGAACTGGTGGTCCTCGTCACCGGGCTGCAGGCAGTCCAAGGAAGCCATGCCATCATTAGATGGCAAGCTAACCAAAAGATTACTACGCCTGGACAGGAAAGGCCTCCGCCTGATGACGGGGACCATCACGGGACACTGCTCACTAAACAAACACTTCCACACGATAGGCATAACGGACAGCCCCCTGGGCAGGGCTTGCATAGAGGCTGATGAGACCGTCGTGCATGTGCTCTTTGAGTGCACAGGTGTCACCTAGATTAGGTCGGAAACCCTCGGGACACCCAGATCTTACACAGATGTTCTCAACAGACCAGGAGACTTAATAAGCTTCTGGAGGGAGGTGGGCTGGTTGGAATAACCACCGACGGCCGCCATGGCCCACGCACAATGGTCCACCTGAAGGACTAAGTGCGGAAACCAAACCCGTAACATAGAACATATTATTATTATAGAACACACGTACAGAAGAAGATACGTTGATTAAACCCTGCTGGTTTGTTTTTATCCCATTTTACATTCTTTCTTTTACTCTTCTTGAATATTTTATGTAGATTAACTTTCGGCTTACTTGCACGCCGAACCAATAGACTTTCGATGGATAGGACTATCGTTGCAATAGCTTTTCGGCGCAACAGGCGCTCGATCTAATGGCTATTTGAAATTGTGGTACATCGATGCTATGGAATTTCGGCAATTCGGGCGTTCGTTCTGATGACTTCGGGGAATTAGCCATCGGATTCAACAGATCATTTAAGCGAGGAGGAGAAAGTCAACCTATTAGCTATTTGCTCAAAATATGGTGACGTGTTTTACATCGAAGCCGAAGCGTTAACCTTTACCAATCGAATAAAACATCGTATTGAGACTACAGATGAGGTCCCGGTTAACACAAAAAGTTATAGATACTCATTTATTCATCGTCAGGAGGTTAGGGGACAGATTTCAAAAATGTTAGATAAGGGAATAATAAACGCTTTTTTTTTTTTTTTGAGCATGGGAAATCATCAAATGACCCCTCCCGCTCTGGGTGGAGCAGAAGGGAGTGTCAGACTCATACTGACTAAAACCCACCCTTGTTCCTTCCTTAGCCCTTTATGTACCAGGGCAGTGGTAACCCTTTCGGACGATCCCGCTACCCCGGCAGGCTTCGGCCCTGTCGGGCCCCGTCAACTATGCTGACATCTCTTTGAGGCGCGCGTGGAACACATACGCGCCGTCCGGCACGGGCCTGGTCCTGATCGGACGGAGAGCTACCCATTGCTCTCCGCCCGCAGGCCCGCGCCTACCGTGGCCGGGAGTCGTCACGCGGCTCCCGACGCCCGGAGCGTCTCCCTCGGCGGCTGAGGCGTGAGGATCGCTCCCTCACCCATCCCGCCACCTCCTTCGCTAGCATGACTGCTTCGCAGAAGGAGGTGACCGCCTCCCACTCCCTCTCGCCCCGGACCATGGCTTGAACCAGGGCCGGACGCGAGAGGTCACCGCCGCTGCCGATCGCCTCTACGAGGACACGGCGGTGCTCTGCTCAAGTGGGGCAGACCTCCACCGTATGCTCCACCGTGTCCTCTGGGCGATCCTCGCAGTGATGACACCCGGGCGTCTCCACCCGCCTGATGATGTGCAGGAACCACCCGATAATAAACCCTTCAGATTCAGCATGGAGCTCACCCATTCGGGTGGTCCCCAAGAAAATGGACGCCTCTGTAAGGACACGGAAAAAGTCTGACGCCCGAATATTGAAACGCCACTCAAATCTCATAATCATCTAAAAGCTACTTAAAAAAACGTAAGAAAATTTGAATTTCGCGGGCTACCTTAAGCCGCGCGGCCCTAGTGGGGACGCGCCTTTGGAGTATCGATACTTTGGTTTCGATAGTTACAATACTTTTTAACCGATACTACTTATGAGTACAGTAACGTACCTAGTGTTTAAAGTAAAGTAGTGTTTTAACTTTTTTTGGCAATGTTGCCAGGCGATATTTTTGGTTTTTTGGTTTTGTTTTTGGTATTCTATTTGAACTGCTCACAGACAAGAGAGATTTAAAACGATGTTTTAATGCTTTTTGATCACAACACTGGTAGAGATAGTGTGGCAACATTTTTCACAACATGACAGTGATGCCGCATTTACACATTCGTGCGAATCGCGAGGCGAATGGCGAGGCGAATAACGAACACGCATGTGTAAACAGTGCGCTCGCTATTAGCCTAGTGATTCGCTTCGCGATTCGCGCGATCGCGTTGGGAGCGGTTATTTGGACGCGAATCAAAAGGCACGAATGGCGAACACGAACTTACTGTTTACAAATTCGCCTGCATTCAGTTGACAGCTAGCGCCCGACCCAACAGGACGTGTAGACAAAATGGAGTGAAGTGCGAATTTTAGAATTCCTAGAACTTTATAATAATAATACATTTTTACTTAAAAAAAAGGAGATTGTACATGAGGCATACATAAAGTTATTCATATAAGTTTGTACCATGTCAAACACAATCTGATGGGTGAAGTTCAGCTTTCCTAATAGCAATCCCTGACTGCCTGTCCCTTACAAAAAGTTACAATAAACTAGTACAATTATATATATATTTTTTAATACTACAACAATGATTATACCTTGAATATCTTTATTGATTGTTTATCTTTATATTTATCAAAAGGATCTACTAGTATAGGATAGGCTATTTTTCCTAAAAAAATCTAATTAGTCCGTCAGTTAGATTAGCAAAAAAATATTGAACCCGTATTTTTTCTTTAATATATAAAAAATGATGATATATCGCCCGTTAAAGTTCCGCGTGACGTCACTTGCTTGCGACACTTTTGCAAGCAAGTGACGTCGCGATCCCCCATTCCCAAATTTTGACGCGCTTTATCTTTGTCATTTTTTGTTTGATTGACAAAAGAAAAAATACGTGTCCCTTATTTTTCGATATTTTAACTGACGGACTAAATATAATTATTATTATTTAACCCAGGCAAATACCTTATTGCCAGTAAGCAACTTAAAAATAAAGAAGAATTCAATTAGATGTAGCGCGCATGCCGCAATTATTTTCACGTCATCCATGTTCGTGCGCGAATGTCAACATAATTCACCCCACGAATGTGTGAACAGCTAGTTCGCGACGGCACTCGTATACGAATGTTTCGTCGAATGTTCCGTCGAATGACTAGGCGAATGGCGAACACGAATGTGTAAATGCGGTATAAGAAAGTGTCATTAAGTATTCAAAAGTCCGACCATAGTTGGCTCGGCTAAAAAAGTTGGCAACACTGATTGTCATTAATTCATTTGTGTACTAGTTTTTAGAATAACGATCTAAATAAAAAGTAAATTAGCAAAAACAAATATTATTCATTGGCCAGAAATCGCTAAATAGCGGTGTTTAAACAGTAAAAGATAACAAAGTAAGTTAAACATAGGGTATATTCTAAGTTTCCATTGATTTTTATATTTTCTATTCCATGAATATTTTAGTGAAACTGAATATTAAATTCAGCGTGCTCTATTTACAGAAATGAATACAACAAACAGAGGCCCTGTGCGGAGGTTCTGCTACGACGATGAGACTGGTGAAATTGTTACATACGATATAAACGACGAGACTGGCGAACCGTTACTTGAAAATATGTCGCCACCCGTACCCATATATATAAGAAAACCTCTTGATACCCAGGAACACGAGGCTAAGTACATGAAGTTCCCGCGCGGCTACATGAGCAAGACAAAGAAGTTCCAGTCATTAAAAGCTAACATTATTGCTGGCTCTAACCAAATCAGCCACCGCTTGCTACTAATACCATCACTGATGATGTTCCCCGGCCTCTTCTGTGTCATTCTCATGGTATTGGAGGTGTTCCTGCACGTCCGCTGCCACAAAAAGAATAAAAAGCTAGAAGACCCTAATTTGTATTACCGCAGCCCGTTCCATGTGGTTACAAGCACATTCTGTGGTGTGTGCCGTGATTGTGACACTGCTTCTAAAATTGGGCAGCTACAGGATCAGCGACGTACCCGTTACGACTACTTCAGGAGTATAGCAATCTAATTTTATTTATTGTGATAAAAGTAGAAGGGTGTGGGTTTTATGTTAGTTTAGAATGATGTACAGGACAATATTAAACATAGAAGTGATTTAATGATCTTTATCAAAGAAGTCTTAGTGACAGAATCGCATTTAGCAGATTAGTTAACCAATAAATGCTAAATGAATTTAAATCAAAGTTGATAGCTAAGTGTGATCCACAGAGTAGCAATTAGGTAAAGTAATAAGTACAAAGTGCACTATTCCCTGTATCAATGGTGGCCATTGTTAGACATTGATCATTTCCTAGATTTGAAAATTACTGCTGTAGTAATCTCCCAGAGTAGTAGTAATCATAAATAGAGTTGTTCTGGTGACAATTTCAATGAAAGGACATCATTCAAGTGTCGCAACATTTTATACCAGTTGTGTATAAAATTAATCTTTTTTTTGTTTATTTTGATACTTATTATGTCAACATAATGCTCATGTCCATTTTTAGCATGGGGTAACATGCTTAGGACTGAAAACCAGTGAATCAATAACTGTTTGCATCTTTAATGAAATGTCCAATATTTTGGCAAAAATAGGATTTTTGGTACTTTTAAACCCAATTAGCAGCCGGTTAAATGTATATCTATGAAGTTATAACATGTTCGAGATGTTTTACTCAATTAAAATTTGGTATTTCTTTTTTTAATGTTTTGCTTAAACACTTGTTATATAAATATGATTTTTGGCATTTTCAATCTCAAATAGCAGTCAGGGGGTTAATTGTAGATTTTCTCCGTAATAGTAAAAAATGCTCAAGATGTTATTTCCCATAAGAGAATACTATTTTTTTTTCTGGCTGACTTTAGTTTGGGATATGAAAAGAATGATGTCCTTTGAAGAATCAAGAAGGTTAATTTAAAATTTAGATATGCAGGTGTGATGTTATGTTATCAATGTAGTAACAACAATTAGACAATACTCAAAATATGTGCTTGGATGTGGAGTTCTGGACACCAGCCCGTTTATACAATACAACTATAATTATAATACAACTTGTTACTACTACTACTAAATCACTTGATTACTGTTGACTATAAGTAGTAATTACTTATAGTCAACAGTAATCAAATGATTTTCCAAAGAAATGCCTTGGTTCGCCTTAGCTCTTTATATTTGAGTAAGTTATGAATTATGATCCTAAATAGTGACTTATAAAGCACTCTTATGTTTTATTTTTTCCAGATAAACATATATTTTTTATTGTATAAAGACATATAATAACAAAATGTTACCCTCCTGGGGCAGTCGGGTAAAAATATAAGAATTGACTTTTTTCTGTGTTTTAAATGGTGATTGAAGAGACTGATTTATGATACACAGCAAATATATTTTACTATAGTTACCAGTCCAAGCGGACAGTACGATGCTTTATTTTCTAATATTGAAGCATTTACCTTAGGTATATTGTTATTAGAACGAGACAAATTCGGTTTTTGTCTCATAAGTTAGTTATATGAACATTTGTGTTGGTGGTGGTATTATCAAGATTATATTGATATGGTGTTATACTGTTTGATTACGTGGTAATAAAGGATGTTTTGTTTTGTAACATGTTGGTTTTTTATTCTTTCATAGAAACTCACCCCTCGTCCCAAGATGGGATGAAAAGAGAGTCCACCGTATGCTCCACCGTGTCCTCTGGGCGATCCACACAGTGGTGACACCTTGACGTTTCCTCCCGCCTTATCCTAAACAGGAACCTCCCGAAATAACCATGGCCGGTGTGGAAGGTGAAGGCGCCGTGGCGCCTCTCCAGCCACTCCTCATAGAGGGGACTTATCTATATCTATGAAAAGAGTACCTACTTACCTATACCTACATCTTTCTCCCTACATTTTTAAATTTCCTGTTACTGAATATGCGATTACTATTATATTTATGACTATTAATAATAGTCAGTAATATGACCTAAGTATATGCAGAAGGTGTTTCTTTTATTTCTGGCCATATGGAGACGATGGCTGATAGAGATATAGGAAAATAGACATCTTGCATACTTCTCTATTAGTTGCCATCTCAATAGTCACCCCATTTCTAGACATATCATCTTTCACACAGTCCATTCATCGTTTCTTTGGTCTTCCTCTAGTCTTATAACCATCCACATACATACTTGAAACTTTCCTCACGACAATTTCTTTATTCCTCCGCACCACATGCCCATATCATGACAACTGGTTATGAAATCATTTATCATGTCACCAGAGCCATTTTCAGACTTCCATAGCATCATCATCTGCCTAGCCTTTTCGAACTATGTTGGGGTCGGCTTCCTCATTTCTGAAAGGAAAAGATATAACTTCAAATAAATTGGCACAGAGGTCTAGGGACCTCTGTGCCAATTTATATTAACATAGGTGCTCAAGTTGTCACCTATTTAGGTCAATAACTCCGAACTTAATAACAATTGGCAAGTCGTGTTAGAAGCAGAGGTTCTACTTGAAAAGCTCTTTCTATTGGTATATAACTTATGGCTATCGGGCTTCAGGTCAGAAACCCAAAGTACGGTGCCATTCTCCTTTAATTAAACATTGTTACAATTATTACCTTAAGATTAGTTTAATTCTGTCTGTAACTGTTGGTGACATTCAATTTGTTGTATGCGGTGGTCCCCAAACTAGGCGGTGCCTGTATCTTGGGATCCTGAATATATGATATTAATAGGTATATCCGAAATTAGGCAACCATCCGACATTCCCTTTTCCCTAAGGACGATGGGGATGATGTTTAAGAACCTATTTGGTAAGCATAAGGTAATAATTAGTAACTGATCTTTATGATGACTTGAAATAATTGCCTAAGCAATACCTACGGTAGATTGTTACATACATTTGGTACATAAACCTATGGAACACCCATCAATGAGATCCATTAATTACATATCTTTTGTTCTGATCGTTTCGTAAAATCGAGAACTAGGTACATACAGTATTCATAGGCATATTGCTATGGAATTATAGGTAGGTGTTGTAGAGGGTGGACGATCAATAAATCCCTCACACCCCTCTCCTGGTTTCCAATAGCAACACCCGCCCCGGACCCCGCTCAGCCGTCTCGGGGGCCTGCGGCCCTCGCCTGCATTGTAAAGGACTGTTTATATTTTGTCGCAAAGCTTATTTTATTTGGTGTACATACAAAATAATAAAAAAGTAACTTTATATTTTTTACATATTAATAGATGAACATATTGGTACCTACTATTGGATGTTTGGGTAATTTTGGATTGTCAATTGGGTACACAACAGCTCACAAAAGCCCACTGGATAACCCCATGGGCACTTCGGTATAACAACTTTTTTGGGGCAACTTTTTTATCGCCAGTTATTGTCAGTGATTAATGCGTATGTCACTAGAAAACCTCAAGAAGCTGCTATTCCATTGCTCATGAACCTTCTTCGTGTCACTAGTACGACTTTTCTTGTTGGCCCAAAACTTCGCCACTTCACGGCGTCGTCGGCGGCAGGGCAAAGGTCACTTTGACTGCCAGTTTTGGGACACAGGGGGCAAGGGGTAGTATAGGCTCAGTGGAGCATAGTTTGGATGTAGCCCCACAACCACACCCTGCTGCTATTCCGTTCAGGTAGCCCTACTTTACCAGGTTGGAGTTACTTCTTCCCACTGGTGTCAGGAGACAGTTCAGGGACTTGACTCGATTCCAAGTGGACTACAAAAGGTCTGCCTCCCTGCCCTGCAGGAAGATGCTCCTTTGGTGGTAGATAGTAAGTGGGAGGGGGCAGAGTATCCTGTCAGAGCGTGTTACGGGCGTCGGGAGGGTTTCCTGGTAGAGGCGCTGCCGATTTTAGGAAGCTGTGCCTTTTGCTACTAACGACAGATGTAGGTACATATATGTTTGATAATTTTTTATCGTCATCAGTCAGCTGCTTTGCAGGCGTAGCTTTACAATAGCACCTTTTGGGCTGTGGTGTGAAAAGTACACATACGCAGCCTGGCCAAAAGGCCCACCAATGCAACGTAAAAGAGTAGCAGCGCCTCACATATTCTATGCAGCAATGTAACATCGTCTTGACAAAAGCATGGTGTGGATTTTTTTTTCAGGCGTTAAGACAAGTGGGTGTAAATGTCAGGCGCGGTCCGAGGGGGTGGGTCGTGGGGGTCATGACCTCCCCAAAATCATTCAAGCTATCGAGAGTCTGAATGATTTACTTGTCTTACTAACACTAAAAAACTGTACTTGAGCCACAGAGACTCCGATGGGCATATACAAAAACATAAAGAACATAGGAGACATGGGGACCGCCGACAGAAGTGAAAACTTTAACTATGAAATGACAGTGGGTTTTTTAACGCGCCCAAAAAAGTTTTTACTTTAATAAGCCTGTTATAAAATAAAGAATGTAGGATGCAAGAGCCAGCGAAGCAATTGGGCACTCCACTTGTACGTAAGGTTCGAAATGCTTAGGTTAAGGCCTGATTCTAAAACCTAAACTGCTGTAAAACGAGTACAAGCTTTTCGTCTTAATTCGATAAAGTAAGTTCTCTTTCTGTATAATGGTCAAAAGAAAACCGAACCTATTTCAAAGAGGGGTGCAAAAATTTTCAGGCTCGCTTCGCTCGCTCACATTCTGTTGATTCTTGAGCTTTTCTTCATAACTCATAAGTTGACAAAGCAAGTAATTCCTACTCCTTTTGGAACGATCAAATGAAAATAGAACCTATCCGAGAGTGTGCAAAATTTTCGAGCTCGCTTCGCTTGCTCTTGCATTCTACATTCTCGTAGTTGCTTGGGCTTGCCTGGATAGGTCGACAATGAAACTCCTATTTCGGCTTGAAAATATAAAACCAAACCGAGGCGGGTTGTTAAAACTTTCGAGCTCGCTTCGCTCGCTCTTCCCACCCTTACGTAGGGTGGGCTCGCTTCGCTCGCTCACATTCTGTTGATTCTTGAGCTTTTCTTCATAAGTTGACAAAGCAAGTAATTCCTACTCCTTTTGGAATGATGAAAAGAAAATTGAACCTATCCGAGAGTGTGCAAGATTTTCGAGCTCGCTTCGCTCGCTCTTGAAATTTACATTCTCGTAGTTGCTTGGGCTTGCCTGGATAAGTCGACAATGTTAATCCTATTTCTGCTTGAAAATATAAAACCAAACCGAGGCGGGTTGTTAAAATTATCGAGCTCAATTCGCTCGCTCTTCCCACCCTACGTATTCTTTAGTCCCCGAAGGGTTAAGCAGGGGTGTACCTTCATGTAGTACGTATACCCTATTTCCCCAGTTATGTTTAAGTCCCATGTCATAGGGGTGAGCCTCCTGCCACCAACCAGGCATAAATTCAGGCCCCAGGCTGCTTCTGAGAAATGTCTGATGGAAAAACCTAATAACTAACCTAACCCAACCTCGGAATTAAACCCAGGACCTCATGGTCAGCAGTAACGCTGGCGACCACTAGACCAACAAGTCAAATACTACAATCTGTCAAATTTCTTTAGTAGATTTTCAACTTTATCGTTAAAGCATTAAGGTTCAAGGTTGATTGGGAAAATTTGACAGTTTAGGGTAGCTTGACCTGCTGGCGTCTGTACCTCCGTTATTAATATTCCTCGGCACCCATGGTGAACCCCCCCAAAATCTTGGGCTGCGACCGCGCCTGGTTAATGTAATGTATGTATGGTCAGTTTAGTTTGGGTGTGACAGTTTTTCACTTATTTTAGTACCTCATCATCATCTGATCAGCCTATTCCCAACTATTTTGGGGACAACTATTGGCTACTATTTTCTAACCAGTTGCTTTGCTGAGTAGGTAAACATAAGTACTAGTAGTACTAATTTTATATGGACCGACTGCCTATCTGACCTCCACAACCCAGTTACTGGGTAAGTAAGACGAATAACTCTTGGTAACACTCTTTGTTAGACTTTCGGAATTCTCACAACTGGCAGACATCTACTAATGACAGCTGTGGCTGAACGGTGTTTCTCGAGGAAGGGGTCTCGATATGAAATGGATAGTCACCCATCCGCGGACCGACTTCGCCGAAATCCAACATCGTTGGATCGGTTCATTAATGAATTTATTTTTTATTAACTTTTAATTCATTTATTCTTTTCTTTATCGGGATTGAAACATTTTGACTTTTGAGCTCGCTTCGCTCGCTCTTGCACCCTACGTTCTCTTCATTCTAAGGTACCTGCATGCATAATAAACTTTTTTGAACAGGTCGACAAAGTAGACTTTGTAGATGGTTAAAATAATAATAATATCTAACCTGAACAGGGTGCAAAAATGTTCAAGCACCCATTCGCATTTGCATCCCCGACAAAGTAACGCCTGTTTCAAGAAGCATCATCAATAATTAAAATAGATAAGTTTAAAGCCCCTCACATACCTACTGAAAAACTAAAAATAAGTACCATGAAAGTATGAATAAAACTAACAAATAAAAAAAAAACAAATCAATTAATTCTAATCTAAGCAAAACAATGAATAAGTGTTTATGTTTAGAAATAAAAATTAAATTTCCACTTTGGCATTTAACAAACGGCGTTTGCAAAATTGATTTGTTGGCCGAGCCGCGTATCGATTGTCTCAACCATCCGAGAGTTACTTCGGTAGCGGGTCAAGGTCAAGGCTATGAAAGTTTGACAGCAAACAGGCGCCAAATAAAGAGGTCAAAGTACGCGAGTCTATCGATCGTCACAGTGCTCTACATTGCCGAAACGGCATTAGGGTGCGCATGTGATGTGGGGATTTTCGCAAACTCACTGCTCGCTGTGCCTCAACACCTACAATTATTTTGCTACGACCGATGACGCTGTGGATATAACATGTCGTGCCTTCGACTCAAGAAATAGAATACCTACATACAATAATCCGCTTACGCTACGTTATGACCCGCTACGGCAGGGCATCGATTGGGTACGTTGGCTGGGGTGCGCATCGATTGCTCCGATCCCTTACAATACAAGCAAAGTGCGTCAAGTTCAAGGCCAGAAGAGGGTTTGATTCAATGACGTAGCTTGTCTTAAAGGGGCCCTGTATCAAAACTGGTTGAGGCCCCTTTTTACCCGACTGCAGTGGTGGCCCAGTCGTAATGGCCGTGACTTACGAGTAGGCCGTAGGTTTGATCCCAGGAAGGCACTTTATTATTAACCCCCGACGCAAAATCGACGGGGTGTTATAAGTTTGACGTGTCTGTGCGTGTTAAAAATTTAAAAAACCCCCGACAACGTGAAACTTTATAAAAAGAAAAAAATAACCTTGAAATTATGACCCTACGTAAGTACGTATGAATTTTTTTTGATAAATCTTGTCCTGTCGGGGCACCGCTACTATTTTAAACTTTAACAGAACGTTTGGCTAATAATTACAGCGGTCCCCCGGCGGGACAACATTTAATAAAAAAATACCTTTGTAGGTACCTATTATTCTGTTATTTTCTTCTTATCTGTTTGAAAAATTTGGTACGCGGTAGCTACGCCTCTGGTTTGATAGGTTGTTTGGATAGTGTCACTGACTCTGTCAGGGCTAATCGGGTCTTACTTTAGGAGATATAATGAGTTCAATTAGTAAGGTATAGTCCAAGAGCTAGATCGAACCATCTTGTACCACTGTATGGGGAAATTGAATTTTTAATTAATATCATTTTAATTACACACCGACTGAATCTGTAACTTGGTGACAAATTGCGACTAATTAGCGACAAAATATGGGAGAAAACAGATCTTCGCTAGGTACCCTAGCTTTTGAGACATAAATGTGGCCCTGCTAGGGAGACTCTCTCTAGATCGGCCACCTATACAGGCTGATTTTTTAAAGACCAGCCAAATTTAAGGATGTGGTACAGACCATCAAACTGAACAACTTTCTCCATGGGACCAACATCGTAATCACGAATAAAAATTTAGCCGTCCCATACATTTAGGTCGAGTAGGTATTGAAGTTTTCTATGGGACAGTTGATAAAATTTTCGCGATTACGCTATTTGTCCCATGGAGAAAGTTGTTCAGTTTGATGGTCTGTACCACATCCTTAAATTTGGCTGGTCTTTAAAAAATCAGCCTGTATACCCTTATATCTTTTGAACCAGTGACCGACCAATTCTGATATTTGGCGACAAATTTCGACTAATTAGCGAATAATTTTTTGTGTTATCAAAATTAAAATCCCTGATGGTGGCCCTGCCAGAGTCAGTGACACGTTTGGCTATAATGCTAAAATACGAGCCCATCAATAACAAACTGGTAATGTCCAAGTCGGACTCACGCACCGTGTTTTTGAAAATAAAAAACAAGATTAAAACATTTCATCGGATCGAAAGCGTCTCTTTTTTTTAATGAAAATAGTTAATATAACTTTTCATACCTGCTCCAGGTATGAAAAAATTGCCAAATTTCTCGTTCTATCCTTACAGAGAGTACGAATTGTTTATGATTTTTTGACATACTTAATTTCCTCAAAATACTGCATACTTTTTTTTTTAATCGTTGAAATTTTTTTTCCATAATTATGTCTAACCATAGTTTTAATATGAAAGACAACATAAATAATTATTATATGAGTTTTTTTTGTTATCCTATACTGTGCCACTGCTGGGCAAAGGCCTCCCCCAAATCCTTCCAGGAACTTTTTTCCCGCGCCACATCGAACCAGCCCTCGCGGTACGCGTCCAGATCGTCTCGCCATCTCTTTCTGGGCCGGCCTCGACGGCGCCGTCCATCTTCAGGCACCCATTGTGTGGGGGCTTTCGCCCAGCGGTCATCGTGCATGCGGCCCGCCCAATCCTATTTGAGCCTGGCAGCCTTCTTTCCTACACCCAGTATGCCCGTTTTGGAACCCAGCGTGGCGTTCCGAATTCTGTCCTGACTTTTTGCACCCAAAATGCTGCGTTCCATCGCTGTTTGGCAAAATCCAAGGCGGAACTTTTGCGACTCGGTGAGCGACCAGGTCTGAGCACCGTAGGTTATAATGGGCAGGTTACACATGTGCATGAGATTGCGCTTCTGGGACATCAGCAGATCACCCTTCATTAGCTTGTTCATGGACCAGTAACTTTTCCAGGCGTTCTCAATTCGGCGATCGATTTTCCTTTCCTGCCTGTTTTCGAAAGACACTAACTGGCCCAAGTAGATATACTCATCGGCATAAAGTATTTCCTGCCCATCTACCTCGACTTACGCTTAGTGCTCAGGTCTTAAAAGGACGATATCGTCGGCAAATCGGAGGTTTGTCAGCCTCTTCTTGCCGACGTCAATGCCCTTGGTCTTCCATGAGGCTGCCAGTGACTTAAATATCTCCTCGAGTGTGCTCGTAAACGATTTGGGAGAGAGCGGATCACCTTGTTTAACCCCTTTTTGTATTTGAAATGAAGGCCCAGCAGTATTTAGTTTTATGTTTACGGTGCTATTGTTGTAAATAGTTTTTAAGAGATCAATGTATGGTTTTTCATGTTCTTGGTGTTTTAGGGATGTGAATATTTCTGAATGTTTAATACTATCAAAGGCTTTCGTATAATCTACGAAGGCCAGATATAATGGTTTATTGAATTCAGTGTATTTTTCTAGGGTCTGGTTTAGTGTTTGAAGGTGAGCAGTTGTTGAGAAACTTGGCCGAAATCCGGTTTGTTCTGGTGGCTGATGTTTATCCAGTTTCCCGTCTATACGATTGTGTATCACTTTAATAAAAGTCTTATAAATATGAGATGTTAGACTTATTGGGCGGTTATAGCCGATATCACTTTTGTCGCCTTTTTTGTGCAGAAGGACTATGTTTGAATGACTTGACTTATGTACATTACCTGCCGAATCGATTCTGTAAAAAATTCACCGTGAAAAGTTAGGTGAAGTGAGCTTAGGGTGAGCTGTCAATAGTGTCAATCCCTAGCGTTAGTTGGAATGACAGCTCACTTCACCTAAGTTTTCACGGTGAGGTGGTTACATAATCGCACTGCAGATGTTAATATTGTGTTGAATAGGTTGGTAAGGTGGGGCAACAATGTGTTAGAGCCAATTTTCAATGCTTCGGTTGTGATTGCATCTTCTCCAGGACTTCTGTTGTAACGCATAGTTGTAAGTGCTCTGTACACTTCCTAACCGCTCATTGAGATGGAATCTGGGAGACTATTCTGTGTTGATCGTGTGTGGTGAATAATGGTCGCTATTTCCATGATTTTATCTCTAATATGGTGTTTTATTCCGTTATTGTCTTTTAAGCGATAGCCATATATGTATACCAAGATTTTCCCCTTCGTTACTCCATGTTTCAAAATCCTTAAGGATGAGTGTTTTTCTAAAGCTGTTTTTACTAAATGTGTATTAATATTTCTCAGATCTTTCTAAATACTTCTTTTGACTTCTCTAATTATTGTTCTGTATTCTGCTGTCACCATTTCTTCCTTTGTTCGTTTTTCGGTAAAGTCCACTCTATGAGCTGTTAATTTGTTTTTATTTCTAGGTGTGTTTCTTATGTTTTTACTGCTTTTGGTAATTCCGGTAACTATTGTATCATATTGGTCTTTTGCGTCTGTTTCATCGACTTTTAGTTCCTTAAAATAGTTTGTTAGTTCAAGATTAAAATGTTCTAAGTTGAATATACAAAAATAGTAAATAAATATGTAAATATAAATAGCGGTACCACGCTTGGTAACAGTTTCGGTGACAGTCATGGTTCTAGATCCTTATGCTAAATATTTAGGCTTCTAAAGTTTATGCTCTTAAAAAAAGAAAGTGCAGTGTTTCGAGGAATATGAAGTATGTCAAAAAATCATAAGCAATTAGTACTATAACTCTCTGTAAGGATAGAACGGGAAATTGGGCAGTTATAGAGATATCCTGATTTTTCATACTGGTTCCATACATTTTTTTCGTAAAAAAAATATAAGTCTTCTGTTCTCAAGCCAAACTACTTCATGACTCATTTAACCATAGTACTACTAAGTAGAAATCATTTCAACCCCAAAAAGCGACACTTCAAATGCGATTCTCGAGCCAGTGTGGTGGTGGTTTCGATGCAATGGCGTCCGAAATATAAGCCATGGGAAATAAGAGTTTTGACGAAAGAGATCCTAATGATTTATCACCGGGATTATCTTTATTTTTATAAGTATTAGCAATACTGTGTTATATTAACTCCCAAAGGTCTTACCTAACAGGTCGCCTATTTCAAGTAACAGAAGAGGACAACTACTCTGAGTTATTGAAATAAGAGCAGGAGATCCAGAAGGCTCTGTTCTCGGCCCCGTTCTCAACATTGCACTGTCTTTACAGCAGATATACCACAAATCCCAAATGTACCTACTTTTGCCGATAACTCAGCCATAATAACCAGCACCAAAGACGCAATAGAAGCCTCAAGAAAGCTGCAAAAGGCACTAGGCTTAATAGATGGCTGGTTTCACGTGCGCCGGCAGGATTATTTTCTGGGGTGTGCATATTAAGCTCCACAAAGCGAGCTCGATAATTTTTGAACTTCTCCTCGGATTATGTTAAGTTTTTGTTTGCCCAGTCAAAATTTTAGCACCTCGTCTAGAATGGGATAGGTTTTCTTTTGTCCATTCATACATAAAGAGGGCCGACTGTGTCGAAATATACAAATAAATTTAAGAATTAAGAGAGAGTAGGAAAGAGCGAGCGTAGTGATCTCGAAAATGTTAGCAACTTGCCTTGGGTAGATTAGCTTTTCTGTTGACCATTCCCATTCATACAGAAATGGGAGTTAGGATTAATGCTGATAAGTTTAAGAATTAAGAGAATGCAGAATAAAAGAGCGAGCGAAGCCAACTCGAAAATTTAAACACACGGTTCGGATAGGATAGGTTTTCCATTCATACAGAAATGGGAATAGAAATAACTTTGTAACTTAAGCACAAAAGTGATTGTAGAATGCAATTTTAGGATCTTTGGATTGTTTAGGTTCTCTACAATTGTATTAGGCGTTTTCGTATTTTTTAAATTTTTTGATAAGTTTCTTAATATGTTTGTTATCTACATTACACACATTACTTATTACATACATTACTGCAAATAAAAAACTATTCTATGCAAACTTCGGAGATAAGGGAAGGGGTGATGAACTATGCGGCCTAAAAAAAGAAAAAATGCGTGAGAATGTGCAAACAGCGCTCTTTTATATGATATTCCACATGCCCTAGTAGCTCCACTTCGAATTTTTAAGACCCCTTTCAGATTCAATCAATTCAGACCCTGTTGTAAAAAAAAAAAATTATTTCTTATTTGCAAAATAGTTGGGTAAACGTCATCTAAAACGATTCCAAATTTCAAATAAAATTGAAATATCCAGCTTTGACAGACGGACAGAGAGACAGACTGAGTCGCATCATAAGGGTTCCTTTTTATTATTTTGGTACGGAACCCTAAAAATGACAAATCATTGATCAATTTCACCTTTTAAATACGTAATTAGTAGTAGTATTTTAAAATGACTGACATATGTCTTCAAATATGGGTTAGGTTGTAAATAGCTTTGTTAAGCATAAAAACATCATTTCATTAACAACATTCAGTACAGTATTATTAGCTTTACTTGTTTTTTGTCTAAATTGTGCGCTTGAACCTAATTTATTCCGTCTTCTTTAATTTTTAACAAGCTAAATGCTTCTCCACCACTCGAGAACCATTGGTCCTACGTGAATATTGAGAAGAGCCATTGTGTGCAAAATTAGGTGAGGAATAAACTTACCGTAACACAAATTAACGTACAACCTGAACTTTACAAAATATTAGCGAAAAACCGGTTTTCGTGACAGTTAATAACTTTAATTTCGCACCCGATTACGTAATCGACTTTTCGATAATGCTTTAAATATTAATAAAGATAATGGCGGTGAAAAATCTTCACTAGGATTTATTTACTTTATTTTCCTAGGCATTCATAGGATATTCAGTAGAGTCTGAAATGTCCATAAGGCTTTGCTACAAGCACACATAGGCATAGATAACTTTGTTAAAAAGTGCACTTGCGCAGAACACCGACGTGCAGCCATCGACGATCCCTTTCCCCGGCGGCTTCAGCGGCGATCGGACGCGTCCGGTGTTGTTGCAGCCACCTCTCACCCTTTGCTGTCCAAGACCATCTCAGCACTTCGGAACGAGGAGATCACGGTGAAGAGCCAGCGATGTTTGGGGGTAAGTAGAATTGTGTGTTTTCATCGTTTTTCAAGTAGGCTTCGCGTCATATTTGGTGTATGTTACGTAAAGGTCAAGCTCATTGTCTCTAGGTAATTAGTCGGGAGGCTGTTCCAGAGATGTCAATGATATCAGGGGGTATGAAAAATGTGTGTGTTTTCATCGTTTTTCAAGTAAGTTTCGCGTTAAGTGTAGTATTACGTAAGGTCACGTAAAGTCACGTTCATTGTCTCTAACTAGAAGCTAATTAGTCAGGAGGGTTCTTTTATTTTTTGTTGAGGGCCAAGAATTATTTTAACAACAATTAGGGAGAGTTTTGATTGCGGATATCGTTTCTTTGTTATTACGTAATACGGCAAGGGTGCGGCAGGGGATGCGGGAGGGGGGAGGGTGGGGCGAGCATCCTTGCGGCCGCCATCTTGTTGAAGCCGTGGAGTGCCTCTTTTCTGACTTATTATAACCAAAGTTTAATTAAGTATTCTATTGCGCTATTGGTTACGTTAGCTGGCGCATTCGCTCACGTGGATTTCGATCCGCCGCGCCGCCGCCGCCGCCGCCCGCTGCAACTTGCAGGCGAGAGAAGCTGATTTCGAAAAATCCTTTGTTTGTATATCTTTAGGCCCTCTAAGCAAACATTCAAAATTATATGCTGTGCTGCTAATCAGCGATATATGTATGCTGCGTTGTCTGTCTGTCGGTCTCTTAGCTGTTTTAAATACATGTTATTGCAAATGTTATAAAATACTCGATTATAAGGGACTAAATCGATAGCTATCGAGGTCCTCCATCGTCTTGGTTGTGATTAAATAATGTAGCTATAGATTAAAGAGTACGTCTGTGACTTTGTGGAAGCGAAAAGAACGCCCCCTGCCTTTAGATGAAACTACACATCTTCCTAAATTTACATTTCTTATTTGCGGTTATCATAAAGAGGTCCATCCATGTCTGGTAATACAAGTTGAGACTATGTGATTTTAAGACTACTCTTTTTGAATTACAGGGGCGAAAGTGAAAGCGGTGCCGGCACGTAACCAGCCTCCTGAAGGCGCAGTGAAGAACATCAACACTCAAACGGGGATGCTACTGAAGGATCCCTGGGCCAGCTTGTGCTACTGCCGTCACGTCTTCACCACAGAGCAGGATCCCTGACTTAGGCTCATTTCTTTACCATTTTTTTCACCACAGACCCTCCGAAACTGCTTTCCCTACGATCCCGGCAATCGACTAACGGACTTTCTGAAATGCTACACGACTTTATCTATATTTATGTCTGCTTATTGTGGTGGCGCGCCTACAGAGAAATGACATTAATTTCCATTTGTTTAGATTTATTAACTTATGTAAACAAACAACTTCCACGCCTCCTTTGTAAGGAGGTACCTACTTATCGATTCAATTTGATAAAATACTTTGAAAAGTGGGTTTACGTAGTTATGGTTAATAAGATCTAAACAAATGGATGAATGCCGCATCGGCCACGGATTCAACATATTTCAATCATTTATAAATAAATTGTTTGTTAATTTAGATTTTTAAGAGATTCAAAATTAATTCATTAAATACTTTTTACGACTTTTTATGTAATTTGGTTTAGTTTGTAACATACCTAGCGTTATTATTAGGTATGGTTTTAATTTGAGGTAAGAAAAAAAAAATTGACAATTTATGTTTTGGTTTCTACTACTTAATTTACACCAGAGAAGATTTAATTTATTTTTATACTGGTCACTTTTTGAATCTATATTTTTGAATAAAATATTTAGACCTTTATTTTTAAATACTTATTCTAGTGCGACTTTAGTTATAACTTACGATTAATTTAATGTTAAGATTATATTAAGGCCATAACATCGGCAGAACTCTGTGTGTCTATTGCCAGAACACCTCGGCACTATGTATGTGATATGTACTTAATATTAAGGTAATAAATATAAGGTAATAACTAGGTATTTAATATGTGTCTGTATTTTAATGAGATTGGTATTATATTAAACACGCGGGTTTGATTGTTTATTATAAGTAGTAATAAGTTTATGTGTAAGAATTTTAGGATTAAGACATTGAGATTGATATAATAATAAACACGCGGGATTGTATTATAATAATAATGTGTATTTTGTATTTCACAATTTGAAATAAGCTATGTCGAATTGTTAAATTCAAGCCCGACAGAGCCTCAATCGTGAGTCAAACATTACTTAAATATAGTTTCAACCAATCAAATGGTTTTAAACTAGTTTTGAGTAATGCTTGAGTCTTGGGGACATTCTCTCGCGCCTCACATTGTTATTAGATTTGACTGCTACAACATTAAAGACGCGGGATTGGATTAAATTAAGTTAGTTATTAATTATGAGTATTTCGGAATTAAGTATGACAACGAGATTGGTATTGTTGGTATTATATTAAACACGCGGGAAAAGATGTGAACATGTGCTTTTATTTGTGTATTTCCCTATTTAAACAAACTCTGTTGGTTATTAAATGTCATGTTTTAAATATTTGACGGACTATCCTCATAGAGAGTCAGTACGTAAATTAAAATGTTTAATGGGACGTTTAATAACTATCAGAGTTAGGCGAGACTGGCTCTTAAGACGCGGGACTGTATGGTTTTTATAAGAGCAATGATGCCATTAACACAATTCGATTTTGTAAGTATTAGGGATAAATACTTTAAGCAAGCTTGCTTAAACTATTTAAATATGAACTGTTGTTGCTACAACAGTAACACATTTTACACAGAAGGCATTTGTTTATTTTAATGGCATTAGTAATCTAATAATGCTTATTAGAATACTAATGCTATTAAAATAAACAAATGCCGTAAGTATCTGTTCTATTTCAGCTCATTTACAACGGGGTAATTAAATAACTATATCCCATATAAATCAAGCAGAAATGTATTTACATAATGCGAATAATGTTGTCTTATCTCTCATATTTACATATGTACGTATTTATTTTTGTTACTCGATGTTGATGAAAGGCAACGAATATGTCTCCTGCACGCGCTCCTGTCATTTGCATATTGTCAATGAATACTTTAACATATAATGAGTATGTACATATTATACTCGAACAACCAGAGTAACCATTGGAATTCGAATATGCGCGTGGCTGCTACACCGTAGCTACAAAATGGTTTATTGTAACTAAGTAATTTATTTTATCTGAGGTAACAATGATCCCAATAGTAAGCAAGGTTACGCCAATCTCAAATAAATACGGATGGGGGCAGAATGATGACGACACGTCGCTACGCCGTAGCCGCTCGTAGGCCGTCAATGTAGTAATTTGTTTCAGCTCGTAGCTTTGTTTTATTTAACTTTAGCTGTAACTGAAGATTATCTATTATGCAATGGATCAATGAGGTGCCAAAATAGCACTGCAAATGGCATGCGAATGTTTCCGGAGTGTTGCTGCATATAGTTTCTGAAACCGGTCTGGTCCGATTGCTGAAAGTGTGGTTTTTCATCGTCATCGTCATCAGTCAGTCGCTCGGTTTTCTCTGCTAGTCTCATGCCTCCAAGAGTCGTCACAGTGATCTTACTAAATACGAGTCATTGTGGTTTTGGCCTTTAAAAAACTGAGGGGCAATTCTCGTAATTTTAATAACGTTCACAGTCTGTTCTCAGTCTCAATTTGTCAAAAAATACTTCTAATTTCCCTTCATTTTGACAAGTTTTCGACATTTGTTTGTCGCCGATATAAGACTTCGACTAGATTTTGAATGTTTTAAATTACGAGAATTGACCTTCTGTTGTCTGATAAATAAATAAAACTATTGTGTCGTTTATTTTCCTCTATATAAGATTTAATTTTAAGAAATGTTAAAAAATACATGCATGTTTTTAAACATTTCTTAAAATAAAATCATTAAAGAATATAAAAATTAAAACAAAAGACTAAGATTTGGTTTAGTCGATTTCTTGGTATTTGCGATGACCTTGAAATATCTATTAAATATCTAGAAAGTCTATTTAAATGCGAGTACATGCTGCACATAAACTGCTTTAAAATACTTTAAGCAAAAATATTTTACCAAAACTTTGTTAATTTTATCCGTGTTCATATCAGTTAGTGTTGACATATGTTAAAACTGTAGTACCTCTACCTAGCGTGATCAATATCTAGCGGTGGCGGAGTTTAATATTAGCATCTCGCATTCGTTCTGAAAGCATATTGAGTTCTGTGATTGCCAAATAATATTTCTAGGTAAGTAGCACTCTGTATAAACGTAATCTAATCAGGCCTTTCTTAATTAACATACAATATTTGATATGATTTTAAGGTCTAGAGTAATTTATCTCTTTGGCGAAAACTGTCTTTGACTTACTACAAGTCAATGTTTACCTGTTGTTTACGCCAAATAACTGTTCAACACAATAATATTTATGTCCGGAGAGAAAACGATTTTGAATATTAGGCACGCTATGAGCGTGTGTCTAAGTCTTTGTGATATATGAGTATCCATTACTTCTGAGAGAAAGTGGTCCAGGAAATGATGTGCTAACATTTAGCTTTTTACTTATTCCAGGCTATCGAGATGGCTATTGATGCTAAAACATTCAACCGCCTTGAACGCTTCAGAGAAGCGCGTCCTGAGAATTACGCATTTGAAAATGAATCTGATGATGAAGATATGGTTTTTGAACGTGGTCGTGTCGACGTGGACGTCTTCAGGCTATTGGCTACTTCCATGCGCGACAGCTTGGGCTTAAGAGGACTCTTCGAACTCATACTGAGCCCAACATGCCTGACCCTGTATCTTCTTTTTGAATTTGTCTCGTTTGTGCTGCGTCGCTTCGCATAAGTTGTGGCAGTCAAATGATTATTTATTACAATGTTTTAATTTCATTGAAAAAGGTTGTGTTCTAGGTTTTAATATACCTACTTTAACTTTGTAAATAATATTAAAATGCTAACGGGTAGTACATTAAAGTTGTTGTACAGTACCTTTGCATTTCAATATTTTAAGTTAATGTAAGTATATTACACCCCAGAACAGAACCTTTAACCTGTCAGTCAACGCTTTAGGCTGACAGGATCAGAAAATGTCAAGTTATAGTTATAATATTAAGATCTTTAAAGTTCTGATACATTTATTAACTACATGTTAAATAATTCATAGTGGAATGCTGCCTAATTTGCAATGTACAAATAATATTTATTTTATAAATCTACTTAGCTACCGTGACGACTCTAAGTTTTAGTATGTATTTTAATTAAAATGATTATGACTTTTTATGAGGGCTATGCGCTTATCAACATAGTTAAGTTTATTGCATAAAATCCTGTATACTGTTGTTGTCGTGTAATGTGTGTACTATTGGTGTTAAAATAAATAAATGTCGTATATATGTGCGATTTTGTTCGAATAAAATACATTGAAAAAAAAACCTGTCTTGTCTAATTTCGAGTATACTCAGTTAGAAACACACTTCAGAACCCTGATCAAATAAACCCATATTTGATCTGTTTGTTTGTCAAACAGTTTACTATCGTTTTAACCCTAAAATGATAGTAAACTGTTTGACAAACAAACACAGACTACCCAATGGAATACGGCGTAGCTGCTACGCCGCAAATGGTCGTAGCTAGTTTTACGCCGAATCAAAAGATTGGGATGCGGGAAGAACAATGATACCCAGATGCTACGGCGTAGCTGCTACGGCGTAGCTGCTTGCTTGTATTGTAAGAAATTGTTTTAGTGTTGCTTTTTATTTTATATGGCATTAGCAAAGGCTTTATTTGACATGACGAAATTCACATAAAAAGAAAAGCTGTGACTAACGATTATTTGTATGCATTGCTTCAATGAGCTATGGGCGCCAAGTATTGTTTCTCGCAGGTCGTCATTACAAACCGCCAATTTCCGTAATTAAAAAACATTCACAATCTAGGCGCAATCTCTAGGCGCAATCTCATCTCAGCGACAACCAATGTCAAAAACTTGTCAACAATGTAGGGCATTAACACGTGTTTGTGACAGATTGAAACTGAGATCAGAAGGCCAATTCTCGTAATTTAAAACGTTCAAAATCTAGTTGCAGTCTCATCTCGGCGACAAACAAATGTCAAAAACTTGTCAAAATGTAGGGAAATCAGAGGTATTTTTGATAGATTGAGACTGAGATCAGACTGTAAACGTTCTTAAAATTACGAGAATTGCCCCTCAGACTGTGAACGCTCTTAAAATAACGAGAATATCCCCTGTGATATCTCGCTGGCATGCCACTATGGTATTCACCAATCAGAAGTTGTTATGGCATAGAGGTATTAAATAAATGCGACTAAATGCTATAAACCACTTGAAAGGCCATGTTATATTAAAATTAAGTTTGAGTGTAGCAGACTGCTCGCTGTCAAAATGGTAGACTTAATTGTACTCTGATTGTTTTAGTCGATTTCTCAGTGTTAGCATCGACCTTGAAATAACAAAGTAGATGCTATTTTGCATTAAATGCACTTGAATGATTAAATCCAACAAATATTTTATAGTCATTTTGTTTATTTTAACTTTGCAACACTGACTGTTGCAAAATAAAAAAAAAACTCCAAAGGAGGGATATGAGGATAGACTGATCGATAAAATCCAGGGGGCCCCTGTCATCATCACTCTCCGGGTACTTGTGCTGATTTATTGAGCTTTTTAACCTCCGAATAATATTTCTTGGTAAGTTACTTGAATTGAATTATTAGATTTTTGGACACTTAATTACACTTTAGACTTTTAAGGTGTAAGTAATAGTTGATGATGTGGTGTTGTAAAGCATACAGATAGCGATATGGACATGTTGGTTTTCCGACCTCCATCCTCTCATTCTTTGTTCTCCGGAGACCTATAAAAACTTAAACACTTGTTGAAATCTTATCTAACGTCAGTCTAACGTCATACTCCAAACATAAATATCGTGTTCAACAGTTATTTAGTCCAAACAACTGTTGAATGCGGTTTAATTTTGTGTACTGTGTCGCTCATAGGTCTCCCTTCCACGTGGACCAGTAAATAGTTTATTAACATTTAGCTTGTTATCAATTACAGGCACTCAAGATGGCTTGGGAGGGTGCCATCCATCGGCTCGATGTCTTAAGAACTCTGGAAACTGACGAGTACTTTGTAGTAGAGGAATCTGATGATGACGATGACGAAGATGACGACGAGGAGGAGGAAGTGGAGCGATTCTGTCAATACCTATTGGACATGGTGGACAATAACTTCCCAGTGTGGGAGTTTAGAGACTTACTGTTCCCTGGGCTTCTGTATGTTATTGTCATCAATGCTACAATCTTATTTATCGCTTTTCTGTTCCAGCACTTTTTTTAAATTCTTTATAATATTATTCTTTATAATATTATTCTTTCTATATTATATTCTTTATTGATATATTTAATATATGGTTTTGTATTAAAAATAATTGACTTGAAATTGTCTACGATTTACCTTGATGAGACTTTTAATTGTATACAATTGAAAATGACTTATTAATGTGTTATTTTATAAATGATTAAAAAGACATACTAAATAATTGCCTATGTATTTATATCCTCCTAATGACTCGATTTATATTCTAAAAATGTTTTGATATTTCTTTTATTTAAACAATCTCGACTTGAATTTGACTAAATTACTTTACTAATTGGTGATTAAATAAATAAATTACTATAGCCTTAGTGAAGCACAAAAAAATGTGGCTCCTTAGACACCTCCCGCTGTCTGACAATGTTGAGCCTGTAGAAAAGCTTCCATCGGGCCAGCAACTGTCATGGCCCCAATATCCCCTGGAAATCTCTTAACCGACTACGAAGCCAGGTGGGCCGCTGCAGGCATAATTCACTCAGATGACCCCCATCTCCATCTGACTCCAATGAGCCACAATGGGACTGTGAATCTATAATTTGTTTTACCTCTTGTCAAAAAGCCAATTAGCTCATTCAACAGATAATTCAAAGGGCATTAATAGCCCAAAAAAAATGTATAAGGTCAATTTTCAATCTTAAGTGGACAGGCTCTTGTAAACCTGTATTTATTAAGCAAAAGCTGCTTACCCTCCCGTTTTTATATGTATTTGAAACCTGCAAATTTGTAAGAAACGATTACTCGCTTTTTGAAAAAGATAAAAGGCTATGTCAAAGAGGAAAATAGCACAAAAATTGCCACTAGTAGTCGTGCGTAATATACTTAAAGTGTGCAACAAAAATTATACCATGTTATACCATGGCGGTGAAAATATATAACCACTTAGCTGAAAAATTTAGAAGTGCTACAGACTTAGAATTTAATAGAAAGCTATATAGCTGGTTGTGCAAGAGAGGTTTTTATTCCATCAATTAATATTTTAAGTGTAAAATGTAAAACTTATTTATTATAATTATTATGACATCTACATATTCACATACTTAAATAATATTGAAACATTTCCATTATTCTTCTTATGTTTTATTGACATGACATCATTGTTATTGATCGCTATTTAAAATTTAGATTATTATTTCAAATGACTAGAATTGTATTTAATTTAATTTTATTAATTGCATTGTAATCCAAATTTATACTTTTTTATTAGCCTTTAATGTCCCACTGCTGGGCAAAGGCCTCCCTACTCTCTTTCCACCTCTCTCTGTCCAGAGCTGCCCAGGACCAATCTTTATGGAAGAAGTCCAGCTCAAATTTAAATAAATTATTAGTATATTTATGTTATTGATAATTACTAAATGTGTACTGCATGCGATAAGTATAACCGAGATGTAAAATCTAAATATATGCACGGCTGAAATGCCGAATATAGTGAAACCCAAGAAAACTTAAGAACTTATGTTAGCTTTCTTGCAAATAAATATATCATTCATTCACTCATAAAACATTGAACCATCGCTACGCGACAGAAGAAATTTTTTTATGTGCTTCAATCCAGAATGTTCTCTTGATCGAAGTATACAGTGGCCTCCAGAAAAATACTGTTATTTTTTCACCTCAGTTGCAATTAATTACATTATGATTTAAAACTGTAGTGATCCAAATGTTTGAACTGCTATAAGGTTTTTATTGACTAATTATTTTTTATGATAAGTCAAAGATAGTCCTTTGACTTATCATAAAAAAAATTAAGTAGTTCCTTATATAATGATATAATGCTTCACGAATGGACCGGGGCCGCGGGTGCTGGTGTTACACCTCGCTAAGGACGAGGATTTCTTCCTTTAATTATTGGAGAGGCAACAAAAGAAGGTAATGTTTCAAGTATTAAGACCGAAATTAATTAATTAATTTATTTAATTATTTTTAGTATTAAGCTAGGAGCCTCCTTAGTTAGCGTAAGTCGAACAGGTGTCATATTAGTCTAACAGCGTGGCACCAAGCATGTGTGGCCATTGCAATACAAAACCTTTCGTTGGATCAACAGCAGCATATCACCATGCAAGTAGCGGAGCACTAAACACTAAGCGACTGTTTGGTGAGGTTGACAGCTACGCCGTAGACCAGCTACGGCGCAGCAGCTAAGCTTGGTCATTGAATCGTAGGTAGGCTGTATTTTTTGCTTCTAAAATACAAAACAACAGAATATACAAAAAAACCTGCATTGCAGGCCACACGATCCTTAAAAAACACAATAAAAATAGGAAAAAAAAGTGGCATGTATGTATGCCACTTTTTTTTCTATACACAAATATAAACTTTTACTCTTTTGCGCATTAAAATACAAACATTTACGCGGCTATATTCAACCACCGTTTGTAGGTCTTACTAGCATACATCCTATCAGCAAGGTCCTTAACACATTTACCGTTATTATTAACAAAATGACTGTCGTAGGTGACAATCTGCTGAAAATTAGCATTCATGTGGCTTAAATATAATCCACCAAAAAAAAAACTCTATTAAAATAACTTAAGCAGAGTATTTCAGTTCTTCTAAGGAATATTATGCATGCGAGTGCCATCGACTAAAAAAAATAAACCTCTGCTAGAATAATAAGCCTAAACAATAAATTACTCTAGCAGAGTTTTTTCGATAAATTGGTCATCAGACCAGTTAAATTATCTTATCTGCGTACTTTAATAAAACCATAGTTGATGGCGTGGGGTGGCCTCGCAAGTGCATATATTCATGCGTAGGATACTTCATTCCGAATACTAAACAAATTGACCTTTTTTTAAAAACACCAGAGCTCGTGCAGGTATAACAATTTGTTTAAAAAGTCTACGCGTAATTTTATCTCGCATTTCAGTAGATAATTCCATCCTTAAAAATGCAAGTAGTAATAAATAATTGTAACCCCAGCCTTAACTAGCTAGTGTTCATCTGCGTTCGGATACGTTATGGGGGAACAGGGGAACCATAAATGTTGTATATATATACTACTAGAGGGGAACAGACATCAACAAAGTGACTAAAGCAATCAAATATCGCCTAAAATCATTAATTGTTTGAATCTCTGCCAAAAGTTAAAATTTTGTTAACTCCACTGAAACCATATAAATAAACAGTATTTTATCTTATTTATAAGAAACAAGCTCAAGTGGCAATTATATTGTTATTTAATAAATCCGAGTAGTATATATACTCGTATATATCATAATTATTTGTAGATCTTTAAGGCAATAAAAAAATATTAAGCAGATATAAGTAGATTTCTAAACACTTTTATGATCTAGACCAGTATCTGTTCAAAAGCTGAATTACAAGAATAACACGCAAAGAATAACACGGCCAAGCGGGTTAGGTTACGTTGGAACTGTGACCAACCGCGCAAGCCGAGCGAGCGAAGCAAGCGGTGTCGCGCCACCGGCCGGCGAGCGCTGCAACCAAGTTGGTAGCAGTTACTTGGCCATTTAGTATTTTTAGGACCCGAAAATAGGTTTGAAGTTCACAAAAACAGGTGCGATCATTATATCAGAGTGTTCAATAATATTTTTTGCCGCGCATCGTGAGAATTATTAAAGGTTCGATTAAAGTTTGTGCTTTCTTTTGTCCACCTCAAAAAATTACAGATAGTTAAAAATAGGCTCAATTATTTAATAAAGTGCATCATTAGATGTGCATAAAGTTAGAGGATCAGTTATTTGAAATAGTGTCCATCATTAGCGTGTGAATAAGTTTTTTGAGCAGAAGTAAAATTTTTCTGTTTATTAAATCAATTTAATTTCCTCACATATCTTTTTTCTCCAGGTGAATTCAGACATGCTGTCTTAGGATTCATTGAACTACTCCATGAGGGCATCAAAAAACAACATAGTTCATAATGCTACTATTAACTTTGTGCCTGGGTACGGTCTTTCCCATTCTCCAAATGAATTTCGCGGGCTACTTAACGCATCCCCTTTAAAATAAGGCTTTAGTCACAATCAACCATTAATGCTGCTATGGTGCAACAAAACGTGAGGCTAACGCGCACTTACGTCAGACGAGTTTGAAACTTTTTGCTTACTTAATAAAGGTCACAATCGCCACGAAAAAAAAAAGAAAGGGGTGCCATTCTACTGTCACTTTCCGTGCTAGCAAGTGATTTATTGCCGCTACTGTTGAACTGAGACTTTTTGGTAAGTAAACCTCTTGATAATCATTATCTTAGCCTTGTTTATGACCCTGATTGTTGGTAGACCAATGGGATAATATCTTCAGAGATTTTATTCCGACTTGGTGACATCTTCCTTTGTCTTCATGGCCTACATTTGGTGACTTTAATTATCAATATTAGTTAATAAAGTAGCGTCGAAGTACAGGCAGTTTTTTTTTTGGGTGGGAAATCATCATATGACCTCTCCTGTTCTGGGCTGAGCGTAAGGGCGTGTCAGACTTTTACTGACTAAAACCCACCCGTGTTCCTTCAGTTGCCTGTGCCAGGGGCCACGGTATCTCTTTCGAACAACCCGCGGCCCTGGCGGCATCGGCCCTAACGGACCCCGTCAGTTCGTGCTGACATCTCTTTGAGGCGCGCGTGGAACACAAAGCGCCGTTGCCCCGGGCCTGGTCCTTACCGGGCGGCGAGCTGCCCATTGCTCGCCGCCCGCAAGCCCGCGCCTACGGTGGCCGGGAGTTGGCTGTTGACTCCCGTCCAGGGCGTCTCCTGCGGCGGCTAGGGGCGTGAGGGCGCAGAGATTGCCTCTCCCTCACGCGCTCCGCCTCCTCCTTAGCGAGCATTACTGCTTCGCAGAAGGAGGTGCCGGCCTCCCATTCACTCTCGCTCCGTACCATGGCCTGGACCAGGGCCGGACGCGAGAGATCGCCGCCGCCGATCGCCGCCACGAGGACACGGTGGTGCCCCGCCCAAGGCGGGCAGACCTCCACCGTATGCTCCACCGTGTCCTCCCGGCGATCCACACAGTGGTGACACCCTGGCGTTTCCTCCCGCTTTATCCTGAACAAGAACCTCCCGAAACAACCGTGTTCGGTGAGGACCTGCGTCAGGCGGTAGGTGAGGGCGCCGTGGCGCCTCTCTAGCCACTCCTCAAAGAGGGGACTTACCGCCGCTATTGTGGCGTGCCCAGCAATGGGTTGCGACAATCGCACTCTCCATGCCGCTATGAGATCCCGCCGGAGCTCTGTCCGCTGTACCGTGATTTCTCGCGGTAGCGGAGTTAAGCCCCGGCGTTTCGCCTCCTCTCGCCACTCCCATATGTGGGCGAGGACTTTAACCTCCAGATCCCATGGCGGCAATCCGGCAAGGAGGCTCGCCGCCTCAGCGGAGGTAAATGTCCCTTCGATCCTATTAAATTAAAAATATCATATTCTTTCTACTATGAGTATATCCATCTCGGGATCGCGGCCTTAGGTTTTGGGGGATGAGCCCAAGATTACTGGGGCAACATGGCTTCGCAAGTTCAAAAACTCCAGCCATATCGCGATTATAGATGATTTGGGGGACCCCCTCGGACCACCTTGCAAGTAGACCAGCTACATATTTATTAACATTGCTTATCATCATCATATTAATCAAACTGCAGTAGAAATGTCATCGGATCTAAACTCAACCTTTGGTTTCCCGGCCAAGATGGAGGGCGCGGTGGTTTTGAACTACCAGGACTGCCTCCCTCGCGTCGGGGTCCGTGGGCCCGATGCCTTGCAGGGGCAGTTCTGCATTCTGGAACAAGACCAACGGGCTAACTAAACCCGTTCCATATCGTTGCACCTCTAGGGTGCATCTGATAGGACATGGTTTTTCTGCAAAACCTATATCGAATAAACCGCGCATATCTGTATAAGTCCTTTTATTGTTTTTTTTAATTATAATTTTGTCTAGTTCTACGGTGTTTTGAATGAACAAAATGGAAAAAACTAAAAAAAAAGATGTATTAATTTTGTATAATATCATTTGTCTTTTGATTATTATGTGTTGTTTATTTTAAAACGTAAGCCTACCCTTTGCACTTGTAATTTTTTTTTCCATTAATATGTTTTTCTCCTTCACCAAACTGCTTTTGTGAATCCTTGAATAAATGTATAAAAAAGGTAGTATTGCGTTTTCTTCTTTCTAGACACTCTCAGAGATCACATCCTAGAGAATCACGCACGCACACACACAGTCACACTGAAGCAACCAAGTATATAAAAACAAGCACATAATAATTAATAATATACTCTCCAATCTCTCACACTTTGGGCCAAATCTATCTTGTCTTCAATATAAGGCAAGGATGGATAGACTCGGCCTACATGTTTGACAAGCCAATCGATAACATAAATAAAGTTACTACCAAAACAAAATGTATGTAGAAGTTTACATGGAAGTTTAACATACTTCTAAAACCAGGTCGAAATTATCATGGTTGGAGACGACTATTTCTTGACTATTTTTTGACACCAAATTCAAATTCAAAAACATAAGCGTTCCGCGGTAATCAGGTGAGGATTGTGGCGAGAAAGGGTCACCATGTAATCCTCATCAAGGCACCCTTATATCTCTGGAATCACTAAAAACTATTTTCGAGATTTGGCATAGAGTTACGACTATTTCTTGACTATTTTTTTAAAATGAAACCTAGTAGATACTCCCAGGCGTCTGATCGCACAGAGGTGAGGATTGTGTGGAGACGTTTACCACACAATCCTCACCAACCTATAGCTATAACTTCGGAATCATAATGCGACAATTTTTTTGACTTTGGTGACTATTTTTGACTATGTCTTGACTATTTTTGGTGTCTTCACAATTGATTTTCATGAAGATTTCAAAGGTGAGGATTGTGTGGTGAAGGACACGAAATAAAGTATAATCCTGTGATTTGAACAGACTGCTCTTGAATATTATAGTAGCGTAGCCGCTACGCCGGAGCAGGTACAGCGTCGCAGGTAACACAATGACGGAGCAGATCTTTGTTTGATTGTTATTGTAAATGATGATAATGAAGTGATAACAACATTATTCATATACACTTTCTCTAGGGAACCTGAGAAACCGGAAAATGCTAAAATGCTAAACCAGCAAGGCTTCTGTAGCCTTGCTGGTTTAGCATTTTAGCATTTTTATTTTAGGTTTCAGCATGGGTTAACGTACCATACGGCGTAGCAACTCGTATGCCGTAATTCCAGATTATACATAATTCTAAATAAAATAATAAAAATGTTTTATTGTCGCCAGTTAATCCATTCATATTAGCTTAGAGTAATCCAACATTTGCCTCGTATTGATGTATTGTACAAAAGGTTCTGCTACAGATTCCCAAGCTAAGCTTGAGCTTGTATTATGGGAAACAGTGATCAGTCGCAGGAGGTATCACATAATAAATACGAATACATTGGTTTGAGTGTCGCTGCAGTAGACTTACAATGTTCTAAAGATAGTTTTCTGTAGTTCTTATTCTATAATCTAATCTAATTTTTAATTTTATTTTTATTTGAGTTCAACAGATGTGTGTGTTTGTGTGTGTGTGAGGGTGTGTGTATGGTGTGAGTGTGTGTATGTGAGAGTTTGTTTAGAAGCATTGTGTGATATATGTTACGCAATACATGCCAGTAGGTCTTCCGTCTTCTGATAGTCTAATAGTTGAAGCCATTCAGAGACTTTACCTTTAAGTTCGTGTCTGCTACGAGAAATAATGTTGAGGTGTTTGTTTGTGGTGTTGTATACCTTACAACTTATAATAAACTTCTTTATGGAGCAATCTGAATGTCGGTATGTGATATATGGCTGGCATCTACCCCTTAATCATACATCCCATATACACGAGGTGACGAGGTGTTGCCAGGAGGGTGTTGCCATATCAACAATAAATATAAATATCGATGCCTTATTTATTCTCTATCTATTCTTAGCAGAGGTAGGTTATCCTAATTAAACAAATGAGCGATATTGCTGAGCTCAGTCCGCCTCTTTTAACACATTGTGATTCTAGTAACACTGATTTTTTTTTGTCGATGACAATCAGCCAAAGTTCAAAACATTTGTTTGTGGCCATTAGGTATCCTATGCACGTGATATTAAATTAGGCCGAGGACACACATGTTTCTTTTTTAAGTACTTATACAATTATCTATTGAGATGTTATGTGTAATGCTAATGTTAATGAAAATATATTTTTAACAGGCACAAGCTTTTATAAAAAACAAAAATATTTTAGAAGAGCTTTGTTTATTTAGTTTTGGGTCAAAGAATAACACGGCCAAGCGGGTTAGGTTACGTTGGAACTGTGACCAACCGCGCAAGCCGAGCGAGCGAAGCAAGCGGTGTCGCGCCACCGGCCGGCGAGCGCTGCAACCAAGTTGGTAGCAGTTACTTGGCCATTTAGTATTTTTAGGACCCGAAAATAGGTTTGAAGTTCACAAAAACAGGTGCGATCATTATATCAGAGTGTTCAATAATATTTTTTGCCGCGCATCGTGAGAATTATTAAAGGTTCGATTAAAGTTTGTGCTTTCTTTTGTCCACCTCAAAAAATTACAGATAGTTAAAAATAGGCTCAATTATTTAATAAAGTGCATCATTAGATGTGCATAAAGTTAGAGGATCAGTTATTTGAAATAGTGTCCATCATTAGCGTGTGAATAAGTTTTTGAGCAGAAGTAAAATTTTTCTGTTTATTAAATCAATTTAATTTCCTCACATATCTTTTTTCTTCAGGTGAATTCAGACATGCTGTCTTAGGATTAATTGAACTACTCCATGAGGGCATCAAAAAACAACATAGTTCATAATGCTACTATTAACTTTGTGCCTGGGTACGGTCTTTCCCATTCTCCAAATGAATTTCGCGGGCAACTTAACGCATCCCCTTTAAAATAAGGCTTTGGTCACAATCAACCATTAATGCTGCTGTGGTGCAACAAAACGTGAGGCTAATGCGCATTTACGTCAGACGAGTTTGAAACTTTTTGCTTACTTAATAAAGTTCATAATCGCCACGAAAGTACTTGAAGGGGTGCCAACCGCACGACGGAGCGGGAAAATTTATTGTTTTCCCGCCAAACAAACGCTCCCTAAACCTGAGTAAACACGAATTGATTTTAGCTCTTGTTGACTTCTAAAACAATAGATAATTTTACCTCAACTCAGGAACTTAGTCGATTTTCGTAAATAAATTTGTTTCATGTGTATTCTCAGCTTTCAACGCCGTGAGTGTGGTAATGTGTTAAAACTGCAGCAGGCAAGCCGGTCGATAATTGTCGGCTACGCCATTCTATCGTCGCATCGGGTCGTCGGCAGATCGCTAAGTTATCCTAGTGACTATCGATACCCAATCTCTTGTTTTATTCGCTACTCTGTGACTGTGTCGGTTCGAGACGAACTTTTGGTAAGTAAAACTCTAATCATATTTCTGAAAGTCCTAGATTCCCACACCGATACCACACCTAACTTGAGATATTTCAGTACTTAATATTTAATAATGTGCCCTATACGTAAATAAATTTATTTCTCAACAAGATATTAGGTACAACGCACACAAGGTTCACACGATACGGTGATACAAGGTACACTTGAGTACATTTTCCGAACTTTAAATATTAGCCTATTATAAAAACTTCAACATGCAAATCATGTAGGTATTGTTTTTCTTTTTAACAAATAATTTACTAAATAACATTTCATTTCGTACGCAAAAATCATTTCAATCCACCGGCAAAATAAATAATTAGCGTGGTCGCATATAAACAGAACCGATAACCAGGAGTCACCAAAATGGCCGACCGCGGACCGCACCCGGGCCGCCGCGTGCCGACTTATGTTATGGGGATCTTCAAAGTAAATAGTATTTTTAAATAAAACTTATTTATTTATTTATTTTATTATTTATGTACAAACTTCATTCAAATATTAAAATAATTGTTTCGAGTTTTAGTTTTCACCAAATTTACTGTAGACTTCAGATAGATAATAGATATTTATTTAAAAAACAAATTAATATTAAAACACAAACTTAAAAAACCAAGGTACAGTGTAATAAAAACTAAAAGTTAACTTACTCAAATTATTATGTTGTACACACGTTTGATGACTAGAGGTTTAGGTACATTAGGGTGCGAGTGCGTGTGTGGTGAAAAGTTTCTTGATGTTGGTTGCTAGTAGTCGTCTACCAAACGGACCGTGACAGTCATGTTATTTTTAAAAACGGACCCCCTTTAATAATAATTTGTGATCCCAATATGGAGTGCGGACCCTGTGCCACAATAAAGCAACGCACAGTAGGGCAAGTCTATTTATGGTAGCAATGTTTGATCATTTAGAATGTGTATTAAATGAGTTCGAACGCACGTTAAACAGTAAACATATATAATGAACACACGGCACGGTATATGGGGCACAAGCAGGTATTCATATAAAATCAATTAAACTTATGAGCGTGGCGTACGGAGTTACGGACTCACGGTCTTTCGTCCACCCTCGGTTGTCGGGGGCACGAGGTCGCGGGCGGATGTATTGTCTCCCTTTGCCGCACTTAAGGGCAAGTACACATACGTTAAGGCTTTAATATAAATGAGATTTTTCAATTAAGTCATCATCTGCCTAGCCTTTACCCAACTATGTTAGGTTCGGCTTCCAGTCTTACCGGATGCAGCTGAATACTAGTATTTTACATGGAGCGACTGTCTATCTGACCTACACAACCCAGTTACTGGGTAATACGATACCCTGGTAAGACTGGTTGTCAGACTTTCGGGCTTCTGACGACCCGTAACGACTATCAAAGATCCACGAATGACAGCCGGGACCACTAGCTTAACGTGCTTTCCGAGACACATCCATCCACGGTCCAACCGCGGCAAGCGTAGCTTTACCTTATCAAGACCCGTGCGGCAGTTATTACTTAGCCACAAGCCCCGCCAATTTAGTTTTGATAATATAACTTAAAATTGATGGTTAGCTCGTATTATCCGTTTATGCCGTATTTAAGATTATAGCGGGTAGCTTGGTCCTTTTTTATTTATAATGAGATTTAAAAATATTTTATTGCTGTTCCTACGTTTTAGTGATTACGATTCCGTTTAACCGGTTGAATGTCTTGCGTGGATCCACGTTCCCAGCATACGAAGGGTTATCGTGCCTGATGCTGTTTGTGTTTGGTTTACTTAATTTTTTAAATCATTTTCGACCACTTTCAGCAGACTACAATTTTGATTATGTCAATTTAAATAGTGCAGACAAGCTTTATTACATAATGTGATACTTAACGTAAATTGAAGTAGCCAGAGGTACCCAATAACTCAGCGTTTAGAAACTGCGTACTTTCATAATTTCGGATTTACCACATTTTAGTTGAAGAGGTGCTTCAACTAAAATGTGGTAAATCCGAAATTATATTACTTGATTACTTGAAAAAGAGGCAGGGAGTCTTTATATAGGGTTTTTTGGGCAATAGGAGATTTGAAAATTATGACGAGCTTGTGAACAATCTCATACAAAAGTATCAAGAGATGATTTATATTCTTTAAAAGTTTAAAGTTTAATAATGACAACAGCGATATTTTTAAAACAAAGCTAACTTATACATTTTTGTTTTATTTTCGTATTCAGTGGCCCCAAATTAGTAAAATATATAGCAAAAAGTTACATTTTGTTGACCAGTGTAATTATGGTTCGCGCTTGAAACTTTCCTCTAATGTTTTGTGCGTACCTACACTTTATGTTCTCCGGCCTTAAAGCGCAGGCCACACTGGGAACGAAGCTAAGTTCGTTTAGCGTCGCTCATGTAGCTACCGCGTCTTTTCATACTTCGCTTAATAGTTCCCGGTGTGAACCGAAGGCCGCAAACACGCGGTAGCTACATTATTTCTGCGAAGCATCGGGTAACAGTCGGTCATCTTGATGCGTAGCGCCGCGCGACTTAGATAAAACGATGCGCATATAAAAGATGGATGGAGTAGGCCATCATCTTTTAAAACCGTTTGGATTTACCAAATAGTTGCAGTTGTGCTTAAGAGCACGAGTTAAATAAGTGTTTACTAACATAATAGAATAAAGATATGAAAATGTAGTGAGTGATGTTTATGTTATGAAGTAGGCGCTTGCGCATCGCCTTGCGTAGTTATGGCGTAATCTCGTGCCGAGCTCTCACCGCTAATAAGCGGAAGCGGTTGTACGAATATGGTCGCCGCTGTAACCTGCCTACTCATTCGAAAAATCAGGCGTAAAGTAGGAAAAATTGTATATTGTCGTCCTAGTAGTCCGTGTTATTACACGCACATGAGAAATTTCAGTTTTTTCTCTAGAATGTTACATTAGTAATACCAGAAGCATTGCAGATGACCATGAGCGGTAGATTTGCCATTAGGTGGGCTGCAGGCTTTTGCCAGTTTTCCCTCGCCTATGAATTACGAGTATATATTACTATATTCTTGACTACTGCTAAAATGAAATTGTATATTGTCTTACTGCGTTTCTCATGCAAATATAAGACAAATAATCCCTGCGTCCCAAGAGAATCCGCGAACAAACTGTTTACATTTAGCTTGTTACTTGTTACAGGTCAACGGAGTTAAGGAGTAAATCTACAGCTTGCCAAAATGGCTAATGATCCCAAGTGGGCGAATAATCTAGACCCTTTCCGAGACACTTCGGCAGATACTGAAGTAGGAGGCCAAGGAAGGCAGCAACCGCAGCAGCCGCGCCAGCCGCCCCAGCCACAGCAGCCGCCCCAGCCGGAGCAGCCGCGCCAGCCGCCCCAGCCGGAGCAGCCGCGCCAGCCGCCCCAGGCGGAGCAGCCGGGGCAGCAGGAGCAGCCGGGGCAGCGGGAGCAGCCGGGGCAGGAGGAGCCGGACGACCGGCGGCCGTATTATCGGCCTATGGACCCGGAGGATGTCCGGCGGCTGCATGAGCTGCTGCAGATGGATCCGCTGCCGCGGGAACTGCATCCACTGCGATTTGCGCTGCTTCTGCTGACGCAGGATAGTCCGGAAGATCCGTACTGTGATGCGCAGCGCACATTTATACGTAACATTCCCAATTGGACCACGTAATTCAAGCTATCGCATGTATTACCGTGGTTGATTCGATCTTTATTATGCTTGTCTGTGTTTGTTCTGTGTGCTGATTCTGATCTATTTGATGTCTTGATTATTGTCTGTTTAACATTATTTTTGTCTTGTCCTTCTGTCTTAAAATAATTACTAATTATTTATTTTGCTAATGTCAAAATTGTGTGTATTACTATTAATTTTGTGTTTAAATATTAGTTTTATTAAGTACTGAAGTTTCTTATTAGATAAGTAAGGTATGTTGGTTTTCGTAGTAAATTAAAACATTTACTTTTGGTTATTACTTTGGTATTTTGGAGTGAAAAAATAAATTAAAATCCATTGTATTTTTACATCTTCTGGTATTTTTTATTTATCTTTTTAAGTATTGTTATGAGTGAGTTAGGTAACTACCTGATATTAGGAAAAAAAATATATTTTTTAAATTATTAAACAAAAATATTCTATATTAAGATCCCATATAAAGTATTTAATATTTTGTATATCGTGTTCTGAAACCTACTTGTACCTTGCCAAAATTATTAGCTTTGATGTTTGCTCAAATATATTTTTATGATTTAGTACTTGACTTTTATTTTAGTACAATTACCGAAAATAAAATTATTTCGCTCATGTTCTTTCATTTAAATAATTAGCAGATTTATTACAAAGAAGTTGCTGACTATCTGCCTCAGTATCATATCATAGTCATTAGGTATTTACGAAATCCATCATATTTACACATATGATGGCTTTCGTAAATAACATTAATATGATGGATTTGTAAGTATTTTACAAATCTGCTAATTATTTAAAGAAAACAACATGAGTGAAATAATTTTATTTTGCACATTTAACATGAGTACCTTAGCTATTGGTTGCTTAGTTCTTCTGATGAAGTACTAAGCAACCACAAACTGAGCCTACCTAGCCTTACTGCCTCTAAAGTGAGCATTACACCTATAAAAATATTGTCTTTCACCACTTTATTAAGTTATAAGTACAAAGCCTATAAAAGTCCTCAGAGAAGAAAGTAAGAATGCCTGCAATAAAAATCTCCCATATTTCAATATGAAATATTTCTATAAGGTAATTGCTAATTAATATTAAATAATATTGCATTAGTAACACTCATGAAGTCAAGTTCCACATATTATTCCACACACTGTATTCTTGTGTAAGTATCTACCTAGCTGGTCTAATTTGTAGAAAAACATAATCCATTCAATGTCATAGTCAGGCGCCTTGTTTACAAAATACTCTAATTTCACGTCTTCTTCAGAACAACGTTAGATTCATTACAACACGAATTATTCAAGATCTACAGATTTATTATATGTACAGATATTCAAATTGAAAAGGACAAACAAAAGGAGAAGTTTAGCCATAACAAAAGAGTTACGCTGTCGGCACATTATGTTGCCGTGTCATCTGTTGAGTACATTCACGACAGTGTCTTGGAATGTTTTTCAGTTTCATTTGTTGCTATGTCAGTAGGAAGTATAACCAACATTCAATATACAGTGTCTTGGCGTGTTTTTCTGTGTTTCATCTATTATTATGTTAGTTGAGGGTCCCCCAACTTGTTTCACCCCGCGTAGCATCCGGCTACGCGGGGTGAAACAAGTTGGGGAAAACGTGACTGTTTATATCCGAACATAACAGAGGGGGATCAGCGTCTATAATAAAAAGCGTTCTATTAACTGACTGTGTTTCCTGTTTGCCTCATTAATTTAAAGGCATATTTAGGTATAGGTGAATTATCCGGAAAAGAACCGGAGTTACCGACATAGCTTCCAGAGCAAACAAACTGAAGTAGCAGTGGGCTGGCCATGTTTGTCGAAGGACCGATGGCCGACAAGCGTAGTGTGAGATGCCCCCCAGGTAGATGGACGGATGATTCAAGAAAGATGGCTGGGACAAACTGGATGCGGAAGGCGGAGATCAGGGTGTTGTGCCAAAGCCTGGGAGAGGCCTATGTCCAGCAGTGGACTGCAATAGGCTGACTTGAGGTGATAGTCGAGTAGGTCGAACCAACACGTGAGCTGCCACTACTTATGTGAGGTTGATCTTGATGAAGAGAAACAACGTTACTAACTATACAATAAGTAAGGCTAAGCGCGCACTGCGATGCGATTTTTTTAATCGCATGTATTGTGAAATAAAATCACGAATGCTAATATAACTTTTCAAGCGATTATTTACAGCAGCTCTAGTATATTTGTATTGTTTAAGATTGGCGATTATTTTCCGCAATGATTTTATTTCCTATTTATAGCCTAAGCCATGTTGCTGTATTCCTCCAGCTGTGGGCTGTTACCGTTTGGAAGGCGATTAGAACCAATGCCATCGGTCTATTGGATTTGATGGATATCTTGGTGGTCAGTTGTTTCAACATCACGTTAGTTTGCATAGGTAAACTATAGTCAGTTCTACTAGACAGTTAGGAAGGGTTGCACCAAGAGCTATGTTATAGTTTCCATCAAAGTTAATTTTAACTGTAACATTAACAACTACCATGGAATTGTTAAACATGTTTGTTGTTGACATATTTGGCTCGCTCATCTCCAATATGGCCGATAAATCATGGCAGGTCTGAACATAGGCTCACCGAACTTTCGCGCATGTTCCCTCACTCACCCTCACGTCATGTCACCATTTGGTTCCCAAAAAATGTTATTGCGCAGCCTCTTGCGGAAAGTTCGGATAGGAAATGATTCTCCGGCCGTACCTATTGTAGTTTCATATTATTTGAACTAGGAGTGGCACAGCGTATGGTTTTCTTTGCACATGATGCATGTCTTCTCTGTAGGTAGATAGAGGCCCCTACTTGGAATGGTGTGAAAAACAAGGCATTTAATTTCAAACCACAAAAAAGTCACAGACTTTCACCACTTTCGATAATTCGATGTAGGTACACTCTCACCATTCACCATTTCATAGTAGATACTTTCGGTTACTGTTTGTTAATTTTGGAAAAGACTACTGCGACGTCCTTATGCGCACCCTCTCGTCTTACGCCTTAACCCTAATGTGTGCTGTGTGTGTGAGCAAGTCTTGTACGCATAAGAACCCGTGCAAATAAGGATAAAACAGTCACATGCTCACTTCTGATCTCGCTACTACTGCGTGTCTAAGAATTTGTTAGCTATCTGTCACTATCCATAAATGTTTTGTAAACAAGCGACGTCTTATACGCATAATTAATGAATATGCGCCTTAGCGCAACTGTTATCGCAAAAATACGGGGACTAATGTACATATTTGCCAAAGATGTTAAAGGACGAAGACTGTAGGAGAAATCTCTCCGAAAAAAAATTGGAAACCCGATATTTCGTCGAGACTATGTGCTTTTTCAACTTGAAGATTTTTGGGAGAAATTCGTATATACTGTGGCCTCCGAAAGTTAGTTGACATTTTTCCACTTCAGCTGTGACACAACAAATTATGATTTGAAATTCTAGTTCCGAATTTTTGAACTGTATACTACTTATAACCTTTTTATTACTAAAGCAACCTATGACTTATCTTAAAAAATAACTAAGTAACCCCTCAATTACCTGATATTTTTTTGCGTTAAATATAATGTGGCAGCTGAAGTGGGAAAATGTCAATCAGCTTTTGGAGGCCACTGTAGGTGAGGCTCCCAAGAGAACTATTTGTAAGCCGGTTTTCACTACCTACAGGCACTTGTGGTGTAATATTAGGGGTTAAAGTATGAAATTGCCGATTTGTACTGAAAAATTGAAATTTGCTTTTTTTTTTAATTTAAGATATTTATTTAATCAAAATAATTACCATTATTATCTATACATTGCTGCCATTTAATAGGAAGGTCATTTATGCCTTTGCGATAGAACTCTCGTGATCTAGATTCGACAAACTGTGTGAAAGCATTTTGTACTGCCTCTTGAGAAGAAAACTTTTTATCACGTAGAAAATTGTCCAAATCACGAAAAAAATGGTAGTCCGTTGGAGCAAGGTCTGGCGAATACGGAGGGTGACGAATGGTTTCTAATTGCAGTTCCTGTAGAGTTAAAACGGTTTCTCGTGCTGTATGAGGTCTCACGTTATCATGGAGCAATAATGGTGAAGATCGATTCATGAGTCGGGGCTGTTTCACTGCTAGTTTTGCTATCATTGTTCGGAGTTCGGCACAGTAGACATCTGGTATTGCTTGACCAGATCGGAGAAAGCTATAGTGAATAACACCATGCTGAGACCACCAAACAGTTACCCTTACCTTTTTATTGGTAAGCTTTGCTTTAGGACTCTGTTGCGGCGTTTGACCTGGGGCAGCCATTGCATTTTTCGCTTACGGTTATCGTAAAGAATCCACTTTTCATCACATGTCACAATTCGATCCAATATTCCTTCATTTCTGTATCGATTCAACAAGGCAACACAAGTTTCAACAAGCGTTACTTTCTGCAGATCAGTCAAATTATGAGGCACCCATTTCTCATATTTTTTTATTTTATTGATTTGACGCAAATGAGTCAATATTGTTGGTAAAGTAACGGTAAACTATGCCGCTAATTCCTGGGTAGTTTGGCTCGGATCGGCTTCCACCATCTACTTCAATTCATTGTTATTCACCTGTGTGGGCGGTCTTCCACGTGGTTCGTTCTTCAAATCAAAGTTTCCATCACGAAAGCGTTTAAACCAAAATCGCATAATGCGTTCATTAGCAGTCCCCTCTCCAAACGCAACATTGCAAGCTGTTTTTGCCGCGTTAGTTCCGCGTCGGACCTCGTATTAAAAAATAACTCGAATATTCGAAGTATCCATCTTTCTTGTCTAAGCTGAATAAAAAAAACAACTGAAAGTAATAATCAAATGTTGCACATTTTTTAAAAGAAGAACTTCATAGGTACCATGTGAAAAAAGTTTCACTCAAAAATCTCAAACCATGAAGGTTCTATGTCAATTCGAAGTACCTTTTACAATAAAACGGCAATTTCATACTTTAACCCCTATTTATTATGTAAATTATGATTTAAACAAACGCCCTTTTTATGTTATCATATTAGAGCAGTGCTAGAGTCTTATCTGTGAAGTTTTTCAGTCAGGAAGATCATCATCAGGTTGATTTTCAACTCCGATCAGATTATTCCAGTCGTACGTACGGCTCCGGCCTTTAACAAAAAAAGAACGGTCTTGGGTTCGATTCCCCGCTCGGGCAAAGTGGGTTAGTTTTCCCATCAAGAATTTCGTAGTAGCAGCCTCAAGTCTGGAGTTGATTTTGGTTGATGGCAACAGGCTCGCTCGGTACCTCTATCCTATAGTACATCCGGGTGTACTATAGGACATCCGGGTGTACTATAGGATAGAGGTAGATACACAGAGCTGTATCTACGTGTAGTACACCCACAAGCAACCACCACTGTTTTCCTCGTAGGAGTAGTCCTCTACCAAACCCTTCGGAGAAAACAATCGTGAAGTTATGTTATGAACCTACCCCATAACCTACCTAATTACCTGGCCCTGGAATTTAAACTTAGCATAGACGCGTTACGATTCAATATTGTACAAATGAAGTTAAACTAGGTTGGCATTGACTCGTCACTCGTGTGGCCTTCGCTTCGGCCATCAAACCCTACAGTGGCCTCGCATTTTTGCTGAACTTGGATAATCTATCGGGCCCACAATAATTTCGTTGGAAGCTAATATTTTGTTTCAGGCATAATCGAATTGAGAGCCACGCCATATTCAGCGATATGGAAAAACTTATTGAAATAAGCAATACTTGAATACGGAAAGCGTATTATGGAACTCAAATGGAGTTGGGCAGGACACCTGGCAAGGGGCAGTGATGACAGGTGGAGTAGGGCTGTGACAGAGTGGCGTTCAAGGATTGGAAGACGAGATGTCGGTCGTCTGGCGACGAGATGGGCAGACGTGACACGACATTGTTGCCATCGCGATCGTGGGCAAAACCTGGATGATGAATATCCTAAATACATGACAGCCTTCCGACTTCTTGAAATACATAAATATCGAGTTCTATAGAGTTGTATGAACTCGGGTATTATTTGTTTCTGATTTAACTTTATGTGTGTTTGTTCATAGTGTAGATTGCAATGGAAGTTAAAATTGCAGATTTATCATCTGCCTACCTTTTTCCAAACTATGGTGGGGTCAGCTTCTAGTCTAACCGGATGCAGCTGAATAGGAGTATTTTACATGGAGCGACTGCATATCTGACCTACAAAACCCAGTTACCGGGTAATACGATACCCCTTGGTCAAACTGGCAGTCAGACTTTCGGGCTTCTGACTACCCGTAACGAAAGAAAGAAGAAAGAATGAAAATATATTTATTTAGCACAGACTAAAAGATAACGACCGTCAAAGATCCAAAACAAAACATCCAATTCGGGTTAGAAATGTCGGAGATATGAGGTAACAGTGTAGTGGTGGCCCAGTGGTGTAGGCTGCGACTTGCGAGTTGTCGGTCGTGGGTTCGAACCCAGCCAAGCGCTTTACTTTGTGTAAGTAATTTCATCACGACTGCTTTCAAAACGGTGAAGGAAAACATCGTGAAGAAACCGGCATGTCCTAGAACCAAAAATTCGAAGACTCGTGATATCTAGCGACACGCACTGGGCTCGCGTAGATTAAACGACGTAGATGGCCCACTCTCTCTCGAAGAGAGGAGGCCTACTTCCCAGCAGTGGGAACATTATAGTTTGTTTATGCTATGAGGTAACAAACTCCTTTTTACGCTTTACCAGCGCAACGGATTTCAATGAAATTCGGCGCAGTAGTAAACCATGGCCTGAGTTAGGACATAGCGTACTTTTTATCCCGGTAGTACGTTCCCGTGAGACAATTTTCGTCTTTTCGACCTCTACGCGGGCAAAGCCTCGGGCGACAGCTAGTAACCAATATGGGGCAAATAGAGCTTATCTTACCGAAACCATTTCTGATTTCTTTTTAATTTCTCCACTTCTTCTAGCTAGTGACGTGTCGAAAATATATTTACGAATAAGTTAATTATACTTACGTCGGTAGTTCGCGCAAAATATGGCCGCTGCAGCAGACGAGCCTTCAAACTTCTTGAGTGGAGTTCGTATCGACAGGCGTAGCGAGAGACATCACCAGATAGATGGACCAACGATATTAAGAAGCTAGCAGATCCGCAGCCACAGTAGTAGCGCCAGCACAGCACACCGACCCAGGAAGATGAGATAGCGCAAGAGTATCGCCACACGTTGCGTTCCACACTAATAGCCTACCTGCCTGCCATAGAAATAACGACATACCGTCCGGCCACTTTCCATCGTCGCACCAAGCCATTGGGTTCTAATACAGCTGGAACGCTGACGTTGACAAGAGCTCAGCGGATGATGTCGTTAATATGGAGTTTCTCGCAGGTTCTTCTCTATACAAAACGACGAACTGGAACCGAGTGCTAGCTTCTGACGTTTTATAAGTGCCCATGTAGGTTCATGAGAAGGAAAACGTTTTGAATGTACATTTAAATTTGATTACATTACTATACCTACCTAGATTAAAATGGTAGAGTTGTTGCCTTTATTATAATAGATTGGAGACTCATTAAAATTCACTTCACGCAGCATTGAAAAGATATACTTTTTCCCGAAGGTGTAAATGTTAGTTGTTTGTACTTAACTCTCAGGAGAGTTAAGTACAACAGTTTTATCTAGTGTCATTACTGAACAATTCAGTCCACATTCGAACAATCCCGCTTTGTTACTTCCTTCGAGATAAATGTCACTTTTAAAGGAGCAGTTTCAACTGTTCAAACCCTTGTCAATGTTACAGTGGTCTGATTCTGCCTGATTCAGGGACCACACCACATGTGTCTGAAGTGCGGTGTCATCTCCACAACGGTGGCAGTCAGCTATACATTTATGTCCTATGTAGACAGACAGACAAATGCCAACACAATCATTTGAAGTGAATACTTGTAATTCAGGGCACGAATACCGAAAGTAGTCTGACTGTAGGGCCCTGAAAAAAAACTGCGCAGTTTTACTTGTATTGGCTGCAGAGAACAAAAACATTGAACGTTGGCTAAGCTACAAGTAAATCAATACAGCTAAACTATGTTGTCCCCTCACTCCATGCATGCTAAGCCATTATCTTGCCCCCTCCCTCTTTCTCGACTTGCTTTCTCTTTCTCTCTTGCAGGATCTAGTGATCTGATCTACGAAGGGAGAATGGTTTTCCTTGCCTGCACATAGTAAATTTTTGAAATTTTGATATACTACGTTTATTGTTTTATATTTGATCGAAGACCTACATAACTAAGGCCAGTTATTGAATCATGAACTAATTCCCAATCAACGTAGGGTGATCTCCAGGTGATCTCTAGGGCACCTGGGAGTGCGGCTGCAGGCAGGGCTGTCCTGCGGCTGCAGTCTATTAAATAAATAAAATATTTTAGTAAGTCTTAGGAGAATTCTTATGGCTTCAATATTTTTTGAATAAGTTGCAGAAGTTTAGGTATACTAGGGCACATTGTCACTAATCAATACATGGCCCAAATATATTCTCACGACTGCGCACAAGGGTGCTGAACCTGCTTTATCGGAAGCAACCCAACGGTTTCCGACCACGGTGGTGCATTATCACAATTGTGGTGGCAAAGTGCTGGTGTCTTTTCACAAAAATTATTATGTTACATATAAAAAAATGTCTACGTAAAATATTATTATAGGTATAAGTTCCGTAACTTCTCCAATTATGAAATTATGTAAGTAATCTATATTATTTATTTATTTTCTCATTTGCCTTGCGAACAGTACAAATCGATATGGTGAAATGCGTAATTTTTTAACTGTCTGTGATACAGTTAACGGCAATTTAAGTATTATATTATAATAACTTATTTGTATATTTGTGTATGTATCTATTTTATTCTTTTATTTAGGTACTTATTTATAAGTTATTATATAAATGTAGGAAACTTAGAGTGCAACTAGGATGCGGAGTCATGGCGCGGTGTGATGGGGTGTGGGGGTAAAATGAAACACCTTGTGACACCATTCACATTTAATTAAAATTAGAAAAGGTACATTCAGAATATTACTTAAATATTGAATCGTTTATGAATATAATAATTAGTAGGCATACACAGGATAATTTTCAAAGTAATGAACTATATTTTTTTAAAAGGTACAAATAAAAAAAAATACAGTAAAAAATTAAGTACAAATTTGTATTTTAGTTTTTCTTGCGTTTTGTTGAAAGTGCTAAATTTAGTAACTTTTTAATATTTTTTCATTTAATATTTTGTCACGTGAAATTGTGAATCGAAGGCGATTGTAATTTATTTAGTGAAATAGGCCTTGAGCTGCTTAATGTTTAGTGCTGATCTTCGCCAATGCAATTGCAATAACTCCGATGGTTAAATCTTTGCTTTGCGTCCGTCACTCAGAAAGGCCTACCATACCTGTTAGTTTACCTTCGGAGCTGATATCTGATACCAAATCCACGGACAACCCTCTTCTCGAAGAGCAAAACTAATACTAATTGTTGGTAATAATAAACACGAAAATTCCCATTGACTCGACCTTGTTTCTTAGAATTTTTATACCAAAATAGATCATATATCCAATTAGTTAGGAGATTACTCCCACATTTATAATATTCTTTTCTTTTTTTACTATATTTTATACATACATGACAGCCCATGAGGGTAAGCAGAAACTACAATATTTTATTTATCCAATAAAAATAATATAAATGAATTAAATAAAGTAATACAGATAAGTTGTAACGAATCTTTAGGGCGCTACTTACTTTAGACAAAATAGTTAGGGTTACGTTAGACAAATTACTTGTTTAAAATCTAGAACATTGTGTTACTTTAAATAAAATAATAGGTACAGGAAAACTTCTTCATGAACATTAGGAATGAATACTACAGTCAGCCTATGAAAACTCTGATTACTTTGGCACTTTGTCACATTAAACTTTTTTTAGTTAGTTTACATTGATTTTATTTTTTCATCACTTTGACAGGTATGGTAAACTAGTAGAATACCAATAAGTATTCCTTTAAGCAAACAGTCAATATTATTTACAATATTTACCAACATTATGATTAAAAATATCTTGTAATTATTTTTGTACGTATTGCTCTTAATTGTTTAGACTTAGTTTATGTATCTTGACTTTAACTGTGTGTAAAGTAACATGTTCTAAGAGAGCCGGGTGATCCGTAACTCAGGACCTTCCTACCTCAGACACCTCTCTCTATTGATGATTGTGCATTTTATAAACCAGGTCCTGTATATGATGATGAGATAAATAAAGAATTCGAGGTTATCATAGGCTGACTGTACCAGTTGTTGATTAGATCTAATAAAGACTTATGAAATGAAGACTTGAAACCAGACACGTTAACATTTAAAGTTTTGTATGGTATGGGACAGTAATACATCAGAAATTAGAGTGAATGATTGATACCCTCGGTGGCAGCCACGCTGGCTGTTCTGTCCTGGAGGCAGCGCAACGCCATGTCGTGACGGCCCTCCTCGACGTCCCGCATGGCTGCGACCACCGCCCCGGGGGCTCGCACCACCAGGCTCACCACTATCCGCGGCTGGTCTCCCACTCCGTCACACACAGAGATCAGCTGCCGCCTCGGTGTGCAGTTCCTGTGGTCATGCGGTGGTTCGTGATGACCCGCTAGCATTTCGACCGCTATTTTCACCTGGAAATTTTATAAGATAAATGTTAACCAAACCAATATCAGACTAAGTATAACGTTTCCACTGCCGGGGCATAGGCCTTCTCTCCATAATGTCCATAAACCTCCACGCGGGAACAGCGCGGGTTGGAAAATGTTAGTTTTATATTAATCACTCGTTCAACTTCACAATATAAAAAATAGGGGAAAGAGCTCAGGCCGAAGGAGAATGGCTGATTTACATAATATGTTTAACGCTATGCTTTGCCTTCACATATGCACTGGCTCGTTATATTCTAAGGGAATTTTGTGTACCAATGAGTATGTGTTTAACATAAACAAAACATTTAAGCACTTTAACTCGAATATTTCGGTAAATACGTACAAAGATATTGACAAGAAAAAACACCACTAACGTCGGCTAACACTTTCTACACGATAGATTGCATTGGGTGTGCTAAAACGATTGCAGAATGGACACATAATTTCACTCACCTGAATTAGGTAAAACTGAGCTTAAAACTTGACACTAGCACCCAATATTAGTCAAAATTCCGTTTTCTGACGAAGGTGTCCGCCATACGACACGGGGAGGTTATTTGCAATTATCGACCGGTGCGCTGGCCCCTAGTGCGCAAGTGCAGTTTCCTACCCCTGTTTATATGAACGTACTTATTTGTGTACTTCGATGGTTAATAGGTACATCTTTTAAATTATTACATGCGATTTAAATGTCGCTGAATAAATCTGCTAAAGCAATGGATGATAATAATTTAAATATTTAGATTTTTTTTAATGAATTTCGCGGGCTAGCCCCTAATAAAATGTGCAATATTTACAGCAACAATAAGTTCATTAGCACAAGAAGGGCTTCAGGCTGGCTAATGGAACCTGTGGAATGGCTGAGATACTTAGCAACAAACCTAAAAAAAATTCTAAACATACACCATAGTTGTTTCATTTGCAACTTAGGTACTTATTCTTAGGCTACGTTCGATTATTACGCTCGTAAAGGCTTTCACGCTTGCCAACAAACGGAGCTCAACCAGCTTACGAAACGTGAAACTGACACATCGAAAGCGAAACGGAAGTGACGTAGCATTGTTCAATATTGTAAGGGCAACTTTTCAACCTCTTGACTGATTCTGCTACCCTGGTACCAAAACTGAAAATGTTCGAGAATATGGAATGTGGCACCTATTTATGTTGCCGCAACATGTTGCTATGTTGCTACTAAATTGCAGCTCGACCACGGGTACTAGGATAGCATAAGTTCTTAGGAGGTCGATCTGAGACGGAAAATTTAAATCGGTGCCATCTACGTACGCAATGACACAACACGTCTGTTTCTCTCGCATATACCTACTCTGTTTGAACCGTTTCAAACAGTTTCTATGATGGGTTAATAGATGACACTACAATAAGCCAGAATATGATAAATTTCATGATAATTTTCGTAATTTATGAAGGTCTACAAACATAAAAATAAGGCTTTCATAAGCGTTTTTTTTTCTAAACGTAACCTGACCTAAAAAAAATCAAAACAAGAATTCAAAGTTAGGTTCTTTGAATTCTATGTTTTGAAGTTTTTGATATGGGATTAAAAATAAATAATACTTTCTCGAAAAGTTTTTCATTCTTAGGTACAAATGGTTTCCAAAAGTAAGTTTACAGATAGGTAGCTACCTGCGGTTGAGGTTAGAATTTGGGTTAGAATAATATAATAGCTGTTCTATTCCTATTATGTTTATTACTGATTTTACTTGTCAAAGTCATCTAAATATAATATTATCTATCTACTATTGATAGCTGCACATAGCATTTGAACACTTTCTAGAACATTTATTTTCTAACCTACAACATTTTATTTTTGTTTTAAAATATAGACAGGATTAAAATGAATTAACTTTCTCTTAATACTTGATTTCAATACTCTTTTATTAAAGCTTCCTAAATCTTAGTTTATTTGATTCAGATTACAGAACATAGGTAGCTACTGTTCCCATTATCCCAATATGTATGATGGTTACTGCAGCATATTTTCTCCCAAGAAATTTATCATTATTCATCTCAGTGGGTTTCCATCCCTTTAATATATCATATTTCACAGTGTTTCCTGTTCTTAAAGCATGTAATATTTTTGTATTTACTTTCCAAATTGTCTTATGAAAGCTTCCTAAATCTTGGTTCAATCATTCAGAATACATAACTTACTCTTATTGGGGCAGTGCTGCATATCTACTTCTTATTTAGGCCTTGACCTGAGTAGGAATTCATCCTCTTTTTAGCCATACCATCTTACACAATATTCCATCTATCGTTTTTTTAATCTTCTCCTGCTCTTGTAGCATTTAACATTTTACTATAGGAGTACATACATGGAACTTAACACTTAGATACTGCTCTGAAGTTAATCTAAATCTTGTAAACGTCTGTTTATTACAGATTTTACTCATCTCAGTATTCTATTACTGATAAATTTACACAAAAATTATATAGGCCTCCATTGAATATTTGTTTCCTTGTGTTAGTTACCTTACAACTTTTTGATAATTCCAAATAAAATTAGGAATGTAGTTGCTTTCCATACTATCTTATTACAGCTTCCTAAATCTTAGTTAATTAAGAATACATTACTCAGTCTTATTAGGGTCAGTGTTGCATCTCTTTACTCTCATAGGACTTAACCTGAATAGGTATTCACCCCCTTTACTGCCATAATTATCATCTTTCCCAATGAATCTCCTGCTCTTACAGAATTTAATATTTTACTATACACGATAATTACAACTTACTGCCTCTTTTGTAGGTAAACTTACATTTAAATCAATTTCAAAGATACCTACTTAAATGTACTCAAAGGCTTTCCAAATCTTAGATAATTATCTCATAACAATGAAATCCTGTCATCACAATGAAAAATCATTTATTTTAGAATAAAAAGGTATGTCTACATTATGTCAGTAATAATGATCTTAAAACTATGTTGATTACAAATAGCACAAAAGCAGCCATCAATAATGATAAATATAAGAAATGTAGGTACCAATTTATTTACCTACTTACTATAATTGTTTTTAGATGCCATCATAATATCATATTGCTATAAAACACAGGTGGTAAGGTATCCTAAGAACACCTCAAAACCTCAAGGGAAAATACTAAAAATAATAATTATTTTATGAAAGGAATAAGCAAGGATTAATAGAAAACCATTATGAAGACGCCCTCATAATGATTTTCTATTAATCTATTCTTATTCCTTTCTTTCAATTCTACAATATTTTCATCTATCTTTATATTTACCAAACAGATTGTGTTTTGTTATGTCTATTATTATGTGAATAAACCAATTAGGGGCTACAATCACTATTCTTTAAAACAAGTCTATACTGACCTACTGATAACCGCTTTACAATTAATCATACTTAAATATATCATATTGAAACAATTCATTGTAACAATGTATGTACCTGTACTATTAGTTCACAAATGAAAAAAGCTTCTAAATAAACATTTATTTTTGGACAAACCGTAATTGCAAACTGAACACCTATTATTACACCTGAAACACCTACGAGTTGTAAGCTATGTTCACAAATAAATTAATTGAATTGGACAATCTCTCATTTGTTTTTGTTTCACCAACATGATATTGACAAGTGTTGTGGTTTTTATTAAATCACTGGGTTATATGTATAATCGTGTTAGACATGAATAAATAAAGCTTTCATGATAAGAAATCTTACAGTTATCATTGGCTCATAAGCTTAATACCAGAATCGTATTCACCTACATCTTTGGCTTCATACCAACATACGTCTTATGGTCTGTATTACTTACTGAGGCTACATTTACTTAATATTATAATGCTTTTTTAATATTATAACAACACACATACAGTGCTACACAGACATCATAATGTACGGAGCTAAAAAAAAATTCTGAATTTTTTGCAAAAACTCACTTGCAGCAAGACACCGAAATATATCAGGACACTATCGAAAGGTTCTTAGGATTCTTCAGGCTATTAGTTATTACAATGAATCTAGTGCAGGAACCTTGAGTAAGTGTAGTTATGGAGCTTATCTGTTTCATCCTTTTCGCCCAGATCAACAAAACTTTAAGAGAAGTCGGGCTTCTATAAAAATCAATTTACTTAGTGTAGTAACAATAGGTGCAGTCAGCTCTAGATTAACTAGTAGCAAGCCTGATCCACCTTGTTTAGCAAGATCAAACATACTCCTTACTGAACTGAATCTAACATACTACTAATAAAACAAAATAAAAACAGAATAAAAGTCAGACAACATTTTTCAATTTTTTATTTTCACTACGGAGATTATATAATAACTACATTAGTATGTGATTATTGATTGATTAAAGATGATTGATTGATTAAATAGACACTTAGAAAATGTAAATAATAAACGCATAAGAACATAGTCCGAGCTTAAAAGAAAGACAGTAAAACTGGGGCCACTGGCCTTTGTGCACTAGTGAGCTTAGAATAGATAACAATCTATTTGTGCTCTAAGAAGATCACCACGAAGATGGAGAAGAGCTATTCTATGTCAACGGATCTCTAAATTAAAAAGTGTACAGAGTAAAAATACTAAAATCGTCAACAACAGACAGTAACTTAATAAAAAAAAGAACAGACAGAAGAACCGCTCAGACCGGAATAATTAGAATCAAAACGAATCAATGATTACATCGATTAATACACACATCGAAATCATTGAAGCTGCGCCAGGTCACATCATCACACATCTTAGTGCTTCTTCAATTGTATATGCTGCAACCCAAATACGAAAGTTTGGTCGTCGGAGACACACACGTGAGTAAACGGATCAGCCATTACGAGTTGAGAGTTTTCGCCGTTCATCATTTCGGCAATCAGCTCGTTCAGTTCTTCGACAGAGTGGATTACCTTTGTCTGCTGTGCGTTGGTGGTTGGGTCCGTTTGGTCTTTGGTGGTTGGCTTCGTTTGGTCTTTGGTGGTTGACCCCTTTGGGTGGCTGGTGGCCTGGTCCGTTTGGTCGTTGGTAGTCGGTTCCGTTGGGTGGTTAGTGGCAGGCTCCACTGGTTTGTTAGTTTCCGGCTCCACTGGTTCGTTAGTGGCCGGCTCCACTGGTTCGTTAGTGGCCGGCTCCACTGGTTTGCTAGTTTCCGGCTCCACTGTTTCGTTAGTGGCCGGCTTCACTGGTGCGTTAGTGACCGGCTCCGCTGGTTCGTTAGTGGCCAGTTCCACTGGTTCGTTAGTGGATGGTTCCGTTGGGTGTTTAGTGTCCGGTTGCATTGGTTGGTCGGCAGCCGGTTCCATTTCTGTAATAGAAAGAGTTAGAAATCTTTAGTGGGTGAATTTCATTGAAAGATCAAACGATCATGTGCCGAATAACCTTGTTTATGGCTCGTAAATTGGCAAGGGGTACTGGGGTAGTCGGCGAGGTTGAACGGATAAAGATGTTTAACGCAGTTTGCATGTCGCAGTCACCCCAAAACTGAATGAAAGGTGTGCCTTTGTGTGTGCACAAGGGGAGCGTAATGGCGTCGTAAGAGAAAGCTGAAGTCTTTTTATATCATCATTCAACTTCCCATTTATCTCCAATTTAACGTTTATTTTCTGGTTAAATATATCCATCCAATCCTCCATATTACCTAATTTTACAAGGCCATCTCCTCAGGGCCGGGGCTCGCAGGTTTTTTGGAATTGCAACAAAAATTGATGACTAAACCCGCAAATGAATAGTTAAGCGAGTTAGTTAGTTGGTTCTACTTACTTTATATCTTCTCGTAGGATTTTAACGCAGTCTCGACAAGCGAACAGGGTTTTGTTCTCAACTGCTGATGCACAGACGCGACGAATGTCCGACGACACCTTCTACCCGCGACGCCCGGAGATGAATATGATATATTGATCGGTTTCGTGCCTAAAGGTTGGTAGGTACTAGGCTAGTCACGTACTGATTATTTTAGTAACCACGGTGTAAATTCAGCACATGATTCTAGACCCCCGCTGTAGATTTTATTTATTTATTTACTTATGTACACACAAAACAATATACTGTATAGGTACTGCTTATGTTTCATTTTTCTTTGCGTGGCTTAACTAATATTATTAATATTATTGACGGCAAGCTTTGCGCAGTGGTTAAGCGATTGACTGCTGCGCTGCGAGTCGCGGGTTCGATTCCCGCGTGGAACAAATATTTGTATGGCCTACAAGTAGTTGTTCCGGGTCTGGCTGTTTGTGTATGTGAATTTAAATGTTTGTAAACGCACCCACGACACAGGAGAAATTCCTAGTGTGGGGCAACGTTTTATATATTTATATAATATATAATTTTAATCAAAACCACGAACCTACTTGATCACTAAAGTGGTAAAACTTGACCCTTCGACTTGGTCGTCTATATTTTAAATTAAATAATTAGAAAGATACAGAACCATCTGAGACAGGGAAGCATGAAGGTACCTAATAGATATGAATACCGCGTATATTGTATATTAGGGCGTATTTAAAGGTACTTAAGGCGTACTTAAGGTTGCTGATAAAATATAAATATTTTCAAGTTGGTCTCTTGCCTAAATTCATAGTTATTTTAGGGATTTTAGGTTTTTCTAACGTCTGTTCCATTTCGCCTATCTGTACCCGGCATTAGGAGAAAATTCCTTTCCACTCAAAGCTGCTAAATATTACAATGTCGTTGTAATTTTTTTGTCGAAGAAAAATAGAAAGTAATAATAAATTAGGCGTAGAACAGTGAATAAAATGATCGTCTAGTATGGCATTAACATCATTAACTTCTACAGTCGAGAGAATGCGTTCCTGGCACCTTATGTTGAACGAGCTGTTCAAGTGGTTACTTACGGTTTCAAAAGTCAAAGAGAAATATTAACTCTTATTTCAGGAATCACCGAAACTAGAAACAATTTATTTCAATGTTATATTGTACTTGAGAAGTATAAAATACATCATTTCCGTGTGTTTTCCTCAATTCATGCCCTTAATTAATTTACATACAGGCGAAAGTGGCAACTCCGGTATTCTTACTTATAACGAGGAAGCCCTATTATGACTAACATAAACCATCGCCCAGAAGTAAGACATTTTTTATCTACCCAATCTCTTCACACATATGGCGTTTCAGGTGTGATAGACAAGAACAAACTTACATGTGAAAGCTCCCTTTTTTGCTTAATGTGGGGCACATCCCTGTTTTAGTCGATCTAACTTACAAAAAATAAAACCAGAAATAAGAATGTTGAGATATTTGCATTGCAAAAAAACGGCCCTGGCCTTAAAAAGATTTAATTGTGCTTTTTAATGTTTTTTTTTTCGTAAAGTCATCTTGTATTTTTTTTTGCCTCGAATGTCTACGCCCGCAGGCTGCCAAAGAAGTTTAAATATAAATCTTTATTGCATTTATTATAGCGACTGTTTTAAGCTATTTATTTCAAAATAAATCTAAAAAAAAGTAACATCTATGTGTTCGACTATCATTATTACCTATACGTTTAGAAGCAAGTGGGGTAATAGTGTAGGGTTTTCTTTCATGAGACGGTTTCTAAAGAAAATAAGAGATAGAAATACTTCACTGGAGGTTTATTTTACTTCCATTATGTAGTGGGGTTCTGAAGCAGCAGCAGCCTTGCTTTCTGTATTTCAATAAAAACCTATGAAAAGCATTCAAATATAGTGCTGTGTATCACCTAGCAGCAGGTGATATCACGGACCATAGGTTCTCATATTATTTTGCTTACGGGTATAGTTCAATAGCAATAAATATGGTCTGCTGTTAGTTTCAAACCATATTAATTTGATGACAATGTAATACTTTTGGAATACTTACAGTCCATCGTAAAATACTTATTGTTAGGTCATAATTTCGGGATTTATTAGTTTCAAGGCAGTTCTTGTCCTCGAATTTGCTGTTTGTGATAAGTACGTTGCTTCATTGCCATGAATGTGTGGGCACTTGTGAGATTGTACATTGAAAGACAATATTGCCATAAGTAATTGTAATGATGAGGAACTGAATGATGATCTTCATTTATTGCTTCAACATTAAGTACAAGTAATTCTGACAATATAAAAAAAAACAACTAAAGGACTTGAAATTAAAAAGACAAGTTGGGTTTTTTGAATTTTATTTTTCTAAATTACGGCATTGAAATACAGACTAATACACGAAATCCACTTCCAGAAGATTTAATCAAATTGGCACGTATAATTAATACAATCAAAGACATTTCCTTCGTTTTGTGCTGAACTAGGAGACGCGAAACACGAACGAAATAGATTAACCAAGTCACTTAAAAAACAAGTGGTATTATATTAGACCTTAAATATCCTAGTACACATAAGAAAGTACACATTTTGCATTGTCAGTAATGCAACACCGAAGTACAATAAGCAAAGTCCTATAATTATATATTTTTTTTACAGACTAATACACACAATCCACTTCCAGAAGATTTAATCATATTATTATTATTTTTTTTTTCTTTTATTTTTTATTTTTTTTTTTTGCCTTAAATCTACAGACCTGTAATTTGGTTAGGTTTTACGTTAGTAAAACCACCAATTACACATTTTGCATTGTCAGTAATGCAACACCGAAGTACAATAAGCAAAGTCCTATAAATATATCTTAAATCTACAAACCTATAATTAGGTTAGGTTATACGTTAATAAAAGGAAATACACATTTTTTTTTCATTTGCATTGCCAGATAGGCAACACTCAAGTACAATAAACAAAGTCCTATAACTATATCTTAAATCTACATATCTCTAATTAGGTTAGGTTATACGTTCATAAAAGAAATTACACATTTTCCATTGTCAGTAATGCAACACCGAAGTACAATAAGCAAAGTCCTATAAATATATCTTAAATCTACATACCTCTAATTTGGTTAGGTTTTACGTTAATAAAACCAATTACACATTTTGCATTGTCAGTAATGCAACACCGAAGTACAATAAGCAAAGTCCTATAAATATATCTTAAATCTACAGACCTATAATTAGGTTAGGTTATACGTTAATAAAAGAAATTACACATTTTTTTTTAAACATTTTTTTTTTTTTTTGCATTGCCAGATAGGCAACACTCAAGTACAATAAGCAAAGTCCTATAAATATATCTTAAATCTACATACCTCTAATTTGGTTAGGTTTTACGTTAATAAAACCAATTACACATTTTGCATTGTCAGTAATGCAACACCGAAGTACAATAAGCAAAGTCCTATAAATATATCTTAAATCTACAGACCTATAATTAGGTTAGGTTATACGTTAATAAAAGAAATTACACATTTTTTTTTTCACATTTTTTTTTTTTGCATTGCCAGATAGGCAACACTCAAGTACAATAAGCAAAGTCCTATAACTATATCTTAAATCTACAGACCTATAATTAGGTTAGGTTATACGTTAATAAAAGAAATTACACATTTTGCATTGTCAGTAATGCAACACCGAAGTACAATAAGCAAAGTCCTACAAATATATCTTAAATCTACAGACCTATAATTAGGTTAGGTTATACGTTAATAAAAGAAATTAAATATTTTTTTACTGACTTCACTGTATCTCCACTTCCAGTAGATTTAATCATATTATTTTATTTTTTTTGCCTTAAATCTGCATATCTGTAATTTGGTTAGGTTTTACGTTAATAAAACCAATTACACATTTTGCATTGTCAGTAATGCAACACCGAAGTACAATAAGCAAAGTCCTATAAGTACCTTTATCCGAATATTTGGTTAGGTTTTGTAATCAATACACATTATTAACCTAAGCTATAATTAATTCAAAACAGGTGCCATTATAAAGTATTAATAAGATTATCCCAATTGTAATTAATTTTCCAAATATATTGAAATTATACTTACTGCTAAATGAAATGCCCAAAACAAGCGAGCTTGTTTCTATCAGTATGAATGAATGGTGATTATGCTTAACACGAGAAGTGCCGAAGTAATAATACCTCTAGACATTTAGATTGACAATATAATGTAGCCAAAATCGTAGCGCATCTGGTCGGGCGCGGCGGTGGCGTCTGGCGGCTGGTCGCCGGGGCTGCGCCCGTCGCCGCCGACCGCCGACACCACGCGGCTGCGGCAACCCAAATTTGGATCGTTCAGCATCTCCTCAGCCAATTTCTGCATGTTCTCCACGGTGTAATCGTGGGTCGCGGCCTTGGCAGGCGGCGGCTCTGACGGCTTATCCATCGCTGAAACGAGACAACATAACAATAAAAATCGTTGAACTCGTAATGGCGCATTGTGTCGTGGTGGTCAACGGCGTCGTGTGATCGACGCCATTTTGTGTCATCGCCAATATTTTCCGGGGGATTGGTTTTTCCCTAACATAAAAGAAAACCTAGTTCTTGCAAGAAACATAGCTTGTGGGTTTGAAGAACATACAAACGTACACGTGCACATGTATCTGTGAAAAACACCTATTGTTCGGAAAAAGTGGAAATTGGAAAGTAAAACACTGGATTTATCTCAAGACTTATACTGGGTTAATAATTCTGACACTTCACTGGTAAACAAAGAGGAAATCCGCACCCTATGTCCTAGCGCCTAGGTCCTAATAAAGATGGGATGTTGAAACCGAAAAACTGAACTCGAAACTCCCGTTTGGAAAAACCCACAATTTTCTACTTTCCCACCTACCTGCTTCCTTTCTGCACAGGCACCAGCCGTTGCAGAACACTGAGGTTATTTGGAAAAAAATACTGTTTCACTCAGACGAGTCGACTGCTCAGCACCGCCGCTCTGGATCGAAAGGGCGAAGTTCGCTATCGATTCAACGAGCACCCCTTCTGCCCTGCATACGCACACATAGGCCTTATGGATATGCACTAACACTAAGCTTTCGGTGGCGCCACTACCGACCCTAAAGACTCCGCCCTCGGAGCTTCCGATGCACTCGTACATTGAAGCTTTAAAGTCAGCAGCTTTTGTGTCTCTCATAGAAATGCAGCCATGTATATAAAAGTTATGGGCAAGTATTCGATCAAACATCCGGTTTGTAGAAGCTTCTCCTCTCTGTGATTTCCTGTCTGTTGTTATTGGCTGTTACAATTTTGTTCGACCAATCACTCTGATTTGATATGAATGTGTGAGTGTTTTTTAATACCACTAGGTTCGACTACAGACGTATTCACTAATACCACCACACCGTAGATGTATGTGTTAGTGTGTTTGCTCAATTTTCTTTTTCACTGACTTGATAAGCGGTAATTTTGCTTATTCAAGGAAAACTGTTTTCTTTACGAAATAAAATCGAAAGTCTTTAAATTATTCTCTTTTCTTATAGGCGAAGCGTAAGCGTAGGTAATAACCGGAAACTTCAAAGTACACTAAATCATCATAAACTTTTTTTAAATTCATGTCAGCTTTGATGAATCTCATACTTTAGCAGCGATGGATGTCAAAAGTTGTCGTTGAGAAATCGACAAAAAATACTAAAGCTTACGTTTCTTTATTGGTTTTTTGATTAAGGATTTATACAATTATAACATTTCAAGTGAAAAAAGTTCCCTTAAAATTATCTTAGGGAAACCTTTTTTAAAATTTCGTAAAAACATCAAGCAGTCAGGACATGTTGGACAGATATCCGAACAACTTCCGCTTTCTGGAAGCTACGAGAACCTTCGAGAACCCGGAAGTTGAGCCCGATTTGCTGTCATTTTATGTGTGTGGGTTATGTGAAAACGTAGGATTACTACTACCAACGTAGGATTCGACTACACACATTCTCACTAAATAAATGCGGTGGTGTGTGTTTACTTTGGTACCCAATTTCTTTTTCACAAACTTGGCTAGCGGTCGTTTTGCTTACGCGGGAAAAATAAAAACAAATTTTTTCAAATGATTTTTGGTTCTTATTGGCGTAGATGTAATTCTTAGGAGCTTATATTGATACGTAACTTACTATGTAAAAGGACTAGCTCCAACAAACAGGTAGACTAAAAACGATACTCATTATTGTATTACATTTGCAGTTAAAATAACATGCTTGCTTAAAAGCGGATTATACTTCTTTGAACAATGTTAGGCTAAAGCTGAAAGAAATAATAAAAAGCAATCGTGGAATAAAGTTCTGGTGTCTGACAAACTTATGATTATGGGAAAGTAACGCGCTTTTTTCCATTTTACGTACAAAGTCCATTTACAACCGTGGTCTCATATCTGACAAAACATCGCCTCTATTTTTGGAATTGAGCTATTCTTTTGCCGTACTTTCTTCATTTGATCATAATTAAAAGTTGTAACCCTTTGATATGCTAATACTACAACGAAACTTTCACTGGATATAATCTGAGCAATATAATAATAAGTTTACCCCTTTCGTTCTCATGTGAAAAGCCAGACATTAGGTACATCTGCCGAACTGGTCCAGGCAGATTGCAAAAATTGCTGCCGAACTGGTCCAGGCAGATTGCAAAAATTGGCGGACAAGAGACCACTCGACCCTAGTGAATTTAATATAAAAGAATAAAGGTATAATAAAAAATGCTTTGTTACATTTGAATGTTGAAACATTGAATAACCGTCATCGAATACAACTGGATGCTCCAGATTTAAAATGACCCCTTTTGTCTAGCTTGAAATGTCCGTTAACTGATATTTTTTTGCGTAAAAAACGCGGCTGCCCCTTTCAAGAGTACGTGTTGTTTAATAAAAACGAGCTTAATACGCTATAGGGTCAAAAAACCGTTATACCTACTTGTTTTTGTGGTGAAAAACAATATCCGGAGGCCAATTCCCGGTCAAAATCTAGTCACAATCTCATCTCAGCGACAGTCAATGTAAAAAACTTGTGAAAAATGAAGGGAAATTAGAGGTATTTTTGACCGATTGGGACTGAGATCAGACTGTGAACGTTCTTAATTTAACGAGAATGTCCTTCCTGATATTTCATATCGCACAAATATGTTTTTTTTAAGTAGCAACTTCGAAAATGCGTGCTCCAGGTGCGTCTTATTAGAAAGTTTAGCACGAAACGCCCACATTTGAATCAAATGTTGGTCAATGTTCGACTAACATTGATAGATTGCTGTTACTCTCATGATCGATTTGTATGTGGATGGAGCAATGTACATCATAAATCAGGACCAAGTAAAAATATGTGTCTCTTTCATCCTCGTGAGTTTTATTGAGAGCAAGGAGCAAATGAATATTGTATAATGCCTTGTTTGGAAGCTGTGTAGGTGAAAAATTTAGATAGATATTTGGCCTTGAAGCCAAAGGTTGGCCTCCCCTTGATACGAGGGCGGAACTCTATCGATTGGCCACCCTTACTTACGTAACCTGGTAATCAATATTTCTATAGATGAACGTTTACAGTATATGTAGGCTGTCGGGAAAAGGGCAAAATTCTGTGATTTTGCTTTGTAAATTATTTGGTTTGTTTCTACATGGTTTGACATAATAATGATGGCACTAATTTACATAGCTGCAGCCATGTAAATGGTGATTGATTTGAGATGATTAATTAGAGAAGAGTAAGCATTACTCTTGATAATAATAGGCGTTCATAATGACTCTTGTCTTAGAAAGTTATAACAGACTAATAAGTCAGTAGTCTGACAATGATTCTATAACTTTTAATCAAATACGATTAAAAATTACAGAATCATTTTATATTATTGTTAGATTGTATGTGTCACTCAAGAACCTAACGTAGGTTTTCTCATACTGAAAACTTTACTATGGGTTAATAAACATTTTGGCTATGGCAAAAGAAGTGATGGCCCATGGCTAAAGACTTGTTCATCTCTTACTCGTCTTCACCATCTTCTGCCAAGCCTTTTTCCAACTATGTTGGGGTCGCTTCCAGTCCAACCGGATGCAGCTGAGTACCAGTATTTTACATGGAGCGACTGTCTATCTGTCCGCCACAACCCATTTACTGGGTAACACGATACCCAGTAGTCTTACCATATTAAACAGCATATTAAAGAAAAATAAGAACCGCAAGGGGTTATGGATCTCTCCAGACATAAATGAAATAGATTGTGTTACAAGTTACTCTCCAAACACATTTACAGATACATCATCTGTATTAAACCTAAAATTCTATACCAACCATCGCATGGTAAGAGCATCACTCAGAATTACACCACCTAAAATGTCTGGAAAACATATTTCCCATCCAGATCACTGTACCAACGAGGGATATGCTGGCACATTGCCAAAGGAGTATGATTCAAAACAAGACGCTTAAGCTGGATGAGAGTTGCCGAAAATCGAGTTGAATGACGTGCAATAGGAGAGGCCTATTTCCAGCAGTGGACTGCGGCTGATGATGGTCCAAATTGGAGAAGATTTGGGAGAGATAGGAAACAGTGGAAGCGGTTAGAAAAGGCCTTTGCCAAGAGGCACACTGAACTAAGAGACATTCTGTAACCTACTGAAAATATCAAAACGCAAAAATGTTCAGAATTATGAAAATATCAACGCAAAAATGTTCAGAATATTAATATTTATTGATATTTTCAGTAGGTTTAAACTATTATATTGTTAATAAAACCAACGCGATTTTTGAAGTCTTTATTCCACATAAAATGCACACATTAATAATACATGTAGAAATTGTGGATTATACTAGTAATACCAACATTGAGTAAAATTTCTAAGAAAAATACCTTTATAGAAGAGTAAAAATGAATTTGATTCTTTTAAATATACTTAAATAACAATGATATGATAAATTAAACCAAACCTAAATTAAACACTTGAAAATACAATTCAAAATAGCTTACAAGAGATTCATAGGTTCAATATAAATTGTGAAAAAGATTTAAATAATAAAAAGCTATTGTTGTGCGCCATTGCTTGCTAATGGTGGACTAGTACGTTCTCATTGTTACATATATATGGGTCGCCGCAAGGTATGTTTACGATCCGCCACTTATTCACTACAAACATCAATCCAAATGAATACAATCATCTTACTGACTACGACTGACTCTTAATATACGGTCAGAAAACATCAACACGATACAACATCCAGTAACATCAAAGGAATTCATGCCATGATCAAACGCCGTTTGAATTCATGTAGAATGTATGACATTTAAATAAAACCTGCTTGAAAGCATTTTCAATTGTTTCTAACAAGTGAACCCTGAAATATTTGATAGATTTTTACCATAAAAGTTATGCGCCGACTACTAAAGACTGTGAAATCCTCAATAAAAGGTTTCATCTAAATTCCAACATGGCCATAGTAACTGTAACAATTTTAATTTTAAAGTGTTCAAAAACGGTGTGCGTCATTGGCTATCTATCAACAAATACTTGATTTTGAAAAATAACATTAGTTTTTTGTGAATTTAAGACAAAGGGGGATGGGGTTTACGTAAGTTTACAACATCACAACATCGAGAGAGTAACTTAATATTTGTATTGGTTGTAAGAGGTCCTGGCGCGCTTCTCCTCCGGGCCCTTGAAGGCCCTGTCATCTGGGGAGCCCATGCGTACATCCGGGGGGCACATGTGGAACTCCGGATGGCCCATCTGGACGTCCGGGGAGCCCATGTGGATGCCCTCATCGATCTTCGTTGCATTGTCGCAGTTGCGCCCGGTGCAGCAGATGGTCACCAGCTGCCCACCCCTGCCGCATGGGCAGAACATGTAGTCATGGTCAGAAGGAGGACCTGAGGCCTCTCTCTTTCCCGACTGCGGGTTACGCCCCTGGGCAGGGTTCATCAGTGTGAATGGTGTGGCTGAAACATAGATATAATCTATACAAACATGTGTAATCTACTGATCAATTATGGACATTTATGCTTTGTTTGAATACGGATGCATTATTACCTGGTTCCTGAAAATAATGTTCGGGCATGTGTTCTATTTTGGCGCGCTTGCAGTTAGGCTGCTCGCAGCATACGCTGGCATTCGTCAGCATCTGCCGGCCTCGCTGGCCCGCTTGTCCCGCGTCACTAGCATGACCGGGATGGGACGCATGACCATGACCTGAATGACCCGCATGGCTTGGACGGCCTTGCTGACCCAGGTGCCCTGATGGACCCGGGCGGGTCGCATGACCTGGGTGTCCTTGGTGGCCTTGGTGGCCTTGTTGTGCCCCAGGGTGCACAGGGTGACCAGGGTGCCCAGGGTGGCCCGGATATTTCAGCTGTGGCGGCTCCTTGAAGACCTCATTGGTGGCTTTTTGAGCCGGATCTCCTGGTTTCATCAGGAGGTCGTTGCGCCACTGCTGATTCTTACCGATGCTCGAAACGTTGAAAGAACTCATTTCTGAAATTGAAACAAGCTGAATGTTAACAACATACTTGCCCTAGATTTATCTTTGCAAATTTATGAAACAGTTACTTGTGAGATGAGAGACAGCCTGACTGCTAGACAGATGACCATCAAAACCTTAAGCTAGAAGTGGATTGAGATCATTTAAAATACATAATATGTTTGCACAATGTGTGAGTTTGAACACGGATGTCGCTATTGGCGCCGCATTTAGCATAATGCTGAACACTTAAGATCTAGCACTTGCATCCAGCCTTCATCTTCTCGAATTTATAGTTAAACGGTATCGTACTTCGCAGTAGAATAATAATCAATAGCAGAACGCGTAGCCTTCGCAGATAAAAATATACTATACTAATAACATGAAAATGGCGAAAAATTGGTTTATGAATTGAGCAAAAGCGAAATTAAGATCAATCACAAAATTAACGAGCACATTTCGCGAGAATGAGAACCGATCGATAATCGCTGATGGCGCTAGCGATATTCAAGGAATCTTTAGATCGAGTGGCCCATCTTTAATATTTTAAGACTTACCTTTCGCTTGGATGACACGCACTTGTTTTAAAAGCAATCAATCTCAATTTACTTAAACTTTTATGACCTAATGAAAATCGCGACACAGAGCGAGCTCCGACCGTGTCCGCGCCCTGATAGAATGAAATTATTGATTCATGCAAGGTCCGATTGCGCAAGTGCAAGTCCACGATGGAGAGTTTGTTGCTATGCAGATTTCCTCGCAGACAATTAATAAGCAAGTCGCAAATACTTATTATATTGAAAGGCTACTTCCTTGTTATAACTTAGTATTTAATTTCATGAGTAAGGCCATCAGACCACGTGTCTAAAGAAAAACTATATTAGGTGTACGCATTAGCAATACTTAAATATTATTTACTTTAATGAAGAGATCACTAAGTATTTCAGGTAATTAATAAAACTTTATCTTTACCTTATAGTAAAATGCCTCGAAAAATCGTTAAAAACTTTTAACTATACCAATCGCACAAATGTGTGTTCCTTGTAAATCCACCCTTACCGTAACTTTTTAATAGAGCCATAGGCAATAAATGATTCGCTCAGAAACGCAATGTGCTGCGGTTATTTCGCGAATTGACCAAAAAAGTATACAAAATTATTCATTAACATCAGGTTTAACTCAGTTTTTACATTATAATTAAATATGCAGATTTTTTCCTGAATTAGAAAATCATTTTCAACGCTTGTAGTTAAAATTACAAAAAAAATATTCTCGAAGTCTTACTAATATTTTGCAGGGCTTAGAAGCAGATTCAACTGTCCAAAATCCGATTAGTTAGAAGTCTTAGAAGGAGTTTGTGGTAACAGCATTTAAGATCACACGTGTGTACGAAAAAGCATTATAATTTAGAACCGTATACCAAAAACTCACCTATGGGATTCAGCTCAAACTTTTTCTTTAGTTCATCATATTATAACTTTGGTCTATGATACTTCGCGTTCACAAAATCTTTTGGCTTACGGCCACGAAACATATTCCTACCAGCAAGCACCATTGTGTGTTCTTATTTGAAGTGTATGAACTCCTATATCCACGTACCCACGTAGTTTCCGCTAAAAGTGGGGTATTACAGCCTGCACCTTAAGGTTGGCAACGTATTCGCAAATATTGGATGTGTCAGATGTCTGTAAACGCCTTTTCTAAATAAAAGAGAGGACCGTCTGCCTCATACAAGTAGGTATTTGCCTAAAGAATCGTCGCCTAAGTAGGACATCGCAAAGGCCATATATCATTTCAACTAATTTAAGGGACACCCAATGCCTGACCATCGCTAGAATAATCAACTAAATACTATTAAATAACGTCTCAATGTTATAATTTATGCAATGACTACTTAGTTTTTACCCAACTGCCCTAATAGGCGAGTATTATGTTATATAAAATTTATTTATGTTGTTCTTTGAAGTTTAAGAACGAAAGTTCTGTTTAATAAACCTGGCAACCCTATGGGAATACGCCCTTACAATACACGTGTTAACCGGGTAGTGGTCATATAAGGCCACAGATTATATGTATACATAGGTGTAACTACGTATACGTAGTAAGGGTGAGAGCGCGAAGTTTTAAATGATTACGGGTTTCCATTGTGACTGACTGATAATAGTTAGAACCTATTTTCCATGGATAATGAATAAAAATCAGCTCAACAAGTTTATTTCAGTGCAGAATACAGGCATCATAGTAAATATTATGAAAGAAAGATCTTATAAAAAATATTCTCTACCTTATTTGTGGGGTTATTCTGGCAAAACCTTATGAAGTAGATAACAAGCTGATGTAAAGTATTATAATGATCATAATTGTTGGCCTTAGTTGTTATTTAAATGGATTTCAGAGAGGTCAAGCTTTTAAAGCCTCGAAGCTTGGATGCCTAATTTTCTTATGAACCGGACCAAGAATGTTGCTGAATTCTGTCTTATAGGTAAGCATTGTATCTAAATAAAAAAGCAAATGTCTTGGTATATCTAATGTTTCTACTTTTAGCTTATAGAAGGTAAAATGAAAGTCAAAACATTTGGGCTATTTTATTGGTGTTGTACCTTTTCCTCATAAAGTTAACTGTTTTCAACTCACAGTTTTCTCATTTACAAAACTGAAGAGTACCTAAGCAGTGTTAATCTCTTTGAATTATAAACAACTAACTGTTCCTCGCGACTCCCTTTGTGCGTATTTCGTATTTCATTTTTTTTAATACAAATATCCAGGATGAAAAATAGCCCATGTCCTTCTATAGGTCCCAGGCTACCTAACAATAAAATTTCATAACTACTTAAGTTACTTAGGTTTAGGTGTGACAGACAGACAAAGTTTCTAATTTTAGTATAGTATTGATTTAAATTTGGTAAAGTTACTGAATCCAGTTTTCATCACACCTATCTGACTTATCTCAACTTACCTTCTTCAAAGGTTGATAGATTTCCTGAAACCTAAGGTCTTCATTCAACTAAAAAAGGCTAAAGTAAAGCTTTAGTATATATTTTACTACATAAGAGTTATTTAATCCACTTTTCGTCTAAGATTACAGATACACCTCCTTACTTACCTTTTTCTCATACTGGCTGAATTTTCCACATATTGTCTCCATTTAACTGAAAAGTATAAGACAGAGGGCCATTTTGAAATAGATATGGTTGTCTTTAAAAGATCGCTCTTAGCGATAAGACCGCCCATAATGTCATCCTTTGTAAAATTTCTATATTAATGTCTGTAATTTATATCGTCCAAACATGTTATATTGTAATTTAGTTTTGCACTCAGTTAAATCTTGGTTCAAAGGCAAATTACATAAACGTTAAACAGTACAGTATAGTAAACTGATCTGTCAATATTGTAATTATAATTGAGTAATTTATTAATTATAAATTTAATAAGTTCCCATCTGCATTTGAACCTTTTTATTGTATCTTAGTTGTAGGTACAATTCCGGATAAGTACCAAGATACTTTTTCAATTCATATATACTTTGGGAGTTTATCGATGAAGGCACATATCGTAAGTAAATCTGAACCTATGGTCAAGTTAAGTTTGAAATCGCCAACCTATCGTGAGCTAGTGTGGTGATCAATGCTTGTGCCTTCTCTACCAGTGTCAGGCACTAGTTGTCTGGATTTTTTCTGAACTGGGTCTTTTTGGCACACACTTTCCTGCAAATTACTTACAACGCACTTTTCACTTTATATTTATTCTGATGTGCATTATATTGTGTGCCTTTTGGTCTGTGCTAAATAAATCTATTTTCTTTCTGTGTTTGAGAAGAGACCTTTGCCCGGCAGTGGAATGTTAATAGGCTGGTATTATTATTGGTTCTAAAAAGTACTATTAGGGTAAACATAAAGGCTAAATAAAAAAAATACATCCATTACTTAACATTTATCACATCAAAGGACATCAAATACCAGTGTTAAGTTAAGATACGACCTACCATCTATAGATATAAACATCAACGATTAAAAAGGTACAATAACGTTTCAAAAACACACAAAAATATTTAAATAGTGATTAGCCATTTTTGTAAAAGAACTTTTTCCGAAAATTAACTTCAGGGTAGATCTGAAACAATGTAAAACTATTTGGTGATTATTTTGCAAATCTTAACGTTTCTTAATTACCATATCGTTTTGCTCATTTAAAATTAAACTTATTTACCTATTAGTTTCAAGTTGGAACGTACATTTTTGTAAAACTAGTACTGACTAGAATATTTCCCAATTAGAATCGCATACTGATGGAATGATTCTACCGTGACGATACTGTCCATCAGACATGAGGGGTTTTGACAGATAGCTATCATCTAATGGGCTCCTTGATATTATTGGGGCTAATTAACGTAATTTTTCTTAAAAATTGGGATAGACTCCACCCATTATTATCATAAACTGGCGTCTTAAAGTGATCTACAGATATTTTAAGTATAATTTCTGAGGTGACGATGTTATCGTGGACGTCCATCATCACACGATCATTACACTAGACGATAAGTTTCCCTCAATGCCTGTGGCAAAACTGAACTATCGTCTAATGGGCTTCTTGGTGTTATTGAGGGATAATTTATTTGATTTTTCTTAAAAAATTGCGAAGATTAACCCATTATTTGAATAATATTGCGTCTTAAAGCATTTGTATTACAATAATAACTAAAATTAACCATTGTGCATCGACAGATATTTTGGCTAATCAAGGGAATGCCCTTGATTACCCAACACACATAGCTTGAAAACAGCTTCAAAATGACACCGGGACGTAATCAAGTATAGGTGTCATTTTCAAGCTGTGAACATTGATTTAAAATATGTACTCGTAATTCTATTAAGATACAATTTTCAGTGTGCCTAATATTTTCAGTGTGGCATAAGCAATAAATAGTGTAATTGAGGAGTTCCATGGCCTATCTATGTGACAAAATATAAAAGTGGGACCAAAAACACGGTATACCCTTCTAAATATAATCATGTTAATCTATTTAGGCGGAGATACGTGCTACATTAGACAATACATAAAAAAAAACCCGGGGAAAATTCCTCCTTGGTAAAAATTCGACTTTTCAGTCTTAGTAATTAGCCATTGATTAATCAGGTAAAATACGACGTGATGTGTAGAATATTACCCGTAGGCTTATAAATGCGAGGTCCTAACAATCATGTTTTTGGCACGTACCTAACTAGCATTTATATACATAATATTTAACTAGTTTCTTTTAGCCTTTTTTTCATTTTCCTCTGGTTTATCTTGGTTGTTAGCAGGTGTTGCTATGCTGATAGCTCGTTCAGTCTTGCTGGCCATCACAAGGCCATGGTAGATCCAGTAGGTGTGCCGCATGTCCATCAGAAATGGGTCTATGCATTGGACAGGTTCCATGTAGTTGCAGTATTTGATGCAGTCCTGACAGACACAACACAGTGAGGAAGTGACGATGTGATTGCGGTAACTGAAGCCTCTTTCCTTGAGCGTGTCTTTATTTTTCTTGTGCTTCGTGGTACATTCGTTCGTCCGTATCTTCCCACCAGCTTCTTTATTCTTGCTCATCTCTGTAATTAGATACAAAAATCATGTTAAAAAGATATGTCAAACTGTTTAATTGCTAGTTGTTGCCTGCAGTTTCCCTAACAGTCTAGTATCTGAACAACATGGCACATAGGTACTAATTTTTCATTAATTAAGTTGGTGTCTCCCCTTTTTCAGTTTTGAAATAAATTATTACTGTGTACTTATGCTAATTTGAATTTTATAAGTACCTACTACTGAAAGACAACATTGACATTCAAAAGTAATGGTTTTTAACTTATCTGATAATAAGAAAAACTAAGGTTACTAAGAATTTCCTTCTAAAAAAATCATCCTTAGGCCAGTCATATCAAATATTAAAATCGCAAACTAACGGCTAGTTCTGATTGTTTATTATGTTGTTAGGACCAGTACCAGTAGCGTATATCCAAGTTTGCAGCTTCTAAAGACCTGTGCTAACTTTGCAGGACTTGTAAAACCGCGAAATTTTCGCACGTTTTTTGATATTCTCAATATAAGTCCTAAACTATACGTTTAAAAAAAAACAAAATCTATACGTTTTTAAAGTAGACTAAAATTGAGATCAGAACCACCTACGTAGGTATTTATTATATATATTTATTAAGCATACTAACTTCTCCCCGCGACTTCGTCCGCGTGAAATTCTTGTTCCCCCGCCCGCACTATCACTTCGTTTTCGGTTAGTACTCTTTTTGACTGTATTAATTTTGACCTAGCGTGATGTTGAACCGACCTGAACGTTACCATACCTATTTTGTTGCGGAGTTATTTTTAAATTATGATATCTCCTAAAATGTTTATTGAAATTAAGTGATGTCAAGGGCAATTTTGTTCACACTTAAATACTTGTGATGAATAACGTATTTATTTGGATAAGGATTATTATTTGGATAAGGATATCATGTTGATAAAACACCTTCGCAAATAATTTCTAACATATTTGATTACCATAAAAAAAGTTATAGTGAGTCAATCTTAAAAGATAGACAAATGCTATCGCAGACCTTTTTTATAACTTTTAAAGAGGAACAATTCCATCACACATAATTTTTGCGTAACTTAAACCGTTCACGCAGCGCACGAAACGGAGCCTCTCAAAAGGAATCATTTTTCCCGTTTTTGCAACATTTTCCATTAATGCTCCGCCTCTATTGGTCTCAGCGTGATGTTATATAGCCTATAACCTTCCTCATGAATTGGGCTATCAAATGCAAACATAATTATTCAAATCCGAGTGGTAGTTCCAGAGATTACCCCCTACATACAAACAAACAAATTTTACCTCTTTATAATATTAGTATAGATTTACAAGGTATTACAAGGACATTAATTTGGTTAGAATTGTTCATTTTGAACACTTCGTGGACGGTTCATAAAAATTTTCTGATTCAGCAATTCAATCAATTTTCTTTCCAATTAATCCTAATTATATAAATAAATAAAAGCAAAAAGTATCCCTTTATTTGAACATTTTGTTGCCTGCGGTTTCCCTACAGCCTAAAAGAACGTCTTTAAGAATCCAGATACAAGTATTTTATGTGTTCAGGTCCTGTGACATGACTGGTAAGTAATTTAATAAATTGGTACCTACCCTGATTTATTTATCACAAAGAAAAGAAGAAGAGAATTTTCTTTCTTTTTTTTTTCTTTTTCTTATTTTAACATTTTGTTGCTTGCGGTTACCCTACAGCCTAAAAGAACTTCTTCACGAATCCAGATACAAGTACTCTGTTCAAGTCATAGTCGCGGTCATGATCTATCTTTGTGCTAAGTTTCAAATCTGATCAGCCTTTTATGCAAAGGTTGAGAAACAAGCATCATCACAAACCTTACTTTTATAATTTTTGTATTAGTTTTCATGTTTCAAACGATTTACATATATGTTTTGTTCATGTAGTAAATATATCAAAGCAGCTAAATGCAGCCTCTCAGAACATATTTACAAGATAAGCAAAGATTAATGTAAATTCAGCAATTTATATCATGAAACAATCTCATGATGGCTTCCATGACTCTGAAAAACATGGCACAAAGGTACTAGTCATTTAATAAATTGGTACCTATATCCTATTTCATTTTAATGTATGAATGAAATTTTTGCTATGTACAGTGGCATTCAAAAGTTAGACAGTTGTGGTTGGGAGTTGTTGTGTAGGGTTGATATTTTTCCACTTCAGCTGTGGCACACCGCATTATGATTTAAAATTCTAGTTCCAAATGTTAAACTTTACACTATAACATTTTATTGACTAATTCAACTACTTATGACTTATCATAAAAAATAATCAAGTAATCCCTTAGGATTACCTGATATTTTTATTTTGTTTTAAATACTAATGTTGCATTACAGCTGAAGTGGAAAGTGTCAACTCCCTTTTGGAGGCCACTGTACCTATGATGATTTGATTTTTATAAATACTATTGAATGACAATGTAATGATTTGTAATTTCGAGAATTATTTTTCTACTAAACAAACCATTCTGTTCTTTAATCACTTCATTTAATTTAAAATTGCATTTATCATAAAGTATTAAAGATTATCTTCTTGCCAATTAGGATATTTATAAAAATACTTACTATAAAATATTAATATTATAATATTCGACGTTATTCTAAGCATTAAAGTATTATATATACATTACTCTACATGAAAGCACCCCACACAATATACCTGATGGTCTAAGTGAGTCAATTCGTTTCTATCATTTATATTTTTTACAGCTATTTTGAAAAATAATATTCCTAATTTTGAACGCCTACTGTTTCGTTCAGGTCATTTGTCATTAGGAACCGGTCGGAAAAAAATACACTTATTTCATTTTCTTGTTTCCCCAGTAATTTTATTTTTTGTTTTGAATAGCACATCAAAACCAACAATTAACAACCCTTCAAAATTAGACTCTTTAGATGGATAAGAAATTAAAACTTGAATTGACTTGACTCAAGTAATTACAAAAGTATTTAAACAAATGCTTTTTAATTACTTAAATAGGCATTACTAATTCTAAACTTTTGTGACATAATTATGTCATAAGTGTTAATGATAACAGTTATATTCTATAAAAGGTATTGAATAAACAACAATAATATGTGTTATATCTAATTCGAATCTATTCTTTCTATGATATAGGAATCCCATGTATAAGGACACCCTGGCCTTTACAGGAACCTGCAACATATTATGTAAACAAAGCCGTCACAGTATTTTGCATAACGTTGACAGATGGATAGATTATATACAATAATATGAGGGTAAAGTGTCAAACAAACCAAAGTGTTTTAATCATAAGCTGAAGCCTTTGAGACCTAGCTGCATTCTGGCTGAATGTAGATAGTATTGTCAAACACTAACGCAAATGTATTCATGGATGTCATCGGTGGGATAAGTCACGATAAAAAGCTGTAGGTACTTACGTGAAGTCGGCGTTGGCTTGAGCTTAATACACGTTCAACAGGTTGCTTCTTGATACACTACTTCTACAATTTTTCTCATAACCTTAGCGCGACTCCGCCCGAATCAAGACGTCTGGAAATAATGTATTGATTGATGGCGATGCACTAACTATTTGTGCGCAAGTGCAAATTATTTCCTGGTCCCACAGTCTAAGTCGGGTTGAAATATTGTAAGCTTCAACGTGCTTACCTGTGGAGCAGTAATGATTTACTAATGTAGGTACAGATACTAGACACCCCGCCTGGAAAGGCTATCAAAACTGCTAACCTCCTACACAAATGTCTATAAATATAATCCTATTATCGAATAATAACCTTAACAGTAGTATGTGTGGGCTATGTACTTTATAAGCTCTTGGCAAGATGGAAAAGGCATGATATTGATTTAATAAAAAGACATCGCCTCATTGCTCTAGAATCGGTTAACTAATTGGGAGTACTAAATCTGTGTTTGAATACTATATAAACCTAAATTTCCCGTCTTTCCTAGTCATTAAAGACTGGAGACTGAACCCGAGTTAGTTTTGCAAGTACCTATGAAGCTTACAGGATTATCTAGGCAACTGATAACCTTCTGTCCTTCACCCCATTCTACTTAGTTCCTATTTAACATCGAAAATAGCGTAAACTACCTCCAATGTTGAAATTAAACTAGTAGAATGTAGATAGGTACTAGTTAGACCTACACTCAAAATGGGACAACCGTACCCTCATGTGAGGGGTCTGTTGGCACACCTTCAGTAGGTACCAAAGTGGAGCAGGGAATAAGGTAAAACGAAAAACAAGTTTGATATTTTATAAAATTTAATCCCATGCGACATCTACTATGTAAAAAAATTTAAGGAAAAAAAACTTTTTAAAAACAATCTTTATTACTTGTTAATAAAAAGAAAAAAAAATAAACCTCATAAGAAATAAATAAAAGCGTGTTACATTGTGATTGCAAAAGAAAAATAATGAAGGTGTAATATGCTAATTTTTATTTATTTATTTAACATAAAACGGGTAAGGCCAATTACATTAATTAAAGACAAAGACACAAACACATTTTAAAGTTAGTTTAGACATTTTAATTTAGTACAGTAAACAAAAGTATACAATTACTCGCCAGTCATACGCTCATCTCACAATACCCCAGACATACTGACAAGATCTTAACACGTATACATGCAAAATTTCAGCTCAATCAGTAACCGGAAAGTAGATCGAATTTAACTTGCAAGATTTGATTACAGACAAACATCGAGACAGGTGAAACTAAATAAAAGCTTGTAAAAAAGAGTGCACAATCATTTCAAAAGACATCCATGTAATAAAAGCAATTAAAATTAAACCTTAATCAAATCCAAAACTGAATAAAATGTAAAAAATATACGCTCTCAATTGTTTCACATCCGACATTCAATGGGCGCAGCTTTTACTCAACATACCTATCTTATTTGTAAAAATTAAAAACATTTTTTTTTAAACAAACCAGTAACATTACTTGGAAATACTTCGATTTGATATGCAACAAGAAATATACAAGTGTGACATTGAAATGTACGAATGGCTGAAACTGATATAGTTTTTATTCTGTTGTTATTGTTGTCCATTTTTCATGGCACAACTTGAAGAGAAGAGAAGACACACACGATAAAGATAGAAAGACAGAACACGACAAATACATGAACCAAGGAACGATGTCGAAGGGCACCAACGAAGCTTAGCCCTCGTCCATTTTAACCCCATGAACATCATCGGCCTTGTCTGCTTTCTTGAAGTTGGCCATATCTGTGTCCTTCCAAGCGGCTGTGACGTACATGGGGCCGTCGGCATTCTCACCGGAAGACAACCTGGCGACCAGCACGCGGTTGCCCTCCTCGGCCTTCAATTCTTTCGTAATGATTTGCATATCTCCCCCCGCCACGACTTCCACCTTACTCCTGATCTTCACTCGAGCAGTGCCGGTCCTGGAATTAGATACAAATTCATTGTTAAAATTACAGAAATTAGAATAGTATAGTTTTTCTCAGGAATGGATGGAAGAGAAGGCTGTTTAAAGTTTCACATAGCATGCCACTTTTAGTTAATTTTATTAAAGAACCAAGCCCCTGTATCATTGTCCTTCTGAAACGAGGGCAGGACTGGCCACTTCTTTGTATGATTTTAAAACACGGTACGACATAAATATTTCGAAAAGAATACGTTCTTTGTAAATTTATGAATCAAGCCATAAAAAGAATATTTTCGAGCTAATTTATAGTTTTATCATTACGGGCGTCTTTGTTACGGTATATTCGACAAGGGGACTGACCCCATCTTGTCTGTCGCCAACAGTCCAGGGATTCCTGACACATCTATCTACCTATGCCATTCAACGAGTGGATTAAAGAAAAACTCGGGGAAACTGAAACTTATCTAACTTTGAATTTTGTAGGTATATCACGAGGACGCCACACTAAGACGACACAGATGCAACAATTTTCTATGTTTCTGGTTCAGAATTCTTGCTAACTATTTCCCTAGATTTCACTTACCCCTCCATAAATGCAAGACACCGTTCGACTTGGTCGCCTTCCTAATTAATTAACCGGACGCCCTCGCCCGGCTGCTACACGTGAAGCCTCCTACAGTCTACACAGATATTGATCCAGAGGCGGAGCTTCACCCTAGAGCAGCGTCAAACGGTGTTACCAACGTAGTCAGTGTGGCAAACTTTTTAAAATCTAGAATCGTAATAAATCATAGTCGAATTTGACATTTTGCTAATATGGTTTCATTATTTATGGTTTTAACAAAAAGTTTGAACTTACCCTGGCTTACAAGTCGAGGCTACAGCGGCCCTTACCGCGTTTTACCACTTTTGGCTTATTAATGAAACTAACTGGCCATTTAAATAATAAGGTACATTGAAAAAGAACGGATAACAGAATTGTCTTTTCCTCGTGATTTTACTGTGACATCAATGAATGAATTTTATCGGCATTGCTCGAGCCACGTAAAATGTATAGCATAGCAATAATAATCATTATGGCGCACTAGTATAACATAATAAAACCTTAACTGACCAAGAAAATCATCCTGAAAATGTATGCCATAAGAATAGAGCATTAAGTACTATTTCCCAACCCAAGCGCCACGAAATATCTAACTCATTCCATTTTACTAAGCCTATAAAACAGAAAAGTGGTTTTAGTAATTTAATCGCCAATTTCCATGGTAATTTTTCTAACTATCAACGGTCAGAGAGGCCGTAAAATTAAAAACAATGGCCAAATTCGTATAGAAGGTGGACCTGGCTTAATTTTCATTTGCGAAAACGAATTATAATGAGATATGTTTATTTTCATGGAGTAAACAATATCCTGTTTGAAAATAATATTTGAATAGCCATGAAACTTAAATATAGATTAAACACTTTTTAGGTTAGAATTAGCAAATCAGTTGATTTTAATAATATTTTAATAACGGTCGTCGGATGTGCATCGACGACATATAACGTTCCATTGCATGCAATTAAACAAAACGCTGATGCTTACTATGCACCTACATAACAACTTTTTATGACAAGAATCAAATACATAAAAACAGCACTAGTTAATTTGGTACTTACGTATTTATTGAAGTAAATTACTTTAAATAACTTCATAAAATGTGAATAATTATAATCTTTGATAACCAAGTCATTTTACATGCGAAGTAAACGTTCTGAACATATTATTATGCTTCTTGTAGAGATATTATTGGTGATTTTTAAGACTTTAAAAAATTATGGATACGTTATATATTTGGGTGCTCGTGAAACGAGGACGTAGACCTCGTCACCAAATCCGTATGCCAAATTTCAGCTTAATTGGATGCTAAGAAAAGCATCGTCACTTGGGGTGATGTTTAGACAGGTAGTTTTTTTTATTGATCGTAGACTATAAGTTAAAGACTCATAACCAAATCAAATATTTACAAAAAATCTGACACAGTAAGAGAAAAATAAACAAGTCTAATATCAAGTGAGAATTTCCCCCAAAATATTAAAGCCGTCTAGCTCCTAAACTACCTATATACACAATTCTAGCTCCTAAAATACCTATATACACAATTCTAGCTTCTAAACTACCTATATACACAAATCTAGCTCCTAAACTAACTATATACACAATTCTAGCTCCTAAACTACCTTTTTTTTTTTTTCTGGGTGGGAAATCATCAAATGACTCCTCCCGCTCTGGGCGGAGCAGAAGGGAGTGTCAGACTTTTACTGACTAAAACCCACCCGTGTTCCTTCAGTTGCCTGTGCCAGGGGCCACGGTATCTCTTTCGAACAACCCGCAGCCCCGGCGGCATCGGCCCTAACGGACCCCGTCAGTTCGTGCTGACAGCTCTTTGAGGCGCGCGTGGAACACAACGCGCCGTCGACCCGGGCCTGGTCCTTACCGGGCGGCGAGCTGCCCATAGCTCGCTGCCCGCAAGCCCGCGCCTACGGTGGCCGGGAGTCGGCTGTTGACTCCCGTCCAGGGCGTCTCCTGCGGCGGCTAGGAGCGCGAGGGTGCAGCGATTGCCTCTCCCTCGCACGCTCCGCCTCCTCCTTCGCGAGCATAACTCCTTCGCAGAAGGAGGTGACGGCCTCCCATTCACTCTCGCTCCGGACCATGGCCTGTATGAGGGCCGGACGCGAGAGGTCGCCGCCGCCGATCGCCGCCAAGAGGACACGGCGGGGTCCCGCCCAAGCCGGGCAGACCTCCACCGTATGCTCCACCGTGTCCTCCGGGCGATCCCCACAGTGGTGACACCCTGGCGTTTCCTCCCGCTTTATCCTGAACAGGAACCTCCCGAAACAACCGTGTCCGGTGAGGACCTCCGTCAGGCGGAAGGTGAGGGCGCCGTGGCGCCTCTCTAGCCACTCCTCAAAGAGGGGACTTATCGCCGCAATTGTGGCGTGCCCAGCACTGGGTTGCGACAATCGCACTCTCCATGCCGCTATGAGATCCCGCCGGAGCTCTGTCCGCTGTGCCGTGATTTCTCGCGGCAGCGGAGCAACGCCCCGGCGTTTTGCCTCCTCTCGCCACTCCCATATGTGGGCGAGGACTTTGGCCTCCAGATCCCATGGCGGCAATCCGGCAAGGAGGCTCGCCGCCTCAGCGGAGACCGTGCGGTATCCTCGGATGAGCCGGACAGCCATGACCCTTTGGGACGCGATCAACCGGCGGGCTGGTCGCCGCCTCAAAGATCGCGCCCATATCGGTGCCCCGTAAAGGGCCATGGCCCGCACGACCCCCGCCTCCTAAACTACCTATATACACAATTCTAGCTCCTAAACTACCTATATACACAATTCTAGCTCCTAAACTACCTATATACACAATCGCTGAAAATACATGGGAGTGTTTCGGGAAGAGGCCTTGGAGAGAGGCTTTTGAAATTTTACTTTTGGACCTCGTTTCACAGGCCACCCTGTATATGGCATATCGGGACGCCACCACCTACCCGAAGAGTATTTTAAGGGTTTTTGACCGCCAACCAATGACTTGCTTGAATGTTATTTACTTCGACCAATGACGGTGTACACGGTCGAAATCTTATATTTATAAACTGAATTACCCATAACCTTATGAACTTATCCTTGCTTACTCTTATCAACTTCCTACTAATATTATAAACGTGAAGGTTTGTATGGATGGATGGATGGATGGATAGATGTTTGTTACCCTTTCACACAAAAACTACAAAACGGAATTGGATAAAATTTGGCATACAGATGGTTTATAACCAGGATTAACATATAAGATACTTTTTATCCCGATATTCCCACGGGATCGAAACTTATGCGGGTGAAATCGCGGGGCGCTGCTAGTACTTAATAATATCATTATTAAACTTACTTTCTAGTCCAGAGGCTGAATCCATTAAATAATCTTGAAATGAAAAAAAAAACAAGACATCATAATAAATAGAATAGAATATTATTTATTGTTGCATAACATAGCATAATCAGCATATAATGTTTCCACTGCTTGAACACAGGCCTCCTCTCGGTAAGAGGGAGTGGGACGTAATCCACCAAGCTGGCCCACTGTGGGTTGGTAGAGCTCACAATGTCTTCGATTTTTTTGGTTCTAGGACATGCCGCTTTCCTCACGATGTTTTCCTTCACCGTTTTGAGAGCAGTGGTGATGAGTTTTGTTTAAATTATTTCGGCCACTTTTATTATCATCTAAAGATAAAAACCGGAGTCACTGAAACGGACACCGGTTTTCATCATCACATGGACCCCTCCTGCTAACAAATCGTAGAATTTTCTTTTATTCTTACTAAAACATAATATTATAACAACGTTATATATTAATTATTTGTTAAAACAAATGATTCAAAACCTTTTTATAGACTTATTTGAAATAAATGAGTATCTTGTGGATATTGTTTTAAAAACCATGTACATTTGTACCGACTTCACACGGTTCGATTTTAGTTGAATCTCTTTTTTGTTTGTTTCGTCAAAAAATACTTTGAATATGAAACTCAATTTAACTGAAAGTCTGTTCAAACAGTTTAAATCGGTTTCGACTTAGCAGTGATCACCTTAAATCGAACCGTGTGGACCGGGTATTACCGAGAAATCTATAGTCGAGTTTGTATCAAAGGACCACTTATTGTATATTTTTAAATATTTATTTTGGTGCAAATAATCAGTTTTATAGCATAGTATATTTTAAACATAGATAAATATCGACGAAACGAGCGATTTTTGGCTCTCTATATTAAGATATGTAGTGAAACAAATGAGTGGTTTCCATTGGGTTTCAAATGGCTAAGTGTCAGTTCATAGAAAATTGTTTATTGCTGCCAATTTATTTGCGCAGGTGGGGAAATAAGGAACTAACTGAAGTACTGAATTTTGACACTGATTCCTTATTTGTCTTTGTTTGCGACGCTGCCTTGAGCTGCAAGTTTATATTGGTCGACTATTTATTAATATTAACTTGAACTATTTTTTCATAAGTTTCGGAAATACAAAATAATAACAATCTTATCGTGCTACGAACGATGAGATTGTTATTATTTAGTTTTAAATTAAAGAAAAGGAAGCAGAAGCCTTATTACGAGTATGTCAAGTTAATTAGGTTTTGGAACAGACAAGATAAGATAATTATCTATTAATTTGTCCAAACATGAGCAAAATAAGTAGTTGATTATTTTCCTATACTGTAGTTTAATGTAGTTGATAGTTATATTTATAATTTATAATATCTCATCCCTCTATATCAACCTACATAATCTAATATCAAGTGATTAACACTTTGAATAAAGTTTTGAACTATCAGTCACCTTAACTTTCAGATAATATTTTATGGTGTAGGAATATCTTCAGTCTTAAGTTACTGCTTAGTAAGTAAGGTTTGTAAGTGCACTTTTGAAGCGAGTAGCAGTATTTGCTTCAAAAGCTTTTTTGAAGCTTACAGCATTACTTTTACGCAACCATAGATTTAAGGCCTGAATGCTACAATTATCATAAATCATTCTTATTTATGTCTTTCAAAATTGCAGGCATCCAGCATAGGCTATCTACAATGTTGAAATGCTATAAGTAGAATGTAGGTCGGTACTAGTTAGGCCCAATATTGAAAATATACCAACAGACCCAACATGTGGGTTTTTGTGAGGGATCTGTTGACACAATTTGAGGAAAATCGGCGAAAAAGGTAAAATAAAACAAGACTTGCATTTTGTTTTTTTTAATCACACACTACAACTACTACAAATATATAGCAAAAAGTACATTATCATATCAAAAGACATCCTCGTAATAAAAATAATCCTTATAAAATTCAAAACTGTAGCATACAAATAAGTTATACAATAGTCAAGACCGACAATCTTCAAAGAAATTTTTATTAAAACATGACATTGATGAAACATTAAAATGAGATAAATTCGGTTTAGTAACTTTACTTGGACAGACCTTGATTTGATATGCAACAAGCAATATTCAAGTGTGACATTAAAATGTACGAATGGCTGACACTGATATAGTTTCCATTCTGTTGTTATTGTTGTCCATTCTTCATGACACAACTTGAAGAGAAGAGAAAACACACACGATAAAGATAGAAAGACAGAACACGACAAATACATGAATCAAGGAACGATGTCGAAGGGCACCAACAAAACTTATTTGTTGTTGGTTTTGGCCTGCTGGGCATCGTCGGCTTTACCCTGGCCTTTGGCCTTGCCTGGGCCTTTACCCTTGTCCTGACCCTTAGGTTTTTCTTGGGGCTTTCCTTTCGGGACGAAATATGTCTCACGGCACTTTCCCTTGCCGTGGTACCAGCCCTTCTCCGGGGCTTTCCCCTTCTCTTGGTTCTTTCCCTTGTCCTGGGATTTACCCTGCTCCTGGTTCTTTCCCTTCTCCTGGGTTTTATCCATATCCTGTTCGGCTTCCTTGTCCTGGGCTTTAGCTGTCTCCTGGTCCCCTCCCTTGGCTTGGTCGCCGCCCTTGTCTTGGTCCCCGCCCTTGTCTTGGTCCCCTCCTTTGTCCTGGCCCCCTTCTTTATCCTGGTCCCCTACCTGGTCCAGGTCCCCTCCTTTGTCCTTGTCCCCTCCTTTGTCCTTGTCCCCTCCTTTGTCCTTGTCCCCTTCTTTGTCCTGGTTCCCTCCCTGGTCCACGTCCCCTCCTTTGTCCTGGTCCTCTTTAGCCTTCGCCGTGTCTTTTTTGCAAACGGCTACGACATACATGGGGTCATCGTCATCGTCATCACTCTGAGCCATCTTCACAACCATCATGCGAACGTCGGTGTTGTCTTTGTTCATCACCTCGGTTAATGCTTTCAACGATTCAAAATTATCTTCCGACATTGTGATCTCAACCAATCGCTTCTTACTGCCTCGCCTTGATCTCGTGCTGGAATAAGATACAAATTCTCTGTTAAAAATTACTTGAAATGACAAGTTGTGACAAAAGGTTTGTCTAGCACGCGTAACATGAGCACTTCGATCTCTACGAAGAATAGATTCTCTTCAAAATCTCATCATCATCATCATCTGCCTAGCCTTTTCCCAACTATGTTGGGGTCAGCTTCCAGTCTAACCGGATGCAGCTGAATATCGCTGGTCGATTGTCGCTGGGGTAGATTGCGACTAGATTTTGAATTTTTTTAATTACGTGAATTGGCCTTCTGTTAGTCTTTTGTTTTTTCCGTTTCTACGATGGTCACGCTACGCATGTGGGGCAGATTAGGACATCCTAAATGCGTCCTACGTTTCTTACAATGTTTTTTATTAGGCACTAACTACCTCCCGCGACTTCGTGCACGTGTTTTTTTATTTCTATAACCTTCGCCCAATGACTTGACAGTTTTATCGCAATCGGATTAACGGTATGGCAGCGCATAAAATACGGACAATCAAACATTGATTTTTATATACATTTGATACACATGTCAGTATATTTATTAGGCACTAACTACCGCCCGCGACTTCGTGCACGTGTTTTTATATTTCTATAACCTTCGCCCAATTACTTGACAGTTTTATCGCAATCGGATTAACGGTATGGCAGCGCATAAAATACGGACAATCAAACATTGATTTTTATATACATTTGATACACATGTCAGTATATTTATTAATAGATCTAAGAATTGCGTTCCGAAATAAGGATGGGAGGCGGACTTAACCACTAAACTTCTTTGTCTGTTTTTAATGATTTGTTGAATCTAAAACTATAAAAATATTATCTTAACATGGCCGTCCGTCAGTTATTATAATATAAGGATCATATTATAATATGATCCTTATAGGAAATTGAGACTACATATAAAAGTATTAAATGGACGCCGTAAGTACGGAAACGAAAATGGACGCCCATGTATACGCTAAGTAGTGTTCCGTTTTTGCCATTTACCTACAAAACTATAAAAATATTATAGTACCGGAAGAAAAAAATCTGAACCACAGTACTAGGTCAAACAAAAGGCAATTTGCAATAAATCTAAAACGAATGCTTTCATGAGCGTTCAATATAGCAGCCATTTTGGTGTATGATCCACAAAAATTACGATCACGAACTAAGAACTCATGGGTAACGTGGAATACATAGTCTTTCTATATTTCTGATTAAATAAGAATTCAAAATCTCACTTACCTCACAATCACAGCAATAGCCAGGGACAGACGTATTTATAGGTTTGATAGAGATGTAAATGTGGGCTCCCGAAGATCCGACACAACAAGTAATAACCGAGGGGCGCTCCGCGTCTGGAACAAAGTGGGCAGCTATGTATCGATCCAGGGGTCTTTCAGTGTGGCAAACCAATAAAAATGTGACAAACTCTTAAAAAAAGAAATTTTGTTGAACGTCTAACGTACCCCGAATAAAGCTGTAAATATTGAAAGTTAAGTATTATTTACAACTGTTTGAACTCACTAGGCTCTGAATTTAAAGAAACTTCCGTTGGTTGTTATGTTGCTTTTACAATTATTTACTTACGTTCTTTATTAGTTAGCAAATATGCAAGTTACACGCATGCAAGTTTCTTGCATGTGGCATACCTACAATAAACTGAAGCAACAAATGACTTACGGTGCAACTTTTATTGTTGCTTCAACGTAACTTCGGTGGTAATTAAATCGGACCGTGTAATGGATGATATAAGGCCTATCCACACATATCAGGGCCGTTTCCGGGACGTGACAAGGCCGTGGCACACACAAGGCAGACACTGAAGCTCCGTCGCCTTCCCGGACACAGACGTGTGTGAACAAGTTCATATAAAATGTATACACCGACTTGTTTTGAGCCCCTGACGGAGCACGGTCTGTCCACGTCCTAGACGCGGCCCTGATATGTGTGGATAGACCTTTATGCTAGACCGTGATGGGCGCGAGCCGCGTCTGTATCTACTTAATCTGCAGGGACCAAGACTCGGACGGGACACGGACGCTGCACGGTGTAGCATGACCTTCTTCATATAAAATGTTCGTGAACTTTCGGATCCGTGCCTCGGCCGCGCCTCGGGCCACGGCACGGCACGGCTCGCACTCTGCTTCGTATTTATGACTCGTTTAATAGCTAATAAGGGTGATTTTTTTGGAATAATTGTTCAGGCTATGCTATATCAGTTTAAAATAACCAATAAGCCATACTTTTCCCCAAAATATTTTGTCCACTTGTATTAACATTACAAGAAAAAAGTTACGGTCCATTTACCTACTACTCACCCTGTTACTAAATGGCAGGATGAGGATGAGGGTGATATTCTCACTAATACTTGATATTAGGTATAAATAGTTAAGAGAAAAGACTTAATACCAATTTTGTATTATATTTATAACACTACACCTACTAACTATAACATTAAGTATCATATTTTTTTAGTCACATTTTATGTCATTTTTGTCGATTTTGTAAAGATACTACTCGTAGCAAGGAAAAGCATTTATTGTTAGAAATAAACAATTTTATTTTATTAGTACAAAGACATTCAAAAAAGCTATGAAAGATTTACATCTCCCTACACAGGGGCTTATTAATTACCGACGATTTGAGTCCAAAAGTCCACGCTCCGCGTGGAATATTGGGAGTACTGTATTTATGCCAATTTATTTTGGGAGGTGGCAAAATAGGGAACTACGTACACAGTACTGAATTTGGAACCTCGCTCCTTGTTTGTCTCTGTTTGGAGCGCCGTTTTGAACTGCACATACGGGTCAACCTGGTTTTGAATATTGGACACGAAAATGTTTGACTTTCATTTTCAGTTTCAATTTCAATTTACTTATTTACTAAGATTATTAGGATAAAGAAATGACAGTTTTCCGGCTCATAATTAGGGATTTTAATCTAAGTGGGACATATTTCGAAAACTGACCGTAGAGATTGGCCATATTTCGTTCAACAGACTCCCGTCCTTCCGCGGTGGCACCACAATCTATGCAGGAGATGTTATCCCGATTTACTGTATCTATACTTCCGGAATAAGCTTCCAGAATGTTCCTTGTATTTAATCACGTGATTCAGGAACACCAATCACAGTGCAGAATCCAGTGACGCCCTGTTGATGTGGACGATCTTGATTGGTCGTTCTATAGATAGTAACGATACAAAATCATTACTTTCATTATATAAACATAACTAGTACCGACCCCTATTCCACGTTAACACAGACGACACGACGCGTGACATTTCCTCGTTCCGAGTTAAACTTAAAAACAAAAGCAATTTTAACGCAGAATAGTTGAAAACCCAATAAATTGGAAGGATCACCCGTTGCTTCTCTAGATTCGACGCTAGTGCTGGTAAGCACTGACGATACTGAAGAAAATTATCTTTCGGAAGACACCTTTGACGAGTTCGTCTAGTTATCTTTATTCATCTTCTGGCTGCTTGAATAATCATCTTCTCTACATCCTGCCGGCGCTTCCTGTGGCAAAAGTCGGGCCACCGAGGTCAAGGACGACGAAGGCGACGAAAGCATCAACAAGTTTCCAGTCCAGGGTCCTGGTGGTGTCTCTTCTGCAAGGCAGAGAAGAGACCGATCTTCTTCACAACCAGTGCTCTAAATCCGTGACAACGGTTCGTGTAAGTGTACCCGTGTTGCTTCTCTTTGTGTTCCTTCATTATTTTTCGAAGACGTTACTGTGGATTCTTCTCGTTTATTATTCTGTGATAATACCTTTGTCAACTGTAATAACTGAACTTTTATTACTGTACTTTATAAATCGTTAAAAGGTATACATAAATATATAAAAAAATCCTTATTTAAATATTCGTACATTTTTTTATCAAAGCTGTATTTATATTTCAAAATGGTGTTTCTTTTAGACGGCATTATTGAGTATTTTGCCGAAAATGCTCAAGATTTTGAAACTATTGTTATTGTTTTGGGAATCTGTTTGATATTCGTAGGTTTCGATTTACTTGTCGGCGCTGTATTTACGTCAAAAGCTCTTGAATTTTTGGAAGAACTTACTCTTAACTAACTTCTTACCCCAAATAACTTATTATGGCTCTAAAACTACTTAGTATGGCTCTTAAATTAAATGTGTGTATGTGGTTATTTTGTAACATTACTCTCCTAAGTTTATGTAAACGCCGCAGATGTCTCGGTGTGTAACTTTGTCTATACTATATGTTTTAGTTAAAATATAACTATATGTATAACTATATGCATTTAGTTAAAATGTATGATGTAATATATGATGTGTGTTTCAACCCGGATTAATGTAATTTTTTATCAATAATGTGTCTTGTGTCTCTGAGTTCCAAATAAATTTTTATTATTGCTATGTGAGTCATGTGTTTTTTTTTTATTTGACCATACTTTTTGACCTTACTGCCCACACCACCACACAACATGACACGGTATTGAATACTTAAGCTCTAGGCTGGTACTAAGGCTGCACCATAAGTACTAACCGACATGCCGCATTGAAATTTTATCATACAAAGAAGGCCTATTCCTGGACCTTTGGCACTTGTCAGTGTGGCAGTTATCACTCCACCCACACCATCATCTGCCTAGCCTTTTCCCAACTATGTCGGATTCAGCTCCCTGGCCCACCGGAGCTGAATACCATTATTTTACATGGAGTGACTGCCTATCTGCCCTCCACAACCCTAGTTATTGTAGCATGATACCTACACTCCAATCTATCAAATGTAAATTCTTACAGCTGACATAGAGGTCTATTTACTTGTTTATTATATATTGACATAACATAATATCATGCCTTGTCCGAAGGATGGGCGAGGTGTACTTATTGTATACCCACCTTTCTCTAGATATGTTTTCCCATGTAATAGTGGGCAAGCCTTGCCATCAACCGCGGATAAATCCAGACCCCGGGCTGCTACTGGCCAATTCCAGAAGATTATAAATAAAATTGTTGGTAATTAGGAAACAAGTCCCAGAAAACCATTATGGACTGAATGTCTAGTTTGGGGCTCCCTGGCAACATTAATTGTCTAAACTAACTATACCAATCTCCTTACTGTGCTACTTTCACTTAAGTGTAACCTTGAACAATTATAAAACCTTTAAATCGCATTTATTACCTGGACAATAAATATATTTTTCTATTTAATGCTCAAAATTATACTTGAATGTCATCATTGTACCTGTCCATTAGAAAATATCTCACATAGAAAAGTCACCAAGATTAGTAAAACTTGAAATTAATAAACTTTAATTGTTTGTGTATGGCATGCCATACACAAACAGTTAATGTCTCTGGGGTTTGTCATGACAAACCCCAGAGACATTAACTAAGGTTTATTAGTGTGCCTATAATAAGCTTCCTGTACGACATTGATTTTATATTTATTTATTTCATACTTCAAGCACATAAATAGTACAGAGGCGGACTTAATGCCACATGCATTTTCTACCAGTCAACCTTTGGGTGATGCAGAGACAAACAGCAATCATGAAAATTGAGGAATAAATATTTTAAATATAAAGATACACATAAATCTACTAAAACTATATTATCCTAATTACATATAAATATAAGCACCACTATTTAGTTGTGCTTATATTTTACATAAATACGTGAATATACTACTATTTAATAAGTAAATTAATAAGATTAATAAGAAAAACTGCTGCTAGTCATCATTATTATTTACTCAATCTCAACGTGTACCTACTTACTGAATAAATGTCAAGATGATACTAGTAGGTAACCGTTAAATAGTCTACCCATGTGGAGACGATCCTGGCTGCAGCATCAGGTCTTTACCTAAGAAATATATGGTTATTGGAACTGTTGTACCTACAAAATGTCATTTTGATTGGCTAAGGGGGAAATCGACTAAATTGTTATACCTAGTCCCTACTATGGTATAACAATTTGGTCGAAAAACTGTAAAAAAATCAAAATCTAGTCCTTGGATAACATTCATCCCTATGAAAATTCCGACGAAACGAACGAACGACGATGATGACGTGATTAAAAACATGCCTACTAAGGCATATTTTTAATCACGTCTAATTTCTCTATCTATCTTAATTTGACAGGACTAAACTAATATTTATCTTCTGTCCTTTTCTTAATGAAATAGAAACAAAAATATGCACTGAACTTAAATTTAATTTAGTTTGTGAACAAGGGAATCGGCGCCACCAGCATTTGTCCAGCCACTGTTATAATCAATCAACTAATTCCTTATAATTATTTAAAATGAGACACAAGTTATTTTGGTTATTATATCTATAGAACCACATCTTATTTGCAACAACACACTGGGCTCCTAAACACAGATTACTGACATTGCTCAAAAAGCCGCAAAAGTGAATTGGGACTGGGCTGACGACGTCTGCCGCATGTCCAATGAGCTGTGGGCTAAAATACCCAGTATGTGGAGGCCTGAGGCAGCCATAAAGCGTCGCGGTAGACCCCGTAGAAGATGGTGGGTCAAACTGGACAAAACAAACGCCTAGTGGTCCACATTAGCACTGAAAGTCATGAGGATAGGCCTTTGTCCAGCAGTGGTATTATATAGGTTAACAGAAACAATATATACATAGTTAACAAAATAAGGAAACAAGAAAATATGAATGAAAAATATTTATTACCTTAGGATTACAAAAATGACATTATTATATATTGTCATTACAAAATATCATACCTAGAAAAGATATATAATGTTTTACATCGAGATAAAATGGTTACAAAGCGTCCATAAGCTCCTAATAGTATACACTGAGTCAAACTTCCGCAAACTATTACATTATTATTACATTATATTTTTCCTGTTACATACATTTTTAGCATATAAAATTACTGAAAAATACTCGGATACAAATTACCCTCAAGTTGCCTTGGCAACTCATCATAAATTTAAACATGTTATAATTTTAAAAATAAGTACAAATGAAACACCCTGTGTAAGACCTCCCCTTTATCTAGCTTGCAGAACCTATCAGTCACAGATTGAGCCCGTAAACAGCACCCATAAGCCCAGATCATATCACTTCACCTAGTAAAATTTATTTGCATAGATTAGATACATAAAATAAGATATAACAGTAAAAAAAATAAAAGAAGAAAAAAACAAGCTTTTATTACTTGTTAATAAACTATAAACAATAAACAAGAACTAGAAAGCTAAAATTATTTTAACCTTAAAACAAAAATACCATTATATAGGTACCTACTGAATAAAAGCGTGTAACATTTTGATGGAACATTAAAGAATATTTAGCATATTTATTATTATTATAATAAATTATTATTTTTTCACACCTTCATTATTTTTCTTTTGCAATTACAATGTTACACACTTTTATTTAGTAGGTACCTATATAATGGTATTTTTCTTATCAGGTTAAAATTATTTTTACATTTTAGTTCTTTTTATTAACAAGTACTTAGTAAAAGCTTGTTTTTAAAAAGTGTTTTTTTTTACTTCTAATTTTGTTTTTAACTTATTAATATTTTTGATGCGAGATTGAGTATGGCGTAGTTCGTAGCGCGTAGCAGTGTTTTTCCGTTAATGAACGAATAAACTTATTTTCGCATATTCACGTCCACCAAACCATTCGTCTTGAGGGGTGGACCATTTTTGATGGATGGTGACCCATCAAAAACGGTCCACCCATAAAGACGAATCAAAGAAGCCCAAACTCGATGGGGTTATGTCGTTTAATTTCTGAGTTCCTATGGCCATCTTCCAGATCCTTCATCAGACCCTGGTTACCATCTAGCACCAAAGTACTCGTCAAGACGACTCTTACGAGCCCAAACTCGATGGGGTTATGTCGTTTAATTACTGAGTTCCTATGGCAATCTTCCAGATCCCTCATCAGACCCTGGTTACCATTTAGCACCAAAGTACTCGTCAAAACAAATCATACGAACCCAAACTCGTTGGGGTTGTGTCGTTTAATTACTGATAGTTCCCATGGACATCTTCCAGCTCCATCATCAAACCCTGGTTTCCATGCAGCACCAAAGTACTAGTCAAAACGAATCATACAGGCCCAAACTCGATGGGGTTGTGTCGTTTAACTACCGAGTTCCTATGGCCACCTTCCGGTTCCATCATCAAATCAGCTCCATGTAATAATAATTTTGCATTGTCGTCCGATTTACATATGCATGCAAAATTTCAGCTCAATCGGTAACCGGGAAGTGCATCAAATTTAACTTGCAAGATTTGATTACAGACAAAACTCGGAACAGGTGCAAGCTAAATAAAAGCTTGTAATAATGAGCGATCCTTATACAATCTACATTATACTCGTATTAGGTATGCAAACATTATTATTGAATGACTGACTTAATATACGATGAGTTACGTCATTATTACAAAATTGAATTATTGTAAAATGTTTGTCATGAAACATTCATAGTAAAAAAAACATTTGTTTAAATATCTACTTACTTAATAAAATCGTATTGAAATCAGATAAATCGAAACAATATCGTAATTATGTACCTATGTCAAAATTAAGTTACATGAAGGGCTGATTATTCCAACGGCAGATAATTTTATCCGAGAAATAATTTCGAATTTTTGACAGTTTTTCCATACAAAATGTGTCAGACGTCAATTATATTCCACGAATAAAAATAATCTGTCGATTGAAAAATAAGCCCTAAATCATTCAGTCATTTCAAAAGTCATTCAGAGAACAATAGCATAATGCTGTCTAACATCTTAAACTAGACTAATCATAACAAATAATCATTATCATTGTCGTCAAACACCTTTACTTTAGTAGTCGGCAGTCCCTGAATTAAACTATAGTCACAGTGAGTGATGTGTGGGTAACGTGAAAGAAAAACAAGGTGCTTCCATGTTACTTTCAAGTCTTGTTCATCTCTCGTACAAAATAATAGCTGCCCATTAAAAAAATAACTTACTATTTCAGTGTTAAGCATCTAGATATTTCATACATTCCAAGGCCTTTTTAATCTTACCAATTAAAATTAATTACTAAGGACTGATATTTCAATAGTCAGATAACTTTTATCTGAGAATTAAATATTGTGGTTCGGCAGGTTTTGTTCAGAAAATAATATGTCAAACTGGCAGATTTATTCTTTAGATAAAAAAGTTATCTGACTATTGAAGAATTAGCCATTAAAATGAGCCACTTTAAAATTAAAACAACATGACTAAATCAAACTTAAAATATTAATTTTGTTGTAGCAAAAATATATTGTGTAACAGAACGACTGAAACAACGACCAGGATACAGTTCTGAAGAGTGCTTATGTTTATTGCTTACGTCGTTTTTGCTCCGGTTCCTCATCACTTGTATCGGGAGAAGACATTGTGGAAGTAGAAGCACTGTGAGTACGCGTCGTAGCCGTCTTGCTAGCAGCCACAAGGTCGTGGTAGATCCAGTGAGTGTACCTCATGTCCATTAAGTAGGGGTCAATACATTTGATACGCTTCCCGTATCCGTAGTACTTGATACAGTCGTTACAGCAACAGTACAGCGAGGTGGTGATGATGTCACTGCGGTAGCTGAAGCTAGGGTCCTTCAGCGCATCCTTACTATACTTCATAGCGTATTCTTCGGTGCGAGTCTTTCTGGAGACATTGACCTGATGTTGATGATCAACAGCAGACATTTCTGGAAATAGAAACATGATAATTATTAATTAAAGTTTAAAGAAGTTTTTTTTGTCATCAGTACATGTAACTTAGTTCACTTAAATGTGATCAAATGATAAAAGTGATGTTGTTAAGTTAAATTAAAGCTCAGAACTGCTGTTTATAACAGCTATATTATTATTCATAATCTGGTGGATCATTAGACTACCTAGCATTAAGTCATGAGATTAGAATGTTAATCAACTAATTAAAACAAAAGTAAAACTGACGAAAAGAAACGACTGAAAACAAATAATTAACAAAAAACACACGTAGAAATCAAAATACAGATGTTTATACAAGAATTAATAATAATGATCCTGGCTACCGAAAACAAAATATCGGTTGCTAAATACAAATATTCTAACGTAACAACATAATTCATACATAATTATGAAATCATTTATCAACAACGAAAGAATTAGCGTTCTAACATAGTAACATACTCGTAACATATCACAAGTAAAACCATTCAAAACATCAATGAAACTACGATAATAACATCATACTGCAACCACCATACTAAATATGGTAATAAATAATGGCGAATCATTCAGAATCCTGGAAAATACCAGAAGTCTAAGACGGCATATCAAAAGAGTAAATAAATATAATCTGTACTTACAAAGAGCGGTGACTGTTATGTGGATTCAACAGGTAGGGTATTAAAACTAATCACTTCACAGAAGCGAGAGTATTTCCCAGACAATCACTTTGCGAGTAGGCCGCAGCAACTCCCGAACCACGGTCCGAAATTCTTTATCGATTGATGCAAATAGTTTGTGCGCAAGTGCAATTCAGCTCTTTGTTTACCTAGACCAGGACACACCCACCTGCGAGCACTGCCTACATCCTAGATAAACATAATACCTACATACTAAAAATCTTAGCTTGCTATGTCTGAATGCGGGATAGTGTTTAAAAATTCACTTCGACAGTATGCGACTTCGGCATTCAAGCCGCTGCTAAAGCTGGTACTGTACAACAGACAATAAACAGTTTAAAAAAAGTTGTCATTTGTGTTGCATTATGATCTAAGGTCGTATAAAACCCTGAACATTTATTTCAATCCTTAACTCAGCAGCTCCATAGTTTTCTAAATTATATGTTGACAAAAAAGCAGTCTTCCTTGGCTGTCTTGAGCAATTAATGCCCGATTTATTGGCAACAGTTAGGTGTAGGCTACCATTCTTTACTGGGCATCGTCTGAGGTGACCAAAGTGAAGTCACCCTAAGCCTGCTGAAGACTACCTTTATACTGATTTCTTCACGATTTTTAAGTCAAGCGGCTATGCTAAAAATCGTGAAAAAATCTTGTCTGCTAATAACAGCTTCTATTACCCAATCCGTCTGCCAAATATGGCTATAGCCTCTTTTAGGATACCGTACCAAAATGGAAAAAAGAACCATTATGGTGCGACTAAGTCTGTCCGTCTATCACAGCTGCTTAGTTCAGGAACTGCTAATGCTATCGACTTGAAATTTCCATCTACATTATCAAATTTTGAATTTAAAAAAAATATTGTTAGTTTAATTACAACAGGAGTCGAAATGGGGTTTGTTTTTTATCCCGCATAGTTTTTTACTTATGATAAAAAATCATTGTCTCCCCATTATCGCTTTTTCCCAACTATGTTGGAATCAGTTTCTAGCCTACCTGGATGCAGCTGATTATCAGTATTTTACATCGAGAGACTGCCTATCTGACCTCCACAACCCAGTTATTGGGTAATACGATACCCCTTGGTAACCCTGGTTGTCAAACTGTTGGGCTTCTGAAAACCCGTCACGACTATCAAAGATCCACGAATGACAACGACCAACGGCTTAACGTGCTTCCGAGGTACAGAGGTGTCTTGGTATGTAAAGATGGTCACCTATCCACGGGCCAACCACGGTAAGTGTAGCTTAACCTGATCGATCGACCCGCGCGTATCCGCAAAAATAACATTACCCCATTCCCCCGCCACGAAAGCATGCAAAGCGAAAAATATGAAAAAAATCTAGTTAATGGGGTAATGTTATTTTTGGGGGGGTTTAGGTATGTAAATATTACAGGAAAAATAAAATTATGTCTCTAACTACGACAGAACTTGAGTAATTAGCAAAAACCCTCTACAAACAAGTTTAGTTTTGTGGTCTCAAAAAGTTAAAATACTTAAAGTTAAAACACTTCAAAAAGGGAAAAATATTTGACCTACCAATCTAGTCATAAAGAGGCCCATGTCTAGAATTTAGTGCGGTCGATATACTTACCGATTTATTATTATAATACTTATCAGATCAATATTAATATAGCCCTATTATATCTGATCTTAATACGTCAATCCGATATAGCATTATTGCGCTTTCCAGATTTTTGTATCTGAGTGGTATACTTAGGGTATTGTTTTGTTCTTCAGAACTGGTAGGTATTAATTCTGATTAAAACCAATTTTTGCCAAATTTATTTATTAGAATTACAGGAATATATTATTAAGTGTAAGGTTATGATAGAATAGTTTTAGGAGGTACTGATTAGAAAATACTTGAAAGAAACAAAAGACTTTTTTGTTTTAAACATAACAAAACTTATCTAAAATTATAATTAAGTTTTTTTTTTATTTCACCCTGTTCAGTAAACCTAAGCCTAAAATAACTAGGTCTCGTATAAAATAGGTCAAGACTAATTTGTTTTCGAACACCATGACTTGATATGCAAACAATTAATTAAACTTTTGATAAGATAGACTTAGGTTAAAAAGTAAGCCATAATTATTAGAAAACTCGTAAACATCAAAAAATCTTTCAAGCTGTTAAGATTCCGGGTTTTTATTATAGTTTATATTCAAAGATAAAATTTTGCTGGATTTTTACACAATATTATTATAAATCAGGTACTGGGCCACAATTCAATTTTGTCCTGTCAAAAAAATCTACCCTAACCCTGCAGAAAAGGACACACAACACACAGATAAAATACAAGACAAGATTAAGAGCCCCTTTTCGCATGCTCAGATTGCCAGAAAGTCGGCATCGGGCAGACCCGTGAACAGATAAATATTGTTAACAATATAGTAAAAAGGTTAACAGGTTATTTGATCTGTTTTACTAATACATCTGCCAGCATTTTGAAAGTATGAAAAGGAGCTAATACACACATAATACAATACACAGACGACATTTATGCACGATACAATATTTAAGACTTGATTTTCTTTTCTTGCGGCTCTCTTAGCTCTCTTTCTTTCGCCTCCTTCCTCTCTTTCTTTTTTTGTTTACGTTCTTTGCGATATATAATATCCTGGGATTCCTTTACACCCATTTGTTCGTCTAGTTCCTTTTGTTCTTCTTTTATCTTACGGTCTCTGCTTTCTTTACGCTCGCGACGTTCTTTTCTCTCCCGCTCTTTTTGTTCTTTATGCTCCTTCCTCCCCTGCTCCTTTCGTTCTTTATGCTCCTTCCTCTCCTGGTCCTTTCGTTCTTTATGCTCCTTTCTCTCCTGTTCTTTTCTTTCCTTATACTCCTGACGATCTATAGAAGTCATCGTTTCTTCACCCTCCATTTCGTCGATTTGCTTCTGACCACCTTTTACTTCCTTTGCCTCTTCGCACCCCTGCTGGTCTTTTACCTCTTTTGGCTCTTTCATTTCCTTTCGATGTTCCTCTTCCTGTTTCTTGTTTTTTTTTGCCTTCCTTTTCTTCTTCTTATTCTTGGAATCCTTGGCGTCTTTAGGATCCTGGGGATCCTTGGGCTCTTTAGGATCCTGCGGATCTTTTGGGTCCTTAGGATCCCGGGGATCCTTGGGGTCTTTAGGATCCTTAGAATCTCCAGGCTCCTGGGAATCCTTAGAATCTCGATGTTTCTGAGAATCATTCGGATCTTGAGAATCTTTAGGTTCCTTGCGTTTGTGGCTGTGATCAGGATCTTTGTGATCCTTCCCATCTTTTGGCTTCTTCAGCTTGCTCGTCTCTTTGCGCTGCTTTGGTAACTGCTCCGGTAATTTTTCAGACTTAGGTAGCGTAGATAAATCGGTATCTTTACATACCGCAGCAAGAAGAATGGTGTTTGTCTCGGGGCTATAAGTACCGGAGACCACGGCGACAGTTAATATCTCGCTCTTCCGTCTACCGCTACTGCCCGTGTCCTGCTCCATCAGCACCTCATGGACCTCCATTTCCACTGGAAAGTGACAAGATTAGATGTTAATAACAAATTATAGCTCACATTTAAATAGAACCTAGGGATATCAAGAATTACGTAAGAGAACAAAGGGCACATCAACAATAACGGTTTACTGAATATATCTGAAAATGTAAGAAATCAAACTAAATCTTTGAATTATGAAATTGAATAACAATTTTATGGAAAGGATTGATCTTTTTAACCCCCGACGCAAAAACAACGGGGTGTTATACGTTTGATTTCCTTGTCATATATCGTGTGGGTATACCTAATGAACAATAAATAATAAACATGAGAAAATATTTATAATACCTAGTATACCTAACAATACTAACATAATTTAGGTTTTTAACCGATGAAAAATAAGGAGGAGGTTCTCAACTCGACGCGTACCTAAGCACGCGACCCTAATTGTTTGACATGATAAAATCGACTTTTTTGACTTGAGTTTTACGAGAATTAATGTATGTTTAACAATTTTATACTTACCTACTTTTGTAAAAATGAATTAGGTAAGTAAACTGAAAAAAAAACATATTTGAAATACAATTTTTACATGTACATACATAAGTGTATGTAACATAGATGAAAAGAAAAAACGGAAATGAAAATAAAAAACGGGACAAACAAAAATATCGTATGATTTCGCGAAAACTATTGGCGTAGCATATTATACCTACATCATGATTGACTCAGTTTTGTTAACAAAGGTGAGTGCGCGACTTGACGCCATTTTGTAATACTGATGGCATCACGCTTTCATATAAAATATAAAGAACTTGCAGAAAAATATTAATCCTTTTCGCTGTATGCTAATATTATGGCAAGGCACTTATTGTTAAAAAAAAAATAATTTGCCCCGGCTGGACGCGGTCAAACAAATGCGTTCTTCGTCTTGTTTGCTTTGTATTTAGGACAAAGAAATCGTAATCGCGAATACTTTGAATAACTAACTACTAAATCGCTAATAGCAACACCGGCCAAGTTATAAAATAAAAGATCGCTCAGGAAATTACTAATAAAACAATATAAAACAAAGAAAAAATTAGGTATATTGAATCGCCATACCAAGTGATGTCGACTTGGTCATAATATTATTAAAAATCGAGAGAACATTAAAAATTTCAACTAACCTCTTTTTCTCTCGGCTTTCCCTGCCATTTCTTCTAGTTTTTCAGACATTTCCTTCGTAATTTCCTTCAAAATCTGCGACATCAGCAATAGTAGTGTAGACGCTCTACTCACGACAGCGACGCCTCCCCATTAACTTATTGATTTACTTCAAAGCTCTGAACTGCGCAATTTTATGCTGGCAATTAATTGGCCGAAACTCTCGTTATTTTGGCAATATTAAACATACCTTATTCCTATTCCTATAAAGCTTATAACTGCCAGACTTAAGGTCTAAGTCAAGTTGCCTGTGCCAAAAAATGAATGCTCTGAAAAGATATTACTTTTGATTGAATAAAATTCCTTTATTTAATGTAAGTTTTACAAAAATGTTGATACAAAATAACTATGTACTCAAAATACTAAATAACAATCAAGTATATTTTCAACAACCGCAACATCTAGTTCATCATTATTTGACATGAAAATACCATAGACTAAAATATAACAGATAAAGATCGCGGATGAATCCCGGCCGATGGACTTTTGCCTACACTTTTGAGTGTGATTCGTTACAGAATATTGGGGCATTGACTGTTTTATAAGTCTTTTGGTTGCAAAAAGCGACTACTAAACCTTGTGAGAGAAACTGGTAATTCAACTGTATACTAGTAATTAATTGGCCATAAATATATTTTTTTAAACCTTGGAAGTTAGATTCCCAGTTTGGCTAAAGTGTTTTTGAGGTTTTCCATCAAGAATTTCTCGGTCGCCCAGTTACATATCAGTTAAACATGTCTGGTAAAGTGTAAGTGTACTATACAGGTACAGTAAACAGTAAAAGTAGATGATCAAAATCAGAAATTCAATACTAATGAACGGAGTTCGCGTCAGAACTGTGTGGCTGTACTAGTAGTAAATGTTTGGTATAATTTACAATCACATACTTTTGAATCACTTCGACGCCACACAGTTCTGACGCGAACTCCGTTCATTAGTATTTAATTTCTTATTTTGATCATCTACTTTTGCTGTTGACTGTACACCTCTGCCTACCTTTTCGGGAAATACAGGATATAAGTTTTATCACAGCGAGCTAAGTCCCCCAAAGTGGGGTTTTACTATACACTCGTATACCATAGATATAAGACCAAAAGTGAAGTGTTAATTCCGACTTACTGATACATGTCACCTGATACTGTCTTACCTTTTTTTTTTTTTTCGGGGTGGGAAATCATCAAATGGCTCCTCCCGCTCTGGGCGGAGCAGAAGGGAGTGTCAGACTTTTACTGACTAAAACCCACCCGTGTTCCTTCAGTTGCCTGTGCCAGGGGCCACGGTATCTCTTTCGAACAACCCGCAGCCCCGGCGGCATCGGCCCTAGCGGACCCCGTCAGTTCGTGCTGACAGCTCTTTGAGGTGCGCGTGGAACACAACGCGCCGTCGACCCGGGCCTGGTCCTTACCGGGCGGCGAGCTGCGCATAGCTCGCCGCCCGCAAGCCCGCGCCTACGGTGGCCGGGAGTCGGCTGTTGACTCCCGTCCAGGGCGTCTCCTGCGGCGGCTAGGCGCGCGAGGGTGCAGCGATTGCCTCTCCCTCACGCGCTCCGCCTCCTCCTTAGCGAGCATTACTGCTTCGCAGAAGGAGGTCCCATTCACTCTCGCTCCGTACCATGGCCTGTATGAGGGCCGGACGCAAGAGGTCGCCGCCGCCGATCGCCGCCACGAGGACACGGCGGGGCCCCACCCAAGCCGGGCAGACCTCCACCGTATGCTCCATCGTGTCCTCCGGACGATCCCCACAGTGGTGACACCCTGGCGTTTCCTCCCGCTTTATCCTGAACAGGAACCTCCCGAAACAACCGTGTCCGGTGAGTACCTGCGTCAGGCGGAAGGTGAGGGCGCCGTGGCCCCTCTCTAGCCACTCCTCAAAGAGGGGACTTATCGCCGCAATTGTGGCGTGCCCAGCGCTGGGTTGCGACAATCGCACTCTCCATGCCGCTATGAGATCCCGCCGGAGCTCTGTCCGCTGTGCCGTGATTTCTCGCGGCAGCGGAGCAACGTCCCGGCGTTTTGCCTCCTCTCGCCACTCCCATATGTGGGCGAGGACTTTGGCCTCCAGATCCCATGGCGGCAATCCGGCAAGGAGGCTCGCCGCCTCAGCGGAGACCGTGCGGTATCCTCGAATGAGCCGGACAGCCATGACCCTTTGGGACGCGATCAACCGGCGGGCTGGTCGCCGCCTCAAGGATCGCGCCCATACCGGTGCCCCGTAAAGGGCCATGGCCCGATACTGTCTTACCTACCTTACAGATAATTATGGTATGGCCCTGGTCTTTCGATTTGCTTACGGGAAAAGATCTACCAATACACCTTGTCCATTACGAACAACCGTACGTACATTATAAAACTCAACGTATTTGTGTCTGTCTATCTAAGACTGGGCTTTAATCTGGAGAACAGCTTAAGCACATGAAATCACTGATTGAAAATCAAGTTTATAATAGTCCACCGAACAGAGTCGCGAGCACAGCTTATATTAAACGACGACCTTTAAAGTAAGAAAAACTAAGTCTGCTTTACAATCTTTGTTTTTTATTGCAGACGGTGGCTTGTTTTCGACAGGAAGGCTCCCTTAACAGCCGCTACAAGATCTGACAAAGAAGACAACCTTCCGACTTTTACACATGTGAGCGAAGGTTTGAGGGGTATGAATGCTGATTTAATCACAAGCACATGAAATATATATCAGCTATGTCTTTGAGACGGTAACGCATCCGCGATGCAATATGCAATAAAACACATATCCATAGGCGGTGGTGAGCACTGATGGTGCGACCACAGGTGGCCTACCAGATGGAACCTAGCCATCAAGTGAGTCGCCCGCTGCCGGCTATATCTCAGTGCTTGAACTGCCCCGTTGTCTCGTGGTCGTAAGCGCTTTCTATACGTGAGTCCTGGGTTCGATTCCCGGGTCGGCAAAGTATTATTGGATTTTTCCATTAATAACCGCCCGGAGTTTGGAAGTCGGCGGTGTGATACCCCCTTGCCTCAGAAAGCACGTTAAGCCGTTTGTCCTGTACCTGATCTCTCTCCGGTCGTGTCGGTTTGCTCCCATCGGACTATAAGAGTGAATGAAGAACAAATGTGTGGCAGACATAAGTGCACTCCACTTGTGTCTGCCCACACACTTGTGCACTATAATATCTCCCGCGCTGCAGGCTAGTCTCCGTTGAGATTGGCCGCCATAGCCGAAATACGGACTTTGTGAATGTTTTTTAAACAATCAGGGCTTAATGACTGAACGGATTTGCATACAATTTGGGACATGGGTTGACATACGATACTCTTTATCCAGTTATCGTAATTTGTGAATCGTTCCAGACAAATAAATATTTACCAATCTGGCCTTTTGTATATTTCAGTTGATTTTTCTTAACTCATTTGTTCGTCGATAAATACAAAGCATAACCGCAAAACCCTCTAGGGCACCTCCATTTGATTATTGTGTTATGAGCTGTTTTTTAAATATTTTGGTTCACTTTTCTTAGCCCTAAAATCGTAATACTATGTTTCAGATTGTTTTATACTGGCCAATATCACTGAATCATCCAATAGATCTAACATACAAATTCACATTTACGAAATAATTTACTTAATTATGAAAAGTCCCAGTTTCCCTGTCTTCTTCTTCTTGGTGTAGTTGGCACAAATGTATTTTAGATCTTGTTGACCCAAAACTTCGCTACTTCCACGGTGTCGTCGGGAGCAGCGCATATTTTCTTGTAAAAGAATTAAACGAGTTTTTCTCGAAACCGTAATTATTCAAGCAAAATACTACATTTGCAGAATATCTGTCTGCTTCCGAATGCACAAATACTTATAATTAATTGTACAACGTTTTAAGTAGGTAATCATTTACTTTACGATTTTCAATGCAAAGGGTTGGTCAGTCTTCAAACATTTTTTTAATCTATGTATATGTCCGTATCCTTGTATACCGACCGTTCGTTTAGTTCGCCTCTGACAGCAACCTTATTGCTTCGCTTATAAAGATCAGTATTATGCAACACCAGAGGTAAAAAAGTGACAGGACTTTAGTGTCCGCTGTTCGGTAGGGATGGCGTTACTAGTCTCAAACTAGGGTGGCGTCGGACCATAGCAACACGAAATAATTTGTTTTGCTAATATGGGGCTATGAAATTAAGTTGGAAGCCATTTTGATGCTTGACATTTGAATGCTTTTCATAATGAAGCCATTTATTTTCGTGCCTGATTAGGGTAACTTCTAAGAAAACTCCGAACAAAAACGAGGTTTTTAGGGGTTGGTCTCAGGAAAGAAATATTCAACAAATAGCTAGCAACAAGGGCGGACGATTTTCGACGGGTGCTTCCTAACCAAATGAATTGACGGATGTCTATTAGTACTCGTATATTGTGAGTGTTTTGTTTTTAAGTAGCAGATTAGAATACTGTTGCTGTGTTAATAGTGTTAAGCACATCTACTAGATACTCAGACAGACAGATACATACTGTGGATACAGAAATATCATTCTTCATCTAGGATAGAGCTCTTTGAGATGAAGCTGAAGTACTGACCATACTTACTTCAGTTGCCAAGGAGCGTACCTAAAACGGAATTTCTCAAGGTGGTACCAAATCAAAAAACTAGTTATTCCGATTTGGTACCTACATGAGTAATTCCGATTTGTCTCTAGGATGCAATCGCACCGCAACGCCTCTGCTATTATAAATCTCCATAGGGCTTTGGTGACTACTTGCATACTTACCATCAGGTGGCCGGCTGGTTGACAGCCTCAAAAAATAGCATAAAAATAGAATATTCAATAAGACAAGGTTTTATTTTTCAAGAACTTTTAATACGCACAACACTGAGTGTCAGAATGGTGTAAAATTCAAAACATCAATAGGTGATAACTTTAATGAAAAATACAATAACACAATACATTCAAAAAAATTCTTTCCTTTCTTTACAAAAACACACTTCAATCTTTCCTTTTTTTTTTGTTATTGACTAGAGAAAAATTTGGCCTCAAAATTTTTATTTTGTTGATTCTAATTAACTTATGAATGGTTTTTATTACATAAAATAAGCTCTGTTACTAACTGAAGAGCGTAGCTATAATGTGTCGTGGGGACTTTAAGATCTCAAGTGAAAATTATTTACTAACCGTTTAATTCTAGCTGCGCACTCTAGCTAGTTCCTAAAACTAAAGAATTTCAAAATTTGGACCTAAAAAGTTTTTTAAAGCTTTTTATCGAAACTAACTATAGACTAACCGTTTGACGGTAAGTTATAACAAAACTAAACCATTATTTAAGTATATAATCAGTCAGACAACCGTCTCTCTCTAAAAAATAAAATCAAGAAGATTAAATAGAGAAAAATAACAAGGACAAGGGACACAACCACCACATCAATTTCCTAATCTAATTTCTAATATAAACTGAAATTTACGTTCATAAAATGGCTTCTACGTATACCTACAGTACCTACTGTATTTTTCTAACAAGCGAAAATCAAATCTGGAAATCTTATGCAGAGCCTAATAAGGGAACATACCTTATTGTAAAACATAATTATCTACTAGAAGGGATACGTGACATCTTCAGCTTCCATCGAACAATTTACACCCGACGGCGCTTCACGCTTGAGCGCAAAGTCTTCTTTTTAGACTGATCTGTGGAAGACTTGTCATTTTTAGCAGCCTCGGCCGCGCTGGCGGCTCTCTCGCGTTCAGCGCGGAGTTTATCCTGACGATCTTCTTCACGTTTGGCGGCAGCGGCGCGCATGGTTTTCACGAATTCCATATCGCCGTACCTGGGCTCAGCAACCTCCATAGGTTCGACGCACCTGTCGTGTACACCCCTTCCGTAGAACCTGCAGCAGTCGTTGCACGGACAGAAGAAGCAGTGCTCGCCAGGTCCATGGTTATGGTCTACTGGAACCATGTACATCTCCGGCATTTGATCCACCAGCACGAGAGGCCGTGCCCTTACCAATTCATCGTCAGTATCTACGTCGGACATGACTGCAACAAGAAGACAAAAGTTATAATATATATACTAGAAAAGGAACACCTACGAGCTTTCACTGGTGATGATACTTGAGTGGGAACTTCGACTCGTTACCGACCTAACAGTTTACGACACCAGCGAGCTGATACGAGAAAGATCTATTCTTGATCTAGCGAAGGTGAGCCCCCCCGTTGTACCCATGCATCGGTATTTTATTCTGGTTCATGCATTATTTTCAAAGTATGTCAACCGAAGACAAAGGATGGGACTCAAAAATTTTTTTCAAGTGGTTTCGATTATATTTCACTGCTATCGATCATCGTTTCTAATTCTAACACTTTTCACTTCCATAAGGATCTCAAATCATCACATAAGACTGAGAGATGATCCGCAGCAACCAGCTAAGTAGTAATTGATGTTAACGTTTTAAGTATCTAAACCCTGATCACTGAACTAAATAATACACGTCCAGGAATAATAGTCACTTATATGGTACTTACCTAGGGCGTTTAGGTCTTTTTAGTGCTCCAAAGGTCGCGAAACGAAAATTAGGGAGTAGTTCAGCTGTACCAGACAAGCTTCACGGAAGGACTGCCGCAAGGGGCGGCTCTCGAATTCAATGTATTGATTGATAGCTGCTACTAGTCATTGCTGCGCAAGTGCATATTTTTTGTGTCCCGTGACCTATTTTACCTGCGGACCTAGATTTCGTTCGGGGAGTTGGCAGCGAACGCTGCCCGGGCTCAGGGTGTCGACACACCGAGATGCGCCTCTTTTTAAGCCACATGACTTCCTCTTTTTATTCATTTGACTTATATGTTTATTAATTCAGTGCCGATATAAGTATATTAAATAATCATGATTTACCCCGCAGACAACGACTGCCAAAGACTCTTTCTAAGAAAATAAATTTCAATGCTCGGTGCACAAAAAAAAAGTTAGAAAGGGTTAACGAACACCAAAACTGTTAAATTAGCGTTTGAAATAGGCGGGATATTTCAAACGCTAATTTAACAGTTTTGGTGTTCGTTAACCCTTTCTAACTTTAGACAAACACTATCTAGGCGTTTCTGTCTCTCCTTAAAGCACCAGAGACAAAGGCCAAACTTGCTAAGCGTTCCATTTCTACCAACCTGAAAACATCACTTTGAGCACTTTGAATTCGAACGTCACCAAAGTGGTCGTTGAACATTTTGATCGTTTTAATTTGTATTTTGGTGAAGAATTGAAGAAAAATGTAAAGAAATTGATATCAAAAGATGGGAAATTTAATAAGCAATCTAGTTATATATTTTGTTTACTGAGAGTCTTGCTAATACAGAGAAATAATAGTTTTAACACGACTGGGCGTCCGAGCGGTTGCGGCCGTGCGGAACGCCGAACCGTTAACCCCGGATTCAGTTTTCGCGCGCGTAAACCGTTGAGTGGTTATTATGGTATACTTACTAGAGTTATGTGAAATAATTGACTACTCAGTACACTTACAACATTGTTAAAAAGTAATTGCAAGTATAAAGTTGGCATGAAATTGAAATCATTAACTTGAAATTATGACTTATTAAAGTTACTACCTGTGTCACTTAGTCAAATTGAGAATTGAGATTTACCTAAGAATAACATAATCAACTTGATCATGCTATTCATTTGCTATTTCTGTCTCAACCAAACTGGGAGTTGTGATCTTAGGAGGGCATATATAACTCTAAATACTTACTTATCATTATTTCAGCCGAAAGACGTCCACTGCCTCCACTTCGACCAGTTCTGTGCTTCCCGCATCCAGCGGAACTTAGTTTACCATTTCACTGATGATCTGCAAGTCACGTCGATCACACTTGTTATTTCTCATGATGTTCTTCTGTTAGTGACATAAGACTCATGATGATACTTACTCAAGAACCTAACCAAGTCTCCTCAACTCGTAAAGAAAAAAATTCCATAAAGATTCTCTTGAAACCAACTCTTCTGTAGTTTAGACTCCTTCCTGATCCATTGACCGGACTTCTCCGGTCAATGGATCAGGTGCCTTCGCACAAGATTAGGTAAATTGGATAAGGATAGGAGAGACCTTTGCCCAGCCGTGGGGCAAATTAAGTTAACATAAAAAAATAAATACGGTTTCTATTTCATTGTGCCAATAAGAGCTTTATGAAAAAGGTTTGCTATCAGGGCTGAGGGTCCAGGGTGCCTAAAGTAACTAGCCTATTGTTTTTCTGTAGGGAAATCCACATGGATATACCTTCTGTCTGGGAATACACAACGGAGGCTTATTTCGGCCACCTACCGACTAAAACTCCAGGGTTCCTATTTCTAATCTGAGTCAGAGGCCCGGGAGATACTTGTACATTCGCGCACAGCACAGACTGAAAAAAACGGGAAAGGACCTTAAATTAAATGAAAGACATACTGTATAAAAAAAAATCGATCGACAGAAAATATTTCATTATTTTGTTTATACAATAAATACATATAGACAACCTTATAGAAATAGTAAATGGACAGGTACAAAGATATCTTAACAAAAATCTAAAAATTCGTGGATCTTTTTGAAAACTAAACATTTATGTCCTTTACTGAGGACGCTGGGCTGAAATTTTAAAAATATCTTAAAACACACAATTTTACACACTCATTTAGCCTAGATAACATTTACCTAAAGTGTAGATGAGCAAATTATAATTGCAAGCATCCTTCAAAAGGTTTCTTTTTCGTAATAGTTCTTAATCCTACCAGATACACTAATATGTTTAATGACCAGAAAACAAGGCACATATAGATAAATGCGACAGTTGCTTTAAAGAAGAATAATTTCTGTACAAATTCTATAAAAATTTTGAGTAACTCGTAAAATATGCATCCAACTTAAATGATGGTATTATATTACCCTCACAGTTGTTTTGAACAAAGGAGAATGCGCGTAGGAATATCATTGATTTTATCATTGAAAGATTTCTAACACTTTTACCAGTTCGACAGCTATACAATAATAACAGAGCCTTATTTTCTGGTATATAAAAAATAATAGTGCATATTACAGTCTTATATTCCTATTTCCAATATCATATTGTGTATTAATGCGACCTGTTTCACCACTTCCGAATGACGAACGGTGAAGTTATCAGCATGCGTACCATGAATACTTCTGTCTCTACTCTACGAAGAATAGACACATCGTTTTCTATACAAAGTGACATTTATCTCCTTATTTTTAGACATCCCGCTGTAAAAAATTCTTCTACAATCTGTCTTTTTTTTCTTTCGTTTCTTTGGTGGTCATGCCACGAGGGCTGGCAGATATGGAATTTCATACAAATACTGCTGCTGTTAATTGTGGTGTAAAATCTATTTGGAAACGGTGAAACAGACCTTAAAATCCTTAAATTTACAAACATTACCTACTTAGTAAAACACAATAGTGCCGGTACATATATGACGAGAGTATATTATGTTTTGAAGAATTTACAATTGTCGACAACTTATCATAGCGTGGATGTTAAGAATAAAAGAAACTATGGCTGATTAAAAATGTAAAGAGTCATTCCATGATCAATATTAGTGTGGGTTTTATTAGGTCTTTACGACGACCCCAAGTAAAAATGGGCAGAATGACGAAGAAAAATGACAAGTAAACTTGTTGTAAATGTGTGATAATTCCTACAGTAAACCTGAACTTTATTATCCTTTTTGGTTGAGGCATCACACCTAAACTTGGTGCTACATTTAGAATCCTTACGCTGATTACATTACGTTTGGTTTAGAATTGATTGATTGATCGCTTGTTGTAGTCGGAATATTGGTGTTTAGAATATTATTGCTTTTAATATTATTGCGTTGTGGCACGAAGTTACTACGTTACACTCGTCTATCTACTAGCTAGTTATTGCAATAGACATTTATCTAAGATTTTAATAAGAAGTGATTATGAATGAATTATGTGATGTGATGTGAAAACACTACTATTTGGTGTAAAGGGATCTATCTACAGGCAACGTTACTTTGTTTTTTTTTTTTAAATATAATATTAAAAGTTCATCCGATATTTTTTGTAACAAAAGCTCGTTTGCACTCTGTAATTTTAAGCATAAAGCCCCGTATTACTAGAATCTCAGTGACGTGTTCAAAGTCGTTTTGCTTCAAAATCTAAACAGTATTGACCTTTCCGATGTATGTCTGCCCATGTCAAAAGAACTTTTCGCGACCCAAATAGTCAGTTAATTCGTATTATTTTAATGGTTTTTCAACCTATTACGCTTTTATAAAATGTTGTATTATAATCATATTTGTTTCCAATAAAGTACTTCTTAGATCAATTTGATGCAAGTGTTAATAACAATGTGACGACTGACAATTGATTTACCTTTTAGGCTAGCTAACTGATATTTCTCAATTTATTCATATTAAAAATTAGTACCAAGAACCTCACGGACACTAAGAGCGTGTCATCATACTACATAACTTACTATAAGACATTCACAGAATGTCACAATTAACACTTATCCACGTTTTTACCGTTTAATATATAGTTATTGACGTAACAAACCAAAAAGATTACAATTTAGGTCTGTAGCGTATGAAGGATATACCCTTTTATTAAATAAAAACTAAGCAAACAAATGCGATTATTATGCCTATGCTCTATAAGGTACATGAACATTTAACACCTATTATTTAACAGCTACTGCAACACTGTACGTGCAGACTTGGACAATACTGCAACACTGTACGTGCAGACTTGGACAATACTGCAACACTGTACGTGCAGACTTGGACAATACTGCAACACTGTACGTGCAGACTTGGACAATACGCTCCAAATGTGAAACTGAATTGACTGTTATAAGAAACCTGTTAGAGCTGCAATCTATATAGTTTGACTGCCAATAAGTAACTTTGAAGAAGTGAGCTAGAAATATATTAAGGTATGTGTTGACATTCTGATCGGCGAGAAAATATTGCCATACGAGTCATATTGCCTGTTGAGCCTGGAGGTGTTTAATCCGGCCTGAAAATTAAAAAGATTTTTTTACAATACATGTATTAACAGATACAATAAATATGTAATCAACTCATCATCTGCCTAGCATTTCTCCAACTATGTTGGGATCGGCATCCAGTCTCGGTATCGAATGCAGCTGAATACCAGTATTTTACATGGAGCGTTTGCCTATCTGAACTCAGTTACCGGGTAATGCGATACCCCTTGGTAAGACTGGTTATCAGACTGTCAAAGAGTCACGAATGACAGCCGGGATCCACGGCTTAACGTGCTTTCTGAAGCACGAAGGGATCTTGTAATGTAAAGATGGTCACCCATCCACGGATCGACCGGGGCAAGCTCAACTTAACCCGATTGATCGACCCGTACGTCTGTTATTACTTAATATGTAATAAAACTACATAAGACCAAAGAGAAAAAGTAAAAAAAAACATAGGAGGAAGCGCTTGCCTTTATACAAAACTAAAACTAACAAGGGTGATCATTTACTGAAACTTTTTGTCAAAGAAGAAAATCCGTTCTTTTTATATCTGATGCCCTGTATTAATACTAACATCTCTAAGTGCCAATTGCATCAGATCGCTGTGCTAAATGTTTGAGGGAAGAGCTTAGCCTTGCAGTGCAACAATTATAATTAAGCGCTTCAGCTTATAACAAAAGAATTAGGTAACTACATGAGCAGCACACAGTTTAGCCAAACCTCGCGAAGGCTTATTGCGCAGTGCTCATAACAAACATATATAAAACGTAGATATTCAAATAGACAATGCAGCAGAGGAATTTATGAAATGATGTTCATAAAACATTTTTTTTTTCAACTTAGTTCTTTTGTTTTAAACAGGGATTGGTGATCCTTTCGTTATAGATCAAAGAAATGATTACCTATCCCATGTTTACAAAAAAAGAATTTAGTTAGAGATAGTATGTGTAAAAAAAGAAGAGATAAGTGTTAAGATAAGCATTCGCTCGTTTGGCCTACACCGTTCCGTGAAATGTAAGTTCCATTCCGCTCAGTGTACAGTGCAATCCCAACAGTTTACTGTAAAATATCGTTCAATACAGCGCCGCTGATACTTACGCAAGAAGTTTATGCGCGACCACCACTAGTTTAATGGAGCTGGAGCGTCCAAGACGCATGCTGAGCTCCAACATCTTTGAGAGCTACATAGTGACACCGGGGCCCACCGGCTCCGGCAGGGTCGCAGGCAGCTCCTCGCTGGAGCCCGCCACGGCAGTGGTGAAGCCCTTCACCGGGGCCCCGAAGTGGCTCAACTCCTTCTCATTCAACAGATTGATGGACATCGCCTTTTTCATCTCTGAAATCAGTTTTATTTAAATGTTAGTATTACTCAGCTTTTTTTGGTATATTTTTGGTTATTTTTCAATATTTGAAAGATAAAAATAATGCTAAGTATTAAAATAAATTGACTTAGTTACTTAAGTAAAAAGATTAAGGAGTCTATTAAGGATTATGTCTATGTCTATATTATTATATATACACCAAAAAAGAAAAAATGGGACAGTTTATGCCTGCGGTTATGGTAAAACAAGGTTACCTTAGTTGGCCCACTATATACTTGTTTTCTTGGTTTTGAAAAAAAAACACCTTCGAAGGTTGACGATGTTGTGCTTGTAAATGTTACTAAGCTACGATACCATAATAGTAGTATAGTATAGTAGTATAGTAAAGGAAAACTTTTCTATAGTTCTCTCGTTTTATGTGAGTGTGTGTGTCCTAAGCTACAACAAAAAGTAAATAGTTAAATATAGATCATAAACCCTCTCTGGTAGTCCTTACAACAGAATCCCCAAATCCCGATAGTAACATTTATTATTTATACTCATGTTTAGAGGTATTCCACTCAGAGCGCTGATTTCAACGTCAGTTGACCGAACCGCACCTGAGCACTTCGTCTAACAGATCACACAAAATAGCTGAAAATAGATTAAACCAGATCGTATTTTTGTTACTGTTTGCTTTGCGTATGTTTTATATACATCTCTTTTATTTAAAAATATACCAAAAAACCACCCAATCAGAAAAAAATATTGCTTGCAATGGTGGATGAATGGTCTACGGTGCTACGGCGTAGCGGCGTAGCCTCGTAGCCTACTTTGTTACTGGTTCGATATGCGGTAAGCGGTTGGTTACGTTGAATGTGATTTAGTCAGCAGCAAGATTTTATTTACAAGAGAACTTAATTAGGAAAACTTTCTTATTAATACTTGTTGAATAACTAACTAGCCCTATTTATTAGGTTTATTAAAATATTATGTACTAAATATTTTATAATAATAACAGCCTACCACTTTCCCACAACAGAGGAAATGCCTCTTCCCATACTGACAAGGCATGACCATTTATCACTACGCTGGCTCAAGGTGGATTGATGATTTCAGACTTATATTAACTACATACCAGTATAAGTCCAGGTTTCCTCCCGGTGATTTTCCATCATTGACGTCAGTAATGTCCTAATAAACTCGGACAGTACACCATGTACTGTAGGTAAACCTCTATCTTACCCTCCGGGGAAAACAGGAACGATGTTATGTTCAATCAACTCAGCCTATCGTAGTCCACTGCTGGACATAGGCCTCTCCCAGGCTGCGCCACAGCACCATGTCCTCCGACTTCCGCATCCAGTCTACCCTAGCCACCTTCTGTTGATGTTATGTTATGAATAATGTAACTGACCGTTGTCTCGCTCCTGAGGGTTCATGTTGAACTTGCAGTCCTGGCGGCTGCAGGCGCTGTTGTCCGCCTCCCTTATCTTCAGGAGCTGAGTCTCGGTGATCTTCTTAATGATGTTGCTCAGCTTCCGCTTCCGGTCGTTCACGTCGTCGCTGTTCATTTTCTGTGAACAGGTTGTCCTCAATATTAACAGAAAGATTCACTTTAACGCCAACATAAAATGGCGTCACAGATAACGTGCCTCAAGGTCTTTGTTCCACGGACTAGATACTGTACTATCACTTACGCAACGGGCCACTATGACTTGTGTCGTAACACAGCTCTACTTACTGCTAATTATTTGTTAGAACGTAAATTCAACAGGTAAACTCGCGTGACGATAAAAACTTCTGTACCGGGACGTCCTCCGAGCGTTCGCAAGGGTTTACCGACACACACTTTATCCCTGCAGCGGACTAAAATTATTTATTGATTGACGAAGTTCTGAACTGCGCAAGTGCAGGTAGCTTGCTAGTTCAGACCTTAACGAATCGTATGTTGTTGTTTCTCTCCCCCAAAAAACAAGGGCATCAATCTATCGGCTGTCCAATGAGGGGTTAACACGAGGTTCATCCTATTCCGTTCGAGTACGTCGAACTTTCTGGGAGCTTTGTAAAGTTGTAGGTGCACTTGGCTTGAACTTTTTGCAGAAAATGAAGCTAAAAGTGTACTTACCTGGAATTATTCAGCAGTCTTTGCATTTTTTAAATACTCGTAACTACAACATTTTTACGGATGTCATTGTAATAGAATATTAATTTCTTCTTGATGAAACTTGGATGTTTTATTAATTTCTGTTACATAAAGGAAATAGGCAGATTGTTTTAGCTCATAGCTTGAAGATGGAAGATTTCATTCTTTGGAATTGAGAGTTTGTAAAGATTTCTTGATGGCCAATTAATGACTTTTAAAGTTTCTGATTCCGATATTTCCAGTTTATCCACGATGTTTGATGTTTCTTATCCATAATCTAATCGTATTGGAACTCTAAAACAAAAAGTTAAGTCATGGGGAGTGCCGATTGAAGTGAAAAAAACTATGAATTAACAGTGGTTTTTTTAACCGAGTTCAAAAACATTTTTGGCTTTTGATGATTATTTTTTGTTTGGAAGAGTATTCTCCCGAGGTGGTCCCGTTTAGTTTTGTGAGGATCTGATGATGACCATCTGAAGTAGACGATGGAACCCTTCAATAAATGACAGCAAATCTCCCATGGTTGCTGCAATCGCATGTCTATATATTGTTGACACAATTCCATAACATATCATCACGCCCGTATGCTTTGAAGGGGTACGCAGATGTGTACAGAATATCCACAATCTGCAAATTATGTTATTGGTATTTTAATGCTTACTGTGTATCGGATCACGTACAAATTCAAGTCAAAAGTAATTCTAAAAATCTAAATTACATAAAAAAGTCCCCAAATGGCTAAATAAACGGAAGTTCCCAGCAAAAACGAAAATACATAAACAAATACATGGACTACCAAAATTTTATTTTTGACCTAGTAGTGTTTTTTTAGAAGTCGGTGCTTTTTTTTTGTCAGTTTTTATAGAGTTATTAAATTAATTTTAGTAGGTACCCACTTATTGTCATTATTTGTAACTTAAAACTATTAACCAAAAAGAACAATTTGGAGGAAAATATGCGTCACATCCAGGCAAAACGGCCAACGCTCACCTTAATGCTAAGAGCCTATACGCGACAGAACCACTCTTGTCTGGTTTACACATCTTTCGGCACTCCAAGCAACAAATCACATATGGCTTATAAGTCAAAACATAACTATGATGGGTTGCAACTAAAACACAATTTAAACAATGCACAGTAAACACACATAGGACTTTCCACGTAGTCAATTTAACTTCCATAGTTAAACTCGGCACACGCACACAGCACTAATGTTGTACGACACGTCACCCTTATAGCTGCAGATAGACTGCTACTATGGCGGTGACGCAATCCCACAAGATTTTCCCCTACCGAAAGTCGTTCAAGGTGGCTGTCAAGAAATATACACTTCCAGACACCTGAATCGGGCCACCCTGCATTTTTTTGTATCAAAGTCTGTATGTTTTAAATGTTTTTGTTGTTCCAGGAGTCCGGAATGAAATTAAACATAAACATTTTGTAATACATAATACATATTCTCAAGCGCGTATTAGAAAGTGGATGAAAACTATGCGTACATATATGTATTAATACCCACTTTAATAGCAGGCTTTTAGTGTTAGAATGGTTACTGGTTAATTACTGTGTCTCAAAGTACCTATGAATATGGTGTATAAGAAAAGGATTTTATGATTCTTCATAAAATCCTCTTGCTGTACACCATAGGGCAGAAAGACAAGACTAGGCATTTATATCAATTAGGATTGTCTATTATAGGTAACGTTAATGAGCAAGCTTCCCCGAGCCACAACAATATCTTCATGGAGAAGAAGTGAATTCAGGAACTATAGTGACACTTAAATGATGGCGAGTATGTTGGCTTCAAAAATACATTAAAAAAATTTACTAATGATTATTTTGATGTTTGTAGACATTTAGAAACATCACGCGGTCGAAATCGTGGGCAGAAGCTTCCTTATGGCCTTCCGCAAAAATTGGGCTATCAAATGCAAAAAGGATTCGGATCCGACTGGTAGTTATAGACATTAGCACGTTCAAACAAACAAAATCTTCAGCTTTTTTTATTATTAAGTATAGTATAGAAGATGTACGAGTAAATATGCACGGTGGCTCGAGTTAGGAGTCCGGGAGTGTATTATATAAGAGCGGTTCCGCACTGTATCCGGTCCGAATCCGAATAGGGAATGTTCTAAATTCGGACTCAAACTCTCAACATACACAGATTTCAACATCCCATATAGAAAGAGCATTTTCTATTCTGTAATGACTTAGCTGCGACAACTGCTGTAATAACTAAATATTAAACAAAAAGGACTTGTTAAGTTTCCGTAATTTACGTAAAATATAGTACAATACAAAAATAATAACATGTTTGTAAGCAGTCATGCATAAACTAACTGTACGGTCAGGCACCGCCAATGTATTATTATTCAACTACCCCTAACGGATGACATAATGATAGGGCAGTTGAATAATAATAAATTGACGCACGGCTACTGACATTTTCAAGGGGAAATGTTAGTAGCCGTGCACTTATGGATACTCATTAGCCTGTCAACCTTAATAACAACTACATCAACGTCGGGTTAGTTACACCATTTATAACTTTAATTTTTTTTTGCATTTGTGTCCGCCCCGAATAGCAGAGTAACTATTAAATAAAAAATGGAAAAAGAAACTCACGAAAAAACCTGATGAAGATAATTCATTTTCTCATACATTTTGTATGGAACGGTTTTTTTATGATATCTCTAAATTCATTTATTTAATTTCATTAATTTTTATTTTTTATTTCAGCTTAATCATTCATAAAATCTAATACCTAATATTGAGTATGTGTACATAATCAGCCTATAATGTTCCCACTGGGACACAGGCCTCCTCTCGATAAGAAGGAATGGGCCGTAATCCACCACGCGGGCCAAGTGCGGGTTGGTAGATGTCACATGTCTTCGAATTTTTGGTTCTAGGACATGCCGGTTTCCTCACGATGTTTTCCTTCACCGTTTGTATGTGTAAGTATGTGTATTACGTACTTATTCGGTGCAGGTAAGCGAAAATGTCAAACAAACACTTTATAATATTCATAAGTACATTCATGATAACAATTTAATGGACTTAATATTCAAGACTTTATTAACTTGTCTATACTCTTACAATAACTAATCAATGCGTACCACAGTCCTTTTAACAGTTATTTAACCTTTGATTTTGCATCACTGTCAACGACACAGTGATCGTTATTCTCATTTTTATAAGGTTGCTGTTGCATTGCTGCCACTGACAGGTCTGTCAAAATCTCTGTGATCTTTATTGTCGTCACATTAAAGTTCATGTTAGGTTGCTGCTGTCAGAGGTTAAAATAACTGTGAACGGACTGTACCTTATACACACTTTAATATGAATGAATGGCTTACAGTTTGATGTTCAAACTATGAAAGAGTTTTACATTGTTCTAAATGTTGTAAACTCTTTATAAAAGAAACATACCTACATTATAAAAATGATACCTACTCAACATCTGCCTAGCCTTTTCCCAACTATGTTGGGGTCGGCTTATCTGACCTACACAACCCAGTTGCTGGGTAATAATACTAAACCCCTTGATAAGACGGGTTGTCAGACTTTCGGGCTTCTGACCACCCGTAACGATTGTCAAAGATCCACACGAATGACAGCCGAGACCAACGGCTTAATCTGCCGAGACATGGTAGGGTCTTGGTATGTAAAGACCGTCACCCATCCACGGACCAACCTCGGCAAACGTAGCTTAACCTGATCGATCGACCCGTGTGGCTTTTATTACTTAGCCACAAGCCCCAAAAATTATACCTACTATGGTACTTTAATTTAGGTAGTACCGGAAGGCTCGGCCTTTGTCAGTTCAAGTATAAGTACAGTTCTCAGATAAGTACAAATACTGCCTGAGGGGCAATTCTTGTAATTTTAAGAACGTTCACATTCTGATCTCAGTCTCAATCAGTCAATAATACCTCTAATTTCGCTACATTTTGACAAGTTTTCGACATTTGTTTGTCACCGAGATGAGACTGCGACTAGATTTTGAACGTTTTAAATTACGAGAATTGGCCTTCTTCTTCGTTATGTTTATTAATTTAAAGCTATGTACTGTTGAAAATGTTAACAGAATAGATTACAAAACCTACCTGTAAATGCCAATTTGTAGTACTAATTGAATACTTTGTTTTGAATACTTAAACCCAAAATGAAAAACATCTTTAAGGTAATTGGATTGAAATCACCTTAAATATGTTTTTTTATTGTACAATTGAGGTTATTATTTTATAACTTCAATTTCCGTCATTAATGTTTTGAAAATAAGTACCAGTTAATAATGTTATTCAAACAATAATTTTTAGAAAAACTGGTGAGATATAAAGTTAAAACCTTCTTAATACACATTATGAATGTGTCACTAATTCCAATGACTGAAGCATTGAACCTGAACAGGGATTGCATAAAGATTCATCAGATACATTTAGAACAGACTAATTTGCTCTAATGGTTTTATTTACTAACGATGATTAAAGTTAAGAGATGATTTAACGTCAAAAATGTATGTGTTATCAATGTAATAGTCATTACTCAACTTTAACCAAAGTTTATGAATAAAGGTGTACATATTTACTTAGGCAATAAAATAAAAGTTAAAAAAAAATAAGGTTTTAGTTATTCCTTTTACAGGTCAGGTATGCTTAATATTTGTATGAAAATGATATGTTTATGCAATAATCGCCTTTTTTGTATGGAGGTGTTGAATGTAGGTACTTAGATGAGTGGATGTTGCTGTATTAGTACGAATGAAATTTAAATGTGTTTTTGTTTGTCCTATTTGCAAAATATTTTCCGTATCTCGCTGTTTTTGGCTAATTGCTTGTTAATCATACTGCATGAGTAGCTAGTGTAGTTACAGTTTGTACTGCATTGATATTTTGTTGTAGGTACATACATTAAGTTGTTCAAAAACTTCCGTTTGTGGGAAGATACTGTATGTCAGCTAGGTATACGGTGCATACAGTGGAGGGCTGCCCGGCTTGGGCGGAACACCGCCGTGTCCTCGTGGCGGCGATCGGCGCCGGCGATCTCTCGCGTCTGGCCTTGGTCCAGGCCATAGTACGGAGCGAAAGTGCATGGCAGGCCGTCTCTTCCTTCTGCGAAGCAGTAATGCTCGCGAAGGAGGAGGCGGAGCGTGTGAGGGAGAGGCAATCTCTGCGCCCTCACGCACCTAGCCGCCGCAGGAGACACCCTGGACGGGAGTCAACAGTCGACTCTCTATATTATACATTTTTTAAGATTTTTATAAAAAAAACATTAAAAAATAGTAGTCCGCCGGTACTGGGAACAGGGTCCATGCCAGCGGTGGTTAGGGCTATGGAGACAGGCACCTCCTCACGATGCGAACCGTATCCAGGGGTACTGCCTACTGAATCAGGCCCTTGATCCAACCGCCCTCGAGATATGTGTTGGTCGATTAATATTATTATTATTGTTTGATATGTTGTTGAAAATAAAGAGATAATTTAAAAATCAAGCAAGGCTCTGCTTGATTTTTATTTATTTTTATTCTATTGGTGCGATATTATTGTTTATTTTCTCATTTATATTGGTGTCACTGTTAATTCTAACATTTCGGAATATAACAGTCTGTTATAGTTGTCAATATTAGGGCGGGCCGCACCGCAACGCAACCTATTTCATAATCCCTCTTCATCACTTCCGTACATTTTCTATGAACCAACGTAGACTACAGACGGGACGTGTTTGCCCGGCCCGTTTTCACTATAAAACGAATTCCAATTCATACGAACGTGTAAATTCGGGTTGAGATCCATATGTTTACTTTGGAGGTACCCGCAACATAGCTTCTTAACGTTTTACGTATACTATATTCATAACACATTCAGAAGCCTGGTGCGTTTTAAATTTTAACTCTAATTACTCTGACAGAAGATTAAAAATGATATAAACGAAATATAATTTTTATTTAAAATTGTAAATGTGTGAACGTCGACTGATTGCGTTGAGTGGCGAACAGGAAGACAAAAAGATAAACATACAAGATTATTTTGAGTACTCCCAACTTTGCAGCGAGGATTCTATGGTGTTCTTATGTAGGTATCTACCTGTTTCTAAATAAAGTTTCGTAAACACCTACCAGTATGAAATTCAGGTATTAAAACGCACCCTTGATTTTTAACCTGAGGGGCATTTCTCGTAATTTTAAGATCGTTCACAGTCTGATCTCAGTCTCAATCTGTCAAAAATACCTCAAATTACCCTACGTTTTGACCAAAATTACGAGTGTTGGCCTTATGTGATTTCAGTAGGTTATATATTTTTGACCATGTGGCTCCATTGAGCCGACGTCAACGTGTGTATAACGTGTGAATAATTCTACCTATGCCAATATTTAAGGCATAAAAGCTGCAATCAAAGTTCCCAGTCTTAATTTAGCTGCCACAATAACTTCGTTAATATGAGTCGTTTAGTGTGTGTTACCTGAAGTGACGTAACTCCAGTTTCCTCATTCGATACAGGCAAACCAGTGTGGTTAGGGTTTTAGACTATAGTCAGAAAAATAAGGCATAATAGCTGCACAAGGAAGGAAAAAACTGAACGATAATTCATAAAAAGTGTTGAAACTACGATCAAAAACGTGTGTGTAAGCTGGAGTGACGTCACCCCAGCTGCTCATTCATATCTTCCAAACGAAAGAAGATGTGATTATGTATTATAGCTTAAAAAATAAGGCATAATAGCTGCCATTGGCAGCAAAATTTTCAAATCTCTGGTCAAAAAACTCTATGAGTTATTAAACCGATAAATAACTATGTGTAAGCCGGAGTGACGGCACCCCAGTTGCTCATATCATAACTTCCGAACGTAAGAAGATATGATTATGTATTATAGCTCAAAAATTAAGGCATAATAGCTGCTATAGGCAGCAAAATTTTCAAATCTCTAGGTCTTGTAGTTTCCACGTAATAATCAAAAAACAGTTTTCGCGCCAAAAACATCAAATTTTTGTTTCGGAGTAGGTAACGAGCGGCTTTGCCGTCCCGTGCGCAACATTATTACAACCAATTTTGAACTTAGCAGGCTATCTGTAGGAGTCATAGCTTGCGCTCAAAATAATTTTAATTTTGTATATTGAAGGTATAGACTGAGAGCCGACTGAACTTTAGATAATGTATGACTAAATGATTTTGGCGTGAAAATTGTTTTTTGATTATTACGTGGAAACTACAAGACCTAGAGATTTGAAAATTTTGCTGCCTATAGCAGCTATTATGCCTTAATTTTTGAGCTATAATACATAATCATATCTTCTTTCGTTCGGAAGTTATGACATGAGCAACTGGGGTGCCGTCACTCCAGCTTACACATATTTATCAGTTTAATAACTCATAGAGTATTTTGACCAGAGATTTGAAAATTTTGCTGCCAATGGCAGCTATTATGCCTTATTTTTTAAGCTATAATACATAATCACATCTTCTTTCGTTTGGAAGATATGAATGAGCAGCTGGGGTGACGTCACTCCAGCTTACACACACGTTTTTTATTGTAGTTTCAACACTTTTTAAGTATTATCGTTCAGTTTTTTCCTTCCTTGTGCAGCTATTGTGCCTTATTTTTCTGACTATAGTCTAAAACCCTAACCTCACTGGTTTGCCTGTATCGAATGAGGAAGTTGGAGTTACGTCATTCCAGCTAACACACACTAAACGACTCATATTAACGAAGTTATTGTGGCAGCTAAATTAAGACTGGGAACTTTGATTGCAGCTATTATGCCTTAAATATTGGCATAGGTAGAATTATTCTATCACATATGAGGAAGTTGAAGTTATACACACGACGTCAACACAAAGCATGATAAGAGCTATTCTGTCTCTCTGTTCCAGATTCAGTATATGTCATATTTTTAGGCGTGCTGTGGTTTAAAACTGCAATATTTAAGTTCAATGGCGAATGTTCTTATGTACATTAAAATAGTGTAAAGCGCAATACACACCAAAGCCGCCAACCCGCCGACACAGCCCGCCGACACAATCCGGCACAACATGATTCTTTTCATATAGGCCGCTGGGTTGTGTCGGTGGGCCGTGTCGGCAGGCTGTTTCGGCGGGTCGGCGGCTTTGGTGTGTATTGCGCTTTACACTATTTTAATGTAAGAACATTCGCCATTTAACTATTTTGAGAGAGACACAAAGCATGATAAGAGCTATTCTCAGTCTCTCTGTTCCAGGTCCAGTATATGTCATCTTTTTAGGCGTGTTGTGGTTTAAAACTGCAATATTTAAGTAAGAATGTTCAATGGCGAATATTATGCCGGATTGTGTCGGCGGGCTGTGTCGGCAGGCTGTGTCGGCTGGCTGTGTCGGCGGGCTGTGTCGGCGGGCTGTGTCGGCGGGCTGTGTCGGCGGGCTGTGTCGGCGGGCTGTGTCGGCGGGCTGTGTCGGCGGGCTGTGTCGGCGGGTCGGCGGCTTTGGTGTGTATTGCGCTTTACATCGTTCGAGGAAGAAAGTTGTAGTAACACTGGTTTTCTCCAATCAGAGCATTTCGTTACGTCATTGTGTTGCTCTCTCATTGGATGGGGACGACCCAGCCCAATGCAGATCTCAAGAATGATTTGCACATTACTGTGTGTACTGTTACGAGTATTGATTGGCTAACACTGTGTCAGAAGGCGTCACAACACGACAAATAAATCATTCGTTATCATTCGATTTACTCAGATACCTTATAGGATCAGTTTACTTCTGTGAAAGCTAACCATCTGTCCTTCAATATAAGGTAAACACAATCGGTGTTTGATTTGTCCAAAAACCTCTGTTGCGTTGTGTTCCGCGGCGGAACACAACGCAACAGAGGTTTTGGAGAAGAGGACATGATGGACCGAGGCTTCGGAGGGTCCACCGGCATGAAAGTCAGAACAACACACATTATATTTGCCATTACATTTATTTCACAATACACAGAGAGCGGGACATCAAGAAAACATCTCGGGTTACATTCACAAAGATAATTACCACCATTAACTATCCAGATTTATTACAAAACCAAAACATTTTATGTTTCCAAAAGTATACCAAAATAGATCCAAAATCAGTTATTTTCTTCATCTTTTTATAATAATAGGTAAATACTTATCTAAATTAAATATTTGGCTTCACAATTTATATTTTTCACTCTTAATGAGACGATGCCGTTATTAACCTTAATCAGAATAACCACCAAGATAGTAACACCCCGCCAAATTGCTATTAGAAGCATTCCTTATGTTACAATGTTTTGAGACCAAAAATAACTCCAAAATATTTGATTTGATAACCATTAAAATTGAATGTATAACCTCCTCCTTTTTTTAGGGTCGGTTAAAAATTAACAAACGCTATTTACCAAATTCTGGTCTGGCAGTGACGAGATATATGATAGATGACAGTTTACACGAAAGAATACGATCAGGGGACACAGACTGGCACGATAAGAACAAAGAGATATAGTTAGATGACAGGTTACACCAAAGAATGGGATCAGGGGACACAAGACTGACACGATAAAATCAGTGTGGCATTTAGAATTTGAATGGGTTGTTTTGGTTAGCCGGGCCGGGGCGCTGGTCGCTGATGTGGCAGTTAGCGGCGGCCGCCGTGATGTCCTCCGTGCCGTCGGTCTCCCGCCGAGACTTGGCCAGCACCATGGCCACCATCACGCTGAAGTAGTTGCGTTTGTACTCCTTTATCTCGATGTTGCGCTGATCAGGGATTGGAGTCATCCCGTAGACCGCGCACACGGGAACTTGTTGGTCCGGACCGCTCATTTCTGGAACTATAAACAGAGCGAATGAGCAAACAGTCACAGAATTCACTAAGTGCACTGTTTAGGTCGAATTACGAGGAGAAGTTCGAGAGCACGCAATCTCTCTAACTAATGACTATTCGTATCGTACACTAACCCTGCCCAACCCTACCCTGATTTATAAACATTCAATAATAGCTGTAAAGGAACAAAAAATATTAACCCTACCATCTTCGAACTCTGTAAATTTATACGTGTTACCTATTATATTATATTACCTAAGTAAATATATCTAAATGTAAAAGAAGTATTTTAAGAAAATAGCTACCTACTTACCCTTATAATAGTTTATTTATGTTATTGTTATTAACTTTTTTATGTGATTGTAATTTTTTAGTTTTCATGTAGAATTTTATTTTGATTTTTGTTTCTACAATTTAGATTTTTAACAAATATGTATAACTATAATGTTGCTGTGCCCTGACAGGGTCTACAACGACTCTTAGCTATAAGCCTTTGTGAACATCTTTATACCTTGTGGAATGCAAATAAACGAATATGAATTGGAATAATGGAGTATCAAGTGTGTGCGTGACTAGTTTTGCAAGGGGGACGTCATCGACGGTGCTGTGGTACGTGTGACGGGTTTACGGGTCATCAGATGGCTACCTACAACAAAGCCGAAAAGAGAGGGATGAAAATAAAAATAATAATGATGCTTTGCGTTGTCCGGTCACTGTACAAAGCCAAGCGATAATTAATTCGTTAATTTCTCATCTGTGATAGTAGTATGTAGTATTTTAATCTGTTATTTCTTATGTTGTGTCAAATGCGTAGTTTTAACAATATATTATGTTGTGTAAATTAAAGATTATGTACCTGCTTTAAATAATTTCATGTTTACTATCTTGAATTGCAGGAACAGATTTTAATAAACACCTTACTTCGATGTAAGTGTATTTAAATGTCTTTGGTTAGATAGATATTAATATTTTCAAGCCAAAATATAGTGAAATGTGTTATCGCACAAGAATATTTATGTTCCTCGTTTTGTATTACCGCATTTAAAGCTAATAAATGACTTTGATTTTGACTTTAGTGTTCCCACTGCTGGGACAAAGTCCTCTCTGTGAGTGAAAGGACAGTTAGTATGAATACCTAACTACCAAATAAGGTTTGTGTTTAAAGAATGTGTTTGTGTCGTGGCTTCATTGTTTAAAACCCAAAATAAATAGGTATTCATGTAAACAAAATACATACAGGTTTGATCAGACTTCAGTAGTCATTTGTGTGCTAAAGTGAAAGTAAAAAGGGTTGGTTGATTCAATTAATATGATTTAACTAAAAATTAAATAAATATTACTATTTTGCACATGGTTTATTGCATATTCAGCAAACCATATATGTATATAAAAAGGAACAAAACCTTAATATACCTATAATAATATTAGGTTTAATTCAGAAGCTAATTTTAAGTTTTCCAAGTTCCCTCTCTCCTACTAGTTTGCTGTGCCCGATAGGATCCGCATTGATCACATATAATTTTAATTTACCACCTAAGTACACATTGAGTATTGCAAAAAAACTATTCTGTTCTTATATTGAGTAATAATATGAAGTATCTCAATGGTTAGAAGGCAAAAAAGATTGTTTTTTTGTCTTCAAATGTTAGAAATAACTAACATGTATCTAACATGTTGGTTTATAAAAAATAAAAAGCATTTATTTATTTTTTAGCTTCCTAAACTAAACGATGGGCAGAAGTGTAAGTAACATAACATAATTCTAATGGGTTATTTATCATTGACAAATTAACAATAAAACGGTCCAGTCTGTTAAGTGTCTTCATCAATTTATAATTTAACAGTTATAAATTGATAAAGACTTTCAATGGACCATTTTATTTTTATTTTGTCAAAGACATTCTAACTAACAGCTAACAATTTGAAAACTAAATAACCTAATCAAACAATTTAAAAACAAGTTGCCCTGCAATGACTACAATGAGACAGCAGTCTTACCTACATCATTATCTAGGCAGATGATGATGTAGGTAAGACTGCTGTCTTGCTTGCATCATTTTCCCAACTATGTTGGGGTTGGCTTCCAGTCTAACTGTATGCAGCTGACTACCAATATTTTGCATGGAGCGACTGGCTATCTGACCTCCACAACCCAGTAACTTGGTAATACGATACCCCTTACGGAGGGATCTCGGAATGTAAAGATGTTTACCCATCCACAGACCAACCGTGGCAAGCGTAGCTTAACCTGGTCGATCGACCTGTGCGGCTGTTATTATTTAGCCACGGATACCTCCTAAGACTGCTGCATACAGTAGTAAAAAAAAAGATGTGCTCACACGAAAAAATAAAAATAACAAACAGGCATTTAAGTACCATCTAATAAAAACATAATTAACACGGTCACAAAAAATCTATTGACCTAAGATTAACCCACAAAGTATTCGGCCATTAATAAAATGCAAACGTCACCCCCTCTCTATATGGCACGATGTCTGGGGCAGTTGCGAACGTGACGAAAAGCTGCTCCAGTCACCCAATTATTCACGAAATGACCTCGAGACCGAATTCCCCACCGACCTAGGGGAGCGCCAGCCGAGGGGTTACGCACAAAAGACAGAAAGACACGTGTTCACTTATACTGGAACCTGCACTGTATCCGCAACAACGGGTTGTGTAGCCCACTTACCTTCCTCTTTCAGGTATTTGGATAGAACCGGAATTTTGCCGACAGATGTGGAGACGAGGACCGGTTCAGCCGGAGGCGCTAAGAGATTATTGATTCTTTCACGTTAGTTACTGCGCAAGTGCAGGCGGGGCCGGGACACAGATACTAACTTAAGAACCTCTCAACAAGAAGAGTAGTTAACTAACTAATTAATTTATATAAACTATATAAGTGGTTTTCAAAAAAAACTCTATAGTTTAATCTTGTAGTAATTTCTCAATATTACGTTACCTACCTATGTCACATTTTGCCAAACCGACATCCATGTAGATTTATGTGGCAACAAATCAAATGTTAGAAGTTAGGTCCAGGTCTCCGATCTGTGCCTAGTTTCCGGAAAGCAGCGGGAAGAAACTCTACTCCACTATTATTATAAAACATACTCGTACTTGAGATATTAGGTACGAAGTTACAATTTTCTATAAATAAAATGGAGTAATAAAAAAAATGAGCAGCTGTATCAAACATCCGAAATCACACCAAAGATTCTTTTATACAATTTTGGCACACAACCGTACAAAAATACAAAAACTATTGCAGTTTGCGAGGACCGAACTTGCGATGCGACAACACGTCGCGACCTTTTCGAGATGCCACTTTTCTTTACAATGCTACGCAGGACTACTCAACAACAACAATGAATTTTGATATTTCAGCTTTTTCAACGTTATTACAACAGCTGGTGTTTATTTAGTTCTCTCTACAACACTTCCAAGTGCTTACTGAACAGTGCTAACACTGCTAACATAACTCTCGTATTTTTTTGTTATGTTTCCAATGATTTAGTAATATGTAATTACACAATCATGCAATCCCAAATCGCGTAATTAAAGTTTCCTAGCCTCGTGGCGTCAGTACGACACTTTGCGTATATTATACGGGAGTCCGTGTCTACTCATCTACCCACCTTTTATGAGTATGTAATATGAGGGAGGTTGCTTAGAAATCTTAGTGACAAAGCTTAATGTTAGTAACAAAGGTTAATTAACGAAGTTAACATTTCGAGTAACGAATTAAGTTTAAGTTAACTTAAAAAATTGATAACGGACTCCTTAACTTCCGTAAACTTTCCATAAGTCCGTTAATCTTTAATTAAGTACCTACGACATCGCGCAAACCGCGCCGCGCCGCGAACACCACGTTCTGTCAATCTCTAAATCATTATCATTATAAACTCTAATGATACACCCTTCTTAACCAACTTCTTTTATTAATATTTCATGACGTGCCTAAACATCCATAGCCCAAACTATTTTTTTTTTATAAGCCAGTAAATCACTAACACAATGACATACAAAATGCAATTTCTATCACGAGTTAACGATTATCTAACGTTAGCTTCCGTTAAATCTTCCGAAATGTAACGTTTAACGAAGTTGACTTTTTAAGTAACGGATTAGTGATAAACGAACTTAACTATTTGGTTAACAGTGCCCAGCTATGCTTATTGACGATGTGGTTGTTGACATAATCATGTGGATACCATCTCGAGATAATCCCCTAGTGGCCGGGAAGGGGTCCTGTTCGCCTGGAAATCCCATAGCCATGTCGCAAGTCTAAGGGCAAGGCAGTCAGTGATGATTCGAAGAGAGAGGTGAATAAAAATCTTACGATTATTCTGGGCACGTGACACGGAGGAATATGTCTCTCTCTCTCCACCCCACTGCAGTAGAAGATACTGAAGACGCTAAAGGGTATTAATGCTTTTTTTTTCTTTTCAATAGTCACTCAACTCAATAAAAATAATGGTTACGGCCAATACAAAAAGTATTGTAGTCACCGGGGATTGGACGTGAGACCGTGCGACATCACTTTTTCATTTGTTAGCTTGATGATACAATAACACCCTTTGTACACGGCCCGTTTAGGTACTTTACTTTACTTTATATAAACCGCGCCTTAGAAAAAACGTGTCCGTCAACACGCTTCCATAGTGATCCATACAACACTGACGACCGTGCGTGTAAATCTACGGTGTATTCGCCGTGTGTAGACGATAAACCGCAGTTCTTCGCGGAAAGAAAAACTTGTGTGTACAAATTGCATAACGGTCACCGCAAACAGCAAGACGCTAAAATAGATTTCATTAATTTATTTATTTAAAAAAAAAAAAAAACGTTGCCCCTCACTTGGAATTTCTCCTGTATCGTGGGTGCGCTTACAAACATTTTAATTCACATACACAAACAGCCACACCCGGAACAACTACTTGTAGGCCATACAAATATTTGTTCCGTGCGGGAATCGAACCCGCGACACGACACGACGAATTAATTTGATAATGAACTTAAATACGACTAAATTGAGTTGAGGGGAAAAATATGACATCTACGGGAACGAAGTCGCGGGCAAAGTGCTAGCCATATACCTACCTAATTGGTAAATCGGTTTTGGATAAGAAAAACTAAATGAATATTAGATCCTGCTTCATTAAAAATATACTTTTTACAATATTTTGAAAGGCATTTTTCGTATCACAACACGTTTTATTAGCAGGTGACATGACTGACTCCGGCTAGGCCACTTTCCCGTTTCGCAACTATCATAAATATTGAATGATTTGGGTAGGGACTATTAATTAAGATCCATGTCCCATAAGTTATGTTACATGTATTTTCATTATTGCACCTACCACTGTTTGTCTCTGCATCACCCAAAGGCTGGCTGGTAGAAAATGCCTATGGCATTAATTCCGCCTCTGTACATTTGTACATTTGTAAATAAATAAATATATTAAAAGAAAGTTCCTTTTCCCAATCCTCTATCCAATTTTCGAACTTTACCAATACTGCCAAGTGCGGCAGTTTCTTATTGATGAAAGTGGCAAAAAACACTCAGAACTTCTCCTCGATCACGATCTACTTAAACTCAAACGCAAAGCGTTTATTTGAAATAAACCAATTACAGGCACTTTTGAATTGTAAAGGGGTCGGTCAGTCAAAAAGATGAAGCTGCCGATTCCAAAGCGTAGTAGGTTCCTATGGAGAAGAACCGGTAAGAAACACCACGGACACACTTTTAAATCAAAATGTTGTTACAAAATATTGGTTACATCATGCATGTTGAAATTATACATGTGAGAACTATGAAGAAAGACGTGCATGTTAAAAGATTTTTTTTTATTTTTATTATCCGTTGCAGCTAAGAGATGATTAGTGTCTACTGACGGCACTCATTCATGAACATAACGCATGGTTCAGCATCTATAAGAAATACATTTCTATATTCAGCACCATTGATCCAACACACACGCCACCAACAGAGAGACATTTGAGTGAACATGAATCCGTGTTGCGTCACCTTGTAGACATTTTTTTCTGAGTCAGACGAAAATAGAAGGGCAGTGTCGTCAGAATAAGAAACAATTTGGCCATGATCTAGACTTACATTACAAAGATCGTTTATGTATATCAAAAATAGTGTAGGCCCTAAAATACTTCCTTGGGGTTTCCCAAGGAAGTATTTTAGGGCCTACACTATTTTACGAGGAAAAAAAAAACACATCCTTTGGTGTTTACCAAAGGATGTGTTTTTTTTTCCTCGCTGAGAACATCTCCAATCCTTACACATTGGGTACGATCGTCTAGATAACTCTTAAATAGTTTCAGCTGAGTGCCTCTGATACCTATGGTTTCAAGCTTGTGCAACAGAATAGGAATAGAAACCGTGTCAAAAGCTTTGGCGAGGTCCAGGAAGATTCCTACTGTGTGGTTACCATTATCAAGTTCTTGTGCTAGATAGTCAGTCAGATGGTGTACGGCAGCGTCTGTTGACATTTTAGTCCTAAATCCGAACTGCCGCTGAGACAAAATTAATTTATCATCCAAGTATTTGTAAAGCCTTTTATTTATAATTCTTTGTAATATTTTAGACATAGAAGGCAGTAACGAAATAGGTCTATAATTTGTAACTTGATCTTTACTGCCTGATTTATAAACGGGGACAACAACAGCTTTTTTTAGGCACTCGGGAAAAACACCTGCAGATAAACATTTTTGGAAAATATAAGTTAATGGCGGTACCAAAATGTGCCTGAACTGTTTGATAACTTTATTTGATATGTTATCCCAGCCAACTGCACAGTCGTCTTTCAAACTCATAATTATCGTTTCTACCTCGGCCTCATCAGTGTCTAGCAAAGGATGATGAAATAGTGCTACACGTAAATGGTGTGCTTGTTAAATATTGTGATTGGCCCCGAACTTTTTCAGTCAAACATTTTCCCACATTAACAAAGAAATTATTTGCAATGTTTGCAGTTGTTAACTGTGATGATTGTGCTTGTAATAAACCTGAAGATGACTGATTTTGTTTCGAGTTATACGTTACACTTTTAATAAAATTCCAGATTTTTTTACTATTCGTACCAGCCTTTTCTAGTGCAGTTTTATCGTAGTTGTTCTTTACTTTTCTGAGAAGATCATTACAAAAGTTACGATATCGTTTATACGACAGTTGCAAAATTAAATTATCTGGATTGGATTTAGCTTTCATATGCAGTTTATCTCTATTTTTCATACAGCGAATGAGTCCTGTCGTGATCCATGGTTTTATATTGTAGTTTTTGTTTGTTAGCTCTGATATGACAGTGTTTTTCTGAATTGCATGTTGTACATTTTTTATTAAGTATAACATACAAAACTGCGGATCAGCGGAATCGTAATAATAATAATAAAAAAATAGGACGCTAGTGTGTGCCTTGGACTCGCAGCTCAAGAATTTCTTCGAGAGCAGCGAGGATCTCGTTGATACACACTCGATCTTGTATTGCGCGGCTGTGGCGGCATGTCGTTTAGCTAACGTCAAGTTTCCAAATTGTGACGCAGCTACTCGACCAAAACCAGCCGTACCAGCCTGGCGATACAGGATCGAGCGTCGTATCGATAGGGCCAGGGTACTCATCGGTAAACTATACTGCTTCAGGGAGGGCAACACACGACCACGAGTGATGCGCTTTGTAAGACAGGCATTTTCGGGGACTGGAATCAGCCCTCGGGAATACATGTCCAATGTCACAGAGCGCATCGACTTCCTGAAGCAGAAAGTTTGTGCATGGGCGAGTCGTATTCGGCGGTATAAGCGGCGGGTTGATCGGTACACGCAGAATCGTATGTTCCAGAGCGATGAGAGGTGGGTATATAGAACTTGGGAGCGACCTGAACAAAACGTGATGGACGTGTGCCGCCCGGATGATGCCACCACTAGTGCATTCTGGCGCAGCATCTGGTCGGTGCCTGTCTGTCACGCTGAGGGTGGCTGGATGCGCGATATCGAGCGAGTGTGTGGAACTATACCAGAAATGGAACCAGTCGTAATTACGCCATTAGACATAGCCAGAGCAGTCCGTCCGCTACCGAATTGGAAATCGCCGGGACCGGACGGACTGCATAACTTTTGGTTAAAATGGCTAATTAGTTCACACACTTGCCTGGCATCTCAGTTCCAGTCATCCTTAGAGTCTGGGTCACTACCACAGTTTCTAACAACAGGCGTTACCCACCTGCTCCATAAGTCAGGTAGTCCCGCGGAACCCAAGAATTATAGACCGATCACGAGTTTGTCGACGGTTTATAAACTTCTTACATCCATTTTGAGAGCGAAAATTAACACACACATTGACAGTTACTCGATTATGTCTGCCTCTCAAAATGGATGTAGGAATGGGTCCCGCGGTACTAAGGAGCTACTCCTCATAGACATGGCCATTAGCCAACAGGTTCGCCGATCCCGCAAGGATATGTCGACATGCTGGATAGATTATAAGAAGGCCTACGACTCGGTGCCACATACATGGCTCATGAGGGTGCTGGAGTTGTACAAGATAGATGCAACTCTACGCACCTTCCTTGAGTCGTGTATAAGACAGTGGAAGACGGTCCTTCGCTATCCAGGGTGTCGACAGATCCAGGGGAATGATGAGCCTGTATGGATTAAGCGGGGAATATTTCAGGGCGACAGTTTGAGTCCACTTTGGTTCTGCTTAGCCCTGAATCCTATAAGCACACTGCTGGAGGACTCAGGTCTAGGCTATCGGTTGAAGAGAGGTGGTCAGGTCATATCTCACCTCCTCTACATTGATGATTTGAAACTCTTTGCCCCTAACAAATTGCATCTGATGGAGCTACTGAAGGTAACTGAAACTTTCAGTAGTGCCATCAGGATGGAATTTGGTGTGGACAAATGTGCAGTCATGCATGTAAAGGGGGGGAAGATTATGGAATCCGAGGGAATTCCACTTTCGGATTCCATACACCTTAGATCCCTCTCCTCATCCGAAAGCTATAAGTATTTGGGTATGTCGGAAGCGTTAGGCATCAACGATGCTGACATGAAGCAATCGTTGAAGGAGCGCTTCTTTTGTCGCCTGAAGAAGGTATTAATTAGTCTTCTTTCGGGCGGAAATAAGGTGCGCGCCTTCAATGGTTGGGTAATGCCGGTTTTGATGTACTCTTTTGGCATACTCAAATGGACTCAGACTGAACTCGACGCCCTAGATAGAAGGGTCCGTACACTGCTGACCGCAAACCGGATGCATCACCCACGATCATCGGCGATGAGACTGTATATCCCGCGGAAGTGTGGGGGTCGAGGATTTTTAAATGCGAAAACCCTCCACAACCGCGAGGTGTGCAGTCTCAGGGAATATTTTTTAAAAGCCGAAGTGGGTATGCACCGTGATGTGGTCGCAATGGACAAGGGGCTCACCCCGCTCTCCATGGCGAAAGAGAACTGGCGCAAACCTGTAGTACTTACTACCGATGACCGCAAGAAGGTATGCCAAAGCAAGGAGCTTCACGGGCGCTTCTATCGGGCTCTTCATGAGCCCGGTGTAGATTTCTTAGCGTCCGTATCCTGGCTGCGTTTCAGTGACCTCTTCGGGGAAACTGAAGGTTTTGTCTGTGCAATTATGGACGAAGTTATCTTGACGAATAACTACCGGAGACATATTATGAAGGACGGGACGGCTGACGTGTGTCGGGCATGCCACCGTCCGGGTGAGTCCATCAGACATATTATCTCTGGTTGTTCTCGTCTGGCTAACAGCGAGTACTTGCACAGGCATAACCAAGTAGCCAGGATTATTCACCAGCAACTTGCTTTGAAATATAAACTTGTCGACTCTGAGGTACCGTATTACAAGTATGTGCCCGACCCAGTTCTCGAAAATGACCATGTCACGTTGTACTGAGATCGGTCTATCATCACTGACAGGACTGTTGTCACCAACAAACCTGATATAGTGGTGATAGATCGATTAGTGCGCCGCGCAATGATTGTTGATGTTACCATTCAACATGACGGGAACCTCGTGAAAGCTGAGAAAGATAAACAAATCAAATATCTTGACTTAGCACGCGAGGTTGTTGACATGTGGAATGTGAGCTCAACTGTCATTGTGCCGATTGTCGTATCGGCCAATGGCCTGATGGCCGAAAGCCTCGATCAACATCTATCGAGGCTCTCGTTAGGCGTTTGGATCAAGGGCCTGATTCAGAAGGCAGTACTCCTCGATACGGCTCGCATTGTGAGGAGGTTTCTATCTCTGGAGCCCTAACCACCGGTAGCTTGGACCCTGCTCCCCACACCGGTGGATCACTATTTTTTTATATTTTTAAATGTTTTATTTTTATTTTTTATTTAATCATACTAATATTTAAAAATGTAATAAAATAAGACGACTAAATAAATAAACGACATAATAATAATAAATAAATATTCCACAACTATCACACAACGCCATCTAGTCCCAAGCTAAGCAGAGCTTGTGTTATGGGTACTAGACAACTGATAAACATAATTATATATTTCTAAATACATAAATATTATAGATAAATTACACCCAGACACAGAACAAATGATCGTGCTCATTACACAAACATTTGTCCTGGGTGGGAATCGAACCCACGACCTGCGGCATTGCAGTCAGGGTCACTAACCACTAGACCAACAGGCCTGTCATAAACCTGGCCTGTCGGAAACTGGGTCAAATTCGATATTGTGTAAGTCTTCTTCAAGTTTATTTACATTTAAACGCGAAATTGTGAGAGTGACTATTTTTGGTAATTTGCAATTTAGAATAAGTAGCGTAGCACTGTGATCGGTTATTGTTGAATTAGTTACAAGGGCAAGTGCGGGGAAATTCGACTTAAATATTATATGGTCCAAACAGGAGCCACTTTGATGTGTAGGAAGCGTGTGAGCGGTAAACAAACCATGGAAAGCGCATAGGTTAAGGTATTCCTCAGTGGATGCGTCAGTACTTTCCGGAAGAATATTGATATTAATATCTCCAATTAAAATGGTGTTTTTGAAAGATGATAGGTTCTGCAAGGCGTCGTTTAGAGAGTCTGTGAAATTGTTTATATTTCTAAAAGAGGGAGGTCGATATAAGGCAAGTATCGCTAATTCTGAACCAATTTTAATTAACAATCTGTTACAGTCGTGCATATTTGGTTCTTCGACAGACACATTGAGATGATTTCTTGCGTAAACTATCACCCCATCGTTCTGATTGTAATTTATATTACTTTTATACATATTATATGCCGGAATTAGTGGTATGTTATATTGTTAGGAAAGCCAACATTCGGTTAAGACAATAACGTCACAGTTTATGTCTAGACGTTGTAGAAAAATGCAAAAATTGACAAAATTCTTAAAAATACTGCGAATATTTTGGGTTAGTATGGTTAGTGGACTAGTATAGGAGGAGAGATATTGTTTACAGTCTTCAACGTCACAAACATGGGATTCAGGCACAGATAAATTATCTATGTCATTAATTAAATTATTAATCATAATTATAACTAACTATAAAAAATAACAATAAAACAAACAATAACCAGGGCCAGAAAGATACGTAACTAACGGCGCTCTTAGGCGCCTCCATAATCAATAGTATTTATGTACCTCTTTTCAGCCATTAGTTTCGCTGGACAGTCAACGGCACTTGTCTTGTGGTTGCTCGGTTTTTTGAAGTACGAGCAAGTGGCGCGTTTTGGTTCCTCAGCCCTCTTTGTGCATTCTTTAATGGAATGACCCTGATCTGGTGATCACACACCACAGTGGTCACAGGTATATGTGGTCTCCAGACATGATTTGGCCGCATGTCCGTACTGCTGGCACTTATAACAGCGAGTGACTAGAGTAAAGTCTCTCACAGGGCATGACGACCAGTTCACAAACAGTCTGTCTTTAGATATCAGGCCTTTGCGTATGTCTGCAGATACTTCTAATATATAATTACAGGTCTCAGCATCCTTCTTACCTGACTTATGGCTTAACTTAATGGAGGTCAAAAAGGTCTCGAGGCTGCAATCCTGTAGGTTCTCGGCTAAGTTCTGATGGAACAAACAAGTAAAAACTTCCTTCTCTTGCATGGACGAGGGCACTCCAATAACCACTACTCTAGGCTTCCTTTTTGGGGGCTCGTCTACTGTAAGGCCTGAATTTGATGACTGCATCGATTTTTTAAACCTTCTCAATGTCGTCCTTTGTTTCAGTGCTGATAATGACACCGCCATTTTTTGTCTTACGTAGTCCTCTTACCTGAAGCTTCATTTGCTCAGGGCATATAATTTTTTGGACAAATGTTTTTGTCTCCTCACTCGACTTTAGTTTGTCGTTAGGGTATATGGCCACTGAGCTTAAATTTATTGGCTGTATATAATTGTTGGTACCTTTTTTAACCATGTCAACAAAGGAACTTCTGGTAACTGGTTTCACAGAAGCTCTTGCAGTTGCTGCGACAGATCACACTTCGCTTAGGCACTGCTCAATGGAAAACATCCAGGTCTGGATTTCCGGCGTCGATATCGCTTCTATCATGACATCATCTCTTTGGCAGGGCGGTTGAGGGTGAGGTGCGGGTGCGGGCTCGGGTGCAGGTGCAGGTGCTGGTGCTGGTGCGGGCGCGGGTGTAGGAGGTGGGCTCGGAGCACATATGCCACCCCGGCTGAAGGGACTGGTTGCCATTTTGATACCATTTATATACGATTGTTCATTGAGTTTTCTAATTTTGGCGCCAATACATTGTACAATATTTTGCGATATTAAAATGGAGTAGGGTGATAAAGAGAACCGAATCACTGTGATTGCATTACACAGAGTTGGTATGGAGCCAAATGCAATTTTTAAAACTCTCCATATGCTTGGTATTATTCAAATGTTTGTGTATCGAGCTATTAATACGTGCAATGAGACCTCCTCTGTTTGTGACAGAAAAAGATCTGGCCGTCCACGTAGTGTTCGTACGAAAAAGGTGGTCAAAGCAGTAAGGGAAAGAATTCGAAGAAATCCTGTCCGAAAGCAAAAGATTTTATCTCGGGAGATGAAGATAGCACCCAGAACCCTGTCGCGTATTTTAAAAGATGACTTAGGACTTGCAGCCTATAAGAGACGCACTGGTAATTTTTTAACTGATAATTTAAAAAAGAATAGGGTGGTAAAATCGAAACAACTACTGAAGCGGTACGCAAAGGGAGGTCACAGAAAAATTGTGTTTACGGATGAGAAAATCTTTACAATTGAGCAACATTTTAACAGACAAAATGACCGTATTATGCTCAAAGCTCTAAGGAAGCTTCCCAATTAGTCGACAGAGTGCAACGTGGGCATTATCCGACTTCAGTGATGGTTTAGTAGGGTGTTAGCTATGAAGGAGTGACTGAGCCATATTTTTGTGAAAAAGGTATCAAAACATCGGCACAAGTGAATCAAGATACCATTCTTGAGAAGGTAGTTAAGCCCCTTAACAACACCATGTTCAATAACCAAGTATGGTCCTTCCAACAAGACTCGGCGCCGGGTCATAAAGCTCGGTCCACGCAGTCTTGGTTGGATGTGAACGTTTCGGACTTCATCAGAGCTGAAGACTGGCCATCGTCTAGTCCCGATCTTAATCCGCTGGATTATGTTTTATGGTCAGTTTTAGAGAGTACGGCTTGCTCTAAACGCCATGATAATTTGGAGTCCCTAAAACAATCCATACGATTGGCAGTGAAGAATTTTCCCATGGAAAGAGTGCGTGCTTCTATTGATAATTGGCCTCAACGTTTAAAGGACTGTATTGCAGCCAATGGAGACCACTTCGAATAAGCTTTTTATATTTTAAATTGTTTTATATTTATGTATTAAACTAACACACTGTAATATTTATGGCAAGACTAGGTATATGAAACATAAAAAAACAAAACATCACGCCTTGGAAATTGGAATATATGTATGCGTGATGTTCTATTGTTTTTCGAAGAAGTATAATAGGTTGAACACTCACATTTCGCAATTTATGTTATAATTCGTGATGTGTTCTATTTTATTCATTTTACTTACATAACATCACACTAGTATTTCTCGTAGGCAGGGGTAGGCAGAGAACCACCTCTATAATGATTGCTACATAGATGGGTAGGTACTGCATTGTATTTTCCGTAAAAATGAACAAGATCAAACACAATGTTGTAATGTAATGTTGGGGTCCCTAAGGGGTGGTTTCAAGGAAACAACGGCATCTGTTTAGTACTATTTAATGAATTAATAATTATAAAATAAGCACTTAGGAGGTATAGTGCAAACTCAGCATACATGATAGTTATAAAGGAGTGTACTTACTTACTAAAGTAAAGGAACATACATATTATATTCATACACTTCAACTCCCAGGGACAGCGTAAAAAAAAATTATAACTTTTTTTTTTTTTACATTTTTCAATTATTATTATTATTAGTTACAAAAGTAAAATATACAGGCTGATTTTTTAAAGACCAGCCAAATTTAAGGATGTGGTACAGACCATCAAACTGAACAACTTTCTCCATGGGACAAATAGCGTAATCGCGAATAAGGTCAGCGACCTTTTATTATTGATTATGTCATTATCTCTTAATCTTTTTAATTTATTGCCTTCAATCAAACACATTTCTACTGAATCACACGGTTTTCCTAGTATATCCACAACTCTTGGTTGATCAGGCCAGTTGTTAATGGATTTATTGAAAGCCTTCTTTTCATCTTCATTCTTACTCTTACTTAGCTCATTCATCTCTTTCTTTCGCGCCCTGGTTGTTACTGCCATTTCTTGCTCATTCATACTCTTAAGTTCATGAGATGTTATACAAACTCTTGATAAAGCATCCGCCACAACATTGTCTCTTCCCTTCACATAGATTATTTTAAAGTTGTATTCTTCTAAAGCTAATCGAAATTTAAGTAATCTACTTGATGGGTCTTTCATACCAAAAAGATATATCAAAGGTTTGTGATCCGTCATTATGGTAAATTTGCTTCCATATAAATATGGAAGCAAATGGTCTGAAATACTTAACAGACCACACTATTGCCAAAAGTTCTTTTTGAATAGTTGAATAGTTCTTTTCTGGTTTATTCAAGGGTCTACTCGCATATGCAACTGGTCTAAGATCTTTATTACAGAACCATAACACATAATAGCAGTACCTGAATCTGTCTGTAAAATAAATTCATAATTCTCGGAAAAATCGAGATACTGTAGAATATTAAAGCATAATATTAAAGCATTTTTTAAAAATTTGAAAGCGTGTCGATATTCATTAGACCAAATAAATGGTTCGTTTTTCCTACTTAACTTATTCAAAGGCATCGCTATTTCCGAAAAAAATCTTATAAATTTACGGTAATAGTTACAGAAAGCTACAAATCGTTTTACTTCATCTGCAGTTTTGGGAGTAGGATAATTTTGTAATACTTTAGTTTTTTCTGGATCTGGTAAAACGCTTTTTTCTGAAACCAAATGGCTCAAATACAGAATTTCTTTCTTTAAAAAATCACATTTTTGTGGATTTAATTTTAGATTTACCTTTCTCAATCTTTCCATTACACTTATTAAATTTCGATTAGGGCTAGATAGATTCCTTCCGAATACAATAAGATCTTCCTGATATACTAGACATTTATCGTAAGTTAAACCAGACATTGCTACAGACATCATACGACTAAAAGCATTTGGACTGATCTTTAAACCCATTGGTAAACGCTTCATGCAATATTGGCCAGTATTTGTAGTGAAAGCTGTTACTTTGCGACTATTAGTCTCTAAACTTACTTGATAATAACCTTGGTAAAGGTCAAGGTTTGTAAAGTAAATGGCTCCAGTAAGCGTATCTAAAACGTCATTAATATTTGGTAAAGGAAATTTATCGTCACATATTACTTCATTCAATTTTCTATAATCTACAACTAAACGCCATTTTTTCTCATTACCTATGCTACTTTTCTTGGGTACTAATAAAATTGGACCATTCACGATTTGACTCTTCTATAATATCATTTTCTAACATATTATCACCTTGCTTAGCTATTTCTGGTTTTAGTGCCTGTGGTAACCTATACAGCTTGACGTAGACTGGAGTTGACCTTTGTTTAACAACTATAGATTGCTCATAAATATTCGTTGTTGTTAACTTATCCCCCTCTAAATGAAATACGTCCGCGTACTTTGCACATATTGCCTCAATATGTTTCTCTTCTCCGTCTAAATAATTTAGATTTAATTCTGATAGCAAAGTTTTGACCCTAGTAACGTTGGTATTGATCTTATTAAATTGACAAATATTATAGTCTCCCAGTTTTTTTAGATCTGGTGTAAAAGATGGCAAATTTACTTCCTTTTCACCAAATTAAGTATTTTGACCGGAATTCTATTATTATTAACTTGTACTATTGCGTTTGCTATAAACACATCTTTCGCTAACTCTCTACTACACACTACAACTTCTCCGTTTACATTCTCATTTACAAAAATAAAATGTATTGATTCCGAACGTGCCGGAATAAATATGGAATTTTTCATCCTATCACGTTCATCAACCAAATGTAAATAATGCTGTTTATTATTGTTAAAGAGTGTTAAATTATTTGTATCTACATTAATATTTGCTCGAATTTTTTCTAAAAAGTCTAAGCCTATGATTCCGTCAGCTCTTAGTGGTAGCGAATCAAAAATAAGAAAGTTATGCTGAAACGTGACATTGTCATGCTGTAATAATAAATTTACAGAACCTTGGGAACGTCGCTGACCACCTATACCATTTATTTAAGTATTATCGCTATTAACAATGATATCTTTTGGTAACATTTCATTTTTAATAATTGACAATGTTGCACCCGTATCTATGAGTCAATAGTATTTCATATTTTTAATATAAAAGGTTATATACTTCGCATTACCTCGGAAGGATAATATAAAATGTTTAAGATCAAAAAAACTGGTTTGATGTATATGCATTATCATCTTTGTCGCATTGACGCTTATCATCTACTTGCTCTACTGAAAACGTATTTTGTCCTCGACCACGGTTTCTAAAATATCTTGAACCTTTATTACCTCGCTGATTATTGAAGGATGAGCGATGGTTAGCTCTACAATTTCCACGAGAACCTTGTCCTCGGTTGTAACTGTTATTAGATTGGTGTCCACGAGGGTAACTGTTGCCATGTTGACTACTCAAAGTACCTCTTTGATAACGTTGTGAGTGCCTATTAACGTGAAACTCGTCCATGTTTAGATACTTGTAAAATGTTACCTGATGGTTGGAAAGACGTGCACTCTTCATCTTTCGCTGCTTGTATGGCCATCTTTCAAGCTGCTGAACCCGCGTGCCGAGATGATGGTGCTCAGCTTCAGACTACGCAGACCATCTGAAAACCGTTTTATAGCAAAGATTTCATTGATCGGTTTTTCAAATAGAAAATGTTTCCGTTTTTTCACCTGCCTGGGTAATTGTCAGCTCTGTAAATAACTTAACTACCTCAGAACCATAATCCTCTATGGACCTCGAACCTTGTTGAATTTTTTGAAACTGCATCTGTATGGCCATAAATGATTTTGTGGGTAAAATATATTTCCTCAAATCATCAATTAATTCTCGAATACTTTTGTATCATCCTGACATTTTAAACTTTGCGTTCTCATTCAGCCTACTTTTTAAAACGAAAGTAATTAATAATGCTTCACCTGGGCCGTCCAGCATGCCAGCATACATCTCCACGGAGTCTATTAGGCGCTTGGTGGTGGCCTCAGCACCATCCATTACTGGAATCAAACTACACGCCACCTTAAGGTCAAAATCCATTTTTCCTAAATCTACTGTTACGGGAAAAATACACAATTTATTTATTGCTTCCTATTTTTGTATTATTTTCTCATAAAGATCTATTACTGATACCAAATTAATATCTTCACTCTTTTCTAATAGTAAAAATATTTTACAACATGATTCGTAAGCGCTTTTTGCTTGCTCTAACTTTGTTGAAATAACATTTCCTTTAAATCTCGCTTGTCCCTTTTTTTACTAAATAATTACGTATTTCTACTAATAAGTCATAATTTTGTTCCAAAATATCCCTCATATTTTTAATCTATTAATAAGATTGCATAAATGTAACACATTCTACGTAAATGCGACGGAGCAACATGAAATAATCCGACGTTGCATTTTGTTTCCGTTTGGTGTCTTACGGCTGAATGTCCGTGCATGGTTCTAGCGCCATTAAGTTTTTACGTTATGAAATATGATATCGCTTAGCTAGTTCACTTACTGTTATTTTTACGAAAAGTTGAAAAAATACACAACACTTTCACTATTCACAAGATTATTACTGATTCTCATAACCTTCTGTGCGTCCTCTGATGGATGATCTAATTCTTTGCATGGTACTCATCCCAGTTTCCTGCTGAATCCATGTGCGGTGGCTACTCTGTACATCTGCAGGCCAACATAAACTGCCAAGATTCCAATAACGGCCAGTACAATGTACACCACAATGCTAAGCCGTTCCACGTGGCTTCCGATTTCTTTCAACGTGGCGTCATTATTGCCTCCAGCCGCGTTTTGGCAGAGGAAAACCTCTTCTTTTTCTACAGTTGACCCCCCCTTGAAATCCCCTTGGCAGAGTCCCGAAGCAGGGTCGCCGTGTAATGTTGGGGTCCCTAAGGGGTGGTTTCAAGGAAACAACCGCATCTGTTTAGTACTATTTAATTAATGAATAATTATAAAATAAGCACTTAGGAGGTATAGTACAAACTCAGCATACATGATAGTTATAAAGGAGTGTACTTACTTACTAAAGTAAAGGAACATACATATTATATTCATACACTTCAATAGCCAACTAATTTAAACTTAAAACAAACCATAACATTACGCCTGTATACCTCTTAGGAGTAGGCAGATATTATAAGACACCCAGACTTTTCGCAAGTTAGGTATCTCATGATTCCCCACATAGAAGTCGAATACATAACATCACACCTCATAGGTCGGTACTGCATTTTACTTTTCGTCTAAATGAAAGAAATCAGACAAACAGATTGCTAACATTACACTTAAAACATATTATATCATTAGGTACGCCTGTAATTTTCTAACAGTTGGTGTAATAGTCTTAAAGGGCTCAATGTGCAAGTTACTTTAATTAGCAAAATTAAGTTATTTACTTACGTTATAAATCCGATATTTTCTTGCACATTGAGCCCTTTAAGACTATTACACCATCTGTTAGAAAATTACAGGCGTACCTAATGATATAATATTAAGTAAGTAACTTTAATTAGCAAAATTAACAGAAAATATAGTACTACCGTTTTTATCGACGATGACAGGGAACTCATAAAAAAGAAAAATGCACACTAATTTGACGGCTAAAAAGAAAACAACAACAAAAGTATTTGACCGTTTACAAAAAACAGACAACCGTTGTGCTACAGGCCATTGTTGACGCCGGTACCGATCAGAATCTTGATAGCTGCCTAGCTACGGTGAAGTAGAAAACGAACCGAAAAAGAAATGGTTAGGCGTCAAAGACTCTTTGCTGTTAACGTCTGCCGAGACGTGGCTAAGTGAGCGCCTAATCACCATGGCTTCTACCTCTGCCACCAGCGTGTTCAGCACCTCCTCTTTAGAAAAAAAACTTGAAAAAAGTCTATAGCAAAAAGTACTTATGCTAGTTGCGTCGCTTACAGATGGGCAGAGATGTATAACACACCCAGACTCTTCTCAATATAGGTATTTAATGATTCCCGCATAGATGTGAAATATATATGTGCATTTGGATTGAGTGATCTTTTTTATTTCGTGACAAAATCAGATTGTACATTTAGTCAAAAATAGTCAAAACTCATAGCACAAAGTAAAAAAATTGTCACTCTCAAGGGTCTTCAGTTATTGCCGAAAATGAAAATGAAAATCACTTAATTCAGACATTTTGCAAAAACGGCTATGAGCTAGATCTCAACAAAAACTTACTCTACTGACTAAATTTAAAAATTGATATCTCAAAAATTTGTTAAAAATTTGTCACAACATTTTTTAAACCCATCAAGGCATTTAAAGCTTCTTCCAGGTATCTTTGGACAGTATCATTGTATCACTCAGTACAGACACCATTTTGTCTGAGAGATCGTTGTAATAAGGTTTCGGATGACTTTTTCTATAGATCTATTGTTTATCCTTAAATGTACATGTTCCGAATATATTTGTACAATAAATATCATAACACAAATACCTTTTGTTCAAAATTTATAAGTAACTCAATGTTTTTAAATTGGCTTACCTGAGTGATCCCTAAGTTACACAAACTACGATTAATTTTTGTACAACTTCTTGACTAAAGTTTAACATAAAAATAATTTACATATACAGCTTAATCTACGAGATATTACATTTTTAATTTTATTGTTAGGGAAAAGTGCAGTAGGGTGACCATATAATATGAGATCATCGGAAATATAACTGATACAGTAAGTAACTACCTATATAATCGTCAGTTGTAATATCAATTAATGTAACCAGGACTGTTCAGTGCCAAGCTTCAGGTGTGCTGCGGGTGGTCTTGACTTGGTAATAAAACGACTACGATATTACAATAACTGTGTTTTTGGTTGCTGATTACAAAACATGATGGAGACGACCGATTGTGTGCGCACGCTTAAGGTGTCGGCGAATGAGTGGCAGGAGTGGGGAAGCTCGCGATCGCGGTATGGTATGTGGCCCGATGTGACGTCAGGAACATATTCCCCGCGTTGAAGAGAAGTCTTCAAGATGATGTTGAAGAGACGGGAAGTGGGCATACGTTGTTGTAGGCACGAATTATCATGCCCTTCTTCGTCAAGATGTCGGTGACTCGAAAATGTCCGTCAGAGCCAGTCTTCACTGCAACCACTCTGCCCAGCAACCAGAGAAGAGGAGGAAGATTAGTGTTTCTCACTAAGACCATGGTGCCTGTTTTCAGCTCTTGCCCAGCTGTCTGCCATTTGGTTTTCTGCTGCAGGAGAGACACATACTCATTAGAGAAGCGCTACCAAAAATGTTGTCGGAGTTTTTCAATGCGATCGAATCGCTGTAGCCCCTGGATATTGACGTCGGCGATCTGAGGACGAGGGACTGACGTGAGTGATCGTCCGATGAGGAAGTGTGAAGGAGAAAGATAAGAAAGATCTGATGGATCAGTGGATAGAGGTTTTAAAGGTCTGGAATTTAAAATAGCCTCTATCTGAATCAGACAGGTTGAGAGCTCTTCAAATGTTAAATGAGTTAGGCTCATGACTCTACGCAATAAATGTTTGGTGGACTTTACTGCACTTTCCCAAATCCCACCGAAATGTGGGCTGTAGGCAGGTATAAATTTGAATTCGATGTCTTTCGTTGCAAGATCTGACTCTATATTACTAGATGAAACCTTTAAGAAGCGTGAAAGCTCATTGAAAGCTCCCACAAATGTAGTGCCGTTGTCGGAGTACACGCGTTGAGGCTTGCCCCGACGACTAATAAATCTGCTGAAGGCCGCAAGGAAAGCTTCCTTGGTGAGGTCGGAGACCAGCTCCAGATGAACAGCTCTGACTGCAAAGCACACAAAAACACAAATGTATGATTTTAGTAGCTTACATCCTCTACCCTTACGGTCGGCTATCAGCACTGGCCCGGCATAATCAAGCCCTGTATTCAAAAAAGGGTACTCTAGATGAGTCCTATCGCTTGGTAGGTTGCCCATAATAACCTGAATAGGCTGAGCTTTGAAGCGAGTGCAGCGAACACAGTTACGCCCTATGCGCTTACCCAGGTTTCTGCCTGCTAAAGGCCAGTAGGTGAGTCTAATGTGTGCTAAAAGTAATTGTGGCCCTGCGTGAAAGAGTGTTTTATGCTCTCTTTCGAAGATAATTTTCGTCAAGTAATGTTTACTACATAAAAGGATAGGATGCTTGACATTGTAACTATAGTTAGAGTTGTTAAGACGGCCACCTACGCGTATTAAGTTGTCTGAATCAATGAAGGGAGAAAGACTTATTAATCGATTATTTTTATGTAATGCCTGATTAGTTTTAAGACATGAATATTCCTCAGGAAACATTTCCTGTTGAGAAATCTGTAATATAAGGTTATGAGATGATCGTAATTCTGAAACTGATAAGTAAGATGATTTTTTATTATTCTGATTTTGACAATTATGGATAAATCTTTGTATAAAGGCTTTTTCTGCTTATTCGGCTTATTCTTATGAGTGATGTAAATGATGATTTTTTATGAATTAAATTTGAAAATATATTGTTATTGTTTTGTTTATAGGTATCAGCAGTTGTATGTAAAGATGTTTCTGGTAAAGACTGGATTTGTGTATTAGGTGATGTAGGAAATTTGATTTCTCTATGATTAAGAAAATCAGGACCTGACCACCAAAGAGTGGACGAGCTGATGCAATCAGCCTTCACCCCCCAAGATGTGAGATCAGCGGAGTTGCTCTTAGAAGGAACATAGCTCGACGTCTGACCGATCGTAGCTTCTTGGATTTCACTCACTCTATTGCGGACAAATTGATCGAGCCGACTTGGCATTGTAGACAGCCATCCAAGCACGATCATCGAGTCACACTAAAAGAAACAGTGATTAAACTCTAGAGTGAGTGATTTACGTACCTTCAGATAAAGTCTTGTGCCCAGTAAAGCACCACATAACTCCAACCTTGGTATTGTTGTGGGCTTTATAGGGGCGACCTTTGTTTTTGGAAGCAAAGGCGAACGCAAACTGTTCCATCGACTGCTACCGTTCTGAGATAAGTACACGCACCATAGGCGCGTTCGGAAGCGTCTGTAAGTGTGTAGCTCTATTAAAGAAGCATTGCTACAAGATACCCAACGAGGAATGTGAACAGAGTTAAGAGCTGGAAGTGACTGTACGAAATCAAGGAATTGTGATTTTATTTCTGTTGGTACTTCATCATCCCAGTTATATTTAAGTATCCACAGCTGCTGTAACATAAGTTTAGCCTGAACTATGCATGGCCCGACGAGGCCTATAGGATCAAATACCTGACTTACTAAGGATAATTATTAATTTATATATTAATTTATTAATAAAATTATTTATTAATTATAATAAATAATATAATTATTAAGTGTGATGATCCCAATACTTATGAAAGCGAAATAAATATGACATTAAATAAAATTATAACATAGTTTGAGAACAATAATCTTATTATAAACTTGGAAAAAACTAAAATTATGCACTTTTATCAGAGAATACCAAATAAAATCTATGACATTAGCTATTTAGGGACAAAAATAGAATCAACTACTGCTACTAGATTTCTTGGAATTAATATAGATAACAATTTGACCTGGAAACCCCAGACAGACGAAATATGTAAAAAACTAAATCGATTTACTTATGCTCTCTATAAACTATCAAAAATAGTGAGCCTTGAATCCGTACTGACAGCCTATCACGGCTATGTTTCATCAACACTCAGATATGGCGTAATATACTGGGGTAATTCAGTTGATAGAGAACACTTATTTAGAGCCCAAAAAAGATGTGTGAGAGCTATGTGTGGCCTAAAAAGCACAGACAGTTGTCGACCGTACCTTATACGTTTAAAAATACTTACCTTGCCATCGCTGTACATATACGAAACAAATGTATTCGTCAAATCTAACATTTCACTTTATAAAATAGCTACTAAAAGTTACTACAGAAAATTACGTGATAGAAATAAGTTAGCACTCGAAGTGACTTATGGCAAAACTGCACTAATGAACAAAAGCACCTTCTGTATGGCCAAAAAAATATTTAACAAACTACCGGAAAAAATAAAAACGTTAAATCTGGAAAATTTCAAAAAACAATTATTAAAAATATTGATAAATAAATGCTATTACTCACTACAGGAATATCTGGACGACTATTCTATAATTTCTGCTTCAGAAAATTGTAACTACATCACCTAACCCATTTTGACAATTTAGAATTTTATTTGACATTAGCATTACTTTGGACGGCAAGTAACTTTATCTCGTTGACATTTATTGAAATTGATTAAATCCCCAATTAATATGTCAATATTAATTGACATTGATTTTACGGTACAGTAAGAAATAGGTACATGCATGTCAATGCATGTACCTATTTCTTACTGTACCGTATGTCACTGTATTCAGTGCATAGGTCTTTAAAGTGTCTGAGGAATTTAATCTGAAAACAATTTGTTGTAACGGGCGCTGAGGTGGCTCAACTAAAATGGCTCTATACATTTTTTCAATGTAACCCGTTACAACAAACTTGTGTTGCCTGTATCTTAGGAGTATGGATAGCAGATCCTCCTGTACGGTTGGACCTACCATCTGAATGTCGTTGAAGGACTTGCCCGAGGTACTGGAGGCCGAAGCGTTGTAAACTACGCGAAGTTTTGTGGTAGAACTTGACTCGCGCACAACACCATGATGAGGTATAAAATAATTAATTTCTGAATGATTAGGTTTTGAATGTTCTGTCATGTGATGAAGGTCAATATATTCTTGCATGAATTGCAAATATCTATTTTTAAATGTGGAGTCCCGCTCAAATCTACGCTCTAAGGAGAGGAAACGACGCTTTGTCATCGCGTAAGAGTCACCTAAGCACTCGAGCGAGCCCTTCAATGGTATGGTGACAACGAATTGACCATGCGTATCCCGACGTGTGGTCTCTTGAAAGTGTTTTTCACAAGCCTGTTCTTCTGTTGAGAAACAGTTTGCAGACGACACCGTATCAAGTTCCGAGAAGCGAGTAAGCTGATCTGACTCCTCATGTGAAAGAAAGTGACAAACAGAAGGTTGTGTACGAAGACGAGACCGACTGACGCGGCCCGAAATAAGCCAACCCAGTTTTGATGACTGTAATCTAGGTTGATTATTGCCTAAATTAATGGTATCGGAACCTAAGACGTCGCAGAATACCTCAGCACCTACGAAAATATCGATCGCAGTCGGTACATTGAATGATGGATCTGCTAATTGAACACCTGGCGGGATGGTAATATACCTTTCATCTACATAAGAGCCAGGCAGCAATTGTGTGATCTTTGGTAAAACAAAACAGCTTACTTTCGCCTGATAGCCACCATTACAAGACCGCAAATGAAGACTGCAGCTTTCTGAGGTACTGGAAACTTGACCATTTATACCTGAGACGGTGGAGCTAGTGCTGCGTTTTATCAGGCCGAGCTTCCCACAGAGCTCTTTGGTGATAAAGTTGGAGGTGCTGCCGTTGTCCAACAGGAGTCTGGCAGTATGAAGCTCTCCATGGACGTCTGTCACCTTTGCCAAGGCTGTGGATAGCAAAATGTGATACTGATAAATTTCTGAACAGGGTAAAACGACGTTTGTTGACAAAAAACTGTTTTCCCCTGTCTGTTTTTCTGCTGATTCTCTATGTAAGAGGGTATTGTGTCTGTGTCTCTTAACTTGACTTTACAGGAGAGGCAAAAAAACTAAATTCTATTCACAAAAAGAGTTGTAACTTTTTGTGTTTTCATCCTATTGCAATGCAGTTTAGATCATTTTTCTCTTAAATGTTGTTATCTAAAAGAAACCATAATGAAACCTACTATTGTAGTTTCGAAGATGACATGGTGGTTACGTTATTTTTATTTTCAATATCGTGTAGTAACACGATATTTTAAAAAAAATAACGTACGTATAAAATACGCTATAGTAATAGCGTAACTTATAGAATATACAATCTAGTTTAACGTATATCACACAGTTTTCAAGGCGTGGACATACGTTGTGATAGGTTGATTGTAGGAGTTACTTCACTTGTACTAAGGTCTAATTTAGAATAAACTCTACATTTTCATTAATCCAAGGAAAAACTTCTTCGTTATGAATCAGGGGCGTAGCTACCGCTGTATCAGCCGTATCAACGATACGGAGCTACAAGGGGCCCCGACGTGACGTGCATAAGCAAACATTTTTAAAATAATATCCAGAACCTAAAATTTCTTGTTGATAAATGATATTTATTTCTGTAAATTGGTTTAAAAATACGTTTAAAAAGGGGTGAGTACCAAGATGACGACTAATAGAGAAGTATGGAAGAAAACTGTTTAGTGGTCTGAGAAAACTGATCATTGGTCTAGTGGTCGCAAACGCTACCGCTGAGCATGAGGTCCTAGGTTCGATTCCTGGGTCGGGCAAAGAGTTATTGGGTCTCGGCTTCCAATCTAACCGGATGCAGCTGAATGCTAGTATTTTACCTCCGGAGTGACTGGCTATCTGACCGTCATAACCCAGTTACTGGGTAATACGATGTCCCTTGGTAATACTGGGTGTCAGACTTTCGGGCTTCTGAAGACCCGTAACGACTGTCAAAGATCCACGAATGACAGCCGGGACCAACGGCTTAACGTGCTTTCCGAGGCACGGAGGGGTCTCGGTATCTTAAGGTGGTCATCCATCCACGGACCTACCGGGGTAAGCGTAGCTTAACCTTCAATCGAATCGTGCGGCTGTTATTACATAGCTATGAGCCCCTCACCTTCTAAGTCAGTATGCTATATTCTTTATTTTGTAAAAACAATACCCTCTGTAGCTTCACAGTTGGGTAAAAAGGGCCCCCCAAAAAAATTTGATACAGGGCCCGATTAGGATGAGCTACGCCACTGTTATGAATACAACAGTTGCAATGATAGAAACATAGTTTAATTGTTAAGACGATAATTTAAAAAAATCGGAAATAAATAAATAATAAAGTTTAATTCTGAGTACATACAGCCTATGGTTCGACTTTTAATTATATTCAGTAACTTGACAATTGAGGGGCTACCAGATTTTGACAAAAAAAAGATAGTGAGGTGGTGTAAGAACGAACGAAATTGAATGAACTTAAATAATGTACTTGCATGCAAACTTTTTAATTTAAATTTAATAACTTGTCTTATAAACACGATGTACACTATTAAAAGTTGTAGATTTTGTTATATATTTTGTTTCTCAGCAGTAATTTAAAATAAAACAACTTAGAGATAATAATAATAATAACAAGGGCTTGATTCAGAAAGCGGTACTTCTGGACACGGCTCGCATTGTCAGGAAGTTCCTCTCTCTAGAGCCCTGACCGCCGGTAGCTTGGACCCTGTTCCCGATACCGGTGGGCTATTATTTTTTATATTTTTAAATGTGTTTGTTATGCTTTTGTTTTTAAAAATATTTAGAAAACTAATTTGTAAGTATTTAAATGAAATAAAGGAAATAATAACTTTATTTCCAATTTTACAATTTGCGGCAATAAGTTAATACTATGGCATTAAACTTGCATAAATCACTGATTCCTCCACTGGCACCCAAGCTAAGATTAAACTTGTGTTATGGGTGCCAGGACTCTCTCTATTAATACTTTTCTCAATTTATACAAAACTAGTACATTTATACAAAACTAGTACGGAGTTTCATTGGGTAAGTAGCTATCGATTGAGTACAAAAAGAAAACAAAGTTATAAAACAAAGAAACAAACAATAGAAAAGATTAAATACAGAAGATAAATAAAAATGTATAGCCTCTCTCTAGTGTGAATTAGTGGGTAGGTTTGTGGTGTAAAGTGTAAGTGTATGGCTGTAAGTGTCATGTGTATGGGTCGTGTGTGTAGGGTACATGTGTATGTTTTATGTATACGTATCGTGTGTGTATGTGATGTATGCGTTTGTAGTATGTTAGAGTTGTTTGAAAAAGCAGAAACCTTTTAGAAAAGCTTTCCAAGTAACTTTTCAGTCTCCTCGTAGGTAAGAGTTGTGAGCCATTGACTCACTTTCTTTTTACATTCGAATTTATTTAAGCCATAAATATTGCATTGTTTATTAACTGTTTTATAAATTCGACTACCTAATACTCGAAAGTGTCTTTCGGCCAATTTAGTTTTGCAATGTTCTATAGGACAGACATATTTTGATCTCATATTTGCCAGACGACTAGTACTGTATTTCAGAGAACCATGCCTGCGCAAGATGGTATTGAGCACAAAGAGCTGTCTAACGGTCATAACTTTACAGTCTTTAAGCAATTGTATGGTACTGTACCGGAAATGTTTAAAAGTCATGACCTTGAGTACAGCTCATTGCGCTCTTTCCAGTTTAAGGAAACAAGTTTTTGGAGCACCTTCCCAAGTTGTTATCCCAAATGCGGATACTGACTGACAGAGTGAGAAGTAGACCATCCGAAGTGTACCTAAGTCTGCACTATGGCGCAGACTCTTGAAAATCGCTATGAGTTTCCTCACTCTGCCGGACGCCCATCAATTTGCACTTTCCAGGACATCAGGTTGTCTATCATGATACCGAGGTACCTGACTTGTATTGTTCTGACTAGGGGAGGACAGAGGCATTGGTCTAATTGTTCATTACAAGTGTGGGCTCTGACAACAAACGAGTCTTCCGGCTGCGTACAAGATCTAATTGAAAACGGGTTGTATTTAGTTTTATCGATGTTTAATGTAAGAATATTAGCTCCCAGCCACGACATCACGATACCCAGCGCAAACTCCGTTCGCTTCCGAACTTCTATCCATTCCAGACCCTGCACGAGCAAAGCCGTATCGTCCGCGTAAGTATATATGCTACAGTATGGGATGGATAAGTTACAGAGGCTGTTAACATATATCAAGAAGAAAATTGAGCCTTGGGGAACTCGAAATGATAATAAGTGATCGTCACTGACGTATGGCCCAATTCTGACACATTGTGTCCTTTCAGAGAGGTAGCTCTCAAAGATCGCCAGCACTGGACCCCTCACTCCCATTCTCTCTCATTTTCACAACAGGATAGGGACAGAGACAGTGTCAAATGCCTTAGATAAGTCTATGAAAACACCCAAACATTTAGACTTTACTTCAAGTACCTTTACAGCACTGTCAACAAAGGCAGCAACAGCGTCCTCGCAAGATTTGTTCCTACGAAACCCGTACTGATTAGCCGATAAAATGCCGTGTGCTTCCATAAAGTTGACGAGGCGACTGTTTAGGACCTTTTCCAAAATCTTTGACAGCGCCGGAAGGACAGATATAGGTCTGTAGTTATTGACACTGCCTCTGTCTCCACCCTTGTGAATGGGATGCACAATCGCTTTTTTCAAGGACCTTGGAAATACTCCCTTGGAGATACATAGATCACATATGTGTGTTATAGGGGGCACGAGGAACTGGCGACTCACCCTTATCATTTTAGTTGAAATTCTATCCCACCCTGTAGCAGAATCAGTACGAAGACTCATTATGATTCTCTCAACTTCATCAAAGTCCGTGGCAAGAAGCGCGAGAGAGTTCGGCTGTACATCATCCCGGAGAAATGGAACATGCTTAGAGTACGTGTTTATGTGTCTGTCCGCAAGATTTTTGCCAACACTTGCGGAAAATTTATTAACCTCATTTATTGAGGATCTCTCATCATGACCAGGAAGGGTCAAGAGGTCTGTAGGGGGAGATTTAGAAACTTGTTTACCTAGAATGCAATTGATTACTTTCCAGGTCGCTTTAGTATTTTATTTTTTGCATTCATAAATTCATTTTTCTCATAATTAGGTTTAAGTCGGTTTAATAATTTGTTACAGAAGTTACGATAACGGAGGTATGTGATTTTCAAAAGGTAATTTTCTGGTGATTTTTTATGTTTCCTATGCATCCTATCCCTGTTTCGAATACATCTGAGTAGCCCCTGTGTGATCCAGGGCTTAATTATTTGCATCCTAGAGGGCACAATACTAATTTTAGTGTTTTTTTGTACAATTGCGGTAAGTGTATTTATAAGAATATCAGTAGCTTCATTTGGATCATTGGTTAATATGACGGGACTAAAATCAGTTTTGGATATTTCTGTGGCTACTGTACAATGATCGACTTCTGTGACTAGTTTGGGCTCTGGTTATTTTTTAAACATACTAATATTGGTGCGTGGTAGGTAATGTGAGTATCCAATATAAATGAACCAATGAACTTTTCACTTTTATCATAGTATGATCCAAACAGTTGTTTTCCCTAGTGGGAGATGTATACGCCGGTAGTAGCCCATGTGATGCAGTCAAATTCATGTATTCACAATAATGTGGATCATTATTACTTGGGCTTATATTGATGTTCATGTTTCCCACCGGAATTGTATTTTTATACGTAGACACTGTAGCTAATATGTTTTTTAAGCTATTTAAAAAGTTATCTGTATGTCTAAAGGATGGTGGTCGGTATACTGCTACAATAACTGTATCGGAATTAATTTTGCAAACAAGACAGTTTGCCTCCATAAATTGTGGCTCCATGACATTATGTTGCAAATCCGAGCTTATGTAGATCACTAAGCCATCATTCTGGTTAATAGTGTTACTTGTAGAATAAGCCGAGTATCCTTGAAGTTGCGGAATAGACATAGTTTTACTAAACCAACACTCTGAGAAAATTATAACGTCACACCTAGTTTGCAATGTGGATAATAAGACTAGGACGTTATTAAAGTGTTTATTAATGCTACGTATATTAAAATGCAGTATTTTAATTATTTCTTTGTGGTTACCCAATAGTTGAAAGCATTTATCTGGCGGGCAGTTATAAAATTCATTTGTCCCATACGTATCCAGTTGATTCATAATTTCATCCATGTCAATCATTTTTATTAATAAACGAAATTACAATACTAAGCATCACATTTGAAAACCTTACATTATTCCGGAACCGGGCTGTTTGACATCTGAGAAAAAGAATATTACGTCTTTCCTGCTTTTGTAAAAATATATTGTTTAAAAGAGAAATTGTAACTGGGCGTGTTTTGTATTTGGAAAATGGTCTGTGTGTTGTGTGTCTGTTGCGTTGCAAGAGGGTATACTCCAAATTATTAAGCTTTTTTACAAACTAATTCAAAAAGAATGGAAGAAAACTGTAATAAAACCAGAACTAACAAAAAAAAAATATTACAAAAAAAAGAAAAATCTTCCCGTCAGACGACCAGCAGTATTCAAACTCCTGAGATTTGGCACATTTCCGAGGTTCATAAAAGAGTTGCCTTGACCTCGCTGGTAGACGATCAGCAATATAAAGAGGCACACGCTCACCTGTTATGCCAATGTGACCACTGTTTAGTTTCTCCGTGGCAGGCTTTCCCTTATTAAAGTTACGCGCGGCATGAAGGATGTTATTTTTTATCATAACCGAGTGTAATTCCGCAACTATTTGTTTAGAGGGGCCTTGTTTACCCTGCACTCTGTAAATGTCACGTATCTGTGTCGGTTGTATGGTTATTTCTAATGGTTTACAGACATCAATTACCGTTTTGACCAGATCATAGCCGTTCTCTTGTTCCCTGGGAGGAATATTTCGTAGCTCGATAACGGCAGATCGTCGGTGTTCCTGCATATCCTGTATTTGTTTCTCCAGGTTATTTATGTGTTTTCGCTGCTCAGTCCTTTCACATTCCAACTTTGTCATTCTTGTCTTGATTTCCTCATATTTTTCGTTCATGTGACTTGCTGATTCCTCAATTTCTAATCTAATATTTTGCAGTTTATCATTCTGTAATTTCAATTCTGCCAGTTCCATTGTTATTTTAGTCGTAAAGTTTTTCAAGTTGGCTTCCTGATCGGTGTTCCACTTAGTGAGCATAGCTCGTATTTCCTCCTTGAAGTCTCCAAGTTCGGTTGTAGGGATAGACTCCGAACGAAGCCGTTTTGATCGTTGGGATGTATTTACAAAACCAACGTTTATTGCAGAGACAGCAATCTCAGGATTAGATATCGCTCGCTGTACCTCCGTTATTGGAGTTGACGGCGACATGCGATCCATTTTAGGCATTATAATATCAAGAAAAGAATGCGCTGTATGCACAGGCAAGCGTAATCTAAGTTAATGCGCGGCGTAGCAGATCATAAAAATATTGCAGGCAGTCAGGTTAGCGCGTAGCAGATGCGCGTCGCGTAGTAGGTACTTCTTACAAGCGCGTAGGCCACGCAGTGACGTATCGCGCAGTTCGTAGCTTCGTAGCAGGTATGTATTTGGGGCGCCGACGTGTATGTTGATTTGGCGTAGCGGATAGCGCGGTCGACACGAGCGCACAGCGACTATGGTTCAACCCCACGCCAGGCAGCGACTCTTCGAGATTTTAATAAATCTTGACTTACCGTAGTTGGTCAGTCCCACCCGCTGCAACCACTCTAGAGTGAGACCTCCGACACGAACCAATATGGCTGCCGCTTCAAGATGAAACAGGAGGGTCCGAGTTTCGGAGTAATTTTAACAATTCAATTTAAAATTTAGAATTTAGAAATAAAAAGTACTCGTAGAACTCAAAACACGTCCACTCCGCACGAGCCGCAGAGATCTCTCAGATGTATTGTTTGTTCATCTGAATCAGAAAGAAAAATTATTAAAAGGCTTCATTATGGTGTCTTTCAGATAACAACATTTTATGAGAAAAATGCTCTAAACAGCATTGCAATAGGATGACAAAAAGTTACAACTCTTTTTGTGAATAGAATTTAGTTTGTTTTGCCTCTCCTGTAAAGTCAAGTCCTGGTTACATTAATTGATATTACAACTGACGATTATATAGGTAGTTACTTACTGTATTAGTTATATTTCCGATGATCTCATATTATATGGTCACCCTACTGCACTTTTCCCAAACAATAAAATTAAAAATATAATATCTCGAAAATTAAGCTGTATATGTAAATTATTTTTATGTAAAACTTTAGTCATAAAGTTGTACAAAACTTAATCGTAGTTTGTGTAACTTATGGATCACTTAGTTCAGCAAATTTAAAAACATTGAGTTACTCATAAATTTTGAACAAAAGGTATTTGTGTTATGATATTTATTGTACAAATATATTCGGAACATGTACATTTTAGGATAAACAATAGATCTATAGAAAAAGTCATCCGAAACCTTATTACAACGATCTCTCAGACAAAATGGTGTCTGTACTGAGTGATCCAATGATACTGTCCAAAGATACCTGGAAGAAGCTTTAAATGCCTTGATGGGTTTAAAAAATGTTGTGACAAATTTTTAACAAATTTATGAGATATAAATTTAGTCAGTAGAGTATGTTTTTGTTGAGATCTACGAGTAGCTCATAGCCGTTTTTGCAAAATGTCTGAATTGAGTGATCCACATTTTTGACAAAGACCCTTGAGAGTGACAATTTTTTACTTTGAGCTTTTTTAGTTTTGACTATTTTTGACTAAATGTACAATCTGATTTTGTCACGAAATAAAAAAAGATCACTCAATCCAAATGCACATGAAATATATAACATCAGTACCAGAATTACCCGGACGGGTAGGCACAGATACACTTCTAAGTAATAATTACAGATATACTTGCTTTGTTTTGTTGAGTAAATACCTAGTACTGTTCGTGTGTGATGGCGGGGGTGCCTTTCTGTTAGTGATGGTCTTTGTTCTATTATTTATTAAATTGCTGAAGATAGAAACCAGTCCAAAAAAACAGTTCTGTATAATTAAGGGCTGTTGCGGTATCAACATCGAATCTCGCTTTCTTCTGTAGGGCTTCTATCAGCATATTTGCCATGTCCGAAACTAAAAGTGCATGAAAATAATGTGTCACTTCACATTATCAAGTAAGTTGTCCCAGTAATGGTTAGCCGAAGACAGGCGTTCTTCGCATGAACGGGCGCATAAATTCTGCAGGCCCTAAATAAGCAACTCCTGGAAGAATTAAGCGCTCTAACGTAATTTGGAATAAATATTTCAGTTGGTCCATATGCAAAATTTTGAGGCGTTGTCTCGCCAATATCTTCCGGTTCTGCAACTTGTGGGTCATCAAGATGTTATGGCTGGTGTTCACGTTTCACAGCCATATTATCAGGGTGTAGGTCATATGGTTCTGGTACATCGCATCGCAGTTCAAGGGCATTATTATAGCTCCTTGCTAGCACCTGTGGCACACAGCCGTGCCGTTGTTGAACACAACCTATAACGGAAATAAACACATCCAGCATGCATATACCTACTTACGTACCGGTTGGTGCTGTATTACAATTACCAGCATTACCTATGTGGGTCATTACAAAGCTGTCGTAGTCAATTTTGTAAAAAGGTAGTTATATAACTCAGATCTACTTTGTAACAGAGTGTCTGTAAAATGGATCTTCTTTGTCGAAGGACAGGTCGTGGACACAAATACACCGGTTTCCACTCTTCATAATAAACGGATGATATTCCCGACAACAAACTAAGTACTCACAATAATCAGAGTCCAAAGAAAATTCCAGGATCAGTCGAAAAGCTATCTATCTGGTCCAGTTAACAAGCCGGTCAGCATTGGTCGTGAAACAGAAGGCCAATTCTCGTAATTAAAAACGTTCAAAATCTAGTGACAGTCTCATCTCAGCGGCAAACAAATGTCAAAACCTTTTATGGAAATTCCAGAGGGGCCATTCTCGTAATTTTAAGAACGTTCACAGTCTGAATGCCGATTCTCGTAATTTAACACATTCAAAATCAAGTCGCAATCTTATCTCGGCGACAAACAAATGTCAAAATGTAGGGAAATTAGAGGTGTTTTTGACAGATTGGAGACAAAGATCAGACTGTGAACGTTCTTAAAATTACGAGAATTGCCCCTCTGATCTCAGTCTCAATCTGTCAAAAATACCTCTAATTTCTCTACATTTTGACAAGTTTTTGACATTTGTTTGTCGCCGAAATGACACTACGACCTGGGGGCTTACAAAGGCCACTTTGGCAGAATCATAATAGGATAACAATATGAATCATATTAAAAATCGTAAAATGGTCACACACTGACAATTCATAATATGATCGATTTGCAATTCATATCACAATGAAATAACATTTAAACTGTAGAAATAAAAAATAAAAATCCAATTTGATTAATAAAAACTGTAATGAAAAATTTACCGATTTTTTATTTTTTTCATGCGGCAAAGTTTACACCAAATATGAAAAGTAATTTTACGAAAATTAGAGGAATTGCTAATGATCTGCTGGGAATTCAGGAAATGAATAGCTTTTAGAGGTATTGCTTAAAGTGGCCTTTCTAGGTCCCCAGATTTTGAACATTTTAAATTATGAGAATTGGCTTTCAGGTATTTTTTAAAGATTGAGACTGAGATCAGACTGTGAACGTTCTTAAAATTACGAGAATTGCCCCTCTGATCTAAAACGAAATGAAAAGAACGAGAGCAACGAACAGCTAGTATATCCAGAGATTTCGTATATTATATTTCTAGCGTTCGATTGGCAATGCCAAACAGAAACAGCATAGTCTAAGCGTACGTTAGAGCGAGATAGATACTCGTAGCCATTCACGTACACGCTATCGGCCCGTATCGGCCGACGTCAGTTGTGAACGAAATAAATCCCGTTTATTTTCACAAAATCTCAAGTTTTTTAGAATAGGCCCATAATTATTCATTTCACACGTAAACCCAATCGGAATTTTTAATTGCTTCTGTACAGTCTCATCAACCGTACATTTACTTTGCGAACGCAGCAACCTACTTGGCTGTCGTGCGTCAGAAATATTTTGCTATAATTATAACGTTTGAAGCAATGCGCGGCGAGTCAGACAGTAACTGTGGAATTAACCACTTGTCAAGGGAAAGAATCGCTACCACCTTAACTTGTTAACCTTCTACATTATAATATACTTAACTTTAAACTCAACTTGTGGTTCTTTCTGTGTGCTCCATAACTAAACCAACATTAACAAAGTGATAGTGTACGGTGCCTACAACCATTGGCTCCTATATTAAATGGTCCTTCGAGCCGGATTTTTATTGTGTGTGGTGTCTCTATTTACGATAGCGAATCGGTTCAGCTAGTCTCCCACAAGCGGGTCACCGCAGTTGGATTGAGAAGGCGCATTATATCGTACATAGAGTGCGAACGCAATAAATAGACGCAAAACGACAATTTCAAGACGCTACGGATTACGCAACTCTACTACCACTACGAGAACGGTTCCATGGAGACTTGAAAGAAGAAACCTGCAAACTGTGGTCTTCGTGTCGTGAACTACCGTCAAGCTATACGTCTATCACCGTCAACTACGTGCTGGACTACTGAGCTACATACATCAAACTAAACTGACCTATTTTGACAATTTCGATAACTAGAGAAGAGAAATCACTATGGAGAAGCTACAACTCCAACAAACGGGCTTTGAAAACATCTTGATCTCTCCATTTTAAAAGCGAAGTGGAATGTCATCGACAAACAACACTGGGAGCTGGAAGCGTTACTCAAAAGCTCCAATGGTAACTACTACAACATGTTCGTCGATATGGAGGACAAGTACGACGAGCTAAGGAAAAACTTGAACAGTAAGTTCTGGTCGACAGTGCACTACGAAAGGTCAGCGCCAAAAATTGAGGTTCCTGAATTTTCGGGTAGCTATACGCATTGGATTTCTTTCAAAGATCTCTTCACGGAAACTATCCACAACAACCCGATGATTAACAAAGCGCAAAAGATGCAGCATCTGAAAACGAGGTTGAGAGGCGAAGCTGAAAGATTAGTGCAACATCTCAGCATTGGCGCAGAAGACTACACATCCTGTTGGGAAATACTGACTCAGCGTTTTGACAATCGAAGGCTGTAAATTACGTCATTCCTGAACACCATGCTCAACCTGCCTGTCATTCAACAACCTGACAGCTTCAACCTCAAGATGATGCATGACGTCATAACTGAATGTACGAATGGACTATCAAACATTGGTTTAGACATCACAACTTGGGACCCAATTATCGTACACTTGATGTCGCAGAAGCTTGACAAGACTACGTACAGCGAGTACAGAAAGGAACTGCGAGATTCTAGAGATGTGCCGAACTTGAACGAGCTATTATACTTCCTGGAAAACAAGTTCATGGCGTATGAAACCATGAAGAATACGAAAAAAGAAGTACCTAACCATCAGAAGAAAGTCTCGACCAAGTCGTCTAACAAACATCATTCTGCAAACTCACATGACTACGAGAGGAACAAATCTTCCAAGAAAACTTATCATACAGCACATGGACACTGCCCACACTGTGACGGAAGTCATGTACTGATGAAATGTCCAAAGTTCATCAATATGGACTCACAACGAAATAACACAGTTCCAAAATTAAACGTGTGTAAAAACTGCTTATACAGTCATGGCAACACAGATTGTGCGTCAGCAAAAACGTGCAAAGAATGCAATATGAAGCATCACACATTACTGCACAACGCAGACAAGAAAAATACTGTCAACTCAACGAATATGGAAAGAAACAACGACAATGTAGGTCAACGACCAACCACATCCACACACAAACAAAGCGCCAACCATATATCTACTAACGAGATGGAGGTTCTATTAACTACTGTGCAGCTTAAGATAAAGTCTGCAAATGGGGATTACATTACGCTTCGAGCACTACTAGACCAAGGTTAGCGAGTAAACTTGATAACCGAGAACGCTGCACAGGTGCTACGACTCCCAAGGAAACGGCTGAATGCAACCATAACGGGAGTGGGAGCTGCACCTGGAAACTGCAAAGGACGGCTTCAGCTTACCTGTAAATCGATTCACTCAGACTACGCATTCGAAACTCAGGCACTCATCATAAGCAAACTAAAAAACAACTTACCCAATTCACCGTTCGAAAAGGCTAACTGGGCACACCTGGAACATTTGAGACTAGCAGATCCGGAATTCAACGTATCAAGTCTTATAGATATATTACTCGGGACAGACGTTTATTCCGACATCATCCTTGACGGAGTCTTGAAAGGCAGTCAACAGTCTCCTATAGCGCAACAGACGCACTTAGGCTGGATCCTATGTGGCAAACTGAAAACCTTTAACTGTCACATAACACTGGTCGACCTAAGCGAATTAACTAAGTTCTGGGAGAACGAAGACATAACTAGCAGCAACCATGACATGGCCAAGGACAATCAATGTGAAGAATACTACACCAAGACGCAGATAACAAATACATCGTTAAGATGCCTATGAGCTCTGAGTTGCAAAACAAACTGGGCAAATTAAAGTCAATGGCTATCTCGCAATTTCTCCAATTAGAAAAATGCCTGGAAAAGAACTATAAACTTGCAATAATGTACCGGGACTTTATCAGAGAATATACGCAACTACAGTATATGAAACCGGCGTTTCCAATATTAACTTCTATGTCTGAATGCAACCTCCCGCACCATGGTGTTCTGCGAGAACAATCCACTACTACCAAACTAAGACTAGTTTTTAACGCCTCGCAAAGGACAACAACTGGGTACACCTTGAATAGCTTAATGGGAAAGGGTCCAAATCTGCAGAAGGACATTCAAGCCCTCATACTAAAGTGGAGATCCTACAAATACGCTTTTACCGCCGACATATAGAAGATGTACCGATGCATCGGGTTAGCTGAAGATCAACAATCACTTCAGAAGATAATATGGCGCGAATCTCCTGCTGAAGGGTTACAAGAATTTCAACTTTGCACCGTGACATACGGGACAAAGTGCGCGCCATGGTTGGCTATGAGAACTATGAAGCAATTAGCCCTGGATGACGGTCACAAATATCCAGAGGCCGCCAATACATTACGCAACGAGTTCTACGTTGATGATGTGATTAACGGTCACTACTCTCTGGGCAAAGCTAAAGACCAACAAAGTTCCCTTATAAACTTACGGAATGGCGGCGGCATGAACTTACGAAAGTGGTCAGCCAACCACCCCGCGCTACTAGAGTTTAACTGACGATCAAATATCAACCAAAAGCATAATTTATTTCAAGACTGAATACTGGACAAAAACGCTCGGACTCGGCTGGAACCCAAACGTCGACACGTTCATGTTCGACTGGAGTCTGGAAGAAAAGTCGAAGGGTCGGACAACGAAAAGGCACTTACATTCCGAAATATCTAAACTGTACGATCCTTTGGGTTGATTGGCTCCCATAACAGTGTCGGGAAAACTATTATTTCAAAGAGTATGGAACAGCAAACAGGCCTGGGATGAAGAACTACCGAGTGACATACTAAATGATTAGGTCAAACTGAAAACTGAAGTTCCAAACGTAAGGAAAATAAAACGAAACCAATGGATTGGTGCACAACAATCAATAGAATTGCTGCGGTTTTGTGATGCGAGTGAAAAGGCGTATGCGTGTGTTATATACAGCCGAGTAAGGAACGAACAAAATGCACCGACTGTTACTTTACTCGTCACTAAAACCAGGGTTGCGCCTCTATCACAAAAAACTACGTTGCCGAGATTGGAACTATGTGGCGCACTACTATTGGCTAAACTCATGGAAAAAACTAAGAAAGCTTTAGCGGTATACAAATTGACAATACAGGCATGGTGTGACTCTCAAGTAGTCTAAGCGTGGCTGCAAGGAGATGCATCAAGATGGGATAAATACGTGTCCAACAGAGTTGACAAAATAAAACAAATTATTCCTTCCGACAAGTGGAGCTACGTAAAACCTTACATAAATATAGTTCATTGACGCAAGTAATTCGAGTAACGGCTCAGGTACTGCGCTTTGCCGCGACAGCACGCTCCAAGATGAAATATGAAACCAACTACCTAAGTGTGAGCGAACTCAAGCTAGCAGCCGACCGAGTAAATACATATGTGCAGAGTACTGAGTTTGAAAATGAATATAAACAACTGAAAGTAAACGGAACTGTAAACAAAAAGAGCATTATATACAAATTGAATCCTTGTATATATCTAACACCTGGTCACTTCCTCACTGGAAGCCCAACCATGTCACTACCAATATCAACGTACTGTGACGTAAACAACGTTAACTTACGTCAACGGTGGCAGCTAACAGAGCACATGCTGCACCAATTTTGGAAAAGTTGGTCGAGTGAATACTTAACACAACACCAGATCAGTAGCAAATGGAACAAACCAAGAATGAACATCCAGGATGGCGATATAGTCTTGATCAAGGACAACAACTTGCCACCAGGAAAGTGGGCCATGGGACGCGTACTTGAACTGCATCCCGGTTCCGACGGCTATGTTTGAGTGACCATGGTTAAAACTCAATCTGGTGTCATCAAACGTCCTGTCGTGAAACTGTCACCACTTCCTATCGAGAACAGCGTCCAAGATCACTCAGAAAAGAAAACCCCAACTATACCAAAGACAGGCGGAAATAAATGTTTTTCCACCTTTCTTACAATGTTATTAATTGTATTTACGTTAATAACTGCATGGGTCATATGGCAAAATCATGACGACTGGCGTTCAAATTACTAACTTCGAACTTGAACGGTAAGTGATTCATGACGAATGGACACTACTTATGTATTATAACTTAACAACTTATTGGGACGGAGTACGTCGAATAGAAGCTTACCTCAAGGGATTGAACGAACTGTGCCAAAAATCCGACCCAAGATACTGCAAGACAACTTTAGAACAGCTTAACCACGAAATGGAAATACTGAGCTATTACAACACTATACTCCTAGCTCCTCATAAGCACTTGAGTAATCGTAAGAAACGAGGACTGATTGATGGAATCGGATATTTGCTAACAGCCTCTTTGGTATTCTAGATCAACGGTTTGCAGATACAAGATGTCCAGAATAATTAAAACTATCTACTAAACTAATGCAATGTAGAACTTCAAAACAATATGCTGAAGAAGAATGAACAAAATATCATGCGACTGTTTGGTTTAATAGACGACTTCATGGCGCAAACTAACACCAACTTAGCCAAAGTGGAGTCTGAAATGAAAGTAGTGATGTCTACTAACTACTTCAACTCGGCCTCACTAACAGCATATTTGCTGATTGCCAATTTAGAGAGGGTTCAAGAGATGCTGTTTGAAAGCCTAAGTGATGTCTACAAAGGGCACATAGACATCCATCTACTTAAACCTGTAAACTTGACCGAGCAACTAACTGAAATCGCGGGCAAGCTCCCGAGGACCTCGTCGTTGCCTGTCCGAACATCAGAAACGATATCAAAGACCTCTACAAACTGCTATACGTCAAAGCGCGAGTGAACAATAACTACTTCCTGTTCGAGATACACGTACCATTGATCTCAAATGAAGACTTCACTCTATACCAAGCTACTCCGTTGCCCATGAAAACGAGCACAGGAACAGTCATCGTTCAACTAACTTCGCAGTATATAGCAGTCAACTTCGGGAAGAGCACTTATGTTTCTTTATCTGAAGATGACATGAAGCGGTGTAGTCACATTAAACCAGGCAAGTTGATATGCAATAAGAATCTACCGATATTCAACTTGCATAACAGTAATGCCCCCTGTGAAGCAAAGCTATTGGGTCATCGAACGACCTCACCTTGTGACGTAAAAAATGTGCTATGTAAGCAGGAATGGATCTCGTTACACACAGCAAATACTTGCTGGCGATTTGTTGCGGAACTTGCACAATACGAATTGTGTGTAAAAATGATATCACTACACACTCCATGACTTCTGGGATACTGACCTTGGCACAGGGTTGCTTGGTGCAATCGAAGGAATTAACAATTCACTCACCAATACAATAGCAACAAGAAGATGGCTCTTTCCATGAACATACCGTCGCTCAACTCGATGGTAATTAACATTGTGAACATAACACATAATATGTCGCACGTGATGTTGCCAAAAAATGCAGAATTGGAGGAAATTGACAAGCGATTAGCCATTATGAAAATACAAGAAAACCACCTCCCATCAACCATTTCCACTCATGACATACATCAATATGCCGTTTCTTATACCATTGTAGGAGTAATCATCACTGTCTCTGTGGGGTGGTTTGTAAAGAGATACGGACCTTCTTGTCGCTCAAAACAAACTAAAAGTCATTCAACTACGAACAATCAGCTTGAAGAGATTGAACTGCAAGTGATACAACACAGAAGGCAATAAGAAAACATTCACACGGCGAGCCAAGCAGAACTGCAAGCGGAACGTCCACGTCATGCAGATAACATCGCGTTCAACTTCGAATAATTTAATTTATTATTTGTATCTTTGTCTATTACAAAGATACAAAGGTTCCTTCTCTTGACAATATTTCCTTAATTTTCTTTACATCTCTGTGGGGTTGCCAACATGTACGGTCTCATCAACCGTACATTTACTTTGCGAACGCAGCAACCTACTTGGATGTCGTGCGTCAGAAATATTTTGCTATTATTATAACGTTTTAAGCAATGCACGGCGAGTCAGACAGTAACTGTGGAATTAACCACTTGTCAAGGGAAAGAATCGCTACCACCTTAACTTGTTAACCTTCTATGTGTACATTATAATATACTTAACTTTAAACTGAACTTGTGGTTCTTTCTGTGTGCTCCATAACTAAACCAACATTAACAAAGTGATACAGCCCAACAGCCCTACAGCTTCAATGCAATGTTTTAGAACAGCTACGATTTTTTTTTACACAATAGGATGCGAAAAATTTCCGCAATTTAAGACATTAACCTTTTTAATGGCTATATATCAAATACAAGCTTTTTCTAACGTCACTTGTAGATCCAGAAATTGACGACTGCAATACGTCCACCACACTATCGATAACATGATGACTTCGCACGACTAGTTCACTAGTACAAAAAATCGCAAAGAACTAAACCAAAGAAGGTTCATTATAGATGAAGGGTTAGGTGGCCTCATTTATTATTCTGAAGATATTTATGAGGTTGGTAAAGGTACCTATATAGTCTGAACTAGTTTTCCGAAAAGATATAAAAGGAAAAAATATAAATATGTTTAAAAACGAAAATACATATGTTTGTATAATTTCTAAACGAATGTCTTGTGTCCTGTATAAACATTTTTAACATGATTGACATTCACATGATAAGATTCGCCAGCATTGTCCAACCATAGACACTAATAATGGAACATTATTTTATTATTTGAATAAATAATGAGGAAAAAATGCAAAATACTTCCAAGGAAAGCTTACGACATATTTACAATCAATTGATTATCTTTGGAGGAAATTAAAAATCCAACAAGTTTTGTCTGTAGTTTTATTTTTGTTATTTAAAAAATTAAGTTTGGTGTTCACTTTATTCCCATCGGCTTCAAATCAGCAGACACAAAGACACTGCAATCTATATCGATAATCGCAGTTGAGGAATCTATTCAGCAGAGCACTATTTGTCTCGTACACATGCACATCCCACGCACACTGGTGTAATTCGTTTTTGGTCTCGCTGTAATCACCACGTTACAGCCAAAATAACGTTAGCCGGCAAGCGTATGCCAGTGCGTCAGGTAAGATTTGACAGATTGTTAATAATAGATTGAGACTTACGTATTTTTTCGTATCGATGTAAAACTTTTTTCAAGAAACCAGAAGGCAATTCTCGTAATTTTAAGAACGTTCACAATCTGATCAGTCTCAAACTGTCAAAAATACCTCTAATTTCCCTACATTCTTGACAAGTTTTTGACTTGAATTTGAACGTTTTTTTATATTTACCCCAGATTAAAAATCTTTGCAGAAAACACATTTTTGGTGTGCAAAACAAACACGGGCCTGGCACAAAAAAAAACAAGAGCTTGCGATTAGACCGAAAATAAAAATTAAAAAAAGAAGTTTTGACTTGACAAAATATTGGCGGGAATACCAATATTTTCTATTGGTATTCCCACCAATATTAAAACGTCAAAACTGACATACAGTGAATAAAAATTTTTGCTTCTGCTTAGTTTTTTTACCCGTATAAAATTTATATTTCTAGTTATTTATAAACCTTTTTGTATTCCTAATCAGTATAGCTTTTTGGAACCGACTTGTTGTGTATTTTTTTTGTTTGGTTGTTTCATATTTATTTAAAATGAGTAGTTTTGGCTTGCGGATGTTATATTTGACCCTGGCGGGACGTGCAGACGAGGAAGCGTCAGAAAGACAGAAAAAACGCCGCCATTTTCATCGTCGTCGTCGCCTTGCAACAGATGCATTTTCCATGAGCAACCTTGAGTTTGTAAAAACCTACAGACTCACTAAATCGCTCGTGAAAAATTTAATAACGGAGCTGACGCCGCACATCCCTCGGGAAAGACGCAAAGATGGGCTCGATGCTGCCGCCACGGTTAGTCTTAATTACTTAACCGTATAGTTCGAACGCACCCCCAGCCGGCTCCCATCGGACCCCGGACGTATGTCGACACCCTCAATATTGAATAATGTAAATATTTATTATGCTACCCATCAAATCTTATGAACGTTGGATAAAAAAAAACTCATATGTTGGCACCGGTAAATCTATCATATTTAGCGCGGATATTTATTAATTTACCATTTTTAAATCCAAGTCAGTAAAAGTCAGTCCTCGGCACTTGTTGTCTTACTAAAATAAACTAACGATTTAATACATCCCCACAAAAAAAAGTCAACAGGCGTCAAATCAGCTGATCTGGGAGGCCACTGGACAGGGCTGCCGCGACAGATCCAGCGCTCTCCAAACTCATCATCAAGGGGCTGTCGAACACTCCTAGTGAAATGATCAGGCGCACCATCGTGTTGGTAGAATACCTCTTGTAAATGATGAAGTGGTATGTCTTCTAGCAGCGTAGGTAGAGTTCTCGTAAAAACAGTAAATATGAGTCTCCTGTTAACCTTTGTAAAAACACAGGCACCGGCCCAGACGTTAACTGAGAAACGGTGTTGGAAGGAATCCACTCTGCATGCGTGAGGATTTTCGTGCATCCATAAATGTCTGCTGTGTTGATTGTACATCCCCACACGTGTGAATGTACTTTCATCTGTCCAAATTATGTTCCGCTGTCAATTTTCTAATAAACAGCGGCTGAACTGCAAGCGTGGTGCGTAATCGTTTGGAGTCAACTCCTGGCATTTTCTGAGGTGGAATGGATGTTGTTTACAACCACAAAGCATATGACTACATTCAAAGCGTGGCGCTGCTTCTCGGGTACTGGCCTGGGGATTCTCATCGAAATAGTCCAGTACCTACTTCGTTTGGAAGAGGAGTACGTGTACGCACATTTTCTCCTCTGTCGATGGCCGTGTTCGGACGGAACGTTCTGTGGCGCGAAGCCGCTGAGTAGCCACTAACATAGTTCTGCGGTCTACTCTTGTACGAAACCTTTGGTTGAATGTTCTGCAAGCACACATTATCACCACATCGTGCTAAAGTCCTCACTAAATAAGTAGTGATAATGAAATTTTTTTATGTCGAACTTTCGCGCCAATCGTCCGTGTTTACATTTTTACTTTTCACAGATATTACACGCACACATGCGGATGGGATTAAAAATGTGACAAATATTTTACAATAACACGTTATATTCATTACCACTACTCTTATGGTTTTCTTTAACCGACGAAAAATAACGGAGGAGGTTCTCAAGTCGACGCGTATATACACAGTCTGGCCATAAATACTGTTACAACTAAAAATAAGAAAGATATTACATTTGAATTGGGAATCTGTCATTTTTATACGATTGTTCATTGAGTTTTCTAATTTTGGCGCCAATACATTGTACAATATCTTCTGGGTCACCAAGATACAGGCTGTGCCTAGTTTGGGACCCGCTGTTAAATCAGTCTAAGCTTTCTGTTGGTTAAAACTTCATGCTAATACTTGTATGTTTGTGAACTATGTGTAAGTTTTAATAAATGAAAATGAATTAAATTGTTAATATTTTGCGATATTAAAATGGAGTGGGGTGATAAAGAGAACCGAATCGCTGTGATTGCATTACACAAAGTTGGTATGGAGCCAAGTGCAATTTTTAAAGCTCTCCATACGCTTGGTATTAGTCAAATGTTTGTGTACCGGGCTATGAATAGGTACAATGAGACCTCCTCTGTTTGTGACAGAAAAGATCTGGCCGTCCACGTAGTGTTCGTACGAAAAAGGTGGTCAAAGCAGTAAGGGAAAGAATTCGAAGAAATCCTGTCCGAAAGCAAAAGATTTTATGTCGGGAGATGAAGATAGCACCCAGAACCATGTCGCGTATTTTAAAAGATGACTTAGGACTTGCAGCCTATAAGAGACGCACTGGTTATTTTTTAACTAATATTTTAAAAAAGAATAGGGTGGTAAAATCGAAACAACTACTGAAGCGGTACGCAAAGGGAGGTCACAGAAAAAATTTGTTTACGGATGAGAAAATCTTTACAATTGAGCAACATTTTAACAAACAAAATGACCGTATTTATGCTCAAAGCTCTAAGGAAGCTTCCCAATTAGTCGACAGAGTGCAACGTGGGCATTATCCGACTTCAGTGATGGTTTGGTGGGGTGTAGCTATGAAGGAGTGACTGAGCCATATTTTTGTGAAAAAGGTATCAAAACATCGGCACAAGTGTATCAAGATACCATTCTTGAGAAGGTAGTTAAGCCCCTTAACAACACCATGTTCAATAACCAAGTATGGTCCTTCCAACAAGACTCGGCGACGGGTCATAAAGCTCGGTCCACGCAGTCTTGGTTGGAAGTGAACGTTTCGGACTTCATCAGAGCTGAAGACTGGCCGTCGTCTAGTCCCGATCTTAATCCGCTCGATTATGATTTATGGTCAGTTTTAGAGAGTACGGCTTGCTCTAAACGCCATTATAATTTGGATTCCCTAAAACAATCCATACGATTGGCAGTGAAGAATTTTCCCATGGAAAGAGTGCGTGCTTCTATTGATAATTGGCCTCAACGTTTAAAGGACTGTATTGCAGCCAATGGAGACCACTTCGAATAAGCTTTTTATATTTTAAATTGTTTTATATTTATGTATTAAACTAACACACTGTAAATGTTATTTGCAATAAAAAAAAATGTTTTTCTTCTTAACAATATTTATGGCAAGACTAGGTATATATTTTTTTAATTGTAATGATGTGCGAAAGCGATTATGCTAAACGATTTTTTTAAATTTCAGTCGAAACTATTAATTAATATCTATGACAAAGTCAGATATCGATACTTGGAAATTAAAATAAAAAATTGTTTAAAGCATTATTAAATACAATAAGCATTATTTATAATAATGATTTATACTTTTCTAATGTGATTTGAATCGTTTTTTAACCGACGAAAAAAAACGGAGGAGGTTCTTAAGTCGACGCATATATATATTTTTTTTATGTATGACTACGCATAACTTTTTACAGAGTAGTCCGTTTTTGATAATTCTTTTTATTATTGAAAAGGGTATACCCCACATGGTCACATATAAATTTGGAAAAAAATCCAATCCTAAGGGTGGGAAAATAGGGGTGATTTATTGTTCACTCACAGATTTGAATGCTGAGTTGTGTATTATTACTCTACTCAGTGCCACATATGCCTGCCCTTTGGCAAACAATAAGTAGATTATAGCCACATTAAAGTATAAAATAAAAACTTTTTAACAAATAAATTAAACCACCGAAAAAACTGAAAAGCAAAAAATAATAAACAATATTACCTACCTACTACCTACCGACCTATTTTCACATATAATTACTGCACAACTCGGCATTTTAGTTTTTTACGCATCAATATTACAATGTACGCAGTTGCAAAGCGACTGAATGAAGCGTACAGCCGCCGCTCTTTTTTTTTATTTTTATAAATGGCATCTCGTAGTTAACCTTGAGAGGTCGTGACTACTTAACCAGACTATCCTGTGGTTGCCTTAAGAAATCTTAAAGCCTCCAGCCAGGGTTTAAAACTAATTAATACTAAGTGACTGCACGCTAAGGGCACCCCCTGTGGGGTACGAACCTCGGCTTAGGGCGTCGCTGGGAGAGGGCAGCAAAGAGACAGGCTGGATCGAATTGATATTATTATTGCTTTGATGAGCACGGCGTTTCCTAGGACTATCTCTGAGAAGAAAGGCCTAAACAAACTCAGAGGTCTCAATCGGGGGATTCAAAGCTACAGGCTCAGGCTTCTCTACTACGGCGCGGGCTGGCACTTCAGCGGGCAAGGGTCGGGGGGAGAATTCACTTGGGGGCGTCGCGAGGGACCTCGGCGGCGAGGTAGGAATGTGTCGGTCTTTTGTGTTTGTGTACTGTACTGGTGGGCCTATTGCTCTCCTGAAGGAGGATTATGGGGTCATCGGGGTCAGTGAAAACGTGCCTTTTACTACTGTAGGTTGACATTCTTCAGAAGCGCCACGTCCAGGACATCAGGGGCGTGGAAGGGGTCGTGGAGAAAAGAAAGAGATCGCCAGAGGCCTTAGCGGCGGTGATCTCTTGTGCCATTTGCTTGGCACAGCGAGTAAGGAAGGTCAGGAAGGTGCTGCTGATCACATTGAAGGGATCAGAATCAGCTGGTGGGGTAAAGGCGGTGGGAGGAGGGGTAGCTAAAGCGGCGGGGCGGCTTTAGGAGCGGGGGTTGGGGCCTTAGCAGCCACATATTATAGCGCGGGGGGCAAATTCGGGGGTCCACCCTTGGGGTAGCCGGCTGGGAGGCTGCCATGAGAGCGGGAGCTCTCTGGTGATTCAGCTGATTCCAAGGACTAGGCCTTTGGGGGCATAGTCGCTCGAGGAGCTGGGCCGGGGGGTTTTGGGCCGGAGTTTCCCTTTGTTGGCGGGCATCCGCACGCTTGGCCAGTTTAGGGGAGGAAGACTTGAGGGCCTTTGGGCTGCCACGGTAGTTGGCTGGGTGTCCGGTTTCGCTGCACAGAATGAACGATTTTTGAGATGGTGAGAAGAAGAAGCTTTCTTATTCTTCCTTTTATTTTTCCCTGACGCCAGCGTGAAGCCGTCGTCGTTAGAGGAAGGGGCGGAGGAGGACTCTGAGAAGTGGAGTGAATCCTCATCGGATGAGTCATGGGCACGTTTGCCCGAAGCCTCTTCAGTGTCCATGGACACTGGAGAGCTTACCGGCTCATCCAGCAAGCTCGATTTGCTGGCCGTGGCGGGGGAGGGAAGCTGCAGAGCAGCTAATTTGGAGCCATATCTGGTGAGGAAGTCGGGGTCCTTGAGGAGGACCTCCTTTACAAATGTTACTATGGCGTCTGCCATAGCCGGGGACGGAGGAACGAAATTAATCCGTGATTTTCCCTATACCTAACTCCCCGGGTGGATGAATCCGGGAGTGTGTACCCTCCCTGCCGGGTGTAGACAGGGAGGTAAGTGCCTAATGGTGAGCCCTAAGCTTGTAAACCTGTCGCCAGTCTTATTGTGCGAACGGGGCCCTGACCAGTCTAGCGCGAAGGGTGTAGAGACACCCTACAGACACTAGGTGTGTAGCTGTTGAGAAAAACTGTCACCAGCACCGACTAGGAGACCCCCCAAGGCCGGGAACTGGGACCGTCCAATTGACTGCCTAGCCCTGAAGGGGTTCGGCGGCTGTGATTGGCGCAACACCCCACTCGGCTTCGTTGGCACCGTAAGGTTTGAACCGAGGACCACGAAACTGTGGTTTTAACCCAGTGAATTTAAGACACACTATACGATAAAGAAATAAAAATTGTCTTGAAAAAGGCAGTTGGTAGGATCTTTTATTCGGTTCGGACCGAAAGATCGGGTGTAGTCGGGGCGACTACAAGAGCGCCGTTACGTAAACGCAACGAGAAGGACAACGAGGGGCACGACCGCTAGCGGCGAGTGTCAAACGGAGTCTGCAGCCGCCGTTCGAATTTAAGACCAATTTTATAATATTGAGGCGGCACGCCCCCAAGGCATATCCCCCCATATCCGTTACTTTCGCAGTATACCGACGCGGTTTGAACGACCTCAACATATTGTTTAAGATATTTGCAACAAAATTATTGTACAAAATAGGCGCGGAAACATATTTTTCTGCTGAAAATTGATCTAAAATCCTGAATGTCATGACGTAATTCGCAACAGCCTGTCGAGTCAGCTGATATTTCATAATATATGCCAAAATCTAGTCGAGGGGAGTGGTTTAACTCATATTGATTGTCAAGCAACAAGGCAGCTAGATTTCAAACATTAAATTATTTACTTTTTCTAGGTACTGATAACCCTTAACGCCAGCGGGTCCTGTCAGACCTTGGTAGGGGAGCACGGTTCGCATACAGTTTCCCAGCCGAGCGTCTCTAGGGCGGTCAAACAGGTCACCCTGGCCCTGAACCATTCACATGTGTTCAAATCACATGTCAGTTTCCCTGCAACAAGGGAGGCCCGGGAAAGGGTTACGAGTGGGTAAGTCTAACTAGCGCATATAGCCTCATTCGCACCGCATCTCATTGTAAAACTGCGGCGCCAAGACGGGTTACGCGGTTACGCCGCAATACGATCTCGTCAGTTAGCTGTCGGCATCGCTTGTATCAAACGTACGTTGCGCTGCTGGCACGCCTGTAGCAAGATTTATACAAAACTAGCGACCCGCTTTGCTTTCGCGTTTTTTACAACTCGACAAAACATCGATATTTTTTTACTATATATAATTTTAATGTTGAATAAATTCTCTAAAATGATAGTGGAATCAGCATCAAAATCCGTTCCGTAGTTTAGATGGACAACGCAGTCACACAGATAGACACGAAAAGCGAATTGAATTTTTAATAATGTATTGATGATGCACGAGAATTCTGCAATGCGTTGCGTTGCTACGTAGCTCGAACTAATATGCGGCCTACTATGTTAGTAATACATACAATATCTGCATTTTAGATTCTATACAAAATTTGGATTTCCGGGGGTGATTGGCTGCATTGATGGTACTCATGTTTGCATCAAAAAACCATCAGACCACGAAGAGGCCTATAACTGCCAGAAAGGCTACCACTCGCTGAACGTGATGATAGTAAGTATTGAAATTGAAGTACTTAGTATAGCCACATGGCGGGTTGCGGCGCATATTCCGTCAGGGCTGGCCCAATAGCCCATCAGGCCGTATAGCTCGTCAAGTCAAAAGTATTTAATTAGTTATCTGACAAAATACATTTTCAGATTTGTGATTCAGACATGAATATACTCTGCGTGGATCCATTTAGCCCCGGCAATACACACGACTCAACCATATGGAGGGCTCATCCACTAAATAACCATATTGAAGGGCCTATTGAGGCTGGTGAAGAAATTTTTCTCTTAGGTATCTAAATACAATTAAAATAGTTTCAAGTTCTCTCATGAATTTCAAAACAAGCTGTCTACAATACTTTTAAGTGCTTATTTAACCTTTATAAAATATAATATTTATGGATCAATTTTATGCAGGTGTCTCTTGGTTGCGCGGCAGTGACGTTATCAGCCAGAGATGGTCGCAAAAATTGTTAACGTTAGCTGTGTGCTGCACAACTTGGCTAACCGAGCAAGGGTTACCGTACCGGAGCTGACGGCACGTGAGCGCGAAGACGAGCAGCGGCTGCAGGTGCCGCAACACTACGTGGAGACAGCGTTGAGGCCCGCTGCGCAAGCCGCAGCCGCGGCTATCTCCGACCCTGCGCACCGTCAGAGCTCACTACCAAGCATTGGCGCAAAGCAAGGCCTTGTGCCAACGGGATTTAAAATAAATTAAATTAGCTAGGGAAACTCCTCAGCCGTGATGGGTATCGATATCTAAACATGATAAAACAAAAAATAAATTAATTTGATCTCAGTTACCCATCCACCGGATACTTAGGGCCGATTTTTGATCCATAGTTAAACTCAACCAATTGTTAAAAATAGTAAGTTGTTAATTGTTAATTTTTAGTTTAACTAATGGTTATTTTTTTTGCTAATAGTTAATTATTTGACCATTAGCATTGATATTATATTATTAGATAAACTAAAAACTGATCAAAAAACCCTTTTGCAAAAATTTTACCAATAGTTACTATTTTTAACAATTGGTTGAGTTTAATACGGATCAAAAAATCGGCCCTTAGCCTCGTGCCCCTGACCCTCATAGGCCGGTATTGTTTAATAAATAAGATTTAGTTTTTTCGTTTTATACATATTTTTTGTTAATTAATTAATAATAGAAGTAAAAAATAAATTTTAATGGCCAGTGGCGATCGCTTGCGTGGAGGACGCCGTGGATGTGGTCAACTGCGCCTGCGAACTGGCCCGACGCTGACGCACTGCTCCGGCGCGGCAGCGTCAAAAGCCCTTGTTTCGATTTGCTCGTCTGGGATAAATAAAAGTGGACTGTATAGTAGATATAGGCTTGATGTATTGCCGATTAAATTCAAAAAGTTTCAACTGTCCCGGACAAACATAGATCATTACGGCGTGTTAGAGTGTCGTCCATCGCGGTGGTCTCCGAGGAAGCGAGTGTTCGCCGGCGCGCGCCTCGCTCACGCGCCGACGGCGATGACGCGTAGGTCGGTCACGTCGTCTGCGCGTGACCGCTGCGTGTTTGTTGGGTGCGATTCCTAACACCCTGAACGGATACAAAATTTTATTTTTTTATTATTTATTCAATTTCTTTTTCTTATTTTCAACCTATTCAGCGTTTTATTTACAAAACGTTAAACAGTAGGGGCAGAGGTATTTTCAGCAGATTTTTAAGAAAACCCTACCCAAAGTGATGTGACTGTTCAAAAGTCTAATTATAATTATTAGTAATACATTCATAAAGTCCAATCACATGCTTTGGCCATTTAAGGGCTCTATTTATCAATTGTGATGCCGCTGTTGCTTGAATCTTAAAAACAAAACATTTTTATTTCAAAGTTTATTTATTTCCAAACTGTTAACAGACTAACGGCCGAACCCAATAACCTATTTTCAGTTAAGGACAGATCGCTACTGATGGTAGCCAGTATAATCATTAACTGCCAGTATCATATTATTATAATCATACAGGTCGCTACTGATATAGTAGATTATTGGGACGTTCAAACCAGAGATAGATAGGTGTTTCTACCTCCAGTATGCCAAAACTAGGTAATTGGGTTTGGCCGTTAAAATAATAACATGTACATGATTATTAAACAAAACAAGAGTAAAGAATCATAGGGTATCAAAAAATTCGCACGCATCGCTGTCAGCGGGAAAAGTGCCAAAAACGTTAGCAGCATCGCCACGTTGTATGGCGATGCTAATTCTCTGGCCAAAAACTAGGCTTGTCCTCTGGCCACGTGAAGAGTCGACCAACCGCTTGGCGATGTCTCGAAAAATCAAGTGGCACTCGGACCCCATGACCCTAGTGTTTCAACCCCAAACGGCTCGAACATATAACACCCAATAAGGTTGGAATATTTTTTACCGTTTGAGGTTTTCCGCACCTACAGCATTTTTCAAAAATCCTATAGCGAATAATAAATAATCAGACTATCATACCGGTCTGATTTGTTCACATTTATTATTCGCTTCTAAACTTACACGTCTTGCTCTACGTCGTTGCAGCCGAAGAGTCTCTTCATGAAGGCCGACAAAACGTTTTGCAGCCCCTGCAATTTCCTCTATAGCTGAGGCATGCCTGATCATGGCTCGTGCCAACTCTGTCGACCACTATTCGAGGCGGCTCCATGTTGAGCCGGTTCAAATTCATTGTTAGCTAAATCCTAAAAATCCTAAAATAATTAACAGTTACATTATTATCAATAGTCATCTAATCAACAATATACATGCAAGTTAATGTCGCTGATGTCGTTGATGTTGCTGTCGCTCGTAATTTTTTTTTTCCATGAGTAATGAACTTGTGGCGAATGAGCTGCTGGCGATCCTGCAGCAGAAGCTGGATGTGATGGACGAGGTATCCGCGAGGCCCCGCCCGCGTGCCCCGCAGCCCCGCGCCCGTCATTGCGGCTCCTCCACGTAGCGCCGCCCGAGCCCCTCGCCCCGTCCCGCTGCCAGTGTCTGCAGCCCTAGCGAAGCCCCTACAAAAGGAATCCGCTAGTGTGCGAGTACTCCAGGTGCTCCAAGTATGAAGCCTATGCCAGAAAAGGCACCGAATAGGGCTGATGATGAGGGTTTCGTGACGGTGCAAAGGAGGAAGCGCCGATCGCGAACGAACAAGAACCGCTGCGGCAAAGCTCCTACGGAGCCCGAAGTCAGCTTGCGTGCCGCAAAGCCGAACACACCGGTGTACATCTTCCGCCTACACTACACCACTAAGGCGGAGGACATCGTGGAGTACGTGCGCCAGAAGAAGAGGTACACGCCGAGGGTGCAGTTACTGGAGTCGCACCGCAACGTCAACTTCAAGGCGTTTGTGGTGGGTTATTGTTATCTGCCCGTCGTCATGGACGAAGTCTTCTGGCCGCAGGACGTGGTGTTCCGTCGCTTCCGCGGACAAGTACCACTGAGCAGCACCAGAACTAGCTAGTGAAGTACTGTTTTATAGTATAAATATGTATGATTAGGTTAAGGTATTTATATATGGGCCTGCGTCGCCTGAAATAAATAAATAATATAAAGCTTGGAATCTTGTTCTTCTTCGTGTCGCTGGCACGACTGTATTTTAAATCTTGTTTTCCCAAAACTTTGCCACTTCCATGGCCGGCGTTGTCGGTGGCAGCACAGAGGTCACTTTGACTGCATGTTGTGGGACACAGCTAGGGCAGTATACATAGGAGGTGGAGCATGTTTTGTGACATAGCTCCACAATCACACTGTACTCCCGTTCCAATTTACCAGGTTGGACTTACGTCTTCCCAGTTGTGTCCGGAGACGGTTCAGAGACTTCCAAGTGGACCACGGAAGGTTACACCGTGCTGGGAGATGCTCCTATGGTGGTAGGTAGTGTTCAACCGTGAACATACTATAGTTGCACGCGCCAACAATAGCATCACAGCGTCAGCGACACACATACGGTCCACGCGCCGGCAACACCAGCACACCGTCAGCACTAAGATGTGGCCTACTGAGATCTTCGCTTCATCGGCTCGATACACACACGACACACATGTAAATAGCCATCAATGTGTATTTACCACAAAAATTGTATATAATTAAGTTCATTATTGTAATAAAGTTAGTCATCAAGCTGGAGTCGAGTGTGATTTATCTCCTTACTTCCTCTTACTGTGGCCAAGACACCTTTAGCCATCATCGGTCCTATGAGTCTGTGGGATCGGCAGTAAGAAAACCATTTCCTGTGTACATTGCACGACGTACACAAAACCCTCTTCCTACCCAAATTCCGTCTGTCACCGTAGGTCTCCTTGTGACAGACTTCCCTCTCGTACAACCAACGTAACCTACGTTTGGTGTGGTTTGTATATGGTAGGCTAGGGCTAGGATAACTGGGGTGCTAGTTAGTTACTGTAGGGCTAGGTTTGGCGTCAGTTGGGCTTTAAGTATTGATCCAGGTTCAATTATCTCAAACGTAGTCACATCGTACACACTTGGAATACCGGCCGTACTAAGCTGTAAGTCCCGGTGTGTACATTTGGTCCTTCGAGCAATTTTAGGAAACCAGGGAGTTTGTGTTATCGGTATTTTAATATAGTAACGTTTATATACATAAAATTAAATAAATATAAAACGTTCTTCTTTCTGTCCCTCACCAATATTGGCTGAATAACGTATAGACGTACTTAGAACTAGCGTACTCAACAGGCGCGAGTAAAGGGACTTATACGATTAATACTAATACGCCATTAGAACGATAGCGGATCGGAATTCGGTTCCAACAAACGGGTTCACCGATATTTTGAGAAGTAACGCATAGTATCAAGGGCAGTAAAGATGGACATACAAGGGATAAACGAAATTATAAGAAGCCAAGAAGCAGATTACAACGAACTAAGACAAATATTCACCAACATCAAGAAAGACTCAGCATCAAGGAAGACTCTAAAATATATAACGGAGAGGAAAACTCGACTCACAGAAGTATTTACTAGAACATCCAAGAACCATTCACTACTACAAGACCAAGATGTGTTGTGTGATCACAAATACGTCACTACCAACTACTTTGGGTCTATCAACGCACTGTATACGCAGGCAATTGAATACCTGTTAAAGTGTGAGAAAAGACTACAGGTAGTAAACCAACTATATGAGCCAGAAGATTTACAACCCGAGGAGGAAGAAGGGAGTAGCTCACCCAAACTATTTATTCAACTATTTCGGATTAATCAGATGCAGAAAAAGTTACAGTCGGCAACTCAATTAATTACTGAAGGGAAAGCAAGTTGGTACTTAGAATCTGTAATGACTACTTTGCAAAAACAATGGCAAGAAATTGAAGAAACACATGTACTCATTCTAATGGAAGATAGTACGTTAGAACACAGCTATTTTCACGAGAATATGTTTGAGAGAACGCAAACGGAATTCGACCTTGTGATGGGAAGATTATTTGAGATGATAGGTCAAAAATCAACATACAACCATAAAACCTCGGTTAAGTTACCACAAATAATAATTCCAACATTCAGTGGAAGTTATGAGTCATGGAATTCCTTTTATGATTTATTCTTGAAAATAGTCCACGAAGATAAATCGTTGAGTGACACAGAAAAGATGCAGTATTTAAAAACGCATGTACGAGGTGACGCCGCTAAGCTGATCAAGCATTTAACAGTATGTGACGCAAATTACATAACTGCATGGAATTTGTTGACAAGACGATACAAAAATGAAAGACTAATCATTACTAAGCATATTGATAATATTCTAAGTATGTCGAAAATAAAGAAAAGTAATGCCGCGAACTTAAAAAATCTCCATGACACATTAAACGAAAACCTAGAAGCACTAAAAAATCAAAACATCGACATTTCAACTTGGGACCCTATTTTGACAAGAATACTAAGTAGAATATGGGACTCAGAAACTGATGAAAAATACGAACATCAACTATTAGAGCCTAACAAAGTACAAGAGTTTTCGGCAATGATGCAATTCTTAGAAAAAAGGTTTAAGTGTCTGGAAACTTCAAGCACTCTGAGAGAAGAAGCGTTTGCTCACAAATCGCGCCATGAGTCTTCAAATTCAACTACCAAACAAGTAGATCAACGTGTATGCTGGTTTTGCCAAAGTCGCGAACACAGCATTTACCAATGTACTGGTTTTAAAACGCTATCAGTACAAGAACGCAATAACATCGTAAACGAAAAACAGAAGTGCAAAAACTGTTTGACTCATGAAACGTCGGTAAAGTGTCACAGTGATAAAAGTTGTGGATACTGTGGAAAAAGAGGTCATCATTCCTATTTACACCATCATAACAATAATGTTACTACCAGAAACGCAAAAACAGAGCCAAACAAGGAAAGTTTACCGACCCCGTCTACAAGTAAATTCATGAAAAAAACTGTGTCCAACATGTCTACTATTAACAAAACGAATATACCAAAAACCACACTACTAGCGACGGCCTTAATAAAAGCTCACTCGTTGGACGGGACATCGCATTTACTGAGGGCTCTATGTGATCAAGGTTCAGAGGCATCATTTTGTACAGAAGAGGTTGCCCAACTATTGGCATACCCACGTATTCAGATAAATACTGAAGTGATCGGGATTGCTGACGAAAAACCTAAAACATCGAAAAACTCTATCAATGTCATGCTACAGCCAAGATTTCCGAGCGAATATAGGTTACCAGTCACACTTATAATACTACCAAAACTAACTGGCTGTTTACCAGAGAAAAATGTACTAGAACTAAAATCGGATTGTTTACAAAACAAACTATTTGCCGATCCTACATATTACAGAAGAGGACCAATAGATATAATATTGGGGGCTCAGGAATATAGCCACTTACTACTAAACGGATTACACAAGATGCAAGACGGAATCATCGCTCAAAATACCGAATTTGGGTGGATTTTATCCGGCATTTGCGGCGATACCACTAATACTAATACAGTTATCAGTATGATGACACGAACTACAGAAGTTCAGCAACTAAACAAGTTTTGGGAATTAGAAGAAATTCCTGAAAAATACCAAGTAACTAACGAGGATCAGGCTTGTGAAAACTATTACCAAAAAACAACCATAAGAAATCCAGATGGGACATACACAGTGAAACTTCCATTCAAAAATCAAAGCGTAGATTATGGGAGTTCGCGCAAAAAAGCTATTGCAAGACTATTACAATTAGAACGGAAGTTCGACAAGGATGAAAACTTACGGAAAAAATACCAAGAGTTTCTCAATGAGTACTTAGAAATGGGCCACATGAGGAAAGTATCGAGTACTGACTATTACCAAGGTAAATACTATATACCACATCAACCAGTCATTAGAGAAGAGTCACTAACTACTAAGCTACGAGTAGTATTTGATGCATCGAGCAAATCAAGTACTAACATAAGTCTAAACGATAATATGTTTACGGGACCAAGACTACAGCAAGAATTAGCAGTAATACTGTTACGTTGGCGTAAACACAAGATAGCATTTATGGCGGACATCGAAAAAATGTACCGATACATAAATATTAACAAAGAAGACTATACCTACCAACGAATAGTATGGAGGAATTCACCGAAACATATGATCGACGAATACGAATTAACTACTGTGACGTATGGAACTGCAGCTGCCCCATACTTAGCGATTAAGACGCTACAACAACTCGCAGCTGATGAAGAAGCGAACTACCCAATAGCCAGCCAAAGAACTCTCCAGGACTTCTACGTGGACGATATTTTGTCAGGAGATACGAATGTTGAGGCAGCAAAAAATTTACAAGGAAACTTAATAGATATGCTACGAAAAGGCGGATTCAGGCTACGCAAATGGTCGTCTAACAGTGCTCAATTGTTGGAAAATATACCTAACGAAAGCAAAGACGACAAAGTGATGAAAATACCGCTAGATGAAACTAGAAAATCCTTAGGGGTGTTATGGTCACCATTAGAGGATAGTTTCTGTTTTCAGATTACCATTAATCAAAATGAAAAACCAACAAAACGATTTATTTTATCAGAAATAGCTAAGATATTTGATCCTCTGGGATGGTTAGCACCTGTCGTCATAAATATGAAACTCATGATTCAGGAACTTTGGACAAATGGCACAGAGTGGGATCAGCCCGTAGAGGAAACTATTAAAACAAGGTGGATTGAATTACAAAAACAACTTAAGACTATTGAGAAGATATCCATACCAAGATGGTGTCATTTTTCAGATAAATCGAGGGTCGAGCTGCATGGATTCAGTGATGCTTCTGAAAAAGCGTACGGTGCAGCAATATACTGTCGGATGCAAAATAACAACACATTTAACGTAACCCTTTTGCAAGCTAAGTCAAAGGTAGCGCCAAAAAAGCAGAAAACTACATTACCAAAGTTGGAGTTATGTGCAGCTTTATTGTTAACCCAACTGATGGAAAAAGTGATTACTGGAATGGAAATGCAAATCGCGAATATTTACTGTTGGACGGACTCCATGATTACTCTCGGTTGGATCAAGGGTGAAGCGGAGCGATGGAAGACGTTCGTAGCTAATAGGGTATCAGAAATACAAAGAATATTACCAGAAGCAAAATGGAATTATGTAAATACATTACAAAATCCAGCTGACCTAATTACAAGAGGCATTGCACCAAATAAATTACAAAACTTATCACAATGGTGGAATGGACCAGAGTGGTTAAAAAGTGATAACATGCCTAGTACGAAAACTGTACCAGAGATATGTGAGGAGATTAAACGATGTTATCACATAACTATTATACCAAAAAACAAAATCTGGATAAGATTTTCAAGTTTCAAAAGGATGATACGAGTACTATCATATTGCTACAGACTCGTGAATAAACAAGAATACAAAAAACCATTAAGCTGTGAGGAAATTAATTCAACAACTAAAAAACTCCTCCGCTTAGTGCAACAAGAAGTATTTGCTGAGGAGTACAAAACAATTAAAGCCGGACAATCATTGAAGAAAGGAAACAGGTTGTCATGCCTAGATCCATTTATTGATAATGAGGGCTTACTGCGAGTAGGAGGAAGACTTCAAAACTCCAGTCTACCATACGATCAAAAACACCCAACTCTGTTATCTCATGACCATCATGTAACATTAATCATAATTCATGATGCTCATTTAACTACATTACATGGAGGTAATAGTATGACCTTAGCGTATATAAGACAGAAATATTGGATACTTGGAGGAAAGCGAGCAGTGAGAAGTAGCATTAGAAAATGTGTAAAGTGTACTAGATACAGATCATCTACCGCCTCACAAAAAATGGGTTCATTACCAAAACCAAGAGTGACGGAATCGTACCCATTCAGTCACACAGGTGTGGATTATGCTGGACCAATATCAGTGAGAACAATGAAAGGAAGGGGACATAAATCTTACAAAGGCTACATTGCGATATTTGTTTGCCTATCCACGAAAGCGGTACATTTGGAGCTGGTAGGCGACTTATCAGCAGAAACGTTTATAGCAGCACTACGGAGGTTTATGGCACGCAGAGGTCCAGTATCACACATGTATAGTGATAACGCGACGAATTTCGTAGGCACTGCCAATTACTTGTATAAAGAAATGTTAGACATAACCCAGTCTGACGACTTTCAAAACACGTTGACCAATATTGGAATACATTGGCACTTTATTCCTCCATCATCCCCCCACTTCGGAGGGATTTGGGAAGCAGGAGTAAAATCTATGAAACACCATTTGCGTAGAGTGATAGGAGAGCAGACACTAACTTATGAAGAAATGAGCACGTTCTTACACCAAACTGAAGCATGTTTAAACTCAAGACCATTATGTGCACTAAGTGAAGATATAAACGATAACATAGTGTTAACACCAAGTCACTTTCTAATAGGCAGAGAAGCGGTAGGGGTACCAGACCCGCTATCGGAAACTAATACAGATCATTTAAACAGATGGAAACAAATCCAAAAAATGAAAAAAGATTTCTGGAAAAGCTGGACTAAAGACTATTTACACCAACTTCAACAAAGGTACAAATGGAAAACTATTCAAGGAAACTTGTCGGTTGGAACTCTAGTAATTATAAAAGATGAAAAAGTTTCGCCTAGCAAATGGCCACTTGCAAAAATAAAGGAAATACATACGGGCAACGACGGCCTATCCCGAGTAGTGACACTTCAAAAGTCGTCAGGAACAACTCAAAAACGATCAATTCACACATTAATACCATTGCCAATTGATACAAATACGTGTAGTAATAGCAATGAACCTAAACAGTCAATACAAACAAATACCATTACAATCCTAAGAAAAAACAAAACTAATCAACCCAAACAATGTAATAAAATATCTAAATGGTTCACGTTGCTGTTCATCATGTTACAAATATTGGGATCAGCAAAATCGACTACAACGACATACTCTGTAAAAACAGTACCACCAGGATTTTATGTTGAAAAAATAGGAACGGCAAGCATTGATAGAGGAATGTTTAGGATAGAAATAAACTATGAAAAACAACACCTAGAGCAAGACCTTGTCAAAATAAAAACAATGACGTCACAATTCAGTCAACTATGTACAAATGCTGAACAAATAACAGCTTCCGGATTTTGCAAACAATTGCACCATCATTTGTTAGAAGAAGCATCAAAATTAGAGCGAACTAAAGAGTATTTGACAGAAGTGAACCAGATTAGGAAGAAAAGGGGAATATGGGGAGAGTTACTAACTGCTATCTTCGGAGTGAATGATGAGGCATACCGAGATATAGACACATTAAATTTAAACCAAAAAAAGTTAATTGAAGCTGCCAACCATCAAACCAAATTCATGATATCAACAATCTCACAAGTAAACAAAACTGAAGAAAGAATAAAACAGAAACTTATAGGATTTCAAACTAAATTAAACCAAGTCATAGGTTACATCGAGAGTAACAACCATTGGTTCAGTACAGTCGACCACAACAGTGTAAGCATACGTATTATGCAGACTTACCAGTTAGCATATAATTACATGGAAGAAATCATGGATTATTACAACGGACTATTAGAGATATACTTAACCAAGGCGACAGTATATAGTGTTTTAACACCAAAGAACGTCACTGACCTAATATCATCAGCAAACAAAAAATTACCATCTAAACTAAGAATCGTTCAACAACAGTTACTAGACACCAAGATATATGAGAACAAGACTCATTTAAAAGTATACGCCTATTTTCCTATACAAGAGATAACTAAATATACTTTAATGTATGTCACACCAGTCCCAAAGATAAATTCTGACAAGTCAGCCCAAAGTATAGAAGTACATAAAGCTTACATAGGGTTAGATTACAACAACGAAATGTATTTTGACTTGGACTATGAGGAGTTCAAACGTTGTTTAGAATGGACTAACCATTTTATTTGCTTTCCTGGGGCCGTGAAAAACATGCAATTAAAAGAAAATTGCATTGTAAATCAACTATTCAAAAACCAAACACAGACGAAATGTCCTACTAAAACATACTATTTATCCAATAAAATAATATGGAAACAACTTTACATGCCAAACACTTGGTTATTCATTGTACGAGATCGAGTTACGACGTCAATACTTTGTGATGGACAAAGAGAAGAATTCGAGCTTCAAAATGTTGGTGTAATACGAATCGCAGATAACTGCATTATTAAAACAACTAATAATATATTAACTGCCAAAAGAATTGTTTCAGTACCGATAGTAACATCATACTCAAAACAAATAGACTTTCCCATAACAACGCACATGGTGACTAAATCCATGCCAAACATTACCAAAGAGGAAGAAGTCGTAGATAACTCAAAGGAGATTTTTCAGAATCTAGTTACTCAAGAAAATGCTTTACAAACCGAATTAGATAGCACTATTTGGAGTCAAATCAGTTCTCACGCATACTTAACTAGTGCGATATCGTGTATAATCATGTTTTTAATCTTTTTGTTTTTAGTTTGCTACGGCCCAGCCATACTGAGATGGATTGGAGTCACATTGCAGCACAAGACCAGAAGAACAAGTCCCGAGCCAGAAAACCAACCAGCAAGAGAACCAAACTCGCTTGCTGCCAACAAGACAACTACCAAACCGACAACAGGCCAACCAACTATCACAACGGAACCTGTGTACAGTTTACCACGTCAACACGAAACTATCGAATTATACCAACTGGAGCCTAGGTCCTGAGAGGCGCCAGAATGTTCAACCGTGAACATACTATAGTTGCACGCGCCAACAATAGCATCACAGCGTCAGCGACACACATACGGTCCACGCGCCGGCAACACCAGCACACCGTCAGCACTAAGATGTGGCCTACTGAGATCTTCGCTTCATCGGCTCGATACACACACGACACACATGTAAATAGCCATCAATGTGTATTTACCACAAAAATTGTATATAATTAAGTTCATTATTGTAATAAAGTTAGTCATCAAGCTGGAGTCGAGTGTGATTTATCTCCTTACTTCCTCTTACTGTGGCCAAGACACCTTTAGCCATCATCGGTCCTATGAGTCTGTGGGATCGGCAGTAAGAAAACCATTTCCTGTGTACATTGCACGACGTACACAAAACCCTCTTCCTACCCAAATTCCGTCTGTCACCGTAGGTCTCCTTGTGACAGACTTCCCTCTCGTACAACCAACGTAACCTACGTTTGGTGTGGTTTGTATATGGTAGGCTAGGGCTAGGATAACTGGGGTGCTAGTTAGTTACTGTAGGGCTAGGTTTGGCGTCAGTTGGGCTTTAAGTATTGATCCAGGTTCAATTATCTCAAACGTAGTCACATCGTACACACTTGGAATACCGGCCGTACTAAGCTGTAAGTCCCGGTGTGTACAGGTAGTAAGTAGGAGGGGGAACAGTATTCTGCTACAGTTTGCAACAAAAAATTAAAAGCAAGCTTGTAATAAAAAGGTTTTTTTTTCGTAACCTTAGGAGGAACATGAGAGGGGATGGCGACGGCTTCGCTTCGGAGGGTTTCGGTCCCTAAAAATATTTATTATCTATATACGTATTATTATTTGATTTTGTGATGATTTTGAATAATTTGTGTAAGACTTCTTCCCAGCTAGGTACTCCATTTCCACAGCAAAAAGAAAGGTAACTGTAGAACGTTGAAAGAAGGCAATGGCCGCTAATCGTATACTAATCGCTCAATTAATATTAATTAATGAAGTTACGTAAAAATGCTTAGTTTTCGATAGTGTATCGTACAGGAACGTTTTAGATTTAATCGTCTTCAACTATGTAAGTAAGTAATAATAATCAGAACAGCTTGGCAGCGTTGGAAAGAATTTCTAAGTATCTAAAAAGTAATGCTTTTAATTATAAATAAATATAGTTACCTACTAATTGCTTTAGTTCTGCAAAGAGATTAAGGGCTGATTTTCAATAGTCAGACCACTTTTATCTAAAGAATAAATCTGACAGTTTGACATTTTCTCTATACAAAAGCTGTCAAATCGCAATATTTATTCCTCAAATAAAAGTTATCTGACTGTTGAGAAATCAGCCCAAGACAAGCAAAAAAAATTTAAAAACTACCTATAATTATTTATCAAGAGATGGTAGGGACTGCATCCTTCCACAATGCTGATGAAGCGCCCTTCGGCGGGTAACAGTTTATGATGGATAGACTGGCTGCTACAATGACGACTGGCCGAAAATGATAAAAAAAATTAAACTTCTAATTTTATTTCAAACGAATTTTGTTAACTTTGAGAACAGAATTCAGATAGTTCGTTGCTTGTGATATTTCTGTAATTCTGAGAAAAATATCCTCAAATCATTTAGGATTAGAGGTATTGGGGGACTGTCTTTTGTATTTTGACGTTCGAAAAGTGCTGATTCTCAGCCTAATATGAATAAATAATAATAAAATAACTATTTTTATTTTTCTAATTCTCTTAACCTATTTCATATTTAGTTTTAACCACACAATGAAAACCTCTCAGGGTTTATCTGCATTTTGGCGAGCCGTTCATATCAATTATATAAACAATGTTAACAATTTATAGGTTACATTAATACATAGGTAATACGTTAGGAGAAATTTTGTGTAAGGAAATGCTTTGATTTGTACTTGTAACTTGAGACTTTTTGCTTTCGTAGTCTTTCTTCGCTTTTCGTAGAATGTCTATAAAGAAGTTTCTGTACCTAGTATACGAAAGTTTAAGAGTGTCATTTTTAGGGTTTATATGCACTTGACGGTGTAAACTATCTCTATGACGCACACATCTCATCAAACCGGGAGTGATCCATGGCTTTAGGTTGTACTTCGAGCGGCTACTTTTAATGAAATGAGTGTGAGTGTTTACTGCAGAACTGATCATATTATTGAAACATTCTAACGCCTCATTTACATCGCTTTTGCTGGTAACGTTGGTCCAATCGACCTTTTGTAGATCAGCAGATCCAACATATCCTTTTTTTCCTACTTGGTTTATCGTTTGATATAATGAGGCCGACCATAGCAATGTCATGATCAGAAGGCCAATTCTCGTAATTTAAAACGTTCAAAATCTAGTCGCAGTCTCATCTCGGCGACAAACAATTGTCAAAAACTTGTCAAAATGTGGGAAATTTGAGGTATTTTTGACATATTGAGACTGAGATCAGACTGTGAACGTTCTTAAAATTACGAGAATTGCCCCCCTGTTACCGCACATTTACTAACCACACCTACCAAAGAGTCTTTACTTTTTACAAAAATATGGTCTAAGCAGCTGTGTCCCCTTGTAGGCTTTGTAATGGCGGGAAGTAAGCCATGTTGCGCCATCAAACATTGATACGCTATGTCAGTGTTTTTCATCATGGCGTGGCCCCCTTAGGACGGAAAATATTTCGCGACCCTCCGCTGCGTCTAACTTGTAATTCAAGTTTGTCACCTTGGGTACCTTTTGGTTAAACAGTAAAATAGAATTCCCACAATCAACCACTGAAGCTTTGAAGTGTTTGATTCCATTTGGAACCTCCTATAATTTTAAAGAAACGGCTGCCCCTTGAAAGAGGCTTGGCGACCCCCTAGGGGGTCGCGGCCCACACGTTGAATCGATTTGCTGTAAGTAAGTATATATAAATGACTTTTGATTTTGATTTTGTACGAGTAGGGGACAACCAAAGAAACGATCCAGAATGAACTGTGTAAAAGTTGATAAAGGGGGTGTCTACCTACCGAGATGACGACTAAAAGAGAAGTATGGAAGAAAATGACATGTTGTGCCGACCCCAAATAAATTAGGAAACGGGCAAGAGAATATAATTTTATTGTGATTCAGTCTATCAAGTAGGTATTTGCTGATAGTTATCAACCGGGAGGTAGTCAAGTCAAACTTGTGTCGTAAACTTTTTGAGAACACGTGTAAGTATTCATTCCCGTTTTCACCACAATGAATGTTCACACACATCAGAGAAAAGGCTATGTAACGCCACCGTCGCCAACAATTATGTACTAGAGCAACATTCTGCTATAAAAATTTTACAAGGCACTCTTTGTGTATTCCAACTTTGTTCACAATACGTCTCACTCTCTCTCTCTCTCTCTCTCTCTCTCTCGTTTTTAGATGTAAGCTGTATTAAAACTAAAATTATCAAAAAAAAATAAACATATTTCATGTAGAAATACAAGCTTATCTATTCTAACCAAAACTGTGACTAGTTATAGTACCTAATACCTCTGGTAAGTTCTAAATGAATAGCAAGATTTGTGTTACAGTAGCTGGCAAAGAGCTAGCATCGAATAAGGATTGTTTAGGGAACCCTTCTCGCTAGGTTAGGTTTGATCTGTGACCAAAAGTATCATGACAACATAAGGAGCGGACTAGAACTGCGCCTACTTAATTATTCTACAGCAGTTTTTTGTGTCGCTGTGTGTTATCGTTTCGTGAGAGGAATATTTTAGTAGGCGTTTATGTTTGCATGAAGTTTTAAGCTCAGTCAGATATAATTAGTTTTTTATTTTTTTTAATTTGATTCTGGAACAAAAGAAAATCACTAACTCTCTGATCTCCGATCCGGAGTCTATACGGTATTAAGCGTTGGTCTGAAAGAGGTTAGTACATCCTGCAACCAATGTGTTTTGTATAGATATAGTGCAGATGTGGATATTGAAGAGCCACAGGCCTACAGCTGGTAGTTCCAACGTCTCTACGCCTCGAAATTATGAAGGAGTGTCAATTATCATCATCATGGAGTAGATAGAACGTATACTAGTCTCTCAAAGTTCCTATTTCCCAGGCGCATCCCTGTCTCTCTACAGAGGATGACAGAGAATGTCGAGGCGTAACAGAGTACAAGTCGGGAGTAAAATTACAGCTTACCACTGTGTTACCACTTTTTAACGAAATTTATATAGTGATGTGACAAAAGAATCGATTAATTCTATTAACATTCAGTTCAAAATCGATTAATGTTAAATTGATTTTATAAAAAATACATTGGCGTTTTTATGGAATAAGCAGAACGATATTTTAAAATTAAATTATGTATTTAATCGATCAAAGTATCTATAATATACCATTGTTATCTATGCGCTTTCGCTATTTTATAAGTTGGTAGTTCACGATCCCACAATTTTTTCAGCAAAGGAATACAGCTGGTCGATTCTGTAAAAATCTCACCGTGAAAACATAGGGGAAGTGATCATGAGTAATCATGAAGTGAGTAATCATTTCACCTGATGCTACGGATTGACACTATTGACATCTCACTCTAAGTTCACTTCACCTAACTTTTCGCGGTAAGATTTTTACAGAATAGCACTGCAGAATAGCTCAGCTGGCACTGCATTTGCTGAAAAATTGTAGGAGCGTGAATCAATAAAATCTTTGAAGGCGGTTTTGTCTGCCTCATTGGAATTGATTTTTTGTCCTTGCAGGAAACTGTCCAAATTCCGGAAAAAGTGGTAATCTGTTCGGGCAAGGTCCGGGGAGTATGGGGGGTATCGGAGACATTCCAATCGCAGGATTTTGAGTGGTAAGGCACATTTGCTTATCTACTACTGCGTTCGGCTTGAGTTAAGGTAGAATTCCAACAACTACAAGGTAATCAAAACTTCTCTGTCTATATTTCAACATGATTTTTGGGAGTAAAAGTTTAAAGTTTTTTTATTACGACTAGAAAAACGATTAAATCAACCTGCCTTCGTATTTTTTATGATCGAGTAAAGCTGTAAATATCATGTTTTGAACCATATATAATCAAGAGTGAATGAAACTATGACATATATTTTTAACCGTATACAAAGAATATTTTGATTATTTACAGTCAAATCAAAATTGGTAAATTTCGGATATCCTAGCCTAAAACGATGATTCATTGTGTTTTAATCACATCACTAGTAGAGATAGTGTGGTATCATTTATTAACGAAATGACAGTAAGAAATGTCATTTTACTCCGCAGCGCCACACATCAAAGGTATAATTTAAGACTTCAAATAAAAATTTCAGTTTCGGCCCTCCATAAATTCGGCTATGAGGTCGGCGCAATATTACTTTACTCTATGGGTCAGCGCCATCAGTAGCATCCATGTTTTCCTGTGCAGAAAGACAAGCAAGAATATAATTTATCGTAAAAAAAAATAATCTGACAAATTGTAAAGCTCGCGTAAAATTATGAGATTGGCTGTTAGTAAAACATTCAAACAATCACAGCAGTTTACGCGCGAAGTGTCCCGTCGTTTATATATATATGGAATAGCACCACATTTATCTACACTCTAGGGCGGAGTTATCTACGAATTTCCACCTGAACCTGAACAGGTTTCCTTGCTTAGGCAACCAGGTCTGAAGTCTGTTCAAATACTTCCAGGTTAGTCAAACCAACACGTGTCCAGATGGGAGATTAGTACCTGATAATGATAAGCAGCATATATTTAGAATAATTTGATGTTTTTGGCGCGAAAGCTGTTTTTTTGTATAGTACGTGGAAACTACAACGCCTAGAGATTTGAACATTTTGCTGCCTATCGCAGCTACTATGCCTAAATTTTTGAGCTATAATACATAATCATATCTTCTTTCTTTTGGAAGATATGAATGAGCAGCTGGTGTGACGTCACTCCAGCTTACACACACGTTTTTTATCGTAGTTTCAACACTTTATCGTTATTAATATTATCGTTCAGTTTTTTCCTTCCTGTGCAGCTATTATGCCTTATTTTTCTGACTATACTCCAAAACCCTAACCTCACTGGTTTGTCTGTATTGAATGAGGAAGCTGGGGTGATGTCACTCCAGCTAACACGCAATAAACGACTCATACTAACGAAGTTTTTGAGGCAGCTAAATTAAGACTGGGAACTTTGATTGCAGCTATTATGCCTTAAATATTGGCATAGGTAGAATTATCCTATCACATGAGGCAGCTGGAGTTATACACACGTCGATACTTTTGTTCCGAAAATCACGCCTTATTTTAAGTTTCGTTAATACTTCTATTGCTATTAGGACGAGGGTTGAAGGACCGACGTAGGTACGGAAAGTGTTGACAAGTCCATAATATCTACAGAACACTATTACTCCATAATATCTGCCAATCTGGCTTTGAGGTCAGACATCAAGTCCAGACACGTTCAAGCAACGCAGCAAAGAACATAACACCTAAGTTTGTTCCACGGATATCTATGGTTTGTTCCTATGAACGCCGGGCCGCCAGGCCGATCTCGGTCGATTTCATAACCGGAATATGAAACCGAGCGAGATCAGCCTACCGTTTGCCGGATTGTACCGTAGTTCCGAAAGGTCAGTCAATACAGAGTGGCAGGGACATCGACGCGCAACCTGTTACCATGGCCTCTGTGCGATGAGATTTTTGGTCGGTTTAAAAGTCTTACTACGTCGTTCTCACATACCTATCTATATGTACAATTTCACAACATAGGTGATGTTATCAATATTTTTAAGAGAGAGTGAATGGTCGATTCAAAAATATGTAGTTTTATTGAAAAAACAAAAGGCTTCGCTACCCATCCCAGCGAGCGAATGTACGCGCACTCTAACTCAAAAGTTCAGTTGTGTTATAATTTGTGTGATTGCAATGCGGGTCCTAAGAAAACGCTTCCATAGAAGGCGACATTGCTGCCTGTTACCGTTTTCATAGTTACATAGAAAACAGTCGTGTCGTTGCGATCAATTAGACCGTTTGCCGTCTGCGGGCGGCTGTCGGCGTCGAAACTTCGGAAGTGCAACTTCATCATTATGATACGTTTGGCGGGTAGGGATAAGAAATAAAAGACGAATTTATAGAAAATACAGATTATTTATAATCGTGTATACATCTAAGCTGCGATATAGAATAATAGTAATACAAATCACACAAGACAATTCAGTGATGACAGTTATTAATTAAATTAACCATACGTTTACTAAACATCATACAGTTTGCATGCAAGGTAACGCTTAAATAATATGCACGTAATATGTTTCGCCGACTGGTGCTCTAACCGACCGTTTACCAAAAAGTTACAATCGTGAAGAGTGCATCTATATATAACATAGTAGATCTATTATCATTATTACGTTACATTATTACACATACGATAGAGACATTTCATTAAAAACAATTTTATCTTGCAGCTCATCGTGTTCAATGTGTGAATTCCTATCCAGAGGCCCCTTCTCTAGCAATGAGTCATACCATTGGCAACAAGCGACTTTTAATTTTAAACGTGTCAAACGTCAAAAGTACTTACAATTCCAAAGACAATAATATATCTACTCATTTCTATGGGATGGGTAGGCCAATTTCCAAACATTTCGCCCATCTTTTTTTCCTATATTTTAACTTTATTACTTGGGAAAAGGTATGAGTATAATTATGTTGCTTATGAGATCGAACATTTTAGATGAAACAGATTAGAAACAAAACAAAAGAAATAAAAATGTGTTAGATCTGCTTTACCAATTTTGACTCAAAGTTAAGGCTAATTCATAAAAAATATACGAGCTTGGCCCACATCTGTAGTCTTCCAGTGCCTTACATGCTAATCTCTAACCAATCACATTATTAGACCACACCACTATGTTAGACGACTTCGAGGCCTGATACAGACGAAGGTGAGGTCGCCTAGGTGTTCCACACGGCTATCAGTCACTGATCTCAGTCCGGCAATGTTCAATCAGCTATGTAAATAACAAGTATCGTCGAAACAGTCTTATCGCACCTCTACCCAGAAGAACAAAATGTAAAAAAGTTCTCATCTCGTTTACTAGTACTTACTCATCATTATGCCTCATTAAATCAACATGAAATGTTAGCATTTCCAAATAAATAACAAATTCAAAAGGTAACAAAACAAACTGTAAACATGTACACCAATACTCCAACTTAGGAGATGAAGTATTACAATTTACCTACATATGCTTTTACACAGTTCAAAAGGTTTGTCATGGGTAACACGAAACCCCCTTGGTAAGACAGGATGACTTTCGGGCTTTCGACTACCCGTAACGGAGTTTACACTCTTTGTGATTTCATTGTTTATAAAAACATTCATCATTGAAATTTTAAATAGGTATAACAATTTTATCAATTGGTATAATAATTTTATCAACATTTCTTTGTTGACGATTAAACGCAACAAAATTTCCGAGTACAATTAGCGTCAAGAATGTAAATGTTGTATCAACACAAACACTGTATAACCTACAAAGAACGAGTTACCAAACTTATGGTATTATCACAGTCTAGTATTGCCGTGCGTGCCACAGAGGACGACACGAACCGCACGCAATATCCCGTTCCGAACAAGATTACTATATGCCGTGTGCATGCGCATCTTACGAATACGGCGTGCATTTTTCGATAGGTATTAATCCATGGCATCGTGTATTATTCGCTTTATCTAAACGCAACATTATATTCCATCTTTACAGCTAATTGCAAACAGAAATAACAAAGACAAAGTTTTGTCAACTACATAATAAAATTATTAAACTTAATACAATTACGATTGAACGCTAACTGCCAGTTCAGTTAATGCATATTCTATATGCATAAAACATTATAATAATCTGTATTTTATACTAAGTGCAAAAAAAAAAAAACAATTAAAAATGGCGCCGGTAAGAAAACGTTGAAACGTTCATATGATTGTATTCCATGATTTAGAATTTCGTTCTAATGAATGAGTGTTGTCCCTCTCCATGATGGCTTGGATTTTTATATAATTAAACTAAACGGAAATTGATGCAGCGTTGTCTTACCAGCAAAGTTTTTGAATTCATAACTTCCATTGTTTTGATTTATCTGGAGGTGGAGTATCTATTTATACTCCAAAACAGTACCTTTTAGAATGTCAGACACTTTAGTTTTCATTATCATGATAAAAACAATCATTAGTACAATTATTGTACAACAAGCACCGTAATATGGGATAAATTGGAACTGCTGGGGTGAACAACAACATTTTCGGAGGATAAATAAGTCGCCATTTATTAGTACTATTAAAGACAAAATGCTCATGGCAATAATTGGTTCTAAAACATGCATGCATGCAGGCATGTTTACCCCCAACTTGTTTTTTTTTTTGCGTGTTTATGTCCTTTTTTCATGCGTCACGTTTGCCGCAAATAAATGCATTGCTTTCTTTCTAAAATCATATCCTTTAAATAGCTATAATACGTTTATCTAATCTGTGGGTATTTCGCTGTCAAAGTATTGTCGCTTGATATGTACGATACACGTTTCGTAGGTGGATAAACTTCAAGGTTTAACTTGTCTCCTACTGAGGTTTAAAATGAAGAAGGAATCTATAACTCACGCATTTTAGGCACCATTAAGTCACAGACACCATTTAAGTGACAGAAATCAAAATATGACCATCGTAATACGGAAACATGTTGTTAATCACCCCAAATTACCGGCCACTGCTGTTTGTTCTCAGTAAATAACATAAAAAATTAAGATCTATTTAAGGCTCAAATCGTAATTAATTTACTTAATCACGGTCGAGCATTACTTTGGATTGGCTATGAATTGTGAAAGATTGACAGTATCAATTTATTAAACTGTATGATTCTGTTTTACATAATAAAACGGTTTCAGATAAATGCTAATGCAACCTGTGAGGGTTCCGTACATTCTAGGGAAGGCTTTCATGAGGTATATGTTTGTCCTAATGAAATGACAAGCGAGCAAGATGTAATGATTATGTACTTAATATACTTTCGACTGTCAACATCAATTCCTGTACCGGAAAAACTCTATAATATATTGAAGTACGTATATACACATACAACTACATTAATATATATTTTGCTAAATTAACATGACATGTATTTAACGAGCATTACGGAAATATATAATATGAAATCGGCACTGTAGTTTTTGAGTTTATTCATTATAAACATACACACAATAATACAAATCTTCCCTCTTTATAATATTAGTATAGGTGTAATACGGAACCAGACTAACTGCAAACAGATTTGTATTTAAATGTAACATAACTCAGGGATATATCCCGTTCCCGATTTTTAACCATAATAATTAATAACTGCAGTGTAAACAACAATGTGTGGATCGTCTACTGAGACGTCTACATTTCAGATTGATCCTTCCACCTTAAGAAAACACTGATATTGTTACTTCATAATTCCATTTGATTTCGCGCTATCGCCCATTCTCACACATTGAAGTAAATAAAATGACAATAGGATAAATAGTGATACTCAACATTAACACAGCCATCACCTACACACTCAAGAAGAAGCATTGTATTTTATAAACACGTAGATTTTAAACCTTACATATGATCGTTAATAATAGGCTTTAGGTCATTCAAAAATAGTTAGTGAATGGAATTTCGATTATAAGCCTTTTCTACATAAAACTATCATTTCTATTTTTTAACCTCGACTTTTTATTCGATGTTAAATTTTGATTATTTACAGTATTAATGTATTATTTATTTAATCATAACTGCACTAATTGCCATTCCATGTACTAAAATGAGGAAAGAGAAATGAGTTGTGTAGCGGAAACAACTGATAACCTTCCATGGATTAAATCTGCTATAATTAATTAAAAAAATAATGAACTAAATATAAATTGCAATAATAAACGTATAAAGTACAATATCAGTATTCAAATATATTGAATATTTACAATGTGATAATCTATTTAACTATCAGGCCTTCCAAATTGACTGCAATCCTATTTCACTTACAAATCACTCTGTAACTATTCAAAACATTTGCTAGAACCTGTCACATTTAGTCAATGTGCATTCAAAACAGGGACAGCCACACTTGCAATATATATGCTCCTTTTGATCTGGTGGCCGGCTTGAAATACCACAAAGGCGTAGGAGCCTTTTTACATTAGCCTAAAGCCTCACAGGGAATTTAAGCCGTGGCCAGCAGCCTGCGCACGTTACTTAGTATTTTTTTATTATAGAGAACGGCGTTTCAGTGCCAAGCTTTTTTGTAATGCTTAACTGCTATGCTAAAACATATAACGAACAATTTAGAGCCGATATATTTGATTTGAATTTAACGTAACTAAGCGTCAAATCGGAGGATATATTCGACAAGTGTGATAAATGATAACGAGAATTGCAAAACATTAGATTTACGATCCGAACTTGAATTTGGTTGGCACTTGCGCTGGTACGGTGAACATGTAACCTGGAAGTAAAATTACAAGTAAGATTCGTAGTCTTCTAATAGAGTTTTATTTTGTTCAATATTTTGCCTCAATAGGCTAGTTGACTGATTTTGAGAAACAAAGTAGTTCCTTGGTCTTTATTTTCTTCAAAATATGAATATTTCAGTGAAATAATAACATTAACAAAACACATTTTTAATTTTTATATCGGTATTTTTCTTGCTGTCAACTATGCTATCTTTAAGCAAGCAGAGCAATGAGTGCTACATACCTCCACTTTGCTCGATGCGCTTGCTGTCCTGCTGCGCCTTGCGTTGGTCAGCCAGTACGAAGACAGCGTTCAACTGTTTCTGCTGTGCCTCGTTTAATCCACTCGTCAGTGCGTGGTACAGGGCCGGCTCGCTCGTCGCCAGAGCTGTGAATAGTCATCGGTACATTATACATTGATCAATAAACCAATCATTACTAGTTACTAGTGATTACAAATACTCTCATTTCTTCCACATACTTTATCTTTGCATTTTTTATTTTATTAGTTTTAGAGCAGTTCCGATCGAACGGCATTCGTTTGGTGCGAATTTAAAACCGCTTAGCAAACGTGATCGTTTAAGTGTAGCTTGTGTTGCCTAAATCTAAAACAAAGACTTGCACACATGTTGGTTTAACCTATCAATCGATCGCCTACTAGAAGCCGTTTGCATGTAAGAGCTCAACAGTTTTCACGATTATATTAATTATTGTCGTTTGGAGTGCATTTTTCTTATGAACCGGTAGGGCTCATACGACATTTAAGAGGTTAATGGAAAGTGGTACAAGGATCAAGCATCAGCTTAATTTTATTGTTCTCAGTTAAGGCAAAAAAACACGGCTTAAGGAAAAAGGAAAAAGATAAACCAGTTGATACGTACCATGCAGTGTGCTCTTGAATTTGATGTACTCATCAATGATGCAATCTTTCTCATCGAGAGGAGTGGTGTAGCATTCGATCGCTGTGTCTTCCCCATCGTAATCATCGTCATCCTGTCAACAGAATGTATCACATCTAACGTTAACCTATTACTACGCTACATGATTATTGGAATCAACTTTTTGGCTTTGATTTAATCTTGAAACTAAAATGAACAAATATTTCTTATCATTTAACAAATTGTTTACTATAAACCTATACATCCCACACCAAGAATTCACTTGAATTTATTGGAATGGATATAATACTTGATTAATGATATAACTGTCAACTTATATGGGACTAATACCTCGGAATATCTACGTTAGCATCATGGTACTGCCTCACTTCTACGGAATGACAGGCATGATATAATAATATGGTATGAATTCTAAATACTTGAGAGAATCATTTAGTAATATAAGTCTTACAAAACTGTCCAATGGTACATTCAGCCTGGGCACAGCCAATTCGGAGGATTTGGCGTTTTTCTGTTACGAGACACTCGATTATTGATTTTGACCAAATAAATGGTGATTGACTCACCGTTATTATTAGTACCTAACAATTCAAGACTTGGCTGACACCAAGTTATGTTTCAAAACCAAATATTTAAATTAATATTAACTAAAATTCTTTCCAGTGAGGCCCATAAGAAATGGGATAAAGTATGACTTTAAACTTTAAAACTAATGACTACAAACCCCATCACCCATAGTTAGAGTAACATTAATTACTACTGTTAGTTTGCGGTAAGCATGTTAGAGACATTCATAATTTCATTACTGCAAGTTTACGGACAACACATCAAAAAAATTTGAGATGCATACACATTCGCACGCTGACTGTTGATACCAAGCTACTACTTTGCCAATCAGGAATCTTCTGCGCATCTTCCAATTAGAGAAAACCTATACACGGAACACAGCATTTTAATAAAGTAACAACATTATTTCAACATTGTGCTGTAGTGATGTTTAAATTATAAAAACAAAAATAAACCATATAATCGAGGAGTTGTAGCCAAAAACCGCACCTTTTCTATGAATTTTGGATCAGGAACTTTAACTTGCACTAATTAAATTATGAACCACTTTGAATTAGGGATCAACAAGTACTGAAACACATGGTACTCACATTATCACGCTTGGTCTTTGTTCACCGTCATCTCGTCAGCAGCACTTTGTCGCCTTATGTGAACAATAACTTATGTGAACTTACAGCTACTTCCTGCTAGCCCCCGCATCTCAACTTGGTTTCGTCGCCCGACTGCTCCAACGCCGAACAATCTTGACGCCAAAACACATACTGTGCTAAAAGCAAGGTTATACTAACTAGTGGACTCACATCGTCACTTTCTTCGTAGTCTTCGATTTTGGCTGTGACGTTGACGCCTTGCTGTGCGCTATTCTTGACAGCCATCCGTGCTAAATTTTCGAGGTATTCAGTATTCATTTCTTCTAAATCATCTTCATCGCTTGATAGAACTTCTGAAATGTTTTATGCCTTAATTTTAGTCATTTTAATGGTGGGGTAAAAAATAATAACGCAAATACCGTTAAATGGAAAACAGAATCGCGACAATGATATTTTGACAGTAAGTCAGGCTTACCTTGATGACCGGTTTATAATGTCACCAACACTTGCGAAGAATATGGGAGGGAGCGCCCACGAGCAATTTTTGTCTCAGCAACTAATATGTCTCTCATATCAAGTCAAAATGCGCGCATGTAGCGACGCGACAGTTGAGAGAATTTTCTGTCCGCGTGTTTGTCGTTTTCGGTTTCTTAGAACAAGCGCACAGGCCACAACCGTCTCTTCGAGATCCATTTTGATGAATGCGGCTATATTTTACGAAAAAGTAGCGTTGCTGTCGCTCCCGTGTGCGCATCGTCCAAATCCCGGCGAGGAGACAGCGACAGAGACAAAAAGTTGCTGGGCAACTAAGTTGCTCGTGGAGGCCCTCCCTAAAAACAAAAGGCTTACCTTCATCGTCTTCGTCGTCGTCTTCTTCGGAAGACGTCTCTTCATCGGCCTCGGCCCTGGCCTCGTAGGCTCGCTTCAGTCCGTCGAACAGCACGAGGCAGGATGGCATCAGCTTTGCCACGATCTCTTCGAGGTTCGGCCTTTGTGGGCCCATCTCTAATAGCGTGCAAATACCCAGAACGCACAATTTTCTATCATGTAGTCTGGAAGGGAGAAGTGTCATATGTGAGTTCATTGAGATATTGTAGTTTGACTAGTGTCTGGAATAATATTAGCATGATGACAAACTGTGTTTGTTTCGGCCTTTCTTCTCAGAGTAGACAGATAAGAAACATCATCTAGCTTTTTTTAAATAATATGACGTGTAAAAGTGATTCCGATACCCTATTTATAGAAAAACAATTTCATTGTAGTTGCAGGGAAAAGCCTCTTCTCATACAAAAAAGAAATAAGATATAATCGTCCCGCTTCGTCAGTGCTGATTGGTATATAACTTTAAAATCACCATATAGATGGTTAATGTGATGATGTCTAAGATTAACTTACAAATTATGATCTACTTTTGCTTGCCCAATTTCCCATACAATTTCAAAGGAGGACTTCAGATCGGAATCATATCTTACCCCAAAAAACAGTCGGTGTCGTGTATCCACTGTTTGATAAAGTGCTGTGTGATGGACGCGTTGGGCACTGACTCCTGTAGCTTGTCCAGGATCGTGAACAGCAGGTGGGGATTGCAATACAGGATTGCTATTAGAACCTGTAGAATAAAATACATATTTTATTAACAGATACAGCAAAATAACTGGGTTCCAACAGGTCTACTTCTATAGCAGGCTTTGAACTTCTTCTGTCTATAGAAAATGTTGTGAGAAGTGCCCCGGCAGAGCGTTAATAAAGGTTAGTGTTGTGATCATTCTCACCTGCAACAGCATTGTCCTAAGTTCGGAAGTCTTGACCTTCCTGGTGAGCCTATTTAGCACCAATTCTACGAAGGAAGGCAGGCAGTTGTCGATCTTGCCCGAGCACTGCAGCACCATAACTTCGAGAAGCTTCGCCGCGTAGATCTCCGACTCGTCTTCAGCGTCGGAGTTTAGTACCTGGAACCAAACGTGGTTAGTGTTTCATTATTAATGTATAAACGCAAATAGCTTGAGAAAATGTTATTTTTCACAGTCAGTTATAAAATGTTATGTAATTAAAATATTGATTTAATTTTATATGGCATGTCGAGTTTTAAAGTAAACGTTTGGCTTCGCATCTGTCACGCATACCAGTGAGACAGTTCCTTTCTTTAACTCCACATCCAAGTAGTTTAGTTTAATCTACATAATAAAAATATAATTTCATTTATTCACTGACAAACAACGCACAGCCTAGGCCACTGGGAAGCAAGAAATTTTTCACAAGAGTTCCATAAATCACAAAAGTGAGCACGAAGTAAGGGTTCAATAGAGGATGGAAGTTTGTATGCAAGTTCGTTATTTTTGAAGTTAGAAATGTAAGAGTTGGTAGTTTGAATTGTGTTTATAAGCAAAAGGTTGTTGTTCCAACGTTTTTTTGGACAGTGATCCCCTAAGGAGTTAAACAAGGGGAGGGATGTACATTGGTATGGAAGTTCGTCATTCTTGATGGAAGTAACGTGGAAGCTGGTATTTAGACTTTAACTAAAAGTTAGACGGAAGATACACGTTTTTCGGGAAACTCATACCCTAAGCCTCCTGAGAAACAGCCGATTGGAATTCCCATCGGGCACACAGCTCATGAAATAATAATTGAGTTTCGCAAGTAGTTAGGTCATACATAGAAATGTATTCGGCAAACGCATGGCGCACATTCTATATCAAGTTCAGTTCGCATTTTGAATTTATGACCTTTGCATTAGGCTAATGTTTATTTAATTAGTCTGCGTCCCTAACTGCTTTTGATCACGCTTGGTTTCTCAGCGGTACCACAGGTGCTATGGTACCAAGGAATCGCACACAGCAATGACAAAGAAAAAATTATAGCCCTCTCAACTCCAGTGTTCATACTAAAATAGTTCGTCTTTTCATGTAGTAAAAACGTGATAAAAATTCATAACTAAAGCTCAAATGTCCATAGAAACAGAAAAACAGTAGCCCACTCGTTTGAGAGTTTCGTATTGAATTCAAAATGTTCTTCATCATCATTTCAGCCGAAAAACGTCCACTGCTGGACATAGGTCTCCCCCAAGTACCACCAATCATAATGTTAGATTTCATGAGAAAACATTGAACAAGACTTTAATTTCCAAAGGAGATTGAAACATATCTAAGGTGACCTGAATGCGTTAATATTTGTTTAAAGCCCGAGCTCTCGCTTTCTTCGCCTTCACAGAATGTCAATAAAGATTTATTTGGGTCAATACAAGTCAAGAGGATTGATAATGGGATCAAATATTTATTGAAGCTGGTTTTGATAAGTTCAAGTTACGTTCAACGTAGTTTAACTGTCTACTTGTCTGTTAACATGTCTGCAGCATGTTAACGGACAGTTATACTGCGTTTCATTATTTATTCTAAGACTAGCATGTCGTGTCTGTTACCGTATATAAACAGTAACGTTACACACCAGTCGTGTACGAAAGGTCAAGGCTTGAGGGGTCCTAACACAAACACGATCGATGCAGTTAAATATTTAATACGCTTGCATCTAATGTATTATTCAAGCACCTAAACTGTACGTTTGTAAATGGAAATAACTTTTCAGTTATTTTCCGTCAAAGTTCCTCGGATATAACTTCAGTCATAGCCAAATATGAGACATAAGACTAAAATAGTATCATCTGAATAAGACTTATGGTAAATATTGATGAATAACATCGTACATCGATTTCCATTAATCGTTTCGACAAAACTGCTTAGCGTTCTACCGTCGCGCCGTCTATTGAAATTATATTTGACTCGTAATAAAACAGTACTAAGATATGCGGTTCTGTTCCGCTTTATCTAACTAGAAAATCGAGCAATCTTGCAGTTTAACGTTAGTAAGAACAGTATAATTTGCTCTATCAGAATTGGACAGACTTTAGATACATGTGCGACTATTTATGCACTTTATTGATAACAGCGGAAAGCAAACATCCCGATACTAACGTTAATGGACGGCTTGGCCGAGTTCCAATAAAATTAGACACAGAGTTCATTAACACAAAACATTCGCGCTTCGCAAATGTGTGACATTTTCAACAACACGTGTATTTCACGATGTCTTATGTTACAAGACGAGTAGAAATGCGAGCACTAACCTAAAATGGTGAATGTCACCACTTATAAAAATCGAATGTTTTCTTTGTAACAAAGATAATAGATTCATACTTTAAAAACATGTTGATATACTATTGAAAAGCACATTATTATTCTTGTATCGAATTATTCACACTATAGTTTGGAATAAAATTTAGGGGAAGCCTGGTACCAGAGTACTTATTATGTGTGAAGATATTTAATTGTAATCATATGTATGTTATTAGTTCTACTATATGAAAGTGTTACACAACATAAAAGGCGGATCAAATGTTATCAGACGTATACAAGTAACCAGTAATAAAAAAAATCGTAATCGCTTATGCTATCAGCATGGCGTGCGCACGGGTTTATGGAAAAATCGCAAGACTTACACTTTGCTCTTAAAAAAGTTGCTAACACGAATAGTTGGTTTTCTTCAGGAAAATTATCAATTTAGGGCGTTTTTATTCAATGTCATGCGGATTATGTCACGTAGGCGGATTCATTAGGCACGTCCTCCGTGTAGACAGATTGTATGATTCTATTCTATTTTATTATATTGTATGCTGTATTTATATGCCCGAAATTAAAGAAAAATATGTCATGTAACGGGGCAAATCTGCCTGACAGTAAAAACGTCCTTTTTCCAGAGAAGTGACTCTAATGGAAATACGCGACGAATGTTTGTAAAGAATTCCAAACTTTAAAAATGATAAATACACTTACAGCTTTAGCCATGTTGAACATAGCAAGGATATGGTTCTCATTGGACAGGAACGCGTTGGTGTCCACCGTGATGTAGTTGTGTAGAACGGGCATCATATCTGTGAAGTAATCGAAGCCTTCCTTCTCGAACACTTGGTACAGCATCTCGAGAACCTTCCACATATCCTCAGATATGGTTTTAGCGGTCAAGTTGCAGAGCAGTGTCATCGCTTCCTCGTAGTATTCTGTAGAATTTAATAAGTGTCCTTTAGCTGATATAAAAGCCCCGTATTCATTGAAAACTAATTTCAAACAACTGCGCAACCTAAACCATGTTGGTCAAACAATGTTACGCGTTTGATTACCATTCCTGTTGTTGCCGCAACATATTTTCCATAACACAAAACATGTTAGGGAAACAATGTTGAGTAACTTTTGTTTACTAAACAATGAAGCGGGGTCTCAAGATCTGAACACATGACAATTAATCATTGCGAGCAAATACTGCTCACAGACATGTCAATTAATTAATCATAATGAGCTATAAGATAAGTTCATACAAACTTGTGTAGTCATTAATCATAGAACACGTTTTAGTTCGAACACAATTTAATGACTAGCATAATTACGAAGTATCTTTACGTATTTTATATAACATAAAAAAGGTTTTTTTTAATAAAATTCTACTAGTTTTATATTAGTAGATGTGATGTTCCATGTGTACATGGATTCCGCATATTTCAATATGATGTTATTGCGCAGAAAGTTCGAATTATAAAGATTTAGAATGACATATTTTATGAATCTCTCTTGAATTCATTCTAATTATGCATTCTGTAGTCAAAAACATACTTGCGTAAACTCTAAACTGCATAAATCATCAATTTTAAATCAGTGTCCAATCTAGAAACCTGTGTCTGTGTATTGAAACACGGAAGCAATTGAGCACTTGTCGCCGCCCGCGCCGGTTGCATTGATAAATTGTAGTCTGCAGTCAATTGAATAAAAATTCCTTACCAATGATGTTGTGATGCAGTATGTGTCCGACGACACGCAGCACTGTCTTCTCCAGCTGAGCCATAATCTCCGGGTTATCCTCCATCACATTCAGAACCGTCTCCATGGTATTCAGCAGACCCATTGCTGTGATTGCCTTCTCGTCAGTCCCCGAATCTGTCTCGATTACTTTACTGAAAGTAGTCGCCAGATGATCGGTGATCTCAAACGCCATGTGCATCAGTTGCTCGGTGTACAAAGGTACAATCTTCTGCAGCACGTTCGCTATATTATCATTCTCAGTCTCGCGAATTACTTTCAGCAGTTCAGTCGTGACGGCCTTCACTTGTGGCTCTAAGTATTTGTGTACTTTTTCTTGTGAGGACAATAGCATTTGAATGGCTATGGCTGCCTCGACTTTGACGGGAAGTTCAGCGTCGTTAAGGAGCGCCGTGACTGTCAGGCGGACAGCTTCCAGAAGAAGCTGGTCGTTCTTGAAACGGACGCTTGCGAAACAGTGGAGTACCCAGCAAGCCCTAGCGCGCATGTACCCGAGGGGACTTTGGAACTCAGGGAATACGTATTGGCTGAGCAGAGAGTCGATCTCTTCTTTGTAGAACTTCTTCTTGATAAGAATATCGTTGAGGGTGCCTACCATGTGCAGGGCACCGTCACGCTGCCTCGGCCCGTACTCGCCGTTCTGGCTCGTCAGCACTTGCATGCACAAGTGCATGGTGCGTCCTAACATGTCCTTGCGCTTTTTGCTACACGACACAAGGAGCGTCTGCGCAGCTGTGACGGGCGACACAAAGTCTTCGAATATGTCTAAAAAATATTAATTACACATTAATAAATGAAACTTATAACTGTAGTTGTTGAAAGTTGTAATTTTGTAGTAAATGAGCCAATGCCCAGTTTCTAAGGTATTTTAACCTGAGTTTATATATTCGATATTGTTAGTGGTGTTATCGAGTTCGTGGACTCTCAGTTAACGAAGTAAATGAATTTGTTGAATCAGTAGCTATTTAGAGTTTATCTGAAGACCTTAGAAGCCGGTCAAACTAATGGCTGTTATAATTCAACATAAATTAATTAATGAAACAACAACACATTTAGTTACAACACTGTCAAGTCAGCCCTCCAATATTGTTACAAAACCCTAATTGATTACATTTTCATGCAATGGCTTGTAATTTCTGCAGTATATGATCAATTATCGTGAAATTCATTAATTGAGGAGCTGCTTTTGAATGGATGCTTTTAATCATAGACCCCCTTGCTGCAATGATCAGACGCAAAAGATAGTGTCAACCACTGCAAATAGCACATTGATTGATTATCACAATACGTTGTTATTAGCATTCGAGATAAATAGGGGATTTGACGGTTTATATTTATTCAAATTCTCAACCTTAAAAAAACCATTACCAACCGTAATCTCCTTAAAATAAGAATTATATTCACGTACTTATACTTTAACTGTAGTCAAATACCCTATTGGCGGAATTGTAGCAAGGGTTGGCCTTTATTGCCATGTACTAAACAACGAGTTTCGAACAATGGTTACACACTACATTACAATAAATAAATGATTAAATCTAAAGCAACATTACGATATTCCAACTGGAGTTGGCAGACTGTAAGCAAGCAAAATCGATCCTGGTAAATTTGTTAGTTTGATTTTGATATAGATTTAGTTATTTAAAATTTTTACCTACCAAATTTGATTCGTATGTATTCATGAGGGTCAGTTTCCCATAGTTCTTCATCATTTTCGGAGTACGACATGAGAGGGAACAGCACGTCTTGAATTATGGCGAACATGTGAGGCTTCAGGAGCTTCCACGAATGAGCGTGGCTCACGCTGGGAAAGAAATGACAAGTATGTACCAAAACATATTGAAAAAATCTTTGTTCTATGCATAAATATTAGTCGTGAGACAAGAGATGACTAGCGACGTTGCGTGACGTATGATTGTGTGATTACACACTTATCGCGCACCCAACGTCTCGGTAAGAGTCAAGCCTTACATAAAATGTCTGGTACTATATAAAACATCTCACCATTGATCGATGTAGCTGATGGTCTGCTGTAGGACTCTGGGTGATATGTACACCTTGTTTCTGTACTGGTCCAGTATGCTCAAAAGGACGTCCAAGATTCCTCCGGTGAAGGTAGTTAGATACCATTCAGCAAATTGCACGTACTCCTCGCGGGCGTTCACAGGACTTCCATACCTGTTGACAATTAATAGATAGATAGAATAATGGTGTACAATAAAACATTAAAATATATAAATGTAACAAAATGTAAATTGTTGTATTCGTTTATTTTTAAACTTTGCAAAATAGGACATGCTGCCATAAAATATTTAAAAGAGGAAAATCTCGCTGGAGAATCCACTCTGCACTACCAAATCCAACAACAAATCTGCTCATAGTCCAGGGACTGATCGCAGGAGATAAGAAAAAGATACTTATTATTTTTATATAATAATTTAATTAAAGATTAATATGTTGTTTGTGTTATTTAAAGTTTAAGGCTTACTACACACTTGTTCGGTTCGGCATTAATCGACACAGCCGGGCGGTATAGTAAATATTATGACATAAATTCTATATTGGCATAAACAAAGGGTACAAAAAAAATTAATCCTAACTCCAAAGCTAGGTTAGAGTACCTGTATTTCAGGAGCCAGTGACTTCTTCACGCAGCGTAGGTATAAAATGTATATTTAGTAAAAGTTAAAAATTTGTTTAATAGCAAAAAACATGAGTAATGTTAGAATCAAGTTTAAAATGACATTAGAATAAGAGCAAATGAAGTAAAAGCAAATACTATAAACTTATTATAAAAATATTTTAAACTTAATTTTGTTTTAATACTGATTTTATTGTAATGTTTAGAATAAAATCAGTATTAAAACAAAATTAAGTTTAAAATTGGAAACAATATCAAAATCAAGATTAAAATCAAATTAGAACAGAAACAAAAGCATATTATAAAATAATCGTATTTAAAGTCTCGTTTCAAAGTTCGCCAAAGATGTAAACAACAATGGCCGCTCGAAATTGTCTTTGGTTTAGTAGTGTTTCATCAGTATTTTTTATATTGAGATATCTTCATAAGTTAGGTTTGATTTGATTTGAAAATCATGAAAACAAACAAGATATTTATACAATTATATTTTGCACTGGTTGCAAAACGCGTAGTTACAAACTGTAATCGAAATAAATTGATGAATATTACCTCAGATGTCAAACATACCGCACAATAAACTGCCGGTTATTCGTCATAGCTTCGCCCCTAAGCACATATAACGATACAATAGAAGTCTAGTTAGCTCGGGCGTTTTAAGATCGCTTGAAGCAGCTATGATTGAGAGTTTCAATTCCCAGAAACAGATTTTCCACATTCGAACCCGAAAGGCGACATTGGGCAATACGTTGGTTCGAATCCACGTCAAGCCATGCTCTTTTTTAAAGTATTCGTTATAAGTCGTAACAAATTCAATGTTGTAGCAGTATAATATTTTAAAACTTGAGGAGTCTCCATATTACCAATAGACCTACGACGTTATTTAATGAGGAAAAAGACCGCCTCTCTATTAAGTAGGATGTGGGTTAGCTCCAACAGCATCTTGAATATCCTAGCCGAAAAACACGATTATTGTCAGTATAACAAATAAAAAAACATTAAATTGTTTTTTTATTCAATAAAGGAGTATTAAATACTCCTTGTACAAATAGTCGATATTTTTTATGTCAATCACTAGCATTTCAATGACCAGATAAATTTAGACGAGACAAAAAAGGATGTTAGCCGTATGACGTTTGTTAAAATTCAAAATCCGTCCCAGTTTTCGCTTTTATTGATAAATATAATAGTATATTTAAAAGTTTAGAAACACGCACAGGGTGTAAAAGTGAGTGTGATAATACGTGTATCCTATTAAGTGCGCATTTTATCAGTGAGGCTTAGATATCGCGTTCAATTCCCAGGCAAGTTCAATGTTATTGCCTTTGGCGAAGGGCCGCCACTTCCAGTATAAGTAGATATGTGTTCGGGAAAGAAGTAGTTCAGCGTGAACTGCCATCGAACGTAAAATGCCATCAATAAAAATCTACTGCGACATGTCAATTCAGAATATAATTATGTGGTTAAAAACTGAAAGCTTGTTATAGGTGGCAGCACTGCTGTTAGTCCAGAAACCGCCATTGTTATTATATGTTTACTGTTGTGTCGAACACAAATTAAACGAAAACTAGATAAATATGTATGCGACTTGCAGTGTAGCATAGTTGAAAGACGAGCTTAGGGAAAGATTAGCAAGTTATAAACTATTTATAATTTATGGGTAGTTTTGTTTGTTGACTACATTATTTTTTTGTTGAAGATTGGAGGTGTACGACAGGAATAACCTGATCGCAGTTGAAAACAAACTCAAGGATGTTCTCCTAAACATTCCTGCCCTACAAAATCGTTAGAGTGATGTTGCTCTAGAAAAATGTTAATTTTAGCAATGATCTAAACTGATAATATGAACACACACACACACACGTAATGTACTTACATACTACACCAGAAGTGCCTGTAATGAAAACGGACTTAGTTCTAATGAGAGCATCAACTTTATATGACTTTAACCCATAAAGTCAAAAAAAGAGTCAAGTCATAAATGGATAGCATGAAGTCTCGAGGAATTATTGTGTTTTTTCGTCTTTTAACATCTTTGAGAAATACATTACGTATTTTTGCAGTCAACAGCTGCGCAATGGGGCATATTAATTCATAATACGTAAAAGTAGTCGCTTATTTACAAAAAATGTATGGATAATGACAGTTTGCTATCAAATTCTTGGACTAGTGATAGCAGTGACATCTAAAATGAGCTAGTGGCTGTTTTTAACGCCATTGCTGAAAAATAAAAAAATACTGCCCAATCGAATGTGCCGACCTGAACAAGTGTATAGCACACTTACATTTATCTAAAATCCAAAATATTGCTAACATAAAATATCTGTTTTCGAAGGTCATGGACAAGACAGTTGCTATGCAAAATATTTTGTGAACTACAAAGTTAATTTGTGAAATAAGCAGCCTCATGAAAACAGCTTTTTAGTTTGTCAGCAAAAACTTTTAAAAAAAAACAACCGACTTCAAGAAAAACCGAAAAAGCGACTACTAAGTGAAAAATAATTTTCTATCATCATCAACATAGAAACTGGATTAAAAACCTATAATTGAAGCTAACTCAAAAACTTCCCAAGCAAAGTTAATAAATTTATATGAGACCACCACGCGGGCTTCTATCAAATTGAAAAAGAATATTGCAAATCGGCCTAGTTGTCAATGAAAAATCAGTGTACTTATATGAAAAAACAAACCTCGAATACAAACTCTTCATTTTATTATTTTTATACTGTTTATTACTAGTTTACTACATAAAAATCAATCTGTTTTCCAGCGTCAAGGTCAATGTCAATACAAAAGACGTAGGGAATGCATTAATCTCCGCCTCGATCGCCAATAAAATATTCATGTCAATATAAACACCTTTATTGAGTTTTTTTCTATGTCACTCAATAATGTAGGGTGGTCTTGGAGCATAACATGGGTGATATTTTGATGCTTTTGATGAAACATACTTACAATCATTATGCTTTCACCTTTATTGAATACACAGCCACCCAGAAGAACATATCGCCATTTCTACATCATTGTAAAAACCCACTAGCTAAGATGTTCTTTGCAGAAACTAAATTATTTGCAATCAACTCGCAAAAAGGTTTTACATAACTACTAAAATATCAGTGTCAATCAATGCAGATGATTTTGTTTCCTCTTTATCTGAGGAGGGCTTTAGTTATCAACGAGCGTGCGTACGTGAGCCTAACTAGTGTAGATTCTGAACATGCACATCCTTATTAGCACTGCAATTTATTGCCCCTCTCATAATTTGTAAGAGTACACCATACTTTAATCCAATTGTATAGAAATGTAAAAAAAAAACTTTTTTACAAAAAAAAAAAACCACCGACTTCCATAAAAACACTACAAAGTGAAATTCGAAAGTCGGTGTCTTTGGTTTTAGGGTTCCGTAGTCAACAAGGAACCCTTATAGTTTCGCCATGTCGTCTGTGTCTGTCTGTCCGCGGTTTAGCGCAAAAACTGTTGGTACTAGAAAGTTGTAATTTGGCATGAGTATACACGTTAATGACGCCGAAAAGGTAGTAAAATAAATTTTGAAAAAAACAAATATTTAGGGTACCTCCCCTACATCTAAAGTGGGGATGATAATTTTTTTTTCGTCCTTCTCATAGTGTGGGATGTCGTTGGATAGGTCTTTCAAAAATATTAGGGGTTTGGGAAGACCATTTTTTGATTAAGTAAACCGTTCGTGACTTATCAAGCTTTAAAGTACCAATTTTCGTTAGAGTCAAGTGTGTGTGTCCCTGTACCAACTAAACGATTGTATTTGAAATTCAAATGTCACGGCAGTAGTACCTATATATAACGAAGTTTAAAGGAAAACTATCACACTCAAGTGGGCTTTACAAGTTTACGAGTAATAGTCGACCAATTGTACTAGACTCGAAAATTTCGAACAACTCCATAGAAATGTCTATAGATGGCGCTAAGCGTCAGCTGTATCGCGCTATTGTTTCATTCCTAAATAAATTAAAAAAAAAAAAAAACAGTTTCTACACCGGCTATGACAAGTCTTATCCAAAACCCAAAAAAAAAATTAAAACTTTCCGTGCAAAATTGTCGGATCAGGTGAGGATTTGTATAGGAAGTCAAATTGGGTAGGTAGTCATGATTGGCTTTTAGTTAGAGCATGGTACGAAACTATCAGTCAGCGAATACAACCCGTACTTGGCTGTTATAAAAACTACGGAACCCTACACTGCGCGTGGCCCGACACGCACTTGACCGGTTTTTTGTATATCGTTTTTCACCACCGACTTCCGAAATTAAAGTTATTTTTCACTTTGTAGTGTTTTTATGGAAGTCAGTTTTTTTTTTGTAAAAAGTTTTTATTTTTACTTTTTAGTTGTGAAAAGCACGACGCAATTTCATTTCCTTGAATTTTTATCCGTAATTTTGGTTGAAAACCAAACTACGGAACCGATTTTGATAAAATTTCTATGAGACAAATCTGAAAGTCCTTTCACATAAAAAAAGAATTTTGCAAATCGCCTTATAAATAACGGAGTTCTCGAGATACAGTCGAATTGAGAACCTCCTCTTTTTATGAAGTCAGTTAAAAAATTAAAATCAAAACACCCGACTGCAACTAAAAATTTCAAAACCAGCTCACTTTTCAAGTAGTCTCATGCCGTACGTGGCCGTTATATTATTTCAATCACAGATCTGATGCAAAATGGATAAAGCCATCTAGTGTGCCACCCTACGTAAAATTTCTACATTTATATCTATAATTCGTATGGTGTCATAATAAAGAGTAAACTAATCTATTCTATTCTTTTTTATTTTGCAGACGGGTTTTTAGATTTCCTCAATTTTCTTTTTATTTTCAAGCTTTTGTGTGTTATATTTTTGGAATCCTCTCCTCAAACCCTTTATCTAGATACCCCACACGGTCACGATACAAAAAAAAAATGTTACAAGACCTTACTTATTGACATTTCAACTATTTAATTTCAACATTTCTATTTGATTTTATAAAAACAAAACCAGACTAGTCGATAAACACCTCATATGTCACAATATATTCAGCAGTTAGCGCCTTTGAGTGTGTAGGTTTAGAATCCCACATACAAAGATGAAAAATATAATCCTGTCTTTAACTAGTCATTAATGCGACGAAATAGTAAAGCCATTTACAACATAATTAACTAATTAAATGATACGATTTGATTGATTGAATCCTTATAACCTCACTTTTTAAAGATATTTCAATTACAACTAAATACTCTTATTCAAATGGAAATGGTTTGTTAACATTTCCCCATACCATTTACAACATAATTAACTAATTAAATGATACGATTTGATTGATTGAATACTTATAACCTCACTTTTTGAAGATATTTCAATTACAACTAAATACTCTTATTCAAAGGGAATTGGTTTGTTAACATTTCCCCATACTTACAATTATATTGAAATATGCTTTTCTAAATTATATTGGTTAGCTAAAAAGCCCTTAATGATAAGATAATAATGGCTTTAAGAAAAGATATGTTCAATTTAATAGAGATTTTCAAACTACACATCTTATGCTCGTCTTGAGTTCTTCTGTAAAACAACTGGTAACTCGCACCCTAATTGCATAACACACTATCAAGCACAATCTGAAACATTTTGAAGGATATTGCTAATTCATGTTCGAAAATAAATTCTGCTCAACAACGTAAATAATGCAATGAATGTTGCTGAACTGCAAAAATGAAAGCCATTGCTACTGTTAGTGTGTTATGCAACTGCCCCGCAGACACGGATAACTATCACATGCTGTGATAAATGCTTATAACAGATGAATAATAAACTTACCGTTCAAATAGCCTGTACAAGGTATGCACTGCCCACTTCTTGCATTTCCACCATGGCAACTCCATACGTTCGTCTTCGTCCACTTGCAGAGTGGTTTCTGGCACAGGTGCTTCCATCACCCTGCGCAATACCTCCATCCATTTTGTAAAAATGTCTTTCGTAATCAGGTCTAGGGGTAAAATGTACTGAAACAAAGGTATTACGATTTAACTTCCTGCTCATTAAGTCATAATAACAAAGGCCATTAGTTAAAAAAAAAAATGGATTATTATATTACCTTGACAAGGCCATAAAAACACTTCAATATTTGCTTTTGAATCAGAACAGATTCTGCAGATGGATCAGCTTGGAGATTCACAATCAAATTGTACATCATTGGAAGAAGCAGGTTCATTGCTTCTATTAACGGCACTCTCTTCTCGGCAATGTGGTATTCATAGTTCTTTATCAACTGGTAGAGGCACAGAAGAGCACCCATCCAGCTGTTAGGCTCAGGGTTCTGGAGGTATATGTGGATCTTATCCACGATTTGTGTCCAACGTGTTGGGAAGTCATGTTTGATTATGGTTTTCAAACAGACACACAACTGTACTCTTATTATATCTGGTGCCTGTACAACAGCATCTACAATGATGTCCCTGATCATAGCACGGTCTTGTTCATGAATGCTGAAGGGGATGGGCTCCCCCTCTTCTGGCTCCTTCTCCTGCCATCCCGAAGTGACCAGGTTCTTGAGGTACACTGCACCCGCTTGTCGCACTGGTATGGGAACATCATTTAGCATAACCACTTGAAGCAGTGAAGGTGCGAAACCGATGATTTTGTGAATCTGAAACATTAAATTGTTTTATGCATCTAAAACCAAAGTCAAACTCAAACTATTTATTTCAAATAAACCAATTACAGGCACTTTTGAATTTTCAAGGTCGGGAAACTATAATCCATATCCTAAGCACAAGTGCTATTTACAAGAACTATCAATTTGGTTCAATCAAAGTAAATATAAATAAATTGTTTCACCCACTTTCGTAGATACAACATGATCACACATGGTGAATCATAATCAGCCTATATTGTTCCCACTGCTGGGACACAGGCCTCCTCTCTTCGAGAGGGAGTGGGCTATAATCTACCACGCGAGCCCAGTGCGGGTTGGTAGATGTCACATGTCTTCGAATTTTTGGGTCTAGGACATGCCGGTTTCCTCACTATGTTTTCCTTCTTCACCGTTTTGAGAGCAGTGGCGATGAAATAATTTACACAAAGTAAAGCGCCTGTCTTAGTTCGAACTTACAACCTACAACTCGTAAGTCGCAGCCATTACCACTAGGCCACCACTGCTCTCTCACAGAGTGGATGAAAAAATAAATAAAAATCAATTAAGTTCATTCTATTTTCACCTCACTACTTTTTTTTATCTGAAACTGGTATCCATACGACTGTCAATCTAATGAATTGAAAGTCAAACTATAGGTATAGAGTGGGAATAGGCCATTTAACGAGAAGGGCTATTCCCAACATCATTGAAAACATCCTGACGTGCACCTAGATTCAATAGAATACATGTTTTATTGTATACCATTTTATATATCAACTGGACATGATGTGCATAGAATGGTTATCTTTTCGGACATAGCAAACTCACGTCATATTCCTACCGTATTGTTGTGGATATACTGAAGATAAACATACCTACTAATAAAATATGACTGTTGAAACTTGCTACAAAGCAGTGCTTAACCTGTGTTAATAATTAAAATTTTATTTCTATATTGTCTGTTTGTAGATACTCAAAGAAAGTTTCTGTTTTGTTATATAGGGTGGCAGACATATAGACGTGCAACCTGTTACCATGGATTCAGTACACGATTCTGAATCCCCCAGCACTAAAATTTTTCATTAGTTATAAAACAAAGAAATTGTCTACTCTATCAAAACATATAGAACATTTTGACAGAGTAGGTATTGCACATTTCTATGAAATGGCAGTTTTTTTTTATAGTGTATGAAAAGTTTGTATGCTAAAGAGGGTAGAATCATGTGCTGAAACCATAGTTACAATAATAAATTGCAGAAAGATGTCCCTGCCACCCCGTATACTCTTAAAAAATAGAGGTATAATTGTATTTGGTGAAATTAGAAGGAGAACTACTCTAGACTTGGAATGTTCTTTAATCATTTTACCATTGCATCCAATAGTTTTAAGTTTGAATTTATAAAAAAGGTATACTAAACCTTTTTTATCAATATCATCACCCTCACAAAAAAGCTTGTCCATTAACTAATGTCATACTCCTACTGTACTGTTCTGGTCTTACTGAAGATAAATATACCTATTGATAAATTATAAGTAGTCCGAGTCTAGTGAGCGTCTCATCCACAACTCTAATTGTGACACGGATCACGCCTGAATCATATTATCAAATCATTATATTATTAATTATTATTTTGAAACATTTAGTAGTTAAATTAAATTCATTTTGTATTAAATATTGATTTTCTCTTTAATAATGGCGAATAAAAGCCCTCTAGACAATGTGAACCTTGTAAAAAGCAGGTCTCATTCAATAGGTCTACTTCTCCTTTTAATCTGGCCATCCTAACGCTTGGTTTTAAATATAGACTGCTGGTCATATGAACCCCCCATGACCCCATTGGGTCTTTCAAGCGCTGGTTATTCTGACCCATGCCATGGTGGCAAGCATAATATGTTAACAACAATATTGCTGTTAGCTAAATGTTCCCTGATGTAAAGATCATCAGTTTTTTTTTGCAAAGAGACTTGCAATGCTCAATTGCTCTGATCATATAACATGTTCATGACGCTATTGGACAGTCTTTTCCCGCTTAAATATGCAGCTGACTATGGTTTTTATTATAAGAACGGTAACTAAATTTTTATTATAGATTATAAAACTGCATAATGAATAATAATATGACTCTTAAAAAATATATACTACATGTTTATTTACATAACTGATATACATTCCCCTCACTTCCAACCCCATGGTTTTTTTTTTACAATGTTGACATGCTAGATTCTTCCACTTCTGGAGCAGCTGACACTCAGATCTCTTATGGGCTAAGGGAAAACTATTATTGTTATAATTTCCACCCGGTATGATATGACTTCTTCAAACAAACCCCACTACCCATACAATTAACCTGTGTTAATCACCAAAATTTGATTTCTCTAATGTCTATTAGTGGGTACTCAGAGAAAGTTACTATTGTAAGATGCTGTTCTCTTGCATTATTCTACACAGGAATAGAAGTTTAATTATTCTATTTGGTGAAAATAGCTGGAAAATTAGTCTAGAATAGGAATGTTCTTGACTTATTTCACCATTGCATTCAATTAGTTTATGTAGCTTCTTTTATCAATTATTAATTTATTACCCTTGCAAGAAAACCTTGTTCGTATAGAATCTGAAAATGACGAGCAAAACGCGCAAAAACTATCGAATACTTGAATTGTAAGGGATCTATTTATAGTAACTAATGACTTTACATGAGCTGGTCAAGTTTGGTTAGGACTTCTTGTCGAATTATACATATCGCATTTAGTTAGGCAGCGTCCAAATACATTGTCTAGAAAAGATAGACCTATACTGACACATACCGAGAATTTTCTACAAATAAAACCAAATAATCCAAGAGTTCAGTTAAAACATGGTGCTCCCTATCACACCAGCGCGGCATGTCATTAAGCAACCTAATTGAAAAGCCTCTCACACAATGAAGCTGTGTAACCTTATCAGAGCTATGCAATTTGGTCGCGTTATAAAATTCCCGAGCATGTGGTTGATGGATGCGAATTTATAGCTCACCTGTGCAAGCTGTTCTTCAGCCGCCTGCCTCTGGTTTACATCGATGGTTCCACGCAGAATTTCCGTTAGCTTCCTTGTGTCCATTTTGAAGTAATTATCAGTAAAATAAAATATATTTATATTAGAAAATAAATAATTTTCGCGAGGACACAAGCTGCCGCCGGGCGTGGAAGAAGTGTTGCCAGATCCGATTTCTAAGAATCCGTAGGCGTGGATCGACCAACCCTGAAAAATTTCCGTAGAAACCCGTAGATTGACTCTAGAAAAATCCATATACCAACGAACATTTTTTAGAGCTAGGTATATTATATATTTAACTATTTGGAGCTAGACTGGCCTTATGACTAATTTCTGACAGCAAAATAGACGATTACTTTGACGCCTAAGTGTCTTTTTGTTTTTATAGTATAATTAATCATTTGATTTGCTATCAAGTGTAAATAGCTAAATGTGTAATAAATTGAAGGTGGTAATGTATTTGTTTATTTTGACAAAGCTTAAATAAATACGAACGCTAAAATAAATATATTATGTTACAACTATAAAACAGGAAAATAAAGGCAAGAACTCATTCGGCATAAAAAAAATCTTACGCTTCGCTATAAGTGGGCAAACTGCCCAAAACGCTGGCAGCGTTGCCACGTTGGATGGCAATGCCGATTCTTTGGCCTAAAAATAGGCCAGCCCTCTGGTCATGTGAAGAGTCGACCGACTTATTTTTTAGCTACAAATAAATCAAACTTTTCTACATGGTAAAGAAAATCAAAACCAAAGGGGAAATAAATCTAAGACAAAGAAAAAAACTAATTAAAGTTTTATCAGTTCTTAATTTTTGCGAACAGATTTATTACAGACGCCAGCAGGTCAAGCTACCGAAACTGTCTTTACCCAATCAACCTCGAACCTTAATGCTTTAGCGATAACGTTGAAAATCTGTTAAAGAAATTTGACAGATTGTAGTAGCTTGATGTGCTGGCGTCTGTATGTACATAAAATGCAATTTGATGTCGGTGGTCGAATCACGGAATCAAAACAATTTTCTTTTACTTCACGCGGTTTGGTTTGGTGAAAGATGGCTCAGTAGTCAGGTAACTTTTTTTCCACTAGTTTTGCGCTGTTGTGAATCGTTTTACTCAAAATTTGATTAACAAATACAATTCCTTTGTTTGATTAATAGCACAGAAAATCTGTTTTATATCCGCATGTCCGTTGTTGAGTCCAAAAACCCGTAGACCTACGGAGAAATCCTTAGGTGTGGCAGCACTAAGTGGAAGTACGAAACACAATTTGTCTATGACGGAAACGGGAAAAGTCACGTGACACAAAGATCCTACCTATTCATTTTGTTCATTTGACAGCTTCCGATTTCGAGAGTTTGCTATTTATGAGTTTGCTATTCATAATTTCATAAGTATTGTGAACAATTTGGATTTAAGATTTTCCCCAACAAAATTCGACACCCCTCTAGTCAGTCAGTCGTTTCTACTTTTATATACAGGTCAGATTAAATTAGTTAGCGAAACTCAGCAGATGGGATGGGTACCGATATTTAAATTTATGACAAAAACAAAAAAAAGAAATTGTCTGCCTGTCCTTGTTGAAGTATGGCGTCCATTACACGCTCAATCTGACTGACAACCGTTAGGGTATATATGTTCTGTGCTGACCACATTTGATTATTCTTTGATCATGGATTGAAGCATGCATGGACGATCAGACACGAGCATCTTCAGTCAGAGTCCAAAATCCGGCTGAAGAACATGGATCAACATGAATGTTAATAAAGTTAACGCATGCGTTGCGTGTACGCTTGTAGTATGTTTAAAGAAACGAGTTCAAAGAAAACGCTGGTAGAAATCGTGGTTGCAAAAAAGACAAGAACCAGTTTGTCTTCTTCATAACGTCATCTAACGTTGCACCCAGCAACATTTTTTGGTATACCTCTTGCATTTTTTAATAAAACTTCTAGCCTTTTATACTTATTAGTGTAACCTAATGACGGTCGATCTCCCTGAAGCGCAAACTTATCGACATGTGTATCCTGCCAGTCCTAAACTATGGCACTCTCGCCTTGGCGTTTGCCAAAGAGCTATGGAGCGCAGCATCCTGGGTGTAAAAAAACAGGACACAAATCGGAACACCTTGCTACGTTCCAAAACGGGTACAACAGACGTAAGCAAGCAGGCTTCCAGGCTCAAGTGCGAATGGGCGGGTCACATCAGCCGCTTGCATGACCGCTGGGCAAAAGTTTCCACACAATGGGTGCCTGAAGATGGACGGCGCCGCCGAGGTCGGCCAAAAAGCGGTGGCGAGATGATCTGTGGACGCGTACCGCGAGGACTGGTTCGAGGTAGCGTGGGAAAGGAGTACCTGGAAGTAATTTGGGGACGCCTTTGCCCAGCAGTGGGACAGTACAGGATAAACAAAAAAAAACAAGCGTAATAATTTTTTTGGGGTTCCTCAAAGCGGGATACGTTTCCAAAATAAATCCTACTAATATTATAAACGTGAAAGTTTGTATGGATGGATGGATGTTGTTACTCTTTCACGCAAAAACAACTGAACGGATTTGGATGAAATTTGGCACACAGGTGGTTTATAACCAGGATTAACATATGGGATACTTTTATCCCGATATTCCCACGCGATCGAAACGTATGCGGGTGAAACCACGGGGAGCAGCTAGTATTATAAACGTGAAAGTTTGTATGGATTGAAGGATGGACGGATGGATGTTATTACTCTTTTTCCCGCAAAAACTACTGAACGGATTTGGATGAAATTTGGCACACACGTGGTATATAACCTAGGTTTAACATAGAGAATACTTTTTATCCCGACATTTCTACGGGATCGAAACTTATGCGGGTGAAACCGCGGCGCGCAGCTAGTATATTATGTTTTGATTTTTAAATTATTCAACGGCAATGCTGTTGGTGGCGCCGGCGCCGCCGCCGGTGCGTTGAGCGGTAGCGGCCGATGGCGCCGAGCACATGCGCGCTTCCATCATCGCCGCCCGTATAGTAAAAGTACTCTGTGGCGTGACTGATGCGTGAGTGACAGCAAGTTATTACACGCTCAGTCATGACTTAGTGATTGCATAATTGAAGACAAAAATCAAAATATCTAGATATTCGACGCCAGTCAATCACGTACTTACACGCTCAGTCAAGCGTCCTTCAGACGAAAGTCAGTCAGTCTGATTGAGCGACTAATGGCCGCCAAAAATATTTTTTTTTATAACTGACTTTTCATATAACTACTTGTTTTTACTGCGCGCGTTTTTGCTAGGCCCACCGATTTTGGATTGAAGCTCTCATAATGCTAAGTATATACGCAGCCACTTTAGCCGCTTCGACGTCAAACTATTATGTCCACACACGGGTTTTGACAGTCAATTTGTTGCTAGCGATGTAATCTGTGTGTGGACATGACACTTTGAAATCGCTAGTAAGTCGTTGTCGACTAAAGTCGCTGCGTGTGTACCTTGGTTCTCCATTCTATACGTACGCACGGCTACATATCAAGCTATTCATTTCCACTATAGGCTGACTTCCCATTATACGAAAAACCGATACAATGCGAGGTCAACATAGACTGGAAGTGTGTAGCTTGATATTTCCCCGTGTGTACCATTAAAATCTATGATTACAGAATAAAGTAAACTAAATTTTAAAAGCGTGTGTAGAAAAGTTATTTTTCAGGGGTCTCGTCTCAACACAGTGTAAACAAAATAGAAACAGGTAAAACATGTTACCGTTTCTTTCAGTAGACCAACTTGCAGCGAACTGTACCAGGAGTCAGATCTGAAAACAGACTTCTTTATGCAAGCACTCTATATCATATACAGGTCATTGTCTGATTGTCATGAGCACGGATACCGATGGTCATGAGTGATGGAAGAGAGAGTGTACCTGTGTCTGCGCACACACTTGTGCTCTATAATATCACCCGCGCCTATGGCTAGTCTCCTTTGAGATGGGCCGCCATGGCCGAAATACGGTCTAACGTTTTGCTAGCTAATATCAACATGTAATTGTTGATGCATCAGACAATATTACAATATGGAATATTAAAGATGTTATGAATTTGGCAGACGTTTTGCCTGCTGCGCTGCGTGTCGGGAATAAATGTTTTTGGGGTAAATAAAAAAAAAAATAGTTAAACAGTCGCTAATCATTACTTAACTTTAAGCAACGTTTATGAATAAAGAGGTTTTTATGACCGAAAGTACCTATAAAGGAGAAAGGGTAAGAGCGTACCCAGGCACAAAGTTAATTGTAGCATTATGAACTATGTTGACCTTGGTCGCCCTCATGGAGTAGTTTTATTAATCCTAAGAAAGCATGTCAGAATTCACTTGAAGAAAAAGGATATGCGAGGAAGTTAAATCGATTTATTAATGGGAAATATTTCACTTATCCTCTAAAAACTTATTGACTAATAACGGACACTTTTTGACAACAATGAACCTTGACGAACGTTTTGCGCTTCTAATCATGCATTTTTAAAATAATTGAGCTTCTGTTTCACCCTTTGTTGCCCTAGTTACTACCAATTTTACTACCAGTTGTAATACCGTTAATTTTGATTACCCTTCCTACTACTCCAGTATTGATTGTTAGAAGGGAAAAAATAAATAGCCCGTGTTACTACTGTAAATACCTACTTTAAAAAAACTAATTTTATTTCTAAACTATTTTTTTTGAATATAAGTTGAACAAAAAATAATTTATTAAAAAAAAAAAAGGAAAATCAGCGCAATTACTCGAGGGCGTAGCCTACTGAGACTTCTGCATTTAACAACTGCATCTGAATATGTCGTATTTTGTCGTCGTTTACAATATCGCGACTGCTTCTTTTGTTAAATTGCTGTGCAATAATTTTAACAATGCTGTCTGATTTTAATTAAAGTTGTATTCGTTTAATTGACAGACTCAAAGCAAACCTCATTTTTTCTTGAAATAAGCAGAACAGATTTCGTAGTTCTAATATAACTTTAAAAAAAAAAATCATGTATAGCATTAAGAAGTCTCAATAACGTCTTATTTTTCTTATTTATTATTTTATTTAACTTGGTATGATAGCCCTCAAGAACATTATTTGTTCTGTGTCTCATACCGAAAACACTGAGCAAATCTAGCTAGTAAATATATTTTTTTCTCTTTTAAATATTTCATATAAACCGCACTTAATACAAAAATGTTTGTGACCACTGTCAGTAGGCATGAGATCACTGTTCGAAATTCTTCCTGCTCCGCAACCGAACTTGGGCACCGTTCATAATGCTACAGTAATTTTTTTTTGGGAACGGGGCCATACTATATTTTACATTGTCCTTTTATAGCTTTTTCGGCTAGTGAGAATTGGTGGCATGGAATTAGAAAATGAACATAAGGCAGACTACACACTACAAATATAGTGTCTGTAGTGTGTTGTCTGCCTTATTTAGACTTTCATAACATCTGAAAACAGCCACAATAGGATATTTTGGCACTTATACCTACGCGTTTTGCAAAATGTCACTTGAAAAGTATAGAATAGAACAAGACGGCGTCATTAGTTCTGATTTCAGCCACGCGCCATAATAACCTTGTAGTGCTGTAGTTTCTTATTTTGCTACATCCGTGTAAATCTATACTTACAATACTGTGGGGAAAAGTTAATTAGTTTTTTATTTTATTATAATACTATATTCTGAATTACCGCTACTTTGCTAACGGCTTTGGTATTACGGCTTTGGTACGTATAAAATTAAGTTCTTAATGTTTTCTTAAAGAGAAACAGAACGTAACCTTTGAATGAAATAAAACATTACGAATGTTTTTTCTCAGTTTTGTTATCTGTACCACAGGGCACTTTGTAAAGTCAAATCAGGAGCAAAAATTTCAGTAACTGGACAAAAATCTAAATAACAAAAAAATGAAATAACAAAATGCCATAAAATTATCCGTACACATTCCTGTCTAACATCAGTTGCCGCTAGGGCCTTCACTTTGGTATAGAGGAATCTACAACCTGTATTCACTGTCACTGCATTGTTAGTGATTTTGAAAACCTACACGCTTACAATACGTTTAGAATGATATTTTTGTACTAATTTCATAAATATGAGATATAATAAGCAAGAATTGGCTGCATTGGCATCTCAGACGTCGCCGAATTTCGATCGGGAAGGTGTGTTGGTTCTCAAAGAAAGGCAGGATGGTTTCTTCAGGAGAGCTGAAGGTGAGTTATGTTGCATATTTTTAAACTTCGTAATATATTTATTGACATACATAGCGAAAATTACTTACATTCTGATAAGATAAAGTTTACTACATCATCATCATAACAGTATTTGAAAAAGAGAAAAAACTTGTTTACATTATAGGTGTGTTTTAAACCCATTGGTTTAAAACACACTTGGTTGTTTATCTTCCGACCATAATAGTCAATGATTGTCAGGATCAACAACTGATGTCCTAAAATAGTGATAAAATACATGCTAGCTTATATTGCTAAAATTTTAGATCAATTTCGTTTTTTTCTATATGAAATTCCCACTATTAGAAAGAGGGAAGAGAAATTCTAATACTGAAAGGTACATGCGGTTCTTAGCCTTGTGTGTAAAGTTTTGTTAGAAAATCTATTGTTAGGAATTAACTTGTCTCTGTCATTATATGCATGTCATGTTATTGCGACTGTTGTATTCAACTTTGGGGAATGATTTCAATCTGTTTTGGTTTATTTAATAATTAAGTACACTATAAATGTTCTTTAAAACAGAATGTTCCAAACTAAAAGGTATTGGAAACAAGCTGCTTGCTGCTTTCTTCTGTTAAGTTCATTGTGCTGTGGGTGGTTTTCCATACTTTATTATTCACCATTCTCCTCCACTTTTCCCAATTTATTTAGGGTCATCGCAACATGTCTTTTTCTTCCATACTTCTCTATTCGTTGTCATCTCAGCAGTCACCCCTATTCTAAACATATCATCATTCACTCACTCCATCCAATGTTGTTTTGGTTTTCCTCTACTCTTATTGCCATCAGAACTTTCCTCACAACATTTTCCTCATTTACCTTACTTTATTATGTCTTGCCTGATAGACATCTTTGGCTAAATATACTAATTAATACAGCTACTTTCAAAGGAGAAGAAGGCTTTCATAGATTATACTGTTCTCTGTACAAATTATCCTTATCATCCATTATCATGCCATTCTTCCACTCTGCCAGTAACATCAAGGAAGCTTCATCATAGAAAGACTAAGAATATTGAATTCACAGTAAATACATTGTGTAGTTTCAAGAACCCATAATTAAATGCTAGTTTGGTTTATGTAAACAACTTACTTCCTATTATTTACATTCAGAATATATTTGTGCTATCTTTAATACATCTATACATATAAATATATAAAATTGAAAAGTGTCTGTTTGTCATGACAAAATATCAGTTTTTTACTAAATGCATATGAAAGTATTTAAGGTAGTTATAAAAAATATTATGTCTGTCTTACTCTCTGATCCGGCTAATCTCCGAAACGGCTATACTGATTTTGACAGGACATTCATTGGGAGATATCTGATGTTATAAGGAAAAATTTAGGCTACTTTTATTTTATAAAAAGAATTGGTAAAGACACACATTATTGTTTTACAACATACACACAACCAAAGTCATGGGCACAGCTAGTTTAGCCAAAAATAGCTTAACTTGGTTTGTATTTTGGTTTAACCTTTGCAATAGAAATTATATATACCATGAAAGCTTGGAGTAAAACCATCCTATTAATGCCTATCTTGATCAAAAATTCTATGCTTAGAAATTTATGACAGTAACAGTGACTACCAACTTACATTGTCCGTGTATTCAAATCACAATGGTTATTCTTTGACAGTTGCATGAAATAGCTATAACAGTGCAAATTGACATAGAGTAACAAATTGATTAACAATTAATTTCCCTGAACCAGCAAAGACATGCCTCACAATATTCCACTGCACTCAATAGCGGAGTGTTATCTGGTCTGAGTTTAAAAAAACCAAACCTATTGGTTATATTCCCGATTGGCCCGAATTCAGCATCTGTTTTATTTCTGTTATACTATAAACAATTATTTTTTAAGTACACAGATGTATGTAAGGTATGTTTGTGTTTGTTTTACTCTTAAACAAATTTGGCCAAAGTGATAAGTAGCCCAATTTTGTTGATTTGTTTGTTGCACTATTCATGATAAGAAGGTTTTATGTTGAAACTTTCAATTTATTATTTTTAGATTCTTTTATTGTTTTTATAAAACTATGTCCTTTCCCATAATAACCCAATATAGTCTTCAATAATCATGAGGGTATTCTTTTGTGGGTGTACCATAGGTACACCCCTGCCTTAACATTTGAGGAATACATGCGTGATGTTATGTGTGTGTTAATTTCGAACTAAATAAATCCCAAATAAGTTACACTTCCATTTTGCAAACCAAAATAGGAACACACAGTCTCAATAAATATAACATGAGGTCATAAATATTTATTTCGGCGCGATAGACCAACAAGAGCCGACGCCCTTGGCCACAGCAGGCACGTTTTATAACTCGTTTTAATAGTTAAATCTTTTATCAATAGCAGCATGGATTTGTTGAAGAAACAAAACATGTATGTAGTAGGTAATTTTCCTTTCGTAAATGTATGCATAGTACAAATCATTGCTGTAAATAATGTGAGTGTTTGGTTGAACAATAAATAATACAAGTGTAGTGATTAGGTACTTCGTAATCATTTACGCATGTACCCTATCATTACGTCACTTAACATAATTACCCGTATTAATAATAAGTACATATTTATAGGAATTCTATATAATAACAGTTGGCATTGGCAGATAATACCGTTCAATAACGAAAACTTCTCTACTATGAAAAGGTCAGCTTGATTCTTTAAGCCTCTAACTAGGTCAATCTAAAAATATTAGAGTATTTATAACTAAACGATTCTGGGGTCACTTTAGGTACCGACAAGGAATAAATAACAGATAATAATAACAAATAAATAACTGGTCTATAATAAATAAATAAAGGTCAATCTAAGAATATCAGAGTATTTATAACTAAACGTTTCTGAGGGCGAGCGTAGGAATGAAAATGACAGTTCTAAAAAGTGACACACGCCCGCTGTGTGAAAAGAATTTGTTGGATAATTTTAATTATCATTATCGCGCCTTGCGTTACCTATAGGTTCATGCACAGCAGAAGTCGCAAGGCTATATCTTCAGGCTATCTAATCACTGTACTTATCATTATTCATATGTCCTAGATCTGTCAATCAATGTCATCTGCCATCAAGCCAGCCTGCGGTACAGACGCCAGCAGGTTAAGCTACCCGAAATTGTAAAATTTTCCCAATCAACCTTGAACCCTAATGCTTTAGCGATAAAATTGAAAATCTATTAAAGAAATTTGACAGATTGCAGTAGCTTGATGTGCAGCTGGCGTCTGTACATTACTATAGCTGTTGCAAATTACAAGTTTGACTCTTGTAACTTTTATGAAAATGGTTATAAGGTTTAAATTGCAACAGTTAACGCACGCTCTTGAAAATCTGAAAATGATACTTGTGACTAGCTTCTGCCCGCCGATACGCTCGCGTTGTGGTCGGAAATTTCATTTTTTTGCGCTTAAGCCTATTTTTTATTTTTATAAAAGTAGCCTTAGTTACATCTTATAACATCAGCTATCTGCTAGGGAATGAGTGGGTCCTATCAAAATCGGTCCAGCCATTTCGGAGATTAGCCGGAACAATCAGACAGACAAAAATTGAAAATAAGTACCATATACTTTTACACGCATCTATTAGAATGCTGTTATTTTGACATTACAAACAGATGCTTCAATTTTATTTATAGATGATAGATAACACATCGTACATACTTTGCGTCAGAGTATTTTTCCTTATACAAAATTAAAAGATTAAAAAAAAGAAACAAGCTTTTATTACTTATTAATAAAAAGGACTAAAAAGTTAAAAATAATTTAAAACTGTAAAGAAATTAATAAAAGCGTGTTACATTGTGTTCTAAATGTTCCATACATTTAGAACACAATGTAACACGATTTTATTTATTTCTTATCAGGTTTGAATTATTTTTAAGTTTTTAGTCCTTTTTATTAAAAAGTAATAAAAGCTTGTTTTTAAAAAGTTTATTTTAAAAAAATTGTATTTTTAACTCTTTAGTATTTTTGATGCGAGATTGATTACGGCGTAGTTCGTAGCGCGTAGCAGTGTTTTTCCGTTATATGCGTTTACTGCACTTAGCTTAAGTGCAGTAAACGCATATAACCTGTTCATGTTTAGTCCCTGGTTATCATCTAGCACCAAAGTACTCGACAAAACGAATCAAACGAGCCCAAACTCGATGGGGTTATGTCGTTTAATTACCGAGTTCCTATGGCCATCTTCCAGCTTCATCATCAGACCCTGGTTACCATCTAACACCAAAGCACTCGTCAAGAAAAATCATACGAGCCCAAGCTCGATGGGGTTGTGTCGTTTAATTACCGAGTTCCTATGGCCACCTTCCGGTTCCATTATCAGATCAGCTCCATGTCATAATAATTTTGCATTGACATCCGATTTACACATGCATGCAAAATTTCAGCTCAATCGGTTGAAGATATCTGCTTCAAAATTGAGTTGCAAGAGTCCACCCGAACAAACATAGTTACATACATACATCGCAAGTTAAATAAAAGCTTGTAAAATGACACAGACGGCCAGCCCGAGGCATTTCTTATCAATCTTGATTTACTCTATCATGCTTTATCAAACGAATACTAGAGTTTTTCAAGTTGTTGTTGTCCAGCAGTAGGTAAAGGTGAGCTGTTGGCGACGATGATAATGTGTCATAAGGAGGAACAAAACATGTCTGACATAAAAGGTTCCTGGATGAGAGTAGCGCCATCCGCTATACTTAGTTGTGCATCGTTGAGGGAACAAAGTTATGTAATTACGTCACTAGCCCCTTTATGAAATGTTTGTTGATAACGACTAATTAGAACGCGTGATAAATGTCAGTAGGTATTGTGACTTTTTAATTACATGAGTTAAAACCGCATACAATTTCATTAATTAGTATAAGAAACGGGTTATCCTGTTAGGTATTGGACAGTCGTATAGTAGTATGTATTAGTTTTTTTTCTAAAAGGGTAATTAAAAAGATCATCGTCACTTCAAAACTCGGTTCCCACATGTTACAATCATTGTAAAGCTATACATAAAAGATGGAACAAACATACGAACTTTCACCTTTAAAAGATCACATAACATAATCAGCCTCTAATGTTCCCACTGCTGAGACACAGGCCTCCTCTCTTCGAGAGGGATGGGCTGTAATCCACCACGCGGGCCCAGTGCGTGTCACATGTTTTCGAATTTTTGGTTTAAAATATTAGTAGGATTATAATAAGTATGGATTATGAAAGCAAGATTCCACACACAGTATCCCTAACTGACAATGTGTAAATTCTATTCCAGGTTGCTCTGTTCGGTGGTTTCGTCTCCGAGGTAACCTGCTGTTCTACTTGAAGGGACCAGAACCATGGTACGAGCCCATGGGAGTAATAGTATTAGGACATCATCAGATAAAAGTACAACCTCAAGACGAGAATGGACACTGGCCTTTTCAAATCAGTAAGTTGATCTTTTTATTAATTTATGTATAGAGTAGGAAAGAGGTTGTATTATCTATAGTATCTTAACATGGTTCCATCGTAACGCAGCTCTAACACAACGTTCACGATTTAATTAAACAAATAACAGCTGCTATACAACATTTTGCATACACAAATGCAAATAAACAGATCTTGTATTATCTTAAAAGTACATAGCTTGTTACAGCATTATAAACAGACTAATATTTTGTAAATCGCTTCGGTATACTACGTTGAAACGAAATCCTAGATTCCTAGTACCAGGCGCGGCCACCTACTGGGCCCAAATCATCTAACATAATAAAATATTTTTACTTTTGCCATCAACTAAAAAGATGAAGTAGTGAGATTTACATGATTATTCTGTATTTTATTCTAGCTTGGGAAAACGGAGTTTGTTACAAAATGGCGACGTTCCACGAGTCAGAACGGACGATGTGGTTGAAAGCCATCGAGTTGGCGCCATACGACAACATACAGGCGCAAGCGGCTGCGCTGAGGGAAAGACTGAACAAAATCAGGCCCAATTTAGATATAGCTACTTATAGACTGCAGAAAGGAATTGTGACTGGTAAGTTTTGTTGCGTATGTTGTCTACTCGGAATTCCCGAGTCCAGTAGGATTATTAGGTGTTATTAGGTACCAGCTTTTGCCCACAGCTTCGCCCGCGTCGACATAAGAATGTATCCCACAAACGTAGTACTGGGATAAGTATCCTATGTCCTTCAGGTCATGACCTAACCGCGTTCAAAGTTTCATCGAAATTCGTTCAGGCGTGAAAAGGTAACAGAGTTACTTTCGCATTTAAAGTAGTAGTATGGATAAGTACCTCATTTTTATCTAGTGGCGCTGATGAAAAAATAAGGTACTCGAGAGTCTTAACTTTCGTAAAATAATTCGCTCAAAATTCCTTATTACAGTATTATCATTTCGCAGATATGAACGAAGTACCGCTTTGCGAGCTAGCGCTGTCCTGCGACAATCTTCTTTGTGACACACACGGCCGGCCTCCGTCGCCTCTCATTGTCATCTACGTCAAATACGACAAAGGACTCTGCGTTAGATACGGAGCTACTGAAATTGTTGAGGTGAGGTATTATACAGCTAAAATATTTTGCCTACTAGTATTGTGGGTTCGTAGATTAAAGTAATGATGCCTCGATTTTAGAAAGCCTGTATACGTAGTACTTAAGTTGGCACAGAAGCATAAATATGATGAATTATAATAATAGTCCCCAGGATGAATTATAATAATAGTCTGTCAATTATTGTTCCACAGACATGCAGTAATCCGTGCTTCTCGAAGACCATACTGTTCCGTGCCAGTGACGGCCTCACGGGGTCTGCGTTGGTGCGCATCGTGGTCTACGACGTTAAGGAACGGGTCTCCGAGACCACTGTGCCCATGGGATACACGTCCATGCTCCTCAGCACTATACAGGTGATTTTAGTATGAACTTTATGAAAACTTAATACTAAGAAACGAGGCATACCTAAGGAAAAAGGCATGAATTGCTTGAAAGATGGCTGCAGGGATTAATGAACGTTATGGCACGTAATTTGACTTAGGGCTGATTTTTCAATCGACAAAATTTTTATTCGTGGAATAAAATGGACGTCTGACAGTTTTTGTATGGAAGAACTGTCAAAAATTCAAAATTAATCCTCGGATACAATTATCTGGCGTTGGAAAAATCAGCCCTTAGATATGTCGCCGTCTGTATCTTGCACGTGTAGTTTGACAGTTGCATGATAAATTCTTAGCCAAAGCATGTTGTAAGTAACGTTTATTAATCTCTGCATAAAATTACGAGTGCTGAATTATGTTTCATGAGCTCGGGCGTCTTATTTGAAAGGGGGCATTTTAATGTCATTATTGTGAAAAATAATCGTTGCGCAGTGGTGCGGTGTCGTCTGAGAAACGTCTGAGACAGCAACATACCTTATCTAAGGAAGAGTTGACTTAACTCCTATTTTTAGATAACATTTCTAGATAATTACGGTAGTCTCACTAATCCGGCACTTCAGTATTTCAGCACGTCCAATCTCCGCCAACGCGTGTGTAGGAAATAAATACACATTAACTTATTAAATTAGAATATAAATAACTTTATTTTATTTTGGTTGAACTAGCTGACCCGGTACATGTGGTCCTTTTATTAATTCGTACAAATAACCCATTGAAAAAAGGACTTTAAGTTTCCGAATTTGAATATTTTCCGTGAAACTTTTCTATTAATTCTTTCCTTAAAAACCTAATTTGCGCTATTACGAACATCTTAAAAGGAAAAATAGACATTCTATACAATTCAGTAATCCGAACATTCCAATAATTCGGCACCCCCTGGTTATCAATAATACCAGTTTAGTGAGACTACTGTATATCGTAATTTCTTGACGAACTTTAAACTTGTTACCCACAGGAAGCACAAAGGATGCGTGTAGCACTCGTCACTCGGGACCAGAAGACAGTCGGCTTCGTCACCATAAACGGGTGGAGTCTAGAACCTTCCTACATCGGGACGAGCCCTAGCCATACGAACGACAGAAATAGTATAGACATACCACAAAAAGTCCTGTGCCACCGTCGCTCACAGTCGTTACCACCTCGACTAGGGTTGAAGCTAAAGTTTCCGTCCTACGGAAGTCTTTTGAAGCAGAATTTTGTGAACAGTCATCAAGTGACGTATAGGTTCCATTCGGGACTCGGCGGTGATATCACTGTTCATGAAATTATGGCGGAACCGAAACTGTGCTTCACAATGCCTGTGCAATTGTTGTGAGTATTCGTTATTTGTTTAGCAATTTACCATGAGCCATAGCTCATGGTAAATTGCTTACTCATAAGTAAGTGCGTACGTCGTAAAAGAGTTATTATACTTGAACAAGTCGATTGCGTAAAAAAATCGTACTAATTAATGAATATTTTTCACATTTTCCAGAGATATCTACATCCAGAGAGAAAAAGAATTATTAGAGGAACTTCTGTCAGTGGGCGAGATATGTGGCCAATGGCAGTCCCGGCAGTTGGAGCTGGTCAGCACACACGTGTCGTTACTGAAGCACTACTGTCACTCGCGGCGGTGTCTGATCAACATGGACAACCAACACTTCAAAGCAAGCAGTAGAAAGGGTAAGACGTTCTTTTTTATCAAGGGGAAATGCTATAAGCTATGCAGGTCAGATTTGCGTCGGAGTCAAGAGGGATCTAGAAATTCAAAAATTAGAAATGAAACTAAAACGCCTCTGATGCATGTGTCAATCACAAAAGCGCAGATAACAATCCCACAGAAGCGTACTTACAAATCTGCAGACAGCAAAAAGGTTTAAGCATTGAGGTGCTGTTTCATTGCTGCGTAGGATGTGAGGAGAGGCAGCACTACCATGAAATTAAAAGAAAAAGATTTAGATGTAATTGTTTCGAACTAATGAGTGACTGCCTTGAAGCAAGGTCTTTGAGTCATCATTTTCATCTTTCTAGCCTTTTTACAACTCTGTCGGAGTCGGTATCCAGCCTAACTCAATATTACATGGGTCAACTACCTATCTGACTTACACAATCCTGTTCCTGGTAACACGATATCCCTTGGCAGGACTGGCAAGCAAGATCTTTATATAAACGCCTCTATTTCTGCACATTACAGATGATGCAAGTCTAGAATTTGCTCCGATAAACCTGCACCTGCAACGCATGTGGGTTCACAATGATACGCTGAACAAGACCGGCTTCCACGACATTGTGACTGTTGGGGCGTTCGCTGCACACACGCATAAGGCTGAGCGCACTGGAGGCTTGATCAGGTATGCTTGGTAGAAAGACTTGCCTAGAAGAAGATAGATAAGTATCAATCTCTTTTAAAGCGTCTCGAATTTCTACAACGACTTTCAACACATTACATTTTTTACGTTTCCGTCTTCGTTATCGCTTATACTATTTCACTTCGTCTAGGCCCGTGTTTTTCAACCTTTTTCATGGCGTGGCCCCTTTAGTACGGAAAATATTTCCGAGTTAGAAGCAGCGGAGGGAAGGAGGCCGCCTCCTTCCCTCCGCTGCTTCTAACTTGGAATTCAAGTCTGTCACATTGCGTACCTTTGGTTAAACAGAAAAATAGAATTCCCACAATCAACCACTGAAGCTTTGAAGTGTTTGATTCCATTTGCGCGAATCTGAAACAGCTATTGCCACGATTTTATTTAAACGTGTAATATTATATAATCCTAAGAAATATATATAATTTTCTCTGAGTCTTCTACATTTTCTCTGTCTTCTACTACCCCCCTGAAAGTCTCAAACGCACACATTGAGAACCTCGCTGTAGGCCCTCAGATGACTTGACAGAAAGGTTTAAAAAAGGAGTGAAAGTAACAGCATCCCCAAATACGAAGTAGAATAATTTTAGAAAAATCAAACATCTAGAATCCATTCGTTCTAAATTATAGCATGTCTGTGTCAAAACTTGTCAAAAATATAGGGAAATAAGAGGCATTTTTGATAGATAGATACTGAGATCACACTGTGAACGTTCTTAAAATTACGAGAGTTGCCCCTCTGAATTCACTCGTAAAAGTCTCACGCCTAGAGAGCTATTTTTAGGTGGTGTAAGCGCAAGATTTTTATTATTTGTTGTTGGGAAACAACAAATAATAAAAATCTTGCGCTTACAGATTACCATATACAGATTACCATAAAATTCACGTCAGAGTAATTTGTATTCGCGTTTTATGCGCGGCGGTAAAAATGAATGGGCCATTGTATTGTTGGCACTATTCAAGCTTGGGACAAATAAGGTTTCTACAATGGATTATATTCCGTAACGATCTCTTTAGTTCCGATGTTAGACGCATGATTTTTCCATAGTCAGATATTTTTTAGCTAAAGCATAAACATTGCGGTTTCACAGCTCTTGTAAACAATTTATGTCAAACTGTCATATTCATATTTGTTCTTCGGATGTAAGTCATCTGATTATTGAAAAATCAGCCCTAAATGTAGGGTTTTATCTATGGAACACCTGATATTTATTTTAAAAGCGTTGTTTAGCGTTTTTTTTTTTTTTTTCTCATCGAACATAACACAACACTACGCCTGCGACGCATCCCCACTGGTGGAGGACGCCTTTGTCGCAGCAGTGGGAAAATTGTAGACTAATTAAGCTTTTCAGGATCTTAATACATATTTATTTGATCTCATGCACATCACACATTCATTCCAGGCCTTTCATGGGTTCTGGATAAAGCGGGAGGAAACGCCAGGGTGTCACCACTGTGTGGATCGCCCGGAGGACACGGTGGAGCATACGGTGGAGGTCTGCCCGCCTTGGGCGGGGCACCACCGTGTCCTCGTGGCGGCGATCGGCGGCGGCGATCTCTCGCGTCCGGCCCTGGTCCAGGCCATGGTACGGAGCGAGAGTGAATGGGAGGCCGTTACCTCCTTCTGCGAAGCAGTAATGCTCGCGAAGGAGGAGGCAGAGCGCGTGAGGGAGAGGCAATCTCTGCGCTCTCACGCCCCTAGCCGCCGCAGGAGACGCCCTGGACGGGAATCAACTGCCGACTCCCGGCCACCGTAGGCGCGGGCTTGCGGGTGGCGAGCAATGGGCAGCTCGCCGCCCGGTAAGGACCAGCAGTGCGATTCTGTAACCATCTCACCGTGAAAACTTAGGTGAAGTGTGCGTGGAGTGAGCTGTCATTCCAACTAATGCTAGGGATTGACACCTTTGACAGCTCACTCTAAGCTCACTTCACCTAACTTTTCACGGTGAAATTGTTACAGAATCTATCGGCAGGCCCGGGTCGACGGCGCGTTGAGTTCCACGCGCGCTTCAAAGGGTCAGCACGAACTGACGGGGTCCGCCAGGGCCGATGCCGCCGGGGCTGCGGGTTGTCCGAAAGAGATACCGTGGCCCCTGGCACAGGCAACTGAAGGAACACGGGTGGGTTTTAGTCAGTAAAAGTCTGACACGCCCTTCCGCTCAGCCCAGAGCGGGAGAGGTCGACGAGGTCCACCAGTTCTCTGCTTGTGTGTGGTCGTGCTTCTGTAGCAACCTGTGTAGTTGATTGAAGGGGATGGGCACGACAGGTTCCGGTCCACAGACTGACGTGCTGGATGCCCTTCAGGCCAGCTCGTCGTTACCTAGCGATCCACTGTGTCCTTTTATCCATTGTAGTATCACTGTGTTGCGGTTCGGTACAGTTACCTGTTCAAGCGCCTTGTGACATTCTAGTATTCGATTCGATGTGATGCATCCCTTCCTTAGGAATTGGAGGACTGAGGCGCTGTCAGAGAGTATACGAACATAGATGTCCGTAACTCTCCTGGCTGCTATGCCATGAGCCGCATGTAGTATACCCACACACTCCGCTTGGTAGACCGTGTTGAGCATACCTAGCGGGCTGGATATGTTTATGTTGAGGTCGTGTGAGAAAACTCCGACTCCAGTTCCGCAGTCAGTCTTTGACCCATCGGTGTAAACTATTTGATGAGCGACAGCCTATTTCTCCACCACAATCCAGTAACTGAATAACACGTTCAAATGACATCCGGGACCAATAGTATGTTGCAGCGTGGGGGGCAGGCTAATATTATGTATGTTATACGATACTAAAGTTACCAATTCACTCATTCCAGGTTAGTCCAGCAAGTGAAGGACATAAACAGCACTAAAGCTGAGTTGAACTCCATCACAAACAAGATACAGACAGAGTACGATAACTTGGTGGCAGTGAGGAGGCTGCGAGAAGAAGTGTCCGAGGATATGGAGAAGATTGTCATGCTGATGCAGGCTAAGCAGTATGGAGGGGTTGCTGCAGTTGTTGAAGGTAAGTTTGAACCATGATTATAGTCATCATCAGTGATTAGATTTTGGGGTGCTATTACTGACGTTATCAGAATATGGATAACTTTGAGTGCACACATAGTGATCTTCAGTGATCTGTTTGTTTTTAAGATACGCTGGTTTTACGGGCTTCCAGTATTTCCGCGGGTTTATCCATAATAATAATATTGAGGTGGTTGACCCTAAATTGCACCTACTCCGATCAGTGGGCATCATGCTGTCATGCATCATCATTTCAGCCGAAAGATGTCAATAGTTTTACACCCTAGTGTTCTACCTGGGGCCTATAAAGCACTAACTAGAATCAAAATTTTGTAAAATTAAAGAAATTGTCGCCCGTCACCTGTCGCCTGTCAGTTTTTATTAAATAGGTTGCAGGTCATCGTTCCGCCTTGTCGGAGGCCTACCCACGCTGCACCTTCCGTTACGAGGGCGCCACTCTAGAACCTTTCAGAGTCAGCACCATTGGCCATCCATTCTGTGTCCTGCCTACTAATAATATTATATGTAAATGCGAAAGTTACCCTGTCTGTCTGTTACCTTTTCACATTCAAACTTAATAGAAATTTGACAAATAGGTTCCCTGGGACCAAAGGCAAGGATGAAGAACAAAGGCTTTTTATCTGGGATTTGTATTACGAAATGATGAAATTCAAAATATATGCAGAACGATCAACCGCTAGTAACCTATAATTCATGATTATTGGCCTATGATGCTAATGCAAACACATTTGTCACCCGGGTTTCAGTAACAAATATAATAATTTTCACATTAGATCTTCTTCTCTATTTTTTTTTTTGAGACCACTGGCCTAACTACTATTAATGTCTATTTCAGGAATTAAAAGTAAAGTGAAGAGCATACTCGCACAATGGGAACCGGCTGTGGTTGAAGAGTCGCTGTCTTTCATCGGCTGGCCGAAGAATAACTGCAGCGAAGAAACCGATCAACAGGTATGTGGCATAAACCGTTGTTTCATAATAAAAATACCAGCCTATTATTGTCCCACAGCTGGCCAAAGGCCTCTTCTCATACTGTGTAAGCATGAGCATTGATCACCACCCTTGCTCAAGGCGGGCTAGCAATTTCAGACTTATATTCATTATATGTAGGTCCAGGTTTCCTCACATTGTCTTGTCTTGTTTTTTTTGATGATTATAATTCTAGAAATACTTACTTGTTACAGTCCTTGCTTCCTTATAAACTTATCTCCTCTGGCGAGGTTAGGAAACAGTGATAAAGTTGTTTAAACTTGTTGTGATAAAAATCACTATACCTACAACAAAAATATTAATATCAAGTCACACCAGCAGTTTCACTAGTTATAGATCTTACAAAATATTGATCAAGTTATTATTACGCACTCACTATTAAAAAACAATACATAAAAATATATGATTTCCAGACGGTGACCACAATAATGCGGCTAACAGAACAACTGAGTATGTTCGACACGAATTCCGACTGCGACACTTTGGACGCCTCTTCAAGTTCCAGTTCAAAAGAGACATCACCCACAGGAGACACACCTACTCTCTCTTCAAGCGTCCCAAACATATCCGACTACCCACGAAAGAAGGTTCTAGAAACTGAACTTCAATTCCACAATGATTACTTCAAGAATGAGATAGAAGATAGAGACCGGGGAGGGTTGAATCTTTCGTTCCGGTCTGTGAGGTTGGCAAGGCCGAAAATGGAGGGACAAAGCCTGTCGTTTGACTACAGCAAGAGACATGGAAGCTTGAGGCATGACTTTAAGAGTTCTGCATCTTTGGAGCAAGTTTCATATCGATGTTTGGTTGATGGATTGAGGAATGATAATAGAAAGGTGGGTTTGATACTGTTACTTCTTATATTTTATCGTATGCTATCAGTAGTTCTAAACATTGCACAAATTCTTATATTACAAGCCGTTTGCCTTATCGGATTACCCAGCAACAAAAATCATAGACTTCAATACAAAATTTGATCCCCTATCGAAACCCTTCAGGGGATGAATTGCAAAAAACCCTTCCTTGGTGCTCACCTTCGTTATGTAAGGAACTATTTTGTTTAGGCTGTGCGTTGTCTGTCAGTGAATTAATTAATTTATGATATTTATTAAGTTGATTTACATTGTCTGATGTATTTGTGCTATGCGCTGCAAATGTTTAGGTCGGCATGGTTGCGTGCGCGTCTTGTGACTTTTATGTCATTGTTATAAGGTGAAAATTACAAAGAATGATGCGCCGTTGTGAAATGCAACATCTGTACAAATACCTATCTTAACTTACTCCTAGACAAAGGTCTCTTCTTTATTTGTTCACTACTATCAACATGACATATAGATGTTATGACAAAATACACATGTAGTTGTTATGATAGAAATTATTATGCTATGCTCCTCAATAACAATATCATTTTGCAATGTTTCTACCAATCATATGCCACTAATTCATTACGCTAGGTATTTTGCATTCCTGCCACTGTTTGTTTTAATCCTAATTATAGTAAATGTGGTTTGCATATCTATCTATACCAATGCATTCGCTTTTTGTGCCTGTCTGTGTGGTTGCGTTGTTCTTCAAAACTACGCAAAGGATTTTGATTTGGTTCTCACAATCCTTTAGAGAAATTATTCCGGAAGGTTTATGTACATAATACATTAATATTAAAATTACATAATAATATAATAAAGAAAGAAGTCGTGAGAAGCTCGGGCGGGTTGCATACATAGGAATGATTGACGTGCGTTTGTGAAATGCAATACCTGTATTTGGTGTTTTAGCCTTTACTGTGTTACTCATTATGTAGATTCCACTTTAGTTATTCACTAATATCTCAGTGATGCCTTCTGTTTTATTTGTCAAAAATATGTTATATTAGTATATTATTACACCATATCCTAGTAAAAATAGCAAAATAAAACAGCCTATGCGAAAACAAATACTAAAATAGTTTGTGCAATTTGTCTACCAATCGCATTCCCTGCGCGCTCGATAATTTGCATTCTTGCTTCGATCAACTATCAAAGTATTCTTGCAAATGTTTGTTTTAGTCCTAAATGTGGCCGGAATAGAAAGATATAAACGAAGGCTTCATTTATTTGATAGTTTATTATGTACTGATTTCTGACTAGCTTATCCTGCGAACTGTCGTATAAAAGCGTTTAAAAGTTTGTTGTTGTTTACGGTTTCATTTGAATGTAAAACCAACATAAAAAATCCTTTGTAGAATCCTGTTGATTCCGTATTTAAGCTGATTATCACTGGCTCCTCGCCACACCAAGCCTCTCATGCAAAACAGTTCACTTTCAACTATTTCCCGCTATTCGTGGTGAACTGACAGTTGACATACTAATGCCAACTGTCAGTTGCTGTCACTAATGGTCGCTGTCAGTTGCTGTCAATAGTATATTAATGTCGCTGTCACTCTAGACGGCGACGTGCATGAGATATAGTATTTATTTACATTTCTAGTCTTGCTTACAGGACTTTGTATAGATCTAATCTACATATACAAAGTCCTGTAAGCTTTTGGTTATTTTTGTACTTTTAACTCTTGTCGTTGCTTAGAACTTTATTTCTTAAGAAGACATCGCGATCCGCGAATAATAGATGCTATAGCTTGCTGGTAAATTCATGAGAATTGTTACTTTCGGTCATATTTACGATACAGACATACTTAGTACGTTGGATATTCCAAACCAATAATATCAAAACTGTACTTATGCTGAATCTGAGCGATTATAGCGAAATAGCCTTTCCAAACAATAATAGGTCCTAGGTAAGTCTACTTACCGTGTCAGTAAGTCTATTTCTTTTTTCTTTAAAAAAAAAAACGTATCCCAACACTAGGAATTACTCCTGTATCGTGGGTGCGTTTACAAACATTTAAAACTCACATACACAAACAGCCAGACCTGGAACAACTACCTGTAGGCAATACAAATATTTGTTCCGTGCGGAAATCGAACCCACGACACGCAGCGCAGCAGTCGATCGCTCAGCCACTGCGCCAACCGTGTCGTCAACGTCGTTGTTTAGTCTGTCAGTCATTCATAACCAATCATGAAAAAAAAGAAAAACAATGTAATGTTGTGCATATATATAGTAAATAAAATATATATGAACCTAGTCTGCCTCATTAGTGTAGTCTAAACGAGTATTCTGAGCATGGACTGCGGGGTTCGATTACCAAGGTCGGGTCAGGAAATTTTTAAGAAAATAAATTCAAATTATAATAAGATCGAGAATAGGTGCGTGCCGTTACTTGGGACTTAAACGCTGGCGAAATCTGGATGTACTGTTACACACCTCGACCTAATCCCTCAGGAACACAAAAATGCTTTTTATTACTAGAGTACAAAGCTTGCTTGCGAAATCGCAGCGGTCGATCTTGCATATTGCTACTTATTCTGCTGGCTGGTTTATTATAATTATTATATATAATTTCTATGAACTCAGGCAATTTAGAATCTGGTATAAGATTTCTAGTATAAAACCCATACCAGGACAATGTTCTGGCATTTGATTTATAATAGAAAAATGTACTTATCTTTTGATACCACATTATAAGCTTCAAATATAGTTTATGCTTGGTTCTGGTTATTTAAAGTAATTCGGCGATTTCTATAAAGTTATAGTTTGCTAATCACAATTATTAGTAGATAAAATAATAATTAAACACTGTGATTTAATAATTTTGATAATCAATTATTTGCCCTGCAGTTGTCTCAGCAAAGGCTAAAAATAATTAATTCATGGTATAAGATTGCGATAGTGAATGTGCCCAGTGTTCAGCCATTGCCGTTATTATTTAAAAGACAAATCTATCCATATTATAATATCCGGAAGGTGTATGTGTATAATTATTATATTACATTAGCTAAGCACAAAACTCTTTGATGTTCCGGCACGTCGCCAGTACAACCCGTGCGAAGGAAGGGCAGCTCACTAGCTAGTAAAATGTACAACAAACTTTCAATTAGGCTTTAAGCCACAATACCTATTTTATAGCCTAGCCCTAATTGTAACATTTCTCAAAAAAATCATTGATCTAAGCTTTATTTCCTGACGCGTAGTTTTATTATCCTTTCAAGTGAACTTTATTACTTCGTTGATTATTTTCAAGCGATCTTAATTTTTATAAGGGTTAACTGCATGCTGATCTATTTGCATTTATGGACTGTAAGTGATGTTGAATTAAATAGCTGAGATTGCTTTTTTATGTAATCTATAATCGCCTTAGCAATTACCATCATGAACAGCGAGACTATCCTATTTGGAACATAGGCTGCCTTTGCGAAATATCGTGAAATTCTAACTTTAACCGAACGTTTGCTACGGCCACGACTTTTGTCTGAGCGAAATAAGCGGAGCGCGGAGGATTGCTCATGCCACGTACGCTCAGCAGCGAAAGCGGCAGCGACCGCTTTAGTTTTTTTTCATATCGACTAGATAGTAGTAGACAAAATAGTTGTAATACCTACTAATATTTTGTCTTTTATAAATAATCACTTTAAATTAAGTACTTTCATATTTTGTATAACATCACTTTCTAAAGTTATGCTGTGAATGTTCGACATTCATATGGGTAGCCGTTAATAAAAGTAAGTGATAAATGCATGCGCACCTAGTCATTGTCGCTACAAAAAAAAAAAAATCAAAACATTTGGTTCAGAAAGCCGCTGTTCAATTCACCTAGCCAGCTTCCCCGCCGTCAGCTGCGCCGCGCGCCGCTGCCGCATTTGCTCGGCAAAATTCGCAGTTCCTCGTGGCATGCTGTATACATTTCTTTTACCGCTCGCCGCCCCACGCTAACATTTCGCTCAAAGCGACCAGGTCGTGGCTAGTTAAAAACTAAACTGATTCAGGTAGAGTGTTTAGTGGACAGGCCACCGTTCTTGTGTATGTTGTGTCCTGTTTTTCGTCCTCTCAGTGAACACAAGTATATTATCTATGTATCCATTTAAATATTGCGGCCGGTGTAGGAATAATGCTAATAACTCAATATAGCTATTGTGGTACGGGGCTTATCCCTGGTTCCCGAAAGTTGGATTTGTTGTCAAATCTTATAAGATTGACTGTTACCCTTTGGTTCAAACGATAGGATTCGTAATATATAATGTAACTTTATAATACGGCCCCCTACTATGAAGGATTAATACCAACATGGTTCCGTTGCGAAAAAGGGGTGGTGTTTATCGGTCCTGGACAGCTTCGCCACTCTCGCTTTAGAAAAATTATGGCATTAATACTTCACAACGTTTTTTATGAGTCCCAGGAACGTGTGTTGCGATTCAATTACAAATCCATAGAAAATCGTGTTTGGGTCTTTCTTTTAACTACTCAAAAGAAAGAAACTTACCATAAAAATTGTTGGTTTTAGGCATCAGAGTCAAGGCGGGAATCGGCAACGTTGCTCGCTGTTGGGCAGCTGGACCAAGCGACGAGAGAGAGCAACCTGATCTTCTTAAGAAACGTTGGAATTGTGGTTGAAGACTCGCTTACAAAACTTGTTGAAGAACTAAATAAGATTGTAGCGAGTGATGGTGAGTTAACATTATACCTAAGCTTTGTTGTGTAGCATGTGACACAGAGTTAGCAGGACGCCCCCCAGCTAGATGGACGTACGACCTAAAGAAGGCTGCTGGGACGGACTGGATGCGGAAGGCGGAGGACAGGGTGTTGTGGCGCAGCCTGGGAAAGGCCTATGTCCAGCAGTGGACTGCGATAGGCTGAGTTGATGGAACACATAGCATGACCAATTCTATATCTATTCTACCAAGAATAGACTAGACTAGTTCTTTCTATCCATCTCGTCACCTCTTTTGCCCGAGCACGGGCCTCGCGTTTCTATGAAGACAAAGACATACTTATTCTTTCCATTGCAACAGGGATGCAAATTTTAAAATCAATGTAGATTCTTGTCTTAAGGGCTGATTTTTCAATCCCCAGATATTTTGTTTTGTGTGGAATAAAATTGACGTCTGACAGTTTTTGTATGCAAGAACTGTCAAAAATCCTTGATGAGGACACGAGATTTGACAATTGTTGAGAAGAAATGTTTCCACCTCCTAGTGTCAAAAGTAATGAAAAATTGATTGTCATGCTTGACATTGTAGACTTTTGTCGACAGAAGAATAGAAACATTTCTTCTATTCATCGTCATGCAAGACGGTAGAAATCTTTATACAATCTGTAATTTTGTCTATTCTTCCGTCGACAAAATCCGTTTCTATGGTGGTCATGCTATGCGTGCAGGAGATATTATTGGAACTAGACGTTTTGTAAAAGTACATACTTACATAATAATAATCCGAACAAACCATAATTTCATCATAATCTGACCAATTTTCAGGGGTAGCACTTGGCTTCGGCCCGTGCTACCTCCATAATTCCGGCGCAGCGTAACGCCGAGATACGTAAAGAAATGATATTAGACATGATATTAGAAACATACTGGTACAGCGAAAACATGCATTTTCGAAAAAGAAGTGTTTATGATTTTGGGAACACTTTTGTGAGACTTTTATAAATAGACAATGGCAAGCACTTACTTTTTAATTTGTATAATCAACTGTCTTGTCTAGAAGGTTATGGGGGAGGCCTTTGTGAAGCAGTGGGATAGAGTAAGCAAAATAAAAAAAAACTGTGTTGGTCTGGTTTTGATCCAATCTTGTCATACGTCGTAATAACGACCATCTTCCCGTAAGCCAGCACTCTCAGTAATTTCATACACGAAAAAAATATTTCCAGCTTCATCAGAGGAAGACTTAAATACAATAAAAGGCCTCATGGACGGCGTAAGGTTAAGTGCAGACGATGCAGCGAGATGGATGCGTGTGTCGCACGCAGCGTTGAGACTTCGATGCGAGTCGCCTCACTGGGCTCGTGAGCACGCTGCTTTACAGACGAGGAGGGACACTTGCTTCTCTCAAGCGGTACGTAGATAAGGAACAACAGCATAGTACAATTAAATTATGCCTGTGCCACTGAATGATGGCACCTGTGACAGATTACAAATTATAAAAACTTGCCTTACCTTTTCGATACATTATTATGACGGTTAGTACCGTATTATGACGGTTTAATACCACCATGATTCCAGGGCCTCAAGTCTGCTATTACAATAGTGTCAAAATGGTCTATCATTGATTTCATAATTGTTGATTTTGACAAGTTTGGTAATCTACTAATACAATGGCGTCATTATGACTTTCCAGTGGTCAACCACTGACACTCTATTGAAAGAAATGGCATAGAATGGTAATCTCGTACATAATGACAAATGACTGACTGACTTAGGCAGTAATCTGCTAAAATTTTGACAGTTCCTTTGATCAGTGACCTACCATTAGAACGTCATTGTGCAGTCATTGCTTTTAATTCGTTATGACGATTATAGTGTTTGTGTTTTTATTCATTGACGAACTAAAAAAAGTGCAAAAATTACAATAATGATACATTTTATCATTTTATATTGCATAGGTACCTAATTAGCACCATTTTGTATAAAATAAATAATTAAAGGCTTCCTATCCTTTACGACAAGCGAAATAGAAGCGAAACTGTATGTTCCGGCACACAGATTTATGTTTATATGATTCTGTATCTTGCGCGTGATTTCGCCGATCTGCTCAAAAGCCAGTTACACAACCTCCGCGCTCAGCCCGGTATTTGTTGTTGTGGTGCCGAAAGTGGATGTTTATTTTACGGAAAAACTAATCTAAGAAGACCGAACTAGACCTATACTGTATTTACTAAATCGAAAGCGACGACATTTTGCTAGTAAAGATAATTTAAATAGGTGCAAACAAAAATCTAATTAAAACACTCAAATGATAATAAATTCCAAAACACCGGCCGCTAGCAATAAAAACAAATAAACGTCAGTAAGCAGTATTGTCACATTTGACTTTGACAGGTAAACAGATAAAATATTATTTAATTGTATAGTTTCACATTTATCCGCGTTAGACATAAATTTAATGTTTTTTGCTATTTACGAACTTCTTACTACTTCAGATTGCATAAAACACTAATAAATAATATGTAAAAATATATATAAACGAAATCTGGCATGAATAAATGTTCAAATTTAGTAGTAGTTTTTCGAAAATAATTTCTACTAACGGGTTTTATAATAATGGCAATACGACAAAGTCATTATGACAATTCTATTACGAGACCATTGACCGACCAATGATCTACCATTAGAATTTAGCAGAACGAACTTTTAGCAAAATGACAATGGGATCGTGTTGGAATGACGATTTTATAAAAAATAGCAGACTTGGGGCCCTGACGGATCGATAGCACCAATCGATAGACCATTTTCGCACTGAAATCATGATGGCATTAATACATCGTAATAGGGCCCCTGTACAATAATCTAGAAAGGCATCTGTTTACTCAGATTTAGTAGTCAATATAACTGAAATTCATAAAAACTTACAATGTCAGAGGCTCTCATACAGTGCCACCATTGTAGTCATTCTGAGTAATAAAATCAGCGCTTTCATATAACGGCCTCCGAAACTCTAGATAGTTTCGGAGGCCGTAGTAGGTAGATGTGGCAGGCATACATAGTGTTAAAATGTCATCTCAAATGATATCAGGAAGGAAGCAACTACACTGGCCTGCAAAACTAAGTATCACACTTTTAAAATTGGAATAACTTTTTAAGTACACAAGATATACTTTCGAAATAAAAAGGATTTGGAAAAGAGTTTAATTTTGTATATAACAACTTCATAGTCGAGAACTTTCTTTCAGGAAATAGCTGAAAAAAGCTTTAACAACAAAAATATTGCTTTTCGAATTACAATATTACCATTCATTTTTTTCCATCCATTTCCACCATCCAAGGAGACCTCGTAATGGCAGTTGTTATATTGTTACCACTGTGTTGACAAATCGCCACCTTAATGCAGTTGAAAGTCCAGGAACAGCTTCTTCAGACCCGAAGGGTCTACATTAGTGATAATACAGTGAGAAGCAAATCTGAAACCCCGAAGACCAGCGAGTGGCCCCAAACTTGAGAGAGAGCATCAAGTAGCGAGACTGCGATACGCCCGTGAACACATACAGTGGGATGAAGAAGAGTGGTCAAGAATTTTGTTCACAGATGAGTCTCGATTCTCACTTTACACTTCTGATGGAAGGCGAAGTGTCTACAGGCGGCCTGGTGAGCGATTCCTTAAAGACTGCTTCTCAGAAAGAGTCCAGTACGGTGGAGGCAGTGTACATGTGTGGGCTGGCATATCTTCAGAAGGTTGCACAGAGTTAGTGGCCATAGAAAATAGCACTCTAACTGGGGAAAGATATTCCCAAGAGATTTTCAAGAAGTATGCAGGGCTGTATTTAGCAAATATGGGTGATGGATCGACCCTGTTGAGCACGCCTGGGATGAGCTAGGGAGGCTAGTCATAAGCCGCAAACCACCATCACTCAGGCTACTAAAACAGGCTCTGATTGGAGAATATTCCCCAACATCGGCTCCGAAACCTTGTGTTCAGTATGCCAAACCGGCTCGAAGCTGTAGTCAGAGTCTGAGGAGGCAATACCAGTTATTAAAAATTAAATAACACGTAAAAACATACTTATAAATGTTAATTGAGTTTTTTGACACTAAGGTTAAAATGGCTATTTTTATTGCTAATTTTTTTTTTATGTTAAAAATGTTACTAATGTATAGTTTACTAGTATCAAAGAAAGTTGATAAAATTTTCTACTGTACAGTTTTGCAAGCCAGTGTATTTACCATGATGAGACCTTTAGCATCTCTCCGTTTACGTGAATAAGCAAAATTATCGCTTCTGGGACAGCGAAAACCCGCGTTTGACCCACAAAGAGCCATTACACCCGTTCAAAGTTACTCATGGTGTGCTGTTTACTCAAATAGCACTAAAATTTTTCATTGCTAAAAAAAATTACAGTAAAACAACATCAGGTGATCGCTTTTGCCCCGCCTTGTTTATATTTATATAGTCAAATAAAAGATATTTGTAGTTTTAATAAAATTTTAAATGAGACCAAAAAAAAAAACACTTTTTATAACAGCTACCAACATTGACAAGCAGAAAACCCTTTATCCTGTATAACGGCAATTAAAGGCTAGATTCAAGGGTTTATATGCATGCATTCATATCTGAAAGTTGGACAGAGCAAATCATTAATGTTTGTTTTAATAAAAACGTGAGGCTACATTTTTGCAAGGGTATAAAAGCAGCTAATATGGTATCGTTTTAATTTTAAACATCTAGAGTCGTCTTGTATAAAAACGGTTTGTGCATTTTGTGGGTTAGCATTTAGCTTAGCGTGTACTGCCATATTATTATACCATTTGTGGATCAAGTACCATGCTGATGCAACTGAAGTTCCAAATATGTGAATCTCACCATACAACTTGTTTTAAGTATAAACTATGAAGGAAACTAGTAGACGTAACATTTAGATTACATGTTTTCTATTGGTGTAGGTAAGCACGGGTGGGCACTTTGGGTTATAATTTTGAATTGCATAAATTATGCTAGGCTAATTGAAGCTTGTCTTGCTCATTTTTAACCAATTATTTTACAGTTATCAACAGTAACAGCCGGCTTACTATGCTGGCTATGTTCGATGCCAGGTGACACAGTTGCCAAGTTACTAAGCTCCGGGTTAGGACCCCTGTGCGGATTCGAAGGCTTGCTGAGTCTTTACTCTACGGAGAAGGCCATGTGGGGAGATATGGTGGTGGCCGTCGAAGATCTACAGACCGTCGTGTTTACGCTGACTAAAGTTGGACATAGGTAAGTTTGTGATGAAGTTAGAGAGATTCAGTTGAAGTGGGGCCCTGAGGCACAGATTACTAACAGATAAATCACTCCATACAAAATTTTCTATACCTACTGCTATAATAGACTACACAACACGTGACCACACGGCGACCTTCGAGTCGCTAGACGCTGCAAACGAAAATGTACCTAACCTTACAAGCGTAAAGTGAGTTTTACTTTGTAGCTGCGCGCCGCCGCGTGGGTATTGTGAATTGCCAGGGCTGTCTCTTTCGATAAAGATGTCAGTAGGTATTTGTAGTACACTTTATTGGTCGTAGCGTGTTGTTATATAGCCTATAGCTTTTCTCGATAAATGGACTATCCAATACAAAAATATTTTTTCAATTCGAACCAGTAGTTCCTGAGATTACTGCAATTTTCAAATGCCTGTTGATAAATGGAGGTCATTGACCTTTTTATTCTTATCTCAGACACATAGTCGAATAGTCGAAGTAATTACGTACCTACCAATAAAATACAAAACACGAAATATGCAAGTTTAAACCTTACCTATTTAAAAAACGATACTAAAACAAATTAGATACTCACATTTCTGTATCAGCAGGTAAACTGAAAAAAGATAAGTTTTTATCTCTTCTCTTGCTGTATCTACATCCATCAACTGCACATAATACACCAGAACTAGCCATATCATAAGAATTTGAAACTAAGTACGTCAGGTCGACCGAAATATATGCGTTCGTACGCGCCTCGCAGCTGTCGGCAATCCACTAAGAAATAGGTCGCGGGCGACCCGGCGGCCGGTAGGTAGTTAGCGCGCGTAAGTACATGAAGTGATTTATGTGTTAGTAAGTAAACTGTGCCTCAGGGGAAAGTACCCTTAATATTGATGTCACCAATATTTAATTAAATAACATTGGTTTTTTTTCAATAGTAAGTAAAACTGCATTTATTTTTATTGAAAAGTTGCTTTGCTGATCCAGGAGATAAAACGGAAAATTATCACCTTTATTATAATAGCTTATATTATACTCTTAATTAATATTAAGAGTTCATGCCGTCTGGTTCAATAAAAATTGTTAAATTGTCGTTGACGTTGACTTTGAAATGTATAATTTCAAATAGATAATTTCATTTTATTCATGTAATAATCCGATTGATCATATACCATTTCCATATATTACATACCATATACTAATACATTTAATTAAAATTTTCAGCAATACAGCAGTACCACATGTTGCGGGGACTCGCGGAGCGCTCAGCGTCTACATTCCTATTTCTGATTCACTTTACACGAAGTTTACGACTAAAGAAGTAAGTTTTGTTATGTCCTTAATTTATTTGCACAATTTTGACCATTGATGATGCTTGTAAGCTTAGTAGATGCAGTCTTATATGAAAATCGAATGCCCTCGTTGTGTCACTATACAATTTCACTAAATGGAGAAGGCATAACAAATGCATCGCCAAATACTCATCATTCGTTACGTCTAGTCGTGTACCGTGCAAATATCCGCACGGAACGGCGGGTTCAGTATACCTCAGTCTCAGCAATGAGAACATGTAGACTGATTAAATTCCTGTCCCGACATTGCTTCGACAAATGGGAAATAGCGACGCATACAGGCTGGGAATAAAAAAGGCCTACACTCGTAAAATTCACACTTGTGTGGAGGAAAATGGAAACTGAGAAAAAATAAAAGCTTCCCTACGAACACCTATGCAACAGAACACTTTCCCAAAGACATTCTAGAAATCAGGAAGGAACTAAAAGTCAAAAATAGCAGAAGAAATCAAAAAGTTAAATCTATCATCTGCTATGACAAACTTATTAGTAAAGGGAAAACTAGTCAAGATAAAAGCCAGGACAAAAGGAAGCGTTTACCATCCAAGATTCTAACTCAGCTAGCAAGTGACGATGAGGGCGCAGGAATAAGGGCGAAAAATGAATGTATTCGAATACATGAACTGTCCTAGATCAAACTCACAACACTGAACAACCAAACAATAGCATCTACACACATCACATTATTTGCAAAGTCGTCCCAAAAACAGCAAGAAATGCTAACTGACTTAGACACACACAGCAAAAATGTAGGTTTAAATATGAACACATCAAAACTAAGGCAATGACCAACAGAGCAAAGAAAAAACATCACAATAGATTACGTAGAAGATTATACATATTTAGGAAAAATAATCAGAACAAATAACATATCTAGCAAAGAGATCGGAACAGGAATAGGACATGCATGGAAGAAATACTGGTCCTACAAAGAAATAGTGAAAGACAAGAAAGTAACACCTCTGTTATAGGAAAGCTGTTCAACACCTTTCTAACCTACGGATGTACTTAGCCTACTGTACTAACCTACGGATGCCAAACATGGGCCTTGCCCACCCAACAGGTAAAATTACAAAAGTGTCAGCGTAGCATGGAACGGAGTATGATGGGGAAAAGGAAGATAGAAAGAACCAATCACTGTGTAATCAGGAAGGTAAAAGCACAAGATGCAGTAATAAAAAAGAGAAGACTAAAATGGAGATGGGCCCGCCACATTGTCAGGAGTCAAGAGAAGTGGAACAAAAAAGTGACACTATGGTACCCTAGGGAAGGGAAGAGAAAGAAGGGAAAACCCTTGAAAAGATGGCAGGATGACTTGGTGAGAACTGCTGATAAGACATGGACTAGGCAGGCAAGGAACAAGGAGAATCGGAAGGGGTTGTAGGAGGCATTTGCCAAAGGGCACACAGACACCCAGAACAGCAGTGCGATTCTGTAACCATCTCACCATGAAAAGTTAGGTGAAGTGAGCTGTCATTCCAACTAATGCTAGGGATTGACACTGTTGACAGCTCACTCTAAGCTCACTTCACCTAACTTTTCACAGTGAGATTTTTACAGAATTGATCGGCTGATATCGAACACAACATGATATTCATTACAATCTATCAAACTCTGATAAAAAGGCTATAAATAAAAAGTTACTGCCCCATAATTTAGGTAAGGGCTGACACTTACCACCGCACTAAAAACGATGAAGGAACACATCATTAGGTTGACATGTCCTCGAACCACCAAAAATTCGAAACATCTGCTAACCTGGACTGGGCCTGTGTGGTGGATTATACCCCGCTCCTTCTAACAGAGAGGAAGCCTGTTTTCGGCAGTGGAAACTTTATAAATATTTCATTTTCTTTTGAAATATGTCCTTATTGATAAATGAATAAAACGAAATATTTCCATATGAATAAATTACCGAATAAAATGAAATAAATCCAAACAGTAGTAAACCAACCGTTAATAATATTCAGTTAATAAAATAAAAAAAAATACTATCTATGCTACTGACACTTACCACGTAATATTTACCTTGTTTCCAGCATCTATCATTCACAATAACGGCAGTGTTCTTCAACATCGGCGTCAACGAAAAGGCGACGCTTGCCGAAGCGTTGGGCGAAACAACGCCACAGTACCATTCCAACAGTGACAACTTGGACCGACTCAACAAGTACTACCACAAGTATAGCAAGATATTTCCTACGGACCATATGGCGGCTAGCAGAGGTGAGTGTCATATTAGTAATACCATTGTTTTGAAGGATGGTTATTTAATTTTTATTGTCCACCACGTAAATGCTTGACTTTACAAACTAAGGTTGAAACTATCTAAGGCCCGTAACGTAAATTCAAGTGAGGTTCTGTAACTTCACTCGAAACGCAAGCATTACTTACAACTTGTTTGAAGCTAATATTAACCAGTAGATGTTGAGCGTAGAGGAACCATTTAAGAAAAGGAAATGTGTGGATAGATCTTAAGGCTAACACTGGAGTGTTAAGCAGTGTTGAATATCGTGTGGAAAGTTTTAGGTATGAATGTGGATGGCCAAAATGGATGATATAACACACATTTACAGCCAATTTCCACACAACTTTTCAGTCCTGTGGCAACACTACAGCTAACACCTGTTTAAAATTTATATTTGAAATTTTTAATGTTAAATATTAAATTTCGTTGTTTTTGAGGACTATTTCCAAATACTCTTCAAGTAAATAGGACAATAATGTGTATTTTGTGTTAGATTCACATAGCTAGTGCAAATTAAGTGTAATTATTTCAATGTAAATCGGTGACAGTTACCGGCACAAGTGAATCTTGCGTTGTCGTCTTGATATCAGGTACAATACCTTATATTTTACTTGCTATTGGTTTGTTTACGTACTTCAATTTCATCAGCAATTGCTTTGTTCACTTTTAGTAAGGCTACTTATTGATGCCAATGACCTTTGAACGTAAATATAACCTTACTTTATGATTTGGTGACAGAACTCCTTTTATTTACATCTAAATTTAATTTTTCCTTTCAACTAATCATCTTACCAACTTCTACCACAATCTACCTTCTCCTCTAATGTCTTGTCGCTTCCTTACTAGTCTTAATCATGATCATGCCTAGTAGCCCCCGTGCTCGCCTCGAAGAGTCCAAACTCAATGAGACTGTGAGCGCTTTAAAGGCGTCAAAGGAGTCCTGTGACCAACTAATTAAGGAATTGGATGACAATGAAAGGGTGCTCTTTGATGGCCATGAAAAGAATAGGAAGTTAAACATTGAAATGGCTCAGATATATACTCAATACACTGATGCCATAGATGAACGGGATAGACTTCAACTTGTTGTGGACGGGTTCAGCCAGTGTAGCATAGATTACGAACAAGCTCTTAGTCAATAGCATATATTACAACGGCAGCTAGATGAGGCTCAAAGTCAAATAACACAACTTGGCAAGCTTGACACACATCTTAACATCACCGCCTCGCTGAATCAAAGTCTGTTCAATGAGTTGATGCCTATTGCCCCAACAATGGTTTCTGCCATAAATCCCACATACACTATTGATTTGACAGGTGATGATGAATCTAAAATATATAATTCAGTGAGGGTAGTAAGCAGTAAAAATAAACTTAAAAAATACATCAAGATTAATAAGTACATTGTTAAAACTCAAAAACTGGTAAAAAGACAAAGGTTCTTTATCAAAAATGTTAAATTGAATAGAGAAAGGTTGAATTTGCTTAAACAACTAGACATGTATTCCTATAACTTGGAGCAGAGTACTAGGCAGTACAAAATTGACACAGATGCCTTGCAATCAGAACTTGACCATCTACAGGAGAAACTTAGTTCAATGACCAGCAAGTATAAATAGCTCTGAAGACCTAATGAGAGATTATGTGTCGGCAATTAATGAACTGGTAAACTCACACAATAAACAACTGTGAGCTTTGTCTAACACTGGAAATGTGCTTACACCGGATCATTCATTGACAACATGCAACACCTCCTTACTGCAGCTCTGTGTTGATTTGAGAATTCCTTTTACTAATAGTTCCAATAAACCCTGTAAACATAGTTTAAATGATGATATTGTGTTATTTTGCGATGAGATAGGTAAGGACTTAGGTCACTTGTTGACAGATGAGTATCCGGGACACTCAATATTAAATTACTGTATGCCTGGTTGTTCTTTGTTTCATATTATGAAAGAAATTACTAAATGTAACTTTACCCAGGATACATCATTATTAATTTTTATGGGTAATAGGGGAAATGTAAACAAAGGAGAACTGCTTGAGTATCATAGAACATTATGCAATCTTAGTTTAAGAAAAGTTGTGTTGTTTACATTCCCTTATAGTAACAGTTTGCCACAGGAAGAAAATAGCTTAAGATTTGAATTGAATATGACAATGCATAACTTGACATTTAATAACAGCATATTCCATTTGATTGATATTAACAATTATGTTAGTAATAATTTATATCTGACAAAAGATAGATATAACATTGTTATGTACTATCTTTCTAATTATTATAAAAGACAGATAGCTGTGTCACTATAATTTTTTTTTCTATCACAGCCGTAAATTTGGCTAAAACACTTGCTTCTTTTGAGCAATGCAATGACATTATAAATAATTCTGGTAATAATTTGGTCACAACTCATGACATTGCTAATAATTTAAATTATAAATTAAGACAATCTCTAGCTATAATGTACAGAATTGCAAAAACAACTCAATAAAAAGTTTAGAAACAGTAAATAGTATCAACCTGGTGCATCAAAATATTCAAGGATTTATGAACAAAGATTTAGAAGTAGAATTATTTATGAATTTTAATAGTATTGATATTCTTTGTTTATCAGAACATGGGCTGAAAAGTCACCAGTTTTTGTTCAATTTTAATAATCACCAGGTTGGTAGTTCTTTCAGCAGAATAAATGCCATACATGGTGGCTCTTTAATTTTAGTAAGTAACCAGCTCAAATTTAAAGATCGTAAAGATATTGTGAGCCTATCTGTTGAGCGTACAGTTGAAATTGTCTGTATAGAATAAGAGTGGATTCAGGATTGTATGACTGCTTTGATAAGGTAATGGATGAAGTGTTACACAGGATTTGTAACTCAAACAAGTCCGTTATCATTTGCGGTGATTTTAATGTCAATTTATTAGAAAACTTAGGTTCTTGTAGTAAAATTATAAGTCTGTTTCAGTGCTACAATCTTGTAAACCTATTTTTGGAGACCACAAGAATAACAACTACTAATGCCACATGCCTAGATAATATTTATACAGATATTATACCAAGCCACAAATATGAATGATTTGAATTTATTAAGGCTTAGATCTTGAACGGGGCTTGGAACTTTATTATAAAAGCGTATACATTGGCATCGGAACGAGCCACCTATTTTCTTGAGCCTTGTTGTAGGTACAACAAATTTGTGTTTGTTTCTACTATTTATATCATGGATATCACTGTATTTTTTAAACAATTTTATATTTTTATGGGTATATAACAGATTTTCATAAATATATTGAGAAGGCACAGTCATAACATTAATCTATTTAAATTTGTCTCTGAGCGAGTGTCTCGGACTTAATTTATAAATTGATCGAACAGCTTGTTTCTGCAAAACAAAGATAGTCTGAATGTGTGGACCCTATTGATGCTTAGCATCCAAAGTTATGCCCAAGAATACTGTGCTGTCTTCAGGATTCAATTCTTCGCCCTTTATCAACACATTGGTTTTCACCTGCCTTTTCCTCTGCAATCGTTTGCTCTTGCGAGTCTCCACTCATGCCGGCCAGTAAAGGCAAGAATGGAGTGGGAGCTCTGTTCCTCGTCATTGTTCACTCCAGTCGGCCAATAAAGGCAAGCCAGAGGTGAGGATCAAGATTTCTCCCGGGAGATATGGTCCGTGGGGTCGCTACTGCCCAACAGCTCGCCACATGCTGCCCTGTGGGTTTCTGTATCTCTCTTGGTCTGGCTCCTCACCCTAGGCCTGTTTCGCCAAAGTAAACTCTTCCGGCACAGGCCTAGAGTTCGGAGAGCGCAAGCCCCACCACGACGTCAACGTAGAGATACGGCGGTGTGGTTATTATCATTATAAACCTACTTACAAAAATAAAATCATTTATCATTTATCAGTCACCGATGCTACTTTCAGACTAACTAATATAAGGTTAAATTTGTGATCCGTTTTTACAATTTCACTACTCTTATAGCCATGTCATCTATAAGAGTAGGGTAAAACCAAAGAAACTGTGGATGGATTGTGTGAAAGATGATATGGCTAGAAAGGGGGTGAGTGTCGAGATGACGACTAATAGAGAATATTAGAAGAAGACAAATTGCGCCGACCCCAAATAAATTAGGATAGGGCCAAGACATTATGAGTTCGTTAGGATCTAGTTATGGTTCCTACCGATACGATATAAAAAACTTGTTGACTTTATTAAACTTAATATCTGATTGAAATTACAGCATCATCAAGAACTAAGCCTCTCGAGGAAGTCATGGAGACCCTGAGGAGATGCGTGCACAAGAAAGTTCCTAAGAACGTTGAAGTACTACATTTAGCTTCACTAGCAACCAGACTTATGAATGGTAAGATTTTTAAAACTTTTATTGTGTATGAAATTATTCATTTTAAAATGAATATGGTGGCTAAAACCTAACATTGCCTTGCAAACTAGATATCTAGTTCGCAAGGAAATGTTTTACATTTTTCACTTTGCGCAAAAAGCGAATAGGTACATATGTAAATACTGGCTGTAATAACGTGTCGGATCAAGTAGAGAAGTGTCGAACAGTGTTGCTAAACTATACAAAACAAAGACGTAACAAAACAATAGCGGCGTGCAAATAAAGCAACAATTTTCGGTACCTGACATCTGCCAGCGACAAGCCGTCAACCTGAAATCTGCCAGCGTTAAGCTGTCAACGTGACACCTGACAGCGACAAGCTGTCAACCTGACAAGCGATTCGGTTTTGCCAAGGTTGAAAAAAGGAAACCATAGATAGTTTTTTTTGGAGATACCAGCCTAAGGTTTGTGTTGCCAGCAAATATAAGAATCACTCAAATAGTAGAAATTTAAATCTAATGAGTCATGGAAAATCAATTGGAAAAGTTTATTACTAAAATGTATAAGGAAATGAGCAACAAACTAATTGATCTAAAAGACGAATTTCATAAGCAAACGAGCGACCTGGCTGAAAATTTATTAAAACCATTACTGTCACTAATGAAAAATTAAAACCCTTAGTGCTGAAAAACCTAAAGCTAAATAAAGACATTGAAGAACAAGGTCTGTAGCGAGAGGCGAAGAAAAACAACATTTAACTTCATAGAGAAGACAACAGGCTTTTGGATATGGTGTTAGAGACTCGAAACGTCACAGGAAAAGTAGATGGACTAAATACTAACTAGACTTCGACAAATAGGAAATAAGACCTGCCTACAGACTTGGATAAATTGAGGGGAAAATAGGCCCATTCTCGTAAAATTCGCACTTGAATGGAGAAAAATGGAAACATATGAAATAATAAATCTTGTCTACTAGTAATTTTTACTTCCATTTTAGTAATGCAACAGAACAACTTTCCAATAAAATCAGGAGCTGACTAAAAGTCAACATCTAGAAGAAATCAAAAAGGGGAATTTAGCTATTATCCACAACGACAAACCCATTGTTTAAGGGAGAATGCGCCAAGATTAAAGCAAAGACAAAAAAAGGCGATAACTATCCAAACCTCCAACTCACCCAGCTAGAGACGATAAAGAGGGTCCAAGAATAAGGGTCTCAAGTAAACTAAATAAAACAAATGCATTTGAATGCATATGATCCATCCTAGACCAAACTTACAACCCGGAACAACCATACAATAGCAACAACACAGATCAGCCCCCGGAAGGTAACCAATAGGAAAACACTAAACTAGAAGAACCAAAAACAGACTTCCCCAAGCCGGTCAGTGGTCACTGTGAGGAATTATGACCGCAACTCTCCAAGAGATATCCCCCAAACATGCCACAGACCAGTAACCAAGAAAGCAGCTAAAATACAAGATGTAGACTAAAACCCAGAAGATTAAAATGGAGATGGCCGGCCACAAACTCAGAAGGGGATAAATAGAACAAAAGTGTGACCATATCGTACCCTGGAAAAGAAAGAAGTATGACTTGGTGAAGACGGCTGGATAGACATAGACTGGACAGGCAAGGAACAGGTTAAATTGAAACGGGCTGGAAGAGGCCTTTGCTAAAGGGCACACAGAGACTCAGAACTGATATTAAACGCCTTTTGAACTACAACTATCACTCTGAAATAAGGTTATAAATAAAATAAATATGCTTTCTGAGTTTATCCTGGACATTACTGACATCGGTGAAGGAAAAACATCGTGAGGAAACCTGGATTTATGGTTACTATAAATCTGAAATCCAACCCGTCTTGAGCAAGTGTGGTAATCAATGTTTGTGCTTTCTCTGCTTGAGAATTTTGCCCAGCACTGGGACAATAATAAGGTGGTATAATAATGTACCAAAATAATAAATCAATAATTTTTTTTTGTGGTCTATTAAAATCCTCATAGTAATATTAAATTGTTTGTCTTAAGTCTTTTTAAGCTAAATAAATAAACAGGAGTCTTAAATTTCAGGTGTCAGATTCACATCATGTAAAAGTGCCAAGGACAGAACGGGAATGTCGGTGACGTTAGAACAATGTTCTATACTCGCTTCCGAGTACCATCTAGCTGAACATGAGATGAAGAAAGCACTCAGTATTATGAGAAGGTATATTATGCGGTTTTTTTTGTCCTAATGAGTGTCATCATTTTATCCCAATTTATTTTGAGTCGGCGCAACTTGTATTTTTTTCCACACTTGTCTATTAGTCGTCATCTCGGTAGTCGCACCCTTTCTAGCCATATCATCTTTCACACAGTGCATCCTTCAGCCTCAAAACTTACCTCACAATGGCGACGTTTTCCTCAATTATTTTGCATCCCACATACATCATGCCAAATGATTTCCATACAACTTTGTAGTCACCGGTGCCACTTTTGACAGTAGTCATAACCTTTCCTAGCATGTGAGGCAGCTAATGGGCGTATCTGGCGTTAGTCCAGCGTAGGTATTCTTCGATTCCAACGTAAATTGGCGAATCATTTAATAAAGTGTCTGATGAATAGCTAACGATTTAGACACAAACGTTTATTTCTTAACAAACTATTCTCTAACATTTAGATTACACATGGCAAGTACAGACGCCATGACACTTCTGTATATAGTTCCTAATATATTAAACAAAAGAACATAATAAAGTATCACATTACTTTAACGTGTTGCAACAAAGTAATAAGACATAAAATTACGTCTGCCTAAAATCAATACGTAATATAAAGGTATTATTTTCAGTGAGGGCTGTCGCCGAGAAAATGCTTACAAAAACATAGGAATAAGGAAGTATGCCTTTACGAAGAAACAAGTGATGGCCCTACCCGCACACTATAGACCACCGCCAGGTACTTATGGATCTACTCAAACGTAAGGTACATCAAACCATAAACAAAATCTTAAATACATTCTAAACTATATACATCTTTTTACGGTCGTGACAATCTAATGTTCCTCATATCATTTGGGTTTTTATTAGTCTAGATCTATTATAAATTCAGATAAAGCATCTTCAGATTGGAATAAGAAGAATTAACCTAAGCAACGTTAAATTAATTCAAGTTTGCAAGTTTAGTACCAAAATCTTCAGTGGGTACTGAAATGATATCTGAAGTGATTACACAGTGATATTACAATAAAAGCTCCAGTAGATATAACATTTGTATTCAAAGATCGTATTAACTAGTATTGTGCAATAGCCATTCTAAATGCAGGTTGTAATAGAATTCTAAAGATTAAAACTAGTTAAGAAACGTTTATCTTCAAAACATTGTATGCTATGAACCAACTCAGAGAAAGGATGTGAGGTATTTTATGCATAAGAAAATATTTAATATCGATCACCAATTCGACGGTTAATCGATTATGTTCTGGTAAATTAGAATAGAATAGTCTTCCAGGCAAATCTAGGTCTGGGACCATTGCACCTTATAATATTGTTAATTTCTAAAAATCGACTCCTATATCGTCGATTTCACTTAAATCCTAGTCAACATCGATTTTGATCGAAATTGCAACTTTATGGATTGATTTTTTTAGTACTTATAGAACATTGTACTTATTTAGTTTAACTTATATAAAGTTTTGGAAACTACCACATAGGTACTTACTTATTAAAGATGTAGGTATGATATTTCTCGGATGAAATCTCATTTATTTGTTTAGATTTAGACAGAAAAATGTGCGAACTAGGACCAGAGAATATTTAAGAGTCTTCTTTCACATTGATAAAACAATATATAGATATATCATAGAATTTTGTTATAATACTTTGGTTATGAACAATACATTATTAAATGAATTACTTTCTGAGCGCATCATTAAAAGTAGTTTTTCAATAATTTTCTTCAAATGCTAGGGATGTTCATAGTATAGAAGAAGTTTGTATAGAAATGCTTATTCGAGATCCGTTTCCTAATAATACACATTTCTTATATTCACTGATTATTCTAAATAAATATATTGACAAAAACTATGCAACGAAACTTTACTCGAATATAAATTACCGTTCATATTGATGTTTATTACGATAACTTAGACCAAAATCTTCCAATGTAGTTGCCAAGATGTTTACTAAGTACATTAAATGTTAACTAAAGACTATTTATCATTATACACCAACAACTACAGAGATAATAATATTTGTCACGAGTAATATATGGTTTTTCTTTCTCGGATAATACCAGCTTTTGTTAGTAAGTTGAGGCTTCGGTGACTAGGAGGCTATTAGGTACCGCAACGTAAAAATAAAGCCCCCACATTTTACTGGGCCAAGCTGGATATCCGCATCGCCATGACTTAATAGCCTTGTAGTGTCCAAAGCTCAAACATGCAATACTACTGTGGTATAACTGCAATGCAGATAATAAATAGTTATGAATAGAGGATTCCAAGTCACTATTTCCAATAAATTGACGTCGGGGTTTTTACTCTCGCTTTGCCCGATACTCAGTTCTATCGCGCACAGAATAGAGTTCGAAGAGCAATCATGTATTCAACTATTACGATGCAAGAAAAAGATATGAGGCGACGAAGCTCAGAGTAAGCGCCCTCGACGTCGTAAGTTTAAAGATTATTATGATTCCCGTGCCTAGATTAGTATTACAAAACCAGTATTCAACATCAATTTAATCTTCCATAATCATAGTGCCAAAATATACATAATAGAATTACAATATTATCCATAGATATATAAAATTTGTAGAAGTATTATTACAAAGTAATAATAGTGTTTTCCACTTAATAGTATAATTCATCCGTATCCGTATTTAGACCGAACTTTGTATGGAGTTGTGATGAAAAGTTAGTGTTAACCCTCTTATTGGTAAATGCGGAGTAAAGTTAATTATTAAGAACATAAAAATAGGATGTTTTCGATAGACAGGACATGTAAGAATGGACGAGACCAGCACCCAAACTTTTATAATAATAAAGCTGTTTATTTCCGAGGGTACATGGTTTATTCACAGGAAGAATTTAGATCAAAAGAGAATAATAAGATGTCTCGCAGTTCGGTGTACCTTTTGGCATAGGCCTCCAGCTCTTGTCTATCGCAGACCTCCAGTTCTCTCCATTGTACTCTGTCCTCTGCAACTCTGGTCCAGTATGGCCTCAAGGTTAGACGGGTATCGTCTTCCCATCCTGTTTTTGGATGCTTATGCCTTATTTTCTGGTCCCGTAACTTGGGTATCTTGTTTGTTCCATTTGTTTATATTCCATCGAACCATGTGTCCTGTTCTACCATATCAAATGGTCTATACGTGGCAGCATAGCCGTAACTTTGTTCTTGCTACCTATCTCAGTATTTCTAATACTCTTTTACTCCCAAGGTGCTTCTTTCCATCGCCCTTGGATGTTTTGACAGTTTCTCTGTACCAAGAAACCAAGTTTCGCAGCCATCCGAACGTTAACTTGATAGTAAACCAGATCGGAGAAGTCGAGGCCTGCCCCAGCTTAGATGGTTGGATGGCATAGACCAAGATTTTGAGAAGTGTTAAAGTGAGAAATGGGAGAGAAGGAGACGGAAATAGGTCACAATGGAAATATATACTAGTCCAGGCTAACCACCCGCAGCTGTAAAATATCAGATTATGAACTACAGATTATTCATAAATTTTTAGAGGTTTAACTTTACTATACGTTTATTAATAAGGGGGTAAATGATTTCTATTTGCAAGAGTAGCGAGTTCATTTACCATAGTGTCATTCTAAAGTAAATGAGAATGTCAATTATTTATTAACGTTTAATAATCGGTTGAAGGACATTGGACGAGACACGAAATAAGTTTTATTGTTATTACGCCTACGTTCAGTGTCCGTCAATGCGTTAATTAAACTTTTTGGAACGAAGTTTCTTATCGCACGTTATACTCTGCACGCTTGGCGAATGAGATCTAAACCGAAAATGTGTAAAATTTTGACCGTAACAAAAGTGTCGTACAAAAGCGAAGGGAACTTCGTTCCAACCGGGTGTCCCACGGCACCACTAGTTTTTTTAATGAATTTTCTTTTAAGTCGACCTCTAAAAGCACTGTAATTAAATGTTATAGTTTTGTTCTTTACCTACAGACATGCTTTCATACCTGAGTCTGATTTTGATCGCAAAATATCATATGATTTCCATGTTAGAAGGCAGTTTTCCTTCTCTCGTAATATTTATTTTCGTTTATGTAATTCCGGTGGGGATTCCAATTGATCGATAAAAACGTAACTAAATAATTGTATCGATAGATTCAATGTAGGTTTGCGCTTCTAGACTTTCGGTACTCTGTCAATATCGCCGCGGGCGGCACACCCTGTGATAACTCGAACTAGCCAAATTAAAGAGCTAAATCAGATATTTTTATATGAAGTGTTGATGTCGTTATTGTCTTTATACACATAAGCCGAAGCTTGAATTACGGAAAATAGGTGACAATAAGATTTGCCTTAGAAAATGTAATGCCCATTATTTAATCAACGCAGGCAACGTACAAATTTATTAAGCAAAGCAATAAATAATTATAGTTTTTACAATAAATGTAACTTTTGCAATCCTGACAATTATATTGTGTCTAAAAATTAACTATGAAAAATCGATGAACCCTCAAAAGGTCACGACGCTTTCATTCTGCCAATTCAACAGTATTACAATGTCATTAGAATTTTACAAATACATTATTATGAGTACTGGCTGCAAAAATATTCGTAGAACTAGCATAATAACCGGAGAACAAGTGCTTTTTGCTTTAGGTCGATTTGTGAGCCCCAGCGGAATTAAATAAGTGAAATGATGATGCCAAACATTGACTGTGTTGAATTATAAATAACTGTTGTTGCTAGTACAGTTAAAGAATGCCTACCCGGCAATAATTAGAAAATATTTACCCATTTGAGAAATCATAAGAATAGACATTGTGATAATAATTGTCGTTTTCTTGAAACTGCTGTCTGAGCACGAATTTAAGATTCTTTCTAAGGTCGATAATCTATAAACGTCACTTAGCAGGTGCTTTGACATGTTCCCGTCTCTATCTTGCACTTATTCAGTCAAATTTAATTACCTAGGGAAACTCAGCAGTCATGTTGGTTATCCATATCTAAACACCTTAAAACAAAAAAAAAAACAAAAAATCTAAAACAAATATATTTTGACGACCACTGATAGTGTTAGGTCTTGAAGTACGAAGTAAGAAAATCAGTTTTATTTATTTTCTTGGGTTAAGATATCCATAACCATTACGTCTGTACAGCTTACACAAAAATAACTGATTGTTTAAACTGTTATTTCAAGTAATTGTACTACATACGGTTCATTGACCCCAAAATAAAAAGTCAATTTTTTTTTTGGTTTAGATATCGATTTCTATCACATCTGCGGAGTTTGGAATTAAATTTGACCCTAAGTAAGTAGCGTTTATAGATTGAGATCTATAAACGCCCTAATTTCTTCCAAAGTAAGCGATGACAAGATCTGATAATGCGGACAATCTGCCCAAAAATATGCTAAGTATATACTTATAGTTTCTTATAGTCTTTCATATTTGGGAAACGAAAGTGACGTCGAATTTGATCTGTCTAATTACAGTATATAATATGAACGTTTATCTTATGGGCCTGTTTCTCATTACACAGTTAAACACTGTCAAAGTCAAAGCGAGAAATAATCGACCACGATTTGTACAGTGAACTCCCAATTTCTGAAAGCATAAAATAATGAGTTTGAATTGTCAAATCTAATGTCCACTTATTGGATTGGTTGTTTTGGTTAACCAATTAAAATAGCTCGCATGAGATTTCACGTCATATTTACAACAGACGTACCGCTTAACGGAGACGGCGCCTGAGGTGCGGGAGGGGGTCGGGGCGTGACATTTCGCGAGAGAGTCTCGCACGCTGACGAGCGTCAACACTCCTCCCTCCCGCACCGCACCGCGAAACTACCTCAGTCACCGTTTTAGTGAATCAGAGATTTGATCAGATATTGAGTAACCTTGTAGAACTCTCTCATTCCTTTGATTCTAATGTTTTTTCCATCTATAATTATTCTCTCAGAATACTGCGTAGACAGTTTTAATTTATAGGTAAATATTTACATAATACCCATCAGTGATGACAATTGTAATATTAAATTATATGAGAATCTTTGTATATCTCATAGCAAGTATTAGTGGAGATACTGAAATATATTATATTTACCAATACATAGGTATAAGTCACGTACGCTAGATTTAGAAAAAAACATTTGTTTATATAGAGCGTTGTTTTGTCATAGTAACATTGTATTATTCTTAGATTCATGGGAATATTCAATATACTGAATATTTATGTAAAATTCAATAGTTTTGCTTCTAAGCAAAGGAGACTGGGTAAATTTGTATAGGAAGTGGTCTATGGACTAATAGCGATACTGTTTTGGTATTTGTTTATGGATTTCAATTCACAGATATCATATCCGTATCGCTATTGCTCCACAGACAACTTTTGCCCAGTTTCTTTTATATCTTTAAAAATATTAACCCTTTTTTAGCCAACAGGGCGATAGGATACAGTAATCAAGTATTAAAATACATTAATTTAAGATAACTATTTGTTGCAGTTTCAGTAATTTAATTCTATCTTTACATTGGCTTGTTTTCACTACAGTTTCTTACTGATTTTTTAAATAACACTTAAAATAATACTCCTTCTTAAATATGCTCCCGTATAGTTAGTTTATATAATAGATTATATTTAAATATTTTATTTTTATCTCTATATTATCTTAAAGCCTCGAATACACTAGGGGGCCAATGGAGTGACATGTTGCGGAGCTCGACAACTACGTGAATGTCCCGAGAGAATGTCGCGGAACATTTTGCAGGCCTACAAATGCCGCGACACTGACGCGGGATGCGTGCGCTCGCTCTCGGAGCGGGAGCAAGCAACATGTCCCGCGTCACGTAAAATGTTTCGAAACTTGTTGCGGGACACTTTGCAACGTTGCAGCGACACGTAGATTGAGTGTTGCGCGTTATGTTGCAGGACAAAATGTCCCCTAGTGTATCCCAGGCTTTACCTTGTAAGCTCTGAGCTGAACCTGCAAAGTTGAGCGATTCTCCTCGCGAACGTAAACTACGAGATCGCCCCATTTAGATTTGATTGCTTTGCATTGATAACGAAGTTTGATTTATTGGATAAAGCCGACCAAACAATTGACAACAATTGAACTGTTCAACAATGTTTCTACAGATCAATTGGATTAAATAACACTCCACGCCACTCTGTTCACAGAACAAACATTGATTCATCAATCTATGAAACCAAATACACATTGTATTGTAGAATTACGATTGTTCAAATGTTATAAAAAGTAAGTTTGTCAATTGAATGCCGTGAAAATTTAATATCAAATGATGTTTATTGTATTTTATATATAGGCATATAAACTATACGATATTATCAACAGGTTTCATATCTAATAACAACGAAAATTAAAAAAAAAAAAATCCTGCCAGCTAGGCGCTAGCGAGACTAAGTGTGCATACCCACGAACGCCACGCTTTGACGACAGATGCATCTGCAGCCGTCGACCCTCCGACGGCGGGCATCGTTTGGTGACGACGGCTGCCGTCGACGCGAGTGGACGGATGCAGTTGCCTCTGTCGTCAACGCGAGTCGCTAGTGTGTATGAGCACTAACATAATTAGTGCCTCGTCCACGATAGAACAATAGAGTGTGAGAGAGAGAAAGAATACAGGTAGAGAACTGGCACATTACTCTAACATCGAAGTTAATGGACGAAATTGGTGCCCTATTAATTAACTAACTAATTGGTGAACTAAGTCTTCCGCGGATCACGCGTTTTGCACCGCACGCTCTATTACGGAAACGATGACGATACATCGGGGAATGTACAAACTAATATATCTTTACTATACTCTTAAATTCAGCGTATCATCACTAACTTTACAATAGCTTTTAATGTGTGTAACAACACTGTTTCAATGACAAAACAACGCAATAAGATAAGAATATATAATTTATTTAAGAAGTGTTACCCTACACAGTATTACACTTTAGCTCGCGTAGGAAATGTACGGGCGAACAAGAAATGAAAATAAAATTAGCAGACGTATGTCTCAGCCATGACAGAAGGTTGTCAACGAAGAAGCGCTACTAGTGGCGTATTTCTGAACTAGTAGAAGTGAACCCTACAACACTTTCTTTGCAAACTCTTAGAGCATTAATTTCACAAGTTATAATTATTGAAAGTTGATTACAATACGGTACAATGAAAGTAATTTAGTACTTAATAATGTGTGTATATGTTAGATACGTTATTAATGCTTCTATATGTTGTTCGTAATATTGATTGGTGTATGTATGTAGTATTTGTGTAGCGCTCCGAAATATGTCCAGTACAACTTTGTTTTAACGTTAAATCTATGACAAATATTTGAAAATATCCATTTTGCCTTTGAACCAACGTGATTGTATCATCAACTAAGTACATCATCACATGAATCGGTAAAAAATGCATTTTTGGAAATTAATCCATTTTACTGGATTCATATTAAGGAGAAGCGCCATATTCAAATTTACCCACTGTACTTTCTTTTTATTCTCATTTATTTATTAGATATTAATTTTTGTATACCTAATTTTTTTAAAAATGTTTCTTAGCTTGTGTAGTGTATTTTTACCATAAGGGTAACAAATTTACGTTATTTCGGTCATAAGTAAAAATATTTTCTTATTTTTAAAATGGTATAAAATGTGATTTTCTTAAATTATTATTATACAATTTCAGATTGTACTTAATTAATTAGTGCTTAGAAATGTTTTTGATGATTTTTTGTATAAATTGGGTTATTTATGTGCCATTCGGAGTTCTGAGATTTATTTGGTACAAATTATTTTTATTTACTGTTTAATTATTAGACATTTACTTTATAGATAAAGAGTCTTTAGAAAATAAGATTGCAAGGCCAAGATCAGAAAGAATTATCATAATGGAGAAAAGTGCTTATAATTGAAACTTATGGCCTTGAAATCTCATTTCTAAAAATTGACTGCAATATTTTGTTTTGGGGCTGATAGCTGGGGTAAAAGGTTTTTAAATAAACAGAATCGATGTGATGTTGTCGGAAATAAAATTGTTACTGTTATACTTCTTGGATTATTTCTTATACAGGGCTTTATTTAACGGTGATATGGTATTTAAAACATAGTTTGGTTCAGGTATAATATGTTATCGGTTTCATCCTGGCTATCAACTCTCAATACTATAGTTAAGTTAACTTCGCACTGGAGTATGTCTTCCCATTTAAATGGCTTTATTTAATTTGTTTAAAGTATAGGTACGCAATATTATTTATGAAGTGTTGTAATATGTACGTCACTAAAACGCGCGAACTTTACTTGTTCACTTGTTTTTTGTGAATGGCTTCTCGCAGTTCAACCTATGAGGTTGTCCTCTGCTTAACAGAGCTTGATTACTTGTTCGCAGTAGACTCTTTCAATGTAAGCGTTTGATGCCGAGACTGCGGCGGCGCTGGAACGGTGCGGGAGTCGTTCTGCGCACGGACGGTTATTTTTTTTTCCATACAATTGACATGTCGCGCGTCGCGAGCGCAGTGCGAACTGGTAGTCGTGAAACGCTTAGATTGATAGAGTTTTAATGCTCCATTCACATTGCCGCAGAGGCGACGATAGGTCGTCGCGGATTATAGTGGTAGGAACGATCTGTTAAAAATCCACACGGCAGAAGCCATTTTTATTATTAACCCGTTGCCCGATCACTACTCTCGAGGAGCAAGCGTGCGTCTTTATATTAACTTACACAAAGTACTCAAAGAAGATGGAGATCAATATACTTTAAAGCGTAAATACATGTCGCAACGCTTCGCTTCGACTCTGCCAATGTGAATTGAGTCTAAGCGCTCATGTACACAAGGGACACGCGTCAACGGCAGAGACACGCCTCGACGGCTGCAGTTGCCGTTGACGCGTGTCGCTCGTGTGGATGAGCAAAAAGAGGTTTCTGAAAGCTTATTCTGTTAAGTCTATTGTCGTATCTTATATTTGGTGACTAGTAATTCCGAAGTCCCTTTAAATGTTTAACTGTCACAATATAAAAGACAAAAGTAAAACAATGGCCGCTGAACTGAATCAGCTTGCGTGACGGCTGAGAGGTGACTGGATGATACGAACTTTTTATCTGCTATAATTTAGCACACTAAAATATTATGCTCTGGGCGCAAGTCCATGGTTGTCGAGACAGTGGGATTTTTAAGTAATTGCTGTTAATATTTTATGTTCATACATCCTGTACATTACTTTATCCGTACGCAAAATACGCACTTAGAAATGGAGTTGCGGGCACCAGCTCATACAATACAATAATACTGGTCAGAGAACCGAGTAGACATTAAAAGGCTTTTCAAAACCGGCTTTGGTTTATTTTTGATAATTATGTTACGCATTAGTAGGTACATGTAAAGTTCGCGCCACAGTTTACAAGAGATCTGCCGTTTATTGTTCGATCTTATTTCTGGATTAGGCTGTGAATCTGTACGTGAATCAAGTGATTAATAATAAATTATTATGTTGCTTTCTTCGTGTTTTATATTCATTGTATTTTTTTGCGTCAACCCCTTTTTATATAATGCAAGGACAGATCATGTTTTCGTCGACGTCTAAAGGCATCCGCAGAAAGGCGCGACGCGACGGTGCGACACGATTCTGGTTGAACAATTTTAATGAAGTTTTAATATAAATAGTTCTATTAGAGTCGTGTCGCGCCTCTCTGTGGGAGCCTTAATAGTAAGAAGACAAGAAGGTTCCGATTAATTTTGTTTTTTTTTACTTGTTACCTTTTTACTGATTGGTAACTGTCATCATCAGGTAAATGTCTTTATTTGACGTGACTTACACTGACAATATGGCACAAGGCCCAATCGGCAGATAAGAAAATATACATTAAAAATATATTTAAAGCAATAGTAATAAAATTAAAACACAATTTTCAGTGCGTCATCAACAAAATGTCGTTTCTTGCAATCGATAAATGGTCCAGATTGTGTAGAATAATAAAACAAAACGGTGGCATTTTTAAAGCTAGCTATAAAATGTGGAGATTCGAAACTTTGAAAGTAAGTCTTTAGTAAAATATAAATAAGTACATAATCACCTATCGCACATGAGGCACCTATCCCACCGCCGGCGAACTAGCTATCGACTATTTTCTCGCTCAAGAAACGCACAATAGATGTGGGTCCCGTGTTAGTAAAAAAGATACAATTATATTAAAGGTTGATCGCTGACTGATCGTTAATCGTTCACATTGCCGCCGAGGTGTCCACTAGTTTCTCGTAGCAACAAGAGCTATGAAAGAAAATATTAAGCTCAGCGACTCTCGCTTGGCGGGCAGCATGCTCGCTGCGAGCTTCTTGCAAATACCAGCAGGTGGGCGATTGCTTGCGCACTCGTTCCTAGCCCAGCGACTAAACTATCCGAATTACACTCTCGCTGCTCGTTGCTCTTAAAATCGATTCTAGTTGCTAGCCCTACTTGCTTGTCGCTAATCGTCGGCAGTGGGACAGGTGCCTATCGCCTCTTTCCCATGGGTGAGGTACTAAGTACTTCACTACGAAGTGATTCTTACTGAAAACTTATTACGCTCCTTTTGCTCCACGTTCCTGAAATGTTCTTATGGGTTTAATTTCAACACAACGCGTGCTGGTTGTAAAATCTAACCTAATGTAATAATCAGGCTATAATGTTCCCACTGCTGGGACTTAGCTTCCTCTCTGCGAGAGGAAGTAGGCCATAATCCACCACGCTGGCCCAGTTCTGGTTGGCGGATGTCACATGTCTTCGAATTTTTGGTTCTAGGACATGACGGTTTCCTCACGATGTTTTCCTTCACCGTTCTGACAGCAGTGATGATGAAATAATTAACACAGTAGGTATATAGTATAGTGCCTGCTTGGGTTCGATCCCCACGATCTACAACTCGTTAAGTCGTGGCCTATATCCCTGCGCCACCACTGCTTTCAACCTGACTATCCCACTATTGAACAAAGCTCACTCTTGTACCTTTTACCTATTATTCTCTGTCAGAAGCAGTAGCTAATTCGGAAGAAACATCCCTTAGCATAATCAGCTTATAACGTTACCCACTGCTGGGACACAGGCCTACTCTCTAGGAGAGGGAGTGGGCCATGTTCAGGTTGGTAACAAGAAACCCCTTACATATCCTTTAATATCCATTATTACTTCAACAGGAAGGCAAGTATGTCGGCTGTGATGCCAACGGTAACAAATACTATATGAATAACAACTATATGATAGGCCGCTGCCGCTGGGTGGAGCACAATATCAATTATAGATGGGATTATGATGCTACTCACGTAAGATAAAGACAATTTTGTATTTATTTACTAAATACTACAGTAGGGTACTGATCTAAGTAATAACAGCCGAACGGGTCGATCGATCAGCTACGCTTGCCGCGGTTGGTCCGTGGATGGGTGACCATCTTTACGTACCAAGGTCCCTCGTGCCTCTGAAAGCACGTTAAGCCGTTGGTCCCGGCTGTCATTCGTGGATCTTTGACAGTCGTTACGGGTCGTCAGAAGCCCGAAAGTCTTACCAAAGGGGTTTCGTATTACCCAGTAACTGGGTTGTGGAGGTCAGATAGGCAGTCGCTCCATGTAAAATACTGGTACTCAGCTGCATCCGGTTAGACTGGAAGCCGACCCCAACTTAGTTGGGGGAAAAGGCTAGGCAGATGATGAGTAGGGTACTGCTCAACTTTTGAGCTCAATTTAATACCGAATAAATTTAATTGCTTATAAGTAATTTAATTTATTATTCAGTAATCATCTGAATGAGAGTCAGTCGCCGCATCCAAGGAACGGGCACTTCCTTTGATTTTACACCTTTGCCTTGTACTTGGTCCTTATTGGAAATACATAGTACGAGGGTGACACTGAACTTTCTTAGAAAATCAAAAACTGAACAAACTAGCAAGTTATTAATCAATTATCGCTGCATCCGATGGAACCAGTGAGAAAAGCACTCGTCCTTAGGTCTCTTCGACGGCATTTTGAAACGCAGCCACTGCTTCCTCGGCGTCCATAAAACGTTTTCCTCGAAGTTTTTCTTTTATTTTCGGAAATAAATTAAAATCGCAAGGTTCGACGTGGGAGCTATAGGGCGGGTGACCCAGTAATTCCACGTCTGACGTCGCGAAGTAGTCGATTGTTTGCTTGGTGGTGTGCGACGAGGCGTTGTCGTGGTGAAGGAGGATCCTACTGCGAGGTCGTTCCTCCCGAACTTTTTCCAAGACAAGTGGCAAACAATTGTTAGTGTACCACTCTGCAGTAACTGTTATTCGATCCTCTAAAACAATTTTTGCGTAATGACTTGTCCTTCCGAAGAACGAGGCCACCATCTTTTTCCCCACGCTTCGACCTCTCTTCACTTTAGTTGGCAACTCCTCGGAAGGAAACACCCAGACAGCAGACTTGTCTCTTAGTTTCAGGATCATAACAATAAATCCAGCTTTTGTCACCCATAAGTATGTCGAACACAGCATTTGAGTCACCTCCGTTAAATCTTTGAACCATTTCACGACACTAAACAGCACGTCGGAGCTTTTGGGCCTCTGTCAAATTATGAGGTATCCACCGGGCACAAACCTTCCTGACCGCTAAATGGTCATGGAGGATTTTGTGACTTGACTCATACCGATGCCTAAGCTTGTCCGAATCTGCTGGTAAGTCACTCTTTTGTCAGTCTCTATCATACGCCGCACAACACTGACGTTATCTTCAGTCGTCGCCGTAGAAGGCCGTCCCTCACGCAGATCATCGGTGAGATTAGTGCGATCACGTTTAAACTCATTAAACCAGTTGTAAACAGTGGGACGAGATGGGGCTTCATCGTGAAAGGCCAATCGAAGTCTATCACAAAGACATTAAATTATTTACTTGACAATAGACAGGACATTACGAACAAAATCGTAATCCAATACTTTTGTCCTAGTGGTCAAAAGTCGCTCAGTCTAGTGTCGTACGCTTGCGTGTCAAACGCATTCGTGTCCACCAAAAGAAAAATATTTTCTAAGGAAACATGCCGAGTTGTGCATTACGATATTGTAAATCTTGTTATGGTAAAACAACTGGACCTAACTTCGGTTTATTTAGGCATGAATTTTTTTATTTACTCAGTAATTAGAATTAATAATTTTCATAAAGAGATTTAGAATATTTGCTAATTTTGTAATAAACGCCCTCTTTTGCTGAGTAGTTTTACTACTGCCTTGTTGAGATGTGATGTTGTTTATCGATTTTGTTATCGATAATACCGTATGATCGAACTAAAGTATCTAAATCAACGGTCTCTAAATCAGTTAAATCATGAGTTTTTCTAACGGCGTATGCTACAGAGCTAAACTTTTTTGACAATCTATACTAATACTAAAGCTGAAGAGTTTATTTGCTTGTTTGTTTGAACGCGCTAATATTTGGAACTACCAGTTGGAATTGGAAATTTCTTTTTACATTTTAAAGCCCAGTTCTTGAAAAAGGCTATAGGTTATTTAACATTACGCTAGGACTATTAAAAGCCGAGCAAAAAGAAAAAAAAAAAAATATGAAAAAACGCGATGTAAGCCGGTTAAAATTTATTTTATTGATCCTTTATTTAGGGTGAGTTGCATCAACTAACTATAGCGATAACCAATGTTTTGACAGCCTTCAAATCTCCGGTTAAGCGAAATTCGGGTTGCATCATTTTGACAATTGTTATAATGACGTCATAAATAACCATAACAAGCAATTATAACGATAATCATTGCTTTGACAGCCGTCAAATCTCCGATTAAGCGAAATTCGGGTTGCATCATTTTAACAATTGTCACAAGTGTCAAAATAACGTCACAAATAACTATAACATTAATCGCCCAACTTCGGGCGGTTGAGGTATAGTTACGGTTTGTGGCATCATTTTTTTGGAGTTTGGCATTGAATTCCTTTTCAGTGTTGTCCCATGCTTGTTTTTTTTTGGTGTTTTGTGCTAGTCTCGTCTGTTCTTTGCACTGCAAAAATGTGTTTTTCTGCAAAGATTTGTAATATAGTAACTTCTACGTTGCTAAAATTAACACCTCAGTGCCATCATCATATTTGTTCCATAAGCACAATCAGCCTTTATTGTTTCCACTGCTGTGACACAGGCTTCTTCTCGATGGGAGGGAGTGGGCCGTAACGTAATCCACCACGCGGGCCCCGTGCGGGTTGATAGATATCACATGTCTTCGATTTTTTGCTCTAGGACATGACGGTTTCCTCACAATGTTTTCCTTCACCGTTTTGAGAGCAGTGGTGATGAAACAATTTACACAAAGTAAAGTGCCTCTCTGGGTTTGAACCTACGATCTACAAGCAGCCAGTGCTCAGCGATAAATAGTAGGATTAAAGGGTGTTTTGAACGGTCTAAAATCAAACATCACATAGTGTACATAACAAAGCATTTTTATTACTGTAAGTACTTATATTAATTTCAACGTCAGACGAGTTAGAAGTAGGTAATATTTCATCTAAAAAAGATGCAGGTCGCTCCACCGATAAAAACTTAAATACCGCACGCTCCACATTACATGTGCACAACAGTCAACAGTACCAACGTCTGCCCACAGTGCCCACCAAACAGTTATCCAGCAAGAGCAGCTTGCTGTTAGAAATTGATGTTCAAGGTATCTAAATAATATACCTAAAAAGACATGGAAGATTTGTGTTGACAATAAACGTATTCTAACTAATATTATTATTGTTCTTTTTGGTGTGCTGGAATCCACTGCAAAATAATGTTCTTTCCCGCAGCCATCAGGCACAGTATGCGTTTGTTGTGAAATCGACATAGAATACAGAGTGGCAGGGACATCGACGCGCAAACTGTAACCATGGATTCAGCACATGAGTTTAGACCCCATAGCGTCGCAATTTTTCGTCAGTTATTAAAAAAAATATTGCTGTTCCATACATTTTGACCGCGTAGGTATTGCATTTTATCGATGCTATGGGATCTAAACTCATGTGCTGAATCCATGGTTACAGTTTGCGCGTCGATGTCCCTGCCACCCTGTATAATATTCCTGTATCCAAATCTCCATAATGTATAAACAGTTTCAATACTTTCTTGCATCGTTTAAACGCACTTTCGTTAAACTGCATTAGAGATGGTTTGACTTGTGTTCGTGAATCCTTGCGTTCACAAGTTACCGCACATCTGCAGCAGTCTCGGGCAATGTCTTCGCACATTGCGTTGAAATCTTACTGAACTATTAACACAACATCCTTCTGGAGTAAATGCTCTAATGCATCTTCCAATAACGCAATCCTTCAATTACATACAGGAAAACAGAAATATCAATTTCATGTAATTCGAAAGAAACGGAAAAATAAAATAAATGTTATTGTCACTTGACACGTCTTGTTTTTCTGACAGTGGCCCTGATTCTCTTGTTCACAAACTAAACTAAATTTAAGTTCTGTGTATCTTTTTCTTTGCATTTCATTAAGAAAAGGACAGAAGATAAAATATTAGTTTAGCATAGGCTAACAAAAAAAAAAAAACATTTATTATGAATATGGATAGCAGTATTACTATTATTTATTTTATTACTTAATAAAAACAGTTTTGGTTACCACCTCAGACTGTGACTTATATTAATAATATGTTTTCATATTTGAAAACACGTTGCGTTTAATGAAAATAAATTTGATCTTGGTTATTTTTGAAAGTGTGATGACCACAAGCTTGAAGAGTTGTTCCTGTCAAAAAAATTACCCACGAACATTTTGGGGAAATAAGAGACATTTTACATGATGGTGCAACAACAGATAGTTAGATTCTATGGTCATACTTATTGTTAAAATTAAAATTTACTTTGATGTAACTATAACGGAGCTTTTGATGCAACTCACCCTAAGTGGGAGTTTGTTAACAACTTTTAAAAGTTCGTCAATGGATGGCAGGTCTGACGATGGGGTCATATGTGGCATACATGGCAGCCCATGCTCTGATCTGTTGGTAGTAGTCGCTATCATTTGGTCGACCGTCATGTATGAGATTTTTAAGTAGAACGCCCGTAATTTCCTCAATATAAGTGTTTTGAATTTTATATTTTGCACGTACGCAAGGTCGAATGATCTGTTTGCTTCAAAGAGCAGAGCTTGTACTGTGGGTCCTAAACAATGGATATAATACTTTCTTTTGTAAATAAATACTTATAATACATACATAAGACACACCCGGACCAACACAAACACTTATGTATATTCAATCCATAAATATTTGTGTCCTGTGGGAATCGAAGCCATGTCCTCGTGATTAGCAGTCTGACACTTGGATCACTAGACCATAATAACGATAATTTATTAATTTGTATGTAATAGAATTTTATAGATAAAAAACTTGTAAACATTGAAACTACTAATCATATTATTGATTTCCTAATTTTTTGGCACTTGTTCAAATCTATTCAAATGCGAAAAAATAGTCTTCTTACTTTTTTCAATATTATCGATACCTTTATATCTAAATGATAAAATCCCTACCACAGGTTTTATAGTTTCTACTTAGTGTCACCCCCGCATTGCCAGACTTATGAATTTAGTAGTTCTACGGATTTTTGGACCTCGCCTCGAATATGCGTATATCGATATAATAAGATTTACAATTATTTGCAAACAAAAGTGTAAAAATAATGATTTTTGTAAAAACGAAATGCAACAGACAATTGCAAAAAAATGCGCTTTGTGACATAATAGGTCTACTTTACACAAAAATCGTAATAAACTAAGTGCTATAATAATTCGGAGGCAAAGCACGTTTAAAATTATTTTATTTTAAAATGTACATAGAAAACACACACTTGAAACTGATACCTAGCGCGTAATAAAGTAGCGAATAAAATTCTAAAATAGTTTTTACAAGACAAGTTTTGCTTAATTCGTTTAGTTTTTAAAATTTATTTACCTGATTGTTTAAATGTATATTAGGTTTTTCAAGCTTAATCCACGGATTGAAAATCAGATCTGGCAACACTGACGACACTGGCCACCTACCGAGCGATAGCTGAATATATTTTAGTAAATTTAATTCATTTTTACTCTTTGATGTACCCAATTGCCGCTCTAATTTTGCTATATTAAGCTAGATAGCGTCACTGAGACATGGGATCACAGTTTTTCTATGACATTTAATTGCATAGCCTCTCTATTGTACCTATCTTTTTTTTTTCAGGATGGGTAATCATCAAATGACCCCTCCCGCTCTGGGTGGAGCAGAAGGGAGTGTCAGACTCTTACTGACTAAAACCCACCCGTGTTCCTTCCTTAGCCCTTTATGCACCAGGGCAGCGGTAACCCTTTCGGACGATCCCGCTACCCCGGCAGGCTTCGGCCCTGTCGGGCCCCGTCAACTATGCTGACATCTCTTTGAGGCGCGCGTGGAACACATACGCGCCGTCCGGCACGGGCCTGGTCCTGATCGGACGGAGAGCTACCCATTGCTCTCCGACCGCAGGCCCGCGCCTACGGTGGCCGGGAGTCGTCACGCGGCTCCCGACGCCCGGAGCGTCTCCCTCGGCGGCTGAGGCGTGAGGATCTCTCCCTCGCCCATCCCGCCACCTCCTTCGCTAGCATGACTGCTTCGCAGAAGGAGGTGACCGCCTCCCACTCCTTCTCGCCCCGGACCATGGCTTGAACCAGGGCCGGACGCGAGAGGTCGCCGCCGCTGCCGATCGCCTCTACGAGGACACGGCGGTGCTCTGCCCAAGCGGGGCAGACCTCCACCGTATGCTCCACCGTGTCCTCTGGGCGATCCTCGCAGTGATGACACCCGGGCGTCTCCTCCCGCCTGATGATGTGCAGGAACCTCCCGAAACATCCGTGTCCGGAGAGGACCTGCGTCAGGCGGTAGGTGAGAACGCCGTGACGTCTCTCTAGCCACTCCTCAAAGAGGGGTCTTACCGCCGCTATCGTGGCGTGCCCTGCTGCTGGGTTGCGATAGTCGCGCCTTCCATGCCACCATGAGATCGCGCCGGAGGTCCGTCCGCTCCGCCGCGATTTGCCGCGGGTGCAGAGTTTCCCCCCGACGTAGTGCCTCCGCGCGCCAGTCATACAGGCGCGCGAGGACTATCGCCTCCAGATCCCATGGCGGCAGTCCGGCAAGGAGGCTTGCCGCCTCGCCCGAGATCGTGCGGTACCCCCGGATTAGCCTTATGGCTACCACCTTTTGGGGCGCGTTCAGATAGTGTGCGGCTCGCAGCCGCAGTGAACGCGCCCACACCGTGGCCCCATATAAGGCCATGGACTGCACGACCCCCGCGTAAAGCCTCCGGCAGGAGGCGTTTGGCCCCCTCAGGTTGGGCAGGAGCCGCTTTAAGGCGGCTCCGGTCCGTTCCAGTTCCACCGGCTGTCGAGGACGAGACCCAGGTATCTCATCGTTGTCTCGACGCCGATGTGAACCCCTCCTACCATCAGTTGGGATCCCGAAGGTGGCCCGTACCGGGGCCCATGAAAGGACATGGCCTCGGACTTGTGCAATGCCACCTCGAGACCCAACTGCCGGATCCTTTCCACGACTATCGCAACTTCGCGTGTCATCGCGTCGGCCGCCGCCTGATGCGACCTCCCCTGCGCCAGGACCAGCGTTTCGTCAGCGTAGCAAACTACGCTGACGCCATCAGGGAGGTCGGATTGTACCTATCTTAAATCTCTTTGGTCTATCATAACTTTCTTGTTGACTTATGTCATAAAAAATCATTGTACGAACATTTTCTCGCGTTAAATTCATGCTAACGTGACGCAGACAATTTACAATTTGCCGCCAAATCGTAAACAAATGACAAATGAATAAAATACATACACAATAATATTGGCAAAGAGTTCCATTTTCAAAATTTTAACTTATTATTTTATTATATTGTTACAAGTGGCCAGTTCTAAAAACTTTCAGTGTCGCCCTCGTATAAAAATACAGTATGCTTTTTTCCAAAGGATCGGGTTCGATTCCTGGCTCAGGCAGAAGCTTTTTCAATAAATAAAATAATATGCAGTTTCTTTTCCTTTAAACCTTTGACCACGCCGCCCTACTATACTTTCCATAGTTTCGACTTTAGTCCTGATTTGCCCTATTCTCCTTACTTCGACGCAACTGACTATTTTTTTGGGTTTAAGATGATCCCAAAAATAGTCCCTAGGTTATAATGCGGGATGAAATTACTTTTTATTTAGGTACAACTTTGACATGCTCTAACTTTGGAGCACTAGGAACTTTACTGCTGGGGCAGTAGACGCTCAGATCTCATATACACAGAAGGCAAAATATTATTGTTATGATTTCCAGCCGATAGAAAATGACTTGTTCCAAAACTAGCGCCACACACAACAAAAAATTAAAAATTTAAAAAACCCCCGACAATCACAAAATTTCATACGTACTTAGGTACGTAGGGTCATAATTTCAAGGTTATTTTTTTCTTTTTATAGGGTTTCACGTCGTCGGGGGTTTATTAAATTTTAAATTTAATTTTTTATTTCATTCTTTTTGTAGGGACTCCTTGTTATTTAATTTCTTTTATTTTCTTGCGTTTTAAGATTCAGGTAATTGGGTATTTAAACAGGTTTTTTTGTAATTCGCCATTTTGTGGTAGTGGCCATCTTGGATTTGAAATTAGTCATAGTGTATAGTATTCTACTAGTCGAACCGTATCATTTGATACCGATATAGAGGGAGTTGTGATAAAAAAAATGTAATTCGCCATTTTGTGGTGGCGGCCATCTTGGATTTGAAATTTATCATAGTGTATAGTATTCTACTAGTCAAGCCCTTTCATTTGATACCCATCATCACACTCCTAAAATCGGTTCATCCGTTCGGGAGCTACGATGCCACAGACAGACATACAGACATACACACACACTAGCTCTTATAGGTAGGTTCATTACATGTTAGCCACACACAAACAAAACAAAGCATATTATCGAATGACATTTGCACCCTTTTCGCTCGCCACCCCTGCCACCCTACCCATCATAGAATAGTACGTATCTGTGGCAAAGCTCCATCTATGTTCGCATATGAATACTACCTCGCAGCCCGCTTGCTGCGCACGTTGGATGTAGTTTTTTAGGTGAACGGCTCTGACATGGCCATGGCGCAAGCATAGATGGCGGTCAATCAAAAACTAGTAGCGACATCTATGCTCACAGTGCAGCAGTCAGCACCCTAAGTACCAAGTTCGTATTGCTGAAAAACGACGATATGGTATTTGCAAAGTGTAATTAATTGATGGCGAAAGTGTTGTTTAATTTGCAGGAAAAGTAATTCTTCAGAAAATGGTACCCAGACACGGATTCGTTCAATCGAATCAATAAAAAAGTCACTAAATAACAATAGTAATGACTATGGACACCTATTAGATCTAGTAACAGTAAACGAGACAGAAATATATTATCTCTATTGCGTGCAAACTTTTTGCGTGAGCCCAGTCGTAAGTCAACGATATAGGTAGGCTAGTTAAGTATGCAAAAAATTGCTTATCAATATCGCCATGTCGAGGAAACAACTACATAGAATGGGAATCTAGTTTTTTTTTTGATCGAAAGAAATTTGGTTATTATAGGAAGACGGTCATCAACTAATGTAGTAGGAGAAGACTACATTCAGCTTCTGGTGCCGGTGCGGACTAGGTACCGCTCCACCAGCCCATTAGAGGTGTGGCGTGTCATTTTAATCAGTAAGAGCAATTATTTAAGGGTCAAAAATAATGTGTTAGTTACAATAAACAATACAAAAAATTTCAGATAACTTCCGAGTGGTTTGGTTGGCTCCACTACAAGACAGATAAACTGCCGTCCGAAGATAGCGCAAAACAGGACCTCCAGTGCTCTGCTACGGCGCTAGCTTGGCTTCAACCATTCGTCGAAAATAGGACTGGGACTGATGAAGCCTATTATCCCTACAGTACCACCAGATCTAAAGTCAACATTTGGGACGGTAAAACCTTCTTAATTTAATGGTTCCTAATTATAAAAACTTACAAACATGTTTTATAAAAAATCATAACATAATGTCCAGCCAAGAGCACTAATATGTCAACACTTAGATACTTTCAATAGCGATTTTTGCGAGAAATAACGAAAACAACAATGAAATACGACACATTGCTAAAACCTATGGGTTCGAAAATATTATACTATGTTCGTAGCCACATAAAATTTAATTAAAAAATAAAGGAGTAGGTAAATCGCTTTTGAATAAAGCCAAGTGTATACATACTTATTCTCGTGACTGTACCTGTAGTACATTCATATTTCGTCAGTTATGTTTAAGTCCCATATAACAGGGAGCGAGCGTATTGACAGCGACCGGGCACAAATCTAGACTCTGAGCTGCTAATGAGAAATTCCAACTGGAGAAACCCAATAATACTTTGCCTGAACTGGGAATCGAGCCAAGGGCTTTACGCTCAGAAGGAGCGCTTGCAGCCGCTAGACCAACGAGGTAGTCACTTGTAAGGTTAGCTTATGCTGGGTTAGTTAGCATACTGTAGTTTCAAAATAACTAAGTACTGTGCTCTTATGCTCTGTACGAGCACCAAATAGGCTATATCTATACAGTACCTACCCAGTTAAAAATTCGACTGTGGGCTTCAAAGGGCGAAGGCCTTGCCCTTCTGTGGGATACAAATTAGTTGGACTTGCATAGAGGTTTAGAGCGGCTAAAATCTATCATATTGGGTATTTACAAAATCCATAATCTAACGATATCCATAACCTATCCTTCATTTTTTGTCTTTTCTCACACAATTAACCTGAAGCATGTTTTATATTTCTATATAATGTAATTTAACAAATTAATAATTTCCTACCTGCAATAATCTAAAGCAATTCTATGTTATTGTTAGATTTCGTGATATTCCTTCATTTCAACCATAGAGATCTCAAGGTCGTATGCGGCACCTCCTCACAGACGGTGACCGCCCTTGCATCAGTTCCATCCTACGCCGCATGCCCTGCGCTCTGTCACCTGTGCTCTTGTTGGTTTTATGACTGTTTCAGTGAGCGGAGTTCGCGCAGTAATATTTTGGGCCAAAGATTTTTGCTGTCGATACGCTAAGAAAAAGAAGATAGGTGTGATCTGTCATTGGGGATAGACGTCTTGGCAAATTGTACCGATATAATCACGAATTCACGATATCTATAAATGCTCCGGTATGTGGGTATCGATTACTGGCTGAATTAAAGCCTCAATTGCTGATACATAATCAGCCTAAAATGTTTCCACTGCTGGGACACAGGCCTCCTCTCGGTGAGAGGGAGTGGGCATAATACACCACGCCGGCCCAGTGCGGGTTGGAAGATGTCACATGTCTTTGAATTTTTGGTTCTAAGACATGTCTGATTTGGACAGTGCGATTTAATTACGGGTGGCATACCGTAAGTTGAAACAACAACAAAAGTAGCACATGTTAACAGTCTAAACCAAGTCATTTGTTGCTTTAATTTTATACCACGGCAAGAAACTTGCATTGTGTAAAGGGGGCTTAATTCTTCGTCTACGTGTCGGTGGCACAACTGTATTTTAAATGCGGTTTTTGTGGCGGTTATAATAGTAAGGAATTGATCGATCGTATTTACACTACTGCACAGTAATTACATACATAATTAATAATAATTTATTTCTTTTCACTTCAAGACACAAATATCTGTGTAGCTCTGGCTGTCGTAGGAGTTCCTGTACCAGAAGAGCCAACACATACCGGTATTATTATTCTGTGTTACGATAATCACGGAAAATAAGGAAAGGTAAGCTACTCGATTCCCATTGGTTATAAAGTACCTATGGGATGTAGATTCGGCATATAACGGGTGTAAAAATACACGAAGCCGAGAGTCACTTGTACTCCCCGTCATTGTAATCACTTTTTTGTACTGGACCATACCTGGGAACCTTCTGGTTATGGAGATATTGAAGGTCAAAGGTCTAACTTATACTGACGTTTTTTTTTACGAAAACCAGTTTTTAATGTTATAAGACAAATTTTAATACCCCCACGATTCCTGGACTGTTGCATGCACCCATAAGCACAGTGTTTTGCGTGTGGTATATTGCGCACTACCGCAAACAGAAAATGTTCACACCAAAAGAAAAAGTCGTTTCCCATCAATTATTTTTGCGCAATGTTACTTAGTTTTATGTACTGTATGCGTAGTTGACGGCTATGTGATGGGTCTTTTTACGCTCTGCTTATCTTCAGCAAAAATCTTAAGATATCGGCAGCTAAATCAGCTTAAGGTGTTAGAGCACAGAACTTCTTCTGGTCCAGGCACTTTGGAGACAGTGGCTACCATAGAAATAAGCAAGAATTAGTTTTATTCTTGCTATGGTACCCATTAAGCAGTGGATTATTATTTTATTCTTAGACAAAGGCCTTCCACAAGAGTCACCACAACGACAGGTCCTGCCTGTGTTCTTACCACAATCCAGCGGATTCACGCACCTTCGCTTGCTTTGTCACCTTGTGGGGTGATCTTCTTTCAGCTGAACAAAGGTGGTTATTTTATTCCCATGAAAATATAAAGTACTTATTTCTGGAATATGCCATTTCGGCCAGTTAACACATTCGAGTTCACCCACTTTTCATAGAGCTCATATCCATCGTGCCATACATATTGACAGTCATTTTTAATGTTCAAATTTCAATCAACGTAATTGAAATCCGAGGCTTTTATGTGATTAACGCTCCAGGCGCTGCACTAATCTGCATTCACAGATGTTGGAAAAATGGTACAGTCAGCTAGAAAAACATTAATTTTCATATTTTATTTTTATCTAATCTCAATATTTTTCATTCATCGTCATCTTATAAGGGCTGAAATCCTGCATGCCTGGTGTTCCCTAGGTAACAAACAGTGTGCCATCCAGTTATGGTTGTATGAACTTACTATTGTTATCATTATTAACTAATAAGTAACAATAGTACTTTCTCACTCTTACATGTGTGGACGTGTACACGTAAGAATAAGAGCCCAATATCTTCATTTATCATTAATGCCGTAATCAGGGCAATCCATCATTGAATTTTCTCGTTAGATTTCTATTCGTTTGTCTCGCTAAAACTCGAGACCGGCTGGGCCGATTTGGATGAAATTTTTTGTGTATGTATATTTCAACGGGTTCCTGGATGGTTTGAAACACAATTGAACCCGGTAGGTGGCGCTGCTGTCGGTATATGATGACTCAACCAGGCAAGACGAAGTCTGCCGGGTCCGCTAGTTGGATATAATTATACCGTTGTGTTAAATGTTCACTGCAGAGAAGTATGCCTTCTCAGCGTGATTTAGTATGTTCCCAAAAATAATAAAATAATTTTTTCTTCAGTGTATGTTATATAGATACCTATATATAAATATAATAGCTCGGAAAATACAAATCGCTTGCTTCCGACTATAACAAATCTGAAGGCCAATTCTCGTAATTTAAAACGATCAAAATCTAGTAGCAGTCTCATCTCGGCGACAAACAAATGTCAAAATCTTGTCAAAATGTAGGGAAATTAGACGTATTTTTGACAGATTGAGACTGAGATCAGACTGTGAACGTTCTTAAAATTACGAGTATTGCCCCTCTGTTATCTTCTGCTATTCAAACGAAACAGGAAAAAAACCCACTAGTTAGCCAGTGTCAACAAGACAATCTGTAATCGGAGTCCAGAGTGCTAAGTCGAATACCTCAATAGTCGCCGAATAGTAAGAAACGGGGCGCAGTCACACGATAAAACGATCGATGGATTTTTTGCCCCATAATTTAATTTTAGATTTTACTAAGGCCTTTGATAGTATTACATTCAGAAGTAGGTATTCACATCCCTAGATCACCAAGAACTTGTAAAACGATACATTGACCTTACAAAAAACATTTAGAACAATGGCTCCAAAAAATAATACTAAATAGGTACTGGTGGACCTGCATTCAAAATTTAGAAAGGTGTTAATAAAGGTGCTCCTCTCTCACAAATTGTTTACGAGGAGATATTTAAGTCCCTGGCAGCCTCGTGGAAAACCAAGGGCATTGACTTCGGCAAGAAGAGGCTGACAAACCTCTGATTTGCCGACGATGTAGTCCTTCTTGGTCCCATAGCTCTAGAACTCCAGACCAAGATCTGACTGAGCTGAGCATGGCTAGCTTCAGGGTGGAACTTGCGATGATTCGGTCTAAAACCCAGCTAATGACCAACAGCACTAAGCGTAGGGTCGAGGTAAATTTGCAGGAAATTTATATGCTTTATGTCGAGTATATCTGCTTGGGCCGTTTCATTAGAAAACAATCTGGAATGGGAAATCGATCGTTTTTGACATACAAGTTTTTGGCCCCTCGTCCGCTTTTTTACTAGGTAGAGGACTAGAGGAGTTCTTTGAGGTAACGGGAGGAATCAAACACTATATGATTCCTTTAAGATTATATTGGGAAAACGTCTTTACATCTTTCTGTCTAAATTATCACTCACTATTCTAAACATAAATCCTAATATAAAATATTTGACACTAGCTTGAACGTTCGAATATAACCCGCGCTAAAGTATAGCCGGCCTGCATCATAAGAGGTCGTCTGCGGCAGACAAGCCTCTACACTACGTACTAGACGGCTGATCGACTTCTTTTGTGCTTTAATTTTATTCCAAAAGCTCGATCATTTAATAAGCTGCTATGCCATTTCCAGTACTGCAATTCAAAACCTCTTCTTACAACAGTCCCGCTTTCCCGCTTTTCTGTTCTTGTTGTCTATTGCCTTCAGCTTCCTCGCTCCAATTATTAGTAAAATCCAGCTAAAAGACCGCTGAGAAGAAAGAATAATTCAAAGGTAGAGGCTGAATAATGGTGTAAAACTCTCTAAAAGTGAATTCCCTAGGATTCTGACGGAAATCTGGGATGAACTGAACCCATTCATTAATTCTGCAATTTATGGTTTTAAAAAAACCGAAGATAAAATAAAAATAAACCATTGGCAGTTCTATTTGAATTTAAATAAAAGTTTGTCCATTGTTGTTGTTGATCGGATTTATCGACAATGTTGGTTAGCATACGCTCCTACACTACTGTCTAATGTATTCAAAGACCAAGTGTGTGTGTCACTATGACCCTAATGTATTCAAAGACCAAGTGTGTGTGTCACTATGTCTACTGGATTTTGGTTACCACTTTCAACTGTTTCAGTCAAACTCTAGTATACTTAACTATTATGAAAATTCTTTAGCTAAAACTAAAACACAAACATATGTACGTTTGTGTTTTTATAGTCGAAATAGGCCCGCCTTAGATAAAACAACGCTTCAACTGAATTTACTGTGCTTTTGTTACGAGGGCAGCACAGTGTTCGCCGCTGTCTGTATCGGGTCTACCAGTCATTTCATAAAAAATAATTCGGAACCGAGAGTTCCTGGAAGTGCTTATCAGGAATGAATACAGGTGTAATTTAACTGTTTCATTCGGTATTCAAAGAGCAAGCTAACACGCTTTTAAAAATACAAATTAACTAAGTAGTTACTTTATAACACGGTCGCCCTTGGTTACTAGTAAACGTATCGAGCTCTGGACTCGATTTTTCTAAAGAAGGTTTGTTAGTGCACTTAAACAAATTGATGCGTGTTTCTTAGTTTATTCAAACTAGAAAAAATATAAGGTATTTCAAAGAACCTCTTTTCACTGCTTCCCATTGATTTAGTTTTTGGCCTGCAGTAATATTTTTAGATTCGTAACATACGGAGCTATAATTTATATTATAGCTTTAAGTGTGTAATGTTTAGTGAACCTATATCTTTTGTTGGACATCCCAAAATAAATAAAAAAGTGTGACGGGCGTAATCAATCATATATTTAGTTTATATCTGGTTCGATGCTAACAAGGATCAAATACACAAACATATTAAAATGTACAAAAGGGTTGCTCACAATGTACCTAAGTGTCTCAATATACTGGTCGGTCGTACGGCCGCTACGTTGCGTCACGATGCATTCACTCGAGATACCTGGGGTGAAATTCGAGTAGCGGCTGTAGCAACCGTTTGATATTTGTAACACTACGGGAAATCGTTCTTGGAATAGGATTGTATTGTTTCCGAAGAAGATTATTACGTATGAATGAACTACTTATGAAGATGTATATATATTATCGATGTTTATAACAAAATATAATTTAATCTGTATTATCTGTGTGATGAAGGTATTTACAATAAAATGGAGCTGATGGAAGGAGTTTTTCTCTAAGGTGGATCTTACAATACAACACGCCACGCGACGAAACACGGGAAATGGAGCCAAATGCCCCGCAAATTTTAATTTGTATGTAGAAAATCAAGCGCGGGCCTTCGTTTCCCGCACCCCTTTGCGTGGCGCGTTGTAGTGTGAGATCCGCCTAATCTCATTAGCTTTAATTCGAGTTTAAAAAAAAATTATATACCGAATCGATTTGCAAATTAAATATTACCGAACAGTAATTTGCAACCCAAACAATTTCTTTTTATCCTGTCCCTTATTTACTTAGCATTTTTTTGTTGGGAATCTTTCGAAAGCTTCGAATTTGAAAGCTTTATCTAGATAGGAAATAAAGTCCTTTTACTTAATTAGTCTAATAGTCTATACTTAATTTAATCTCTTCACCACTCTTGGTTGACTGGTAGAGAATCCCTAAGGCATTAAGTCCGCCTTTGGAGTGGAATTTCTTGCCCATTCTTCTCCATACGAAAACTACATTTTGAAAGGGGGGACTAGAATCAATTTTATTTTAATTTAATTTTTGATATTTAAAAACGCCTTTCATGTGCCTATTTGAAATAAATGATTGACTTTGACTTTTGTACCTTGTTGTGCGAAAAGTTGAAATAAATAAATAAATTGTTTCCATGTCGCCCCTGACCTATCTTTAGTAGAAATAGGTAGTCGGAGGCTTACATGGTGGAGAATATAAAAGATAATTGTTGTGTTTTGTATTAGGTACCTATAGGATTGTTGTGGCTCTTAATACTTTCCGAAGGTCGAGCGAAAGTGGAGTAGGTAAAAGAAAAAAGAAACGTTTACCTACGAACATAACCATCATTATACTTAAACTGGGTTCTGACATACCTAAGTACAAACTCTTGTGTTTGGGCCTCAAGTTATTAATAGCTACCTATGTACTTAAATGTTTGTTTAATGTTTTAGATTTACCCAGACTATATACAGTCAAGGTATAATAATACTTATGTTTACCACTTTAAGGTAAATTTTTATTTACACCTTTTTTTTTTTGACGAATACGTCATTGCCAACATTTTGAATGAAAATTACAGTTTGAAAAGGGGACAAGCACCTGCTAAGTAGGTGTGTGGCAAACGGATTTGTGAGAAAATTTGTGCTTAATATTTTTGAAACACTGTCACAATAACACTACATTTTCCTTTCATTACTGTGATCATTCCTGCGGTTTTAGAAAAATTATACGTTAGACAGACACCTCTCCTTGACCGTACAATAGGACATGAACAAATTCAAATAAACTATTTCTTTTAGCTTCCTAGCGTTTACCCAACTGTACCTATTTAAATGTCATGTTTAGTCTTACTAGATTCTAATTCACATCTTACTATACTCCGTTCGGAATAAGATTAGACATTTCAATAAACCTTTTTCACAGTCTGATTTTGACTTCTATTGCGTTGGTGGCATGACAAATGGCAGCTGCAGTAAATAGTTGTTATTGTAACCACTTTTTTGCTTTTAATGCCATCATTATGCCCACATAATAGAAGTTAAAAATGGTTGACCGGACTGTAAAAAAGGTTTATTTAAGTGTCTAATCTTATTCCGAATGGAGTATAGATACTTTTAAGTGGAAAAAGAATCCTAAGTTGTTGTAAGTAGTTGATTTAGTCCAACCCAACCGTCCAACTGGAATCAGTTCCTTACACATTATGGTCGAGTTTGTTATTATTAAAAGAAGCCTGTACACGGCAGAATATTATTTCTATAATAACTGAATAAGTTTGTATTTGATATAATGACTAGATAACATCCTTTTTTCCAATCACTACCACGCTAAAGGTTTTCTTCGACGCCCTATTTCATGAAGTGAGCGTCTTGTTAGCATGAATTATAAGTTAACATAGCTTAAGAAAGAGTGTTAACTTCTGTCTAAAATTACAGATGGCGCTGCAATGACTTGTAACAGGGGCAATCTACTATTGTGGGCGTCAAATTATGTTAATTAAATTTAACATAAACACAAAATCTTAACAAACAAAGAAATATTTAATAATATAATTATTTCTTTTTTCAGGTCGTACGATATGCAGTCGAGAAGAGTAAATTAAACCGTCGATTTTTGCTTTTTGGTTTTTGTAGCTGAAAATAAACCGTCGATTTTTGAGATAATTATGGATATGTTGCACTTTATTATAAACATAGTTTAACTTTAATTCTTAATTATGCTAGCGAAAATTGATTTAATATGTAAAATGTAAAAGGAGCTTACCTTAAATAAGTAGGTAGGTACTTACTAAGAATTGTTTTTCAATAAAAATTCATTGTGCGCCATTTTGAACTTGGGTTTTAATTTACATAAACTCATAATTTCTTTCCATGAAGGTAGGCAGAAACTACAGACCGCCACCTGCTCCGATTTTAGATTTACGTACAGTTTCACTGAGAAGTAAAAGCCAACTATCAACACTGAAAATCAAGTGTTTCTTAGGATAAGGTTTCCAAGTCAAATGTTTTACATAATTCCCGCTGAGTTCTACCTATGATAGCTTAATAATTTTTATCGTATTTTTAACAAATTATTATTTTTAAGACTGCTGATTGCTATCAACTTTTGGGCAATTAAAAGTCACGGACTGATTTCGAACATAACATTTTAATGTACAACATTAATATAATTATTGTAGCTTCTGCAGAGAGTCTTATTCACGTCATAGCACTAACGATAAAAATATCTAATGAATTTAAAAAATAAAGCATAAAATCATCGCCCATAAAACTATCCAAACAATATGATAATTTTATTATATTAATGTAGCTATAAACTTTTTCGGTACAAATGACCGAATGAAAAAAATTGCAAGCATTTATTGCGCCGAAATGCTTTAAACAGCAGAAAAAAAATCGTAAACAGATTTGGAAAAAAAGTTAATCTTGGTGGGGAGGGGCGTTACTTTGGGCGGTGATCGGCCCACCTTCACTGGTGGGGCAAAGTGCTTGAGTTAGTTGCGCATCGGCAGCGACAAAGATCGCACGCATGTATCGCGAGTGAGTGCTGCAGTGTTGTGGGGCAGAGGCCCATACATTCGAAAATAGCAAACGAAAAAATTGAACCCCAGATGGGAGTATACGAGGAGAGGGGAACGATGCACTGGGTACGCCGCTCACTTTATAGTTACTTTTTTTTTCATAAGTTTTGTTTATTTCTTAAAAGTTTTCAGTTTTGTTTTAACTTTAACCATTCTTCAATTTTAGGTTCCTTATGTTATATGAATGAGTTTACAAATGTTATTGACGCTGTACAAGTTCTTGCCATTCCTTATTAAAATGCCTCTTCCAATGATGCTACACTGAATGTTTTGTAAACGGGGATGTTTAATTACAAAAAATCACATTTAACGAAAGCCTGAAACTATTGACTGAAGCTTGTTACACCTGTTAGGAATATACTATTTACTACTAATTAGTATATGAATTAGATTTCATGAAGCATATTTCTTATATTTATAATAATTACTAGATGTTCCTTTAAATAAAAATATTATGTTACATACTAAAGAAAAATAATTATCTCCAACGTTTTCTTTAATGAATAACCAATACCCTCTTAATACCCTCTATACGGCGAATATTACACAAAACGGATACTTAATAAAGCCGCATATTTCCTATGAATGCTTTGGTAACTGTATACACAACAGGTATATAAATAAGTAAGTATACATATTTAGATATAATATTTTCTTTAGAAGTTTATATAAGAACGGATCTTAAAATGTAGACTGACCAAAACCTATACATTACCTACATATTTTAATGTATACATAAACGTGTATATTGTATACGTACATTCAAACTCAATAAGTAATTGAGAAATAGTTTATATTTTTGTCTTGTAGAAAGATTACTTCAAAAGACACGAGTAGGCCAACTCGTGTCTTTTGAAGTACCTAATCTTCCTATGTTCCAAGTATTCACTATGTATTATAAATAAACTATGTACCTATAGTATATTATATGTTGGTAGTAATATTATATATTCTTCCACATTTCCACAAACCATGGCGGGATTATGATCCCTTGGTCTTTAAGCGGAGTTACAAGTGCATATGCGCAAGCGCAAGTCTTCCTTCTTCCTTGTTGCAGATATTCTGCACATAACGTATGATCAATTTATAAAGATAACTTACATGTACAACTTCGAGTTGGTAGGTATAGGATTCTGTACAGTTTAGAACCTTTTCCCAACACAATTCAGTTTCTAAAGTTTACTAATAAACACACTATAAACCGACAATTTAATGACAGCCGTCATTTTGTGCCCGTTATATGACGCTACCGTTTTTATAGGCAGATTAGTCACTATGTTATTCTGTAATATATAACAGAGTAAGTACATAAAGCATTTGTATCAAGATTATCAGAAATGTGCGCAAACGCAGGCTTACATGTATGTTGCGCAAAAGCATATCATAAACCTGGTTATGGCCGGCCATAGTTGGACCATCTTTACATACAAAGATTCCGTGCCTCGGAAAGCACGTTAAGCCGTTGGTCCCGGCTGTCATTCGTGGAACTTTGACAGTCATTACGGGTCGTCGGAAGTCCGAAAGTCTGACAACCAGTCTTACCAAGGAGTATCGTAGTAACTAAACTACCTTTAAAGGGGAAGCGCCTCAAATTTTAAAACCCTATTGATTGATATTTCATGAAATAGTCATTCAATAGGTTTATACTTCTTGTTTGCGGTAGCGTCGGGGGTCGGGTTGCCTCGTTCTCTCAAATTTGGTGAAGCGTGTAGAGGCTGATCTGTGCGTTATGCTCGTAAACGGGTGTTGCTGGTGGTGACTGGTCATCCTGCTGACCATGGTTTTGTTATTAGTAATTAACTATTTATTAATTTTACTACGGTGGTCCTAGATTATCATTTGTGACTCCAAGTTACATCTAAGTATATGGACATAATCCAGCCTTGCACATGTAAGCGGGCACGCGATTTATACTTTTTTTTTAGTTATGTTTACGTTTAATAAAGAAAAAAAAATCATATTTGTGTATAATAATTATATATTTAATTATATATTTGTGTGAAGTAATTTACTTTCCATAGTATTGTATAGAATCAAGTTCTTCTAACTGAACAGACAGATGTGATGCTGGGTACTCTAATGCACCGGTTCTTTTTCCCAGTTGAAGCACTAAGAAGCGGTGAAGGGCGGGCGTTTCGGGGGACTGTCTTATTTAATTTTGACGTCCAAAAAGTGCTGATTTTCAGCCTAGTTTGAATAAATTACTTTTGATTTATTAAATATTAATAAACAGGTTTAACATAGCACATAAAACATATGGATAATAAGAATCAATCTTGGAACCCACTTAATTATACACATATAGAAACATAAATAATAAACAGTGGGAGCTACTAAAATACTAGGTAACTGGGTATTCAATAAGTAAGTTCTTATAAAAGTTACAGTTTCATGTCAAGTTGTAAGTCTACAACAAATCTTTTTACATGATTTTTTTCATTATCTTTTATTATTAGGTATATTTTACATGGATTGAGAACATAAAGCAATCCATTATTTTCACAAAATTCTACTATCTTACTAGGTACGTACTTACCTAAATACTTCAATCATTTTATAAAAATGATTAAAAAAGGAAGAAAAATTGTTAACTCTGCACAAATAAGACGCACATACACATCAATATATTTAAATAAGTATTATAATAATATTCCTAGCATGTTAACAATGTTTTGTGATATTGACATTACAATTTAGGTCAATTTAAGGAAAACAAATTGTTAAAAAGGTGCCTGAGTACCTACCTACACTCAGTAATATTAACCCGGAAAACTATTAGGGTATTCCCGGAAAAAGTTTTTTTTGAAAGTGTATACTCGCTTTATTGCGATTACGTTACTAAGTACCATATGGAAAGGTGACTCGGTAGATGATACAAAGGTAATTAACCAAAAGTGTTGGTTACTAAGCGACCTAAAGTAGGTACCTACATAATATTTAAATACTTATATTACTTAATAACCGCAGCGGCAAGCATATACAATATACATTTTTAAAGTCGCTGCATTTAAATAACAATACAAATAAATAAACAAATAATTTATTACTTTAAAACTTAAAAAAAAAACGTAAACTTTAAATGTAGAGGCGGAAATTCTTAGTATCGCGAAAACAACACAAAATTTACTACTTATATGTAAGTAGCGTTAAGGTGTAAGTAATCTGTTACAGAAGAACCTTCTTTAATTCAACATGAATGAAGTAACCAATATGTTGTAACAACATCATTTAATAAATGAGTGTCCTTGGAGTTTCTTTCTCGTTCTTCCCCATCGGCTCCATCTTCATCAGCTTCATCATTTTGACTGACCGATTCCTTTGACAATTTAAAAGTGCCTGTTAATGGTTTAGGTAGGTAATTAAAATAAATGTTTTGAGATTGCGTTTAAATAATGTTCAAAAATACAAAAAATGTGTTAAAAAGTGATGGACTATTAAATATTGAAAGTTAAAACTAAAAATTGAGCGTCCAGCCAAACGGCCTGCGCCGGCGCAGGCTGGCTTGCGCAGTTGCGCCGGCTTATAGAGAAGTCCTATAGAATTATAGACACTGTAGATTGTATGTTGTAGCTGTAGTAAATTTAAGATTTAAGAATATATTTTAAAATTTTAAGCATTTTTTTTAACTTTTTTAAATTCCGTTATACTGCTAGGCAACGGTCTTCCCCACATTTCTGTATTGCCTTTCAGCCAATCTGATAAGAATAAATCCAAGTCTGAACTAAATAGTTCAAAAAAATCTGAAAGATTTCTTACTATAATATATGAAAGCAGTGCCAAACTGATTGCGATCTTCGCACCTTATATCTAATCTACATGCCATTACTATATGATCTAGATTTCTGATCAAAGCCAAACAAGCTATTTGTAGGTCTTTGGTGCCAAGCTTATAGAGCTGAAGCGTCAAAGCCAGTCAAAGGGGGGTTATCTAGTTGATTGCTTCACGGCATAATACGTTACATCAATTGAATATTCCTAGTCTACTAGAACATCTGTGTATGTAGATATATGTATGTTAGATAACGTAATAGATTTAGGTCTGATACTCTTAGATGAGGGGCTAAATATATTTGTAGATGTATCTAGTGTTACTTTAAAACCACTGATAGGTATAACTGTTTAAACTGGCGTAACTGCTTATTAGTTTTTTAAACTTATATCGTTAATTAAGTATTTATACTTTCGTTAAGTAAATATTTTCAAAGTTCAAATGAATTAATTCATATTTGAAATGGAACTCTTTGGCAAAACGCTAACTATTTCTAATGATACACAGATAATGCTAATGCCACTATAGTGACATGGTCACTGTACAGGGAAACGACCGTAGAATGATTGCTTTTTCATTGGACAAGATGAAAGAAGTGAAGAAGAGAAGAAGCGTATAAGGAATCATATTATGGTAAAATATAATGTCAAATATGTCAAGAAAAATGATGATGTCAAGAAAATGTACAAGTTCGAAGATATGAACGAGACCGTAGAACTGGATAAGACTGCACAACTCAGAACGCAGAACTGGATAAAACCGTGGAAGTGAACCAGACCGCAAGTGTCAAGATTAAAAAAGAGGACGCGACAAAAAAAAAAAAAATGAGTTTAGTTTCAGTTTGCAACATGAAGAAAGTCTTAATTCTTGAGAACACCGCAGTGTTGAATCTGTGGAGCCAAAGTCGAGGCAAATCGTAATTATATTCCCAGAGAAAGTATAGAACAAACAAGTATCCAAGTTGCCATCAATACCCTGTTCGCTAACTTAATTTTTTATAAAAACTTGACTTTTAGAGAGAACTTACCACATCTCCTTGTCTTTTTAATGTTCATAAAGAGACGAATCATACCCAAAATTATATCAGAAACACTACTGTCTCTACGGGAAGACTGAAAAACTCGAAAGAGATGGATCAGAGGGCAATAGACTATAACGTTGTTTCAGTATATGAGAATATAGCTTCTGCCTGCGACTGCGTCCGCGTGAAATTTATGTTCTCCATACCCATCCCGTCGCAATCGTCTGCCCGCTGATACTTCGTTTTCGATTAGCGTTCTTTCTAACTTTTTTTCTTTTTACTTGGATCCCAAGGGTCCTAGCGTGATTTTAAATACTCGTACCCTATAGCCTTCCTCAAGAATTGGGCTACAAAATGCAAAAAAAAATAATTCACATGCGAACTGCAGTTCCAGAGATTAGCGCGTTCAAACAAATTCTTCAGCTTTATTATTAGTGTATAGAAGAGTGGCGACTTGGCGGTATTATAAATGAAGGCCCAGCGATTCCTGGGCAGTCAGCCCCAATGCCAATCTGGCTTATAAATTTACCACGGCACAAGCTTTTCCCATATTATCGTTCGTGCTGATATGAGACACGAAGAATTATGAAGACGTTTACGAGTAAAGGGTTAAGCATCCAAGACTGCAATCCCACAATAATATAATATTTAATTACTGGCTACCCACTGCTTATAAAACGCAATTATATTAGTTTAAAACCGTAACCCGCTTAATGTTTAAATTACAAAGATTACCCATTATTACGGTTACGGGTTTAGTTCAGTTACTTTTGTGTATTAAGTTGTTGCAATCGATTCGAACAAGTATTATTATAATTATAATACTTTAATTACTAGCCCAGACGTTGTTAAAGTGTATTATAAAATTCCACCATCTCGCCAAATGTATTTGTGTTTGGAGATAGTTGGTTGTGGTGCACGGGGTTTTTTCTTCCATTGTAAAATATATTGCTGATTCAGTGATATTCCGGAGGCAAAATTATTATATTTTTCGTATTTTGCTCCTTATGTGCCTTGCTTTTTATTATGATTGACATGGCCTTGTAAAACTAAGACTGTACTGATAGGTACTTACAGATGTGGCGAAAAAGGCCTAAGTGCTTTTGGACATTTATTCAGTTACAGAATAATAAAATATGTATGTATCATATAAGACTAGGTACGTATTATTATCGTTTGCATTCTAGCGCTGACACCTAAACAAATTCTTTGCCTTGATTGTATTTGTATAATGTCGCTGAATGATCATCATTTAGACCTAAGTTTAAGCTGTTATGGCATGAAAAATAAAGACAGAAATTATATTGAAGTTTATTATTGATGTTATCTACTGTAAACAAGTGAATGGTTTAATTTTTTCGGTTGGAAGACGGTTTAGCACTGACCATCCATTATACTGTTGACATAAACCTTTTGTTCTTCTAAGATGGACCGATTTTGTTGAAGAGATTTTCATGGTATATCATTGTGAAAACTACGAATGTAGGTTCAGCTAAGCATTGAACCAAAATAAAGTAACTCTTCCTTTCCGAAACAATGTAATTATTATGTTAAATACTCACAAATCCGATTACATTTTATAATGAAATATTCATTCAATCATTTATTAACGATTAATTGTCTCGCCGCTCCCATTTAAATGGTTTGAAAGCTTATTATTATTTCTCTTCCATTATGAAACTGAAGAATTTAAGCTGTGTGGGCCCGAAAAACGGCAAAATGGAATTAATTTTGATAAAATGACTGTGGCAATGATTCGTTACAGTAGTGTTTCATTATTCGTTTTTGAAGGGGAAATGCCTCAGTGACGTTGCTTGTATTTTGGCTATTGTTTGTATAAACAAAATTGCCTAAAATTAGATAGGACATCATTAAACACTATGTAGATATATCATAATTAGAATTTGTATGCTGGCATGATTAGCGGCCTATAACCTATGAGTAGTAGTGGTGCATCAGTTCTATCTATTAGTAGCCGTAGCAAAGCCTAAATTATTACCAAACTGCGATAATTAGCAACCATTACCGAGTTTAGCTGAACATTTTGCGATAAATTACTAATATCGATTTCTAACATAATAGTGCTTACTGCAGTATGTACAAGAGGGCTTTTCCTACAATAATGTTTCATGAATGAGAGGCAGACGTGTCTGAGTGTATTACATAATGTAGATGAGTCTGAAACACTTCACCCACGAGTGTTAGTGTGTGTGTGTGTGTGTGTAGGCTGTACACCTTACCCTTTTGGGATTACTGGCGTAATGTTGCGTTATTTGTAAAAGTATATTATTTAATTTTGATCTAAGAAGCCTTTTAGTGAGAGTTTCTTTTATCTTAAAGTGTTTTCGTTTTGGTTTGTGGGGTATCGTTTTCCGTCGGAACTTTTCGATCAGATCCAGGCCATATAGGCGCTGTGGCTAAATAAATTTAATTTTATAAACAAACTAATAACAAAGTTTGTAAGGTTCAGTTCAGTCTGAATTTTGAAAAATCAGCCCTCAGTAATATTGTTGTTATCCACAATATGAACAAAATAATGATAAAAACATTGGCAGGATGCACCTTCCATTATTACTATTTCGACTTAGTTAAATCGAATGAGGAAAAAGATTAGTGAGTTTAATTTTACCAAATATGAGCCAAACATGCAAACAAAAATTATCCTCCGACGTGGATTGAAAATTAAATAAATAACAGAATTTATCATGTGCAGACGGTGATCACGGAGGTGGTTTAAGCGAGGAAAGTCGGCCAATTTTTAAAAAATACCTAATCGCCTGTTTGTTACGACTATTACCCATGTCCAAAGGAAGTTGTGGCCCTAAATATAAAATAGTGAATACTTAGACATTAAAACCCATAGGTTTATATGGGTAGCAGAAACAATAGGTGAAAATAAAAATAATCAATGCATCGTAATATCGTCTAAAAGTGTACTTTTATATATTAGATTGAACAATGTTATTAGACTCGTGGCTTATCTTTACCTATGCAAGTAAAGCAAAAACGAAATCTGATAGTAAATTGTAAATTATCATAATTATATTCAGCAAATAAACTAGGCAAATAATATCATGGTTCGACGATCGTTTCAACATTTTTTGTTAACACAGCAGTAATTCTGACCTAATATTTATTGAACTAATCTTCTTGCTAAATAAACTGTTGGAATAAATTAGTTTTAAACTATTAATAATAAATTATTTTTAACCGACTTAAATAAAGAGGAGGTCGACTGAGTTTTTAAAATTTTTGTTTATTTGAAACTGGTTTTGCAGCAAACCGGTTTCAGCTGGATTGCACTGGATTTGGTAAAGATTGTTTATGTGACAGACTTATTACGAGCTTTTTTTGTCGTAGGTATCTTGTTCGATAGCACCCATATTTACTTTTACTCTTATGTTAAATTTTACTTCTCTTTCTACATCCTAACAGTATTGTAATGGGAAAGGTTGCAGAATTACCATAATCCCCTCGAGAGAAAAAAAAGGAACCCTTATAGGATCACTTTGTTGTCCGTCTGTAAAGACCATTTTTCTCAGGAACCGGTTAAAGTATCAAGTTGAAAATTATATCAAATATAGTGAAGTCGGTAGTCTCTTGGATGGGCAAAAAATTCAATTCAACGCAATTAACCGTTTGGATTCCAACCAGCCCTATGTTAGAAGAGGCATCGTAGATATTTCTACTAAAAAGGCCTAAACGGATTCAAAAGCAAATCCATCAGAAACCACACAATCAACATCATAATAATAAAGTAAGATCTATGCAGTACATAATCAATATTTATATTACATAACGCCGCCAGACAATACCGGCCTAGCTCTAAATCTTTGTGATAACTGTGATAAGACAAGCAATGACCTCACCTCACTGACCCCACTGACCCACAGATAACACTCGTCTAGACTTGCAAAAATCATTCATGAGTAGATTTTTTGCGTCAGTTCGTAGAAAAACATCGAGGAACTGTGACTTTTCGTACCTCTTGTTGTTCTTTATTGTTGTGTTTTAAGTTGCAGACAGTTGCGATGCGACCGTGCGACGCTATTCTGGTTGATAAATTTCCATGAAGTGTCATAGAATTTGTTCTACTAGAGTCGCGTCGCGCCCGTCTGCGCAGACCTAAAGACTCCCTTTAGCTCTGCGGGTTAGGTCAAAAGGATGGTCAGCTACAACCATTTTACTAATCTAATATTATAAAGAGAAAAGATTTGAATGTTTGTTTGTTACGCTTTCACGCTAAAACGGCTGAACGGATTTGGATGAAATTTGGCACATGAGTAGACCATGGCCTGGATTAAGACATGGGATACTTTTATCCCGATATCGAGATTTATGCGGGTGAAACCGCGGGGTGCAGTTAATCTGTTAATAAAGTGATAATAAAAACTCCAAATGCTTGGTGCATTTGGCTTCTGCTACGACGGGAAAAGCAGGCTCTTGTGGAGCTGATGTTTGCTGTGCAAAATAATTTGCACTATTTCATAATCAAGTTGGTCAAGTCTCTCATAAAAGTAGATGCATGTAATGGTTAGTAAAATTAGAAGTTTTGACGGCAGAGCTGGCTTCTTCGCACTAGTGAAGCTATACATTCAACAGAATAGGTATGTATAATTTTACGCAATTAGAGCTACTCAAAAAGTCTGCAAAACCATATCAATAATAGTACTTCATAATATGTCTCCGGCAGTTATTCGTCAAGATAACATCGTCCATAATTGCACAGACGAAACCTTCAATTTCCCCAAAAAAGTCCCCAAAACGTAGCCAGGATACGGACGCTAAGAAATCTACACCGGGCTCGTGAAGAGCCTGTGAAGCTCCTTGTTTTGCCATACCTCCTTGCAGTCATCGGGTTTGCGCCAGTTCTCTTTAGCCATGGGGAGCGGCGTGAGCCCCTTGTCCACAGCGACCACATCACGGTGCATATTCACTTAGGCTTTAAAAAATATTTCAATTCAAAACAACTTTTCAGCCGATAACAATTAGTTCACAAATATCAGCGAGTAACTGAAAATCAAGATTGTCATATATTAGACATAATTGGGAATGAAAAAAATATGTTCGGATCGGCTGAGTGGATTTTGGTAACAACTTTACTGTTAGACATAATATATATAGGGGGCGCCTTTCATCTCTTCTTCCAACTTCACGGTAGATACCGCAAAACTGTAGCAACAGAATATGTAACCGAACGCCTAAATTTATACGAAGCAAGTTTGTTGCCTGTATGAAAAATAAAATTGAAGCAACAAATGGCTTGCTCGTCTAAAAACTGATGAGACGGTGCAACCTTTATTGTTGCTTCATCTTACTTATGGTAGATATGCCACAGGTAATTAAATCGCACCTTGTAAATTAGGCATGAGTCTCGATCCCTAAGTCACCAGAAATTGAAGAGTTTTGAACCGTATGGTCTGTTTCAAAAGTAACTGATGAAAGTGTAAACAAACCCTGTTCAGGTTGAGTTCTTATGCAATCACTAACTAATTATTGTTGGAATAACATTATTAAACTGTAATTGCTTTATGGAGTAGTGTGAAGTGAGCCCCTTCGCCTGCACTTGGCTTCCTCAAATAAGTTCTAGCCGTCCGGTTCAACTCTGCCGACTGAATCTCTGACATTAGCAACGGATTATGAACACTGCTTTGAAACTAACAACCTGGGTACAAAATAAAAGAATATTTTTTGAGGAAACTATCTGGTTGCAGCTGCTGCAGTGTTGTTTTGGGTGTGTATTCTCAAATTTTCTTACTGTAATTATGCTTTCTTCGTCAGTTTGTCTTCGTCTTTAATACACGTTGGCATTGATCTGCCACGATTTCGTTGATTTACCCGTTCGTGTATTAAAAAGCAGGTTAACGAAACTATGTACATGAAAGGTTTTTAATCGCCATTACAAACTATGCTACTAAAGTAAACTTCAGTGAGTTTGTTCCTAAAATAAATGTTAGTGAAACATATTATGACATTTATAACCCGGTTAATTACGTTTCTTCGTTCGAGCTTACAGGCGAGGGTGTTTCGGGCGGAAAAGTGGAGGCCAGGATCAGATTTCTAGGGTAACAACCTTTAGTTCAAGGGCTCCAGCATAATTTAAACAATACACACTATGTTATAAAACTTTTGATACAGCTGTTCTTGGTCGACTTAGATGTGTATACAAAATCACAAATTTATTAAATGCTATTTAGTGCTCAATCTCATATCTTGAACATTAATTCAATTAAAAACAGCACATAAAAGTGTGTCTAGATAAAATTTCAGAATATTATGCTCCAACATAACTGCATGTTTAATATATGGACACAATTATAGCAACTGTTATGTGTATAATTCGCCATTTACATGAATTAGTCGTATGGAAACTGTTTTGATAGCTTTTTGTTTATTTTTACCGTCTAGGCTGAGGATCCACTGCTATAAGACCGAGATTGAGAAACATTACTTAGCAGTCTTAGCACGTACTTTAGCTCAGTGTTATTCCTGTCACTTTCGCACAACTGTGAAACTACAAGTGCAAGATAGAGTCGGGAACGTTTATCAATTTCGGCCTAACACTTCACGATGGCAATGCACTTTCGAGCGGGTTCCGCATGCGGTATTTAAAATCCCGTCAGCTTCGGAATTTATACAGGCAAGAGCTTCATGTTGAGATTTGAATTTTTATATTCCAATCAGCAATCAAAAACCCTATTCTAGAAAAGACAATGGCGGACTTATGCGTGTGAATTGAATGCTCGCTATTGCTTGCACCTAAAAAGCATCCCTCTGTGTGCTTTAAATTTCAACTTATACAAAGATCTCCTTAAAGTGATTCTCATACGACAATTGAGGTTAATTTTATAACCTGAATCATCGTCAATGACTTTTCAATTATAACTTAATAATAGCTGGATAGGTTCCGTCAAAACTGGAAGGAGGACACACGGGCTCGCGAAAGCTGGAAGGAGTGGAAGGAGGCCTTTGCCCAGGAGTGGGACAGCGTAGGCTAACATAAAAAAAAACTTAATAATGTTATTCAAACAATAATTTTTGGTGTTTTATTTCTTTGTGTTTCAACAATTCGCATTAGTGAGTCATTGCATAAAAATTCAACCTGAACAGGGTTTGTTTACACTTTCGTCAGTTACTTTTGGAACATAACATACAGTTCCAAACTACAGTTTCTCGTGTCTTAGGGATCAGAATAGCTTATTATAAATGATTGTTATTATCAGTTGCTATGATGAAATATGTATTCAGATATCTGTTAGTCTGTTTAATATTTATATTTGAACCTACATTTATCACGGACCTTGAATTTCTATCTCTAAGCTTGTAGGCGATGTAGATACTTACTTATATATATTATATGGACCTACATACTTATAGTTATAGGTAATGTTTCGGTGAATGTCTTGTTTATTTATATGAGTGGAATCCGCTGGATGCGAGAACCACAGGACCGGTCAATGTAACGGAGTTTGGGGAGGCCTATGGAATGATGATCATGATGTGAGTGTAGAATATTGATGTTTTGTTATATTTACTTCGTAAACAAACTAAACGATCTATCGCACATGCTCTAAAAATAGCTCAAGAATCATAAAAGGTAAAAGGAATAGGTAGTCAAAATCATTGAATGGAGATTGGTAGCTCAGGAATTTGAAAACTTCTTTGCTAATATTCCCCTTAAAACTACTGAAGCTTTAAATTCTTCCCCCACGCTTTCTGCTGCCTTACTTAAAAGGAATGTAAAGGCATGCCCTTCGGAGCTTAGGTTTCAGCATACAAACCCCCAGGCTGTTATAAGAGCTTTTAAAGATCTTAAAATTAAATCAACAGAAGATCTCTGGGGTATGTCTGTAAAAGTATGTAGATCTCTCATCGAAACCATTGCGCCCTATTTAGCTTTCATATTTAACACCAGTGTTGACCAAGGAGTCTTTCCGGATCTTATGAAACATAGTAAAGTAGTACCATTGTTCAAATCCGGTGATAGTAAAGATCCCAACAATTATAGACCTGTGTCAATTCTGCCAGTTCTCAGTAAGGTGTTTGAAAAGTTGATGCTCAATCAAATGTTACGTCACTTTAATAAAAATTACATCTTTCATGAACACCAGTACGGCTTCACCAAAGGGCGTTGTACCACTGACGCCGGTGTTACCCTAATGAAGAACATTTTTAACGCCTGGGAAGAAGCACAAGATGCTATTGGAATCTTTTGCGATCTCTCTAAGGCGTTCGATTGCGTAAACCATGAAACACTTCTGATGAAACTCGAGCACTATGGGATTAGGAAAACAGCACTTGACTTGTTAAGATCATACCTGAAAGATAGAAAGGTTAAAATCCAAGTAAATGGCGTAAACTCATTGGGTTCTGAAATGACAATGGGCGTTCCTCAAGGTTCGATATTGGGTCCATTCCTCTTTTTAGTTTATATTAATGATTTACCCCAATTACTTCAAAATCAACCGAAGATGGTGTTATTTGCAGATGACACATCATTGATCTTTAAAATAGACCGACGGTCACAAAATCTTGACGACGTGAATAACTCTATTCTTCAAGTCCAAGATTGGTTTACGGTTAATAATTTAGTACTTAACGAAAAAAAAACAAAATGCATTAGATTTAAATTACCTAATGTTAGAAGTAGCGAATGTGACATCGTATTGAATGGCCAAAAATTAGAATTTGTTAATCAGACAGTTTTCCTAGGAATCACGCTAGACGAGAAATTACAATGGGGACCTCATATAACATCTATTGCGGGGCGGCTAAGCTCGGCCGCATATGCTGTTAGAAAGATAAGACAATTAACAGACGAAGAAACCGCGCGCTTGGTCTATTTTAGTTACTTCCACAGTATTATGTCATATGGCATTTTACTGTGGGGTCGGGCTGCTGACATTGAATCCATTTTTATTTTGCAAAAGAGAGCTGTCAGAGCCATTTACAATCTACGTCGCCGCGAATCTCTTAGGGAACTATTTAAAAGGATTAATATTATGACGGTACCTTGCCAATTCATTTATGAAAATATTATGTATGTAAGAAAAAATCAACATCTTTTTAATAAAATAAGTGATAGACATAATTTTAATACTAGAAATAAAGATAAATTAGATCAACCTTTTTTCAGATTATCTAAAGTTCATACATCTTTTATGGGGTACTGTGTTAAATGTTACAACAAAATACCTTGTGAAATATTGCAATTAAATGAAAGAAAATTTAAAACTTATATTAAAATTACACTTTGTAAGCAAGGATATTACAAATTAGAGGATTATATCCAAGATAAGAATGCTTGGAAACATGCTGGTCTTGCTCCATAGGACAATCTCTAGAGTCTAGACAAAATCAAACTGGTTGCTAATGTAATTGTATAATTTATTCTTTTTTTTTTGACATTGATTTACATTCTGTAATTACTTGGGGTCACACCCGGACTTATTACTCCTTATTTATTTATGAAAATCGTCTACGTTTGGAATGTTTGTGAATATGTGAGCACCATGTATCTATCACATAGTTGATCTATATGTCATGGTTACATTTATCCATTTTAATTCTTTTACCTATTGTGGTATAGTAAGTTTATTTTTGGGTGCATCGTCTTCACATATAATTATATAAATAATGTATGCAATATATTGTAAAACATTTTAAAAGAGTAACGGTGGAGTTTCTTGCCCATTCTTCTCCATACGAAAACTACCTTTTGGAAGGGGCGACTAGAATCAATTTTATTCTAATTTTATTTTTGACGTTCAAAAGTGCTTTTTATGTGCCTATTTGAAATAAATGATTTGACTTTGACTTTGACTTTGACTTTGTTCATGATAGACAATTAGACAACGTATTATTATTAACTTAGTTAGCTATAGCAACATCAACTGTAAGGGTGTCAATGAATAAACATTTATCTACTCATTACATTCAGCCCTCCTCTCTCCTCCTCCTCTTCCTCTCTCCTCCTCCTCCTCTCTCCTCCTCCTCTCTCCTCCTCCTCCTCTCTTTCCTCCGCGTGAATTTTCTTGTTCATCGCGTTGCATCGCATCGCCTGCCTGCGCTTTACTTCGTTTTCGCTTAGCGTTCTTTCTGACTTTTTTTCTTTGTGCTGGTCTCCTAAATGTCCTAGCGTGGTTTTAAGTTTAGGCTATAACCTTTCTGAAGTATTGGAATATCAAATGCAAAATAACTTTAAATCCGTCTGGTAGTTCCAGTGATTAGCGCGAACAAAAGAGCAAACAAACTCTTCAGCTTTAGTGTATTAAAACAAGGCGACGAGGCCTATTTAATTTTGTGTCAGAGACCACAACTTGAAAGTGCGTCGATTTCACGTCTGCGAGTCGTAATAAAGATCGTTTTCATGATCACATTTAATTGGAGATTAGTGAAGATAAAAATTAAACAATAAATCTATTTTCAGTTTTATTCTCGAGTATTTTCGATCCGTGTGTTGCAAATATCGTCAGCTTTCATTAGACGAACTTGCTACTATATACTCTCAATCTGCGTAGCCTTTTTATGTTGGGGTCAGCTACCAGTCTAACCCTATGTAGATAAATACCAGTATTTTACACGGAGGGTCTGCCCAGCTGACCTCCACAACCCAGTTGTAAGTAGCCGTTGATAAGACTGGTTGTCAGACTTTTAGAGGCTTCTGACTACCCGTGACGTAACTTTCTAAAATCTTGTGAAACCTAATTAAGCTTATTACATTCTATAGCCCCGAAAAATGTATACATACGGAAAAAGCTAATGAGCTGTTTTTTGCTAGAAGGAAAACATAATCCCGGCTAGTGATACAGAGTAGGGTTAAGTCGGATTCAGACATTGTTGCAGGCTAGATACAGGCGGACTTTCGATATGATTATTGTCTTGAATTTGTACTTTGTCTTGATTCAACGACTGCATACTCTGTACTAACTTATTTTGTCACTGTCTACTTTCTATAGAAATATCTTCTCAAGAACAGGATTTTATAATAAAAACAACAACAACATAGACTCGAACAAAATAAAAATTGATTTGCCAAATCCTATGCATGATATGGTCTTGCAACTAAGTTTTAATAGTGCTTAGGTATGTATAACAATGAAAATAAGTATGTAGGTGAATCTAAAGAAAATTAATTATCAATTCCATGATCTAGACTACAAAAAATTCATAGAAAATCTTAGCTTTCTACTTGAAACTTGTAAACTTTCATTCAGGTCTTGACCATCCTGCAGTGCGATTCTGTAACCATCTCACCGTGAAAACTTAGGTGAAGTTAGCGTGAAGTGAGCTGTCATTCCAACTAAATGCTAGGGATTGACATTATTAACAGCTCACTCTAAGCTCACTTCACCTAACTTTTCACGGTGAGATTTTTACAGAATCGATCGGCTATACCTCAAAAAGGACTTCAACCATGTAAAACTTGAAATGTCCGGACTCCTTTTCATAAGAATCCTTGTTTCAGCAACAAAGTGAGAGATACCTAACATCGGCGTACGAGGGGGGCGGCGACTTGTCCCCTGTCGCACCCGCGGCCTCCCCTGGTTCGCCACGCGACTGCACCTCGTGTCGGAAACGGGAGCCTCCGGACGAAACGCCCCAACCTCCCCCTGAAGACGCTTGTGCCGGCTGCGGCGGCCGGATCACTGACAGATACTACCTTTTGGCTCTAGAACGCCGCTGGCATACCCCATGCCTAAAATGCTGCGAGTGCAAGATGCCCCTCGATTCGGAACAACGGTGCTACGCTAGGGATAGCAATATATTCTGCAAGAATGATTATTTCAGGTTAGTCTTAACAATTTTAACTAACCCCCTTGACAAAGTCACTGTCTCTATTTGGAAACGCCTCTTTGAAAATCGCAAGTTTCAACATTAGCGTCACCGATCAGGTACAGTAACTTTGTCTGGAGGGCTGGGTATCAAATAAGAACGCAGGGTCAAAATCACATAAAGGTATTTCTAAAAACAGGAGTCGCAGCTGATTACAATTGCCAACCATTTTAGTCACTATTTCTATGACAGCTATAATATTAATTTAATCACTATTTATAAATACTTGTTTAACCATCAGCAGTTTTGCGTTATAAAATAACACTTCTCCTAAAGACATTTTAAAAACCTCGAGGGCAATTTCGCTCACATAAAATCTCAAATAAACCGTACCAAAGTTCTAAAGTTATGATCAAAAGAAACATTTATGAAAACAACACATGTAACTGTCACTTGTATAAAATTTACGAGCGTTACGTTAATTTAGTGTGCATAGCCAGTGCGACATGAACAGTGCTCCCTCTGCTTGTTATTGAGACAGCAATGTATCTCGTACGTAAAGATAATTATGGCGTCCATAATTATATCAACATTGCGAATTATGAGTGCTCTCATCGCGAGCGGTATTAAATTTTAATATGAATGGGATTTTGGCTGCAGTCTGGAGGATCCGTATTCTTAACACTTAACTTTTTTTGGACTTATTGAAAAGAATTGATATACTTAATTTGGTAGGCCTAACAAAGAAAATCAGCTCATTACACAAATCGTTATTCCGGAAAAAATATCTGTTACCTCGCCATTTACTAGTGGTTAATTTAGAGTCTAAATTAAACACTCACATCACCACATCGTGTTTATTATTAACACGCATATAATATTTGTCTAACTATATCGCCAATCTTAGCCAATCTAACGTGCTACTAAATAGACTAATACCGACGACTAAGATCCAGCCACTTAGTCGAAGTCAACACACAAAGTCAACTAACTGTCCCAAGTTAGCTACAATATCCACAGGGAAATACGAACTGTGTAGCTCAGCATCGGACGGTATTTGCATTGAAACCCGATTTTACATCGTTCAATTAACTCACTTACGTAGAGTAGTGCGAAATTCTCAGTTGAATGTGTACGTCTTCGTGGAAAATCAAGCGAAATTCTCGCAATTCTCATCAGGGAACCCTGTTAATATTGATTGTGGAACACATGGCATCGTGTCAAGATCAGCGATTTTAAAAGCGTAATTAAAAGAGAAAATGCTTTAGTTTTGTTAAGCAGTTTTAATTATAACTATTTTTGCACCAATTTATGCGTCCATGATTACGTTTCAAGTCGTATAGTTTAGTGGCAAGTAATGTTTGTGTATCTGAAGGAGGTGGGGTTACAGTGTGAGCGATATAATGTATATTATGTCTAAGGACATCTTAAGAGTGTATCATATCTTAGGAGATAAGAGTAATAAGTGGCGCATATGCCGTTTCCATTCTCGTTTAGACTTACTTATTTGGTCTAAATAGGTTTCTTTTGTGACCAACGTTTTGTGAAAGCATGTTTTATTTTATTTTGAGACCAAGGTCATCATAAAAAGGGAAAGAGATCTCTCCATTTGCAAGTCTTTTAATTCGTCCCTTGGCCACTTCCATACAGCTGCTATAAGCCACCATGTGAAATTCGTCGCTTCACCCAGAAGTAGAGCGTCCTTTTGTTGTTTATTTTTCGTATCTTAATCACCTTGCATAATCCCTAGTCCAAAAGATGGCGGGTTATGTGTGGCAGACTTGCATCGATTAAAACCACTCTGAGGCCATTTTTGGTACATGTGAAGAGTTGTCAGTCCGAAGCAACGCTTTGGTGCTGCCGGTCTCCAATCAGGAACCTGTCTACCCCAACGGATATGTATTCTTCAGATAAAACAATCGGTCTATCAGCTATTAGTTTCCTTATTCTGTAGCTTATGTTGAATAATAGATTTCTCTGTCAAAGCACCTCATTCAGAGACGATCATGTTCATAGCGTTTTCCAATGCTCGCTAAAACTATGAGTTTTGACTATGAGTTTTGTGGACGAGAGTGAGTGTCCTTGTCTTTCTTTCATAAATGAATGAAAGATAAAAACAACTAACGCGTGACTTATTTATAAACTAGCTTCTGCTCGTGTCTTTGTCCGCGTGAAATTTCTTGCTCTCCTGACCCACCCCATCAAATCGTATCCTGCCCGCGTTATGACTTCGTTTTCGCTTAGCGTTTTCTTACTTTTTTATTTTTGCTCAGTTCCTAAGAGTCATAGTGTGATGTTGAATAGCCTTTAGCCTTCCTCAAGAATTGGGCTATAAAATGTTTTTTTTTTCAAATCTGTCTAGAAAGTCCAGAGATAAGCGCTGTCAAACAAACAAACAAACTCTTCAGCTTTATTATTAGTACTTATAGATACAAATTAAAGGAAAGCGTAGTAAACATTACACTGAACAGGGAAAGTAGTAAGTGATTACTTTTACAAGTAAAAATATAACCCGACCGCGTGTTCATTTCTCCGCCTCCGCTCCTGCCTGCTTCACTGAAACCCGACCTTTATCGCAATATTTATAGAATACAGCATAAGTTACCCGAATCGATTCCGGTAGGTGTCAAAATGCGTTATGTATTTTAATTATTTCTCTGACAGAATTTATTATTAATTGAACTATGCCTAACGATAGGTGATAAAATAGTTAACACTGACTTATCTTAAGGTTAGTTAACCTATTTATACTCAGCTATTGTAATTTTAGAACGGTGTATATTAGCACAAGTAACATTATCATTTTGTAAAAATTAATAAACTTATGAAGAAATTAAATTCTAATTGAAGTTTTAAGATAATTTTCTGGTCTAAAGGTTTAGATCGCTATCAGCGGATTAAGAAAGAGTTTTAGATGTTGTTGCCGAATATTAAGTATAATTTGTGGCAGTTTACATAATCAGAAGCCGTTTAGTTTTTAAATATATTATAATTTTAACATTGGTTTAAGTAGGTGCCCTTGAACTTGTGTAGGCAAAGAGCCAAGAGAGAAAATAACCGATTCATAAAGGCTTCAGCTATTACCCAAGTAATGTCGGATTTGCTTTCTACTGCATCCAGAACAATCTAGCCATAAGTAGTTGTTGACTTGTATGGTTCAGCGGTGAGGCACCTTCAAGCCCTATTTGGCACATTTGTATAGACACTCGAAGTCAGGATGGTCGGGATTTGTGTACCTAACTATGTGATTGCATCCGCAAGGCGTTATTTTTGTGAGGGGTTGTATCCTTTATTTACTATGTATTATTCTTTGTAAGGTAAGAAGGGCTTGACATGATAATGTAATTCTCTCTTTCTTAGTGTATATATACTTACCAATCACTAAATATATTCCAATACTTATACCGTGGGTCTTTCTTGTAGTGATGTAAGTAGTCTATTGTCCAACAGCTCATTTTTCGGTAAATACTAAACCATGTTTAACCACATCTAAAGCACAAGTCGGAATTGTTTTGACAAATTCCAAACAAGAAAAAACAATTTCAAGATCAACTCAACTCCGCTTTCAATCCAGTGCATCAATGAGCTGCAGATATGACTTAAGATGATTCCCACTCAAAGCACATTTATCAGGACTGATGTGCTATTTAAACCATAGGGTATAACCGTAAGGCTTTTAGGATATAGATCCTAAAAGCCTTACGGCGTGCCATTCATCGGTTTCCAAGGAACTATGGGAGGTCATAAATTTGAGCACACTATTCATCCTAACATCATTAAAATATGCGTCTAGTGTGGGCTCAGCACGAGACCTCGGGTTAAGTGTCGCGATGTGTCGAAATTGTGCGTCTTTGACGCTTTGAAAAGTTGGGTTTGCCTTTTGAATGTTTGATATCTTTCGTTTGAATTAAAAGGCCTGGGTTTTGTCTGTTACTTCAGTGTGTTTAGATGCTCCAGTAAAAAATGTCTACATTTTCTTCGTTACTAGTATATTTTTTTAAGTATTGTTGGTGAATATTTTCGTTGCCGGAATGTAAGATTAACCTACAATTTAATTTATCCTTTTCAGTGTTTTATACTTTATATTGTTTTTTGTTTATAACATTTTGAACTTTTAGGTATTCTATGTACCTGTTTTAAAGCAACTTTTTCCAGGTTTCGGCTCTTAGTATAATGAGAATAGTTCATTCAGTAGGGAAAAGTCTTGTAATTAAAGTCATTCGTGGCAATTCTCATTTTAATTACCCAAAGGAATGTTGCTACATTCTGTATGCATATGGCTACTATTACATGGTACCACTTCTACCTTTAATACCAAATTCCGTACTCTTTGTGACTGTTACTGCCCCAAGATTTACGCTCCTTAGACAGCCGGAGCGATTACTACTTGAACCAAATCGTTAAAACTAAACAGTCTCGTTTAGTGTAAGTGCATCCGGCCAGACCGAAAGGGCACAGGTTCGACAGCTTAGATTGATTTCTCTATTATTATTATTTTACTACAAGCCGAGACCTGTCCGAGACCAATAGTGGCCCATTGCATCGGCCCCGACTGACAAGATGTAGATTATGAGCTCGAACCCGGCCAGGCATTTCACTTAGTGTATTAAATTTCATCACCACTGCTCTCAAAAGGAAAACATCGTGAGAAAACCGACATGTCCTAGAAGCAAAAATTCGAAGGCATTTGTCAACTCGCACTGGGCCCGCGTGGTGGATAATGGCCCACTCCCGCTCACAGAGAGGAGGCTTGTGTCCCAGCAGTGGGAACGTAATAGGCTGAGTATGCTACTGCATGCTGCACTTTTCCACTGCAGGGAATGTTGTACGCTTCTCTCTGTTTAGGGCTACTAAGGACCATTCAGTATCAAAGGATCCCAGCTCACCTCGCCGTCTCAGTCTGGCCCGGCTATAAGACTATGTACTCTTTTTTATACTCGTACTATAGTGTCAAGACAAAGGCCGCGATCTATAAATGTTACCTTAACACTTGCTCTGACATAGACATCTTTCCGTCTCTATCTTCCACTTGTAGTTAGACAATTGTGTGAGAGTGTCAGGAATAACGCTTAGTCAAAGTATGAGCAAAACATTAATGCATCTCAGCTTAAGTCCTCAGAGCGTACTCCCATTACAATTCATGTTGTTAATTACTCCAAGCCGTAAGTAGGATTATTTCATTGAGCACACTTAAGGAGTGGAATACTCTATTATATTTAATATAGGCGTTTTCATGAGCACCGTGATTTATTATGAATTACTTCGCCCACATCACACTATGGACAAATAATCAGCTGTTCGCTTCGTATGGGGATGGGTTGAAACACAGGTTTTTATTAGCCTAGTTCAGGCAGGTCGCCACAAGTTATAATGTCAGTACCAACGCACCTTTCATAGGTAATTAAAAACGTATAAATTAAACTAGCTATTATATTAGTATTTAAGCCAATCTGTTAAGAACTTGGTACCACTAAGTATTTATAAGTTTGTAAATGTATTACTTTTAAAAGGACCTGAATAAATATTATTATTATTATTTCGTTTATTCATTTAATTGTCTTATTTTATAACATTTTTAAATATTAGTATAAAGACAAAAAAAAACATTAAAAAATATAAAAAAATATTATTTCCTTTATTTCATTTAAATACTTACAAATTACATTTTTAAATATTTTTATAAACAAAAGGATAAAAAAAAACATGTAAAAATATAAAATATAGTAGCCCACCGGTATCGGGAACAGGGTCCAAGCTACCGGAGGTCAGGGCTCCAGAGAGAGGAACCTCCTGACAATGCGAGCCGTGTCCAGAAGTACCGCTTTCTGAATCAAGCCCTTGATCCAGCTGCCCAACGAGAGCCTCCTCAGGTGTTGGTCGAGGCTCTTGGCTATTAAGCCATTGGCTGTCACGACTATCGGCACAATGATTGCTGAGTCCACATGCCACATGTTGACAACCTCGCGAGCCAAGTCAAGATACTTGATTAAAATATTAAATTATTATTATTATCAAGTTGACTGTAATGAAAAGTTACAAATATTGTTTAGTTTGAATTGAAAAATTGTTTACTTTGAATTGGTAACAATTGATCAAATACAACGGTAAGTAGGTCGGTATTATTACATGTTAAAATAGCTTTCAAACATTTATTGTTAGCGAGGGTCATCCTCAACTGAAGAGCTCATAAAGTTGTGTGGTTGGAGTTAGTGCAAAGACACTAGTGGACACTCATCGTACTCCACCGCAAACATCCAATCTGTACATGCTAGGTATGCAAATTATATAGACGTATTTTCAAATCCCTTCAAACTAGGAACCCATTCCTACTTTCCACATTTTAGAAATACCTTACCATTCGTCGTCACCCAGTGAGTCACCGGTCGGTGGCGTTAACGGCCCGTCACGCGTACATCACCTACGAGTCGTTCTATCAGATGTACGTTTTACATCCTACGTCCTACGGGCAGGGCTGGGCTCCACAAGTCACCTCGCGTTATCTGGCCGTTTACTTAGAACACGTAACGTGTATCTCGGCGGGATGTCGGTGTGGGGCAAGTGATGGCGGGCAGCGGGCTAGGGAGAACGAGAAGTCGCTAGCTCGCACACTGTAGGCGAGAACAGTCGGGGTTGAAACTGATCATGAATTTTTATTAAGCTTTGTTGGGTAGCTAAGGCCGATCGAAATCACGTGGGTGGGCGCATTATCTGCGCCCCGTCGCGTGGCCCTTTGTTGTGCGTGAACCGCCTAAGGTCAATATCTATAATTGTTGCTAAGCTTTGGCTAAGATATGTTCCCGTCTCTATCTTGCGCACTAGTTTTGTCAGTTGTGCGAGAGTGACAAGAATAACGCTTTGTCAAAGTACGTGTTAAGTAACATTTATAGATCTTGGACTTACTGTCATACGTATCTTCTTATTCTGGTTATGCGCATGAGCAATCCTGGTGCTTCTCTATGGCTTAGCATACTCTATCAACTAGACAAATGCCTGGTGGGTACTGCTAATCGAAAATGTACCTAGGTACACAATTTATAGTCTGCATTAAAATGTATATGACATGGTATACATATATATATATATCATGACTTAGACTTGTTTCTTCTAAAATAAGCTGAGTTGATCTTGATTTTATCGTTGACATATATGGTTTAATAAAATTGTTCTGCAGGCTATACAGGGTGGCAGGGACATCAACGCGCAAACTGTAACCATGGATTCAGCACATGAGTTTAGACCCCATAGCGTTGAATTTTTCGTCGGTTATTAAAAAAAATATTGCTGTTCCATTCGTTTTGACCGCGTAGGTATTGCAGTTTTCTATGAAACAGTAGATTTTTTTTTGATAACCGACGAAAAATTTCTACGCTATAGGGTCTAAACTCATGTGCTGAATTTATGGTTACAGTTTGCGCGTCGATGTCCCTGCCACCCTGTATAGCCGTTCGTTTAGTATTACAGTAATCCACAGTCTTATTAACTTATGTGGGACGATAATTTTGTTTACAAATCATTATGGGAAACAGTTTTGGTTCCCACGATTCATTGCGATATATTTCATGTAGTAGCTTGATGTACTGTATACCTGTTTGTGCCTAATTATATCTTTTCCAGATTTTAGACTTAGGTCTACTAATACATTAACTGCTGAAAAAGTTTATTGATTTATAAAAGCTTAGAGAGGTTAAGTACCAATTTTTTTTGCCAGGTGCACTGTTTCATAAGCTGTATACGAGCATAAAACGTGTCGTGTTTAAGTTAGGTGATAAAAAATTTAGTATTGCGCGGATTTATCGCTTCCCGCTCTCCGCTTATCCTTTTCACCGCTACCACTCCCGAAATTAGCCAAGTTTCTTTTTTATATTCCTAATATATTCACTTTTTACTGTTCAAATTGTCGTAGATAATTCACGTCAACGTACCAGCTGACGTCACCGTTCACGTCATAAAGTACGAGAATTATTATGATGTTCCGCTTTGTAACTGATACTCTGATACTTTCAACGATGACTAGATTATGACATATTACGATATAATAAAGTTATTCTATCTGATAGTGCACATTTACATAAATAAACTATTGAGAAAGAACATAAATTTTTATGTTGTAATGTTCAAGCCGATGGGCTTCTGTGTTTGTTTGTTCAGGAATTTGGGGCTACTGGCTTTCGTTATGTAAGAATTTATTATATAGGTAAGTACATAGATCATGTTCTGCTACAATGCTTAGGGAACAAGTATCGGCCTCTGCATGATGGGTTATTAGACCACAGGGTGGCAGCGCAGATGTCACTTTGACTGCAAGTTTTGGGACACAGAGGGCAGGATTCCTATCCTGCCCTCGTGCCTGCCTGGTGGAGCATGGTTTGCGACATACCTCCATAATCAAACGCTACTGCCGTTCCATTAAGGTAGCCCCACATCTTCAGTTACATCTTCCAACTGGTGTCCGGAGACGGTTTCGACAACGCTGTGGAAGTGGCAAAGTTTTGGGCCAACAAGATCTAAAATACAGTCGTGCCAGCGACACGAAGCAGAAGAACCAAGAGGTGACAACTCAAGGAATGCATTTTGCGATTCCAAAATGCTCTCGATGTTATGACGTTCCGCAGCAAGCTAAAGATTGTCGATGACGGTGGCCGCAAGAATTCCAAACTCAAAACACGAGAACGGGGTGAGGTGCCAAAACCATAACCTTATTGATTTCAAATCGATTAAATGTTCGATGACAGATTCGATTGCGTGCATCGATATAAACTATAATCGGTATTGACATCAACCGCTCGTCGCCTTCAATCCGAACCGACAAGCTCGTTGATATGTTTTCATTCCGTCATGACAGTTTTGATTAGGTTTGACGCGTTGACCGACCGCGGCTAAAAGAGTATTCGTGATGTCAAAAATCTGTGATATAGATTTCGTTGATATGAATTTTTTTGCTGGTCTCTGAGCGAAGATTCTTAGCACCTCGCTTACAAATGATATCACACATACAACATACATACATTTAAATATTGGACCTGCTCAGTGATAGCATTTGACCCACACAAAACTAGAACGTCTACTACAAAAAGGTTTATGTTAAGTTCACTAGGTTTGTCCAGCTTCTACCTAGGTACTGATATATATTGGGTGATGGGCCGCAACTATTTGAACGAAGAGTGTACCTTGATCTTTGTAAGCAAGGAGTATAAATAGCTACCTGTAGGGTACCTATTAATAACCGTGCGGCACATGGATCATGATAGAGATCAGTACAAAAATGAACATGATGTGTCTGCCTGCCCCTCCTTGGGTCACAAAAGTCGTTCAAAAGCAGTCTAAAACCACCACAAATTCCGATCGACCTCGAAATCTCAAATAACATATCGGCACCCAAACTTGATATACAAGAAACAATAAACGTAAAACGTGCGTTATGTGTACATAAATCAAATCGTGGTTCGTCCACGACACTTGTTAAATTGCTAATAAAAGTCTTCAACGCGACGCGTACGCATATATTAGAGTGGTTTTATTGCGCCCGAGTGCATCGGCGCTTTTGATTGGCCCGCTGTCGGCGGCGATCGGGTGAAGTCGCCTGTTCGAATTTCAAACTGACTGCGAAGTTAAATAGAAGGGTTGTGGGTTTAATGTCTGTAAGTATGTTTTACCCTCTTTACATGTAGCCGCCGTGCTTTAAAACGTCCTTCTGTAACAGCCAGCGGAGGCTATAACTGCAGTATAAACCATTAAAAACATCAGCTACACCTATCGTTCAATCTTTGTTATTTACGCAAAGGGATCGTGTACTAAATTAGCGGACTATAATCTGATTTTGTGATTACAAATATCTTTTATTGCGTTAGGCACTACAACTCCAGGATCATCGTTAATTAAGTTAGAGAGGTTTAAATTGAGTAAGTCGCACTTAAGTTAGTCTTGTAAATATTGGCAAGTCAAGATGTTTGAAGCCGATTAATCATTATGATTGAGTTATAAAGTGCCTGCCAGTTTATGGTGTCATAGAAGAGCTTAGTCTATGTACAGTTTATACATATTATGAATGAAAACAGTACTTATAACAAAAATAAAAACTAAGCAAACTCAATAAAAAGTTGATTTTAACAAAAACACTCAAAACAAATACGTCCCAAGTTAGAACACATCACATAATATGAAAGTCAATGAAATAAATTATTTTTTACTAAAGTGCCCACCGGTTGGCCTTGATCGCTCATACATCGGCTGAGGCGCCCACATATGCCCCGACTATGTACCGTTAAAAAAACTAGTACAGTTACTAACTAAACTGGATTGCGTACCATTTTTATAATAAAACGTATAATGTTTAATATAATCTCGGATGAATGTGGGAATTTCGCGTCCATTGTTAAGACGCTACGTTCGTCTTGACGCTGATGATTCGATGCTGTTGCATTTTTTACTGCCAGTCTTATTAAGTTGCGAAGTTGATATAACAACACTTCCAATGAAGTGTTGTTATATCAACTTGTGTTACCGATAACATCGATAACACGCTGTTAGTAAGTGCCTACCTATGTTGATCAAAGTTCAGTTCATAAAGAATGGGAGCAGGCGTCTGTCAATCGTATCCACAAAGAGCTTATAAATGTACATTCATGTTCTTGTTCGGGGCAAAACCATTTCTGCTTCCAGTGCAGCAAAATATCTCAAATCTCGTTCATGTATACTAGTTCATAACACGTCTGTATTTAATTTGTGCTTAATCCCTCACTATTCACAGAACTTCACATCAGTGTATTATTCACATTCTGCTAGAACTGAGATAGTTCTGCTGTTAGAAGTGCAAATACAATTACATTTGTACCAATTCCGCAAATACCAGTTTCGCGAATGCATTTAACATTTCGAATTAGTGTTTAGCTGGTTCAAATACGTGGAAAACGGGAAACTAATTTGTTTCACTAAAGTGTGCTGATTTGTATTATCTACTTTAGGTTCATACTAACATTTTGACTAATCCAGATTTTCTAGTAATCAATTAATAATGTTCGTCAATTAATCAATTAATAAATAAAATTAATAATCCGAGTAACTTCCCCAATGTGTATAAACTGATATACAGAATTACTTGGGTATTTTATGTGTTGTATATGTATGTGTGAGCTGGCTGCGTCCAAAAGTGATATCGCAGGAATTAAGAGGCGAGCGATAGTCCTAAGCGCACTCAATGACTTGCAGCGGGATTGGCACTGCCGAAAGACGTACAGGAGGTGCCGTATGAAGGACTAGTGAAGTTACGGGATCACCACTTCACCCCAAAACGGTGAGAGTTCAGCTAACGTCATAAGTTCTACGCAGCATCGCAGCAGCCGGGCGAGTTATACACGCAATGGACTGCAAGGCTGCGAGGACTCACAACACATTGTGAGTTTAGCACGGAGCGGTTTTGTGCACCGTGGAGTTTAGCAATGCGGAAGAAAAATGGCCCGATGCATTCGTGATGGGTATGGTAGCGGGTCTTGAACGAGGGAACCAGTTCGCTTGGGCCTTGGGGAGTGTAGGTACGGTGCGCGCACGCAGATGCCTGTTATGCTACTGGAGCAGGCTCAAGTGTGTAAGATCGTGAAAGAAGAAAATAGTGCTAAAACTATAAGTGCCGGGGTCGATAAGTGTTCGGTGTGCGGCCGTGGCAATAACAAGTCGCCAGAATATAAATTGGCGAAGTAGGTACAAATGCACAAGGAGCAACGTTATAGGGCATTTGCGTAGGATGTGCAATAAAATGAATTACGAGTCGGGGGATGTGAGCGAGGACGACGATGTCCTCGCAGATGAAGTCATTTAGAGGAAGTAACAAACAAGTGTTTAAACCAGGTGACCAAATATTGTATAAAAAGTTTATAAACAGCACCAAATTTAATAATATAACCAATATTTATTCTAGAATAAAAATAATTAAAAAGTCTACTGCTGCTAGAATAAACCTGTATCACAGGCGCCATGAGTTCTTACAATTACTATAAGGACAACTAATTTCTTAACAATATTTAACATTCTTTTTAAGAATGACTTTTTAAGAGTGACATAGTTAGTTAATTTGTTATGTTATAATTCATTTTAACACTGATAGTTAAATTCTTAAACATAAAGATAATTTCTGTTATTTATGGAAAAACAACGTTTGATGTTAATAAACATAACAATCAAATAACATTATGTAAAGAAAATGTTGCACTTGCACAACAGCAGCATCAACATTATCACTAAGACAAAAGAGCTGTGGTGGACTGAGCCACCACAACTCTTTTATCTTGTGGTAACTGCCCGAACTTATAAGTTGTAAGGTCCTAGTTTCGACCCCGGGCAAGCGCTTGGCTTTGTGTGAATGATTTCACCATCACTCCTCTCATTTGAAGATATCACACGCACTGGGCCCGCGTGGTAGATTACAGCCCACTCCCTCTCAAAGGAGTGGGCCTGTGTCCCAGCAGTGGGAACATTATAGGCTGATTATGCTTTGTATTTTAATAGTATCTATCACTACCTATTTTGACTTGAACATTATGGAAGACTGAGTGTGACGGAAGCCAACTTTTGGCTTTCGTCGTTGTCAGTCTTTGATATATCTGCCGATTTTTTCAATTTCTAGACCTATACGCAGTTCCAAAGATGACCTGATGAATCCGTCAGAAGTTATTCAATTATATGTATAAGATGTATACTATATTCATAATTATACCCGATAGTTAATTATACTGTAACTGATACTGTCACTGGTAGCGATTGTATCACTGATTTGCATATCTCATCTTGTATCTTGTAAACTGATAGTTTTTTGACGTTACGTGATTTCTTCACGCTCGTGGCGAGGGTAATTGAGAATTGTGGAGACACTGGTAGTCTGACACCCGGTGTCTGTATTGAGAATTTGAATTTGAGAATATTCTAACTCTACTTTATCGTTAGTTAAGGCGATTCCTTGAATTTGGCCCCCAAAGTTCAAAATTTCTTTCGTTTTTTAGAAATTAATATTTATTTTCTTAGGCTTCAAATTACTTATTCAGAATTCAGTTGTAACTGAAGGATGTGTTTCATCGGGGGGCTGAAACCTAGTAGGTACTAAAGTTTACTGCTACAAGGAAAGTAGTAAATTAAAGCTGTTATACCTAAAACATATGAAATATTCTAGTGGGTATCAATAAATTATTTTATTATTTCATTTTTAAGTAACGCAATTAGAGTTACACGTGTGAAAGGTGGAAAGTTTTAATTAGATAAGTTTTTTCGTTAGTTATATTTTAGTTTCCACTTAGTTGGGGGGCTACTGGGAATTTCTTGATGAAACAACCTTATTTTAAATAACCTTATTTTAAATAACAATATTTTCACAGTATTAACGTATCGCCTGTGTAAATTGTAAATTTGGAAATTAAGTTTACTCTATTCTATTCTTATAACTCTGCCTAACCTGATAGTGAGGACCTGATTTTTGAATTGAAAATACAACAAACTAACCTATGACATGTTCACCCCTAAATATGAATAAAGCCTCAAAACTGTACTTAGTTTTGAGGCTTTATTCATATCTAGGGGGTAGTGCGAAACGAGTAATTTTAAAATCTTAAATATTTTTGCACGAAGCGACTCGCGCTTTACTTGTGGTAACAAAACCAAGTGTACAAACACGCTGTGAATGGGTGCGCGAAGACGAGTAGCGTCAGCTCATAACACTCGCCCACACACTTCCGACTTCACCCGTAAGTTAGTGCTAGGCTCACAGGCTTTATGATTTCTGATTCATTATAATCAAAAGACAACTTTAAGAGGTGAATGAAATCCAAGATTATGTTAATTAAAAAGGTCGTTCAAACCAGTGCAGTGTGGCGCGGTCCCGCCTACATTATTACTTAGTTCCTCCTTTTATGAGATACACGTACGAAAGTTATGCAATCCCACTGAATACCTGATTATTCTCATATTATGAATAGCATAGCATTATGCTATGATGCTGTGTACTGTAGCCAGTTGACGTGCCTAGGCTTGTATTGTTGTTTTAATGGGGCAACTGCAATTATTATCATTGTGGAGAAAATTTTGCTTAATGCTGATGCACTTCCTGCTATCTCTCATAAATGTCTAGTCTTTTCCGAATGATTGTTCTTGTATGACGTTCTTTAATAATGACATGACTCGTATTGTTATCCCACTGCAGGGCTAAAGTTTTTTCTCATACAGCGCGAAGTCATTTGCATACCCAAATGTTCTTTGGTATTGTTGGTCGAATCGTTGAGCTCCTTAAGTTCTGAGTTGAGCTGCACGATTACTGACAAATGCGTGCATTGAATGAACAGGTCCACTCGATCTGTGTGTGTTCTTTTCTCAGGACTGTTTCAGACACCAGAAATAAAATCATTTATCATTGAAAACCATGCTCGCTCCGAAGTCTGAAATCACCAACAAGCATTGTCGCTTGTATCTATTCTTTGTAATGATCAGGGATTGCTAAACGGTCTGGCTAGTACTCTAATTGTTGCTCGATCGGTGTCTGTACCGATAACATCTTGTTATTTTGTTTCCTTAGGATGAAAAAGGATATAAGTTTCCATAACAACCCGTAAGCCATACGCTCAAATTGAGAGAAATGGAAAATTTGTAATATGATGTCTGAAAATAAAAGTTCCTCGTGTGCTCATGCATGCTTATCTATTTGTAAAGCTGACTTTATTCTGTAGTTTGTTGCGGGATATCGTTAAAAGAGTTCCAGTTGGAAACTTGCAAGTTTGCACTTAGGTACAGCAGAAGACGACATTTCAGCAGACATACAGGCTTGGAATATTCAAGATATTCCTGCGTTGGATCGGGTAACAAACTTTGATTTGGAATATCTTTATCAAAAAGATAACGGTCAATAATAATCTTTGCCTTTTATGGATAATAACCGGCTCCCATGGTGTTTTATCACCAAAATCTCCGTGTTTATGAAATTTAGATATATTTTTATGGTTTTTCGGCTATCCATGGGAAAATACAGTGGCTTCATCAAGTTGATATTATATGCACTGGAGCTTGTTGACGTGTACAGGAATTTCAACCTACTGTTAGTTGTGATACAGTTTATTTTTGTAGGAATTGTTTCGAAAAGTTTATTGCTGTAATACGAAGAAGTACGTTTTATTTTTATACCACGCTGCGTTTGGAATGAAAAACGAAACATACATTAAATACTTACCGAATTAGCTGCTTATTAGTCAACTTGGGTACTCACGCATTTGACTTTGTACGAATAGTAAACGATGACTTTGGACGTCTTAGGGCCGATTTTTTGATCCGTAGTTAAACTCAACCAATTGTTAAAAATAGTAACTAAAGGTTAAATTTTTGCAAAATTTGTTATTTGATATATTTTTTTTAACTAATAGTTAATTATTTGACCATAAGTGACTAATAGATAAACTAAAAATGTATCAAAAAAACTACGGATCAAAAAATCGGCCCTTAGATAGGGACCTGTTTTAGCCACCGAGCGCGAGTCTATCAGATTTATGAGTCTACGTCAAAACGTAGTCTTCTAAAGCAAAACCATCTACGACATATGTAGATTAAATTAAAAGTTAAGTATACTTTGGTCATCAACTTAGCATTACATAATGTTTCTCCGTCAAAGTCCCTGGATAGTCATTAGCACAGATAAGCAATAGTACGTCGTACGTCCGATGAATCTACAGGAGATAAGTAGGTAAGTTAAATTAAATTTTTACCAGCCATTACGTTATCGAGAACAAATATAAACAATGTTGATACATTGTATGTTTGAGATATGAACACTATGTACGAACGTGACGAGGACTGCAATCTTTTTGTTGTAGGCAGAATTCTAAGTCAACATTTGGAGATAATTTGTAATTAAGTTATTTAGGCAAGTATGTTGTCGGTTGCAATAATGGTAGGCATAGCAGGCTTTTAATAGTGATTTTTGATACTGGTTTCCGGTATTTATTTTTTAGGTTTTCCTACGTGAATGTTTTGTCGCACCAAGAGCGAATCGATTCGGGGCGATACCATTTCAGCGGTCTAATGCGCATAAGGACAGCTCATAAATTAAAATACACGCTCAGTTTTTTTTCTCATTACTTTGTAAAGTGAAGTAGTGTACACTTACCGTCACGTTAGAATGAAGGAATAGGTGTTATGTGCACCCAGTGTTACGTCATTTATAATCCTAATCATAGCCCGGTCAGTATTTCATTAGACTTTTCAACGACCACGTTGAAGGGTGTAATTACGCCCTTACTTCCAGGTATCTATAGCGTTCCCACCCTTGGACATCGGGAAAAAAATCAATTACTGTTCGCGTGTTCCAAAGGAGTTTGATCGCGCTAATCCGCCGACCAGCGCGTGCGCACACCGTGACGTCACGCGAGCTTCCGGCGGGAAAATCATTTTAATTCTTTTAATACATCCCAACAACTACTTGCTGCCCCATTTTCAACTCTATTCTCAAAATTTTAAAGTCCTTTGCTCGCTATTTTGGGTGCAAATATATTTGTCAAGTTTATGAAGATACGGTCTGATAAAGAAGTGATTTTAGACATCCAGGTCCAAGAGTTATGTCTGTAAGTTTGTGCATCCTACTTATTTATGGTATTCGGTAATACGTTGACTGTGTGGTATGTGTATGCCTATTATAATAGCTTTTTGTGGGTTTCCAAGTCGAAGGTAATGGGGGAAACGGATTATTATAAGTAATGGTCTAGTGAGAAGACGCTGGCTTTGTTCAATTGTAATTATCTCCTCAACTCCAACTGACGCATTCCAATAGTTTCATGGTTTTCCTCCTACTTCTACATCGCTATGTCATAGCAAAGCCATACCAACATCTCATTTAGGTAGGTGTTGAGAACAGCGTTTTATGGCTTTTTTTAGTAGTTGTACCCACCTTTGTAAATGGTCGATAACAGGTCACATACAATTTTGAAGCAAGAATAGGTACTCAACTTGTATGATAAAAGCAATTTGAGCTATATTTATAAAGCAATAATATAATTATAATAGGGGTTAAAGTATGAAATTGCCGTTTTATTGTAATAGGTACTTCGAATTGACATAGAACCTTCATGGTTTGAGATTTTTGAGAGAAACTTTTTTCACATGGTACCTATGAAGTTCTTCTTTTAAAAAATGTGCAACATTCGATTATCGATTTTCAGTTGTTTTTTTTATTCAGCTTAGACAAGAAAGATGGATACTTCGAATTTTCGAGTTATTTTTTAATACGAGGTCCGACGCGAAACTAACGCGGCAGAAACAGCTCGCAATATCAATGTTGCGTTTGGAGAGGGGACTGCTAATGAACGCACCGTGCGATTTTGGTTTAAACGCTTTCGTGATGGAAACTTTGATTTGAAGAACGAACCACGTGGAAGACCGCCCACACAGGCGAATACCAATGAATTGAAAAAGATGGTGGAAGCCGATCCGAGACAAACTACCCAGGAATTAGCGGCATAGTTTACCGTTACCTTACCAACAATATTGACTCATTTGCGTCAAATCAATAAAATAAAAAAAATACGAGAAATGGGAGCCTCATGATTTGACTGATCTGCAGAAAGAAACGCTTGTTGAAACTTGTGTTGCCTTGTTGAATCGATACAGAAATGAAGGAATATTGGCTCGAATTGTGACATGTGATGAAAAGTGGATTCTTTACGATAACCGTAAGCGAAAAATGCAATGGCTGACCCCAGGTCAAACGCCGCAACAGTGTCCTAAACCAAAGCTTACCAATAAAAAGGTAATGGTAACTGTTTGGTGGTCTCAGCATGGTGTTACTCACTATAGCTTTCTCCGATCTGGTCAAGCAATAACGGTAGATGTCTACTGTGCCGAACTCCGAACAATGATAGCAAAACTAGCAGTGAAACAGCCCCGACTCATGAATCGATCTTCACCATTATTGCTCCATGATAACGCGAGACCTCATACAGCACGAGAAACCGTTTTAACTCTACAGGAACTGCAATTAGAAACCATTCATCACACTCCGTATTCGCCAGACCTTGCTCCAACGGACTACCATTTTTTTCGTGATTTGGACAATTTTCTACGTGATAAAAAGTTTTCTTCTCAGGAGGCAGTACAAAATGCTTTCACACAGTTTGTCGAATATAGATCACGAGAGTCCTATCGCAAAGGTATAAATGGCCTTCCTATTAGATGGCAGCAATGTATAGATAATAATGGTAATTATTGTGATTAAATAAATATGTTAAATTAAAAAACAAAAAGAAATTCAAATTTGCAATACAAATCAGCAATTTCATACTTTAACCCCTAATATATAGACTAATGTAGGCCAGGTAGTCTAATTCAAACCTTATAATCCAGATTTATCATTTCTTCGACTTTTATAATTCCCTGCACAGCATATTGGCTTTCTTATATGCAAATCTCGCAGATTGAAACCGCAGTGCTGGCGGCTTGCGACACAAAGCCAGCCTTTTAGCACCAACGCGTGAATTACATGGCGCGAAGTTTTAGCCTTTTATCTAGCTAACGCTAAACTTAATCCATTTCTAAAGCGCGGCATCAAGAATCGCTCCACTGGGTTTATTCACGATTGCTATCGTATGGGAGCGAGGCAGCATTGTGTTTCAGTTCACACAGCGGCGCTTGCGACGGTCCGACGTTATGCTGGGGTGTACTGAAAGCAGAAGTGACGCTATACAAATGGTGCGTTGCTCGAGGTATTATGTGTGTTTTAGTTTTAAAAAACTTTCTTAGATGCGTCTGTACTTGTGATGTATCAAGTGTTTTATCTGTGTAAGTAATATAATAATAAGCTTAATAATAGTATGGGTAATCCTGGTTTTTCATGTTCCATATTAATTTTTTTACCCAGATAAATAGTTAGTTACCAACGAGTGCTTAAAATAAACCCTCGAGTCACGGTGCTGTCAAAAAGGTTATTCAAAATTGTATTTATACAAAATACAAAATGGCCGTAGGAAGAGCAAATAACTTGTGTAAAATGAAAGCTTTTAGTTAAAAAGCTCTGTAAGACTCAAACACTATGTCGAAAAAATGTTTAAAAAATGTTGATATTGTAATTATTTTTCTACGATAACGTTCGACATTTTTCATTTTCCACCATCGTTAAAGCGTCAACGTCATGTGAATGAACTTGTCTGCCATTGCAAAACGAATATGTTTTAATCCAGCGATATTTACTAAGTAATCCTCGGCACTATAATGCTCTCAGTAATAAACTCGTAAGCGAAGTGATAATCGCCCTTTTCGAGTCATTATAATCGCATGTAATACTTATCTTTACGCGGCATTTCAGATCAGTAATTATAAAGTAATTTCTTATTTATAATAATGTTTGTTATAGAGTTGAAACTTGCGATTAAGACTGGGCTGGCGCTTTTTATGATTCTGTTAAAGACACCTTATATATAGACCTGTTCCTCGAGGTCTTGTTCTTAAACTTTATATCTATACGTCGAAATAAGCATATTATACTTGTGCATATGGAGACCTGCGGGGTAATGTCGTAACACGCTATCAGCAGCAATGGCTTTCATTTTGACAGTTCAACAACATTCATTGCGTTGTTTACGTAGTCGAGGGGACAAATTTTTCGAACACATGAAGTAATGGAATAGCAATATCCTTCAAAATCAGCTTTAGAGCACACATAGCTTAGTCCTCGTTTAGCTCTCAGTGGAAGACAAGCATAGGACTACGTGCTCGGATGTCTCAGTATAACGGAATATGAAATGCTTTGTTTTCGGCAAGTGATATGTAAAGGGGATATGATATACATTGATGTTTCGTCTCTGTTACGTGCCGATGTTTCGGCCAAAACAGCAATTAGTTATCTTTCCGGTTGGCTTCTTACACCGCGAACAGAATGCTAAGAGAAATAATAAAAGTAAGTTAGCTAATAACGTCCTATGTATAGGTACGTATAAATAATGGTTTGTGGGCTTTGATTGATGAACTTGTAATTTACTACTTAAAGTTTTGTAAGAGGATGTGGAGGCTGTTTTAATGCACCCCAGTTCTAACATATTGATCGTATCTTGAACAAGTATGGCGGATAACTTAGAAATGGCAATCTGAAGTTAGGCTAGGGAACAAGACTGCGTTACACAAAGCGCAATAGACTTAGTCTCCAAGGCTCATGTCTGATCGGCTTAGAAACACTCAAGTATAATTTGAATACAACTAAATATAGGTGTAATTTATGAATGATCATACATATAGTGCTAATGATCATGAATTCATGATACATGCATCAAAGACAAAAACTCTCAAGGAAGAGGAAATTCATTAAAAATTCAAGAAACTTGAAAGTAGTCACCTATTACCGTGATTACTGGTCATCAGTTCACAGTTCCCCAAGGGCCTCGGTCCAAAGGTCACCTGCTTTATGGGACCCGCAATCAGACCCCAATAAATTCCTCCTGCATTTGCAATCTGCATAAGCAGTATGCATTTTTATTTGCAGTTATTTATAACTCCAATATTCTGTTGCATAAATAAAAGAAATGTTAATTTATTTTATAGAAAGCTTTATTTTATGATAAACGAATCTTAGGGCCTGGTCATGTGGCATGCCTTATCGAATTGATAATGAGTTATCCTTATCATTATAATTTCAGCCAAAAAATGTCCACTGCTGGGCATAGGCCTTCTCCAAGCACCGCTACTTCCACCGGTTCTGTGCTTCTCGCATCTAGCGTATTTCTGCGCCCTTCACCCCAGGTCATCGTTCCAACTTGTGGGACGTCGTTAACACTACTTTATCCGATACGCGATCGCCACTCTAGAACCTTTCGGCCCCATTGGCCATCTGTTCTGCGAGCAATATGCCCTGCCCACTGCCATTTAAGTTTGGCAATTCTTCGGGCTATGTCAATCACCTTGGTTCTCCTACGGATCTCTTCATTTCTGTTTCGATCGCGTAGAGAAACACCAATGATAATAAGTATGCATTGCTATACTACTACCACTGCGTATTTATCCTTAAATAATTAACCAAGCAGAAGGATCGGCCAAAATGGTCATGGGATATATAGGCAGAGGGATGACAGAGGGAACGTATGTACCAATCGTTTATAATAAGCTGCGATAACAACAGGTGGTAGTATCTACCGGTGACCGTCGTTACGGTCGTCAGAAGCCCGAAAGTCTGAAAACCAGTCTTAACAAGGGGTGTCGTGTTACCCAGTAACTGGGTTTTGGAGGTCAGGTACGCAGACAGACTGGAAGCCAACCCCAACATAGTTGGGAAAAGTGTAAACAGATTGTGACACGTGTAACTCTAGACCTAAATGAACCTAGCGAAGTACAAATAAGATTAGGCACAATAATTCATCTAAGACGAAAGGTATTAAGAAAATCTAGATAAAGTATCGATATATAGGTAAACCTGGATATAAGGTACGAGTTAATTAAGATAATCGAAGACTTTAAGTTTCGGAAGAAAAAGTTAGATTTTAATGTTATAATGAATAGAGGGTAGAAAGTGAAGAGTTCGCCGATATTTATAGTTCTCACAGCTGCACGTGTAACTCTGGACCTGAAGGAATTACAGCGGCCGAGCAAAGTACAAAGTAAGATCAGGCACAGTAAGTCATCTCAGATGAAAGGTATTACGATGATCCACACGCTCGCGTGCCACACATCACAATATCCGGAATCGGGCACGAGCGTAGCAGTAAACATAAACAGTGTTTTCACGCGCCGCGCAGACGAAGTTATCGTTCGCGTCCGGGTCAGCGGGCCTCGAGCACTTATCGGTCGGATAGGCGATGTGCACACTGCTAGTGCTGGCAGCCGATAGAGCGCGACTGCGATCTATCACAAAAGTGTTGGCCGACGCCGACGTTGATGCGATCGGTGCCTATACGAGCATCAAACTGTGATTGGTGTATTTGGTACAGTGCTTCTAGTTAAAATTATCTGGTTATATTGTTAGGCAGAAGTGGTTTTTAATATGTGACAGTGAATTGAAAACAGATGAGTGAACAGAGGCTGATTATGATGCAACTTATACCAGTTTCTCATCATTTTTCTGTGGAGCTGCGACCTAGATCAGCTAAAGACTTTAAATCACAATTTGACCCATATTCATCCATCATCATAGAGGAGAGGAAGCAGAGGGTCTGGCCAATAAGATGTACGAAAAATACAGTTTGGACTGTGACCACAGCCTAGCATTAGTACTCGCATCAATAATTCGACTAAAGTTTAGTTGATAATGTTTGGCGCACTTAAATAGACATCTGTCAAAAGGACCAGACTGCATTAGAGCACAGGGCTGAGTATTTTGGCGATCGGCAGAAGTTCAACCCTGATAACTTGATAGGTTAACTATTTTAGGATCGGTTATCATGAAGCTCTATTTTCTCAATGAGCGAGATTCCTCTGCCAAATATAGAATGTACATATATCAGCTGCTTATCGCCCTGCGCTGGTGCATGAGTTGTAGACGTGTGTGAGTAGGCAGAAAGGTCTTCAGTAGGTACAATAAATATTTGTGTAAACATTGGTAAAATCAATACTATAACTGCGCGTGATTTGGAGTCTTTGGACATACGACTTTGATAAGAGTCAATATCATTGATGACAGATCAATCACCACTTGTGTGGGTGTAAAATTACCGAAAACTAAAGAAGAATTTAATAAAAGAGGAAAGGTTCCTAAATACATTTTCCTGCCGAATTTCCTCAGGAATGTTCCAAAAAGAAAATTAATATATATTCTCCAAATCAAACAGATGTTTAAGAATTTTGAATTACTTCATTCTGGGACCTTTTCGTTCGCATATTTTAATTAATGTTTTTCGTCACTGCGATTTCTTGTAACGCTTAGGCAGAAGTAACTATGGTACATAAGTCAGTTTCAAAACTGTACCGAATAGAATGGCCAGTGTATTGCATAAAACGCGTTGACTGACACACAGATCTCTCCAAAGTTAAGCCAAAAGAGTTTATAGTTATAAAAGGTTATAAGTGAACAGGTGGATGCTCCTATCTCGTGAACATCTCAGTTCCTAAACGACACCCACTAGAAGATTTGACATATTTGTCATTCATAAATGTTAATTTCGGCAGTTTAAATTCTCTGTCCGTAAATATTCGCTTATCGTGGAGTACAATCTTAATCTTTTTATCCACTTGTGACCCCCCGGCACTTCGTTCTGTGAATGCTGTGTACTATAAGACATACTAACAACTAATTTCTATCTGATTGGAATGTCAAAGTAACGAGATAATGTCAGAAGGTTTCAATATCCTCCTGTTATAACAACATGGAACACCATTATATGTTCTACGTATCGGAGTATCATACACTACTTGCAGTAGCGAAGAACAAGAGATCTGCGAACTCCTTTCGGTTGGTGTGTGGAGCTGTAGAAAATGTGATATGATAAGGCGCAAGGCTCAGAGAGAGACTAAAAGCTGAGCAAACTTGCTAAATAAGTTTGATATGTTTTGTAATTTGCTTAGGTACGCATTTTAGACATTCAAATATCACCATTTTCTTGCTTGTCTGCGCAACAAGGTGTCTTCTTCCATACTTATCTATTAGTCGTCATCTCGGTACTCACCCCCCTTGCTCGCCATATCATCTTTCACACAGTCCATCTATCATCTCTTATAGCCATCCACATTCATACTCAAAAGTTTCCTCACGACATTTTCCCCATTTGAGCTCATTCGGGCTATATTTAACCTCAAATAGGTAGGTAGGTCGAAAACCAAGGCCTTATCAACAAATTAATTAATAATCATTTCTTATTATGACTAGTCATCTTAGTAATGAATGATGTTCAAGTAACTCGACGATAAGTTACGTGGACTAGTCATGTGCAGTTTTGTATACAAAATCATCTACTTGATCTTTTTTAGCTTGTTGTTGTTGTTGATTATTTAATAAAATCCCGATCAAAATTAATTTCTAATATAACGTCAAAGTTTTATCTAAGGAATAAAGATGGCCGGTTTGACATATTTTCTACACAAAAACTGTTAAACCGTTATATCTGACTGACTGACTGATACATCAACGCACAGCCTAAACCGCTGGTCCTAGAGACATGAAATTTGGAGCGTGTGTTCTTCGTGAAGAGTAGGCATCCACTTTAAAGTCTTTTTCGAAATTCCACCCCTAAGAGGGTGAAATGGGGTGATTTCGTTTGTATGAAAAAACTTATTCCTTGAGTTAATAATCTTGAAAGTTGGCACGAATACTTATCTAAATAAATTATGAAGATTGCTAGTTTTTTTTTCTTCTAAACTATCCCCTAACAAACTTTGAAGATTGCTAGTTTTTTTTTCTTCTAAACTATCCCCTAACAAAACTTTGAAACCCCCCAATCCCTTATTGGGGGGTTTCAAAGTTTGTATGGAAGAATTTTAGTGCGCAGTCCGATTTACTCGAAACTCAGTATTTACACCTAATATTGAAAGTAAAGAATAATGTGTATCAGGGTTTTTCGCAAATCTACCTCTGACGGGCTGAAAACGGGTAGTCAATTTTACGTGGGAGGATTTTACAGCGTGGCTTGATTAACTCGAAAGTTGGTATAAATAACCTTTGAGTCAAGTTATGAACGCATCTCACGATTTTTCAAAAAGCCACCCTGTGGGGGTGAAAAGCGGGGAAATAGTTTATATGAAAAATATTATTTCATAGGTTAATAAACTTGAAAATTGGCAAGAATACTTGCCTATGTAAGTAATAAAGTTTACTATTATAAGTTTGTCAAAACTACCCCTCAAAGGGGGATATAAGAGTGTTAAAGTTTGTGTGGAAGAATTTGAACGCACGGTCCGATTAACTCGAAACTCAGGGTTTATACTTAAGACCAAAAATAAAGAATAACATGTATCAAAGTTTTTCGAAAATCTACCCCTAACGGGGTGAATAGGGGTAGTTAATTTTACAGGAGAGGATTATAATGCGTGGCTTGATTTACTCTAAAATTGGTATAACTAATCTCTGAGTCAAGTTATGAAAACATCCCAAACGAGTTTTCAAAATTAAACCCTTGTGGGAGTGAAAAGCGGGGATACAATTTATATGAATAATCTTTTTACTTTGGTTAATAAACTTGATACTTGGCAATTAAAAAAACTCCTCAGAGAGAATTTAGAGGGTGAAAAAGTTAATAGGTAAGACAAAAATTTTAGCCGCTCGGACGGATTAACTCGAAACTCGGTACTAATACTTAAAACAAAAAAATTAAAAGGATGCGTTTTAAGGGTTTGTCTAAAATTGTCTCTTTCCGGGGTGGAAAAGGGTCATAAAGTTGAAGGGGTGGATTTTACTGCTAGCTTCCGTTAACTCGAAAATGGGTATAAACAATCTTTAAGTCATACAATGGAAAGGTACATACCAAACGCTTCAAAAACTAGTGGTAGATTCATCTCGGCGTCAAACAAAATGTCAAAAACTCGTCAAAATATAGGGAAATTAGAGGTATTTTGACAGATTGAGACTGAGATCAGACTGTGAACGTGCCTAAAATTACGAGAATTGCCCTGTCTGCAGTGCGATTCTGTAACTACCTCACCGTGAAAACTTAGATGAAGTGAGCGTGGAGTGAGCTGTCATTCCAAATATTGCTAGGGATTAACATTATTATTATATTTATATATTTATATTATTATATTTAACATCTATTGCGGGGCGGCTAAGCTCGGCCGCATATGCTGTTAGAAAGATAAGACAATTAACAGACGAAGAAACCGCGCGCTTGGTCTATTTTAGTTACTTCCACAGTATTATGTCATATGGCATTTTACTGTGGGGTCGGGCTGCTGACATTGAAATCCATTTTTATTTTGCAAAAGAGAGCTGTCAGAGCCATTTACAATCTACGTCGCCGCGAATCTCTTAGGGAACTATTTAAAAGGGTTAATATTATGACGGTACCTTGCCAATTCATTTATGAAAATATTATGTATGTAAGAAAAAATCAACATCTTTTTAATAAAATAAGTGTTAGACATAATTTTAATACTAGAAATAAAGATAAATTAGATCAACCTTTTTTCAGATTATCTAAAGTTCATACATCTTTTATGGGGTACTGTGTTAAATGCTACAACAAAATACCTTGTGAAATATTGCAATTAAATGAAAGAAAATTTAAAACTTATATTAAAATTACACTTTGTAAGCAAGGATATTACAAATTAGAGGATTATATCCAAGATAAGAATGCTTGGAAACATGCTGGTCTTGCTCCATAGGACAATCTCTAGAGTCTAGACAAAATCAAACTGGTTGCTAATGTAATTGTATAATTTATTCTTTTTTTTTTTTTTTTTCTTTGACATTGATTTACATTCTGTAATTACTTGGGGTCACACCCGGACTTATTACTCCTTATTTATTTATGAAAATCGTCTACGTTTGGAATGTTTGTGAATATGTGAGCACCATGTATCTATCACATAGTTGATCTATATGTCATGGTTAGATTTATCCATTTTAATTCTTTTACCTATTGTGGTATAGTAAGTTTATTTTTGGGTGCATCGTCTTCACATATAATTATATAAATAATGTATGCAATATATTGTAAAACATTTTAAAAGAGTAACGGTGGAGTTTCTTGCCCATTCTTCTCCATACGAAAACTACCTTTTGGAAGGGGCGACTAGAATCAATTTTATTTTAATTTTATTTTTGACGTTCAAAAGTGCCTTTTATGTGCCTATTTGAAATAAATGATTTGACTTTGACTTTGACTTTGATTGACACTACTGACAACTCACATCAAGCTCACTTCACTTGAGTTTCCACGGTGAGATTTTTACAAAATCGACCGGCTGATCACCGGAAAGTCGGCACCGAATCAATTTCATGTTTTTGCTGTTATGTTTTTGTCCATTGGTCCAATACCTGTGGCTCCTAATCCACAAAGCTCTTCAAAAACGTGTCAGCGTTCTAAAACGGAACCATGATAGTAGTTGTAGTAAATAGATTGATTGACTAGAACGTAGGTAGGTATTTACCTAACAGTTATGAAAGGGCAACCTCTCGCGATAAGTTATCGGTCAAAGTGCGCAGACTTTGTGTGGCTCGCATTACTTGTGTGCGTGAGACGCACCGATATGTATCCCACTGGATATGGCCAGCGTGGTTTGGCTTAAAATTCGCACGTCATTTTCTCATATTGGCAGGAACTAGATAGGTATAGTCAGGGAAATTGATTGTTTATCAAATTGACTACCTACCAACCTAAAATATTCGTATATTACAATTAACAATTTTATTGTTTGAAATGGCTATAACACGCAGGCTGTCAATTTGCTTAAAATTGATTTTCCTTGACTGTACTAGAAGAGTTGATGGCGTGGTAATCGTTTCAGCTAGTCAACCGGTTAGTAGTTAGCAAGTCTTACTAATCAAGATGCATCGGTACATAACGGTACATTTTTGTACGTATGCATCTTTTAACCAAAAGTATTGGAATAGCTGTGAACGCTACTCTTGATATGTCAGCTTTACATTTCGAGACCTCGAGTTTTTTGTCCTTTTCACTTATGAATAGATGAAGATTAGTTTTAGTACGCTTTACGACACATTAATACTAAAATAAAGATCATTGCTTAAGGTAAAATTAAGAAGGTATTTAGTGTATTATATTGCAGTTTCCCCGTGACGTGGGAAAAATACGAAGTAACGTTTCCATTAAAAAGAATTTCAAGATTTCATTTCTAATAATAACATTATCCTGTACCTATGTTTCCATTAATATATTTAAATGCCTTTTAAAATTGTTCCTGTGTTGTTACTTACCACAAGCTATTCGCATAACAATGAAAGGAAAATGAATTTAGAGAGCTTGTATTTGCTCTTTGTATTTTCCCTAATCATAAATGGTTTTTGAAAAAAAAAAAAAAAAATCTTAGATAAGTACAATTAATATTTTATATGATGTAATAAGTGGTAACGGCTGTGACTTCCGAGTTGTAAGTCGTAGGTTCAGACCCAGACAGACGCTTTACTTTGTGTAAAATATTTCATCACCACTGCTCTCAAAACGGCGAAGGAAAACATCATGAGGAAACCGGCATGTCCTAGAACAAAAAATTCAAAGACAAGTGGCATCTACCAACCATCACTGGGCCCTTGTGGTGGATTACGGCCCACTCTCTCTAACAGAGAGTAGGCCTGTGTCACAGCAGTGGGAACATTATATAGGCTGATTTATATATGGTGTAATAATGTTTTGTGAAGGCAGACCTTTTCTGCTGTCATGTTCCGATGAAAACCAAATGTTTAATTAAACAAATAAGGACTTTCTTCTGACGAAAGTATTTTTTTATGAACTCTCTTGACGATCCGAAATGTTTAATGTTCAAAGATAACTTTAAAACACACACGAGCAAAAGTATGTATATACTCGGCTTTATTCAAAAGCGATTTACTCCTTTATTTTTGTATGAAATGTTATGTTGTTACGAACATAATTCATTTTCGAACCCATAGGTTTATGTAATGTGTCGTATTTCAATGTTGCATTCGTTATTTCACGAAAAAATCGCAATTGAAAGTTGCGAAGTGTTGACATATTGGTGCTCGTGACTGTACAGACGCCAGCACATCCAGCTACCCGAAACTTTTTAAAATTTCCAAATCAACCTTGAACCTAATGCTTTAGCGATAAAGTTGAAAATCAATTAAAGAAATTTAAGTGATTGTAGAAATGACTGTAAAAATGAAATGCTGTTCGTTGGGAAGCGCATCACTTGAACACAGTTGGACCGATTTGGCTATTTTTTTATTATAAAAAAACATTTTAAGGAACACCTAATAGTCCGAATTAAGTTTTTATGCAAAGAAATATTGGAATAGTTACCCAAAAATTTTACAAAATCGGGAAAAACTTAATGCCCTTTTTCTATGGGATCTTTGTATGAATTATTGAAAATTGAACACGACAACGTTTTTAGGATCAGCTGGTAAACAATCAAAACAAACAAACAAACAATAATCAGTTAATCCCACACCATACACTATTAATGAACGGGCCCGCCTTAATATACAGTACAAACAAAAAAGCAGACACTGAAAACAATTTATGCAAACGTAAACTTTACGGGAACGTAAACTTTTCATGTTTCGACGATTCAACCTTTTAATTGGTGGACATTGGATTATTTGCGCCACTGCGTACAGCCGGGGCCTCGTGCCGATTGGCAGAAAATTTTCAATTATCTCTCCAAAATTCTATGAGCCGACTGTCAGGCCCGGTTGGGTACAATTATGACGCTCTGGTGACAAAATAGTGGCCAGTCTCGGAAAAGGACCTGTATTACAAGAGGCAATTAAAAAAAATTGATGCCTGTGAATAAAGTGTTACCGATGTAGGGTATTGTTTCACTATTAAAATCATATGCAGTGACTGCAAACACTGGCAATTGTTTTGTACTGTAGTTTCATGTATAATAATTTACTAAATTGTTTGCAGATTATTATCATTTGTATGTAATTGCAATAAACTTTTTTTAAAAAAAATTTTATTATGATTTTAATAGTATAATCAGCCTATACTTAACGCTACCACTGCTGGGACACAGGCCTCCTCCTCCCTGTGGGTCAAAGGGAGGAGACCTGTGTCCCAATGGGCCGTAATCCACCACGCGGGCCCAGTGAGTGTTGGTAGATGTCAGATTATTATGATATTAATTTTTCTGTGAATTCGCGAGACATTATTTAAAAACCTCTGTTATCTCTGTTACTTACAACCTTCTTATCCTATGTTATCTTCAGTACTACTGTTAAAATTACTGACTCTAACTCAGCCACCAACCTTCGATCCCCCTCTGTAACCACACTCAGTTCCCACGTACTCGTACACATACATACATTCACCTCAAGATACACCCACTGGCATATCAATTCGTCCTAGCTCTGCGTCTTTATCGGCCAAACATCAGAAACAGCCGCGTTAGTCACCTCTCCGTGATAAACCCTGAGGCCGTTACACGTAAAACAATGCCACTTTATCATCACGTTTATCAAGCAGTTATCACTATGCGCCATTCGCATCAAACTGCTTACTTCTTCACTAAGAACGTGTCTAAGGTAGTGTTGGGTGCTGTGGTACTGTGGTACTGTTCTGGAAGGGTGATTCATTTGTTTATTGCTGTCATCTTGTTTACAAGTTACATATTGTAACAAAGAAGAAAGTATCAAACTTGAACCCTGCTGCACTGTAATATTCTTAGAAGCTATTGTTGATTTGACTGTCGATTTACTCGGATGAGACTGCTTCCCTGTTCTTGTTCCAATGATATAATATAACATATACAGTAATCAGGTAGTAACTTTCCAGATAATATACGTTTTGCATGCTTTTGGTTCAATTCGTCTAAACTTTTGTAAATAACGAAACTTATTTAAGCTTACTCCGATGAGTAAGCTTAAATAAGTTTAGTTATTTACAAAATTTAGTTAGTAGCCACCAACAGTGATGTTACCTACTCTAATGTCATCGGACATTGGAGTAGGTAACATCACTGTTGGTGGCTATTTTCATAATTATCACATTCTCATAATATTGTTGTTAAAATCTGCTTAAATCTGAAACGATAAAATAACACATTAAATAAAACGATAAAATAATACATCAACGAACACATTTTATTAAATTAATAAATTCGCATGAAGCTTGTAAAGTTTCCCGAATTTTACTGCAAGCCCAAATAAATGAAATTCGGAAATGAATTGCGTAATATGTATCATGTTCCATTCCCAATTAACCTTAATAAAAGACTAAGTGTATTATATTATTGAAATTGACCTTTGTATTATATTATTGAAATGAAAATAAAATAAATGATCAACAGAATGAATTTACGTATCAATATACACCGTTACATTTTGATTGTTTTAATCCTTAAAAGGGATCATTGTACTCATCATTATGAACAACTCTTACTACGGGACCAACACTGAAATCGGGAAAAAAAGTCAGTTGATCTATAGATTTATGTTCGCATAACTCGACAGATGATAAAACCTCTATCGCGTAAACGAACAACAACTTGCAACTATGTCTTTGTAGTTAGGTATTGTGAATAGAGGTGTTCTACCAATGACCCATATTTGGATTACGTCACGATGCAAAAGCTATGCTAGAAACTGAATAAGAAACGCGTCTTTAGAAACTCAGAAACCGAAAACTACACGACAGAGCCCGAACAATCCCTGTTTACGAAAGCATTTGACCTACAAACGTATTGTTGTGGCAGATGCCACAAGCGGAAGCTGTTTTTTCTATGATTGCCATAACTCAGTTCTATGGCCTTGTAATAAGGTTGGTTGCATCCCCGCATTGTAAGGGATGTTGACAAATGAATGATGACAATTATATTGTGTGCTTGCCTTTGTGGTGGTGACGACTATATTATACTGTGGTGAGACCGTTGGATGTAGAATTGTTCCGTGTGCATGTTTTGGTAAATTATTATTCACTGTAGCTAATTGTTTTGTAAGACTTTTGTTTGAGCACTTTTAGGCAATAGTGCAATAACTAAATTATCTCTTTTGAATGAATTTATTTCGATATTAAGTGGTTGATTTAATTTTAAAATAATTTTGAGGAACTCCATTTCTGTGTTTCATGGAAATGTATATTTTTTCTTCTACATATTAGGTGTTGTTAAAAAAACATAGTATCTCTTAAATCTTCTATCTCACAAGCATCTCGAAACACTTTTGCGCAGGACACTTAGGAAGACTTTTTCTTAGCTTAGCTTTTAAAATAATGTAATAAACAAAACAACACCACTAGCCCGTTTGCATCTAACGGCACCCCAACACGTTTTTTATTAAAATAAAAATTATAAATTCCCCACAACCACACCACAATCCCGAGCTTCTGACAATGTGCACACGAAACTAGCAAAATAATGCGATTTCGCGCATCGTGACACACTAATATCGACTAAGCTTAACAATCGACTATTCAGTGTACCGTGTCCCATCACTATTGTGCACAACTATTGTTTAGTCGAATTGTTATAATCGCTTGAATAGAGTTGTCATACACTTGAAGATGTTTTTTCATATATTTTTTTTATTTATAAAGGGTAGGTCCCTGACTTTGTGTAAATAAACATGAGTAAGTGAGTGAGTGATTATTTCGAGTGGGCGAATGAAATGTCGAAGTCGAGTTGTTATTTCAGTCAATAAGTGTTGTTTTGTTATTCTATTATTGTTTATTTTTAGTACCTACACTTTTGTTTTTTTTTGTTCATGTATTTTTATGTTTCAATAATTTATTATTCTGTCTTTGTTAGTCGGTTAATAAAATACTTTGACATTAATTTAAATTATTTAGTTTAATAAATACAGAATATAATACATTTAGGCACTAATACTCCCTCATCACGCTGTAGCATGTAGTAGACAGTAGGTGCTTAGTAGTTGGGTTACTTCTACTCTAATTAAAGTACTACATTCCCTCCACTTAATTAAGTACAGTACTTCGATGGATTCTATCTAATATTCTATTAATATTTATACGAGAATCTAAGGTCACTTTAGTATTGTCGTGGCTGAAAGAGGAAAATTCACCTAAATAGGCATATTCAATGTCTTCAAGTAAGTAGGACTTACACTTTTACGTCAATGGAACACAGAATTCTAGAAACTTATAATTATTATGTTTAAAATATAAGGAAACAAAACGACTATAAATAAATTCATCCCGGATATAAGAACACCATCTAAGCTCACACGTTGTATTTTAACTTTTTTATATTCTGTAATATTCATATCTCAGTAACGATAATTACTACACAAACTTACCTTTCGTCCCTCGGATATCACAGTCGAAAAAAAAAATTATTTCCTATTTCACATGAGAAACCACGGCGTGCGCGACACGTAGCCGGCAACCCGCTGGTTGGTATTGTGCAACCGGGGTTGCCCAACCTTTGTCCACTCGCCCCGGGGATCGGCCGGGTGTTTATTTGCAAACAAACACTACTCACCGCCCGCTGCGCCCCGCACTATGCCGATTTGTTACGATTTCTGTAATACGATAGTTTTGAATTTTAGTCGATTCTCGTTTCTGTTGTAGGGGTGTGTGAACCCAGTGTGTAAGCTACCCCTTTTAAAATCGCGCTGCGGCGAGCAGGAATTTGGTTCATGTAGTCAAATGTTTACAGACCGTGCACCGAGTCCGGCCCTGTAAAGTTTTTATGAATGAGTATTTTAAGCTGGTAGGTACCTATGTAATTACAGTTTTAAGCAAGTTGATGAAAAATTATCATCTTGGTTTTCTTTCGTAAAAATATAAATACATATCATGTAATTAATTGTAATGAGTGTTTATATAATCTAATTATCTCGAGATTCAACACAGCTTGTTAAAACTGCTTAAAATCCTGCGTGAGGGAAACGGAGCATGACGACGCATCCACGATACAGTTACTTAAATAAACAAATAAAACATTGATTTTATTGACTTACAACATAATATATCTATCGAATAACGTTACTATATAATGCCATTAAAACTCTAAAACTCGGACAATCCACTCCGACAAAATTATAATAAATCAAACAGTGTCACTGTTTGATTTATTATAATTTTTTGTTGAAATCAAATAAAAATCTCGTTCCATTAGTTAGGTTCTAAAATCGTTATTAGGCATATACTTAATAAAGTTCCCACGGAACTTTTATCGTGCAATAAACTCAAAACGGTAGGCAACCGACCGACGAGTAAAACCCGATATATAGATAATTTTAATAGACACTGTAAAATCGAAATGACAAATCCGAATAGAACATCGAATTGTATCGATACGTTTTATATCGATATCTTAGTCGATATTATAAAATTTTTTTTTTGAATGTTGATTGACATTGGGATGTTTTAGTGGTTTGTAGAAAGTATTTTAATATGCCTTTTAATGTCTGCGTTATCTTAACGGGTAAGTTTGCTACCGAAAATGTGAGAATGTATTGCTTTAAGTATTTATGTCAATAAACAGAGGTTAGGTTGTTTATTTTTTATTTTTATAGTTTTTTAGTTCATTTAATGTCGATTTTTCAATCGTCAGATAACTTTTAACTTAAGAATAAAAATTGAAATATTTGTTATACAAAAGCTGTCAAGCCGCCATGTTTATTTTAAGATAACAGTTATCTGACGATTGAAAAATCAGTTCTTAGTAAAATAAGGTTTTCCAGTACATACATTTTTATCCTCCTTACTAAATACGTAGATACAAACTGACAAAGTAAACAGGGTGGATGTCTAAATCTAAAGTATTTAATCTAAACTGACAAATTTTTTGTTAGTCGTGGTTGGCTAAATGTTTACTGAAAATCGCCACCTTAGTCTCAACTCTAGAACATGATTTTAATCTATTGCACCTTAAACAATAAAGTCATGTACGTTTATATTCGCACGCAACACAGACTGAATTTATAATACCAATTTGCATTAAGCAAAAGCATAACCAGCCTACAATGTTTCTACTGCTGGGACACAGGCCTCCTCTCTTCGAGAGGGAGTGGGCTGTAATCCACCACACAGTTTGCTAGATGTCACAAGTCTTCGAATTTTTGGTTCTCGGACATGCCGGGGTTTCCTCACGATGTTTTCCTTCATCGCTTTGAGAGCCGCGAGCCGTGGTGATGAAATTATTCACACTAAGTAAAGCATCTGGGTTCGAGCCGACGACCTACGACTTGTATTAGCCAGGTTTAAAAGAATCCAATATCGTACTTCCTACTTAATATTATAAACGCGAAAGTTTGTGATGATGGATGGATGGATGGATGTATGGATGGATGTTTGATACTCTTTCACGCCAAAACTACTGAACGGATTTTCATGAAACTTTACAGTAATACAGCTTATATATAAGAATAAGACATAGGATACTTTTTATCCCGATATTCCCACGGGATCGACACTTATGCGGGTCAAACCGCGGGGCTCTGATATTCAATCATAAAATCAAAGTCGATGCAACGGCTATCATCACAGTAAATGTTGAAGTAACTCTAAACCCTTTCTACGATAACAAGATCGGCTAACTCCGCTAAAGCCGCACTTAAAAGTTTCTTGTTTATGGCTTTTATTGGTGGCCGAAGTAAACAAATTAAACTCGAGTGTATTTTATATTCGTGTTAATTGAAAACATTTCGGTGTCTGCCATCAAGAAGTTTATAAAATTTTATATTATTATCAAATAGTTTAAGATGAGGTATTTGTCATTCCGGCGCGTTGTAGAAAAGCTTTCTGTCACTTTTATTTGTTTAGTAGCGGTTGCCCCGGAACTAATTAATGTACCGGGACAAGAAGTATCATAATATATGTTAGTTCAGCGCCTTAATTGCATAACACACTTTCAGTCACAATCCGAAAGAGTTTGAAGAAAATTTAACTGTGTTCTTCGAAATCCTTGTTACGTGTTATATTGTTATAAGAATATTTTTATGGAAACCCAAGTTATTTCTTTATTATTATTTCTAAACTAGCACTATAATTGTTAGTTTTTTGTCACGATCCGAAGGATAATTCCTGATCAACTGCTTCATATGTTTGAAAAATTCGTCTGCTTTACAACGCTGATAACGCAATGAATGTTGTTTAACTGTCAAAATGAAAAGCGCTGCCGTTGTATGTAAGAGTATGTTCCGCAATTACGCTAGCCATTGATGCTAGATTGAGAAACACCCTTCTTCACTTTCACATTTATGATAGGTACGAACACTTACCTATAATAAATTATATAAATGAAGATCTCGACTAGAACACTAGTCGAGATCTTCATCTCTCTGTGACATTTTTCGAAGGTTATTAGGTAACGATTAGGTGTATGGCTTCCTTCTATATTTGATTATATATATATATATATTATAGTTTATATCAGAAAAAAATAGTATATAAATATATAGTATATATATACTATATATATTTTTTAATGATATAAACTAGTGCTTGACTGTGATCCCGCCTGATGGAAAGCAGTGATGCAATTCGTTGATGGTAAAGCGTTAAATTTATTATGAGCCTATTCACCCTAGCCTTGAAGACACTTAAATTATAATCGGACGGGAAGACCGCTGCAAGCAAATTGTTCCAGTCCTTCGATGTACGCGGTATAAACGACGAGTCAAAACGCTTCGTCCGGATCGCGGCGGTGTGAACAACGTAAGGGTGGACACTCGCCGTACGACGGGTTGTCCGATGATAGAACGGTGATGGCGGAATTAAATCATGTAATTCCCGCGCACACTCTCCAGAATGCATCCTGTAGAATACCGAAAGGCTAGCTACCTTACGCCTGTGCTCCAGGCTTTGTAGATTGGTCTTAACCAAATCTGGATCACCAATTAGCCTCTTCCCACACCTCTCCACTGAGTCCAAAGCTGCATCATATATTATAAATGTATGATTGAATTGTCCGTCTTTTAGCTAAGAACAGAACAGGCGAATTGGACCTCAGATCCTGATTCTGAATAGGTAGCCTTTTTATCTGTAACAATACCGAGATCATTTCATGTGTGAGAATCATAATAAAAAAATCTATTTGTTATTTCACAAGTATTGAGTGACATCTGCCAACCCGCACTGGGCGCGCGTGGTAGATTACAGCCTACTCTCAAAGAGAGGAGGCGTCTGTCCCAACAGTGGGAACGCTGATTATGCTAAGTATTGAGTTTGTATAAATTGAATACCGACCTATATACTTCTGCCAAGATCACTCGTTGTTCGATATGTTTGAGTTGACATGCGTTCTAACTTTATCCGGACGAGGAACGTAAAATATTATTTCGTATAAGGTAAAGTTTACGAAAATACTAATCTAAAATTAAAACAAAACTGTGTCGTAATAATATTAACACGATAAATCAATGTGAGGCGAGTGTCAAGTAGTATTCTATCCACGTCAGAGTGGTTTCAGCTAATGTCCGCCATATTTGGATCTCTAATCGTTCCAACTCACACGTAACTTGACGTCTCGAGATAAATTTTAGACAAGCGATAGTCGCGCGCCCGTCCCGAGATTGTTTCAAGACGCTCGATCATTCCGTGTGAAAATACTAGAGATGTGACATTATACATATTACACTTTTTATCTCAACTTAGAATTATTCCAGCGTTGAACCGAGTGGGACTACAAAAAATACAACTTTTTTAGCTTTTAACGTGATATAACCGAGAAAAGGTTTTCTGAAATAGTTATGCTCTAACAGACCGTTACTAGTGCATGTAATTTGCTCTTTTTTTGCGAGCAAAGTGCAAGGTAACGACACTAAGTTCGTTGACACCATTCAGAGCTACTTGAAGATCTTTGCGCGGCAGTACCGGCTATTCGACCACAATGACCAATTCCTGTAATTGAATAAAACTGCTCGAAAGTACATACGTTTATTTTATTCAGAAATAAGTGAATACAGCCGCAATAACAGTTATTACATTTTGAAATGCATCATAAAATAGATTTTCCGAATCATTCGCTGACATCACGCGGAAAAAGCTGCCACGTGCGTGCAAAAAAACTGCACACATTACAAACGGCTATTAAGTAAACTGTCCGAGTGTGTAAACGGGTGTGCTGTTAAGTTGCAATGCAGTGTACGCTGTGGTGATGATAGTTTAAGTGTAAGTATAGTGCGCGGGTATTTTTTAGATTGACTGGTTTTGGTTGTTGTTCGGTGCGGTTAGAAGTGGCGATTAATGGTTAGAGCGTGCTTCAAGTAACAATTTACTCGATACGATGTAGTTTATTTTTGTGGGAGCGCAAATGTTGGCTCGGTTAACCTTGGGGAAGTTCTTTAATTATTTACCATCGCTGCTTTTTAGATATTTTTGCATACCCGGACGGAGTCACGCGACTTATAAGCATGAACACAATTGTTTGAGTGTGTATCACAGCCAGTAGCCAGCTCCATATCCCGTTATCTCAAGAAGGAAAAAAGAGTAAATATTATAAAACGTGTTGCACCATATTACGTAGGTTCTCCCAGTTCCCTGTTACGAAACACTGGGAAACAGGAAACACAATTCAGTTACCGTGATCGATGTGTTCGAATACAATTAATTATAATATTATTCAAAATATTTTGTGTTTTATGTTAATTTTACGTTTTCGGCCAACTAACGGCATTAGGAAATAATTTGTGTAAATATATTGTTCTAATTTTGATTCATTAATGATCCTACAACACGGTTTTTCTGTGAGACTTAGGCCTATCTATGATAACAAATTGTACTAAGATTATAAATTAATTAATTTAACTTAGGGCTGATTTTTCAATAGTCAGATAACTTTTACTTATCTGAGGAATAAATATTGCGGTTTGACAGCTTTTGTATAGAATATAATGTAAAACTGTCATAATTATTCTTCAGATAAAAGTTATCTGACTATTGGATAATCAGCCCTAAATCTATAAGGTTAATTGGTTTGCAAGATTTGAACTTATCACTTATTAAATATTTACAAGTAAAGCTAAATAAAAGCTTGTGAAACAGTGTCCGACAAGGAGTTCTTAAGTTTCATGGGTTAAGTTGAAGCTAACGATTTCAACTATGTAGTCTTCTGCCTTACAGCCCTTGTTATAAAGCATAGTTTAAGCTGTAGTATCCTATTCCCATTGTAACTTTGCTCAGGAAAATGCGGGTGGGGTATCAGAATATTCCAGCAAGCAATTACAGGTATTATATCGCCTTTGCAACCCAGTTATAGAGGAACTAACTTTTGCTCGCGGCTTCGCCCCCGTGTATGTCAGAAGATATCTAACGGGATAAAAAGCCTACTTGTTACCCTAGGTTTAGGTACCCTATGTGTTAATCCAGGTTATAAATTATCTGTGTGCCAAATTTTATCTAAATTCGTTTAGCCGGTTTTGCGCGAATCCGGAACATACATCCAAATAAACAGTCAAACGTACAAAAGTTCTAAAAACTATATTTTCGGAGACCAACACCCCGAAGCACTGGCTTAAAAAAAAAATTCAATGTCCAGTTTTGACTTCGTTACTATTATATTATATGATAGATTTCGATATTCGATATCTTCATCTATAAAGTGTCGTGGTAACTTGGTATAATAATCCTTTGAACAATTATTTACTCTGTCTCTAAAAATATTCTAACAACTGCCGAAAATTCCACAAAAGTACTAGTATAGCTTGTTAAAAACTTTTTTACTAGCCATTAATGTCCCACTGCTGGGCAAAGGCTTCCCTACTCTCTTTCTACCTCTCTCTGTCCAAAGCTGCCAAGGACCAATCTTTATCAAAGGAGTCCAGCAAATCCCGCCATCACCATCTGCCATCTGGGCCTGCCTTTTAAAAACTGCGGAATTAATATTATTTCAAATCTCCGTAGAGTCTAAAAATATCAACACAACAAAAAGACAAAAATAAAATAATTATAAAAGGATTCGCAGACGACTTTCTTTTAAATCTCAACAAAAAATAAACTAACAAAATAATTTTATTTTTGTGCATCACATTTGTACACATAATGATCGTTTGTGTTCGTATGATGTGTCTTTAAAATAAATAGTGGGTAGCAGACAAGCATCTTGGTACGTGTCGTGATAACTTTTGACATTTGCACGGACACAGTAATACGAGGCTTATTAGATATAATTCGTATGCGATGACATGAGACGTTATGTTCCGAAAGTGCGACTATTTTGACCCATACTTCGTGCTTGGGTAAAGATATGTTTTCTTAGGTGGCTGACTTTTAAACTCAAACTCAAGCATTAAATTCAATTAAACCAATTGCAGGTACCTTCCAATTGTGAAGGAGACCGTCATTCAAAAAGATGTAGCTAATAACTGCAGTTTCCAAAATTCCTATGAAGAAGAACGGGCTTCTACTGGGAAGTAACTCCTTACACGCTCTTTTTAATCAAAAGAAGTTTCTTTAAAATTTACTTTGCTTTACGATTTTGCGACTGAGTGGAATGTTTAACAGACTTCACTTGTTTTTTATCGTTATCATTCATTTCATTAATCCCAAAGCTATGTATTCTTTTTCTTTTCTAATGTATTGTCTTCTTTCGAACAATTGCAATAAATTGTGTTGTCTATCATAGTTATCCGTAATTAAATAACCGATCGAGTTATTTTTCAAAACATTTGATAAATAAATTCTTAGTAGCAAAGGATGTCTGCTAGACTCAGGTAAATCTGTGTGCCATTAATCCCTTCTAATTTAGCTATACGCATCTAAAGTTATGAGCTTAAAAATAAATCCGTCGGCTGACGCCCTTACTATGTGAACTAGTGATGCTACGAGTAAGATCTCGAAATGAACTGTCATAAAAAGATAACATGTTTTTTTTTTTAAATTTAGTGTTGTTAGTGTACCCAAGGTTTTAAAATTGCTTTTGTTGTTATGGATGTGGAAAAAAAGCGGCCAAATGCGAGTCTTGCATACGAAGGGTTCCGTGCCTCAAGGTAAAAAACGCTGAAAAAAACATGTTTCTTGCATGGAGATAATTCATTTTTAACTTTATTGTATTTTATTATTTGTTGTTATAGTAGCAATAGAAATAAATACTATAAAATTGTCAACTGTCTATCTATTAAGGTTCATGAGATACAGCCCGTTGACAGACAGACGGACGGATGGACGAACAGCGGAGGCTTAGTAATAGAGTCCATTGGCACCCTTTTGGGTAAGAAACCCTAGAAAGACCTCCTTAGATGACTTTGAATGAACAAAAGCGCAATTTTCCTATAAACAAAAGGATTTTTCTTTTATAGACTGGTGGTGAATCACATATTTTGTTATCAATCAAGAATTTGAAGGATAACACAAAGTACGTAATCAAAAGCAAAACATTGAATAATTGGCGGCAGAACTCCACCACATTTCTCCATGCGATGGCAGGTAGCTTCTAACCAATCGAACTCAGATTTCAATCCTCAAGCGCCACCCCAACTATGTAGTTCAATGAGCCGTTCAAATATTTCCAAGTCAAGCGTTGAACCGAGTTCCAGCGGTAGGGTCACATCGTCGTCGGCGTCGCGGGCGATTGACGCGCGACACCGCAACGGCTGCGGCGCGACCGACGCGCGGGGCTAATTAACGACACCGCCATCTATCGGCGACGCCCTATCAATCTCGAAGCGACAGTTTTGGTGCGCATTTGTCGCCGCGGTATTTGGGACGAGTGCTTGTGTATTTATTTAGTGTGTGTAGAAGTTCAAGTGGCGCATCTTTGGTTAAGATTGGGAGTCAAATGGTCGTTAATTCTTTTGTTGGTTTGTTATAATGTCATGCATTATTCGGTGCAATACGTATGAATGTGACTGGCAAAATGTAGTTTCTTTTGTATCAAAAATATTTCGTTATTTGGTAACCTGTCTTATGACTTCTATTACCAATGTTAGACTAAGCCATCTTCCTCGCTTTGGCAAAAGCCTACAGCCTGAAGTAATTTTATCAACCGTAGAAATAAGTGCATCTCTTTAGATTTTTAAAGGTTTAGGTACTAATATTGGGGTCTTACTCATTTGTAATAGCCATACCCATCCCTTATTGAAACAACACTGATGTTACCTATAGGCTAAGTGTTTGGTAAATAAATTATTACTTACTTACGTGTTAGGAAAAGCTCCTTAACTTTGAACGTGCACCACATCACACGACACTGACCATGACCATTAATAGTAAGAAAAATGTTTTTAACAAAAGTCTTAATGAAAAAAATACAAAATCGCTTCTCTACAATATCTTCTCACCAACAGCTTTGAACTCTGCTCACCCTCCTTTGAAACTACCGTGATGGTCCTTAACGACGGTTAAAAATGTTGGTCTTATATCATATTTTATGACCACGACACTCTCAAATTGCGTGCCATTACGGACGTCCTTTGGCATTTTAAGGTATGTCATACACAAGTTGACAGGTGTTGAAAACTGGACTTACCCTTATAGTTAAAGGGAAGGTCGTACTCGGAATGATAAACTACCTTCTTACTGTACCTAACTACCTTAGTTTCTAAGCGAGCTTGAAGTAGGGTAATGTTGACATCGCTTGTCTGAAATAAGCGTGATTTTAACCATAGTTAAAATAGTTTTTTGGATCGGTTATAATATACCACTTGACTTAAGAGAGTGTTGTAAGATTTTAAAAGAGGAAAGAAAAATTCTTTATTCTGCATAAACAAAACGCACATTACGAATAAAAAAAAGACATAAAATCTACACATATAACGTAGTCAAAAGCCTCGTATCGCATATAAAAAGTTGACATAGGTAATAGACAGACGTTTTAATTTTTTTAAGCAATGTCGCATTAGCTCAGTGGTTAAGGCCTCGCCCGTCATGCACGACGAGGTTATGGGTTCAAATCCAGGCAAGTACTTACCAATGTGACTTTTTCAACTCTTGGGTATTCTGAGTTTATCTTGGACAGTAACAGTCTTCATCGGTGAAGGAAAACATCGTGGGCAAACCTAGAGTTATAGTCTGAAAGTCTGAAATCGCCAATCCGTTTTGAGCAAGCGAGCTGATCAATGCTCATGCCTTCTCTGGTTTAAAAGAGGCCTTTACCCTACAGTGGGGCAATAATAGGCTGTTATTATTATAATTAGGCAATGTTTTGTGTCACATTGTTGTAAGTCAACATAACGATAGGTATTTAGGTAAATACGATTTTGGCAGATGCAAGATATTTTGGCTTATTTATTTTAGGAACCACTCTATGATTAGGTATACTATGCGAACTACTACTAAGACTATACTAGATACTATGCTAAGCTAAGCGTAAATTGCCATAGGATTTTCTTCTTTAAGTACATCAACTCAGTGGCGTTATGGTGCGTCGGGAGCCGCGTGACGACTCCCGGCCACCGTAGGCGCGGGCCTGCGGGCGGAGAGCAATGGGTAGCTCTCCGTCCGATCAGGACCAGGCCCGTGCCGGAAGGCGCGTATGTGTTCCACGTGCGCCTCAAAGAGATGTCAGCATAGTTGACGGGGCCCGACAGGGCCGAAGCCTGCCGGGGTAGCGGGATCGTCCGAAAGGGTTACCGCTGCCCTGGTACATAAAGGGCTAAGGAAGGAACACGGGTGGGTTTTAGTCAGTAAGAGTCTGACACTCCTTTCTGCTCCACCCAGAGCGGGAGGGGTCATTTGATGATTTCCCATCCTGAAAAAAAAAAAAAAAGTGGTGTTATGGTTTTTATAACTTAGGAAAGTCGTTCATAAAATAAAGTCATACAACATATTTTTGCGGCTGTGCAACTGACATCGATCCCCCATAATAATAATCTTTCATGTCAATATTTTCTTTCGAACAATTAGCCGGTAGCACAGATTAACTAGGTTATACTGTTGTCTGAAAGATTATTTTTATTTTATTAATTTAGTATTTTGTGTTTCACGAATTGTGTCCAAATAAATGTTTTCTTTCTTTCTTTCTAATAGTACTAACACCGGTAGTAAGTTCCCGTGGGGTAATTTCCAAACTCCATGCGCACGAACCCGCGGGCAAAACCTAGTTCTTTAATAAATGCGTTACCACAAAGATCCATGAAGATACCACATTTAAAGTTCACGTTCTAAACATCGTATTTCTGCTTACGGTCCAGATGTGTCAACTGACGCGTAACGGATGGGTTGCGGCAGCCCGCCAAGGACTCGAAGGAAACTATCAATATTATACCGTTTTTATAACATCTCTGTTATAATTATAGTCCGTAATATAGAACAAGATTTGTTACTAAAATAGGTAAAGTACCATCAAACGGGGTGAACAGGAATGCAGGGGTCACATTCATTTGCAAATAATATAGTTTGTTGCCAAAAAGGACTCTAATGCGTTTACTGTATTTTAACAAACGATTACGTGCCCTTGTTGGCAACAAACCATATTATATCAACGTTAAAATCCAATTTAAAATTTCGTCCCGATTCACCCCTGCATCCCTGTCCACCCCGCTTACATTAATTAAAAAATAATCCCGAAGTAGCGCGTGGTTAGAAATGGACAGCATTCTTTTGTGGCCTGGCTTATTTCGGACTTAATTCACAACAAGAATAATAAGTAACCGCGCATTCTAGAATAATGCTAAGGTACAAAAGACATAACATAACGTGTCGTCTGTTTGCCCTGAAGGGCTACGCAGACGTGTGACTATAGTATACTCATAAGTCGGCAGTTATGTTTAAGTCCTATGCAACACGGGGCGACACTCTTGCCATCAACCGGGCGCAAATCAAAACTCCGGGCACAAATAACACTTTACCCGACCTAGGAATCGAACCACAGACCTCACGTTCAAGAATCGCGCTTGGCGCAGTTCAAATACAAATTAATGTCGACCCGAACGACTAGAGAGTGAAAGTAACAGTTTAATAGTAATGTCAAATCAAAACGACATTTAACGAGATTCATGCATTAGTCATCTGGGCATTAAAACATGGCGCACACAATACACGTGCGTACACACCTGCTACTGCGGCCGACAATTTTTATACATTTTGTTCAAAGCTCCGCAAACTTGGCGCCAAGTTGCAGAGTCGCAACGACATGCGACAGGCTAGGGGAGACGCACGCTACTACTACTACTAGACACACCTAAGCAAAGGCTCTTTTGATAACTAATCTACGAGAGCATAAACACTTATTGGGCTTTGTTAAAATCGTTTTTCTCCCTACGTTTTTCTTTACTTTGAAAGAGTGATGCGATTTTATTTCGTCATGTGCTGCTTGCTTTTACGAACATAAATACACAAGATAATATTTTGTTAATCTGTTACTCTTCTGTCAACTCATTTTTGTTTGCTTGTGTGTACGACACAGGCAAACAAAAATGAGTATCCGAAAATGTCATAACGAATATTTTCCTATTGGAAAATTCGTATAAACAACGATGTTGCTTCATATTTACAAAAGTCTCTTTTTTATTTTCCGGAAAATCTGAAAGTTATTAAAATATGAGCTAGCTAATATTTGTTATTTGCGACTGCCAATTTTAATCCATAGATGGATTACAAAACAAAAACATAAAGCTTTATGGTTCGCTAGCCACATACTACCCGTACGTTTTATTTTTATACGACTTCAAAAAAAGAGGAGGTTCTATGTTCGGCTGAATGTTTTCTTTTTAATGTTTGTTCATTGCTATTCTCCTCAATTGTGTACTGATTTTGAAAATTCTTTTTACGTTTGGTAGAGGAAGCTGGATCCGTGGTCCCGTGTGATTTTATTAAGTTTGCTTTGGTAGTTAATGAGTTTTAATAATACGTAATTAATCCACTTTGTGTATGTTAATGATGTTATAAAATTTCCTGTCACTGCTGTTTACTAAGCAATAAGTGGTATACGAATTTGTGGGGTAATACTTAAAAAAAAAACACTACAAAGTGTAAAATAACTTTAATTTCGGAAGTCGGTGGCAAAAAAACTTTTAAAACAAAAAAAATTAAAGCGCCGAAAAAACTAAAAAGCAAAAAATAATAAACCTTTTTTATTTAACCTTAATAACTAGGTTCTTAAACTAATGTAAGTATACCTAAGTAATTTTGAGTTGTAATTTTCAGTTTTTTCGGCGGTTTAATTTTTTTGTTAAAAAGGATTTATTTTATATTTTTTTGTAGCTATAATCTACTAATTGTTTTCCAAAGGGCAGGCATATGTGGGTGGCACTGAGTAGAGTAATAATACACAACTTGGCATTCAAATCTGTGAGTGAACAATATAAATCACCCCTACTTTCCCACCCTTAGGGTTGGAATTTTTCACAAATTTATATGGGACTAACTTTGGGGTATACCCTTTCTAATAAAAAAAGAATTATCGAAATCGGGCTACTCTGTAAAGTTATGTGTGGACATACATAAAAAAAAAATATATATACACGTCGACTTGAGAAACTCCGCCGTTTTTTTTCGTCGGTTAAAAACAAAAATACAGTTTAAAGTTATTTTTAACTGACTTCATAAGAGGAGGAGGTTCTCTATTTGGGTGTTTTTAGGGTTAAACTCGTTCGGTTTGATTACGCAGAACTGAAGTCGATTTGACAAATCCTTTTATTAGAGGGATCTATTCACAGGTCAAATAGTTCTAACTAAGCCTAAGGCCGTGTCCTAACCGAAAGCGTCAGTCGCGCGAATTCGCGATCGTTCCGGTCGTTTATATGAATATGACGTACCTAATCGCGTGATCAATCAAATCATAATTCATAATATTCCGCGTATTGCGATGACTAATATTTGCGACACTGGGTTATATCATCCTAGCCTATATCTGCCTAGCCTTTTCCCAACTATGTTGGGGTTGGCTTCCAGTCTAACCGTATGCAGCTGAATACCAGTATTTTACATGTAGCGACTGCCGATCTGACCTGCACAACCCAGTTACTGGGTAATACGATACCCCTTGGTAAGACTGGTTGTCAGTCTTTCGGGCTTCTGACGATCCGTAACAACTGTCCACGTAAGATCCACGATCCACGATCCTGTAAGATCCACGAATGACAGCCGTGACCAACGACTTAACGTGCTTTCCGAGGTACGGAGGGGTCTCGCTATGTAAATATGTCACCCATCCACAGACCAACCGCGGCAAGTGTGGTTTAACCTGATCGATCGACATGTGCGGTTGTTATTATTTAGCCACGGACCCCTCACACACTTAGAACAAATTCTCATATTGACGGGCAGCTGTCAATACGAATAATGCATCACCAACATTTAGTCGTTTTACACTTGTACAAACAGTACCCTAATTGCGTAACACACGATCAATTGGAATCAGAATCATTTTGAAGCAAATTGCTAATCCATTGCTTCATAAGTTCGAAAAAATTGTCTGCTCAACACGTAAATAACGCAATGAATGTTGTTGAACTGTCAAAATGAAACCGATTCCGATTGATCGTGTGTTACGCAATTAGGGTCCTACACCACTTTACTTATACTTAATCAGCTTTTAATGTTCCCACTGCTGGGATACAGGCCTCCTCTCCCAGAGAAGGACTCCACCACGCGGGCTCAGTGCGGCTTGGTACTTATACTTAAGACTCTACATTTATTTGTTTTTTAAATTCTTTAATAATTCTAATACTCTGTTGTACCAGTTTCTAGGGGTACTTGCATGAAAATCATTTCTCTATTAGTAGTAGTTCTATTAGTTCATTAGATTTTATGGAAACCCAAGTTATTTCCCATTTCAACAACAGACCAGTACCCTGATTGCGTAACACACTTTCTATCACAAACCGCTAATCCAGATAGTTCCTAAACCATTGATTCATATGTTTGAAAAATTCGTCTGTTCGACAACGCAAATAACGCAATGAATATTTTTGAAATGTCAACATGAATGGCATTGGGGTTGTGTGTTACACAATTACGCCGCTGTTAACTTTTAACCTATGTTGATGTTTAAAGAAATATTTCTTAAGGCACCATTAATCTTGTAAAAACACTTGTCTTAGATTCTAAACATGTCTCTAGGTTCAGTGGTTGACAGGCAGGGGTTGACTCAGTCAGTCAAGGAACTGTTCTTAGGGAGACGTCTTCTCTGCATAAGAACGAATAGAAATATACCCCCATTTAGTTAGCATGCTATTAAATTTGCTGCAAATTTATCCAAATAATCATTTCTCCGATCCAACACATACGCTTCAATGAGCCAATTTATTGCCAATGAACGTTGTAAATTAAAAAAAAAAACCAACGTAAACATTTTTATTTGTTGATATTGATATTTCAGCATCATGATAGCTACCATATTTATTATAGCATACGTTTTTGTGCAACATCTGATACACAACAAAAACAGGAAGTTCAACGTTAATTACTACGAAAACTACGCGTTTCAACCTTCCGATTTTCCGGAAAACTCGCATTTTACGCATACCTAATCAAAAACGCATCCTAAGAAATTTCCACAATAGAAACAATTGCTCCATTTGATCTTAATCTATGTCGAATGTGCATTAGAAGAGAAAGTCACAATCCTTGGTGACAAAGCTCTTTATTGTTTGCATGCAAGTATAAAATAGAACCATCTCACAAAGCCTTTTCCGGGAAAAAATAATTTTATTAGTGCATAGCTCGCAATACCGGACACCAATTCAATTTACCTGTGAAGCCTCGATAGGAAAATCTTGTTCATATTCAGTCTATCCCCGCCGCTCCTGTAGTGCGGTTGGTTGCATGGAGCGTTCCTGAATTTTCAGGCAGATCGACAACTGATTGAAGAAATTTCAAGTGAATGATCGCAACCTATCACAATGTCGTCTGGTTTTCGTGAGGTTGAGGTGCCGGATGAGTGGTTGATAGACCCTTATAAAACTAATCCTAATTACACAGAAGTAGTTCCTAAGCCAATAGAACTTCGCGAAGCTATCACACCGGACTTAGAAAATTGGAATCCATATGAAGACCAAAATAAGTAAGTAAATAAATATATTAACACAGATTTACACGAGAAAGATAATTTGGCTGCTCGCTGTCCTCGCGGTAACTGCCTGCGGTTGATCCATCTCTCGCATTCCTTTTTGCTATTGACATTATCGTCGAGCGAATTGCCGTGTCATATTCGTTTGGCGTAGCATATTATTCACAAATAAAGCTTGCCGCGGTCCATTGTTGTCCACGGCGTGAAGAATCGGCTCGTTTCTAGCGTGCCGAGGACCGACCAAGTGCCGATAAAGGGTTTCGGATACCAAATATTTAATGCGATGCTTGTTAGGCTAACCCGGCGACCGAAACGGGAGGTATTGTGTTGAGGCTCCGTATTCTTTTTGTGCAAGTATTTTGCGAGTTCTTAAGGTTGTGGACAAGTAATTCTGGGTCGTAAGCTTTTGTTTCAGCATAACCATGCACAATACAAATGAAAATTGTTACACGATAACCGATAAAAAATTTAAAGTGCTCTTTGTAACGGGAGTACATGAGAATTACAGATTTTGATATATTTCGTTTTTATGTAGAAGTTCTATGTTATGAAATAATTTATATTCAAACAGATCATTCGGTTTATTTTATTTCAGCATCACGATATTCTAAATCTTGTCTTAATTAATACCTAGTTATCTAGTCACTTTTTTGTGTCAATTTTTGTAACTAGAAAATTGCCGAGGCCGGTATGGCCGAACATTGATAACATTTCCACGAAAATCGTGTGTGAAATATATTGCATTTGCAGTACTTCATTACCTGGAACGGTTTGAATACATTTCAATTTCGAGTAGAGCGCATCTCTAAATCAATCGTATTATTGGGCTAGTAGTTGATTTACGCCATGACCTCGCGTAGTAAAGCGAAAGTACGGAGTTCCCATATAAAGTAGAGATCATGATTGGTTGGTTGGTTGTAAAACGGATTTTGAAGTGAACATTTTCGGAAGGGTAAAATGTTATGGGTTCGGGTTACCGCAATGCTAATTTTAACAGTATATCGGTCGTTAGGAGTATGACGTGTTGAACTTGGCCTGCAGTTAGGGGTATGACGTGTTGCACTTGGCCTGTAGACTGCTAACATAAGTTTTCACTTATGTCGGTAGTCCCCATGAATACCTGTTTTTTCTTAGGCTTATTGATTCATAGGTTTACGTGAATGGTGATGGTGTTTGATTTTGTTTGATACTATTTATCAGACAGATGGTATGTTCTGTATATTGGTAGAAGATTTAAGGTGGCGTTGGTGTTGGTAGTGATATATGGTCATTGCGGACATCATTAGTAAACTGTAGTACTTAATTAGTTATTGCTAATTAATTTACTCTCACGTTACTATTGGCTGATTCAAACTCAAACTCAAAGTATTTATTTACAACACTTTACAATTACAGGCACTTTTGAATTGTCAAGGGGTCGGTCTCAGAAAAATGAAGCTAGTTGCCCATTCCAAAGCGTAGGTACCAATGGAGAAGAACGGGCAAGAAACTCCATGGACACTCTTTTAAATCAATATAATATGGTTACAAAGCATTGGTTACATCATTCATGTATGAAACCATGCATGTGAGAACGATGCAGAACGTTAAAAGCGTCCGTAATGAAAAATATAAAAAAATAAATAAAAATAAGAATACTTCAAATATTAAATTAAATTTAAATAAGCCATGGCAGCAAAGATATGACCAGTCCCTACTGACGGCGCCCGTTCACGAACATGACGCATGGATTAGCACCATTCAGCCCAACCATTTTGAAGGGAGCCAAATGATCCAACACACGCGCCATCATCATAGTACTCACACATGTGCTATACAATTATACAATACTAGGAGATTGACTTATTAATTTGCAAAAAAAAAAGTATTTTTAAATCTTCAGCAGCTCCAACAGTATTTTCAAATGCTAATCAATTTATTTATGCGTCCTTATGGAGCAGGACCAGCGTTTAGCCAAGCATTATTATCAGCGATGTAATCCCCCAATTTATAATATGCCTGGCTGCATAGTGTGCGTTTTATACAAGATTTAAATTTCGTTTCATTCTATTATGTGGGGAGGTATTTTATTGTAACATTTTAAATAGTACCCCATGAAAGGTGAGTCTACTTTAGCCAGTCTGAAACCTGGTTGAACTAATTGCTCCCCATTTCTAGTGATATAATTGTGTCTTTCACCTCTTTTACTAAAAAGATGTAGATTTTTCCTTACGTACATAATGTTTTCATAGATATATTGACAAGGTGCCGTCATGATGTTAATATCTTTAAACAATTCCCTTAGAGAGTCACGCCTGCGGAGGCTATATATGGCTCTGATGGCTCTTTTCTGCAGAATAAAAATAGACTCGATGTCTGCAGCCCGTCCCCATAGTAAAATACCGTACGACATAATACTATGACAGTAACTAAAATAGACCTAATAGTAACTAATATATCCCCAGGAAAACAGTTTTACCGACAAATTCTAGTTTCTCTTGATTCAATTCTATCTCACAATGACTATATATAGATTGAAGTGTCGTATTCGACACCTACGACTATTCGAGATCTAAACCTAATTAATAATTATCAGTGATTCAGACAGCACGGACAAAGTGGTGATCTTGGTCATATGCTTTTGCTTTTTTGTTAACACTTTTGATACTTGTCATCATTACAGCCGAAAGACGTCCACTGACATAGGCCTGCCCCAAGCACCTCCACATCGACTGGTTCTGTGCTTCCTTGAGAAGTATCGAAGAATAATGTTCGTTTTCATTAACACCACGCGACACCTAAATTAATACTTAAATTAAAGCACGCTGTTGGAATTTTTACTTTCTCTACCCCGGTACTGAGCCGAGGGTTGAAAATCCAATAGCTCGTTTTTAGTTAAGCGTTCATTTGGGTGTCGCTTCTGCTGTTAAAGATTTCGTTATGGGATACCAGTAAGGGTGCATAACTGATATCAGTTTATGACAACGTGTCATATTTTAAGACTCATCATCATCTGCCTTGCCTTTTCCCAACTATGTTGGGGTCGGCTTCCAGTCTCACCGGATGCAGCTGAATACCAGTATTTTGCACCTATTTGATCTCCACAACCCAGTTACTGCGTAATACGATTCCTATTGGTGTTGTCAGACTTTCGGGCTTCTGACGACTTTAAGACTAATTATGATAATAAATGGTAATTATGATAATAAATGGGATGAAGTGTTCGACTGCTCGACGTCAGTAAAACTTAACCCAGTATATAGCCATTCTTTTCGTCAATCGACCGCGGTATCGTTGCAGTCCTAAAGAGACTTATGTTATTTCTTTATACATCTCGTATTTTATTGTACACCAGAAAATACATAACAAAAATAAAATACATTTTTAACACCGAAAAATCGAGAGATTCTGTGAATATTACAATATTCAAGTCTTAATAAACTGTATTTTTTTTATATCGCATTGGAATTCTTTATAACATTCGAGGCAGAATTTTATCCATAAATGTTTTTGCGTAATTTTATTATTGGGTTGCACTGCAAAGGGGAAATAGAATTCCAGTGAATTGCAGATTGCGCGGTGCCAGGAAAAAATGCTGGAACTCAATATTACGAATTTATTATTACGAGATCTGGAAATAGTATTGTAGCATCCGCTCGTCTCTTTGACGTACTTTTATCGTAGTTGGTGTTCAGTACGCCGCTCTTTGATAGGATTTAATATACTCTAAGGATTTTGGTGAAATCGTATAAAGTAAATTTTGATTATTGAGAGGCTTACGTCGTGTAAGCTCACGTTATACGTGCACGAATTTAACAGGTATATTGTTGTTCCCGTGCAATATCGTGCACAGCATAATAAGCCTATAATGTTCCCACTGCTGGGACACAGGCCTCCTCTCGGTGAGAGGGAGTGGGCCGTAATCCACCACGCGGGCCCAGTGCGGTAGATGACACATATCTTCTAATTTTTAGGTTCTAAGTCATCCCGGTTTCCTCACGATGTTTTCCTTCACCGTTTTAATTGCAGAGAGAGAGCAGCTTTGTGTAAATCATCTCATCGCCCTGTGGTGATGAGATGATTTACACAAAGCTGTCTGTAGAGCGCCTGCCTAAGTTCGAACCTATGACCCAAGTCGACTGTTACCACTTGGCCACCACTGCTCAGTGTACTTTTTAATCTTACAAATTTTCAACCGTTCTTTTAAATCGATCTGCGAAAACATTTATTCTGCTATCATCGAAATATGGATTTGCTGCTGTCCTAATCGAAATAACACCTAAAAGTCCGCTATCTAAACCTAACAAGGTGAACATACTGCAAGCTAATACAAACACTTAGTAATTTGTTTAATTTAGCTAATTTACAAGAAAACAAGGCCTACAGTTCACGGTGGTGCACGATGCAGCGATAGCCGTTACGGTGACGGCTCTGCACTGTGTTACTATGAATTACTTGCGTTTAGTCAGCTTCACGGCTATCTAGTACAATCAACTAGATAAGAAAGAAAGAAAATAAGATTTTTTGACCCAGGTTAAGTAAGGCACACAATATGCACACAAAATAGTAGAAAGAGCAAAACTTAATATGTTATTGTATGCCTCACGGCTGCGCCAAAAACGCCCAATTCAGTATACATGTCAGATAAATGTCACACAAGAGTACCATCCGTCCGGACTTGTCGAGGCATGTCCGGCTTTTTGCTGCTCGGAATTTGTCGCACCGTCCGAATCATCCAGAGTTTTCAAAAATGTATTATTGCGGCGGCCGGCCAGAGAGGCTTTGATGGACGAACGTGAAATTAATAACGTGAGCCCTGAAAAAGAAAGATTAAACAGTGAACCACCATGCGGCCTCAGTTGCGTGTTGGTAGTTGTCACATGTGCTCGAATTTTTTGGTTCTAGGATATGCCAGTTTCCTTACGATGTTTTCCTTCACCGTTTTGAGAGTAGGGGTAATTTAATAATTTATACAAAGTAAAACGCCTGTCTGGGTTCGAACTTACGACCTACAAACTCATAAGTCGCGGTCGTTACCACTGGGCCACCAGTGCTTCAGGGTAAATCAACAGAATATATAATATTACCGTTTTCCTCGAAGTGATTGGCAAAGGAACTTACTCAAACAAATCTGGAAAAACGTAGGTGTGCTATATTTATAGTTTCATAGTATCTACATTTCGCTTGATATGGTACTAGCTTAGTGTAAACGCCTATTGGCATAAAGAAAATTTCCTAATGGAGTCACACTTAGAGCGGCACTGTATTCGATCCGATTCCGAAAATTTCGGTCCGAAGTTGCCATAGTACTCTATTTGTATGAACGGGAAGGGCGCACTAGATTCCGACTCTGTACGTCTAAATTTAAAACATTCCCAATTCGGATAAACTCGGAATCAGAACCACTCTTAAGACATTGCTCGACTCGGGAACATGCTTTCTAAGAAAGACTTGTGGCTGCTTGCTGCTCTAGGCGGAACCGCCACGGTAGGGTAGTCAGTTTAGTACAGAGGTGTATTGATAATTTATTTTTATTTAATTTAATTTATTGGTCTATCTACAATTGTTACACTGTTTATCCTTTAAATACAAGCAATACGAGAATACAAGCATGGTGTACAATATGATGCGATAGACACAGCATGCAGAAACAAAATGATAACATCAATAAAATTGTAATAATTGTACAGAAATAACACTTACAGCACTACTGGGTAGTTTTGGAAAACATGACAAGGAGATAAAAAAATAATAATACAAAATAATACAAAATGAAGAAAGAAAAAAAAAACAGTCAATTGTGTTGTTACTTTGTATGGACTTGGCGCTTGAATTTTTGAAGTGATGTGGAAAAAATATCTATTGATTCATCGCAATTATTAAGAAGCCTGCAAATTCTGGGGATGGGGGAGTTTGATCCTGAAACTATTTTGCGGAAGGGGGGACGTAATAGTTTGATAGGGTGACGCTGATAATTGTGGGGTAGGTTAAAAATTAAGTTACTTAACAACTGGGGGCAGTCTAATTTACTCCGAGGTATTTTATAAAGAAAAACTAGATCAATACCATCTCTTCGTTTTTCGAGTGAAGTCATGAAAAATTTATCAAGCCGTTTTGCGTTGCTCGGAACTTTTTTGTCTAATCCAGCAGAAAAGGCAAGATGGTATAAAAATCTTTTCTGGATCCTTTCTAACCTAAGACTGTGTGTTGCATAGTGGGGTCGCCACACAACTGCATTGTATTCCAATACAGTACGAACGAGACAGTTGAAAAGATAAATCTTAGTTTTAGGCTTGCGAAAACATTTACCATTTCGTAACACAAAACCGAGTGTCTTTGAAGCTTTTTTAATAACGTTGTCCATGTTAGGGATGAATGTTAATTTATGATCAAGAAGGACTCCCAAATCTCTGATCACATCAACTGTACTGAGGTCCGAACCATTCATACTGTAATTAAAATCCATAAACTTCGCCTTGCGTGTAAACGTAATTTGGGAACATTTTTCTACATTAAGTTGCACGCTATTATCGTTACACCAGTTTAAAAGTCTGTTCAGGTCTTCCTGAAGTAATGTTGAATCGGCTAGAGAATCTATAATATGATTATAGTTCTGGATATTACGACAGAGGGGTTATGTAATTACATCTGCAAGGTTCGGTTGATCAAATTAAGCTTCGCTTGCCGTGGTCGGTCCGTGGATCTGTGACCGTATTTACATACCGAGACGTTCCTCGGAAAGCACGTTACGCTGTTTGTCCCGGCTGTTATTCTTGGATCTTTGACAGTCGTTACGGGTGGTCAGGAGCCCGAAAGTCTGACAACAAGTTTTACCAAGTGGTATTGTGTTACCCAGTAACCGGCTTGTGGATAGCAGATAGGCAATCGCTCAATATAAAATACTGGTATTCAGCTGCCTTCGGTTAGACTGGAAGCCGACCCCAACATAGCTGGGAAAGGCAAGGCAGATTATGTTGTGGCCGTGAATCATATCTTGATCGATCAACATACAAACTGAAACTGACCTGCAAATTCAAATTATCATTTCTTCAATTTTTTTTTATGATAAGTATGTAATGAGATGTGGATCAGGATCTTGACTTTGCCATTTTCCGGTAGTCGGTAATACATTAACTATATGTCATTTTTAAGAGGTCTCTAGTTGGTCTTTCAGTTAGTGTGCTTTAGTTAGAACAATGCTTTCAAAACTTACAACTACTTTTCGTTAATTCATAGAATTGTTCTCTAGCGATGCGACGCGGGAGGAGCCGCGAGAGCAGTCAGTAATTGAATTAAGTTCGTCTTCGCCAGAATTCACAGAGAGGAGGCTCCCGACTCCCCACTGCTGGGACACCCAGCAGTGGGGACATAACAGGCTGATTATGTTTATGCTTATGCTAGTCTGCGTAATGAAAATATTGATAAACGTAAAGCAATTATTAATTCCACTGTTACATCCATTTAGATTTTTTTAAATATTGTTTCACTTTGATTCCAAAAACTATGACTTTGTTTTAACTACAACTCTTAACACTAACTACACAGACAGGCAGGTCTCACAAAGGCATACCAAACGCTCCTGTGCAGATTTGGTAAGTTCGTTGTTCTCTATTTGTGTATTTTTGACGACACAATAGAAATTCGTAGTTGCTCTGTACAAATAAATCAAAGGCAACCACTCCAACCAGTAGTAACAGTGGATTCGGAGGCACAAGCACTAGACACTAATTCAAAGAGACGTTCACAAACGCTACAGATTTATTCCTATAAAACACGCACTGGCAATATCAATCTCTACCAAGTTGCGGAGGATATGATATCGATACGCAACCCGCACGGCCGTCCCGGCCTAGCAAAAGTATCGATATCTGAGTAGTATCGATACTTTTGCTGCGACACCCAATTGAGCTGCCTCCACAGTGCCCGGCAATCGAAATAGTGCGTAGACACTAGACACTGTTGACCAAGTACATTAAAATACAGGCACTAAACAGAATTAGTATGAAATTAAATGGCAGATAAGTTAACCGTTGCTTGATAAGTTAATTGTGAAACTGGCTGATAGTGTACTAATTTGTATGAGATATTTTTTAAGTGATTTTTTACTTAATCATAGGTTACTTATTATGTATCAATATTGAGCTTTGTGGTTACTGAAAAGTATCGATACTCTTTGTTACTGATACTATTTTGGTACGTGTCGATTAGTATCGATAAGTAATTATGTACCGGATAAACATCAGTACTAGAGTAGTCTCTGGTACCCACCGGAAATATGTCGACACTAGAGTAGTCTCTGGTACCAACCGGAAAAATGTCGACACTAGAGTAGTCTTTTGTACCGATATTTTTCCGGTACCAAAATTGCGGGACGCACACCTCGCGACAGAATCGCGTTTTTCAACCATTCCTAATATTACGTTTCTGAATCGCTCTGTGACTCTGAAACGTATGATCATGTATAACTCACATGTGGATGATTTATAAGTGACAAGAGGTTTTTAGATTTTTTAATCAATCGAGTTGTGAACATGCTTCTACAGTTGTAACTTACTTTCAATAGTGATGTGTGAGAATTGCTGCCGTTTTTTAAATGATAGTTTGTGAGTTTTTTTTTTGTAAATAAGAGTTGGTAGGTAGTACTCAAGCACGTATTTGTAAATATTATATTTGATGAAAAAAAAAACGATTTATCGAAACTTCTTGCATAATCATTATAATGATGTGTCATAAACATGAATAAAAAAAAGTCTGTTTTTTACGTAAGAGCTATTTTTAGCATGTAGTTAATTACCATAGGTACTCAGGTATAATAAAATAAAAAAGTTACGAGAATACCTACCTGCGAAAACCTTCGCACGATTCGGTGTCCATTTCCCGAGAATCAATCGAGGATTTAATATAAAAGAAAGAAAACGAAACACTCAATTAGTTTCATTATTGCTTACGAAATCTCCAGTTTCCCTACATTATTTTTTACTCTATTAAAAATATTCAGTACGTAGAACAATGGTTTCGCAGCCCGGGACTCGAGGTCCGTGGTCGGGGACCTGTGTGGTCAAGATAGGATCGCTCGTGACTCACACCCACGAACCTTCGATAACTTCATTTCAATGCTGGGCGGGGTATGGTGCTAGTAGCCGCGGTAGGCACCCCACTCGTTCGGTGGGATGCCCGAGTGGGGTACCTACGTACTTTTTGAGCCGCTGGTGATGTTTACTTGACATTCCTTTGGTGTCTCGGAAAATGATCGCTCTGCACGTCGTTCTTTTTAACAAGGTATTGTATATTTATTTTGTTTTTTTTTCATATTATCGTATGTTGCACCCATCGATATCCGTGGTTGCACCGGTTGACGTCAACACCAGCTGTCGCTGACAACCAGCGCTCGGGCTCTGTCTTGGATAGGTTCTAAGCATTATGCTGAGTGTTGGCCGCTGACGTGTATTTGACACATATTTTGCCCCAACTTGTTCTATTTTTGTTTGTGTTCTTTCTCTGCGTCATCTGTACCGCAAATAAACGTATTTTCTGTCATCTTTTTACGAGCCTCCTGTATGCTTACAACTCCTTTGTTTGCAGCGTCTATTCATTCCTGTCTAGTAAAAATCTTTTTATATTGTAACGAATTTGGAAATTCGTACAAGTTATTTTTATACATATTTTAAGCAACAGAAATCGTCAGTTTTTCGTCTTTTGTAATATTTTATTACGAATTAATAAATTTGTTTTTATCCATCGATATGTAGTATTTGAAACAGTAATGGGTAGGTTCAGTGTCAAAGTCAAACATTTCAATTAAAGGCTCAAATGGTTTAAGGCAGACAGGCGCGACTCGACGTTACTAGAATAATCTCTATGAAAACTAGGAAATTGCTCTATCAAAATCGCGTTGCACGGTCGTGTCGCGCTGTTCTGCGGGGAAGCCTTAAACCATTTTTTAATTATCAAAGGAGCCGGTCGGTTATTAAGATAAAACTAGTTGTGGTTTGTTAGGAATACGTATCATTTGAACAGAGTGATGTTGCGCCAGAAGTGTGGGGGATATCTAGAGGCTTCCTATTGAAACGCGGTGGTCTGCTCAATTTGATTTAGCCAGAAAGGCAAGCAGTATTGGTTTACGATCCGTACGATCGAGTTAGATAGATTTAAGTCCCGAGACGTAAATCTATTTAACTGGAAATCCGCTGACAGCTAACTTTGTTTAATTTAGTTTTTTTTTTAAGTTACGTGTTGGTCTCTGGTGGCTGGAAGTTAGACTGATGCTAAATGTGAGAGATCGGATTGTGAACTTTAGGAACATTTGCAACAGTAGTTCGAAGTGTGGGTTTTTGCTGTAGCATGCGCTACCTTCATATTATATGACAAAGTTGATGTGCTGCCTTTCATCGCGCATGGAGAACTGAGTTAAGAAGTTAGATTTTTTAGAAAAGCTCAGCGGTTTATTATTTTATCTATACTACTAATAATAAAGTATTAATGTCGATGTTTGAATATGAATGTCGATGGCTATTAGAGTAGGGGAAGATCAAAGAAACGATCGATGGGCTGTGTGAATGATGATATGGTTAGAAAGGGGGTGACTGTCAAGATGGTGGCTAATAGAGAAGTTTGGAAGAAAATGACATGTTGCACCGACCCCAAATTAACTGGGATAAGGCCAGGAGAATGACTAAAAATAATAAAGTTGACGAGTTTGTTTATTTGTTTGAGCGCGCTAATCTTTAAAACTATCAGTCGAATTTGAAAAAATCTCTATTTTTGATAGTCAAATTGTGGAAGGCTTTAGGCTAGGACCATTAGGAACCGACCAAAAAGAAAAAAAAGTCAGAAAGAACGGAAAGCAATTATGAAGTACAGAAGACGCCATGCCAAGGGGTGGGTCGAAGAAGACGAAATTTCACTCGGGCAAAGTCACGGGTAGAAGCTAGTTTTCCCATGAACTTGGAATGAAAACACAAACTTTTACACTTAAAAGTTAGTGTTTTCAGACGGAGCTTTTGAGTATTGCAATCCTCAGTTAAAATAAGTATGAAAAGCATACACGCTGCCTCACTTCAAATAAACTAAAATTAATAAAGTTTTCTCTCACTAGTAAAGTTAACGTCCTTTAATTATTACTATTTACATTGCAGCAATGTTCAACCATAATTATAATTCAAGAACAGTTAGATTCCTACCCGCTATCATAGCATACCCACATTCTGCTTAGGCGTGCTTTCAAGGTATTTGCACAAAAGAATGTTGTGAACTAAGAATTAAAATTATCGGGCTTCATCCTTTTAGTTTTCGGGAAACTACAGCAGTTCTCTTTATTAATTACTTTGAACTTCTATGTTCTCTGTTAGTGGATTTGGTTTCCGCACTTCTTCCTTCAGGTGGTCCATTGTACATGTACGTGACTACGCTACCTCCGAACTTACTGCTTGTTTTATAAATAATTTAATTAATTGAACACTAAAGTAAGGCTTAAAAAAATTTAGTAAACATAATATACTTTTTATATCGGTGGCCGGCCTCTCCCCTGCCGACGTACAGGTGTTGGCGACGTCGGCGGGGAAAAATATTCGTTTCAGATTTACTTGGCTATCATTGTGAACCGTTAATCCTGAAAAAAGTCCATGAAATACTCTGCACTAAAACTTTACGAGAACCTATAATAAAACATGATTTTGCTAAAAATCTATTAGGGTAGGTTTTATAAAAAAAATGTAAAACCCAACAATCTATTTCAACTGCACTCCCGTCATATTTCATTAATGAAATCCTTAAAAATAAGTGCTCGTAAACAAACAATGAAATTAATTTGTTTTATTTTGGGTGATTTCCGTATTTTTATGTAGGTAATTCATTTTATCGAGCCATATTTTTAATAATAATAATAGGTTGTCGACATGTGGGATGTGGACTCAGCGATCATTGTGCCGATAGTTGTGACAGCCAATGGCTTAATAGCCAAGGGCCTCGACCAACACCTGAGGAGGCTCTCGTTAGGCAGCTGGAACAAGGGCATGATTCAAAAAGCGGTACTTCTGGACACGGCTCGCATTGTCAGGAGGTTCCTCTCTCTGGAGCCCTGACCACCGGTAGCTTGGACCCTGTTCCCGATACCGGTGGGCTAATATTTTTTATATTTTTAAATGTTTTTATACTTTTTATATTCTAATATTTAAAATAAATTATATAATTTATATGTTTACATTGAAATAAAGGAGATAATAATAATAATAAATTATTTCAGAACATAATTCCATATAAAATTATTAGTACGGCTTAAAAACTATGTTAGTACCTTAAAACTATTTATTAATTAAATTACCTGACATTAAATAGGACAGCACCAGAACTATGCACCTTATTCCATTGCCTCACAATAGGACACTCCACCTTTTCTGTTATGATGTTTAAATGGCCTTCCCATTGGGGCTGCCCCGCACACGAGACATCAGGGAGGCCACCCTCTTGCGCACAATAGCCCTACAGCAGTCAGTGTTGGCCTCCGCAAACATCCCCGACGCACTACAGTATCGCGGCAACCCCATCAGCTTCCTAAACCCATTATTGTAGAGGACCCGCAGGGCATTAATAATAATAATAATAATAATCTTTTATTGTCGCAAATTATACAGTTCACAAGGTGACTTATAATTAGACACAGGTAAATGTATTGTGCTTTAGGTACTGATACTGTCTCCCAAACTAAGCGAAAACTTGTATTTTGGGTGGCAGTGTTCAGTCGTGTAAGTGACTTTATTTACAGTTACAATTTTTGCGAGTGAACGTTGCTGCTGTTTACAATGGGTGAATGATTATATTATAATTTTAACTTAGGTGGACCGGATGTTGTTGGGGTGAGTGGGGGTGTGTGTACGAGTATGTAGATGAGTATGTGTATGAGTGAGTGTATACTGATTGTGATTGTGTATTGTGAGTGGGATTTTGTGTGTTTTCGTATTTGTGTTATGTGCATGAAGATGGTGATGTTTGTGTGGTTACACGATGTATGTCAGTAGTTCTTCAGTTTTGTTGTAGTCCATATTTAGAAGCCAGTCTGTAAGAGTGGATTTAAGTTTGTGGCTGTTTAGTCCTGCGATGTTAAGTTTCTTGTGTAGATCGTTGTATAGTTTTATGCTTAAGACGTTAAATTGTCTTCTGGCGAAGGAAGTCTTACAGGGAATGCGTGGGCATACGGGCATCCCGCTACGTCTGCCTGGATCGGGGAGAGGGACACTTCGATGTCTTCTCATGGTGGACTTGAGCACAAAGAGCTGTCGGACTGATAGTACTTTGCAATCCGCGTATAGTTTTTCAGTGGGGTATCTATAAGGCTTCTTAGTCATTACTTTGAGCACAGCTCTTTGTGCTCTTTCGAGACCTATAATTAGTGTCCTGCCGGCGCCACCCCAAGCGGGGATGCAATACTGGATGATGGACTGACATAGGGCTAGGTAGACGAGTTTTAGTTTTTCTGGTGGAGCACAGTCTCTTAGTGGCTTAAAGATGTGTATTAGTCTCCTCACTCGGGAGGTGGCTGTGTCTATCTGCCTGTCCCACCTCAGTTCACTATCGATGTATACTCCCAGGTACTTAACATGTTCAGCACGGTTGATTTGCTGGCATGTGCAGGCGTTCTGGGAAAGGCAACTATGGGCTGTGATAGAGAAATTTTGTGGTGGAGAGCTAGTTTTTCTGATCGAAAAGGCAACATAGTGTGTTTTGGAGAGGTTTAACGTCAGCAAGTTTTCCGTAAGCCAATTCATTATTTTTGATAGGGAGTACTCAGCTCTTTCCTTAACTGAACTCCAGTCTGGTCCCCAGACAAGAATTGCCGTATCATCTGCATAGGTGAAGATGTTCGTGTTTTGGAGGGAGATTTGACAAAGATCATTTATATAGAGCTGAAAAAGGGTCGGGCTTACAATACCCCCTTGCGGAACGCCGTATGACACTGTAACCTCGTCGCTATCGGTATTGCCTACTCTGACTTGTTGTTTCCTATTGGCTAGGTAGTCCTGTACGATTTTGTATGCATTTCCTCGTATGCCTAGGTTCTCCAATTTAGCCAGAAGGATGGGGACAGAGACTGTGTCAAATGCTTTAGAGAGATCAAGAAATATACATAAGCATTTATTTTTACTGTCCAAGTTTTTAACGATAGCAGATGTCAAGTCCATCTTCGGCAGAATAACCTGCGCGAAACCCGTACTGGTTATCAGCAAGGATTTTAAATTTCTCTAGAAATTCGTTTAGTGACCGGTTAAGTATTTTCTCTAAGATTTTTGAAATGCAGGGTAGTACCGCTATGGGGCGATAGTTGTTGACACAGCCTCTGTCCCCGCTCTTGAAAATCGGGTGTACTATCGCTTTTTTAAGTATTTCTGGAAATACTCCTGTGTTTATTGCAAGGTTGCATATATGGGTGGCATTGAAAGCCTTCTGCGTATAGCGGACCCACAGGCTCCACACACACACATACACATACAGACACATTACGGTACATTGTCTGGCAGTACGTACGACACCAGCCCTGCTGAGCTCATCTATCAGTCCATTAACGTACAGGTTGAAGAGCCGTAGTGACGTCAGGCCTCCTTGTCTCACTCCACACCCCAACCTGTACTCTGTGGAACATGAGCCCGCCTACTTAACATTATTGGACTGGTTGCCGTACCAGTATCTCAGTATGTTGATCATGTCCCTGGGAGTGCTGGTTTCTTCCCGGAGCTTATCCCACAGCACATTATAAGCCACAAGGTCAAATTCCTTCGACAGGTCCAAAAATCAGTCAAAAATAGGCGTTTTTCTTGTCACGTAGTAGTGGATAGTATGCTTGAGTCACAGTATTGCACCTTCTGTCGAAAGCCCAGCTCTAAATCCGAACTGGGCATCATGCAGATGAATATGCTTACTAAGGTGGCAATCAAGCAAACCATCCAGCACCTTGGCGATCACTGTAGCCAATGAGATGGGTCTGTAGTTGTTCCCGTCCGAGGCATCGCCTGTCTTATTTTTGATAATAGGAATCACTGTGGTCTTCATAAGCTCCTGGGGTAAATACGAATGTCCTAAACACAAATTGTAGAACATGACCAACTCCCTGGGCATGTGAGTACCTGCATGCTGCAGGTGCTCGATTCTGAAGTCATCATGCCCTAGAGACTTACTTCGAGTCATACTCTTAATGACCTGAGCTACTTATTTTATTGTAAACCTAAACCCGCTCCATCTGCAACTTCAGCATCAGTCGGCCCCTGCCGCCCGCCTGGTAAGGGAGATTCAACCTTATTCTCTACTCTCTACTCAGGCCTCATTTCTACCCTCAACACACGCAGGCACACACAAGCCAGTTTCCAGTTTCCTGGTATGCTTCCAAAAACGGTTGAAGTTCTTCTCCTTGTGGTGTGTGGCTAAGATGTCCATTTTAATACTCTCGACGTTGTCCTGACACCACTTGAGCTTAGACTTAAAGCGCTTCCCGGATTCACACATGGTATTATAACCAGATTTGGGATTCCCATACAGCCAGCTTCGTGCTTCCAGATGAGCCTTTTGCACATGTGGATTCCATCCGATAACATGCTTCTGCTTCTGATGATTTCTCAGTCTATTACTGCTACGCGCAGCTAAAGTCAAGGCACTAACAACACTGTTACATAGTTCATCAATTATTGCATAATGACACTCATTACTACAAACATTATCAGCACATGAACCAAGTTCCATTGGAAAATCAATGACCCTTAGTTCCTTGTTACAGAGTTCGCTATATAACCTTATCTGCTCAGCGTTTCTCTCGCCCCATCTCACTTCATTAAATAGGTTCCCATTCTCACTTCATTAAATAGGTTCCCATTACAATATTTTTTTCTCGGTAATTTTCTTTTATTTAGTATTATGATGTCTTTTAGCAATCTTGTGACATCAATATGGTCAAAGGTGACCGGTGGTAATTTCCTTAGCTACCGAGCAACAAAAATAGGAGTGCACTCAGCTGCAGTACATTTTATGAGGGATATGATATCCTCAAGGTCACGCTGTACTTTACCATCTGCTTTTCTTTTTCTTTTCACCTTCTTCTCCTTTGTTTGTACTGACTGATATAGCAAGTCCTTTGCAGTCACTATTTCATCAGACGAGAACGCTGTTGTGCAAAGTCTAACAATGCTTTCTTAATTCATCACATCAACTTGGTTCTGTATAAACGCCAGAACTTCACTAATAACTATATTACAATTATTACATTTCAGTATATCCGCCGACATTTCGCCACGATAGCGCACGACATACGCTCTGCACGGTGTCTGAGTGGAGACTGATGGAATGATGGAATGGATCAGATAGATTACAGTAATAGTTTTTAATGGAAGCTAACTATAGCCTGAATAAAATCATTAACACTGTAAAAGTTTAAACATTTAAGTATAAAGCCTACTGAAAAGGTTTTAAACTTTTATGCATAAGGCCCTTTGAACACGGCACGTTCTTTACGGTACGGCGTAGTACTGCGCCGTGGAGAAAACGTGTCCGTCAACAACATAGTGATCCATACAACACTGACGACCGTGTTGACACACGGTCAATAAACCGTAGTTTTTCACGGCAAGAAAAACGTGTGTTTACTAAGGGCCGGGTACCTACTTAGTCATAAGACTTCGAAGCAAGACGTGAGAATCTTCCAGCGAGTAGCAGTAGAAGCCTTTGGTGTACTGACTTCCAAAGTTCCAAAGCATGAACTCAAAGCAATTAAAAAATGTCATTAACAGAGATTTCTGGCGATAGTCAGTTAAGTATCTAAAAAATTTCTAATGTTTAAGCGGCATTTCCTTAACGTCTTATTTAAAGCAGCTAAAAGTTCGATCTAGATAGGGATGGGACCACACGGGGATGTCTCACTCCGGAGGAGAACCCGCTATCTCGATCTTGGGACCGGCGGATGCATTTAATTATCATTTTAAAACCAAAGGCCTCGCCCAGTCAGCACAGAATGACATTTATTTTTGGACACCGAAATAAGATAAGGATTTTTGAAAGCTGTTCCAATGTTTCTGTTCGTTTAGAAATTATCTACTACTAGCTACGCCCCCCGGTTTCATCCGCATAAGTCTCCATCCCATGGGAATATCAGGATAAAAAGTATTCTATGTGTTAATCCTGGTTATAAACTATCTGTGTGCCAAATTTCATTTAAATCCGCTCAGTAGTTTTTGCGTGAAAGAGTAACAAACATCAATCCATCCATCCTACCAAACTTTCGCGTTTATAATATGTGTAGGATAGGATTAGTAGGACTATGAAAGTTATATTTTTTTATACTCTACTTTCAGAGCAAGTATAATTTTACGTTAAAAGTGTAGGTACTATTAACGTAAAATTATACTTGCTCTGCTCTTGCTCTAGAATTATACACATTTTTGCTTGATGTAATTATTTTACTAACGGTAAATATTTCTGGTCTGTGGTTTACCAAATATAGGACTGACTTCGCTTACATATAATCGTCAAATTTTCCCTAACTTCCAAAAATAATTTGTTAATTGGGGCTTTGTAATTAAACCTGCATTTATAACATAACCGCAACGTATTTTGAAAATTATGCTGTAGAGCTTAATTTTAGGTTTTAGCAGATTATAGAGTGTAGGTACCTAGTTAATGTGGGATTATCCTGTTAATTTTCGGATTAACGGACTTATTAATGTGATGTGAAAGTGATATTATGACGTTAGGTGGCGTTTAAACTACACAACGAGCAAAGTGTTAAACAGAGATGTGAAGTGAGGTGGGTGGGTGGTGGTGTGTGTATGGTGTGTGGTGTGTGGGTGTGTGTCTGTGTGTGAGAGTGTGAAGTGTAGTACATCCACATTTCGACAGTTATGTTTAAATCCCATGTAGCGAGGGGCAAGCCTAATGCTATCAACCGGGAACGAAGTGCTACTGAGAAACCCGATATCACTTTGCCCGACCCGGGAATCGAACCCAGGACCTCATGATCAGCAGTAGCGCTTGCGACCACTGGACCAACGAGGCTGGCAGTTCTAGAAAAATAACTTTTTTAGAAAAATATTTGCTTGTCGGCTTTGTAAAGCGTCATCTCTAGTCTCACCTGTATGTGATAGTTTCATTGTAATGTCCGAATCGTCCGGATACAGCGCAGAAATTAAAAAATCGAACAGCGCGCTTTTATTGAGCATTCATTTAGATGTCCCTTTTTTTTTAGTTTTGCTGTGGTAATCCTCGTGGACTTCCTCCGTCGTGGGGGTGACGGGGGGTCTCTTACCGGCTAAAACCAGCGCGATGTTCCACCTCTTCCTATGGCCGGGAGTGCGGGATTCGTATAAGCATTCACCGCTATTTAGATGTCCCCTAGAGTTAATGAAACTACCTACGCCCGTGTACTGAACGCTAGCATACCGGAGTTCAAATCAACGTTTTGATTAGTACCCTCCAAATATACAGCACACTTAGGTACCTAAGTATAACGTAAGTGTGAATATGCGTGGGTGTACGCAAGATAATAATTTAGCCTGAAACAAAACGATCTCCCACGAAAACAAACGATCATAAGTAGCCTGTGGCGTTAGCGTCAGAGTGACAGGTGATGAGGTCATTGACTCTCGTAAATAAATAATGTTTTATTGGGAGTTTTTTCGTTTGATCTTTATTTATTTGAATTGATGTTTACTACCCGCCTTTTACACCACCTTCGTTCTTTATATTGAGAGCAACTATCAGTGAAGAGTCGCCTCTTTTTTTACTTTTTCTTTTTTTTTAAACGAATCTGTTATTTAAATATTTATAATAGTTAGATTTTACACGAACGAGTCCAAAATAAGTTCCGAGCTATTGTTGAGGCGCATTCTAATTTTTAAGTTTCATAATTAAATTACATGTACATTTTTTAGTAGGAAATCTATTATTTCTAAGATGACAAAACGAAGGTTCTTTATTTATAATAAAATTTAGCATAACTTGTGAATTTATGTTAACGGCGTGTACGATCGACCCTGGGGCCTGGGCAGACAATGCGCATTCGTGGCAAAAAGCTATAAAACTTTTATTTTTAATTAGCACACTGATAACACCAATTAATTGCCGGCCTGTGATTTGACACGAGTATGCTTGAACTCGTGTCGGTACGAAATCATACCGTGTAGTTGTTTTACGGCTTTAAAGTCTAGAATCTATGGGTAATATCAATACTTAATTTATTTTTATATAATGCTGGTAGTTCTTTTACTTGATAATTACCTAACAATAACGGGATTCATTTTTTTTTTTTGAGAATGAGTGGTATTTACGATATTATATCTTATATTTAGTATTTGTATCTTCCTTAACTACCTGACTACTACTCATTCTCAATAAGGAAAGCAAAAAACTGCTCTCCACTCACCCACCTATTCTAGTTACAAGCATTTCGACTTACTTCCTACTTACTGTCACATAATTAGCTACGGGAAAATATCATACTAACCAACGCCATGTGAACGTAGGGTGATTCTCCACTCCTCCCCATGTTTTACACCTGCACCCTGATTGCGTAACACATTATCTACCACAATCTGAATCATTTTGAAGGATATTGCTAATCCGTTCCTTCATAATATGTTCGAAAAATTTGTCTACTCAACACGTAAATAACGCAATGAATGTTGTTGAACTGTCAAAATGAAAGCCATTGCTATTTTACGCAATTACCCCGCTGATACGAGGATTTTTTGGCGTTTGAATACCGTTGACTGGATGACACTGTTTGTAAACATTTATGAAATGGTTTTCCGAAATGAGATGAAATAACAAGATGGTGGTTAACTCCGATTTTGGCTACGTGTTAAAAGATCCTTGTACTAGCTATACTTACGCCAAAACTTTGCCAATAAAGCACAATAAAGCGTTATACAAAAGTTTAATTTCTCTTCTCTTCCTCAGGTTATACGGGACAAAGCGCTGCGCTCGCTGCACCACTCCGATCTCTGCTTCAGAGCTGGTCATGCGTGCGCGGGACCTGGTGTTCCATGTGCATTGCTTTTCATGTGCGCTGTGCAGCACGCCCCTGAATAAAGGAGACACTTTCGGCATTAGAGATTCGGCTGTATACTGCAGGTTAGTTCAGTATTTATTTGTTTAGGCCATAAGGTTATTATTTAATGAGTCCTGATCAGTTAGACTTTGGAGTTTGAAGTAAAATAAACTGCATAATAGCTCTGAATAAAAACTGATAGGAATACATAGGAACGAGAAGGGCATTCTAACGGATTAACCTATTTTGTGACGAACTAACGTGCACATTCAGTCGGGATCGCAACTGATATTGACAAAGGATGTTAAAATTCGATTTGCAAATGACTCGATGACTAACGCAATGTGGCACTGTTCGAGTATTCAAGGATTCAAATCACTATACTCTGCTACAAAGCTCTGTAACAATCCTAAACTTTCCAATAATTGTTCTCTTCGAACCGAAGCTAAGAAAACTTTCCTTTCGCAGGCTGCATTATGAAACCATGCCGGAGTACGGGCCACACATGGCTGTGCCAGGGCCCCCACAAATGTGCCCCGTGCCGTACGCAGGCCCTGTTCCGGGGCCCCACTACCCCCCATACCCCTCCCCTGAGTTCGCTCGGGTAGACAATGATGTTCCTAAAGGCCCGTTCTTCAATGGGTCTACAGCGCCCCCACCCCGACAGAAAGGGCGCCCCCGCAAAAAGAAGCCAAAAGATCAAGAAATCATGGCGGCCAACCTTGGTGAGTTTCAGAACAATACGCAAAGCGAAGTCATACAGCGAACTTATAAACATTTTAATAATTTTAAATCGTCATCGCATGTTGCCATCTTGTCGGCTTTACATCGAACATCGGCCCTCGTTTCGCCGACAAAACGTTAACAATTTTATTAACACATTAAAGTCAAAACCGCACTTACCATCGCCAGATTATTGGAGCGACTTCCCGTGTGTTTGTTTTATTTTAAATTATTTTTTTGTCGAGATACGGAAACCTGTCCTTATCTGGCCAGTTCGGTCGAGCGACGGGAACTCTTTCTCAAATTTGAAATTAGTATGTTGCGTGCACGCCGAAGGACTAAAGAAATAAATCTTTACTTTTCGGTAGTGATCGGAATTAAACAAAACCAGGGCTTTTTTTTAAATAAACTTCTATTTTCGTTCAAGTTTTTAGGCAACGGAGAAAAACTCTGTAAATTCAGCACTCTGAACTTAAAAGTTTTTCAAGTTTTCTGCTTCCCCTACTACTTGTCATTCTATTTTAATATTTATATCCGCGTAAAGCTTCTTGAAGTGAACGATGCACTAAGACAACACAACACTCTTACTCGCCTCTAAACCTAAACACAGGGCGAGCACAGGATTACGTACAGCCTAACTTTTGAACTTTCGTTCCGACGCAGACGTTACCTCCTGAAAGTCTGCTCATACCTTTACTGTACGCAACAATAGAACTGCTATAATGGCGGCGGCAAAATACTATTACCTTTACACGGAAACCATAGGCGTTTTTGCTTTCATTACGTACTTGCATAGTTATTAATTATAGCCCATAAAAATTACCTATTTATGCGCTTGAACGGCTACTGTATAGCAATATCAGCGTCACGGCTTATTTGATATGCGGGGTAAGTAGGACTCTAAGCGGTAAAGTGTTTGATTGAGAAATCAAGATAATTTTATTAATAAACTTGAGAGATATTGGAGATAAGGTAATTAATAAATTGAGTGGTTAGTTAGCTTAACATTGTTTGCTGTAGTTAACTTTAAAATAAATTTACATCTATGTTAAGAAAAAACAAGAAGCATTTTTCCTGTTTTTCTTAAATTACTCATGAGACGATTTTAATCCTCCTTCCTTTAATCCCTGCTTTGTTTATCAAAGAAATAAGCTACAACGACCTACGGGAATTTGTCTTAATAGTTAACAATAATAATCCTTCTAAATATGCATATAACCCTGCAGCTTCAGGAAATAGGATTTATATTAAAAATAATCGTTTGGTAATTCGGAAATAACTAGATAATAAAAATAAATATGAATAATAATGAAATAACATTGTTCTTCAAGATGGTGAAGCTATGATAGCAATTGACGTTACATCATCTGACAAGATGATTAATAACTTAATTTTCCAATACAAATGACATCATGTTATACAAATAACTGAGAGTCTAGTCCCTGAAGTAGCTATAAATTAAATGAACGTAATTTTTATCAATAATAATAATTTAATAAGCATATTTAATTTCTCTTCACAAATGTACATGTGGAAGCTTAAAAACTTAGCTAAATGAAAGTTTACATTAATAGAAACTAGTGGCTGAAGTAAGCATTGCAAGCACGCCTGTGGTACAAGTCATCAAGGCCCCACGACGCTACATGTGTACAAGCTTACATTGGTTGCTTTTATGAGACTAAATAGAATTCACAATGTAAGAAAAAGAAAAATAAGAAAAAGAAATTAACATAACAATAATGCAAACTTTCAAGAGTGAACTTGACTTTTTGTTGTGTGCATATCTTAGTTCTAGCAACCCTATGCTCTATTCCGCATTTATTTGCACGATAAACACAATAGAAAAATTAAATCCGTCAAATACCTCATTAATTTGTAACCACAACAAAAAATTAAACCCGTCAAATACCTCATTGAAAAAACAAATGAGTCCCTACGTGTCGAAATGTATGCCAATTTTGTTTGTTGGTGTTCTAAAATCTCGCCTAATGGTCTAAAATAGCGTTGGAACCAGTTTCTCACGTGTGTTCGGGCAGTTTGCGTGCTTTAAGTTCATCATACTCTCGCAATTTCAATGAACCGAGCGATCCTCTTAGGATTTGTACTAGTACTGTCTACTTTCGATCCTAAATATTTTTTTATGTATGCATCGGGATTTTTACTCCTAAACCAGTGGGAATTTGTTTTGGGAACGGGAATAATTTTTATGCATATCCATTATTTTTGCTTAAAACGTTTTGGGCACGTCTACACGACTTTAAGGGCTGATTGTTCAATCATCTGATAACTTTAATCGAGGAATAATTTTAAAATGTTGACAGTTATTTCATACAAAAACTATCAAACGTCAATTTAATTACTCGAATAAAAGTTATCTGGCGCTGGAGAAATCAGCCCTTAGTGAGCTTTAGAACCTAATGAAGCTTATAAATAACAACCAGGGTATTTAACAGCCAAAACTCCATTCAAGTCTTGCATTTGTATTTTTAGCTCGGTGTTTAAACTTCAGAATCCCAGCATAATTTCTACATAAAGAGTATTCTATCTTCTATCAAACTATCATGAAAAATCAACGTTGTAATAATTACAGATATACGCACACCTTTACATACATAGACAAATTTCACACTTTTTGCGTAAATCCGGGAAAAAAATCGAGTAACTCAGCAGCCAGTGAGTGGCGACTTTGTGAGTGATTTTTTCTCAGCTATTGTCGGAAAACAACAGGCAAGTTCGCGTGATCTTACTATATTAACCTCGAATGTGTAACATGCATCTAAATAACCTGGTTACAGTAACCATTGTCATGCAGAAGAAAGCAAAGTTTTTGGTGCATTGTTCACTTATGAACTATGTGGGAAATTCGGAGTACATCATATTTATATCTATACATATTATACAACAAAGTCGCTTTTCGTGTCTGTCTGTGTGACCCAACCGCTTAGATCTTTTAATTACATAACGGATTTTGATGCGGTTTTCTCCATGATTTAGAGTATTTATTCTGAAAGGTTTATGTATATTATAAAGCATTGATAATTAACTTCAATACAGCAGGAATCTGGATGTTGTGACATGTCACCACATCAGTTAGTACATTGTACTCGTGCGAAGCAAGGGAACCCGCTAGTCGTGTAAATAAATCCTTTTTGTAAAAGTTATAATCGTTAATAAAAAAACAATATGAACGCACCTTTTTGTTGGTGTTGAAAAGCTTCTGATGATCTTGTTTGGGGTTAATATTTATGGGCTGTTCTACTATCACTGCAGTTAATTAATTATCACTTGTACAGCTTTGCACACAGCAGCGTATTTTTGGTAGTGTTTATTTTTATTTTGAGCTCTACTCTAACATTCGAGTACAATGACAGCTAGGTACTTATCGTATGCTTAATGGAATACTGACTTAACTCAAAAAAAGACGATTTTTGGAAAAACGCAAAAGGAAGGTCTTTCTATGAGGACTTATCCTACTTGTTGATGCATAAAAATAAAACTGATTTATATTAATCATGAATGCTTGTAATTTGAACGTCTATGATTAACTATTGATGAGATCTAAGTAAAAAAAAAAAACGGAAATCACATCTGACCTATCTACTAATGGGTCAGTGTTCCATTAGGCATGCGTTATGACGGCTAGGTATTTATGACAGCTATTTATACAGAGAGAATGGTATTTATAGCAGGCTTATGTCGAAGGATATCCTTATCCTGTGGGGTAATTGCGTAAAACACTAACAGTAAAGATGATTCGCGGCAGAAGTCTTGTATAGTCATAGCCATATTCGCCAGGTTTGGGCTGATTATTCAATACTCAGATAATTTTTATGTCAGATATAAATGTTACGGTTTGACAAGTTTTGTATAGAGAATCATATTTATTTATTTAAACTTTGTACAGTAGGTAGTGGTTTATAAGGCATTGTCTAACGCTTGGGTTGTTGAAGGAAAAAAAATTACATATTTATTATTGAGATAAAAGTTATACGATTGTCGAAAAATCAGCCCTTAGGTGGGTACTTTATTTTCAAGGCAGCACAGTTTCTTACCTCAGCCTCTTGTTACGATTATTAAAAAATATAACTTTCACTCGTAACTTGGGAGGGTAATTATTTTTTTTACTGAAATATATCTGTCGAAGGGTGTCACCCCACGTAACAGTACACCGAAATATGAGGTTCGATTCCCGGTTTATGTACACACATTAATCTTATGTCGGATGGGGGTGGGCTGGTAATTTTTTGTTATGAATTTGTCGCTTATTATTATGGTAATGTCGCGGTGTCATATTGTTACAATTGTGTAGACCAGAGGGCCTATAAAAAAAACAGCTTATGTTAACAATCTAATGTTAATGTTCCATCCCCTTTTATTTTCATTTTTGTTCTACACGTCTGCGTTCTTTGCTTTCTGCAGAAATTGTTGAGGTTGTTGAAGGATATTGGTATGAGGGGCGCGAAAATCTCGTGTTTATCATGCATACGTTAATGTATTTAATTTTGTCTTTTGACCGGGAAACTTCTTCTTCTCCTCCGTGTCGCTGCACGACTGTATTTTAAATGTTATTTTCCCAAAACTTTGCCACTTCCGGCGTCGTCGGTGGCAGCGCAGAGGTCACTTTGACTGCATGCTTTGGGACACAGAGGGCAGGATAGGAGTTGGAGCATGGTTTGTGACATAGCTCCACAATCACACCGGGAAACTTATAAACCTTTTATGCGTATTAAAAGGTATTGTTGATACAGCTTGATTACATTTTATATAATAATATAAAGAAACGACTTGCTAGCCCTATATAAAGTAACATCCGGGCTGTTCAGGCATTGTTTGGCATGTACAAGGTTTTCACACTTGTCTAATGACTTATTCATACTTTCAACATCAAAATATGTGCCAAATGGGAATCCCAATACTTTGAACAGAATAATAAGCTTAATGATACCATTTAGGTACAATGATATCGGGATAGCTGCACTAAGTGGTTCATATATTCACCCCTTAAGGCATTACAACACAGGAGACGCATCAAATGAAGCTACCATCATTAATAACATAATTCAATGTATTATTAATAAGACAAACCAGCCGAATGTATAACACCGAATTACACTCCAAAATAAACCATCAACCCATACTTAAAACAATAAACACCAGTTTTTAACATTAAGTACTAAGAACGTTGCTCTAGAACGGTCGTAATTGGCTGATGACCTACATATAAGAAAATAATTGGCAGATAGCATAATTCATTGCCTTTTAAAATTACATTGAACATGTGCAAAATACCGATGTTAAGCATCGCCCAACCGGAGTGCCGAAGCTCGCAAAAAGCCGCGCGATCTCGACTTTTAATATACGTTTTTTAATTTTCTCTCTACGTATAAGGTACACAATTTGCCTAATAGGAGCTAGTCGGCACCTGTCCGCAAGATTAAGCGATTACCGCTTACAATGCTGCCGTACAGAGACACCAATAAATTGTATGACACTGTATTGGATATTTTAAATAGTTATAGTGTCCGACTTTAGTAAAGCCTCTTTTTGCTCCGTCCGGCCATTTTCCAGAGTCGGTAGAGTTTTTTACGACCAGTTCTAAAGTTGTCGGGCGACGGTATCAATTATATGGGAACGTAGGTTTGCGTAACGTGGTGAAAGGAGTCCCACGTTGTGGCACGAGAGCCCTGCCGGGGCTATCGGTCGCCGGTACAGCACAGCACCACGTACTTTATGAAGCACATTGCTCAAAATTACGGATGAGAATGTTTTGACATGGTTTGCTTTTGGGCTCACATACGATCATTGGAACCAATTCTTGGAAAACACAATTTTGTTAAGTTACGTGGGGTTTATTAATTTCTATTTTCTTTAAATTGAGCAATACCTAAATATATTTGCATTTTATTTTCAAGAGAAGCTCGATATTTTTGTAATGAGTTGCTGGTATTTTATATATTGAGAAATTTTTTTTTTTTTTTTTTTACGTTACATCGAATTTCATAAAACGAAATACTTACGTTGTTTTCGAGGAAAATCCGTAAAAGCTGTGTTCCCTTAATACTAAACACTTAAACCATTCAAAACACTCAGTGAAGTTATCACTATTAAAAGTGATTTCGATCGGTGTTTAACTCGCCAGTTACAATTTACAAGCTAACACTAAAATAACAAAATTATATCCTAAATTAACTAAAACTATTTACAAACTAAAATATAGCGTTGAAAAAAAATTCATCCGCATCGCTGTCGACTGGTAATGTACCCAAGACACTGGCGGCATTGCCACGTTGTATGGCAATGCTTAGCCTCTGGCCAAGGTAAAAGGGCTCTTTAGTCAACTGACAGCCCTTGAGTCATGGGAAGTGTCAACCAGTCGTTTCGAAATTTCGTTAAAAAGTCCATGAGCACTCGGACCCCACGGTCTGAGTGTTTCAACCCCAAACGGCTCGAAAATATAATTATCAATATGGTTATTATATTTACGACTCGCAAGTATGTGCTACTGGATATAAAATTACATGAGCGTGCAAAATCATAAAACATGTAAAGTATCATTATTTGTTATATCCATATCAAATTCTAAACGCAATATTATTATGCCGGGGTCAAAGCCATTACACAACTGTCACAATCGCAAACATAACCCGAAGGCAAAAACAATCAATGAACATATTCCACCATTCATACTTTGACTTTTTGACAGTAAACCAATTAAAATTTCATCGTTATTCCAAAAACATAAGACGTTTACTATAAACAATTCTAAAACACTATCGTTCGATCGCCGCAGCTTCTCGGCGAGGGCGAGTCTTATCCGATCGTAGCTCGCAAGGCACCCAGGCGGACCAGAATAGGGGCATAGAATAGGCACGTACTAAGACGTGACGGCAAAGGATGTTGGAATGTTGGCGAGTTGGCGGGATGGTGTAATGGACAAATGTTGGCGCAAACGTTTATGCAACTTTTGGCTTACAGTAATGGAATTTCAGGATCGTGTGAAGTATATTGGGGTTAGTTCATTAATTTAATGGCTAATATGCCAATATTTATTTTTAACGCTGACAACATTGTGTCTATTTGATTCGTATGATCACATCCCCGTGCCAAACATACCCGAACATACTTTATAATGTTACCTTAATTTGTGATGTGATTTATTGAAAGCTTTATTCATCTGAAAAGCTTAAATATTGGCAGTTACTATAGCAGTAATGTCAAACTCCTACGACATCATCATCGTCACCTTCACCCACTGCTGGGAATATGCCTCTCTTTTCTGGTGTCTTTCCCCACGCTTCTGTGCCAGTCTCATCCAGGTTTTGCCAGTGATGACAACAATGTCGCCTGCTCATTTCGCCGCTGGGCGACCGATATTTTGTTATCCAGTTCTTTGAGCCACTCTATCACAGACTTACTACATCTGTCATCACTGCGCATTGCCAGGTGTCCTACGAAACAGGCATAGTTTTCATGCCATTGTATAGGAAGCCTTTTTTCACCCTGCCCTCGTTTAGAGCTTCAAAATTTATTGAGTTTGTAGGAAGCCATATATCGGCAATCAAAATATCATAGAGCTTAAGTAAGCTCTACAATGTCATTCGGTTACAAACATTTTAGTAAATACAATTTGATTAATGACTAATAACGTGTTTGTACCTTATAACTACGTATTGGACAAACCCTGTACGTTTTTGAACACAAGACTATTTACAAATTAGGTCAATGACCTTACTCTAACATTTTTATGGGTATAAAATCTGTAGGTATCTATTACATACCTGCTATCCTAATTATTCATGTGAAGTCTAGACATATATCATTAGTTCATGTCAATTGTGTTCTATAAGATTTATTTACTGATGATTGATTGACACCGACAACCGTTATGAACTAAAAGAGTATTAAGTATGTATTGATTAACATTTCAAAGAAACCTGAAAAAGAAAAAAATATCGTTTTCGACATAATATACCTAGCTAGTTAGTAATTTGACTAACTTTCCCTATTTTCTTCAACGCCAATCGCAACCACAAGACCGTTTCCTGAAATAAAATTCCCTGTAAGTAATGAATTCGACGGCTCTGTAAGTAATAAATTCGTTGAGTATTATAACCGATTGTGCTTCCACCGAAGGAGGCGACTAAAAACGACACTCCCACGCAACACATGGTATCAAAGATCTATGTAGCGAACACACGTAAGAAATGCGAGCCTATGTAGCGTTCGTTTCTAATAACCCATTTCGATAACTTACCTATCATCTTACTGTTGTGGTCTGACGGATCATCATATTATAAAGTTTTGAGAATCGATTATTCTACGAGGAACCTTTTATTTTCACCAATATTAAGGGAGATGCGTTAAAATAGCCCGCGAAATTTCAGCAATTTCCAGGTCAGTGTCAGAATGTATGCTGATTAAAATATAATGTGAGAATGTACCGAACATTGTTTTTCTGAATTATAATCATTAGAATCAGCAATACAACTTCTTAAGTTAGAATTGGCCTCAAATGTCATGATGTCATGAAATAGTCATTTAATAGGTTAATATGAACTTGGAATATGTATTGATGATTTTTATGATCATTATTCTATAAATAAATCAATACTTTTACTACTAAGGGCTGATTTTTCCAACGCCAGATAATTTTATCCGAGGAATAATTTTGAATTTTTGACGGTTCTTCCAAGCCAAACCAGTCAGACGTCAAAATTATTCAACGAATAAAAATTATCTGTCTATTGACAAAATCAGTTGTAAGTACTATTCTATTATTACTTTAATGCAGCTGCGAGCCATATTTAAATCAGCCTACAACCTGATATTGATCTGCAAATTGCAAAAAAACGTAATAGAATGTGTGTTTCGCAGGATATCCTGACGCTGTCGCCGTAACAGACATTGTTTTTACTTATTTTTAGATGCCTTCTGGCTGTAGCTTGCAACACAATTTTCCTATTGTATCATCCGCTTTTATTCGTCCGGAAAAATTCGTTTGTACTGTACAACATGTTTGGTTCCAATATAGAAAAGAGAATCGGAATGAAAAAAAGGACAGTTCAGTTTTAACCAAAGCATAAACTAGCCGGCTCACGTTACCTAAACAACGAACAATAAAGTTCCATACAACAGCCATTTCTATAGATAAAGGTTTCAATAAAGCTATCTGAATCCGATACATTTTTATTCATAAAAGGAAAAAAGAAAGCTGGACGAACTCATGATTTTCAGCAGTGGGTACCTATTTACTATTGCATTGTATTGAAATGATTCACCCTTTTTGTCGCTCCTCTTAATCCGTAACATGAATTGGACATAGAATTTAAAGCCCCACCAATATACATATGTATGAATGTATGCCTTGATCAACTCACTGTAGCCTGTAAGATCTTACGGGGACGTATCGACTGCCCAGAGCTCCATGGTCTTTTCTGCCGACTATTTGTGCCCGACAAATATATCGGACACCGTCAGAGCCGCCGGGCACGATCTGTTTGCGTAACTCCCAGCGAAAACTGTAGCCAGAGCTGAATCCCCAATCTGTCGTACTCTAAAGGTACTGAATGCCCTTCTGGCTGCCAACCCTGAATGTGATGTGTTTGCGGATGAATGGATGAAAATTATGCGTATATGTCTGGTGTTCTGTGAGAAAATGTATGCAAGGGAGTCAACTGTTCCATGTTAGTTTTAAGTTATATTATTGTCAACTTAACTATTGTCCTCTATGTTAATTAATGTAATTGGTGTTGCACCGTTTTAATTAACTATAAATAAATAAATAAATATAGGCTTTTAGTCACAACCGTGAAACACTCGATTCCTTGAATAACCTTTGAGATATGTAGTTCCTTTAAGTCTTTCCGTCTCATTATTTAAACAGCAAAAGACACTTTAAATTAACGAAAACCAATCAAAGACTAGCGCCTAGTCAGATGTGAAACCGGGAAAATTCTTCGGAAAACGTTGATTGGTTCTCGAGTATATTACTTTATAATTATTCTTTTACAATCTATTTAATGGCAGTTGAAAGTTCAACCCATTTAAAATAAGCTTAGTCGAAACTTTCGTCGCCAAATTTACTGTTAAACTCCACGCTAACTGCTATAGTTACGAGTTAAATGATTCTAAGAGCTCGGTTAACCAATCACACACGATAACCATGATATTTGACACCAGATTTATTGATCTGCCATTTGAATAGGCTTTTACAAAGTTAGAAGGGCCCACTGCGCATTCTGGGTGCGCAGCCGAAGGCGTTTGCCAATCCGTCGGCAGGCCCTTATGTTGTAAGTACAGTTAAGCTCTACATAATATATACCCTAGCCTCTTTAAATACAAAACCGACATAACAGTAAGACCTTCTAAGACGATTCATTGATTAGGTAACTTGATTGAAACCTAATCTTAAGAACCTCTTCACCCTACATTTTAATCTCTCATCCCTTTGTTGTTTCTCGCAAACGTATTTTTTCCTGCTTAAATGTGTTTTTCGTACACGTTTTTCTAAACCATAAACATCGAAAATAAATAGATATCTAAAATTCAGGTCTTTCAGCGTACCCAGATAACCAGACGGCACCTCACAAAACAGATAAATATAAAGCAATTTATTTAACAACCTACCAAAAACGGACTTCGTAGATAAATATGTCATATAATTACGGTTACCTTCCCTAAATATCCGAGAGTAGTGATAATAAATAAAGCGTTAACGGGCGACCGGTGAAAAAAAATACGTTTCCTACTACAGTAACGGGAGCGCAGTAATAAGGACCCATCTGCTTGGCTTCATGTGGTGTCACCTTTTTAGAGTTCCTTGCCACCAAAAAGGTTGCAAGTGAGGTTAGAGACTCCTCAGTGTTAAAAAAACTGTCAAGTCAGATCAAATTCGGAGAATCAAAAATTGAGAAAACTAATTTTTCGTTATAATAGAGTATGTTTCATTCGTTGGAGTGCATCCCGATAGTAATTAGTAATTATACGGCGTTGCTGAATTTAATAAACCTTTTACGGTTTGGTCTGAATATTTTAATAAAATCAACATCCATTCCGTAAGCATAGTGAAAATACAAGTACATGAATTCATGGCAATATTGTACCGGAAAATTAAATGACGGATTACAGCAATTAAAAAATTATTCTTTTTCCGTAACTAGAGCAAAGAGTAGCGTCTAACCTTTTCTCTGAAAGGTTCGTAGAAAATCTTTTTTATTAGAACGCGGAACCCACGCAGTCAAATCAAAGACGTACACCTTTTTTCGTCTTTTGTCTTAACTTTTCTACCGAGTGCACCGTGTTATACCGCCATAAATTTTGTATAGCGTCCCTTCCGTGATTTATTTCCCGCCAAAATATGTGACATTTCTTATTTTATTTTTTACGTATCGGACATTTCGAGTAGCGTCCACGATCGTTGATAGGGTGGGCGCGTTCCAGCACCGCCGGTAGTTGGTTCAAATACTTTTTACATTTTTTATTTTTAGAAACAAAACGGCTTTTGGAGGTGACTTATTTTTTTTAAATCGTGACAAAAGACAGTTTGGGATCGTTTGGTCGACTTCCATTTTAGAAAAGGAAAAGTTTTGCCGATTGTTACGGCTTCTGTAATGTTAGTTACATAAATTATACACAGTATGTGTCCTTTGATGGATGTCTAGTCTACTCGTACTAGAAGGTCCTTTCGCGTAGCTATCAATTACTGTTAAGGTTCAATGAAGGCTTTATTGAAAATCCACAACGAAGTGCCTTTGTAAGCAGCAACGTATCCATACGAACTTCAAACTCAACTCAAACTCAAAGCATAAGAACAAACAAACAGTAGCTTTAGAAGTTAAATGTGCATCTGTATCTGCGCACCTAGGTGGGTTTGCGTATTTATTGAGCAATTTAATTCTGAAACCCTACCTAATGAGCTTCTGTTTTAGTAATTAGAGCTTCTCGTAGCAAAAAGCTTATTAAACACAACTCAAAACCTGTAACTTTATGTAGCAATAAAAATAATAAATAAATCATTCAATTCACAGTGAAAGTCGTTATGTTTTGCAATCCAATTGAAATGCACTTTGTCAAATATAATGGTGACATTAAAACAAATAGAATGTATACTTTTGCCAGGCCTACAATATCTGATTTAAATGTATAAAAATTGACCATTGGAATGGACACAATCATATTTTATTGCACATTTAAATAAACAATGCCTTTATAATAGGCACGTGGTATGTTCTGGTATATAGGCATAACTGTCATTAGGTACCTATAGTTGGTAGCACGTCTTGGAAGTCCGACGCTGGGCCTGCGCAGACGCATTTCACTCAATTAAGATTTATTATAGCAACCTCTGAACAGCAAACTTCGCGGTTACCATTAACACTTTTTGTATAAATTGTAAAGCTTTTATTGTATTATTGTTGTATGCAAATAAAAATTTCAAAATGGCTATTGTATTTTTATAGTTTTCAGCCGTGCGTAACTATAATGGAATTAGTTTAAGTATCATGTTTCGCATGGGGTGACAGGCAGGGCTCATGTCCTACGAAACTCCCATTAAACTATGTTTTTCTTTCAATTCCAGATCAGCATGAATCCAATTTTATTGTTCAGAGGCAAAATTTATATTGTTGAACATTACTATGTTTTATTACAATTTATATTTACATTCGGAACGTTCGAAGTTTATTCAAAATCTTCACGCTAATATTGTGTTTAAAGCCTTTCGCCTATTGCAATTTCTTGGCTGGATGCAAGAGGCATGTTAAATGTGATTCAAAATGAAAATATAATAGTATATTATAATTCTTTTTTAACCGATTATAATCGGTTATAACGATATTTACTTGTATGCCGTAATCGATTAGGTCAAATATAAATATATTTCATATTTGATTTAACGCTTACTGTGGACTTTGTTCACATTTTATTTTTTTATCTTCATGATTTCGGTACACAATTGTTCATGTTGGACATACTTCTATGTACTATCAATATTCATATTTTTCATAAGATGAATTATTGCGACATTTATAGGCAACGGTTATCGACCTGTCACTCCACTCTTCAGCACAGCACTAAATTATTTATCGATATTATATGTACTTACATTGAAGGTAAATATAAAATCTATGCCTGGATGAAAAGGAAAGTTTACTTTGTATCAATTTGTAATTTTTAATACATTTATTGATATAAATCTAAAAAAATACTAAACAACAAAAAATCCTCTACATTACTATGAATGCTCGGAACTACCTCCAACACCAAGCGTGAATATAGAGAGGTTAAAACCACCTTTCATCATGATGTATACGTCACTGGCCTAATGTGATATCCATGTACATTTTGTTCCCGCCGCTATCTGTCCTGGGACATCTGTATCGGTGGCAAGACCAACATTATTGAACCGGTAATTTATTGCCGGGACTTAGGGACGAATTAAGAAATTTTCGGTATAAAACTAAGATGTTGGAGGACAGTTTTTTTGTTTTATTTTCTACTTGAATTGGAGTTATTAGGCCTTTTTATTGAGTGGCTTCTATTGTGGACATCGACCGATGTGATGATTGGTATGTTTGTGAGAACTTTGTTGGTGACGCCTCCCTGCTTGTCAGTAGTATACTATAATCACCCTATATGTTCCCATTGCTGGGACACAGGTCATACAGGCCTCCTCTCTGTGAGATGGAGTGGGCCAAATCCACCACGCGGGCCCAGTGCGAATTGGTGGATGTCACATGTCTTCGATTTTTTGGTTCTAGGACATGTCGGTTGGCTCACGATGTTTTCTTTCACCGTTTTGAAAGCAGTGATGATGAAATTAAATACGCAAAGTAAAGTGCGTGCCTGCGTACGAACTCACGACGTATGTCAGGACCGGTACCAATAGGCCACCAGTGGTCGCAATGTAGTGTCAGTGACGACACGGTTGGCGCAGTCGCTGAGCGATCGACTGCTGCGCTGCGTGTCGCGGGTTCGATTCCCGCACGGAACAAATATTTGTATTGCCTACAGGTAGTTGTTCCGGGTCTGGCTGTTTGTGTATGTGAGTTTAAATTTTTGTAAACGCACCCACGATACAGGAGTAATTCCTAGTGTGGGGCAACGTTTATAAAAAAGGAAAAAATAGAGAGTATAATTTATCATATTTTGGTAGCAATCATTGTCATTGCCACTTATCAAGTCATCGTGAAGGGCTTACTAAGTGTATAGAGTCCTATAAGGTTTGGCGATTGTAAATATGCTCATACAGACCTTTAAACTTTAAAGAGAGTTTAATCTACTCTCATTATACCTATTGGTTTTTCTGACACTGAGTGTTCGCCATTCCCAATGATAAAATCCTGCTTCACTTCAATATAATATTATAAACGCGAAAGTTTGTTTGTTACTCTTTCACGCAAAACCTACTGAACGAATTTTGATAAAAATTTACAGTAATATAGCTTAAAAATTAGAATAACAAACCGGATAATATGCATCCGAATATTCCAACGGGATCGACACTTATGCGGGTGAAAACGCGAGGCGGTTCTAGTTCTAAATAATTAGCTTCATTCATTTCACCTGCAAACTGTAAGATACAAATAAAATAACTACGGGTTATACGTGCATCAAACCCATTCACTAATTATTCTCATTCAACTCACCTAGCAAAGAAAGCGAGCGTGAACTGTAAAAAATATTGAAACCTTAAAATATCACCGGTAAGGCTTCTTAAATATACAGGCACCCTTCTATATATAACTCAAACTCTCAAACTCAAACTATTTATTTCAACTAAACCAATTGAATTGTCAAGGGTCGGTCAGTCATCTAGTTGCCCATTCCAAAGCGTAGTAACCTATGGAGAAGAACTAGCAAGAAACTCCATGGACACTCTTTTAAATCCCAATAATATGGTTACAAAGTATTGGTTACAGCATTCATGTTAAAAATTATGCACGTGAGAACGATGCCGAACGTTAAAAGTGTCTTTAATGAAAAAATAAAAAAACAACAATTCAAATATTAAATTAAATCCCTACTGACGGCGCCCGTTCACGAACATGACGCATAGATTAGCACCATTCAGCTCAACCATTTTGAAGGGAACTAAATGATCCAACACATGCGCCACCATCAGCGAGATATTAGAGTGAGCATGACATACTCTCAGCCGTCAGGCACATTCAAGTCAATAAAGACGTACCCAGTAAATGGTAGCTTTATAGTATGTACATAGTACTCACATATGTGCTAAGCAATTATACAATACTAGGAGATTGAATTTATATGTATAATGCAAAAATAGTATTTTAAAATCTTCAGCAGCTCCAACAGTATGACTGTAGGTAGGGTAGGCGTGTGTGAAGTATTTTCAAATGCTAATCAATTTATTTATGCGTCCTATGGAACAGGCCCAGCGTTTAGCCAAGCATTTTTGTCAGCGATGTAATACCCCAACTTATAATATGCTTGGCTGCATAGTGTGCGTTTTATGTAAGATTTGAATTTCGTGTCATTGAGTTGGAGTATGTGGGGAGGTATTTTATTGTAACATTTTAAACAGTACCCCATGAAGGTATAGTCTACTTTAGCCAATCTGAAACCTGGTTGAACTAATTGGTCCCTATTTATAGTTCTATAGGTGTGTCTGTCACCTCATTTACTGAAAAGATTTAAATTTATCCTTACGTACATGATGTTTTCATAGATATATTGACAAGGTACCGTCATGATATTAATATCTTTAAACAGTTCCCTTAGAGAATCGCGCCTGCGGAGGCCATATATTGCTCTGATGGCTCTTTTCTGCAGAATAAAAATAGACTCGATATCTGCAGCCCGTACCCATAGTAAAATACCGTAAGACATGATACTATGAAAGTAAGTAACTCACAAAATTGTCGGTAAACTGTGCATAATTAAATTACCAAACTTTTTATGATATAAAAAAATACACATTAATCGTACGGCCAGTATATTTGTTAAAGTCTCATTCATAACGCTTGCTTTATTTTATTGCTTTATATAAAAAAAAAAACGGAACGAGGATTTTTTTTTGTTTTACCACATCGCGGTCACTCACTTATATTTTTTTCTATTTTCATTTTATTAAAACAGTTTTATTTCGTTAATTTATGCCAACATATAAAAATACATTCGTGGATACATTAAAAGCAATGTGCTCATAAAATTTTTGTTTAGCCCGTAGGGTGCCATGTTCTATAGTGAAGCGATGATTTTTTGTCGATGAAATTTTATTAGTGCGATGTATAAAACTTCACGATAAAATTAAGTCATAAAATTATTAATGATTCACAAATTAGCCATTCTTTTATATCTTTTTTACAAACTATTATTTTCCGTCTTGAATTGGCTATTATAATTTTGACAATGCTTAACGTGCGTATATTTTTTTATAAACCTCAGGAAACTCACCTCACCTAATTTGAAAAAAAATTGTAAAAAATATTAGATGCAAATAATAATATTCATAGTTAATTTCAGTTTCACACGACTTAAAACATTTTTATTTCTAAGTAGTAAAAACTTAACGACATAATAACAAATCAAAAACAAATAATTTTCTAAAACGTGCTCCTCACTAACTCATAAACATTTTAATATTTCGTCGTGGTATCAATGTACGTTTGATATCTATCGTTTCGATATAACTCCAACGTTTTAAGTACTAATAACATGGGACTTGCTCTGTTGCATGATATAGTGTCCCCGGTAGCACCCCCCGTCGCCATGTTATGCGATACGACACATAATGCCGACGAATTTAATAATTTTACATTCTTAATCGCGTCGACGACTCGAAAAAATCTTTAAGTGAACAAGATTTCTATCTCTGTATAGACTTTCTCGATGTAGGGCCAGCTTTAAGGTTTTAAGGTCAGTTTTGTAAGGCTATAATATACTTGGTTATGTTACACTTGTAGGAAAGTTTACCGAATCATTTGGCTGTCAGGAAGAATGTCATCAAGGTACGGAATGTGCCCATGCGGATATTTTACTTTTAGTTTTATTTGTTACTCGGCATTGCCTTAGTCATCTAGTAGCTTCGATCTAGACCTATCTTAGTAAATGAGTATTATAGTTACTTATTACTCTTAGATTGACATTTATCATTATTGTATTATTAAAACAATAATTTGTCTGTTTTTATAATAGCTAAAAATTGATAGTGCAGCAAACCTAATACAATTATTATTTAATAACTACAATAATTGCCAGAGGCAACGTCTACTTCTCACTCTATGTAAAACTCACAAACCAGTTCCCGACTCAGGAAATAATATGCTAATAAGATGCAAAAAAATGCAAATCAGATCCAAAGGTTACCTAACTCTGCGACTGCGAAGTCAACTACCGAAGCAGTTCCTATTTCAACATTAAAACACACTATCTTGTGGCCTTGTGGCTTTATCCAGAACCAGAACTGTAAATGATAAAAGGTTATAATGACTATGATCCACAACTTATTATTCAATTTCATAATTACAGAGTCGAATTAATAAAACAATGATTCTGTCATAAAGAAACATACCTATTACCATTATTATCGCGGTCAACTACTTCGGCGTTTCGTTTTTGCTATTACAAAAAAAAAAAAATGTGGCCACCGGACGAAGTGTTATCGTTAAGGAAATCTCCTTTTTTTCCTTTCGGCCTTAAAAACATGAATGGTACGTACGATTTATGATATCACAATTCTTTTTATAACCCACCCGGTGTTTTTTTTTCGGTTTTTTTCGGCCGACGCGTTATCTTCACAATTTTGTGTCTCAATCTATTAATAACGTCTTCTTTTAAGACGCGACGTTTTGTGTCGATGTTTATCGATAGTTGACGTGTCAGATGGTACATCACTAGATTCGTTTTGTGATTGGTCAGATTTATGTGTCGAGATCGTTATTGTTTTAATTCATGCGTGAATTTTTTGTGTTTTCGCTAAAGTTGTTGCAGCATTGGTGAATTTCTTTTTATTTACTTTGTAGTTTATTTTCCATTACTTTGGAGTTCTAAGCGAGTCATTTTGTATGCAATTACTAACAATATTTCGGGTTTAAAATTGCTTTGGTCATTACGGCGTTGCTGGTTGACGGGTTAAGAACCTGTTATTATTCTACACAATTGTTAACCTGACACGTTGCTGTTCATGTTGAAGCTAACACGCCACCACTGAGCTTTGAGAGTAGCCGACACTTATGTATGTGTGAATAACTGCGGTTTACTTTACAAAAACGCAGTGGTGTAGGTAGGAAAAACCACGAAGGCGAAGTAATGTCAATGTCACAACGCCTACTTACTATTAAGGATCCTCGCTACCTACCTTCTCGTAATTAAAAACGTTTAAAATCTAGTCGCAATCTCATCTCAGCGACAATCAATGTCAAAAACTTGCCAATAATGTAAGGAAATTAGAGATATTTTCGACAGACTGAGACTGAGATCAGACTGTGAACGTTCCTAAAAATACGTGAACTGTGAAAATTTGAGAGAAGCCTGCACTTTATTTATCTCGTTCCCAAGTTTAAGATTCTACGCATAGATTTTTTGTTCTTAAATTATAATGCCGTTTCCCTAACAACTGAAGACGTAAAAAAATCGCATGTCTCACTTTCTGTTTGCGGAGACCGTATCATCAAGTTGGAGCACGAACGCCTCAGGCTGCGTTGTACCAACCAGCGTACTCTGACCTTCCTTGCTTCCCTTATTAACCCATATTTACGGAAAACGGGGGTGTTGACATAGTTTTTGAGAGGTCTTAGGAGATTGGTGGCAGTTATCAGTGGTTGCGGAGTATTTCATGTCGAACAAACACAGGACGGGCGTCAACGCTGCGCATCGCACGATCAGTGTGAATTGTGTGTTTTTATGTTCGCGCTTCTTACGAGCTACAGGGCAGGCAGAAATTTAAATTCAGTCATGATTTCGATTACTGTATTGGGAAGAATGTGGTCCTATAATCTTGCTGAATAGTATGCCGATATTTCATTCATGAGTTGATAGAATCTTTACTCTACTGAGCTTTTTCTCTCTTTTTAGCTCTAGCTACAGTATCATATGAACAGTACGTCGTCACCACTCTCCTGCCCCTATTCCAATTTATTTGCGTTCGGCGCACCTTGTCTTTTTCTTCCATACTTCTCATGATCAGTCATCTCGGTAGTCACCCCCTTTCTAACTATACAAAACTAAAATTTTGTAACCAAGCGGAAATTTTAAATATTTTCTACCTCCCACGGTTCCGTAAAAAAATAACTTTATTCGGACATCGAAGGAGATTATATTTTGACTCCGGCCATAACAGTTTGCATTTTAAGAAATAATCGAACATTCTCCGCGGTGCGTTCGAAAACGCGGTTCGTTTTACGTATCGGTCGCGCCCATTATATCGCGCCAACGGGCCCCCGCATAATTACTTACTCGCTAATTGTTCGGACTTCGGAACGCACACTTGCGGTTTAAACAAACAAATAAATAAATAAAATTGTCAATTTTGAATGTGGAATAGGTACTAAAGTTTAAACATTATTTGATGTTTGAATGTTAATGACGGTTGGTAGCCATATTTTCGCAACCGGGTTCTTTGCAGGTGATAACTGTTGGGTAGTTTAATAAAATATTATAATATAATGTTTAAATATTTGTACAGCTTTTTAAGCTTTCAATTATATTTATAATCTCTAGAGAGAGAGAGAGAGAGAGAGACAGTAGGCCAACAAACTGCCGATCAAATATCTTTCTCTAACTGAATATAAAAAATACAACCTATCCGATTTTCGTCTGTCGCTCTCGAAACGTTGCAGCGTGGGCACGTGTATTTCGGTATTCATTCATTCTAATTATTCGAAGTTAACGTTGCTTTCGGTTCAGGTAAATAAATTAGTGAAAAATTATGTTGTTTTTTAGCCGAATGATTCAGAGTAATTCTTTTTTTGTGTTTTTTACGACACTAAGTTTTTTAAAACGTTACAATTTGGAAATATGTAATTTACTGTGCTGAAATGTGGTCTGGCTATTAAGTTAAAAAAAAAGGATAAATATATTATTTCACAAAATTGACAAGCCTCTATTTAGAACTGAACATTTAAAGTAAATTTAATACGTCTGGATGTCAGTTTGTTACACTAAACAAATATAGACACAAAAAAATATAGTTTATGTTAATTCCATTTCGTATTGTTTTTAACAATTATACTATTATTTTCTTTGATTCCATTAATATTCTACGAGTCGAGATGATACCAAAAACTAAGCAGTTTTTTTTAGCTTTCTTGGGATAAATAATACCTTCTTGTATTATTTGGGCATAGGCTATTTTCCAGACAGAGGAAAAACAAAATGAATAAGACATAGGTACTACAAATTTTATTGATCTTTGCCCATTCAATACCTTTTACTCATTCACTGACTGTAAAGGTTGTTGTTCCGTGATTGTTATGCAACCTCTCTTCGCAGTGTTACCAGAAATTCTTGACTAATTGTCACTTGTCACTACGGTATCCAAACTTCACGAAAAACAAATTGCATCAATCTGCGATGCCGAAGCACATTGGATAACGTATTCAACTGTAACTCGCCCGGATTAGATTATTCGAGTACCTACTAACAACGTGTTGTTAGCGTACTTACTCTTAAATTATTCACTATCAATCACTACGATTTTCAGTATCATTCGTCGAAACGCCGCTATAATTATTCGAAATGCATTACCAATTTTACGATAGTCTGGCTTATACTGGTTTCCAGCCGCTGTCCGATACCCTTAACCGCAAATCTCAAAGCGTTTCTGTAAACATCGCAGTAAGTTTCGGTTTATTTATTAGCAGCATTTATCGGTCGTTAAAACGAAGTCGCGGCACCGTGCCGACTCCGTCACGGGGACGTCACGGTTCGTATTGTAACGGAAAACAATGCGGCGTGCGTGTTACGATCGATTTATGACCGTAGGCCTGCCATGCGTGCGGATTTCGAACGGACCCGTTTCGGACTTGAAAGACCGCGCGAATTCAAATTCAGAACTTTGAAATTCCAGCTTGGCGAAAATTATCGCATTCGCGTTCGATTTGCGAGTAATGGAGGTTTTTGATTTCAAATTGTGTGCCAGGATATTGCCTAGGTGTTGAAACTGAAAAGGATTGTTTGTGCTTTTTCGATTATAAAACTGAATGGCAGCTAAAACTCACTGAAATCATGTTTGTATATCAAGAATCAAAAACTGTATCAGATATTAGAAAGTCGGGATGTTTCTTTCCAATTTTCGAAATTAGGAGCGTCCTAGTTTTACGAAATAGCATTGTGGACTAGCTTACGATACGCTAATGATTGGCGATTCTTTGCTTTTTACGCTTACTGTTTGATATTTGCCGCCAGTGTAACTTGGAATATTTTCAACGGAACGTTTTGTCCTATTTTCCCGTTCTCTCCTATTAGACTTATTGTGTCAGTTAGGTTCTGGGATCAGTACTTCCCAGTATCCGCACGTGTGTTAATCGTATTTCGTCTAAACCTAGGCTCCCGGCGTCCATAAAGGCTCAATACCTATCAGCTACTTCACAACGAGATGCGAAGTTGTTGGGGCCAGAATTTCAAACACACTTCTCTATTTCGTGACGTAATAAACTTTACATTCATAATAAGGATAAAGTTGAGTTTTTCTTAAAACAAATGTTTCGGGAGATTTGCTCTTACTACTACTACTACAAAATTTGCCAGTTTTCCTTTTTTTGCGGCAAAAACATACTTATTCAAGAATCCGGGACATCTCGTAGGTTGTCAGCAAGCTTGTTAATTAAAAAGAGGATCCCGTCCTTAACGCGTAAAGTCTCGTAAAATACGCCTATGAAATGTAAACATTTTATATATTTTTACATACATTATTATCTTTATAGCCGTTTACGACCGTAATACAGACAATAACAATTAACATAATTAAATATAAACATGTAAATATTGGCATTATCATGCAATGTGCAGATATAAAACAAATTACGATAATTTGGTAAATTGATAAGTAGTTGCCGATCGGGTTTTTTCGCGATACTTAAGTAGATGCAATTTAGTTTCTGCGAATTTTGCGATGCGACTGCGACTTTAGTGTTGTTCATCATTTGTTTTATAACACTTAATTGTTGTGATTACTGCAAATGCTAACAATTTTAGTGTACTAACATTATCCTTGTTCGATGTAACGGTTCTTTGAAAATAACTGTAACGGTTGTTGTTAACTATCGATAAGCAATTTATTTCCTAGTCCCAACTCAATGACTGGAAAATAAAATTACCATCGGAGAAAATTGTCCCCTACCTTCAAGTTTTTTTTCTATCCCTCAAAATAATGTTAGTATAAAAATTCAACATTTAGCAGTGTAACTGTCGTTGCCCAATCAGATCTGAACCCTGAGTATCTGGAGATGGGGTTCCGCGGCGGAGCCGGACTGGGCTCGTCATCCCGCACCAAGCGCATGCGCACCAGCTTCAAGCACCACCAGCTGCGCACCATGAAGTCTTACTTCACGATCAACCACAACCCCGACGCTAAAGACCTGAAGCAACTTAGCCAGAAGACCGGACTACCCAAGAGGGTCCTACAGGTAATATGAAGTTTCAATATTCTAAAAATGTAAACTGCTTTGCCACAGTACTGGCTGTTTTGATGATGATGTAACGTGTGCTTTTAATTCGTCTTTTTTCATCAATAAACATCGGAGATTTTATTTTTATGCTTTTTGAAACACTTGAGCTGTCATCATGCCTCAAAATAACAAAAACACACAGTAAATAAACAACCTAATTCATTCAAAAACAAACTAAAGGTAGGCACGATATAAAAAACTAAGTCGGAGATAAAAATAATCCATTAGTTATTTTTTCTAAAAAGAATCCAGCGTCACACGTGAAATCGATAGTATCGAATAATATAGTATCAATTTTATATTCGGTTCATAACAAATCGAGAGGTGTTATTTCACGCGTAGGTAGCCGCTTCATTAGCATACTGATCAAGACGTTAGAATATGCTTGACTATGATTACAACCAATATTACTGATAAGATACGTGCCTCGGAATGTTCAATTCTACACTTATTACCGTTTCGATATCAGGTGTAGCTTTTTTAAAAATCTATGCAAATTACACTTGTTACTTAAGCTCTGGTGTAATTTTATTTATTTTTTAATGTAAAAAAATGTATATGCTTTTAATAGGCACAGGCACAACACTACACTATTTTTTTTAAACAAAATAGATGCGTTCGAAAACAGTTTAAGTGTAATTTATGGAATAAACAAATAAAATTATAATTATTGAAATGAGGTGCAGACATAAAGAACTTTTTGGAATTTTATTATTATCAATCAATGTACAAATGCAGTGTAAAGTTGCCATTAGTCTCAAATGCTAAACTTTAATTGTTCGTTTATTAAAATTAAGTATTTAAATTTCACTAAAATCCCACAGACGATACCTACGGGCGTGAATAACATTACGATTTTGGGATTAATCAACATATTTTAATGTAATTAAACGTTATAACAGCTATGTATGGTAGAGCATTGTGAAAATCGTTAGTTTTAATGCATTTATTTACTCGAAACAGCTTCGAAAAATATCTTAAAGTCCATTTAAAACGTCGTTAAATCCATTGACGGTCAAAAAACGTAATTCTCAAAACTTTAATTGACACAAAAATGATTTTATCTTCGTTAAACGTCAAATTGACACGGTACAAGTTACGTACATATGTAGTGGTGCTAGTATGTGAGTTACAATACAGCAGTGACTCAAACCAGAACTCAAGTGTGTCAAACGCATAAAATAAGTCTTAAACAAACCGGTAGTTGAAAGCTAATGCGAATTTAATGTAGTCCCGATACCGCGTCGCTTTGCTCAGTATCGACTTATCAACATTTTGCATTGCGAATGTTTTTATAAAGTTGAATTTTATTTATTTGTTTTCATCACCCGTTTTTTATCATCACCCGTTTTGACGGCTGACGAGTGGTATTACCGAGTTGTTTTAATTTATAAACTGATAAAGTTGCAGGAACGTTCTGAAATTTTAAATAAGTCAGTACTTAGCCACATTTTCTAATTTACATGTTGTTTTTTACAGTAATTGACGGCAAGGTAAGGTTATCTGTAACATTTTCTTCCACTGTGTGATTTGTTCTTCGGCAGGACAAAGGAAGAAGGTAAGTAAGTATAGGAAAAATCCTTCGACATGAGATGCCCGTGATTTACCACATGTTTGATGTCAACATGATTGGTTTCACAGAAATTGCGTGTTGCCAGCTCAAAATTGCACTCCTCGCTGTGGTAATTGTGGCGTTATTATTGACCGCCATAATCAGTGTTCAGTGTAAGTCAGGTATTTTGTGAAACCGAACTTAACTCCAAACTAGCGAACGAAAGTGAAAGGTACACAGTTGTCGATTGAATGATCAAAAGTATAATTTTGCGGTTTTTGCTGCAGTGGAAACAAATATGTTGATAATTCATAAAAGATAAATTGCTCCTTTGTAATCGGATCGTACCGAACAGCCTCATAATTACTGGCTTTCCAAATGTATACAGCCTGTATTTTCCCACCACTTAATTATCTTTCATATTTATCAACCTTTTGCTCTACCTATACGAAATAATTACCTGTACTTTCAGAGTGGCGTGGAGTTGCAATTCCGATAAAAGCTGCGACCATTGAGTGCATGAATGAGATAGTACAAAATAAATACACGTAGACGATATTTATTTAAGTTGCGGGAAGAATACTCGTACGTGGTAGCAATACTTGGTTGAACAAAACTAAGAAAACGATCGAAGTTTATTAACGTTAAAAGTACACAAAAATGTAGTGCCTCCCGCCTTCTTTGAACCAAGATTATAAGTAGAAACACACACTTCGGCTCGTCTTCGCATTAACACTGTATATTGCATTTAATTTGTTTGCTATAAGCGGCACTTTAATGTAGGGCTCGGCAAAGCGCTACCCTTTGTTCTCCTAATTACTCGGGTAACTTGAAAAATTTCTTGAGTAACACGTGCACTTGCGCTTGTGACGTCATAGACTAACAGTTGAGAGTAGAATTGGTTTAGTTTTTGTTTGTATAAACAAAATGGGCTGTTCTAGAATATTGTTGTCTTAGCCTTTGGCCCCGTCATATCATTTGGGTATTGATTCCTGATTAGTATCCCTGATATTCCTAACAATGAACCCTGTCTAAGTTTATGAAAATGGGTTGATAACAAAAGAGAAAGTAGAGTAGGTATGTAAGCTAAGATAACGTTACAGAATATTCTAGAACAGATTTTGCCTTCTAAACTGTATTCACAATTAAGTACCGAACTAGGGAAATTAGATTTTTGAACCACAGATTAGGTTCTGACCATAATACACCGTTTAGTGTGAATTTAATTAGGTACTAGCTAGTGTCATTTTGTTGTGTTAATTTTAATTTAGTCATACTTTATGATGCGTTAAATTATAATAATAGTAATCTGGACTAGTATTAGAAATAACTCACACCAAATCATAAAAATCACACTCTTTATTTCAATTAGGTACACAGTTATCTAAGGTAGTTATCTAATCTATATAGTAACCTAACACTTGTCTGGCTTCCTCGATCAAGCCAGAAATGAGTCTTGATTTTCGGTCTGCCAATAATTGTCAATTGGTTAAATAATTTTAGATGCATAAGGATATAATTTTACTGCAAAGGTTCGCAGAGCTAAGACAAACATTTGCTTGGCCCAACAATTTCAGTGCACGTGGAGATTTGCACCAATATGCGGGAGTTTGCGTATGGATCGACTTTAAATGTCGTTGTGCTGGGTGTAAGAGGAAAATGCGAAAAACGGTCGGAGCAAACACAACTTTAGTTACATATTTACGAAGAGCTTCGGCGTTAACGGTCTACAACCGTATTTAATTTCGAGAACATTTTCACTTTTCATGTAGGTAACTCAAATAATTTCCCTTTTAATTAAGGGGAAGTTTATGGGCTACACCGTTATTTGTCCGACTAACTTTTTACATTTCATAGAAAATGTATTTATGTTGAATAAATACATTTAGGAAGAAGAATTTGGGGGAGGCATTTGCCCAGCAGTAGGACAGTACAGGCTAACAAAAAACAAATACATTTAGTGAATTTACCGTAGTAACGATTAGAGCGGTGTTGGCCTAGTGGTAACGGTTGAGACTTAAGAGTTGTAGGTCGTAGGTTCGAACCCAGACAGGCGCTTTAATTTGTGATAATTATTTAATCGCCAAGGCTCTCGAAGGAAAACTTCGTGAACAAACTGACGTTTTCTAGAATTAAATATTTGAAGACATGTGACTTCTTCCAACTCGCACTGGGCCTGTGTGGTGGATTACGGTCCCAGCAGTGGGAAACATTACAGGCTGATTAAGCGATACTTAATTAAAATTCAGTACAAATAAAAATTTCAAGATTTCATTATTAATGGAAGTTTATTTTTAAAATATTAAAAAATTACCTGTAATATAACTACTCGTAGTGTGTTTCGTGAACCATTCAATGATTTCTTTTCGTTCTGTTTTCGTAGAAATTTAACTTTTGTTGTTGCAAAGCTTATTTGTGTTTTCTTCAAAGAAACGTGATTTTTCCATTTGTTATTTCAGTTAAAAGTTAGAATTTCTCTTCCAGTTTGTTAGGTACATTTACGAGTTCATATATAATTTGTATTGTTTATCACGAAATATTTTTCTATTTATTATTTTATGGGCTTATTTTTCTAACGCCAGATAGGTTTCTTTTTTTTCGTACTTACCTTTATCATTTCTTCAATTTTCAATCATTTTAATTTTTTGTCAGTTTCTCCATACAATATCAGTCAGACTTGATTTATTCCACGAATATATATCTATACAAATAATAAAGCTGAAGAGTTTGTTTGTTTGAATGCGCTAATCTCCGGAACTACCAGTCTGGTATGAAAAAATATTCTTGTATTTAATTGCCCAGTTATTGAGTAAGGCTATAGGCCATTTAGCATCACGATAGAACCCTTAAGAGCCAATCAAAAAGAAAAAAGTCAGACCAGAAGCGAAAACGAAGTAATAGTGCTGCCAGGACGATGCGATGCGACGGGGTTGGTTTGGGGGAACAAGACATATTCTGACGTCAAACAAATCAACCCTTACTCACGCAAATTATTGTTCCAATATTAGCGTTATTGAAGTTTGTTGGATATTTAGAAACCATTTCTAATTGTTAACGCATTAATTTCGTCAACCGAAAAATGCGGGATAAAACGCCATCCATCCAAATCCGTATGGCGATGGCAACCAATAGTGATTGTTGCTTATCTTTTCTTGATATGGCAATGCCATTCATTTTGACAATTCAACAACATTAACTGCTGCAGGCTACATACATAGGTAAAGCGCTTACAGCCCGTTGTCATCATAATGGCGTCTTAGCTCAAAGCGCTGTCAGACACATGAACTCAAAGTGCTGTCAGACACATGAACTCAAAGTGCTGTCAGACACATGAACTCAAAGCGCTGTCAGACACATGAACTCAAAGCGCTGTCAGACACATGAACTCAAAGCGCTGTCAGACACATGAACTCAAAGCGCTGTCAGACACATGAACTCACAGCGCTGTCAGACACATGAACTCAAAGCGCTGTCAGACACATGAACTCAAAGCGCTGTTAGACACATGAACTCAAAGCGCTGTTAGACACATGAACTCAAAGCGCTGTCAGACACATGAACTCAAAGCGCTGTCAGACACATGAACTCAAAGCGCTGTCAGACACATGAACTCTCATCATCATCACCATCCACAGCCCGACTTCACCCACTGCTGGGCATAGGTCTCTCTTTTCTTATGTCAATCCGCACGCTCTCGTGCCAGACTCATTCAGGAATTGCCCGCGATGGCAACAATGTCTTCTGCCCATCTCGCCGCCGGACGACGGCATCTCGTCATCCAGACCTTGGACGAAACTCTGTCACAGCCTTACTCCACCTATCATCACTGCCCCTTGCCAGGTGTCTTGCCCAACGCCATTTGAGTTCCATAATACGCTTTCCGATATCGAAGACCTTCGTACTGTCCAGTAACTAAACTTATAAAGCTAAAATGAAATTAAAGAAAGGGAGGTAGAAACAAATAAAAGATATATTTCTATCAAATTAAAAGATGAAGATGGACTGAGAGAGGTGTGTAGTTTGTGGAGGTGGGGTGTGTGGATGACGATGCGTGATAGGTGGGCTGAGGAGGCTGAGGTGGAGATCCAGATGGAGGGAGGTAGACGCGAGGCAGGTGCCGGCGACAGATGCAGGTATAGATGAGGGCAGGTCGCTGGTGCGTGTGCGGCACGGAGGACACTCGTAGGAGGGCCCACGCAGCAGGGCAGGCTGCAGCACGGCAGCAGGAGCCGGCGCAGGTACAGGTATAGATGAAGTGCAGGCGGAGGACACCCGTTGGAGGGTCCACGCAGAAAGGCAGGACGCAGCTCGACAGCAAGAGAGAGAGGCACGACAGAGACGCTGTCAGCCCGCCAGGTGAGGCGGCCCTCGGATGAGGCGCGGCCCAGTAGTCACAGGAGCCCTTCACGGAGGACGGAGGACGGAGGCGTAGGCAGGGTCCGACAGGTACCGGAGCGGAGAGGTACGCTGGGTATTCCCGCGATAGGTAGCCCTGGAGTATCAGGCTCTTTATTGTATCCGCTTTAGAGGCGAAACCCGAACTCATCCTTGGATTGCGTGGATCTATAATGTCAGCTCGTAGAATAACATCATGTAGAAAATATGAATTTGAGTTATGAAGATGGCCAGTAATTAAATATAATAAGTATTCATATCTAATTAGCTAAAAAGATACAGGCAGGTAAGAATTTGAAAGAAAGGTTGCCATGGCGACGTATTAAACGTCGTTGTCAAAGCTGTCATAATAAAATATATTATTAATAAAATACGATAAAATCTATAGTTATTTTGTATTAGAAGTATAGTGTTTATAGGAAAAGTGATATCCATCAATGTGGGCGAAATTACCAACCCTTGGATGTCACTAAATCATCGTAATGTCATCTTAAAGATGGAGCTGTGTCTGTGTACTGATTGTGGATAAAACGTGTCGTAATAAATAATCAGATCAGCGCCTAACGGTAACAGAATGCTTGTTCTGACCTGGAGGAATGAATGAAGATAACTGTGAGTATGTACATTATGTTACAGTACGTCTTCGTATCTAGACGCACGCACGCGAACGCTAAGAGGTGTTAAATTAGCGATTACAAGTACTACAACGTCTAACATGTAATGTATGTCTTTGGTGTTTGATAAGTCCAAAATGGGTCATTTTCCGTTGTTACATCAAAATTTTTTGCAAGTCTCCTGCTACTTTAAGTACCTGTAACAGTTTGATCAACAAGCGTATAACTATTCCAATTAGTAGCATTAAAGTTTCAAATGCTATGAGCATTTGAAACTTGTTGTTGTTTGTGTAAAGTCAGATATTTGGACTTATCATGTATATACTAGACACCACCTGATGTATACCTAATGTCTCAAAGTTAGCTTTGCAAGCAAATGGCCCTTTGTGAATTAGATCATTAGCAGAAGCTAGTTAATCCAATCGAGCTAATCAAGGTATCATGTTGTACACATGGATTAGTTTTCTGCATACAAAGCTTTCTCAATGCCTTTGGCAATTAACATCTACCAAAGTGCCAATGCACTAGTAGTTGAAACAGAGGAGTTAAGGCAGGAGTTAAATCGAGCTGATGAAGATATTAAATACTATGGAAATAGATTCCTTGATATTGGCTTCTATCTGCTTTTCGGTCAATAGATTACTACTACCTATCTGTTTGTATTGGAATCTTCTCGAAGATAACATTTCTTCCAAATACATATACTGCCAATGAGGACAACTGCACGTTCTGTAGCCAACTAACTGCACCAAGTTCGAACAACAACGTGAAATCGAAACGTAAATTACATGACCCTTGTTTGGACCTCCATAAAAATTGTAAGGGCTCCCAAATGTTTTGTTACTCGCAGCCTGTATATAGCAACCTGTCTTTATCGTAGCCGACCCGATTCCGATATCAGCAGCATAAATATATCCAGTCAACCAATTATGCGAAAGACCCCCCTTCCCCTCGAATATTGATCGAGATTTTTTTCTCGGCAAAAAGCTTTCGACTCGTCGTCGCCATATTGCGAAGATAATATCTTATTCGTTTTTGCGCCTCGTCGCAGTTTTGGCTGGACAACTATTTTGTTTTACCTTTTTAAATCTTGATATTATCGCTTTAGATCTTTTTGTTTTTATTCGATAGAATTTCGGTTTTCAATTGTTCCCTTTGCACACAAATATATTCATCAGTGTGCCCCTACCTACACACAAGGTTGAAAATTCCACAAGAAATTGAGACGGAAATTCGTTTCAAAACTTTTAATTAACCATTTAAATTACTAGACTACGCCACATTGGTTTTATTATACCGCCATATCGAGAGGCTTATTCACTCACTTGTTCAATTGACATACCCCAAAGGTCTTTACAACTCAATTCAATCACAAGAAACGGCATCAAAGAATTATAGGCATCAATAAACCCATAAAAACCGCTGTCGATGCCGCAATACCGCAGCACAAAAAGCTAAGTATTTTCAGCTATCCCTAAATAAAACACGACACGAAGGGCTGAAACCAAAAGATTTATGTCTCTCACCTCTCAAGTTATTTACGAGAATTACGAAACTAATTGCTTTTGATGACGAATTTGAACCTTATTGCTGTGATTATAAGAGTGTGGTGCAATTAAAGTTTGCAAAGACCTCAAAGGCTGGCATTTGAGTCCACCTTTGGAGGAGAGATGCAGCGGATTGGAGAGTTGCCCCTCACTTTTTCCGCTTTCTATGTTCGTGTGACGTTTGCCGCGTCGCTGCGCACTTGAGGTCTCAGCTAAAGAGAATGGCGTTCTAAACGTAGTCTTTGAAAGGTCTCTGTGAATGGCGTCTGTTTTGTACACTTTATGCTGAAAGCGCTGCTCTTGAGGTGCCTGTATGGGCTATATGTTACAGTACGAAGTACGAATATGTCACACGTGACACTTCGATTGATTTCGTTTCCAAGATGATTGTTTGTATGATTGACCAACTGAGAGTGCCGCGACTGGAAAATATTTAAAAGGATTCACATAAGCGAGCGATATATGACTTCTTTATGTTCGACTTTTATGGAACTACAAACGTTACCTATTAGAATGCATTCTTTCCATTTTTTGTCGCCTGAATAAATTTCATAAATTTTTGCGTTTAAATAGAATTTCGAAGTTTCGATTACAATTGAAAAACACACTGTCAACAGTATCATCGGAGTGAAAACTGAAACGCTTTCACTTTTCAGTATTTCATGAATTTAGTTGAAAAAATATTTTTCAAATGGCCATTCACAACAGGTGCGCTGCCCGCCGTCTAATTGCCTCGGGCGCCCCCATAATATATAGACGCACTGTCACCCGAACCCGGCGCAGGCGCATTTAGAACAAACCACGCCATATATCTCTCCTTGCGTCCGCAATTACGTGATTTGTCACTCCACTCTCTTTTTTTTCTTCTTCCATTCTGAAAAATGACTCGAGTTCAACTGTTCAAGTAGCTCAGACGTAATTAGTTGACTGAAAAAGTGCCTTTCCCTGTTCACTTTATTGTGCGATCAATTCACATAGCTACTGTGTTTAATCGAGTATTAAATTTATCTCATTCGATTAATTAGTTGATTTCCAATAAGACCTTATTGGTCAATTTTATTTATAACGGGTTTGTGGTTGTACCTAAGTTACTGTCCCTGAGTGTGCCTTTAAAAGTTTTAATAAAATTACTAAGTCCTTTTTAATTAGGTGTGCTCAAATAAAATTGTAGACCGGATTTAATCTGAAATAAATATCGCAATATTTTCCTTCCTCATTAGTATTTGCTAAGTTTATGCATGTCGTATGTTTCTTAAACATACTCGAGTAGGTTCAATAACAAATAAGTTCGCGCTTCCACTTATCTCAAATAATGTACTAAAATAGACATGAAGCATAATAATGCATTTCATCTTTGTAAATTGCACACTGAAGATGTTATATTTAATACCATTGAAGTGATAAAAACGTATGAGAGGGCAAAACATCCAGTGATGTATAGCGTCGCTTCTTCCCGATCTCACAAAAATTAATTACGCAGTGCTATTTTTAAAACGTTTTCATGCCCTGATTTCGAACACTATAAAGATGCCTCTTAACGGCACACAAATATCCCGGCCAAAGGCGATGGCTCCCAACCCTCGCAATTAGTATCGGATGGTCACACCTTGACGTTCGACCGCGTATAATTTTACTTTCTAAGTACATTTTGTGACAATAATAAGCAAATTCCCACATTCAACATTAAACTTTATAACATAGCATTAAAGTTAAATATTCCACATACAAATAAGATCAAATCAAACAGTCTAATAATTAGTACAGGCGCGCTCAGCGACGCTCCGTTGGGCAGATAATTTCCGCTGTACGTTCAAAAGACGTCCATTTGTCATTTGGTCGCACGAAGTCGCACAGAGCGGACGTGCCTCTCCCTACTTAATTTATTCAAATATTATTTATTTAAGGAAAACGGGACTATTAATCACATTTCTACAGTTTTTATTTACATACGCAGAACGCTGCTCGCTTTGATCGTTCAGACATTTATTAGAGGTCCTTATGCGGTATTTTATTTACCAAGAGGCAGGAGTATAATTAAATTGAGTGTCAATTTACAAAATATGATCTGCTTGTGCAATGTAATGTTTGTTTTTCTGCGGTTTATTTGCAATGATTACTAATTTGTTTGCCGATATTCGTTTAAACCACCTATTTGGGAGTGCTTCCTAGTTTCATACAGGGTGGCAGGGACATCGACGCGCAAACTGTAACCATGAATTCAGCACATGAGTTTAGACCATAGCGTCGATATTTTGCGTCGGTTATTAAAAAAAATATTGCTGTTCCATACATTTTGACCGCGTAGATATTGCACTTTTCTATGAAAGAGAAGATTATTTTTTTTATAACCGACGAAAAATTTTGACGCTATGGGGTCTAGTATCATGTACTGAATCCATGGTTACAGTTTGCGCGTCGATGTCCCTGCCACCCTGTGTATGTATTGGACTTTAGTGAACACTCTTTCTAATTACTACTTTCATGTTAAATTAGAATCTTTTAATGGTTTTTAAATATTTGTTCCACTGAAATGTTAATCGCGCCGCTATTAGGGTTTTCTTTTACACATTTCTTAATTGAACATTGGTTCATAAATTAAAAATCAACAATTTTAAACATAGGTATGGTAATAAGACTCTCGAATTTGCTTTCTAATAAGTAAGCGGCACCGACCAGCGGGGTAATTGCGTAATACACTAACAGTAGCAATTGCTTACATTTTGACAGTTCAACAACATTCATTGCGTTATCTACGTTGTTGAGCAGACAATTTTTCGAATATATGAAGCAATGGATTAGCAATATCTTTCAAAATAATTCAGATTGTGCTTGAAAGTGTGTTACGCAATATGGGTGCTGGGGGCTTAAAAAAGGCCACTTTAAGCAATACCTCTAAAAGCTATTCATTTCCTGAATTCCCAGCAGATCAATAACAATTCCTCTAATTTTCGTAAAATTTCATTTCATATTTGGCGTATAAACATTGCCGCAAGAAAAAAATAAAAACCGTAATTTTATTGGTAAATTTTTCATTACAGTTTTTATTAATCAAATTGGTTTTTGATTTTTTATTTCTACTGTTTAAATGTTATTTCATTGTGATATGAATTGCACACAGATCATATTATGAATTGTCAGTTTGTGACCATTTTACGAATTTTAATATGATTCATATTGTTATCCTATTATGATTCTGCCAAAGTGGCCTTTTTAGGCCCCGTGATCTTTTCCAACCTTAACATGTATACTGAAGTGGCCTTCAGTATTTTATTTTGCTGTTTTGCTCAACTAAGTAGAGAGCAGTCATAATAGAATACATACAGGGTTATTTTTTAAAGACCAGCCAAATTTAAGGATGTCGTAGAGACCATCAAACTGAACAACTTTTTCCATGGGAGAAATAGCGTAATCGCGAAAATTTTATCAACTGTCCCATAGAAAACTTCAATACCTACTCGACCTAAATGTATGGGACGGCTGAATTTTTATTCGCGATTACGATGTTGGTCCCATGGAGAAAGTTGTTCAGTTTGATGGTCTGTACCACATCCTTAAATTTGGCTGGTCTTTAAAAAATCAGCCTGTATATTGATTTGCTTTAAAACTTGGTAAATTAAGGTCTTATTGGTATAATTATGATCTTGTCTTTATTAATTATTATGTAACTATGAACATATTTCGCCATGTACTGGCATACAAATATTTAAAAACGTTAAATGTAAACACTAAATACATCACAATAATTTGTTGCAATTATTAATTATAATATGTCTAATAACATTTGATGTTAGGGCTTAGTATTTATTTGAAAAAAAAAAAAACTCATTATCATATCTTATATTTATTTCTTACTTTTTTATCAATGAATTCTTTCACACTATAATACTTATTACATCACACACTCATCTACATAATCCGTTATACAGTTATGTACTTGGACTACTTGTATTTACATACAAACACCAAGTTAACATACCTAAAGTTATTCTTGCAGCTTAAGTGACCATAAGCAGCTGGTGCTCATTTACAGTTACCCATTAAAATTGTCACGAACGCTTTACAATTATCGTTAGTAGATACGCTATTCGCGACATCTGGCATCACAGACAAATTCACAGAACATATTGCGGACATTAATATTACAACATCTTTAATATTGTCGTCCTATTATTTATACCATGATGTGACAAAATGACTCAATTTGCGTCTACCATTCAATTACCTGGGCAGTGTTGGGGCATGAAATTCATGTCATCAGTCTTGTTAAGTTTGTGATCAGATGGAGCTACTGCCACGGACTGAGAAATCTTTTTAATGAACATGCCTACTTAAATTTGGTTGTAACCTGTGTGTTTTTTTTTTTTGAACTTGAAAGATGGAATTGCAGAGAACAGGGCTAGGTAAATCAATAGGGAAATTAAACTGTCGCAAGTAATTACAATAAGAACTCATCATCCACACCAACCCACACCATCTACCAACCCGCACTGGGCCGGCGTGGTACATTATATTACAACCGAAGAGAAGAGGCCTGTGTCCCAGCAGTGGGAACATTATAGGCTGATTATGCTAAGTAATTTAAAAAAAAACAGCAGAGTATATTATCTATATATATAAAAATGAACCCCTATTTCCCATGGTCACGCCATAACTTGAGAACGACTTTACCGATTTCATCCATATTTTTTTTACAAGTTTTTTAATATTTTGTAGAAGGTTCTTAAGGAAAAAAAAAGAAAGTTGCTTCACGCGGACGAAGTCGCGGGCAAAAGTTAGTTTCTTTTAAAAATCTTAATAATGAAAACAGAAAAAATATAGTCATAACAGTCATTATCATGTCGCATTTCCTTGTCCATTCAACCGTGGCGTCGTGTACACCCGTACATAATACGCTCAATTTTGTCTCATTTGTTCTAGCTGGGTGCGAGGGGGCAATTTGCAAGCGCTGGTGTCATTGGGCAGTGGTTAGAGTAATGGTCCGTGACGCAAAGTGAGATGTCAGAACACAACGTAGGGTGGAGTGCTCATTATTGCGGCAGTTGTTTTTTGTGAAAGAATCATTCATAATTCTGGAACGATGAACTGATTGTTGATACTCTGGTAGATATTGCAGCGTTCTGTTGGTCCAAACTTAGTTTGGAACTTTGCGGTTAGGTTGATTTGGCTAAGAATATTCGTTATTGGTGGTGGTGATACATATTCAATAAACGTTGACTAATTAATAGAAGTTAAACTAATAAGCTCCAAAATAATATCCCTTTTTCCTGAATTGGAGAACAGCTTACCTAAAATTATAATAGAAAAATACCTGAACTAGAACTAGAACTACACCCTAATTGCATAACACACGATGAATCACAATCTGAATGATGTTGAAGGATATAGCTAAACCATCGCTTCGTATGTTCGAAAAATTTGTCTGCTTAGCAACGTAAATAACGCAATGAATGTTGTTGAACTGTCAAAATAAAAGCCATTGCTACTGTAAATATGTTACGCAATTCCCCGCTCAGCTTTTGCCTTGAAAGGCCTGAGCCTTCTGCTATGAAATTCTTGTAAAACTGCCGTTTGAACAGTCAATGAACTAATCTCATTCCATCTAGTTAAACATTTAAGGCATTCAACAATTCCAATATTATTTAACATCTCGTCACAAGCATCGGACCGGTGTTCACAAATGGACCCGACGTACAAACGGGAGATATAAATACTGTTCAAGATCATTCAGTCAATGTCTGCCGTCAGCTACCGTACAGACGACAGATCGTATCTCAATGACAAATAGTGCTACTGTTGTATCCCTAAGCATTTAGTTACTGCGACGATGATATTAGTGAGCTCTTAACCGACTAGGCGAAGATATTGTGTAACGTAAGAAAAATAATGTACTTATAGGCTCTCATATAATTTCATATAGTCTCGACGAAAGAAGTCGCTGTAACCCAACAAGAGTGCTTGCGTGGACTTAAAATATCAACTTTTCATTTTCAATTCTCGATACAAATTGTATTATAAAAACAAGTTCATTTTGTTAAGTTTTTTATAAGAGTCTTGAAAGCATTCGCCCTAGATCTTTGTAAAGAAAACAATGGAACTTAGCGAGCCTCGCTTCTTCAAGTTTTCTCTCGTTGGCGCGACTCCTCCAGACGAATATCTTTTAAATACAGCACAGTTTCTTTATAATTGAGAAAATGTTTGCGATCTCGTAAATTCTAAAGTAACAACACCGAATTATTCACGCAAAATACAACTCAATCTCGGTCGTGACATGAATGTATCTCAAAAATCTGACAATTCAATTTTTCATTAAACATATATCATTCAGTCATTTCAAAAACGAAATAAATACGTACATACATAAATAAAAAAAAAATCGTTAACACTCGACCGCTGAAAAATTACTCGCATGAATTTTTCAATTGTCTTAAGCGGCCGTCGGTAAAGCGTATTGAGTCGTATGTTTTGGTGGGTAGAAGTTATTTTCGGTCAGCGGTTGTGCGTGACGGTATAACTAATGATGTGTCCGAGGTACTGCTTATTTATTCGAAATGTGAGCGAGAATAGCGTGTCGTGTTTTTGGCCTTTGCCTCGAGTACATACGAGTACGTGATAGAGATTGTACTACGTTTCCACTAGTTACTAGACTGTTATCGTTTCGTATTGTGTTATTTTTGAATAATACATCTCTGTATTTGTTTTTCTGCATGCATTTTTCATCTTATCTTACTACCTATACTAATAGGTCTACTGAAAAGTAACGGAGACAAATAAATTTATATATTATGCAGCAGCGATATTAAAAAGACAAAAGAAATACTTGTAAAACTCTTATCATTGCTTAACAATAATTGAATAATAATTAGCCAACTAATTCAATTATAAAGTAAACTACATAGCTTCCATGTCCATTCATAACATTCCAGTGGCCATCTTTACATACTAACACCCCTCCGACCCTCGGAAATCACTTTAAGCTAATGGTCCCGGCTGTCATTCTTGGATCTTTGACAGTCGTTACAGGTGTTCAGAAGCCCGAAAATCTAACAACCAGTCTTACCAAGGGGTAACGTGTTACTGGGTTGTGGAGGTCAGATAGGCAGTCGCTCCATGTAAAATACTGGTATCCAGCTGCATCCGGTTAGACTGGAAGCCGACCCCAACATAGTTGGGATAACGCTAGGCAGATAATGAGGTATCCATATCCAATCGACAGGACAGAATATTTTACTGCATTATATAAACTATAAAGAATTACATTTCTGAAGCGTGATATCTTTTGAAATTGAATTAATTTCTTGTACCTATCTACATACTGGAAATACGAGCAAACTGCATAGCCATTTGTAGATAAAAACTAAAATATTTTACGAGGATGATTATTTAACATTTATTTATTTATTTAGGCAAACCAACTAAATACACACAAAGACATTCCAAGTACATATAATTTACAAATACAATAGCATTGCATGCATCTAAATTAAAGGTAAACACAGCACTTTAATAAAATCTCGCTACACAATAATAATTAACAAAAAGATGGATAACAATGTAATTAGAATTAATATCAATAATATCTTATACATACAATCAATTTGAATTAGATTAGATTAAATAAGATTGAATTAAATTAAATTGCATTAAATGAATTAATATGATTCAATTAAATAACAAAACAAAAAAAAAAATTTTTAAAAACACACAAAATAAAAGAAAAGAGAAAAAAATTATTCAGCAAAAATTTACATATTATTGAGCACAGCTCTTTTAAACTTAGTAATGCTGCCTGAAAATATGTCGATGTCACAATCGTGAAAAATGTCGTTACACTTTCTAAGAATATAGGAAAGGGGGCATTACTCCCGTACTTGGTTTTGTGGCCACAAGGAGCAAAAGGCTTATAATTATGAAGTCTAGCTGTCGACCGGGGCGTGTTAATTGGAGAAAGAAGCTGTGAGCAGTCCACGCCTTGATTCAATAGCTTGAATAAGAAAATTAGATCTGCAAAATTTCGACGCCAGTGCAAAGATTTCATTTTAAAGTGCTTCAGTCTATACTCATAGTTTTAACAGTTTTCCTTATACCTGCTTTATAAGAGAGTCTTTTTATAAATTTTATTTGAACTTTTTCGATGCGTTGAATGTGGATATTATGTACTGGGTACCAGACTATGGAGCAGTATTCTATATGACTACGAACTAATGCAGAAAACAGAATTTTAAGTTCTGTCAAATTACTGAATTGTCTTGTATTACGGTTAAAAAATGCTAGCATTCTATTGCTTTTATTTATTATGGTTTCGGTGTGTGTTTGAAATTTCATTTCAGAGTCGATAATGATGCCCAGGTCTATAACCTCAGACGGTTTACTTAATATTTGGTTCCTCATTATGTACGTTGGTAACATTCATCAAAGACAGACATGCAACTATGTACATATTAACAGAAGGTTGTTGACTCGTTTTATTGAAATAACTGGCTTCTTCCCGACTTCTTTCGCGTGGAAGTCGTAAGATACAAGATAGAATTCAATTAATAAAACAACCGCCACATTTTTATAAAACTCCCCGTCGCTATTACTTCGTTTTCGCTAAGCGTTCCTTCTGTTTTTTTTTCTTTTTGCTCAACTCTTGAGTGTCATAGCGTGACGTTAAGTACCCTATAGCCTTCTTTAAAAATTGGGCTATCAAGTGAAAAAATGCTTTTTTAAACACGACCGCTAATTCCAGAGATTAGCGCGTTCAAACAAACAAACTCTTCAGCTTTATGACATATTAGTATTGTTATAGATAGTTGTAAACTACGTCATAAGTTAGCTACGTCCACAATCCATTACTTATAGACCGTACCAGTAGTCGAGAGCAGATGACGCGTGTCAATGATACAAACACGAACATTGTCATTCGTAGCAGAGCATATTATTGTTTCGAGACCACCAAGATGGCTTTATCTCTCCGTGACACTGCGCAGTCATCAATCCTGCTCGACTTCGCAGTCATTCTCTATACTTACTAGTGTTGAGCTCAACTATCGACTAAATAATATCACTCAGTTAGTCGGGAAATAAAATTGGCAATGATAATTTTACTTTTGTTTTTAGGAAATAGAAATAATATTTTCATAGACACGAAACAAGAAAAATGGAATTTGTTTACAGTGCTACAGAATGATAAATTAAATTGCAAGTCTAATGCAACTGATAGGTAGTTATTTGTTAGCTAACTTGGCAAGACGTCAAATAATCAAATTGGGTAATTACACGTACGTATTTTTGACTACGACGATTATTTTCGAAAAACTTGTTATGAGTGATTTGTCTTCATTTTCAGAGTTAATTGTTTTAATTTTGAAGGAGAATCCACCGCACTACCTATCAAAGAAGAACAATTCATATCAAATAATAAATACTTTAGTAGGTAGGTAAATGGCATTACTTGCTAGAACGGAACATCATTAAATCACACACACAATTAGAGTACCTAATCGACTAATTGCTTATCTAATTCACAATCACATCACTATACGAGAGGCGGTCACGCGGGCGGACTGGTCTATTAGTTAATACAAGCACCGCGTGAAAAACTATTAATACTGAGATTTTTTTACCTACCTACTGAGTTTACGTCAGTAAAATGTTGTTAGTTTTTGCGCAACGAAAATGCCTTCACTATTTTATTATGATTTGTATTGTATTTATGAATGAGCTAATTATTATTTTATTATTATTCCTATGCTATTTAAATAAAACGTGGGTACAGTTTGAGTTATTTCTGATTGTAAAACTGTAGGTTGACTCTTCAGGGAAAAATAATGTTTCTTAGCTCGTAACTAAAATATACCTAATTTAAAAAATACGACTTAGTAGGTCAGTGATGTACATATTGCAAAGCACTGTCTCTGCAGGTACTTTAAATTATAAATTGAAGACCAGTAGGTAACACAAGTAGGTATTTAGGTTTCACGTTCTTTCAACGAAGCCGTAATTATTTTCTTCGATAACTGTATCTAACTTGAAGGTACTTAATGGTACTTATAGCAGCGATATACAGTTAGGTAGGTACCTGCAAAGTTATTGAACTTTTCGCTTTTTCCGGACAATCGCCAGCCGAATGCCACTTCAGGGCCAAGAAAGAAACGGGCATCTAAATTTGGCGTAAGGCAACATCGGCCGCCATGACGCGGGGGGCGGGGCCATGGCGCAGCTGCGCGTGATTGGTCGTGAGATTCGCGCGCTCTTGCGCCGTTCGCACTGAATCTTCAACGCGAACGTAATACAAGTACGGATAAAGTCGGTCAAATCGTCTAGCTTTATAAATATGACCGACATAACACGTGATTCGGTAGCTTTCCCCCGTGAGCATATTTAGGGCATGGAACAACGCTTCGGAATGTTGCGCGTGCGACGGTCACGCACCGGCCGGCCAGCGAGCTAATTACAGATAAAATCTGCACTTCGGAACGCTCAACGGCGGGCAAGAATGCAATCACGTGCCATAAAAACGGGACAAGCAGGAATCCAGCTTCCGCGTGCAATGCGGTCGGGCGGAAGGCCAGACCGCCAGAAAATTTGGAACGCGTTCTGGGTTTTTTCTTTACGATATTTATTTTACGAAGCTTTGCGTTCGCTGGCGTTGTTTGTCGTATGTGCACACACCAACCATTATATTTTTTGTTCGCAGGTGTGGTTCCAAAACGCGCGAGCAAAGTGGAGACGAATGGTGACCAAGCAGGAGAACAAGATGTCGGACAAGTGTTCGCCAGACGCGTCCTTAGAATTGGACATGTATCACGGCCCGATGGGCTCCATCCAGTCGCTGCCACCACACAGCCCGCCCTACAGCGTGATGGGCGGGCCCCCCAGCCCCAACTCTATGGATTGCCCCTAGCCTTCATTGCGCGCTTTCATAGCGTCCTAGGGTTTAGTAACATGTGTTTCCGTATCTCAACTTAGCGGAGGCACTTGCTTTAGTACCAGGCAATAATTTATTATTGACGGAATAAATAGACTATAATATATCCAAGGAAATCAAAGACTTTCTCAACTCCCTGTTCATCGACTTAATTCAAGACAGCTTTTAGATATGCAAACGTACCAACAGCAGAGTAATGTTACGGAAACTTCCCAACAGCCTAATTTTGGGCAAGGTTTAGAACTTGCTTCCTGGGTCTTTTCCACAGGCTGATTGTCAACCCTTTGATCAGAAGGCCAATTCTCGTAATTTATAACGTTCAAAATCTAGTCGCAGTCTCATCTCGGCGACAAACAAATGTCAAAAACTTGTCAAAATGTACGGAAATTAGACGTATTTTTGATAGATTGAGACTGAGATCAGACTGAACGTTCTTAAAATTACGAGAATTGCCCCTCAGATAAGTACCCAACACTCCGCTTTTGGGCAAAATGTTGAACAACAATTTCCAATGGTAATCGATTGCCATGATTATCCTCAACCTATTCGTGAGCAATCTAGTTATGGACAAAGATGCCAAGCACATGCTTTTGAGCACAATCCTCTTCACGAGCAATCTTCTCCACATTGTGGTGGTGGGCAAATATATCATTCCGCGCAAGGGTCTGTTTACGAACAAAGTTCTGAACCTCTTTCAATCAAGCAAGTTACCGCACAAAATGTTAATGGCATACTCGCAGTACGCCGTCGTCGTTTCACCAACGGTCGGAATGTAAGGCAAAGATTCCCACAGCTAGGTTTTGGGCAAAGATTACTTCAGCCTCATGACGGATAACGATTCCCACTGCCAGATTTCGGGCCAATAATTCCACAGATAAATTTCAGCCAAAGGTTGCCATCGTCAGATTTTGGTTCAAGATTCCCAATGCCAGTTTATTGGCAAAAATTGCCATTACCTGATTTTGGACAAAGTATTCCAATGCCAGTTTATGGGCAGAGATTCCCACAGACAGATATCGGGCAAAGAATACCACCGACTGAATTCGGGCAAGGATTTCCACAAACAAATTTCGCAGAAAGATTATCACAGCCCGAATTGGAACAAAGATTTTCAGACATCCAGTTTATGGGCAAAGATTCCCACAGACACATTCTAAAAAAAAATTGCGACGCACAAATTACGCACAAATATTGCCACAGCTTGAATTTGGGCAAAGTTTGCCAGTGCCTGATTTAGGACAAAGATTCCCACTGACAGATTTCGGGGAAAGTTTCCCACAAGCAGATTTAGGGCAAGCATTCTCACAGCTAAATATTGGGTAACAAGACGTAGGGCCAAGAGTGCCGTTGCATAATTCTACCGAGCCTAGAATCCCAGACCCAGATTTTGGGCAAACACTCCCACAGATATACTTAGAGCAACAAATGCCACAGCCAAATTCTGACCAAACATTGCCAGAACCAGATTAAGAATAATTAACACTGTCAGATTTTGAGCAAAGTTGTTCACAGCCAAACATTGGGCAGCAACTGAATTTTGGTCAATTTTCTGAACAGTTTGTTAATGAGCAAACTCCTGAAAACTTTTCTTACAGGCAAGCTTCCTTACAGACTGTGACCTCACCATGCCCATTGCCTATGCAACCTTTTCGACGAGAAACTCCACAAGAGACTGTTTGTCGATATTCCACTCCTGAGCCGGATTATGGAGAAAGCCCACATCCATTTAATGGACAAACACTTCAAGATCCTGGTGATAAACAAAGTCAACAGCCCATTCATGCACAGAACCCACGACCGTTTAATAGTCAAAATCCCCAAAGGTCCTATGATGAACAAAGCCAACAGTCGTATCATGCACAAAGCCCGAGGCCATATTTGGGTCAAAGTCCTTAAAAGCCTGAGGCACTATCGCCTCAGCCCATTCATGCACAGAGCCCGCAACCATTTGATGGTCAACGTCACCAAGACCCCGATGAGATACAATGTCCAGAGCCCATTCATGCTCAAAGTCCACGACCATTTAATGGTCAAAGTCCCCAAGAGTCTGACGAGACACAATCTCAACAGTCCATGCGTTTACAATGCCCTTGGTAATTTGATGTTCAAAGTCCCCAAGACCCTGTTTTTGGAGAAGTTCTAAAGCCACTCGATGAACAGAATAACTAACAGCTTATTCAGGAGGAAAATAAATTTAATTGTTTTTGGTACGAGTGTAAACAATAACAATAAATTATGATGTGCGACCGAAAAGTGAATAATATAACAAAAAGTGATAAATTGATTTTAACAAGACAGAAGAATTTTATGTGTTTTACTGACATGAAATTTTGTGACAGAAAGGTTGTTATATTGTGTTAGTATGTATTTGAATATTCATGAACGTTTACTGTACTCGCAAATACATTTTCTATATAAGTGGTTGTGAAGTCAATTATTTTAAATATTGTAATATGTAGACTCTACAGTTTTATCGAATCTCCTAATGTAACTGATATGTTCACGACAATTATATAGTCAAAGTATAAACGCACACTTTTGCATCCGTGAAACACTTCAGGTACATTGCGTTTCCCATAATAAAGTAAGAAGCAATCATTGCATTCCACTAACTTTATTGCATTGAGAATTAAAATGCCCTTCTTTTCTATGTGTTTGCATATTGGCTCCGAGTCAAAGTATTCATAAGTACATAAATAAATAGGTGATGATTCGTAGATAATCGCATTTATTCGCGGCTTTGGATTTTAAATTGATTGATGTTACTAGTAGTGTCAAAGTAAAAGAATACCATACGAGTATTTCGGATTGAGTTGAGAAATTTGAAATATTGTATGATTATTTTACTTTGTAAATGTAAATACCTATAAATTATTGTCCGTATAAATGAGCATTGTAAATAAATAAAAAAAAGATCCATAGTCTGTAAAATCGTATAACCATTAAACATTTTGTCCTTTGGATGTACTTAGCTTTGGGTGATGAAATACTGTTTTTCGACGTGCATATAATATACATATACCTAATCGTACTTTCCTAAATCGAGCCACCGTGCGATTCCATGTGAGGTATAAACGCCTAAAACAAAAATTATGATGAGTCAAAGGAAAAGTCTGTATGCAGTTTTGAAGCACATACGGGCCATCATTTTGGTGTCGTCATTGTTCCGAATGAATTTGAATTCCCGACCATTTAAAAAGTTATAAAATTTTATATACAAAAAGTGCAAATGACTCGATTTAGGGATTCCGGGAGTGTAATATCATAGATCTGTATTTATCAGAAATCTCACATATAATTATTAAACTGTCCTTTTGAAATTGTTGTAAAAATAATTAAGTGTATATTAAGTAATAAGATGTTAGAAAACTAACTTTGTTTGAAGCTTACGGATGTTAGTTTTCTGTTATTATTTTTTAAACTATGGTTCTGTAATTCGGTTTTTTGAACCTTTAAATAATATATACTATTTATTTATTGACAATTCATATTTAATTTAGTGTAAGTTGTAATTTTTAGTTAGGTACGTAAATTGAATGTGAACGTTTTTCCATAGTTTTAATAATTATTACCTAGGTTAGTATAGTCATAGACAAATTAATTTGCCGGCAAAATATTATTTAAAGTCTCCTTTGATTTGCAGTTTAATATTTTGTTTCAAAATTTTACATAATTATTCCTACTGTCTTTTAAGTAGTTCTAAGCATTAAATAATATTCCGGCTAAATCGCGCACCTTAGTTCCTTTTATATAGCTATAAAGTACATTATAATAAAATAATCAATTTAATATATAAATGCTGTAGCAAACACGATGTTCGTTCGTTCTTGAATAATAGTTGAAAGTAGTAACAATCCTAATATAAATGTTGTATTAAAAAGTAAATTACAAATTATTCGACCACGTTCGGTAACAATTTTAAGTTCTCAAAAATCTGTGACTAAAAGTTATAAAAATCTGTTAAATAAAAAATAGTTCAACTGTATTTTTGGTTTTATTTAATTTTTTTCTACATAAATCCATTTTTTACCTTTTGTAAAAAAAAATGATTACATTTCCCATACACTTTCCAATGTAGGATATGCGAAGTGCAATCGAAAATTACAAAATGGATGTCCTACTTACCTACCTACACTCAATAAAAAAGGAACAAAAATCATTACCTCTTAATAATAGGGGTTAAAGTATGAAATTGCCGTTTCATTGTAATAGGTACTTCGAATGGACATAGAACCTTCATGGTTTAATATTTTTGAGTGAAACTTTTTTCACATGGTACCTATGAAGTTCTTCTTTTAAAAAATGTGCAACATTCGATCATCGACTTTCAGTTGTTTTTTTTATTCAGCTTAGACAAGAAAGATGGATACTTCGAAAATTCGAGTTAATTTTGAATACGAGTTCCGGCGCGAAACTAACGCGGCAGAAACAGCTCGCAATATCAATGTTGCGTTTGGAGAGGGGACTGCTAATGAACGCACCGTGCGATTTTGGTTTAAGCGCTTTCGTGATGGAAAAGCAAAGCTTACCAATAAAAAGGTAATGGTAACTGTTTGGTGGTCTCAGCATGGTGTTATTCACTATAGTTTTCTCCGATCTAGTCAAACAATAACGGCAGATGTCTACTGTGCCGAACTCCGAACAATGATAGCAAAACTAGCAGTGAAACAGCCCCGACTCATGAATCGATCTTCACCATTATTGCTCCATGATACCGCGAGACCTCATACAGCACGAGAAACCGTTTTAACTCTACAATTAGAAACCACTCTTCACCCTCCGTATTCGCCAGCCCTTGCTCCAACGGACTACCATTTTGTTCGTGATTTGGACAATTTTCTACGTGATAAAAAGTTTTCTTCTCAGGAGGCAATACAAAATGCTTTCACACAGCTTGTCGAATCTAGATCACGAGAGTTCTATCGCAAAGGCATAAATGACCTTCCTATTAGATGGCAGCAATGTATAGATAATATTGGTAATTATTTTGATTAAATAAATATGTTAAATTAAAAAAAAAACGAATTTCAAATTTTCAGTACAATTCGGCAATTTCATACTTTAACCCCTAATATATTCAAGCCACTTTATATAAAGTAAATTTTATCAAAAAACAGTACAGAATTAGTCATTTTTAAAGGGTTTTTAACCTTCTACGGTATTACACAAAGACCAGTACGGGTATGAAGCAGGCCGATCTGGCCATAGCAGTCCGATGCTGCGTCCAGAATGTGACTTGACCAAGTGTGTAGCATCGGAGTACTTAAATCTCCATTACTTTAATAAGACCTGTGTCTTGTCTGGATATAGGATGTATTTTCTGTTTGCTGTAGACTACAAACACCATCATTCAAAACTACGAGATTATATTAATTGCATGGCTACTGTTACCGACTTGAGTAACGTCTTCTACGTCATAACGTGATGGGCGCTACAAATCACATTGCAGAATCTCGAAGGAAAATCATGGTATCGACAGAACATATTCTTCGTCATGCACATACATAAATGATGCAACTACGTTTTTGTTCAACCGGAGCCGAGCCAATCAATCGAATAACAGAAAAATAACTAAGTCCACTATTCCCTTTATAATATTTTATAATGTATCCTAGATTTCTCGTTCGTTCACAGTATGGTTGCCACAAAGAATCGCCCAGAAGCTTCCTTTAGAGTTACTGGCTGTCAGAGAGGCGCGCGCGCTGTCCTGAGTTATGCTGTTTTAATTAAAACAATAAATAAACCGCAGCTGGGGCGGTTGGGTGGTCCCTTCGAATGCCTCTTTTAAAAATTCCAACTTTTATCAGTACGAAGAATATCTTTTTACGCGTAAAACTGTTTCCTTATATATGAGGAGGCTCTGATAAGCTTGGTTTGGGTTTAAAAGGTGCTTATTAGGTAGGACACATCATTTATCAATGAGATTCATGTCTGTTCCACACCTCTTGCACATTTGTCAACATAGCTTGTGGTAGGTACACAACTGCACCATTTATTTAAGCACTAGATGCTTGATATTAAGTGAAATAAAGCATATTTTTAATGGATGACTGCAGTTAGCAGCATAAAACTAAACCAGTTGAGACCCCAAAATATAATTAAAATTTACTGGGATCGGGGTCCTCCAAAGGGATACTATAGTAATATATACTAATATACTCAGTCCGGGAAATGGTATTCTCATTGCAACATGTTCCAATCTAACAACAAAACATTTGGAATTCCTACTACTCCAGAAATGCAAATATACATAAATTGCTATTGAGTTTACCATGAAACTGAGGTTCCTGAAGATGGATGTAAATTTAGTCCTCAGCGTTAATTCAATAAGCGCGTAATTAATTGTTACTCACCAATTACAAGTCATTACTGTGATTTGTATATACGAATTATACACGAATAGGGGGTGAAGCAAATCGGTAGCTAACTCAAACAAGGGGTGTTCCACCAACAATGCATTCTGTTGATTCAACATTAATAGTGTTTACATTAAAGATTGACTTTTTAGTCCAACATGAGTTAAGTCTCCGTCTGATCACACCTGATGCTTTATGCAAATGTTTACATGCATAAAATTAAGCCTTTGATTCCTGATGGAACAGTAACAATTAGTGCGTGGGTTCTAGCACTACTTGCAATCACGTTTGGCATATAAACAGCTGTTGGAAATAGCATGCCAATTCCAGAGGCGGTACTTATAATTAGGAATGGTGTTCATTTTGTACAGTCTAATGTCCGGTGGTATCGTTGGAGTTGTGCAAATCTACGCAGTTCAACAAGGACGTTTGTAATGCAAATCTGCATTGATTCTAAAATTTTATTGGTTGAACAAATTATTAAGCTGATTGACATCGTCCAGACAAGTCGATGAACACGCGGTAGCAGAAATATCGTGGATAAGTAACTTTTTTGTTGAGAGAATTCAATCCAAAATCTAACTAAAGGAAGGTTACTTGTGTTAAATTATTCTGGTGCCAATAACCTGACTCAAACCTTCGTAATGTCCAGCAGACGTATAAGCTGAACCGACACAAGACGCAACAAACCGATAGCCATTCGATATATACAACTATTGCCTTGCTATATACCAAATGTGACTCCATGATGATTTCTACAGGAGCCTTCGTTGCAAAAACTGGTCCTGCTGTCTGCGACTTCCATTCAAGGGGGACAGAGACACCGCTATATGCACCTCTATTAAACCGATAAAGACAAAAATAGAACCGCATAACGGGATTCGTTTTCGGGTTCTTGGCATTGTTTTTGAGTTCTGAGAAAAGCAACTGGTCTCATATAGGTATATAAAACATTATGTATGGTATAAGTACATAGGCGGATGTGCTGGAAAAATTTCTTGCCATCAACGTTTTGGAATTCTTAACCGATGAATATTCCGAAAGGACTAGGTTTTCATACGGAACTGGTTCAGAATGATTCACCAGCTGCACATCGAACTTCGAGAGTAAAAAGGTTTTATTTTATATAAGTTAAAGGTAAGCAATACAAGTAGAAATGTAACATTACCTGTAGTGCTTGCTCGTGGTTGTATTCTAGGTTTTTTTAAATCAAATTTACTACCAACTTAAATTGCCCGTATGTTCAAATTATAACTGTCATATTTCGGTAGTTGTATTTATAGACATGCAGTCAGTGGTCGCCAAATTGGCATAGCTTGTCAATTTAAAAAAAGACAATTTCCCTGTAAATGTTCCGGCAAGCTTATGGTCACTACCCTGAAGTCTGAGGTCATATCTATTTGCTTGTGTCAATTCCCACTGTCCTGTACCAGTCTTATCTAGGTTCCCGACGATGGCAGCATTGTCCTTAAAACAACTTACGTTACGGGCTACCTCGATGGAACGGCAGCAGGGTGGTGGAGCTATGTCGCAAATTATGTTGTTCCTCCTATCCTGTCTTCTGTGTCCCGAAACATGCAGTTATAGTGACCTATGCGCTGCCTCCGACGACGCAAAGCGGCGAAGTTTTGCGTTAGCAAGATCTGAGAGACGTCGTGCCAGAGAGAGAAGAAGAACAGACCTCAGGTATTTCAACACATCCACCTTGGACAGGAGTATACAGCCAAACCTGGAGTAACTTTGTTTATTTGTTTAAATTAAAAAGCGCGATGTCTTTAAGACGTCAAAGCCCTTTGTTTTAATCAAACGAGTTTAACACAATTGAATTTTATGAAGCGATAACAATATAAATGATCTCAATTACTTCGGTAACGATGACGGGTTTAGTTTTTGTTAACATCTTATCAGAGGCAATGAACTGACACTAACATATTGGCAACAATTTTTTTTTTGTACGGTTGTTTCTTTTGCAGTATGCCAGAAACGGGACTTTCTGAAATTCATTGCCTCGGCACTTTTCGGGCTATTTTATCAAATCAGGCTTACGAAAGTTGCAGTGGTTGGAAAAAGATGGTCCAAAAAAAGGGTTTGTCCGAAAAAAGGCCCGACATGGTTTTCTAATTTCATGTTAGGCATCCGGTTTTCCTATTGAACGCAATTAGTCTAGTTACCTATTCTAGACTGAATAGGTAATTCGAGGACAGAGAATATAATCGGCGATTCTGAATTAATTTAATTAATTGTCAATCATCGTCAACATGCAATACCCGATGTGATTGACGTAATTCGAATATTGGGTTACTAGCATCTAACTAAGTTTCACATACCATCATCATCACGCCGGTATTATCCGGTGGGTAAGGCAGAGGAGCATCTTTAGTATACTCACATATCGCCAGTTATGTCTGTAAGTCCCATATTTTTGTTACTGTTATTTTTCTTTTTGTTACTTTATTTTTTATATAATTTGGTTTTGTTACCTACTTTTTTTATATAATTTGGGTTTTTTTATTTTTGATTGTGTTTAGTTTAGTTTAGTTTTATGATCTTCCTGTGCGAGTCGCAATAAATACTTTTTCTTTCTTTCCATATTTTTTTTTACAATATCGAAGTCTGGATTTGTGCCCGTTTGCTGGACACTGGACGGGTTGCTACTTAGGAATTCCAGATGGGCAAATCCAAGAACACTTCCTAGCCTGCACCATAATATAAATACTAAACAATATGTAAGGGAACTATTGGACGATTCTTTACGAACTAATGGGTAATGATAACTGCACGGACTGAAAAAATGTGCATCTTAAGGTGGGTTTAGACCAAACGAACAGAGAACTAGAGCAAGAGCACTATTTTCTTCATATTCTTGACGTTTTAGTATGGATAGACTAACGAATACCCTATCCCTGTTCACACAAAAATAATTTGGTTGGGGATAGAACGTGCAATTGCTCATTTGATCTAACATTTACGTAGATGCCAAGCTATATATTTTCTAAACTCTTTATTTCTGACGTCACTATTCTAAAAATAAAACATGTCCTTAAAATGTATAGGTGTATTATACGTAAGTATAGACCAACAAACTAATCCACGAATGTGTGAGATGAAACCGCAGCGCCCTCATTGAGTCAGTTTTTGTGGCTCCATAATAAATCATGGCCGCTTGTAATGTAGCGTGCAATTTTAAGTTTTGGGGTGTCACACATTTGGTACAGACATCTTGAACACAGAGCTATGAACGATGTGTTATTAAATGTGGCATAAGAATCATAGTCTTTATTGTTGAAGAAAACGCGTTACATGAAATACATATTACACTAACCTCCACACTAGGATACCCTGCGTTCTGGAGAAAAATAAGAAAATGTTCAGTTGGCACTAGCCGTATATATTGTAAATAGGACACTTTATTCATAAATGATGCTTAAAGTTAAGTATAGCGACAGTTAACGACACATTTTTGGGTTTTCATAAAAAGTTCGGCTGTTTGGTAGTCTATTACTACTTCCTAAAGCCACATGTGTTATAAAGTGCAGGTAGGTACATACCTACTGTTGTAGTCAGATGGTGTTGTATTAAATTTATGATTTCTGAGTACCTACATAAATCAAGGACCTATTGAAAAGACGCTTGAATAATTCCTTCGATGAGACGATCGAATTCAATTATCTGCGCCAACTAAAGGTCAAGTTTGCAAGCCAATCAACGTCTGAAGAGCTTCCTTCGGAAGAAAATATCGGTCGTAAAATGAGCGTTTTTCAATCTAGTTTCTCAGTTTTTTTTTTATTCTAGTTTTCCAGGCGGATTTATAACATAGGAAAAAGCCATTAGTAAGGTAATATTTTACCTCGGTGGTCGTTCTAAGTATTCCGTTAATGGTCATTTAGCTACCCGACCTGGACGTCTTACGTACCTTCCTATTTACGTGAAGGCGACGTGAATTGGTTCTTCATGATATTTGAGTTCGATTAATTGCTTGCTCTGCCTATTTGAAGCCTGGTACTTAGTCTAAGGTCGGTAAATCTGCTGTTATGGTTAATATAAAGCTTAGGTACCTGACGATAGGTATTTTAGAAGAGTACGACAAAAGGTTACATCACGAATCACATTTTCAATAGGTTACCCAACCCATTGAAACCGAATCACATGATTGTGTAAACTGAATCACATGATCAAAATGAAATAAGCAACCGCAACAGAACACATTATGTAGTACATCGGATATTGTCCGATGACGTTAAAATGTCATTAATGTAGAAATCTGAATTCGGATATAATTTTGAGTTATGACAAATCTTTTCCAAACACAATATCACTTCTCCGGTCGGTACAGACCTCCGGCCGGGCCTTACCACAAGCTAGTTTTTGCCCCCGTGACGGCCCATTTAGCCCCGGAAGGGAAGTCAGATGGTACGACCTATTTCTGCGCCACGTTTTTGTCACAGGCGCCTTAACTTCCCTGCCTACCCACCACGGTAGCTTTGATCGTGTGGAGAAATATTATTTTAAGATTTCTTCTACTGTTAATAATAGTTCGCTTGTTTCGTATAATTATTTCTTTGAATAGTAGAGGATAACGTATTTGTTATGAACTTATTGAGGAGTTGATTAGCATGTTTGCTGTTGAAGGATACTAAGAGCTCTTTCAACTGCCCGATACCTAGACAGTACCTGAAGTTTACAATTTGTGTTTCAGGGAAAGTTGGAAAAATTATCACTGCGAAACCCAACTAACTAAAACCTAATAACTATTTTCACAATGCTTAAGCTGTAACTGAGGCTAAAAAAGGTGTTAATTTATTTTTAAAATCTGCTGTTCCTGCAAATCTCCTTCTAACAAGCTCAGGAAAATTTTTCAAATACCTACAAAGGCACGTATCTCCTAAAAGTGACACCACAGTCATTCACGATCGTCAATTTAGATTGGTCCCATTGTTTTATCATAGATATGACATCTCAAATATTTTAAAACTGAACCGTATCTCCAAAAACCGAGTAGCACTGCAATATGCTCCAAAATAATTAGAAGATAGAGTACACCGATTTTAAATATAACGGTAAAATAGACGCCATTATTGATCGCTTTCCGATTCATTGACGAGTTACGTAGATTGCGCTGCTTGACAAAAATGTGATGAATGCTTATTGAGTCGGAGACGATAGTTATCTACGAAGTGTTAGGAAATGTCTCGACAGACTATGATTACATTTCTTTTTCGGGAACTGTCGTAGTTCGTAGTAAGACAATGATCTTCAGTGGGAGGTAGCAAGATGTTTATTTTTATTTGATCAACCCATTAGGTTGATCTACCTACCTTATATGAAAAATCTTTTATCCAATTTTTTTTAATGTAAATTTTTTAGTACAACCTGAAATAAGCACTTACCTCTTTCGATGGGTAAGTGTTTTAGATAGGAAGAAGAAGTAGCAGATGACGTCGGAGTGGTGGCACTGTACCTAACTATTATAAGTAGTAAGTAAGTATGTAGTACGTGTGTGTATTTTGATCAAATAAATAATAATAACACCAACCTCCCCAGCAACAAATCATCTGGCTAATAGTTTAAACCCTTTTAACAAATATGAAAGTTTCAGATAATTCCCGAGAAAACACAAACTTGAATATAAGTTTGGTCTATGCGTGTTAATGTCCCAACCAGCAATTTTGCCCTATAACCAAACCTTATATCTCAAAAAAGCTGGGTTAACGATGTATAAAGGTTTTGGTGGTGATTGATTGTTGTGTAAAAGCGATTGACAATACATTTTGGCTCTATAAATTTATACAGCAAAAACGATCTATTAGGAATTGATGTAAAGGTTTACTTCGCGACTTTGTATATCTGTTATAGTCAGGCGTTATAGAAACCTCCAATGTGACTAGTATACAATGATAGAACTTTATAACAGTGTTTACTGTCGCCCTGATTTACGCAATAAAGGTTATGAACGAACTATAATGGGTCTTTATAGTAGAGATGAAAACTCAAGAATAGACTTTTCGGGGGTAGGTGTAGGAAAGTTAACACGCAGCTTAGTAAATCTTTTTTAATTAAAATTATTTTGATGTATTTTATTTACTTTTAATTACAATATTTCGTTGCATAAACTGCTAAATAAGCAGTACTTACATTGGTGAAATATTCCATGTAACACAAGCGCTTACACTACACCACCTGCCAGTTTCTCACTAGTACTTCATAACCACTGCAAGTTCTACACTACATAATGTCATCTCAACTGAATGATATCCAATCGGCCCAGAAGAACCTCGAGGAGTGCTTCCTAAAGAAGATGGGTGAGCTTGAGGCACAGATCCAATGTGCGGGACCCGCAAAAGACACCGTTGCAAAGATTGGTGAAGAGTTCCGGTCCTTTCGAGAGCTAATGTTCGGCGTGCTGGGACTTCTCAGGAAGCAGATCTTGGAGTGCTCTAGAGTGGTTGACGGATTGGAGACCAGATATCGTCGTAAAGCTCTCATCTTCACTGGGTTAAATGAAGCGGACAATGAAGATTGCAGGGCTCTTGTGTTGGATGTTCTGAAGAGCAAACTGTCACTGCCTGACATCACTGCATCCTCCATCAAAGTTTGCCACAGACTTGGGACATCCAATAAAGGTCCAACAACTAGTAGACCTATACTGGTTAGGTTCTCCAATGTTGACCTGAAGGCCACTGCACGGAAGGAAAAGTCTGCACTGAAGGGCTCCACGATCACAGTCAAGGAGTTCTTGACCCGAGTCTAGGCAAACTGTTTTCAGCAGAGCGCGCCTGCACTTCGGAATGAAGACTGACTTCTGGTCCCATGCTGGACCCAGGATGGGATTATTGTCATCAGATCCCCCGATGGAACACGACATAAGATTTGTTCTGTAGAGGAACTCAATCCCTTGGTAGCTAAGTATCCTAAGAAGTCCGGGGAATCTTCTGGATCTGGAGGCAAGCCTGACGGCGGAGTGCGTAAAGTATAGGTGTTTGCAATCTATTGTTTATGTGGTTCCCCATCTTAACAGGTTTTTGTGCTCGGGACGCCAATTTACTTATTATTTACATCTGCTCACTATTTGTTTTTTTTCATCTTTTCGTTTGTTGTTAGTAAACAATATTGTGTTTCGTTATTAGTTGTCACTGTCACCTGTCAATCTTGAATTTGCGTAAATTTTGAAGTCCTTTTTTACTGGTTTCACGTTTAGTTTGTGTTTCGTAAATTGCGTTCCGTTTCTGCTCATGTAACTTTGTCATGTTTCGTTTTGTTCTTTGCTTGTTCATATTTTCTGTGTTAATGTTTGTGATTCTTCTTTTAATTTGATATTTATTTATGTTTTTTATATCACTACTGCTGTACTGTACTGCAGGGATCTTTTGGAGTTTGAATAACTGACGATTTTAATGGAAAGACACCTTAGTTCTGATTTTGCCCATACTCCAAAGGATCCATGTATAACTATGTATTACTGATGCTGCTGGTAGGTGGTGCACATATAGTGGTTTTGCACCTAAAACAAAAGCAACCGTAGCTATAGTTAATTTGGATATTTAGTAGTTATATTTAATATTTATATTATTTTATGTTAACTGATGATGATTCTTTTTACTCTGTCATTGATTCCACTAGCTCATCCGCTAATGCAAGCTTCAGCTCCTTAACTGACACACTTGGTGACTTTGTGCGTCGGTGCTTCAGTTTCAACAAAAAGGTCATTTGTTAAATGTTTGCCATATAAACGCGCAAAGTGTCTCTAGTCACTACAGTGACCTGTTGGGCGCCTTTACTGACACCAATGTCCATGCCGTTCTGGTTTCTGAGAGTTGGCTCAAACCTCATCTTCTCTCCACCACCTACTCTCTCCCAGGCTTAACTCTTATCCGCAATGATAGAATTGGAAAGGGAGGGGGTGGTGTAGCTATCTACCTTCGGAGTGATTTTCCTTTTAAAATCATTACCTCATCTCCCTCACAATACCATGCTTCCGCTGAGTACCTCTTTTTGGAGGTCTATGTCAAAGGCGTCAAGACCCTTCTTGGTGTTGTCTATTGTCCATCCACCGTTGACTATTTTTCCAATCTCGAATTGGCGCTTGAATCCATAGGTTCAGAGTATGCACATTGCGTCATCATGGGTGATTTCAACACCGACCTTGCTCATCACACTCCCCGATCCCGTAAACTCCGAGTCCGTTAGTCTCCATATCCTTTCACTGCAACCTACCCATTTTAATATCTCAGGCGATGACACTTGGCTCGACTTAATCCTCACCTCCGCACCCTCCCATGTTTCCTCTCATGGTCAGTGTCCCGCGCCTGGATTTTCCAATCATGACCTCATTTTCCTCTCATATATCCTAAAACCACCTAAACGTCTCCCAAAAGTTCTGCATATGCGGTGTTTTGCGCGCATGGATGTTGAAAGGCTTCGTCAGGATGCGTCAGACCTCAATTGGGAACACCTGGCAGCGGCGACAACTGTAGACGAAAAACTGCGCATTTTCGATCAGGCGGTCCTTGCTCTCTACGACAAACGCGCTCCTGTTAAACAGATAAAACTTCGTCGTCCTCCTGCTCCTTGGATGACGACAGGGGTACGTATGGCGATAAGGCACAGGGATTAAATTTAAAAAGAATTGCAGTGAAGAAAACCGAAACTTTTTCAAAGCTGCTAGGAATCGGTGTAATCAGATGATACGCAACGCTAAACGCCGCCATATTCTCGAGAACATATCTTCTTCTTCACCTGCTGATATCTGGAAGTTCCTTGGTACTCTTGGTATCGGCAGACCATGGCATGTGGATTTTCCTAATACAATAGGCCTTGATGATATCAACCGTCACTTTACAACCACTTGTCATTTGGATTCCCAAATATTGTCCCAGATGGTTGATTTCATCACTGGCCTAGTGAGTCCCATCATAGAACCATTTCACTTCTCTCCGGTGACCTTGGACGAAATAAAAAAGATCATCCTGTCTATAAAATCCAAGGCTGTGGGCTATGATGGCATCAGTCGTAGTATGGTCGTTTGGATCCTTGATAGCCTTCTCCCTCCGATTACCCACATCATTAACTTTTCTCTTGATTCCGGACAATTCCCATCCCTGTGGCGTATGGCGTATGTCCACCCACTCCCTAAAGTTTCAAATCTCTCCCTACACAGTCATTTTCGACCCATTTCTATTCTCCCATTCCTGTCTAAAGTGCTCGAGGCCTGCGTGCATAAGCAGTTTACGGGGTTTGTTCATCGGAACAACCTCGTTAGCTCCTTTCAGTCTGGGTTCAGGCCTGAGCACAGTACAGCCTCCGCTCTCCTTAAAGTGACTAGTGACATTAGAGACGCGATGGAGGATACTAAAATTACCATTTTGGTATTAATTGATTTATCCAATGCCTTTAACGCCGTCAGCCACGATATTCTCCTTTCTATCCTCTCTCACCTTATGGTTTCGTCGGAGGCCCTGGAATGATTCTCTTCTTATCTTCGGGGACGTCAGCAGTCGATTCGCGTTGATGAGAAGTCATCGAGTTGGCGTGACCTGGATGCTGGTGTTCTACAAGGCGGTATTCTTTCTCCATTATTATTCTCCATCTTCATTCATTTTATAATTCACTGTCTTCGGTGTTCGTATCATCTATATGCCGATGATCTTCAATTATATACAGCTGAGCGGGAAGAAGGTTTGTCGAACGCTATAGCGGATGTAAACCGAGACTTAGATCCTATCAAAAAGTGGTCTGATAGTTTCGGGGTGTCAGTAAACCCCTCGAAGTGTCAGGCCATTGTAATTGGAAGCTCACGCATGATGGGCTGGGTGACGCTTAGCTCTCTTTCACCTCTTATTTTCAATGTTACCGTCATACCCATTACACCTACTGTGAAAGATCTCGGTTTACATCTTGACTCAACGCTTAGTTGGCAACGCCAAGTCTCTAGTGTTAGTCAAAGGGTTAACGGTACTTTGCGATCCCTGTATCGTTTGAGAAACTTTTTGCCCGCTAAGACGAAGACCATGCTTGTGCAGACTTTGATTTTCCCTATAATCGACTATGGTGACGTGTGCTACTTTGACTTGAATGCGGTTTTGCTGGATACGCTCGACAGATTGCTCAACAATGGTATCCGGTTCATATTCAACCTCAGGAAATATGACCATGTGTCGAGCTATAGGTCTGCGCTCAAATGGATGTCCATTCGCCAAAGAAAAAGTTTGCGCGCTTTGACCACGGTTTTCTCCCTTCTCAATTCTCCCAATCCTCCTTCTTATCTCGTATCTCACTTCCAATATCTATGTTCTTCACACGCTAAGAATCTGCGTTCTTCTAACAATCTTCTCTTACTCTGTCCGTCTCATACGTCTGACTTTGTTCATTCTACTTTTCATATTCAGTCCATTCTTCTTTGGAATGCGCTTCCTCTTGATATCAGGATGGCCAGCAGTCGGTATGCATTTAAGCGGAAATTCCAGAGTTATTTCAAAATAAATCTTCAAAAAAATAGTGTACAGTCATCTCAACACTTCTCTCCCTTGATTTTGTATATACCTAGTCTTGCCATAAATATTGTCACAAAGAAAAAAAATTTTTTTTATTGCTAATAATATTTATTACTTTTACAGTGTGTTAGTTTAATACATAAATATAAAACAACTTAAAATATAAAAAGCTTATTCGAAGTGGTCTCCATTGGCTGCAATACAGTCCTTTAAGCGTTGAGGCCAGTTATCAATAGAAGCACGCACTCTTTGTAATGGATGGAAAGACGCCATGATAATTTGGAGGATTTGGATTTGCTCTAAACGCCATGATAATTTGGAGTCCCTAATACATTAGGGACTCCAAATTATCATGGCGTTTAGAGCAAGCCGTATTCTCTAAAACTGACCATGAATCATAATCCAGCGGATTAAGATCGGGATTAGACGACGGCCAGTCTTCAGCTCTGATGAAGTGGACTGAGCTTTATGACCCGGTGCCGAGTCTTGTTGGAAGGACCATACTTGGTTATTGAACATGGTGTTGTTAAGGGGCTTAACTACCTTCTCAAGAATGGTATCTTGATACACTTGTGCCGATGTTTTGATACCCTTTTCACAAAAATATGACTCAGTCACTCCTTCATAGCTAACACCCCACCAAACCATCACTCAAGTCGGATAATGCCCACATTGCACTCTGTCGACTAATTGGGAAGCTTCCTTAGAGCTTTGAGCATAAATACGGTCATTTTGTTTGTTAAAATGTTGCTCAATTCTAAAGATTTTCTCATCCGTGAACAATTGTTTTCTGTGACCTCCCTTTGCGTAACGCTTCAGTAGTTGTTTCGATTTTACCACCCTATTCTTTTTTAAATTATCAGTTAAAAAATGACCAGTGAGTCTCGTATAGGCTGCAAGTCCTAAGTCATCTTTTAAAATACGCGACATGGTTCTGGGTGCTATCTTCATCTCCCGAGATAAAATCTTTTGCTTTCGGACAGGATTTCTTCGAATTCTTTCCCTTACTGCTTTGACCACCTTTTTCGTACGAACACTACGTGGACGGCCAGATCTTTTTCTGTCACTAACAGAGGAGATCTCATTGTACCTATTAATAGCCCGGTAGACAAACATTTGACTAATACCAAGCGTATGGAGAGTTTTAAAAATTGCATTTGGCTCCATACCAACTTTGTGTAATGCAATCACAGCGATTCGGTTCTCTTTATCACCCCACTCCATTTTCATATCGCAAAATATTGTACAATGTATTGGCGCCGAAATTAGAAAACTCAATGAACAATCGTATAAAAATGACAGATTCCAAATTATGTAATATCTTTCTTATTTTTAATTGTAACAGCATTTATGGCCAGACTGTATATATATATATATATATATTATAATTAGGTATATATTATAGTAATAGTATGTATGTGTATATAACCTATTTATGTATTTGTGTACCTAGTTTTAAGTTTTTTTTTATCATTGTCCCTCTCAGTCAAAGCACCTGCTATCTAATCTCTTCACCACCCTTGGTTGACTGGTAGAGAATGCCTAAGGCATTAAGTCCGCCTTTGTACCTTTTTGTGCGAAAACTTTAAGTAAATAAAATAAAATAAATAAATAGGGCGATATTGTGATATTGTGGGTTTTTAGATCGTCGTTACAGTACATAGTACTATAGTTGCCACAATAAGTCTACAACAGAGGGATTTGGTGATATAGCGGAGTTTCAAATTACATTTATGTAGCTTAAATTGTCTTATAAAGGTTTTTTAATGCTTGTTATAGTCGTAGTGATAAACTTATCACAAATGCACTTTTTTAGAACAGGATTGTTTTTTATAACTGTTATAGCGACGTGTTAGAGGGACTCCTCTATTACAATAGTACTATAACGGAAATCCTTTCTCTTTTAAAACATAATTACTGTATATAAAGAGCCTACCTTTATATACAGTAATTATGTTTTAAAAGGCAATGCTTTTAAATGATAATTCGGTTTTGTAAAGGCATTTCTATCGCTCTTCCACAACAATATTGATATTTTGATTTAGCTTAATTAATGCGACAACTAATATTTTGTATAAATTACGAAACATGGATTTAGAAGCTTGGAAGAGATTCAAACGCAGTGGGACTTATGCACAAGAAGTGAAAAGACAATATGAGGAAACAACGTCGCACAGGAGAAGTTCAAAAGGCACCTTAATTCCATGTAATGGTGGTTGTAATCTGTCATAACGAGTGCTATAGTAGAAATCAGGAAGCTGAAAGTATGTTTAAGACTTAAAATTCGTAATTGTTTTAGTAAAAGCTCAATAATTCGACGGGGGCACTCAAATATTGTCGTAAACCCGTACATAGTTTAACAATAAAATAACAGTCGCACGTCATTTTCCCCGTAAGAGACGAATAATTTAATTACAAAATAATATCTAACTCAAGAATACATATATCCTCGTATTCCCTTTTTATTATCTTTTTCTCTTCAAAAACACCGAGACACTGCAGCGGCGTGAACGAATGTAAAATGAATGAATGACAAAAAAGGTACTTTAGTAGCGTAGCGGTGGCTTGTATGTCATCAAATAGAGATTGCGTTACTGTTATATCAACTGTATTAGGCCAAAATTGTCATGCCTGATACCGCTACAGATGTACTTTAAAACTGAATGGAGATATAATTGCGCCACTTTCTTTCTTTTTTGTCTTTGGCCTTTTATTTCAAAGTCAAAGTCAAATCATTTATTTCAAATAGGCAAATAAAAGGCACTTTTGAACTTCAAAAATAAAATTATAATAAAATTGATTCTAGTCGCCCCTTCCAAAAGGTAGTTTTCGTATGGAGAAGAATAGCAAGAAACTCCACCGTTAATCTTTTAAATTTTTTTATAATATTTTGCATACATTAAATTATATTATTATATGTGAAGACGATGCACCTAAACATAAAATGACTATACCACAATAGGTAAAAGAATTAAAATGGATAAATGAAACCATGAAATATAAATTAACTATGTGATACATACATGGTGCTCACATATTCACAAACATTCCAAAAGTAGACGATTTTCATAAATAAATAAGGAGTAATAAGTCCGGGTGTGTCTTTAAGTAATTACAGAATGTAAACCTATGTGAAGAAAAAAAAAAAGAATAAATTATACAATTAACGTATAACGTAGTATGTAACGTTAAATAGCTGTATTGTTGATACGAATAAATACTATTACTATTACTAAATACTATTACTATTACTAAATACTATTACTATTACTAAATACTATTACTATTACTAAATACTATTACTATTACTAAATACTATTACTAAATACTATTACTATTACTAAATACTATTACTATTACTAAATACTATTACTATTACTAAATACTATTACTAAATACTATTACTATTACTAAATACTATTACTAAATACTATTACTATTACTAAATACTATTACTATTACTAAATACTATTACTATTACTAAATACTATTACTATTACTAAATACTATTACTATTACTAAATACTATTACTATTACTAAATACTATTACTATTACTAAATACTATTACTAATTCAGTCTAATTTAAGGTACAAAATAGTATGTAAATAGGTTTAAGTCTTGAACGAATAAATATTGTTTATTGTTGTTTAATTACATTAGCAACCAGTTTGATTTTGTCTAGATTTGACCACCGATTAGTTTTTACAAAACGTTCTATGGTCTTCTATACAACTAACTTTTGCTGGTTGGGGTACGAGTAGATGAATACTCGAAATAAGCGCATCCATTCAGCGAGCCTCTATTGAAACGGGGATTATTCTAGACCGTGTCAGTCCCGAACCATTTCGCGGAACTTAGTTGCCCCAAACCCTGACGCAGACTGCATGTTGTGACATCAACTTACAGTTAATTAATTCCTACATTAGTACGTAACATTGCTCGTGGCACGGCTTGTTCGTAGGGCACGGCTTAGCACAAATCCTCTTTATGAACTACGTCAGTCACAAACATTAATTAGGAAATGCACGAGATTAAATATTATGATGTTTTAGGCTTAGCACGTGCCGCAAGCGGGTTGAAACCGCCGGAAAATGTAACGTACTATAACTTTCTATAGTTTTCTATACAACTGCACGCACTAACGGCTTTTTTTGTGATTGAATTTAAAAACGTAATTTTCTGCATTTTTCCTTTAGTAATAGTATGGTGGTGCACGCATGACGGTTAGCTGCACTCGGTTTCTGGTGATATTGCCTTACAAAATGTAGTGTCTTCGTATTGTAGATACTTTACTTACTGGCCCACAGCTTGTAATAATTTATCAAAAGTTCCTCGACAACATACATTCTGTAGTAATAAAAAAAACTTATCAGGATGATCTCGCACGTCGTTCTACGTTTTGCAAAAGTATCCTTTCAAATGTCTTTGATCAGTTAGTGGGTGTACTAGTGCGCATGGTGGTGACGTTGTTTACGTTTTCTAATTTTTAAAACCAAAGCCACAACAAACGCTGCTCGCCAGAAGTCCATGGTGGTACTTAAATAAAATCGAGTAAACGCCAGCCGCAATGCGTGTTTGCACGCGGTTTAGCGTTTTCAGCACTTTCCAAACCGCATGTGATTAATTGCAGTGCGTGCTTAGCTTTAGGCGACTGTTCTAGCTGAATTCGTAAGAATCCAGACGCCACATTTTCGAGATTTTATTTTAGTATACTTTTTAGTTTCTCGCCTCATAATTTCGCCAGTAAGCAAATCGGTGCACATGTGGTTGACTGTGAGATCTTCGTTCCAGTCATTAAACAATGACGGATCTGAGGTAAACGCTGCATGTTTTAACTTATTATTTTTTCTCAAATACCCACAACGTAGAAACAATGTCGCAACAGATTTATTTATTGGAAACATCGATAAAATCTTAAAATCATAATATTTAGGAGCGGGTAGGGCTGGTGACACACCGAGCCTGCACGAACGCAATGAATCATACATAATTGATCGTCCAGCGAGATCGCTCCGATGCCGTTGTCATCTCGAACACGGCTTTTTGTCACTTTCTTGTTACTTTTTTTTTTCTTTTTTTTGTGACCTTTTCGTCGCTCCATTCGGTTCGATAAATGAATGGTGTGGTGATGATTTCTGTTTTTTTTCTTGCCTTAAAACATTTTTGGGATGAACTTGCGAAAGGTTGACAGAATTCGATAATTATTATGATTTTGTCTCATACCGAGATTTTAGGGAAATAATATTTTTCTGGTGCAAAAGTTTTTGGTTCCACCAAAACTACAAATCCTTATAATCACATACATGCTAAATTTTACAAATTTTTGCGAAATGTTGAACTTACAAAACTTCAACACAACTTAATCGTAACAAAATAATTACAAAAAAAAAACACGACATACTAAAATTAACAGCTCTCCTTACGACTTTAAATTTTCCATCCCTAAAATCAGCGTGAAACTGGTACATACAAATTAATGGGAAAATTACGACAAATCAATGGTGTGCGTCAGTTGTACAGGGTGTAATTATAACGTATCGACTGGGGTACACTGTAACCCCACATTGCAACATGTTGCTAGGCGTCATCTTGTATCTGGGGCGCAAAATTTTAGAAACATACGGACCTGTTTTTTCGGCGCCTGCGTCATATCACAGTACAAAATGATGATAAAATTATAAATATAGTTCTGTTGTAAAACTACATGAGGTCCGTGTTTCCTATCCGACTACTGTGATAAGATAAGAAACACTGAAGTAAACTCAGAAGTCACAGTCTCTTTGAAATTCCAGACATTATCTTGAGATCAGATTGTTAAGACAATGTAGGTTTATTTTATTTTTATTTAGGTTAGCATCTGAAATGGTCTTTTGAGGAAAGAACCTCACAGATTTAAGTGGAACTATCTAGTCAGTGCAAGCATTTGTTAGTACTACTATTTACCACGACAAGCAAGCAAGAGGATATAGATTTGTATCAAGAGGTGTGTAATGTAACCACGGGCACATGGTTGGAGCTAACCTGTTAGATAGCAATATTCTTGATACAACAAAACACACTAACACTATTACCACTATTGAAAACTGCCGGTCGATACTGTAAAAATCTCACCGTGAAAACTCAAGTGAAGTGAGCTTGATGTGAGTTGTCAGTAGTGTCAATCCATAGCATTATTTGCAATGACAGCTCACTTCACGCTCACTTCACCTATGTTTTGCTGTTGTCAAGTAAATCCAGAATATAGGTAATGAATTAAGACTTAATAATAAAACGACCCTACAAACCCTTTCGTCTTCACAAATTATTAAAATATTAATGATTAAAAGCCTGTGATGTCCCACTGCAGGGCAAAGGCCTCTCTGCCCTCTTTCCACTTCTCTCTGTTTAAAGCTGTTAAGGACCAGTTCTTGTTGAAGGAGTCTAGCTCATCCCGCCATCTCCGTCTGGGCCTGCCGCGATGTCGCTTGCCATTAAGAGGGACCCATTGGGTCGTAGGTTTGCCGTTATCCCAAAAATCACAAAAAAAAAAAAAATAATAAACAATGGACATGTTTTTGATAGGCAAGCAAACCTTTATTACAAATGAAGTGCGTATAAAATATAATTATTTAATAAACTACACTAAGCACAAAACAACCCCGAGTACGGACTCAAAATCCTCCCGTATATTCATTCCAACATCCACCGTAAGATATTCCACAACACACCACTTAAAATGAGCTTTAATTTACGCTGTATTAAAGTTCTTATTCAAATGACGAGCTAGACAATGGTTTCACTAGGCCACGTGGCGCGCCCTAGTGGCCTCTCTTGCCCCATTGTTAGGGTCAAAAAACAAACCTAAACTCACGTATCGCCCTTTTTAGGGGTCCATAGCCAAACAATGAACCCTCAACCCAAGCGCATATTACATCCGCAACGAGCCGCAGCTCAACGCATCTTCATACAAAAAAGTGCGGTGCGGCCCGCATGTAATGTGCTTTGGTTCATAGAAAATGTAAGGAAGTGATGATGGAGGGAATTTTTGCAATGCGTTGCGTTGCGGCGCGGGCCGCCCCAATCTGTGCTAGCCTTTACAGTTTTATCATGTCTGTCTGTCCGTTTATCGGATTTTATCTCACAGCCTTTTCACTCTAGGAATACACAAGCAGTCGCCTTTGCAGTCTATTCCGAATAGGATATCGAAATCGTTCATCCGGTGGGCGGGTTAATTGCGTAAAACACTTACATTTTGACATTTCTTCAACTTTCATTGCGTTATTTTTTAAGTCGAGCTAAGGAATTTTTAAAAAATATCAAACAATGGATTAGCAATATTCTCCAAAATCTTGCAACTTTTAAGAAACATAAAGTGCGCAATTAGGGTTAAAGGTTCTGCAAAAGTTTAATTAAAAAAAATATATATATATATATATATATATATACGAGTATATATACGCGTCGACTGGAGCACCTCCTCCGATTTTTGTTTACTTTTCGGCAGTTAAAAAAGGTATTTATTTTTATTTTTGGGTCTTAATAATTATCCATGTTATTGGAACCCTCTACTGCGCGTGATCCGACCCGCACTTGGCCGGTTTTATTAGAACAAAGGGCGCCGTACTTGGGAAATGGTTTTTCGAAAGTATTGTTAAGTTATTCATTGTGTATTTTTCCCGTGGCACGGATCATAGTTCATTGTTCAATAGTTTCCGAAGAGAGGTGCCACAAAATAAAAGATATGAAAAGGACTGGATTTTTTATATGCGGCGCTTTTTGCTTTGTTGTTTTGAGCAAATTTTGTATGAATATTTTGGACGAGGATTGAGCTGTGTGTGTCCTGAAATGTGGTGGAGATACGTGTTACGATGTTTGGACGAGGATTGAGCTGTGTGTGTCCTGAAATGTGGTGGAGATACGTGTTACGATGTTTGAGGGTTTTGTTTTTATTTATCTTCTCAAAAGAAGACAGAAGAAAGGACATTTTTAAGGCTATCTATTGGCAATTATCGGTAAGAGTGGATACTAAAACGTACATCCAGCGCACAATGGGCAATCAGTTATGCTACCACTTTACTGAACGGCATTCAATGACGTAAAAAACTTGTTGTCATCTTTCAGTCCCTGGACTATGTGCAGATTATTTGTCGGATTTAATGGTGCAGCGTGGTATCTCCAGCAAGATTTCCCTCTTTATATTAATTCATGGCAGCATGTCCTAGTTGGCATTGGCAAGGTCTACTACAGCTAACCTTTTATGATCCGGCTTTGTTGTGAGCTTTCACCAAAAGATTTGGATGATCCTAAAGGCGTGCTATGTAGAGTTCTGATCAGTTTCGTCGCTGTCACAAAAAAAAAAAAAAAAAAAAATACGAAACACGAAATTCACACGTTTACGAAGTTTTTTATCGATGGAAGGAGAATACTTTCCTGCCTTTTGTAAAGCTTCGGAAAAAAGAACTTAATGCTTTTTACGGAGAGTTAAAGAATATACAGATTTAACTACATAACAGGGAGAGAGAGATATCGACGCTGAAACTATTATTATTTCATTTTGCGCTTCGATGTCCCCCTGTCATCCTGTATAATTGTTACGTAGTTTTTTTTTCTTTAGCCCTTAATGTCCCACTGCTGGGCAAAGGCCTCCCTACTCTCTTTTCACCTCTCTCTGTCCAGAGCTGTCAAGGACCAATGTTATGTAGTTAAATAAAAATAAATGAGGTAAGTACAGCGTCGATACTAATAACTCAATTTGACATTTGAATTTGACTGTAAAACTAGGATTTCGTAAGATTGCGGTTGCCGCCACATACCGTCCGTAATTTACCGTTAACTGACATCACTGAAACGTTATTTATGAAAGTAAGTTATTGTGATTCCCTAGAGAGCGTTTTTTGATACCGTAAACTCTCCTATCGATATCATGACGGCCGTCTCAGTGGCCGTTATGTGGCGGCTACCGCTCTTCTACAGAACTGTAGCTTAACACGAATCAAAATAGAATAAATCATGCATTTCATACGAGTAGCAACGTAATTTGATAATGTCATGACGATGACGCGTACATTAATTGCTCATTTCGATCATTAGTATCTAGAATAGCAATCTGTAAGGTTTTCGGTGCGTAACTATCTACTAAGTAGTTATTAAAATGTTATAATAATGGAACGCTCTGGTTCTTTACAATAAACCAAGTAGAAGCAAAACACGTATCGTCTTCAAATGAAATAGCTTTGTTTAAATTTTCACACTTTTCACTTTTTGTCAACGAACATTTTGGTCTGTGTAATGATATTTTACCTCTGTTTTTGCAACACTGTCAAAATCACAGGCAGGCCGCTAGTCTAAACTAATATTATAAACACAAAATATTTGATTTTTGTATGTTTGTTTGCTACATGAATAGACCATGACCTGGATTAGGACATAGGATACTTACTTTTTATCCCAAAATCCCCACGGGACCAAGACTTATGAGGGTGCAGCTTAAGCGTGTAGCTAGTTTATTACGAGGGCGGAGTGATAAGTCTGGTAAAAATTAGACAAGGAGTCAATTTTATATAATTACTAGCTGACCCGGCAAACGCTGTTTTGCCATATAAATTATTTCAAGCTGCCCGGCGCTACTTCGTTCGCGTGGTGTCCTACTCCCTACCCTACCCCTATCCTACTCCTACCCTACTCCTACACTACTCCTACCCTACTCCTACCCTACTCCTACACTACTCCTACCTACTCCTACCCTACTTCTACCCTACTCCTAACCTACTCCTACCCTACTCCTACCCTACTCCTATCCGACTCCTACCCTACTCCTACCCTACTCCTACCCTGCTCCTACCCTACTCCTACCCTACTCCTACCCTACTCCTACCCTACTCCTATAAGTCAAACGCTGATTGATTGATAGAACTATACATGAATTTATTATTATATTCGATTGCCATCTTGCGGATCTGTGGATGGAACAGAATAAGTGAACATTTGGAATTGTATGTATTTTTCAATGAAAAAATAAAAACAAAAAGTTTTGTCCAAAAATTAAAAAAAATGGGGTGGAACACCCTTAACATTTAGGGGTATGAAAAATAAATGTTGGCCGGTTCTCAGACCTATCCGATATGCACAAAAATTTTTATTAAAATCGGTCCAACCGTTTCAGAGGAGTTTGGCAACGAACACCGCGACACGAGAATTTTATATATTAGATTATTATTTATTTTTCAACATAGTTTCCTTGTAACTCAATGCACTACATCCATCGTTTCTCTAGCTTTTCGATCCCTTCCATAAAGTACGACTTAGGTAACCCTTCAAAATAGGCATTGGTTTCGTGCATGATCTCTTCGTTGGAGCCAAATCTTTTCCCACCAAGCCATTTTTTAAATTCGGAAACAGAAAATAGTCGCAAGGCTATTTATTATCTGGCGAATACGGTGGGTGAGAAAGCAACTCATAGCGCAACTCATGAAGTTTGGCCATGGCATCGCGCAGGTGTGCACTCGTGCGTTGTCTTGGTGGAAGAGGATTTTCATCTTAGCCAAATTACCGTTTTTCACGTATGATTTTGTCAAATTGGTCCAATAAATTGGCATAATATGCGCCATTAATCGTTTTACCCTTCTCTAGGTAGTCAATATGGATTATCCCACGTGCATCCAAAAAAACTGTAGCCATCACTTTATTGATCGATAAAACTGCTTTGGCCTTCTTTGGAGCTGGTTCGCCAGTAGCAATCCACTGTTTCGATTATTGCTTGATTTCTGGGGTATGGTGGTGGATCCATGTTTCGTCTACTGTTATAAAACGACGTAAAAATTCGGTTTTATCCCGTTGAAACAACGCCAAACCTGCCTCCGAGGTAGTCACACGTATGCGTTTTTGATCAACAGTCAGTAAACGCGACACCCATCGCGCGGATCGCTTCTTCTTATCTAAATGTTGGTGTAAGATATTGCGAACACATTCGTCTGCGATGCCTACTATCTCGACTATGTCCCTCACTTTTACTCTTCGGTCATTCAACACTGGAGTAGTCGAAAATCGTTGAACCACTTATAAATAATTTTAATCGACGGAGCAGTGTTCCCATAATATTTATCAAGTTTTTGTTTCGTTTCCGTCATAGTTTTTAGCGCAAAAAATAATGTTTAATCACGACACGAAATTCACTTTACTCCATCTTTGCAGAAACGTGTTCAGTTGTTTTTCTGTAATGGCTGTCAAAAATAAAACTAACCGGCAGAACTGGCTGAAAATTTTAATTTAGACCTTCAAAAGAGTTGTGAACAAGGAGGTTTCATGCAGTTTGCAATCATTTTATTCCAAAATAGTTTTTATCAGACTTACCACTCCGCTCTCGTATAAAGTGGAGTAAATAATTGTTGATCAGAGTACAATACATGAATAATTGAATAAAATGTATTAATAATCACCAAATAGGTCTGAACGCGACACCTGTACCCATGTTAGCGGACTCAATGGGATTATAGATAGAAGTGGGGTGGTTATAATGAATCTCGCAGGTGGCTGTAGCTTCCCCACCGGCGGCTATTGTCCACCGCTCTACTCGCTACTGACTTAGTTTGTAGTAGTGATTATGTGTTTTTTTATTTGAGTTTATTAAATTTAAATTTAAATTATACTAGCTTCTGTCCGCGACTTCGTCCGCGTGAAATTCTTGTTCCCCCGGCCTACCACGTCGCGCGTCGCATCGCATGGCTCGCCCGCTCTATTACTTAGTTTTTGCTTAGTTCTCTTTCTGACTGTATTCATTTTGACCTAGCGTGATGTTGAACGGACCCAATTTTGTTCACAGGTAAATACTTGTGATGAATAAGGTATTTGTTTGCATAAGGATTATCATTTGGATAAGTATATCATGTTGATAAAACACCTTCGCAAATAATGCATTAATTTCTAACAAATTTGATTACCATAAAAAAGGTTATAGTGAGTCAATCTTAAAAGATAGACATATGCTGTTGCGGATTTTTTTTTATAGCTTTTAAAGAAAAACAATGCCGTCATACATAATTTTTGCGTAAGTTAAACCGTTTATGCAGCGCACGCAACGGAAGCTCTCAAAAGGAATCATTTTTCCCGTTTTTGCAACATTTTCCATTAATGCTCCGCTCCTATTGGTTGCAGCGTGATGTTTTATAACCTATAACCTTCCTCATGAACAGGGCTATCAAATGCAAAAATAATTATTCAAATCCGACAGGTGGTTCCAAGGATTACCCCCTACATACATAGAAACAAACAAATTTTACCTCTTTATAATATTAAGTATAGATGAATCCATTCTTTTATTTATCGATACAAATATATAGGAAATACAGCTCGTGATTGTCCTTAGTAGCGAATTAATGTAATTAATTAAAACGTTATTTATTAAGCCCATGGGTTACCTGCAGCCCACTAGGATTATGAACTATAAAAACCAATATCGAATGGACCGGATAAGCCTTTCTAAAAGCTCACAATGTAACATCAAACTAATTATTCATATACTAAACAAGTCCTACCATCGAATACCCCATTTAATAAAACTAACCACCACAGATTAAAAGATTCCACACACTGAAAACTCTACCACAAACAAACAAAGTTTGTCCAAATATCGAAAAGTTTGCATAAAAATCCGTTCGAATAAACTCGAAATAATCAGGTATGAGCAAATAAGGTTGGGGGTTGGCCACGCGGCTGGCACGCGTTGCTAAGTCCTCGAGGAGAGGAGTATCCGACAGGCTTTGCTAATGACCGTGTGCTAGTCTCGAATAACGCCCCATGGGGCCCTTAATATACTTGAAAATTGAGGAAGTATAAATGTTTAGGGGCATAGAAAAAAAATCGCTGAAGTTTTTACTAAAATGCGTTTGTTTATTGTTAACGGGTTAAATGATAAGCTTTGGCTGATGTGTTTACTTTGAATTATAAATATGGTTAACGAATTTGAGTAGGTACCTAATAGGCTAGTTTCCTAAAAAAATCCAATTAGTCCGTCAGTTAGATTATCAAAAAATATAGATCAGTATTTTTTCTTTTGTCAATTATATAAAAAAATGATGAAGATATCGCCCGTTAAAGTTCCACGTGACGTCACGCCTTGCTACACTGTTTAGCATGGCGTGACGTCACTCCCAAATTTTGACGCGCTTTATCTTTGTCATTTTTTGGTTGATTATTTTTCGATAATCTAACTGACGGACTAAATATAATAATTATTTTTTTACCCAGGAAACTACCCTATTGATATTGACTAATTCTATTCTGGGTAGACGACATTGTTGCCATCGCGGGCAAAACCTGGATGAAGCTGGCACGGGAGCGTGGGGATTGACACAAGACAAGAGGGACGTATGCCCAGCAGTGGGTGATGATGATGAATTTTATTCTCTTCATCATGGTATAAAACAAATTCGTGATTGCATTAGGTATTAGGTTGGTCCTCTTCGCTTACATTAAGTAAGAATATCAACAAGTTTCTTTTCAAGCTCTTTAAAAACGGAAACTTACAATATATTATATATAACTTAAAACCAAATATATAAATACTTATATAAAATATAAATAGGTACCATAGAAGCAAGTAATACTATTTTAATTATTATTTTTTTTTCTTAACAAAACGCGCCTTCATCTTCTCTCCTACTAAAAAATAACTTTGCTGTGCCCGACAGGGTCCATAATTGATTCGATTTTTTTAATTTATTTATTTACTGATATTTTGATACAGTGTTGGTTACATAATTCGAAACTCGCCGAACGTTTACGTTTGATGGAGAGTTTGACATACCAACTATCATAATGTACACATTATAGAATGCAATAAAGTATTGAGTATACGTCGGTGTAAACTTTGTAAGCCACAGCAGTAAGTTCTAGAAAATATACTTAGTGCATTTTTCCATAAAAGTCTACTTTTGCAAATAAACTCGGGATGAATAACACGAGTTTTCGGATCAATCACATGGTTAGGTTTCAAGTTCTTGATCTTTTTAGGACATGTTATTATGCCTACGGGTGTAAATGATATCAACTTGAAAATAGCTATTTGAACTAATGAATCATATCAAAAACTGTTGCTCGAAACTTACTGAGAAATAAATAACAATGACGACAAAAATAATTAAACTTATAGTATCTTGTTAGAGTACTTCTCGTTTATCGTATGCGAAGAAGTTCACTCCCTTCTCAGTAACACGCTTATGTAAAATGACGCGTCACACTGCATTGGAAACTCCTTCAGATAAGTAAGCGTCTTGCGTATAAAACTCTGGAATAAATATTGTGTCGTTACTTGTTAAAATACATACAATTTGCTCAAATAAAGGAGAATGCTCAAAAAACCTAGCTTCGATTACAAGTTCTTATATGTTTGTGACAGTAGGACACACATGATAGATATCAAATGTGAAATTAGTTAAGCGCTGAACAAAGACAACGTTCTGTGTTCAAAAAGAGACAGGTTGCGCACCATGCGATTATGTTACACATATTCCACCGACCAAACAACATAATGAAACAGTTAAGCACTGAGAGCTAATAACGCAATTTTCAACAAAATAGCGTCGAATGCAATGAGTGTCTTTAGAATCGCAGAAGCCCTCAGTAATGCACATCAAGAATAAAAAAAAAAAAACATATTCGTATGTTGGAAAGTTGTGCGCATGTAGCCAGGTGTGCCAGGTAGTTTTATAGAATCTTTCTTAGTTGATCTCAAAAATCATTATTATTAAAAATATACATAGCCAATCATGGATACATATGAAAAAAGTTAAAATTTCATATTTGTTATCTACAATTAATGCCCTTTTATCCCTCATACGTTTTTATTTAATCGTCCTTGAGTTGTTTGGCCAAACTTTTTTGGGCATTCTCCTTTTGGATTTCCATACTAACAAGTCGCTGAGTGTTATTGTGAAAGTTCGAGACGTACGAGATTTTAACAAGAGCTTGTTGTTACATGTTCCGATATGTTTTCCTTCGTAATTTTTGTATGAATGAATTCGGTGAATGGGAATATTATTTGTTATGGAGGCACATTTTTAGAAAAGCTCGTATTTTGTAGAGTTAGTCTAGTAATAATGCTATTTCTTTGAATTGGGCTTCTCGTTAGTCGGTTGAATTAAATTTAGGAAGCAATTTTGCGTGTTAAACTACTTGCTGGATCGCAGACTATTTTTTTTTGAAATCTCAGCCTTCATGTGGCGTTTACGAGTATATCAATGCTCTTGACTAACTAACTGTGCTGGGAAATAGGCTGACACTTTTACGATTTACCTACTTTCCACGTTTTCAAAAGTATACCAAGGGGTATCGTATTACCTAGTAACTGGGTTGTGGAGGTCAGATAGGCAGTCGCTCCATGTAAAATACTGATATTCAGCTGCATCCGGTAAGACTGGAAGCCGACCGCAACATAGTTGGGAAAAGGCTAGGCGGATGAGATAGATAGAATACTCTTTATTAAGTACATATGTAGATACACCATAACAATTACAGATATCAATGTAGGATTTTTATAAGGGGTGATACAATGGGCGCTGAAAGCTATCTTTTAAAAACAACCTTTGGATGGATCAAGGAAGAAAAGAGATACAATACTGCAGGCACCTACCTGCCTACATACCTACTTCAATGGTACCTAGGTATATTTTCCCGCACCGCGTACACTGAAACCTTAAAAATACTCGTCGAATGCATAACCTCCGCCTTTTTTTGAAGACGGTTTAAATAGGAGCACAGAACTCGACATATTATTATCTAGGCGAGTGGAACAAGATTGAACGGGAGTATTGGATTACAGGAAACCCTTATTCTTGTATTTTTAGTTATTAGTTCGCGAAAGGAATGTTAATCCTCGTTAATCTTTTGATAAGAACATGGATAACTGCATATTGATGAAAAATATTTTGGATATTTCTGAGAATTATTTAATAACTTTCCGTTCGTATTATTATTATATTTGCCCATAAAAAAGTTTGTTATAAACCATTTTTGATTGTGTGCCATATATGACCATGAAAATCGTCAGGGGATCAGGGCTACCGTGACTATACTGGCTAATTCGACTTTTTGTTTTGTTTTAGTTATTTTTTTTTTCATATTTGTTAAATGTTTACTGAGGTTGGTTGTTGATATATATTAAGACTTCATATCGTCAACACGATTCAGTCTTCACCAGTTAATACATTTATTCAAAAATCGCTAACAAATCAGCGATCACCAGTACAATAATAACTAAATAAACGTACCAAGTCCACTACACCAACGATGATCATTAACACCGCTATTAACCTCTAAAACCTTTAAATGGCATGTTTATGTTGATCGAATCACATATCAACCGGGATCGACTAATCCCTTGCTATCCGATTACTCGAGTAAAAAGGGAAAAAAGCTAAAACCGCTATAATAGACGCGTGGCGGAAACAATAATGTTAGGAGAACGGTGGGTAATGAAGTCGGGAGCGTGGCGGGCGCGTGTCTGCCAGCCGCGGCCCGTAATGAGACCCACACGCGGCCCTTGTCTGACCGAAGCTGTGCGTGCAAATTCGAGAAATTAAAAAAAAAATGGAGTAAAGTGTTTTGTTATCCGATAGGTTTGAGTGCAAAGAGGAATAATAGTGCGCTCAATTAAGGGAGGAAAGCGGTGTGAACGAATTTGGAACGCTTTGATCCGTATGTAGTGGGATGGGTGAATATACTTGTTGAGTTTTTCACTAGTCTGTAAATGTTGAAACACTTGATTTATTTTGTTTGCTGGAGATGGTTTAACATTAAATACCTAGTGGGTACAAACCTCATTAATATTTGGTAACTAGGTAGACTAGTTGTTGAACTATGACAAATTATAATAATATAATAGGTATATCATATTATTAAACCAGAACGTTACCACACATTTCAATTAATTAATTAACTTAGGGCTGATATGTCAGTCGACAGATATTTTTTATTCGTGGAATAAAATTTTCTATGGAGGAACTGTAAGAAAGAAATTCAAAATTATTCTTCGGATAAAATTATCTGGCGTTGGAAAAATCAGCCATTAAATACATTTACTTTCCAAGTTATTTTCCCCAACATTTCAATTCTGTTCGTTTGAGGTTTTCTAATAAAATACATAACTTTTGATAACACAGCATATTTACCAAAATAAAAAGTTACAAAAATATAAATTTCTCACCACACTAAAACACCCATACATTCAATTACTTAACCCTATCAACGCGCAAGTGATAAATACGTTGCGTTCTCGTGAAAGTCGATTCAACTCGATTCTGATCCGATTCTTTTAGTCGATTAATCAAAACTCGCTCACCTGCGCTGTCTTCGCGTTAGTCGTGTTCTGTCAAAACTCTTAATCCAAAGGTTTAGGGTGTGTGATCGATTGTCATTTGGTCTGTAAATTTGTGACGGTGGGGCCAAGAAGAAAGCGGATTATGACCCTTTTTGAGATGAGAACTGTGATCCGTTTTATAACATAAAGTTTTTATTTTGCTTCAAATTGTATTTTTGTTTTCTTAATTTATCTTTAGGAAGCCAAGTGTTAGTACAAAAACCACTCTTTGTAAATACAAAGAGTGGTTTTTGTACAAAAAGTTCAAGATAATCTGCCTCAACGTTTTTACAGAATTTAAAGTAAGCGAAAAATTAAGAGATAATAATCCGCAGCTTATCTTTTAATCTAAAATCCGATACTTGCAATATTCTAACTTAAATACACACAACTTAAAGTAACATACTATTTACAATTTACGCTAATGTATTAAAATTTCTTTAGACTCGCTCGCGTGAATAGAAATCTTAATAAACCTTGATGTTAATACAAGTGCATGTTATGTTTTTGTAGTTAATACAGTCTGGGTTTTTTGTAGATGAAGCTATTCAAGCCGACTGTATTGATATTCCCATAATAAACATAATAATAATGAACCAGTTAACTAATAAGAGAAAAAAGTTGAGTAGGTGTGAAATAAAATCAATAGAATGCTTTTATTGGTTTTTTACATTGTATTCATTCATGGAAAAAAATGTATACGTGTCACTCGCAGATCCTTTAATAGTGAAATCCAAAACTTTGTGGACTAGCATGAGTAGCAAGGGCTTTTTATAACTCTTAGCGCAAACTGTACGATATTTTACTTTATAGTGTAGGGAACATTATAAAGTAAAACATCGTATAGTACGTAACACCCGCAGTTTTAAACAGCACTAGCGTTTTGCCCGCGGTGTTGCCCGCGTGTAACGCAGTCTTTCTCCTGATTGTTTAAAAAAAATAGTCTATGACATTTATGAATAATGTAGTGTTCCATTAGTGAAAGAATTTTTGGAATCGGATCAGTAGTCACCTTACATGCAAACTCACAAATTATATTAACTATGTAATATTAGTACAGATTTGTTTTTAACCGTATGAATAGTTGAAGTAACATATTACAGTAAAATAGTTAGTACAGCAGTGCGATTCTGTAACCATCTCATCTCGTGAAAACTTAGGTGAAGTGAGCGTGGAGTGAGCTGTCATTCCAAGTAATGCTAGGGATTGACTTGACACTATTGACAGCTCACTATAAGCTCACTTCACCTAACTTTTCACAGTGAGATTTTTACAGAATCGATCGGCAGTAGGCAAAGCGCCGTGTGAATGGCTTCACTATTTAGTGGCCCCATCAGCAAGGTGTCCTCTTTTTGTAAAAAAACTTTTTTTGGAATTAGATACAACAGAACATTTTGTACGTCGGCGCTCTGTTATCGGCTCCAGGGCATCGCCAGAAGGGTTGGGCTGCCCGATATTCGGCCACTCGTAACGATAAAAATATGGTGTAGAAAGATAATATATTTCCGCTTGATTCTGTTTTGTAGTTGGTAGTAGAAATGGAAAATAATAAAACAGCTATAGTCTGAACGTATTCACCTTGTTTATAATGAGCTACTTAGCTTTCTATTTCCATTCATATTTTCTTTTCTTCACCTTTATTGTATCACTGCTCTATTGAACTTCCCCTTTCCTACGTCCTTAGACGAGCATTTGTGTGTTGTTACATTTACCTGCACTTTTTTTTTACATATCTTCAGGTTTTCTATGAAGTGCATCTGTATTACCTATAGTATATAACCTTTATAGGACAAACTTCTCGCATAAGTAATCGACGGAAATACTCGTTTGATGCAAACTAAAACTTTTTGTCAATAGTCAAACCAAGATGGACCTCAGATTGTAGAAGCGGTCGGGCTCAATGCTGAGAGATTTGGTGATAGTAATATTGTACATTTGGCAACTTTACTAGTCAAACAACTGATCGCGTTTTCCAAAACCGTGTGTGTCAACAAATCTATTGCAGTTGTGTAACTCCACTGTTCACAGTGGAGTGTGGTCTTCCCCTCTATGATTAAGTTTATAACTAACACGGGTAGGCTTAAGGTCGTTCTTACGCTCTGCGCCATCTAGTACAAACCACCCAATAAGAGAAGCAAATTGTGGTAAGAGAAGCATCCTCCCGGGCGTGATCTGCATTGGCCTATATGGAAACCACTTAATCGATTGCTCCCAAGTAGGCTGCAGACACAATTTGTCGAAGTGGGGGATTACTGACCCATCCAACACCCAGTGCGAGTGCGGTGCTTCTGATCAGACAATGCCCCTCTTGATGTGGTGTCTTAAGTGCCCGTTCACCTGCATCACGGATGACCTACAGAATGCCACTGATGCCATCATTAACGTGATCATCAACTGGGCGCAAACAATATAAAAAAAATGAAGAAGAGTAACATTGACACGAAAAGAAGAAGTGTAGCCATCAACATGTCGAAGACCTGTGCTGGCCAACCACTGGCGTACAGGAGACTGCACGTCTGTGTCTGTGAGCTTGAGCTGGCCTAGCAATAGAATGAGAGCCCAGCTTATACTGGTTGGTGCTCTCAAAACGGTGAAGGAAAACATCGTGAGGAAACCGGCATATCCTAGAACCAAAAATTCGAAGACATGTGACATTCACCAACCCGCTCTGGGCCCGCGTGGTGGATTACACTCCCTCTCACCAAGAGGAGGCCTGTGTCCCAGCAGTGGGAATTGGGTTATACTGGTTACGTTACCACTTACGTGCGGCCGACTGTACCAAAGTTAACAGTAGGTAGACTTAATTACGATCTATTATATAGTTTACAACTGTTTATAATTCATATTATTAGCAAATTGCAGTAACATTAACGGATACTGCAAATATCATTAGAGATAATGAGCGTAAAATTAATTAATACCATTGCATTTGATCCGTGAGAGGAATATTGTAATAATAAGACCTCATTATATAATTATACTCACATACATACATAGGTAGGTAAATAGGTGCTGCATTACAGATTCTGTTGAAGCATGAAGAAGCCTACAAAACTATTTGCAGACGATAAAATAAACTATATAACGCATGCATGTATTCGATTTGTGGAGATATTCCACTCAGAGCACTGATTTCAATGATACTTGACCGAATCGCACCTGAACACTTCCACTAACCGCACTGAAACAATGTAGGCTGTGGCGCGATGGTGATTATTTTGAGAGAAATTTATTTTACATTCTACCATCAAGAGTAGCCAAACAGATTATGGTTCAACCTAATTAGTCTATAAAATATCATAACTTTGATTTGGTACAAAGTAAACTTTGCTCGTACTAATATTATAAACGCGAAAGTTTGTATGGATGGATGGATGTTTGTTACTCTTTCAAGCCAAAACTACTGAACGCATTTGGATAAAATTTGGCACACAGATAGTTTATAACCAGGATTAACACATAAGATACTTTTTATCCCGATATTCCCACGGGATCAAAAACTTATGCAGATGAAATCACGGGGCGCAGCTAGTGTATTTATACATTCAAGTCGTACTCGTATTAGAATTCAAAATGGTTTTTCTAATGCGGTCTTCAATGCTGCTTAGGTTTACTTAGAATCTCAAAATCCATTCTATACTAATAATAACGCTGAAGAGTTTGTTTATTTGAACGCACTAATCTCTGGAACTACCAGTTGGATTTAAAATAATGAAATTTGATAGCCCAACCCTTGAGAAAGGCTAGGCTAGGACCTTTAGGAGCCGAGCAATAAGAAAAAAAAGTCGAAAGGAACGCTACAATACACAGGCAATGCAATGCGACGGGGCGGGCCGGGGGGACAAGAAGTAGTCTAATGTTAGTGTTATTTATGTCCATGATAAATGAAACTTAGCAAATTATACTTTCTGAACACAATGTTTAAAGAAAAAAGGAGCCGAAAAAAGGGGTTTAAAAAACTGTTTATTATATATCAATTCATTCTAGCGTTGTGGTGTTTTTCATATGCACTTAGGGAAAAATTCATAGACCGCACTTTAACTTTGCTTTGGTTAGTAAATAAAGTAAGCGACACGGATGTTAATTTAATACCTATTATACAGCACTAACATTCATATTCACATGAAACGCTTGCTCACTTAAAAAGCATACGGAGCTCTCCGCGTCCAATATAATAACGTCCTCAAAGCTCTGATGGGGCTGCAGCGACACTGTTTTGCCTCGGGCATGTTTGCTGAAGCAAGCGTCGACTACCTCTATACAACGACGCATAAGCGGAGGAGGATTGAATTCAATTTCGTACGTTTTTTGCAACATAAAATGTCAATAATAATGGCCTGTCAGTATGATTGACATTTCATGAAATAGTCATTCATTAGGATTCTATGAATTTATTGCTGATTATAATGATTATAATTCTGTAAATAAATGTACTTGTTGCGGTCGCGAATCATATTTTGTTCAATATACAATCTGACACTGACCTGCAAATTGCAAGAATCGTAAGATAATTTGAATTTCTCAGGCTACCCAGGCGCTTCAACCGTAAGAGTTTTAATAAAAGTCTGTTGAATTGTAATCAAAGCCTTGAAGCCACGAACAAAGTTTAGTATTGCACTCTGCTTTAGTTATTGTTTTGCATTGTATTTAATGTCAATGTATTCGTTTTTTGTATGTGTAATGTAATGAATATTGTGTATGAGTAATTGTAACTTGAATTAATAAAGGGCCGAGCGCTCATGGTCTCTTTAAGGAAATCTCGAAACTTCTAGTTGTCACTTTCCGTGATACAATACTAACTAATATTATAAATGCGAAAGTAACTTTGTTTATTTGTTTGTAACTCTTTCGAACTAAAACGGCTGAAGCGATTTGGATGAAATTGATAGATAGGTGACCTGGGCCCTAGAAGAGGATATAGCTTACTTATCATCCTGGGTCGCAGACGTATTCGCGGGTAAAACCTAGAGTATTGTTATATTTGCATGAATCAATTTAGTAAAGTCAACGTGTGATCTGTGAATCTTACCCTCAGCGATGTTCGCTGCCGTATAGCACTTTTGAATGTAGAATACAAAAATGATTTTATTTACTATTTCTACCTAGCCAGTATCTTGTTAGTACAAGAAGTTAGCGACCGCACTGCTTACGAGAGGTCACTTTACATAAATTTTCCTCTACTGTAATATTGGAGAGGTCTTTTGTGAGTACAGCGTAGAAAAGAGTTAGGGACGTACTTGTTAGGGAGTGAAGCGGCCGTAGTAAGTTTTAGATCTCTAGATATATTTTTAAATTTTATTTTTCAACTACTTATTCAGCTCGGAAAGGAGACTAGATTTCTTAAGTATGTTAGAACTGACTGAATTGTGTGTATGTATTTTTAAACTAAGTTTTATGCAGAGTACGTGCAGCATTTTAGGTGAAATGTTTCTAGTCAAATAATTAACGGTAAGTGGATGATTATAATTTGTACTAACGAGCAAAGATCTTCATAATACATCCACTCCTAAACGTTGATTTTCCAAGTCAGTGTTTTCTCTACTCTTGACATCATCATAATAAATGCATACGTTATTGTAGTTAAAGTAATACCTACCTATTATTCTTCTAGATTGGAATGATACAGCACCTACCAGCTCCCTAATTGCATATTACACTATCATTATTAATCCATTGCTTCATATATTCGAAAAACTTGTTTGCTCAATAGCGTAAATAACGCAATTAATGTTGTTGAACTGTCAAAATGGCAGCTATTACTACTGATAATGTGTTACGCAAATACCCCGCTGTTTATAATTATATTACAACTAGCTATTAATCCTAAAATTCAAATGTTATTTTATCTAATACAAATCGTAATAATAATAATCGCCTCTTAGGCAATTGCATAGTCAATATCTCGGTGACGGTGAGAGTTAGCCGAGCGGGATCACCCTCTAACACGTTGCGGGTAACCCTCAGTTGGCACGAATGTACAACCCGATGCGTCCCCGCAATTTCAAATTAACCGAACAAAAAAGACCGGCTGCAGGCGGCATCTAAGGTTAAAAAAATCTTTAAGGTGCAGGTCATTTCTAGCGGCTGGCTGAGTTAGCGTTCCAAGTTAATGTCATAATGAATGATGACGAAGAACAGCATTAAAATAAAAGAACTACCTACCTAAATAAAAATTAACAACGTGTAGAAAAATGACTAAACACGTTACGTGTAGCTTAACGACCGTACAAACAGAAGAAACAAAAGATAAAATGCAGAAAGATTTTTATGTCGAAAAAGAAGAAAAATAAAATTCATGTTGTATAGAAAGAGTCTTCTCTTCGTAGAGTAGAGCACCTGGATAGAAGTGCGCGCAGAGGAACAATTCAGCAGTACCACTAATAAAATTATTACGCTCCAATCTCTCTATTGTTAAGATCGCCATAATCCTCAAAGTTTATAGAATAAATAGTAATATCCAAACAAACAAGCCCGGAATAATGCCGACACCAGTAGTAGCGTGTAATTGATAATATTTTATTATATTTGCTCACCAACCCCTGTTGATAACACCCCACATATTTGCTTTTTTTACAAAGCTCCCGATTTGCTTTGGTAGTCTGTGACTGAGTTGTGAGCGGGGAGCGGGTTAAATTCATTCGGACATGTATGCATTTATAGTTTGGTTGTTTAAATAGTTTTGATTTTTTTTATGTTACGCTTTCACGCTAAAAGGCTAAACGGATTTGGATGAAGTTTAGCACATGGGTAGACCATGACCTGGTCTAGGACATAGCATACTCGTTATCCCGATATTCCCACGAGATCGAGACTTATGCGGGTGACACTGCGGGGTGCAGCTAGAAGGTAATATAGTACGCGCGCCTCTCGAGAGTGGGTGCGACCATTGTGGGAATGGCCGCACGGGGAGGTGGAACTCGCTGAGGAATAGCGGGTCAAGGCCTGTCAAGGGAGCGGTGAAAGCTTATGCGAATCCCACACCCCTGGCCATAGGCAGAGGTGGAACACTGCGGTGGTTTTAGCCGGTAAGAGTCTACCTACCAACCCCTCCGTCACCCCCACGATGGAGCAAGTCCATGAGGATTTCCACCGCGAAATAAAAAAAATAAGGGTGGCTAGTAGCCATTGCTACTAGCCACCCTTATTTTTTTTATTTGCATTTTTTTAAGTGCACGCCATTGCGTGCACTTGGAGAAGGCTATGTCACTGGACTGCTGAAGGCTGATGATGAGGTACTTTAGCTGTGCTTATTGGCATATAAGGAACTTGTGTATTAACACTTTAATTAAAACTGATAAATTATGACATTTTTAATGGGAAATTCATGAAATAACTTTTACTTTTTTTAAAATAATATTTAAAAGTGTCGGTCTGTACATTTTGTATGAACTCGTTCTCGCACGTCCATGTCCGGCCCGGAGATGGAGCTTCAGAGCCTGCCCTGTGTGTGACACGGCCCTGTCATTTCCCAGGCACGAAACTGGAAATATGTGGATAGTCCTTGAATCGCTATTCACATATAAATTGACCCTCTGAAATAAACATATTTGTTATTTGCAAGTGTTTTTAGTGACGTTAAAATGTTAAAGAGAAGGGTTTGTTGTTTGTCTATTGTTAACTCGAGAACTATTTGAGTTTTTTTTTGTTGGAAAACAATAAGCAGTAATTATGACGAATGGCCTGTTAACGCTAACGTTTGCTGTTTGAGGGTTAGATAGTACCGACACTATGGGAGCTGCCACTGTTTAGTACTGGTTATGTACAGAAAAATTAGGTATGTACTTAATTATTGGAACGAAGTTCTTTATTGCACACTTGGTGAATGAGAGCTATAGACGGAAAGATGTAATATTTTGACCGTCGCGACATTTTTGTTACGTAACAAAATGTTCGTTGAATCGGTACAGTCACGAGCAAAAGTATGTATACACTCGGCTTTATTCAAAAGCGATTTACTCCTTTATCTTTTAATGAAATTGTATGTTGTTACGAATATTGCATTTTCGAACCCATTGGTTTATATAATGTGTCGTATTTCGACGTTGCATTCGTTATTTCACGAAAAAATCGCAATTAAAAGTTGCCAAGTGTTGACATATTGGTGCTCGTGACTGTACTTGTAGGTACTTAATAAATATATCTTAGTGTTAGCTTGAAGAGCCGTGGTGGCCCAGTGGTTACTAGACTAGATTGCTGGTGGCTAGATTTATTTGTAGATTCCTCCCCACTCCCTCTCCAAGAGAGCAGGTCCAGGTCCCAGCAGTGGGAACATTTTAAGCTGATTATGCAAGCTTGTATATTGTATTTAACGTAACCAGCTATTAATTGAAATAAAGACAAAGCTTCTTAATCATGTAAAACATTTCAATAACAGAACAAAACGATACGACCACACTTCGTGAAGCTAGGATTTAATCAGCACTAGGTATTCATTCAATTAACAGATTTAAAGTTGATCACTCGAATCCCAAACTGGTCATTAACAGTGATTTTATCAATGCACTCCCCTTTTCACTCTCGAATAATTGGCAAGGGGTGGCGTGGGGCGAAGAGAGACATATGTCCCACCCTATGGACCGTTTGATGCATCATTATCTCAAATCAGACGGAAAGTATGCTGTCAGATATTTTTATGGTTACTTTTTTCTAATGGTTATTTGCTGTCCGTTTTTCTACTGATGGTTGGGGTGTGGAGCTGACATGGACTGTCTGATCTTTGCACTTTAGTATAGTTTTCAATAGAAAGTGTTGGTACTATTTCTATCTATAGTTATAAATAAAAGAAGGTCGGGTTGGTTACACCATTTATAACTCAAGAACGGCTGAACCGATTTTTCTGATCTTTGATTTGTTCTTGGATTGGTTCCACCCCGAATAGCAGAATAACTATTAAAACATCCGAAAAATTCACGAAAAATTAATAATGAAGACAATACATTTTGTACGGAACGGCTTTTTTGATGATATCTCGAGAACGGAGAGAGAGTTCCTGATTTTAGGACATAGGGTACTTTTTATCCCGATATTCCCACGGGATCAAGACTTATGCGAATGCGACCGTGAGGTGCAGATAATATGAAATAAAAGTACGTACATATTTTTTTTTTTACACCTTACGGAATTGCGATTTCTGAAAAAAAATAACAACAAAAGTATAGCATCAACCAGATGTCACAAGACCTAAAAATAAATAACAACATTAAGTCAATAATACACTCGCATTAAGGCACACGAAGCAATTTGGCACTAATGAAGCCATCGGGCGACAACTCGCTACGCGTATATCGTTCCGTCCGGTGAATAACCAAAGTAACCCTTGCCTTAATTTTATGGCTTTCGTCGGCCGATATGATAATCATCGTGATTATAATTTACTTGTGCTAGGGAACAAACCACCGAGCGAGTGGTTCATTACGAAAATGATACGCTATTTGTTTTTTCTTTTCTGAATTTTATTGTTGGGGTCTCGTTACACATAATGTGGTTACGGACAATATTTTTTCATCGGTGATTTCTATAAAACGTTTTATTGGAATTTATTTTAAGGGTTCCGTAGTTCACGTCTCGGAACCCTTAAAGTTTCGTCATGTCCGTCCGTCCGTCCGTCCATTTTTTTTTGGGGTACCTCCCCTACACGTAAAGTGGGGATGTATTTTTTTTCGCGTCTACCCCATAGTGTTCCCACACTATGGGGTAGACGCGGGAAAAAAAAATCATAGATAGGTTTATCATATCATTAGATAGGTTTAGGTATAGGTTTTTAAAAACATTGAGAGGTTGCTAAGACGATTTTTTGATTTAGGTATCCATCCATTTGCGAGATATTCAACTTTAAAGCGCATTTTTTAGTTAAAGTAGGGCGTCCCCCGCCCTCTAAAAGCTAAAGGCTGGCTCGAAAAATCTGAAAAAATTCATGATGGTAGTCCATGTAATGAACTTTGGAGGAAAACTATAACGGCTTAGATAACTTTGTTAGTTCAGGAGTTATAGAAGCCTAACTTGTAAAATGCGCTAACTTGGAAAACTTTGTACATAAATAACGAAATAATAAGTAAACATGTAAAATATTCTTCTTAATCCACGTGCTATTATGGGTGACTACGGAACCCTATTCTATGTGTGGCCTGGCACGGTGTTTGGCCGGTTTTTATTTTGCTATATTATTTCGAGTTTTTCGGCGAAAACTATTCAATTGTTTCAGTTTATTTATTTATTTATTGAGGATCTTCAACAAAGGATATACATAAATATACAATAGAAATTTACAATAATAAAAAAGGTTCTGTTACGTGTGCTCCTTCAATTACAGAAGACCACAGGTTGCACATAATTATAACTAGGTGTAAACACGATAAAAATAGAGAAAATAAATTATGAATAAATACAAATTATAAAATTAGAAGGAAAAAATAAATAAAATTAACGTATCAAGATTGAGCATTCATATTACAAATGGTGTAGGCAGGCAGGATAAAAATAAAAATTGAGAAAAAACATTTAATAAATTTGAGGAAAATAATATTTATTCAAGATTAACATGTCAAGATTGTTTAGTTTAATAATAATTATAATTAAATTTTTAAATGTTTATTTTTAAACCTTTTGTTTATAAAAATATAAAAAAATGTAAATTATATGTATTTAAATGAAATAAAGGACATTATAATTAATTCACATTTCAGAGAGAAGTAACATAGTCAGTGTAGAAATAATACGATTTAAAGAGTATGACAATTTATTGAAAAAGTGCTAGTAACGACAATGACAGCTAAAAACATGAGAAGTAAGTAGAATAAAAAAGATGACGTCACAAGCGAGCACAATAACACGGGTTCCTTTCTAAAGCGTAGGCGTTTTTTACATGCTCTCTTAAACATAAGCCCATCTTGGACGAATAGTAGGCCAGTTTTGAGTGCGTCGTGGCTTTGGTCAGGGCATCGGCAACCATCACATCTGTCTGAACTTCAATGATCCCTCCAAGCACTTTTTCGCGAACAAAGTGATGCCTCACGTCGATGTGCTTCGTCCTAGAATGATAACCATCAGCACCTGAAAGTTTAATAGAACTCTGATTATCAGTGTAAATAATCATAGATACATTCTTCAAGTGTGGCCAAAAACTTTCTTGAAGCTGTTTCAGCCATAGAGCCTCTTGCACACATGACGACAAAGATATATACTCTGCCTCAGTGGTAGACAGAGCAACTGTAGGCTGTCGCCGCGAGTTCCAGCTGATTGTTCCTCCCTGACATAAGAATGTGTAGCCAGTGCAGGAACGTCGATCATCCCCTGAACTCGCCCAGTCTGCGTCGCAATAACCATGAGTCAGTGTCTCTTCTGGCGTTTGCTTATAGCCCAGTATATAATCTTGAGTGCCTTACAAGTCGCGTTTGACACGTTTCAGAGCAAGCCAATGCTGCATTTCAGGCTTGCTATTGTATTTGCTTATCATATTGATCACAAAGCTAATGTCTGGCCTTGTAACTTGTGATATGTACAATAGACATCCAATTATCTCTTGATAAGGAATATCAATTAATATTGTAGTTTCCTCGGAATTTCCTTTTTCATGAAACTTTGTATTTACATCCATTGGGGTCTTGAGTGTCTTGCAATCAGACATACCATATTTTTCTAATACTTCTAGTATATATTTCTTTTGATCTAACTATATTATTCCATTCTTTATATCCCGTTCTATGTCCCAATGCAATAACATAAATCTCCAAGATCTTTCATTTTAACATTTTTATGTAGTTCTTCCTTTACATGACTTTGAATTTTTTGATTATTTGTGATAATCATTTAATCGTCTACGTAAATAGCCACAAAAGTGATGTTGCTATCATCTACAATCTTGTATATATCTAAGTTATGCTTTACAGCCAAAGCAAACAAGTATCTGAGATATGCAAGTCTCACAACTGGTGAAAAAACTTCAGTGTAATGGATTCCAGGCCTTTGCCTTGGTTTTGGCTTTTCATTTCTCTTTATTATTGTAAACCCATTTGCATGGAATGACATGTTTATTAGCTGGTACAAGAGTAATTTCCCACGTATTATTTTCAAGTAAGGATTTGTACTCCTCATCCATTGCTTCTTTCCATTGCTTTGCATTTGGGCATGATAATCGCTTCTTCACCGGTTAGTGGATCTGGAACTGCCATTAAACACATGAAATTATTCATGTTTTTTCTCTGATGTGATCTCAGTGTGACTCTATTTTGTACATATTCATCATGACTATCATGATTAATTAAACATACACAGATTAATTACTATTTTTACAAGCTAACACTAATATATACTATATACAATTATATACAAGTACGAAAAAATATAGAAAATGATACAAAAAATATACTATCATGATAGTCATGGGTATCAGGTATGGTATAATATGTCTCATCATCAGAGGGGCGATTCTGGTAAATTTAAGAATGTTCACAGTCTGATCTCAGTTTCAGTTTGTCAAAAATACGTCAAATTTGCCTACATTTTGGCAAGTTTTTGACATTTGTTTGTCGTTGAGATGAGACTGCGACTATTTGGATCGTTTTAAATTACGAGAATTGGCCTGCTGTTCTCCTATTCATAACACAACTGTCAAAAGTTTCAGTACTCGATGAAGACGTCTCATTCTGTGAGCTCTCATTGATATCCGTTGCTTCATCTGCTTCTTCTGTCTGATTCTGAGGGTCTATACTATCAACCTTCGTAATATTAAGAGGAAGTATAATACGCTGTGGCACTGATACAGTTTTCGGAGCGATATTTTCCAAATTTTTGTAACATTCAATAAACATCACATCTCTACTAATCACAATTTTCTTACTGACTCGATCATAAAGTCTGTATCCCTTTCCCTTTCACAGTATCTCACAAAAATTAGTTCCCGAGATTTACTATCCCATTTCTGTCGGTTTTGCTTATGTCGTCGTAGGTCGTCGCCAGTTGATGCGGTTATATTATTGTGACACATAACTTTGGGGTAAGTACTACCGGATTTCTTTCTATTTTTAATATAGGACCAGAAGGTTTTAGGATTTTTTAAAACCGCTGTTTCTAATCTTTCGATATAGCTTTTATAGCATTCTGTTCTTAACTTGCCACAGTCGGCACGCAGTGTTTCAAAGGATATAACGTCAAGGGGATTGTTGTATGTTTTGTTCTAACATGAAATTTGTATTTTTCTTTAAAAATTCGCTTAAGTCTAGGCGTGTACCATGCTGGGTACTCTTTCCTAGATATCGTTTTTGGGGTACCTGTTGCTTAATAATCTGCTTGTCGAGTAAAACATCATATAAAATATTGACCATTTCGCCAACCGAGGAACAAGAGAGAAGAAATTAGGTTTAGTGGTCGGTTTAATTTGTAGGCAATTTGTGTTTTTGACCGTGGGTATGCCAAACTCGAGCGACGGATGTAACGGATCTTCATGTGTCAGATGTGTGTGACAACGTGTCAGGTGTTGTACTGTAGAATTACAAAGAACTAGATCTAGTGTTCTAGATTGATTGTTTGTAAGGTAATTATACTGGCTTTGGTCGTTCATAGAAATGTAATCTAAAAAGTATTTGCTTTCATTGCTGTTAATAATAGAGCAAGGAGTAGTGTCCCTCACCTGACTATGCTCATTGGTGTTCCACGTTATAGTACTAAGATTAAAGTCAATAAAGCTTAGGAAAGTTTGGATGGTTTCATAAGTAATCAGTTGGTGGTGCGTTCCACCAACTGATTACTTATGAAACCATCCAAACTTTTGATATTATTTTTTTCTTTTTTGTAACGAAAAGCAAAAGAACCCATTGATTATGTTGTTTCTATGAAATTGTAAGTTGTAAGAGTATCAATTGGGAGGCGGCAGATAATTTTAAGTAATCAAACTAGATGACGATGCAAGTCCACAGGCACCGAAATATCTTGCATCTATACTTATAATAAATCTGTAGAAGTGAAAATTCTGTACATTGAAAATATCAAAAAAATAAATGGCAGGTGTTACTAGATCGACAGCGAACACAAAAACGTGATTAAAAAATTTTTGTCTGTCTGTCTATCTGTTTGTTCAGGCATCACTCAAAAACTACCGGTTCGATTACGATGAAACTTGGTATAATTATTCTTTAATATCCTTTAATTTTAAAGTATAGGAAGTATATTTGATAGTGTACGTAGTGACCGTAGGTTATTTTATAATACTGTTCGGTAGGATTAGTCATTCGTATAGATATTAGTTTTTAGGGATTTTGCTTATTTATTGAGTTTAGATTAGTTATCGTCAGATTCCTTCTCCTCTTTGTAATTCTGGTTTAGGTTTCTTACCATCTCAAGTTGAGGTAATAATAATAATAAAGCTGAAGAGTTTGTTAGTTTGAACGCGCTAATCTCTGGAACTACCAGTCTGATATGAAAAAAAATTTTTGCATTTGATTGATAGCCCAATTCTTGAGAAAGGCTATTTAACATCACACTACGACTCTTCGGAGCAGAGCAGAAAGAAAAAAGTCTGAAAGAAGAAAGAACGCTAAGCAAAAACGAAGTAGGTAATAGCCCGGGCAGGCGACGCGTTGCGACAGGTCGGGCGGAGAAACCAACAATTCCACGCGGACGAAGTCGCGGGCACAAGCTAGTTGGAGAATAAGTTTCTTTAATTGTCTTGAATTCAGTACGCCGTGTGTTAGTAAGTAAAACTTTGATCTTGACCTAATTGCGTAACACAATATCAATCTAAATCTGAATCGTTCTGAAAAATATTGCTAATCCATTGCTTCATATGTTCGAAAAATTTGTCTGCTCAACAACGTAAATAACGCAATGAATGTTGTCGAACTGTCAAAATGAAAGCCATTGCTACTGATCGTGTTTTACACAATTACTTCACTGGCCTAGCTTAGTACGGAGTTTCACTAGAATAAGAAGCCAGCTTATATTGGTTTTGTTATATGACAGACAAGCGGCTTACTGTACATATATGTTTTCTTTTTTAAATTATTTTATAAATTCTGACAGAACCATGTCCCCATTCTCAATTCGCGGTTGATCTGAACAATTTGGGCTCACTGGCTCGCTACTGATGTTATTTAATTTTACGAGCAGTTTCCGCTCCTCGCCGTAGTTAACGCTGAGCGCAATTTGATTGTCTGTTTGTTCGACGCGTCCACTGAAACGCATTCACTCATTGTAATGTAGGATCGGGGATTAAGTTATTAGTCAATGTAATTTGCCTGATTGACAACACCTGGTTCTGAATGGGCAATTTTTTTTTTATTGTCTGTTGTGGTAATTTGAGTTTGTTATGGCAATTTTACAATGCAGGAATTCACAACATTGATACGTTTTTATTTTTATAATTTACTTATTTGTAACTTTGTTGGTTACTAGCTGTGCCCGCGGCTTCGCTTACATGGCTGTGTTTTCTATTGGCGTTATAAGTTAATCGAAACGTGAAGATTCTTGTTCATGTCAAGATTGACTGCTTAGGTCTTTGTATGCCGTGATATTTATTTTAAAGGTTAAATCTGTATCTATCTGCAATATTATAATATTTTTCTCGTCTAGTTTTTGTTTAACTGTTGAGGAATACGGACATAATGCAATATTACTAATCCCCCATAGCAAAAGCGTTACGAATCGATTTCTGGATGGATACGGCTGAAGACAAAAACAAGATCAAGATTGCTGCTAGTGAAATATACAAAAAACCGGAAACGGATAGTAGCGAGAACTCCGACGACGACATCGAAAACAGAAACATCTAACACAACATAACACAGCAGAGCAAGGACATACAAAAGAACCGAGAAAGCAGTAGAACCTCGCCAAAAGATTCACGGGTGAAGCTCGACCTGAAGCACCTGGCCGCGTAGTCTTTAAAAGATGCCCATCCATAGACAAATATCACCCATCTCTCCACTAATCCAAGGCTTACTCTAGGATGCATATCCGGTAGGCTCTTAAATCCTAGCCTTTCCTACGGGCACGTCTTCCTTACAAAAACCGCGCCCCCCGGTCTACTTCTAGATATGCAATGGTCACTGTAGCACCATGAACATGAGGCTACAGGAGCTAGTGCGAATCTTGGGGTTCATTCGATTAAGCGAGTCTGGTCAAACCACGCTGGGATCGGTGCAATTCATTCATTCAATTCATTCCCCCATAGCAAAAGCGTTACGTTATCAATAGACTTTTAAGGTATATTTGTGCATTAACAGAATCTATTTAGTCTAGAATTCTAAAATCTATATTTTTGGAGTTAGAATCGTTCCCACCCCTCGTTTTTCCCCCTTCTTTTAAGCCAACTTCAAAAAAAAGAAGAGGCTCTCAGTTCGGATGTTTATTTGCAAAAATATTCAATGTACAGTGTTGACTTCGTTACTATATTATTAAATGTATAAATAGATATATCAATGTGCTATGAGGCAAAAAAAAGTCACTAAGTATGTACCCTAACCCAGCCAAAAGTCGTCGCAGCAGACCCCGACGAATATCGCGGGACGAGCTGGACAAAACAAACGAACAGTGGTCCACAGTAGCCCTGGATCGCAAGAGCTGGAAGTCATGAGGAGAGGCCTTTGTTCAGCAGTGGGATGATACAGGGATCTGTAAGAGGATAATAAATAAATAAATAACAATGTTGAACTGTAATTGACAGAATTCCAAACGCATCGCTGGCCTTTGTGAAATTCCTAGAGATTAGTGCCTACCTATATTTTATATAGTCCCGCATGGGAGCAGTAAAGCTCGAATCGAACCCTCACCCCCTCTCCTCTCCCCCGGTCATAGGCAGCCAGATCCATACACCCTGTGGTTTTAGTCGCAAACAGTTCGGCTTAACCCCCCAGCCTCCCCCGAACAGAGAATATCCATGACAATCATAAAAAGTTAAGCCCACGCAGTTTTAAAAGGTAACGTACAGCTTGTTACATTAAAAAAAAATCTCAGCCATTTTAATTTATTAACAGTTCTTTTGCAGCCTTTCATACAGCTTCACAACCAGATTAATTTCCAATTTAAATGATGTATTTTGGTCTTGGAATTTCATTTTCGCAGTACGATGGTTCACCTCGAAAGGTTAATTATTACATATGCATTTTCACAGGTACGTTTAAAATTAAAATGATTCCGTATATTTGTGGACTGGTAAATTAAAGAAAAACTTTATGACTTCGTAAGAAGACCTATGAGAGATAGGTATTAATTAAAATTTAACTGCCTCCTTGGGCTCCTGGTTGCAAGCGGACTGCTAAGCGTGGGGTCCTAAAAGTAGTAAAGTATTGGGTTTTTCATGAGAAATTTCTCAGTCCGGAGTTTGGAAGGTGGTGGTTTTATACCGCCATGTCTGCAAGTACGTAAAGCCGTTGGTCCTGCGCCTGTCGTATTGCCGTCCCAACGGACTAAGAGAGTAAAGGAACAGAGAGTGCTCCTGTGTTGGCGCACACACTTGTGCACTATAATATATCCTGCGTACCTGGCTAATCTCCGTTGAGATTGGCAACCGTGACCGAAGTCGGTCGGGAGGCTATTATTAATTAAAATACCAAAATCGCAAATATGTTTATTGAGTGAAATTAAAATATTCTTATGTTTTTTAACCGTCGTTGGGCCCGCGTTATAATCTACCAATTATAGCCCACTTTCACTCGAAAAGAGGATGCCTGTGTCCCAGCAATGGGAACGTTACAGGTTGATTATGTTATGTTATGTTTTTTGCAATTTGCAGGTCAGTGTCGGTTTGTATGTTGAACAAAATATGATTCGCGAGCGTCACAAGTAAGTATGTATTTACAGAATTATAATCATTAAAATCATTAATACCACCTAAGTTCATATAGATTATTTCATGAAAGGAAAATAATAAAGTTTCCGAAAAACAAATTAACTTCCAGCGATCTGTGGTTGACTGTAATACTAACTAAGCTGTGTTAAAATGAATTACCGAAAAGTTAATACAAAATTAACCGACAAAAAATGTTGTATTTAACAAACAAACATGAAGCTTATTCAAATTATAATTCTACGAAAAATATTCTATACTTTCAAATAATAAACTAAATTTCCAAGAAAATACTAAACTTCCGAAAAAAGACTAAGTTTCCAAAGCAGTTATAGTTTAGTGAAATTTGCAACGTAACACGCATATATCTTCTTTAAATCGAAAGAGCTAGGTTAGGTTAGGTTAGAACTGTAACCACATAACGCACGAGCCGAGCGTGCGAAGCGAGCGGTGCCGCGGTAGCGGCCGGCGAGTGCCAGAAACATATTTTTGAATGTAAAACCAAACCACACAGCCACAGCGCCACAGTTATAAAATGTGTAAGATTGATTCTAAATTTATAATATTAAATAGGTAAGTTACGATAAAAATGATGACCTGTAGATTTCGGTAAAACGCAATTTAAGCTGGTGGAAAAATATAACTTCAGCAAATATTTTATTAATTTTTCGGAATTTTCAGCATTTTATTCGGTCGTTTCTTTATTTTTATTCACTTATAAGTTGTCGAAAAGTTAGTATTTAAAGCAGTAAATTTCATATTTTGAGTATGTTCATATTTTAATTTTTTTTCGGAGCTTTTATTACTACCCTTTCATGAAATATCAATCTATGGGATTGAACAGTTGTATGAGATGGCTATAATTATAATATTCTGTGAAGGCACAAAAATTATAGCCATTTCATATTCATTTCATTTCACATGTGGGCTGATTTTTCCACTAGCAGATAACTTTTATTCGAGGAATAAATTTGACGTTTGACAGATTATGTTTGAAATAACTGTCAAAACTTCAAAAATATTCCTCGATTAAAGTTACCAGATGATTGAAAAATCAGCCCTGAGTCAAATAAATTTATTTTCTTTCTTTATTTTTATAGCACGGAGAATTGACATAGGGTATCAAATTATTTGATTAACAACTAATCAATACTACCTATATATCATTCATTGTTATTAGTTTGTATCAATAGAGAGGCTATAAGTACATACATATATATGTATCTGTCTAGAATTTATACATGTTTGCATTTACCCGAAAAATTGTATTTCAATGGAGTTGATTACTACAGATGATAGATATATTGGTTGATAGGTAAATGAATACCAAAATACAAAATAACTTAATTTTTGGAATTCGTTACATTAATAAATTATTATTAAAAGGTAGTTTCATGTTGTAATTAATATGGCAAGCATGACAAACAAACATGAATTCATAAAACAACTACAAAAAGAGAGCACACAAGCACAAAATTAATCCCGTTTATATTTTACACAACGTAAAAATTTTCGAAAGAGAATTATCACAATTAAATTTTCCAACGAAATGGATGTATCCATCCAATTATCCGGACATTTTATGGATGTCAGCGCTCGTAGGGGTGTCTCGACGTTAATCCCAAAATCAAGTGATGCTTGACTACGCGGAGGGCAGACGGGGCGATCACCCCACGGCAAAAAACCGCACCTGTTACCCTTTTGATCCTAAACTTTCTGTTAGTTTCGATAAACATAAAAAGCTTTGGAAACATTTGCATATGATAAGGAACGAATGTTTTGTAAAATAAAATGTCTAGTGTATCTTAATTTTCAATCAGAAGGAAAAAGTTAAGAGAACGGACACACTGCGCGAGGGTGCGTGACGTCAGATTTTTTTGATACTGATACAGTTAGGAGCGGTGATAGCTTTGAAGTTAAAAGCATTGTGGAGAAATGCTGTAGTGTTGTCAGAGGGACAGGTATACTAATTATGTGTCTATAACTTATTATTATCTTCAAACAATAAAATAGACTGTCAACTGTGTTCTGTCTTTGTTTTTTGCATAGATAACGGTGGAAATACTAATGCGTATTTTAACGAGTTTACGACTTCTTATAAAACTAAGGCCCTGTTCCACCAACTCCCATTAATTTCACGTTAACTTACTTGGCAAATAATTTCATAGATGTTCTGTTTCGTTTGTGAATTTAGTGAGTGAGTATAGTGTCTATTCTCATATCATAAAACAGACCCAAAGGATTAATTTTTGTTTGAGTTGAGAAAATCTGTTCTCTTTTGTTTTATCTTGTTCCCACCCGTCACGTCTGTGAAGTTAACCCAAAAAAAAAAACAGGTTTTTCAGACTGATATTTCAAGTGACTACCTAACTGATCGATAAAAACACAAAATAAATCATCAAATTAATTTATTTTTTGTTGTATCATGTTTAGATATACCCATCACGTAATTTCGCTAGCTAATTTAATTTGACCTAGTATACACATACTTGTTCATTTGAATGAATTTGGCGATCAACCAATCCACGCTACATCATAATGCAAACGAAAACGCTCGTTCTTAAATTCTTATAATTTTTTACCAGAAACAGGTTAAAATCAAGCCAACCCACTTGCCTATACGCAGTGCACCATAGAACAGCTAATTATTTACTGTATAGAATTATCTTAATTTAACATAAAATAATAAAATGATAATGTTTGTAGTACGTATCGCAAAATACAATATTGTTTAGATTGAAAGATACTGGCAACCCCGTGGAGTTCCTTCGCCTTGTCCTATAGTAGAATAAAATAATTGTTTAATGAATATAAATTTGCTATTGAATCGAGATACGTGTTTATACAGTTTAGTGGGTGTGTAAACACTGTCACGCTTTTAATAATTATTTCATTTAGTTATTTTTGCTTGCTAACACTTTTTAAATTAAAGCTTACCTTTGACGTTAAAACAAACACCTCATTCTCCGTACTTATACGTCAAAATGTTCACATAAAAAAATGTTGCAATGTAAAATAATTTACTAACGAGCTCACTCGAGCTCATTCGCGCTGATTTCGTGGAGCTGGCTTTGCGATCCAAAAAAAGAGGATTTATTGACACACTGGCGTTTTACCATGGAATTGAAACAAAGGCTACCATTCCGCACTTTGTAAAATTACATCCAGGATTATTTTTGGATTTTTCTGAGTAACATGTTGCAATTCACTAACACCATTGTACATTTGCGAATTTCAGATTTTTATCAGCTAACTTGTGGCTAAGTAATAACAGCCGCACGGGTCGATCGATCAGGTTAAGCTACGCTTGCCGCGGTTGGTCCGTGGATGGGTGACCATCTTTACAAATGAAGACTCCTTCGTGGCTCGGAAAGCTCGTTAATCGTTGTTCCCGGCTGTTATTCGTGGGTCTCTGACAGTCGATAGGTACCGGTCGTCAGTAACCCGAAAGTCTGACAACCAGTCTTACAAAGGGGTATCGTGTTACCCCGTTACTGGGTTGTGGAGGTCGGACAGGCAGTTGCTTCATGTAAAATACTGGTATTCAGCTGCACCTGGTTAGACAGGAAACCGACCTCAGCATAGTTGGGAAAAGGCTAGGCAAATGATGGTCCACATTGACAGCAAGCTTGACCAAAAGAGACCATCAAGTGATTTAAATCAAATAATTGATTTATCAGCTAAAGATAAAAATTGCAGTGTGTTATTTCGCTAAAAACACCAGGACATTTATTCTACACTAATAATAGCAAAGTATGTAATTTCCTGACTCCAGTCATCTAAAAAGACAAATGAGGATCGAAATTGAGCCTAATTACATTCGCAGAAATGATTTCTAAACATGCGATGTCATTTAAAGTCGTGGTCCTCTACACTTACGGTCAAATCTTCCGCTCTTGAGGGATCATCATCAGCACGAATATAATGACGCCATTACTGAGGGGCATAGAGGACGAAATATGGTACCGATGGACCGAGCTAAATATTCGAGTGTTCAAGGCTACCTATACAGGAGCAGCGTGCATCTTGTTCCACGAATTCAGTGGACTCTGGACACTGCGTTGAAATTTTTTGTCGGTATCAAATAATAATTTGTTACAATCATTTTGACCGCGTAGCGCGCGTCATTTTTGTATGAAACAACATGGTTTTTTTTGAGAACCATTGAAAAATTTCAACGCAAGGGTGTCTAGAATAATGTACTAGAATCCACGGTAACAGTTTGCGCGTCGATGCCACCCTTTACTGTGGCTCTCACACCTGTTTTCACTAAACTACTCACCTAAATGTGCCTACGTAAAATCGCACTGTTGTACTTTCAACGTTCTCCTCATAGTCGAGAGTTGAAATTCCAACAGTGCGATAATATTGAGGCATTACATTTAGGTGTTGCCTAGTGCTAGTGAATACGGACATGAAGAATTTAACAATGTAGTACTCACGCTTTGACAGATAGTGTGCATAATATGCTATATTATGTTCTTAGTGAGAATAATGAAAGCTCCATTGAAACGTGGCGAGTGGTGTCAACCAAATAGCATAACGTTCTAGTGACTGTGACATGCGACTAATTACGTTAGAACAATGCGTATCGACCTATTCGTCGGAATTCTATCTAATCCGTTTATACGCTAGTGTGGGGGAGCTTAGGTTCCACATTGAGCAAGTGGCATGAAAAATATTAGGTTTTAAATAGTTTTAATAAAAAACAATGACTTTTATTTTCAGAAATAAAATGAAATTAACGGACTAGTTTCTAGTTATAGAAATATTAAGGATAGTTGCGGAATCAAGCAGGTGGCATGAAAAATATTAGGTTTTAAATAGTTTTAATAAAAAACAATAACTTTTATTCCACAAATAAAAGTCAAATTAATGGACTAGTTTCTAGTTATAGAATATTAAGGATAGTTGCGAAATCAGGAGACTGGGGTAGATTTTATCCCCATTCAACCACTAAATTATCAATCAAATTGTATGTACTCGTATTTTGTGGACTGGTGTGGAAAAAACTTAAACCAGAAACTAGGTTAACAGCTTATGGAATTAGATTAGCATAAAAAAGTGCTTAGTATATTTATCTATATCAGAGTGTAAGAAAAAAGAATATTGGAAAACCAATATAAAATATAGAAACTTCATATACATACACACTTAAACCCACGCCTTCTTCCCATGGCGGGTAGGCTGGAACTATAGAACCCCACCTGCTACGATCCTAACATACTAGTATTTGCTTTGTTTACGTTTATACATCTAGTCATATACCTACGCACGCTGGCTGTGAGTACTACACACCTGACCTTTCTGAAGCACATCACCAATACAAATATTGCATAACGAAGTATAAACTATAAAACAAAGCAAAATCAGCCTTAATGTTCCCACTGCTGGGACACATCACACAGGCCTCCTTGGTCAGAGGGAGTGGGTCGTAGTCCACCACGCGGGGCCAGTGCGGGATAGCAGATGTCACACGTCTTCGAAGTTTTGGTTCTAGGACATGCCGGTTTCCTTACGACGTTTTCCTTCACCGTTTTGAGAGCAGTGGTGATGAAATAATTTAGACAAATTAAAGTGCTTGCGGTTACAAGTCGCAAGTCGCGGGTACCACTGGACCACCACTGACTGCTCCCATAAAAAGGTTTTCATATAAAAAAAGGTTTTAACAGTAAGTATATGAAACTTATTTCATAACAACAATCGACCAGAAGGCCAATTCTTCTAATATAAAACGGTCAAAATCTAGTCGCAGTCTCATCTCGGCGACAAACAAATGTCAAAAACTTGTCAAAATGTAGGGAAATTAGAGAAATTTATGACAGATTGAGACTGACGTCAGAGTGAGAACATTCTTAAAATTACGAGAATTGCCCCTCAGTTCTCAGTATTGCAAAGTTTTATTGGAAAAGCTTGTTTACAACAGCAGCATCAAAACTGTTTATTAAATGTAATTGAATACTTGAATACTGAAAATACAATAAAAGTCTATTAAAGTAATTGAATACTCAACATTGATTAAACTCTATTTGAAATAGCGTTGGATATTCGAATCCGCGAAACAACGCTGGTATTTTATTCGTCACTGTGATACCAATAGTAATGGAATTAGTTTGGAATGCCTTTTGTACCATTTTGTTTGATTATTATGCCATTAATGAATGTTAAATACAAAATAACATGAATATTTTACTCTGTAAATTACTGTACATAATTATTGTAAATGTGAGGGAGAGGTGTTTTTTTGCTTTTTCTGTTTTTTGTTCTGGCAGTTTGAGTACTTTATGCGGCCTACCCAAATATCATTGTATAGTTCGTCGAATTGTTGAGCTCCTTAAGTTCTGAGTTGAGCTACACGATTACTGACAAATGCTTTCACTGACTGGACAGGTCCGCTCAAATCTGTGTGGTTCTTCCCCAAAACAGATGCTAATCTACATGGTCCTCACATGATCTGAACAAGATTATATCTGGACTTTAAAAAGGAACTTTTAATTACTTAATTTGTTTGTTTCGCCATTTATTTTTAGAAGTATTCAGACAGGAATTAATGTCGACTCCATCTAGTTTTAAATGGCTTGTAAAAGCGATTCCGATAGCATTCCTTAAAAATGTTCAGTCTGTTTAAAATAAGTACCTATAGGTATACATCTTGCGTCGATATTGGAAAAGGTACGGGAATGTTTGTTTTAGCCCTTTGTTCCGCCACCGTAACATATCAGAAACGTGGCTGTAGACTTTAAGAACACCTTCGGCATTAGATGAAGATACCCTTCTTACAAAATGTAGATAACAATCCATACATCTTCCTAAGTATGTAACAAACATAAACACATCTCAATAAATCCCTCTATACAAAGTTTCGGTGGCGGGATCTTTTAAAAAAACTCTTGAAGTGGCATTCTGTCAAAAAGTACCGAATTCGGTCTTCATGTGAGTGAGGGTACGTACAAGTGCTGTCTGCCACCTGTCGATGACGTCACGCACTGACAACCGCGCCTTTGCGCGGCTACTTCGGGCGGCTATTCTGGAAGTAAGAACGTTTATTATTTTCTTTAAAATGTTTGATAAACCAGGTTTTTGCGTATGTTTGTGTTCTCGGATGAGGTGTATTTGTAGATCTTGGACAGTCGTTATGGATAGTCAGAAGTTCAAAAGTCTGACAACCAGTTAAGACTGGTTGTCAGACTTTGTCCCTTGGTAAGCCAAGGGGTATCGTGTTAGGTGTTACCATACATACAGGCTGATTTTTTAAAGACCAGCCAAATTTAAGGATGTGGTACAGACCATCAAACTGAACAACTTTCTCCATGGGACCAACATCGTAATCGCGAATAAAAATTCAGCCGTCCCATACATTTAGGTCGAGTAGGTATTGAAGTTTTCTATGGGACAGTTGATAAAATTTTCGCGATTACGCTATTTGTCCCATGGAGAAAGTTGTTCAGTTTGATGGTCTGTACCACATCCTTAAATTTGGCTGGTCTTTAAAAAATCAGCCTGTATAAGAATATTTCTATGGGTGTTACCCAGTAACTGGGTTGTGGACAGATAGGCCGTCGCTCCATGTAAAATACTGCTATTCAGCTGCATCCGGTTAGACTGACAGTCGACTTCAAAATTTCTGGGAAGACTCTAGGCAAAAAGCTGCCTAGCCTACATACAGATAGCTGCATAGCTACGTGATAAGTGTTGAATCTAGGTGAAATAAATATTTCTGTGAAAATAAATAGTTTCTACTTTCTGAATGTTACAATCTCAGTGTTGCATCGAAAGTTTCCGCGAATCGATTCTCGGGGTTAGTATACCTATCTATTGTTTATAAGTAGTAGCTACATGACTTACAATGCAGTATGTATTGTGTAATAGAGTCGTTAGTTTTCATGCAAACTCGAACAGCTTACCTATCTGGCAGCTTAGGTTAGGAATTTTCAAAATAGAACCTAGGAAAAAAAAACAGCAATCTTTGAATCCCAATTACGACACACGCAGAACTAAAAGTAATCCAACTAAAACTGGCGGTGAATAATCTGCGGTAAGGTACTTTTCTAACTAGGACTCAGGAAAAAAAACAGAACGGTGTTTTAATCCCTATTACGAAACTCAGAGAATAAAAAGTATTCCATATAAAATGCATGGTGTATAATCGTCCACATTTACACATCACCAGAATAGGCCCCCAAACTTGCACCGTCACCACCCAGCCTACAATCATACGGTCCTCGAAATAATTCTATTCGTTCATAATTTGTAGTTGAGAAAAGCTTTTGAACAATATAATTATGTTACAAAATGATCAGTTCAGTTGTGTGCATAGAAATGCACGACTCATCGTTGGGAACAAACAGACCAAGGATATTATTACGGCTTGTGTCTTAAAGGGATGGATAGAGATGGTGATTATAGGGAGTTCCTTAAGGAGTCAGGAGTAGGTTTTATTTTTCTTCGTTGCAATGTTAGGGCGACAGGTGGGCGCAGTGTTGGTGGTGGAAACGGTTGCGACCTACGTAGGGTCGAACCGCCGCGTTTCCATGCTTCGGAAAGCACGTTAAGCCGTTAGTCCTGCGCTTAATCTCTCTCCGACCGTGTCCGATTTTCATCCCATTGCCCTATGAGAGTAAGTGGAGTCGGTTGTTTTTTTATTATTACTTTTTAGTTGTGGTACCAACCCCACACAAATTCTTATCTCAGTACTTGCTATGTAAACAACAGCGACAGGAAGTTTTTATAAGATCATCAACATACACCAAGTGATTAAATACTTATATTTGACGCTAACTCAAAAACTCCATTAGCAAAGCTATTAAAAAAATGCAAAGGCCACCTCGGAAAAATCTCCTTTAAATAATCATCGATATCAGTTTCTTGACGAAGATATCGCTGAATTTACATTAAAAGTACCACCAACAACCATAAAATATAAGCAAGGTATCTACGGAATCACATAAAAAGCTATTCAATAAACCATTTCAGTTCAAATTCCGTAGTATGTACAAAAATAATCCTAGCCATACAAAACTGATGGCATTGAAACAAACAGCTTTTCCCTTAACTCACGTGTACCCGATAGTTTTAAATGATCAGTGTATATTAATGTTTTCATTCGCGCCATCATTCCCGGAGGCTTAAAACTTACCACGGGGTAACGTACGATGTGTTTTAAACATTAAATATTATGTTTGCCTGTTTCATTAAATTAATGATTACTGTTGTGGGCACGGATATACGATACGTGTTAATTTTATGACTTCTATTTTGATTTATTTAAATAACATACTAAAAGTGCTGGTGTGTATGCCTCTTAGGCATTTACCATAAAACAACATCGTAAACAACTAAAAAAAATGAAAATATAAAATACAATTAGAAAACAAAATTGGTTTGGACTATACTAGGTCTGTACCTATAGTCCAAACCATTTTGTTTTCTAATTGTATTTAAGCTACCCGAAACTGTCAATTTTTCCCAATCAACCTTGAACCTTAATGCTTTAGCGATAAAGTTGAAAATCTATTAAATAAATTTGACAGATTATAGTAGCTTTATATGCTGGCGTCTGTACATTGAAAATCGAGAGTTGAAATATTCAGAGTTGCTGAAAATCGAGTTGAATGGCGTGCAATAATCCATCCAAACACACACACAAATTTGGACAATCCAAATTTGTTTTTTTCCATATCCTGCAATAGTCCTACATTCACCGGGGGTTATCCTTGGGTGCACTTGCATAGTGCATACAGGGATAATCGTCGGGTGGTGCCACATTTCAATGAAATTTCCTAAGGGGCCTCTGCGAGTTGGCTTCGGCCCTTCAGGCGTACGAAAAAGGACCGGGACCCCGTGGTCTCGAGATTTATTAAAATATAAATAATAATAATAAACTTTTATTTGCAGACCTTGCAGTCCATAATGTTAGTATTTACATAAAATTACTTAATTAACTATTGTTAGTAACACATACAGAGAAAACATAACATAAATAAAAGAAACAACACAAAGAAAATATAACATAAATAAAAAGAAAACAATGGGACAGACTAGAAATGATGATGATAGGTACAGACGCCAGCAAATCAAGCTACCGAAACTGTCAAATTTTCCCAATCAAACTTGAACCTAATCCTGTAGCGATAAAGTTAAAAACTATTAAAGAAATTTGACAGATTGTAGTAACTTGGTGTGCTGGCAGTCTGTACATAAGTATTGTGCGTTTCAAAGCTACGGTTTTGAAGAAGAACTGCGACCGCCACATGCGGCCGTAATTTCCAAATACAGACCGTCTATTTAACACCTTTTATAATATCAAATTTAATGCCATTTTCTAAAAGCTGGTTAAATTTAATAAGGTAACTATGTCATTTTACACAAGGTACCAATAATTAAATTTGAAGTAACATTAACAATCTACAAATAATTAAACTACCCACCGTAACAAGGTCGCTTTCCCGTCGATTAAAGATTTGTTTACCTTCAATTCCAGTCGTATTATTCTGAAACGAATCGAATTCGCACCTTTAGTACGCTCACCGTGATTTGCGATGATTCGCCGTGCCGTAGTCGCCTATGTACGGTTTCTTACGCGTGGCTAATCCGGACCGTATCCCTCACAATTACAGCCATACCTACAGAGGCAACTGCACCACATGTAGACAGATGGCTGCCGTCAACACGTGTCAGCGGCTGCCGTCGACAACATGCCGCTCATGTAATTGAGCACTGCGATCAGATACACGAACGGCACGTTATTGACGGCAGCCGCCGACGCGTCGACGGCGGGCGTCGACACTCGTCGACGGCTGTAGTTGCCTCTGCCGTTGATGCGTGTCGCTCGTATGTATGCACACTAAAGTGAGATTCTTCTAGGAAACAAAAGTTTAATCTTAAAATCGGTGCTCTACTGCGGCGTAGCATGTTGTGGAAGAACCTATAAGTAGGTATCACTGTGGACACATGGACTACTATTAATAATAAAATAATAAAAAATTGTAAATGAGGGGAAAACTGCAGCAGACAACAAATCAAAATAATATATTAGTCAATATTACTCAATGTTTAAGTCGATGAGGGTATTCTATTCTCTCTACTGCCGTGATTTTAGCTAGTTTTTGTTCTTTTGTTGTTTTTGTTTTCTTTTATTGTTATTGTTTTTTTCTTTTTGCAGCGTGAATGCTGTGTTTTTTTCTTCTTCTTCTTTATTGTGAATGCTGTGCACGTCTGTAATTGACGTAAACACTAGTCAATGTCTCTGTTCACAGTTATTTGTAAATGTTTGTGTTTGTGTTGTTGATGTGCCTTAATAATAAAAAAAAAAAAAATAATAATAATAAAATAATACCATCCTATTATTGTCCTACTGCAGAACAACGACCCCTTCTCATACAAAGAAGGCATGAGAGTATTGATCATCTGCACGCTTGCTCAAGACGGGTTTGCGATTTCAGACTTATATATTATCTATAAGTCCAGGTTTATTCGTCATAATCCGATCCAGCTTGTCCCTTGCTGCCCTACCCCAGCGACGCCCTAAGCCGAGGTGCGTACCCCACAGGGCAGCGCCGTTAGCGGGTAGTAGTTTTTAAGCCCTGGCTAGAAGTCTTAATTTATTGAGGCACCCACAGGCAAGCCCAGTTAAGCAGACGCCGACAAAGTCCAAGATATACCTGCGAAATGCCATTAAAAAAAAAACAGGATTATTGCTCCCGATGTTTTTCCTTCATCGATGTCAGTAATATCAAAGATAAACTCAGAAAGTACATATTGAATTACTCTACACATCTATTTAATTTTAATGTCTTTATTTCCATCCTAAGTTTATTGGTAGAAATCACTATCAGTCGATCAATCTGCCTAGACATTTTACCAACTTTGTTGGGGTCGGATGCAGCTGAATACCAGTATTTTATTTTGAGCGACTGCCTAACTGAGCTCCACAACCCTGTTCCTCGTAACACGACACCCCTTGGTAAGCTGGTTATCAGACATTTTTGGGCTTCTGCCTACCCGACTAGTGATTGTAAAAATCATTATCAGTATACAGCTACTATATATTATATTTTTTAATTTAATGTCGAGGTAGATTTAATTAAATTAATGGGATTTAAGTAAATATTAATATATTATGGAGTAATCCTTAAAATTTTGATGATATAAAGGATTTACTCGTTTATTATTTTCTCAACAAAAGCGGGATTACACCAAAACCGAAACTTAATTTGCTTCATGAACTCAATTTTGCTAATTAGCAGAATGAAGCGTTAATTTTTAAAATAATAATTTATTAGTAATCTACTAAGTACAATTTAAACTTTTAAACTATTATATCTGTAAAGGCTCGTGTTTACTATGTGGCTACTGTTCTTACCGCTAATAAACCTCTTAATTTAGGGACGCATTAGTTATATGATATATATGTAGTACTGTACCTAATTATATGTAGCTTTGTTAAAAGCCACACATTCTCAGTAGCAGCCTCAAAAAAATGTACACATCGACAACAATTAATTGTTTAGGTACTCAAAAAGATTCTAGAGGCTAACTGTACCTAATAGACGACGAGACTTTTGTCAGCTGTAATTACTGTCAGTTACCGCACTAATTCAGACTCCGGGCGGACACGGATCGAAGTATCGGACCCTCCACGCTCAGCTGTCGTAATAGTATTAGGGTCCGTTTTCACTAAAACTGGTTGACACCTAAATAAAATACCACTGAATAGTATGTCCAACGCGTGGCTCAGCGCCGAGATGAAATCCCAGCCTAACTAAATTTGAATCGCGACATATTCGCCAAAAATGTAAACAAATATGAGTTTATGGAAAAATACCTTTATTTACTACAAAATAAAGTTCAGTTTACGCTACAACTTCAAACATTTTTATAACTTTTTCAATAATGCTAGTCACTCTGAAATCAACTTAATAACCATTAAAATAAAGTTGATATTAGTTTAACTTAAAATAACGTCAATATGAAACAAATAAAATTTGAATATACGAGTATTATTGCAATAATGGAAGACTATAGGCTAGTTAACATCACGCTAGGGATCCGAGTAAAAACAAAAACCGTCAGAAAGAACGCTAAGCGAAAACGAAGTAATAGTGCGGGCAAATCAAAGGAACATGAAATTTCACGCGGACGGACTCGCGGGCAGAACCTAGTACAAAGTGTCGTTTTGCATCCTCATCAAATTCAAGGAGGTACGCTACTGATTCTTGGCACGAATCAATAATAAAATAAGTATGTTTTTTTTTCTAGTTTCCAGAAATCGGCATGTGTGAGACCGAACTGTAACTGCCCTTTTACACACACATAAAAACGCGGCCGCTTATACGATACCACAACGCGATTCTGTTTTTTGAAAGTGGTGTATTCTGAAATACTCATCACGGGCCTAGCCTTTTCCCAACTATGTTAGGGTCGGCTTCCAGTCTAACCGGATGCAGCTGAATACTGAAATACTCTCAAAGTTAAATAAGTAAAAAAACAAGTACGTATTTAGCAGGTCGTAATTTTATTTGATTATTTATCTCTTTCATAACAGCCTCCTAAAATTTGACGAGGATGCAAAACAACAGCTTGTATAAACCACAATACTGCAAGCTTTATTGCTCGATAATGATAACAAAGCCGAGGTTGCTGCTACGTAGCATTGTAGTTCCGAAGTGCTATTAGGTGAAGTTGAACATTGAACTAAGTGTCTAAGTGCGGAGGAAACGGTAGCGTGCACTATATTTTGTTGAATTTCCGAGTAATGACCAATAGAAACTAGAATGTCTAGGTGAGCAGAGCAAAGGACGGGATGGCACCATTTAGTTTGTCAACAGTATTAACATTGCATAACATAACATCACGCCTTTAAACTCCGAAAAATGAGGCAGAGGGGTACCATATACCTACGCAAACGGCAAAACGGCGACTGTAGAGTCGCCAGTTAAGTTGTTTTTAATAGGGGGCGATTCTATTGCCACCGGGCCGGGCACAAATGTAGAGTCCGGGCCGCTACTTATAAATTCTTGATGTCAATACCCTATTGGGTTTTACACACATTGCCCGACCCGGGAATCGAACGCAGGACCTCCTGCTCAGCAATACTGCCTGCGAACACTAGACCAATCAGGAAGTAATTACTGAAAATACAGTATTAACACTCACGGATAAAGAGCTATTAGCGCAAACGCACAATGAGACTACTGATCAAAAAACTTTATTCAAAATAAATTCCTGTATAAAAATTGCATTTTCTAGTCTAAACTCAACATACTCGTACCACCGAAGGTCAATTCTCGTAATTAAAAACGTTCAAAATCTAATCGTAATCTCATCTCGGCGATAATCAATGTCAAAATTGTAGGGAAATTAGAGGTATTTTTGACAGATTGAGACTGAGATCAGTGCAGCAGTAGAGCAGTGGTGGCCCAGTGGTAATGGTCGTGACTCACGAGTTGTAGCTCGTAGGTTCGAACCCAGACAGGCGCATTACTTTGTGTAAATTATTTCATCACCACTGCACTCAAAATAATGAGACCGGAAAACGTGGGGAAATCGGCATGTCCTTGAACCAAAAATTCGAAGACATGTGACATCTACCAACCTGCACTGGGCCCGCGTGGTGGATTACGGCCCACTCCCTCTCACGGAGATGAGGCCTGTGTTCCAGCAGTGGGAACATTATAGGCTAATTATGAGACTGAGATCAAACTGTGAACGTTCTTAAAATCACGAGAAGTCAACTAAAATAAAAATGCCAAAGGTCAGCCACACTAAAATTGGGCTTTCCATTATCAAACAAAACTAAAAATAGATAACATTCCATCTTCAATAAAAGGTGAGGCGCGCTAAAGTTACACATCACGCTCGCTATTGTGCAGGGGTCAGCACAATAGGTGCTGCGGTGTTAGACTACTAGTGTTACAGGAACAAAGACCTTTTTGAGGTGTTCAGAATGCCCAGTGATTGCTTCTTGTTCAGTCCGTAACAATTATTTGGTGGTTGGTCCAAGTTATGTGCTTGAGGAGTGTATTGACTATGAAGAAAATATTGTGAGATCTCTCTTTTTGAGAACTCAAAAAGGTAGAATATTCCGTATGCAAGTGTTGTGTGTGTACATAACACACAACACTTGTTTGAAATAGGAAACATCTTGAAATTGCCAAGGAAGAGCTAAGTACCTACCTTACTTCCACGAGCCTTCAAGGCCATGATAAGGTAGGTTCCTGGCAATTTAATTGACTTTCATTAATAATTGAAATATTATCGTTTGAAAAAAAAATTGGTTGAACTTCAAGTATCTTCCTCCTTCTTTTTAAAACAGGCCTGGGTGACAATAGAATGAGACTGTATTAGCGGAATATTACAAGGTCAATTCCCGTAATTAAAATGGTTCAAAATCTAGTCGTAATCTCATCTCAGTGACAATCAATATCAAAAACTTGTCAAAAAGGCAGGAAAATTAGAGGTATTTTGACCGATTGAGATTAAGACCAGACTTTGAACGTTCTTAAAATTACGAGAATTGCCCCGCTGAACTTAGGAACGTTTAAGGAACTTGCTACCTTTCAGAAAGTTGTCTCATTAATTGAGTCATACAGAGCTGTGAGATACAAATCCGATTGAATATCACAAATGAAGACGCGTCGGCTCCACAGCGCGTCGACGTTTGGTCATTTATCAAATGATGGCAGAATGTGACGGCGGCGGCTCACAGATACGTGAACACTGGATAAGTTTTGGAAGCACTTCATTTAGATGCCGAGGCTGGTATAGAGTGTTATTTTAGTATTGATCTGACTGCCTTAATTTCCAATTAATGCTGACTTTTTTAAAGTTCTATTATTAGCTCTAAATCATTACTTTGGCCTCTATATAGGAAAAAAAGATAAGAAGTCCCTACAGTCCGAGGGATATATACATTTTTTTTATTGCCGTTCTAATCCGCCCGAACATAGAGTGTAATTGTAAAGTGAGTATAAAGTCTTTATTAGATATTAATCTTAAGTTACACCACTTACTATTGCAAATAATCAAGACGGTACGAGTCTAGGCTTTTTTTTTTTTTTTTTTTTTTTTTTCTGGGTGGGAAATCATCAAATGACTCCTCCCGCTCTGGGCGGAGCAGAAGGGAGTGTCAGACTTTTACTGACTAAAACCCACCCGTGTTCCTTCAGTTGCCTGTGCCAGGGGCCACGGTATCTCTTTCGAACAACCCGCAGCCCCGGCGGCGTACGAGTCTAGGCTGGATCAGAAATTTGCTCGGTTTGATACCGAGCAAACTTCTGATCCGGCCTCTACGCATCCAAGCCGTAGTCCCGACAATGACTCAGCCATATAGTAGCGATTGAAATGTTACCGCTTACCACTTTACCCTGCCTCCTTGTCATCATGCGTGATGCGTCAGAATCCGCCGTCTAACTACCAAATCCCATAATGAAGGTCAGATGTATTGTTTCTTCACAGATGCTATAGAAACCGTACGAGCAGGTCAAATGCTTTGTTTATTTTGTTGTTTTGTATATTTGTTCAAGTTTGTTTGACGTTCGGTTGGTCGGTGAGAACAACTGTAGTTTGCTAACGAAGGTAGTTGTTCGATGTTGCCGATTTTTTTGTATCTGTTTTTTGATTGCCCCGTACGGTTTGATAACTAACATTTTATTCATTTCTATAGTTGGCTGTAGTTTAGTTTTTTTAACTATCATTTTCTCTTGCCCTTATCTCAATTTATTTAGGGTCGGCGTAACACGTCTTTTTTCAGCCATACTTCTCTATTAATCGTTATCTTGGTAGTCACCCCCTTTCTAACCATATAATAATATATCCTAAAATATCATCATTCACACAGTTCATCTATCGTTTCTTTGGTCAGCCATCTGTAGCCGTCGACATTCATACTCAAAGCTTTCCTCACGACATTTTACTCATTCCTCTGTATATGCCTGCTGCATGCCCATACCACGACAACCGATTTCCACATAACTTTTTAGTTAGGTACAGGTGCCACCTTCAGACTTCCTCTTATGTACAATGCAGCAGTAGCAGCTGTGTTTCAGTTATCTAATGTTAAAAACAAATCCACTGCCAGATCTAATTTAGTGTCTAAAACGGTGATGACAATTAAAATCGAACCAAGGTGTCAATGAAAATAACCCATCCAATCAAAATGCACGTTTAACTCAGTGGGTTAATAACCAATTGGTCCAGTACGAATTTTCTAGAACGCGGGATTTTCTCGTTATAGCTTTCAACATTGTGGCCAACGAACGCAATGTGGATTTATTAATTTAAAGTCAATTAGGTAAATAATGGTTGGATGTGTGGAAACTGTGTTAATCACGTATTCAACTGTACTGATTAAAGCGTAATTGATAACGTCAGGCTTTTTGCACACTGCGGCTTTTCGTGTTACGTCCAATTCTAATATTTGAATTGTAAATTACATATGCACCTACTTAGGTGTATATATAGATGTGTATTGTACGCTTTTCTCTAAATAATCCACACATCAGAAGGCCAATTCTCATAAATAAAAATGTTCATAATCTAGTCGCAGTCTCATCTCGGCGACAAACAAATGTCAAAAACTTTCAAATGTAGGGAAATTAGAGGTATTTTTCACAGATTGAGACTGAGATCAGACTGTGAACGTTCTTAAGATTACGAGAATTGCCCCTCAGAACAGTGTCATACACACAACAGATCAATAATTAGGACCGTTTATCGGAAAAGGGAAGTATTTAATATTATTCGTGTACCGATGTATCTTACAACAACCAACTAGCAAGTGGTGCGAAAAAAACCCTGAAAAAACTAACAAATGATTTAAATCAAATTACGGTTTCGACCTATTTGGAAACCGCCCCAATTATTTATAACAAAAAATCAACTATTTAATTTGATAATTTTGTATCATTAGCAGACAACGTCACTACGTCACTTCCCGTGTCATGGCCGACTACAGATTCGGTGATAATCATTATTGATGATTGCGACTGTATAGATACTTTTTGTTGCAACAGTTTAGTTTGTGGACTAACACACAAGCGGTAGCGATCTATTGTCAGAAGTTATCTTATTACACTGCACATAATTGTTTCATAATTTATCTTGAAATTCGCATGACCTAAGCAATTTTCGCAATGCATTTAAGCTATGGCTATACCTAGCGAGAACGAATACGTTTGGTATCGATACGATAAAAAAAAACAGTGATTTATCACACAAATAGCCAGACAAGTGGCAATCGCTTTCAAAGCGCTTCAACGACTTCTAACAGGATTGATACAAGCTTTTCGGTTTATGAAGGCTCAGTTTTTTAGCTAGTGACAGTCTAATACATTTTTGACTTTTCCATCATTGTTATCTAATAGAATGAGGGTCTCTGGTTGAGATATATTTTCTCTTGAGAGGCGCAGGCCCCGTCGACCCAGACTCCTCATACTTGAGCCATCTACGCGTATCAAAGATAGTGCCAACTCACCACGGTTTGACGACCATACAGACTATAAGCAGACATTCCTCTATATAATAAAAGTTAACGTGTTACCTCTTGATTGACCGATTCACGTATGCATGATGACTTAGATTTTGAAGACAGGTAGCTTCTGGGCATTCTTTGTGGTCCTATTCAAACTAGATTTTATCTACAGACCTTGTTCGTCTTTTAGTAACATAACTGCGGGTTTTTAAATCTTGGAACTAAATAAAAATGAAATTATGGTCAGGTAATCAAAGTGAGCTCATTCTCTACTATTCTGAATTAAAGTTTGAGTTAAAAACGATTGAAATGATACCTTTATTAAGAGAAGAGGCCTTTGTTTCGCAACGGGAGTTATTACGAAGCGATCTCCTGAATCTGATCTACTAGAAGGGCTAGCAATACCGGTATTTTTGGGATGCGATATTATTGAGCTTGGTGATATAACGGTATGAGAGTAGTACCGGTACTATTGGTAGCTGTGCCAGATGAAGTACCTGTATTATTGGTTTTTCTTACTAAATATGGAAATATTTGGTAAGTTAAAGTGTGAAAACAGATATAGTAAGTAAAAATGACAGTTAATAGACATAAGAAAAATAACTTTAAGGTACGAGATTTGTGGTACGCGGTGGGTACCAGTACTTGTTAGGTGGATTATAAATGGTAACCGTCTGAAACTGGTACCGTTTGGAACCGGTACCGTCTGGAACCGGTACCCGTCCGGCAAGAATCAGTAAGTACCGGTACAGAACTTGTACTTTTGGTATCGGTTCCAAGCCCTGTCTACTAATGGATCATAATTAGCGGTGGATCCAATTCGGGGATAAGTCTGCATTAGAACAATAACAAGGTGCAATAGATATATTTAAATATGCTTGTGTTGTGTCAAAGATGTGATTGGAATGTAGTGAAGGTCATATTAGTGAAGGCACAGGTGGATAATTACAGAAAAAAAAGATTGATGAAATATTAATTACATACCTACCTACAGAAAAAAACAATTTCGCAAAAAAGATACAAATCTGTTTTTTGTGAAAAAGTTTGGGTCTTCTATAGTTTGATTGCCAGTAGGTAGATTTTTTTCAATAATTAATTACAAGCTTTTATTTAGTTTTTTATCAATGTTTTTATTATAATAGGTCGGTTTTGTCACCTTCCCTTTTCATTTCTTTGTGAATGTTGTGCTGGATTACTTCGTGAAAACTTTCACAATATTAATCCGGCTCATCGAAACATACTCAAAACTTGTAGTTTCCCAAACTAGGCACAGCCTGTGTCTTGGGTACCATTCATAGTTACAACATTTTGCTAACCTAAGAAAGTAACAGGTTTACGAACATGTAAAAATAAAATAATATTCCTATAATCAGCAAGTTTTTTTTTTTTTTTTGCTCTGGGTGGAGCGAAAGGCAGCGTGTCAGACTCTTACTGACTAAAACCCACCCGTGTTCCTTCCTTAGCCCTTTATGTTCCAGGGCAGCGGTAACCCTTTCGGACGATCCCGCTACCCCATAATCAGGCTGCAGGTCAGTGTCTCAGTGGTTGTACGGTGATTAAAATATGAAAATTTGAATTTCGGGCTATCCTGACGCTTTCACCGTAACTAATGCTACGTTTAGGTAGGTACGTGTTACGTTTCACAGCAGAACACGAAGTAGTATTTATATTGTTTTATAGCAATAATAAATTTATATTTTATTTTCAGTGCCTGTACGCAGTAGTTATAGACTTGCACACAGAAAAGAAAAAGAAGTGCATATTATTTATAATAGGAGCCGGATAGTATCTACTATTTTGCCATTATTCACACTTCAAAACTATAAAACTTGCAATATGAAATAAAAATATTACTTTATTATTTTGTTAGTCAGATAAGCGTAGAAATAAAATAATATGATTGCAAACGTTTTATTTTTCATGAATGCAACAAGCCATTTAAAAGTTTATTGTTCTGGTGTTAATTGTTATGACGTCAGTTGTCTCAAGTATCATCCCATTAAGTTTATTTAGAATGAAAAACACTTAAACAGTCTTTTGTTTGGTGCATATTTCAGATCGTACTTAAGGACCTGTAATACCTCAGATTGCGAGAATTGTGTTAGCATTAATGGCTCTAGTGTCAAGTATACTGCAGTATTCACTTTGTAATTAATATACAATAAAGGCGAGGACTACTGCGAGGTGTCGTCTATTTCGGAAACACGATTGCATACAATATTCTCGATACTAAGAAATTTAAAAGTCACCTCTAAACCGTACAATAAAAGAAGATTATTCAATGAAAATTGTCAAATTAGGTCATGAAACTTTGCAGGCTAATCGATCTATGCATAAAGCAGGTGTCATCTGTTCGTTTTTTATTTTTTAATCGTTACATTTAACGTAAAAAGATGAGATTGGAAATATCAAACTTTATAACCACTCACTCCTTGAACCGCTCTGCCGCCCGGCCCCTGACAGGACCCCGATTCAGTACTTGTCGGACGGGGAACCTGTGTCACTTCGCTTGCGCTCAAAAGACCCAATTGACAACATTTTATGTTCTGAAGACTTAAATGTAAAATTAAATTTAGATGTAAAAATAAGGCATCCGTATTTTTATTTTATCCAAATTTTGTAGTTTTCATTTATAAAATCATCTTTGAAAGGGTTCAAAATCGTAATCTCACGTCAATGTCAAAATATTGTCAAAAATTTAGGGAGGTAAGCGTACCTATTTTAGACAGTTCCCAAATTTTTATGGTGTTTTCAATGTATTCAGAAAACTTTTTTTATAAATAATTTTATTTGAGATATGTTTGTGGTAATGGGAATATATTTCAATTACCACAAATGTATAGATACAGGTGGATTTTTGAAAGGATGCTTCCTTTTAATAATCCACCTGTAAAATAAGGGTAGGCGCCTAAGCCGTTGTAAAATAATAATATATACAGGGTGTAAAAAGACTGAGGCGGCTCCTGTCCAATCTAGGGGCTCCAAACGCCTCCTGCCGGAGGCTCTATGCGGGGTCGTGCGGTCTATGGCCCTTTACGGGGCGCTGGTGTGGGCGCGTTCCTTGAGGCGGCGATCAGCCCGCCGGTTGAACACGTCCCAAAGGGTCATGACCGTCCGGCTAATCCGAGGATACCGCTCGGCGGCGAACCTCCTTGCTGGATTGCTGCCATGGGATTTGGAGGCAAAAGTCCTCGCCTACACATGGGAGTGGCGAGAGGCGGCAAAACGCCGGGGCGTAACTCCGCTGCCGCGAGGAATCACGGTACAGTGGACAGAGCTCCGGTGGGATCTCATGGCGATATGGAGAATGTGATTGTTGCAACCCAGTGCTGGGCATGCCACAATTGCGGCGATAAGTCCCCTCTTTGAGGAGTGGCTGGAGAGGCGCCACGGCGCCCTCACCTTCCGCCTGACGCAGGTCCTCACCGGACGCGGTTGTTTCAGGAGGTTCCTGTTCAGGATAAGGCGGGAGGAAACGCCAGGGTGTCACCACTGTGTGGATCGCCTGGAGGACACGGTCGAAGCATACGGTGGAGGCAGTGGCGTGCATTGCATATAGGCACATAAGCAGTGCCTACCTCGACAAATCGATAAACCATAAGCCGGTCAATTACACTTTAGCGTGTTTTTTTTAAGAGCTCATCTCGTCATGGCTCGGTTGATCGCGAATTTCAGAACCGTATGTTGTAAGTACCGTACAAAGTTACACTGAATTATTGCAAATAACAGGCTTTATTTTATCTTCACAGATTCATATTTTAACAAATAAGAAGAAGGTTGAAGATAAATTCCAGCAGATTTCCAGCGGTAGCGGCAACAGTAGCCCTAACACGGAGTCATAGAGCGGTGGCAAGCTCCAGCGAAAGAGACAAAATTATCTTCGACACACGATACCCTTTGCACGACAACATCCTTATGCCACAAAAGCTGAAAAGCCGAAACAGTATTTTATAGTGTGTCCCACTCACTGGCGATCTATCAACCGAAACACTGAAGCTGTGGCGAGTCTGTGTCCTTGCCCAAACCATTCGTTTCACCCGCTGAAGATCTCCCTCCTGGACATGAGTTGCCTTGGCTAACCTGGAACTCTTTAAACAGACTCCAGACCCAGGTTGGCCGGAGCAAGGAAAACCTGTTCAGGTGGAGATTCATAGACGACTCCGCCTTGGAGTGTAAATTTGGACCTGTTCCACTAACGATGGGAGACTTAATATCATGTCCTACATGTCCTGTCAGCTGCACGTTACAGGAACTGGTAGACGCTAGTGATGGTGCTAAACACGTAGCCGAATTTTGGGGCGAATCCATTTAGATTGCCATCGACACGCTAAGAGTAGTCCTAGTACGAACGCAGAATCGTAACGTCAATTTGAACGATTTTATAATCAACTAGCTTCTGGCCCCGACTCTGTCCGCGTGGAATGTTTGGTTCCACCGCCCCGAGCCGTCGCAACGCGTCGCCTGCCCGCGCTATTACTATGTTTTCGCTGAGCGTTCTTTCTTCTTTCGGACTTTTTTTCTTTCTGCTCGGCTCCGAAGAGTCGTAGCGTGATGTCAAATAGCCTTTCTCGAGAATTGGGCTAAAACCAAATGCAAAAATATTTTTTCATATCAGACTGGCAGTTCCAGAGATTAGCGCGTTCAAAGAAACAAACTGTTCAGCTTTATTTTTATTATTACCTCAACTTGAGATAGTTAGAAACAATTGTGAACCAGAATAACGAAGTGGAGAAGGAACGAAGTATTTAAAACAACCAAAACCAATAGAATGCCAAGGAACGACATCCAACCAATTTACATCACCTAATGACAATACCGACGATATAATCAATCCGCGTAAAGTATTTACGCAACGCGTCAGAAAAATGACTATATATGTGTATATATGTATATGTATTTGTACTAAGCCATCTATGGGTAAATGGATAAAACGTCTGCACAAAGCATATGCAGTGCGATATGAATGAATGTTGTATTCTTGGATGTTTTAGCGGCATTTTGCGTTTCAGTAATTTTCTATTATCTCCGAAACTATGTGACCAATTGACATACTATAAAGGGCAAATCTTATCTCTATAATGTCCTTGTAATCTCAAAATAATGGCATTGGCTTTGGCTATTGATCTGACATTGTCTGTCGAGACAAGGCCAAGGATAGCTGAATGAACCCCATTTCCTTAACAGCCCTAAAAATATCCCACATCACAAATAATATGTCTCGATAAATAATAATGTATGTCATATTACCACGCAAAGTCGGTCACAAACCTAGGAGCTGATAATAATTACCAGCTCAATTTTCAATACTCAATATTCTATTTAACCTTTATAAAGACTTTAATTATTAAAGTCTTTATAAAGGTTAGAATATTTGTCAGGACTCAGTTTTCTTACAATATCGTCTTGGGTTAAGGATTGTTAACTTTTCCTCTCTGAAACTATCGAAGGTATTCATTTCACAGAAATTATGGCGCTTTAGTATGAAATGTTCGATTTAATATGTATAAGAAGGTGCTGCCCGCAACGGAGTTCGAATTAAACTTTAAGGTTTCGCTTAATCCCGTCGAATACTCAATTACCAACAATCGATGGCGGCAGACACTTGACTTCAAGTGAAATTTCGAATTGCAGACTGATTGCATCGTCCTGAATCAGTGAGCGAGTGAGTTGTACCTAATTACTCAACACTGACCGGAACTAAGGTAAGTAGTAGCCTTAAATGTATTGTGTATTTAGGTAAAACCTAATCAACGTGGTCATTGATTGCGGCATCAGTGGCAATCTTTAGGTCATCCAAGGTGTAGCTGAACGGTCACTTAGGACACTCCAGCGAGTGGGGCATGGTCGGATCAGAAGCACCGCACTCACACTTGGTGTTGGATGGGTCAGTAATCCCCGACTTCGATAGATTGTGTCTGCAGCAGCCTACTTGGTTACACAATCGATTTAGAGTTTTCCGTACAGATCACTGCAGATCACGCTCCGTCGGCAAATGTTCCTGGAGTTTAACGAAGAAAAAAACGTAATATTTATAATATAAACAAAGGGGAAGAGCCCTAAATATCGTTTCAAATATTGATATTTTTTGGCAGATTGGCCCAGGATAGTTATTATATTTACAGTGCTAGAGCGTTTAGGTTCAAAAGCTAATAAGTATCTAGTTTTGGATAAATTAATGTCTACACATCCTGCTGTCTAGCAATCATGGAGGTAAGTATATAGTTTAAATGATGGTGATGGTGACGATTCTGTTTTGTTTTAGAATATGAATCTGCCTAGCCTTTTCCCAACCATGTTGTGGTCGGCTTCCAGTCGAACCGGATACAGCGACTGCCTATCTAACCTCCACAATCCAGTTACTGGGTAACACTGATACCCCTTGGTAAGTCAGACTTGCGGACTTCTGACGACTCGTAACTACTGTCAAAGATCTACGAATGACAGCTGGCCTCCGAGGCACTAAGTGGTCTCGGTATGTAAAGATAGTCACCCATCCACGGACCGACCGCAGCAAGTGTAGTTATCCCTACCCGACCCTTAACCCTAGCCTATCGGCTTTGTTTCATGATCCTGTTTTATTTTTCATTTAATTACATTTTTCTTAACACAAGGTGCAATTCTCATATTTAAAAGAACATTCATAGTCTAATCTCTTCTAGATTGTGAACATTTTTAATTACGGTATGGTCTATTTTGGTATTTTTACTATGAAGGAACAAGGAAAAATATATGCTCATCACCCAAATTATAAGCCCTGCCCGTAAACAATTTCACCCGATGAGCTGTTATTCAAAGGATGTGCAGTGTTTTTGTGTGTTGCGCATGAGTGGCGTCTCGGCCGGCGCCTCGTGCGACGTATCCTATTACAAAGGACGACCCGAACGTATTACCAAAGGTCCATGCCTCGAAGCGATATCAAAGTGAGATTCGGTGATCTATGCTTCCAGAAAAAAATCAAGATGTGGGTAGATAAAACTAAGTTAAAGAATTCATGACGATAATTTATTGTTCTATCGTAATAGATATTTAAAATTATTTTATAATTTCTGATAACATCATCAGCTAGTCTGAGGCTACCTACCTACTTAGTAACCCGATGCACTACAAAAGCTTAACAGGACAATTTGTTTAGAGATGGTTTCTTATTTTCTCGAGTGCCAGGACCTCTGCCACTCCTGTATTGTTAATAGGTTGTAGGGTACCCGGGACACGGTCACTATATGAAACATTTTTCCATTTCTTTATTATTCCTTTGGTATGAAAAGTAATAAGAATAAGCAATAAAATAAAATAAAGTCATACTCCTATAATAAACATTTCAAAACACTTTTATCGATACTACAAATGCTTTCATTTTCAAAGTTTTTATGGGGCATATCGATATCGTTATAATATTTATAATGGGACCTTATTGTTCTTCACTATTGTTATAATAATAATACGAACTCGCTTCGAGTTTGAAGCGACTTTTATAAGTAAAGGACAGGGTGAGATATCGTTGCCGCCCGTTCCTTCAAAAATGGGTGTTATGTCATAATTTATGATACATTCGCATTCTGAATAAAAAAACATACACCATTAAGCGCCTAAACGGTATACCGAGGATTTAGTTACTTTCCGAAGAAGCATCGGATACCAACCTAACTTAAAAGTTGAAAAAATCATAAGCACTGCATTTTGAACTTTATATACATTAGAATACGGTAAATGAGAAATATGAACAGTGCTCTAATGTGGTTTGTCAGTATATAATTCATTAGTTTCTGTGAGGGTCGCTCTCGGTATTTTTTGAGGCACAATTTTGATTGATTGCAATAGGAAGTCAGCCGGTTCGATTCAGTTTTGAGTCAGAATAATGTTTAACATGTTTGTATTGGAAACCTCAAACAAGATGTGAATGGTGGGTGTTATATTTTTTTATTTTAAGATTTTTGTCGGGTATCAAATTGGATTACCCGACTATCCAGTAAATGTAGGAACCTTACAAGAGTGAGTGAGTGTTTAAAATTAAAATGTTATTTCAAAACATTTCCATTAGATATACTTAGGCACTTAGATATTTCCCGTTAGTGCCCATGCTATGGAAAAAGGGGTCCAGAACGTACATACCTACCTAATAGGTAGGAGTTGGAAAAGAGAGATTTTTACTCTAAGGCAAGCATTGTGTTAAAAAAAAAGGGTTAGGGTTGCACTCCGGGAGTGCCGGCAGAAGTGAAAACTTGAATATTAACGTTGTGCATTTTTGATATTTTGGAATGCGGTCTACTCTCCCTCCGTCTTACGAATTTTCGATCAGGTCACGTGTCCTGACGCGAGCTCCGTCTTACGAATTTTCGATCAGCTCACGTGTCCTGATGCGAGCTTAACATTTTTTACCCATCACAAAAAACTCTCCCTCCGTCTTACGAATTTTCGATCAGGTCACGTGTCCTGACGCAAGCTCCGTCTTACGAATTTTCGATCAGGTCACGTGTCCTGACGCGAGTTTATCATTTTATACCCATCACAAAAAAAGTGAACAAAGCCGCTACACATGCCGGTTTCCTCACAGATGTTTTCTTTTACCTTAGAGCAACGGTGGTGAAATAAATTACACAAAATTAACCCGCCTTACTGCCGGGCTTAACCCCACGATGTAAGTCGGGTCTGTTACTACTGGGCCACCAGTCCTACTCATCACCCCATAGGTCCTTCTAAATCATGAATATTCAAAATAAATCCTATACCTAAATTCTAGATGTCAAAGTTACCTATAGAAATACAAACCACTATTGATAATTAAATTAATTTATCTGTTTCAAGACTAAAGCCATTATATTTCGAGAAGACGCGTATTGGCATTAGTACAAACAGGCTCCGATTCTACTGGAAACGCTGACAATAATTTTAGAACCAGAATTACACATATATCTTGTTAGAATTGATAGGGATGCGGCTAGGAGAAACGCGACATAAATACGCGAAATTTATTCCACTCGGTATATTTATGCACGTATCTATCTAGCAGCGTTTATTTCACTGTTTGAGACAGGTATCACGTTTGTGTTTGGAATCAATCGCGGTGATACGTATTTTTGCGCACACGGGTCGATGGCATCGGTAACGTTAGAACTGAAGGCCAATTCTCGTAATTCAAAACGTTTAAAATCTAGTCGCAGTCTCATCTCAGCGACAAACAAATGTCAAAAACTTGTTAAAATGTAGGGAAATTAGAAGTATTTTTTGACAGATTGAGACTGAGATCAGACTGTGAACGGTCTTAAAATTACGAGAATTTCTCCTCTGATATGTCTGGAAAGTTTCTGCAAAATCTAATAAGAAAATTTGTTTACGAGAAATAGAACTTACAGAAGTGATTTTTGTCTGATGGATGATCTTTGATAGAAAATAAATCTTAATTATGTTTGTTAGAGTTTTAATTGCACTTAAGGTTGTTTGAATCAATTTGCAATAGTAACTATCCCTGCGACTTCACACAATGTTGTAATTTGTGGAGCATTTATTACCAAGTAAATGATAACGAGGATTTTGAAAAATCAAAATTTTGAAATCAAAGTTAGGTATGATTTCAAAATTTTGATTTTTCAAAATCCTCGTTATCATTTACTTGGTAATAAATGCTCCACAAATTACAACATTAACATCAAATCTATCTACAATTATTTATATCTCTGCTTATTCCATTGGTGATTAAAAACTTAATGTTCTAACTGACGTCGATTCTCTTCTAACAATACAAATAACGGTACTAGGAGGGCATAAACTAGTATTGATCATAACTCACGAGGCCTGAAGGTTGAAGTCACCTCAAGGCAGAAAGTCATATGTGGGATATATTACCTGTCATTCATTGTTATATCAATATACGTACGTTCAGGACAACGGAACGATTTGTATTGTGTATTTAAGCTTATATTTGTATACTAAACTTCGTAGCTAAACTTTAATAATCAAAATAGAAGCTGGTTAAGTATTTGAGTTCCATAACAATGGTTAATTTATAGCTTATTACGTAGAATTCGATAAATTATAATACCTTAGTATTAGTACTGTAGCTTTATAGATAATTATTTGTATTACAAATAATAATCTCTGTATCATTAATCTGTTCTAATCAACCAATTAACAATCAGAATATACTTGAGCGCCTTATTACCCTAACTAGGTAGAGACCTAGTTAGGGTAACGAATATAGCTCAATAGGATAGCTAGAGTAGCTATCCTATTGAGCTATATTCGTCTTAATACAGTATCAAATCGATTATTATATTATTATCATCATCGCATTAGCTGGCCACTGCTGGACATAGCCCTCTCCAATCCCAAACCATTTTATTCAATTTCGTCCAACAACACCAGACAATATGCAACTTCTAACAGACTGCTGATCGAATAAACGTAGGGCTGATTTTTGCAACGCCAGATAATTTTATCCGAGGATTAATTTTGAATTTTTGACAGTTCTTCCAAAAAAAATCTGTCACACGTCAATTTTATTCCACGAATAAAAAATATCTGTCGACAGAAAAATCAGCCATTGGTTGAACAACTTCTAATGTATCAACTAACTGTCAACTAGATTTCCACGAGGTTATTGAAGTTCATGCAACACAATTAGGTGGCTACTTATGTGATTAGGAAATGCCAAACTTTTCCACTGTCAATTTAGGCTATTTCTAAATTTTCAGCTAACCACTGAAAGACATAATATGCCAGTTTTCATTACCACTAAGCGACACCTAAACGCCTAAATGCCTAAATACATAGGTATGTTTGTACTATTGCGCAGTGTAACAATATTTAGGTACAACTGTGTTCTTTTATTTCTGCATTACATTCAGGTGTATCCTAGTGTTATTGTTCCTCTCAGCATATCGATGGCTAATAAGTTTGTTGCGAAAATTGTTTTTTATTTTTATTTTGGCATCAAACAGTCATATACAAACACTATAATTCTTAAGACAATTGGTTTCTTACAATAGACCTATAGTACCGACAATGTGATATAATGGTAAAAATATGTACAATAAAGTCCTTATAAGGAAAGACGCGTTAGATATATGTACATACATAGCATTTTTGCATCAGAACATGAATTCACTGAAACACATGTCATTATCAGTTTTAAAGTCCGAATAGCGATAAAAAAGTTAAGTTTTAATTGTTTTGTTTTGTAATCAGGTGATTTAAACTGGTTTTGTACGTCAAATATTAAACATCATATTTGACGTACAAAACCAGTTTTTATTTCTCCTCGACTAAATAAAACATTCACTCGTAACTCATTTTTATACCGTTCCACTAACAATTGTAATAGAGAATTTACAGACATAGACCTTTTTAACATTACCCTAAAACTAAAGCTAAAAAGTAAATAAATCACCTGATTACAAAACAAAACAATTAAAACTTAACTTTTTTATCGCTATTCGGACTTTAAAACTGATAATGACATGTGTTTCAGTGAATTCATGTTCTGACCAAAATTCAGCTACGCGAACTCCATTCACTGCGTCATAAAATCCACAAGTGGAAGGTGGGTCATTGTCTGCAAAGAGACGCCGCATATAGCTACGTTTAGGTCTACACACAATCAGCATATATATAACGTTCCCACTGCTGGGATACAGCCGATTCCTCTCTGTGAGAAGGAGTGGGTCGTAATCCACTACGCGGGCCCTACGGATTAGTGGATGTCACGTCATATCTTCGATTTTTTTTTGTTTACTCACGATATTTGCCTTCACCTTTTTGACAGCAGCAGTGTTGAAATAAATTATACAGAGTAAAGACTTGAAGTACGGGTTGTCCATAAACTAGTGTTATTGAAAACGAGAAGTATTTCCTCTAAATAAAATCGAACATTACTCGGATCTTGCCTCAAAACTCGTTTAAAAATCATTTGTTTTTCACGCCGAAATCGATACGGGCACAAGATGCGGTTTTTAATTACACCACAGATAATAAAATGCCATTATTTATAAATGGTAATTTTTTTCGGCGCCTGCTATTGCGTCAAACATTCTCTTTCATCCAATCTTGACGTCTGGTAGTTAAATTTTAACAGTTAATTATTATAGATTAAAACTCAGATTAACAGGTACACTCAGCGCTATAAACTCTAGATCGTTTACTGTGGTTTTTTGGTTTAGTAATAATTATAATTATGATTTTTGAATGCGCTTCTTGAGCGTCGGGTCTCAGTGGTCGGTTTTTGAATTGCACTTTTGAGTTGTTAATGTTTTGAATACAAAATTAAGTAATTGTTACAATTTACAAAATCATTAATGAGAATAGCTTCCTTTTAGGTAACTGGTAAGTAGTATCTTGGATATCATTATCCAAAGCTTTTTCAGCTCATATTTTAATATGAATTAGATCATTCTAATTCATATTAAAATATGAGCTGAAAAAAGCTTTGGTTCCTACTTTTCTAATAATTGTCCAAGATAATAAGTTAGTTCTTCAGTTTGATATTGATATTTTTCACGATCGTTTTTCGAATGACCATAGAAGAAGAGAATCACAATTTACATACATAAAACATACATAACCTCACGACTTCTTCCCATGGGGGTACGCAGAAACTACAGAACGTCACCTGCAACGATCATTACATACTCCTTTCGCTTTGTTTATTTTAATACATACACGCTAGTTACGAATACTACACACCTGACCTTTCTGAAGAACATCACCAATAAAACAAAGAAAAACACAACTCACACAATTTCTCCATCTTTAAATCCTTTCCATCTCCAGAAATTCACCTGTGTGAACACTAAAGGCAATAAAACGTTTTCTCATAATCCTAAGCGAATATTTCCTTATTTGCATTTCGAAATGGAATCGACCCACAGTTTATTTAGCGGCCGATATAATTAAACAATCAACGTTTAACACTGCTGTTGTCTCGTAAATCATAAATTATTTCTCCGGTTAATATAAAAGTCGGTTAGGCTTACACCGTAGCGAATAAGGACGGCGAGCAAAACGAATGCTCGGTCGTGTTGCAGTCAATCATTATTCAGTCTTGAATAAGGCGAAGTCATACTCATCAACCAAACTATTTATTGCCATTATCACGGTGAGATTTTTGCAGAATATTACTACAGCAGTGCTTTTCTGTAAAAATCTCACCATGAAAAGTTAGGTGAAGTGAGCTGTCAATAGTGTCAACCTCTAGATCACGAGGAATGACAGCTCACTCCAATCAAGCTCACTTCACCTTAGTTTTCACGGTGATATTTTAACAGAATAGATCGGCAGGTGAAATGTCAGCTCACTTCACCTAAGTTATCACGGTAAGATTTTTTAATAAGTTTAAAAGATCTGAGAGAGAGAGGCCAATAAACCAAATACAAAAGATTCTCAATAAGTCACTTTAATACTCAAATTTTAAATAAATTACATAAATCAAATTCCAAGAATACTGTATTCTTGGAATATTGTATTCTTGGAATTTGAACGTAAACGTAAAATTTTGTACGGTGTTTGTACTCTCGGAATTCATTAAATCAGCTATGAAAATATGTAAATGGAGCTTTTAATTATTTTAAGCATTTTTTTTATTGTTTCTTTGAAGCGTTCATCACACCAGTAAGGTTTTCAGGATAATTGCTTCTCATTGCACGAATTATATTTTGTTTTAATAAACTGGATACCAAAATAGGACAAATTAAACAGATACAGATAGGCAACACAAGAAGACAGATAGATAAGGTACTTACCATTTTTTTTAAAATTTTTGTTTCTCATACCAACGTGTTTTTTTGTGCTTTCATATTATTGTAGGTAGGTATAAGTCATAATAGGCCTATAATGTTCCCACTGCTGGGACACAGACCTCCGCTTTGTGAGAGGGTGTGCGCCGTAATCTACCACGCGGGCCCAGTGCGGGTTGGTAGACGTCACATGTATTCGAATTTTTGGTTCTAGGACATGCCGGTTTCGTCACGATGTTTTCCTTCACCATTTTGAGAGCAGTGGTGATGAAATTATTTACACAAAGTAAAGCGCCTGCCTGGGTTCAAACCCACGACTTACAACTCCTAAGTCGGGCCTGTTATCACTGGGCCGCCACTGGTCTCCGTTACCACTGGGCCACCACAGCTTTGGTAGGTAAATATGCACTTCTAAATAATGTAGTTAGATTTTAAACATATATTACGCACTACGGTGTAACAGACAGCCAGCAAAAGTTAATAAGATGTTTCAAACGAGAATTTCTAATTTTCGTTGCGCCTGTGTTGGGCTGTAAACCGGCGCATCGCACTATTGCAGGCAATTGTCTAATTACGATGGAGGCAACAGTTAGCATATAGCTATAGTCGGGAGCCAGGAGCCTTGAGAATAATAATATGAGAAAACAGGAATAAGCTAAGCGATGTCTTCATTAAGAGATTTTATCACCCCTAGCTCACTCTCTTAGTTTCATAAGGTCGAAGGAATAATGAAACCGCCCACAATCTACCATTTGTTCTGTAATTTTTTTTTACTAAATTAACGTTACTCAAGTAATTTAAGACACCGCTAAAATACAGAATAGTAACACATCTTGAAGATTTCCACATTTCACCCGTCTGCCTTCGAATCAAGAGTGAACAGGAGGCATCTTCTGGGAATGCTCATTCCATCATAGACCTCATCCATCGCTTTCCATCAGGCGTATTCGATGTCAAAAGCAGGCCCATTCATAAAACCACGTAGAGGTAGGTGTTAAGTAATTCTGGTGGTTGTGAGGATCAGAAGAGTTATCTATTTGCTCTGTGGGGAAACAGGTAGGCACGATCTGTCGTTATCAAACCGTAGCATTAGCAGCAGTCGACACTACAGCTGCTAGTAAAAATAAGAACAGCCGATCTATTCTGTTAAAACCTCACCGTGAAAACTTAGGTGAAGTCAGCTTGAAATGAGCTGTCATTCCAGCTGATTCTAGGGACTGACACTGCTGACAGCTCACTTCACCTAAGTTATTAAATCATGGTGAGATGTTTACAGAGTATTAGTAGGTAGAAGTATTCTGCCTGTGATACAGGTTTATCCTAGTACAGGCATCTACATTATTATACCTTTATAAGTTATTTCTAAGACTGTATGTACCTACATATTTTACCAATTAAATACTGAAACTTTATTTCAAGTAAGTACATATAAATTACATGTTTAAATATTTTTATAAACAAAAAGATAAAAAAAAACATTTAAACATTTAAAAAATAGTAGCACACCGGTATCGGGAACAGGGTCCAAGCTACCGGTGGTCAGGGCTCTAGAGAGAGCAACCTCCTGACAATGCGAGCCGTGTCCAGAAGTACCGCTTTCTGAATCAAGCCCTTGATCCAGCTGCCCAACGAGATCCTCCTCAGGTGTTGGTCGAGGCTCTTGGCTATTCAGCTATTGGCTATTATTATTCATTCATTTATTATTATTATTATTCAACACTAAAACACTACACCCCACAACGTACTTCATGCCTTCAACCAACTTAACATCGCGTGACAGCACAACGTCAACATACACTCCTAAACAATTACGTCACGACCACAGACTATGTACACTACTTACAAAATAAAAAAATAAATCAAAATCAAATAAAAACGGCCGGCATAGCAGTAAAGCAATTAAAAAGCAAACAATCAGAGTTTACAACGGACTCGGGTCGTCCCGTTCCTAACCGATCATAAAACGGGGTAGTCGACGAAAAAAAGAGAACCTATAATTGTTCAGTCGTAAAAACTCGGGAACTGGTGATGGTAAAACTCCATGGCGAATGGATGGTGAAGCAACTGATTTTTTCTATAAAAAACATTCAAGTAGCACGGGGCTGCTGATTTTGAAGGTTAAAAATTCAATCAGGATGAAATATATTTGAACAATATTTTTTTGGCATCACTGCAAGGCAGTCTGTATAACTGGCTCACCTTTGATGATTATGATAAATCTAAGGCTGTGACTAATAAACACCTTTCTAGGGTAGGTACTATTATTTGTTTCCATTCACCTGTACTTATGTATGCTAAGATATTATTTTTCCTTTTTTTACTCCTGCCAAGTGTTCTACCGCTAAGTATAAGCAAAAGGGGCGCAACTTAGTAAAAGAAACAAAGAAAAATAAGCCTTAATAGACAAAAAGATATATACTTGCGTCGTTTTTGTCTAGAAAGGCATAATGCAGATGTTATGGTATGTCTTTCTATACGTGTTTGCCTTCCTAATAACAAAAAAAACAAATGAATTATAGCGAAAATAATGCACCAAACAAATCAGCCTACCGCAGTTCTCTACTAACATGTCTCCTTCGAAGCAGCGACAGCAAACAAATCGGTCCAATCAGAAAGACAACCGAAAAATCGAAGGCCGTCAACAACTCATATATTTGTCATCCGTACCAAAACCCATTTGTGCATTGTTAACATGCATACATATAATTTATCGCCCGATGTCCAACTCTCCAGGCATAAATACTAAAAACAAAACAGTACCGACATCGAAAAAAATGATTAACATTGAAAATGAAGTGTTAATTGTGTAGAAACATTGAAAAATGATCAACATATGTTATATAAATAACAATAAATAAAGTTTCGAAATACAGTTTAAATAATAATAAGTGCAAGAGTGAGGTTCGAATAAAAAAACAACGTGTTATTAATTTCGTGGTTGTAGAGGTGTGAGCTTGTGGCACGGAGGCGTCTGTGGAGCCGCTCGACATGTATTATTAATTTGCAATCATTTTTCGGAGAATTATTCTTTTAAAAATCTTCTAAAGTTAGTTTTACAGCCTCTGGTGATAATAGTTTTTAGGAAGTGAAAAGTTGTTATTATATGGGTCATGAACTATGAAACATAAAACATTTGTCTTAGGTATTATTTTATTCATATTTTAGCTGCAAACCAAATACGAAATTATTTACAAAACCGCCAGTCGCACGCAAAATTGGTTGAATTCCATGACCTGATAAACAAAATATGAGCTAAATTAAAATAACCACAACGTGCAAAATTGTTTTCATACTTTCATCCAAGTATGCAGTAATTTTATCTGCGGTCCTATTTAAAAGAAAAGAATGAACATTTCACACAAAAGTATTATGCCACGAATTAAAAGCTCTTTCAGCTCCGAATACGCTAATTCACTATGAAACGTGGATATTTTGTTTCGGTTGCGTCAAAAAAGTATTATAATATGCAGGGTTAATTTTTCCAACGCTAGATTTTATTTTATCTGAGGAATAATTTTGAAATGTGTCCATACAAAAACTGTCAGACGTCAGATTTATTTCACGAATAAATATTTTCTGTCGGTTGAAAAATCAGCCCTTAGAGCATAATGTAAGTAGTTCGGTGTAATAATATAGTTTATTACTGTTTATGGAGATATAGGTACTCACCAATTTTTCTGCACAATTTAGATTCTTCAGTATTAACATAGTTAACGTAATGTGTCATTACATTACAGTGTTACAATAAACAATAAATTATTAACTAAATGAAATGTTCAAAAGCTGATATAGATAGCAGATAAGTAGTCGATAGCCGTGTCAGTGCCTGGAGATTTTGTGATATTATTGATTGTCAATAAGTACTGCGAAGTCTTCGGTTACATTAATCTTATCATATATCATTAATTTAATAAAAATAAAAATCTAGAAGCCCGTGTACAATCAATTCCTGGTATGTTTCTTTAGATTCCAATCAGACAAAAGTAAGAGGAGTCTTCAACAACTGGTCCACCGCATTGATTCACAGATTTAAATTAATAGAGGAAAGCAGATAGCAGAGAAAGCAACAGTACCTATTTGATAAGGATATAGATGGAATTCATTGTGACTACAATAACTATACCTACTATAATTTAGTTTGTAGATTGTAGTAAATCCCTTTGTGAAGGAGATTGTTCGAGGAACTATCAAGTATAACCTATTTTTGCTGTTATGGTTTATTTTATCATTTATATTAGAACACGCTAACTATATCTCTCTATCTATTGTCCTATCGCAGGTATGCTGGAAGAGATTTCTTATGAAATAAGCATCACCTCTGTACCTATTTTTCTCTTCTGTTTTTTCTCGTCTGTTTATGTATGTGTGAACAGAAATGGTAAAATAAATAAATAAACATTTATAGTTGTTAGTTTGTATTAAAATAAGCACCTAAAACGGTATTATTAATGTTAAACTAATTTGCATGCCCTAAACAGACAAAATATGGACTCACTGTACATAAAACCCCCAATGTTTAGGTACATCTGGTGAAACCTGTATTTTCAGCATATAAATGATTTTTATTCCTATTGTGTCCTGGGTTGAAGGGATGGAAACGAATCTGTGGTATCTCTGGTATAGCATATTCCCTTAAGCCACCGACCACTTACCATTCGGTGCATGTAAGCCATTTAAAAAGAAAAAATAAGCTTTCTTTGAACGCCACACTAGAAATATTTGTACCCTCATATTATGAGAAATCATGAAGGAATTTTTGCGTTCTAAAAGCGGTCAAACTAGATAAATTAATGATAATTGTACCGTAAAGTAATAAAATAAACCTACATCCATATAATTGATGCAGCACTTCTGTATTAAAATCATCGACAGCTTTATGGCGTAGGTACATTAATTATGGTTTTGCATCATCATTAAAATATTTGTTTGAAATTTGGAGTACGCTTTCAATGAGAATGGTGGTTTAATTTTCCTATGTAAATAATTAATTTTCACGCTATTCAAGTTTGGTGTGTCATCCAACGTAGCCTTTATTACAAAACAAGATTTATCTTTAAGCCCTCGGGCCATTAAATTTCAAACCGACAAAGTTATAATTCTTATTACAAAAATTGACATTAAACCTGGGACAAAGTGGTCAATTATGCATGAATAACTTAACGTTCGTTGGAATAAAGTATAAAATACAGTAACTGGCTCGCAGATTTAGGCTAGGCCTAAAGTTCAAACTCATTTTGTAATAAGACGGATAGAGTTTATCCTTTAAAAAAATATTTTATGCGCGACTTGATGATCACCGAGATCATTGTGGGTCGGAGTGGCGACTACATGGACTGTGACTTTGTGAAAGCCGAAGGAATTCGCTGGGTGCATGTAGCACCGGACCGGTCGATGTGGCGTCGCTTGGGGGAGGCCTATTCCCAGCTATGGACGTCTTTCAGCCTTAAAGATGACTCGAAGATTTAAGATCATAATATGGTATTGGATAGAATATGTTGTTTTAAAAAAAACATACGTAAACTGCGTTTGCTATTAAGTTTCCAAAAATGTAAACTCTCTCACTCTTTCTTCACAATAAAGTTCAGTTTACGCTACAACTTCAAACATTTTTATAACTTTTTCAATAGTGGTGTGCTATTCACTCTGAAATCAACTTAATAACCTCTAAAATAAAGTTGATATTTGTTTAACTTGAAATAAATTCAATTGGAAACATACATTTGAATAGACTTTTAGTCATTTATGTTTTCACAATCTTCATGGAATAGATGCTATATTATGCTATATTACGAGAACGACAATATGCTTATAATAAAATTACAGATATCATTTGATGATTTTTTTTATTGCAGAACAGTTTGTTTTGCAACAATGTTGTATCAATACTTATTATGGAATATGAATTGTTGCACACATAAAGAGAAATACTTTGGTCCGTAGACTGCACGAATAGAGTAGGTTCCTCTCTCTAGAAACGTGATCCTACCGGCAGATCGCTGACAGCTTGGACCCTATTCCTGATGGCGATGGGTCACTATTTTTTATATCGTTTAAATATTTTTTAATAAAAATATTTATAAATGTAATTAATATGTCTGTACTTAAATCTAATAAAGAAAATAAAATAGAAACACACAGAAAAGAAAATCACGTCATAAAGTATTTTTTAAATTAAAATTCAGCTCTAAAGATTTCTCAGTCCGGGCTTCAATTCCGAACCAGAGTTTGACTTACGACGCAGGTCTAAATAACTGCCGGCCACTCATTACATTCCAAGTCGCTATTTGCATAACTATTGGAATCGAACCTGGGACCCGACGGTGTGTGTTTAGCCTGATGAACGACTTGTGGACGTTAAACGCGTTCGCTGTTTCAATGCAATCTTTTTTTTTGCAAAGTTTATGATCGTAACGATAATTGTTATTTTTTTAACAATATTGATTGGTTAAATATCGTCAAAAAGCATCACTGCGTTTATATTGTTACATGGTATATTTTCTTATTCATAACCTAACAAAATTGAAAGGACATCATTCAAGTGTCGAACATTTTATACCCAAAAAATTTAAAATGCCAATATACATATTTTTATAACAAGTGTTTAATGTATATAACATTAAAAACATACCAACTTTCAATTGAATTTAACATCCTGACCCTGTTTTAACTATAAACTTGTTATTAAAATATGATGTTTGGCATTTTCAATCTCAAATAGCAACCGAGTGGCCGAGGGATCAGTGGTTCCGCTCGGCTGTAATAGTAAAAAATGCTCAAGAGGTCATTTCCAATAAGATAGCAGTAAGTACTTGTTTTTTCTGGCCGGTCACTTTAAATTTTTGGGTATGAAAAGAATTTTTGATTTTATGTACCTATTTTGTTTTCTCTTCTACTTTAAAACACGTTGTCTACATCTATTTTAATATGTATTCACCTATCGCAGGTATGCTGGAAGAGATTTCCTTAGAAATAAGCATCATTTTTGTACGTATTTTTCTGTTCCTTTCTTCTTGGCTGTGTGTATGTATCCATGTACATAAAAAGTTAAATAAAAATAACATCACGCCTGTGTCCCCGAAGCGTTAGGCAGAGGTGACTCCATAATATATCCACAGTTCACCAGTTATGTTTAAGGCCCTTGTAATAGAAGGTGAGCCAAGTGCCATTTTCCTAGCTGTCTCGGGACAAACTGTTACTAGGAGAATTTTGCATGTCGTGGTAAAAATATTTGCCAGTCAGCAAAGTAGTTGTGGGTAGACTGTTTTGTCTGTGCTTGACGTAGACAGGGTGTAAAAAGACCCACCACGACGCCGTCACATACGGATTCTGTTCGTAAAGCGTCACGTTTCCGAGATATTAACGTTCAAAGTTGATATGGATGTGACGTGATCAACTTTGAACGTTAATATCTCGGAAAAGTAACGCTTTACGGGGTTTGGTTCCAGTATGTTTTCCGTTTGCATTAATATCAGCTATCAATTTATATAAGTTACATGCGTGTCCGCCATTTTGAAAACAAAACAAAGTGGTGTACCAATTGTAATGCTGATGCTGTGAAGATCGGTGGCATACGAGACTAACGCACGGCAATTTATCTTTACAAAAATAATACATGGTTGTCAATCAAGGTCAAGTTTATGACAAACGATGAAACTACGCCATTTCTACGCTGTATAGGCTACACGCTGACGATACGGCGATGCCACCGCAACGGTACGCCAGTTATACGCTGCACAGAAAGGTTGAACGGTGACGCTACGCGTACCCTACGAGCTTGTAGCGCATTATGCTACGCGGAAGTTAAATCAAGTAAATCGCCAGCCTCATTTTCTCAATCTTCAAAATAATACTTTTGGACATTACAAAAATAGAAATTGTACTACATAGTTTTATAAGTTTTATTAAGCTTTGAATCTATCCTTGCCAACCCTAACAATGACTTGCATATCACATTTCTATCGGCATTCACCATGAGGGTAGACGACTAAAATTGAATTTTATCAAATCCTATAAAATCATAACGGAATGCACTGCATTTACGTCCTTATTTCGAGTGTTCAAGGTCCATGTTAGATAGTTTCACCAGTAAAGTTAATATTATTTTCGCAGTTTACAGTATTTTAGGGAAACTGTACTGTCATGAATTTTCTTGTTTATTTATCTTGAATAGAGCGTAGCTTTGTGAATGCATTTGTAAATTATTGCTGTCATTTGCTCTGAACGCGACCGTTTGAGGTTTGAGTCTAATTCATGTGAGAAATTTATGTTTAATAACTGTACTTATTTACAAATGGAATAAAAATTTTGTGCCTAAGTAAGAGTATCAAAAATGAAAAGGACTTTTTAGTTAGTTTAGTGGGAATGTATTGTCTTAGCAAAAGTGTGTCTCTCTGTACTTATTATTGTATAAGTACCTACGGTTAGCCAGCATAAAAACTCACACAGTTGGCCAAAAATCCTCCATTTAATCTTTTTGGTTTGTCATATTTTTGATCTTCGACGCAATGTATCGCGTTGCAAAAATCATCCTTCGTCACTATCGTATATTTTCTATGAATTAACGTAGGTACTATAAGGGCTGGCCGCACCGCACGTTTCTGTATGAAAATGCGTTGCGCTGCTTCCCGTTGCGGCTGTAATGTGCACCATGTTGGGGTCGGCTCCCATTCCAACCGGATGCAGCTACATACCAATATTTTACACGGAGCGACTGCCTATCTGACCTCCAAAATCCTATTACTGAGTAACACGATACCCCATGGAAAGACTGGTTGTTAGACTTTCGGGCTCTTGATTACCCGTAACGACTGTCAAAGATATATCAAATGACAAAACTACTTGGCTTAAAACGTATTAGGTACAAAAACTGAGTCTAACTAAAAATAACGATTTAGGTAGGTAATAGCTTCAATCCATATGCAAAGGTTCCGTAATAGACTCTAATAATACATTTAATACTTATAATTATTTATCCTCATGCTTAGTTTTTGCTAGGACGAGCAGGACTTCAAACAGTAGCAACATTGCGGCACTATTATTATACTTGATCCTAATTTCAATAAAAATAAGTTGCAGACAGTTATACAGGTGCGGGTTTTGCAAAATTTACCAAAAAACTGACGTGTCATTGTTGTGTTTAGGATTGTACGCTCGTTGTATTTTAAGTATAGTCCTAACATAACACTTTGGAACTATTATAGAAATAGGGTCCCGTATAATTTTTGAGTGATTTAATTTTGAATTGCATGTACAATAATAAAAGACAGTTATGATTCCTTGTGAATTATAAACTTAAAATACTTAACTACACAGAAATCAATTTACAGTAACAAAAATCTCCTAGTCCTTCGACTTCGATAATTATGTGCTTTTTTGTAAAAATATCTTGTGACTATTTCGTTTCGGTAATGAAACCGCCTTTTAATATTAGCTAGTTTCAACGAATTTGGTAAAACATACTTAGACGAAAACTTACCTGAGTCAACTAACAAACTGAACAGAACTGCAAGTAACAGCAAGCACAAGTTCGCCGATCACCTACAGAACCATTCTAAAGGAACAGCTTTTTCCACTCGCTACCGTAAAACTAAAACTCAAACTGTACCGCTCAAGCTCTTATAAAAAATAAACATTTATTACACACTCGAACCTCTACTATTCTGAGTAGCAGAAAAAATATAACACCCCAATAGTCCAATAAAAGTAGGATTTGGTCTTTATTTCAGATATTAATAGTCAAAGTTTCTTGGAAGGGTGGTTCTCTGTTCTCACGGAATACTGACATGTAACCGTTTGATTGAGTTAACAGTAATAAATAGTTGATTACAGGGCAGGCGCCGTCGTCGTAAACGCATATAGTGTGGTTTATTATTCACGTAAATATGTGCTTGTCATTTTTTGTTTGGACGTTTTATGAATTCGCTCATTTTGTTGTGTGACCTGCGACTTGAACGATCGGAGATTTTTATGATAATAAAATTACATTTTTTATTGGTCGATGGTATGAATACTGGAGGCATGTAGTGGATGCCTAAGGATGGCTCCGGACAGAGGTAGTATGTGTCGTGTAATGTATTGAAAATTCCTCGGGCGGATGTTACATGCCGTGCTCGCACTGGTCCATCGCTCGTCAGTTTTTGCAAGAGCACAGTGGCACTCGATGTCGCATCGAGCATTTAGTAATACACAAGAGCGTCGTTCGAACAATTCCCATTAAATTGTATGACGATACATTGCATTTTACAACCGTTCTAAAGTAGATCGACTCTGATATATAGATAGCCAATTATAGGTACAATTCACATTGAAATAAAGTATGTTTAAGATGCAATCAGAATATTGCAGGCGTATTAAATGATAGGTACCTACATGTTTCGGTTGTTTTGATGTTACCGAAGTTTTTCAGAGTCATAGATTTATAAAATAAATAAATTCATTTATTTCATTATTAAATAACACCAGATAAATACCAAATAAAAACAAATCAAATCAAATGAATTCAAATCAACTTTATGACTCCTATGGCCAATCGTAAGTCCTGGCATAATTGTAATTTCTCAATCGTTCAGGCTTAAAAGAAAAACAGCAATTATTGAGAAACTACCTGAACGCAATACTACTAATCCTAATAATATTATACGAGTAAACGTGAAAGTTTGTATGGATGGATTGATGGATGGATGGATGGATCTTTGTTACTCTTTCACGCAAAAACTACTGAACGGATTTGGATGAAATTTGGCACACATTTGGTTTATAACCAGGATTAACATATAGGATACTTTTTAACCCGACATCCCCACGGAATCGAAACTTATGCAGGTGAAACCGCGGGGCGCAGCTAGTATAATAATAAATGCGACTTCCATGATGTTTTCACAATAAACAAAAGGAAGGCTTTTAACCCGACATAGTTCACAGACAACGCGATCACAACCCTCATACACAAGGAATGAAGTTTTGTTTATCTATTGTGATAATAAAGCTGAAGAGTTTGTTTGTTTCAACCCGCTAATCTCTGGTACTACAGTTGGATTTGAAAAAATCTTTTTGCATTTGATAGCCCAATTTTTGAGAAAAGCTACAGGCAAAATAAGCTAAAATAACGCTAGGACCCTTAGGAACTAAGCAAAAACAAACAAAAAAAAAACAGAAATAATGTTAAGCGAAAATGAGGTAATAACACGGACACGGACGATGCGACGGGAAAATAGGTCGTCGACCTCAGAAATGCCTTACCACTTATAGAAATGATTCCCAGTAAATTGAAAATTAGACTGGAACTATCTGACTGACAAATAGACCTTGTCGTTGTATGACGTGCAAGCTAATATTTATCTTCTGTCCTTTTCTAAATTAAATAGAAAGAAAAAGATGCATTGAACTTAAATTTAGTTTAGTTTGTGAACAAGGGAATCGGCGCCACTACCTAATATTTAAAAAGGTATGTACAAAAATATTTCATCATCATCAACACTATCTACCTAGCATTTTCCCAACTATGTTGGGATCCGCTTCCAGTCTAACCGGATGCAGCTATTTAGATTACGACTGCCTATCTGACCTCCACAACCCAGTTACTAGGTAATACTTCACTACTTTGGTATACATAAGAAAACGTGGAAATTAGGTAAATCCTAAAAGTGTCAGCCTATTTCCCAGCACAGTTAGTTAGTCAAGAGCATTGATATAAAAGCCTCCTGAAGGATGAGATTTCATTAAAAAAATATTCTGTGATCCAGCAAGTAGTTTAACATGCAAAATTACTTCCTAAATTTAATTCAACCGACTAACGAGAATCTCGATTCAGAGAAAAGGCATTATTACTGGAGTAACTCACTACAAAATACGAGCTCTTCTAAAAATGTGCCTCCATAACAAATAATATTCCCAATCCACGGACCATCTGTGGTTGGACCGTGCCAAGCGTAGCTTAACCTGATCGATCGACCCGTGCTGCTGTTGCATCTTAGCCAAAAGCCCAAAAGGAGGCGCTAAACAATAAAATCTTAAAAAAATTCAAAAGAACTGCCTACAGTTTAACAGTTACTTACTTAACTATAGCTTCAGTTTATACTTTGTACTAAAAGCCGAACAACTTAATTAACTTAACCAAACTAAAGTTTAATATCAACTATTTCTTAGCCGATTTACACCTCTACGTGATCGCTCGTTAACCGCCTTTATTGGTGTTCGTAAAGATAATATCTAGTATACCGATATAGAAGTACCGCAAAATGTAGCTTGCGGTAGTGTTCCTTTATGCTTCATAAATTCTTTGATAGAGCATAAGTGTCAATATTGAGTTCTGATTTGCAAGATTTCTTCGTTGAATAACATTTAATATTAATGATTGTGAAAGCGAGTTAAGCCGTTGTTGGTCTCTGCTGTCATTCAGTGGATCTTTGACAGTCGTTACGGGTTGAGAAGCCCGAAAATCTGACAACCTGTTTTACCATGGGGTCCTGTCTTACCCAGCACCGCTCCGCACCGCACCGCAGCAGTCGCTCCATGTAAAATACTGGTACTCAGCAGCATCCGGTTAGACTTCGCGCGATTGAGACTCTTCTTCTCCTTCCTGATTCTCCTTTTTGCTAAAAAGCTCCTTCGTCTCTTTCGAGTGTTTTGCACCTAATTGTGAAAACCTGTTGACATTGATCGCGGAATTTAACTAATTAAATTGTATAATATTTTTTATTTAATTTAATTTATATATTTATATTTTTTTTGTAATTTTAGCTCTTCTAGTAACAATACCTATATATTTTGTTCATTTATGACTACCCAATGCTCAAGTTGAAGCTAACTAAAGGCCTTTTTATCACATATCATTGTCTAATTTAAAACACACGTCCCATAACCTTGCTTCCAAACAAATTGGCTGGACAACAATCCCGTTATTGTTCCCTAACTGACATTTTAACACCTTACAGGGGCTAGACCCCTTCGCGTGAAAAACTTAAGTAGAACCAAGTGTGAACGAATTCGTAGCACCTGTACTTTATACAAAAGATGTTATTGTTGCATTTTGTTTTATATTTGGTTAGTGTGGGGGTGCTAATGTGATGCTAATTAAGGGGCGTCGAGACTGACTCAAGCCCGTCATGAATAGTCGAGAAGTTAGCCGTTGTCGTGAGTGCCATGGTAAGACTTTGAAAGGTTTTTTGACTGTTTGAAGATGTATGTTGTGGATTCTGACAAAAGGTTTAAAACACCTGGTGGGAAAATGTTATTTTTTTTTGTGAACCGTACATGCATTTATTTCTAGATTTTCGCTGGCTTTACCAACTGTTTTAAATTAATGAAATACCTTCGATACGCCGTATTTAATAATTACGCAGAAATGTTGAATGATTTAATTTCTATAAGTAGGCTTGTAAAAACACTTTTACACGTCAATCATATTTTAAAAATTAGATGAGGATGTTAGGTAATCGTAATGAAAAAGCATTTTAATAATTTGGTTTTGTGCAATTTGTAGGTCTTTTAATTTTGATTTAGGTGCATTGCCCCAGATTTCGATTAGGTACAGTATGTGTGGCTTTAACAAAGAGTTGTATATTGTCTGGCGTACACTATTGGCAGACAGCGTACGATGTTTCGTAGTGGGCCCAATAAAGATGTAATTTTGGATCTGATAAAGCCAATATGAACCTTCCAATTTAGATGGCAGTCTAGTCTTAACCCAAGGTATTTCTCGTATTGTTTGAGTTCGAGTATTTGGTTTTCATTTATTAACATGAAGTTGAAAATATAAACATTAATATATAAAATTGAAAGCCGTTATTATAAGCCGATGTCCAGCCGATTTTATTCCGAAAATAACTTTGTTAGCTTGTATTCGAGCTGTCGGATTTTGTGTAAAAGTGTCAAATAGGGTTTAGCATTGAACTATAGTTTCACGTAAACACCTCAACTTGATTTATACATCGCGAACCCCAAATGAGTCAGGGCCTAAAATAACGCAGTATGGTCGTCGTCTGGAATCGAACCGCGCTCTTTGATCCTCCGTCCCCTTTGTAACCTTACACGAGACTGGTACCTCTCCACACCTGAAATTATTAACGGCCGATGACTGACTGGGGTTACTGAAATAACAAGAGAGCGCAGTCATCAATCATGACGTATTATGGAAGCAGGACATAAGGGAGCTTAACGTGCAATTATGATGATGGCTTTGTAACAAACGGAACTGGATAGTAGGGACCGGACCACAAATTGAACCAATTGTTAGGGGAGATAATTACTAACGTACAGAAGAGGCAAATCTCTGTAAGGCCCTTTGTACACGGCACGGTTTCATTACGATATGGCGTATAAGCTGCGCCGTAAAAAAACGGGTCTGTCATCAAGCTTCCATAGTGATCCATACAATACTGACGACCATGCCTACACACGGCTACATCTACATTTCCATTGAATCTGTAAAAAAAGAAAAACTGTGCGAAATTGGCATTATAAGCTACCAGCCGGTCGCTTGTAATGTATAGAAGATGTTACGAAATGCCTTATAGCTAGTCTACAATGGACCCTATTAAGGCATAGCAATAGGTAGGTACCTAATCAGTATGGTAGAGGAAACCATTATGACGAGAACGTCACCGTTTTTCGGTGGTGGCCCAGTGGTAACGGCCAGGTCGTACGGCGTGTGTAAATAATTTCATCACCACTGCTCTCAAAAAAACGGTGAAGAAAAACATCGTGAGGAAACCGGCATGTCCTAGAATCAAAAATTCGACTGCACTGTGCCCGCGTGGTGGGATTACGGCCCACTCCCTCTCACAGAGAGGAGGCCTGTGGCTCAGCAGTGGGAAAATTATAGGCTGATAATGCTATGCACCAGTTTTACGTTGTATGATAATTGTATTCTGGAATAATCCTAAAATGCATTAGTCCAAAGGGGTGGGCTGCGAGGAGTAGGTTCCGACTCCGATGGCAATAGCCCAGACAATCTAATTACACATGTTCGCGATTTAGTCACCTGCAAACGTTACAGGGAATTCTACCCGTCATTGTAAACAACTAGATGTTGACTCTGAAGTGCCTTGCTTGACCGACGCGGTGAACGCCTGGAAAGCGGCTTGCCCGGATACAAATCGGCCTGTAAACGCCTCTTCCCAGAGACAGTGGGATGAGCAGCTCTGCAGGTTGGTACGGAATAATCTTAGCAATACGTCCACCAATACTGCTGAGCGTGCCCGCCTGCTGGCTGTGGGTGAGTGGGAGTCGGGGCTCTGGCTTCAAGCACTCCCGTCACTCAACATAGGCACTGTGCTGGGTGACACCACCTTCCGGCTCGCTACCTCTCTGCGTTTGGGCGCTCCTTGCGGGGCTACGCATCGCTGTCAGTGCGGTGAAGCTGTCGACTGCCTCGGACACCATGGCCTATCCTGCAGTAGGAGCGCAGGCCGGCTAGCACGGCACGCCAGCATTCATGACATCATCCGTCGTACTCTCGTCACTGCCGGGGTGCCAGCGGTTTTAGAACCCAACGGCCTAGCACGCGACGATGGGAAGAGACCAGACGGAATGACCATAATGCCCTGGAAGTTAGGCAGACCTTTGGTGTGGGATGCAACATGTGTCGACATCCTTGCGCCATCTCATTTTCCTAGCACGGTGCGCTGTGCTGGAGTGGCTGCTGCTGGTGCAGAAAACCTCAAACGGCGAAAATATTCCAACCGGATTAGGAGTTATATGTTCGAGCTGTTTGGGGTTGAAACACTAGGGCCATGGGGTCCGAGTGCCCACTTGGTTTTTCGAGATATCGCCAAGCGGTTGGTCGACTCTTCACGTGACCATTTTTTCATTATTTTTTCCAACCGTTGAATTATTTTATTTACATTATATAAGCTGACATTTAAAATAATAACACATATGTACATGTGAAAAAATAAGCAAAAGAATCATAGGGCATCAAAAAATTCGTCCGCATCGTTGTCAACAGGAAAAGTGCCCTAAAGGCTGGCAGCATGGCCACGTTGTACGGCAATGCTGATTCTTTGGCTAAAAAATAGGCCAGCGCTCTGATCACGTGACGAGTCGACCAACCTTAGTCTAAAAGAGACTTCATCCTTATATTCAACGGCATCTATTTAACAGACTGTACCAATTTTCCAAGATCTGTGAATGCAATAAGCATTAGCTCAAAAAGTTAAGAACCGTCTCCTACCAACGTTTCCCTGTAGCTACAACGGTGGGGTACGTTTTTAGGTATACCAGCCCTTATTGCCACGGCTCAAAAAAATCGTTATATACACATTCACTGTTGAACACAGCCACAAAATAGTTGACTCACAAAATACTTACCTAGTACATTTTTTTTTGGATTGATTTGTGTTAAACCTATACATAAGGCAGTTTTCATATTTTTCATCATTGTGCATTCTTTTGAATTTCATAAACGGACCCAATTAACTAAGTGTCTCAATAGATTCAATATTAAATTACTTGTTAAAAGTTTTAACTGAAATAAAAGCGCTTAACAATTAAAGATCATTAACGAAACCCATCCCATATCTCATTCACTCATCAAACAGCAAACCATAAACTAATTAAAAGTTTTTTCAATAAACAACTAATTGAATTCTCAAGTTACACTCAATTCATACTCATATAAGGTAAAAACTTCATGAATACCATAATATTTATTAATACAATACGTATCGAAGTATTAATTGAACTATTTCCATAGAACGAGTTCTCTCATCTCGCCTTATACAGGCTGACTGATTTTTTTGATATCATAATATAAAACTGCTTCTATAACCTAATCATAGGTACTGAATGCTCGTAGGTGACTGAATTATAATACTAGTAGATGACTAAATTAACAGCCTGATAATAATAAATAGCACCTGCTGTATGGCTCCTTTTCAGTGTTGCTATGCTTGGTGGGGTAGTCTCCTTTGAATTTGTAACACCACTCGCAGACAAACAGATAATGAACATGGAAGGTTCTTTTTTTTTGCCAGTAAAGGTATAAAAATGTATGAAATACCTTTGTTTTATCGTGGGGAAGTCCTCATGGATACCCGTACCGATACCGTCTGGGAAGAACGGAAGGTTATGTCGGACTTCTACCGACTAAAACCCCACTGTTCCTTTTAGTACCATGAGTCGGGGGCCCGGGAGATACTTGTACATTCGCCGCACCCCCAACTGTTATCAGCCCGCCATGACTAACGGGCCCCATCACCAAGTGCGGCCGATCCCACGACCGCACGTCCTTCCATTAAGGCGTGCATACTGTGTGCCACCTCTTGAGCCTGACTGCGACGACAGGCCCTAATTTCGCCGCCCGCAAGCCCCTTCTTATGGTGGCCGGAGATCGTTAAGCGCGCTTCGACGCTCGTCTGCTCTTCTGGTGCGGGTGGAATGAGAGGTATGCTCTCTCTCCCTCTCCGCCGCCTCCTTTGAATGCATCACCTCCTCGCAAAAAGCCACAGCATTCCACGCGTCTTCGCTTCCAACCATGGACTGAACCACGGCTGGAAACGAGAGATCACCCACACCAAGTGTCGCGGCGACAGGGTAAAGCTCTGTTGGGTCCAATCTGAGCACTACTCCAGCATATGTTGCGCCCTCTCTGTCCTCTTCGCAGTCCACACAGTGATGGCAAGCGGGCGTCCGCTCCCGACCTATGCGACACAGGTATTTGCCAAAACATCCGTGTCCGGTAAGCACCTGCGCCAGCCGGAAACTGAGGGTGCCAGGCTGCCTCTCCAGCCATTCCTCCATAACAGGCCTCACCGCCACCATTGTGGCGAGCCGCCATCTGTATGAAATACCTAGAATATGTTGTAGGTAACTCTCAAACATGAACATGCAAAATTCTCAGTAATTATACAATCATTATCATTTCTTACAAGAATTAAAAAGAAGACAGATTCTGGCAAAAAACTCCTTATTGTCACACAAAATGTCTTGTTTGTGTGACAATAAGGAATTATTAAGCAAAGCATGATTTCCGTTACCGGAACTACAATAACAGTATCTACGAAAATTTAAGAAAAAACTAATCCTTATTAGAGATTGTGTATTCTCCATAAGAATCTACGTTTGCTTTTACTTCAAAACCCACTAAATGGTCTTGTCAAAAATTATTTCGTAATCCTTTAACTTTTACTGAGTTGAGCCGTTGACCGCAAAATCCACAACAGTCAGGTAAAATTTTCCACCTAGCAACACTTGACATCGAGGCTGCTCCATTCCGGTTTCATCACGACCGGTCGTTTTTGCGCTCCTATATAAGGCTCGGCCCACAATTGATATTAATTTCATGAGATGCTATTGAGGTAAAAAACCCGCCCCGTAAAGGCTGGTCGTCTTGTTTTTGCAGCACATAATGGCTCCTCGCAAAGGCGACTTCCGTGATGAAAGCGGTTGATTGGGGAGTGTCCAAAGAAGATGGGCTATTTGTACTGAGTTTTTCGTACTCCATAGCTAGGCTGTCCGTTTGTTCCTATATTTTATCGTCTGGTATTGGTTGCACTGTGTGTAGATTTTCCAATAAGGTAGCAGATTATAAGTATACCGATGCTTCCGCTGGTGTAGTTTAGATTATGTTGGCTTTCAAGGAATATGGAATATTTTTCTTCAATAGTTAGAAAATCAAGGTCTGCTTTTGCAATCAATCACTTTTGGGTGTCATCCTCCTACTGAAAAGAAGGTTAGTTTATTTAATAAACTCTGGCTTATTATGACCATCGTTGCTGATAGCTTGGTTTTCAGTCATAGTTATTTATAATGTAGGTAAGAAATAAATAATTTTCCACTAGCTTCTGCATGCCTCTACAAAACAAACAACCGTGAAAATATAACAGCAGTTGCCAGTTGTTTTGTCGCGTAAAATTAGCGACCGCAACCGGTTGCTGGCGACCATTGCAATCGCCTGTAATTGGTATCGGTACTACAAATAAGTGGCAATTATTTTAGTATATTATGTCTTAAATCTGATCGGATATACATTGTCGTTGTCGTACGTATCAAGTTACAATTATTATGTTCAGATTCTAAACTTTGATTTTGAAGTAAATTATTTGTGGTGCCGGAGAGAGACTACTACTAGAGAGTACTATAATAGCAATATATCCAGCATTTGTTCAAAGCCATAGATATTTAGGTCATCCATCCTACCATATTTAGGTACTTTCGTTGTTCCTTGGGCCCCGACAACAGGGCAATCATTTTCAAAGCGTTTCGCATTTCTACAACGACTTTCAACAGGATTTACATAAACTTTTCAGTAACTTGTATCAATCCAATGCATTTTTACTTTTACATAATTGTTATCGCTGATAAAATGTCACTTTGCTTAGGCCCTCTCGTACAGTTCGTGCATTGACTTTTCAGCAATCCCATCTGGAAAAGAAAGTAAGATTGTGAACTTATCATTTCAGCATGTATATTACTTATAGCTATATTAGTGCGGTCACTAATGAGGTCTAGACTAGAACGTTCCCATTTTTTGTAACGCTACGATTTAACTAGATACGCTGTGCACACGAAACCAGCGGTGAAAGATGGCCGAGCAGGAACAAAATTGTTCCGTCGCAACTGCGCCACTCACTGGTTTAGTGTACACAGTCCCAGGCTCAACGATAATGGTCAGAATGCGTGTAGTCATTTCAAATCATGCAAATCATCATTTGTGTTGGTCATCAAAGCCACGTTACTCAGTGGTATCTACATCGTTAGCGTATCTGGAGTTGACGGCAGTTAAGTGTCCCGTGTCCCCTCAGTGGTTGGTAGTAACAATGACGGGGAGCGTCATCCCTTCCAGATCATTCACACCTGACGACAGTGACCACTCATGCGTATTTTCTTAATTGATGTACATGGAGCGACTGTGCTGACCGACCTCAGGTGGTTGGATGGTAACACAGTCGCTTGCCTGCGTTAGCATCTATTATGCTTGCATATCTTAGAAGCCCCAGGCCGGTGAAACGTGGATTATCTTGGAAGCGTGCAACTGCAGGCTAGCTTGCGTATCCTGCGGCTGCCGGTCAGAACTAGCCATAGATGGATGTGTTACATACATATAAAACCTTATTTGACAAGCGTTGACATATTATGTCAACTTCCTTTAATGATAAATGCGCTACGATTTGCGCTGATACGCTTCGACGGGCACTGTCAGGTGTATATCGTCCTTAACACAGACACAGTGCCTTTATAACCGTGTTTGGTTTTGGTGTGGTTGAAACCACAGAAAAATCACAGACTATATGAACCGTGTTAGGATGGGACGCGACTGTAAGGACTTCTGTGCTCTAATTAATCCTTCGTCACGAATATAAGTAACATTATATCATTATGTGTCACAAATATAAAGATCTAGCATATCTGCTTACCCCGCAAGAAAACAAAGATAACGATACACAAACTTTGTACAAAATCTGTTTACAATATTACTGGGATCATATTTTAAACCTTACGCCTTTGAATTAGGGGGCAGAATTGACGGCATCCGTCAACAGAAATATAATTGTCACTGCATAATGAGATGAAAGCTATGGCGACTATTTTAGGATGAATGAGACATACGGGCAGACAATTTAGAGGGCATAATTTTAACTTTGATCTGATGATTTGATTGATGATGCAAATACAGTTTGTACGAAGGCGTTGAGTTCTGGTGGAAGCCTTGTTGTGGCCTTGTTGACACTGCGTAGTGGCCTTGTAGATCCACCCTAGACGCCGCGTAGGCGCTTCGTATACGTAGCCTAGACGTCGGTTAAGCCTCGCGTGGAGGTCGCGTAGCTTCCAACCTTGTAATACATAAATGAAGAAAGAAGAAAGGCAAGAATTTTTTTAGGTTCTGTGATATAATCTCGTAATTCCACCCACTCAAGCTTGACTTGTTGTTTTAGACTATTACCTATGTCGGAGAATGTATACGCCCTTACATGTTGATCGTTTTAATCCTTAAAAGGGGTCATTGTACTCATCATTATGAACAACTTTTACTACGGCACCAACCCTGAAAACGTGAAAAAAAAAACTGATGATTCATACATTATGTTGAGTTATGCGAACATAAATCTATGGATCAACTGATTTCTTTTCACGATTTCAGGGTTGGTCAATAACGAATTTAACGGTGTATATAAAGGTAGTTAGACTAACATATTAAAGACTCTTATGATTAGGGCATAACTTACGAGTAATACCTACATACTTAAAACCAAAGATTTTGGAATAGTTATAACTAACGCTTCTACAATAACGTCAGACTCTAAAAACCTAAAACAGCTCCTCTCAAACTTAAATCAACAGGAAAAATCAGTCTTGATCATACCTACCCGTATTGTTGCAAAACAACGAAACAATTAACATAATAATGATCACCGGGCGTGACAAGCGAGCCGTCCCCAGCACCAGTATGTATCGTTTCTAATTATTATAAATCTGTCGTCGCCAATGCGAGAGGACACTGTGTAGTCTTTTTTCACCCATCGAATAATTTCACACGGACAAGTGTTAGGGATGTTAATTAAATGCTCCGTTTTTATTATTGTGCGCGTCCGTTTTTTATTTTGTGCTTCATGCTCCGTGCAATTGTGATTAAAAAGTTCGGGAACTCCGAATCTCGTGTTGAGAGTTATTGTGTATACGTTTTTATGAATTACTTCGGGATTCTGGTGTGGATGTCGTTTTAAACGTTTCTTTGTTTGTTGAGGTTTTCAGTGGTTTTATTTGTTGGACATCTGAATTTTCTGATATAAACTATTTTTGTTCTGCACACCTTTTTATCCTTTAACATTAAATATGTAAGTTATTTAGAGTTTATCGTATTTAAGCACCCCTATGAAGACTATAAACTGAACACCTATTTACTAAGACAGAAATGAAATGAAAATTGTATTCTTGTGATGGCCCAGTGGCCTCGCATTTTGGGTACAATGTTGTTCAAATCAGTTGGGTTCAAATCAGGGCAACTAAGTTTATAAGTTTATCTTGGATATGACTGACATCGGTGAAGGAAAACATCGTGTGGAAACCTGGACTTATAGTTAATGTAAATCTGAAATCGCCAACCCTTCTTGAGCAAGCGTGGTGATTAATGTTGGTGCCTTTGCTGTATGAAGAGGCGTTTGCTCTGCAGTAGGACACTAATGGACTAGTATTATTGAGTAACATAAGTATCTATGATAATATTTATAATAATACTTGCCTGTACTATCTAATTCTTAAGGAGTAATTATATTTTCAACAGAATACACTCAACCTACATTATTTTCAAAGATTTACTAACCAGATTCATAGAAACTATGTTTATCCTAGATTTTCTAAATCTCACAATTAGATACAGTCCGTTATTTTACCTCTGACAGCAGCAACCTCACAGCAACCTTAATGAAACGGGAATAAAGGTCACAATGATTTTGACAGACTTGTCAGTGGCAGCAACCCAACAGCAACCTTATAAGAATGAGAATAAAGACCACTGTGATTTGAACAGTGATGCAAAATCAGAGGTAAAATAACTATGAACGTACTGTAGGTACATTTTCTAAAAAAAACACATGCTAAAATAAAATCCCGTGTTATCGATAAAAGCTCTACGCACGAATCATTTTGTAACACTAATGAGGTTTATATATGTGTTTAAAATTAAATTAAATGTAAAAAAACGTTAAATTCATGATAAAAACAAAACAGCACGTGTGGCTGCAGTAAAAAATAACATTTCGATAAAGGAAAGTGCTATAAATATTAATTCTAATAAGGTTCGAATATCGGGAGTGCTAAAGTAACTAATTGGTGTACAAGGCGTTATAGAATGCATGTAACTGTCAATGAGCCATGATACCGCGTTGAGGTATGCGTTTGCAATTGCTGTCTTAAAATAAACGCCATCTATTTTAACCTTGAACTTCTACCACCATTCAAGATATCTCGTTGGAAAAAGCTTTGTCTGATTATATATCTAGCGAACGTCATTAATTCATGATTAGTTTAGTTCTGCCGTTCTTTTGTAGGTACATTTTATTGGGACGGTTGGTTATCACCGTTCTTAACGTTTGCGTATAGGATACCTTGCGTAGCATAATCAGCCTATAATACTTCCAGTGCTGGGACACAGGCCTCCTCTCTGTAAGAGGGAGTGGGCTGTAATCTACCACGCGGACCCTTGATCTACTATCGGGAATTCCATTGAAAAACTATTTATTAATTTGTGAACTTAAATTGCTAATTCATCAGGCCCATGTCGGTACCATGTTTCTCCTCTGCATCTCCACATGTCTGATTGGATTACGCAGAGAAATTCTGAGCAAAACCCTCAGTATTGCCCTTGGATCTGCGATCAGGTCCAATAAGGCCACTGCTCTAAGTACAGATGACCTTTGTTTTTGACCACTTCAGAGATTACGTCACGTTACACCAAACTATTGAAGAACATTTGTTCCGCATCTTTAAAAATCGAAATGGCAGGAGTGCAATGTTAATTGGACTGGGGCGCTAGGCGGGCGACATCGGACGCCCGTCGCGCCTCGCCGCGTCGAGCCCTGGTGCAGCCCTCGGTTACGGCAAAGAGTCTGCCGTAACTACAAGTGTTACGGGTTCAGGTTTGTTGATAGCTGTGTTGTGACTCTGTGAGGACGGTGGCCAGAGTCTGGTTTTATTTTAGATTTTTTTTTTCTTTTTGTCATGGGATACTTATTGCTAGATTTTAAAACAGTGAGCTCAGACAGCAGGTGTGTGTAAATAGAGAGGTAGAGAGCTTCTATTTTTATAATCGAGTAACAACTCAGGAGAGGTTTTCAGGGAGTAGCAAGCGTTACGTGTTCCTAACCTGCGGGTACGAGTATATCAAAAACATAGAGGAAAACATTTTCGGTAATCCGACAGCAATGACTAGAATAGGTTCGGGCTAAATATCTCACTATGCAACTTTTGCAGCTTGATCTGCGTTATAAATATATTAACAGCAAAAAACTTGTCCTCCAACTGAATTCTACCTACACGCCGCATCGTAGTTTTCCTTCCCTCTATGGCTTCCCATCATTCGTCTGCAAGCGGTCATTAGGCGCGGCTAAGTGGTTGGCGCGCCACGTGTCGTGGGTACGTCACCTAACGCACGATATTTTTACCCCACGACACTGAATACAGGAAAGGTCACCAGTTCAGTTCTTTATGAACGTGAACTTTGATGGGATAGGAAATATTGTCGCTTAATTATGTCATGTTTTTAATGATGTAGAAAGGACTATTTACCTACCACTTATGTTGACTTAAAATGGATATAGTATACTGAGCTAGAAGTGTTGTTACTTGAGTTGGATAAACGAGATGATATTTAAAAAAAAAGTTTATTTAAAATAACTAGATTCTTAATTACAATCTAGCCTATAAGACTAATAAGTATCTAATTTGAATCTAACTTAAAATGTGATTTATTTATTTTATTATTTATGTACACACAGTAAAATACATAGGTATATGACCTAGTTATAATAAGAGTACTGCTTATTTCTTAAGAAATCTCTTCCAGCAGACCTGTGAAAGGAGAATCAAAAAAGAAATGTAGACAATAGTGTGTGAGTACAAGAAGAGAAAAATATGAATTTTTTAAGTCTAAAACTAAAATATTAGATATACACACATCAACACTGTCTAGGGATATTTTGGATTTACTCAAAATTTATTAAAAATAACATACAGCATGCATATATTTTTATAAGGCCCATTTATCAGACTACACTCCAGAATAAAAGAAAACTATTTTTTTTGCGTAATCAAATTTTTATGCAAATAAAGAAAAAACGTGAAATAATGGTAAAACTAACAATGAATGTGTTTCTCAAGAAAAAGTGAATAATAAGGAAAAATTAATCTGTTTTTAACAGTTATGTGAAAAATCAGTAGTCAGTAAAACACCCCATGACGTTAATAACGGTCCTGCAACGGTTTTTCATGCTTTGGATTAAGTTATCCAAGTCTTGCTGCGGTATATTGTCCCAGGTCCGGTTAAGATGCAAAAAAAGTTGCTCTTCCGTCGCAATGTTTGCAGGGAAATTCCTCAAAGCCCTTCTTTGGAGCATGTCCCACGCGTGTTCTATGGGGTTTAGGTCAGGCGATTGAGCGGGCCAGCCTAAGACCGATACGTCGTGCTCCTGCAACCAGCTCGTCACCACTCTCGCTGTGTGCGGACGGGCGTTATCGTGCATGAGCGTGAATTCTTGGCCCATTTGTAGTCGATGGGGGTAGATTATTGGTACTAGCACCTCGTTACGGTATTTTTCAGCCGTCATGGTGTTTCTGATCCAAAAGAGGTCTGTTCTTCCACCAACACGAATTCCCGCCCAAACCATAATTGTCCCACCGTGGTATGAATGGACTTCCTGAGGATGTTGCAGACGGCTCTCACGACCAGGAACTCGCCAAACACGTACTCTATGTGTATCGGGATGGAAACCGAACCGGGACTCATCGGTGAACAGCACTACAGACCACTGGTTATCTTCCCAGAGCAAATGTTCACGAGCCCACTCTAGTCGTCGTCCACGATTTCCTCGGCGTAGTGCTGTAGTACGAAGCGGTCTGCGAGCATGAAGGTTAGCTTCATGCAGCCTTCTCCTTACAGTTTGATCACTCACAAGCAACTGGTGCTCTGACTGGAGCCTCTGAACCAACTGCATGGCCGTAACATTTGGTTGTCTTCTCGCGGCAACTTGCAAAAATCGGTCTTGTCGTTGAGTGGTTATGCGCTTCCCGCCTGGGTGTCTTTCAGCCACATCATCAGTAGCACGATAACGTGACCATAACCTTAATATCACGTTTTGTCTTGTTCCAATCTCCTCAGCAATACTCCGTTGAGTAGCCCCAGCTTGGAGCATGCCTACTGCCCTTAACATTTCCTCTCTCGTTAAATGGCGCCGCTGCATGATGCACACAATAACATTAATTCGAAATTAACCGATAACTTGTTATAAAACTTAAATTTGACACAAAAAAATAGCCAAAAACTACTGTAGGTAAATGAAGCCTTCGGACTTCGCTACCATTATGCCGCGTAAATCTTTTGTTTTTAATTTATTTTTTCAAATTCATATTTAGAATCGTTCAAAAAGGTTTACAAAACAAGCTTTCTTCAAAAGAATTTAAAACTGGCCAGTATTTTTTGAGTTTAAGAACTTTATACAAAATATCCCTAGACGGTGTTGATGTGTGTACCTACACATATAATGCATTTTTTTTTACATATGTATAAAATAATATAAACATATATATATACACAGTCTGGCCATAAATACTGTTACTATTAAAAATAAGAAAGATATTACATTTGAATTTGGAATCTGTCATTTTTATACGATTGTTCATTGAGTTTTATAATTTTGACGCCAATACATTGTACAATATTTTGCGATATTAAAATGGAGTGGGGTGATAAAGAGAACCGAATCGCTGTGATTGCATTACACAAAGTTGGTATGGAGCCAAATGCAATTTTTAAAACTCTCCATACGCTTGGTATTAGTCAAATCTTTGTCTACCGGGCTATTAATAGGTACAATGAGACCTCCTCTGTTTGTGACAGAAAAAGATCTGGCCGTCCACGTAGTGTTCGTACGAAAATGGTGGTCAAAGCAGTAAGGAAAAGAATTCGAAGAAATCCTGTCCGAAAGCAAAATATTTTATCTCGGGAGATGAAGATAGCACCCAGAACCATGTCGCGTATTTTAAAAGATGACTTATGACTTGCAGCCTATAAGAGACGCACTGGTCATTTTTTAACTGATAATTTAAAAAAGAATAGGGTGGTAAAATCGAAACAACTACTGAAGAGGTACGCAAAAGGAGGTCACAGAAAAATTTTGTTTACGGATGAGAAAATCTTTACAATTGAGCAACATTTTAACAAACAAAATGACCGTATTTATGCTCAAAGCTCTAAGGAAGCTTCCCAATTAGTCGACAGAGTGCAGCGTAGGCATTATCCGACTTCAGTGATGGTTTGGTGGGGTGTTAGCTATGAAGGAGTGACTGATCCATATTTTTGTGAAAAAGGTATCAAAACATCGGCACAAGTGTATCAAGATACCATTCTTGAGAAGGTAGTTAAGCCCCTTAACAACACCATGTTCAATAACCAAGTATGGTCTTTCCAACAAGACTCGGCGCCGGGTCATAAAGCTCGGTCCACGCAGTCTTGGTTGGAAGTGAACGTTTCGGACTTCATCAGAGCTGAAGACTGGCCGTCGTCTAGTCCCGATCTTAATCCGCTGGATTATGATTTATGGTCAGTTTTAGAGAGTACGGCTTGCTCTAAACGCCATGATAATTTGGAGTCCCTAAAACAATCCATACGATTGGCAGTGAAGAATTTTCCCATGGAAAGAGTGCGTGCTTCTATTGATAACTGGCCTCAACGTTTAAAGGACTGTATTGCAGCCAATGGAGACCACTTCGAATAAGCTTTTTATATTTTAAATTGTTTTATATTTATGTATTAAACTAACACACTGTAAAAGTAATAAATATTATTTGCAATAAAAAAAAATTTTTTTTCTTCGTGACAATATTTATGGCAAGACTAGGTATATATATATATGTATATTTACAAATACTCACGGTATAGAGGAAAGGTGATGTGATCAATCTTAAGTATTTAATTTGGGTTCTATACCAATGGTCAGTTTAGGGATGCTATAAATAAATTAAAAAGAAAGGGCTTTAGTAAAGACTACACACAGAGACTATAACTGGCTAAAGCAATTATCATCAGCATCTGCCTATAACTTTTTTCCCAACTATGTTGCGGTCAACTTCCAGTCTAACCGAGTGCAGCTGAATTCCAGTATTTTACATGAAGCGACTGCCTATCTAACCTCCACAAACTCCTGGGTAATACGATAGTCCTTGGTAAGACTGGTTGTCAGACTTCTGTCGACCCTAAAGGCTAAAGGAATATGGGATCTTAGATTACAATATATCATGCATATGCACCGTAAACATTATTTCCTAGAGAAAGATCATATACCTACATAGAAGTGATGGTGGAAGTGTTAATACCTACCCCACAATGTTGTCATACGATGATAATACATAGAATGCATTTCTGAGATATGAGCCTAAAACACACTGACTCATTTTATTCTGAGAACAGAAACCTCTCTTAGTTTCGGGGAAATAAACAAAAGAATTTATAGGTACCAGCGTTTCATTCTGCGTATTATGTGACTCAAATAAGGGAAATGTCGATATGAATAGGGTTGGCACTCCACGCTAGTTGGAGCCGGTAGTCTGCGACAGTCTTACGTCCGACCCCAGTAAACAATCTATCACCAATGTTGGCATACTTACTGGAGGCTAGGACTGGGTCGGCTTTTCTATCTTCCCTAGCCTTTACCAACTACTTAATTCCTGCACTTACGCTCGTAAAGCGTTAAAATGTATGTTTACCTTGAAATATTCAAGATTCAAGATTCTTTATTTGTGGAAACATGACTATACATATTATCACAATATATTATTAGATCAGTCATGTTTGGCTATATTGGTACCTAATTAATACCAATGTTATATCTCATATCTATTGGCTTGGCCGTTAGTCGATAAAATGTTTCTTGTGCTGAAAAATATTACTGTAGCAAACTGTTTTAGAACTTTTTGGAACATATGAGTATGCAGTTTATATTTAGTTTAACGGCTTAAACTTGCTGAACAACCATTGGCGGGACGAGCTGGAGAAAACATACGACCAGTAGTATCTACACTTTAGCCCTGGATCGAAAGAGCTGAAAGACATTGCCCAGCAGCGGGACGATGCAGGCTAGCAGTAACAGTAATGATTTAACAAACCTTATTAGACTGATAACATTACAGGCTTCATTACTGTGCACACAACCGCTTCAACAAAACTGTATTTTAGTCGTGAATTGTATAGTGCCAGTAACGAATCAGCAGTCAAATCGGCTGTCACAGGCCCAAACACATGACAGATTTACCTTTACACCTATTTTTGCAGCCAACTTTTACTTGCCAACCCGTGGTAAACGTAAACGTATCCGGTAGCAGCTTTTCTCCATTTTTCCCACATTGTATACTTACGATGGTGGCTTATATGACAGTAAGGATCAAGTCTCGATCAGCACTGCGATTCTGTAACCATCTCACCGTGAAAACTTATGTGAAGTGAGCGTGGAGTGAGATGTCATTCCAACTAATGCTAGGGATTGACACTATTGACAGCTCAATCTAAGCTAACTTCACCTAACCTTTCACGGTGAGATTTTTACAGAATCGATCGGCTGTTATTGATCGAGAGTTCTGCTGAAACTTAACAAGTATCTAACAGGGTGGCAAAAAAAATATATTTCCGTTGTTTTACTGCTTGGTAACTGGAAACCACCGTAAGTTCAAGAGACAGGAAAGCCTAAGTTAATCTATAATAAATATAAGTGGCGTAGGTCATCATCTGCATAGCTTTCTCCCAACTATGTTAGGGTCGGCCTCCAGTCTACCCGGCTGCTAATACCAAGGTACCTACTTACTTATAAAGGATCTTGCATGTACAAAATCGGATGAAATTTTGCAAAAATTATGTAGTTAAAACGATTGTTATCAAAGCAGCGAAGAAGAAGAAGGAAAACAGCGTGGGGAAACCGGCATGTTCTATAACCAAACATTCGACGACATGTGACATCTACCAACTCGTACAAGCTGGCGTGGTGAATAATGGCCCAAACCCTCAAAGAGAGGAGGCCTGTGTCCCAGCAGTGGGAACATTATGGACTGATTATGCTGTTGAAATAAGTATGTTTAGACCTTTTAAGTCCGATACGACAATCGCTATAATATACTGACCTCTTACAACACATGTCGATAGACTGAGCTAATTTTAAACCATAACCGAGTGTTTAATCAATAGTTAATGCGAGCCCTAACGCTGTGTGTCGCACACAATTCTCATTAAAGTAAATACACAATAATTAATACGTTTGCCCTTCAGTAGGTGTTAAAGTTTATCGCGGTACACTTTTTTTGTGCGACTATCGACGGAAGCGAGCGATAACTTATCGTTTCTAGTGATCGCGGTGCTCTTTATGTGTTAGTTAGCTTTGAGCCGCGGCTGCGCTTAGGTTTTTAATACCAAATTCACAACTTGTATGTAGATAACCAAAGCAGCTGCTGTTGGTCGCGAAGCTACGACCATGAAGTAGGTGGTGAATAACGATTGGCGGGACGAGCTGGAGAAAACAAACGACCAGTGATCAACTTTAGCCCTGGGTCGAAAGAGTTGGAAGTCATGGGGAGAGGCCTTTGCACTGTAGATCCTACGCCGATAGGTCCCGGTACTGTAATTGCGCATGTCGCTTACATTTTGGTGGAGATGCCACCGCCGGGTAAGTCTGAAGTACACCGCTAACATGCGTGAAGCTTTGGTTTCTTAAGATAGCTGTGTATAGTCACATAATAAGGGCTGTCTAAATACAGAGCGGTTTTTGACAACTCAATGTCAAATTCTGGTAACAAATACAAATTTTCATGACGGCCGTTCTCTCTTCTTAGCGTGTCGATCGCAATCTAAATGGACTCGGCCCAGAATTCGGCTACTTGTTTGCCGCCATCACCAGCGTCCATCAGTTCCTGTAACGTGCAGCTGACAGGACACGCAGGACACGATATTAAGTGTCCCAGCACCACATTTACACTCCAAGGCGGAGTCGACTACGAATCTCCACCTCAACAGGTTTTCCTTAAAACCCTTGAAATTTGTATATAAGTATCTACGTACGTTATAGTTCAAAAGAGTCTTCAAAACGTATATTTTACATTCGTAATGTTGACAAAGCGTATATGTATAGTATGGTGTATATGTATAACTAAGTTTGCGCAACTAGTTTCGTAATGTAAATCCGGCTTTACACATAAAGTGGGATTATTTAGTAGTAATCTCACTTTCTGTGTAAAGCCGGATTTATTTAGGTAGTCCTAGATACCCACTTAATGGTTTAGGAGATCTAATACTGTTAACACACATTCTCTCATATTTTCACTCAGGTTGGTACACCTAGTATGTAGATATCGTCATCATCTGCCTAACGTTTACCCAACTATGTTGTGGTCGGCCTCCACTCTAACCGGATGCAGCTGAATACTAGTATTTTACATGGAGCGACTGCCTATCTGACCTCCGCCTCCCATTTACTGGGTAATACGATACCCCTTAGTAAGACTGGTTGTCAGACTTTCGGGCTTCTGACGACCCGTAACGACTGTCAAAGATCCACGAATGACAGCCGTGACCAACGGCTTAACGTGCTTGCCCCATCCTAGTAGGTAGATAATAATAAGAAAATGCTGTATTTACCTATAAATGTTTGTTACATTTACTTAGTTCTTTATTTTCTGTTGCTTCCTGTAATTTCTGTAGTGTATAGGTATGTCACCGTAGGATTGTGCTAACCCTTTTTTTTTTTTTTTGAGGATGGAAATAATCAAATTACCGCTCCCGCTCTGGGTGGAGCGGAAGGGAGTGTCAGACTCTTACTGACTAAAACCCACCCGTGTTCCTTTCTTAGCCCTTTATGTTCCAGGGCAGGGGTAACACTTTCGGACGATCCCGCTACCCCGGCACGCTTCGGCCCTGTCGGGCCCCGTCAATCATGCTGACATCTCTTTGAGGCCCGCGTGGAACACATACGCGCCGTCCGGCACGGGCCTGGTCCTGATCGGACGGAGAGCTACCCATTGCTCTCCGCCCGCAGGCCCGCGCCCACGGTGGCTCCGCTCGGGGCCGCGCTCCGGGAGTCGTCACGCGGCTCCCGACGCCCGGAGCGTAGTTTATAATCTATCTCGCGAGATTGTAAACTGTCGATAAATTGTGCAATGTACGATACTGCTTACAATATAACGAATTCATTTCGATAGTTTATAAACTGTCCATGACAAACAAACGGTGTTCATAATCAATGGCGTAAACAAACATTGCTAAATAAATAAACACACGAACACAGGGGTTATAGCGAAATCATTCGGGATAACATTTTTGAATGTAGGATTTAATTTCAGTCGTGACTAGATTTGACCGCGGTAAAAGCAGATCGATGCTGCGATGCGAGTTCTATTTTGGGTCATAATTATTATTTAGGTAAAATATACTAGGACCACATTTATAAGAAAGAATACTAGGACAGTGCTGAGTCGCAATGTAGCGAGTGCCTGAAAATCGGGTCGAAAAGGTAACATTGCGCTGTAATTGCGTAACACACTCATAGTGGGAATGCCTTTCATTCTGACAGTTCAACAACATTCATTGCGGTGTTTACGTTGTTGAGCCAACAAATCATATGTAATATGAAGCCATGGATTTATTTAGATCAACAGTTTCCTTCAAAATCTTTCGGAATGTGATTGATAGTGTTTGTTGGATTCCATTTGCGGCATTCATTTTCCTAGTAATTGATGCAGTACTGGCCAAAAACCTTACTTTATAAAAGAAAAAAAAACAATGCAATATTATTCATCAATTCCATGCAACAAAAATACTCTTGTCAGTTTTTTTAAGGGTATCTTTAATGTACTGGTCGGTATAAATTTTAATTATAACGTGTTGTCGTAGGTACGTAAGTACATAATAAAAACAATAGACGAGCAGTCGTAATTCATATCGGACTTACTAACGTTGCAATTTTTATTTGATCGTAAAGACCAGAAGGCTGATTATGCTATCAGCATATAAATAATGATCCCACTGCTGGGACACAGGCCTTCTGGGGAGTAGGCCGTAATCCACCACGCGGGCCCAGTGCGAGTTGTCATGTCACATATCTTCGAATTTTTGGTTTTAGGACCTGCCCGTTTTCTCACGATGTTTTCCTTCATCGTTTTGAGAACAGTGGTGATGATATTACTCGTAAGTACACAAAGTGCCTGCCTGGGGAACTCACGAACTACAACTCGTAAGTGGGAGCCGTTCCCACTGGGCCATCCCTGCTCTTATGTTATAAATATCTCGAAAATATATGGTTCGCTAATCACTTCTTAACTTTAAGCAACGTTTATGAATATAGGGGAAAATGTGTAACTTTTTTTAAAAAAAGTTTATTTATTTCAGGCGACGCAGGCCCACAGATTATCCTAAATTTACATAGTTTTAATATAAAAAAGTACTTCACTAGCTAGTTCTGGTGCAGCTCTGTGGTACTTGTCCGCGGAAGCGACGGAACACCATGTCCTGAGCCAGAAGTCTTCGCCCATGACGACGGGCAGATAACAATTCGGTACACGCACCACAAACGCCTTGAAGTTGACGTTGCGGTGCGACTCCAGTAACTGTACCCTCGGCGTGTACCTCGTCTTCTGGCGCACGTACTCCACGATTTCCTCCGCCTTAGTGGTGTAGTGTAGGCGGGAGATGTACCTACACCGGAGTGTTCGGCTTTGCGGCACGCAAGCTGACTTCGGACTCCGTAGGAGCCTTGCCACAGCGGTTCTTGTCCGTTCGCGATCGGCGCTTCCTCCTTTGCACCGTCACGAAACCCTCAGCATCAGCCCTATTCGGTGTCTCGGTGTATGTACGTCATTATACTTCAGGGTATCGGACTGTTTCTCAATAACACAGGTTTCCATAACCTAGCTAGGAGAGCAGTGCTCACCCACACGATTGTAGTTATGATACTGATTTTGAAAAACTGTATTATTAACATGTACATCCTTTGTTTAATAAATATTATTATGTTATACAATTCTGTTAGCCACGTGGAAAATGAAATGCTAAAAATACTTATTTGTACAATTAGGTACTCTATCCTTTTTCCTTTTTAACCCCCGACGCAAAAACGACGGGTTGTTATAAGTTTGACGTGACTCTCTCTCTGCGTGTGTGGGGGTGTGTGTGTGTGTGTGTATGTTTGTCTGTGGCATCGTAGCTCCCGAACGGATGAACCGTATTTATTTTGTTTTTTTTTTTTGTTTGAAAGGTGAATTTGTCGGGAGTGTTCTTAGCTAGCTATGTTTGATGAAAATCGGTCCAAGATGGCCGCCGCCACAAAATGGCGGATTACATATTTTTTCACAACTTCCTCAATATGGGTATCAAATTTTTTGATTAAATGTTGTCTCGTCAGGGGACCGCTCTAATTATTAGCCTAACGTTCTGTTAAGTTTAAAAGAGCAGCGGTCCCCCGACGGGACAACATTTAATCAAAAAATTTCAAACGTAAGTACGTTTGAAATTTTTTTTTTTTTGAAAAAAATAACCTTGAAATTATGATCCTACGTAAGTACGTAGGATCATAATTTCAAGGTTATTTTTTTCTTTTGATATGGTTTCACTTTTACACCTTTTTTGTTCTATTTGTGGCTACTTTTTCAATATTTTTTAAATCATTATTTTAGGCTTTTACATTCATACTATTTATATTATTATTTTGTGTCGTGGGTTTTTTAAATTTATAATTTAATTTTATACTAAAAGGTTCTTGTTTCCTCGCGGCTGTCCCTATTACATACGACATAATCCCTAATTAAATTAAGACCTGTCATAAATTGTTCGCTATATGAATTATGACCCGAACTCCTGTACTAGAACATGTATAAATAGGGCACCCCCTAAGGCGGGACTCAATAAAAACATGGAATAATAAATAGGGACCACGCGTATACTAATAAAATTTGTGACATTAATCAAATCAGACGAGTACTGACGTTTCTTGTGGTAATGCCGACGACACCTGCATCTAACATTTAAAAAAAATATAAACAAAGCGCTTAACGTCACATTAATTGGTCGTATCTTTTGATCGAATGCATTAGAAACTCCTGTGTGAAGCAGGCTTAGTAAAGACTTAGACACGTAATGGGCATATTATATATAAGTATACCTACCCACCTAGTTTTTGTGTATAGGTATTGTGTTACATGGAGGTAGCTGGTTTGGATTTGACGACAAGAACGTGAACATTATTTAATTTTTTGTACCAAAACATTTTTGTAGTTACTTGTCATTTTGGGGGTTAAAGACATTTTTCTAAGACGCACCAGGTAGGCTAAAACTAATACCTAAATATGTTTGTCGACAAGCCAACCAATCAATCCGAGTAAGAAGCGTAATTTCTCCAAGAAGTTGATTTCTTGATGCATATTAATTACCTCTGATTCATGAAACGTAATCTGAAAAAAATCCGTAAATCTAAAAGTTGCTCTTTGTGGAATGCCATCATTCCACAAGGACCAACTTTTAGATTTATGAACATTCAATTTTAATTTCCGTAGGTGTTAGTAAGTTGTTAAAACCATTAAATCATGCAGAATCGCAAACCATAACACGATTATCACACTATGTCGAATTTTGGACCAATCAAATCGAAATTGGATAAAATATACCCATAATGCGAATCGACTGCTGATTGAGCTACGCTCGGTTTGTTAAAACTTTATTTTATTCATTGCAATTTAATTCTAAATTGTTATTCATAACCGATTTTCTAGCTACAGTAAATAAGATAGGTATTTCAATAAATATTGAAGGAGTTTCTGAGAACAACTCTATTCTCCTCTCCGAGTGCCTCTTTAATAATTGCAATATTCTACATTTAATTGTTAAAAGCAGTTAGACTAATAGCAGACTCAAAGTAAGTAATTGCTTTCTCTCGTTGCAAAAATAATATATGAAGGCGCGTCCCTAGCGCCATCTAGTTGGATTAATTGAAGATCTTATTTTGACATTGCGTGGACGAGAGTGGCATAGCAACGGTGGTGTCACTCTAGCGGAACGTCAAGAACATCAAGCAGCCATCTGTCTCGTGCAGTTTTGGAAACGAACGATGGCGTAGACTAGACGGTCACGACGGATCCCTTACGTCCTGAAGCTTAATCTATTTTCATCCGAGTTTAATTGTGATACATTTGTAATTTAAATTAAGAGTCCTGATTGCGGCTGCTAACCGAAGACCTCTCTACTTATTTCTGGAACACCTCTCACGATTACCCACTTTAAGATGACAGATTCTGATACAGATACCCACGTGCCTATATATAATTGAACATGTAGAAAATGGTAGGTACATAGAGTAGCTTGAAATTGGTTGAAGTCTTAACATCAAGTGCAAAGATTCCATAAGATACAGCTTTAAAATATTTTGGAGCAACGCTGGAATGGTCACTAAACTTTGCCAATTATATTGACGTCCTTTGACATCTTCGAGATCTTTGACAGTCGTTACGGGTAGTCCGGAGCCCGAAAGTGTGACAGCCAGTCTTACCAAGGGGTATATGTGAGCGTAATTTTTTAGTTTTCATGTAGAATTTTATTTTGATTTTTGTTTCTACGATTTAGATGTTTAATAAATATGTAGATATAACTATAACGTTGCTGTGCCCTGACAGGGTCTACAACGACGTTATCTTAAGGTTGCTATTGTGTTGCTGCTGTCAGAGGATTTTCACAGTAGGGCTTTCTTTGACAAAAGTTTCATACAAAGCTGCGTATCTTATTGGCAAGCTGAGTGTTTCTAGCATAATATGTATGAGCTAATTAGTTGGTCGAATGGAACCTTTAACACGAACACTATTACTCGTATTATTGAAACAGGATTGCACTATTGAAATGAAAACCTCACCTTTCATTGATTCTAGGAATTTACTAAGTCAACGAAGATTTTCATGACAAAACGTCAACGTCGTTCAACGTTCTACGATATAAGTTCTGTAAGTCGTATTAAGTATCTGTAAGCCCGTTATTTAATGCAGAATGAAAGCACTTTCCTACCTTTTTTTTTTCGCGGTGGTCTGCTACTGACGTAAGCAATATTGATTAATAATTCATTTCGGCAACCCTACGGTTAGGCTTGTCCAATAACTGCCAAACAGGTGCGAACGCCCTTACGCACCCCTGTTTGCCCAAATTGTGTACGTGTCATTAAATTGCTCCGTTTTATAGATAGGTATAGCTGACTGAGGCTGTGTAAATTGGATTGCTGTAGTGTGTTGTGGTTTCAGAAGTATTTCGATACATACAAAGGTACAAGGTTGATTGACATTGCAGTTACAGGTTTTTACCAAGAAGTTTTAAGGACAGAACAAACAACAGTCGGGGGAGCGGCGAATGTGCATGTATCTTCCAGGCCTCCGACTTATGGTAGTAGAAGAAACAGTAGGGTTTTAGTCAGTAGAAGTCCGACATAATCCTCCGTTCTCCCCAGATAGAGGGTAACAAAAAAAGACAAGGTAAAAGGACAAAACAAAACCGAGAAAAATAATGCGGAAGGTTGACTCCACCATCTCATCTGAGATAATAGTTGGGAAGACAGATACAGAAAAAACCTTAAATATGTATATTTCTGGCAGTCTATTGAATCGCATGTCATAAGTAGTTATTTGCTCAAACCTATAACCTCGTGCTATCTCGACATTTAACTTCATATGATTCTATCAGTCTGCCTAGCTTTCCCAAACTAAGAATTTTGGGATCATTTACATAATCATTTTGAGAGGCGGGTCGATCGGTCAGGTTAAGCTCCGCTGGCCGCGGTTGGTCCGTGGATGGGTGATAAAATTTCTGTACATATCAAGACCCCTCCGTGTGAAAGCACCCCCGCTGTCATTCGTAGAACTTTGGTAGTCGTTACGGGAAGCCCGAAAGTCTGACAACCAAACCCCAAGTCTGAAAACAACCTTGGTAAGACACCAAGGGGAATCGTCTTTATCCAGTAACTGGGTTGTGGAGCTCAGATAGGCAGGCGCTTCGTCTAAAACATTGGTATTCAGCTGCATCCGGTGAGACTGGAAGCCGACCCCAACATTGTTGGCAAAAGGCTAGGCAGATAGATCTACGACATAATAAGCTTCATAGGTACCTACATAAGTGTAAAAAAGCACTGCAGCGTCGAGCTAAGAATAAACCGTTCCGACTTTTTGTCTCTGTGTGTCTTCCGCGCTCTCAGCTCGTATTTCTGTCTTTCATCTTTTATCTTTTTATCTGTATTTTGTAGGTCACTCCTGCTGAGTGTTCTGAATAAGGACTTGTATTCAGCAGTATCCGGTTAAACGGTTAACCGACCCCATCATAGTTGGGGAAAACCTAGGCAGATGATGCCTCTTGCTGATTTTTTATTTTACAGGTCACCTTTAGAAGCTCCGGCACCAACTTTAAGAAGAAAGTTATATCTTATAGAATAGCTGTTTTATTTCTAATGTTCTGCGGGTTTTGTTCGAGGCATTGTTTTGAAATCTGTGAAACGAGAGACTCATAATAGGTACTAATACTAACATTTGCAGAGTCGCAGACAGGGCAGCCATAACAGAAAGTGTAGAAAGTTGTTTTTTTTAATCGTTTTTCTTTGGTATAAACACTAGCTGCGCCCCGCGGTTTCACCTGCATAAGTTTCGATCCCGTGGGAATATCGGGATAAAAAGTATCCTATATGTTAATCCTAGTTATAAACCATATGTGTGCCAAAATTCATGCAAATCCGTTCAGTAAACTTTGCGTGAAAGAGTAACAAACATCCATCCATCCATATAAACTTTCACGTTTATATTATTAGTTGGATAGGATTTAAAGCATACTTAGCAAATACATATTAATAACATTGTTATCATTAGGTATCGTTTTTAATGCGATAGATTGAAGGTGGCTTTTTTCAGGTGTTTTTCAGTTAAACTCTTGAATTTGTTAACGATATTGAACCTACCTCTATACCTGTAGATATCTACAGGTATAGAGGTAGGTTCAATATCGTTATATACTCTAATCGGGTTAGAAATAGCATTCCATTAGGTATACACCTAATGGAATGCTATTTCTAACCCGATTAGAGTACATAATTAGAATAGACGAGATAGGTCGATTTGACTAAAAATATGTGGTCCTTTTATACGCACGTGACGGGATTATAATACATAGATGGATAGACCTATGTAGATATTCACTTTCATCGTCCATTTTGATCGTAAATCTTATCAAAATACCACCACCGTCTAGACATTTTGTCGTTGGTAAAACTACTAAAAGCATAGACCTATTAAAAATAAATCGAGGACCGAACTTCCGCACTCAGCAGTAGACACTCAGCATAGGCAGTTTTAGCCGTAGTACCTACACACAGTCGCCTGCGGGCCCGGTCCCGGGGCCCGACCCGAGCACGCGTCTCCCCTCATGGGCACCCACCCTTAAGCCCACAAAAAATCTCGTACATTTTTTTACCATTTTGATAAGATTAGTCAAAAATACATAGAAATAATTCCACAGTGTTTACGAGGACCGTATTTTTTATGTGTTTTTAGATAAGTAACTGGCTGTTATAAAATGCGAGTAGGAAGTGGAATGCGTGGGCTTAAAGATGGGTTACGCTTGTAGTAAATTCAAAATGGTACGCAAGGCCGTTGTCAAGGATACGTGAAGGGTCGAACCCTTTTCGCATTCAAAACTTCTAAAACGTTTGATTCGTTATGTACCTACCTACATACTTAAGTAACTGTTTCTTCTAATTAATTGGCATTTGCTCTGGGTACTTAATAAATGACAAAAGGACCAGTTTTAATCATTTTGGTAGGTAATCGTAATTCGCAACCAAGGACCAAATACTTCGTAAAAAAATTATAAAGTATCGATCACGGCTACAGAAGTACCTACCTATCTAATATCTTCTTGGCCTTTAAATTAATTATCATCAACAAGCTAATGCCACTGTGAACAAAACCTTATTTTAAACTGCTTTACTTTAAACTGGCGATATGAGGTCAGGTTTTGCCCTCTATCGGATTGAAAGGTAAATTGTAATAGCTTCCGAGTTCGGAGTCAAACTTGCAAGTTTGACTCCGAAGTCAAACTTGCAGCGGATAGAATTTGATACCAGCAGCTAAGTAGATATATGTATAGTTTCAATCTAACTGCGGTTTGAGTAGTTCTAGACTAGTTACGGACAACATTTTAATGGTGCAGCTATTTCGTTTTAAATAACGTTCTGAGCCATAGTGTTGGTATAAATTGTGATTATGAAACCAAGTTTATCAATTAAAAACCGTTACTTAAGTTTTTCTGCACCTATTAAAGAATATTATTTAAAAAAATGAAAATAAAAGTTACCCGTAACTAACGTTGAGTTTTTAACATTATTACTTAAGTAGGTACTAGGACGTCTACACCATTACAAAAATTGGCCGTACCTAATTTATATAAATTTTAATTAATATATTATTATTACACTGATCAATTGTAATAGGTCGTGTAGGTATGAAGATTGAAGGTAATTATTATTAATAATGAGTTTTTTTTTATTATTACTCATAATAATTTTTAAACCACGCATACATATCCACGCACGCATATACTAGGTACGCCGCAACGGTTCATCCACAATTTTTTTTTATTAGTTCACTCATTCGTTTATACCTGGTTGTATATGTAAAGTTTGCTAAAGTTAAATCGTTGCACTTTCATGACACAAGTCTTACATTAAGTAATTATCCAATAACAAACAAACATTTTTCCTATGAACGAGCCTAAATACCGCGTCTCAAAGGCTCCTGTTTTTTAAATACTTAATCGATCCTCCACCGCAAACCGTACTGTATTTACAGTAACTTAATGTGTAACGCTTTATTCAATAACTTACTTAATCTTTTAAGACGCAAGGAGATGCAATGTCCCGTATTCGTCAAAAAACTAAGCTCAAAATACGAAATCTAATCGTATAAGATAGGTCGCTTTCAAACTGCGGCCGGCCTACACAAAATATCGAGAAGGACTCCTGAACACTTATTGCGTCATCCCACTCACACCTACGCGATTAATTCAAAAATGAAAGAGACGCTAATACAGACGAAAAGTTTGGAATTCAAATCACATTCGAAGCGTGCGCACGTGTCATTGGTGGGTTAGTATGCAGAGGCGTGGCAACGTCGCACAGCGCCCCTCAGATGTCCGCCGCCCGACAGTCGCGCGTTACATTTACGAACAGTTGAATGCTTGCGCGTTCCTTTCGCGACGTTGCCAGTTCGCCGCGAAATAGGAGGTAAATTTGAAATTGAATTGATTTTGACGTATGATGTGGTAATGTTTGAACAAGTGGACTGTCTTACTGTTTTGAGAACTTTTATGAGATAAGGCACTGTTTAAGTTAAATGCTCACTGCCAAAAGTTTTCTCGTCTGGTACTTTGAGGTTAAGTTAAAAGTCTTTAGTTTGTTATTAATATGAAACGTAAAACTTTACTGATTTATTAAAAAAATATCACGTATTTTGGGATCAATTCCGTAATATATACGAAGGAGGATATTACAAACACAAGGAAAGAAAAATACCTATTGAGTGCTATTTTTTTGCGTCTTTGCCATTTTATTATAATAGTTCAGTTAATGTTAGAAGTGTTCACGTTATGAGCTGAAAAATAGAAGGTGAACTGTTGTACCTACAGGAGAACAACCAGCGGACACAATAACCCTCTTTAAAAAAAAAAAAAAAAACATTCGAGATTGTTATTAAAAACAATTTCTTTTTTAAATTAGGTATGCTTATGTTTATTTATAACGTAAAATAGATTTTTTTAAATATCATACTTTTTATGAGAATACGTATTTGGTTTGTTTCTGTTTTAATAGTTTTCAATTTGTTGGTCCTTAGTTCCTCACGTAACAATGGTCAGACACGTTTAAGTTTCTCCCTTCAACGAGGCGTAGGTAAGTTATGTACAGACTGAAATTCTATGAAATACTTAAGTGGGTACGCGCCGATTATCAGTTTATAGGGATATTTATTTTATCTATTATTACACTTTAACTTTAACATTTCATTACAAGTAATAAGTATGTACTTACTTACACTTTTAGAATTAAGTATTGGAGTATACTTTTAAAATAAAATATTTTTATATTTGAGCCAAAATTTTCCAGTCTCTGCTATTTAGGTAGCGTAGTCCCTAAGTTGGGCTAAGGTCAGGTACCTACTTTTCTCACAATAAAAAAAAGAAAGTTTAAATAATATTCGTTGAATGGGTTAGTTTTTCAGAATGCGAATTGCAAATGGCAAGCCTGTGAATAAAGTGTTTTTTTGTTAATTATTCTTTCTTCATTACCTATACTTAATATGATTTGTTAATTATTCTTTCTTCATTACCTATACTTAATATTATTTGTTAATTATTCTTTCTTCATTACCTATACTTAATATTATTTGTTAATTATTATTTCTTCATTACCTATACTTAATATTATTTGTTAATTATTCTTTCTTCATTACCTATACTTAATATTATTTTCGAGCAAATCTGAACCATTGCTTCCTATTTAGCTCAGAATTCTCGCAAAAAAAAATGTGCAAAATAATTTAGACAGCTTTGTTTTTTTTTCAGTTCCTATGAAAAAGGTAGTTTTATATACTTAGGGTAAATTTTCGAAATGATTTGGCCATTAACGAACAGTTTGAAAATTCATGCATTATACAGGATGAATTTTAATAATAGCAAAGTTTTTTCCTTTTCATTCTGGCTTCAACGGCCTACAACCAGTCGGGTTTGTTAGGTTAAAAACTTGAGGATAAAATAAGGGAAATACGTATGCATAAGTTGTAGCACAGTATGTTCCTAATTAGGTAGTAGGTACCTAAGTATGGGTTTTGAGTACCCCCAAATAGACACACACAAGGGGGTCTACTCAGAAGTAGTATCGGAAGAATGTTCGGCCGTTTCCTGCTACAAAGTTACTATTTGGTTCGGTCGGTTCCGATCCTACACTCCTACACTCTTTCGAATATTGACTATGGTCCCGACCCAACTGAGCCGATCGGAACTTTTTTCGCATTTTTCAATAATATTCGGTTCGGCCATGTGTCGGTCCGATCCGAACATTCGCACTTTGCACTTCGGAGTAGGCCCCCCGTTTCTGATAGAAATATATTTTTTCCATTTCTGAAGGATTATCTTCAACTAGTTTCTAATATTTCCTTGTTCTTTGTTATTCAGATTAGCAAACCCGGAACAGCTTGATGCCTGTGAATTATAATTCATAATTTAATGAGTTCTATGATCACACGAAATTTTTTATTGAATACTAAACATAAACATAACGTTACACCAGTACCCTAATTGCGTAACAGACTATGGATCTCAATCTGAATAATTTTGAAGGATATTGCTAATCCATTGCTTCTTATGTTCGAAACATTTGACAGCTCAACAACGTAAGAAACGCAATGAATTTTGTTGAACTGTCAAAATGAAAGCCATTGCTACCGATGATGTGTTACGCAATTACCCCGCAGTTTTCTCCGAAGTATTACACAGAAGTACACCTATTATAGTACACCCACATTTCGCCAGGAGCTGAGTACTACTTACTCGTATTTAATTAAGCAGACAAGTTTTATTATAAACTTGTTTACTTAATTAAATAAGTAGGTACTTGTTCCACTATTAGAACAACATACGCAGAACTGGACAATAAGTAGCTATTCCTATAAAAGACATCTAGAAATAATTTACTAATACTGGTCTTTGACATATCTCGGGATCCTGGGGCCCCGGACCTTTGACATATATCGGGACCCTGGGGCCCCGGACCTTTGACATATCTCGGTACCCTGGGGCCCCGGACCTTTGACATATCTCGGGACCCTGGGGCCCCGGACTTTTGACATATCTCGGTACCGTGGGGCCCCGGACCTTTGACATATCTCGGGACCCTGGGGCCCCGGACTTTTGACATATCTCGGGACCCTGGGGTCCCGGACCTTTGAAAGGCGTACTAGGGGCCGAAGCAAATTCGCAGAGGCTCTTTATACAATTCTAAATGATGAGGAGGCACCAACCGACGATTATCCCTGTATGCACCATGCAAGTGCACCCAAGGGCAACCCCCGGTTGGTGCTCTATTGCAGAACATGGTGGCTATTATTAGAATAACCTTATTTTCCTTCGAGTTCAGAATAAAACAAGAACTGTTCAAAACCAATAAACTTAACTTAGATATTAACAATAAAAAATAAAAGCCATATTAACAATAAAAAATAAAATATTTATTATGCGGATGAAAAGCTCAACGCCCTGAACATTCTGACATGCTTATTTTTCTATTTAGAAAATAATATTTTGTAAGTATACCCGAATCGCTTTAACGTGGCACTAGCGGTCATTGCCCTTTCCCTAATATCACTCCCTAAGAACTCAAACAATAAACTACATATAGTTATTCGTTATTCGAACATGTTAAAAATCACGATTCAGGACGTTAACGGACTGTATTTTGTTTTTTAAATAAAGATTACTAGGAAATGTAGGTGGGTCAATGACCGTTATTGCCACGTTAAAGCGATTCGGGTATAAGTACTGTTTTTCACTTTAATCAAGAAAATAATATGATATCCATGAAGAATCTTTTCCGATATCATTATTATCCTCTATTACATTTAAATACATATAAATTAAGCTTTGATAATTTTTATCTGAACTGACAAAGTCTGAGGAAACTTATGAGTACTTATTGTTAATTAAAATATCTGCAGGATAACAATATGCCCATCTTCTTTAGTGCCTGAGGCTGCGAGTCTTATCCATACGGCATGCATAGATCGGAATTCGTTCGTTACAAACTTTTGAAAGAAATGACTAATCAATTGCTTCATATGTTTAAAAAATTCGTCTGTTAAAATAAAAACATTGCAGTTGTTGGTGAGTTACACAATTATCTACCCCGCTGGTTTCATGTGACCTAGATTTCTGATCATCAGATCAGTAATGAGGCAGACCTCATTACCTCACGTCTTTTAACAACTACAATAAAATATTTTGTTTCAACATTCTTAGAGTCTAAATTGTTAACAGGAATGTTAGGCATAGTTAAAACGTAAAATATGTATGTCCTACCTAAATACCTTTTATATAGAGTGTTCATTTTCTATGGAGCCGTAAAGGATTCATTAACAATTTAAATAAGTTTTTTTTTCCTTTTCATACATCAGCCCAATGATATTCTTTCATTATATTAAAATACCTACCTACTTAAAAGAAAACTGGTTCACTGTGTGAAAACTTCAAGACAGCAAGGTTGTTCTTCCAATTTAGTTAGTTCCATTGTAATTTATTTAGTTACATGGTGCAACTCTTTCTATTTACTCCAATGCGTTAACAAACCGTCATAAAATAAATAATTCCTACCAGCCAGTATTTTAGTTAAATTTCGATTATATTCTTTAACAATAATCTGCGGCTGGGTACGTAACCGAGGGGTTCATGAACTTTAATAAACTCTTTACATTACCACAGAGTTTGGTTATTTTCAGCCAGCTGAAACTGATCTAAATGTGTGTGCTGACATTGATGAATATAGTTTTCATCCCGTATTTTTTCATATATTTTTTTGATCAACAGCACGTCAAATCACGGATTGTTAAAGTTTCATCTCTCGTTGTATCCATCACGTCCACTGCGGCCCCACACAATAGCCCCCGCTAGTCACACCTCATAGAACATCACCCTATTCGTTGACAATAGACATCATTCATCAATGGACAACCACCATCAAACATAATAGGAGCTAATTTGACGCAATGATGGGAAATATGTTACTTTAGTAGAGGGGTTGGTGAAAACATAAATAGACAACAATATTAAATAAGTAGAGATGGATAACTTACATTTTACGGTCCTGAAAATTATCTGTATTTAAAATTTTACTTTATTTTGGACCTTTGAGACGAATGAGCTTTTATTTTATTCCATTTTTTTTATAAACGCGTCAAATTTATTCTTTTTACCTCTTCATTATTATTCCTTATGTCACATGAAAATATTAAACCATTATAATTTTTGATAAAAAAAAGTGTAAGTATCCCCCACTTCTTTGATTTTGAATACCTTCGCCATATCAATATTTTGTAGATACGAGTATATTATGTATTTTATATTATAACCCACAGCAACTCTTATACGAAAATCATTTTACAAGAGAAAATATTTATGTACTTAAGAATTAAACCCAAGAATGAATTAATACTTCAGCAATATCGAGTAATTTTAATAGCAATCATTAATTGAAATAAAAAACTTATCATGTCATGCTTACCAAAATGCCAACCGAGCTTCGTACACAAGTAATATCCATTGCAACAATTACTTATAACCAACATTACGTAGCGAAAATGCACTATAAAATTACAGTAAAACGTAATTGCTTGCCAAGTGCGAGTTCGAGCCGTGTACGGATAGTCCATTTAGTATGTATGTAATATCAATGGTTCGAATGGACTGGTTCACTAAAGCTTGTCGCGTTCGCCGTCGTAATTAACCTAATGGGTCAGGTTACACGAGGACAGCTTCTCGCCAAGACTAGGCGATTATTGCAAGAAGATATAATAGTTGATTCGTGTAAACTGTACGTGCGACATCTATTAGCATGTCAAAAGGTCAGAATTGATCGGATCTTTCAAAACAGACAGTCGAAAATCTTATTTGGAGTGGTAATCACGGTTCGCGAAAATCACGTTAAACTATTGGACCTGTCTGTCATTCGTAGATCTTTGACAGTCGTTGGTAGTCAGAAGCTCAAAAGTCTGACAATCAGCCTTACCAAGGGGAATGGTGTTACCTTGTAACAAGGTTGTGGAGGTCTGATAGGCGTTCGCTCCATGTAAAAACACTGGTATTCAGCTGCATCAGGTTAGACTGGAAGTCGACCCCAAGGGAAAAGGCAAGGCAGACTAATTGAGCTCGAAAATCACCTGGCGAACTCGAACTTGAACAAAATTTGAATACGATTATAACGTGAGTCACATCGTAATCGTATTTCAGTTTTATTTCTCGCTTGTGTTAAAACACTTCAATACGGCTATAGCTGGGCGAGTCTAGTCTACTAGTTTCGCACGGACACTCTTGCTCGGCGACGTTTGAGAAACTCTCCTCGTGTAAATTCACCTTAATTGAAGGATGCAGCTAATTTTAGTGATTGCTGTTCACACACGCGGACGAACGTCGTTTTATTAAAAGGCCGAGTTAATTGTTCACACAATTGCTCACGTATGCTGAAAGGGACGCTTTTGTTTTCAATTTTTACTAATTGGGACACGTTTCAGTTGATAAAATTGTAATTTGAATTTTAACAGAACTGTTTGGTGTTTTTCTGACATTTCGTCAGTAGGATAGGTACGCCCAGTATTTTTAGGTACCTTTTGCTCTTAACATACCTAAACCTGGTTATTTACCTTCAATATCAGTATCATCTCCCTAGCTTTTTCCCAACTATGTTGGGGTCGGCTTCCAGTATAACCGGATGCAGCTGAATACCAGTATTTTACGTGGAGCGACTGCCTATGTTACCTCCACAACCCAGTTACTGGGTAAAACTCGTTGTCAGAGTTTTGGGCTTCACACTATCCGTAGTGACTGTCAAAGATCCACGAATGACAGCCGGGACCAACGGTATAACATGCTTTCCGAGGCACGGAGAGGTCTCGGTATGTAAAGATGGTCACCCATCCACAGACCAACCGCGGCAAGCGTAGCTTAACCTGATCGATCGACCGGTGCGTCTGTTATTATTTAGCCACGGGCCCTTCACCTTCAATATCAGTACTTACTTATCAATTCGATAATAGCTATTACAAAGCGCTTAATATTCCAAATCAATAGACAGCGAACCCAGAGCTGTACTGAACCGCAAAACCGGTATCAGATAAATAGACGCGTACATTTAAATAATAGACAGTAACGTTTGTTTCCGAGTAGCTAAATGAAGGATTAATCTACACCACATTATCGAGACAAATTGAATGTATTTCACGGATCAGAGTCTGGTAAATCATCTATACTAGTTTAATATCCTTGATATTGTACCTACCTAGCTATTGAGACAAATGGACATTTGTAATTCATTTCTACTTTTTCACCTACCTAAGTTCCACTATGTTCCCACTACGGGGCTGTCCCAGTAGTGCGAAGATAGATAGGTTTACTCATTGCTTGTCAGAAAGAGTAGTCCTCAGTAGCATAATACCGTAAATGCCGTAATCTGATGCCACACAATCTGTGAGGGTTGGTGGATGTCACGTGTTTTCGAACTTTTGGTTCTAGGAAATGCCTGATTACTCACAATGTTTTCCGCGTTTTAAGAGCAGTCGTAAATAATAACTCATGGGGTGATTATAATATTATACCATTACAAAAGTACTTATGTAGTTAAATGCTTTAACTTAATAAATAATATTCTTCAGCAATTGAATTCAAATTCTGCTATCAGGATGACTTTAAAAGAGAGACTTACCTATCCCGGACATTGAAATAAAAGTTCGTACAAACTTTGCTTTCTAAAAGCATGACTAACTTTAGAACGCCAGACGAGTTGGTGAAAATACATCCTGAAGAATGAACATAGTGCAAAGTTTAAAGTACTATAGGAAACCACGGAACTACAATGAAATTGAAATATAAATAAATATACTATGTGCAATAGGAGTTGCCTATATCCAGCAGTGGACTGCTATAGGCTAATGATGATCTTGATGATACTATGTTAGTGGTATGGTAAATATATGAGGCTCTAATCACACTTGGTTTGTCAATAATGACCCAACGCAGACGTGAATAACGACCCAGTTTACGAGTAATAACAAAATGTTATCTGCTTACATTACACATGTTCCTACTGCTGTATTAAAGTTGTGTAATATTGATCTTGTTCAGAGATATATATAATTAATAATATCTAATGTTTCACGTGATTAAATTCTTGTCGGATATAATTTGAATCATATATTTTTAAATAGTTGGTTAGATATAAATTTTAATATTTTATCATACTTGTCACAATTTCCCACTTCCTAAGATTCAGGGGTCGATCGTTTTAATGAGCGATCTTAAAAAAGTATGTTTATAAGTTTTTTAAAATTTATGGAAAAATAGCTTTTTCCCGGTCTTGCCTGCGCGGAAGAAAACATATCCTGTGGCACTCGGCTATAGTGTACCTACTTAGCTGTTTATCAGTGTCTTTTTATTTTTTTTATTATTGTTTCAGCACTTCCAGAGTTTACCGCTCACAAACAAACAATGTTATTTTATATTTGTAATATTAGTTTAGATATGCTTCAATCTAAATTACTCTAGCTAGACGGTTTGAGTAACCTAGTAACGGTTAAAATTCATTAGGAATCTGTCTTAGCTAAAGTAAAAAAACTAATTAAACACATATGATTTGCAAAACACAGTAATATTTTGAAGCTTTTCACTGTGTGCTCGCTAGACCAGAAATTTCCCAAATTATAATGCAGTTTAGATAAAATACATTGGTAAAAATTCTCCAGGCCACAGAAGATTTCATCCGAAGTTACACGGTTACCTTACATACTTTATATTACTTTAACTCTACTGGTACTCCAAATAAAAACCTACATATATATAATAATAAATTCTTTATTTCGGACAACGTAAGATCCACTGTGTTAGTAAATTGCTTATAATTAATGTTAGTGCCATATTATTTAATACTTGTTTATTCGAGATCGCTTCATGTGAACGACGCACAAGCGAAGGGAAAGTACTTCACTCGTTCATCACCCCCACAAAACGTCTCAGAATAGGAGAGTAGATGCTATCCGCCAGTGTACTCAGAATACTGTTTTCACTGTCCCGCATTCTGGCTATTATGGACGGGATATTTTTTTACATAATATAAACCTACATAATTAATTTATTGCTATTGCACCGTCAGTAAACCAACGTACTGTGGTTTTGACGCCGCGCCAATAATTGTAGATCAATGAAGCTTTGAGAGATAATACAATTACTGGCTGCTAACTTCCCAGGTACGTGTTTCGAGATCAAGTGCTGTAATTATAATATTACACATAAATCGTAGCTACAATGATTTTACGACACAATGTTGTGACGTATCGTGACAGAGGTAGAGTACTCGTGTGTCGCCCAGCAATTGTGGTATTATATTAATGAAATCTCTAGACGGTGTTTATATCTCAATGAATAGGGATTGTTGTTTGCTGTAACTAAATTGAAAGAGTTTTATTTGTTATCGCTTGAGATTTCTTTTAGCCTCTCTGTATTGTGTGATCGTGTGTTGTTTTGTATCGTCATTGATTTTTCGTGATGTCGAAAAATCGTCTAGTGTTTTTTGATCATAACATTTTAATTATCCTAAACAATGTTATGATCAACATGCACTTCTAGATTTTATTCAGTGTTTTGTAAAGTTAGTCTTTCAGCATTTTTATTGAGTAGGTAATAAATGTTTTTATTACTCAGTAAAAAAAAAAACGATTTCTTAATTAAAGTTTTTTCGACAAAAAGTTTAATGTTATCGCAGCAAGTCATTATGTTTTTCAGTTCGTTTATTTCATGTAGCAAACTAAATATGAAACCTACCTAAGAAAAATATTCCCAGCGAGCGTCTAGTCTGCAAATTGAATACAGGACCTCCCGAGGGATATCTTGGTAACAAATACGAGGTGTATTCGGGGAGTGCCGGGAGTGCCGCCCAAACTGAGGAGGGGCGGATTTTTCAAAACCCTTCATTCGCGCGAAAACTATTGAAGTTACCGAACGTGTTTCGCACCCTTTCGGTGAGGGTCAAACTCGGGTTTTAAAATTCATAATTAGAATTTTTTAATTCGATATTTGCTTCGTAATATTATATATACTGTGTGGAGTGTAGCAGTGTTTTTGAAAGTGATTTTTTTCCCAATCGTGACGTTTTCTGTTTCCTGTTTATTCGAGCTGTTGAATTAATTGTTGAGTACTTTGTTCATGTAGTATCTGTCAGTGTTATTGTTTACTACAGTTTGTTTATCAGTAAGTACTAGTTCGTTTGTTTGTTTCTGGTGCCGATGTTATTTACGTTACGGTGTAGTGATTCATTAAATTAATTGAAGTCGCGCTTCATCGCTCGAGGGGTGTTCTGGTTGAAGATTTTAATGCCTTTGACGGGCGTATTTTTTCTGTATCTTACAATAGATACATCATATTCCATTAGGTTTATTATAAAAACGTAAAACGGTTATTAAACTGTTTAGCGTAGGAAAATGTTGAGATTTCTGGTGCTGTCTTTGATAGATGTTCGATCATAGTCTTCTCTTAGCGAGTCGATAGCCATCTAAATGGACTCTGATTCGGCCACTTGTTTGGTACTATCACCAGCGTCCATCACTTTCTATAACGTGCAGCTGACAGGACACGCAGGGCACGATATTACGTGTCCCATCGTTTGTAGAACAGCACCACATTTACACTCTAAGGCGGAGTCGTCTATGAATCAGGTCGGAATAGGTTTAGGTCAGATAATTATTCGGTTTCTTAGAAAAATATTGGTGCTAGAACGAATAGGTACCCATTGATTGATTGGTAGGTATTGGTACCTACGCATTGATTTAAAACAGTGACATGCACCCAGTTATCATAGCCAAATGGATTTTCAAACCAAACTATGTAAAATATACCACTACCACCGATTTGAGAAACGTTAAAACAAATAAGTTATCATAGCCAAAGGGTTATACAAAAACCAACTATAAAAAATATTCTATTGCCAACGATTTAGTATCACCTCTAGGTTTTTCTCTTTGATAACGATTTCAAAAGCAGTGCGTACATAGCTGGCAGGTGTTACGCTTTTATATTCGAACAAAGCTTTATTCATTTTTAGTAAAAATTGTTATACATAATCTATTCATGTAAGTACTACCTACACCTCGTTATTTTTCAGGGAGCACATGGGCACTAGTTTTGACTGAAAATTTAATAAAAAAAGTTCATTGCTCAATATGAACCATGAATTGTAATGATACAGACAGTATCTGTAGCATTTTAGTCAAAAATGCTGTTATTTTTATATAGATATTGAACATGGATTATACCTAACATGTTGAATAGTATTTTATTTTAAATTACATTACCTACATACATCATTACATCCTAGAGATTTCGTTTCCTGAGTGTATAAGAGAGCCTGTTTTATTTAATTTAACTTTTTAACAGCCGTTATAGTATCAATATAAAATTAAAACTGTGTATAAATAAGAAATGTTAAGGAATTAACACCTGGAGCTATGCGAGCGCCTGTTAATAAAGATGGAGCAATAACTTTTTATGTTTCATTTTTTAACCACTAAGTGCCCTTTCACGCATGGTTGATTTTACGATTTCATATAGAAATATTTAGTTTGTGGGTAGACTAGTTGATGCAGGCTATTGAAATTGATGGGCCATTGTCTGTGTGGACGTCCTTCCAACCTGCGCCGCATGCCTGTCACCTGTGCACTTGATGATCTTATGACTGCGTCAGTGAGCGGAGTTCGCGCAGCTAAATTTTGGGCTGAAAATGTTTAAACTTTTGGCTATCGATACGCTAAGAAGATGATTGAAATTGATAGGTACTTCATCCATCATAATTAGAACGAACAATGCCGGGGGCGATGCGTTATCATCAACGTCAGCAAGCCTAAATAGTGAATAGATATCTATAATTATATTTACTTAATGTTATAAAATGATAAAATATTATGACTTTATAATGAGAATGACGATTAATTAATTTTTTTATTTTTCTCATGATTTTCTTCCTTACGTTATAAAAGGCTCAAAGTCTGTACTTACCGCTGAAGAACCGGTTGAAGACCAAAGAATCGATGGATGGGCTGTGTGAAAGATGATATGGCTAGAAAGGAGGTCACTACTGAGATGGCGACTAATAGAGAAGTATGGAAGAAAAAGACACTGCGCCGACCCCAAAAAAATTGGAGAATGTTGATGACGTTACAAAAGACTCCATTGACTATCCAAAAGTGTATTTTAACCAGAAAAATAACTTAAAAACAACATTCCCGAGATCCAAATATCTAAGTATTTACATAAAATAAACTCGGGGTAGTTACACCATTTATAATTACTCAAGAACGGCAGGATCGATTTTTATGATCTTTGGTTTGTCTCCACCGAATAGCAGAATTACTATTAAATTACGAAAAAAAAAGATAATTCATTTTCTTATACATTCGTTCTTATTGATTCTGAGGCGGTACGAAGTTCGCTGGGTCAGCCTGTTCATGATAAAGAAACAAAGAACTTTTAGCTGGCATTTAAGTAGATTGTACGTGGTCACGTGGTATTGTTAGTAAAAAAAAATACCGAAGGATGAAATCATTGAAGTTTTAATGAGCCCCTGGACACAATCGTTACTCTTTTCTAACGGAGTCGTTAACGATAAAAGTACCAAGTTAGATTAATTTAACGATTTCAGTTTTACCGTAACTGATTATTTTTACTGCTCCCGCCGTTTCCGGGACGAAATTATTGTCGTTTTGGAATGTAACAATATTATTTTATCGTTTGGCTATCGGTAGTGGTGCCAGTGTGTAGATAGCCTTATGTAAGATAATTTAGCTATTAAAGAGTTTCAGAATTTATTGGGAACATTTATATCCAGATACGTAGCCTATCAAGCCTTGACAATGACAACTTATCTATTGTCGTGCGACCCGCGGCGGGCAAACGTGCGTTTCCATAATAGAGACCTAATAATGTTTACTGGAGTTCCTCAAGGTATATTAATAGTGGCCTCTATACATATGATTAAAAATGAAATGAGATGAAATTTCAGATTAAATCTAACACTAAATTGTACTGAAAAAAAAAAACAGTTTAGTCCATCCTAGCCAGAAGAGTTTTGTTTGGAATATCAGTCTTTCATTTTAAATTTAAAAATATCCTACTTATAACCATCCCATCAGACGATTTAGCAACTAATTTTGAATATGTAGTTTCAAAATGAAAGGAATTGTCATTTTATGGGATGGATACCTATAGGTACAGGTTTTTCAGTACATTTCAAAACTTTGCTTGCCTATGAGATTGTTCTGACAACTTTCTCTATAAGACGGATCTGACAACTTTGCCCGTGAGACGGATCTGACAACTTTGCCCGTGAGACGGTTCTAACAAGTTTTCCCATGAGACTATTCTGACAACTTTGGCCATGGAATTGTTTTGACAACCTTGCCTATGAGGCGGTTCTGACAATTTTGTCAATGAGCAGTCTCATTGAGACTATTCTGACAACTTTGTCCATGAGATTGTTCTGACAACTTTGCTTATGAAACTGTTTTGACAACCTTGTTTATGAGGCTGTTCTGACAACTTTGTCAATGAGACTGTTCTGACAACTTTGTCCATGAGATTGTTCTGACAACTTTGTTAATGAGATTGTTTTGTAAATTTGGCTTATGAGGCTGTTCTGGCAACTTTGGCCATGAGGCTGTTCTGACAACTTTGTCCATGAGACTGTTCTGACAATTTTCTTTTTGAGACGGTTCTGACAACTTTGCCCATGAGACAGTTTTGACAACCTTGCTTATTAGGCTGTTTTGACAACTTTGCCCTTGAGAATGCTCTGACAAGTTTTGCTTTTAAGGCTGATCTGACAACTTTGCCCTTGAGTCTGTTCTGACAACATTGTCTATGAAGCTGTTCTGACAACTTTGTCCATGAGACTGTTTTGGAAATCTTATTGATGAGGCTGTTCTGACAACTTTGCCTATGAGAATGCTCTGAGAACTTTTGCTTTTGAGGCTGATCAGACAACATTGTCTATGAGACTGTTCTGACAACTTTATTTATGAGACTATTTTGACAACTTTTAGTGGCGTTTTGGCGCACATCTTTCATAGATCAGATACCTTATAATAGATTTTTTTCGCAGACTTCTTGTTATATCCGTAGTAAAAATACGAGTACCTAATATGTAAGGCTTAGTTTTATTTGCATCAATTAAGGCTGGTCGACTAACCGATAGCTAGATTTTATTGTTTAGAACAAATGTAACGGCTTGCTAATTGCATAGACTTGCTTGACTAATTGGTAGTTAGTTAGTTCAGTTTGTCGGCAGTATTTTACGAGTACCAACGTTTGATTAGAAGGCTCTAGTTTAGATTTGTGTGACACCAATACTGACTGGAATTGATAGTGTATTTGAGATTTTATTTTATGTATTTGATTACTTTTTTACATTTTACAAGAATAATCTTTTAATTTAATATTGATACCCCGAAAATATGCACATGATATAGGTAGGTACTGTAGAGATTATGACATGCATAGTTTATGACACTCAACCTTTTCTAGTAATTATAAGATAATGATATAAAATTATGATATGAACGCCAATACGAACTTAGAAAGCAGAAGAAAGAAGTAGGAGTCAGTTTAGCTGACAAGCAGATGCCATGATCTTTTTTTTATACTTGTTTTTATACGCCCCACAATAGGAATTGCTAATGTATCTTGGGTCCGTTTACAAACATTTAAACTCAAATACACAAACAGCCAGACACGGAACGCCTGTAGGCAATACTAATATTTGTTCCGTGCGGGAATCGAACCCGCGACACGCAGCGCAGCAGTCGATCGCTCAGCCACTGCGCCAAGCGTGTCGTCAAATTCATACGTATACCTACCAATTTTTTTTTTGTATTTCTGTCTTATTGATACAATAATGACGACTGTTCGGTATTTCAGCGCTACTTGTACTACTACTTACTACATTTTATTTAAACCTCGAGATTATTCTTTTTAGGGTTCCGTAGTCAACAAGGAACCCTTATAGTGTCGCCATGTTCGTATATCTGTCTGTCTGTCCGTGGCTGACCTCAGAGACTCTATGTGTTAGAAAGCTGTAATTTGGCATGTGTATACATAATATATTGATCACGCCGACCAATCGGTAGAATAAAATCTTGAAATTTCGACTAGCACGTTTTTTTGATAAAAGTCAAAATATTAATTTGGTACTTACCTATTGTAGACACCTACATAACATAATTATTATTACAATGTTTTATCTCAATACAGTCAACATGAAGTTTCACACTTTTTTCCTTAAAATATACTTGATGTTTATCACTGTAATTTGGCCTGGTAGGTACAGGCAAAAGCAACAAGCTTATTACTTTTTTATTAAGTACCTTTGTCAGTTGAATTATTTCCATGCAATTTTGATTTTACTGTACCTATTCATGAGAAGTGCCAGCGGCGTTCTGTTACATAATAACTTCAAGGATAAAAACATCAGTTGTTGTCAAGTAAAAAAACGATCCTAAAATCAAATGGCCAATGTTACCTCAATAACTTAATAATGCGTCTTAAGTTCCTAAAACCGAAAATGAAATTAATGTCGTATTACAAATCTCGTGCGTAATGCAATCGTGCATTAGTAAAGAATGTCACAAAAGTAATAAATACTCTAATGAACATGAGTTTTCCGAAAGTCTTTATACAAAACAAACTCCGGACCCTGGTTGGTCGTAGTCAGGACAAACTGCACAAATGGAGATTTACGGATGACTCCGTCCTGTAGTGTAAATGTACTGCTATTCCACAAACGATGGGACACTTAATAACAAGTCCATCGTGTCCGGTTCTCTGCAAACTCGTAGTAAATTCTGGGCTGACTCAATTTAAATTACCATCGACACACTAAAGAACGACACAAAAAGAAGAATATTCTAATGCCACGCCATCTCATTATCATGAAAAAATTATAATATATCGAAGTATTTTAATCTACCAAAATTAAATATTGCATTGTCATAGGACTTTTGGCATTGACTGTATCTGCGTGTACGTCGGTAGGCGGGGCGGAGTACGAGCTGCCGAGCATGAGCAAGCGCTTAATCGCTTTAAATATCAATCATTTTAATAAAACACCACGAAAAGAGCTCCCAAAAATGTAATATCTTTAAAATTCTGGTTGTAAAGAAGGTTTTTCTTTACAAAATCGAATATTACTGGCTAAGTTGAATACCTTGGTATTAAAAAAAAAGTATTATGTTTGAGATCAGATGAGTTTATATTTGTAAAATGCGCTCACTCTCTGAAGATCATGGTTGCATCCGATCTATTCTATAATAATCTCACCGTGATGAATTTAGGTGAAGTGAGCTGTCATTCACCAATCACCAATTTTTCCAACAATTTTATTGCTTAAATAACATTATTAAATTGTGATTGAAAAATCATCGGCGAAAATTGATGTCATAAAATTAACCTCAATTATTATTGTCAATAGAAAAACATCTTTATGGTCAGATTACTTATCTGAGCTTAAAGATTCAAATAATTAATCAAATCAAAAACTCAATTTGTAAGTGGCACTACAAATTGGCATCCCATCATCACAAGTACCTACGTTTTCTGATCCGTTTGTATACACTTTCATCAGACATTAAATAAAAGTTAAGTTATAGAGATGTGATACAAGACTAATCGGTTGATAGTAGTTAAGGTTCAATTTATACCCCTTTTTATGTAAAAGTATTATATTTGAGTGGACAAAACTATTACAGAATATACCTGTTTTTAAAATTAAATTGAATTGTAGAGCAGATTCGCCTATTTTTATTACTAATACCATCCTCACCTGGAACCCTGTTGCACCTTCTTCATTTTACTAAGTGCGGAGTGTACTTGTAAACTAGTACCGGCGGATTCTATCTGGGCAAAAATAATTTATGCTAGGTGCTGCGGACTGACAGTTTAACTATAGCAATTTGTAATAATGTGTGTTGCATTATAATGAAATCAGAGAGGCAATTCTCGTAATTTTAAGAACGTTTACAGTCTGATCTCAGTCTCAATCTGTCAAAAATACGTCTAATTTCCCTACATTTTGACAAGTTTTTGACATTTGTTTGTCGCCGAGATGAGACTGCGACTAGATTTTGAACGTTTTAAATTACGAGAATCGGCTTCTGATCATAATAATACTTTTGTATATTTATTACTTACAATACAATTAAGCGCTAATAAGCTAAGTTTTTTCACAAAACTACAGCAGGGCGCAATGCTTCCAAGTAAATAATATAAATATTCAGGGTAATATATGATATTTCTTACATTTACCCGCCACGTGTAACATCTTTCCTAAAAAAATAGTTTTTTCCCGTAGGTAATTGGTTCCGTGTATACAAAAGTTACAGAAGTACACATATAAACATTGTATACAATAACGTTAAAATGAGCCTTCCAGTAGTTTGGGACATATATGTAATATCCGTTTCCAAAACATAACTATGTCATCATCCGCCGAGCCTTTTCCCAAGTATGTAGTGGGTCGGCTTCCAGTCTAACCGGATGCAGCTGAATACCAGTATTTTACTTGGAGCGACTGCCTATCTGACCTCCACAACCCAATTATTAGGTAATACGGTACCCCTTGGTAAGGCTGGTTGTCAGACTTTCTGTCTGTCAGACTGTTAAAGATCCACGAATGACAGCCGGGGCCAACGGCTTAACGTGATTGCATGAAGGGGTGTAAAACATACATTTGTATATGTGTAAACTAGCTGACCCGGCAAACGTTGTTTTGCCATATAAATTATTTCTAGCTGCTCGGCGCTACTTCGGTCGCGAGGTGTTCTAACCCCTGCCCTACTCCTACCCTACTCCTACCCAACTTCTACCCTTCTCCTAACCTACTTCTACCCTACTCCTACCCTACTCCTAACCTAATCCTACACTACTCCTATTCTACGAGTAGGAGTAGGGTCATGTATAGTTCTATCAATCAATCAGCGTTTTACTCCCACCCTACTCCTATAAGTAAAACGCTGATTGATTGATAGAACTATACATGAATTATTATATTCGATTGCCATCTTGCGGATCTGTGGATGGAACAGAATAATATAAAAATCGCGATTTAACACGGGTTTATTGTATAAGGGTCAAAATTTGAAATTGTATGTATTTTTTAATGCTGAATCATGAAAAAATAAAAACAAAAAATTTAGTCCAAAAATTAAAAAAAATATATTTGGTGGACCACCCTTAACATTTAGGGGTAAGAAAATAGATATTAGCCGATTCTCGGACCTACTGAATATGCATATAAAATTCGGTCATAAAAATCGGTCAAGACTTTTCGGAGGAGTATGTATGGTAACTAACATTGTGACACGAGAATTTTATATAAGTACACATACTTATAAGATAATAACACAAATATTTATCATTCAGTCTTAAAGAAATTGTGAAGAAATGTTGAGTATTGAAATTTTATAATGTATACCAAACACGACAAACGTTAATAGGAGAAGAGACAATGACTAAAAGTCGTACCAAAAAGTCTCATGCATCAAGGTCAAAATATTATAGTAATTATTTTCATAATTTGTTTAATACATTACGTGTCGGGAATTTGATTTATGAACAGGGAATTTAATTTAAAGTTAAAAAGTGTTAATATTGTTTTATTCCCTTTACATGATGTTCCGTTTCAAATGATATTATTAATATAACCTTGAATTTTGATAGTGTCATGATTACGTCTTTCAAAAATCGTGTAAAAAAAATTATCATTTTTTTAGAGCAATAATGGCCGTTCGTGTATGACATGTCAAACAAAATAAAGTACTTACCTAGTTTTCAGGTTATTTCGATTTTTTTGAAAATCAACTTTTGTAGGAGTTAAAATGATAAGTGTAGTCTATTAAAAACAAAGTTTGACTTTGATGCAGCCTGGTGCGGGATTCCATACATCCATGAGCAATGTCCTTTCTTAGAATCTCATGGGCTGCTTGTATGTCATCTACGCTTTTAGAAAAGATGCAAAATCATCCAGAAATTTTTAACAAATTCTTTAGTGAGGGAAAATTTAATGACGTGTCGTCATAATGTTCAAGTCGGAGTAGCAGATATTTTACTGCACAAATGTTTGAGCAGACACAGGTGTACTCACTCTTCCCTCACTCTCATAGTCCGATGGGACGGCATGGCAATCCGACACAACCGGAGATCAGGCACAGGACCAAAGGCTTAAGGTGCTTTCGGAGGCACGGGGGTTTCACACCGCGAGAAATAACTAATCAAAATACCCAAATATACAATACCCGACCTGGGAATCGAACCCAGGTCCCCTCGAGACAGCCCATCACGAGACCACACATATCGGGTTACAACATGTTAAAGGTTACTATAGCAACTGACACTGGCGTGACATTCTAGAACATACCACGATTTTTGAAGTGATAACTTCTTTAGTGGCGTTGTGATCTTTTGTTGTGATGGGTAAAAAATGTTAAGCTCGCGTCAGGACACGTGACCTGATCGAAAATTCGTAAGACGGAGCTCACGTCAGGACACGTGACCTGATCGAAAATTCGTAAGACGGAGGGAGAGTAGAAATGAATAGTGTTTTTTACCACATAAATGATAGTACTTTTATACTGATAATTAAAGCAATTCGTGCAAAATGATTCCCTAAACATTCCAAAATATCAAAAATGCACAACGTTAATATTTAAGTTTTCACTTCTGCCGGCGCTCCCGGAGTGCAAACCGTTGATTTTTTTTTAAATTTAAAATTACTACATCACTTCATAATGATTATAAAACAAAGTCCCTCTGCTGCGCCTGTCTGGAAGCGATAAACTAAAAAACTACCGAACGGATTTTCATAAAATTTTCACCAATGGACATGGTGATGCATGAGGAAGGTTTAGGTGTACAATTCATTAATGTTTTGTGTAAATTGGCTGAAATATGATGTTAATTGGTGAAGATGTGGGAAAAAATCATGCCGATTGGGAGATTTACTGGCGTGCGCCGCGTAAACCAATAGAGTTATATGAAAAAAATGTATGACGGAATTAATACGTTGTTTACCTGGATTAACACATAGGGTACTTTTAATACCGGTAGTACGATCCCGCGGGATGTTTTCTGACATACACGCGTGCAAAAGTTAGTGAGATAATAAACATCGTTTTGTATTGGTTTTGTTCAAACATTTTGCTGAGAAATAATTATAATATATTGATTTCTCAGTAAAATGTTTAGATTGCGTAGATCATTTTTAAACTTATATATTATATAAGTTTTAAAATGATCTACGCCATGATATGAGTTTGTTAGAGAATTTTTTTCGAAGTGGTCTCTCTCTCTTGACTTATCTTTCAAACTTCAAGCCAATTTCTTAACCAATGCGAAGTCATTTCTCATAGAAAAAAAAATACATAGATTCTTTAGTATAATACTGCTGTTCCTAATAGTACAAGTGTATATAAATAAGCTAACCAATGCATATATTCAAAATTATGCGACGACAGTCGGACTCGGTTCACGAATGAAAATAAAAAGAATTCTCGCCATTGTCTCATGGAAAGGAGCCCATAGGAACCCTTTGTATATGTATACTTATTTGTGCAACCGAATAATGATATGGAAAAGAGCATTCGATATTTATTTAGGTATATATTTCAATGTATGAGCGAGACGGCATATGTTTGTTTAAATATTATGTATTGTAGGTACCTATGTACAGCAAAGGCGAAAGGCCAATTCGTAAAATTCTCGAGTTTCTAGTTTCAGGAATTGATTGACTTGTATAATTATATTATGTAGGTTTGTTTTGCGTTTTTATTTATATCTGGGAGCATTGACACCCATACCATGATTATTGGGAATAGGTACGACAGAATAATTACCTAGGAAGCAGAAACCTTATCCTTGATATAGTGGCACTGTTTTTCTATTTAAATGCTTATTGAGTTTGGCTCTTATAGAGAACCAAGATGCAATACATGATTCAGAGTGCAGAATTTTTCAACGCCTCAGCTTTACCGGAGAGCTTTCCAACCAGCTTTTCAACCTGAACAGCGCTAACCTGAGCTTTTCAACATGAATAGCTTTAAAACTAGATTTAATGTGTCTTGAAGTTTTCTATATCTAATTTAAATGCGTGCTATGTTCGCAGAAGCATATATTTCAAATCTTAGTTTTTCTTGTGATACATATTGGAACGTTAACGTATACGTTAAGTTATTTTCTATTGTTTATTGTACCAGTTATAATTAGGTAACAACCACCTTATAAACAACATTGCCAAAATTAAACAGTCATAAGTAGCCTATAACATTTCCAGTGCTGGGACACAGGCCTCCTCTTTGTGAGAGGGACTGGGCCGTAGTCCACCACGCGGGCCCAGTGCGGATTGGTAGATGTCACATGTCTTTGAATTTTTATTTCTAAGACATGCCGGTTTCCTTATGATGTTTTCCTTCACCGTTTCGAGAGCAGCGGTGATAAAATAATTTACACAAAGTAAAGCCCCTATCGGTATCGAACCGACGAACCACAACTAAAAAGTCGCGTCCGTTTCCACTGGGCCCCACTGATCACACCAAAACATTTATATTTATTGTCAACTAGCACCAGAACGTATTTATAATAAACTAACCTTTCTCATGAAATGCAATGATAGTGGAAACCGCATTGAACTCTAAAAACAAAACCAGTTCGTGTTTGACCTTTTCCTCGCCTCAGGCTATGAAGCGTTATGAATATCAGTTACACTTTCTCGGAACTATCGTTTCACTTCCAGAGTATTTTAGCTTTCATTGTTTTCCAGTTTAACCTTGTTGTAGTCCGTTGACGGTGAATGTAATAAAAGGCATATCTCCCATACCTATGCCTTTATTTACTTTGCTGTATGGAAACTTCCGACATGCCTGTCACAGTGACGGGAGTCCATCGTGCCTTAGTGCGTTTTTGGCATTTTACGACTGATTATTTTTATTTTTCCGGGACCATAGATTTATGTACCTAGGTTTTGTAGTGATTGTTGTTAGTAATTTTATTATTTGGGATAGTTTGACGATGATCACAAATGAACAGGGTTGGGAAATAAACATTAAGCGATGACAGGGAAAGGCGTTCGCATAAACGCGAATTTTAGCCAAGGCACTTCTTGATACGTCCTTTCGAAATATAAAATACTAATCCTTTCCTAGTTTTATGGCAGCCCACAGTTGCATACTTTTATTTATATCAGACTAGCCGGAACGAAACAAACGAATCAACTAATCTTTTTGTTGACAGGACCTGAAGAATCTCGTTTTGATCCCACAGGACAAAAAGTGGACACAAACCTAGCTATTATGGCTGCTACAAACGGCAATGCTGAGAACGCGGTACAGGGTGAAATGAACCTAGTTATTTGAGATACAGAGTTCAGTTCTGCGTGCAGAACGGAGCAGCAAGGCATGTTGAAGGAACGAGAGAGTTCAGAAGACTCTCCCGCGACCCCCGATGAGTGCGCGGGTTGCGGGGGACGGATACAGGACAGGTGAGGGCTAAATCAAGGATTTCTCCTAAAATTGTGAAGTTCAGATTCTATCCCCGATGCATTCAATCGTTACGATTACTAAATACTTTTAACACTTTCGTATTTTGAACTAAGCAGGACTTACATCCAAGTCGTCACCACCGGGATCATTACCAAATGTTACGCTTTTTCATGCGCTTCGATTGCAGTGATTGATCTTGCAAGATATCCCTTAGGCGAAAATACGACACGTTCGGGATATTTTAAACAAGAATTCAATTAAATTTATTTATTCAGTAACAATTCACATTGCGTTCGAATATAATGCAGCATAAAACGTAGACAAACGTAGGCCTAGAATGACGTAGACCTTATACTCCTTTACCAGATATTACCTGCTAGCAGTGGACCGGCAATGGCATGGCACCTGTCTCCGTTGCTGCGAGTGCCGACTGCCACTGGACACAGAACTCACCTGCTTTTCAAGAGACGGCAATATCTACTGCAAAGAAGATTACTACAGGTAAGCTGTTTGAAGGGAAAGCTGTCTTTCTGTCTCTGTGCAGCCTGTTCCCTCAGTTCTCCACGACTTATACTAGTGCTTTACAATTTATTTTTCTCGTATCTGCTCGAGTGAAAGAAGGATAAGTCAAGTTAAAAGGATTACTAATACAGCAAGATTGGTATCAGTCCAAAGTGCGCCAGATTCTAGATTTGATAGATGATGGAACTTATAAACAGGATGGTAAGCCTGTCTGCTGGACAGGAGACAGGAGACTCGGAGTCTATACGTATAGACTCCATTTTATCAAGAAAGCTTGGTAAGTCGAGCCGAAAGTTGTCGTCCTTGTTCAAAAAGATTTTGGAAAAGTAGGAAACACAAAGGTTTAAATCCGGAATTAGAATAAGTTCGTATATCACGGCAGCGATCAGAGTTGTGCTTCCACAAATTGAAATAGAATTTATGGACACACATTTTATCTGACCGAAGCTACCGCAAAAACGAGAAAAAACGTCGACGCGATGCCGTCTGCACCTGTACATGGTTCAATAAATTGTTTCGATGAGCATTTTTCCCTACCCTAATCATGTATCATAATAGCAATCGAAGTTTCTCAAATTAGCCGGAAGGGTTTTGGAGTAATTATGAATTCTTTTTGGTACGTATCCGATCGTAATTGGCTCCCTAACGTAAGCTTGCGAAGCGAGTTCTTTATTTTATGAGGAAAATTCTCTGCTTCTGCGAAGGCTGTGCGATGTTTTTGCAAGGAAAAAACACTGACGGTATTATAATATGCTTTTGTTGTATTTTTAGGGAAAAGAAAACGCGGTAAGTCATCGACCGAAGTGTAATTTAGAGGCTCCATGTTTATTTATCGTGTTCAATATTGGTTTTAAAGGCAAATGCATGTATCATTATGCAATACAGGTTGGAGAATGATCTAAAATATAATTTTTATTCTACTTTAGGTAAAACAACCACTACTTTTGGTAGTTTATAACGCAACATTTTGCTGTTTTCTTAGGTGGCCCCTTCACCTATGATAAGTTATTGCGCAAATGATAGAATCAGTCCTTGCACTCAAACAATCCATTATTTTCACGCAATTACGTTGATGGCCCATTAGGTAACAATGAAATAAAAGTAAAAATGCAATAAAATCGAAACTCGGTAACGGTAAACGGTCAAAAACAATACACAATGTGTGATACTGCGCACTGATATTGTAGATGTGTAGACCTTCTCCACTTTTTCTCAACTTAGATACTTTACATTCATGCTTACGTACCTACCCTTAAAAATATGTTTGTAAATGATTCCTGACAACATTCTGTAAAAAAAAAAACATTACAAAACAAAACCCTGGATCTTATCGCGATAACTATCGACGATATAAAACAAAAACTATTCGCGAAGCTTAATCAATTATGATAATCCTATAATTACAAGATTCACGACGCAACGCGTGGTCAACGTTTACCGAGCGGTTGTCAGTCTGTAGGTGATACGTTAGCAATTAGGGAGCAAGGCAGGCCGTCACTCAAAGTCTACCGCACTCGGCTGTTCGCACACCTGTCCACGACTTGTTTTTGTAACCATTGCGTCAACAGCAACAGGCGGAATTGTAAGTTAAACGAAAATGTTTACGTTCATTGTTTAACATTTTTGCTCGTTAGTGTAAACCTCGAATTTGGTTGGAATTATTGATTTCTTGTGAAAATTATTTTAGGAGCCCCTAATCATAACCATTTCAAACTACTGAAAATCGAAATTTCATAGCATTGCTTACACGCAACCCAAGAGTGTCCGGTCCGGTCGGCGAAGTTTTACGTCACCACAATAAATAAATAGTTATTTAATTTATGAACCCACATTTAAATGCCTAATTAAAATAAAATTATGCACCGCAAATTAAAATAAGCTAAAATTCTGCAAACATTTAGGTAAATATTGAAATAGATGAATTTACAATATATAGAGTTGGTTCATATTTACTGCATAAATCTATGATTGCAATATCAGTGCGTTTACTGAAGCCTTCCCCTGCATCGATCAAAAATATTAGTGCAAAAGTAAAAAAAAAATTACAAATAGTGATGTTCATGGAAATACTCGCATGACAAATATAAATGGAGATTCATGGGGATAGTGAAGTCCACAGACATAAAAAAGCGTCAGTTTCCATATTTCCAGCAGTGTTCAATTCAAATCAACGTCCATTCGAGGTTGGTAGGGTATGTTTTCGTTGGATTATGTGAGGTAATTGTATACAAGAATAACATATTTGTGGTTCCTATAAGCAAAACGGATCGTATTTTTTTTACTATTACACAAATATCTTTGATCACAGGCGAAGGTTTTAGTAAACGCGCTGATAGTAAAATAAATAATCATTCATGCAGTAAGTCTATTTGCACGCAGTAAAACTTTACAGTTAGTCCATTTTTAATGTTGTTTGTTCAGTTTGTATTTTCTTTTCTTAGATGGATGTTATGCAAAACAATGAAGAGGACGCTCCCTTTTTGTTCGTTATGCTAGAAACAAGTATTTGTAAAGGAAAAAAGACACGCTGTACACAAGCCCTCGGGATGTTCAATAGCGTAGCGAAGATCTGCAGCCAATTAGACAGATATTTCTTTTTTTCCACATCAATTAATAAACTTAGATGCTAATCTGTTTGATAGTTTCGAGGTTTAAGAGGGTTAGGTTTAATAAAAACCTGATAATTAAATCCAGGCTCTGTTATTTGGTAGTGACTTTTAACGTATGAAAGGCAGGTATCACCAAACTAGGAAAAAAAAAACAAAAGGTTCCAAAGCATATAAAAGTTGTCTTTAAAAGATTGCTTTTAGCATCACGACCGCCCATTGTGTCACCCCTTGTAAAATTTCTACACTCATATCTGTAATATTTATGGTGTACATAATTAACAATATTCTATTCAGAATAGAACTAGGCGTTAACAAGGAAGTTTGTTACAAAAAAAGCTTTTAATAAATATAATTTTATTTAAAAATTACAAGCGGGCAATCGTTTGACACAATGTGGAAATACTTATTCCGGCCTAAACGCGTAGATTTCCCTCAATAAAATAAGTTGACTGAAATTGCATTGTTTAAATAGCTTGGGAAATTAGAATGTTAAACATGGATGGATAAATAGAAAAAAAAATCCGCGTACCTTCCTATTTGAAGGACGAAACAAAACGCAACTGTCAAAATAATGTCAAGCTTGCGGTATAATTTGGCTCTCTAGCCACCCCCTTGTTATAACTGGACATATGCTATAATTGTTTACATGGGGCCCGTCAGTACTGGTGATAACGATTGATTGATTATCGAAGAGGGTTCTAATGTTAAGTTGTCAAAGGTTGGTTATTGACCCATTTACTGTAACTAGGGTCATTTGCAATGTGGAGCAGTTTTGAAGAGTCTCTTTGGGCCAATAAATAGGTAGAATACTTTAATTACATTTTAAGTAGAAAATAATTAAGTACATCTTCATTGAAATCCGTAAACTTATATATTCTTTTAAAACGATTAAAAAAAGCGACTGGAAGACGATGATGAAGAAGAAGAAGAAAATTGAAATTAGAAATTGTAGTTCTTATTATTATTCAATTTTTTTTAAATTTCAACGTTCATAAATGTATGAAATGGTATTTTTCAATAAAAACATTAATTAAAAATTTAATTATTTTCTTTTTATTTAGTTAGGAAGTAATTAATATAAATAAGATTGTTTGTTGTTTTAGTTAGGAAGTAATTAATATAAATAAGATTGTTTTCTACTTAAAATGTAATTAAAGTATTTCCCTTAATAACTTTATAATTACACGAGTAGGTAAGTGTTATTAAATGAATAGATACTGAATTATTGAAAAAAATAATTAATTATAACGTAATAGTTAATAAAAAAATGCAAATTGTTTAGAACTATATATTTATCAATAAATTTATAAACTTTATACGGCGTGTTTTTAATCGGGACTACAGGTTGACCTCGAATGATACTCTAAATAGTTAAACAATGCGTGCGCTCTGCCCTCTATCTCGAAAATGGTTCATGATATTAAAAAAAATGTTTAGACAAAAGTTGTAGAGAATGTAATCCTCTACAATATTTATAATAAATACAAATAGCATAAAACCCATAGGAAACGAGATATTTGCAATAAATGTGTAAAAAATCGTTTTTTGACCTTTGATCTTGGAATATCTGTAGTTGCGGACAACCTAAGACAAGTAGGTTTTGAGACAAGTTTTAGGGTGTCAAAATAAAAGTTTGTACAACTTTATAGCTGGCTGTCTCTCATTCCGAGGTGAAACCCCTAATATTCCTAGACTAACCCGCCCCTGCTTCGCAAGGTTTTTACGACGATGAAAAATCCAGATCTCCTTCAGATATGTAGTTTAACAGTAAAATATTATACATGTCGCATCACTGGGTTGCCGAGATGCGAAACATCGGGTCTTCTTCACGATCCGACATATGTGTGGGCACTGTAGCGGGTACTCGAACGAAAAGGTAATTTGAATTTAAAGTAACGTTAATAAACTAGCGATTATCAACCGAAACGCACACTTGCGTCGGAAACAAACATGTGCGTACGGTACTGAGCGTTTGCCAAGACTGTCCGAGCTCGACTGTCCACTGTAGACTGTCGCAACACTCGGTCTCTCCGCCACTCCTCGCTTCATCCCCTCCACCGACGATCGTGTCCAAGCGGTAGGGCTCACATGCGTTTCCGATCACATGATTATTCGTTTACCCATCAAATTGTAAGATGGCGCTGTTGGCTGTACTGTGGTGCCATCTATCCACGACATACATATAATCCTTCCCAAAATAATTCTCTAAATGATGGTGAGAACCGCATAAAATGTCGTTGCGTAGTTTAAAAGAACCACGTGGCCACCTAAACAGACACGAAAAGCGACTTTAGTTTATAGTATGTATAGATATAGGTATGTATGTATAGATGTAGGTATGTATGCATAGATGTATAAATGTGTATTTCATACACTTCTATATATGTTTATAAAGAAGTGTATGAAAGGAATTAATAATCGACATACAAATTGGCTCAATCAAATAACAGTCCAATAAATTCGTATCGCGGCACAAACAAAACAAATGATCTGGTCGAAAATACAGTTCAACGATCAAAAGTTATTTTAAAAAAATGAAAAAAAAAATGCGTGCGAAAAACGATATTTTCGTGGAAACAATATTTTCGTGGAAACGAAATTTATAAACAAAATACAAAACTCAAAGCATTTATTTCAAATAAACCAGCTACAGGCACCTTTGAATTGTCATGGTCAGTCAGTCAGAAAGATGAAGAAGATACACACTCGTAGTTGCCCATTCTAAAGCGTAGTTGGTTCTTATGGAGAAGAACGGGCAAGATAGTCCACGGATAATCTTTTAAATCAAAATATTGGTTACATCATTCATGTTGAAATATACACTTTTGTATACCTAATATATATTGATGATTTTACTAATAACCGTATAGTATTAATAGGTATTAATACTATACTGTTACTAATAACAGTATAGTATTAATAGGTATTAATACTATGCTGCTATTAATAAAATCATAGGTATATACAACACCTCATGTTATTGATATTAGATAGGTATCAAATATCAATAACATGACGTGTTTTGCAGTGAAAACGAGACCGGCTGGTAACGTTACCCTATATTATGGATAGATGTGCTAATAATCGACTATATAAAATGAAATAGACTAAGTAGGTATAAAACGTTATCCGTCTTATTACAAAATGAAACCTAACTTTAGTTCTAGCCTAAACTATTGAGCTAGTACTTGTATTTCGAACTTTATTTCGATTTAGGCCAAGTTCTTAATACTAAAATAACAACTTAGCACCGAACTAAGCTGTCATTTTGGTATATAGAACTCCATTTCTATAACAATTGGGTTTCTTAATTCAATAACTGGTTCAGTGGTCCTGATCGAAAGAAAAACCTTGCTTTGTAATAAAGGGGTATGTGTTTAGGTACCTAATCATGTTTATTTGTGGTAACTTCTATACCAGGAATATGTACATAACTAGGAGTATTTCGGCATCTCATTCATCATCAGATTCATCTGCTAGGCCTTTTCTCCAAATGTGTTGGGCTAGTCCCAAACTGGCTTTCTATGAAATTCCGCCGTAATATTCTAAACTCCCTAAAGCGACTCAGCTCTGCAACCAAGCTTCAGAGCAAATACAAGTCTCCTTGTTCCAGATTATTCTGCGTTAAACGTTGTGCTCGCTGCGGGAACGGGATCACCGCGAATGAGCTCGTGATGCGAGCACGGGATCTTGTCTATCACCTCACTTGCTTCACGTGCGTGGCCTGTGGCACCCAGTTATCAAAGGGCGACGTGTTTGGCATGAGAGATGGCCTCGTCTACTGCCGACCCCATTATGACAGCGCCTGCCTTGATGACTACTGTGATGAAGATATGACTAGTGTCTATAGGTGAGTGGCTTTCTTTTTTACTTTTACTTTGGTTAGTATCAGTTGTTTTTGACGGTAGGGGATCATCGCGGCTGAGCTCCTGGGCGAGCACAGGATCTTCACTACTTAACTGCTGACCCCATTATGACAGCGCCTGAATTAATGACTACCCTGATGAAGATATGCCAAATTCCTATAGGCAGGTTTAAAAAAAAAATTGTATGTGGCAAGTCTATGGGGCAAATGTTTTTGACATTTTCTAGTAGGTACGTCTAATATAGATACGTTTTGGGACCTCAGCACAACTAATTTCTGATATACTTAGCTAAAGATATTTAAAAAAAAAAAAACTAAGTTACTAATAATAAATGTCTGAACGACAATGTTAAGGGTGCTCAGAAAGAGAAATCAAAAATTTCAATACAGATTAATAGTATCTCGTTCAAATGTTGTTTCCATGCGATTAGTAACTGGATTTTTTTAACAACTAGATATTTATTGGTATTTCATTAAATTGGTAATTTAGAAAAAAAATTAAGAATTAAAATAAACTCTGGTTATTATGTTTGCTCTCATAAACTTAATAATAACATACGAAATCAGATTTTAAAAAAAAACAGATGTGAATTATTGGTGCCTACCGACTTAACCCTCGATTGTGAGCTTCCGAATATTTCGCCAATTAACTCGGATCCGCTCCTAATAGGCACGAAGAATTTGTGTCATAAATTCTTTAAACAAAAATCCGAGAAAAATCAATCAAAATTCCACTTTGAATAGATTAATACGAGTATTTAAATCAAAACATAAATTGATTTTTTTAACCAGGTGTCAAGATTTGCATAGTGAAGGTGACTCACCGACGCAGTACTACAACGGTGGACCGATACAAAAAGGACGACCACGGAAGAGAAAGATCGCCCAAGGCTCCCCAGACAATATGCAGGTCCAAACAATAAGGATGGCCAGCACCGCTCTAGGTGAGTTCAAGATCATTACTTTCCCTCAGCCCAGCGAATTGCATCAAATGCGAATTAAATTTCTATCGTGTAATTAAAAAACTTGCTGACTTTAATTATATCTAAGTCGACTTAAAAAGAAGCTTTGAAAAAGCTCCCCCGCGTTTCCCTTTGAACTCAGCGTTACTTGTAAGAAAATATATATATTCGCGTCGAGACACAGACGATCCGGCCCCAGACGCTATACATATTTCATAGAATTCGCGCGCTCAAATTTTTAGCAAAGACCTCAGCAGGGAAATCCGAGCGCCAACCCCGAAGTCCCAGATGTCAATTCATCCCGTGCCATAATCACGACTAATGAACAGAAGACACACTGTCAAAACTGTCTCTGTCCTTTTCTCCCTCGTTCTTTGTCCGTAAGTTAGAGGGAGAAGTGTGTGTTTACGCGGGTTGGGTCGTCTGTCAGGGTCGTTTTTGATTATTCTTTATAACGTCGAAATGTGAGGCACTCATTGAGGTGAATTCAGGTTGTGTTGACTTGTCGACCCGATTAATAATGGCGTAAGTTTGAATGGGGCTCGGGACAAACGTAGTTATTTTAGTGTTGGAAAATGTTACTAGACAGTTTCCTTAAGCACTGTTGCTTCACATAAATTAGGTACTTAATCCAAGACGGTCATTACGCGTACAAGATGTTGTAGTTAAAGTATAAAATTATACGGGACATTTCACTAATCTTAAACTCATGTTTGATTGTGAGTATTGGGGTATTTCTGGCAAGCCTTTAATTACAACAAATGTTGAGCCTCTGAATAAAATTTTCAGGGGGAAGAAAAATTACAGAATTGCCTTCACAATTTGTGCTATAAATAAACCAAATGCAAAGAGCTTAAGAGATTTTTTTACAGTTTTTTTTTTTTAAGTCTTTGCGTAAGTAGATCATCGCAAGCAACGTGAAGCTCATGGTGGAGCGCGGTATCCTTTGATATAGGTAATCGTTTTTACCCGACTACGTCAAAGCTGAAGGCGGCGTATGATTTTACAATTAGACTTTGTTCTGACGGTAAAAACCAAATGATTCACCTAGCAAACAGTTGGGCCTACACTTAAATAGTTAGAAGTCGTAACTGTCAAAAACTACTTTACTTTCGATACAGGTCCTCAAAATACTACACCTACTACCTTTTTTTTTTTTTTTGGAGGATGGGAATTCATGAAATGATCCCTCCCGCTCTGGGTAGAGCGGAAGGGAGTGTCAGACTCTTACTGACTAAAACCCACCCGTGTTCCTTCCTTAGCCCTTTATGTACCAGGGCAGCGGTAACCCTTTCGGACGATCCCGCTACCCCGGCAGGGCACCTACTACCTTAAATAACAATATTAAAAATATATTAGAGTACTTCACCCCAATAACAGTAGTGCATAGCGACGTCAGCGTCATCGGACCGAAAATAGTCAAGTGCGGGTTGCACATCCCGCTTGATCCCGCCCGGCAGGGAACACTTCGATTCATAGCAATTGATAGCCTTTTATTATTTTTTTGTTTTCTGTTTCAACCATGAAATACTCCTATTTGCAAAACGAATTTTTCGTAGTTTATTTCGTGCATATTCATACATTTTTTTAAAACTGGTTTGTAGGTATAAACTTTGTATGTCTTGCTAACCTTAACTACTACTTTACTTCTATTTACTCAAAATACATGCACTTAAAAATATTGAAAATAAAAACGTGAAGTCTTCTTACTTGTATAAATGTATTTCAGCATTTTGCACTATAAGTTAAAAAAAATGTAGTGTAACATAAAATATCTGCAATCATTTTATCCCGGTATTTTGAAAGAAAGAAGGAAAGAAAAATGCGGTCATTGGCTTTACAGCAGAATAAAAACTATAAAAACCGAAAACAAAGATTATAATGCCAAAAGGACCTCAGCTCAGCATAATATCAGATGACAACACAAGGTGTACCACCTGATGCTGATTTTCAGCTTTTTGCATATTTCATTTCCCCAATTTTGATGCATACCTACTCTTGATATCTGACAGGTAAAACTACATTTACTTTGAAACTGCGTACAGTGAAAAAGAATACTGTGCGGTAGTGGCTTTACACCCAAGATTAGTAGTACAATACTTAAGTAGCTAGATTTTCTTTTAGATTCAATTGGTCCCAAAACCCAATTGAGTCTGAAAGAAAATCTAACTATGTAACCGCAAAATCAACAAACTCCCCAAAGTAGGAATCAAAGGTTGCGAAACCACACAAGTTAAAGTTTTGATCTGATCAAAACTTAAACGCATTCGTTTCCTACTGAACATTTTCTGTCTGATTCCATTCGAAAAATGATTCAAACCCACCGTAGACTTTCAGTAAATTTCTTCATCATTACAGCGCACGCCCTAACAAATTGTAATTGCTGCTATATCTTGATAAAGTCACACGCACTTACACTCCGTTTTCCCGCCGAAACGGCAGCCATGTTGGCACAACAGCGCCATTCGAGTAGCGCGCGTGACGCCTATAATGAGAACTACGAGGGCTCTCGAGGTAGTGACGTGCCTTATCGATAATCGAAGAATCGATCGAGTATATCGCGGCGCTCGCTGGCCTTATGCAAAATAGTGGGATAAAATTAGCATTGTGGATTTACATGATAGTTCTTGGGTGTCATACACACGATAAAAAGATGCTCCTCTAGAATCTCGAAATACTCATATGAGCCTGTGGATGACTCATTCATCTGTCCATGCGGAATGACTACTGCCAACAAAACACGGTTGACAAATAAATAGTGGCACAAGTTGGTCAATAGGTGGTTGACCACACATTACTGACAATTGATTTTTTAAAGTTTTGTAAGGAAAAAGAGTTTTAACAGGGGTATATAAAAAACTGGGTAAAGATGGGGACTGATTAAATTACGTAATTAACCTCTACAGTCGTTCTTTCAAAATCAAACCATCAAACCTCTGACCTACAAATTTATACGATTTAACAAAAAAAAAAGCAGATGCTCAACGAACGATGAACGTTTGCCACCAACGAATAGGCCCAATAAAAGGTTTTTAATTAACAAAATTCGGTGAAAAAATCTATAGGCATCTTTTAAAATGACATATTGATTTTTATCTATGCCCCTTGAAAACTAAATTGAAAGAACTTTTAGCAAAACCACGTAACAAATCTAAATCAACTTCACTTAAATCAACATAAGGTTCAGTTTCTTTTGGAGTTTCCTTTTTAAGTATAAAATTGAGGTTGTCGTTTGCGGTCAAGGAGCAAACAGCGGTTCTTTGTTTTTTGTCGACAATATTATAAAGGATGTGTTATTAAATAGGTCGTTTTGGGGTGCGAAGTCTATAAACATTTTTTTTATAAATGTTATGGTAACCCACCCTGGCGCGGGAGGGTTTATAAAAAATAAGTAAGTAGGTGTATAAAACTATTAGTATGCAAAATTGATTATTACTCCTATGATCTACATTATAATCTACCTAAAGCTAGCTTTAAACTCGGTTTGACCATGAAATGTCTTCCATTAATATAAATTAAAAAAAAATTAAATTCGTTCCATACAGACTATTTACATGTCTATATTTTGTTAGAATGTCATTATCTTAAAACTATGTTAGTATATATAAAAACCGAAACAAATGTTTGAAAAAAAATAAAATTACTTATATTTAAATAAATAATAAACATAAATGAATTAGATGAAATTGAAATAAATAATTAAAAATAAATAAAAAATAAAAATGAAAATGAATAATTTAAAATGGACTAAAAAGAAACTTAAATTGAAATTAATTATTAAAGAATGAGGTGGCATGCAGCCTGATGAGCCTTCCCACAGCTGTCGAATCTGGTCTGTCTGCAATCACCCGTAGGATTCCGTTGCCACTCCCTCGAATTCGGCGAATCAGTGAGGCTGACTTTTTGTGCATTATAGCGTAAAAGTCATTCACCCCCGCGTCGGCAAACATCCCCGAGGCACTACAAAATCAAGGTAGTCGCACCGGAATCCTAAAGGCGTCGTTATATTGTACTCTGAGAGGCCCGTTGTAGGCCCACATTGTAGGCCCGCTACGTGTAGTTGGTCCAAAGGGCGCTGGTGTAAAAGCTTTGGCAATAGGATCTGAACAACATATATAGAACACACCTAGGTAACAGCATTGTATTCCGTCAAGAGTCCCTCTGCTCACCAACACACCTCTTTTTTTTTTTTGGGCGGGAAATCATCAAGTGACCTCTCTCGCTCTGAGCTGAGCGGAAGGGCGTGTCAGACTTTTACTGACTAAAACCCACCCGTGTTCCTTCAGTTGCCTATGCCAGGGGCCACAGTATCTCTTTCGAACAACCCGCGGCCCTGGCGGCATCGGCCCTAGTGGACCCCGTCAGTTCATGCTGACATCTCTTTGAAGCGCGCGTGGAACACAACGCGCCGTCGACCCGGACCTGGTCCTTACCGGGCGGCGAGCTGTCCATTGCTCGCCGCCCGCAAGCCCGCGCCTACGGTGGCCGGGAGTCGGCTGTTGACTCCCGTCCAGGGCGTCCCCTGCGGCGGCTAGGCGCGTAAGGGTGCAGAGATTGCCTCTCCCTCACGCGCTCCGCCTCCTCCTTCGCGAGCATTACTGCTTCGCAGAAGAAGGTGACGGCCTCCCATTCACTCGCGCTCCGTACCGTGGCCTGGACCAGGGCCGGACGCGAGAGATCGCCGCCGCCGATCGTCGCCACGAGGACACGGTGGAGCCCCGCCCAAGCCGGGCAGACCTCCACCGTATGCTCCACCGTGTCCTCCGGGCGATCTACACAGTGGTGACACCCTGGCGTTTCGTCCCGCCTTATCCTGAACAGGAACCTCCCGAAACAACCGTGTCCGGTGAGGACCTGCGTCAGGTGGAAGTTGAGGGCACCGTAGCGCCTCTCTAGCCACTGCTCAAAGAGGGGACTTATCGCCGCTATTGTGGCGTGCCCAGCACTGGGTTGCGACAATCGCACTCTACCGCTATGAGATCCCGCCGGAGCTCTGTCGGCTGTGCCGTGATTTCTCGTGGCAGTGGAGTAACGCCCCGGCGTTTTGCCTCCTCTCGCCACTCCCATATGTGGGCGAGGACTTTGGCCTCCAGATCCCATGGCGGCAATCCGGCAAGGAGTCTCGCGCGAGACCGTGCGGTATCCTCGGACCAGTCAGACGGCCATGACCCTTTGTGGCGCGTTCAATCGGCGGGCTGGTCGCCGCCTCAGGGAACGCGCCCATACCGGAGCCCCGTAAAGGGTCATAAACCGCACGACCCCAGCATAGAGCCTCCGGCAGGAGGCGTTTGGTCCTTGATTGGGCAGGAGACGCCTCAAGGCAGCCTCGGCCCGCTCCAGTCTGGGAGCCAAACGTCGGAAGTGCCCCACGATGTTCCACCGGCTGTCTAGGACGAGTCCCAGGTACTTCATCGTCAGGTCGACGCTGATGTGAACCCCTCCCGTCGGTATTTGTGAACCCGACGGTGGCGCGTCCCGAGGACCATGAAAACACATGGCCTCAGACTTGTGCAATGCCACCTCGAGTCCCAATTGCCGGATCCTCTCGACGATTGTCGCAACCCCGCGTGTCGCTGCTTCGGCCGCCGTCTGTTGCGACCTCCCCGGCGCCAGGACCAGCGTGTCGTCACCGTAGCAAACCACGCTGACGCCGCTAGGGAGGTTGGCGCGCAGCACCCAGTCGTACCCGATATCCCACAGATGCGGCCCCAGGACCGATCCCTGTGGGACACCGCACGACATCTCTCGCCGGTTCCACTCTCCCCGGTGACCGGGGTAGATGACGGCCCTGTCCGTCAGATAGGCCTCGACAGTGCGACAGAGGTAGGTCGGCATCCGGTGATACCGGAGTGCCTCCCTGACGCAGCTCCACGGCAGGGTATTGAAGGCATTGGCGATGTCTAGAGACACCGCCAGGACAACCCCACCCCGGGCCACAGCATCCCCCGTCGTGAGGGCTCGCACGCGCATGATAGCGTCCACCGTAGAGCGCCCCCTGCGGAAACCAAACTGGCTTTCCGCCAAATCCGGCCCACCCGCACCAGCTGCCCGGCAAAGCGGTCTGCAATGACTCTTTCAAAGAGCTTGCCCACCTCGTCGAGCAGCACGATGGGCCGGTAAGCGGACGGTCACCAACACACCTGCCGATCTATTCTGTAAAAATCTCACCGTGAAAACTTAGGTGAAGTGAGCTGCCTACCTGATGCTTATGCTATAGATCGTTAGGAATTGACAGCTTACTTCACCTATGTTTTCACGGTAACATGAACATTCTTACAGAATAGACAAGACTGGATGTACCGTAATTGCGTAACACAAATTATTAATCACAATCTGATTAATTTTAAAGGATATTGCCAATCCATTGCTTCATATTATGTTCGAAAAATTTGTCAAACTGTCAAAATAAAAGCCATCACTACTTTAGTGTGTTACTCAATTACCCCGATAATCGTCACTCGTCCGTCGTTGCCTCCACCAAAAGTCAGCCACTACATTCAACAAGAGGCAAGATCGATTGAGGCAGATCAGTCAGTAAGTAGTACATTTATTTTTCTGAAATATAACCTTTTCGGCAATTGCGTAACACACTATCAGTAACAATGGGTTTCATTTTGACAGTGCAACCACATTCATTGCGTCATTTACGTTGTTGAGCAGACACATTTCTCGAACATATGAAGCAATGAATTATCTATATCCTTATAATGATTCAGGTTGAGATTGATGGTGTGTTATGCAATTAGGGTGCAGTTCCAGTTCGCAATAATTCAAGCAAGTTGGCAGTGTATCTGTACAGTCAGATCGCAGGTCAAATAACATAACATCATAAGATCACGCCAGCAGTGTGATTCTGTAACCATCTCACCGTGAAAACTTAGGTGACGTGAGCGTGGAGTGAGCTGTCATTCCAACGAATGCTAAGGGATTGCCTGTATTGACAGTTCACTCTAAGCTCACTTCAACTAACTTTTCACGGTGTGATTTTTACAGAATCGATCGGCTGTTGTCCCGACATCCGATGTAATCGGGGCGTCTTTATAACTGGCGAAATGTGGGTGTACTATTTAGGTGTACTCTATTTCATCATCTCCCTAGCCTTTTTCCCAACTATGTTGGGGTCAGCTTCCAGTCTAACCAGATGCAGCTGAATACCAGTATTTTATATGCAGCGACTGCGTGCAGTTACTTGGTAATACGATACCCCTTGGTGAGACGGGTTATCAGCCTTTGGGCTTCTGACGACCCGCAACGACTGTCAAAGATCCACGAATGACAGCCGGAACCAACAGCTTAACGTGCTTTCTGAAGCACTTGTATGTAAAGAAGTATGATGCGATGGGATCTTGGTATGTTAAGATGTTCACCCATCCACGGCCCAACCGCGGCAAGCGTAGCTTAACCTGATCGATCGACCGTGCGGCTGTTATTACTTAGCCACAAGCCCCTAAATAGAGTACATTTAGGTGTACTCTATTTAGATGTACTAAATAGTACAACTACACTTCGTCCGTTATATTGAAGTGCCATGCAATAGGGGTCACACAAAGATTATATTATGCAAGAAATAAATACTACTTAAATAGTATTCGGCTAAATTGGTGGTCAATGTTTTTTGTCAAAAAAGATAAAAAAATAAAGTATGCAATTCAGAAACTAATAAAAAAGTTCACACACTGACTACATTAAAGAAATATTAACAAGCCAGGATATTACTCGTATATTTGAATTTTAATAGTTTGTTAGTTTATTTAGGGTTGATTTTTTTACTGCCAGATAACTTTTATTCAAGGAATAAAATTGACGCTTGACAGTTTTTGTATGAAATAACTGTCAAAACTTCAAAATTATTCCTCGAATAAAGTTATCAGATGATTGAAAAATCAGCCCTTAGTATTAGAATTTTATCCAGTGTATATATTTTTATCCTCCTAAATAAATCAATAAACACTGAAATCTAATTACAGATTAACAAGGAAATAATAACCATTCTTGTATTCTCGAAAAGAATGCTGCCATAACCGAATAAAAGCCAAAACGGCTAACTTTCCATCAGCATTATACCTACAATTTATACTCCCTAATTAAAATCTAATGGCACAAAAAATTTAATAAACGGACTCCCCTTCCGATTAAAACAATTAACAATAAACAATACTTTAAAAAACCTCTGACCACAGACGAAAAAACTCGTTTACATGGTTCCATCACCTGTCTTTAAAAGTGGTCATCGTGATACGAGACAGTTGCGTGGAGAACCTTTTATTCACTGCAGATTTTGGAACAATATAGCATATCGCCTGTATTCCCCGAAGGGTTAGCTAGAGTAGGAGTACTGTACACCTACACTTCGCCAGTATGCTTTTTTTACTTACTTATTTGGTAAATAAATATATTTATTTACACTAGGTACTAAATTAAAAGACTAACTAACTAACTATAAAAATAAATACAAAAACAGGATATTTAGGCGTTGAAGTACTCGTCCGCATCGCTGTCATCCTGCAACGTGCCCAGAAGACTGGCAGCATTGCCACGTTGAATGGCAATGCTAATTCTTTGGCCAAAGAACAACCCAGCCTTCTGGTCACCTGAAGTGGCGATCAGCCGGCGAGAAATTTCCTTAAGCGCTATGTAATAGGGGGCCAGCCTAGTGCCATCAAACGAACACAAATCAGACTGCGGGCTGCTATTGAGAAATTCCAGATTTCCTCACGATGTTTTCTATCACCCTTTTGAGAGCAGTGGTGACGATGTTAAATACACAAAGTAAAGTGTCTACCTGGGTTTGAACTCACGACCTACTCGTAAGTTGGGTCCGATACCACTGAGCTATCGCTGCTTCCATAATCACCTTTGCATGTATTTCAAATAAAATAATAATTAGTAAACGTACTATCAACTGGTAGAAAGTTTTTTTTACATTTCATTCAGCTTAAAGTTTTGCTTCTAGGAATTTACGTTTGCCCTCTCAGTCAGTGCCTTTACCAAAAATACCTTTCTCAGTACTCATTCACTTTTGTGTAAATACATATAGAAACGGAAAATCTTGTACAATTAACTTGCTATTGGGCGTAACTTTAAGGGCGTAAATTATACTTGCCTACTGTAACCTAAGGCTTTTTTTCAGTCGTCAGATAACTTTTATCAACGATTTTTTTTTCTTTGTTTTCGGAAATTTCTCTTTAATTTAGGTATAAACGCACTTCTTGAATGCAAAACAAATAAGTATCTAAGGACATTAGACATCCGGGGCTGCGGGTTGTTCGAAAGAGATACCGTGGCCCCTGGCACAGGCAACTGAAGGAACACGGGTGGGTTTTAGTCAGTAAAAGTCTGACACTCCCTTCTGCTCCGCCCAGAGCGGGAGGAGTCATTTGATGATTTCCCACCCAGAAAAAAAAAAAGGACATTAGACATACTTTTTTTTTATTTTTTTTAAATACTTTTCTCCACACTAGGAATTTCTCCTGTATCGTGGGTGCGTTTACAAACATTTAAACTCACATACACAAACAGCCAGACCCGGAACAACTACTTGTAGGTCATACAAATATTTGTTCCGTGCGGGAATCGAACCCGCGACACGCAGCGCAGCAGTCAATCGCTTAACAACTGCGCCAACCGTATCGTCAATATGCATTTCCAACGTTTGGCTCCGAGACTGGAGCGGGCCGGGGCAGCCTTACCCAATCTAGGGGGACCAGCCGGGGACCTGCCGGAGGCTCTATGCGGGGGTCGTGCGGTCCATGGCCCTTTACGGGGCACCGGTATGGGCGTGTTCCCTGAGGCGGCAAGCAGCCCGCCAGTTAAACGCGTCCCAAAGCGTCATGGCTGACCGGCTGGTCCGATGATACCGCACGGTCTCCGCTGAGGCGGCGAGCCTCCTTGCCGGATTGCCGGCATGGGATCTGGAGGCTAAAGTCCTCGCCCACATATGGGAGTAGCGAGAGGAGGCAAAACGCCGGGGCGTAACTCCGCTGCCGCGAGAAATCACGGTACAGCGGACAGAGCTCCGGCAGGATCTCATGGCGACATGGAGAGTGCGATTGTCGCCACCCAGTGCTGGGCACGCCACAATTGCGGCGATAAGTCCCCTCTTTGAGGAGTGGCTAGAGAGGCGCCACGGCGCCCTCACCTTCCGCCTGACGCAGGTCTTCACCGGACTCGGTTGTTTTGGGAGGTTCCTGTTCAGGATAAGGCGGAAGGAAACACCAGGGTGTCACCACTGTGTAGATCGCCCGGAGGACACGGTGGAGCATACGGTGCAGGTCTACCCGGCTTTGGCGGAGCACCGCCGCGTGCTCATGGCGGCGATCGGCGGCGGCGATCTCTCGCGTCCGGCCCTGGTCCAGGCAATGGTACGGAGCAAGAGTGCATGGGAGGCCGTCACCTGCTTCTGCGAAGCAGTATTGCTCGCAAAGGAGGAGGTGGACCGCGTGAGAGAGAGGCCATCTCTGCGCCTTCACGCCCCTAGTCGCCACAAGAGACGCCCTGGACGGGAGTCAACAGCCGTCTCCCGGCCACCGTAGGCGCGGGCTTGCGGGTGGCGAGCAATGGGCAGCTCGCCGCCCGGTAAGGACCAGGCCCGGGTCGACGGTGCGTTGTGTTCCACGCGCGCATCAAAGAGATGTCAGCACGAATTGACGGGGTCCGCTCGGGCCTATGGCCTATGACCTGCCAGGGCCGCAGGTTGTTCGAAAGAGATACCGTGGCCCCTGGCACAGGCAACTGAAGGAAAAGGGGTGGGTTTTAGTCAGTACAAGTCTGACACTCCCTTCCGGTCAGCCCAGAGCGGGTGAAGCCAAACATATCACTCCTACAGTCCGTTCACAGTTACTTTACCTCTGATTTTGCATCACTGTCAAAATCACAGTGATCTTTATTATCGTGGCAATAAGCTTGATAAGGTGTTGCTGCCATTGCCAAGTCTGTTAAAATCACTATGATCTTCATTTGACGAATGGACTGTACATCGATCAAGAGCTAGGTTCGAAACGTCAGGGTAACAAAGGTGACGGTGGCATCATTTGCTAGCGTTGACTCTACAGCATGTATCGTGTAAAGGTGATCATATTTAAGGGTACAGACCATCGAACTGATCAACTTTCTCAATGGGACCATCGTAATTGCAAATAAAAATCAGCCGTCCTATACATTTGGGTCTAATAGGTATTGAAGTTAGGTATGAGATTGTTGTCTGATATATGTATCTGGTGTATTGTATGTCTTGTAGCCTGAGCTAAATAAATGTATTTTCTTTCTTTCTTTATACATGCTGTTTAACAGTATATCTATTCTTTCCATGAGTTAACCCGCTATCCTCTAGGTATGTATGAATGTCTACATAGATGTATGTAGGTGTCGGATGGTCCTGACTTGATTACGACAAATATACGACTACCTACCAGCATAGCAGCTTTCGTTTCACATCAGTATCATTTTACAAGGTCCGAAATTTTATTGTGGGTTCGTTGCAAGTTATACGCGGTAGCGAGAAAGTTCATGGCAGATTGACCAAAGAGTCTGTGCAAACATATTTTTAAATCTTCATGCCTAAATGTAAATGCCATACATACAATTAACTTGATCTAAAAGTCACTTGATTTCCTGAATTTTTATGAATATTATTATTTACTAGATAATAAGAAGTCGATGATTTGTGATATTATTATAAACAATCGAGATGTAGAAACCCTAATAAAAAATACCTATGGAAAAATAAAAGCAAATCATCACTTTGAGTGGGACTGGCCGTCTTTCTGGCCGCCACGCGGGCCCAGTGTGGGTTGGTAGATGTCATATATCTTCGAATTTATGGTTCTAGGACATGCCGGTTTCCACACAATATTTTATTTCACCGTTTTGAGACTAGTGGTGGTTCAATAATCTACAAAACGTACAGCGCCTGTCTGGGTTCGAACCTACGACCTACAACTCGAAAGTCGCTGCTGCTATTGGTAGTAATTACAAGATTTTCGCTGCTGTATTTAATTGAGCCACAGCCCAAAGAGCGGCGCCTATCTGTGTAATAAACCATACACTGAATCGGAGCTTCTTTATTTTTTTTATAACCTATCGTTAATATCGAGGCTTTTACAGCCCCGATGCTTTATTACCAACTTTAAAAAAAATGTAGTACTTCTCTTTTTCTCAAATTCGGTAACATGTTAATTTCGACTATAAAAATAAAACATTATGTGTACGGTGTGTTTATTGTGGAAGAAAGCACTTTTATTTCCATGACGATCTGGGAACTGGGGAAAATACAGTATTCGCTTGACTTCCATGTGTTTTTTACGAAGCTTCTGAGAACCACAAAGAAATAAAAGTGTGCTCTGGTGATAGTTTAAAGGCAGGCAGGCGACGCTACAGGGCGACACGGCTTTAGTAGAACATTTTCTAAGAAAACTCCATTGAAATGTCGCGCCTGTTTGCGGGTTCCTTAATAAAACTTTACATACAACCTGTGTAACCGATAAGATTTCCTATCGGCTCACGTTTTTTACAAACTTTCATCCTCTATTTATCTTCTTTAAAGGATAAATTTTCCATAATCTTTCCTCCTTGCTCTTGTGTAAAACATGCTTCTACGAGTAGACCCAGTGTTTAGGCTCTGCTTTGTGTGTCAGTGAGTGAATGAAAGAGTATAAGATTTTTATTAAATATCGAATGGATATATATCCCTTGAGGAAAGTCATCGTTAGTAGGTATTTTAACTATCTAAAATAAATAGGCAGTCTGTGGGCTCTGAGGGGCATGTGGCTGAGTAATAACAGCCGCACGGGTCGATCAATCAGGTTAATCTACGCTTGCCGCGGTTGGTCCGTGGATGGGTGACCATCTTCACATACCCCTCCGTGCCTCGGAAAGCATGGAGCTGTTGGTCCCGGCTGTCATTCGTGGATCTTTGACAGTCGTTACGGGTCGTCAATAGCCGGAAAGTCTGACAACCAGTCTTACCAAGGGGTATCGTATTACCCAGTAACTGGGTTGTGGAGGTCAGATTGGCAGTCGCTCCATGTAAAATACTGGTATTCAGCTGCATCCGGTTAGGCTGGGAACCGACCCCAACAGAGTTGGGAAAGGGCTAGGCAAATGATGAAAAAATACAGTCTCAATGCAAAGAAATAAAGTAAACAATACAGGAGCATTAATATTTAAATTGATGCTTTTATTAATAAAAAAAATACATGATGCTTTTTCTTCTTACGGACGTTATTCCTTTGACTAGTTTCCAGAACCTCACCAGAGAATGAAATACTTAAAATCAAAGCAGTTTTTTAATGCTCAACATAGGTGTTATAAAATTTATAAATAGGTGTTACAAATTTTATAAACATTTTAAATTTTTTTTTTTTAATATACCTATTTTATTTAATAAAATGGGTAAGTAAATACAGAGATCTCTTTGTTTTGCCGTTACGGCATACACATATCAAATAGGTGCCTAGGCATACCAACATAATATACGAGTACAGTCACGAGCAAAAGTATGTATACACTCGGCTTTATTCAAAAGCGATTTACTCCTTTATTTTTTAATAAAATTGTATGTTGTTACGCACCTAGAATTTTCGAACCCAAAGGTTTATGTAATGTGTCGTATTTCAAAGTTGCATTCGTAATTTCACGAAAAAATCGCAATCAAAAGTTGCGTATTGGTTCGCAAAGTGTTGACATATTGGTGCTCGTGACTGTACATCGTACCAGAATTTTTGTTAAAATTAAATGACTATCAAAGCTAAATTATAATATCCTAAACCAAAGTTAACAATATTGCAAACAAAAATGTATTTAGAACATTTAAATTTGTTATTCCAATACAATATTATTTTAAGTTTGTACTCGTTTATGATATTACAAAATAAATTATTCCACGAAACTGATACGGACTATAAAGGGGTTGTTTTAGGTTACATCCCTCATTAACCGCCGGCGTTCTCGGGAACAACATGGAATATAATATGGAAATATTTATTATTTAGAAACGGTGGCAGGCCAGTAGGTAGGAGGTTCGTTATCGGGCGCTAACCCGATTATTGTATTAATACGTTTTACATAACACTAAAGGTGCTATCAAAGATTATAATGCGCTGCCACGGAATACTGAAAATACATTTGTATAAGTATTCAGAATGTATAAAAATGTATCTGAAATTTATATTTGCATTGAGAGTAGTGATGATGATGACCCAGGGGGTAACGGCCCCGACTTACCACGTGTAGGTCGTGGGTTCGAACCCAGACAGGCGCTATACTCTGTGTAAATAATTTCATCACCGCTGCTCTCAAAACGGCGAAGGAAAAAACCGGCATGTCCTAGAACCAAAAGTTCGAAGACATGTGACATCTACCTACCCGCACTGGGCCCACGTGGTGGATTACGGCCCACTCCTTCTCACAGAGAGGAGGCCTGTGTCCCAGCAGTGGGAACATGATAGGCTTATTATTGAGGGACGGTAAACCTAGGGAAGGAAATTTTTGTTCGATGATGATACTGTAGCTAACGCATATCTATGATAAAACAGCTGTAGACTTACCAGTTGTTCATTGGTATTTCATTCATCAATAAGTTATATTAACGAAGTATTAAAACTTTCATGTACGGCTTTAAATGTTCATATTTAGCGCTGAAACCTGGTCTATCGCCATGATGTATTAAACCTGGGCTATCGCCATGATGTATTAACCAAATATTACTACTATTTCCTCCTAAATAGCAAGTTAATAATTTTGACCTTTTCAGAAATAATATAATTAAAGAATAACGCTGTTTGACCAATAAAATGAACATGAACTATTTCAACACATCACGTCAAGTGCTAAGCACAGCAATTAATTCGACTTCACCAAGACCACAAGGCGATAATATTCTTTTTATAACCTAATTGTTTTTTGTTTCAAACATCGTAAACTTAAAAACGGCGTCATAAAAATGGACGCAACTGTCCGACCCCAAGCCTGAATCTCACAAACCCGTCTAATTTATTTAATTATAAATTTAATAATTAGCTAGTTGCGCATCGGCGATTTCGTTACATATAACGCAGCCAACCACCCAAGTGTTGTAGCGAGATATTAATAAAAACCACCGACTTTTTATTACCACGACCCATTATTACTAGGGGCAGTATGCGTGAAGTTCGTAATTCGGGACAGGGAGCTCGGGACAGTTTTATTTGAAGCTGTCCAGAATTATACTAACAGAACTATAACGAAACTATATCATCATAATTGAAGTATAATAATATTTTATTTAAAAAAAAAATGCATTTCTAAACTTTCCTCCAATACAGAAATGTTAAGTTTATTTTTCTACTCCATGTCATCATTAGTTTATTTGCAAAGTATACAATAACTTAAGCCTTAATTAGGTAGATACTATCTCGCCACTCACCTAAAAATCACACAGATCTACTGACCTGATACACAAAACACAATATCAACTTCAATTTCTAAAAATACTCCTAAAAATAAGGACACATCCACACGTCCACAAACGCAGACACCTCCTACTTATTCCGCACTATCTATTAGATCAAAACTCGCCCAATTATCGGGACATACATCATCCCATGTTATTTGTTTTGACGCACAAGTCACTGGTGCCTATGTCGGCTGCTTTCCATTTCCGTTCCTACTAATGAGTATTAACGATGGCTTCGCTTATCAATTAATAGAGGGTTCCTTTAGTTTTGTTTAAAAATGTGGAATTAGGTTAAACTTGACAGGCTTTACGTTAGTTTTGTAGTGATATGAGACTTTTGGAGCTGCAGCGCGTTGTAACTCGTGAAATGGTTTAGAATTCTGTTCACACCCCGTAATTACAGGTTATCCACCGATTACAGGCAATAAGTACATATTTTTATATTCTATTTTAATGATAACAAATGTTGTTCTTATAATTATGCATAGATATATATATATAACTAACCGTCATAACCGTCGTCTTCATTACAAGTGAAATCCTATATAAAGCGGTTGCGTGTATTTGTATTATGTAGCATATCGGGTGAATTGCTACTTTTCTTTCTGTGTCTTTTTGCCAGGTTCTCTACAGACGTCACAGATTCTTGAATGTTTTAACTCTATCCATGCTTCATTTCCCAGGCCCCGGAACTTAGCTTCCTCTATTAGCAAAAGGTGGTACTGTCGTGGTCGGCCGGTTGTAACCGCAGTCGTCCACAATCCCTGCTTCCTCTCATTTCTACTAAAAACTTTAGGATGTGGGTTCGAGATGCTGCACTTTGAAATTGGAGGTGTCGATATTTGACTAGATAAGCTCGTTATTTTTGTCTGGTTGTGAATTTTGGGGAACTTTTTGTTGCAGGCAGGCAAGACATTTCAACACGTATTCTTGTAGTACCTACTTACGAGTTTGTTTGAAACATGGAGAATCTTGCTATATTTACTTAACGGAACCAATAAAAGCCACCAAATGGTGTAAAGTAGCAATACACCTACAAAAAAAATACACGATAATTTTGTCCTGATATACTCGTATCATAGGTAATTGAAAAAGCATACCACCCAACCTGAGTCCTAGCCTACGACTGCCAATTCCAAAATTAACGTTCTTCAATTGTTTCAGAAATACTCCACCGCGGTGATCTGTCATCATCAATGGAGTCCTTGGCTTACGACTCGTCAGTCGCCTCTCCAGGCAGCGTGTCAAGCCATACGCAACGCACAAAGCGCATGCGCACCAGCTTCAAGCACCATCAACTCAGGACCATGAAGTCCTACTTCGCAATCAATCAGAACCCTGATGCTAAAGACTTGAAGCAGCTGGCGCAGAAGACTGGACTGTCGAAACGAGTTTTGCAAGTAAGTTCGAACCAAGTTTTATGGTACAGTCGGTTAAACTTTTCAAACACGCTTCAACTTACTAAGAACTTAACTAAAAAAACTTATATACGTTAACAAAAAATATTGTTTCTTGTACCGGGAATCGAACTCGAGCTTCCTGAAAGCCAGGTATCCTAGCCACTAGACCATTCGGGATGTCGCTTATTGAGACGTAAAACGTTTTGGGATTAAATTTTTACCTTAAACCTATTTGGATTAACAATTTCACATAGACAATCTATCCATTATAAGTGAGAACTCATAACAACTTATTTTATATCAATTTTTTCCTTTTCCTAGGTATGGTTCCAAAACGCTCGCGCAAAATGGCGTCGTAACATGATGCGGCAGGAGTCCAGCAACGGTCTTGGACACTCCAACGGTTCCATCATTCCTGGATCAGTACCACAGCCCAATATTGGACCGAATAACATGCTACTGTCAGAACCCATGCAGAACATGGACGATATGAGGGTCCACACTCCTCATCCACACCCGATGAGCTTTAATGAGCTCTATTGACACATGCAGAAGGATTATTTTCCAATGGGTCCCCCTATTGGGTGCCCCACTTTTGGCGCTGGTTAGGTTTAGAAGGAAGGTTTGATAAAATCGGAAAGAATGCAATACTTGAGGGAGAGTGAAGAATCAGGACTGGCTGTTAGGAATAGGGTTAAATCAAAGGAAAAGATGAATTACTTTAGAAGTTTTTGACATTAATAGGGATGCTGTGTATTTTTTGCCATATCTAATAGGCCACCTCGAAAAAATCTCATGAACAGATATATGAATACCTATTGTTAGTCCTATGACAGGCTACATATTCATAACAATAAATTAATTCAAAGAGTCGATGTTCAGTGAAAATATTTGTGTAACAGATATTTACCGTTTAAGGCATTGACTGCCACCGCGGTCACCGGTAATTGCCAACAATAGATTTTCTATTTTTTCTGTTGTCTGGCAGTCAACGTGTCAGATCGAAACTACGAAATCTAATAAGGGTTTATCTTTAGGGGCGCCAAGGTAGCCCGAAACATTTAAATTTTGTTACGTTTTTTCAATTTGCAGGTCAGTGTTTGTATGTTGAACAAAACATGATACCGTAACAAGTATATTATATATTTACAGAATTATAGTCATTAAAATCATCAATATAACCCTCTAAGTTCATACAACCCCACTGACCTGATATCAATGACACTGACATGCAAATTGCAAAAAAACTAAAGTCACTTTGAATTTCGCGGAAAACCTTGGTGGCTTCCCCCTTAAAACAACTGCGTGTTCAAGTGTTTTGAACATACTGTACCTAACGACTCCCTACTTAACTGTTTTATATCGACGAATAGATTTGATGTGTACAGTCACGAGGACCAATATGTCCAACACTCGGCAACTTTCAATTGCGATTTTTTCGTGAAATAACGAATGCAACGTTGAAATACGACATATTACATAAACCTATGGGTTCGGAAATGCTATGTTCGTAACAACATAAAATTTCATTAAAAAATAAAGGAGTAAATCGCTTTTGAATAAAGCCGAGTGTATACATACTTTTGCTCGTGACTGTACACTGTTTACGTCTCTTAAATCTACTGATAACATTTTACATACAAACATTCAATTAATTCTCAATTAGAAATCTAATAACAAGATATAACGTACTTTTCAGTCTCACCCATATTTAGAGGACTCGGTTCCAAGACCGAATAATTTAAGAGTATTTTACTTTAACTTAAAATAGTTCCTAATAAATATTTTGTAGTAGGTATCTTTTCTATTCCAATGTTAATGCATAGTGAGTAGAACGCTATCGTGATTATGTATTTATTATCCATGTAAACCATTCCGGTATTAATATTCTTGTAAATATTATTGCATAATATTTTAAACAAACCCGACTACTTAGTATGTGTAGGTACGTACAGTGTATCTTTATTTCCATTTCTTATCTCGTAAACAAACCGGAATCGAAAATCTTGAGACACTTACAATCACACACTAACCTCGAGTCCTGATATCGTCGAATGAATATGCGATCATCGTGTTCATTCGTCCACAGCTGGACATATGCCTCCCGCAAATATCGCCACATATACCAGATCTGTGCTTCTCGCATCCAGCGGATTCCTGCGACCATACAATCATTATCTCTCTTAACATAAAAAGCCTGTATTTCCCGAAGGGGTTAGGAAGAGGTGTACCTACAACATACCCATATTTCGCTAGTTATGTTTAAGTGAATATATCTTAGTAAGTAAGAAACACGTACATATTATGGTTGGGATCACTATCGCATGTGGATTTGTTTACAGAATAAATTATGTAAATAAAGAAAAATACACTTTACCTATGCCAGAGACATACACCGTGACTACTGAATATAGCCATCGGCTTCAAGTGATTAGGGCGCTTACTTACCTATACAGTGGGTTCACATTTCCATACACATTCGCTGACGGAACCTCACCCCCGTAGATTGTTACACCCAACTGTTCTGGGGTGCTATTACCATAAATATAAAACTTGAGTCATTGTCGACTCTTATGTCACCCTTAGGACAGTGCTCTCTGTCTTTGATGACTTCACAAATTGTTGTTAGTTTTTCTGGCAACGTCCATTTTCACAACTGCAGCTCTATTATGTAAAAATCTCACCGTGAAAACTAGGTGAAATGAGCTTGAAGTGAGTTGTCATTCCACCTGATGCAAAGCATTAACACTACTGATAGCTCACTTGAAGCTCACATCACCTAAGTTCTCACGGTGAGATTTTTACAGAATACATAGGCTGATTTTTATGGTAGAATTCACTTTTACCGTCAGTGGTAAAAACACCAGTATAAGTTACCCTCTTGATCTTTTGAAACTCCGTACTTCGCTAGGCCAGATAAAGGTCAAAGGGTTTCCAGTGATGTGCTGCCAACTTTAGTACGTGAAGTAAATCATCAGACATTTTCTAACTATTTTATTGTCAGTAAGTATCAGCAAAAACTGAATGGTAGTTCGAGTCATGGTATTTTCCGATTGTCTAAATAACGGTAATAATGGGTATTTTTATAGGATTGTAGTCGCGTACCTAATGAAGTGATACTAGTCAACACACGGTTACTAGTATAATGACTGTAGTTGTTTAGGAACTAAATCGTTGGGTTTATCAACATTAATTAATCATTACAATAATTAGTCTCTACTGGGATAGCCACATCCAGCACCCTAATTGCGTAACACACCAATGTTTCATATGTTAAATAACGTTAATAACGCAATGAATGTCGTTGAACTATCAAAATGAAAGCCATTGCTACTGTTTGTGTGTTACGCAATCACCCCGCAGATCCAGAGTACAATCACTCTTTCTATGTGCTTATAGTCAATAATCATTTCATGTTATACGAATAATCGAATTTAATGTACCTATGAAGTTATTATAGTTATTATATGAGTACTTATAAGGACACTATTTCAGAAAAATTACACCATTTGTGAAAAATACATTAATTTAAAAACTACCTACCTTACGCGTCGATTATAATACATACCTAGTACGTACGTCACACGCTGGGTAAATGTTGTCGGAAATCCTAATTTATGATACCAAAGAATTCGTTGTGTTTTGGCACGCAGATCCAATGCGGTGATTCCGTAACACACATAATATTAAAATCGATCACAATGTCTTTCATTTTGACATCCATTGCTTCATACGTTTTTAGAATCCATTTGCTCAACAACGTGAACAACGCAATGAACTTGGCTGAACTGTCAAAATGACATGTTACGCAATTTCCCCGCTTTAAGAATACCCAAGTTCACAAATGGTGCATTGGTGCATTTTTTGGTCAGCGTGTTTTCGTTGAAGAAATATTTTCTGCACTGTACTTATCACAAACTGCATAACATCACACTTGTAATCCCCGAGACACACTTTGTCAGTTATATTTAAGTCCCAAGTAATAGTGGGGCGAGCCCATTGCTATCAACTGGGCACAAATTCAGACTTCGGGTTGCTACGTACTATTATTGATCGAAAGTTGCTACTGAGAAATTCCAGATAGAAAAGTTCAATAACACTTTGTCCAACCCGGGAATCGAACCCAAGACCTCACGTTCAACAGTAGCGCTTGCAACCACTAGACCAACCAGACAGTCAATCAATCAAAATGCAATGTTAGTAAAACTAGACACTATCAATTATTAATACATAAGCAAGTATGAACGAATGTCTTTATAAATAGGTGTATGTTTTGTCACGATTTGAAGATTTGAAGAGAGAGGGCGGGTGAAGTCTGTAAATCCGGAACTACAGTAAAACCAACCATAACACGGGCTCGTCTGAAAGTAGTCCGATACTTCAGAATGAACCCGTTTCCTCAGTCATTAATATTTTCGGACGGGCAAAAACACATTGGCAGTAAGGACAAATGTCAAATGGTGTTGTCATTTTTAGTTCGGGCGTCGAAGTAATCTTATATATCCGTAGTTGATACGGAGTAGAAAACGTTCGTCACTTCGGCCGAAGTTACAGAATTCATGATTACAGAGACGCCCTGACCATGCTTGGTTATTTTATATCCACTGAAGATTTTGTAGTTAGAATCTTACCCCAGTATTCACAAACAATACTTGTCTAAGTAAAATAGCAATACTATGCGAAGTAAGGCATTTTTCAGTGTGTTGCACATGGCGACCCTTTCAATTCTTAAAAATAAAGTGGCGCATAGTGCCGATCACCACTCAAGTATTGTCTATGAATAGGTTTTTAGGGCCCAGCAGTGCGATTCTGTAACCATCTCACCGTGAAAACTTAGGTGAAGTGAGCGTGGAGTGAGCTGTCATTCTAACTAATGCTAGGGATTGACACTATTGACAGCTCACTCTAAGCTTACTTCACCTAACTTTTAACGGTGAGTGTTTTACAGAATCGATCGGCTGTGCGTGAGCGCGTACTGTGAGACCGTATTCAAAAACATTACTATGATTTTTGAATACGGGGGTTAATAATGCATATTCCACAGTGCGAACAAGTATACGACCATTAAAACATAAAAATAAAAAAAGAACACTGTATGTTTTTTAAAGATTATTATTCTACAATCCGAGGCTTTTTTACGATAAAAACTACATCATTATATCCACCACAGAGACCGTTAGAAAACCGTTTTAAATGAGTAAACCTGTAAAGAATAACTCCACAATCCCTTGATTGCTCGTGTACTCGTAATAAAAAGTATAAACTCTAATTATAACAGTTGTAAAACCCTTGAATTGAAGCTATAACGAAATACTTAAACATTATTTTTTTCACCTGTTCTGTGTGTGTAGTAAGAATTAGTTGTAAGTTGTAAATTATGATAATCATATAACTATTATTTAGATTTTATCTACTCTAGAATATATTCCAGGTATGTAATTATTAACAGCTATGTATATAGTAAGTATATGGGTATCTAGATGTGTAACTTTAGAGATCAGGCTAAAGCCACTAGAACTTGTCTCACTGCCAAATTGTAATCGTACTCTTAAGATTCTGATATCTAATTTATTCTCGCACATATGGATTTATTTTTCCTTTCCACAACCCTTAATTTAAAATCTTATCAAGTTGTTCATTTGTCTTCAGCACGGTTTTAATTTATACAATACTTGCTTCGGGCCGCGGTTTCACCCGCGTGGTATGTCAATAAATTAGCAGTAGTAGCCTTTCCTAGGGTTCAAAGTATTTCCATACCAAATGTCATCAAAAACTGTCCAGCCATTTCGGAGATTAGCTGGAACAAAGAGACACAAAAACTTAAAAATTGTTTTGTATAAGTAGTATATACTTTCATGTAGTAAAAAGCTGTTATTATGACATTTGTGTTATCGTGTCGATTGTCAACTCACAGACCTGTATTTTTTATGTTGAATGGAAATCATGCTATATAAGAAACTACTATAATAAAATATGAGTGTTTTACATAATCGATTTCGAAAGCGCGACGCGATGCTAGTAGAACAACGTCTGTGAAAACTTCATGGAAATTGCTCTACCAGAATCGCGTCGCACCATCGCGCCACGCCTGTCTACGGGAGCCTTTATCTAAAAACTCTGGATCCGATTCTTGTTTTCAAAAGAATAATGTATACTTTGAAAAGCTTGTACATTATATAAGTTGCATATTAATTGTTGTATTGTAAGTAGTAGATTTTCAAATTAGTCTTAGATTTAGTGTGTAGAATTTAGCCTTAGAGAAACATATTTATACACAAAAATGACATAATATATTGACATCACATTAATGGTTTTAATTTTTACTTTCACCCCTTCTTACAGTCTCTGCCATGCAACTAGCGGTTTTGAAATCACGTAGTCTGATATAATTTCTAATTAAAAGTGTAAAAAACCAGTTTAACACAAGTTTAACTTGTTTGGTATTATTCTACCCACCTCTTAAATTCAATTAAATAAAAAATTGTAACATAAAAACACTCAAACATATTTGCATTGGGGCAGTTAATAAAAACGGATTGCAGAATTACCTACTATCGAATATAGAACCTACATACTGAATAACTAGGAGATGACCCATTCTGTCGATGTCGACTCGATCACGTCTGATGGAAAGCGATGGATGCGGTCTATGATGGAACGAACGTGCCTAGAAGATCACTTTTAAGTTCACATTTGCTTTGAAGCTTTTGAAAATGGCTCATTTCCTTGCTGACTGTATTTTTTTCGAAATCCGTGAATTGGGAACACCATTTAGACAGTAAAAATAAAAAATAAAGACAGTGCCCTCAGACCGTTTTCCTGTAGCAACCTTACTGCCCCATCTCGAAAATCCACCCTATATATCTCTGAACCCAAATTGTTCTCGACTTTGATGCCTAAGTAAAAAATAATGCGTTCTATGTGTACTTTAATAATATGCAAATATTATTTAAAAAAAAAAAAAAACTCTCAGAATGGATGATCTGCTTTATCATGTTTAGCCAAGAAAATACCTAAATACAACCAACTAGGAATGTATGCCTTGAGTGCTGACTAGCAGATTGAGAAAGAATCTAAAAGCTTATAAAAATACACATCGACTATATTTTCCAACTTCTATTACCCATGCTTCCATATAAAAAGATTCCATCGAAATTATTGACACTGGCCGAATAATAATAATAATAAAGTTTTATTTGCAGACCTTGCAGTCCATAATGTTAGTATTTACATAAAATTACTTAATTAACTATTGTTAGTAACACATACAGAGAAAATATAACATAAATAAAAGAAAAAACACAAAGAAACATAACATAAAAAAAATATAACAAATAAAAAAGAAAACATTATATAAGCTACCTATCGCCGACCTGTGTGTGCAGTCTCACCCACCGGCCAAGCATCGGGCAGTCCCACCGGTCACTCAATGCCCTCAACATACTATGGGAGCTGGCGCATGTTCTGTGGCGGAGAGAAGCGCATCGCTTTCGGATGATGGCATAAAAATCATCCACCCTTGCATCTGCAAACATACCCGAAGCGCTACAAAACCGCGGCAGCCCCACAAGCACTCTGAAGGCATTGTTATATTGTACACGCAGAGCGCTGTATGCCTTCTGCGTATACTTGACCCAGAGGTTGCAGGTGTAGAAAGCCTGACAATAGGCTCGAAATAGCGTCATTTTAACCTCAAAAGTACACCGTGCAAACCTGCGGGCCAGCATATTACTTCGAACAGACAGCGCCCTGCGCTCCTTCTATATGTCTAGGTCATCACATAGGTCCTCGGTGACCCAATGCCCCAGGTATTTAAATTTTGAGATTCGCTTCAAGGGCATACATGCTAATAAGATGCACGGCACATTCAAGGCTCTTCTGGCGCCAACTTTAAAAACAAGAAACTCACTCTTAGCGACATTATGCCTAAGCCCTTGAGCCACGGCGTAGTCCTCACAGACCTTCAACAAACGTCTTAAAGCACTGATCGATGGGCTCAGCAAGACCATATCGTCCGCATAGCTGATGTTGTTCATAGCAACACCATCAGCACGACAGCCAATGCCAGTATTGCTGAGCTCAACAATCAGCTGGTTTATATACAAATTTAAGAGGCGCGGGGATGTGATTCCCACTGCCTCATCCCACATTTCAATTTATATTCTTCAGACAGAGTCCCTGCCCACCTAACATTGTTTATTTGGTTTTCATACCAAAATTTAAGCAAAGAGATAACCTAAATACAACCTAAATATAACGAATGGATAAGGTTCGAACAAGGTTGACACTGGCTGAATGGAAGAAATTCATACAACTGGCTGATGAAAATTATCTGATGCCGTAAGTTTACATGCAGATCATGACAGATGTGAAATTGGCGGCAACCATGTTTTTATTTTCCGTTGGAGTGTTGCTGTCATAATTTTAATTTCACATAACTTTTATTAAAAAAAAAAAGTAAAATGGAGTCCTCATACAATCAATCCAGCACGGGGTGAGTGAAACTAATAAATTGAATAAAGTAAAAAACCTAATGTATCGCTTCGATATCTTTCGCTTCGGTACGGCAGTTTGATCCCAGAAGTGGTAGGAAAACCGGAGTTTTGATTTATTTTATTTTATTTATTCAGAGTTATTATTGATTTGAAATGATATGCGTTTAATTAATTTTGATAGATTCAGTCGACGTAGAAAATAGTGAACGATAGTTTGGATTGATTTACTGTAAAGTCAGGGAAATAAATTGTTAAGTAAAATGACTTCCAACTTAGATTGTCTGTATATTCAAATCACAACTGTCATTCTTTGAGAGTTATATTGCATAATTAGCCTATAATATTCCCACTGCTGGGCTGGGACACAGACCTCCTCTCTTCTCCAGTGCGGGTTGGTAGATGTCACATGTCTTCGAATTTTTGGTTCTAGGACATGCCAGTTTCCTCACGATGTTTTCCTTCATCGTTTTGAGAGCATGATTTATACAAAGTAAAGCGCCTGCCTGGATTCGAACTCAAGACCTACATGTCGTAAGTCGGTGTCGTAACCTGGGCCACCACTGTTCTCGAGAGTTGTTTTATGTAGGGTGCCAATTTGCTTAAAAATGAACTTTTCTGACTGATACATACGTATCATGCAAGATATTAGTAGAAGGTATCTGGTGCGAAATATCAATAGTATGTACTACCTACCTGAATAAAAAGATCGTGATCAAAAAGTTAGCCAGTAAGAGGTTGGCAGAAGAACTGTGTCCCTCGTGTGCGTGTGTGTGCGTCACTCGTAGCGGTGATTTGTCTCTTTCCTAGACTTTAACAGTAAATAATCTACTTGGCGCCTGTATCCCCCGACGACGGTAGACAGAGGTGTGATAGTAGGTACAGCCATAGTTTGTAGTAGTTAGTTTGTTCTCAGTAATACCCACGACCATTCAATCAACTCAACCTATTGCTGTTCATCAAGTTCAAGTATGTTTAAAAAAAAAAGAATAAAAAGTAATTGATAGAAATGCAGAAAGAGTTCATTGTCATAATAAAAATAATAATGAATAGATAAGTGCCATCTTAGTACCGTAGGCTTATAATTACTGGAAACTGCGCACGAGCCGAGCGAGCGAAGCGAGCAGGTAGCGGCAGGTGAGCTACATCCAAGTTGATCGCAGTTATATGGCTTTTCGTATTAATATTAGAATTATTTGAGGTTCAATTATATGCAACATGATTTAAATGCTTTATTCGTTCGGGTTATTTTTCTCATAATATTACTAATACAAAATACAGGTAGTTGACAGCTTTATATTGCAGACAGACCTCATTACAAAGAAGATGTTATACTACATAGTGGGCTAGAACATATTTTAACAACTTCTAGTTTCGAACTTTAGTGACACTAATGATGTTTATAAATCAAACTGTCGGTGTCTGCTTAAGAATTTCGCTGATGTATTCTTATAAGAATAGTCACTTTGTAAAGGGGCAAAAGAGTTGTACACAAATACTAATATATAATAATATCTACCTAAGATGTCTAGGATTCAGATAATGAGTGACTGCTCTCGACGTGGGCGTGCACTGCAACGTGTGTGGCAGTAGAAGACCCAGATAAAATTATACCTATATCCTATCTTACAACAATATAATATTACACGTTTATATACCTATAATCGTAGCAATAGCTGTTTCAGATTCGCGACAGATGGAAAGTAAAAAAATTGGGAGCTCTAGATAAAATAATGTTGAGAACCTTCGGTGTAAAATGTGTAAAGTTTTGTTGACAAAACTCCGCGGTACTGTTATTATGTCTGGCTTCTACAAGGTCAAATGATAGGGTTTACGTCTATCTAAAATGTTGTCTAGATAAGAGGAATGTATTTTCATAACATGCACTACAAACTACAGATTCGCTTACAGACAGCAGCAACAGGCAGCGTCTAGAAACTGAATGTAGTGAACTAATGAAATTTGTGGCACCGAAAGTGCGTTGGGCGCACTACTTCTGTCACTCTTGGTTTATATGGAACGTGTTGAGAGTTGTTGTCGCTTTTAACAGCGGCTGCCGCGCGTCTGTGCTTACTTACACCGGTTTACACCTCATAAGAAATACCAAAACCTCTTCATACAAAAACAATAGACAAACTCAAATCTTCTTCAAGTAAAAACGACGTCTAGAATTCTACAATAGACTACCAGAACGCATCGACTACGGCATCGACTGTCATAGCACGCGTCATTTTAATTGCATCGCTACAAAACGCACAACAAATCATTACACATAATGCGAACAAAGTCGCCAGAGAAGAGATCTCGACAAAAACCTGCTAGACGGCCAACTTACAGGGTCGAGAACGATAGGAACCCGGAAACCACGCCGCAATATTTTCAGGTACAAGTCGCGTTATAAATTATTTATCAAGAGGTCAGTGAGACCATGCTTCTCGAGAAAATATTCGGAATTATCAACACCCAATCCTTATATTAGCAGTTTGCAATTTTTCGACGGATAGTCACTGGAAGTAGGTAACGGATGACTTTCATTGGTAGTTTTGGAGGAAGTTTTCGATAGGTTTGAAAGGTTTTGCGATATATGGAGCCACTGTGTTTCGTTCAAACTTGGCAGTTACTCTTGATAATATGGGGAAAGCAAACTATGAAACAATTTCTGATATTGGTAATTGTTTAGCCTTAAGTATATGGTAGGAATATTTATTATCATGAGAACATTAACACCCACATTCTTAGATTCCTTTTACAGCCTTGATATTTATTTTTCCATAGTTAAAATTTTACCTAACCGTCCCACCTTTCACTATCACCTGGTAACACCACGTGTAGTCCTTTATTGGTAGTTGTTACGTTTTTGTTAAAGACAATGCTGGCTTTTCACATGTCGACCGAGGAACTTGCCGGCAATTGTAACTTCAGCCGCTTTACCGCTGTGGCTTTATAAGAAACAGCGACTTTTCCGCTTATGGGAGCGGCTGTCAGTTTTAAAAGGGTATTTTTTAAAGGAAAAAATTCCTTGTTTTTTTGTTATGGAGGTAGTTGAGGACGACATTCTTAAAGATGTTTTATTTCACAGATATCAGTAAATGTTCTAGAGGCCCGCAAACTGATGTGGATGAACCCGCACTCCTTCAACTCTTACGTTATCGTAGTACTTGGAAAGAAGAAACATAGGACTAGCATCAGAAGGAACATGGAGGAACCGTATTACAGAGAGGTGGCTAAACATATATATTTAATTTACGACTGATTTATACTTAGTCATAACCAATCTCTAAGGGTAGATGAGGGTGCTTCAGCCCATTCGTGATCCAGTGAGTAGTTAGGACGATATTTTGCATCGCATACGTAGGTATCTACTAAACTTATTAACTTTGAAAACTGTTTTGTTAATTTATTTAACGATTCGGTAATCCTTAAATAAATAAATAATTACGATTAACAAAACAGTTGCTTGTCGGTACAAGAAATACATTACAATTGCCTTCTAAAAATTAAGATTTGCAGCATTTTCTCGGGCCTGTAATTGCTGCATTTTGCCTGTAATGTAACGTTCTTACAAATGGTACAATACAGGCAAAGGCCAGTTTCCAAAAGGATTTCCATGTAATATAACGTTTCTGCGAATGCTCGACGCTGAGTTCGACGTAATGCTCACGGCGAATGAACATTTACATGTAACATTTATTTCTTAATTGTTGAAAGGTCGGACCTACAGGTACCGCTCGTGCCTTTGCTTGGTAAAATGTGACACCAATACGCTGCGGTTTTTAAAATCAGGTTGTAACAAAACATCGAGGTTCTTGTTCGAAGTGCGGTTCGATAAAATTTAAAAACGGCGAATGCTCGAGGTTTTGTTACAATTAAATGGTCTAATCTATACTCACCTGAAGGTGTACATTATCCTATAATGCACACTCAATTACAGATAACCACAGCTTACACATTATAGAGTACACATGCTCTGAGTACCAACATAATTAAAAGACTACTTAAAATAAACATTTTGAATTCAATTAAAGACAAAAATAAATAAAAACTAACACACACACTCATGAATACAATACAATAAAACCACGCATCAACTTCATTTTCAACAAAGTTTTGTATTAATAAATTATTGTTTAAAAATTGTTAACAAAATAGAAAAAAAAATGATGATTGCACCACGGTGTCGTTAAAATATACAGTTCCTTCACACTGGCTTCCCAGTGTACATAATTACTTTTATTACGTTAATGTCACCATATAAATAACTATATCGGTGTAATAAAATGTGTGTATATAATTACGTTATTAGCCATTACGTTTGTTTACTCTGCGGGGTGAGCAGAGGTAATGAGCCGAGTGTTGGCCGTCGCGGTGGTCGCCTACAACGGATAAGTGCACAGCCATTGCTGATAGGTACCTACTACAGTATTATAATTCGTCAGTCAGCTAAACATCATACCAAAATCCGTAGTCTAGATAACGAAATGTCACTCTTCGCAAAGTCTTAATGCAGCTTCTCGCAAAAGGTTACTTAAATAATTAACGGTTGAAAGTTTCATGAGGATAATAGCTCTTTGCCCGTAACTTCGTCCACGCGACTATCGTAATGTTCCCTGCGAACTTCGACACCCAAGGTACGCAAGCAGATTATATAGTTTCTACATATCTCATTCGGCGCACTTTACTTGATTCAATGGTAGATTAAAGGCACATTAGGCACATTAGGTATGTCTGTGTGGCCCGCACCCGCGTATTGTAAAAATATTCCTACATCACTTTTGTAGGTACATTTGAAATGTACGGCTGCGGCCAATTGTTAAGTATAAGAACATGCTGCGGCCTGATTTGGCTGTAATGTGCGCTTAGCCTAATTAAAATGTACGTATCTTTACCTACGTGGAATTTGAAGAGAACTGCAGCAAGCACGTTCATTATTTTCTTATAATAGTCTCGTCAGTGTATCCCTGCGTCAAAATGCATTGTATAAAATTATACAAGAGTGGCACGGACATGGATTCACAACCTGTTACCATGGATTCAGTACATGATTCCGAATCCGTGCCTTGAAAGTCTGTTATTTAAAAAATTGCTCTGCCATACATTCTGACCGCGTAAGTATTGCATTTTTCTACGACTGCAGACTTTTTTTTTTGATAATCGACAAAAAAATTCTACGCTAGAATCATGTGCTGAATTCGTTGTCTCAGTTGGCGCGTCGATGTCCCTGCCACCTTGTATGGTATCTTCACTGAAAGAATATTTGAATCACGGCACATTATGAGTAACTGCTGGTCGTAGAAACTTGATGTCATCATCCTCCTACCCTTTGTATCCCAATCAATTTCGGGTGGGTGCGGTAAATTTGGGTACTTAAATTCCCAGTCGCCCCCACATGGATTGCCACCAGGTGGCAATCGGGATTAAAATTCCCAGTTACCACCGGGTGGCGACTGGGAAGTTATTGCCCCCACTTCAAATCGCTGTACACTACGGCGTGGATCCCGGCCATCACATGGAATCTGGTGGTGACTGGGAATATACCCAAATGCGGCAGTCTTCTTCATCCATACTGATAATTACCAAATGATGTTCACTTTTATTATACCAAACTACTTATTATGTACTTAAGTAATTCCTATTAATATGCAAACACTTACTTATAAAAAATACCAAAATCACTTATCCTTATGCATCTCAGTAACTTTGAAAGTTCAGACTACTTATTAATATTTACAGAATCTGAACTTACCTGCAGCAAATACCTAAGTTTTCTGAGCATTAATAAGTATTACAAAGGTCTTTTTCCCTTCTGTTATAAAAACAGTTCTTTGTCACGGCTAAACATGCTAAATATTCTAAACACAGAGGTAAGTCGGTATCTGAAAAATAACATACGGCTACATTGAATAAAAAGTATATTGAGTGAGTATTTGTTTATATTTAAATATGTTTATATATTTTAGTATTATGTATTTATTTAAGGATACTTATATATTTCTATGTAGGTATATTTAATATTTTAGTTTTAGACTTCACACATTCATATTTTTCTCTTCTTGTTCTCACACACTATTGTCTACAATTCTTTTTTACTTGTCCTTTCGCAGGTCTGCTGGAAGAAATTTCTTATGAAATAAGCAGTACCTTACCTTTATACTTATATTATAATTATGTCATATCCCTATGTATTTTGCTGTGTGTACATAAATAATAAAATAAATAAATAAAAAGTGCAAGAGTGGACAAAATACTAGAATTCACGTCGCGCACGCTATCTATGATTTATGTGTTGTACTCAATCGCACCAGTCTTTCATGTTCATTGCGCGTCACCCTTTGAAAGCGGTGGCCACTAGTTTCCAACGATTATAGATAGATGGCACTTTGCACAACTATTATTTCAATGAAATTTTTGGGCTGATTACAAGCATGTTATTTTATACAGGGTTTATATAATTAGTAATGCCAGATAATAACCATGATTTTTATCTTTACATTGTATGGCCGAGACTGTCTTATTCTCTTGAAATTACATGATCGAAAGAGGAAAGCTAGTATAATAGCTCTGGCCTTTTGGCACAGGTCGGTACAATACATTATTGGCCATCATTAAACCAAATGATAATTTAGTCTAGTTTTAGGGTAATTTGCTTAACTCTATACTAATAATAAATCTGAAGAGTTTGTTTTTTTGTACGCGATAATCTCTAGAACTAGCAATCGGATTTGAGAAATTATTTTTGCATTTTTAGCCCAATTCATGAGGAAGGCTATTTAACATCATACTAGGACCTTCAGGAGCCGAGCAAAAAGAATAAAAGTAAGAAAGAACGATAAGCGAAAACGAAGTAATAACGTGGGCAGGCGCCCGATGGGATTTCCCATAGATACGAGTATACAATACAGGCAGATTTTTTAAAGACCAGCCAAATTTAAGCATGTGGTACCGACCATCAAACTGAACAACTTTCTCGATGGGACCAACATCGTAATCGCGAATAAAAATTCAGTCGTCCCATACATTTAGGTCGAGTAGGTATTGAAGTTTTCTATGGGACAGTTGATAAAATTTTCGCGATTACGCTATTTGTCCCATGGAGAAAGTTGTTCAGTTTGATGGTCTGTACCACATCCTTAAATATGGCTGGTCTTTAAAAAATCAGCCTGTATAGGAAAGGAGGAGATATGCCCCGATAGTTGAAAATGTATCAGAACTAACTCCATGTCGTTAAGACGATCCCACTACTGCGCCACTACTACACATGTAGTTGAGTAAAAGCAATAGATACAAAGTCCCACACACACTTGCAATTCATGAATCAGAACGGACTACCTACACAATCAATTATAAACCTTAACTCATCAAACATAGCGTGCGTTTACCATGCACCGTACAACTTACTCACACAAAAACATCTGTCACTATCGTTGTGCTGTGCAAAAGCCATTTATTTTACATATACGCTAGTGATTGACTAAATCGGAAAGTTATCGATTCTCCCATTTATTATTGTACAGACGCCAGCACATCAAGCTACTACAATCTTTCAGATTTATTTAATAGATTTTCAACTTTATCTATTAAGCATTACGGGTCAAGGTTTATTGGGAAAATTTGACAGTTTCGGGTAAATGGACCTGCTGACGTCTGTACTAAAAAAAATTTTTAGGGTTAAACGGTTGACAAATTGTAAAATTAACTATAATATTATATTCGTTGGGTAATCGACATTGTTGTCGATAGCCTACGTTAGTGGATCTGCACAGCCACATCACTAGCTGGCCACAAGAAGCAGCGGCCATACCATGCGATGCACTGCTTAAATAAAGTATCGTTTTGTGATTTTTACATTGGTTGTCTAGTCACTTAGCGATATACTTAAGTAGTGGTTAAGGAGCAATGTATTTACTGCGAAAATAGTACAGTCGCTGCGATATTTGAAAACAAATTAACGCGGTAAAAGCAAGAAATATTTTGCAATTTTTTTTCATGATTTTAAAGATAAATTTTATGAAAAACTTTTATCTATAAGTACATATATAAAAATCAAAGTCCTGACTGACTGACTGACTGATACATCAACGCACAGCCTAAATCGCTGATCCTAGAGACATGAAATTTGGAGGTTGTGTTCTTCGTGAAAAGTAGGTATCCACTAAGAAAGGGTTTTTCGAAATTCCACCCTTAAGAGGGTGAAATGGGGGGATTTTGTTTGTATGGAAAATCTTATTCCTTAAGTTAATAAACTTGAAATTTGGCACCAAAATATTGGAAATACTAATCTAAGTAAATGATGAAGTTTGCCATTTTATGTTTTTCTAAACTACCCCCTAAAAAGGGGTTGCGGGGTTTCAGCAATGAACATTGAAGTCTTGAGATTAACTCCGGATAATCTTTTAAAGTAGTTTGTAAGACAACAGAAGGTACCAGAAATAATATCCTTATAGCTAACAACAACAAGGTATCTTCTTGCTATAAATTAAGTAAATATCCAAAAGGAGATCAGCAGAATGCCTTGAAACTATTTCATCAAAATATTCAAGGTATGTCTTCCAAATTATTAGAATTTCAAATGTTTTTGGAAAAAACAAAGTTTGACATTGTTTGTTGTACTGAACATTGGTTAGAGGATTACCAAATGCTAATTAATTATGAGAACTATAGTGTGGGCAGTTGTTTTAATCGTAAATCTATGCTGCGTGGAGGTTCTTTAATCTTGATTAAAAATTGTTTAAAATCCAAACAACGAAATGACATAGTGGGTTTATCGATTGAACATTGCATTGAACTGTCCTGTGTTGAGCTCGATAAGCATGTTGTAGTGTGCGTTTACAGACCCCCTAATTATCAGAACTTTTCGTTATTTGAGTCAACAATGGAAGATGTCCTAGCGAAACTTGCATCCAACAACAAAGCCGCAATTATTTGTGGTGATTTTAATATTAATATTTTGGAAAATAATTCAAATAGCAGTAGATTATTAAGCCTTTTCAAATCATTCAATTTATCTAATGTTTTTACTGAACCAACTAGAGTAACTCCAACTTCTGCTACTTGTATCGATAATGTCTTTTGCGATTGTCATTATTTACATAAAGCCATCGTAAATTATCTGTCGTCTGATCATAGTGGACAAACGGTAACTTTTAAGTTTAAAACACCTTTGCAAAAAGTGGAAATACAATTTAGGCCAATAACAACTAGTAAACTAAAAAGATTCAATAGTACCCTAAATAATAAGTTAAATGATCTGGGCCATAATATGGATATGGATGATGCAAATAAATTGTACGAGGATTTCTTTTCGGTTGTGCACACTCAATTCAATAAAACTTTTGAAAAGAAAAGAAAAATTATTTTCCCTAATTTTATATTTAGTGACTGGGCAACTAGAGGTATTAGGATAAGTAGGGAAAGACTGTTCGAGCTGTATGGCCTTAAGCCTTACATAAATACAGAAACTTTCAACAAGTATGTTGCTACATATTCAAAAATTTTTAGCAATACCTGCAAGATAGCATTCTTTAGGTTACGTTATAGTAACACGATACCTATTTAAAAAAAAATAACGTGACCACCATGTCATCTTCGAAACTACAATAGTAGGTTTCATTATGGTTTCTTTCAGATAACAACATTTTAAGAGAAAAATGCTCTAAACAGCATTGCAATAGGATGAAAACACAAAAAGTTACAACTCTTTTTGTGAATAGAATTTAGTTTTTTTGCCTCTCCTGTAAAGTCAAGTTAAGTCCTTGTTACATTAATTGATATTACAACTGACGATTATATAGGTAGGTACTTACTGTATCAGTTATATTTCCGATTATCTCATATTATATGGTCACCCTATTGCACTTTTCCCTGACAATAAAATTAAAAATGTAATATCTCGTAAATTAAGCTGTATATGTAAATTATTTTTATGTAAAACTTTAGTCATAAAGTTGTACAAAAATTAGTCGTAGTTTGTGTAAATCAATACGAAACAGGTATAAGTATTCTTATGGATCACTCAGTTCAGCAAATTTAAAAACATTGAGTTACTCATAAATTTTTAACAAAAGGTATTTGTGTTATGATATTTATTGTACATATATATTCGGAACATGTACATTTTAGGATAAACGATAGATCTATAGAAAAAGTCATCCGAAACCTTATTACAACGATCTCTCAGACAAAATGGTGTCTGTACTGAGTGATCCAATGATACTGTCCAAAGATACCTGGAAGAAGCTTTAAATGCCTTGATAGGCTTAAAAAATGTTGAGACAAATTTTTAACAAATATTTGAGATATAAATTTAGTCAATAGAGTAAGTTTTTGTTGAGATTTAGCTCATAGCCGTTTTTGCAAAATGTCTAAATTTAGTGATCCACGTTTTCGGCAATAACTGAAGACCCTTGAGAGTGACAATTTTTTTACTATGGGCTATGAGTTTTGACTATTTTTGACTAAAAGTACAATCATATTTTGTCACGAAATAAAAAAAAGATCATTCAATCCAAATGCACATTTTAACTTTTAACTGTTTGATATTTTAGAAAATTTGGTTACATCAATAGGTGTGTTAAAGTATTAGGTAGCCAATGGAATAGCTATGAAAGCCACTCAATTAGAGAATTTAGACATAAGTGATATTTAGTGACGATTTACGGAAAATTAAAAAAAAAACATGAAAATCGGTTTTTCTCGGATTCCATGAATTTCCACCTAGGCTTTGTGGGATGCTTAATTGTTGCAAATGGGTCACACTATCACGCCCTGGAAGGAACACGTCGAGTTTCCCTGTCACCCTGTATACAAAACCAAAAATGCTAAAGAAGCATTTGATTATTTCTTAAAACACTTTCGTCTCTTATACGATCTTTGTTTCCCTTACAACCTTTGATAACCGTTAGCTCAAACAAAATATTAAATGGGTTTCTCAAGGCATTCGAAAATGCAGTAGAAAACAAAGGGCTTTACTTTGGAAATATAGGCGAGAACCTTCAAGTTTTAATAAAAGTAACTTTAAAAACTACTCGCAAAGGCTTCGGAAAATCATTAAATTAACGCATAAAGGTCAAAATAACTATTTTATTAACATGTCAAACAATAAATCAAAAGCATCTTGGCAAGTCAAAAACCAAAATAAACCATTTAGGTACTAAACCTATTTCCCAAATAAAAATTCATGATACCACAATCACTGCTCCAACAAAGATTGCAAACGCTTTTAATAATTATTTTATTGACCAGACAAAAAATATTATAACCTCAACAGCCGACACAAGAATAGAATAGAATACTTACTCTTTATTGTACACCATACAAATTACAGAACATAAATATATAAAATTTTACAAAGGGTGAGATTAAAAATTAAGGAGAGACAAATATAGTAAGTAGGTAGTCTGTGGTGTACCATTTACATTATTTATTTATTTAAACTTTTCGCACAAAAAGGTACAAAGGCGGACTTAATGCCTTAGGCATTCTCTACCAGTCAACCAAGGGTGGCGAAGAGATTAGATGGCAGGTGCTTTGATTGAGAGGGACAATGATAAAAAAAAAAAAAACATAAAACTAGGTACACAAATACATAAATAGGTTATATACACATACTTACTATTACTATAATATGTAACTACTTATAATATATATATATATATATATATATATATATAAAAAATCAAGGGAGAGAAGTGTTGAGATGGCTCTACGCTATTTTTTTACATTATACTATTAATAAATACATAAAGTATATTTTACTCATCTAAATAAATATATACACATAATAATAAACATGAAACAAGATCAAAGAAAAAAAAAAAATTAACTTGAGCTGGCAACACCAACGTCAACAAGTCAACGACCCAATATTTTAATATTTTTAGTCAAATACATTTTTAGAAGCAGTTTTTATACCTAATTATTGTGAATTACCAACCATAAACCGAATACTCCAACCAATTTTCCGTTTAAAAAAATACAATGAACAATAATGCAATAAACTTTCACCAAAAACTGCCGAACCGGAGGTGACATCTGTCATGTTGCTTCCGGTAAAACACAAGAATTAACATAATATCAGAATGCAAAAATGTTGACAAGATCAGCCGCAAGACGTGCACGCCCACCACCACCGGACTCTTCGCTCAGCTCCGCCTCGTTGCCGCTGGTACCCAACCCCACTGTGAGCGCTGTGACGACACCGGCCGCGGTAGTTGCGTCGAGCTCGAGCGAAGAGTGTTGCTCTCCGCCCACGACGCCACCACCTGCTCGTCGACTGGGAGGACGCCGGCCGCCGGACGGCTTAGGACCTCGAGGCCCACTGGCCTCTGATAGGGTTCCAGCTCCCGGCGGAAGTGTGCAGCGCATGAGATGGACACGATGCATCAATAAAAATGTCATGCGCTATGGGGCTACAGAGGGGGAAACAATCTGACCGCGTACCGTGTTCGGATGCTCTCTCTTTTTCAGGTGCTTGAGCCAGCTGTCAACGTTTCGGCACAACGACTATCGGATCAGGTGCGGGTTATTCATCGTAATCCTATGTTAGATGACACTGTACTTGATCGCCTGCGAAGTGAAATGCAGAGTAGCCATGTCATCGCCCACCAGTCGCAGACTACTGCAGTACTTCCGCAGTCTAACACTAGCCACGCTGACGAGGGGAGTAATGACAGGGCTACAAATGTTAGTATCCAGTGCAATGAGGAATTGAGGAATGCTTTGGAGGGTGCGATTCGGGAATATCGGTTCATGTCGCCCGAAGATAGACCACGTTTACTTCGTTTGCCCATGCATAATAAAAATAGGGCGCTGGTGGCGGTTCTGGATGCGCAGTTATCAAGTCATTTTGATGCCTGCGAAGACCGCACCGATACTCATTCAATTCTGTACTGCGCGGCTGTAGCAGCATGTCATGTAGCTCACGTCAAATTTGACAGTGATTCTAGAGCTATACAACCGAAACCAGCCATACCAGCTTGGCAGTGCAGAATTGAGCGCCGTATTGGTGGGGCCAGAGCGCTCATCGGCAAACTAATCTGCTTCAGGGAGGGCAATACTCGCCCTAGAGTGATGCGGTTTGTTAAGCGGGCGTTTTCGGGGACTGATATCAGTTCTCGAGATTATTTGTCCCGCGTCACAGAGCGTATCGACTTCCTGAAGCAGAAGATCTGTGCATGGGCAAACTGTAATCGTCGGTACAGGTGGAGAGTACACTCAGAATAGCACATTCTAGAGCGATGAAAGGTGGGTTTATAGGGCTTGGGAGCGACCGTACTAATGTTCGACTGACACGCACCTACCGGATGATGACGCCATGTGTTCGTTCTGGCGAAACATCTGGTTGGTGCCTGTCTGTCACACCGAAGGTGATTGAACTGGGAAGATCGAGCGATCGTGCGATCTAATACCAGAAATGGGGGCGCTTATCATCAGCACCCAAGATGTTGCTCGTGCAGTCCGTCCGTTATCTAACTGGAAGTCTCCAGGGCCGGACGGCCTGCATAATTTTTGCATTAAGTGGTTTGAAAGGTCGCACGCCCCCTTGGCATCCCAGTTCCAGTTAGCCTTAGAGTCAGGGTTGCTGCCCCAGTTTCTAACGACAGGAATAACCCACCTGCTCCATAAATCAGGTAGTACCGCGGGCCCCAAAACTTATAGACCGATCACTTGTCTTCCAACGGTCTATAAAGTTCATACATCCATTTTGAGAGCTAAAATTAATAAACATATAGACACCAACTCCATCATGTCTGTCTCTCAAAATGGATGTAAGAACGGGTGCCACGGTACTAAGGAGCTACTCCTCATTGATATGGCCATAAGCTAACAGGTTCATCGTTCTCGTAAGGATCTGTTGACATGTTGGATAGATTATAAGAAGGCCTATGACTCGGTGCCACATACATGGCTCATGAGGGTGCTGGAGTTGTATAAAGTAGATACAACTCTGCGCACTTTCCTGATGACGTGTATGGGGCAATGGAGGACGGTCCTTCGCTATCCAGGATGTCGAAATATCCAGAGGAATAGCGACCCGATAAGGATCGAGCGAGGTATATTCCAGGGCGACAGTTTGAGTCCGCTTTGGTTCTGTTTAGCCTTGAATCCTCTAAGCACGCTGCTAGAAGATTCAGGTCTAGGCTATCAGCTGAGTAGAGGTGGTCAGGTTAAATCTCACCTCTTCTACATGGATGACCTAAAACTCTTTGCCCCCAACAATTTGTAACTGATGAAGCTACTGAAAATTACTGAAACTTTCAGAAGCGCCATCAGGATGGAATTTGGTGTGAACAAATATGCGGTCATGCATGTAAAGCGAGGGGAGATTGTGAAATCCGTGGGAACCCAACTCTCGGATTCCACAAACCTGAGAACCCTCTCCGCAGGCGAAACCTATAAGTATTTGGGTATGTCGGAAACGTTGGGCATCAATGGTACTGACATGAAGAAAATGTTGAAGGAGCGCTTCTTTGGCCGCCTGAAAAAAGTATTAAATAGTCTTTTATCACGCGGAAACAAGGTGCGCGCCTTCAATAGTTGGGTCATGCCGGTTTTGATGTACTCTTTCGGCATAGGATGGACTCAGACCGAACTCGAGGCCCTGGATAGGAAGGTCCGTACGCTGACTACAAATCGAATGCATCACCCACGGTCATCGGTTATGAGGCTGTATATCCCTCGAAAATGTGGAGGTCAAGGCTTTTTAAACGCTAAGACCCTCCACAATCGCGAGATATGCAGTCTCAGGGAATATTTCCTAGAAACCGACGTGGGGATGCATCGAGATGTGGTCGCTGTGGACAAGGGCCTCACCCCGCTCTCCTTGGCAAAATAGAACTGGCGCAAGCCAGTAGTGCTTGATACTAATGATCGCAGGAAGTATGGCAGAGTAAGGAGCTTCACGGACGCTTTTACCGGGCCCTACATGGATACGATGTAGATGATACTACATGGACCCGATGTAGCGTCCGTAGCCTGGCTGCGTTTCGGTGACCTCTTTGAAGAAACCGAAGGTTTTGTCTGTGCAATTATGGACGAAGTTATGATGACGAACAATTACCGGAGATGTATTGTGAAAGACGGCACGGTTGACATCTGTCGGGCATGCTACCGGCCGGGAGAATCAATCAGGCATATTATCTCCGGGTATTCTCGTCTAGCTAACGGAGAGTACATCCATAGACACAACATTGTAGCCAGGATAATCCATCAGCAACTTGCTCTGAAATACAGCCTTGTGGAATCTGAGGTGCCGTACTACAGGTATGTGCCCGACCCAGTTCTCGAAAATGGTAATATCACATTGTACTGGGATCGATCCTTCATCACTGACAGGAGTATTGTTGCCAATAAGCCTGATATAGTGGTGGTGATCGATCAAAGCGGCGTGCAATGATTGTTGACATAACCATTCGCATGATGAGAACCTCGTGAAAGCCGAGAAAGATAAACAAATCAAGTATCTTGACTTGCCTCGCGAGGTTGTCGACATGTGGCATGTGGACTCAGCTATCATTGTGGCCATAGTCGTGACAGCCAATGGCGTAATAGCCAAGAGCCTCGACCAACACCTGAGGAGGCTCTCGTTGGGCAGCTGGATCAAGGGCTTGATTCAGAAAGCGGTAGTTCTGGACACGGCTAGAATTGCCTCGAAGTTCCTCTCTTTGGAGCCCTGACCGCCGGTAGCTTGGACGCTGTTCTCGATACCGGTGGGCTACTATTTTTTATATTTTTAAATGTTTTTTATCTTTTTGTTTATAAAAATATTTAAAAATGTAATTTGTAAGTATTTCAATGAAATAAAAGTATTAAGATAGTAATAAATAATAATGAAGAGGTTTAAGGAGGGATATTGTCGGTAAAAATCGCAGAAATTACTTTGTGTTTCATAGGTTTTTCGAGAAATAAATACTATGAAATTCACTACATTCAGGTAAGGTAGCGTTAGTTAGAGGGCTGAGCTTTTTGTAAACTATTGACAGCGACATAAGTATCACCGTTCTAGTTAAACACCTTTTAACGTATTAACGTTTATTAAATTCTAATTACATAATCACCTATAATGTTCTCCCTGCTGATACACATGCCTCCTCTTGGCAAGAAGGAGTGGGCCGTGATTTCTAATTTGTACCGACTGATTTGAATTTTGACACGTATTGAAATCATATTGAAATAAAAAGAGTCGCGCACAGAAGCCCAATTCTCGTAATTTAAAACGTTCAAAATCTAGTCACAGTCTCATCTCCGTGACAAACAAATGTCAAAAACTTGTCAAAATGTAGGGAAATTAGACGTATTTTTGACAGATTGAGACTGAGATCAGACTGTGAACGTTCTTAAAATAACGAGAATTGCCCCTCAGATATATATGTATTATGTGTGTCATGAAGGAACTTGAAACGTTCTTTATGATAAGACAAGTAATTTGAAAAGTAACCCTTACTCGATGTTTATGCATCCAGTATTACCTAAAGATATTATGGGAGCGATAGGATTCCCTAAAAAATAAACTTAGTACTGGTACGATGGCATTTCAACTAAGGTCGTAAAATTTGTGTCGAATGACATTGCTTTACATCAGTCACATACTGCCAACATATTATACAGGCCAACTGGAGTTCTGTATCAAACAATTTTGGTAGGTTTGTTCATGGAACATGATTAGTTGAGTTTTCAGTTCACTGATAGATCAAATTCCCTGCACCATCTCTCTACGATACGTAGCGCTTGTTGCCCGTCACCTTCCCCGAAACGAGGATTACGAGGTCGTCGGCATTACCTACCGTGTAATAGCAGTAGGCGTTGAGTTTGGTGAGGAGGTCATTAATTACCAGATTTCATAGAAAGGGAGACAGCACCCCACCATGGGGGCAGCTTGCTGTCAAGATTCAATGCTACTTTAACTGACCTTAAATGGTCCATGTTAAATTTATATTTTAAAATTCGTCTCTCTGGCTCTCACCCTCCATGGAGCCCGCACCTGGGAACGTCTCACTATAAAAAAGCTTGAACGATAGGACTACCAGAGAGATATAGGGGCGCAAGGCTGGTTTACATTGCGACATCGGGCGCTCGATCGGGTTGGCGTGGAAGGTTCAAAGGGCTACCCCCGACGAACTGATCAACCCTCAATTACACGGTCAGCATGGCCTTTACCTACCGCTTTGGCCGTCCGAGAACGACCTCAGCGGACCTCACGCACCTCGCCTGTGGCCCTCTGACAGGATACCATGACCGTTTCCCTACCACTGGCTATCGAGTAGGGCCGCCGTTTAGCTTGAAGTACAGACCAAAGGGGGCTTGTTGCCTTACGGGCACATTACAAGCACAGCCGTTCGGCTCAACCTCCCAGAACTCCTTCATTCTCACTTACGGCGCTCGACTACGCAGGTTCTAGCGCAGGTGACTGTTTACTCCTACCCGCCATCAGCTGATTTTAGTGATCGGTGAGCCCGCTACCACCCAGCTACAAAGAGGATCGCGGTTAGGAGTGGAGCTTGGGATGATAGAGGTGGAAGGAGTGTGGGTAGGATGGAGTGTAGAAGGATTATAAGATTTGCGGAAAGAGGCCGAAAGACGGGAAAGAATGGGGTCAAGGGAACTAAGCCAAGGATGCGCTGGCGCCTGGTGGGTTTTGTTGCGTCTATTTCATAATGAATGAGACCAAGAACAGGGTGGCAACCTCGGGAAGGTGCATCCACCAGACTTGCCTTGAGGATCTACACGACTGTGGCGCTCTACCTCAAGACCCCGCAAGCTTACTGCCTTTAAAGGAGGCGGCAGGGTAGGCCTGCACCTATACTACCAAGCAAAGCGAAGCAAAGCATGTTGTTGTGCAATTCCAAAAGCATAAATCAGACCCCTCCGTCAGGTCGTGATTCAGCACTATCAAAACCACGCGTAGCTGCCGCCGCTAAGTATAAGAATCTTCGATCACACAGAAGCAGTCCAGTCAGGTTGCGATACACCGCAGCGATACAGCACTATCAAAACCACACAGAACTGCTGCAGCTAAGTATGAGAATATTTTATTACACACAAGCAGTCTAGTCAGGTCGCGATACACCGTAACGATACAGCACTATCAAAACAGCGCATAGCTGCAGCTGCTAAGTATTAGAATTTTCGATCACTCACAAGCAGTCCATTCAGGTCGCGATACACCGCAGTGGTACAGGACTATCAAAACTACAAAGAGCTGCCGCTGCTAAGTATGAAAATCTTTTATTACACACAAGCAGTCTACATAGTCAGGTCGCGATACACCGCAACGATACAGGACTATCAAAACAGCGCACAGCTGCCGCTGCTAAGTATAAGAGCCTTTTATCACACAAGCAGTCTAGTCAGTTCTCGATACCGCAGTGTCAAATTCACGCCTAATTGCTGCGGCTAAGTATAAGTATATGCTATGTGGTGTCCTACCCCTTACCCTACCCCTACCCTACTCCTACACTACTCCTACCCTACTCCTACCCTAATCCTACCCTACTCCTAACCTACTCCTACCCTACTCCTACCCTAATCCTACCCTACTCCTAACCTACTCCTACACTACTCCTACCCTACTCCTACCCTACTTCTACCGTACTCCTAACCTACTCCTACCCTACTCCTACCCTGCTCCTAACCTACTCCTACACTACTCCTACACTACTCCTACCCTACTCCTATAAGTAAAACGCTGATTGATTGATAGAACCTAGCGGATCTGGCAGACGTCATTATACCCGAAAAAGCAGCGCCACCTACCGGGTCCAATTATGTACACAAACCTTGTCCTGACAATAACGAACACAAAAAAAAAGAATTATCCAATTTGGTGCAGTCGTTCGAAAGTTATGGGCGTACATACATTTCGAAGATCCATTTTTATTTATATAGATAAAACCAATCTCCTCCAAAAGTGATCGTTAATAAAAAACCTCATAACTTAATAATCTAACTAATAGCCAAAAACATATTTCTTTCATTTCCAACTTTTCACATATAGTGAAAGTACTGGGATTTGATATATTTAACTACACAAATGGTCGTTTGGTCGTTTAGTACGTCAGCGCTCGATAGATAGCCCTGCTCGAATTAAAAGCGGGCTATCGTTTGTTGTTCACGATTTGGTTAGGGTGCCCGCGTTCCGGCTGTTCGTCACCCCACTCCGTCAAAACCTTACAAAAAGAGGTTAATAACCGATTTTTTAAAGAGTCCGTGCTCCCACACGGACTTAAGTGAGACAAACCTGCGAGGTTACTTCGATTAGGTTTCGATTTTAATCGAATGTACGTATGACCTCTCATTGCACGGAAAGCCCTTACAATGCGAAGTCAACTTATACTGGAAATGTATCTAAGCTTGATGGGCCGTTGCGTGTACTAATGCCCCGTTGCCGTACTTAGGGGTTTGTTTACCTTTCACGATGGTGAAGCCATTTTCACGTTAGTTTAGTAACTTTTGATTAAATATGAAGTCTGATCATACAAAATCTAGAAAACATAATATTAATTTATGTTATAAGACAAGGCAAAAGTGAGTGAAAGCACCGGAGAGAGGACGGTCTAGAATGTCTGCCCACTCCCATGGGAAGAAACCACGAATTTATGTATGTGTATATTTTTCCAGTAATCGTACTTATAATACTGTTAGATAAACGTGTGAAATCATTTTACATTACATTACTTCTTATTGAATTACAGAATAGCTATGTTTTTTGTTCGTCTGCGCTTATAAAAATTACCTATGAATTAATAATAATTGACTGAAGTTTCCTTTTTTGTGCTGTTTTTAATTCGTAGATATGCTTACAAAACTGATTATTAATTTAGTTTTAATTAACTTTTATTTTTATTGAGTTTTTCGATAACCACAAGTCTCGACGCGCGGGTTCGAATACTTTCTCGTTCTAACAGTGACTATCTGCCTCATTCGCCCTTCGAGGGCGGCCTGACACACTTTTCTCGTAATGGTGTCATGGAAATGTTTTGATGAAAATCAAATAAACGAAAACAACAAAACGTACTTACTATTTTTGAATTGTCGAACTACTCGTATGATCGAAAATTCTAACGTTATAAATATATTAATTTCATATATTATTATTATAATAAAAATCTGTATACCTACTTAAAAAAAAAAACTCTTAGAATGCATAAACCCCGTTTTTTTTTTTGGAGTCGGTTCGAAACAAAATACAGTCAACCTTAATATAACGTAAGTACCTCAATATAACAAATTCCTCGATTTAATGAATTCTTCGTAATCTCCGTTCTTCGTTCTTCTTCTTTGAATTGTCCTTAAGAGTCAATGTAAAATATACCTTTACATTGCGAAGATTGTTTGTTTTGCGAACAACCTCTTTTTGTAACGAATTTTCAACTATAAAAAAAAGTGTAAGCCTCTAATTAACGAATTTTGTCAACCCAAAACCTTTATAAAACGTTCCCAATAGTAGGTATGTGATTCAGTCGCGACAGGTTTCGACACGTTTTACCTCTTTATAACAAATTTTAGACCAACCTAACCTCAATATTACAAATCTTAGTATATCGAATTACTTGATATAACGAATATTTACTTGCTCCCTTTCGATTTGTTATATCGAAGTTGCACTGTATTATTATCAAAAGAGGTTTTCTTTACTAATAAGACTCATAACACGGCGACGCGCGGATCCGAATACTTTCTCGCTCTAACAGCGACTATCTGCCTCATTCTCACTTCGAGGGCGGCTTTTCTCTTAAATCAGGAAATGTTTGGATGAAATCAAAGATAATCGAGAACAAACAAAAAATTATCATTTTTAAATTATCGAACTATGTTTGTAAAGTTTAACGTTATTTATTTCATATTTTTTAAATAAAAATCGATTAAATACTTGAAAAAAAAAAAAAACTGAATGCATGACCTCTCACTTTTTAGGAGTCGGTTTTAATTGAGTTTTTCTTTATTAATTAGACTCATCAAGTGCCGACGCTCGACGCGCGTATCCGAATACTTTCTCGCTCTAACAGCGACTATCTGCCTCATTCGCACTTCTAGGGCGGCTACACGCACTTTACTCGTCTGGTTTTATGACAATATTTTGATGAAAATGGTAAAACATTTATCGGCAATTAAAAAAAAAAAAAAACATTTTTAAAATAGTGACCTAAATATCTTTAAAGGAATAAACAGTTTCTTGCTCATACAGCGACTATCTGTCTCATTCACATTCATGGACGGCCACAGAGGCTTGTCTAATCTTGATTCAATCATTTTAATGTTTCGATGAAAATAGCAAATAATAATGAGGGTAGGTAATAAACAACAAAAAATGTCAATTTTTAAAATGTCAATTTTTGAAATGTCTGTTAAATTTCGTAGAGTTGTTCAGATCCGCGCGCGGAGCAAGACACGCGGGGGGGGGGGGGGGGGGGGTCAGTGAAACGATCGCCCTCCCAACGTCCTACCAAGAGAGCAGCTTAGTAAGTAATAATAAAAAATATGCTATACCTAATATGCACTTGAAATAGTGTGACGAGTCTTCAAATTTTCCGTGTTTTTCAATTTTAATGTATTTACTTTGAAAAACAATTGATTTTCAAAAATTCCCTATGAATGTGCGCAATATGGAAGGAGTGATGGGCTATGGAGAAATGCTGCACTTGCACGCTGCGTGACCGTACCGTGATCCATCGCCACTCGTTTGATGTCCACCGCACACGGATGGATGGAAAGCAGCACATGAAGTGATTTTTTGCTCCATTGGTGTAATTACCGTATGGCGTTCCAGTGTGAGGATAAATAAATAGTAAATAAATAAATCAGTTTTTTCGAAATATAAGGCTAATCAATAACACAAATGATGCAATTTATTTCTCGAACATAATCGACTGTGTATTTGTATTGGGACCATATTTGAATAACCTAAATTACAATAACGACACATACAGGAAGGAAAGTTATCACAAGAGTTAATCCTACTATCCTACTACGAGTATAATATTATAAACGTGAAACTTTGTATCGATGGATGGATGGATGTTTGTTACTCTTTCACGCAAAAACTGCTGAACGGATTTGGATGAAATTTGATAACCAGGATTAACATATCCGGTCCTGCTCCATAGGACAATTTCTAGAGTCTAGACAAAATCAAACTGGTTGCTAATGTAATATAAAGTATAATTTTTTTTTTTTTTTTTACTTTGACATTGATTTACTTTCTGTAATTACTTGGGGTCACACCCGGACTTATTACTCCTTATTTATTTATGATAATCGTCTACTTTTGGAATGTTTGTGAATATGTGAGCACCATGTATCTATCACATAGTTGATCTATATGTCATGGTTTCATTTATCCATTTTAATTCTTTTACTTATTGTGGTATAGTATAGTTTGGGTGCATCGTCTTCACATATAATTATATAAATAATGCATGCAAAATATTGTAAAACATTTTAAAAGAGTAACGGTGGAGTTTCTTGCCCATTCTTCTCCATACGAAAACTACCTTTTGGAAGGGGCGACTAGAATCAATTTTATTTTAATTTTATTTTTGACGTTCAAAAGTGCCTTTTATGTGCCTATTAGAAATAAATGATTTGACTTTGACTTTGCTAATGGTGATGATGAATTATTGTAGTGGACACTGCCGCGAACCACGCATTACAGACGCGCGACTGTCGCCCTTTATAAAGTACATCCATTTTATTAGATATCGTGACATTCATAATAAATACCTACTATAATTACTTTCCACGTTTCAATCCTCTCTGTACACATTCCCAAGAACATTACATGCACTCACAAAACGCTCTTCTCGTACATACTGTAAATAAAATAAATGTAACCTGCGGGGTAATTGCGTAACATACTGTTAGTAGCAATGGCTTTCATTTTGATGTCGCTTAGAACCGAAGAGAAGAGATATTTTTTTAAAATTCAGAATGGTGTAGTGGCCTGGGTAAAAAAATAATAATTATATTTAGTCCGTCAGTTAGATTATCGAAAAATAATGGACACGTATTTTTTCTTTTGTCAATCAAACAAAAAATGACAAAGATAAAGCGCGTCAAAATTTGGGAGTGGGGGGTCGTGACGTCACTTGCTTGCAAAAGTGTCGCAAGCAAGTGACGTCACGCGGTACTTTAACGGGCGATATCTTCATCAGCTATACATATATATAAAATTCATTTTTTATATAATTGACAAAAGAAAAAATACGGGTTCAATATTTTTTGATGATCTAACTGACGGACTAATTAGAATATTTAGGGAAAATATATTTATATAATATATATTAATATAATATGTACGTAAATAACAACTAATACCTAATTAACGAATAAAAATAACAAATTTATATCAGGTTGTTCCAAGTTTTGTCAATAAGACCGCAGTTGCTCTGCCTTAAAATTAAACTAAGAAAAGCTTCCGTGTAGTACCTATGTAGTATGTACTATTACCTACCTATTATCAGCGTCAGGTGGTACACCTTGTGTTGTCATCTGACATTATGCTGAGGTGAGGCCCTTTTGGCGTTATAATCTTTGTATTCTGTTTTTATAGTTTTAAGGTGTATTTATTTTGCTGTAATGCCAATAAACGCATTTTTCTTTCTTTCTTTATTATTATTATAAACTAAAATATAGCGTCGAAAAGTAGGTACACACGCATCGCTGTCGACGGGCAATGCAAAGACTGGTAGACAGGTACAAAGTTGGTTGGTATATATTATGGATAAATTCAGGACACATCCGCCGCTAATATATATGTACGAATATTTATAATATTAGGTCCACGAGGGTATAAAACCCAACTTATATAAGTACCTACTACTTATACTCTAATAAACAATACAAAATACTTATACCATGGACATTTATTCTCTAATATACAATATAAAATAAAAACACAAAAATAACAATATTTCTATTAAGCAACTAAATACCCAGGAGACTGGCCGTGGCGGCATTACCACGTTATATGGCAATGTTTAGCCTCTGGCCAAGGTAAAAGCCAGCTCTTGGGTTATTTTATTGTTATTGTAATTCTCTAAAAGTGAGCTAAATCTCAAATAATTTTTATTCATTTCAACACATCGTATTTTTCATAGCAAAAGCTTAGCGCGCGCCATCTTTCAAATATGTTACGTACTTACTTATGTCGCCATACCCTATGTTGACTGCAACTTGCAAGCTTGAACGTCACCTACCCTTGGATTTTGGGACTACGACTCGCAACGACCCGTCAATAGATGGCGCTGGTTAAAAACGTATTTTCACTCGGTGTAGGTACTGGTGGTTTATTCAATATTTCTGACTGACAAAATACTGTAAGATAGTTATATTTGCGATTGAAATTACAGTTTTAATGCTAGATTAATAGTTGAACATTCAAAAATAGGTCATGCCTGTACCAATTTTGAGGCAGGATTTCATTTCCTTAAGACGTCACATCACGCGTGCAGACTGCAGGCACCTGAGGGGCAATTTTCGTAATTTTAAGAACGTTCACATCAGTCTCAATCTGTCAAAAATATCTACCTCTAATTTACCTACATTTTTGACAAGTTTTTTACATTTGTTTGTCACGGAGATGAGACTGTGACTAGATTTTCAATGTTTTAAATTACGAGAATTGGGCTTCTGTGCGCGACTCTTTTTATTTCAATATGATTTCAATACGTGTCAAAATTCAAATCAGTCGGTACAAATTAGAAATCACGGCCTACTCCTTCTTGCCAAGAGGAGGCATGTGTATCAGCAGGGAGAACATTATAGGTGATTATATAATTAGAATTTAATAAACGTTAATACGTTAAAAGGTGTTAACTAGAACGGTGATACTTATGTCGCTGTCAATAGTTTACAAAAAGCTCAGCCCTCCTAACTAACGCTACCTTACCTGAATGTAGTGAATTTCATAGTATTTATTTCTCGAAAAACCTATGAAACACAAAATAATTTCTGCGATTGTTACCGACAATATTCCATTTCTCAAAAACTATTGACTTAGGGCAGATTTTTCAATTGTCGTATATCTCTAAGGTAACTGAAGAGTAAATATTGCCGTTTGACAGCTTTTGAATAGAAATTATGTCAAACTGTCATACCTATTTATTCTAAATTCTAACTTCTAGATAAAAGTTATCTGAGCTATTGAAAAATCAGCCAAAATAATAAGTAAAGTCCCTTAGAAAAAACATACATAACCTTTTTAATAAGGTATCCAACAATGACATGTCAAAGACATGTGACGTCCACCAACCCGCACTGGGCCCGCGTGGTGCATGACGGCCCACTCCCTCTCACCGAGAGGAGGCCTGTGTCCCAGCAGTGGGAACATTATAGGCTGATTACGATGTTATGCCTTGACTATGAATGTCGTCTTTGTTACAGTACTTCATGTTCGACGTGTACGTCAGTATCCGCGACATTCAGAGGTCAAGCGTTTGGCTGGCGGTCATGGAGCCTCGGTGCTGCGCCCCTCCTCGCCTCATGGGCGAAGCAAGCATAGATCTCGGAGCCGTTTGGTCACAACCTCGTAAGTAATGTTTTACTTACTTCCCATGAGAACTTAGTTTAGGTTTAATCTAGTCGTTTATATCTTCGTCGGGACACATAGTACGTTTTTTTATTTATTTATTTATTTTATTTATTTGTTTGCTACATGTAAAACACTGGTTAGTAAGGCATGCATTCAAATTTCACGGCACAGTGTTAAAACATGTACCCTGTAAGGGCACTTCAAATTTTACATAAAACTTATTATAATATTAATTCTAAATAATACAATTTACATTATACTAAACACTAACAATTAAATATAATTACAAAAAAATATTACATTTTATTTTAAAATTTATCATTATTATCAATTTGTTAATTAATTATTTATTTAACGCACAATGTACACAACCATAGTTACACGCTAGGCTTAAACTAGTGAGTACATGCCCGTGTTAGGGCCCAGCAAGATAACTTAAAACTAACAGTATTGTAGTTTCAGTAATTTGGGAGTTATATTGTAGGTTGTTAGTAGGGCTTTTAAAGAGTATGGAGATATCATCAGCGAACAACACACATAGATGATCACATATTTTTGGTAGGTCATTAATGTAGATAAGGAAAAGTATACCTACATCCTATTACACTACCTTGTGGAATGGACCAGTTTGTGGTTAGTATATTCGAGCACACATTTTGTAACTCACACGTCTCGTCATCTAGGTGTTCTATCTGTACACACTGTATCCTATCAGTGAGATACGATTTTAACTAGTCAAGTGCGTCCCTCTGATGCCAACTCCATTTAATTTAGTTAACAGGATCGAGTGTGAAACTTTATCATAGGCTTTAGTCATGTCAAGCAGGAGACCTATTGCATAGTTTTTGTCTTTAATATATGTAAGTATCTCTTGTGTGTATTTATAAACTGGGTCTAAACTAGGATCGTCGATCGATTTGTCCGGAATCCAAATTGGTTGTAATCACTGATAAAAACAATAATAACATGTTATCATCCCGGACCACGCGGACCACTAAAAACGTATCTAATTACCAGCCCTATATGCATCTAATAACTATCAGTGATAATCTTCGTTGTTGTACGATGGCTGTATTCATACAGCCTATAACGATTCCACTGCTGGGACACAAGCCTCCTCTCCGTGAAAGGAGTGGGCCGTAATCAACCACGCGGGCCCGGTGCGGGTTGGTAGATGTTATATGTCATCAAATTTTTGGTTCTAGGACATGTCGGTTTCCTCACGATGTTTTCCTTCGCCGTTTTGAGAGCAGTGGTGATGAAATAATTTACACAAAGTTTAGCGCCTGTCCCGGTTCGAACCTACGACCTACAACTCATAAGTCGCAGCCGTTACCACTGGGCCACAACTGCTTTATCCTGCAAAATAAATGAGGAATCAATTAGAAAGAAGAAGTAAGAAAATACGTTTATTTGCGGTAAAAGAAAAGCTTTAACGATTTCAACGTCAGTAGGTCCGATAGTGTTTAAAATTACCCCTTTGCCTTTGTCTGTGCTAGATTTGTATTCATCCTCATAAATATTGTATGGAAATGGACGGTATAGGCCGACTGTCTCGCCCCCGTAGATACCTTTTATTGTTGGCCTGCAATATCGATTGATTACTTGTCTCGCTCGCACAGATTCACGTGACGCAGTTCCAAACCACGTGATATTGCATAACACATATCTCGTAACTGTGCAGGTGGAACGCAGGTGGTAGGTGTAGGTAGGTACAGGTTGGATTTTTCAGAAGGGGCAGTAAAGTCAGGTTAACCATTATAGCTTCAGGAAAACAGTCTTAGGAGACTGTCATTATTTTGAGAAAGTTTGATCAGCATTCATCGATTTTGAAAAAAATGTCCTGTCAGCAAGAAAATGGGCATTTTTTACAAAAACTTTTTTGATGCCTATCGATCCATTTACTTTTATCACAAACACTATCGGACTCTTCATATTCAATTTCAATTTCTTCTCAGAAATCGTGAAAACTTTGTCATTTGTAGGAAATGAAACTCCAACAGGATGAGCCGCCATTCGCGTTCTAATCAAAACGAGGAAATTCGAAAGGCCTCTGCCTTTCGAATTACACGTAATAGGACCATAACTACTTTCATATCCATTGATATAAAAGTAGTTATGAGCCTATTACGTGGCTACCGCGCAGTCTGTCGACTTGAAGGAAATGACGACGAGAGTGCATCCTGTTCTGTATGCTTATGTAGATAACGTTATACTTTTGTTCAATCAAATCGAATCATTTATTGGTTTGCAAACATGGGTATTTAGTACATATATGTTTTATTATAAGATACCTCCATGCTCTACCGTCACATGGGCATGCTAAACATATTAATATTTAATTTACACAAAATATATTATAATTTTAAATAACAATTAGTAGAATAAAATAACACAAATTAATGTCAAATCGTTTGAATTACAGTAAAAATGCCACAGTAATACAATAATGGCATGTCACAGTAATACAGAAAAAATGTCATCTAGGTTACAATAAAATAAAAAGTCAAATTGTTAAAAACATTTATTAAAAACACAGATTGACATGATATTAAATCATGTCAATCTGTGTCAATCAGTCAGTGATTCATCATTAAGGAAGTCGTCAACTGTGGGGTGTAGGGTGTAGGTTTACACTTTTGAATTTATTTTAAAAAGTAACAAGTACTTTTTAAAGTAATAAGTACCTAGTTATTGTGATGAGTATAGTGTGGTGGTGTTCAAATGATACGTTATGATTATTACGTTTATTCCAAGCGAGGGTATTTACATCAACGCGCCTATTCTATCACTGTTTTAGAAACAATAAATCTACTAGAAATAATTTGTTAAGTTATTTTTACTGTAAGTTATTTTTCTGCCAGCCTGCACAACATAATAAGGTCGGCTTTAAATTTTGCAAACAACCTTTAGGTGTAAGATATGTTTTTTTTAACACATTATTTTAAGACACCCTTTTTTCGTGTTCTTTACCGATGTTCACTTGCATGGTTACTAACTCTCCACACAAGACACGTTCGGTAAATTTGGGAGAGGGTCGACTATGACCTTGGCCGAGTAGTTGGCCAAGCCGAGCATTGCTTTGGTCGAGTTTGTCCAAAACTGTGATCCTAAAATAAATTAAAGAAGCAATAGGTACCTACCTATGTACTTTCTGAATGCCAATCTTACCAAGGGGTAGGTATCGTGTAGGGTTCTGAAAGTCAGACAGACAGTCTGATTCTGTTACTATTAGATTGAATGCCGATAAGGCTAGGGAGATTATTAGCTCGTACGTTCTAAGTATATTCAGAGTTGTTGAAGCGGTCATTTAGAATATATTTTTTTGTTTAAATTATTTTTTTCTAGGTTTAAGTTCAATTGGTAGCTAGTAGAAGATAAAGTAAACCACTTATAAATGTAGGTTTTATTTTGAGGGACCTGCACCTGTTTCACCTTGTGATATGGAGAAATGAGTGGCTGTCTCATAACCTCAGGATAAGCACAGCGTGGCAATTGCGTAACAAACCAACAGTAGCGATGGCTTTCATTTTCACAGTTGAACAACATTCATTGCGTTATTTATGTTGTTGAGTAGACAAATTTTTCGAACATTATGAAACAAAGAATTAGCAATATCCTTCAACACGGTTCAGATTGTTATTGAAAGTATGTTACGCAGTTAGGGGCTGGTTATCTTGTCCGGGAGTGAATTTAATTCAAATTGTATTCCATTATAAAACCAGCCCTAAAAATCAGTTCCTAACAACACCATCACAGATGTCTCATAGTCCAAAATATACCTACTAGGTACGTTTATATTACCTTCCTATGTACCTAACGATAACGGTATCTTACCTACTTCGTTACAGAACAAAGGAAAATGATCAAAAGTCGTAGTAGGTATTTAAAAAACACTACAAATCATTACTTTAATCAATCAACTCAGCCTGTTGCAGTCCACTGCTGGACATTTGCCTCTCCCAGGCTGCGCCACAACACCCTGTCCCTCCGCCTTCCGCATCCAGTCTGTCCCAGCCACCTTCTTTAAGTCGTCTGTCTATCTATTTACTTAGGTATTTATTAATTGAGATAATAGCGTATAAATGCCTTGTATGTAAGACCAAGTTTTTATTAAAATAACATAGCTAATGTACTTGCTCATACATACATACTTCGCCGTGCCACGCAACTCTCATGTTCAAGCGATTGATTTTATGGAGGCGACCTGTGATAGAGTAGTACATATATATCATCTAGGCTCCCTCAATTTAAAGGGGGAGGGGGGGGAGGGAGGCTAGGGGTACCTGTTCGTTTATACGTTCAGTTACAGGCCATCGTGAGAGTAAAAAAGACCTCGAACACAGATATCACTGTCTCACCAAAATATCAATATTGCACCACTCACACAGGAGCAAAGCGCGTTCCATTTCAATTAAGAGCATATGTATGTGTGTACTGGTCTATAATATACAAAGCGAGCACTGTATTTATTATTTAGCTACCTATAGAGCTCGCTCCGAACCAGCTCTCCCGGGCAAATACCCTTGTAGAGCGGGAACGCAGATTGCTGGCTGTTCGATGTGGGATGTTGGCCCACAGGTTGCACGTTGTACGGCTCAGGTTAAGGTGACGCTTTTTAAAGCCTACTGCCAATCCTTTTACACGTGCAGCCTGTGGGTTAACTTTACACAAAGGGCATAATAGTGGCCTGCGCACACAATATAACAACACTTTCCGTGTGTTGATCCCGCGTTTTTGTAGCGAATGTATGTTGTTGTGTGTTTTAATAAAATTCAAAATGATTCAGATTCAGATTGTGATTAAATTTTATAAGTGTAGCACTCTAATAAAATTTAATCACAATCGGAATCATTTTGAAGGATATTGCTTATCCATTGTTTCATATGTTCGTAAATTTGGCTGCTCAATAACGTAAATAACGCAATGAATGTTGTAGAACTGTGAAAATTAAAGCCATTGTTAATGTTAGTGTGTTAGGCAATTATTCCATTGATTCATTTCTAGACGTTAGTTTTTCTGGGTTATCGATCCGTTGGTGCTGCAGGTGTTCATTCTCGTGAGAACTATGGCATCAGGTGGATTGAAGGCCTGACTTTACACACAAATGAGTCTAACTACAGTATTACTAGCTACTAGAAAGGATAGGACTTCTATTTAAATATTAACTATTAGGTAAGTATTTTCTGCCGGTAATAAGCCTCCCAAATTTTCTACGCAAAATATTTTGTTACAATGATTTAAATACTTAAACAGTACAGAAAAGAAAACGCATATTATACCACTTGGAACCATAGTTGTGTAGAGGAACGCAATTTAACATGAAAATAATAATAACAATAGCACATTAGCCTGAGTGTCCACGATTGAGAGAAGTTACATACCTCTGTGGGCCTCCGTTGTCTTTGTCCCATACAACGCATTCTTTATTTATAAGTAGGAGAACCAACAGCTAAACCAAATTAATAACAATTGTAGAAGCGACACAGAGCCAATTACAGGTTCTCACGAGTAGACACAGAGAAGGTAGTAGAAATCTTAGGATCATTAAGTAGCAAGCACGATAAAAATACAAATAAAAGGAATTAAAATAAGCAATTATAATAATAATTACGAGTATAACCTTTCTACCTTATCATTACGTCCCTCAATGTTTGTATAGTATTGTGTATTAGGTATCATGAGAAAATAAATCATAAAATAGCATTCCATGTTTCAATCCGCTCTGTACCTCCGTACAATTATTATTAAAAAAATAATACTGCTAAATGGGCCTGCTTTGGCCTTGAATTTTACTCCAACAAGTACCTATTAGTAAAGAGAAAAGCTACTCGCTTAAAGTACAACCTACTTATTTATTATTAAAAGCCTGTGATGTCCCACTGCAGGGCAAAGGCCCTTCCTACTCTCTTTTCACTTCTCTTTGTTTAAAGCTGCTAAGGACCAGTTCTTTTTGAAGGAGTCCAGCTCATCCTGCCATCACCGTCTGGGCTTGTTGCGATGTCGCTTCCTACCTATTTGCCTTACAACCTACTTGCTACCTATCAAAAACATAACATCCAGCCGATCGATTCTGTAAAAATCTCACCGTGAAAAGTTAGGTGAAGTGAGCTTAGAGTGAGAGGTCAACAGTGGCAATCCCTTAGCATTCGTTGGAATGACAGCGCACTCCACGCTCACTTCACCTAAGTTTTCAAGGTGAGATGGTTACAGAATCGCACTGCTGTATTCTCATGACACCTACGGTAGAGATAAACTAGAACGAAATGTCTAATACATAATCAGGGTCGTATTTCTATTAATATCTCTTACCTATGGTATAAAAAGTGGCGTGTTTAGTAGTCGGGATGAAAGCTCCAGCAGACAGGCGCAATGCGCCTTTTTTCCTAGAAATAGTACGGGCGGGGGCAATAGGTTGAATAAGTTATTTTATAAGGCTTAAAATAGTACAGGCTGGGGAGTTAGTTGGAATAAGTTATTTTATAAAGCTTGAAATAGTACAGGCGGGGGAGTTAGTTGGAATAAGTTATTTTATAAAGCTTGAAATAGTACAGGCGGGGGGAGTTAGTTGGAATAAGTTGTTTTCTAAGGCTTAAAATAGTACAAGCGGGGGAGTTAGTTGGAATAAGGCTTAAAATAGTACAGGCAGGGGAGGTAGTTGGAATAATTTATTTTATCCCGGCTGAAAATAAAATAAAATAATAGTTTGCCTTTAGTGCAAAGATCTGACGGGTAATTCTCGTAATTTTAAGAACGTTCAAAGTCTGATTTCAGTCTCAATCTGTCAAAAATGCCTCTAATTTCCCTACATTTTTGACAAGTTTTTGGCATTTGTTTCTCTGAGATGAGACTGCGACTAGATTTTGAAAGTTTTAAGTTACGAGATTTGCCTTCTGAGCGGCAGCTGCTGCAGTAGTAGGGGAAGTCTCTAAGACAAAGCACATCAAAGTTGAAAAAAACTTTTTGGATTCGATTCCTGACTCAAGCCAATAAACAAAATACTTATGCAGTTGTATTTTTCTTTAAAATTGAGGTCATCGTTCCTTTGACCACGTTGCGCGTTGCCGTTGAACTACATATATGGATAGGTTTCCCATAGAGTTTCGAGATTATTCCTGATGTGCCATCGCAAACTCATGTTCATTCACGCGGCTGACATAATATTCCCCTCACTTCCATGCAACGTTGTATTTTTTTTGGGATGAAGATGATCCCGAAAATCTTCCTATAAGGTTTTGGAGCGGAACGAAATTACTTATTTTAAACCTATGCTAAAATTGAAAACTAATAAAACGCTTCATCAACAAAAAAAAAAATACAATGTACGCACGCTCATAAAGTTTGAGCGCCTAATAGAACAAGAAAATGCCCTTAAAGACAAACTGGGACATCATAGGGCTGGCAGGAGGCAGGACAAAAGGAGAAACAGATACGGTAAAACGGGGTGAATAGGAATGCAGGGGTAAATCGGGCCGAAACTTTAAAATGGATTTGTACTTTAAAATAATATAGTTTGCTGCAAACAAGGACACTTAATCTTTAATTAAGAAACAGTAAACACATTACAGTCTTTTCTGGCAACAAACTATATTATTTCAACGTTGAAATCCATTTTAAATTTTCGGCCCGATTCACCCATGCATCCCGATTCACCCCGTTTTACGGAATAAAAGACATTAGTGTCATTGACAAAATTAAATACAGCTTTAACCACAGAACCCTGCCGGCAAAAGTCAAGTTTAATTTTAAAATTCACCGCACAAAATCCCGAAACCCTGATAAAGAACTATGAAACCTTTAATTTGGAACTGCCGAATTACTTTAAAGCCTAGATGTCGTTACTGTTCCATGTAACATACAATTACCGAGAAGACATCCCTCCCATAGTGGTATATGAAATAGACAGAGCGCTAAAGGAAATGCATTGTGATAAGAGTCCTGGCGAGGGTGGCTTTACCACTGAAGCCTTGAAACTCGGATCTGCCACTCTGCTCCCCCATCTATCTAACTTGGTCAATAGGATTTTACATACAGGAAAACTTCCAAATCAGACTGATGTCATCATCATCTTTTTCCAACTATGTTGGGGTCAGCATCCAGTCTAAGCGGATGCAGCAGAATATCAGTATTTTACATGGAGCGACTGCCTACCTGACCTCCACAATCCAGTTACTGGGGAATACGATACCCCTTGGTAAGACTGGTTGTCAGACTTTCGGGCTTCTGACTACCCGTAACGACTGTCACAGATAATTTATTTTTTTATTATATAAATACGTTGCCCCACACTACGAATTTCTCCTGTATTGTGGGTGCGTTTACAAAAATTTAAACTCACATACACAAACAGCCAGACCCGGAACAACTACTTGTAGGTCATACAAGTATTTGTTCCGTGCGGGAATCGAACCCACGACACGCAGCGCAGCAGTCAATCGCTTAACCACTGCGCCAACCGTGCCGTCTAAAGATCCGCGAATGAAAACCGGGACCAACGCTATAATAACGTGGTATTTAAGACGGGTCATGAAAGACGAAATCACGGGAGTTATGTAACATTATTTAAATAAATTAAAGAAATTTCAAGGTCGAGCATTAACTGTAGTCGTCAACTGTTACGTACCTGTAGCATCACTACAAAACCAATGTTCCAATATTCTGTTGCTTGGATTAAGTCTTTGAATTCGGGGGAAGCTCGTTAGCGTTGCACGGTACCGGCCTTTGTCTTGGGGTCAGCTAGCTATACGTAGCTTAATTGAAAAGTGTCCACAACAATATCGTGTTCCATGCCAGTTCTATCTCAACACTATCAGGTGTTACAAAGGACGGCTTGCTGAGTAATAGTGGACACACCCTACCTATAGTAAATCTAGCGAGCCAGGCGCAGCTTTCATACGTAGCTTGATTGAAATGCATCCACAACAATATCGGGTTACCGTGTTCCATGCCAGTGGCAGTAATATCTCAACATCATCAGGTGCTACAAAGGACGGTTTACTTAGTAATAGTGGACACATTCTACCTACAAAAAAACTAGCGAGCTAGACGCCGTACAGGGTGTAGAGAACCAGAAAATATTCCATATTATATGTTAATGATAATTATGTTGAACAACTCAAACGAATGTTGGCTTATAATAAATTAGCTATGCTTTTAGTAGTCTGAAAAAAATTGAGAAAAAGGGGAGAATGTCATACGAGGCTACAATTTGTGCATCACACCTTAATAATAATAAATTCAAGACCTGTTTACCTACTCGCGTTTTGATTCACGCCCCATTTCGTTTTTAACACACATAAATTACTGCAGCGGTAGGACGACACCGTTCATCAATTGTTTGTAAAAATAATAGTGTATAAGAGTTTTGAGGCTGTTCACTGTTTCTCAAAATACAGGTTATAACCTAGTTTGAGAGGCAGGGTTTGGAAATTTTGTACAGATTTTACAACATACCTATGTATACTCTCAACCTACTATTTGTTGCTGTAAGCATCTGTAAATTTTTGATGAATAAACATTATTATTATTATTATTAACACTTTTAATTAATAAAACAGCTTCGTCCGCGTGAAATTTCCAGCAACTCAACCCGTCGCATCGCATCGCCACCCCGTCGCATCGCATCGCCACCCCGTCGCATCGCATCGCCACCCCGTCGCATCGCATCGCCTGCCCGCGTTATTCCTTCGTACCCGCTTAGCGTTCCTAGAAACTTTTGCTTTTTTTTGCTCGGGTTTTAAGGGTCACAGCGTGACGTTAGATAGATAAAGATTGTTCACAAATCATTAGTTAATACATTATGGCATTCGTTTATTTGTGTTTTTAAAATATGGTATTTGTTTTTTGAAAAGCTTTTATAGGAAATCAGGGACATGGACGTGGTAGGCAAGTTGTTTTGCATTCACATTAACACTGGGTTTCCACTTAGGGGCCCTAATTTACTATGACGATTTAACGATTCCTTACCTCGAAACCACATCAATTCCTAAGCTATTCCCGCCAATCTCGCGTTCATTTCGCGCGGTTTCGTTCATTGTGTCATGGAGAATAAGGGCCCAGGGGTTACTGTTGTTCCATGCCCATGATTATTAAATACCACAACGTTACACGATTCTCGCATCAGAAAGCGAGCATTACGTCATTGAGTGGACTTACTAATCGGACGGACAGGGCCGTCCGATTAGTAAGCGCGGGGCGTCAGGGCGGGCCATAGTTACAACCTGACTTATTGAAATCATCATTATCAATTCGAGTTCAGGTTAAGCTGCCTTCAATGAATTGTGTAAACAATACAGTGGAGTTGTCACACTCACACTCCAATTTTTATACAGTACATTGTCTATGAAGTCCAATAAAGAAATTCCTTCATCACCTTTTTGGTTGATTGGTACTTGGTAAGTGCATATGAGGGGCTAGTGGCTAAGTAGTAAGTAGTAACAGCCGCACAGGTCGATTGATCAGATTAAACTACGCTTGCCGCGGTTGGTCCGTGGATGGCTCACCATCTTTACATCCCCTCCGTGCCTCAGAAAGCATGTTAAGCCGTTGGTCCCAGCTGTCATTCGTGGATCTTTGACAGTCGTTACGGGTTGTCCCAGCACCAGTCTTACCAAGGGGTACCCAGTAATTGGGTTGTGGAGGTCAGATAGGCAGTCGCTCCGTGTAAAATACAGGTAGGTAGGTACTCAGCTGCATCCGGTTAGACTGGAAGCTGACCCCAACATAGTTGTGAAAAGGCTAGGTAGATGATGATGATGTTAGGTGCATATGGCTTTCTGATCTTCCAGGAATTTTAAATAAATAAATCGGAAAAGAACCTGAAAAATTAAGGGTGCCTAGGTGGAGGTATATAACTTTCACATTTTTATTTACTGTTACAAAGAGTAGAGTCTGTAAAAAAAAATCTGGCAAAAAGTGGATGTACTTACACCCGATACATCCACCTTTTGCCAGATTTTGTTTACTTCCAGTTTGGAGGCAAGACTTTTGCCAAAAGAGCACCTAACATTAAGTCCCTGGGCATCTGCTGAGTTTCTTGAAAATTCTTTAATTATAAAAATTAAATAAAAAAATAACTTTTTTTATTATTTTGTCAGTAGTTTCTGGCAACTTTCTAAATACTTGCAGAGATCTGCATGTATTTGCAACCGAAGCGCTTAGTTTTCCTGGGAGATCCCAGGAAAACTAAGGGCTTCGGCAATCACCATTCACCTTCGGAAATACAAACGCACTTTGATATAAATTACGGAGCTGTTACAGTAATGGAGTACTTGCCTATTTTGTATTACCATTGTTAGAAAATTATAGATTTACAACTCTATGCAATTTCAAAAAACCTTTTCAAGTTCTTTTGGGTGACAGATGACGTAATGCGACCGGGGTAGGTAACCTGACGTAGAAGAAGCAGAAGCTAATAGATGCTTTGCCTCGGTGGGGGTTACACTGTGGTACGAAAATCTTGCTAATTCGGAAACACGAAGATTTCCGAAGCACATACCATTCCTGGTTTAACTGTATAACTGAATTACATCTACAGTTACATATTAGATTGTTAATTTTGTATAGTTAGTTAACGTAACAAAATTCATATTCGCGTCACACAGTTTGATCACATAAAAAATGTTTATTTGCGATTACAAACTTACATTTGCAGTTGGAGAATTTACCGCGACGTATATCGATTTATGGCATAACATTTTTTCAACAACAAAGTTAAGTTTTTTCTTGGGATGAATTCATTCCAAGTATGTAACCCTTCATTGTGCGTGGTTTGATATTGACTTGGCCGGTTTTGGATAAAGCTTATGCATGAGCCGGGATTCGAACCCAAACCCTTTTGTAAAAAAGCAGCCTGTATTTCTAGAAATACAGGCTGCTTTTGTTCGCCTTGCCTACCTTTGTATTAAGTAGGTAAGGCAAAAAATTTAATATTTTTATACTTGGTAGTATTAAAGAATTATATGTGCGTCCGGTTGGAGTAATCCATTCATCATGCACTTGCTAGCATCTGATTAGGCTGTTAGGCATACTTATGTTACTTTGGTTAACTACTTACTTACTACCTACTCGTTTAAAGAGCAAGACATGCATCGACAATTTTACGCATAATTTTGATGGGTGTCGTAAAGCTATAGTTATGGAACTGGCTTTGTCTGACCATACGGCACAACTACTCGATTGCTCGATTAGCACGGCAAGCACTGGAAATCATTGGAGGACCACTAGACGGGACTATAGTAAAGAGGACATAGACAAATTTAAATCCTACCTCAACAGCCGTTCGTTTGCTGAAGTATATGAAGCCAAGGACCCAAACATTGCTTACAATACCTTCACAGATTTTTTTTTCTTTCCTTTATACACAGTGCTTCCCTGAAACTCTTATCTCTGTAAAAGTAAAAAGAAGGCCTAGTTGGGTCTCACATGGTATTAAAATATGTAGCAAAAAGAAACGTCAATTATTATGGCAAAATAGACAAAAACCTTCCGAAATCAATAAAAATAAATTTAAGAGTTATCAAAATTGCTTAAAAAAATAATTTATTTAACTCAACGCACACAAAATATACATAAAATTAAAAGAACGACTAATTGATCTAAGACTACTTGGGAAAAATAAACCAAACAAAACTAAACATACCAAGAAACACTATAGACAAAATTCGATATAAAAATGAAATTGTAACTGACCCTAAAATGATTGCAAATACCGGGAACCACAGTCACTAAACATATTTTAGCCAGAAAAGACTCAATGTTCATGGTCCCAAGGGCCTTAAAAAATACATACAGTGCGACAAACAGTACGATGACATATGTACAAAAATTGTTAAGACTGTTGCATATGAAATCTGAAGCCCCATACGCTACATTATTCAAAGTCAAATCATTTATTTCAAATAGGCACATAAAAGGCACTTTTAAACGTCAAAAATAAAATAAAAATAAAATTGATTCTAGTCGCCCCTTCCAAAAGGTAGCTTTCGTATGGACAAGAATGGGCAAGAAACTCCACCGTTACTCTTTTAAAATGTTTTACAATATATTGCATACATTATTTATATAATTATATGTGAAGACGATGCACCCAAAAATAAAACTACTATACCACAATAGGTAAAAGAATTAAAATGGATAAATGTAACCATGACATATAGATCAACTATGTGATAGATACATGGTGCTCACATATTCACAAACATTCCAAACGTAGACAATTTTCATAAATAAATAAGGAGTAATAAGTCCGGGTGTGACCCCAAGTAATTACAGAATGTAAATCAATGTCAAAGAAAAAACAAAAACAAGAATAAATTATACTTTATATTACATTAGCAACCAGTTTGATTTTGTCTAGACTCTAGAGATTGTCCTATGGAGCAAGACCAGCATGTTTCCAAGCAGATGTATGTACTTTAGATAATCTGAAAAAAGGTTGATCTAATTTATCTTTATTTCTAGTATTAAAATTATGTCTATCACTTATTTTATTAAAAAGATGTTGATTTTTTCTTACGTACATAATATTTTCATAAATGAATTGGCAAGGTACCGTGGTGTGTAAAGGGTTAATATTAAAAAAAGGTACCGTCATAACATTAACCCTTTTAAATAGTTCCCTGAGAGATTCGCGGCGACGTAGATTGCAAATGGCTCTGACAGCTCTCTTTTGCAAAATAAAAATGGATTCAATGTCAGCAGCTCGACCGCACAGTAAAATGCCATATGACATAATACTGTGGAAGTAACTAAAATAGACCAAACGCGCGGTTTCTTCATCTGTTAATTGTCTTATCTTTCTAACAGCATATGCGGCCGAGCTTAGCCCCCCCCGCAATAGATGATATATATATATTAATTTAAGCATCAGTGAAGGTATATTTCCGGATGCGCTAAAGAAATCTATTGTAAAACCACTATTTAAGAAACACGATGGGTGCTAATGGAGTTTTGCAGGCCAATATCATTAATACCCATAATTTAAAAAAAATATCGAAAAATATATTTACACGGAACTAAATAAATAACTATTTAAAAAAAATCTTATACTCTGTCATGAACAGAAAGGATTTAGGGAGAAAAAAACCATTAACTTGGCCATATACGATTTCTTGCATACTGTTATGACAAACATGGATAAAAATTCTCTAGTGTGTGCCATTTTCAGCGACATGACGCAGGCATTCGATTATGTCCAACATAATATATTGCCAGATAAACTTAATGCTAATGGGATAAGAGGAAACATATTTAATCTAATACAATCATACCTACAAGACAGAACACAACTAACGCAAATTAGTAGAATAAATATGAGCTCCAAACGTGAAGAGATTTTCACGTCATGCGAGCGTACCATCCCTCATGGAGTTCCGCAAGGCAGTTTACTCGGACCGCCCCTGTTTACACTCTATATTAATGACTTCCCTAAATCCATTAAACATCCCATGACACTGTTTGCAAATGACAGTACAATAACTATACCATGCCATAATAAGAATACATATGAAACTGACATAAAAATACATTAGTTGAAGCGGTAACGTGGCTGAATAATAATAATTTGAAAATGAATATAAATAAACTACGACTAACAATCGACAGAAACTTAAATTGGAAAGCGCATATTGAGGCTCTAGCCAAAAGAATAAGTACGTGATAATTTATATAACACATATGCACCACTATGTGTTATATAAATTATCACGTACTCTAAATATAGAAACGCTATTAACGGCCTACTATGGTTTAGTTGAATCCGTCATTAGATATGGTGCTATCTTCTGGGGTAACTCAACCGATAGGGATATCATCTTTAAAAGACAAAAGTGCTGCGTAAGATCTATGTTCAATCTCAAAACTACCGATAGCTGTAAAAATTATTTCACTAAATATCATATATTAACATTACCTTCACTTTATATATTAGAAATGGCAATGTTCGTAAAAGCAAATCCACATTTGTTTCCTCGTATGGCTGACAAATTTCCAAGAAATAGACATGATTATAGTAAACTATGTGTACATACATCGAGAACTGCACTTGTGCGCAAACGTGTTTTTTGCATGGCACCAACTATCTTACAACAAATTGCCCAAAAGTTGGAAAGAGCAAACTATACCAAAACATAAACACACAATGAATTTATTTTTGGCACAAAAAGCATATTATAGTATTATAGAATTTTTAAACGACTCATGGTGATTATTATAAATAAATAAATGTAATTAACGTTATAGTAATTATGGTCATGTAGTAGTGGAGAACTTAAATATGCCTATACTCGTATTATAAATAATTGAATGTCTATTAAAAGTGTTGTGAACCCGCGTCATCGTGATAATTGTAATCTGTACTATTGGACATGGAAAATAAATAATTGGATAATGTAAATGATTGAATATAAGAAATTTGTTTAACTGTGACTGATATTTAATGTATAAGTGTAAAAGTTAAAAATCATTGACTTAATAATAATAATTGTACCTAACTAAAATATTTGGACCTCTTTTCAAGGAGTCTGATGCAGTTGGTGTTTTTAGTTCAATCTCAGATTTGAATCCACCAACTGCATCAAACTGCTTAAAAAGTGAGCTTGTTTAGAACTGTTTACTTGCAGTCGGGTTACTGTTACTGTTAGCCTGCATCATCTAACTGCTGGGCCTTTGCCCAGTAGTGCCCGCAGTATAAAAGTCATGGGGAGAGGTCTTTACCTCTCCCCATGACTTCTAGCTCTTTCAATCCAGGGCAAAAGTGAACCATTGGTCGTTTTTTGAGAAACGTCAGTAATCTGTATTTTGGAGCGTGGTGTTGGGAATAAATGGTCTGTCAACATGGACATATTGCAATGCCACACCGTCACTCTGATCCTGATATTTAGTGGTGTTTGACATCAGCTTGGACTTCGACATGTTCACCGCCAGTCCAGCCTCCAGGTTTGGATCAGTGAGTTGGTTTAACATCAGCTCCAATTCTGCCGCCGTGAAGGAGATGACGACAATGTCATCAGCAAAGCGGAAGTTTGTTAACCGCACTTCGCCGAATCCAATGCTGCATCTCTCCTAACTAACCAATAACTTTTTAAACACTTTTTCAAGTGCGCTTTTAAAAAGTTTGGGTAAAAGCGGGTCTCCTTGATTTACGAGTTTTTCAATACAGAATGCCGACCCAGCTGTTTGTAATCTAATTGAAGCAGTGGCTAAAGGTTGATGCAGGTGGGATCAATTTCTTGGTTGTATAGAGTGTTGAATATAGCATCGCGTATCGAAAGCGTTTGAGTAGTTTATGAAGGCAACCTAAATTAGTATAAAATACTAAACTCTTGATATTTTAAAATTATTTGGTTTATTGCACGATATGGTCAGTAGTGGAGAGGCCTGGTCGAAAGTCAGCTGGTAGGTGTTTGTCCAATTGAGGCGAGATACGATTATAGCTATGACTTTAATGAAGGCCTTATAGAGATGTGTTACATGACTAATCAGTCGATAGTTGTTAAGGGCCAATGTGTCTTTTTATGTAAAAAAAATATATTTGAGTGGCTAACGCTATCAGTGCAGTCGGGTCTTTCATTATTTAATTTATCGTTTAAAATAAAACGTTCCACTTTCATCTCTTAAAAATTTGATCTGACATACATTCCTGGCCCTTCTCTCTATAGCCAATAAATTATCTTGAAATTCAACGATATTTATTATGAAATAAATATTACCGTATTCTAGATGTTCAGGAATGCTTAGGACAAGTAGATGGCGTTGTGATAATCAAAAGCGTTCCGACTTTTCGTTTTGCCTATGATGGAGAAGCCTTTGAAATAATTTCTGGCGATGATACTTACTTATCCTCAAAGCGATCTGAAAATACTTACTTTTGGGTTTACGGCAGTCTATGTATGTCTGTCGATGATGCGATTTCTGCCTTGAAAATAGCAACGCTTGTTGCGTTAGCAGCGTGTTTATAGCTCCCAAGGCAAGGCCGTGTGTACAGCCCTAAGACTGCTCACTACATGAAGGTAGCCATCACGACGAAATTCATGTTACTAAATCAACGCAAAGCTTAAACCACTGAAGATTATATTTTTGAAAGATTTGCTTGATAAGTTAGGTGAAAAGGTGCCCTACACGTGAATGAATTTTTCTGGTTATATACCACGAGACGGTTAGACCCGCTCCTGAAGGGTTTATGCGAATATAGTTAGAATAAAACAATACACATACAGTACATCAATATATTAAAAATATGTTACATTCGCTTTACATATCATAGACAATTCATGAATAAATCTGAATTGTTCACAAAAACACATGTTATGTACTACAAGTGGAATCTCTCTGCCGACTGGCGCTAGCTAGCAAGCAGCCTAGATGCGTGAGAAGAACCTGAGTGCGCAAGCCCTCACTGTATGACAAATGAACTCGGATTATTTTGGACCTTCACGTTAACATCAGCAAAACTAAGATTGTTGTTATTTTTTTTAAACATTTGAGCCATCTCTTTATTATGGCAGAATGTAGGCTAAATAACATTCAGGTTTGGCAATTGACATTCTATCAAACAAAAGTATTTGAACCAAAAAGACGGTATTTTAATCTGTTCTTATTAAAAGAAAATTATGAAAACTGGTCCAACGTTACCCGAGTTGACTGTACAGTTATTTTACCTTTGACAGCAACCTATTATATATTATAACAACGAGATCGAGATTGAGATCACTGTAATGCAAATCTGACGTGTTATTGTCGGTGAAAGGGCTGTTTGGAGCAAGCCCGGCTGACTCATCTGTCAGTACTAAGGTTCTAGAGTTCTATAGACGCTGAGATTTTTTTTTATCTTTCTAAAATTACTCATAAAACGTATTCTGCTGGCGACATCATAATTTAAATGCCAATACAGGTAACAATGTATTATATTATTGTTACCTCAATTATTGTTCTAATAAGAAAATATTATGTTTAAACACACAGTCATTACGTCTATAAAAGTAATCAAGGTAGTATAAGCGCCAGAAGGGGCAAATTTCGCACATCTTGAGACACTAATTTATATCTTAACAACATAGTAGTAAAACAAGATGTGTGACATATAACTCGTTATTTCATTAAGCATACATAGCAGCATAATAATAAACAGGTACTTTCGCAGATTTTTCTTTAATTGATTTCTTCGCATTGTGTCTAAAACATTACAAATTCTTTGTTGGTAGGTACGCCTGTATTAATTGGTTACCCTTTTTATAAGGTGTACATTATAAGAGAAAATTTAAGAAAGTATGATCAGAAGAAACGGGTCGCAATCAATGGAGGCGTATATACTATTATTTTCAATAATGTATAGCATTGAATTCGCGTTGATTCCACCTCAACGTAATCTAATATGAATATACAAATTGCCTTTGGCTATATATAAATAAAGTTGGTTAATAAGTTAAGCTCTTTTTCATTATGAAAATGAACCATAATTTCACATGTTAAAACATTGTACCTATTACAATGTTTACCGTTCTTACCCAACTAATACATGTAAAATTGGTCTAGTACAAATCGAGGATTAAGCCTGGTTTACACGAAGAGGTTTTTTAGACCATCGAAAGGTGAGAATTTGCCAAAATTTTATATCGCTTTCGAGTCTCTTATGAACATTCTCGTCATGTTTATGCGTCAGGTTTACTTATGTGTATTAAATTAAGCATCGTTGACACGATGAGTGTAAACATAAATGAGTGCACAAAAAGATGAATCTCGTCTACTCGTTACTGAAAAACTGTCACTCAAACGAGAGAAAAAGTGATATTACAAACTGTTTTCTTTTTTATTAAGAAATATTTGGGGTTAAATGTATGAAATTGCCGATTTGTACTGAAAAATTGTTTTTATTTTTAATTTAACATATTTATTTAATCAAAATAATTAAGTACCATTATTATCTATACATTGCTGCCATCTAATAGGAAGGTCATTTATGCCTTTGCGATAGAACTCTCGTGATCTAGATTCGACAAACTGTGTGATAGCATTTTGTACTGCCTCCTGAGAAGAAAACTTTGTATAACGTAGAAAATTGTCCCAATCACGAAAAAAATGGTAGTCCGTTCGAGCAAGGTCTGGCGAATACGGAGGGTGACGAATGGTTTCTAATTGCAGTTCCTGTAGAGTTAAAACGGTTTCTCGTGCTGTATGAGGTCTCGCGTTATCATGGAGAAATAATGGTGAAGATCGATTCATGAGTCGGGGCTGTTTCACTGCTAGTTTTGCTATCATTATTCGGAGTTAGGCACAGTAGACATCTGCCCTTATTGCTTGACCAGATCGGAGAAAGCTATAGTGAATAACACCATGCTGAGACCACCAAACAGTTACCATTACCTTTTTATTGGTAAGCTTTGCTTTTCCATCACGAAAGCATCAAAATCGCACGGTGAGTTCATTAGCAGTCCCCTCTCCAAACGCAACATTGATATTGCGAGCTATTTCTGCCGCGTTAGTTCCGCGTCGGAACTCGTATTCAAGAATAACTCGAAATTTCGAAGTATCCATCTTTCTTGTCTAAGCTGAATAAAAAAAACAACTGAAAGTCGATAATCAAATGTTGCACATTTTTTAAAAGGAGAGCTTCATAGGTACCATGTGAAAAAAGTTTCACTCAAAAATCTCAAACCATGAAGCTTCTATGTCAATTCGAAGTACCTCTTACAATAAAACCGCAATTTCATACTTTAACCCCTATTATAAAACATTTTTTTTCCAACTAGGCTATTAGGAAAATTACTGACTGTGTTTATCTCCACGACCACGACCATGTCGACGTGTGGAATTGGGTAAGGATCTGGACTGGGAGCGTGAATTAAAAGGATGTCGCCTTCCTCTTTGTCCGCCAGAAAGTCCAAGCTCAGCATCCCCAGACATGCCCGATGCATTATATCCTGTCGAGTTCGGGGAAATGTAACTAATCGAGTCTGGGCCGCCGTAGACAGTGAAGAAAAACCATCCTGGCCTCCCATGGCTAGTTGTAACTGGGTCAAGGTTGTCTGAGGCGTCGTGAGCTTGCGGCGTTCTATAGCTAGCGTTGTGATATGTTGGTTCGTTACGCGCTGGGGTGCCGTAGCCAGATATACTTGGAACACCGTAATTATATGAAGCTGTAGAGCTAGAAGCCTCGTCATAATAAACTACTTGAGTAAGCGGTGATTGTGAAGTGACGTTTTCAGATACGTCTAAAGTGCCAGGGCAATCAGGAGACGGGGCGCAATACTGAGAATAGTGCGTGGCGTCGCTGGAAGAGTCTAGAGCGATGTAGTTAGGGGAGTACTCGTTGCCGTAATCATAAGCATGCGGGCCAAGGTAGGTTGGCGGTGCTGACATGCCCTGTCCAGGGGAAAGTTGGTCGCTTTGGTCAAATGAAGTCGAAGCACCGTAGCCAGACGCATTTGGTACCTCGTAAGCAGACGCATTTGGTACCTCGTAAGCAGATGCGTCCGCGGTTCCGTCGGCAGAAGCATCTGCGGCGATGTAGCTTGTTGATTGTGTTCTTCCAGAGGGAAGGTTGTCTAAGGCGTCGTAACTAGACGCTTGCGGCGTTCTATAGCTAGCGTTGTTACGTGGTGGGTTATATGTTGGTGCGTTACGTGGAGGTGGCGCTACGTGACCATGGTTGTTTTGGGCTCTGTAGTTTGCCAAACGAGGGCCAGTGTAACCAGGGTAGTCTGGGCCATAGTAGTTCGCAGAGTAAATTTCTCGGTAGGTCCGGTTGTTTGGGGCGGTAAAAATGGTTGAGTAAGGTCCTGGAAAGCATCTGCCTGGGTTTAAGTGGTGATGGGAGGTTGGACATCCAGGGTGGTTTAGGAGGGTGTCTCTTGGCAATAAATGTAGTGTTGCGTAGCCAGGGTTACCTGCAGAATGGTGCTGAGACGAAAACGTGGTGTTGGAAACAGGCGGTGCCGAGGTGTTTTCACTGGATTGCGTGGCTTCATTGTCAACGGAGCCTGAGGCACTGGATGGCTGCATGTTGCCAGCATCGCTTCGAGTGCCGTTGTTAGGCGAATAAGGGGATGGGTATCTAGAGTTACGGTGACCGCGGTAGTTAAAACTTACGGAGGCTGACGATTCTGGTGTTTCAAAACCAGAGTTTTGGCGACCATAATAGATGTTAGGTGAGTAGGAGGTTCCAAAACTAGGAGTGCTTATAGCGATTGGCTCAATACGCTCATCATCGCATGTGACGAAAATACAATTATCGTTGAACAAGTTTGGGTTTATATCGTTCGTAATATTGTTTTCTAGGTGGCTTGACGCACAGGCACCTTGTTGGGCGTTGTTTAAACCTTCGTTATCTGAGTTGTGTTCTGCACCTTGTTGGGTGCTGTTTAAATTGGCTTTTTTTATATCATTCGTGGTACTTGTTTCTTTGTTGCTTGACGCACCTTGTTGGGTGTTGTTTAAATCTTCGTTATCTGAGTTTTGTGATTTACTTTGTTCGGTGCTGTTTAAATTGGCACTTTCAATATTATTCGATGTACTTATGTCTTGGTTGATTAACACACCTTGATGGGCGTTGTTTAAATCTTCGTTATTTGAATTGTGTGATGTACCCGGCTGAGTGCTGTTTAAATTTGCTCCTTCAGGGTTGTTTGATGCATCTGGTTGTTCATTGTTACGTTCAAGTATTTCCCATTCGTTTGCTTCATAATCGTCGCTCATTTCACTCGAACTAGAACTTACTAGCTCGGCAAAAAAATTAAATTCATTAAAGATGCCTTCAAATGGTTCTTCATCTTCTGCACCAGTATTTGTATCATTTTCTGTGATGTCACCGGGATCTTCGATATTTAGATCCTCTATATCATAAACTGGATTAAGAAATGCCTCTACGTTGTAAGGGAGCTCATCGTCATTCTCCGATGCTTCGTCGTCTGAATCTGCACTGCTTGGGGCATCACGTTCAACTTCATCATTTTCATGACAGGTAAAAATTCCTTCACTTTTAAAATGCATTTTGACTATTGTAAAAAAATCCAGCGCTTATTTAACTTCTATTTATTTACATGATGAATCTGAAACAAAAAAATATTATTGTGGATGAGATTGTAAAAAACATAAATTAAATAAAAAGAACAAGTCAAATTATAAGCTCCGGTCAGAAAAACAAACTTTTTATCCACTCTTGGTAGGGCCCAGAGGGTTTTTAAGCAAGCATATGCAGGGCGAAAAGTTGGTAGTTGAGTAGGTGCGGCATGATGAGAGAACACGGAAACAATTTTGAATTTTCAGATAGGAGCCCCATGGTCAGGAGTCCACTTTAAGGATTTAAGGATTTTTTTTTCAGTACTTTATTAAGGATATTCAGGGGTAATAAAAGTTATTATGTGCAATAGTGTGTAACATGTCCTGATAGTAATTTAAATATATGAATATCTGACGGATTGATGGAGCCTTTACGCAATTATAACGAAATTGCAATGATTCACAAAAGTACCCAAAAGTGGTTATAATTTTGCATTTATCTCTAAATCAGCCATAATCCTCACTCATGATCTTTCATTTACTCAAGTTAACTCGCAGCTGGCGGTCTAAGCAGAAGTGTTGAGGCTTATTTAACAAAACGAACTATCGCTGAGAATTGAGGGCAATATCAGTAACAATATCGAGCTGCAGAGGTTCGTAGTTACAATAAAACCTTCAAAATGAAACAAAATTCAAAATCAACAAGCCTAGAAATTCGCAATGTACCTAAAAAACCTAATGAGTCTAAGGATGACCTTATAAATATTGTAAAAAACCTGGGAACCGCTGTGAGCACCGAAATACAAACAGGTGAGCTCAGAGATGTTTATCGTCTTACTAGTTGTTACTAGTAAGACAACAAGGGTTTCCTGTTGGAAATCCCAAACTGATGGGCCTATTACCGTCGAATTTGCGTCAACCATAATCAAGGGCAAACTTCTAACTAACAAAAAAAACTACAATCGCGACCACAAGTCCAACCGGCTTAACAGCTCACACTTTAAAAAGCCGGGAAATAGTCCCGTATTCATCTCTGAGAGTATTACCACTAAAGCCAGGAAGCTGTTCTATCAAGCAAGAGAGCTTACAAAGCTAAATACCTATTCGTACCACTGGACATCACATGGCAAAGTCTATATAAAAAAGAAAGAGGGAGCGCCGGCAAAGAGAATAACACAGGAATCCGACTTTGAAGATCTAAATCAACAAGAAAAATGTCTAGATACACTTATTAAAAGAGGAACATAAGAGAAGAGGGACATAAGAAAGAGGAACCTAAGAAAAGAGGTATATAAATACTATTGATTATGGAGGCGCCTAAGAGCGCCGTTAGTTACGTATCTTTCTGGCCCTTGTTATTGTACGTTTTATTGTTATTTTTTATAGTTAGTTATAATTATGATTAATAATTTAATTAATGACATAGATAATTTCTCTGTATCTGAATCCCATGTTTATGACGTTGAACACTAAATAAATAATATATATAAATAAATATAATATATATATAAACATAAACTGTGATGTTATTGTCTTAACCGAATATTGCCTTTCCAAACAATATAACATACCACTAATTCCGGGATATAAAACAACCATGGTCACGTAGCGCCACCTCCACGTAACGAACCAACATATAACCCACCACGTAACAACGCTAGCTATAGAACGCCGCAAGCGTCTAGTTACGACGCCTCAGACAACCTTGCCTCTGGAACAACACAATCGACAAGCTACATCGCCGCAGACGCTTCTGCCGACGGAACCGCGGACGCATCTGCTTACGAAGTACCAAATGCGTCTGCTTACGAGGTACCAAATGCGTCTGCTTACGAGGTACCAAATGCGTCTGCTTACGACGTACCAAATGCGTCTGGCTACGGTGCTTCGACTTCATTTGACCAACGCGACCAACTTTCCCCTGGACAGGGCATGTCAGCACCGCCAGCCTACCTTGGCCCGCATGCTTATGATTACGGCAACGAGTACTCGCCTAACTACATCGCTCTAGACTCTTCCAGCGACGCCACGCACTATTCTCAGTATTGCGCCCCGTCTTCTGGTTGCCCTGACATTTGAGACGTATCTGAAAACGTCACTTCACAATCACTCAAGTAGTTTATAATGACGAGGCTTCTAGCTCTACATCTTCATATAATTACGGTGGTCCAAGTATATCTGGCTACGGCATCCCAGCGCGTAACGAACCAACATATAACAACGCTAGCTATAGAACGCCGCAAGCTTACGACGCCTCAGACAACCTTGACCCAGTTACAACTGGCCATGGGAGGCCAGGATGGTTTTTCTTCACTGTCTGCGGCGGCCCAGACTCGATTAGTTACAATTCCCCGAACTCGACAGGAAATGATGCATCGGGCATGTCTATGCTGAGCTTGGAGTTTCTGGCGGACAAAGAGGAAGGCGACATCCTTTTAATTCACGCTCCTAGTCCAGATCCTTACCCAATTCCACACGTCGACATGGTCGTGGTCGTGGAGATAAACACGGTCAGTAATTTTTCTAATAAACGAGTTGAAAAAAAAAAATGTATTATATTTCTTAATAAAAAAGAAAACAGTTTGTAATATCACTTTTTCTCTCGTTTGAGTGACAGTTTTTCAGTAACGAGTAGACAAGATTCATCTTTTTGTGCACTCATTTATGTTTACACTCATCGTGTCAACGATGCTTAATTTAATACACATAAACCTGACGCATAAACATGACGAGAATGTTCATAAGAGACTCGAAAGCGATATAAAATTTTGGCAATTCTCACCTTTCGATGGTCGAAAAAACCTCTTCGTGTAAACCAGGCTTAGTCCTCGATTTGTACTAGACCAATTTTACATGTATTAGTTGGGTAAGAACGGTAAACATTGTAATAGGTACAATGTTTTAACATGTGAAATTATGGTTCATTTTCATAATGAAAAAGAGCTTAACTTATTAACCAACTTTATTTATATACCTAGTTTTGCCATAAAAATTGTCACGAAGAAAAAATTTTTTTTTTATCATAAATAATATTTATTACTTTTACAGTGTGTTAGTTTAATACATAAATATAAAACAATTTAAAATATAAAAAGCTTATTCGAAGTGGTCTCCAATGGCTGCAATACAGTCCTTTAAACGTTGAGGCCAGTTATCAATAGAAGCACGCACTCTTTCCATGGGAAAATTCTTCACTGCCAATCGTATGGATTGTTTTAAGGACTCCAAATTATCATGGCGTTTAGAGCAAGTTGTACTCTCTAAAACTGACCATAAATCATAATCCAGCGGATTAAGATCGGGACTAGACGACGGCCAGTCTTCAGCTCTGATGAAGTCCGAAACGTTCACTTCCAACCAAGACTGCGTGGACCGAGCTTTATGACCCGGCGCCGAGTCTTGTTGGAAGGACCATACATGGTTATTGAACATGGTGTTGTTAAGGGCTTAACTACTTTCTCAAGAATGTTATCTTGATACACTTGTGCCGATGTTTTGATACCTTTTTCACAAAAATATGGCTCAGTCACTCCTTCATAGCTAACACCCCACCAAACCATCACTGAAGTCGGATAATGCCCACGTTGCACTCTGTCGACTAATTGGGAAGCTTCCTTAGACCTTTGAGGATGAATACGGTCATTTTGTTTGTTAAAATGTTGCTCAATTGTAAAGATTTTCTCATACGTAAACAAAATTTTCCTGTGACCTCCCTTTTCGTACCGCTTCAGTAGTTGTTTCGATTTGGATGAATACCACCCTATTCTTTTTAAATTATCAGTTAAAAAATGACCAGTGCGTTTCTTAAAGGCTGCAAGTCCTAAGTCATCTTTTAAAATACGCGACATGGTTCTGGGAGCTATCTTCATCTCCCGAGATAAAATCTTTTGCTTTCGGACAGGATTTCTTCGAATTCTTTCCCTTACTGCTTTGACCACCTTTTTCGTACGAACACTACGTGGACGGCCAGATCTTTTTTTGTCACAAACAGAGGAAATCTCATTGTACCTAATAATAGCCCGGTACACAAACATTTGACTAATACCAAGCGTATGGAGAGTTTTAAAAATTGCATTTGGCTCCATACCAACTTTGTGTAATGTAATCACAGCGATTCGGTTCTCTTTATCACCCCACTACATTTTAATATCGCAAAATATTGTACAATGTATTGGCGCCAAAATTATAAAACTCGTTGAACAATCGTATAAAAATGGCAGATTCCAAATTCAAATGTAATATCTTTGTTATTTTTAATTGTAACAGTATTTATGGCCAGACTGTGTATTGCCAAAGGCAATTTGTATATTCATATTAGATTACGTTGAGGTGGAATCAACGCGAATTCAATGCTATACATTATTGAAAATAATAGTATATACGCCTCCATTGATTGCGATCCGTTTCTTCTGATCATACTTTCTTAAATTTTCTCTTATAATGTACACCTTATCGAGTTTCGTCGCGGCACTCGTGTGAGCGGGTCGTGTCACAGTTGTATTCGTTTCGTCGACTAGGCAGAGCGCATATTATTGTTTATTGCATTCGAACTTAGAAAGGTGCGGCACGTGGCCGGTCGGCCGGCTACCTGCCGCCTGCCGCAGATGCGACTTGTTTACGAGTAAAATGAGCGATCATAATAATTGTGACACGAGTAATGAAATGAATAATGATTCTATGAATGAGATTTCTATTTTAAATGAAGAATTAGATATTGAAGACAATGAAGACAAGACCAATAAAATAACGAGAGAAAGCAGCGATGAAGAATGGACGGAAGTTAAGCGGAAAGACAAAATATGGAAGGATACAGAAAAGATAGAAATATATATATCTAGCAAAGAGAAACTACCTAAACAATTTAGTCTTGCTAAGATATTTAGAGACCAGAATATAAAAGATATAAACAGGGAGAAATTTATCAATCCGTATCGAGTTCGTATAGTATTGATTAGCGAAATCACCGCTGAGAAGTTCGAGACGTCAATTCTTTATTGATAAGGGATGGCATATCCAGAGAGCGATGGAAAGGAATTTGTCCTACGGTGTAATAAGAGATGTTGACCTAGAAATGTCAGAGGAAAACATTTTGTAGAGTGTATGTTGTCTCGAACCAGCCAACTTATTATCCTTAAATCGCTTGAATCGCAAGAACTTTGAGGCAGATGGGTGGTCACCCAGTGAAGCAGTTCGTCTTTGTTTTAAAGGGTCGTACTTACCACCTTATGTTTATACACATGGTTTAAGGATAAAGGTAGAACCATATGTGTTTCCAGTGTCGCAATGTTCGCGTTGCTGGAAATACGGTCATACGCTTAAGAGATGCCCGAGCACTAAAGTCCCAAATGCGGAAAAAACCATGACAATTGCGAAACCACTAACATGATATGCGTTAACTGCAATGGTAGACATATATCCCTGTCAAAAACATGTCCAATTTTTATAAAGGAAAAAAGATTGAGAGAACTCATGTCTGAGTTTAATTGCACCTACAGAAAGGCCCTAACTATCTATGTCCCTAAAGACAAACCAACTCACAAGGACGTGAACATAGAAATAAAGGATCCTGATATAAAATTTTCATCCCAACATATGGACACAACCCCTACTCAAACTTATGCTGAAGTGACAACTAAGGCACATGTACATAAACGAAAACAAAAGTCAGACTCTAAGCAGAAACAGAAGAAGCAGGAGAACTCACCGGATCTGGAGTTTATGGAATACTCCATTCCATAAACTCCAGATCCGGCGAGTTCTCCTAAACGGAATTAGAAGAATATAATGATACAGGAAAAAAAAAACTCAAGTGAAACCGAAGAAAAACACAGAGATATCAGTTTCAAGGAATTGTTAAAGAGATTACAAGAGATAATATTCATGAAAGGAAGCACGATACAAATGATACTCAAAGGAGTACTTAAAACTTGCATTGAGTGGGTAATTTTAGTAGTAATTGATAATGTAGCTGATTGGCCTATCCTTAAATTAATTCTTGATTATTTCTCAAATGGCGCATAACTATAAAACTAATGTTAAATTAAATATTATCCAATGGAACGCACAAAGCATTAGGCCAAAGGTTAGTGAGTTTGAGAATTTGTTAGTACAAGACAAGATTCACATTGCCGTATTAAGCGAAACCTGGCTACAACCAGAAATTTGTTTGAAAGTTAAAGATTACAATATATTTCGCAAAGACAGAGATGATTTGGGATTTCTTGTAATTATGTTTATTAAGCAGTGAAATTTACTTGATATCGACAGATGTGCCTTTACACGCGGCAGTCGAGTTATGCCTTTGATATATTACAAAAAAATATATTAGGATGCAGCTGGAGTTATGTCCATTTCATATGTTATGGAACAGAACACGTAAAAAAAATAGATAGATAGATAACAATGGTGGTATAAAAACAAAAGGGCATAACTCGACTTATGCCGTTTTTGACTGGAGGCATTGATATTTATTAAGGTAAATAATAAAATAACACTTAACTGTTTGAACATATGGTTTTAAAATATGATTGACGTGTAAAAGTGTTTGTACAAACCTACTTACAGAATAAAGTCATTTATCATTTAACATAACAATGACATTTTATTTAAATGACAATAAATGAACAAGTAGGAACTATTTGTTCATGTAGGTTTCTGTTATTCTGGGACTTAATTTATAAATTGAACGAATTACCCTTTTTTATAAAAAAAAATATTGTATCAATATCGGAAGCAATTCCCCACAACAGAATACCATCCGACCGAATTATAGTGTACTAAGCGGGCTGTCTCTGAATCAGTTAAATCACGTTTTTTTCTAATGGCGTATACTGCAGAGCTAAGCTTTTTGTCAATCTATACTAATGCTAAAGCTGAAGGCTTTGTTTGCTTGTTGGTTTGAACGCGAATCCCTGAAACAACCAGTCGGATTTAAAAATAGCGCGAGCAAGCGATGTTATGCGACGGGGTGGGTTTTGAGGGAACAAGAAATTTGACGCGGGCGAAGTCGCAAGCAAAAGCTAGTTTATCTATATGGGGGCCCCATTGGAACATGGTATCCAAAGTTATGCCTAAGAACACGGTGGTATCTTCGGGATTCAACACCTCACCCGTTATGAGTTTTTTTTTGTTTTTTGTGTCTAATTAATTTTTCTTGCTTCACTACGAATAAAAAATCTTGTTAAAACGTAATATTTAAGAAGCTATTTTTTATGTAAGTGCTGTGTACTGTGTGTGCTGTGTAGTGTGTAAATGACTAATTTACCATAACTCAATGCTTATGTTATTTTTTATTATGTTAATGTTTCTAGTGAATAGGTCATTGGGGTACCTAAAGAATAAAAAAGAAAATGAGCCCACTAATGTTTCCTTGTCTAACATGAGGTATCATAAACTTAATACATCTCAATAACTTAAATGCTGCAAAGTATACGAAACATCATGAAATTAAAAACTGAACGCGATGGAAACTGGTTAAAATTTATTTTACTAATCCTTTATTAAGTGAGAGTTTGTTAACAACTTTTAAAAGTTCGTCAATGGATGGTAGGTCTGACGTTGAGGACACAGGTAGCATGGGAACCAAACTCTGATCTGTTGGTGGTAGTCGCTGTCATTATTTGATTGATTTATTTATTTATTTATAAATAAATCGATCGTCAGGTATAAGATTTTTAATTAGAACGTCCGAAATTTCCTCAATACCATCGGTACAAGTGTTTTGACTTTTATATTTTGTACGTAAGCTAGGTCGACTGATCCGAACTCGCAGAGCAGAGATTGTACTATGGGTACTAAACAATGGATATAATACTTTCTTTTGTAAATAAATACTTATAATACCATAAGACACTCCCGGACCAACACAAACATTTATATTCATCACATAAATATTTGTGTCCTGTGGGAATCGAACCCATGTCCTCGTGATCAGCAGTCTGACATTTGGATCACTAGACCATAATAATGATAATTTAGTAATTCGTATGTAAAAATAATTTTATAAACAAATAACTTACAATGCATTGGGCGTTATAGTTGTTACGGTCTTATTTACGAAATATTGAATAAATAAATTATAAAGTTTATATTGATATCATAATCAGCCTATAACGGTCCCACTGCTGGGACACAGGCTTCCTCTCAGTGAGACCGTGATTGTGTGTGGGCCGTGATTCACCACCCAGGACCAGTGCCTTATAAACTTGAAAAAAAAAAACTCTTAAAACAGTGCCAATATAAAACTTGTAAACATTGAAACTACTAAATTAATTAATTGCTTTCCGAATTTATAAATAGTAACTTTTTTCAATGTTATCGATGCGTGTATATCTAAATGATAACATCCCTACCACAGGTATTATAGTTTCTACTTAGCGTCACCCTGCATTGCCAGATGTACGGATTTATCCATAGATCTACGGATTTTTGGGGCTCGCCTCGGATATACGTATATCGGTAGGTATAAGATTTACAAATATTGGCAAACAAAAGCGAAAAAAATATATTTTTAATTAACTTTGTTGAATAAGTAGTAAAAATGTTCAGAATTACATTTTCCGTAACTAATAGTATTTTTATTTTCTGACCGGAACTTAAATTTTAGGGTACAAAATGCCGATACACCTGCCGATCGATTCTGTAAAAATATCACCGTGAAAAGTTAGGTGAAGTGGAGCTTAGAGTGAGTTGTCAATAGTGTCAATCCATATCAATGGCATTAGTTGGAATGACAGCTCACTCCAAGCTCATTTCACCTAAGTTATCACGGTGAGATGGTTACAGAACCGCACTGCTGAATTAAAAAAGAAAGATTTAGGAAGTATGAAGGCAATGTAACGGGAACTGAATCGGTGGTTAATTAATCAGCCGATTAGATATTTACAGATTAGTTTAATTTTATCAGATCTATCTGTAATGTAACAATCTGCCTTCATTCTAATTTTGATGTACGTATAATAACTCATGGACATACTAAGAGGAACGCATTTTAGTAAAGACATAAGTTTGTTCGTGTTTATTAAGGAATTAGTTAAAACTTATATGTTTATCTAACATTGTTGACAGAATAAAAGGTAGATATAGTGAAAAAAAAAAAACATATTGACACGTAAATCTCAAGGTGCGGCTTTCCGTAGTTTGAAGAAAATTGTTCACTTTTGTGCTTTCAAGATGAAATTGAATGATTTTAAAATTTCAGCTCATGCTCAAATGATTACATAAGAGGAAGTCTAAAAGTGCCACCGGTAACTCAAAAGCTCTGTGGAAATCGGTTGTCACGTTCACGTTGCACGTGATACGGAGGAATGAGGAAAATGTCGTTAGGAAAGTTTAATTTTTGAGTATAATTGTCGATGGCTAGTAGGGGAAGACAGGGTGAAAAGGGGGGGGGGGTGGCTTCAGTTACAGAGGTAACGACTAATAGGGAAGTATGGAAGAAAAACACATGTTGCGGCGACCGCAAATAAATGGGGTTGAGGGCGAAGAATTATGATCCTCTAAAAAGTTATTGAATTTCTAACGATGCACGCTTCTTCTTTTAAAATTAGCCTCCAACTTTTTTTTGTGCTTCTGTATTAATGTACGCTTTTTTTTTAAATATACATCACACCCACACCTCTAATCCCCGAAGGGTCAGGCAGAGTTGCACCTATAGCAGTCTTTAAAAAATGAATGTACCTATTTTCCATTACTCAAAGTTCGTCGCAGTACCTAAGCCAAAATATCATAATCTCACCCTGATCAAATCACTTAGGTAAGGTTAGAACAGTGACCCGCGCTACATCTAAGTTGGTCGCAGTTAATTGACTAATTAGTATTTTAGGACAGCAAAATGAAAATAATTGAAGGTTTTGGGAATAGAGAATGGAACAATGTGTGGCAGCAGATTTGAGACTAGCAACGATTGCTGCACTTTTCAATAGGAATATTGGTTACTTTATACGAGTACTTTAGAAATTATAGTGTAGTATAGTGAGGGAAGGTATGTGAGTATCTTATCTACTTATTATCTGAACCGAATAACTAAAAACAAATGTCTTAAAGTCGGTATTTACTTTTTAAAGTTTATAGTCTCGAGCAGGTGATACATAAAATTATTCCTATAAAAGATCTCATAATTATGTGTTATGAGTTGACTGACTGCACCATTTCCATTATTTCCCTTCCCCTCCCCCTCCCCCTTCGCCCTACCCCTCCCCCTCCCCCCTCCCCCTCCCCTTCCCCTTTCCCTTATAAGATCACTTCATTGTCCATCTGTAAAGACCCTTTTTCTCAGGGAAGCTTGGAGTTATCAAGTTGAAATTAATATCAAATACTCAAGGCAGCAATCCATTGAAGCAATGAAAAAATCAAAGTTATAGGTAAACGCAATCAAAAGATACGGGCGTTTATGTTCCGTTTATGCCGCATGTTTTGATACTCGCATGGGAATCAAATGGGAACCCTCGGTGCGCGAGTCTGACTCGCACCTGTTTTTTAGGATCATTTGTATTATAGGTCGTTTTGCTATTAGGACCATTTGCTTTAAAGGCGCTTTGATATTTTGCCAGAGTGCTGGCTGAACATTATGACCCCTGGACAGGAACTGCAGTGACCAATAGGGAAAATTGATAATTAACTGAACTGAACTAAAAACTGAACTAATTGCAGGCAAAAGTCGAAAAAAAATTTGGTTTAATGGGGAATATTTATCATAAAATCAGCCCAAATTCAGTGTAATTATGGATCCCATTCATAGGTAATGTCGCACCTTTTTTTCTGTCAGTCATTCATGACTATTATATCTATTGCACCTTACAGTGTTTAAATGAAGCAAACGACAGAGCTACCCAGTCTGTGTCTTCATTATTCGTCGGACATTTATACATTTATACATAGCATTCTTCTTCTACTTTTAATAGATGTCCATCTAGTAAAACTAGAAGAAGTCGTTGGACAGTCTGAGCATGCGTAGCCTTGAATCTTTTAAGCACGATGCTAGTGGGCTCGGGATTAGATAATATACCAGCCCTTGTGCTTGGTTAATCTGTAACTTTCCCCAAACACCATTCTACAACATGATCTCCAATCTTAATACTCAGCTGGGTGGCACACAATAGCCAGTCTTAATTATTATTTGCCCTGATAATCATCATTCTAATCGAACTTATTTGCAATATACAATAACGTTAAGTGAACACTGGAATGCCAAGTGTGGTATTTTTTAATGTTTTTACATATCCTTCAGAAAACCTAATAGATAGTACGTCCTTAATATTCATTTTCTACTCATAATAACAGAGATAACTACTCTACAAAATGGTTAAAGAATAAGCTGGGATATCACTGTACATTTTTGTATAATAACATATTAAACTTTCAACTTTCTCTAACTGAGTGCCAGACTGCTTTCCTGAAAAAAATACCAAACGGCACTATCTGTCTTCTAGAACCTAGCCGAAATAGAAACCCGGAAATAATAAAACAAATGAAAACTGGAAGTAAAAGAACCCTTTAAATTTCTTTTTTTTGAAGATAATACGCCTTTTTACGTTCCTCTAAATATGTCCAGAAGTGTATTTCTATCAACTAATAAGGTACCTACTTGTTGATACATACCTGTACTATTGTAGGAATTGATTTAATCTCCCTCCATATCTGGATGGGTTCCGCCAGATAAATTCTGAAATGGATGAAAATATTTAATACATACCAAAGTAAACAGAAACTTTCCGGATTTGATAAAACTGCGCATTAGGTAGATAATAAAAGGTACAATATCAAAGGCCGTACCTGAATCCAGAAGTCTGGTAAATAATCCACAAAAATCATCATATTCAAGTGTCTATTTTCACTAAACATGCTTTTCTAATGGTATTTATTCACTCTATAAACAAAATCACTTCAGTTTTTTTTTCAAGATTTTATGATGTTCGGCTAGCCGGTTTTGGGTGGTCGAGCCTTTAAAACTGGGCTAGCAGTGTACGGATAAATATTGTCGGATATTACACGTTTTTAGCGTTTATAGTTTTTACACAATTTATACACTCAATGTCAGGTAAGCGGTGCCGGTCACCCGGTAGAACGGACCCGTGTAAAGATCCGCAGCGGTTTCAACGTCCGAACGCAATCGAGGGATAGCTGCGAATGGCGGGCCGGTAATAGAGTCACGACTGTCTAGTATGTCTCGCTTGAATACAAAACAGAGTTGCCTCTTCGCAGTTTTTTAACCGAAATAATATAAAAGGATCGAAGGTGTAAAGTTATATTTTTCATTATACTTACTATCATTTATCATAGTAATGAAATACATAGAAAACAAATGATAAAAATCCTGTTTCAACATTAGTTATATGTTTTACGTTTTGTATAGTTGATGCTATTCTTATGATAAGTTTATCGTATTCTTGTAGATGTCAAAGTTACTCGAAAATCAAGAAAAACTCAAACTCATTTCACTTTTATTCTTACCTATATTTTTACTTGCAGAACATCAGGTTTTCCACAAATGGGCGCTGTTAGGCTTGCCACAAAACCCTGCTGCTGGAGCCGTAGGGTTTTTGAAGGTGGACATTTCCATCATATTCAGAGGAGACATACAAGTTTTGCCTGTTGTTGTTAACGATGAGAGAGTTGACGAGTAAGTAAAATTTTGAATTTGTTTCTTTTTTTTTCTCAGTTAGTTTTAATGATGGTCTGACACTAATTTATGCGGCCTGCCCAAATGTTATTTCTTTGGTAGATATTGTTCGTCGAATCGGTTAGTTCTAAGTTATGCACGATTATTGACAAATGCATCCACTGATTGGAGGTCCACTCGTCGGTCGTGTGGTTCTTTACTCTAAAGACAATGTCTTGGTCTTCACATGGTCTGACCAAGATTATATCTGGAATTTAAAAGAGACTGTAACCTCTGAGTTTGATTCGGCCTTCCTTCAGAGTAGTTGGGCAGGAAACGCCGAACTCATCTAGTTTTTAACATATGATTGACGTGTAACGTGTTTGTACAAACCTACTTACATAAATAAAATCATGTATCATTTATCAATCGATTTTAAACATTGTAGATTATTTTATGATCAATCACACTATGTACAGCAGGCTGTAGGTAGGTAGCTACATACATATATTTTATCCCTTTCCTTACTTAGGGCCGGTTGGCACCAATAGAGGAGAGAAGAGATGTGGCGAATATCCATTTGAATTTACTGTCGTACCTCTCGGTTTAGTTGTCCTCTCCTCTCCGTTTTGTGGAAGAAGGCATAAACGTGACTCATTAACACTATTTATATGTATTAAAGTTAGCGTCGGAATAATTTATGAAATTTGTGTGCAGACAAAACTGAGGAAATAAACGCGGTTACACTCGAGCCGCCATGATAGTATGTCCTGTTTGGACAGTGAAAATCAAATCTATACTGATATTATGAATTTATACTAATTTATTAATAATACTAATATGACCAGCTGGAGTGAACTCTGACGACGAACAGAGCTCCCACCTCATTCTTGCATTCATTGGCCGACTTGAGTGGATATTCGCAAGAGCAAACGTGTTCGGAGAAAGGAAGTATTCCAGTAAGTGCTGGTAAGGATCATGATCATTTACGGGCTCTGGGATTATCCCGATAGCCGTGCAATACCTCTCCACTCCTCAAGCCGCATAGGATATGTTGCCCCCTGGTCACGACGTCACTAAAAGCTAGCGATAGATCAGGCACCCATTATTGAGTGTGCAAGTTACACCTAGCCATTTTTCCGTGAATATTAAACATTGATTAGGCAGGATCATAGTCTTTCGATAGATAGTTCTAGGTAACTAGTCCAATTTAGCCATCCAAACACATCCTCCAATATCTTTGTTTCCATATCGTGCAGTAGTCCTACACCAACTGGGGTTGTCCTTTTTTTTTTTTTTTTTTTTTTTTTTTCTGGGTGGCAAATCATCAAATGACTCCTCTCGCTCTGGGCGGAGCAGAAGGGAGTGTCAGACTTTTACTGAATAAAACCCACCCGTGTTCCTTCAGTTGCCTGTGCCAGGGGCCACGGTATCTCTTTCGAACAACCCGCAGCCCCGACGGCATCGGCCCTAGCGGACCCCGTCAGTTCGTGCTGACAGCTCTTTGAGGCGCGCGTGGAACACAACGCGCCGTCGACCCGGGCCTGGTCCTTACCGGGCGGCGAGCTGCCCGTAGCTCGCCGCCCGCAAGCCCGCGCCTACGGTGGCCGGGAGTCGGCTGTTGACTCCCGTCCAGGGCGTCTCCTGCGGCGGCTAGGAGCGCGAGGGTGCAGCGATTGCCTCTCCCTCGCACGCTCCGCCTCCTCCTTCGCGAGCATAACTGCTTCGCAGAAGGAGGTGACGGCCTCCCATTCACTCTCGCTCCGGACCATGGCCTGTATGAGGGCCGGACGCGAGAGGTCGCCGCCGCCGATCGCCGCCAAGAGGACACGGCGGGGTCCCGCCCAAGCCGGGCAGACCTCCACCGTATGCTCCACCGTGTCCTCCGGGCGATCCCCACAGTAGTGACACCCTGGCGTTTCCTCCCGCTTTATCCTGAACAGGAACCTCCCGAAACAACCGTGTCCGGTGAGGACCTGCGTCAGGCGGAAGGTGAGGGCGCCGTGGCGCCTCTCTAGCCACTCCTCAAAGAGGGGACTTATCGCCGCAATTGTGGCGTGCCCAGCGCTGGGTTGCGACAATCGCACTCTCCATGCCGCTATGAGATCCCGCCGGAGCTCTGTCCGCTGTGCCGTGATTTCTAGCGGCAGCGGAGCAACGCCCCGGCGTTTTGCCTCCTCTCGCCACTCCCATATGTGGGCGAGGACTTTGGCCTCCAGATCCCATGGCGGCAATCCGGCAAGGAGGCTCGCCGCCTCAGCGGAGACCGTGCGGTATCCTCGAATGAGCCGGACAGCCATGACCCTTTGGGACGCGATCAACCGGCGGGCTGGTCGCCGCCTCAAAGATCGCGCCCATATCGGTGCCCCGTAAAGGGCCATGGCCCGCACGACCCCCGCATAGAGCCTCCGGCAGGAGGCGTTTGGTCCCCCTAGATTGGGAAGGAGCCGCCTCAAGGCAGCCCCGGCCCGCTCCAGTCTGGGAGCCAAACGTCGGAAGTGCTCCACGAAATTCCACCGGCTGTCGAGGACGAGTCCCAGGTACTTCATCGTCAGCTCGACGCCGATGTGAACCCCTCCCGCCGTTATTTGTGAACCCGACGGTGGCGCGTCCCGCCTCGTCTGAGGCCATGAAAACACATGGCCTCAGATTTGTGCAATGCCACCTCGAGTCCCAATTGCCGGATCCTCTCGACAATTGCCGCAACCCCGCGTGTCGCTGCTTCGGCCGCCGCCTGGTGCGACCTCCCCTGCGCCAGGACCAGCGTGTCGTCAGCGTAGCAAACTACGCTGACGCCATCAGGGAGGTCGGCGCGCAGCACCCAGTCGTACCCGATATCCCACAGATGCGGCCCTAGGACCGATCCCTGTGGGACACCGCACGACATCTCTCGCCGGTTCCACTCTCCCCGGTGACCGGGGTAGATGACGGCCCTGTCCGTCAAATAGGCCTCGACAATGCGACGGAGGTAGGTCGGCATCCGGTGATACCCGAGTGCCTCCCTGATGCAACTCCAGGGCAGGGTATTGAAGGCATTGGCGATGTCTAGAGACACCGCCAAGACAACCTCACCCCGGGCCACAGCATCCCCCGTCGTGAGGGCTCGCACGCGCATGATGGCATCCACCGTAGAGCGCCCCCTGCGGAAACCAAACTGGCTGTCCGCCAAATCCGGCCCCACCCGCACCAGCTGCCCGGCAAGGCGGTCTGCAATTACTCTTTCAAAGAGCTTGCCCACCTCGTCGAGCAGCACGATGGGCCGGTAAGCGGACGGAGAGTCCGCAGGGCGCCCCGGCTTCTTGATGAGGACCAGTTTCCCCGTCTTCCAACGAAGTGGGAACCGGCCCCTCTCCAAGCATGCGCTTAGTAGCCCCCTTAGTCGAGGCCCGAGAGCCTCCAAGGCCAGGACCCAGGCTTTTCCAGGTAAGCCGTCGGGTCCTGGGGCGGTGTTTCTGGCATTCAGCCTACGTACCGCCACTCTCAACTCTACCTCGGTCACCTCCGGAGCATCGTCGTCGTCGTCAGTGTGGTCCGCATCTGGCATCGCAGGAGGCGGAGCCATGGACGGGGGAGTATGTTCCCCACGCGAAGGGAACAGAGCGCTCACCACGTCCTCCACGAGCTGGGGCCGGAGACTCTGCGTCAGCGGGGGAGCCCATGGGCGGAGTTTATCCCGCACCATTTTGTAGGGGCGTCCCCACGGGTCTCTGTTCAGAGTCCCCAGCGACTCCTCGCGGGCCAGCCCTCTGGCCCGCAAGATCTCCGCTTGGAGGGCGGTCTTCGCCGCTCTGTACCCCTCGTACAGCTCCGCCTGCACGGCTTCCGTATCCGGAGGGCGGATACGGAGCCTGCGGTGCCTGGTGTACCGGCGTCGCGCAGCCACGCACGCCTCGCGTAGAGACGTCAACTCCGGCGACCACCAGTACACCTGGCGCCGGGCGCGTCCGGGCCGGACCCGGGGAATTGCCACGTCACATATTTCGGACATGGCCTCCTGGAACCACTCTGCCTCGTTGTTGATGTCAGCAGGCCAGTCCGGTGGTGACACCCAGGCCTGCACGATGGAGGCTTCCAAGAGGAGCTCCCGGTCCAGCTGCTTCAGCGCCCACCGCGGACCACCCAGGGTCGGTCGGACCGGCGCGCTCGAGGTCTGGGCGGAGACGTCGAACCGGATATACCGGTGGTCGGAATAGGTCTCCACCTCTTCCAAGACACGCCAGTTGACGACATGCGGCGACAGGGCGGGGCTGGCGAACGAGATGTCCACCACTGATTCACCCCGCATCCGCACGCATGTTGGGACCGAACCCCGGTTTAGGACGACCAGGCCTGTCTCCAGAGCCCAGTCCTCCACCATTTTGCCCCGTGTGTCCGTATGCCGGGAACCCCAAGCCACATTCTTTGCATTGAAGTCCCCGAGGACGAGCACGGGGAGGGAACGGAATCCGACGACGACGACTCTCAACTCCGCGAGGGAGTTGTGGAACTCGGCGAGAGTTCGGCTCGGGGAGAAGTATACCCCTACCACGACTATCTCCCCGAACCGTGCTGCCACGCAACCCTGTCCTCTCTTGACAGCCTCGAGGGACGGGGTACCGGCGGCGGCCGACGAAATTAGGGTCACTGAGCCGCTCAGGTCCTCCACCCAGTCGTCTCTGGGCGGGACAAAGTACGGCTCAGCGACCACGGCGATGTTAATCGACCACTGCGCCATGCTCTGGAGCAACAGATCCTGAGCGGAGGCGCAGTGGTTGATGTTCGCCTGAAGGAGGCGTAATGGGGCTATATTAGCACTCCATATCAGCCTCCCGATCCCCCTGTAAGGGCCCAGCCACGGCGGATGCGGCGGCGGTCACAGTGGAGGCGGCAGCGGCGACGGCGGTGGTGGCGGCGGCTGCGGCGGCGACGGCGGTGGTGGAGGGCTTGCCCCTGCCCCTGGCTTTGGCGGGTGGAGCGCAGGCCTTGCTCCCAGCCCGGTGATCGGCCGGCTTGCCAGCTGCCGCACATATATAGCAGTGCGGCATGGCGTTGCACGAGCCGGCCTTGTGACCGGGCTGACCACAGCGGAAGCAGAGACTGCTGCGGTCCACCTCCGAGGTGCATTTAGCTCCCACGTGACTGCCCACATGGCAGCGGAAGCACCTCAGAGGTCTGGGCTCCAGCAGTTTCACCTGCGCGGAAACCCAGCCCACCAGGAGCCTTCGGCCCTCCCCGGCTATTTTTTGGGCCGCCGACACGGGGCAGCTCACCGTAATGGCTTGCATCCCCGTGAGGTCAGGGCGGAGAGTGCCCGACCTCACCTGCTCGGCAGAGCACCCCCCAGTCCTGACGATGGCGGCCACCACCTCTTCCACCGTCGCAGAGTCGTCCAGACCCAGGATGCGCATGTCAGCACACTTGGTGGGTCTGGACACTCGGGCCTCTTCCGCATTTAAGGACGCCCTAAGCCTTTCGGCCAGAGCGTCAGCAGTCGGGCCGCTAGCCGCACCAGGGACCTCCAGCATCCGGGCACCAGTTGCAGTGACCCTTAGCCGGATGCCTTCTGCCACGCCGAGCTCCTGTAGGTTAACCGCCGCTCTCGCCTTGGCAAGGACGTCACGGTAGGAGATGCCCTTCTTCTCCGCTTCTGGCTGTAGTGTGATCACTACAGCTGCGGTCTTCGGGGCACGAAGCCTAGCCGCGACGCCTCGCTCCTTGCGCCGTTGCCGCATCTCCTTTCTTTTGGCCGCCCTTGCAGCCTTGCTCACCTTCCTCTTCTGCCCGGCCACCTGCCAATCGGCGTCGGCCGGAGGCGATGCAGGAGGCGGTTGGGGCGGCCGTTTCGCCGCCGGGGCTGGGGCTGGGGCTGGGGTTGGGGCTGGGGCTGTGGCCCTCGCGGGTTTCGGGGCGGCCCGTTTTGCTGCTTGCCCCGTGGCCGTGGCTGTGACAGCCGCGGCGGCAGCATACGATACGGCCTTCCGCTGGCCCGAGGCCGGCCGGTCCGCCGCCAGCGGGGGGCGCAGGACGATGGCCTCCAGGGCGGAGAACCGGCTCTGAAAGGCAGCCAGCTCCTGCCGCACCAGGTTCAGGACCTGGTCCTCAGCAGATACTGGCCGCCCCTGTTGCGCCCCCTTCTGCGGCACCTCCCGGGGGCCGGCTGCTCGCAGCCCGGCCAGGTCTGCTCGGAGTTCCTTATTCTCCTTTCGGAGGAGCTCCATGGCCGCTGTCAAGCGGGCCACCTCCGCCCGCATTTCGGACATTTCGTCCGGCGGGGGCCCGAGGTGGATGGCCTCCGCTGCCGCCATTATGGAGGCCTTTGCCGAGACTATGGCCCTGTTTTTCGAAGTCTGTAACTTCTTCAGGGCCACGTCCCGGATCGCGGCCTCCACGACCGCCGCAAACTTCTTCTTGCGGTCCGCCTCAGGGCCGCCAACCTCTACCTCCCCGTCGCTTGAGGGCTCCAAAGCGACCGCGCCCCCCGCCTTTGCGGGCACCTCCGCTTTTTCTGCCGCCTCCCGAGCAGTAAGCCCCCTCCCCATGCCTCTCTCTCGGGCTCCTCCCCGCCTACTGGTGGGGATTTTTCGAGCCGAGGCCAGCTCACCGTCAGAGGACGACCCCTGGCCGTCCACTGACCTTGGCCGCTTGCTTTGGACCTTCCTTTTTGCAGCGGCCGTCTCCTGGTCACGGTAAGGGCTCACTGAGCCTCCCGTGCTCGCTCCTCCAGATGCAGCGTCGGACTCCGACACCGCATCACTCCCCTCCTCTACGCGTTTCTTATGAGTTTTGTTTTTTAAAAATTCCATTGTTGTTCCCACGAGTACAAACTTTATAACTTGCTCAAAATAATGTGGTTCGCACTGGCGACTAATTCATGTAGCTACCCATTAGCCAAGCTACCAACCTCCCTCACGGTGCGCCGCCGCTTGGAGGTTTGGGGTGATTTTTTATAGAGGTTTTCTACCTCGCGGCCCGGGCGGTTAAGCCAAGACCCTCGACCCCCGTCAAAAGTCAGAGACATGACCTTGACAGTCTTCGGGGCTACGATATTAACGGTGGCAGGAGGGGGGGGTTATCCCCTCCTGCCTGCCCGGCGGCAGGGTAAGTGCACACCAGGCCCGCTCTTACTCCACACAGTTGCCGCTCTGCTCCTCATAGCGGCTTGTGTGGAGCGTTCCTCTTGGCAGAACATTAGCATGCGGGCAGCGAGATCTCATTGGGAAAAAATCCCAATGAGAAATAGCTGCCCGCACCCCAGGATGCACCGGCCCGAAAACTGGTCTTCCCCCCGGACGTATCTAGAAGGGAACTCCAGTCCCCAGGCACACGTGGGGTGCCAGGGCAGAAAACTGGGGTTGTCCTTGGGTGTACTTGCATAGTACGAACAGGGAAAATCAGCGGTTGGTAACCCATTTCATTAAAAGCGTCTAACGGGCCTCTGCGACTTGGCTTTGGCTCCTCGTACTCTTTCCAAAACCCCGGGAAAAAAGTCCCGGGATCCCATGGTCCCGAGATATGTATATATAAAAAGAGACGTCAAGAAAGCCCAATTGAAGAACCAGAACCCAGAACCAACAACCCAAAACAGAATAACTTGGCGCAGAAAATTGAGGAGACCCAACCCCAAATAACACAGGACCAGGGACAGAAGAAGAATATGCATGTTACACTCTCTACCATAACCTATTTCGTAACATATATGACGTTTGCATGTAACTTAGCTCTGTTACGCTGTTCGCTTACTACGTAATTATACCTCCGAGTAAGGAAAACTACTCAATGGGACTAATGATGCCGTTTACGTTTGAGTAATGGTAACGAAGTTGACGCCAACTATAGCGATTTCAGCAAAGCTCTTGACAAGGTTGACCTTTTGCTACAAAACCTCGAAAATACATTCGGTGTTCATGGGTTCCGTTCTAAAATGGTTCCAGTCATACTTAGTTGGCCGAACAGCAAGAGTAGTAAGTAAATGGACACTCATCCAACACCTTCACGCCCACATCTGGTGTACCGCAGGGGTCACATCTGGCCCCAATATTATTTACAATGTTTGTTGATGACATTAAATATTCCATACAAAACTCCCATTTTGAAATGTATGCCGACGATTTAAAATTTTATAGGGTTGTAATGACAAAAAACGATGAAACTCTTTTGCAAAAAGATATTGACAGGCTCGGTGTGTGGTGTGAGAAGAACAGCATGCAGCTTAATGTTCGTAAATGCTATCATATTAAATTTTCTCGTAAAAAACATAAATTTAATTCTACGTACATAATGAGGAACCAAATATTAAGTAAAGTGTCTGAGGTTAGAGATCTGGGCATCATTATCGACTCTGAAACGAAATTTCAAACACACACCGAAACCACAATAAATAAAAGCAATAGAATGATAGCATTTTTGAACCGTAACACAAGACAATTCAGTAATTTGACAGCACTTAAAATTCTGATTTCTGCATTGGTTCGTAGTCATATACAATACTGCTCCATAGTCTGGTACCCAGTACACACGGCTACACATCAAGTTAGACTGTTTGGACTTTGGACTATTAGAAGTTGAACGCTGCGAATCGTGCGAGAGGGTGCGATATGTTTTTGTTATTTCGTCTCACTCACGCACGTCGCAGAACTGCGCGGGAGGCACCACCAACGCGTATATGTAGATAGATGCGTAATATGTATATTATTTTGTAAACAAGTTGAGCTCGTATTATAATACTAGCTTCTGGCCGCGACTTCGTCCGCGTGAAATTCTTGTTCCCCCGCCCCACCCAGTCGCATCGCATCGCTCGCTTCTCGTTCACGCTTAGTTCTCTTTCTGACTGTATTCGTTTTGACCTAGCGTGATGTTGAACCGACCCGAACGTTGTCATACCTATTTTGTTGCGGAGTTATTTTAAAATTATGTTATCTCCTAAGATGTTGATTGAAATCAAGTGATGTCAAGGGCAATTTTTTGACAATTAAATACTTGTGATGAATAACGTATTTATTTGGATAAAGATTAATATCATATTGATAAAACACCTTCGCAGATAATGCATTAATTTCGAAAAAATTTGATTACCATAAAAAAGGCTATAGTGAGTCAATCTTAAACGATAGACATATGTTGTCGGGGACTTTTTTTTAGAACTTTTAAAGAGGAATAATTCCTTCATACATGATTTTTGCGTAACTTAAAACCGTTTATGCAGCGCACACAACGGAAGCTCTCAAAAAGGAATCTTTTTTTCCGTTTTTGCAACATAATCCATTGATGCTGCGCTCCTATTGGTCGCAGCGTGATGTTATATAGTCTAAAGCCTTCCTCGATAAATGGACTGTCCAACACAAAAATAATTTTTCAATTCGAACCAGCACCCTAATTGCGTAAAACACAATCAATCAGAATCGGTTTCATTTTGACAGTTCAACAACATTCATTGCGTTATTTACGTGTTGAGCAGACTTTTTGAAGGTAACCTTTTTCGAACTTATGAAGCAATGGATTAGCAATATCCTTCAAAATGATTCAGATTGAGATTGATTGTGTGTTTCAAAATTAGGGTGCAGTACTTCCTAAGGTTAGCGCGTTCAACCAAACAAACAAACAAACTCTTCAGCTTTCTATTATTAGTTTAGATGAGTTTGCACTAATAAATCCATTACCATTAGGTATTTATTATTATCATTTAAGTATATTAATATATTATATTTCGAGCTTGCATACGTGTAGGTAATTCGGAAATCTACATCATGTCGGATTTTCATACAAACTTTCAACCAACACCGCCATCCAACCACCCATTCCATTTCATTCCATTTAAATAACAAAAACACTGAAACACGTATTACTTTATTGTCAACCGAAATTACAAATAAGAATTTTGATAGATCTAACTTCAAAACGACGGATTTTCATACAAACTTTCAAACCCCATAGGATTTTTATCAAATGGGTTCTTATATTACATAATATTTACTTATGGCAAATAAAACTTAATTACTAAAATCATTAGTTAAAGGCCTATGCTATTCTGATACCTATAAGCGATATTCGATAGATATGGTTGTGGGTAACAACGAAATACGAGTGGTATATTCCGCCGGGTAGGTAGGTATATTTTGTATTCTGGTTTCGCGCTAGCCATGGGAGGTTATACAAATATAAATTAGATTTGAATAGGCCTTTATACATGTTGCCTAAGCTAGCATCATATGCATTGCATATCATCAATGTGTCGAAGAAAGCCTTAAATGAATTAACAATTTAAATATACTTCAATTCACAAAGCTCCGTGCGGGGGGGCGTCCGCGTCGATGATTCATTATAAATTTTGACTAATTATTTAACGCTTGAACGGCGCGAAATAACAATCATAGTCTAAACATAACTACAAGTTACCTCAGGAGCCAACAATAGCTAAAAATCTAAACAAAAAATGAACATTTAAACAACACAGTTGAAAAAAAAATAACATCCAGTGACAACCCTCTATAATGAATATGGAAAATAAAACTTGATATGGTTTATTGGTCTATGCTACTAATAGATATGAGAAATATCCCCACACTAGAGTAATTATTATGTAAATCCTACTAATATTATAAACGCGAAAGTTTGTATGGATGGATGGATGTTTGTTACTCTTATACACAAAAACGATTGAACGGATTTGGATGAAATTTGGCACACCGATGGTTTATAACCAGGATTAACACATACGATACTTTTCATTCTGAAATTACCACGGGATCGAAACTTATGCGGGTGAAATCGCGGGGCGCAGCTAGTAGTTAGATAAATTATGTTTATGACTTGAAAAGAAGCTGAATCCACTTAAAAAAATAGTAAACCATTAACATTTAAAACAATAAAATATTATTCTTAGATAACAGACTACCATCAAATTTAACAGCTTTGAGTTACTTCGGGAGCCATTATCAATTAAAATAGTTTAAAATTTAAACTCCTAAATGAGTAACAGAATTATAGAAATCAATATAGATAAAAAAACAAACAATTAATCTAATTAGTTTGCCTAACTTAACGTAACATAATAGTCGTGAATCCTGGGCGACGTTTAGGAACTGACCGGCATAGAACGTGCATAGAACACTGAATTGAATACGAGTGAAATTAGCGAATGTTATGCCAAAAAAAAGTGCATCTGTGTGCGTAGGCGCAACGCGGCAAATGCTGTCATTGGCCGATGCCACGATACGCAGTCCCTTTCCTACAATTCTCTGAATTGCTGGTAGCGTAGTTATACGTACATAGGGTGTCCGACTTGATGTGTAGCCGTGTGTACATAATATCCACATTCAACGCATCGAAAGAGTTCAAATAAAATTTATAAAGAGACTCTCTTATAAAGCAGGTATAAGAAATACAGTTAAAAACTATGAGGATAGACTGAAGCACTTTAAAATGAAAGCTTTGCACTGGCGTCGATGTTTTGCAGGTCTAATTTTCTTATTCAAGTTATTGAATCAAGGCGTGGATTGCTCACAGCTTCTTTCTTCAATTAATATTAAGACGCCCCGGTCGTCAGCTAGATTTCATAATTATAAGCCTTTTGCTCCTGGTGGCCACAAAACCAAGTACGGGAGTAATAGCCCTCCTTCCTATATTCTTAGAAAGTGTAACGACATTTTTCACGATTGTGACATCGACATATTTTCAGGCAGCATTACTAAGTTTAAAAGAGCTGTGCTCAATAATATGTAAATTTTTACTGAATAATTTTTTTCCCTTTTCTTTTATTTTGTGTTTTTTATTATATATATTTTTTGTTATTTAATTCTATCATATTTAATTTAATGCAATTTAATTTAATTCAATCTTATTTAATCTAATCTAATTCGAATTGATTTTATGTATAAGAGATAATTGATATAGTTCTAATTACATTGTTATCCATCTTTTTGTTAATTATTATTGTATAGCTAGATTTTATTAAAGTGCTGTGTTTGCCTTTAATTGAGATGCATGCAATGCTATTGTATTTGTAAATTATATGTACTTGGAATGTCGTTGTGTGTATTGAGTTGGTTTGCCTAAATAAATAAATAAACATTGATTAAAATGCAGGACAGTTGCATTAGCATAACATTATGCATTGAAATCAGTACCAATTACAATTTATCTCAACGGTGCACGGTATACGGTGCAACCTTAATATAACGTACCTCAATATAACGAATTCCTCGATTTAACGAATTCTTCGTAATCCCCTTGAATTGTCCATAAGAGTCAATGTAAAATATACCTTTACATTGCGAAGATTTTTTGCGAACAACCTCTTTATAACGAATTTTCAACTATCAAAAAAAAAGTGTAAGCCTCTATTAACGAATTTTGTCAACCCAAAACCTTCATATAACGTTCCTAATAGTATGCGATTCAGTCGCGACAGGTTTCGATACGTTTTTACCTCTTTATAACAAATTTTAGACCAACCTAACCTCAATATAACAAACCTCAGTTTAAAGAATTACTTGATATAACGAATATTTACTTGTTCCCTTCCGATTTGTTATATCGAGGTTGCCCTGTATGACTATTGACCTACATATTATTACTATTACAAGCTTCTGCCCGCGATTTCGTCCACGTGAAATGTCTTGTTCCCTGACTCACCCTTTCGCATTACATCACGCGCTAGTTCTCTTAGAAGCCAAGCAAAGTAAAAAAAAAAAATCCCAAAGAACGCTAAGCGAATACGAAGTTATACAAGCGGGGAACAAGACATTCACACAGAAGTTATTTTAGTATAAAGTTAGTCTTAAGTATGTTCGTGATAAATGCTACTCGTACTTAGCTTTCTGAACAGTGTTTTAAGAAATAGTTAATACTTAATAGAACTATGATAAATGACTTAAATCTGTTAATGTTAATATTTCGCTAAAATATTTATATATTGAGGAAAATTAACCAAAAGGAACATTACTAAATGGTTTCTCAAAAACTGCCGATTGGCTTATTTATTTTATTTATGAAACTTTGTGAACAATAGAGGTCCAAAGACAGTCTGAATGCTTATTATTATTTATTTTTGATTCAGCAATATGCTCTTACCCACTGGAACGGAGCAACAGCCAGCTAACTATGTGATCACAATATACGGAGCTTTCAATTTACCTAATGGTCATGGGCAAAGCGATCGGCGCTACGGAAAACTACCCAGTTCTTTCGTCAGGGTATCTTTTTGTGGACTTACGGTAATTTGAAGATATTTATGATAAAACTAACTGACCAGATAGACGTTATCCTGTTTCATAGAATTCGATCTGAGTGCTACCTCCCGCCACAAAAAAAACACCAAAAACAAGAACACACAAGCTGTTGGAGGCGATAAGACACATCGTCTGGGAATATAAAATAATGGCAATCAAACTAAATATATTTACATTGTAAATATATTTAGGTCGATTCCCATGCATGTATTCCTTAACACTACGAACTACTTCAAAAGAAGTTGTCAGACCGAAACCGTTACTTCAAGGTACTACCTTGACATGCTGGTGTATTTTGAGAGTTCTTTCCCCCTTACTGACAAAGTTCAGCAGTTTTATGTTAGGTCAAGACAGACTAAGAGGAATCTTAGTCACCCGGTTAGGTTAGATTGAATCTGTGACCAGAAACACACGTTTATACTTCCTTTTCAAGTCATCTTTTGGAAACGAAAAGGTAAACGTAGATTTAGGAAGAATATTTCTAGCAGTGGACTGCTATTGGCTAATGAAGATCACAGAATTGTCATGTATTTTGAATTTGTAGGCTAAAACTGCAGTGCAGATCCGCAACAACCATCCAACTTACTGCGAGCAGATATCCATAGTGGAGATGTTCCCAAGTATGAGCGAGATGATCCGTCTAGAGGTGTGTTCCGGAGATGGATGCTTCAACAGAGTGATGGCTACCGCACATTTGAAACTTGGACAGATTTCACATGATGGAGATAACGGTATGTGTCCTGTACTTTTATTCAGAACAAAACATCGTAGTCCATGAAGACCCGAAGTAACAAGTAATAAGAAAAGTAAATTATTATGTATCTAGTTACGTGCACGATTAACATTTAAATCCTATAGGAACTCAAACGTCGTTTTTAAGAAAACGGGCGATTTTGGCGTTTTATTAAATTCATTTGGCACTACCGATTTCAAAATCAAAAGTCATTTATTCAAACTAGGCTCAGAATCATCATTTTTCAAACGTCGAAATAACATAAAACAGTCGCCTAAAACTCCTGTACTTCACCACTTCCTAGTGCTTTAGGTGGGAAGGGACCGTACGCAAAATATGCGCATTGAAGTGGAGTTGCGGACACCAGCCCGTTTTACCTATTACCTAGGCGGGACGAGGAAATGTCGCAACAAACTCCCCAGCAGCACACATTTACACGCATGGCTATAAAGAAAACCGTCTTTTCAAGTTTTGTACATTTTTAGACTTGTTTATTTATTTCCTAGGATTTCTTCCCACATTTGGGCCTTCACTCCTTCACATGTACGGAACAACGACCTCGGGCACTTTAGCCGCAACGGGTGAAGATGGACCTTACCACCGTGGGGCAATGCTGGTTTCTTTGCGAACCATAGTACCTTACTATCAACAGGAAATCAGAAGCACCACCGTAGAACCTGTATCGCCTTTGCTACCGGTAAAGTCAAATTATGTTACTATACCTAACTGCAGGTTACAAAAAATAGTACTATTGGAGTTTGCTCGATTAAAATTCATGTTGAAAAACTGCATGTTAATCGTATGTTTAGAAAAATTAAAAACGACAACCTTTTAGAATTTACTTTAGATAAGTATTTGTGCCAAGTTCCAAGTTTATAACAAGAAATAAGATTTTTCATACAAAAAAAATCCCCCCTTTTCACCCCCTTGTGGGTTGAATTTCCACAAACCCCTTCTTATGTGCACAATTTCTCGTTCCTAGTCCCAGTAGTTTCACTGTGCATTGATATATCAGTAAGTCAGGTTCCTCGAGTGTATTAAACAGATGAATAAGATCTTTCATATAGACTGTATCCCCTCTTCTTCCCCTAATATAGGTTGAGTAAAAAAAAAATCGTTTGTGGTTTTTTTATTATTCTTAGACCTGCCTCACTGACGACGTCCGCCTTCAGGCACCCACTTTGTGACGACTTTGGCCCATCTGTCTAGATGCACCCTGTAGGTGGGACCCGCGCAGTCCCATTGCAGCCTCGCAGACTTATCGCCAACATCGGCGATACCTGTCTTGCAGCGTATTGTAGTGTTGTGAATTCATTTTTCTGACTGACCGACCCCTTGACAATTCAAAAGTGCCTGTAATTGGTTTAATTTAATTAAATACTTTGAGTTTGAGTTTCAATTTAGTGGGTAAGTTTAATTTATAAGATGCTACTCTCCATCCTTCTTTGGCAAACCTTGAGTTTGGACTGCTGAGCCTCGGTCAAAGACCAAGTCTGAGCGCCATAGGTTAGGATATACAGGACACATGTCGACCAGAAATGATCATAATCAAGTAATGTATTAATCTAATTATTATTATTAAAATGTAATCATGCAACTGAATACGGATAAAGCTGCACATATTCAAAACATAACTTTGTGCTAATTGATAAACTTTAAACAAAATCCCAAGTCATTAAAAAAAAAACATGAAATTGCTTACTTTACGACCTTTAAAAGTGTTTAAGAGACTACGTTATCATTTTAGTACCTGTGTCTGTGTAACTATGCTGACATAGGGGAAATTTAATCAGGAAGCTATTTATAGACTCGGCGCATCGGCGCAGTACGGAGATTTATCGATGTGTTGAGTGCCGGAATTGCCCCCCGCCCTGTCTGCTTTGATACTTGTGCATCGCCAATTTTCAGTAAGGGTTGATATGATATTTTTATAAAACATTATGTAAGTAGTCTATAGGACTAGAGATGCGACCCCAGCTCCGGTCGCGTGACTGCGTCATATGTAAAGGTACATTCAACAAATGAAAATGTTTAGCAACTTAATGTTAATATTTAGTTGCACCTCATTATAAGGATGATCTCTGAGAGACCAGTCTGCAATGCTGGGAGGATTCATCCAGCTTCATGTGACGAGATGACACCTGAGGGGTAATTCTCGTAGTTATAAGAACGTTCACAATCTAATCTCAGGCTCAATCAGTCAAAAATACGTCTAATTTCCCTACATTTTGACAAGTTTTTAGCATTTGTTTATCGCCGAGATGAGACTGCGACTAGATTTTGAACGTTTTAAATTACGGGAATACGGGGGCAGTACTATGACTTTTTGGTATGATTTTTGTTTAACATTATTTTGGACATGATTTTATTATTCATCATTTATGATTTTATTATTTGCATCTTGAAAATGATGATTTGATTTGATTTTAGTATTGACTAACATAGTTTTAACAGCTCTGTTGCTAACAGTTATGGACAAATAATGAGTCTGAAATAAATGAATTCAATTATTTTTAAATTATTTATATTCCGACAACGTATTGTCAACATTTTTTATTTAAAAATAATAGTTTGAAAAGGTGGCATGCCTCGATGTGGGAAACGAATTGGTTAAGATTTTCGCTTCATGACCTAATAGGAATAACCTATATACCTAGTACTAATAGATCAATTATTTTGGGAGCAAAATATTTTTTTGAATGATAAAAATACCTATCTACGGAAGCCTTATCACTTTCTACTGGAAACAGACACTCTGACGTCAGACATATGTATGTATACAGAGGCTTACTTGTTCTATACTAACGACATTGATCTTTTTGGTCAAGATGGAGGTGAGTACAAGAGTGAATTGGAAAAATGGCAACTGAAGCTGGAAATGAACGCTTGATAATCATTAAAACCGAAGCAGAAATTATGTTAGGCAAGGCGACTGATGACTTAGGCCACGGCCACCTGGTTGACCGTGATAAAAAACTTGAATTTAGTAACCCGCCCCTGCTTCTCGTGGTTTTTACAACGTGACGAAACATCGAGATTTCTTTATTAAATGTAATCTTTTGTTCCGAACCCGAAGTTTAGAAAACTATCTCACCTCCATCTATATCTTATGATATGGACGGAGATGACATTCTGAATATGTTTGTCAGTTATGGAATCTAGTACCTAGATGTCGTATCATTGTAATTTATGCTTAATATAATTATTTGTGCAAGTGGCTTTGTCGAGGAAACGGGTTATTGACAAACAAACCTGTAATTTCGCCCTGCGCGCGTGGTCGCAGCGCGCAGGGCGAAAATCGATCGATGCATCAATTCCATGAATTACAGTTCCCGGGGCTTCCGTTCGTAGGTACTCGAGCAATATTGAATAGTTATTTAACGAACTGAAATTATGAGAATGGAACTATTATTTTGCATAATACGTAGCATCACGCCTGTCAACTCCGAAGGGTCAAACGGAGTTGCATTTCACACGCTCATATTTAAGGCCATTCGATGTGACCAAAATAAAACCAGCCGGTCGATTCTGTAAAAATCTCACCGTGAAAAGTTAGGTGAAGTGAGCTTAGAGTGAGCTGTCAATTGTGTCAATCCCTAACATTAGTTGGAATAACAGCTCACTCCACGCTCACTTGACCTAAGTTTTCACGGTGAGATGGTTACAGAATTGCACTGCAGTTTTCAACGCCGGCGCAAGCAATCGCGTTATTCTCACAGGATGCAACTTGTCGAAAACTATGTAGTTGTTAACAGTGACGTTGCCAACGCAAATGTTTATAAAATTGGCGCCTCGTGTGTCGAACGAATGATGAAATGACAAAAATTGATACAGCTTGAGTTGCGCCATGTGAGAGTACCCGCTGCATCGCAGTTGGCAACGCCTGTTGCCAACCAGTTTAAGTTGAGTTGCCGTCACCCCTTGTGAGAATAGATTATGCATGAGAGTTGTATTAAGTAAATTAATTGCATAATACAACTCATCCAAAAATTTAGTGACTTATCCAAGTACTAAAAGAAAACCAAATCTTCGCCTCTTAACTAAAAATTATATTAAATTAATATTACCTGTAAATATTCTAAATATTTTACTTTTGGCGACTGGAATTCATGTATTTGACAACTAAAAGCCGGTTATCAAAAAATATAAAAAAAGAATCAGGTAATCCCTTATCATAGCCATCATAGCCTTATTATAACTTAATCATTAAAAACGTTATAATGTAAAGTTCAAACAAAATCTCTAATTATTAGCCTAACGTTCTGTTAAAGTTTAAAATAGTAGCTGTCCCCCGACGGGTCATTTAATAAAAAAAATCATACGTACTTACGTAGGGTCATAATTTCAAGGTTATTTTTTTCTTTTTATAGGGTATCACGTTTATACCTTTTTGTTCTATTTGTGGCTATTTTTTCAATAGGTTTTTTTTAATTGTTTTAGTCTTTTTACATTCATACTATTTTTATCATTATTTTGAATCAGGGGTTTTTTAAATTTTAAATTTATTTATTATTTCATGCGTTTTGTAGGTACGCCTTATTATTTCATTTCTTTTATTTTCTTGCGTTTTAAGATTCAGGTAATTTGGTGTTTAATCAGGTTTTTTGTAATTCGCCATTTAGTGGTGGCGGCCATCTTGAATTTGAAATTTATCATAGTGTATAAGTATTCTACTAGTCAAGCCCTTTAAACTTATAACACCCCGTCGTTTTTGCGTCGGGGGTTAAAAATGAAGAGAATAGATTAGATCGCAAAATATAACATAAATTGCGAATGTTAGGTTTAGGTTTAAAGAATTTTATTCTCATAAGAACAATATATAAGTTCACTTACAATGAGATACAAAGTAATTGCTTAAATCTAAATGAAATACATTTTGCCTCAGGTGCGTGTTGGTGAAGTTATACAAATAAATATTAGGTAGGTAAGAAGTTGCTAACATTAATTGATAGGTATGCGGTATGACTACATTTTAAGAATATGATTTTTTAGTTTCATTTTGAATGAGTTAATGTTGTTACAATCTTTTACGTCATTTGGCAGGTCATTATACAGCTGTGCTCCTTCGAACAATATGGTTTTTTTACCATAGTTAGTACGAGCTTGTCTTCGATGTAATTTATTTTTGTTTCTTAGGTTGTGTGATATTGTTTTTTTGTGTAATTGTAAATTGGATTGTATGCTGTTTGTGGTGATTTTTTTAATTAGAATGCAGGTGCCGTATGTGTATAGTTGTGCCAGATTTAATAAATTCGTTTTTTCAAATAGTATTTTAGTTGGAGTACGATAGTGATAATGGTATAGGGTTTTAATAATTTTATTTTGGGTTCTTTGCAAAGGCATTAGGATAGTTTTCGCAGCAGATCCCCATATTTCGATAAGGTACTCGAGATGTGATTTTACTAATGAGTTGTATAAAACAGTACGTATTTTCCTTGGAATACAATTTGCAATTTTATGTAGTGATGCTAGTAATGACATTAATTTTGTTTTTACATGTTCGGTGTGTGTTCCACACACTTCTACCTACTCCTTCGTGGCATGTAGGCGTGATGTTTTGTGGTTTTATGTTCCATATTATAAAATCCGCAATTATTAAGTTTTATCTTTTTTATTGTGACGAATAGAAAATAAACATCTACACCGTTATATTTTGATCGTTTTAATCCTTAAAAGGGGTCATCGTACTCATCATTATGAACAATTTTTGAAATCGAAAAAAAAAAATCAGTTGATCCATAGATTTATGTTCGCATAACTCGACATAATGTATGGATCAACTGATTTTTTTTAACGGTGTATATTTTCGTTAGATAAATGAAACTGAAAGATGATGTTTTTAGGAACCCCATATATTAAAGACTTGAAACAAACGGTTTGCTATTGTGTAATCCGTAAAGAAAAGTATAAGACAAAAATGAGGTAAGTTGGATCTAAAATAAAATTGGGTACAGGGCCAGTAGTAGTACTTTGTCCATCGTCCTTTGGATGAAAAGATATTTTTTTTTTTGTTCGGCGATTAGACACACCAAAAATTGTGGCGTCTACTAGTGAAACGCATGTTGATTTGTTCCTGATGATCTCTAGATTACAGTGCTAGTAATAATTTATACATCATCTAACGGGAAAACTGAGAAAAACGATCATAACCTAAAAAAAGCTATTGTTTAGTGAGTAGGTTGGCCTCATCGGTATTATAATGTAGTAAAATAGTGCACTGTTCAGTAATAAATAGTAGGAATATAAGATATATTGAATGGTTCATGAAATCAAAAACCACATTTTGTAACAAAGCATTTTTATTACTGTACGAGTCATGTACTTATCGTACATGGCACGCGCGCATTGCATAGATCAGCACTTTTCCGTTGCCCTGCACAAATTATAGTGTAACGCACAGTACACGATCAGCGTTCATAGTCAGCTGTACTCATTCACACAACATTCATATAGCATTAGTTACGTGGTAGTTAAATATATTCAATAAACCATCAGCTTTGGCTATCCGTGACTTATCATTCAAGCTAACATACAAGGTGTGTGCGACCCACAACATTACATGTGCACAACACCACAAACGTCTGCTCACTAAACAATTTTCTGGAAACTTGCAACAATATCCAGCAAGACAGCAAGAGTAGTGCTAGTGTTAGAAATTGACTTTCTAGGTACCTAAACACACTTGAAAAAAAAAATTGGAATCCACTGCAAAATAATGTTCTTTTTCGCAAAGTCAACAAGCATAGTATTCATCAGTCTCGGATAATGTCTTCGCACGTTGCATTGAAATCTTCCTGAACAATTAACACAACATCCAAATAGAGTAAATGCTATATTACCATCTTAAAAATTCAATATTCATTGTATCTAATCCTTCAATTACACACAGGAAAACAGAAATATCGATTTCATGCAATTCGAAAGAAACGGGAAGAAATTAAATGAATGAAGTGTTGCTGTCTTGACACTAACTTGTCTTCTTTTCTAACCGTGGCAGATAGTGATGCGCCTCGATTTTTTGTAACTCGTAATTCGGGTATTTAAAATAAAGGCGCGAGTCCATTTTCACTTGAGATGCCACTCCATGTTTTCGCGATTAGATAAATATCACAAACACTGCCACTATAGTTTACCGTCATTCTACAATCTATCTACAATTAAATGCGCAGGTAGGTAATAAACCAGGGATATTTTGTGTAATAAACTGTCAAAATACTGTAATGTACACAGTCACAGGGTTTTAATAAGAGTAAAAATACATATTCTGTGGGTTAGTGCTGTCAGTCGATAACGTGTATTTTGTCATTAAAATCGCCATCGTATCGTCATTGATTATCAGATTGACAGTGAATTGTGAGCAGGAAATGACGCTCCTTAATAAATCGAACAAGGCGGATCTTAGTCACTGACTTAAACCTCAAAGTACCAAAATGGTTGCTGTATTTTGGATCTTGCTATATATTCTTTTCGTTAAGTTTTTTTTTGTGGGCATTTTAAACCTATGTAGCTGTTGGGAACTTTGTATTTGAATTACATAATCGAGTTCCTGAACGTTAACGACTGCGTAATATCATTACAGTCAAACTGACAAGCAACAAAAAAACTACAATCCGTTTCACGTTGATTTTTAAACTACTTTAGGCGAGAGTAGGTACACTTAAAAATGTGATAAAACACGTGAGGACCTGCTGCAGCGTCAATGGTACATTTTTGTACTAAATGAAACAGATTCGGTTACCACCTCGTAATTAGCGATTAATATTTTTTTTTTTAAATCGTAAAAAAACGCTTCTATACATGGATTTATGACAGTGACGACCATATCTGGAATTGAATCAATTGAGTACATTATCAAAAAACAATCTTTTTATTACAGTTTCGTGATTCCGATTAGACTTTATTGAAAAAATCGACCATTTTAAATAATAAATTGGTTATTTTTTTTTTAAGTATAATACGATTAATAGACGTTACAAAAGGTGGTCCCAAAAAAAAAAATCTCTTTTGGCACCACACATATGGTTTATAACCTGAATACATAGGATACTTTTAATACCGGTGTAGTACGACGTTTTGACGTTTCCTAAGTATGTAGGTTTATGTGAAATAAAATATTTTGATTTTTCGTTCCCGTGGGATATTTTCCTACATCGGACAATCGGACCGGCACCTGACCGGCACGTCACACCGCGCGATAACGAGTCTGTGGGGCTGGTTGCAATGTATTATGTTTTAAAATAGGGAGTTGGGCACCATGTCTGATATGGTAACAGACTTGGCGCCCCCATCTCAATATTGCTCGTAAGTAATTTTGCTTTTACAAGTACGCTATCCATGCTCGTAGAAAATTATTCATCAAATTGTACATACACCCTTTCAACATATTTAGGCCTAGGCAGCAAACATAAGCAGCAGGGTGCACCGCGTGTAAGTGAGGTAGAAGTTTAGCGAGTCTGGTTGTTGCGCGCTCCCTCCTTTCACTTCTAGTTACTAATATAAATAAAAAATGTAAGCAATTTTTGTTTACTTATTAAGAACAGTGTTTTGTTTTGATATTAAATTATTTAGTTTGAATATTAATTGTATGCTTTAAAATGATTTACAAAAGGGACTGTTAGTAGCAATTATTTAAACAAATAAAAAACGATATTTTTGTAATTTTGGGTCGTTTTAAACTAGCGACTGGTTAGTTTACCTAAAAGCGTGGTGGTGATGTATGACAGAATTTGTGAGGTGTGATAATTATATTTTACCTATTGTTTGAAATTAATGATATCATTCAGCATTATTACACAAAAATATTATATTTACTTTTAAAGAAATGATGATGATTCGTTATTTTGTATGCTGGTTCGTTGTTTCCCTAATTTCACGTCTGGTTGCCATGGCGCACGCGCGATGCCGGACGAAGCCGCGCCTCCCGCGCGTCGAGGAAACGCGGCGGCGATGACGCGTCTCGTCCGTCAGAGTAGGTTTATCCCAGGCCCCGATCGGACGGCATGGGATAAATCTACCCACCCAAAGAACTATATAATATGACTAAAATAAATACATGTATGTATTTGTTAGTAGCAGTTGGCTTCTTTATTTTACTTCTTTCTTGACCGTTTAAAGAGGTTTTAAATAAAGTAAAATTTGTGAAAACGTTTTTTTTCGTTGAAAAGTTGATTTTGTTATTGATCTTGGTAGTTTTTCTTTCTACGAATCCAACGAATGTAGTATTTATTGGATGAAAGTCAGTTACGGAATCAGTTAAGTATCTATTTATGTATAAATAATAATAAAATGCTGATCGTTGAAACGAAGCGTCATCACTTGAGAACGGCTGGACCGACTTGGCAATTTTTTTGTGTAATATTCCGAATTAGGTTTTTGAAAGAAAAGTTGGAAAATTTGGGAAGAACTGAAAGTCTGAAAATCTTATTTGTTTGAAAAGCTAAAACTAAGAGCTCCGTCCCAAAATGTTTTTCGTTCATTTATAAATTTGTAAAAACATTTTCTAAAAATAATCAACATTTTTTAAAGAAGTCTCAACATTTTATAAAGAAGTTTACAATTTTAAAATATAAGTTTATAAAATGTAAGTTCAGAAATAAAAACCTTTTTATATTATGATGTAAACTTTTGTTGTCTTTAATAGTCATTCTTTGTCATGTCAACGTCAGTTAGATGTAAACAGCATTTAAACTAGTACATTATTTTAGTTTTATTATTATGATAGAATATATTAACATGTTATCGTTTGTATTTTTGCATATGCTGGGACAAAACACCGGATGCGGCTGGGAGCGAGTGAGGTGTCCCACCTTTTTTTTTGTGGGTGGGAAATCATCAAATGACCTCTCCCGCTCTGGGCTGAGCGGAAGGGCGTGTCAGACTTTTACTGACTAAAACCCACCCGTGTTCCTTCAGTTGCCTGTGCCAGGGGTTACGGTATCTCTTTCGAACAACCCGCGGCCCTGGCAGGTATCGGCCCTAGCGGACCTCGTCAGTTCGTGCTGACATCTCTTTGAGGCGCGCGTGGAACATAACGCGCCGTCGACCCAGGCCTGGTCCTTACCGGGCGGCGAGCTGCCCATTGCTCGCCGCCCGCAAGCCCGCGCCTGCGGTGGCCGGGAGTCGGCTGTTGACTCCCGTCCAGGGCGTCTCCTGCGGCGAATAGGGACGTGAGGGCGCAGAGATTGCCTCTCCCTCACGCGCTCCGCCTCCTCCTTTGCGAGCATTACTGCTTCGCAGAAGATGGTAACGGCCTCCCATTCACTCTCGCTCCGTACCATGGCCTGGACCAGGGCCGGACGCGAGAGATCGCCGCCGCCGATCGCCGCCACGAGGACACGGCGGTGCTCCACCCAAGCCGGGCAGACCTCCACCGTATGCTCCACCGTGTCCTCCGGGCGATCTACAAAGTTGTGATATCCTGGCGTTTCCTCCCGCCTTATCCTGAACAGGAACCTCCCGAAACAACCGTGTCCGGTGAGGACCTGCGTCAGGCGGAAGGTGAGGGCGCCGTGGCGCCTCTCTAGCCACTCCTCAAAGAGGGGACTTATCGCCGCTATTGTGGCGTGCCCAGCACTGGGTTGCGACAATCGCACTCTCCATGCCGATATGAGATCCCGCCGGAGCTCTGTCTGCTGTACGGTGATTTCTCGCGGCAGCGGAGTTACACCCCGACGTTTGGCTTCCTCTCGCCACTCCCATATGTGGGCGAGGACTTTAGCTCCCGATCCCATGGCGGCAATCCGGCAAGGAGACTCGCCGCCTCAGCGGAGACCGTGCGGTATCCTCGGATCAGCCGGACAGCCATGACCCTTTGGGACGCGTTCAACCGGCGGGCTGGTCGCCGCCTCAGGGAACGCGCCCATACCGGTGCCCCGTAAAGGGCCATGGACCGCATGACCCCCGCATAGAGCCTCCGGCAGGAGGCGTTTGGTCCCCCTAGATTGGGCTGGAACCGCCTCAAGGCAGCCCCGGCCCGCTCCAGTCTGGGAGCCAAACGTCGGAAGTGCTCCACGAAGTTCTACCGGCTGTCGAGGATGAGTCCCAGGTACTTCATCGTCACCTCGACGCTGATGTGAACCCCTCCCGCCGTTATTTGTGAACCCGAAAGTGGCGCGTCCCGAGGACCATAAAAACACATGGCCTCAGACTTGTGCAATGCCACCTCGAGTCCCAATTGCTGGATCCTCTCGACGATTGTCGCAACCCTGCGCCAAGACTAGCGTGTCGTCAGCGTAGCAAACCATGCTGACGCTGCTAGGGAGGTCGGCGCGCAGCACCCAGTCGTACCCGACATCCCACAGATGCGGCCCCAGGTCCGATCCCTGTGGGACACCGCAAGACATCTCTCACCGGTTTCTCTCTCCCCAGTGACCGGGGTAGATGACGGCCCCGTCCGTCAGATAGTCCTCGACAATGCGACAGAGGTAGGTCGGCATCCGGTGATGCCTCCCCGATGCAACTCCAGGGCAGGGTATTGAAGGCATTGGCGATGTCTAGAGACACCGCCAAGACAACCCCACCCTGGGCCACAGCATTCCCCGTCATGAAGGCTCGCACCCGCATGATGGCGTCCACCGTAGAGCACCCCCTGCGGAAACCAAACTGGCTTTCCGCCAAATCCGGCCCCACCCGCACCAGCTGCCCGACAAGGCGGTCTGCAATGACTCTTTCAAAGAGCTTGCCCACTTCGTCGAGCAGCACGATGGGCCGGTAAGCGGACGAAGAGTCCGCAGGGCGCCCCGGCTTCTTAATGAGGACCAGTTTCCCCGTCTTCCAACTAAGTGGGAACTGGCCCCTCTCCAAGCATGCGCTTAGTAGCCTCCTTATTCGAGGCCCGAGAGCCTCCACGGCCAGAACCCAGGCTTTTCCAGGTAAGCCGTCGGGTCCTGGGGCGGTATTTTTGGCATTCAGCCTACGTACCGCCACTCTCAGCTCTACCTCGGTCACCTCCGGAGAATCGTCGTCGTCGTCCGTGTGGTCCGCATCTGGCACCGCAGGAGGCGGAGCCATGGGCGAGGGAGTATGTTCCTCTCGCGAAGGAAACAGAGCGCTCACCACGTCCTCCACGACCTGGGGCCGGAGACTCTGCGTCAATGGGGGAGCCCAAGGGCGGAGTTTATCTCGCACCATTTTGTAGGGGCGTCCTCACGGGTCTCTGTTCAGATTCCCCAGCGACGGGCCCTGGCCCGCAGGATCTCCGCTCAGAGGGCGATCTTCGCCGCTCTGTACCCCTCGTACAGCTCCACCTGCATTGCTTCCGTATCCGAAGGGCGGATACGGAGCCTGCGGTGCCTGGTGTACCGACGTCGCGCAGCCACGCAAGCCTCGCGCAGAGACGTCAGCTCCGGCGACCACCAGTACACCTGGCGCCGGGCGCGTCCGGGCTGGACCCGGGGCATTGCCACGTCGCATATTTCGGACATGGCCTCCCGGAACCACTCCGCCCCGTCGTTGATGTCAGCAGGCCTGTCCAGTGGTGACACCCAGGCCTGCACGATCGAGGCTTCCAGGAGGAGCTCCCGGTCCAGCTGCTTCAGCGCCCACCGCGGACCACCCAGGGCCTGTCGGACCGGTGGGCTCGAGGTCTGGGAATTACCGGTGGTCGGAATAGGTCTCCACCTCCTCCAAGACATGCCAGTTGACGACATGCGTTGACAGAGCGGGGCTGGCGAACGAGATGTCCACCACTGATTCACCCTGCATCCGCACGCATGTTGGGACCGAACCCTGGTTTAGGACGACCAGGCCTGTCTCCAGAGCCCAGTCCTCCACTATTCTGCCCCGTGTGTCCGTATGCCGGGAACGCCAAGCCGCATTCTTGGTATTGAAGTCCCCGAGGACGAGCACGGTAAGGGAACGGAACCCGACGACGACGACTCTCACTCCGCAAGGGAGTTGTGGAACTCGGCGAGAGTTCGGTTTGGGTAGAAATATACCCCTACCACGACTATCTCCCCGAACCGTGCTGCCACGCAACCTCGTCCTCTCTTGACAGCCGCGAGGGACGGAGTACCAGCGGCACTGACAAAATTAGGGTCACTGAGCCGCTCAGGTCCTCCACCCAGTCGTCCCTGGGCGAGACAAAGTACGGCTCAGCGACCACGGCGATGTTAATCGACCACTGCGCCATGCTCTGGAGCAACAGATCCTGAGCGGAGGCGCAGTGGTTGATGTTCGCCTGGAGGAGGCGTAATGGGGTTATTGACACTCCATATCAGCCCCTTCCGGATCCCCCTGTGAGGGCCCAGCCGCGGTGGATGCAGCGGTGACGACAGTGGAGGCGGCAGTGGCGACGGCGGTGGTGGCGGCGGCTGCAGCGGTGACGGCGGTGGCGGAGGGGTTGCCCCTGCCCCTGGCTTTTGCGGGTGGAGCGGAGGCCTTGCTCCCAGCCCGGTGATCGGCCGGCTTGCCAGCTGCCGCACACACATAGCAGTACGGCATGGCCTGCCACGAGCCGGCCTTGTGACCGGGCTGACCACAGCGGAAGCAGAGACTGCTGTGGTCCACCTCCGAGGTGCATTTAGCTCCCACGTGACTGCCCACATGGCAGCGGAAGCACCTCAGAGGTCTGGGCTCCAGCAGTTTCACCTGCGCGGAAACCCAGCCCACCAGGAGCCTTCGGCCCTCCCCGGCTATTTTTTGGGCCGCCGACACGGGGCAGCTCACCGTAATGGCTTGCATCCCCGTGAGGTCAGGACGTAAGGTGCCCGCCCTCACCTGCTCGGCAGAGCACCCCCCAGTCCTAACGATGGCGGCCACCACCTTTTCAACCTGGTGGGTCTGGGCACTCGGGCCTCGTCCGTATTTAGGGACGCCCTAAGCTTTTCGGTCAGAGCGTCAGCAGTCGGGCCGCTAGCCGCACCAGGGACCTTCAACATCCGGGCCCCGGTGAGGTGTCACACCTCACAGCTGCTAGGAGCCTAAGTAAACATATTGTCGTCTTCATTATTTGGGTTCTAATAGGCTGGGATAGCATGAAGGTACTCCAGAATTTAATAACGAGAGTTAGGAGAGGTATTTAGATTTATAAGCTGTGGTCACTCCTACTGTACAGGTGTGCGGTGGTGACACTCACCTAAGCTGAAACCAACTTTACTTACGGGGCATAGCATTCGCAAAGTGTGTTTGGTTGACACAATTGGTTCAACTTATATTGGAGGGCCCACAATTCGATCAGTATTGACTGATGCTTCATGGAATTCGAGTTTAATGAGAACGGAGTAGATTTTTGAATTTTTCCTCTGGAGTATGGGCATTAGATAGGTTTTTTCGATGGACACTGAGATCTTAGCCTTTTCCCTCCCTCTGGCGCAATACCGTCCGATGGAGTACAATAGTTTGAAGTTAAGTTTTTTTTTTTTAGGCCTTATCTAGGCTGATGTGAACTGCCACATCAAATTGTTTGTGTCTTCGAGGCCACGTCGCTTCTTTTACGCCAGTTTTGGCACGACGAGGTTTAAGCATGTCGACGTTAGTTTAAGTTGGTGCACAGTGGCACATGTAAATATTAATTTACCTGACACTTGTCATAGTGTCGGATTCGAGATTCTTTCGTCCTGACTTAAGCTTACTCTTGCAAGAGTTGGACCTCACATTGTATATATATCATCTGGCATTAGATAATTATAATCATAGGGATAGGCAGGAAGGGCCTGAGTGTTCAAATGTTGTGAATAAAAGTATTGTTTAGAAGCGGAAGTATACCGTTTCTTTTATTCAAGGATGGGCGTAGCTCATGTAAAGGTTATCTGCCGAAAACAACCTTATGTTGTCCAGGCCGGCCATAATTTAGCGCGGGTTGCATTCGAACGTTCAAGCTAGTTTAAAATAAGGTGTCAAATATTTAATTAGGATTTTGTTTAGAACAGTCAGGGCTAGTTTAGTCAGAAATATGTAAAGATGTTCTGTCAACATAAACTTGAAGGTATCGTACCGTTGTTTGATTCCTCCCGTAACCTCAGGGGACTCTTCTAGTCCTCTACAGTACTTTGGAATAAAGTTCCTTACCGTGGCTTGCGGTAGGAGTTAACTGGTAGAAATTGTCACGTAAGGAAAAAGCGTTATGGCCCTCCATGCGACTTTGTCTCTCTGTCTCTACCTATTTTTTACTTTTTATTTATTTTCGACATGGGTGTCATTTTCATGGTTGTCGAGGGTTCTAAAGCCAATAGTGAGGTCAAAATAAAAATCCAAGATGGCGGCTGCGGAAAGTTTAGAATTTTTCATCATGGGTGTCGTTTTCATGGTTTTAGAGGTTGCTAAAGCCAGTATTAAGGTTTCAAAGAAAATCCAAGGTAGCAGCTCAGCAAATTAAAAAAAAATACTTTATGGGTCGTCGTTTTAATCTTCTTCGAGCGTGGTAAAGCCGATAGTAATGTCAAAATGAAAATCCAAGATGGCGGCCGCAAAAACTTTTTTTTTTATCATGGGTGTTGTTTTCAGGGTTTTGGAGTGCTAAAGCAGATAGCAGATAGGACGAAATGGAAATCCAAGATGGCGACAATTTTATGAGAGCTTCTAAAAATATACTAGATGACTCTGTCTTATAAAGGTGTATTAAATTCACCCTTCCTCCCTGTCTCTTTCTGTTACCTATATACGAGTGTGTGTGCGTGTGAATATCGCATAAGGAACTTCGTTTTTGACGGGGGTCCCCATATCATTGCCCAACAAATAATTTAGATCGATATAGTAGGATTTTTAGAGTAAATAAGACCGGTCAAGTGCGAGTAGGACTCGCGCTCCGAGAGTTCCGTACTTACGAAGTCTTGTTTCTCTCATGTGGAAAGTAATATATCTTTGATATTTAATAGATATTAGTTATATGAATTTCTTTAAAAAATGCTTAAATTTTATATATACAATATTCAGGTACTAGTTACCTACTTTAATTTTAAATTTGGAGTTTCTACATCAGAAGGCCAATTCCCCTTATTAAAAACGTTCAAAATCTAGTCCCAATCTCATCTCAGCGACAATCAATGTCAAAAATTTGTCAGAAATGTAGGGAAATTAGAGGTATTTTTGACATATTGGGACTGAGATCTGACTATGAACCTTCTTAAAATTAATTAAAAAGGAACAATTGCTCTTTATCTCAACATTATACCGTCTATTTAATTTTCAGGAAAACTTATGGTTGATGGAGGATTTCTGCATCTTCTGCCCTATTCTCGAAGTTTCCATGCTGGACAGACGCATTTCTGGAAAGTTGAGCGGTATTGCTATTACCGTGGGTGAGCTTCCCACCGATGACCAAGGTGACGAGGGTACGTGGGATTTAATTATTACATTAGTCTTGCCTGAGATATTGCCACTGAGGTATAGTTGTCCTCATAATACTGTAAATTCACATTCAACCTTAGAGTTGTAAAGCAATTAGGAGGTTGGTTATTACTTAGTTATATTTAATTCTACAATGCCTTACTAGGTTCAGCTCGCTTGTAATTTTTCGCGGCAATGTCACGATTTGCAACCAAGACAATTTCTATGAAAACTTCATGGAAATTGTTTTACTAGATTCGCGTCGCACCATGATGCCGGCGCGCCTCTCTGCGGGGAGCCTTATTAATATAGTCTATGTTGTAGTCTACAATGTTCTTAATTATTGATGAATTTCTTTAAAAAATGCTTAAATTTTAATAATAATGTGTTTTGTTGCAGAATTTGTCGCAATGATGTCGGAGATAAGTAAGTATTGTAGAACATTGTTTTCACATTGTATTGTAGAGATAAATGTGGAGGAGAAGCGCTGAGCACGATGATTTACCCAACATCGTTCTCCTCCACATTTATTATGCGCACTGCCACATTCCACATTAGTGTGGAACCCTTGCCAGCATCTGTGTTCCCTTCATTTAACCCGCCTGCCTTCAAAGCAACATTGAACAGGTTTTCCATCGCTTTCCATCAGGCGTGATCGAGGTCTAGAGCAGAACCAATCAGCAATACAAAACAGTCGCATCCCAGGACGCCAGCAGTCGGTTATTTGGTGAATTTGAAATTGCGGGGTCGCATCAGTAAAAGTTTCCTAAACAGTAAAGTTTTATAACATAATTTCGATTATATTATAAAACAGCCTCCCAGGCGATTATTAGAAATAAGCGGTGATACAATAAGATTACTATTCTAGGGTGAAAAGTTTATGTCTACAATGGTGAAGGCAAATCGTGAAGGCCTGTCTTATGTAATTTTGACGTTCGAAAAGTGCTGATTCAAAGCAAAAAATAAATGATTATGATTTTGAAATATTATAGTTTTCTACGCCACAGAAAACCAGTAGTGTGATTTTGTAACCATCTCACCGTGACAACTTAGGTGAAGTGAGCGTGGAGTGGGCTGTCATTCCAACTAATGTTAGGAAGTGACACTATTGACAGCTCACTCTAAGCTCACTTCCCCTTTCTTTTCACGGTGAGATTTTTACAGAATCGATCGGCAGATCTAATAACCAATGATTATTTACTGACGAACGAATTTACTTGTATTGGATCATTACCCACCTACTTGAATAGAATCAGTAGGTAACCTATTAAATGAACAACTTCATTCCACGCGATAACATAATATTGTATAATGTTTAGAATAGCATAATCAGCCTATAAAGTTGCTACTGTTGCGACACAGGCCACCTCTCTTCGAGAGAGAAAGGTCTATAATCTACCACGCGGACCCAGTGTGGTAGATGTCACATGACTTCGATATTTGGGTTCTACGATATACCGGTTTCCTCACGATGTTTCCCTTCACCATTTTGAGAGCAGTGGTGATGAAAATAAATTATTTACACAAAGTAAACTACAACTCTTTAGTCGCAGTCGTTACCACTGGACTACCACTGGTCTCCATAATTATTATACGACCTGTCTCCCACAGTGCAGTGGGAATATTATCGGCTGAATATGCTAATATTGTGCTAATAATTATGACAAGGTTCTTAGCGTGGTTAAGGTCTTCGTATGTCGACCGCGCCTAGTCTTAGTTTTTCTAAGTATTTAAAGATGAACATTGCACCTAATGTAAGGTCTAAGAGGTCATTATCTCTTTAACACTTCTCCTTCTTTGAACCAGAACAAAGAAAACTGTACTACACTGGTTCAATGGACGTGTTGAAGACTCGTCCAGTTCACGGCTATCTTGACTTCGAGAATACCTTCCCTGTGCTGCAACTAGCCATCAGACTGCCAGACTTCAGGTTTAGGATGTACAGAAATAATATGGTGTACGGCATCGTTACTGATTTGGTAAGATTACGTGGCGTGGTTTAAAGACACAATTACATAACACCTCATGATCTTATTGGTGATGTTCTTCAGAAAGGTCAGGTACGTAGTACTCGCGAAAGGCGTGCTTGTATGACCAGATGTATGAACGTAAACGAAGCAAAAGGAGTATGTAAGAGTCGTAGAAGATGGCGTTCTGTAGTATCTGCCTTCCCCCAATGGGAATAAGGCTTGAGTTTCTTTGATGTTATGTTATGTAATAACATGCCTGTATTCGCTAAAGTGATGGGATAGTATAAAACCCGAAGTAAGATCTTTTTCTGGTCCCTATTACTGGGTTGTAAGTAAAAACTAAGTGAGAGCAGTGTTGGCTCAGTGGTATCGGCCGCGGCTTATGAGTTGTAGGTCGTAGGTTCGAACCCAGACAGGCGCTTTACTTTACTTTCTTTACTTTCATCACCACTGCTCTCAAAATGATGAAGGAAAACATCGTGAGGAAACCGGCATGTTCTAGAACCCGGATTCAATATAGGCTGATTATAGGTAAAAACGGGAGACGTAAATGGGACCAGATAAAGGTAAGCAACCTAACTGTTCCATGTTCTGTATGTTTTATACTTCTAATAAGAATCTAGTTCGTTTGGTAAACAAGACATTGAAATAAAACATATTTAATTACCTATGTACAATATATTTTTGCACATATATATTTGATAAATGATAAATGATTTTATTTTGTAAGTAGGTTTGTACAAACACTTTTACACGTCAATCATGTTTTAAAACTAGATGAGGTCAGCGTTTCCTATCTGACTAGTCTGAGAAGAAAGGCCGAAACAAACTCAGAGGTCACAGTCTCTTTTAAAGTCCAGACATAATCTTGGTCAGATCATTTGAAGACCATGTAGATTGATGTCTGAGATGGTTTTTTTGAAGAAAGAACCAAACTGTTTGAGAGGACCTGTCCAGTCAGTGCACGCATTTGTCAGAAATCGTGCAGCTCAACACAACACTTAAAGAGCTCGACGATTCGACGAACAATACCAAAGAAAGGACATTTGGGTAGGCCACATTAATTACTCAAACTGCCAGACCATGACAAAAACTAACAGAATAGAGAGATAAAAATAAATAAAATGACCCACATAGTCTTCACATTCACAATAATTAAAATAATAGAATACTTTACAAAGTAAGCAAATGTCATAGTATATATCAAATTCATTAGTGTCAAAGTGTATATAAAAATAAAAACAACAACAAAACAAAAAAATAAAAACATTCAATATGTAAAAATTGGAAGCAGCTTAATCCCAAGCCTTTTTGTCCTCGATATAAGCCTTAACGGTATAAAAGGCTTTCTGGCACAACTTACGTTTAATGAATGATTTGAATTTATTAAGGCTTAGATCTTGAACGGGGCTTGGAACTTTATTGTAGAAGCGTATACATTGGCATCTGAACGAGCTACCTATTTTCTTGAGCCTTGTTGTAGGTACAACAAATTTGTGTTCGTTCCTAGTATTTATGTCATGGATATCACAGTATTTTTTAAACAATTTTGTTATTTTTATGGGCATATAAAAGATTTTCATAAATATACTGAGAAGGCACAGTCATAACATTAATTTCTTTAAATTTGTCTCTGAGTGAGTGTCTCGGACTTAATTTATAGATTGATCGAACAGCTCGCTTCTGAAAACAAAGATAGTCTGAATATCAGCGGCATTTCCCCACAATAGAATACCGTACGACATTACACTATGAAAAATAGCTAAAGTACAGTAAACGGGCTGTCTCTATATCAGTTAAATTACGACTTTTTCTAACAGCGTATGCTGCGGAACTTAGTTTTTTTGACAATTTGTCTACATGACCCCACTGAAGCTTAGCATCCAAAGTTATGCCCAAGAATACTCTCTTCAGGATTCAATTCTTCGCCCTTTATCAACACATTAGTTTTCACCTGTCTAACGTGAGGTAACGTTAACTTAATGCATTTCGTTTTTTCTCGTTTCGAAGTAAATTATTAACATTAAACCAGTGGACTACTTTAGAGATCGCGCTATTTACATCGTCAGTAACCTGCTACTAACGTTTAAGTTTAAACAAAAGTGAAGTGTCATCTGCAAACAACACTATATCATGATTATCCTTTATGTGGTACGGCAACTCATTAATATAAATAAGAAATAAGAAAGGACCAAGAATTGAGCCCTCTGGGACTCCCATTGTTACTTTATAGTAATAGTATAGATATCACGATTCAGAGTCGATACAGGTGTTTTTTTGCCCATTACCAAACTTGGTATACAATTTTGCAATCTGGCTTTTATAGAGTAGGTACTATGTTTAGGGCTGCTATTTCTATAAGCATTTTTTTGTAAAAGTAAAACATGGTTAATGAAACCTGGCCTTTTTCCAAAATCAAACATTCATAAAAACTATTTATGCATTTACAGTAATTGTGTGCTACGACCGGCAATAATATATTGTTAAGCAAAATACCATTTAAAACCTTCGAAGAAATCTTTTTAGACCTTAGTTAAACGAACTTAAAAAAAAAAATATATGTACTCACCTGTATATTCAAAGTGGAGTATTTTTATTCAGAAATAAAATAATAATATGTACGCGAATAACAACTTATACCTAAATATATATACTAATAATGAAGCTGAAGAGTTTGTTTCTTTGTTTGATTGAGCGCGCTAATCTCTGGAACTACCAGTTGGATTTGAAAAAATATGTTTGTATTTGATAGCCTAATTCTTGTGGAAGGCTATAGGCTACTTAACATCACGATAGAACCCAAGGAGCCAAGAAAAAGTCCGAAAGAACGCTAAGCGAAATCGAAACCAAAGCGCGAGCAGGCAATGCAAAAGGGTGGGTTGGGAACAAGAAATTATATTATACCTTAACTAAAACTATTCACAAACTAAACTAAAATTTTTACGAGATCATCGAAAAATTCATGCGCATCGCTGTTGACTAGTAAGGTTTTCAAAGTTAATCGGACCTATTAATAATAACTTACCAGTTGGTATCCCTGTATAGAGCTAAGTATAGTAAACTGCACAGCAACATACCAGTGTGGAAAATATAAACAGGCGAGTAGGTACCTACTTACGTAACTTAGCTCAACAAGTAGGTAACTGTTGCATGTGACTTAGAAAGTTGGTAAACATCACGATATTAGATATTACATGCTCAAGGCTCTTACAGAAATAGTTAGAGTGCACGTGGAATCATCTTACGGCGAGCTTTTTCTACTTTATCGATCGGTTTTGAGACTAACCCAGATGCAGATAGATATTAAATACTAGCTGACCCGACAGACGCTGTCCTGTCAAAATTTCAATAATTCATATAAATATTCCGTTGAAAAAATTCTGGGAGACTTTTCCAATAAATCCTAATTCGATCCAGCTGCTCGCAAGTGATGCGCTTACCTACAAACAGCATTTCATTATTGTTTATCTAGATTATGGTGAATGAAAACGTCGTGGGAAAACCTAGACGTATTGGGTGTTGATTAATGCTTGTTTCTTCTCCGTGTAGGAAGAAGCCTTTACCCTGCAGTGGAAAATTACAGGCTGGTAATTTTGCGTGAAAAGACTATTTCTAAGAAAGAAAGAAAATAGCACAGACTAAAAGACACATCATGCACTAGATACATACATCAGATAGCAACAAGCATCACAATCACTCATTTTTTATCAATATGACAAGCAGTCATTTCAGTCACCTATTTTGCACTAATTAGTAGGTATTCTACTCTTTATGAGCCATTTTCACATTTCAAGTAACTCAGGTGATAGTTATTTTAATTCTGAAAGATAAAGTCAGTTACTTTAATCACAGATACAAGATAAAGGAATTTATTTCCTGGCCAATTAGTAGTTGTACAACTTTCCGCTAATCACAAAAGTTAACTGGACGAAAATATCACAAGAGTAGATTTCTGATGAGTTAGTTTTCCTTACCGCTTTTAGGAATACGGAATTAATGAGATTTTACTATAATACTTACTCATTTGTAGTAATAATCCTTGAATGCAAACATGTACTACGTCCATTTGCCGTGTTAAAGCCGTTTCATAGAAATTTGAAAGAATGACAGCTGGGTTTGAATATACGGACAATTTAAGTTGGTAGTCAATTTGTTTAACAAATAACCACCCTGACTTTACTAATACCAACCACGACGCTTGATATCTTTTGGATTTGGCTCACCACAATTCCCAACCACTTCAACTCCTGTAGGTAAGCCAGAATCAATTGTCAACTTCTTCCATACGAAAGAAGCACATCACCGTTTTATTATAACTACGTAATAGATGACGTATAAAAACTGAGGGCTGTGAACTGCCCAGGGCATTTTATTAATACTGCCCTTTATAGAAACAGCCGGGTGCAGCGATTTCTTGCCCTGTGGTTGTGTGTGACCGACAAAAAAATTAACTTAGTAAATCTCGACGAGTCCCGGAGAAATGGTTCAACTGTTTTGGAACTCGCTATGAAATTAATTAGTAAAATAATAATGCGCTTGCTTGTAAGTAATAATAATATAGTCATCGTTTCCACACAATATTTTTATCGCCGTACGAGTATATCTAAGCTCCCCTTGAATAACTTGGGAACACTTAAAAAATAAAACAAAACAATACCCACCCCCCTTAATAAATTAATGTTAATTAATAAACGCGAAGTAAATGTACAACCAGTGTTACAATAATATGTAGCTTTAGATTAACCATATTTTTGTTGAGTTTCAAGTTTGCAATAACTTTAAATAAAATGTTAAATGATTATTTTGACTGAAATGTGAAAAATGGGATAAAAATGCGCAAAAAAAACGCAAAACTTACATGATTCTTCTTCTTTTTCCGCGCTAACATCAACGATATGAGAATGGGTCATGTCGCTGTATTTAATAAGCCACTTATTAAAATTGTTATGGAGCTAACAGTCCAGAAGCCACCAAACTAAATTGACCGTCGATCCAAAACTAAACATGACTTGTATCTTGGGGACCAAACTGCGATTGAGCAATAATTGTGAACAAGTATAATTAGAAGTATTGTTACTGATAAGCTACAGATAATCACAGATAGATAATACAATCACATTTTTGTCCATACAAATATCCTGATTTATAAAAACCTGAAACCTGACTGTCAAAGTTGCACGGCACGGTTGGCGCAGTGGTAAAGCGATTGACTGCTGCGCTGCGTTTCGCGGGTTCGATTCCCGCACGGAACAAATATTTGTATGACCTACAAGTAGTTGTTCCGGGTCTGGCTGTTTGTGTATGTGAGTTTAAACGTTTGTAAACGCACCCACGATACAGGAGAAATTCCTAGTGTGGGGAAACGTTTAAAAAAAAAAAAATAAGTGTCACCATTAGTATTTTATTTATGGAATAAAAAATCAAATACTTAAGCTGCGCTCCAAAACAAAGATAGCTGACGTGGCTCAAAAGGTTGCTGAACTTAAATGGGACTGGGCAGGCCATGTCTGCCATGGACAAACTGTAGGCCTAAATAGCACAGAATTAGTGCCTTGAGTCAGTGAGGCGGGGTCGCGGTAGACTACGAAGGAGATGGCGAGACTCAGTCTTTTTTCGGAAACATTATTATCACAAGATGACCGTTATAATATCTCAGAATTACATTTAATTTTTCATTCATATTATTTTTAACAAAATAATCGTGACATATTCTAAAAGTGTGACGGAAAGCAATTACATACAAATAAGTCATGTTCGTCTTCGCTGCCTAATGTTACAAAATGTTACAAAGTGTTACAAAATGTTACAAAATGTTACAAAATGTTACAAAATGACACATGCAAACATGTCTAATAATTTCAATTTACATCGCCAAGCGGTTGGTCAACTCATCACGTGACCAGAGGGCTGGCCTATTTATTAGTCAAACAATCAGCATTGCCACACAACGTGGTAATGCTAACAGCCTTTTGGGCACGTTCCTATTGACAGCGATGCGGACGAATTTTTTGATGCACTTTGATTATTTCCCCTCCTTTGAAAAGAAAATGATTTAACGGAAATCGAACTTCTAAAAATTCGTAATAAATGTATTTTTGATAGGCAGAAAGTCGTGACGAATTATGTAAAAAATAGTGTAAAGAGTATTAAGTACCTACGTATCGTGTGTGTAAGCGTATATCGGGAATTCTTAAAACTACACGTTAGTCGGCTAAACACTTTTAATAAGAAAGCTTCAGTGGAAGCTTCCACTCATAAAACTCACTATTTAGCATTACAAAACACACCACCCGAATATGAGATACCCTGTGATAGCCCATGTATTAAAGTGGTGTCTTAGAAGATAATAGTATTTCTACTATCACTTTAGTTGATAATTTAATGAATTCTCAGCTGTACACCGCTGCAAACGGTGTTCAGCTACCCAAAAATATTATTTTTAAAAGAATGTTACCTAGTGGTAAAACTACATAGCCCCTCACGACTGCGCGGAGCTATAGTCAACTTTGTGAGCGAAACCATAGCGACTTCTAATTCGACGCCAACGCCATCTAGAGAGCTTGCAGTCACTTATCGCGTCCCAACCCGCGGCCGAAAACAAAGGTTTAAAAGTAATGAAATAATAATGGTATGTTATCAGGAATTTAACATATTATTATGTGATATTATGTAGGATGCGTTAAGGTACTAATTCCGCGAAATTCAAGTTTTCTGACATTTTTAGCTATTACTTTCAGCCGCCAGGGTACATTAGATTGGTTTTACGTACCATAGGTTTAAAACTAAAACTAAAACTGTGGGTTTTAGTCGGTAGAAGTCTGACATAACCCTTTGTTCTCCCTGGACACGGGTACCCTACCCATGAAGATATACACACGACCAAAAAAACAGGTACCATGTGCCATTTTGTAACCCAGCCAATACAAATCGTAGAATAAGCCGCATATATGTATAATTAAACTTATTTACTAAGTCTCACGAAATGTCATTATCGTTACATTGCTAAATTCCAACCGTACCTAGTCTTTATAGCCTGGCTTCGCAACACCTTTCCTTTGGAACCTATTAGAAACAAAGGACCCTTCAATTAGGCGTTACTAAACGCTTCCACTGAGATTCTGGACTTGTCAGAGAAAATACAAGTAATTCAGACAGTAATTGGTGACATTCAGTTAGTGTATAATTGAGAAACAGAAGATTTCCTACCTTATTGAACCTAGATAGCTATATTATACAATCAGAATCACACAACTTAATACTCTGACAAAACATTACATTAAAATCTGAGGCCGGGGCAATTCTCGTAATAAGAAAGGTCACACCCTGTCAAAAATACCTTTAATTGCCCCACATTTTTGCCAAGTTTTTGACATCGATTAGAAAGAAAGAAAGAAAAAGAAATGCATTTATTTGCGGCAAACATGACGCATGAAAAAAGGACAAAAAAAACGCGATGCGATTGTCGCTGAGACGAGATTGCGACTATATTTTGAACGCTTTTAACTACGGGAATTGGCCTGTAGACCTAAAAACAGCAACCTAGAACAACCTCACTCAAACAAAGAAATGACTATCTACAGTACCCAATTGTACATTACCAAGTGACTTGCTTTAGAAGACCTTCTCCATTTTGTGAAACACAATAATGTGAAAACATAACAAGGTTCTCGTAATATGTCTTGGAACGTGGAATGCATAAAAAGTGAATTGAAAGGCGGCAACTATATTGCCACCGCGTTCTCCATAATAATTTTCATAAAAAATTATAACGTTAGGGTCATCCTAATCTGCACATAATCAGGCGGGAGGAGACGCCCGGGTGTCACCACTGCGAGGATCGCCCAGAGGACACGGTGGAGCATACGGTGGAGGTCTGCCCCGCTTGGGCAGAGCACCGCCGTGTCCTCGTAGAGGCGATCGGCAGCGGCGGCGACCTCACGCGCCCGGCCCTGGTGCAAGCCATGGTCCGGGGCGAGAGGGAGTGGGAGGCGGTCACCTCCTTCTGCGAAGCAGTCATGCTAGCGAAGGAGGTGGCGGGATGGGCGAGGGAGAGATCCTCACGCCTCAGCCGCCGAGGGAGACGCTCCGGGCGTCGGGAGCCGCGTGACGACTCCCGGCCACCGTAGGCGCGGGCCTGCGGGCGGAGAGCAATGGGTAGCTCTCCGTCCGATCAGGACCAGGCCCGTGCCGGACGGCGCGTAAGTGTTCCACGTGCGCCTCAAAGAGATGTCAGCATAGATGACGGGGCCCGACAGGGCCGAAGCCTGCCGGGGTAGCGGGATCGTCCGAAAGGGTTACCGCTGCCCTGGTACGTAAAGGGCTAAGGAAGGAACACGGGTGGGTTTTAGTCAGTAAGAGTCTGACACTCCCTTCTGCTCCACCCAGAGCGGGAGGAGTCATTTGATGATTTCCCATCCACAAAAAAAAAAAAAAAAAAAGGGTCATCCTAATGGTAATACTATTCACTATCCATTTGATATACATTGCTGTCATCTTTATTTTTCTCTGCCTTATAAAGGGTTAAAGTCCAGACATAATCTTGGTCAGCTCATATGAAATAAAAGATTTTTATGCAGCAAACAGATTGGTGAAGGACGATCTTTCTTCGGCTTCGGAAGTTCTGTAATACGGGCCTAACCCCGTATTACAGAACTTCACTCAAGACTCAAGCATTACTCAAAACTAGTATAGAGCCATTTGATTGGTTGAAACTAGTTTTAAGTAATGCTTGAGTTTTGAGTGAGGTTCTGTAATACGGGACTTGGAGTAGGAGAGGTGATAGTACAGTCCCATTTTAACGGTTATGTTTGAGATATTGTCATAATGTCATATCAATTATTGCTTGAAAAATATAACCCATGAAATCCCGTCGAACCCTACTTAAAATGTTGACTCTGTTTGTTATATGCCGCAATAAATTTGATTGTACTGATCTTGTGAACAGTTTGTGCTTCCTGATCCCTCGTACTGTAATCGGTCGAGAAGTTCGTTTGAGACGCCTATTTGCTACTTTATTTTATCGAACTAACTCAGGTGCTCGCTCGCCGTTACATCGCCTGGTTGACACCTATAATAAACAATTTGGCTCTACTGATATTATGTTTTTCAGCAAAGCTATATTTAAGAGTGAAATTACGACTATTTTAAGAGATCATAACCCTGGTGATTAGCTAATAAGTGCTTTTTAATTTGTTCTGCTAACAGCTAGCCATTCTGTCTCTATATTCTGTATCTGTGGACAACGTCTTTTTTTTTTTTTGAGGATGGGAAATCATCAAATGACCCCTCCCGCTCTGGGTGGAGCGGAAGGGAGTATCAGACTCTTACTGACTAAAACCCACCCGTGTTCCTTCCTTAGCCCTTTATGTTCCAGGGCAGCGGTAACCCTTTCGGACGATTCCGCTACCCCAGCAGGCTTCGGGCCTATCGGGCCCCGTCACTTATGCTGACATCTCTTTGAGGCGCGCGTGGAAGACATACGCGCCGTCCGGCACGGGCCTGGTCCTGATCGGACGGAGAGCTAACCATTGCTCTACGCCCGCAGGCCCGCGCCTACGGTGGCCGGGAGTCGTCACGCGGCTCCCGACGCCCGGAGCGTCACCCGCGGCGGCTGAGGCGTAAGGTTCTTTCCCTCAGCCATCCCGCCACCTCCTTCGCTAGCATGACTGCTTCGCAGAAGGAGGTGACCACCTCCCACTCCCTCTCGCCCCGGACCATGGCTTGAACCAGAGCCGGACGCGAGAGGTCACCGCCGCTGCCGATCGCCTCTACGAGGACACGGCGGTGCTCCGCCCAGGCGGGGCAGACCTCCACCGTATGCTCCACCGTGTCCTCTGGGCGATCCTCGCAGTGATGACACCCGGGCGTCTCCTCCCGTCTGATGATGTGCAGGAACCTCCCGAAACATCCGTGTCCGGAGAGGACCTGCGTCAGGCAGTAGGTGAGAACGCCGTGACGCCTCTCTCTGAATAACGTCTTGAGTAGTGTATTTGTTACTTTTATTATAAGTTTTTATATTGTGTGCCTACTATGTAATATACAGCTGTTTGTTATTCTTATCAAATAAAATAAAATAAAAATAATAAGGGCGAGACACACATGACCTATTGCCATAAAACAGGCACAAATCTAGATTACAAGCTGATACTAAGAAATTCCTAACGCACATACCTAATAATACTTCCCGATCTGGAAACAAACACGGAACAATTGGTTTAAGCTCCGTGATTTGTGATATACTCTAATCGCGAATCGCGTAGTGTAGCTCTGGGTCAATACTGCCTTGAACCCACTACTGTCGTTCAATTGCTTCAATTGAGATCATTATTATATCAGAGGGCCGTTTCTCTTATGTTTTAAGAGCTTTCGCATTGTAATCTCAGTCCCAATCTGTCAAAAATACCTTTAATTTTCATAACTTTTTGTCAAATTGTTGAATTGACGTTGAGATATGATTGCGACTACATTTGTATCGTTTTTAATTACGGGAACTGGCCTTCTGCAGATCTAGAACTACCTGTTTTCGTTAGAGACAACAAGTCAGTATGGCGGAGCGGTCTAAGGCGCTACGTTCAGGTCGCAGCCTAGTCCGCTTCTGTGGGCGTGGGTTCGAATCAGACTTCTGACAAGTTTTTGCCATGTCACTTCTACGCTCAGTTTTAGAGCGTATCTTTGATAAAAGCATTAAATCGTTAACTTACTTTTTTTTGTATTTGCATCTTTACACAACAACACATTACGACCACGAAATGAGGTATTATGTGGAAAGACTATGTTGTGGTCTAAAAGAAGATGTACCTGACTAGTGACAAAAATTGAAAAGAATATACCAGGTGGTTTAGTCATGTTAAGAGGATGAATGGAAGGCGACTAACAAAATATTTACAAGGCAAATGTGAGAGAAACGTTGGGAGGGGACGCTCTAGAATGACATAACTGACCTTATCGATGATGTCCTTCAGAAAGGTCTGATGCATAGTGCTAGCAACCCACGTGATTGTATCATCAGAAGGGCAATTCTCGTAATTTTAAGAACGTTCACAGTCTGATCTTAGTCTCAATCTGTCAAAAATACCTCAAATTTCCCTACATTTTGACAAGTTTTTGACATTTGTTTGTCGCCGAGATGACACTGCGACTAGATTTTGAACGTTTTAAATTACTAGAATTGGCCTTCTGATGTATGAACGTAAACTAAACAAAAGAAGTATATAAGGCTCGCAGCAAGTCGCTTCTGTAGTTACTTTTCCATGGGAAAAAGCCTGAGCTTATGTATGTATGTATATACACATTACGCTTATATTTCACTTAGGGGTAGATAGAAGTTATGTTTTGGTTTCATTTTATTTGTTTATTGTTATTTGCTTGTTTGTTAATCCATTTACAAAGGCATACTGATTGCATCAAGCTAAAGTGTTAAAACCATTTCAGGAGCAAGCATTATCAGAAGTAGAACGTCGTCTCAAAAACTTGGAGTTTAATTTGTTTAGTGATCTGACAGACGACATAAACAGGGCGGTCGATGATGCTGCGGGGAATATCCTCAAGTTCCTGGACATCATTCAGTACTCCTGCCCTAACAGCAGCGTTGAGAACACAAGGGTAAAGTACAGCACTGAGCTGGACATCAAACAGCTTGCTTTGCAGAGGGAAGAAATTGTAAGTTTGTTTTAACTTGGATTTTTAATTAGATATACATTTTTGCCTGTGGCGTCGCCCGCATAGAGGTCAGATATGATCACGGGAACGTAACGGATACAAGGTATCTTATGCTTTTACCCGGGTCATGGGATAGGTAATAGGTAATAGGTACAGCGGGCTGGTGTCCGCAAATCCACGACAATGCGCGTATTTTGCGTAAGGGTGGGAAAATCGATTATTCGATCCACCCCAGCTCCTCATGGAAGGCCAGCGACGCCTTGATGTTACTGACCGTCTCTCGTAGAGTACCTGGGTTACCGAAGTAGTTTGCCCTGTACGTGGCGACCACCGGGCAATTTAGCAGCACATGCGCCGCTGTCTCGTCCTCCTCCATGCAGGCCCTGCACAGCGGACTGTCTTTTACTCCTAAGACATAGAGGTGTTTGTTAAATGACCCATGGCCAGTTAATACTGCAGTAACTGTACGCAACTTTAGTTTATTTAGACGGAGAACCTGTTCCGTGAGGCGGCCATTAATTGTGGGAAATGCTTCCTTGGCCTGCCTACATTCGCCTAGCTCCGTCCAAAGTTTGTCGTGTTGGTCTCTGGTGCGTTTTCTTACCAGAGTACGTATGTATCCGAAGGGAAGTGGCGCGATGGGCTCAGGTCCCATTGGTGCCATGCTCGAGCCCCTTCTGGCAAGTTCATCGGCTGCATCGTTACCTAGCGAACCGCTGTGTCCTTTGATCTATTGAATGGTTATGTTATTAAGGTTACCCACCTGGTTGAGGCGCAGATGGCACTCGTATATTAGCCCAGAATCAACTGTATTGCTGTTCAGCGCTTGCAGAACAGCGATGCTGTCTGAGAGTATGCGGATGGAGTGTTCCTTTACTTCCCTGGCCATAATGGCTGAGGCGGCCAAGGAAATGCCCGTGCATTCAGCCTGGAACACTGTATTGTGGACCCCCAGTGGTGTGCCTATATGTATGTTGAGATCCTCCGAGAAGACTCCAGCACCCGTACCACTACCCGTTTTGGATCTATCCGTGAAAATACGCAGCTCTGCAGGGCTTAACCCCTCGCATCGGCGATCCTCGTGAAGTTGGATCTTGTATTTTTTGTCAAAGATAAATTGTTTGGGCACCCGATCTATTATAGCTTTCGTAATGGGAAACTCCTTGTGGAGTCCCTCGAAAAAAGTGGTGTGTGGTGTTTCACTCTTACCCCAGAGATTAAGTGTGTGAAGACGTACTGCCGCCATTGTCACTTCCTGTTGTATGAATAGGTGGAGCTGTGGTAATCCTAGGATGGCTTCAACTGCTGCAGTCGGAGTAGTCCTCATGCAGCCCGTAGTCGCCATGCAGGCTAGTCTTTTCATGCGTTGTAGTTTGGAGGCTGTAACCAGCTTGGTGCGGGGCCACCAGACCACGGCCCCGTAGGTGATCATGGGGCGGATCACTGCGGTGTACAGCCAAAGTATAATTTTAGGGGAAAGGCCCTACTTCTTACCTATCATTCTCCTCCACTGCCAAAAGGTCATGCAGGTCTTTTTTAGTTTGTTGTTCATATGACTACTCCAGTTTAGCTTATTGTCTAGTATGACTCCGAGGTACTTGACTTCGCTGGCCAGCTGGAGTTCAGTCTCGAACAGTTTTGGTAGGCGAAAAGGGCCTAGTACTCGTTTGTGGGTAAACATGACTAATTCAGTTTTAGTGGGGTTCACTGATAGGTCAAATTCCCTTCACCATCTTTCTTCGATACGTAGCGCTTGCTGAGTGAGGTTGCAAATCGTGCCCGTCACCTTCCCCGAAACAAGGATTGCGAGGTCGTCGACATAACCTATTGTGTAGTAGCGGCTGGCGTTGAGTTTGGTGATGAGGTCATTAATCACCAGGTTCCACAGGAGGGGAGACAGCACCCCTCCCTAGGGGCAGCCTCTGGCTATCATGGCCAACTGCTGTTCATCCTCAAGGCGAACCACTCGTTTGCTTAACATGTTTGTAATCCAGTCCATTAGTACCTGTTCTACTCCATGTCTGGAGAGGGCGTTGTTGATGCTGGAGAAGTTAGTTTTGTCGAAGGCTCCCTCGATGTCTATGAAAGTGCCGAGGTAGGTGCCCTTCTGATGGATCGCTTCCTCTATCTGGCTGACTACCAGATGAAGGATGATGGATCGCTTCCTCTATCTGGCTGACTACCAGATGAAGGATGATGGATCGCTTCCTCTATCTGGCTGACTACCAGATGAAGGGCGGATTCGGTCGACTTACCTGAGCTGTATGTATGTTGATTACCGTGTAGCGGTAAAGTTTTGAGAGTGCCATCCCTCAGTTCCCTATCACATAGCCTTTCCAGCGTCTTTAGTAGGAAGGAGGTTAGGCTGATTGGTCGGTGGGATTTGGCGTTTGTATAGTCACCCTTACTTGGCTTGGGGATGAATATAACTTTCACTTCCCTCCATCCTTTAGGAACGTATCTAAAGGCCAGACACGCTCTCATTAAAGGCATCAGTCTTATTGCGACTGGGGTGCCACCCCACTGCAGTAGAGCGGGGAACAACCCGTCAGGACCAGCTGCCTTAAACGGATGGAAACTCCGCATGGCCCATTGGAGTTTCTCCAGCGGGATCACCCTGCTAGCATAATGCCAGTCATTATCTGATGGTGTTTCAATTACATCCTGCCAGTCGATCACCTGTGCGAAGGCGCATCCCGGGAAATGAGTTTCGATGAGGACGCGTCTCGTTTCTTCTGGCGAGGATGTTAGTGTATTGTCAGGTTTCCGGAGGGTAGCGGGCCCAGACGTATGCTGTTGCGCTAGTACTTTCCCTACCCTGTTCGCTTGCTGACAAGATTCAATGCTCCCGCAGAATTTGCGCCATCCCATGGTGCTCCTGAATCTGATGCATTTCTTGTAGCTGGATTTGGCTGCGTAATAGTTATCCCAGCCCACATCCGCACATGTATTCATGGCTCTATTCAGAGTGTGGGACATGCGTTAACACAACGCGCTCGTTCACCGTAAACCTGCAAGCATCAAACGACCGCGCGCGAGGAGCGCGCGGCACACACTGAGCAAGGTACGATGCCGCCGCCGCGCCGGTGCGACACCTCTGGCAATGGAGCGCGGCCGCACGGTGGGCGCGCGCGCCGGGTGACATGCTCGCATCGAAGCTGATGAGAAACTAACCACCGCACAGTGGCGCTACACGTATTTATAGTCGGCGCACTCCGAACACCGAGCGCCAGGAGACCAGGAACCTTACGTCTGATTGGCTGATCGATTTTTGGATATAAGTCCAACCAGCCACTTCATCTACATTCCATTTTGTAAATATAGGACCTAGGATTTTGACAATAAACATTCTCATTTTGAACCTCAATCGTTGTTTTATTTTACGAGAATACCGCAGCTAAGGAGTACCCCCACAAGAGCTTTCCGTACCTTGCCGCGCTTACGCTCCAGCTCAGCGCCCCACCAGGGTTGTTTGCCCGGTGTGCTGCGCGGGGTGGTCTCTGGGCAGCCGGTTTGGTAGCTGTCTATCATTGATTTAGTAAGGTGGCTTACCTGTACCTCAATCTGTGTCGTATCCGCAAATGTTGTCGGATCATTTGATGTCGCCAGCTTTGATTCGAGGCTGCGTGTATATGTGGCGCGGTCCGTATTACGCGGATTGCGCCGTGGTTGCGTAGGCGGAATACAGACCTGGATGTCAAAGCGGATCCACCTGTGGTCAGAGCAGGAGGCCTCCTCGGAGACCCGCCACCCAGTGATAGTTTCCGCCACTCCCTCTGTTGCCAGAGTGAGGTCTATGATTGTACGGCTTCGCCTGGTTACGAAAGTCGGTTCAGAGCCCGTGTTTAGTAGGGATAGGTTAGTCGAAAATAAGTAGTCAACCAAGGCCTTACCCCTCTCGTTTTGCGTGTCCATACCCCATAGTTGATGGTGAGCGTTGGCATCAGTTCCGACTATGACCTCGAACCCACAGCTCTCGCAATGGCTTACAAGGTGAGCGAGGTCGTGCGGGGGCGGCGCCTCCGCCTCAGGCATGTAGGCCGAGGCGATAACGATCACCATCTCCATGGCGTTTGCACGCTGTATTAGCAGCCTTGCTGCAGAGACATCTCTGCAACAGAAGTCGGTTAGGAGCTGTGTTTTAAGGTTACCTGTGACATAGATACACGATCTGGGATCGGGGAGCTTACCGCCAAGATTGGAGAGTCCTTGTTTGCGGCCCGCCCTAATCCACGGTTCCTGGATCAAGGCAATGACCGTGTGTTGAGCCCAAGTGGCTGGCACTTGCGAAGCTGAGCCGTCGCGGTCTGACTGTGGTGGAGGTTTGCCTGGAGGACTTTACAGGCCGAATAAGGGACGCCATCGCTGGCTGAACCCTCCTCGTCCCCCAGTTTGAGCCCGGCAAACAGGTCGCCCTCGTCGAAGCCGTCCCCATCCTGGTCCGAAGCCGGGGACAGGATCATGTCGTCCAGCTCCACACCCGATGAAGGGACGGCTCCCACGGTGGCGGCAGCAGGGGTGGCCGACACTGCCAGAGCAGGTGCTTCCGGGTTGTTTAAGGCGGGAGAGGACTCCCCCGCTAGTGCTGGCGGCTGGTTTGGCACCTCGCCCATGGTCCCGGTGGCGGGTCCCATCCCTGAGGGGTGTCGGTGAACCTACCGTTCCGGCCTTGGAATTTGACGTACACCGCCCCCAATCCAATTGAGAGGTGGCGCCCGGCCTCCATCAGCGTCGGGCTTTGGTCCACAGGGACACCGACCACTACGAACCATTGCACGTTTTGCTTGTCGGCAAAGAAGAGTACCCACCTTTTGATGTCGACCCAGGGGTTCTGGTAACTGAGAGCTTGCCCGATGTTGGTCGACTCTCCAAATACCCCCTGTTCGTCTGGGATCCCGATTCCGCACCTTGATCGTTTTTGGATCCCCGACTGACTCTTGACCATCAGCGAGGTGCCGTCAGGAAGAGATAGGTCGGAGACTGTTTTCTTCAGCCATGCTAAAGTGTGGTCGTTACCGCACCACAGTTTCACGACTCCACCGGCGACCAGCGGCTTGGCGTTGAAAGTCGGTCCCGGAGTGTCTGGTTTGGGGGACCAGCCCTCGAAGATGATCTGCCTCTGGATGGCAGCGAGTACCTGGTCGATACTTCCCTACTGAGTATACCCGTGCGCTCGCAGGTGATCGCGACGTCCAGGGTCGCACTGGCAGCTTGGGCGTAGCTTATTTGTGGGACCAGTTTGGATCGATCAAGACATGGCCGCTTATGCTCTCCCCGAGGTGACAAAGTCTCGTTGAGAGCTCGCTTGGCCGCGGCCTGACCTTTCCAATCGGGTCCCGGTGTTTTGACGGTACCTGTTGCCGGTTTCTCCACGCTCGTTGGCGGTCGACTGGGCGTTGGTCGGCTTGTGCCGGCCTCTGCCTGCGACCGTTTGCCGGCGGCGAAATTCAGCTGGCCGCTCGTCGGATTGGCCGGCCTAGCGGCAGGTACCTCGTCGCCTTGGTCTTCCCCTGAGTTATAGAAGGTTCGGTACTGGTCCCAGTCAGCCCCGTCGTCCTTTGTATATTTTGGGACTTTTTTATTTTGGTCTTAGCTGCAAGGCCACCAGGGGCAAGGGAGGTGCAAGCACCTTCCTTTGGAGTCTCATTGGCTTTCGCCTCCACTCCGGTGTGTGGTTTATTAACTGGCCTTAAGTTGTCCATGTTAAATTGGTTTATTTATTTCATCTCTCTGGCTCCCACCCTCCATGGAGCCCGCACCTGGGAACGTCTTGCTACTAAAAATCTCGAACGTTAGGACTACCAGAGAGATATATGGGGCGCAAGGCTGGTTTACAGTGCGACATCGGGCGCTCGATCGGGTTGGCGTGGAAGGTTCATGGGTTATGTATGTGCCACGTCCAAATTTGTTCAGCCGTTTAGGCGTGGAAAGGTGACAGATAGATAAACCAAAAGACAGACTTTTTTTTTTGGAATGTCGTCTCTCAATTTTTCCTATGAGGTGGTCATCTGCTTAACCGAGCTTGCCTGTAGATACCTCAATAAATTAAGGCCTCCAGCCAGGGCTTAAAAAACTTAGAGACTACACGCAAAGGGCACCGCCTGTCTACGGACCTCGTCTTAGAGCGTCGCTGGGAGAGGGCAGCAAGGGACAGGCTGGATTGGAATTACCAAAAGACAGACCGAGTTACTTTCGAATTTATAATATTACGAGTAAGAGAAAAAGACTACGAACGAGAAAGTATTCGGATCCGCGCAGTGAGACTTGTGGTGACTCTAATCTACTCGTATATATATAAAAACTCAATAAAGAATAAAGATAAGAATAAAAACTAAATTGTTAATCAGTTGTTTTATGATATGAATGATTTCGTAGGGTTATCTCAGAGTATTCGATATATTTAATTACTGGAAATACAGAACGTCGTTTCGTTAATGTTAATTTAACTGGGACATACACGCACGCCAGGCGGTAACCACCTGACCTTTCTAAAAAAACATCACCAATAAGATTACTATAACGTCCATCTAGGGCGTCCTCTCCCGGCGCTTTCACTCACTTTTGCCTTGTCTAATATCCTTGATTTTGTAAGATTTGACTTTTTAAAACCTTTTTTTGTATTTAATCAAAAGTTACTAAACTAACGTGAAAAATTAAAATATTAAACTACCATCAAAGGTAATCAAACCCTAAAAGCCACAACGGAGCATATTTAGTACACGCGACGACTCATCTAGCTATTCATTTCCAGCATAAGTTGACCTCGCATTGTAAAGGATTTCCGTACAATGAGAGGTCGTAGGTACATTCGCTCAAAGTAGAAACTTAATCAAAATAACCTCGCAGGTTTGTCTCACAGTATTATAGGTCCGTGACTTGCCACACGGACACTCAAAAAATTCGTTTAACCTTTTTTTTGTAAGGTTCTGACGGAGTAAAGTATTGACAAACAGTTTTTTTTTTTTATAATTGGCATCTCGTAGTTGACCTTGAGAGGTCGTGACTACTTAACCGGACTGTAATGACAAACAGCCGGAATACGAGCACCTTAACCAAATTATGTGCAACAAACGATAGCGCGCTTTTAAGTCGAAGAGGTCCATCTATCGAGGCTACTGACGTACTAAATAATAAAACGGCCATTTCGACGGTGGGAAAGTACAGAGTATTTTTTTTTCCAGAAAACGGTTTGGAACAAAAATATATGTATAGGTATTGCAGTAATTGGCCTTAACCATTTCCTTGATAATGCCCTATTAACTAAATGTTATGAAATAGAAAAAGATAGCTTCGTTCTTCTATTAATTATCACAGGTTTGCGTTCAAAAAGCTCTTGTAAAATTATGATTCTGTAGATAACCGTTTATACTTTGCGGTCCTCAATGTGTGTCGTTAAATGTATCAAAGTCTAGTATGTCCACTGTAAGTGGTGGTGTTTTTTTGGCGAAGCGCCTGGGATGAGGAAGATCACTCGCTTCATGGTACACACTATGGGTCCAAGCCTGAATTCGCAAATAAATCTGATATTGCCCAAAATTTTGTCAAGTTTTACTCATTGTATTATGGATGAAAGATAAATAAGTTCCTATCCCAGATACTACTCAAATATTTAACTCCTGTAAACCTCAATTATTGTTCAGGAAAAAATCTACCAGCAACTAACAAAGAGAACGCAGCGCTGCTCTTCAACTATAAGTCTTATTCAGTCTTTATCTAAATCTGAGACGCAAAGTTCGAAGAAAGATGTCAAGTTCATGCTTGCCGACATTAAAATGATTGCTGAAAACTTGAAGAATCTTATCTATAAGGTCCTGTGAAATAAGATTTTAAAATGAAATATTTTATTTATATACGACCACCGTATTCGCTACATAATTAAGAAAATATCTGCACTCTAGTTACCACTAAAGCTGATTAATAAAAAAACTAGTATAAAAGCCCAGTTTCGAATGCAAAATAAGTAATGCATAGTTATTTACATATTACGATAAGGGATACTTACTTCACTTAAGAAAGCTGTTTGAATTTAGCCAACAAAAATAAATTAGTGAAAATTAAATCAATTTCACCAAATATCGCCAAACAATTTTAGCCAATATTAACCTATCAAGTACTGAGATTGATTGAGGCTTTAGAAAAGTAGAAAAAGTTAACAAATATCATATTTTGTAAGTAAAGCAGTAACTTTTCCTACATTTCCTTCATTCAAGGCCCCCGCAGACAGGCGCGACGTGACTCTAGTAGAATATTTTCTATGAAAACTTAATGGAAATTGTTCTATAAGAATCACGTCGCACTGTCGCGTTCCGCTTGTTTGCGGGAGCCTGTAGTGTGTAGTACCTATAGCTAACTAACTACACCAACAGAACAAAAATACCTACTTATTATCCGATCTCATTTCAGACATCCGAAGGATGGCCCGACTTAGTGGTATGGCTTCTCAATGGAGGATCAAGGGTTGCCTACTACAAACTGTCAATAGCTGACATAGTGTTCTCAGTGATTCCTGAACAGAATGGAAGACAATGTGGACGAATACAAAGCATATATTTAAAGGTTTCACTATTTTTTTTTACTCAAAGTTCTTATATTAACCCCAGATAAAAAAAAGTAATGGTGCAGCGCAAAAAGGGCTCAGCATGCTTACCACAAAATCCGTATTAAAAAAAATCTAAGTATGTAGCTAAACGAACTCAAACTCATCCTATTTAGAACGGCTGCGGTCGTAGCGGTCCTAAAAGTGGCCTACACTTATCATCGCGTTCAAGGCCACGCGTAGATATAACGGACGAAATCGGAAAGTAGTCGCGATCGGAAAGCGACGGCCGCCCACCACGTGGCGCGGGCGGCCCCGCCTAAGTTCGCACAAAGCTTCATTTCGTGTCAGTACGAACCCTGCGTCTGCCACACACCGCACGTCTCGCCCGCTCCTCTCTCGCTTAGGTACGTGAATATCATAATATTTACAGCATTTTCTAAATATATTCGGTATGTAGCCGTTAAAAACGCCATAATATGGATTTTTAGAATAAGTTGTACATTGCAGAATGCCGTCTCAGTAATTATTACCGTGTGTCAATTTTTGTCTAAAGCTTCGTGTACCTAGCCATCAGGTACGTACCGTATACAATACTATTATTATTATGTACATCTATATCAACATCTATAAGTAGTATACATGTGACCACAGAACAGATAAAATAGGTTGTGTCATGTCTCCCACTCTGTCTCTCCACTGCAAGCAAGAGATCAATACGTACGCGCATTACGCGCACAAATAAACTACATGCACTTAAATCGCGTGTTTGCTATTGGTTGTCACACTAACGCAAATACTGCTCTGGACGTACACTCACACACGTGTAAAAGCAATTAATTACGGTGACCAAAAGATCGATTAATCATATCGATAAAATTATTGTAATTTTGTTAATTAAAGTTTTGCAATTTTTTAAGTTGCGAGTACGGTACGAATAATGTGGACTTCCTAATTACATGTAAATAAAATTAAATCAAAGTCAAATTAAGGGGGAAAATTAGGGGAAATTAAGGAGGTTTTATGCTAGTTGCAGCTCTGTTTTACGTCATAATGATGGAAAGAAAGAGAAATAGCATTTTGAATAACATAAAACGTAAAACAAAGCTACAATTTGCAAAAATACCTAAAAAAATTAAAAAAACTTAAACATTTTAAATTTCACGGCCATATCGAATGCTAAGTCGAATTAACATAATATAATCTAATTAATTTATTGTGAATTACTCTGTGAAAAATGTATTTCTTAACTGTATCATGTTAATTTATGAATAATAGCTGTGCCCGCCGGTTTCACCCGCGTTTATTTGAGGAAAAAACCTACTAAAATAATATTATATTCCATTACTTTAAGAGTATTACATACGATTATCACTTAGTTCATTACTATAGGAAGCTAATGACCGGCCGCCTTGTGGAGTTATTTTAGAACCATGATATCTCCTAAGATATTCATTGAAATCCAAAATCCTATCAAGGTCAACTTTGTTCAAAATTAAATACTTGTGATGAGTAACGTATTTATTTGGATAAGGATTAAATAAGAGGGGCAATTCTCTTTATTTTAAGAACGTTCACAGTCTGATCTGTCTCAATCTGTCAAAAACTCATTTAATTTCCCTACATTTCTGACCAGTTTTTATAATTTTTTGTCGCTGAGATGAAACTGCGACTAGATTTTGAACGTTTTTAATTACAAGAAATGGCCTTCTAGGCTCTGTGTCCGGGATTAACGTCATTCAAGCGTACAAAGATGTGGGCTAAAGTTAGTGACTAAGCAAATAAATGACACAAGTAAAAATACAAGAATATTTAAATATTGAACAATAATTTAGACCCAATTTTAACGCAAATTTTATCGTTGTCCCTGAAATAATACGTATTTATTAAGTAACATGCGCTTGCTATCTTTTAAATTCGAATTTTTCAAAATAAATGCAACCTTACATTAATATATTTTCCAATTATAGCTTTAGTTAGGTCTGTAACATGTAGGATATAATCCAACCTGATGATTGCTAATGCTGCTAAATAACTTGGTTCCGACGAAGCTGCGCAAAATCTTCGTTGTCAACATCTGTTTATTAATGTTCCGTAGATTATCGGTGTAAATTTTAATAACTGCTTCGGACGTTGTACAGATCTGTATCAGATTTTAGACGAAAAACCAACTAAGAAACTAAATTAATAATAATAATCCACATTATACAATAATTGTTGTTAATAAAAACAAAGTTGTTTTAATTGTAATATTACTGAAAATAATCATTCGTATACACATACTTAATATCGACATTGTTCACAATTTGGTACAACACTATTGATGCGCATAGATTTCCCTGAATAGAAGCTTTGGCTCGACGCACGCGACGTTCGCCGCGAACGCAATACATTGCGCGACCGCTCACGTCGTACAAGATCGTACCCATGTATTGCAAGCAATGTATAATTTTGCATCTGAATGCGATTTTATCGTTTTTGTCTACAAACTACATAATACTTTTGTAATAATTACAAATATCACTCGTATTTTAAGGTTTTTGGATTTACCTGTGATAAGAAATCCCTCCTCGGGCCACATTACACTCCTGACTTCTTTTCCGACACGTTATAATAGCGCAAGACAGCATAACTCTTTTTTTCGAACGCTGTCACAACAAGAGCGTGATTGTTGACCGATGATTCAAATTTCGGTTGACTGTTGAGCGTCTGAACAAAATTGCGGCGCGCCTGCCCCGCCCACAAGGCCCTTCTAACCTCTTTTATCTGTTTTGTGCATGTGACCGCGTTGTTCTTTTAAATTTTGCAACTGATTTTTTCACCACTTTTTGGAATGTTTATGTGTATAATGCATTAATATTAAACTTACTTAAAAAAGACTCGATATTTTGCTAACTGTGCGAAGCAGGCGCGGGTCGCTAGTAGGTACTCCATAAGTTACTTAACTGATTCGTAATTGCCTTTTCTATTCAATTAAAAGATTTATTAGGTTACCTGTGACATATTTACATAATTTAAAAAGCTAACAGTCTTAAAATAATAATATATAGCTACAAGTATACGTATAAAAAGGAAGGGAAAATTAATCAAAGGGCATTAAAAAATTCGTCTGCATCGCTGTCAATAGTAAACGTGCTCTAAAGGCTGGCAGCAATGCCATGTTGTATGGTAATGCTGATTATTTGGCCAAAAAATAGATCAGCACGTGAAGTGGGTACTCGGACCCCATTGCCCTAGTGTTTCAACCCCAAACGGCTAGAACATATAAATTCCAAAGAGATTAGAGTATTTGCACAAGGGTATCGACACACGTTGCATTCCACACCAAAGGCCTACCTACCTCGGCGCGTATGTGTTCCACGTGCGCCTCAGAGAGATGTCAGCGTAGTTGACGGGGCCCGACAGGGCCGAAGCCTGCCGGGGTAGCGGGATCGTCCGAAAGGGTTACCGCTGCCCTGGTACATAAAGGGCTAAGGAAGGAACACGGGTGGGTTTTAGTCAGTAAGAGTCTGACACTCCCTTCTGCTCCACCCAGAGCGGGAGGAGTCATTTGATGATTTCCCATCCACAAAAAAAAAAAAAAAAGGCCTACCTACCTTCCAAGGCATTATGGTCATTCCGTCTAGTGAAAACAGCTGCCACCCCAGCAAAGTGACTATGTTGGGTGACGGTAGCGCCTGAAGCCAGAGGCCCGACTAATTAAAAGATAAATGCTGGTACTTTCTATCCTCTTACTTTATTGGGTATCTTAATTAATATTTTGTTAATCACAATAATGATTGTATTCACGGACATTCTATTGGGACTGCGTGACATGTTGATCGAGGACGTTCTGATTTGTACTCATTCTGTTGTTGGCAGAAAACTTAAAGAAAAGTATATTCAATTAATTTTCCTGTACTAAAGATAAACTAGTAGAGTTATAGTTTATTTACTTACAATGAACGTAACAAGTAAGCCCACCAAAGTTGTTTGGAATGATAGGGTTGTCATAATTTCTAAGTTGCGTAAAGAAAATGCGAAGAAAAATTTAATTATTGTTTTCTTTACAGACCTAAGCTTTTTTAGCAATTTCATTCTGTGTAAATATGCAGGAAAGGAAGAGAACTTCATTGCCAAATCTAAAGACTGAAAATATTCTAATAAAACGGTGCTTTTCGCAAAATTTTCCTATATTTTTAAAATACCCACGTGTACGGTACTTTAATGACGTAATAAAAAAAAATCGTGATTGTACATTGTACTAAAAAATATAAAAACGATATATCGATTATTAGCTGATGACGATTTTCACGCAGTCTAATTTAATTTATTTGGTTTGATGATAGCTTAAAGTCCTTTATCAGTTTAAATGACGTCCAAAAAACGCTAATTCATGCTAGTTTTTGAAGCAAGCTAATATGTACACATGCTTTATGTACCTAACCTACAATTAATAAATCTTGTATAAGCTCCCAGCTCATTTAAATTAATTCAAACATTCTGTGTTCCCACCTATTATTACATTCTGCCCTTAGTACTCAAATTGTTGAATAGCCGCCTATTCATCAATTTGTGAATATAAATGATGTGAACAGATATAATAAAATTAAAAAGAGCTTTAAAATTTTGCAACGTTATTAAGGTACATTAGCAACAGATTTTCCCATGAACAACTATATCTCCTTTTGTGAAAACTGGTTTATGTAACGGCGATGTCTGGCGGTCCAGATCTGATCCCATTTGTTACTGAGGGAAAGGGCAGTTTACAACATTGTTCAGTATAGGTACAAACAATGGAACAAAACGTAGCCCCCTTGCGAAATTCATTGTGATTGACATGATAATATCAGCGTTACAAAGAACTGTACGCAGCTGTATGGTTCAAGGGCAGCACGTGTGGCCGTTGGACGGGGGAAATTGCAAGCGCCTTTGACCAGAACCGCCCTACAAATGAATTACTTTCGTCAGTCCGAGAATATTCTTCATACCGACGCGACGTGTTGGTCCGTGCTCTGTGCGATTTCTTTAATTTATTTAAAACAGTAAATTGTTTAAAAAGTCTTGATACAGCAGTTATTAGTGTCTAGCGATTACGACTAACGAATTCAATGAATCTTTTATTTTGGCTAGAGTTAAAGTTATGTGGTGTATAACGCAGCTTCTAACATAAGTTTGGTAAACGATGGCAGCTTTTCCCTTTTCTTGGATTCCAAAAATGTATTTAGTTATTTGTGTGTACTGTTCCTAAATGGCTTAGGCCTACTATATCCTTCTTGCATTTGTTAAAATACTGATAACTGTTTTTTCCCAACCCTGTACATCTTATTTTCATTAATGATAAATTATTTTATTTCTGTAAGTAGGTTTGTATTCGTCACGTCAATCATATTTTAAAAACTAGATGAGGTCGGCATTTCTTATCTGATTATTCTGAGAAGAAAGGCCGAAACAAACTCAGTCCAGTCAAAGTCCAGACATAATCTTGGTCGGATCATTTAAAGACTATGTAGATTGTTGTCTGAAATGATATTTGAGGAAAAAACCACACAGGTTGAGTGGGCCTGTCCAGTCAGTGCACGCATTAGTTAATAATCGTGCAGCTCCACTCAATTATTTTAGACTATTCCGATTACAATATACTTAACAAAATAAGGTGTCCCATTCCTTCGCAAAATTACATTGCTACAACTCTTGCCTTGCCTTGGTATGAACTTATTAACAATTTTTTTAAATCTTTCAGCCATTGAAATGTCCGAAGCACATGAACAATCTTGCAACTGGTTGCTGTTGCATCGCTGGAAAGGTGGAGCTCCTGCTGTGGATGGGCCTGTATCGTCAGATCCAGTCGTTCGAAGGCTGCTTACCTAAAGGATACAAGTTAAAGGTCAATGACTATGACATGCGTCTTAGGACTTCGACGATGGTAAGTAATGTTTTTTTTCTTCTTTATCCCTATGTATGTGTGAACTATTATTTAGGGTTTTTTACATCGGTCTGTCCAACCCTCCACACATCTGTTCGACCCTTTGGGGAATATTGGCATGATTTATATTTTGTGTAACATTGCCATGTCATGGTTGGCCCTTCACCTAAGGAAACTGATCTCGCGAATGGAATTCCATATCAAAAATGTAAACAAAGATAATTATGTCATTGCTAAAGTGACGTTTCAGAGGTAGTCAATATTTCCCTAGTTATTATAGTTATTAAATGTTATTAAATTTCGTGATTTTGAAAGTACTCTGAAGCGGTGTCTCAAAATTAAACATTTTATAGCCTATGGTCTCGTCGTAAACTAATGAAAATAAAAGAACCAATATTGATCTTCGGACACAGACATAGCAGCGCGTTGTCACTTTTTAGGTAGTGATAGAATATCCTTTTTGTTGACGGCCCTGGCTGAGAATCCATAGTAGGTACGCCTATTTTATTACGCGTAAACACGATTTTACGGAACAACAAAATAAACAAAAACGTAGAAAACAATAACTTAAAACTTAACAACAAATAAAAACTCACGAGGGACTCATTCAATCTCGACAAACTTCAGAAACCGAATGACTCCGAATGACCAAAACTAAATGGCGACCAGTACGTATGTACCTACGCCCATTTGAATCAATTATTAGGATAACGCAGTATTATTTACGATTCTCTTGTTTAAAAGGAAAACCCTTTTATAAATAGAAAATAATAAATGAAAGTTCAAATGTTTACAGTTTCATTGCCAGTAGGTATCTTGAAAATAATTAAATGATAAATTTTGTTATTTCTGTATGTAGGTTTGGGTAACAAGTGGCCGAATTTTGGGTAGAGTCCATTTAGATTGCTATCGACACGCACAGAAGAAGAAGAAGGTTTGCACAAAGATTTTTACACGTCAATCATATTTTAAAAACTAGATGAGGTCGGCGTTTCCTGTCTGACTATTCTGACAAGAAAGGCCGAAACAAACTCATAGGTCACAATCTTTTAAAGTTCAGACATAATCTTGGTCAGATCATGACATGTGAACACCGTGTAGATTGATATCTGAGATGGTCTTTTGAGGAAAGGACCACAGATTTTGTAGATCTGTCCAGTCAGTGCACGCATTTGTCAGAAATCAGGGAGTTCTACTCTAAACTTAAGGAGCTCATCGATTCGAGAAACAATACCAAAGAAAGGCTATTTGGGTAGGCTGCTGTAAACTGCCAGACCATGACAAAAACTAACAGAACACAGAGAAAAAACATAAAAAAATGACACACATCGACTTCACATTCACAATAATTAAAATAATAGAATACTTTACAAAGTAAACAAATGTCATTGTATATTAAGGTATAAAAAAATTCATTAATGACAACATTCATAAAAATTTTAAAAATCATTCAGTATGTATAAATTGGAAGCAGCTCAATCCCAAGCATTTTTGTCCTCTTTTTGTGTCAATAATAATTTGATCTTTAACGGAATAAAATGGTTTCTGGCACAACTTACGTTTAATGAATTATTTGAATTTATTAAGGCTTTGATCTTAATTGTGGTTTGGAAGTTTATTATAAAAGCGTATACGACGGCATCTGAACGAGCTGTACCTATTTTCCTCAGCCTTGTTGTAGGTTCAACAAATTTGTGTTTGTTCCTAGTATTTATATTATGGTTACCACTGTATTTTTTAAACAATTTTATATTTTTATGGGCATATCAAATATTAAAAAATATATATTGAGAAGGCACAGTCATTACATTAATCTCTTTAAATTTGTCTCTGAGAGTGTCTCGGACTTAATTTATAAATTGATCGAAAAGCTCGTTTCTGCAAAACAAAGATATCGGCGGCATTTCCCCACTATAGAATACCGTACGGCATTATACTATGAAAATGCCTAAAGTACACTAAACGGTCTAGAATACCATACTCGTATGACATTACACTATGATATCAGCTAAAGTACACTAACCGGTCTGTCTCAATCAATTATATCACGATTTTTTCTAACAGCGCCTGCTGTGGAACTTAGCTTTTTTGACAATTTATCTATGTGGGCCTGAAGCTTAGCATCCAAAGTTAAGCTCAAGAATACTGTGCTCTCTTCAGGATTAAAATTTTCGGCCTTTATAAACACATTCGTTTTCACCTGCCTAACGTGAGGTAGGGTTAACTTAATGCATTGGGTTTTTTCTCGTTTAGAAGTAAATAATTAACAATGAACCAGTGAACTATGTACATCGTCAGTAACCAGCTGCTGACGTTTAAGTTTAAACAAAATTCAAGTGTCATCTGCAAACAACACTATATCATGATTATCCTTTATGAGGTACGGCAAGTCATTATTATAAATAATAAACAAGAAAGGACCAATTTGCACGATTTTATTTCAAACAGTTTTATTTTATTCTTGGATCGTTGTTTACGTAATTATAAAGCTGAAAGCTGTGTGCATTATTATATTTTATCTGTTTAATATATACCTAAAATTTTAGCACTATGTTGTAGTATTTTTCGACAAACTACACAATTGAGGTTATTATTTCAAATTGACAGCACCTTTGTATACATTTTTGATCTCGAATTCCATTTCCGATATTAACTGTTTTTTTTTTCTAGAAATTACTACACTATTAGAGTACTACCATTCATGATAGTCAGATAATTAAGATGATAAATTAGTATGATTATGCAAAGAACAGTTAGGTAAAAAATATTCATTTTCATGTTACCAGATGCTGGAATGTCGGGTTTTCGTGTTCAGAGCAAAATTAAACAGAAGTACAGGTGATTGCAAGAACTTTGCACATCCCTTCGTTAGGATAAATACGCTGAACGCAGTCAAGGAAACGAGGGTAACTAATTATATTTTATCCTATCCTCCATATAATTTAAAATAGTATTCAATTTAAGTAGTGATCAATGGGCCAAACATACGACCGAGTGGGGTTTAATGGAAAACGACATCGCACCAGGCCCAGACGGAGATGGTGGGATGACCTGGACTCCTTTCATAAAGATTGGTCCGTGGCAGCTCTGGACAGAGAGAGGTGGAAAGAACGTACGGAGGCCTTTGCCGAGCAGTACAGACATTAACGGCTAATCAAAAAATAAAAACAATTCTTTTTTCCTTCCGGGTTTCGGTACCATGTACGATTTATAAGCTCGTCTTGTGGGAGTCAATTCAAAAACTGAAGACGAAGAGGAGAAGCATCTTTGTATATCTCGATGCGGTCCCTTGTATAACATGCCTCTCCAATCGTACCGCATTGAGTTCATTCTCACCTCTCTCATTTATCTACCACCGTAAAACATGGTTAACTCAATTATATAATCTCAATCACAGGCCCAGTCGAAGACACTGACACCAGTCTGGAATCAAGTCCTGAAGATACACAAGCTCGTGTCTGCTACCCAGGACAGACTACAAACCAGTCCACCCTTAGTTATGGTTGAGGTGTTGGACCGTGAACAAACCGTAAGTGCATTTACCAAAACGGTTCTAATATTATTTAAATCTATAGGTACTCTTATTGTATAAAATTAACTTACTTTCGTGTCGGTCTGTGGGACCGCGTAGTTCTTCTAAAATACGCAATGGATTTTAGAAGAACTTCTTCATGTGTATAAAATTTAATTTAGATATACCGCAGAAATCTAGATATTTTGTCATTTCGCCGCATCAGTAGATCGCGTACGTGTGAAGCAGGGGTGGGTCGCTAGTATAGTATAAGAATCCACTTGACTGCTAGATATCATAGGCCATCTAACTTCAACAGTCTCTTAAGGTATTGACTGTCACCGCGGTCACCGGTGACCGCCAACAATAGATTGTCAATTGTGTCCGTTGTCTGGCAGTCAACGTGTTAAACAATTTTTTTCCAGCACCACATTTTGATGTCATAAATTCTTTGCCTGTCAATAGATTTAAAAGTCTGTGCCCCATAGAGAAAGATGGAAAAAATAAGTGTGCGGACCAGGTATTTTTAGTCCGATTGGTGATATTTGTGGCGGTCCACTAGGACCACGACAACTCATTTCATAATCATTATATCACTATATACTCAGCCCGCGACGTCGTTCACGTGAAATTTCTTGTCCCTCCAACCCACCCCGTCGTATCGCATCGCCTGCCCGGAATACTACTTCGTTTTCGCTTAGCGTTCTTTTTTAATTTTTTTCTTTTTGTTCGGCTCCTTAGAGTTGTAGCATGATATTAAATAGCCTATAGCCTTCCTCAAGAATTAGACTATCAGATGCAAAAAAAAAATGTTTCAAATCCTACTGCTAGTTTCAGAGATTTGCGCGTTCAAACAAGCTCTTCAGCTTTATTATTCGTTAGATAGTGATAGAAAAATAGTGTTATTATGTAGAGCAATTTTTTTGTTTATTTAACGTAAACAATTTACAAATAATCCATATGACATTTTAACGTAAATAATTAAACACGCCATTACAGCCATAATCTCCGATGGTACTGATACTGGTACTTACTGGTACTAACCACTATCTGACGATTTTGTAAGCTCTTTCGTATGGCCATTATGCGTCAGGATATGGTCCTCCTGACGCTATTTTCACATATTACACATTCACAATATAGACATGCAAATTATCATGAAATTATATTGCTACGTTTTTTCGACGTTCACTCATCAATACCGACAAATTTATACGACTATCTTCAATTTTAGCAGAATATATAGTGACACCAACCAAGTTAAAAAAGGTTATTAAGGTTCCTGGCAAAAAAATTGTAATCCATGAGGTGATTTCTGTTCCTCTTGATAATAATTATTGGAAATCAATCCGACGTTCCCTCGAAACAATGAACTCACATCAATACATTTGAGATCTAACAAATTTGTTCGGACTTTTCTTTATAGCTGTATAAGTGAACCAAATGGCACATGATGATGTTTCCTTTTATACAACTACAGGGTAAAAGCGAGCTCATCGGGCGGTTGGAAGTCGAGCCCGTAGTGGACGATAAGCAGGACTATAAGTATGCTCCTATGCTGCAATGGTACGATCTTCACAAGGGGCAGGAGTACTCTGGACAAATACTTATGTCTGTGCAACTGTGTCAGGTAACGATTAACTTTTTTAAACCCATGTCAGTATTCTAGAAGAACATATCTGCTTCATACTTCATATTCCAAAAGTATGTTGTGGTTTTGAATGTCCTTTCCAAATTGTAATACATATGTTAGATTCAGTATAATATTTATGAGATGAGAGATGGCAATTGCCACAGCATGCATGCTTTTCTGTCACAGTGTTGTATTGCGATGTAATCGTGATAAAATCGTGCCGGAATTCTCGAAGAGTTGAGCAGAGATGGATTATATACTTATATCTCCAGTTATGTTTAAGACCCATGCAATTGGGGGTGAGCCTATTTCCATTAACAGCGCACACATCCAGACTCTAGGCTGCGGCTGGGAAAATTCCTAACGGAAGAACTCAATAGCACTGCCCAGCCTATAACCCTAATAACAATACTCCAATGAGGAAGACACCACTTTACTTTATGTTATATACTCAAAATATAAAAATAAATAATCGGGCAGTCTACCTGATGGTAAATGGTTACCTACACCTATGACCCTCTGCAATACCTTAGGCTTCGGTACTGCTGATGTGTTGATCCTTCTCCATCAATATCCGTAATTACTTATTACGGCGATTCTTGTAATTTCAACAACGTTCACAGTCTGATTTCAGTCTCAATCTGTCAAAAATACCTCTAATTTCCCTACATTTTGACAACTTTTTGACGTTTGTTTGTCGCCGAGATGACACTGCGACTAGATTTTGAACGTTTTAAATTACGAGAATTGGCCTTCTGGGTTCGGACAACATCTTCTTTTTTAGGGTAACAGGTGTGAGTTTCTGTTTGTATATTTTATAGGCTGGTAGAACGTTGGATAATTTCCGACTTCTACGAGGGTTACGCCGCGAGCAAATTAAAGCTAGTCTATACTAATATTATAAAGAGGTAAAATTTGTTTGTTTGTTTGTATGTATGTATGTAGGAGGTAATCTCTGGAAATACCAGACGGATTTGAAATTTTATTTATGCATTTAATAGCCCAAATCTTGAGGAAGACTTGAGAAAGACTTTGTGGAGTATGCAACCACTTGGTTTACCAAGTGGTTGCATACTCCAAAAAGTATTTATGAATGAATCACAATTAATAATAATATATATACAATATTCTGACTCTACAATCCTTTATCATCCACACTAGACTGTGACTCCTACAGAATTTAATACAAATTGATACCAGGCACACTTCCAATCAACCCAACGATAACCATCCGAATTATTCCGAGACCTTTTCCTTTTTCCTTCTGAAACCCTTCAAATCCTGGGGCGTTCTTAAAACCACTCGTGGTCACTTCAGGAGGAGATTGGTTACAAACCTACACCAAGACTACGTAGAGTATCCGCTGACCAGCGTAATGCAAGATGTACTTCGGTTTTTTGTCTCCAACCCCGGGGATGCAGACTTGTACCAAGTGGTTACATACTCCATAAAATCTTTATAAATGAATCAAAATTAATAATAATATACATACAATATTGTGACTCTACAATCCTTTATCATCCACACAAGACTGTGACTCCTACAGAATTTAATACAAATTGATACCAGACCATACTGCCAATCAACCCAACGATAACCATCCGAATTATTCCGATCCTTTTCCTTCTGAAACCCTTCAAATCCTGGAGTGTTCTTAAAACCACTCGTAGTCACTTCAGGAGGAGATTGGTTACAAACCTACACCAAGACTACGTAGAGTATCCGCTGACCACCGCAATGCAAGGTGTACTTCTCGGTTTTTTGTCTCCAACCCCGGGGATGCAGACTTGTTCCAAGTGGTTACATACTCCATAAAATCTTTATGAATGAATCACAATTAATTATAATATATAAACAATATTGTGACTCTACAATCCTTATCATCCACACTAGACTGGACTCCTACAGAATTTAATACAAATTGATACCAGACCACGCTTCCAATCAACCCAACGATAACCATCCGAATTATTCCGAGTCCTTTTCCTTTTTCCTTCTGAAACCTTTCTAATCCTGGGGTGTTCTTAAACCCACTCGTGATCACTTTAGGAGGAGAATGGTTACTAACCTACACCAAGACTATGGAGAGTATCCGCTGACCACCGCAATGCAAGATGTATTTCTCGGTTTTTTGTCTCCAACCCCCGGGATGCAGACTTGTACCAAGTGGTTGCATACTCCACAAAGTCTTTATGAATGAATCACAATCATTGATAATATATATAAATATTGTGATTCTACAATCCTTTATCATCCACACAAGACAGTGACTCCTACATAATGTAAAACAAATTGACATCAGACAACACTTCCAATCAACCCAACGATAACCATCCTAATTATTCCAAGTGCTTTTCCCTTTTCCTTCTGAAACCTTTCTAATCCTGGGGTGTTCTCAAACCCACTCGTGGTCACTTTAGGAGGAGAATGGTTACTAACCTACACCAAGACTATGGAGAGTATCCGCTGACCACCGCAATGCAAGATGTATTTCTCGGTTTTTTGTCTCCAACCCCGGGGATGCAGACTTGTACCAAGTGGTTGCATACTCCACAAAGTCTTTATGAATGAATCACAATCATTGATAATATATATAAATATTGTGATTCTACAATCCTTTATCATCCACACAAGACAGTGACTCCTACAGAATGTAAAACAAATTGACATCAGACAACACTTCCAATCAACCCAACGATAACCATCCTAATTATTCCAAGTGCTTTTCCCTTTTCCTTCTGAAACCTTTCTAATCCTGGGGTGTTCTTAAACCCACTCGTGGTCACTTTAGGAGGAGAATGGTTACAAACCTACACCAAGACTACGTAGAGTATCCGCTGACCACCGCAATGCAAGATGTATTTCTGGTTTTTGTTACCAACTCTCCGTCTCCACTATACTTAAATGTTTTCAATAATCCTGAACTACATACTTACATAAATTCACGCCTTTGTCCGTGGGGGTAGGATGATAAACTACAGGACGCCATCTGCTACAATCCTTACATACTAGTTTTGCAAACTAAGTTACTAATGTATATTTTAGTATTGTTAGGCAATCCATTATCAGCCATTAAGGTTTTAACTACTTGAACGGGAAATGATGATAAATACCTGTCCTGTTTTCGAAGGTACCAGAAACTTTTATAAGAAGCACAGTGTACAGTCCGATTGAAGCCACATACACTGCGTCAGGGGTGAAGGATGTAGAGCAAGAATTTGATGAACTGGAAACTTTGCCACCCAATCTTATACCGAAGTCGACTACGTACAAGTAATTTTTATTTTAATATTTATCATCAATTGTTCAGAGTCATTAGCAGCGTTTTGCTGTCCTAATCAATGTTTTATTATAAATTATTTGCAAAGCAATCAACCATAGGACCTATCTCACCTTTATAATAATGAAAATCTTATCTTCTTCGTCGTGTTGATGATTTTCGAGTTTATACCAGAACTCGGCCACATGAATAGCGTTCGCAGTGACATCAGACGTCCTTGATCTACGCCTAACTAATATTCCTAAGCCTGTATACTATAGTAACGAAAATTCTTTAAAAAAACAAAACTTATTCGTCAGCAGAAACTCTATTTTGAATACGATCATTATAATAATTATAATAACACAAAACTTTCTCGTTTCAGGGTTGACATCTACTGGTGGGGGCTACGTGACGTCACAACCACGAGGAAACACTGCGTCATCCTCGAAATAGACGAGCTAACGATAAAATCCGACGTCGTATGTGACAAGAAATCCAACTGCAACTTCCCGAATGGAAGATCTTCGCAGATCTTTCAAGCTCCGTTGAATGAGGTCTACTGCCCTCCTTTGAGTATCAGGCTTTACGATAGCAGCACTTTTGGAAGAACCCTGTTCTTGGGCACAAACATAGTGATGAACGTGAATAAGTATATTGTTAGTTGGCTGCCCCAAGGAGAAAGGGATGCGTCGTTGAAGACTGTGTCAATCACAGCATCAAATTTTTTTCAAGGTAAGTTATTCTGTATTGTACCTAAAATAGCTATCTGGAAATTGGATCTCTATTCGACAATCGCGAAGAAAATCTTTGTCCCAGCTTTTTAGTGTAGTGATATGATCTTTATTTTCTCTAAGTATACTTATTTAAGTAAATATTTATCAAAAATTTGCAGTCAATCAAATATTGTTCATACGAAAGAGCTCTCCCCCATCGATAGAAGATATAAGCAGCAAAACCTCTCTGCACAGCGTCCAAAAAACTAAAAAGTCACGATGGAGACATGTTTTTAACACAAAAGAGGCTGACGAAGAAAAATACGTACTGCTGCCTATGTTCTCCAAGGATAAGTATCCAAAACTGGCGAAGAATAATTCCATAGGAAGTTCTGAACAGAGAGATTGGTGGATGAGATATTTTTCTACTCTAGCGGTACGTTCTTGAATGAAGTAATTCATATTTATGACAATTGACACATAACCATCCCACATCCCAATTCCAATCAACCTTCGGGGAAACTTATCTCGACTGGTCAAGACTTGACAGGCTAAAATGCACTTTTGCACAAAAAATACATTTTCGTGTAGAAGTCTTTATTTCCTATCTGGCTACCACCACGAAGTAACACTCAGGTCAAGGCGGTGTCTTCTAAAGCATAGCACCTTTGATTTTAGAAGACCATGCATGTTAAAGTCTGAGATGGTCTCTTTGACTAATAACCATGCCGATCGTTTCCTACCAAACATCACAAATCACGTTAATCTGGTAGCCTAGCTAATGCTTAGTATAAATCAATATACTTCTTGAAATTACTCCTTAGTCATATTTTAGGGCACCGATGGATGGAGACGAAACAAATATTTTTTAAGTTAAAATTCAATAATGTTATTTAGAAGCTTTAATTAATTTTCTCTGATTTTAGGACGATATGGATGAAGACATATCAAATTCCGAAAAAATCATTGTAAGTTTTTTTTAATGGTCTACATAATTATGTAATAAGACAATGCATGGCAAGTTAAACACTCTACTTCGCCTTTCCCAGTCAAATCAAGTAACTTTATAAAGCCTCCTTGGCTCTGACGGTTAATTTTCCTCCGCAGCTTAGCCGTTTAGCTTAGCGCTTAGCCTCGGCGAAGTATCGGCCTTACATGGGTATTATTTTATTTGCCTAACTTAGTAACAAATGTGGAAATATGTCCAGGACTCGAATCGAACTTCGATTCAATTTTAAAGATACCATACGTGTAGATACGTGGCAGCGCAGGCGTTGAATATTCTTACGTATATTATCTATTGGAGTAATCAACGATTGGACAGCAACACGTTTGATTATTTTTACGGGATAATCAAGACGAAACCAGTCACCGTTAAAGTTATCTTGGAAAAATATCGTGGGCGCAGTATCAGGGCCCGTATTCCCGTAATTTAAAACGTTAAATCTAGTAGTCTCATCTCGGCGACAAACAAATGCAGGTTTACGAATTTATTTACTCATAAAGAACAATACAGTTCACTTAATAATGAGCTTAAGTAAAAATAAAGTAATGTAAGTAATATACAGCGATCGAGCAATTCTAATAGATGTTGTCATAAATGTATTTTTTTAATTTTAATTTAAACACTGCAAGCGATTTGCTATCCTTGATATTATTTGGCAGATTGTTGTATAATTGTACTCCGTCATATGTGATAGTCTTTTTACCATAGTTAGTCCTATTGCTTCGCAATCTAACCTGGTTAGTGTTTGTCAAAAACTTTCTCAAAATGTAGGGAAATTAGATGTATTTTTGACAGATTGAGACTGAGATCAGACTGTGAACGTTCTTAAAATTACGAGAATTACCCCTCTGATCATTTCTACCAATTTACTAAGCTTGGCCAAAGAGGAAATTTTCCAAAACTAGCTTGCCAGAATTCATTGTAACACAACACTTGAAGCTTGTAAAAATCTCGTTCCAGGTGTACGGAGGTGAGTTAGAAGCTCAGCCAGAATTTTCCAAATTCAAAGACTGGTGTTCGACCCTGAAGCTTTACAGCGGCAAGAAGACTGGTATACCTGAGAAGGACGAACAGCTGTACTGTGGCTTCCTGAAGGCTGGCATCGCTATATATAGATGGCCTCCACCTGAAGATACTGTTGCTGTTAGCTGCAGTGGTGTTGAACTGAATTATGGGTGAGCATTTTTTTAAAGTAATAAAGCTAAGCGCATATTAAAGCCGCGTCGGGCAGCTCATCGTATTTCAATGCGCGCAATGATTGTTAACATAACCGTCCCACATGATGGGAAAGCCAAGAAAGATAAACAAATAAGTATCTAGCACCGCATGTCCTGTCACCTGCACACGTGAGGACCTAATGGCTGCATCAGCGAATGGTATCCGCGTTGCTGAATTTTATTAAAATATTAGTACGTCACAGACAGTCGCAATGTCATGGCCGAGCTACTGCGGTTTTGCTGCTATAGTTTCGCTGCGGAAATGTGTTACCCGCCTTAGTGACATAGTACGAGAAACTTACTTGAATATTTAAATATCTTTTCAGTTTCTTCAACGACTATCCTGATAATGAATCATCAAAGTTTCTGGTTCGTGTATACGTAGTCAAAGGGGTGAACTTGGTACCGAAAGCATTCACCGGCAAACTGGATCCATACGTGGCCATCAGCTGCGGTAGCAAACTCCTTGGAGATAGGAAGAACCATGCGAAAAATACCCAAAATCCTATTTTTGGGAAGTAAGTAGACATTTATATTTAACACACACATTTCAAATGGAAATCGAATCCCATGAATTTTCGCCTATACTTTACACTATCACGTCCTGAAAGAAATACGTCAAATAACAAGTCACCCTTTATGTATACATAAATACTTAATCACTAACCAGAACTTTTGCTTATCAATTTTAGAATGTACGAATTCCGATGCACATTACCAGACGACTATCTCTTGACGGTGTCCCTGTTTGACTACGATGCCATATCTCCTGACGAGCTGATTGGCTCCACAACTATCGATTTAGAAGACAGGATATATTCCAAGCACAGGGCAAGGGTCGGCTTAGCTACAGAATATACCACGTGAGTTAACATTTTAATAATAGGCTATTTTCCTAAAAAAATCTAATTAGTCCGCCAGTTAGATTATCAAAAAATATTGAAGCTGTATTTTTTCTTTTGTCAATTATATAAAAATGATGAAGATATAGCCCGTTAAAGTTCCGCGTGACGTCACTTGCTTGCGACATTTTTGCAAGGAAGTGACGTCACGACCCCCACTCCCAAATTTTGACGCGCTTTATCTTTTTCATTTTTTGTTTGATTGACAAAAGAAAAAATACGTGTCCATTATTTTTAGATAATCTAACTGACGGACTAAATATAATTATTATTGTTTTACCCAGGCAACTACCCTATTGCTAATAGATACGATTTCTGATACTGTCGCTTGCAAATGATATGCATATGTTAAAATTTCCAACTAACCCAGATGGATAGGTTTTGTGCAACACCGAAAAGTTAGGTATCAGTTGAAGAACAGACAGAGGACAGACTCCAGAGGCGGTGGCGGACAGTTACACAGTAATTCGTATTTAATCTGATATTATGTCGGATATGTCAGATAGTACTTGTTACTGTGAATTTGTCCGCCACCCTAATCGCCACCACCACCGCCTCTGTCTGAACAACGCAACGCACAACACTCCAGCACTGTATGATAAAAACAGCTTAATTAAATGTGTTTTGTTAGTGTTTATACACAATAACGGTACGCGTCAACGGCAGATGCAATCGCTCGTGTATTTGAGCCCTTACCGTCGACGAGTGTCGATGATTGCAGTTGTCTCTGCCGTTGACACGTGCAGCTCGTGCAAAGACTATGTATGACCACTTATGGGCTTTTTATTTAATTATTTTTTTGGGTAGGAATCATCAAATAACTTCTCCCGTCCTGGAAGGAGCGGAAGGGCATGTCAGACTTTTACTGACTAAAATCTACCCGTGTTCCTTCCGTTGCCTGTGCCAGGGGCCACGGTAACTCTTTCAAACAAACCGCGACCCTGATAAAATACTTAGGGCCTTATGACAAAACAAGTTTTATCTTGAGACCCCGTTTTAAACTGTCTAGGCATTTTGAAATTTCGAACTATAGTCCGACTAAGTTACACCCGAGTTGTCAATTTTGCATTAAGGACTTTACGTTTGTCGGAATAAAGTTCAAACTACATTAACTGGCTCGAAGGTTTAGGCTTGGTCTAAAGTTAGAACTCGTGTTGTAATAAGACGGTTAATATTTTGTAAGCAAACACAACAGATGGCCCATTTTGACATTGAAGTTCTAGTAGTTAATAAAGATCAAAATATAGAGAATAATAAAGAAGCAAAACACGTATTCGTTTGTATCAAACTGACAGATGTCAAGAACGTATTCTCAAATGTCAAAAGGGGCCTTTTACTTTTTGACAACTTTCACTTTTTTATTACATTTATGTATCCATAGATTTGACTCCTATACAATAAAATAAACCGTAACACACATACCACACCACATTTTCAATCGACCCAACAGTTAAACATAATAATAAGCCATGTTATTGTTAATTATTACGTTCAACATGTCAAAACGTCAAATCTATAGCATTGTGCGTACAGATTATTGATACCCAGCGGCGCCAGATTCGTTGCCCGGCCGGCTGTGACCACATCATAAATATTTCATGTTTTTTTATTTTATTTTAATTCATGTTTTGATTGTTGTTTTTTTTTTTCTTTTTGTTTGTGTCTAATCCTATGCTGCACTGGTTTATTTTATTTAATGTATTTTGATTGTTGTTTTTAATTAATTATGTCTAATTGTATGCTGCACTGGTTGACGTCATAACGTCAACGCCAGCTGCCGCTGAAAACCAACGCTGGGGCTCTGTCTCGTATAGGGTCTTAGCATTATGCTGAGCGATGGCCGTTTTGCGTGGATGTGACGCATGTTTACCCCCCACTTGTTATTTTTTTTTTGTGTGTTTATTTTCATTTTGATGCGTCATGTTTGCTGCAATTATATGTATTTTCTTTCTTTTTTTATCTTCTTAAAACCATCCGTGGTCAACTGGTCACTTCAGAAGGAGATTAGTTACAGACTTACAGCAAGGCTAAGTAAAGAATTGGCTGACCACCGCAATGCAAGGTGTATTTTTTTTTTGTTAGCATCTCCCGAGATGCAGACTTTGTACTAAGTGGTGGCATACCCATACAAAATACTTGTTTATTAATCTCAATTATATTCAATTTATGAAAAAAAAAAGAAAAAAAAAAGTGTTTATTCACAGAAACAATTTTTTACATATTATATTTACCTCCGCCAAACTGCAAAACAGTTTGTTGGCAGACGTAGCTCTTTTTTTTTTGTAACTATTAACATATTAAATTTTTTTTATTGACACTTTTTCACATACATGTAATTAAAACTATTCCTTCATTTCTAAAGATACACATGACAGGGACACTGGACACACGACGGCTGAACTGACAGTACCCAATACATAAGACTGACCACGCGCAAGGTGTTTTCTCGTTGTTTGTCACTTACTAACCAGATACACACTTCCGGGTAGTGGGGCTTGTACTAGGGTACACAAAGTATATTGACTTATTCTTCACAATCATTTATTATACAGCTGTTTCACCCGCACAAGTTTCGATCCCGTGGGAATATCGGGATAAAAAGTATCCTATATGTTAATTCTGGTTATAAACCATCTGTGTGCCAAATATCATCCAAATCTGTTCAGTAGTTTTTGCGTGAAAGAGTAACAAACATCCATCCATCCATACAAACTTTCACGTTTATAATATTAAGTAGGATAAGTAAGCTATTTAATTATTTCATTCAATTGCCCATACCCATTATATTATCATCAGCGAAGACATGGTCTACCAAAAAATTGAGCAGTGTCATTATGAGATGTGGGGCGTTGAACGTCGTGGGAGATTGACATGACACGCCCGGAGTTCCCGAGGCTCTGTTCACACGGCAACAATCAGTATGATATAGCGCTGATCGTTGCCGTGTGAACGGGGCCTCAGGGTACTACTCAACACCATCGACCATCGGACCAGTTCCCTAAGCCATGGTAAGAAAAATATATAGGGCATCTAACAAGCTAAGAAAATTTCTCCTTAGCATTTTTGCCTGCAAAAATTTTAACTTTTGTTTTATTTAGTTTGCACCTTACGCAAACCCGAGCGCGTGCTTGCACTAGCGCATGCGTAATGTTTTATTCAATTTACAGGATCGGCCCTAACAAATGGCGTGACTGTCAAAAGCCTTCGGTAATTCTGGAAGAACTTTGTGCGAAAAATCATTTAGATTCGCCGATTTTCCCTGACAACGCAACGGTGGTCGTAAATGGTGTAGAATATAGAGACAACGACAGCAATGGTAAGAGCGAGATAAACTAAGGTATATGAATCACCATGGCCACATATCATCATCTACACCATCATACTTCATACACCATCGTGCATCGCTTTTTGGACAATAGATAAAAAGCCGTAGCAGCAACTTATTGCTCTGTTAATTTACTGCCTATGTCCTTACATTCTAGTATTAGAACAACTGAATAAAGGAACATAGGAAGTAATTTTACAAAGCTACTATCACCACCTTTCAGGATCAAACATTTTAAAGAGGTAATTCCGACTCTTTTTTTGTTTTTTTTTCATTCTTCTCGGCTATGGGTCTGTTTGTTTGCTGTTTTATCTGCTACACGATTATGATGGTAACTGCTATGATGGTAGCAGTTACCATCATAATCATTATCATTATTTCATTAGACAAGCACATGATCGATAGCCTAGCCACGATACACAATATTTCATACTATAATAACAATAACTTTATTGATACGAAATACCTTTTGTTATGATAAGTAGTAAATGTAGGTTACAAAAACAATTGGTTGTAAAAAGATGTCTGGAATGGTGGAAACCCTGCCTCCTAAACTAGGGGAAACCTGTGCCTTAGGAGACAGATATACTATAATATGGTCTATAGAAAACCTTTGTCCTTTCACAGTAAGGAGTTACCGTTCCGCGGTAGAACGTAAAGAGAACATCTGCCTCAGCCTACTGCACAGTTGGTATACACTACCAATATGTGGGTACCACATAGTGCCCGAACACGTGGAGACTCGGCCTCTGACTAATTCCGGGAAGAATGATCTGGAGCAGGTAATTCAGTTAATAACGAGGGCTTCTTAATACCTTTGATAGTTCTCAGAAGTTCTTAGGGTCAGTTCAAACCGGTGGATGGGATAGCAGAGGATATTTATATCAATGTATATTATATGCTATTTAAATTGAATCAATGTATATTTTATACTATTTAAATTGAATCAATGTATATTTTATGCTATTTAAATTGAATCAATGTATATTTTCTCCTGCCGGGGTAGCGGGATCGTCCGAAAGGGTTACCGCTGCCCTGGTACATAAAGGGCTAAGGAAGGAACACGGGTGGGTTTTAGTCAGTAAGAGTCTGACACTCCCTTCTGCTCCACCCAGAGCGGGAGGGGTCATTTGATGATTTCCCATCCAGAAAAAAAAAAAAAAAAGTATATTTTCTGCTATTTAAATTAAATTAAATCAATACCCTACTCCTACCCTACTCCTACCCTACTCCTACCCTACTCCTACCCTACTCCTACCCTACTCCTACCCTACTTCTACCCTACTCCTAACCTACTACTACCCTACTCCTACCCTACTCCTAACCTACTCCTACACTACTACTACACTACTCCTACTCTACTCCTACCCTACTCTTACACTATTCCTACCATACTCTTACTCTACTCCTAACCTACTCCTAAACTATTCAAAACCCTTAATTTAATACGTGCTTCAATTCGAGTGGAGCCGAGTCTACCGTACTGAAGGGACGATCGTCAAATGTTTGACAGGAAAGTAGGTAGAACAGTTTATATGGAAAATGAAATTGTTGTTTTTACTATCTTCCTCGCAATTTTTCCATATTTTCTCACCGTTTAAACCTTCCCTAGACTACGACAAACATTTCAAAACCAAAATCAGCTAAATCGGCCCAGCTGTTCTCGAGTTTTATCGACTCAAACGAACAGCAATTAATTTATATATATATAGATTTATTTACAAGGCATTACAAGGACATTAATTTGGTTAGAATTGTTTATTTTGAACGCATCAATCGCATGTCAATCTCCAAATCCGTAATTTGGAGATTGACGGGATTTATGGATAGGGAAGGGTTGGCTTGATTGGGTTATTTGGTACATGGGAGATGGTGTAATGGGTTACCGTAAACTTGGAGCTTGGTCTTCGGGCACTTCTCTTGTCCGGGATCTCTTTCGAGATGCTCCGGGTGCGAGATCGACTGTTGGCAGTCGATTCCGCAACCGAAGTTGGGCTATCAGCAATCTGCCCACCCGCTCGGTTGCAAGAGTAGAAGTGGCCGGTATTCTGGGTTGCCCCACCGCGGATGTACGTATAAATTCGCATTGGATCGATCCAGCTAACCTCTAGTTAACCTTTCTTACTAAAAATATGTAGATTTTGACTTACGTACCTACATGATGTTTTCATAGATACACTTGATTAAAATCAGTATTAAACGACATCATATTCTACTTTCAGGGTAAACTTCAAATGTGGGTGGATATCTTTCCTCTGGATGCCGATGTGTACATACCGCCGGGAGTGAACATCTCCCCTCGGAAGCTAGAGGACTACGAACTTCGCGTGGTCGTGTGGGATGTGCAGGAACTGAAGCTGGCAGTTCATGGAAAGAAGGTTTCCGATATTTACGTCAGAGCGTAAGTGTTATTTAAGTACTTTTTCTTATTTTACACTTATGGCATACTGGAGGTAGAAAAACCTATTTATCTCTGGTTTTAACGTCCCAATAATCTATAAGAGATTAACCCACCCTTTCCATCGTTGGGAGGGTATACGCTTACTACGGATAGCAAATATGAAAATGCTAAAATATGCGTTTCTATAACATGTTGCCAGCTATTTGTTTGACAGGACAGTTACTACAGTGCACAGATATATATATTCGCCGAATTTCAGGAATAAACGTATCTACATAAGCAACATTTAATTTTCATGTGAAAGTACGTTAAGCAAAAGTGATTTTGAAATCGTAACAGAGTTATCCGATTGAAAAAATGATTTAGAGATAAAAATCTTCAATTCAAAAGGACTTATAAATGCCGCACTGATCGTAATAATAATATAATAATAATAAATCGTTTATTTATAAAAAGGGCATACATTTACATTGAATACCTTAACAATTAAAAGTAGCGCACAGTGGCTAATTTGCCTGAACTAGGTTGAACCTGTGCTTCAGGCTAGAAAGTGCATAAATACTTAATGTAATAAATTAAAAATGAGTATATCGTAAATACTAAACTAAAACTTTGGTAAACAAGAGTAAAATAGCATGTTAGAAGATTTATTTGCAGACAATAAGTAGGTCTTCTGTCTGTGCATAATCAATGGTTAGTAAATAATTAAGTATAATTTTTTTACAGCTATAGTAATTTAGTTTATTACTTAGTTTTCTATTTAATCTATTGTACAGGAATGGACCTAAGAATGTTAAAAATCTTTCTACAAAGACATGTTTTGAGTTTGCATTAGACATGTATACTAGATCATTCCGTCTCTTGTTAGTGTTGTTGGCATTGTAGGCAAGCATGGTGTGCTGTTTTAGTACTAAGTGCGTAATAAAAAGCTAACAGTTAGTACATTGCAGGATTTATGTATATAGCAGATCTGTGGGAAAAAAGAAGGGATGGAAGTTTGCTACCTTCAAAATTGCTCTCTGAGCTCTTTCAAGAGGAAACAAATTAGTTTTTGGTGCGCCTCCTAATATGAGCAAATTAAGTTGGTAACTTACTTAATATAGATTCCGTTGAAATAAAACAACAGTGAGTTATGTACTCACCGAAATAAACCACATTTAAAAGTAACCTCAACCAGGTTTGGTGTTTCTTTTGTCAAACAGCTGTCAATTACGTTTCATTCCTCCTCTCCAGGGTTAACTATTGGTTCAGCAAAATGCCAAAAAATCTTGTATAAAGTTTTTTACAGGTTTTTAATTTAATATATAAGTCAAAATGTATAGAAGCTGGTCCTAGCAGCAATGATAACCACTTTTGTCATTAGATAGGTATTTCATTATAATACAATTACTAATATAACGGATTATTTCAAATCGCTGTGTGAAAAAAGTTATGGCGATGTTTCTTAGGACTGACCTGGACGCTAGATAACGGAACCCTTACATAAGTAGTCACTTCTAGTGGTTTCAGTTTGAATATTTTCAAATGTATACATTTAGATGTTAATATACAATAACATGGTACCATCGAGTTATAGACCTGGACGCGAGATAACGGAACTCTTGAATTGCTACTAGTAAACCCCTCGAGGGTGGGCTCAAGGGTTCCTTTATCTAGCGTCCAGGTCAATCATCAGGGTTATCGTCATCAGGTAAAATGAACAGGACTCGTTGAGACACATCTAATAAGACCATATTCGATGGTTTTACTAGTAGCTATTCAAGAGTTCCATTATATACCGTCCAGGTCGATCATCTGACCAGCTCGATGGGTATCATATTATTTGTTATCATCAGAATGCATACATTTGCGAATAATCAAATTAAGACCATTAAAAGTGATTAACTATTCAAGTATTCTTACCTACCGTCCCGGTACGTCTTTCGTAAGACATCGCCTTGTCATTTTTCACACGGTAATTTGAAATAAATCGCCATAGTAATTATTGCTCGATATTAAAATGCCTATCTGGAGACATTATGTTTGGTTGTTATTGGTCGTGGGGACCATTTTGTCCGGTCCTCCGTTAAGGAAGTTATTTTATAAAAATTCTATAACGGAACGCACGGTAGGAGAAAAGTATAGAACCCTTATAGAACCATAATTGTCTATTGTTGTCGCTAAACAGATAGCCTTTATTGATTATTGTGAGACGACATACAAAGACAGATGATTATACTGGCTACATTAGTAGCGATCTGTCTTTAACTGAAAATAAGTTTTTTTTATTATCTTTATTAAGAAAAAAGCCTTTAATCTCAAAGCGATTATGCCAGCCTCGTAGTATTACAAAATAAATAGAAAGTAACAACTAGGATCTTAACTTAATTAATTTAACAATCAAGTAATATAACTTAATAGCTAATTTGGATGTAGATTTAGACAAGATCAAATTACACATGCCATCATCCCTTAACCGAAGTCCCTCTTCTGATTCCAAAGTTCTCCGATCTGTCGCAACTCGAGCACACTCCACCAAAGCGTGGTAGGTGTCCTCCCTCGTATTACAAATCAAACAGTTTGGGGTATCTACAACCTTCATAAGATACCCGAACGCATTCAATGGAATGTGCCCGGATCGCAGACGCATGCTTGTTACCAACAATCGTCTATTCATCTGTACTTCAGAGAACCAGGGAATCCTTGGTGGTCCATACTGAATTGTTCTGTACCATATACCCTTCTCCACAGACCTTTTGTCAAAGTATTATTTCCACATTTTATTGCAAATTGCTTTAAAATCTCTTAATATATCTGTGAAGAATGGTACATGATTAACAGATATTCCTTCATATGTTCCTGTTTTTGCCAACTTATCTACTTGTTCGTTTCCCATCAAATGTGATGGAATCCATTGGAATTTAACTATTTTGCCAGTTTCCCTCAATTTTAGGTATAAGTCTTAGTATGGAATAAGCTACGGGCAGACCGCATATGCCCGAGGTGCACCGAGCTATATGCTGTAAAGCGCTTTTTGAATCACAAAATATGAGAAATTTATCATAATTGCATGACATCATGACAACAACAGACATCATCAGACATTCCAAAATAGCATACAATTCCGCCGCCATTATGGATATTTTTTAGTTTAATTTGAAACTAGCTCCCGTGTTAGATTGAGGATCAAAAAAGGCTGCTCCTGTTCAATTATCGTCTTTGGACCCATCACTGTAAATCTGATAGAATCCGTCATAATTTTGTGCAATCGTTTCTACAGATTTCCTTAAAAGTGCTACAAAAGTATGAGATCTTTTCGGTCCTGTCATATCATTAATACTGAGTTTAATGTGTAACTTAATAACAATATTTGCCATCCATGTCGACAGTGTGAACATCTCTAGAACATTAGAAAGATGTAAAGTTTGATTGGACATCTCACTGTATAAGGTAGCAACGGTTTTTTCTTATTGCGCCAATATGATTCCTGCTCGCATATCGATGTTAATGTCGATATCATTGAAATGGTGTAAACTTCAACATTAGACTTAGCTTTTAAGCAAATTTTGTAACTAAATATTTCCGTCGAACAAACTATGGTGGCAGACATAACTCTGATTCCATCGCATGAAATGGGCAACTTTTAAAAAAACCGCCAACTATTGTCATGGCTTGGTTTGGAATTTTGTCCAATCTCGAAATATTGGTGTTAGCGCTATTATCGAACAAAAAACTTGCATAGTCTAATCGACTGCGAATTATTGCAATATACAGTCGTCTTAAATGCAAAATATGGAATCCCCACGACGAACCTGATAGCACCTTAAAAACATTTAAAAACCTCATAATTCTTTCACAGGTTTCATTGATCTGTTTACTTATTTTATTTTACTACTTTTAGGAAAACTAACAGCTAATACATTTTAATATCTAGTACAATGTGTAAACGATGGCCAATTACAAGCTTCCACTAACGATCAATGTGAGTAACATTAACAAATGCGCAAAAAGAGCGACGTAAGAGATACGCACATGAATTATCACACGCTCAAAAGGTACAATAACAAAAGAAGAGAAAAAAAAAAATGGTTATACATCGAAGAAACAATTTATTATTCAAACTTTGCTTTACTTCCTTAACACTACTAGTAAATAAATCTAAATCGACATCCTGACACACCATATTAAAAGTACGACAAGCTCTTATGACGTACGAGTTCTGTCTGTAGATAGTTATGACTTGAGGCACATGGAGAACATGTGCTCTCCGAAAAAATGCACTCGGTACACGAAGCCCAATCTTGCCCATCAACTCAGGGACGTCAGTAGATCCGTTCATATCGCCAAATAAGAAAGCAAGATCTGCAATTTTCCTTCGCTCGTGTAGAGGCAGAATATGGAATTTTTTACATCGACTTATATAATTTGGGAGATAGGTATTAGAGCGGTATTGAGTGTACCTCAAAAATCGCCTTTGTATACTTTCCAGCCGATTAATGTATACATTATAATTTGGATTCCAAACCTGCGAAGCATATTCAAGGTGGCTACGGACAAACGCATCATAAAGAATTTTCATTGTATTAGCATTCTTAAAATCTGAAGAAACTTTAAAAATAAAACCCAAAGCCTTAGAAGCCTAGTTAACTATGTTATTAATATGTGCATTGTAATCGGCGCGATATGCCTGCGTGTGTTTGTTCTATGTATGTGTGTGTGTGAGCGAAAAAGGAGCGCGCGGCGCGCGCGACACGAACATCTCATCTCCAACGACTACGCTACTGAACTAAATAACAAATCTATTTCTTTTGATCCCTCAAGAAAAATATGGTACTTACCTCACTTCGGGGTCGATAACCCCAACAAGCAAAAGCTAAGATTGGTGTTTGACGCTGCCGCCGCAACAAATGGAGTATGTTTGAACGACTATATCTTGAAAGGACCCGATTTACTTATTTCGTTATACGGAACCATGCTAAGATTTCGAGACAACAAAATCGCTGTAACTGGTGACATCAGAGATATGATTCTTAGAATAAAAATTATACAAGAAGACAGAGATGCATTACGATTCTTGTGGAGAGAATCACCGGACAAACCAGTAAAAACAAATGCAATGAGTTCGCTTATATTTGGTGCCAACTGCTCACCCTTCGTAGCGCAATTTATCAAAAATAAGAATGCCGAACAGTTTAAATCGTCTATGCCGAGCGCTGTACAAGCTATTTGTAAACAACATTACATGGACGATTATATCGACAGTGAGAAGACGAAGAAACGGCACGACAATCAAGCTTGTGAATGACGTCACACACATCCATAAACAAGGAGGCTTTGATATAAGAAATTGGACGTGCAACAGTCAAGCCGTGTTGAATACTTTGCCACAAGAAGCCCAACGTTCGACGGACGTGACATTCAAGGTCGGACAAACAGAATACGACGATGAACGTACACTAGGATTAATCTGGAATCCAAAAGACGACACTTTAAGATTCGACGTATCATTCAAACGTATACCAACTGTTATTATCACCGGATTAAAAAGGCCTACGAAACGAGAAATGTTAAGCGTTGTAATGTCAATATTTGATCTTTACGGCTTTCTATCGCCGTTTACAATTAACGGAAAAATCATTTTGCAAGAGACATGGCAACTTAATATCAGCTGGGAAGATCCCGTTAGCGACGAAATCTACGCAAAGTGGCAAAAATGGATTTGTTTACTAAAATCACTGCGTGATGTAAGATTGCCGAGACACTAATCAGCAGCTACCACTGGAGTGAGCGAGACAGAAAATCAAACCCGCGTGCGGCTATCGTCGCACCTTGAGTCTACGAGTGCTACGCTTACAGCTGAGTACAGCACTACGAGCGTAGCAAACGCTACGCTACGCGGGGTTCGTCGCACGCGCCTAGTAACAGCGACGATAGAAATACTATCACGCTATGTGGTTATGGGCACCTGCAGATGCATATATTTTGCGACGCTTCAACAAAGGTTTTCTGCGCCGTTGCGTATTGGAGATGGATTGACAACGAGTTAAACGTGCGCGTGGCATTCATCGCTAGTAAATGTCGAGTTGTGGGGAGCTTACCAATTACGGTTCCACGTTTATAACTGCAGGCGGCAGTGTTAGCAGCTAGACTGGCGGACTCAATTAATAAAGAGCATAAGATGAAGGCTGAGCGACGAGTATTTTGGAGCGACTCAACAACCGAGCTTCATTGGATAAATAACGATGCCTGTAATTATAAAACATTTGTGGCAAATCGTTTGGGGGAAACTGACGACCTCACAGAAAAAAGTGAATGGCGATACGTACCCAGAAAAATAAATGTCGCCGACATCGCTACAAGAGAAAACTATGACTGATCTGTTTTACAAAATGAATGGATGTATGGACCTGCCTTTTTAACACAGAGACTGTGACCGCAAAATATTACACAACCTGAAAAAGAAGATTTATCACCACTGGAATGTTTAACTATCATGGTTCAAAATGAAATTGCATACTTACCGGTGCCTGAGCCTACGCGATTTTGATCATGGCTACGCTTACTGAGATCAACATCAAGAGTACTTACCTTTGTTGATATGGGATTGAAGGTTATAAACAAATTAGAGCATCAAGACGACGTCATGGATAGAGTTGAGCGCCTGCTACTTACTTACTCACAAGCCCAGTCATTCAGTGAAGAGATCGCCCTGCTGAAAGGTTTGAAATCAATACCTACCACTAGTAAACTACTTAACTTGTCACCTTACCTTGATCAACATGGAGTCCTGCGGGCTGCAGGGAGAATCGATGCTGCTGAAGACGTGCTACCTGAAATGAAAAGACCTGCAATATTAGATGGAAAAAATTACATAGCTCGGTTGATTATACGACACTACCATGTCAACGCCGCACATGGAAATCAAGAGATCGTTGTCAATGAAATGAAACAAAAATACTGGGTAATCAGACTGCGACTAACGTTAAAAATGTGGTATCAAAATGTATGCTGTGCAGATTAAGGAAATGTAAACCAGAAATACCAAGACTTGGAAACTTACCTCAAGCAAGGGTGGCTCACCATCAACGTTCATTTACCTACTGTGGGGTAGACTTGTTCGGGCCAATGGAGGTCACTATTAGTAGACGTCACGAACGCAGATATGGAGTGCTGTTCACTTGCCTCACAGTGAGAGCCATTCATATAGAAACTGTTGCCACACTGACGACTGACTACTTCATCATGGCCCTTCGACGCATGGCCGCAAGACGCGGATGGCCCCGTCATATATATTCTGACAACGGGACTAACCTTAGAGGAGCTCACGCTGAACTGAAGAGGTCAGTTACGGAATTGGATGAAGAGGTGCACTTATTCAAACAAAATAGGCCAGTCAGACATATGATCTACCACAACTAGTACCACCATTCAATACAACTCTTAATAATATTATTAAACTTTTCTTTTTTATTCAGATCTCGCATATCAATAATATCTTTCATTTGGACACCTGATCGTTTTTAATGCCTGCTCGTCAGACAGCTCAAGGTCCACGTCCCGTATAATACCGTAGGAAATGTTTACGTCCATTGCACTATAAACCTTCCACTCTTTGTTTTGGAATTCCTGACAGTCCAATAACTTGCCCGCACATTCCTCAGTCGAAACCTCAATTTTTTATTTATATGGGTTAATGTACTTAATATGGTTTATATCAGTCATTCCCATGTTGCTAAACAGTTTTGCGATAGCAAACTGGTTAGGTGATGTTTCTTTACTCCAAATAAACACCACTTTCTTAACTTCTTTCCGTTTCCTTCCTCTATTACTCTCAACTTTGGTCCAGTTTTCTTCATCCTCTTCTCTTCCTCGTTTTGACGGTTTATTTACTACTACATCTTCTTCCATAATTTGTACTTCCCAGCAGTTCGTTTCATTAATATTATCCAAAGAATCATTTTTATTTTCTTTCATCTTCTATATGTGACATCCATCCAGCTAACTGACTCACTTCTTCCGTATCAATCTGATCCAAGTCTGTTTTTTCTTGTCCACTATCATCCGTGGCTATTATTAGGTATAATCCTTCATTACCGATGAGCGCGCCAATATAATTAATTTAACATTTCTACACCGTAATTGATGGTCGCGTGCGAGCGATCTACACGAGTGCCGTGACAGAACTGTGAAAATAAGTTATTGGGTTCGGCCGTTAACCAGCATCTGATCTATCCTGCAAAAATCATACCGCGAGAGCTTAGGCGAAGTGAGCTTTAAGTGACACTTCAACTCACTCTGATTAATGTATTCCTGTCACTTTTAATCACGTTGTTTGCATTATTTATACGGGTTTTCAATTCGTTCACGTTTCGAATATTATTGCCTCTATGTCCATACATCAAGTTTTTTACACGACCCCAAAATACAAATCAGTGGCGTAAGTTCAGACAATCGAGGCAGCCATGCAAGCAAGCCCACCAGAGCCTTCTTTAACTGCGCTAGTAGCCGGGCACATCAATGCATCGCGAGTCTCGTCACGGTACGGGTTTCCTAGTGTTAGTAGTTAATGTGAAGCGGATCCTTCTGTGGTTGGAGCAAGAAGGTTCGCCCGATACGTGTGATGACGTTTGTCGCGTTTTCTGTAGCAAGCTTTTGTGACTGCTCCTAAATTACCCTAGGCTGATAAAATTTTCATTTTTCCTAATTATGTGGAAATGTCAGGAATTTGGGTCAGGTTCCCCTTTCGGGGAAAAACAGGTCCCCTCGTCCATACTGTTCTGTAGGGCTCTGCTCTAGACTGGACACCCTTCCACCGATACCCAAGAAGCGTTTGCCTTGCCCCGACTTAGAAAACTGGGAAGCATGGCAACACTCGCTGGTGTGATAAAAACGTAATCCCTAATACAGACTCAGGTCGAATTACAATTATTATGTGGAGATGAATGAGTCCACCAGGGCCAGGAGAACTGGCTTTTATTCCTCCACACGCCAACAGTTCTACTTATGTAGAAGTATTAGACGATGTCATGCTACCTACTGTGCGCAACATTTACCCAGCTTTTGAGTTGACACAGATATCATTTGTCCAGGACAATTTGTCCTATTCACCGGGCGAGCACTGTGCGTGAGTGGTTTCACAATCACCCGTAGATAATGGTTGTTCCATAGCCAGCGCGATCACCCGACCTCAACCCCATAGAAAATCTATGGGGTTTGATGGTGCAAAGGTGAGTTTCACGGGATGAGAGATGTATACCATAATTAAAAGCCCATTGCATGGAACTGTGGAAAGATTTAAGAGGAACCGAAATAGGTGGTAATATTGTAGGGTCCATGCGCAAATGTCTACTTGACTGTATTGCAAATAATGGGGGTTATACAAAATATTAATACCTATTTAGATATTTTGATATTAATGATTAGACGGTGTACGTAAATATTTAGTAATACCTATTGATATATCCATAATTATTTAATGTTCTTAAATTGAGGTTTAGTTTCAATCTTCTTTTCGTCAAGAAAATGAACACTTAAGCTATAACCTCAATACATTCATTGTGACGTTACAAAAAACATGTTCATAAAGTCTAAATCATTTATTTTATTTATCCTCACACTGGAACGCCATACGGCAATTACACCAACGGAGCAAAAAATCACTTGATCTGCTGCTTTCCATCCATCCTGTGCGCGGTGGACATCGAACGAGTGGCGATGGATCACGGTACGCTCACGCAGAGTGCAAGTGCAGCATTTCTCCATAGCCCTTCACTCCTTCCATATTGCGCACATTCATTGCGAGTTTTTTAAACTCAATGATTTTTCAAAGAAAATACATTAAAATTGAAAAACACGGAAAATTTTAAGGTGTCATCCTGCCTGACAGATGACAACTTCTTTTATCTAGGCAGAAATGTGACGTCACAATTCTCATAAAAGTTTGCTAATTTTATAAATAAATAAAACGAATAAACATTGTGGTTATCATTCAGCACGACTTTTTTATTTCCACCTTCCAACACCGAAAAGATTTAAATTAATAATATAAAGTATAACTTCGTAATAATACAATAACTAATATTTAACTTCTTATAAATAAATAATAAGCATGAATACATTATAAATAAACATAAATATTACCTAACAAGTTTTTGCTTAAAATACAAATATTATTATGGTTTCAAAGAAAGAAAAAACGGCCACACATTGTAATTAAGATTCGAACTCAGTCTTCATAGATCGTGAATCCATTGCTTAAATAAAATAACTTTACTTCAGACCTTGATCCATGTCATGTTAGTAATACACACTACTTATAAGCTATGTTAGTAACAAACGAAAACAAGATTTAATTCATATGTCTGCTGCACTCACTAGACGCACCAGGTATAATATGTACATGTACACGTAGCCAATGCGCCATAAGGGTGCAGAACATCCAGAATGTCATTGCCGGTCCCACGCACTCTGCGCATCATAGAAGCAGTCTTCTTACGCAGAATGGTACTGAAACCGTCAGTACGTGCTTCCGCAAACATTCCTGACACGCTACAGTAACGTGGGAGCCCCAATAACATCCTGAAGGTATTATTATACTGAACTCTGAGCTCTCTCTGCTGCTCTCTCTGCTGCAGCACGTTATATTTGCGCGAATTTTAGCAATACAATGGTAAGAACAGGTCGCTACTATGACGCGTATTCTAAATGCAACCGAAATATAATGTTAATTCACTCATACACACACGCACTGGCTCTATCGTGCTCGCACAGTTCATAGCAATGTAGTTCTTAGCATGCCACTCGAGTTTCGAGCGTTACTGTATACCGAGGCCAGTACAACTGGAAACACACCTTCGGTCTGAACCCTGACAGCTATCAAGTCTCTGGAACAGAATTGAGTGTATAGTGTGGTAGGGATGCCTTTGGGTGGTGCCGGCGACGGAAGAAGGTTAGTCGGTGATGGATCCATCAGAGAACCCCTCCTCTACCTCTTCTCTTCCTTTGTCGTTGTTCGGTCTATTCCTTTGTCACCAAGGTATCGTATTACCCAGTAACTGGGTTGTGGTGGTCAGATAGGCAGTTGCTCCATGTAAAATACTGGTATTCAGCTGCATCCGGTTGGATTGGAGCTGACCCCAAAACAGTTGGGAAGAGGCTATACATGATATGCTTAGGTTAGGCATTCTAAGAGCTTTGTCACAGTGTATTCCAGTTGTGCAGGTCTCTTACGGTTATTTGTGATAGGTGCCTTACTAGCAGGGCGGCTAGGAGGCACTTGTACCCGGGCACATCGGTGAGCCGCGGGTTTTCCTTGTAGTTAGTATTAAGCGGATCCTTCTGTGGTCTGAGCAAGAAGGTTCGCCCGATACGTGCCAGTTTGTGATGAGGTTTGCCGCTTTTTCTGTAGCAATCGTTAGGTCTATGATTGTTTGTCCTCGGACAGTGAACCAAGTGGGTTCAGGGCCTCGGTTACCGATATTAAGGTGAGTAGAGAATAAATAGGTGAATAGTACCTCTGGAGTTTGGTGCGTTTCTGCTCCAGAGCGGGTGATGGGCGTTCGAGTTGGTGCAGATGATCAGGTCTAATTTGGTGCGCTCGCAGTGCTAGTAATGCTGTACTAGTACAGCGCCAAAAGAAATGGCCGACCTAGGCCGGCCATTTCATTGAGCGGGCAGTTTGTGTCCTTGCCTGGCATGTATTAAGTGAATTGTTTTTTGATTCTATGTATTATTTTTTGTCGCCTTTGCTCTATCACACGCTGTCTACATTTCTGTATCTATTGTCCTATCTCATGTATGCTGTAAGAGATTTCTTATGAAATAAGCATCACCTCTGTACCTATTTTTTCGGTTCTGTTTTTCATTGTCTGTTTATATATGTGTGTAAGTACATAAATGGTAAAATAAAAAATAAATAAATACATGTATACTGAGGCCAGTACAACGTCTGGAAAGTCAGCTTCGGTCTGGAGCCAGACAACTGTCAGGTCTCTGGAACAGAATTGAGTGAGAAGTGAGATTGGTAGGGATGTTTTTGGGGATGTAGGCGTAGGATCTAGGTTTGTCTGAGCTGTATCCGTTGAGGTTTAGCTTACCTCCGATATTACTGAGGCCGCATATTCTGTTGTTCCTGATCCATGGCTCTTGGATCAGTACTGCTGTTTGGGGGATAACCTCCAGTGCCCTGAGTAACTAGCCGTGGCAGTCTGGCTATGTTGGAGGTTGGTTTGTATGATGTTGAGTGGTAGTGACGGCGATGGATGGGGGTTAGTCGGTGATGGATCCACCGGACAATACCTCCACTATCTCCTTTCTTCCTTTGTCGTTGTTCGGCCTCTTCCTTTGTCACCAAGGCATCGTTTTATCCAGTAACTGAGTTGTGGTGGTCAGATAGGCAGTCGCTCCATGTAAAATACTGGTATGGCAGTTGCATCCGGTTGGACTGCAAGCTGACCCTTTTTTTTTTTTTTTTTTCAGGGTGGGAAATCATCAAATGACCCCTCCCGCTCTGGGTGGAGCAGAAGGGAGTGTCAGACTCTTACTGACTAAAACCCACCCGTGTTCCTTCCTTAGCCCTTTGTTCCAGGGCAGCGGTAACCCTTTCGGACGATCCCGCTACCCCGGCAGGCTTCGGCCCTCTCGGGCCCCGTCATCTACGCTGACATCTCTTTGAGGCGCACGTGGAACACATACGCGCCGTCCGGCACGGGCCTGGTCCTGATCGGACGGAGAGCTACCCATTGCTCTCCGCCCGCAGGCCCGCGCCTACGGTGGCCGGGAGTCGTCACGCGGCTCCCGACGCCCGGAGCGTCTCCCTCGGCGGCTGAGGCGTGACGATCTCTCCCTTGCCCATCCCGCCACCTCCTTCGCTAGCATGACTGCTTCGCAGAAGGAGGTGACCGCCTCCCACTCCCTCTCGCCCCGGACCATGGCTTGCACCAGGGCCGGGCGCGAGAGGTCGCCGCCGCTGCCGATCGCCTCTACGAGGACACGGCGGTGCTCTGCCCAAGCGGGGCAGACCTCCACCGTATGCTCCACCGTGTCCTCTGGGCGATCCTCGCAGTGGTGACACCCGGGCGTCTCCTCCCGCCTGATGATGTGCAGGAACCTCCCGAAACATCCGTGTCCGGAGAGGACCTGCGTCAGGCGGTAGGTGAGAGCGCCGTGACGCCTCTCTAGCCACTCCTCAAAGAGGGGTCTTACCGCCGCTATCGTGGCGTGCCCTGCGCTGGGTTGCGATAGTCCCGCCTTCCATTCCACCATGAGACCGCGCCGGAGGTCCGTCCGCTCCGCAGCAATTTGCCGCGGGTGCGGAGTTTCCCCCCGACGTAGTGCCTCCGCGCGCCAGTCATACAGGCGCGCGAGGACTATCGCCTCCAGATCCCATGGTGGCAGTCCGGCAAGGAGGCTTGCTGCCTCGCCCGAGATCGTGCGGTATCCCCGGATAAGCCTTATGGCTACCACCTTTTGGGGCGCGTTCAGGTAGAGTGCGGCTCTCAGCCGCAATGAACGCGCCCATACCGGGGCCCCATATAGGGCCATGGACCGCACGACCCCCGCGTAAAGCCTCCGGCAGGAGGCGTTTGGCCCCCTCAGGTTGGGCAGGAGCCACTTTAAGGCGGCCCCGGTCCGTTCCAGTTTGGGGGCCAAACGTCGGAAATGCTCGACGAAGTTCCACCGGCTGTCGAGGACGAGACCCAGGTATTTCATCGTCTTCTCGACGCCGATGTGAACCCCTCCTACCATCAGTTGGGATCCCGAAGGTGGCCCGTACCGGGGCCCATGAAAGGACATGGCCTCGGACTTGTGCAATGCCACCTCGAGACCCAAATGCCGGATCCTTTCCACGACTATCGCAACTTCGCGTGTCATCGCGTCGGCCGCCGCCTGATGCGACCTCCCCTGCGCCAGGACCAGCGTGTCGTCAGCGTAGCAAACTACGCTGACGCCATCAGGGAGGTCGGATTGTACCTATCTTAAATCTCTTTGGTCTATCATAACTTTCTTGTTGACTTATATCATAAAAAATCATTGTACGAATATTTTCTCGCGTTAAATTCATGCTAACGTGACGCAGACAATTTACAATTTGCCGCCAAATCGTAAACAAATGACAAATGAATAAAATAGCTGCCCCTGCAAGCTGACCCTTAATAGTTACTTATATTACAGTGTGTACATTCTTTACAATCCTCGTACCGCCGTTATTGTGATCTCTGCCATGATCATGAAATGTTGTAATGGCACTTTCGTAATAATTTAAAATACACTATTGTTATCGGCCCCGGCAATCATCGTGTTTCTGAATGACTACGAATAAACTAACACTATTCGACTGTTTGGCGCCGATCACTCAAAAGTTTTAAAATCTCAATTGGAAGTATACATGGAGTTGTAAATTTTTATCATAGCGCGTTCATATTTCTGAAAACAGACGTTGATTGTCGAGGCGCATAACTTAAATGGTAGTTTTATAAGTTTTTTACCTACCCATAGTCACCATGCTGGTCAAGCGTGTTATTGAACTTATAACCAATATTTTCATGATCTGGCATTTATCTTCAATAATAGTACAAAAAAACAGACGTGTCTTTGTGCCCTTCATCATCATCATCTTCCACAGACCAACTTCACGCAATGCTGAGTGTTGGGCTTGTTCTTCTAAACTAGCCAGTGGATTTTGGTGTGATTTTCACCATAACCTAGAGAATTAATTCCGGATTGTCTATGTGTCAAATACATTCATATTTAATTTAGATATAGCACATAAATCTGAATATATTGAAACGATGTCGCCATATCAGTAGATTGCAAAGCATTTGCGAAGCAGGGGTTGGTCGTCAGTTAGTATAATTATAAAATCTTTATTTGGCAGATGGATAGACACTGTGGAACAGGCGCAGTACACGGATGTTCACTACCACAGCGCTTCGGGTGAAGGAAAATTCAACTGGCGCATGATATTTCACTTTCAATACCATCATGCTGAGAAAAAGGTGATTACATAATTATGATTATTATAACATACAAGTTTCCTCTTTTTTGTGAAGAGGATCAATTCGGTTTTTGTTGGGTTCACTGATAGTGGTGTGTACTGCACCAGTTCTCTACTATCTTCAGGGCCTGGTGCATTAGGTTGCACAGGGTGTTTTCGTGGGTGCCATTTATTATTATGGTTAAATCATCGGCGTAGGCTACGGTAAAGTAGCCTTTATCGTTTAGTGCCTTTATCAGGCTGTCTACAACCAGATTACATAGAAGTGGCGAAAGGACGCCCCCTTGCGGGCAGCTCTTTGCCACAATGGCCCCTGTGGTGTCGTTTACGGTCACTTGTACAGCTCTCTGTTCGAGCATATTGGTAATCCTGCCACTCAGAGACGGATCTTTACCGTGTCTGTCTAAGGCTGTGCCTTATGATACTTTTGAATGTGGTTTTGTCAAAGGCGCCCTCAATGTCAGGCCGGTCGCGTACTACCTCTTCGGCGTCCGATCGCGCTTCACGCTGGTTGTTGCCTTCGCAAGTGTCCACCGGGAGAGTGGTAGGGCCGCCGGGCTCGTCAATTTTCCCCGTCTCGGTCTGTCCGTGTCTTTCGGTGTCTGGGTTCGTGACGCTGTTCCGCACGATGCTCTGTTGCCAGAGGCTCGCGAGAGGCATACATGTTGTAGCGGGTTTTGGCGCGTTAGTCGCTGCCGGGGTTGTGACCATGGGCGCGTTTGTCGCTGCCTGTGTAATGGGCGCTAAGTCAGCAGCCGGCTGCGCTGGAGAGCGCTGCAATGAGTCGTAGTAACTAATTGCGACTCATTGCTGGGCTCTCCACCGCCGCAGCCCCACCCAGAATACGTTGGGGGCTGACCGCCTGAGCGGTGTGGGTTTCCCCCGGCTTGGCCGGGACCCACCTGGGTAGTGTTATTAACTTCCTGCATTTTCATTTGGTGGGGGGTGGGCTTTTTTGGAATCGAGGTTACTCGTCCTCAGGGACCGACAGGATGTAGGGATAGGAGGGAGGGTGTTTGGTAGTAGGATGTGGGTTACTTGGGGGGTCACCCTAGGTCTGGGATTTGGCCTAGGGGTTTTGCGGATTGACAGGATTTATGGATAAGGAAGGGTTGTGTTTAGTTAGGACATTTAAGTACATGGGATAAGGTGTATTGGTTACCCTAAACCTGGACTTGGTGTTCAGACACTTCTCTTGTCCAGGATCTCTTTCGAGATACTCGGGCGCGGGATCGGCTGTAGGTAGCCGGTCCCGCAGCCGGAGTTGGGCTATCCGCAACCTGCCCACCTGCTCGGTTGCAAGAGAAGAAGTTTCCTGCAGTCTGGGTCGCACCACGGATGTACGTATACATTTGCGTTGGTACAATCCAGCTAGCCCCGAGAGCATTCAAATCGTCTTACTACCTTTCTTTAGGCATAAGGTCAGAGGTTTGGTGACGCTAGCAAAATCGGGGATATAATTTCTGGTACTGGCGCTGATTCCCTTGTTCACAAACTAAACTAAATTTAAGTTCTGTTCATCTTTTTCTTTCAATTTCATTAAGAAAAGGACAGAAGATAAAATATTAGTTTAGTCCTGTCAAATTAAGATACTCCATAGACAGATTAGACGTGATTAAAAACATGGATACTAAAAGTACGTCAATATACGCCAGGCGCTGACTAATTTGACAGGACTAAACTAATATTTATCTTCTGTCCTTTTCTAAATTAAATAGAAAGAAAAAGATGCATTGAACTTAAATTTAGTTTGTGAACAAGGGAATCGGCGGCAATACCTTGGAAGACCAAAAAATTGTTTTATTTCCTTAGGGGTCTTTGGGATTGGATATATTTGGATTGCGGAGATTTTTTCGGGGTTCGGCTTAATGCATTCTCTGCTGATGATATGTCCCAGATAAGCTGTTTCGAGCTTCAGAAATTCGGACTTGTCCATCTAAATTTTGAAGTTGGACTCTCTTAGTCGTTAGAAAACTTTTTCTAAATTATCATGTGCTCTTGAAGAGAGGTACTATAGACGATGGCATCGTCGAGATAGACAAAGCATATGTTCTTTGGTCTAAAGAATTCAAAATTTGATATTTATTTATAAGAAATTGATATGTATGTATGTATTGTAGGTATGTATTGTATTGTATATTTTTATCTTGCCAGGGCTTTCCAGAGGAGCCATGGTTACCAATTTTGCTGGACTGCCAATGGCATAGTGTACCTCCAAAAAAAGATCAATGATTCGCAAATTCGAATAACCTCGGAGTCTGATGTGGAAAAACTAAAGTGTACCGAGTGACTAGTCTTGGAAATTACTTTGTCATACAGTATTTCTAAAATGTTTTTTATGCATGCCTCAATTATTTTGCTGTTAATTTTTAACTCTGGTCCATCAACACTAAACATGAAACTTCACACACATATTTTATGAATCGAAGAGTAAACCTTGCCAATTTCCTTGTACTCATAGCTTTGTAACGTTTAACTATAATATTTACTTTGGTTGCCATTTTTACTTTGCCCCATTTCCTATAGAGAATCATTTTTGGTGACTTAGATAGCTTAACAAATTATATAGATAATTGCTCTGTCTCAAAAGTATCTATCTGTGATCTTGAAGACTGTCGTGACTTGATCTCTTTTTCGCCTGGCAAACGTCTGACCATACTCACACAAAATATTCGCTGCATAAGTTGTAATCTCCCTGGACTTGTATTATTACTAGATAGGATAAAAATGAATTGTGACATAATAGTTCTCACGAAATGCTGGTTATTAAAAACAAATGTTATTCCTACTCTACCAGGATTCCAATCGTTCTCTACTTTAAAAAAATTAAAACAAAATGACGGAGTTATTATTAGACCATATTGAGTTAGTGTTTGAGGAACCATATTTTCAAGAAGGAAACTGTCTCATAACGCGACTAAGCAAACAGATGACTATAGTTTCTATATACCGCTCTCCCTCATATAAAAATGTTGATCCTTTTCTAGACTCTTTACACGAAACTCTTTTACAAGTAGAAGGATCCAACAACTTGATGTTAATAGGAGACATCAATATTCCCATCAACAACTCGAAAATTGATCAAACTGGGGAGAAATATTTAACTTTTACAGCGTCTCACGGATTACTACCTGCCCATACAGAAATTACTCGTAGTGCCAGTGGAACATGTCTTGACCATGTATTATTAAGAAGTGCTTACCGCTCACATACCTTGATACCTTCAGCTACTTTAACAGATCATTACCCTGTGCTTGTATGCTTAGATCTTAATTTACCACGAAGTCTTACAAACACTACGTACAGTGTAACCAATCAGCAATCCTTAACCCAAGACATACTAAAAATCGATCTAACTCCAATATTCCAGTCCAATGATCCCGACTTGTCTATCAACTACCTAACCAGCTTAATACAGGCCGCAACAAATGAAAACACGGTTGTTGTCAAAACATCAAGGCGTAAAAAGATTATTAAGCCATGGGTAACTCCTGGGTTACTGAGATGCATGAGAAATAGAGACAGGCTTCACTATGAACTAAAATCCTCACCAGGTAATGACACTCTGAAAGTTACATTTACGCGATACCGGAATTTTTGTACTTTTTTTTTTTATTGTCTTTTATAGAATTTGGGGCTTTTGGTCACAATAAGACCATGCCAGCCCCATCGTAACCTAATACAAGTGAAGCTACACACCTTATTATCGATTAGGCCTCTAAAACCTTACTCACTATTTTATAAACAAAGATAGCTGCGTTAGAAAGAGGCTCGGATAAAGTACTTTGAATAAAACCAACATCTATCAAATTACATTTAAAAGTATTCATCAGTGTCTCTCTAGCAGCTCGGGTCCTGACGCATTCCACCAACAAGTGATGAACATCCTCCACCGTCCCGCATTCTGCGCAATTTGGACTGTCACTTAATCCCATTAGATGCCGAAACTTGTTGAGTGGAACGTGTCCAGATCGCAGTCTATGCGCTATTATTATAAACTTTCTATTAAGCTTAATATTGGCAAACCAAGGAATACGAGGAGGTTCACATTGTATTGTCGTGTACCAGATTCCCTTTTCTAGTGATGTTTTATTAAAATATTCTTTCCAATTCTTAAAACATTCCATTTTGTATTTCGGTAGTAGTTCAGAGTAGCTTGGAGTAATATTCACCTCAATACCATCCGACACAGAAATCTTTGCCAAACGGTCGACCTCCTCGTTTCCCAGTAAGCCAACATGCGACGGAACCCATTGCAATATTAAATTCACATTATTGTACTGAAATTTTAAAGAAAGTGAAACATGCATATGAGAAATCAGAGGTCGAAAAAACAAAAAATGATCCAAAAAAGCTCTGGAAAGTTCTTAAAGAAATCTCTAACATGAATAAAGTTTCTAGTCACTCAAATCAGCTTTTGACAGTATGCTCCTCACCCGAAAAATCACTGGACTGTATAAATCAGTATTTTGTAAACGTAGGCAAGACCTTAGCTGAAAATTGCTTGAATCTGCACAGTACTATTGATTCTGCCTCACCGATACTGACGGATTCTTGCAATACCAGTACACAACTGAACTCGTTTGTCTTGGAGGAAGCGGGTAAAGATGAGATCTCACGCCTTGTGATGGGTCTAAAAACGGAATGCTCGGTAGGCCGCGATAATATATCAAATAGATTTTTGAAAAGACATATTAACTTCCTTGTTCCCCCACTAACTTTCATTTTTAATCAATGCCTCCGTACAGCCCCAGCAGTCTCGATATTCATAGCGATCGCTTTACGACCGAATTCGGTCGCAAAGTCCCGAATTGACAGGTGAAATGTATGGAGTGACAGGACTTTACGACCGAATTCGATCGTAAAGCGATCGCTATGAATGTCGAGACTGCTGGGGCTAGTCTGTTCCCTTCCCATTTGAAATGCTCCGAAGTCCGTCCAATTTTTAAAGGTGGCGATAAAAATGAAATCTCAAATTATCTCCCGATCTCTATACTACCCGCTATCTCAAAACTACTGGAAAAGTTAATAAATAATAGACTCACAAAATACCTGGGAAAAAATAATTTGCTTGCAAATAATCAGTTTGGTTTTAGAGCAAATAGATCTACCGATGATGCTGTTTACTGCTTAACCAAATTTGTTAGTACTAACCTGGACAGAGGGCGCAAATGCTTGTCTATTTTCCTGGATCTGAAAAAAGCTTTCGACACCATTTCAATTCCCATTTTAATTATCAAGCTAGAAAAGCTTGGAGTGAGAGGAACTCAACTCCGACTTTTTGAGAGCTATCTAACTGGACGGACGCATTGTGTTCGAATAGGGAGTCATGTTAGCGCTGATCTTCCGGTGTCCTTTGGCATTCCCCAGGGCAGCATTTTAGGCCCTACTATCTTTCTCATTTATATTAATGATCTTACTAGTATCAACATTCCCAAAGGCGACATCATATCATACGCTGACGACACAGCTCTTCTTTTCTCTGCCAATACCCGGGATGAGGCCTTTAATGCTGCAAAAAATGGGTTTAATATAGTAAACCAATGGCTCAGACTTCATCTTTTAACCTTAAATACTGATAAAACGAAATACTTGACTTTCAGTATTCGTCACTCAACGCAAACAGGGAGCAACTACAATATAGTCCCTCACCAATGTTCCCTAGATATACACTGTACTTGTAAACCAATAGAACGTGTTAATACAATAAAATACTTAGGGATCCTCTGCGACGGCAATCTCTTCAAGGACCATATAAAATTACTCAGCGCTCGAGTCAGAAAGCTTATCTATGTGTTTAAGAGGCTGCGTCACGTGGTTGATGCTTGGTTATTAAAACAAATCTACTTTGCGTTGTGCCAGTCAGTATTAACATATTGCATTTCATTCTGGGGAAGAGCTCCCAAAACAGTAATTAAACCTATTGAGATCGCTCAACGCACAATCCTGAAGATTTGCACTTATAAGCCTCGACTGTTTTCCACTACATTGCTATATAAATACTGTGAAGTACTTACTGTTAGACAGCTTTACCTACTAACTATAATTCTGAAGCAACATCAAGACTTAGCATATGACCTCAACCTTAAACATAGGCGTAGGAAACAGTTAGTGTGTACTCGTGAACATAAACCTGAAACTTCTTTTATTAGAAGATTTTTTGTATTTTTGGGTCCCTATGTCTATAATAAAATTAACTTTCTTCTAGACGTTTACTCTCTTAATAGGGTTCGTTGCAAAGACAGGGTGAAAAAGTACTTACTGACCCTAACTTATGATGACACAGAAAGACTATTAATCGTACCAGAGTAAACAGGGTCCTTTGTGCAACTTTTAATGTATTTATTACTCTTCATTTCTATATCACTCAAACACACACACCTGCCTACACTCATCATTCCACACATCACCACACGCGCACACACATTCCAACACTCACCGCCCCGTACATGATCCATATCTACACACCATACATACCTACACACCAACTCACTTAGTTTTTAGTTTTTAGCTTAGTTTACTTTATTTTATTTTTACTTGTTTTTCTTTAATCTACATAAGGCTGTACTCGTTAGTTTAATTTCTTAGATTAATAACATACCTACTGAGAGGTTTGGCGCTGTTGCCGAGATACAGGTGTCACCTAGTTCGGCTGCAGATGCTACTATTTTGTATTGTATTTATAATAGCTTCCTATGCACTTTTTAAGTTGTTTTTGTACAATCCCTTTTTTGGTAAACAAACATTATTATTATTTTTGGTAAACTTTTGTTTCTTAGCTCTTTAGCTAGTTAACGGGCCCAAGCCAAGTCAATGTAGCGTGTGTGTGGTGTTTTTTTATGAAGGATTAATGTTATGAGGAGTGATTTCATTTTCCTCAATTTGCATGAACTTTCTAACAATCCTGCAGGTATTTAAAATTGCGGCTTTTTGGAGTGTTATATAAATTGAGTCTTTTAGGTCTATTTGTTTAAGGCTGTGATGGAGGTGATTGGGTATGACACCTGTCGTGGAGACAACAATGGGTACTACGTAGACTTTTTCCTGGCTCCAGATTCTGGTCACTTCTTCTTTCAGTTCAGCTTATTTACTGATTTTCTCACTTATTGTTTTTTGTAAATTATGTGTATTAGGGACTGCAATATCTATGAGGTATGTGACTTTATTAACTTTATCTTGAAGGGTTATATCTGGTCTATTATAGTGAACGGTCCTGTCAAACTCTACTACGATCGCGCCATACTAACGTGGCGCGATCGTAGTAGAGTTTGTGTGTGGTACTTTCTAGAACTGTTTGTGGTACGTACTTGTAATAAGGAGTGTTTGTATCTTGTATGAGTTTATATTTGAGTGCTAGTTTTTGATGAATGACGTTTGCTACCTGATTGTGTCTGTGTGTATAGTCTGTTTGTGTGAGTGTTGTGCATGCCCCTGTTATGTGTTGTATGGTCTCTGGTTGGCTGTGACATTTGCGGCATTTATCGTTTGTTATTGTGGGGTCTTTTATAATGAATTTCCTGTAGTTTTTAGTATTTATGATTTGATCCTGTATTGCAATAATGAATCCCTCGGTTTCGGGAAATAAATTACCGATTTTAAGCCATTTATTTGACGCTATTGTATCTATATGAGATTGTTCTAGATCATGGGGGTGCCGTCCATGCAACACTTTCTTTTTCCAGTCTTCTAACTTTTGCTTATGTGGGTCATCATTGCTAGTGTGTTGTGTATCTATCTGTTTGTGTAGGTTGAGTGGGGTGTAGCTGATATCATTCATTACTACGGCTTTATGGATGTTGCTTGTGTGTAATTTGGAATGAAAGAATGTTCTTAGTCTGGCTTTTTGTTTCTGCCAGAGATGATGGACGTCTATAAGGCCTCTCCCTCCGTATTGCCTTTTGATGGTCAGTCTTTCTATAGCATCTGCTATAGAAAGACTGACTATCAAAAGGCAATACCCCCTATAGGCCTACACCCTAAATCTTTAGGGTGTAGGTTATTGTGTTTAGTGAGTGTGGTGCGTGTTGTTCTTTCTATTTGTTGGATGTCAGTTTTTGACCATTTTATCACACCCATTTCATAATTTATTATTAAATATTATTATTATGTCCTGACGATTTCGATTTCGACTTGGTAAAAGCCAATTGTCAAATCTAAGGTCGCAAAATATTGGCATTTTCCTAATTTCCGATTTGTCCCGTAGGTTTCTGACCTAATCTGGGTAACGCCTGTGCACTCAAACAGCACATGCGCAACAGTTTCCTCAGCCTCCATGCAAGCCCTGCACAGGGGACTGTTCGTTATGCATATTGTGTGGAAGTGTTTGTTAAGCGAGCAGTGTGCTGTTTTGGTCCCCGTCACCAGGCGCAGGCCGTTCCTGTCCAGGCGTAGTAAACGCCTGATTAGCTTACCATCTAATGATGGTATGGCTTCTTTGGACTGCCTGCAGTCCGGTAACGAGGTCCACCAGCTCTCTGCTTTTGTGTGGGTAGTTGTGCTTCTGTAGCCGCCTGCGTAGTTGGTTGAGGGGGATGGGCCAATAGGTTCCGGTCCACAGACAGACGTGCTGGATGCCCTTCTGGCCAGCTCGTCAGCTGCGTCGTTTCCAAGCGATCCACTGTGTCCTTTTATCCATTGTAGTGTCACTGAATTTCGGTTCGATACAGTTAGATACCCATTCTAGCGCCTTGTGACATTCTAGTATTAGGTTCAATGTGATGCATTTTTCCCAGGGATTGGAGGACTGAGGCGTTGTCAGAGAGAATGCGAATATGGGTGTCCGTAACTCTCGTGGTTTCTATGGCGTAAGCCGCTTGTATAATGCACACAGACTTCGCTTGGTAGACCGTGTTGAGCATTCCCAGCGGGTTGGATGTTTATGTTAAGGTCATGTGAGAAAACTCCGACTCCAGTTCCGCAGTCTGTCTTTGATCCGTCAGTGTATACTCTCAACTCTTTTGGGCCTGAGTAGTCGCCCCGCATCTTTTTAAGCGCTATGTTGTAATGCTTTCGAAAGCAGTATTGATTTGGGGCTTTGTCGCAGGGTGCTGCCATCATTGGCTGCCGTTTGATTGCATCTTCCTTTATGCGTATGTGCTTGTTCCTAGATTCTTTGTATAGAGTCGAAGAAGATATAGAGAGAAGGTAAGGGCAGCCTTTCGGCACGATGAATTTTTGTGGTGTCTTGTGGTGTCGTTTACGGTCACTTGTACAGCTCTCTGTTTGAGAATATTGGTAATCCAGCTGTTCAGGGATCTATGCTGTGTCTGTTTAAAACCGTCTGTCTGGTAAAGGGTATTTATCGTCTGTTGGGTTTTCATTTAACTTGCGAAAATTAACTACAAGACGTCATTTCTGCTTCCAAGAAGCATCAATTTTTTTGCCACATCTCAAATCGGTGAGCTCCATGCAGAATCGGAAAATCTTATTATACCTTGTTGTAGCATTTTGGAAATGTGGTCCCTAACTTCTTCCCGATGAACGTAAGGGTGGCTCGAGGTGGCATTGCACAAGTCCGAGGCCATGTCTTTTCATGGGCCCCGGTACGGGCCACCTTCGGGATCCCAACTAATGGTAGGAGGGGTTCACATCGGCGTCGAGAAGACGATGAGATACCTGGGTCTCGTCCTCGACAGCCGGTGGAACTTCGTCGAGCATTTCCGACGTTTGGCCTCCAAACTGGAACGGACCGGGGCCGCCTTAAAGCGGCTCCTGCCCAACCTGAGGGGGCCAAACGCCTTTACGCGGGGTTCGTGCGGTCCATGGCCCTATACGGGGCCCCGGTATGGGCGCGTTCACTGCGGCTTCGAGCCGCACACTACCTGAACGCGCCCCAAAAGGTGGTAGCCGTAAGGCTAATCCGGGGGTACCGCACGATCTCGGGCGAGGCAGCAAGCCTCCTTGCCGGACTGCCACCATGGGATCTGGAGGCGATAGTCCTCGCGCGCCTGTATGACTGGCGCGCGGAGGCACTACGTCGGGGGGAAACTCTGCACCCGCGGCAAATCGCTGCGGAGCGGACGGACCTCCGGCGCGGTCTCATGGTGGAATGGAAGGCGCGACTATCGCAACCCAGCGCAGGGCACGCCACGATAGCGGCGATAAGACCCCTCTTTGAGGAGTGGCTAGAGAGGCGTCACGGCGCTCTCACCTACCGCCTGACGCAGGTCCTCTCCGGACACGGATGTTTCGGGAGGTTCCTGCACATCATCAGGCGGGAGGGGACGCCCGGGTGTCACCACTGCGAGGATCGCCCAGAGGACACGGTGGAGCATACGGTGGAGGTCAGCCCCGCTTGGGCAGAGCACCGCCGTGTCCTCGTAGAGGCGATCGGCAGCGGCGGCGACCTCTCGCGCCCGGCCCTGGTGCAAGCCATGGTCCGGGGCGAGAGGGAGTGGGAGGCGGTCACCTCCTTCTGCGAAGCAGTCATGCTAGCGAAGGAGGTGGCGGGATGGGCGAGGGAAAGATCCTCACGCCTCAGCCGCCGAGGGAGACGCTCCGGGCATCGGGAGCCGCGTGACGACTCCCGGCCACCGTAGGCGCGGGCCTGCGGGCGGAGAGCAATGGGTAGCTCTCCGTCCGATCAGGACCAGGCCCGTGCCGGACGGCGTGTATGTGTTCCACGCGCGCCTCAAAGAGATGTCAGCGTAGTTGACGGGGCCCGACAGGGCCGAAGCCTGCCGGGGTAGCGGGATTGTCCGAAAGGGTTACCGCTGCCATGGTACGTAAAGGGCTAAGGAAGGAACACGGGTGGGTTTTAGTCAGTAAGAGTCTGACACTCCCTTCTGCTCCACCCAGAGCGGGAGGAGTCATTTGATGATTTCCCATCCACAAAAAAAAAAAAAGAGAAAAAAAGGGTATCGATAGCTTTTGGTATATGCGGGAATTTCATCTGTTGATCTTACACGATATTTTATCTTGTTAGTGAATGTTAGTGGTTCCCCGTCAGTGTAAAATACATCCGCATAGCGAAAGCAAATTAAGGTGGTCCGTACGCAAACGCGATAATACTTTATTTACGCGATTCGTTTGTTTAACTTCCAACTCAGCATTGACAGTGCTGCTAACCGGTGTACGAATAATTTTATACTATCAACCTTATTTAATTCATTAAAACACGGTGGCGTTATTGAGTAATCATTTTTGCTAGCGCCGTGTACATTTGTAACTTCGGTCATAGTTGAGGGGATAACTATAGAAAAACGTTAGTACAGCATCATTATTCTCCTGCCGTTATCCCAAATTATTCGTGGTCAGCGCAACATGTCTTTTTCTTCCATACTTCTCTATTAGTCGTCATCTCGGTAGTCACCTCCTTTCTAACCATATCATCATTCACACATTCCATCCATCGTTTCTTTGGTCTTCCCCTACTCCTATAGCCATCGACATTCATACTCGAAACTCTCCTCGACAGTTTCCTCATTTCTCCGTAACACATGCCCATACCATGACGACCTATTTCCACACAACTTTTCAGTTACCGGTGCCACTTTCAGACTTCCTCTTATGTACTCATTTCTTATTCTATCCATTCGTGTAACACCACACATCTCTCTTAGCATTCTCATCTCAGCTGCAATTGCCTTTCATTTATCCCTTTTGTGGCCCAACATTCTGATCCAAAGTCAAAGTCAAAGTCAAATCATTTATTTCAAATAGGCACATAAAAGGCACTTTTGAACGTCAAAAATAAAATAAAAATAAAATTGATTCTAGTCGCCCCTTCCAAAAGGTAGTTTTCGTATGGAGAAGAATGGGCAAGAAACTCCTCCATACGAGACAGTAGGTCTAATTATGGTTTTATATATCTAAAGGGGACGATATATAGATATATAAGATATATATATCAGGCAAAGCAAGTTCATTGAAGTTTAACTCACGCGTTTTAAAATAATTTTTCGGTGGTGGGTTCCCGTTTCTTTGCCAATCATGCCCTGGCATCATGGGTATTGGTTTAAGAACGAAATACTGTTCGGTTCAAACTATTCGGGACTGATAAAACAACGTTGATTTCTTAAACATTTGGGTTCATAAGGTGCATTTTAATATTTCTAATCCTGTGGAAATAGAACAAAGTTGGGAAATAAAATAAATCGTGAACGAAAACAAGCTAATGCATAGACAATACACATCTACGCTTGAGGCTCGTTTTGAGTCTTACTTCAGCTGAGTATAGATGGATTACCATTCTAGAATAAGACCGATGCTCAAGTACTGATTCTATACATCTTAAACAGCGATTGACTGATTGAACATCAAACTGCTCTTGAGGAATGTTCTGTAATAGGGACCTTAGTGTATCGCCGTTTTGTAACAAGAAATAGAGCGTGCTTGAACCATGTGCTTGAAGCGAGCGTTCGCCGCGTCAAACAAACAACAAAAAACGGACCAAGCTGGCCTCGAATGATACATTACAAACAAACATTGCAAGTCAGTCTCCGTCTTACTATTGCAGACAAAAGGACGTTGCTTTGCTTTTGAACTTATTCTAACCTACTTTTACTAGATAGCTGTTATAATTACTGTATATTTCGCATTTTACAGTTGGTGAGAAAAGAAAAAGGTCCGTTTACAGAAGTGGAGGAACATTTGACACCAATATTCGTTGTACAAGTCTTGGACAGCAATGCTCCTTCTCAAGATGATTTCTTAGGTATGTACCAAAGTCAAGTTACTCTTGATAACGTATCGAGCTTCTTGAAAGTAAGCCCAGCATTGCTCTCCAAGCAACTCGTAAACTGGACATCGATAAAACCATCGATGTCCGACGTACTGATGCATTTAGACCAGGCGCCGTATTATGAAGTACTAGCTGCGCCCCGCGGTTTCACCCGCATAAGTTTCGATCGCGTGGAAATATCGGGAAAAAAAGTATCCTATATGTTAACCATCTGTGTGCCAAATTTCATCCAAATCCGTTCAGTAGTTTTTGCGTGAAAGAGTAACAAACATCCATCCATTCTTCCATCCATACAAACTTTCACGTCTATAATATTAGTAGGTGTAGGATTAATGCCAACATTATTCAATTGCAAAAAAAGATGGTGTTATCGGCTTTCCATAACTCCGTCTCTTTCTCACACTAGAAAATACGTCATAATGAAAGGAAATGACCTGCAACCGCGAAGCTTTAGTAAACGCTATGTCTGGTTAAACTGCTCAAACTTCGAAGCTTGCTCATGTAGGCCTGCGATTTGTGACAAAACTTTTGCTCCGCTCTGCTCTACTTAGACCTGAGAGGCAGAACATTGGATATCACTATAGTATAGTCTGCATAGTCGTTAATATTCCAGTATAAGTGTTAGTGAATGGTTTTAGGAGTAAGGATATGCTCTAACTTACTTAAATCACTACGACTTTAATCGCCTTCTAGCTCATAACAATAAAAGTCTGGTATATCGCACGCCTCTGCACCTCTTGCTACACATACATATTCTGTATGACTTGAGGGAGACCGAGTCCCTTATTATTACTGCCATTTAACAAATAATTAAGTCACATTTTAAAACTATGATATAACATTTTCAGCATCTGCATCCTTCAATTTGAATTCAATGTCCAGAGGAGTAAAGTATGCTAACAATTGTGATGCTGCAGAAACGAACAAACATAAGAAAATAAACCTGTTCTCAGCTATGAAGGTCAGAGCCTGGTGGCCGCTCTTATTCACCAACCGAAACACTGGCATTTCTTCTGCTGCTGTTAGTATTATATACTGTTTTTAATAGTAGTGTGTATATACTAGGGTGTCAAAAGACCTATTACAAAAATCGCCATTAAAATCTATGCAGTCTAGACATCCAACTAGATAAACAAACTTTTTAACAAAAAAATTAAAGCGCCGAAAAAACTGAAATGCAAAAAATAATAAACCTTTTATAATTTTATACATATACTATTATATATATACTTTTATATATATTTTATATAATTTTAAACAAAAATGTACCTATGGTTAAACAGTTGCTAATCATTACATAACTTTAAAAATAAATAACCATAAAAATATAAAATTGTTTAAAAAATACAGTGATATCCATGATATAAATACTATTTAGGAACAAACACAAATTTGTTGTACCTACAACAAGGCTCAAGAAAATAGGTGGGTCGTTCAGATGCCAATGTTTTATAATAAAACAATGCTTTTATAATAAAATCCCAAGCCCCGTTCAAGATCTAAGTCTTAATAAATTCAAATCATTCATTAAACGTAAGTTGTGCCAGAAAGCCTTTTATACCGTTAAGGATTATATCGAGGACAAAAAGGCTTGGGATTGAGCTGCTTCCAGTTTTTTACATATTGAATGTTTTTATTTTTTTTCTCTCTGTTTTGTTGTTTTTTTTTATATACATTTTGACATTAATGAATTTTATATATACTATGACATTTGCTTACTTTGTAAAGTATTCTATTATTTTAATTATTGTGAATGTGAAGTCTATGTGGGTCATTTTATTTATATTATTTTTCTCTTTGTTGTCTTACTTTTTGTCATGGTCTGGCAGTTTGAGTAATTAATGTGGCCTACCCAAATGTCCTTTCTTTGGTATTGGTCGTCAAATCGTGGAGCTCTGTGAGTGGAGTTTTGTGTTGAGCTGCACGATTTCTGACAAATGCGTGCACTGACTGGACAGGTCCTCTCAATCTGTGTGGTTCTTTCCTCAAAAGACCATCTCAGACATCGACCTACATGGTCTTCATATGATCTGACCAAGATTATGTCTGGACTTTAAAAGAGACTGTGACCTCTGAGTTTGTTTCGGCCTTTCTTCTCAGACTAGTCAGATAGGAAACGCTGACTTCATCTAATTTTAAAATATGATTGACGTGTAAAAGTGTTTGTACAAACCTACTTACAAAAATAAAATCCTTTATCATTTAACCAACGTTTATAAATATGTTGCCAACCTGTTATTTTACTAGAAATTAATATTGACAAAAATATTTCCGGTTTCAGGGAGTAATCGATTTGGAGATGACATTGCTGCCGAAAGAGAAGGCAATACTGATGCCGGTGGGACTTGGGAGGGAACCTCCAGCAGCTTTGCCAGATCCAAAGTAAGAGACATAGTTCTATCCTTTTTAGATACTAATCTTTATGGCAAATCCGGTAAATCAGTCAGAGGAATACCGTTCTTAATACCGTACGCAAAATACGCGCATTGTCGTGGAGTTGCGGACACCAGCCCGTATTACCTATTACATAACCTACCGTTCTTGACTGTTTTAAAAATATGGATCGTGTTAATGCAATCCTAGTATTTTTTAATGATTTCATAACTAAAATTTGAAATAATGTCCTGATTTTCTATAAATTATGGAATAAACACTATGTTTGTTATATTTGCTCATGTGATTATACATATAAAACAGTGTAAGTACATAATGAAGTGGGAAAGTATGGGACACAAATTATATAGATATATTATATATATTATTGTATAATGAAGTCCACATATATAAGAAACACGATATAAAATTTATGATAGAAGGTGAATGTCTGTACAAGAAATATGAATTGAATCGATATAATTAATTAAAGAAAATATCTTTTTTAAGGAGAAGAGAAAAGCCACTGACTTTTTATGACATGTCAATTCACCCACTACTCTATGGTGACTCACCAAAGAGTACCAACGCTACACCACCCCCGTCTTGAGACCGTCAAGGGCGATAGTGATCAGGAAAGCGCACCTTACGACCTGGCCGTGTCCTTTTGATATTGGTATCTTCGATCGTCGGCGTTAAATTGATGACTGGTGGTGTATCTTGTGAAGTCTGTTCTTGTCTATGTTCGTTATGGCGTGCAGTGTTATTGTGTGTTATTGTGGTGTGTGAGTCTCGAAGTATGTAGGCCGGTTTCACTCGGTCTACCGATAGTGTGACTATTTTACCGTTAAAAAGGAGTTTGAATACCTTGTTTCCTCTTTCTAGTACCTCATGTGGTCCTGTGTATGCTGGCTTGAAAGAACCAGATGACGCGTTATCCCTTAAAAATACGTGCGACGCGGTGGAAAGGTCCTTAAACACAAATATAGCCCGATTGTTGGAATGTCGCGATGCTGATGACGGCTGTAAGTTCCTAGCGAACATGCGTAACCTGGACATGTAGTCGGTCACGTCAGTGTTGTTGACCGCTTCTGGTTCGAAGAAGTCACCTGGCAGGCGCAATGTTTCTCCGTACACCAACTCAGCCGGAGTTGCCTGTACGTCATCCTTGTGTGCACTTCGGATGCCCAACAGAACTAGCAGTAGTGATTCTACCCAGTTTTGGTTCCCATAGCAGGTATTATCTGTTTTAAGCTGTCTGTGGAATCGTTCAACGATACCGTTACAGGCAGGGTGATAAGCGGTTGTCTTCCGATGCTCAATTTCAGCTGACATAGCTGAAATTGAGCATCGGAAGACAACCGACAGGTGTTTGTGAAGGGCCGACTCAAATTGTCTGCTACGACCTGTCACTATTTTTGTAGGGCAGCCGAAGCGTGCAATCCGTCCATATAAAAGAGCATTGGCCACTGTTTCAGCTGTGATATCCTTGATTGGTATTGCCTCAGGCCATCGCGTGAAGCGATCTACAGCGGTGACAATACCGGAATCCGTGAGAGATTGGCAGTGGCCCAATCATATCTTTATGGATGTGCATAAACCACGATCGTGGTAGTTTGAAGTTGCCCAGTGGTGCAAGGCATGGCGAGTGATTTTCGCACGCTGGCATGCCACGCAGTTCCGCGTCCATTCTCTGCAGTCTTTCTTCACTTCGGGCCACACGTAACGCTCTGCTACCAGTTTGGCACTGGCGTTGGATTCTGGGTGACTCAAGGAATGTACGTTATCGAATACTTGGCGGCGAAGTTCTCTCGTGACATATGGTCTTGGTGTCTTGCTACTCTCATCGCAGTACAGTTCAGACAGCGTTCCCGGCAGTTTAATCTTTTTCAAACGTAGTGATGTTTCCCCATCAAGCAGCTGTTTTGAGCTCTAGATTGGAACTCTGGGACTTGGCTAGTACATTCAAGTCGATAAGCTGGGTGATTACCTCTACGCGTGACAGGGTATCAGCAACAACATTATCCTTGCCCGAAATATGCTTGATGTCTGTGGTAAACTGCGAGATAAAATACAAGTGTCTGGGTTTGTGTCTGTGTAGATAACAAACTCTCTGGCCTCGACCATATGTCGGTAGTATTTGATCACTTCATATATCCTGAGCAGTTCGCGGTCATAAGGTGAGTACTTACGCTGACTTGTGCTTAGCTTACGAGAAAAGAAAGCTAAGGGTCGCCATTCCTCATCCTTTAACTGTTGAAGGACTGCACCCATGGTGGTATTGGAGGCGTCTGTCACTAAGGATAGCTTAGCTCTGCAGTGCGGATGCGCTAGCATTGCTGCTTGGCAGAGACCTCTTTTGCAAGCTGTAAACGCATCATCCTCCGTTGCTGTGAAACTAACGGGAAGCGAACCTTTTACCGAGCGTTCCAATAGCTTATTCAGTGGTGCCTGGTGTTGAGCCGCCTCTGGAATGAACCGCCTGTAAAAGTTGACCTTCCCTAAAAAAATTCTTAGCTCTCGCACCGTTTTCGGCGTTGGGAAGCTGCTGATCGCTTCTAGTTTTTCTGACAATGGTTTTGTGCCGCCTGATGTTACTTGGTAACCTAAAAATGTTACCTGTGCTACTCCGAATACGCATTTTGATGTGTTTATCACCATCCCATAATCTTGCAATCTGGAGAACAGTGGTCGTAGATGGTCCTCGTCTTTTTTCTGGTTTTTCGAGAATACCAAGAAGTCGTCTAAATATCCAAAACAGAAGTCCAGACCTCGTAACATTTCGTCGACAAAACGTTGAAAAGTTTGCCCTGAATTGCGAAGTCCAAACGTCATGTATGGAAACCCAAAAAGTCCGAACGGTGTGGTGATAGCTGTCTTCGGTATATCCTCGGGATTGACGCGTAACTGGTTATTTGCTTTGACCAGGTCTATCGTTGAGAATATTTGACATCCAGAGAGGTTGTGAGCGAAGTCATGAATGTGGCGAATTGGGTACCTATCGGGTATTGTTCGCACATTTAGCATCCTAAAATCTCCACACGGGCGCCATCCATTATCCTTCTTAGGTGCCAGGTGCAAGGGTGAAGCCCAAGGTGAGTCGGAGGGTCTGGCTGGCCATTCGAAAGCATATATTCAAACTCTTCTTTAGCAATTTTAAGTTTGTCTGGTGCCAAGCGACGCGGTGTGCATGATACAGGTGGTCCCGGTGTTGTCCGTATATAGTGTAAGGTGTTGTGTGTAGGAGAACGTTGTGTACCCTAAGGCCGGGTTATGTTTGGAAACTCCTGGAGTATGTCGTGATATGTAGTGTCACCCATTCTTACCTTCACCGAAGAAACAACATCAAAAGGATGAGCAGGTAAAGCAGGGCTCGTAAGCGTAGTGTTGGCATCTATTAGCCACTGCTTTCTAACATCTACAATTAGGTTGTAGTAAGATAAAAAATCTACGCCTATTATTGGCTTTGTCACGTCCGCCACTATAAATCGCCAAACAAAGTCGCGGCGCAAACCTATATTTAATTATAAATAAACGTAACCGTAAGTGTTTATTGCACTACCATTTGCCGCACATAGTTCGTAGCTAGTTTTATCACGGCGCACTTTTACAGCTGACCTTGGAAATACACAGACGTCACTACCGGTGTCGACGAGGAATTGCATCTTTGTGTTGTGGTCAGTGACAAATAAGCGACCAGTGCTACAGTCGTCGGTCGCCATTATCGACTGCCTGTTGCTTTTCCCGACTGGTCGCAGGGCTTTAAGCTCCTGGTTGCCTTGTCGCCAAACTTGTAATGGTACCAGCAGGTTGGCCACTTCCTGTAATTGGAACTTGGTCTTCTAGACCCCGATCTTTCCCGACTAGTACTTCTGCCAGACCTTTGTTTCGACCGGGACAGTCTGTCAACCTGCGAGTTCAGAGCTTGCACTAGTCTGCTGCTTCTTGGTATCGCCGTCGGTGCAGATGTCGCTGCTACTTGCGGGCTGGCTGATACTACAACTGCGATCCGCCAGCTCGGTCACTTCCTCTAGGATCGCCTTGGCCTGCGAGGCGATGATGCTTTGCATGCTGCTCGGCAGGCGGCTGGTCCAGATCGCACGTAAAAACTCTTCCGGTACGCTCGGTCCCGTCAGGTGGCGCAGGTGTCGCAAAAACTGCGAGGGCTTGCGGTCACCAAGCTCCTCGTGTGTTAAGAGCTGCTGTACCTTCTTCTCCCTCGACGCGGAGAACCTCTTCACAAGTTCCGTCTTCAGCCTTTCGTACTAGTTTGAAGCTGCAGGAGCCGTGATTATATACTCGACTTCCGATGCGTATATTGGGTCAAGACTCCCAAATGCGTGGTGAAATTTCGTGGCGTCAACAGTGATGTTTGCCAGCGCGAACTGGCTCTCCAGCTGCGCAAACCACAACGCCGGTTTTTCGGGGTAAAATAGCGGTATCCCCACACCAACACGGAATACGTCATAGCCCAGTGCATCATGAAATGCTGATTTTTCATTGTTTCCTTGTGGCTGACTCATAGTGTTCTTTCGGGGGTCACCAATGAAGTGGGAAACTATGGGACACAAATTATAGATATATTATATAGGTATATTATTGTATAATAAAGTCCACATATGTATATAAGAAGCACGATATAAAATTTATGATAGAAGGTAAGGACGGTCTGTACGGAAGAAGGAAGGTTGTACAAGAAATATGAATTAAATCAATATAATTAATTTAAAAAAAAATATTTTTTAAGGAGAAAAGAAAAGCCACTGACTTTTTATGATATGTCTAGTCACTCACTACTCTATGGTGACTCACCAAAGAGTACCAACGCTACAATAATATTGGTCGAATGATTCGCCCAATAATAGAGTGTCTTTCGAATCTCAAATAACGTAACCATCCAGTAGGTAAAAAAATTATTGTTTATGATGTTGCAGTGTTCTATCTAAGAGATTACAAATTGAAAGCTTGTTTATTAATTTGTGACGTAAAGTGAGCCACAAACAGAGACTGTTTTACTCGGTACTTTATAATTTAGATTTATTTGTTTTTAATTAAGTAATACTGACGATTATATGAAGATTTAAACAAAATATTCGAACATGTAGAAGAGCTCGTGATTGTAATAATAGCTGCACGGATCTATCGATCAGCTAGTTAAGCTACTCTTGCCAAAGTCTGTTCGTGGATGGGTGACCATCTTTATATTCCGAGACCTCTTCGTTCCTCGGAAAATACATTAAAACCTTTGGTCTCGACGGCAATCATTCGCAAGATCCTTGACAGTCGTTACAGGTCGGTAGAAGCCCAAAAGCCTACTAAGGGGTATCGTGTTACCAAATAACTAGATCGTGAAAGTCAGACAGGCTGTCGCTCCATGTATGTACTTACTCGTATTAAACTACATCCGGTTAGACTGAAAGCCCACCTAACATAGTTGGGTAAAGGCTATGCAGATGGTGATAACATTCTAGACCATAATTATGAGATGAATATCTTAAAACATTAAAATACCCTATACATTTTTTCTACGATATCATTCGATAGCATTCATTCATAACGTATGTCGATAAAAAAGTCGCTACAATATTTTTCTTATACGCGGCATAATTACATAAAAATCTTGTTTTATTACCCTGCGTATTGAATATAATAACTGCTTCAGGATGCTGTTGGGACTACCGTGCTATTACTACAATAGCACGGTAGTCCCAACAGCATCCGATATGTTCGCATTTACGCATACCGATGAACAAATTCCATCTTGTCAAGGGCGCGGTCTAGTTCTAACAGCATCCTAAGTAGGTTGATGGAAAAATTTGACACACCTTGGTTGTCGCACGATGTGGAGGTGCTAGTCAGAAGATCCCACAGCTAACCTTGCAATTTTGTTTTTGTTTTTCTCTGGGTATTGGTTTACTAACATTAGTTTTTAAGAACAATGTTTCTAACAATTGGGCCTAGTTGCTATAAATAAACAAATATTGAATTGAATTAAATTTATTTTCCAGCCGCGCTGAATCATCGCGTATGAATCCCTTGAAGTTCGTCAAAACATTGAAGGTTAATAACTGGCGAAAACAACACTTAAAGGTGACGTGGGCAGCTGCACTGGCGGCCATCGTGGTTGTACTTTGGTACTTGGAATTCCCAATTCTTCTTCTTGATCTTTTCACAGTAAGTGTCCGAAATCCGGAGATTTGAGATGGAAGTGCAGAGTGAAAACTGGAGCTGTAAAAGAAGAAAAAGAGAATAACATTGTCTTCAGCTCGATTCCGAAAAGCAATTCCATCTCAAAAACCCACTATATACCTATATATTGTCCATTGACATTACACAGGATTTTCATGGGCAAATGACAATTTCGATGCAGACCAATCTGAAAATCTTAATAAAAATCTTAAGCTAAGGTATCCTAGAAGGGCGGTGACCGCCCACATCGCATCCGCAATTCACTGGTGAATTACGTCACTGAAACTTTGTTTGTGAAAGTACGTTGGTATGTTTTGTTAAACAGCGTTTAACACACTGAAAAGCCAAACCCCGCATCCCAAAGATTTAAATGGCTAGATTCGGCCTCACCACTACTTAGGGCATGTTTTTTGACCCGTATCCGTTAACTCAACCAATTGTTAAAAATAGTAACTAATTGTTAATTTTTTAACTAATAGTTAATTATTTGACTAGTAGCAATGATCATTCATAAACTAGAATCATCATCATTAGATAAACTAAAAATTAATTAAAAATGACATTTTGCAAAAACTTAAGCTTTAGTTACTATTTTTAACAATTGGTTGAATCGAAAAACCGGCCCTGATTCACGCGAAAAGTGTCCATATTGAGAAGAGTTACGAGCTTACACATTATTGTTTCCATGACAATCAAGACTCTGCGTCATTGTGTGTCAGAGGTGTCGGAACGAGACCGAAAAGCGACTATCTTTTGATGCGGTAGGTATCTAACGATTTAAAATTTTGCCGCTGTCATCATTTTCCTAACAGTCGTCAGTCACTGCGGCCATTATTCAGTAAGAGTCTGACACTCCCTTCTGCTCCACCCAGAGCGGGAGGGGTCAATTGATGATTTCCCAACCTCAAAAAAAAAAAAAAAAAAATTTGCGTCAGTTTTAATACATACCAAGACCCTTCCGTGCCTCGGAAAGCACGTTAAGGTTAGGTTCCGGCTGTCATTCGTGGATCTTTGATAGTCGTTACGGGTCGTCAGTATCCCGAAAGTCTGACAACCAGTCTTACGAAGGGGTATCGTATTAGACAGTAACTGGGTTGTGGAGGTCAGAATGATAGGCATTCACTCCATGTAAAATACTGGTATTCAGCTGCATCCGGTTAGACTGGATGCCGACCTCAACATAGTTATTTTCATAACTATGTTGAGGTTGGCTTGTTGGATGCCCCTCTAGCTAGAATTTAACGGTTGTAAATAATATTCTAATAATATTTTCTTTTATTTTTAGTGAAAAACCCTCGTGTCGCCTGAAAACACCGAAGAAGCTTTTTTAATTTCCTTTTGTTAATAATTAGTTTAATGACGGATTTGTTAAGCAGTATACATAAGTTTCAAGATATAAATAGGTACAGTTTATAGATTTTTATTGTTACACTAAAATGTTTTAAAGTAATTTTATTGCCTTATTTATTGCACTAAATACGTAGTTGCAAAATTGTTACTTATTTTTTAATAAAATATTTTTATTGATATGATTTTCTTCTTCTTTAAGGTTCCTGAATAACAGAATAGAGTTCCCTACCATATAGAAATATGCAAAACTACTACCAATGTGTGTTTCGATAATTGTTTTGTGGGTAATAGCGGAGATAGCCAATCGAGTAAGGTTTTAGTGGCGTCCGCCTGAGGTGAACGAAGGGCAATCTAATATTGTTGTCTAAACAAGTCAGTGTTCCTCCTACCACGAGGCACCTGTCCTACCCGGCTATGGTACAGGTGCTTAGTGGTAGTGTGACTGTCTGTCATTTACTCCTATTTAATAACAAAATATGTTATTCTAAATTCTTATTTTAACATTGTCCCGCGATATCGGCCTCTTAAAAACGCATTAAATCTCAATTTTATGGTCTGACAGCTCGACATGTTACCCTAATCAATAACAAAACTTCCTATTTCCTTAAAATAGTAAAACAATATTGAAACGCTAAGAAACCCATTCCATTTATATTTTATGGTAAACAGACCGGCAATTATAGCTAGTCATCAATAGAAAGCGATATTTTACGTCACTTAAGATGCAATATATGGTACGAATTCTAAGACTGCTCAGACCCTTACTTGTAATAGAGAATAGGAGTCCCGCATATGGTTACGATTAGTTGGGTCGGATGACGAGCGACGGTACCTGGGCGACCTTTTTTGAGAAGAGGGCTGGGCGCCTGCACGTTACGATTTGAGGATGTGGGAGACTGATGTAATAAGTGAAGGCAGTCGGGGTCAAACCGTTTTAGGATACGGACTTCCTAGTCCACGCTAGTTAAGTTAGGAGATTTAGGGAAGGCCAAGAGGCTATGTCCGAGTGGGCTGTCGCGAAGTAGCGAGTATTAGTTATTAAGTTAAATATAGTTGGGTTGGAGCCCTGATTAGGTTATTCTAGTATTTAAAGTGGTAGGTGTGTGTTTGTTAGTGTGACTGGAGCCTAGATTAGGTTAATCTAGTATTTAAAGTGGTATATGTGTATTTGTTGGTGTGACGGGGTGAGTCCTAATTTATAATAACTATCCTAGGCTGATAGAGTTATTAAAGTTCCTATAACTAATCAGACAGAGAGGTGTTGCTGGGGAGTTTATTGCGCCACTTCTCCCCAGCCTAAAACACTAGGAAGTGGTGAAGGGTGGGCGCTTTGGGGCTGTCTATAGACTTTCAAGTGAGTTGATCCACGACTGTACTAATTAATAATTCTTTATTTTTGACTCGGCTCTATTATCTAGTAAATCCTAGTACCATAATTCTTGAACGCTGTGTTATTTGCCTCCGGCCAATAATAGTGCCTTAAGAGAGATTATTTAAAACTTCATTAAGTGATGTTTCTCGAGTTTCGAATCTCAACTCTATTGTCTAGTAATTCTTAAATGTTGTTGGATGACCACATCTATCTAATATCCAGTCCAAGGACTGATAGGGATTATGTTTCCTTAAGAGCATGATGCCGACGCAATGCCGCTGGAACTAGCCGCTCTATAGTCAGACAAGGACAGTCGCTTGGTTACCGCAGGAAAAGCCGCTTCGTAACGTTTATCAGATCGAAAGAACTGCTAGGGACCATGTCTCCAAAAGAGCATGATGCCGACGCAATGCCGCTGAAAAGCCGCTTGCGTCACTATATGGAAGTGTTGCTCTGAGTACTCTGAGTGTAGACATGAGGTATCGTGTGAGTAATGACTGTTCAAATACCTATTACGCTAGCGTATGGGTTATTCACAATTTAATAATAATAATATACGTTGCATCCTTCTTTTATTACTATCTTTCTAAAACCACATACAATCTATGTTCATAACTGTGAATTTCTAAGTTTTATTTAACATTTCTTTCAATCCTTTCCTTGGTCTATCGATGAGACAAGGCATTGGACTTCTTCATATTTGGAATTCATTTAATCTACAATAGGTGGAAGGGTGTCCAGTCTGGACCCGAGCCCTACAGAGCAGCACGGAGGAAGGGTGTTGTTCTCCCCCGCAAGGGGGACCTGACCCTTTTCCTGGCATTTCCACATAATTAGGAAAAACGAAAATTTTATCAGCCTAGGGTAATTTAGGAACAGTTGCATGTGGTGCCGTGACCAGGATTCTCGTCATTAAATGTACTGATTCACTTCAGTGCAACGAGAAAGAACAAAATATAGGTTACTACGAAAATAGCAAAACGTATGTACTAACTACTACGAAAATAACAAAACGTATGTACACAAAAATAACACAACGTAATTTTGTGGTTCTATTAATTGTTAGCGACGGCAAGCGTTACAACGGTTACAATACTTATGTTTAAGTTACGGTTTGATCAAATGTGTTCAAATTCTTCAACTATTGGTAGCGAGGTCAATCCCCGCATGATTTAATTGCTGATAAGCGTTTGATTTCCATTGTGATGGATCTTGGGTTCGAATCCCGCCTGATGTTATTGGTTGATACTATAACTTATGTGTAATTATGTGACGGTTTGATAACGGTGGTTGAATTCTTCAACTAGATACTGTTAGCAGGTTCAATCCCTGCATGATTTATTTGCTAATGTACTTTGGTTCCGACGCTACTGTAGGTAATGGTACGATTGTTGCTTGGGTGCCTGTGTTACTGAAATAATAGGTTCGACACTGCAAATGTGAATTTAGTATTTAACAGTATGTGCATACCTGTAATAATAGGTTCAGCTCCCTGCAAACGTGAGTTTAGTATCTGATAGTAAATATGTGAATAACTATAATAATAGGGTCAGCTCTCTGCAAACGTTAGCTTAGTATCTGACAGTATGTGAATACCTGTTATAATAGGTTCGACTCTCTGAAAATGCGAGTTTAGTATCTGATAGTATGTGAATATGAAAATACGTTTATGCGTTTGCGCTAGATATGTGTGTGTATGTGGAATGATTTTAGGTATAAGACACGCACATATTACGGGTAAATCTAATATTATAAGCGAGTAAGACGTACGAAGCGTGAAGCTTATAAAATGACAATTAGTTTACCAAGAAGGTACATTAACTATCGTCATAAGAAGTAGACATAAATATTTTCAGCTCTGCAGTCAGTGACGTATGTCGTATAATCGAATAGATACTCGTTTGGCCTTATTTCAAATTCCAGGACATTAAGTCTTCAGTCGGCTGCCACTACGCTATGTCTGAACCTTTGGTTTGTGAGTTGCGTTTGGTTAGAAGTTCCTTCAAAATCAGCTGACGGCGGCTGACTCCAACAGCAGTAGCTGTGGCTTGGCTCCTGTTGCGAAGCTAAGTTTCACTTTTATTACACACTTCAGTTACCCGTAGTTACGTGGTATGATTTTTGTTATCTTATGAGATATTGTAGATTTATGTTTTAGGCCAATGTACTATAGTTATCAGTTCAAATATACCATAGAATGTTCTTGTCAAAACCTTCATAATTTGAAGGAATAGTTAACAACATTGTGTGCTTGTAAGCCAAAAATTGGTTGCATCGTCTAGGATGCTTATATTTTATAATCAGTATAACTTCCCAACTCTTATTAGAATTCAAAACTGCTCTAACCTCTTAAAATCAGAGGGGGGCGTCTAATTGGAATTACATCTAATATGTTTATGTGCGGACTATTTTAGCTACTCGTGGGTACGATTGCGGGGAGCTGATTAAGCTGACTCTGCATTGAGGTGCATAAGGAGACACCTCTGTCCAGCGGCAACTGCGACAGGCTGAGTTTAGAACGAGGGAGCGACGTAGGTAATGTTGCTGAATAGCATAAATACTCTTAAAAGAGTCCCTGGTATGTAAAACTAAATAATAAGCATGCACAGGATTACAGAGCTTAACTGGGGCGCGGTAATGTTATTTAAATTATCTTGGAAAGAGTATTTGCAAGAACAGTTATAGGTCAAATATTAAAGGGCAATCATAAATATATCAATTGAAAATGCTCCTGCGATACAGTATTACGTTATAGCAGACATTGCAACTTATTGGGATTTTGTAGGATTGATACTAGAATACTTACAATATTCTGGTAGGCATTTGATTACATAAATACATCAAATAAGTATAGGTCTATAATCTGTGACACTTTCAAGGAAAGGCAGAGTTCATCCTATTGTGAAAGCTCATACGCTGAACTGCGTCACCCGTCTGATTTTCAGAGCGGGGAATGTGACTGTCTGTCATTTACTCCTATTTAATAACAAAATATGTTATTCTAAATTCTTATTTTAAGATTGTCCCACGATATCGGCCTCTTAGAAAGGCATTAAATCTCAATTTTATGGTCTGACAGCTCGACATGTTACCCTAATCAATAACAAAACTTCCTATTTCTTTAAAATAGTAAAACAATATTGAAACGCTAAGAAACCCATTCCATTTATATTTTATGGGAAACAGACCGGCAATTATGGCTAGTCATCAATAGAAAGAGATATTTTACGTCACTTAAGATGCAATATATGGTACGAATTCTAAGAATGCTCAGACCCTTACTTGTAATAGAGAATAGGAGTCCCGCGTAAGGTTATGATTAGTTGGGTTGGATGACGAGCGATGGTACCTGGGCGCCTGCACGTGGTGATTTTAGGATGTGGGAGACTGATGTAATAAAGTGAAGGCAGCCGGGGTCGAACCGTTTTAGGATACGGACTTCCTAGTCCACGCTAGTTAAGTTGGGAGATTTAGGGAAGGCCAAGAGGCTATGTCCGAGTGGGCTGTCGCGAAGTAGCGAGTATTAGTTATTAAGTTAAATATAGTTCGGTTGGAGCCCTGATTAGGTTATTCTAGTATTTAAAGTGGTATGTGTAATAAATACTGCTGGACTGCCTATGGCAAAGTTTATGTGAAGAAAGAAGATCAAGGACCAAAAATAACCATTAGAAGTGAAGAACAAATCCATCAACTTATGGTGAACGCATGACTCGTTACAGTTCACTTTTCTTTACTAAACATTAGTAACACAACAAAGATGTCAATATTTTCACATCGTGTCGTGCAGTGTAATTATTATACTGTCCACATACTTATAAGGTATCTATTTAACTATTCTGTAAACATTATGGCTCACTCAAACCCCCTTACAATCAAATTCCACACTAACCATTCAACACAAACCCATACACACATAATAATATATACATCACTTATATCCACTCACTTACACACTTAAAAGTGTGTAAGTGAGTGGATATAAGTGTCTTTACAAACCACACATAAACAGTAAACCTAAATGTAGTACCCAAAAAACATTCCAAATATATACCAAAACATCCCTTCAAATATGCAAACTACAAAATACTCACACATTAGAAGTAACGACACCAAAACAAAACAATCCTCTAAGATACAAACATACTAGCTGTAAAAACAAAACCAGCCTGTTTTACTTTAACTTACACCCCTACTGGACCTAGCAGATATACATTTGAACGCCTTGTAGTGACGTTAATTCCACCTAGAAACAATTCGAATGAGTGACACATTACACACAGCCAATGAGATAGACAAGATTGAAATCGCAAGCACAATTGAATGCGATCTCTCAACCCTTTCCGAATGTATCTACGTTAAGAGAAATGATTTGACTATTGTTTCTCAAAATATAAGGAGCATTTACTGCAATTTTGACGATTTCAGTGTTATGTTATCTACCTTCGATTTCGAAACTGATGTGATAATATTAACAGAATTTAGACTAAATGCTAATAAGCCTATACCACAACTCCCTAATTATCAGTCATTTTTTACAACACGCCAGGTAAATCAAAATGATGGGGTGGCTGTATACGTAAAAAACATACTACAACCAAAAGTTCAAGAAATACAGCTATCTCAGGCGACCTGTCTCCAGCTGGACATACTAAATAACATTGTCTTAGGTATTTATCGTTCTCCATCAAACACAAACCTTGACAGCTTTATGGACTCACTCAGTGTACACTTAGATTCATTACCTACACAAAAAAATATAATACTAGCGGGAGACATAAATATCAACATAAGACCCAAAGAGCCTGAAAATTCACATGAACAAAAAAACCGAGTTAATTATCTCAATATGTTGTCAGCCTATGGTATATTACCAGGACACACATTACCCACCAGAGAACAAAACTGCCTGGACCACTTCATGCTTAGGATTAATAAAAGGAAGACATCTGCATCTATTGCTATTTTAAAAACTACAATAACTGATCATTATACTACATTTTTATCACTGTCTAAAACAAAAAATAAAGAATTTGCTAATCAAACTACAACTACCATAAATTACGAAGAAGCGTTAAAATATTTACAGGAAAAAAATCTTGCGGAATTACTATTCTGCAATGATCCGAATTTGTTAACTGACCGACTCATACAAAAACTGATTGATACTATTAACTACAACACTAAAATAATAAATATTCCAAATAATAAACGTATTATCAAACCGTGGATCACACCGGGTCTGCTACGCTGTATAAAAAATCGCAATAAACTACAAAAAAGCTCTCGGCTAGAACCTCACAATGAAATATTAAAAATCACATACCGTCGATATAGAAATCACTGTAACAACCTCATTAAAAAATTAAAAAGAAAATACGAGAGAGATCTACTTGCTAAATCAGTCTCAAACACAAAGTTGCTGTGGAAAAATATTAAATCAATCACTTACTCAAATAAATAAAAAAATCAAAGCACATCATTATTAAATATCATGTCATCTCCATCGGCATCAGTAAATCTTGTAAACGATTATTTTGTGAACATTGGAAAACAATTAGCTCAACAAATAAAGCCTAGGACTAATAAAAACCTTCATGATCGACAAAACATCTCATCTACACAAACTAATTCTTTGTTCTTTTGGATACTGACCCCAAGGAAGTACATAGTATCTTGATGTGCTTAAAGTCGGAGAGTGCCCCAGGATGCCACAACATCCCAACTAGTTTCCTAAAGTACATTAACAAAGAAGTCGTTCCCATCATTGCTCATCTGGCCAACCTCTGTTTTAGAAACGGTATTTTTCCGACCTCACTGAAACAATCCATAATTACTCCGGTACACAAGGGGGGGGACAGTGACGATGTCAATAACTATAGACCTATCTCTGTCCTACCAGCCCTATCAAAGGTCATAGAAAAATTAATTAACACGAGACTTATAAACTATCTTAATAAATTTAAAATATTATCATCTACTCAGTTTGGATTTAGACTGTTGTATTCTTTGGGGATAACTGGTCTGAAGCTAAGCTAAAAGCTGAGATGGGTATGACCATCATTGCTAACTGGCTTAACGATAACTTACTCACTTTGAACACTACAAAAACTAATTATATATGTTTCTCCATCTCAAACCGTTTACAACCAAATGAAGCCTTTACCATTAAAGTACATACATGTGAGAAAGACACAAATAACGTTTGTAAGTGTCCTATAATTAGTAAAGTATCGCAGACAAAATATTTAGGTATCATAATTGACCAAAAGTTATCTTGGTACTTCCATCTCGAACATGTTACTCGAAGAATAAGGAAATTATGCTGGATCTTCAAAACATTAAGACACGTTGTTCCAACAAACTCAAATAAAAAAGCAGGCCCCAACAGAAATCTCTTAAATGAAATTTACATTGCCCTTGCACAATCTGTCATATCTTACTGCATACCGATATGGGGCGGTGCAGCAAAATCAAAATTTATAGAGGTGGAACGAGGACAACGAGCCCTCATTAAAATAATGTATTTTAAAAGGATTAGACACCCCACCGAAAGTCTCTATCAGATTAGTGGTCTGCTTTCGGTTAGAAAACTATATATTACACTTCTACTTCTCACTACGGTTCTAAGAAAACATAAAACCCTTTCTTATGACAGAAACTTACTTTCAAAGAGACGGAAAGATATTATTGCACAAATTCCACAAACTAAATCCAAATTTGCCGATATACAATATAATAAACGCTCAGCTCAGATATACAATAAGGTAAACAAAGAAATATATACAATGTGTCACGGAAAGGGTATATTCATCCGGAAGGAACGGCTTCTTTGGATGATATCAAACGATATTGGAAGAGTTTTTAATCCTATCTCTACATGTTCGGAAGTTATGAGATTTTTTAATACATTGATACCAGAAACCGAACTTTTCAAATTGAAATAAGCACATCACTAGCACTAAATCAGCTGATCGGTGTCAGTGAACTATGTGTAAGTAAAAATAAACCTCTTACTCCTGGTAATTCTGAATAAAAGGTTCCGTATGTTTATTTTTGTTTAAAAAATAATATTACTGACTTTTCCGAAACTTTGATTATGTTTGTGAACTAGCTACAATACAATTAATTGGTCTTGGTATCAAAATTTAACGAAATAATATTTAGATAGGTACCTGCTTGCATATGTATGTAATTGATCTTGTTTGAAATAGATAAACCTACCGATTCGCTGTTTATGATTGTCACTTGCCAGCACAATACTTTGGGCAAATATGAATTTCAACTATTGTGAGCCCTTATTATAATAATTTTAACACATACGATCCAGGAGTTGTTTCGAAAAATCGTTAGCTCGTACCATTGAATTGATCATAAAAATCGAATCCTTACTTACGTGCATTCAGGAATTAATTGCTTAAATAAACTTAGAATAGAAAAAGGATTTAGTAACAATTTATGTCCAATTGAACCCAAAACATCATTTCAATTCACCTCTTCGCAACTTATTCTTCTCCTAGTAAAAATAACATCACAATGGGTTCCGTTCATAATTTTTAAAATAAGGTTATTTTTTTTATTAATAAATAGCGACGAAAACTATTAACAAGTTAATAGTTTTTTTAAATTAAAAAATAATAGCACGCACGCATAAGGACTAACCGAAAGAATTATCAGAAGTTCACGGTTTGTCGGTGCTGTTTGAGTGGGTTGTTGTTTGTCATAGGTTTTATTGGTTTGAGCACGTTTAGTCTTTATTATAATTTAAATGAAATCAATAAAAAATGTCGCAAAACTGCATCTAACTGTGGAAAGAAATTAATAAAGTACTAGGACCGCATAAGTAACAGGAATTGTTATTGCCGAATTGAAAATCGTTTGCTCACAGAACCCTGATTACGTCGTTATACACACAATGAAGCATCCTAATGTGTGTGTTAGGGTCTTAGGGTCCTGCACATAATCAGGCGGGAGGAGACGCCCGGGTGTCACCACTGCGAGGATCGCCCAGAGGACACGGTGGAGCATACGGTGGAGGTCTGCCCCGCTTGGGCAGAGCACCGCCGTGTCCTCGTAGAGGCGATCGGCAGCGGCGGCGACCTCTCGCGCCCGGCCCTGGTGCAAGCCATGGTCCGGGGCGAGAGGGAGTGGGAGGCGGTCACCTCCTTCTGCGAAGCAGTCATGCTAGCGAAGGAGGTGGCGGGATGGGCGAGGGAGAGATCCTCACGCCTCAGCCGCCGAGGGAGACGCTCCGGGCGTCGGGAGCCGCGTGACGACTCCCGGCCACCGTAGGCGCGGGCCTGCGGGCGGAGAGCAATGGGTAGCTCTCCGTCCGATCAGGACCAGGCCCGTGCCGGACGGCGCGTATGTGTTCCACGCGCGCCTCAAAGAGATGTCAGCATAGTTGACGGGGCCCGACAGGGCCGAAGCCTGCCGGGGTACTGGGATCGTCCGAAAGGGCTACCGCTGCCCTGGTACATAAAGGGCTAAGGAAGGAACACGGGTGGGTTTTAGTCAGTAAGAGTCTACCGTAATTAGTGCGTACGCTAATGACTTCAAGTTTGTTTGGGAGTGAGTATGGGCTTTGGAACCGGTTTCCTGTGACAACGAAGATTGCACTTGCGAACCACCGACAATGTCATCAACAGGCAGCACTTGTTTATTATTTATGTCAGCTGATCTATTAGCACAATTCACATTTTTTCCTTTGCTCAAAGATGTCCGTCTAGATGTCTCCAGACTCCTATAAGAAGAGTTACACAAGAAGACACCGCCTTCACCACCACCACATTTTGAGTTCACACAGTGGCGCTCCCTTTGCACATCCCCAATGAACGATGCAAATTTCAAATCATATTGAAGATCCGATTTTACTTTTTCCAGCTGATCTACCGTCACACAGGACGATCTGAGTTCCCGAACTTCATCCTTTAGTAACATAAGATCTTTGAGAAGTTTAGTCACATCCAGATGATCAAACGTGACTGGGGGTAGTTTCTCAAGCTGTCGCGCCACGAATATCGGAATTAAATCAGGATCAGTCGATTTAAACAGGCCAATTATATCGGCTAGCTCCCGATGTTCTTTACCATTTTGCTTCCGTTGAATATTTCTTTTGTTTGTTGGAACAGATTCGAAAAGTAACATTTATTTTTCGACATTTTAATATCATCGTTACTAAAAGATGAAAAACATATTCAAATCAAATCAAATCTATTTATTTGCGAGAATGTAGGTTTACATGATGATCTTAAACTATAATGGCCCCTTTACATCCTACCATTACACATGGTGTGCAAATAATTAACATGCACAAGACTATAATTTTAAATATAAAAAAATGTCAACATTAATCAATTATTATAAGGTCATATTAATTCAAATCATTACAATTCCAATTACCACCATTACCAATATTATTTATTATGTTTCCTTCTCCGCGATCTGACATGTATTCATTCAGATCATAAAAGCATTTTTCTTTTAACCATTGCGTTACCTTTTTTTTAAACATGGTCAAAGGTAAATCTTTAAAAACGTCGGGTAATTTATTATATACCTTTACAGCATTTACGAACGAGTTCCTCTTTCGAATTACGCTATCGTCATCGATTACCGATAGTTTATTTTGCACAAACGACAGCAGTTCGTTAATCACAATATTACATTGCGAACACTTAACTGTAGCGGACATTTTGCTAAAACGTGAACACACCGTTCACGGCAAAACCCCAAAAAAATAAACCCCAAAATTACTGTGTTAAATAGCCACCTTTTAAATTAATCGTTCCAAATATATATTGTAAATCTTGCTAAAACTATTATACGCATTAGAATCCAAACCCAAGTGGTTCTTTTGTTCCATCGCGAACAAAAACTGGCGACCGTGACAGGACACGATCACTAACCCGTCCGCCTAGTTTCTGTCCAGGAGGAATCACCCTGCTAGTGAAAACTACAAGGAAGGTCCGGATCACCAAGCCAAGGGTGTTCTGGAGCTGTGTACACCCCGGAGCGGTCTACATTCCGGAACGGCCTACGACTTTGCTGTCTTCGTCCTGGGACCTCGCTGCGGGCCTATTGCTATCTGCTTCGCACGACCTACCGATCTAACTGTGAGCCCGTTCCTATCATATTTTCCTAGAAATCTCCACTTCTATCTGAGCTTACTACATACTAGGTTCAATGCCGAGTGTTTGGTGATTTAACCTAAACTATTTCAAATCCTTTTTTACCTAATCACATCGAATTACCAGTCATTTTCTTCAATATTACAATTTAAATACTTAATCGATTTTGCCAATCTACCCACCTATATCTTTCATTATTTTTCCCATCATTTTACGCAATTTGCGAGCTGCAATAACTACTGTCTATATGCACACCACCACCGCCGCCTGCCTATATGCATGCTGCCTACTATAGCACATCGCCCCGCTCGCACGCTTATTGTTGTCAGCTGTTTAATTAGTCGTCTTATGGTAAATTCCAGGCGATCGCTGCGCTGAGTTATCGGCGGCCACGCGACGTCACCCATTGTCTACGCGCCTATCAGCAGTGCGACCTGTCTTCGCTGACGGAAACCGGTCTCTGCTGCAAACGGACTGCGAAACGAGGAGCGTATCGTATTCTTACGTTATTTTTTATTGACGTAGATAACTAATCGCGATGACTTCTGAAACAAAGCTTAAATATTTAATTATTAAACGTGGTGCCATTAAGGGACGCGTAACTAAATTTAAAACCTATTTAGACACACTAATTACTTTAGAATCAGTTTCCCCTCTGGAAGTTAGTAAGCTTGCAATGAAGTTGTCGCGAATGAAAGCGTTGTTAATTGACTTCGACGAGTTGCAAAACCAAATAGAAGCTCAAAGTGAGTCTAATCTAGCAAATGAATTAACTAATCGCGATTTAATCGAACAAGAATTTGATAATTGCATTTCTTTTGCCCAAAATTTTATACAAACGCGAAGCTTACCCACTAAACAGGAAGAAAGTCACATTTCTAGTTCTCATGCCAATGAGTGTCATCAACATAATCATGATAGTAACTGTAATTATAGCCTAGGATTCAAATTACCTATTATACACATTCCTAAGTTCGATGGCACGTATTATAAATGGTTGGAATTTAAAGAAATCTATTGCTCTCTGATTCACGATAACCCTAAAATTAAGAATGTACATAAGTTTCACTATCTCGGATCCTATTTGGAGGGTGAGGCTGCGCGAGTACTGAGTAATCTAGAAGTTTCCGACAAAAATTATAATGAAGCTTGGTCTATCCTCTGCAGCCGTTATGACAATAAAAGGCAGTTAATCAGTAACCATTTAAAGTCACTTTTTCAAATTGAGGCCGTACGAGACACAGACAAATATCTAAGATATATAATTGACCATGTGAACAAAAACCTACGTGCCCTAAGCACCCTAGGACTACCTACAGATAAATGGGACGCCCTAGTCATTCATATCCTATCGGCAAAGTTAGACAACGGTACGAATTTCAAATGGGAAGAGCACCGAAATACTTTACCTGATATACTTACTCTATAAGATTTCTTTTCATTCCTGAAAAACCGTGCTGACGTGTTGGAAATAGTCAATCGCAATAAATCTGATAAGTTCGATAAAGGTAAACAAACAACATCAACAACAAAGTCGCTTGTTGTAACTTCCAAGGAGACTAATCCTTCTTCGCAACATACAGTTGAATGTGTCGTGTGCAAGGGCAGTCACCGCCTCTACGAGTGCACGACATTCAAATCAAAGACACCTGAAGATAGGAACTCTGTAGTTACAACTTTGAATTTGTGTCCAAACTGTCTAAGGCCTGGCCATAATAGTCAAGCTTGTAAGTTTCCAGGCTCTTGTTGTCAATGTGGAAAGAAACATAATTCTTTACTACACTTACCTACTACTCAATCATCAGGTACTCCTAGCGATACGTCAATATCCATGTCTGCAGTGTCTTCACCTGAAATACTACTGTGCACTGCTAGGGTACGCCTATTGAACCCTCATACAAATACTAATATTACTGTCCGAGCGTTACTTGACAGCGGGAGTCAATCGTCCTTTATCTCGGTAGGTGTAAAGCAAAGACTCAACTTGACTCCTCAGCCATCAAATGTCGGTATTGTCGGTATAGGTAACAACCCACCCAACTTAAGCACAGAACGCTGCGCTCTCCAATTACAATCCACTACTACTTCTTTCAAAGTTTCTATGTTTTGCTTCGTGTTGCAAACTATCACTGAAAACATACCGAAAATTCATTTTGATACTAATCATCTCAATCTCAGTGTGTTCGAGCTAGCGGACCCTAGCTTTAATGAACCATTCCCAATTGATATGCTTATTGGTGCTGACCTGTTTTGGGATTTGATAGGTAATAAACAACATTCCTTAGGGGCAAGCAAAACAAATCTTCGTAGCTCTAAACTTGGATGGCTTATCGCAGGTCCTATGCCTATTTCTACTCAATCTTCATCTAATAAACCTATTATTTGTAACCTTTTACTTAAAGAAGAACAATCATTAAGTATAGATCAACAGTTGATTATATTTTGGGACTTGGAAAGCGTCCCGCGAGTTCAACCACGATCAGAAGAAGAAACCTTTTGTGAAAGGCACTTTCTCTTTAATACTGTTCGAGAAAGTGACGGTCGTTTCGTTGTAGGTCTTCCACTAAAAGACGAAAAAGAATGTCTGGGAGAATCCTATTTTATAGCCAAAAAACGGTTCTACAATCTTGAGTCTCGCCTTAGGAAAAACCCAGAGCTCAGAAAACAATACTCCCAATTTATTAAAGAGTACGCTGACTGTGGCCATCTCTCTGAATCTCTCTGATCCAAAACCACCTAATTCCTATTTCTTCCTCATCATCCTGTTTTCAGGGACAAGAGCGAATCTAATAAGCTCAGAGTTGTTTTTAATGCCTCTGAGCCCACAAGCTCTGGCTTTTCCGTTAATAACCTCCAGATGGTAGGACCTACAATACAAGATTCACTATTCAACATCCTATTACGTTTCCGTCAATACAAGTATGTTTTGTCAGGGGACATAGAAAAAATGTTCCGACAAGTGCGGCTAAGAGAGGCTGATCGTGGCTGACAACTCATTCTATGGCGCGATAATGAAAATGAGCCTCTCCGTACACTAAAATTAAATACAGTCACCTACGGTTTTGCCAGTGCAAGCTTCCTCACCACTCGCTGCATTTGGCAGATTGGCGAAGAATGTGACAATCCTATAATCAAAAATATAATACAAAGGGATTTCTATTGTGATGATTTATTAACAGGTGCTGATACAAGTGACGAATTACGTTACATTCAGTGCTCAATCGCCGCCGAACTAGCTAAAGGATGTTTTCCTCTCAGGAAATACCGATCCAATTTACCTGACCTATTATGTCAAAACCTTATAAATAAAGAACAATCCAATCTAATTATTAGTAATGCCACAAGCACATTGGGCATTGGCTGGTCTCCTTCAACCGATGAAATTCATTTCCCAATTAATTATTCAGATAACCCTACGTACACTAAAAGGACAATTTTGTCAACTACTTTTAAAATATTTGATCCTCCAGGCCTTCTATCCCTATGTACAATCAAAGCAAAAATATTGCTCCAAAGGCTGTGGATTAACAAATTAGGCTGGGATGAACCGGTTCCTAAAAATATTCAAATTTTATGGATAAAATTTTCCAAACAGATTAACCTTTTATCGTCTTTAAAGATCCCAAGACAGGTTCTTATCGATAATTTAGTTTCTACTGAGCTCCACTGTTTCTGTGACGCCTCACAACAAGCCTACGGAAGCTGCGTGTACCTACGATCCGTCGATATGGATGGAAACGTGCAAGTCAATTTGTTGTGCGCTAAGGCACGCGTGGCTCCTATTAAAGCTTGCACTATTCCTAGATTGGAGCTTTGTGGCGCTTTACTAGGCGCAGAGTTGAGTTCCGCTGTTAGTAAGGCTCTCAGTTGCGGTCTAAAACGTAAGGTCTACTGGACTGACTCCAATGTGGTACTAGGATGGCTTAGGGCTCCCGACCAAACTAAAACGTTCGTCGCTAATAGGGTTGCTGCCATAATTGAGTCAACCGACTCCGCAGCTTGGCGTCACGTCCCTACCGCGGAAAATCCAGCGGACCTCGCTTCTCGCGGCGTAGATCCGCAAGACGTCAGCAAATCAAGTTTGTGGTGGTTTGGGCCCTCTTTTCTCAAACAACCAGAGTCAACATGGCCCGTACTCTCGGTTTCAAATGTGGAATTACCCGAACTAAAGGCAATGCCCGCCGTAATGATAGAAACTTCACCCACAATACCAAATTTTCATCAATTTTCCAAACTTTCTACGTTACAAAGAGTGTACGCTACAGTCATTAGATTTATACACAATTGTCGATACCCTAGAGTTAAAATTACAGGAACCTTACAAGTTCAAGAGCTTGAGAAGGCATTGACTATTCTCACTAAAATAGCTCAGAATCAGTCCTTTCCTAAAGAGATATCCTCATTAAAAACTAAACAACCATTAAAAGCTAAGACTAACAGTTGTTCTCTAAACCCATTCCTCGATGACGAAGGCCTCCTTCGCGTTGGAGGGCGCATTAATAATTTTTCGTACTCGTACGATAAAATACACCCTATTGTTTTAAAGGCAGATCATTGCCTAACTAAATTATTTTTTCAAAATGAACATTTACGCTTACTTCACGCAGGGCCTCAACATCTTTTAGCCTCTATTCGAGAGCGTTATTGGCCTTTACGAGGTAGGAAACTAGCTCGCAACGTCGCACGCAATTGTTTTGTATGCCGCAGATTTAAAGGAGAAACTATGTCTAATATTATGGGTAATTTGCCAACTGATCGCATTGAACCTGACTTTCCTTTCAGTACTGTTGGCACTGACTTTGCCGGTCCCTTCTTAATTACAGATCGCAAAGGTCACGGATGCAAGATAACAAAATGTTATCTCTGCATTTTGGTTTGTCTCCGTTACAGATGCCTACACCTTGAAGTCGTAAGCGACCTAACAAAAGATGCGTTCATACAAACCATGAATAGATTCATTGCTCGTATAGGACTGCCTAAAACTATTTATTGCGACAACGGTCGTAATTTTGTGGCTGCCGCAAAGGAAATTGGTAGCTTTATCATATCAAATACTGAGCCTATTGGAGAATTTGCTGCTCGCCGGGGCATTGAATTTCGCTTCTCCCCTGCGTACGCACCTCATTTCAACGGTCTGGCAGAGGCTGGCATGAAATCAGCAAAATTCCACCTACACCGAATTTTAAGCCAGTCTCACCTCACATTCGAGGAATTGACCACTGTATTTGCTCAGATAGAGGCAATCCTAAACAGCCGACCCCTTTGTCCTCTCAGCCCTTCACCTAATGATTTCCAACCTCTTACCCCAGCTCACTTTTTAATCGGTAGGTCACTAACGTCACTTCCTACGCCGAGCTTCGTGGACTCCAACGTGCACCGCCTCGACCGGTTCCAGCGCATCGAACAAGCAAGGCAACACTTTTGGAATCGATGGGCCTCCGAATATATTTCTGAACTCCAACAAAGGACCAAATGGCAAGTAAGACGCAGGGACCTTCAGCTTGACGATATGGTACTGATAAAGGAAGACCAGACGCCCCCTCTATGCTGGCGCCTAGGACGAGCTAGCAGACTGTTTTCTGGCTCCGATGGACTAGCCAGAGTCGCCGATGTCAACACAGCCAAGGGAACAATTCGTCGAGCACTCAACCGCCTCTGTTTACTTCCAACTACAGATGAGTGATTGTTGAAAGCTGGAACTAGAGCTTTCAACGGCCGGGAGGATGTCTACGCCACTGCTTGACCAATCATCAACGCTCAAAATCACGTCATGTCTGCGGCGCATCGGTTGACTAATGACCACTCCCGAATATGGCGTCATATTCAACAGCCAATCGTCGAAGCCGATTCTCACGCGATCGTAGCTGTCAAGCGACACTTCCAAAAACTACTTACATACTCTAAACCGCCACATCGGTATAGCCCAAAAAAAAACCCCAAAATTACTGTGTTAAATAGCCACCTTTTAAATAAATCGTTCCAAATATATATTGTAAATCTTGCTAAAACTATTATACGCATTAGAATCCAAACCCAAGTGTTTCTTTTGTTCCATCGCGAACAACGATGTTAATTTATTTCTGAGATGGTCAATGTGTAATTTCCAAGTTAGTTTTTCATCTACCCTTAATCCAAGATATTTTTCGTTGGTTGATCGTTTTATTATTTCGTTATTTATTTTAAGAGGCGAGAAGTCCGGTATGCGCTTATTTTTAGTGGGAGGTTTTCGACGTATTAATTGTAAGAAAGTTGTACTTTAACCATTCGTTTAGTAGATCAAGGTCATGTTGAGCGTCCTTTATAATGTTATGAATTGATTTATCAAAGTAAAAGAGACAGGTGTCGTCTGTGTATAGTGTTAGGTGTCCTGTTAACCCTATTTTATTAATATTGTTTATATAAATTAGAAAAAGTAACGGACTGATAATCGAACCTTGAGGACAGCCGTATGAAATATTTTGGACCGAGCTAGTGTGAGTATTTCCTATTTTAACAACTTGACGCCTATTCTACAAATACGATTTGAACATTTTATGTGCTGCACCTGTAACGCCACCTATGTTATCTAGCTTCTGTAGCAGTTTTGGATGACTCACTGTATCGAACGCTTTTTTTAAATCGATGACCCTATTAAATAATGTTTCTCGAGTTTCGAATCTCAACACTAATAGTCTAGTAATTCTTGAATGTAGTATTCTTTATCTCAGACCGATAATTCGGTCAGACTGAGATGAACACGTGTCTTGCAGGTATGCTTATTGTGCAAAGGGTGAACTTCCAGGGGCTTGGGTGAACACATCTATCTAATATCCAGTCCAAGGACTGATAGGGACCATGTTTCCTTAAGAGCATGATGCCGACGCAATGCTGCTGGAACTAGCCGCTCCATAGTCAAATAAGGACAATCGCTTGGTTGCCGCAGGAAAAGCCGCTTCGTCACGTTTATCAGTTCGAAAGAACTGCTAGGTACCATGTCTCCAAAAGAGCATGATGCCGACGCAATGCCGCTGAAAAGCCGCTTGCGTCACTACTATATGAAAGTGTTGCTCTGAGTACTCTGAGTGTAGACATAAGGTATCGTGTGAGTAATGACTGTTCAAATACCTATTACGCTAGCGTATGGGTTATTCACAATTTAATAATAATAATATACGTTGCATCCTTCTTTTATTACTATCTTTCTAAAACCACATACAATCTATGTTCATAACTGTGAATTTCTAAGTTTTATTTAACATTTCTTTCAATCCTTTCCGTGGTCTATCGATGAGACAAGGTATTGGACTTCTTCATATTTGGAATTCATTTAATCTACAATAGGTGGAAGGGTGTCCAGTCTGGAGCCGAGCCCTACAGAGCAGCACGGAGGAGGGGTGCTGTTCTCCCCCGCAAGGGGGACCTGACCCATTTTCCTGGCATTTCCACATAATTAGGAAAAACGAAAATTTTATCAGCCTAGGGTAATTTAGGAACAGTCGCATGTGGTGCCGTGACTAGGATTCTCGTCATTAAATGTACTGATTCACTTCAGTGCAACGAGAAAGAACAGAATATGGGTTACTACGAAAATAACAAAACGTATGTACACAAAAATAACACAACGTAATTTTATGGTTCTATTAATTGTTAGCGACGGCAAGCGTTACAACGGTTACAATACTTATGTTTAAGTTACGGTTTGATAATAGTGTTTAAATTCTTCAACTATTGGTAGCGAGGTCAATCCCCGCATGATTTAATTGCTGATAAGCGTTTGATTTCCATTGTGATGGATCTTGGGTTCGAATCCCGCCTGATGTTATTGGTTGATACTATAACTTATGTGTAATTTTGTTACGGTTTGATAATGGTGGTTGAATTCTTCAACTAGGTACTGGTAGCAGGTTCAATCCCTGCATGATTTATTTTCTAATGTACTTTGGTTCCGACGCTACTGTAGGTAATGGTACGATTGTTGCTTGGGTGCCTGTGTTACTGAAATAATAGGTTCGACACTCTGCAAATGTGAATTTAGTATTTAACAGTATGTGAATACTTGTAATAATAGGTTCAGCTCTCTGCAAACGTGAGATTAGTATCTGACAGTATGTGGATACCTGTAATAATAGGTTCGACTCTCTGAAAATGCGAGTTTAGTATCTGATAGTATGTTAATATGAAAATGCGTTTGTGCGTTTGCGGTGGATATGTGTTTGTATGTGGAATGAGTTTAGGTATAAGACACGCACTTATTACGGGTAAATCTAATATTATAAGCGAGTAAGACGTACGAAGCGTGAAGCTTATAAAATGACAATTAGTTTACCAAGAAGGTACATTAACTATCGTCATAAGAAGTAGACATAAATCTTTGCAGCTCTGCAGTCGGTGACGTATGTCGTATAATCGAATAGATACTCGTTTGGCCTTATTTCAAATTGCAAGACATTTAAGTCTTCACTCGGCTGGCACTACGCTATGTCTGAACCTTTGGTTTATGAGTTGCGCTTGGTTAGAAGTTCCTTCAAAATCAGCTGATGGCGGCTGACTCCAACAGCAGTAGCTGTGGCTTGGCTCCTGTTGCGAAGCTAAGTTTCCCTTTTATTACACACTTCATTTACCCGTAGTTACGTGGTATGATTTTTGTTATCTTATGAGATATTGTAGATTTATGTTTTAGGCCAATGGTACTATAGTTATCAGTTCAAATATACCATAGAATGTTCTTGTCAACACCTTCATAATCTGAAGGAATAGTTAACAACATTGTGTGCTTGTAAGCCAAAAATTGGTTGCACAGTCTAGGATGCTTATATTTTATAGTCAGTTTATTTTCCCAACTCTTATTAGAATTCAAAACTGCTCTAACCTCTTAAAATCAGAGGGGGCGTCTAATTGGAATCAAATCTAATATGTTTATGTGCGGACTATTTCAGCTACTCGTGGGTAAGATTGCCGGGAGCTGATTAAGCTGACTCTGCATTAAGGTGCATAAGGAGACACCTCTGTCCAGCGGCAACTGCGACAGGCTGAGTTTAGAACGAGGGAGCGCCGTAGGTAATTTTGCTGAATAGCATAAATACTCTTAAAAGAGTCTCTGGTATGTAAAACTAAATAATAAGCATGCACAGGATTACAGAGCTTAACTGGGGCGCGGTAATGTTATTTAAATTATCTTGTAAAGAGTATTTGCAAGAACAGTTATAGGTCAAATATTAAAGAGCAATCATAAATATATCAATTGAAAATGCTCCTGCGATACAGTATTACATTATAGCAGACATTGCAACTTATTAGGATCTTGTAGGATTGATACTAGAATACTTACAATATACTGGTAGGTATTTGATAAGATAAATACATCAAATAAGTATAGCTCTTTAATCTGTGACTCTTTCGTGGAAAGGCAGAGTTCATCCTATTGTGAAAGCTCATAAGCTGAACTGCGTCACGCTTCTGATTTTCAGAGGTGGGAATGTGACTGTCTGTCATTTACTCCTATTTAATAACAAAATATGTTATTCTAAATTCTTATTTTAACATTGTCCTACGATATCGGCCTCTTAGAAACGCATTAAATCTCAATTTTATGGTCTGACAGCTCGACATGTTACCCTAATCAATAACAAAACTTCCTATTTCTTTAAAATAGTAAAACGATATTGAAACGTTTAGAAACCCATTCCATTTATATTTTATGGGAAACAGACCGGCAATTATAGCTAGTCATCAATAGAAAGCGATATTTTACGTCATTTAAGATGCAATATATTCTATGAATTCTAAGAAGGCTCAGACCCTTACTTGTAATAGAGAAGAGGAGTCTCGCATATGGTTACGATTAGTTGGGTCGATGACGAGCGACGGTACCTGGGCGCCTGCACGTGGCGATTTTAGGATGTGGGAGACTGATGTAATAAGTGAAGGCAGCCGGGGTCGAACCGTTTTAGGATACGGACTTCCTAGTCCACGCTAGTTAAGTTAGGAGATTAAGGGAAGGCCAAGAGGCTAGTGGTCCGAGTGGGCTGTCGCGAAGTAGCGAGTATTAGTTATTAAGTTAAATTGGGTTGGAGCCCTGATTAGGTTATTCTAGTATTTAAAGTGGAATGTGTGTGTTTGTTGGTGTGTTGGGAGCCCAGATTAGGTTATTCTAGTATTTAAAGTGGTATATGTGTGTTTGTTGGTGTGACGGGCTGAGTCCTAATTTATAATAATTGTAGGGTATGGTATTAAGTTACTATGTATGCATGTGTTTAGAGGCGGCTGCGCCCGCCGTATAAGAATTTAGCTCAGTCGCAAATAAACGTAGATTACGATAACACGTATATTCTTTCTCAATATTTATTTCCTTCATCATTGAAGTTCACTTAACGCATAGTCAACCTACACTGGTGACCCCGACAAAGTGAACTCAGTGATATCCTGTGTAAAGCAATAGGCTGTGTAAAAATTTTGGATAATGGCTAATCAGAGCGTTAGTCAACCTGCAATGCGGGTTACAGACCCGAAGCTCGAGCCGCGTGTGGAAGGAGAGTCTGCGTTGGCTAGCATAACCGTTTCATCGAGAATACCAGAGTTTTGGGCAGACCAACCGCGACTGTGGTTTGTCCAATTTGAGGCAGTGGTGGACAATCAGAAACTCAGTGATGCCGCAATATCAAACTTAGTTGTTACGAAGTTAAATAAAGGTGCTATACAGCAAATCAGTGACTTACTTTTAGCCCCACCGGAAACACAGAAATACCAGTCCATGAAAGATAGATTGCTACAAGTTTTTGAAGAGTCGGAGACTAGACAGTTTCAGAAGTTGTTGGGGGAGATGGAGCTTGGTACCCAGAAGCCTACGCAGCTTCTAAGGCGGATGAGGGACCTAGCGCGAGCAAAGATACCCGACGCAACCTTGCAAATAATGTGGAGTGGACATCTTCCAACGGCGGTGCAGGCTGTTTTGGCAGTCACTGAAGTGAAGGATTTAGATAATTTGGCTGTTGTAGCAGACAAAGTAATGGAGGCAACTCGTCCTGTGGAGTTAGCGATGGTGACAACTAACCCCGCCACCAAGGACGTTACCAAGGATTCAAGTTCAATGACGGAGTTGGCCGCCACCGTGCAGAAACTGAGCATTGAAGTCGGAGAATTACGTCGTTCGCGTCAAAAGAAGAGGAATGGGCGTGGTACGAGTGGTTATCGTCAGTCAAGGTCGCGCACGAGAGATGGGAGTAGGGGTCGTAAAAATCCCGAATGGTTGTGTTTCTATCATCATAGGTATGGATCCAAAGCTGCTAAATGTGTCAACCCATGCAATTGGAAAACATCAAAAAATGTGACCCCATCGGAAAACTAAGTGCGATACAACCTGAGGCGGAGGTTTGTATCGTTGCGTCAAATAATCGCCTTTGTGAGTTGGACAAAAACAGCGGATTAAAATTTTTAATTGATACGGGAGCCAACGTGTCGGTAATTCCATTTACTAGGTCAAAAAATATCGCGTGTGATAAATATAAACTTTACGCAGCAAACGGTACCGAGATAAGAACTTATGGTGTGCGTTCTTTAGTTTTAGACCTTAGCTTGAGAAGAGCTTTTCGATGGACATTCATCGTGGCGGATGTTAAACAGCCTATTATAGGGGCAGATTTTTTAACCCATAATAGGTTGTTGATTGATTTAAGCACGCGGAAACTTATAGATCAAACCACTCGTTTAAATGTTATCGCTTCAGTCGTGTGTCACGGTGATGGTGAGTCGTCCATTAAAACAATAGTTAATAATAACGTATGGCACGGGATATTGTGTAATTATCCGGACGTGACTAAACCTGTATCTTTTAAAGAAATACCTAAACACTCGGTGTGCCATTACATCGAAACTTCGGGGCCACCGTTATACGCTAAAGCGAGACCACTTCCTCCGGACCGATATAAGAAAATTAAGGCAGAATTTCAGAATATGATAGAGTTAGGCATTTGCAGACCATCCAAAAGCCCTTGGGCAAGCCCATGGCACGTAGTGCCTAAAAAAAATGGAGAGCTTCGCCCGTGCGGAGACTATAGACGGCTGAACGCAGTGACGAAACCGGATCGCTATCCTATTCCGCGCATAAATAATTTTAAGTATTTATTGGCAGGAAAGAAAACCGTATTTAGTAAACTTGATTTAAATAGAGCATATCACTTTATACCGGTTGCCCCGGAAGACGTCGAGAAAACTGCAATCATAACGCCTTTTGGACTCTTTGAATTTCCTCGAATGACTTTTGGATTGCGCAACGCAGCGCAATCTTTTCAGAGATTCATGGATTCAGTAGTACTGCGTGGTTTTCATTTCGTATACAATTATATTGATGACGTATTCATCGCGAGCGAGACAGTTGTTGAGCACAAAGAGCATTTGAATGCAATTTTCCGGCGATTTGACGAATTCGGTATTACAATTAATATCTCTAAATGTGTATTTGGGGTATCGAAATTGGAATTTTTAGGTTTCGATGTATCGACGGACGGCGTTCGTCCGCTAGACGATAAAGTGCAAGCGATTGTAAATTTCCCGAAACCCGAAACGGTAGATAAATTACGTCGTTTTCTCGGCATGGTTAATTTTTACCGCACACACATCCCTAAAGCAGTCGATTGCCAGTCAGAATTAAATAGTTATTTACATAACAGCAAAAAGAATGATAAAACCGTTATAAATTGGACCAACAAGGCCAACGAGGCATTTGAGAAATGTAAGTTAAGCTTAAAAAACGCTGCTACATTATCCTATCCGTTGCCCGATGCTAAGTTATCATTAATGTTTGATGCTTCAAACGTTAGTCTCGGTGCCGTGTTACAACAGCAAGTCAATAACATTTGGCAACCACTGGGATACTTTTCTAATAAATTAACGCAAACTGAAGTTAAGTACTCTACATACGACCGAGAGTTGTTGGCGATATTTATGGCTATTAAGCATTTTAGGAGTTTAGTGGAAGGTCGCAATTTAACAATATACACGTACCATAAACCACTTTCATATGCGTTTACTAAACTAAATAGCGACAACGAAAGTCCCAGGCGAATTCGTCAACTATCATTTATTTCCGAATTTACTACCGCTATATGTTATATTAGTGGTAACCAGAACGTGGTAGCAGACGCTTTTTCTCGGATAGAAACGATAAGCTGTCCCACGGTGTTGAATTATGCGGAGTTAGCAGAAAAACAAGATAGTGACGAATACCTACAGCAAGCGTTACGAGTATCGGATAGCAACTTGCAGTTTAAGCAGTTTTATGTGCCGGACTGTGAGAAGCAAGTTTATTGCGAAGTCTCGCATAATAAAATTAGACCATATTTAACGGAAGAATTTAGGGTGACAGCTTTTCATGCAGTTCATGACCTTAGTCACCCGGGCATTAAATGTAGTAAACAGATGATGAAACAGAAGTTTTTTTGGCCAAATATGGATAAAGATATTACTAAGTGGGCCAGAGCATGCCCTCACTGTCAAAAAGTGAAAATTACAAGGCATACTATTTCAGGCGTAGGAAAATTTGAACGGGTTGATCGTTTTCAACATTTACATGTCGACATAGTCGGACCTTTAATGACTACAGCTGATGGGTATAGATATTGCATAACCATGATAGACCGTTCCACGGGATGGCCCGCGGCCGTGCCCGTACAAAATATTACGGCGGAGACCGTAGCGAGAGTAGTTTTTGAGTGTTGGATATCTCGGTTTGGATGCCCTTCGAAGCTTACAAGCGACCAAGGCAGACAATTTGAGAGCGATCTATTTATAAATCTCTTGAAGTATTTAGGCATACACAAATTACGCACGACACCTTACCATCCGCAAAGTAATGGCATGGTCGAACGTTGGCATAGAACACTGAAAGTGGCTCTCATGGCACGTTTACAATGCAACACTTCCTGGGTTGAGGAACTTCCAGTCGCATTATTAGGCCTGCGTGCAGCCATTAGGAACGACAGTGGAGTGAGTGCAGCGGAATTAACATACGGTAAATCGATCAGGTTACCGGGTGATTTTTATGTCGAATCAAAAATATTTACTTCGGACTCGGAATATTTACAGTCGCTTAGGGATGCAATTAATAAGTTAAGGCCACGACCACCGAGTCATGGGAATTCACGGGCGTTGTTCGTATCAAACGATCTTAGTTCATGCCAAAGTGTGTTCGTTAGGAACGATTTAATGCGAAAATCACTCCAGCCACCTTATGATGGGCCGTATGATGTTGTAAAAAGAATAGGGAAAACTTATATTATAAAAATAGGGGATAAGGAAAAGACTATTTCTATAGACAGGCTCAAACCCGCCTATGTAATTGGGGGTGATAATAGTAGTAATGATAGTTCTAAATTAGAAATAACGGATAAAAACGACGACAGTTTAAGCAATAACAAGGCCACTTCTAGCAAAGTTTTACATCCGAAAACAACGCGAAGCGGCCGAGTAATCAAAACACCGTTACGTTTCGCATAAACGAAATATAATACGTTAATTATATGCAAATACACCGTCCAATTGCAACAACATTAAGATCAAATAATAAACACCTTATACCCTTAGAATAAGATTCATTTTTGTGTTAAAAGATGTTTTAATAAATAAATTGGAATATAAATAACGTGTAAGTATAGCAATAATTTAGCGAGTAAGCTAGACCTAATTAGGATAAGTATTAGTTGCTAAAAACGACTTCTATATAATAGTTTATCGATCAGAACTTTGTACCACTCAGTACGTTGTAATTTTTAAGTATCAATTTAGAACTAAACTGTTATAATGGGTTGGAGTCAGAGCAAGGAGCAAAATACAGACACCCATCTGGTTGCCCAAACAGTAAATAACAATTTCCATGAAAAATTGGATAATATCGCCTGGATTTTCATCGCCCTTGCAGTAGTTATATGCATTGTCGTTGGATATGCGATGTGGCATCGCTGCAGGAGCACTGCAAAAGGATGGGTACGGAAGCAAATGGCTACTGACCCAAAAATTGTCACCGTGCAATCTGTGCCTCAGCAGCAAGCAGCTGCGGGCACATCGTACATGTAGTGTGGTGTTGTGATTTATTCAGTGTTAAGCATAAGTTTCAGTTGTTGGACAAAAAGTTTTGTTAAGGGGGGAATGGTGTAGGGTATGGTATTAAGTTACTATGTATGCATGTGTTTAGAAGCGGCTGCGCCCGCCGTATAAGAATTTAGCTCAGTCGCAAATAAACGTAGATTACGATAACACGTATATTTTTTCTCAATATTTATTTCCTTCATCATTGAAGTTCACTTAACACATAGTCAACCTACAATAATTATCCTAGGCTGATAGAGTTATTAAAGTTCCTATAACTAATCAGACAGAGAGGTGTTGCTGAGAAGTTTGTTGCGCCACTTCTTCTCCCCAGCCTTAAATACTAGGAAGTGGTGAAGGGTGGGCGCTTTGGGGGCTGTCTATAGACCTTCAAGAGAGTTGATCCACGACTCTACTAATTAATAATTCTTTATTTTTGACTCAGCTCTATTATCTAGTAAATCCTAGTACCATAATTCTTGAACGCTGTGTTCTTTGCCTCCGGCCAATAATACTGCCTTAAGAGAGATTATTAAAAACTCTATTAAATGATGTTTCTCGAGTTTCGAATCTCAACTCTATTGTCTAGTAATTCTTGAATGTTGTATTCCTTATCTCAGACCAATAATTCGGTCAGACTGACATGAACACGTGTCTTGCAGGTATGCTTATTGTGCAAAGGGTGAACTTCCAGGGGTTTGGGTGACCACATCTATCTAATATCCAGTCCAAGGACTGATAGGGACCATGTCTCCTTAAGAGCATGATGCCGACGCGATGCCGTTGGAACTAGCCACTCCATAGTCAGTCAAGGACAATCGCTTGGTTGCCGCAGGAAAAGCCGCTTCGTCACTTTTATCAGTTCAAAAGAACTGCTAGGGACCATGTCTCCAAAAGAGCATGATGCCGACGCAATGCCACTGAAAAGCCGCTTGCGTTACTATATGGAAGTGTTGCTCTGAGTACTTTGAGTGAAGATGTGTGATGTGTATCGTGTGAGTAATGACTGATCAAATACCTATTACGCTAGCGTATGGGTTACTCACAATTTAATAATAATAATATACTTTGCATCCCTCTTTTATTACTAGCTTTCTACAACCACATTCAATCTATGTTCATAACTATGAATTCCTAAGTTTTATTTAACATTTCTTTCAATCCTTTCCGTGGTCTATCGATGAGACAAGGTATTGGACTTCTTCATATTTGGAATTCATTTAATCTACAATAGGTGGAAGGGTGTCCAGTCTGGAGCCGAGCCCTACAGAGCAGCACGGAGGAGGGGTGCAGTTCTCCCCCGCAAGGGGGACCTGACCGATTTTCCTGGCATTTCCACATAATTAGGAAAAACGAAAATTTTATCAGCCTAGGGTAATTTAGGAACAGTCGCATGTGGTGCCGTGACCAGGATTCTCGTCATTAAATGTACTGATTCACTTCAGTTCAACGAGAAAGAACAGAATATGGGTTACTACGAACATAACTAAACGTATGGACTACGAAAATAACAAAACGTATGAACACAAAAATAACACAACGTAATTTTATGGTTCTATTAATTGTTAGCGACGGCAAGCGTTACAACGGTTACAATACTTATGTTTAAGTTACGGTTTGATAATAGTGTTTAAATTCTTCAACTATTGGTAGCAAGGTCAATCCCCGCATGATTTAATTGCTGATAAGCGTTTGATTTCCATTGTGATGGATCTTGGGTTCGAATCCTGCCTGATGTTAATGGTTGATACTATAACTTATGTGTAATTTTGTTACGGTTTGATAATGGTGGTTGAATTCTTCAACTAGGTACTGGTAGCAGGTTCAATCCCTGCATGATTTATTTGCTAATATACTTTGGTTCCGACGCTACTGTAGGTAATGGTACGATTGTTGCTTGGGTGCCTGTGTTACTGAAATAATACGTTCGACACTCTGCAAATGTGAATTTAGTATTAAACAGTATGTGAATACTTGTAATAATAGGTTCACCTGTCTGCAAACGTGAGGTTAGTACCTGACAGTATGTGGATACCTGTAATAATAAGTCCGACTCTCTTCAAATGTGAGTTTAGTATCTGGCAGTATGTGAATACCTGTAATAATAGGTTCGACTCTCTGCAAATGTGAGTTTAGTATTTGATAGTATGTGAATAACTATATTAATAGGGTCAGCTCTCTGCAAACGTGAGCTAAGTATCTGATAGTATGTGAATACCTGTAATAATAGGTTCGACTTTCTGAAAATGCGAGTTTAGTATCTGATAGTATGTGAATATGAAAATGCGTTTGTGCGTTTGCGATAGATATGTATTGTGTGTGTATGTGAAATGAGTTTAGGAAGAAGACACGCACTTATTACGGGTAAATCTTATATTATAAGCGAGTAAGATGTACGAAGTGTGAAGCTTATAAAATGACAATTAATTTACCAAGAAGGTACATTAACTATCGTCATAAGAAGTAGACATAAATCTTTGCAGCTCTGCAGTCGGTGACGTATGTCGTATAATCGAATAGATACTCGTTTGGCCTTATTTCAAATTCCAGGACAGTAAGTCTTCGCTCGGCTGCCACTACGCTATGTCTGAACCTTTGATTTGTGAGTTGCGCTTGGTTTGAAGTTCCTTCCAAATCAGCTGACGGCGGCTGACTCCAACAGCAGTAGCTATGGCTTGGCTCCTGTGGCGAAGCTAAGTTTCACTTTTATTACACACTTCATTTACCCGTAGTTACGTGGTATGATTTTTGTTATCTTATGAGATATTGTAGATTTATGTTTTAGGCCAATGGTACTATAGTTATCAGTTCAAATATACCATAGAATGTTCTTGTCAACACCTTCATAATCTGAAGGAATAGTTAACAAAATTGTGTGCTTGTAAGCCAAAAATTGGTTACACAGTCTAGGATGCTTATATTTTATAATCAGTTTATCTTCCCAACTCTTATTAGAATTCAAAACTGCTCTAACCTCTTAAAATCAGAGGGGGCGTCTAATTGGAATCAAATCTAATATGTTTATGTGCGGACTATTTCAGCTACTCGTGGGTACGATTGCGGGGAGCTGATTAAGCTGACTCTGCATTGAGGTGCATAAGGAGACACTTCTGTCCAGCGGCAACTGCGACAGGCTGAGTTTAGAACGAGGGAGCGCCGTAGTTAATGTTGCTGAATAGCATAAATACTCTTAAAAGAGTCCCTGGTATGTAAAACTAAATAATAAGCATGCACAGGATTACAGAGCTTAACTGAAGCGCGGTAATGTTATTTAAATTATCTTGGAAAGAGTATTTGCATGAACAGTTATAGGTCAAATATTAAAGGACAACCATAAATATATCAATTGAAAATGCTCCGGCGATACAGTATTACATGATAGCAGACATTGCAACTTATTGGGATCTTATAGGATTGATACTAGAGTACATACAATATTCCGGTAGGTATTTGATTAGATAAATACATCAAATAAGTATAGGTCTATAATCTGTGACACTTTCAAGGAAAGGCAGAGTTCATCCTATTGTGAAAGCTCATACGCTGAACTGCGTCACCCGTCTGATTTTCAGAGGGGGGAAGGTGACTGTCTGTCATTTACTCCTATTTAATAACAAAATATGTTATTCTAAATTCTTATTTTAACATTGTCCCACGATATCGGCCTCTTAGAAACGCATTAAATCTCAATTGTATGATCTGACAGCTCGACATGTTACCCTAATCAATAACAAAACTTCCTATTTCTTTAAAATAGTAAAACAATATTGAAACGCTTAGAAACCCATTCCATTTATATTTTATGGGAAACAGACCGGCAATTATGGCTAGTCATCAATAGAAAGCGATATTTTACGTCACTTAAGATGCAATATAATGTACGAATTCTAAGAATGCTCAGATCCTTACTTGTACTAGAGCATAGGAGTCCCGCATATGGTTACGATTAGTTGGGTCGGATGACGAGCGACGGTACCTGGGCGCCTGCACGTGGCGATTCTAGGATGTGGGAGACTGATGTAATAAGTAAAGGCAGCCGGGGTCGAACCGTTTTAGGACACGGACTTCCTAGTCCACGCTAGTTAAGTTAGGAGATTTGGGGAAGGTCAAGAGGCTATGTCCGAGTGGGCTGTCGTGAAGTAGCGAGTATTAGTTATTAAGTTAAATATAGTTGGGTTGGAGCCCTGATTAGGTTATTCTAGTATTTAAAGTGGTATGTGTGTGTTTGTTGGTGTGTTGGGAGCCCAGATTAGGTTAATCTAGTATTTAAAGTGGTATATCTGTGTTTGTTGGTGTGACGGGGTGAGTCCTAATTTATAATAATTATGCTAGGCTGATAGAGTTATTAAAGTTCCTATAACTAATCAGATAGAGAGGTGTTGCTGGGGAGTTTGTTGCGCCACTTCTCCCCAGCCTAAAACACGAGGAAGTGGTGAAGGGTGGGCGCTTTGGGGGCTGTCTATAGACCTTCAAGAGAGTTGATCCACGACTCAACTAATTAATAATTCTTTATTTTTGACTCAGCTTTATTATCTAGTAAATCCTAGTACCATAATTCTTGAACGCTGTGTTCTTTGCCTCCGGCCAATAACACTGCCTTAAGAGAGATTATTCAAAACTCTATTAAATGATGTTTCTCGAGTTTCGAATCTCAACTCTATTGTCTAGTAATTCTTGAATGTTGTATTCCTTATCTCAGACCAATAATTCGGTCAGACTGACATGAACACGTGTCTTGCAGGTCTGCTTATTGTGCAAAGGGTGAACTTCCAGGGGTTGGGTGACCACATCTATCTAATATCCAGTCCAAGGACTGATAGGGACCATGTCTCCTTAAGAGCATGATGCCGACGCAATGCCGCTGGAACTAGCCGCTCCATAGTCAGACAAGGACAGTCACTTGATTGCCGCAGGGAAAGCCGCTTCGTCACGTTTATCAGTTCGAAAGAACTGCTATGGACCATGTCTCCAAAAGAGCATGATGCTGACGCAATGCCACTGAAAAGCCGCTTGCGTCACTATATGGAAGTGTTGCTCTGAGTACTCTGAGTGTAGATGTGAGGTATAGTGTGAGTAATGACTGATCAAATACCTATTACGCTAGCCTATGGGTTACTCACAATTTAATAATAATAATATACTTTGCATCCCTCTTTTATTAATAGCTTTCTAAAACCACATTCAATTTATGTTCATAACTATGAATTCCTAAGTTTTTTTACCATTTCTTTCAATCCTTTCCTTGGTCTATCGATGAGACAAGGCATTGGAGTTCTTCATATTTGGAATTTATTTAATCTACAATAGGTGGAAGGGTGTCCAGTCTGGAGCCGAGCCCTACAGAGCAGTATGGAGGAGGGGTGCTGTTCTCCCCCGCAAGGGGGGCCTGACCCATTTTCCTGGCATTTCCACATAATTAGGAAAAACGAAAATTTAATCAGCCTAGGGTAATTTAGGAACAGTCACAGTAGGAAGAGTTGATAGCTACTCGTTTCCTCCTCGGCACGAGGAAACGAGTCAATATCTACTATTACCTCAATCAAGAAACTTATAATAGATGTAGGTCCCGCGACAGTAAAAGAGATACATTATTATGTTGCCGCAAATAAATGCATTTTCTTTTTTCTTCTTCTTTTATTATATAAATAGTTGACCGCTGACTGTTCACACAGCTGACACGAACTCTCTCTCTCTACGCATACCTACAAGTAACTGGGCATTCGTCACAATCGCGCACTCGCTCTTAGCCCACCGACAAAACTAACCGAACTACACACTCGCTGCTCGTTGCTCGCGAGCTCGTTTCTTGTTGCTAAATCTACTCGCTTTCGGCTAATCCTCGGCAATGAGACAGGCACACGAGTCAGAAGTGTCAGATTTGCCAGCTACATGTCCGTGAAATGCCAGTTCTTCACGGTTTTCAGCGGGTTCTGTTGTCATGTGTGGGCTGTCCTGCGACCGTAACACTGTGTGCCTCACGCGATGTTCTGCCCCAGGATCACCACGTACGCCACATCTGCCACCACACAACAAAGGAATTTAATATAGGCGTAGGTTTGTATTTCAAAATAACTTATTAAAAAGTATAGAGCATAGATCCATGATATTGATTATGTGAAAAAGGCTAGTTTGCGAGTTAGTTCAGTTTATAGTTCAGTAGTGCTTTTTTGTTAGGAAAAGCCTTTTTTTTTTTTGAGGTTGGGAAATCATCAAATGACCCCTCCCGCTCTGGGTGGAGCGGAAGGGAGTGTCAGACTCTTACTGACTAAAACCCACCCGTGTTCCTTCCTTAGCCCTTTATGTACCAGGGCAGCGGTAGCCCTTTCGGACGATCCCAGTACCCCGGCAGGCTTCGGCCCTGTCGGGCCCCGTCAACTATGCTGACATCTCTTTGAGGCGCGCGTGGAACACATACGCGCCGTCCGGCATGGGCCTGGTCCTGATCGGACGGAGAGCTACCCATTGCTCTCCGCCCGCAGGCCCGCGCCTACGGTGGCCAGGAGTCGTCACGCGGCTCCCGACGCCCGGACCGTCTCCCTCGGTGGCTGAGGTGTGAGGATCTCTCCCTCGCCCATCCCGCCACCTCCTTCGCTAGCATGACTGCTTCGCAGAAGGAGGTGACCGCCTCCCACTCCCTCTCGCCCCGGACCATGGCTTGAACCAGGGCCGGATGCGAGAGGTCGCCACCGCTGCCGATCGCCTCTACGAGGACACGGCGGTGCTCTGCCCAAGCGGGGCAGACCTCCACCGTATGCTCCACCGTGTCCTGTGGGCGATCCTCGTAGTGATGACACCCGGGCGTCTCCTCCCGCCTGATGATGTGCAGGAACCTCCCGAAACATCCGTGTCCGGAGAGGACCTGCGTCAGGCGGTAGGTGAGAACGACGTGACGCCTCTCTAGCCACTCATACAGGCGCGCGAGGACTATCGCCTCTAGATCCCATGGCGGCAGTCCGGCATGGAACGGGACACGTCTAAAGTTAATTTGATCAAGTTTAAGAAACACCTAAAAAGTTTATCTTTTATAGAGGTATACGAGTCTTACAATCCTAATGAGGCATATGACAATTTTTTAGCACAATTATTTGTCCATTAGCAATGATATTAAACTGAAAATTTATCAAAAAACACATTTTGCAAAAAAGTAACCATTAGTTACTATTTTAAACAATTGGTTGAGTTTAACTACGGATCAAAAAACCGGGCATTAGTGTGCTGTAAGAAATCTTGTTATATGTGGGATGGATAAATATGTATACCTATGTTATCTGCCCTCACTGAATGAAGCCCTTACTTACCGAAAGCGAAAACGAAGTAATTGCGCGGGCGGGAAATGTGGCTTGCGACGTTGTATAGTGTGTATATTCAAATTTTATTTCTGTTTCAAATTGACGTTATTTCAAGTTAAACAAATATCAACTTTATTTTTATGGTAACTAAGTTGATTTCAGAGTGATTAGCACTATTGAAAAAAATATTAATTTTTTTTAAGTTGTACGGTAAAGTGAACTTTATTTGTAGGACTTAAAGTTATTTTTCTATAAACTCATATTTGTTTACATTTTTGGCGAAATGTCGCGATTCAAATTTGTGTTTTGGCTCTTAACCGTAGTAGCTATAGGAAAACGTTTTTAGGAGATTGTCCTTTACTTTTTGTTTAATAACTAATTGCATTCACAGATTTTGAAAATATAGTACAGTTGGCTAGAATTAAACGTCAAATCCCAGGTTTTATTTTTAACAAAGCCAATCGATGCAATTCCGTCATTTCGTTATTTTAGATAATTGTATTGTGGTGTCTTACGTCTTCCATGCTAACGGAGTCACGGGTAGAAGAAGCTATAACCAGTTTTATTTTTTGTAGATTATCATTATTTTTCAACATATAATTAAACACTTTTCATGAAGTATGTTTCGACCGGTTTTTGCGTAAAAAGCAGCCAAAACATACTTCTATCAATATGGGTTAAAAAGTTCACACCTCGCAATCCTTGCGTAATGTCAAAGATGACAAAAAGACTCGCAATCTGCATAGGCTATACGCTGTCAGCTAACATAATTCTGTCTGTTCACAGTTAATTTACCTCTGCAATTAGCATACTACTCAATACTTTATTGCATTACATAATGTGTACATATGATAGTTGTTATGTAAAAACATCGAATCAATTATGGACCCTGTCGGGCACAGCAAAGTAACTAACAGCAACCTTATGGTAAAGAGTATAAAGATCACAATGATTTTGACAGACTTGTCAGTGGCTGTAGCCCAACAGCAACCTTATTAGACTAAGAATAAATATCACTGTGATTTGGACAGTGATGGAAAATCCGAGGTAAAATAACTGTGAAAAGACTGTAGCTATTTTCTATCTACGCTTGAAATGTATTAAAAAAATCAAGATAACGGCGTTAGTACCGATTTTGGCCACGCTCCCGTGTAACCTTGTAGCGCCGTTTATTGCCCGTGGTTCGACCGCGTGGTTCTACTAGTAGGACCAAGAGTAATTTTCATTTCCGTGGTTCTATCAATCGGACCATGGGCAAATCAAGTTCTATCAATAGTACTAAGGGCAACTTTGTTTCCCCGTGGTTCTATTAAAACTCGCTATACCTACTGCTACAAAATAAAGGCGCTGCCAGAGCCAAATCATTTTATTATTTCATTATTTTAGCATAAAACAGATATGTAGTGTAAAGAAATTGTCACTGCACCTATCTGCTAATTTTGTTTCATCATCATCATCTTGTGCCAATTTCCACGATAATTCTGTTTACTTAATTTAATTTCACGATAAACTAACTTTGGTATCCTAGGCTAGTCCGGCTCGTAATAAATTAACCTTCAGTCTTTATGTATTCAGCATTTTTTTACACCAAACAGCAAAATAAATCTAATACGTTGTTCCTATTAATACATTGGTAATGACAAGTCTTCAGCCGCAAAGCCTTTCCTTTCTTACGTCAGAAACGCAAACCACCGAGGAATGTATAAACAAGTTACACCAACTTTACAAAGATGGTGCTGTATTATTTTGTCCTTAGACAGATATGGTATGTACATTTTACATGTATGTAACCATACTGAGGTATAAGCAGCATACCCATAATATTCAACAAGTTATCATTCTTATCGATAAGTTAATCAAACCTCATATCTTCGAAACATTCTTGACAAAAGTATTATACAGGTAAAATATTTTATTGATTTTATGGTCTAACTGTAAACTATAGAAATTGCATAAGACAAACAAAAATATCTATACTGTTTTATTCGATGGGCCATGGCCAGGACGGTATCTAACTTTTCATGACTAGGGAAAAACAGTATTAAAGTAAAAGACAAACACGCGGCACGAAATGTCATCAGAATTGGAAGAAAATTGTTACGCATTATCATCTGCGTAGTCTTTTCCCAACTATGGTGGGGTCAGCTTCCAGTCTAACCGGATGCTGCTAAATACCAGTATTTTACATGAAGCGATTACCTATCTAACCTCCACAACCAACTCACAGTTAAAATTGTTACGCATTAGAATACACTAAGTTGTACCTATGTAATTATTATCTGAGCTTTATAAGCTCATGTCATTGACTTTAAGACAATTTTCCACATCCGTCCATCAGGAAGCCTTTGAAAAGTTTTGTCTACAGAAAGGGCGCTACACGCATGCCTGCTCAAGAGAGGTGTGGGGCGGCCATTCGCTACACACTCACTGCGATGACCATAATAACCGCGGCCGCGCTCCGTTGCCTATCCGAACGCACGCAACTTTTTTAAAAACTTTAAAAAGAAAAAGAAAACTTATTAAACCTTCGCGCACCAGTGAATGAGTTTTGTGTTTTTCACGGATTCGCGGTAAGTTTTGATGTTTGATTAATTATCTGTGATGTTTATTCAAGTATTTGGATTTCGGTGCTGATAATTATTATTAATTAGCGATATTTTTGAAAGAAACTAATTAAACTACGGAGGGAATTGTAGTATAGTTGGCCCTCTGTCGCTTTTACAATTGTTATTAATTTGGTTTAGCTACTGGTTCTCCTACTTATAAATAAATAAATAATCAAAATCACGTCTATAATGTAATGTTTAAGTATTTAATTGCAAAGCTGATGATAATTAATTATTTATCTTGGGATTAAACCTGTGTTAATTGTCCTTATTAAAACTGCTACTGTAAGGAGTATATAAGTGTAATAAAATTCTTGTTTTCTTGATTGGGATCACCAATTATTAGTAAAAAAAATTACGCATGCGCCGCGTAAAACATAACAGTATATATATATATTTTAAGAAAGATAAACAAGTTGTTTAAATGGTCTAATTCATGATTTGAGCGTATGATAGTTATTATCCAGTAATCATTAATTTTCTGTGTCACTTTATTTCATAATTTGTTGAAACTCAGATTGGTATGTAATGTACATAGCAGTTTCATGTTGATAATTAGATAATTAACTAGCCTTAATTTATACAATCACAATCAACAAGCAATTACATTGAATGTTTGGTCAATGAAATGTCAGAATCTAGCACTCCACTGAGCTTTTTTAATATCAATTAATTAAGTATTTCCATTTCAAACGGTTTATTTTTTTATTGAAGGGACTCGAGCGAGATCCATATTTATGGAAGGTGGGCTCATGATATTATAAAATATATATTAGTTTATCATGAGGTCTTTTAATAAACTGATTTAATAACTTCCTTTCTTTAATTAAATTAAATTGTTTTATTATTTTTGGCGGCAATGGATTAGAGTGAAGCTTCTGCTGCTATTGGTAAATCTCAAATAAGATGATAATATCATATAATTATAGCATTTAATAATATGGAGTAACAATGCAGGTTCACTGCCTTTTTTCTCAATCCTTATGGCAAGATAATTGAATTTTCATCACTCTCTTTTCACAGTTTTTCAAGTCGTGTGTTTCACATTCTTAAATTATGGTCACTTTTATATAATATCTACTGATTATAGGACAAACCTGGCCTAACCTGAATTGTTTAAAGGTTTAACGCTGTGCTTCTGTTTATCCCAGTTTATATTTTGTTTAAGACATATAACAGCATTAAAACGTAACAAATTACTAAGAAACTACGGTCTTGCCGATATCTCTGAATTTTAAATAAAAATACAGTTGAAAAGACAGGCATTATACCCAGCTTTAAGTTTTTAGGGTAAAAGGAGGACGTTCCATTATTTCGCCTTCGTTATTTGTAATTGTGGGCGTAGGTAGGTTTTTATGGCAAGCTATGGGATCATCGGCACAGTCAATTAGCGAAGTAGATACGATCAATGTCTGACATCACGATCCGAAGCAACGTGACACTAACTCTGTGCTATTATTTTCTATTTTGGATGTCGTGTATGGAAATGGCCGCAGAATTTTACTACTTGCCCAGCCAGTAAAATTCTGCGTTATTTTGATCGTTTATACGTACCAGTTTAGCCGCCTGAACTTAGGTAAACGTTTTCATTTGTTATCATAATGTAGATGAAAAACAATTTAATTTTAGTAAAAATCTCCTAACTAACTATTTATACTAGGTACTAAATTAAAAGACTGATTTTTCGAACGCCAAATAATATTATCGGAAGAATAATTTAAGCTTCCCAATTAGTCGACAGAGTGTAACGTGGGCATTATCCGACTTCAGTGATAATTTGGCGGGGTGTTACCTATGAAGGAGTGACTGAGTCATATTTTTGTGAAAAAGGTATCAAAACATCGGCACAAGTGTATCAAGATACCATTCTTGAGAAGGTAGCTAAGCCCCTTAACAACACCATGTTCAATAACCATGTATGGTCCTTCCAACAAGACTCGGCGCCGGGTCATAAAGCTCGGTCCACGCAGTCTCGGTTGGAAGTGAACGTGTCGGACTTCATCAGAGCTGAAGACTGGCCGTCGTCTAGTCCCGATCTTAATCCGCTGGATTATGATTTATGGTCAGTTTTAGAGAGTACGGCTTGCTCTAAACGCCATGATAATTTGGAGTCCCTAATACAATCCATACGATTGGCAGTGAAGAATTTTCCCATGGAAAGAGTGCGTGCTTCTATTGATAACTGGCCTCAACATTTAAAGGACTGTATTGCAGCCAATGGAGACCACTTCGAATAAGCTTTTTATATTTTAATTTTTTTTATATTTATGTATTAAACTAACACACTGTAAAAGTAATAAATATTATTTGCAATAAAAAGAAAATTTTTTTCTTCGTGACAATATTTATGGCAAGACTAGGTATAATCACAAAATTTTACGTATACCTAATTTAGTAATATAGATTGAAGGTAAATTATGTGGGTCAGGGGAGACTGTAGAGTCCACGAAAGAAGTCCCGCGGTAATAAGTGGGATTAAAATGTATTATAATATAGCTAGCAACATTCCTACAACAACCCTCCTACCTCACACACCTGTCTCTTTTAGAGATTGTGCATTGCAATAACCAGTGCCTGTAATAATATGATGTTGAGATAAATAAATATAGATTTATGCTCTCAGAACTGTGAAGGAAAACATCGTGAAGAAACATGTCCATTTCCTAGAACCAAAAATTCGACGAATTTGACGATGTGACATCTACCAACCCGCACTAGGCCCACGTGGTAGATTAAAGCCCACTCTCTCTCTTTGAGAGGGGGCCTATGTCCCAGCAGTGGGAATGTTATAGGGTGATTATTATGTTTATATCTCCGTAGCATGCATGCAGCGTCGCGTCTGTGGGACTTCTTTCATGGAACGGACTGTGCGCAAGTAATCACTATCACATAATAGACAATACCATACCTTTCTCGACTTACTCCACGTGGTCTGCTATAAAATGTCGGACAGCCACATTCACGATTGCTACATTTTCCCTTTATTTTCTTCCTTGAACCAGCAATTTCTTTACTTGCAATAGAGAACTGTCTTTCGCTACACATTCTGTTAAAACATTGCTTGGTTATGGTGAAAGATGGCTTTTAAGTTATATTAAAACTCGTTTATATACGTAGGTATTTAGTCATATACAGGCCGTAAATGTTATGATTTGTTCTAAATTCGGTAAACCTATGAAAATTGCCATGAACACACACACAGACACACTTTTGTATTGAAGTTTTAAACACAAAGAAAATGTAAAATTGGATTTAGTGTTTTTTATCTCAAGCTCAATTTTATTATTCATCTATTAGGCAAACTATATCATAATCAAACATAGCAAAAGTATCATTTTATAACCTAATGTACCATCGCGGACACTGGTGGTGAACCACTTTTCAACTATATTACTGGTTGAGAAGTGTTCAACCGTTCCTGCCACGGTTTTACCTAATCATCAATCATTATACAAAGTAAACAACACAACGCGCTTTTTTTTATCAAACTGACATAGTCTGATAATAATATGAGACAGCAACGGACACAAATAGCTAGTTTTTTTATGGTAAAAGTTCATACGAGTATAATGAAAGTTAGCCAAAATTGTGACGTTATTTAATTATATGTACTTGATTTACAAGAGAATCTTATCGCATTCTGTTAAATTAGAAAAAGACAAAGCTGTTGATATAATATCTCACTAGATTTGCTCGCGGCTTTGCCTACGTGGAAATCAGAAAATATCCCATGCGACGTACTACTGGCTTAAAAAGTACGAGTATCCCAATCCAGGTCATAGTCTACCCGTGCGCCCAATGTCATCCAAAACTGTTCAGCCAGAGTTACTTTCATTTAAAATATTATCATGGGTGCAAAATAAAATATATCCTATTCGAGGCGAGATCCTAAAATTACCGATTCTTTTGCAACCTCTCCATTCTAACGCTTTTGTGCATTACTCAACAAAATACCGAACTCGCGTCGTGAAAATGCACCCCCCTGAAAATAAACTTGCGGCCATGACTATTAATAAAGATTATGATTGTTTTTTTATCTATCTCCCCGATTGGAAAAAACACTCGAATGGAAAATAATATAACCACATTCATAGTCGGTGATTTTGGCTACCTTTACATATTCATACCACCAAGTCGTAGATATGAGAATTTCACCCCTATAAAATACGGATAAAATATTCATGGCCGCTCCTCAAATATGCTTGTTCCTGATTTAATGTCACACTTCAGTGCACACAAGGTTCAAAGTTATAAGAAAATGTAGATAGCATCAAGCTCAAACAACGTGATTACGAAGAAAACAATAATTTTGAACATTTTAATACTCGCAGCATAAAAGTCATACAAAATGTAAGTAGGTACTCTTGTAGTGCATAACCGGCCAAGTGCGTATGGGACCGCGCACAGTGACCCCCACGACCCCCCCCCCCTCCCTCCCTCGGACCGTACCTGGTAAAATCTTGTTTCTTGCCAAATTTCGTGATTCTAGACCAACGGGAAGTATTTTATAGGTTTTAAATCATTTGCGAGTATCGAAATATTTCGCATAATTTGTTGACTTAGAAGCTAGATTTTTTTTAGTGCTCCCGGGGTCTGTAGCATCTTCGTATTTAATATTCTATGTTTCGGGTTTGGTTTCCGCATTTAGTCCTTCAAGTGGACCATTGTGCGTGGGCCATGGCGGCCGTCGGTGGTTATTCCAACCAGCCCACCTCCCTCCAGAAGCTTATTAGGTCTCCTGGTCGGTTGAGAAAATCTGTGTAAGATCTGGGTGTTCCGAGGGTTTCCGACCTAATCTGGGTCATGCCTGTGCACTTAAAGACCACATGCGCGACGGTCTCATCAGCCTCCATGCAAGCCCTGCACAGGGAGCTGTCCGTTATGCCTATCGTGTGGAAGTGTTTGTTTAGTGAGCAGTCCTTTCCTGTCCAGGCGTAGTAATCTTTTCGTTAGCTTGCCATCTAATGATGGCATGGCTTCTTTGGACTGCCTGCAGCCCAGTGACGAGGACCACCAGTTCTCTGCTTGTGTGTGGGTGTCCTTCTGTAGACACCTGTGTAATTGATTGAAGGGGATGGGCACGACTGGACAGGAAACCGACTCCAGTTCCACAGTCGGTCTTTGATCCATCAGTGTAAACTCTCAGCTCCTTCGGGCCTGAGTAGTCGCACTGCTCCTCTTTGAGCACTGTATTATTGTGTTTTTGGAAGCAGTATTGCTTATGGGCTTTGTCGCAGTGTGATGCCATCATTGGCTGCCATTTGATCGCCTCGTCCTTTAAGCGTATGTGCTTGATCCTCGAGTCTTTGCTTAGGGTTCCTGATATATGGAGTTTGAAGGCAGACAGGGCCGCCTCCTCCCGCACGATAAGGTGTAGGGGGAGCAGCCTAAGCATAGCCTGTAGGGCAGCGGTGGGAACAGTTCTCATGCAGCTAGTGATTGCCACGCAAGCAAATCGCTATAGCTTTTCGAGATCTCTTTGGGCTGTGCTCAGGTCTGTTCTGGGCCACCAGACTAGTGAGCCGTATGTGATAATTGGTCGGATAACTGTGGTGTAAAGCCAGTAGGTGACCTTGGGGCTCATCCCCCAGCTTTTCCCAAGCATTTTCTTGCATTGCAACAGGAATATGCTGGCCTTTGTGGTGATATAGTTGGTGTGTTTTGCCCAGTTCAGCTGTTTGTCCATAAAGATGTCCGGATATTTGGTTTCAGTTGATAGGTTTAGGGTAGTGCCAAAGAATCGTGGAAGTTTTAGTGTAGGAAGTTTCCTCTTTTTTGTGAAGAGGATCAATTCGGTTTTTGTTGGGTTCACTGATAGTTGGTGTGTACTGCACCAGTTCTCTACTGTCTTCAGGGCCTTTATTATTATGGTAACATCGTCGGCGTAGCCTACGGTAAAGTAGCCTTTATCGTTTAATGGCTTTATCAGGCTGTCTACAACCAGATTCTATAGTAGTGGCGAAAGGACGCCCCCTTGCGGGCAGCCCTTTGCCACAATGGCCCTTGTGGTGTCGTTTACGGTCCCTTGTATATCGAACCCAGTAGGTACGATATCCGACGCTCCCAGTCTTCCTCAGCACTTCCTCCGGTGGCATACCCAGGGTCAAAAAATTCCCATAGTTGTCACCACCGACGGTAGTTGCCCTGTACAGTGACCACCTGGCAATGTCATACCACATATTCTGACGGATCAGAATACTGTGGAGCCTCTGTACGTCACCTCTATACCGAGGGACGAAAAGCGAAATTTGAGCTTAGTATTTGGGAGTTGTAGGAGGGGGACATTTTGGGTCAGCCATGTTAGGGCGCTGTCGTCCTCGCACCACATCTGCTCGGCACCCTCCGCTACCCGTGGTATCCGCGGAAGGCAGGGGGTGGTGACGATGGGTCTGCGCCCATGAGCAGGTCTTCCGGGCCTACCTTAACCAGTTCGCCCTCTTCCCTAGTCAAGTCTCTGGAGGGGGGAAGGAAGCAGATTGCTACGGCGAGCCACGCATATATAAGGGGTTAAAGTATGAAATTGCCGATTTGTACTGAAAAATTGAAATTCGTTCTTTTTTAATTTAACATATTTATTTAATCAAAATAATTACCATTATTATCTATACATTGCTGCCATCTAATAGGAAGGTCATTTATGCCTTTGCGATAAAACTTTCGTGATCTAGATTCGACAAACTGTGTGAAAGCATTTTGTACTGCCTCCTGAGGAGAAAACTTTTTATCACGTAGAAAATTGTCCAAATCACGAAAAAAATGGTAATCCGTTGGAGCAAAATCTGGCGAATACGGAGGGTGACGTATGGTTTCTAATTGCAGTTCCTGTAGATTTAAAACGGTTTCTCGTGCTGTATGAGGTCTCGCGTTATCATGGAGCAATAATGGTGAAGATCAATTCATGAGTCGGGGCTGTTTCACTGCTAGTTTTGCTATCATTGTTCGCTGCGTTCATTAGCAGTCCCCTCTCCAGACGCAACATTGATATTGCGAGCTATTTCTGCCGAGTTAGTTCCGCGTCAGAACTCGTATTAAAAAATGACTCGAATTTTCGAAGTATCCATCTTTCTTGTCTAAGCTGAATAAAAAAAACAACTGAAAGTCGATAATCGAATGTTGCACATTTTTTAAAAGAAGAATTTCATAGGTACCATGCGAAAAAGTTTCACTCAAAAATCTCAAACCATGAAAGTTCTATGTCGATTCGAAGTACCTATTACAATAAAACGGCAATTTCATACTTTAACCCATATTATATCCTTGGTGGCTCGGGCATAGGTTCTCGGTTCCCCTTGGACGGAGTGGACCCTTACACGCTTGGCGTCCCCCTGAAGCGTGCTCGGTGAGGCCGAGTCGTCCGGGCGCTCCCTCTTCACCGGCCCTGTACCGCTCGGTCCAGGCTGCGGCTTGGAGGTACCCGGCAGGGTGGCTGCCTTAGCATGGATGATTCCACCCCACCTCCCTCTGTGGTGTCGGGCCGCCGGGCTCGTCAACTTTCACCGCCTCGGTCTGTCCGTGTCTTTCGGTGTCTGGGTTCGTGATGCTGTTCCACACGATACTCTGTTGCCAGAGGCTCGCGGAGGCATACACGTCGCAGCGGGTTTTGGCGCGTTAGTCGTTTGTCGCTGCCTGTGTAATGGGCGCTAAGTCAGCAGCCGGCCGCGCTAGAGAGCGCGGCAATGAATCGCAGTTAGTTGCCCCCTCCCCCAGAATACGTTGGGGGCTGACCGCCTTGGCGGTGTGGGATTCCCCGGCTTGGCCGGGACCCACCTGGGTAGTGTTATTCACTTCCTGCATTTTCATTTGATAGGGGGTGGGCTTTTTTGGAATCGAGGTTAACCGTCCTCAGGGACCGACAGGATGTAGGGATAGGAGGGAGGGTGTTTGGTAGTAGGGTGTGGTTACTTGGGGGGGTCACCCTAGGTCTGGCATTTGGCCTAGGGGTTTTGCGGATTGACAGGATTTTATGGATACGGAAGGGTTGGGTTTATTTAGGACATTGAGGAACATGGGATGAGGTGTATTGGATACTCTAAACCTGGGACTTAGTGTTCGGGCACTTCTCTTGTCCTTGTTGATCTCTTTCGAGATAGTCCGGGTGCGGGATCGGCTGTAGGCAGCCGGAGTTGGGCTATCCGCAACCTACCCACCCGCTCGGTTGCAAGAGAAGACGTGCCCGGCAGTCTGAGTCACACCACCGCGAATGTACGTATACATTTGCGTTGGTACGAGCCAGCTAGCCCCGAGCATATTTAATATTAATTTCAACTTTATGCCTCCAGGCATTCCTGAGAAAAATTAGTATTGACAGACTGACTGACAGATAGACATGTCTGTCTGTAACTCACTCACTTATCACTGCTCGGCTGATGGATTACTTCGTTGTCCACCTATCGACGAAGTGATCCTATAAGGGTTCCGTTTTTTTTTTCTTTTGAGGTACGGAATCCAAAAAAACAAATAAATGCGACAAAAGGAAGTAAGAGAAAACCAGCAGTAAGATTTACTTCTAAAGTAAGATAATAAGAAAATAAAAATGAGTTTAAAAATACATTAAAGATAGTTCACAGTTGCGTTTTGTCACCTTAATTTCATCCGAATGCGTGACGTCACTGATGTTATCGTGAGCCATTACACCTTTATTTATTATCCCATCAATTATGTTATAAATGTCATGTTACTTTGGCTTAAAAATAATGCGTGTGCAGAGTACCTGTTAAATATTTTAAGCATCACATTTTTCACTTAGATCTTATTTATCATCACAGAGATCTTATTTATCTTTATGTTTTGGTCATCATTGTTTTCAGTTTTTTACATTTTGTCTAGGCTCAATAAAACAATATAGAACTAAATGTCAACACTGTAAATCGGCAAGGGCGTACGAGAACTTAATAATTACAGTAACAGCAGAACTTCACCAATGTTGGAGAAGTTCTGCCGGACTTCGATCAAAGATAGGTGCAGCATCAGCAATTGGTAACGACTATCGAGTTTTGGGAAGATAAAAGTTAAGTAATAGAACGTACCATTTCATAATGTTGTGACATTGCGATTCCTTTATTTACAAAATGTGTCAGTATCGAAAGTTTGTGAGTGAGTGTGTGTGTATGTGTTTGTATGTTTGTTACTTCTTCACGCTCAAACGGCAGGACCAATTTTGATGAAATTTGGTATAAACATAGCTGTCACCTTGTATTAACACATAAAATACTTTTTATCCCGATATTCCCACGCGATCGATACTTATCCGGGTGAAACCGCGGGGCGTAGCTGGTTTGGTTATAAAACCGCTGCTAGGCCACAAACCAGTCTAGGTTACAAATGAAATGGAAAATTCAGAAACACTATTTAACAATGTGTTATATTATGTGGGTAAGTATTAAAAGTACATACTACTTCACTTTGCGCTAATTATTTCCTAACCAAGCTCTCAAAACGGTGAAGATAAAATCATAGTGAGAAAACCGTCGTATCCTAGAACCAATAATTCGAAGACAAGACTAGTGCACTGTGCCCGCGTGTTGGATTACGTCCCACATCTCACAGAGAGGAGGCCCGTGTCTTCTTACATATTATAATTACCTTGTACCACACATACTTGACATTTTGACGGTGACGAGCCAATTTCGGTTGGACGTTTCCTTTTATTTTCACTTGAATGATTGGCACCTGCTTCAGCGACGAAAATTGGTTGTCATTTGTTAAACTCTTATGATTTTCTTTCTTCCCTAAAACCACAATTGGCTATGAAAACATTCTCCCAGACGGAATTACGAGTATAGCGTGAAATCTGAACAGAGCTCGGTAATTGCCAGTATATTAAGTTTATGGGACAGGGCCTACAGCAATTTTTCTACAGCAATTTCGTGCCGTTGAAAAGGTGAAAAACAACCAGTTTATAATACAGTTCTTCTTCACATTAATATTTTTTTTTTTTTAAATCTAAAGTCAAACGACGACGAATAAAGTCATGCACGTGTTGATAGTTAATTATTTTTACATATATATAACAGTATGATCCAACAGTGGGTTTTAGCATTCCACATTAATTGCACCTACTTTGATATAAAATCGCAAAATAACCTCCGATACGTACGTACATTGAAATTCCTAATCTTAATTATGTCTTGCGTAGTAGCAGACAAACTACATTGAAGCAACAATAAAAATGTTAAATAAGGAGATAATTAGAGCGTTATCTATTATCTTACAAAATTCTTTAAAACAACGTTTAAAAATATAAATGAGGCAGTTTCAAGAATAATTTCTATGGATGAACGCGCTTCCTTATTTTCCTTATTTCCTTCATTCATTTAATTCATTTTCGTGTAAACATTGAAAATGGATGAAAAGGCAAAGAAGTGTAATGAAAACAACCATACAGACGAAAATGGAATAATCGAAGAAGTTGACTACGATGAGCTACTGTTATCAGCTGGCGAATTCGGCCGGTATCAAGTATTCCTGTTCTTTGCAACATTTCCATTTTACGTGTTTGGTGCATTCTCCTACTTCTCACAAGTCTTCTTAACAGAAACGTCTCCAAACCATTGGTGTTTGGTCCCCGAATTGCAGAATCTTACTATTCTGGACAGAAGAAATCTTGCCATACCCCTTGATAAAGACTCACCCTTTGGATATTCTCGTTGTCAGCAGTATGAAGCTAACTGGAGTGAAGTGATATCTACAGGAGGAACTTTAAATAAAACTTGGAACACAGTGCCGTGCCAGCATGGTTGGGAATTTAATATGACAGAATTTTCATATCCAACAATAGCAAGTGAAATGGGATGGGTGTGCGAGAGAAACAGCAACCAAGCAACGGCTCAGTCAATGTTCTTTGTTGGATCTATTGTGGGTGGCTTTATGGTGGGGTGGATCGCTGACCGCTTTGGGAGAATTCCAGCCGCTGTATGCAGCAACATGATCGGAGCAATCGCAGGCACAGCCAGCATATTCGTCAACAATTTCACTGAATTCACCATCTGTCGATTTTTCATGGGTATGTCATATGACAACTGCATGATGATGACCTACCTACTAGTATTGGAATATGTTGCACCAAAATACAGAACAAGGATAACTAATTTATCATTTGCCATTTTCTTCACTATGGGAGTAGTTGCGTTGCCGTGGATTTCATTGGCTTGTGGACATTGGAAAAAAATTGCCCTTGCAACAAGTTTGCCCATGGCGATAGCTTTGATAGCTCCTTTTATCATCCCAGAAAGTCCAAGGTGGTTGTTGTCCAAGGGAAGGACCGATGATGCTGTAAATAAAGTTTTAAATATAGCTCGCGTAAATAGAAAAGTGGTTCCACAAAGTTTAATAGATGGATTTAAGTATACTACATTGCATAGCAAAAAAGTGCCCGGAAATATGATGGAAATGTTGAGAAGGCCACTACTGTGCAGGGTTTTTATCTGCACGTGTTTAGAATTCATGTTTTCTATGATTATTTTCGACGCTCTGATCAGAACGATAGGGCAGTTACAGTTCGATTTCTACGTGTCGTTCACTGTGATATCTTTAACAGAATTTCCGTCACTGCTTATTCTGTCTTTCGTATTAGATTATACAGGAAGAAAGTCTATGACGGTTGTTGTGTTAACCTTATGTGGTATATTTAGTTTTTTGGTACCATTTGTGGGAGGTGGTCTAGCGTCTGTATTGTGTGCAGTTGCAGCACGATTTACAGTGAACATGGCGTGCAACACAGCTATGCAGTGGACAGCAGAAATGTTGCCAACTTCAGTAAGAGGTTCCGGTTCGTCAATTGCACATATTTGCGGATACATTGGTACTGTAATATCACCGTTTGTGGCGTATCTTGAGATATACAAGCCTTGGCTACCTATGGTTATCGTTGGCAGCATTGCCATGGTAGCTGCTTTAATAAGTTTGACTCTTCCCGAAACAGCTAAAAGAGATATGCCTCAAACGTTTGATGATGCAGAAGAGCTGATCAAAAGTCAAGGTTTCTTTGACCTACCGTGTACAAAAAAAGCTGTTGATGTAAATATGGAAGGCCGTGCGAATGAAAGTTTCGAATTAAATTGAACTGTTGAGAATTTTCATATAAAATAATTGCACTACTATTAAGAAACTGATTTCAGTCGGTAAAACTAGCAGTACGTAGAGCGTTGTGTAGTATTTTGAACTATACCTTTTCTGCTGCCGAATTTAATAATTTATGTAAAATTGTGGTTATAATTTGTACATACAATCGTTGAGCGAAATGTTTCGTTGTTTATTATTTTTATATTTATGTTACCACAATATCCTAGTCAGAGATACTAAATGATATTTTAAAAGAAAACCCTTGTTCTTTTTTATCTTTTACTTTTTTTACAAACATATAACTTGATCTCGCCATGTACTTAGTTAAAGTAAGCCAATTCTCTCCTGGTTATATATGAGTATAAGTAAGTATTGTGTTAGTAATTTCATGTATTCAACTTCCTAACAATAAGCTACTTTTATAGTTTTTCTAAACTGCGCGACCAAGTTCCTTACCACTAAGGCCTCTCTTCTTTACAAAAGTTATTTTTAAGTACCATGCGACGCAGAGAGTGACCTTAAATTATTTATTACGCTACGAGGTCCTTACGTAACCAGACACACATATCTGCATACAGCTTATTCCATCGCCATTGAATAAATAGAAAAGTTTAATTAAACTATTAACAAATGAAAGATTTACACAAGTAAAAATAATTTTGGAAAATCCTTACCAAGTTAAATAATCGGTTTAAACTTTATAAAACCACTAACCAATCATCACTAAGGACAATTTCTAAATCCTTTCATATAGGTACGTACTACAACCTAAATAAACTGAACTGAGCGTTGTTCTACGTTTGGGCAGAGCCTTAACATTTACTTTGCGACAAACAGGACAAATCGAATACTGATAATAAACATGTATGTTTATCATCATCATCAGCCTACAGCAGTCCACTGCTGGACATAGGCCTCTCCTATTGCACGCCTTTCAACTCAATTTTCGGCAACTCTCATCCAGCTGCTACCAGCCATAAACATAAACATGTATGTTAATATCACTTCATTATGTGCAGAATCGGATCAAGCTCTTTCAATATTTGCTGGTCTTTGTGAAACACACAGATTTTTAGCTAGTTCTTTTTCCTAGTAATCATTACTGTTCATCAAAGAGTTACCTAGTCAAGTTCTCAAGTCTGTTCTGAAGGAAGTCTGGATGATGAACGTGTTAATAACGGTAATGTTTGTTTAACTGTTCAGAAGGTAATTCTCGCGCGTAAACAAACAACGTGGGAACGAAAAAACGTACACTTGGGTCGTTTTAGTGAATACTTCCCTGAGCAAGCTCTTCTAATATTTCCTACCTTAGATAGATAGACAGAATACTCTTTATTATGTACAGTCACGAGTAAAAGTATGTATACACTCGGCTTTATTCAAAAGCGATGTACTCCTTTATTTTTGAATGAAATGTTATGTTGTTAGGAACATAGCACTTTCGAACCCATAGGTTTATGTAATGTATCGTATTTCAACGTTGCATTCGTTATTTCACGAAAAAATCGCATTTAAAAATTGCCAAGTGTTGACATATTGGTGCTCGTGACTGTACACCATACATATTTCAAATATAAATGTAGAACACTGAGCCTGGTGTAAATGTACTTTATGTAGCTAGATAAACGCAATATTTGTAGTTATGTAAATGGTTATAACACCTTGGAATCTCTAGTATTATAATTATATATTTTATACATCTGTTCTCTGTTCAGCTTGTCAATATTTACATTTTAGATTAGGCCTTATCATTTTAAACATTGTACACTGTTGTCATAAATGAAGACGTACTTCATGAAATTAAAACTAAGGTTTTATTATTATAAATATTCAACAAGACGTTTCAAGGGTTTCCCTAAAGTGGGGTACACGGATCCCTAGGGGCCCGATAATTATGCCCCAAGGAATCCTCTGACAAAATTGAAATCTATCTGGGAATTTGCGTGTATTATCTTTCTGCAGGAGAAAGATCTCATTCTTTCTTTTCCAAACACTTCTGGTATGTACTAATGGACCACAACCAACATAAATCACGTGACGAAAACTATGAAATACTTATTATTTTTCAAAAGGACTTTGGACACTGTTTTTTTTTTTTTCAATTGAGATTCATTGAGAACGATTTTCCTAAATCATTTTCACCTCTTCTGTATGAAGCATCCAGAGTTGCAACATTGGGAAATAACAATGTATGTCCACCATCATTAAGGCAATAGTAATTAATGGAACATATGTATGTAGAGCTTTGTTGTTATAAGTGATGAAGTACTTATTTTAATCCTTTTATTACAACAATATCATTGTAGGGATATACCATACGCACCAAAGTTCAAAGAGCTTGTTGTATAGGTTAGGTAATGGTAAGTTTTTTTGAATAGGTTAGTTGCCTGGGTAAAAAAATAATAATTATATATAGTCCGTCAGTTAGATTATCTAAAAATAATGGACACGTATTTTTTCTTTTGTCAATCAAACAAAAATGACAAAGATAAAACGCGTCAAAATTTGGGAGGGCTTGCAAAAATGTCGCAAGCAAGTGACGTCACGCGGAACTTTAATGGGCGATATCTTCATCATTTTTTATATAATTGACAAAAGAAAAAATACGGGTTCAATATTTTTACTTAGATTTTTTTAGGATAATGTCAAAAAGTAGGGAAATAATACGTATTTTTGACAGATTGAGACTGAGATCAGACTGTGAACGTTCTTAAAATTACGAGAATTGCCCTCCAGGTTTCCTGCTCAACTCCATTTGGGTTGCAAAATACGCTTTCCGATTTGGAAGATCTTCGTACATCTTCGTATCTTGATGTTTGGAACTCGGTCTATTAGGCTGATGCCAAGCATGGAAGCAATCCGTTGACAGGAAAAATAGTTATTTGAAAACACTTTGGTACACAATAACAATTGTAGTGCAGTTTGAGAGACATGACTAACCGATGAAATTCCGGGAATATGAGATATTTCAGGATACAGGTGGGTTTATTTCGTGACATTTCAAAGCACCGTACACCGTGACTATGACACAAATGCGTAGACAATCATTTTAGAAACAGTAACGTCCGAATCGTCCAAATTAAAGTCTTGTGCCACGCGTTTCTGACACGGTCTCATGAAATCAAACAAAATAATGTTAGCCTTGGTCAAGGTTTAAAATTAAAACGCACTGACAAACCCTTTTGTGCTGAAAGTGCACACGCATACACGAGGCTAGTTTTCGAAGCTATGAAGTAATATCTTGTCTTATTATCCCGTCTTAGCACATACAGTCACGGGCCAAAGTATGTATACACTCGGCTTTATTCAAAAGCGATTTACTCCTTTATTTTTTTATGAAATTTTATATTGTTACGAACATAGCATTTTCGAACCCATAGGTTTATGTAATTGAAAAGAGAAGCGAATAAAACACATTTGAAAGTTGCCAAGTGTTGACATATTGGTGTTCGTGACTGTACATACTGGAGCAGTTTACACGATATTCTTTTCGTGTCTATGGTACTTTTCTTCGGTGTTTTATATTGTTTGAACCCAGTAGGTGGCCACGTTGTTTGCGGCATCAGTGGCACTTAGGGCACTCCAGCATACTGTGGGGATGGTCTGATCAGAAGCACCGCACTGGGTGTTGGATTATCCGATTGGATACTTGCTCTGCTGGTGACACGAAGCTAGGAAAGCTAGTAATAGCAGTGGTGTGGGGCGCTGCTTGTTCAAAAACAGAATCCCATCCTATTAAACTATCACATTAGCTTACTATCTTCCTCACTAGCTTACTAGCCTAAAAATGAGGATAGTTCTGAATACACAAGGCCAGACTGACTAGCTTGCTTGCGATACGATAATTGTTTCATTAGTAGGTACAGATACCAACGATATACTTATTTCTGGGATGTTCTATTTTTACTTGAAAATATTTTTTTGTGAACCGCAAATGTGTTTTTTATAAAAAAAAGTATTTATTTATTAGTTTACTAGCGAAATCTTGATATTCCTAGCTTAAAAAACTACATAAGAGTGATTGTTGCCTCCAACGTTTCATTTGTTGCATGGCTCAACATAAAAACTCTGTCTATTACACAAAAAATAATGTAATTGTGACATACATTATAATCATTAACAGGGTTTATAACTTACTAATCTAAGAGCTTTATTCTGAATAAGCCTATATTATAGCGGCCAGTGATTTCCAACTATTTACCTTTTATTTACACTAGTAAATAAAAGGTAATTTACTAGTGTAAATAAAAGGTAAATTGCCAGTGATTTCCAACTATTTACCTTTTATTTACTAGTGTAAATAAAAGGTAAATAGTTGGAAATCACTGGCCGCTATAATATAGGCTTATTCAGAATACTAATCAACAAAACAAACAAGATAGTAGTCTATCTTGTTTGTTTTGTTGATTAGTTTTGTGTGACACTGATAGCTTGCGTTCTATTATTCTTTTGTTTTAATGCCGCAACACGTGGCTTCTATGTGGGGGAGATATTGTTGCAAACATTTTTGGGTTCTTACTGCACAAAATTAAAGTGTACCTACTTAAAAGTCCTAAAGAACTTTTTCGACGCTATTGGTACTTGCACTTGCAAAACGAGTAAAAACTACGGCTGAATAAAAGTTATTAATCATTTTTCAAAAATAGTTTAAAATAATTGTATTTTTCCATATTATTTATTTATTCAGTGCCCTGTTTAATTTATTTAAAGTTTAATGCAGTTTTGTCTAAATATTGTATTATTATCTTCTCCTTTACTGCCGAAAGGCAGTCTTTCCAGCTATGTATATATATGGTTATATACAACAAAGTTCAAAATGTAAAGTCTGTGTCTTCTATTTCGCCAACACGTTTTATATTCCGAAACCCACCAACGAAAAAGAGCGCCAACAGATAAAATGTAACAATACGAAGAGTCCAGCTCATAATATTAAGCTGGCCTCTTATTCTATTGAAACTCGTTACTGCGCTAGGCTAGCTAAAAGATCTAAGTGCTACCACAGACGTGCGGCCTACTATAGATACCTAATCTGCACACGAAACAATAATTTCAGAATGTAATATTACCGACATGTCTTTTATTCGGGAACCCACCAACGAAAAAGAATGGCAAAAGAAAAACTGGACAAGTAAATCAGTACCCTCATTCAGTAACACACTATCAATCATAATCTGAATCATTTTGAAGGATATCGCTATTCCATAGCTTCGTATGTTCGAAGAATTTGTTTGCTTAACAATGTAAATAACGCCATGAATGTTGTTGAACTGTCAAATTGAAAGCCTCCTGTTCGAAGCTGTAATGCCTAACCTTTAGTGTAAAAGAGATACAAAAAAAACAACTCCATCCATAAGTACAAGGATCAAAAATAAACAAACCGTCGTTGATTACTGATTGCACTTCAATCCAGACGACTATGTAAATATAATCTCGTCTATTTTTCTCGTAGACGTAGTAGTACACTAACTGCGTAGACAAACAAAGCGAGCGCTGTTTTTCATGTAGATTTCATGCGACGGTAACGAATGACAAAGACTGTTCAGGAAACAGTATCATTTTTATATTATACGTGAGAAACATGTCGTTACTGTAAGTTTACATCTGTGGGTATTCGATGTTCAGTAGGTACTGGAAGATAGATCATCAGTTGTGTTTGTTCGTAGCGGTAGTTTTTATTACCAGCTTTTATTTAACTTGCGATGTATGTATGTATGTTCCGGTGGACTTTTGCAATTCAATTTTGAAGCAGATATCTTCTACTGATTGACCTGAAATTTTGCATGCATGTGTAAATCGGATGACAATGCAAAATTATTATAACATGGAGCTGATCTGATGATGGAACCGAAGGTGGCCATAGGAGCTCGGTAGTTAAACGACACAACCCCATCGAGTTTGGGCTCGTATGATTCGTCTTGACGAGTACTTTGGTGCTAGATGGTAACCATGGTCTGATGATGGAGCTGGAGGATGGCCATAGGAACTCGGTAATTAAACGACACAACCCCATCGAGTTTGGGCTCGTATGATTCGTCTTGACGAGTAATTTGGTGCTAGATGGTAACCAAGGTCTAATGATGGGGCTAGAAAAGGGCCATCGGAACTCGGTAACTAAACGACACAACCCCATCGAGTCTGGGCTCGTATGATTCGTCTTGACGAGTACTTTGATGCTAGATAGTAACCAGGGTGTGATGATGGAGCTGGAAGATGGCCATAGGAACTCGATAATTAAAGACACAACCCCATCGAGTTTGGGCTCGTATGATTCGTCTTGACGAGTAATTTGGTGCTAGATGGTAACCAGGGACTAAAGATGAACAGGTGGCTTAAGTGCAGTAAACGCATATAAAGGAAAAGCACTGCTACGCGCTACGAACTACGCCATAGTCAATCTCGCATCAAAAATACTAAAAAGATAAAAATAAAATTCCAAAAAAAAAAAAAATTAATTACAAACTTTTATAACGTATTAATAAAAAGGACTAAAAAATTAAAAATAATTTAAACCTTATAAGAAATAAATAAAAGCGTGTTATATTATAGTTGCGTTGCGTTATATTCTAAATGTTTCATCAAAATGTAACACGCTTTTATTTATTTCTTGAACGTTGAATTGTTTTAAATGTTTGTCTGTTGGATTGTGGGGATTTTTACAACCAGCACTAGCCCTTGGTTAGACTGTTATTGAGACTTTTGAGGTACTGACTACCCGTGCTGGTATCGTGTTATCCAGCTAAGTAGTGGGTTATGACTGAATTTGATCATTTATTAGCTACCAGAATTGTCGCACTGACAGGTGACAGGAACGCATTCTCTCGACGTTAGGACTGTAGTTGGGCAAAGGCTAGTAGGTTTGTTTCCCACGCTCTATAACATTATTAATTGTCTACTGTAAAATGAACTTCCCCAAGCGTTACCAGAAACGAAAAGTAAGTGCTGTAAAATCTTCACATGTGTTCGTACGTAAGGTCGTGGCTCTAGTCTGTGGCTCATCTGTTCTCGTAAGCGTCAATACGGGTCTGGAGACAAATAGAGTACGCTTGACGAGAATATATTATAGAAAAATGTTATAAAAGAATATAATACAGGTACTCCAAGAATGAAAGCACGAACAGAAATGTTATTGGATAACTTAAGTGTGGGATTGAGTGGATATTTTGGTACAGTCCGACAGAACTTCGACAGTACCATCATCGGCATTTGTAAAACACTAAAATTTTTCAAATGATGCGACTTGAGTTTAAACCAATTCAGGCAGGATTTGACCTAAGTCAAGAATATTGAATGCATCGTGAGTGCTGCTAAAATAAGTGATATAAATAAGTATGCAGGGTCGTCGGATATAGTTGAAGTTTAGTAAGAAACGGATTGATGTTTTCGGATAAAGTTTTATTTAATTATTAGAAAACAAACAGTTCATTTATCAAACTAAATTTCATTCGATAGCATCCATCGGTTTCTTACTAAACTTCAACTATATCCGACGACTCTGCATACTTATCTCTTTTGTTGACTGTACTAGTTTTGTTCATTAGATTAAGTAAGTACAGTCAGGGAAATTCATTGTTTAAAAAATTTACCCCCTACGTCAATTTTCGATGTTATAGCCATTTCACACAACTGTCAAAGAAAGATAGACGTTGTTTGATTATACGGACAACGAGTTGGTATTTTTAACTATTAATTTGGCTAACTTTATACTGATGGAACCTTTAGCTTGTGTCGTACTTTGCAAAATACGATCTAACACACTTGTTCAATGTATGGAAGTCTTCTTCTAAGAACATGATTACAAAGTATTTTTTGGTTTTTGTTATTTTTATCTCATAGTGTACATGACCGATATTTTTTGTTTGACAAGAGGCGAACTTTACCTATCATGCTCCCTAAAGTATATACAATTATATAAAAATATAATGTACCATGATTATGCAAACTCTGTGATGTTTGTGATTTGTTTTGTTTTAAGACTTATTTAAATTTGCCAATATTGTAACTGAAACAGAAACAAGTCCTTCAAATTAGTCGTATTTTCGGTATTTACTAGTTATTAGCGGACCTAACAGACCTGAAGGCCAATTCTTGTAATTTAAATCGTTCAAAATGTAGTCGCAGTCTCCCCTCGGCGACAAACAAATGTCAAAAACTTGTCAAAATGTGGGGAAATTAGACGTATTTTTGACAGATTGAGACTGACATTAGAATGTGAACGTTCTTAAAATTACAAGAATTGCCCCGCTGGTCTTGACCCAATTTCAATAATTCATCCCACAAATTTGGGGACGTATATTTTATTCCGAATTTGAAAAATTTCCGACACCTTTCCAATATTTCTTTTCTAACAAATCTGATTCAAGGTAAATTTTAAAAGCAAAAAGTACCAAATCGGTCCAGCAGTTCTCAAGTGATGCGCTTACCAACGTACAGCAGCCCGCACATCAAACTACTACAACCTGTCAAACTTCTTTAATAGATTTTCAACTTTATCGCTAAAACATTAGGTTCAAGGTTGATTGGGAAAATTTTACGGTTTCGGGTAGCTTGGCATGCTGGCGTCTTTATTTTATTTTGTTTATTTGGAAAAACAAACAGTGACACATTCCAAATTCAAATTCAATTGTTTATTGCTCAAAACAGTACATAACATACATTTCTAGATGTCAAGTGAATGTCCACTGTGTTATACTAATTCAGGTATGCAAAATTATCATTAAAATTATATTATGTCATAAATTCAGATTAATACGTTATACAATTTCATTAATTCAAAATAATACCATAAGCAATGTCATAAATTGAAATCAATAAGTTAAGTATACAATGTAATGACATTGTATACTTAACTTATTATTTATTACTTAATTATTTATTTGTATTAATGAATACAAATAAATAATTAAGTAATTTCATAAATTCAAATTAATAAGTAAGTAATTTCAGAGTATATAATGTCATAATAATTAAGTAAAATCTAATACAGTCAACACATAATACAGTAAATTACATTTTATAGGAAGAAATACAAACCAACAACATTTTCCACAGAATAGGTACACATAAAAAATAATAATCTTTAAAAACCATGCTATTTAAACTAAAACCTGCAAACTACAATAATTTAAGTACTTAAAGAAAACATTTCTTGTGAATGTGTGTGTGCAACATTTCATTTTTATTTATATAGATTTAATATTTTTCTATTTGACCAAAGTTATACAAACAAACCTTATTGGTTTAAATCTCTTATTTTTATCATTTCAATCCATACCTAATATTAAAAACACGTGCCAAATTCACAAAAGAAACTCAAACATCAACAAAAGTATCATAAACAGTGGAATTTTCATTACTGATATTTTTCTCGCGTACGTGTGTGTATCTATTACATAATTTTAATAAAAAAGTGTATGTTCCACAGCGCTGACAAATTGTTATACAAAAAACTCGTAGACAGCCTATTGCCGACTTACGAAATATATTTCGCCTCGTACAAACACTATATTTTCGTCGCCTCTTAGTCTCTAGGTGAAAATAACGAAATTAATCTAGATACCAGGTGCCAAAAGAAATATTCTTAATTAAAACATTTGGTTTGGCATCCCGCTTCAGTGACGTTTGTAAAATGTAGTCTCCCAAATTGAAAATGTCGCTTGAAGAGATATTTTTGTACGATCTGAAAATAAACATGAATTATGCTTATCATTAAACTGATTACTCTAAATATTAGATTGAAATTGTTGCTCTGGTATGCTCAAAATACTCTGTTCATTCTTTGAGGATTCTTTGACACGTCCCCAAATGATTATTTTAGAGCTGCGGCAGGTAAACTGAAAGTTTGTTATTTGATTAAGTATATTCTTGTTGTGTCATAAAGGTGCATTAAAATATCTTCCACAAGGTGCGGTACTTAAATAATAAATAGTCTTGCACACTTTGAGCAGTCACCGCTGTTACCAGCTTCACTGCTAATATTATATTTTTACCACTCATGGGCTATTTTTTACCGTTCGTATCGTTCAAAACCCTAAACTAAAATACGTATAATGTAGCGAATTTAATGCCCGCATCGATCGGGACAAATATTTGCACGTGTAACCATTTGTGTCTGAACGTGTCTGGATAATATACGAGTCACACTTGTAATGTGTCCGTGGCACGGAAAGCGAGGGATTACATGTAGAAGGAAACGTTTCATTCATCCTTACAGCTTGCTTTATATCAAGTGGAGTTTGTTTACTAGGAGTTGTTTACTTTAGGGGTTTACATTAATCTTCATCATCTACAGTTTCCATTTATCTTCATAATCTACATTTAGGTCACTGTAATACTTGTTTCTTCTAAGTCGCTACTCAGGGAGTAGCTATTCTATTACTGCCTGTAACATATTACAGCTAGACAAAGACCGAATATATATATATATTTTTTAAATGTATAGTACATTATCAGTCTATAATGTTCCCACTGCTGGGACACAGGCCTCCTTTTGCTCAGGTTTACTAACCCGCACTGGTCCCACGTGGTCGATTACAGCCCACTCACTATCGAAGGCCTGTGTCACAGCAGAGGGAACATTATTAAGACTGATCAAGTAAGCAGCAAGAGCCGAATTAGCGAACGAGATGGCGTTTTTTTTTTGACGTAAATCCCCATACGTTAAACCGTAGTTTAAAATTGTATAAAAGTATTACCAGCACCCTAATTGCGTAACACACGATCAATCGGAATCTAAATCATTTTGAAGCAAATTGCTAATCTATTGCTTCATAAGTTCGAAAAATTTGTCTGCTCAACACGTAAATAACACAATGAATGTTGTTGAACTGTCAAATTGAAACCGATTCCGATCGATCGTGTGTTACGCAATTAGGGTGCTGGTCATTAAGAGGATGCTGGAGCAATAAACAAAATTCTTCACATAATCGATTTATTTCTAAAAGCATGTCTTCAAAACTGAACTGCTGACGCAATTGATCATTCTGAAGCCATCAAGTGAGACGGGACGCAGCCAACAATATTCTTATATCCACATTACGACCACACCGCGTTGAGAGCACTTTTTATGCATTCCACGTTCCAAGACATATTACGAGAACCTTGTTATGTTTTCACATTATTGTGTTTCACAAAATGGAGAAGGTCTTCTAAAGAAAGTCTACTTGGTAATGTACAATTGGGTACTGTAGGTAGTCATTTCTTTGTTTGAGTGAGGTTGTTCCAGGTTGCTGTTATTAGGTCTGCAGGCCAATTCCCGTAGTTAAGAACGTTCAAAATATAGTCGCAATCTCGTCTCAGTGACAATCGCGTCGCGTTTTTTTTGTGTGTTTTTGTCCTTTTTTCATGCGTCATGTTTGCCGCAAATAAATGCATTTCTTTTTCTTTCTTTCTTTTTAATCGATGTCAAAAACTTGGCAAGAATGTGGGGCAATTAAAGGTATTTTTGACAGGGTGTGACCTTTCTTATTACGAGAATTGCCCCGGCCTCAGATTTTAATGTAATGTTTTGTCACAGTATTACGTTGTGTGATCGTATAATATAGCTGTCTAGGTTCAATAAGGTAGGAAATCTTCTGTTTCTCAATTAAACACTAACTGAATATCACCAATTACTGTCTGAATTACTTGTATTTTCTCTGACAACTCCAGAATCTCAGTGGAAGCGTTTAGTAACGCCTAATTGAAGGGTCTTTTGTTTCTAATATCTTCCAAAGGAAAGGTGTTGCGAAGCCAGGCTATAAAGACTAGGTACAGTTGGAAATTAGCAATGTAACAATAACGACATTTCGTGAGTCTTAGTAAATAAGTTTAATTATATGTACATATATGCGGCATATTCTACGATAGTATTGACTGGGTTACACAATGGCACATGGTACCTGTTTTTTTTGGTCGTGTGTATATCTTCATGGGTAGGGTACCCGTGTCCAGGGAGAACAAAGGGTTATGTCAGATTTCTACCGACTAAAACCCACAGTTTTAGTTTTAGTTTTAAGCCTATGGTACGTAAAACCATCTAATGTACCCTGGCGGCTGAAAGTAATAGCTAAAAATGTCAGAAAACTTGAATTTCGCGGAATTGGTACCTTAACGCATCCTACATAATATCACATAATAATATGTTAAATTCTTGATAACATACCATTATTATTTCATTACTTTTAAACCTTTGTATTCGGCCGCGGGTTGGGACGCGATAAGTGACTGCAAGCTCCCTAGATGGCGTTGGCGTCGAATTAGAAGTCGCTATGGTTTCGCTCACAAAGTTGACTATAGCTCCGCGCAGTGGTGAGGGTCTATGTAGTTTTACCACTAGGTAACATTCTTTTAAAAATAATATTTTTGGGTAGCTGAATACCGTTTGCAGCGGTGTACAGCTGAGAATTCATTAAATTATCAACTAAAGTGATAGTAGAAATACTATTATCTTCTAAGACACCACTTTAATACATGGGCTATCACAGGGTATCTCATATTCGGGTGGTGTGTTTTGTAATGCTAAATAGTGAGTTTTATGAGTGGAAGCTTCCACTGAAGCTTTCTTATTAAAAGTGTTTAGCCGACTAACGTGTAGTTTTAAGAATTCCCGATATACGCTTACACACACGATACGTAGGTACTTAATACTCTTTACACTATTTTTTACATAATTCGTCACGACTTTCTGCCTATCAAAAATACATTTATTACGAATTTTTAGAAGTTCGATTTCCGTTAAATCATTTTCTTTTCAAAGGAGGGGAAATAATCAAAGTGCATCAAAAAATTCGTCCGCATCGCTGTCAATAGGAACGTGCCCAAAAGGCTGTTAGCATTACCACGTTGTGTGGCAATGCTGATTGTTTGACCAATAAATAGGCCAGCCGCTTGGCGATGTAAATAGGCCAGCCTTCTGGTCACGTGATGAGTTGACCAACCGCTTGGCGATGTAAATAGGCCAGCCTTCTGGTCACGTGATGAGTTGACCAACCGCTTGGCGATGTAAATAGGCCAGCCTTCTGGTCACGTGATGAGTTGACCAACCGCTTGGCGATGTAAATAGGCCAGCCTTCTGGTCACGTGATGAGTTGACCAACCGCTTGGCGATGTAAATTGAAATTATTAGACATGTTTGCATGTGTCATTTTGTAACATTTTGTAACATTAGGCAGCGAAGAGGAATATGACTTATTTGTATGTAATAGCCGTCACACTTTTAGAATATGTCACGATTATTTTGTTAAAAATAATATGAATGAAAAATTGAATGTAATTCTGAGATATTATAACGGTCATCTTGTGATAATAATGTTTCCGAAAAAAGACTGAGTCTCGCCATCTCCTTCGTGGTCTTCCGCGACCCCGCCTCACTGACTCAAGGCACTAATTCTGTGCTATTTAGGCCTACAGTTTGTCCATGGCAGACATGGCCTGCCCAGTCCCATTTAAGTTCAGCAACCTTTTGAGCCACGTCAGCTATCTTTGTTTTGGAGCGCAGCTTAAGTATTTGATTTTTTATTCCATAAATAAAATACTAATGGTGACACTTATTTTTTTTTTTAAACGTTTCCCCACACTAGGAATTTCTCCTGTATCGTGGGTGCGTTTACAAACATTTAAACTCACATACACAAACAGCCAGACCCGGAACAACTACTTGTAGGTCATACAAATATTTGTTCCGTGCGGGAATCGAACCCGCGAAACGCAGCGCAGCAGTCAATCGCTTTACCACTGCGCCAACCGTGCCGTGCAACTTTGACAGTCAGGTTTCAGGTTTTTATAAATCAGGATATTTGTATGGACAAAAATGTGATTGTATTATCTATCTGTAATTATCTGTAGCTTATCAGTAACAATACTTCTAATTATACTTGTTCACAATTATTGCTCAATCGCAGTTTGGTCCCCAAGATACAAGTCATGTTTAGTTTTGGATCGACGGTCAATCTGGTTTGGTGGCTTTTAAACCCTGGACTGTTAGCTCCATAACAATTTTAATAAGTGGCTTATTAAATACAGCGACATGACCCATTCTCATATCGTTGATGTTAGCGCGGAAAAAGAAGAAGAATCATGTAAGTTTTGCGTTTTTTTGCGCATTTTTATCCCATTTTTCACATTTCAGTCAAAATAATCATTTAACATTTTATTTAAAGTTATTGCAAACTTGAAACTCAACAAAAATATGGTTAATCTAAAGCTACATATTATTGTAACACTGGTTGTTCATTTACTTCGCGTTTATTAATTAACATTAATTTATTAAGGGGCGGGTATTGTTTTGTTTTATTTTTTAAGTTTCCCAAGTTATTCAAGGAGATCTTAGATATACTCGTACGGCGATAAAAATATTGTGTGGAAACGATGACTATATTATTATTACTTACAAGCAAGCGCATTATTATTTTACTAATTAATTTCATAGCGAGTTCCAAAACAGTTGAACCATTTCTCCGGGACTCGTCGAGATTCACTATGTTAAATTTTTTGTCGGTCACACACAACCACAGGGCACGAAATCGCTGCACCCGGCTGTTTCTATAAAGGGCAGTATTAATAAAATGCCCTGGGCAGTTCACAGCCCTCAGTTTTTATACGTCATCTATTACGTAGTGTTAATAAAACGGTGATGTGCTTCTTTCGTATGGAAGAGGTTGACAATGCAGCCTCTAGCTGAGCTGCATCTACCGAGGAGAATTCGTGCTCTGTGGTCTCAACTGATTCTGGCTTACCTACAGGAGTTGAAGTGGTTGGGAATTGTGGTGAGCCAATTCCAAAAAATATCAAGCGTCGTGGTTAGTATTAGTAAAGTCAGGGTGGTTATTTGTTAAACAAATTGACTACCAACTTAAATTGTCCGTATATTCAAACCCCAACTGTCATTCTTTGAAATTTCTATGAAACGGCTTTAACACGGCAAATGGACGTAGTACATGTTTGCATTCAGGGATTATTACTACAAATGAGTAAGTAGGTATTATGAGTAAAATCTCATTAATTCCGTATTCCTAAAAGCGGTAAGTAAAACTAGCTCATCAGAAATCTATTCTTGTGATATTTTCGTCCAGTTAACTTTTGTGATTAGCGGAAAGTTGTACAACTACTAATTGGCCAGGAAATAAATTCCTTCATCTTGTATCCGTGATTAAAGTAACTGACTTTATCTTTCAGAATTAAAATAACTATCACCTGAGTTACTTGAAATGTGAAAATAGCTCATAAAGAGTAGAATACCCACTAATTAGTGCAAAATAGGTGACTGAAATGACTGCTTGTCATATTGATAAAAAATGAGTGATTGTGATGCTTGTTGCTATCTGATGTATGTATCTAGTGCATGATGTGTCTTTTAATCTGTGCTATTTTCTTTCTTTCTTAGAAATACTGTTTTCACGCAAAATTACCAGCCTGTAATTTTCCACTGCAGGGTAAAGGCTTCTTCCTACACGGAGAAGAAACAAGCATTAATCAACACCCAATAAGTCTAGGTTTTCCCACGACGTTTTCATTCACCATAATCTAGATAAACAATAATGAAATGCTGTTTGTAGGTAAGCGCATCACTTGCGAGCAGCTGGATCGAATTAGGATTTATTGGAAAAGTCTCCCAGAATTTTTTCAACGGAATATTTATATGAATTATTGAAATTTTGACAGGACAGCGTCTGTCGAGTCAGCTAGTATTTAATATCTATCTGCATCTGGGTTAGTCTCAAAACCGATCGATAAAGTAGAAAAAGCTCGGCGTACGATGATTCCACGTGCACTCTAACTATTTCTGTAAGAGCCTTGAGCATGTAATATCTAATATCGTTATGTTTACCAACTTTCTAAGTCACATGCAACAGTTACCTACTTGTTGAGCTAAGTTACGTAAGTAGGTACTTACTCGCCTGTTTATATTTTCCACACTGATATGTTGCTGTGCAGTTTACTATACTTAGCTCTATACAGGGGTACCAACTGGTAAGTTATTATTAATAGGTCAGATTAACTTTGAAAACCTTACTAGTCAACAGCGATGCACATGAATTTTTCGATGATCTCGTAAAATTTTTAGTTTGGTTTGTGAATAGTTTTAGTTAAGGTATAATATAATTTCTTGTTCCCAACCCACCCTTTTGCATTGCCTGCTCGCGCTTAGGTTTCATCGTCGCTTAGCGTTCTTTCTGACTTTTCTTTGTTTTTCTTGGCTCCTTGGGTTCTATCGTGATGTTAAGTAGCCTATAGCCTTCCACAAGAATTAGGCTATCAAATACAAACATATTTTTTCAAATCCAACTGGTAGTTCCAGAGATTAGCGCGTTCAAACAAACAAAGAAACAAACTCTTCAGCTTCATTATTAGTATATATATTTAGGTATAAGTTGTTATTCGCATACATATTATTATTTTATTTCTGAATAAAAATACTCCACTTTGAATATACAGGTGAGTACATATATATATTTTTTTAAGTTCGTTTAACTAAGGTCCAAAAAGATTTCTTCGAAGGTTTTAAATGGTATTTTGCTTAACAATATATTATTGCCGGTCGTAGCACACAATTACTGTAAATAGAGCATAAATAGTTTTTATGAATGTTTGATTTTGGAAAAAGGCCAGGTTTCATTAACCATGTTTTCCTTTTACAAAAAAATAAAAATGCTTATAGATATAGCAGCCCTAAACGTAGTACTCTATAAAAGCCAGATTGCGAAATTGTGTACTAAGTTTGGTAATGGCCAGAAAAACCACCTGTACCGACTCGCAATCGTGATATCTATACGAATACTATAAAGAAGTAAAATTTTGTTTTTTACTTTGTATGTAGGGGGAATACTCTGAAACGATCAGTCGGATTTGTAAAAAATATGTTTGCGTTTGATAGCCCAATTCTAGAGGAAGGCGTAGCCGTCTCTACAACCTACAAGGCTATAGGCTATTTAACCATTAGGACCATTAGGAGCTGAGCAAAAAGAAAAAAAAAAACGTCAAAAAAAAAACGCTACGCGAAAAGAAGTAATAGCGCGGGCTGGCGATGCGATGTGACGTGGTGGGTCGGGTGAACAAGAATTTTCAACTTCGTCCAAGTTGCGGGTAGAAACTTATATAAAATATCTTTATAGTAATATTTGGGGAATACCATCATGACGATTCAAAATTTCTTGCAGCTTCCTAATATTAATCCCAGACGTGGAAACAATACTAAATCCGCTAACCCCGCTACTAACAACAAACAAATTAATTACAATTTTACCTCGAATTGAGTGAAACGTTAACCCAACCCTACAATGGGAATTGCCCAACCAGCCAAATTATATATATTATGCTTTTAATTAATTTATGAAGTCCCAAAAGAACCACGTGGTGGTACACGCTTCGTCGACGATGTACGAAGAATGGGTCTGAACAGGACATGTCCAATTGATCGAGCATACTGTTGTCTTTTTTCGTAGGGAAATCCACTTGGATACCCTTTGTTTGAGTCTTTCTTAGTCTATCATCAACGGGCTGTCTAAAGATATAATATTATTTAGATAACACATACAATATGCCCCGGTTCGGGAAAGGGTAGTTTGTTTGTTGCTTGTTAGGCACACTAATTTCTAGTGACAACAGACATACAGAGGCCACCTGCTAAATTATTTACCTTTCAGTGGCACATATTTCACTTCATTTAGAATTTACCATATAGTATCCATAATACTTTTCCTCTGTTAGCGTCAACTTAAGGTTACCGAAATGGTTTATACAGAGCCAGTCTCAAAATCGAACGGCAAATCCGATTACAAAATTATAAATAATTTTGTCATATTCGTCTAAAATATCTAAATACCGCATCCACAAGCTTCTGGCGTTCTTGTTATTTGGTGATTGAATAGCTTAATCAACGCTCGAAGCCTTGCGTCGTCTCCACCATTTAGGGTCGAATGCCGCGTATTCTTTGGTTCTGTGTTTATGTTGCTATTTAAGGTTTGGTTCATTGGTCCTCTGGGTACAGACGAGGTAGCGCACTAATAAAGTACCTTTCCATTTCATAGAAATAAGTAACAAGTTAATCTATTACTAGCACTGAAACGTCATAACAAACCGTGGACTTAGTAGTTTGAAATATCCAACTTATTGGGTGAGAAAATGTGTAACCCAATCTGCCTAGAGTAATCCCAACTATGTTGGGGTCAGCTTCTAGTCCAACCGGATGCAGCTGAATACCAGTAATTTACATGGAACGACTGCCTATCTGACCTGCTGTTTTTTTTTTCTGCTGTTATCCGCGGTCAGTTTTACTTTTAGCGGATGAGTTGGGGGGGTAAACATTGGCGGGAAGAGCGTGACTCCAGCGAGCCATCTACTCGTACGTATTCGCGCGAGTAGATCATTTTATCTATCTCCACATAAATTATTACTAAACTAATTTGGGTTTGGGTAAGGTTGTTTTTGTTTACTCGTATCATAGCTTGCGTAGGTACTTGAAGAAAACAAAAACTTTTAAGAGACAACGATGTCGAAATAGACTTTGCATAATGTTACGAAACCAATTCGGTTTAAACCAATTTATGCGATGTCAACGTGAAATGCGCATAAACATTCTATTGATAACAGGAATTACTACAGACGTCCATTAATTTGATGATTATAATCGAGCTATTGTATTTATCATTCGCTACTTGATGGTACAGAGATCTCGATTCTTCCATCTAAGATGAGGAACAGTCGGGTAGTAAAGTGATGCGAAAACCCAGTACAAAGTTAGGAAATTTTTCAAATGTCAATTATACCTAATAAGAGTGTGGCCGTGTGGGCAACGTGTGGCAATCCGAGTACCTACGCAGTGTGCAAGTGAGATAGAAGAAGGAAGAAGCGACACCGAATTTTCAGTTAGTTATTGTAAAACACAACATCTCTTTATGTATCTGGTAGTGCACTAGCCCGAGAATCACTTGTTCAATTTGTCCGATTTTTAATTTTTATCTTTTGCTACTGACATATTTTGTCAGGATGAGTTTAAATAATAATATAATTATGTGTATATTATGTATAAATAATATCATCATAATTTCAGCCGAAAGAGGTGCACTGCTGGACATACTTAGTTGTAAAGAAGGCCTTTCACAAGGTGGGCCGATGCGATGGCCGCAGGAATTCAGGAATTCGCTGGAAGTACGGACCCGGTCGAAGTACCGCTTCAGGAAGGCCTAATTATGTATACATAAATATAATCCAGCGAATAGAACTACAAACTCAGGTAGTTATTCATACTATTAAAAATATACCAAGTTTGAACACCTCAAATACTAAAAATCTCTCAGTTTTCTACACAAAGTTCACACACCCACATCATTGTAACTTAGTAAGTGGTACCTAACGTAAAGTAAATTTTGTTTACGTTTATACCACCCCGGTTGGATTATGTCGACGTAGTCAAATTAGGGCGCAAATCCGTTAAGTTTGTAAAATCCGACCTCTGAATGTAGCCTCACGTCTAAAGGTAGGTAGGAGTGGGGAATTTGTCTTTCGCGACGTAGGTACTAATAGGAATATTTTAAAGAGAGATTGTTTTCCAAAACACTTAGTTTGTTTTACAATTTGGTTTTATTTAGCCACACAACGAAGACTTCTTATTTCCTAACTTTAAAGTTGGAAAGGTAAATCTAACATACGTTTCAAATTCAAATGAGAGCAATGGTGGCCAAGTAATAACGGCCGCGACTTACGGGTTGCAGGTCGTGGGTTCGAAGCCAGTCAGGCACATTACTTTGTGTCATTTATTTCATCACAATTACTCTCAAGTTATGTCTTAAGAACGACAATTCGAAGACATGACTTGAAATCTACCAACCCGTACTGGTTCCGCGTGGTAGATAACGGACCATTCCCTGTCACAGAGAGGAGGCAGTGGGGACGTTATAGGCTGATCATGCTATGACGTTTCAAATAATAATTTAACAAAACAAATAAGTTCATCAGAGTTACATACATCAGTTCAACCAAAACCCTGAAACTATAAATAAGAAATACTAAAGTGTAATGTTTCTCAGAAGCCTATCGTAGAATGTCATTTTTTTATTACAAGTCACAGCAAAATCTGAAGGTTTATTTTCGTACTTAATAAACGTTCAAATTCAAGTCGCAATCTCATCTCAGCGACAATCAATGTCGGAAACTTGTCAAAAATGTAGGCAAATTAGACGGATTTTTAACAGATTGAGACTGAGATCAGATCAGAAGGCGAATTCTCGTAATTAAAAACGTTCAAAATCTAGTCGCAGTCTCCTCTCAGCGACAAAGAAAAACAAATGTCAAAAACTTGTCAAAATATAGGGAAATTAGAGGTATTTTTGACCGATTGATAATGAGATCAGACTGTGAACGTTCTTAAAATTACGAGAATTACCCCTCAGATTAGAACGTTCTTAAAATTACTGGAATTGCCCCTCTGGTATAATGCATAATGTTAATTAGAGTGACGTTCATTAGTAGTTTCTTCTTTATATCAAAGAAACCGATGACATATAGACTACAAGACTGTTATAATCTTTGATGTTCCCACCACTTTCATCACTCTTCATATTCTATTACGCTTTTATTTTGGTCCGTGAAGTGTTGTCACTTCGCGCTAAGACTGTCATAATCATAGGATCAGCATGACATTAATTCCTAGTCATGATGTAAACACATCTATCATTTATCTTTCAGTTAGATTTTCCAAGAATTATAAAAATATGGCTGTAAATATCGAGTATCATATCTTAAGATGGTTCATGCAAACAGCGTGTGACTCCATCATTATTCACTGTCACACGGTATGAAATATGAATGTTTTAAAATGTCCAATAAAAACGATATTCGTCAAGTTAGGTAGTTTTTCAGTAACTGGGTAATACAATACTCCTTGGTAAGACTGGTTGTCAGACTTTCAGGCTTCTGACGACCCGTAACGACTATCAAATTATGTGTCAACATACTGCCATTCGTGGATACGAATGTGCCATTCGTGGATACGAATGGCAGTAAGTTGATAGATAATTTGATGCGTAAAGTTATGACTTCTTTTATTAGAAAATTTAAAAATTAAATTGATTTCATGGATTTTTTTTCGCTGCCCAGGAGTGGGACAGCGAAGTCTAGTAAAAATAAATTGATTAACACGTAAATTAACGCAGACCATGATCACAGTGTTTTGTCCTATAGTAGCCTGCCTATAGTAGTAGTATACCTTTGCTGCCTATTTGGTCGGCAAAAGCCGTTAAGACTAGACCCTGTAAAACCTAATTAGTACAATCTACCTTTGTTTAACCACCTGGCTATCCTACCCTTACCCACTGCGGTCGAAAAGTCATCGGTCCTAAGGGAAATACAACCTCCCGTCGTCCGCTTCGGTTTACAAATTCTGCAAGCAATATCATTGTCACTCTAGTTATACCATAATGTTACTACTTATACCATCCTATTAATAATAAAAACGTGAAAGTTTGTATGGATGGATGGATAGATGGATTTTTGTTACTATTTCACGCAAAAAGTACTGAACAGATTTGGATGAAATTTGACACACAGATGGTTTATAACTAGGATTAACATATAGGATACTTTTTATCTCGACATTCCAACGGGATCGAAACTTATGCGGGTGAAACCGCGGGGCGCAGCTAGTAACGTTATAATTATACTAATAATTATAATACCTACCTACTTACATAGTACCTATGGAAATTATTTTTGGTCTTCTTTCGTGACTGCTGACCGTAAGTAAAACACTTTTCACTTCACTTTCTACGTATGGACCCAACCTTTCCTACGTTGGGTCCATACGTAGAGAAAAGTATTTTGGAATTTTTCCATTAGAAAATTCGCAGCAGTCCCAAATCTGGATTTCAGGCTTGGTCCCATTACATGGGGTAATGTGGATGTACTACATTCTTTTTTTAAGTCTTAGGACCCTATACAGGGCTGAACGTTAAGTCGAACTTTTTGCAATCCATCAGCGAATATGAATAAATTCACACATTGAAGTTCATTGAAGTTTTAAAAATGCATGAGTTCACGCCCAGGTACTCTATTTTCCTTCTCTGAGCAGTTTTCCATTGAAAATGTAAGTAAGTATTGATCGATCGTGACGATATAAAGTAATAGTAAGATTTATATGCACTCCTTATTCTATGCAATGAACACACTACATCTTATTCTATGCAATGAACACACTACATCTTATTCTATGCAATGAACACACTACATCTTATTCTATGCAATGAACACACTACATCTTATTCTATGCAATGAACACACTACATCTTATTCTATGCAATGAACACACTACATCTTATTCTATGCAATGAACACACTACATCTTATTCTATGCAATGAACACACTACATCTTAAAGCCTTATAAAGATTTGTTTTCTCGTTGAAGAAGCCAATTGTCATCGTTGATTGATTGTTAATAAAAGTGCTAATTCCTACTCTTTTAGGAAATGTGTGTGTAGGAAGTTAGATGCACAATTAATTTGGGCCCCAAATGCGTAGGTTACGGTAGGTGCGCCCACTCTAGTTACTGTTGTCATCGACAATTCGACATTTCAAAAGTGTTTGTATGACGTCATACCTTTGTTTTTTTTTTGCGGATGTGAAATCATCAAATGACCTCTCCCGCTCTGGGTGGAGCGGAAGGGAGTGTCAGACTCTTACTGACTAAAACCCACCCGTGTTCCTTCCTTAGCCCTTTATGTTCCAGGGTAGCGGTTACCCTTTCGGACGATCCCGCTACCCATGACGTCATTCATACCTTTATAAAAAAAACAATTATAAAACCTATATCAAGCAGTCTGTATAGCCTTTTCTCAAGTATGTTGGAGTCAGCTTCCAGTCTAACCAGATGTAGGTGAATACCAGTATTTTACGTGGAGCGACTGCCTCTCTGATATCCGCAACCCAGTTACCGGGTAACACGATACCCGTTTGTTAGACTGGTTGTCAGACTTTTGGGCTTCTGGCTACTGGTAACAACTGTCAAAGATCTACGAATGACAGCTGAGACCAACGGCGTATCGTGCTTGGAGAGCGATTTCCATATGTAATGAACGGCCACCCATCCACGAACCGACCGCGGCAAGTGTAGCTTAACCTTCGATCAACTCCTGTTATTATCTAGCCACTTATATATTATAATCCTTAAATATTGCCTGTACCTAGATAATCTAGGAATAAGGTAAGTACCTAGTATCAGTCAGTTGCAGCACGCAGATAGCTCCGCTACTATCTTGCTGTTTGGTTTAATATTTTTACCTCATAATTACAAAAATCATACAGAGCTGTCAGCGCGAAAAATAATGAGCACAGCTGAGAAGTCAGTTGATTTAATAATGATGTATTTCTTAGTTGCTCTATATAAATCGCAACATGTATGTACATAAGTGTGATACATCGACGGCGAATCTCTTAAGCACTGTCCTTAGTCCATCTAAAATGTTTTCATGGCCAAACTAAACTAAATTAACTTTGATTGATAGCAGCACCGTTGTCCTTCGAAAAACTTTTGGAAAAATACTATTTTTATAACTTGGTCACTATCAGTGCTACGTAAAATGAGCAAAAATTTAACATAATATTTTCATCTTGCTTCTTTTCATACGGTCTGTTTGCGGATGAATGAACGAAGATTATGTTGGTACGTCTAGGCGCTATTGTGAGAAGAATTCATGAAAATGTTTTTAATTATATATTCATTTTAAACTGTTAGATATTCTTGTATGGATAGACCGTTTTAATTAAAATTGAGTCACACTTTATTGTTTTCGTACTAATATTGACATGAAACTTAAACATAGAAACTTTTTTTATTACTTTGTGTAAATAATTTCATCATCACTGCTCTCAAAATGGTGAAGGAAAACATCGTGAGGAAACTGGCATGTCCTAGAACCAAACATTCGAAGACATGATGTGACATCTACCAACTCGCTCTGGGCCCGCGTGGTAGATTATAGCCCACTCCCTCTGACAGAGAGGCCTGTGTCCCACCAGTGGGAACATTATAGGCCAATTATGCTTGCATAACATGGGTTCCTCAACATACTCACATTAATAATACCATCTTACCAAAATCAGTACGTATTACAACCCCAAATATAAATCTTTCGATCGTTTGTTTTCAGGTAGAGAGTAATAAATCTTACATGCATTGATGCCACAAAAACAATCAGTCCCGAAGTTTTTACACAATGTTTTTCAGATTTAACTTTCTGCTTTATACAAAAATGTTGATTCATTACGCCCCTTTATTATGTCTTCATTATTCTTAAATCGATTTGATGCGTCAATCAAGAATGAACTTTCCAGAAACCGAGCACTTCGGGACGAGATTTAATTTTCCTTAAGTAGGTTGATTGAACTTTCAACCTCACGTTGCAACGTGCAATTTCCAGATATCACTGATCTACAAGAGTTCTAAGAAAATTACGACAGTGGTTTCGAAACTTTGCCAACAGTTGACGTAAAATGTTTTACTATCAACACGAGCAAGTCATTTCACCGAAGAGAAGATAAGAAATGTTTACTTTCTACTTGAAGAAGGTAAAGATACGAAGACAAACAACCCAACTGTCTACAATGCAGAATTTGTATTCAGTTAAGAGAGAATCTCGTTTGAAAGGACGCCAGAATAAAGTTGAGTCTTTAAAACTATTGGATAAGAATAATGGTACATAGCAAAATATTATGTGACTCAATGTTCGTTTGACTTAATGACTGATCTTGAAGAGAACATTACATTATCTGTTTTAAAGCTTTTTACTAAATAATAATGTTAGTTTCTGAATCTTTTTATCCTATAACCAGTTAGGCATGCAACCATTGTAAAATAGAAAATCTGTCGATAAACATAAAATAGTAGAATATTTTAATAGTAATATTGTTCAATTGTAGCAGTAGTGGTCTAGTGGTAACGGCTCCGGCTTATGACTTGTAGGCCGTGAGTTCGAATCCAGATAGATGCTTTACTTTTTGTAAATACTCAACACTGTTAAAGAAAACATCGGAGACCGCCATGTCCTAGAACTAAAAAGTCACATCTACCAACCCGCACTAGGCCCGCGGGGAAGAATATAGCCCACTTCCTCGCGAGTAGAGGAGGGCTTTGTTCAAGCAGTAGATTTATGCTAATGGTTCAATTAAAATGCTTTCCTTCCCAAATATATAGGTAGCTATACATACTAATGCCATTTTCCTTAAGGTGTTGGCAGCAGACATTGCGCTACAAATCAATCCACTACTTACTTGGTCCACGTCCATACATTCGTTCATACACGCGCTAGTAAAATTATCTTGATAGCGACTAACGTACACCACTATAACTATACTCTAATAAAATTGACTACCCACAAGTAAGTGAAACATTTAGGTAAAATGAAGCTGTAAAACGATTATTATAACTGTTTTTATCGCAAAAATGTTTAACCTTGTCGATAGTTTTTTCTTTAGCTTCTGCCTGCGATTCCATCCACGTTGAAGTCAACTATGCCAATAAAATATATCCTATGGCACTCGACAACAGTGTTGTTTATATTCAAAGAATTTTTAAATTCGAATGAGTTGTTTCGGAGATTACGTCCTACATGGTTCCCTCTATACATTTGCATAAAATTGTAAAACCTAATATAACTAGGCATACTTTTATTTCTCCTAATTATATTTTCGCATAACATTATTTACGCATAACAGATTACGCATAATTTCTCTAATCATAATAATGATTAAGCATAACATTCATAAGCATAAATTTATTTACGCAAATCGATATTAAAACATATTTTTTATAGGCATAACAAATAAGCATAATAATTAACTCCTAAAAATAGAATAAATCATTTTTTTTATTTTTCTGTATTATTAGTAGTGTATTATTGCAAAGTTATAATTTAATCCTTTCAAAAAAAATCTAAAATCTGTAATGAATGTAAATATCAGGAAACATCATACTGTTATAAACTCATCTAACCCAAACCACAACCCACAACACCAACAATAGAGGGGATCTCGTTAATGGTCACTGTTCTAACCTAACCTAACCCATTTATGATTCAATAACAGTAGTAAATATCAGGAACCATCATACTGTAATAACCTCATCTAACCCAAATCACCAATAATAGAGGGGATCTGGGCCTCGGTGGCCACTGCCGCGGCAAGCTCACTTCGCTCGCTCGCCTTCGCGCGTTAATGGTCATTTTTTTTTTTTTTTTTTCTCGCTGAGAAATGCTTTATGCATCCCCGCCTCGTGGGGGACGAGACGGGGTATGTGGGACTCCCTGTCAGAATGACAGTATACCCACTAAAACTCAGCGGTGTTCCCACATCGCCGTGATGGGAGGGCCATGGGAAGCCGGCATAGCCTTTACTTCCACAGCCCTCCCGGCGCATGCCCGCCTAGATGGTATGGCGGGCCCCGCATGCCCCCCATGTTGGGGGGCTACGGGAATGGCCGAGAACACCTGGCCATTCCCGTCCCACACTGGTGGAGGCCTGTGCGATACAGGCAACGGTGCCCCCGCACCCGTTGCCTGCTGACCTCCACGCCCGCCTAGCTGGCGGGCCCCGCATGCCCCCCGCGTTGGGGGAGCTACGGCCGCAGAGGATAGGGAGAGCGGCAACGTAACACCGACACTCCTCTTCCCCTGCGGCCCCACCGCGTCCGCCATCTAACGGTGGCGGCCCCGTTAAGGCCGCGGAAGGTAGGGAGAGCGGCAACGTAACACCGACACTCCTCTCCCGCCGCGGCCTCAAATCCTCAGCCGCGATGTCTCCCATACGAGGGACATCGCGGCCCGCCTCAGGTAGGTTGCGATGTCACCCAAGCGGCACCGCCACCTACCCGCAGGCCGCTCGTCGTTGGCTAAGCCGCAAAGCCTTGACGAGCGGCCCCCGCTGGGGTTCCTCTTAGCTTCACCGTGGTCCTCCGAGCCACGGCTACTGAGCCCCCCCGCCTCGTCAATGCGGGAACCCACCGGGGGGGGCGTTAATGGTCACTGTTCTAACCTCACCTAACCCATATGATTCAATAACAATTTTGCTAAAATCGTTATGCCAAAATATATAAGGCAAAAGAATATTATGCGAAAAGAAGGGATCCCGTCCTACATCAAAATTTTACCTCTTTATAACGTTAGTGTAAACTGTACTTATACTCGTTTTACTTTTATAGGTAAATTGCCTAGCACTGCTAATACATATTTCTTCGTTCATAACTTTTCCGTCTCGTTCTTAAACGGTCGCTGCTTATGACTTGTAGGTCGGTTCAAACTCAGGCAGGTACTTTACTTTGTATAAATTATTTTATCACCACCGCTCTCAAAACGTCGCGAGGAAACCGGCATGTCGTGAAGAGGCCTGGGTCCCAGAAGTGGCACATTTTTTTTTTTTTTAGTCAGTTGAATAAAGCAATTAATGTAATAGAATCGTAAACCGATTCCTAAAAGAGGGTGGCAAAATAAACCATAAGGTAACCATTACACTACCCATACATTTATCTCATGTTATTTATAGCTTTTTCTTTAGATACTTCAGACATAGTCCATTATACTTACATCGATCCACCGTATTTTATATTCTAGAGACAATCTCTGAACCATTCGCGAATAACTTACAGTTTTGTATAACGATAACATTTTAATACTGAAAATGGTTAGTTACAGTTTTCTGTTATGAACGAAACTGAAAGTTCAAATGAAAATTTATTGTGATTCACATCTATTATGGAAATGACTGTTATTACTTCTAAAAATGGACCTTGCAAAATGGATCGGCGTCTGGAATAATTATTATCTATGGTTGAACTGGATGATGGCCTTGAAGTGAAAATAGAAGGCAGAAACATCCAGAATAAAAAATAATGCGTATGAGTTATTCCCTAAGGCATCAGTTATAATGGCTACGGGTCTATTGAAACCTTTAGTGACATAAGCACTAAGAATTGTTACTAAGGCTTAGTTATTTAACTACCGAAGGTTACGTACCATAGTTTGGATAACCAATTCCCTAAAGAACGTAACAAAAAGCGGCCAAGTGCGAGTCGGACTCGCACATGAAGGGCTCCGTAACACCCTTAATTTTTTTACTTTAATTTTATTTATTTTTTTACAATTTTTTTCAGTATGTGGTCGCAACCATTAGTAGTAAATATTTTGAGTAAATTGCAAGTGTCTACCTATTACGGTTCAAAGATACAGCCCTGTGAAAAACAAACGGACGGACGATCGGACAGACGACATTGGAGCCTTAGTAGAGCCAAAAAATACTTGATGAAGAAAGTTCGTTTGATGGCCTACCAAAACTGTAAAATATATAGCATTCGGCAATGGGTATTTAAAATATGCCCCGTCGAAGGTTGACCCCACTTTATTTACACACTTGAGGAATATTATAGATCGAAGATCGCAGTCCGTTTTTATTATTTCAGTAATTATAGCTGATTTTTAGCTCTGTTTGTTAGAATTGCGAGAGTTAAAATCAGAGACGACTAACGCAAGGCAACTGAAAAGATTTCGTTTGCTTAATATGTATAACTTTACTCACAAACAAACTGTTTTAACAACCATAGGGCACGACCAATATTTGTTGAGGTAAAGTTCAATAAGAAAATAATACTTTTTGTTCTTAAATATTTTGGAGGAAATTGATAAATAAATTAAGCCGGATTAGTTCTCAGGGACTGCAAAATATTTATCACTTAATGTCGTTTCCCAAGGTCAGGTTAAAATTGGGTTTAAACCGGTCAAGGTCGAAATTATTAAAATTCGACGTTAGATTTTCCAATAACTCTATATTTATACTAGCTGCGCCCCGCGGTTTCACCCGCATGTGTTTCGATCCCGTGGGAATACCAGAATAAAAATTATCCTATGTGTTAATCCTGGTTGTAAACTATCTGTGTGCCAAATTTCATCCAAATCCGTTCAGTAGTTTTTGCGTGAAAGAGTAACAAACATACATCCATCCATCCATACAAACTTTCACGGTTATAATATTAGTAGGACTAGCTTCTGTCCGGGATTTCGTCCGCGTGAATTTCTTGTTCCCCGGCCTACCCCGTCATATCGCATCGCCTTCCCACACTGTAACTTCGTTTGCACTAAGCGTTCCTTCTGAATCTTTTACTTTTTGCAACGTTTATAAGGGTCCTGGCATGATATTAAATAGCCTTACTCAAGAATTAGTCTATCAAATGCAAAGATTTTTTAAATGCTACTAGTTTTTTCAGATAAACAAAAAACAAACAATCTCTTCAGCTTTATTATGAGTATATTCGTATAGATCTGTATAGATATAACCTTAAAGTTATTATTTTCAAAACATTATAAAAGCTGTTCGGGAGATAAGCATGTCTTTCATCTTGAGAACTACTCCACTATATTATATAATTATAATCATTTCATCATGTGCCTAGCCTATTCCCAACTACGTTGGGGTCGGCATCCAGTCTAACCAGATGCAGCTGAATACCAGTATTTTACATGGAGCGACTGCCTATCTGACCTCCACAACCCAGTTACTGGGTAATACGATACCCCTTGTAATAATAATATAATACCATATAATATAATAATTTTCATAATATTATTTCCTAAGAAACACTTAGCAAGTTATTGTAAAAGGCTGATTAAAATATTGAAATGTCCCTCTCTTCACCTTCACTAGGTCTCATTTATCAATAAAGGTGGTCAACTTGACATGTCTGACGTCGAAGACACTTCGATCTAAGGGAGTGGTTGCAACCTAACTGCAGTGTTTTCTACTAGTCAACCACCCGATAATGTCGGTAGCCTTCTCAGACTTGAAGGCGTGGCACCATTACCTGATGAGCCATGCTTGATAAGCCACGTCAAATTGCTCTATTAATTGATTAACATGACCTGACATGAAAAAAAAAAACGTCGCGTGTATTTCGTCCTCAGGATTCCTGTAATTGGCCCGGGTACTTATGTAAGTACTGTTCGGTCGTAAACGTGTGCCAATTAAGTAATACTTTTCTATATGAATGTTTAGGATAGGTTTGCTGTTTGTACAGAACATTACCTCACATTCAATAATTCCTTGAATTGTGAATTATTTTAATAAATTGTACGTTTCGGTTATTATGTTAGTTTAGGTTCTTTTAATGGTGGTCAGGGGATTTTCCTCGTGCCTTTGTAGTTAAGGGTTAATGGTATCGGAATCAAACTGTTACTACTTAGGCACGAGCCAAATAAGATATTATAAATGTAGGTAAATACCTACATTATAAAAAAAAACCTTGTTATGATGTTATGATTTCATAAAAAACCATTATATATATTAGTACGCAACCAAAAAAGTCCAAAAGACAGTCCCCCAAAAACGCCCGCCCTTCACCACTTCCTAGTGCTATCGCTGGGAAGAAGAAGTGGCGCAACAAACTCCCCAGCAGCACAGCTGTCTGTTCAGTTAGAAAATACTTGATACTTGATTGTATATAATACAAAGTGTTAAGTAATTAACATTACAAGCACAGAACATAAAATTAAGTTATTTGCCATATGTCAGCTAGCCACGCCAATGTACCAACAAATATAATAAAACTATACGTACTCAAGCTAAAAAATAATTAATTAAAATTAAAATGTATGTAAAAACTTACTACCTAAATAAAAGCCTCCAGGCATAAAGGGCGTGACAGCTTACATATTTATGCATTGCTGGGTTCTGGTCACATAGCTATCACTTGAAGTCACAGATGATAAACTAGGACCATCGAAGTAAAATAAATAAATAAGTTAATATTAATAATAATAACCTGTCAGTAAGCTAATTCCGGAGAAAGAACATGAACATTGTCTTTATTGCATAAAAACAAATTAACACTAATATATACTATATACAATTATATACAAGTATATAATACGAAAAAATATAGAAAAAGGCAGGAGCTCATTGGGCATCAAAAAATTCGTCCGCATCACTGTCAATGGGATAAGTGCCCAAAAGGCTGGCAGCATTACCACGTTGGATGGCAATGCTGATTCTTTGGGCTAAGAATAGGCCAGCCTTCTGGTCACGTGAAGAGTCAACCAACCGCTTGGCGATGTCCCGAAAAATTCGATGAGCACTCGGACCCCAGGGCCCTAGTGTTTCAACCCCAAGCGGCTCAAACATATAGCTCCCAATAAGGTTGTTATATTTGCGCCGTTTGAGGTTTTCTGCTCCTGTAGCAGCCGTCCCAGCACAGCCCGCCGTGCTAGGAAGATGGGATGGCGCGAGGGTGTCAACACAGGTTGCATCCCACACCAAAGGCCTACCCAACTTCCAAGGCATTATGGTCATTCCATCGGGCCTCTTTCCATCGTCGCGTGCCAAGCCATTGGGTTCTAAAACAGCTGGCACCCCGGCGGAGACAAGAGCCCGATGGATGATGTCGTTAATGCTGGCGTGCCTTGCCATCCGTCCAGCGCTCTTGCTGCAGGATAGGCCATGGTGTCCGAGGCAGTCGACTGCTTCACCGCATTGACAGCGATGTGGAGCTACGCAAGGAGCACCCAGACGCAAACATGTAGCGAGCCGGAATGTAGTGTCACCCAGCATAGTGCCTATATTGGGTGACGGTAGCGCCTGAAGCCAAAGGCCTGACTCCCATTCACCCACAGCCAGCAGGCGGGCACGCTCAGCAGTATTGGTGGACGTATTAATAAGTTTATTCCGTACCAACCTGCAGAGCGGCTCATCCCACTGTCTCTGGGAAGACGGGTTCTCGGGCTGAACCGTGTCCGGGCAAGCCACTTTCCAGGCGTTCACCGCGTCGGTCAAGCACGGCACTTCAGAGTCAACCTGAGCAGGAACCAAGATTCGTGTGGTTAACTTTTTGGTGCTGTGGACCGAGGATAGGAACGCCGGCAGACTTACACTAGAAATTTTGCGGACGCCGAGCCCACCAAAACGAATGGGTAGTGTGGCTTGCAACCCCGCGCGGTCGTCCACATTATCTTGAGTTAATTATCGCGACCAACTATTCTTATCGTGTAAGTAGTCGTTGATGAAATAGTAAGCATTTGAACAAAGGTTGGATTTTACTTGAGCTTTAAACGCATTTTATGGCAAGTCTACCAAAGAAGAGGGTATCTTGTTATAAAAGGTTATACCAAGCCCAACAAATGAGTTATGAACCTTATGAAGCCGGTGAAAGGGGGCACGTAGTTTGTCCTTATTTCTAGTGTTAACACTGTGAATATTACTGTTTTTAGTGTATAAGTGTAAATTTTGCCTAATATATAAGATGTTGGCGAAGATGAATTGTGATGCAACCGTGAGAATACCAACATCTTTAAAAAAATATCTTAGAGAAACTTTGGCACCTTGCTGGTAAATTTCTCTAACAGCTCGTTTTTTAAGGACAAATATATTTTGTATAACAGTGGCTTTGCCCCACAGCAGAATACCGTAGGACATAACGCTTTGAAAATAACTAAAATAGACTAAACGAGCTGTATCAATGTCAGTGTATTGTCTTACTTTCCTGACGGCATAGGCAGCCGAACTGAGCCCTCCTGCTAGACTTGATATATGAGGTCTCCACTCAAGTTTGGCATCTACTGTTAGTCCTAGAAAAATTGCCGAGCCTACTATTTCAAGCACCTCTTTATCTAAGACGACGTTGGATCCTAGATTTCTAACATTCGGTAAGGCGAACTTTACACATTTTGTTTTCTTGGCATTGAGAACTAGGTTATTTGACATAAACCAATCTGTAACTATTGAGAGTGCACTGTTTACGTCGTCAAAATCTTGTCTATTCCTGTCTACTTTAAAAATAAGAGAGGTATCATCTGCAAACAGTACAACGTCACAGATGCCCTTCAAATGGAATGGTAAATCATTGATATATACAAATGTATCATTGATATAATTATATTGGTAAATCATTGATCAAATAACATGTTACGTTTACGTCTCTTGAGAAGTAAAACTTTTTCTGTGTCCTAGACTTTATTACGTAATATTTTGATGTCTCATTTAAATTCATGACGTAACAGTTTCCATTCGATTAAGGTTCGGTATAGTCTCCGATGTGTCTATCACATTTTACCTTTAACATTCAGATATTTATTGATGATCAGGTAATGCTTATACTCGTACGTACTACTTCTTCTTAGTGTATCGAAGGCAACTAAACGGACACGGCCCAGAAATCGGGTACGTGTTTGGTGCCATCACTAGCGTCCATCAGTTCCTATAACGTGCAGCTGACAGGACACGCAGGACGTGATATTAAGTGTTCCATCGCTTGTGGAACAGCACCACATTTACACTCCAAGGCACAGTAGTCTATGAATCTCCACCTGAACAAGTTTGCCTTCCTGCGGCCAACCTGGGTCCGGATTCTGTTTAAAGAATTCCAGGATACCCAAAGCAACTCCTGTTCAGATGGGAGATCTTGAGCGGGTGGAACGAATGGTTTGGATAAGGAAGCACTGTCTCGCCGCTCTTAAGGTTATCTTTTGATCGTTTGCCAGTGAGTGGCTTATACATGCTTATATATAACAAGTTATTATACAACTAACTACATAGTATTTACATATACTAGGTACAAAATTTTACATTAAGTAGAAAACTCCAAGCATGAATATCTTGCAGTACTTTGAATTAATATTTCTTAGTAAAAGTCCACACTTGGCACTTTGCCCGATAACTGCCAAAAAGTTGGTCCCCTATATCTTAATTCGATTTCTGCAAACTTCGATCTTTCGAAGTCAAAGTCAAATGGTGGACATCATTTTCGTGCAAGTTACGCCATTAGCATCGATTATGTTGATTATATTTATGGGGGCTCGTGGCTCAATAATAACAGTCCCACGGGTCGAAGGCTAAGCTACGCTTGTCGCGGTTGGTTGGCGGATGGGTGACCATCCATTACATATTTAGACCATCGATCCGTTACAGACCCCTCCGTGCCTCGGTAAGCTCCTTAAGCCGTTAGTTCTGGCTGTCATTCATAGATCTTTGACTGTCGTTACAGGTAGAAACCCAAAAGTCTGACAAGCAGTATTACCAGGGAGTATCGTGTTACCCAGTAACTGTCTTAATTTCACATCATGTAAAATACTGGTACTCAACTGCATCCGGAAGCTGACCCCACCATAGTTGAGACAAGGTTAGCATATTGATGGCATTTATATCGAGTCTACAGTATCCTTCTGTCAATCGGTCGGTTCCTTTAGCTGGTAGGCGTAACTAGCTGTATGCATGGACACTGTCTTTGTCTATTTAAAGAAAGAAAGAAAAGAAAAAGGCAAATATTTTATTTGAGACACGTATAGGAAATACAAACAATAAAAAAGAATATTAAATCTAACAAAATCGTGAAAACAAACGACCCTTCGGATATCAATTTATCTTTTTTATTATTATAACTTACTTTAGCTTGTTAACAGTTCTAATTAAGGTGATGTTATGTTATGTTAATTTCTTAATTAATTCAGTATAGGAAGTTTTTCTAGTAGTTTTATCTTAGGAGTAATTTTACAAATAAAATTGAGTCTTTAGAAGTTAACCTCTTGCGTACTAACTCTACATCCAGAACATACAAAACAAATGAATCAGTGGGGTGGTCTGCGCTCCATGAAAGCATATATATAATATTTTTTTAAAGTCAACAAGATCTCCTGACTTAATAGAATTGTTCAAAATTTTTTTGATATTTTTTTCTCGTCACTGTACAATAGGCTGCACGTCAGTGTTATCAAAAATAGGGACTTACCACACTTATTCAGCTCTATTCAGGTATTGTCCATAGAAAACAACGATTCAGAGACGAGTGTGACGAGTGAGCTGAATAAATGTGATTAGTCTCTCGCATTCTATTCAAATTCCGGTACTACGCTTGCTCAAGGTCAAAGTGTTACCACAACACAAAGTGATATTCAAAGTGGCTTTTCGTGTCTGTATGTATTCTGTGTTCTTTTAGACTACGCAAAGGATTCTGTTACGGTTTTAACGAAAATTAAGGAAATTCAAAGTTTTACCACTGACGTGCGGTGTTCTATACATATGATAAATGAGTCGCTTTTTATGTACTGTGTCTGTGTGACCGCATTGTTCTTCTAGACTACGCAACAGGTTCTGATACGGTTTGTCACCATCATTTAGAAAGGAGAATGACCAAAAGTCGTACCAAAAAGTCTCATGAATCAAGATCAAAATATTATAGTAATAATTTTCATAATATTTTACGACATTACGCGTCGGGCATTTAAGTTTTGAACAGGGAATTTAATTTAAAGTAAAAAGGTGTTGGTATTGTATTATTCCCTTTACACGACGTTCCGTTTCAAATGCTATGTTTAATATAACCCTGAATTTTAAAAGTGTCATGATCGCGTCTTTCAAAAACATATAAAAGAATTATACTTTTCCGATTTTACATTAATTAAAAATAACTAGAAAATAATAGAATAGAATTTTTACTGAAACGACTATCAATTTTTTAGAGCAATAATGGCCGTTGGCTTATGACATTTCAAACAAAATAAAGTACCTAGTATTTAGGTAATGTCGATTTTTTTGAAAATATCCGATACCCGGGTTTTGTTTACAAAACGAACTTTTGTAGGAGTTAATATGATAAGTGTAGTCTATAAAAACCAAAGTTTAACTTTGATGCAGCATGGTACGGGATTCCATACATCCATGGGCATTGTCATTTATTCCGGAAGGTTTATGTGTATAATAATTACAACACATTAATAAAAAACTTAAATATAATAAAGAAATCTCGACTTTTTTCTCAAAAATATTAATTATTATAATATTATAGTTACTACTATTTCTTAATTCTAATGTCTATTCTATTCTGAGGAACTAATGTCATTTTTCTATTGTTCCAGTGTCTAATGTTAAACCTACCATGTGGCTACTAGGCGGTAGAGCAACTCGTCCGCCTCCGCAACCCACGCGTGGGCCTGCTATCCTGGCCACTCCTGACGGTGCAGTGCCCCAGGTGCAATGCATCACGCATAACTTCGCCACTGCTCCTAGAAAGCGAGGACTCGCTGTAAGTTTAATCACACATCTTGTATCATGAATTTTCAACAAGTTGGTTGTTTGGTGGGTCACGACCGTGAACTGGAAGGTTTAGTGTTGGAAGGCCTCTCACGAGATGAACCGATGACCTTGTGGAGGCCGCAGGAATACGCTGGATGCAAGAAGTGGTCGATGTGGCGGAGCTTGGGAAGTCTCAGGTCCAACAGTGGACGTCTTTTGTCTGAAGTGTTGATGATGATGATGGTCACTTAGCTGAGTTGCGAGATTGCGAATGTATACCCTATCTATGTTTATTCAAGATAAATATATAATTAATATGGTGCACATAATAAAGACTATTCTATTCTATTCTGTGACTTACGATAAAGAAAACCTGGATTTACTGATCTGAAATCTTTTACGCTACATTCTAATCTTTCTCCCAAATATGAACGAATAAAGGCTAACCCCTTGGTGTAATTGTAATAAATGCCTTTATCGACAGTGGTAACCCTTTTGTATTAGGTCCGCTCTCGCTTGTTTGCCGACCCATCACCTGTAATAAGTGAAGCTGAATGCACTGAACTTCAATGAAAGCCTTTAAAAATACACCTGTATTAAAAGATCTGAGTAGAAAAGAAGACGGTCAATTTTACATTTAAATTTTTACATTCTAAATAGAATGAAAGATCTTCACAACAGCCAGTACTGAAAATCGGCAATTTCGTAGTCATACAAAATTCAAATGTGGTCCCTCAATGGGAACGCACATTAGATAAGGACCTAATAGTAAAACGCTTGAAGGAACATTATAAATACGGATTTCGTCGCAGCCTGGGTGGCCGTTTGCATACTAACCGCGTTGTTCCTGCAAAATTTACCAAATTAAGCCCCTACGACATGTATGGAGCCCACAACGTCTCTAAAGGCAATTTGTTAGTAATTTCAGAAGCTTACGTTTTGACGAAATTACTGTAATAACGGGAAAACAGTAAAAAACACTCACAAACATCCCCGAGGATGTCCAAAACGTACCCGGAACTGTACTTACTTAAACATTTTTGTTACCTCTTACGTTATCGCATGAAACACAACTAAAACTTATTTATAACATTATTTCATTAAAGTAAAAATGTTCCAGCCTAATATGACCTTTGTATATACACATTTTTCTTGCCGTGAAAAACTACGGTTTATTCGCCGTGTGTAGGCACGGTCGTCAATGTTGTATGATCACTATGGAAGCTTGCTGACAGTCACGTTTTTTCTACGATGCGGTTTATTCGCCGTACCGTAAAGAAACCGTGCCGTGTACAAAGGGCAGATTTGGATCAGATTATGGCATTAGGTCCGCCGATACGGGAAACAAAAGTGCTAAATCAAAAGATCATACATTTTTATTATATCAGCTAGTCAGTTTAATGGGCTGAACAAAAAGATAAAATAGACTACTTAATAACTTTGTAACATCACTGTTTCAGTGTGTACGTGTGGCACGTGGCAGTCCAAAAAGTAAAGTTAGTATCGTTACATGAACCACTATACCAAGTAAAGTTTTACTGTCGATCATACGTAAGTATGTACTACAAATAGAGTACTATTATAGAGGTGACTAAACAGCTGCCTCAGTTTAATATTTATTTGCCGCTGTTTTGACAATATATTTTCAACAAATTTGACATTTACGACTTTAAGATCAATATCGAAAACGATCGTGAACTGTATTATATTTTTCTCTATTTACATCGTATCTTTATTTACAACATTGTTTCAAGTGGCTCTATCTTTTATCTTGAACGGGATACTAAACAGATTTGTCATAATTTATACGCCAAGATTATAGCGTAATGAGTTTGTGATGTCCTTGTTACATTATTTACTTTATTTATGAGCTGTAGCGGAAGCAACAAGTGGATAAACAGTTTGTAATGGCATTGAAGGTTAGGGGTATATAGCCTTTATTGTTTGGTAATAATAATTAATTGCGATCACCAATCTATCTACTTGATAAAATTATTTAATTAATTTACTGACTGAATGCATAACCAGCCTATAATGTTCGCACTGGAGGGACACAGGCCTCCACCCTGTTAGGTAGAAGGAGTGGACCGTAATCTATCACGCGATCCGGGAGGTCGGATTTTTGGTTCTACGACATGCCGGTTTTTTCAGGATGTTTCCCTTTGCTGTTTTAATTGCAGTGGTTTGAATTAATTTACAAAAAGTAAAGCGCCTGTCAGAGCGCTGCCGTTGGGCCACCACAATAATAATAAACCTGATAGAACGCACAGCCTAAACCGCTGTGCCTAGAAGCATGTAATTTTGCACTAGACTTGTTTATACAACAAAGGTGACCACTAAGGTTCGATTTTGGGGAATTTCACCCTCTAAACGGGTTAAATAGGAGATTAAATTTTGTTTGGAAGTTCGTCATTTTTGAAGTTAGAAACGCGGAGGTGGGTAGGTACTTATATTTCTATTTTTTGTAATTGGCCAATGAGCAATGATAGGATTGTTCCCATTGCAATGTTAGTCCTATGGAGAAAAGAGTTCAGATTGATGGTCTGTACCACAACCTTAAATATAACCGCACCTTTCTGATTAATGCTGTACTCGTATATTATTGAAATGTTCTGATGATGTTTGAAGGAGTTAGTTGCTCTTAAATATAAGAAATGAAACTAGGTACTTGTGATCCGAGATAATTCAGGTGAATCAACCAGACACCGGAAAAATAAAACTAACAGTTCCCTGTCAAACTCCTTAGGGGTGTGTTACTATAGTAGTGATGTTAATCCCCACATGTTTACATTTCAGCAGTTCTGTAAAGCAAGCTCTCTTTTTATAGCAGACGGTTACGGTTTTCCATTGTTAAACGATTGTTAATTAAAAGATTTATTAAATGGTTAAGGACGTTAAACTCCATCGAACTCTCAAAACGTTCAAAAGTCGAAACTCAGTTCCGAATTCGTTTCCGCTAATTCGCCAATCAGCACATTCCATGCGACCAAAACTTCGGCGAATCAAGGGATAAGGCTTTTATTAATATTGTAATGTAATCGTTTAAACATAACTTTAAAATAAAACATTTTACTACAGAATTATAATCTTTAACTATATGTTAGTTTATGTTGCCACTGAAATAATCTTATGACCTTTACAGTAGTTATTGTCATTCAAAAATTAATGTACATTACATTAAATTAGAGTTGAAATTCGTGTAAGTTGCCTTTCTATTATTCATATTACAGGCAACTTTGTTGTGATCGTAAAAGCGATGCATTTAGCTCGGACGTCGAGGGACATGGCTTCATATATACTAATTAATGGTTTTGCAGCCGCTATCGTGTTTTAACACCTACGTGGTTGTTTACTTAATTAATAGAATAATAAAAACTTACTTATTAAAAAGTACGTTTAGGTACTTCGTTTCTTTTTCTGTTCAAAATACATTATTTATACCCATGTCGTAAGTTTCATTAAAATCGGTTCATGCATTTCGAAAAACAAGGACTTGAAAGTTTGTATGAAATGCCGTACGTTGTAAACGCTCGTAAAAGTGAAAATCTTTATCGGATTAATTGAAAAGATTGTAAAATACTGCTGAAAATGATTCTATTGAATTACAGAGATCGAGCGACCGAGAATCAGAAAACAAAAGGAAAGATATTATCCGGTCATGCCTATCATCATCATCATTTCAGCCGAAAGACACCCCCAAGCACTTCCACTTCGACCGGGTCCGTGCTTCTCGCATCCAACGGTCTACTGCGGCTTTAACAAGGTCGTCGGTCCTCCTTGTGGGAGGCCTTCCAACGCTACGTCTTCCGACTTTCGGCCCCATCGGCCATATGCCGCCATGCCTTTGATTCTCTAATATTATATGCCTCTCAATCACCAATGGATATTTCTACGATCCTTACACATCTACTCCTTTTGCCTCGTTATTATATTATTTATTATATTAATATTCACAACATCTTAACGTTTGAGTAAACAAACAATGGAAAATTATTGTTTTCTTTCATATAATTACTAACCGTTCCTTTCAAGACTAAATAATAATTGATTTGATAATAACTAAAACGCTACTGAAGTAATACAATTTACTCGTATAAAATGTACCGTCATCGTGAACGTCCCTGATTGGTCCAAATGGCCTCTTTAATATTAAAATATCTTTATAATGAGACTGCTCCCGGATTTTAGAGATCAACAGCTTTTATTAGTTATTGGTTTTTCTGACGTTTAACATAAAAGTTGGGAGACGATAATACGACAGTAAATAAAAGAGTATATCTAATGACGTTTCCAGTCTGCGTACACAAATTCAATCAAATATATCCAATAGTTTAGTCACTTTTTTATACACGATTTTATAGTATGTATGTAAAGAGATAATGATTCTGGAATACTAAATAAACGAAGAATGGGTGGTGAAAAAATTATTCTAAAATGATGAGGAACTGTCTGTGGCAGAATAAAGAAACGATTCATTTTCTATATAATGTTAAAGAAAAGTGGTGAAAAAGGAAAGTGACGAGCAACCACTACATGAAAATAGGGTGGTTGCCTGGGTAAAAAAAAAAATAATTTAGTCCGTCAGTTAGATTATCGAAAAATATTGAACCCGTATTTTTTCTTTTATCAATTAATTATATAAAAAATGATGAAGATATCGCCTGTTAAAGTTCGCGTGACGTCACTTGCTTGCGACACTTTTACAAGCAAGTGACGTCACGACTAAGTTTTTCTCCCAAATCTTTGTCATTTTTTGTTTGATTGACAAAAGAAAAAATACGTGTCCATTATTTTTCGATAATCTAACTGACGGACTAAATTATTTTTTTTTTTACCCAGGCAACCACCCTATTTTCATGTAGTTGTTGCTCGTCACTTTCCTTTTTCACCACTTTTCTTTAACATTATATAGAAAATGAATCGTTTCTTTATTCTGCCACAGACAGTTCCTCATCATTTTAGAATAATTTTTTCACCACCCATTCTTCGTTTATTTGGAATTCCAGAATCATTATCTCTTTACATACATACTATAAAATCGTATAAAATCAAAACGCCCCGTAAAAATAATAATAAAGACATTACTCTAACACACTGGCATACAAACTTATTTTACTTACTTCGAAATTCGATAAAGTCCTAAGGTTTAAGATATTTCTAAACTTTTTGAGACCATTTTGTTTTTTACGTGTTAATAGTTCAACCTATGTTTGTACTATTTTTGACATACGCCATTCATAAATGGTGGAATAGGTTATCAGTTGCTTACTGTCTTTGAATACCGGATTGACAGGTGTAATGTATGGAGTGACAGGTTTTTGCGACCAAATTCGGTCGTAAAGCGATCGTTATGAATGTCAAGACTGCAGCCCCAGGTCGACAAAAGTGTGTAGGTACCTGCTTATCAAGGTAATTGGATATCCCCGTTAGAAAAGTTTTCAATCCACTAATGTTATGGACGAGAAATGGCGGCAGCCTTGCCCTTGATTCCATAATATTCAGATAGATATACTTTTTATCGATGTTGTTAGAATGAAAAGTCTGGATGCGCAGTGGATTATTTACCTGTAGGTACATCAGGTGCCTTGTCTTGTGGTGGTTGCCATACCTATAATATAATAGTAATAATTTGAATATGTTTAGCGAAAAGTTTGTCTGTTGCGACCTTATAAAGCAATATTCGAACTTTTGTTAGTTTCACTACGAAAAAAACTTCCAACTAACTAACTACATGTTATAAGTTATAATATTTTACGCAATGTACATACGTATCATTATGCATAGGGAACTGCATGATACATCACGCATGATACATATATATATACTTTTTTTAAACTTTTATAGAATATTGTTTATCTTTTTTCTTTTAACTTCTATTTCATTGAGTTAGCCCTGCTACAGTTAAAGTTTGCTAACAGCTTGTTTTTTATTATATAAAATTTGTGGAAAATATTGTGGGTAGTATATTTGGAGTTAAATTTAAAAAAAAACATAGTTTATGCTTAATATACTGTTTGTTTTCCCAAATGTATTATATAAATAAATAAGGTGCTAGTGAATATGTAGAATTTCATTATATCCGGAAACAAAATAAATAGAATATCTTCAAAGTAAATAGTAAAGAAACGAAGCAAACCATTTCTTCATCACTGTATCGATATGAAATGTAAACAAAAATATCTCAACCAGATATTTTTACTAATAGTCCAGAATATTGTTGCATAGTAACCTTTATAGGCACCCGTGCCTCGGAAAGCACGTTGGGCCGTCAGTCCCGGCGGTCACTTGTACACCTTTGACAGTAGGTACGGGTAGTCAGAAGCCCGATAGTCTGACAACCAGTCTTACCAAGGGGTATTGTGGTACCCAGTAACTGGGTTGTGGAGGCCCGATAGGCAATCGCTACGTGTAAAATACTGGCATTCAGCTGCATCCGACTAGACTCTAAGCAGACCCCGACATCGTTGGGAAATGGCTAAGCAGATAGCGGATAGACATCATCATGTAAAATATGGAACCCCCCTAACTATAATGGCTTGTTCCCTAAATTGAAACGTTAAGCATCGTATAATTATTACGTTATAACATTTATTTAACATTAAAAGCTTGCCTTGATCGCTTTAACTTTTGTTTCTTTTGATACGCGCGTAATTGAATTTTTTTGTTCATAAAAATAAAGAAAATCCCTCTGTTTCTAGTAAGCATTCTAGCACTTAAGAGTTATAGTATAACATCATCACGCTTGTTTTAATAGAAGGGTACGCAGGTATATAGCGGCATCTTTATTGTTAGCTAAAAATAGAACTACAATTTAGTAGTTGTTAAGCTCTTCGTGAAAAAGTTTATCCAGAGAAGTATTCTGTCATTAAGTATGCATATGACTTTGCTAGGATTAAGAACAGTAATAATCTATCCTTTACTAGCATAGTTAAGCATAATCAGCCAATAATGTTCCCACTGCTGGAACACAGGCCTCCTCTCTGTGAGAGGGAGTGGGCCATAATCCACCACGCGGGCCCAGTGTGGGTTGGCGGATGTTACATGACTTCGAATTTTTGTTTCTAGGCCCTCTCAATGTTCTCCTTAACCGTTTTGAGAACAGTGGTGATGAAATATGTAGTTTACACAAAGTAAAGCGCCTGCGTGCCTGCGTCAAACCCACGATCTACAACTCGTGAGACCTTTGCCAAATGCATGACATTTTTGAAGAATTAACGTAAACGAAGCAATAAGTAAGTACTTTCTGCCTAACCCCATGGGAACACCGCTTGAGTTGTAGGTATATTAATCAAACTTAATGTTGGAACCACTCTTGCAGATTTCTTGAGGTCAACAAACATTGCTACACTTTTTACTAATATAAAATTTTCTTTCATTCGCTAATCAGTTTGATAACAAACTAAATGTAACAGAGAGTAATATCTCGCTCTAAATCTCAGGGGAGCTAGCAGTCGTAATAATAAGAGCTTGCCCTCTGACGTAACCTTTTACTTCTGCAGCAAAACTTTCCTTCTCCGTAGAAATGTGATTGAAAAACAAATTGATCATTTTCGTGATTGCATTTGGTCTTATTCGTTCTAAAACTGACTGAGTTCATCTGAGGTTCTATTTTTAGATAACTACGTATACTATGATTTAAGTAAGTAAGCAGTAACAAAACTAAAGGGCTGTATTCCCCAAAAGGATAGGCAGAGTTGTATATACTTGTAAGTATATTATCGTAGTAGTGGAGGTAGGATTTAATTTAAGGGGGCTCGTGGCTAAATAATAACAGCCGCATGGCTCGTAAGATAAGCTACGCTTGTCACGGTTGGTTCATAGATCGGTAACCTTCCATTACATATCGAGACCCCTCTGTGCCTCGGAAAGCACATAAAGCCGTTGGTCCCGGGTGTAATTCGTAGATCGTTGGCAGTCTGTACGGTTAGTCAAAGGCCCAAAAGTCTGACAACCAGTTTTACCAAGGGGTATCGGACACGATACCTCCACTGTTGTGGAGGTCAGAATTTTTTTTTTTATCATGTGGAAAAAGGAACTTTATCTCATTACAATGTGAGTAAAAATAGTTTACACAAACAAAAAAATTTAGCATTTTTTTGTTTGTATTGGTTTGCAATCTGACGAGATGCTGTGACCGAGGCTGTCAGCCTAGAATTTATTCACTGGTGTCCTGAAGACACCTAGGCATAAGTTTCTAAAAATATAAACTCAAGCCATTTAGGACGATGTACCTATAAAGTAACTATTACTATCTTTGGAATCAAAACAAAGGATCCTAGTAAACTAAGTTTGATCTTTTAAGCCAAACGCTATCTACCTTAGTATTATCATAGCAACCTCGCTTATTAATAACCAATCGAGGTTGGTAAAGCTTATTACCAGAATGAAGTAATAAAGTACTATAATAAAACCTTAATTTAATATAAATTCTGGCGGTTATTCGTATAAGCTCCTGGGAATTTACGCAATATATTTGAGAACTTACATAGTGTGTGACGCCTATGGGATTACAAATTTTACTCTAATTTACTGTACAAAAGTTTAATTTATTTGCTAAACGAGTACGTACATTATGAAACCTTGGCAATGTGATATGCTGATATAAATCTTGTTAGATTTAGATCACGTTTGTATTTGGGTAGCTTATTCATTAAGAATTTTTTAATGCTTTAATTAAAGTAGTTTCTAGAACTTGTAACTCTGCCTGGTACGTGAAGGAAGACTGTGCAGTGACACTACTTAATTAGTAGGTACCTACTTCGATAATATCAAAGCCTTTGTCGACGTGAAAGTTCCATACTGTGCCATTGACCAAATGTGTTCTCAACACGAGAAATCCGGGCATTTTAAAATCTAAATCAGAAAAATGCAGCAATCTAGTTTTTCACCGGAAATTAGTTAGGTATTTTTATTTTTTGCAGAAAGTTAGAGTACGGTTTCATTCAAAAAGTTGTTAGGTATCGAAACAAAGGCGCATTTTATTGTGAAGCTAATTGCGAGTGCTAGAAAAGCTGGCACGGTTCAGTACCACGTGGAAGTAGGTCTGCCATAACTTCGCTGTTATAACTTTGAACTTGAAGTTTATTGTTAAAATGCAGTAAGGAGACCGTAGGTCAAGGTTTACTTGTACCCATTAAACAAAGCGGTACCTGACTTGATTACCATATTTAGGAAATTGTTTGAGGGAAAAGTAGCTTGCAGTCTAGCCTTTAAGTTCTTAAGTATCGTGGCTGGGGGATACGATATCAGTCATCTCACTGCAGTGCCAATACCACTTCTCATGCAAAGAATTCATGAGTTTTTATTGCCTGCACGCTTCGGTTACCTCCATGCAGATTGCTGCTGCAGATTAACTCAGTTTTCTTTACGTTCTTACCGTTTACCCATTTATTATAGTTATATGTTATCCTTAGATTATTTTGCAAAATGACGGTATTTTGAAGGTTATATAGGTGCTAGGGTTTGAAAGAAGTAACATCGTGAGGAAACCAGCATGTCCTAGAGCTGAAAATTCGAAAACATGTGAACATTCACCAATCCGCACTGGGCTTGCGTGGTGGATAACGGCCCGCTCCCTATGAGTATCACAGAGTCCTCTCTGTGATACTCGTAGGAAGCGGGAAACAGGCATCCTGGCTTCTTTCCAAGCAGTGAGAACATTCTGGACTGATTGCTATGACACTAGGTTTTTACCGTGGCAACAAGTCAACTTATAATAGGTATATTTTCTATTAAGTTATCTTATACTTAATATGATTAGACTTTTGTGTATCGTCATCATTCAAACCAGAAGCTACCTTTTCTTCATTGAGATAATATTGGCATGTTATGGTTTTATGAGATGTTAATCCCATAACGCATTATCCATCCATGCTGTCCGTTCGTGATCAATGCGTGACGCAAAACGATAGGTGTTGTGATAGTGGACGCAAACCAACTTTAAATATTCGTGTTACAGGTCGCATTTTTTGTTTTTTTTGTCATTTAAACTTGTTTAATTGTGGTATTTAGATAACCCTTCGTGTCGACGGTACTTTAAATTAACTATTCATATTGTTTGAGCGCAGTAGGTGGCCATCACCAACAGCGAGTGCTGTGCTTCGCATCAGACCATGTCCCACTTGCTGGCGTGTCTTTAATGCCCGTTCACTTCCTTTGGTCATCTTAAGAATGCCAGTGACGTCTTAACCTAGTTAATTAACCGCGATCCTGCCGTTTTACCAAAAAAAAAATGTCAAAACCTCATTATGCAAACAAAATTTAGCAACCTTTTTTATACCAATGCAATATTTGGAATGATTTTAGTAAGTACGCACATTTTCATTTGGCCAAATTTTTACTCGGCAGAATATTACCAAAAATAATGTCATTAAGGCATTTGTTCTTTAATCAAATGATTTATTACAGCAAACAATCTTTAGACAATAAACATTTAGTCAAATGATTTGTTATGAAAAAAAATATAAAGACAAAAAAATATTTTTTTGGGAATGATATAGGTAATTAAAAAATGCACTTTTATTTGATGTTATTTGCGTACTTCTTTGTAAGTTTATGTGCTTGAATTTTTTTGAAACAAGTCAAATTTATAGTTACGGACGACGAACGAAAAACGAACTGCTACCAGAACTGTAGGTTAGGTTAGAATCCATTTTAATATCATATAGTATTACTTAATTGCCATGTATAGTTTATAATTTTCTTACAGTTTAGTGAAATTTGCAACGTAACACGCTTATTAAATATCTTTTTTAAATCGAAACAGCTAGGTTAGGTGAGAACCGTGACCACACAACGCACGAGCCGAGCGAGCGAAGCGAGCGTGCGCGCCAGCGGCCGGCGAGTGCCAGAAACATATTTTTGAATGTCAAACCAAACCAACAAAACACATTGTAATTTAATTTGTATATTTTGTGCAACTGATATAAAGATGCAAACATTTTATCATTGACTAAGCGATTGACTGAACAGAAAGGGTAAATTGAAAACTGACGATACTAAATATTTGGCTTATTTTATTTTGCGTAAAATATGTTATACCAACCAAAATATTTGACTACATTAAAATTGGTAAAAGTACTAGTTGGTAAGCAAGTTATTATTTAAACGTTCACTTGCCAAGCATTAGGTTTGTTTTACAATTATTTGTGAAGAGTTTGTTTGCTAAGTAATAATTTGGCAAATTAAATTATGCGGAAAATTTTTTGGGAAGTGATAATTTGTCAATTTTTTTTGTTGAAGAAACAAGGGAGACCCTAATTTAACATTTAATAAGACATGTTTTCTCTTACCAACAGTTAGATCCATTTAAATCTCCGATTCACAAACGTCTATTGTGTTGAATGCTTTGTATGATAATACGAAGCGCGATCGGTCATGGCCGTCGGGCACTGTGGTCCTTCAAGATTGAAATATAAAAGCTAACAAGAGTCTGACTCTTGTTAACCTTAAGTTCCATTATCAAACCAAACTTTGTATCAGTGATGAATATTCTCTTAATTCCCCAATTATTTCTTTTCAGGAATGGGTGTGGACCTTAACCGGTCACAACCGACAAAATCGTGAGAAGGTGGACCCTGGAGGTGAGCTGCAGATCATGCTGCCTGCTCAGCCTGATAAGGCGACATCTGGAGAAGTCTGCTTGCTAGCCGAGAGCCCCTTCAGGATCCTGAGGGTGAGTCTATTGTTGTTTTAATATACATAGGCTGGGCTGTAGATATACGAGCGTGTCTTTAACATTTTCTTAATATGACGTCCGAATTCTACGCAAGAAAGTCTCCGCGATTTTCTTTGGTACACCCTCCAATAACGAAATATCAATATATTCTTTCTGTTTAAAAATGTGTGCAAATTTTAAAATATTAAAATTGAAGTTTAATTATAAAGGTTGGTATCCCCATATTCTAGTCTACAAAACTCTTTATGAAGCAATAAGCAATTTGAAATTGCCCTTCCGAAACTCCCTTTACAGCAATAAATTTAATAAGCACGAAACCGCAAGTTTTAGTACTTATTAAAAATTCTTTCGTAAACGTTTGCCAAAGAATTCGTCGAGGTTAACAAACTTTCTGTCAACTTGGAAACATCTGTTAGGAATCACGTTGTTTGAAGGTTCACTGGATCTTGGGTAAAGTAATCCTGGAAAGCAATCTTCAGGGAGTTTTCTGACCCTTCGATACCGCAATTTTCCAGGTGCACCACCTGTGAAATTGTATTTTCGTAGTACACTGTAGTGTATAATGAAAAATATTAAATAGAAACAAAACTCGCTATTGGTACTTTTATAGATTGTGTATGTGAATGTTTAACTTATCAGAGTGGATGCAGCTGTCTTATGATGTATTTTTAAAGATTGACATAGACATTGACACAGCAGAAGAAACAAAAAATATTGTTTTAGCTAGATAACGAATTTAAATTGTACTACGGAAATACAAAAGCACTTTTCAACTAGAGATGAAACGAACAATAATGACCACGCTTAAAAAGTAGACTAATGATCGCACCTATTTCATAATCAGAGACACTTTTTACGTCACCCACGTCCAATAGGATTCATTCTTTATCCAGGATAACACGGCATACCCACGTGTAAATACGTCACTACATACTACGCGCTAATACACCTACATACAGACATTGCACATACTCGTAAAGCTTGACTCATTAAAGGACTGACATCCTCAACTAATGGAGTGCTTAAGCACTTTAGATACCACTATCATTGTCATTCCACTAAAATCCACTCGTCCCAGATTGCACTATGATCGTTAATTCGCGATAATCATCATATTTTTGAATAAATTGCGTACCGGGAATTTGGAGTCATTGCTCTTTCAAACGGTTAGCTGACATATTGGATGAGATTTGATGGCCTTTCTGAACGAGGCGCGACCTCATTAAAATGGCTACCGTCAAGCAAGGCAGGTAGGTAATATGTGCAAATTGACAGGGACTTCTTTGCAGATATACTACTTTTTAAATTGATGGTGCGGATCGTTTTATCCATACCTCAAGCTGAGATATACTGGAATTTCAGCTTTCACTCTGCAAATAGGAAGCTAGCCAGAAGTCATTAGAAAGCTTATTATTGATTGACAAAGCTAGGGTAAACTGTGAATCTCTTTGCCAGTACTCCGCGTTCCGTGTTCGCCTTATGAAGGTATTCGATGAATATTCGATGCGTCGAAGTTCATCAGTCGACGTTGCTACCAGACAAAAGAGATGGTAGAAGTTGAACTTCTAAATTTAGCGACCGTTTTATTTAGTTTCAAGGTTCTCTAAATTACGTCTACTGGAACACATTCAAGAAAGTGAAATGTACAATATTTACATTGTACATTTCACTCTTGCATCTTACAAAATTCCAACATAATTTTACAGAAATAATTTTGCTAGCAAGCGGGGCTGCCATAACCTATTCGAACGAAGTGGAGTTGTTTTGTTATTATTTACTAAATGTGCCAGGCAAACTGGACCAAGACGGATCTGAGCCAAGGCTTCGTCAGGCCATAGAAGAGGAACGGAAAAGGCACTTGAAGAAAGTTGCTTCGCTTTGAATGTAGTTTTTCTTAAATAGAAAATCCATGATAATCTTTAAAATAAATATTCTGCCTCTAATGCTTTCGGATTCGTTTATGAAAGACCATCTTAATTAACCATCTGGTAAACACTGGTTCACGTTAAACCAGGAAAAGTCCTCGACTCGTGGAAGTTAAAAGCCACTGACCTCGAACACGACACGATCTAATGTAAATAATCCATAAGCTTGCCCAAATCGTAGACGGCCTTCCGCAGAATACAAATATGATATTCCACCCCCTTAGAGTTTAAATACGCCTTCTAGACAAAAACATTGTGCATGTGGCAATAAAACCGTTATCACTATAATCAAAAGACGCTCCCGAATGCCAACGATATAACTCCTTGTAGCAAGGACAAAACTTTATTGAATATTGAACCAATGATAATAATTTTTGCGGCAGAGAATAGAGTAAAGGGGGGCGGGGGAATCTATGGTTACCAATACACAACTCATAAAATGTTAGGTACCTCAAAACATCCAGAAGGCAATATTATGAAAACACTGGAATACCAAGGATTGACCTATTTATTTTCATCGTGCATCGTTAGAGCTCTAAGATAGCTGAACCAAAAAACACCGCCATTAACAACAACACCATTGAGCTATCCATTTTCCAAATAAACTTTCAACTTCACCTACGCGCATATACGCAATAACATAAAAAAGTTATCACCTAATGTAGTCAATTCCGCCATATAAAGTCATAAGCCATGTACACTAATAAGTAAGAGTGTCTGCTTTCGTTCTTCGTTACTGAAGTTGTTATAAGGGAGCGGTTACAGTAGTAACATGTCGCGGTTTGGCTTATTTTTTATTTCAGTGCACTTTAACATCATCGGAACAGCATAAATAACTATAACATATTACACAAACATACATACATACACACACACAACACACCCCCACACAACACACACACACACACACAACACAAACGCATATACATTTCACAACGATTTGTGTGCATGCAGAGTTTACCTGTAAGTGATTGTTGCACTCTATTCCGATTTGTTGCTTATGTTTAAAGTGTTTATAATAGTGTATACAATTGTTGGTGAACCAAATAAATAAACAAATAAAAACTGACTAGATATCCTTTCACTTAGTCTTTCCAAAGGATGTCTGAAAGAGATCACCTTCCTCGATAAGACCGCTCAAAGTACATACACTAGTTTTAAATATGCTTGACTTTTTTGTTTTATGTGGTGTACTATAAATTAAAGTGTTCAATAAATTAATTGCGCCAATAGATTTATTTGCGCGGTTAAGCTACAATTATTTCAGACCATGGATGGTTGACCATTCTTTACTCATTGGAACCATTTAGAGCCTCGCAGAACATCTCTAATAGTTGGCCCTGGTTCTGGTACAAACATAGTCACGAGCTCTAGGCTCTAGGCTTTTAGTAGCATCTGTAGGTACAAACCTTGGGATTTCCATCGGCCAAAATAACGATCTTCCATACAAACTTCCTTTACCCATTTAACGCCTTAAGGGATAAATTTTCAGAAATATTTCCTTAAAGCTCATTTCCGTTATAAAAAGAACTCTTGTGCAAAATTTCAAGCTTCTAGACCCAGCGGTTTAGGCTGTGCGTTGTCTGCCAGTTAATTTAAGATTTTTATTAAAGTCGATTGCTAAGTAATTGTTGTGGAGGTCAACAGTAGTATGTTCATGTTAAATAGGAACAGTATTTATGTCCATGCTTTGCGCTAGATTAACTGGTGTTAAATAGAAAATAAATCAGGATGGTTTAACTTAAACATCCAGTAAAAAACTAGAATGGCATGTTTAGATTATCACATTACAATCTCTACTCTACTCGTATGTTTGCCTAACATTTATAGTTCTTGTAACAGCCAACTTGACTACTAAGAATAATTGTGTATTATAGTAATTCATAGTAGGACTGTATTTGAAGATCCTTTAAGTGCAACAGAAAATTGTTTTTTAGTTGAAGTAAGGGGGGCCTGTCTTCCTTGCATTGAATAGCGGATTTCAGTTCGATTCTTGCATGAAAAAAAGTATAATATGGAGGTGTGATATTGAATGAGGTTTTATACATGTAGGTCTTCCTTAGGCTGAAACAAAACAGTAAAGCACTTATTTTGTCATCTGTCGATTAAAAACGTGTGTGATGTCGTAAAATATTGTCTAGAATAAATTTTGTGGTTTTATTAAATGAGTGTACTCTGAAATATCCGTATTATTCAAACAGCTCTGAAAAAAAAACAGCAACACAGCAGCAATACAAAGTCAAAAAATATCTTGCATAAATTGCACCACACACCAACCCGCTACCGCTACCCCAACATAACCACGTCCTCCCTTGATAAAGTTCCACAGGTAGATAATCGCTAAACTCGTTAACCAGTTAATGGGCTATCGCTGTATCTCGATTATGTAAGATAACATCGGTCCGTGTAATCCTAACCGCCATTGTTAACCCATGTGTGGATAGACATGGCCGGATGGTGCATAAGTGTGAAAAATGTGGCTCTTCAGACGCGCTAATACTGTGCCCAACATACCCGTGACACCGACTAAGCTGTATGCGGTGAGTGGCACTTATTTAATGGGAAGCGGAAATGTGAAAGAGCTTTTATCTTTCTCTTGCATCTAAATTGCTGGTGGCGTTACCTACGAACAATAGAATTTGTCAAGAAAAATAAAATGGCGGGAGCATAAAGGTAATTGAACGGAGCAATTACTTTATAATTTAATCGTTCAATAATTGTATAGGTACTGAATGTAATTTCTCTGAAGCATATTAAACTGTAAAGTTCTCGGTTTTTCTTGCGTTTCGGTCCCTATTCCTGTAAACAAATTCATTCAAAATTTATGAATATGGTGTTCTTTGTTTACTTTTACACGGATTCCTACCTACTGGAAAACTTTACAGCTTGCCCTACATTCGCAACTGCGTAAAATGGGTAAATAGTTAGTTAGCTTGTTTAATTTTTTTAAGGGTCGTGTTTGTTGCCATCTTGTCTTCATAATTATGATAGATGGAATGTACTTGTTGGAGTATAATTTTAATAACGATTATAATCGACGACTTCAAACCGGAAAATGCATCTTTTTACAAAGATTTAATTAACCAAACCCAACTTTTACAAAAAAATATTTTTATTTTGTATTAACCTTGCTTACAGCAAGGTCACACATTGGATCCTGTCAATATTTTTGACAGTCACCTATAAAAAATAGAAGAAGGTTCCAAAAATAAAATATTTAAATGATTTCATTCGAATTGACTGGCGGATACCAATTGCTTCAAGACGTTTGAATTTAAAATGGCGTCTGATAATTTAATAATAGGTAATATCGTTACTTGTTTGCGAAAAATAGAATTTAATTGATTTGATCATCTCGGCTACCCTGTCCGTCTAACGTTGACGTACTCGCTTTAGCTACCTTGAACTTGTTATGTACCTTTCAAAACCCTTGCTAAAAATCTATTCAGATCACATCAGATTCATAATTCGTCGAAATGCAAAAACTCGCGTATTTTGGTAATATTATTTTCTATTCAGTGACGTTTTGGCGATATAAAACATCACTGCCATCCAAAGTGAATGCAATTCATTTATGTCCCCTTTATACCTTCGATGCGTGTCTTGAATCCATTTAGTGGCTTCATCTTTTTAACGTCGTGTACTTGTCATACTAAGCGGTTCCTTTTATACATTAGACTGAAAGAACCGGTGATGTATTACTAAGGTATTATCGCTAACGTAGCTGAACGTAGTTTTATGCATATTTAAAAATGTGTCGGCAAAAAGAGTTTTATGTTACGACTAAAACTTGAAAAACGGGTACACCTGGGACCCACCTCCAGCCTTTGACACTATGACATGGATAGTGGCGAGAGAGAGAGAGAACTACTCCCACTCCCTTTTGGTGCAGGCCATTTAACTCTATCCTTGACCGATGTCAACTAGCTGCTGCCAGCCATTCCGCGATGATCATCTCTCTACCAATAAAGAACCTTCCCTTCATAACCTACAATTAATTCTGGTTAAGCCACACAAAACTCGGCAGCGGCGGCGACCTCTCGCGTCCGGCCCTGGTTCAAGCCATGGTCCGGGGCGAGAGGGAGTGGGAGGCGGTCACCTCCTTCTGCGAAGCAGTCATGCTAGCGAAGGAGGTCCGCCACCTCCTGGGCGAGGGAGAGATCCTCACGCCTCAGCCGCCGAGGGAGCCGCGTGACGACTCTCGGCCACCGTAGGCGCGGGCCTGCGGGCGGAGAGGAATGGGTAGCTCTCCGTCTGATCAGGACCAGGCCCGTGCCGGACGGCGCGTATGTGTTCTACGCACGCCTCAAAGAGATGGTCAGCATATTTGACGGGGCCCGACAGGGCCGAAGCCTGCCGGGGTAGCGGGATCGTCTGAAAGGATTACCGCTGCCCTGGTACATAAAGGGTTAAGGAAGGAACATGGATGGGTTTCATGGTGGGTCATGGCTATCCGGCTCATTAGAGGATACCGCACGGTCTCCGCTGAGGCGGCGAGCCTCCTTGCCGGATTGCCGCCATGGGATCTGGAGGCCAAAGTCCTCGCCCACATATGGGAGTGGCGAGAGGAGGCAAAACGCCGGGGCGTTGCTCCGCTGCCGCGAGAAATCACGGCACAGCGGACAGAGCTCCGGCGGGATCTCATAGCGGCATGGAGAGTGCGATTGTCGCAACCCAGCGCTGGGCACGCCACAATTGCGGCGATAAGTCCCCTCTTTGAGGAGTGGCTAGAGAGGCGCCACGGCGCCCTCACCTTCCGCCTGACGCAGGTCCTCACCGGACACGGTTGTTTCGGGAGGTTCCTGTTCAGGATAAAGCGGGAGGAAACGCCAGGGTGTCACCACTGTGGGGATCGCCCGGAGGACACGGTGGAGCATACGGTGGAGGTCTGCCCGGCTTGGGCGGGGCCCCGCCGTGTCCTCTTGGCGGCGATCTGCGGCGGCGACCTCTCGCGTCCGGCCCTCATACAGGCCATGGTCCGGAGCGAGAGTGAATGGGAGGCCGTCACCTCCTTCTGCGAAGCAGTAATGCTCGCGATGGAGGAGGCGGAGCGTGCGAGGGAGAGGCAATCGCTGCACCCTCGGGCTCCTAGCCGCCGCAGGAGACGCCCTGGACGGGAGTCAATAGCCGACTCCCGGCCACCGTAGGCGCGGGCTTGCGGGCGGCGAGCTATGGGCAGCTCGCCGCCCGGTAAGGACCAGGCCCGGGTCGACGGCGCGTTGTGTTCCACGCGCGCCTCAAAGAGCTGTCAGCACGAACTGACGGGGTCCGCTAGGGCCGATGCCGCCGGGGCTGCGGGTTGTGCGAAAGAGATACCGTGGCCCCTGGCACAGGCAACTGAAGGAACACGGGTAGGTTTTAGTCAGTAAAAGTCTGACACTCCCTTCTGCTCCGCCCAGAGCGGGAGGAGTCATTTGATGATTTCCCAACCAGAAAAAAAAAAAAAAAAGTGGCCGAGGATAAATAATAACAGCCGCACAGGTCGATCGATCAGGTTAAACTACGCTTGTCGCGGTTGGTCTGTGGATGGGTGACCATCTTTACACACAGAGACCCTATCATGCCTCGGAAAGCACGTTAAGCGGTTGGTCCCAGCTGTCATTCGTGGATCTTCGACATTCGTTACGGGTAGTCAAAAGCCCGAAAGTCTGACAACCAGTCGTATCAAGGGGTATCGTATTACCTAGTAACTGGGTTGTGAAGGTCAGATAGGCAGTAACTCCTTGTAAAATACTGGTATTCAGCTGCATCCGGTTAGACTGGAAGCCGACCCCAACATAGTTGGGAGAGGGTAGGCAGATGATGATGATGTTGATGGTGTGTGCCAAAGCTGCTAGTGGAAGTGGTCAACGCTAGCTAAAGATTCTCGAAGATGGCTAAAGTCTGCCTTTAGGCAAGTTGCTTTATCTTTCTGTCAGGAGTGAGAGCAGATGATGAGTTTATTTCTATGCACGTTTAGGTATTAACAATGGGCTCAGTACTCAAAATAGGCATTGTTTATAGCGTTTTCTAAAACATGCAAGAATGGGAAAATTTTGAAAAGTAATCAATGAATGACACCAAGGTGTGTTCAAGAACAAAATATTCAAAAATGAAATTAGGGTCCTTAATCAAACAGACGCAAACGGTAGAGGTAATTCGGAAAAATTGTGATCAACCATTTATACCTTTCGCTACCTCAGACTACTTACTAACCAGTTTACCTAGTCGTTCCCTTAGTACTAACTAGCGTGGTTATAGCAGGAATACTGTTATAGCTAGTTATAGAAAACAAAAATCTTAAATGACAATAATTTTAGTTTCAGTCTCACATTTGATGCCACCAATAGCATCGGACTGCTTGACAAGGGAGCTTATTTTGAATTTTTAGTTGCAGTCGGGTTTTCATAAAAAAAAATAGTTTCAACCTTTTAGTGATTGTTGTTGTGTTTTATTTTCGAAATCCAATACCTTTCTTATTGACTTCCAAAATCCGCCAAATGGATTTTATTAAAACAAAACCATCGCGCGACCTGGACAAGTCGTTAGACATCTCATGTATTGAAATACATCCAGCTGCTAGGATGCTTCGAGGGTATAACAATCACATACGTATGAAAAGCATTACCCTGTCTTTGCTGTCGCTCAGTCGGGTAGTATTTTTTTAATAATATAACATACATTAATTTTTATTTTATTCATTAAGGAAATCCAAAAATTACACACTATACATGGTTAATAATAGCTTATAATCTAGATATATCAGTGCGTAACTAACTACGTTATCCACATATTACAAATTCGAATCGAAATCTAGAAGAGCACGAATACAACATTACTAATTAATCTTACATTAACACATTACTTATCTTACAAGTTAATACATTAACCTCCATTTCAGGGTTAGGAGTAACCCCAGTAATTTAAAAATAGTATACAGAGTGGCAGGGACATCGACGCGCAATCTGTAACCACAGATTCAGTACATGATACTAGACCCCATAGCGTCGAAATTTTTCGTCGGTTATCAAAAACAAATCTTCTGTTTCATAGAAAAGTGCAATACCTACGCGGTCAAAATGTATGGAACAGCAATATTTTGCCCACATCTTGCATCGCTACTTCTCTGATACCAATAGTATGAAACTTTCTGCTTGTACAAGCAAATCATACAAACGTATCTATGCTTCAACTGGCTTTAATGTAAAAACACCTTAATCTGTATTTCAGCTGCTCGTTTTCACCAACGGGTAGCTCACACTAATTGCGTTGGCTCAAAGCCACGTTGTGTTGTTTAGTCAACATAGTTCATTAATCGTGACAGGTTAATGATTACATTATCTTCCTAAAACTCCAAAAACCTTAGGCCTTTTTATTTGAAAGTAACATAACGCCTGTTATCCGCGATGGATTAGGCAGAGTTGTACCTACGACTAAACTACTCTTTCACCACAAAAAGAAACTCAATTTATAGAATGTCTCTTTGCGATGCTTAAAAAAATTGGTTTTGCTCATTTCTTTTATAAAAGCTTGATTAGTTGTAACTGAAACTAAAAACAACGGTAATCCTGCCAAGTAAGAAGGTATTTCAAATGTCAAAATCTTATCGAGTATGAGTCATATTATAAATCTTAGCTCTGTTTTTCTATAAATATGAAAGTAACTGCAGAGTACACCGTACTCGCTCTTTAATGCTCAGATTGTAGTTGTTGCGACGTTGACTTAACATGTCACAACATTCAAACTGAACATTGCAGCATTACAAATAGAACTATTTACTGTTCTACGGAGAACAGTATACAAAAATATTATAAATTCGCTTATGAGCGATTGTGGTATAAAACGAGAGATTATGGTAACATAAAGCTCTGTGACGTCTGACGTCGGGTAACGAGGGGTAGCGAGTCCCCGGAGCCTAACCTATCTCTGTGCAACAAACGATAGCGAGATCTAACTCGATCCCAACGCCATCTAGTTACACTTTGGACATTAAACTGAGCACCCCTTGAACACAACATAGATAGAAACAAAAGGGCGACTCCATACCGGAAGCAAAAACAGGCGGACGTACAAGACGTGTATGGACGGAGGTCTTAAACTTTCTCAACGATTGCCAGTCGCGAGTGCAATTGCACTTTTTGTAATAGAAGCCTAGTACCTACCTAGATATCCGTATTTCTTAGCTTGTTACATGCTGCAGAACTTCTGTACCTATCTACGTAGTGTCTTGATTTGTGAACACACTAGTGACAAACCGGTTTCAGGCTGTTTTTGGAATTAAAATTGTAGGTATAAACTGACCCTTCGGTATCTTTTGTATGCGGCAGAATGTGACAAAAAAAAACCAGATCCGACGATAGTTTTCGAAAGAACGTCTCAAAGTGGCTTCTATGGGATTTTAATTTGGATATTTATTTAAAACAATACCTATCTCTCTTAAATAGTACCTAAACAAACGGAATGTGATGGCCACTTTCAAAAAGCAAATACAAAAAATATTGAACCTGTATTTTTTCATTTATCTATTATATAAAAGATTGACAAAAGAAAAAATACGTGTCCGTTATTTTTCGATAATCTAACTGACGGCCTAAATATTATTATTATTTTTTTACCCAGGCAACTACCCTATTGAACACGATATCTGCGTGTGATTAAATACGATACACGTATTATCACACTCACTTTTACATCATGTGCGTGTTTCAAAACCTTAAAATATTGTATTATATTTTATCAATGAAAGCAAAATCTGGGGCTGATAAATTTTTACTAACTTCAAACGACCGACATTATTTTTTGTCATGTCCAAATCATGTCATTGAAATGCAAGTACATTAAAAAATATCGAGTTTTGTACAAGGAGTATTCAATACTTCTTTATTGAAATTAAAATATAAATGCATTTATATTAATTATTATACTGACAACATCGTCTTTTTCGACTGTTGGAGCTAACCATTGTACTTAAAAAAGATGCGGTGTTATTTCCTAATTAAATAATGTCGCAGGTCTATAGATAATTATATGGCAACCTCTAAAGTTTTAAATTTTAAATTATATACTGCTACAACATTAAATTTGTTACGACTCTAACGAATACTCTCAATTAGAGCACGGCTTGGCGTGAATTCGAACTAACGTATTTCCCAATGTCGCCATTCAATACCAAATGCCAAAAGGAAAACTTTTTCTGGGAATTGAAACTCCAATCATATCCACTTAAAGCGATCTTAAAACCTCTCAGCTAAAAAGACGTAAACAAACATTACTTAAATGTTCTTGTGTGTGTCGACAAGTAAAGTCGTTACTTTAATAATTGTACACAATAAGTAAAGTAACGACTTTAATTGTCAAAATACTCAATATAAAATGTTTTTTGTAAAAATAGAGATAGCTATTTAGCTTTGTCGAATTTAACTTGCATGTATTTTGCTGGGGTAGGTACCTAGTGGGCTATTCCGATTATCCACCCCAGAAAATCTACCCGAAAAATCGTTACATCGATAGCAATAAAACTTAAAATTCATACTATCGCTTCACTTAACCATAGACGAAACACAATTTCGGGCTGACATTGTTGTTAACATCTTTGGCAAATTTTGAAACGCTGGATCTTAGCTACATAATCTGGAAATATCTATTAATAATACCTTATTATTTATAAGTAAAATTTACTGTTAAGTAATTTGTTGAACATTTTGCAACCGTAAAGAAACCGTAGTGTACTCTACGGTTTCTTTACGGTGTACAGTATACGCTCATTAATGCTCAGATTGTAATTGCTGCGACATTGACTTAACATGTCACAACGTTCAAACTGAACATTGCAGCATTACAAATAGGAATTTTTACTGTTCTACGGAGAACAGTATACAAAAATATTATAAATTCGCTTATGAGCGATTGTGGTATAAAACGAGAGATTATGATAACATAAAGCTCTGTGACGTCTGACGTCGGGTAACGAGGGGTAGCGAGTCCCCGGAGCCTAACCTATCTCTGTGCAACAAACGATAGCGCGATCTAACTCGATCCCAACGCCATCTAGAGAACATGCAGGAAAACCGCATCAGCACCCTTTGTCTATTGAACACCCTAGCATAAAACCGGTTTATGTATTTTTTTATGGAATTAAAGTGAGTAAGTAGTGAAAGTTGAATCTTATGTGGTTTCTGAATGAGAGAGAGTGAGACATTGAAAATCCAGATGGTATTATAAGATATCACTCTGAACCACCTTGGACCAAAAGGGCCACTTTACGAGTTTAATTGACTCAGTTTTCATTCATGTATGCCTTTTATTCGGCATGTCTACTCTTAAGGAAGAAGTGGCTTGTGGTTAAGTAATAACAGCCACACGGGTCGATCGATCAGGTTTCATGTAAAATTTCATGATGATCGGTTCAGTGGATTAGGCATGAAAAGGTTACAAATAAACAAACAAACTTACTTTCGCATTTTATTGTTAGTTTGAGTTTGATATCATTTCGTTCTCAGTGTCGTATGAACGTGGCATAAAACCAAAATTTACCTTAACTCGAGTGAACCGTCTGATATCTGCATAATGAAAACCGAAATCCTACTTCCTACCATATTATATTATAAACGTGTAAGTTTGTATGATCCATCCATACAAACTTACACGTTTATAATATTATATGTTATATACATACACATATATACACGTTTATAATATGTTTGTTACTTTTTGACGCAAAAACATAACAAACATATAGGATACTTTTTATCCCGATATTCCCACGGGATCGAAACTTATGCGCGTGAAACCGCTAGGCGCAGCTAGTGCCTGTATAAACATCGGAGAGTAAAGACACCTGAACATTTTGTTCACATGTTCGTACTTGTGATCCTCGATATGTCGCGTGATCTCATTGTGGCAAGAAAAAAACCTACCGAGTCATATTTTCATGTTATGCGTCGTCGGAACGTGAAAATCTTACTTGAACTTTTCTCATTTGGAAAGCGGCAGGAAAAGCTAAGTTTCCAACTGTTTATCAAATGAGAAACGTTAAGGTTAAACTAGTACTGGAACAATGGTTCATCATTATCATTATTGAGCCGAACCACGATGAAGACGTCTACTGCTGGACATAGGCGAACCCTAATCGTCACGACACTACATCGACTGACCCTGGTCAATGTGGTAGTGCCGTGTGTTAACCATTTTTCGGATAAGATCGCTATTGTGACCATCACAATGTATGTTGTGTCATTACGTCTTTTCTTTCAGTGTTCAATTTAATCAAATGGAATTGTAGGTCTAGGTACCTATCCCGATAATCTATAAAATAAAGGGAAATAATAAAGCTTCCGAAAAACAAATTAACTTCCAGCGATCTGTGGTTGACTGTTATACTAACTAAGCTGTGTTAAAATGAATTACCAAAAAATTTATACAAAATTAACCGACCAAGAATGTTGTATTTAATATACAAACATGGAGCTTATTCTTTCAAATAATAAACTAAAGGATGCAATGCTCATAGATGTATGGAATCCCGTACTAAAACCCCAAAAATTTCTACACTTTCGACCATAATAATTATTAGAAGTGGGCACTACAAATCTTCTCATATTATTGTTTCTTTGAGATCTTGTGCGTATAATATTGTTTTTAAATTAATTGCTACAATACTGTTCCAAAGCTACTGACATCACTACCCTCTCATGGACCGGCAGCATTTTACATTCCAAAAATAAGTCTTCATAATCACTACTTTTACAACGGTTTTTTGCGTTTTTGTCTACTAATAGTTTCATGAATCTGATTTGCAGTTTTTTATTTTATACAAATAAGTTTTAAATGTGTTACCACAGCACGCCAGCCCATAAGAAAGCAGAGAGTCCACCAGCGCCTCGTAGACCATGTACAATGTTGCCCTATCCAACACCAAACTAAGGTGGTGGAATTTTACAAGTACATACCTGAGTTTGTCACATAAGTGTAAAGTCGTTACTTTAATAATTGTACACAATAAGTAAAGTAACGACTTTAATTGTCAAATTACTCAATATAAAATGTTTTTTGTAAAAATAGAGATAGCTATTTAGCTTTGTCGAATTTAACTTGCATGTATTTTGCTGGGGTAGGTACCTAGTGGGCTATTCCGATTATCCACCCCCGAAAATCCACCAAAAAAATCGTTACATCGATAGCACTAAAACTTAAAATTCATACTATCGCTTCACTTAATCATAGACAAAACACAATTTCGGGCTGACATTGTTGTTAACATCTTTGGCAAATTTTGAAACGCTGGATCTTAGCTACATAATCTGGAAATATCTATTAATAATACCTTATTATTTATAAGTAAAATTTACTGTTAAGTAATTTGTTGAACATTTTGCAACCGTAAAGAAACCGTAGTGTACTCTACGGTTTCTTTACGGTGTACAGTATACGCTCATTAATGCTCAGATTGTAATTGCTGCGACATTGACTTAACATGTCACAACGTTCAAACTGAACATTGCAGCATTACAAATGGGACTTTTTACTGTTCTACGGAGAACAGTATACAAAAATATTATAAATTCGCTTATGAGCGATTGTGGTATAAAACGAGAGATTATGATAACATAAAGCTCTGTGACGTCTGACGTCGGGTAACGAGGGGTAGCGAGTCCCCGGAGCCTAACCTATCTCTGTGCAACAAACGATAGCGCGATCTAACTCGATCCCAACGCCATCTAGAGAACATGCAGGAAAACCGCATCAGCACCCTTTGTCTATTGAACACCCTAGCATAAAACCGGTTTATGTATTTTTTTATGGAATTAAAGTGAGTAAGTAGTGAAAGTTGAATCTTATGTGGTTTCTGAATGAGAGAGAGTGAGACATTGAAAATCCAGATGGTATTATAAGATATCACTCTGAACCACCTTGGACCAAAAGGGCCACTTTACGAGTTTAATTGACTCAGTTTTCATTCATGTATGCCTTTTATTCGGCATGTCTACTCTTAAGGAAGAAGTGGCTTGTGGTTAAGTAATAACAGCCACACGGGTCGATCGATCAGGTTTCATGTAAAATTTCATGATGATCGGTTCAGTGGATTAGGCATGAAAAGGTTACAAATAAACAAACAAACTTACTTTCGCATTTATATTGTTAGTTTGAGTTTGATATCATTTCGTTCTCAGTGTCGTATGAACGTGGCATAAAACCAAAATTTACCTTAACTCGAGTGAACCGTCTGATATCTGCATAATGAAAACCGAAATCCTACTTCCTACCATATAATATTATAAACGTGTAAGTTTGTATGATCCATCCATACAAACTTACACGTTTATAATATTATATGTTATATACATACACATATATACACGTTTATAATATGTTTGTTACTTTTTGACGCAAAAACATAACAAACATATAGGATACTTTTTATCCCGATATTCCCACGGGATCGAAACTTATGCGCGTGAAACCGCTAGGCGCAGCTAGTGCCTGTATAAACATCGGAGAGTAAAGACACCTGAACATTTTGTTCACATGTTCGTACTTGTGATCCTCGATATGTCGCGCGATCTAATTGTGGCAAGAAAAAAACCTTCCGAGTCATATTTTCATGTTATGCGTCGTCGGAACGTGAAAATCTTACTTGAACTTTTCTCATTTGGAAAGCGGCAGGAAAAGCTAAGTTTCAGACTGTTTATCAAATGAGAAACGTTAAGGTTAAACTAGTACTGGAACAATGGTTCATCATTATCATTATTGAGCCGAACCACGATGAAGACGTCTACTGCTGGACATAGGCGAACCCTAATCGTCACGACACTACATCGACTGACCCTGGTCAATGTGGTAGTGCCGTGTGTTAACCATTTTTCGGATAAGATCGCTATTGTGACCATCACAATGTATGTTGTGTCATTACGTCTTTTCTTTCAGTGTTCAATTTAATCAAATGGAATTGTAGGTCTAGGTACCTATCCCGATAATCTATAAAATAAAGGGAAATAATAAAGCTTCCGAAAAACAAATTAACTTCCAGCGATCTGTGGTTGACGGTAATACTAACTAAGCTGTGTTAAAATGAATTACCAAAAAATTTATACAAAATTAACCGACCAAGAATGTTGTATTTAATAAACAAACATGAAGCTTATTCTTTCAAATAATAAACTAAAGGATGCAATGCTCATAGATGTATGGAATCCCGTACTAAAACCCCAAAAATTTCTACACTTTCGACCATAATAATTATTAGAAGTGGGCACTACAAATCTTCTCATATTATTGTTTCTTTGAGATCTTGTGCGTATAATATTGTTTTTAAATTCATTGCTACAATACTGTTCCAAAGCTACTGACATCACTACCCTCTCATGGACCGGCAGCATTTTACATTCCAAAAATAAGTCTTCATAATCACTACTTTTACAACGGTTTTTTGCGTTTTTGTCTACTAATAGTTTCATGAATCTGATTTGCAGTTTTTTATTTTATACAAATAAGTTTTAAATGTGTTACCACAGCACGCCAGCCCATAAGAAAGCAGCGAGTCCACCAGCGCCTCGTAGACCATGTACAATGTTGCCCTATTTAACACCAAACTAAGGTGGTGGAATTTTACAAGTACATACCTGAGTTTGTCACATAAGTGTAAAGTCGTTACTTTAATAATTGTACACAATAAGTAAAGTAACGACTTTAATTGTCAAATTACTCAATATAAAATGTTTTTTGTAAAAATAGAGATAGCTATTTAGCTTTGTCGAATTTAACTTGCATGTATTTTGCTGGGGTAGGTACCTAGTGGGCTATTCCGATTATCCACCCCAGAAAATCTACCCGAAAAATCGTTACATCGATAGCAATAAAACTTAAAATTCATACTATCGCTTCACTTAACCACAGACAAAACACAATTTCGGGCTGACATTGTTGTTAACATCTTTGGCAAATTTTGAATCGCTGGATCTTAGCTACATAATCTAGAAATACCTATTAATAATACCTTATTATTTATAAGTTAAATTTACTGTTAAGTAATTTGTTGAACATTTTGCAACCGTAAAGAAACCGTAGTGTACTCTACGGTTTCTTTACGGTGTACAGTATACGCTCATTAATGCTCAGATTGTAATTGCTGTGACATTGACTTAACATGTCACAACGTTCAAACTGAACATTGCAGCATTACAAATAGGAATTTTTACTGTTCTACGGAGAACAGTATACAAAAATATTATAAATTCGCTTATGAGCGATTGTGGTATAAAACGAGAGATTATGGTAACATAAAGCTCTGTGACGTCTGACGTCGGGTAACGAGGGGTAGCGAGTCCCCGGAGCCTAACCTATCTCTGTGCAACAAACGATAGCGCGATCTAACTCGATCCCAACGCCATCTAGAGAACATGCAGGAAAACTGCATCAGCACCCTTTGTCTATTGAACACCCTAGCATAAAACCGGCTTATGTATTTTGTATGGAATTAAAGTAAGTAAGTAGTGAAAGTTGAATCTTATGTGGTTTCTGAATGAGAGAGAGTGAGACATAGAAAATCCAGATGGTATTATAAGATATCACTCTGAACCACCTTGGACTAAAAGGGCCACTTTACGAGTTTAATTGACTCAGTTTTCATTCATGTATGCCTTTTATTCGGCATCTCTACCCTTAAGGAAGAAGTGGCTTGTGGTTAAGTAATAACAGCCACACGGGTCGATCGATCAGGTTTCATGTAAAATTTCATGATGATCGGTTCAGTGGATTAGGCATGAAAAGGTTACAAATAAACAAACAAACTTACTTTCGCATTTATATTTTTAGTTTGAGTTTGATATCATTTCGTTCTCAGTGTCGTATGAACGGGGAATAAAACCAAAATTTAACTTAACTCGAGTGAACCGTCTGATATCTGCATAATGAAAACCGAAATCCTACTTCCTACCATATAATATTATAAACGTGTAAGTTTGTATGATCCATCCATACAAACTTACACGTTTATAATATTATATGTTATATACACACACATATATACACGTTTATAATATGTTTGTTACTTTTTCACGCAAAAACATAACAAACATATAGGATACTTTTTATCCCGATATTCCCACGGGATCGAAACTTATGCACGTGAAACCGCGGGGCGCAGCTAGTGCTTGTATAAACATCGGAGAGTAAAGACACCTGAACATTTTGTTCACATGTTCGTACTTGTGATCCTCGATATGTCGCGCGATCTAATTGTGGCAAGAAAAAAACCTTCCGAGTCATATTTTCATGTTATGCGTCGTCGGAACGTGAAAATCTTACTTGAACTTTTCTCATTTGGAAAGCGGCAGGAAAAGCTAAGTTTCAGACTGTTTATCAAATGAGAAACGTTAAGGTTAAACTAGTACTGGAACAATGGTTCATCATTATCATTATTGAGCCGAACCACGATGAAGACGTCTACTGCTGGACATAGGCGAACCCTAATCGTCACGACACTACATCGACTGACCCTGGTCAATGTGGTAGTGCCGTGTGTTAACCATTTTTCGGATAAGATCGCTATTGTGACCATCACAATGTATGTTGTGTCATTACGTCTTTTCTTTCAGTGATCAATTTAATCAAATGGAATTGTAGGTCTAGGTACCTATCCCGATAATCTATAAAATAAAGGGAAATAATAAAGCTTCCGAAAAACAAATTAACTTCCAGCGATCTGTGGTTGACTGTAATACTAACTAAGCTGTGTTAAAATGAATTACCAAAAAATTTATACAAAATTAACCGACCAAGAATGTTGTATTTAATAAACAAACATGAAGCTTATTCTTTCAAATAATAAACTAAAGGATGCAATGCTCATGGATGTATGGAATCCCGTACTGTAACGGCTAGGGCTTTTCAGGTAGGCTGCGCAGGCCGCTAACAAATAGGGTAGGAAGATAAACACCAGTTGAGGTTCATAGGTTTAATACTTTACTAATTGATATAATAGTAGAATAGGTCGCGAGTAAGAACACACTTAAAGTACTGAGCTCAAGCACACTGGTAAGCTAGGGAAGGTACCGTCCTTGGGTCTCCGGGATGCAGGCGCGGCGCAGTTCAGCTACGCATGCAGCGCGCAGTAGACCGCGTGCAGATAGGCCGGCCACGAGTGTAGAGATGTAGGCGCGGCCGCGGCGCGTCAGCAGGCCGCCGGTGGCGCGCAGTAGGTACGCAGTCCACCCACGCGCGCAGTGCGCAGTAAGCAAGCGCACAGATGGTAAGCGCTCAGCCACGTATGTAGCACGTAGTTAGTTTGCTGCCCTGTCCTCAGCCGGAACATAGAACCCCTAGATTTGGCTTATCTTGAGAATCAGGGAATCACCCTTGCTTGCTATGCAAGCGGATGTTAAAATCACAGAGTGTTCTTAGAAAATTAGTGTTGTGCCATAATTATAGTGATGTGACTTACCACTTACTAATTATCAGTCGACTATTTGCCGTTGAGACCCTCACAACGCTACAGTACCCCGGCTTCAGAGACAGGATTTTACCTGTATAAAATCCGCTAGAACTACCACTTCCTATTTGCTGTCTAACCCCTAGCACAAGTCTGAATCCAGTCCAATCACAGCAAAGACTGAAACCATACTCAACAGCAATGGGTGAAACTAGTCAGTCCTAGTCCACTCAAGATTTCCAGACAGCAAGCCTGGAAATACACAAGTTTATGAGCAAGTGTACCTCAGCCAGTAGTATTCTAATAGAAGCTGGTGCCAGTATGTTTAGTAGTATTCCTATATGTAGCAGACATGTTTTGTAGTTGATATTTTGATTTTAACCAGTATTAGGTATGTATAGGTTAGGGTGTCCCAAAAAAATCAAAGTCTTTTTTTTTCAACGCATACCCTCTAATTATATTTGAATCGTGTTAAAACATGTATAAATAAAATTTCATGTACCTAGGACCACCGCAACCCGTGCCGACTTGCATTGATAGATGTCAGTACTTGCATACTTCGGCGCGTCGCAAATTTCGTATCGAAGTTTCGTCATTACTTGTTTGTTTTATTAGTAAACGCATTATTTTCGTTTAGTCAAAATGTCAGTGGGATTACCAAGTTCTAAAAAAGGCATATTTTTAATAGGGGATGTAAAACATCAAATTACCGGTTCAAAACTACCCTCTAATGCCCAAGTATTGGCAGTTCTGTCTTATAATATTCGTGAAGTGAATTTAAGTGTTAATGAAAGCGTAAATCTAACTATTTGAGACTGCATTATTTATTGGGAAAAGGCCCGTATACCGACTAAAGCTTTACCTAACTGTGTTAAGAAATTAGTTGCCTTATACCAAGTCTAGAGAGATTTACAAAAAAATGCGCACAAAACACAAGACATATTCGAACAGCGTCGCCAAGAGTTTGTTGCTTGGACAACTTGTTCGACATTGCACATGCCGATGCCCTTCAAATAATAAAAATAAATGAAGATAGGATATTTTTGAAGTGGCAGAGAGAGCCAGGCAGAGCTGGTCATTTAGCTGGAGTGGATAAAAAGTTGACCGAAAAGAAGAAAAATCGAGGCTTAGAAATATCGAGGAACAAAAACGTCGGGCTAATTATTATGCATCCCTTACTGCTTCGACTTCAATCTATCAAAACAATTCATCTTCTGATTCAGAATTAATGGATTTGCCTTTGACGACGATTTGCCCACCCCAACCGAGAGCGCACAGTCCGATATTAATAAAACGTCAACGAGCAAAAATTTTATGACTCCAAAATTAGTGGCAGCTTTAGACAGGTGTCAGTTATGTATGAGAAATTCTGTGTACATTATCGAAGCTAATATCTACTGTCGAGGCACTAGAACTCAATATTGACGATTATCCCATAAGTAAGTTCTCCATTCAAAGAATTCGTACGGAAAAACGAAAAGAGCGGGCAGAAGTCGATTTCCAAAACGACGTACCGGGTACTGTAACTGTCCATTGGATGGAAAACTATTGCCAGATTTAGACGTGTGCAAAAGAACGCCTATAGTAGTTTCATATGGTGATAAAGAACAAGTGATCGCGGTGCCGAAGTTGGACAACTCTACTGGAAGTGAACGAGCACAATCAGTTTGGAATGCGGTTACAGACTTGAATCTCAAAGATAAAGTCCAAATTCTTTGTTGTGACACCACTGCTTCAAATACTGGTCGTATTAATAGTGCCTGCGTGCTTCTGGAACAAAAATTTAATAGAGATGTGCTTCATCTGACATCGATGACTTAATTTCCATCAAAAGCAAGACCTTGTTCAATCGTTTTAAAATTGATGACAGTTTTCTCAACGAGTGTCCTACTTCATGGCCTAGTAATACTTCTTTTCAACGAGTTAAAAGACAGATGATGACACTAAGAGCTGTTATTGATAAAGCAGAGAGAGCAGTTAAGTTGATGCAAGATTTCCATGGAAAAATCACTGCTGAAGAGGAACAAAAGCTATTTTACTACGTTGCGTACAGGAACACAGACTGATATATTATGCCCTGACTGTAAAAAGAAAACTTTGAAAATAAAATTTAAGAAATAATGTACTTTTAATAATAAATATTTAATAAAGATATAATACAGGTAAAATAGTGTTTAATTTAATAAATAAAAATGAAGTTTTAAAATATCCTCTACAATCTCCAAGCAAAATTTTTCTTAAAAGTTTGGCATCAAGTCGGCACGGGTTATCGTTATCCGATATCAATAATATTTTATATTTTAGTTATTAGGGTCAATTAGAAAAAAATATAAAGGGTATGCGTATTCAAAATCGAAAAAAAAAATCGCCCTTATAGGATGGGACACCCTAGTATAGGTAGGTAGATAGGAGTTCAGTGTGTACTTGTAGGTGTGTAGTTTGGTATGTATGTACGGTGCTTTTTTTTAATTTGTGATTTAGGTAACAATTAGACTAACACAAAATGTTAAGGGTAGTTATAGTAGTGACCTGCTCTGCAATTAAAGCAAACATCCCTTGGGATCCACAGCATCCCTTAAAATAGCGCCAGTGATCATTCGTTTTGTAGTAGTACGTGTCAATTTATGATATAGTTTTTTTTTTTGTTGTAGATGTAGTTTAGTAGTATATTTTTTATTTTATTTTATTTATGTCATTAGTTAGTTTCAATATAATTAGATAATATCACAGTTAATAGAATATTAGCTTAGCGGTCAGATATCAGTAAGTACAAGTTACTGGTGTAGTTTAAACCTATGTCCCAATTGTATAATGCACACACAGGACTAGAAATGAGTGTCTAGTCCGGGAGTACATTGTAGCCAGCATGTAGCTGTTATTCTATATCACCCTAGACTGCATAGGTATACCAACAATTACATAGATAGACAGTTTACATAGATAGATACATTTGGTTTTAGGCTTATTTAGTGAGTAACCAACCGCTCCTGCAAGGGCTTATTTATAGAGTTGCAACCGCTCTTTAGAATATATATATAAAATAGATAGATAATTTGGTTTAGGCTTGCTTAAGGAGTCACCAGTCGCTCCTGCATAGGCTTATTTTAAGAGTTGCAATCCGCTCCGTAGGATATAATAGAGAGAAGATATATATTGGATTGCTTAGGTTACCAATGGTTTAGGGCCAATTGATAAAGCATAACCAGTGATCAATGTGGTAGAACATTATGATCATTACAACTATGGCTGTAGGGGCCAGTAGTTATAGAAGGTTGGTGATGAATGGGGTAGGACCATCATCAGTTTCACAACTATGGCTGTAGAGGCCAATAGTGGGAGTAAAAGATAGATGGGGTAGGGCCATCATCCTCTAAAACCATTTGAATTACCAAGTAGTTCCTGATTAATTGTTGTTAATTGTTGGTTGTATGTAGACACAATAGGTAGTTATAGTGGGTGAGTATAGTTAGTTTAGATAGTTTGTGGGGTAGGTTGTGTATGTAGTTATGGCTGATCTTTTTTTTTTTTTATGTGGGTAGTTAGTAGTTAATTTCTTTACCTAAGTTTTATTGACAATTGTATATAGTATGGATTGGTTTTCAAGTTGATGTCTTTAATTACTATTTTTATGTTTTCATAACATAATATGTATTGATAGTGATTAAGATATTTGTATAAGAAAATAGTAGTATAGTTGGCTATTATTCAAGTATATTGTTTAGTAATCATTAAAATTTAGGTTATAAGGAGTTCTTATATGTTATTAGTAGTCTCCTTAATGTTATTAGTCAATAGAATAACTTACCTGTAATAGTGGTATATCATATGACATATCACAGGCAGATCAGCCATATAGTGTATTGTTTTAGTGGTCACTTTAGCATGTAGTAGTTTTTATGCATGATAGTTATTTTGTTTATTAGTCTAGATAATAATTTTAGTTTATTGTATTTAATTAATTAATGAATGATAACAATACTAATTAGCAATTCAGTTTAAGTATTATTTGATAGGTTTATTAATAGTGGTAGCTGTCTTTTAGTGTTTTATTTTGGCCACTACAGTTTTAATATATGTGAGAGTGGTGTTAAAGAAAGTTTATTATATGGAATGTTATAGTTAGGTTTGTTTATTTTTTATGTCATCTCAGTACTATTGTCGTTATAATTATCCTAGATTTAGGTTTATTTTAGTCAGACAGCTATCCGTACTTCATGTAGAAGTCACAAGTTTATTATTTTGAAGAATTTGCATTTTACCACTGCCAGCATCAGGTGATTCCCATTATGTACATAGTCATTAGTTTACATATAAATAGTCGCATTGGGTTAAGACAAAGTAATCGAGTAATAAGTAAGTAAACTTATGGACTATACCGCTACAATGGTTAGAGAGTGTGCGAGTGCTCAGTCAGATAGTGTGTTAGGTTTGGTAGGCTAGTAAAAGTTGGGCGCCACTGTAACGGCTGGGGCTTTGCAGGTAGGCTGCGCAGACCGCTAACAAATAGGGTAGGAAGATAAACACCAGTTGAGGTTCATAGGTACTTTACTAATTGACATAATAGTAGAATAGGTCGCGGGTAAGAACACACTTAAAGTACTGAGCTCAAGCACACTGGTAAGCTAGGGAAGGTACCGTCCTTGGGTCTCCGGGATGCAGGCGCGGCGCAGTTCAGCTACGCATGCAGCGCGCAGAAGACCGCGTGCAGATAGGCCGGCCACGAGTGTAGAGATGTAGGCGCGGCCGCGGCGCGTCAGCAGGCCGCCGGTGGCGCGCAGTAGGTACGCAGTTCACCCACGCGCGCAGTGCGCAGTAAGCAAGCGCACAGATAGTAAGCGACGTATGTAGCACGTAGTTAGTTTGCTGCCCTGTCCTCAGCCGGAACGTAGAACCCCTAGATTTGGGGTACCAGTACCTAATTACCTAATTATCAGTCGACTATTTGCCGTAGAGACCCTTTTTTTTTTTTTTTTTTTTCTGGGTGGGAAATCATCAAACAGAAGGGAGTGTCAGACTTTTACTGACTAAAACCCACCCGTGTTCCTTCAGTTGCCTGTGCCAGGGGCCACGGTATCTCTTTCGAACAACCCGCAGCCCCGGCGGCGCCGTTGAGACCCTCACAACGCTACAGTACCATGTTGCATCAAAGTCAAACTTTGTTTTTATATACTACACTTATCATAATAACTTCTACAAAAGTTCTTTTTGTAAACAAACCGGGGTTTCGGAGATAGTCAGAAAAATCGAAATAACCTAAAACTAGGTACTTAATTTTGTTTGACATGTCATACACAAACGGCCATTATTGCTCTAAAAAATGATAATCGTTTAAATAAAAATTCTATTCTATTTTATTCTAGTTATTTTTAATTAATGTAGAATCGGCAAAGTATAATTTTATAACATGTTTTTTGAAAGGCTCGATCTCAGAATACCAGGTTCTCAAAATACCAGATTCTCAAAATACCATATTCTCAAAATTCATGACACTTTCAAAATTCAAGGTTATATTAATCATATCATTTGAAACGGAACGTCATGTAAAGGGAATACAACAATATCAACACTATTTTACTTTAAATTAAATTCCCTGTCCTTTTCATGTAAAATAGGAACAGTATTTATGTCCATGCTTTGCGCTAAATTAACTGGTGTTAAATAGAAAATAAATCAGGGTGGTTTAACTAAAACATCCAGTAAAAAAACTAGAATGGCATGTTTAGATTATCACATTAGAATCTCTAGTCTACTCGTATGTTTGCCTATCATTTATAGTTTTTGAAACAGCCAATTTGACTAATAAGAATAACTATGTACTATAGTAATTCATAGTAGGACTGTATTTGAAGCTCCTAAGTGCAACAGAAAATAGTTTTTTTGTTGTTGAAATAACGGGGACTGTCTTCGTTGCATTGAATAGCGGATTTCAGTTCGATTCTCGCATGAAAAAAAGTATAATATGGAGGTGTGATATTGAATGAGGTTTTATACATGTGGTCTTCCTTAGGCTGAAACAAAACAGTAAAGCACTTATTTTGGCATCTGTCGATTAAACACGTGTGTGATATAGTTTTATTATAAAACATATTATCTAGAATAAAGTTTGTGGTGTTATTAAATGAGTGTACTCTGAAATATCCCTATTATTCAAACAGATAAGTGTCTGAAAAAAAAAACAGCAACACAGCAGCAAATACAACGTCAAAAAATATCTTGCATAAATTGCACCACACACCAACCCGCTACCGCTACCCCAACATAACCACGTCCTCCCTTGATAAAGTTCCACAGGTAGATAATTGCTAAACTCGTTAACCAGTTAATGGGCTATCGCTGTTTCTCGATTATGTAAGATAACATCGGTCCGTATGATCCTAACCGCCATTGTTAACCCATGTGTGGATGGACATGGCCGGATGGTGTATAAGTGTGAAAAATGTGCCTCTTCAGACGCGCTAATACTGTGCCCAACATACCCGTGACACCGACTACGCTGTATGCGGTGAGTGAAACTTATTTAATGGAAGGCGGAAATGTGAAACAGCTTTTATATTTCTCTTGCATCTAAATTGCTGATGGCGTTACCTACGAACAATAGAATTTGTCAAGAAAAATAAAATAGCGGGAGCATAAAGGTAATTGAACGGAGCAATTACTTTATAATTTAGTCGTTCAATAATTGTATAGGTACTGAATGTAATTTCTCTCTGATTGGCGCAGTGGTTAAGCGATTGACTGCTGCGCTGCGTGTCGCGGGTTCGATTCCCGCAGTTTAAATGTTTGTAAACGCACCCACGATACAGGAGAAATTCCTAATGTGGGGCAACGTTTTATAAAAAAATCTCTGAAGCATATTAAACTGTAACTATCTCGGTTTTTCTTGCGTTTCGGTTCCTATTCTTGTGAACAAATTCATTCAAAATTTATGAATATGGTGTTCTTTAATACTTTTACACGGATTCCTACCTACTGGAAAACTTTACAGCTTGCCCTACATTCGCAACTGCGTAAAATGGGTAAATATTTAGTTAGCTTGCTTAATTTTTTTTAAGGGTCGTGTTTGTTGACATCTTGTCTTCATAATTATGATAGATGGAATGTACTTGTTGCAGTATAATTTTAATAACGATTATAATCGACGACTTCAAACCGGAAAATGCATCTTTTTACAAAGATTTAATCCAGGTTTTACAAAAAAATATTTTTATTTTGTATTAACCTTGCGTACAGCAAGGTCACACATTGGATCCTGTCAATATTTTTGACAGTCACCTATAAAAAATAGAAGAAGGTTCCAAAAATAAAATATTTAAATGATTTCATTCGAATTGACTGGCGGATACCAATTGCTTCAAGACGTTTGAATTTAAAATGGCGTCTAATAATTTAATAATAGGTAATATCGTTACTTGTTTGCGAAACATAGAATGCGATTGATTTGATCATCTCGGCTACCCTGTCCGTCTAACGTTGACGTACTCGCTTTTGCTACCTTGAACTTGTTATCTTCCTTTTAAAACCCTTGCTTAAAATCTATTCAGATCACATCAGATTCATAATTCGTCAAAATGCTAAAACTCGCGTATTTTGGTAATATTATTTTCGATTCAGTGACGTTTTGGCGATATAAAACATCACTGCCACCCAAAGTGAATGCAATTCATTTATGTCCCCTTTATACCTTCGACGCGTGTCTTGAATCCATTTAGTGGCTTCATCTTTTTAACGTCGTGTACTTGTCATACGAAGCGGTTCCTTTTATACATTAGACTGAAAGAACCGGTGATATATTACTAAGATATTATCGCTAACGTAGCTGAACGTAGTTTTATGCATATTTACGAATGCGTCGGCAAAAAGAGTTTTATGTTACGACTAAAACTTGAAAAACGGGTACACTTGGGACCCACCTCCAGCCTTTGACACTATGACATGGATAGTGGCGAGAGAGAGAGAGAACTACCTCCTCTCCCTTTTGGTGCAGGCTTTTTAACTCTATCCTTGGTCGATGTCAACTAGCTGCTGCCAGCTATTCCGCGATGATCATCTCTCTACCAATAAAGAAACTTCCCTTCATACTCTACAATTAATTCTGGTTAAACCACACAAAACTCGGCAGCGGCGGCGACCTCTCGCGTCCGGCCCTGGTTCAAGCCATGGTCCGGGGCGAGAGGGAGTGGGAGGCGGTCACCTCCTTCTGCGAAGCAGTCATGCTAGCGAAGGAGGTGGCGGGATGGGCGAGGGAGAGATCCTCACGCCTCAGCCGCCGAGGGAGACGCTCCGGGCGTCGGGAGCCGCGTGACGACTCCCGGCCACCGTAGGCGCGGGCCTGCGGACGGAGAGCAATAGGTAGCTCTCCATCCGATCAGGACCAGGCCCGTGCCGTACGGCGCGTATGTGTTCCACGCGCGCCTCAAAGAGATGTCAGCATAGTTGACGGGGCCCGACAGGGCCGAAGCCTGCCGGGGTAGCGGGATCGTCCGAAAGGGTTACCGCTGCCCTGGTACATAAAGGGCTAAGGAAGGAACACGGGTGGGTTTTAGTCAGTAAGAGTCTGACACTCCCTTCTGCTCCACCCAGAGCGGGAGGGGTCATTTGATGAATTACCGTCTCAAAAAAAAAAAGCCACACAAAACTAGGTTAGGAAAGATCAAAATTCTACCTACATATCTGTAATAATTAACATTTGATGCATGCAAAAAACAACAAATGCATACTACTGTCTCCTTATACATTTTGAGCAGCCTATTTTAATGACATCCATAAAATAATGGAGCATGTCTACAAGCTAAAGCTATTTCGGAAAACTGGAGTACCTGAGTAGGATCATAATGTGAAATCCCCCCTTTGAAAGACGGTTCAAAAGAAAGAAAACCAACTGTGTTCCCAGTTGTAGGCAGTAAAAACGAATGTTGTGTGCAACTTTATATTGGACTTGTTAAGTCACATAAGGGCGTTTCCGACATGGGATGTTTGAGGTCCAAAAAGAAAACATTTGGTCTATATCAAATGTTTACTTTTCGCAAAGAAATTAAAGCGCATATTAGGGGCCTGAGGCTAAATAATAACAGCCGCACAGGTCGATCGATCAGGTTAAACTACGCTTGTCGCGGTTGGTCTGTGGATGGTAGACCATCTTTACACACAGAGACCCTATCATGCCTCGGAAAGCACGCTAGGCGGTTGGTCCCAGCTGTCATTCGTGGATCTTCGACATTCGTTACGGGTAGTCAAAAGCCCGAAAGTCTGACAACCAGTCGTATCAAGGGGTATCGTATTACCTAGTAACTGGGTTGTGAAGGTCAGATAGGCAGTAACTCCTTGTAAAATACTGGTATTCAGCTGCATCCGGTTAGACTGGAAGCCGACCCCAACATAGTTGGGAGAGGGTAGGCAGATGATGATGATGTTGATGGTGTGTGCCAAAGCTGCTAGTGGAAGTTGTCAACGCTAGCTAAAGATTCTCGAAGATGGCTAAAGTCTGCCTTAAGGCAAGTTGTTTTATCTTTCTGTCAGGAGTGAGAGCAGATGATGAGTTTATGCACGTTTAGGTATTAACAATGGGCTTAGTACTCAAAATAGGCATTGTTTATAGCGTTTTCTAAAACATGCAAGACTGGGAAGATTTTCAAACGTAATCAATGAATGACACCAAGGTGTGTTCAAGAACAAAATATTCACAAATGAAATAAGGGTCCTTAATCAAACAGAAGCAAACGGTAGAGGTAATTCGGAAAAATTGTGATTAACCATTTCTACCTTTCGCTACCTCAAACAATTACTTACTAACCAGTTTACCTAGTAGTTCCCTTAGTACTAACTAGCGTAGTTATAGCAGGAATACTGTTATAGCTAGTTAAAAAAGACAAAAATCTTAAATGACAGTAATTTTAGTTTCAGTCTCACATTTGATGCCACCAATAGCATCGGACTGCTTGACAAGGGAGCTTATTTTGAATTTTTAGATGCAGTCGGGTTTTCATAAAAAAAAATAGTTTCAACCTTTTAGTGATTGTTGTTGTGTTTTATTTTCGAAATCCAATACCTTTCTTATTGACTTCCAAAATCCGCCAAATGGATTTTATTAAAACAAAACCATCGTGCGACCTGGACAAGTCGTTAGACATCTCATGTATTGAAATACATCCAGCTGCTAGGATGCTTCGAGGGTATAACAATCACATACGTATGAAAAGCATGACCCTGTCTTTGCTGTCGCTCAGTCGGGTAGTATTTTTTTAATAATATAACATACATTAATTTTTATTTTATTCATTAAGGAAATCCAAAAATTACACACTATACATGGTTAATAATAGCTTATAATCTAGATTATATCAGTGCGTAACTAACTACGTTATCCACATATTACAAATTCGAATCGAAATCTAGAAGAGCACGAGTACAACATTACTGATTAATCTTACATTAACACATTAATTATCTTACAAGTTAATACATTAACCTCCATTTCAGTATACACGTACAGTATAACGTATCTATGCTTCGACTGGCTTCAATGTAAAACCACCTTAACCTGTATTTCAGCTGCTCGTTTTCACTAACGGGTAGCTCACACTAATTGCGTTGGCTCAAAGCCACGTTGTGTTGTTTAGTCAACATAGTTCATTAATCGTGACAGGTTAATGATAACATTATCTTCCTAAAACTCCAAAAACCTTAGGCCTTTTTATTTGAAAGTAACATAACGCCTGTTATCCCCGATGGATTAGGCAGAGTTGTACCTACGACTAAATTACTGTTTCGCCACAAAAAGAAACTCAATTTATAGAATGTCTCTTGGCGATGCTTAAAAAAATTTGTTTTGCTCATTTCTTTTATAAAAGCTTGATTAGTTGTAACTGAAACTAAAAACAACGGTAATCCCGCCAAGTAAGATGATATTTCAAATGTCAAAATCTTATCGAGCATGAGTCATATTATAAATCTTAGCTCTGTTTTTCTATAAATATGAAAGTAACTGCAGAGTACACCGTACTCGCTCTTTAATGCTCTGATTGTAGTTGTTGCGACATTGACTTAACATGTCACAACATTCAAACTGAACATTGCAGCATTACAAATAGGACTTTTTACTGTTCTACGGAGAACAGTATACAAAAATATTATAAATTCGCTTATGAGCGATTGTGGTATAAAACGAGAGATTATGGTAACATAAAGCTCTGTGACGTCTGACGTCGGGTAACGAGTGGTAGCGAGTCCCCGGAGCCTAACCTATCTCTGTGCAACAAACGATAGCGCGATCTAACTCGATCCCAACGCCATCTAGAGAACATGCAGGAAAACCGCATCAGCACCCTTTGTCTATTGAACACCCTAGCATAAAACCGGCTTATGTATTTTTTATGGAATTAAAGTAAGTAAGTAGTGAAAGATGAATCTTATGTGGTTTCTGAATGAGAGAGAGTGAGACATAGAAAATCCAGATGGTATTATAAGATATCACTCTGAACCACCTTGGACCAAAAGGGCCACTTTACGAGTTTAATTGGTCAGTTTTCATTCATGTATGCCTTTTATTCGGCATCTCTACTCTTAAGGAAGAAGTCTAGTTACACTTTGGACATTAAACTGAGCACCCCTTGGACACAACATAGATAGAAACAGAAGGGCGACTCCATACCGGAAGCAAACACAGGCGGATGTACAAGACGTGTATGGACGGAGGTCTTAAACTTTCTCAACGATTGCCAGTCGCGAGTGCAGTTGCACTTTTTGTAATAGAAGCCTAGTACCTACCTAGTATATCCGTATTTCTTAGCTAGTTACATGCTGCAGAACTTCTTTACCTATCTACGTAGTGTCTTAATTTGTGAACACACTAGCGACAAACCGGTTTCAGGCTGTTTTTGGAATTAAAATTGTAGGTATAAACTGACCCTTCTGTATCTTTTGTATGCGGCAGAATGTGATAAAAAAAAACCAGATCCGACGATAGTTTTCGAAAGAACGTCTCAAAGTGGCTTCTATTGGATTTTAATTTGGAAATTTATTTAAAACAATACCTATGTCTTTTAAATAGTACCTAAACAAACGGAATGTGATGGCCACTTTCAAAAAGCAATAACATTGAACTTGCCGGGGAATAGGCTATTTTCCTAAAAAAATCTAATTAGTCCGTCAGTTAGATTACAAAAAATATTGAACCCGTATTTTTTCTTTTGTCCATTACATAAAAGATTGACAAAAGAAAAAATACGTGTCCGTTAGTTTTCGATAATCTAACTGACGGCCTAAATATTATTATTTTTTTTTTTACCCAGGCAACTACCTTATTGAACGCGATATCTGCGTGTGATTAAATACGATACACGTATTATCACACTCACTTTTACATCATGTGCGTGTTTCAAAACCTTAAAATATTGTATTATATTTTATCAATGAAAGCGAAATCTGGGACTGATAAATTTTTACTAACTTCAAACGACCGATATTATTTTTTATCTCGTCTAAATCTTGTCATTGAAATGCAAGTACATTAAAAAATATCGAGTTTTGTACAAGGAGTATTCAATACTCATTTATTGAAATTAAAATATAAATGTATTTATATTAATTATTATACTGACAACATCGTCTTTTTCGGCTGTTGGAGCTAACCATTCTACTTAAAAAAGATGCGGTGTTATTTCCTAATTAAATAATGTCGTAGGTCTATAGATAATTATATGGCAACCTCTTAAGTTTTAAATTTTAAATTATATACTGCTACAACATTAAATTTGTTACGACTCTAACGAATACTCTCAAATAGAGCACGGCTTGACGTGAATTCGAACTAACGTATTTCCCGATGTCGCCATTCAATACCAAATGCCAAAAGGAAAAGTTTTTCTTGGAATTGAAACTCCAATCATATCCACTTAAAGCGATCTAAAAACCTCTCAGCTAAAAACACGTAAACAAACATTACTTAAATGTTCTTGTGTGTGTCGACAAGTAAAGTCGTTACTTCAATAATTGTACACAATAAGTAAAGTAACGACTTTAATTGTCGAAATACTCAATATAAAATGTTTTTGTAAAAATAGAGATAGCTATTTAGCTTTGTCGAATTTAACTTGCATGTATTTTGCTGGAGTAGGTACCTAGTGGGCTATTCCGATTATCCACCCCCGAAAATCCACCAAACAAATCGTTACATCGATAGCACTAAAACTTAAAATTCATACTATCGCTTCACTTAATCATAGACAAAACACAATTTCGGGCTGACATTGTTGTTAACATCTTTGGCAAATTTTGAAACGCTGGATCTTAGCTACATAATCTGGAAATATCTATTAATAATACCTTATTATTTATAAGTAAAATTTACTGTTAAGTAATTTGTTGAACATTTTGCAACCGTAAAGAAACCGTAGTGTACTCTACGGTTTCTTTACGGTGTACAGTATACGCTCATTAATGCTCAGATTGTTATTGCTGCGACATTGACTAAACATGTCACAACATTCAAACTGAACATTGCAGCATTACAAATAGGACTTTTTACTGTTCTACGGAGAACAGTATACAAAAATATTATAAATTCGCTTATGAGCGATTGTGGTATAAAACGAGAGATTATGGTAACATAAAGCTCTGTGACGTCTGACGTCGGGTAACGAGTGGTAGCGAGTCCCCGGAGCCTAACCTATCTCTGTGCAACAAACGATAGCGCGATCTAACTCGATCCCAACGCCATCTAGAGAACATGCAGGAAAACCGCATCAGCACCCTTTGTCTATTGAACACCCTAGCATAAAACCGGCTTATGTATTTTTTATGGAATTAAAGTAAGTAAGTAGTGAAAGATGAATCTTATGTGGTTTCTGAATGAGAGAGAGTGAGACATAGAAAATCCAGATGGTATTATAAGATATCACTCTGAACCACCTTGGACCAAAAGGGCCACTTTACGAGTTTAATTGGTCAGTTTTCATTCATGTATGCCTTTTATTCGGCATCTCTACTCTTAAGGAAGAAGTCTAGTTACACTTTGGACATTAAACTGAGCACCCCTTGGACACAACATAGATTGAAACAGAAGGGCGACTCCATACCGGAAGCAAACACAGGCGGATGTACAAGACGTGTATGGACGGAGGTCTTAAACTTTCTCAACGATTGCCAGTCGCGAGTGCAGTTGCACTTTTTGTAATAGAAGCCTAGTACCTACCTAGTATATCCGTATTTCTTAGCTAGTTACATGCTGCAGAACTTCTGTACCTATCTACGTAGTGTCTTAATTTGTGAACACACTAGCGACAAACCGGTTTCAGGCTGTTTTTGGAATTAAAATTGTAGGTATAAACTGACCCTTCTGTATCTTTTGTATGCGGCAGAATGTGATAAAAAAAAACCAGATCCGACGATAGTTTTCGAAAGAACGTCTCAAAGTGGCTTCTATTGGATTTTAATTTGGAAATTTATTTAAAACAATACCTATGTCTTTTAAATAGTACCTAAACAAACGGAATGTGATGGCCACTTTCAAAAAGCAATAACATTGAACTTGCCGGGGAATAGGCTATTTTCCTAAAAAAATCTAATTAGTCCGTCAGTTAGATTACAAAAAATATTGAACCCGTATTTTTTCGTTTGTCCATTACATAAAAGATTGACAAAAGAAAAAATACGTGTCCGTTAGTTTTCGATAATCTAACTGACGGCCTAAATATTATTATTATTTTTTTACCCAGGCAACTACCTTATTGAACGCGATATCTGCGTGTGATTAAATACGATACACGTATTATCACACTCACTTTTACATCATGTGCGTGTTTCAAAACCTTAAAATATTGTATTATATTTTATCAATGAAAGCGAAATCTGGGACTGATAAATTTTTACTAACTTCAAACGACCGATATTATTTTTTGTCTCGTCTAAATCTTGTCATTGAAATGCAAGTACATTAAAAAATATCGAGTTTTGTACAAGGAGTATTCAATACTCATTTATTGAAATTAAAATATAAATGTATTTATATTAATTATTATACTGACAACATCGTCTTTTTCGGCTGTTGGAGCTAACCATTCTACTTAAAAAAGATGCGGTGTTATTTCCTAATTAAATAATGTCGTAGGTCTATAGATAATTATATGGCAACCTCTTAAGTTTTAAATTTTAAATTATATACTGCTACAACATTAAATTTGTTACGACTCTAACGAATACTCTCAAATAGAGCACGGCTTGACGTGAATTCGAACTAACGTATTTCCCGATGTCGCCATTCAATACCAAATGCCAAAAGGAAAAGTTTTTCTTGGAATTGAAACTCCAATCATATCCACTTAAAGCGATCTAAAAACCTCTCAGCTAAAAACACGTAAACAAACATTACTTAAATGTTCTTGTGTGTGTCGACAAGTAAAGTCGTTACTTCAATAATTGTACACAATAAGTAAAGTAACGACTTTAATTGTCGAAATACTCAATATAAAATGTTTTTGTAAAAATAGAGATAGCTATTTAGCTTTGTCGAATTTAACTTGCATGTATTTTGCTGGAGTAGGTACCTAGTGGGCTATTCCGATTATCCACCCCCGAAAATCCACCAAAAAAATCGTTACATCGATAGCACTAAAACTTAAAATTCATACTATCGCTTCACTTAATCATAGACAAAACACAATTTCGGGCTGACATTGTTGTTAACATCTTTGGCAAATTTTGAAACGCTGGATCTTAGCTACATAATCTGGAAATATCTATTAATAATACCTTATTATTTATAAGTAAAATTTACTGTTAAGTAATTTGTTGAACATTTTGCAACCGTAAAGAAACCGTAGTGTACTCTACGGTTTCTTTACGGTGTACAGTATACGCTCATTAATGCTCAGATTGTTATTGCTGCGACATTGACTAAACATGTCACAACGTTCAAACTGAACATTGCAGCATTACAAATAGGAATTTTTACTGTTCTACGGAGAACAGTATACAAAAATATTATAAATTCGCTTATGAGCGATTGTGGTATAAAACGAGAGATTATGGTAACATAAAGCTCTGTGACGTCTGACGTCGGGTAACGAGGGGTAGCGAGTCCCCGGAGCCTAACCTATCTCTGTGCAACAAACGATAGCGCGATCTAACTCGATCCCAACGCCATCTAGAGAACATGCAGGAAAACCGCATCAGCACCCTTTGTCTATTGAACACCCTAGCATAAAACCGGCTTATGTATTTTGTATGGAATTAAAGTAAGTAAGTAGTGAAAGTTGAATCTTATGTGGTTTCTGAATGAGAGAGAGTGAGACATAGAAAATCCAGATGGTATTATAAGATATCACTCTGAACCACCTTGGACCAAAAGGGCCACTTTACGAGTTTAATTGACTCAGTTTTCATTCATGTATGCCTTTTATTCGGCATCTCTACCCTTAAGGAAGAAGTGGCTTGTGGTTAAGTAATAACAGCCACACGGGTCGATCGATCAGGTTTCATGTAAAATTTCATGATGATCGGTTCAGTGGATTAGGCATGAAAAGGTTACAAATAAACAAACAAACTTACTTTCGCATTTATATTTTTAGTTTGAGTTTGATATCATTTCGTTCTCAGTGTCGTATGAACGGGGAATAAAACCAAAATTTAACTTAACTCGAGTGAACCGTCTGATATCTGCATAATGAAAACCGAAATCCTACTTCCTACCATATAATATTATAAACGTGTAAGTTTGTATGATCCATCCATACAAACTTACACGTTTATAATATTATATGTTATATACACACACATATATACACGTTTATAATATGTTTGTTACTTTTTCACGCAAAAACATAACAAACATATAGGATACTTTTTATCCCGATATTCCCACGGGATCGAAACTTATGCACGTGAAACCGCGGGGCGCAGCTAGTGCTTGTATAAACATCGGAGAGTAAAGACACCTGAACATTTTGTTCACATGTTCGTACTTGTGATCCTCGATATGTCGCGCGATCTAATTGTGGCAAGAAAAAAACCTTCCGAGTCATATTTTCATGTTATGCGTCGTCGGAACGTGAAAATCTTACTTGAACTTTTCTCATTTGGAAAGCGGCAGGAAAAGCTAAGTTTCAGACTGTTTATCAAATGAGAAACGTTAAGGTTAAACTAGTACTGGAACAATGGTTCATCATTATCATTATTGAGCCGAACCACGATGAAGACGTCTACTGCTGGACATAGGCGAACCCTAATCGTCACGACACTACATCGACTGACCCTGGTCAATGTGGTAGTGCCGTGTGTTAACCATTTTTCGGATAAGATCGCTATTGTGACCATCACAATGTATGTTGTGTCATTACGTCTTTTCTTTCAGTGTTCAATTTAATCAAATGGAATTGTAGGTCTAGGTACCTATCCCGATAATCTATAAAATAAAGGGAAATAATAAAGCTTCCGAAAAACAAATTAACTTCCAGCGATCTGTGGTTGACGGTAATACTAACTAAGCTGTGTTAAAATGAATTACCAAAAAATTTATACAAAATTAACCGACCAAGAATGTTGTATTTAATAAACAAACATGAAGCTTATTCTTTCAAATAATAAACTAAAGGATGCAATGCTCATAGATGTATGGAATCCCGTACTAAAACCCCAAAAATTTCTACACTTTCGACCATAATAATTATTAGAAGTGGGCACTACAAACCTTCTCATATTATTGTTTCTTTGAGATCTTGTGCGTATAATATTGTTTTTAAATTCATTGCTACAATACTGTTCCAAAGCTACTGACATCACTACCCTCTCATGGACCGGCAGCATTTTACATTCCAAAAATAAGTCTTCATAATCACTACTTTTACAACGGTTTTTTGCGTTTTTGTCTACTAATAGTTTCATGAATCTGATTTGCAGTTTTTTTATTTTATACAAATAAGTTTTAAATGTGTTACCACAGCACGCCAGCCCATAAGAAAGCAGCGAGTCCACCAGCGCCTCGTAGACCATGTACAATGTTGCCCTATCCAACACCAAACTAAGGTGGTGGAATTTTACAAGTACATACCTGAGTTTGTCACATAAGTGTAAAGTCGTTACTTTAATAATTGTACACAATAAGTAAAGTAACGACTTTAATTGTCAAATTACTCAATATAAAATGTTTTTTGTAAAAATAGAGATAGCTATTTAGCTTTGTCGAATTTAACTTGCATGTATTTTGCTGGGGTAGGTACCTAGTGGGCTATTCCGATTATCCACCCCAGAAAATCTACCCGAAAAATCGTTACATCGATAGCAATAAAACTTAAAATTCATACTATCGCTTCACTTAACCACAGACAAAACACAATTTCGGGCTGACATTGTTGTTAACATCTTTGGCAAATTTTGAAACGCCGGATCTTAGCTACATAATCTAGAAATATCTATTAATAATACCTTATTATTTATAAGTTAAATTTACTGTTAAGTAATTTGTTGAACATTTTGCAACCGTAAAGAAACCGTAGTGTACTCTACGGTTTCTTTACGGTGTACAGTATACGCTCATTAATGCTCAGATTGTAATTGCTGTGACATTGACTTAACATGTCACAACGTTCAAACTGAACATTGCAGCATTACAAATAGGAATTTTTACTGTTCTACGGAGAACAGTATACAAAAATATTATAAATTCGCTTATGAGCGATTGTGGTATAAAACGAGAGATTATGGTAACATAAAGCTCTGTGACGTCTGACGTCGGGTAACGAGGGGTAGCGAGTCCCCGGAGCCTAACCTATCTCTGTGCAACAAACGATAGCGCGATCTAACTCGATCCCAACGTCATCTAGAGAACATGCAGGAAAACCGCATCAGCACCCTTTGTCTATTGAACACCCTAGCATAAAACCGGCTTATGTATTTTGTATGGAATTAAAGTAAGTAAGTAGTGAAAGTTGAATCTTATGTGGTTTCTGAATGAGAGAGAGTGAGACATAGAAAATCCAGATGGTATTATAAGATATCACTCTGAACCACCTTGGACTAAAAGGGCCACTTTACGAGTTTAATTGACTCAGTTTTCATTCATGTATGCCTTTTATTCGGCATCTCTACCCTTAAGGAAGAAGTGGCTTGTGGTTAAGTAATAACAGCCACACGGGTCGATCGATCAGGTTTCATGTAAAATTTCATGATGATCGGTTCAGTGGATTAGGCATGAAAAGGTTACAAATAAACAAACAAACTTACTTTCGCATTTATATTTTTAGTTTGAGTTTGATATCATTTCGTTCTCAGTGTCGTATGAACGGGGAATAAAACCAAAATTTAACTTAACTCGAGTGAACCGTCTGATATCTGCATAATGAAAACCGAAATCCTACTTCCTACCATATAATATTATAAACGTGTAAGTTTGTATGATCCATCCATACAAACTTACACATTTATAATATTATATGTTATATACACACACATATATACACGTTTATAATATGTTTGTTACTTTTTCACGCAAAAACATAACAAACATATAGGATACTTTTTATCCCGATATTCCCACGGGATCAAAACTTATGCACGTGAAACCGCGGGGCGCAGCTAGTGCTTGTATAAACATCGGAGAGTAAAGACACCTGAACATTTTGTTCACATGTTCGTACTTGTGATCCTCGATATGTCGCGCGATCTAATTGTGGCAAGAAAAAAACCTTCCGAGTCATATTTTCATGTTATGCGTCGTCGGAACGTGAAAATCTTACTTGAACTTTTCTCATTTGGAAAGCGGCAGGAAAAGCTAAGTTTCAGACTGTTTATCAAATGAGAAACGTTAAGGTTAAACTAGTACTGGAACAATGGTTCATCATTATCATTATTGAGCCGAACCACGATGAAGACGTCTACTGCTGGACATAGGCGAACCCTAATCGTCACGACACCACATCGACTGACCCTGGTCAATGTGGTAGTGCCGTGTGTTAACCATTTTTCGGATAAGATCGCTATTGTGACCATCACAATGTATGTTGTGTCATTACGTCTTTTCTTTCAGTGATCAATTTAATCAAATGGAATTGTAGGTCTAGGTACCTATCCCGATAATCTATAAAATAAAGGGAAATAATAAAGCTTCCGAAAAACAAATTAACTTCCAGCGATCTGTGGTTGACTGTAATACTAACTAAGCTGTGTTAAAATGAATAAACAAAAAATTTATACAAAATTAACCGACCAAGAATGTTGTATTTAATAAACAAACATGAAGCTTATTCTTTCAAATAATAAACTAAAGGATGCAATGCTCATAGATGTATGGAATCCCGTACTAAAACCCCAAAAATTTCTACACTTTCGACCATAATAATTATTAGAAGTGGGCACTACAAATCTTCTCATATTATTGTTTCTTTGAGATCTTGTGCGTATAATATTGTTTTTAAATTCATTGCTACAATACTGTTCCAAAGCTACTGACATCACTACCCTCTCATGGACCGGCAGCATTTTACATTCCAAAAATAAGTCTTCATAATCACTACTTTTACAACGGTTTTTTGCGTTTTTGTCTACTAATAGTTTCATGAATCTGATTTGCAGTTTTTTATTTTATACAAATAAGTTTTAAATGTGTTACCACAGCACGCCAGCCCATAAGAAAGCAGCGAGTCCACCAGCGCCTCGTAGACCATGTACAATGTTGCCCTATCCAACACCAAACTAAGGTGGTGGAATTTTACAAGTACATACCTGAGTTTGTCACATAAGTGTAAAGTCGTTACTTTAATAATTGTACACAATAAGTAAAGTAACGACTTTAATTGTCAAATTACTCAATATAAAATGTTTTTTATAAAAATAGAGATAGCTATTTAGCTTTGTCGAATTTAACTTGCATGTATTTTGCTGGGGTAGGTACCTAGTGGGCTATTCCGATTATCCACCCCAGAAAATCTACCCGAAAAATCGTTACATCGATAGCAATAAAACTTAAAATTCATACTATCGCTTCACTTAACCACAGACAAAACACAATTTCGGGCTGACATTGTTGTTAACATCTTTGGCAAATTTTGAAACGCTGGATCTTAGCTACATAATCTAGAAATATCTATTAATAATACCTTATTATTTATAAGTTAAATTTACTGTTAAGTAATTTGTTGAACATTTTGCAACCGTAAAGAAACCGTAGTGTACTCTACGGTTTCTTTACGGTGTACAGTATACGCTCATTAATGCTCAGATTGTAATTGCTGTGACATTGACTTAACATGTCACAACGTTCAAACTGAACATTGCAGCATTACAAATAGGAATTTTTACTGTTCTACGGAGAACAGTATACAAAAATATTATAAATTCGCTTATGAGCGATTGTGGTATACAACGAGAGATTATGGTAACATAAAGCTCTGTGACGTCTGACGTCGGGTAACGAGGGGTAGCGAGTCCCCGGAGCCTAACCTATCTCTGTGCAACAAACGATAGCGCGATCTAACTCGATCCCAACGCCATCTAGAGAACATGCAGGAAAACCGCATCAGCACCCTTTGTCTATTGAACACCCTAGCATAAAACCGGCTTATGTATTTTGTATGGAATTAAAGTAAGTAAGTAGTGAAAGTTGAATCTTATGTGGTTTCTGAATGAGAGAGAGTGAGACATAGAAAATCCAGATGGTATTATAAGATATCACTCTGAACCACCTTGGACCAAAAGGGCCACTTTACGAGTTTAATTGACTCAGTTTTCATTCATGTATGCCTTTTATTCGGCATCTCTACCCTTAAGGAAGAAGTGGCTTGTGGTTAAGTAATAACAGCCACACGGGTCGATCGATCAGGTTTCATGTAAAATTTCATGATGATCGGTTCAGTGGATTAGGCATGAAAAGGTTACAAATAAACAAACAAACTTACTTTCGCATTTATATTTTTAGTTTGAGTTTGATATCATTTCGTTCTCAGTGTCGTATGAACGGGGAATAAAACCAAAATTTAACTTAACTCGAGTGAACCGTCTGATATCTGCATAATGAAAACCGAAATCCTACTTCCTACCATATAATATTATAAACGTGTAAGTTTGTATGATCCATCCATACAAACTTACACATTTATAATATTATATGTTATATACACACACATATATACACGTTTATAATATGTTTGTTACTTTTTCACGCAAAAACATAACAAACATATAGGATACTTTTTATCCCGATATTCCCACGGGATCGAAACTTATGCACGTGAAACCGCGGGGCGCAGCTAGTGCTTGTATAAACATCGGAGAGTAAAGACACCTGAACATTTTGTTCACATGTTCGTACTTGTGATCCTCGATATGTCGCGCGATCTAATTGTGGCAAGAAAAAAACCTTCCGAGTCATATTTTCATGTTATGCGTCGTCGGAACGTGAAAATCTTACTTGAACTTTTCTCATTTGGAAAGCGGCAGGAAAAGCTAAGTTTCAGACTGTTTATCAAATGAGAAACGTTAAGGTTAAACTAGTACTGGAACAATGGTTCATCATTATCATTATTGAGCCGAACCACGATGAAGACGTCTACTGCTGGACATAGGCGAACCCTAATCGTCACGACACCACATCGACTGACCCTGGTCAATGTGGTAGTGCCGTGTGTTAACCATTTTTCGGATAAGATCGCTATTGTGACCATCACAATGTATGTTGTGTCATTACGTCTTTTCTTTCAGTGATCAATTTAATCAAATGGAATTGTAGGTCTAGGTACCTATCCCGATAATCTATAAAATAAAGGGAAATAATAAAGCTTCCGAAAAACAAATTAACTTCCAGCGATCTGTGGTTGACTGTAATACTAACTAAGCTGTGTTAAAATGAATTAACAAAAAATTTATACAAAATTAACCGACCAAGAATGTTGTATTTAATAAACAAACATGAAGCTTATTCTTTCAAATAATAAACTAAAGGATGCAATGCTCATAGATGTATGGAATCCCGTACTAAAACCCCAAAAATTTCTACACTTTCGACCATAATAATTATTAGAAGTGGGCACTACAAATCTTCTCATATTATTGTTTCTTTGAGATCTTGTGCGTATAATATTGTTTTTAAATTCATTGCTACAATACTGTTCCAAAGCTACTGACATCACTACCCTCTCATGGACCGGCAGCATTTTACATTCCAAAAATAAGTCTTCATAATCACTACTTTTACAACGGTTTTTTGCGTTTTTGTCTACTAATAGTTTCATGAATCTGATTTGCAGTTTTTTATTTTATACAAATAAGTTTTAAATGTGTTACCACAGCACGCCAGCCCATAAGAAAGCAGCGAGTCCACCAGCGCCTCGTAGACCATGTACAATGTTGCCCTATCCAACACCAAACTAAGGTGGTGGAATTTTACAAGTACATACCTGAGTTTGTCACATAAGTGTAAAGTCGTTACTTTAATAATTGTACACAATAAGTAAAGTAACGACTTTAATTGTCAAATTACTCAATATAAAATGTTTTTTATAAAAATAGAGATAGCTATTTAGCTTTGTCGAATTTAACTTGCATGTATTTTGCTGGGGTAGGTACCTAGTGGGCTATTCCGATTATCCACCCCAGAAAATCTACCCGAAAAATCGTTACATCGATAGCAATAAAACTTAAAATTCATACTATCGCTTCACTTAACCACAGACAAAACACAATTTCGGGCTGACATTGTTGTTAACATCTTTGGCAAATTTTGAAACGCTGGATCTTAGCTACATAATCTAGAAATATCTATTAATAATACCTTATTATTTATAAGTTAAATTTACTGTTAAGTAATTTGTTGAACATTTTGCAACCGTAAAGAAACCGTAGTGTACTCTACGGTTTCTTTACGGTGTACAGTATACGCTCATTAATGCTCAGATTGTAATTGCTGTGACATTGACTTAACATGTCACAACGTTCAAACTGAACATTGCAGCATTACAAATAGGAATTTTTACTGTTCTACGGAGAACAGTATACAAAAATATTATAAATTCGCTTATGAGCGATTGTGGTATACAACGAGAGATTATGGTAACATAAAGCTCTGTGACGTCTGACGTCGGGTAACGAGGGGTAGCGAGTCCCCGGAGCCTAACCTATCTCTGTGCAACAAACGATAGCGCGATCTAACTCGATCCCAACGCCATCTAGAGAACATGCAGGAAAACCGCATCAGCACCCTTTGTCTATTGAACACCCTAGCATAAAACCGGCTTATGTATTTTGTATGGAATTAAAGTAAGTAAGTAGTGAAAGTTGAATCTTCTGTGGTTTCTGAATGAGAGAGAGTGAGACATAGAAAATCCAGATGGTATTATAAGATATCACTCTGAACCACCTTGGACCAAAAGGGCCACTTTACGAGTTTAATTGACTCAGTTTTCATTCATGTATGCCTTTTATTCGGCATCTCTACCCTTAAGGAAGAAGTGGCTTGTGGTTAAGTAATAACAGCCACACGGGTCGATCGATCAGGTTTCATGTAAAATTTCATGATGATCGGTTCAGTGGATTAGGCATGAAAAGGTTACAAATAAACAAACAAACTTACTTTCGCATTTATATTTTTAGTTTGAGTTTGATATCATTTCGTTCTCAGTGTCGTATGAACGGGGAATAAAACCAAAATTTAACTTAACTCGAGTGAACCGTCTGATATCTGCATAATGAAAACCGAAATCCTACTTCCTACCATATAATATTATAAACGTGTAAGTTTGTATGATCCATCCATACAAACTTACACGTTTATAATATTATATGTTATATACACACACATATATACACGTTTATAATATGTTTGTTACTTTTTCACGCAAAAACATAACAAACATATAGGATACTTTTTATCCCGATATTCCCACGGGATCGAAGCTTATGCACGTGAAACCGCGGGGCGCAGCTAGTGCTTGTATAAACATCGGAGAGTAAAGACACCTGAACATTTTGTTCACATGTTCGTACTTGTGATCCTCGATATGTCGCGCGATCTAATTGTGGCAAGAAAAAAACCTTCCGAGTCATATTTTCATGTTATGCGTCGTCGGAACGTGAAAATCTTACTTGAACTTTTCTCATTTGGAAAGCGGCAGGAAAAGCTAAGTTTCAGACTGTTTATCAAATGAGAAACGTTAAGGTTAAACTAGTACTGGAACAATGGTTCATCATTATCATTATTGAGCCGAACCACGATGAAGACGTCTACTGCTGGACATAGGCGAACCCTAATCGTCACGACACTACATCGACTGACCCTGGTCAATGTGGTAGTGCCGTGTGTTAACCATTTTTCGGATAAGATCGCTATTGTGACCATCACAATGTATGTTGTGTCATTACGTCTTTTCTTTCAGTGTTCAATTTAATCAAATGGAATTGTAGGTCTAGGTACCTATCCCGATAATCTATAAAATAAAGGGAAATAATAAAGCTTCCGAAAAACAAATTAACTTCCAGCGATCTGTGGTTGACGGTAATACTAACTAAGCTGTGTTAAAATGAATTACCAAAAAATTTATACAAAATTAACCGACCAAGAATGTTGTATTTAATAAACAAACATGAAGCTTATTCTTTCAAATAATAAACTAAAGGATGCAATGCTCATAGATGTATGGAATCCCGTACTAAAACCCCAAAAATTTCTACACTTTCGACCATAATAATTATTAGAAGTGGGCACTACAAATCTTCTCATATTATTGTTTCTTTGAGATCTTGTGCGTATAATATTGTTTTTAAATTCATTGCTACAATACTGTTCCAAAGCTACTGACATCACTACCCTCTCATGGACCGGCAGCATTTTACATTCCAAAAATAAGTCTTCATAATCACTACTTTTACAACGGTTTTTTGCGTTTTTGTCTACTAATAGTTTCATGAATCTGATTTGCAGTTTTTTTATTTTATACAAATAAGTTTTAAATGTGTTACCACAGCACGCCAGCCCATAAGAAAGCAGCGAGTCCACCAGCGCCTCGTAGACCATGTACAATGTTGCCCTATCCAACACCAAACTAAGGTGGTGGAATTTTACAAGTACATACCTGAGTTTGTCACATAAGTGTAAAGTCGTTACTTTAATAATTGTACACAATAAGTAAAGTAACGACTTTAATTGTCAAATTACTCAATATAAAATGTTTTTTGTAAAAATAGAGATAGCTATTTAGCTTTGTCGAATTTAACTTTCATGTATTTTGCTGGGGTATGTACCTAGTGGGCTATTCCGATTATCCACCCCAGAAAATCTACCCGAAAAATCGTTACATCGATAGCAATAAAACTTAAAATTCATACTATCGCTTCACTTAACCACAGACAAAACACAATTTCGGGCTGACATTGTTGTTAACATCTTTGGCAAATTTTGAAACGCTGGATCTTAGCTACATAATCTAGAAATATCTATTAATAATACCTTATTATTTATAAGTTAAATTTACTGTTAAGTAATTTGTTGAACATTTTGCAACCGTAAAGAAACCGTAGTGTACTCTACGGTTTCTTTACGGTGTACAGTATACGCTCATTAATGCTCAGATTGTAATTGCTGTGACATTGACTTAACATGTCACAACGTTCAAACTGAACATTGCAGCATTACAAATAGGAATTTTTACTGTTCTACGGAGAACAGTATACAAAAATATTATAAATTCGCTTATGAGCGATTGTGGTATAAAACGAGAGATTATGATAACATAAAGCTCTGTGACGTCTGACGTCGGGTAACGAGGGGTAGCGAGTCCCCGGAGCCTAACCTATCTCTGTGCAACAAACGATAGCGCGATCTAACTCGATCCCAACGCCATCTAGAGAACATGCAGGAAAACCGCATCAGCACCCTTTGTCTATTGAACACCCTAGCATAAAACCGGCTTATGTATTTTTTATGGAATTAAAGTAAGTAAGTAGTGAAAGTTGAATCTTATGTGGTTTCTGAATGAGAGAGAGTGAGATATAGAAAATCCAGATGGTATTATAAGATATCACTCTGAACCACCTTAAACCAAAAGGGCCACTTTACGAGTTTAATTGACTCAGTTTTCATTCATGTATGCCTTTTATTCGGCATCTCTACCCTTAAGGAAGAAGTGGCTTGTGGTTAAGTAATAACAGCCACACGGGTCGATCGATCAGGTTTCATGTAAAATTTCATGATGATCGGTTCAGTGGATTAGGCATGAAAAGGTTACAAATAAACAAACAAACTTACTTTCGCATTTATATTTTTAGTTTGAGTTTGATATCATTTCGTTCTCAGTGTCGTATGAACGTGGAATAAAACCAAAATTTAATTTAACTCGAGTGAACCGTCTGATATCTGCATAATGAAAACCGAAATCCTACTTCCTACCATATAATATTATAAACGTGTAAATTTGTATGATCCATCCATACAAACTTACACGTTTATAATATTATATGTTATGTACACACACATATATACACGTTTATAATATGTTTGTTACTTTTTCACGCAAAAACATAAAAAACATATAGGATACTTTTTATCCCGATATTCCCACGGGATCGAAACTTATGCGCGTGAAACCGCGGGGCGCAGCTAGTGCTTGTATAAACATCGGAAAGTAAAAACACCTAAACATTTTGTTCACATGTTCGTACTTGTGATCCTCGATATGTCGCGCGATCTAATTGTGGCAAGAAAAAAACCTTCCGAGTCATATTTTCATGTTATGCGTCGTCGGAACGTGAAAATCTTACTTGAACTTTTCTCATTTGGAAAGCGGCAGGAAAAGCTAAGTTTCAGACTGTTTATCAAATGAGAAACGTTAAGGTTAAACTAGTACTGGAACAATGATTCATCATTATCATTATTGAGCCGAACCACGATGAAGACGTCTACTGCTGGACATAGGCGAACCCTAATCGTCACGACACTACATTGACTGACCCTGGTCGATGTGGTAGTGCCGTGTGTTAACCATTTTTCGGATAAGATCGCTATTGTGACCATCACAATGTATCTGGTATCATTACGTCTTTCCTTTCAGTGTTCAATTTAATCAAATGGAATTGTAGGTCTAGGTACCTATCCAGATCATCTATAAAATAAAGGGAAATAATAAAGCTTCCGAAAAACAAATTAACTTCCAGCGATCTGTGGTTGACTGTAATACTAACTAAGCTGTGTTAAAATGAATTACCAAAATATTTATACAAAATTAACCGACCAAGAATGTTGTATTTAATAAACAAACATGAAGCTTATTCTTTCAAATAATAAACTAAAGGATGCAATGCTCATGGATGTATGGAATCCCGTACTGTAACGGCTAGGGCTTTTCAGGTAGGCTGCGCAGGCCGCTAACAAATAGGGTAGGAAGATAAACACCAGTTGAGGTTCATAGGTTTAATACTTTACTAATTGATATAATAGTAGAATAGGTCGCGGGTAAGAACACACTTAAAGTACTGAGCTCAAGCACACTGGTAAGCTAGGGAAGGTACCGTCCTTGGGTCTCCGGGATGCAGGCGCGGCGCAGTTCAGCTACGCATGCAGCGCGCAGTAGACCGCGTGCAGATAGGCCGGCCACGAGTGTAGAGATGTAGGCGCGGCCGCGGCGCGTCAGCAGGCCGCCGGTGGCGCGCAGTAGGTACGCAGTCCACCCACGCGCGCAGTGCGCAGTAAGCAAGCGCACAGATGGTAAGCGCTCAGCCACGTATGTAGCACGTAGTTAGTTTGCTGCCCTGTCCTCAGCCGGAACATAGAACCCCTAGATTTGGCTTATCTTGAGAATCAGGGAATCACCCTTGCTTGCTATGCAAGCGGATGTTAAAATCACAGAGTGTTCTTAGAAAATTAGTGTTGTGCAATAATTATAGTGATGTGACTTACCACTTACTAATTATCAGTCGACTATTTGCCGTTGAGACCCTCACAACGCTACAGTACCCCGGCTTCAGAGACAGGATTTTACCTGTATAAAATCCGCTAGAACTACCACTTCCTATTTGCTGTCTAACCCCTAGCACAAGTCTGAATCCAGTCCAATCACAGCAAAGACTGAAACCATACTCAACAGCAATGGGTGAAACTAGTCAGTCCTAGTCCACTCAAGATTTCCAGACAGCAAGCCTGGAAATACACAAGTTTATGAGCAAGTGTACCTCAGCCAGTAGTATTCTAATAGAAGCTGGTGCCAGTATGTTTAGTAGTATTCCTATATGTAGCAGACATGTTTTGTAGTTGATATTTTGATTTTAACCAGTATTAGGTATGTATAGGTTAGGGTGTCCCAAAAAAATCAAAGTCTTTTTTTTTCAACGCATACCCTCTAATTATATTTGAATCGTGTTAAAACATGTATAAATAAAATTTCATGTACCTAGGACCACCGCAACCCGTGCCGACTTGCATTGATAGATGTCAGTACTTGCATACTTCGGCGCGTCGCAAATTTCGTATCGAAGTTTCGTCATTACTTGTTTGTTTTATTAGTAAACGCATTATTTTCGTTTAGTCAAAATGTCAGTGGGATTACCAAGTTCTAAAAAAGGCATATTTTTAATAGGGGATGTAAAACATCAAATTACCGGTTCAAAACTACCCTCTAATGCCCAAGTATTGGCAGTTCTGTCTTATAATATTCGTGAAGTGAATTTAAGTGTTAATGAAAGCGTAAATCTAACTATTTGAGACTGCATTATTTATTGGGAAAAGGCCCGTATACCGACTAAAGCTTTACCTAACTGTGTTAAGAAATTAGTTGCCTTATACCAAGTCTAGAGAGATTTACAAAAAAATGCGCACAAAACACAAGACATATTCGAACAGCGTCGCCAAGAGTTTGTTGCTTGGACAACTTGTTCGACATTGCACATGCCGATGCCCTTCAAATAATAAAAATAAATGAAGATAGGATATTTTTGAAGTGGCAGAGAGAGCCAGGCAGAGCTGGTCATTTAGCTGGAGTGGATAAAAAGTTGACCGAAAAGAAGAAAAATCGAGGCTTAGAAATATCGAGGAACAAAAACGTCGGGCTAATTATTATGCATCCCTTACTGCTTCGACTTCAATCTATCAAAACAATTCATCTTCTGATTCAGAATTAATGGATTTGCCTTTGACGACGATTTGCCCACCCCAACCGAGAGCGCACAGTCCGATATTAATAAAACGTCAACGAGCAAAAATTTTATGACTCCAAAATTAGTGGCAGCTTTAGACAGGTGTCAGTTATGTATGAGAAATTCTGTGTACATTATCGAAGCTAATATCTACTGTCGAGGCACTAGAACTCAATATTGACGATTATCCCATAAGTAAGTTCTCCATTCAAAGAATTCGTACGGAAAAACGAAAAGAGCGGGCAGAAGTCGATTTCCAAAACGACGTACCGGGTACTGTAACTGTCCATTGGATGGAAAACTGTTGCCAGATTTAGACGTGTGCAAAAGAACGCCTCCCGATAGTAGTTTCATATGGTGATAAAGAACAAGTGATCGCGGTGCCGAAGTTGGACAACTCTACTGGAAGTGAACGAGCACAATCAGTTTGGAATGCGGTTACAGACTTGAATCTCAAAGATAAAGTCCAAATTCTTTGTTGTGACACCACTGCTTCAAATACTGGTCGTATTAATAGTGCCTGCGTGCTTCTGGAACAAAAATTTAATAGAGATGTGCTTCATCTGACATCGATGACTTAATTTCCATCAAAAGCAAGACCTTGTTCAATCGTTTTAAAATTGATGACAGTTTTCTCAACGAGTGTCCTACTTCATGGCCTAGTAATACTTCTTTTCAACGAGTTAAAAGACAGATGATGACACTAAGAGCTGTTATTGATAAAGCAGAGAGAGCAGTTAAGTTGATGCAAGATTTCCATGGAAAAATCACCGCTGAAGAGGAACAAAAGCTATTTTACTACGTTGCGTACAGGAACACAGACTGATATATTATGCCCTGACTGTAAAAAGAAAACTTTGAAAATAAAATTTAAGAAATAATGTACTTTTAATAATAAATATTTAATAAAGATATAATACAGGTAAAATAGTGTGTAATTTAATAAATAAAAATGAAGTTTTAAAATATCCTCTACAATCTCCAAGCAAAATTTTTCTTAAAAGTTTGGCATCAAGTCGGCACGGGTTATCGTTATCCGATATCAATAATATTTTATATTTTAGTTATTAGGGTCAATTAGAAAAAAATATAAAGGGTATGCGTATTCAAAATCGAAAAAAAAAATCGCCCTTATAGGATGGGACACCCTAGTATAGGTAGGTAGATAGGAGTTCAGTGTGTACTTGTAGGTGTGTAGTTTGGTATGTATGTACGGTGCTTTTTTTTAATTTGTGATTTAGGTAACAATTAGACTAACACAAAATGTTAAGGGTAGTTATAGTAGTGACCTGCTCTGCAATTAAAGCAAACATCCCTTGGGATCCACAGCATCCCTTAAAATAGCGCCAGTGATCATTCGTTTTGTAGTAGTACGTGTCAATTTATGATATAGTTTTTTTTTTTGTTGTAGATGTAGTTTAGTAGTATATTTTTTATTTTATTTTATTTATGTCATTAGTTAGTTTCAATATAATTAGATAATATCACAGTTAATAGAATATTAGCTTAGCAATAGGTCAGATATCAGTAAGTACAAGTTACTGGTGTAGTTTAAACCTATGTCCCAATTGTATAATGCACACACAGGACTAGAAATGAGTGTCTAGTCCGGGAGTACATTGTAGCCAGCATGTAGCTGTTATTCTATATCACCCTAGACTGCATAGGTATACCAACAATTAAATAGATAGACAGTTTACATAGATAGATACATTTGGTTTTAGGCTTATTTAGTGAGTAACCAACCGCTCCTGCAAGGGCTTATTTATAGAGTTGCAACCGCTCTTTAGAATATATATATAAAATAGATAGATAATTTGGTTTAGGCTTGCTTAAGGAGTCACCAGCCGCTCCTGCATAGGCTTATTTTAAGAGTTGCAATCCGCTCCGTAGGATATAATAGAGAGAAGATATATATTGGATTGCTTAGGTTACCAATGGTTTAGGGCCAATTGATAAAGCATAACCAGTGATCAATGTGGTAGAACATTACGATCATTACAACTATGGCTGTAGGGGCCAGTAGTTATAGAAGGTTGGTGATGAATGGGGTAGGACCATCATCAGTTTCACAACTATGGCTGTAGAGGCCAATAGTGGGAGTAAAAGATAGATGGGGTAGGGCCATCATCCTCTAAAACCATTTGAATTACCAAGTAGTTCCTGATTAATTGTTGTTAATTGTTGGTTGTATGTAGACACAATAGGTAGTTATAGTGGGTGAGTATAGTTAGTTTAGATAGTTTGTGGGGTAGGTTGTGTATGTAGTTATGGCTGATCTTTTTTTTTTTTATGTGGGTAGTTAGTAGTTAATTTCTTTACCTAAGTTTTATTGACAATTGTATATAGTATGGATTGGTTTTCAAGTTGATGTCTTTAATTACTATTTTTATGTTTTCATAACATAATATGTATTGATAGTGATTAAGATATTTGTATAAGAAAATAGTAGTATAGTTGGCTATTATTCAAGTATATTGTTTAGTAATCATTAAAATTTAGGTTATAAGGAGTTCTTATATGTTATTAGTAGTCTCCTTAATGTTATTAGTCAATAGAATAACTTACCTGTAATAGTGGTATATCATATGACATATCACAGGCAGATCAGCCATATAGTGTATTGTTTTAGTGGTCAATTTAGCATGTAGTAGTTTTTATGCATGATAGTTATTTTGTTTATTAGTCTAGATAATAATTTTAGTTTATTGTATTTAATTAATTAATGAATTATAGTATAATTTTAGTGAAATAATAGTTGATTTATTGAATTGTAGTTAGATAACAATACTAATTAGCAATTCAGTTTAAGTATTATTTGATAGGTTTATTAATAGTGGTAGCTGTCTTTTAGTGTTTTATTTTGGCCACTACAGTTTTAATATATGTGAGAGTGGTGTTAAAGAAAGTTTATTATATGGAATGTTATAGTTAGGTTTGTTTATTTTTTATGTCATCTCAGTATTATTGTCGTTATAATTATCCTAGATTTAGGTTTATTTTAGTCAGACAGCTATCCGTACTTCATGTAGAAGTCACAAGTTTATTATTTTGAAGAATTTGCATTTTACCACTGCCAGCATCAGGTGATTCCCATTATGTACATAGTCATTAGTTTACATATAAATAGTCGCATTGGGTTAAGACAAAGTAATCGAGTAATAAGTAAGTAAACTTATGGACTATACCGCTACAATGGTTAGAGAGTGTGCGAGTGCTCAGTCAGATAGTGTGTTAGGTTTGGTAGGCTAGTAAAAGTTGGGCGCCACTGTAACGGCTGGGGCTTTGCAGGTAGGCTGCGCAGACCGCTAACAAATAGGGTAGGAAGATAAACACCAGTTGAGGTTCATAGGTTTAATACTTTACTAATTGACATAATAGTAGAATAGGTCGCGGGTAAGAACACACTTAAAGTACTGAGCTCAAGCACACTGGTAAGCTAGGGAAGGTACCGTCCTTGGGTCTCCGGGATGCAGGCGCGGCGCAGTTCAGCTACGCATGCAGCGCGCAGAAGACCGCGTGCAGATAGGCCGGCCACGAGTGTAGAGATGTAGGCGCGGCCGCGGCGCGTCAGCAGGCCGCCGGTGGCGCGCAGTAGGTACGCAGTTCACCCACGCGCGCAGTGCGCAGTAAGCAAGCGCACAGATAGTAAGCGACGTATGTAGCACGTAGTTAGTTTGCTGCCCTGTCCTCAGCCGGAACGTAGAACCCCTAGATTTGGGGTACCAGTACCTAATTACCTAATTATCAGTCGACTATTTGCCGTAGAGACCCTTTTTTTTTTTTTTTTTTTCTGGGTGGGAAATCATCAAACAGAAGGGAGTGTCAGACTTTTACTGACTAAAACCCACCCGTGTTCCTTCAGTTGCCTGTGCCAGGGGCCACGGTATCTCTTTCGAACAACCCGCAGCCCCGGCGGCGCCGTTGAGACCCTCACAACGCTACAGTACCATGTTGCATCAAAGTCAAACTTTGTTTTTATATACTACACTTATCATAATAACTTCTACAAAAGTTCTTTTTGTAAACAAACCGGGGTTTCGGAGATAGTCAGAAAAATCGAAATAACCTAAAACTAGGTACTTAATTTTGTTTGACATGTCATACACAAACGGCCATTATTGCTCTAAAAAATGATAATCGTTTAAATAAAAATTCTATTCTATTTTATTCTAGTTATTTTTAATTAATGTAGAATCGGCAAAGTATAATTTTATAACATGTTTTTTGAAAGGCTCGATCTCAGAATACCAGGTTCTCAAAATACCAGATTCTCAAAATACCATATTCTCAAAATTCATGACACTTTCAAAATTCAAGGTTATATTAATCATATCATTTGAAACGGAACGTCATGTAAAGGGAATACAACAATATCAACACTATTTTACTTTAAATTAAATTCCCTGTCCTTTTCATGTAAAATAGGAACAGTATTTATGTCCATGCTTTGCGCTAAATTAACTGGTGTTAAATAGAAAATAAATCAGGGTGGTTTAACTAAAACATCCAGTAAAAAAACTAGAATGGCATGTTTAGATTATCACATTAGAATCTCTAGTCTACTCGTATGTTTGCCTATCATTTATAGTTTTTGAAACAGCCAATTTGACTAATAAGAATAACTATGTACTATAGTAATTCATAGTAGGACTGTATTTGAAGCTCCTAAGTGCAACAGAAAATAGTTTTTTTGTTGTTGAAATAACGGGGACTGTCTTCGTTGCATTGAATAGCGGATTTCAGTTCGATTCTCGCATGAAAAAAAGTATAATATGGAGGTGTGATATTGAATGAGGTTTTATACATGTGGTCTTCCTTAGGCTGAAACAAAACAGTAAAGCACTTATTTTGGCATCTGTCGATTAAACACGTGTGTGATATAGTTTTATTATAAAACATATTATCTAGAATAAAGTTTGTGGTGTTATTAAATGAGTGTACTCTGAAATATCCCTATTATTCAAACAGATAAGTGTCTGAAAAAAAAAACAGCAACACAGCAGCAAATACAACGTCAAAAAATATCTTGCATAAATTGCACCACACACCAACCCGCTACCGCTACCCCAACATAACCACGTCCTCCCTTGATAAAGTTCCACAGGTAGATAATTGCTAAACTCGTTAACCAGTTAATGGGCTATCGCTGTTTCTCGATTATGTAAGATAACATCGGTCCGTATGATCCTAACCGCCATTGTTAACCCATGTGTGGATGGACATGGCCGGATGGTGTATAAGTGTGAAAAATGTGCCTCTTCAGACGCGCTAATACTGTGCCCAACATACCCGTGACACCGACTACGCTGTATGCGGTGAGTGAAACTTATTTAATGGAAGGCGGAAATGTGAAACAGCTTTTATCTTTCTCTTGCATCTAAATTGCTGATGGCGTTACCTACGAACAATAGAATTTGTCAAGAAAAATAAAATAGCGGGAGCATAAAGGTAATTGAACGGAGCAATTACTTTATAATTTAGTCGTTCAATAATTGTATAGGTACTGAATGTAATTTCTCTCTGATTGGCGCAGTGGTTAAGCGATTGACTGCTGCGCTGCGTGTCGCGGGTTCGATTCCCGCAGTTTAAATGTTTGTAAACGCACCCACGATACAGGAGAAATTCCTAATGTGGGGCAACGTTTTATAAAAAAATCTCTGAAGCATATTAAACTGTAACTATCTCGGTTTTTCTTGCGTTTCGGTTCCTATTCTTGTGAACAAATTCATTCAAAATTTATGAATATGGTGTTCTTTAATACTTTTACACGGATTCCTACCTACTGGAAAACTTTACAGCTTGCCCTACATTCGCAACTGCGTAAAATGGGTAAATATTTAGTTAGCTTGCTTAATTTTTTTTAAGGGTCGTGTTTGTTGACATCTTGTCTTCATAATTATGATAGATGGAATGTACTTGTTGCAGTATAATTTTAATAACGATTATAATCGACGACTTCAAACCGGAAAATGCATCTTTTTACAAAGATTTAATCCAGGTTTTACAAAAAAATATTTTTATTTTGTATTAACCTTGCGTACAGCAAGGATTGGATCCTGTCAATATTTTTGACAGTCACCTATAAAAATAGAAGAAGGTTCCAAAAATAAAATATTTAAATGATTTCATTCGAATTGACTGGCGGATACCAATTGCTTCAAGACGTTTGAATTTAAAATGGCGTCTAATAATTTAATAATAGGTAATATCGTTACTTGTTTGCGAAACATAGAATGCGATTGATTTGATCATCTCGGCTACCCTGTCCGTCTAACGTTGACATACTCGCTTTTGCTACCTTGAACTTGTTATCTTCCTTTTAAAACCCTTGCTTAAAATCTATTCAGATCACATCAGATTCATAATTCGTCAAAATGCTAAAACTCGCGTATTTTGGTAATATTATTTTCGATTCAGTGACGTTTTGGCGATATAAAACATCACTGCCACCCAAAGTGAATGCAATTCATTTATGTCCCCTTTATACCTTCGACGCGTGTCTTGAATCCATTTAGTGGCTTCATCTTTTTAACGTCGTGTACTTGTCATACGAAGCGGTTCCTTTTATACATTAGACTGAAAGAACCGGTGATATATTACTAAGATATTATCGCTAACGTAGCTGAACGTAGTTTTATGCATATTTACGAATGCGTCGGCAAAAAGAGTTTTATGTTACGACTAAAACTTGAAAAACGGGTACACTTGGGACCGACCTCCAGCCTTTGACACTATGACATGGATAGTGGCGAGAGAGAGAGAGAACTACCTCCTCTCCCTTTTGGTGCAGGCCATTTAACTCTATCCTTGGTCGATGTCAACTAGCTGCTGCCAGCTATCCCGCGATGATCATCTCTCTACCAATAAAGAAACTTCCCTTCATACTCTACAATTAATTCTGGTTAAACCACACAAAACTCGGCAGCGGCGGCGACCTCTCGCGTCCGGCCCTGGTTCAAGCCATGGTCCGGGGCGAGAGGGAGTGGGAGGCGGTCACCTCCTTCTGCGAAGCAGTCATGCTAGCGAAGGAGGTGGCGGGATGGGCGAGGGAGAGATCCTCACGCCTCAGCCGCCGAGGGAGACGCTCCGGGCGTCGGGAGCCGCGTGACGACTCCCGGCCACCGTAGGCGCGGGCCTGCGGACGGAGAGCAAAAGGTAGCTCTCCATCCGATCAGGACCAGGCCCGTGCCGTACGGCGCGTATGTGTTCCACGCGCGCCTCAAAGAGATGTCAGCATAGTTGACGGGGCCCGACAGGGCCGAAGCCTGCCGGGGTAGCGGGATCGTCCGAAAGGGTTACCGCTGCCCTGGTACATAAAGGGCTAAGGAAGGAACACGGGTGGGTTTTAGTCAGTAAGAGTCTGACACTCCCTTCTGCTCCACCCAGAGCGGCAGGGGTCATTTGATGAATTACCGTCTCAAAAAAAAAAAGCCACACAAAACTAGGTTAGGAAAGATCAAAATTCTACCTACATATCTGTAATAATTAACATTTGATGCATGCAAAAAACAACAAATGCATACTACTGTCTCCTTATACATTTTGAGCAGCCTATTTTAATGACATCCATAAAATAATGGAGCATGTCTACAAGCTAAAGCTATTTCGGAAAACTGGAGTACCTGAGTAGGATCATAATGTGAAATACCCCCTTTGAAAGACGGTTCAAAAGAAAGAAAACCAACTGTGTTCCCAGTTGTAGGCAGTAAAAACGAATGTTGTGTGCAACTTTATATTGGACTTGTTAAGTCACATAAGGGCGTTTCCGACATGGGATGTTTGAGGTCCAAAAAGAAAACATTTGGTCTATATCAAATGTTTACTTTTCGCAAAGAAATTAAAGCGCATATTAGGGGGCCTGAGGCTAAATAATAACAGCCGCACAGGTCGATCGATCAGGTTAAACCACGCTTGTCGCGGTTGGTCTGTGGATGGTTGACCATCTTTACACACAGAGACCCTATCATGCCTCGGAAAGCACGCTAGGCGGTTGGTCCCAGCTGTCATTCGTGGATCTTCGACATTCGTTACGGGTAGTCAAAAGCCCGAAAGTCTGACAACCAGTCGTATCAAGGGGTATCGTATTACCTAGTAACTGGGTTGTGAAGGTCAGATAGGCAGTAACTCCTTGTAAAATACTGGTATTCAGCTGCATCCGGTTAGACTGGAAGCCGACCCCAACATAGTTGGGAGAGGGTAGGCAGATGATGATGATGTTGATGGTGTGTGCCAAAGCTGCTAGTGGAAGTTGTCAACGCTAGCTAAAGATTCTCGAAGATGGCTAAAGTCTGCCTTAAGGCAAGTTGTTTTATCTTTCTGTCAGGAGTGAGAGCAGATGATGAGTTTATGCACGTTTAGGTATTAACAATGGGCTTAGTACTCAAAATAGGCATTGTTTATAGCGTTTTCTAAAACATGCAAGACTGGGAAGATTTTCAAACGTAATCAATGAATGACACCAAGGTGTGTTCAAGAACAAAATATTCACAAATGAAATAAGGGTCCTTAATCAAACAGAAGCAAACGGTAGAGGTAATTCGGAAAAATTGTGATTAACCATTTCTACCTTTCGCTACCTCAAACAATTACTTACTAACCAGTTTACCTAGTAGTTCCCTTAGTACTAACTAGCGTAGTTATAGCAGGAATACTGTTATAGCTAGTTAAAGAAGACAAAAATCTTAAATGACAGTAATTTTAGTTTCAGTCTCACATTTGATGCCACCAATAGCATCGGACTGCTTGACAAGGGAGCTTATTTTGAATTTTTAGATGCAGTCGGGTTTTCATAAAAAAAAATAGTTTCAACCTTTTAGTGATTGTTGTTGTGTTTTATTTTCGAAATCCAATACCTTTCTTATTGACTTCCAAAATCCGCCAAATGGATTTTATTAAAACAAAACCATCGTGCGACCTGGACAAGTCGTTAGACATCTCATGTATTGAAATACATCCAGCTGCTAGGATGCTTCGAGGGTATAACAATCACATACGTATGAAAAGCATTACCCTGTCTTTGCTGTCGCTCAGTCGGGTAGTATTTTTTTAATAATATAACATACATTAATTTTTATTTTATTCATTAAGGAAATCCAAAAATTACACACTATACATGGTTAATAATAGCTTATAATCTAGATTATATCAGTGCGTAACTAACTACGTTATCCACATATTACAAATTCGAATCGAAATCTAGAAGAGCACGAGTACAACATTACTGATTAATCTTACATTAACACATTAATTATCTTACAAGTTAATACATTAACCTCCATTTCAGTATACACGTACAGTATAACGTATCTATGCTTCGACTGGCTTCAATGTAAAAACACCTTAACCTGTATTTCAGCTGCTCGTTTTCACTAACGGGTAGCTCACACTAATTGCGTTGGCTCAAAGCCACGTTGTGTTGTTTAGTCAACATAGTTCATTAATCGTGACAGGTTAATGATAACATTATCTTCCTAAAACTCCAAAAACCTTAGGCCTTTTTATTTGAAAGTAACATAACGCCTGTTATCCCCGATGGATTAGGCAGAGTTGTACCTACGACTAAATTACTGTTTCGCCACAAAAAGAAACTCAATTTATAGAATGTCTCTTGGCGATGCTTAAAAAAATTTGTTTTGCTCATTTCTTTTATAAAAGCTTGATTAGTTGTAACTGAAACTAAAAACAACGGTAATCCCGCCAAGTAAGATGATATTTCAAATGTCAAAATCTTATCGAGCATGAGTCATATTATAAATCTTAGCTCTGTTTTTCTATAAATATGAAAGTAACTGCAGAGTACACCGCACTCGCTCTTTAATGCTCTGATTGTAGTTGTTGCGACATTGACTTAACATGTCACAACATTCAAACTGAACATTGCAGCATTACAAATAGGACTTTTTACTGTTCTACGGAGAACAGTATACAAAAATATTATAAATTCGCTTATGAGCGATTGTGGTATAAAACGAGAGATTATGGTAACATAAAGCTCTGTGACGTCTGACGTCGGGTAACGAGTGGTAGCGAGTCCCCGGAGCCTAACCTATCTCTGTGCAACAAACGATAGCGCGATCTAACTCGATCCCAACGCCATCTAGAGAACATGCAGGAAAACCGCATCAGCACCCTTTGTCTATTGAACACCCTAGCATAAAACCGGCTTATGTATTTTTTATGGAATTAAAGTAAGTAAGTAGTGAAAGATGAATCTTATGTGGTTTCTGAATGAGAGAGAGTGAGACATAGAAAATCCAGATGGTATTATAAGATATCACTCTGAACCACCTTGGACCAAAAGGGCCACTTTACGAGTTTAATTGGTCAGTTTTCATTCATGTATGCCTTTTATTCGGCATCTCTACTCTTAAGGAAGAAGTCTAGTTACACTTTGGACATTAAACTGAGCACCCCTTGGACACAACATAGATAGAAACAGAAGGGCGACTCCATACCGGAAGCAAACACAGGCGGATGTACAAGACGTGTATGGACGGAGGTCTTAAACTTTCTCAACGATTGCCAGTCGCGAGTGCAGTTGCACTTTTTGTAATAGAAGCCTAGTACCTACCTAGTATATCCGTATTTCTTAGCTAGTTACATGCTGCAGAACTTCTTTACCTATCTACGTAGTGTCTTAATTTGTGAACACACTAGCGACAAACCGGTTTCAGGCTGTTTTTGGAATTAAAATTGTAGGTATAAACTGACCCTTCTGTATCTTTTGTATGCGGCAGAATGTGATAAAAAAAAACCAGATCCGACGATAGTTTTCGAAAGAACGTCTCAAAGTGGCTTCTATTGGATTTTAATTTGGAAATTTATTTAAAACAATACCTATGTCTTTTAAATAGTACCTAAACAAACGGAATGTGATGGCCACTTTCAAAAAGCAATAACATTGAACTTGCCGGGGAATAGGCTATTTTCCTAAAAAAATCTAATTAGTCCGTCAGTTAGATTACAAAAAATATTGAACCCGTATTTTTTCTTTTGTCCATTACATAAAAGATTGACAAAAGAAAAAATACGTGTCCGTTAGTTTTCGATAATCTAACTGACGGCCTAAATATTATTATTTTTTTTTTTACCCAGGCAACTACCTTATTGAACGCGATATCTGCGTGTGATTAAATACGATACACGTATTATCACACTCACTTTTACATCATGTGCGTGTTTCAAAACCTTAAAATATTGTATTATATTTTATCAATGAAAGCGAAATCTGGGACTGATAAATTTTTACTAACTTCAAACGACCGATATTATTTTTTATCTCGTCTAAATCTTGTCATTGAAATGCAAGTACATTAAAAAATATCGAGTTTTGTACAAGGAGTATTCAATACTCATTTATTGAAATTAAAATATAAATGTATTTATATTAATTATTATACTGACAACATCGTCTTTTTCGGCTGTTGGAGCTAACCATTCTACTTAAAAAAGATGCGGTGTTATTTCCTAATTAAATAATGTCGTAGGTCTATAGATAATTATATGGCAACCTCTTAAGTTTTAAATTTTAAATTATATACTGCTACAACATTAAATTTGTTACGACTCTAACGAATACTCTCAAATAGAGCACGGCTTGACGTGAATTCGAACTAACGTATTTCCCGATGTCGCCATTCAATACCAAATGCCAAAAGGAAAAGTTTTTCTTGGAATTGAAACTCCAATCATATCCACTTAAAGCGATCTAAAAACCTCTCAGCTAAAAACACGTAAACAAACATTACTTAAATGTTTCTGTGTGTGTCGACAAGTAAAGTCGTTACTTTAATAATTGTACACAATAAGTAAAGTAACGACTTTAATTGTCGAAATACTCAATATAAAATGTTTTTGTAAAAATAGAGATAGCTATTTAGCTTTGTCGAATTTAACTTGCATGTATTTTGCTGGAGTAGGTACCTAGTGGGCTATTCCGATTATCCACCCCCGAAAATCCACCAAACAAATCGTTACATCGATAGCACTAAAACTTAAAATTCATACTATCGCTTCACTTAATCATAGACAAAACACAATTTCGGGCTGACATTGTTGTTAACATCTTTGGCAAATTTTGAAACGCTGGATCTTAGCTACATAATCTGGAAATATCTATTAATAATACCTTATTATTTATAAGTAAAATTTACTGTTAAGTAATTTGTTGAACATTTTGCAACCGTAAAGAAACCGTAGTGTACTCTACGGTTTCTTTACGGTGTACAGTATACGCTCATTAATGCTCAGATTGTTATTGCTGCGACATTGACTAAACATGTCACAACGTTCAAACTGAACATTGCAGCATTACAAATAGGAATTTTTACTGTTCTACGGAGAACAGTATACAAAAATATTATAAATTCGCTTATGAGCGATTGTGGTATAAAACGAGAGATTATGGTAACATAAAGCTCTGTGACGTCTGACGTCGGGTAACGAGGGGTAGCGAGTCCCCGGAGCCTAACCTATCTCTGTGCAACAAACGATAGCGCGATCTAACTCGATCCCAACGCCATCTAGAGAACATGCAGGAAAACCGCATCAGCACCCTTTGTCTATTGAACACCCTAGCATAAAACCGGCTTATGTATTTTGTATGGAATTAAAGTAAGTAAGTAGTGAAAGTTGAATCTTATGTGGTTTCTGAATGAGAGAGAGTGAGACATAGAAAATCCAGATGGTATTATAAGATATCACTCTGAACCACCTTGGACCAAAAGGGCCACTTTACGAGTTTAATTGACTCAGTTTTCATTCATGTATGCCTTTTATTCAGCATCTCTACCCTTAAGGAAGAAGTGGCTTGTGGTTAAGTAATAACAGCCACACGGGTCGATCGATCAGGTTTCATGTAAAATTTCATGATGATCGGTTCAGTGGATTAGGCATGAAAAGGTTACAAATAAACAAACAAACTTACTTTCGCATTTATATTTTTAGTTTGAGTTTGATATCATTTCGTTCTCAGTGTCGTATGAACGGGGAATAAAACCAAAATTTAACTTAACTCGAGTGAACCGTCTGATATCTGCATAATGAAAACCGAAATCCTACTTCCTACCATATAATATTATAAACGTGTAAGTTTGTATGATCCATCCATACAAACTTACACGTTTATAATATTATATGTTATATACACACACATATATACACGTTTATAATATGTTTGTTACTTTTTCACGCAAAAACATAACAAACATATAGGATACTTTTTATCCCGATATTCCCACGGGATCGAAACTTATGCACGTGAAACCGCGGGGCGCAGCTAGTGCTTGTATAAACATCGGAGAGTAAAGACACCTGAACATTTTGTTCACATGTTCGTACTTGTGATCCTCGATATGTCGCGCGATCTAATTGTGGCAAGAAAAAAACCTTTCGAGTCATATTTTCATGTTATGCGTCGTCGGAACGTGAAAATCTTACTTGAACTTTTCTCATTTGGAAAGCGGCAGGAAAAGCTAAGTTTCAGACTGTTTATCAAATGAGAAACGTTAAGGTTAAACTAGTACTGGAACAATGGTTCATCTTTATCATTATTGAGCCGAACCACGATGAAGACGTCTACTGCTGGACATAGGCGAACCCTAATCGTCACGACACTACATCGACTGACCCTGGTCAATGTGGTAGTGCCGTGTGTTAACCATTTTTCGGATAAGATCGCTATTGTGACCATCACAATGTATGTTGTGTCATTACGTCTTTTCTTTCAGTGTTCAATTTAATCAAATGGAATTGTAGGTCTAGGTACCTATCCCGATAATCTATAAAATAAAGGGAAATAATAAAGCTTCCGAAAAACAAATTAACTTCCAGCGATCTGTGGTTGACTGTAATACTAACTAAGCTGTGTTAAAATGAATTACCAAAAAGTTTATACAAAATTAACCGACCAACAATGTTGTATTTAATAAACAAACATGAAGCTTATTCTTTCAAATAATAAACTAAAGGATGCAATGCTCATAGATGTATGGAATCCCGTACTAAAACCCCAAAAATTTCTACACTTTCGACCATAATAATTATTAGAAGTGGGCACTACAAATCTTCTCATATTATTGTTTCTTTGAGATCTTGTGCGTATAATATTGTTTTTAAATTCATTGCTACAATACTGTTCCAAAGCTACTGACATCACTACCCTCTCATGGACCGGCAGCATTTTACATTCCAAAAATAAGTCTTCATAATCACTACTTTTACAACGGTTTTTTGCGTTTTTGTCTACTAATAGTTTCATGAATCTGATTTGCAGTTTTTTATTTTATACAAATAAGTTTTAAATGTGTTACCACAGCACGCCAGCCCATAAGAAAGCAGCGAGTCCACCAGCGCCTCGTAGACCATGTACAATGTTGCCCTATCCAACACCAAACTAAGGTGGTGGAATTTTACAAGTACATACCTGAGTATGTCACATAAGTGTAAAGTCGTTACTTTAATAATTGTACACAATAAGTAAAGTAACGACTTTAATTGTCAAATTACTCAATATAAAATGTTTTTTATAAAAATAGAGATAGCTATTTAGCTTTGTCGAATTTAACTTGCATGTATTTTGCTGGGGTAGGTACCTAGTGGGCTATTCCGATTATCCACCCCAGAAAATCTACCCGAAAAATCGTTACATCGATAGCAATAAAACTTAAAATTCATACTATCGCTTCACTTAACCACAGACAAAACACAATTTCGGGCTGACATTGTTGTTAACATCTTTGGCAAATTTTGAAACGCTGGATCTTAGCTACATAATCTAGAAATATCTATTAATAATACCTTATTATTTATAAGTTAAATTTACTGTTAAGTAATTTGTTGAACATTTTGCAACCGTAAAGAAACCGTAGTGTACTCTACGGTTTCTTTACGGTGTACAGTATACGCTCATTAATGCTCAGATTGTAATTGCTGTGACATTGACTTAACATGTCACAACGTTCAAACTGAACATTGCAGCATTACAAATAGGAATTTTTACTGTTCTACGGAGAACAGTATACAAAAATATTATAAATTCGCTTATGAGCGATTGTGGTATACAACGAGAGATTATGGTAACATAAAGCTCTGTGACGTCTGACGTCGGGTAACGAGGGGTAGCGAGTCCCCGGAGCCTAACCTATCTCTGTGCAACAAACGATAGCGCGATCTAACTCGATCCCAACGCCATCTAGAGAACATGCAGGAAAACCGCATCAGCACCCTTTGTCTATTGAACACCCTAGCATAAAACCGGCTTATGTATTTTGTATGGAATTAAAGTAAGTAAGTAGTGAAAGTTGAATCTTATGTGGTTTCTGAATGAGAGAGAGTGAGACATAGAAAATCCAGATGGTATTATAAGATATCACTCTGAACCACCTTGGACTAAAAGGGCCACTTTACGAGTTTAATTGACTCAGTTTTCATTCATGTATGCCTTTTATTCGGCATCTCTACCCTTAAGGAAGAAGTGGCTTGTGGTTAAGTAATAACAGCCACACGGGTCGATCGATCAGGTTTCATGTAAAATTTCATGATGATCGGTTCAGTGGATTAGGCATGAAAAGGTTACAAATAAACAAACAAACTTACTTTCGCATTTATATTTTTAGTTTGAGTTTGATATCATTTCGTTCTCAGTGTCGTATGAACGGGGAATAAAACCAAAATTTAACTTAACTCGAGTGAACCGTCTGATATCTGCATAATGAAAACCGAAATCCTACTTCCTACCATATAATAATAGGGGTTAAAGTATGAAATTGCCGTTTTATTGTAATAGGTACTTCGAATTGACATAGAACCTTCATGGTTTGAGATTTTTGAGTGAAACTTTTTTCACATGGTACCTATGAACTTCTTCTTTTAAAAAATGTGCAACATTCGATTATCGACTTTCAGTTCTTTTTTTTATTCAGCTTAGACAAGAAAGATGGATACTTCGAATATTCGAGTTATTTTTTAATACGAGGTCCGACGCGGAACTAACGCGGCAGAAACAGCTCGCAATATCAATGTTGCATTTGGAGAGGAGACTGCTAATGAACGCACCGTGCGATTTTGGTTTAAACGCTTTCGTGATGGAAACTTTGATTTGAAGAACGAACCACGTGGAAGACCGCCCACACTGGTGAATAACAATGAATTGAAAGAGATGGTGGAAGTCGATCCGAGCCAAACTACCCAGGAATTAGCGGCATGGTTTAACGTTACCTTACCAACAATACATACAATGACTCATTTGCGTCAAATCAATAAAATAAAAAAATATGAGAAATGGGTGCCTCATGATTTGACTGATCTGCAGAGAGAAACGCGTGTTGAAACTTGTGTTGCCTTGTTGAATCGATACAGAAATGAGGGAATATTGGATCGAATTGTGGCATGTGATGAAAAGTGGATTCTTTACGATAACCGTAAGCGAAAAATGCAATGGCTGACCCCAGGTCAAACGCCGCAACAGTGCAAGCAAAGCTTACCAATAAAAAGGTAATGGTAACTGTTTGGTGGTCTCAGCATGGTGTTATTCACTATAGCTTTCTCCGATTTGGTCAAGCAATAACGGCAGATGTCTACTGTGCCGAACTCCGAACAATGATAGCAAAACTAGCAGTGAAACAGCCCCGACTCATGAATCGATCTTCACCATTATTGCTCCATGATAACGCGAGACCTCATACAGCACGAGAAAACGTTTTAACTCTACAGGAACTGCAATTAGAAACCATTCGTCACCCTCCGTATTCGCCAGACCTTGCTCTAACGGACTACCATTTTTTTCGTGATTTGGACAATTTTCTACGTGATAAAAAGCTTTCTTCTCAGGAGGCAGTACAAAATGCTTTCACACAGTTTGTCGAATCTAGATCACGAGAGTTCTATCGCAAAGGCATAAATGACCTTCCTATTAGATGGCAGCAATGTATAGATAATAATGGTAATTATTTTGATTAAATAAATATGTTAAATTTAAAAAAAAAACGAATTTCAATTTTTCAGTACAAATTGGCAATTTCATACTTTAACCCCTAATATTATAAACGTGTAAGTTTGTATGATCCATCCATACAAACTTACACGTTTATAATATTTTATGTTATATACACACGTTTATAATATGTTTGTTACTTTTTCACGCAAAAACATAACAAACATATAGGATACTTTTTATCCCGATATTCCCACGGGATCGAAACTTATGCGCGTGAAACCGCGGGGCGCAGCTAGTGCTTGTATAAACATCGGAAAGTAAAAACACATGAACATTTTGTTCACATGTTCGTACTTGTGATCCTCGATATGTCGCGCGATCTAATTGTGGCAAGAAAAAAACCTTCCGAGTCATATTTTCATGTTATGCGTCGTCGGAACGTGAAAATCTTACTTGAACTTTTCTCATTTGGAAAGCGGCAGGAAAAGCTGAGTTTCAGACTGTTTATCAAATGAGAAACGTTAAGGTTAAACTAGTACTGGAACAATGGTTCATCATTATCATTATTGAGCCGAACCACGATGAAGACGTCTACTGCTGGACATAGGCGAACCCTAATCGTCACGACACTACATCGACTGACCCTGGTCGATGTGGTAGTGCCGTGTGTTAACCATTTTTCGGATAAGATCGCTATTATGACCATCACAATGTATGTGGTATCATTACGTCTTTCCTTTCAGTGTTCAATTTAATCAAATGGAATTGTGGGTCTAGGTACCTATCCAGATAATCTATAAAATAAAGGGAAATAATAAAGCTTCCGAAAAACAAATTAACTTCCAGCGATCTGTGGTTGACTGTAATACTAACTAAGCTGTGTTAAAATGAATTACCAAAAAATTTATACAAAATTAACCGACCAAGAATGTTGTATTTAATAAACAAACATGAAGCTTAATCTTTCAAATAATAAACTAAAGGATGCAATGCTCATGGATGTATGGAATCCCGTACTGTAACGGCTAGGGCTTTGCAGGTAGGCTGTGCAGGCCGCTAACAAATAGGGTAGGAAGATAAACACCAGTTGAGGTTCATAGGTTTAATACTTTACTAATTGACATAATAGTAGAATAGGTCGCGGGTAAGAACACACTTAAAGTACTGAGCTCAAGCACACTGGTAAGGTAGGGAAGGTACCGTCCTTGGGTCTCCGGGATGCAGGCGCGGCGCAGTTCAGCTACGCATGCAGCGCGCAGTAGACCGCGTGCAGATAGGCCGGCCACGAATGTAGAGATGTAGGCGCGGCCGCGGCGCGTCAGCAGGCCGCCGGTGGCGCGCAGTAGGTACGCAGTTCACCCACGCGCGCAGTGCGCAGTAAGCAGGCGCACAGATGGTAAGCGCTCAGCCACGTATGTAGCACGTAGTTAGTTTGCTGCCCTGTCCTCAGCCGGAACGTAGAACCCCTAGATTTGGGGTACCAGTACCTAATTACCAAATTATCAGTCGACTATTTGCCGTTGAGACCCTCACAACGCTACAGTACCATGTTACATCAAAGTCAAACTTTGTTTTTTATAGACTACACTTATCATAATAACTTCTACAAAAGTTCTTTTTGTAAACAAAACCGGGGTTTCGGAGATTTTCAGAAAAATCGAAATAACCTAAAACTAGGTACTTTATTTTGTTTGACATGTCATACACGAACGGCCATTATTGCTCTAAAAAATGATAATCGTTTAAATAAAAATTCTATTCTATTTTATTCTAGTTATTTTTAATTAATGTAGAATCGGCAAAGTATAATTTTATAACATGTTTTTTGAAAGGCTCGATCTCAGAATACCAGATTCTCAAAATACCATATTCTCAAAATTCATGACACTTTCAAAATTCAAGGTTATATTAATCATATCATTTGAAACGGAACGTCATGTAAAGGGAATACAACAATATCAACACTATTTTACTTTAAATTAAATTCCCTGTCCTTTTCATGTAAAATAGGAACAGTATTTATGTCCATGCTTTGCGCTAGATTAACTGGTGTTATATAGAAAATAAATCAGGGTGGTTTAACTAAAACATCCAGTAAAAAACTAGAATGGCATGTTTAGATTTTCACATTAGAATTCGAGATCTCTACTCGTATGTTTGCCTATCATTTATAGTTCTTGTAACAGCCAACTTGACTACTAAGAATAACTGTGTATTATAGTAATTCATAGTAGGACTGTATTTGAAGATCCTTTAAGTGCAACAGAAAATTGTTTTTTAGTTGAAGTAAGGGGGGCTGTCTTCCTTGCATTGAATAGCGGATTTCAGTTCGATTCTCGCATGAAAAAAAGTATCATATGGAGGTGTGATATTGAATGAGGTTTTATACATGTGGTCTTCCTTAAGCTGAAACAAAACAGTAAAGCACTTATTTTGTCATCTGTCGATTAAAAACGTGTGTGATGTCGTTTTATTATAAAAATTATTATCTAGAATAAAGTTTGTGGTTTTATTAAATGAGTGTACTCTGAAATATCCGTATTATTCAAACAGATAAGTGTTTGAAAAAAAAACAGCAACACAGCAGCAATACAAGGTCAAAAAATATCTTGCATAAATTGCACCACACACCAACCCGCTACCGCTATCCCAACATAACCACGTTCTCCCTTGAAAAAGTTCCACAGGTAGATAATCGCTAAACTCGTTAACCAGTTAATGGGCTATCGCTGTATCTCGATTATGTAAGATAACATCGGTCCGTGTAATCCTAACCGCCATTGTTAACACATGTGTGGATGGACATGGCCGGAAGGTGCATAAGTGTGAAAGATGTGGCTCTTCAGACGCGCTAATACTGTGCCCAACATACCCGTGACACCGACTAAGCTGTATGCGGTGAGTGGCACTTATTTAATGGGAAGCGGAAATGTGAAAGAGCTTTTATCTTTCTCTTGCATCTAAATTGCTGGTGGCGTTACCTACGAACAATAGAATTTGTCAAGAAAAATAAAATGGCGGGAACATAAAGGTAATTGAACGGACCAATTACTTTATAATTTAATCGTTCAATGATTGTATAGGTACTGAATGTAATTTCTCTGAAGCATATTAAACTGTAAAGTTCTCGGTTTTTCTTGCGTTTCGGTCCCTATTCCTGTAAACAAATTCATTCAAAATTTATGAATATGGTGTTCTTTGTTTACTTTTACACGGATTCCTACCTACTGGAAAACTTTACAGCTTGCCCTACATTCGCAACTGCGTAAAATGGGTAAATAGTTAGTTAGCTTGTTTAATTTTTTTAAGGGTCGTGTTTGTTGCCATCTTGTCTTCATAATTATGATAGATGGAATGTACTTGTTGGAGTATAATTTTAATAACTATTATAATCGACGACTTCAAACCGGTAAATGCATCGTTTTACAAAGATTTAATTAACCAAACCCAGCTTTTACAAAACTATATTATTATTTTGTATTAGCCATGCTTACAGCAAGGTCACACATTGGATCCGGTCAATATTTTTGACAGTCACCTATAAAAAATAGAAGAAGGTTCCAAAAATAAAATATTTAAATGATTTCATTCGAATTGACTGGCGGATACCGATTGCTTCAAGACGTTTGATTTTAAAATGGCGTCTGATAATTTAATAAAAGATAATATCGTTACTTGTTTGCGAAACATAGAATGCAATTGATTTGATCATCTCGGCTACCCTGTCCGTCTAACGTTGACGTACTCGCTTTTGCTACCTTGAACTTGTTATGTACCTTTCAAAACCCTTGCTAAAAATCTATTCAGATCACATCAGATTCATAATTCGTCGAAATGCAAAAACTCGCGTATTTTGGTAATATTATTTTCGATTCAGTAACGTTTTGGCGATATAAAACATCACTGCCATCCAAAGTGAATGCAATTCATTTATGTCCCCTTTATACCTTCGATGCGTGTCTTGAATCCATTTAGTGGCTTCATCTTTTTAACGTCGTGTACTTGTCATACTAAGCGGTTCCTTTTATACATTAGACTGAAAGAACCGGTGATGTATTACTAAGGTATTATCGCTAACGTAGCTGAACGTAGTTTTATGCATATTTAAAAATGCGTCGGCAAAAAGAGTTTTATGTTACGACTAAAACTTGAAAAACGGGTACACCTGGGACCCACCTCCAGCCTTTGACACTATGACATGGATAGTGGCGAGAGAGAGAGAACTACTCCCTCTCCCTTTTGGTGCAGGCCATTTAACTCTATCCTTGGCCGATGTCAACTAGCTGCTGCCAGCCATTCCGCGATGATCATCTCTCTACCAATAAAGAACCTTCCCTTCATACTCTACAATTAATTCTGGTTAAGCCACACAAAACTCGGCAGCGGCGGCGACCTCTCGCGTCCGGCCCTGGTTCAAGCCATGGTCCGGGGCGAGAGGGAGTTGGAGGCGGTCACTTCCTTCTGCGAAGCAGTCATGCTAGCGAAGGAGGTGGCGGGATGGGCGAGGGAGAGATCCTCACGCCTCAGCCGCCGAGGGAGACGCACCGGGTGTCGGGATCCGCGTGACGACTCTCGGCCACCGTAGGCGCGGGCCTGCGGGCGGAGAGTAATGGGTAGCTCTCCTTCCGATCAGGACCAGGCCCGTGCCAGACGGCGCGTATGTGTTCCACGCGCGCCTCAAAGAGATGGTCAGCATATTTGACGGGGCCCGACAGGGCCGAAGCCAGCCGGGGTAGCGGGATCGTCCGAAAGGGTTACCGCTGCCCTGGTACATAAAGGGATAAGGAAGGAACATGGGTGGGTTTTAGTCAGTAAGAGTCTGACACTCCCTTCTGCTCCACCCAGAGCGGGAGGGGTCATTTGATGATTTCCCATCCTCAAAACAAAAAAAAAAGCCACAAAACTAGGTTAGGAAAAATAAAAATTCTACCTACATATCTGTAATAATTAACATTTGATGCATGCGAAAAACACCAAATGTATTCTGCTGTCTCCTTATACATTTTGAGCAGCCTATTTTTATGACATCCATAAAATAATGGGGCATGTCTACAAGCTAAAGCTAATTCGGAAAACTGGAGTACCTAAGTGGGATCATAATGTGAAATCCCCCCTTTGAAAGACGGTTCAATAGGAAGAAAACGAACTGTGTTCCCAGTTGTAGGCAGTAAAAACGAATGTTGTGTGCAACTTTATATTGGACTTGTTAAGTCACATAAGGGCGTTTCCGACATGGGATGTTTGAGGTCCAAAAAGAAAACATTTGGTCTATACCCAATGTTTACTTTTCGCAAAAAAATTAAAGCGCATATTAGGGGCCCGAGGCTAAATAATAACAGCCGCACAGGTCGATCGATCAGGTTAAACTACGCTTGTCGCGGTTGGTCTGTGGATGGGTGACCATCTTTACACACAGAAACCCTATCATGCCTCGGAAAGCACGTTAAGCGGTTGGTCCCAGCTGTCATTCGTGGATCTTCGATATTCATTAGGGGTAGTCAAAAGCCCGAAATTCTGACAACCAGTCGTACCAAGGGGTATCGTATTACCCAGTAGCTGGGTTGTGGAGGTCAGATAGGCAGTCGCTCCTTGTAAAATACTGGTATTCAGCTGCATCCGGTTAGACTGGAAGCCGACCCCAACATAGTTGGGAGAGGGTAGGCAGATGATGATGATGTTGATGGTGTGTGCCAAAGCTGCTAGTGGAAGTTGTCAACGCTAGCTAAAGATTCTCGAAGATGGCTAAAGTCTGCCTTAAGACAAGTTGCTTTATCTTTCTGTCAGGAGTGAGAGCAGATGATGAGTTTATGCACGTTTGGGTATTAACAATGGGCTTAGTACTCAAAATAGGCATTGTTTATAGCGTTTTCTAAAACATGCAAGAATGGTAAAAATTTTCAAACGTAATCAATGAATGACACCAAGTTGTGTTCAAGAACAAAATATTCACAAATGAAATAAGGGTCCTTAATCAAACAGAAGCAAACGGTAGAGGTAATTCGGAAAAATTGTGATCAACCATTTCTACCTTTCGCTACCTCAGACAATTACTTACTAACCAGTTTACCTAGTAGTTCCCTTAGTACTAACTAGCGTGGTTATAGCAGGAATGCTGTTATAGCTAGTTATAGATAACAAAAATCTTAAATGAGAGTCATTTTAGTTTCAGACTCACATTTGATGCCACCAATAGCATCGGACTGCTTGACAAGGGAGCTTATTTTGAACTTTTAGTTGCAGTCGGGTTTTCATTTTAAAAAAAATTGTTCCAACCTTTTAGTGTGTTTTATTTTCGGAATCCAATACCTTTCTTATTGGCTTCCAAAATCCGCCAAATGGATTTTATTACAACAAAACCATCACGCGACCTGGACAAGTCGACAGACATCTCATGTATTGTAATACATCCAGCGGCTAAGATGCTTCGAGGGTATAACTATCCCACATACAGCAATACGTATGAAAAGCATTACCCTGTCTTTGCTGTCGCTCAGTCGGGTAGTATTTTTTTAATAATATAACATACATTAATTTTTATTTTATTTATTAAGGAAATCCAAAAATTACACACTATACATGGTTAATAATAGCTTATAATCTATATATATCAGTGCGTAACTAACTACGTTATCCACATATTACAAATTCGAATCGAAATCTAGTAGAGCACGAGTACAACATTACTAATTAATCTTACATTAACACATTACTTATCTTACAAGTTAATACATTAACCTCCATTTCAGGGTTAGGAGTAACCCCAGTAATTTAAAAATAGTATACAGAGTAGCAGGCACATCGACATCGACGCGCAAACTGTAACCATGGATTCAGCACATGATACTAGACCCCATAGCGTCGAAATTTTTCGTAGGTTATTAAAAAAAAATCTTCTGTTTCATAGAAAAGTGAAAAATACCTACGCGGTCAAAATGTATGGAACAGCAATATTTTGCCCACATCTTGCATCGCTACTTCTCTGATACCAATAGTATGAAACTATCTGCTTGTACAAGCAAATCATACAAACGTATCTATGCTTCGACTGGCTTCAATGTATAAACACCTTAAACTGTATTTCAGCTGCTCGTTTTCACCAACGGGTAGCTCACACTAATTGCGTTGGCTCAGCGCCACGTTGTGTTGTTTAGTCAACATAGTTCATTAATCGTGACAGGTTAATGATTACATTATCTACCTAAAACTCCAAAAACCTTAGGCCTTTTTATTTGAAATTAACATAACGCCTGTTATCCGCGATGGATTAGGCAGAGTTGTACCTACGACTAAATTACTGTTTACCACAAAAAGAAACTCAATTTATAGAATGTCTCAATAAACTTACTAGAATGTCTCTTTGCGATGCTTAAAAAAATTTGTTTTGCTCATTTCTTTTATAAAAGCTTGATTAGTTTTAACTGAAACTAAAAACAACGGTAATCCCGCCAAGTAAGATGATATTTCAAATGTCAAAATCTTATCGAGCATGAGTCATATTATAAATCTTAGCTCTGTTTTTCTATAAATATGAAAGTAACTGCAGAGTACACCGTACTCGCTCTTTAATGTTCAGATTGTAGTTGTTGCGACATTGACTTAACATGTCACAACATTCAAACTGAACATTGCAGCATTACAAATAGAACTATTTACTGTTCTACGGAGAACAGTATACAAAAATATTATTAATTCGCTTATGAGCGATTGTGGTATAAAACGAGAGATTATGGTAACATAAAGCTCTGTGACGTCTGACGTCGGGTAACGAGGGGTAGCGAGTCCCCGGAGCCTAACCTATCTCTGTGCAACAAACGATAGCGCGATCTAACTCGATCCCAACGCCATCTAGAGAACATGCAGGAAAACCGCATCAGCACCCTTTGTCTATTGAACACCCTAGCATAAAACCGGCTTATGTATTTTTTATGGAATTAAAGTAAGTAAGTAGTGAAAGTTGAATCTTATGTGGTTTCTGAATGAGATAGAGTGAGACATAGATGAATAGAATCCAGATGGTATTATAAGATTACTACTATTTGTGAGTTGAAGAAATTACACATAAACATTACAAATAAGACTATCTAAGAAATTTATATGTGAACTTTTTGTATATACCCAACCGCACGCCGAAAGCGGAGCCCTTGACGCGAACGCGTAAGCGACGCCGTTTTCCGCGCATTTAGGACCTTTTGGTCGCGAACTCCGAGTCACTCACTCGGTGTGGGCATTAATCTGTTAGTGTGCGCTTTCAACTAACGAAATATTTTTTGGTCGTGGGCCTTTGTTCGTGTGCACTGTTTTGGAAGTCATTATAATTATTATTGGGACTTAAAGATGACTACATTACCTCCGAGATGGGGCTGCTGTGCTCTTGAACAAATTGATAAAAGTTTTATTCGATGTCAAGTATGCGAAAAGGCGTTTCATCATGAGTGCCTGGGCTTAGAATCAACATGTGATCTATCATCGTGGTCTTGTAGTCAATGCACTATAAAACCATCTGAAGCGAAAAACACCGATATCACACCTGTACGGTTTAATCCTAACATAACTATGCGCACAAACAAGAGGCAAGCATTACAATCCCCACCGAATCTAACATCTATCCCCGTCACGGAAGAGGGTATTCGTGCCATTGTTGAGAATGTGATGGAATCGAAGATGAGCTCTCTCTTAGAAAAAATTACATTAACCATGAGCAACTTACTGAACAAGGAGTTAACAGAAATACGTGAAGAAGTTATTGGCCTTAGGGGCTCCGTGGAATTCCTTAGCAACCAATATGACGACATGTTGAAGGAAAAGAGGCAGGGTGAGGAAAGAATAAGGGATCTGCTTGATAAAAACGAGAAGTTATCGTCCGCAATTAAAGATATGTCAAGTCTTTTAAACACCTTGGAACAGCACGCCCGTGCAAGTAATGTTGAGATACAATGTGTCCCTCAAAAGAAAACGGAAAACGTTTTCAATATTGTAACTCAGCTGGGGAAAACCATAGGTTGCGACATTAAAGAGGAATGCATCAGTAATTGTACTCGTGTGATGAAGCTCAACAACAGCACAAATCGGCCTAAATCAATTGTTATACAATTTGCCACTCCCAGATTTCGGGACTCTTTTCTAGCAGCTTCGATAAATTTCAATAAAGCAAAGCCAGTCAGTGAAAAGCTAAACACCTCCCATCTCGAGCTTGATGGTGCGAAGTCTGCGATCTTCGTGACGGAGCATCTGAGCCCGGCTAATAAGGCACTGCACACGGCTACACGCCTCAAAGCTAAAGAAAAAGGGTATCGTTACGTTTGGATCAGAGGAGGGCATATTTATGTTAGAAAGTCAGATGATTATGATACCAAGATTATAAAGGATATGGATTCGCTACAGTCAATTGTATAATGTTCAATTTTCAACCACAAGCTGTCATTGAGGTTATTCTAAGTTAAATTCGCTTCCTTTAACATATATTACCAAAACACCCGTGGATTACGATCTAAAACTCAAGAATTTTATTGTAATTTAGTATGTTCAAATTTTGACGCTTTAGTATTAACAGAAACCTGGCGCAATAATTGTATTCTTAGCGGCGAACTTTTTGATAAAAGGTACATAGTTTTCAGACGTGACAGAGAAACTTCGAGTTTTCATCCTGAAAAAGATGGTGGAGGTGTCTTGGTCGCTATATCGAGAAAGTACGCTGCTAACAGACAATGTTCTTGGGAGAGTGGGTGCGAAGACTTATGGGTCACTGTGAGTGTGTGTTGCAACAGGCTTCAAAATAGCTATTTGTGCTCTTTACTTGCCCCCACCTGTGCATTATTCAACTTTGGAGCACTTCTTGGATAGCTATAATTCTGTAGCCGAAAGAATTAATTATTGTACTATTCTTATCGGTGACTTCAATATGAACAATATAGATTGGAATCAAATCATTAGCAGCGGCGTTACTCACTCCGACCCCACTCCCTCAAGAACTAATTCTAATTCTAATTCTAAACTAAATCAGGCCCTTCTAGACTTTATCCACTTAAATAACCTCAAACAATATAACAATGTCTGTAATGTTAAAAATAGAATCCTGGACTTGGTTCTTGTAGACCTTCTTGAATGTAAGGTGACTGAAGCTCTTAATAGTCTGACAAAGATAGATCCATTTCACCCTCCTCATGAAATTTCCCTAAGCTCTAAAGTATATAATTGTTTAAAACCTGAACCTAACATTAGATTAAACTTCAAAAAAGCCAACTACTCTGCTATTAAATCAAAACTAGAAAGTACCGACTGGTATGCATAACTCTCGGATACAGACGACCCCAGTATAATGCTGGAACGGTTCCATACGCTGCTTTATCAGATCATAGACGGGCATGTCCCATCGACCTTAGTGAAAAATAACTCGCGACCACCATGGTACACAAAAAAGCTGGAGAGATTGCTGCGTGAAAAAAATAACTTAAGAAGAAGGTATGGTACGTACAAAAACCCTATGGATAGGATATCCCTTCGTTGGTGTAGTAAGCGCTGTGACAGACTGGCAAGAGAATGTTACAACTCCTATATAAATAGTATAGAACAGAAAATAACAACGAATCCCAAGTTTTTCTGGTCCTTCATTAAGTCAAAACGGGGTGTTGCTAATGCCTATCCAGCCTCAATGTCAATGGGCGTCAGCAAAACTTGTAATGGCAATGAGATGTGCAACATGTTCGGATACTATTTTTTTTCAGTGTACAGTCCAGCTACCCATGCCTCCAACGTAGTTCAAACTTCGCCTTTCTTTGAAAGCCTTCTTTGCCACTCTGACAGTTTTTCCTTGATTCAGATTCCATTGGATAAAATAGCCAAGTCTCTCAAAAGCTTAGACATATCCAAAGGCTCCGGCAGCGATGAAATTCCCCCTTACTTTATCGTAACTTGCGCTGACCAACTGGCAACCCCCCTATGCATGATTTTCAACAAATCTCTTAGCGCTGGTATTTTCCCTACACAATGGAAGCTGGCCAAAGTAGTACCAATTTATAAATCTGGTGCTGATGATATGGTTGGAAACTATCGTCCTATATCTATCCTTCCGACATTTGCCATGGTTTTTGAAGCAATAGTATGTCCTGACATACAAAACTATTTTAAGAAATATCTGTCTGACCACCAGCATGGCTTTACTGCTGCAAGATCCACCTGCAGTAATTTAGTAACTTTCGTTGAGGTTATTGCAGCTTCACTTGACTTGAACCAGCAAGTCGACGCCATATACACTGATTTCAGTAAGGCTTTTGACAAAGTTTCCCATGAAGTGTTGATTCAAAAACTTGCTGCGTACGGCTTTGCTGGTTCTCTTCTTAATTGGCTGCACTCTTACCTAACGGATAGATCCTTTTATGTCGTGGCCAATGGCTATAAATCTGAAACCATGAACATAACCTCCGGTGTTCCGCAAGGTTCCCATCTGGGCCCTGTATTATTTATTATCTTTGTGAACGACCTTCCTTATTGCTTCTTCAACTCCACGCCATTCTTGTTCGCCGATGATTTGAAAATAGCACGCGTTATAGATTCTCTAGCCGATTCAACATTACTTCAGGAAGACCTCAACAGACTTTTAAACTGGTGTAACAATAATAGCATGCAACTTAATGTAGAAAAATGTTCCCAAATTACGTTTACTCGCAAGGCTAACTTTATGGATTTCAATTACAGTATGAAAGGTTCGGACCTCAGTAAAGTTGATGTGATCAGAGATTTGGGAGTCCTTCTTGATCGTAAATTAACATTCACCCCTCACATGGACAACGTAATTAAAAAAGCTTCAAAGACACTCGGTTTTGTGTTACGAAATGGTAAATGTTTTCGCAAGCCTAAAACTAAGATTCATCTTTTTAACTGTCTGGTGCGTACTGTATTGGAATACTGCGCAGTTGTGTGGCGTCCCCATTATGCAACACATAGTCTTAGGTTAGAGAGGATACAGAAAAGATTTTTATACCATCTTGCCTTTTCTGCTGGATTAGACAAAAAAGTTCCGAGCTACGCAAAACGGCTTGATAAATTTTTCATGACTTCACTCGAAAAACGAAGAGATGGATTGATCTAGTTTTTCTTTATAAAATACTTCAGCGTAAATTAGACTGCCCCCAGTAGTTAAGTAACTTAAGTTTTAACCTACCCCACAATTATCCGCGTCACCCTATCAAACTATTACGTCCCCCATTCCGCAAAACTGTTTCAGGATCAAACTCCCCCATCCCCAGAATTTGCAGGCTTCTTAATAATTGCGATGAATCAATAGATATTTTTCCCACATCACTTCAAAAATTCAAGCGCCAAGTCCATAGAAAGTAACAACACAATTGACTGTTTCTTTTTTTTCTTTCTTCATTTTGTATTTTTTTTTTGTATTATTATTATTAATCTTTTTTTCTCGTTGTCATGTTTTCCAAAACTACCCACTAGTGCTGTAAGTGTTATTTCTGCACAATTATTACAATTTTATTGATGTTATCATTTTGTTTCTGCATGCTGTGTCTATCGCATCATATTGTACACCATGCTTGTATTCTTGTATTGCTTGTCTTTAAAGGGTAAACAGTGTAACAATTGTAGATAGACCAATAAATAAAATAAATAAATAAGATATCACTCTGAACCACCTTGGACCAAAAGGGCCACTTTACGAGTTTAATTGACTCAGTTTTCATTCATGTATGCCTGTTATTCGGCATCTCTACTCTTAAGGAAGAAGTCTAGTTACACTTTGGACATTAAACTGAGCACCCCTTGGACACAACATAGATAGAAACAAAAGGGCGACTCCATACCGGAAGCAAAAACAGGCGGACGTATAAGACGTGTATGGACGGAGGTCTTAAACTTTCTCAACGATTGCCAGTCGCGAGTGCAGTTGCACTTTTTGTAATAGAAGCCTAGTACCTACCTAGTATATCCGTATTTCTTAGCTAGTTACATGCTGCAGAACTTCTGTACCTATGCACGTAGTGTCTTAATTTGTGAACACACTAGCGACAAACCAGTTTCAGGCTGTTTTTGGAATTAAAATTGTAGGTATAAACTGACCCTTCTGTATCTTTTGTATGCGGCAGAATGTGATAAAAAAAAACCAGATCCGACGATAGTTTTCGAAAGAACGTCTCAAAGTGGCTTCTATTGGATTTTAATTTGGAAATTTATTTAAAACAATACCTATGTCTTTTAAATAGTACCTAAACAAACGGAATGTGATGGCCACTTTCAAAAAGCAATAACATTGAACTTGCCGGGGAATAGGCTATTTTCCTAAAAAAATCTAATTAGTCCGTCAGTTAGATTACAAAAAATATTGAACCCGTATTTTTTATTTTGTCCATTATATAAAAGATTGACAAAAGAAAAAATACGTGTCCGTTAGTTTTCGATAATCTAACTGACGGCCTAAATATTATTATTATTTTTTTTACCCAGGCAACTACCTTATTGAACGCGATATCTGCGTGTGATTAAATACGATACACGTATTATCACAGTCACTTTTACATCATGTGCGTGTTTCAAAACCTTAAAATATTGTATTATATTTTATCAATGAAAGCGAAAGCTGGGACTGATAAATTTTTACTAAAGTCCAACGACCGACATTATTCTTTGTCTCGTCTAAATCTTGTCATTGAAATGCAAGTACATTAATACCATTGTGACTAACACCAAAATACTAACATATTTATGGACCTTATAATAGTCTGAAATACAGTTTTATTATTATTATTATTATTATTAAAAAATATCGAGTTTTGTACAAGGAGTATTCAATACTCCTGTATTGAAATTAAAAAATAAATGTATTTATATTAATTATTATACTGACAACATCGTGTTTTTCGGCTGTTGGAGCTAACCACTCTACTTAAGAAAGATGTGGTGTTTTTTTCCTAATTAAATAATGTCGTAGGTCTATATATAATTATATGGCAACCTCTAAAGTTTTAAATTTTAAATTATATACTGCTACAACATTAAATTTGTTACGACTCTAACGAATACTCTCAAAAAGAGCACGGCTTGGCGTGAATTCGAACTAACGTATTTCCTAATGTCGCCATTCAATACCAAATGCCAAAAGGAAAACTTTTTCTGGGAATTGAAACTCCAATCATATCCACTTAAAGCGATCTTAAAACCTCTCAGCTAAAAACACGTAAACAAACATTACTTAAATGTTTCTGTGTGTGTCGACAAGTAAAGTCGTTACTTTAATAATTGTACACAATAAGTAAAGTAACGACTTTAATTGTCGAAATACTCAATATAAAATGTTTTTTGTAAAAATAGAGTTAGCTATTTAGCTTTGTCGACTTTAACTTGCATGTATTTTGCTGGGGTAGGTACCTAGTGGGCTATTCCGATTATACACCCCAGAAAATCCACCCAAAAAACCGTTGCATCGATAGCACTAAAACTTAGTTAAAACTTAGTAACTTCATACTATCGCTTCACTTAACCATAGACAAAACACAATTTCGGGCTGACATTGTTGTTAACATCTTTGGCAAATTTTGAAACGCTGGATCCTACATAATCTGGAAATATCTATTAATAATACCTTATTATTTGTAACTAAAATTTACTGTTGAGTAATTTGTTGAACATTTTGCAACCGTAAAGAAACCGTAGTGTACTCTACGGTTTCTTTACGGTGTACAGTATACGCTCATTAATGCTCAGATTGTAATTGCTGCGACATTGACTTAACATGTCACAACGTTTAAACTGAATATTGCAGCATTACAAATAGGAATTTTTACTGTTCTACGGAGAACAGTATACAAAAATATTATAAATTCGCTTATGAGCGATTGTGGTATAAAACGAGAGATTATGATAACATAAAGCTCTGTGACGTCTGACGTCGGGTAACGAGTGGTAGCGAGTCCCCGGAGCCTAACCTATCTCTGTGCAACAAACGATAGCGCGATCTAACTCGATCCCAACGCCATCTAGAGAACATGCAGGAAAACCGCATCAGCACCCTTTGTCCATTGAACACCCTAGCATAAAACCGGTTTATGTATTTTTTATGGGATTAAAGTAAGTAAGTAGTGAAAGTTGAATCTTATGTGGTTCTGAATGAGAGAGAGTGAGACATAGATGAATAGAATCCAGATGGTATTATAAGATATCACTCTGAACCACCTTGGACCAAAAGGGCCACTTTACGAGTTTAATTGAGTCAGTTTTCATTCATGTATGCCTTTTATTCGGCATCTCTACTCTTAAGGAAGAAGTGGCTTGTGGTTAAGTAATAACAGCCACACGGGTCGATCGATCAGGTTTCATGTAAAATTTCATGATGATCGGTTCAGTGGATTAGGCGTGAAAAGGTTAAAAATAAACAAACAAACTTACTTTCGCATTTATATTGTTAGTTTGATATCATTTCGTTCTCAGTGTCGTATGGACGTGGAATAAAACCAAAATTTACCTTAACTCGAGTGAACTGTCTGATATCTGCATAATGAAAACCGAAATCCTACTTCATACTACATAATATTATAAACGTGTAAGTTTGTATGGATGGATGGATAAAAACTGGTACTGGAACAATGGTTCATCATTATCATTATTGAACCGAACCACGATGAAGACGTCTACTGCTGGACATAGGCGAACCCTAATCGTCACGACACTACATCGACTGACTCTGGTCGATGTGGTGGTGCCGTGTGTTAACCATTTTTCAGATAAAATTGCTATTGTGACCATCACAATGTATGTTGTGTCATTACGTCTTTCCTTTCAGTGTTCAATTTAATCAAATGGAATTGTTGGTTTAGGTACCTATCGAGATATTCTATAAAATAAAGGGAAACAATAAAGCTTCCGAAAAACTCCCATATCTGCAATGAAAATAGATACTTTCATGAACATATGAGCTGCATAATAGTATAAACAGCTGATTATTTTGTATGAATGAGCTGTTATTTTTTGACATTTCGGGGTTGGTCCACTCCAACTGACTGACTAAACACTTGTGTACAGTGTTTCACCCTCATCTTTGGGATTAAAAAACATGAGGCTTATTCTTTCAAATAATAAACTAAAGGACAATGCTCATGGATGTATGGAATCCCGTACCATGCTGCACCAAAGTCAAACTTTGTTTTTATAGACTACACTTATCATATTAACTCCTACAAAAGTTCTTTTTGTAAACAAAACCGGGGTTTCGGAGATTTTTAGAAAAATCTAAATAACCTAAAACTAGGTTCTTTATTTTGTTTGACATGTCATACACGAACGGCCATTATTGCTCTAAAAAACGATAATCGTTTCAATAAAAATTCTATTCTATTTTATTCTAGTTATTTTTAATTAATGTAGAATCTGCAAAGTATAATTTTTTAACATGTTTTTTGAAAGACGTGATCATGACACTTTCACAATTCAAGGTTATATTAATCATATCATTTGAAAAAGAACGTCATGTAAAGGGAATACAACAATATCAACACTTCTTTACTTTAAATTAAATTCCCTGTCCAAAAATCAAATGCCCGACGCGTAATGTCGTAAAAATTATGAAAATAATTAGATACTATAATATTTTGATCTTGATGCATGAGACTTTTTAGTACCTACGACTTTTAGTCATTGTCTTTTCCAAAAAAAAAAAAAAACTAAAGTTCCGAAAAAGTACTAAGTTGTTTGTATGTCCGAAAACATATGTTCTGCTAAAATAATCGTTTTCTTAAGCTCTAAAGAAACTAGCTTAATTTTTATTATTGGTTTTAGTGTAGTGAAATTTGCAACGTAACACGAATATATCTTTTTTAAATCGAAACAGCTAGGTTAGGTAAGGTTAGAACTGTGACCACAGAACGCACGAGCCGAGCGAGCTTAGCAAGCGGTGCTGCGGCAGCGGCCGGCGAGTGCCAGAAACATATTTTTGAATGTGAAACCAAAGCAACAAAACACGTCATTATAATTTAATTTGTATATTTTGTGCAACTGACATAAACATGCAAATCTTTTGTATTAAGTACAATTTTGTATATTTTTTCTACAAGTATTAAAATATTTGACAATATACTGGGTTACTTTTATTTACGCACTCAACACGTTATATTTTATACGTATATTCATTTGTCTATTTCTTAGATTTGAATATAGAGAGAGATTGATTTTAACATTTCTTAGGAGTATCTATGAAATCACTTAGAATAGTTTAATAAGTGCCAAAGTTATAAAATGTGTAAGGTTGTTTCTAAATTTATAAAAGATAAAAATGACTAGCTGTAGATTTCGGTAATACGCAATTTAAGCTGGTGGAAAAATATTACGTCAGCAAATATATATTTTTTTTCGGAGCTTTTATTACTACCCTAAAAAAAATACTAGCAAGAGGGAAAAGTCTACGCATAATACATAAGCTAATACTAAGCAGACTAATTTCCATACTAAATATTAGTAATACTATTATAATATACTCAAAGAATCAACTCTACAAGGTTTGTTTAGGTGATTAAGCTTATTGTTCTTAGGAGCGGTCAGATGATAACTTGTGCAGCTGGCGGAGCACAGGTTATCCGCTGACTGACGATGAATTCAACTGATGAACACGACTGCATGTCAAACATGCGCACTGCGATTCGTCTGTTGTACATATGTTGCAGCCCGATGAAAGCATGGACGCCTGCACTGAGAATTGATGCAACCTGACACGTAGCCGCGTTATGTGTCAAAACGGCTCATTTTTCTATCTGTAATCTCTAGTGCGAAAATTATCCGTTATGGTTGTATTATAATCTTCTAAATAAATTAGTTATAAAAGGTTTATTCCCTTTGTCTATATTTCTTCACAGCCACAGTGGAAATATTAGTTACTGTTGTGTTAGACCTAGCTCTAACATTCTCATAATGTCTGATAGTTTTTGTAGCAGTAACTTGGCGCTAATAGTCAGATTCGCTTATTTGCCGCCCAACAACAATAAACCAGCCAGCAAAAATCACACCGTGATTTCATAACTGTTAATGTTTAGTGTTAATAATTGTTTAGACCTACTTCCGCGTACTTTACGGTTTCAGGCCAGTCACTACCATGAATTAATAGAGCTGTATCATCTGCGTAAGTGAAGATTGAACAATTCAATAAAAACAATTTGCATAAGTTGTTAATATATATAAGAAACAGGGTAGGACCCAAGATTGAGCCGTGAGTAACGTCAAAACTCAAAGGAATGATGTCACTAATAACATCATTTATTTTAACGCATTGAGTTCTATCACACAGGTAATCCTGGAAAACTTTTAAGAAATGTCCGCGAATGCCCGTAGCTTCCAGCTTAGATAAGAGGTGGGGAACGTACACAGTGTCGAAGGCATTAGAAAGATCCAAGAAGATAGCCAAGCATTTCATTTTGCTATCTAATTTAGATACTACATGGTCTACCAAGGCAGCAACAGCGTTTTCAGTTGACCTGCCACGTCTAAAACCATACAGGTTATTACTTAGTAGCTTGTAAGACTCAAGATAGTCTACCAGTCGATTATTGAGGATCTTTTCTAATATTTTAGAGATAGCAGGTAAGACTGCGATCGGTCTATAATTATCCACAATGTGTCTGTCCCCATTTTTGAAGATCGGGTGAACAATAGCCCTTTTGAAAACCCTGGGAAAACAGCCTGTGGAAATAGAGCGATTGAAATATGAGTAATGGCTAGGACAATCGCGGGGAGACAGGATTTTAACATTCTCAATGTAATGCCATCCCAACCAACCGCAGCATCCGTTCGTAACCCAATAATAAGATTCGATACCTCCACTTCATCTGTAGGTAGAAGTACTAGCGAGTTAGAGTGCAGCGCGTCGAGGCAATAATCCGAGGAACACGCGGTTGTCAGTCAATTTCCTGCCAACATTGGCAAAAAATTCATTGACTTTATTGACCCAGGACTTGTAACATAATGTACATACTCACAGTTATCTTAATTCATTCCTCCAGGTCAGGTAAGCTTTCCAATCTAAAGTTATCTAACTATTGTATATATTTAAATATGTATATGTATCCTAAAGAGCGGTTGCAACTCTTTAAATAAGCCCTTGCAGGAGCGGTCGGTGACTCACTAAATAAGCCTAAGCCAAATGTACAAATGTATCTATCTACTACTACTTAACTCTATCCCTCTTATATGAGCTTAATTTCCTATACTTAATTTGTATAAAGTAATACCTTTTCTTTTTTTTGTCCATTTCTGGAGCGGCCGACAACTCCTTAAATAAGCCTTAACGTCGTTTCTAAAACACCCTTCTAGAGTGGCAGTCATTGAATGTGAACTCCACCCTTACCGGAATGCAGAAGATTGCTTAAAAGAGATGATTGGGTGAATGGAGAGTTATGAATCTGCGAAGTTGTGTTTTACAGTTTCCTTCGGAAAGCTTCATCAGAATTTTCTCTGAGTCGAAAATTTTCTAGGGTCGGGGGGAAAATGTAACATAATGTACATACTCACAGCTATCTTTATTCATTCCTCCAGGTCAGAACCAGCATTCTGTTACCGTTAGGCGCTGATCTGATTATTTCTTACGACACGTTTTATCCACAATCAGTACACAGACACAGCTCCAACTTTATCATGAAACTACGATGATGTAGTGACATCCAAGGCTTGGTAATTTCGCCCACATTGATGGATATCATTTTTCCTATAAACACTATACTTTTAATACAAAATAACTATAGGTTTTATTGTATTTTATTAATAATATATTTTATTATGACAGCTTTGACAACGACGTTTAATACGTCGCCATGGCAACCTTTCTTTCAAATCCTTACCTGCCTGTATCTTTTTAGCTGATTAGATATGCATACTTATTATAATTAATTACTGGCCATTTTCATATCTCAAATTCATATTTTCTACATGATGTTATTCTACGAGTTGACTTTATAGATCCACGCAATCCAAGGATCAGTTAGAGTTTCGCCTCTAAAGCGAACTCATTATAAAGCCTGATACTCCAGGGCTACCTATCGCGGGAATACCCAGCGTACCTCTCCGCTCCGGTACCTGTCGGACCCTGCCTACGCCTCCGTCCTCCGTCCTCCGTAAAAGGGTCCAAGACTATTGGACCGCGCCTCATCCGAGGGCCGCCTCACCTGGCGGGCTGACAGCGTCTCCGCCGTGTCTCTCTCTCTTGCTGCCGAGCTGCTTCCTGCCTTGCTGCGTGGACCCTCCTACGGGTATCCTCCGCCTGCTACTGCATCTATACTTGTACCTGCGCCGGCTCCTGCTGCCGTGCTGCGTCCTGCCCTGCTGCGTGAGCCCTCCTACGGGTGTCCTCCGTGCCGCACACGCACCAGCGACCTGCCCTCATCTGTACCTGCATCTGTCGCCGGCACCTGCCTCGCGTCTACCTCCCTCCAACTGGATCTCCACCTCTGCCTCCTCAGCCCACCTATCACGCATCGTCATCCATACACCCCACCTCCACATACTACACACCACTTTTCAGTTCATCTCCATCTTAAATTTGTTATAAATATACCTTTAATTGTTTTCTAACTCCCTTTCTTTAATTTCATTTTACCATTGGTTTTATAAGTTCAGTTTTATTTGTCGCTACACGACATACTATTCATCTGAAGATATTCTTAGTAGCTCGTTGGGGGATTTAGCATTACGACTAGTTCCAGTAACATTTTTAACGACCTTCCAAGTAGCTTTATGGTTGTTCTTCGCCATTTGGAACTCCTTCCTTTCATATGCGTGTTTTAAATTTTTAAGAAGCTTGTTACAGAAATACGGTATCTCTTGTCTGTAATCGTGAAAATTAAGTTTTCAAGATCTGCTTTTAGCGTTTGAGCCATGCCATCTCAATTTTGGATACAGCGAAGCAGTCCATTTGTAATCCAAGTTTTCAGGATTCGCCGTTTCGACGACATGTACGCCGATTTGGAGTGATTGGCGATGACAGAGCTAATGATGGAAACCAGACACTCGGCAGCATTGTTTGGGTCTTGAATAGTCAATAATTCACTAAAGTCCGTTGATAAGATGTCAACGATTGCGGCTGTATAATCAACAACTGTGCGACTAAGTTTAGAGGCAGAGAGTGACATCACACGTTGGATGATAATAACCGTAGGTTTATGATCAGTAATATAAGTGTCGAGTACCAGAGTCGTATCTTTAAGATTAGATCTTAACATTACGTGATCAATACAAGAGCTAGTACGGGTTGGGAATAGATGTGTAGGATGGAGGCCATATGAAGCAATAAGGTTAAGGTACTGATTCGCTTGTTGGGAGATAGCATTCGGAGTGATGTCAATATTGATGTTTTTTTTAGATAACGGGCAAGAAACTCCATGGACACTCTTTTTAAATCATAATAATATTGTTACAAAGTATTGGTTACATCATTCATGTTCAAAATTATGCATGTGAGAACGATGCAGAACGTTAAAAGCGTCCGTAATGAAAAGATAAAAAAAACAATTCAAATATTAAATTAAATCAAAATAAGCCATGGCAGCAAAGAGTTGACCAGTCCCTACTGACGGCGACCGTTCACGAACATGACGCATAGATTAGCACCATTCAGCTCAACCATTTTGAAGGGAGCTAAATGATCCAACACATGCGCCACCATCAGAGAGACATTAGAGTGAGCATTAACGTTACTCTCAGCCGCCAAGGCACATTTAAGTGAGTGGAAGACGTACCCAGTAAATTGTAGCTTTATAGTATGTACATAGTACTCACATACGTTCTATGCAATTATACAATACTAGGAGATTGAATTTATATATTATAATGAAAAAATAATATTTAAAAATGTTCAGCAGCTCCAACAGTATGTAGGTAGGGTAGGCGTGTGAAGTATATTCAAATGCTAATCAATTTTTTTATGCGTCCTGTGGAGCAGGACCAGCAAGCATTTTTGTCAGCGATGTAATTCCCCTAACTTATAATATGCTTGGCTGCATTGTGTGCTTTTATGTAAGATTTGAATTTCGTTTCATGGAGTTGGAGTATGTGGGGAGGTATTTTATTGTAACATTTTAAACAGTACCCCATGAAGGATAAGTCTACTTTAGCCAGTCTGAAACCTGGTTGAACTAATTGGTCTCTATTTCTGTAAGTTTTTACTTAGGAAGTATGTAGATTTATGTTCCCAATGCCGCTTTGCCAAGTGTACCATTCACTCGAATGAACCGTCTGATATCTACATAACATAAATCGAAATACCCATGTTTACATGTTCGTACTTGTGATAATCGTGTGTGCTGACAGATCTAATTGTTGCAAGAGAAAAAAACTACCATTTCATATTTTCACGTTATGCGTCATCGAAACATGAAAACTTGCTTGAACTTTTCTCATTTGAAAATCGTCGGGAAAAGCTAAGATTCTCATCGTTTCCTAAATGAGAAAAGCTGCGGTTAAACTGGTACAACTGGTTATCCTTATCATCATTTAGCCGAACGACGATGAAGACGTCATAGTGCTGACATAGGCGAAACCCAACTGTCTCGACACCACATCGACCGGCCCTGGTCGATGTCCTGTGTTAATCATTAGGATAGGACCACTATTTTGACAACCCCAATGTATGTTTTGTTTCAACCTGATTGTGTTTCAATTCATTTTTCTTCACCTTTCAAAGTAATTGAGCTATTTTGGGTTATGGTCTCGTTCTGCAGTGCGATTCTGTAACCATCTCACCGTGAAAACTTAGGTACAGTGAGCGCGGAGTGAGCTGCAGTGCGATTCTGTAACCATCTCACCGTGAAAACTCAGGTGAAGTGAGCGTGGAGTGAGCTGTCTTTCCAACTAATGCTAGGGAATGACACTATTGACAGCTCACTCTAAGCTGACTTTACCTAACTTTTCACGGTGAGATTTTTTCAGAATCGATCGATTGTTATTTCAACTAGTATTAGGGAGGCCTTTACCTTTCCCTACCATTATTTCTTCCATATTTTTTAAATGAACCTTTGTACTGTATGTTCAATTTGGTTCTAAGGTAAAGCGTTTCTCGTATCTCTTGTCTATAATGGCACTGATAGCTTGTGCATGATAAGAGAAAATGCGAACCCTTACCGAGTGTAAGATATTCACAGCGACATGTTTTCCGCTGTTTCGTAGTGTAAAAAACTTCAATCCGGCTGGAACTTGTCATTTTCTTTCATACTTTCAGTCAATAAAAACTTTTTGAAAGCTGCCTTACTTTGCTGTTATCAATCGATATTTATCTTCATTCTTTTATTAGTTAAATGAATCAATAAAATTTTTATCAATCACTTTCATTAATTAAATTAATTCGTCACTTATCTTCATCCTTTTAATAAACCTCTGCGTAGCACAGTTTTACAACTTGACAAAAACATCGAGTTTTCTCTATCATGTGTATGTGTAAAAGTAGGTATAATAATATACAGGGTGTTAAAGAAATTGCGTGCCAGAGCTTAGGGATAGGTTCAGTATCGATAAGGGAACCCAGGAAAAAAAAAATATTGCAAGATCAACCTACTTTAGTACCTACTAACTTAAAATAACAACCGCTTAGAATTAAAATTATTTTATTTGTTTAAATGCTTTAATTACTTACCTACTATCGAACGCGTTGTCATTTTGTCCTTCATCACGTCTCGCGTCTGAATACTAAGGGCCGGCGCATTATTTGCTACTGAAAACAGCTCGCGACAAATGGCGCAAGATGTGCGCCCCTAACGCTTCGACGGTATGTAAAATACAATTCCAATTTTCCCTTCGTACTTTAACGGGCTGAGGACCGTCAAAATACAAAACCTACAAAACAGATTTTCTTTAACTAGTATTCAACAGAAATACGAGTAGGTATTGTATTAAGGAAGAAGAAATAAGTACTTGGAATTATAATTTACGTACCTAGTTACCTAACCTTCACCCGGTGTTATCGAAGTGTTCGGGCGTAGGTATTTCATTGCGTTCGATAGTAAAAAAATATTAATTAGCATTTAAACAAAATAGAAACTTATTTTAACCAATTTTTTAATAAATTCTAAACGATTTTATTTAATTAGCAGGTACTACATTAGGTTCATCTTATGTTAATTTTCGTTTTTTTTTAACTTTTTAATTTTGACGCGTTCCTTTATCGATACTGAACTCACCCTGAAGCTATGGCACGCAATTTCTTTAACACCCTGTATAATAATTGTAATTATGAAATAATAATTAATTAATTAATTATTATAATTATGTCATATCCCTATGTATTTTACTGTGTGTACATAAATAATAAAATAAATAAATATAAATTCTGTAAATGATGATGAAAACCTTATCAAATTTCGTTGCGTCGTTTAGAAGAACAATGCGGTCATACAGACAGACATGAAACGTGACTTTAATTTATAATATGCATTTATTGTATATAAACAGCAAATAATATACATATATAGCATAATCAGCCTATATTGTTCCCACTGCTGGGACACAGGCCTCTTCTCTTTGAGAGGGAGTGGGCTATAATTTACCACGCGGGCCCAGTGTGGGTTGGTAGATAAGGAATAATCTACTTAGTTTCCTTTATATTTTTCCATGATATTATAACCATCCCACCAAGAAGTGGGATGGTTTGCAAAAATTTTGTAACAAATGGGAACATGTTACAGTACTTAGAACTAAGGCCTTAACACTACCTTACGAACTAGGTACAAAAATACTCTGATCACTGAGAATGTACTAGGGGAGGTCATATATCGCGTGAAAACAACGATAGCGCGATCTAATTCGACGTCATCGCCATCTAGTTAGATTGTATGAACTACACAGTTCTCGATTCTCCTGCGGCAAACTGAAGGCCAATTTCCGTATTAAAAACATTCAAAATGTAGTCGCAATCTCATCTCAGGGACTATCAATGACATTTAAAACTTGTAAAAAATATAGGGATTTTAGAGCATTTTTTTTCAGATTGAGACTGACATCAGACTGTGAACGTTCTTAAAATTACGAAAATTGCTCTTCAGGTTTTGAAACCGAAGTTGTAGGTACCAGACCCCTATTTTTTTATGTCCATAATAACAATAAAATACTCAGCGGTTTTCTTTTATTTGTTTTCTCTAGGACCTGCTGTAGTTAGGTAGGTATTCTTTGATCACGCTCACGTGCAGCCTTAAAAATTTTTGAAGTATTTAGTGCTATGTAATTAAAAATATTGAAAGCTAAAGAATCGATAAGGTTATACTTTTTTATTACGACTGATCTTGGTCAGTCATGAACTCATGATGCCAGATTATTTCTTCAAACAATTTAATTTACTAGCCATGCACGTTTCGAATTTACTTGAATAGATGCGAGCTACGATGGGTCTCCTTTATCGAAACATGATGAGATCACGTGGCGATCAAAATAGACTTGTGAGTTACTCCGTAAACTATCGTAGGTAGGTATAGAATGATCATTGTAAAACCTACCCCTACCCATATACATATAAGTTCTGTACCTACTCGTTTTAACAAGTCTTTTACAAGACTTGTCAAAAACATGTCGTGTATAAAATATGTAGGTATCCCAAAGTATTGAGCTTGTTTCAGACAAATATGTTATATAGGTAATTGTTAACTATTTTCTATTTTGTTCACGTTTTTGCCAAGTTTTGTATACAACTTGTCTATACATTTTGTTTTAGGTAATAACTACAAGAAAATTTTCTTAGAATACATGTTTCATACCTTGGGTGTGAATGCGAGGTAAAGCGCGTACCGCGGTCGTGATTTTAAGGTTTACCAATTAGTTAGTGATCAGGGCCAGGTTAGTGCAATCTTTTCACAATGCGTGATGTCTCCAGGGGCTCTCTGCAATGACCCAATCAGAGCCTCCTGAGATTTTGGTAACTTTATGGTGTAAAGATAATGAATGCGTAACAAAATATAATTTAATCATATTATATAGCAATGTGACAGAACGGCCGCCCGAGCACTGGTGGTCCAGTGGTAACGGCCAGGGGTACGTGTTGCAGGTCGTAGGTTGGAACCCAGACAGGCGCTTTACTTTGTGTAAAACTTCATCACTACTGCTCTCAAAACAGTAAAGGAAAACATCGTGAGGAAACCGGCATGTCCTAAAACTGAAAAATTTGAAGACATATGACATCTACCAACCCGCACTGGGCCCGCGTGGTGGATTTCGGCCCACTCCCTCTCACCGAGAGGAGGCCTGTGTCCCAGCAGTGGTAAGGTTATAGCCTGATTATGTATGTAGTAATGCTATGTATTGTTTGTAACATGACACCACGCCAGTATTCCCCGAGATTCAGGTAAAGGTGTACCCACATTTCGTATTCCTTTCAGTTATGTTTCAGTCTCATATCCCATGTTTCTTTTAAAAGACATACTAGTAACGTAACAATATAAAAAAATACGTTTTAGAAAGTTTACTCACACCCTCAGATTATGTCTTCATAAAAGTCGCTTCATGTCAGTGACATATATTCTTGTCGTTTGTCGTATGTTGTGTTTTTATTAAGAAAATAATAAGAGTTGTTCTCGTGACACTTACCTTGAGCCCGGCCCAATTCTGAGATTAACGCACTGTCGGCGGGACCAAATTTCGTTCGTACAGATGCCAATAGTTACAATTACAGCATATTTATTTTTTCTGTGTAAAATTATAATAATAATATACTTATTTATATATTAGACAACATTTTGATCCAAAACAGGTGGAGTGCTAAATACAGGTATGATAGTCCCTATTTAAATGTAACAATAATTTTATCGAGTATCGTGTCTTGACTGTGACATTCAGGCTATGGCTGCAATGGCGGCACTGCAGTGCGCCGGCTGACCAAAAGTATACACTTCTTGGATTTTTCTTCTTGGGTTTTCTCGAATCCCATGGGTTTTCGAGTCCCATGGGGTACTTACCCCATAAGCCGTGATAGCGATAATGTGACACTTTTGCAACATTTAAGCACATGTTGCCAAAGTGTCCCACTTACACATCTTGGATAGAATACGTCTAATGACATGTCACCCATGTTAACGACCACAAAAGGCCAATTCACGTATTTATGATCGTCCAATATCTAATCGAAATCTCATTTCAGTGCTTGTTTCAGCAAAATCAATGTCAAATACTGGTTGAAATGTTAAAATGTTGGGAACTTAGAGGTATATTTTTCCCCACAGAACCAACTACTTGATATTGTTGTTGATAAACTTATTTTTCTTTCTTTCTTTTCTTACAAACTGTGTGGACTCTGTTGTAACCCTATATCTTATAACACTGTTGTAATCTTCTGGTACATCTTCTTGTAATAGTTTTATGTGCTTGCACTCTCTTAATCCCAAAACCAACCCAATGACAGTGAGGTTACATTTTTATCACTTTCAAATGAGCTTTTGTGTATAAATGAATTATGTATAAATAGAAAATTCTTTATTGTGTACACCATAAAAAATTATAAGTACAAACGTAGTTATTTTACAAGCGGCGACACAATGGGCGGTCTTATCGCTGACAGCGATCTTTTCAAGACAACTTTTGATAGTTAATATAGATGAAAATATTGGCCTATAATAACTGTCCCACTTCAAGTCACAGGTAAATTTTCTCATACACAGCTGGAACGATCATTGAGCACAACGCATCTACTCGAATACACAACAAACATTGAGAATTTTACTTTGCTTAGAAATACAGCGTAGCCTTCGTGCTACGGCGTAGCATAGCTGTAGAGCCAGAGTGTGCCTAGAGATTTGCTACGCCGTAGACAACCTTCTTTATCGTACCAGTTGATACATACGGTTTATTGGAACTAGATACTTCCATTGGAGAACAAAGAACTTTGTTTTTACATAAGAGCGAATTCACAGGAATTGAATTGTATTCGAGATAAAATGTCGAAATCAAATATTGTTTTATAGCGGCCGTGTCTAATATCAAACGTTTCAAAGTAAATGCATTGCATGAGGGCAGTTTCTATTTAAACGTTAAAGAAGTTCTAAATCCATTATTTACTGATAAACAGACGTTACGTTGTTCTGCCAAATAATAAACTCAAAAACATTCATTCTGGGTTAATAAGTCCTAATTGTTTATCGACATTCAAATTCAAATTATATTTCAGATAAAAATCCATATAATGTTAGTATAACTTAGCCTAATGTTAGTATCAATTTAATTCAGGGTTAATTAAATTAAGGGTGTCTGGACTCTTACCCACCTACGTAAAAGGGGAGAGTCCCACCAGTCTGAAAACACATTTAGGATGCCATTAGAGGAGAAGCGCAAGCGCGCCATCATGAAAGCGCAACGCTTTCGCATGATCGCGGCGAACCCGTCAACGCACGCCTCCGCGAACATCCCTGATGCGCTACACCGCCACGGCAACCCCAAGAGCACCCTGAATATAACTGAATAGACATTAAAAAGAATGCTTGTTTACCTTCTCATCACGTGCATTAATCAACTTTTAACGTTTATAGTAGAATTTAACTTCAAGATCTTAAACAAGTTAGAATAAATAACGATAGAATAACTTCGAGAATTTTTCTAGCCTCTACCCTTTCATTTCACAAATAGTTCATTTGGTTGATTGAAGTCTTTAAAAGCCATTTTCATCGAGCCAATGTCACTTTTGCAAATAAAATTCCACGTGTTAGAATCTAACGTGGACTGATGACCTTGTGAAGGCCGCACGAATCCTCTGGATGCGGGAAGCACAGAACCGATCGAAGTGGCGATGCTTGGGAGGCGTATGTCCAGCAGTCGATATCTTTTGGCTATAATGATGATGATAATGATGAATTTAAGGCGCGAACACGTGACCAAATGAATCCCTCTTTCTGGGCAAACAGACCCAGTACTGTCCTTTCACTGGCTAGTCTTCTACCATGACGTGAGCTTGTAACTTTTATTACCTCATGACAACATTACAGAAGAAATTATCTAAATGATAAAATGCCCGGCGCAGACTGTAAAAGCTGCCACTCGGTAACACAGATTCCAGTTGGTCAATCTTCTTACCACGGCGATACCCTTTGGTCCCCCCAGGACCATCACCGAAGGCACTTCTCAGAGTCACCGTAACGGAAATACATACATTCTAATGACAACTGCTCCCAGATTTGACCTCATCAACATCATCTAACTGATTTAGAAAGAAAATATAATATTAGCGGTAAACATGACGCAGAGAAAGAACACAAAAAAGAACAAGTTGGGGTAAATATGCATCACATCCACGCATAACGGCAATCGCTCAGCATAATGCTACGACCCTATGACAGAGCCCCAGCGCTGGTGTGGATGTTCAATATGGGAAGGTACATTTATTTAATCCTTTGGGCACACAAAAAATGTAGGTACAAAGGTGGATTTAATGCCTTAGACATTCTCAACCAGTCAACCAAGAGTGGTGAAGAGATTAGATGGCAGGTGCTTTGGTTGAACCGAACAATGATAAAAAAAACGATTAAAATGATTAAATTATTTAAGAAAGTACACAATATACATTAATACGTTAAAAACATATAATACACTCATATACTGTTTACTATAATATTATATATACTTATAACATAAATAATATATACATTCATATTTACCTCCATGTCAAGCACTCGTAGGTTACAAAAACAGTTTCAAGGCAGTTTGCACAAAGTTCATGTTTCCAACTAGGTTAAGCCCGCAGTTGCCTAGCATTACTGATAACAAACTATAATTTATGCAGGTTTAATAAAAGCCAAGTTAACCAAAAAATAATTAAAGATAATAATAGGTTTGTTAGTTTATTGATACATGTTAGGAATAAGGGTTAAGTACTCGCATTCCAACCTAAATAAGTTTTGTTACACAAGAATTTATAATAGTAGTGCCAGTTTATTCTATCTACAGCGCATACCATTGCTAATGAAACAGTTAGGGTTTTTTTAGGGTTCCGTACCTCAAAAGGAAAAACGGAACCCTTATAAGATCACTTCGTTGTCCGTCTGTCAGTCCGTCTGTCAAGACTCTATCGTTAGTAGTGGAGTCATCAAGTTGAAATGAACATCAAATACTCAGGATCCCTTGAAGCAGTGAAAAAATCAAACTTCTAAGTCAACGCAATCAAATCATATGTTCCATTTAAGCCGCATATTTTAACACTCGTAAGGGAATCAAAACCTTTAGGGTACTACTCCCCGTTGACTTAGAATCATGAAATTTGACAAGAAGCAATGTCATGTAGCACAAATAAAGGAAACAATCCGAAAACCGTAAAGGAGATGGATTTTTGTCCCTTACAAGCTTAGCCCAGAAATGGACACAAATGAAACAAAATGTATTATGAAGCAATAATAAAAAACAAACCTGTCGATCACGGAGTAATCCACTGTCTTCCAGCAGATTGAATTTCACTCAAATCTAACGACTGTATCACAAATTAATGATTCATTCGCTATGCCCCAGTTTATAGAATGTTGGATCTCCGTTGGAAACCAGGTAAAATCAGAGTTGTCCGAGATGCGAATTATAAGGATAGTTATTGTAGCCGAGGTAAAATGCAATGAAAAAATCCATAGTTCACGAAAGGCAAAGTCACTCAGATATGCAAAAAAGATAACCAGAAACACAGCCAATTATATTTTTGAACAAATCACAAGAAATCACAACAAAACATTCATGATGCTGTCACACGTGGCGCCACAGAGTTATAGATAAAATAGAAAGCACCAAACCCGACTGACAAGAAGGGTTAGGTTTTTAGCGCATGTCTTGGTATGGGTCATAGTTAAGCTCTATGTATGTAGGATTCTTTATAAACTGACTTCAAAAAAAGGAGGAGGGTCTCAATTCGGTTAAATATTTTTCATTCATAGTATCAGGTACCTGTCTGGAAGCATAATAATGATTTACATGTCGTTAAGATTAAGGTGACCGCCCAGCGTAACTTCAATCGCAAACCGAAGGATTTTGAAGAAAATTCCTATTTAAATAGGTGATATTTCACAAAAATCAACGTGGCTGACTTTATAACCCAATAGTCGTGAAAAAAGTTTTTGGTACCTACGTCAAAATAAAGGGCTCGAGGAGATGATTCCAAAAATATGACTTATGACGCTGGGGTCACCACGGTCATTTATTTATTTTGATTAATTTACTAACAATTGTTTACACTGGTTTATGCTAAGGTAACATGCAAAAGTGTGTATGAGACAGTGCAACAATCACATACGGTCATAAGTCATATTACTGGGATCGTTAAAAATAACTAATGGCATATATATGCACTAAAGGGTACTGTTTCGTATAATAATTATAATAATCTTTATTTCACGGACAACAATAGATCCAACAAACTTACAATTCTAGATGTTAGTAGACAATTTAACTTATAAACTATGTTAGTACTTATATTCTACTAAAGACAGGGTGGTTTTTATAAGATGCCTCATAATGGGGCTTTGATCATGCTTATCAGCAATAACTGTCAAGAGGCTCCCCGCAACCAAGACTGCCCCGCAATCTGGCGAGAAAAGACGCATTCTTTTTGGCCTCGACAGCTGAGAAGCTGTCTAATCTGGCGTGCGCAATCATTGCTGATGCACTGCAATATCGTGGCAGTCGCAACAGTGCCCTGAAAGCGTTGTTATATTGAACACGCATCGCATTGGCGGCACGTTTAGTACAGTTGATCCATAGGGCACTCGAGTACAGAAATGTGCAATATGCTATAGTGTGATTTTGATTGCATCTGTACATCGAGCGAACCTACGAGTCAACATATTCGCCCACACCACCAATGCCCTGCGCCCTCGTTCAACATCCTCATTATCCCTAAGATCATCAGGCATGAAATGTCCTAGGTATTTTAACTGCCGCACCCGACGAATCGGGACGTCGCTGATTTTAATAGGCGGGAGATTTTCCGGACACTTCTTGCCAACAGCCTTAAAGACCATGAGTTCCGACTTTTTCACATTATACAGTAACCCATGGTTACAGCATAGTTCTCACAAATCTTAACTAATTTTCTGACTGTATAGTAAAAAGAAAAATAAAATGTTGCGTAGCATCATCTTTTAATATCTCCTATATTTTAGTTTTAACTCTGTGTAAAGCATAAATGACATATGACAAATGCATAACAATGACGGGAGTGACAATTATTATGAACGATAGAGAAGGTGCTGCCATTACATACTTTAAAGAAGAATATATAATAATAAATAATAATATATAATACTTTTAATAAAGACTGAACTTATCTATTTGTTTAAAAATGAAATTACATTAATCAATTATTAAATATCATATTCATAACAATTTAGTTATTATTCAATACGCTTTAAATACAGTTTTGATATTCTATATTCTAAAAATACTCGTGAAATCTTATCAATTCTTATATTAAGCATGTCCCAATTACCATCTTATTTCCAAAACTGGCAACATAAAGACCTCCCCGAATATTTGAATCAAAATAATAATCTTTTAAATTGAAATATTTTCTGCAAACTTTTGCCAAATAACGAAAGCTGTGGTGGGTTTTCAAATATTATCAGTTATTTTTTAAATATGAACTTTCTGTCCGTACTGGGCCACAAAAAATCCATGTCCTTTGTAGTTCCATACCTACAAATTTGCACGGAACCCTCAGTGCGCCAGTCCGACTCGTACTTGACCGGTTTTTTAGTATACAGTAACTTCACAGTACACGTCAAAACACTGTGTTGGTTGCTTGCCTAACAGTTTAGCTGTTTCATTGTATTTTAGTCTACCAAAAAGTGTTACTTTACTATTTTTTTATAAAGCCTGCAAAATTATTCAATTATAAATAAATAGTACTTAAGAATATGTATAGTAAAAGAGAGTGCTCGCGACTTATAGAACTTTCCTGGTACCTTTATTTCGTTATATAAGACGGGGAGCTCTTGGTGGAGCTTTTAGTAGGAGTCATGTAGCCGGCGGCGCCGCTCGCTTCACTTGTACGCGAACATGACACTGTAACCGTCGCTTTTTCACAAATAAGTTTAAATTCAGTTCATTAAATTAATTTTTCTAACAATTATAAATAATTATTTCGGCTTAAAAACTTTTTTGAATTTCCTAATTAATCGCGAAGTTTATATTTGTTAGTGATGGGTTCGTTCAGCCAATCGAAGAGGTTGAAAAACCTTCAGAATTTAAAAAGTGGCGCCATCAAGCTACCGAGGCACTGGTCGAAGATGCTTGGGCTTGTTAATGTGAGCAAAGCTTCAGCTGAGGAGATATTACAGGTAAGTGCAATGTGTGCAATGAGAAGAAGAATATAATAGTGTTTAATAGTGACTCTTCGCGCCTGCTCATTATGTTTGGGCAAATCATCACCCGCGTGTTTAGCTTCTAAATGCAAACAAAAGATAAAAAATTATGTAAATTATAGAAGTCTCAATTTCTCTATGAGTTTTACTTAAAGAATTCCAATCTTGTGCTTAACCAGTGACATATTTTTGAATAAACGAGCGTGTTTCAATACCATATTAAGATTAAATCAACTGTAAGCAATGTAATCACAAAATAGTGTAATTGAAATCTTATCGCAGACCAATTTTGTACAATTTGGTGATAGTTATCGGTCCACCAATTAAGATCTAAGGCGCTTGGAAATGTTACCTTTATTTACTAAGTGCTGATTTTTCAATTAACTGATAACTATTCAAGGAATAATTTTGAAATATTGTCACTTACTTCTTTCATACATAAACTGTCAAACGTCAATTTCATTCCTCGAATAAAAGTTATCTGGCTATGGAAAAATCAGCCCTTAAGCGACTAATTTACAAACTTTTATAAGATTGAATAAATAATTAGTCACTTCAGATTCTGTGTAATTAGCTGCCTTGAGTCAATTATCGTTGGTTATTAGGTTTTAATGTTCACGTTAAATATAATTCATAAAATATAGTACTTGATTTGCTTCAATTGTTTTGTGTAGATACAGAGTATATAATATGAATTTTGCATATTCTTAACCTATACTCGGAAACAGCAGCAGCAAATCGGCATTTTCGTAAGATATTATTCAGCGGTCTTAAGACCAAACGAAAAGGTTTCATCTGCGACGGTAGGGAATTCATCCATTGATTTTATACAGCAATTCTGTCATTAGTAATGAATTTCCATCACATTTACGAGGCTAACGTCAAAATCTGTATCTTCTCTTAAACGTTTTCGTGTCCCACGTCGGGTGCCAACTAACTTCATAATACTTTTGGTAATTTTATTAAAAGGAGTTTAATTGAAACAACATCTAATTAAAATGGGTAAAGCGCTCTGAGGAAATTGTGTGGTTAATTTGATTCTAACAAAGCTTTACCTTTGCTTTGTGTTTGACACAACACTTAAAGTTAGTTATCTTTTTCGAAAATGTCGTTTTCCGTGAGGTCTTTCAAAAATCCAATTAGGTCAGTTTAGGTTATACTAAATACTGCAACAAAATAACTTCATTATTCTTTCGGTCGCTCACAGGTTGAATTGTACTTCCTAATTATTAATATCGGTAGCAGTGGGTCAAGTGGCTTGGATTATTATGTCTTAATACCTAAAATGTATGTAATTTTATTCTATTATATTTCCAATTATTTCTTACCTACCGTCTAGTTTAAGGCTCTATTTTGTAAATCCTTTTGTAAATCAATTATTTCAATAAACAATTTCAATAATTGATAGAACTGTATTTTTGTGTTTAAATTGTTTATTGAAATAATTGATTTACAAAAGGATTTACAAAATAGGGCCTTAAACTAGAGGGTAGGTAAGAAATAATTGGACACTACCTGAAGGCCAATTCTCGTAATTTAAAACGTTCAAAATGTAGTCGCAGTCTCATCTCGGCGACAAACAAATGTAAAAAACCAATTGTCAAAATGTAGGGAAATTAGACGTATTTTTGACAGATTGAGACTGAGATCAGACTGTGAACGTTCTTAAAATTACGAGAATTGCCCCTCTGAACTAGGAATAACCTGGTATCAATTCTCGTAATTTTTTTAAAGTTTCTGACATTTGTTTGTCGCCGAGATGAGACTGCGACTAGATTTTGAACGTTTTAAATTACGAGAATTGGCCTTCTGGTATCTCACATACATAAGTATTTTCTAAAATTCCTACAAATAGTAAATAATTTATTTACTTTAATTGTAGCAAAATAGTATGCTACCTACTTTTTTGCATCATCAATGGCAATTATTAGGGTATATGTAAAAATTTAAGGTATGTACAACTCACAATTTGACAGTGCGTCGCAGTAACAGTAAGGGTACTGTGGGCGTTATAGATGATACCTTTTTATCTTTTATTTAGCTATAATACCTATTATTTTAATCAAGTTGTTCTGAGTGTTGTTCTGAATCGTTTCATAGAATTTATTTATTTACATACCAACGAAGGTCTGTCACGCGGCAGTCTCATTATATTTGTCAGTATATTTTTGTTTTAGTTTATTTTTGCAATATTACTCAACTCACACTATATATGTACATATTCGTTACTATTTTTTATTTGTCACATATTTATCTTATTTAAGTATGCATACATACGTCACGTTGCAGTGTAAAACTGATTTACATCCGTCACCTCACACATCAGGTCCAGTTGAAAACCAGCGTCAGGCACTAGTTGTCTGGCATATTTTTGCTAAACTGCCGCCGTGAGGCACACTTACCTGCTAACTTCTTACATCGGTCTTTATAGGTACTTTCTATTTGTTTTTTGATTAGTTGTTTTCTGATGTATTTATCTGGTGTATTGTGTGTCTTTTAGTCTGTGCTATATAATTGTTTTTTCTTTCTTCTTCTTTCTTTCTTTCAAGTGTTTGCAAATTGCAACATCCAAATGATTTACCCATTATTCTTTCTATCTATTTTCCATTTGTGGAGAAAAAACCATCATTGCAAATTATAACCCCAAAATATCGTTTTCAACCGGTTTCTTTATACGGTACTAAAATTAATGAAGCAATTCATAAACATGGATTTTGGGTTTCTTGGTTGCCAATATTAGCATTAAAAAGGGAATGTTGAAATATTTTCTATGCGATTTTGGTATCAGCCCATTCCTAAAAACTAATCTACATTTGAACAATACCCCAATTTAAGAATAAACTAGACTTTCGTAAAGAAACTGGTTCATTCTAAGCATTTTAGAGCACTCAGTGTTATGATTAACGAACTAAATAGCCAGACTGTTGAATAGCCTTATTTTACAAAACATTGATCTTAGCCGAATAAGCTGCTCAGACTTTTCAAAAATGGCAGATGTAAAATACAATAGGTATCTAAAGTACGGAGAGCAGTACTTATTGGGTTTATTGAAAGTGTATTCGTGTTTTAGTAATACTTGACTGTGTATATGTAAGTCGATTAATTTCTTTTATTTTATAGGTTCATTAACAGTAAACAGTACTTTTTGATCGTATAGGAACTGTTGTCATCACCATACCGATATTTTACGTTATCTAAACTAATATTATAAAGAGTTGATGGTTTGTGTTTGTTTGTTATGCTTTCAAGCTAAAGCGGCTGAACGGATTTGGATGAAATTTGACACATGGATAGGCCATGACCTGGATTAAGACATAAAATCCTTTTTATCCCGATATTTCCACGGGATCACTACATATGCGGGTAAAACCGTGGGGCGCAGCTAGTGATAAATAAAGAAAGGGTATCATATTTTCGTGGTTATGTTGTATAGAAACCTAATGGAAATATAATTTGGTCAAAATTAGGTTGAAGCCCAGTAGACTTCGCCCACTTTCTTTTTTAATTTTTACTTTTCTCGCGTCAAGCAATAACAAGCATCCTCTAGGTCTAGCTAGGATTTTGGCCTCACACAGGTGATTTTTTTGTTGTCAATATTATTTTGTTAGTTTTGAATGCTCCTTTTTTACTGTTGGTATTTCCTGTGCGTATCACAAATAAAATATTTCTCTTACTTTTTATTTCTCCAGCCGTTCCATTGTGTTCTACCGAAGCATAGGGCGGAGTAAAAGTTATTCTCCGTTTACTAAATTGGTCTTACGCCCAGCACTTACACCAAGTGGCACTGTCGTGTTCCTTGAAAAACGGCTAAACCAATTAACTACAAATATAGTGATAGTTTAATTGCTAGTCTGTCATCCAGTCTTACAAAGGGTATTGCCGCGTTACCCAGTACCTAACGGAGTTGTGGACGTCTGATGGGTAGTTGCTCCATGTAAAAAACTGGAATTTAGCTGCATTCGGTTAGACTAGAAGCCGACCTCAGTATTGGGAAAGGGTATTTAATGGTGAGTGATAATTTATTGAAAATTATATTAATGTGATGCTATATCGTTCGTAACGTATGGAGTACCTTCATGGCTCATCTATATATGTACATATCAGCATACCATCTACATACAGCTTCATAAAAAGAAATGATGAAAAATTTATGCTCAATGAGTTCTAGGTGTGATTGAACAATAGTCAAATTTAACAATCGGGTAATAAGACACACCTTCGTCCCATTCTCAGACGTTTCCGTTAAAACTTTTCTATCAGTTCTGAAACCTATCTCAAAAAACTACAAAGAATAGGGCATAGGTACGTGTCAAACAGACTAATGAAAGGCCCGTGTGATCCTCCATTGGATTACATTCTCGTTATAGAGAATTTAGTCTTAAGGGCCCCGGCCCTTAAGACAAAAGAGACAAAAGAGAAAAATGGATCCTACGCCCCGGCGTAGGATCCATTTTTGGTCATTTAAATATTTAGTACAAAACAAAGCGTAAATCAAACACTTTAGGTTTGATTAAGCTGTTGTTTGGTCTGTTAACGACGGATTGTGTCCTCGACATTACCAAATACGACGACACGGTTGGCGCAGTGGTTAAGCGATTGACTGCTGCGCTGCGTGTTGCGGGTTCGATTCCCGCACGGAACAAATATTTGTATGACCTACAAGTAGTTGTTCCGGGTCTGGCTGTTTGTGTATGTGAGTTTAAATGTTTGTAAACGCACCCACGATACAGGAGAAATTCCTAGTGTGGGACAAAGTTTATTTTTAACAAAAAAAAAAGATAGTTGTTAGTTTGTCGCGTCGTTGCTTCCGACTCACAGATCATGCTCAATCATAACATTTTATAAATATTAGGTACATTGTTTTCGAAACATAATACACAACGCACATCTCTAGCCATCTAGTGCATATTTCTGTTTTTTATGTAACGTTTTTCAACAAATATTTGTATTAAATATGTTATTGTTCATTCGTTCACCAAGGACAAACCCACGTACCTACGTCACCAAAAATGTAAGATTATGGAAAACTTAATTATCAATTATTGAATTCGGTACCTGAAGGAATAACTATAAAAATCGGTCAACATCATGCCAAATTATCATTTATAGCGGTCTAGCATACATTGAAATCTGTTTACTTGATTATCGCTTTTTTCCTGAAACACCTAATACAGCTTAAAATAAAGCAAATACTAAAGCAATTTAGATTATGTAATAGACTAAGCCCTATCGTGAATGCTAGCCATTAGTCTATGTCCAGCGATAATAATTATCCATACACCATGGCATGGCATGGTATGTTAAAGTTTTTAGTCGCAGGGTTAAAGTTTTCAATTAATCTCTTAAGCTGTTTTAGCTGTACACTATCAAACGTTGCACGTAGACGCTAAATGGTTAATCTATATAGATAAAAACCGCTTGGAATAAAACTTACTAAGATTTGTTGTGGAGGAATATCTTATTCTATTCGGTATTCGGTGTTCGGTATTCGGTGTATTCGGTATTCGGTTTATTAATTTTGTATTTTGTGTTTCACGAACTGTATCAAAATAAACATTTTTTTTCTTTCTTTTTTTCTTTGTATACTTTCTATACATTTATCAAACATTTAGCTATAACCAAAGAACTCATCCTATTGTGAATACTACGTAATTAATATCAACATCTGAATCCCCTCTTCTTGTTCTTCTCACTGGACATCTTTGCCGTCTGCCTCATTTAAGGAAGGTGATAGTAGTTGTCCAAGGCTCCTGTCTTGCACAGCCAGCCTGGACACAGAATATGTCGCACCTTCTCTCCTGCCCGGGAGAACACACGACACATCCTGCGACATATCCTGTGTCTAGGCTCACTGTGTTTGAGATGGGTCTATTAGACACCTTATGGCCAGACCCATTTTGAATACCTATTCACAGCTTATTCTTTTATTTTTAGTTACACTTAATACAGAGCTTTCAGAAGAGAGTGTTTTTTTATACTGGCAATAAAAGTGAATGTTAAAAGTCAGTAAGAACGTTTCTTCGGCAATTTTTGCGCTGCTGTAGCTGCAGAGAAGTTTGACATCTCTGGGTTGATTGCAGCAAAACTTGTGATCTTAGATATAAAGCCAAGTCTTACAGAGATTGGAATTGCAACAAAGATATTACATCTTTAAACTCACTCAAACTTCTTCCCATGGAGGTAGGCAGAAACTACAGAACGTTATCTTCTTTGATCCTATCATACTTCTTTTCCCTCGTTAACGTTTATACATGCACGCCGGTTGCGAGCACCTTACCTATCTGAAGAACATCACCAATAAGATAGATGATTTATTTGTTCAAAACATAAGTATGCACAGACATGGCATGCAAGATGTTACATAAAATTATAGCACAGTCATGTTTTGCCTTAACGGCGTACAAATATAAACAGGTAGGTTATTTTTATTAGTAGGTTTGTCATTATACAAAGCAATTAACACGTCAAATTAAAACTGAATCAATCAAATTATAATAAATATACAATAGATTAGTGTCCAAAACTCGTCATCCAAATGTATAATAAAATAAAACTTAGCCAGTCAAAAATCACAGCAATTAGAAATATAAATCTAGATTATTTATGTCACACGAGTAAGATTAATTTACTTAAATACTAAGCACAACATCAATAATGAACCAAAAAACAAAAATGTCAATAAAAATTAAAACTATATCAATACTTTGTCAGTTAAAAACTCGGAAATATTATAATAGGCTTTTTGAATTAGAAAGTTCTTTATTTTTTCTTAAATAAATGAACATTCAATTAAGGTAACTTTAATGTCGTTCTAGGACGTCCTCACGCGGCGTTATCACTCACTTTAGCCTTGTCTAATTACGGTTGCCTGGAAGAGATCGCAGACAGCGATCAGGCCGCGCATTCTATGTTTTGTAGTGTTAAATGTATTTTTTTGTTATGTTTCCTCGATTTTGTAAGATCAGACTTTTTAAAACCTTTTTTTAGTTAGTCTAAAGTTACTAAACTAACGTAAACAGGTGAAAAGGATTAAACTAACGTGAAAGGTAATCATACCGACACCGGAGCACGACGAGGTTTACACGATGGCTCATCAAGCTATACATTTCCAGCATAAGTTAACCTCGCATTGTAAAGGATTTCCGTACAATGAGAGGTCGTACGTACATTCGATTAAAGTAGAAACATCGAAGTAACCTCGCAGGTTTGTCTCACAGTATTATAATATAAGTCCGTGTCGGGAACACGGACTCTCAAAAAATTCGTTTATTAACCTCTTTTTGTAAGGTTTTGACGCAGTGGAGTGACGAACAGCCGGAACGCGGGCACCCTAACCAAATCGTGAACAACAAACGATAGCGCGCTTTTAAATCGAGCAGGGCCATCTATCGAGCGCTAACGTACTAAACAATAAAACGACCGTTTGTGTAGTTAAAACCCAGTATTTTCACTCTCAAGTGGAAAGTGGGAAATTAAAGAAATTTGTGTTTGGAAGATTAAGATTATTAAGTTATGCGGTTTTTTATTAAACGATCACTCGTGTAAGAGATTGTTTTTATTAGAATATAATTAAAAATAATCAATATATTAAACTATCTAAATAAATAAAACTGAATCACCGAAATGTATGTACGCGCATAACTTCGGATGGACTGCACCAAATTGAATAATTCTTTTTTTTGTGTTTGTTATTGTCAGGACAAGGTTTGTATAGAAGAAAATTAAAAGAAAAAAAGATCTTTTTATATGGCGGTACGACGTTCGCCGGGTCAGCTATTAATTAATATAATTATAAAAAACAGATTAAGCTAAAAAATTTGGAGTACATTTGAATACCATCTTCTGTTCGTAATGATGACTTATCTTTTGTCCGACCAGTACGTAGCGACCTGGGGCTGCAGTCTCGACATTCATAGCGATCGCTTTACGACCGAATTCGGTCGCAAAGTCCTGTCACTCTATACATTACAATCCGGGGATTTCGACCGAATTCGGTCGTAAAGCAATCGCTATGAACGTCGAGACTGCAGCCCCTGGACAGCTCGGCCGTTTGCCTCATTTCAGTCCTGGAGGGTGCACGTTGTTGTGTAAGATAGGTAGGAGAGAAGGTGCGGCATATCCTGTGTCCCTCAACACAGGATATGCCGCATTTTTTCGCCTACCGATTCTATTTTACCTCACCTGGTCATTCTAAATACATATTCATAGCTTATTATTTTATTTTTCATCAGCATCTTAATACACTTAAAAGTTACACTTAATACAGAGCTTTCAGAAGAGAGTGTTTTTTTATTCTGGCAATAAAAGCGAATGTTAAAAGTCCGCGAGAACGTTTCGTCGTCAAATTGTGCGCTGCTGAGATATTTGACATCTGTGGTTTGATTACAGCAAAAAATATGATCTTATATATACGAGTAAAGCCAAGTCTTAAAGAGTTTGTAATAGCAACCGCCAAGATATTTCACCTAGTTTTTTTTGTATTAATATTTTTTGCGGTTTTATTAAGATTCATTCCTAAAAAACTTATGAAATCTTGTGGCGTCTTGTTATTAGATAAAAATATTGTTGTTGGTTATAATAGTTAATATTATTGTAAATAGATTAAACCATTTCCCTGTACCATAAACTACATAAGGTTCAGGGCGATACTTAACTATTGTGGCTGCTTCGCGGACAGCGAAAGTGTTGATCAATTCCAATGGTAATTATAATACTACCTACAATTATTAACAACAATGACATACGTCGACTATTCTATGGTATCAACGGTAATTATTCACAACTATGTGGGCTGCAATATTATATCCAATAAGCATATTAATTAATTCCTCGAAATTATCATCTTAGACAAAGTACTCGGGTTACATGAGCTTGCAGAAATCTATACCCACTTGGGAAACATGGAGTTTCACACACATTAAGCAAGACCACGCGACATTATGCGGTTGGGAAGTTTATTTAGGCATTTAACAGACATCGTGTCAGACCTTAGAATGAACAGGACCACAATAGAAGAGGACAGAAGTCTTTGGAAAAGGGAGATGGAGGTCTTTGCCCAGCAGTTGGACAATACCAGCTAGAAATATAGAACAAATTAACATGCAATTTCATTAGAAAATAGTAAGAACATAATAACCTTGTGACATAATATGTCAGGCGTCAATAGGCGTTTGACATGTATGTCTTTTCATAATTTGCTTGTAGAAACGTGTGCCAGTATTTATTTTATTCTTAATAATTAGTATTCCATTATTTCTTTAGGTTAGGTTTAACCAGGTCGCCTGGTTAATGTTAATGTTATCTAACCGAAAATCTACAATAATTGAAAAATAACTTCAAGCAGCAATTCTTTCATACTCTTTTCAACACAACACTGTATGAGCATCGCATACGACGTATAAAGTGATCAGTTGTTGAGCCGTAAAAAGAAAGTCAAGTTTATGCTTCGTTATCAATCGCGCAATAAAGAACGTTGCATGACAACCTTAGACGATACTGTCTCGTGTCAGCACGAAATACTCATGCGCTGGTACCAGACAGTAAGGTGGTAGCAGTTTTGACCAACCAGGGAGCGTCATATGTACATTTATCGTCACTTTTATCGCTGAAACTAGAACTAAATATAGAGGGAGTTTTGAAAAAAATATGTAATTCGTCATTTTGTGGTGGCGGCCATCTTGGATTTGAAATTTATCATAGTGTATAGTATTGTACTAGTCAAGCCCTTTCATTTGATACCCATATTGAGGGAGTTGTGAAAAAATATGTAATCCGCCATTTTGTGGCGGCGGCCATCTTGGACCGATTTTCATCAAACATAGCTAAGAACACTCCCGACAAACTCACCTTTCAAACAAAAAAAACAAAATTAAAATCGGTTCATCTGTTCGGGAGCTACGATGCCACAGACAGACATACACACACACACACACACACACACCCACACACACACACATACACACACACAGACACGTCAAACTTATAACACCCCGTCTTTTTTGCGTCGGGGGTTAAAAATAGAACTAAAGGAAATATCCTAGAACTAAAAAATAAAATGTTACCATCCACTTACCAGTACTAGGCTCGCGTGGTGGACTATGGCTCACTCCTGCTCACAGAGAGGCGTGTGTCCTAGCTGTAGGAACATCATAGCCTGAATATACTATGCCACTCGAAAAAGCTAATTTGATCCTTAAAGAAGATAAGAAACGTGAGAAATGGTTTTTAAACAAAATTAAATCGTCTAAAACCCTTGACATTAACTTAATAATTCACTACAATTATTATGCTATTTGTCAGAACTACTCCCGTACCGAGTACCTTCTTTATTATAGAAATTAATTATAATAACTTTTTAAAAGCTAAATCTACCCGGCTTCAGTAATGAAGTGCCTTTTTTACAAGCTTTTATAACTTGCTATGTATGTTTGTATGTATGTAACTATGTTTGTTCGGGTGGACTCTTGCAACTCAATTTTGAAGCAGATATCTTCAACCGATTGAGCTGAAATTTTGCATGCGTGTGTAAATCAGATGACAATGCAAAATTATTATGACATCGAGCTGATCTGGTTATGGAACCGGAAGGTGGTCATAGAAACTCGGTAGTTAAATGACACAACCCCATCGAGTTTGGACTTGTTTGATCCGTCTTGACGAGAACTTTGGTGCAAGATGGTAACCAGGATCTGACGATGGAGCTGGAAGATGACCATAGGAACTCGGTAATTAAACGGAACACCCCCATCAACTTTGGTCTCGTATGATTCGTCTTGACGAGTACTTTGGTGCTGGATGGTAACCAAGGTCTGATGGAGCTGGGAGATGGCCATAGGAACTCGGTAATTAAACGACATAACCCCATCGAGTTTGGGCTCGTTTGATTCGTCTTGGCGAGTACTTTGGTGCTAAAGCGTGTTCCATCAAAATGTAACACGCTTTTATTTATTTCTTATCAGGTATAAATTATTTTTAACTTTTTAGTCCTTTTAATTAATAAGTAATAAAAGCTTGTTTTATCACATAACATCATCAGCGGTTTTCTCTGCTGGGGTAGGACCCAGATAAACCTATATTACACCTACATTTTGCCAGTTATGTTAAAGTCCTATATAATAGACGCGAGCCTATTGCCTTCATCCAGGAACAAATCCAGGCTCCAGGATGTTACTGAGAAATTTCTGATAGAATAGCCTAATAACACTTTTGCTCAACCTGAGATTCGAATCCAGCATCTCATGCTGGTATATTCCCAGTCGATCCACATAGATTGCCACCAGAAGGCCAATTCTCGTAATTTAAAACGTTCAAAATGTAGTCGCAGTCTCATCTCAGCGACAAACAAATGTCAAAAACTTGTCAAAATGTAGGGAAATTAGAGCTATTTTTGACAGATTGAGACTGAGATCAGAATGTGATCGTTCTTAAAATTACGAGAATTGCCCCTCAGGTGGCAATCGGGAATAAAATTCCCAGCCGGGAAGTAATTGCCCTCACTTCAAATTGCAGTACACTGCAGGGTGGATCGCCAACCCCCCCCCCCCCCCCCCCCCCCCCCCCTCCCTGCTGTTGTTATGGGAACAGAGTTGTGTTGCCATAAAAACAAACATGGCTCCTTTGCCAGTCTTTACAGCGACACACACACAGATACGGGATATAGCCCAGTCTATGTATCGGGCTGGGTGCCGACGCGGTTGTGGCTGCTATTCAGTGACTCTAAGCCTGATCGGCCATATCTTATCTTCACTCAGTAGCCTCCTTCTACACTGCTGGACTAGCTGCTAGGCTCTATATACTATCGTATCTACCATGTGCCAGGCTGGGTGTCAAAGAGATTGCGATTGCTATTCCGTCTTTTAGCTGATCAGCCGATCCCACAACAGCCTCCTTCAATACTGGTCTTACAGAATGGGACTACATTGTTTTGTATACTTTCATATCTATCATTACAGGTATTTTACAGACGGCATAATAACATTACACAGATTATACGATACCGAAAAGTTTTTAATTTGAATACCTAGTGACTAACAGCAGTAACTTTCGGTTATATTACAACCGAACCCTAAAAGTAATTTGTAAACATTATAATAATACTCCTGAATCATATTCTGTCTGGCATCAGTAAATCGCCTTTGACTTATGTCAAAGGACGACGAATTACTAATGCTGATAGAGTTTTCTCTGTGAACACTAATAAACCACAATATTCCGATTTTGTAACACTTATTTATACATAACACAATCTTGTGATATGATATTTTATTACCAATAACGTTACATAGACTTGTTTATTACCTTATACAAGGTAGTGGTGACATCACAAATGAGATCTAATATAACAACTCTTAACAAATTTCCTATGCTATGCGCACAAGAGCTAAAAAATATGTATTTGTGTACCTATTTCATTTATAACTCATCAAGATATATTTTTAATCGTTTTTATATCATTGTTCCTCTCAACCAAAGCATCTAATCTCATCACCCTTTTTTTTTTTTTTTTTTTTGTGGATGGGAAATCATCAAATGACTCCTCCCGCTCTGGGTGGAGCAGAAGGGAGTGTCAGACTCTTACTGACTAAAACCCACCCGTGTTCCTTCCTTAGCCCTTTATGTACCAGGGCAGCGGTAACCCTTTCGGACGATCCCGCTACCCCGGCAGGCTTCGGCCCTGTCGGGCCCCGTCATCTATGCTGACATCTCTTTGAGGCGCACGTGGAACACTTACGCGCCGTCCGGCACGGGCCTGGTCCTGATCGGACGGAGAGCTACCCATTGCTCTCCGCTCGCAGGCCCGCGCCTACGGTGGCCGGGAGTCGTCACGCGGCTCCCGACGCCCGGAGCGTCTCCCTCGGCGGCTGAGGCGTGAGGATCTCTCCCTCTCCCATCCCGCCACCTCCTTCGCTAGCATGACTGCTTCGCAGAAGGAGGTGACCGCCTTCCACTCCCTCTCGCCCCGGACCATGGCTTGGACCAGGGCCGGACGCGAGAGGTCGCCGCCGCTGCCGATCGCCTCTACGAGGACACGGCGGTGCTCTGCCCAAGCGGGGCAGACCTCCACCGTATGCTCCACCGTGTCCTCTGGGCGATCCTCGCAGTGGTGACACCCGGGCGTCTCCTCCCGCCTGATGATGTGCAGGAACCTCCCGAAACATCCGTGTCCGGAGAGGACCTGCGTCAGGCGGTAGGTGAGAGCGCCGTGACGCCTCTCTAGCCACTCCTCAAAGAGGGGTCTTATCGCCGCTATCGTGGCGTGCCCTGCGCTGGGTTGCGATAGTCGCGCCTTCCATTCCACCATGAGACCGCGCCGAGAGGTCCGTCCGCTCCGCAGCGATTTGCCGCGGGTGCAGAGTTTCCCCCCGACGTAGTGCCTCCGCGCGCCAGTCATACAGGCGCGCGAGGACTATCGCCTCCAGATCCCATGGTGGCAGTCCGGCAAGGAGGCTTGCTGCCTCGCGCGAGATCGTGCGGTACCCCCGGATCAGCCTTACGGCTACCACCTTTTGGGGCGCGTTCAGGTAGTGTGCGGCTCGAAGCGGCAGTGAACGCGCCCATACCGGGGCCCCATATAGGGCCATGGACCGCACGACCCCCGCGTAAAGCCTCCGGCAGGAGGCGTTTGGCCCCCTCAGGTTGGGCAGGAGCCGCCTTAAGGCGGCCCCGGTCCGTTCCAGTTTTGGGGCCAAACGTCGGAAATGCTCGACGAAGTTCCACCGGCTGTCGAGGACGAGACCCAGGTATCTCATCGTCTTCTCGACGCCGATGTGAACCCCTCCTACCATCAGTTGGGATCCCGAAGGTGGCCCGTACCGGGGCCCATGAAAAGACATGGCCTCGGACTTGTGCAATGCCACCTCGAGACCCAACTGCCGGATCCTTTCCACGACTATCGCAACCCCGCGTGTCATCGCGTCGGCCGCCGCCTGATGCGACCTCCCCTGCGCCAGGACCAGCGTGTCGTCAGCGTAGCAAACTACGCTGACGCCATCAGGGAGGTCGGCCCGCAGCACCCAGTCGTAACCGATGTCCCACAGGAGCGGCCCCAGAACCGATCCCTGTGGGACACCGCACGACATCTCTCGCCGGTTCCAGTTCCCGTCGCGACCGGGGTAGATGACGGCTCTGTCCGTCAAATACGCCCCGACTATTCGACGGAGGTAAGTCGGCACCCGGTGATACCGGAGTGCCTCCCCTATGCAGCTCCAGGGCAGGGTGTTGAACGCGTTGGCGATGTCGAGTGACACCGCCACAACCACCCCACCCCGGGACACCGCGTCCCCCGTCGTGAGGGCTCTCACGCGCATGATGGCGTCCACCGTCGAGCGCCCCTTGCGGAAGCCAAACTGGCACTCCGCAAGATCCGGCCCCGTCCTCACCAGGTGCCCGACGAGGCGGCCCGCAATCACTCTCTCAAAGAGCTTGCCGACCTCGTCGAGCAGCACTATGGGCCGGTATGCGGACGGAGAGTCCGCAGGGCGCCCTGGCTTCTGAATGAGGACCAGCTTCCCCGTCTTCCAACGGAGTGGAAACTGGCCTCTCTCCATGCATGCGCTTAAGAGCGCCTCCAGTCGAGGCCCGAGAGCCCTCGAGGCCAGGACCCAGGCTTTACCCGGCAAGCCGTCGGGTCCCGGGGCGGTATTTTTGGCCTTCAGCCTGCCTACCGCCGCTCTCAGATCTACCCCGGTCACTTCAGGGGTGTCGTCGTCGTCGTCCGCGTGGTCCGCTTCGGGCACCGCAAGTGGCGGAGCCATAGGCGGGGGAGTATGCTCCCCCCGTGAAGGGAACAGAGCGCTCACCACCTCCTCCACCAGCTGTGGGCGGAGACTCTGCGTCAGCGGGGGGGCCCATGTGCGGAGTTTATTCCGCACCATTCTGTAGGGGCGCCCCCATGGATCTCTGTTCAGAGTCTCCAGCATCTCCTCGCGGGCCATGTCCTTGGCCCGCTGAACAGCCTGTTGGAGGGCGGTCTTCGCCGCTCTGTACCCCTCGTGCAACTCCACCTCCGTGGCTTCCGCATCCGGAGGGCGGATGCGGAGCCTGCGGTGCCTGGTGTACCGATGTCGCGCGTCGACGCACGCCTTGCGTAGCGCCCCAACCTCCTGCGACCACCAGTACACCTGACGTCGGGCGCGTCCTGGCCGGACTCGGGGCATTGCCACGTCACAGATCTCGGACATGGCCTCCCGGAACCACTCCGCCTCATCGTCAATGTCAGCAGGCCTGTCCGGTGAAAACACCCAGGCCTGCACGATCGAGGCTTCCAGGAGAAGCTCCCGGTCCAGCTGCTTCAGCGCCCACCGTGGACCACTCGGGGCCTGTTGGACCAGCGCGCTAGAGGTCTGGGTGGAGACATCAAACCGGATATACCGATGATCGGAGTATGTCTCCACCTCCTCCATGACGCGCCAGTCAATGACACGTTGTGACAGAGCGGGGCTGGCGAACGAGATGTCCACTACCGACTCGCCCCGCATCCGCACACACGTAGGAACAGAACCCCGATTTAGGACGACCAGGCCTGTTTCCAGAGCCCAGTCCTCCACCATCCTGCCCCGCACATCCGTGCAACGGGAACCCCAGGCCAAATTCTTGGCGTTGAAGTCCCCGAGCACTAGCACGGAGAAGGCGTGGTTTCTGGCGACGACGACACTCAACTCTGTTAAAGAGTTCTGGAACTCGGCGAGAGTTCGGCTCGGAGAGAAGTATACTCCCACTACTACAATCTCTCCGAACCGTGCTGCTACGCACCCCTGTCCCCTCGTGACACCTTCGAGGGACGGGGTACCGGCGGCAGCCGACGAAATTATGGCCACTGAGCCGTTCAGGTCCTCCACCCAGTCATCCCTGGGCGGGACAAAGTACGGCTCAGCGACCACGGCGATGTTAATCGACCACTGCGCCATGCTCTGGAGCAACAGGTCCTGAGCGCAGGCGCAGTGGTTGATGTTCGCCTGGAGAAGGCGTAGTGGAGGAGTTATTACTCCTCCATTTCAGCCCCCCCCCGGACCCCCTCGGCAGTGGTGGCGGCGGCGGCGGCGGCGGCGGCGGCGGCGGCGGTGGTGGCGGCGGCGGCGGCGGCGGTGGCGGTGGCGGCGACAGTGGCGGCGACGGTGGTGGTGGCGACGACGGCGGAGGGCCTGCCTTTCCTCCTGGCTTCGGCGGGTGGAGCGCAGGACTTGCTCCCCACCCGGTGATCGGCCGGCTTGCCAGGAGCCGCACATGCGACGCAGTGCGGCGCGGCGTTGCACGAGCCGGCCGTATGTCCGGGCTTGCCGCAGCGGAAGCACAGAGTGCTGCGGTCCTCTAAGGTGCACTCGACGCTCACGTGGTGCCCCACGAGGCATCGATAGCACCTTAGAGGTCTAGGCTCCAGCAGCTTGACCTGCGCTGACACCCAGCCCACCAGGAGCCTTCCGCCCTCCACTATCTTCCTCGCCGCCGTCACGGGACAGCTAACCGTTATGGTTCGCATACCCGTGAAGTCAGGACGTAGGGTGCCCGCCTTCACCTGGTCGGTCAGACACCCGCCCGTCCTGACGACGGCGGCTACCACCTCGGCCCCCGTCACCGAGTCATCCAGGCCCACAATGCGCATATCCGCGCACTTGACGGGCCTGGAGACTCGAGCCTCGTCCGCATTGAGGGACGCCCTTAGCTTTTCAGCCAGGGCGTCAGCGGTGGGGCCACTTGTCGCACCGGGGACCTCCAGCATGCGGGCACCAGTGGCGGTCACCCTATGCCGGAGGCCTCCGGTGATCCCCAGCTCCTGGAGATCCACCGTCGCTCTCGCTTTGGCGAGCACGTCGCCGTAGGTCACCCCCCTCTTGACCGCGTCCGGCTGTAGTGTAATGACTACAGCCGCGGTCTTGGGGGAGCGAAGCCTAGCCGCAACGGCTCGCTCCTTGCGGCGCCTCCTCTGCGCCTTTTTCCTGGCCGCTTTGGCCGCCTTCTTCTTCTCCCCGACCACCTGCCACTCGGCGTTGGTCGTGGGAGATTTGTTTGGGGGAGGCGTAGGCTCTGGGGCCTTCCCCTCCCCAGCCGTTCTGCCCTTTTTCTGGGCTGGCACCGCGGGTTTGGCGGCAGGCGCCGATTTCGCCGGCGCCGAGGCTCCACCAGCCGACGTCGGTTTCGCCGGCGCCGGGGCTCCTCTAGCCGACGCTGGTTTGGCCGGCGCCTGGGCCCGGCCAGACGGCCCGGGTTTAGGGGCGGCCGCGGCCGCGTACGAGGCCGCCTTAGGCCCTGGGGCCGTCCTACCCGCCAAGAGGGGGCGCAGAACAATACCCTCCAGGACGGCGAACCGCGCCTGGAAGGTCGCCAGCTCCTGCCGAACCAGGTTCAGGACCTGGTTCTCCACCGGCACGGGCTGGCTTGATGGTGGGGTATTCTGCGCTGTGCCGGCCGCTCGCATCCCGGCCAGGTCCGCTCGGAGCTCCTCGTTCTCCTTTCGGAGGAGCTCCATGGCAGCCGTCAAGCGGGCCACCTCCGCCCGCATTTCGGACATGCCGTCCGGCGGAGGCCCGAGGTGGATGGCCTTCGCTGCCGCCAAGATGGAGGCCTTGGCCGAGACTATGGCCCTGTTTTTCGAAGTCTGCAACTTCTTCAGGGCCACGTCCCGGATCGCGGCCTCCACGACCTCCGCGAACCTCTTTTTGCGGTCCGCATCAGGGCCGCCAACCTCCGCCGCCTCGTCACTTGAGGTCTCTGATGCGGACGCGCGACCAGAACCCCCCTCCTTTGCGGGCTCCTCCGCTTTTTCTGCGGCCTCCCGAGCAGTGAGCCCCCTCCCTGCGCCTCGCTCTCAGGCTCCTCCACGCCTGCTGGTGGGGATTTTTCTGGCCGAAGCCAGCTCCCCGTCAGAGGACAACCCCTGGCCATCCACTGACCTTGGCCGCTTGCTCTGTGCCTTTCTCTTGGCAGCGGCCGTCTTCTGGTCACGGCGAGGGCTCACTGAGCCTCCCGTGCTCGCTCCTCCAGATGCAGCGTCGGACTCCGACACCGCATCACTCCTTCCTTCGTCTCTTGTGGTTTGGGTTTTTTTTAAAATTTATCCATTTTGTTCCCACGAGTATAAAACTTTAGGTACCTGCTCAAATTATGTGGTTCGCACTAGTGACTAAATCAAGCTACCCATTAGCCAAGCTTACTACCTCCCTCACGGTGCGCCGCCGCTTGGAGGTTTGGGGAATTTTTTATAGAGGTTAATCTTCCTCGCGGTCCGGGCGGTTAAGCCAAGACCCTCGACCCCCGTCAAAAGTCAGAGACATGACCTTGACAATCTTCGGGGCTACGATATTAACGGTGGCAGGAGGGGGGGTTATCCCCTCCTGCCTGCCCGGCGGCAGGGTAAGTGCACACCAGGCCCGCTCTTACTCCACACAGTAGCCGCTCTGCTCCTCATAGCGGCTTGTGTGGAGCGTTCCTCTTGGCAGAACATTAGCATGCGGGCAGCGAGATCTCATTGGGAAAAAATCCCACTGAGAAATAGCTGCCCGCACCCCAGGATGCACCGGCCCGAAAACTTAGTCTTACTTTATTTATACTTATACTTTATAATTCCTGAAGTTCATGACGTTATTCGTAACATCCTGCCGAGTAAGCTGTTATTTCTAATGTCAAAATCTTGACGAGCAGAGTGGAGAAACCTGTCGATACACAGTCATATTTTAATCTTAACCCTGTTTTTTATATAAATATGAAGGAACTCGTACTCGCTCTATGAAGCTCAGATTGTAATTGCTGTGACATTGACTTAACATGTCACAACGTTCAAACTGAACATTGCAGCATTACAAATAGGAATTCTTACTGTTCTACGGAGAACAGTATACAAAAATATTATAAATTTGCTTATGAAAGGTTTAGTTTAAACGAGAGAACATAGTAAGCTTTGTGACGTCTAACGTCCTACCTACAAGCTAATTATACTATATTGCACTCGTTTTAAAACGTAACTGTGGGCTATCGAGTCCCGGAGAGTGACCATTCTCTTGTAAGCAAACGATAGCGCGATCTAACTCGATCCCAACACCATCTAGAGAGCATGGTGAAAAACCAGCATCCTTTGACCACTGAACACAATAGCAAGAAACCGGTTTTCGGATTTTTTTATGGAATTGAAGTAGTGTAAGTCGAATATTTTGTGCTTTCTGAATGAGACAGACGAGAGTGAGACAAAGAAAAACCAGATACTATGGTATTGTCACCCTGAACCACCTTGGACCAAAAGGACTTTAATTTAGGGCACGGGCAGGAATTTAATTTAGGGCACGGGCAAAGATAAGTTTACTCGCCGAAGGCTAAAGCCGATATCAGACGCTTCAGTTTTCGTTAAGTTTTGGCTTTTATTCGGCACCTTTAATTCGAAGGGAAACATCTGAACACACAACGAATCAAAAGTGAAAAATTATTTATGTAATTAGTAAGCCTACCCAAGTATCAATGTTGAATTTCGGCATTTCTATCCCTCGCCTACGGAATGATCGAAAACTGAAATGAAAGGAGCGAATGAACCGTCTATTCCTATATGTATAATTTTGTTCTCGGTGTCGTGTGAACATGCAATGCAACCAAAATTTACCTTAACTCGAGTGAACCTTCTGATGTCTGCGTAACGAAATCCGAAATACCTGTATAAATATCGGAGAGCAAACACCTTGTTGTTTACATGTTCGTACTTGTGATGATCGTATGTGCTGCGCGATTCTAATTGTTGAAGGAGGAAAAACTACCAAATCATTTTTTCAAGTTATGCGTCGTCGGAACACGAAAATCTTGCTTGAACTTTTATGATTTGAAAGGCGGCACAAAAGTTATGTTTCCCACGGTTTTTCAAATAAGAATAGACATAGCTGCTGGACATAGACAAATCCCAATCATGACACCACATCGACCGGTCCTGATCGATAAGATGCTGTCCTGTGTCAATCATTGACTGTCTGTAAGGAATTGCTTTTAGGATAAAACCGTTATTATTGTCGTCACAATGCCCCAGCTCCAGTAGGTAATCGATTTAAAGTTATTACTATTGAAAATTTGCCAAGCAATCTAATTAAATAATCAAGACGTAGCATTTCCTTTTATTTTACCTAGATTCTTCGCAGCCAACATGTAAACAAGGTTACACATATACATATAGTAACGCATTAGGGAAAAATATCGGTTTAAAGATGCGGACCTTTAGTATTGATGATGATGGAGTTTACTACTGATTTACTGAAATATTAAAAATCATTATAGGTACGTCGGTTTTAATATTTTGTGGTTAAGAGGAAAACTAAAAAAGAAGAAGGTAGGTACATACAGCAATAAACTAATATAAATTTGGGGAATTGGCTCGAATTCAATTATAGGTAGGCCAATCGCACACTTTAATGAAACAAGACATGACACTCATTGAATTTTGACTGAACGGGAACGAAAGATCATTCCAGTTAATAACAAATTCACGACACAATGTCTCGTGTTCCATCTTCTTATAAGTTGATTGGCGGTTGGGATGGCGAACACTTCACTGCCCCCCGCGCGCGGTGCTGAGAATGTTAGCGCATGAACTGTGATTATTTCAGATATTAAAATGTCTTGAACAGCAACGACATCAATCGAATCGAACCATTACCTTCTCAAAATCTGATTGTGTGTGGCAAAGGGCTGACCTGAACCTATTGTCTTTGGAATGAACATTATCAATCACCATTCGATTATAACTAGCACGGATTTCCAAGAATGATTCCGACTCCCTTTTCCAACGTCTTCCGATCCAATTCACAAAGAATTGAATTGATCTGCTGACAAGTTCTACAGACCATCAGATTATTCCATAGAGACAGTCGCGTATAATTACGCATTAGTAATTATTAGTTAGACGACAAGTGACAGAACTAATGTTCTATGTCACTCGTTGTCTAACAGGGATATGAGCAGATATTTTTATTTTTCACGGGTTTGAACATCGCGGGTGAAAGTAATAGGTACCTACTTTACAAATATCAAGTAGGTACTTAGTAATTATTTATTGCGATGCCGTGTTTCCCGGAATTTAAGCAGATACCTGCTATCCCAATGTCTTCGATTTAGGTTATCTAGACGAACCTATGATGTGTACGTCTGTATGCCACTAAACTCCTCCTAACCGGCTGGACCGATTTTAATGAAAATGTTTGTGTGTGTTTTTGTCGGTCTCTGGATGGTATAGATTCACAATTGTACCCGGTAGGTGGCGCTGTGATCGTGTTCTAGGAAACATGACAACGACTACCTGGCACCTAGTTTTAATATAAGTTATACGTATGTCAATCAACTCAGCCTAATTTCCACTGCTGGACAAAGGCCTCTCTCAGACTGCGCCACAGCAACCTGTCCTCCACCTTCGGTATCCAGTCTGTCCAATCCACATTTTTAAGGTATCGCCACTTTAAAAATTAATTAAGTACTCAATTTAAATTATCAACTTTGGAAGTGCGGAGACTCCTACGACAAGCAATCCCTTGCTTAAAAGGTGATCTCCAAATATATGTATCTAAATGCCCATTGTAATTGAAATAAACATTTTTATTTTTTTATGTTGCCTTTGACTTTCCTTAGGTCAAGCAAAGTTAAGTCATACATAATTTATTGAAAACTTTATTCATATATGTATTTATTATGGTCTGTTTGTTATGTTTCAGTATGTGTTACCTTCGTGTCTTAACATAAAAAGAAGTGGTGAAAACTTTTGTTTTTGCTAAATACGTAATCTAAGTTAGATTGAACAATAGTTAAATTTAACAATCGGGTAAAAAGACACACTTCGTCACTTCTCGGATAATTCCATTAAAACTTTTCTTTCTGTTCTGAAACCTATCTCAAAAAACTACAAAGAATAGGGCATAGGTCCATGTCAAGCAGATTAATACAAGGCCCGTATGATCCTCCATAGGAGTACATACATTCTTGTTATTCAGAAATCAATCTAAATCGGCCCTTAGGCCAAGGCGTAGGATCCCTTACTGGGCGATCGACGATTTATTCAAAAACATAGCGTATATCACACGCTTTAGGTTAAATTAAACTGTTGTTTATTTTGTCAACGACGGATTGTGTCTTCGACACTACTAAATAGTTGTTAGTTTGTGGCGTCAGCATCGTTGCTTCCGACTCATAGATCATGCTCAATCATACATACAATTTGATAGATATTACGTTGTTTTTAAAACGTAATCCACGACTCACATCTCTAGTCAACTAGTGAATATTTCTGTTTATTGTTTTATGTAACGTTTTTTAGTTCAACAAATATAAGTTATTGATTGTTCGTTCACCAAGCTCAAACCCGAGGACGTCATTAAAAATGTAATATCATAGAAAAGATAGTTAACAATTGTTGAATTCGCCACCTTAAGGAATCACTTTAAAAGGTCAACATTCCTCAATAGCGCTCTAGCTCAGTATAAATCAAAAATCGTTTACTTGACTATCCCTTTTTTCCTGAAACACCTAAAACAGCAGCTTAAAATAAAGCAAATACTAAAGCAACTTAGATTATGTAATAGACTAAGCCTTATCGTGAAAGCTATAACCATTAGTCATTGTCCGGCGATAATAATCTGTTAAGTCGAAATGGAGCTTTAATTAATAATTATGTCTTAAACTGTTGTTTGCTTTTGTGTACAATAACATATCTCTAGGTTTAGCTCTACAGTATTGAACATTGCATGTAGTGACTAAATATGTAGTTAATCTAATTACATTAAAAACAGATTTAAATAAAACTTACTAAGATTAGTGGTGTAGTGATATCTAATTCAATTCAGTATAATTTCTATAGATTTGTCAAACATCTCACTATAACCAAAGAACGCATCCTATTGTGATCACAAAGTAATAGATACATCTGAATACTATCTACTTCTCGTAATGATGACTTATCTTTTGTCTGACCAGTACGTAGTGACCTGGACAGCTCTGCGTTTGCCTCATTTAAGTCCTCGAGGGTGCAGGTGATTTTGTAAAATAGATAGGAGAGAAGGTGCGGCAAATCCTGTGTCGAGGCTCCACACTCACACTGTTTGGGATGGTCTGATTATACCTCACCTGGCCAGATCTATTCTATTTAGAATGGATCTATTAGATTTCTCTATTAGATCTCTCTATTAGATCTATGAGATTCTATTTAGAATGGCGGGGATTTACCTATACATAGCTTATTCTTCTATTTTTCATCAGTATTCCAATTCATTTAAAAGTTACATTTAATACAGAACCATCAGAAGAGAGTGTTTTTTTATACTGGCAATAAAAGTGAACGTTAAAAGTCAGTGAGAAATTTTTGTCGTCAAGTTTTGCGCTGCTGTAGCTGCAGAGATATTTGATATCTGTGGTTTGATTACAGCAAAACTTATGATCTTAGATATAAAGCCAAGTTACAAAAAGGATATTTCACATAGTTTTTTTTTATCCCTATATATTTTTTATGAAATCTTGTGGGGTCTTGTTATCCTACTAATATTATACCTGTGAAAGTTTGTATGGATGGATGGATGGATGGAAAACCAACTGAAAGGAGACATCGTACCAAACCGTTTTTAGTTTTCAGATGTTTCACAAAAAGTTACAAAAATCTACAATAATTGAAAATGACTTCAAGCAGCAATTCTTTGATACGCTTTTCAACACAAAATTGTATGAGCATCGCATACGACATATAAAGTGATCAGTTGTTGAGCCGTAAAAAGAGAGTCAAGTTTATGCTTCGTTATCAATCGCGCAATAAAGAACGTTGTATGACAACCTTAGACGATACTGTCTCGTGTCAGCACGAAATACTGTGTAAGGTGGTAGCAGTTTTGACTTCCCAGGGAGCGTCAAATGTACATTTATCGTCACTTATCGTTGTGTACAAACCAAGCAGGCACTTTAATTTGTGTAATTTATATTATCACCACTGCCCTCAAAACCGTGAAGGAACGTATCGGAAACTAGAACTAAAAGAAATTTTCTAGAACTAAAAAATAAAATATTACCATCCACTTACCAGTACTAGGCTCGCGTGGTGGACTATGGCTCACTCCTGCTCACAGAGAGGCCTGTGTCCTAGCTGTGGGAACATCATAGGCTGATTATACTATGCCACTCGAAAAAACTACTTAGATACTTAAAGAAGATAAGAAACGTGAGAAATGGTTTTTAAACAAAATTAAATCGTCTAAAACTCTTGACATTAACTTAATCATTCACTACAATTATTATGCAATTTGTCAGAACTACTCCCGTAACCTACTTTATTATTGAAATTAATTAAATAACTTTTTATAAGCTAAATCTATCCGCGGCCTTAGTAATGAAGTGCCTTTTTTTATTAAATTAAGGAACTATTATTGTACGTAAACATTTATTTAGTCGCGTAATTGATTAGCTTGAATTTATTAATGCACTAGGGTATTAGCTGTGCTTGCGTCTCTTTCTGCTTCTAAGCTAGAAAATATAGTGATCCTATCGGTGATGTTCTTCAGAAAGGTCAGGTACGTAGTACTTGCAACCGGCGACCGTGTACAACCGTATGAACGTAAACGAAGCAAAAAGAGTATAGAACGAACATAGCATGTCGCATTCTGTAGATTCTGCTAACCCTATGTGATGAAGGTGTGAATTTACGTAGTTTATGTCCCACAACACAAAGCTTATAACATCTTACAATCAACAAATGAACAATTTTTTATTGGGTATTGAAAAACAGCACCAAAATGTAATTTATTACGATTTATGGCGTCATCCATTTCAGTTCAAATATTTGCCATTTATCATTGCCAAAACCATTTGAACAATAAATATAAGGTATTAATACCTATTTCAACAACAAGCAATGACTGCTAATTGGACTAATGCCAGCTAGAATATAATCAATCGAGTATGAAAGCCCAGTGCATTGTTAATCGCTGCTCTCATATTTATATTTGCATACTCAAAATGTTGGAACCATTATTTTAGTTGAATGGCATAAGCCAAATTACGTAATCACGACGCTGACGAGTTGTGTCACAAGTTTTGCTGTTGATTTACTATCGTAACCTTGACCTTATTAAGACTATAGGGTTGATACTCTGCGGAGTAAATCCTTAACACACTACATATAGTAATGGGTTTCGTTTTGACAGTTCAACAACATTTATTCCGTTATTTACATTGTTGAGCAGTAAAATATTCGAACATATGAAGCAATGGATTAGCAATATCCTTCAGAATGATTCAGATTGTGATTGAAAACGTGTTACGCAATTAGGTTGCAGGTCAGGCTCCAGAAAAGTAACTGGAATTTACAACATTACATGACTTAACAGCACGCCTGTGTTCTCTGAAGGGATAGGTAGAGCAGGGGTGTACCTTTTTCCCATAGGTACACCCACATTTCACCTGTTATGTTTCCTGTTAAATCTTATGTAATAGTAGAGAGCCTTCATCCGGGAACACATCCAGACTCCGGGCTGTTACTGGGAAATTCCTGATCGAAAAACCCAATAACACTTTGTCCGACCTGGGAACCGAACCCAGCACCTCATGCTCTGTAGTGACGCGTGCGACCACTAGCCTGACGAGGCAGTCTCTTCAATTAGAACTTCTGATCAGAAATATGTGATTTTACTGACCGCCTTTCCCATCATCTGCTTTACCTGCACCATATGCTATGATGTTCAAAGCCTTTTCTTTCGTTGGAATAATCTTCATTGATAACATTTGCCTGTATAAATCTACCTCAGTGGTTGCCTCAGAGAGATGGCAGCATAGTTGACGGGGCCCGATAGGGCCGAAGCCTGCCGGGGTAGCGGGATCGTCCGAAAGGGTTACCGCTGCCCTGGTACATAAAGGGCTAAGGAAGGAACACGGGTGGGTTTTAGTCAGTAAGAGTCTGACACTCCCTTCTGCTCCACCCAGAGCGGGAGGGATCATTTGATGATTCCCCATCCTCAAAAAAAAAAAAAAAAGTGATTGCCCGTGACCCTCAGTACAATCTGATAATTTTTCAACAGGGTCTTGAAATCTAAAACGATCGTTGTGGCTGAAATCTTGTCCTTGCCTCCGTAAGGCTCTCTAGCTTATGACAATTGAAGCAGCCAGGGCCACATCGTATTTGCTGCTGTTTATGTGGCTATCCAACTGTGTTCTCATAACGACAAAGGCTCCTCTGCCAGTTTTTGCAGCGGCACACACAGATATACGGGATATAACCCAGTCTATGTATCAGGCTGGTGCCGACGCGGTTGTGACTTTCTCAGTAGCCTCCTTCGACACTGCTGGACTAGCTGCTGGCCTCAATAACAACACTGACTTATCATTACTCCTATTTTTATAATTCCTAAATTTCAATATTCCTAACGTTTATAATTACTATTCTCAAAATACCGTGTTTCAATAGATCGAATAACAAAAAGTCCGACTTTATGACAATTCGAAACGTCAAAAATACGAATTCCGATGATTAAAATACCGATTAATAGAATTCCGAAATAAACGCCTTGTGCCACCAACAATAGAGGGGATCTGGCACTCGGCGGCCGCTGCCGCGGTACGCTCGCTTAGCTTGCTCGCCTAGCTTGCTCGCCTTCGCGCTTTAATAGTCACAGTTCTAACCTAACCCAACCGAAGTGATTCATCAATAATACAGTGGATTTGCAGCATGCAAGCAAGCATGCACCGTGCAAGCAAGCATGCAGCATGCATGCAGGCATACAGCGTGCAAGCAGACATGCAGCATGCAAGCAAGCATGCAACATGCAAGCAGGCATGCAACATGCAAGCAGGCATGTATCATGCAAGCAGGCATGCAGCATGCAAGCAAACATGCAGCATGCAAGCAGGCATGTAACATGCAGCAAGCATTGTTTCTATTCCCAAACTCATAGCAAGGATGGAGCGCCTGGGTGTGCAAGGCGCGGCACTGGAAATGTTTAGAGACTATCTAAAAAATTGCTCTCAGCTGGTTGGGATAGGTGATCATCGCAGTGATAAGGAAACTGTGACATATGGCGTACCCAAGGGAAGCATATTGGGGCCCACTATGTTCCTAATTTACATGAATGACCTCTGCAGAATGATTCTCCCTAACTGCAAGATATACGCGTATGCTGATGACACTGCAATCGTCATTTATGGACCTACTTGGGATATGGTTAAAACAATAGCAGAAAATGCTTTAGGTCAGGTTATGAGCGGGTTCCACGATAGCCTACTAACTCTCAATTTAGATAAAACCTGCTACATTCCTTTCGCTATCCGACGAAATACTATGCCGCCTAAAGATTTTACTATAATTGCTCACTCGTGCCAGAGTTCATCTAATAGGTGTACTTGCTCTTCACTGGACAGACGTGATAGTGTCAAATATCTTGGTTTGCAAATTGATGAATGCCTTAGATGGGACAAACAGCTCAATATGATGACTTCCAGAATACTGCGGCTCATTTACGTTTTCAAAGCGCTAAGAGAACCTGCTGATATGGGAGCACTGAGGATGGTCTATTTTGTACTGTGTCAGTCTATAATTGGGTATTGCATTACTGCGTGGGGTGGTGCATTAAAAACCAACATGCTGAGAGCTGAGAGAGCTCAAAGAGCGGTACTAAAGGTTATGTGTAAAAAACCATACCGATATCCAACTAAACAACTCTACGAAGACTGTGAGGTCCTGACTGTTAGACAACGGTTCATACTCCAGGCGGCCCTCAGGACTTATAGATCCATGCCCAGATCAAACCCTAAAAAGCGCACAAATATCCCGGCAGGCGTTAAACATAAAACATCTTTTGCCCAACACCAATTTTACGTTTTAAGTAGGCATTTATATAAAAATCTGCATAAAAAGCTAAACATACTGGATTTAAATAGATATATGTTAAAGAAAGAAAAAAAATCAATGGCTATTACAACAGGACTATGTGGAAACAGAAAATCTGCTAACCTACATCTCCTAAGATAATATCACATACATACTCAAAGATCACATCTCACACTTTATATCCAATTATTACATATGTATTTATTACATTCACGGAATATAATAAATATAACAAACTGTCTCCCTCGAAAAGTGCGATATCTTATCTATAATTCTTTGGTTAAGCCTCATATCGACTACCACATTGAAATCTGGGGTACAGCAGTGAAGACTAATATAGATCCAATTAAACGAGTTCATAATAGATTAATTAAAATTTTATTTAACTATAAATTTCGGACACCAACTGAAAAGATATACGAGGAATGAATGAATGAATGAATGAATGAATGAATTGCACCGATCCCAGCGTGGTTTGACCAGACTCGATTAATCGAATGAACCCCAAGATTCGCACTAGCTCCTGTAGCCTCATGTTCATGGTGCTACAGTGACCATTGCATATCTAGAAGTAGACCGGGGGGCGCGGTTTTTGTAAGGAAGACGTGCCCGTAGGAAAGGGTAGGATTTAAGAGCCTACCGGATATGCATCCTAGAGTAAGCCTTGGATTAGTGGAGAGATGGGTGATATTTGTCTATGGATGGGCATCTTTTAAAGACTACGCGGCCAGGTGCTTCAGGTCGAGCTTCACCCGTGAATCTTTTGGCGAGGTTCTACTGCTTTCTCGGTTCTTTTGTATGTCCTTGCTCTGCTGTGTTATGTTGTGTTAGATGTTTCTGTTTTCGATGTCGTCGTCGGAGTTCTCGCTACTATCCGTTTCCGGTTTTTTCTATATTTCACTAGCAGCAATCTTGATCTTGTTTTTGTCTTCAGCCGTATCCATCCAGAAATCGATTCCCTTGTCGAAGTACTTCATATCCTGTGTTAGGTGGTCGTTCCACGTGTAGATAGGTCGACCGACCTTCTTGGTTTTGGCCTTGTACTCCATTGCTGCATGCAGCAGATGTGGTGCGCGGCGCCTGTAGACATGTGCGAGGTAGCACATCCTGTGATTCTTGATGCATTTGGTTACTGTTTTTTCGTCTAAGATTTCATGCATTTTCTTTTGTCTCGATTTATTCCTGGAGTGGTTTATCAAATCTCTCATGATAACTCGCTCATATTTTCTGAGTCTTGACCTGTTAGCTTTGGTACGTGCCGATTTAAGCGTAAATGTGGTCGTCTGTTGATCTATTGTTTAAAAAGGCAGCTTGATAGTTAGTAGTGCCCAACTCCGTTATTCATTCGCATCTTTAGGGTTATTGTTTTAGGTACCTGCTCCAGCCACATGTCGGGCGTTTCGTTCTGTGACCAGGCTTTGTCCCTGTAGGTATTTGGTGACGCACGTGACGGTTTCCTGTAATAAATGGGGTATCGCTTTGTAAAGCTTAATTACCACTTGGTTAGTTCCTGGAGTTTTTGTTGTTCATAGTGTGTTAATGAGCTAGCCAATTGGGGTTGTTTGTTTGAGACTGGGGTTTCATGGATTGTCCTTTCTCTCCACGTGTTTTATACTGGTTAACTAAAGGTTTATTCGGTTGTGGTGTTTTGACGTTTGTTGTTTCGGATTTGCATTCGAACTATCGGGTTGCTGTTGTAATGTTCTTCGTCGGTCATGACCCAGCCATCATAAGTGCTTGTAGAGGATGAGTATGTTGTCGGGTACTGGTAATTGTGTGCACATGCACATTTAGACAGAACTCGGACGCGGCGACTAGGATATCCTCTCCTCCCCAGAACGTCATGTTCAACTATGTAGTTATGTATTTTGCCATCCTTTGTTCCTGGAAGAGATTGCTGTTAGGGAGAAATTCTTGGAAGTGCTTGGCGAATTCTCGTCATCTCGATGCTTCAAAAACATATGAAGCGAGGTTTTTACGGACAGACGCGTGGTCGAAAGTTAAATCCATATTTATTTGGTGGGCTATCGGTTCGCCTCGAAAAAAGAGTTCCGGTCTTTTGTCATCGGCTCACTTATGCTTTTGTTTTTATGGTGTTACAAGAGCTTCTCGGGACATGTGCTTGGAACTGGGATGGGTTTTTTGTTTATCTTTAGGAATACTTCTTGTTATGCAAACTTAAGAGTTCGGAGTAGTTTTTTGTTGCACTGAGAGGTTTTTTTTTTGTTGCAGCGGGTTTGGGTATAGAAACTTGACTTACAAGCTAGAAAAAAAAGATAACTTGTTCAAGGCAGCTTTGGTAATTTAGTACAATGTTACAATAAGAAAAGCGTGGAGTACGAAATCTAGAACGATTCCGTATTTTGTGCTAGAATAATAGAGTGTATTAGTTTATGCCGCCCTACCAAACATAATATGAAAACATTGTCCAAAAGCTCAGCTATAGCTTAAAATGATGTTAATTCGCGCGTGGCTTCAAAAGTTCAAACAAACTGAAACCCAGCCGGATACAGCTTCCAATGGAGATCCCTGAAATAAACGGAAAGATCTCACCAGATTGACCCGCAAAGAGCCCTCAGAGTTACTCGACGTCACCAGGATCCTCGGCCGGAAAGCCCAGGCCTCTGGCTGTAGATCAGGAACGTATGTCACCTTTCCACCGTTTTATGGTGTTTTAATTTGCACCCACGAAAACAACACGCAAAACACCATTCAAATTTCAAATACGAGGTTCACACTCAAATTCAACCACTTGTTTCGCACGTGCGAACGCGACGGGACACGTCTGTTCTCTTCGACGGTCAGTATTCGAATCCCAACTGAAAAGATATACGAGGAAACAAAAATAATGAATATAAAACAAACGTACATATACTACACATGTATCCTAATACGTAAAATATTAAATAAGGAAATCCATTCCAATATAAGATTCGTAACAAAACACGAAAGATTAACTTAAGACGTGCTAGTTACTTAGTGACCCGCCCTCCTAGAACTAACTATGGAAGAAGAAATTTGGAGTTTGAGGGTGTTACAATTTATAATAAATTACCAACAGTAATAAAAGAAGAACATAGTTATGCGCGGTTCAAAAAGCTACTAAAGACTCACACAATAAATACATACAAATAAGTGAAAGAAAACTGATGTTATATAAATATATTACATAAATAAAATTAAACACATTATATAGATTAGCGATATACCTCTTAATTAAAAAAAAATACATTAACACACAATTAATACATACAAATAAGTGAAGAAAAAAAAAACTGATGTTATATAAATATATTATATAAATAAAATTACACACATTATATATATTAGCGATATACCTCTAAATTGAAAAAAAAACATTACTAATTACTTAAATTAAACAAATAAAATCCATTATTCAAAATGTGTTATAAACCATGTATGTACCCAAAATATATAAATAGAACAATAAACTAAAAAAAATACATTAGCACACAATTAATACATACAAATAAGTAAAGAAAAAAAAAATCTGATGTTATATAATTATATTATATAAATAAAATTACACACATTATATATATTAGCGATATACCTCTAAATTGAAAAAAAAACATTAGTAATTACTTAAATTAAACAAATAAAATCCAGTATTCAAAATGTGTTATAAACCATGTATGTACCCAAAATATATAAATAGAACAATAAACTAAAAATAAAATAGCCATTATAACAAACTTGTTAATGACAGTCTATGCCATCAATGCCACATCTAGTAAAAATCAAATTCATACATCCATCTTGTGCTTGGTTAACTTACGATCGAGTCGTCTGTTGTCTGTTTACCCACATTTTTATTTTTATTCTACTTTTTTTGTTATTTATACGTAAAATCTGTGCGCTCTTATTATTAATCTTAGTTTTAGATATTGTTTCTCAGTAAGTGAATTATGTATGCAATTCTTATGAGAAATAAAGTTGTTCTTAAACCTAAAGAATCACTTTGACAACACACTCACCCTCACCCCACACACACACACCCCACACACACACACACAACCCCACACACACCCCCACACACACCCCAACACATACATACATATGCATGTCTGCTGTCCATCACACTCCTTGACATAAGATTAGTTTTGTTATTGTTTTATTTTCACTTTTTTTTGTAACAGCTGTTAGTACAAATTATTGACACTGTTTTTTTCACCTGTTTTGGTTGAGAATATTAACAGAATCCATTTTGGCTGAACCCTATCTTTTAAGATACAGGCTAGTCCTAGTTTAAAAGATAGAGTCTACTATTGCATATAAATTTAAATATTAGGGGTTAAAGTATGAAATTGCCGATTTGTACTGAAAAATTGAAATTTGTTTTTTTATTAATTTAACATATTTATTTAATCAAAATAATTACCATTATTATCTATACATTGCTGCCATCTAATAGGAAGGCCATTTATGCCTTTGCGTTAGAACTCTCGTGATCTAGATTCGACAAACTGTGTGATAGCATTTTGTACTGCCTCCTGAGAAGAAAACTTTTTATCACGTAGAAAATTGTCCAAATCACAAAAAAAATGGTAGTCCGTTGGAGCAAGGTCTGGCGAATACGGAGGGTGACGAACGGTTTCTAATTGCAGTTCCTGTAGAGTTAAAACGGTTTCTCGTGCTGTATGAGGTCACGCGCTATCATGGAGCAATAATGGTGAAGATCGATTCATGAGTCGGGGCTGTTTCACTGCTAGTTTTGCTATCATTGTTCGGAGTTTGGCACAGTAGACATCTGCCGTTATTGCTTGACCAGATCGGAGACAGCTTTATTGAATAACACCATGCTGAGACCTCCAAACAGTTACCATTACCTTTTTAGTGGTAAGCTTTGCTTTTCCATCACGAAAGCGTTTAAACCAAAATCGCACGGTGCGTTCATTAGCAGTCCCCTCTCCAAACGTAACATTGATATTGCGAGCGGTCTCTGCCGCGTTAGTTCCGCGTCGGAACTCGTATTCAAGAATAACTCGAATTTTCGAAGTATCCATCTTTCTTGTCTAAGCTGAATAAAAAAAACAACTGAAAGTCGATAATCGAATGTTGCACATTTTTTAAAAGAAGAACTTCATAGGTACCATGTGAAAAAAGTTTCACTCAAAAATTTCAAACCATGAAGGTTCTATGTCAATTCGAAGTACCTATTACAATACAACGGCAATTTCATACTTTAACCCCTATTATTATTTTTCAAACAATGTATACAGTGCAAAGTGCTATGTTTTAGTGAAATAAATATTTTATTATTATCTCCCTTATTTAATTTCAAAACTTACTAATTACATTTTTAAATATTTTTACAAAAAGATTGAAAAAACATTTAAAAATATAAAAAATAGTAGCCCACAGGTATCGGGAACAGGGTCCAAGCTACCGGTGGTACCTCCAGAGAGAGGAACCTCCTGACAATGCGAGCCGTGTCCAGAAGTACCGCTTTTTGAATCAAGCCCTTGATCCAGCTGCCCAACGAGAGCCTCCTCAGGTGTTGGTCGAGGCTCTTGGCTATTAAGCCATTGGCTGTCACGACTATCGGCACAATGATCACTGAGTCCACATCCCACATGTCGACAACCTCGCGAGCCAAGTCAAGATAGTTGATTTCTTTATCTTTCTCGGCTTTCACGAGGTTCTCATCATGCGAGACGATTATGTCAACAATCATTGCGCGTCGCTCTGATCTATCCACCACCACTATATCAGACTTATTGGCAAAAATAGTCCTGTCAGTGATGATGGATCGATCCCAGTACAATGTGATATTTCCATTTTCGAGAACTGGGTCGGGCACATACCTGTAGTACGGCACCTCAGATTCCACAAGGTTGTATTTCAGAGCAAGTTGCTGATGGATTATCCTAGCTACAAGGTTGTGTCTATGCAAGTACTCTCCGTTAGCTAGACGAGAACACCCGGAGAGAATATGCCTGATTGATTCCCCCGGCCGGTGGCATGCCCGACAGATGTCAACCGTGCCGTCTTTCACAATAAATCTCCGGTAATTGTTCGTCATCATAACTTCGTCCATAATTGCACAGACAAAACCTTCGGTTTCTCCAAAGAGGTTACTGAAACGCAGCCAGGCTACGGACGCTATTAGATCTACATCAGGCCCATGTAAGGGCCGGAAGAAGCGTCCGTGAAGCTCCTTACTCTGCCATACCTCCATGCGTTCATTAGTGTCAAACACTACTGGTTTGCGCCAGTTCTCTTTACCCAAGGAAAGCGGGTGCTAGGTAGCACCCTGTGCTACCTAGCACCCTAGCACAAAACCGGCTTTTGATTTTTTTATGAAATTAAAGTAGTGTAAGTAAGTTGAATCTTATGTGCATTCTGAATGAGACAGAGTGAGACAAAGAAAAACCAGATCCGATGGTATTATAATGTCACCTTCACCACCCACCTTGGATCAAAAGGACCACTTTACGAGCTTAATTTACGGCTCGGGCAAGGACAAGTTCACTCACCGAACGCTAGAGCCGATATCAGACACTTCAGTTTTCGTTAATTTTTGCATGTTTCATTTGAAGGGAAACGTCTAAACACAAAAAGAATCAAAAGTGAAAAATCAATTAATTAGTAAACCTTTCAGACGATGTTGGATTTAGGCATTTCTTTCACTCGCCTATAGAATGGTCGAAAAATTAAATGAAAGGAACGCATGAACCGTTTTTTCCTAATAAATGTAGGGCCTATCGCGCACTTTTATGAAAAGAGACATGACACTCATTGAATTTTGAAAGAACGGAAACGAAAGATCATTCCAATTAATTACCAAATTCACGACACAATGTCTCGTGTTCCATCTTCTTTTATGTTGATTGGCGGTTGGGATGGCGAAACTTCACTAGCCCCCGCGCGTCTCACCCCGCGCGTGGTTCTGAAAATGTTAGCGCGTGAACTGTGATTATTTCAGATATTAAAATGTCATGAACAGCGACGACATGAATTGAATCGATCCAGTACCTTCTCAAAATCTAATTGTTATGTGACAAAGGGCTGACCTTAACTATTGTCTTTGGAATGAACATTATCAATCACCATTCGATTATAACTAGCACGGATTTCCAAGAATGATTCCGACTCCCTTTTCCAACGTCTTCCGATCCAATTCACAATGATTTGAATTGATCTGCTGACAGGTTCTTCCGACCATCGGATTATTCCATTACCTTATTGAAATGCAGATAGAGACAGTCGCGTAATTAGTTCTATGTCATTCGTTATCTAACAGGGATTTGAGCAGACATTTTTATTTTTCACGGCTTTGAACATCGCGTGTGAAGGTTAAAATTGGTAGGTACTTACTTTACAAATATCTAGTAGGTACCTAGTAATTATTTATTGCGATGTCAAGTTTTCCGGAATTTAAGAAAATACCTGCTATCATAATAGTCATTGACTTTTCTTCGATTTAGCGATTTACGACACTGCGCCAACCGTGTCGTCCAGCTGTGGAGCCTCGTAGCCAACATCATGGCCGTCATCGTACGATTCCGTCGAGCAGTATTTTGGATGTACCGGTCCTGTCTGCGAGTGGTGATGCTAGATCTTCCTCCATGTCACATTGCTACGCTGCCTGTGATTCGATAGCGCGTCCAGAGGCGGCTGTGACGCTGATGGCGGCTATGACGCTCTGTGTAATGCCAAGAGCGACAGCCACAGTTCGTTGCCTGGAACCAGCTTGCAACATTCCGATGGCTCTCATCATCTATTCTCGTGTCAAATGATGTCATCGCTCCATATCGATGCAATTTATTTCAGTTCCGATGCGGAAATTGTAATAGTTTTGTAAAAACGCTATTACACACTCAAACTCAAATCATTTATTTCAATTAAACCATTTACAGGCACTTTTGATTATCAAAATTAAATAGTCGGTCAGTTATTCAGAAAGTTGAAGCTAGTTGCCCATTCCAAAACGTAGATCTCTATGGAGAAGAACGGGCAAGAAACTCCACGGACACTCTTTTAATTCAAGATATTAATACAAAATCCTGGGTACATTATTCTTATTGCTTCTATATGTGAGAACAAAAATATAAAATTAAAAATAAACCCTGACAGTAAGAGATGACCAGTCTCAACCGACGGCGCCCGTTCAGGAACATGACGCGTGGATCGCCACCACTCAGCTCAACCATTTCGCAGAGAACCAAATGATCCAACACACGTGCCACCACCAGTGAGATATTTAAGTGAGCATGGCATATTCTCAACTGCCATGCTCTTTCAAGTCAACATCAACATATCATAAAAAACGGATCCATGGTTGAGACACATATACAAAATTTTTATAGGAATCCTGATTGACAGTTGATTTTCTATTTTTAATGAAAATTCTTGGTTCAAATAGTGAAATTAACTAAAAAGAATCAATAACGATCCAAAAAAGTTAAAATAATATTCCTCAGTTGCGGCGATTCTCTAAAACGTACTTGATCCCTAGACACTTTTGATGTGTGTACTTGTTTGATGTTTTTAATTAACTCAGCCTAATTTCCAATGCTGGACAGCGGCCTCTCCCAGACTGCGCCACAGCACTCTGTGCTCTAGTAAGTAGGAGGTTATGAATCAATTAGTTTTTATTAGGTATATAATATGAAATTAATAACGATATCCTTTATGAAGTGAGGCTTAAAATCGACGATTTTTAAAGTGTATCTATAACCATTTTCACCAAAATATTTACATAAAACCAGACGAGAAAAGCATGTGAGGCCGCCCTCGAAGTGCGAATGAGGCAGATAGTCGCTGTTAGAGCGAGAAAGTATGCGGATCCGCGCGTCCAGACGTGACTCTATTAAAGAAAAACTATTTAATAAATAAAAATTAGAATAAAAACTGACTTAGTTATCAGTTATTTTATTGACATACGAATCACAACAGAAAAAACGGAGACTTCAGTCAATTATTATTTATAGCTTATAGTGAAGAGCAATAAACACATTCTGTAATTCAATAACAAGTAATTTTATGTCATGATCTCGCAGCTTTATCTCACAGTGTTATAAGTACAATTTTTGTTAGACTCACGTCTTCTTCCCATAGGGGTAGGCAGAAACATCACCTTCCTCCATAATTCTTTTGCTTCATTAACGTTCATACATCTGATCACACACGCACGCCGGTTGCGAGCACCTGGCATATCTAAAGAACATCACCAACAAGCTCACTACAATGTCCTTCTAGGACGTCCCCTCAGTTTTCACTCACTTTTTCCTTGTCTAATAGGGTAGTTGCCTGGGTAAAAAAATAATGATTATATTTAGTCCGTCAGTTAGATTATCGAAAAATAATGAACACGTATTTTTTCTTTTGTCAATCAAACAAAAAATGACAAAGATAAACCGCGTCAAAATTTGGGAGTGGGGGGTCGTGACGTCACTTGCTTGCAAAAATGTCGCAAGCAAGTGACGTCACGCGGAACTTTAATGGGCGATATCTTCATCATTTTTTATATAAAAGAAAAAATACGAGTTCAATATTTTTTGATAATCTAACTGACGGACTTATTCGATTTTTTTAGGAAAATAGCCTATTATAGTTGCCTGGAAGAGATCGCAGAAAGCGATCAGGCCGCCCATTGTATGTTTTGTAGTGTTAATTTCTTTATTGTTATGTTTCCTCAATTTTGTAGGATTGGACTTCTTAAAACCATTTTTAAATATTTATTTAAAAGTTACTAAACTAAAGTAAAAAGGGTTAAACTAACGTGAAAGCTAATCAAACCCTCAGTACGACAACTGAGCATTAGTACACGCGACGTCTCATCAAGCTATTAATTTCCAGCATAAGTTGACCTCGCATTGTAAGGGATTTCCGTACAGAGGTCATACATACGAGTACATTCGATTAAAGAAGAAACTTAATCGAAGTAACCTCGCAGGTTTGTCTCACAGTATTATAAGTCCGAGTTACCGGACTATCAAAAAATTTGCTAAACCTTCTTGTGAGGTTATGGCGGAATGAAATGACAAACAGCCGGAACGCGCGCACCCTAACCAAATCGTGGACAACAAACGATAGCGCGCTTTTAAATCGAGCAACGCCATCTATCGAGCGTGGACGTACTAAATAGTGAAACGACCAATTGTGTAGTTAAATATATCAAAACCGAGTATGTTTACTCTCAAGTGAAAAGTGGGTAATGAATTAAATATGTGTTTGGCTATAGATTATTAAGTTACGCGGTTTTTTTATTAAACGATCACTTGTGTAATTGATTGTGTTTATTAGAATATAATTATAAATATTAAATATAATAAGAATTCATATATAAATAACGGATTAATCAAAAAAATCAGATTAACATATGGATATCCCGATGTTTGATACAAACTAGCGAAACGTGAACAGCACAGTGATTTTTTTCAAACTTCGGTGAGTTTAAAAAAAACTCTGTGGTTTAATTCCCTCGAGACCTACTGCCATCTACCTGCCTACCTCGATAATTAATGCTGATTGGTCGTCACGAATGTACTTGACTTTTACAAACATGGGAATGGACATACCAATTTGAGCACCGAAGTTAAGGAAATCTTGGCGCCCCATATCCATATGATATACACCAATGAAATAAGCTTTTCAAGGGGAACCTCTGCTAGTGACTCTACTTTTGTCACCAAGGAGGGCGCCAAGAACATTCCTAAACTTCGGTGCCCAAGTAGTCACCTATTTAGGTCATTAACGAAGTCTTCAAGGAAACTGACTAACAATTGACAAAAGTCGTATTAGTAGTCTATAAAGGTAATTGGAGAATTTGCACCGTACTATGGGTTTCTGCCCTGAAGCCCAATTAGCCATTAGATATAAACGAATAGAAAGAGCTTTTCGGGTAGAACCTTTGCTATAACACGACTTTTGGCAATTGTTTGTCAGTTTCCTTGAAGACTTCGTTTCATTGATATACATATATCTTATGGCTATTGGGCGTCAAGAATTCTTTAACTTCGGTGCTAAAGCTGTCACCTATTTAGGTCGTTAATTCCGAACTGACGAAATACTCACGTAAATTATTCCCAGTTATTCTGAGTAACAGACGATCAAATTGACAGTTTAGCGAGTACTAAAGACGATTGATTACACCCACCTGCAATGGATTCCAACAAGGCTGACCTCGTCCTAGAGCATTATGGAAGCCAGCAGTATGTACACACGTGTAGCCTTTATTTACTGAAACTCAAACAGACAAACTAGTGTCTCAAGGCTCTTGCCAAAAAAGAGGCTAACGATGTCCATAATTTGCGTCCGAAAGTTCTCCACGTTTGCTGTATCCGTCCTCAGCATAGACACATTCAATTAAAGAAATTTGATCAAAGTAAAATAATTGGTTCCCCAAATTAGCACGCCATCGGACATTATGCTCTAATTAAATATTATATAATTAAATATCTGTTCAACGAATTATGAAAAGAAAAACAAAGTTATTAGCATAAGACAAAGATGGATGAAGATGTTAGGCTGTACGCAGACCACGTTAAGACTCTATAGGACAGCATATCGCTTTATGAAAACAATAATGGCGTGCAACACATCCAACAAAAAAGTCTCTAAGAAAAAACAAATAGGGCCACCTATTTGTTTTTGACTTAAATATGTTTCTTGTTGGGGTCGGCTTCCAGTCTAACCGGATGAAGCTGAGTACCAGTATTTTACATGGAGTGACTGCCTATCTGACCTCCACAACCCAGTTACTGGGTAATACGAAACCCCTTGGTAAGACTGGTTGTCAAGCTTTCGGGCTTCTGACGACCCGTAACGACTGTCAAAGATCTTCGATTGACAGCCGGGACCAACGGCTTAACGTGCTTTCCGAGTCATGGAGGGGTCTTGGTATATAAAGATGGTCACCCATCTACAGACCAACCGCGGCAAGCGTAGCTTAACCTGATCGATTGACCCGTGCGGCTGTTATTACTTAGCCACAAGCCCATAACTGTTTTTTGCATGAAAGCCAGAACAAGTTTCTAGTTTGGGAACTGTTTAAAAAAATTTGGAATTTTAGACATTACAATCTTCCTGCTCTTGCACCATGTTACTTGGGGTCGGCACAGCACGTTATCTTCTTCCATTCTCCTCTTTCCACCGTCATGCTATCATTCAATACCTTTTCTTTCATATAATTTCTCGCAGTTCCTCACACAATTTATCTATGTTTTCTTTTGCTTTCCTCTTCCTATCCATTCATCATCATTTTATATTCATGACTGTTCTAGTCACGTGCCTTCATTCCTATGAATTAAAGACAATGCTGGAAATAATTTCACAAAGTTTAATATTATGATAGGTGCCACATCAAATTTGACATTTAGTGAGTTTACAATAGCGTGCATTGTCACTCAAATGTTCCATGACATGAAAAGTCTGACAGGGGGTAGTTTTCAATTCCATGAAGCATTGAGCAGAAAGGAAATTAAATATTATTGTGAAATGTGATAGAAGAAGTAGTTTACAATAGGTAGTGATCGGAAAAAGACACTCGCAGGACGCAGGTAAGATTTTCATTGTAGTTACTAATAATAATAATATTTTGTATCGTAATGGATTTGTTTGTTTTCTAAGAACAAAATCGGTATTCTATTTCGCTGTTACGTTACGACATTATTCTTTCATTCGATAACTATGCCAAAAACCTATAAAACTATGGTAATTTAATAAGTTTTGATTATTGAAACTATCTTTCATTTGTTGTTAATTAGTAATGGACTTGCTTACCTCCGACTTATCCTTAGAACGGCATCGCATGCTTTTGTAACGATCTTATAATAAATATAATTAAATAAAAGTGTGTTAAAAATTGAGTATATCTAAACAATCAATCAACTCAGCCTATCGCAGTCCACTGCTAGACGTAGGCGTCAGGCTGCGATACAGCACCTTCCTCCACCTTCCTCATCCAGAATCCACCTTCAAAAGGTGAAAAACACACTACGCTTGCTGATATGCGGCCATAGAGATCGGGCTCGTCTACTCCACCACCCATCGTGGCCAGCTCACTGCCACTTCAGCCTGCTTACTCTGCAAACTATGTTGGTAACTCCAGTTCTTTTCCCCATAATTTCATATCTGATTTTATCCTTCAAAGAAAACAAGTTGGTATATTATGTAAACAAGTTTTAGCTAATAAAAAAAACTAGGAAATACCTGAAAACTTCTAGAATACTACTAGTGTAATGTAATAACCGCCAGCGCTTCCCAAATACAGTTTTGGCACGGAACTCAAAATACTTAAAAGAAACAGCAGAGGTACCGAAGAGTTTTCTCATACATTTTATATTTAGGTATATCTTAGTCCTTTGTTATGTACTCTAAGAAATAAAACAACGTTATGATTTCTGTACATTTATTCTAAGTGAACATCTTTACATGATACCGTATATATTGCCACTTTTTTTCTAAACAAAAACCTTATACAAATCTTTAACAGCTCATTCTAAACACGCTTGATTGTTCAAAAGCAAGCAGAGTTATTTTATGGCCAGCCTGCACTACATAAGGTTGACTTTAGCAGACAACCTTTACAGTACTTATACAGTACTTACTACGTTCCTAATTATAATAATTATGTATACTTGGATGTCATTTGAAATTACTCTATGTATATTGAAATTGTTGGAACTTGATACCATGTTTTTTTAATGAAATATGTCAGGCGGAATCTTGCCGCGAGCCAAAACGGGCCAGCGTTATTTAATTAGCCAGTGAACTAACGAAATTTTAACTACAAATTGGCCCAAGGTCTGTTGATGTTTTCAAGTACGTTTCAAAACAAACTAGTTAACTGTCACACTAAACCACAACATAATCTAAGTAGGTACTTTAGTTTAGATCTTAACTCGGCTGAGCGTTTGTTGATGACAAAGCAGTTTAGCACCCAATTACGTACCACACTTTCTATCACAATCCAAAGGATTTAGAAGAAAATTTCTAATCCATTGCATCATAATTATGTTTAGAAAATTAGTCAGCTCGACACCTTATATAACGCAGTGAACATTGTTGTGTTGTCAACATTTATGACATTGTAATTGAGAATGTGTAACGCGATTACCCTATAAACGTTTTCAAAACCAAATCCTTCCATCTTTACGCTAAATATCTAAGAACCTGGTATCATTTCGAATTCTGAAAATAAGGTTAAGGCTTTGAATATCAAAAATCCAAAGACATCAATTTACTTTCAAGATATTCATGATAATAACATAATATGTACTACAACATTTGCCGTTTGTCGATTAGTGCGCTTGTGACCCGAAAACCGCCAACTGATTTCCGTGTTGTATTTTTAATTCATAGGTAAATGTTCTATAGGTGCACTATAGGTACACCTGTGCCTAACCCTTCGGCAGGCTAATACAGGCCAGGCTCCGCATCCGCCCTCCGGATGCGGAAGCCACGGAAGCGGAGCTGTACGAGGGGTACAGAGCGGCGAAGATCGCCCTCCAAGAGGCTGTCCAGCGGGCCAAAGATATGGCCCGCGAGGAGATGTTGGAGACTCTGAACCGAGATCCATGGGGGCGCCCTTACAGAATGGTGCGGAATAAACTCCGCACCTGGGCCCCCCCGCTGACGCAGAGTCTCCGACCCCAGCTGGTGGAGGAAGTGGTGAGCGCTCTGTTCCCTTCACGGGGGGAGCATACTCCCACGCCTATGGCTCCGCCACTTGCGGTGCCCGAAGCGGACCACACGGACGACGACGACGACACCCCTGAAGTGACCGGGGTAGATCTGAGAGCGGCGGTAGGCAGGCTGAAGGCCAAAAATACCGCCCCGGGACCCGACGGCTTGCCGGGTAAAGCCTGGGCCCTGGCCTCGAGGGCTCTCGGGCCTCGACTGGAGGCGCTCTTAAGCGCATGCATGGAGAGAGGCCAGTTTCCACTCCGTTGGAAGACGGGGAAGCTGGTCCTCATTCAGAAGCCAGGGCGCCCTGCGGACTCTCCGTCCGCATACCGGCCCATAGTGCTGCTCGACGAGGTCGGCAAGCTCTTTGAGAGAGTGATTGCGGGCCGCCTCGTCGGGCACCTGGTGAGGACGGGGCCGGACCTTGCGGAGTGCCAGTTTGGCTTCCGCAAGGGGCGCTCGACGGTGGACGCCATCATGCGCGTGAGAGCCCTCACGACGGGGGACGCGGTGTCCCGGGGTGGGGTGGTCGTGGCGGTGTCACTCGACATCGCCAACGCGTTCAACACCCTGCCCTGGAGCTGCATAGGGGAGGCACTCCGGTATCACCGGGTGCCGACTTACCTCCGTCGAATAGTCGGGGCGTATTTGACGGACAGAGCCGTCATCTACCCCGGTCGTGACGGGAACTGGAACCGGCGAGAGATGTCGTGCGGTGTCCCACAGGGATCGGTTCTGGGGCCGCTCCTGTGGGACATCGGTTACGACTGGGTGCTGCGGGCCGACCTCCCTGATGGCGTCAGCGTTGTTTGCTACGCTGACGACACGCTGGTCCTGGCGCAGGGGAGGTCGCATCAGGCGGCGGCCGACGCGATGACACGCGGGGTTGCGATAGTCGTGGAAAGGATCCGGCAGTTGGGTCTCGAGGTGGCATTGCACAAGTCCGAGGCCATGTCTTTTTATGGGCCCCGGTACAGGCCACCTTCGGGATCCCAACTGATGGTAGGAGGGGTTCACATCGGCGTCGAGAAGACGATGAGATACCTGGGTCTCGTCCTCGACAGCCGGTGGAACTTCGTCGAGCATTTCCGACGTTTGGCCCCCAAACTGGAACGGACCGGGGCCGCCTTAAAGCGGCTCCTGCCCAACCTGAGGGGGCCAAACGCCTCCTGCCGGAGGCTTTACGCGGGGGTCGTGCGGTCCATGGCCCTTTATGGGGCCCCGGTATGGGCGCGTTCACTGCGGCTTCGAGCCGCACACTACCTGAACGCGCCCCAAAAAGTGGTAGCCATAAGGCTTATCCGGGGATACCGCACGATCTCGGGCGAGGCAGCAAGCCTCCTTGCCGGACTGCCACCATGGGTTCTGGAGGCGATAGTCCTCGCGCGCCTGTATGACTGGCGCGCGGAGGCACTACGTCGGGGGGAAACTCTGCACCCGCGGCAAATCGCTGCGGAGCGGACGGACCTCCGGCGCGGTCTCATGGTGGAATGGAAGGCGCGACTATCACAACCCAGCGCAGGGCACGCCACGATAGCGGCGGTAAGAACCCTCTTTGAGGAGTGGCTAGAGAGGCGTCACGGCGCTCCCACCTACCGCCTGACGCAGGTCCTCTCCGGACACGGATGTTTCGGGAGGTTCCTGCACATAATCAGGCGGGAGGAGACGCCCGGGTGTCACCACTGCGAGGATCGCCCAGAGGACACGGTGGAGCATACGGTGGAGGTCTGCCCCGCTTGGGCAGAGCACCGCCGTGTCCTCGTAGAGGCGATCGGCAGCGGCGGCGACCTCTCGCGCCCGGCCCTGGTGCAAGCCATGGTCCGGGGCGAGAGGGAGTGGGAGGCGGTTACCTCCTTCTGCGAAGCAGTCATGCTAGCGAAGGAGGTGGCGGGATGGGCGAGGGAGAGATCCTCACGCCTCAGCCGCCGAGGGAGACGCTCCGGGCGTCGGGAGCCGCGTGACGACTCCCGGCCACCGTAGGCGCGGGCCTGCGGGCGGAGAGCAATGGGTAGCTCTCCGTCCGATCAGGACCAGGCCCGTGCCGGACGGCATGTTTGTGTTCCACGCGCGCCTCAAAGAGATGTCAGCGTAGTTGACGGGGCCCGACAGGGCCGAAGCCTGCCGGGGTAGCGGGATCGTCCGAAAGGGTTACCGCTGCCCTGGTACATAAAGGGCTAAGGAAGGAACACGGGTGCGTTTTAGTCAGTAAGAGTCTGACACTCCCTTCTGCTCCACCCAGAGCGGGAGGAGTCATTTGATGATATCCCATCCACAAAAAAAAAGAAAAAAAAAAGGCTAATACAGGCGTGATGTTATGTTATGTATTTTTTTTCTGGCTATGTCTTCTTCATGGTGGCGTTCTTCATTACTGAAGCTCATGTCCCTGAAAGGCCTTCGTGGCTTTATGTACGATGTTCTTCCACTTCATTCAGTTCTCTGCTTCTCTCGGGGCGGTCGTAACAGAGGCATTATCTTAGTAAGCATTAATATAACCAGGAGATGCCATGGGATTACCAAGCAAAAAACCTTGGTTGAATTTCTTAACGTAAGACCAAACCAACGCGTTCAACATGATAATATGTGATCATTAAAATACGTTTCGATCGCGGCGATCTGCAAGATCTCAATAAACAACTGAACGCCACCGTGCACGCCATCGCGGACGCATGTTGAACGCATGGTATGGCTATACCATTAGTTTAGGCTACAATGTATTTCTGTTGGCGTTAACGCAAACTGTAGCTACCGCTCTGTGCTACAGGTAGCGAACGCCTGACGACTCATTCGACTGATAACTGGGCTTGCATTTCGATCATGCGCAATGCAACCCGTGATTTATGTCGCAGTACCCTCATTGAATCTGGTTTTGTTGTGATTGATTCAGTTTTTACAAGTTATGGCTTAAACTTTCGATGAAAATTACACATGTTATGGAATGTTTTAACACTACAACCTGCAAGTGTAGTGCATGTTCGTATACCAGAGATATACTGTTTTAATCTTTCCCCCTCATCGACAAAACAATGATTTATTGGGGAAACTGAGAACTAGACTTTTGGTTATGTTACCAAACGCGCTCTATAACCGCTACGTCATGATATGGTGAAACTATCCTATGGACATCGACGACGTTTAAACCCATATTGAAATATTGAATCAGGTACGCAAGTACGCTTTATATGGAAGAAAACACCCTTAATAAGGATCCATGTCGCAAAAATGTTCTAATTATATGTAACTCGATTTTAAATACCTATTTATCCTGCTTGCACCTCGTTTTTTTTTGCGCTTGCCTTAATCTATCAAGTATATGGCTGTCCATGTAAGGAAACTCCATGCATAGCCCTGTGGCTATGCTTGGAGTTTCCTTACGTGATCGAATCAGAAATGGAGAGATCCTTAGGAGAACCAAAGTACCGACTTAGCCCAAAGAATTGCCAAACTTAAGTGGCAGTGGGCATATTGCTCGCAGAACAGATGGCCAATGCAGCTAAAAGGTTCTGGGTGGTGAACACGTACCAGATTACGTAGCTTTGGAAGGCTTCCGACAAGGTGGACCGATGAACTGGTGAAGGCAAGGTTCCGCTGGAAGTATGTCCTGCAGTAGACGTCTTTCGGCTGATATGATGAAGTTTATGAAATTTATCAAGAAGGCCACTACGTTTTCGATCTTTAGTTAACCAAATAGTACCTACACTATTTGGAATGTATCAACGTTTTGGCACCGCAACCACTTTGGCACAATACCACTTTTTTCGAGTAGGTATCATTTTTGTGGTTTATAAGCACAATACAAATAAGTACATTCACTATTTAAATAGTATTTTCCAGTATGTTAGCTGACTTGCATTAAAATTTTCATGCATGGTAAATATTTGTGTGTACATTGCTATGTATCACGCGACTGTTGTTTAATTCGGAAATATAACTTCATTAATTCTCGTTTACGCCGAGTTTACTTTATAAAGTAAGACAATATCATCAACTCGAAAGTATAAATTGTTGAGTAAGGGAATGAACAAACAGCAGAAATGTTTAGTGACGTAGAAGACAAGTATTTAGCGTCAGACCCAGACAGTATTATCTATTATACTAATAATTATTAATTTAACTGTTAAGTTTTTTGTTTGTTTGAATGCCCTAGTCTCTGTAACTAAAGTCGGATTAAAAAAATCGTTTTACATTTGATAGCCCAATTCTTGAGGAAGGCTACAACATCACGCTAAGACAGTTAGGAGCCCAGCGAACACAAAAAAAGTCAAAAGGAACACAGTAATAGCTCGGGCAGGCGATGCGATGCTACGAGGTGGGTCGGGGGAAGAAGAAATTTCACTCGGACGAAGGCGCGGGTCTAAGCTGTACAATATATAAGACCATCTTTTTTAATAATTGCGATGAATCAATAGATATTTTTCCCACATCACTTCAAAAATTCAAGCGCCAAGTCCATAAAAAGTAACAACACAATTGACTGTTTCTTTTTCTTTCTTCATTTTGTATTATTTTGTATTATTATTTTTTTATCTCCTTGTCATGTTTTCCAAAACTACCCAGTAGTGCTGTAAGTGTTATTTCTGTACAATTATTACAATTTTATTGATGTTATCATTTTGTTTCTGCATGCTGTGTCTATCGCATCATATTGTACACCATGCTTGTATTCTCGTATTGCTTGTATTTAAAGGATAAACAGTGTAACAATTGTAGATAGACCAATAAATAAAATAAAATAAATATTAATATTTTTTACGGATAAGATTGCGTTTCAATAAGTAAGTATTATTTACAAGATAACACTAAAATAACAAACTAATATCCTAAATTAACTAAAACTATTTACAAACTAAAATATAGCGTTGAAAAATTCATCCACATCGCTGTCGACTGGTAATGTTCCCAAGACACTGGCGGCATTGCCACATTGTATGGCAATGCTTATCTGATGTACTAGACCATCTTTATAACTAACACACACAAAGGTGACACTTATGTATATGAATATTTGCTTGCTTACCTAATGCCATAGACGTGATAAATGATCCAACTAATAGAAACGAAATATGTATACTAGACAGTTAGACGCTAGGCACATATAAGAATGAATACTCCTTTTGGAACATTCTACAAAGAAAGCAATAAAAGAAATTCGTCAAAGTACATTCACAGACTATTTGCTTGATTGTTTTATTTCAATTCGCATTCAATAGTGCTCTTCGTGTGTGCCAATTACTTGATGCCCGATGTATGTCTAGATATTGTCACTTAACTGTCATAGCTTCATTATGTGTTTAACTTGAAAAGCCAGTTTGTCTTTTAAAATGGTCGGGTCATTTAGAGACCACGACCTCGTCGGATCATGGACTGTTTAAAGGCTGTACATGCATATAGCAGTGACAAGCTAGAAGAGTTATTTAGCATAAAGGCTAGTGCCTATATGCTAAATAACTCTATATGTATATATATATATATGATTGTGTAACACTAGTGTGTTACACAATCATTCAGTTGCGTTTCCAATTTGAACAGTCAATATATAGGTATCTACTGAATTAGCCTGTCAACACGGTGGGAAGCGAGACTAACTAACCCACTGCTGAGACACAGGCCTCCTCCGCCACCACGCGGGCCCATTGGTTGGTAGATGTCACATGTCTTGGATTTTTTGGTTCTAGGACACGCCGGTTTCTTCACGATGTTTTCCATCATCAAAAAATATAGTATGTGACAGCCAATGTAGCACTTATGAAGTTAGCACCTTGCTGAAGTTAGTATAAATTCTTTACTTGGAGTTATATGTATTTTGACGGTAGATACACGTGTCCAAGTCTGTGGATGTCTCTTAATGTTTACTTCATCTATAAATCCCTTCTTCCATTTATATGTTCCGTCTCTAAAATAACTGACTTCGCTCGGAAAGCTGCCACGCTTAAATGGAATTAGGCTGGACACATCCGCCGCATGCTAGTTGATCAATGAGCCAACCTTACGACCCAGTGGGTCTCACTTGGTGGCAAACGACATCACGGCAGGCCCAGACGGAGATGAGCTGGACTTCTTCAATAAAGATTGGTCCTTGGCAGCTCTGGTCAGAGAGAGAGGTAGAAAGCAAATGGCTAATAATAAATAAATATATATCCCTGTCCCTTATTTATTTGGTGTCAGCAGAGCATGTCTTCTTCTTTCACACATTTCTTTCAACCGTGATCTCAGTACTAGCAATATTATCAACGTTCACTTTCTAATAGTCATCCACATTCAAATTGAAAATCTTTCTCACGTTTGCGCTTTGTTCAAGTCATCATTTGTCTAGCCTTTCCCTAGTCTGACCGGCTTCAAGTGTGACCGGATGCAGCAATATTTTACATGGAACGACTGCCTATCTGGCCTCCACAACCCCGTTCCTGGGTAACACGATACCCCTTAGTAAGACTGGTTGTCAGACTTCCGAGCTTCTGACGACTGTCAAAGATCTCCAAATGACAGCCGGAACCAACGGCTTAATATGCTTTAGGACGCACGCAGGGGTCTCAATATGTAATGTATGGTCACCCATCCACGGACCGACCTCAGCAGGCGTTGTTTAGATCGACCCATGCAGCTGTTATTACTTAGCCACGCACCCCTCTTGCGAATGGTTCAAGTCCCAGGAAACTAAGACATGTGACATCCACCAACCCGCCTGCCTCGGCCTGGGTTGCCCCAGTCTCCCGCTCATAGAGGAAACCTAAGCCTTCCCGTGGCCGACTTGGAAATCTCTTAATAGACTTGACCCCAAGTCGGCCAAAGCAAAGACAACCTCCATGGATGTGGGTTCACGGACGGCTCTGATCTCAAGTGCGTATGCGTCACCTCCCCACCGACAATGGCCCAACTTTCATCCTGCGCCGCATGCCCTGACTCCTGTGCACTTGATGATCTTATGGCTGCGTCAGTGAGCGGAGTTCGCGCTGCTGAATTTTAGGCCAGAAATATTTAAACTTTTTTCCGTCGATACGCTAAAAAGATGACGCGGAAGCCTGTGTCCCATCAGTGGGAACATTATAGGCTGACTATGTTTTTGTACAAGAATATCCCTTTAACTTATTTATATCCGATTCACCATACTTAGCAAGAAAGTGTAGAAAATAATGTAGGTATGGTTGGCTTTAACTTCTATGTGTTACGTTTATTCCTTTTCTCTCTAATAAGATTACTTGTGCATTGTTGGTTGCTTTGCTACACATTTCCACCCGTATCCCTGTTTACCGCATAAATAAAGTATATGAACATATGTGTGAACTAGGAATGGATAGTGCTAAATGGGATACGAACTTGATTGGAAATTCTTGTAGAGTAGGCTATAAATTCAAGCTGTGGTTTATGTTTGTAAACACAAGGACATCTGAGAAGCAATTCTCGTAATTTTAAGAACGTTCACAGTCAGAGGGGCAATTCTCGTAATTTTAAGAACGTTCACAGTCTGATCTCAGTCTCAATCTGTCAAAAACTACATCTAATTTCCCTACATTTTGACAAGTTTTTGACATTTGTTTGTCGCCGAGATGAGACTGCGACTAGATTTTGATCGTTTTTAATTACCGGTATTGCCCTTCAGAACTTTCTAACGGTAGGAAAGTATACCAACAGCAAACAAAATTCCGACAAATTAAAAACCTTATTACATTCAGTTATTACTTTTATTTATTTTAACAGTACATTTATAATAAAGAAAGAAAGAAAGAGCTCATCAATAAATTCGTCCGCATCTCGGTCAGTGGGATAAGTGCCAACCAGGCTGGTAGAATGCTGATTCCTTGGCTTAAGGATAGGCCAGCCTCTTATCACGTGAACAATCGACCAACCGCTTGGCGATGTCCCGAAACATTACATCTATGATTACATTTAGGGTTGAGTTTTCAATCGACAGATAATTTTTATTCGTGGAATAAAATTGACGTCTGACAGTTTTTGTATGGAAGAACTGTAAAATATTCAAAATTATTCCTCCGATAAAATTATCTGGTATTGGAACAATCAGCCCTTAGTTACATAACTTTGAACACAACTATGTGAACTATACATAGTGAATATTTTACTAACGTATAATAATTCTAATATAATCTATTTATAGCCACGAGCCCTCCGCTCGTGGCTAAATGATAACAGCCCCACGGGTCGACCGAAAGGTTAAGCTACGCTTGCCGCGATCGGTTCGTGGATGGGTGACCATCCATTATATATCGAGACCCCTCGGTGTCTCGGAAAGCACGTTAAGCTGTTGGTCCAGGCTGTCATTTATAGATCTTTGACAGTCCTTACGAGTTGTCAAAAGCCCAAAATTCTGACAACCAGTCTTATCATGGAGTATCGTCTTACCCAGTAACTGGGTTGTGGAGGTCAGATAGGTAGTTGCTTCATGTAAAATTCTAGTATTCATCTGCATCCAGTTAGACTGGAAGCCGACCCCAACCTAGTTGGGAAAAGGCTAGGCAGAATGAATGTTAATTATAACTCATTTCAATGCAAATCTGATAAAAGTTTACAATATCATAGCTTGGTTGGCTTGGTGGTATGAAGTCATTTCCCGGAAAATAAGCAACTTCACGTGAGAGCGCGTAACAACTTATGACAAGATTCTTGCTTTTATGAAATACTAGCTTCTGCCCACAACATAATTCGCGTGGAAGTCGTAATATACACAATAAACTAAAATAACAGCCATATTTTTATACAACCCATCACATCGCCCACCCCGGCTATTCCTTTGTCTTCACTTAGCGTTCTTTTTAATCTTTGCTCGAATAATAAATAATAAGGCTCGTAGCGTGATGTGAAATAGCATATAACTTTCCTCAAGAATTGGGCTATCAAATACAAACAGCAAATTATTTTTTTCAAATCCGACAGGTAGTTCCAGAGATTAGCGCCTTCAAACAAAAAACAAACAAACTCTTCAGCTCTATTATATAAGTATAGATAGTCAAAACAAAGGGTTGAAAGAGGTGCAAGTTAAGTCGACACAACGTAAATAAAATGGCATCCATCTCCCAACGAAATCAAAACGCGCAATCTAGTAAAAGCAGGGGATTTCTCTTCTAACACAGATTTTCTCTACAAACAACGCTATCTGCGCGTCGAACAATAAATTTGCATACTATTATATCGTGCAATATCTTTAAGTAATTTTGTAAAGAGGTTCAAGTTTATAGTTATAAAATAGATAATTTAAAGTACTTTAGTTATTATGATTGGATAATGGTGGAGTAATACAGCAAACCGCAATATTACTCCTGGATAGCTTCCATAAGTATATTGCCCATAATCTTTTTATAAGATACCTACGCAAGATTAAAATAGCTTCCACGAGAGTCCATAGTCTAATGTCGGTAAAGTGCACCCTGGGCAATCAGCCCACTACCTTCTTGCTGATTAGCTTATATTTTTACACAGTATGAGCTATTCTGGAGCAGTAGAATAGCTCATACTGTGTAGAAATATAAGCTAATCAGCAAGAAGGTAGCGGGCAACATCATCAGGAAACCGTCCTAGAACGAAGACATATGACATCTACCAACCCGCTCTGGGCCCGCTTGTTGGATTACGGCCAACTCCTTCTCGCTGAGAGGAGGCCTGTGTCCCAGCAGTGGGATCAATATAGTTTGATCATGCTATGAGCCATTCTTACATAGTTTGCGCCAATACGAACCTATCTAACAAAGGAGGTTCAATCTATTGCAACTGCAATAAGTATTTGATCACCTTTTCCATATTGGAACTATGTATGACCTATCATATCAGTCTCTGTACCACGTTTTTAACACGACAAAGTTTATATGTCTTGTGTAGCTACACAAGACATATAAATAATATATGTTGTTTGTAGGTAGCTACCTACACTACACAAGACACAAGTACCTACCTACCTCGTACGTACCTAAAACCTGCTTCCATCTTCACAAAAACGTTATATAAACCGCGTTGATAAATTAAATGGTAGTTTCTAGTACTTCTGCGGATCACTAAGACATCATCTTCATTATCTGGCTAGCCTTTTTCTGTTTCCAGTCTAACTGCAAGTCCAAATGCAGCTGAAGAGCAGTAGTTTACATGGAGCGACTGTCTGCCTGACCTCCACAACCCAGTAAGTGCTGAAGAAAAATCAATATCGTCGTTCAGCCAAAAGACATCCACTGCTGGGCATAGGCACAAGCATCGCAGAATGAACCTTGTCTGTAACAAGCTTCTTTGAAAGCGCTGTCAGACGGGTATCAGTAAGGGTTACCTTTTCCAAGCAAAAATAAATTTCCGTACTCAAAGGTCACGATTGATCGTAGAGGCGATCGGCAGCGGCGGCGACCTCTCGCGTCCGGCCCTGGTGCAAGCCATGGTCCGGGGCGAGAGGGAGTGGGAGGCGGTCACCTCCTTCTGCGAAGCAGTCATGCTAGCGAAGGAGGTGGCGGGATGGGCGAGGGAGAGATCCTCACGCCTCAGCCGCCGAGGGAGACGCTCCGGGCGTCGGGAGCCGCGTGACGACTCCCGGCCACCGTAGGCGCGGGCCTGCGGGCGGAGAGCAATGGGTAGCTCTCCGTCCGATCAGGACCAGGCCCGTGCCGGACGGCGTGTTTGTGTTCCACGCGCGCCTCAAAGAGATGTCAGCGTAGTTGACGGGGCCCGACAGGGCCGAAGCCTGCCGGGGTAGCGGGATCGACCGAAAGGGTTACCGCTGCCCTGGTACATAAAGGGCTAAGGAAGGAACACGGGTAGGTTTTAGTCAGTAAGAGTCTGACACTCCCTTCTGCTCCACCCAGAGCGGGACGGGTCGAAAAAAAAAAAAAAAAATGTCACGATTGAAAAGATTCGATATCTTTTGAAATGCATAAATTTCGCTCAGAGGATAATGATCTCTTATATTATTATGAATAGAATTCCACTTAAAATATTTCATGTCGTTTTGGAAGTCATAGGTACCTATTGGTCGTCGACCAAGTGATTTACCTGAGTCACATTCGTGGCTAAAGAAATTATTTTGTGCAGGTACCTAACTACTACCATAAACATAACATAAGTATAATCAGCCGATAATGTTCCCACTGCTGGGACACAGACCTCCTCTCCGTGAGAGGGAGTGAGCCATGCGTGTGTTTAGTTTACGTTTATGATCCTGTACGAATCGCAATAAATACTTTTTCTTTCTTTCTTTCTTTCCATAATCCACGTCGCGGGCCCAGTGCGGGTTGCTAACTACTACAACCACAAAATTTGAAAAATTTGCTAATTATGTAATACATTAGAAAAACTCACTTTGTTGCTTTTTAGGGCTCTGTACCCAAAAGGTGCCAATGTGACCCTATCACTAAGCCTCATCCGCAGCCCGACCGTTCGTCTGTCTGTCGGCGGGCTGTATCTTATGAATCGTAATATTATGTAGGTAGACAGTTAAAATTTTTACATAGTGTCCGTTTCAATTTCCACTATAACAATAAAATAATAATAAAATAAAGTTATTATTAATTGAAGTGAACAAGACACGTGTTTTTTTCCGGCGTTTTTGCCTTGTGGTACGAAACCCTTCGTGTGCCAGTCGGACTCGCACTTGGCCGATTTTATTTTAATGTTGATAACCTAGAATTACTGTTGTGTAAAATCAGTAAAATAAGTGTAAACTCTAAAATACAATACATATTACCATATTATTTAAGACTTTTGCTGTAAATTAAACTGTTATGCATACATTTAGTAGTACTTAAAATTCTCTTTATTAGAAACTAGAAATTTTACGCGGACGAAGTCGCGGGTAGAACACCCGCGACTTCGTCCGCGTAAGATTTCTTGTTCCTCCGACCTTCCCCGTCGCATCGCATCGCCAGCCTGCGTCATTACTTCGTTTTCGCTTAGAGTTCTTTCTGACTGTTTTTCTCTTTGCTCAGCTCATATGGATCCTAGCGTGATATTGAAGCCTAAAAATTTTATTTTAAAAACCTATAGCGTTCCTGAAGAATTGGGCTATCAAATGCAAAAATAATTCTTCAAATCCGACTGGGAGTTTCAGAGATTAGCGCGTTCAAACTCTTCAGCTCAGCTCTTGAGTTTAATTGAACAATGTTTGTTTGAATAGATTTTCTCAGAATCCCTCATATATTTCTCGAGAACTATTGGTGTTATTTGAATATTGATACCCCTTTTTATGAATAATTACGTATGGGATAAACGTCAAATAACAAAGTTGTACATTGACGTAAACATAATGAGACGAATCTGGAAATCTCTAAACCGATTGCGGGTCAAGGTTGACCTCCACTCATCCCAAACACCGTGCCTCTGTGGATATTTGGATCAGCTTCTGTTTTGTCCGTCATGGACCTTGTAGGATTTTAACGAGGCAAATGACAGAGCTGTCCATGTAGCTATGTACTAACTGGTCAGATAAAAGTAAACTCGATAGTTAATGTAGACAGCAAGAAGACGATCTAGTATTACTTATACAAAATCTTATAAAGCTGAGTTATTTTACATACATACCTATCTTGGTCATATGCCAGGTTTCGAGGTAAACCCCAAGCAGCCCGCGACTGACGTATCGGATTGAGGTATCCTTTGGCGTATTTCTTAGTATGCATTTGTTTTAAATGGAGGTGACATCGAGGTATCGAGCTAAACCGCGACCGCGAGGTATCGCAGTGAAGCATCATCGGCATGTAATTACGCTTAGAGTGGTTGGAAATGTGTGGAACCGAATAAATTAACTTTGGGTGGGCCCTATTTTTTTTGAGTAGATTAATATGTACTTGATTGCCATTGAGGTTCTAGTCAGATTACATTTTTTTTTTTTTTTTATATCTAATAATCTTTGTAAACGTTGATTATTTTATTAAAAAGATTACTTTCAGTATATTCACAAAAAAAAATATAATGCAAGTTTCTATAAAGCTTATACATTTCACACATCTAAGGGCATATCAAGGCAATTCTTTTTTTTTTTAACTCAGCGAACCGGTTTGTCGGTTTGTGTTGTGGTACATTCAATAGCCAAGGGTTGAAGTTGTATACAGGCTCCCTAGATGGTGTTGGGATCGAGTTAGATCGCGCTATCGTTTGCTTACAAGAGAATGGTCACTCTCCGGGACTCGATGGCCCTCAGTTACGTTTTAAAACGAGTGCAATATAGTATAATTAGCTTGTAGGTAGGACGTTAGACGTCACAAAGCTTACTATGTTCTCTTGTTTAAACTAATACCTTTCATAAACGAATTTATAATATTTTTGTATACTGTTCTCCGTAGAACAGTAAGAATTTATATTTGTAATGCTGCAATGTTCAGTTTGCACGTTGTGACATGATTTGTAAATGGCACATGTCGCTAAAGTTTATGAGAGTCTATTCTACGATTTTCAATACCAGCCAGATTTGACTTTTGACGTCGGTGATTCATTGCAAGGAAACTTGGCCTTATCTTTACATATGCTACTAATATTATAAACGTGAAAGTTTGTATGGATGGATGGATGGATGGATGTTTGTTACTCTTTCACGCAAAAACTACTGAACGGATTTGGATGAAAGTTGGCACACAGATGGTTTATAGCCAAGATTAACATATAGGATACTTTTTATCACAATATTCCCACGGGATCGAAACTTATGCGGGTGAAACCACGGGGCGCTGCTAGTACTCGTATTATAATAAAATAGTAGCGAAGTCAAAAGTGTACATTAAATATTTTTGATAAAAGTAGTTGCTATGAGGACTGGGAATGTTCTTATGTCTGTTTGTCTGAATGTATGTTCCAACACCACGCAAATACTACCGAATAGATTTTGTTAAAATTTTGCACAGATATTCCCTACAAGACTGGTCAGTCTATAAATTGTCACGCTATTTGCTGTGGAGGATGGGCAATATTGCTTTATATTCGGATCTTCCAATAATTGTAAAAAGACGAGCCAAAATATTTCAGATAGTTACAGATAGTTACAGATCATAACGTTCGAATATTGCAGATAGTTACAGATCATAACGATCTGTAATGAGAAGAAGCAATAAGAGCAGGTACATTAACCGTTATCGATACAAGAAAAAAGTCTTAGGAGACTGTCCTTTACTTTAAAAAAAAGTTTTATTTGAATATGCAGTTTTTTTTTTAAGTACTGTCAGCCACAAGATGGCCAATTTTCACAGACCGTAGGTACGTAAGGGTCAAATATATTTGAACTTTTAGACATTCATACGACTCAGGGCAGCTAAGATAGTAAGGTTTCCCATTTTATAAACAGATCTTGTCAACCATAAGCTATCAGGAAACAAAATAACTGTCATTATCACCTCTATTTACTATGATTTTGTATTACGTGAACTCGAGAGTTACTTGTTCTGTGCGTTATTATGATAATTTGTACTAACTCGAGAGTTACTTGTTCTTGTCGTTATTATGAACATTTGTACTGGACCATGCCTGGGAATCTCCCGGTTACGGTGATATTGAAGTTCAAAGTTCCAACTTTCCCGACGTATTTTTATATAAAAATCAAGTTTTTAATGCTATTACTTAACTTTAAACAACCTCACGATAACTGTATCGTTACATGCATAAGCATAATGTTTTGCGAACATTGCATTGCGCACTACTGTAAGCAGCGAATTTTCACACCAAAAATAAAGGTCGTTTCCTAATTATTTTTGCAGAAAGTTACTTAGTTTGAAGTTCAAAATGCGAAAATGACGGCTTCATGTAAGGTTTTCTTACACCCTGTATTTTAAACCTTGCCTATTTAGTAATGTTCTTTATATGATGCTTACTTAGCATAATCAGCCGATAACGTTCCCACAGCTGGGACACAATGCTCCTTTCAGTGAGAGAGGGTGGAACATAATCCACCACGCGATAGGTGTAATGGATGACACACGTTTTCGAACTTTTGGTTCCAGGATATGTCCGTCCCATCACGATATTTTTCTTCACGATCAAGAAACAAATTACACAAAGTAAAGTTTCTTTTTTTTTAAGTTTTTTCTTTTCTTTCTTTTTTTTTTTTTTTTCTGGTTCGATTCCACGTCCTATGACACGTAAGGAGGAGCCAATACCCCTAGGCCACCACACCACTGCACCCTAATTGCGTAACGCACGATCAACCTCAATTTGAATCATTTTGAGGGATATTGCTAATCCATTGCTTCATATGCTCGAAAAATGTGTCTGCTCATCAACGTAAATAACGCAATGAATGTAGTTGTACTGTCAAAATGAAACCCATTGCTACTGATAGTATGTTACGCAATTACCCCGCTGTTCTCCATATCAAAACATGAATCCACCATAAATAAGACAACCAATCCACTTTGAAGTTTTGTAATGAACCTGGAAAGTAACGATGCGCGAAGTGATAAACGTTGCTTGAACACAAGCTTGAACGTGATTTTGAAAAATCTAAAACCATAGATTTTTTACCGCAGAGCAACCTCTCTGAGGTTAACCATCGCTACATTAAGGGGGTGTATCGTATAGCACGTCAATGTGAATAGAACAGTGTAAATATAGCAACAAAACAAAAGATGGATTGTGTGACATATTTTGCGATATCATCACTAGGAAGGAAGTTAACAATGATATGACGGGTACTAGAGAAGTAAGCGTGTGTGTCGGACCACGCGCAGTGAAGGGTTTTAAGGGGATTTACACAGACAGTGTTGATTTTACTGACCGTAAAAATAAGTTTTGTGTTTGAAGTTACTTCTGCAGTTGTAACCGAAAATATCCCGTATCTCAAAAACTATTGACTTTAATAGGAAAGACACTAATAGTTAACAAACTCTACATTTACTTAATTAAACCGACTAAACGTGCAAGCGGGCCTTAGTAACATGATAATCGTTTTAATTATGCGATCAACAATACAGCCCGCTTATGTGCATTGTTTTTTTTTTTATTTATCCTTCGGTTACATGGAGAGCCACCCCTAATGACGTTGTCGTCACTTCACAGCAGAAAAAAGTAAATAGTGGCTTAGCATTAGCAGTGCACAAAATACACCTTTTCAATTTGCATCGATATCGTGCAAATAGTCTCCGAGTAAAATAGCTGTCTAACATCTGGTCGGACGGACAGACGGTCATAACTAAATTATAAGGGTTATATTAAGGTTCCGTGTGGACGGAACCTTAAAAAGAACAAGACGAGCTGTGCCCAAATAAATTAAAACAAGCCCAGCAAGATGATGATAATTGACTGTAATGCCCATTTTAGCATATACCTATATATTTTTCACCCAAAGGTTGACTGGTAGAAAATGCCTATGGCATTAAGTCCGCCTCTGTACATTTGTGTGCTTAAAGTATTAAATTAATGAATTAATTAAAAAACAAGGGTCACAACACAATACACGATAAAAAATTGTCATATTACTAATTAAAGGAACGCAGAATTAAATAGTGGTAGAACTTTCGCGAACGAGCTCCATGTGCGTATTTATATACAGTATATAATACAAAAATATACCTGAAAGACCCTTAGTTACACCCTTAGTTTGTATATAGTACAAAAATATACCTAAAAGAGCCTATATATGTGTTAATAGATTCTTGAGTTAGTCACGTGTTCCGAGCACAACTGTGCTCGATAATGACACTTTCACAATGGACGTACTCATTGTACTTAAAAGGTAACACCTCTCGTTAAAGGTAACACCTGACAGGTTTCCAAAATGTTTCTGGATTCATTGTGTCTCGAATTTCGTAGAAGAGAACAAGTTTATTTTATTATTTGATATTATTTACGTGTGTTGTTGGTAGTTGGCACCATTTTGTGAATTGTACATCTTCAAATATATCCAAAAACCACCACAGCTCCCGCGAGATGGATTATGGCCCAGGCAGGAAATCTGTGTCCAAGTAATGGAAACGTTATAGGCTGATTATGATATGATGCATGGATTGGTCGGTTGGTCATGTAAACCGATATTTAAAACTAAGAATCTACCAACTGTTCCCTGCATATACATTTATGAAGTAGCTAAATTTGTTAAATATATATAGTCATCTTTTCACCACCAACGACAATACATTTAAACGTAAAATTAACCACCTGCCCCTAAAAATGCCTGTGCCCAAGCTACAACTGTTCAGAAAGAACTGTGCCTATATGGCACCTCTAATATATAACTCTTTGCCCAAAGGAATGACCGATCTGCCATATAAAAGGCTCTGTTGTGCCTTGCGAAAATAGTGAGTACAGCAGAGCTTCTACAGTGTTAAAGATTTTTTGAATAAAAGCACATGTCGATTTGGTGTCCACTAAGATACTGGTTATTCCTCTTGTTTCCTGTGACTCTGGCTTTACTAATAATTTAAGTATTTGAAATCACTGTAATTCTTAATTATTAATAATTGTTATTTAAATGATTGTAATAATTGTAATTCAAATTTTCTTATAAATTGTAATAATTCAAATAGTTCTAATAATTGTAATTTTAAAAATTATTTTTGTAAATTAACTATATATAGAAATATAGGTATAGAAATAAATATATAGAAATATGTCCTGTGCTATAATTGAATTTAACATCTTGTGTATCTACCCACCATATTTCAGGCAAATAAATGATTTATTATGATAATTTAAAATTGAATATATTTCAGATCTATCAAACCATAAAGAACTTACACCCACATTTCTTCACATTAATTTGTCAGCTGCTAACATATTTTCTTTTTGTCTACAGGCAGCAGAGAGCGGCAATGTCGAGGACTTTATGCGCCTGTACCTCAGCGAACCGTCTCGCCTAGCAGTGAGGGATGGGCGAGGTCGCACCGCTGCTCACCAGGCTGCTGCAAGAAATAACACTAACATACTGCACTTCATAAACAACTACGGTGGAGGTAAGTGAACAGTGAACTAAAGAATTTTTATACTTAATTCCCTTACTGCCGAGGATTTTTAGCAAGCAAGTTTTAATTATCAATAACCAACTTATATTAACAGTTTGCACCACACATGCAAGTCATATTAGTAATTACACATGTCATCCAATCATAAAATTAAGTTAAATCACCTAATAAAACTGGACAAATTTTGAAGTTATGCGGTCTTCCACAGTACCTATGGACTACTCAGCACAATGATGCTTATAATAGACTTCCTCGATAAAGAGGAAGGCTATTAGACGTATCATTGTGCATCGTCAGACCATCTTGTCGGTGCTCTGCCTTGAGCAAGTTTAATCTTAAGAGTAGGAGTGAGCAATAAGAGACATTGTCATGGCAAGTTTAATTTTAATTTGAAAGTACCCTTTGATCTTCAAGTGGTAAACAACGTGTTTGACCTTTTATTACAATACTAGTACTTCGTCCGCTCCGATTTTGTACTTTCCCCTACAATCTCCAAGACGAGAGGGTCTTGGAGATTGAGAGATCACCCCCTTTAAAGAATAGTTTTGCAAAATTAATCATCATGATGGCAGGTCACGGGAACAATCTGCAACTCCCACATTCCTCTTAAACGTAAGGGTAAGATTTATAAAATAATGTTTAGACACGCATTCGTGCTAAGTTTAAGATTTATAAACCCTAGGAATAATTTTCCATATAAATGTATTCCAGTCTTTTCACCTCTTTATGGGTTTATTTTCGCAAAATCCTTTCTCACCCCTTCGTTTTAAGTTACTTAACTACTGTCCAAAATTCAAGTTTCTATATTTAGCAGTTTCGGCTGTGCGAGAACCTTACGAACGCTTCTGGCTGCGACTTCGTCCGCGTGATATTCCTTGTTCCCCTGACCCACCCCGTCACATCGCATAACCTGCCTTTTTTTTTTTTGGTGGGAAATTATCAAATGACCTCTCCGCTCTGGGCTGTGCGGAAGGGCGTGTTAGACTTTTACTGACTAAAACCCATCCGTGTTCCTTCAGATGCCTGTCCCAGGGGCCACGGTATCTCTTTCGAACAACCCGCAGCCCCGGCGGCATCGGCCCTAGCGGACCCAGTCAGTTCGTGCTGACATCTCTTTGAGATCGCATAACCTGCCTGTCACTTCGTTTTCGCTTAGCGTTCTTTCTGACTTTTTCTTTTTGCTCGGCTCCTAAGGGTCCTAGCGTCATGTTAAAGCCTATAGCCTTCCTCAAGAATTTTTCAAATCCGCCTGGTGTTTCTAGAGATCAGCACGTTCCAAAAAACAAACAAAAAAGTACAGTAGAGATAATAGTTTAGTATTTAACATTTAAAACTTATGAAACAAGCTCATTTTGATTTAGGATATTTTACGTTCTGTCACTATTATCAGTTAAAGTAACGACGTATTTTTAAGTCAGAACCTTCTAAAATAAGTATTTTTGACGTGATTGTCTGATACTGAAATCATAACATCATTTCCACTACTGAACTTAATTTATAGTCGCAATGTTCAGGTGATACGAAATAATTAGCCACAAAATAATTAAATTCAGTAGCGTCCAAATATTATTTGCGTTTTCACCAAAATAATTAATTTAGTTATAATTTTCATTTTAATGAGCGATAATACCCGTCTCTGCTTACAACTTAACGAATGGAGCTCAAGCCGGGGCGCCGCCGCCGGTCATCTCACCCCTTCGCGCGGCGGTATCCCGCAGGCGCAGTGTAACCCTAAGCCGGTGAAATAAGCCCTTCAACATTTTACAAAGTTCCGCGGCCGCGATGACTTGTTGCATATCTGTGATATAGTACGCGCTTCGTTAAAATGTCCACGGTTATGCATTCTGTTGTGGATATGTCCATTTGTCTAGCCGGCTTCGGCATTAGAGGTGGTTCCGGCTCACATTGCTTCAGTAGGCAGAACAATACTCTGGTTTGGGATTCCTAGTTAAAGGTGGGGCTGGTGAGTTTTAATTATAGTATTTTATAAAATAATTACGTATTATTGATAAAATGTAGAATTTCAGTAGCAAAGCTAATTTAATCACACATAATATGTTTTAATCGCATAATATTTCGAGGAGTTGAGTTCCGGTGTTTTCTTTTGTTTTGTTTTCATAACAAAACCATGCGTCTATGTTAAGGTATAGAGAGCATAAGGTTCAAGGTTTAGGTACTTTTTAATCAACATTTTTATTGAGTCTTTGCTTGGAATATAATTCCAAGAAGAGCTTTCAATAAATGTTTGTATTTTCAAACTTTTTTGTATTTTCTTTTTCGGGTGTTATTAAAACCTGTGGCAAGTTATATTCGGTTGAGAACTTCATTTGAAGTTTATATTTTATAATCAAATTCAATTTTATTTATTTGCGACACAGGTATAATGTAAATGATGACAGGTAAATGATGTTATAGGTATTTATAGTTTAACAATAAATGAACATAAACAATACAAATTAAGGTCTGTTACCTTAATTTGTATTGTTTATGTTCATTTCATCAAACTTATTAACTAAAGTAAGTAAATCACTAATAAAGTGGAGATTATGGTTTACAGTTTTTATTTTTCTTATAAATATAAATTTATAGTGTAATATGCTTTCTGTATCAGGAACTTATGGAGGTTTCTAAGTCTTGTGAAGCTTTTATGGTTTTAGGGAGTTTTTTTAAATATTTTTGGAGCCATTCCTAGAAAACTTTTTGGGAACGGTTTGGTGGGTTTTTGATTTAAGTGAACCTTGATGGCTTAGTGGATAGGGTTTCAAATTTGGCAACTTCATAAATATACTTAAATATAATGTGACTGGTAATTAGTGTCCGATACTTAAACACATGATAGTACTCTTCATAACCAACAACTTTCCCAAAAAACTATTTTTTTTAATTTACCAAGAGCAATGACCCCCAATGACCTCAATAATACAACGCGCGCGGTCTCTACGGTTGTTACAAGAATGAAAAGAATAATGTATGGTAAAATTGGAATAGTTTTGTTTGTAAAAAGGGTATAGTTAGTAACTAAATCAAATTACAGCTGATGGTGTATTATTCTTGTTATGTACTCAATATGCTATTGGAGTGAACCACAATCACGTCCGCGTCGCTTGGTAGATTAAAAAAAATGTTTCTTTAATAATTAAACCTAAACTAATTATTTACATATCTTTCTAAGTTTTCTCTTATAAATATTGTAGTAGGTACAGTCATCAGTAAATAGAGTCATGGGGTGTTCACGTAGATACCTTGCATTTCAAAAGAGATCACAACTAGGTCAGCGGATGGTAAGAGGCAAATGTTTACATAGCATAAAACTAAATCGCTTTTCGTGTCTGTCTGTGTGATCACGCTGTTCTTCTTAACAACGCATCGGATTTAGTTGAGGTTTTCAACATCATTTAGAGCATTTACTTTGGTTTCTTTGTGTGTAGAATTATTAATAGCTGCGCCTCTGGGTTTCACCCCCATAAGTTTCGATCCCGTGGGAATATTGGGATAAAAAGTATACTATATGTTAATCCTGGTTATAAACCATCTGTGTACCAAATTTCATCCAAATCCGTTCAGTAGTTTTTGCGTGAAAGAGTAACAAACATCCATCCGTCTATACAAACTTTCGCATTTATTATATTAGTAGGAGTAGGATTTATTATTTTTGTTTATGTTTTGCTAAGGTATAATAATAGGGATCGCTAATTATATTGTATACTTGATTTAAACATTTTGTTTGATTTAAAGTATGTCATAGTGTCACCTTATTTCTTTAAGTTTTTTTTTTTTTTTTTGTAAATTGTTACCTTGTTTTTATATATTTATGTTATTTGTTACAATTTAATTGTGCTTTTGTGTAACTGAACATATGGGTTATCTATCCACATAAGAACTGTTTATGACAAAAGTCTAAACATGTAAATGACCTAATCTAAAACGCATTTTCCAGTGACCCAAATATTCAATAAACTTCAACCAATATCACAATCAAAGCCAGTGAACATGCTGCACAGATTATACATTAACTAATACATGGAAATTCTAGTTTCCAACAGATTAATAATTATAGATTTCCATGGAAACAAACGACGTTCAATCAGTCCAAACTTCAAGGTTAATGAAGTGACAAAGTAGATAATGTATTCTGGTTTGTTTACACAAGTTATACATACATAATCAGGCTATAAATTTCCCACTGCTGGGATACAAGCCTCCTCTGGTGTAGTAGGAGTGGGCCGTAATCCACCACGCGGGCCTAGTGTAGGTTGGCAGATCATATCATCATCATTACATTTATCTCTTCAAACTGTTTTTCTTCAACCTTTTTGAGATTCACAATGCCTGTGTTTGCCTAAATTGTCGAGTAGGATACACTTTTACCAAAGTTAACGAAGACTAAGTACCTATTGTATTGAGTTGAGTACCCGCACATATAAACAACGAAAGATAGCGTCCATGATAGTAAAATAGAATCCAATTTTTACGTTACATGCATCGAAACATTTGGTAGATGTCACATGTCTTCGAATATTTGGTTCTAGGACATTCTGGTTTCCTTACGACGTTTTACTTCACAGAAATTATGCAATTAATTATACAGGCTGATTTTTTAAACACCAGCCAAATTTAAGGATTTGGTACAGACCATCAAACTGAACAACTTTCTCCATGGGACAAATAGCGTAATCGCGAAAATTTTATAAACTGTCCCATAGATAACTTCAATACCTACTCGACGTAAATGTATGGGACGGCTGAATTTTTATTCGCGATTACGATGTTGGTCCCATGGAGAAAGTTGTTCAGTTTGATGGTCTGTACCACATCCTTAAATTTGGCTGGTCTTTAAAAAATCAGCCTGTATAGTACCTATTACTGTTTCTTCTTTCTAGTTCAGCTAAAAAAGCTTTAAAAAGGAAAACAATTGATTGCCTTTCAAGATGTAAACATTTCTAGGATGCTGTTTATTTATTAGTTGAAGTCCAGTAAACATCTTTGGTGTTGACGTTCTAATACGCTGATTTAAAATTGTTTCATGCGCTTGATTCATAACTCAGTGTAATTTTCCTTATACTTGTGTTATTTGAAACACACATAGTATATTCATAAGTTTTCCCATCCATCACAGACTTTAAGCTACGTACTCGTCATCTTCGTAAGAAACACACACTATACCTAATTCAATCAAAATCTGCTCCGCATTGATCATATCGACACATTAATTTTCTCAAAGTCAACATATTGTATGTCGTATTTGTTTACTAAATTGGACATATAAAGAAAAATACACTTTAGCTTCATTAACTTTCAAAATTTTTTTATTAGCCAATAATGTCCCACTGCTGGACAAAGGCCTCCCTACTCTCCACCTCTCTCTGTCTAGAGCTGCCAAGGAGCAATCTTTATCAAAGGAGTCCCCCTCATCCTGCCATCTCCGTCAGGGATAATAAAACATACACTATTCTAAAATTAATATGTAATAATCATCACAATATAATTCAAATAGAAAAAAGGTCGCAAATACATAAATAAGAAACAAATGACAGTATTCTCATTCAAGTGCCCTTTTCGACTGCAAACCTCTATATGCAATATTTTTCTATTGATGCATAGCTGCTTGCAATGAAGTAATAATAATATAAGGTACTTAGATGCGCCCTAGTTTTCCATACAAACAAGCTGCGGCCTTGTATTTGCAGTAGGGTCACCTTCAGACTTCAAGGCGGCTGCCCGGTTGAGTCATCATATACCGACACCAGCGCCACCTACCGGGTCCAATTGTGTTTTCAAACCATCCAGGAACCCATTGAAATATAACAAAATTTCATCCAAATCCAAAGTACAGAAGAATTATATATATTAAGATATTATTATTCAAGATTGGCAATTATAAACGGTAAATTAGAACAACTTCCTCCTTTTTTATACTTTCCATCCATTTTTTTAAATAGTTACTTACATTGTTTTTCATTCGCATACTTTATTATGTATCCAACTAACAAAGTCACAAATATTCTGCTTTTCGTATTCAAGAGTAGCCACGACGCGTCTCTGTAGATAACCTCAGAAAAAAAAAGTCAGCACTTTAGGTAGAAACTTTTGCTGATAAAAGCGATCATCATGGTCTAAACAACGCAACTCTTTGTGTTTGTGACCCTTACATCAATACTACAATAAATCACCCTATTATAAGGTGGACCAATGAGTTCTGAACTATCATAATTAGATGCTAAAGTCCATAGTTCAGTGCAGTATTCGGACTGTCGACCCTTGTTTTTACCACGTCCGGTTTTCGCCGGCCAAAGTATTGCATCTGCTTACATCGCGCACCTGTGAATTATTGAAACCATATTGCACACACTTTGGTGCCAACAGTGTAGGTACAGGAGCATTATCTTATCAGAAACAGTTCAATAGACAAGTCAGTCCTTTTTTGAGATTATTGACAGTAATAAGGATAATAATTTTATTGCTTTGATGTTGTTTTCGTTGTGTAAACCTTTGTACATTATAGAGGATACCTGTCCCTTTTGTTTTTTACTGACTTCATTGGTCATTCCCTCTATGTATGACCGCGGAAAATCAAACGTTAGGGTCATTAAGCTTAGTAAAATCAGTATTACGTAGATTATGTTAAAAGTTATAAGAATATTTTTGTGTGTTGTTGTGACCAAGGAAATAGAATTTTCTCGGCCACACTGAACTCAGGACCTCGTTATTTGCAGACGCGTTCACAGTAATAATACGGTAGATGTAAATACATATATACGTAGTTCTATGGAGGTCATTTAAACCATTTGCCTCTAGCCACTGCAAGCAATTAAGGGACTCATTAAATTAAATACGCCTAGATATCAGAACTTTTCCAGACAAAAACGTGAGTCTGTTTCAATCGTGGTATAACTTTGCTAATAAAAAGTGCGCTTATGACACTGTGTTAAGGGGGCAGGCTGGGCTCATGGCTAAGTCATATTAGCAACGCTCGCCGAGGTCAGGCTGTGGATGGGTGGACATCCATTACCTCTCCGTGCCTCGGAAAGCATTGTAGTTGTATATCGTTGACGGTAGGTCGTTGACAGTAGGGACGGCTAGTCAAAAGCCCGAAGGACTAGCAACCAGTCTTATCGTGGGGTATTGTGTTAATCAGTAACTGGGTTGTGGAGGTCGGATAGGTAGTCATCCCTTGTAAAATACTAGTATCTAGCTGCATCCGGTAAGACTGGAGGCCGACCCCAACATAGTTGAGAAATGGCAAGGCAGATGATGTCTTACATTGCGTTTAATTACCAATACAGAGATGAAGTATTACCGCCGGGAGTATTTCAAATTCAAATAGTAGGTATCCATGTTGGTAGAGAAATTCAATTTTACTTTGAGGGACGAGTGTTGCGATCTCGGTGTCAATCTCGGTTAGGTGTAGCCTGGATCGAACTAATGAGAAAACCAATTCGAAAGTCTCGTTATCTTTTTTCTTAGCAATTTATTTTTGACTACTTAATTTCTATGAGATGATTTTTCAATAGTCAGATAACTGTTATCTAAGGAACATATATTGCGGTTTGACAGTTTTTGTATAGAAATTATGTCAAACTGTCATAATTATTCTTCAAATAAAAGTTATCTGACTATTGAAAAATCAGCCCTAATTGTAGTTATTTACGTAGATAGTAAAGAGGTTTTACTGATTTTCTGCGTTACAATACTTATGTATTTCAATATGTAAAGGTTTTAATTCGCTTTATGAATTAGATCGGGCTTCCCGGCTAGTTTCCTGACACGTGCTGGTATTTTTAGTGCTTAGCTAGTTTGATTATAGGGAAGAACTCTGCCCAAGTTTTTGTATAATCATGCATAAGCAGCTGAACGGATTTGGTTGAAATTTGGCACACGGGTAGACTAAGACCTGGATTAGGAGATAGAATATTTGGAGATTTTATCTCAGTAGTACGTGCATGGGATAATCTGACCTTCACGCGGGTGAAACCATTTTATATAAAGCAAAAGGCAATGCTTGTATCCCTTTACAACTACACAGTAAAATGTGCTAAGCCAGTGAAACGGCTATTCAGTGAAACGGCTGTTTTTCTATTAATAATATTTGTTTCGGTCTGTTTTCAATAAAACAGTTAAAACTATTGGAAGAATGTCTAAAGTGCCAAAAGTTCACAGCATTCATTGCATGAACAATTGAAGTTACATACCTACTATGTAGGACCGATTTGTAGATTGATTAGGATTAGGTATGAGTTGGTATTTATATACAGTTCATTTTTATTCTATTTTTAATGAATAATATGTAATATTACTGATTAAATATTAGGAAATATATTTACTTTATAACGTGCGTCTTATTTGTGCAGAATTGTTCATCTTTCTTTTTCTTTCTTTTTATCGAGGTTTTTTTATTTTGGCCATGCATGTTCAACAGAATTTTGCTTAGGAATTAAACAGAAATTGTTTGTTTCAGATTTGAACGCTAAAGACAACTTTGGCAACACCCCGTTTCACGTAGCAGTGGAGAACGTCGCACTGGATGCTATTGAGTTCTTGCTGCAGCAGTAAGTTACAAATCTTTTTGCTATGATACCCTATGTAGTATTTTCTCACGTTTTTTGCAATTTACAGCTCCCTGTCAGGTTGTATGTTGAACGAAATGCGATTCGCGATCGTAACAAGTAATAATCATTAAAATCTTACATAAGTACACGTTTCATCTTTATTACACAACAGCACATTTTCCGTTTGTCATCTAAAAGGGGTGGCTATACCTATACATTGTTATAAGACTTTAGAATTCTGTAGGTTTTTCAACAATAGAAAACGTATAAGGAAAAGATTTCCGAAAATTTGTTTTTTTTTTATTTGAAGTAGGTTTTTGTTTCTCCTTTTAACCTTTTGCTGAAGTACGAAATGATTACATAACTATTATTGTTTAGATAACAGTAAAAAATTAAGAAGGGCGTTTCGGGGAAGCCTTAATAACTAAATCACGTTATTTCATCCTGGAGGTAACTATAATAAACATTGCTGTGTCAATGTTTATTATACGTTTTATTTAAGATAATACATGGATATGCCTTTTTATTTAGTATCGATGTTTCTCAAATATAAACAGTTAATGGCAATTAACACTGTTCTTTATTCATGTCTAAAATTACTCCATGTTCAAAAAGCACATGAAGCTTTAAGGTGAACGTCCACTGGTCTTCACCGGCAGCAACGCACGCACGGTACGAAACAGATTTTGGTTTGCTTTGTACGAATTCATATAGCACTGCGTCCACTATCGGTACCAATCGCACTGAGACATATATGAACAAAAATGAATTGCATGCTGGTGACGTCACATGAATTATTTCACCGCGTACATCGCTCACTGCCGCACGTTGTTTTATTTACAATTGAGGTGAGAACCGTTAAAACCATTGTAAAATGGACGAGCCACTTTTAATTCTATTCGTAGAAACACATGAAGAAATGTATAATCTGAAACATCGACAATATTCAAATTTGCAAAGAAGAGAATAAGATAATACACGGATACGTTGGACGTATGTCATCCGCAAATCCGTTCAATTCATTGCGTGCCGTGTGTGGGTTGCGGCCGATGCGGACCAGTAGACGTTCACCTTTGTTAATTATATCAAGAAGTTTACTATTACTATCCTACTCCAGGGCAACGGCAAATAGAGAAGGCACGAGCATTGATCACCATGCTTGCTCAAGATGGGTTGGTGATTTCAGACTTATATTAAGTCCAGGTTTCCTCACGATGTTTTCTTTCACCGATGTCAATAATGTCCAAGATAAACTCAGAAAGTACATATGAGTTAAAAAAGTCACATTGGCACTAGTCCGGATTTTAACTCACAGCCTCGTACATGAGAGGCAATGCTTACCACTTGGCCATCACGACATTTTATGTAACACATGTTCCATCGAATAACAAATATTGTACAGCCTTCATTAAAATATGAAAATTACACGGAATATGTAAATCTGATTGTCCCAGGCTATTTGTTTTTATCCCTCTTGCAACGAGGGTTATAAATTGGAACTGACATGCCACGTGTACTTGCGAAATTTATTTCGGGCAAATTGGACGAAGTGCAAAATAAAACTAAAACCTAGTAAATTGAAGTTGATATAACATTTCTCTATTACACAAGCTTTTGATGTATTTTTGTTTGCTGACGGATTAATCTCGAGTTTTTGAAACGTGATAGGAAAATAAAGAGCTGCACTTTCCTTACTACCGTCTCGTACTTTATTATGCATTTAGTAAAAAAACATGTATTTATGACATTACAAACAGACTATTTAATTTTATTTATTTGTATAGTCCATGTTTCCTCGCATTATTTTGCTTCACCGACGTCAGTAATGTCCAAGAAAAACTCAGAATGTGTTGAAAAAGTCACATTGGTACTAGCCCGGATTTGTACCCACAACCTCTTACAGGGGAGGCATGGCCTCTAACCACTTGACCATCACGACATTTTATGTTACACATGTTCCATCGAGTACCTAACAAATATTGTACAGCCTTCATTAAAATATGAAAATTACACGGAATATGTAAATCTGATTGTCCCAGGCTATTTTTTTTATCCCTCTTGCAACGAGGGTTATAAATTGGAACTGACATGCCACGTGTACTTGCGAAATTTATTTCGGGCAAATTGGACGAAGTGCAAAATAAAACTACAGCCCTGTCAATTGAGGTTGATATAACATTTCTCTATTACACAACTCTATTTTACAAGCATTTCATGTATTTTTGTTTGCTGACAGATTAATCTCGAGTTTTTTTAAACGTGCTAGGAAAATTAAGAGTTGCCCTTTCTGCCACAATTAATGTTTTTATAGATCCGTCATATATTATCTTTATCTAATTGCGTTTGGAGATTTTAATTAAAGTAAATGCTTTAATTTGAAACATACTTTTTATATAACTTGAACATTGAATTTATAATCATTCTTCATTAGATGACTGAAATCAAGTTCATAAATACGCACTGGTCTCTTAAAGCATTATAGAACCTTTTGATTTTATTTTTAATTTTCGACTTAACCTTATAGGGAAAACAGATGCTACAGATTTCTTAGTCTATATTAATTTTGTTTCAGTCGTGTCGATACAAGCATTTTGAATGACAAGAGCCAAGGAGCGCTTCATCTGGCTACCGAGTTGAACAGGGTAAGTTTACTTTTATTACTAGATCGTACTCGTAATAAGTCTTGGTGTAAAAAATCGTATAGTAGATTATTTTATTTCAGTTACCAGCAAGTGTAAGTGAAACGGATAGGCTTAGTGACATAAGCACATAACATGTCGATATTTGACTAAAAGTAAAGTGTCGTACCATTTGCCATCAACTATTTTATTTTAATCTTGCCCTGCCTTGTAAACTATTGTGGTATGGGTCCAGGCCCTATTACGAAACCGTCATTTCAGGAGGACATAAATCTCAAATATTATCTCTATCCAGGTGTCGGTACTCCAAACCTTTGCGAAGTACAAGGACCAGTTCAACGTAGAGCTTGGAGGCGAGCACGGCCGCACTGCGCTCCACTTCGCCGCGATTCACGATCATGATATCTGCGCCAAAATATTGGTAACGTATACATTAGATACTACAGCTTTATTGCAAATAACTAAGATTTGATTTAGAACTTGCCAAACAAATTGAAACTGGCGATACTTTAAAACTTTTATTTACATAAACAAAAAACAACGAAATAGGGTTAAAATTGTATCTTTTTATTAATTTATTTTTCAAATCTTTCAGTTTTACCAAAACATTTTTATATTTATGTTAGTGTATATCGATACAGATCACAGACTTAGGCGCTGAACTCAAGAGAGCTTGTAACAACGGATACTACCCAATCCACGAGGCAGCTAAGAACGCCTCTTCTAGAACGATGGAGGTGTTCCTCCAGTGGGGAGAATCCAAGGGCTGTTCCAGGGATTCAATGATATCCTTATATGACAATGAAGGGAATGTGCCATTGCACTCGGCTGTTCACGGAGGAGATATTAAGGCAGTGGAGCTTTGCCTTAAGTCTGGAGCGAAGATATCAACGCAGCAGTACGACTTGTCTACGCCGGTACACCTGGCTTGCGCTCAGGTACCTATTTTTACTTCTTTGCTCGTCTCTGACTATCGTCAAGTCTTTCCCAGGCTTATTATTTACTATATCTCTATGTTCCTAGGGTGCCCTTGAGATCGTGAAGCTGATGTTCACTATGCAGCCGACGGAGAAGCTCGCTTGTCTGACGTCGTGTGACGTTCAGAAGATGACTCCAGTGCACTGCGCTGCGATGTTCGACCACCCTGACATTGTGAACTATCTTATAACTGAAGGCTCTGACATCAACCCTCTGGATAAGGAACGCAGGTCACCGTTGCTTCTGGCTGCTTCAAGAGCGGGCTGGAGGACTGTGCATACCCTGGTAAGTTATCTAAGCAGTTTGGTGGTTTGATTCCAGGTTTTACTAGTTTTTGTTATGCGGTGCTTACAAGAGCCTTTAATAGCAATTTCGACTGGTTGATAGCTCAAATACTCATTTTAATAAGGAGAATAACAACCCTATAACAAAATGTTCCTCATTTGCTGAAATATTCTCGCAAAACCGCAGAAACCACTCTCAGTTGTCTTGGAAATACTAAACAAGTTACATTCGCTTAGCTCCAACACGATGCCGCCCACTTACGTCTAATTGTTGTCTCTGAGCTTCAATTACACAAAATTAGTTAACACAACGGAGACAATGTCTTAAAATATTCCATGAAATTCTGATAGACTTGATGAACTTTAAAGCTAAATGCAAATTACTGGCGCAGCAGGCCGCAGCGCATCGTATTTCAGGTGCGGCCCGCCCGAAATGTGCGATACCTACCTATTTTTTTGAAAAAATACAAAACTGATGAAGGAGGTCTATTGCAATACGGTGCGGCCCTACCAAATCTGCGCAACTCTTTATTTTTGACATATTTGGTTTGAACATAGACAAATAATCCGAATCCATTAGTTACCAAAGAACATTCAAGCATCTTAGAACCACTAAAATATGGACAGTTGGACATTTTGCAAATGTTTCAATGCTACGACACAGTTGTCGTAACTCTTGACCACTTTGTCGCTGCTGAAGTGCCATCGCCGTGCTCTTGACATACGACAAATTGGCACTATCATTCATGTGACAGAGGCGCTAGTATTGTATCGACCACTCGTATGTTGCATGAATGCGTTTGCAGACAGCCCATTTGTATAACTAATGGTTTACTTGGATGGGTCTTCAGCGCCAACTCTTTTTAAACCAAATCGTTTCGAGATACGTACACCAATGATAACTAATTTGGGAATTGGCACTCTCAGATCAACAAAATTTGGTGGGATTGAGTGTACAACTATTTTATCGGTGTTGTCCGCATTGCTGATTGAAAATTGAGTTGCTTACGTGTACAGATTGTCATACTGTTAGCCTGCATAATCCAACTGCTAGGCAAAGGCCTCTCCCCATGACTTCCAGCTTTTTCGATCCAGAGCTAAAGTAGACCACTGGTCGTTTGTTTTGTCAAGCTCGTCCCGCCATCTTCTACGGGGACTGCCGCGACGCCTTCTAGCTGTATCAGGGCGCCACGTGGTATTTTGGCCCATAGCTTATTGGGCATACGGCAGACATGGCCAGCCCAGTCTCACTTTAGCTTAGCGGCTTAATCTGTGTTTTGGAGCGCAGTGTGGTGTTGCGAATATGGCCTGTCAATTTGACACGTAGAATACTGCGCTCCATTGCACGTTGGCAAACCTTGAGTTTAAACTTTTGAATGTTTGTCAAAGACCACATTTTCACACAACGTTTTTTATTGCTAGTCGCAATAAAAAACGTTGTGCTCGGTTGTGCTGTTGAGCAGTCTGCTGTCTGCATGCGCCCTTAGTTGGTGGTGTTCGGCACGTACAGATGTTCTTTGTTTATATTGAAGCTGCGAAGATAGATTGCAAGAATGTCTTTTCCCTTTAAACGATGATGTGGGTCGAGTTTTAATTACAGCTTTCAGCCAAATATTTGTCGAACGTAATTAGGAAACAGTCTGAGAAATATTAAAGATAATATTAAGCAATTTTCTGCAAAATGGAAGCATAATTATAATGATAAATTATATTTAGTGGGGGAGGCTTTTTTTCAGCAGTGGGACAGTACACATCAGTTTTTTTTTAAGCTGGATGAGGTCGGTGGTTTCTCGACATTAATAACCTTCTAGTTTACTCGCTAGCTCTCGTACCAAACTGAATGGCTGTATAGCCTTTTTAAAACAGAGAGGGCTAATGTAACATGTCCCTTAATTAACGCACACCACCAATTAGAATATAAAGTTATAATAATAATACATTCACTGAATTTTTACTATTATGTATATAACATTGTTTATTTATTAAATAAGTTATATACTGATTATATCAGTCGTTACCGGTCGTCAGTAGCCCGAAAGTCTGACAACCAGTCTTACCAAGGCGTATCGTATTACCCAGTCGCTGGGTTGTGGAGGTCAGATAGGCAGTCGCTCCATATAAAATACTGGCATTCAGCTGCATCTGATTAGACTGGAAGCCGACCCCAACATAGTTGGGAAAAGGCTAGGCAGATGATGAAGTTATATACTGATTGTGGGAGAAAACTTTGGTCACATTACAAAACTACGCACGCACAAGGTAGCACACGTATAAAGCTCTAGTGTAGTAGGTATTTTGTCCATTTTGGTTTGTTTTGACTATAAAGTAATTTACGTGGTCTTAATTATATTTGGATAAAAAACACCTATTATAAAAAAATCCAGAACACGATCCAGTAAACGATTCTGAACAGACTATGTACTCTCTTAATGTGCATGAATTAAGTTACACATTGTATAAACACATTAGCAGCAAAAACTTTATAATTATAATCTGTTTATTGTAATTGTAATGAATGTACTTTGACATAATTTATTTGATATCTGTAATCTATTTGTTATCTGTAATTCATTTGTTAATATTTTAAATTTAATTTTTCTATTTATTGTAAATTTAGTTCAATGTTCAATTTATTTTATTTAAATTTTCTGTTACTCATTGATTTAATGTAAATTTTTCATTAATTTCAATGTAATTTAAATTTATTTACAAATAATGTCATTTATCAATTTTTTATTCTTAACTATGTAAGTGCTGTCCACACCTATAAGTGACGAGTTCACCGCAAACTATTTCCGTGCAAACCAAAATTGTAATGTAAAAGTGAATAAGTTGGTGTGTCAATAAATAAATAATCTCACGATCCTTTGAAGATAATAGGTATGTAAATAGCGTAAAATGTTTTGTTCCAAACCCGCATGATCGATTGTACGAGTATAAACGTCTTAGCTACAAAGGACTTGTTGGGTCACCTTCATTTAAAGACACAACCTTTGTTGTATAACTCCGAAATTAAGTTCAGTGCACGAAACCCCTTTCTTTGAGCAAATTACACGCTAGATGCTTGTAGTGGGCTTAGTCAGAGAAAACATGGTATCTGTATGTTGTCTGGAAGGTCACGATAAGATTGTGCCTTTCATTTCAACATAATTGTGCTCTCTTTTAATATATTGCTTGCATGATATACATATTTTTTTAGCATTATGGTTAGCTATCAAAGCATAACCAGTGCAAATTTATTCAAAAACAAATTAAGGACATATTTATTGAGGAAGGGCTATTACAGTATTGAAGAGTTTATGAGTTGACAAATGACAATCATGTATTTATGCGGTATTTGCTATTATTGAGTTTTATTATTATTTTTATTGTGTCAATCTTTATTTACATTCTATTCTGTAGGTAATTGATTATTCATTTATTTTAACTTTTTTTTATTTTCACCTTTTGACATTATATTACTTTATTAAACGACTATTAATTTTATTATTGTAAAAAATGAGTTATTGTTATTTTATTTTTTTTTCTTTATTTTATTACATTATTTTTTTATTATTTCTTTCTAATCATTATTAATCTAATTTTAAGTTATTTTATAATGTAAGACTTTCTACACAATGTATTTTGTTAAGAAATAAATGACTAAATGACTAAATCATATTATTATACTCTGTCCACTAGGTTAAACGTTTTTTGACAGATCGAACTAGTGAGCAATTATAATTTTTTTTCCAAAACTGATACACGTACGATATTATAATATAATGTCTGATAGAAGTCATAAATAAGATAATTCAATAAGATTAGGCAGTTTATATTTTTTTTTATTACGCATTTTAAAGTTAAATTTTACTTAATCTGGAATAGATATGTTCTAAGGCAGCTGTCAAAAAATAGTTAACCTAGTGGACAAAATATAATTGGACGTACTTATGCAAAAGGGAATCAATTAACACAGTGACAGTTTCGAGAAAAAACTACTTTTATTAATAGTGCGTAAAAAAATAAACTGTTCATACTCGTACATAACATGAGAGTCTTGAAGAATAAGATGTAGAATGATCTTTAACTCCAGCTCCTTTAAGGTCCAGTAAATTTGGAGCAAATTGACTGTGAGCTGTGACGTACATTTTTTCATTCGGACATACGGAACCTAAAAACAAATCGATTTTCAGATTCGCCTTGGCGCCGACATCGAGTTGAAAGACATCAACTGCAGGAATGTTCTCCACCTGGTCGTGATGAATGGTGGCAGACTTGAGGAGTTTGCAGCAACATGCAAGGTTAGTATTAATATTGCTTCTATTGATTTGTGTAACTTAACGATATTCTTTGCACTAAAATGGTGGTTATGAAAGGTTGACTGCCCGGGATGCACTCGTGCAGGCAGAACGGTTGGTTGGCTGTCGTGTTTACTGGTTAATATATATTTTTTTAAATCCATGGCGTGAAGTAGTTCTCATTTCAAAAAAGAACATGTTCAGTAAAGAGAATGAAACGGATGGGGATTGGCTATGGTTCTTGAAATTAGTTTACTAGGAACATTATCGACTCTGATGGACAAGTCTACTGGTATGAATTTTATAAATCATCACAGCTTATTGATGTTGTGTATTCATCATCATCAGTCTATAGCAGTCCACTGCTGGGCCTAGGCCTCTCCTATTGCCCGCCATTGAACTTGATTTTCGGTAACTCTCATCCAGCTGCTACCAGCCATCCTGCGAAGATCGTCGCTCCAACTAGCCTGAGGGCGGCACCCCTTTCGTTTACCGATTCGCGGTCTCTACTCAAGAACACGTCTACCCCAACGGTCATCGGTTCTATGGTTAATATGACCGTCGCATTGCCACTTCAGCTTGCTTGTAGAGGCTTTATTAATAAATGCTTAAATGGGCCTAGTTAAGAAATAACCTCAGGTGCATTTGATACCAATAAAAATTACAGTATTTCTTTCCACTTCCACAGCAGCGGGGTAATTGTGTAACACGCTTATAATGGCAGTGCGTTTCATTTTGATAATTCAACAACATAAACTGCGGTATTTACGTTTGTTGCGCAAATGAATTTTTCAAACCTGTGAAGCAATGAATTAGCAATTTCCTTCCAAACCCTTCGTATTGTGATTGAAAATGGGTTCTGATTCTACTATATTTACCGGGGAACAAAGAACTGTTGCTAAAATTCTTTGAACAAGTTATATGACGTCAATATCTCGTTGAGTTTCCAAGAATCCAACTAGATTGAGTTAATCCAGAGGGGATGAAATGACTTGTCCTTATATAACGGCGCTATACGGTTTCCATTACCTTCCATTCAGTCGTGAACGAGTATCGAACTGCGGGGTAATTGCGTAACACATCAGTAGCAATGGGTTTCATTTGGACAGTTCAACAACATTCATTGCGTTATTTACGTTGTTGAGCAGACACATTTTTCGTACTTAAGGAGCAATGGATTAGCAATATCCTTCAAAATGATTCAGATCGAGATTCATAGTGTGTAACGCAATTAGGTTGCTGGATTACGTATTATTAAAGTTTATATAGTAGTTATGTAATCGTTTGGGAACTGCCGAAATTGTCGATTTGAAAAAATAAACACAAGTATGTTATAAGATCAGCAGTTATAAGATCATTATCCGTGTCGGTCCCGGAGAAAGAATAGGACCACCCCATCTCGTCCCGTGGGTGTCGTAAGAGGCGACTATTTGACTTAGGGAGCTCCAGACCCAGTGCATACCATATAGCACCTTGGGTAACCCGCGCGATGGCGGGTAAACCATCAACAATCGCATTCCCAAGGAGGGTTGGTGTCAGGCAGGCGGCCGACCGTAAAACTTTGCCAAAACTTTAAGCAACATGATAAGTAAAAATATGATGCGCGATAGGGCTAGGGCGTACCCCATAGGCGACGCGCAGGGGCAGCACCCGGCTCCTGTGGGAAGAGGACTAGGGTTGTTGCACCACCCCGGGCGGCGGCAACGTAAGAAGCGAGCTCGGGAAGTGAGATTGAGGTATGCAAGTTGGAATGTTGGGACGATGACCGGGAGAGCCAGAGAGTTAGCGGATGTATTAAAAAAAAGACGAATAAATGTGGCGTGTTTGCAAGAAACAAAATGGAAAGGAACGAAAGCGAGAGAAATCGGTGAAGGATACAAGTTTTTCTACTGTGGGAGTGACGGGAAAAGAAATGGCGTAGGAATAGTGTTAGACAGTAATTTGAAAGAAGGCGTGATGGAAGTAAAAAGAATAAATGATAGATTAATCGTTGTAAAAGTTATGTTAGAACATTTAATGCTGAATGTAATAAGTGTGTATGCACCGCAGGTGGGATGTGATGAAAGGGTGAAAGAGAAGTTTTGGGAGGACTTTGACATAGTTTTGATGAACATTCCGGTGCATGAAGAATTAATAGTTGGAGGTGATTTTAATGGACATGTGGGACGAATGCGAGGGGTTTATGAAAGAGTGCATGGAGGGTGGGGATTCGGTAACGTAAATAACGAAGGAGAGATATTGCTTCAATCCGCTACCACATTTGACCTGGTAGTAGCCAACACTTGGTTCCAGAAGAACGATGGACACCTAATTACGTACAAAAGTGGCAATCACAAGACGCAAATTGACTACTTTCTAGTACGACGCAAATACCTAAAGCATATCAAAGACTGCAAAGTGCTACCGGGAGAAGATCTAGTCTCACAGCACAGACTCCTAATTATAGAAATGGTTGTAGAAATCAAGCCCAATAAAAACAAAGAGCGACCGCCCCCCAAAATAAAATGGCATATGCTGGAGAAGAATGACTATGCAAAGACCTTTAAAGAGCGAGTGGTGGATAAAATGATAGATATGGGGGAGTTGAATGATCGAAGTGTAAATGAATGTTGGAATGAAATAGCAGGGTATATTAGGAGTGCAGCGAAAGATATTTTGGGAGTGACGAAGGGAAAGGGTACGATAAATAAGGACACATGGTGGTGGTCGACAGAAATACAGAATATGTTGCAGGATAAGAAGAGAAAGTTCAAGGAATGGCAGAGTGTTGAAGATAAAAATGTTAGTTTGAAAACAGAAAAAAAGAGTGAGTATGATTCTATGAAGAAAAAAGCCAAGAAAGCTGTGGCCATAGCAAGAGCAAAAGCCCAAGACAAGCTTTATGACACACTGGATAATCCAACAGGTCAAAAAATTCTTTATCGGCTTGCTAGAGCTAGAGAGAGAAAGACGAGGGATATTTGTCAGATAAAGTGTATAAAGGATGAAAGTGGAATAGTTCTTTCGGATGATGAGAAAATTAAGGATAGGTGGAAGAGTTATTTCGAAAGACTGATGAATGAGGAGAATGACTGGAGTGGTGTGCTTGGGAATAAACCAGTAAATGAGGGGTTAGTGAGAAGGATTAGTATGGATGAAGTGAGAATAGCAGTAAATGGGATGAAGAATGGTAAAGCAATAGGTCCGGATGGAATACCAGTTGAAGTATGGAAGCTATTACGGATAGATGGATGGACGTGGTTGGCTTTATTCTTCAATAAGTTGTTGCTGGAAGAAACTATCCCTGACGAATGGTGTAACAGTTCGCTGGTGCCCATCTTTAAAAACAAAGGTGATGTGCTGGAGTGCAACAACTATAGAGGAATAAAGCTAATGTCACATAGTATGAAGGCTTGGGAGAAAGTTATTGAAAGGCGACTGAGAGAAGAGAGTGAAATTTCGCAAAACCAATTCGGTTTTATGCCTGGTCGAGGAACAACAGATGCCATCTTTGCTATCCGCCAGCTGTGCGAGAAATACAGAAGTGCGCATAAGAACTTGCACATGGTATTTGTTGACCACGAAAAGGCATACGACAGAGTGCCTCGTGAAGTTTTGTGGTGGGCGCTGAAGGAGAAAGGCGTGCCAGGGAAGTATGTGCAGTTGATTGGAGCGATGTACAGTCGATGTAGTACCCAAGTCCGGTCTACAGTGGGCACTACTGGCAGCTTCGATGTGGCTGTCGGCTTGCACCAGGGCTCAGCACTCAGTCCGTACCTCTTTGTGCTGATAATGGATGCTCTTACATCGGACATCCAAGAGGAGGCTCCCTGGTGTATGCTGTTCGCCGATGACATTGTGCTGGTGGCCGAGAGCGGCTCAGAGGTCCAGAGCAGATTAGAGAGGTGGTGGAAAAGACTCGAGACCGTGGGCCTGAGAGTAAGTCGGACCAAAACTGAGTAGATATGTTTTGTGGTTTTGGCGGTCTCTCCAGTCCTAGGCCCATGTCGCGATGGCGTTCCGGCGAGAGCGCCGGAACGCCCTTATCGATCTGCTCCGACTTTCGGTACCTCGGGTCACTTGTCCAAGGAGATGGCGAAGTAGACCGAGACGTAACGCACCGGATCAACTCAGGATGGACGAAATGGCGACAGGTCACAGGAACAACTTGCGACCCACGGATGCCCCTCAAGTTAAAGGGGAAAATTTATAAGTCCGTGATAAGGCCTGTCGTACTTTATGGATCTGAATGCTGGGCTGTGAAGAAGACGGATGAAAAAAGATTGCATACAGCGGAGATGAGAATGTTGAGATGGATGTGTGGAGTGACGAGAATGGATAAAGTAAGAAATGAGTATATAAGGGGAAGTTTGAAAGTGGCGCCAGTGACAGAAAAGTTGAAAGGAAATCGTTTGGCTTGGTATGGGCATGTGATGAGAAGGGACGAAATGCATGTGACTCAAAGAGTGATGAATATACATGTTGATGGATGGAGAGGAAGAGGAAGGCCGAAGAAAAGGTGGATGGATTGTGTGAGGAATGATATGAAAGAGAAGGGAGTGAATGATAGCGTGACGGTTGACAGGGGAGAATGGAAGAAGAAATCGTGTTGCGCCGACCCCAAGTAACATGGGATAAGGGCAGGAAGATGATGTTATAAGATCAGCGACATTATATCAAATTAATAGCTTCTAGACCGCCCATTCTGTCACCCTTTGTTATTTTTATATTTATGTATGTAATTTATATGGTGTACATACATAACATAATCAACCTATAATGTTCCCACTGCTGGGACACAGGCCTCTTCTCTGTGAAAGGGAGTGGGCCTTAATCCACCACGCGGGCCCAGTGCGGGTTGGTAGATGTTACATGGTGTACCTACATAACAAAGAGTATTCTATGCTATTCTTCTGCCCACGACTTAGTTCGCGTAAAATTTTTTGTTCCCCGACCCACCCCATCGCATCGCATCGCCTGCCCACGCTATTATATCGTTTTCACACATGGGCTACGAAGTGCAAAAACCTTTTTTAAATCTGACTGGTAGATAGATAGATAGATCATTTATTTGCTCAAAACATAAGTATGCACACACATGGCATGCAAGATGTTACATAAAATTATAGCACAGTCATGTTTTGCCTTAACGGCGTACAAATATAAACAGGTAGGTTATTTTTATTAGTAGGTTTGTCATTATACAAAGCAATTAACATATCAAATTAAAACCGAATCAATCAAATTATAATAAATATACAATAGATTAGTGTCAAAAACTCGTCACCCAAATGTATAATAAAATAAAAATTAGCCAGTCAAAAATCACAGCAATTAGGAATATAAGTCTACATTATTTATGTCACACGAGTCAGATTAATTTGCTTAAATATTAAGCACAACATCAATAATGAACCAAAAAACAAAAATGTCAATAAAAATGAAAACTGTATCAATACTTTGTCAGTTAAAAACTCTGATATATTATAATAGGCTTTTTGAATTAGAAAGTTCTTTATTTTTTTCTTAAATAAATGAACATTCAATTCCTTAATGTGGGCCGGAACGTGATTAAATATCTTTGGCGCCATGCAGAACACACTTTTATGCATCAGTGCTGTATTGGACTTTCTTACACACAATGCACTATAATCCCGTCGACTTCGGGTATTAGTATCTGATAGCTTCTTGAAAAGTTTTTGGTAGTTTCGAGATTAGCGCGTTCAAACAAACAAAAAATCTCTTCAACTTTATTTTTAGTATAGATAGAAATATATAGATTATGCCCACGGCTACGCCCACGTAATGGTCGGAAATTATTCCACAGGAACTTACTTCCGGAATACAAACGTGCCCTATGTGTTAATACCGGTTATAAACAATCTGTGTCCCAAATTTCATCCAAATCCGTGCAGCCGTTAAGAAACATAAAACTTTCACTTTAATAAAGTAGGATACCTACTCGTTTAAAACAATAGTGCAACAATAAATTCTCCATTGAAGTTTTACTAATCAAAACAAAATGAAATTGCAATCTGAATTTCAGCTATCCAAAGCTGGTATTCATTTAATGATATTGAAATCATGAGTTCCAGTTCTGAAAAAATTTCATTACTGGATCGGTCCAATGAAATACGTATTTCATGCTGAACTTTCAGAAGGTTACGTGGCTGAAAAAGCGGTACTCGATAATATTATAAAAAAATTAAATAAAAAATTTAAAAACCCCCGACACAAAATATTAATAAAAATAGTATGAATGTAAAAAGCTCCCCCCGACGGGTCAACATTTAATCAAAAAATTTCATACGTATTACGTAGGGTCATAATTTCAAGGTTATTTTTTTCTTTTTATAAAGTTTCACGTTTATACCTTTTTTGATCTATTTGTGGCTATTTTTTCAATAGTTTTTTTAAAATTGTTTTAGGCTTTTTACATTCATACTATTTTTATTATTATTTTGTGTCGGGGGTTTTGTTAATTTATTTTTTAGTTCATGATTTTTGTAGGCACTCCTTATTATTTCATTTCTTTTATTTTCTTGCGTTTTAAGATTCAGGTACTTTAGGGTTTAGTCAGGTTTTTTGTAATTCGCCATTTTGTGGTGGTGGCCATCTTGGATTTGAAATTGATCATAGTGTATAGTATTCTACTAGTTAAGCCCTTTCATTTGATATCCGTATTGAGGGAGTTGTGAAAAAAAAATGTGATCCGACATTTTGTGGAGGCGGCCATCTTGGACCGATTTTCATCAAACATAGCTAACAACACTCCCGACAAATTCACCTTTTAAACAAAAAAAAATTAAAGTCAAAATCGGTTCAGCCGTTCGTGAGCTACGATGCCACAGACAGACATACACACACACACACCCACACACACAGAGACACGTCAAACTTATAACACCCCGTCGGTTTTGCGTCGGGGGTTAATAATAATACTGATTTATAGGCAGTCATGGTATTTTTACGCAAAATACGCGCATTGTTGTGGAGTTGCGGACACCCCGCTGTACCTATTTAGGCAGTCATGGACATACAGACGGTTAAAATCGTATGTAGGCGACATACGATTTTAACCCGCGTATTTTGCCCTATTAAGGCTAATTAAGTTCAGATCGATACGAACTTGTGTAAAGCCTTGTGCATGGATACAAGAAAGAAAATCCACACCTGAAATTCATGTACTACCACTCTCTTCTCGTCGAAACGGGTCATTATTTTATTTTGCATACCTAAGCTAATTGTAATAATACCTATAATTAAAAAAATAGGATCAAATTAACCAAGTTTTAACTTAGTTTTGACTATTAATAAGCTTTTCTTATATTGTATTTTTTTTTTTTTTTGTTATTGTAGTCTGTTTTTACATGTTCTGAAAACATTAAATCTGTAATAATATAAATGAATTAGAACATGCTTTTGCATGCTAATGTTGTTTTGTTAAAACGCTAGTTTGTGTCATTAATTGTGATGTCCATTTACATTGACTAATCCGATTTCATAACCGTATGTTGCACTAAACAGTTGACATTACAGAACCGCTGTGACAAGAGCCTCGCGCAGCTTCTGAACGAGAAAGACAGTGCTGGCTGCTCACCTCTCCACTATGCGAGTCGTGAAGGTCACATCAGGTCCCTAGAGAACCTTATCAGGCTCGGAGCGTGCATCAATTTGAAGAACAACAACAACGAGAGTCCGCTGCACTTCGCTGCAAGGTCAGTGAAGATTATTGATTTTTATTTATTTTCATACAAAATAATATAGGTAATCACTTATAGTGCCGCAAAACTGTCATAAGTCAACCATTTACGATGGGGATCGGAACTGTTTCTTCTAAACACAGGTTGTTTTGTAACCTATCTAGGAGAGCAGTACGGCACCCACTAACTAGACTAAGAAACTTCATGCTTGTACTTTATATCATATTACTTTGCCATATAATCTAGTCCTAGTTGATCAATAAGTCTTTATTATTATTATTCGTCTTTGACATTTTTCCGGACCCTGGGGTACCGGACCTTTGGAACAGAGGCACACAACAACGAGGAGACAACTCGCAGAGGCCCGTTAGACGTTTTCAATGAAAAGAGGCACCAACCGACGATTATCCCAGTTCGCACTATGCAAGGTCTCCCATGGACAATACTATTGCAAGAGGAAACAAAGATACTGGGTTATGGGTTTGGGTGGCTAAAGTGAACTGGTTATCTAGGACTATGGAAAAACTATAGCCCCCGCCTGTTCAATGTTCTATATAAATTACAATGGCAGGGTCGCTAGCACATAGTGTCGTAGCTAAAAGGGGGTAACATGTCCTGAGGTGCTTGTGAGGAGTACGATCAAGATCCCTACCAGCATCTTACTGGAATACTTCGTTTCTCCGAGCACGTTGGCTCTTGCAAATCTCCACTCAAGCCAGTCAATGAAGGCAAGAATTAGGTGGGAGCTCCTTTCCTCGTCAGTGTTTACTCCAGCCGGCCAATAAAGGCAAGCCGGAAGTGAAGAACAAGACTTCTTCCGGGAGATAGGGTCCGTGGGGTCGCTACTGCCCAACAGCTCGCCACAAGCTGCCCTGCGGGTTTCTGTATCTCTCTTGATCTGGCTCCTCACCCTAGGCCTGATCCGGCAAAGTACTCTTCCATCACAGACCTAGAGTTTAGAGCGCGCAAGCCCCAACACGACGTCAACGTGGAGATACGGCGGTGGGGGCATAAAACTCAACGAAACATTTTGAAAAAAAATTGAGTCTTAACTATTAAAGAACTAGCTATTGCCGCCGCTTCACACGCGTGGATGTCGGATAATATACCACGGGAATGTACAGACGCCAGCAGGACAAGCTGCCCGAAACTGTCAAATTTTCCCAATCAACCTAGAACCTTATACTATAGCTATAAAGTTGAAAATCTATTAAAGAAATTTGACAGATTATAGTAGCTTGGTGCTGGCGTCTGTACTATCGGGATTAAAATAACCCTGCGTTAATCCAGGTTATAAACTATATATGCGCCAAATTTCATCCAAATCCACTCAGCCAATCCGGAACATACATACAAACAAATGGACAAGCATTTTTCGTTACTATTTTATTATACGTATAGATTTATTATGGAAACTAAGACACTTTTAATTTCAGAAAACTTAAAAAGTTTGTATTGCATTCTTATTCACACATTACATTATCTTCTTTATATTTACTTACTCAATTTGATTGTAGGCTAATCTCTCTTTAATGATTACAGATACGGTCGCTACCACACCGCTTGCCAGCTGCTTGACTCAGACAAAGGCACATTCATCATCAACGAGAGTGATGGAGAGGGCCTGACTCCTCTCCACATCGCCTCCCGTGAAGGTCACACCAGGGTCGTGCATCTACTCCTGAACCGTGGAGCATTACTGCACAGAGACCATAATGGACGCAACCCGTTGCACCTGGCTGCCATGTCTGGGTATACCCAGACAATTGAACTGCTGCATTCCGTTCATTCCCATCTGCTCGATCAATCTGATAAAGATGGGGTACGTACAATTCAAATTTTTCTAGTGGTATTGGCGATATTCCTTAAAAAAGTTAGTTGCATGGTATTTGAAACTGACTTGCGTCTATGACTAAAAGTATGAACGTGGACGAAGCAACGGAGTATGTACAGCTTTGGTTTTCTAAGAATATGGTGAACCGTCACACAATAACAGCTATACTATGTCAAATACTGGCGAAAATTACAAATTTTCATGACCGGCGTATAATAAGATGGAACCGCTTTCCTAGGAAACCAAAGTGTTAGGATACCAGCAGATGGCGCTCTGTAGTTTCTGTCTACCCTCATGGGAAAAAGGTGTGAGTATAATGTATGTATGTTAATTTATGTTCTTCTTGTTTTTTAGAGAGATACTTACTTATAACGCTCTGGTGTACATCGTTCTATGTTTGGATCCGAAAATTAATATTAAATATTATACGTGACGTAACGCATGGTCGAATTAAAAGCCCAATCCCACTTATTGTCTTGTTTCCTCAAAACCTGCAAATTGTCACGAAAAAGTGAAGTTATTATTATATGTATAATACATAGTTTGCAACTGCAAATAATTAGTTTAAAAAAGAAACTATTTTTTAATTTCTCTTTTACTACCCATTTCAGAACACGCCACTCCACCTGGCTACAATGGAAAACAAGCCGAACTCCATTGCTCTCCTCTTGTCCATGGCATGCCGCCTCAGCTACAACAACTTGGACATGAGTGCCATTGACTACGCCATTTACTACAAGTTCCCTGAGGCCGCTCTCGCTATGGTCACCCATGAACACCGGTAAGTACTAGAATCTTTTTAGTCAATCATGGCAACTATCCCATAGATGGCAAGTTAATGCCGCCTAAGAAAGAAAGAAAAAGTATTTATTGGGACTCGCACAGGAATATCACAAACTAAACTAAACACACTCTTATATATTTAAAAAATAAAAACAAAATACCTACAGCACCACCAAAGGTTTCAAATTTTCGTACTGAGTTTAATTTATGGTAACTAACTAATGTATACTCGTAATGTCATCATTCTCTTGTCCTCATCCCAATTTATTCGTGGTCGGCGCAATATGTCTTCTTTTTCCATCCTCCTCTATTAGCCGCCATCTAGACATCTCCATCTGATATGGTTAGAAAGGGGGTGACTCCCCCTTTCGAACCATATCATCATTCACACAGTCCATCCATCATTTATTTGGTCTTCCCCTACTCTTATAGCCCGAAGGCTATAAGAGTCTATATAGAGAGTATGGTGCACACACCATGCACCATGTGCAAGTTCTTATGTGCACGTCTGTACTTCTCGTGTAAAATTGGCAGAGTGCAAAAGTGGCGTCCATTGTTCCCGACCTGGCATAAACCCAAACTAGTTTGGGGTAATCTCACTTTTCTCTCGCAGTCTTTTCTCTATTACTTTCTCCCATACCTTCATACTATGTGAGATGAGCTTTACCCTTCGATAGTTGTTGCAGTCCTGAACATCACCTTTATTCTTCAAGATGGGCACTAGCAAATTATTGCACCATTCTTGTGGGATCCCTCCTTCATGCAACAACTTATTGAAGAATAAAGTCAGCCACCTACATCCATCTTCTTTTAAACACTTCTACTGGTTTTTCATCTGGGGCCATAGCCACCCCATTTTTCATACCTAGAACTGCCTTTCTTACTTCATCCATGCTAATTTCCCTCACCAAACCCATATTTACTTGTACCTCTTCAAGCACAGCTTTTCAAAATAAACCTTCCATCGTTCTTTTATTTCGTCATCTTTGTACAGAACCTTACGGCGTCGTCTTTCATACATTTAATGTGAAGAATATCTCACGTTCTCCTTTCTTTTTTTGTAATGTGGTGGCTCCTTCTGGCCTCTAGGGCTGTCCAGTGAGACATACAACGTCTCCTGCGCCTTAGCCCTCGAAACTGCTACCGCTTTTTTTGCCTTTCTCTTTCATTCTTTATAAATCTTCTTCTTATCTTCTTTCAAACTATCATTCCTGTTTTATACATTCTTTAAACGCATTTTTCTTTTCTTTGAGCATCTTTTGCACGTCTTCGTCCCACCACCATGTATCCTTTTCTATCATACCTTTCCCATTCGATTCTCCAAACGCATCTTTTGCTACTCTGATTATACAATCCGCTATCTCTTTCCAACATTCATTCAATCTCCATGTCAATCATTTTCTCTACCACTTGATTCTTAAACATACTGGCACATTTCTCTTTTTCTAACATACGCCTTGTAGTTTTAGGTGGGGGGGACACTGATTTTAACCTCCATTATCATCAGTCTATGTTGTGAGATTAGGTCTTCACCTTCTTCGCCCAAAAAAAAAAAAATTAAACTGTAAAAATTATAAAGTGCTCCCACTTTATAATTTTTACAGTTTAATTTTTTTTTTGTCTTAGGAAGTATTCGATTTGCATTGCGTGGCAGCCACTTTTATAACTTATTAGATGCTCATTTCGTTTCTCGAACCACGTATTTGTTATTGCCAGGTCAAAGGCCGAGACAGCTTGCAGCAGTACCTCGCCTTCAGTGTTACGGTCTCCATACCCCCAACCACCATGCACTCTCTCATACCCATCCTTCTATCTTCCTACATGCCCGTTAAAATCACCCCTTACAGACACTTCTTCACTATCTTGCACATCCATCATCACGCAATTGAAGTGCTTCCAGAACTTCTCTTTTACACTATCCTCACACCCTGACTGGCGTGCATACACACTAACTGTATTAACCACCAAATTCTCCACAATCACTTTAACAGCTATCACTCTATCACTCACTCTTTTAACATCCACTACACATTCTTTCAACTGACTATCCAAAACTATACCCACACCATTCCACTTGCCATCACTTCCACAGTAATAAAACTTATATCCTCCTCCTATCTCTAACTATGTATAATGTATGGTATGGTAACTATGTATAATGTATGGTATGGGTATTCTGTTGAATTACCGAACCTAAACTACCAAACTGCCGAATTTAGAGACTAGTCACAGTTGCCCGTAATTTTAATACGTAATAGTGATTGGACGCATAAAGTCTATTTTCGCCACCGAGCAGCATGTGTCTTTGGAAAAGTCTTCGTAATGGCTGACTATAAATCCCAAAACATGTGATCTTGTATTTTGGAACATTATGCAGACTAGTCTAAAAAAAGCCATTTTTGGCAAAATTTGTTAAACGACACGACAGTAGATAAAATGATGTTGGACGAGATTTATGGCCCTTTTCACATCAGGATAAGTTTCAGTTTACCTAACCAGTAGATAAAAACTAAATTCCATTCATTTTATCTGGTTGATAGTGTATATCGGAGCATTGTGATACATTATAGTTACAAATGGTTCCACATTTCATGTTTATCATTACTATGTTTCAGGGCCAAAGAAGTGATGGCGCTTCGTTCTGACCGTCATCCGTGCGTGACCCTGGCTCTCATTGCTTACATGCCTCGAGTCTTCGAAGCTGTACAGGATAAGTGCATTACTAAAGCCAACTGCAAGAAGGATTCTAAGAGCTTTTACGTAAGTTTGAAATTCCATAAAACTGATCAGTTAATTTATAGTTACTGAATTGATTTTGAGATTTAGTCATAGAGTCAATTGGATAATGATTGTTCATTAAAATGTTTCGATGGTTTATGTTAGAGTTTTACTATGTCGTCAGTAATAATTATAGGGAGGTGTAGTCAATAATATAGTAGGCAGACTAATGGGAAAATAAGACAGTATTCAAGACTGAAGTTATTACTCTGGAAAGCGGGTACAATACAAAATGATTTGTATTTTGATTGATAACTAGAACACTTAATTATCCTGTCTTAGAAACTACGAAGATATTAAAAGCCAAATCTGAATGAATAGCATAGGTATTCTTAATTAATTATTCATGTTTTTATTTAGATGTTAAAATCAAGCGGTAAGATATTAAAATTTTAAAACCTTTTGTTCAATAGCGTTAGTTTTTTTTTTCTAATTTTCAACCAATCTAATCCATTCAAAACCTATTTAGATAAAGTATAGCTTCGATGCCCTGTGTCCACAACTAAAGTTGGAAGATGGCAATAACGTTCGTCGCAAATCGGAGAACGTGCCAAAATCCCAGAACATACCCTTACCCGCTCTAAATGTAAGTTTTAATCTGTAAATTTTGTTTCTATACATTTTTTTCTTTCATTTGCTGCATCGCAGATTAAGTATTCTTTCAAATTCTACCAACGGTCGAAGCTTGAAGTCGACGCATTAAGGCTGGCCCTAAACGATCCCAAGTATCGGCCAGAACCGTTGAGTGTTATCAACGTGAGTCAAAACTCTTTGCAGAGTGGTGCCTGGCTTTTATACACATATATGTCAGGATTTTGGTGCTCTACAACCTTTAGTTTGTATAGCAGTGCTTACGATCACTTGCTTTCGTAAATGGGTGAATTAACGAAGATAGTAGACGATCAACCTAAAGTTACCAAAAATATATATAATAGTAATTAGAAGTAATAATGTACGAAAACACAGGAAAACACGGTTACGAGTATTGTTAAAGCCACAGATGGCTTTCTAAGGTCAATAAAAGTAAAAAGAAAAGAGAATATAGATAATGTCACATCAAATTGGATTATAGTCGAACTATTGCAGCTGCTTTAATACTAGTTTCTTATTACATTACTAATCCCAATTAAAATTAAATGGATACACTGTAAATACAAAGCAACGGCAATGCTATCTTGTCTAAAGCAAACCAAAGCATCAAATTCCTGGCATTACTAAAATAAACACGGCAACACCGACGCTTTCACTAACCTACACTATTAGTATAGGTGGAGGTTTTTGTATTAATTTCGCTTATTTTCTTATTTTGTAAATATATCTAAAACTCACTGCAATAACATTAGCACATATCTTCGACATACCTATGATAAAGCTTCTATGATCCAAAATTATATAAGTTGCTACTAAATTAATGTTCTCTCAAATGTAAGCTATTCATAAAACTAGAAGTTACTCAGATATAGAACTTTTTTCCTTAGAACTCAAAATCATCGAAGCTTCATCACAATACATTTGTAAACAAGCTTAGTGCTAACCCTTTACTTAAAATAATTACAGGCTATGGTGGCACATGGCAGAGTCGAACTACTAGCTCACCCACTCAGCCAGAAATACCTGCAAATGAAATGGCACAGTTACGGAAAATACTTTCACCTGGCCAATCTTCTCTTCTACTGCATCTTCTTGATCTTTGTAACGGTGTACACTTATTTACTGATGGTGAATTCCGAGGCTGCTTCGCCAACGAAAAGATCTGCTAAGTGTAACCTGTCAGACCCTTCTAGCGCTGAACGAGAAAATAAAACTGAAAAGAATATTGTTTTTACTCCGGGTAAGTAACACATACAGAAAAACGATTTTTTTAAGTCTTACCATTTAAAACGTTATAGAAAATAATACTTATTTTTATTTACATTACAGATTTCGAATCTAGAGTCGCCATGTATACAAGTACAGTAGCGATTTTGGTGTACAACTGTATATGCCTGATCCGTGAAGCATACAACGTAAAACAACAGAAATGGCATTACATGGTTGATCCATCAAATTTGGTCTCTTGGATGCTGTACATAAGTTCGACTCTGATGGTTTTCCCAACGCTCTTTCCATATTTTGAAGAAATTCAGGTAGGCCCCAACATTGTTACTTGAGGAACACCTTCCCATTTATGGAGAAAATATGAACAAAGATTAAAATTATGTTACGACTTTATGTTGTTTTCACCTGAATTAAATACTATTTTAAATCAATTGTGTTTCAGTTCTCGGCTGCTGCAATTACTGTATTTCTGTCATGGTTTGAGCTGCTTCTCCTACTCCAACGTTTCGACCAAGTTGGAATCTACGTTGTCATGTTCCTAGAAATACTTCAGACCCTGATCAAAGTTTTGATGGTGTTTTCAATCCTGATCATCGCATTTGGGATGGCGTTTTATATCCTCCTGTCTAAAGTGGGTCCTGACGAGACGGTATTTATGTATATTGCTATTTTTGTAGATTTTTGGTAAAATTTATATTATAATTTTATAACGAAAAAGTTACCACTGCTAACGCTATCGCACAGTAAAAAGTAGAAAATAGTGTTAGTAACTAATGAGGTAATAACTAACATTAAAGTAGGTAAGTGAATAATGTGGTAACATGCACTTTTGAAAGCCCAAATAGAAAAGCGCTATTGGGTCCACCTTTGTGCACAGGGTTGTGGTTTCAATTCCCAAACCGTTTGTACAGCACACACTTGTGTGAAGTCTGGATGTTTGTGTACGTGATTTGTGTATGTAATGGCAACTTTAACACAAGGTTTTTACTGTGAGCCTATAACTGTGAATCGTCTATCCAAGTTTGTTTTAACATGCATCATATGAGATTATACTGACCCAGCTTGCGTTCATGACGTCATGAAAATACCTGATCCAAATGAGACCAACTAACATTTCACAATAAGCGATTTGTACTTCCATTAAGTAAAAATCACAAAGCGAAAATGCTGTCATAGCTCAGAACATCTGCTTTCACCTTTATTTACGCGATCATTATAATCTAAATCAAACCAACGCGATATTTGCTCTGCGATTCTCCCTTATATATTTTTAACAATACGCTGACTTATACTTTTCCAGGGACACCACTTGTCATTTAATAGCATACCGATGTCTCTAATGAGGACTTTTGCTATGATGCTTGGAGAACTAGACTTTGTTGGCACTTACGTTCAGCCCTATTACAAATCTGAGACCGATATACTTCTGCCGTTCCCAATGCCTACGTTCTTCATACTTGGTATATTCATGGTACTGATGCCAATTTTGCTGATGAATCTCCTTATTGGTTTGGCTGTGGGAGACATAGAAAGTGTGCGGAGGAATGCCCAGTTGAAGAGACTGGCTATGCAGGTAATGTTTTTGCTGGATTTACCGTTTTTGACAGACCTTTCCTATCCAGTCTTATTTCACTTTAAATCTTACTTTACACAACACAAAATCTTCAACGTGTCAGCAAATCTACCTAAACGATCTGTCAGGCAGGAAGAAGACGACGAGAATGCTTATCAATATTTGTATACTTTAACACTATACAAAACCACTCTTCAACATTGATGTTCATTACATTCAGGTCGTACTCCACACTGAGCTCGAACGCAAACTACCGGCCATCCTTCTCGAGAAAGTTGACAAAGACGAACTGATTGAATACCCGAACAACAAGAAATGCAAGCTTGGTTTCCTCGACCTGATCCTGCGCAAGTGGTTCTGCAACCCCTTCACTGATGATAGTATGTTGACCTAAATTAATATTAATATGTATATACTTAAATAATTATGCTTATTTTATAATGCGAATGAATCCATATCAATTGATCATCTGCGACATAAACTATATGAAAAATGTTATCTTTGCTCTATGATTTTCGATTTCAAATCGTATGTATGTGTCATTATCTTCCAAATTGGCGAATTTACCATCCTCATATAAGTTTCGTGTCTTGGTATACCTAGCTAAGTAGAAAAGTTTACTTTTTGAGACCATCATCATAACTATTAAAAGAGTGTGACTGTCAATTTTGCTCACTTGCTACTTATTAGAAGATCCCGTGTATCAGACACTTGTGCACTCTAATACCCCGGATCTCATTGATAATAAACAACCGAAAGCAAATTGTTATCCACTGTGTGATATTAATGATACCGCGACATTTTAAATTATTTTTATAATGAAACCCTGGACCAGAACAAAATCCCTAAAGTATTTGTCTTTGTTGGCACGTCATTTGCAGCTGGCCTCGACTTGGTATTGGAGAGCAGTGAGGATTACATTACTGCAGAACTGGAAAAACAGAAGCGCAAACTGCGAGACATATCATTGGTACTGGAACAACAACATACACTCGTGCGTCTTATTGTGCAGGTACGTTTCCTGCTCTTAATTTCATCGTCATCATTATCATTCAGCCAAAAGACATTCACCGCTAGATATAGGCCTCCCCCAAGCACTGCCACAACGACCGGTCATGTGCTTCTCGCGTCCAACGGATCCCCGAGACCGTCACCAACCTCGTCCCCATTTTACATCTATTCTGCGAGCAATGTGTCCCACAAGCTAAAGCACTAAAGTTTAGCTATTCTTGGGACTTTGTCGGTTTGTTACTTCGTCATTACTGAATCCATATTGACAATTTAAGGCTTTTGGGGGTAAAGTTAAGGTATATTATTCTTTAGTCTTACTCTGAGTCTTACTAAATGTTACCACAGTTCGTAACTACATGTATCAACATATTTTTTCAGAAAATGGAAATCAAGACCGAAGCTGATGATGTGGATGAAGGCGTTTCCCCTGGTGACACCCGTGTGATTCCGCGCTGGAGCTCACCCAGAATCCGCAAGAAGCTGCGAACGGCTTCATCGTTCAACAAAGGTGGCTAAACATCACATCAAATCCGACAACCTGGCTAACAGATTAACCATCACTGATTTTAGATTTAGCTACTTATTTTTAAGTTTGTCTTTGAGTAGGATGTCCATTTCTGTGTGTATTTTCGATATAGCTATCATTACCTGTATCCCTATATATGTTTGATATTGGTGTACTTTAATATGAAATTTTATTTCCTTGGTTACTACTTTAAATATATTCATTTATTAATATATTTTGAAATAAATATTAAAGTTAGCTATATATCAAAATGAATTAGCGTCTCGAATTTATTGTTGTAGTTTGAAATATTAGTTCTAAGAATAAATGTCAGTAGTTCATAAAATATAATTAGTATGAACAGGATTTCTTGTCAGTACATAATCACTTGCTTTTTAAGATTTGGTGAATTCAGTTGTATCAATTTTTATATATTTATTATTGCTGCATTTTCTCAAATACTTTCTATCGAGAATACTGTAAGACATTCCTGTAATATATATCGTACAGAAGAAGAGAAAAATAATTATATATAGTATATCAATATTCATTTTACACTATGGGTTTATTGTAACGGTTCCCATCGGCTGTTTGCAACTTAGTTTCTAAAAGTAAATTATCATTATTTCATAGATGTTTAAGATTTAAGATTTTATGCTACGTCTAACCGACGTGTAGACCTTTTTGAGCGACTAGCGTTTGTTCCTCACGGCCTACCGCAAGAACCAGGTGTGATGGTTTAGATAAGTCTAAAGTCTAAGATATGGCACAAAGCCTCTTTGATGTAACTGTAACTTAGCATGTTAATATCATAAATGTTAATTAAGGTCTACCTTATGATCACTTAATAGTACCTAAATTCCTGATCTGGGTTATGTTACCCAATAGACTAAATAAAAATAAAACAAATAAAATGTATGATGATGATCAGATGTTATCTCAATAATGTTACATTCATATAATATCAGTACAGTTAAATGATTCCGGTGTTTCTGTCTTGCCTGTATTATTGGGTTATTCTCGAAAATTTCTGGGTGCGTTTTGAAGGAAGGTTTTGATGTAAAACGCTATGCGTGCTAAAGGACCGTTTCACCACAGTTAAACATATTTTGTTCCAAGTCACATGCTAGACGATTCGTAAGATTCTTATTAAAAAAAAATATTATTTTGGTTATTTTTCGTTATTCGTACACAAATCTAGTCTTTTATACCAAATATTAAAATATAACCGTAAAGTTATAAAATAAATATCACGAAACGAATGTTAACTACTATATTTTATATTGAATAGTCCATTACTAAAGAGATAAATTTTATTCAATTTGTATAATTTTATAATATTTATAATCATAATTCTTTTTTGTTTTATATCGATGAGCTGGTCTCTTTTTTGTTTAAGATTATGTTATGAATTATTTCATATTTACTTAAAACTAATAAACGAGCAATTAGATTCTCCTAACATAAGAAGTCACATAGAAGTCTTTGAAGGCCTCTTTACACGTTGCGAGTGGTTACACATTTATAATGTTAATAAAGTATACTCCCTTACTTTCGAAACAAAAACTTAAAAACATAATTTTATATAAAAGCTTCGTATCACAGGACCAAAACTTGTTTTAGTATGCAGAGGTTTCACACTCTTAATATTTTGGTACCTAATATTTCTGGCTTATTTTAATATTAAACACTGAGTGTATAACTCAGTTTTTAATAATAAAGATGAACAAAGATTAACTCCTTCAATAAAGATTGATCTTTGGCAGCTCTAGAAAGAGAAAGCTGGAAAGAGAGGGAGGCCTTTGCCCAGCAGTGGAGCATTAATGGCTAATAATAATAAAAAAAACAGTTTTTGTGTTAAATAAGTATACTTCATATTTATTATTAAAGTGCCAAGACAGGACAATGCGAGGAAATCGTGCTTTGCAATATTGAACGTTCATTTTCTTTTTGGAACATCTGCAGTAGCCACTGGCACATAATGACATGTAAAGAGGTCTGAAGTAAGATAAAATTAAAGTTATATTAGTCCAAGCTTTACTTGAGAGCGAAGCTCTTATATATTATTGTAATACATTTGACTTAGAAAAGAGAAGTTTGCGACTTCTAACGACTTTGAATTTGATATACATTTATCGGTAGTATTTGTACGTAATTTTTATAAGAACGGATAGCGGTATTACCATCCTAGTGGTCATTATTTCCAACTTAGCTTATTTTCATACTACGAGTAACTTTTGGCAAATCAGCACAGACAAATTATTTTATGTAAAGATTAGAAAAAAAAATATGGACAGCAAGAATACAATTAAAGTTCGAAAGATAAATCAGCTAAGAATTTAAACCGACCTACATTGTGTGTGCTGCGCTTATGCAGACTGCTAAGTTATGAGGACTTAAAAAGATTGTTTATATTTCTACTAAACATTTCTTTCAAGATTAGCATATTTATTATTTATTAAAATCTGCTTAAAGTTAAATGGACTCTCTACGTGCTATTAATACTATACTTACTTAATTCTTTCTCTACTAACAACGTGAGGCTAGGTTGGTAGTTCCTAAAAGATGTGTATTTTTGGACGAACGTGTTTTAAAAACATGTTAGATGTTTTGGATAATGCTGTTAAGAGCTTGGAACGCGTAAACGCATGTAGGATAAGTTACGAGGCCAGTCCCATGAGACTTTGACTTCGAGGGTATCGAAAAACAAGGCCAATTTTGTTTTACATAAAATAACGCCGTTTGCACATCTCCACTACAGTCCACAAGATAGTTTGCCAGAGAAATATTCAGACCCGTGTCAGTAAACGGCGATGTACACTCAGCGTAAACCACAAAAACATGGAATAATCCGACTATTAAAGTCGTTAGTCGTATGCAATCGCATTATAATCAAATAGAATATATAATATTGATGTCATGTCTATTACTAACCGTATACTTTAAAATATTAAGATTAACTGAGACTCATGTCATCGTTGCCATCCAGGCCATAGTCTCTATCATGTAACAACCTATTTGATGTTATTTTTTTGAAAATAAAGTCTTTTCTGAGTAGAATTTGTTGTTGTTTATTTTCAACCTTTATCCAGTCCTGCCATAAAGTTTTACAATGAGGAAAAGAACGCTTTTGAAAAGAAGTTGAAAGTACATAGGTGAAATATAATGTTAGAAGATGTGTAGGAGGTACCTACTAAAAATACTTAAGACTAGGACTACCTACTTCAGTATATTACAGTAAAACAGGAGTATTTCATAATATGCCCCGATTCTGAGTCGTATTTATAGAACGAATACAAAAGCGCGGGAATCTGAATTCAAATCGCTGTCAAGTCCACTTCTCTACCACCTCGATACACACGATGTTCAGACGGAATACATTCTCTTTACCATCGTTGCGATGGGCCATTCAGTGCCAACCCTTTCACACATACGCCATACAATTTCATTTTCTCTATACATAAGGTTTTTTTCGAATGGCAGCTCGATCTAACTTATGAAATCCGGCGATAGATGGCGATACCTGCCTCGCTAGCGCATTTCCCGCCCACGTTTTCAGTATTGATTCTTCATCGCGCAGCTGCGCAGTTAAAAAATGAACGACAAAACGTTTCTTGGAATATCCTTTGTTTGATAAAGTACACTTTTTTTCGTATTTGTATCTGTTTTGTGTTTCAATTTTCACAGAGAATGTCTAATAGTAGGAATTAGGTGGTAACTAGGTTTTGGTAGTGCTAAAATTATGCTAGGGACATTTTCTTTGTTCTTTGGTTTGTACCATAAAACGGTTTCTTCGGCTTTAAGAGGTTTGACATTAAGTATTATAACTTTCCCGCGGTTGGGAATCTTTGTATGCGAGTAATAGTTTCTAAATAAGATTCAAAATTTAATTTAGAAAAAGTGCGACTATGAAGATATCATGTTAATATTTTTTTTTTAATCTGATAATTTTAATGTAAGCTTAGTTAAGGCTTTTAGACTTCGTTTTGGTCACATTCCTTCAAAAAAGTTTGGTTTTCTGATGAAGTAAGTTACGTCACCCAACTGAATGTGGAATAGTTGAAGATTACAATATAATTTCATGGAGTGCGAATGGAATGGTGTTTTGATAGTGAATTTACTTGTATCAACCAAAATTTATGATGTTGGAGAGTGAAATGCAATCCTGACCTAACCTTTATCGAAAAGAGTGGCATTAATCGCTTTTAAGTAATTGTGAATTGTTGTAAGTTTTAGTTATTGTGTTGATGGTACAGAGCGACGTTATTGATCAGCGATAAAGCCTTAAAAAAATAGAAAAAAGTTGCTACGAAATAAAAAAAAATAATCACGGTCATGACTTTTTTTTTTTTTTTTTTTTTTTTTTTTTTTTACTTTAGGTTCTGAAAACAGCCATTTTCATTACTTTGTCAAGTATATGGTAAGTAAATGGAAATAAAGGTAATGTAACCTGCCTGTGGGTAATATTTTAAGCCATTTATGGAATTTTAATTTGCTTTTAACCTGTATACCTGCTTATGAATTAACTGGATGATAACAAAGGAGATTGGATAAGACCGTACCCAGACCCAAACTTAATTGTAGGAGTAGTTTAATTAATCCTAAGACAGCATGTCGGAATTAATTTGGAGAAAAAAGATATGTGAGGAAAGTAAATTGGTTTAATTAAGGTAAATATTTAACTTATCATCTCAAAACTTATTGAACTGTTAATGATGGACACTTTTTGAAATTAATGAATCTGCAAAAGCACAAATAACGCAAAATTTTTTTAGGTGCACAAAAAAAAGCATGTACGAGTATTTAATCGAACTTTTAATATTTCCCATTATGCGCTGCTAAAGATACTATTGAACACTCTATTACTATTACACTCTACTACTATTTTCAAATCGGGTAGTAGAACTGATCCAGGTAACTACAGACCAGTGTCGGTTTTACCTGTATTATCAAAAAATTTTGAGCGTGTTTTGTACAGCAGTTTAAACACATACCTTCTTGAGAAAAAGTTCCTAATTGACGAACAATATGGCTTTCGCTCAAAACCTAGCACTCTTACAGCTACAGTAGACTTGATAACTAAAATCAAAACACACATAGATCAAAAAAATGTTGTGCTTGGGGTATTTAATGATTTAAAAAAAGCATTCGACACAGTATGTCACCACAAGCTCCTCCAAAAATTAAACAACATAGGAATCGTAGATGCAGCCCTAGAAATGTTTACATCTTATTTACAGAATAGACAACAAGTCGTTAAAATAGATAAATTCACTAGTTCCATAAAAAATGTACCATATGGCTGTCTTCAAGGTTCAATTTTAAGTCCGTTACTCTTCTTAATCTATATAAATAACATAAACAGAATAGGGTTGACGGGATACCTAACTTTATACGCGGACGAGACATGCCTCTTTTATTTCGATAAATCGATATATAATATTATAACCGACGCTCAAAAAGATCTCGACATATTCAGTGAGTGGCTTAAATACAATTTACTTACAATAAATACCTCGAAAACAACATACATGATTTTTACCGCAAAAAATAAACCATTACTAGAATTCTCGCCTCTTACTATAAACAATGACATAATAAAAAGATCCAGTCACGAAAAATACCTCGGTCTGAGGGTAGATGACAAACTCACATGGAAACTGCACACCGAACATGTAAAAACAAAATTAATGTCATTACTAGCATCACTACATAAAATTGCAAATTGTATTCCAAGGAAAATACGTACTGTTTTATACAACTCATTAGTAAAATCACATCTCGAGTACCTTATCGAAATATGGGGATCTGCTGCGAAAACTATCCTAATGCCTTTGCAAAGAACCCAAAATAAAATTATTAAAACCCTATACCATTATCACTATCGTACTCCAACTAAAATACTATTTGAAAAAACTAATTTATTAAATCTGGCACAACTATACACATACGGCACCTGCATTCTAATTAAAAAAATCACCACAAACAGCATACAATCCAATTTACAATTACACAAAAAAACAATATCACACAACCTAAGAAATAAAAATAAATTACATCGAAGACAAGCTCGTACTAACTATGGTAAAAAAACCATATTGTTCGAAGGAGCACAGCTGTATAATGACCTGCCAAATGACGTAAAAGATTGTAACAACATTAACTCATTCAAAATGAAACTAAACAATCATATTCTTAAAATGTAGTCATACCGCATACCTATCAATTAATGTTAGCAACTTCTTACCTACCTAATATTTATTTGTATAACTTCACCAACACGCACCTGAGGCAAAATGTATTTCATTTAGATTTAAGCAATTACTTTGTATCTCATTGTAAGTGAACTTATATATTGTTCTTATGAGAATAAAATTCTTTAAACCTAAACCTAATGCTATAGTCAAAACTTTGTTTTGGGTACAGGGCCTATACAAAATAACCCATTGTCCTTTCTATTTTCTATCCAAAGTATAAAATCTGATCAATCCTCTATGAAATCTGTATAACACTTCGCTTATTGCATTACAGTATTGGCAAAATGAAACCCCATTATTTTACAATCTAAAACCAACTGACTTAAAGCCAGCCATTACAGGTATCTTAGGGAGGCGTATAATTAATTAGATTCGTTTAGAAAAATATCGAGAGCAAAATGTCCCGACGATAATCAAAAGTGGCGTTGATGTGCCGACGGCATTGCGTCAAGCTGATAAAGCTTATTGATAATACCAACTACGATCTGAAAGCTATTTGATTGCATTCTATTAGATTTAACATTAGGCACCATTACCGCTATCCAATTATTTTTTTGTGAAAATTATTTTGTCAGCGGAAATTTAAAAAGTAAATAAAAAAAAGTTATTTCAAATGTAACTACACACATCAACACCGTCTAGGGATATTTTGTATAAAGCTCTTTAACTCAAAAAATACTGGCCAGTTTTAAATTCTTTTGAAGAAGGCTTATTTTGTAAACCTTATTGAACGATTCTAAATTTGAATTTGAAAAAATAAATTAAAAACAAAAGATTTACGCGGCATAATGGTAGCGAAGTCCGAAGGCTTCATTTACCTACAGTAGTTTTTGGCTATTTTTTGTGTCAAATTTAAGTTTTATAACAAGTTATAGGTTAATTTCGAATTAATGTTATTGTGTGCATCATGCAGCGGCGCCATTTAACGTGAGAGGAAATGTTAAGGGCAGTAGGCATGCTCCAATCTGGGGCTACTCAACGGAGTATTGCTGAGGAGATTGGAACAAGACAAATTGTGATATCAAGGTTATGGTCACGTTATCGTGCTACTGGTGATGTGGCTGAAAGACACCCAGGCGGGAAGCGCATAACCACTCAACGACAAGACCGATTTTTGCAAGTTGCCGCGAGAAGACAACCAAATGTTACGGCCATGCAGTTAGTTCAGAGGCTCCAGTCAGAGCACCAGTTGCTTGTGAGTGATCAAACTGTAAGGAGAAGACTGCATGAAGCTAACTTTCATGCTCGCAGACCGCTTCGTTCTCCAGCACTACGCCGAGGAAATCGTGGACGAGGACTAGAGTGGGCTCGTGAACATTTGCTCTGGGAAGATAACCAGTGGTCTGTAGTGCTGTTTACCGATGAGTCTCGGTTCGGTTTCCATCCCGATACACGTAGAGTACGTGTTTGGCGAGTTCCTGGTCGTAAGAGCCGTCTGCAACATCCTCAGGAAGTCAATTCATACCACGGCGGGACAATTATGGCTTGGGCGGGAATTTGTGTTGGTGGAAGAACAGACCTCGTTTGGATCAGAAACACCATGACGGCTGAAAAATACCGTAACGAGGTGCTAGTACCAATAATCTACCCCCATCGACTACAAATGGGCCAAGAATTCACGCTCATGCACGATAACGCCCGTCCGCACACAGCGAGATTGGTGACGAGCTGGTTGCAGGAGCACGACGTATTGGTCTTAGGCTGGCCCGCTCAATCGCCTGACCTAAACCCCATAGAACACGCGTGGGACATGCTCCAAAGAAGGGCTTTGAGGAATTTCCCTGCAAACATTGCGACGGAAGAGCAACTTTTTTTGCATCTTAACCGGACCTGGGACAATATACCGCAGCAAGACTTGGATAACTTAATCCAAAGCATGAAAAACCGTTGCAGGACCGTTATTAACGTCATGGGGTGTTTTACTGACTACTGAGTTTTCACATAACTGTTAAAAACAGATTAATTTTTCCTTATTTTTCACTTTTTCTTGAGAAACACATTCATTGTTAGTTTTACCATTATTTCACGTTTTTCCTTTATTTGAATAAAAATTTGATTACGCAAAAAAAATAGTTTTCTTTTATTCTGGAGTATAGTCTGATAAATGGGCCTTATAAAAATATATGCATGCTGTATGTTATTTTTAATAAATTTTGAGTAAATTGAGTAAATCCAAAATATCCCTAGACAGTGTTGATGTGTGTACTTGAAATTCAGCCTAGTACGTTTTCGGTAATGTTTGACAACTTTCGGACAAACTAAGGTACTAGATTTTTCCGACTTCATGCAATATAATCATCAGTACTTATTCTTTACTTTACCAAACGTAACTAAATATATACTGTAATATAGCCAAAGAACCTACCTATGATCTTAATTGAAAATATTGCTAATCGGATGTATCGTTCCTGAGTTATAAAGTTTGGGAAAAGCGAAAAATCTAAGTGAGACTTACCGGCGCGGGCTCAGCTAATTATGGAGCTTGCATAATATTTTAATATCACTTTGCAATGAAATTATCCAGGAGAAAGCAAATTAACTTGTTTAAAAACATGTAACACTTTTATATAATTTTATGTAAAAATATGAGGAGGTATTGGTGAAGACTCGCTAATTATGGATACCATGTATATCTTATACATAGAACATACCTATACTAAAATATTGTTTTTTCGTGTGTCTGCATGACCACGTAGTTCTTCTAAACTACACAATGGAATTTTTGCATATTAGAATTTGATGCATATTCACCATCATTTAGAGAATTTATTCTTGAAAGTTTATGTGCATTATGCATTTATATTTTAGTTTGATATGGCACTAAAATCTCCATGTTTTTCGATATAAAGGCACGTCACTAGTCATCATCTGCTTAAAGTTTTCCCAACTGTGTTGTTGGGTTCGGCTTCCAGTCTAACCGGATACAGCTGAATACCAGTATTTTACATGGAGCGACTGCATACCTGGCCTCCACAACCCCGTGAGTGGGTAATACTTATTAAGACTGGTTGTCAGACTTTCGGGCCTCTGACAACCCATAACGACTGTCAAAGATCCACGAAAGACAGCCGGGACAAAGGCTTAACGTGCTTTCCGAGGCACAGAGAGGCCTTGGTCTACTAAGACCGCTCCGTCCCTCAGATAAACAATACTAGTGACCCGCCCTTGGTACTAACCAAGAGCGGATCACTAGTATTGTCATAAATATCTCTTCATCTCATCACAACTGGCTTTGATCAACTCTGTAATAAACGTTACAAAGTATGTATGTAAACTAGGGAAATAATGCAAAATCAATTTCGTCCTTCGAAGCGTAAATAATGCACTGGTTAATTAATGTACCTACGTATAACTTGACTGGAAACCGTCGGCACACTATAAGCAGCTGTGTTTGTGTGCGTTGTAGCTATAATTATGACACGGGGCTTATAGGCAAGGAGATAGCATCATGGAAAATTACACCAGATATTTTATTTTGATGACCATAATTTCATAACACAATAACAATCTCAATCTGAATAATTTTGAAGGATATTGCTAATCCTTATATGTTAAGAATAATTGCTTCATAAGTTCGAAAAAATTGTCTGCTCAACAACGTAAATACCGCAATGAATGTTGTTGAACTGTCAAAATTAAAGGCATTGCTGCTGATAGTGTGTAACGCACCCCACAGATTTGTACATTGTAGGTATTTTGATTCAAAGAATTCTGAACATAGGGTCTAATTTGTACCGTCTAATGTGAAAATGTCATACAGGCTACCTAATCACAGTAATTCGGTATATTATGTTAATTCAACACAATTTTGTAATACCTAATTAGGATGTAAATATAACCATCAAAACTTTCCCAAAGGTTTATGTCACTGAAGGTTCGTTTAGCAGAATTTATTGCAACTAGATTTCACTTAAAGGTGCACACACATGAGTGACATGCGTCAACGGCAAAAGGAACTGCAGCCATCGACAACGTTCCGCTTGTGTATTTGAGTACGGTGTACTTGCGGAGCATGAGCACCAACTGGTTCTGATAAGTGGGAAATTACCTCAAAGCAGAAACTATATTGCTCTTTGATAGTTCCAAAAAGTACTTCAAAGCATGAAATAATTAAATCCTCTTTATGCACAAACGTTTTTGGTGTACGTCGCATCCATCATTACTGACTTCGTTTCGATGAAAGCAAAATATGTACATCGCCTCCTACTTATTTCAGGGAGAATTTAATTTTAATTTCGTTCCTTTGAAACCTGATTTCCTTTGACAGCTTAAGTAAGTACAGGTATAATGAAATCACCTCGCCTTGCCATAATAGATAACTACTAGACTACCCTTTAATAAAATTTCCTTCTGTCAGTTTCCATTTTGAATTGCAGTTCCGATCATCAATTAAGCAGTTTTTAATATGTATCTACCAATGTATGAAATACCAAAAATATGATATCTGAATGTAAAATATTAATGTTAATATTTCATTTCCAGTAGGTAAGCTTTATTAATTCAGCGCTGAGTGGACACGTGAAATCCTGGATTTAAATCGGGCGAGGCAGGCGCTTTCAAACTTTTTTGATCCTTTTGTCCGAATATAGTAATATGACTATTTTTTTCATAGTTATTATAAAAAAGTCAGCTGGTTTACACTGGCTTTCTCAAGTACTTAATTAATACAGACATATACATACATTATTACTTTTTCTTTGTCTGTCACACAGTTAACACTACCACAGATATCGTTTTATACTCTATCTTTAAAATACCCAAAACTTTGTACATTGTAGTTTAGTTTAAGATTGTATGTACCCACACCAGTTAATAAAAAAAATATTTATTATTATTAATGCATTTTTTAAATGTTTTTTTTCTTCAATGTGATATATAATAAAAAAGTTGATATTTGAATGTAAGAGCAAAATACGGAGGGAAATAAAGTATTAAAATGATTGAGCAAAATTTAAAAATTTTTTGGTATGTTTAAAAACCTTCACAAGTCAGTACCTACTCTAATACGCAAATTAGCAGGAGTTTGAGAACCCCTGCCATAGCCGGTCCGTATCGATTGAATTACAGTGAAAGAGATTTCATCAGTCAGCCAGACAGTAGTACAGGAGCTGGTCCATACTAAATTTATTTTGATAGTGACTTCAATGAAAAAATATATTTACGAAAAATGATTATAAGTTACAACCTTTTGTTTTAACCATTATCGAGTACTTATTTTCAAGATGGCATCAAATGATGTAATTTCAGCAGTCAAGGCTTGTCAATTGTCTTCGTTTGAATCGAAATTGATACTTAAATACCATTCTAAACTATGTTTTTTTCAAAATGTTAACAACAGATAAATAACGAAATGAAATCAGTCAGTATTGTGCAGCTCTAGAGCTTAAATAAACAATGCATTTTCAAGATAAGCGTGATTGTTAGACATATTAATCCGCACGTCCGCCGCAGCTAAGAGGAATATGAAATAGAGAAATGTATTTTGGTTTAAAATGATTTTCCTCTACCTAATAGTTCCGCCTAACCAATTGAATTATAACCTGCACAGAGCCAACATGTGTGTGTGTGTACATATTATGTTTTTTTGACAATTTTAGTTTTTTTTTTATGAATTGATGAATATTTTAATTTAATTAGTCACAATTTTATTTTGGGTTTTTTATGTTTAGAATTTTATATAATTTATAAGAAATTTAAATGTATGAGTTTTAAAACTATGGATTGAAATAAATAAATTATTATTTCTTTTTGTCTTTTACATATCTCGGGACCCTGGGGTCCCGGACCTTTGAAAGGCGTACCAGGGGCCGAAGCCAACTCGCAGAGGCCCTTTAGACAATTTTAAATTATGAGGAAGCATCAACCGACTATCCCTGTATGCACCATGCCAGTGCACCCAAGGAAAACCCCCGGTTGGTGCAGGACTATTGCAGAACATGGAAACAAAATATACTAGGCTATGGGTGTGGGTGGCTATAGTAGATCGGTTACCTTGAACTATGGAAGGTCTATGTCCCCTGCCTGACCAATGATAATATAATTCACAGACAAAATGGCAGGGGGTGACTTGCACTCTCAATAATGGGCTCCCGAAAACGGTCGCTAGCACATAGTGTCGTAGCGACAAGGGGGCAACATGTCCTGTGGTGCTTGTGAGGAGTGGAGAGGTATTCTACGGCTGTCAGGACAATCCCTGAAGAACAGTCAAGATCCCTACCAGCATCTTACAGAAATACTTCCTCCCTCCGAGCACGTTTGATCTTGCGAATATCCACTCAAGCCAGCCAATAAAGGCAAGAATGAGGTGGGAGCTCTGTTCCTCGTCAGTATTCACTCCAGCCGGCCAATAAAGGTAAGCCAGAGGTGAGGAACAAGACTACTCCGGGGTTAGGGTCCGTGGGGTCGCTACTGCCCAACAGCTCGCCACATGCTGCCCTGCGGGTTCCTGTATCTCTCTTGGTCTGGCTCCTCACCCTAGACCTGATCCGGTAAAGTAAGCTCTTCCGTCACAGACCTAGAGTTTAGAGCGCGCAAGCCCCACCACGACGTCAACGTAGAAATACAGCGGTGGGGAAAAAAATAAACTAAAATAAAATTATTATGACGTTTATTTATTTAGTGGTCTTATTTTATTACATTTTTAAATATTAGTATATAAAAAACAATTAAAAATATAAAAAAATAGTGATCCACCGGTGTCGGGAGCACGGTCCAAGCTATCGGTGGTTAGGGCTCCAGAGACAGAAACCTCCTCACAATGCGAGCCGTATCGAGGAGTACTGCCTTCTGAATCAGGCCGTAGATCTAACCGTCTAACGAGAGCCTCGATAGATGTTGATCGAGGCTTTCGACCATCAGGCCATTGGCCGATACGACAATCGGCACAATGACAGTCGAGCTCACATTCCACATGTCAACAACCTCATGTGCTAAGTCAAGATATTTGATTTGTTTATCTTTCTCAGCTTTCACGAGGGCCACACTTTACCATTGCACATGACAGGAAGTCATGTGGAATGATAACATCGACAATCATTGCATGGCGCACTAATCGATCTATCACCACTATATCAGGTTTATTGGCGACAACAGTTCTGTCAGTGATGATAGACCGATCCCAGTATAACGTGACATGGTCATTTTCGAGAACTGGGTCGGGCACATACTTGTAATATGTACCTCAGAGTCGACAAGTTTATATTTCAAAGCAAGTTGCTGGTGAATAATACTGGCTACTTGGTTATGCCTGCGCAAGTACTCCCCGTTAGCCAAACGAGAACAACCAGAGAAAATATGTCTGATAGACTCAACGTCAACCGTCCCATCCTTCATAATATGTCTGCGGTAGTTATTCGTCAAGATAACTTCGTCCATAATTGCACAGACGAAACCTTCAGTTTCCCAAAACGTAGCCAGGATACGGACGCTAAGAAGTCTACACCGGGCTCATTAAGAGCCCGATAGAAGCGCCCGTGAAGCTCCTTGCTTTGCCATACATCCTGGCGGTCATCGTTAGTAAGTATTACAGGTTTGCGCCAGTTCTCTTTGGCCATTGAGAGCGGGGTGAGCCCCTTGTCCATTGCGACCACATCACGGTGCATACCCACTTCGGCTTTTAAAAAATATTCCCTGAGACTGCACACCTCGCGGTTGTGGAGGGTTTTCGCGTTTAAAAAGCCTCGACCCCCGCATTTCCGCAGGATGTACGATCTCATATCCAAGGCATCGAGTTCAGTTTGAATCCATTTGGGTATGCCGAAAGAGTACATCAAGACCGGCATAACCCAACTGTTGAAGGCGCGCCTTGTTTCCGGCTGAAAGAAGGCTAATTAACACCTTCTTCAGGCGACCAAAGAAACGCTCCTTCAACGCTTGCTTCATGTCAGCAACGTTGATGCCTAACGATTCCGGGCAAAGAGTTTCAAATCATCCATGTAGAGGAGGTGAGATATGACCTGACTACCTCTCTTCAACCGATAGCCTAGACTTGAATCCTCCAGCCATGTGCTTAGAGGATTCAGGGCCAAGCAGAACCAAAGTGGACTCAAACTGTCGCCCTGAAATATTCCCCGTTTGATCCATACTAGCTCATCATTCCCCTGGATCTGTCGACACCCCGGATATCGAAGGATCGTCCTCCATTGCCCCATGCACGACTCAAGGAAGCTGCGTAAAGTTGCATCGATCATGTACAACCCTCATGAGCCACGCATGTGGCACCGAGTCATAGGCCTTCTTATAGTCTATCCAGCATGTCGACAGATCCTTGCGGGATCGACAAACCTGTCGGCTAATGGCCATGTCGATGAGGAGTAGCTCCTTAGTACCGCGGGACCCATTCCTACATCGATTTTGAGAGGCAGACATTATCGAGTTATTGTCAATGTGCGTATTAATTTTTGCTCTCAAAATGGATGTAAGAAGTTTATAAGCCGTCGACAAACATGTGCTATAAATCTTGGGTTCCGCGGGACTACCTGACTTATGGAGCAGGTGGGTAACGCCTGTTGTTAGAAACTGTGGTAGCGACCCAGACTCTAAGGAGGACTGGAATTGAGATGCCAAACGACTGTGTGAACTAATTGGCCATTTTAACCAAAAGTTATGCAGTCCGTCCGGTCCCGGTGATTTCCAATTTGGTAACGGACGGACTGCTCTGGCTACGTCTAATGGCGTTTTTACGACTGGTTCCATTTCTGGTATAGTTCCACACACTCGATATCCTGTATCCAGCCACCCTCAGCGTGACAGACGGGCACCGACCAGATGCTGCGCCAGAATGCACTCGTGGTGGCATCAGCCGGGCGGCACACGTCCGTCACGTTTTGTTTAGATCGTTCCCAAGCTCTATATACCCACATGTATTCCAGTCCCCGAAAAAACTGTCTTATAAAGCGCATCACTCGTGGTCAGGTGTTGCCCTCCCTGAAGCAGTATAGTTTGCCGATGAGTACCCTGGCCCCATCGATACGATGCTCGATCCTGCACTGCCACGCTGGTAGGCAGGCACACGGATATATAAATATAAAAACTGCTTCTAAGAATTATATATTAGAAAATTGTGAAGATATGACAAAAGAGACGTGGACGTTGACGTTGGTGTTGCTAGCTTAAATTATTATTATTTTTTATTTTTTTCCTTTATTTCATTTTAAAACTTACAAATTACATTTTTAAATATTTTTACAAAAAGATTAAAAAAACATTTTTTTTTTATTATTATTATTAGTGATCGATGTCGTGGTACATAGTCTTATTCTATGTACCTATCATATAGTATTTGTTCAATATTTTGTCATCCATAGAGGTTTTTGTACATATTTCACATGAATATTGGTTTCTCACTGAAAATAAAAAGTCCTTTCAATTTGAGAGGGATTGGTCAAAGCCTGAAAATTCTGGTATTCGAAAATTCGGGAACATACGTAAAATTTTGTGGTTCTGTTTAAAATTTCCTGTGATATGCAGGTATCAAAGGATTGAGTTTGATTGACAAGTTCTCAGAATGGACAAATGGAATTCGGCTTTCCGGGAATTTAATATTTGCTTCGTGTATTTCAATACGGTATGAAACACGAATATTTCGTTTTGCTTGTTTCATTCGGACGAATAAATAAAAACAGAGAGAGATATTCAATAAAGGTATGCAGCTGTGTATGATTGCAGCACGAAACTAAAATATATTTTAATTACACGATATTTTATTGTTTGCTTTAGTGCTGGTTTATAATAGGTCGTAAAAGTTTCATAAATAGGGTAGGTACACACTTTTAGGAAATCTCCGACATATTGTGCTGAAAGACGTAAAATTTGGTTTTTCTGGCCCGAATGTTCGTTTCTTATTGGTTAAGCTAATGCATCTTCTGAGGCCTCTCGTCTAAGAAAACGCACTGTAAATAATTCCGCTTAACTCAGCAAGGAAAGTATGTGTATCCATGTGCGATCTACGGTATCGTGTCAACGTATAAATGATTGAATATTGTACATGACTTGTACGAACTTTCAATGTCCAGCTTAGAGAAATATTACATTGAATACAGTTTTGACCTTATCAACAATGAAACGCCAGAACTACGCAACTAGATGCATAATAAAGTTAACCCAATTCAATTTCAACCTCACACTGAAGGGTAATTTTGAACATTAACGCTGAAGTATTAGAATTCAAAATCCAACAAGAGAAATCGCATAAAAGACATTTCACACAATGCTACTGTACAGACAAGTTTAAAATTGATAGTCCTTAGCTCTGAAGGCATATACAAGTTATCAGTAATACGGCGATATTGCATCGGACCGCTGAGAAGTAATTACAACTGGATGACACTAACCCGTACCCGGCAAGACTTTGAGCCATGACATTAATGGGTTTGCCAACTACTGCTTCACGTACGTTATAGCGAATAAACAGGAAATTAGTTTCATCTCCTGACTTTGAAAGGACGAGGAGATAGGTTACTGTGACGACTTTAAATTAAAAGGTATCCTTAAATTACATGAACTTTTAGGCCACTTTTATTTATAATGTAAGCTTTACTAGTTTCAGTTTAATTTGTTAAAATCTTCATGAATTTATATTAGAGAAAATATTATCGTCCTTATCCAATCGCACTGATATTATTTTATTCAGCCATGAACTTTCCTTGTGTAGGTGCTTCTTTCTTAACTAGCTTTTCTTGGTACAACCACCTTTGCAGTAACATTAAATGACTGAATCCGTACTTTATGTTCGAGAATTATTTCGTCTAAAAATTCGAAGACGTGTGACATCCACCAACCCGCGCTGGGCCCGCGTGTACCTAGCAGCCTGTGAACCTAGCAGTGGGAGCATTATAGGCTGATTATGAAACTAAAACGGAGTATTGGCGTTTTAGTTAAGCTTATGGCGTACCTACTTAAGAAAGTGATATAAAAGAATTGACCACTTACTCAGCACATTCACAACATTGTCTATAAACAAAATGACTTGAGATATTTTATGGAAGCTATCAGGAGATGTCATAGAAAAACTACATACCTGAAGGCCAATTCTCGTAATTCAAAACGTTCAACATCTAGTCGCAGTCACATCTCAGCGACAAACAAATGTCAAAAAACTTGTCAAAATGTAGGGAAATTAGAAGTATTTTTTGACAGATTGAGACTGAGTTCAGACTGTAAACGATGGTGACGCCATCAAGCATAATATTGCAAAATTACAAATTAGACAAGTTTGACTCGTTACATTTTTTCCTTTGAATAGCAACCGTCAGATAGTTTGACACATCTAAGAATATTTTTTATTTAAATTATTACTGGGTAAATACTAACGAAACTAAACTGTAGTTAGGTCCAGCCGTTTTATCATTATGAGATTTGCAATACCACAATGTAAATTAAATATAAAATTTTCTTAAAGCACAAAATGCGACCCGTTATGTGAGGTGAATGACTCGAAACAGAACTAGACTGAGCGACGATTTAACAGTTGTGTGGCATGTAGATCAAACTGTTCTGTAATCGTATTTTTTAAATGTCTTTGTTTAAATGAAGTAGCAATTGCAAGTGACATACAGTGTAACGAGTAGTTTGTTCGACTGTACTTGTCCTATCTGCATCATTAAGTAGCAGCCCACGCAGCGCAGTACTTGGAGCTCAATAAGGCCCGTCGCCCACGGCGACTTTTTGTAGCGATGCGTCGCGCGTTTATGAAACGCGCGACAGCATCGCTACTAACGCGCGTTAGTCGCATTTGCAACGCGCTACAGAAGCGATGCCAACGCGCTACATAATAAGTGATCGTCACTGACGTATGAGCCAATTTTGACACATTGTGTCCTTTCAGACAGGTAGCTCTTAAAGATTACTTTCCAAGTCGCTTTAGGATTATTTTTTGCCTTAATAAATTCATTTTTCTCATAATAAGTTTTATTCTATTATATTTTTCTCACATATAGGGTTTAATTTAATCAAACACTGTGATGAACACACTCGCAAGTTTATCAAAATTCTCGTCAGTATTCAAACTTCATAATTTTCCCTGATGCATGATCAAAAACACGTCAAGAAAATATTAAACTTCGGCTTATGAAGTATGTTTCAGGTGCACGCTTTTTAGCGAATGTCTTCTTGAAAGTTATAAAATGAATGAACAAAATAATAAAATAAGCTTAAAAACAAAAGAGAGACTTATTTCTTTCGGTATTCTTCAAGATTTTTCCATATAACATAATACAAAGAACAAAAACGTGTGCAAAAAAAATTGTAAGCTTCACAAAGGTTTGCGACAGCGTGGTAGGGTGGGAGTAAAGCGCAACAGAATTTTCCAGACTTCGACTTTCGAATAGACAAACCGTTCTGAACAAATTCTGGGAAAATTCGCGCTGGACACGCTTTGCATGCTTTGATGCGATTGTGTTGCAAGAGACTGTTGAAAAAACGAATGAAAAGTTGGACGGAATATCCGAGATCAGGTATGCAGAGAGGCCATTTGTACACGGCACGGTTTCTTTACGGTACGGCTTATAAAGCACGCCGTAGAAAACACGTGTCTGTCAACAAACTTCTCGTGCCTACACACGGTGTATAAACCTTTATTTTTCACGGCAAGTAAAATGTGCAGAGTACAAAAGGCAGAGGCTTCTACATGACAAGCTCATCGATTCCTGCTTGTGTAAATTCTTCCTCCGTATTTTCCTTTTGAGCTGTTGTTCAGGCTATTGAAAAAAATAAACATACTCTCCTACCTCTACCTTGCTTTGGCTTTTTTGTCGATATTTCAATTGAAAACTTCATAGCTATTTTACTACACAAATATGTTTAGTCTCGATTTGAGTTCTTATTTAAGTGATTTTATGAGGAATGATCTCACAGCGAGATAGCTGGTAATTGCACTTTTTGTAACTTAAAAAAGTAGCATTCGTGTAAGGCAAGTTTGAGTATGAGTAAACTTTCGCAAATGCTAATTTTAATGCGTAAAACTCATAGTAGCTAATAAGAGACGATTGCAATAGAAAGAAACTGCAAATGGGCACAATTATAATAATGAGAGCCATGTTATTGTAGCTACACTTTAAATTTTGCTTGTTACTTGTTGAAATAATATAGCACGTATGAAACCAAATTCACTGTGGCAGGCAGTATCTATATTAGGTAGGTTTTGTTACTGTACATGTATCCAGAGTAGCATCCATAATTATGATTAAACTTAATTTAATTTACTTATCATAATTAGCCTATTATGTATCCCGCACAGAGCCCGTTGGTGGAAGTCTTCGAATTTTTGGTTCTTTTCCTCACTAAGTTTTCCTTCACCTTCCTTCCATCTCCTTGTCCTAAAGACACTTTCAATACGACGTTTTTCTTATATTTTCTTTTTGTTTCTCTGCGAACCACAAGCGCTTAGACAAAGAAAACAGCTTAACAAAGAAAATGAAAACTACAATATTTTTCATTGTTTGTTGTAGAGACAATGTCGATGTTTGTATTTATAATAGTTTGTAGTCTATAAAATGAGAAAAACATTTAACGAATTAAATATTTGAATAACCAAAAATTCTAACTTTTTTTAAAACCATTGTGAGATTATGCCCACTCCTCATAATGAGAACCGAACTATGTAGTATCAAAAAAAAAGCTTGTACAAACACAAATGCCACACTTTTTTACGCCTTACATGCACATACAGAAAACTTTCATCACATCACACATCACAGCTCATTACAAATATTAGCAATACTTTAACATTTAGCCAAACAATAAACTTAGTACTGTCAACGAAACTACAAAACGATTACCCAGTAAGTGGTATCATTAAGTGTAACAAAGGTGGTCACGTTCCATGCTGCTGGCCAAAAGAAAATTATCACCAGCCCATTGTCACCATCTATGTAATAGGTGAAATTCACTATTGTTTCCCTTTCCGACAACATTATATATATAGAAATAGCACCATTATATCCGTCCCATACTTCTATCGGTGACAAAACGGTAAAGATGAGAGGTAATTTGTTGATAATCGTGTTGTTGTATGGGGTCTGTGACGCCAGTGAAGGTAGAGCGAATGGCAGGGTTCGTGGCGTTTCGTTCGCTCGCAATAAGGGAAAGGTGCAGGATGTATCGAAGGACCAGCGGTTTTGGCCGCCGAGCCCCAAGGAGAGTAGATGTAAGTCACATATCGTTAAATGAAATTATGTTTCAGTAAATTGGTTGAAAAAAACGTCATGTTCAAAGAAATAATAATATTTGAAAACTACGTAAATGAAGTTTGTATTACCTAAGGCTACTCTAACGATGCCAATTTGTGTTTAAGATGGTGTGTTTAGTTTTGTTCAAATATTTACTGCTACCGTTTGCTTAGTCAATTATGTACACCAGTCTGCACGTCAACTGTGTAAATCTTGGCTGGAGAGCACAAATGTGGGTTATTCTATTTAGTCTGTGCATTTCCTGACAATGTCCTGTTTGATCTATTATTTTGGCTTTCGTTACTCCATCGACAAACATGTATTTTCTTTAATTTATGTCATTGTCTTATTTTTGCGCTTTGCTTATATTGTGCTACTGCTATTTTAATATTTTTGTACGGATGTCTATAATTTTGTGACACACTCACCAAAACACTACTGAACTAATTTCGATAAAATCTACTGAGTCTAGACTCCCTGACAAAATCTTTGAACGCGAAAAAATAATTGCTCCACTTTTACAACGTGCACATACACACGAAACCATACAGACACTTTTGAAAAGCCGAATTTCCGCTACATAAACAGCACGCTTCTAATTTTCCAATTCCTTTTGCTGGCACGCTTTTCAGAATAAGCCCTCCCTCACCATTCTAACAGCGTCTATCGAAACGTAATTAATACTCTTGACTAGGACCAAGCTTAGTAAGTCAATAGCCTAAGAACTGGGAATTAATTGGGACGCTCCACACCGTTTCGGAACAAACTCAAGCAGTACCGTCCCTAACTGTCTAGTACTCAATGACTTTAGTATGGAGTTTGCACTTCCATTTTAATAAAAGGGAACTGGAATAAGCTTCTAGTTTCTGGGTGTTGACTTTAGTGAAGCAAGGCTTGGTACCGAGTAGTTCTAACCTGGTTTGGGTTTGAGGTTTATTTCAGATCACTGATTCTGTTCTGTGAGACTTTACACAAGAATTATTTAAGTTGGAGCTATATCCTATCACTTGGTTGCATTCACTTTGTTGGCATTGGTTTTCACGTAAGAAATCTCTCTTGGTAATCGGGATTTCCAAGCTTAGCCTACGTTTAGTTTTTGTTCATCTTCTAATTATTATCAGCTTATAATTATTTCTTTGTTATATTATCTATCTAGCAGTGAAACTCAGAGATTAATAATAAAAGTCAGGCGAATATATTTGGCAATGCAGTAGCATTATTTTGTGGCAGTGCGCTGGCCAAGTCTGTCGAAGGACCGATGGCCGATAGAGGAGCAGACGAGTCCTGGAGTGGAGACCGCGTATCGGAAAGCATAGTGTGGAACACCCCCCAGCTATCCAGCTACAGACGGACGACCTAAAGAAAGTGGCTGGGGTAGACTGGATGCGGAAGGCGGAGGATATGGTGTTGTAGCGCAGTCTGGGTGAGGCCTATGTCCAGCAGGGGACTCAATATATTGAGTCAGTGCATTCAATATATTTCCAATATATCCCTCTTTCATATACTTACGTGAGATATTGACTTCGATTATCTATAACTAAACACACGGTCTATTATGACAATACTAATTTTAAACGAATCTATCCTCCATACAGTTCTGTCCCTCTTCACGGTGGTGACATTCCCGAACGGCGGCTGCGCGGGCGCCTCCGGTGACAACGGCACATGCATGACTGCGCGCGAGTGTACCGCGCGGGGTGGCTCCGCTAATGGCTACTGTGCAAACGGCTTTGGACTCTGTTGTATCTGTAAGTATGAAATAAGTACTGCAATTCCGTACTGCATTTCCCAAAAAACTGTGGGAAATATTAAATAAACTTACTGGTAAAATAGTGAAGTCTGTAGATAAGGTGATAACGAACGCTTTTTTAAATGAATCAAATAATGAGTTGAGTATCGCTAATGACTTTGCAATGGAATTGAAAACCAGTGTGTCTGATATTGTGCCCAGATGTGACAGAACCTTGTTTAGTGAATGCGTATTTATGAAATCCCAAGATAAATATTTTTTTTTTAAAAAGCTACACCTCTTAAAAATATTAGAATCATTAAAAACTTAAATGCTAATAAATCAGCTGGATTTGACTCAATAAGAATCACGGACATCAAAATGATAGGAGATAAAATTGTGAATGCAATAGTAAAGTTAATTAATGCGAGTATTCAACAAGGCAAATATCCGTCAGAATTAAAAACAGGTATAGTTAGGCCCTTCATAAAAAAGGTAAATTCAATGACGTGGCAAATTACAGACCCATAACGATATTGCCTGCCATTAATAAAATAGTTGAAAAATTTATATGCGACCAAATACACACTTTTTATCGGGACAATGACATAATTTCCAAATCACAGTATGGCTTCCAAAGTAAGAAATCTACATCTCAGCTACTTTCCAATTTTACTGATGAAGTTAACAACTACCTAGATGAGAAGTAGCATGTAATACTCATATTCATTGATTTCAGCAAGGCATTTGACACACTCGGGCACAATACACTATTAAAAACACTCGAAAACTCGGGTATAAGAGGGAAATTACTCGACTGATGCAAAGAATAACTTTGTGGCCGAAGTTATCGCGTCAAAGTTGGACCTAGTCTTAGCAGACCTGTAAACGTAACGAAAGGCACAGCCCAAGGTTCAGTGTCTGGTCCACTTCACTATCTGGCATACGTTAATGACCTAGAAAATATTATAACACACTGTTCCCTTTATCAATACGCTGATGACACCTGTATACTATCTCCTAACTTAAACCTTAACTTGGCCGCAGAATGTTTGCAAAGGGATTTTACTTCCATGGCTAAGTGGGCTCATGTTATGGGACTTGTTCTGAATCCACAAAAACTAAAGTTATATATCAAGTTATGTATCAAGCTATGTGTCAAGTCACATAAGTGCCTCCCATCCCTTTCAAATCATAGCTCATAGTCACGATTGTCTGCATCAAAACGTGCCAGACTGCATTGCGAGCATTGGCTCGCAAACACGTTTGTTGAAACTTGTAGTACCAAACTATGTCAAAAATAAATACCTAGACAATTACACAGGGTTATTTAAACACTGCAAAGTATTACCTGTTTAAGCGCGTGCCGAGTATATGTTCCTCATAGAACATTTTGATAACAGTGATATTCAAATTCCAGTCAAATATGACGTGAATTTTCGACAAGCCAAATCAAAATCATTTCAAGTGCCACGCAAAAATAACTTCGAACTGTATCTGTACAGAACCTTTTCTATTTTCTTTACCGCCATAATACCGGCTGACTTTTTCACCGTCTAGCCAAAAACATAAAATGTGAATGGAGTAGAAGAAGCACAGAAATTTATATTTTGGACACAATTTTTTTTTCACTTTCATTCCTTTGATTGAAGCCGGACGATGGCTTACATATACGAGTTCAAATAAGTAATAGTATTCATTGATAGGTGCATAATATAATAGGGTTTAAAAAAAAAATTGAGATTGAAATGCCATAACTCCGTTCACCTTTTATACTCCAGCCGTAAAATAAGTCAGCTTCTTCTTTTTTTCGTGTCGATGGTACTCTTTTTCGATATTTTATATTTTTTGAACCAAGGAAATTGGCCACTTTGATTGCGGCATCAGTGACGGCATTCATTAAGTCATCCAAGATGCAGGTGAACTTAGGGCACTTAGCTGGTATATTACTTATTATGATTACGTTGTACAGTCCCGAGCACCAATATGTCAACACTAGGCAACTTTCAATTGCGATTTCTTCGTGAAATAACGAATGCAACGTTGAAATACGACACATTACATAAACCTATGGGTTCGAAATTGCTATGTTCGTAATTTCATGTTTCACGTTCACGTTCATTCAATAATAAAGGAGTAAATCGCTTTTGAATAAAGCCGAGTGCACACATAATTTTGCTCGTGACTTTACATAATATATTAATTATGTATCGCCATTGGAACATCATATACCTACAACTCTACTCCCTCTCCTACTAAACTCATTAGATGAAACGTCAATACCAAACATAGAGGTTATATAGAATGTCTATTCCAATCTAGTTTTTTTTTTTTTTTAAACGTTGCCCTACACTAGAAATCACTCCTGTATCGTGGGTGCGTTTACAAACATTTAAACTCACATACACAAACAGCCAGACCCGGAACCACTGTAGGCAATACAAATATTTGGAATCGAACCCGCGACACACAGCACAGCAGTCGATCGCTCAGCCACTGCGCCAACCGTGTCGTCTAGATTAATGTCAGTATGCCTCTGTTACGGATAGAACAAAGCTAATATACGTATCTGCTGTTATGTACTATGTATACAAGCTGGTCTTTGATTAGGATCGCTGCGCAGTGTAGGTTTCCAGGAAATGCCACAAATGAAGCGTTGAACCGTGTACCAGATAGGGGCCGTATGGGTGACTGGAGGAGATTAGACCATTAAATCTGGGAATAGGACTCATGTAGGTTGATGATCTATTCATGACACGATTTCAAAGGGCAATCATGAATCTATTAACAGGGGAGATACTGCTCGATTTATGCGACCTACATACCGAATTTTCTATTATAATAGTTGTTTATTATTCTATAGTCATGAATATGAAAGTCAGTCGCAATAAAAGTCTCCATTTGTCCTTCATTTCCGAACTAGGTAGGTATTTACCTATGTCGGAATTAAAGGAAATGACTTCATTTCAACATAAAACATTCTCAAATCTCAACGAGATTTTATTCGTAATGTATTTTGTACCAGTGCCATTTCGCAAAATTTACATGGGTCAAACTTCCTCGTAATTGCAATTTACTGTGGTTTCATATTCGGTCATAATGATGCAACGTTTTCATTGCTATTATTTTGCAATTAGAACACAATACAAAATAACAATTTTACGTTGTTTTGTACAGCAGAGCGAGGTTTAATTACAAGCTTTTATTTAACTTGTTTTCATGTAGTAACATGAGAATGTAAAAACTAACACTGTGTTAAATATTTCTATGTTAGAAATATTTAACACAGTGTTAGTTTTTACTACGACTAATTATGTGTTGAATAATAAACATTTATTTCTCTTTCACAAAGGCACCTTATAAAATATGAATCTTTCTTTTGGTCTTTATTTTATAGTGTAGCGTAGAGTCTATAATAATAATAAACCGCAGCACTAACAGAGCTCCCACCTCTTTCTTATCTTTATTGGACGGAAATACCTCTCCACTCCTCATAAGCACCTCAGGACAATACATGTTGCCCCCTTGTCGCTACGACACTATGTTTTGGCGACAGTATTCCGTCGCCCATTATTAAGTAAGCAAATCTGCCATTTTATCTGTGTATAGTATATAAAACATTGGTCAGGAAGGGGCCATAGTACTTCCATACTTTTAAGTACCTAACCAGTCCACTTTAGCTACCCAAATCCATAGTGCAATATCTTTGTTTACTTTAGCTACCCAAATCCTTAGTGCAATATCTTTGTTTACTTTAGCTACCCAAATCCATAGTGCAATATCTTTGTTTACTTTAGCTACCCAAATCCATAGTGCAATATCTTTGTTTTCTTGTCCTACATCAACTGAGGGTTGTCCTTGCGTGCACTTGAATGGGGCGTACAGGGATAATAGACGGTTTGTGCCTCATTTCATTAAAACCGTTTAACGGGCCTTTGCAAGTTGGCTTCTGCCGCTCGTTCGCCTTACAAAGGTCCAGGATCCCAGGGTCCCGAGATAAATGTCAATGACACAATATTAATAACGTATCAATACAAACCTATTATCATCCCACTGCCGGGCAAAGGCCTCTTCTCATTAAGAGAAGGCATGAACATTGATCACCACGCCTTTTCAAGGATTGGCGATTTCAAAGTTATATTCGCTATGTTTTCCTTTACCGATGGCAGTGATGTCAACGATAAACTTGGAAAATACAATATATGAATCGAAAAAGAAACTATACCTAATACTTGAGTTTTGGCATCTTAAAATCGAGTGATTACTCCTAGCGAATATCAATCCAACTAAAAGACCTCCTTTATTGTGAATGAAGATATAATAGGGTAGTTGCCTGGGTAAATAAATAATAATTATATTTAGTCCGTCAATTAGTTAGTCAAATAATGGGCACGTATTTTTTCTTTTGTCAATCAAACAAAAAAAGACAAAGATAAAGCGCGTCAAAATTTGGGAAAAATTGAATTTGGGATTTTTGAATTTGGGAATTTGGGATTTGGAACTTTAACGGGCGATATCTTCATAATTTTTTATATAATTGACAAAAGAATAAATACGTGTTCAATATTTTTTGATAATCTAACTGACGGACTAATTAGATTTATTTAGGAAAATAGCCTATTAGAGCGTTATCCCGGTGTAGTGTTATTCAATAAATTCTTCATTATTTTACAGTTCTTTATGAGTAATTTCAATAGAGAAATAAAATAATTTAGAGTTTGTTTAAGTCATTGTGCCGTCGGCATTGCATGCGCTATGTCGACGTATACATAAAGTAGTTTAAAAAAAAAAGTAAAATGAAGTTAGAGCGTAAAAAATATACTGCTTTAGATGTACAGTGTAACTTAATTATGTCCATGTAGGTAATTAGTACGTTCTGGAAAAGTAAAAAAAAACCGCATGTTTTAAAACATAATAGAATAATGTTTTGTTAAATGTTTAAAAACTTTGTATTTTACTCAACGTGTTAGTTACGTCAAACGATTTTTTGTGATAAACGTAACGTGCATACAGTTATGAAATACCGCTCCGTTGAACAAAGGCGGTACCTCACAGTTCACAACATTATGCATATATGCAAGTAAGAGATGAAGTCTTTTGTTGAAACAGTACATCCAAAAGTAGGTGTCCTCTCGTTTCAGTGGGCGTGTCCCTTCCTGAACTGAAACAAAGAGGTGTGGCTTCGTTGCCAAGGAGACATATTTTATGCGTCACAAAATGTTAATAGCAATGACATCAAAGGATGGCTTTGTCCGCTATCTCCCTCCCCGTTTATAGTAAGGCCGACCAAATAATTACACTACTAATTACACTCTTAATCTATACATAATTCAAAAACCAGCAAGTCGCACTCGCGTACTGAAGGATCCGTGCGCCACCAAAACTGTTGCAGTTTAAATTTAATTTATGACTTACTGTTAAACGAGGTCCAATTAAATAAGCAAGCAAAACTACACGGACGTGATGGGTATATCTAGAAATAAAATAAAACAATTACGATTTTTTTAACGTCAACCGACCGCGCTGGTTGCATAAAGTATGAGTTAGAAAATCTGTCTTTTTTATTTATTTTTTCATGTTCATATTCTTATACGTTAAAATAGGATCCACTATGTCCCGCCGCTTAGGCATACAATAACAATCACATAGTAATTAGTCTCAATCACAAATAATTTCAGACATACCATATTTCACGTGATACCCATCACGTCTGTGAAATTTACTTGCTCCAGTTGCTGTTTGTCCAGTTTCCCGTCTATGCGATTGTGTATCACCTTAATAAAATCTTTTTATATATGAGATGTCAGACTTTTTGGGTGGTAGTTTCCGATATCGTTTTTATCATCTTTTTTTTTTCAGAAGAACTTTATTTAAATGGCACATTGAATTATGTACTTTTCCTGATCCAGTATCCAGTACTATATTAAATAAGTTGATAAGGTGAGGTAACAATGTGGAAGAACCAATTTTTAACGCTTCGGTAGTGATTCCATCTTCTCCAGGACTTCAGTTTTAGCGCATAGTATCTAGTAAGAGCTTTGTGCAATTCATTTAAAAAAATTAAATTATAAATTTAAAAAACCCCCCGACAAAATAATAATAAAAATAGTATGAATGTTAAAAACCTAAAATAATTTTTAAAAAAACTATTGAAAAAATAGCCACAAATAGAACAAAAAAGGTATAAACGTGAAAACCTATAAAAAGAAAAAATAACCTTGAAATTATGACCCTACGTAAGTACGTATGAAATTTTTTGATTAAATGTTGTCCCGTCGGGGGACCGCTCTAATTATTAGCCTAACGTTCTGTTAAAGTTTAAAATAGTAGCGGTCTCCCGACGGGACAACATTTAATCAAAAAATTTCATACGTACAATCGTACAACCTATTTAGTTTACATGTTATATGTGTAGGTGAAGTCACGGTTGTGCACACAAACACCAAATAAAACGAGTGACCTCTGTGTTTAGTAGTGTGCGTATGGCACGATAGTAAACATCCATTGATGTTACTGAATGATATATAATATTTCGAATTATATTACTATAGCGACCTTGGCGCAATGGCTATCGTCTATAATCAGTGAAAGAGAAGTCGTAAGTTCAAACCATGTGTGCAGCAAATGTCTTTTTCTTTTTGTATTCTTTATTTTGTTAAAACATTACTTAAAAGTTGAATTTATAACGATTCGATCCTATTCATGGATGAGTAATGAAGTTTGCAACGTTTGAGACAGCCACGGAACTCTCAGGCCATTTTATTTTGACTATTTAGAAAATAAATACAGACAATTTAAAAAAATTGTTTTCAAGCACCCTATTTTATAAAAAATGAGCGTTCTTTGTTGTCAGCCTACAAGTATTTGCATCACTGAGTTTATTGATTGCTACTCGTATTCGTGTGCAGATTTATTTCTGTGTATCCAACCATGCAACATTTATCAATGTTAAAAAAGGCAGAACTAAATCGTGGTTCTGCATGAGCAAAACGTATCCATAGGTGAAATTGTAAGGCGCCTAATGATATCGGTGAGTAACAGTTTGATATTACGTTGATACTACCTACTTCAACTCAACTAACTCGTCTCACCTTTCAATGTTTACCTAGGAATAAATGAATGTAACTGAAGTGCAATACTTACCATAGTTATAATATAGGTATTATAGTTTTTTTTTGTCTAAGATTTTTAATTTAATGTTTTATAGTTTATTTAGTATTAAAAGTTTCTAAATATTATGTTTATTGTTATATTATGTTTATTGTTAATAAATTTCAAAACACAGCTGAGTATGATAAAATTAACTTGGTCTAGCCCATTTTTGATGAAGATTTTGCTGTCCACTGCGCACCGACAAAACCGACTACAGTTTGCTAGGTCATACATTAATTTTCATTGGGAGAACAATATGGTGATAGAAAACGAAGGTTTTCCGACTCATTATTAGTCTAATTTATTTTTATTAGTAGACGACTATGAACCTGATTTTTATGCAAATAATGTTCATATTTGTTCAGCGAATGTGAACAAATACAAACCTTAGCATTATTTAGGTATACCGCCGTAATGCTCTTTAAATTTTTAAACCACAACTCGTATTATTGAAAGTCTGGTGAAGTGATGTTATTGTTATGCCGTTAGAAGTTGTCATAATTTCTTACTATCTAACATGTTGATTTAGTTCACTTCTAATTTTACTTTGTTTCAATTTATATCCGTCTATCCTTAACCAACAAAAAACGTTGTCTTTGTCAAAAAAACTGATAAACAACAGTGTTTTACTCATTTGAACGTCTAGTATGGATAGCTAAAGAATATATATTATGTTTAAAACCAGTTTGCACTAAATCATTGTATCGGCCACACAAGTTTTTTTTGCTAACATACAGCACACACCAAATTGAACCTTATAACAACCATTGTAAAGAAGGCATATTGGAAGAAACGATACGGATCATTTGTTAATGACCCAAGCGATAAGCTTGCTCATTCCAACCAATACCAATGTTTACCTAATATATATTTTTTTTTTAATTTGATTTTATTGGTTTTGCTTAATTAATTTTCTAGTTTTTTGCTTGAGTGATCTTTTGACCACAAGATTAATTTAGCAAAAAGTAAAAAGCAGCAAAACAAAATTCCTCAGTTGGGATCGAACTCACGTCGTCTAGCTTACATCAGTAGCTATCGCAGGCGCTTATACCACTTAGCTATGGGAACTTTTTATATTAGATTAAAATATGGGCTCATATTCCTTCATTGTGTACCCGTTTATTTTATCTTTAACCGCGTGTGTATATTACGTATACCCACACAATAACAATGACAGTCACTGATGTATGCGCTATGTAAACTAATTAAATGGGCCCACTGTACTTACGTAGGGTCATAAATTCAAGGTTATTTTTTTCTTTTTAAAGGGTTTCACGTTTATACCTTTTTTGTTCTATGTGTGGGTCTTGTTTTAATAGTTTTTAAAAAATTGTTTTAGGCTTTTTACATTCATACTATTTTTATGATTATTTTGTGTCAGGGGTTTTTAAATTTTAAATTAAATTTTTTGTTTCATGGTTTTTGTAGGGACTCCTTATTATTTCATTTCTTTTATTTTCTTGCGTTTTAAGATTCAGGTAATTTGGTGTTTAATCAGGTTTTTTGTAATTCGCTATTTTGTGGTGGCGGCCATATTGGATTTGTAATTTATCATAGTGTATAGTATTCTACTAGTCAAGCCCCTTTCATTTGGTACCCATATTGAGGGAGTTGTGAAAAAATATGTAATCCGCCATTTTGTGGCGGCAGCCATCTTGGACCGATTTTCATCAAACATAGCTAAGAACACTTCGGACAAATATACCTTTCAAACAAAAAAAAACAAAATCAAAATCGGTTCATCCGTTCGGGAGCTACGATGCCATAGACAGACATACATACAGAGAGAGAGAGAGCGACACGTCAAACTTATAACACCCCGTCGTTTTTGCGTCGGGGTTTAAGAATAAAAGATCACGTCGCTCAATAAGGATTCACTCCTTAAGTGATCATAATGTAGTTCTTTTGAGCGCCAGTTTGATACCTTGGACTCCCGTTCGGAGCTCAAGTTATCAACCGACTGACCATTATATCGACTGCCGAATGAACCTGCATGTCAATCATGCGCAGTACAAACCCTTCTGTCTGGTAATAAATAATGTTGCAGTTCATTGTGCACTCTAGAACTTTTGTAAAAATATCAAAGTTTAGTAAGAATATATTCTTACTAAACTTTGATATTTTAGCTTAAAATACTCTTAGAATCCAAATAAGGTTTTTAATGTTTATAAACATTAAAAACCTTATTTGGATTCTAAGAGTATTTTAAGCTATGTTACTCGTATGAGTATTTTAAGCCCAAAATCATGGAAAATGTGTTAATCCTGGTTATAAACTATCTATGTGCCAAAAATCATCCAAATCCATTCAGTAGTTTTGGCGTTAAAGAGTAACAGCCATCCATCCATCCATCCAAACTTTCGCGTTTATAATATTACTACAATTCTCGTAATTTTAAGAACGTTCACAGTCTGATCTCAGTCTCAATCTGTCAAAAATATCTCTAAAATCCCTACATTATTGACATTGATTGCGACTAGATTTTGAACGTTTTTAATTACGGGAATTGGCCTTCTGGTCATTTCAAACTTATACACGGCCACTTAGTGAACCGTGACGCCCGACTGGCGACTTAACTCAACTAACGTATAGCTATAAAACAAACACATATAATAATTTTTTTATGAATTCAGTGGCGTCGCCTTGTATTAATTATTTATGCAATTCTGTCTTATGAATACAGGAACAACTAAATAAAGTTAGTCAAATGTTAAGTTCAGTAAATTAGGATGTTTTATTATTATTGTTAATTATTTAATGTTTAGGTAAAGTAAAGAAAAATATATATTAATTAATATTTATTAAAGTAAGACCAGACCCCGAGACCCAGACCGGTGTATGCTAAATAATCATCTTATAATCAAGTAATTAAAACTAAAAGCTCATTCCTTTCAGTCATGACGTCATGTGGGAGTTCAACATCGGAGAACGGGACATACTTCGTGAATTCGGGCTACCCGTCGATATATGATGGTACCGGCTCCTGTGAGCTTACTGTCCTCAAATCACATCCCGATGTCTGTCAAATTAGGTAAGCTCATTCACACATGCCAGGTTTAAAAGAACTTATAACGCGAAGCTATTTTCGACCGCTCCCACCACCATCCGCGCGCTTCTGGCGGAAACCTCTCTCGTTCCCGCTCGGGCAATGAGGACGAGTTGAAGCTTACAGAACATTTTAAAAGCTTCCTTTAAAAGCTTGCGATAATAAAAACACTATTTTCTGTGCTATTTTGACAGCAAAAAACGTACCGTAGAGTCCGACCGAATTACATTACCGGTTTATTAATACTTCATTATTATTAGTAAAGTACTTTGTGGTCTAAATTTGAACGGTTAAAAAAAATCATCAAAATAAAAATACTGCATTTATTCTAATTTTACCAAAGAAAAACCTATCGATACACATAAATATTTTTATCTTTTTCGGGTACGGACTCTACCGTTCGGAGACGATGTGAACCGCGTGATTTCATCTGAACGAATATGAAGATGAATAAGAACCCATTGTTTATAAACTGATACTTAACTCTACACAGCATAACTTTGCCACAACTCGAACCGTTCAGGATTCTGTCTATGAAACTCCACGCACATTTATAAGCATCGTAACGGGATCGCTTCGGCCTGGGATCAGCTAGTATAAAAATGAAGTGAGGTGACGCCGATCTGGTGCAGTCAGTAGTGTTCATACGTCTGCTGGGCTTTTAAAGCTAAAACAGATTGGGGCGTGCCGCAACGCAACGCTTTGTAAAAATCCTCCTACATCACTTTCGTATATTTTCTATGAAACAAAGCACACGCAGCGCACTTTTTTGTGGAAAATGAGCTGTGCTACGACCCGTTGCGCCTGTAATTTGCACTTGGCATGTTCGTGGAACTAGACCGCTGGCGATCGACGTTGATAATTATGTTACCTCATAATTATATCTTCCGCCTCAAATATATCACGGTGTCGATGATCGACGTCAGTCAGTTGAGCGCAGCCTGGTTGAACATTGCGTCAACTGCCGAGCCTTTTTCCAACTATATTGGAGTCGGTTTCCAGTCTAACCGGATGCAGCTGAATACCAGTATTTTACATGGAGCGACTACCTATCTGACTTCCACTACCCAGTTACTGGGAAATACCCCTTAGTCAGACTGGTTGTCAAACTTTCGGGCTTCTGACTAACAAAGACGAACGACTGTCAAAGATCCACGAATGCCAGCCGGTACCAACGGATTAACGTGCTTTCCGAGGCACGGAACGGTCTCGGTAAGTAAAGATGGTCACCCATCCACAGACCACGGCAAGCGTAGCTTAACCTGATCGATCAACCTGTGCGGCTGTTATTATTTAGCCACGAGCCCCGAGCCACAAGTCTGGTTGTACACCTATACTTATCTAATATGATGATCTAATTCTACCATCAAAATACCAGAAACCTGAATAACCTTAATAAAAATAATTGTCATTACATCATAGAGAACCCCTATCGCCTGTGCTCATGAGCTTCAAAGGAACTTAAAAATTATACCGTGAAAGCTGCTTCATGAAAAAGGAAAACTTACCCAAGTCTTTGAAAGAGCGGCAACGAAAGATTTCTTCTCGGAACTTAGAATTTCTGAGTAAAATATTTTCTCCTTTTACTGTATTCAGTACCTACAGCCGGTGTGTTTTAAAAAGAAAAACGACACTCAGAAATTGAATGTCACAAATAAATAATTTGAAACGGTTTCCCGAACCAAAAAAACAAATTTCTCATCGAATACATCGCACTTTGTTTAGAACGATGGGTTTTTTTTATTAATATTGCCAATATCATACAAACACCACTTCACTTCATCAAGCTTAATCCACATACACCGATTTCCATCACAATAACGGTGAAACTACAAACTAACAGCGTAACATTATTCTGCGAAATTCTCGTAGGCCGCTGTCTGTGTAGCGGCCTACGCTGCCTACGTAGCGTAGGCCGCTACACCGCACTCTTAATGTACATACGCGCTTTCGCGCTTCAGTGCGCTTTAGTTCTACGCAAAATATTGACCGTCCAGCTTAGCCACAGATTTCAATATGCTGGCTAAAGGTAACTAAGGGTGGGTAGGTGTTGGTAGTGGTAGGTATTCAATGTTATATTAGACTGCCATTTGTAAAAGTACTTTTGGCATCTAGCCTCATTTAAGCACTGATACGTACGGTAGAAAACCTTTTTTTTTTCTAGTTGGTTTCGTTTAACATAATTATCTTGTCAGAGATAATTATAATTATAATCATAATTATCTTATCTTACACGTAGCTTACAACATAACGCAGTATTTTAATAATGCCTACGATATTGGCTTCAGTCAGATTCCAATATCTCATTTTCTAGATAAGATGTAGGTTGGTACAGGGTTTCCGTACCGTGATGAAAAAGTCGGTTGATTAATGTTGGATTACTTTTCTATCAGTGTGCCTATACTTTTAGTTTTGGTTGTCTATACAGGGTGACTGGTAATTAGTGACCGATACTTAAACACATGATTGTACTCATGATAACAAACAACTTTCCCAAAGAAACTATATTTTTAAATTTACCAAGCGTATGTCCCCCAATCACTCAAAACTCAAACAAAAGTCGTCACTGTTCGGTTATGAGAACGGGATATTGTGTGGTTTTTGCGCAATATCTCATTTCATACTTCTCTATTAGTCATAATTTCGATAGTCGCCCTCTTTCTAGCTATGGCTACTGACGACCAAAGAAACGCATGCACTGTGTGAAAGATGATATGTCATCTTTCACACAGTGCATGCGTTTCTTTGTCGTCCCCTACTCATATAGCCAACCACATTCATACTCAAAACTTTAATTACGACATTTTCTTCTCAACTGCCTGGTTGAAGTATTCGTCGCAAGCGCTACTGCTAAGCATGAGGTCTTGGGTTCGATTCCAGGGTCGGACAAAGTATTATTACGTTTTTCCATCTGGAATTTTTCAGTAGTATCCCAGAATCTGGACTGATGCCCGGTTGATGACAATAGGCTCGCCCCCTGTTTCATGGGACTTAAACATCACTGGCAGAATTCGGGTGTACTATATAGGTACCTCTGCCTAACCCATCGAGGAACACAGGCTGAAGATAATAAGTATATTTTCCTCCCATCTAAAAAAATATCAACCTGTATCAGTAAACACGTCGGTAGCTGCACAGTACACATGATATGTCATCTCCGTCTTATTACTTGAACTACTCAAGTGAATTCCTTAGGTAAATGATTGCCTGCACTGGCACGGGTTTATTGAGTTCAACGTATTGGAAAATATGTGGAATTTTCCAGGTAATGCAAATTGCTTGCATATTTATTTATGTTAGTAGTATGCTTATTGCTTAACAGAAAGCGTAACAATTAATTTTCCTGAACTTACATCCACCCACCCAACCACACAATCGAACAGTATCCTAAGTATCAACTTTGATAACACATTGTCTATTGACCAATTTCTATCACTATTCTATAAACAATTATCGTACACACGAACAAGGGAAATAAGGTTTTTTTCTATTACCAACTTTTGTTTTCTGTACCTAGATTGGATTTCAACCGCTTCACAATCGCTGGGCCGGAGCAGATCAATAATGTTTGCAACCAGGATCAGTTCATTGTGTCAGGAGGTAATCCTGTACCCGCCATCTGTGGGGTCAACCAAGGCGGTCATAGTAAGTAACCTAATTTTATTTTGTTTATGTACTGTTACGGGGTCGTTCAAATAAAAGGCTTATTTAGTTTTAAAACGTGTAATTATTATTTGATGACGCACACTTTCAGCTCTTTAAACTGATCCTCGGTTATTTTGTAATCCTGTAAAAACAAAGTAGGTTTGTCTCATAATCTTATGACATCAACTTATAGAATAATCATAAAACCCATCTTTGGCCAACTATATCTTGATGAAAAACGAAATAGGACAAAAAGTTCTGCTTTTTAATCGTACATAAACTAAAGGATCTGTAGGATGGATGGATGGATGATGAGTTTCAATTCAAATACTTTCAAGAAATCTCTTCGTTTTAATTTTCAAGAAGTGTTTAAAGTATTTCTGCACTTAACGTCTAAACTTTATATTTATAATTATGATAGGCGGTTGAGTGATGAGATTTCATTCAAAACTCATCAAAAACTAACTCCAAGACATCTACTCGCCTAAACTTCCAAGTACTCAAGTTCGCAGAAAGTGTTTAAAGCACATTCTGCACTGAGCGTGTGGAGGTACCCTTTAATGTCTAGATGAAATGTAAAAGTTCACAGAAATGGTTGCACCTCACGTATGCCTTGAGTAAGTACGTGAGGGAACACGAGATGACGACGTCTGTGCTATCCGGTGCAGGCATGCGGTAAATTTTTTACCTGAAAACGGAGTACCGTTTCATAAGGAGTTTAAAGATTTTGAACTTGATTTTACTAGCTTTGCGCGACAATCTGCTCACGTAAAAGATTACGGTAGTAGAGCTATAATATAATATGTACGTATAGGCATATGTACATATTATATTAAAAATAAGTGCACTAAAACTAGTAGGACACAAATCATCAATCCTGCCCTTGTCAAAAAAAATGTTATATATTTATGTCTCTGTAATTTGTATGGTGTACAATAAAGAGTATTTTATCTATCTATCTATCTTGTCCAATGTTACTTGGGGTCAGCGCAACACGTTTTTTCTCCCATCCTCCTCTGTCAGGCGCCAACGACAAAACAAATTGATATATCAAAAAAAAAGTTATAACTGCACTTACGAACACAGATACAAAGAAATAATGTATTTATGTACCCCTTGAAATAATCCCAAGGCATTGTACAGCGCCATTTACAAACTAAAATGTATTACAAATGTGAAGATGAACTATCATTATAACAGAATTTCCATGAAACAGAATTCCATTAAGTACTGATTAGAATCAGTACTGTACACAGTACATCACAAAGTGATATCTTACAAAGGTATGACGGAGAAGGTACGTCTGTCTCGTTATCATCAGCCATATTGTAATTACTATGGGCGTACTATGGGTAGTGTTGAGTAGTAGAGAGGTGGAATTCTAGTCAATCCTATTCAGGCCTTTGACGAGCTTTGCATGTGCATTGTGTGAAATAGCCCTTTGAATTCAAATATTCACACAGGTCCCAGAATACATCCATTTGATAATTAAATTACTCTGACCCGCATTCAATTAATTCTGTAGAAACTAGTTTCTATAGAATGGAGACTGTCACTAGGTAGATTAAATTAGTGCACCCATAGAGGATTTATTCATTCAATTTCAGAATTGATTGGATATATGGAAGCACTGATTAAATCATGGCATCATTGGTATGCTTCTGATTTCTGAGGATTGCACAATAAGCCTTATACTCAAAGTGTTTCATGCTTTTGTAAAAGAGAATATTGAGCGTGTTCTGTGAAATTATGGAGCAGAGAATGAATACCAGTATGTATTTCCGTCAGAAATTTTACCCTCACTTCTCGAGCGCAATGTTTTTTTTTAATATTTAATAATTGAACTACTTCAAAAACAGACTACAGAGCCTCCGCTCAAATTTCATTTAAGCGTACCTTTCGGAAATTTTATCAAACAGAATTTTGCAACTAGTTTTCAATAATACTGCTGCTTTTGGATGTTTCCACAGTGTAATTACGATATACCTCTACATAATGTAGATAGATTGGTATGGTTGAAACGTCGAGTCTTGCTTAATTAAAATGGACACTTTCTTAATATAGTAGTGAGTTGTTTTTTAATTAATATTTTCAATTAACAGTGTACATAGACGCCGGCATCGGTATGACAAACCCTGTGAAGCTGACTTTTGTCACCAGCGGAACTTCATTTGAAAGACTTTGGAAGGTCAAAGTGACCCAGATACCTTGCAGCTCTATTTATAAAGGTAATTATTATATTTTCATGTAATATCCATAAGAAGGTTCAATGCGATCACCCATTCTTCTGGCAAGTGCGCAAAATTTCTCGTTGATTTCATGTTGTAGTAGAAATGGGATACAATAAAAATATTGCCATGTTCAGAAAACGTTTTCTGACTGCTAATAATCATCAGAATATTCACCGTGTAATAAAAACAAAACACTGATCAAACTCCAACGTTTGATGGTCTATCGTGATTATGTGGTGGCGTCTCTTTCACAAACGTCATATACAGGGCGTCCCACGGCTATGCCACATGGAGGTAAAGTAGCTTGAATATTTTAGATGGAACATTTTACTTAAAGAAGACATTATTTTAATTGAAAAAACAATTTAAACTGCATTCATAGATTTTTTAATAATTACATGGTTGAACCGGGAATCGAACCCGCTACACGAGAAAATAATTACCCTGTAGCTTTATCATACCGATCGAAAGGATTATTTTTTGCTAAACAACATAGCTGCTCAATATGGGTATCAAATGAAAGGGCTAGCTAGCCTTTCATTTGATACCCATATTGAGCGAGTTGTAATAAAAAAATGTAATAGGTACGCCATTTTCTGGTGGCGGCTATCTTGGATTTGAAATTTATCATAGTGTATAGTATTCTATTCGTCAAGCCCTTTCATTTGATACCCATATTGAGGGAGTTGTGAAAAAATATGTAATCCGCCATTTTGTGGCGGCGGCCATCTAGGACCGATTTTCATCAAACGTAGCTAAGAACACTCCCGACCAGTTCACCTTTCAAACAAAAATAACAAAATCAAAATCAGTTCATCCATTCGGGAGCTACGGTGCCACAGACAGACATACACACACACACACACAGACGTCAAACTTATAACACCCCGTCGTTTTTGCGTCGGAGGTTAAAAAGAGCTGAAAGCATCCATTTTCACATTGGGTTAATATAGTTATGAGAGGTTACTTATAGTTTAATAATAGTCATTTATCTTGATATACCGAGATGAAACCAACCCCAGGTAAGTTATAATAACTTCTGACGGATATTGTCTGGAATCGTTCCTGAGGCGACAGTCGACTGTACCTAATCTATTTCACTTAACTCAGCCTCGAAACTTTTGCAGGTTGAAAGATAATCTCGACTTTCGCTTCGACGATACTTATTTATCCTTTTTGTTGTATTTTTATTTTTAAATTTACTTTTAATGCAACTGCAAATCTATCTAGTTAGGAAGGATTTGCAGTCACAATTGTACTGAAATATTTATTCAAACATTTTTTGACAACTAGATTAAATTCATCTTTTACTTGTTTTGACATTTAAAAGTGTGTTTATAAGGGTCAATTGAAATAAACGATTTGAGGTGGACTTTAAATGTACTAAATAAGAGACCCTTAATTGGTTTACCTTTGACAGTGCATTACTCAAAGCTCGAGAATACCAAATACCTGTCGTCTGCAGCGGAATTAATAAAGCCTTTGTCGTAGATTGGAATCAAAGGCACAGACGTTTATAGCGAGCAGATTCCTATTAACAATCAATTAGCCTGTGCTGTTGACATAACAAATTCAATTACTGACTTGGTCAGTCAGAAATCAGTGATTAAATTGTCTCGAGTTATTGAGAATAGCACTTGCTTTAAGGAACTTGAAATATCTTATCTATAACTATCAGCCTATATTGTTCCCACTTCTTGTATAAAGGCCCCTCTCTTCGAGAAGGAGTGGGCTGTAATCTACCACGAGGGCCGAGTGAGGGTTGATAGATGTCACATGTCTTCAAATTTTTGGTTCTTGGCATGAGAAGGTGTATGTATTTGAGTAGAATACCGAAACAATTTTTTTTTAAGACTAGTGATTGTCTCCCTTTTATACATGTTCAATGTACAGACGCCAGCACACCAAGCTACCCGAAACTGACAAATTTTCTCAATCAACCTTGAACCTAATGCAAGCGATAAATTTGAATACTTATTAAATAAATTTGACAGATTGTAGTAGCTTGATGTGCTGACGTCTGTACATGTTAAAACAATTAATTTATAAATAGTGTGTAGGTATAAAAAAATAAAAATAATAAAGACCTAATATGTATGGGAGAACAAAGAAACAAAAAAGCTATGAACTAAGGTAACTTTTAAATAAGTCCGTTTATTTAATAGTTACCTTAGTTCATAGGTTTTTCTTTCTTTAAATGAGAAAAGTTCAAGCAAGATTTTCATGACCCGGCGACGCATAACATGAACATAAATGAATTGGTAGTTTTTGTTTTTGGTTTGATGTTAATTTTGATTTTAATTTTAATTTTGATTTAAATTCTGATTTAAATTTTGATTTAATTTTGTTTTTGTTTTTATGAAGATTTTTGTGTTGATTTTATTATGTGTATTAATTTAATTACTATGAGTGAATACCAGAAATAAACTGTTATTATTATTTTTCCTCTTGCAACAATTAGATCGCGCAGCACATACGATTATCATAAGGACGAACATGTAAACAAAATGTTCAGGTGTAGTTTCTCTTCGATGTTTATGCAGGTATTTCGGTTTTTGTTATGCAGATAAAAGAACAATTAAACTCGCAAAGTGGTCCTTCTGGTCCAAGGGTGACCTTATAATACGGTCGGAGCTGGTTTTACTTTGTCTCACTCTGTCTCGTTCAGAAAGGACATAATTCAACTTGCACTACTTTAATTCCAAAAGCCGGTTTTATGTTCAGTAGACAAAGGGTGCTGATGCGGTTTTCCATCATGCTCTCTAGATGGTGTTGGGATCGAATTAGATCTCGCTATCGTTTGCTTACAACAGATACATTATAAGCGGCAGCCCGCTACCCCAATGTATTCCGGGGTTGTGCAATAATGTCACACGTATGTAGGAACTATTGTAAATCTACCCGTTGTAGGCGGGTGGATTAAAATTTTTGTGTACTGTTCTTTTTGAACAGTTTATTTAACAATTTAAATTATGCTGCAATGTATAAACAATTTACACTAAGTCAGCTCTGAGGTATCCATTTAGCTGAACCATAACAAGTTTTTACTTAGTGAAGTATGGAGATTTATGTTCCCAATTCATTCCGCTTTGCACAATCACAAGCTTCATCAATAACTGTTTTTCGTAGAACATCAAGAATTCCAATTTGTAATGTTGCCATGTTTGATGTTAACGTTGTTACAATCTGGTCAAGAACAATTTCGATAAATAGGAATTCTGTCTGCAGCATTTGTGTATGAGCACTATGTAAAGCTTGCACTGATTCCGAGCTTATTGTCAAACTTAAAAAATTGCGCTGTGGTTAACGAAAACTTTTAAACCAGACACACTGCATGCCATCATTAAAGTCACTTTCACTACAAAAATGCCTAGGAAATATAGTAATGTCAAACCCTGGATTATACCAGAGGGGCAATTCTCGTAATTTTAAGACCGTTCACAGTCTGATGTCAGTCTCAATCTGTCAAAAAATACTTCTAATTTCCCTACATTTTGACAAGTTTTTGACATTTGTTTGTCGCTGAGATGAGACTGCGACTAGATTTTGAACGTTTTAAATTACGAGAATTGGCCTTCGTGTCTCGTCCGTTGTATAAGACATAGAGACAAATTGCCCATAAAATGTAAACTCGCACCTGACAACGAGATACTTAGACTTACATAACGTATAAAAGATATAGGAACTTCTGTAATAACCTTTTGAAGAAAATAAAAATCTAACATGGTAAATATGACCTTCAATCAGCAGGTATTAATAGTAAACTAGTCTCGAAATATATAAGAACAAATACATTTACCGCAAAAAACTCCGAACCTGCACTTGATATACTATCAACATATTAGCCCTTATATAGCAGCAGATAAAGTTAATTATTTTTTTTTCAACGTTGGTAAAAATCTGGCTGACAAAACACCTGGGACTAGAACTCTCCCTTACCAACACCAGACTATTGGAACTGTAAATCTAGTTAATTCTTTTGTTTTATTAGATACCGACGTCGATGAAGTTTTAGGAATAATTTCCGGGTTAAATGTTCCGATCGTATTATAAGGTCACCCACCTTATAATACGATCGGATCTGGTTTTACTTTGTCCCACTCTGTCTCGTTCAGAAAGGACATAATTCAACTTACACTACTTTAATTCCAAAAGCCGGTTTTATGTTCAGTAGACAAAGGGTGCTGATGCGGTTTTCCATCATGCTCTCTAGATGGTGTTGGGATCGAATTAGATCTCGCTATCGTTTGCTTACAAGAGATACATTATAAGCGGCGGCCCGCTATCCCAATTTATTCCGGGGTTGTGCAATAATGTCACACGTATGTAGGAACTATTGTAAATCTACCCGTTGTAGGAGGGTGGATTAAAATTTTTGTGTACTGTTCTTTTTGAACAGTTTATTTAACAATTTAAATTATGCTGCAATGTATAAACAATTTAAACTAAGTCAGCTCTGAGGTATCCATTTAGCTGAATCATTACAAGTTTCTACTTAGTGAAGTATGTAGATTTATGTTCCCAATTCCGCTTTGCACAATCACAAGCTTCATCAATAACTGTTTTTCGTAGAACATCAAGAATTCCAATTTGTAATGTTGCCATGTTTGATGTTAACGTTGTTACAATCTGGTCAAGAACAATTTCGATAAAAAGGAATTCTGTCTGCAGCATTTGTGTATGAGCACTATGTAAAGCTTGCACTGATTCCGAGCTTATTGTCAAACTTATAAAATTGCGCTGTGGTTAACGAAAACTTTTAAACCAGACACACTGCATGCCATCATTAAAGTCACTTTCACTACAAAAATGCCTAGGAAATATAGTAATGTCAAACCCTGGATTATACCAGAGGGGCAATTCTCGTAATTTTAAGACCGTTCACAGTCTGATGTCAGTCTCAATCTGTCAAAAAATGCTTCTAATTTCCCTACATTTTGACAAGTTTTTGACATTTGTTTGTCGCTGAGATGAGACTGCGACTAGATTTTGAACGTTTTAAATTACGAGATTTGGCCTTCGTGTCTCGTCCGTTGTATAAGACATAGAGACAAATTGCCCATAAAATGTAAACTCGCACCTGACAACGAGATACTTAGACTTACATAACGTATAAAAGATATAGGAACTTCTGTAATAACCTTTTGAAGAAAATAAAAATCTAACATGGTAAATATGACCTTCAATCAGCAGGTATTAATAGTAAACTAGTCTCGAAATATATAAGAACAAATACATTTACCGCAAAAAACTCCGAACCTGCACTTGATATACTATCAACATATTAGCCCTTATATAGCAGCAGATAAAGTTAATTATTTTTTTGTCAACGTTGGTAAAAATCTGGCTGACAAAACACCTGGGACTAGAACTCTCCCTTACCAACACCAGACTATTGGAACTGTAAATCTAGTTAATTCTTTTGTTTTATTAGATACCGACGTCGATGAAGTTTTAGGAATAATTTCCGGGTTAAAAGTTCCGATCGTATTATAAGGTCACCCACCTTATAATATGATCGGATCTGGTTTTACTTTGTCTCACTCTGTCTCGTTCAGAAAGGACATAATTCAACTTACACTACTTTAATTCCAAAAGCCGGTTTTATGTTCAGTAGACAAAGGGTGCTGATGCGGTTTTCCATCATGCTCTCTAGATGGTGTTGGGATCGAATTAGATCTCGCTATCGTTTGCTTACAAGAGATACATTATAAGCGGCGGCCCGCTATCCCAATTTATTCCGGGGTTGTGCAATAATGTCACACGTATGTAGGAACTATTGTAAATCTACCCGTTGTAGGAGGGTGGATTAAAATTTTTGTGTACTGTTCTTTTTGAACAGTTTATTTAACAATTTAAATTATGCTGCAATGTATAAACAATTTAAACTAAGTCAGCTCTGAGGTATCCATTTAGCTGAATCATTACAAGTTTCTACTTAGTGAAGTATGGAGATTTATGTTCCCAATTCATTCCGCTTTGCACAATCACAAGCTTCATCAATAACTGTTTTTCGTAGAACATCAAGAATTCCAATTTGTAATATTGCCATGTTTGATGTTAACGTTGTTACAATCTGGTCAAGAACAATTTCGATAAATAGGAATTCTGTCTGCAGCATTTGTGTATGAGCACTATGTAAAGCTTGCACTGATTCCGAGCTTATTGTCAAACTTAAAAAATTGCGCTGTGGTTAACGAAAACTTTTAAACCAGACACACTGCATGCCATCATTAAAGTCACTTTCACTACAAAAATGCCTAGGAAATATAGTAATGTCAAACCCTGGATTACACCAGAGGGGCAATTCTCGTAATTTTAAGACCGTTCACAGTCTGATGTCAGTCTCAATTTGTCACAAAATGCTTCTAATTTCCCTATATTTTGACAAGTTTTTGATATTTGTTTGTCGCTGAGATGAGACTGCGACTAGATTTTGAACGTTTTAAATTACGAGAATTGGCCTTCGTGTCTCGTCCGTTGTATAAGACATAGAGACAAATTGCCCATAAAATGTAAACTCGCACCTGACAACGAGGTATTTAGACTTAAATAACGTACAAAAGATATAGGAACTTCTGTAATAACCTTTTGAAGAAAATAAAAATCTAACATGATAAATATGACCTTCAATCAGCAGGTATAAATAGTAAACTAGTCTGGAAATATATAAGAACAAATACATTTACCGCAAAAAACTCCGAACCTGCACTTGTTTTACTATCAACAGGTGAGCCCTTATATAGCAGCAGACAAAGTTAATAATTTTTTTGTCAACGTTTGTAAAAATCTGGCTGACAAAACACCTGGGACTAGAACTCTCCCTTGCCAACACCAGACTATTGGAACTGTAAATCTAGTTAATTCTTTTATTAGATACCGACGTCGATGAAGTTTTAAGAATCATTTCCAGGTTAAAAGATGACTGTGCAGTCGGGTGGAATGATATACCAAATAGAATCCTTAAGAAATTTAAATACCTACTTGCTCAACCTTTAACACATATATGTCAGCTATGTCTGTCTAATGGAGTTTTTCCTAGCCTACTTAAAAAAGCATTTGTCAGCCCTGTATTCAAATCTGGAGACAAGGACCCATTTCAGTCTTAACAGGCCTCTCAAAAATTTTGGGAAGAATTATAAATAATAGGTTAATACAATATCTTGAGGACAACAAATTGCTTTCAGATAGTCAATTTGGTTTTAGACCAAAAAATCAACCTGCCAAGCAGTACACAAATTGACGAATTGTATTACTACAAATCTGGATAATGGGTTGCATTGCATGGGAATTTTCATTTTTTTGGGATCTTGCCAAGGCTTTCGACACTATTTCTTGCTCTAAACTATTGCACAAGCTTGAAACACTTGGGATTAGAGGAACACAACTCCTACTTTTTTCTGATTACCTTAGAAATTGTCATCAGTGTGTAAAACTCGGTCAGTATACAAGTTCAGAACTTAAAAACAGCTGCTACGGCATTCCACAAGGAAGTATTTTGGGGCCAACTTTGTTTTTAATTTACATAAATGAACTGTGCAACCTGAAATTAGCAGATGGTATCACAATGTCATGAGCAGATAACACAGCCCTATTGTTCTCGGCTAAATTACGAGAGGAGATCTATGAATATGCTCAGAGTGGCTTTAACATTGTATCAAATTGGCTTCGTATGAATCTACTAACATTAAATGCAGATAAAACCAAGTATATTTTATTTATAATGAGAAACACTAATATACTACTTACTAACCATACAATTTATGCTCATAACTGTACAACAGACGCTGACGCTGCTTGTTCGTGTTCTACTCTAGCTAAAGCCAATCACATGAAATATTTAGGTGTCACAATTGACACAAATCTAAATTTCCGTAAACACATTAATTTGCAATGTACTTGAGTTCGTAAACTCATATATATCTTTAAAAATTTACGCCACATTGCTGACTTTAATTTAATTAAACAGGTATAATTAGCTTTGTGCCAATCTGAATTTACATACTGCATAACTTCATGGGGCGGTGATGCAAAGTCTATTTTATTCCCTCTAAAAAGTGCTTAAAGAGCAATTCTAAGTAGCCTTACCTTTAGGCCTTTCAGATTTCCTACACACCAGCTTTACATTGCATGTGAGGTGCTAACAGTATGCCAATCATTTATACTGCACATTACATTACAGCAGCGAGTTGACCTCACTTTCAAGCCAGTACCTTCTGACAAGAGAAGGAAGGATCTAGTCTGCATAAAGCCTCAAACTAGACATGCCTTTGTAAACCGATTCTACGTCTATTTAGGACCCGATTCATATAATAAGCTCAATAGAATACTTAATAAGTATAGTGCCAGTTACAAACATTGTAGTGTAAAGGTACGCGAATATTTGGGTAAACTTGATTGCACAGACACAGAAAGACTTCTAGAAGTACTTCAATAATGATGTAGTTACTAAATTGGTATTTTTTTATTTGTATTTAGTACCTACTATAAGTACAATATTATTATTACAAAAATTAACTAACTATGGACAAATAATCAGCTGTTCGCTTCGTATGGGGATGGGTTGAAACACAGGTTTTTATTAGCCTAGTTCAGGCAGGTCGCCACAAGTTATAATGTCAGTACCAACGCACCTTTCATAGGTAATTAAAAACGTATAAATTAAACTAGCTTTTATATTAGTATTTAAGTCAATCTGTTAAGAACTTGGTAAGTGTTTTTAAGTTTGTAAAAGGACCTTAATAAATTGTATTATTTTAAATAAGGACCCAGCAGACGTCGTCCTGTCCAAAGAAGCAGCGCCACCTACCAGGTCCAATTGTGTACACAACCCTTGTGCTGACAATAACAAACACAAAAAAAAGAATTATCCAATTTGGTGCAGTCGATCGGAAGTTATGCACGTACATACATTTCAGTGATTCATTTTTATTTATATAGATTTACTGACACCTGATTTCACGGTAGGTATATGTATGAGAGCCAGCTCTATAAAACGTGAATTTGAATAAGCAAGAAAACGTTAGTTAGGATGTCACATTATATCTATACGAAAAATTCTTAGGCATCATAAGACTTGTGACTTAGAAATTGAAAGGACACGGACACATAGTGCATGAAAAATATGAGTTAAAAGACAGCTGATTTATTGAATATTGCAAAATGGTTCATAAATTAAGTTTTACTTATGAACGAATTAGGTAATAGGATTTCCAGATTATGTAGCTAGGTACTGTAGAAATCATAGAACGTTATATTTTCTACGTTTATTCCAAGCGAACGTCTTTACAATACCCCGACTTTATTATTACTGTTTTCTTCTAAACAAAAAACTAATAAAAAAATTAGAAAGCTTATTCTTAGCTCGCTTGACTTTTCAATGCAACCACAGTTATTTTATTACCAGCCTGCACTACTTAAGGTCGTCTTTAGCAGGCAACCTTTACATGAGCTACAGCCACTCTTAAATAAAAGGATTGACGTAGTCCTGTTTCCAAACAAGACTTTTATTCATAACATTCGAACACACAAGCCTTCCTGCCTATGCATATAAGAATTACCTAACGCCAGAAATCAATTTTATATTTTGAGGTCCGTCTTGCAACAGAAGGTATAAGTCACGGCTAACAAATCGCGAATCTGATGCTACGATTAGTGTCAGATAAGTTAACATTCACGTATACCAATCTGCACCCACACAAACTAACGTCGTCATGACAAAATTGGCGAAAAAGAGGCGGCGCGGCCTCCTAAGAACAAACAGTTCACATCAGCCCAAAAGGGGCTAAACAAAGAACTGACTATCTATCGGCTTTAGCACCTTCAAAAACCCTAAAACCTATCTCTCAAGAGATAAAGTCGCACAACACAGCGCCGATTTCCTGTGGTCACCTACAAATCAAGATTTATGCTGCAACTTCACTGTTGATGATTTTAGGGTAGCTTAATTAATGACGTTAGACTAATGATGACCGATCTTCATTAACACTCACTATATCTATTTTGGACTTGTTTAATTTCAAAGATGATTGTGAATGAAAATGTATGTCGCATTTACGCATGGATATCTTTTAATTTTCATCATTATAATTCTGGACAGAGACCTCTCCCAGGCATTGCATCGCCCCAACGCCCTACTGCCTGCATCCAATCGATTCCCGCCACCTTCACTAAGTCTTAATAGAAATTAAAGCTTATTTTTCTCTAACAGCTGATGAAGGATGTCTGCAGTACTATACGGGAGTATCAGGTCAACTTCGCTCCTTCAACTATGATCCCATATCGGGACTACAGCTTAGCAACCAAGATTATGGGATTTGCGTCAGGATGGAACGGAACTTCTGTGGGATACAGTACACCGCGTGCCCGGATACAGGTGAGAATTTTATGTTTGAAGGTTATTGCATAATCAGCCTAATAATCAACATTCCTGCTGCTGGGCACAGGCCTCCCCTTTGTGAGCGGGTCATAATTCACCACGCGATGACGACATGTCACATGTCTTCGAATTGTTGGGTCTAAGACATGCCGGTTTTCTGGCTGGATACGAATCCGTGACCTATATCTCGTAAGTCGTGGCCGCTACCGCTAGGACACCACCGCTTCATCCATGACTGACATGACATGTGAAAAATACCTTTACAATAACCGAAACACAGTACATCGAGTTTTAGAAAAAGTTCGAATTAATAGAGAGTCATCTCTCTTATTCGCTTGTTAAATTACTGGAATAGTCGAACTCGTAACTGGTTTACCGCCGTAATATTGAATATCGCCTGCATGACTTAGTTAAGCTCGATATGTGGCAGCTACAGTGCGGCCGAATGCGTTCTCGATACCTGTCAATACGTAAATTCGCCTAGTCTAGAACTGTCGCACTGACGATGGCCGGACAAATTGAATCTATCTTTGATTCAATTTGCTGGGAATTGTTGTCAAAAGTAAAAAGGAAAATAAAGGTTGACTATAGCCAACCTTTATTTTCTACTCTACGTTTTTTACCTAATTTCAAGTACACAAAATTGAGATTGTTTATTAAATCATTAAAAAACCAAATCAATTGCTCAAAACTGATTAAACATTTCGCTTGTGTCAAATGAAACATCACATCTTACGTCTTTTAAATATCTCAGCAAACAACAAAAAATCGTCGCTGTAGAAGTGTATAGTATTGATTTGTTATTAGTTACAGAAAGGTTAACGAGGCCAAGGCAAAAGTACTCGTATACTTGGACTTGTCTTCTTCCATAGCAGTTAATTATTGAGAATAAAGCGATAGCTGCCAGCAAGAATTTAAAAAAAATCTATGTTAAAAATAACCTATTCAGCCTACCTAACCTAATAGCCTATTCAGAAGAGAATATTAGCTCATAATTGAAATAATTTCAAGCGGTTACTCACAGTAAAGATAAGTATCCAAGCGAATAGACGTATGTATTACAAAGCAAGCCCAATCCGGCCCTTTGCACAAATGTTTTTCTTGCCGTGTAAACTACAGTTTATCCGCCGTGTGTACGGTCGACAGTGTTGTATAGATGATTATGGAAGCTTGTACTATCGCCAAAATCAATATCTGACCACCGTAAGGACTATTCCTGCTTGCAGCGCATATTATTAGTCGACCTAAAAAGGATTCTCTTTTATTTTACTTACGGACGCAGCTGTTGTCATCATGTGCAACGGAATTTTATTTTCAAAATGGTCAGTTCGGACACGATTTTCTACGGCGCGGTATATACGCCGTGTGTAGGCACGGTTCGTCAGTGTTGTATGGATCACCATGGAAGCTTGTTGACGGACACGTTCTTTTACGGCGCGGTTTACTATACGCCGTACCTTAATGAAACCATGCCGTATACAAAGGACCTAAAAGACAGAAAAATATGTACTTAAATAAGTAGCAGCAAGACTACACATGATGAGTAATTAATAAATACTACGTTTTTCCTTTGCAAACATTCAATAACCTTATAAACTAGGTGTTATTAATAACTGAAAACCTGTTGACGCATCATTTTACTCATAATTATGAAAAACTTTTGATATGGGAACAAACATCATCAGCAGCGTAGCCTTTTCCCAACTAAGGTCTATTAAAATTTATGTTTCCAATTGATTTTGTTTCAAATTAAACAAATGTTAACTTTATTTTAATAATAAATATGTGGATTTCAGTGTAGTTTTGTTTACTTTCGCTATGAAATTCATACCCAAACTGTCCACAGTTTGGGTATGAATTTTTTATGGTTTCTTTTTCCAAAAAGAAACCATAGATGCATCGAAATAGTCTGGCTACTGTTTTATAGGAATTTTTTTTTTTTTCTTTTGACAAATCGCAAATGGGTTTTGTAGCGAAATTTGCTACCTTTAAATTGCTGCTAGGCACATTGTTATATTTTCCAATTGTCACATTATTTTGAGTAAACATAAGCCTGTGTAGGATTTCAAAGATACATCCTTTCATTTCATACATTATCCTTTTTTAAAACCCCTTCAACCCTGTCGTATAAGTACTTTTTTGCAAGACAAAATAGATTAGAAGACTCTTAACACACAGTGTTAGACACTGTTTATGGATATTTTCCCATATAATCCCAAGGTCCAAATCATCACCAATACAGTAATATTATTTATTGTTGTAATAGTAATATCACAAACAGAATTAATCCAGCTTTCTGCGATCAGGATTCGGAATGTTAATTCAACTAAACAATCAGATATTTCTTAATCATGCTCATTGAACTGTTAGCGCGTGTGTGCCGATTACAATTCATACTTCAATAATATTGTTTTGGGAAGGAAAGGTCGTGAAGGGATATTATATCGTTCAGTATTTTATTAACTTAGTCTATATGGCATCTTTTCTCCTACGAATAAGCAAAGATACTCTTTCTAACCATCACGATGCTGCCCTACATCTACAGCTAATTTTGAAGAAAAACTTACTGCCACCCACTACATCCTGCATGATTAACAAGCGATAATAACTCACACTCGTGTCGAAAATATTTGACTATTTCAACCACTTTTCGCGTTTTCCGCCAGAGCTGTCATACTAATTTTCCAGTCGGTCTGAGAAGGTAATAGTGTGACGACAAACCCTAATGGTAGTTTAGACTTGCTCAAGTCTGCGTGATACCGAATGTCTCGGATGGTTGTGCTAATTCGCACGTAAATGTATACTTGTGCAAGTCCAATTTTACGCAAATATAACGTAACGTGTGTGTGTGTGGCCTGTATTACGAGTACAATTTTAGTAACAAGTTAATCTGTATGATGAATTAATCAGTTGGTCACTTCTACATACTCGGTGCTCACTATTCCGTAGATGAGCATTATTTTCAGTAATAACTAATCACTTCGCTAATTATGATGATTAACGATAATAAGGAAAGTATGGCTGTTATCGCAGTATTGACATTTGCAACCTAGTTACTAATATCACCAGCTTATTTTCCAAGGTTGGTGATTAACAACGTTCAGTATTTTAGAAACATATAGCAGAATTAACCCCAGCTGCATGTTTGTGTCTTCGCCAGATCTTTTACTAATTTTTAATGCGTTTAATGATGATAAATCCGATATCTATCTTCACTTTATTGAATTGTGATCGCTGGTCTATTTGTCAATTGTTTTAATTAGTAAGTTTATTATGTAAAAATAATTTTAATTTCTGTTATCGGGGTTTTCTTTTTGGCAACATTTTCAAACTAAGTGCCCTCTAAAACCATGGAGATGATACCACCATCACCAACCACCATCGTAAACTTTGATTTCGACCTAATTTTCTTAAAATTTGTAATATTGTTTAATTCTTGTATTTAACATGAAAAAAAAAATTCCATAGCAATGTCTTAGGACAGCCTTTAATTATTTGGACAAACCATCCACAACTTTTGGTTTAATGTCCCGAATGACTTAAGAACGAATTTAATTCTGTATGGTTATAATTTTCAAAGTACAGCAAAAGTTTTGATGAGTTAATACAGCGTATGTTGGGGTGTTAGGTACCGACAAGCAAAAACAGGATGCTCAGACAAGTCGGCTCTGCTTCAGACGTATATGGGCTTGATAACTTCCTAACCACGGTAGCCCTGTCTTCCGCAGCAAATGTGATGAAAACTGTTTCGCGAAAGTTTTGGGGAGGCAAAATAGATTTATACTAAGTCTTTACGTTCCTCATAAAGTACTGTTGATTTAAATACCTAATTCATATTAAAGAACGTTATAGGTTGTAAAACTGACAGGTTCAATCAAATTGTTTAGGAAGTAGGTACTACTTAAATTGAAAGTCGCTGAAATTAAAGCTTGAAAAGGCCATGTAATGTTGCAAAACCGAAGGCATTAAGCAATTAGTATATTGCATCAACAATCTTGTAGGTATAAACTCAGACTTGCAATAACAACGAATAATATTCACACTGAATGAATGAATTAATTAAATGCACCGACCGCAACCCCAGCGTGGTTTCCCCAGACACGATTAATCGAATGAACTCAAGATTTCCACTAGCCCATGTTTCATGGTGCTACAGATACCAATGATATAATTCTGTAGATATAAACTCAGAATTGCAACTACAGCCAATAATATTCACGCTCAGATGAAATAATAAGCCTCACTTAGTTCGGTTTTCCAATTATTGTAAGAGGAAGTCTTGAGAAAGAGAGTCTTGGAAAAGACTTGAAAGACCTACTTTATCTCGGAATCCTACCTAGAATGATGATTTATTTTAAGGGTTTTCACACGGTATTATTACGGCCTACTATCAAGGCAGATGTTTAAATATTTAAGTTGACATTTGCCTGTCCTGTAAACTTGTAATATTAAATAGACGGCTTTATTAGGTAGTGTTTTATTTATGTATCATGTTATTAGGTAGTTATTTTTTTATTCTATTCTTTCTTATCTATTTCCAAATATATTTTTGAAGTTCAAACAAAAACTTATTCAACTTATAGGTACCATTACCGCCCTTTGGAATTATTCAGCTGACGAGATAAGGAACAAGATGATGCCTTGGTAGTGATATAACTAAAGGGGAAAAGTTTCGGCAATAAACTGAATTTAAATGTAGTAGCTTGATCCGTTGAGACTTAGTTTTATTTTACAGAATATCTAAACCATTTAGGATTCGAATTACTAATTTAAAAAATTGGATCGTTATTGACCAATTCGATGAACGATTTACGTGATTCTTATTGTACCTATCTCATTCTATGTTTATCTTCCAGTTAACAACCGTTCCCGAGCCTTCACTTTAAGCGGCAACAGCAATAGTCCAGTCAACGCCATGATAGGCTCAGGAGCTGGTCCCAACAATTGCGCCAACGATTGGCTACTGCTACCCTGTGCCACCAACGTTGGACGAATCCAGCCGGCTCAAGCATTGTGTACAGATAGAATCTGCGGAGGAACCTTTTCAGCGGAACTTTCAATGCAAGCAGCTACTGTCTTGAGTAAGATATTTTACATAGTATATCTGAGTACAAGTACAATAATATTTTGCAAACAAATGGTCAAAATACTATCCCAAGGAAAGGTGATAAATAAAATAATAAAGTACATTAATGTTAAAAATTAATTTCGCATTTAAAATGTATCAATAACACTTATAAATAACTAGAAGTCAATAATTCAGTAACCATAAATTAAATAATCACCAACATTGCAATTAAATGAAAAATTAATGACCCAGGGCTGAAATAGGTAGAATGGCTACGTCTTTTCCTTCCGTTCATCTTTTTTAGTTGTCTACACTCAGTGCCTAAAAACATCGAACAGATATCACTTATTGACCACCGTTAGCAAAATTGTCTGCGTATCTTTGTAACCAAAGCCTAACATTTTAATCTTCACAATAGGAAATGTGCATTGCAAGAACTTGTCTTTTAAATGCTATGTTACAATAAATTATGTTTGATGTTTTGATCGTAATCCTGCAGGGGCCAAAGATTTAAATTTCATTTGACCGAGACTTAAGATTAAAGCACAAAGCTTTCTACAGTGAAAAATTTAATTCGAATCATACTAAGTTAAAAAGTCTAGAAAAGAGGACACCTAGTATTGAACTGTATTTTAATATCTATTTGTTGCGGTATCACACTATTAGCAGCAATGGGTTTTACTTTGACAGTTTAACAACATTCATTGCGTTGTTTACGTTGTCGAGCAAACATATTTATGCAATATCCTTCAAAATGATTCAGATTAAGTTTGATAGTGTGCTACGCAATCAGTGAGCAGTTTGTGCTGTTTAAGAAAAACAAAAGAATTATACCAATTAGCCAAAAAGGAAATTGAACATAATTTTAATAGAATGGTTCATATATGTACATATAAGATAACATAACATCAGCTCCAGTAGCCTGCTTGATAATCTTTAACTTAAAGAAAAAATACAATAATTTAGTGTGCCGTCGCCCTGATTATTAATGTCTATTTTTCCGCAAAAATAATTAAATGTTATAAAACTTTGTTCTTCCACTTTTTATACTCAATACCATAATTTAGTGTGCCGACGGCCTGCTTGCTACTCTCTATCTTTCAGCAGGGCGAGCAAAATGTTATAACATTTTGTAGTTTCAATTTTGAATACTCAATACCACAAGTCAGTGTGCCGTCGGACTTCTGGATAATATCTGTCTTTCAGAAGAAAAAAAAATTGTAAAATGCATGTTTTAATATATTGAGGGCCCCATGTCTTATATTTAAATGTGTTTACTACCAATATTTAGGAGTAAATTACCGATTAACGATTTTTTTAACGTTGTAGTAAAGCTCTTGAAAAATTTTTAGTTGTTTAAGGTGGGTACTCAATTCAAAAGTCTTAATTGAGGCAGCATAATCAACCTACAATATTCCCACAGCTAGGACACAGGCCTCTTGTCTTTGAGAGGGTGTGGGCTATAATCATAATGGACCGGGCGGACCCATGGCGGGTGGTAAACGTCACGTCTTCGAATTTTTGTTCTACATAGGACATACTGTTTTCCTCACAATGTTTTCCTTTACCATTTTGAGAGCAGTGGTAATTTGATTTGGTGGTGATTCGAACCCATGACTTACAACTCGTAAGTCAGGGCCACTAGATTATTTATTATTTTACCACTGGATCACCACTGCTCTCGAATTGAGACGCCACCGTAGGACTCGAAGACTGTTCCAATGTTGAATACTCAATACATTAAAATGGTGCCGTCGGCCAGCTCTCTCTAATTTTTTTTTTTTTTGCAGGTACTGTAAAACCTTTCCGTTTATGGTTTCACTCAGACAACATTGAAGCTCCAGTTGATATGGGCAATAGAGGATTCTGCCTCAACTATGTGCAGCAACCTTGTACTAATAACGTAGTTTAAAGCTTGAAAAGCACTGATAACTTTTCTTTTAATAACCAAACTTTATGCCTAAGTTTTTTATAATAAAAATAATAGATTAAGGCTAACAATTGACTGATTGCAAATAGTTTCGCACCATTCGTGAACTTTATCGTAATTTAATAATCAAGAAACCTACAACATGAACAGAACTTAAACACGCGTCAAATAAAATGCTGCTGTCAAAACGTCAAAATAAACAATTAATAAAGCTTTTGTTTCCCATGAAAGTGGTGACCCGTCACACAATAACGGCTTTCCAAATACAGAGCGTTTTTAGACACCTTTTTGGCGCCATTCTATATTTCTTACGTTTGCGAAACTCTATATTTATTTCGTTTTGTGCAATTTGCAGGTCAATGTCAGGGTCGATGTTGAACAAAATATGATTCGCCACCGTAACAGATATGTTTTACATAATTATAACCAATTCAAACCTCTAAAATCGTATAACCCTATTGATTGATATTTTATGACGTAGTCACCCCTGGCACTTCCCCTTTAATGACAAATACTAATCAAAATGACAGATTTTCATGACGGCCGTTACAATATGATGCAACCGCTCTTCTAGGAGACTGTAGCTTTAAAGAAATGATTGCATTTTCAATAAAGTTTATTTTGACCCACCCTCAAGAGCACATATAAGCGACGTCACTTGTGTTTATAAAGTAAGCCTTTGCGAATTCACGCCATAAAAACATTTACTTTTCAAGTCATGTTTCCAGATTTCAAAGGACTGTTGTAGATTGAAAAACAAAGTTTAAAATGTTCCTAACTCATGAGGTCATACTTTAAAATTAAATTAAATCACAATCATATATAAAAATATAGGTAAGATGGATCACACACTACAACGCGCCACGCAACGGGGCGTAGATATCGCGCCCCGCGATTCAATCAAATCGCGGAAATTTGGCTCCGTTTCCCGCGCCCTGTCGCGTGGCGCGTTATAGTGTGTGATCTATATATATCCTATATAGACATTAGAAACGAAAAAAAAGAAAAGAAAATTTGTTTAATTGCGGTAAACATAACGCAGAGAAAAAACACAAAAAAAAACAAGTTGGAAACACTTTGTATTGTCTTGCTTTTACTAGTTTAAGAACGCCTACATAACTATGAACATACTAGCTCCGCATCGCGGTTTCGCAGAAGTTTCGACCAAAATCGGGATTGGGAATATCGGGATAAAAGTATCCTATATGTTAATCCTGATTATAAACCATCTGTGTGTCAAATTTCATACAAATTCGTTCAGTAGTTTTTGCGTGAAACAGTATCACACATCCATCCATTAATCTATACAAACTTTCACGTTTATAATATTAATAGGACTTAAACTTACGTTTGAACGCCTAAAGGAACAACAAACAATACAAAGATTCACCTCAAATAGTTTTTGAGTATGTTTTTGCTTTTCTAATGATATACCTTTTGTAGCAAGGAAAGGGAAAATAATGGAATTATCCTCTGTAACGAATGGCCATATGAATTGGTTCACCAATTCAAACTCTCAAGCTCGAACTCAGGATAATTTTGCTGAGGTAACCAATAGCTATTTAGGTGTTTTAATAAATAACTCTACTGGCATTAAACCTTTCTGAATTCTAAAGAAAAGGGTTACTTTTTTATAAGAAATTCGTACGCTTTTCTTACAGTATTTTTGTGGTACACACAAGTTTTCTATGTCAGGTAAGTTGTTTTGCACTTATAAATATTTGGGTAACTATAATTATCAAGTACTTAAATGTAAGCGTTATAATATAATTGTGTTGTGTTCATAGTATTTGTACTTTTTTCTAATAAACACCTTATATTTAATTATAAAGTGTTTTGTATTTCTATGTAGGCCTGCACTTATTGGATAGCCATGCTTTAATAGCCTTTGTAAAAGCTTAGCCGTCTAGTAGCCTGTGGCTTCGTGACCTAATTTCATCCATATCTCAATCCCCATAAGGGACCAATAAGGTCCATTCTAAGGTTGCCTGGAAGAGATCGCACAAAGCGATAAGGCCGCCCATTGTATATTTTGTAGTATTAGATTTATTTTTTGTTATGTATTTTTGTGGTGTAAAATAAAGTATATACAATGAAATAATAAAAAATAGAGGCCGATAGAGTAAAGCTGTGACCGAATGTTGCCCAAGATTAGGCCTAAATAAACCAGAGTCGTCCAAAATTACGTTGCATTGATGGTAACGTCAAAGTCGTGAGAAGCACCACAGGGACGCATGGAACCGGGAACTATGGCAGAAAAAAGGGGAGGCTTATACCCAGCACTAGTAGATTCCGGTATGAAAAGATGAAGGTGGTTTTTTTTATTACGCCTAAAATGTCAGATCAACTTTGACAGAACTGAATCTAGTGTTTTCTTTTTAAAAGAAGAATGAAGGTATAAATTAAATACAGGATGCAGGGACATCGAAACTTTTCATAGAAATTGAGGGACTCTTTTTCTATGAAAAGACAGTTTTTTTTAATAACAAACGAAAAATTTCTAAGTTTGGGGGTTTAGAATCATGTACTGTAGCAATTCATGGTTACAGTTTGCGCGTCGATGTCCCTGCCACGCATTTCTTCCCATGGTCTGTCAAGTGGTATAATCTTAATAATAATATAATCCCCTATAATCTTCAAGTTAATAAACAGTGAAAAGCGAAAGAACCGATAGATTGACAGTGATATGGTCTGACTGTATATTATTATCCTTTCCAATTAATTAGCTAATCGTATTGAATAGTCATAGAAAATAATGATGGTACGAATAAGTTATGTAGGTTTAAGTATATCACGCGAGACTTATAGATTCCATGCTACACCATATTATTTTAAAATATACTTAGGTAATAGTTATATTTTTTACCGCCGGAAAATGAAAATATGTAGACTACTGGATAACGATGTCTGTGTTCCGTGTGTAATTTACACGAGGCAGAAAGACGTCACATAATCGTACCACCTGAAATATTTATCAGTTATTCGAAGAAACATTGGACAATCTGTTTGTTTAGTTATTTCAAGTTCAAGAAGTTGTAACGAATACCCTACTAAGCACTTGGGGTCACTTATACACATAGTGACTATATTACTGAGGTTACATTTCGAGTTCTGAAGAAGGAGGAGTCTCCCAACTTGAAACTCCGGACCCCTGGGATAGAACGAATTTTAATGGACCAATGAGAGCGAAGAAACTCGGTCTCCATACATATCATATCGCACCAGAACCGCGCAAGTGCACAGGGACGTTCAGACCCTATAAAAGCAGACGCAACCAGACTGCAAAGCCATTCCGCTTCACGGCTTTTTCGAGTTCTCCATAGGAGAATTATGGAGTACTCAAAAAAGCCGTGTCATTAGTGCTTCAGTTACCTCAGTTCAGTTAACACGCTATATAATAAACTGTCAAAAATGGCGCGCTATTCAGGATCCACCACTATGGACATCAACGAAAATGGTAAGTAAATTATTCCATCATCAAGTACTTATGAATATAATTTTATTAAGAAAAGTAGTAGTTCCACCTTTTGGTTCTCACGTGAATGTTTTATCAGACAGCGTGAGCATGCAGGCTCAGTAAATATCAGACGCTTGCCGGTAGCGCATGGTAGTTTCGTGTTCTAAATTATGATGGAAATGTCGAGTCGACAGCAATTGTATCCGACTATTACAAATAGCAGTGAGCTTTCTACAGTCAATTTAAACCCAGCGATTTGTATATATTGAGTATATTTTTAAGAAGTTTAAATTTTTTTTATGTGTTAAATAGTGTTCTAAATATTTTCGTGGTTTTCAGTCAATGACGACGCGGATTCTGAAGGCAAAACTTGCGGGAAGATCCTTGTGGTCCTGTCATGGATCCTCGTTTGTTTGACGATGCCATTCTCCCTCTTCATCTGTTTCAAGGTACGTGGAACTATTTTTTTGCTAGGATATTTTATTTTTTCATTTTATTATGTTTAATTTAAAATTAAACTTGCCCTGAAAAGCTGCTGTGTCGTCCAAGCGAATGCCTATCGCGGTGTATTTTGGTGGTGTTTTGTTGGCTTTTTTTAATAAATCAAAAGCATAATTTTTCACATACGTAAAGGAAAAAATTTGTAGGTACTTTTTTTAAACTCGAAAACGTAAGATTTTTGAAAGAAAACCAGGTCAAAGTCCATTTAATCTTTGAGTGTCAGTCATCGTGCTTATATAATTAGACAGGACCTTACAATATTAAAACAGAAAAGTTTAAAATAAAATTTTGTTATGACTTGGGATCGAACCCTGTTCCTTCAAATCCGATGACGCGCTGCGCACTCGTTGTCTGGGTCACTCGGTCACACGAATAACATTTTATTTAATTTATTTTCTTGATGATCAAAGTTAAAATATTTTCTTATTTACAATAAAAAGTTGTATGAGATGACAGGAAAAAAGTTCTTGTAAAGTCTGTTATTCCAGTTCAGGAAATGATAAGTCGCCGAGTAAAATTATTATAAGATCTTTGCCATCAGGACCGCTAAAATTGTCATTATTCAGTACACTTTCAGTACAGTAAAAAGCGTAATTTCTTTAAAAAGGTACATTTTAAAAAAATATCTAAAAAGTGCAGGAAATGACTTTAAAAAATATTCACTTAATAATAATTTTGCTGTATATTTATTACTCTTGCAATAAAACGTGAATCAATCAATCAATTCCAATGCAACGGAAGGCAAAAGGACTTCCGATAACAGAATTGTTTAACACCTGAACGGAATGTGACTGTCGACATCATAATATATAGTTATATCGATCTACGCAATAAGTTATAGTAGGTACTTTTCATACACACGATAGATCTTCAAAGCATCTGATTGGTTACTCATGTATTTTTGAACAATAACCTGATAAAAACTTATTAAATCTAGGACATGTCTCATATAGGCCAAGTAAAGTTCAATCGTTAAAAACGAGGCTTATCATTTTCTTATTCCTTCAAAGAAAATGTTACCACAGAAGCTCGAACCTTGGCAGTTATTAATTGTCATCGCTTTATGAATAATTGAGCGGCAGATATCAGCTGTCCTAGTTCACACATAAGTTGTTTGAACCCAAAGCCAATATGAATATGGTCGCTGAGACGAAACCTTGAAACTAGATCGATAATCGTTTAATTATTAATGCACTGCTGCGATTGACTAAATATGTATATTTATGTCTAACCTTTTAAAAGGACCTACTACGGGCATTATCATACCACTCTCGATTGTAACAAGCCCCGATACGAATCTCAAGCCTCTCGACAGGCACCACAACATCGTTAAGAAAACTTAGGTTTTTTGCCGTGAATAAATAAATAATGCCTAACTGTATGAATCTTTGAAAATACACTTGACTGTTGGCTCAACAGCATTTTCATGAGACCTTTGTTTGACCTAGTAAAAATGGTCCTAACTATACTATATAAAAACAACACTAATGAATCGGGCCCTATAGAAACCGCCCTCGCCGCGGTACAAAGCCCGCGATTAGCCGATGCAGGCGGGTGCACTTAAAGGGCGCGGCGGGGCCTTCAAAGTTGTCCTTGCTTACTGCGGAGTCTGAGCGAAGACCCTTACAGTCGGTCCCAGTGGTCACTCGTGATCCAAGTTTCACTTCGTACTTTATGATATCCACTCTCATCTCTCTTCACCTCTTGCATACTTGATCTCGCCCGCCGTCGCTTCTGCTCACGCTCCCGCTTCCTCTACCCTCATCCGTAAGCGCACCTCTTTTGGGCAATAGTTGGGCTGGGCCTGACCTGGTGTTCAGGCTCAGCCCAGGTAAGGAGATGCTGCACTCTCCAGCGACCGCTATTCTAAGAAGGTAGGTGAAATATAAGTGATGTTTTTTATGTGACTACAAAATTCAATCAACGAACTTCTATTTAATTACTCTACTATTAATACTTTATAGGCTTCAGTGGGAAATTAAAGCTGATATCGATTTTATAATACCCAGTTTAAATAAAAAATCAACATATTCTTAATTATTTAATGAGCATCAACCTTACAGCGGCTTAACAGTTTTAAAAAGTTTTTGTTTATAAATAAAAAACTATACTTTTATACTTTCAATTTTAAAATGGAAACCGCTTTTTAAATTAAATAATAACTACGTGCGTCTTTCTATTTTCTAATCGAGCATTATAGGAACCAAACTATTCTTTTTTTTTTTAATCTTTAAGAAAATCTGATTACTTAGTTAAGTTTACCTTCAACGGTACCAAAATTTAAGAATGCTAATGCAAGTGCCTAATTTGTTTTATTTAAAAAAGTACGGGTTAACTCAACCAACGAGTGGAACACCATAGGCTCAAGTTTGTGTCTTAACTCGCAAATATTTTTCTTAAAATCGAATGTAACTCTTTATTCCGTTCTTCTTCTTCGCGTCATTTTTCGTTAAACAATTATGATAGGTTTTTGCTGTTAAATCCAATCGACACCAAACTTAAATTACATATTAGCATTTAAAACTTTAAAGCCTTTCATTACAATAACATATTTACCTTTTAATGAAACAGCTCAGCACTTTACAGAAAATACTTAGATACTAACTCTATTTCAATTAAATACAACTCTCCGAAGCAAATAATTATTAGCAAACCCGCTAACACTCGGCCATAATCGATGCACGCGATTAGTCTGACCCAAGCTTTTCTCTAGCTCACGGTGCGAACACCGCCAAAGTTGGTAGTTGAACCTCAAATAATAATGGGAAAATATTGACCTCCGTGTATCCAAACATATTAGTTAATTAGAGGGTTGCCCAGTTAAGGTAACATCACTATTTTAGTGCGCTTAGTAACACCCACCCTTCTTATATAATAAGGCGGTTGACGACTGGCCATTTTTGAGATACACCACGGAAATAATATCGATATATTATGTAAAATACACAACGTAACATTTCTCAGAAAAGATATCTAAAAATATTAAAATTTGTTTGATTAGAAGCGACCACTCAGTCTGTGTAAATGATTTCATTACCACTGCTCTCAAAACGGTGAAAGAAAAAAAAAATTCGAGGACGTGAGTGACATCTACCAACCCGCACTGGGCCCGCGTGGTGGATTGCGGACCACTCCCCTGTCACAGAGACAAGGCCAGTGCCCCAGCAGTGGGCTAATTATGTAGAAGCAACCTTAAGTTAAAGCTAAGCCTAAACTAAAAAGAAAAACACCAGAAAAGCAACTACAATTTCATGATTTCAAACTTAATTGGGAAAATCTGTAGTGTTCGTGCACCTGTTCGAGGAAAAACAGCTTCAAACTAAAAAATGCATGACAATGCGAGTAGCCGGAAACACATACGAACAAAGCGAGTAAAAAGAAACCACACATACGAATAAAGTTTGTAAAAGTCCCAATTTTACTTTTTTTACTTCACTTTGCAATCCCATAGGCCTAGTACGAATGTGCAGAGTTAACGTAACGTAGGATATTGTAAAAAATGGCCTATGAATTACATTACAACAACAGAACAGACACTTCATAATTTCGAAAACATTTAAAAAAGTAATAAAATTATTAGGTACCTACGTATGAAATTGCCGCTCTACATTAAAAAAAAACTCTTTTTTTTAAGGAAAATTTTATGTGTCTTTAATTGAAGTATTGGTCATTAACTAAGATGTACTTTTGCCATTTTAGTGGAAGCTCGTGGATGTGTGACTGTCTGTCACGTACTCCTATTTAATAACAAAATGTCTTATTCTGAATTCTTATTTTAACATTGTTCCACGATATCGGCCCTCTTAGAAACGCCTAAGCGTGGGGATTTGAGGATATATGAGGAATTATAACGAAGACGTAGAGGCAGTCGGTGTCAAACCGCTTTAGGATACGGACTCTAGTCCAGGCTAGTGAAGTTAGGAGATTGAGTGAAGACCAAGAGAGCATGTCCGAGTGGGCTGTCGCAAGACAACGAGTATTAGTTATTGAGTTAAATATAGTTGGGTTTAAGCCCAGACTAGACTAATCTAATATTTAAAGTTGTGTGTGTGAGACAGTTGGTTTGAGACCACAAGAGTGAGCGGTTGGCGTAGACTAGGCTAGCAGAGTTAGAACTCAGGGCAATAGGATTGAACCTGTGTGTCTGTTGAGAGATCGAGACTTCCAGAGTGTTATTTAATACGTTAAAAAATAAGTGTTGTTTTAGACCTTTTTTTAAATTTATTTATTACAACTTATATTAACAGTTTGCACCACACATACAAGTTATTAGTCAATATAGTCATTACACATGTCATACAAACATAAAATTAAGTTAAATCACATAATAAAAATTGACAAATTTTGATATAATTAAATGAAACAAAATCGGTCAAAATTAGATAAAATAAGATAAAATTAGACAAAATGAGATAGAATTAGGATAAATTGAAACAAAATTATTAATAACAAGAAACTGTTTTATTTAATTTATCTACTCCTAGGAGATTGTACTGGGAGTCACATTGGACTCCAGGTATCGAGTAATAGTGTGCAGGAATTCCAGTTCCGTACTCGCGAAGACATCTGAGGACTCATCATATAGCAGGATGTTGTTGATATGGGTGAGGACTAGGTACAATGGACTGGTCTTAAGAGTTATGGTACCGGTTTGAAGTATTTCGAATAGAGGACGTCGGCGAGGACGAAGTGTGTGTCTAATGGCTAGTGGGATATTAAAAGAGATGTACTGTAAGGAGGAATTGAAATGGGTACCACGAATTAGGCGGATGAAATATTTAACCAGACTAAGATTTCTCGTTACTTCTAAACTTTGGTACCCCACCATACCCAGCACAAATGGTGTTGGGTACATGTACGGGTCATTACTTTAACCCGCCTAATCGTGCCAGTAGGCTGAGGATAAAGTCTATTTTTGGAAACGAAAAACATCAGACGATTGCTTTGACACACATAGTGTGAGAAATTACAAGGTATTCTACTCCTAGTGATGAGAGCAATAAATAAATAGTCGCTTGTCACGATATATTTTAAAAGAGTAGTTTTTTTTTTCACTTAAAACATGACATAAACGTCACGCTTGTTTTCCCTGAGGGGTTAGGCAGAGGTCTACAACATAGTTCATCAAACTTTCGCCAATAGGGTAGTTTCCTGGGTAAAAAAATAATTATTATATTTAGTCTGTCAGTTAGGTTATCGAAAAATAATGGACACATATTTTTTCTTTTGTCAATCAAAAAATGACAAAGATAAAGCGCATCAAAATTTGGGAGTGGGAGGTCGTGACGTCACGCCATGCTAAAAAGTGTAGCAAGGCAAGGCAGGCAAGTGACGTCACGCGGAACTTTAACGGGCGATATCTTCATATTTTTTCATATAATTGTCAAAAGAAAAAATACGGGTCCAATATTTTTTGATAATCTAACAGACGGACTAATTAGAATTTTTCAGGAAACTAGCCTATTATGATTGTGAGTTAAATCCCATGTAATACTTATGGGGCGAGCCTATTGACACAACTGAGCACATATCCAAACTCCGGGCTGCTAGAAAGAAAGAAGAAAGAAAATGCATTATTTGCGGCAAATGACGCATAAAAAAGAACAAAAACATACAAAAAAAATAAAAAAATAACCAGTACTAACATATTCCTGATAGAAACACCTAATAACACTTTTCCAAACCCGGGAATCAAACCCGAACCTCATGCTCAACAGTAGCGCTTGCGACAACCAGACCAACTAGGCAGATACTATTCACTCAACGCATACATGATCAAATCCATCACAAGTTCAGCACGTACGAAAAACCCGGTAAAACCTTTGACAAGAGACATGAATACTGTCATAGATAATACTCCTAACACTGCATATCCATCGAAAAAATCAATATTTACGAACACGATCAAAAGCATTACGTGTTTCCAAGCATATGTACCCATTTGAGTACTTAATACGTAAATGCATATTCCGAACACGTCAGTGCATAAACAGAGGTTTGTTTGCAAATTTATATGCACTCAGGTGTACCTACAAAGTACTACATCTCCAGTTTATTTAAATGGGTGGTGGGTGTATTGATTTGATCGAACTTAACAACACACTTATTAGTTTGCCATTGTATCAACAACTCTTACAAATTACTACCTATCGGTGATTTCTTATTCCGTTTTGTTCCTCAATTTCTTACAGCTTTTCCTTGCAACTTTTCCAGCCGACCTACTTTTACCTGCAGGTATAGTTACACAGTTTTAAACGAATAATAGGTATACGTATTTTTTTGAGGGCAATGAAATTGTTTTCTTGAAATAGAAACAAGAAGAACTTTAAAACATTACAGATTTTTCTCGCATCAATATAATATTGATAATTTGATCATACAAACTGATGTTATAGCACAAATCACGCGCATTCAAAGACTAGATCTGATTTTCCCCTCACAGGATATGAAATATTTACTCGATTCTACGATTCAAAGGAGAAAATCTAGACAGGTTGAAATGTTATTTATTATTCTAGTTTCTTCCGGACATCGAACTACTTGTTGCACAATGTCTACCTAGGGCCTTTCACCTTAAGGTGGGCTGTACACTTGTCAGAGTTGGCACTTCCGATTCGACAATATTTGATGAAACATAGCCGACCCGAAGCAATTACAACACATACTCGGCTTTCATTCTGCTTGAGCCGACCGAAAAAACTTCGTTCGGCATCTACTCTCGTTTAATCATGTTCGAGTCGGCTCGGCATAATTCGACCTAAGCCGAGCGATCAAAATTTTATATTATTCGATATTGCTGCTACTAACAATAGCTGGATAGTTCTTCATTGAATGACACCAAAATCTCTAGAGAGCAGACAAACATAATTATTTTCTATCAGCTGTTTATTTTTAAACACTGTTTACCGTTCCTGTGCTCAACCAATGGCATTCTTTTTAGGGTTCCGTACCCAAAGGGTAAAAACGGGACCCTATTACTAAGACTTCGCTGTCAGTCCGTCCGTCTGTCACCAGGCTGTATCTCAAGAACCGCGACAGCTGGACAGTTGAAATTTTCACAAATTATGTATTTCTGTTGCCGCTATACCAACAAATACTAAAAACAAAATAAAATAAATATTTAAGGGGGGGCCCCATACAACAGACGTGATTTTTATAGATAATGGTACGGAACCCTTCGTGCGCGAGTCCGACTCGCACTTGGCCGGTTTTTTTTTAAGTCAATCTGTCGTAGCTTTTATGCTTTGAATATTTAATGCGACGGTAGATTTTAATGTTTTTATTACACGGGGCTGCGAAAAAAGAAGAAGCTGAAGAAAGAAAGAAGATCCTGATTTTAAAAAAGTAAATGAGACACGCAATGGTACATGGTTCTATTTTGATATAGAACTATGTACCATTGCGTGCATGTACCATGTATGTACTATTGAATGCAGAAATTAATATTTATGTAAAACAGGTTCAGAAAACATAAAAGTGAAAACCAAAAGCGGCTTAAAACGCGGTATTAGAGTTCTCTATATTGGTCCTATTGAAAATACGGCAAAATTCGCTACATCATTAATTTTATTGTATTGGTTCTTAAAACTTATGTAAACCTGTGTGAATGGGTCGATAAGCGGCTACGAATGGAAAGCGGCTTACAGCTTATTACGCGATTTAAGCTGCGCTTATGGCCGTCATACACTGCAAAGTCTCGAAACCAGGTCAACAAATGTAAGCTTTATGCCCGCTTTTAATAACAGGCAAAACCTAAATGAATACATAAATAAAAACGTCCTGTTCGATTTTCAACTTTCGGGTCAGCGCGGTAGATAAAAAATCCAACAGCGTGCTTTTATTTAGGCATTATATCTGAAAAAAACGGGCATTATATTTGTAAAATTAGTATCGACTTGTTTTGATGAATGGCCCACATTTGGTGATGATATAACATGGGCGAATTTTTAACTACCTACCTAGTTTGCATGTTGGGTTCATCATGATTATTTTGTTTAGCTGGCGAAGTGGTACTACGTATATGTAGGTATGAGGAACAGGGTGTAAAGTTCACTCATACTCTGTAGAAAAGGGAGGATCCTCAGACCAGACGGGTGTTGTGTCTGGCGGGCAACTGCCCAACGATTGATGTTGGGCAGTTTGTATATATGCTAATTGCGCGGTAAACAGTGCTTGCGAGATGCTGGATTTGCGTGACGTCAGTATGACGCGTTGTTTACATGTGGCGTTGTAGATACCGCCACATATACAATAAAGTAGATTTGTCCAAAACCGATGGTTGCCTTATAGAACCGAATTAAAATGTATATTTTCTTTTGTTTGAAGGTAGTACAAGAGTACGAAAGGGCTGTTATTTTCCGTTTAGGCCGGCTACTATCTGGAGGTGCGAAAGGACCGGGTGAGTACATTGTTATTTAGCACGTAGAAGGCTATTTTGGCTTATCGAATAAATACATATACAACATTAACCCACAGTCTGCGGCATGATCATTAATTATAGATCTCACATGGTACCTAATTACAGGGAAAGCATTGCTCTGTTAATTGGCGTACTTATAAGTTATGCAAAAAAAAAAATACAAATAATTTTGGAATGACATAAAATTATTTTTAAACTATCCAATACCAATAAAACTTGATAAATTATACTCAGCTTCGTCCTCGAGATTAGCATAAACACAATGTAGTAACACGTACGGTGTTGCCTTTGCGCAATGAAAGTAAAAAGCCCTATACCCAAAACTAAAAAAAATAAGCGTTTATTTCGATAATTTTTAGGTGAGGGTAGACATAACTTCTTTGCTCGATACCCTGTTCTATTGCGCTGCCCTCACAGGTCAGTGCTCTGCCGGAGCGCACGTTGTTAAAGTTTAAAAAGTGTCATGGGGAAAAGAAGAATTAAACATGATTACGAATATATCACAAAAAAATTAAAGAAATGGGAGAAGAAAGTTTAACGTGATACAAGATCGACGTCAAATACCAGAAGGCCAATTCTCGTAATTTAAAACGTTCCAAGTCTAGTCGCAGTGTCATCTCGGCGACAAACAAATGTCAAAAACTTGTCAAAATGTAGGGAAATTCGAGGTATTTTTGACAGATTGAGACTGAGATCAGGGCCCGTATTCCGGTAATTTAAAACGTTCAAAACCTAGTCGCAGTCTCATCTCGGCGACCAACAAATGTCAAAAACTTATCAAAATGTAAGGAAATTAGAGGAATTTTTGACAGATTGAGACTGAAATCAGACTGTGAACGTTCCTAAAATTACGAGAATTACCCCTCTGACTGTGAACGTTCTTAAAATTACTAGAATTCCCCCTCTGAGGTTAGTCAAGTATCATATTACGTAAAATTATTCTAATACCTAATGTGCATAATCACACCCAAAGTTTTAACGTTGTCATAAGTCGTTGCGGTTAACTTTTGGGGTTAACACTTCAGACTCGTATCATGAACGTTATAGGTAACTTTTGTTGCTTTATATCACGTGAAAGGCTAATACTGCGATCAGTTATAAGAACTGTTACCTTGTCAGTATACGTGAAGCTACATGGATGATGCGGGCAGTCTTTATGGTTGTCACTTCACCATAGATACTAAGCCGCACGCGGTATATATCTATGTATGCGTGCGCTTATCTTTTTGTTTTAAATTAATTATCCACGAGTCCGGTTCATTTGAATAACAATGACGATTGACTATCTTCTTAAATAACAAAAGAAACCTGCACATGACAGAGGACACACCCTCTCCCCGATGTTGATACTACGACGAAGAACTTTTCGAGGAAGTCCTGGAATCGGAATCAGAAAATCATGATGAGCCGTCCATGAGCGCTCGGGATCCAATTCCTTCCATCAGTGCCTTGGACCCAGTTCCATCCAACCAATTTCGTCCATAAGTACTTCACAGCCACAGGTACCTTCCTCGGAGTCTGAAGTCCTTATTGCAACTGACACGCCTCCAAGCATCGAGCTAGACTCGAAAATTTTAGAAATATTGGGAGAGGATCTGTCTGTGGATAAGATCTACGGCAAAGAAATTCAGACCGACCTAGCTATTCGGCTACAGCATGTAGCTACTAAGGGCTTGTCCAGCGAACTTCGTAAGGAATTGTTAGAAAAATACTAACCTCCTAGTAATTGCAAGCTAATTGACTCGCCGGAACTTAATCTAGAAATAAAAGCAGCCATATCAGAAGTTGTCTTAAAGAGAGATAAGGGTTTCGAGATGAAACAAAAACAGTTATATAGGTCGTGCCATTTCATGCCTAAGTAATGCTATTACTGTTATGATTGCTAAAGAGGACAAGGACACGGAATTAATACAAATGATGATGCACACTGTACGCCTTCTTTGTGACAACCAAGACTCGGACTCAACACTTCGCCGGAACTTTATTTTACACAATTTAAAACAGGAGATGAAAGAACAACTACAAAAAACAATAATTGACAAACACCTTTTCGGAACAGACTTAGCTGAAACATTACAAATTGCAAAGACAATTACAAAAACAGGAGCAGAATTAAAATCAACCAGATCTCGGTCACCCATAAACAAAACGAAGACAGCGCCGCCTTCGTCTCAATCGACGTTCCAACAACGGAACAATTTAAACTGGCGGGCTTCACCCCGAGTCGCAGGCAAACGGGGACTCCGAGGACGAGGGAGCCTGCACAGAGAAATCAGCCCGCAAGCACCTCGCGCGGGTCATATCGAGGTCAGCAGCAGACAACGCCCGCAGCACGGGCAAGCTACCGCAGTCGACGCTAGATGTTACCAGGGTAAACAATGATGCTCGTAGACTGGCACAGTTTTATGACACCTGGTCAGAACTAACTTCTGATCCGACTGTTCTCTCATTTCTGGATATAAAATACCGTTTTCAGCTCATGTTATACAGTATACTATCCCCAGTAAAAGAATCCACCCAACATCAGAAAATCAAAATTTCAACAAATCTATTGACGAATTGTTATGCACTGGTGCTATCTCTCATTGCAACCCTTGTGAAGGGCAGTTTCTAACAAGCATATTCTTGATACCTAAGCCGCACCCTAATTGCGTAACACACGATCAATCGGAATCTGAATCATTTTGAAGCAAATTGCTAATCCATTGCTTCATAAGTTCGAAAAATTTGTCTGCTCAACACGTAAATAACGCAATGAATGTTGTTGAACTGTCAAAATGAAATCGATTCCGATTGATCGTGTGTTACGCAATTAGGGTGGTGAATGGTAAACATAGATTCATACTTAACTTAAAGAATCTTAATCAATTTATACACAACATTTTAAACTCGCAGATTTACGCACAGAAATTAAATTTGTATCAGAAAAATTTAATGGGAACGGTAGATTTATAAGATGCATATTTTTTAATAAAAATTCATGACGATTATAAAAAATACCTTAGATTTTAATTTGACAATGTTTTGTATGAATTGAATGTGGTACCGATCGACCTAAACACGGCACCTTTTGTATTCACTAAGATAATGAAACCGGTTGTCGGGCTACTGCGATCCTGCGGATATGTATCTAGTATATATTTATATGATTTATTGCTTATTGGCAATTCTTACGATGATTGTTTAGAAAACATAGCGGTAACTCGGCAACTATTGTCAGGTCTAGGGTTTATTATAAATAAAGATAAAAGCAACCTATCGCCTACGACATTATGTAAATACCTTGGTTACATAATAGATACTAAAAAAATTCAAATCAGTTTACCTACAGAAAAATCTATTAAAATTTAAAATAAATTACTTACCTTTCGTAAAATGTCACGATTTAAAATAAGAGATTTTGCAATTTTAGTGCGTTTATTGTGTTCTGCATGCCCTGCCGTCGAATACGGATGGCTTTATACAAAAGAATTTGAAAGAAGCAAATTTTTTAATTGTATAAATGACCCTTAAACTATGACAAGTATATGAACATACTTCCGCCAGATATTGATTGGTGGCTTAATGCATTAGATAATCCTATTAGTAAAATTAAATTACCGGTAATTATTTATTATTGCGCGCTATGTCGGAGTTACCGACATAGCGCGCAGTGTAAGCAAACTGAAGTAGCAGTGGGCTGGCCATGTTTGTCGAAGGACCGATAGCCGGTGGAGCAGACGAGTCCTGGAGACCACCAGCTAGATGGACGGACGAGCTAAAGAAGGTTGCTGGGACGGACTGGATGCGGACGGCGAAGGACAGGGTGATGTGGCTGTGGATTGATTGAAAATTAAATATGATAAATACTGCCTAGAAATTTTTAGTGATGATTCGACTACGGGGTGGTGCGCGGCGTGTGGAAAAGAGACAGCTAGTGGGGCATGAACAATTGAAAAACGATCACATCATATCAATTATTTAGAAATCGTTGCTGCCTTTTTTGGTTTAAAAGTTTTTGCTGTAGCAATGAAGAGTAGTCAAATACTACTTCGTATTGACAACACCATAGCCATATCCTACATAAATCGGATGAGAGGCATAAAATAAACACATCTAACACGCATAACTAAATAATTATGGCAATGGTGTCAGTCTAGGAATATTATTGTGTAAGCATCATACATTCGTTCGGCACATAATATAATAGGCGACGCGAAATCACGTAGAATTCATCCAGATGTTGAGTTGAGTTGGAATTGAGCAACTCAGTTTTTTTATAAATTAACAAACAAGTTTGGTTATCCTGACGTAGACATTTTTGCAAGTGGTGTTAACAAAAAATGTCGTAACTATATATCCTGGTTCAGAATTCCTGGCGCTATAGCCATAAATGCATTTACCTTATCATGGTCACAAATATCCTTTTACGCATTCCCTCCTTTTTCAATGGTCCTAAAAACGCTACGAAAAATTGTTAGAGACAAGCTACTGGCATTGTAGTGGTCCCCTTATGGCCCACCCAACCTTGGTACCCTCTATTCAGGAAACTTCTTGTATCATCTGTTTTGTATTTTGATCCAAATAAACAAACAATCTTATCACCTTCGAGCAACATCAATACACACCCTCGGTTTACCCTGGCTGCCGGTATCTTGTCCGAGACTCGTTGCTGAGAAGAAATGTTCCATCACCTGCCATTGGCATAATGTTGGCGTCCCTCTTCGTTACATTGATAAAACAATACGATACCTATCTCAAGAAATGGTACAATTTTTGTTTATCTAAGAATATCGACATTTTCGGAGCATCAATCAATGATGTGCTTCTATTTCTGACCACATTATTTGATTCAGGTACTCAATATGGGATTTAAACAGTTGTCGATCATCTTTGGCCTTAATTCTAACTGAAAAAGTCAGCGATAGTGAAGTTGTAAGACGCGTCTTTAAAGGAGTAATTAGACTTTGACCATCCTTGACCAAGTATAACACAACTTGAGATACGTCTTAAAGTCCTAAACATTTTGTCCTCTTGGTATCCTAACGATAACTTGGGTTTAGATAAACTTTCACGTAAATTAGTCGCTTTATTGTCCTTGATTACTGCACACCGCATGCACACTTTAGAAAAAAATTATACAAATAACATTCAAATTCATGGCTCAAAGAATCACTATTAAAATACCTCATATTATAAAAACATCAAGGATAGGAACCGTGCAACGAAATCTTATTCTACCATTTTTCCGCGAAAAACCTAAAATCTGTCCAGTTCTGGCCCTTTTAGCTTATCTAGATTTGACTAGTTTACTTCGAGGTAATGTAAATAGCCTATTTATCGGTGTAAGAAAACCGCATAGATTAGTTTCGCCACAAAAATTGAGTCGGTGGGTTAGGACTACACTAGGAGAGTGTGGTATTGATATATATATTTTTACAGCTCACAGCACCCGAAATGCTGCCACATCTAAAGCCCACAAATTAGGAATTAACTTAGAAAAAATTGGGCCGTATAATACTTAGATGGGCCGATTCGTCTCAGGTTTTTATGAAATTCTAGAATAGAAATGTGCAAATTACAGAGGAAATGATTTATTTGCAAGATCAATATTAAACAGTGGTAATAACAATTAAGTAATTATTATTAAGTTTCATGATAATTATAGTAGGTATTAATGTATGTCACTGATCACTGGACATAGGCTTTTATGTTAGTTAAGTTCATTTTACTGGGCTTATAAAAATTCTATTGTAAGCAGAAGTATTAATTTTGATGTATCACTGTCTTAAACGAATGTACTTTATTTTAAATAATCATCATTTATGATTTAAAGTCATACCTACCTAATGATTAAAATTGGTTGCCTTGTTACACAAAACTGTTTCATTGATATTTCAGTAGCTCTCAAATTTTATATTGTGTTTATGCTAATCTCGAGGATGAAGCTGAGTATAATTTATGATTAAATGAACTTACCTGTATGTGAAGTTCGATCATAATTATACGATGGCTCCGTCCGAAGAGATTAGCAGCCCACCCTCCCTTATTTATTTTTTCCCCAAAAAAGAAATATCCCTGAAATATCAAAAACAGGAATTGAGGATGAACTAAATGAGCAATAGAACAGGGTATCGAGCAAAGGAGTTATGTCTACCCTCACCTAAAAATGTTCAAAATAAACGCTTATTTTTTTTAGTTTTGGGTATAGGGCTACTTTCATTGCGCAAAGGCAACACCGTACGTGTTACTACATTGTGTTTATGCTAATACTTAGTGTATTTCACTTCATCACCACTGCTCTCAAAACGGTGAAGGAAAACATCATAAAGAAACCGGCATGTCCTAGAACCAAAAATTAGAAGGTATGTGACATCCACCGACCCGTACTGAGCCGCGTGGTGGATTATAGCCCGCTTCATTTTTTTTTTTTTTTTTAAAACGTTGCCTCACACTAGGAATTTCTCCTGTATCGTGGGTGCGTTTACGAATGAATGAATGAATGAATGAATTGCACCGATCCCAGCGTGGTTTGACCAGACTCGATTAATCGAATGAACCCCAAGATTCGCACTAGCTCCTGTAGCCTCATGTTCATGGTGCTACAGTGACCATTGCATATCTAGAAGTAGACCGGGGGGCGCGGTTTTTGTAAGGAAGACGTGCCCGTAGGAAAGGGTAGGATTTAAGAGCCTACCGGATATGCATCCTAGAGTAAGCCTTGGATTAGTGGAGAGATGGGTGATATTTGTCTATGGATGGGCATCTTTTAAAGACTACGCGGCCAGGTGCTTCAGGTCGAGCTTCACCCGTGAATCTTTTGGCGAGGTTCTACTGCTTTCTCAGTTCTTTTGTATGTCCTTGCTCTGCTGTGTTATGTTGTGTTAAATGTTTCTGTTTTCGATGTCGTCGTCGGAGTTCTCGCTACTATCCGTTTCCGGTTTTTTGTATATTTCACTAGCAGCAATCTTGATCTTGTTTTTGTCTTCAGCCGTATCCATCCAGAAATCGATTCCCTTGTCGAAGTACTTCATATCCTGTTTTAGGTAGTCGTTCCACGTGTAGATAGGTCGACCGACCTTCTAGGTTTTGGCCTTGTACTCCATTGCTGCATGCAGCAGATGTGGTGCGCGGCGCCTGTAGACATGTGCGAGGTAGATTCCTGTGATTCTTGATGCATTTGGTTACTGTTTTTTCGTCTAAGATTTCATGCATTTTCTTTTGTCTCGATTTATTCCTGGAGTGGTTTATCAAATCTCTCATGATAACTCGCTCATATTTTCTGAGTCTTGACCTGTTAGCTTTGGTACGTGCCGATTTAAGCGTAAATGTGGTCGTCTGTTGATCTATTGTTTAAAAAGGCAGCTTGATAGTTAGTAGTGCCCAACTCCGTTATTCATTCGCATCTTTAGGGTTATTGTTTTAGGTACCTGCTCCAGCCACATGTCGGGCGTTTCGTTCTGTGACCAGGCTTTGTCCCTGTAGGTATTTGGTGACGCACGTGACGGTTTCCTGTAATAAATGGGGTATCGCTTTGTAAAGCTCAATTACCACTTGGTTAGTTCCTGGAGTTTTTGTTGTTCATAGTGTGTTAATGAGCTACCCAATTGGGGTTGTTTGTTTGAGACTGGGGTTTCATGGATTGTCCTTTCTCTTCACGTGTTTTATACTGGTTAACTAAAGGTTTATTCGGTTGTGGTGTTTTGACGTTTGTTGTTTCGGATTTGCATTCGAACTATCGGGTTGCTGTTGTAATGTTCTTCGTCGGTCATGATCCAGCCATCATAAGTGCTTGTAGAGGATGAGTATGTTGTCGGGTACTGGTAATTGTGTGCACATGCACATTTAGACAGAACTCGGACGCGGCGACTAGGATATCCTCTCCTCCCCAGAACGTCATGTTCAACTATGTAGTTATGTATTTTGCCATCCTTTGTTCCTGGAAGAGATTGCTGTTAGGGAGAAATTCTTGGAAGTGCTTGGCGAATTCTCGTCATCTCGATGCTTCAAAAACATATGAAGCGAGGTTTTTACGGACAGACGCGTGGTCGAAAGTTAAATCCATATTTATTTGGTGGGCTATCGGTTCGCCTCGAAAAAAGAGTTCCCGTCTTTTGTCATCGGCTCACTTATGCTTTTGTTTTTATGGTGTTACAAGAGCTTCTCGGCACATGTGCTTGGAACTGGGATGGGTTTTTTTGTTTATCTTTAGGAATACTTCTTGTTATGCAAACTTAAGAGTTCGGAGTAGTTTTTTGTTGCACTGAGAGGTTTTTTTTTTGTTGCAGCGGGTTTGGGTATAGAAACTTGACTTACAAGCTAGAAAAAAAAGATAACTTGTTCAAGGCAGCTTTGGTAATTTAGTACAATGTTACAATAAGAAAGGCGTGGAGTACGAAATCTAGAACGATTCCGTATTTTGTGCTAGAATAATAGAGTGTATTAGTTTATGCCGCCCTACCAAACATAATATGAAAACATTGTCCAAAAGCTCAGCTATAGCTTAAAATGATGTTAATTCGCGCGTGGCTTCAAAAGTTCAAACAAACTGAAACCCAGCCGGATACAGCTTTCAATGGAGATCCCTGAAATAAACGGAAAGATCTCACCAGATTGACCCGCAAAGAGCCCTCAGAGTTACTCGACGTCACCAGGATCCTCGGCCGGAAAGCCCAGGCCTCTGGCTGTAGATCAGGAACGCACGTATGTCACCTTTCCACCGTTTTATGGTGTTTTAATTTGCACCCACGAAAACAACACGTAAAACACCATTCAAATTTCAAATACGAGGTTCACACTCAAATTCAACCACTTGTTTCGCATGTGCGAACGCGACGGGACACGTCTGTTCTCTTCGACGGTCAGTATTCGAATCCCCTGTATCGTGGGTGCGTTTACAAACATTTAAACTCACATACACAAACAGCCAGACCCGGAACAACTACTTGTAGGCCATACAAATATTTGTTCCGTGCGGGAATCGAACCCGCGACACGCAGCGCAGCAGTCAATCGCTTAACCACTGCGCCAACCGTCCCTCTCACAGAGAGGAGGCCTGTGTCCCAGCAGTGGGAACAATATAGGCAGATTATAACCAACAGTGTCCCCCAATGACATTCCAGCGCCAAAATGTCCTTGTAGCACTCTAGTATTACATAGTTTTTTTGTTAAAGTAGCGGTTTCATTACTGACACAACAACTGAACACACTATCAATCTCAATCTGAATCAGTTTGAAGGATTTTGGTAATTAATTCATTGATATGTTCGAAAAATTGACCTGCACACCGTAACGCAATGAATGTTATTGAACTGTCAAAGTGGAAGCCATTACTACTGACAGTGTGTCAAGTGTGCAATTACCCCGCTAGTTCAACTTGGACTTTTTTGACGATTTCTCTGTGTGGTTGTTGCTATGTGACTGTTATTGTATTGTTTCAGGAATTTTCTTCATTTTGCCTTGTATTGACAACTACGCTCGAGTAGACCTGCGTACCCGCACCTACGACATCCCGCCGCAAGAGGTACTGTTTGTTTTTAAACACACTCCAATTATGTATGTAGAAATATTTTTTTGTAGATAGTCGTAATTTTTTAAGTATTTAAAATTATTTAATTAATTAATAATAAAAAGAGAAAGCACAACATCAAGAGACCTGGAAGGAAGGGGGGAAGGTCTTTACCCAGGCGTGGGAAAAACCAGTGAAATAAAAATAACAACTAGTTTATTATTTTTGCTTGTAAAAAACACATTTTCATTCCGAGCCCACGTCACTACCCAAGAAAATTGTTACAGGTATTAACAAAAGATTCCGTTACCGTGTCAGTGGACGCTGTGGTTTACTACAGGGTCCACAATGCAACCATCTCTATCGCCAACGTTGAAAACGCTCATCACTCTACCAGACTACTAGCTCAGACTACCCTCCGTAATACTATGGGAACCCGGCCTTTACACGAGATCCTAAGCGAACGGGAGACGATTTCTGGAACCATGCAGCTGTCCTTGGATGAGGCCACCGAAGCCTGGGGTATTAAGGTGGAACGCGTTGAAATGTGAGTTTCTTTTGAAGACTTTTTTTTGCTTTAGGTAGCTGAGCTGTCATCTTCGGGAAGATAAGTTGGATAGGGTATATGATAATAACCGATATTGATGATAATCGATAAAACTCACATCATTTCATATACACGGTGGATTTTTGTGAGGCAGTAAGGGCCTTAATCGTTATACTCGTAGCTACAGGAAATGTATGGAGACAATTTGCACGAAGATTTACTATTCAATACGTTCAAAATACTTACCTACTTAATTCTGATTTTGCTTCGTGAATTCAAAATGTTTCGGTCTGAAATTATTATTTTTTTTAAATTATCCGTGACATGGAAGATTCTGAAAATGATAGGTAAACTTTGCCTTTCTTTCGATCTAAACATCAAGGGCCTTTAAAAAAACTTTAATCGAGATATCTGAACTTATATAGCAAATAGAACTGTTTCAAGTACACTTATCTACGTATAGAATTCCAAAAATATAAGAATAAAAACGCTCAAAAAAGGAAAAATAAATGGTCGAATGTTTCCAGAGCTTGCACGGTCAGATACTCAAACATGTCTTCCTTAACAGAAAAGACGTGCGGCTACCGGTCCAGCTCCAGAGGGCAATGGCGGCAGAAGCCGAGGCTGCCAGGGAGGCCCGTGCCAAAGTGATCGCTGCGGAGGGCGAACAAAAAGCCTCCCGCGCACTACGAGAGGCCTCGGAGATCATCAGCGACAGTCCAGCGGCATTACAACTACGCTACCTTCAGGTACTGTTCCTTTTTATAAACAGCTCCAATTTCTACTTCAATCATTTTTATTTTTATTATCATCGGGTTTCGTTGATTGAAACAGATTCAGTTAAAAACCAGCGTCTGGTAGTTGTATGGCACTATGAGAGTGAGGTGAACTGAATCTATTTGGCACAGCTGCCAGCCTCAATGTTTTAATATAATATTTTAGCTCGTTTTTCTTTTTTGTGACAAATTATGTCTTTGTGTTTTGTGCCAAATTAATTGGCTTTACATTTCATCGACTTATAGATGTTGTTAAACTTATAGTGTAACTGTCGTTGACGTAGACCAGCCATACTCAACCTTCATTTAATAGCGGCCACAAACATGTTTCACACACGATGTCGCGGGCCACAAACGTAATTCAAAATTAATGTATTGTAAATTAATGTATTTACTTTAATGAAAAAAGAAAAGGTGGTCACAATAAAACTAGCTATACAATACATGATCTTGCAATCTTTATAATAGAAGGTAATCATGAAGACCAAATTTGTTACTCCAGGTGGGCCGATCAATTACAAAGGCTCGGCGGGCCGCGGGTTGAGTGTAGCTGGTGTAGACACAGTCAAAGTCAAATTATTTTATTTCAATTACATAGTTAGACCAATAGGGCAAATTTGAAAGTCAACGAAGAAAAAGAATTGAATAGATAGAATACACAGTGTACTTTACTAACACTAGGCTATTATTGCAGACGCTGAACACCATTTCAGCAGAGAAGAATTCGACAATCGTTTTCCCCCTGCCAATTGATATTTTCACATATTTCATGAGGGCGAAAGAGGATTCACATAATATTATATAACCTGGATGCAACATTATATTTATTTAAAAAAATATATAATATTATTATTTAAAATTGTATAACCGATTAACTTTAACGTTTTAACTTAAAAATATATTCCAATTTAACGAGTAGGAATGGATAGTAGATCCATCCAAATATTCTTAATGTATCGAAGTAACGTAACATAACGAAGTAACCTAGATTTAATGATTTATTTATTAGTGATTTGTTTAATAATTATGGGGTGATTTTTAATCAAATCACTATAATAGATCGGCACAGGAGCCATTTTTATAAAAAAAGTTTTGAAAATCTGGGCCCGCATTTAATCAAATCAATTTAAGTGTAGAAGTAGGATTTATGAAAAAAAAATTATGTATAAGACCTTATTAATAAGCCGTAGCGGATGTAGATTAGCTGAGCTGCTCATCTAGTGAGCGTAGTGTAGTAAAATAGAACAATTACCGTCATATTAACAGTTAGGGCGATTCTCTACTAGAACTCCGACAACTTGATGCCGCTTCTCGGTGTCGGATCAAAGTTGGAAAATCGTCCAAACAGAACTAGCTATCAAACACCAGCAAAATAGACCAACTTTACAAACCCATCAGATTTCAGAGATCATTTATTTATTGACAAAAGTGTTGAAAACATTTATTTCATACTTTACAGCCAGCTATTCTGTCAACTCCTGCCTAATTTAATACATGCGTTTTTGGAAAAGTATTTTAGTTTTTCTCATTTCCTAACCTTTTAGCCATGAGCTCTAAGGATCAAAAGCTCCCAAGTACGCACGGTGACAGATCAAGTTAAACATTACCACTATAATGTGTCCTCTCAAAGTACGGAAACCGTATACAACACAAGGTCAGCTTAAACAGAAAATATACATAAACAACAATAACATATAACAACAAAATATGTTAATATATTTAAACATTTTAGTTTGTTTTTGAATTTTGCACCAGCGAAAGGTAAATGAGGCGTAGCAATTCTAAATTAAAAATAGTTTATGTAATATTTTAATATAAATTGATCAAATCGGAATAGCGGTTTTCATCGTATGGCTGTGCTGGGATAGACATAATTGTGTATTTAGTTGTAATATTAAGTACATCTGCAATTACAAAAAAATATATAGTTAACTGCTTTCCATGGTATCGATAATAGAAAAAAAAACTAGGAATTCTCTAAATGTATTTAGACGTAGAAAAACCATATTTAATCGTTTCTAGAAAATAAGAAGTTTTATCTCTGATGTCGTTATCGTAGCTGTATTACTATTAAGGCACTTCTAGTGAGAATACATGAGTTTGATGGGTGCTAAGTAGGTAGCTAATGGAATGTTGAGTACAAGATTAACGCAAATGGTGGATTAAGATTAATCGCAGCCAATTTATTGAACAAACTGAGAAGGATTGACAAAAAAAACAAAAACTCCAAAAAAATATAAAAAACAAAGGAAATTATCAACAAAAAAAAACATAAAACACAAATTAAATCTCAAAAAAAAGTAATTGGTGGCCAAATCGTTATCGGTTTCAGGGTAGAAGAGAAAAGTTGGCTACAGTTTGAATAACGGTTTAGCTGCGATTCATCTTCATGTCTCTCGTATGTATATTTATAAAACATAGACGTTCTGTACCTTTGTACGAGTTTTGCACGTTGACCGTTATCGATACATAACCATAACTCAATCACCGCAGTAAATGTACAATTGGGTAATGTGTATCGATAATAGCAGCTCTGCAAAATTCGCACTATGGGGTACTTTACATATTTTTGTTCATCAATATTTTCATATTGTTACAATTTGTTGTTAAAATGTAGTTGAGCGAACAGTTCGTAACAAAAAAATATATGTAAAATTATATAAAACAAAATACAAAACTATAAAATAACCAAAAAAAAATTAAAAAAAGTAGTTTTAGCTTGGAAACAAGAAGAAAAAGCAATCAAAAAACCGTACAGTTCGCACAGCTAATAATGTTCTGAAGTTTATAAATTCTACACAAATATTTATATACAATTTTTTGCGGGTTGAGAATCGATATAGGTACTATAAGACATGTTTCGACTAACCTCAGCTATTTAAATGTGAGAAAATTATAGTGAGCAACTAAAACACCAAACAAATAGAAAAACACAAAAAAAATGTGTGCACGTTGCTTACTAGAAGCACAATTAGATAGCTTTGATAAGTTGTGACAGGTGCGTATTTTTGTATCGATATTATTAGGGATGCTGCATAGCGATTTCTAGGACTTTTTATTATTTAGCGAAGAGCAAGGCAACTTAAAATGCATTACAATGTACGCTACATGTACCTGTTCTGTCACACGCAACATGCAACAAGCTGTGTTGCAAATTTGGTGACATACTATACTGAGCCCAGTATTACAGCAAATAAGCAACACACGAATATTTTTAACGATCTGGTTCATTTAAGATGACCGGGGTCCATCCGTAGTGCGTTTTTAACGTTGCATTGTTATTATTAATGCTTTAAAAATGGTTTTGGCAGTGCGTATCTAAGAGGCAGTTGAAGTAGTGAACAGTGTGCAACGACCAGGCTTTTGGGTGATATTCTTCAATGCACACGCAGATATCGAAAGAGAACATATATTTTAAAACATAATCATTCATAAGGATACTCTCCTCTACACCTTTAGAACTTTGAAGTGACGTTTGGAGAATAAGCACTCATACGTTCGTTGTACCTGTTTCAAATGACATGTATTTTTACAGAATACAGGTAGGAAGATATAGAAATTTTTCTAAATAAAAATATGAATAAATGACTATGTTTTATTAATAAATAAATGTTTAGAATGGAATATAGTAGAATAGTGGAATATTGTAGTAGTAAGTAGTAGTAGAATGAAAATAACATATTAGAAGTAAATAAATAGATAATGGGCCCAAAAATGTGTTTAATTTTACCGTCATAGGTAAACACCTGCAATATACACACAAACATAGGTTGACAGCCTATTCGATATATTTGATACTAATACAACTCATTAGTTGCATGAGTTGGCTAAGACATCTTACATACATAATAATATGTATGTACCTGATACGGTACAAATTATCAAAAACCAGAATTCTACCTACTAGTAATCAAAATACCGGACCTAGCCGCTTGTCCGCGTAGGTTCTAACAGGGTACGTGAAGCAGTGATAACGTCACTTGGCTGCGCGCAACTTACATACTAGCGTAATATATCGCCGCTGCACCTAGAGCAATGTGTTAAAGACTTTTGCAACAAGTTCGGTTTAAAAAAAATAGCGAATGCGCATTCTATCCCCACTCTACTAAATTATTGTATGTGTCTACTAGAACATTGTTTCGTTGCTGTGCAGCCCTTTCACAGTTAATTTACCTCTGACAACAGCAACTCAACAACAACCTCATGGTATCGTAACTAAAGATCACTGTTATTTGAACAGTCATGCGAAATCAGAGGTAAAATAAGTGTATTCATTATAAAAACAGCAGTGGTGGCCCAGTGGTAACGTCCCCGAGTTACGGGTTGTAGGTCGTGGGTTCGAACCTAGCCAGCCGCTTTACTATGCGTAAATAATTTCATCACCACTGCTCTCAATACGGTGAAAGAAAACATCGTGAGGAAACCTGCATGTCCTAGTTCCAAAAATTCGAAGACATGTGACATCTACCAACCTGCACTGGGCCAGCGTGGTGGATTACGGCCCACTCACTCTCACAGAGAGGAGGCCCCTGTCCCAGCTGTGGGAACATTATATGTAGGCTGATTATGTATAATTAAATATCAAGAAAAGAATGCTCTTGCTTTTGGTTCTGGTTCTACGTTCATTTAGTCTAAACTCCTATACGCAAACGCCATCTTGTAACTGTCACCGGTGTACAACGTGACTTTCAGAGTAGAAAGGTTCAAAGGCCAAGAGATACTAGATTAATCAGTGAGAAAACGTTGGTCACCACCCGAGTGTGCCCGGGAGTTACATCAACTGATTCCACCATTGGAGTGAAAAGGTAGGTACTGCAGGAAGATATTATCGGAACTTCTCGTCGACTATCATTTCACACACTTCACGACCAAAATCTGACAATTCCACGCGTATTCTGTATACCTGCACTCCTTACAAAAGACCATAATTATCATCCAACCAAGCCGTTTCCACCAAGCGAGATCGAGATGAAGAGCAGATTCAATAATAACGGCTACTGTTAGCCCGTATTATCCCAATGCTGGGTAAAGGGCTCTCCCCACTCCACTCTAAGCTCCAAAACACAGATCACTGACATCAAGTCTAAAAAGCCGCAAAGTTGAAGGGACTGGCCACGTCTGCCTCATGCCCACAACATAAGCTGTGAACCACTATGGCTATGGCACTAAAGCTTCGCGGCAGACCCCGAAGAAGATGACTGCACGAGCTGAACTAAACACACCGCCAGACTCAATAATTAAAATGTAATATTATTTATAGGTTTTTTTTATGTAAAGGACGATCAACTTTCTACATCCAACATGCATAACCCACCACGTCGCGTGACTTCGGGTGGGGTGGCTGAACACCCCGCGGGGTGTTCAGCCACCCCACCCCATAGTAGGCTGAATACCAGCTACAATCGAAATAATTAACACCCTCAGTGACATATACAATACAGGTTTATAATAAATGGAGGACATGAATGTACCTTTAGTTAATTAAATACATGTCGAGCATTAAGTGGGAATCATATCGAAATAAGTTGAAAGAGTTGCCTACCCTCAAAATGTTTAATGACTTTCTAAAAGATCGTGCCGATTTTTTGGAAACAATGGATAATGCTCATAAAAAGCGTAGGTCAAGTGACACTACACATGTTCGTCAAAAAACATTTGAGTCTTGACGGAGGAGTTGTAAAAAGTCTATTTGCAGGTATATTGGAGTAGAGCTCATTCAGATTTTCATTTTGACCTAATTTAGCTTTAGCACCCTCGAAAGCCATTAAAACGACACCCATGATAAAAACTGGAAAATATCTAGCGAAAGGTTAATGTACACACCTCACTCCTCCCCTTTGCTACTGTAAATAAAATGTGAACGTTATAATAATATATCTCCACTTAGGCGCCCTTAATAATTCACGTTTTTTTTTCTGATTTTATTTAAAATACCTGGAAGATCAGCACTTGGCATGGACCAATCAACAAAGGGTAATCCTATAATTGACTTCGTAGACAATCTATTGTATAAAAATTAGAGTGCAAATATGAGAACCCCACTGTATTCAATGCAGGCTGTTTTCAATGAATTGTGTGAACACAATTCATTGAAAACAGCCTGCAGCATTAATCTGAGCTGGCTTCGATAATGATTATTTCAACGGATCGGGTTTTAACTGGGCTGGCTGTCCGTCCGATTAGTTTCACTATTAACTCAATGACGCAAAGCCCTTTATCCGTTGCGAGAATAGTAACATGTTGGTATTTAGTCGGGCATGGAGCGACGTTAAGCCTTGAAGTGAAATCCCAATGTTAAATTGAATGCATAACGTCTAAAATACGTGTATTTCATTGCTTAATTATGAAAGCTTGTCGCAAATCAAACACCATATTTTAGAAACACAAATAAACTAACGCCATCGCTATGTACAAAAATGACAATAAAAAATAATAGCCTCCCGACCGATTTCGGTAACGGTGGGCAAACAAACGGTGTATGCACCATGCAAGTGCACCCAAAGACAACCCCCGGTTGGTGCAGGACTATTGCAGAACATGGAATATTATTATTATTATAACGCACAAGTGTATGCGTAAACACAGACGCACTTTCTGTTCCTTTACTCTCATAGACTGATGGGACGGCAATCTGACACGACCGGGGAGAGATCAGGCGCTGGACCAACGGCTTAACGTGCTTTCCGAGGCACGGGGGTATCAAACCGCCAACTTGAAAACTCCGGCCTCACACTAAGAAATTCGTAATGGTAAACCCAATAACACTGTCCGACACGGGAATCGAACCCAGGACCCCACGCCCAGCAGTGGCGTTTGCAACCACGAGACCAACGAGGCAGTCACAATCAAAACATACAAAAATAAGGAATAGTTTACGACGTACGTTATTTTTGTACGTTTTGATTTTCATTTTTGTCTAGGAAATGGAAAACAAAACGTGTGTGAACAGACGTGGAATGCCAAAATAGTTGTCTCATTTAACATTCTCCCCATTTTCTTAAATTTTTTCAAACCACTAAAAGCATAACTAAAATTGCTTGCATTATAGCCCACCATACGCAAAATACGCGCATTGTCGTGGAGTTGCGGACACCTGCCCGTATTACCTATTATAGTCCACATACGTTCGAGACGCCTGGGTGTGGGCCGCCCCCCAGCTAGATGGACGGACGACCTAAAGAAGGTGGCTGGGGTAGACTAGACGTGGAAAGCGGAGGACAGGGTGTTGTGGCGCAGTCTGGGAGAGACCTATGTCCAGCAGTGGACTGCGATAGGCTGAGTTGATTGATTGATTGACGTTCGAGGCGGCTTTTTTATGATTTGTATACTTATAATAAAGTCATGTTCATCATTATTATAATTAACACATCAAATATTTTCTGGTTCTCTACACCCTGTACGGCGTCTAGCTCGCTAGATTTACTATAGGTAGGATGTGCCCACCATTACTCAGTAAACTGTCCTTTGTAACACCAGAAGGCCAATTCTCGTAATTTAAAACGTTCAAAATCTAGTCGCAGTCTCATCTCGGCGACAAACAAATGTCAAAAACTGGTCGAAATGTAGGGATATTAGAGGTATTTTTGACAGATTGAGACTGAAACCAAACTGTGAACGTTCTTAAAATTACGAATATTGCCCCCTGATAGCGTTGAAATGCCACTGGCATGGAACCCGACAACCCGATATTGTTGTGGACGCATTTCAATCAAGCTACGTATGAAAGCTTCGTCTAGCTCGCTAGATTTACGGTAGGTAGGATGTGCCCACCATTACCCAGTAAACCATCTGTGTAGCACCTGACAGTATTGAGAACAGGGACATACATATCTCAATGGCGTTAATTAACGCGTAAAGCATTAGCTGATATGCCTTTGAGATCGATTCAATTTCCCAGATATGTAAATAAAGCCACCCGGCCACATAGCAGAGATACTCAACCTTTTTTGCATGGACCCATTGATAATGAATGTTGTAAAACCCGCTGCCCGCGGTTTATAAGAAACCAGGAGAGGAAAAGAAAATAATTATGATGACTATATTTATTTACCATCTATAAGAATTCACCCAGTTTATTCTAAAATGTGAAGAAATGAAATCTATATTAAAAAATGATGTATACGTACATAAATATTGCTTTTTATTTACATAGAATTCTCTAATCAAGTAGATAAAATCCGCATTATGTGCTATTTTGCAAAAGTAGACTTCATTTTATAAAATATATCTATGTTTTATTCCTTCCTGTTTTTAATAAATATTAATAAAATTATTAATGAGAAACTGGTATCTATCGAACTACTAAAAGTGTCATAATTATAACATCATAGGGAGGGAAGACTCTTTCCAGAAATACACTGATAAGCAATATAAAAAAGTTACTACTAACTTATCGTTAAATATTTCCGAAACCACGCATGTTAACTTCTTGAAGTGAAAAGCAACATTCAAAATATATTTAATAACGCCTTAAAAACACCGAATTGAAATACAAAATAATAATTTAATGTGTTAAAGAAGGTTTATTGTGTTATCTTATTCAGTAAACATAAATAATGGGATATCCATTTTGAGTAATTTCGTTTCTAATTATGGTTATTTCGAAGTAGTTTTTCATGTACTACCGACAAGTATATGCCTAATCAGTGCGAAACAAAGACAGAGAGTGATTCTAGAAGTAGTTTACAATGTGATCAATAATCATCATGTAAATAACTTCAAAATTATAGTAGGTAGTAAGAATGTACATAATTATAAACCCAAAATATTTGATATCCACTGCTACCGGGCATTATGGATCCCGGTAACCCGGTATTGTTGTTGATGCAATTCAATCAGTTTAGTGATGCGTACGAAAGCTGAACCGAAGCCGTAGGCCAGTACCGTGCAACGCGTAACGAGTTTCCCTAGAATTCAAAGGGTTAATCGAAACTTGGGAATATTGGAATATTGGTTTTAGAGTGATGCTGCAGGTACTTAGCTGTCGACGAATAAAGTTGCTCTACCTCGAAATTTCTTTAAATTATTTAAATAATGTTACGTAACATATCATCACATCACGGTTCTATTCCTCGAAGGTTTACCCACATATTGCTAGTTAGGTTCCATGTTTACCCTTATATACTTATATATTTATATACCTAAGAGTATGTGTGCATCTTACATTTCGTTTTCTTATTATATTTTGTCCTTTTTTTTATATTGTTTTATTGCACATTGTTATTAAATGTACCACAAATGGGCGAAGACACTGGCTCCTATAACACACGTTGCTACCTAGCTTAGGAGTCAGGGCTTCAATCAAAGTATGTAACAACTGTTTATATGTCATTAAATTTCTTTCTTTCTTTCTTATCAACCGGGCACAAGATGTAGTGTTTTTTTAATATCCTTTTTAGTCCCATTGCTGGATAAATATTCTTTCACCTACCATTTCCATACACCACTCCGTAGCATACATAACATAACATTACGGCTGTATTACCCGAGGAGTTAGGCAAAGGTGTAGCTATACCTAGTACACTACACACACACCCACATTTTGCCAGTTACGTGGGTACCACGCCGTAGCCTTTTCTGTTTAATTTGTCGTGAATTCATCCAAGTTATTCCAACTGCGTTTTTAGGGCTGCATAGTCGTCCACGCAGCCCTAGAAACGATGTGGGAAAAGTTAAGAAAACTTTAAATTACGTTCTAGTCAACGTAATTTAAAGTTTTCTAATATAATACGCGAGCGACCTATGACATAATGCTTCGCATAGTTTTGTTGTTTGACTTGGTAAAACACTAGATTCCTTTATAAGGATATGTAAGTTGAAATTAATATTAACACATAAACCTTCCGGAATAAATTCACTAAATGATGGTGAAAACCGTATCATAGTTCAGAAAAACTACATTGTTTCAAAAATTATAGATGTTTGTTGCTGACTGAAGGTAGGTATTGATTAAAAAAAAAGCAGACTGGCAGCAGAGCAAAATCTGTAACTGACACCATGCCTATTGTATGTATGCACAATATGTGTTTCGGCGCTCGGACTACCTGCATATTGAAACCATTTCCTTATTGTTATGCAGTGCAAATACGCTCGGAAACAAATAGGTATATAAGTAGAATACTCCTTATTCTGAACACCATAACAATTATAGATATAAAGTAGAAATGTATATAGGTCTCACCATTCTCATTTGTACTGGGATATTTACAAGTACCTTGAATATCTTTCACCGACCAATATACGTCATCAAGGTACGTGACCAAATATAATTTAAAAAAAAAACACATTGGATCAGGAACACAACACTAATTTTATTATTTTAACAATAATTTCATAACACATAAGATAAGAAAATACAAAGGTACATTTTATGTGAATGCGTCTAACAGCACGTCTAATGCATGGTTAATCATCAAAAACTTAAAGCATAAATTATAAGGGTCAGCAGAGACGAGCCGCCAAAATAAAATTCTGTAACATATTTTTATTGATATTTCATGAGTTACCTCGGGTAACCTGGAAGTCTTTAAACAAACTCCGGACCCAGGTTGGCCGAAGCAAGGAAAACCTGTTCAGGTGGAGATTCATAGACGACTCCGCATTGTAGTGTAAATGTGGTGCTATTCCATATACGACGGGGCACTTAATATCGTGTCCTGCGTATCCTGTCACCTGCACATGACAGGAACTGATGGATGCTGGTGATGGCGCCAAACAAGTAGCTGAATTCTGGGGGAAATCTAAATGGACTCACCATTTAGATTTCTATCGACACGCTAAAAAGAAGATTGATATTTCATGCTAAACTGAATGAATTAACACCAAGCCATTATTAAAAAGGTGTAACCAACACGTTGGTTAGTATGTATGCGTCAAATCTTGCAAGCTGAATCAAAACCACTTTCTCTTCCTACCGAGTTGATTTTTTATTATTCTTAATGAATATTTGGTAGCGTGCACTAAATAAACCTCAAAATTAATTTTAGCGATATAAATATTAAATAGTGTAACAAGAAAGAGAAAAACTAAAAGTTAAAAAGCTAAAAGTTGAAAAACTAAAATTTAAATAACGCAATGAATGCTGTTGAACCGTCAAAATGAAAGCCAATCCAAGTGTTAGTGTGTTCCGCATCAACAATTATTATGAAGCAAAGTTTTGGATTGTGATTGAAAGTTGGTTACGCATTAGGGTGCAGCCGGTTGATTCTGTAAAAATCTCACCGTGAAAACATAGCTGAAGTGAGTAATCGTTTAACCTGCGGTGCTATTATGTAAAAAAAAAAGTTCTTTATTAACTTCAATTGTACACAAAACACTTATCTATACACTATGCAGCATTACAACAAAGGAAAAGTGATTTCGATGAACTCTGGCACCCAAAGTAAGATTTAACTTGTTTTTAGGGTGCTAGCGTCCTCGCCTATAATTTGAAACATAGTATCAGTAGTTGTAAGACGAGCACAGTATAGTATTGTTATGATAACTACTTACTAGTAAATGCATAGATGTGGAATATTAAAGTACCTATGTATATGTATTGAGAAAGAGATAAATATTGTGAAAAACTTGCGTTTATGTAATGCTGTAAAAATATCACTGGGATAACTTAGGGGAAGTGATTAAGCTCACTTCCCCTAAGTCATCACAGTGATTTACCCCGTTAACGGCAAAACATAGAGATCTCTGTACCTATTCTATTTTTACACTAATGTTTTACAAATAAAAACTTTGACTTTGATATTTTTCACAGTGAGCTGTCATTCCACCTCATGCTAGGGATTAACACTTTTGACAGCTCACTTCACCTTAGTTTTCACGGCGAGGTTGTTACAGAATAGCTTGGCTGATCACTAAATAATTACTTTTATAAACCCTTTTTAGATACCGAAAATTTAGCTTAGCTTTCATTTAACATAACTGCTACATCTTTTACGTAGCTACAAATTCAAGTAGTTAGTTTGTGTTTGTGCCGATTAATGTTGTACAAGTGTGTAGCAAGCCTAATCGACATTATAGTCATGCAGTTTTAATACTGTAATAGGCAAGTATTGCACTATAAACGCTTTCGATCGATGGTCAAAGGAACATGATGGATGGCAAAAGTTATTACGTCACGAAAAGGCAATAGCTTGGCCTCGGTATAGTTTTCTTTGTAAAATTGATCATTTTGTTCTTCACAAACATTCCTGTTCTTTTAATAAATTGCCCTATTTTCCACGCTTCATCCAATAGTAGCAATTTATAAAAACTCTTTCGCTGTGTTTGGTGACCGTCCATCCTGACGTTCACCACTTATTAAAAGACTGCGAAAATATAACAAGAGAAGTGAATACCTACGTTAAACAAAATGAAGTTAAAAATAATCTAAGTTCAATGCTAAATTAATTATTGTTTTGCCGTGTTGAAGATGAAATAGAAAATAATCAGCGACTAATGTCAATTAGCGCTTCAGTTTTATTAATCTTAAGTATTGAGCTTAATATTAAAAACATAACACATACAGAACATAGACATATATGTTCTGTTTGAAATATTAGCTACAGTGAACGAGTTTGCAAAAGTATAATGATGACATGACGTTAATCTGGCGTAGCATTGGAGCCAGCCGTAAAATTACTCGTAGCGCGTAGCTCGTAGCACTCGTAGGCCACTCGTAGCGCCCGGCGTAGCACTAAATTACTTTTCAGCTGCCGAGATTTTAATGTATTTTGATAATAATTAACAACGGTTTTTGTGATATACACCGTTGTTCAGCTTCATTTAAGAACATTTGATTTCTACATAACATCCCGCCTGTAATACTCGGAGGGCTATGTAGAGGTGTGGTGGGTACCTATAGTACACCCACATGTCCCCAGTTATGTTTAAGTCCATTTAATACCATCAATCAGGCACAAATTCAGACTCAAGGCTGCTACTGAGAAATTCATACATGGAAATCGACCCAGGACCTCATACTGAGCAATAGCTAATTGGATTTTTGACTTTCAGTCTGCCTGTAACTTAAACATAACTGGAAAATTGTGGGTGTACTATTCACAGTACACATCTTTGGATGATTACAAGTGATACAGGTGGATTTTATCTCTCTTCTGAAACTTTTCGCGAAAGTTACCTCTCGTGCCACTAGATTCTCGTAGGTGAATTCGCGCCAGTGCAGTGGTGCGTGTTTCACACGCAAGTGTCTTTCGCGAAAATGTCCATTCGTGCAAAAGTCCGTTCTTAGAAAAGTCTTTTCGCACAACTGGGTTCGCGCCAGTGCCTTTCATAGAAATGTCTTTCGCGCAAGTGCCCTGCTGCAACCCGCATTCTTAACATCAAACTAAGTAGAGATCGTCTAATTTAAAATGGCACGCCCTGCACTGCTTGTTGTATACACATTTAAAATGTTTGTATAGAAATTTTAGTGGAGGAACGTGCAATTTTTTAGACGATCTCTAATTTAGTGCAAAAATAATTGCTGGGACGACTTTTATTTTTGGTGTGAAAATTTGCTGTTTTGGGTAGTGCAAAATGTAACGCACAAAAAAAATGGTGCCCCTGGGACATGCAACGATACAGGAATCGTGAGAATATTTAAAGTTAAGTTATTATATACATTTAAAATGGTTTTCGTCAAAAAGGTTGGAACTTTGAACTTCAATATTTCCGTAAACAGACAGGCCATTTCTAGTAATTTTAAGAACGTTCACAGTCTAATCTCAGTCTCAATCTATCAAAAATACCAGTAATTTCTCAATTTTTTTTACAAGTTTTTGACATCCGTTATAGTATTACCTCGGTTGTCCAGTAAGTAAGACGCCATCGATTCGATCCATAAACGATGAATAATTGAAACAGTAAGTCGGCATTGGAACATAGTTTAAAATTCATGACAGCGTGTTTTAAAATAGTTTCCATCCATAGTTTGATACATTTTTTATAAATATTGAACTGAACTTTCTATTACCTAAAAGGAAATGGTTATAAAATAATTACTTTTAATTGGATTAGCATATTGAAAATAAATAAAGGCCATGAAAAAAACACAATACAGGCGCTAATATGATTATACAGTTAAACTCAATATTTTGCATTTAAAAAAAACTGCTTTTGCAGAAAATACCTTTAAAATATCCGACTTTCTACGAATGTATATTGAAAGAACTACTATTGAATGTAGGGCGTAGGCACGCCCTACATTCAACAGCTCATTATTGAGAACCATCTTTGCCCAAGAACACGTAAAATATATATCCAATGATACTTGGAATTACTGTAGCGTTCTATTAGTGAAAGATGAGAAGATCAGTACCTAATTCCAAAGATTAACTTTTACAAACATATCAACACACAATTTTACCTCCTTATAATATTAGTTCAGAACTTTAGATAACTAATAAGAGAATACCTAGATTACTCGTTTTAGGGCTGATTTTGCAATCAACTAATAATTTTTATTCGTGGAATAAAATTGACCTCTGACAGTTTTTGTATGGAAAAACTGTAAAAAATTCAAAATTATACCTCCGATAAAATTATCTGACGTTGGAACAGTCAGATCTTACAGAAAATCAATATTCTGCAAAACCATCTGGTTAGAAGAATGTTTTGCTTTTGTTTACTTTTCAAACTAATTTTAAAAAATTTAAACGAGAAAGTTCTCTTGTTTTGTTTTACTTCAACCTAGTTAAAATCAACTAACCATTGAAGGGCTTCGCTGCCACGAGTAGTTTTCAAAAAAAACCTCAAAAAGTTTTTTCAAAGGAAAAATGTAATTTCCATCCATCGGTTAAATTAAAACGAACAACGGCTGCGCTAACAATCAAAAATGAATTTGAAATCGGAGGGCGAACTAGAAAAATATGAAAGTACGAATAAACCAATCCTGAAAGTTTGTACGGGTAATGAAATATACGACTGCACATCATGTAGCTCTTGTGCCATTGGTATAAGGTGTAAATTGGAATAATCAACATATGAACGTTCGTGTAGTGTAAAATTCGGAGTAACGTTCCAACAATGGAATTCTAGCCCGTGACAAATAAACCATGTTGAATGTCGAAACAATAGGAAACCTTACAAAAAAATCCCGCAGAGGGCACCACTGCACTCACTATCATCGAAAAGGATATAATAAAAAAGAGTGAAGTTCGAAATAATTGGAAATCCTACCTCCAACTCCTACCAATATTATAAAAGCGAAAAGTGAGGATGCATGGATGGATGGATCGATGTTTGTTACTCTTTCACGCAAAAACAATTAAACGGATTTTGATGAAACTTTACAATAATATAGCTTATACATCAGAATAACACATAGGATACTTTTATCCCTATATTCCCACGGGATCGACACTTATGCGAGTGAAACCGTGTGGCGTAGCTAATTGTAAATAATTTTAATATTTATGAACACTAATAAAGACCGTATTGCGCGCTCCACATATGTAACAATGAACAATTCCAATTGTAGGTTTAATTTAGGAAATTCTAATGAATTGAAAAATAATTTTTATTATTTTAAATTATACTTTATTAAGAATCTTTAACCAACCAAATAGTAGGTACTTAAATTGTACTTTTAAAGTTAATAGGAACTCAGTATTAGATTTTCGATAACTTCAAAGAAAATTAAGTCTTTCTAAACTTAATTTAAAACCAATCGTCAGAATGTTCTGACTGCTAATAAAAAAATCACGAACTTGAAGAATCTGATGTTCAGGAGAAATCACTTCACACACTTCACTATCACTTGCTAATGTATCTTCATCATCTGTTTGTTTCTCCAACCACCTCATAATGTCCGAATCCTTATTTAAAGCAACCAATCGCTGCACAACGCTGTGATTCGAGAAAAATATCGCCATGTGGTCGGTACTTCTGTTGTAACCGCACCGCAAACCGCTAATATATCTAAAACTCTCTATTATCCGTGCTGGCCGACACACGTGTGACGTACAAGGACCAAGTAAACTGCACAGCAGTGAAAGGAAGAAATCAGCGAACACGTGCTACATCTTCTCAGGCTGTCCTTGTATCAACGTGCTTCATCCAGAAGACTCCCAAGTAAGTCCTTCATTCTCTTTTCCTACCCTGGTCAGGTCATTACTGTGTGCCGTCAATAGCTCACCCCTGCTTCAATTCCATTCCCGCAACGGTCCTTCGAAGCCGCATGTAGATACTTATTCACCAAAAATACTTACTGCAAATATTTAGATACACACACAAAACTTTGACAAAATAGTCACGCGAATGCTCGCGCGTTCTACTATTGTAGAAATCTAGATTTGCAGCCCGATTTCTCACACATGGGCTTGCGTCGGAAACCAAGCAGTCACTAGTTGTGTTCACCAGTTAGCAGAGGAAGAATACTGTGAATTTGTTCGTTGACTACCTTCAATTTACGTTGAAATCATAGAAAATGTTCTACTATTATAGTAGAACGCGCGGGTAACGGAGTGTAATACTGATATTATAGTGTTTGCTTTCTTAAAATGTGAAATATTCTATTAAAAAAGTAGCAGATTTTTTTTTTTAATTTGCCCCGAACGAGGATTTGGATTACAGTACCTAGAAAATATGTAGGAAGGCCAGTAGGTATACCTACTGACCTCCGACGCCGTAGCTCCATGACGGCCCCCAGCTGTCCGAGTCGCTGCTGAAGTAATATTCCTCAGGCGGCAAGTATACAGCCTAAAAATTTATAACAGATTTTTGTTAGTTCGTTTTGAGTATTCGAATGTTGATGACTAAGAGTAGGGGCAGACCAATGCAACGATGGATCGACTGGGTTGGGAAGGGGGTGACTGCCGAGATGACTACTGACTGCCGAGATGACAGGTATTGAAGAAAAAGACATTGCGCCGACACCAAATAAATTGTGATAAGGGCAGAAGAATGATAATTATGATTTTCTTTAGTCCGTAGATATTCAAGTCTTATCGGTTGGTGACGTTACGGGGGCCTTCCTTCATTGGCGTTAGTTTTGGTTGACGGCGTATGGACTAAGTTAGCGTCGCATAGTCGTGATTCTATCGATATTAATATCACGATAAGACGGCGTTATATCGTTGCGTAAGCGCAATGTATCTGTACTTTCGCCGAATATCTACGTTCGCCGTTCTCATAAGATAGGAACATAAAACTATAAAACCACAATACTGAACTAGAAGCACATTATGGTGTATGAAGTGAGCCCCAGTTTTTTGTGTATTTAGATTGATAATTTTAGTTTCTTAGCCATATATGTATATTATATACTGTTAAAAACAATAGATTTGTTTATTTAAAATACGACTAACAATGTATATAGACAACTAGCTTCTACCCGCGGCTTTGCCCGCATGTAGGTATGTCGGTAATAATCCCACGGGATCGTGCTACCGGGACAAAAGTCTATGTCCTTTCCCAGGATACTATCTATCTCCATGCCAAATTGCTTCAAAATCCGTTCAGGATTTATTCACTTTATTCTAAATTATTTTATGCCCCAAATGAATTAATTTTGTCAATTTTTGTTGTTAAAATAGTATTGGCTGCATGACAAATATTTTAAGTATATTAGGTTTGTTTGTCCATTAATTACGGACAACCTGTATGATACCACTTAAATTCTGGCAAACTTTGTCTTCGACCATCGTCGTGGTAATGTTAGCCGAATATCCAGCTATCCGACGTAGAGTATAGGATTTTCGGATACCTAGCTACACCTCTTACATTATTAATTGACTCAGTATCAAAAACATCAAAATTAATCTTAAACACAGATGAGAATCAATCATTAAGACTTTTCAAAGTCGCATCTAACTCTTTGAGAGAGTGATTGCGGGCCGCCTCGTCGGGCACCTGGTGAGGACGGGGCCGGATCTTGCGGAGTGCCAGTTTGGCTTCCGCAAGGGGCGCTCGACGGTGGACGCCATCATGCGCGTGAGAGCCCTCACGACGGGGGACGCGGTGTCCCGGGGTGGGGTGGTCGTGGCGGTGTCACTCGACATCGCCAACGCGTTCAACACCCTGCCCTGGAGCTGCATAGGGGAGGCACTCCGGTATCACCGGGTGCCGACTTACCTCCGTCGAATAGTCGGGGCGTATTTGACGGACAGAGCCGTCATCTACCCCGGTCGCGACGGGAACTGGAACCGGCGAGAGATGTCGTGCGGTGTCCCACAGGGATCGGTTCTGGGGCCGCTCCTGTGGGACATCGGTTACGACTGGGTGCTGCGGGCCGACCTCCCTGATGGCGTCAGCGTAGTTTGCTACGCTGACGACACGCTGGTCCTGGCGCAGGGGAGGTCGCATCAGGTGGCGGCCGACGCGATGACACGCGGGGTTGCGATAGTCGTGGAAAGGATCCGGCAGTTGGGTCTCGAGGTGGCATTGCACAAGTCCGAGGCCATGTCCTTTCATGGGCCTCGGTACGGGCCACCTTCGGGATCCCAACTGATGGTAGGAGGGGCTCACATCGGCGTCGAGAATACGATGAGATACCTGGGTCTCGTCCTCGACAGCCGGTGGAACTTCGTCGAGCATTTCCGACGTTTGGCCCCCAAACTGGAACGGGCCGGGGCCGCCTTAAAGCGGCTCCTGCCCAACCTTAGGGGGCCAAACGCCTCCTGCCGGAGGCTTTACGCGGGGGTCGTGCGGTCCATGGCCCTTTATGGGGCCCCGGTATGGGCGCGTTCACTGCGGCTTCGAGCCGCACACTACCTGAACGCGCTCCAAAAGGTGGTAGCCGTAAGGCTAATCCGGGGGTACCGCACGATCTCGGGCGAGGCAGCAAGCCTCCTTGCCGGACTGCCACCATGGGATCTGAAGGCGATAGTCCTCGCGCGCCTGTATGACTGGCGCGCAGAGGCACTACGTCGGGGGGAAACTCTGCACCCGCGGCAAATCGCTGCGGAGCGGACGGACCTCCGGCGCGGTCTCATGGTGGAATGGAAGGCGCGACTATCGCAACCCAGCGCAGGGCACGCCACGATAGCGGCGGTAAGACCCCTCTTTGAGGAGTGGCTAGGGAGGCGTCACGGCGCTCTCACCTACCGCCTGACGCAGGACCTCTCCGGACACGGATGTTTCGGGAGGTTCCTGCACATCATCAGGCGGGAGGAGACGCCCGGGTGTCACCACTGCGAGGATCGCCCAGAGGACACGGTGGAGCATACGGTGGAGGTCTGCCCCGCTTGGGCAGAGCACCGCCGTGTCCTCGTAGAGGCGATCGGCAGCGGCGGCGACCTCTCGCGCTCGGCCCTGGTGCAAGCCATGGTCCGGGGCGAGAGGGAGTGGGAGGCGGTCACCTCCTTCTGCGAAGCAGTCATGCTAGCGAAGGAGGTGGCGGAATGGGCGAGGGAGAGATCCTCACGCCTCAGCCGCCGAGGGAGACGCTCCGGGCGTCGGGAGCCGCGTGACGACTCCCGGCCACCGTAGGCGCGGGCCTGCGGGCGGAGAGCAATGGGTAGCTCTCCGTCCGATCAGGACCAGGCCCGTGCCGGACGGCGCGTATGTGTTCCACGTGCGCCTCAGAGAGATGTCAGCGTAGTTGACGGGGCCCGACAGGGCCAAAGCCTGCAGAGGTAGCGGGATCGTCCGAAAGGGTTACCGCTGCCCTGGTACATAAAGGGCTAAGGAAGGAACACGGGTGGGTTTTAGTCAGTAAGAGTCTGACACTCCCTTCTGCTCCACCCAGAGCGGGAGGAGTCATTTGATGATTTCCCATCCACAAAAAAAAAAAAAAAAAAACAAAAAAAAAAAAAGACCGTATTGCATTAGGTTACGAAACCTATGATGATAATTCTAAGGGGAAAAAAAACAGAACCACATGACGTTGAGGCTTCTTCTATTTATGGTTATAATTAAAATAAAATGTCTATGGTAAGGTGCCCGGCATGGGGAAATCCAGTGTGTTTACAAGCTACAGTTATATTTATTTTACTGGTAGCCGTTCGTCAGGCATAAACTTTATGATTGCATGAGTCAGTGTATCAGTGTTATGCAATTAGGTAGTATATGCAAGCACAAATTAATTCACTAAAAACTTCTCAAGTAATGGGAAATTGCTACGCCGTTAGCACTTTACAGTCACAAAACATACAAGGTTCTGTTTTGATCATTTTAGCACAAGACTATAAATGAGGGATTTTTTACAGCACCCTAATTGCGTAACACATAATCAGTCAGAATCGGTTTCATTTTTTTTTTTTTAGGATGGGAAATCATCAAGTGACCCCTCCCACTCTGGGTGGAGCGGAAAGGAGTGTCAGACTCTTACTGACTAAAACCGACCCGTGTCCCTTCCTTAGCCCTTTATGTTCTAGGGCAGCGGTAACCCTTTCGGACGATCCCGCTACCCCGGCAGGCTTAGGCCCTGTCAGGCCCCGACAACTATGCTGACATCTCTTTGAGGCTCGCGTGGAATATCCTTCAAAATGATTGAGATTGAGATTGATTGTGTGTTTCACAATTAGGGTGCTGGTCGTATACTGCACCGTTACTCTTTTAATTCATTCATTATCACGTTCATAGAATACAAGGTATATTCACTTCCAAATTTCATCGGTATAGTGCCCAATTAAATAGTCTCCGAGTAAAAAGGCTGTGTGAAATACGGCCGGATGGATAGACAGATAGGACGAAATTATAAGGATTCCATTTTTGCCATCTGGCTACGGAACCCTAAAAAATATGGCTTTTGGCTACCTGTCAATACTTTGGAAACAATTAATGGAATTCAGTTATAATTGGAATTCTGTTGTAACTGGAATTCCATTAATTGTTTCCAAAGTATTGACAGGTAGCCAAAAGCCATAGTTTTTAAAATTTGCGAAGCATGGAAGCATTTTCATGAAGCATTTTCAATTGAATGAAAAATTACATTTTACACAATTGTAAAATTCAATTAAGTAGATGACCGTTTGTCCGATATTGTTCTGACTTCTGGCGAGTAATTATTCTGGCTGACAATTTTATATCGCTTTTTCTTTAATAAACCTAAAAAAAACAAAAAAATGTAGAAGCAAGGTTTTAAGATATTACAAATTATGTACATTATTGTACATACTGTAAGTTTGTCTTTTCTTCTTTTTTCTTTTTGTAGTTCGTAGTTTGTAGTTCGTTTTTGTATTTTTTGTAGTCGAGAGTGGGAATAGAACTGTTTAAAACTCATCCTTTTAAAACACGCTACGTGTCACTTCATTCTGAACTGGAAATAATTCTTTTGAACAATTTAATGTTTCGTACGAGCGCGTTAACTATAAAACAGTCATGTAATTTAACGAAAATGTAAGTCGGACGGAAAATGGAGGTCGGACTGAGTTTTTTATAATAACTTGGAAATCCAGACTACATACATATATCCGTCTCATTTAAAAACGAGTTCTGACTAAAGTCCAAGCACAAAACTTTGAGCCAGTTATTGTATATTGAACTTTATTCCGGCACTCAAAAAGTTCTTAATACAAAACTGACAAGTTAATAGTCGAGTTTGACGTTAGTTTTTGTAATAAGAGATTTTATGTTTGTCGAAGTAAAATTCGAAATTGGCTTGTTTAAAATCAGGTTCTAAATACAAAACTTATTCTTTTTTTTTTTGTAATAAAGCCATTTACGTTTTGATTAGTGGTCATCAGCACTAAAACGTTTCTTCGTGTCTATTTCATTCGTCCTCTCTCATCTTCTAAAATGTATCCTCTTGCAAACCAAATTCAACGATATTCAAGAGTACATATGTCTTTCTAAAAACAATAAAACCCTTATCTTGATGACTACGATGAATCGAAATTAAACTAAGCTTATTTTAAATCGCGCATATAGTAAACAATGTTTCAGTATAAATAATGCATTCAATCCTAAATAAAGCAATTCGCTTCATCTACATAAAAACAATTATGAGAACCGACTGTTGGACAAAGCAAGTTAATTAACGTAGATACAAGTACTTACCTGCGCTTGTTTTCATTATTCAAAACAAAACACACTCATCGTTTTGCGCTCATTTCATTGAACAAAGCAATGGCTTTAATTTCCCAGCGATGTAGCCACGAGCTTTGAGACATAATTTTTAATTACACTGTCAATTCCATAAAGGATATGAAAATGCATGGAATGATAGGATTAATTATTAGGTGCATAATAATATAATTTTCCAAATGATTAATTCAGCTCATTACAGCTCAGACATGTTCGTGTATCGATATTGTAGTGTTAATTACTTTACATACTGCAGTATTACCAAATGCTACATTAATCGACGATTTTTATAACAAATTCAACCTCATTTTTAACCAGAAATGCTTTTTCTTCAAATTCGTTTGAATTATGAATCTAAAAGTATCGTGCATGTTCTGCTACGGTTTTTTTTTTTTAAGGATTTTTTGACACCCGGTGGATGTAAAGAAATATATTTTTTCTTTGGTCTTACAACCAAAGTATGTGTGAATTAAATATAACGGTTTAAACGACCGGGTTTTGCGCGGTCAATCACAAGATCTAAGGGCAGTATTCCTGAAAAACTCGTTTTATAACTCAAGCATATTATACAAAAACGGTGCGGCTGTGGTGCGGCGCCGGTGCGGCGGCGGTGAGGCGGCGGTGCGGCGGCGGTGCGGCGGCGGTGCGGCGGCGGTGCGGCGGCAGTGTGGCGGCGGTTCGCTGCATGCACGATATTCATTTGTGTACACAAACATGCGGTCCGATGCCGCTGCGGCTCCAGCGTTATGTGCAGAAAGCCTAATACAAATGACTTGCAGAGACTGAGGGCTGTGAAGGCAGTCCGTAACAGAAGTTGTACGCTTAACGGGCCTTCGGCACCACGATTTTATTAGTAAACTAGCTGTGCCTACGACTTTGTTTGCGTGGATGTCGAAAAACCATAATATATATCCTTACTAATTCTTTTTCTAAAATTAAAGTAGCCTAAGTTAGTAGTTACTCCTTATAACATCAGCTATCTGTCAATGAAAGTCAAATCAAAATCGGTCAGGCCGTTTTGGAGATTAGCCCAAGCACACAGGCAGACAGACATTCACTGATTTTTTAAATTGTTTTTTGTTACGGGAAAAAGATATACAATATAATAAGTAACGCAAATAAATTCACAAGCTGTGCCCCGCGGTTTCACCCGCATAAGTTTCTATCCCGTGGAAATATCGGGATAAAAGTATTCTAGATTTTAATTCTAGTTAAAAACCATCTGTGTGCCAAATTTCATCAAAATCCGATCGGTAGTTTTTGCGTGAAAGAGTAACAAACATCCATCCATCCATACATACAAACGTTCACGTTTATAGTATTAGTAAAAGTAAAATAAAATAAATAAATAAATTTATATGCATTTAATAAAAAGCTGTTATTTTGACATTACAAACAAACACTTTAGTTGTATATAGATTATTTGTATACAAGCCGTTGTTTTGAATCCTCGTTAAATTTCAGGAGGCTGTTATGAAAGACGTGTCCGTGTCGTGTTTAAAATGCGTGTCCCACACATGCCCATTTTCCTAATGTTAGAAAAAAAAACCTACTTATTTTATTATTGATTCGTGTCGAGAATCAATAGCATAGTTACCTCCTTGAATAAGACGAGGATGCAAAACGACACCTTGTATAGATACTGTCTTTAGACGCTGCCGCTGCTAGTCAGGCGCCGTAGGAGACGCCCTGGGCGTCGGGAATCGATAGCCGATTCCCGCCCACCGGCTGGCTTACGGACGGCGAGCAATGGGTACCTCGCCATCCGGTAAGGACCAGGCCCGGGTCGACGGCGCGTTGTGTTCCACGCGCGCCCCAAAAAGATGTCAGCACTAACTGATGGGGTCCACTAGGGCCGATGCCTGCCAGGGTCGCGGGTTGTTCAAAAGAGTTACCGTGGGCCCTGGCACAGGCAAGTGAAGGAACACGGGTGGGTATTAGTCATTAAAAGTCAAGGCGCGGCGATCCCGATGTAGGTACAGAACAAAAGTCGACGTAATGCCCAGCGCATTACTTCGTCTCCTACTAAATTCAGACAAGGCATCGGTATAATGGTGAACTCTTTAAGAGAGTCATTATGTTGCGATAACCTTTTTACGCTAAAAAATAAATAAAATAATAATGATGCAAGAATAACATGAATAAATTCTTGCAATGTTGAAAGGTCATCGTTTCTTTCTAATCTCCATTTACACATCTAACATCCATTCTAAAGGGCGGGCCATTTAAAATTTAAAATTTGAATCGGCTATAAAAAAAAACTACTGATTATTTTTTCAAATTTCTGGTTTTATTGGAAAGGTTGAACTTTGTCTTTTAAGAGTGGAACACAATATCATTCATATGACTACCACGACTGGCTCGGCAGTACCCCATCCGATCAACCCAATTTTTCACAACATTTTCGATTGCTTCGGCTTGAATCTCTTCAATGGCAACTTCGATTTCATGTTTCAACGCTTCAATTGTCTCTGGAAACAAAGGAAATAATCCAAAGGGCTCAAATCACAGCTCCGAGGCAGCCAATTGACATCAGCATTTCGGCTGATTATTCGATTTTCAAAAACAGTGCGCAAAAGATCGATGGTTACGTTGGCTGTGTGATATGTGGCCCCATCTTGTTGAAACCAAATCTCGTCCATGTCATTCTCTTCAATTTTTGAAAAACGAAAACGAATGCGAAAACGCATCAAATGGTCATGAGGCTTCAGTTCTTGGACCACTTGATCTTTGTAAGCCTTCATACCGAGGTTTTTATGCAAAATTCTTCTCAGAGAAGTACGAGAAATGTTCAGTTCCTGAGAACGATGACGAGTTGATGTTGATGGAGGTTCTTGCACATTCTGAGCCAAAGCAGCAATTTTTTCGGTTGAACGCACTGGACGAGAACGTACACGGGTTGCTTTGTCCAATAACGATCCATTTTCACAAACTCGTTTCACAAATTGACGCACAAACTGAACTGAAGGCAGATCATTTCTCGAAAATTTTCCACGTAAATAACAGTTTGCGTTACAGACTCACTACTTCGGAAGTAAGTTATTAATATTTCCCAATTTTGGTCCAGCTTATAGCGTCCCATTTTGCAAATGTCAAACATAAAACTAACTTCCTATCAAAAAATTAATGTCATTCTACGTTTCAAAGTCAAAGTAATCGGAACTTCAAATTTAAAACACTAGATGGCCCACCCTTTACATAGTTTCTAGGAATCGTAGTTTGTACAGAAGTGGTACAGTCGGAGCCAGTAGGTAACATTACCAAGAATCGGTAACAAAAATATACTGAACTTAACAAGCAAATTGACTGGTAAATAAGCACTCACTTCTTCATTTTCCAATTATTCGTAAAAGAAAATATTTTGTTTAAATCATAATCAGCCCGTGCTGGAACAAAGGCCTCCTCTTTCTGTGAGAGGGAGTGGGCCGCCGCGTAATCCAACACGCGGGCCCATTGCGGGTTGGTTGGTCACATGTCTTCGAATTTTTGGTTCTAGGATATTCCGGTTTCCTCACGATGTTTTCTTTCACCGTTTTGAGAGCAGTGGTGATGAAAAAATTTACACATAGTAAAGTACCTGCATGGGTTTGAACCTACAATTCGTAAGTCGCGGTCATTACCACTGGGCCACCACTGCGCGTCAATCACTGTTTTAGACAGTCTCATTTAGTGAATAAATTGTGCTATACCTCAGCAAAGGAGATTCTGCACCACAAAACAATACTTCAGGAAGAATAAAAGTGGTTTAGAAAGCCGTTTTTAGAAATATTTATGTAGGTATAGCTGTACTTTATATTATTACAAAATAGTAGGTACATAATTTTGTTGTTCTAGGTAAAAATCACAAAAGGCTTACAATTACAATTTTTTTTTATACTGCCTGTCCTTTCTCCAACTATGTTGGGGTTTGGCTTCCAGCGTAACCGGATGCAGCTGAATATCCGTATTTTACATGGAGCAACTGCCTATCTGACCTCCACAACCCAGTAACTGGGTAGTATGATAATGAGAACCTGTCTTACCAACGTGTATCGTGAAGCCCGAAAGTATGAACTTTCGGGCTTCTGACGACCTTTAACGACTGTCAAAGATCCACGAATGACAGCCGGGACCAGCGGCTGAACGTGCTTTCCGAGGCATAGAGGGTCTTGGTATGTAACGATGGTCACCCATCCACGGACCAACCACGGCAAGCGTTGCTGAACCTGATCGATCGACCCGTGCGGCTGTTATTACTTAGCTACGATCCCAGTTTCAAACTATATTATTTGAATTGTACGAGTATCAGGTATTCTATTTTGCCAAAACAATGCAATGGGAATCTGCCAGCTGCCATGTACACATTCGAACAGCCCGGGTAACCTGATATTTTCATCCCTCACACAGCTATGTTAAATATACTCAAAAGTCAGACATTACATCATTCCAAAAATACAATGTGCCTGGAAAACTACAAATCACAATGTTGTGTGGAGTCACAAATTTTGAATTCGCGCGGTATTGTTTCATTATAGCTCATTTACACGAGGAAAATGTCTCGCTTTGAGTAGGCTAGAACACCAAACAGTTGACTCATTTTTACAGGTACATACGATACTAGCAAGTAAAAATGCGGGTCCCACTTCGCCTTAGACATTTCGAAGCGTCCGTGCAAATAAAACATCGTATTTCGATTTACTTTCCCTTTGACGTTCCAGAAATTCTCCTCGTGTAAATGAGTCTCCGAATTCTGGAGCTTAATTAGTAACATCAGACAATACGTATTCAATTAACAATGTTATGGTTCTAGCTTATTAATTTCCTGGAAACAGCACTGAGACTGGTGTTTCAATTAAGGTTTAATTAAAAATGTGATATTTGCTGCGAATCAAACCTCCTGGAAAGCTAGGAAAATAAGTACCTATTACTCAATCTAGAAATGTTTTCTGTACATGAATGGGATTTCTCATTTTCCATTTTGTGCGAGTAGGTCGAGTAGAGGTAAGTAATTAAAGTATGGTATATCTACTTGTGCAGGTCCTTTTGATAAGGTCTGTCATGAAAATGTGTGTCCTTTTTAGAAGTATTGCTGAACTTTCAGAAAATATACTCAGAGTGATTAATGGTTTTTTGAAAGGCAGCATTATACAAAATTGCACAAAGTTTTTGTGGATGTCCAAGTATAAAGTCTTGGAAATGGTAAGTTTTTATATTTTCATTGCATTCGGAATATTAGGAACGTCGCAAATTGCTGCCAAATATTTCGCTGTTTTGCAATTCATAATGAATTCTATACTCACTACAGAGCAAGAAATGTAAAATACATTGAAACTTTGCGTAGTTGTTGTGTTACATTTTCATGGGTAACTACAATTTTGAGCAGTTTGGGGTCGAAACGCTCCGATCAAGAGAGCCGAGTGCGCATCACCTTTTTAAGGAAATTTCTCGCCAACTGGTGGACACTTCAAGTGTCCAAAGAGCTGGGTCGTTTTTGGCCAAAGAATCAGCATCATAATTCGACGCCTAAGTGTCCTTTTGTTTTTCTTTGTATAGTTTGTCATTTTAGTATTGTAACGTTTCACACATATGTACCCACCATTAGGCTTAATAATTATTTATTAATAAATATTGAAATTAAGATAGTGTGGTAGCCCACTCTATTTTCGTTGTGACAACAACGACCAGACCACTAGTTTGACCTCATATGATATCATTCAACAATAAATTTAATTGAATAATTATACCCTACATTTTAGTCGTCTATTTATAAATCGAAAGCACTTACTACGATAAGAACAAAGTACTACGAGGGTGCTACGAAAATGCTACGGCGCGTAGCACGCCTACGCAGAATGAAGGTTCGTTGTCCGTTTTATTTTCGGTGTGTGATAAAAGTCGGTTGTTCCATAAATGAAATGGTCCTTAGTTTGTAAAATACCAAAATATTTCGTTGCACTGATAAGAGAACCAAGAAAGGACCAGTGACCAGTGCCTTATATTGGCACACCCTTACCAAAACGATGAACGACGAAGCTTACACATTGGTTCATTTTAAAGCGCATTGAACCTAGATTTTGAATTAAATATCCGTTTTCAATTTAAAGCATAATTTTTTTTGTACATTCATGAACAAAAAAACCATGTCCTCGAGCACAAATTCATTACACAACAAAAAACGAATTATTGCTAATAATCTTCTGTCAGGCGTTTTGAGACACGATTACTTTACTATCTTATTTCGATTTAAATAACAATAACGCTGACCAAGTAACATACCTGGATCTTGTATTACTCACAACTAACCCAGTTCTGGCAGTAGGTCAAACCAGTAAAACGTACCAAGACCATGGTGAGAATAATGTTGTTTTTTAATCAGAGTCGTTCGAGGTCGCTAAGCAGTGAATCTTAGCTATGATTATGTGTCATTTCTATTAAGGCCAAGTGGTGTAGCGGTGCGGGTAAGATGTGCTATGAAAATGCGGTTTCCCCGTATGCTAGGTAAAACACATTTAACCATTTTCGAGCAGAATAAATATTAATTTATCGTGCTGTGTTAAATGTGTACCTGCACTCAGTTGAATTTTGTCAAAGATATTGTCTCTAAAGCCGAAAACCAGTAATTTCGGGAGAGTGCTTAGAAGCAACAAAACAAAATTAAGAATATTTCCGTTTTCCTGACAAAAGGTCTCTGAACATCGTGACCTTCTACTTATTAGAATAACTATAGTAAAACTATAGTACATTAGAACACAAGAGAAAAAATGAGAAGAGTCGATTTGAATCTTTGGGGGATGTAGGATCATAATGAACCCTAGTATGATACTCGTACCTGAATTATAATTAATGTAATTCTATATTGTGTAAATATGAGGACTTTGTAGGCCTTGTAGACTTTAGATCTGTAGACCATTTTTATCAAGTACCTGGTACTTGATGACAGGCCTACGCATACCTAGGCATACCTACTGTAATTTGAAAACATTGTAAAAGCCAATTATTTTTAAAAGAGTGTCCGTGGAGTTTCTTGCCGGCTCTTCTTCATAGGAAACGACCAATTGGAACCGTGCACCTAGCTTCTGACGTTACGTAAGTGCCCATGTTGGTTTATGTGAAATAAAATATTTTGTTTTGATTTGGTTGACTGAACTCACAAATATACCGACTCCTGCAAATGTATCATGTGTCTATATTAGATTGTCATTTAAGAACTCAACTGTCACTAATGAGACTACTTTTTCTATTGTTACCGAACTAAGCATGCCTATCAGACGAGGGGAACCTATGAGTGCTACCTATGAATCATACATCTATGGTCATAAATACTTATATGATATATCCCTTTACCCCTCAACTCACACATTATGTGGGTCATAAGGGAGTTGTAGTAGTTTGACTGTATTATAACGCCTGTTGACTGTGAGTACGTATGCGTTCAAAGAATACATCTAGAATATTCTATGCCGGAGCCAATAATGATCCGAACCTTCGGTAAAGATAGATTCCTTTGGAAAGTTTACACAAATATAGCCCCTACGGGTATTTGTAAAACATTTAATATAAGGTGTACACTGTACAGTATAACGACGCACTAATTGTTAACATGAATTCAGTAAATGATACTAGACCTCGTGGGGGCTTGTGAGAACATAATACCAGCCGCACAGGTCAGTCTAAGTCTAAGTCTAAGTCTAAGTCAGCTGCACAAGTCAGTCTAAGCTTGTGGTGATCGGTTCGTGGAAGGGAATTACAAATTGAAACCGCTCCGTGCCTCGGAAATCACGTTAAGCCTTTGGTCATGGCTATCATTCGTAGTTGTTTGTCGTTCCGGGTAGTCTAAAGCTCGGGTCAAGAGGTATCTTGTTACCCAGTAACTGAGTTGTGGAGTTCAATTAAGCAGTCGCTCGATGTAAAATACTGGTATTCGGCTGCATACGGTTAGACTGCAAGCTGACTCCAACATATCTAGTTGGGAAAAGGCTAGACTAATTAGTACTACCCACAAACGTTGAAATTTTTGGTCAATTATTTCAAAAAATCTGCTGTTCTATGTATAGCAGCTTTTCGGAACCAAAAATTCAAATACATATTGTGACGTCCACCAACACGCACTAGGCCCGCATCATGGATTACGACCCTCTCCCAGTAGTTTACGGGTTTAAAGCGCGCTTACAGACATTGAGACGTTGAGATTTATTTTTTTTTTTATTTTTTTTTTTTATTTATGTATCTACTTACAGTTACCATTACAGGATATAACCCAATGCGGTAAATGCGCTTATCCTAACTTAAACTATACTAACACCTATAACTTATTATAAATAATGCATCTTGTTGTCCTAACTGCAATCATCTACAGTCTTCTTTTATTTTTCGTTGCTTGTATATGTATATAGTATGTATGTATTTATGTATCTATAATTTTGGATATGTATATATATGTATATCTATTTTAGTGTATTGTATAATTAATATTTGCACCAACGACAGTCCCATTTTATGTCAAGAAAAATCACTATCCATTCTAAGGTTGCCTGGAAGAGATCGCTGTAATGCGATAAGGCCGCCCATTGTATATTTTGTAGTGTTTCATGTTTTTTTTGTGCTATGTATTTTTGTGGTGTACAATAAAGTATATATAAATAAATAATGCATTCCTTGTGAATTCACTCAGAGAACAACAGAATCAGTCCGTCCCACTCGCTATGAGATTGAGCGTGCGGAGTGCGCGCGCCAGGGGCAAAATAATATTAGACAAGGTGTAAATGTATTGTACTTTTGTATGAAACAGCAGATTTTTATTTATGCTTCGTTTCAGTTTAGTCAGATTTTTAGTAGCATTTTAAGGAAGATATTATTTTCATTACCTTTCTCCTAACATAGTATTATAAACGTCTTGTGGGCAAGCCTCGCTTTTATATGCGAAATTTGTACTACATTAATTACCATGGACTGTATTTTGTAATTAAGTGGTAAAGTTTGCCCCTCAGTACAACAAATTATAATGAAAATGCACTTATTGCAAAACATTATGTTGCAGAACCACTCAAACAAACTCCACTAAATTGTTGGCTAATATTTGAGCTCTACTGAAACATAGAACAAATTCAAACACTCCTTCATGTATTCTGTTTTATACCTTTGAATAAATAAACTGTGAGAGTCGGCACACATTGCAGATTTTGGTACCCGAAGGGTAGTATTCTAAAGTTTGACTAAACGTGACCCTTAAGTGATTTAAATGCAGGTGTTACACGTGTATTCTATATTCAACGTGCTCTGCATTGCCCGCATGCGAACTGCGAGCGATACGTTAGTGAGTTTAGTTCCTTTTTCGCTGAATGTAATACACCTGTGCTAGTGGACACAGTTTGCGAGGTGTAACTTTCACATTGAGTTAAGGGTTTGTTATTCAATATACACCAAGTATGTTAGAAACCTGTTTTGTAGTCACGTACAGAGTATTACAAGGGGTGCCAGGTGGATTGTTTCAGTATTAACTACCGAATTGCTGATATGAAGTTTGAAACATTGTAGAAATAACAGGGGCAATTATTTTTGAGAACGTTCACATTCTAAACTCAGTCTCAATCTGCCAAAAAACCTCCTATAATACGTTTATGACATTGTAGTTTAAAAGTTTGAAACCCATAAAAAGAACGACCAAAATTCATTTCACTGTAGGTATATTTTATCTACTTATTCTGTCATTCGTGGATCCGTGACAGCCGTTACGGGAAGTCAGAAGCCCGAAAGTCTGACAACCAGTCTTACCAAGGGGTATTATATTACCCAGTAGGTAACTGGGTTGTGGAGGTCAAATAGGCAATCGCTCCATGTAAAATACTGGTATTCATGTGCATCCGGTTAGACTGGAAGCCAACTCCAACATATATAGTTGGGAAAAGGCTAGGCAGATGAGGTGACTTTGACTTTGGTGAGGTGTATTTTTATTATTTTTTATTAGTCGTTAATGTCCCACTGCTGGGCAAAAGCCTCCTTACTCTCCTTCCACCTCTGTTGTCTGTCCAAAGCTGCCAAGGATCAATCTTTATTAAAGGAGTCTAGCTCATCCCGCATTAACTTGTCTAAACCCTTACTTTCTCATGACACACAACATCTACGTACTAATAACCCTTAAAAAAACTGGCCAATTCCCGTAATTAAAAACGTTATCTACTAAAGCTTTGGTTTCCGAAGAAAGCTTTGAACGGTCACCCAATACTGACTGTCGGAAAACAGCGTGTTGTGATATTTTAATATCAAATTCTGGTGAAAATGTAAGAATTCATGACGGCCACCGCACTTCTTAGAAACCGTAGCTCTAGTCGCAATCTCATGTCAGCGACAATCAATGTCATAAATGTAGAAAAAATTGTATTTAAGATTTGATTATGACTGAGGTCCATCAGAATGCGAACGTTCTTAAAAATATGGGAATTGGCCCTCTAGCATCGTGTTATCATTGTGAATGCCATAGAATTTTTAAGTGGAATAAGGGTAAATTTTTCAATCAACAGATAATATTCGTGGAATAAAATTGAGGTCTGACAGGTTTTGTATGGAAAGACTGTCAAAAATTCAAAATTATTCCTCCGATAAAATTATCTGGCGTTGGAAAAATCAGTCCTTAGTAGAATTTTGAAGTAAATCCAAATTCTAAATTCACAAGTTTAAACATAACAAACAATCATTCCATAAATGCAGGCTATTGAATAAATATAACCTCGTGTCTACAACCTATGATTACAGCTCTGATCGTTGCAGACCTATAGTCTGTTCCAAAAATGTCGAATAGAAATGTAAATACGTGGGTCAGAAAATGTTAGTTCCACTTACAAATTGTAGTACTCGTAGAACTTAAACTCGAAATTATAATTTTAAATCTCCATAAAGATATTTTTCATTTGACAATTGTGGTTGATTTTAAAACGGCGTTTATTTTTAAATTTTCACGGCAGGCTTTGCTGGCGCCGCTACTGCGGCTGCTGAGACCCTTAAGTGGCTCAAATACTGTACTTTATAGGTAGGAACAGTTTTGAGCCGCTTGTGGTCGAACGCTGGGGTCATTTGCACGTCTCCTTTTTAACGAAATTTCTCGCCGACTGGTTAACACTTCACGTGACCAGAGTCTTCTGGGCATATTTCCGGATGACAGCGATGTGGACAACTACTTCGACGCCTAAATGTCCAGTTTTTATTTATATAATTAGTTAGTTAGTGATTTCATTTTAATCATGTTATTCAAATAGTATTTGTTGATAAGTAATTGTGAGATATAAATCTGAAACATTCTGAATACTATCTGTTACTAAACTATCTGTTACTAATTCCCTAAAGTACCTGAAGAGGGTTTGTTTACACTTCCAGAAGGTACTTTTAAGACTATATGTAGATACCTCAGTTTGTCCTTCAGTGCAGTCGTTTTACCAGTGGGTAAAACGACTGCACTGAAGGACAAACTGAGGTATCTGGTAATGCTACTTCATGGGAAAAACGACAGCTGATAGGGTGCTATCAGCTGTCGTTTTTCCCATGTAGTAGCGAAAATGCCAGCCGATAGTTTAAATGCTTTGTCGTTTGTCATAGCTTGTCCTTAACTACATAAAAAAGATAAAGCGTTTATATTTCTCATTCCAATATTGCACTTATAACCCGAGGTCCACTAACCGATTTCGGTACGTTTTTTTTTTTTTTAATATTATATATTAACTGTATTAATTGTACAATTAACAGAGTGCTTGATATTAAGGACTGATCCTTCCAACGCCTGATATTATCTGGGAATAATATTGAATGTTTCTATACAAAAACTGTCAGACTTAAACTTTATTCCAGGGATCAGCCCTAAAGGCCTTTTAGCTGTTATATACCTTCTTCCTTGAGCTGTTTCAACACGTTGAATTACAATGGCAATCAGTACATTGAGCACACGACACGATGGCTATAAGACGGCGGGAAACCTATTGTCGGCCAGTGCTTAGAATTGGCATCACCGGTAATGGAACGCTGCTCTCATTTAATTGGCTTTTACAGATCGCATTTTGTGAAAATCATGCAGGAATGTCAATTTGCAGTATTGTTGTGCAGTAAATGTCAACATACCGATAAAAACTACGCTAATAAAAAGGATGGGAAAGAACCATAGATATTTTATTTCAATACCTAGTTTAATAACTTAGCAACAGACTATTTTGTGAAGCTTTAAACATAATAAAAACCACCACCTTTATTAAAATAAAGACACTATAAGCACCTTTGAGAAACTTTTTCAAAAGATTCAAGGCAAAATGTGTTTAAATTCTGTCACTTACATTCAAAGGAAGTTGTGTTTATCCAACAATAGACTTAGAATGCAAACGGATTACACTGCATTGTGTGGTCGCTGTACCATATATTTTAAATGCATAAATTGTATTCAAAAATCGGAGAAATACACCCACTGTGAGTCCATCGACTTACTAAAATCCGGATGTGCCAGCATGATAACCGATAACACACACGGATTTCTGTACAGGTTTCACAACGGAAGGGATAAGAATGACATGTGCTCATTCGAACGACGACAAAGAGTCTTACAGCATGGCATTTTACTCGTGCAAAATATTAAATCCTACGCTCTTTCGTTGTTTTGAGCTGAGTATTTAATTTTAAGTACAATAACAGCAGCGAAAATGGTGGAATACGATATTGTGTATGGTAAAATACCTTTCAAACGAATTAAAAAATAACGTGTATTTAAGTACATAATAATTTTCAATTTGGCCTAAATTATCTTAATAGCCGGGCACATAAAAGTAGAGGACTCTTATAATACCTATTAGGGACAATTTCAAACAATAAGTAGGCAAGGATTCAATTTCATCTCCGGTTTTTCAGAAAGAAATAGCCACAAACGATATGACTGAGTACTTAGTAATTTGTTAAACCAGCTAATTGTTGTACTTTTTATTTTATTTTGCTATACTTCTTTGGGACAGTGGTATTGACCCCGACTTACGAATTGTAGGTCGTGGGTTCGAACTCAGGCTGGCGCTTTACTTTGTGTAAATAATTTCATCACCACTGCTCTCAAAACCGTGAAGGAAAACATCGTGAGGAAACTGGCATGTCCTAGAACCAACAATTCGAAGGTATGTGACCTCTACCAACCCGCACTGGGGCCGCGTGGTAGATTACAGCCACTCCCTCTCGAAGAAAGAAGGCCTGTGTCCCAGCAATGGGAACAATATAGGCTTATTATGCTATTCTTCTGAGTAACAGGGAAGACTATAGTCTAGACAGCCAAGGACGTGACCAAAGCCATAATAAGCGATAGAATAAAATGGTTGCAATGTTTCCACAAAGCGATTTTTTATAATCCAAGTCCTTTTTCCCCGTTCGGTCTGCTGGTCACTGGTAGATGTAACATTTAGTTCCACGTACGTCTTCTTTATGGAAGGGATTCTCAATACGTGTAGTGGTAAAAGCCGTATTATTTATTTATTGAGACGGCACCGTGTAGGTGTTTACTAACGAGCCCATTTAGAGTTTTTAATTAATATTAATATAATTAATATTACAATTATTCCTCTTTTTGTTTCAATTACAATCAAATTCTCAGTAGGTTATCGATTAACTGATGCCTAACGTGGGCCTAAGTTGATAAATAATTATGTAGTTATTACATAAATTACGAGTATATTAAAAACAATGAAAATCAAGTAACAAAACGTTCCGAGTCAACTGTTCTAAGAATAATTTAATAAAAAATGGGTTTACGACTGTTTAGTAAAGTAAACAGTGGCTGACGGCCACTGGGTAATGGCAGTAGGTAATTGGATGGAATGATAGCGTTCGCAAGGTAACTGGCGCCAACGTGGGCCTATAAATAGAGGGATAAATAGAGGGCCGGTTGTTTCAAACGGTTGAAGAAAATACGTTAACGATATTAGTAAAGTAAAGAGTGGCCAACGGCCACATGGCAATAGGTTATTGAATACATGGCAACTGGCACCCAACATGGGCCTAAGTTGATAAATAGTTATTATGTACTATATTGATTGTTTTGTGGAAAATCAAGAATCAAAACGTTCCAAGTAAACTGTTAAAAGTAAAATTTTACAAAAAAAATGGGTCAGCGATGCTATTTAGTAAAGTAAACAGTAGTCGATGGCAACATGGCAGTAGGTTATCGATTGCACGGCAGCTGGCGCCCAACGTGGGCTTAAGTTTTTAAATGGTTACACACTTGTACCATGTCTAAACAATACACATGTCCAGGTTCATTTTCCAATATGTGGCCCAACAAAAAGATCAGTATATTATTACTTAAATCATGATAAACGGTAAACGGAGACTGTTTAAAAAAATCGTTTTCTCACCTTAAGTTCGAAATATGTTTTTTAAAATTATTATTTCTATAAAGTTAAAATAGTATAAAAAGTTACTGTTACTGCAGGTGCTTAACAAATAAATTTAGTCACAATAAAAATAAAAGTATCTCTACAACATACTTCTAGGGTGTACAATGATAAGAGAAAATAAATTATTTTAATGATAAGAAAATAAATAGAATATTTTAACATGGATAGAATAAACAGAAACTGAACTATGTACAATCAACAAAAGTTATTACATTATTTACGCACATTAGAAACCACAGCGACCAAATTACTGCCCCGCAGCGCAGTAATTTGGTCAGGTTCAAATTGCGAATTTGAACTGATTCTACTCGTGTGCAATGAGGCTCGGGCACATTAGGGCAGGCTGCGCCGCAACGCGATGCTTTGCGAAATTCCTCCTATATCACTTTAGTACAATTTTTATGAACCATCGCAGACTACAGGCGGGCCGGGTAACCTTTTTATTGGAAGAGAAGCAAATATTCAGCCCACCCGATACATTCGGTTTTTGCATTACATATTTATATAGGTCGCCGTGTTTTGTCATTACAGCATACAAATATTTTAACATTCAATGGTTTTCGTATCGCAATCGGTTTCGTATCCATACAACGATTTTCAACAGGATTGACAAAAGGTTTTGGCAGCTTATGTCAATCCAATTAGTTTTTTCCATATTTTGAATTTTCCATCATTGTTATCGCTGATAGAATGGCCCTCAGAACACGTTATAATGTTGCTTCACGCCTCAAATAAGCACGCTGGAAGTAAATACCTACTTTCCCGGCCGATCTCCTTCACAACTAGCTCTTCTACTAAAATTTACCTCTAAAGGCAATAATATCAATCTTATAAAACCTCTTAAACTGTACTGAATCAATTGGCTTACTGTAGTCAAATGTTAATCACAGAACGTGAATGTTATTAATTTATCGTGAAAATCCCTCCGTTTGACCCCTTTCACAGCCTCGGACGATGCAACTTAGTTAGCGTCAAGCAGTTTTGTATCCGCCTGCCACTTCGCAAGCCGTGTCACGGTAACTTGTGACATGCTCTAACCAACTTATTTCGTTGGTTTTCCCCGCAGTCGCTGTCGCATGACGCGTGTCGCTTGAGCGTATAGCTCGTTTGAAAGCTTCGTTGACTGCGCATAGTGCGCATTAACTTAGTTACCGTCCGACCTATGTCAGGTTCGTTGCAAATTACCGCCCGCAGGAGTTCATGCCTATCAGTGGTTGGCTGCTACATATGTAGTTAGATTATTACCGATTGTCCGTACGCCAGCTCCGCTCGACCGTAAGAGCGTTTGGCGCTGAATCCGACCTGAAACGTTATTCGAGATCCGAGTTCCATCCGAATTGAAAATGATCTAAATTCGGACACATGGAATTCGGTTCTAGTGACGGTCGGCAGTGGCATTCGTATTAATGGTTGCGACCATTGATATGAATGGCACTCCGGACCGTCAGTTCTCTCGAATTTAAATCGGACGTAGTGCGAAAACGCACTAACGTTAATTACTGAGTCGGAACGGCTTTTTACGGATCGTAAACTGTTGTTTTTTGTGCCGTTTGTGTCCCACTGCTGGGCAAAGGCCTCCCTACTACAGCTGGCAAGGACCAACCTTTATGAAAGGAATCTAGCTCTAACTGTTGTTTGTAAGCCGTATATGAACTTATTTTCCAAGGTATGGAAAAAGCAAGGTCGGAAATATTTCATTCATATTGGAAAAACATGCCAAGGGTATAGTCATAATATGTGGAAAGTTTGCATACGTACCTACTTTGAGAAAGGAAATATTTTTGAAAATTATTCTGGTGTAATTATATTAATTACGTGTAATTGAGATAAAAATAATTAATTTTACGCCTTAGGAACCGTGAGTTTCTACCATGTCTTCGAATGTTATAATTTTGAAATTATAGCCATTATATAATGTGTTCCCAGGAACAAAAATTACAAAAATACGTGCGTCGTACGCCTTACGTGTGGGACTTAGCAAACTAAATGCGTTTTTTAGTTTCATACCATAGTAATGGTATAAAACTAAAAAACGCAGGACGCTTGTGTGTGCTGGTGGACCCCTACAGAATTTGAGACAACGTAGTAACGTTGTCGTAAATTCTTTAGGGGTTTTACTTTACCACATTTTACATAGATGCTGGTAAACTATGGGCCTAGCACGACCGCACAGAGTAAACGTAGAGTAAACCATTTTAAAATTGTAAGCACTCGTTTTGTACATAATATTTACTGAGTTTTATGACTTAATTCTTATTTATGGATGATACTAATTGTGCTCGCAAAACTGTAAACCAAAATCATGCTAAAATGTAACATGATAGTCGTATTTTCGATACAAAAATCGGTCGAATTTACGTTACCCGCGTTCGTATTAATTTCTCATTAACCAATTTAAACAGTTAGGAGGCAAACTCCTTCCAACATGTTGGATCACCAACCTATCCATGGGTACCCTCACACACGACAGTAGCTCACTAATGATCACGTGATAATTTAGTAGTGATTGATATTGCCACACAAATTTATCGATGTTTTCAATGTGTTGACCTCTGCTGTAAATCATAATGTGAACATTGACATTGATCGATTTGTTTGTGTATAACAATACTATGTTAAGTAATTGTTTAATCAAAGTATCGCAGTTTATTAATTGGTGAAACTTTCAAGATACACAAGTGTTCATTAAAGACCCCTTTTCGCCAACTATTTTAAGTTGTAAGTATGTACCTTTTGGGACACGCCTGTTGCCATTCTTATTTAGCGTCGATGGCTATCTAAATTGAATCAGCCCAGTTTTTTTAACATCTTTTTAAACTGGTTGGGTACCAGTTTAGCGCCTTCAGTACCGTCCATTAATTCCTATAACGTGCTAACAACAGTATCAAAGATCAATATCAAGTGTCCCATAGCTTGTGGAAGAGCATCATAACCGGGCACGAAAGAACCAGGATAACCAAATAACACCACACTTCGGGCAGCAACTGATAAAAACAACAAACTCTTGGAAAAACTATATCAGTCTACATAAAACGCTTACTTGATAGTTCAATATAAATGCAATAATTATTTACTTCCGCCTTTTCAAAGAGCATTCACGACAGACGATTCTTATAAAAATAATAAATAAATTGACGTCCGGTTCACCCAGGGCAAGCTTGCTTTTAAAGTTGATTATCAGACTCTTCACTTTTAAGTATATTTAAGATGGTAAGAGGTTCCTACACACAGTCAAGTGGGTAGCAAGTTCTCAGTTGTACGTTTGTCAAAGGTAGTTCTAAACTTTAACGTAGATTGCGTTTCAGTGAATCCCTAGGAATACGCATTGCATTGCGGTCGAAATGCTTTGATTCGTAAGCGATGTTTAGTTAAGCATTTATACCTAGAAATGCTTTGATATACTGCTACAGTACCGGAATGTCGTCTCTTGAGGTCACGCAGTTGACAGAGCAAATACCTAAATACAAGTCAAGCATTATTCCATGGCAGAGGTAGATATTACATAGTGATTACATACACCTTAATTGCGTAACACACTACATTTCACAATCCGAAGGATTTGAAGGATATTCCTAATCCTTTGCTTCATATGTTTAAAAAATCATCTGCTCAACAACGTTAAATCACGCAATGAATGTTGTTGAATTGTCAAAATGCAATTGTCAGTGTGTTAGTCAATAAACAAACAGGTTCAAAGGTTGCCAGTTGCAAATATCGAAGTCGTCGTCGTCGGTCGAAGCAAATTACCTATCAATCAGGCCAGTGTTACGACACTAGAGTCACTTATTTATTCGTTATTTGTGGCCTCTATAGTATTGATCAATAACAACTCGACTTTATTAAATTGACCTTTGGCCTGTAAGACTGAAGTCATTATTATATTACCCAGTAACTGGGTTGAGGAGATCAGATAGGCAGTCACTACCAGGAAACCCGGCCGACACTCGTTGCAAACTGTGACAGGATACTCTCCCCTCTCCTTGATCCAGCTGCCCAACGAGAGCCTCCTCAGGTGTCGGTCGAGGCTGATGGCTATTAATCCTTTGCCTGTCACGACTACCGGCACAATGATTGCCGAGTCCACATCCCACATCTCAACAACCTCACGGGCCAAGTCAAGATCCTTGATTTGGTTATCTTTCTCGGCGTTCAAGAGATTGGAGGACTATTATTACTAGCTGCATCTGCAGCTGCACTCCTAATCAAATCTAAAAAGCATGTGAATTGGATAAGTGGATCTCGAGTTAAAAGTGTACTATCGGACAATCACGGAGACGCTTCGAAGATGCTAGGATGTTATATTCAATTTACTTTGCAATCTCTACAATGCATTTTCTAAAATAGAATACGGGAACCAAAAATCATAACTACGCGCGATACGTTTTTAACGTTCCACCGTCTGTCGGCGTCGCTCAGACAAACAAAGATGGGTATTATTTAATTTGGTGAATGTGCCACAACACACGGTTTAACAATTAGTTTCGTAATTCGGAAAACTTACGACTATAGATGCCGATGTATTCCACCAGTTTCAATGATAAATCTTTTACAGTTAAAGCTGTACGGTTATTGAATGCCTTGTCCGTGACAATGAGATGTGCTCAATCTTTGTCCATTTTTTTAATTATAATGAAAAATACACTATCTCTCTTCTTTTACACCTTTTTTCTTTTTGTTCTTTGCACTTGTTTCATGATTATTATTGTATATATTTTGTATATAAGTATATATGAATATGTTTTATGAATGCATATATTATGTAAATGGGACAGCGCAGACTACCTGTAGCATTTTCTCTCCTTCCCCCTTAATCCATCTAAAGGTTGTCTTTATGAGACCGCTTTTAGCGATAAGACCGTCCATTGTGTCACCCTGAGTAAAATTTCTACATTTATATCGGTAATTTTTAAGATGTAAATAATAAAGAGTATTCTACCTAGTCAAGTGTTCCATAATATTATACAAGATCTTACAACAATAGTGCAAAGCGCAATTACGAAACTTATAGGGTACAGCAAATATAATAAAATAAAACATTAAAATTTTTTTTCGCCTATACTGTCCCACTGCTGGGCAAAGGCCTCCCCAAGTCCATCCAGGAAATCCTTTCCCGCGCCACCTCGAACCAGCCCTCGCGGTACGCGTCCAGGTAATCTCGCCACCGCTATCTGGGCCGACCTCGGCGGCGCCGTCCATCTTCAGGCACTCATTGTGTGGACGACAAAAAGGGGTTAACAATTAAATTAGTAATAATTAACCTTGGTTATTAATAACATTATTTTTATTGCAGGGAGGAACACTGACACCTGAGATACAGGACACGTCTTAGTTTGGTGTGGTGTGTGGAGTTACACAAAATCGCGCATGTAATTCATTTAATTACGTTAAGTTACTTAAGTAATTCATAATTGAGAACAGTATACCTGCCTACAAAATTATCATCAGATATGGTTGTTAAAACATGTAAACCTATTTCGCCACCATTCTAATCTTACGCCAAGTGCAGCTGTTAGACATCCCTAATGTTTTTTTTTTTTAAACGTTGCCCCACACTAGGAATTAAGAACCCGCGAAACGCAGCGCAGCAGTCGATCGCTCAACCACTGCGCCAACCGTGTCGTCATGGTCATGCTCAGGGATCATGGACTGATCCATAAGACCATGACCGCCGCAATACCTTCAGTAATTTTATCCTTACCTTCTCCTTACCTTACCTTCAGTAAGTTCTTAGAAGGATTGAAAATCGACCCATACTTTTATTATTTTAATCATAGAGGGTTTCGCGACTCGTCCCGACTTTTTTCAGAGGGTGATCTAAAGGGTCGTGTCGTCGTCGGTCTTAAATTCTAAAAGCAGAATATTCGTGACTTTCTTAGTGAGATACATACCTAATGAAGTATCCGAAAATTTTATGAAAAACATGATGGAAAAGCGATCACATTTTTAGTAACAAAAAGAACCTCTGGCAAAATGTTATTCACCATAGAAATGCGAAGCCTGAATAACTTAATTACAATCACCTATGGAAAAATATCTGGTACATTTCGTTCGTAATAACTGTTGTAATAGGTAATCAGGAGAACGAAAGTCTGATAACCGGCCTAACAAAGGGATATTATTGTGTTACGCAGCATCTGGGTTATGGAGGTCAGATAGGCAGTCGCTCCATGTAAAATGCTGGTATTAAGTTGCATCCTGTAAGACCGGAAGCCTTCTTCTTCGGAAGTGGTAAAGGGCGGGCATTTTGGGGTACTGTCTTATGTAATTTTGACGTTCAAAAAGTGCTGATTCTCAGCCTAATTTAAATAAATGGCTTTTGATTTTGATTTTGAGCCGATTTCAAGGTCGTTGGGAAAATTCTCGGTAGATAACCACGCGTTGTAAAGTAATAAAGTTTGAAAGTGAACATGGGAAAGTAAGTATTTTATGTTATACAAAAATGGGTTTCCATCTATCGATTTGTATATTTACTATGCTGCGAATTAATTTCTTTTTGAGAATGAAAAGCGTAGGCAAGTCCACCCACATCCTCACACACAGGCGAAGTAGGTAGTAAGTGCAGTTTGTAGGTTTGAAGGGCCCTTAGAGTTTTTACTTCTCGAAGTGCACCGGTGAATACAATTTTAAAAGTTTAATTCTTACTTTGTTTATATGGGGCTTCCTGGAAATATCTATGTGTGTCTATTTTGAGTCCTAATAACGTAAAGTCATTTACTACTCTTGTGCCGTTTGTTGTGAAGTTGACTGGTAATGGAAATTTATGCTGAGGGTACAAACTATAGAAAGATATTAGCTTAGTTATTTTATAATTAATCAAACTCAACTCTTTCATCCATCCAATTTGTTGTTTTAGTTAATATCGAGGTATGTTATTCGTAATATTGCTATTTATTTGGCATTTCATTTAATTAATAATAAAAAATATTCCAAGATTTCGTTTTTACGTACAAACAAAACAAATCTTTGACTAAAATTTAAATAAAAAAAAACATATCAATGACTTTGGCTTATGCTCTGCATGTAGGTATTATAATTGATTCAGGGTCAGCGCAGAATTTATTTAATACCTGCACCGCTAGTCGTTATAAATCAGAATTCACTTCAAACATATCCAAGCCAATCATTTTATTACAAGTATTTAGGCGAGTTCAATTTACGGTCGAAAACCTCAATACATGATGCTATATCAAAATATAATTCTATAACAAAAGCTTTTGTAATTTTGTTTGCTGCGTCCGTTATTAATTTGATATAAATGTTAACACCCTGTCTGCCTCCCCTCGAATACAGTGAAACAGATAATATTACGAATGTACCCATACAATATTTTATAACGAGGCAGTGAACCATCAAGTACGGTAACCAGGCAACCTGCGCCACCACCGCGTTAATCCCAGCTCGGTGCATGGTTTCAATGCAATGAAATGTTTTCTACGTTCGAATAAATATTTTCTGGTTTATATCGATATTTTATTTGTAATGAAATGAATAAAGGACATTGACAGGGTTTGGACCAAATGCTGCCCAGACATGGGAGTATTTCCAAATGATTTCCTAGATCAATCTACTTAACAAAAAAATTATAAAAAAATAATAAATTCCAGGATTTTTTTTTATGGTTTTAGGTACTTATAAATTTTTGTCAATATTTTCTTATAGGTAATGGAGTGTGTATAGTTTGTCTTGGTCACACACGGTTTGTACCTGTGCGCACGCCTTTGACATAAATGTATAATAGATACAACCGGGCCGCATGCTGCGACTTAAAATGACGCCTCTATTTTGGATAACCATTTAGATGGTGTTGATAGGGTAATTCATTGGTTTTTGCACCCTGGTGACATATTTATATTGGACAGAGGATTTCGCGATTCTATTTCTATGTTAGAGTCGCATGGATATGTTAGCATTCTCCCAGAATCACAAACAAGGGGATCTCCTCAACTAAGCACAATACAATCAAATAAATCAAGACTGTGCACTACTTGCCGATGGCCCGTGGAGGTGGTAAACGGTAGACTTAAACGGGATTTTAAAATATTTCGACATGAATACTGCAACATAGACATGTCACATTTTTTTGCAGACTTTAAAACTGCTGCCTCTTAGCAAATGCTTTTCATGTGGATATATTAGATAATCTTCATGCACGTGATTTCATAAATATAGCCCGACAGGGGTTGAATACTAATAATGACTTAGCAGATTATGTCGATTCTAAAAGACTTAACCGAAATATAGTTTCTTTTCAAAACATTAATGTTATTCAGGACAATGTTAATGTTTTTTCCAGTCCTCACAGCTGAAGAATTGACTTTATTCGTAGTACTACACTACAATTTACAGTACACTACAGTTAGTATTAATAGATTACAGTGATTACTAATAGTTTATTGTCAGTGATGATTAAAAATCGTCACTTATAGCTGTCATTAATAGTTTATTATCAATAATTATTAAAAATAGTCCAATTATTTGTTTTAGTTCATGTTTGGTAACTAAATAATTCACAACGAAATACTTGTTTTTCTCTTGACTCCCTGAACAGAATTTGGAGCGCTTCGGTTTACAGGTTAGTAATGACGTATGGAACAAAATTCACTGTGTTCATTCTGGGCAGCACTTGGTCCAACATCCATACATAGATTGCCAATGTCCTTTAATAAGTTTATTTATTTCATAATCAACAGGTTTTAACAAATACATTTTAGAGGCCTTCTTTAAAGTATAGAGATACCTGTAACAGAAGTCCTACCTCTTTCAAAAACCCTCCCTTTCCCTCTTCGAAATAAATTATTTATTTATGTATATTTGTCGAAGGTGTGTATGTTTGTAGAACGGAGTACCTTATCGCACGTTATACTCTGCACACTTGATGAAGAGAGCCCGACTGATAAAAGTGTACTATTTTAACCGTCGTGACACTTTTGTTACGTAACAAAAGTGTGCAAAAGCGAAAGGAACCTCGTGCCAACCGAATGTCTCACGACACCTCCCGTTTCTTCTCTTGTTATTGTACAAGCCAAACTTTTGTAAGCTCCAAAAACATCTCACGCGAAAGAATATTTTTTATCTTCTGGATACTGTGACCGGGCTAGTAAAATAGTTATTTAGTACCCAACAGAGCATATTTTTCTTTGTGTCAATAAATGTTCCAGCGAAACAGTAGTAGACTGAAACATACACTCGTACAAATAAATATAATATAAGTAACTTCATAATAACGAATAAGTTCTCGTAACGTATAAGTACTTAAGTTCTTATAACATAAGTAATTAATTAATAATCATACCAATGCCAACTTAAACGAAAAGTTAAAATGCCTAAAATAATGAAGAATACTAAGCTCCGAAAGTATGCACTTTACCAGAGCGTACAGTCTTTAGAATCTTTTGAATGTTCTCTACACTCTCAGTCTTTGCAGGACGAATGTCGTAAGGTGTAGATACATCTCCTACATCTGAAGTAACAGTGTCAATAATCTCATTACTTTTCAGCAGCAACCCCAAGTTCAGCTTCAACCTCGTGATTCCGTCTCGGTAAAGCAAGTTAATAGTCGCCTGATCCAAGATTTTAAGAGAGAACTGTTCATTCAGCTTCACAGTTTTGATTCTTATCTGAAAAGGCCTGAATTTCTGCTTTAACTTAAATCTTTTCTCTTTCATTAAATTATCTAGTTCTATCGCAACCATTTCGGTATTGGCTGGCCTTGCAACTTCGGTTGTACTGATGGTCGATTTTTTTACTCGCTCAAGTTTAGGATCCCGTTCTTCCAAACATTTGTTGATGAAGACTCGCTGTAAGATCGGGGGGTCGTTTAAAGTGTGCCATTTCCACTTGCTTTGTGGGCCAATATTCGGGTCCACTACTACACCTTCTGATTGATTATATTTTAGTCTGGTGAATAAACATTTTAAATTAAGTTACTTTTAACGGCTCCTACAGACCTCTCATATTTATTATGTGATTAATGGCGATGACTTATACCATATTTCATGAACTTAAACATAACTTGCGAAATGTGAGTGTACTATAGTTGCCACTGCTTAAATCTTCGGGGAATACAGGCGTGCTGTTATGTTATGTTATTTATACCATAAGAATCATCATCATCATTTCAGCCGAAAGACGTCCACTGCTGGACATGGGCCTCCCCCAAGCACCTCCACTTTGACCGGTTCTGTGCTTCTCGCATCCATCGAGTTCCTGCAGCCTTCACAACGAAAATAGCTATGCAACTTTATCCTAAATAAAATACGTAATTCGTAATACATTTCAAATCATATTTGAAGTTACAGTGATACTGGGGGCACGTAAGATAATACATCATATAAGTAACGTAAGATATAATTTCTCCCGGCTATCGTATATTTCTAAGAGCCGAGTTTCCTTTTTGTTGTAGACCATATACTTCAGAGCCACCTGTAGACACTGAAATTCGAATCGTTGCCTCTGAATTTCAGGAAACTAGGTTACCGTGCCAACCAATCGCACAAAAGCCACGCCTCCCTTTTCGTAGCTTCCCGAAAATTGAGTATTTTCAGCAAGAATACCTACGTATAACAACATATTTCTTCACGCAGTCGGTCCCTGAACAGTTGAAACGAGACACCAATATATTACCCAAATCCAGCTTCAAACCTAGTTTTAGAATTAAAAAAATACCGCCTTCGTGTTTTGGAAACTTATTGCTTAAGTAATGTAATATTTATTATTGTCATAAATGTAACATGATTTTTAAGCCTATTTCTAATAAACAATCTTTTGTAATGTTGTTGTCCCGTTTCTAAGAGAATTAGATCAGGTGTTCATGTCACAAGAACGGGTCCAAAATATGTGAATATACCTGACGTTCCCATGAAGATCGTAGATAACACCATGTCCTAGAACGTCAAATAGAGCGAGTATAGTGCGGGGTCTGATTTTACCACTCTCCATTTCTGTTCCGGAGCTGTACACAACATACCTTTGACCAATATTGGATTCTGAAATGAAAGTAAGATAGTCAGTGAACATTAGTTTTCAAATTACCTTGTATAATTATACTAGCCTATTATTGCCCCATGGAGACCAGTGGTGGCCCTGCTCTCAAAACGGTGAAGGAAAACATCGTGAGGAAACTAGCATGTCCTAGAACACAAAATTCGAAGACATGTGACATCTACCAACCCGCACTGGGCCCGCGTGGTGAATTACGGCCCACTCCCTCTCACAGAGAGGAGGCCTGTGTCCCAGTAATGGGAACATTATAGGCTAAGTATGTATGTATGATGATTATTGTCCCACTGGAAGGCAAGGACCTCTTCTCATACAGAGATGACCGCCGAGTGAATTGACCACCCCGCTTGCTCAAGGTGGGCGATTTTAGACTTGGTTATAAGTAAGTCGGTTTACTCACGATGTTTTCGGTCACCGATCTCTCAGTGATGTCCAAGGTAAACTTTAGAAAGTACATAACATATGTTCTGGAATAGTCACATTGTTATACTTGCAGATTTTAACCCACAACCTCCTGTATAAGACAGAACGACATTTATCATTAAGAGGCTAAGCATTGCCATATAACGTGGTAATGTCGCCAGACTCTTGGGTACATTACAAATCAACAACAGTCGACAGTGATGCGAAGGAATTTTTCAATGCCATATTTAACAGTTTGTTACTTAATTTAGTATAAGAAATTTATCCAGTGTATTATATTCCCATCAAATTGATTAAAGTGTGTCAATTAATCTTCCTGGCTCGGCGTGCTGTGCAGGCGTTGCTGTTGCGGCTGCGGAAAACCTCAAGCGGCGTAAATATATTAACCTTATTGATAATTATATTTTCGAGACGTTTGGGGTTGAAACCCTAACGCCTTGGGGTCCGAGTGCTCATGGCTTGTTCAATGAAATCTCTCAATGGCTGGTTGACACTTCCCGTGACCCAAGGGCTGGCTTTTACCTTGGCAATTGGCAATGCCGCCAGACTCTTGGGTACATTACCTTTCGACAGCGATGTGGAGGAATATTTCAACGCAATATTTTAGTTTTTTAATAGTTTTAGTTCGGTTAGGATATTATATTTTAATTTTAATAGTTTGTTCATTAATTTAGGGCTGATTTTCCAATCGACAGATAAGTTTTATTCGTGGAATAAAATTGATATCTCACAGATTTTGTATGGTAGAACTATCAAAAGTTCAAAATTATTCCTCGGATAAAATTATCTGGCGTTGGAAAAATCAGCCCTTAGTGTAAGAAGTTTATCCAGTAAATATTATACAGGGTGGCAGGGACATCGACGCGCAAACTCTAACCATGTATTCAGCACATGTGTTTAGACCCCTTAGCGTCTAAATTTTTCGTCGGTTATTAAAAAAAACATTGCTGTACCATACGTTTTAACCGCGTTGGTATTACACTTTTCTATGAAACAGAAGATTTTTTTTTTATAACCGACGAAAATGTTCTACACTATGGGGTCTAAACTCATGTGTTGAATCCATGGTTACAGTTAGCGCGTCGATGTCCCTACCACCCTGTATACACTAACTAATTAGATGGGAGTACAGGGTAATCCCCGTACTCTCATCTAATTAATTAAAGTTAGATTGTGCAGACCTTGAGCGTCATAATAATCCAAGGCTACAGTGCCGTTCCGGTAATACCAATGGCCACGGCCGTTATGGTCGATGTCAGCCAACTTCTGTCCACTGTCGTAGAATAACTCCCCATCTTGCTGATGCTGCTCGAACCAACAGTTTTGCAAATTAGCTGGTTCCATCCTGTATATATTCATCTGGAGAAAATACGACAAAAACATTACTAGTTGGAGGTAGAAGTTAAAAGTGTACCTATAACTGTTTTTTGTTTTAATGCATCGGAAATACCTAGCCTACCTGTACCTAATATGCGGCTCCTACCACTGCAATATTATTGCGCAATGTTGCTGTTTAGGGTTAGTACTGAAGATAACGCAATGATTGAACTTGCACCTGGCACTATGTAAGATAAGTATTGCCCAGGGCTCACGCGAAAATATTGAAGCTAAGTCAATGTTATTGCGTGAAATAATAGATCGTTTGAGTTCAAGAGGGCAGAGGGGCGATTCTCGTAATTTTAAGAACGTTCACAGCCTGACCTCAGTGTCAATCTGTCAAAAATGCCTGTAATTTCCCTACATTTTTTACAAGTTTCTGATATTGATTGTAGCTGAGATGAAATTGCAACTAGATTTTGGACATTTTTAATTACGAGAATTGGCCTTCTGATTCAAACATATTGCGCAAACTTACTGTAGGTGTAGGGGAGGCTCACATTTAATATAATTGTAGTCTATAAAATATAATTTTATAATCTTAAATAAATCTAAATATAACTTTCATAATTATCATGGCTTCAGTTCGTGACAAGTATTAGAGACACACCCTTCGCATTGTTTTTTCTGTAGGTAGTATAGTCCATCCGTTGCGGATAAATTCTTCATTAGATAATTGGTATTTGACAGCACCATCAAACAGTGTCTGAAAACGTTATTTATTTTTGACATAGCTCTGGTAAATAATGATGTAGGCTGACTTACCAGAGAGCCTGCAGTGTGAGGAAGTGCCCACCGAGCGAGAAATAGATCTAGCAATAGAATAGCTTTATTTGAAATATATCCCAATTTCATCATTGGATTCTTTCCTTGTTTTATTTTTATTGATGGCAGACTAGCTGGCGGCGCACCTGCGGGGTAATTGCGGAACACACTATCAGTAACAATGGGTTTCATTTTGACAGTTCAACAACATTAATTGCGTTATCTATGTTGCTGAGCACACATTTTTCGAACATATGAAGAAATGGATTGACAATATCCTTCAACATGATTCAGATTGTGACTGATAGTGTTACGCAATTATAGTACTGATGGTGGTCACCGCCACCCATGGTCATCTGCAATGCCGAATCCCAGAGACAAAGCCGGGCGTCGTACCCTTCAAACCGGAACATAGCAACGCTGCTTGGCGGCAAAAATATATAGGTATGGCATGTTTTAGGAATTATTGTACGAACCTATGATATTTCTAATCTACCTACATGATGTCAGTCTAGTAATAAATTGGTGACAAAGTATCCAGTGTTTTTATTAATAAGTCAAAATAAAACTAGACGAACCATCGAGAGTAATACATAAACCTTGTAGTCTATACGTACTTTATAATTTAAATTACGTCTGGCAATCGAGTCATCAGCGGATTGAAGCTGAGTCTTGGAGAGCAGTGGTCCTATTGTTATTTTCTCTATGTCTTTGGAACTGAACGGTGTTGTATCTTCAAATATCATAAGCTCTGTTACTTCATCTCGACTCGAAGGAAGTGGTATTATTTTCTTCATTTTTGTTACATTTTTCATTGTCTGTTTCTTGAGTCTTATCCTTTCTTTCTCCGTCAGTTCATCTAACTGTCTCTGTTTACTCAACTTAAACTTTTCTTCTTTTATTTGATTTTTGTGTAACAGAATTTCAGACGATTCCTTGGCGTCTGTTAGTGGTGGTGTCGACTGTTTTGGTTGACTTTTCAAGTACTTTTTTTTCTTTTCACCTGCAGTTGAAAGATTTTCCTTTTTTTTTACAACTTTTGTATCTTTTTCTTCCTTTTTTAAATTTTCTGTGTTAGCTCTTTCCGACCCGGACTTTTGCCTCGACGTTTTGTCTGACGAGAAATCTTTTTTACTCCGTTTTTCCAACTGTTGTTGTTGTAATAGTAGAGGTTTTTCGGATGTACTTTTTCTAGGTTTAGTTAATTTTTTTGCAATACCTGTTTGAGAATTAGACAAACACTTATCTATGGCCGCACCAGTGCCAGCTACTTTAAAACTTTTTATTCCTTTGGAATATCTTGAACATAAACCCTTGCTTACATCTTTCGGTAACGCATTCTTGAAACCTATAGATAGTCTTTGTACTTCCTCTGTACTACAAGTAAGCGCTTTGTTCAGGTTGTTTACTGGAACATGGACTTTTTTTTTATTTTGATGGTTGTTTGGTCCTAAACCTACTGTTTGGCTTGCATCGCTAATGACCCCTAAACCAGCGATTCCTCCTTTAACTTTCTCTTTTAGGTATTTGCACAAGCACATCTCTTCAGAGGGTGATGGGTAGAGACTTTCGCTTGACGAATCACGGGTTTCCCTTACAAATTCGAGTTTAGATAATAATTCTTCAAGCGTTTCCTTGTTCTCTGACTTACTTTGAAGAGGCATTACTTTTTCATGATCCAGATTTAGAAAGAATTCTATGTCTAGCTCTCGCATAGTTAAGGGTTCTTTTAGTGCATGCAAGAGCCTCTCCAATTCCGTATCTCTAAATACTCTATGCTGACACACACTCTCTCCATCAACTATCGCTTGCAACAAATGGTTGACTTTAGAAAGCCATGCCTTGAAGTATTGTTGTCTTCGTCGTGTTTTCTCATGCGTTGATATAAACTCACTGACTATTATATCGCATCTTTTACATGTTTTGTTAAGGCTGGTTGCTCGTTTGCAATGTTTGCAAACCCCAATAACTTCATTTTCTTTTATAGATCTTATTCCGTCTAACAGGCTACGAACTCTTTCTACTATTAATTTACATTGCGCACATTTTGTCTTGAATCGATCTGTTGAATTATAATTGAGGTAAATAGGCAGCACATTATCGCTTTTTGATTTACATAATATAACATAACTACTAGTGGCTTTCAAGAATAGACAAGACAAGGAAGTTGACGAGTCCAAAATGCTTGGCAGACCTACTGGTCCCATAAAGAACATATGACACGTAATCTTCCTATAACACTTAAAAGGAAACTCATCGACATGTGCATCTTGTCCGTCCCAACCTACGGTGCACAAAGTTGGTCACTTACTGTACAACAGCAGTTCAAACTCAAGATTTGCCAACGGGCAATGGAGCGCAGCATAATAGGTGTTAAGCGCACTGTCTGAACACCATGCTGCGCTCCATTACTCAACTAGCGGATGTTTGGAGAAAAAGAGCGAGGCTGAAGTGGGAGTGGGCTGGGCACGCCGCGCGAGTGCACCGGGAGGGATGGGCAGAGATCGTCACTGGAAGAAGGTGGTGTGACAATCTAACGAGGTTTGCAGGGCCAACACAGCCAGAGATCGCTCAAGACAGGAAGGTTTAGAAGGAAAACGGGGTGGTCTTTGCCCAGTAATGGGACACAATGTAGGCTAACGAAAAAAGAAAAGTAAGAAGTTAGTTTAGAAGTTTGTAAATATTATGTATATTTAATACGAAAAAATAAAATACATAACTACAGAATTTGTATTTTTCAGTAGGAACCTGATTTTCATAAAAAAATCAACTTTACTTGACAGCAACAATAACTTGTAATAAATAAAAATGCCGTTTCTTCTAATTTAATTTAGAAGAAACGGCATTTTTATTTATTACAAAGGAACTTTACGAAGCTATCATTTTTACGTAAAAAATTGAGCTGAGAGAATCAAGTTAAATACTTACGGAGTTCACGATTGTACTCGGGCTTTTTAATCTGCTTACTACCAATGTTGTGCAGTATAAAAGTATCCTCATATTTGGAAAAGTCCGCCTTTTTCTGAAGCCATTAATGATGAATTAATTATTTACTAATAATAATTATGATATATCTACTCACAGATTTTGAATGAACCTAGCCTTAACTCTCTCACAATCCAATGTAGTAGAATTAATTTATAGTAATACTCGTAGGTATATGACATAAATGATTACTCTACGAATTAGAAAATATTTATTTAAACAATCTTTTGAGTGATACTACATTTCAGGACGATACCAGAAACCGGCCCTCTTCCGGAGAATCCTGGCGACAGCATCAGGTCATTTCTACCCATAGAAATGTAATCTTATACAGGCGGATTTTTTAAAGACCAGCCAAATTTAAGAATGTGGTACAGACCATCAAACTGAACAACTTTCTCCATGGGACAAATAGCGTAATCGCGAAAATTTTATCAACTGTCCCATAGAAAACTTCAATACCTACTCGACCTAAATGTATGGGATGGTTGAATTTTTATTCGCGATTACGATGTTGGTCCCATGGAGAAAGTTGTTCAGTTTGATGGTCTGTACCACATGCTTAAATTTGGCTGGTTTTAAAAAAATCAGCCTGTATATATGTTTCTACCAAATAAATGTATACCTATTGGCATCGAATGGGAAAGAGTAGATGTACACAAAACTTTAACTTGATAGGTACATGAGGATGTTGTCGAATATTAGCTTGTAAAATTGTTACACTATCTTATATTTCATATTATGTGACTTTACTTACTTACTTAGTACCTTATCTTATATTTTATATTATGTGACTTAGATTGTGCCTCTTGGAAATAAAATTGCATTTCATGGGTTTTCTAAATCCTAATTATTTTTCTAAAATAAAAGTAACTAAGTTACTCTTTATAATATCAGCTGTCTACCAGTGAAAGTCCTGTCAAAATCGGTCCAGCCGTTTTAGAAAAAGCGGGCAGACAGAATTGTTTTTTTTTTGTATTATAAGTACCGTATATACTGACATATGCATTTAGTAAAAAGCTGTTATTTCGACATTACAAACAGACACTTAATTTTTTTTTATTTGTAGTGTGTGTACAGGATCACAACATAATATGGTTAAAGAAATTTATTTCTCAATAAGAAATTACAACGTTTTCACTTACTTGAGAACATTTTTATATAAGAACTTTGACACACAAACTAAGCAGCTATTGTTTTTCTTTAAAACAAAAAATCATTTACGCAATAGAATTTCACTTGGCACGCAAAAAACATTAACGAATACAAAATTTAAAACTTTTCAATCCACCCGCAAAAGAAATAATTACCGTGGTCGCAAATATTCATAGTAGATAATAGATAAGGAATGCGAACCCGGTGCCACAACAAAGCAACGCAACAGTAGGACAAGTCTATTTATGGTAGTAGTGTTGGATCATTTAAAATGTTATTTTTTAATTTAATGTTGTATCTATTTATGTAATAAATTACAGCGAACCAATAAGGGTGTGGATGTTTTATAATACACGGAACAAATGACAGGGGTTAACTGGCACACTTAATAATGAGCCAAACGGTCGCTAGCAGTTAGTGACGCAGCGATAAGGTCACAATATGTCCTGAAGTGCTTGAAGAGTGGACAGGTATTTATTTATTTGATTTACACGGCTTAAGAATCCAATTCCATAAATCAAAGTATATATAATAAGTACCAACATAAAACATAAACTAATAACAACAATTAAATACAAAACTTTAGGCACTAAATAACCATTAAATTGGCGAATTTATTAGCGAACAGATCGCAGTCCGGGTTGGCCTCCATGAGCTTATTTAGTGCGAGTAGTACGCGCGGTACGGGAGACGGAGCACGGTCCGCAGTCCAACACGAAGGCATGGCTAGCAGTCGAGGTTTTCTGCCACGGAGATATTTATTCGGGGTGTAGACCTTATGGATGTCAGGAGCATCCGTCATACCCTTCCATACTTAGAGCATAACGCCTACCTGGTCACATCCCCTTCTGGTCTCCAGCATATGATATCCCAGACATCCTAAGAGGAACTTGGTAGGATAGAGGTAGGGATACGAGTTGTAACCGAGAGTTCTTCTGTAAAGAAAACGCAGGAATGCTTTCTGCACTTTTTCAAGAAGAAGTGCATACTCTGCTTCGTCCGGATTCCATGCAGATGAACGAGCTTCTAGCTTAGATCGAACCAGTGTGCTGGATAAGAACCTTATTACATGCTCGTTGCGAAAATCACGGGCATTCCGGAGAACAAACCCTAGCCTTTAAAGACATTCTTTGGCAACTGTAGAAATGTGCTCATGAAAAGTAAGCTTCTGGTCAAATGTGACACCCAAGTCCTTCATGTTGGTTGATCAAGGTATTTTAGTACCATTTATTTTGTATTCGAAATGAATTGGGTGTCCCATTCAACCAAAGGTAGGTGGAAGAATTAACCTTCATTTTATTGTGAACTCCCCATTCATGTATGGCATTTAAGTAAATCATTTTACATAGCTTCGCAATCCGGTACGGTGTTGACAGCACTATAAAGTTTGAGATCATCTGCGTAAAGGAGACACTCAGGTATTCCACGGCCAATCACCAGGACAGTCCCAGAGCCTGGAAGATGGTCAAGATCCGTACCAGCACCTTCTGGAATGAAGTAGCCCGCAACTTCGTCCGCGTAAAATTTCTAGTTGCCCCGACCCACGGGTCGTCACATCGCATCGCCGCCCACGCTATTACTTCGTTTTCTCTTTAACTATATAACTTACTAGCAGCGCCCCGCGATTTCACCCGCATAAGTGTCGATCCCGTGGGAATTTTGGGATAAACAGTATCCTTTGTGTTATTCTGATTTATACGCTATATTACTGAGTAACAAATATCCATCCATCCATCCTCACAAACTTTCATGTTTATAACATTAATATTAGTAGGATTACTTAATTCTTTCTTACTTTTTATTCGGCTTCTATTGGTCCTAGCGTGATATTAAATAGCCTATAGCCTTTCTTGAGAATAAAGCTATAAACTGCAAAAAAAAAATGAAATCTGACTGGTAGTTCCAGAGATATGCGCGTTCAAACAAACTCTTCAGCTTTATTATTAGTATAGATATAGATAAGGATTTTTATTCACATTATGGAAATATACGAACATCCTCCTAAAATAATAAGTATACTTTACGATTAGATAGAAATACTGACAGTAGTAGGATTTTATTGTGAGGTAAGAGTCACAATATGCTGCGCTGCGCTCTGTATGGTTACCATTTCAACGCTTTGTTTGAAACACAGCAGTACCTAATCACGCGGTGCGTGCTGACTGTGCTATCACGCCAGCCAATCCGGTAGTTCTTCCGACTATCTCACTCGTTTAGTGGGTATCATACTAATATCACATTGACACCTTACGTCGTGCAGACTCGCAAAGAACATCACGCGCAGGCCCGCACAGCTCAATCTGATTTAAAAAAGTCATACTAATAAAAAACTTGCTTTTCAGCGCTGTGCTGTATCGTGCTTTTTCGCTTTAGCTAATTCTCTCCCCATAGCAATGAAAGGAACAAAACGAGCAGCGCAGATTTTTTTCTTGACGAATTAAACGACTACCAAATAACCTATTCAACTTAGCCAGTCGCAACACATTATTATTATCTAGCACAGCTTTAGAACAAATGTGAATGCTAAAAAAGGATTTTAGTATCAAAGTTTGTATGGAATTTCGTCAAATTCGCCGATGGGAAAACCCACCGGGCGGGCGCATAGCTTGTAAGCGTCAAAAAATAAAAAGTAGCTAATAAACTCCGTAGACTAGGTACTACGGAGTTAATTAGTTACTTTATTTTTAACCGACTTCAAAAAAGGAGGAGGTTCTCAATTCGACTGTATTTTTTTTAAATATATATTTGTAACCTCAGAACTCCGTTATTTAAAAGCAGATTAGCAAAATTCTTTTTTATTTGTAAGAACTGTTTTTGTACTTTCAGATTGGTCCCATAGAAATTTCAACAAAAACGGTTCAGTAGTTTGGTTTTAAACCAAAATTACTGGCAAACATTACAACTTAAAAGTGAAAAATAAAAACTTTTTTGCAAAAAAAAAAACAACCGTCTTCCAAAAAAAACTATACAAAGTGAAAAATAACTTTAATTTCGGAAGTCGGTGGCAAACACCGAAAATGCGAACCCAACGACACCGACTTTTTTGGAAGTCGGTTGTTTTTTTTTTCAAAACAGTTTTTTTTATATGCACTTGCCTATGCATTTTTAGATACGAAACCTATTTCGTGGAATTGTATTAATGTATCTAAAAAGGTACAAACTGAAAACTGGAGTATTGCTTTCCCGAAACTTATTATTTATTTCAAAATATTACAAAACATTATAATTTAACTGTTTTGGTCAAGTTTCTTTTAAGTATCCCAATAGTTTCTTGCTCCACAGTCTTAAAGTTTTTACAGGAAAATACATAGTACGAGAAAGTTCGCAGTAAGCACAGCACAGCTTAAAGTTGATTAGTCAATATCCACAGCGAGCAGCATGATCGTTAACTATAGCGCTCATGGGGTAGAATACTTACTCTTACTTATGTTTAGCAGTTGAACTTAAGATGGCAGATGCTCATGATGTTTGAAAATCTGAGTAGGCAGGGTTAATTAAAAGAATGGTTTACTATTTACAAACAAAAAAGTGTAATAGCACAACATCAAGAACAATGAAAAGGTTAGCATAGACATCGACATTAAATGTGTCAGTTCAGTAACAATTTGCTTAAATCTAGGTAAATAGTTCGATCAGAATAAAGACATCAATAATTTTCTTATGTATAAATTCTATTAATGTGATTACAAATGTAGTTAGGCACTACTAAGCCCTAATATTTAGTTAGCATTATCAGCTTGTAACTTTCCCACGGCTAGGACACGGACTTCCTCTCGGGAGTGGGCCGTAATCCACCACGCTGGCCCAGTGCTGGTTTGTAGATGTCACTTGTCTTAGAATTTTTGGTGCTAGGACATGTCAGTTTCCTCACGATGTTTTCCTTCACCGTTTTGAAAGCAGTGGTGATGAAATTAAATATACAAAGTGCCTGCCTGATACCAGGCCACTACCACCACCACCACCACCACCCCCACCACCACCACCACACCCACCCCCACCACCCACCACCCCCCCACACACCACAATCCCATCCCCCTGCCGCTACTCTCATTAATAATTTTGCTTAAGTATAAATACTATTAATATGATTACAAATGCAGTTAGGCACTACTTAGCCCTTAAATTGACGTTTAACAGTTTATTTGTTGTATGAAATAACTGTCAAACTTTAATTGTATTCCTCGAATAAAAGTTATTTGGCGATGGAAAAATCAGCCCTTAATATAATATACCTTAATATAATTACTACACTTTTTTGTCTTGTTCTGTATACCAATCTAAGATAGGTAACAATATTTTTTTATGCTACCTAGTAACATCTACTAACACATTTTTTTGCGTTTATTTGCTTTTATAATTTTTTTTGTTATTTTTGACATCTTTATGTTTCTAATTTATTTACTTTTTTTTATTGAATATCGGAATATATAACTATTAAAATCTTTGAATATATTATAATTAGAATATAACAATCATAATGCCCCACGGATGATTTTGTGTTGACACGAGCTGTTGCTGTTAATAACTGGGCTTTTTTTTATTTTTTCTATATTTTTTTTTTGTTTTTTTTTGCTTTTTTTTTTGCTTTTTTATGACTTAATTAGGAAGCAAATTTCATTTGAAAAAAAAAAGAACTTTCAGCTCGATTTGTTAGTCAAATATAGGTAAACATATTGATAGAAATAGTAACATTAATACAGTTAAATCTAACACAGCACGAGTTCTTCCCTTAAGGGGAAAGCGCAAAGTTATCGCTCGAAATTCTAATTTTTTTACGCTTTTTGCAGGTCAGTGTCAGGTTGTATGTTGAACAATATATGATTCGCAAGCGTAACAGATATGTATAAGAATTATAATCATCTTTACAACCCTCTAAGTTTATAGAATACTATTAAATGATTATTTCATGAAATATCAATCAATAGGATAATATGAGCTTAGAGGGTTGTATTGATGATTTAAAGTTATTATAATTCTTATTCATACTTGTTTCATTCATACGCTCGCGAATCATAATATTGTTCAACTTACAACCTTACACTGACCCGCAAATTGCAAAAAGAGTAAGTAAATTTGAATTTCGCAGGCTACCTAGAGCACTTCTTGTAAACCAGTCTTCCTTTCAAAAATTGTTGTTACGTTTCATGATCCTACCATTTTTACCAGTAACCTTTCAATCACGCAAATCTATTGACAATGTGCACTTCCTAAGCTTTCAGATTTCCTCGCAGCTTCTCTTCTTAAACTTACATCTAGCCTATAAGGATAATAATTACTCTACTTAATAAGTACCAACTATTTTAAATAAACATATTATTAATTTTGTAGAAATATGAATACGATAGAGTGGACTGTGATTTAAATAATTATGATAATATTTTTATATTAAAGGTACAAGCTCGAACTGTAGGTACATAATAAATAGGATTTTATTAACTTATTAGGTATACAGGTACATCGTTCATAAAAAATATTTATCCTTAATTGACTTTACATCGAAATATCACATCCAAAAAAATATTTTTTTCTTTATTAATTTGAGTAATTATAACAAAGGGAAATAAATGAGTATAATGGTAATCATTTACATTTCAATAGGTAGTATAAGGTAATTAATATTGAAAGATAGAACCGATATAGGATGATTGGTACAGGAAGTACAAACTTGGTACTTATTAGGAAACTTACACACAACTCTTTCTGAAGCACTGACACATTTACTGTTTATTATTACTGTTTCACTCTGGGCGATCCATCCGACGGGAACGTTTTGAGCAAGGTGGGTCCAGATCAGAGGTCGGTGACTCCTCGTCGGACAACCAATCTGGCACCAGACGAATGGGTGTCGGGATCAGGATCGGTTGCGAGGGTTCCGGCAAGCCTTCAATTTCAAATCGTTGAGCTGGTGGCGCTATCGGTCGCGGCAGTTGTTCTTGGACGTCTACTGGTACCGTAAGCGGGTTAGTACCGGGTTCACTCAGCGGTAGTAAATCCTCTTCGCTGGTATTATGTGAAATTGGAGAAGCAGAATTGAGACTACTCAGACTGCTGACGTCGTCTTCGACTGGATCGTTTGAAATATCATCTTGTACTTTAGGAGCGGGGGCAGCCGGGGCATCAACTGTAGGTTCTGATCTGGCTGGAGCCTGATCTGTAAGCTGCCGGACAATGGGCGGACTTATGACAGGCAAATGCATGGGCCCAGGCCCAACCAACTCGACCCTTAGAGAAGAAATACGAGCATTTTCGTTCCTCGCTGAAACCATAAGCTGAATTGGGTTTCTCCTTAGTCCCCGACGTATATGAGTGGGCAGAGGAGCGTTCATCCTTAATTCTTCTTCCTGATCCAACAGCGGTATAGGTGGGTTTACGGATAATGCTTGTAATTCAGCACTCACCCGGACGGGTTCATCGTGGATGTCTTCAATCGGAAATATATCCTGATTCATAGGCATTTGTTCGTGATTATCCTGGCGTTCAAACTCGTGATCACCTGTGTCGGCCGCGTTTGAGCACTGACCTGGCTGAAGGTTTCTGGACGGCATGCTTTGTTCGGGCGTCTTTAGCATGTTACACAAGCCGGTGACTACTCGGTTCATGCCATCCAGTCTGGCCACGAGCGCTCTTCTTTCAATATGTTCGGTGTACCTCTGCTCTTGTCCAACCGCACAAGGAAAACGATTTAAATAATAAAAAATCCGATACAAGTCCCCGCGGAGATTGGTTGAAGTTGTTGAACGTGGTAAAGTGTAGTCGATATTTTCTTCAAAAGCGTCTATTACAATATTTCTTGCATTTACTATGTCCGTATTCGAATAAGCAACTAAACAAATATCAGCAAGCACGTCAGGTGGCAATATCTTGTATTTAAGTTGTTTGCCAATAAACGAGATAATATTAGATACAGGTCTTTCCATCTCCTTGTAAAAGAAAACTATTGAGAACTTTTCACCACAGGGTTTAAATTTTATGATGCACAGGTCGACACGTCCGACTGTTATGCTAGGTGCTATGCTAGGTTAAAGCGCAACCGCAACGCGCGCTCGGGCCGGCGGTGCTGTCACGACTGCATTACCGGCCTGCGATGCGCCGGGAAACAAATAGGCATCTCGTCCGACCACGCAACGATCTCATTGTTTGAGAATAAAATCACTACAATGTATTATTAATCGTTACCGAATTATTACGGTAGGCTAATATTTTAATGAGGAATAGATTTCATAAGGCATAATTTTTAATCCTAAGTAGCTAATTAACTGTACCTAAAAAACATGGTTAGCTTTTACCTGATTATCTTTTTTGGTGTGAACATAAATGATAAGTCCAGAATATTGAAGATCGACTAGTTTCCTGAAGTCCCCCGCACACGGAGCCTTACAGTTCTGGCAAAATCTGAATAAATAATTTCGTAAGTAGGTACTAAGCTTAATGAAAATATTAATATAATTATAACAGCGGTTTTTTTATTTGCGTAATAATTCATACCGAGCTATGGCTTCCATAATTTTCTCATTGCGCCATCTTTACCACATTGACAGATTTATGCGGCATCTTTGAACCTCAGTCATAACATATTGTCATCTCAGAACATCAAAACAGCTACGGAAATAGCAGTCCACAAAAAATATAATAATTTTGACGTGTCCACGAAGATTATGTAGTATTCTTATTCTATGCTAATCTAGTAGGTCGTAATCGTAATATCTAGTGACTCACTTCTGCACGCGACGTCGTTCACGTGAAACTTCTTGTTCCCCCGACCCACCCCGTCGCATCGCATCACCTGGCCGCGCTATTACTTGTAGCTTAACGTTCTTTCTGTCTTTTTTTCTTTTTGCTTGGCTCATAAGGGTCCTATCGTAATGATATTTAGCCTCTAGCCTTCCTGAAGAATTGGGATATCAATTACAAAAAGATGTTTTTAAATCTGACAGTTAGTTCCAGAGATTAGCGCGTTCAAACAAACATATTCTTCAGCTTAATTATTAGTAGGTATTTTATATTCTGTATATGATATCGTCAAATGATCCTCCTCCCGTCCCCTCCCGTCAACTATGCTGACATCTCTTTGAGGGGCACGTGGAACACATACGCGCCGTCCGGCACGGGCCTGGTCCTGATCGGACGGAGAGCTACCCATTGCTCTCCGCCCGTAGGCCAGCGCCTACGGTGGCCGGGAGTCGTCACGCGGCTCCCGACGCCCGGAGCGTCTCCCTCGGCGGCTGAGGCGTGAGGATCTCTCCCTCGCCCATCCCATCTCCATGGCGGCAGTCCGGCAAGGAGGCCTGCTGCCTCGCCCGAGATCGTGCGGTACCCTGGTTTGCTTTTTTGCCTGTGATTTAAATAATCCCGCCATTCATCAACAGTACGGTACGATAAGGACGTGAACGATTTAGTGATTGAATGAGATGCCAAACGTAAGATGTTGCTATTAACAAATAATAATATGGTTTAAAGATTTTATTTGGTTTTTGTTCATAATTCTTATCCACGAGCTTTAACTGGAAGTAACCATAATAAATAAACGTAAAGTAACGTCGCCGTGTTCTTTTTACCCGACTACAACACAGCCAAAGGAGAATTATGATGAGACAATGCATGTATGTTCATCTGTTCCCTTCCCTCAAAACTCTTAGAATATTCAAGATCATTAGGATGTTTTGCATGATAAAATTACATTTCTCCTTTGGCTTTCTTGGGAGAACTTTCTGAAAATGTAAGTATTTGTTAGATATAATAAATAACAAATCAAAACGCCTTGTTTCACCGAAGGGTTTTCAAACATTTCATCAGTTGTATCTATAATGATACATACATAAGCCCCAAATTTAAAATAAAACAATTATATTTCAAGACTATTTTCAATAAGACTGAAAATACTAAAATGTTATGTACTTAGGATGATAAACAAGTTAGAAGTATCATGTTCCATTTGCTACCGAAACTCAGTTTCAATCTGTAAAAAATATCTCTTTCCCTACATTTAGGTAGTTGAGATTGCGACTAGTTTTGAATGTTTTTAATTACGGTAATTGGCCATCAGCTATCCTCATTCATTCCTCACCTCAAAATAATGGATATAAAAAAGAAAGTTAAAACTAAAACCTGACGATTTTGACAACGACGGTGACGATTTTGTGGAAGATAAGTTTTAGATTTTGACTTTCTATTTTATTAATTTCTGTGACACAATTTCACAACCGTTTACCAACTTACAGCGTGCCCCTGCCAATTTCATTCAGGCACCAACATATCCTTGCACTCTAGCAAAGACAAATTGACGACACGGTTGGCGCAGTGGCTGAGCGATCGACTGCTGCGCTGCGCGCCGTGGGTTCGATTCCGGCACGAAACAAATATTTGTACTGCCAACAGCTAGTTGTTCCGGATGTGGCTGTTTGAGTATGTGAGTTTATATGTTTGTAAACGCACCCACAATTCAGGATTAATTCCTAGTGTGGGGACACGGGTTTGAAAAACAAAAAATATATATTCGTTTTTTATGTATAAATATTTGTATACTAGTAAGATTGGCGAAACATGGAAGATCATAATTCTATTTATAAGAACTTATTGTACCACGTTTTAAAACAAAAAAATAATTAATATTCTTTAACAGATTTCTGTGCACGAGCTGGCAACCCTTTTTAGGAGTGTTTGAATGAATGAATCATGAAAATACAATTATTTAAATGTCAAATTGACATTTTAGAGCAGACTGACTTGGAGACACGGGGATCTTTTAAAAAATTGTGTAAAACAAATTAATAATTATTTTTTACAATGACTTTTCAACGAGTTACAGCCTTGTCGAACATACTATATCAGACAAATCGCTCCAGTTTTATATATAATACGAAATATCAACAGATAAACAAGTACAAGTGAGTGTTTCTTTCGGAATAAATACGCAATTCGTCGTAAACAACATGCTATGAAGCCAAAACTGCTTTATTTTTAACTTCTTGTATGTTACAAGGTAATGTGTGAATGAGGATCGTTGTAGCGTGTATCTTGTTTTACAAGGCCGTATCAGAATGTCGACAATTTACTGTTCCACATTCTGATAAGCATGATTGTTTCATCACAAGCGGTAAAATTAATAGCCTGTTCAGTTCATGTGCTAAGTCAAATAAACCTAATGATTGATGCTTTGTGTATTTTTCATAGAAAAAGCAGCGACTATCCAAAAGTTACCACATCACATCACACCTTAAGGATTTTTTGTCATCATTGTAACTAAGATAACCAACATCTTGTTTCATGATATTTCGTCATATTGTTGTAGAATAAATTAAAATGGGGGTAAATCAAAAGATTACCCATTAATATAAGTCATGTCAGTTTGAATATAATTTTTTTAATTTAATGTTTTTTCATCTTATTACAGATGTTTGACAATAAACAGGCTAAAACACACAAAAGTCCTAAGAAGCGAAAAAGAAAAGATGCGGACGTATGTCATACAGCGGTATATTGACTATGTGAAGAACTACACAAAAGTCTTAGAAAACAGATTCCCTACTGCAGTTAAAATGTACAGAGTTTTCAGTGTAGGAATTAAAGATTTTCTTAGTGATCTAAAGACATATATATCTTTACGAATAAGAGTCACGCGGGATAAAGGATTTAGTAAAATGACCAGACAACAAATTGAACTGTTTCAAAAGATGCCTTCAGATATGTTGAGGATAGCACCTGTTCTAATATTGTCTGCTATACCTTTTGGCAACTATATAATTTTTCCATTAGCGTAAGTATACTCTGTTTATCATATTACACAATACTGATGTACTATCGCTAAAATTTATATCTGACCACCGTAAGGACTATTCCTGCTTGCAGCGCATATTATTAGTCAACCTAAAAAGGATCCTCTTTCATTTTACATCCGGATGCAGCTGTGGTCATCATGTGCATGGGATTTTGTTTTCAAAATGGTCAGATATAGGTTTTGGCGATTGTACCTGCAATTTAGCCTATGTTCATCAGCACAAATTTAAATTTATCCCTTCTAGCATTATGGTCTAATTAGCTATAAAACACTGGACCTTATTAGCTAATTTGAACACCTAAATCATTGCTATGTAACCAAACACGTTTCGAGCTCAGTAAACATGGCAATATGCTATCTGTACTTTTAAAGAAATAAACCATTATTATAATTTCTCTTTCAGATTCTTAAAACCAAGGAAACTTCTTTGTTCTCATTTCTGGTCAATACAACAAAGACTAGAATTCTCAACACAAGATTTAATGGAACGCTTAAGAAATAATAAGCCTGTGTTCCGAGCTCTGCAGGCCAAACTAGACTCTATACCCGACAGTGATATTAAGGATAAATGGAAAACAATTTTAGGATTATTAGGCTCTGGGGTGCATCCTAGGACAGAAGATATTATAGCGTGCAGAGATCTGTTTGTAAAAGAACCTTATCAGCTCACCAGCTTGACCTATGCACATGCGGTGAGTTTTAATGATCTTTTAAACTTCATGCTTGAAACTTTTGCATTTATTAGCACTGAGTTCGACATTAACTGAGATGGACTAAATTAAAAATATTTGGATCTCTTGAAAAAATTTATTAAATCAATATTTAAATTTAAGGCTGTTGCTCTTCTTATTGTGTACAATAATACAATATTCTATCTATCTATGCTCAATAATTTTAAAGTATGGTTTATCAAATATTTAGTTAAGTTTGCATTTAATAATGTTGCGCGCCACAATTAATGCCTGGTACATGGTGACATTAGTTACCACTAGCGCCATCTAGTATAGACTAGCAGAACTACTTTACCACTAGCGCCATCTAGTATCGAGGAGCAGAACTAATAGATCCTTTTAGAAATTTCGATGCTAGAACTATCGACATCTGGTCAGTCGGGGCCGGTATGTACTCGAACATTCTAGATGTATCTACAATAGAAGGTTCTGGAACTATCTGAGGCACTATGTAAGGCCGGGATTAGCCGCGACCAGTCAGTCTTGGATCAGCGATACATGCGAATACGTCGAAAGCGATCTTCAAGTGCGACTTAAGAGCAATCGTGTTTCATAATTAGTGTGTTTGAGTTGATATTAGTGTTTTTGGTAATTTATATCGGCAGTTTTTATTGTCACGAACCCGAAGCTCGTAACAATTACATTGCACCCACTTAAAAAAAAATGCTAAAAATGATCTTTTATGTACTGTTAAAACCTGTCTAATATTATGCGATAATTAGCAACAGCAAATTTTGATTTATTTACTTTGAACAAGCTCTGCCTCTGACTCTGCTTGCGAGGATATATATATATAAAGCTGGCCAGCAAACACATCTATCAATTAAAAGTATTAAAATCAAAACCACTTAATTTGGATATACAGGGTGACAGGGAAACTCGACGTATTCCTTGAAACGCGTTATATTAGAGGTCATTAGCAACAAATTTAGTCCAGTTAACTAGGGCTCAAAACTGGATTAAACGTTAATTAACATTAAACGAAAAACTGGGCTTTTTTTTTAAATCAAGCTTTAAATACGGTGCCTTTGCTGTGTTCTTTGTTATTAATTTATGCTGCATTTGCTAACAATCAATTTTGTATGCTGCTGACACCATTTCCTGGTGCTCGCACTGTTCGTAGTGTGCTACAAGGATCTTTTGGCACCTGAATGACATTGATAGGGGACATTGTTGGTGAACATTTGTTAAATTGTCACAGAAATTGTATTGACAAAACAACAACCTTTATTCTTATGAAAATAAAGATCACTGATGAGTGATTTTGACAGACCTGTCGGTGGCAGCAACCCAACAGCAACCTTATTCTAATTAAAAAAAAAAGTGAAACTGTGATTTTGACCCTGATGTGAAATCAGAGGTAAAATTACTGAATGGTCTGTAGCTTGACTACGCGCCCGAAAACTTTGTAGCGTTGTAATCTTATATGAAAATGTTTGCTTATATGAAAATTGCATTTAAAACTGTATGTTTACTTCATCTGAATAATGCGAAAAAATATTAACTAGCCATTGCCATAGACGGACAGTTGTTCAGTTTTCGTGGACAAGTTGTATTCATTCAAAATGCTAATTTCGAAAATGTGTGCTTGCTGCCTTATTCCCTACCTAACTTCTCTTGCATGGCAAACATATCCTACCTACTAATATTATAAACGCGAAAGTTTGTACGGATGGATGGATGGATGGATGGATGGATGGATGTTTGTTACTTTTTCACGCAAAACCTACTGAACGGATTAGGATGAAATTTGGCACACAAATAGTTTATAACCAGGGGGGTAATTCTCGTAATTTTAAGAACGTTCACAGTCTGATCTCAGTCTCAATCTGTCAAAAATCCCTCTAATTTTCCTACATTTTGACAAGTTTTTGACATTTGTTTGTCGCTGAGATGAGACTGCGACTAGATTTTGAACGTTTTAAATTACGAAAATTGGCCTTCTGGATTAACACACAGGATTACTTTTTATCCCGATATTCCCACTGGCATGAAACTTGTGCGGGTGAAACTGCGGGGCGCAGCTAGGCTAGTATAATCATACATTTTACTTTAACAATAACGGCTACTAGCGAATCACAACAGTTAAAACTTACCACTATAGAAAAATATAAGTTCAAAAAAGCAATATTAATATAATGATAAAAGTTTTCGTGGACAAACTTTCTAGGCTGTGCCCTATCGTTTGCCCTGGATACTTCATAGGATATTTATCTGGGTACAGAATAGTCGAAAACCGCGTGTATCAACCAGTCATTATAAATCAAGATCTGATTCCAGTCTTAAAAGGCATAACCATAGTTGTACACGTAATTAATATATGTGCCTACAGCAATAGATGTAAAATAATTACACAAAATATTTAGCTATAAATTAATCATTTTATAAATCACATTCCAGGGTCACCTTCTTAAAATGCACGGTCTAAGAAGAACAATGTTCAGGAAGAACAAGTTAAAGTATCGAGCATTTTTAATAATGGAGATGGACAAGGCAATCATCAGAGAAGGCGGAGTAGATACTCTAGCCATGGACTCCCTAAGAAACGCATGTCATATAAGAGGCTTAAATGGAAGCCACTTAACGAACCAAGAAATGAAGAATTGGCTTACAAAGTGGCTACTAATATCTGAAAAAGTGGATAAAACCTCATACTCACTGTTGCTACATACTCCAATATTTTTAGCGTACAACCATCCGCAGAACTGGGTATTGATATATTAGACATTCAAAATTAATAATTATTACCAGTGTTTCGCGCTCATCCGTAGGTGACGCGCTTTTGTTACGGTTAAATCATATTACGTTTAACAATACTAGTGTTAAGTATTATGAGGGTGTTAGTACTCCATTCAACAACGCAATATAGCGCAAAAGCAGCTGTTTTGAGGAAAGAACTACACAGATTGAGTGGACCTGGCAGTGCACGCATTTGTCAAAAATCGTGCAGCTCAACTCAGAACTTGAGGAGCTCAACGATTCGACAAACAGGACATTTGGGTAGGCCGCGTAAATTACTCAAACTACCAGATCATGATTATAACTAACTAAGAAGGAAAACAGAAAAAGAAATGACCCCCATAGTCCTTACATTCAGAATATTTTTTTTTTTTAATTACAAAGTAAATAATATTCTTGATTACTAAGGTAATACGGGCTGGTGTCCGCAACTCCACGTAATTCGCGTATTTTGCGTACGGGTGGGAAAATTGATTATTTGAGACACTCCAGCGCCTCAAGGAAGGCCAACAATGCCTTGGTTTTATTGTCCATCTCACGCAGGGTACCTGGGTTACCGAAGCACTTTGCTCTGTACGACCGCCGGCTACAGGACAAAATACTTCGGTAACCCAGGTAACTTCTTGATTACCAACACTCCTTAATATTTACATTATTATTGTTAATTCAAAAAGTATCATTGCAGTTGTGATATAAGTATAGGCATCAAAAAGCCACAAACTGAGTGCAGCTTGTATCTAGAGGCTCTAAACTAGTCTAAAGCATTACAGTGTGTTAGTCGTAATATAGTAAGTAATAAATAGTGATGAGTTATTAGCTTACGAATAAAACAATCATGTATCAGTAATGTACAGAGTTTCAAAAACAAAAACGAATAAACCGAGAGAACAAAATAGAAAATTCTTAAAATATTATACCCTTTTGGGGCTTAGGGCTAATAATGACTGCCCACAGATTCTCGCGTACTCGTATACTCTCTAATTGAGTTTGAACTCAAAGGGGATTGAAGATTTTTATATGGAACCTGGCATACCTACTTGTACGCCATTTTGTTTTTTTTTTATTTTACTAGATGACGGCCACGCTTGGTACCTGTACGAGTCATATATCGTACATGGCACGCGCGCATTGCTTAGATCATCACTTTTCCGTCGCCTTGCACAAATTATAGTGTAACGCGACAGTTCACGATCAGCGCTCATAGTCAGCTGTACTCATTCAAACAGCATTCATATAGCATTAGTTACGTGGTAGTTAAAATATTCAATACACTATCTTATTTGGCTATCCGTGACTGATCATTCAAGCTAACATCCAAGGTGTGTGCGACCCAACCAGCAGCGCATACAGTACCTATATAAATCGATAGCTGACATCAATGCAAATACATAGAAAGCAATAAGATGAAGCCCCATAAAGTGTCACGTTTCCGAGATATTAACGTTCAAAGTTGATCACGTGACATCCATATTTTTTGGACTTCTATAATATCTTTTTGCTATTTTTGATTATTTTAAACATCTATGCAATAAAATGTAAACAAGTAGGTGTGACACGGCCTTTCCAAGATCTTTATCAGAGGGTTAGCATTTTCAATAGACCATACACTGTGTCACAGGCCAGTCCATTCCGGCGGTTCATAATATTTCTACTGTTTCATATATTTTTTGAGTCCTGCCTTTGTGCCTTAAATTATCTTCTATCATCTTAGTCGTAAATTCTTTCTTACATTCTTCCATTTTTTTTATTTCAATGATTCCTCCAAGCCAATAGTTATTTTATCTAAATGGACTGTCTCGTGACAGACAATAATAATGTTATTTTTCATTTATTTCCATTTATTTTTATTCTGCTACAGAAACGATATAAATTTTAAACAAATTACCTATTATAATATATTTTGAGATACCTACAATACATGGACGTTCTCTAATTTAAACTATGACTACTCAGTGCCTCTAGGATATAATTATAATATTATGTTTATGCAAAATCTTGGGCCTTTGTGCTTGTAAGTGTACTAATAAAACATAATTTATTTAGCTTTTCACTTTTTTATGTAAACAACTGCTAAATGTGTTTGGTACGTCATTAGCGTTACGTCCATAGGTACGCCAAGGACGTATCAAACACATTGGCTACAGTCCGTTCACCGTATTTTACCTCTGACAGCATCAACCTTACAGCAACCCAAAGATCACGATAATTTTGACAGACTTGTCTGTGGCAGTAACGCAACAGCAACCTTATTTGAATGAGTATAATGATCACAATAATTTTGACAGACTTAACAGTGGCAGCAACCTTATTAGAATGAGAATAAAGATCACTGTGGTCATACAAAATCAGAGGTGAAATAACTGAAAGGACTATAGTGCCGTCGAATCGAGTCGAATTAATATCAATGTGTCGTGATTCGAAACGAAAATCCCTTTTCGTAAAGGGTCTCCTTGGCTATGAAAGTTGGGAGTGTTCTAACGGTTGGTAAAGAAATAAGAATCTGGAAATAGATATAGAATAATAAATTATGATTTTGATAGCTTAAAACTGTAAAAACATACTTGATTATCGCCGGTACCGCTCGGCTTAACTTATTACTAATAATAAGCACAACATATATTTTAAAACAAACACGCTGTCTTAAAGCTTTCTGTCCACCAAAGCTGTGCGAACTGAGGTAAAAGGAAACAATAAAATTGTTCTAATTTGAGTAAGAAGCGCTCACCGCTCCCTTCATAACACAGCTCTGGTCGAAAGCCAGCCTTAAACTGAGTGAAAAGCACCTAGTGCCGCCCACTCATAGGACCAGCACCCTAATTGCGTAACACACGATCAATCGGAATCGATTTCATTTTGACAGTTCAACAACATTCATTGCGTTATTTACGTGTTGAGCAGACAAATTTTTTGAACTTATATGAAGCAATGGATTAGCAATTTGCTTCAAAATGATTCAGATTCCGATTGATCGTGTGTTACGCAATTAGGGTGCAGCACCCTAATTAAATAACACACTATCAATCTCAATCTGAATCATTTTGAAGAATTATGCCAATCCATTGCTTCATATGTTAGAAAAATTGGGCTGGTCAATAACTTAAATAACGCAATGAATGTTGTTGAACTGTCAGAATGAAAACCGTTGCTACTGATAGTGTGTTACGCAATTAACTCGCAGTTCCAAGAAGGAAAATTAGCGCAAAATTAATGAGACATTTTAATGTGCGATAATTTTTGTTTGAGAAACTGGCTGATAATAATTTTATGAGTTTGAAACTCTGAAGTTGTATAATGGTTATTGTAGCAATAATTTAATGTATTAGCAATCTTCAGTTCCTAAATAATGTACACAGTACATGTTTTTAGTTCATTGTTACATATAATTTGATTTTTTCACTAACAGTATTATCTAAGTCTCTACTTATGGATAAAAATATTGAAAACATCAACAATTTCGTGATTTCTAAAATAGCTAGGCTGTTTTAATAAATTTTAGGGCAGATTTGTCCAACGCCAGGCAATTTTATCGGAGGAATAATTTTAAATTTTAACAGTTTTCCATATAAAAACTGTCAGACGTCAATTTTATTCCACGAATAAAAATTATCTGTCGATTGAAAAATCAGCCCTTAGGGTACTCAACTTGGGTAGCGGGATCGTCCGAAAGGGTTACCGCTGCCCTGGTACGTAAAGGGCTAAGGAAGGAACACGGGTGGGTTTTAGTCAGTAAAAGTCTGACACTCCCTTCTGCTCCACCCAGAGCGGAAGGAGTCATTTGATGATTTCCCATCCACCAACTTGAATTTTTCACACATTGAACAAATTATTAGTATATTATTATGATAATTTCGTTCTGATACAGTGGGTTTGTTTAATATTAAGTTTATTTTCTGTTGCCAGTTGAAAATGAACAAGAAATTGTCAATGTTAAGTTTAAGTTTTACCACAGTTTCACTCCACTAATGTAATTTATCATTGTTTTTGTTTTATCTGGTTTTAATTTAAAATGCTTAGTATCAAAAGTAGGCATATTTGAATAAACTTTGAATAATTTGTGTCGCGTTTGATGTTTTTTTTTTTTTCCACAACCGTGTCTTGAGATGATTCCTATGTTTACAAAGGAAGTAGCAAAGATTCCGTGATGTGTGTAAATTGCTGTGTAAACGTTATGTAGCTAAAGCCATTGTACATTTTATTTACCACAAGCTGATCCGGCCGTCATTGTCAGTCCAATTCATACAAGAGTCCTATAGAAAAAAGATTTTTCGTTTTCTAGATTAAACGCTTAGCACGAGCTAAGGTAAACTACAAAACAGATAATACACCGTAAGACTCAGTTCCCGCTGAGGCTAGACACAAATAGCCAAAGTGTTGTGGTGTTCCAGATTATGTTATATAACACGTCCAAATGATTTAACATTGCTAATCTCTTAATAGAAACATGTTATATGACTATATTTTCTAACATGTTATTTTATAAATTATAGTGGGGACACAACTTTAAAGTCATAACTGTATCTTTGCAAAAAAGTAATAGAATACAATACACTTTATTATGTACTTATTACACCATACAAATTGCAGATATATAAATGTAGAAATTTTACATAGGGTGACACAATGTGCGGTCTATGGCGGTGGATGGTGCTATTGGTTCCATATAGCTCTATCTCTCTTGCACTGGACCTATGATGATAATAAAAAGTCATTTTTACGGCCTATGGTATTCTTCAAACTGAGGTTAATCACTTAATTGCCGTCCCAAGAAGGGCAGGCAGTCTTCCAGTCTAATTGAGTTAAATCACCGCAAGTCATTCTTGCTGTGAATCTTTTCGCCAAATTATAGCTAGCTTGGAAATATATATGATATAGGCACACATATGTAAGTCCACAACGGCGATATCACTATTTTATTGTGCATTTTTATCCCTTGCGATTTTATAGAAGCCACTGCGCATGCTATTGCGAATAAGTACCTGTAGTTTATTAATGTAAATTTTATAGACATGTTTTTAATAAACACGTGTGATGCTAATAAATTGTTATTTATTAAATTCCCTGCTATGCGACCTCCTTTCTTGAACACGGCGAATTTTTATTTGGAATATGACACAGGTTGTCATAACATGTCAGACTGTCAGTGTTTGAGAAATCGCTGGTGTTAGGTTTTGGATTCTGCAAGTTGCATCCTTCAATTATTGTTAAGTAGCTCTAAAATGCCTATTAACATACACAAGTATTTAACTGTCTGGGTGGTGTGCCTGCTTATGATCCAAACAAGGAAACCGGTCGGCAAGCGGCAGCAAGCTGTATGGCGTCTCGAATGTGATCTGGGCACGATCACTGACCCTGACTGCCCTATAGACGGAGGGTGGTCACCTTGGAACCCCTGGTCCTCTTGTCAGGGCACCTGCGACGACGTAGGACACCGCCACAGAATAAGGGAATGCACCAACCCACCACCGTCACAAGACGGCGCACCTTGTGCTGGTTCTGACGAACAAACTGACGTCTGCTACCTCACTAACTGTACTGTCACTGATTTCCGCGAACTTGTCAAAGGGGACACCGCTAGAATGGAAGCCCTAAATCAACTAGAAGCCGTTCCCGCTCTAATGGAACGCTGCCTTACAATGGAATGCCCTTTTGAGGCAATCGAGGCCGCCCTAGCCTCCGACAATACGTGGCAACTTAATTCTGAAGCGCTGTGGAATTCATTACAGTGCGTCAAGCGGAATCTGGGTTGTCCTGTGGCCGGCGAGTGGGGGGCGTGGGGCGCATGGTCGTCTTGTGGTGCGCGTTGTGGACGAGGCTTAAAGTGGAGACTACGACGATGCGACACGCCAGCACCTTCTGACGCACGTCTTGCTTGCATCGGCGCCCCCCTTTTGTCTAACTTTTGTGTAGGCGAACAATGCGCTATCACAAGCAAGGACTCCGGAGGAAGTTGGGGAGAGTGGAGCTCATGGTCACAGTGCTCAGAGAAATGTGGAGCAGGAGTCAGACGGCGAAGAAGAGTCTGTGAGGAAACCGACACACTGCCCGCTTCGGTAACATGGGGAACACACTGTCGAGGACAGCACGATCAATTAGAAGTTTGTCAAACTAATCAGTGTTCGTTAGATGGTGAATGGACAGGGTGGGGGAGTTGGGGGCCATGCTCACAAACGTGTGGAGCCGGGAGAAGGTCAAGAACGAGGACTTGCACCAGGCCACAACCTCATGGATCGGGAACGCATTGCGTTGGCCCAAAAACTGAAGTTGGAGCTTGCCATTTGTATCCTTGTGAAACACTTTCTCACATGGTTTCCATTTTCCATGGCGAATCGTCTCTTCGCTACAACTTCGAAAATAAACGTGCATCTCTTTATCATTTTTACATAAGGTTTATGCCTTTGTCGCCTCACGGGACGCTAGTCCGTAGAGAAGCCGGGCAAAATTCGTTCGTTCGGGTTAGCCTACAGAAATGGCATATTTGCTTGGACGCGTGTGGCTCTGGTCGGTCATGTTGTCTGCCCAGATCTTGTGCACATGCGGAAGTAGAACCGGGTGCTTGGCACACTGTACTCGTTACTGTGACAGGTGAAGCTGCTGTTTTAAGATTAGACGACGCTGTTACAGGTTTAAAGGTTTTATGGCCATGCGATCCAGATTTGCCTGATGATAAATTGAAGATTATTATCGGCGAAAAGTATCAGGGACAAATTCAGGAGTTAATTTTAAATTTCATGCCCTTAAATATGGTTATAAGCAGAAACCTAAGATCTAGAAAGACAGAGTTCCATCCGACCGCCGCCTCAAACGTTGAGTACGAAAAAGCGGGCACGGAAGAGGCATACCTGCAAGTTAGTAACGATCAGTATTTACGTTTACCATGCTTTCAGGACCAACAAACCTGGCAATTGGAATTAACTTTGAAAACCAAGGAAGAAGCCGGAACTGTTTTATTCCTAAAAAATGACAGAAACAACAATTGGATACACTTATATTTGCAAAATAGAAGATTAAAGATGAAGTTAGCACTTGAAGATTTCCGGTCAGAGAGCAGCAGTACAACCGATTGTTCGCCCGATCAGTGGCTTGACGTGACGATTTCAAAAAAGCAAGACACCAATGCGATTGAAGCGTCAATCAATGCTGGAGAACGTTTGCATGTATTGTTTGACGAAGAAGTAACTCGAAGAAGACGATATTCGTTTAACGTACCTTCAACCACCAGAAAGTCCTTTACAAAATCTTCTACCAAATCATCAACAAAGTTACCTGCTAAAGCTAAGAATGTTGTCGTCGAAAAACCAACTAAAATCGCATTTTGCACTGATGAGTACTACATTGGTGGGGTACCTAATCACATAAAGAAACATATTAACGATGAATTTGCTCCGTTTTCTGGAGTAATAGCGTCCATTAGACAGAATGAAGTGCTTTTAGATTTACATGACTACAGTAGGGAAAGATATAAGGAAGACAAAGTTCAGGTATCTTCAAAGACTGCGAGTGTCTCTGGATCTTACCATGAAACTGCTTGGGGTAAATCTAATAGGCTTAACTTAACTTGCCTTCATGCAAGGACGGCTAGGTCTCCACATGAAGCTAGCTGGTTTTTCTTAGACACCTCTATTACTGCTATGTTAAGGGATAAACCCGTGAGATCGATCGACGACGGCCGCGTCCTGCGACTAGTAGCAACAGCTGACCATGATTTGAGAGGATTTTATACGTGTCGCGCGCATAGCAATAGGCACACACAAAACATCGTGACGTATGGTGTTGTGGGCAAGATTCAATATAAACTGACCGGTCCTGACACGACTACTGCCATTGCTGTTGTGACAACGTTAGTACTTGTATTAAGTACTCTGGCTTGGCTAGTCATCGAATGTTTTCATGACATTCGAAACGGTTATGGCTTCTTTAGAGATGCACATTTGTCTCCCAAGGAAGAAGCTGAAGCCGTTTGCAGCTATATCGACCAAAACATGAACTTGATTGGTTCAAAAAGCGCTGCTAAATTAGCTAAGGCTCGTGCAAGGAAAAGAGGTAGGATGTTAGCGAGTCGATTAAATTTCGCTGCTCAGGAGCCACAAGGACTGATGCAGGAAAGCCTACAGCCGGAAGAAAGTGAGAACTCTCCGAGCGAACCTGAGGGATTGCCAGCGTTGCCTGAAGCGAAAAGTTCTACTGCTGAGCCTTCTCAAGACGTGTACAGAATGGAGCCATGTTACGTTAGCTCCCCTTTTCATGGGACAGTATCGTCACCGAAGGCAAAATGCACGTCATCGTCATCTTTCGATCTGGTGTCACCAAGAGTACTTTGCTCCCGGCTGCTAATGTCAAAACGCAGTAGTTCCAAAGATAGTTTCGTTCCTAAAAAGAAATCGGCTCGTAGCACTGTGTCACTTCGGAGGACTCGGGCTAGTTTGATGACTATAAAGTCTTCATCTTTCATATCTCTATCTCCCGCCCATAAGATCCTGCAAAAGTTCCAGCAACTCAAAACGGAAGATTTTTAGTAGTTATCGAAATGCAAATAATAATAAGTAGGTATAAATAAATAGTATAAATGAATAGTTTGTGTTGTTTTTCTGGTAGATGTACTAACTAACACTTATTTCCAAGTCGTGTGTATACTAACCAAATGGACTTCACTTATGGGACCGAAATAAAAAAAATTAATTTCATTTAATAAAAGAACAGGGTATGTTTGTAAGACTCGCAAAGTCCAAACCACTAAAGATAGAAACTTGAATTGTAGTTTAACGAAGCGTGTAGGTAGGTACTAAAACAGGATTTTCTGAACAACCACCCTAAAGGGTGAAAGGGGAAAATTAGTTTTTATGAAAAATCGTATAAACATTGGGTTAATAAACTTGTAATTTGCACGAATGAGAACCTAATAAAGTTTGAATATAGTTTTCTATGCAATAGCCTGCTTAGTACCGTAGCTTTCAAATTTCAATGAGTCTCGACTTGATAAAGGAAAGAAATTGAATTTGAATTTGAAATTTGAGATGTATTGAATTTGAAATTAAGAAAAAAAAAAAAGAAAAAAATAACCAAATAATGTCAATAAGTCTATTTTGTACTTTGTAAACAGTAATTTGTTTAGCTTTTTTTTTTTTTTTTTTTCAGGATGGGATATCATCAAATGACCCCTCCCGCTCTGGGTGGAGCAGAAGGGAGTGTCAGACTCTTACTGACTAAAACCCACCCGTGTTCCTTCCTTAGCCCTTTCTGTACCAGGGCAGCGGTAAACCTTTCGGACGATCCCGCTACCCCGGCAGGCTTCGGCCCTGTCGGGCCCCGTCAACTACGCTGACATCTCTTTGAGGCGCGCGTGGAACACAAACACGCCGTTCGGCACGGGCCTGGTCCTGATCGGACGGAGAGCTACCCATTGCTCTCCCCCGCGCCTACGGTAGCCGGAAGTCGTCACGCGGCTCTCGACGCCCGGAGCGTCTCCCTCGGCGGCTGAGGCGTGAGGATCTCTCCCTCGCCCATCCCGCCACCTCCTTCGCTAGCATAACTGCTTCGTAGAAGGATGTGACCGCCTCCCACTCCCTCTCGCCCCGGACCATGGCTTGCACCAGGGCCGGACGCGAGAGGTCGCCGCCGCTGCCGATCGCCTCTACGAGGACACGGCGGTGCTCTGCCCAAGCGGGGCAGACCTCCACCGTATGCTCCACCGTGTCCTCTGGGCGATCCTCGCAGTGGTGACACCCGGGCGTCTCCTCCCGCCTGATGATGTGCAGGAACCTCCCGAAACATCCGTGTCCGGAGAGGACCTGCGTCAGGTGGTAGGTGAGAGCGCCGTGACGCCTCTCTAGCCACTCCTCAAAGAGGGGTCTTATCGCCGCTATCGTGGCGTGCCCTGCGCTGGGTTGCGATAGTCGCGCCTTCCATTCCACCATGAGATCGCGCCGGAGGTCCGTCCGTTCCGCCGCGATTTGCCGCGGGTGCGGAGTTTCCCCCCGACGTAGTGCCTCCGCGCGCCAGTCATACAGGCGCGCGAGGACTATCGCCTCCAGATCCCATGGTGGCAGTCCGGCAAGGAGGCTTGCTGCCTCGCCCGAGATCGTGCGGTACCCCCTTATAAGCCTTACGGCAACCACCTTTTGGGGCGCGTTCAAATTTGTTTAGCTTGAGAACTATTTTCTAACAACAAGGTGTCTATTTCAGTTTCTGCGATATTCCACTTGTCTTCGAGTGGACATAGGTAGGTACTCGTAGTTATAACTAAAATTTTATTTGTTTCAAATTGACGTTATTTCAAGTTAAACAAATATCAACTTTATTTTAATGGTATTTAAGTTGATTTCAGAGTGACTAGCACTATTGAAAAATTTATAAAAATATTTGAAGTTGTAGCGTAAACTGAACTTTATTGTGTAGGAATTATTTTCCATAAACTCATATTTGTTTACATTTTTGGATAATAAATCGCGAATTCAGTATAGTGAAGCAGTCGGGCGACCAAATTGGCTAAGTGTACCAAGTATCGCAAAAAACTCAAGGCTCATGTTTAGCCCCAGCAACTGAATTATGAGAAAAAGAGGAAGAATAAGTACGCAAAATACGCGCATTGACGTGGAGTTGTGAACATCAGTCCGTATTATCTATAACCTATTTAATACTAATCTGTATCTATATACTAATAATAAAGCTGAGGAGTTTGTTCGTTTTTAAAAGCGACTAAAATATTATTAACTTTTAAGTGCACGCATCATTGGCTGCCGTCGACGCGTCGGCGGCTGCAGTTGCTTCTGCCATTGATGCGTGCCGCTCGAGTGTATGAGTACTAAGCCCAAGTGGCAATAATTGTTTAGCCTATATTTTGTCCCACTGCTGGTTTCTTCCAAACCTCCCTGTCTTGTGCGACCTCTGGCCATGATGGCCCTGCAAATGTTACCACATCGTCGCACTACCTTCGCCGTGGTCTACCTCGACAGCGATGTCCTCCCTCAGGCGTTCAGTGAGTGACGATCTTTGCTCATCGCTCCGGGTGTATTCGTGAAATGTGTTCGGCCCACTCCCACTTCAGCTTCAAAATATCAATAAAAAAGTGAAATAAATAAAAAAATGTGTTGTTCTATAATTATCATTTATTAACATCAGTGACATAATTCAAATATAAATTTAATCGGCTAGGACCATTATTTGGCACTTACACTATTTTACATGATAAAATTCATTTTATAAAAATAAATGGCACCATATACTTTGTAAAAAATAAATACGTTTTATTTTTCAAAATTATGCTAGACAGCATTTGAGTTGACGAAACGTCTTGAAATAAATAGGTAGGTATACACGAAAAATGGAAATAGTTTATTAAAATTAAAGATAATAAGGTGCTCCACAGCAGTTATATAACGTTAGAGAATGTTGTATCACATTTGTTGTCTAACTTTTTTTAACAAATTGTAACAAAAGTTAAAAATTGTTAGTGATGTTATACAACTTCACATTCTTACAACCACAACAACAACATTCTTGACATGTTGTAGCAAAATGTTACACACTGTTATAAAATGTTATCGTGCTACACAATGTTTTATAGCGTTATATAACTGCTGCGTGGGAGCACCTATAAGTTTGTCTTTTAATGCTAATTTCACGTAAAATATTGCATAACAATGACACCTTTTAATAGAAGTTTCTTTCAATTTTGTACTCAATATTAAAACAACATCTAGCAGCCGATTTTGAAATTGCTAAAGAATTTGAACTTGGAACATGATAAACCGTCGCTCTAGATGTAACACCTCGTAAATACGAACCTGTCAATTTTCCAGGAGAGATAAAAAAAACAGTTTTGATAATAACCAAAAGCATACAATATACATAATATTGTATGCTTTTGGTTATTTACATTAATTTAGTATACATAAAAAATCACCTTGGCATGCTTGGTGTCTATTAAACTTACAAGGACCTTACAAAGTGCTTCAGTCTTGTTACGAGATGTCACTAAAAGTCAGTTTTTCAAGTGAAGTAAACCAGCACCCTAATTGCGTAACACACAATCGATCAGAATCGGTTTCATTTTGACAGTTCAACAACATTCATTGTGTTATTTACGTGTTGAGCAGACTTTGTGAAGGTAACCTTTTTCGAACTTATGAAGCAATGGATTAGCAATATCCTTCAAAATGATTGAGATTGATTGTGTGTTTCGCAATTAGGGTGCTGTACATACAAGGTATCACCAGAAAGATGGAAAATTGCGTGATGGACAATTTCGCATCAAAATGTTAAATTGACCAATAATTGCAGTTACGAGGTATCACATCTAGAGCGACAATGTGCGTGACACGACATAATGATTATAATTTAAAAACACTAAAGTAACAAGCAAAAGTCATATCCTACCGCGGTGGAAAATTCTCTTTGCGCAGAAATCGGTATCTTATTCAGCGACAACTGGTCGACGTTGATCGATGACAGCGATCGTTAAGAACGATCCCCTCATGGGAGATTTATAACGGTCGATAGCTGGTATCAAAATATTATAATAGCGACTAATTTTTCCATCGCGGTAAGCAGATTCGTTCTACGATCCCTTTCTCAATCTAACCACAATTTTGTGACGATAGTACACACAAAAGCAGTTCGGTGACATTAAGTTAAGACATTTACTTAGCTTAAAAAAATATATGACTACGCAGACGTTAATCATTACTTTTTAAGAACGTTTATAAATACAGGGGTATTTGGGCGATGTCACATGAGTTGTTACAATTCAATGATTGTGGATCGTTTGATCAACCAGTCACAACGGCTATCGTAATAGCAGATTTACCGATCAGATTGGTGACAGAGTCAACGTATGTGTCATCGCTTATACAATCCTCAAGGCTGGCTGTGTAAAGGCTACTATTGCGTGAGCGGTGGTTGCTCTGGTTGAAGCGACCAATCCTCGCACACCTGCATGGACGACCGTCCCTTTGTTAGAGCGACGAAGCAAACTAGTCCTGTCGCTGTAATAACTGCAGCGGCAACATTTATGATTTCCCTTGAAAAAACTGTTTCAAAAAGGCGGAAAAATCAATTGTACATTACAGGGAAATTAATTGCTAAGCAAATTAACACCCTACGTCAATTTGCCGTGTTACAGACATTTCATACAATTTTCAATGAATGGTATTTGTGATTTGGATATACGAACAATTTAAGTTGGTGGCCAATTTGCTTCACAATTAATTTCTCTGACTTTATACGCTGTATAGACGCGAATACTTTTTAGGCAGGACCGCTGATTTGCGTTCGTGTGCGGAACCAATACAAAATCGTGACAGTACCCAGTATGTAGCCGCCTGAAGGCAACTAATTAATTTTTCATTGTAAAAAATAAACGCTTATTGGTTTGCCACATATTAAGTCTTTGAGTAATATTTAAAATGAGTTAATGGTGTCTTAAATAAATAACATATTCAAAATGGTACAAAAAATACCACGTTTAAAATTACATAATTCGTTTACTTTTTTTTAACTTAATTTGATAATTTATTTCTCAATACCAATTGCATCAGTGACTAGAATAAAGATAGATTTTATAGTGCTCATAGACATTAAACTACTATTGTTTTATAACCTAATACTAGAACAACGATAAGTAATTTAAATATCAAATATTTCAGGAATATATTATGAAAGTCAAATATTTCAGGAATATATTATGAAAGTCAAATATTTCAGGAATATATTATGAAAGTCAAATATTTTAGGAATATATTATACACTGGTTTATCAAGACTGGCAAGGCGAGACCTTATATTAATAAGATACCATCTGCACTTTATCCATTATAGTGATACCTGAAGGCGAAGGAATCTAGCCTGACTATAATCTTAGTACAGGAATTAGTACACACATTCCAATTTACAATCGTCGTCTTGCATTTGTTTAAAATTCCCTTGCCATGCATTATGTCCCAATCAGCCAGTGAATAAATTCATAACTAGACATATACTATAACAATTCGAGCTAAATAAAACTATAACAATGTAATTTCATAAAATCATTAAAATTAAATAAATTATCTAAAAAAAATATTTCATAATAATATACTTTTCGTAAAAGGTAAGAAGATTCTAATATAATTTAAAACTAAATGTACATGAGATACATAATAGGCAATATATTGTGCGATGAGTTAACAATTTTATCAAATCCTTCATTATTTTAAATTGAAGGATCATAATATATCAATGTTATTCGAATAGTCTGGTTTTCCATATATCGAAAATAAATTAAGAACGCAATTTTCAGGTGTAATCGATACTCTATCGATATAATGAATACGGGCTTCTTCACGTCGGTCAAGAAACATTGATATTTACATACAAGTTTATGTTACTGACAACATTTTGTATAATTTATGACTTGTTTACACACAGTTCCGACTAAGGCCCTATATTCGGATAGACCTTTATTTTTTTCTATGTACGTTTAATACGCAGTCTGCACTATTTTATATAAGGGGGTTGAGTATATAACTACACGTATAGCACAAACTACAAGCATTTGCAAATTAATAATAAAATTTTAGAAACAGTATACTTACTCGTTTCTAACATTTTCCACTTTAATATTCAATTGGTGCAATCCTCTGAAATTTTCTACGTGTAATCAGTAAAATAACATGCGGGACCAATCGTTTAAAAATATATATGTACTACAATAAATTTTCTGTAATTTAGGCAAGGTTTGATGGTACCGCGATTATGTCCATCAGTTTATACTAAAAACGCTATTTAAGCATGAGTCAAGACGCGATATGCTTGCTTCGTCTCCATGCAATGTAAACTATATTAAATCACGCGTTTAAGAGTGAAAATGCGCTGCGAACCGGATTAAGTTGTTCATACAGTTTTTTATCTTTTGACTCGCACCTTATACCTTGAACGCTACTGAGTTATAAAAATATCTTCAATTACATAATAATTTCTTAATCTACTACAAGTCTACGATATAAAGTTTAAAAATATTGAAACAATGAGTATGTTCGACGATGTATAATGAAAAATAACACATCATTTATTATGGCATTTCTTTCTTGATTTATAAACTATTTCTCACTATAAAATTACGATTTTATTGTTACGTTAATTCTTAGGGCCCTAAGGACGCTAATTGCTTTGTACGTTTCCCAAATTAAAATTTCAAGTTTCCTACACTATGAACTATTTCGTCCGAAATTGAAATTGTATAAAGGTACACTTCCGAAGGCGAGGCGATATTAAACCGCATATACAGCGGCGTCATGGTTGAAAATGACTGCAAGCGACAGTGTCGCTTCCGAACGCGGCATCATTACTTCGATAGCAGCAGCATTTCTCTCTTCTTCAGTTGCGCGAAATTATTTGTCAAACAAAACATGCCGGTTACAGTCGCCGCTCGACCGCAGAAGCTGGTGGTAATGTAATCTACCCAAGCGTTTTCATAGTTACATATAGACCGCGATTCACAGTTGTTTTACCTCCGATTTTGCATCACTGTCAAAATTACAATTTACTTTATTCTTTTTACAATAAGGTAGCTTTTGAGTTGCTGCCAAATCCCTGTGATCCTTATTCTCGTTGCAATAAGGTTGCTGTTGGTTTGCACCTGTCAGAGGTAAAATAACTGTGAACGGACTAAACCAGAGCGTCGCTGCGGCCTATCGTTGCTTTTAGGCGACTTCGCCGCTTCAATTTGCCTCTGCAGTCGCCTTCAAAATTGTACCTTAAAGCTGCCATGTATTCCAACCAGTATATACTTGGCCACAATTGGATTTGACCGAGCGACTATTTACCTTTACATTTGCGAATTTATTATTAATATTGCTAAGGACGCCTGAAGAGAATAGCGAAGCGATTCTTTTTTAAATAAATGACTACTACCAATAGGATTGATGAGCATTGATAGAAAAATCAAAAGCTAAGCAAATGCTATTGCAATGCTATTTTGCTTTCTTACGAGTATTAACTAAATTTAAAAATGACTATTTTTGTTTTCGAGGCAGACGTAGAATGGTGGGACCATTCTATGTAGAACTAATGTCGCGTTGTCTATGTCAACACGTGGAACAAAAGAGCGCACTGAGCTGAGAAAGAGACGGTGGTCCGATAGTATCATTTCTCTTTTTACCTTTAACGGAATACTTATTAGTTGTTTACAAGACATCTGTTTTCTCCGTTTTAATGGAATCCGGAGCTTACAGTGGATTCTCTAACATAAGACTACCGCCGTCGCGTAAAATAGGTAAGACAGTAGAAGATTGAATAAAGTGTTCGTCTGTCGTTCTCAACTACGTGTTATTCAGTCACGCCCGCATGCGGTTGCAGGGCACAAACTTTCGTAAAATGAAAAATGTATTTCCTAATTTCTTTACTTATGCTTTTCATATTGCAACATCTGAAGTCCCACGGCGGCTTAATTATTATCTTTTCCGCACAAATTGAGGTCTTTCCTCGCGGTGCCGTGACATAAGCCCACAGCTCCCCGCATGCGAGTACAAGAAAATGTCAGAAAATGTCGCGTATCGAGTTTTGGCTCTAAGCAAGACTCCACTGTGGGTTTGCATCTGCAAACCCGCAGTACAGATAAATTAAGCAATCCTTAATACATCTGTATTAAGGATTGCTTAATACATCTGTAAACTCAACACTATTCATACACATTATGTATCCCTAACTACAATAAACAAGCGAACCTAATCGGAATGGCTGTGTCTTCGGCCACCGCAGGACTGCTTTCGGCCGCGTCGCTGTGGTTCTTTAACGGGGCGGAGATTTTTGTAGTATAAAGCCGTACCCAACACTGCAGAACTCAGGATCGTCGATATCAAGAAGTTTATCATGAGCTTCTTGTCCCCTGAGTCCACGTAGATGGTGAATATGCGAGCTGAAATGGTAATAATGAAACATATTAGTAGAAGCCTTTGCAATTCGGCACGCTGCGGTCCGCCGCGTGTGGATAGAATGCTCGCTCTGTTGAATGACACCTCTTATTGACAATAGGAGAGAGAGATGCTGAAAAATGCTGTAAGTGCGAGTTCACTTGGAAGGTGTATAGGTGCACGAAGCACGGTATCACCCCCTCGGCAGCGTTTAGAGACGGCAGTACTAATAAAATTGGTAGCACTGAAAGAACATTGAGCACACATTTTTTGTCATTTTCGCCATTGGAAGCAGTAGTCTAAGATCCCACTATAAAACGACCTTCACCGAGCTGGTTAATGGATGAAAAGTATTTTATATCCAATTCAATATGTCAATAAATATGTTGCAAATGGGTTGTCTAAAAAATTTCAGTCCAGAATATGATTAATAAAAACAATTTTTAAAAAAAATTAAGCATTTCACTGGTTTGGTTAATAGACAAATTCCATACCAATCGAAAGTATGAAGCCCAAAGAAAATGCAAACGTTAGGTTGACTATTTTTTCCCGTCACAACTCTTGGGTAGACAGGTATAAACAGGTAAATCGATATTAGTAACTTGCACCAGTGTGGTTAATAAATTAATGTTAAATTAAAATAAAGATTTCATTACGAATACGGTGGTATAGGGTTGTCTGCGAAAAATCAGTCCTGAATTCCGGTTGTCGAGTTTTAATAAGTGAAATATTGCTGCGAGTGAATACGTGCGACAAAGGTCCCAGCGAACCATTCCATGCGATAGAAGAGTACACAGCATTGCAGCTGTGTGTAGTTCGTCCATTGACAGTAAGAGAGTGCGCATGCTATTTGTCCTTGAAATGAAAAGGATAGCAATAGACTCGTAATTGCTGTGCATCATTTTGGAGTAGCTTAATATTAAAATAAAAAACATACTATTAAAAAATTAAATTAAAAAAACCGCCGACACAAAATAATAGTAAAAATAGTATGAATGTAAAATGCCTAAAATAATTTTTTTTAAAAACCATTGAAAAAATAGCCACAAATAGAAAAAAAAGGTATAAACGTGAAACTCTATAAAAAGAAAAAAATAACCTTGAAATTATGACCCTACGTAAGTACGTACGAAATTTTTTGATTAAATGTTGTCCCGTCGGGGGACCGCTCTAATTATTAGCCTAACGTTCTGTTAAACTTTAAAATAGTAGCGGTCCCCCGACAAGACAACATTTAATCAAAAAATTTCATACGTACTCAAATAGGGTCATAATTTCAAGGTTATTTTTTTCTTTCTGTGGGGTTTCACGTTTACACCTTTTTTGTTCTATTTGTGGCTATTTTTCAATGATTTTAAAAAAAAATATTTTAGTCTTTTTACATTTATACTATTTTTACTATTATTTTGTGTCGCGGTTTTTTTAATTAAATTTTTTATTTCATGCTTTTTGTAGGGACTCCTTATTATTTCATTTCTTTTATTTTCTTGCGTTTTAAGATTCAGGTAATTTGGTGTTTAATCAGGTTTTTTGTAATTCGCCATTTTGTGGTGGCAGCCATCTTGGATTTTAAATTTGTCATGGGGTATAGTATTCTACTAGTCAAGCCCTTTCATTTGATACCCATATTGAGGGAGTTGTGAAAAAAAAATGTAATTAGCCATTTTGTGGTGGCGGCCATCTTCGATTTGAAATTTATCATAGTGTATAGTATTTTACTAGTCAAGCCCTTTCATTTGATACCCATATTGAGGGAGTTGTGAAAAAATATGTAATCCGCCATTTTGTGGTGGCGGCCATCTTGGACCGATTTTCATCAAACATAGCTAAGAACACTCCCGACAAATTCACCTTTCAAACAAATTCAAAATCGGTCCATCCGTTCGGGAGCTACGATGCCACAGACAGACACACACACACACACAGACACGTCAAACTTATAACACCCCGTCATTTTTGCGTCGGGGGTTAAAAATAGAAGAATGCTTTGTTTTTAAAGAAATTAATTATATACGTGTGTATATATTTTATGTTACATTAAAGTATATACATCTTTAGTAAATAAAAAGGTAATAGTAAAACATATACAGGGTTGTTGGAGAAACACCAACAACCTCTTAAGAGGTCATTGTACTCGTCATTATGAACAACTTTACTATGGGACCAAACCTGAAATCGCGAAAAAAAAAATCTGTTGTTCCCTGCATTTTGACGAGTTAACCGAACAGCTGATTTTTTTTAATATGTTTTACTATTACCGTATGTAATGTTTTACTATTATGTATGGACATACTAACAGTAAATTCTTGAACGGTGTTCATTTTTTCGTCAATGAAAATATCGGCTTCATCTGTTAATGACGCAAAAACTGTTTGATATCTTTTATTTTTTTTAAATAGTTTAAAAGGTTTTACTTTTCCTTTATTGTAAAATGTAAACACGTATTCACTCGCAGCAATATTTCACTTTTTAAAACTCGACAACCGGAATTCAGGACTGATTTTTCGCAGACAACCCTATACCACCGTATTCGTAATGAAATAATCTTTATTTTAATTATCATTATTATAATACTTTCCATTATATAAATTCAATCTCCTAGTATTGTATAATTGCATAGAACGTATGTGAGTACTATGTTACATACTATAAAGCTACCATTTACTGGGTACGTCTTTCATTGACTTGAATGTGCCTTGGCGGATGAGAGTATGTCATGCTCACTCTAATGTCTCGCTGATGGTGGCACGTGTGTTGGATCATTTAGCTCCCTTCAAAATGGTTGAGATGAATGGTGCTTATCTATGCGTCATGTTCGTGAACGGGCGCCGTCAGTAGGGACTGGTCAACTCTTTGCTGCCATGGCTTATTTTGATTTAAATTAATATTTGAATTGTTTTTTTTTTATCTTTTCATTACGGACGCTTTTAACGTTCTGCATCGTTCTCACATGCATAATTTTGAACATGAATGATGTAACCAATACTTTGTAACAATATTATTATGATTTAAAAAGAGTGTCCATGGAGTTTCTTGCCCGTTCTTCTCCATAGGTACCTACTACGCTTTGGAATGGGCAACTAGCTTCATCTTTTTGACTGACCGACCTTGACAATTCAAAAGTGCCTGTAATTGGTTTATTTGAAATAAATAGTTTGAGTTTGAGTTTGATTGGTATGGAATTTGTCTATTAACCAAACCAGCGAAATGTTTAAAAAAAAATTTTTTTTTAAACAGTTATACATATTCTGGACTGAAATTTTTTAGACAACCCATTTGCAATATATTTATTGACATATTTAATTGGATATAAAATACTTTTCATCTATTAACCAGTTCGGTGAAGGTCGTTTTATATTGGGATCCTATACTACAGTCACTCTATAACCGTATACCGCAGGGCACAAAGACCGCTTCGTGCCTTGCGTGCCCGCCGAGTAAACGGTGCCTCACTTGGTCCGTATGGTATGTGATGACAATGCTGTTTCTCCGTGCTCCAATAACTCTCCAATAGCTCCGTGGTGTAATGTTAGGTCCTTTGTAACGTTTATTTATGGTACGGCGTATAAACCGCGCCGTAGACAAAACATAGCCGTCAACAAGTTTCCATAGCGATTTGATTTGATTCCATACAACACTGACGAACAGTGCCTAAAAAAAGCGAATAAACCGCAGTTTTTCACGGTAAGAAAAACGTGTGTGTACAAAGGGCCTTATGGTAGGTACACATATTATGCACAACAACAAAACAAATTCGCCTAGTCGTTGCGTTACATTTCATGTTGCATTATATACCTATATTTGGACTGTATGTTTGTTTCAACATAAATGTTACATTTTGTTTTGCGTTTCACATCATAAGTGTATCTACCATCACCCGTACGCCGAAGAGAAAGTGGCAGATGAAACTAGGACACAAGTTTGTCCAGTAGATAGTTTATTCTAATAGCGATATATGAGCAAATTCTCACCTAAGTTAGTAGCCACAGAAATGATCCACGTGGTCAGCGATATTGCGTCAGCATTCTCTTCGCTCACGATCCCGTAGATGTAGGTTACCTTCGCAAAGCCGCTGAGAGGAGTGCAGAGTGGCTAAAAATTTCGAACGAAGACAAAGTTAGTTTTTATATCGAGTGATATTTTTTATCATATATGATTTTCATTGTGATGACTTCTAAGCATTCTAGATAAAAATTCTACTCTATTCTTAATAAAAACCTTGAATTCATTCGTTCAATGACAGATAACGCACAGCATAAGCCGCTGGGTGTAGAAGTATAGAGGTATGAGGAACAGGGTGCACAGTTCACTCATCCTCCATAGAAAAGGGAGGATCCTCTGACCAGACGCCAATGCCCAATGAGTCATGTCTGAGCGTTTGTATGTATGCTAGTTGCGCGGTAAATTCTGCTTGCGAGATGCAGGATTTTGCGTGACGTCAGTATGACGCGTTGTTCGCATGTGGCGTTGTAGATGCCGCTACAGAAGTATGAAACTGTGTTCCTTATACATGGATGAATTAAATTAGCTACGAAACTCTGCAGACGTGATGGGTATCTGCTATCAAATTACGATAAAAGAAAAATAAAAAATATTTTATGTATTTTTTGGAGTCAACGACCGTTGCGAGTGTTGTTACTTGAAATATGAGTTGAGTTGAGATGTATTTTCGTTTGTTTTATCGTGTTTAGATATCGATAATTCTGTGAAAAATACCCAAAAATACTTTTTTTTTATGATAATGTTTCACAAGAATATACTAACTGCGGTCGATGACCCCACAAAATCATCGTTATCATATTAACTTCTTTTATGTTTTATTGTGTTTAGATATCGACACCCACCTCGTCTGCGGAGTTTCGCTAGCTAATTTAATTGAACCCTGTATAACGAAGGTGAGCTCTAAGGTTTTATGATTTATTTACAAAACGTGTATGGGATAAAATTTTGTATGAAAGTTCGTAATTTTTACCGATCGAACATTCAATCGGGCACACCACTTGACTGTTTATAACTTTGGGGAACAAAGTGGGATGTCCCTCCGAATAATGGCATGAATCTTTAGCCAGACGGATGAATTCACGAATCTATATCAGAATTTAAGGAGGGTGAGCCTATTACTATTCATTATCATCATCATTTCAGCCGAAAGGCGTCCACTGCTGGACATATATATGCTTCCACCAAGCACCGCCACTTCGATCGGATCTGTGCTTCTAACATCCAAAGGATTCCTGCGGCCTTCACCACGTCTTCGCTCCACCTTGTGGCAGGCCTTCCAACGCTACGTTTTCTGGTACGCCGTCGTTACTCCAGAACCTTTCGGCCCCATCGACAATCTGTTCTATTCTCGTATTACTACAATACCCTGTCCATTCGGTAAACCGTTTTTTGAAAGATGAAATTAGTGATTGCAGCAACACACAATACATTGATTGATACAAGCTAATTCAATAACACAAGGCAGTTTATACATATATTGATTTTATTACGCATTTTAAAGTTAACGTTTAAGTAATCTAGAATATGTAGGTAAGTTCTAAGACAGCTGTCAAAAAACGGTTAACCTAATGGACAGGGTATAGTCTGGCAAAAAACTCAATAGAAGAACCCACAGCCGCCTTAGCAGCAACATTTTCAAACACAAGACCGGCGCGGCAGTCAACAAGATATTGATTGATACAAGCTAATTCAATAAAACAAGGCAGTTTATATATTTATTTTATTACGCATTTTAAAGATAACGTTTAAGTAATCTAGAATGTGTAGGTAAGTTCTAAGACAGCTGTCAAAAAAACGGTTAACTTAATGGACAGGGTATAGTCTGGCAAAAAACTCAATAGAAGAACCCACAGCCGTCTCAGCAGCAACATTTTCAAACACAAGACCAGCGCGGCAGTCAACACTGTATTCGAAGTAACGATAACAAAGTCAAAACATTTCATAGACAACAAAATTCTGTCAAACGGCCAATAAGAAGTATGGTAGAAGAAGAAATTCATCGCTGACCCCAAATAAATTGAGATAAGGTCAAGAGGATGAGGATTGTGTAAAAGTCATTGCTGAACATCTTTTGACATCAATATTGAATTTATGTATTTCTTAACAATGCTTGTATACAATGTATAGGCACGAGGACATATCAAGCTACACATTCCCAGTATAAGAGGGGCCCGTGGCTAAATAATAACAGTCGCACAGGTCCATCGATCAGATTATGCTACGCTTGCCGGGGTTGATCTGTGGATGGGTAACCATCTTTACATACCGAGACCCCTCCGTGCCTCGGAAAGGCACGTTAAACCGTTGGTCCCGGCTGTCATTCGCGGAACTTTAACAGTCGTTACGGGTAGTCAGAAGCCCGAAAGTGTGACAACCAGTCACCAAGGGTTATCGTATTACCCAGTAACCGGGTTGTGGAGGTCAGGTAGGCAATCGCTCCATGTAAAATACTGATATTCAGCTGCATCCGATTAGACTGGAAGCCGACCCCAACATACTTGGGAAAAGGCTAGGTAGATGATGCCATTTCCAGTATAAGCTGTGCTCTAACAAAAAGCCTATACAATGCGAGGTCAGGTAAAACTCAAAATGTACTCGTATAGCTTGTTGATCGTCGTGTGTACCGAAATTCTACCATGATTATACATAATACCCCGCGTAGTACCTACTCGCAACCAGCGTGAGTATATGACCAGAGGGGCAATTCTCGTAATTTTAAGAACGTTCAGAGTCTGATCTCAGTCTCAATCTGTCAAAAATAACTCTAGTTTCCCAACATTCTTTACAAGTTTTTGACATTGATTGTCGTTTAGATAAGATTTCGACTAGATTTTGAACGTTTTTAATTACGGGAATTGGCCTTCAGATGTATGAACGTAAACGAGGCAAAGGAGTATGTAACATTCGTAGCAGGTTCTGTTGTTTAGCGTGCAGTGTTGGTTCAGCGTTCTGTCGTTTCTGCCTACCCCCATCAGAAGAAAGCATGAACGATGTATTTACGTGTATCACAAAGGAAAAGGAAAGTTACACAAGCAATAAAATCGGTTCAGGAATTGTAAATTGCAGGATGATACCATTAACACGCAAGTAAACGCAGCGGGTTTACGGATAGAAATCCCTAAGGATGTCGACGATTCAGAGCCCCGGCACTCGACCTGCATCGTATCATCTCGTTCAGTGCTAACAACTCTGACTGAGGAACAAATGTAATTGGCCTTTCGCCTTTGGGTCTGAAATGTTTCATGCTGGAAATACGATCGTGATTTGAATTTCGACCTTTGACATCGTCCTCGTCGAATTCCTCGTCTTTGATTTTACGTTAACATCATCGCTAGAGACCATAAAGGCTAGCTTTTAAAAAGACGAAAGGAAAAGTACCTTTAACTAATGATGGTAGCATAATTTTATTTAGCAGCTTTGAACAAAGAGAAGTGAAAAGAGAGTACTCGAGAGGCCTTTGGCTTGCAGTAGGACATCACAGGCTGATTTCAATAATAGTTTTATTCCGATGAAATCGTCCTTTATTTTGCGCGTCGATGTCACATGATGATTATACCCTATGGTATAATCACGACACGTATAATCGAAACTGTTACCGTTAATTTAGCACATTATACTAGGGCCCCAGAACAGATGACTTCTTTTAAATTAAAATTAATTTAATAGTTATAAGCTGTTTTATACATGTTGACCGTGTATGCATAGGTATTGCACGTTTGTATGAAACAATGGTACAAGAAACTTGTACAAAAAAGGTCAAGTGCTAGTCGGACTCGCACACAAAGGCCAAAAACGCCGAAAAAACCCGTTTTTTGTATGGAAACCCCCTTTCATTTTTTAACTTTAGTTTTATTTTTTTTGTTATTGCGGCAATAGCACACTATGAATTTTTTTTGTCTACCCAGTTCATAAGATACAGCCCGCTGACAGACAGACGGGCGGACAGCGCAGTACTTTGGCACTCTTTTGGTACGGAACCCTAAAAATCAGTCCAAAAGCAGATCAAAATCTTTGAATGCTACCTAGCATTTAAAGATTTCCGAAAACATGCTTGCCTCATACAAGCCGACAAGCCAATAACGTCATCGTGGACCAGTTCTATGGTGTCAATCGACAGGGTCAATGATGAGGATCGAATGTCTTTAAGAATCATTGTTTCTAGTGTTCAACTCTTCGGAATTACAATGTAAAGTATCCAATTTAAGCAGACAAGTGCACATTATTGACAACTCGTTAACATATTGTAATCGAGACATTGACTGTCACTCGAACTCTCAATCGGGTGCAACAACCGTCGCCGACATTAATAATATGCAATTGGAGTACAGAAATAGCGACAGTGTTGACATGCGCGTCGAATTGTTTCCGTAATTCAAGCATAGTACTTGCCCTTATTTAAATAATAACAGCCGCACAGGTCGACCGATCAGGTTAAGCTACGCTTGTCGCGGTTGGTCTATGGATGGGTGACCATCTTTACATACCGAGACCCCTCCGTGCCTCGGAAAGCACGTTAAGTGCTTGGTCCCGGCTGTCATTCGTGGATCTTTGACAGTCGTTACGGGTAGTCAGAAGCCCGAAAGTCTGACAACCAGTCTTACCAAGGGGTATAGTATTACCCAGTAACTGGGTTGTTGAGGTTAGATAGGCAGTCGCACCATGTAGAATACTGGTATTCAGCTGCATCCGGTTAGACTGAAAGCCGACCCCAACATAGTTAGGAAAAGACTAGGCAAATGCTGATTTGCCTTAATTTTGTTTTGTTAATTGAGTAGCTGTGTCCCAGGTACTGCTTGTGCGGGCAAAATAAAAGCTTACCGAGAAAACGGGTTCTTAGGTGGTAGGCCAACTAACAGATAGACAGACATACAGAGCCGTTACGTTTTAAATAATGTAAGGAAGATAAGAGCCTGAAGATAAGATGCGTGTCGATGGCAATCTAAATGGACCCGGCCCAAAATTCGGTTAAGTGTTTGGCGCCATCACTAGCGTCCGTCAGTACCTGTAACATGCAGCTGACAGGACACGCAGGACATGATATTAAGTGTCCCATAGTTTGTGGAACAGCACCACATTTACACTCCAAAGCGGAGTCGTCTATGAATCTCCACCTGAATAGGTTTTCCTTGATTAATGTAACAATGCGATTACGGACTTCCAAAAATTTAATACCTTCAGCTTATGAGGTTACAAAGAGATTGCATGAAAAAGAAGAGGCATTTCACATAGAAAATAGATCGAATGCCAATTGACCGTGTGAGGTACTGAAGGACGATTCCCGGAAAACTGAATGCAGCCGAATATTATTAACACGGACACGTGTAAGCTTACACGTGAACGTGTTAATTTGCAGGAATCTCGAATAAACTCGTTAATGGAATTCTCGTTATCTTCAAACAGTACACTCACGCACGTGCAACCAATTTGGAAATTGCTTTTTAAAATATAACAATTATAATGTAACGCCACGTGGACAGATGCCGAATTCATCCATGTGTTTAATATTTGTGCTGAACTAATTATGTGATCTGACCTACCTATAGTTTTGTTTCTTTTCGTGTTAACACACTTTTTATTATTTTAGGCCCAGTAAGTGGCCATATTTATTGAGGCATCATCTTCAGACCACAAACCGGTGTGACATAGTCTGGTCAGGACCACCGTACTATAGGGCTTAGATGGATCAAGAATCCCTGCCATCGTGGTGAAAGGATTCGTCAGCGTTACCGAGCACTAGCTATCCAAGGTACTCTGGGCCTGCCAGAGTAGGTACCGACGATTGGCGTAAATATAACACATCGAGAATGAGAAAGAGAACGTCAGTCTGTCACAGAGGTTTATACCTCTGTGACAGACTGACGTTCTCTTTGGTGAAAAAAGCATCATCACTCACACTTATGATAAGTGTGAGCGATGATGCTTTTTTCGCCAACTCCGTCCCGGTGATTAACGACCAGACTGGATTGCCCTTATATCCAACAATGCTGCAGCAGACGTATTGCTACCTTGTGAGTGTTCGTTTTTGTCTGTGCTTGTTATCCTGTCTGTATCCTTTTATGGATCTGTTTGTATATGAGTCTTGTTACTTGATTTTTTTTTTTATTTGCAAGTCGGAACTTTTTCTAAAACAAGAGAAGCAAAATTTACGTCCGTAAATACTTATAGTATTTACGGACGGATACTGTGCGTGCAGATGAACATATCACAACCAGCTTAATTAACCTATAGCCCTGTCCAATTGACAAGTCAATCTTGTGCGATATTTCAAGTCGCTGACTGACAATCCAGAGATGTTGAATATGATCTTCAAAACAGCGGGTTTTTTTATGAGAAAGATCGAATAATCAATGCATAGCCCTACCTCAAGGTGACGCCATGTCGGCAAATGCAGGTCGCGCTGCCGACAAAATGCATGGTTGACTGAGTGACCAAAAAAGCCATAGGACGCAAAAAAAATGCGTTGTTAGATTTTCCACGCTCGGCTTAGCATCGAAAGTTGAAAATCCAACAGCGCGTATTTATATAATGGCCTCCAAAAGTTAGTTGACATTTTGCCACTTCAGGTTTGACACACCACATTGTGATTTAAAATTCTAGTGATCCAAATATCTGAACTGCTATAACGTTTTTATTGACTCATTCTACCACTTTTGATTTACAAAAAAATGTATTTTTTATTTTTATTTTAAATCATAATGTGGCAACACAGCTGAAGCGAAAAAATGTCAACTAACTTTTGGAGGCCACTGTAGGTGTCGCCCATTGTTAGTCACACCTAACACTCACTGTCCACCAAATAAACACAATAGTTAAATAATCAACCTATATGTGGTTGATCGGACAGGGAATGTTAAGCCCACCCCTATGGGAATGTACCTAATCTGCGTTCGCAAACATAAACAAATGTGATTTTTGGAAAAATTACTTTGATTACACATTAAAACAATAAAGTTCTGTTTACGCTACAACTTCAAACATTTTTATGATAAAGTTGATATTTGTCAACATGAAATAACATAATTGGAAATATGAATCTGAATAGACCTTATGGCTGAATGATGTAGAACATTGTGATATTAATATATTAGGAACCACACGAAAATAATTTATTAACATCACGGGCACGTCACACTTAAAGAAAATTGATAATATGGCTATTTTCCAATATTGTGCAGGTGTGTGTACCTAGCTAATTAATTATGTTTCATTGGTAGAAAACAACGCTAATATGTTTGGACTAAGACCAAATTCGTAGGCAATTAATTGTTATAGTTTATTATTACATATTTGACCTTAAATGGATTATGGGATCATGAGAGCTCTATACATCTTTGCCAATAGATGACAGAGAGCTGTAGATATCGCGATTTGATTCCAGCACGGGAACAATATCGGTATCGCGTAAAATCAAAAAAAAAAAACAGTTTACATCCCTAGGCAGAATGGCGATTCTACTTGTGATATGTTAGCAGTTCAGGCACTATAAGCCCAGTACCCGGAACGGCGCAGTAGAGGAGTATTTTTCTTGACCTTCTTCAGTTCTTTACACTAAAACAGTCTAGAGAATAACAACTCTTCAAGGGCGGGTGTTATTTTAAGGACGATAGTTCCCATAAACATTTCTCAGAATTCCTCCCGTGCCTATAGCCTATACGTCCAAGTGTGAAACGCCACACATTTGATCAAAACAAATGATGTGTTCCATGGTAAGTAAACATACGAGAACTACGCACATCAGTATAATGATAGGGCCTACATTTGCATATTAAACGAATCGATGTGATTGGAAATTCCTACTTCGCGTCGCAGTGTTGATTGCACAAATGCACAGCCACCTTACCCTTAAATAAATTGTTGAATGTCATTGGAAAACTTTGGTTGATACAGTTCTGCTTTTGGTTCTTGGTATTGTAAGCATGCAGAGAAAATAGAGCAACACAAATTGTAATCCGTTGAGTAACGGGTTCAATTCCCGGAAAGTATATTTATCAAGTCTACGCATAATTAACGCGTCTAACTCATTATTGATGAGAGCGACAACTACGATACAGCCGAATCCTATCCTATTCTATAAAAATCTCACCGTGATAACTTAGGTGAAATGAGCTTGAAGTTAGCTGTCTATAGTGACAATACCTAGCATTAGGTGGAATGGCAGCTCACGTCAAGCTCACTTCACCTTAGTTTAACGGTGACATTGTTTGCTGAATAGACCGGCAGGAGACATTCCTAGCGTGAGTTTTCTCACGTTATAAAAACCTAGGGATTTCAGACATTTTCAGAGGATAAGAACCTATCGAAAAGATGAAGTCAAAGACAAAGTTGATGCAAAAACCACTAGCTCATCATCTGCCTAGCCATTTCCCAGCTATGTTGGGATCGGTTTCCGGTCTAACCAGACGCAGCTGAATACCAGTATTTTACATGGCGAGACTACCCCGACGACGTTACCCCTTACTATGACTGATTGCCAGAATTTCGGGCTTCTTGCTACCCGTGACAACTGTCAAAGATCTACAAATGACAGCCGGGCCCAACGGAGTGCTTGCTCCGGGGCACGGAGAGGTCTTGATATGTAGCGGGATTGTCCGAAAGGGTTACCGCTGCCCTGGTACGTAAAGGGCTAAGGAAGGAACACGGGTGGGTTTTAGTCAGTAAGAGTCTGACACTCCCTTCTGCTCCACCCAGAGCGGGAGGAGTCATTTGATGATTTCCCATCCACAAAAAAAAAAAAAAAAAAAAAGAGGTCTTGATATATAATGGATGGTCACCAATCCACGGACCGGCCTCGGCAAGCGTAGCTTAACCTTTGACCGAACCTTGGGGCTGTTATTTATAAGAGCCCCTCAAGTAACTTGCTCATCTCTATTAAATATTGTGGTAAGTTGGTAAGTAAAAACAAACGCCATACACATACTGACATACTCGTATATTTCCCTGATTCTTATGCTAATGTAAACGGCTAACAATTAGTGCAGTCTAGACCGAGTTAATTACCTCAGTGAAAACAATACATCTTATCTTACAATTTAATTTTAATGTTCACTGATCATTCTAACTTTCGCGGTCCTCTAGCCTTTTGTGATTCTCTATGGAAAGACTGACCACCGATTTTGACGATTTTATTGTTACGAGCTTCGAGTTCGTGACAATAAAAACTGCGGATATAAATGACCAAAAATTACACTTTAATTAAACAACACTAATAACAGCTCAAACACACCATCACTGTTTAGTCGCACTTGAAGATCGCTTTCGATATATTCGCTCGTATCGTTGATCCAAGTCTGACTGGTCGCGGCTAGTCCCGGCCTTGTATAGTGCCGCAGATAGTTCCAGAACCTTCTATTGTAGAAACATCTAGAATGTTTGAGTACATACCGGCCCCGGCTGACCAGATGTCGATAGTTCTAGTATAGAAATTTCTAGAAGTATCTATTAGTTCTGTTACTCGATACTAGATGGCGCTAGTAATAAATTAGTTCTACTACTTGATACTAGATGGCGCTAGTGGTAACTAATGTCACCATGTACCCGGCATTGTGGCGCGCAATATTATTATAAGGTTTGGGTTTTATTCCTGTTCTACAAAATTGAGAATCCCCATCCCTCAAAATATATGTGTTCAAACCATAGAAATGTAAAAAGTTCAAATATATTAGAACAGCATCTGCATCTGCCTAGCTTTTTCCCAATTATGTTGGGGTCGACTTCCAGTCTAACCGGATGCAGCTGAATACCAGTATTTTACATGGAGCGACTGCCTATCTGACCTCCACAACCCAGTGACTGGGTAATACGAAATATATTAGATAAAACAAATAAGCAATCACTCAGATTAAGGAACATAACCAGCATGTCGTAGAACTAAAAATTCGACGACATGTGACATCCGCCAACCCGTACTGGCCCACTTCCTCTCACAGTGAGGAGGCCTGCGTCCCAGCAGTGGAAACGTTTTAGGCTGATTATGTCTTATATAAGGAACATAATATTGTCTAAGCGTACGTGTGTTGTGTATAACATAATTTTGTCTACAAAACATGCGTTTATACAAAATAGTGTGTATTTTCTATAAACGCATATTGTATTAGATTTGTGGTGCAAGAAGGCCTAAGAGTATTGCTGATATGCTGATGCTGCTCTCATAAAAGCGGCCAAGTGCAAGTCGGATTCGCACACGAAGGGTTCCGTAACACAAGGCGAAAAACGCAAAAAAAAAAATACACGTTTCTTGTACGGAGACCCTCTTTAACGTTTAACTGTATTGTACCTAATTGTTATTATTTGTTGTTATAGGGGCAACAGAAATACACACTCTGTGAAATTTTCTGTCTACCAGTTCATGAGGTACAGCTTGGTGACAAATAGACGGACGGACGGACTGATGGACGGACGGACAGCGGGGGCTTATTAACAGGGTCCATATTAAAGGAATCAGTACGCGCGTCCATATAGTGCAACTTTTGTACCTACGCGTACACACACAGAACAGCACGCCTTGTTTCCCCGAAGAGTTGCGCAGTGGTGAAGCTATAAGTAACCTGTCGTAACATTGGATCTACATATTTCTCGTATATCTTTTGACGTTGTTGGGTAGTTGCTGCACCATAGGAGAGCTAGAGACATCATGTTTAATATTCATATGTAAGGATGCCACCAGACAGCAGCCCCTCGACATCGACCTTCACCTCAGAATATTACCTACCACCATCTAAAAGGTGACACATCTTTTTGAAGCCTATGCAGTATCCTATATATTGGCAGTTGTGCTGCCACTTGTATATGCTTTCCACAAAATGATCACACATATTTTCCGTCATCTTGACGATGGATGAGTCATGAAATCAGATAATATTGCCGTGACGTACGTGAACCTATCGTTCTGAGTGTTCAATCACATTTCGCCCGTTATGTAAAGTCTCACGTAATAAGCTAATAATAATAAAAATTATTATAAATAATTATTTTATTATTTATTTGTATGACCTACAAGTAGTTGTTCCGGGTCTGGCTGTTGGTGTATGTGAGCTTAAATGTTTGTAAACGTACCCACGATACAGGACAAATTCCTAGTGTGGGGCAAATAAATAAGAAAAAAATGTTCCTACTGCTGACCTCCTATCTGTGACAGGAAGCCCAAGCAGTGGAAATATTATAGGTTGATTATGATTCTGTAATAGGGGGCGAGTCTATTGCCATCAACGGGGCACAACTACTGCTGAGAAATTCCTAACGATTAAATCTAATAACACTGCTCGACCTAGGAATCAAAACCACTAGACAATGAGGCTGTCATTTATACCCATACATAATTTTATAAATTAAAGGCACTGTGCGGGTCTCTGTGTGTAGTTAAGAAGAACAACGCAGTCACACAGAGTCAGTCAAAATCCGACGCGATTTTCACCAGCAATTAGAAAGGGGATCGAAGATTTTTATATGGAGCCTGGCATACCTACTGTCGCGCCATTTTGTTCTTTTTTTTTTTCAAAATTTCGGCCGCCGATTGCCATCTGATGGTAAATTGCGACTATACCTATATTTTAATGGCAGGTATAATGGTTATTAAAATGTAATAAAGATTTTGCCTAAACGATAACGTTTAACTACAGCTGAACTGAAACAAAGTGACGTCATTCTTAGTTCCGAAACTTTTTTTCGCCAAATAAACCCAATCGGCACCCTTATTGCGAAACACACAATCAATCTCAATCTGAATCATTTTGAAGGATATTGCTAATCCATTGCTTCATAAGTTCGAAAAAGGTTACCTTCATAAAGTCTGCTCAACACGTAAATAACGCAATGAATGTTGTTGAACTGTCAAAATGAAACCGATTCTGATTGATTGTGTGTTACGCAATTAGGGTGCAATTCAAGTTTGAACCGCAGTCATCAATTTAACTATTATTAAGTTTTTTGATATTTTAAGAATGATGACCCTTCGGCGAATACAAGCTAGCAACAAGTTGTCAGCCAATACCGCAGCCAAAAACCTTTCAATTAACTGGAATGTTGGATACAAAATTCGGTCCTACAAAATTAATCAAGTGTGGGCGATTCTCGTCGATCCGATCCGATGTTTGTTTGTAGTAGTATATAGCTATATGTCAGAGAAAAGGATAGCAAACACTTTTTCGCAGTTAGCTGCTCTTCAGAAAAAGTTGGTTGTTATTGGAAAAGAATCTGACATCAAAAAGCGGACCACTGCGTCCGATCCAAGTACAATATGTAAAAAAATTTACTCACCACCAGGTACGAAAGTATGGTCTTCGGGATAATGCCCATTATAAACCCAATGACCGTAAATGTGTATGCTAGAGCAGTTATAGGCACTATGGAGTGGCGCAACAGCTTCTTAAACTTCAGGACGTAGTAGAACATTACGTAGACTTGTATCAAAATTATTGGGTATTCCAGGTACGTCATGATGCCGTAGTTGTTTGTGAAATTGTACAGTGTCATTATTGAGAATCTGGAAACAAAACATTAACATTATTGGATCGAAGGTCTTTAACACGGCTGGCGGTTAGAGTAAACTAGTAGAAACCGTCATGTAATGAAAACGCATGCGGCTTTCTCAGTCTGTCTAAAGAAAGATAGTTTTTATGGTTTTCGAGGGTGCTTAAGCTGATAGTGAGGTCAAAATGAAAATCCAAGATAGCGACAACTTTATGAGAGATTCTAAAAACTTATTCTAGATAAAATAAAATAAAATAAAATAAAAAAGCTTTATTGACACAAAAATATTTTACAAGTTGATTTTGGTAAACAGTAGGTACAATTCTGCAATTGAACACAATTCGAATGACCACTAACACCTAAACTAGGCCGAGCCTGTACCTTAGGCGTTAGATCTTTCCCGGGTAACTATCTACAGACGTGTACATTAGGTTCCAATTGTATATTGTAAAAAACTTTTGCACATTAAACCAATACAATAAATAATACCAACCAATATAATAAAATACAGATTAAACTGCGGGTATAATGTAATAGAAATACTTTAGCTAATTTGTTGACATATTCATTGTACAATTTCTCCAAATACCGTCAACTTAAGAAAACAAATAGTTTGACCACTGAATGTATGAACTTGCGAATTTTTACATTTTGTTGTTGTTGTATTCTGATTATGTTATTTTACTTCAATTGATTTCATTGTTTTAGGGACATTACTGTTTTAATTATTATTTCTATATTGTTTATTATTATTATTTCATTTATTTATTCAAAGGTTCCTATTGTAGGTTAATAAGTAAATTTTCAGATGGATCTGTATTAAAACGCATTAAATTCACACTGTCTCCCTCTCTCTGTGTTTTTCTATTGTATACGAGTGTGTAGGCGTGCGAGTATCGCATAAGGAACTTAGTTCCTGACGTACACTTGTTTTTTCTACTGTACCTACTATACCAGACAGTCTCACTGCAAGGCAAAGGCTTTTTCTCATAAATTGATCACCACGCTTGCTCACTACGTGTTGGTCACTGCAAACTGTTAATTGTAGGTTTTCTCACGATGCGATTTCCTTTACTGCTACTGATACCCTTTGCCCACTTTTGGGTAAAGGCCTGTTCCCATGACTTCCAATTCTTGCGATCCAGAGCCAATGTGCACCACTGGTTGTTGGTTTCGTCCAGCTCGTCCAGACGTCTTCTGGGTACAGTAAAACGGGGTGAATAGGAATGCAGGGGTAAATCGGGCCGAAACTTTAAAATGGATTTGTACTTTAAAATAATATAGTTTGCTGCAAACAAGGACACTTAATCTTTAATTAAGAAACGGTAAACACATTACAGTCTTTTCTGGCAACAAACTATATTATTTCAACGTTGAAATCCATTTTAAATTTTCGGCCCGATTCACCCATGCATCCCGATTCACCCCGTTTTACGGTACTTGTTCAGTCTGTTTTATTTATTTTATTTTGCATTAAGTATGGACATCAAAACCTACAATTAGCGACTAACACCTGGATGTGAATAGCGCAGGATCGAAATGGATGGCGTGCTAATGTGGAGTCCTAGGTTCAATACTTAATGGAACGGTAGAGGGTAAAAATATGACGAATCATAATCTACCTAGCCAGTTTTTCCATCCATGTTGTTAGCTTACAGTTTAACCAGACGAATGACGAATATCGACAGATATTTTTGGTTTGAACTTTACCAGGTACAAATTCCTAGCCTGTGTTTAAGTAGAACAATCTATAGTTCATGAACTTGTGAATAATTTTCGTTAATAACTCTAAATATAAATAGTACAAACCCTAGCTGGTCATTTGCATTAAGTACTATTACCCAAGTTCTATACCCAAGTCCATCTGCCTAGCCTTTTCCCATATTGAAGTCAACTTTCACTCTAACCGGATTCAGCTAGATACTAGTATTTTACTGGGTAGCCGATACCCTTGTTACGATTACTTCTGTCTTTGGGGCTTATATTAAGATCTACGAATGATAGCCGGGACGGCTTCACGTGATTTTCGAGGTACGGAGGGGTCTCGATATGTAATCGACGGTCGCCCATCCACGGACCAAAAGGGCAAGCGTAGGTTACCCAGCAACGTCAAGATCAACCCGTGCGGCTGTTATTATTTAGCCACGAGACCCCGTTTCCGCCTCCATAAACCGAGTATTAACAACAAATTGATATTAATTAAACAGCTAAAAATGATGATTATTTTACTTCTTAGCGTGTCAATGGCAATCTTAATGGACTCGGCCCAGAGTTCTACTACATGTTGGGCGCCATCACTAGCGTCCATCAATTCCTGTAACGCTGTGTGCTGTAACGTGCAGCTGACAGGTTACGTAGAACATGATATTAAGTGTCCCATCGTTTGTGAAACAGCCCCACATTTACACTACCTACAAGGCGGAGTCGTCTATGAATCTCGAGCTGAACAGGTTTTCCTTGCTTCGGCCAACCTGGGTCCTTAGTCTGTTTAAAGACTTAATATTAGACTTATTATTTTACTTAAAATTGTTCTTTAATCACTTTCTACACAATGGTAAATGCGTCATATCAAACAAAATGTAATAATTCTTAGTATGCATACGCATGCATTTATGCTGTAGGTAAGTGTGCCTAGTGACGATTATTTGTTAAATAGGTTTAACATCATGTAATCTAAAGAATGTCAGACGTACATAATCTAGTTCATACATTGTATTCCAGTACATTGCTCAAGATAAGCACTAAAATTGTGACTCAATTTTACAATATTGAGTCCATTATGCATACTTTTACCCCTTTTTTTTTCTGGTTGGGAAATCATCAAATGACTCCTCCCGCTCTGGGCGGAGCAGAAGGGAGTGTCAGACTTTTACTGACTAAAACCCACCCGTGTTCCTTCAGTTGCCTGTGCCAGGGGCCACGGTATCTCTTTCGAACAACCCGCAGCCCCGGCGGCATCCGCCCTAGCGGACCCCGTCAGTTCGTGCTGACAGCTCTTTGAGGCGCGCGTTGAACACAACGCGCCGTCGACCCGGGCCTGGTCCTTACCGGGCGGCGAGCTGCCCATAGCTTGCCGCCCGCAAGCCCGCGCCTACGGTGGCCGGGAGTCGGCTGTTGACTCCCGTCCAGGGCGTCTCCTGCGGCGGCTAGGCGCGCGAGGGTGCAGCGATTGCCTCTCCCTCACGCGCTCCGCCTCCTCCTTCGCGAGCATTACTGCTTCGCAGAAGGAAGTGACGGCCTCCCATTCACTCTCGCTCCATACCATGGCCTGTATGAGGGCCGGACGCGAGAGGTCGCCGCCGCCGATCGCCGCCACGAGGACACGGCGGGGCCCCGCCCAAGCCGGGCAGACCTCCACCGTATGCTCCACCGTGTCCTCTGGGCGATCCCCACAGTGGTGACACCCTGGCGTTTCCTCCCGCTTTATTCTGAACAGGAACCTCCCGAAACAACCGTGTCCGGTGAGGACCTGCGTCAGGCGGAAGGTGAGGGCGCCGTGGCGCCTCTCTAGCCACTCCTCAAAGAGGGGACTTATCGCCGCAATTGTGGCGTGCCCAATACTTTTACCCCTTAAGCAGCGATAATTAGTTATCTCAAAGATATAGTGCTAAATTTACTAATCTATAAAGATTAGTGATTAAAAAAGGTGATGCGTCTGTTTTCAGTATCACAGTACAATATGTTGGATATGTTGTACAATATGTTGTATAATCTACCTACCTATATTATAAAAATCATCATCTGCCTAGCCTTTTCCCAACTATGTGGGGGTCGGCTGCCAGTCTAACCGGATGCAGCTGAATACCAGTATTTAACATGAAGCGACTGCCTATCTGACCTTCACAACCCAGTTAATCGGTACAATGCCCCTTGGTAAGACTGGTTAGTTGTAGATTATAAAAATAATGTGACCCAATAGGATAACAATATTTTAGATTTTGGTATTTACGATGCGGTCAGCCTTCTCTTTGTATGCAATGGCCTTATCTTTCAAAAACCATTTTCCTATGGCTGGCACTAAGACTAGTTGTCCTGAGAACAAGCACGGAACAGCACCCAATCAGTAACTATTTAATCAAAATCGTTACAACAGTCCATATTGGTTTAGGATCGAGTTGAATGGAAAAATAGGGTAGGGGGGCGTTTGCCCTGCAGAGGGACAATACAGGGTGATTATTATTTCAGCAGCCATAACTGGCCATGGGTCATTTCATAAACACCTCTTTCTAATAGAAGTAACAGACTGTCTGCTGTGCAGAACCTGCATTGATGATGACGAGACAGCATCTCATGTCTTGCTAAACCGCCTGGTGGTCACCACATACTGGGGAAAGTACTTCGGTAACCTGGGTACCCTATGTGAGTCAGTAACACAAAGGCGTTACTGGCCTTCCTTGAAGAGCTGGAGTGGATCGAATAACCGATTTTCCGACCCGTATGCAAAACACGCGCTTTGACGTGGAGTTGCGGACATCAACCCTTATTACCTAATAAAAATCTTAAATTCATTCACTGACAGACAACCTAAACTGCTGCTTCCGAAAGCATGGTATGCAGAAGTGTTCCTTATATAACGAAAGTGAGTACTAAGGATGGACTTAAAAATGTATCCCCTAAAGGGCTGAAAAAGGGGATGAAAGTTTGTATCGAAGTTAGTAATTTATCCCAGTATATGCCTACTAGCTGGCATGTGTGTGGTTTGTATTGTGATAAATAAAAAGAAGCATCAGGAACAGAACAAAAGTTGCAGCTTAATTACATTATAAACTCACAACCAAAATGATAATCGGGATAAATAAATAATAGGGATAATGACTTTAGGGATAATGGCATTATGCCTATTATTTTGGAAATTCATCAATATTCATAGCCGTATTTATGTTGTTGATTAGACAAATTTTACAAACATATGAAGAAATGGGTTTTGCATTTCGTACAAAATTAAAAGGATTGCAATTGCGAGGGACAAACACAACTCGGGTTGTCAGTACATCCCTCAACAAGTTAGAAACATAACATCTATATTAATACTATAAATGCGAAAATAACTGTCTGTATGTTACCTTTTCAAATGGATTTTGATGAAATTTGATACAAAGATAAACCACAACCTGGGTTAAGACATAACACTATTTATCCCGGTAGTATATTCTCAGTTCAGGAACAGTGGTGATATAGCGGTAACGGCCGAGACTACGACTTGTAGGTTGTTTGAACCCGAACAGGCGCTTTACTTTGTGTAATACATCACCACTGCTCCTAAAACAGTGAATGAAAACATTGTGAGAGAACTGGCATGTTTAGAATAAAAGAAAAAAAAACAAGCAACTTCCATATTTTTTTTTTTGTAAAACAGTTTTTATTTTGCACTTTTTAGTTCTACCTACCCCACACAAATTCGTATATACTTACAAGATTAGAGGTACCCCAATAACAAGTTTGACAGAAATGAGGGTGTACCGTGGTATACTGTACACATCTGTCCTACCCCTTTAGAGGGTACAGGCGTGACGTTATGTTGTGTGATTGCGTAAACAATACATACATACATAAGCGACAGCAGCAATAGCCGTTGATTTGCTGGCATTTATTTAAGAGTTTCGTGGTCTGTCTCCGAAACTCATCATGAGATCTAGTCGAAATTTCAATGGGACCATTTGGGAAGTATACCCTTTCCAACATAAAAATAATTTTTCAAATCGGTTGGCAAGCGACGGAGTTATGCGCGAACAAACATAACAAAAAATACAAACATCGGAATTGAGAACCTCCTCCTTTTTTAGAAGTCGGTTAAAAATTCGAAGACATGTGACATCTACCATCCCCTACTCGGCCCGCGTGGTAGATAACAACCCACTCCCATTTGAGGAGGGGAGGCCTGTGTCCCAGCAGTGAAAACATTATAGACTGACTATGCTATGTTCCCATGGGATAATTTTCACTATCCACGCCGCCAGTGATGCCTGCAAAATCTAGTATTCCACAGCACAAATGAGTCTTATTAATAAACTTACCCAAAGACTTCCATAAGCATTGCTTGAACAAAGATTCCTTCTGCTGACTGCTTTTCCCGAATGTAACAAATCTGAGGTACTTTTAGGAACAGACATGACAGTATGGTCAGTGTACTGAGTATGTTTGCGATATTTTTTAAGATGGTTCCTTCCATTTTTTATGAGTATTGTGTTGTCTGAAAAGAAATAAATCGTTTAGATTTTAAAAATCAGATTAAGTACTTACTTAACTTACTTACTCAGGCCACCTAGAACCAATTACGGTAGGAAAAACATTTTATATTAAGGAGCAGTGTTGTATAAAAAACTGCCAGATGATATGACTAATGTAAAAAGTACAAATATCTTTAAAAAAACGTTAAAAACTTATGTATCTAAAATTTAGTAATTAACCATGTAGGTACATATACTTAATTTCTCTAGAACCCTATATATGTATATATTTTGTTATCGCTCTCAGTTTATATATCGTCAACTCACGGAGTCATGATGTAATAGTGTGTATGATCTATTTATAATCTCATATTTTAAGTGAACTGTTTGTGTTCTTTCTTAGTTAGTTAGTTAGTTATCTCGGCCAGATTTTATCAGTACCTATAATACTGATTGGAATGGAAATGAATTTATTCATGAAAATTTATTGTATTTAGCAGAGAGTACTGGAGAGAGTAGGTACTTGTAATAGAGGCTGTAACAAATAATAAAATGTGAAACAAAGGTTTTTAAAATAAGTGTGAAACAATTTATTTTTGTTTTCGAATTTGCATGCTGAGCCTAAGTCCGGCAAAATATGTTTGTACTATTTTTAACTGTAAGACCTGTTATACCATGTTTTGAGCATATAAATATTATTATTATTATTATTAGATACTTAGTTTTTTATAAGAGAATTCGCACAGCTGAATTTTGGACCAAAAATGTTTGCCATTGACACACTAAGCAGAAGAAGATAAGAGACAATAAAGTTTGGAGCCAGAGTGAACAGGCATCTTATGGGCACGCTTGCTCAATCATAGACCTCATCCATCAGGCATGATCGAGGTCAAGAGCGGGCCCATTCACTACTAACACAAAAGATTTGGTACTTAACAATAACAAACGATTATCATAAATAAATAGAAATAATAATTGAATATAACAATTTACATAGGTGTTGAGTACAGTGATAATAGGATAGATTTGTATTACTTTTATTATATTTTTAATAATGGAGAGAATGAACTTCTATTTAAAATTAAAATAATTTTAAGAGTAGCTGGACCAGCCAAAAGTAGGCACTAAATATTTTCAGATTTTATTTCTGTAAGTAGGTTTGTACAAACACTTTTACACGTCAATAGATTTGGTTACATAGCTACATTTAAACACAGAGAAATAATAAAAAACCTGTGGTACTACATATGTTTTAAAAAGTTAATTATGCGGCTTTTTGAGAGCGCAAATAATAGAAATAATATTTAAATACAGGCCGTTATCACTCGCGTCCGGCACTATCATGAAAACAAAATTGGTGTCAACACTCAGGTTACCGTACTAAATGGGAACGTGCTATTCGATTCAAGATGTTGGCCACTACTGTTGCCAAAGGTGTTCGTGTACCTCCGGCACTCAATCAAATCAACCGCTGTTTTACACTTGATATAATGCCAAGGTCAGAACGTTTTTATAATTTCGTCCACATTACTTACCGATGAAAGAATAATAATGTACGCGTTTACAAGTCAAAACTATGGAAGGAATGCTCCTGAATGTATTCAGCGGTATCATGTACTATTTTTGGTGACATTGTAATTTATAAATCAGCAAGAACTTGTACTATAATCGACTTTTAATTTAATCTAAATCGGCAAACTTCATTTTTTTTAACGTCGTGTTGACGGTGTTGACGTATGTGTTTGATGTTGCCAGCTTTAAGTACTAAATTATTTTAAAAAATTATTTGCATTATTTATTGTTTTACTTATAATTAGTTTTGTTTATTGATATTGTACTCATAACATAATAATTTTACTGAAGTACTCAGTACAATTTGTTTTGAAAACCTTAATAAATCAAAATATTGCAAGTTAAAGCAGCATTACGATAAGTTCAAAAGCGTTTAAATTCTTTTAAACATATGGATCTACAAAATAAGTAAGTATGCGATAGCATAATGATTAATTTAAAAACTTAAAAAGTACTCAGTAGATCCATCTGAATGTGGGTGTGAAAGAATGTGACAATAAATAAAATGCAATCATGCACAAAAAGCGAGGGTAGATTACAGTAACACACGTAGTTTTATAATAACATCTTACTGCAGTTTATTTGGATTAATCCCATAAGAAAAGTTGTGGCGCGAAACTTTTGGCAAGTAAGATGAATAATTATTTTTTATGTTGATTGTTTTGCAAAATGATTAAATTACGATTGAATAGCTCATACATTTTTGAAAATTGGAATTCGCGAATTAAGTTGCCACATTCTTGAATGTAACTACTTGAAGTCAGTGTAACTTGTAATAATGATTATTGACCGTATTATATAAGACAGACAAGCGTTTTTTTTTCTTATAGGACGGTGACTGTTCTTGATTTTAATTGAAATATTACCGTTCCTTTGTATGTTTTATTTATTGGCCACCCAAACACTTGTCCGTCATTCGGCTTACCGAAAAATAAACTAGATGTCGCTAGTCACTCCATAATATTTTAAAAGTTTGTAATGGCTACGTAAACTGAAACCTACATATTACTTAGTATATTCGGTGTCTATCCATTATGAACGTAAACTAAGTAAAAAAAAGCTTTTAAGCTCATAATTCATTGGGAATTGTGAGCAAAGCTTCATTTTGAAATTGAACATATAACCAGTAGGTACCAAAATCAAAAGTCATTTATTCAAATTAGGCTGAGAATCAGCACTTTTCGAATGTCAAAATTACCAAAGACTGTCCCCCAAAAACGCCCGCCCTTCACCACTTCCTAGTGCTTTCGCTTTCGCTAACCTAGGTGCCTAAAGGTGGTAAAGGTCGTGAGTCGGCTTTGGACCCTCGAACCAAGGCAGAGGCATGCACAGTTCTTACTTTGCTCATTTTTCTTCATTAACTACTACTTCTCTAAAAAAGGGTGAAGTAGGTAAAGCATCGTGAAGAAACTAACATGTTCTAGAACCAAAAATTGGTAGACTGGTGACATCAACCAACTCGCACTGGGCCCGTGTCCCAGCAGTGGGAAAGTTATTGGCTGCTTAAACCTTATGATAGACAGCGATAACTGCAGTCAATCCATTGTTGGACAGCATTTGCAAGCGTAGGTATATTGTATATATATAATAGGTCTTTACCTATGTAATTGGAGATTCTATAACCAGCATTTTTAGATTTAATTATCTGTGGATTGGCGCGCAATTCGAAATTCAAATAAATTTTATTCGAAAGATGTGTTACTTTAATTTCAAATTCAGTCATTTGTTTTTAGATAGTTTTTTGTTTTTGTGACATTGTGGTAGTTTTTGGCGCCATGGATAAACTGAAAATTCGTACAATTTTCGAATAGGAGTTCCTACGTGGAAATACCGCTGCGCAAACAACACGAAAAATTAACGAGGTGTACGGGCCTAACACTGCTTGCATAAACACGGTCCATTATTGGTTCAATCGTTTTAAATCTGGAAATTTTGAGTTGAAGAACGAGCCTCGCGGTCGGCCGGTAACCATTGTCGACAACGACGAATTGAAGGCGATAGTGGAAGCGGATCCAACTCAATCTACGGCTGAGCTTGCTGCGGGCCTTGGAGTTAGTGTCAAAACAATATTGAAGCACTTGCGTCAAATCGGAAAGATAAAAAAGCTAGATAAGTGGGTGCCACACGAACTAAGCGACCAACAGCGAGATTTACGCGTCGAAGCATGCATAGCACTACTGAATCGGCAAAGAAACGAGGGAATACTTAATCGAATTGTTACCTGCGATGAAAAGTGGATCCTGTACGACAGCCGTAAGCGTTCGTCTCAGTGGGTGGACCCGGGTACAGCATCTAATCAGTGCGCTAACAAAAAGATTACTTATAGAAAGATGATGGTGACTGTCTGGTGGACCAGTGGCGGACTTGTACATCACAGCTTCTTACCGAATGGCACAACAGTGACGGCAGATGTCTATTGCCAAGAATTGCAAACAATGATGGAGAAGCTCGCAATTCAACAACCAAGACTAGTCAAGCGCTCTTCCCCATTGCTTCTCCGCGACAACGCGCGAGCTCACACTTCACGACAGACCATCGCAAAGCTACAAGAGTTACAGCTGGAAGCTCTCCGTCACCCACCGTACTCACCGCACCCTGCCCCAACAGATTTCTACTTTTTTCAAAATTTAAACAATTTTTTAAGTGAGAACAAAATCAACACCCGAGAGGCAGTACAAAACGCTTTCGCTGACTTCATCGCCTCCCGTCCGGCAGACTTCTACAGTAAAGGGATAAACAAACTGCCATCAAAATGGCAAAATTGTATAGATAGTTTGGGCCAGTACTTTAATTAGCTGAAATAAAAAAAATACCAAAATTTTTATATTTTCAAAATATCATACAAATCTCCAATTTCATAGGTAAAGACCTAACATAAACTATACTTACACTACCTACACCAGACATTGGACGTCGACTTTTATTTTCATCTTTTTCAAAAACAAATAAAAAGTGTAAAGTAGTGGTAGTATAGAGTAAGATCTTGGCACACATATCAGCTCAGCACCAGATCAGCTCCGTTTCACCTCTTCAACTCTAGATTAACCAGGCGCGTAACCGAAGCGGCACAGCACAGCACCAATTAACCCACCCTACGTCAATTTGTCGTGTTACTTTTCAAACAACTGTCAAAGAATGATTTGTATATACGAATTAGGTATTTAAATTGGTAGTCAATTTGCTTAACAATTAATTTCCCTGAGTTTGGAATGCTAAACTTCTCGAGCTGAGATGATAACTGCGTGACGAGCTTTAACCGTATACTATCAGTCACGGTTGTTATACGAATATCTACTACTCTAGTCAGGGCGTAGAGGTACCTAACTCTGACTTGCTGTTGTACTTTTCGTTGTTTTTGCAGGTTATTGTAAGTACCGAGTTCGCCGATATACTTTAATTCCGTTGTTTTACCTATACCTACGCAACACACACTTGTATTATGGTAATTATAAGATTTGTGTCTCATCCTTACATTGACAAAATCCTAGTCTATCTACGGACATTCGCTTAGTATATGCTTATACTGTTACCCTCATAAGTTCAACCCACGAGCATGAGTGAAGCTTTAACTTCGTAACGTATACGTTTAATTATGTAGTAACCTGTTTCTAATCTCTGTGTTAAAACACTTTCGTATTTTAGGTACATAATTATAAGTTTCGTACATCAACTTTAGTACGACGTGAAGTTTTCGCTTCTGGCACTAAGCCCGCGAAATACAATCGTATCTTTCCGAGTTTAACTCGTAGCTCGAAGCTCGTCGCTTGAAAACTCCAAAAAGAATACTACCCTTGTGAAGGTATGTGCTACCCTTTTTACTGCTGACATACTTGTCAAAGGATTTCGTCATATTAACTGTCTGTTTTATGTCTATCTCATCTGTCGTCATCCGTCTTTCCGTCGCCATTGTTGCTAGAAAGTTTGTGCAAAAACCTGCGCAAAGGGATGAAACTACCCTTGTGCGCAGTTTTGCTCCCCGCCCTGTCTTTCATACGTCGCCTGGCTATAAATGCGGGTGGACCTCCACTCGAGATCCACTTTCTTCCCAACGGTAGGTCGAGCTACTAGTAAATCGCGCGCGAGTACCGCACGTCTGCCTTTGGTGAATTAAGTGCTTACTTTTCCAAATATCTAAGTGAATTCCTTGTGAACTTTAATCCTCATTTAATTTAAAGTAAATTTTGAAGCTTCAGACTATTTGGCAGAATTTAAAGTGCGACTTTTAAAGTTTTCCGAAGTTTTCCTTTACCGAACTTAGTTACGTGCTTTTCTTCGCAAGCAACAAACTGGTTTGCATACAGGTGAGTAAACAATGCTTGTTTGTTTTTTTAAACCTATGATTTGCGTCCGAGGATTTTGAAAATGATGGAGAGAACTGGAGATATGCAGTTGGTGATGCTTTTATTGTTTTTTCGTAGTTTGCAATGTTGTCGTAGCTTCTTCTCTAGCCAGCAGCTGGCAGCAGACGTCTTCGTGTCGAGGCAATTGATCTTCAATGAGGTACGTGTTCTTGGTTTTATTCAAATAAATTCTAGGTGCCTTCAGTCAACGGCTTCGATGGGAATCCATGGTTTTTCTGAATACTTTAGTACGCTTTTTGTGCTTTATTTTCTCGCGCTTACTTTCCAGATTTTAGCGAATGCGGAATGAGAATTTATTTTAATTGTAAGATTTGCTTACGGAACTTTACGGAAATGTCAGACAATGCCTTTACATTGCAGATATCGGATACATTTTTACGTGTACGAGATTAACGACGATTCGTTTAGACGTATTATGTAAAAAACTTTAACCCGACCCGGGAAATCACTTATTCGCGTTTTACATTAAATCGAAAGAAAAATATCGGGCTTCTCCTATAATTTTACACTGTAAAGTCATTATTGTGTAGTATTCAGTCAATTAAACGCATAATAATGCATAAAAAATAATATTTAAACAGTTGATAGAGCTTTTCTTAATGTTTATAACTACTGTAAAAAATTCTAACAGATTTATATCCGCAAGTAGACCCGGAAAAACTAACTATTGGGTAGTTCTTTGGACAATTTTGTCATTCCTTTGCAACCGTACTTAACTGTTTTGGGCTAGTATGTAGTAGGTTCTAGATTCCAATTTATTTTAATCATTGTCATATCACTTGATGGCAAAGATTAAATGGGTATACGTAATTACGTCATTTTAATCGGAATTGAGTAGAGGAAAAGATGTAACCGTTGAGACGCTTTATTTTAACTTTATTTAGAGTTTTACCCAAAAATAAAATTACTAATGAACAAAACTGCAACTCTGAAGTAAAACTGATAAAATAAAAATGTCAAAACTTTTATTTGACCTAATGAAGTAGTTAAACAGCTTTGGACACTATTAAAGATTTTAGTATCAAAACGTCACACTTTAGGGTTCAGATAATTTGCGGGTAACTTCCGGGCCTAATCAGGGCGCAAAGAAGCTCTTTCCTTCATTCTGAAGGTGTAGTAGATCTTAGTTTGGGGATAATAGTTGGAAATCCTTCTGTAACGACAAATTGCACTTATAATGAGCTTTGAATGCATTCGGCCGACTTTACCCCGACTTTCGGCTACCAGACATAAGGCCGTATCTTGTACTGCTTTGTCCTAAGCAGCAATGCAGCTACGCCTGCATCCTTGTTAAGTTAAAGCTGAGGGACAATTCCCATAAATTTAAGAACATTGATTATTATTGCTGAGATAAAAATTGCGACTTAATGTTTAACTTGAATGCGACATTAAACGTGTAAACAGTCAAATCGCATATTCCGAACTCGAATTCGAAATCGAATGGAGCTTAATGAGCCTGATTAAGTATCAGACGGCTAAGTCGGGAGTCGAACTGACTACTCTCCGCGGCTTTAGGGCGAGCTACATGCGCCGTTGAGCGTTTTAGGCGCGGTCGTGTCCTAACCACAAACGCATTGACTACAATACTACCTACATTACGAAGCTGCCTTTGCAGTTGGAAGTCACACTATAAATAGGGTTCGGTCTTGTCAGAAATCAAGGGATTCATTATTTGTCATTAAAATCTAATTTAAAGATGAACGAATTTTCAAAATCCGTTGAAACTCCACTGTTGCTTTGATTCTTCTTGCGCAACTGAAGACGCTGACGGAACAACTTATTTCTGTAGGGAAATATACTTACAGTCCAGGTCATTCAATTATTAGGAATATCTTCTAATTAGTATTATTCGTTTGAGTAGTCATCAATAAAGTAGTTTTTAGTAGTTTTCGTCTTGTCATGGCACTTTTACTTCGCAACAATGAATAGTATGGGCTTAGATAATTAAACTTGAAGTTTCTAAAATCTCAATCCTAATTTGGGGGTGAAGGAAAAGATTTCCTTTGTTTTTTTGGGAATTTCTGTGAAATGACCCTTGACCTTTTAATTGTAAGTTATATTCGGTTCTTTGTACCTCTGAGATAATTCACCTACTTTTCACTATGGGAAAAGTAACATTCTAAAATGTGAATCTTAATTTGGGGATGAAGGAAAGGTATTCTTTGTTTTTTTTTTTGGATTTTCCATAAAATGACCCTTGACCTTTTAATTGTACTCCTAGTAAAGTTATATTCAGTTCTTGGTTCCTCTGAGATAGTTCACCTACTTTTGATAGTGGGGAAAGTCAGTTTATAAAATATGAATCTTACTTTGGGGTGAAGGAACAGAGATAGATAGATTTTTCGTAAAATGGCCTTTGGCTTATAAATTATAATGCCCGTCATTCCATAATTGGCTCTTTGTTCTAATCAATAGGTCATCTTACAATTAGTTGATCATTCCAGTACCGTTTTCGGTAGTTATCAATAAAGTAGTTTTTATTTGTTTTTCGTCTTGTCTCAACATTTTCACTTGCAATAATGATTAGTATACATATTTAAACACGAAGTATCTTAAGTCTGAATCTTAATTGGGGGTTTTTTTTGGGATTTCCAGTAAAATACCCGCGACCTATTACCGCTATTTAATTGCAATCCTAGTCATATTTGCTTCTTTGTTCCGAGATAGTTTCAACTTGGTACTTTTAATTGTGCGGAGAGTTCTGAAATCATTATTCATACCTACTTGATGGTGCTTAGGTAGATTTTTTGACATCTAAATGATGACAGTTTTGTTTTAGATTCGTTTTGGATTAACCTCTGACCTTTACATTTTAATGATATCAATCCATATATTCGCTTCTTTGTTCGTCCGAATTAGTTTCACCTACTTTTGACTAGATGCAAATTCTGAAGCTGTCATCTTGATAGTATTTTTTTACATTCCACGGCATCACGCTTGTACTTGCCGAAGGGGTAGCAAAGATGTATGTAGGTCGGTACGAGAAAAATGTAGAAGCTATTTTTTTGGATCATAATACACACGCCTGTTATATTCGAAGGGGTATTTTGAGATTATTGGTTACCTATATTTTAACCGTGGTTTTTTTATCGGTTTGATCAACCGCCGATCAGAAATTGTATTTTGATGACCACACAAATATTGTCAATGGCTAGTTTCTTATAAAAAATGTTGTTGTTTCTTTTTATGCAACATAGCTTCACGCCCTGATTATCCAAAGGGGTAGGCAGAATACATATAGTAGGTACCTACCTATGGGAATTTTTTTGTCGCTTCTGCCACTGTTTTTTTTAACATCACTCCTATAAATCAGGAAGGGTGGGCAAGATTGTAGGTATAGTAGATATGAGACAGAAATTTTCAGACATTGTTATTTTGGAATATAGTCTAACATCACGCGTATAGCTCGAAAGGGGTAGGCAAACGTGTAGGTACGAGACAGAACATAATTATAGAGAAGACATATTATTATACCATCACGCCAGTATTCCTGAAAGGGTTGGGTAGAGGTGTAATAAGGAGGGAAGAGGGGAGAGGGGGACGGGGGGAAGGGGTAGGAGTGGGGTGTAGGAGGGGTTGAAGGGGGGAAGGGGGGAAGAGGAGGAACGGAGGTAGGGGGTTAGGAGGGGGGTTTCCTATATTGTTATGTAGGCACCCTTATTAAAATGGCTAATTGTGTTTGTTGACCCTCGAACTTTACAATTATAATGGATAATAAAATGATCTAATCACATATTACTTATTGGTCACCTTTGCGTCTTTTTCGCTGGGAGAATAATTCTGACGCAACCAGTATTTTTTTTTATAACTTAAAGGAAGGTACCTTTACGTTGGTTTACAAGAAGAGGTAGGCAGAGGCACAGCTACCAAGTAGGTCCCTGTTAGAAAATTTGTTAAGCTAATTGATTTTCTTTGTGAGTGGGAATAAAATCACGATGGTTAATCAGTAAGTGGTAGACAGAGGTGCTTAGTTCACTTACATTTCGATGCTTGTTTTTTGGCACTGAAGGAAGATGCTCGGAAGAGGCGGTTGGCCTATTATGGTCTGTTCGAGACCACAATTTTTTTTTTGAGTTGTATTTATTTAGCACTTTTGATACCGAACAATGGGTGAATTATACATGATTGCGATTGAGTCACCTGTATCCGGGAAGAGGTTGATTCTACCTGTTATACTGCACCACTTTCTCTATGAAGCTCATAAGCAATTCGCAAAAAAAATAATAAACATTCATATAAGCGCTCTACTGTTTAAGAATTTGATCTTTTTATTCCCGAGTCGTATATGAGTTTCATTGCGAAAGCTGTTTATTATGACGGGTCCTCTTGATGGATGCAGCTGACTAAATCGCCACCCTATACACAAAACTGTAATTGTATCTACTAGGGACTATTAACGTGCCATGAACGTTTGAGGGTATTCTAAATTCACCTTTAATTTAATAAGCAATCGTCTTAAAATAGGAAGAAAGAAAAGAAAAATATTTTATTCAGCACAAACAAAACTCACAATTACAAATAAAAAATAATGATAATAAAAAAGACATAATCTAGCGCTTTATATTTATGACTGTAATATTTAAATATTTAATAATAATAATAATAAAAAAATAAAAATATTTAAAAATGTAATATAAAAATATTTAAAAATGTAATTTGTAAGTATTTAAATGAAATAAAGGAGATAATAATGTAAATAATAATAATAGTACCTAATGTAAAGCGCTATTTATATGAAATTGCTATTAATTCTGATATAAAAATTTAAAGTGAAATTTAAAATTTTATATCAGAATTAATAGCAATTTGTTCGGCACAGAAAATCAAACCCGTATGATAAAGTGAGGTGAGTCAAAAAAAAATATTTGTACTACTTACACAGAAGAATTCTAAGTACCGGGTTTCCAACTAGAATATGATTACAGAAAGTCAAATAACTCATATCATCATACTGCCCAAAACTCTGAAGTACAGCGGTAAACAATCACGCTTACGGAAAATGGACACGGACAATTTAAAAAAAAAACGGACATAGCGCAGTATGATGCACCTTCTAACTCTTGTTTACTACCAAATGTAGATTTGCAGAAAAAAAAATCAACAATATTGGAATAAAAACACATTATATCTAAATATGTAAAAACTGCAGGTACCCGACTAAAATAATCGTCTTCACACAAACGGTTCGCCCTACCCAGGAATCGAACGCAGGGCATGTTCAGACCAACTACCCGCATTTGCGGGAAAGAAACACAAGTAAAACCATTACCTAGATCCAGCTAAATAATCGCACACGTTAAAATAATAACACCTACACGAAATCAAACTCCAATTACACCGTTTATTTATCTTTGTAAAAACTCAAAACCACTACGCCCCCATCCCTTCCCCTGGGAATAGAACCCAGGACTTAGCGCGCGTAAAATCTCCATTACTTACGAGTAGTTTGAAGCAAGTAAATAAAACCTAAAATTCTTAGGCTAAGCGCGCACCACGAAATTTAATCGGTGCGGAAAATAATCGCTAATATGTTAAAAATACCAGTATACTAGAGGCCGCGCACTTCCCTTAAAATACCAGTATACTAGAGGCCGCGCACTTCGCTTAAAATACCAGTATACTAGAGGCCGCGTACTTCGCTTAAAATACCAGTATACTAGAGGCCGCGCATTTCACTTAAAATACCAGTTTACTAGAGGCCGCGCACTTCGCTTAAAATACCAGTATACTAGCGGCCGCGCACTTCACTTAAAATACCAGTATACTAGAGGCCGCGCACTTCGCTTAAAAAACCAGTATACTAGAGGCCGCGCACTTCGTTTAAAATATCAGTATACTAGAGGCCGCGCACTTCGCTTAAAATACCAGTATACTAGAGGCCGCGCACTTCGCTTAAAATACCAGTATACTAGAGGCCGCACACTTCGCTTAAAATCACTGTAATTGTAACATTATTTGTGTTAGCTATTTTATTCCGCATGAACATGCGATTAAAAAATCGCATCACATACGCGCTTAACCTTAATATAACGCACTAATTTCACTTACATAGGTAATTATTAAATTACCTTAAAAATACCTTATTAAATTCACTTACATAACTAATTATTAAATTACCTATGTAATTTTATGATACAGTTAAAATTTGACACGTTGACGGGTCAACGTGTCAAAATTTTGGCGAAGTTCTGGCTGTGTTGCAACTACTTGAAGAAATGACAGGACAGATTAAATATCTCCAAGTTATTTGAAACATACACATCAGCTTATTAACTGCTAGTTTGTCTTACGAGATAATAATAAAAATGTCAAACTTTAGAACTTAAAAATGAGTTTAATGCCTGCATATTACAGTTAACTTTGGCCTCCCCTAACTTTATCAGCGAGCAAGATGACCTATCCTTAAACCTGCAGACATGATACCGTTTGCATTTTCAGTAAAAAATATCCTCGAAAATTAAGCTGAACAAGTCACAACAAGATACTATTTTCGATTTTTGTTATACTTTGCTCGAAATTGGATAGGAGCGGAGTTACGTTGAGCACTCCGATGTCAGTGTGTCAACAATGGCTGCAGGAGGTCCAATTAACAACTTGACTATGTACATTTTATTTACGGTCCTACTCGGTTCTATTCAATCCTTTGCTAGTGCCAGTGCACTTCTCGATCGGTACAAATTTAAATAATATAGTAATGTACTTATTTATTAAACATTCACATGTTGGAAACATTTTAATGTCATCCATCCATGAATATTGTCTCCTGATAGATGCAACATTTACGAAAATTAAAGTAAATCATGATTACGAATCAAATACAAACTAATGTTCGATAATTTCTTTGTTGCTCTTTCTACTAAATGAAGAGAAATGAACGGAAAAGTATTGTCGATTGGCTAATATTCTAAGAAAGTATACCAAATTATTGAACCTGGTTATCAAGCAGTAATAAATATTTTCTGAGACCATTCGTAGTTTGAACAAAACTAAAAAAAATAATCGCGTACACAATGCAAAATGAAATTAAAAACATTTCAACAGTTAATTCCTACTATCGTACTCGTCACATTATCAAAGGCGTAATTAATTATCTTCATCACAACAAACTTAATTACATTGAAATTTATTTACACTGTTAGGATTTGGGCCAATAGTTTCTGACAAACGCCGTACATCTGGCCGTACTAACGTCAAACTCCCATAAAACCGGACAATAAATGAGGAACAAACATAAATACGCCATTGTCAGGAAAAAAACGAAGGAATTGCAACCTTATGTTAATTACAATAGAACAGTATATGAACATTGTAGGTATGCGGTATTTTTTCTTCGCAGAACGCGTTAATTTCTCCTGGACGTGACTAGTGCGGGACCATATCGTGATAGTTATTCCCGTTTTTACAACTCATTTAAATTTTGAAAATACTCTGTTGCGTTTGAGGTATCGGCTTACTTTAGTGTTTTATTAGAGGTGATTAGAGTATACCGCTCTATACTATACTCCTGCGGCTTATAATAAAAAACACAGATGTTAATTCTTTTATTTTTTTCACAGCTTACAGCAGCCCTTGTGCTGCTGTTCATCGCGGAGACTATAAATTAGTAACACAGGAGATTACATGGCAACAGTAAGTGCAACCTACTTTTTAACTTATTCTTATTTAACTTACTTTCGTACAATTTTGAGGGGAAAAACGTCACTTTGTATCTATACACTTTTTGTGAGAAAAAGGAAAGGGCTCCACTTGTACTTTACTAAAAAAAAAATACTAACTGCCTGACGAGTCTCTCACAATTGGAAGGTAGTATTCAGTTCAGATTACTCTAATTTGTGATCATCAAATAAATAAAGCAAATATATGAAAATTTTTAATAACGCCATCCCCCAGCATGAGAGGAAATCTTCTCGGACAGTTTGCGTTTTACATCTTGTAAAAAGCAAACTCAAAGAGGAATCATGGCAAAATGCTACTTATTTATCCAACCCTAACCAAGCAAACTAATCAATAACTAATATGCATGTCTAATAAGGATAATAAAATAATCTGAATTCTTAATAAATAAATGCTAATTACAAGATATGAACCTATTCACGTTGTCCCGAAGTCTCTCTATCAACATTTCGTTTTCGTACAGTTACACGACGTACCAGCGTCTTCTACTAGATGGCGTTACAATACGGAAAATTAATATAGACTATAGAGCCATGTAATTTGTACCACTGTCTTTTTTTTACTAACTTTGTCAATTTTTCACTCAATAACTTGAAATAAATGGTTAAAGTTCATTACAACCCATTTTACAGCAACTTCTGACATTTTCAGTTTAAAAAAATGCAATATTACAATATTACGACGTTATAATTTCAGTGCCTTTTGGCCGATGGGGCCGAAAGGTTCTGGAGTGGCGACCGCGTACAGGAAGACGTAGCTTTGGAAGGCCTCCCACAAGGTAGACCGACGACCTTGTGAAGGCCGCAGGAGCCCGTTGAATGCGAGAAGCACAAAATCACTCGAAGTGGAGGTGCTTTGGGGAGGCCTATGTCCAGCAGTGGACGTCTTTCGGCTGAAATGATGATGATGATGAATTTCAGTACAGTTGACAGGATATTAAATAGGTTCTTAAAAATCCGTACGTCAATTATGCGCATTGATATGGAGTTGCGGACACCAACCCGAATTATAGTACAAGATGAAAGAAGTTTCTTTCATTAATTAAAAGCTTTCAAGTTCTGAAAAAGCTTCCCGGATAAAAGAGCTGGAGCAATATTCTACAGGCTTCATATTTTTAATATAACTAGCATTTTCCAGTGCAGAACTCATAAATAAGTATATATTAACCAGCTATTAGAAAAGGTAGCATGTCTTCACATAAAGGAACATATTATTTACATTACGACGGGTCAAAGTTGTTATTAAGTTTTTTTTTTAATAAACAGGAAATGCTGTTAATGTATTCCGTTTGCTGTACCGCTTTCCCAGAAAGAAAGAAAGAAAATACGTTCATTTGCGGTAAACATGGCGCAAAAAAGACAATAAAACACAAAAAAAAAGGATTGAACATTGTCAAGAGTAGTTTGATGAAAGCTAAATGGAGCATTAATTAGGTCGCTTTAGCCTGATATTTGTGACGTCTGACTGTGTAATTTAATCAGAACAACTATGATGTGACCTCACTACAACCCCGGGCAGGAATCTGGAATAAATAGGTCAAGCTTTATGCACATAATAATGGCACTGATTCTCTTGTTCACGAACTAAACTAAATTTAAGTGCAGTGCATCTTTTTCTTTCTATGTCATTAAGAAAAGGACAGAAGATAAATATTAGTTTAGTCCTATCAAATTAAGATACCCCATAGACAGTTTAGACGTTAAAAAAAATGGCTACTATAAATGCGTCAATTTACGTCAGGTGCTGACTAATTTTGACAGGACTAAACTAATATTTATCTCCTGTCCTTTTCTTAATTAAATAGAAATAAAAAGATGCATTGAATTTAGATTAGTTTGTGAACAAGGGAATCGGCGCCAATAATATCGATCTAAAGCTTCGTGAGCTAAAACCATCCTTCGCAAAACCAGGTAAAAAAATATGAGGAAGGTTCCTACTTACTCCTACAGGTAGCCCATTGTGCGCGCGAAGATTCCTATTAGCAATGCCCTTGGACAAAAGAAAATCTGATGTCATTGACCTGTTTAGTCCCGGGAACGCTCACGTGGCGCTCGCTGTTACAATTTTCATTCATGAACTGGTTTATCAATGGCGCCATTCTAAAAAGCTGTGACTGCATTCTTTTGCTAGGCGAACGTTGTACGGCGGGGTTTTACATCTTAGTTCTTATCTTCATTATCTTAATAATGTATGTAAAAATAGTAAGCTTATTCTTATTCATTATCAGGTTTCGCACCAAAACTTTGGGTACTGGAGTTCTGAATGAGTTTCGCGTTTCATGTTGATTCCACAAAATTCCTATAGATGGAGCGCGCAGGTTCAAAATATTGAATTCATACAAGTGAACGTACTCAAAGGAAGACTGGGACAGTCTTATGATAACGGAGCATCAAACATAGCGGTTTACAAATGGCCGGCTTCGTCTTTGACATCATCATTTGTCTAGAATCCGACCCCAACAGGTCGGATTCAAGTCAAACCTGATGCAGCTGAATACCAGTATTTTACATGGAGTGACTGCCTATCTAACCTCCGCAACATAGTTGCTGGGCAACACGATACCCCTTGGTAAGATTGGCTGTCAGACTTTCAGGCTTCTGACTACCCGTAACGACTGTCAAATATCCTCAAATGACAGCCGGGACCAACTGCTTAACGTGCTTCCCGAGCGTCTTGGTATGCATAGATGGTCAACAATCCACGGACCAACCTTAGCAAGCGTAGCTTAACCTGTTCGATCGAACCGTGCGGCTGTTATTTGTCAATGGGAGCATAAATCATAGTTATTTCCCACTGATTCCTCGCAGTTTGCGCAACTGTAAGTGTAATTTTAAATTAAGTATGTCTGTTTAAAAAAAAATAACTATGTTGTTGATATTAGAGATGTGTGCTTACGCATGTCAACATTAAAACGTAATCCTCTGAAAATATTTTTATTAAATACATACTGATTTTGAATAATTAACAATATTTTAGGAAATTACAATCTGAATAATTTTGAAGAATATCGCTTATCCATTACTTCATATGTTCGAAAAATTTGTCTGGCAAACAAAGTAAATAACGCAATGAATGTTGTTGAACTGTCAAAATGAAAGCCATTGCTACTGATAGTGTGTTATGCAATTACCCCGGGTATCTAATAGGAACCTGTTGAAAGCTCTGTGGGTAGACTGTAATAATTATACCCAGAATACGAATTAGGCCATCCCCAGCTGTATGTAGGGCGTCCCGGGTCTAGTGCCTAATTCGATGACCTGTTAGATAATACGTCCAACGTGTTTCATAATTTATAATAGACTTTACTGAACACCGCCAGAGAGGGGGGCTTGTGGCTAAGTAATAACAGCTGCACGGGTCGATCGATCAGGTTAAGCTACGCGTACTGCGGCTGGTCCATGGATGGGTGGCCATCTTAACATACCAAGACCCTCCGTGCCTCTGAAAACACGTTAAGCCGTTGGTCCCGGCTGTCGTTCCTAGATCTTTGAGAGTCGTTACGGGTCGTAGAAGCCCGAAAGTCTGACAACCAGTCTTACTAAGGGGTATCGTATTACCCAGTACAGTTACTGGGTAATACGATACCCATTAGTATTTTACATGGAGCGATTGCCTATCTGACCTCCACAACCCAGTGGTTGTGGAGGTCAGATAGGCAATCGCTCCATGTAAAATACTGGTATTCAGCTGCACCCAGGTAGACTGGAAACCGGTACCCCAACATAGTTGAAAAAAGGCTAGGCAGAATGAGACTACTGACCACATTGAAATGTCCTTGTTTGCAATGGATTTGTTTGGATATGAAGAGTAACTCCTGTAGTGAATGATGCAACTATGTTATTAGTTGAGCCCTATAGTATTGAGTTTTAGTATCGACTTTGTTTACAAATAATATTAATAAATTAATTTATTTCAGGTACCACATAACCCATATTAGAAAACGATTACAAATTTATAAATTCAAAACATCACACATCAATAAATACAAAAAAATAATAATAATAATACTATTATTTCGTTTAATAGAACGTTAAGGCAATTCAGCTATTAGAAAACACAAACTTCAAAATGGTTGAGCTGAATGGTGCTGATCAATGCGTCATGTTCGTGACCAGGCGCCGTTGGGGGCTGGTCATCTCTTAGCTGCCAAGCCTTATCTTACAATAAACAAAAAAATATATATTTCTTGTTGCTGTACTCTGGACGCTTTTAACGTGGACATATTTTTATATCGTTCTCACTTATAATTATTAATTTAACGTTAATGATGTAACTAATATATTTAACAATATAATTTAGAAGAGTGTCCATGGAATTGTTTTCATAGATACCTACTACGCTTTGCATGAAGATTTATGATTTTATTTATTTTACCATCTAATTACACACATATACAGGCTGATTTTTTAAAGACCAGCCAAATTTAAGGATGTGGTACAGACCATCAAACTGAACAACTTTCTCCATGGGACCAACATCGTAATCGCGAATAAAAATTCAGCCATCCCATACATTTAGGTCGAGTAGGTATTGAAGTTTTCTATGGGACAGTTGATAAAATTTTCGCGATTACGCTATTTGTCCCATGGAGAAAGTTGTTCAGTTTGATGATCTGTACCACATCCTTAAATTTGGCTGGTCTTTAAAAAATCAGCCTGTATAAACAGACTAGACGAAACAGAACAGAAAAATAGGTACAGAGGTGATGTTTATTTCATAAGAAAACACTTCCAGCATACGTGCGATAGGACAATAGACAGCGTGTTAAAGAGTAAAGGAGACAAAAAAATAAAACATAAAATGAAAACAATTCACTTAATATAACTAAACAAAAATTATGACAATATACTTACATACATACAAATGAACGTACATACATACATACTTCTAAAATGAATATCACTAGAATGATAATAATTGTACAGATGATGTATTATTTTAGTTAGGAGTAGATACCTAGAGTCCTGGCAAACGGTTTATATTTGGGAATTGGGTCACACAGGTCAGTGAGCGAGGGAGTCACACCGTCTTAGATAGTTATTCTTAGTGGCGGTATTATTCTGGTTAGCTTGAAATACGTCCCAGATTTTAGAATATAGACAGACAAAAGCGAATTGAATCATAATACAAAATTGAATCATAATACGAAATTGAATCAAACTAAAACTTTTTAAATAGTTACTTAGTCAGGTATTAGTAGAAATAAGCATAAAACAGAAAAAAATATTTTGTAATGTATCAGAGGGACAATTCTCGTAATTTTTAGAACGTTCACAGTCTGATCAAACTCAAACTCAAACTATTTATTTCAACTAAACCAATTACAGGCACTTTTGAACTGTCAAGGGTTGGTCAGTCAAAAAGATGAAGCTAGTTGCCCATTCCAAAGCGTAGTAGGTACCTATGGAGAAGAATGGGCAAGAAACTCCATGGACACTTTTAAATCACAGTAATATTGTTACAAAGTATTGGTTATATCATTCATGTTAAACATTATGCATGTGAGAATGGTGCAGAACGTTAAAAGCGTCCGTAATGAAAAGATTAAAAAAAAACAATTCAAATATTAAATTAAATCAAAATAAGCAAAGAGTTGACCAGTTCCTACTGACGGCGCCCGTTCACGAACATGACGCATAGATATAGCACCATTCAGCTCAACCATTTTTAAGGGAGCTAAATGATCCAACACATGCGCCACCATCAGCGAGATATTAGAGTGAGCATGACATACTCTCAGCCGCCAAGGCACATTCAAGTCAATGAAAGACGTACCCAGTAAATTGTAACTTTATAGTATGTACTATGAACATAGTACTCACATTTGTGCTATGCAATCATACAATACTAGGACAATGAATTTATATAATGCAAACATAGTATTTTAAAATCTTCAGCAGCTCCAACAGTACGTAGGTACATACCCTACCTACATACTGTTGGAGCTAGGCGTGTGTGAAGTATTTTCAAATGCTAATCAATTTATTTATGCGTCCTGTGGAGCAACTCAGTCTCAATCTGTCAAAATACGTGTAATTTCACTACATTTTGACAATTTTTTGACATTTGCTTGTCGCTGAGATGAGACTGCGACTAGATTTTGAACATTTTAACTTACGAGAATTGGCCTTCAGAAATCCCAACTATGTTGGGGTCTGCTTCCAGCCTAACCGGATTTAGCTAAATACCAGTATTTTACATGGAGCGACTGCCTATCTGACATCCACAACCCAACACTGTGTAATATGATACCCCGTGGTAAGATTGGTTGTCAGACTATCGAGTGTGTGACTACCCCTACGACTGTCAAAGATCCACGAATGACAGCTGGGACCAACGGTTTAACGTGCTTTCCGAGACACGGAGGGGTCTCGGTATGTAAAGATGGTCACCCATCCACAAACCAACTGCGGCAAGCGTAGATTAACCTGATCGAGGGACCTGTGTGTCTGTTATTATTTAGACACGGGCCCTTCTGTAAAAAAAAAATTATTAAAGCTAAATAAACGTTTTAACACGTGCACCTTTAAACGCGTTGAACTCTTTAACAGGGACAAACGAATGAACGAGAGCTCCTACTATACAAGGAAATATTTTGTGAGATTAAATTATTATTTTTATCATTGTACCTGCAGAATGTTAGTCAGTATCCAGAACAAATCTACCAATTCAGCACACGAATAGTTTGTTTCGTAACATTTTCAGTAGCTCCAAAGGGTTTTTATAATTACAAGATTATATAGGTATACAAATAGAAACAAATATACATATTATTCAATTAGTAAAGTAAATGCTAGAAACTACTCTAATAATTTAATCGATCCTAATATCATATTTGCGAAAGTAGTCTGTTACGTTTTCACGCTTAAACAACGAAACGGATTTGTATGAAATTCGGCAAACGTATACTAAACGGTATACTTTTATCCAGGAAATACGTTCCCGTGGCATAATTTTAGGCTGAAGCCGGGGCAACAGCTAGTTCATTCTATAATATTTTTCTTAGGGCTGATTTTTCCATCGCCAGATAACTTTTATTCGAGGAATAAAATTAACGTTTGACAGTTTTCGAATGAAATAACTGTCAAAATTTCAAAAATATTCCTCGAATAAAGTTATCAGATGATTGAAAAATCAGCCCTTAATCAATCGAATAGGTATCAACAAAAAGTTTTGTATCATGGTTTTCTTCCCCAGGCATAGTAATCATGGCGGTCGAGCAGCCGGTATATCCGGGGCTTCTCAACTACACCCGGGTGTACTCCCCGATCACCCTGAGCCGTGAGTGGCCCACACTCGCCCGTCTCGTGGCCGTCGTGTTCGCCTCCTGCTTCGGCGCGACACTCAATGGCTACTTCGTATCCGCCTTTTTCGTCGACCGTGACCTCAGACGCTTAGGTGAGTTGCTGATGCTTCTGCTGCTGCTTGCGAATTTTAAATGTGACTAAGTCTATGAACACTGTAGTAGTAGCGGTGAGGTTTGTGAAAACTTAGGTTTAATATTTTTGATTGTGTTGAGGATTTTATAATAAAACGATGCGGTAGGTTTCACGAGTAAATTCTATGGATTCGCCATCTTTCCTACAATATTCAAGGAGAGGGGTGAGGGAACAATATTTTTGGTAGAAACCATTCACGATTGAGATTACTATGACGTAGCGTGTGGTGTCGTTCTTTGCCTCGAGATGTTGCTATCAGTCGGTATGTGAAATTATGGTGTACGAGTTCACGACAAACACATTTGCTGAAGTTACGCGAAGAAACGCTGTGTTAATATGAGGCGCAATGCTTTTTAAATGACGTTTGGCTAATAATGTATATTTTTATATTTTAAGTGATGCATTTAATGTAGTCTGTGAAATATAAAAAAAACTTAGGTTTTTTTTCAAATTGCAGCCCTGTTTTCGTTTTATGTTGATAAAAATTCTCAACTCGTCATATTTTTATGAAATATTCTTACTTCCATCAAATATAATTTCGAGAGCCATACTGATCAGAAATTGAAATTTATTTATTTGTAAGAAAGTAGTATGATGTTAATAATATTACTCGTATACATTCTACCACACCATTATATTATGGAGTACAGATATTCTAATGTAATTTTTAAATAAGTACAATTATTTTTATATTACTTATTTACAGTAAGTCTTATATCAATTAATATTATTTCAATTAGGTTACCGTTACTTTAAAATTAATAAAATGTCATCTTGGATTTTTTTTTTTTTTCATAAATTGGTCAGCTTCATAAGCAAACGAAATTATCTAGTGACCTACAGGTTAAGGCTAAACTTTTTTTTTAAATAGGATAGGGAAGTTCTATAAATGAGATCAGTAACTTCTCGTGATGTTTTAAATGATAATTTAGTAACTACGAGTATTTTATCTTAACGAAGTGTCCGTGGCTTGAAAGTGTTTGATCCTTAACTTTTTCACCTGAGGGGCAATTCTCGTAATTTTAAAACCGTTCACAGTCTGACGGCCAATTCTCGTAATTTAAAACGGTCAAAATCTAGTCGCAGTCTCATCTCGGCGACAAACAAATGTCAAAAACTTGTCAAAATGTAGGGAAATTAGAGAAATTTTTGACAGATTGAGACTGAGATCAGACTGTGAACGTTCTTAAAATTACGAGAACTGCCCCTCTGATTTGTCTCAATCTGTCAAAAAATACTTCTAATTTCCCTACATTTTGACAAGTTTTTGACATTTGTTTATCGCTGATATGAGACTGCGACTAGATTTTGAACGTTTTAAATTACAAGAATTGGCCTTCAGATACTTGATATTGCTCAAATTATAGTTTTACCTATACTGTATTGTTGTGGCTATATAATATTAATATGTATAGTTTTGGCTTTGGCGGTTTATTATTTTAGTTGACAGTACTGTGTTGTTCAGGTATATTTTATTATTATTCTGATAATTATGTGTGGAAACTTGTAATTGGCTGTCAGTCACATTTTCAATTTCTTAGTCCGTTTTGTTTAGCTGTAAGTCTTCCAAAGGAAATAAATAAGTAAATAATTACTACGAATTTAATTATGATCAGCATTATTGGGAAATAGCGTTGCAATTTGTGAAAAACGTATGTTGGATTTCGCAGGTTACATTGAATGATACCTTTAGTAAAACAACACGCGGAATTTCGTCCGCCACTCGACTAACACAGATCTGCGTAATGTCTTATTCTACGCGCTGACGCAGCCGTATGTTTCATAAGCATTAGGATTAAAACTTTGTGTTGTCTAGATTGTTTGGGTTATCATTATTTTTATTTGTCAACTAGGTAACGTGTACCACGCATGTGTGGGCCTGGCTGATATGCTGGTCACCGCGGCCGTAATGCCCATGTCTGCTGTGGTGCTACTCTCCGGGGAATGGGACTTAAGCCCAGTCTGCCACGTCTTACAAACTCTAATGGCTTGCTCAACGTACTGCTACTCGATGTATTTCCCCGTAAGTAATCTAGTAATCTTCTTTTTTTCCGTACGTTAAAGGCTAATTTATATTTGCATTAGTTGTGTAGCGAGTCAAGTCTTTGAAGTCTATACGTGACGCTTCACATTGAAATACTCTGACGTTTGGACACATTTAAACTGGCTACTTGAACCAAACCCGCTACTTAACAAATACAAGTGTAAATCAGTATTTTGTGTATTGTAATCATGAAAATGATTATTGTTATTGTTTTAAGAACTGTGTTCTGCGTGGCGTGCGGTGCGATTATTACTAATATTTTTTTATTTATCAGCACAAATGCGAAGTGAAAAGTTTGCCTGCTTCCTGTTAATATAAACAATTACTTTATTTTTCCCCGCGCTGTTTTCCTTCACCGTCTCTAAAAATTCATAACATCTACCAGCCCGCACTGGGCTCGCGTGGTAGATTACAGCCCACTTCTTATCAAAGAGAGGAAGCCTGTGTCCCAGCAGTAGGAACATTATAGGCTGATTATGTTAAGCTTATGCTTTATTTTCAATGTGCTTTGCTGTGTTGTCCACGTTGTACAATAGCGAACTGTAATAATTTCGTTGTAACCGTTTACCAGCACACGATTTTTAAATTCAATGACTTATATCTCTAATTTGAGTCACGTGTTGTATGTTACTTACAGAAGTTTTTCCACAGTTCGTTTCCGGTGAAATATACTTCCGAGTCTGCCACATCGAAAAAAGATTTAGAAGTAATGCCAGAGTAGGCATCGCGCTCATCGCAATGTTAGTGTTTCTCGTCGGTATTACGTTGGCTGCCACTGGAACCTATTTGGCACTCGACTACGACTACTGCGAGCGGCGCCACTTCGGCAACTACTATTTCCGAAACAGTACTTCAATTTTTATTCATGGGAGCGCGTTTTTCTGTACAATGTACACACTGATTGCGTCGTCTATCCAAATCCGACGACAACACCAACTTCACCCCAGGTATAGAAGGTCAATCCAATACCACCGTGATATTGTAATGATCAAATTGAACCTTATGGCGTACCTCATGTATGTCGGATTTTGGATACCATACCTCATCGTCGTCAACGTGTTTCCAAGTGCACCCGACGCATGGTATTACCAGACTGCCTGGGCGGGAGTTAGCCGACCATTATTCACAAGCATGCTCTATGGCTCTCTGAATAGCCTATTTAGTCGAGCATATTCCAATATATTTAACTACTGCTGCTGCAAATCCTCTATGCAGAACTATCCACGTCGGCAGAGGAGAGCGTTTGAGTATTTTTCGCGGCCCGCCAACACGGACGTAAGGGTACATATAATGCAGCAGGCTGTCAATCCGTACGGCGCTCCACAAGCCTCTTCTTCGACGCGGGAGACCATGGAGTTATGAGTCCTAAACGAGCCAAAACTCAGGGTCTTCTACGGTATTGACAAGCACAAAAACAACAATCTCAGTATGTGCATGAATCGCACCCGGGCGAGTCGACGCATGAATAAACACATCCGTAAAATGGCGAAAATAGAATTGAAGCAACTTAAGAAAGAACAACTAGCCATAATCGATTTTGGTGGTAATAAAACCTAATTATTTCCCTGTGCCTTCAACTAGACACAAAGTTGTGACTATTAGCAGGCTAATGTTTGTTTTAGTTTTCTAAAATGGGTCTTCTAGCCATTCTTTAAAGGTTTTAATTATACTTTCATACCTATCTTTTAAATATCACCTTAATCTTACAATTAACTTTTATATTTTTTAGTGCTGATTTTTCCAACGTCAGATAACTTTATCGGAGGAATAATTTTGAATTTTAGACAGTTCTTCCGTAGAAAAACTGTCAGATGTCAATATGGCGATGAATAAATCATGCATCTATAATTATAGATTTAGCAACGAAAAGAATACACTCTTTCCAATATACTGTTCAAAGGATCTGTACCTTATATGCCGTCTGGCGAATACCATCGGTTGGGTGTATTTGAGAATACGCGTTGAAGTCGATTGCTGTGTTTCGCTTGTTTTAGGCGGTTTAGTGTTGCCCGTCTAGACGTACGCGGTAACAAGCACAATTTTTTTAAGGTATACTTAAATTGTACGTTAAATGTCCTTAAATGTCTATTTATTATATAAAGGCCACTATATAGGCTATCTATGTAACATACACATTTTGGTAGAGTAGTTAGCTAGTAGATTATATTTGTTGTAATTAATGATTACTTATTATAGTATTAAAATGTTCAATCAAATAGTCTGGTCTATAGACTATTTGATATTCCTGTATTCGTAAAACCTTATTTTCACACTGTACTTCCGTCCTTAAGCCTTTTGAATAAGGCATAGGCAATATAATATGTATTTAGAATTTTAAAAAGGACTAAGCAGGGAGTGCTCTTACAGGAATAGTTATGTATACGAGAAGGGATAGTCACGGAGACAGGCTGATTTCTAATTTCTGAAAGATTTATAGACATTAACATAAATTCTTCTATTATAGTAACACGACAAGCCTGTCTCCGTCATATATATATCTGTTTACAAACAATGTTAGATTTTAAAACGGTGACTGTTTTCAGAGTATTAAACTTAAAAAAAAAGTAGGTACTTTAACAAATACTAGTGTAAATTTAACATTTGTTATGTGCATTGTATAACCTTTTGGACTATTCAAAAATAACTAATAATGTATAAATTAAAAATAACGCATTTTTATAAAGCGATGTCCGTTGATGCTCAACGCTGAATGAAAAAAACAAGGTCTTAACTGCTCTTAACCCTGCAACCTAACTTAATCCTACCTACTGCGAACTTAAAGTTTAAGTTAAACTACTTAATTTAAGCTTATTTAAATAGTAGGTTATTTAAATTTAATATTGGTATTTAGAGTCAAAAGTAGGTAATTGTGACCCTACTGTATACGTTAGCCGGTTAATTGTAGCCACTGTTCTTACGCTGAGGAGTTCAAAGTGTACCGAGTGGCACTGCACTGCGAGCCACGCTTTGGCTGTGCAGATCCACTACCGCGTGATGCGGTCTGTCACATACAAACCATCTAGTAAGCAATATCTGACCACGTCGCTGTAATGCAGTGCCATTCAGGACCGTCTCTATACCTTTAATGTTATTATAATCTATCTGAACGATGAACCTGTTTAATTTGTCCGGAGAATGCGCACAGAGGAGGAAAGAAGTAAGACTGTCTTCCTTTGTAGTTGATGGTACCAAGCAAGCTAGTAAGGAGCATCTGTTTTTGATGGCGTAGTAATACGTTATAAACAACACATATCTAGATTGAGACCAGTTTTCTGTAAAACCTTTAGACGTTTACCTTAGTCTTCTTTTAGTAGGTTTCTAAGTAGTTAGTTTTCTCTGATACTTGCTTGGAACCTTCTACTACACAGTTTGTCTAGGGAAGTAAGAAGTTGGTAGTATCAACGCGATTGGATATATATAGTTTTAGTTGTATTAAAAGAATTGTAGGATTATATGTATATAAAAAAATCTTGATGTTTAAGAGACAATCTTTAAATCAATCTTATCATAATCTTCGTACTTTATTACATTGATTCTGTTAAAATTGCGGAAATTATAACATTAATATGGCATTTAATTTCCTTCTTCTTCTTGAAATACATATCTCGTATATTCTTTCTTTCTTAATCTATAATTTTCTTAAAATTAACTAATTATTCTTGAATTTTAAAATGTCATATAAAACGATTATTACGTTACATCAACTACATATTACTAATAGAAGTAATACATTTAGCCAATTTTGACAATGCTAATGTAATACATTATTAAGTTTAGACTCTTACATACCTTTTATATACTCTTTATTTATTAGGGTCAGTTTTTATAATGTGATAGTATTTAAGGTGGATACGACACTAAATTAAACTTAGTATATCTGATGCCGTTCCCAGTCTGCATCGAAAATTCAATCAAAGATATCCAATAGTTTAGTCACTATAATTAGTCAAAGATTGGCAAAACTCCTAGTCAGCCCATCACTTCTGTTTAGTTTATTTGAAAAAATCACTTTTTTCATTTCGGAGCTAGGATTTTTTTGCTAGTTCCAAAATACTCTTATGCATTACTATTGCCAGTGGTTTTATTTGTTGTCGTATTGTTGTCTCCACGTTTTATGTTAGATATAAGATTATATTATTAGGTCTTAGTATTCAAGCGGCAATAGCCCATTGATTAATAAGGTTCATCGTTCAGGTGATGGAGAGCGTGTGGATTGAGCCCTTCCATCCGCTCTCAAATTACTAGTAACATGGCCACATTGCTAGTAGTATGGCATTATCAACCAAAAAAAAAATTTAAAAAAAAAAACAAAAAAATAAATGTAGTGTTGTAAGATAAGTTGTATTAATATTTATTTAGGTATATAATAATATTTATTTCTAATCATAATAAATGTCAACTTAATAAATGGAAACAATAGTTTTTTTTAACTCTTCTTTAGCTACCTGTAAATACATACAATTGCATACATACTAAAAATAAAAATACAAAGTATTTTTTTATAAGTTCGCTAAACTTCATTGGCCTTTTAAGTATTTACCTTTACATAGAACACAAGTAAAACTTAAATCATAATCAAGTAACTACACTCCGTTCATAGCTTTTTTCCTCTGCAACAGCAACCTAAAAGCAACCTTATTGTGACATGAATAAAAATCACAATGATTTTGACTGACTTGTCAATGGCAGCAACCCAACAGAAACCTTATTAGAATGCGAATAAAGATCACTGTGATTTGAACAGTGATGCAAAATCAGAGGTAAAATAACTAACAACGGACTGTACTAGAGTCGTGCCAACTGTTACTGCATTTGCAAACTTTGAGACATTGCGGATGCGTTGCGACCCCAGAGACAAAGCTGCAGTCTCGTGTGCCTGTAACTCCACTGGCACGTAATCCCCTTATAATCAGAACACAACAACACTGCATGGCTGCAGAAGTATATAAGGATGGAGATAGCACTTTTACAGACGAGTTCATTCACAAGGAGCTCTAAATACTACCTGAGGGCCTAAAGAAAGTGACATTCTATCAGCAAGTATGATAGTAGAAAGTAAAATATGTATTTGAGTGACATATTCTTAGACTTTTCGATAGCTTATGTCACCCCAATTCAAATTTTCCTCCATCAATCCTGTTGAAAGTCATTGTAGAAATACGAAACGCTTTGAAAGCAATAATTGTCACTTGTATAGCCCCTCTGGATAACAAAGAGAGAGTTTTAAATTATAAGAATTGGCCTTCTGATTACATTGGTGTCTGCACCAAACTCAGTTTGTATCATAGAAACCAATCAATTATGACAAAAGAGAAAAATAACTAGATATTGTAGGCGAAAATCGTTGCACGCCCCGCGTGGTTCGAGATGAGAGTCGAGAAGCGCACACGCGCGCTCTTCCACTCAACGCAGCACAGCCATCAACGTGATCCTGAAAAAAGCGCCACATCGTGAAAAGTTGACGCCGTCTGACAGAGTTAAAATAAAGTGTAAGTATACTATAAAAAGATTCAGAAGAAGTAAGTATAAAACGTATATAAATTGGTATAATACATTGTAATAGGCTTGCCCCCTTTTAATATAGGGACTTAAATATGTATAAGGCAAGGATATACTAGATGACATCAATATCAAGTGCAATCTATTGGACTCAACAAAACGAATCATATGACCCCAAACTCGAGGGTATAGATACATCACCTTTTGCAAGCCAACTTACCAACTTACTAGTCAATAACCAACCCTAAGCCACATAATAGATATTTTTATTGGGTTTTGAATAATATCATCATACCAAGAAATAACAAAATAAAAAATCCGGACCATACAATTTATATTAACCGTATAGTTCGGAAGCGCCCCCGAATGGACCTGAACATACGAACCTCCGCTGGCTCGGTACCGGGTCCCATTGGACCTTGGAATGACGACATACGACACCCATAACTGATAATGTAAATATTGATTATGTTACCCATTAAATCTTATGAGTGATCGTTAATTAAGGGAGTTGGATAAAAAACTCATATGTTATCACCATTCAATCTGCCATATTTAGCGCGCAAGTTTATTAATTTACCTTTTATTAATTCAAGTCTGTAAATGCGATAATCGCCATTTTGATGACAGTGGTGGTCGAGGCTAAAAAACGTAAAAATTGGGGATTTCGAAAATCCAAACTCCACCACAGGGCAATGAATAATACATCATTTAATTATTTGACGAATTCATCCATTGTTTATGTTAAATAATGTAATGTAGTTTTATGATATCTAAAGTCGAAGTTTCGCGCCTATCATGCGTGTTTACATTTTTATTTTCACAGAAGTCACACACACGCATGTAGATAAGATGTAAAGTGTGAAAAATATTATTGCAAATATTATAAACAATCATGAAAATGACAACCATGACGAAAGATGGTCAAATTATAAGAGCCTCCAACAAAAAATTCAAATTCTGTGGAAGAAGTTAACCTATAAGTCGCAATCTTCAATTTGTAAACCAACCTCTGTCGTTTAAAAAGGAAAGTATTTTCAGATCATTTACACTCGAAATCAGAAAATTACAGTTCTTAGAATGTTATCCCAAGCTACAAAACGGCAGCTTGGGAAATAAGCAGTGCCTACTTCGTCCCACAACGCGCGTCCGCGAAAACGCCTGCGTTAAACCCCTGTAAGAAAGGCTGACCTGTACAAATTAGTTAAAATTTAAATTTTACGGTTAGTTTAGGTTTGTACAGACGGACAGAGCGACAGACCGACCGGCACATAGACAGACGGCCATGATGAAACTATAGGAATCCTTTACGACTACGGAGACCCTAAAAACATCAATTCGGTGCATATTTGGCAGTGATGCATATACATGCATGCATGCATATACATCTTATACATACGTATAAGATGAATTATGAACCTCCTTTTAAAAAGCACGTTAAAAATATCTAAATAATTCCACATTTATACTATAAAAAACCGGACCAGTCTCAGTTGAGGTCGCGTGGAGAGGGTTCCGTACGATGAATATGTTATTCACCATGTTGTACCAATAAAGAATCCCAGAACAAACTTAACATTCTAGTTAAAAAAACCTGTTCTCACTTACATTCCAACTGCAAATGTAATTATGTACGAACTATATTGAGAGATTTACCATGTTATTTTAAGACTCACAAGAACACAAGACTTCTGATAGGATTGCTTGGAATCTATAATCAACTAATTCCTGTGTTTTTTTTTTAATTTGGGTCAGTTGCTTCAAAGATATTGGGTCTATTTAATCAAAACATAACTTTTTTTTAGTTATTAAGTAAATATATTTGAGACCCCCACAACAAGCCCTTTAATTTGATATGTGACACATTTCTAATTTGCCTCCTAAAAGTGACCTCACATTGAAAATTAATTTATTTACGTTACACGTCCGTGTTTAGGCCACAGAAATTCATATGTGTACCAAATTTCCATTTAATCGGTCCAGTAGATTCGAAGCAAATAAGAAAAGACAAGACCCACAGACAAGAGTGATCCTGTCAACTCATGCTGATCCTAATCATCTATATGATTTTTTTTTTAATACATACTGTAAACAATTTGATTCCACCTTTATTCCGAAGACTATCTCGGTTAATAGTACCTAACGCATCTTTCAGTGATTGTGCTACCATTGGTATTCATAAAAGTAGAACACGGCTTTATGAACTGTACAATGAAAGGTCTTTTGTTAACACTGATTAATTTAATTTGTACGTTAGAAATTATTAAAAATAATTTTAAAAAGTTTGTTATATGGCCAAGTCACGTTATTTGGGTTCAAATATTAAAAACAGCAGTAATGTAATTAAAACGACCTGGACTATTATGAATAGTGAAGCGGGAAGATCTAGTAACCGAAATACTGACTACAGCCTGTCTATTAATGACAACATAATAAAATCAGACTCACAAGTCGCCGAGGTATTCGAAAATTTCTTTTCAGATATTCCCATTTCAACTACTAAATCCCTAAACTCATCACTTTCTGTTGCTGAGTCTTTGCTTAAGGAAAATGTTAATGGTTGCGATTCGGAATTTCAATTTGAACATATTACCTGTAGAGATATAATTAAAACCTTTCACACTTTAAATGTTAAAAAGACTGCAGATCTGTGGGGTAATTCTGTAGAAGTTGCTAAGTCTATTATTGACATTGTAGCACCTACTCTAGCTCTTATCTTTAATAGTTGTATTGACAGTGGAAAGTTTCCTGACCTTATGAAAAATAGTAAAATAATACCTCTGTTTAAATCAGGTAGTACATCAGACCCTACAAATTATAGACCTATTTCTGTACTACCTACCTTTAGTAAAATTTTTAAGAAATTAATTTTAGATCAAATGATAATTTTAGATTAATAAACACAATATTTTACATAGCAAACAGTTCGGTTTTACAAGGGGTCGTTCAACTACAGATGCCGGCCGGTGTTGAACTTTTAGGACATATTTATAATGCATGGGAAGATAAATGCGATCCCTTGGGCATCTTTTGTGATTTGTCCAAGGCATTCGATTGCGTTCTTCACGAAACGTTAAACAGGAAACTCCGCCACTACGGAATCGGGAACACTGCTCTGGATCTTCTTACTTCATACTTGAGTAAGAGGATTCAGAGCGTTGACGTTAGTGGAAAATTATGTCCCGGATCTATAGTAACAATGGGAGTCCCACAGGGCTCAATTATTGGTCCTTTCTTGTTTCTTATTTATATAAATGACTTGCCGTACCTCATAAAGGATAATCATGATAAAGTGAACTTAAACGTCAGCAGCAGGCTACTGACGATCTAAGTAGCGCGATCTCTAAAGTAGTCCACTGGTTCAATGTTAATAATTTACTTTTGAACGAGAAAAAAATCAAATGCATTAAGTTTATGCTACCTCATGTTAGGCAGGTGAAAACCAATGTGTTGATAAAGGGCGAAGAATTGAATCCTGAAGACAGCACAGTATTCTTGGGCATAACTTTGGATGCTAAGCTTCAGTGGGGTCCACATATAGATAAATGGTCAAAAAAGCTAAGTTCCGCTGCATATGCTGTTAGAAAAATTCGTAAATTAACTGATACAGAGACAACCCGTTTAGTGTACTTTAACTATTTTCATAGTGTAATGTCGTACGGCATTCTATTGTGGGGAAATGCCGCTGGTATTCAGACTATCTTTGTTTTGCAGAAGCGAGCTGTTCGATCAATTTATAAATTAGGTCCGAGACACTCGCTCAGAGATTAATTTAAAGAGATTAATGTTATTACTGTGCCTTCTCAATATATTTATAAAAATCTTTTATATGCCCATAAAAATATAAAATTGTTTAAAAAATACAGTGATATCCATGATATAAATACTAGGAACAAACACAAATTTGTTGTATCTACAACAAGGCTCAAGAAAATAGGTGGCTCGTTCAGATGCCAATGTATACGCTTTTATAATAAGATTCCAAGCCCCGTTCAAGATCTAAGCCTTAATAAATTCAAATCATTCATTAAACGTAAGTTGTGCCAGAAAGCCTTTTATACGATTAAGGATTATATCGAGGATATAAAGGCTTGGGATTGAGCTGCTTCCAATATTTTACATATTGGATGTTTTTATTTTTTTTTCTCTGTTTTGTTGTTTTTTTTTATATACACATTTGACATTAATGCATTTTATATATATACTATGACATTTGCTTACTTTGTTAAGTATTTTTTTATTTTAATTATTGTGAATGTGAAGACTATGTGGGTAATTTTATTTATATTATTCATCTCTCTGTTCTCTTAGTTTTTGTCATGGTCTGGCAGTTTGAGTAATTAATGTGGCCTACCCAAATGTCCTTTCTTTGGTATTGTTCGCCGAATCGTTGAGCTCCTTAAGTTTTGAGTTGAGCTGCACGATTTCTGACAAATGCGTGCACTGACTGGACAGGTCCTTTCAATCTGTGTGGTTCTTTTCTCAAAAGACCATCTCAGACATCGACCTACATGGTCTTCATATGATCTGACCAAGATTATGTCTGGACTTTAAAAGAGACTGTGACCTCTGAGTTTGTTTCGGCCTTTCTTCAGACTAGTCAAATAGGAATCGCCGACCTCATCTGTTTTTAAAATATGATTGACGTGTAAAAGTGTTTGTACAAACCTACTTACAAAAATAAAATCATTTATCATTTACAAATGACCCCTTCATTATAAGTATTAGGTAAAAAAAATACAGTCAAATTGAGAACCTCCTCCTTTTTTGAGGTCGGTTAATAAAATAGATTTTGAATCCATATTATTGATTAAAAATATCATCCAAGCTATTTCTATAATTTAATAATCGCTATAAAAACCGAATATAGAAAAAAAAATTGTCAAATCAATTTATTCAAAGCAACATTTTCAGTTACATCATCATTTATCAAAAAATATGTTTCCGTTACTGCCTTTCCTTCAATAAATCCTTCTTTCACTGGATTCGGAGAAAGGAAAACTACCAAGATCGATAACAAGATCGATATACCTATATCAACGAAAAAAAACGAATTCCAAAATACTTTATTTAAAACCTCTTCAATCTGTCAAGAAAGAGTTAAAATAAATAAGCCAACTGCTACAAACAAATACATACATGTGCTTATTCAAGTATTATTATATGGTTCTTTACGTGAGTAGATTTATCCCGAGCTGTCCGATCGGGGCTCGTGATAAACCTACCCTGACGGACGAACCGCGTTGTAGCCGTCGCATCGCGTCGACGCGCGGCAGGCGCGGCCTCGTCCGGCATCGCGCATGCGCCTGTATACCCCAGATGACCAATTAGCAAAATAATCAATCATCATTATTTATTTAAAAGTATATTAGTACTATTTTTGTGCTATAATGCTGAACGATACAATTATTTTAGATTCCACTATTTATGCGAAGACACTGCCTCCTAAGAAACAGGATCTTCCTAGATTAGGAGTCAGGGCTCAAATTCTGTAATGACTGTACTTTTCCCATCTCTTCTACACTATTCCTATTTGTTAATTTCTCTATCCCCTAGTGACTACTATGTATATTTTAATATGTGTCAAACTTGTATTGTGCTAATGAATACTTATTATTATTATGTCGTTTATTTCTTTACTATTTTATTTTATTACATTTTTTTTTAAATATAAATTTATTATTATTTTTTATGTCGTTTATTTATTTACTATCTTATTTTATCACATTTTTTTAAAATATAAAAATTTAGAAATAAAACCTTTAAAAATATAAAAATTGTGATCCACCGATGTCGGGACCAGGGTCGTTATTATTATTTTTTTTTGTAAACTTACACTAATTTATTTTGTTCATAATATTTCGTATGCTCGATTTTGTTTATTGTCGTTTCTATTTATTTATTTATCTAATAGATACTTTATTGTACACCAGAAAATACATAACAAGAAAAATATTTTTTTTAATACAAAACATACAATGGGCGGCCTTATCGCTCTCTGCGATCTCTTCCAGGCAACCCTTTTAATACAAATGTTGTTAGTCAAAATAACCGAGAACAGAAAAAACACTATCTTTTATATTTAAATGCGCCATTATATAACATTGGAATCGTTATAATAATTTTGATTTATTTATACCTAATTAAGTGATTGTTTATTAATGATCCCGTAATTCTCCATCATAAATAATTGAAAGGTAACTAATGCAAAAATAAACCAGCTATAAGATGGGACAGTGAATCAAAATCAAAAGTCATTTATTCAAATTAGGCTGAGAATCAGCACTTTTACGCACGTCATAAATTACATAAGACAGTCAAAACGCCCGCCCTTCACCACTTCCTAGTGCTATCGCTGGGAAGAAGAAGTGGCGCAACAAACTACCCAGCAGCACAGCTCTCTGTTCAGTTGGAAAAACTTGATTCTATACAATGGTAGATAAATATGCAAAGTAATTGACATTAGGAGACACCGACCATTAAAATAAATTATTTGCAATAACATGCCAGCTAGACGCGCCAATATACCAACAAATACGATGAAAATTATACTCAAGCAAAAAATAATACCCAAAAATGAAAAATGTAAACAAAACTTAACAAAATAAAAGCCTCCAGGCATAAAAAGAGTGACAGGCTGACAGCTTGTATATGCTCATATATTGGATTATGTTCACATAGTTAGTATGTTCATTTGTATATATGCTCAGAATTGATTGATAATTAATTAGGTATATTATCGAAAATACTGCCAAAGTCAATAAAAATAAATTTAAATTAATTGAACACGGATTTATTGATTTGTTATCGCATACTGACATGTCAAAGGGTCAATGAGCCCGGACAATTCCAGACAGGCATGTCTATAGGTGTACAGTTATTGCACAAGGGTGCTGGATTTCATAGCCCCTCCAGCCGGATCGTGAATGAATCGAGTACCTATACTAGGTTAGATTATAATATGTTCATGATTGGTTGTTGAACAAGCTTGAGTCGTTTACCGTGAATTCTCTTCGAAATATTGACGAATATGGCAAAACTAGCAGGGTAATTGCGTAATACACTATCAGTAGCAATGGGTTTCATTTTGACAGTTCAACAACATTCGTTGCGTTATTTACGTTGCTGAGCAGACACCTTTTTCGAACATATGAAGCAATGGATTAACAATATCCTTCAAATAATGATTCAGACTGAGATTGATAGTGATATAGAGCGCAGATCATTTTTAATTAATTTGCTGTCGTATCGTATGCAATTTTCATGACTTATTCACTTTCCTTGTAGGTTACATACCTACATGGAAAGTAAAGAACCTCCTATTATAAACAAAACTACTAGAAGAAGAATTGTACAAACTTATTTAAAATTGTGTAACCGATACGAAAATAAATAAGTACATATACGAAAAAGAGTGCGATGGTAAGAACTAAAATTGGGTGAATCATACGAATGTGCTTATTAATAAAATCAGTGCCGGATGCAGTTTTGTTTACCGGTGTATATTATCTAGGCTTACGTTAACTGGTGGGTAAGATTTGTTGCAGAAACACAGAGTCGTTAAATATGGTACAGACGCCAGCACATCTAGCTACTATAATCTGTCAAATTTCTTTAGTATATTTTCAACTTTATTGCTAAAGCATTAGGTTCAAGGTTGATTGGGAAAATTTGACAGGTTCGGGCAGCTTGGTGCTGGCGTCTGTACTACAAATGGAAGTAAAAAAAAATGAATTGGGCTGCTAATAATCAGTCAGATTATTTTTTATAGGATTGGCCCGCAATTGCGCAAGGCCGAGAAAAGTGAAAAAATGGAAAAGCGGTATTGACCCTGCAGTAGGACGACATAGGTTTATAATAATAATTTCTATGATCCTGTACGAGTCGTAATAAATACTTTTTCTTTCTTTCTTTCATTCTTTCTATGTGGTCTCAGTGGACAAGGGCCTCATCCCGCTTTCTTTGACTAAGGCCATCAAGACCACCAAGAAATATTTAAAAATATACCAAGGAAGAAAATGAATAAACGTTATAATAATATCATGTTTCAAAAATCCTATATATTATATGGAATCGTTTTGTTAACAAAATAAGAATGTTGCAGTTGCAAATTAAATGAAAGGCAAATTTTGTTAACAATTATTATTTAAATAAATTACAATTAGTTAGTTGGAAAGTGTTCTATCCAGTATCAAAAGGATTGCAGTAAACAATGTAGCATAATCAGCCTACAATGTTCCCACTGTTGGGACACAGGCATCTTCTCTTTGAGAGGGAGTGGGCTATAATCTACCACGCGGGCCCTGTGCGGGTTGGTAGATGTCACATGTCTTCGAATGTTTTCCTATTCCGTTTTAAGAAAAGTGGTGATATATTTATTAACACAAAGTAAAGCGCCTGCCTGGGTTCGAAACACGGCCTAAATCTTGTAAGTCCAGGCCATTACCACTGCACAACCACTGCTCTATGTAATGTAAACACTTTGGGATAGCGTTATTTGTACAACCTCGATCTCAATCGGTATGGTCATTTATTTACCTTTAAAAATACTAATAGTAATTCCTAGTGTAGGGCAACGTTTCTTTTTTCTTTTTAATTGTTAGTTTACAAAAATGCAGTATGTAATGAGTTGAATTTAATGCGCCGGTTCGAGTAACATGATAAGTTGGGCATATGTCGCACCCCTCGTATCAGTTAGGGTTACAAAAACAGGAATACGTGGTTATAATTTAGTCAGCTAGGGTGGGTTGTAGCATACAGACCTCAGAATTACGAGCAGAATATAGGTATTCTGTTCGTAATAAGGAAACTATTTGAAACAATTCCCATAGTCTCAATCAACCAGGAACATATTTGGTAAAAAAGTATTATTATTATTATTATGTCGTTTATTTATTTAGTCGTCTTATTTTGTTACATTTTTAAATATTAGTATGATTAAATAAAAAAATAAAAAAAAACATTTAAAAATATAAAAAAATAGTGATCCACCGGTGTCGGGAGCAGGGTCCAAGCTACCGGTGGTTAGGGCTCCAGAGATAGAAACCTCCTCACAATGCGAGCCGTATCGAGGAGTACTGCCTTCTGAATCAGGCCCTTAATCCAACCGCCTAACGAGAGCCTCGATAGATGTTGATCGAGGCTGTCGGCCATCAGGCCATTGGCCGATACGACAATCGGCACAATGACAGTTGAGCTCACATTCCACATGTCAACAACCTCGCGTGCTAAGTCAAGATATTTCATTTGTTTATCTTTCTCAGCTTTCACGAGGTTCCCGTCATGTGGAATGGTAACATCAACAATCATTGCGCGGCGCACTAATCGATCTATCACCACTATATCAGGTTTGTTGGCGACAACAGTCCTGTCAGTGATGATAGACCGATCCCAATACAACGTGACATGGTCATTTTCGAGAACTGGGTCGGGCACATACTTGTAATACGGTACCTCTGAGTCGACAAGTTTATATTTCAAAGCAAGTTGCTGGTGAATAATCCTGGCTACTTGGTTATGCCTGTGCAAGTACTCGCTGTTAGCCAGACGAGAACAACCAGAGATAATATGTCTGATGGACTCACCCGGACGGTGGCATGCCCGACACACGTCAGCCGTCCCGTCCTTCATAATATGTCTCCGGTAGTTATTCGTCAAGATAACTTCGTCCATAATTGCACAGACAAAACCTTCAGTTTCCCCGAAGAGGTCACTGAAACGCAGCCAGGATACGGACGCTAAGAAATCTACACCGGGCTCATGAAGAGCCCGATAGAAGCGCCCGTGAAGCTCCTTGCTTTGCCATACCTTCTTGCGGTCATCGGTAGTAAGTAATACAGGTTTGCGCCAGTTCTCTTTCGCCATGGAGAGCGGGGTGAGCCCCTTGTCCATTGCGACCACATCACGGTGCATACCCACTTCGGCTTTTAAAAAATATTCCCTGAGACTGCACACCTCGCGGTTGTGGAGGGTTTTCGCATTTAAAAATCCTCGACCCCCACACTTCCGCGGGATATACAGTCTCATCACCGATGATCGTGGGTGATGCATCCGGTTTGCGGTCAGCAGTGTACGGACCCTTCTATCTAGGGCGTCGAGTTCAGTCTGAGTCCATTTGAGTATGCCAAAAGAGTACATCAAAACCGGCATTACCCAACCATTGAAGGCGCGCACCTTATTTCCGCCCGAAAGAAGACTAATTAATACCTTCTTCAGGCGACAAAAGAAGCGCTCCTTCAACGATTGCTTCATGTCAGCATCGTTGATGCCTAACGCTTCCGACATACCCAAATACTTATAGCTTTCGGATGAGGAGAGGGATCTAAGGTGTATGGAATCCGAAAGTGGAATTCCCTCGGATTCCATAATCTTCCCCCCCTTTACATGCATGACTGCACATTTGTCCACACCAAATTCCATCCTGATGGCACTGCTAAAAGTTTCAGTTACCTTCAGTAGCTCCATCAGATGCAATTTGTTAGGGGCAAAGAGTTTCAAATCATCCATGTAGAGGAGGTGAGATATGACCTGACCACCTCTCTTCAACCGATAGCCTAGACCTGAGTCCTCCAGCAGTGTGCTTAGAGGATTCAGGGCTAAGCAGAACCAAAGTGGACTCAAACTGTCGCCCTGAAATATTCCCCGCTTAATCCATACAGGCTCATCATTCCCCTGGATCTGTCGACACCCTGGATAGCGAAGGACCGTCTTCCACTGTCTCATACACGACTCAAGGAAGGTGCGTAGAGTTGCATCTATCTTGTACAACTCCAGCACCCTCATGAGCCATGTATGTGGCACCGAGTCGTAGGCCTTCTTATAATCTATCCAGCATGTCGACATATCCTTGCGGGATCGGCGAACCTGTTGGCTAATGGCCATGTCTATGAGGAGTAGCTCCTTAGTACCGCGAGACCCATTCCTACATCCATTTTGAGAGGCAGACATAATCGAGTAACTGTCAATGTGTGTGTTAATTTTCGCTCTCAAAATGGATGTAAGAAGTTTATAAACCGTCGACAAACACGTGATCGGTCTATAATTCTTGGGTTCCGCGGGACTACCTGACTTATGGAGCAGGTGGGTAACGCCTGTTGTTAGAAACTGTGGTAGTGACCCAGACTCTAAGGATGACTGGAACTGAGATGCCAGGCAAGTGTGTGAACTAATTAGCCATTTTAACCAAAAGTTATGCAGTCCGTCCGGTCCCGGTGATTTCCAATTCGGTAACGGACGGACTGCTTTGGCTACGTCTAATGGCGTAATTATGACTGGTTCCATTTCTGGTATAGTTCCACACACTCGCTCGATATCGCGCATCCAGCCACCCTCAGCGTGACAGACAGGCACCGACCAGATGCTGCGCCAGAATGCACTAGTGGTGGCATCATCCGGGCGGCACACGTCCATCACGTTTTGTTCAGGTCGCTCCCAAGTTCTATATACCCACCTCTCATCGCTCCGGAACATGCGATTCTGCGTGTACCGATCAACCCGCCGCTTATACCGCCGAATACGACTCGCCCATGCACAAACTTTCTGCTTCAGGAAGTCGATGCGCTCTGTGACATTGGACATGTATTCCCGAGGGCTGATTCCAGTCCCCGAAAATGCCTGTCTTACAAAGCGCATCACTCGTGGTCGTGTGTTGCCCTCCCTGAAGCAGTATAGTTTACCGATGAGTACCCTGGCCCCATCGATACGACGCTCGATCCTGTATCGCCAGGCTGGTACGGCTGGTTTTGGTCGAGTAGCTGCGTCACAATTTGGAAACTTGACGTTAGCTAAACGACATGCCGCCACAGCCGCGCAATACAAGATCGAGTGTGTATCAACGAGATCCTCGCTGCTCTCGAAGAAATTCTTGAGCTGCGAGTCCAAGGCACACACTAGCGCCCTATTTTTTTTGTGCATAGGTAGCCGTGGTATTCGGGGTCTAAGTTCGGTTGGAGCGGACCTATACTCGCGAAACGCATCTTCCAGTGCGCTCCTCAGTCGGACGTTGTACTGGCTACTTACTGTGTCAACCCTATCATCATCTTCTTCAACACGATTGGACCGCGGCGGGATGGCATCAATAGTTGACGCTTGTGCCGCGGTTTGTGCCAGAGTCGAGACGATTTGGTTGTTCAGTACCTCTGAGCGCAGCCTATCAAGTGCTATGTCGTCCAACCTGTGATTGCGTTGGATGACCCGCACCTGATCCGACAGTCGTTGGGCCGAGACGTTGACGGTTGGTTCCAGTTCCTGGAACAGAGACAGCAACCTATCACGGTACGCAGTGAGGTTAGTTCCCCCCTCTGTAGACCCGTAGTATGCGCGCATGATGTTCTCGTTCATAGACTGAGTCCATCTCATGCGCTGCACACAACCACCGGCAGCGGGGACCCGGCTCGGGGCCGGATGGCCCCTAAGTCCCAAGCTCCTCGGTGGCCGGCCTCTCCCCTGCCGACGTACAGGTGTTGGCGACGTCGGCGGGGAAAAATATTCGTCGCTCGAGCTCGACGCAACTGCTACGGCCGGTGTCACAGCACTCTCGATGGGGCTGGATTCCGGCGGCGGCAGGGCGGGGCTGAGCGACGACTCCGGAGGTGGTAGGCGTGCACGGCGAGCTGCTAATCTCGTCAACATTTTCAATATTTCATTTTCACGTTTTTATCGGAGGTGACATGACAGATGTCACCTCCGGTTCGGCAGTTTTTGATGCAAGTGTAGGTTATTCATTGTATTTGTTTAAAATTAGGTATGTTTTAGTAAATTTGGTTTTTCCTGATATGGTTGCACATATATATGAATTTATAAACTGTTTCTAAAAATTATCTAATAACAAATTGTGAAGAGACGACAAAAGAGACGTTGACGTTGACGTTGGTGTTGCTAGCTTTTAATTATTATTATTATTACTTTTATTAGCTTATTATGCAAAAACTTAACCAAACGTAAAAATAGAGGTGTTAAAATAGGCCGTTAATTTTTTTTGTGTACAACGATGTGAAATTTTTCGTCGACAGTTTCGATTAATCTCCTGCCTGTTAGAAGGCCGTATTAGGATTTAACAACCAGCCCATGTATGGAGCTGTTACACTAGAAGTAAACACACTATTTCCGTGTAGCAAATGGGCCGTTTTTGTTGAATGTCAATCGTCATATAGCCTTGCTCAACGCAGTCTTTCGAGTTACGAATTGTAACGGTGAAAGGCGTCTCGTGGTGGGGGCAGACGGCAGCGCAGGCGCCGATTCAGTCCGACGCGAATACTCGAGTGTGTCGTATAACCCGCGCCGCCCCGAACGTCGCGAACCAAGTGCTAAACTTTCGCGCCAACATTTGAATTTAGAATTTTGGAATTATCATCTGTGCATGTGTGTGTGACGTCATGAACAAGTGATGGTCGTCAATCCTAAAGACGATTGCAAAATGTTTCTGTGTTTTTGTCTCGTTATTTGGAGCGCTCTTTCGCCGGCTCTGGCCCAAGGTGAGTTGAACAATGCACAATCCGTTCCTTTATTAAAGCGGAAAACCGCGGTTGTAGTGAGATACTGATATAAGATAGGGTTAGCCTCCGTTTATATTGCTATGATATGTAATAGAGAACTTTACGAAACTGAGGGAACAAAAACTGTGCATTTCTATGTTGTAGCCTTTGATTTATGATACTTAACTACCTATACAACAAGCTATATCAATATAGCTGCTTATATCCTTGTAGAAGCCTGCTCAGTGGTCAGATAGGTATTTCGTCAACTTATGACTCAGTCCGTTCAAAACATTTTTGCATGCGCGAAATCCTTTTAATATTAAGCATTATGCTAAGTTTGTATGTTTTACTCATTTCAGTTTTTTATTTATAACTTTATGTATTTTTGCCCATTTAAGTGCGACAATGCTAGTGGTATTTTAAGTGGTACAAACGCACAAACTATTTTCTTAGAGCTTTTTCGCGTAACGCAAAAAAATCGGCTTTGTTTCGAGACAACAAAATGGTTCTCGAAAAAGCACATGTTGGTGTCCAAAATAAGACTGGGTTCCACACTTGAGCGAACCGGAACACACGTGACTTCCTGCTCCTACCAAACAGCAGTAGCGAAGCTGTAAAAACGAACAAAGCAAAACTTTACATAACACAATTAAGTTTTAAAAAATCCCATAAAAAGGGAAACAATTAACAATTAAATATAGTTTACCCACAACGAAGATGTGATTTCGAAACAGCATGACGTAAGCTCTATAGATATAACTAATTAGCTGCTACTGCCATTGTCCACTAACGATTATGTTAATTATGTCGCGAATTACGTCGGGAGCCGTCAACCGTGGCCCTGTCTGTGGTTCTACATGGTGCGGTCTTTTTGCGCCATAGATATTAGCTTTTACTTTTTATATGGCAATCAGTTATAGCTATCCAGCTATAAATTATGTTCGAGGATTGTCTATTGTATGCATCCATTATGAATGTTTTTACGGTCCTGTCCTAAATTGAAACCACATGCTAAGACTTGTGTGACTAGTGTGGCTAACTTTCAAAGCATAAATAATCAGGCAAAGTGCTTCAAAATCGAAACTCTCTACTAAAAACGTCGTTAAATTAAAAATAGGAACAAAATATTGACCATGTGGGTCCTACACCATAGCAGAACTTGCCAAGAAACTTATTTTCCTTCAATTCCGACAAGTTGACCAACAATCTAGGCAAAGTAAGAAAAATAAGTAAAGTAAGTACTTCAGCAAACGTTCTTTGATTGCAGTTGACCTTGTAAATCCACTTTCTAACATAAGTTTAAAATGGAATAGATTTACTTCAATAACTTTCCTCTGCAATCTCTTACTGTTCAATATTGTGACTGACTCTTCAATGTTTCATATCCTTTATTGAGCTACGGATGCTTCAATGCCAATGTCAATGTTTTTAAGTTGATTAGGATTCCTTTAGAACAGCAAGACTGGAGATTGCGGAAGGTTTATATGTATAATACATTTTAAACTTACATTTAATAAAGAGATCTGCAAGATTGATCAATTTGTGCGAAGCATGGGCAGGTCGTTAGTTTAGAATAAGTACTTACACGATGCAAATGCAAGAAATATTATCGTCTTCGCAAATATTTCCAGCCATGTCATCTATATAAATAAAATTAAATGCTGTTCGTTGGGAAGCCCATCACTTGATCATAGCGGCTGGACCATTTTGGCAATTTTTCGTTTTATTTTTGTAATAGTCCGAATTCGATTTTTATGGAAAGAAAAATTGAAAATGTTCCCCGGTAAATTATCAAATTCGGCAAATAATACAAGTACTTATTTCTATGGAGTTTTTGGATGAATTTTTGAATTTCGGACTGGTGACGTCTCTCGGGTCAGCTAGTCTTTAACAGAAATGTGACTGACAGCCGAATTGCACTTCAATGACAGCTCAAAACTCAAAATTTTCTTCACTTAATTGAATGCGAATTTAAAAAGATAACTATAGTTCAATTTCATCTGAACACCTGCAGATCACGATAAGAACATCTATTTTTAGAGTAAACTCGTTGATTGTGTTAGTTGTCCTCGATTTGAGACGAAAAAACTATCTCACGGGTCTGTCATGCTGGTATTATATACAAAAAGTTGATTGCAAAACGAATTTCAAGTTGTATTGGTCCCATGTCGGCAACTTAGTAACTTACTATTAGAACCTAATAGATAAATTATGAAGCTTTAAAGCAAGCAGCTTATTGTTTACTCATTAAGTCCATTTCTCTGACATACTGCTGTTGCTGCTCTGTGTTCCGGTATGGAATCAGGACAGGCCTCATTAAAGTGTAGTCGTTGAGTCACTTCTGCAGCTTTTATAGAATCAAATTATGGGTCTAAAATAAAATTGTCATCTCTAACGGGATATTTGCAATAAATGTTAACTGTTTTAAGCGATTAACTCTTATTTTCTCGATATTTATTTTTATCTAGTTTTGGTGGTGTTCTAGATTTTACTTTTATAACGTTTGAGAACGATTTATTCATTTTATTTCCTCTCTTTAAAACTTTGTTTTTTTTTTCAAACTGCTATTAAACTTTCAGCTATTTATAGTTTGACGAAATTGTCAGCTATTTATTCGCTTTTTTACACGCAAGAAATTCTAAAACCTTATAAGCTTGTAAACCTACTTAGGCTACTGGTAGGTTCACTGACACAGTCCACACGTTCGCTTAATGTTTGCGACCACCTGTTGTCCTCGAAATCCCCTTTCCAAACTTTCATTACGCCTGAGCGCTCAAGGCCGGTTGGTGACGTATATTTCAGTTGCTTTGCGAACGAAGTTGGCCGGTAGGCTGCGTAAACATAATGTGATAGTGCTTGAATATTTATATACACACGTAATGTACGTATCGATTTTAATGTATTTGGGGCTGCAGTCTCGACATCCTGTCACTCCATACATTACACCTGTCAATCCGGGACTTTGCGACCGAATTCGATCGTAAAGCGATCGCTATGAATGTCGAGACTGCAGCCCCAGATTGGACTTCACAGAATAACCCAATCACAAACGTAGCAAAGCGGAATAGCCCTGCCGCGGGTCATAACATTAAAATCATATTACAAATTATAACAATCCACCCCTAACGGAGATTAATACTCGGCGCTGCATTTAATATAATGCAATCATTAAAGATTAGATATTGCATTATGTAACCTAACTAGATACTGTATGCGGCTGTTTAAAGTCCGGCGTTTCAAAATTCGCCAAAGATGTAAACAACAATGGCCGCTCGAAATTGTTTATGATTTAGTGATGTGGTGGTATGAATTTTGAGTTTTGGTGCTATCGATGTTACGTTTTTTTTTAGTAGTGTTTCATCAGTATTTTTTTATATTGAGATATCTTCATAAGTTAAGTTAAGTTTGATTTGATTTGAAAATCGTGAAAACGAACAAGATGTTAATACAATTATATTTTGCACTGGTTGCAAAACGCGTAGTTACAAACTGTAATCAAAATAAATTGATGAATATTACCTCCGATGTCAAACATACCGTCCTGCACAATATATTGCCGGTTATTCGTCATAGCTTCGTCCCTATGCACATATAAATATAACGATACACTAGAAGTCTAGTTAGCTCGGGCGTTTTATGATCGCTTGAAGCGGTTATGATTGAGAGTTTCAATTCCCAGAAACAGTTTTTCCACATTCGAACCCGAAAGGCGACATTGGGCAATACGCTGGTTCGAATCCACGGCAAGCCGTGCTCTTTTTTAAAGTATTCGTTATAAGTCGTAACAAATTAAAAGTTATAGCAGTAATAATAATAATATTTTAAAACAACTTGAGGAGTCCCCATATTACCAATAGACCAACGACGTTATTTAATGAGGAAAAAAGAGCGCATCTTTATTATGTAAGTAGAACGCGGGTTAGCTCCAACAGCATCTTGAAAATCCTACCCGAAAAACTCGATTATAGTCCGTATAACAAATAGAAATACATTAAATTGTTTTTTTTTTTCAATAAAGGAGTATTAAATACTCCTTGTATAAATAGTCGATATTTTTTATGTCATTCACTTGCATTTCAATAACAAGATAAATTTAGACGAGACAATAAAGAATGTCAGCCGTATGACGTTTGTAAAAATTCAAAATCTGTCCCAGTTTTCGCTTTTATTGATAAATATAATAGTATATTTAAAAGTTTAGTATTAGTAACACGCACAGGGTGTAAAAGTGAGTGTATCCTATTATACGTGTATCCTATTAAGTGTGTATTTAATCAGTGAGGCGTAGATATCGCGTTCAATTCCCAGGCAAGTTCAATGTTATTGCCTTTGGCGAAAGGCCGCCACTTCCAGTATAGATTCATAATTGTTAATGTTAATAATTTATATCACTAGAGCATTTAAACAGTACCTAGGTTTTATAATGTTATTTATAATTAATAATATAAAACGTAACGTCTAGTGCGCTTATAATTCAAGAACTAAACTGATTTACATGTTTAAAGTTTTAATTAATTTTTGCATTGTTTTCTTCAGTGACAAGGGATTTTTCGCAACAAATGAATCCGAAGCAGCTTCGTATAATGAAGATCGCAGTTGTCACAGCAGTATTTCGGCAGAACTGCTATATTGCCGAGACTTCTATCTACATATATCCGTCTAGATCACACTATATTCCTATTCCTGGAAAATGCCAATCCAATACCAGTGTACCAGATCTCTCCCAGATTGTCAAAGGCAGTTCGGCGAACCGTATGTTAGTAATATTAGTCTGCTGGGTCTTGCACTACAAGCGTGAGCCAGATATGCTTAAAAGATTATTCTCTGTTAGGTATCTTCCAACGACTGACAGAAATAGAACGACTATTTAAACTCATTTACTTCTGAACGAATTTAGCGATTTGTGGTTATTACTAGTAACATAGCCATTACAAAACCGCCCTTACAGCGACGAAAAGCGCTTTCAATGTCAAACTGTTACCCTTGACGCGCGATTGGCACCATTGCGCTAGATCCCTAAATAATGTTGCAAAATATGTTCAGTAGGTCCCCGACACAGCCGTTTACGTTTTCATACGTATCCGTCGACGTCACAACGGGTCGCAACACTCGCAACCCTGGATCATGGATTGCGAAGGGTCAGTGTGCTCCCGGCAGTCGGAGCGAACGGACGCAGGAGTATTGATCATTCTATCATTATGTACATCGATAACTTGTTCCATTAAGGCTAGACTTGAATTTTCTGTGGATAGAATATTTTCCTAAATATTTTTGCGTCTGAAAGCAGCGAAAGTGTATATTTTACTTGGTTTTTTTTATCATAAATCTCATTATATTAAACTTTTCCTGTTTGTTTTTTATGACTACCCTTTTCTTCATACGTTGCATTTGATTCCCCGTATATTCACGACTTCAGTAGCCTTTACCCGAAAGAGCAGCAGCCCTTACGCTATGGAGTATTTCATTGTATTACATGTTGATTTCCTCGAAGCAGAAGAAGTCTTAAGCGACAGCAATAAGGGGGCCTAAAAAGGCCACTTTGGCAGAATCATAATAGGATAACAATATGAATCATACTGATTAAACACCAAATTACCTGAATCTTAAAACGCGAGAAAATAAAAGAAATGAAATAATAAGGAGGCCCTACAAAAAAATGTTACTATTCAATTAATGATTATTTAAATGAAAGATGAGATTGTATCTGAAATGGCACCACAAATATAATTATTATTGAAATTTTGGTCTGACTTGTGTATAATAATTTGACATTTTTTTTATTTTTTATTTGACATTCTATTAATTAATGTAAATCAATTTAAAATGTATGTGCCTAATATATTTTTTTGCACACCTCAATAGGTTATAATACAATGTACCTTTTATACTCGTAACACCTTTTTAACAAGTATTATGCAAATAAATGATTTGATTTTGATTTTGTTAATTTTCTGAAAAAGCATGAAATAAAAAAAATAAAAAACCCCCGACACAAAATAATAATAAAAATAGTATGAATATAAAAAGCCTAAAACAATTAAAAAAGAAACAATTGAAAAAATAGCCACAAATAGAACAAAAAAGGTATAAACGTGAAAACCTATAAAAAGAAAAAAATAACCTTGAAATTATGACCCTACGTAAGTACGTATGAAATGTTTTGATTAAATGTTGACCAGTCGGGGTGACCGCTCCAATTTATTAGCCTAACGTTCTGTTAAAGTTTAAAATAGTGGCGGTCCCCCGCCTTACGTAGGGTCATAATTTCAAGGTTATTTTTTTCTTTTTATAGGGTTTCACGTTTCTACTTTTTTTTTCTATTTGTGACTATTGTTTCAATAGTTTTTAAAAAAAATTGTTTTAGGCTTTTTACATTCGTACTATTTTTATTATTATTTTGTGTCGGGGGTTTCTTTAATTTTTAATTTAATTTTGTCTCTGGCAGTTGCTTGTTTTCTGTGGAAGTGTCTCATCTTTTAATATGTGGCACTTTACACACTAGGTTCACCTTGGCAAATACTTCATTTCGCAGGATAATCCATGCTCTTCATTGGAACACGGACATTTATCCTGGTCCTGGCTCTTGCAATTAAAGCTCTCGCGTTTTACACAATTAAATGCTGCAGTTTTATTTCACATTCAAAGGATTTTAGAAGCTTTTGTTTCATCAGCTTTGATGTGTATTATTTGTTGACTTCGTTGGAATCGTGCAAACAAATTTTGAACCAGTTCCTGTTATTCGAACATGATGAAATCTTACACACGTTTGTAGAACTTGTGACAATACAGTTTTGTTAATGGAAACGTGAAAGTATTTCAATAATACATATAAGAGCTGATTTTTCCATCGCCAGATAACTTTTATTCGAGCAATAAAATTGTCGTTTGACTGTTTTTGTATGAAATATCTGTCAAACTATCAAAATCATTCTTCGAATAAAATTATCTGGCGTTGGAAGAATCGGCCCTAAATAAAATAATTATTTATATAAATGTGACCACTCTTAAATACTTCTATACAGGGTGGCAAACTGTGACCATGAATTCAGCAGAAGATTCTAGCGTAGAAATTTTTCGTTTCGGTTATCAGAAAAATATCAGCTGTTTCATAGATAAGTGCAATACCTACGCGGTCAAAATGTATGGAACAGCTAATTTGTTTATTAATATTCAACGAAAAAATAATAATGTTGAATTCGTGGTCTCAGGTTGCGCGTCAATGTCCCTGCCACTGTGTATAGTTGTAATGGACTGTTGCATATCGATTTTTATTTTATTTTTAAATATATGAGTTATCTTTTTGTGTTCAATAACACGTAGTATAGTTTCTGATCTAAAATAATAAACTCGGTTAGGCATTGTAAAAATAGAAATGATCTTAAAAATATGTGAATCACAAACTTATGAAACAATGATGGATGTATAAGATTTATCGCTCTAAACAAAGAATTCTCTTCATAGTTCACACTTATTTTTAGGTTTGGGGTGAACAGACCGAGCGTTTAGTTTTAATTTTCATTGTAGTACTAATTGATCTATTCTCAATAAAAAATTTACTGGAAGTAGGTATTTTTGAGTGATACAATCTTTTTGAAGATTCGAAAACATAATTTGTTTAAGCCTATTAAATACCAAAATGTATTTTAGTAGGTAGGCCATTACAACTTAATAATTATTATCAACAGGTGGGAAAAAAAAAAAAAAAAAAAATGAAAACCTAAGAATTAATAACGCCTTCTATTTCCAGTATAAGTTGGCCTCTCATTGTACGGAAAGCCTCTACAATCCAAGGTCACCTTATACTGCAACAGTACAGCTTTGAATCGTGTGCCTTCTAGATTATAAACTGTGTAAATACAGGAATCGTTTGCGACAGTTGGCCACAGAAGCATATGCTGCAAGTCATGCAGCGATTCAGCCAGTATAACGATATCATCTGCAAATCTCAAGTGTGAGATGTACTCGCCGTTACGCCTCCCCAGTTCAGCGTCTTAAACACATCCTCCATTGCGTTAGACAGCAATTTCGGGGAAATGACGAGCCCTTGTCTTACCCCTCGAAGCAGTGGTATATTTTCGGTTCTCTGCTGAGTTTGGACGGTCATTGTCGCATTTTCATAAAAATATCTCAGCACTTGTATGTATCTCCAGTCGACTTGGCATCGCTACAGAGATTCCAAAACAGACTAGAGGGGCAATTCTCGTAATTTTAAGAAAGTTCATAGTCTGATCTCAGTCTCAATCTGTCAAAAATACCTCTAATGTACCTAAATTTTGACATGTTTTTGACATTTGCCCCTTTTATTTTTGAGGATGGGAAATCATCAAAAGACCCCTTCCGCTCTGGGTGGAGCAGAAGGGAGTGTCAGACTCTTACTGACTAAAACCCACCCGTGTTCCTTCCTTGGCCCTTTATGTACCCGGGCAGCGGTAACCCTTTCGGACGATCCCGCTACCCCGGCAAGCTTCGGCCCTGTCGGGCCCCGTCAACTATGCTGACATCGCTTTGAGGCGCGCGTGGAACACATACACGCCGTCCGGCACGGGCCTGGTCCTGATCGGACAATGGGTAGCTCTCCGCCCGCAGGCCCGCGCCTATGGTGGCCGGGAGTCGTCACGCGGCTCCCGACGCCCGGAGCGTCTCCCGCGGCGTCTGAGGCGTGAGGATCTCTCCCTCACCCATCCCGCCACCTCCTTCGCTAGCAAAACTGCTTCGCAGAAGGAGGTGACCGCCTCCCACTCCCTCTCGCCCCGGACCATGGCTTGAACCAGGGCCGTACGCGAGAGGTCGCCGCCGCTGCCGATCGCCTCTACGAGGACACGGCGGTGTCCGAGACCTCCACCGTATGCTCCACCGTGTCCTCGACATTTGCCCCTCAGGTCTCGATAGAGTGAAAAGCCGCATAGTCCACAATCGCAAGACATAGGAATCCGCTCCAACCTGCAAGTTTCGTGTAGCATTTATATAACCCCTGATACCAAAGCAACGCTAGTACAAATAAATTGAACATCGGTCACCCTTGAACTTTTATGAAATGTCAAATAAAAGCAAGTCTATCCTATGATATATCCGATTGATAGTTACCGGAACTGGAACCCATCTGAATTATTACGCAATCGTAAATATTTTTAAAAAAAACTGCCTTGGATAGATATTATACATATATACACCGTGGTGTATATCTAATTTGTCACTAGTTCGAGCTACTCACCAAGCATGGAACCAAACGAAGCTCTTACTGTGTGACTTCAGCCTTAGGTTGTCTTGCAAATACTTATCAAACTCCAAAGCACTTAACAAAACCATTTCATTTTCAAACAACAAAAAAAAACAACTTTTTACATGAGTCAGTCACAACTCTGACCTTAATCAATTAATCTATCAGACACTTTCCAAACACACATTAAAATACCTAGCAAGCGTAGACAGTACCTATAATCGAACTGGCAATTCAGTCCACCTAACCTCTCCTATAAATTCGGATCCCTCTCATAAATGTGAAGCTAGTTTGCGCTCTCAGCCGTCATTTGGTCATTGTAAGAAATATTGTCCCGTGCACTACTAAACACATGTCAGTGCTGAAAATAACTGGGTCGATAGTGAATTCGAATCAATTATTTAGTGACATATTGCCAACTTCTCACGTTTAAGCCACGACGACGTCATCCTTACATTGATTTTTAACATTATGGGCACTCCGTACACAGACTGACCTTTTACGCACAAACCATACATTAGGAAAATCATACACGCATAAATGCCAAATTTTTTATTAAGACATTACTTGAAAATACAAATAAAGTAAAACATAACTCCTTATGTTTTACTCTATTTGTACACATGTTCGAGTCGGTATCACTCGGTACAGACGGGCGGCAAAATCGACGATATTTTGATATAAACTTTCGGGAAAAAGCCGCTCCGTTTACCTCGGAATGTGCCAACCTGACCATTTTTCAGCGAGCAGATACCGAACGGAGTTAGCCAATCATTACGAATGTGAGCCGAATATGTTTAGTGATTGTTTCGGGTACGTTTTGCTGTTCAAACAATACTGCCGAATCGACTGTGCCGACCCGAACATATGTAAGCACGCCAAAAGGCTTACTTTATATGGGACCACTTTTTTGTAACACTGTACTATTGTACTGTATTACAAAACAAGTCGTCCCATTTAAAGTAAGTCCTTTGATAGTTGTTTGTTTCTTGATTGCATTCCCACCGAATACATACATGCATACAATATGCATGTATAGCGCTCCGAGCGCACGAGTTAACTGATTTAAAGACTTTATTGACTTTCTCGTCGTTTACTGTTCTATCACGTTACAAGAATTAAATGTGAGGAATATCTTTTACATAATTTTACTTTAATGAAAGTTGAGATTCTTGTGTTGTATTTATATAGGTACCTACGATCTATTGCTCATCGTTACCAGGTAAGTTACATAAATGCTTGCTCTACTTTTCGGTATCTGTGATACAATTATTTTTTTATTAGTACAGGCACCAAAGATACTCCTTTTGCTGTTATGTCCAGTTTTTACTTGGAAAATGGTTTTTGTGAACCATAAACGCGTTTTTGCTGAAAAATGTACAATGTACTACTACTTGAAAAATGGCAAGTCTAAAAGTTGAAACATAACGCGCCAGTCACATATTTCCTGGTAGCTTATGCAGGTGATACCGTAAAGAATATTATACAAAGAACAATTCGACTGGCGACTACCTAGTATCTATTCGAGTATTGTCCAAACAGAAAAATGCTAAGGCGGCTCACACACTACATGGCGCCACGCGCCTCAAAAACGCGTTTCCGCGCGAGGAATTTGGCTCCTGGTCCCGCAGCCCTACACGTGCCGTGTGATCCATCGAAAGAGAGAAATGCACTCTCCATCCCCAATCTTATACGTGCGTGAACACAAATTCGTGCAAATCCCACAGACTCATTTTCGATAATAACCTGCGAGGCCGCGACACGATTCGCAAAAATCGTAGCGCAATTAAAATGAGTACTTTGTTCTCTGCTGTAAAAACGCAGATAAAACAAATAATCAAGTTCTGCTGTAATGTGCAGCATAGTTCTATGAAAAGAATCAGACTAGTTACTTTATACAGTAAACGCTTTGAGAAGAAGCTTCTAAACATCATGGAACTAATTTTAAAAACCCATGTTATTATAGCGTTGCAAAGTTAAGATAAAGACAAGGCATGTTTTTCTAGACCGTCTCTCCTTTCTTTTAAGACTCTTCTCAAAGACTACCTCACCAGGGGAGCGCCTCGTTAAGCCTATTACTTACGTCTAAGTCAATAACTTTCTATTTTAATATACATTACCTTCGATTCTGTGAAGTTTCGCTGCATGTAAGCGATCGAATCATTGACGAGTCGTCGCAAATGTCAAGGTTGTCGACTGATAATGAATAATTGTATCCTATTGGCATTAGTTTTTGCGTGTTAAGGCTGCACCTTAGTATTATGACAAGTAAATATCCCATTCTAAATAATAATCACCACAGGTGGTCGAGTCGCCAGCACATCAAGCTACTACAATCTGTCAAATTTCTTTATCGCTAAAGCATCAAGGTTGATTGGGAAAATTTGACAGTTTCAAGGGGCATTTAATGTGCTTGGCGTCTGTACATTAAATAACATTAATCCGGGAAATAGTGGCCGCGGACAACTTTCAAGGCAACAAATATTTAGGACATTTTTTATTTATTTTCGATTCTGTAATCGCACTACGTGTTGGAAATGATTTTTTACTATTTTATCTGGAGGTAGCCAATTGAACCAGCATCCTAATCGCGTAACTATTGCTAATCCATTGCCTAATATTTTCGAAAAATGTGTCTGCATAACAACGTAAATAACGCAATGAATATTGTTGTACTGTCAAAATGAAACGCATTGCTACTAATAGTGAGCTACACAAATACCCCGCCCAATAGATAAGAGATTTCCAAGCTGCAACTCGCTTCTAATAAGCGTAATAGTAAGTAGGGGTCAGTTGTACAGTTGGACAAAAGTTAACCCTTCATAAATGCAAATATTAACTCCCCACTTTGTGATAATAATTGACCTTTGCTCATAATACCTTTGCTCATTAAATCTGATTAGCAACTCTAGCCACTATCCACGTGTCTCAACTTCAACGTGGCCGCATTAAATGTTGGACTTTCGTTACTAGCATTGTATGCAAGGGATACTAAAATGAAATTATGGTTTTAAATTTCAACGAACTCAAAACCAATTTTAAATCTTTTCACCGGTATAATGTTAATTAACCCTGAAAAGGATTTTATTCACAAAACGAAGTTTTAATTTGAAACCAGTTTTATTTACGGAAAATCTACGACTCTGCAAGGGACATTCAGTTCTTCGTTGAAATTATACAAAGGATGTTTGGTTAAGGTAGGTAAGGGTTGCAAATAGCTGCATTTAATTTGATCAGCCTGTTTCTAAAGGATAGTTTCCTGTCACGCGGCGGGTAAATGCAGAGACGTATTCATCAAGCATATCATGTTGCAATAACCGTTCCTTTGTTGCGACAATATTTTTGATAGGTTATTCCTAGAACGCTACAGTGACCAGTAATTATATTACATGCTGCGAAGGGGCACGACCTAGATACTAGGTGCACATAGGTACGGGATGGCCTTTTCATGTTAGCGTGGATCTCTAATAAAGAACACGTGTAACAGGGACTGAAAAGCGTAAATCAAAGTCCGTCGCATAGTGGAATTCGGCGAATTAATGGTTTAATTGGATTCCCGTGTATGTGTTGACCCCGTTATTTTTCAGAATTTTAGTGTGCACAGCAAAAGTCAGTCTTCCCACCTATTGTACGGACACCGCGTGGACGCCGCGTGTACGCTGCGTGAACACTAATACATTTGATACGATCCGGAATACAAAAAAAAACTGCAGCTTTTTTTTGCTAAAATTAAAATACGATGACAAAAGAAGAAGAATCGTGAAGATTATATACTGTCTGACATAAATATTTTATGCATATTTTATTGTTAGTTTAGTGCATCGGAATCGGAATTAATGCGACGTCGTTCTATTTACATTCCCGTAAAGGCCAATACGAAAACACCCTTTGTAACTAAATGTTATTTGGTGGTAGCAAAAAAAATACCGGCATAACATTAATTGGCTACTGACGTTCGTAATTTAGCGAGTGCTATTTTATTTTGCACCTGTAACTTCCTGGTGTTTTAGTGGCAACAAAATTCATTGCATTAATTAAAATTAAGATAAGTAGGTCTGTAGGTTGGTAGGTAATACCTACACTAACTTTAAGAATAATTATATTTAAATAAAAGCAATGATGGCATTTCTTGCTATACTACAACTTACATACTAAAGTTGTCAAAAAATAAAAGGCCCGTTTTGACATAGTTAATAAAGATCAAATTCGCAAAACACGTATTCGTATGCATGAAACTGACAGGTGTCAAGAACGCATTCTCAAATGTCAAAACGGGCCTTTTATTTTTGGACAACTTTAAGTACCGATGTACTGCAGCTCGGTAGCTTGAGTAACTTCATAAGAGTAATAAATAACTTTATCTATAAAAAATGAGTGTTATCGGATCATTTGTTACAATAGTTATACAATCAGTAGGTGTAGTATAGAGCTCATGTATGTATTGTAACATGGGACAAGGGCAGGAAGATGATGTATTATTTAATTAACTGCCTCATTGGCGTCTTGGTCGAGCACGACGCGACACCGGCGTCCTGGGTTCGATCCGAGAGTCGGAAAAATTTGGAACAAGGTCTTCAGAAAAGTTGACAATAAGCGAATTGGTACGTCACTGGATCAATCATTTTCACATTTACAAATGTAGATTTACGACTAGTAGTACTACTACGGACTCATCACTGGGTACAAACAGGAAATGAAAACGTGCAACATTTTAATAAATAATTTGTTTTTTCGCGATACCGATGTGTGGGCACTGAATGTTACGTTGTCGCTCTGTTGAACAGAACGATGCATGGAATATCAAAATTGCACGCGTCGTAATGGTGCACTGAAGCAGTGATGGCCCAGTAGGTACGGCCCCAACTTACGAGTTGTTCGTCGTGGGTTCAAACTCAGTCAGGGTTACTTTGGATAAATTATTTCATGACCGCTGCTCTCAAAACAGTGAAGGAAAACATCCTGAGGAAACATGTCCTAGAACCAAAAATTCGATATCTACCAACCCGCACTAGGCCCGCACTGTGATTTACGGCCCACTCCCTCTCAAAAAAGAGAGGAGGTCTGTGTCTCAGTTGTGGAAATATTACAAACTGATTATGTATGTGTTTGTGTACATAATATCCATGAAAAAATAGCCTTTATAAGTAAAATATAAAGGTTCTAGTAAAGATTCTATGTAGTGTCTATCAGTGTCACTATCTATTGTATTAAGAGTTACCTTCAACGGGAGATGAAAGAACAGGAATTTAGTAATAGCCAACTATGGTAACAAACAATGTCAGTGACAAGAACTACAAGGTTAAGAAAAGATGATATTCTTCATATTTTATTAACCTTGTTGTAAGGAATAAACCATAACAATTAAGCATCATTTTCGGTTTATTATCTTGAAAAACTTTTGTAGTAGAAGTTGGCAATGTAGTTGGTAATAAGTAAGTTAAGTTTAAGTTCCTTGCCGTGTCCAAGCTTCAGAAGCTTAATAAAGTAAATAGTGCGCGAGTAAAACTGACTATTATACGTAGCTAGTATAATATTTTGTGGTGCCACCTAATACTGACATTACTTAGTCGCTTTGAGCGGTGCAAACGCAATTAGTGTTACTCCTGGTCAACGCTTTATCCTAGCATATCATAAGTTTCACTCACAGTAATGAAATTTGAAACTTTTGGCTAGCAGGCTGCGTTAGGACTTGGACCACAGTTGGATATTCTGATCTATCGATATAGTTGGCCCCAACGTGGATTATAGTTCCTAGTAAGAGCAACGAATAGTATTGAGAAATTAAACAAACATCATCTGCCTAGCGTTTTCCCAACTATGTTGGGGTCGGCTACCTTATTGGGTAATGATACCCTTTGATAAGACTGGTTGTCTGACTTTCGGGCTTCTGACTTAACGTGGTTTCCGAGGCACGAAGAGGAGCCTTGATATGTTATGGATGGACCCATCCACGAACTGACCACGGCAAGCATTGCTTAAACTTCGATCGATCAAACCGTGCGGCTGTTATTATTTAGCCCCTCAGAAAATTGAACAAACTTAATATTTTATATTTATAGCACTTGTTGATTCTTTTCTGTGACCAGTTTTCTAGTTTGTTGTGACCTATAAAACCTGTTTGGGATTTTTATTACAAGACGAAGCGACAATAAGCTTGTTTGGGAACTTAGTGAAAATATTATATTAAAAATTGTTCACTATAACTGACTTGGTGTCCAAAGAGGTGTATTTTAGTTTTTTTTTAGTACTTATTCAAAACTTTGAGGGAAGGTTTCAGAAATAGTGCTTTCTTTTATGTATTTTGTAAAAACATTTTTAGTTGTAGGTATAGAAGCAAAACTCCAACTTCGTACGGTACAATTTCAATGTAAAATGTTTTACGTTGGATAAGTGGTTGCCAGGTAGTGTCTAGCGGTAGCTAACATTTCAGCGGCATTAGTGCTCGCACCAACAAAAGTTCATAAGTTTCGTTTCTACAAGATATACCTAATTAAACTGCATTTCGAAATTAAATCAGCTTTTCCTTACGTTTTGTCGAGTTAAATGCGAACATAAATTTTTAGCAGCAGAATTTAATTTCGTGTTTTCAGTCTTAGTCCCGTCGTAAAAGTTTTTGAAGAAAACGTCGTAGAAGTATGTACAATCCCCTAAGCGGATCTTCAGTTTGGATATTCCTTATTCTATGGATTCAGTCGCCTCGATAAACAATAGGTTGTATCTGATGATACGAGCGGCGAACGACCGCCGAACCAAAAAGTCGTTATTGTATGAAGTCAAATTTGTTTTTAAAGAAAGAGATGGCGACACGCCGGTTATTGCTACCTCTCACTTTTTTCTTATGGTGTATATCGTAAAGCTAATATCGAACTCCGTCATACTATTTGCATATTTACTAGTAACCCAGATTTATAAGAGGCTCCGATAGCGGGAAAACGAAGTGAAGCATTCTTCGGTTCTAGTAATTACTTCCTGCGGAGTAGTTTTCTCCCTGTTTCCTGTATACATGGAAGATATGGGTTATCAAAGGTTTCTTGTATTTCAAACATGGTGATCTTTTAAAATTTGTTTTAAAATTCAAGTTCTTTATGCAGAATACAAGAGGGGCCATTCTCGTAATTTTAAGAACATTCACAGTCTGATCTCAGTCTCAAACTGTCAAAAATACCTCTAATTGACCTACATTTTTGACAAGTTTTTGACATTGATTGTCGCTGAGATTGCGGCTAGATTTTGATCTTTTTTAATAACGATAATTGGTCTTCAAGTCAAGATTTTTTTAATTTGATTTATTTATATTGAACATGTTTAAGGTAAAACAAAGGACAGGAGTTTAATTCTATTTATAAAAATATATTGATCATTCTATCTAGATAATCTCTTGTGTTTCTACAGAAGCTATAGAATTTACTTTGCTATTGCATTGACCATTTGTTAGACAAAGTCATGTGAAAAGCCTAATGTATTTCATTTTGAGGCCATTTAAATAGATGTCAAGTCACGGTACAAGTGCGGAATGTCCGCACACTAAACAGCTACCTCTTAAGACACGTTTCAGCTAGACTCTAGATATCGGAGAAAATAAGTTATGATTTATGTCTTGAAATCTTCTAATAAGGCATATAAAAGTAAAAACAACAATCATAATAAACTTAATTTCGTTTTCGAACTAAACACAATGGTAGTACAAAAAGTTCGATCGACTCACAGTGCTCAGAATCGCGTGCGACTCAAATTGCTTTCACTTATCCTCAGTGGCTATGTGTCTGTGTCCATATGCATTGTACGTCTATGTGTGTGTGTGTCCGTGCCTGTGCGCATACTGGTGCGTTCGTTGAGCGATATACCGGTCTTAAGGTCAGGACACACAATCACACTGCCAACTCGTGACCGATCTGACCGAATAATTTGATCTTTCGATCTAAAGACTCGCTTAGACCGGGAACACACGTAATTGTTGAGTCGTGATAGCAGGATTATTTCTTGGCTTTTACCTTCCTGTTTGAATGGATGTGAAGGGAGGGAGTGATACAGCTTAAGTCAAGTCAGATAGTGTTTGAGAAAACACACGTTTGTGATTTACCGAAGTAAAATGCTACGAGACCGCAAATAAGTATTTCTAGCTCAAAAACTTTAAAATGTTTATGTTTGCTTAATGCGTTGGTTTGGGTTAAATTGTTCATACGGTGATTAATTTCCAGACGCTCGTCGGGTTAATTACTCCCCCCGACCCTTGCCCGCTGAAGTGCCAGCCCGCGCCGTAGCTGAGCCAGTAGCTTTAAATCCCCCGACTGTGACCTCTGAGTTTGTTTCGGCCTTTCTTCTCAGAGATAGTCGTAGGAAACGCCGTGCTCATCAAAGCATTAATAATACCAATTCGATCCAGCCTGTCCCTTTGCTGCCGTCTCCCAGCGACGCCCTAAGCCGAGGTTCGTACCCCACAGGGGGTGCCCTTAGCGTGCAGTCGTCTAGTTTGAATTAGTTTTAGCCCTGGCTGGAGGCTTTAAGATTTCTTAAGGCAACCACAGGATAGTCCGGTTAAGTAGTCACGACCTCTCAAGGTCAGCTACGAGATGCCAGTTATAAAAAAAAAAGGTTAATTACTCCACTTACAACTCAACAACGGCCGGCTGAACCAATTTTTATGATCTTTGATTTGTTGGATTTGTGTCCGCCCCGAATAGCAGTCTGTCGTGTTGAGAATGATTAGGTATTAACACATAAAAGTGGATAACTCATAATTTTAAGACAGAGATTTCCTTACGTAAGTTAAATTATTCAAATAATAACGCCATCGAGTGGAAGCATTGGATATCAATCGTCCGCATCAATTAAATACTATTTTATTTAGTACCTGCATTGCATACATAGTTGCCTTCGACACAATAATTGTCGATATGCGATCGATGGCTTGAAGAAAATAATTACTGCAGAGGCAATTTGCTCACATAACTATACTTACAATGTTTGCTTATTGCGTAGTTTTAGTTAAATTATTCATAAGTTGAATATTTTGCTTTTAAGTAATCAGCACCCTAATTGTAGATGTCACATGTCTTCGAATTTTTGGTTCTAGGACTTGTTGGTGTCACTTATATTATTGGTGTATTATTAATATTCTTTACATGGGGAATATAAACTATTATTCATATAAACAATATTTCCAAAAGTCAAGGAAATAAATTGTTAAGCAAATTGTCTACCGACTGAAATTGTTCATTTGTTCAAATCTCAACAGTCGTTCTGTGACAGTTTTATAAACTCGCTATAACACGTCAAACTGTCGTAGGGTTTCAATTTTTTAACAATCAGTTTCCTTTTTATGTACCTTAAGCTTTAGTAAATACATTCTAAAAGTATTGAATATAAATCAGAAGATCTACTTTAAAAAGCTTTTATTAAAAGTAGTTCTATGAATAATTAAACTGACCTAGGGCTGATTTTTCAATCATCTGATAACTTTATTTGAGGAATAATTTTGAAATTATGACAGTTATTTCATACAAAAACTGTCAAACGTCAATTTTATTCCTCGAATAAAAGGTATCTGGCGATGGAAAAATCAACCCTTATTCGCTTTGAGAACTAATTTTTAAGTAGACTAATGTAGTACTCAATAAGCTCGTCATAGAACTGCTGGCTAGAAAAGAAGTTTCACGGAAGTTTAATAACACCGCCCGCGCCAGATGCAAATACTGCTCATTTACTTTTTGGCCGATGTGAGGAATTTCTTAATTATATTGAGCTCGGTTTAGTGTGTACAAACACATATCTCAGTGCGTTGGTCTACCACTGCCGACACCGGGACGTCACTGAGATCTAGATGACGGCACCGAAGTATACAAGCTGTTGTTTTGCATCCTCGTCAAATTTCAGGAGGCTGTTATGAAAGACATAAATAATCAAATAAAATTACGATCCCTGGTAAATAATGAATACATACTTGTTTTTTTAAGTTATTTAAGTTTGACAGTATTTCAGAATACACCACTTTCAAAGAACAGAATCGCGTTATGGTATCGTATAAGCGGCCGCGTTTTATGTGTGCGTAAAAGGGCAGTTACACCGTGGTCTCACTCAGGCCGTGTTTTAAAATGCGGGTCCCACATAATTATGCCGATTTCCGAAAATCAGAAAGAAAAAAAAATTACCTGCTTATTTTATTATTGATTCGTGTTGAGAATCAGTAGCATAGCTACCTCCTTGAATTTGACGAGGATGCAAAACTACACCTTGTAGACAAACATTCACTTAGGAATAGGTAAACCCGGAAAATATATTTGTTTGATTTGGGAATCTAACTTAAATGCAAAAACCATGTCGTCTTTGTCGCTGTACAGTTTCTGATTGTCATGCATGCCTGATATGCCTCTTACATTGCCATTTGGTATGTACATTATTATAATTAAAAATATACCATAGCTATTTTAAATAGACAAATTAGAATTGGCGCGGCGGAGCTTGCAGCGTGCAGACCATAATTTTATCATCATAATTTGAGTTGCCTCCGGCTCCGATTTTGCGTCCTAACTATTAGGCGTATTTGATTACGTTTGACTTCGGCCCTGGCATTTTCAGGAAAACTCAACAGTTAATTGCAATCCAAAATATGTACTTAGGTCGTAAATGATCGTCTAAACTTGAGCTTGCTGAGGCGGCTTATGCTGATGTTGCATTACTATAGCAAATGTCTCTTTAGTCACATCGCATTATAACACCGTATTTAATGATAGCCGCAATACATTTTTCCATTTTCATTTTTCCGGATGCTCTCTCTGTGTCCATCAAATATTTTATTTCGAGGATTCTGAATAGATTACAATTATCAGCCAGTCTGTGGCGTTGAAAAAGATTATGCTTAATGTTGAAGAAAACAAATATTAAAATTATCAAGCTATTTTTTTCCAGTTTTAGTTGACTCCGCATTGTATTGGCTTTTCGTAAAGTGAGAAGTCAGTTTATGCTGGAAATGTATACTTAGCTTGATATTTCGCCGTGCGTACAGCTGAAATAGGTAAAACCCAACTTTTCGTACGTAAGATAAGTTATGCAAAAATGTTGAACGTCTAGAATATTTACAAAGTTTACAAGCTCTTAGAACTAGAACAACCCCATCGAGTGACAAACCTTGAACATCGATCGTCCGCATCAATTATATACTATTTTATTTAGTACCTGCATTGAACACCTAGGCGACTTCGTAGCAAATAATTGTCGATACTACGACGTGTTTGAAGTAAATAATTAAGTACTGCAGAGGTAATTATGACCTTATTGGTTATGTTCTTCAGAAAGGTCAGGTGGGTAGTACTCGCAACGGGTGTACGTATTATATGACCAGATTTATGAACGTAAACGAGGCAAACGGAGTATATAAGGATCGTAGCAGGTGCAGTTCTGTAGTATCTGCCTACCCCCATGAGAAGAAGGCGTGAGTATATGTATACGTATGTAATTAGGTTTGAGGTGCATTTATTTAAACCCTTTGATGATTTCCGCCGTATCAGCCGATCGATTCTGTAAAAATCTCACCGTGAAATGCAGGGTGAAGTGAGCTTAGAGTGAGCTGTCAATAGAGTCAATCCCTAGCATTAGTTGGAATGACAGCTCACTCCACGCTCGCTTCACCTAAGTTTTCACGGTGAGATGGTTACAGAATCACACTGCAGTTCGCCTTACACGTGTCTTCGAAACGCCTACAAGCTGTAGATATATGCGACACAATATTGGCCTTCAATATTTGATTAAGGTAAGTAGTTGGTATCCTGGAATTGCCACTCATGTTGACGGTTGCATATTGTACAGTGCCAGCAGATCAAGCTACTACAATCTGTCAAATTTCTTTAATAGATTTTCAACTTTATCGGTAAAGCAATAAGGTTCAAGGTTGATTGGGAAAATTTGACAGTTTCGGGTAGCTTGACCTGCTAGCGTCTGTACATAATACCATACTAATTAATTTGGAGGATATTCCATTGACCACCTACTTACCTACAGTGATTTAAGAAATCATCACTTGAAGACAGAAGCAAAACATTCCAGTGAAATATATCAATGGCAACGACGTGAAAATGTAGCTGGGATTTTAAAAAACGCGGTAGAAAAATATATATAGTTTTCACCAACACTGGGCGACACCCGATGTATTTACAACGCTCGGCTGAGCGCCGAAAGTTGAAAATTCAACATCACGCTATTTTATTTTTTGCCAATATGATGGACAGCATGACATAACATAACATCTTACTTCATATACCCCGAAGGAGTTTAATGCACCCAGCAGTAGCACTTTTACACTATACCTACACCTCTGCTATTTCTCCAACAGCAGCAAAATCTTCCAAAACGATAGAATTTGCCATCGTCAATTTCTGTGCCAATCTTGTTGATTACGGCTTACGGAAAATGATAATCTTTCTAAGGAGTACCATGTCCAGAAAGAAGGAACATTGAAAAACGGTATTCCGAACGTTAACATTACTTACCTATAAATTACTTGTACACTAAAAGTCTCTACTTTGTGTACTAAATCAAATCAACCATAACTATATGGCGATGTGGAGGAAACAGGAAAATGTCGTGAGAAAAATTTAAGAGTAGGGCAAGACCAACGAACAGATGAATGGACTGTGTAAAATATGATATGGCTAGAAATAGGGTGACTACTGAGATGACGATTAAAGGTCTCTGCACACAGCGGGTGAGGCGGGGCGGGACGGGACGGCGACGCGGCGCTGGCGGGGCGGCAGTGTTCACACTGCGGGCGCGATCACGTCCCGTCCCGCCGCGCTTTTCTTTCATCAAAAAAGATGTTGAGCGATTCAGACATGGAAACGCTATTGCTTATAGTTGCGCTAGGTAAGAAAAAACAACGTAAACGGAAATGGGTGCATGAAATAAATCAAAAATCTTCTGACTTGTATTGCCCGCTCGGTGCGGCGGCGGCGGCGTCGGGGCGCGATTGTTACCGTCGCGTCGAGCGGGGCGGCTCTGTGTGGCGTCGTCCGTAATATCTAGTACATTACAACTGCTCAGCGTCGCGTCGCCGTCCCGTCCCGCCCCGCCCCGCCCCGTCCGCTGTGTGCAGAGACCTTAATAGATAATTATGGAAGCAGACAAGGTAAAAAATAAAATAAATTGGAATGTGGGCAAGAGAACGTTACCTAATGAAATTGTTTTGTGCATTTGTAAAGATAATAAAGCTGTACCCTAATTGCTGAACGCATTATCAATCTCAATCTGAATCATTTCGAAGGATATTGCTAATCCATTGCTCCATATGTTCGAAAAGTGTGTCTGCTCAACAACGTAAATAGCGCAATGAATATTGTTGAACTGTCAAAATGAAACCCATTGCTACTGATTAGTGTGTTTTGCAATTACCTCACTGTTTTGATTCGTAATTCAATCGCGTCAAGGATTATCGACATCGCCAGTTGATTGTCCTGATATTGGATTATAATAAGCGCATAACAAGTATCAAGAAAGTGGCACTATGGCACATAACTAAAGAAAATCTGATACTTGTGAAAACATAAGACGGATTTAGCTATACTAAGACAATTTATAAAATATTATACCTAAGGTATGTTTGTAAATAATTTTGATGCAGAGGACAGTTATTTGAAGTTTATAATCAGGCTAATGGTTTTACTACTGGTAAAAGGACTGTGTGCAAACAGTGGAAGCTCCCTGTGCGAGGGAGTGGGCCGTAATCCATCTCGTTGGTCCAGTGTTGGTGGATGTCGCTCGTTAGGTCAGTTTTTCGAACCCCAAACATGGTTCTTATGGATTGCTTTGCTATTTTAATACTATTTTTGTCCCTGAAGTTACATTAGAAAATTAAATCGTAGTTACAGTGGCGTAGCGTAGTGGGGGCGGGGGGGGGGCGGCCCGCCCCGAGCGGCACTTTTAAGGGGGCGGCAAAATTTCACAGTAAATTACAAAATATATTTTGTAAATATTTGAACCATTTCATATTTTTAACGCAACTTTAAAGTCGGACCGATTGAAAAGAGCACGGAATTTGTCATTACTTATTCTGTGACGCATTCGGGGAATCCCCTTAATAATACCTATGTACCTGTTATATCAATGGTTGAAGTAAGAATTTTTGTATTAATAAACGTGATTGTAAAACCAATAAATTTTTATATTTAAAATCTAACCTGTATAATGCAAAATAATGATGACTGTTCTTGCTGAAAAGTTCTCTAGAATTAATGTATAGTACACATTAAATTGAAATACCTAATTAAGAGGGCGGCAAAATTGTCTTCCGCCCCGGGCAACCGATACCCACGCTACGCCACTGCGTAGTTATCTCAGTAACAATGAGAAGCATATTATCTCATCATCAGCGTACAGCAGTCCTCTGCTGGACATAGGCTTCTTCAATTGCACGCCATTGAACTCGATTCTCAGCAATTTTCATCCAGCTGCTACCAGCCACCCAGCGAAGGTCGTCACTCCACCTAGCCTGAGGGCGTCCTACCTAAGGTTAACCGATTCGAGGTCTCATCTCATCGCTCAAGAACACGTCTACCCCAATGGTCATCGGTACTAGGGCTACTATAGCCGGCCCATCGCTACTTCAGCTTGCTTTTTTCTGTATATTGTCTAATCCATCCAAATGTCGTCCTTAAAAGATCGCTCTTAGGGATAAGACCGCCCATTGTGTCACCCCTTGTAAATTTCTATATTTATGTCTGTAATTTTTATGGAGTACATAATAATAAGTATTTTGTCTATAATTGTCTGCGCATCATCTATATGTCTGCATAATATGTATTGAAGGATATTTATTTATAGAGGGTTTTTATGATGCATAATTTCTACTCTGCGCCGCAAAGGAAGCGTGGTCGGTTATAAAAAATGCGATCCATTTTAAAATAATTGAGCAATCCTTTTAAAATAAAAACTAAATTAAAGTTTATTTCATTACAAGTATAGGAAGAACCTTTTTATTTCGTTTTGGATTGTATTAAAAATCATAAATAAAAAATAAAGACGATTTTTTTAATTTTAACTACATTGAAACCATTTCTTTTACTAGGGTTTCTGTTTATAAATAAGGCATTTCTTGTTTAAGGCATTGCTTGTTTGATTCTTTGTAGCAATAGACCTTGAAAAAAATCTGTTATATTAAGAAGTCTTCTATCGATGACTATACATGTTTCCCGGTCAAGAATAAAATTCTAAAATTAAATATCGAAATATTAGGTCTTTACCTATGAAATTGGAGATTTGTATGATAATTTTCAAATATAAAAATTTGGTTATTTTTTTTTTTCAGCTAATCAAAGTACTGGCCCAAATTATATATACAATTTTGTCCATTTTGATGGCAGTTTGTTTATCCCTTTACTGTAGAAGTCTGCCGGACGGGAGGCGATGAAGTCAGCGAAAGCGTTTTGTACTGCCTCTCGGGGGTTGAATTTTTTCCCACTTAAAAAATTGTTTAAATTTTGAAAAAAGTAGAAATCTGTTGAGGCAGGGTGCGGTGAGTACGGTGGGTGACGGAGAGCTTCCAGCTGTAACTCTTGTAGCTTTGCGATGGTCTGTCGTGAAGTGTGAGCTCGCGCGTTGTCGTGGAGAAGCAATGGGGAAGAGCGATTGACTAGTCTTGGTTGTCGAATTGCGAGCTTCTCCATCACTGTTTGCAATTCTTGGCAATAGACATCTGCCGTCACTGTTGTGCCATTCGGTAAGAAGCTGTGATGTAAAAGTCCGCCACTGGTCCACCAGACATTCACCATCATCTTTCTATAAGTAATCTTTTTGTTAGCGCACTGATTAGGTGCTGTACCCGGATCCACCCATTGAGACGAACGCTTACGGCTGTCGTACAGGATCCACTTTTCATCTCAGGTAACAATTCGATTAAGAATCCCCTCGTTTCTATGCCGATTCAGTAGTGCTACGCATGCTTCGACGCGTAAATCTCGCTGTTGGTCGCTTAGTTCGTGTGGCACCCACTTATCTAGCTTTTTTATCTTTCCGATTTGACGCAAGTGCTTCAATGTTGTTTTGACACTAACTCCAAGGCCCGCAGCAAGCTCAGCCGTAGATTGAGTTGGATCCGCTTCCACTATCGCCTTCAATTCGTCGTTGTCGACAATGGTTACCGGCCGACCGCGAGGCTCGTTCTTCAACTCAAAATTTCCAGATTTAAAACGATTGAACCAATAATGGACCATGTTTATGCAAGCAGTGTTAGGCCCGTATACGTCGTTAATGTTTCGTGTTGTTTGCGCAGCGGTATTTCCACGTAGGAACTCCTATTCGAAAATTGTACGAATTTTCAGTTTATCCATGGCGCCAAAAACTACCACAATGTCACAAAAACAAAAAACTATCTAAAAACAAATGACTGAATTTGAAATTAAATTAACACGTCTTTCGAAAAAAAAAAATTTGAATTTCAAATTGCGCGCCAATCCACAGATAATTAAATATGAAAATGCTGGTTATAGAATCTACAATTACATAGGTAAAGTTCTATTATTTTATATTTTTCCTTTCCTTGTCTATAATTACTTAGTTGCCTGATTAGTTTGCCATTTGTTGTCGTTGTAGGAGTAAAAAAGGGAAAGATTATATACTCGTACTTAGACACTATTACTAGTCAACTACTACCATTCTGTTTTTAGGAACGAAGGCGATAATTTTCTATAGATACATTAATCAGAGATGAAAGTAAATAAAACTTCTTTCAACTTGAATGTTTAATAAAGTCACAAATCTAACAGCACGCTTGTATTCAAAGGAGGTGTAGGTAGGCGAGTGTAGACTACGTTTTTCCAGTCATGTTTAAGTCCCGTGTAGGGATAAAGCCTATTGTTTCTACTGAGCATAGGGTACGGGTTCGAACCCAAGGCAAAGAAAAGTGTCTTTGAGTTTTTTCATTTTGACTATCTCAGTAGAAGCTCAGTGTCTGAATTTGTGTCCGGATAAACATAACATCCTATTATTATTTTAATCCCACCCATCAAAACTCTGACCTAGCCAACAGTCGCTTAACCTCACGAAGAGTTTGACCTTCAACGCGAACGCTATTACAATATCTGCGGTATTTTTTTGTCAAAATTATACTAAGTCGCTTAGACCGGCTTTCTCTATCTATTATGTTTGACCGGGGGTTAAGTAGCAGTGCCACATTGAGCGGTGCACGTGAACTCTGATGTGGTAAGCAGAGAAATGATGGGTTTATAAAAATTATACTTATTATACAAGGTCAAATTAAACTAGCCAGCGAAACTCTGCAGACGTGATATCGGGAATCGATATCTTAAGAAGATAAAATAAATAGATTTCATGTTGTTGGAGGTCAAGGACCGCTGATAGTTGTAACTTGAAGTATGAGTTGAGAAAAACTGTTTTCTTTTGTTTTACCGTATTTGGATATCGATACCCATCACGTCTGTGAAGTTTAAGGGCCGACATACACGGACTGCTCGAGCAGTTAGCGATTGATCAACATAGACGGAGCGCTCTTGCAGTCATAGTCAACAGCTTGAAGCTGCATTGATAACTGCAATTAAAAACTCATTCAAATCAGGTAACTGCGCGAGAGCAGTCGACAGCTCGAGCAGTCAGTGTATGCCTGGCGACTGCTTGACCGCACGACCGCCCGAAGCAGTTGCAACTGCTCGAGCGGTTTCGTGTATGTGTGTACGTAGAAGACTGTAGTTCACTATGCAGTCGCAGTTTGAAGCAGTCCATCCTGACTACTTCAAGCAGTCCGTGTATGTCGGCCCTTAGATAGTAAAAGCTGAATGTGTGTCATGTGGCTTCTGTGTTCAAGTTTTTAACGTACTATGACTTAAATTTTTTAGCTGGCTTTGGTTAAGGGGGACCCGTCAATTTAGCCCCGAAATTCAAAATTTCTTACGTTATTTGCAACTTTGCATGTTGTTCAAAATCAATTATATAAGGGGTTAAAGTATGAAATTGCCGATTTGTACTGAAAAACTGAAATTCGTTTTTTTTTTAACGTAACATATTTATTTAGTCAAAATAATTACCATTATTATCTATACATTGCTGCCATCTAATAGGAAGGTCATTTATACCTTTGCGATAGAACTGTCGTGATCTAGATTCGACAAACTGTGTGAAAGCATTTTTGTACTGCCTCCTGAGAAGAAAACTTTTTATCACGTAGAAAATTATCCAAATCAAGAAAAAAATGGTAGTCCGTTGGAGCAAGGTCTGGCGAATACGGAGGGTGACGAATGGGTTCTAATTGCAGTTCCTGTAGATTTGAAACGGTTTCTCGTGCTGTATGAGGTCTCGCGTTATCATGGAGCAATAATGGTGAAGATCGATTCATGAGTCGGGGCTGTTTCACTGCTAGTTTTGCTATCATTGTTCGGAGTTCGGCACAGTAGACATCTGCCGTTATTGCTTGACCAGATCGGAGAAAGCTATCGTGAATAACACCATGCTGAGACCACCACACAGTTACCATTACCTTTTTATTGGCAAGTTTTGCTTTTCCATCACGAAAGCGTTTAAACCAAAATCGCACGGTGCATTCATTAGCAGTCCCCTCTCCAAACGCAACATTGATATTGCGAGCTGTTTCTGCCGCGTTAGTTCCGCGTCGGAACTCGTATTCAAAATTAACTCGAATTTTCGAAGTATCCATCTTTCTTGTTAGACAAGAAAGATGGATACTTCGAAAATTCGAGTAAAAAAAAACAACTGAAAGTCGATAATCGGATGTTGCACATTTTTTTAAAAAGAACTTCATAGGTACCATGTGAAAAAAGTTTCACTCAAAAATATCAAACCATGAAGGTTCTATGTCCATTCGAAGTACCAATTACAATGAAACGGCAATTTCATACTTTAACCCCTATTATTAAAATAATACTAAATCATAATCGTTTAAAACATGAATACAGCTCTTGAAAATATGACTAGTAAAACAGCGCCGCAATTTGCAAAAAACGTAAAAAAAATCTGAATTTAATTTCGCAGGCTCGGTGATGATTCCTTCAATGTTCATACATTGAAGGAATCACCATAAGGTCAGTCTTAGTACTCACCAGCGTAGCAGCACACGACGCAGTCTTCTCGTGCGTTCATAATTATATGCGCCACGAAGTGGACAAACCTTACATACGAGTACACTTAACTGTCTCATATATGTAGAAGTTCACTATCGCAGTGCATTTGTACGGAGCTCAATTTCCATTCATTTTCCTAGTTGTGTTGTGGATAGCTTTAGGCTACAATTTGACAAGTATTATAAAAAGTATATTCTTACAATCATTTGCCGTTTTAATTTACCTCGTGAAAGCCGAGTAAGATAAACAAATCAAGTATCTTAACTTGGCTTGCGAGGTTACCGACATGTGACTGGACTTAGCGATCATTTTGCCGATAGTCATAACAGCCAATGGCTGTTATGACTATGTTATGACTACCTTTTGCCCTTGAAATCGTTTGATCCTTGACTAACGCTTATTTTTTTATTTTCAGGTAATTATGGCTCTGTTTATGAAACTGATGGCCCAAATGGTTTTGGGTTCAAATCCGGCAAGTACCTACCAATATATCTTTTCAATTTTTAAGTACTTTCTAAGTTTATCTTGGACTGCAGTGACATCTGTGAAGGAAAACACCGCGAGGACCAACTGGAACTATAATTCATGTAACTCTGAAATTGCCAATACGCCTTGAGCAAACGTGGTGATCCAAGCTCATGCCTACTACATACATATATGTATGAGAATAGGCCTTTGTCCTGCAGTTGCACAATAATAGGCCAGTATTATTATTATTTATTATTAAAGGGGTGACATACTGCCTAAGCTTAGAACAATTGATATTTGTATAGTCAATAGATGTTTGTATGTTAAAGGATTGAGCTCCAAGCTGTGACTTGTTTGTTATAATTAATGGGCGTCACGATTGCCTCCTGCGCTTAATACACCTACGTCAACAACAATTCTAACCGTAACTCTATAATCCACTCGATCTGTGATGGAAAATTTAAATTACTAGCTGCGCCCCGCGGTTTTTCCCCGCATAGGTTTCGATCCCGTGGGAATATCGAGATAAAATGTATCCTATATGTTAATCCTGGTTATAAACCATATGTGTGCCTTATTTAATCCAAATCCGTTCAGTATTTTTTGCGTGTAAGAGTAACAAACATCCATCCATACAAACTTTCACGTTTACAATATTAGTAGGATTAAGAAACTTATTTTTTTTTAAACATATCCTGTACCACTGTTGGGCAAATGTCTCCCTTCTCCATTCATCTTTTTCTGTTGCCTTTTCCGGCCAATCAGTGAAGAACGAGTCTAAGTCGTCGCGCCAGTGTTTCTGAGACCGACTTACTTTAATGACCGCCTTTATGAACCCATTGCATGACAATCCTGGCCCATCTGTCCTGATGGTTTTGAGTGTAGTCGTGGCCTGCCCAGTCCCATTTCAGCTTTGCGGTCTTATCGCCAAATAATATAATTATATCTAACGACATTCTAATAAAGTTATATAAAAAGGAACACGCAAAAACTGTTGTATTATCGATCTATTACAAAATATAAGGTACACTTAATACTTAGTACAATTTATTGACATTTAAAGTGCTTGTAATCGGCGAATTGGATAATAATTATATAAAGATATTATTCGCAATGCTGTGCTAACCTACTGATGAAATTGGGTCAGTGTATTCAAAGAGATCAAAAGTGAGTTCATTGCATAGTTATTATTTTTAACCCCCGACGCAAAAACGACGGGGTGTTATAAGTTTGACGTGTCTTAGTGTGTGCGGGGGGTGTGTGTGTGTGTATGTCTGTCTGTGGCATCGTAGCTCCCGAACAAATGAACCGATTTTGATTTTGTTTTTTTTTTGTTTGATAGTTGAATTTATCGGGAGTGTTCTTAGCTATGTTTGATGAAAATCGGTTCAAGATGGCCGCCGCCACAAAATGGCGGATTACATATTTTTTCACAACTCCTTCAATATGGGTATCAAATGAAAGGGCTTGACTAGTTGAATACTATACACTATGATAAATTTCAAATCCAAGATGGCCACCACCCCAAAATGGCGAATTACAAAAAAACCTGATTAAACACCTAATTTTACCTGAATCTTAAAACGCAAGAAAATAAAAGAAATTATATAATAAGGAGTCCCTACAAAAAGCATGAAATAAAAATTTAAATTACCGCTACTATTTTAAACTTTAACAGAACGTTAGGCTAATAATTAGAGCAGTCCCCCGACGGGACAACATTTAATCAAAAAATTTCATACGTACGTACTTACGTAGGGTCATAATTTCAAGGTTATATTTTTCTTTTTATAGTGTTTCACGTTTATACCTTTTTTGTTCTATTTGTGACTATTTTTTCAATAGTTTTTTTTTATTGTTTTAGGCTTTTTACATTCATATTATTTTGATTACTATTTTGTGTCGGGGGTTTTTTAAATTTTTAATAGAAAGAAAGAAATAGTTATTTGTGCAACAAGAGAGCAAAGTCGTTTTTTGCTGCGAGTGCTGAGTTTGAATCCTGAGTGTGGCGAGGGATTCAAAGGCACGAGATGCAAAAAACTTTGCTCTCGTGTAACACACATAACTTTTCACTTCAGCAGCGAGAACACTTTAGGAGATAAAATAATAAACAGGAATATATTGAAATAACTATTTATTGTGAATCAAAATAATTAACATTGTAGGTAGAGGTACCAATTCAATAAAATAGAACATTTTAAAAGTTAAAAGTAAAATTACTGCAATTCTGCAAATTAAAAGTATCAGATTTATTTGGCAACGTTATAGTTGCATTGAGTTGAGTTTGATTATCTCGGGTTAAGGTTTCTGTTTCGGTGGCGGATTGAGAAGGAACAACGGTGAACGTTGGTGACTCTGATCGGCTTTCTGTATAAGTACACTGTGCGTCGTTGGAAGTGGATGGGCGTTGGTGAGACCAAGGATCCTAGTTCGAATTCAGACTTATTGTTTCCACTATACGCTTACAGATTTTCCACTTATTTTCTATTGAGTCTTCAATATAACCTTCTGCAACCGTATTGGACTTCCACCCGCCGTGACGTTTTAAAGCGGTGAGATTGGCTCCGGAATCAGCCAAGAGCGTTGCCGAAGTTCTCCGAAAGCAGTGACCCGTGTATAGCTGAGCCTCTTCCAGTTTTAAGAAAGTGGGAATTTCTCGCGGTATAGCACCTATTTTATTTACTCCCATAGGCTGTCTTGAGCATTTATTATTATGGTATTGTATGAAAAATCGGTCGGTTTTTATATTGGCTGGACGTAAATTTTGGTATTTTTCTACAATAGTTACATATTTTTCGCGTACGACAAAAGACCTGTCAAGGTTCGTCTTCGTATTTTTTAATTTTACTAACAGTAATTTATCTGGATGCTTTTCGATATTATTAACTGTTAGCTGTAATAGCTCGTTATTGCGACACGCTCCACTAATTCCTATGATCACCTGTAATGAAAATAATTATTACATAATTAATATGCATCATTTAACATTTACAGTATCTTTTACATATCGTAATAAATATTTTAACAGTATTGCTAAGCCAGACTAGGATTCATTGCGCCTCCAAAAATTAGTAGTAGGCAGTAAGTACCTTTATACATAACAGTCTACACACAAATTTTAATAACTAACAACATAGATTCATAGGTACATACCACTTACTTTAGCGGCAAGAAAATTGCAGTCCGGAGCTTCATTAGGAATTTTTTCCATGTTAAGGGTCGTGAAAATTTTGGACTTTTTAGCCTTATGGCCCAACTGACATTCCTTTTTAGAAAAGATACGAGTTTTGCTTATGTTTCCATATGCACGTTATGTTTTGTTTTTAAAGTAGCTTTCAACATTGAGTAAATACTCCACATTGTATATGATCGCCTCGTCTGTGATAAATCTAAAAAATAAGATGGCAACACCATCTCCGAAAAACTGCTAGCGCCCTTTGTAAGTCTCCATTCATTGAAGACATGGTATGCTTTTAGATATTTCTCGCGAGACTTCTCAGGTAGGAAACTTAATTCTGCATTAATAACTTGTTGTTTTAACTCTTCCGGTGTTAAAATACTGTCCTCGTCGCTCGTTTCACTCATATTTTACGATTATTTTAATATTTTTTAACTTATTCAACTCTTTACGCCTGCCACGAAATTTTATTTAAATTAAGGCGTGTTCGGAAATAGCGCCCATGATATTTTATTATTCAAAATATATTTCGTAACATTATTGAAACTAGAAATAAATATTTACAGGTTAAATATCAGTTTTATTTGCAGTAAATACTTATTTTCGTTTAAATACAAAAATAAGTTAAAAATTCAATAAATTACATTAAAAGACATAGTTATCTTTTTGCAAGATTTCTTTAGTTAGTACGAAATTTCGAACGTGTTTGTCTTTGAGGTCGAATTCAAAATCGGAACTTCTAAAGGGCTGGTCTTTGTCTCTCTCTCTTTCTAATGGCGGGAAAGAGATAGAGTGTGAATATTTCGAATTGTATGATTAACCCAAGGCTGAATAAGATACTTGCAGCAAAACCTACTTGGTTGAGCTACTGAAGTGAAAAAGTATTTATTAAGCCTCGTACAAGATCATAAACTATAATAAACACAGTTAATAAAAAAAAACAAATAAAATAAAAGCAGATCAAAGCAATTAAAGCTGAAATGAACGTAAATAGAGTGCACTGGTGGCCTAATGCTATCGGCCCGACTTACGAGTCAGTCGTGATTTCGAACCCAAACAGGCACTTTACTTTGTGTATATAATTTTTGAGAAATTAGTAGAGAATGCCTAAGGCAATTAGTCTGCCTTTGTACCTTTTTTGTGTGCTAGAAGTTTAAATAAATAAATATAATTTCATCACCCCTGCTCTCAGAACGGTGAAGGAAAACGTCGTGAGGAATATTTTAGAACCAAATCGCACTGGGCCCGCGTGGTGGATTATGGTGGCCGACCCCAACATATAGTTGGGAAAAGGCTACGCACATGGATATTGGGTGGTTAGAGCAGAAAAAAGGCCGGTACTGATGTCATCGTATGACATCAATAAAGTGCTTATTTATTTATTCGAGTACCTTGGAAAAGAATAATTCAATAAAACAAACAGCGCATCTTGAGTCAATTCAACAATAGAACATAAACAAAAGCGAATCTATTGTTTTAAATCGAGTGACGTAGACACAGTTTCCTCCCTCGACGTAGTTTACGAGTTTCCTAATTCATCTTAGTTAAACTTGAATGTCAATACGACGTCATTGGAACAGTTTCGTAATGCAATCGAACTTCCAAGTATTGTTGACAGACTGCCCGGTGGATAGTTCGATTGATTGTCTGGTGACATTCAGAGGTTCCTGAAGTTCCCAGAATTACATGTTTGGGTACTGAATTTCGGGGTTAGACTTCTAAGTCCAACAACAATAAAACAATATTATATTACGCTATTTACCAAAACATAGATGTTTTGGTAAATAGCTATAATAACAATGTAAGCATGGTATGTCCAAAAAGTATCTGAAAAAATTGTATACAAATAGATCAGAAAACGTACCTATTGAGGCCGGTTTGTAGTGCCAATCACAAATTGAGTGTTTTAGTTTAATTTTCTGAACACTTAAACCCGAAATTCTAATTATAAATTACTCTAAAGATGTTTTTCCATTGACAAATCAGGTTAACATTATAATCTCAATTTTCGTCGATGATTATTCAATTACAATTCAATAACTAACAATAATTGTTGGAAAAAGTAGTGACAAATAAAGTTGAAGCCAGATAAATGTGTTACTATGTAGTTCCCTTCAGTGAGTAATTGGGTAAGAATTCAACCTGAACAATGTTTATTTACACTTTCATCAGATGCTTTTGGAACAGAGTATACCCTTATTCAACTTCAACAACAAGGATCGCTTTGTGATTTCTGGCAAGACTTAGGTGTTTGCCCACACTTTACAGGTAAGCCTAGCAGTCGATAAAGGGTGGGCGAATACTAAGCGACACCTACCCGGGTGCTGCTTAGACTGTTTTAGCTGAGGAGTTCTTTAAAGTAAGAAATTATATGTGAAGGTTTTCAGCGACTTAATACTTGATGTTGACCATTGTTTAAGTAACATGGTATATCCCTTGTTGAAAATCCCAAATAATATGAAAAATTAATATTATTTCTGATCGTCAGGCAATGTTGCCAAAAGAGGAGGTACCTAAGTACTTTGTGAACGAATATTGAATCATTAAAATAAAATAGCAAGCAGGATTCCGACTTACCCGATCCTTAATTCAGGCAAACCAACACCCCCAGGGAACCCAGCAACTCGATGCTAGTTCAAACGCTAATAGTAACAACATATTTCAGTGTCGCGATTTTATGATTTCTCAGAAGAAAAGCCTAATTGAATCTTCATATTTCCATGCAATTTATAAAAACGCAATTCAAACGAGTTGTCTCTTTGCCTACATTTTGTAGACATTTAATTTCCGCGCTCATATTTGAGCGAAATTTCTAGTCACACAAGTGGGATTGACTGGGTGACCCAATAACATGGCGAGGACAGAGATAGGTAGGCATAGCCAAGCGCATGTCACCTTTGGCATCTGTTTCAGCGGCACTGAACTACGTTATAATCGCATTAGAAGATCGTTTATCTGTTAACATGTCAAACGAGGTTATCACGGAAATCCGATTCAAACTTTGTGTTTACACTGTGCACAAAAAAAAATAACGAGAATAAAATCGTGTGACAAGAATCTACAGGCAGGAATTTTGCTCGATAGTTGTTCAGTTTTTTTGAGTGCGGAACATAAAACAAAGCTAAAAGAATAATAGTAAAATACACCTTCCAATATAAACATAAAATAATAATAAACGTGTTATTGAAATCCTTAAAACTGCCTTTCTTTTGGTGTCTCCTTTAATCCTAATAGGAAATATGTACTTGGTACTGTAACGTCACACGGCGTGTGGTGATGTCACATGAAATTTGAATTTCGTAAATTATCGATTTTTGGTTTGGAGGACAACAGCTTTGAACAGTGATGCAAACTTAGCCTATCGCAATCCACTGCTAGACACATTAGGTCCTAATTCGTCACACACTGTGTCGTTGACCTTCCATGACCAGTCCGTCTTAGCTACCTTCTTCTAGTCGGTAGTTCATTAAGCTACGGTGCATAATGCTATGGGTAGCGTTTCAATCTTACACACCGTTATCTACAATTTATTTCAAACCTAGATTTTTTTTAAAATCTTTAGCTTTTCGCGGCGCTCTTTCACGTTGTATGATGACAAAAATTCGATTCACGGCAATTATGATAAAATAATGACTAAATTATCATAATTTAAAACATCAATAGGATAGCTCTCGAAATTATATTTGGTGACGTCGAATCTTCATGAAATAAGACTATCTTATTTGCATCGAATATAAGTTTGATCAATTGAGTTAAGTACATAAATAAGCGCTGATTCTGGCAAACATTCTAAGAAAACTGGGACTTGGCGAGCTACCTTGACGGATCCCGTTCCCAGTCTGCCTAGTAGGTACTTTATTTCCGCTTGTTCCACCGGTTTCGTCTCAGCGCTCGTCTTACGGTTTCCAATCAGCTGTGAGAGAGAAAGTTCTACGTTTACCGCCGGTACACCTACATAATGCTGCTGGCTACCGGTTCTTGCCTACTTACAGATAAGAACCGCTCTATCAGAATATGATACGCGAAATTGGGTCCCGATGCGATGAAAATATTCTGTAATAGATTAGATGAGTTCATGACTAAGAGCCCCGTTTGAGATCAAAACTAGTCAGGAAACCCCGCTATAAATAGATAAGTGAGGAATAACCGTAAATTATAATAATACAAAATTATGAGTGTCTCTCAGAATACAAAATTTTGTAATATCTTAAAACCCCTTTTTTAACATAATGATAGTAGAAATCAGACGATAATATTAAATTGTTCTTAAATTTGATAAATATATAGAAAAAATGAGTTAAATTTAATTATATGTAGGTTTCACGCCAATCTATAATTTCTCAATCTATAAGCTCTGTGCTGACGTGTTTCTGCCTTATCTGGAAACGTAAAAACATTAATCTTAGCGATACATCTACCTCACTTTGTTACGCCGTAATCAATTAGTAAGTATTTAACTTCTAATGGAATGCGCTTTCCGCAATTAAATAATATGTACATATTACAGTATTGACGCAGTAGTCTGTTGTAATGAACTCTGACGATGCAACAACTTCATTTCTGAATGCAGTGTAGTCCAAAACAAATGTTAAAAGGAAAAGGGACGTACACGTTTTGACTGCGCAGGAGTTCATTAACCGGTCGTCACACCTAATTCGTAAAGCAGGTAGTATTTACACATATAAATGTCCCACGTACCTACATGAGGATGTCCTGCAACTTCTAGTTACAAAGTAAATACATGTGCATGGTAGATCAAATAAAAATCGGTGTTCAAACTTAAACTCGTATAATATTCAAATACGATAAAACAGTAAGTAAAACGCACACTCGAGTTTTCACATCATCAATCGCCATAAAAACGCAAAAAAAAAGTAATCCTAACTAACGCTATAATCTAGATATACCTACAAAGCTCACTTCACACAAGTTTTCAGTGCTTTTTGTACAGAATAACACTACAGCTCCCAGCTTGTTGTAAAACAAAAAGAAACATAATTTCAGCCAAAAAACGGCCACTGCTGGACAGAGGCCTCCCCCAAGCCAACCAAGCACGTATTATTACTAAATATTATTTATATCAGGTATACTCGTATTTATAACGAAATATGTACATTATGAATCTACTAATAGACTAGTGATGATAGGAAGGTCTAGGGAGAAGGAGGAAGGAAGACCACGTCATGTTGTTGTGTCATGTTATGGTCTGATCTCAACTAACCGTAGAATTGTTAGCGATAGATATAAAACATAAAGTTATCTTCATCGACAGCCCGACTTCAGCCACTGCTGAGCACAGGCCTCTCTTTTCATGTGCCAATTCCCAAGCTCCTGTGCCAGCCTCATCCAGGTTAAAAATAAAGTAAAGACTGCCAGTCACCTCTTCCTTCTCTTGCCAGTGTTGACTTATGATCGCAGTATATTATTAAGCAGTGGAGGAAGAGGAAGTTGTTGATAAGAAAATGCATTCCAATTTCTTGTCCCAATGCAGAGGGACACAGGGTACACTCCTGGAGTTTAATTGTTAAGTAAATTGACACGCCAAGTCAATTTGCCTTGCTATAGCCATTTATTGTCATATACTGTCAAAGAATGACAGTTCCATCATCTGCCTAGCCTTTTCCCAACTATGTTGGGGTCGGCTTCCAGTCTCATCGGATTCAGCTGAACACCAGTATTTTACATTGAGCGACTATCTGACCTCCACAACCCAGTTAATACGATACCCCTTGGTAAGACTGGTTGTCAGACTTTCGGGCTTCTGACTACCCGTAACGACTGTCAAAGATCCACGAATGACAGCTGGGACAAACGGCTTAACGTGCTTTCCGAGGCACGGAAAGAATGACAGTTATGATTTGAATATTCGAACAATTTAAGCTGGCAGTCAGTTTGATTAACAAATATTTTCCCTGTCTTTAAATATTTTTCAATGCGACCTTTTCAGTTCAGGAACTTTATAGAACTTAGACTCACGAAGACAGGACGAATGCATTTCAATGAACACGTGGAAACATGACCTTATTCTTCGAAGTTGCACTGAGTTTTGCAAAGGATTCTTGTCGGATGTCGGTCACACGTTTCGGGTTTTGTCGTTCCTTTTTAATAACCTCTTCAGGTCACGGAACTGAGCATATTTCGTCTATGGAGGTCCAAAATGTGGGAAAGATTGTCGTGTGAAATAGAACGTCTCTGTGCTTGGTAGCTGACTACATGAACAAACTGTTTATATTATTATATCAGAGTATAAAAACGTGGAACGTACTTGTGTGTATGTGTAAAGTACACATCGATACTAGTCTACGTTTAAAATATTGAATCCAAGTTATTAGGTTAAAATTGTTTAATGGTATAATAGGATAAATTGTAATTCATTAAGAAAATGGTTGTTTTTAATGAAGCATTTAAAAAAATGCTTAGTAATTTGGTAGTCAATATAATGGTTACCCATTCTCAGTTTTCACACTTTTTTAGATTTTTAGTTCCACTCTCTCACAATAAATTTTTTTTTTCTATCTTTTCGCTTCTTTAACTGCGACCATGCGAATAAATACAAAGAGTTAAAACGGACGACTGAACTTCATGTTCACATTTAAATTGAGAATTTATTGTGACGTCATTATTATTATTGGTGTTTGACACATACGTCATTTAAGAATTTTATTCGCCATATCATCATCGTCATACATTATTGTTCAATAGTAAAAGCGCCAATGTCATCCATTGAATATTTTGCTAGTTAGAGCTCAACCGGGTGGAATCAGCCTTTTACTTATAGTTTTTTCTTTTTTTAGTTTTTTGAGACGTGATCCGTTTTTATTGATCTACTATCTGTCGCATCAGAGTGTGAGAGTATGAAAGCCGACCCGAATATACTTCATAATCAGCCTATAACGTTCTCAATGTTGGCACACAGGCCTCCTCTCTGTGAGAGGGAGTGGGCCGTAATACCCAGATGTAGATTCTAGGACATGCCGGTTTTCCTCACTATATTTTTCTCCACCGTTTTGAGAGCAGTGGTGATGAAATAATTTACACAAAGTTAAAGTGCCTGCCTGGGTTCGAACTTGCGACCTTCTACTCATAAGTTGCGGCCGTTTCCACCGGGCAACTACTGCTCCACATGCTTACTCAAGCAAGATCTAAAGAGATAGTCGTAAGACCTAGGTCAACAAGTACCAACTTTAACTACAGTGACAAGTCTGCCTAACTAAGTTAGAAACTGCATAATGATGAAACCAAGTTAGTAACTTACTCTGGATGGATACTTACTTTGCAAAAACTACTAATCTATGAACATTGACGTTATACAGTAATTACAGATTTACAGTGCAACATCCCAAAATTATAAAGTAGATCACGAAAAGCAGAAAATTCTATAAGCGTAGAATATCTTTTAAATCAAAATTAAAGTTGTTTAAAGCTTTAAACTAAATAAAAGCCAAAAAACACCGTTAACACACACGTCTCCTTAAACAATATCAACAAGTTTCAAAATACACAATGACAAACCCACGCCATATTCCAAATCTCACGGACATGTCTAAAACCTCACAAACATACTTGTGCCACTTATATAACCTTTTTTTTCTGTAAAACACTTCACAGGACTACGAACAGAAACCGATCTCCAAACTAGGTAAAATACAATAAATATTAATAAGATACTGCCAGTTAAATGATAGAGTCACTATCTCGAATTAACACAGTGCCGGGTGCTGACAGAAAATGTAAGTGACAGATCGACACTGTGTCATTGTTGGAACACGAACTGACCGATTTCGACCCACACGCTGACGTCATTATGCCGAACCGGTTTCAAACCACACTGCATTCAATTTCATAAAATGAGCTAAAACAAACGGCCAGGTTTGCATTTATGGAATGCATCTGTGTTAATATGAATTAAGGAATCGGCTAGTTGACCTTATGGGAAAATGTACAGCCAAAACGGTCATTCGATCTTGCTAAAATGAATTCACTAAAATTAATGAAGTAATTTTCTTTCAATGTTTTGTACTATAACCAGGATTCTTAAGGCTCTGTAGTAAAGGACTGTCACGTTATAGAACATGAGTACAAGAGTCTTCATCCGTGAATGTCCGCGTTGGATTCAACTTGATCGCTGTCTGGTTTCACACAAAACGATGCACGCCTGTTGACCTCCATGCCATGACCTGTAGGATAGTAAAAATGTTAATGGTCAAGGAAACAAGGTCGAGAATGAATTGTATGATGCAGTTACTAAAGGAAACCACTTCATCATCATTGATCATTTCTAGCCCTTATCCCAGTATATTTAAGGTCTACATGACGTGTATTTTCTGTAGTCACACCCCTTCTAGCAGCATCATATTTCACACAGTCCATCTATCGTTTCTTTGGTCTGCTTGGCACTTAATTATATTAAAGACTCAAGACAAGTAGTATCACATCTTAGCTCTAACTTTAAATGCTTTAGATCTTCAATGGAACCTTTGTATGATGAATATGATGATTTCAATCACAACGATTGCTCCATTTTTATTTGTAGTAACTAGCCACTATACTACCTAATTAAAGCCATGTTTTCAAAAATCTGTAGAAAATGTATAGTAACTACGTGTTACGGTCACGAATCATATTTTGTTCAACATGCAACCTGACACTGACCTGCAAGTTGCAACAAAAACCTAAGTAAATTTGAATTTCGCGGGCTACCCTGGGGCTTCCCCCTTAAGTATACAACAGGACACGATCAGTCTGAAAATCTGTTAAAGACTTTTTATCCTTAATCAGAAGCTTCATTAACTTAAGTATCAACGCAACATATGATATTTATAGATATTTGATATGACAACGAGCCGCGACCGTGCGCCGAGGTCAACTACTTTGCCGAGTTTATAGCGGACACTACTGTGACCCTTGCTTGAATCAGAGCTCGTTTTATTATAATTATATTTCTTCTCATAAATATGTTTGTATACTCTAGAATGTGCTAGAGGGTAGCTGTGGAAATCACGTAGATTTTGTTTAAAGTTTTGGTCAAATCGGTAGGCATTTCATTTTTGCATCGCAAACATCGTTAAGTGTCTTGTGTGTATTTTTTTTTCCTTATTTATAGAAAATCAACTTAAACCGCAACAATACAAATGAATCGCTTAATTTACTAATGAATGATACCCTCTTCTCTATATGAGAAGTATACTGGTAACAAAAATCTTTTTGGTAACAATAAAAATGACAAAAATATTTGGAAATGAAAACCAAATTATGAATTGTCACGAGCGCACGGGTATATTTTGGATATATTACGGGCGAATATTTAACTATGATGTATGCTTTAATTTATTACAAATCATTTTAAGTCGGATTTCCCCTAACACAGAACTTAAATAGTCACTGACACTGGACACTGTTTGCAAGCCCCGCCCGGACGCTCCCCGGACGCCCTCCAAACTAGGCCAAACCCGGGGAAACCCGAACGGATGGCAGCCCTATATGTACCAAGAAGTGCAAGCTCCAATACCCGTTTTATCCCGTTGTTCAAGTATTAAGAGTGAGTTATTTTGGAAGAATGGGTCGTTCTATTCATCCGTACGGTCTTAAAGGGGAACCGAACTGTGCAATATTCCAGTACGATGTGAGTGAAATATCAATGAAATTCCTAGAATTCCAGAAAATATAATTAAATACTAGAATGTGGATTGCAATGTGCGGAAAACGGGACGTCTCGAATTGTTTTCTAGCTGCATGTGTTTGTATTATGGAGTTTTGTAATCCCTTACGTTTTATGTAAACACAAGCCGGTAGAACTTTTGTCACCCAAGTATTTAGGAGACGAATGTTCAAAAATCCTTTCTTAGTACCCACTTTCTTCTTTCGTGCAAAATTTCTTGCTCCTAGACCCAGCGGGTTAGGCAGTGTTGTCTGAATGAATGAGTTTAAGACTTATATTAAGTAGATACCTACATATCTTTATTCTCAGGGGGTGGGCAGAAACTTATAGAAAAACACGACAGACGTAGGAGAAAGAAAGGTGGACTTCTTCTTTTACCTGCGTCTGTCACGCACCAGTGCCGTAATTCTCTATGACACATAATTTTTCTATGACACGTAATTCTCTATGGCCGAAGCCGCGCGAAATCAACGCGAGATTGGCGGGATTAGCTAAGGAATTGACGTGGCTTCGAAGTAAGGAATCGTTAAGTGGTCCTAGTGAATTAGGCCCCTGACGTGTTATGTACTATCGTCAAAACCTATATCTGACCATTTTGGAAACAAAATCCCGCGCACATGATGACCACAGTAAAACAAATGAGGATCCTTTTTGGTCCACTAAATAATATTATTTAGTGGACCTAAAAAGGATCCTCTTTTGTTCTACTACAACTATTCCTGCTTGCAGCGCATATGCGCTGCAAGCAGGAATAGTTCTTACGGTGGTCAGTATGTAGATTTTGGAATAGTACCTGTCAGTTAGCCTTGCTAAATTAGTATGCAGTATTGACAACTTCGCTGATCACCTACACAAAAATGATTTGTATACTGCCCAAGATTGAAGCATACCGTCCAAGGTTTTAAGGCCCATATAAAGAGCACGCGGTTGTCCATTGTTCATAGTTAAAGGTCCGTTTCCAAACAAATCGTTAAAGGGCAAAGGCCCGCGCCAACTTGCGAAATGAACGAGATCTTAGTACTAATATGAGATTATTTTGTTAACTGCTTTATGTGAGCGAGCCTAATCGTCGAGAAATTTTGCACAAGTAGACCAACATTTATCCTCATTTTCGATCGAATAACTATCGCGGCTGACCGCCATAGAGATGGCGCGGGACGATTTCTATGTCTTCCTTAAAAATTGAAGAGAAATAGCGCAGAATCGTAACTTATGGAAGGAATGGAACGTGGCCTTTGCCCAGCAGTGGGACAATTCGTACTAGTAATAATAATAATAGGTACATAACCAGTAATTGTTTGCAAAAGCGTTAGTTTCATATTCGTAACCCTCCGTAGGATTCCAAAGGTTAATAATGAAAGATAAATGATGTTATTTGAAATCATCGTTTTGTATGTTACGACATCTGCTAAACAGTGGTGTCAAAGACAGCAACCTGCTCTTGCATTGGATATGCCTAACCCGGCTATTCCCAATAACAAAAGAGTGCTATTTAGTAATTAATCAAACTTTTGTAGAGTTTTTCGATACTCTGAAATTATTCACTACCGAGTTCGTTTGTGGCTTATGTCTCCCACACATAGTATTGCAGGAGTATTGTAAATTTTCTGGTTGTGTTTGTGGGGATTCTGAAATTAAAATAGAAATAGACATGTATAGACGATACACGTAAATAGATGGTAGTATGACCGGCCGTACGTCAGTGATAACAAATCTAGTTCAGGGGGATGCGCTAAGATGCCTTGCAAATTGTAAAAAAAAGTTAAGAAAATTTGAATTTCGCGAATTGGTTCGACGCTTTCGCCTTAAGGTGGATGCTCCAAGGTAGCCCGCGAAATTCAAATTTTCGTACGTTTTTTTGCAATTTGCTGGTCAGTACTAAGTTGTACGTTGATTAAAATATGATTCGCGGCCGTAACAAATGTATTTACAGAATTATAATCATTAAAGTCATCAACACAACTCTCTAAGATCAAGTAATCCTACTGAATGACTATTTCATGAAATCTTGACATTTTAGGATTATGCTAACTTAACAAGTTGTATTACTGATTCTAATGATTATAATTCTGTAAATACGTATTTGTTACGGCCGCGAATCATATTTTAATTAACGTACAACTTATTACTGAGCAGCAAATTGCAAAAAACGTAAGAAAATTTGAATTTCGCGGGCTAGTTGGAGCATCCACCTTAAGCTGGCCTCTACTTATATTGAACCTCCGTACTACGCTAGGCCAGCTCAAGATGTGTTACCACAGATGTGTAATCGACTGCACTTCGCCAGACGTGCTCATTCACAAAGAGCTCTAGTACCAAATCTATGTTCTCGCCGTAGTCGCTAAAACTATCGGTTACATGGTAACCTCAATTCACACCGCGAGGCTACCATAACAATTTCGTTTCGTCGAACGTTTTCTAATCACATTTTTTCCATTCCACAGGTGTTAATATTGAGAATGGACCGCTATGTAGCATCAATTACAGTTGCTCGATGCGAATTAGTCGGGTTTCTTGTTATATCTTTTCTGAACACCAGTAAATGTTGAGACTTTTGAGGCGGTTTTTTAGAAGCATTTTAGTAATAAAGTTTGCTAGAAGTGGGTATCTAGGGCGATTAGTTTTGATGCGATTTACACCCTTATTGCATCCAAATATAACACATGATTTACCGTGGCAGTGGACTTCAGATTAAATTCAATACAATACTTATTATTAGATTGCTTGTTATTCTGAATATTTTCAATACAGTCAGTCATTTTATTCAAACAGGTCTGTTTTCATCTGTTGGTTTAACTTCATTAGGAAAAGCTGGTACCACAATCGGTACAAATTTGTACCAGTTCCACCTTGAAAGGAAGTGATAAAACTATAGGAAATGACAAGTTAATTAAGTTAAACGCGAACTTTCCCATTTAGTTGTTATTGAACAACTTGTTTTGGCAGAATTTTCCAGTAAGATAATTATTTAATAAACTGAACTAAAGAAAAGCGGATGCAGCATTTAATTAAAATCAGAAATCGTGTATTTTCGACCTTCAGGATTATAATAATATATAAGGTTATTTCAATAATTGTGTACAATGATACACATCTATCTTAGAGTCTATCATTTCTTGTTACAAAGGGATTAGACATCTGTAGCCGAACTAAGCGAAAGGCTGTATTTTTTGCATATTTTTCGGTATCGGAAACTGCAGGAAAAAATTGTCCAAGACAATATTCATTTTTAATTTACAGATTTCGAAGTAAGGCAATGCATTTAGTCGTGAATTTAAGGAAAATGCAAAACAAACTTAGATTATTCAACAAAATTTTAATATTACCGACAAAACAATCAGACAGGTTCCTAAACAAGCACTAAGAACCAGTTTCTTATACACGATAACCTTAACATTTGAATTAGTTTCACTTATCGAAAAAAGTGTGACAAAAAGTGCGATTAATTTTATTAAGTCTGAAGACATTGCGACATCGCATTCGCGTTGCGAAAGATAGATCGGTGCCACTGCCGGCACAACTCTAATGGCGGCTTGTCACGAGTTCACGACCAACGTGCGTTGTTTTATAATAAAAATAGTTCAAACAATATCTTTAAACTTAAGCCGGTAGAACATATAACACATAACTTTACGCCTGTTTTCCTATAGTACAACCACTTTTCACCAAATATGTATAGAAGTCGTACGTAATAGGGGGGCATTTAAAAGTAAAATGACTCTTTTGGCAATTGTCCGGCTTTTTGTCAAGACTTTCCCATTTCAAAATGGTAAGCCTAGGTGGACACTTATCTCTGTCACTGACTGTACCTACAGTACCTACAACTTTCAGAATTTTCAGATCATAATAACAAAACTTTTTCTCAAAGATTATGTCATTGTCATGACCATTTTTATAACAGCAAATGGCAGAACTTGTTTTCTGTTTTAGATAAAACAGGTTATGAATAACTAACTTCTAGTCGTGTTTAGCCTCTCATTAAATCCGTTCTGATTTCATTTTAGACATACTTAGTAAATAACTGGTGGGAACTGCTCCCGATGTGGCAGTCGCCTTTTATAAAATCGCCCACAATAAGCGGCGCTCGAAATGAATTGCATATCGCGCCGCTCCGTTTCTGCAAACTCTTGCCTTGATCCGTTTTGCTTTGCCAGTCCGTATTTCCGTAATTATTTTCCCATCATTACTATCTGGGCAAGGCTCAGCAGCCGGCAGTTACTATTATTACTAGGTATTCAAAGAAATTAAATATCAATCCCGCAACACAGAAGCTGCGTAACGCAAAAAAAAACTTAAACCAGGTCGTTCCTTACTCGATGTTCCACATTTCTGTACAAACCCGGACATAGCAGCTCTACCCAACACATGTTTTTCCTAACAGCATAACAATTAAAAGATTAATTATACAAAACGCATCTGCCGCCAACACGAAAATTCCGATCTCTAAGACCATTGTTGCGATAAATCTTAAGTTGAAAGAAATACGGTTTGATTTTGGCTGGCAAACCAAGTTTTGCTTCAACTTGAACTTGAAAATAATAGTTATGTAAAGTTATAAGTAATGTTCTGTCACTTGTTGGGTAGGCGACGGTGGTATGTTGTACCATGAGTATTTCGAGTATGTTGATTGTCTTGAGTTAAAAACATACATACTTAATAAAGTTGCGTTGAGGCGCCGCGCCGCGCCGTCACGCCTGAAGTCGTCGCCGCGAGGCCTAGAAAACGGTTCGTGGTTTTGACGTGTCAACTGGCTGGATTAGTATGACTCGTAAGTCTTTTAAGGATAAAAGTAAGACTTGCCCAAATATACCTAGGATAATTGAGAGAAAGTGACAAAAAAAATCTAGGTACCTAAAGATGACATCCGTATTTCAGTTTCAGTTCTTCGGCATTATTGATAAACAGTGCCTATTGTGAAATAGGCACTGTTTATCAATAATGCCGTCTTGTTATCTTGGCATAATGTTTCCTTTTCATTATTTTCCTGTAGGTAAAAATGTCAGCTCCACTTTCTCAGAATTTTAGTTCTTCAGTTTATTCTTGTTTCCCATTACATCCTACTAATAGGCATTATAAAAATGTGAAAGTTGTTATGTTTGGATGTTTGACGCAATCACGCAAAAACCGCTAATCGGATTTGGATTTGGATGAAAGGCACATAGAAAGTCTATAATCAGTATTAACACTTAAGATACTTTATATCTCCGTAGTGCGATCCCGTAGGATAACTTTCGACCTCCACGCGGGCGAAGCCGCAGGCAAAAGCTAGTCTCTCAATACAGCGTTAAATTTTGAGGATTACAAAATCCTTAAAAGGGGTCATTGTACTCATCGTTATGAACAACTTTTACTACGGGACCAACCATAAAATCGTGAAAAAAAAACAGTTGATCCATAGATTTATGTTCACATAACTCGACTTGATATAATGTATGGATCAACTGATTTTTTTTTCACGATTACAGGGTTGAAATTTTTTTATGGAAAAAGTAGGTCTGATGGTGTTTGCAACAAATCTCAGCAACAATTTACGAAAATTAAGATACTATTCTGGACTATACTGGAACGCATGGAAAGAGAAAACAGTTTTTTAGGGATTCATAGTCAACAAGGGACGCTTATAGTTTCGCCATGTCCGTCCGTCTATCTGCCTGTCACGGCCTATCTCAGAGACTCTTAGTAGTATTAGAAAGCTGTAATTACGGATGTGTATACATATTAATCACGCCGACAAAGAGGTAAAACAAAATCTTGAAAAAAAATCGGTTACCTACATGAAAAGTGGGGATGATTTTTTTTTCATCTATTTCGTGCATTCGTTTTTTTTTTAAATTATATATGTACACACAGTAAAATACAAATTGATACGACATAATTATAATATCAGTACAAAGGTACTGCTTATTTCTTAAGAAATTTCTTCCAGCAGACCTGCGAAAGGAGAAGTAAAAAAAGAAATGTAGACAATAGTGTGTGAGAACAAGAAGAGAAAAATATGAATGTGTGAAGTCTAAAACAAAAATATTAAATATACCTACACATATAGCGCAAAAAAATAAAAATAAATAAGTATACTTAAATAAATACATAATACATAAATATATAAACATATATATATACAAATACTCACAGTATAGAGGAAAGGTAATGCTCTTTTAATCGACGTTTAAATATAGTAATAGTTTTTAAATCACGAATGCTAGGCGGAAGTGAGTTCCACAATCTTACAGCATGGACAGAGAAGGAATAAGAAATGTACCTTGTTTTATGAGGATGAGATTTAAGGATGGATCTTAGGTGCGATCTACACGGTGCGGCGCTAGAGCAAGCGTAAGAAAAACGCTCGAGCAGGTAGGAAGGTTAAGACGGGTTGTGTAAGATGTTGAAGAGTAGACATAAAATCCGAGTGTTCCTGCGAAGGCGGATTGGGAGCCACTTGAGTTCCTTGCGAAGGTGTGAAACATGGTCATACTTTCGAAGACCGAAAACAAAGCGAATGCACAGGTTTTGCAAGCGCTCAAGCTTGTAATAGCTCCTCAGTATCCTCCAGGTAGCAGGCGTCGGCATAATCTATAATCGGCTGAATAAGTGTTTGTGCCAAAGAAATTTTAGTCTTCAAGGGCAGAAGACCCTGAAGGCATTTCAAAGAAGAAATGTACCTTTTGGCTAACCTCATTGACCTGAGCACGCCACGAATGATTGGAGTCAATAACTACACCCAGATCTTTAGCGGTTTCAGTGTAGTCAATGCGAACACCATCAAGATATAAAGGCATAAGAGATGTAACATCAGCCACATTGCGAACGAATCTGCTGCCGATGATCATGGCCTGGGATTTAGTAGAGTTAATTTGCAAACCAAATGACTTAGCCTAAGCGCTGACGCAAACCAGGTCATGATTCATTCCAGCGATTGCAAAACCCGCGTTAGCTACAGTAAAATCTCGACAAAGCTGCAAGTCATCTGCGTAGAGATGGAAACTAGAGGAGATTACTCTGGTAACAGAGTTTATGAAAATTGAAAAAAGAAGAGGAGAGAGAACGCTTCCCTGAGGAACACCGTCAGTGAGACTACACGTGAGTGATTGAAGATGTGACTGAGAACAGGAAGTAATGAGGATAGGATAAGAGTTATCATTCTTGAACACAACTTAACATTACCGACTGCTGAAGAAGTTATCGCAAGTATAGACTTCTTAACATCATCCTCAGTAACATCTTTGAGCTTGAAGTGAGAATATTGTGGTACCGGCAAACTAGCAAGACTCGCCAGTGTCGCAGCCCTGACAGACGGATCAAGAGAAAAGGGAAATTGAGAGAAATGCTTATTGAGATCATTGAGGTTCACATCCTTACACTGGTTGGCAGGTGACTTGCCTATGCCTACAGATTCGAAAAATTTCCATACATCAGAAAAACTGCGGTTATTGAGTTGGTCGTGGAAATAGCGTCTCTTAGCATCTTGACACAGATGCCTGCAGCGATTACGTAACGATTTGTAGTAAGAGAGATTCAGCTCTGAAGGTCTGCGCTTATATCTGCTCTTAGCTTTATCCCTGCGAGCCATAAGCTCTTTAATTTGTAGCGTTATCCATGGTGCAGGGTTATGTCTAACTTTGACACGTCGGATAGGGGCATGCTGATCATATAATTCGAGAACGGTTGCGTTAAAACAATTCACCTTATCGTCGATGTCATCGAACTCATCCCGAGGGGCCCAGTCGAGATCGCCGGCATCACGCTGCAAAGCTTCCAGATCTAAGCCCTTGTAGTTACGGAGATATAAAAGCTGGGACTTACGCTTGGGAACACGGATACGATACGAAAGGTAAATGAGATCGTGGTAAGAAAAAGTAGCCGTAAGTTGACCATGGTAAGAAACATTACTAGGAGAGGAGACAATCATAAGATCTAGAAGCGAGGGTGTACAATTAGGAAAATAGTAAGTTGCAGAAAGAGGCAAAACTTGAAGATTGAAAGAAGACAAGAGTTTGAGGAGTTTTAGGGATCGAGTGTCATTTTTAATCAAGCAGGTATTAAAATCACCCATTAAAATAACGTTCTCATACATGGGGCAAACATCACTGAGTGTGGAGTCGAGAGAATTGAAGTAGTCTATGTGAAGATTAGGACTGTAGAGCACTGCAAGCAAAACTTTTGTGTGATAAACAGTTATCTCAACAAACAAGTATTCAGCCGACTCAGAATACCGTGAAGGAGATGAACTGACCACCCTGTAGGGTAAATCAGCACGCAGGTACATGGCAACACCTCCTCCACCTTTGCCGGTCCTATCGTTGCGTATCAAGACGAAGCCGGGGAGTAAGTACTGAGTAGAGAGGAGTGATGGCTTCAAAAATGATTCCGATATTATGAGCGCATCCAGATGGGCACTGCTAAAGGATGCCAGAAGGTCAGAATAGTGACCAGGAACACTCTGAGCATTGATGTGAGCTATATGAAAATTCTTAGGGTCATTGGAGAAAATTGAAGAGATTTTATCATGTAAAGTAAGTGGTAAGGAAGAGTCACTGTCCGCACTAACAAAACTAGTAGAGGAAGAGCATGAGAAGAAGCTGTCGTTAAGATCAGCTACATCATTCATAAGCATAAATTATAATATAAATGTAAAATAAAAATATTATAAATATCTAAAATACAAGACTAATATTTAAAATAACTTATCTACTAAAAACACAAAAAAAAATTAAGATTTTCCTTTGAGAAAAACCTCCCCCACTCGCTGGTAGGAATTTTACAATATTACTTAGCAAAGATGCACAACTACAGTAGTGTAGTAGCAATAAACACAAAACAAAAAAATAAAAATCAACATAAAGAAACAAAACGAAAACATCGAACTGTATGTAGAATGGAACGCGACGCAATGACGGCGGAGTAGGAACATGACACTGAGATCTGTCTACATCAGACTACAATGCAGTGTTGTTGAATAGGCTGTTCCAAAATATTGCAGGTGTGTGCAGAAGTGCAAACCATTTTTGGATTCAGGGATCCGTTTGCGAAATATTTAAAGAGCTAATTGTTGTTAGAGTCAAATGTGTCCTTCCCGCCCCCACTGCCAGCAAAGTGGTTGTTTTTGGATTATGTGAAGACAAAAACGGCAGTAATATAATTATATATAACGAAGATAAAAGAAAAACTATCACAGCTAAGTCGGCTTTACAAGCTAACGAGTAATAGTCGACCAACTTACATTTGCAGTTGGAATGTATGGGAGAATATGGTTTTCAACAAGAATGTTTTTGTAAAGTTCACTCATCCTCCATAGAAAAGGGAGGATCCTCCAACCAGACGGATGTGGTATCTGGTGGGCAACTGCCCAATGATTCATGTTGGGAAGTTTGTATACATGCTAATTGCGCGGTAAACTCTGCTTGCGAGGTGCAGGATTTTGCGTGACGTCAATGACGCTTGGTCGCATGTGGCGTTGTATATACCACTACAGTTTATTCTTGTTATTTATTTTTTGTTTATTTTATTTAGGTTAGCCTACAATTGTTTACACATTACATTTCTTTTAAAAGCTCACATATACATTTGTACGTGCAACAATTACTTACAGGCTAACACCACATGCACTGTTATTTTATTCGGCATTGTTATGAATTCATCCCAACTACAGAACCCTTAATTCTACGTGGTCCGACACGAGAAGGAACGAACTTGATCATGAACTTCAGTCTTCGTTCTTGAAACACAATATCATAAACAAAATCAAAATAAATGTAACAAAATCTAAAAAACTTTGCCTTTGTTATTTGTTTTGAAATCGTAGCCTGCAAATCTTTTGTTCGTAGAAGGAGAGAGAATTTTCATAATATTATTATGAAGCACAACATTTTCTTTCACTGTAAACCGATATCTAGGGATAACTTTAAAACTACAAGGAATTATGAGAAATGTTTTGAAACCGAAGCTTGGAAATCACGGATATCTATGTTGGAAATCATAACATCAACGATCCGCGAAAGCACGCCTGGATCAGTGGGTGACACTCTGCGCTATACATAGGTCGCGGTTCAATTCCGTACGGAACTCATATTTTGATGAGTAACAAATAATTGTATTACGTACACGTTTTAGCAAGTTAATAGATGTCTGATTTAAGAAAAAGCCTCCGAATCACCAAGATTTTTTATACGAAATGTTGCTTAAAATACCACAATAATTTTGAAGTGGCTGCTAAACGTCCTTCTGTTTTTAGTTAACTGCCGTCGAAACAGAATGTCCATTCAACAGTGTTAGGCCGTGGGAGATTATTCAAGGTTAAATATATTAACAAGAAATTGGTACGTACTACAGTCGCAGTGTAATCTATGGTGCTACTGGGTTCGTTACGACATTCATTATTACGGCAATGATAAGACGTAAGGAGCCGAAAATCATAAATAAAGCCTTAACATCATCATCATTGTTGACTAGTAGATGCCTAAGGCATGAAGTCTGCCTTTGTACAGACGCCAACACATCAAGCTACTACAGTCTGTCAAATTTCTTAAATATATTTTCAACTTCATTAGGTTTAACGTTAATTGGGAAAATTTGACAGTTTCGGATAGCTTGGTGTGTTGGCGTCTGTACCTTTTCTGTGTGCGAAAAATTTTAATAAAAAAAGTATAATAATAAATCATTCCATGCTCAAAAGTTGGACGGAATAGGCCAAAAAATATCACATCACTCGTGTGTTTTGGGGTAGACAGAACTGTAGTACAGTAATATTAGGCCAGTAATTTTGTCACACCGGGGTGAGCCCATTTGCCACCAATCTGGCACAAACACCGGACTTCAGGCTACTATTGAAACATTCCTAATGGAGAACCGAATAATACTGCGCCCAACCCTCAAGACATACGAGGCAGTCAGTTCATTAAAACATGTGGATAAGCAGAAATTTGTCACAATGATTAAACTATGAAAAGATTTGTATCGTGAGACTTGCCCTCACCGTACTAAACTGCGCGAAAAGTTGTCCATACTGAAGATAGTGAACTCACACAATAATAATTAATAATGGTGTTTCCATGAAAATCTAGTCAAGTCTCTGCAAAATCGAGTGTGTCAGACGTGTCAAAACCAAACAGGAACGCGTCCATCTTTAGGCACGGTAGAGCAAATTTACGATTGAAATCTTTGAAACTATGGTGATTGTATACTAGGTAAGTACAAGAAAACAAAGGAAAAATTACTATGTTTTTTTCCAACCTACTCGTACATGCATGTTCTATTCCTAAATTCGAATAAAACTAGCCTTTTTCGAAGAAATCTTTTAAAAATTTTAAGTGACTCGTGTAATGAGAACAAGAGCTGCATCGCCCCATTCGTTAACGTCCATCACGCGTTCAGCGTTATACCTGAAGCTAATCGAATATGGACGTTGAAGAGACCTTTACGTGCAGCACTACATTTTAAATGCATTATCAGACCTTACACGTGTTTAGTGAACATATAGCTACTACTATCTACTTTATGTACCTACAGTCGTCGGTCGGTCAGAAGTGGAGTGACATTCTCACAAAGCAATAGATTGACACTTTTGTTCAACTTACGACCTTCTTATGATGAGTAATTTCTATACTATAGACACACACTGATTGTTTTTCATACATTCCACCATTAGGTTGTATGTCATCAGAGGACACGGTGGAGCATACGGTGGAGGTCTGCCCCGCTTGGGCAGAGCACCGCCGTGTCCTCGTAGAGGCGATCGGCAGCGGCGGCGACCTCTCGCGTCCGGCCCTGGTGCAAGCCATGGTCCGGGGCGAGAGGGAGTGGGAGGCGGTCACCTCCTTCTGCGAAGCAGTCATGCTAGCGAAGGAGGTGGCGGGATGGGCGAGGGAGAGATCCTCACGCCTCAGCCGCCGAGGGAGGCGCTCCGGGCGTCGGGAGCCGCGTGACGACTCCCGGCCACCGTAGGCGCGGGCCTGCGGGCGGAGAGCAATGGGTAGCTCTCCGTCCGATCAGGACCAGGCCCGTGCCGGACGGCGCGTAAGTGTTCCACGTGCGCCTCAAAGAGATGTCAGCATAGATGACGGGGCCCGACAGGGCCGAAGCCTGCCGGGGTAGCGGGATCGTCCGAAAGGGTTACCGCTGCCCTGGTACATAAAGGGCTAAGGAAGGAACACGGGTGGGTTTTAGTCAGTAAGAGTCTGACACTCCCTTCTGCTCCACCCAGAGCGGGAGGAGTCATTTGATGATTTCCCATCCTGAAAAAAAAAAAAAAAAAAGGTTGTATGTCATGATAGCCTAGCGGTTATCATACGTCGGTAAGCGAGTTCATGCGTAGCGAGCCGTGGGATAAAATCTCACGCGCGGTGATAATTTTTTTAAATGTTTTTATAATTACTCAAATAACCACGCTATTGAATATAGTTACGTATCATGTTCGTCGTACGTTCGTAAAACTTTATGATTATACCTACAGTAATCTAAATAAATAAATTATAAATAATTATAAAACAGATGCATTTAACTTACGAGTCATTCACCGCGACGAGAACGTTATTTGTTTTTGGTTGGTTGTTAGTGTGGGTTATTCACGTGTGTTTAATCTATTAGCGGTGTTGTAGTTCATTTTGAAATGCAAGGATATTTGAATATTGAGATGAAAGCGGGTATTATCGCGGTGCGTAAAAGTGCACTTATTATTATATCAAAAATATTTGATGAAACCGGACTGAGTATGAGTATTATGATTTAATTATTTTATCGTTTTTTTTTCTAATTAAAGTATAACTGCTGATCCTTTTAGTTATTTTTTAAGCGTTTTATATTTATCATAAAGTCTAAACAGAAGAAAAACAAAATCCAAAAGTAAATTTATTTACTTTTGGAATGATGAATACAAAATATGACATTAAGTATAATAATATAATATGTAAGATTTCTATTTACAAAATAATATTGTTTCAAATTGGTAATATTCGTATTTTGCTAGTAGCCTAACAGTACTCTTTATTTGTTTTAGAGAAATGCCTACTGTGAGTCGGAGGGTCAAACGATATAAGGAAAAGAGTAGCCTTGCCAGTCGAAAGCGAAGTGGAAGGCTCCAGCTAGTCAGTGAATATGAAACAAGTGGTTTCATACCTACGAGATATTTTGCCGAATTATTCGACACGTCTTTACCAACCATTCGCCGTGCAAACGAAAACCAGCTCTAAACCCATATTTTATTGACAAACATAAACAAGAACGTTTACATTGTGCGATACAGCGATGGGAAGAACGGAATTAGAGATCTGATGAGCAGTTAAAGTTACATTGCATGGAAACATGGAAACATTTAAGAGGAACAGATATAATTATGTTTCAATATTTTTGGGTCTATGCGCCAGCGTTTACTTGATAGCATTGATAATAATGGGGGAGTATTAAGTTATATAAATTATAAATTGATTTTAGTAATATTAAAATAATATTGTGACATATCCGTAATAAGGATTATTGAGGCTTAGTTTCAACCTCCTTTTCATAATGAAAATGAATACTTAAGCTATAACCGCAATATGTCCTAATAAATACGATTTGTTAACTTTGACGTTAGAGATAGGCAACTAAAGAAAACGAACGCACTGCTAGTAGTAAACAAAAAGTAGTACTACTGAGTAATTTAATTGTATTGTGACAAGGAGTTCGCACTTTTTTTATTTACGTGGGTAGATTTGCTAGTTCTGATTTGTTAGAGTACCCACACACAGTATTAATTAAAGCACAATATTATTATATTACTAAGATACAATATTTTAAATTAAAGGTCGTAGTTCACTGATTACCTGCTTTACTTCAATCAATTGTTCTTTATGAGAAAATAAACTGTTTTGAATTGAAGTTTATTTATTTCTAGCTTATAAAATTATAACGAATAAACATTTTGAAATCACTTATGAAACATTTTTATTTTTAACCCCATATTACAATAACAATATACTCGTAATAATAAAAATAAAATAATTATTACACTATTATTCTCGTTTATTAATCTATAAAAAACGAATAATAAAAAAATCGATAAAGATTATTGTTGGAAAAGAAAAAGAAAAGCTCCAACTCGAGATTGGAATCCAGACTTATGCGTTCAACGACATGCGTTAACCTGACTAAAACTAAATTAATACATTTTAGTCAACGGATATACACTACGATGACCAGCCTATAAAAGAGGTAGAAACAACAGAATTTTTAGGGTTCCACATTGACAAAAAACTGAATTGGAAAACCCATATCGAAATTATGTGCAAGAAAATCAGTAAATCCCTGCACACATTGTGGTCTATAATAGGTGTGGAGGCATTACTTACAGCCTACTATGGTTTAACAGAATCTCATCTACGATATGGTGTCATTTTTTGGGGCAACTCAACAGAAAAAGACACGGTGTTCAAGGCTCAAAAGAGATGCGTTCGTTCAATATTTAAAATTAAACGTCAGTAGGTTTAATTTTAAATATTGAACGAACGCATCTCTTTTGTACGTGCCTTACTTAAAAAAATATAAAATACTTACTTTGCCATCTGTACATTTTAGGAGTAGTTGTTTTTGTTAAAACAAATTCACACCGATTTAAACGATTAGATGAAGTAGTCCCACGTAATAGTCGCGCCTATTACGTGGGACTACTTCATCTAATCGTTCGTAAAACAGCAGGATATGCTCTCATACTGCGAGAACAACCCTCATGCGCAATTGTTTTCTGTATGGTTCCTATCATATTTTATAAATTACCTAAAAGTTGGAGAGAACTGCCCTTGTCTCTTTTCAAAAATAAGCTGAGATTTTTTTTAGTTAGTAAAGTGTATTACAATTTTGTAGATTTTTTAAATGAAAAGGACTTTTCTATTCCGACTTCTAATATACATAGTTAAGAATAACAATTGAATAATGTGAATTTTAAATCAATTGACTTTTGAATTCGTTTTGACTGCATAATAATGAATATTCTGGACATAATTTAATTTATTTTGACTATAACATACTTATACTATAATATCTTGACATCAATTATTATTCATTTGTTTTGTGTTTTGTAATGAAATTTAGAATAACTGTACCTATGTAAAATGCAATTAAATTGGCAAAACATGGACGCTCACAACATCTAATAATTCAATACCTTGCATGTCTGATTAGTCAGTTTATGTAAACGCATGTTTGACAAATAAATTATCTTTATCTTATCTTTAATAATCCAATACCTAAGACTATCAGCTAACGGTACTTGATGTAACAATTTGAATTTTATACGTCATTACGTAGCCTGTGTGCAAAAGCGACTGTATGTTTTTGGTTTCGTTCGACGCCAGCCGGTGTGCGAATTCTGAGGTGAGCGTTCTGTGTTGATACATCACTTATGCACACAGACGTAGGTACGGCCTTTACCGAGTGTTCACAGCAATACAGTCCTTAAGGTGCTAATGCATTAATGACCGCGGCCGTACTTCCATTACAAAGTTAATTATAGTCAAAGTATAGTCGCCATGAAGGTGGTGGTGGCCCAGTGGTAACTTACGAGTTATAGGTTGTAAGTTCGAACCCAGACAGGCGCTTTACTTTGTGTAAATAATTCCATCACCACTGCTCTCAAAACAGTGAAGGAAAACATCGTGAGAGTTTTGTTGATAATAAATAAATAATAAATCAATACCTACCAATCCGCACTGGGCCCGCGTGGTAGATTATAGCCCAATCCCTCTCGAAGAGAGGAGGCCTGTGTCCCAGCAGTGGGAACATAATAGGCTGATTATTTATTTATTTATTTATTTCAGGCGACTCAGGCCCATATATAAACCTACCATACCATACCTTAACCTAAACATACATATTTTTATTATAAAATAGTACTTCACTAGCTAGTAGTAGTATTATGCCACGAAGGAATTTCATGGGATTTAAACTTCACTGACGAAATGTGCTTATCTTTTGTAGTTTTGCGTACCCCAGTCGAGGAATACAGGGGTGATGTTATCTTTATGTGTACTATGCTCATCATTACCCATTGTGGCTCCCATTTTTGCGGAGCGACTGACATACTGACCTCCTTTGTCATCTTCAGATTACCCGTTAATACCTAATAACAGACCTACCTAGATTACCTAGATGCCTGAGTGACTCAATATTAATAATTTGACCTATTTACCGCTTTAAGTATCCGTACCCCGCGCCATCTCGCGAGTACGCGATCGATGCGAATAGTTTAGTATAAACTCGACTTGATTGATCGCGCGACTATGTCATATTCGTATAAAAGACCGCGACAGTCGCGTACTCGCGCGACGATCGGTTAGGACGCGCCTTAGACGACTCGAAAAACATGTAAGGCCTCATTTACGGAGACGCGAGGCAACACAAACGTATGGCAATATAAGACGTTGTTCATAGAGGTGCGGGGCAGGAAGCGTGGCGGTGCCCGCCGCTGCGCCCGCGGCGAATCCTCAAGCGTGTAGCAAAGCACGCGGCGGGCAACGCTGCGGCGCACGCGGGATACTCAATCAAACAGTCTAGTTTTCTAAAAATCGATCATATCGTCCATTGTGACGGTGACTACGTCTGCGTTCTGCAATTTCCAAATATGACTGGCAGAAGATTCCGCCGCGGGCATCGCTTCATCGAGAATTGCCGCTGCATGCTCCGCCGCGATAAACGCTGCGTGAGACGCCGCGGTGCCAGCCGCGGGCTCGACCGCACAAACGCTTCATTTCAAGCAAACGCGTCCAAAATAGCTTCTCCGTAAACGCACTCATACAATGCCATATGTTTGAATTCAGTGCGGGCCGCGCCGCACAACGAGACGCGCGACGCCCCGCGTCTCCGTAAATGAGGCCTTAGTGTGACGTTTTCTTCGTACTGCATATTTCTTTATCTCAAATAAAATCCTTACTTTGTTACGGCGCCTCATGTTTCTGGAGCTTTTATCTCTGCTGCATTTTTTTTCTTGTCTAAACGACAAGGCTGACTTTTTTGTAAGCAGCACAAATGTTTTTTTTTCTATCAACTAAAAACAAAGGAATTTTAACTATGGTCCCACACCATGACTCAATAATGGAAGTAACGTATGTACCATAGCAGGCATGCTGATTAATTTAGCAGATAGCTAATAACCATAACGGCTGGTCTTTGAACTTCTACATTTTTGCAAGTCGCGCGGGTCAAGTTGTTTTGGGTATAATGTTGCAAACAATTTTGTGGTCCGACGTAAGTCAAAGAAGAGTTGTTGTTCGTATTGCAACGAACATTTTTGAAGAGACTCATGAACTCATGATGACGATGAATAATAATTATTTAAAAAAACCGGTATGAACCGTGTCGATTGCCGTTGAAAAGCAAATAAAGAAGGCGTTCCGTTACCTATGAGATGGGTGAGTGACAACAAGTTATTGGATAGGCTACGGTATATTTTTTACTATAACGTCATTATGATTTTAAAATCAGACTAGGTAGTTGAAAAGCCCACCAAAGTAACAACACATGGAAAATCTTGACCCCTAGAGACAGCTCTTTCTGGTGAATATGATGACGTCATGCAGTACCTACTGCTATTTCTAGATATATTTAAATGTACCTAAATGAGACTTTTCTACTTGGTCATCGGCCAGGAATCAGCGGCTTATTAGTGCAACGAATTTATGCAATGAAATTAAGAAAGAAGTACACGTTTTACAATATTTAATTAACTCTTATCACTTCTGTGTGCTAGTGTCCTGTTTTCTGTTCCTTATTGTATACAATAAAAAATGTGCCAATTCGTGCGAATCACCTATAGAAAAAACATTATTATTTAAAAGTAATGATTCGCCCGTTTCGGGCGAGTAAATTCGTGCGAATCGAGTAATAAGCCAAATCAGCAATCCCTTTGGTGTTGCTGGTGCCCTGGTAGAGAAATAATAATCTCACATTGTTATCATCAAATCGCTTAATGTTCATCACTTGTCCCTCCCATTCAGGATTAGCGACCTCATTCCTATATTCTCATGCTTAGTCCATGAAGGTCTAAGTACCTCGAATTAGAAGTTAGAAGTACCAACCAATTGCTGCAATTAAACTTTTGTTGGCCCAACCATTTGTTTTTATGGTTGCCGCGTGATGGATGGCCTGAACGCGTGTGACCCACAGAAGACAACCCGGACCTAAATTCGGCTTTGTTTGATGAACGAATTATTTATGCCGTTGATTCAGTACCTACTTTTGCAAAGACCATGGAAGGATCACCCTACGATAGTCTTCACTCGTATCCATTACGACCGTTACTAACTGAGTAAACTAGCTGAGGTTGTTTTCTGATTTCACCAAAGATGTGAACAAGTTTGAAAATTAATAATGTTAACGGTTACCATAATCAGCCTATAATGTTCCCACTGCTGGGACACAGGCCTCCTCTGTTCGAGAGGGAGTGAGCTGTACCCCCGCACGGGGCGAAGACATGTGACATCTACCATCCCGCACTGGGCCCGCGTCATTTTTGGTTCTACGACATGCCTGCTTCCTCACGATTTTTTCCTTCACTGTTAACATTTAAAGGAACATCATTTACCTTTACAACAAAATACAATTTTCATGTAAAGAAAAATATACTCATTGAATGCATTCAAGACTCATGCTGAATATTTAACCACAAATAACATCCTCCCTAAAAATTAAATGCATTGGGTATCATAATTGATGAAGTGACGATTTAAGAAGAACGAAAATATCTTTGAAAATTGTTCTCATGTAAGTAACTTTGTGTCTTTTTTTAGAATAAACTAGCTTCCACCCGTGGTTTGGGCCGCGGGTATGTCGATAACAAGACCAATATGATCTTCCTCAGGGTTCAAATTATCGCTATTAAAAAGTTAATCAAAATCAGTCCAGCCGTTTCAGAGATTAGCCGAAAAAAACAATTTTAAAAAAGTGTTCTTTTTTTTGTATAAAAAGCTGTTATTTTGACATTACAAAAATAATTTTATTTATTTGTATAAATATCTTGAATAAAGTTCAAATCAAGAGACCTTTTCGGAATTAGGGATGACTCAGAAAATTGGGATCGTGTACGTCACCACAATTAATTAAACTGCAACCGTATACTAATTTGAATATTTTAAAAAGCGCGGAAGTTTAAATCAGGCATTTATGTCATCGAATAAATTGGTAACAATAATAATAGCCCCCCAACCGATTTCAGTCAAGGTAGCCAATCACAACGGAGATTAGCCAGTTACGCAAGAGACATTATAGTGCACAAGTGTACGCGTAAACACAGGTGCTCTCTCTGTTCTTTTACTCTCATAGATCCGATGGGAAGGCAATCCGGCACGACCGGGGAGAGATCGGGCGGAGGACCAACGTCTTTACGTGTTTTCCGAAGTACGAGGTATTAAACCGCCAACTTCCAAACTCCGGGCTGTTACTAAGTAATTCCTGATGGAAAACCCAATGACACTGTCTGACCTAGAAATCGAACCCAGGACCCCATGCTTAGCAGTCACGCTTGCAACCACGAGACCAACGGGGCAGTCAATACATTGGTGTTCAACTATTAATAAACAAAACAAGACTTTGGGTTAATCATGCCTGTTTTCACTAAATGCCTAAATAAAATCTACTATTGGAGTTTCAATACTCGGTTCAGCGTTGGAAGTTTATTAATGCATTAGTAACGTTACGATAAACAACTGAGGAATATAGCGGCACGTTGAAAATGTCTTAGTTCGCCTCCAGGACGACAAACAACTATTACCAAACTATGCATAATTATGAAAGAAGAGCACGCTTCGCGTAACACTGCTTGCGTTACGCGAAGCGTGCTCTTCTCTTCTCAAAGAACTACGATTCCAGGAACAGAAAACGGGCTTTGGTGCTCCGTAAATACGCATCTCAAAGGGGGAACCGAGTGAGTGCATCGAACGAGTAACATGACTCCAGGAGTTCACGACAACTATCAAACTAATATTATAAACGAAGCCCACGCTTCGCGTAACCGTAGAGACTCGGCGTACCATGACAAACTATGATTCTCGGTACTCCGTTAACACGCATTTCAAAGGTTCAAATCTGAGCGAGTGCAACCAACGAGTAAATACGACTCCCAGAGTTTATCTTGCCACTTAAAGCGGTTCTATCACTTGTATCTTCTAATTAACAGAAATTCATACCCTTTTTTTTTTTTTTTTTGAGGATGGGAAATCATCAAATGACCCCTCCTGCTCTGGGTGGAGCAGAAGGGAGTGTCAGACTCTTACTGACCAAAACCCACCCGTGTTCCTTCCTTAGCCCTTTATGTACCAGGGCAGCGGTAACCCTTTCGGACGATCCCGCTACCCCGGCAGGCTTCGGCCCTGTCGGGCCCCGTCAACTACGCTGACATCTCTTTGAGGCGCGCGTGGAACACAAACACGCCGTCCGGCACGGGCCTGGTCCTGATCGGACGGAAAACATTGTGAAAACGTGTTTTATCAGCGAGTCGGCAAGCGTGACTGGTACAATAGTCGGTATACGACACTATCATAGACAATCTACACTGCTGATCTGTCCGAGTGTGGTGACGTCACTTCAGGAACTGTCAGAGCAAAACAAGCAATCCATAGGCCCCCAAAGGTGATGTCTTCAAAGCTGAAACCTCAAAACATAAGGCGTTGAAATTTGTCAATCAAACCAATTACAGGCATATTTTTATGGACAAGGAATCATTCAGTCAGAAAGATAAAGTTTTTTGCCTTTACCCAGCGATAGCGTTACTAGTTATAAACTACCTTTAAAAGGATATAAAACAGTAGTGGCCCAGTGGTAATGGCCGTGACTTCCGCGTGGTAGGTCGTAGGTTCGAACCCAGATACGCGCTTTAATTTGTGTCAATTATTTCATTACCACTGCTCTCAAAACGGTGAAAGAAAACATCGTGACGAAACCGGCATGTCAGGTGCCAACAATTCGAAGATATGACATCTCTCACCGAGAGAGATATATATGTCCCAGCAGTGAGAACATTACAGGCTGATTGTGCTAAGAGAGTATATGTTGTCGATTTTTGCATTATGTATATTTTTTACCCAGTTTCCTTCATGAAAACTTTCACCTTTTGGCACTAATGACACTAGCTCACTACCTTATGAAATCAAAAAATTCATCGTAGACCGTCTCCCTAGCTCAGTACCCACAGCCGCTGGGGCCGCTAGCCGTGACGATTCTTATATAACCTAACTATGCAGCAAGATAACACAATACAACAGTAGCTAGCAGCTATATCTTACATCTCAGTATGCTAGGAATGCGTGAGACGGAAGACGGTCAATGCTAATCGTAGACTTCCCCTGCAGAAGCATTGCTGTTATTGACACGCGTGATAAATGGCTTGCTGGCGTGTGCGCAGGTGGATATTGTTGTTAACTGTCGAGCTAGCACATGCTGTAAAGCTAGGCTTTGTAAACATTTTAGCACTAGGTAATACGGGCTGGTATCCGCAACTCGACGTCAAAACGCATATTTTAGCACTATACATATAGGGTACCGATTCGTCGAAAGTTTCCTCCAGCAACAACGCTGCATGTAGAGAAAAATAAACTTATCATAACAACATAACTGTATCGCCAAAAGCCAATAACGCCTTGGTCCACCCGGGAATCCAATCTAGGACTCTAGAAGTTTCCAAACTTTAAATACGTAAAAGGCGAATGCTTAGAAAAATATACCAGACCATTTTGAAAGTTGACTCAAAAGTTTTCCTTAAAATTAGTAGACATAATATTGAGTGAAACCGGATATCAAACCTAATGTCATATCATACGTCACAACAATCTCTACTGCACCTGTGTGAGTGTGTGTGTCAATGAACACGCATTAGTGTGCCTACGCACATACCACTGAGAGCTCTAAAATGCTGCTTAGAAACTATTAAAACATTAGTTTATTTGAGCTATGTATTTTGTAATAACCATTTTATTATTGTTTCAGGTAAATAATAAACCAGCACAGCAACGTCAATCGAAGGCCCAAGTAATCGGATGTTGCCAAGTAATTTAAAAAATTAGGGGCAGTTTATTAAATGTCAAGTAGTCAAATTCCGCGCAAAATTCCGGAAAGAACTCATCCCACGCGCGGGATTCACCTCAGTGTGAGCCGAGCTTTAATTTTCACAGATACCCTTCCTGTAAAAAACAGCACGTGTATTTAATTAATCAACAGAAACTCTTAATAAATTTTAATAAAGTTTCCAGAAATAAAACGTAATATTTTCAATATTCAGAACACACGAGCGTTAACGCCAATTAGTACAGTTAGTGCAACTGGAACAATATTCGGAAAAATAACAGGTTAAAATGAATTCACTGACGATACGGACGCCCACATTTTAGCTGCCCACAGAAGCATGGGGAACTGTCTAATGTACGTAGGTGGACGAGTACGTTGCACTCGACTCGCCAAAATCCTTGACTTTTCACTCAAAATGACGTCTATTAGACAACTCTATCAACAAACCACGGTTCCAGTAGGCGGTACTTCGACAAACATAGAAAATAACGACAAACATAGAAGGGATTACCTTCGAGAGATTGGAGAATTCATAAGGAAGAAGCTTGCACAATGGTATGGAAGGAAGAAGCCAATGCTTGCCTACCATTATACCAGGGGCACGTGTGTATCAAAGAAATGCAACAGGAAGGAGGCGCCTTCCATTGATGTCCACGAGTTGCTTGTGATTATACTAACTCCAAAACCTATATCTGACCATTTTGGAAACAAAATCCCGTGCACATGATGACCACAGCTGCGCCTGTATGTAAAACAAAAGAGGATCCTTTTTAGTTCGACTAATAATATGCGCTGCAATCAGGAATAGTCCTTACGGAGAGGTATAGATTTTGGCGATAGTACTTACATACAGTTATATTGCACAAATAGTGAGAGAATATTTCAGAACTGAATTTGAAGTTGTCTCTTTATAAGTACTTATGCCTGCATGTTGCTGCTGGTTATGCCGTTGCCTAGTGTTGTTGATAACGGGCATTAAGAGCGTAGGTTATGATTAAGTAACTTGTATGTTTTTAACATTGTTTTTCTAGCCAGCATGATGCGCCTAGCATTATAAACGAGTCGTACGCAAGCATTAGTCAACCTACCATACTATCCCATGCACTGGTAAATTGCTTGTCGAAAACCTACACAGTACGTTCACTAAAAAACTAAACTATACAACCAAAACAAAACAAAACTGTACCAACGAATAAACAAAACAAGCTCACATTACACCCGCATTGGGCCGCAGCGCATTGATCATTTCAATTATTGAATTGAAATGATATGGATATATGGATATGGAGTATTTGTCGGCCCGATGTGCGATGGTTCAGACAAAATGTATGATGCGGCCCGTTCATATATACCTATGTTCGTGAGTCTTTATAGTCCAGCTTCCCAATTACGTCAAAAACAAAACCCATTCTTCAAAACTCACGCCAAAAAAGAACATCGAACTACAAAAATTATAGCGCTGGATCTAACCTACTTTTCCATGCGCAACAAACTCCTAACTAAAGAAAAAACCAGAAGGCTTCAGAACAACTTGACCGATTTCCTGGATCCTAAATTTCCCTTTCATACGTACCTATGTGACCTACATTCGAAGCAGAATTGCAATAGAGAATGCCAGTGTTCATTAAGTCGAGTCGAAGTATCGTTTTCCACAAAATTCGAAAGACAATTGTTTAATACTCAGAGACAGAAATCAGGGTAGATGAGAATAAAATCAAAAAGCGAGATTCTTATTACTGATTTTTGGAATTACTATCCAGGTCATCTCATAATCTCATATAAATGCCATTACATCAACTAGAAAATGGCTCTGATTCGCATATGCAACGTCGAAATTAATAAACGAAAATACTATCGTTATTAACTCACCATGGCACCCAATAAAAAATACAAAACAAACTGCACTCTCACAAAAAAGTTTGGCCTGAAACAGTAAACAATTACGATAGCCCCTGAACTTGGCCTCCCAAAAAACCCGTTCCAATGAAAAATTACATTTTTCACTTTTAAAATCTACGTCATGGATTTTCAAGTTCACCTTTTTCATGCAGTACCTAAGCTTACTGAGTAAACCAGTTACCGACAGGATAGTTGCATTACGTGTTGCCTGCCGATAACGACCAGCACGTGTAAAATTATCCTAACTAACCTAACCTAACCTAATCACAGAGCATCACACGGTTTCAACGTATACCTACATTATAGCTCTAACCGCAGCGTAGTTTATCAGGATATCCACCTAAACTAGAGTTTATTATGAACACGAGTCAAGTTTTAAACACGAGTCTATTATAGCGGTGTTTCAGGTGAAAGTTTTTCAACCCCATCGTATTTGATTTTGAAGAAGGAAAACCAGCTTGACAAATGGTTGATTTTGCAATAGGTGGTTAAACTTAAAATCAGTACCCTTCCGTGCATGAGAAATACAGTTCCCTGTTATAACATACTGTATTTTTATACAGCTTGATCAGTCTCTACCCCAAACGAATAGATCCAATGCTACGATTTCTCCATTACTAACACAAATCTTCATTAACTAACGCCTGGGCCCAGCAAAAATAATAACTACACAACAAAATATTTAGGGCTTTGTGCTAAATCAAATTACCAATAAGGATCCCCTAGGGTGCATATCGTTTAATTCTTACAAAACCCGGTAATCATTCATTTACAAATGAATAAGCTGAACGCAAGTCAAGCATAAACGAACTTCTGTTAAACTAGATTTAACGGTCCAAGAAATCACAATATTTCCTACATAATAATAGACATTCTACAAAACTTTCAACAAAATTAAAACCAAAAAGAGTGAAATAAAATAAAGTAAGGAAAAGAATACAAAAAAAAAATCAAAGTCATTTTCTATTATTCAGTTCAACATTCTCACAACCCAATTACCTTACGAAATGTTGGCTTTGTTTTCTATGTCTATGGAAACCTACGGATATCCAGTTGGAGTTAAAAACCGATTGATTTTATCAGATCGTTTTAATTTATTGGTATTTAGCTATACTCGTATTATTAGGGTGATAGGAACACTATTCTAAACGAATTAGTTTATATTATTAATAAACTTATTTTTACAAAACACAGTAACAATACTTACGCTTAGGGCTGCCACCCGTCTGGGTTTCCCCGGATTTGTCCTAGTTTGCATTTGTCCGGCGACGCGACGGTCCGGGCGGGACTTTTAAATAGTGTCCGGGGACACTTTCTGTGTTAGTGCAAATCCGACTTTATATGATTTGCAATCATTTAAAGCATAAATCATTGTTACAAACTCGCTACGCGGCAAATTTACCCGTGCCACGAGCGCACGGGTAAATTTGCCGCGTAGCGAGTTTTTTCAATGACAATTCATAATTTGCTTTAGATATAATTTTTTTTTTAATTTTCTTTTATGTCAAAAAGAAGAGCGTTTCTTATTATTTTTATAACCAGAATACCTCTCACATAGAGAAGAGTGTATACTTGATTAGCAAATTCAGCGTTTCATTTGTATTGTTGAAGTTCCAGTTGATTTGAACGATGTTTTTATTTTAATGTACTTTTTTTTCGTGGGAATCCGCTCGAGATTCTTTATTTCACCCAAATGTCCGGGGTTCTTGAAGTTTTTGTCCGGGGTCCGTAATTTAGGTGATGGCCGCCGTACTTACGCTCCACACAAAGGTCTAGAGACGTCAATAAGTAACAACCGGGCAAAAAACTTTTTTTGTCTCTTTCTCCGAAGTTCACGCGCATCTAATATGCAGATGGTCATTTCACAAGATAAGCATGAAATATGCGTTTAGTCATGACCAATACGTTTTTTTGTGTTGGCCCGTCCATCATGTGGCTAGCATAGAAACAGTGCTGCTAAAAATACCCAGCCGACGCAAACTCCGTAGATAAAGGCATTATTTGCCACTATTGCAGGCAAGACAAACTGACGGGCCTGATATTGTTCCCACTGCTGGGACAAAGGCCTCCTCTCTTCGAGAGGGAGTGAGCTACGCTGTCCTCCCATACCTACTGTAATTTGAAAACATTGTAAAAGCCAATTATTTTTAAAAGAGTAACCGTGGAGTTTCTTGCCGGCTCTTGTCCATAGGAAATGACCATATAAATGTAAATATATCTATGGAAACGACCAATTGGAATCGTGCACCTAGCTCCTCACGTTTCATAAGTGCCAAGTTTCATGTTGGTTTATGTGAAATAAAATATTTTGATTTCTTGATTTTGCCTTTTTGTTTTCGTGATCTACCACGTGGGTCCAGTGCGGGTTGGTAGATGTCACATGTCTTCCAATTTTTGGTTATAGGAAATGACGGTTTCCTCACGATGTTTTCCTTTACCGTTTTAAGAGCAGTGGAGATGAAATAATTTACACAAAGTAAAGCGCCTGCCTGGGTTCGAACCTACGACCTACAACTCGCAAGTCGCAGCTGTTCACACTGGACCACCACAGACTGCTCTCCTGTCTCCAGTACCAAGTCGAAACGAAGCTATTCATCATCATTAGCCCGACTTCACCCACTTCTGAGCATAGGCCCCTGTTTCTTCATGTGCCAATCTGTATGCTCCTGATGTGCCAGTTCATCCAGGTTTTATCCGTTAAAGCACCAATGTCGTCAGCCCATCTCGCCGCAGCGCGCCGCGCCGCGCCGGAGCAATTACTACATAAATATTCTATTTTCCCGCCCGGTTGTCCGAACAAGTGTGTAGAACGCCTCATAACATAATACAATAACACGTAGGCGTTATTTGTGTTATTTGCAATTTTCAGTTCAAATGCAGCCTTAATTGATGCTGTCATTTTAAATTTATGTTAGAACCGAAAATTATAATGAAATGATTGTTGTGCTGCTTTTATTTAACTTGCGATGTATGTATGTAGATATGTTTGTTCGGGTGGACTCTTGCAACTCAATTTTGAAGCAGATATCTTTCCATTGAGCTGAAATTTTGCATGCATGTGTAAATCGGATGACAATGCAAATTGTTTTTTTTTTAAACGTTGCCCCACACTAGGAATTTCTCCTGTATTGTGGGTGCGTTTATAAACATTTAAACTCACATACACAAACAGCCAGACCCGGAACAACTACTTGTAGGCCATACATATATTTGTTCCGTGTGGGAATCGAACCCGCGACACGCAGCGCAGCAGTCAATCGCTTAACCACTGCGCCAAACATGCCGTAATTAAACGACACAGCCTCATCGAGTTTCGGCTCGTATGATGGTAACCAGGGTCTGATGATAGATCTGGAAGATGGCCATAGGAACTCGGTAATTAAACGACATAACCCCATCGAGTTTGGGCTCGTTTGATTCGTCTTGACAAGTACTTTGGTGCTAGATGGTAACCAGGGACTAAAGATGAACAGGTAGCTTGTGCAGTAAACGCATATAACGGAAAAACACCGCTACGCGCTATGAACTACGCCGTAATCAATCTCTCATCAAAAATACCAAAAAGTAAAAAAAATAATACTAAAAAAAATAAAACTTTTAAAAAACAAGCTTTTATTATTTGTTAATAAAAAGGACTAAAAAGTTAAAAATAATTTAAACCTGATAAGAAATAAATAAAAGCTTGTTAGATTTTGATGGAACATTAAAGAACATTTAGAAAAAAAATTAACATGCTTTTATTTATTTCTTTGATTACTGAATTAATGTTTGCTGAAAGCCAAATTCGCTCGCATCTTAGGAAAACTAGATACTCCATAAACCCGGATAAAGACTGTTATTGTGTGCTGTACCTTGAAAATTGTCAGTTTTGTATTTTTTTTTTTTTTAAATAATTTAATTTGTAAGTAACTTGTATTAAATAGGCCCAGGTCTTAACCTGCTTGCGAAATGATTAAACGCAGACAAAATATCCGCATTGGAAAGCAGTCTGCGGTGCCGCTGACGTCATCATAATTTCAACCCGGAATCACCCACCGCGCCACAGCTGGCCTGGGTATAAGCCTCCCCTTTCTACTGCCATACTTCCCGGTTCCGAGCGCCCATCAAACAGAGCTTTTCTTTGACGATATCGTCAACCCATCGTGACGTCACCAGAATCCGAATTTATAAAGAGTGATAAAATAACAAAGTCACAAACATCAAAACGTACCCATTACTAGTATAATTTTAAGGAATTGTGTCACACTCGCATAAGCAATGAGAATTGTTTGTCTTCTCTTTAAAATTTGTAATTTTGTATACGTTATTACCTCCGTCAGCATTTTTTAAATGAATTTTTGCATAATGTTTGTTCACGTTTAAACTTATAACGCTAGTAGTAAACTAGTACATGCCTCAAAGTTTTCGTTAGTGAGTTAATTAACCTTGCTCTTATTTTTAACTTTATGAAAGTATCTTAAGTTGAGAGGAACTTGCGCAATCACTGCGAACTGATTCAAACAAAACCACTCACTTTTTATTGTTTTTGTATCGAAGTGCGCGATGATATGGAAAAGTTTGTATTATTAATCAGAATATTTTGATACACAAGCGTTGATGCTGGTAAATTATTTGGCTGTCTTCAGAGTTAAGGGGATGCGTTATGGTGGCCCGCGAAATACAAACTTTCTTACGTTTTTGGAGTTTCTTAGTTTTATTGACTATAATTCTATGATTTCATATTTTTGTAACGGTCGCAAATCATAATAAGAACAACGTTGTACAGTCACGAGCAAAAGTATGTATACACTCGGTATTATTCAAAAGCGATTTACTCCTTTATTTTTTAATGAGTTTTTATGTTGATACGAACATAGCATTTTCGAACCCATACGCTTATGTAATGTGTCGTATTTTAACAAAGATCGAAAAGAAAAGCGAAAAAATCGCAATTGAAAGTGGCCAAGTGTTGACATATTGGTGTCCGTGACTGTACTTAGGTGCAACGTTGTTGTTGTTGTTGTAACAAATAAAAACACAAGAAAATAAAACATACGAAAATTTTAATTTCGCGGGCTACACTGGCGCTTTCGCCTACGACAATTTCTGTAAGTTCTTACTTTCTGCGTGTTTCATGAAGGGATGGATAGCTAATTTCTGTAATGATTTCTTACAGTGTGGTTCAAGTGTATTATTGTTTGTAAATAAACTTATATCAAGAACATGGATACACGAGTAGTTATTTACGCGCAGAATATAGTTATTTAGGATTACAATTTTTTAAATAAAATATCACTTAGAAACTAGGTAAATACGTTGGTTGTGTTTCTGTGATAGTTCACTATCGCGTCGCGCCTATCTGTTAGAGTCTTAACTCCAACAGGCAGGCGCAACGCGATGTTGTGACGCATTCTGGTAGATCAATTTCCATGGAGTTTTCATACAAATTTTTATACTAAACTTACGTCGCTCTGTCGCGTCGTGCCTGTCTGCGGGAGCCTTTATCAACTGCCACGGTAATCATGACCTCAAACATTGTTAATTCAATCATTTGAATGATTACATCGATGTTGACACTTGTTACAGCTACGCGCTAAATACGTGCTCTGGGCATAATCAAGTGAAAAATATCTTCATACCCAAACGAACTGTCTCTTTAACATTCGTAACAAATCGCATACCACCATTGTCCGTAAGACACGGTTATTATGTTTCATTCTGTCGAAATCTATTTCGACACCGGTCGACTCAATCTACGTAACAAATAAGCAATAAAGCTTTGTACTAACAATTGTAAATAGCGGTCAAGTTGGGTAACGCGTATTTTTGGGAAAATAATAACCCCAAGGCCGGCTTCTTTCGAATTGCGAAGTTGAACTAAAGGGATTTTTGAACACTAAAGTCTCTCTGATTGAGTTGTTGAGAACAAGATTTATATATATATATTATTTTATAATTCCGAAAGCTGTCCTAGTTAAACAAGGCCCATTTTGCATAGCGCCATATAAGAGAATCTAATAAGAGTAACAGCATCCCAAAAAAACTTGATATCCAAATAATTATACATTTTTTTTAACCCGGTCTCCTTTTCTCAAGTCTATAACGATTTTGAAAGTCAGCTGGGAGCTAAAAAACACTGAAACAAAATATACCTACCTACACTTTTCATGTTCAAAAAGTGTGTGCTAAAACTCCTGCAACAGGTTCAGGAAAGGTTTGTTATCAAATGTAAATTGCTCGATTGTAGGAAGGGTGAATAATTTATTTTAATTACCTGCAACTGGCTAAGCTGTAATTTTCACAAATATGTATATTCAAAAGCCTGGTTAGACTTTTGAATATACATATTTGTTTGATACCAAAAATATCTGGAATATAATTATAAAATGTTAATACCTACCTAGTAAATACATACCTAGTGTATACAGGCAAAGTCAACAATAGGGCTATTGTAAACATCTTTCAGAACTTAAATAGCTCCATACAGCTATCGAGAGGTTGAAGCTTCAAGGAAGTTGGAAATAGGAACCAAGCTGGTAGTCTCAAGTTCTCTTTTCATTCGAAACTAGTCGGCCATATTTGTAGTCGGCGTCTAGTCGACCCATATTTTCCTTGTATTAATATTAATACTAATATATTAAATTTAAGAGGTGATTGAAATGAAATTGAAATATTTACTGTTATTAGTTTTTCGTTATAGAATCAGTTTTACAGTTTACTTTCAGTGCAATCTAGAATAGGATAGGAAATTAGTATAGGAATAAGAACCCTTTGTTTGGTTCAATAATTAAATGTACTTAGATTCAGAAATTAAATTAAATTAAATTAATCAATACTTCTGCCAAAAAAGAGAAAACTCTACAGCTGTACTGTTAATTATTGCTGATGTCACCCGAACTCAACCGAAAGCAATGTTCGGCTTGGCGGACTAGTCGGCCATTTTGGAGCCAACTAGTCGGCTAGTCGGCCAAAGTCATAGTCAGTCCAACTCTAAAATAAATGCGACAATAATACTACTATAACTAAAACTAAAAATAAATAACTGAAATACATAAAATAAAATTAATTCGTTAAATCGCAATTATCTTTAAATTCATTAAAATCGTTTGCATCTCCTTTAAGTTAATTTTAAATCCAGAAAATCATAAAACGAATAATATACCTAGACTACGAGAGGGAAGAGTGAGTGTGAGTGCACCTCTGTCCGCGCACACACTTGTGCAATGTCATATGCGTAGATGTTAGTCTCCGCTGAGATTGGCTGCCATGACTGAAATTCCGGAGAGCGGTCTATACTGCAAATGACAATTGATTGATTGATTCCCTAACATTGAAAACCACATGGGGTCGTCTACATGTCCTGTAACGTGTTATTTTAAGCACATTGCCTATTTATCGCCTAAATAATGAATTATGCACGGCGACTTGCATCGTTCACGCGGTGCTGCCAATTAGTGTCGAGTTCTTTTTTGTGAAGGGGAGAAGAAAGAGAAGAAAAGGGAGGAGGAGGAGGGAGGGTATATGTTCTTTTATCGTTTTATCGAATAATAAACGAGGTATGAAGACCACGTACTATATTTGTCTCTCCTTAATTTTAATCCATCCAAAGGTTGTCTTTAAAAGATCGCTCTTAGCGATAAGACCGCCCATTGTGTCACCCTTTGTAAAATTTTATATATTTATGTTCTGTAATTTTTATGGTGTACAATAAAGAGTATTCTATTCTATTCTATGAAACCTTATGTTTTGTTTTAAAGATATGATAGGACAACTAAAGATAGTTAACTTATACACAATAATTGTTGTTTGCAACTACGAGTAGGTAGCTAGACTGGTACTCATTTAATTGGTATGTAACTTAATTGTTATAACACAGCTTATCCACTCAATTAAAACAGTACTTAAGCAAAAATGCAGTCCTTCTTTATTACAAGCATATAACTCGATATCACACGTGGTTGCTACACAACGTTGCTCTATATTTCTGTCAGTTAGTTCGTTTTAAACGTATAGGTATGTAATGAATTGAATATTGTCTATGGATTATATTAATAAACATCATCTGCCTAGCCTTTTCCCAACTATGTTGGGGGCGGCTTCCAGTCTAACCGGATGCAGCTGAATACCAGTATTTTTTATTGTATTAATAAACGAAATAAAAAAGTTTAACCCGATTTACGTGATCTTTCTTTCATAGTTATGTTTTGGCCAGATTTAAGTACATTTAAGTAAATTCACGCTGGTGGAGCTGAGAGCTAAACCAATACAGATTCAAGGTTCGGATTCAATACTCAACAATGATGACGTCTATAGTGTGAATACCTACCAAAGTAATCATCTAGATTACTTATCACAAACATTAGCTTATTGGAGAATAGAACAATGGCTCACAATGACCAATACCTACGTATACTGCAGTCAACCAGGTAGCTACTAGAATCAAGCCGAGCCTTTGTCGCAATAGATTTGGTATAAAGACTCCCGCAGACAGGTGCGACGCGACTCTAGTAGAACAATTCTATGAAAAGGATTTTTTTCTACCCTAATCGCGTTGCACCGTCGCATCGCGCCTGCCTGCGGAAGGCTTAATGCTTACAAAAAAAATACTTACAACACGTATGTAACTTATTAACCATAAGTTACATACGTGTTGTAAGTATTTTTTTTCTTAATAAGCAATCAATTTTGAATCAATGCACTTTATAATGAGATTGATCAGCAGATTAATGAAGTGACTTTGGAAACCAGAAATGCATATTGTATTAGGTATATTTTGGATATGTTAAGATAATTTAAAATCAATAAACCCAAAGCTTAACAAACTCACAGCTGATTTATTAATTCTCAACACGCACAGCTTCCGGCTGAGTCATCCCGCCAGGAGCAATACAACTCACTAAAAATAAAATGGACCACACAAACCCAGTATTTGTTCAGTGAGGGTCAACTTTGTCGTAAACTAATAGCCAATGGGTACAAAAACCTGCGGCCGCGACCCGATAGGCTGTAAATCTGTCGGCAAGTCATCTTTGACGACATCTGTTGAGTAGGCAACGTGCGCTTGGGCATAGGCGCCGCATTCGTACGCTTTGTCGCGGACTGTCTTGTCTTGGTTCTATTTTAGCTAATTAGTTTTGTTTTGTTTATAATCCCTAACGATATTTATTTTATTCTTCACTTTATTTATTTTATGAACTAAGTCATGCTTTAATAAACTTTAAAATATCGTTTATTTTTATTTTTTGTAAATATGATAGGTACATTATTTAAGCCATTAACAATAATATATCAATAGTTTTAAACAACAATTGGATAGTAAGTGCCATTCCGGACATTCTGAAACAGGTGTCGTATTATGACGGTTTAATGCCATCATGATTCCAGGGTAAGCGAGAGACGGGACTATACATGGCCGATAGCACCATCCCTTTTTCGGACTAATATAACCCTATGTCTAACCCTAACATATGTAATACTAGCTGCGCCCCGAGGTTTCATCCGCATAAGTTTCGATCCCGTGGAAATATCGGGATAAAAAGTATCATATATGTTAATCCTGGTTATAAACCATCTGTGTGCCAAATTTCATGAAAATCCGTTCACTTTTTGCGTGAAAGAGTAACAAACATCCATCCATCCATCCATACAAACTTTCACTTTTATAATATGAGTAGGATAATGCCTTACCAAAAGTTCTAACGTTATCCCGTAACATTCAGCTAACGTCATACCTCAGTGGGAAACTTTATAACTGCCGTCGAATGGACTACTAACGCCATCTATGAACGGGTACGCAAAGCGGCGGAGATTATATGAGGGAATGAAGCAGTACGCGGTACGGTGAATAAAATAGCAATTAATATCATATAGTAGTGTAAATATAATTTATACAGGTTTACATACAGGTAAAAGTTGCATTGTAAGTAAAATAAAATAAAAGTCAAATAAATAAAATATATCGATTTGGACTTCATAAATGAAGCAAGCTATCGGTGGTGGCCGAGTGGAAACGGCGAAATTCATCACCACTGCTCTCAAAAGATTGAAGGAAAACATCGTGAGGAAACCAGCATGCCCTAGAACCAAAAATTCGAACATGTGTTTACCAACCCACAATAGCCCGCGTGGTAGATTACGGCCCACTTCCTCTATTTAGAGAGCCATCGTCCCAGCAGTGGGAAAATGATAGGCTTCTTATGCTAAATAAAGCAAAGTAAGTACCTATGTACAGTAACGCTCGAAACTCCAGTGGCATGCTAAGGACTACATTGCTATGAACTGTGCGAGCACGATACAGCCAGTGCGTGTGTGTATGAGTGAATTAACATTATATTTCTGTTGCATTGCTAAAATTCGCGGTAACATGTGCTGGTAGCTGTTTGGGCTAAGCAATGGATTCACGATCAATGAACTCTGAGTTCGAATCTTAATTACAATGTGTGGCGGTTTTTCGTTTCTTTGAAACATAATAATATTTGTATTTTAAGCAAAAACTTGTTAGGTAATATTTATGTTTATTTATAATGTATTCATGATTATTATTTATTTATAAGAAGTTAAATATTAGTTATTGTATTATTACTTAACTATTTATGTGATTATGTTGTATTTAATTTAAATCTTTTCGGTGTTGAAAGGTGGAAACAAAAACAAAAAAGTCGTGCTGAATGGATGACAAAAATGTTTATTCGTATTATTTATTTATAAAATTAGCAAACTTTTATGAGAATTGTGACGTCTTATTCCTGCCTAGATAAAAGAGATTCTCTTGTAAGGTTCATAAGGTTTTTTGTTGTATACCCACAATAACATAAAAAGGAAAGGATATTCTAATAACACAAATATAATTGTTGATACCCACTTATTATAGGTATCGGTGTTCAGCAGTTTATGTAACGTCACAATGAATGTATTGAGGTTATAGCTTAAGTGTTCATTATCTTGGCGAAAAAAAGATTGAAACTAAACCTCAATTGAAGATCATTAAATATTTACGGATATATCAATAGGTATGTATTACTAAATATTAGTTACACCGTCTAATTATTAAAACCAAAACATCTAAATAGGTATTCATATTTTGTAAAACCCCCATTATTTTCAATACAGTCACGTAGACGTTTGAGCATGGACCCTACAATATTACCACATATTTCGGTTCCTCTTAAATTTTCCCACACCTGCATGCAATGGGCTTTTAATTGTGGTATGCACCTCTTATCCCGTGAGTCCCACCTTTGCACCATCAAACCCCATAGATTTTCGATGGGGTTGAGGTCGGGTGATCGCTGGCTATGGAACAACAATTATCTCCGGGTGATTGTGAAACCACTCACGCACAGTGCTCGCCCGGTGAATAGGACAATTGTCCTGGACAAATGATATTTGTGTCAACTCATCAGCTGGGTAAATATTGCGCACAGTAGGTAGCATGACATCGTCTAATACTTCTACATAAGTAGAACTATTGGCGCGTGGAGGAATAAAAGTTCTCCTGGCCCTGGTGCACTCATCCATCCCCACATATTGTAATTCGACCTGTGTCTGTATTAGGGATTACGTTTTTATCACACCAGCGAGTGTTATCCTTGCGCCATAAATGATGAAAGCGAACAAGTTATAGAATATTATATTTCTGTCTCATTAGTCATTACTTCCAATCGAGTAAAAACTTACAAAAAGTCGAAGTACTGCGTGAGATTTAAACACACGGCTCACTGATTAACGCATCTATCTGCACGCGGTTAACCGCTAGGCCAGCTTGACTCATATTACAACTACATCTCTTGTTGACGACAATGTGTTAATTTCCTTGAAACTAGAAGGACGTAAGTCAAATTGAACGTCAAGGTATTGCTTTGTGAGATTGCCTATGGACTTTTGGTCGACACTGTACTTAACTTTATAGACATGCTGGCAAAACAAAGACATAATATTAAAATGTGCCTGGTTTTAATATGGGACTTTCACATTTGCCTTAAAGTTGTTCAATTAATAATTGAGCATAAGTCATTATCATTAGTTGCTGTATGCGCGTTAATTCCGTAGGAACAGTGGTAACGACCCCGACTTACGAGGTCGTCGGTTCGAAACCAGGCAGGCGCTTTACTTTGTGTAAATAATTTCAACACCATTGCTCTCAAAACGATGAAGTAAAAAAACGTGAGGAAACCGGTATGTCCTAGAAGCAAAAATTCGAAGACATGTGACATCTACCAACCGGCACTGGGTTCGCGTGGTTGATTAGGTACAGCCTACTCCCTTTCGAAGCGAGGAGGTCTGTGTCCCAGGAGTGAGAACTTGGAAGTGTATTCATATGAATCTAAATTTGAAATAGGTACAAAAAATTACATGAATTTGGACCTTTATAAAATAGAACTAATGATAGTTTACGATGAAAATACCTACCAATAATTTATGTACGTATGCTACTTGCCAATTATACCATTTTAATCATTATTTTGCTGAAAAATCTCAAAACAGTTCAGAACGTTTAGTGGTAGTCAAATCACGTTTATTTTGGGTGTGTTCTTGCTTTCAGTATAATTTTTACAATCAGTATTATATTATTATATATTTTACAATCAGTCGCCAACATTGTGTTTCTTCATCTTTTCATTTCACTTATTTTCATATTAAAATATATGACTCGTAACGTAATCGCAAAACGACAATATCTAAAAGAAGCATGGTAACCCTACTTGCGCCAGAGTCGGGAAATGGGGGTTTGTTTAAACAGCCCACGATGACGTCATCCGTGTCAATGATAAACAATGTTGCTTTAGTTAAAAACAGGTCACTATTGACGGATTAATTTATGACCGGCCAGCATTGTGTTAGAAAAAAACAATGGCCAGAAATTGTCAGTTATGTTCCAATGCTGTTCACACTGTAATGAAACAAATTGAAAACGACAAGAAGTATTATTATGGGAGGCCAATTGATTGCTTTTAAGAACGTACTGTAAAAACTTGAAATCACTATTGTTTGTATAAAAAAATTGTTTCGGCCTGTTTCACATCCTAACACCATCTCGCACATCTTTTCTAAAATTGAACAGTATGTGTATTTTATCCAAGTTTATCCTCTCACTGACTGATTAGACTCCGACATTATCGAATGTTTCTTTTGTAGACAGCTATTTATTTACTTACATATTCTATATAGGGTGGCAGAGGCATCGACGCGCAAACTGCAATCATGAATTCAACACATGATTCTAGAACCCTAGAACTATGTGATGAATTACGACCCAAAATTTCTAAACAATGTGTCGGTTATAAAAAAAAACTGCTGTTTCATAGAAAAGTGCAGTATCTACGCAGTCAAAATCTATTATATTTCAACGTAGGAGGTCCAGAATCATGTACCTACTGAATCCGTGGTAACAGGTTGCACGTTGATGTCCTGCCACCCTGTATAGAAAGAATATTGTAAATAAATTGCTATCTACGAAAGAAACATTTCTATCTACAGCACGGCGTAGGTACTCTTAGAAACATCTTTGGAATCTTGTCTCAATTCCTTATCTTCTCGAAGCCACTTGTTTGCTCCCGAACATGTTTTAAAACAAGCCAGACGTGTCCACTTTTGTTTTCGCTACCGCATCAACCCAGATGTTGTTTCGTTGAAGAAACTTGTAAAATAGAGATTGTTCTCGCCATTCTATTTAGGTTACCTGTGTTACCATTAAAGTGGCAACAAGAAGAGAAGTTTGTAAAACGATGTGAACACCTACATCCAACCTATTATGAGATTTTGTAGTTAAGTCTCCTGTAAGTTGTAATTGAATATTTGTGTCTACCTGGTAACATGAGACAGTAGGAAGGAGCTCTTTATAAAAAGTACTTAGCAATGGGTGGAACAAGGCTTCCAAATATGATGATTAATTAATTTTACCAATGTAGACGTTATTCGAGTATTATTATGTGGTAGACCTACCTAAGTAGACTTACCTTAAGGTAATAGGGTTATGTGAGAATTAACTTATTTTGTGGCTATCGTGGACAGGTTATGTCAAGAATATTGTATGCCCGAAAATGTACGAGTTTGTGGGAGGTTTAAATTCAAGTACCAATGTGACTTTTTCAATTCCTAAGTACTTTCTAAGTTTATTTTGGACATCACTGAACTTGGTCAAAGTAAACACCGGGAGCCAACCTGGACTTATAATTCATATAACTAAGTCTGAAATCGCTAATCCACCTTGAGAAAGCGTGGTGATGGCTCATGCGTTATTTGTGAAGATGCCTTCGCCCTTGACTTTAATATTGTCTTATACCTAGTCATGAAAGGTAGTTTTTCTAACATGGTTAAAAGTATTTACTTATTTATAGTGGACAGGTTACGTCCCTTTGACGGTTCTGTTGCATTGGTGTCACGGGTTCGAATCGATATTATTTCCGCTTTGTGTTTGTAAGCGCGCGTTTGCAGGAAAAAATCGCGGGAAGCGCAGTTTCTTCTTTTTATAAAACGATTCTGTATCTACAGGAAATATATATTAAATAAATATTATTTATATAAAATCTGTATTATAAAGATTTCGTAAAAAGCTAGATAAGGCCTCTGACGTGTAATTACATAACTATGACGTGCACACGACATTTATTTTCATCTCACCTTTTTAAGTCATATAAGCATGCAAATTGTGTAACGCATTTAAATCGAGGTGGGAATTACTATTTCAATATCACAGATTAGTTTTTTTTTTTAGATTAGTTAGGACATCGACGCGCAAACTAAACCATGAATTCAGCACATGATTCTAGACCCTATCTATGGGGTCATAATGTATTTCACAGCTAATTCTTTTTTTAATAACCGTTGATTTTCTGCATTATTATTTTTACCGATGAAATATTTCAACGCAGTTGAAATTATTCATCGATTTTTTTTTTCTCTGCCATTCGTTTTGACCGCGTAGATATTGCTCTTTTCTATGAAATAGTCGATTTTTTTTATAACCGACTAAACTTTTCTACGCAGGGGGATAACGTTGTGCGTCGATGTCCCTTGTTACCCTGTTTTATTGTCTCACAAAGGCTGCTTCTCATACAGGGAAGATACTATAATTGATGTTAACCACACTTGTTCACCACGTTTGTGCAGAATTTCACATAGGTATTAATAATATTAAAAAAATATAAATAAATGTGTAGTTAAAAGTCGTAGGTATGATAATTTTATCCACTGTTTTATTTAAGACCATTATTATTTTATTCATGAGCCGTTAAGATTGCTCCTGATAACGAATACCTAAGCAATGAAAATTGTATTTTTATATAAAATAATAATATGTAGGTAAATTAAACACGTAATTTCGCAAATCGGAGGCTAAGTGCCCATAGCAACTAAGAAAAAAATTACTACCATTTAGGTTACATTATACAGGGTGACAGGTAAACTCGACATGTTCCTTCCAGGGCGTCATAGTGTGACCCATCTGCAACAATTAAGCACCCCATAAAGCCTAGGCGAAAATTCAAAACAAAACTTCTTACTTTAACTTTTAACTGTTTGATATTTTAGAAAATTTGGTTACATCAATAGGTGTGTTAAAGTATTAGGTAGCTAATGGAATAGCTATGAAAGCCACTCAATTAAAGAATTTAGAGATAAGTGATATTAAGTGACGAATTCTGGGAAATTTTCAAAAAAACATGAAAATACGTTTTTCTCGGATTCCATGAATTTTCGCCTAGGCTTTGGAGTGCTTAATTGTTGCAAATGGGTCACACTATCACGCTCTGGAAGGAACACGTAGAGTTTCCTTGTCACCCTGTATATATATAAGTAGCTATTATATATTACTAAGCGAGAAAAAATAACAATAAAACGATATGCTGTTAATTATAACAACATCATATTATGTTGTGGGAAAATATTATTATAGGCCGCCATCTTGTATTCATCCTTGACTTAACTAAGAGCTTGTTAACTTAATCACAAGTATGTGTTTATAATAGAAGTTAGATGTTAGTACATATTACCTTGTAGTATATACAAAACAAACAAACCTTGAAAGGATTGTAGGGGTTGAGGATCATGCTTTGACTTTAAAACTCGATAAAACAGGCAATGGCACCGATTCCCTAGTTCACAAACTAAACTAAATTTAAGTTCAGTGCATCTTTTTCTTTCTATTTCATTAAGAAAAGGACAGAAGATAAATATTAGTTTATTCCTGTCAAATTAAAATAATCCATAGACAAGTTTAGACGTGATTAAAAATTGACTACTAAAAATACGTGAATTACGTCAGGCGCTGACTAATTTGGTTTAGTTTCTGAACAAGGGAATCGGGGCCATTGGTTCTTAGAAGGTGGTAAACTTTAGTAAATATTGTATAGTATCAAGTTTGTCAATTGAAGTTTCTATTCTATTTCAAAAAGATGTACATCGACATCGGCAAGAATTCATTATCTAATGAATTCTTCTACAATATGTGTTCCTTTTTACACTGCATCAATGTGTAGCTACAATTAAGTACCCAATGAGTAATAATATGTTTGGTGGCTTCACATAGATACAACACAATATAAGAACAATATTTTGGAACAAATATTGTAGACCGTTAAATGAATTCTAGTCGATTATCTTCTTGAGGCTGACCGTACCTATAGAGAAGGAAGACAGACTACAGGAGCGCCTCTAGTGCAATTCTAGGGTAAACTCGTGTAATGTTACAGCGCATGTTTCCCGCCATTTTCACTACAAATTTCATGAACTTCGCGTTTTCTACACAAATAGTTTCTATAGGTAAAGTTTGTTGAGTGTAAGTTTGGATGTAGGAGGTAGTCTCTGGAAGTACTGATCCGATATCGAATGCTATAGGATATGTTTTATAGTATAGTTGACTACCAGATTTTAGTCCAATATAAAGTCACACACACACATCTTCACGCATCTTCTGGGCACGCTCGTTTCATCATAGACATCATCCATCGCTTTCCATCAGGCGTGATCGTGGTCAACAGTAAGCCCATTTAGCAATAAATAAAGTTAGAATTCTAATATTCTCGAAGTTACCTCCTTTGCTTTTCTTCAGCCTTGCTACGTCGCGCAATGCGTTATTATTAATTGATTTGTGTTTTCGGCTTTCTTTATTAAGGAAAGCCAAAGACTTTAATAAAGGCCATAAAGATATTTATTATCTAAGTCGCTTTTCTTTATTATATTTTTTAATATGGGGCCTGGCTTCATACATACCGCCAGAGGTCTAATGAGCTTCACAGAAGCACTATAATATTATCAACCATTTAGCTCTCCAACAGAGTACTGTGAGAAACATAAATGATTGATAAATTCTGTTATTGTTGTATTAGGTAAGACATTGTGATTTAATGATATAACTTTCTTTGTTAGTCTCTTAATTATAATAATCAGGTATTGAATTACTTTTCATTTTAGTACCTAGTAATTATAAATGGCTTTTACCTTGGCCACAAGCTAAGCATTGCCACAAACCGTGGCAATGCCGCCAGTCTCTTGTGTACATACTATCAGCAACGCTCACGGTGACCCCTCTTAAGACTGCATTTTGCGTGCAGCATTAGCAGTAGACAGCGAGGTGGAAAAAAAATTTGACGCCATATTTTACATAGTTTGTTAATAGTTTTAGTTAGGTTCGGTTTTTTTTTAACTTTTATTTTAATGGTTTATTAAAAGCATTAAAAATAAATAACATTTATATTATTATATGATTGTAAATAAACATCCATTGCCACCATCTCCATTGATGATATCACCGTTATAGCCACATAAGGTGAGGAGGGGTGACATGACAGACTAACATTCTTCGATACCATTACTTTTTGTTCAAAATGCGAAGGTGGGATATTTTGCAAGTTAATTAGATAGTTCCATTATACCATTGTTAATTGTAACTGTTACTAAAAGGTGCTCGACCCGACGATGATTCAAGAAGAATATGCGTGTCATCTTTGTTCATCGTAGGTACTGTGAGTTTACGAGCTCTCAATATGTACCGGGATGGATAAATTAAACGACGGCGACGGACTGTCATATAACTTTGATCATTATTCCTAGAAAACCATACTGCGTTTTAATCATAAATACATTTTTTTTCATTTCATCTTGCTTCATACACTTGTCATCTAATCTGACTACTACTTTTTCGTTTTTTCTCTAGTCATAATACAAATTAATATTTGTCTCTTATTTGTGCCATCTATTTATAACGCGGGGGTTGCATGCTACAACCATATCAGGTTACAGCCTCTACAGTACGTATATAATTTCTCATATCTCTTATATCTATTTTGACTGAGTTCAAAAATCTTTGAAATGTTAAAGATGCTAATTTGAAATAAATTTCTCACTTTTTGGCCAATGTTTCCGATAGGCTAATTATATTATAGCATCAAAGAATACCTGGAAAAATTGTACATTTAATTCTAATCAATTCGCGGTGTTTCATACTTACCTACATTATCACCCGGATTCTGATTTGAGAATTTGAGGTTGAGAGTTTGTCCAATCTACTTTACGAATTCCGAGATTAAAAACTTTTTTGCAAAAACGTAAGAAATTTTGAATTTCGCTGACTATATGTATAGAAGGGATCACCTCAAGTAATGGTAAAGTAGAACTTGACAAGTTCTCAACTTCAAATTATTAATCAGGAACCGAGTATATGAATACCTATTATCTTATTTAATTAATCATGAAAACAAAATATTAAGTGCAACAATATCATACCCTCCCGTCCTTCAAACAAGCGATATAGTTTTTGAGACTGAAAACTGAGTTCAGAACACGCAGCGCCATCTATCGACGTAAACCGACACAGACCCAGTTTCTACACTTCTCATTACCCTAGGCTAGGACTTCACAGTTCCTCGCTACATACGTACAGAATTATACACGTATTTGTGTCCATCCATACTAAAATAATAATTAAGGTGCGTCCAAACAGTGCGAGACACGATTTTTTTTAAATGTCAGTTATTTCAGATGCCTAGCGTAAGGCATGCGTCCGTACGTAGCTTTTTAAAGCACATGCCTCGGAAGATCTGGTCGCACCTTTATAAATGCGAATAAACTCTAACTGTCTCTTACCTTTTAACGGCTGAACAGATTTCGAGGAAATTTGAAACACAGGTAGACTGGGTGGGATAGGATACTATTTTACCAAGAGGGGATATTTTCGTACGGTAGTTTGAAACTGCAACTGAACTTAACTAACAGAACGGCGGAGTTAACAGTTCATAGAATTGGTTCGCTCTTTAGAGTTACAAATAGATTTCACACCCGTTTTCTTTGTCTTGTGCTAACCTATTTACATATTTTATTGGTTTTAAGTAAAGTTGTTTGTACGTTACCTCTAGTAGGTCTGTTATTGGCGTGTATTAAATAAAATATATATAAATAGTTTATTTATAAAAAGGGGGATACATTTACAATGAATATCTTAACAATTAAATTAGCGCACTGTTGCTAGTTTGCCTGAACTTTGTTGAACCTGTGCTTCAGGCTAGAAAGTGCATAAATACTTAATGTAGGTCATAAATTAACAATGACTATAACGTAAAAACTAAATTAAAACTTAGGTAAATAAAAATCAAATACCATGTTAGCTGTTTTATTTGAAAAACAGTTAGTAAATTGCAGGATTTATATAGCAAATCTGTAGGAAAAAAGATGGGATGGAAGATGCTACCTTTAAAATTGCTCTCTGAGCTCTTCCAAGAGGAAGCAAATTAGTTTTGGTCCCGTTATTGGCAGAGGACTTTTCCACGACAAATTGCATTGAAAATTGTAATGAAATCGAATTCTAGTTTCACTGAAGTGACCGTAATTTATGTCGATTCTATTTCGATAGCAAGCTCACCTAATTTTAAATTGGCATAATTGCGTTTTCAGCGTAATTGACCCTTCCGATTCCGTTAATATTGTCAATAAGATTATTCCTATTAACAATATTTTAGAAATCAGATGTATGTAGCAGCACCACCGCACAATATTGTCAATGGAAATAGTCAGTATATCCTATGTGTTACACAAGGGTGATTTATACAATGTCTCTACATTGTCGCGCAACCGTTACCATGGATTCAGGACATGATTCTAAACTACAACTAACATTCTGCTTTGAAATGTTTCGTCAGTTATCCTAAAAAAGCAGCTGTTTCATAAAAAAGTGCAAGTACACGGTCAAAATGAATTGAATAGCAGTTTTTTTTTATAATCGATGATAAATTTCTAAGCTAGGAGGTCGTCATGTGCTGAATTCATGGTTACAGTTTGCGCGTCGGTGTCCGTGCCACCCTGTACATATATGTAGGTAGCATTTATAGGGCAAGATCCAGCAACAGCTAAACTACACGAAACAAACACCAAATAACGCTAAGAAAGATGCTATCAAAACAAATATAGATGCATTACTGATCGCATCAGCTGATTAAGATTCAACGCAAGACGTAGCCTAGTTAAAAATAGGTCGCTGTCCTATCAGTTAGCTAGAAAGTCACAATCTGTTTACGTAATGTTTGTTAGTTTATATAAAAGAATACCTATCATAATGATTGTTTTAGGTACTTTAAAAAAGATAATATATTCAGCTGTAGCCGGTTCGAATAAAAGCCGATCCCAAAATAGTTGCGAAAAGGGTAAGCAGATTGAACTTAAAAAAACTTTTGTTTTGCAAGTCAATTGCAGGACAGACACAAAGACTGATTGGCATGTAGTTTGCATACAACGGCACCACCTTTTTAATCGTAGACAAAGTTAAACATAATGGAGTTTTGTGTTTCCTAACTATTATTTATTTCTCTAAAATCTCAGATTGGTTACAATCGTTTGAAGCTTTACTGGGTAGTGCCCGTCGTACAACTCGATAAGCTGTCAGTCATGGCATGTGCTTATGAAAGACGGTTTTCAACGGCACTCGGACAGAGGAAATCTGCGTTCCCAAATATTGCGAAAGTCAAATGGACAATATTTAATACTTCAAACTTCTGATATTCGAACCTTTTTAGATATTATGGCAAATCTACAACAACAACCCACAACTTATTTATTTCTCATACTAAAAAAACCTTATTTTCCGAACTATTGAGTCCGATTCCGATGACGACAGCATTTATGTGACAAGCCAATTTTTGTTTTTTATATTTCTAAAATCATTTTTATTTATTCATACAGCAGTTCCCACAACTGCCCAACATCATTTGACCTCATAAATCAGGAAACTGCTTGGGAAACCATGGTTATTTTATTAGCAGCTCGAGCTCGAAGTTGGCGCAGTGGGTCAGTTTGACAGTTTCCTAGAACTCTTCAGTTCCTGGACGTCGAGTACGTTGTGACACTAATATACGAGTGCCATGGCTTACTGGCCCAGCGTGCGCCCGCGACGCCTAGCTACCGCACACACATATTTGACCACAGATGGTGCTGCAAGTTACAGGCGGTAGCGAGTGGACAGTAAAAATAATATGGCGATGTCCGAATGCCAATTAAATATGTAGGAGTTAATAATTTGATTTAAATAGTAGACGGAATTATAATTATTAATAGTCTGACACTATTAATAATTATAATTCCGTCTACTAAAGCTTAAAGTTAGTTAGATTCGTCTTAGAAATGTTCCCTTCCTCGCGATATATTTTGTGAGAAAGTTAGCATTCGATCAGCATACGATCAATACTCATTGCTCATAAGTAGGAAGGTAATCAGAACATTTTAAACATGTGCTAGACTCTAGTGCCAAGTTAAAGGAAACCAATACAATAGTAAAGTAGAGAAATCCGCACGTTTAAGGATTAGTAAAGCTAATAAGAGATAGCTTCACTTGTGTAGATCGTAGAATGATTATTTCACGCCAATAATATGTGAAAATACTAAGTTTTCACTAGGAATAGACTAGAAAGTCCTAAATGAAACAGCACAATGAGACACCTACGTAGATGTTGATTGAGGCTATTGGTTCTTTATAAGAAAAACAAACTGTAAAAAAAACCGCTATCACTTAAAAACAACACCACATTTTTAAGTAGGGCACACACGTCTCCGCATATAGGTATTTGCGGCTAGAACAATCACACCGTTAGCCGGTATGTCGGTCGGCGGCCCTTGCGCCGCATCGTGAATAAAAATCGACCGTTTAAGTGTAAACATGTCTATCAGTTTTGGACGAGATACACGCTTGAACCATGGATATTGTTCAACGAAGTGGATATGCTCTGTTCCAAAAGTATCTAATGAAAGTGTAAACAGATAAACAGAGACCAGGAGGGAAATTTCCTTAGTTTTAAGAACGTTCACAGTCTGCTCTAAGTCTCAATCTGTCAAAAATATAATTTCCCTAAATTTTGACAAGTTTTTGACTTTTGTTTGTCGCCGAGATGAGACTGCGATTAGATTTTGAACGTTTTAACTTACGAGAATTGGTCTTCAGAAAACATACCAATGGATGCGAATATGTAGCTGTACTTTCAAATTGCTGTAATTAAAAAATCTAGTGGCAGCTCATCTCAGCGACAATCAATGTTAAAACCTTGTCACTAATGTAGGGAAATTAGATGGTTTTTTTTACAGAACGGACTGTGAACGCTCCGGATGCAAATTACGGATATCACCCTACTACCTACCTTTAACCTACCTTTACCTACCTACCTTTAACACTAATCAATTCATGTTATAGAGGTAGACGTTATTGCAGCACTTTTAAAATGTCAAGACTTTAATTTAAATACTTTTCTTTTGCTCACTTCTAGGATGCCCTTTTAATTATGGTTTCGTACCTTCAAGATTTCCCAAGTTTACATAAGTTCAGTACGTCCGTAAGGGTAAGGGTATCCGTCAATGTTGAATGGATCACTATGGAAGCTTGTTTTTTCAAAAAGAAACCGTGCCGTGTATAAAAGGCCTAAACTACCCAATGTTAATCACTTAAATTACGGAGAGGCTCAAATCAAAATTAAATGTACCATAATTAAATATTCATAACATGCATGTTACCTATAATTTTATTTATAACCACGTACGAACATACAAACAGACAAACGGACAATATTCTAAAAACTATATTTACTAATTGTGATTACTATCTAGTAATCACAATTAATGAGATCTATACATTTCATTGAATATTTTTGAAAAAAAGTAATTGCTACGAGGTGAGCCTGACACCGAAAATATAGTTTTTGAATATTGTCCGTTTGTCTGTTTGTATGTTCCGGATTGGCGCAAAAACGGCTGATGTAATGATTGCTATTACAGTTCTTACATAAATTTAATTCTTCTGTAAATCTGTATGTCACTGAACTCTTCCTAAACAGCTGGACAGATTTAATTGAAATCTATCGTATGTGTTCGAGTGACTGGATGGTTTCATTCATTGTGTCATAAAGTATGTATAAGGCCAGTAAAAGTATAATATAATATACTTTTTCCAGGTTCATATGTTTATATAGTAAAGCAAGCCAATAAAGAGCTACGATTGCTCAATCGGCGTGCAATTAGCCTGCAGCAAAATCTAGTACCCATTAACCCAATAATCTGTATCACCGGTAATAGATCTAAAATTCAAAATCACACGTCACGAACGCATCTCTTGACGTAAACTCATATAGGCCAAGTGAGGCATGCACTGTTACCTAATGCTTCTCTACCACGCTGCCTACCGCGCCGACTGCCGATATGCCAACGATGTGCCGATGCGACGGTGTGTGCTCCGTCGCTCCGTCGGCGTTGTTGTCGTTGGCGTACCGCTCTGTCGCAATCTACATAGTTTTAGTGCCGATGTATGCAGAAAATAGGTCTAGTTCTACTTCGAAGTAAACGGCGATATGGATTCATTGCAGATCGTATCGTGAAGCTCATTGGTTAGAATGTTTAATGATGATGGTGGAAAATTGAACTGAAGTTTGTTCAAAATGGAAAATGTACCGATTCTTTAGAATGAAATGTTATTTATAGGTGTGAATTGGATAGCACACTAAATTTTTTTCTATCATAATAAACGCATATAAGAGTTACCTACTAAAATAGCTGGTAAAGGCCTATTGAATTCGTTTCGATGTAATTCGTCGATTCTATTAATTTATAAGCCCATAGTCCCCCATCAGTACTGTGTGATATTTACAGCCCCCTAGGTAGCTAGCTGGCTTATCCTATTTTTTGTCCCACCGCTAGGTAAGGGCTTTATCACAGTAGCTAGTTGCGAGCGAGTGGAAAGCGGGGCGAGTGCGCAGCGAGCTTGCCGCGAGTTCGCAACGTGTGCGCGGCGAACACGCCGCGGCTGCGCAGGGAGCTCGTCGCGAGTGGGCAGTGAGTTCGCGGTGTACGATCCGCGTTTTGTAGTACAACACGAGGAAAACGCGGGAACGCGTGTTCACCGCGCACAAGTTGTGAACTCGCGGCGAGCTCGCTGCGCACTCGCCCCGCTTTCCACTCGCTCGCAACTCGCTAGTGTGATAAAGCCCTTAAGGCCAAGGTAATCATGTTGGCCCTGCAAACATTATCAGATATACAGCATACTCTACTATAAAAAAATTCAAGATCGAATCTGAGTATTCAGACCCACGCGCCCAAGCCGATTAATCAAGTTTGAGCTCGAATTACATTATAAACATTTAAATCTTCACGTTGCAACGTAAATATTTAAGCCGGAAATAATTATGATCACTAATAGCTTCTGTTATTATTATTATTTATCGTTCTATTATTAAGTACTGCACTTTAAAACTAATTAAATCGGTAGATAAATGGTTTTGTTAATTTATTCACTAATCCATCCGGTAGTTAAATCATTAAAATCGTTTCGCAACCAGAACCCTTTGACATTAAGTTTTAAATGTCAACGATGAAGTGCGCCTATGTCCAAACGACTTGTCTATAAACTTAAAAGCTAGGCACAGATTTCCTGCCCACTAAACTAAAAGTTAATTACAGGAAAACGATTATTCCGCTTCATCGAAACGCTCCAAAGCAAGTTGTATTATTTCTTACGCACTGGCACCTCTTCAATTAGGCTCATAAAATAAGTTGTTAAACGTTGAATTGTAAGAAGTCCTTATGTAAGAATTTTATTCCTTAAAAGCATCTGAAAATAGAGGTTCAAAATCGAAATGTCACGGAATGCAATCAACTGTAAGATCAAGGTCGCATTTAGCAAGTCAGAACTAATATTTAGTCCGGTAAACGTAACCGGAATATCAGCCACTCGTCACTAAATTACCAGGATCGGACGAGATTTAATTGCCAGCACGTGCGGTCCATTATATTGCATCCCGAAATTGATCGGAATTGCTATTTATAGCACAGTCGGACCTCATCCCTCTGTAGCAGTGCAATTAGGTACCGTATCCATTAATTATGTGAGTATGATAACGTTCCGTTAATAACCCTATGATTATGTTATAATTTATTAGGGCATACAAACATCGGTTGAACGAAAACTCAAAAAGAAAAAAAGCGGTGCCGGCAAAAGTGAAAATTTGAATTTTGGAATGCATTTTTGATATTTTGGAATGCGGTCTACTCTCCCTCCGTCTTACCAATTTTCGATCAGGTCACGTATCCTGACGCGAGTTTAACATTTTTTACCCGACACAAAAAAAGTGCAGTTTTCACTTCAAAAAGCTTACGTTGTAGTACGAGCGGTGAATTGATGGTAAGAGAGCTAAGATTTAAGAATAGAAGAGGTCCAATTTGGTCCGAGAATAGCAACTGGAGATAAATCAATCTCAGGACCAAACTACTCACTAATCAGCCACTTCCCATAACACACCTAAACCAGAGAGAACCATTAAACACAAAGAAATCACATAGTTTAGCAATCGACCATCAAACAATACGATAGCAAAACTAATGATACCCTCGACTCGTGCCGACCCCCTTTTGAGTCGTTCAATCCGTCACGGCAAGTACGTGACTGAGGCGATACGGTTACAAAGTTAACAACTTATGGGATGCAGCGATTGAGCGAGAAGATGGTGTTAGAGGAAAACGACAGAACGCACTCATTTTGGACATATCGCAGTAAATAGACAATGTCCTTAAGAATTCTTATCTCTCTCTCTGTCTTTGCCGAGAGCCATATAGCACTACTAACTCCATAAAAGAACGGCAGTGCCTCATTTACGGGAAAGTGCTATTCTGTCCGTAGATTTGGTGATATAATTGCGATACTCGTACGTGAATCGAACCTCTATTGATATCTTCATCTTATCTTAACTACTCTATATCAATTTAGTTTAATTAAGGACCACGCTAACGCATTAGGAATTCCCTGTAATGTTAGTTGTTTGTGATAAATAAATAATAAATAAATTATCATCTTAGCCAAAAGTCGCCCATGATGGGGCATAGGCAATAGAAATCTACGTTCTTCACTGAATCGTCTTCTTCAGTGAGTAGGCCTCAACTTCATTCACTCTTCCTTCTTCGTTCAGTCTCTCTGTGGAATGCGCTCCCCCAGGAAATCAGGATGGTAACCAACCGATTTAAAGTTCGCGAACACATTCGCAAGAAGTTGGCAGTATCATCACAGTGCTAATGTTTTCTCATTGTTTGTCTTATAAATTTATTTGTGCTTATATTTATATATAATTAGGTATATAAATGATATTTATACATAGTTAGAACATCCAAACGTTGACTGGTAGAAAATGCCTATGGCATTAAGTCCGCCTCTGTACATTTGTGTGCTAAATAAATAGGCCGTTCATAATAACCGGCACAACTTCACACCTGCACAAACTTAATTGACAAAAATAATATGATCATGAATACCACTTTCCGCTGGCATTCGGTAACTTAAACCATTCAATAGTTTTTACTGCACTCTACAACGCTCGAAAATTGGATACAAGTTATGAATGTCATAGTCGTACAGTTGGACTATATTTTTTGTATCAACAGACTGCACGTCACGGAACATTTGACAACTTTTTGCAAAAAAAAAAGGTATATTTCAATTTGTCAGTTTCCCAGAATTTCCCGTAGTTGGTAGCAGTGTTGGGCCTCGGGGCGCATACAAATATGGAAACTCTAATAAAACATCCTGGCTCACAAAGGCTTTGACACAAAAATATTGGGAAAACGGGGAAATGTCTGCAATATCGAGTATCCTGTGTAACTAGTGACAATGTTCCAATGCACACTTTCTGGAAACTGAAACTGTATATGTATATTTCGACAAACACAAATTCGGGATTGCACGGAAAAATTGAAACGCAATGTACCATAACGCTACTTAAACTCAGTGTACAACTGAAGCCTGTCGTACCGTGACGAGTGCCGGCTATTGATAAAAACAAGGAAACGGTATCAATATGTAACAGTTCTTACATAACACACGTTTGCATGCGCATCCCAATTTGGTCGCTTTTATTATTTTCCTCGCGTAACATTAGTCAATTCCGTATCAAGGCTCGGTTACGTAGCACTACTTCTGCCCAAACACACGGGCGCACTGTTGGGGCATCGTCGATGAGTCCCTTCGTTTGTGAAGTTAACCGCTTCCTCTAAACGTGTTTCGCCACCGGTGTCGCCTGGCCTCGCATCCCTATGACGTCACTACCTAGATCCCAAGTTTGTAGGCGTACAGCTTTGTACAATATAAGAAAGACGACCTACATACCTACGAATATAGGCCTTCGTATCGAGGACGCTAAAGTGAGGATCCGGTCGTATTTTTAGTATTAATTGCGAAGTTAATTGGCCATAATACTCGTAATAATGTTGTACGTCAAAACGATACATTTGAGTTTGATTAATTAATAGATGGATTTTAGTTAGTTTATTCATTATTGTGATCCAACAAGCACATTACAGCTGGCTTTAAATTGAGTGGTTTTAGTATTTAGGTACTTACCTATTTACACTTATTACCCTGACATTTAATTAAAGCATTACATTACCACTTATATCCTACAATATCCTCTGATTCGCTGTATATATGTATTATCAAAGCAACATCATGCAGCATTGGTTATGTGTTGGATATCTTACATGTCAATACCTTCTTCCGCTAACAGTGCCGGGCCACAAAGGGTCACTTCTATGAAACACAATTTAGCCCGGATACTCGCTTTCTCAGTTTCTTGGATTCTTAGAGTCGAAAGCCCGGACAAGGCACCAGATATTGGTTCAATACACAATTTAAATTATTCCTGTACCTGACAACGTGAGCGGCAGTTCTGTTCCCGGTATTTTACAATACTGGTAGAAATTCTTTTGTGGAGTTGCGTCCGATGAAGTTGATCCCCGTTCATAAAAATTCAATTAAGTTTTCCTATTCTGATAAGAAAATATTGATTATTATTATTATTTGCAACACAACTTTATTGTCATCAGAATTGGGGCTTACATATACATAACATAATGTGTCCACTAGGGCACAGGCCTCTTACATATACATAACATAATGTTTCCACTAGGGCACAGGCCTCTTACATATACATAACATAATGTTTCCACTACAGCACTACGGCACAGGCCTCTTCTCTTCAAAAGGGAGTGGGCTTACCGGCAAATAATACTGAGTAACCTAGCTGTAGGTACTATTTGAAGCTACTCGTGTTGTATCATCCTGTGTTTAATTTGGCCTTGCTTATATGTATATCACAGTATTTTTATCTCACGAAGCGATGCGTGTTTTACTTGTGGTAACCAAGTGTACAAACACGCTGTGAATGTGTACGTAAAAACGACTAGCGTCAGAACATAATACGCACACACACACACTTCGCCGTGTCTCGGACGTTACCGAGAGCGCTTGACACACACATTCACCGCGTGTTTGTACACCTGTTTACCACAAGTAATGCGCTACGTCGCTTTGTGAGTTAAACATACTGTAGCGAGGTAATATTAATACTCGTAATATATATATTCTTCTGTACGTGTTTTTGTCACCTAACTCCTCCTAAACGGCTGGATCGATTTGGATGAAATTTTATTTGTATATTTCAATGGGTTCCTGGATGGTCTGAAAACACAATTGGACCCAGTAGTTGGCGCTGCTTTTCCGGGCAGGACGACTTCTGCCGGCTCCGCTAGTAATATCTATTTATTTCATTAAATCCTTTTTTACAGCGTTTAATTTAATATCGGTCTTTTGAAATTATAGTCTTGCTCTTTTGACAATACCTACCGTCGGTACATTCGATTTCAAAGATGCAATTTTGCGATTTTAGTATTACCTATCTATGTACATCTTACGAAACTCAAGTCGCTCATCTTAAAATTGACTAATAAGAGAGCGGTTTGCAGTCATCTCATGCAAACAGCATTGATTCACTATTACCTCAACTGACCTGAGGCTCGGTTCTAGTATATTTTTGAACTAACGCTACCCGTTAGCTAACCGTTAAAACTTCCGGTGATTATGAATCGTGTTTTAACTGTGGAAATGAATTTCAGAGTTAAAATGATTACATTTTGTAAAATGTGGATCACTGGCAAATTTTATAACATAGACGTTTTTATTGTTTTAATTCTTCAAACTTCATTTATCATTTAATTGAATTGAAGGTTGTTCTTGGAGATATTCAATATCATTTCATACCATACATAAGTTTACATACCATACATGTTTAGGTACCTACATCACTAATTGATGGTCCGAAGTTCCGAACTTTAACTGTTTAGTTCGATAGGTCCAGACAGCTAGAACTCTTTTCGAAACTCCTGCTGTTGTTGTTTTCAATGAGTCGGCTGTCTGCCGGAGTCCTAATATGTAATAGCTTCTTCAAAACAGCACACAGACTTTCACAATAGAACGTACTTGCGTACTAATTTCGCACGACATGTACTCTCCCTATCCATCCAATTTAGTTAAAGCCCATTATAATTTACGTTTTAAATTGCCTGATGGCCGTTAGAACATATTTAAGTATGTTTCCTAGAAAGGTCGTGTAAAGCCGCGTTTCTAAATTATTGCTGGAGCACACGCAAGTTCCGCCATCTTGGATGGATCTTCAGTTTTATCCAATAATTGTGAAGTGATAATTGTGTAATTATGGTCGTCAATCATGAAAGTGCATTGAGGTGTTGAGAAAAATTTCTTGAATCAATCATAATCAATAATAAATTGATAGATAAGTACTAATTATGTTGTCAAGCTTGAACAGTTATAGATTGACCTATAATACAGGCTGCGCTATTGTAGCTCACTCAGCTAAGCAATTTTTAAACAAGCCCATCGAGGTCGTTACATTGATCACTTATCAAATTCATATTTTTCGACACTCAGAGATCTTCTCGATTCTTGAAAGCGCCAGTTCTAGATAAGACGTGATTTGGTAAATACCGATCAACGTGACAACAAGCCTGTTACTAAAAATAACAATTAAACCAGACTTATTTCATCTCGTAAATATTATGTAGGCATAATTATTATACACCGATCACAAAACAAAGAAATCAATTCTCCATTGTGTCATGCTTTCACATCTTTCATGTCTTTGACCTCCTCGTCTTTCATGTCATATTATTTTTGTAGTCGTATTTCATGTTTAACCAACACAACACAACACAACTATTTTTGTTCAACACAACTATAAAGAGTAACACAAGTTGCATAAGGCATCCATTATTCATAGAACATAAAATTTGAATTTGCTATGTTATAAAGACAAGTGTACGATAATATGTTGTACGAACGTGTTATCGCATCATTGCAAGGCTAGGCTTACCTTGATCTATGACAATCAATACAGCCAACAGATTCAAACGTCAATTAATACACACTTACCGGAATTGATACATTCGGAGTTACGTGGTAACTGATGACACGATAACTGTCTATTATGTCCGCTATTTGAGTTTGTAAATCAATTACTTACGTGTTAATTTCATCTGATTAATGCCAAGTCAAATCATGAGCAGTGGTGACACAGTGATAACGACCACAATTCAGGAGTTGTAGGTACTAGGTTCGAACCCAGACAGGTGCTTCACTTTACGTAAATTATTTCATCACCAATGCTCTCAAAACGGTGCATGAAATTATCGTGAAGAATCCGGCATGGCCTACCAAAACTTCGAACACATGTGGCATCTACTAATCCGCACTGAACCCACGTGGTGGATTACGGCCCACTCCCTGTCACAGAGAGTAGGCCCGTGTCCCAGCAGTATACGCTAATTATGCAAATAGTTTATTTCGATAAGACCATTAAAAGGACTTTTGAATGTCTTGCCTGTTAGAATACAAGCTAATGTAATTCAATCTAATTAGGAATCCCTTGATTGTACACTCAACATAGGTATGGGATCAACCAGCTAATATACTTTACCAAGTTCTCTCATGTTTAATGAAGTTAACTCTCTCATACATGTACCTACTTGTGATTATGGTGGAACCCACAACAACCCATACGACGTAACCGGTGCAAATAAAATTATTAATTTATTTTAATTATTAATTTATATTATAATAATGACCCATGATTTTAAAAACAATGTTTGTACGCCGGGAACGGCAGAATATTATGGTCTAAACACATAAACATTTTGACAATTGGCATTCTATTCTATTTTCTTCTGTTGTTGATCAAATTAGTCCAATGCATCAGCCTGAAAGTGGCCTCGTGTGACCTATAAATGTAAGGACTAAAGACGTTCCTATATACCTAGTAATGAACCGCACTCGTGTAACTAGGGGGTTGGCTTTCGGACAATTTGGTTTAGGACCACGTATTGTCGTGTAGCGGCAAGAAAATCCTAACTCTAACCTAACCTAAATTTAAAATTAAATTAAGTAATTTAAAAAAAGATAACTTGAAATCAATTAAAGATACATTTACATAAAAAGATGAGATGGACTGGCAGTGGTGTACAGAATGTGTAGGTGGAGTAAGGATGCAGATGCGTGACAAGTGGAGATGGGGTAACGGAAGATGGAGTTGAAGGTGGAGGCGAAGACAAAACAGTAAAAAAAAAGTCCTGAAGAGTGGAGGCCGTAGAGAGGCAGGTAGAATCGACGAGCACGTGGCGGGTAGCCGTGGAGGGGCCCACGCAGCAGGACCAGGATCACGGCGGCAGACAGGCTACGCTGGCCGATTGACAGGAACGGCGGGACTTCTGAAGGGACGCTGTTAGCCCGACAGGTGTGGCGGCCTTTGGATGAGGCGCGCTGATGGCCCGACAGGTGTGGCGGCCTTCGCATGAGGCGCGCTGATGGCCCGACTGGTGCGGAAGTCTTCAGGTGAGGCGCAGTGATGGTCCGACAGGTACGGAAGCCTTCAGATGAGGTGCGCTGGACAGTGTTCTCAAGGCAGGTGGCCCTGGAGGATTATGCCTATTATCAGTTTTCACTTTAGTGGCGAAATGTGGACTGACCCTAGCTCTGCGTGAATTTATCATGTGAACACGTAGAATAATATCATGTCGAAAATATGAATTTGAGATATGTTAGTGGCCATGTATAATTTTGAAGAAGTATGAACGAATAATCAGCTAAAAAATAAGAGGCCATCAATAATTTTAAAAAAACATTGTCATGGCAACGTAGTAAACAGCGTTGTCAAAACTGTCATGAAATACAAAATACAATGAAACCTAGTAAAATAAAATAAAACGATGTCACTAAGTCGTCATAACCTTGTGTTAAAGTGGAGGGCTAGGTCTGTGTACTGATTGTGGATAAATAACGTGCCTTGGTGTCTTGAAAGACAATCCGAACAGCGCCTAACAGTAACGGAATGCTTGTTCTGACCTGCAGGAATGAATGAAAATAAATGTGACTATGTACATTACGTTACAGTATAACACCAAAAAGTTGTTAAATTGGAAAAACACTGATTCAGCCGCATCTAAGCCTTTTAGATTGTTTTCCGTTATAATCTTTTATTCCTTTTAACATTGATTGGCATTCTACAGTTTTTTTTATTTTTAGGAATCACGAGCACGCTGTTAAATTTTTCCCTCCATCTTGTCAAGTGCCTGGTGACAGCTGTCAAATTATTGACATTATACTAAAACACATGACCTACAATAATAACATTCAGTGTTGCAAATCTTTTACATTATCAAACCTCAAATGTACTGGAAATAGAACGAAGAAAAACATCCCATTGCAAAATTAGGAATCATACATCAGCACAAAATACTAGCATAAAGAGTGATCAAACTGTCGTGTTAACAGCCTGCAGCAAAGCGATTTTCACAATAAAGGGAGTAGCTTATACTGTGAAAATCGCTTGGCTGATTGATATAGCTGATGGTGCTATAGTAATAGCACGATCAATCATAGCTAGCAATCATTTTCCACAAAGCACAAAAATGCCATAACAATAAAGTGAAAAGAGCCAAAAGAGCAATGTATTCAGATTTCTTTAAACAGTAATTATTTATGGTCAATGGTCGTTAAAATTGATAGTATACGAGTCGGTCGACTGTGCACATCCGTGGTAACCATTTCACCTGGAGCTGGCCTAGCGCAGTACGAAGTTTCAATAGAGTAAGAGGCCAGCTTATACTGATTTTGTCACTGCCATGCGGCCTAGTGGTTTATTACTAGGACATAATGCTCTTAGCCATTCAGCTATTACCCACTGCTGATTATCAGCTGCGACCTACAAAGCGTCTTGCGGCTTGCGCATGATTCCGCCTAGTATTTAAGCAGGTTTACAGCCCTACTCGCTCCAGATTATTTATTGTAACCATCTATTATTAACGACTACTGTTGAGGCAGCATTGGATTTAAATTAGGAATGTAACGGACATCCGCTTCCAATTACAAAAGGTTCAAGTCCAATCGAGGTCAGATCAGTCCAATTTCTGTTTCGATTTCTCAAGGCAGATTCCGCCGAACATTTGAACAGCTTACATGTAACAATCTTGTTTGCTAAAGTGAAATTTCTGTTTCCTCATCTACAATTTCCACACTTGCCATCTCTGCTTAACATGAATTAGTACCAACCCCCGAAATTCGACAAAGTTGCTTAGAACCCACTCTAGTCTCATATGCTGGTCATGCAGCTTGCACTGACTGGACCGGTCCACCCAAGACTGTGTGGTACTTTCCTCAAAAGACCATTTCAGACATTAATCTACATGGTCTTTACATGATCTGACCAAGATAAGGTCTATGTCATCTATGAGTTTGTTTCGGCATTTCTTCTCATAGTAGTCAGATAGGAAACGCCGACCTCATCCAGCTTTTTTTATATGACGTGTTAAAGTGATTCCGATAATCTATTTACAGAATTAACAATTTCATTTCATTATACGCACCAAGCGAAACATTTGATTGACAAAACCGTGTTCAGTCGGTGTACAGATAAGTATAGATCTACCTAACTAAGTAAATTATTAGGTGGAGTGGAAAAATATCTCTGCACACCGACCATACACGGAATACCTACTGTGTTCATATTGGTATTAGAATATTTCACGTCCATCTGTCCACATTTCCACATGTTGTGATCAAGCACTACGTGCATTCGAAAGTTGGTAGGTACGAGTACTTCAGTTTTGCAACGATGAGATAGACGCATTTGTGATTACGAAAACTTATTAAGAAAAACTGGTAAAATTACCTAGTGCAAGCTTTGGTAATACGGTCCAGTAGGTACATGAAATTACCTTCAAAATCCTTCTAGGGTATAACGTTTCGCTACCCATGTAACTTAATAAACGTTCTTTAGATCTGTAAATCTAGGAATACGGTAACTAAATCTACAAAGATTCAGTTACCAATTAAGGTACTGCTCTATAAGCACACAATAGTTTCGTGCAATAAGATGCACGAAGCCAAGCCAATACTCGGGTAACTAAATATCCAAAGTTCTAGTGCACCTCAGAATTCTTCAAACTGGAATTGCAATTTCCTAGCGTAAACGAACGCATTGCAATTTCCTTGCGTTCGTTTCTTTTTACAAATTACAAAGGTCAGAAGCTGGTTGAAGCGGAAACTATTTCATAGTTAAGATCAGATATTTAAATCTTTAGATGTATCACCGCAAAAAAGTCTCCACACTGAGCTTGCGCGTTAATATTTTATATTATTATTTTAAAAACGTTGCCCCACACTAGGAATTACTCCTGTATCGTGGGTGCGTTTACAAACATTTAAACTCATACACAAACAGCCAGACCCGGAACAACTACCTGTAGGCAATACAAATATTTGTTCCGTGTGAGAATCGAACCCGCGACACGCAGCACAGCAGTCGATCGGTCAGCCACTGCGCCAACCGTGTCGTCATGGCTCTGCTGGTTTGGTCATAGCTCATAATGGCTTTTCCATGACAATAAAGTCAAGTCTCAACGAAACAGACACGCCACCATCGTTTAATGCGGTACGGCTAATCATACGATTTAAATCCTTTTCGGACTCACAAAGGCTTCCAATAGAAAACGTCCAAGTCTATTAACATGCATGCTTTGCTTGACATGTTCTTCTGACTAGCTAAATATTGCCACTTGGTCTAATACAATTATTTGTTTGTGAATATAACAGGTACCTATTAATTAATAACAATATTAAGCCAAACGACCTCCACCGTACTGACAAGTCTGGTGTCAGACATACCTACATATCATTTTATAACCTGCTTTAAAGGTTACACCCGTACTTGTCATATTGACAAAAATCTAGCGTCATATCTTTATTCTATTTCGATGCAAATCTATTTTTAGTGCGCATCGTGCATGAAAGGACAAAAAGGAAAATACAATTTTATTCCAGACCTTCGGTACATCAAATACATTCCTGAATATGAGTTTTTTCGTCAAAGAGATACACACATCAACACTGTCTAGGGATATTTTGGATTTACTCAATTTACTCAAAATTTATTAAAAATAACATACAACATGCATATTATGTTTATAAAGCCCATTTATCAGACTACACTCCAGAATAAAAGAAAACTATATTTTTTTTGCGTAAACAAATTTTTTATTCAAATAAAGACAAAATGTGAAATAATGGTAAAACTAACAATGAATGTGTTTCTCAAGAAAAAGTGAAAAATAAGGAAAAATTAATCTGTTTTTAACAGTCCATGACGTTAATAACTGTCCTGCAATGGTTTTTCATGCTTTGGATTAAGTTATCCAAGTCTTGCTGCAGTATATTGTCCCAGGTCCGGGTAAGATGCAAAAAAAGTGGCTCTTCCGTCGCAATGTTTGCAGGGAAATTCCTCAAAGCCCTTCTTTGGAGCATGTCCCACGCGTGTTCTATGGTGTTTAGGTCAGGCGATTGAGCGGGCCAGCCTAAGACCGATACGTCGTGCTCATGTAACCAGCTCGTCACCACTCTCGCTGTGTGCGGACGGGCGTTATCGTGCATGAGCGTGAATTCTTGGCCCATTTGTATTCGATGGTGGTAGATTATTGGTACTAGCACCTCGTTACGGTATTTTTCAACCGTCATGGTGTTTCTGATCCAAACGAGGTCTGTTCTTCCACCAACACGAATTCCCGCCCAAACCATAATTGTCCCGCCGTGGTATAAATGGACTTCCTGAGGATGTTGTAGACGGCTCTCACGACCAGGAACTCGCCAAACACGTACTCTACGTGTATCGGGATGGAAACTGAACCGGGACTCATCGGTAAACAGCACTACAGACCACTGGTTATCTTCCCAGTGCAAATGTTCACGAGCCCACTCTAGTCGTCGTCCACGATTTCCTCGGCGTAGTGCTGGAGTACGAAGCGGTCTGCGAACATGAAGGTTAGCTTCATGCAGCCTTCTCCTTACAGTTTGGCCACTCACAAGCAACTGGTGCTCTGACTGGAGCCTCTGAACCAACTGCATGGCCGTAACATTTGGTTGTCTTCTTGCGGCAACTTGCAAAAATTGGTCTTGTCGTTGTGTGGTTATGCGCTTCTCGCTTGGGTGTCTTTCAGCCACATCACCAGAAGCACGATAACGTGACCATAACCTTGATATCACGTTTTGTCTTGTTCCAATCTCCTCAGCAATACTCCGTTGAGTAGCCCCAGCTTGGAGCATGCCTACTGCCCTTAACATTTCCTCTCTCGTTAAATGGCGCCGCTGCATGATGCACACAATAACATTAATTCTAAATTAACCGATAACTTGTTATAAAACTTAAATTTGACACAAAATAAATAGCCAAAAACTACTGTAGGTAAATGAAACCTTCGGAGTCCCCTACCATTATGCCGCGTAAATCTTTTGTTTTTAATTTATTTTTTCAAATTCAAATTTAGAATCGTTCAAAAAGGTTTACAAAATAAGCTTTCTTCAAAAGAATTCAAAACTGGCCAGTATTTTTTTTAATTTAAGAACTTTATACAAAATAACCCTAGACGGTGTAGATGTGTGTATTTATAGCTTCAAAATCTACGATCAATTTATAAAGTTAGGTGACAGTTATTTTTGGACGACAAAATGTTCCTAGGTAATAACGCGTGTATATTACCTAGGAACATATTATTGTCAACGATTTCTCACATCAATTTCATACACTGACGCTCACCGCTGCGCTGGTTAATGAAATAAATTCTAAAAATACAGTCAATATATTGCTTGCTGTATTTTTAGAATCGTTCCACAACTTTTATCACACCGATCGTTGGAAGAGAATGTAAAAGATTTTTTTGGGTGTGAAAAAATGCATACTGAAGTGTCCATTGGAAATTTTCTGGCATTGAACTGTTATAAAGATTCGTCTTTTAATTGCATCATCATCTGCCCAGCCTTTTCCCAACTATGTCGGGGTCGGCTTCCAGTCCAACTGGATGCAGCTGAGTACCAGTTTTTTACATGGAGCGACTGCCTATCTGACCTCCACAACCCAGTTACTGGGTAACACGATACCCCTTGGTAGGACTGGTTGTCAGACTTTCGGGTTTCTGACTACCCGTAACGGCTGTCAGAGATCCACGAATGACAGCCGGGACCAACGGCTTAACGTGCTTTCCGAGGCACGGAAGGGTCTCGGTATGTAAAGATGGCCACCCATCCACGGACTAACCACGGCAAGCGCAGCTTAACCTCGATCGACCTCTGCGGCTGTTATTATTTAGCCACAGGCCCCTCCCGTCTTTTAATTGCATCCTTGCCCCAAATAGCCGTCAGCAGTGATCGACGTAGATATCCATAGGTCTAACAACTTTTTTTACAATACCTGACTTGCTCTGCCCGTATCGACGCCGCTGTTTCATATGGGCTCCATAAAACATCCCCCTGTCAATTAGCTCTTCTAACATCCATAAGCGGATCAATTGATTCCAACGCTATCAGTTTTGCTCAAGTTCCGTATCAGTATTGCATTCAGTTCACTCATTACCTAACAATCGCATCCGTGAAGACGTGACGATAAGATCGCGTTACATTGCGCCACTACAGAGACATGTTTTCCAATTAGTTGGAACATTACCAGGAATGTATCACGCATGTTACGATATAATTCAACTAGTCTGAATTGTAAAAATCTATGGAGTACGTGATTGTGGCTTCCGCGTTTCTTTTTGCATGACATTAGTGTATAAACGAGCGTTATGCTAGATATTTCTACAGTTCCGTAAGACATGCGTATTTAAATCTAGACTCTAGACTGAAGTTATAAGATTATAAATTGAATGTTTTACTGTTTTTATTAAAAATTAAGTTTACATGTAATGCCTATTACATTTGGCCTCGTGTCAGTAACAGAACAGCGATATTAAGGCCTTCCTATAGGTCGTTGTATGACCCTTGTATGGTTTGTAACCTTAGAGAAGTCTGAAGTTGATGGATTTGTCTTTTATTTTTGTTGCACTAAATGAGTTAAATTAATTACTACAGTTTTGTGTTTGTGGTCTTCTACAGTTAGTACTTCGCTAATTCGCTTGTTAAAAACATTTTTAATCAGCCGTGAAAAGTGACGCTCTACATATTTGTACCGCATTTTGAGTGGGATTTTACTCCTACAAAATGCAAATTTGAAAGCAATTTCTACCCGTATTTTAATTGGATTAATCCGTCAGTAACATCAACATATTAAATATATCAAACAAAATGCAGATTTTAAAGCAATTTCTACCCGTATTTTAATTGGATTAATCCGTCAGTAACATCAACATATTAAATATATCAAACAAAATGCAGATATTAAAGCAATTTCTACCCGTATTTTAATTGGATTAATCCGTCAGTAACATCAACATATTAAATATATCAAACAAAATGCAGATTGTTAAAAGAAGACCTTCAAAATATTGTTTATTTTGGTCTGATGTTAATGACGTTCTTATTTATCATACATTTACATATTGTTTGGCTTTGTGAATACAATATTATCGTGCTGTTTCTTATATCACTTTTAATTATTATGAGATTAATTATCACCTTCATGTAAATTCATAATATCTGCTAGCTAGACGATGCATCGTTGGCTAGCCCAACGATCGCTCACAGTGGTTGCAATGTACAGAGTTCAATTCCCAGGTCGACCAGTTTTACTTAGTTTTTAGACTAGTAATTATTCTCAGTAGCCGGCCGAAGGTTGACCAGGTTACTTAGCATAATCAGCCTATAATGTTCCCACTGCAGGGACCCAGGCCTCCTCTCTGTGAGAGGGAGTGGGCCTTAATCCACCACACGGGCCCCGTGCGGGTTGTCATAGAGATGATGTCACATGTCTTCGAATTTTTTGGTTCTAGGACATGCCGGTTTCCTCACGATGTTTTCCTTAACAAAGTAAAGCGCCTGTCAGGGTTTGAACCTAAGACCTACAACTCGTAAGTCATGTTCGTCACCACTGGGCACCACTGCTCTTCGGCTTCAAGCCTTACTTACGTGGGGAAAAGTCACAATTCGTAGTGCAAACGCCGGTTGCTCAGTCCCTGCATGGACTTTACTACCATTGTTACAGTAATAGCTAAACTATAACATCTGTTTCTTTCCAGGTGACAGACGCTGTGGGCATCCTGCCGTGCCTCCAAACGCCAGGGTATCCTTACCAGCAGGGGAAATAGTACCAGGAACGATTGCCACATACGAGTGCGATGACGGATATGAACTGTTCGGGGCTCATCAGAGGGAATGCACACTGAGGGGGGACTGGACTGCAGACTCCCCTTTTTGTGGTAAGAAGCTTATAGTATAACGTCAGAAATCCAGAATTTGTATTATGGTCCTTTACGCTACCAGCCTCTTTTCAAACGCTGCTGGGTAGCCGGCGCCGAATGCGCTGTGGCGAATATATGGATAAACTAGGTGAATTGTGCCGGTACCTATTTGTTAATATTAAGTTGGAGCTTGTAAAAAGACTAAAGAGGCTAAGTCATAATTCGATACCTAAGCCTGATTTACACGTTACGATACTGGCAACAAGTAGCCCCAAACGCATAACAATGCAAACTTATGGTATGTCACAGCAAAAAGTTGCTTATTGTCAGTGGCATACCATAAGTTGAAGCAACACTGCCCACAACAACACAACAAAAGTTGCACCGTCTAAACAAGACGGTGCAACTTTTGTTAGTGTTGTGTATTTAGGCCTAGACGATGCAAGTTATTTGCTACAATTAAGCGCAACTTACATCGTGTAAATGGGCCTTTATTCCTATAGTTTTATTCAAATTCCGACCTTAAACTCACAATAATTAAGTTAATAATATCTCACATTCTAGGCACAAACGTGGCGTTCAGAAAGCCAGCAAACCAGTCTACCACAGTCCGTGGCGGTGCCGCCGCCAACGGCAACGATGGTGAGAAAACAACGGAGCATGACGGCAAGCGGTGCACCGAGACTCAGCGGGAGGCATCGCCCTGGTGGCAAGTTGACCTGCTCAGGCATTATGCTGTCAAAGTCGTCAGGGTCACCACCAGAGGATGCTGTGGTGAGTACACACTAACTACATTACCATATTCTTTAACTATGCTCAAGTAAGTATGAATCTCGCCACAAATACAGAATGACAGTGGCAGTTTCACACCCATCGAAAGTCCAATCTAGGCCGGAATCGAGCTTTGGATTCTTGAAGTAATGCATAATCTTAATACATAATCAATCATAGTAGGTACTAAAGCTGAACAAAGGGTTTTCTGGATAAGGAAGGGTGAATTGTACTTTCTTGTCACAAGTCACTACCGGTCTACGTTAGCGTCACAACGAAGCTCACGACCTACCCTGACGGGATGCAATCCTGCAATCTGTTAGCTTACAATTAAGATCATTATCACTGCGGTACAGCTTACCTATACTATAACAAAGCGCGTCGTTAAGCTAGAATAATGAACGAATTAAACCAATGTGCAATTAGCATACGTTCATTATTAAGTTTGTTAAGGTTCCCCAAATACCAAAATACGTGTTTCATGCATTCAGTCGACCTGATTTACATACCGCCAGTTTTAGTTCAAAGTTCTAAGATGAGGTTGACCTATATACCCACATAAATCATATTTTCACTGCGAAACACAATGCGAAATGTGAAGCATTCACATAGTCTCTACTGCACTAAGTTGCATATATAGTACACACGACAGCACATCAAGCAATACATTTCAAGTTTTAGCTGACCTCACATTGTATAGACTTTTCGTACAATGAGAAGTCATCTTATACTGGAAATGTATAGCTTGATATGTCGTCTTGCGTACCAAAGCTTGAAAAGTTGGATTTAAATCAAATTTACGTAATGTTGTGTCGAGCCTAGTGCAGCAAAATAACCGAGAAATGGTCTTAGTACTAGAGCATAACATTCCGGAAATAAGATGGGACTTCCATATTATTTCCGGAAAATAAACAGAAAAATGTGCATACGTTCTCAACGTGCAGAGCATATTTTATAAGTCCAAGATTTTACACAGGCAGGTAGTGATTTAAGTTTCATGTATTTGTTTTTACTCGAATGGCTTTTATATCCTCCCCCTGCAGGAGAAGCCTTTTCACAAAATCCTTACCTTCCCTGAGCTGATTCGACAAGTGAACTAATCAAGAAATGAAAGAAAGTTTTCACCAGATAAATCTAAAAAGTTTGCGCTTCATTTCTATACCAGATGATGAATAAAAGTGCGCAGCCGTCCATTAAGAACGACAGAAGTAATGACATTTTACTTTAATAAATAATTGGCAACGGTCATTGCTCCGTCTGGGTATAACTAACGGAGCCGAATGTTTTGTAAAACTTACCCAACGTTGCAGTTATTGGTAATTAAATAGATAATTTGCGTGAAAGTTGCCGTTATGACACACAAATAATACCGAGGAAATCAGCGTTAAAGGAACATGTTTTAGGAATTTATATTCACGCTTTAAATATGCATTGTTCGGGGCTACTGAACTCCGAACATCTCATTGTTCATCTCTCTTCTCTATCCAATTCTAATAATATATTTGTCGTTCACCTATAGTAAGTATATTTAGTAGAATTTTAAGGGACCAGTACTTTTTTAATTAATCTTTCCTTCTTTACCAGGTCATCAGCCGCTCCAGGATCTAGAGATTAGAGTGGGTAACAGCAGCACCGACTTGCAACGGAACCCTTTGTGCGCCTGGTTTCCTGGTACAATCGGTAAGTACCTATGGACTTCCTATTGTAGTATAGAAATGTTTTTTTTTTTTTTGTTACCTGCAGTTCATGTAATCGCAGATGTAATTTTATTCATTGGCGATTTACCAGCGTTTTCTTAAATTTGTAGTTTTTAGTGTTCCGTATCCAAAGGGTGCCGATGGAACCCTATTACTAAGCCTACGCTGTCTATCCGTCTGACTGTCAGCGGCCTGTATCTCATGAACCGTAATAGGTAGACAGTTGAAATTTTCAGTGTGTATATTGTCTAGTGTCTACAATAAATCAATTCAAAGCTACGATTTGTAGTTAAATCATTTATCAGACAATATGACTCGGTAACTACCTTTATCCAATAACTCCTTCTTTCATTGGATTCGCAGAAAGTGAAACTACCAAGATCGGTAACAAAATCAACGAAAAAGTAATTAATTCAAAAATGTTAATTTATTTAAAATCTCTTCAATCTGTCAAGAAAAATCTTTCAAAATTATTCAGATTGTGATAGAAATTGGGTTACGCAAAGAAAGTGTGGTGCTGATAGATAACCTATTATTTTTTTAAACTGGTACATAATAATACTATTTATTAAAAACAATAATAGTAGTAGGTACATTCCTTATTATGGGTGTTGTTTAGTTTATTATGCACGTTTTAAAAACTTTATTATAATGGAGAGGAAACTGGGTCAGATTTTAATAATATGAGTCCCGTATGAAATGCTGGAGGTATTTCATTGTTCTACCAGTTTTACTTCTATTCATAAAAGTCTGTTATGTTTTTAAATGATTCCATAAGAAAAAGATTGAAAATTGCATTTTTTTAGAGCTGACTCATAGTGACAAAAATGTATAAAAGCTTATGCTTTAAAAATACCTAAGTAATAATCGACTTTATGCACATAAATAGTCCAGATTTTGGCGTTAACTGTCTAAGAAAGTATCTGAAGCTGACTTACATTCTTGTTAGAGAAACTAACTTGCTCTACCGTCTTGGAAAGGGAAAAAAACAATCTCGCATCACAAAAACATCTTTGCAAACAAACCACTAACTAAAATCATATTAGTAACGCCATCCTATGATCGAATCACACCTACTGAAAAGTTACGCAGTACACATACCTAACTAATTTAGTACAGTAGCATTAGTAACTCTCTCTGTTTCAAACAATAAACGTATCCCATTTTACCAGTTTAACATTAAATAAAACATTTATTTATCTACTCAACCATTACAAAATTGATACTATATATATATGAAAACAAACGAGGTTAGTAAAGAGCTCCACGTTCTTGCCCCATCGTCGGCCTGATTTCGTCTCAATATAAATAGAGTATGCAGTTCAGTGTTTACAAGATCCATAGTTCATTTGTTAACAGTGATCTTCTGACAAGTCGGTCATGGTGAACTATTTATGATGTGCGAGATTTATACAATGTTCATGGAGATTAGACCATTTTACATACATTCCTATGATTCAAAATTTTTTAGTATAAGTTTTTATTTTTATTTTGGGTCTAGCAATAAATTTGATATCAGTATCGGTTACATAATGTTTAAGTGCACTTATAGATTTTTTTTTTGTTGTAATATAAATATTATTATATTATTTCGTTTTGCGCGGTTAGTGCGTGGATTCGTTACCATTTTCATATACCCAGACACCTCCATGCCTCGGAAAGCACGTTAAGCCGTTGGTCCCGGCTGTCATTCGTGGAACTTTGACAGTCGTTACGGGTCGTCAGAAGCCCGAAAGTCTGACAACCAGTCTTAGCAAGGGGATTCTTATTATCCAGTAACTGGGTTGTGGAGGTCAGCTAGGCAGTCACTCCATGTAAAATACTGGTATTCAGCTGCATCCGGTTAGACTGGAAGCTGACCCCAACATAATTGGGAAAAGACTAGGAAGATGACGATGATTTCAGGAGGCTTTTCATTTTCCATGTAGGTATGTCACCTAGGGTCCGGTTCAAGAAAAGAGTCCCGCAAACGAGGAGCTACAGGCACTTACGACGGAGACATCAATCTTTATTTGTTTATTTATCTCAACATCATATTACAGTCACTGGTTAATAAAATACAGTCTTAAATAGAGAAAGGTGTGTAATGTAGGAGGGTTGTTGTAGGAACGTTGCTATGTGTAAAATAATAATTAACTCCACTTATTGCTGCGGGACTTCTATCGTGTAACGGACTTTACATGGAACGTGACAAACTAACTTATGAAAATGAAAATTGCATACGGAACCACAGCAAATTAATTAAAAATTATCTGGTATTTTCATATTCGCCGTTATTTCGAAGAGAATTTACAATAAAAACTCTCATAAACTGACCTAGTATAGCTACACGATCCGGCTGGTGGGGCTATGATTTCCCGCACCCTTGTGCAATAGCTGTATACCTATAGAGATATGCCTGTCTGAAATTGATCGGGCTCATTGACCCTTTGACATGTCAGTATGCGATAATAAATCAATAAAACCGTATTCAATACATTCAGATTTATTTTTATTGACGATGGCAGCATTCTCGATAATATACCTAATTATCAATCAATTCTGAACATATCTGTACTAATAATAAAGCTCAAGAGTTTGTTTGTTTTTTGTTTTACACGCTCTGGAACTACCTGTCGGATTTGAAAACTCTTTTTGCATTTGATAGCCCAATTCTTAAAGAAGATTAAAGGCTATTAATAACATTACGCTACGACCCTCAGGAGCCTAGCAAACCAAGGGCGGGCGGGAAATGCGGCTGTTAATTCAATACTTATATGTTGGTGTGTGACGACTTCCACGAAGCTAGTCTTCAAATAAAGATGACGAACTATTTACTGTTACAGCTTTATTTTTATTTTAAGTAGCAAGTTATGTGTCCAAAAGTCTCTCCAAATGTATCCGCTTTTCATTGTGAAGGGTCACGTACAGACGTCAAGGGACGACTCGCTACTTAGCTAATTCTAAGTAAATCAGCCTTTAGGAGCCAAATATGAACAAAGTACCTATGTACATGTGGCCGAAAAAAGCAGACTGTTAAGCAGGCTGCATCTGATCCTTAGTGCGCATGCTCCAATTGCAACCCCTAATGCGAGAGACTCGGTTCCGCAACATTTATTCAAACAAAGGAATTCGTATAAAAAACAAGTTGAATAATTCTATTGGAGTTTAAAGATGCAGATTATTGCAGGAAACTTGTGTGTGTGTGTGCGCGCGTCCTGCATGTACGAGTACTCTCGGGCTCCCGGAGACAAACGGAGCTCGAGCGACATGTTATTCATAATCACGATATTTTTCCTTTTTTCCGAATATTCCTATTATCTAATATAAAGATGTCCGCAACTCCACGTGAATGCACGTATTTCGCGTACGGGATAACACAGGCTAAAGAATTACGGGATCATTTTATAAATAATAATGTATTAATTCATAATTATTGTAGGCGCATTTAAATGCAAAAATGTTGTTTAAAAAATTCTGGTTATTTTGACTAATAATATTTATTAAAAATTAAAATAAAGCTATTCGAACATACTCAAATAAATTATGGCCAAAATAATTTAGTATTAGTTTACAAAAAAAAATATTGTATTCTATATATAAATGATGATGATTGGTTATTTTGTAGTGAACGTGGTTTCCCTAATTTCAAGTCTGGGTATTGGCATGGCGCATGCGCGCCGCCGTACGAAGCCGCGCCTGCCGCGCGTTGAGATATCGCGGCGGCGACGACGCGGCTCGTCCGTCAGGGGAGGTTTATCACGGGCCCCGAGCGGACGGCCCGGGATAAATCTTCTCACTTATAGAACCATTATAATGATGCTTAAATAAATACATGCATGTATTTGATTTTAGCAGTCGGTTTATTTATTTTAGCTCTTTCTTGGCAGATTGAACTGGTTGTAAATAAATTGACATTTCGGAATTCGTTTTTTTTCTCCGTTAATATATTGATTTTGTTATCGATCTTGGCAGTTTCACTTCCTGCGAATCCAGTGAAAAGAGGAGTTATTAGATGAAAGATAGTTACGGAATCATATTTTTTTATAAATGATGATAAGTAAAAATAAATGAAGATAAGTAAAAATCCTATCTTTAAATTGATTTATTCTGGGCAAATATTAAATATTATTTTGTTTTGCGCGGTTAGTCCGTGGATTGGTGACCATTTTCATATACCCAGACACCTCCATGCCTCGGAAAGCACGTTAAGCCGTTGGTCCCGGCTGTCATTCGTGGAACTTTGTCAGTCGTTACAGGTCGTCAGAAGCCCGAAACTCTGACAACTAGTCTTACCAAGGGGATTCTTTTTATCCAGTAACTGGGTTGTGGAGGTCAGCTAGGCAGTCACTCCATGTAAAATACTGGTATTCAGCTGCATCCGGTGAGACTGGAAGCTGACCCCAACATAATTGGGAAAAGACTAGGAAGATGACGATGATTTCAGGAAGCTTTTCATTTTCCATGTAGGTATGTCACCTAGGGTCCGGTTCAAGAAAAGAGTCCCGCAAACGTGGAGCTACAGGCACTTACGACGGAGACATCAATCTTTATTTGTTTATTTATCTCAACATCATATTACAGTCACTGGTTAGTAAAATACAGTCTTAAATAGAGAAAGGTGTGTAATGTAGGAGGGTTGTTGTAGGAACGTTGCTATGTGTGAAATATTAGGGGTTAAAGTATGAAATTGCCGATTTGTACTGAAAAATTAATAAATAAATAAATATTCCACAACTATCACACAACGCCATCTAGTCCCAAGCTAAGCAGAGCTTGTGTTATGGGTACTAGAAAATATATAAATTGAAATTCTTTTTTTTTAATTTAACATATTTATTAAATCAAAATATTTACCATTATTATCTATGCATTGCTGCCATTTAATAGGAAGGTCATTTATGCCTTTGCGATAGAACTCTCGTGATCTAGATTCGACAAACTGTGTGAAAGCATTTTGTACTGCCTCCTGAGAAGAAAACTTTTTATCACGTAGAAAATTGTCCAAATCACGAAAAAGATGGTATTCCGTTGGAGCAAGATCTGGTGAATACGGAGGCTGACGAATGGTTTCTAATTGCAGTTCCTGTACAGTTAAAAACGGTTTCTCGTGCTGTATGAGGTCTCACGTTATCATGGAGCAATAATGGTGAAGATCGATTCATGAGTCGGGGCTGTTTCACTGCTAGTTTTGGTATCATTGTTCGGAGTTCGGCACAGTAGACAGCTGCCGGTATTGCTTGACCAGATCGGAGAAAGCTATAGTGAAAAACCATGCTGAGACCACCAAACAGTTACCATTACCTTTTTATTGGTAAGCTTTGCTTTAGGACTCTGTTGCGGCGTTTTACCTGGGGTCAGCCATTGCATTTTTCGCTTACGGTTATCGTAGAGAATCCACTTTTCATCACATGTCACAATTCGATCCGTTATTCCTTCATTTCTGTATCGATTCAACAAGGCAACACAAGTTCAACAAGCGTTTCTTTCTGCAGATCAGTCAAATCATGAGGCACCCATTTCTCTTATTTTTTTATTTTATTGATTTGACGCAAATGAGTCAATATTATTGGTAAGGTAACGGTAAACTATGCCGCTAATACCTGGGTAGTTTGGCTCGGATCGGCTTCCACCATCTCTTTCAATTCATTGTTATTCACGTGTGTGGGCGGTCTTCCACGTGGTCCGTTCTTCAAATCAAAGTTTCCATCACGAAAGCGTTTAAAGCGGTGCGTTCATTAGCAATCCCCTCTCCAAACGCAACATTGATATTGCGAGCTGTTTCTGCCGCGTTAGTTCCGCGTCGGACCTCGTATTAAAAAATAACTCGAATATTCGAAGTGTCCATCTTTCTTGTCTAAGCTGAATAAAAAAAACAACTGAAAGTCGATAATCGAATGTTGTACATTTTTTAAAAGAAGAACTTCATAGGTACCGTGTGAAAAAAGTTTCACTCAAAAATCTCATACCATGAAGGTTCTATGTCAATTCGAAGTACCTACACTAAAACGACAATTTCATACTTTAACCCCTATTAATAATTAACTCCACTTATTGCCGCGGGACTTCTATCGTGTAACGGACTTTACATGGAACGTGAAAAACTAACTTATGAAAATTGCATACGGAACCACAGCAAATTAATTAAAAATTATCTGGTATTTGCATATTCATTTCATATAGTATTTAACAAAAAAATATTGTATCCTTCAGCAATTGCACAAAAGTAGTATGTACTTTTAAATAAATGTTGATGATTGGTTATTTTGTAGTGAACGTAGTTTCCCTAATTTCACGTCTGGGTATTGGCATGGCGCATGCGCGCCGCCGTACGAAGCCGCACCTGCCGCGCGTCGAGCTATCGCGGCGGCGACGACGCGGCTCGTCCGTCAGGGGAGGTTTATCACGGGCCCCGAGCGGACGGCCCGGGATAAATCTTCTCACTTATAGAACCATTATAATGATACTTAAATAAATACATGCATGTATTTGATTTTAGTTGTCGGCTTATTTATTTTAGCTCTTTCTTGGCAGATTGAAGAAGTTTTAAATAAATTAACATTTGCGAATTCGTTTTTTTTCTCCGTTGATAAATTGATTTTGTTATCGATCTTGGTAGTTTCACTTACTGCGAATCCAGTGAAAAAAGGAGTTATTGGATGAAAGATAGTTACGGAATCATATTTTTTGATAAATGATGATTTAACTAAAAATCCTAGCTTTAAATTGATTTATTCTGGGTATTTTTTTTGGAAAGATGTTCCTTATCGCGGCTTGCAGTAGGAGTTGACTGGTAGAAATCTTCACGCGGAAAAAGACACTTCTTGGCTACATAATAAATTAATGAAATGATTCCATGCGATTTTCTCTCTCCCCCGCTCTGTCTCTTTCTATTATATACGAGTGTGTGCGAGTATCGTGTAAGGAACTTCGTTAATGACGGGGTTCCCCCGACCGCACACGTTTTTTTCTCTATAATCGGTTTTTATAGCGGTTAATTAATAATATAAATTAAAAATCCAACTAATTTTCTTTTTACCTAATAGGTACATACTAATATGATCAAGTGTTTTGTTTTGATATGAACTGACTTAGTTTGAATATTAATTGTAATTTTCGGAATTTTGAACAAATAGACGGGGTCTGGTGGTGGAATTATTTAAATAATGACAATCAAAACAGTTTTGGGTTATTTATTGACTAGCGACTGGTTAGTTGACTCTCTTTCTCTTTTTTTTCCTCTTTTTTTTAAAAAACGTTGCCCCACACTTGGAATTTCTCCTGTATCGTGGGTGCGTTTACAAACATTCAAACTCACATACACAAACAGCCAGACCCGGAACAACTACTTGTAGGCCATGCAAATAGTTGTTCCGTACGGGAATCGAACCCGCGACACGCAGCGCAGCAGTCAATCGCTTAACCACTGCGCCAATCGTGCCGTCAAAGACTGGTAAAAGGTTATGTGTGGTGGTGATTTGTGGTAGAATTTGTGAGGTGTGATAATAACATTAAATTTTTACCTATACTTACCTATCGCTAAAAAGTTATAGTGTGATTAATGATTATGATAATAACTCTTTGCAACCAGCAGTCTAACTACCTGCAGTCGGTCAACGAGAGCAGAGTTTTTCACAGAGTAATTATCCGGGGTTTGCGAGGAGAAGAATGCGACGCGACGATCTCAAACTATTACTGCAGTTTGGGATATAATTTTAAGGGAGTTCGTTTTTGAGTTTAGCATGCGATAATAATAGCTTTGAAGGCAAAAGTCGGTTCACTTCACAAATCAAAGATAGTGGATTGAAAGGTTGCACGACTTTCTTCATGGGAATCTGTGTATTTTTTTGGTTTTTGGTGGTACTTATTTATGCGAAAAGGTAGGTAGTCTCAAAACTTTCAAAGACGATATCGGATATGATTTGATACTGAAAATTACGTCTTAGTAACTATTCGGGTTCTGCCGAAAGGGACGTTAAATTAATGATTCTAGATACACATAAAAAAAACGGGTTGCACTCCGGGAGTGCCGGCAGAAGTGAAAACTTGAATATTAACATTGTGCATTTTTGATATTTTGGAATGCGGTCTCCTCTCCCTCCGTCTTACGAATTTTTGATCAGGTCACATGTCCTGAGCGAGCTCCATCTTACGAATTTTCGATCAGGTCACGTGTCCCTTTTTTTTTTTTTTTGGGTGGGAAATCATCAAATGACCCCTCCCGCTCTGGACGGAGCAGAAGGGAGTGTCAGACTTTTACTGACTAAAACCCACCCGTGTTCCTTCAGTTGCCTGTGCCAGGGGCCATGGTATCTCTTTCGAACAACCCGCAGCCCCGGCGGAGGTCACGTGTCCTGACGCGAGTTTAACATTTTTTACCCATCACAAAAAACTCTCACTCCGTCTTACGAATTTTCGATCAGGTCACGTGTCCTGACGCGAGCTCCGTCTAACGAATTTTCGATCAGGTCACGTGTCCTGACGCGAGTTTAACATTTTTTACCCATCACAAAAAAAGTGCACAACGCCACTAAGGAAGTTTTCACTTCAAAATTGCAAATCTTTAGTCATTGGTTTTCATATGTAGTTCTCGAGGTTAATGACGAAAATTAAATTATGGAAACCAGAACGGTTAGTTTTTTTAATTTTTCGTCGTAGGTGTCAGTTTTATGGTTCTTGGGAATGTTGATGCTGAAGATGAGATCCTGGACACCGAAAAAAAATTTTTTTTTTTTTGCCTTTAGTCAGGGTGCTGGATGCCAAAACAAAAAAATCAAGCAGCACCATGAAAAATAGTTATATTTTGTCAAGGGTGTCATTTTTGTGGTTTTCGGGAGAGGCGGTGGCGAAAATGAGGTAACTGCATCACCAACGATTATTGGTGATGATCACAGTTTGTGTTCTTAACTCTCCCGTAAAATTGAATGTCCACCATTTGTTCCCGTTTCTACTTTGAAATCTTGGGTCAACTGACTTAGGTTGATAATAGCTCGTTAATTAATGGACGTATGGTAACGCAAATATTTCGAGCGTAGCATAAATGAAAAAACTATTGTCGGGCGTATAATACGACCAGATTCGCTTCAAATACAAAGTTTTTCATTTTTGATAAGCGTTCTTAGCTGGTGCCCCAAATCTTATTAATTCCAAGTTTTTCTTACTAACTTCAGACTACACACGAAATAATTAACAAAACCAACACTAATTAATGCAAAACTAATCATTGAATCAGTCAAATACACGCTCAGCGAGGCATCAATCATAAGAAAGTTGAAATCGTGTCAGTTAGTTCACATGCTCTCTCGTGATGTTGGGAACCGGTGTGGCGCTGTGGAAGCGGGTCAGCGGAATGATGTCATTACAGCCGCTTAACGATTGTCTTCAAGCGCTTTATTGCCGATGGCGATCAACTGATCAGAGATCTTAGAAAAGAAAAGCTGCTGTCAATTATTTTTCTTTCTGAAAATTCTCTACCTATGAGTTTCTGCGTCTCGGGAAAGTGGTGGGGTATATCGATTTCCTACTGATTGAAACCATGCAGTGGTCATCTTCAGCTATTTTTATTACTGTTTAAAGTACGCTCCCTCATTTTTCACTCGTGTATCGACAATGCACCGCAGCCGCAAGTGCAATGTTCATCCGCGGTAAAACGCCATTTTTTTTAACGGAAGTCGGCAATGTCCGAATTCTTTCGCGCGGCAGTTAGCTATAACATAGCATCTGACAATTCGAGGGACTTTTATTTATACAGAAACATAGTGTTAATCCATCGACAATATTTTCTTCTATAATGTCAGGTTTCTTCCTCAACTAAGTTATCAGAAATAACTCAACAACCAAGTATACATTTATATTACCTACACCCTAAAAAATCAACCACATAGCATGTATACATTTATGTAGTCTGAATTGACCCATTGCAATTCGCGGGGCGAAGGGCCTCCCTCTCTCTTTTCCGTTTGTGTTCGCTGAAAAAGAGAGGGAAATCTAATAAAGGTATTCACGCGTAGATATATGAATGTAGATACACTAATAATGATGAACGTTGCTCTCCAAGCCTCCTTTTGACTGCTATAATGAACGTATAGAAATAAATACCAGCTAAGTACCTCATAAATCCGCCGGGGCTGCGGGTCCGCCGGGGCTGCGGGTTGTTCGAAAGAGATACCGTGGCCCCTGGCACAGGCAACTGAAGGAACACGGGTGGGTTTTAGTCAGTAAAAGTCTGACACTCCCTTCTGCTCCGCCCAGAGCGGGAGGAGTCATTTGATGATTTCCCACCCAGAAAAAAAAGAAAAAAAATTACCTTATAAATACACTTCCACGATTCTCGAACCGATTGGTGTGGCTTCAGTAGATCCATTTGTTTATTTAAGACTAGTTTCGGTTTGCTACTTCGTCCGCGTCAAATTTCTTGTTCCCACGACCTCACATCGCATCGCCTGCCCGCGGTATTACTTCATTTTCACTTAGCGTTCTTTCCAACTCTTTTTGTGTTTGCCCCTTAGAGCTCTAGCGTGATGTTAAATCTAACCTAAGCCTTCCTCAATAATTGGGCTATCAAATGCAAAAAATATTTTTTTTAATCCGACTGGTAGTTTCAGAGATTTATAGCGCGTTCAAACAAATAATCAAACTCTTTAACTAAATATCTAGTCGCTAATACACATCACTAAACATATTTAAAACATAATTCTACCTCTGTAATCTTCAAACAATATTGACAGAAATAGAACATTGTATTTAAATTTGTTGAGCGTTAAACGTATTGAGTGGTCTGTGGTCTAAGCTGGCCTAAATATCATAGAGAGTATAACAACCTCGACCTCCACACAAACAAACAAAGTTTAGTTCGTTGTAGAACTGTAAATGCAGCTACACTATATATTTATTTTGCTGGGAATAAATAAATCACTGCAATCAATGTGAAAATGCGAGCATACATTTCATAGAAATGGCAGGTACAGCGCAAAGGAATGCTTTTGAGTCTGTTGCACAGCCGCCATTAAATGATAAATGATTTTATTTCTGTAAGTAGGTTTGTAAAAACACTTTTACACGTCAATCATATTTTTAAAAACTAGATTAGGTCGGCGTTTCCTACCTGATTACTCTGAGAAGAAAGGCCGAAACCAACTCAGAGGTCTGTTTAAAAGTCCAGACATTATCTTGGTCAGATCATGCAAAGACCATGTAGATTGGTGTCTGAAATGGTCTTTTGAAGACAACAGACAGGACACTTGACAGAATAGGTTGACAGGTCCACCACAATCTGTGTGGTTCTTCCACTCAGATTGAGTAGACCTGTCCATTTTATGCTCTCTTACTACATACTTACGTTAAGTAATGCTAAAGGAGCGTTTTACCAGTTCTCAATTCAGAAACTTGGTATAAAGTTAAATGTGCGGTAAAATAGAATATTGGTTTTTAATTTGTCGGATTTGTAAAAATGTCCTATGGAATCGAAGCAACGGCAAATTGCATGCGTTAAGCGCGCACCTGCCTGGGTTCGAAATTGAGAACCTACAAGTCGTAGGTAGGTTAATGAGATGTATTTTGTTACGTCAGCACTTGCCCTAAAAACCAGCATATCCTAGAATTTGACTGAACCTCTGCAATATGTACTAATAAGAATGAAGAATTTATTTCAATAAATTGCGATGACCTACATGTTTCTGTAAATGAATGGAAATTGGGTTAAACAAACATGCATTCTTTACCAATTCAACAACTTTTAATTAAAATCTGCTGCGAGCGCAGTTTGTAAGGGAATAATAATATTCAATTCATAATCTTTCAATTGAAAAACCCGAATTTCTTTATTCTGTGGCACACACAGAACAGATAAAAGAAGTGTGGCACAGCAAAGCTACAAACAAATCAATGGCAAGAAATCATTTTCCCGCATCGCATATTGTATACCATAGCTTAAAAAGTTTTAACTAAGTTCTCACAAAACTTCTTCAAATGTAGTTCTTCAAATATGTCGGCTTCAAATATGTTGCTCTAAATTGACTTTAAAACACGTTGAATTAGATATTTTAATTTGTCCCACCTATTCAATTTTATCCTGTATAAATAGCCGTTAGAAATTATATTAGGTAATAATACTGCCCGACATATGATCATATGACGATATGATCTAATTGTAAGTTTACCACCTAAGAATTAAAAGAATTTAAAAAAATCCTGCATGTGGAATGCAATAATAGTATTGAGTATTGAGTACTTGATAGCCACACTATCAAATCGTCTAAGATCTGTACAGATAGTTAGTAAGAGCTAATAATAAATAAATAAATCTAAGATGTCATGGGGAGAGGCCTTTGCCCAGCAGTGGTATGATGCACGCTAACAGTAACCAATATGAAGATGGAACTATTGTTGGAACCGTCGATAGCGAAGAACGAAGAAGAGGCAGTATTATTTCTCTTCTTCGTTTTTTCATATCGACGGTTCATATAACTATACCTTATAGATATGTATTACTAGCTGCGCCCCACGGTTTCACCCGCATAAGTTTCGATCCCGTGGAAATATCGACATAAAAAGTATCCTATGTGTTAATCCTGGTTATAAACTATCTGTGAGCCAAATTTCATCCAAATCCGTTCAGTAGTTCTGGCGTGAAAGAGTAACAAACATCCATCCATCCATTAATTCATCCAACCATACAAACTTTCGCATTTATAATATTAGTAGGAATAAGGCCCAGTAGGCGGCCCTGGTTAAAGATCTAAGTTGTATCTAGGCTTGCTTTGTTTTCTTCTCAATAAACACGGTTATAAATACATAGATTGCATTGTTACTGCAAGTTTTGAGAATCGTGCTCTTCCGCTAATTAAAAGGAAATGCAATAACTTTAATTTACTTTAGCTTCCTAGGAGCCACCTCGTGTGCTCCGAATCAATTGGTACTCTTATCAATTAGCTGCATGGTGGACATGATACAGGATATTTAATCTAATGTATTTCGTTGTTGAACAAAGTAGCCTTATTATATCATCATGTTCTTCTGTCATCACTATTGTTTTTTATATTGATAATATTAAAAACTACTGTTATCACTAATGATGATCAGTGTCTTTAAAATTATTAGTTTCATAAAATATGATGCATGCACAAGGCACGTCGATGGCCGCCGTCCACAAGGGTCGACGGCTGCACTTACGAGTACCTCTGCCCTGTGAATACACTAACCAGTAACAAGGCTAAGTAACCTATCGGTAGAGTCCGACCGAATTTCGATTTTGGTTTTCAGCAATTTTCGGCCGAAATATCTACTTTCGGTTTTCGGCAATTTTTGGCAAAATATCCGCTTTCGGCAATCACTTACGTATTCACAAAATATCTATAGTTACAACAACTAAAAGCATAATAAATGAGAAAATTCTGAAAAAAGAATGTTTTTTCTCGCATACAATATCAGAACGTTTGATTATCGAAAATCTACTCGTAACAATCATTATATTAGTTTTCCTTTTTGGCCATCAAATCCATTTCTAATAATACCTAGATATCTGTAGGTAGCTTTACCAAACATGGAAATGCGTTCCTTGCAAAGCATGTGTGGCGTGACTATGAATGATAAGTTGAAAAATGATGTGACAAAACGCCGGGAGGAAGCCCTAGGTAGACATTGACCTTATTGGTGAAGTTCTTTAGAAAGGTCAGGTGCATAGAACTCCCAACCGACGTGCATGTATGACCAGAGGGGCAATTCTCGTAATTTTAAAAACATTCACAGTCTGATCTCAGTCTCAATCTGTCAAAAACACTTCTAATTTCTCTACATTTTGACAACTTTTTCAAATTTGTTTGTTGCCGAGATGAGATTGCGACTAGATTTTGAACGTTTTAAATTACGAGAATTGGCCTTCAGATTTATGAACGTAAAGGAAGCACAAGGAGTATGTAAGGATCGTAGCAGGTAGCATTCTATAGTTTCTGCCTACCCCCATGGGAAGAAGGTGCGAGTTTATATGTAACAAGAACATGAAGAGGTGCTCTATGACTCCCCACCATAAAGGATGTCCGAACAGAAGAAAAAAAATAGAAACACTCACCAATATGCAAGGACAGAAGGAAGGAACGTATATTAAAGTGTTAACAAAGTTTTCCATCCTCATATTTTTAAATTCTACTCAGTAAAAATTGCGGACAAAAATAACTATGAATGCATGTATATGAATATTATTATAACGTGGTATTCATTGCGGTATTTGGTGTATAATAAAATTGAGGGTCAACAATAATTAAGTTTATGTTTGTCGGAAATCAAAGGTGCGTTTTGTTTCATAACATTCTCGTGGCTACATTCTTGAATGGACAGTTGATTTGTTGAGCGATAATAATGGCCGTTCGCAATAGTTCTTGGACTAATTAGCCAGCATGTGTGACGTGAGGTGGAGGTTTTATTGAGAAGAGGAGCGGGAAGGCAACAGAGAGCGATTCTATATAGAAAATACTGTCTGATGAGACTCGCAAGTACCAGGGAAGCATGGCACAAAAGAGAGCTACTATACTCAGCACTGGGTGGAACAAGGCTGCCAGTAATGATAATGATGATGGTGCGATATCTTGACACATTGCGTTAAGGAAATCCATCGTTATACCTGACTATTGAGAGTTTATCTGACGAACTAGGAAATGCATGAGTCTGGCAAAATCTCTACCTTCTCCTACCTTTGATCAATAACAAAATAACAGTTTTGTAGACGGCATCGCGGCGTAGCGTGGGGTCCTGGGTTCGAAACCGCCGATGTTATTGTGTTTTCCCATAAAGAAATTCTATCTTAACTGGATTCGTGGTACCTATGTTTATGAGTTGATTTTTAATAACCAACGATATGGATTTTTGATAAACACCAATGGCAAATGTAATTGATTCCGTGACTGCTCATAAATAGAGATTAGTTTCGTAATTTCTATTTATTATCTCACGAGTTTTTTATGTAATACGTAAGGCTACTAAAAGAAAGGCCCAGCTCAGCAGTGGGTATTTATTCTGATGATGGAATCGTGCGTGAAATCACATTTATTTCGCATAATGTTTTAAAGTCGTTTTTTGAAGTCAGTTACCAATACTTCTTTTCTTAAAAATAACTCATTTGTTTCTGATTGATATATCTTTTTTTCTTCATTTGTTTTATATCTGGCTGTTCAAATATTTTTCACGTCACAGTTGCAGACCGCGTAAGCAACCGCGCCCGCTTTCTGCACATAACTTCCACGCACATTAAAATAATTATGTAAAATTAACAACATTGTTTATTCATTACATAAGATATAGTTTTCACTTCACTGCGTATTGTTTTTAACATCGCAAGCTGTGGGGACTACACACTTTTAATGTATAGCTTATTATATAATGAAAAAACAAACTTTTAATACATGGCGTTGTTGTTGTTAAGAACTAGTTTACTTAACGTACTGTAGATGCCACAAGACGTGGGTAAAAATTGCTTAATCTAAGGAAAGTTTGTCTGCTTGTTTGTTTTATGTTTTAACGCTAGAACGACTAGCCTGATTGCTGTGAAACTTACCTCGTTCTATTGTTTTGATAGCATAATCAGCATATAACGTTCCCACTGCTGAGGCACAGTCCTCCTCTCTTCGAGATGAGGCTGTAATCTACCACGCGGGCCTATCGCGGCTTGGTAGATGTCACACATCTCCGAATTTTTGGTCCTAGGACATGACGGTTTCCTAACGATGTTTTCCTTCACCGTTTTGAGAATTCATGTTTTGATGAATGCGAGTAATTAGAATAGATTAGGTCGGTCAAACAGACTTCTGTTGCTAACCCACTTGGCTTAACCAGTTAACCCATATTTTAATTAAACATTTTGCCTTAATTGGAACTTGAAATGTTTTTTAAATACTGTCTCGTCTTTATATACCCCGAAAAGTGGGACAGAAGTGTAGGTACCTATTTATAGTGCACACACAATTTGCCAGTTTATATGTATATTATAATATACAAGGTACGCTCTGAAAGTAGGTATATAATCCGGTTCATCAATAAAAATACTTTTATAACAACTAGGTTAGAGGCTAGAGGTGAGAGGTTAGAGGTATGCCTAATATAGTACCCACATTTCAACAATTATGTGTAAGTCCCATAAAATAGGGGGCGAGCCTATAGCCATCAACCGGGCTCCGGGCTGCCTAAGACATGACATATAGAAAAACTGCCCGACCTGGGAATCGGACCCAGGACCTCTTAGCTCAGCAGTAGCGCTTGCGACCACTGCACCAATGACGCAGTCCATTTTGTCTTTGCGAACGGTCGTTTTTGCAGTCTTCGTATCTTTACTTGGAATCGTAAGATATGGACAAGTTTAAAGTTAGCCGTTTCCAATTTCATTTACATGGAATTAATTTATACTGAAGCACGTAAGAACTACCAGGTACTGAAAGTATCAACTATCAACTCTCTGCTGCTCGTTCCTTTTATTTTACGAGGAATACATAGCGCCTCATTTCGTAAAAACTACAAATCTCCCTTAAGTACCGGCAAACGAATATTTTTCCCAGTAAGTTTAGAGATTCAACTAGCGAAAGTAAAGAGAGAACCAATAATTACGTCGAAAATGCTGTAGAGTTAACACCAATTGCTCAAACAACCACCATTTATAATTACCTGATTTAAAATCTCTAGCATATGATCACACGCGTAACACCCAATCCATTACCTCACAGCTTCAAACGATTTAGTCACAGAGTTATAACAGAGGAGCAATGTAAAAAATCCCAGTGAAATAAAACGCGAAAGTGACTTACGCTTTCTAAATCATAGTACGGTTTCTATTAACGACAATGAAGATTCCCACAGACAATATAAGTGTTTGTAAAGAGTTAGTTATGGCTGCCTGTCACACCGTAGCAGATGTTGGGTAATTAAGACCGCGTCGGAAACAAATATGAAAATTGTGTAATTGCAACCATTGTTAGAAGCAGAGACAACGGTGTTAATGAAGTCATTAAACTAACAGGTTTTTTGTTCTTTATATAGGTTTATGTCGTTTTGATTGAAACTAAGGCTTCTGATCAGAGAGGGTGACGTTGCAACTTCGATGTTAATTCAAATTCAATTCAAATTTTAATCCCTCCAGAAGAACCAATGATAGACCTCTAATTTCGAGTGCAGGTCTTGTTTAGCTTAAAAACTTTAATCCCGCTAAAAGAAAAACAACTTCTAAGGTCTGTTCCTACGCGTATAAGTCAACATCTATGAAAATCATTAATTTGTAACGAAGTTAAGAAACCCTAAGCTACAACATTGCTACTATTATCAACTTTAAAACCCAACTAAAATACCGATAGCTTTTCGATCAGACTGTTCAATCATTTATGTTTAATTTACCTAACGATAAACGTGCCTCCCAAAAGTACAAAAACAGGTACAATGACAGTTATATGACCACTATTATATAATAGTGGTCATATAACTGATTCTACCTGTTTTTGTACTTTTGATATATCACAAAGCTAAAGCTTTGTGTTGTATAGTAAGTTACATAACATGACATCACGCCTGTAATTCCCAAAGGATTGGGCAGAGGTATTCACCAATTATGTGTAAGTAGTAGTATTATCGCACGTAGCGAGACGCGCTTTACTTGTGGTTACCAAGTGTACAAATACGCTGTGGATATGTGTGTAAGCGAAGGAGCTCTCGGTGCCGTCCGAGTCAATGGCGAAGTCGGAATTGCGTGTGTGTGTTCACGCACACATTCATTGCGTGTTTGTACGCTTTGTTACTTCAAGTAAAGCGCGCGTCGCTTTGTGAGATTAAAATAGTACTAAGACACTACCTACCACTTTATATTTAATACTTCTTTATGATCTTATATTTTTTAACTACGTAAGTAGTTACAAAATCTAACCTAACCCTTCGGGGAATACAGGCTTGATAATATGTTATGTTTAGTTACAAAACAGTGTGATAGACGCCCGTAGCGTGCATTTCTCCTCTCGCCAGATTCCAGCGAGCGCAACATGCGACCAGCGCGTACGCAGTAATCACTGGCAATTGTCTAGTAGGAAGAGATGGCTCTATAAATAAAGTTACATAAACAGGCTGTTTAAATTAACTTCTTTCTGAGGTTGTTGAAAGTGCAATTCTGCCAATTGATGCTGCGGAGCAGCGCTTTGATACAATTGGCAGCTGTACTAAGGAAGTGTTCGGAGATCGCACTTTGATTTATTAAGTCCATACATATGAAATTGGCGTTTTGTCGAACTGGCCACTTTTGGTTAGGAATTCCATATTTCTTTAGGCTTGTGGATTTGTGTTTCGAATGTAGTGATTCATTTGTTTTCGCGGTATTTGATTCATCTTTGACGTGGTTCTTGAAAACAGACGGTCGCTAAATTAGAGGAGCTGCATTTGGAATGTCTCTGACATCCATCATACTCCCCGGACCTTGCTCCAACAGATTACCACTTTTTCGGAATTTGGAAAATTTCTTACAAGGAAAATTTTCAATTCCGATGACGCAGTCAAAACCGCCTTCAAAGATTTTATTGTTTCTCGCTTTCATAATTTTTTCAGCAAAGGGAACTATGAACTACCTATAAAATGGCGAAAGTGCATAGACAACAATGGTACATATTTTGATTGATTAAATATGTAATTTAATTTTTTTTATCTATTTGCTTAATATTACAATAAATTAGGCAGTAACACGGGTGAAACAGGCTTTCCAGTTTTTCTTAGAATAATAAAAAATCATCTTTTATTTTGTTTCAGACGAGGGAATAACGAAGACGTTCACGTGCGCACGTCCTCTGGTCGGCCAGCACGTGTTCCTGCAACTGGTAGGAGTGGAAGGCTCCTTGTCTCTCTGTGAAGTGGAGGTGTTCACTACTGAAGGTATGTTGACAACGTAGTAGGTTAGAGCTGTACAAGGATGTTGTGGCGCTCGAATGATGTTGACAGGAGCACTGTTGGTAAACATTTGAGCAATTGATTTGAAAATGTATTGAAAAAAAACAAGATGGCGGCGTTAATTCCGATTTTCGCCACACGCCTAAGGATCCATGTACCGTTAAGCTGTCAGGGATGGTCCTGAAGTGGTTGGCAGATTGCTACAATATAACATCATACCTTCGAGAGAAGACAGAAGCGAAGGGGTGAGTCGAGGCGATAAGTAGATATTATGTGTAGATACAGTCGTGCTTGCGACCATTAGACAAATGAAGCATTTAGGATTCCAAGATTCCAAATGTAACAACCAAATTAATTCATTATGCACTTCTCAGATAAGCACTGATTTCGAACTGCAAATGTCAAATAATTAATACACACTGAGCGTAGCAAAATTAATTAATAAATAATCCTTGAAAAGCAGGTGCTTTTCAGGGAATATTTAATTATTATTCTATTAAATACATCTCTTTATTTTATGCATACTGCCTCGTTTGTCTAATAATCGCAGTTGCAATCTGCCTAGCACGAGGTTCAATTCCTAGGTCGGGCAAAGTGTTGCTGGTGTTTTCCATCAGGAATTTTTCAGAACCAGCTCGGAGTTTGGATTTGTCCCCAGCTGATAGCAATAGGCTCGCTCCCTGGGACATGGGACTTAAACATAACTGGCGAAATGTAGGTGCACCACAGCCTTACCCTCAATTGATTCTTATTTAGCAGCCACATGTCAAATAGTCTATGTATTAATCTCCAATCACGTCTTACCATCTTTGTTCTTTTCACCAGAATTTTCCAACGACCGCTGTGCCCCGTCCGGTGCTCCCGCAGAAATCGAACTAGCCGCGTTCTCCAGGAACTGCTATGAGTTCAACGTTGCCAAGGGAATGTCCTTCGATGACGCCAGGAAGCAATGCCAAGCGCAAGGAGGTGACCTGATACATGGGTTCCAGGTACGAGCTTTCGATAGTAACATAATACCATGCTTGTTTTTCAAGTTGAAATAGGCAGAGGTGTACGTCACTGTTAGTAAGATAATCAGCCTATAACGTTCCCACAGCTGGGACATAGGCCTACTCGTTGTAAGGTCACGACGATCACGATGGCTTTATTCACTGTTTTGAGAGCGGTGATGATAAAATAATTTAAACAAGGGGCACTACTCCTAATATTTAAGTCCCGTGTAATACGATGCGAGCCAATTTAAGGATTTTTTAAAAAAGGGCATTTGGATTACCGTAGGGTAGGTGCCAACGTTATCTTAGTATTAAAATTTTAAGAAACCTCTAGGTATCTATTTTTTAATTCCCTCATGAGCAATGACAGGTAGGTACCACAGAAGGCATCCAGATGCGAAATTCAAAACGATAGTAGTAAAATAGCATGATAAATTACATCGCCATATGAATGCACTTTCTACACGTATACCCGTTACATAGCCAACTTCGAACTCAATACCACATTACCGCATAATGTACCAACAATGCACTCACATCATAATATGTAGATACCAGTCCGTCACAAGGGAAATCAGTCATATATAATATTGTCATCAATATTGATGCTTTCACCTTCATTGTACATGTCTAATCAGATAGAGATTTCAAAATGTATGGAACAGTTAATTTATTTTTTAATATCCGACGCCGATTGCGTTAAAAATGTTTATGTTCAAAATCATGTACTGAATCTATGTTGACAGGTTGCGCATCGATATAGGATTTGTATCCATATACAGGCTGGCAGGCACCCTGTATATGGATACAAATCCTGAATCAAGAGGGTCATTAGACGTCATGAGTTAGACATGCACTTATATTTTAAGTTCCAATCAAAGGCAAATTGCAATGTGACGACTAGCGTGGAACAAACAATAGCTTCGTGCACCAGGCGCTTTCATTTCAGGTTCATCCCAATCGTACAGCCACTGTAGTTTGCTTTTAAGCATCCATAGGCATCTATAGGGAATATTTGCACCCACACAACCGTTAATCGCAGCGACCTATAAATAGGCCTTTGAACATAGGAAGTTGGTAGGTTTATTAAAATTTTGTCAAAATGTCACAACTGCAGAAAAAAACAGTTAAACCTCAAGATAAAAGCCGTTAAATTATGAAGCACTTTGTAGGTTGTGGTCGAGAGTAATTATGAAGCACTTTGTAGGTTGTGGTCGAGAGAAATTATGAAGCACTTTGTAGGTTGTGGTCGAGAGAAATTATGAAGCATTTTGTAGGTTGTGGTCGAGAGAAATTATGAAGCACTTTGTAGGTTGTGGTCGAGAGAAATGAATGGATATTAAGGCTTTTAAAGGAATAGTCCATGCCAATACCATGACAAAGGAAGAATACCAAGGTATGTAGTGTTATTTTCCAGCACGCATCAGATTCATCATGAATGGTATATTAGTAGATGCGTGTGTCATAAGTCGTTAGTCACAGTTATTTTAAACTATTACCCGTTTTTGGCTTTCATTGGCTTGAACAACGCAAGGTCTTTTGTATAACTGTTTGTGACAATGGAAAGTTCCGACTGATTGTACCCAAGTCGAAAGTATCGACGTATAATCATGAGAAACTGCGCAAGAGCCCTTTACAATTGAAAGGTTTTTGCAGGGTTTCTGCAAAAGTTTTGCTAACTGTTGCGTAGAAGGATTGAGCCCTCATAAGTAGAAAAACCTTTGACTGTTTATTTCAAAACTGAAAATAATTTAGGTATTCCGGAATCAGTCTCTTCATCGAGCGTTTTACAAACCTTTTTCGAATCTATTTTCATGTACTGTCTGCTAATAATTATTGAGGTGGTGACATAACATTACAGAGTTCTGTGTCTATTTCTATAAATTGAAATGTAATAGAATAGATATTTTCTTATTGCCAAGTATTTTCGGAATATTGTATACATAATTTCTTTAAAAACATTATCTCCTAGGTAATTATAGTTTTCTCTTTCTTCATCAGGGAGCAACATTAAGTTTCTTGATTCAAGAGTTGGAGCGGAGGAAACCTCAGCTGAAGACGCAACTGGTATGGATCGGCGCCCAGAAGGAACCAGGACTTACCTCCAGAACCTGGAAATGGGTTGATGGTAAGAAACGGTTGCACTTGATATTATTAGTTTTAGCTTTGAAGGTCTTACTTAAAAGGAAGGATCGAAAGGCCTGATAATTTTTTTGTTGATGCGTTTTCTTGGAATACGAGTAGTGCCTATTCCAAAAAACGCTATAAAGCTAATAAAAAATGGCTATCAAAAAGACCCGATTTTTACTTAAAATACGAAGTTTGCCTCTCTTTTACAACAAAATAATAACTACCTGGCTACGATGTTGCTAGCTAACTAACAAAATAATAACTACCTGGCTACGATGTTGCTAGCTAACTAACAAAATAATAACTACCTGGCTACGATGTTGCTAGCTAACTAACAAAATAATAACTACCTGGCTACGATGTTGCTAGCTAACTAACAAAAAAACTCAGTGAAAAGGAATTTTATTTACTTAATGCTACATGGCACATGTTCAAATTAAAAACTGCACAGAGCGGAATAAATACTAACTAAAAACCAAAATTTAAATAACACACACGTGTAATGTTTCCTCGTTTATTTGCACCCCTACGCCGACAATATACAATGCAAAGAATCCATTTTTTTATTTTAGATATTTTTATTTACTTGCCAATATTTACTAAGGCAGTAAGTAAGTAACATACAACCCTAATATTTCAAATCCTACAGGCGATCAGGTGCAAAAGCCAACATGGGGCAAGGACCAACCGAACAACTACAATGGTGAACAGAACTGCGTAGTCCTCGACGGCGGCCGAGCGTGGCTGTGGAACGACGTGGGCTGCAACCTGGACTATCTGCACTGGATCTGCCAGTACCGTGAGTGTCATACATAGGTATATATCCCTTTCTAATGGTTGCAAGCGAATGTGCTACGCGAAGGTACGTTGCGAATTTTAATTTTAGTTCATGCGAATAAGTATCATCGTATGAGACTTCTCTGGTATCGCTGGTATCGGATCGTGGGCATAAAATAGGTCATGGCATGGTAAAAATATTTGCTAGACAAGAGGGTGGAGCGGGGCGACTTCAGGTCGCACCGGATGTATATTTTAGTATCTGCGCTCGTAGGCTACCTGAAATACATAACTGATAAATAATGTAGCCTACAGACATTGCTGCTCCCAATGTGTCCGGAAGCAAGTGCGGTTAGAATCTGTAACTAACTTTGTCGACAATTTAGAAATCTCGCAGTGCCGCGCGCCAAATAAAATAAAATAAGGAAATTGAAGTTCTATTTTTGTTTCTCAGAGCAGCCTGCAAGTTGCGAACTTGCAGGCTCGGGCATTTCCGGAAATTTTCCGTTTCCGCCAGGGAACATTTATTCATAACTCCGACTCAAAGATAATATTTAGATTGCTGAGAAATCTAATAATACAAAGGAGGTTTTCCTAGGAGTTCTCCAAGTGCTGAGTGATGACCTATTTTAAACGTGCAGAAAATAAAACGGCTTCATTTTTCTTGTACCAGTTTATTTTCCACAATTAGTTCAGGGAGTTCACAACTTCCCTGGAATAATAAAAGCAGGTCGAAGTCCTGGACGGCGCTTTGCTTGGCATCGCTTTTTGGATGGCGATTCGTTCATTCACTTATTTCGTAACATAAACTAGGCATTAGAATGTTGCCCGCAAAGCCCAAAATCGCTTCACAACTGGAAAGCAATTTCGTTGGACAATAGACTAACTAGACGTTGCGAGCTTCGTCTAGCACATGCTGAAACCCTTGCCTGCCTTTACTGTGTCTAGCTAGCATGTAACCCCATTCACACCATCACCTGTTTCGTCAGTCTCGGGCCAAGAAGGTTATTATTTGTCAAGATTCGAAGTAAATTAATTGAACCATTCCGACACATTCGACGAAAGTACTCGTATAGGCAAATGTGTAAAGTACAACCACAGTTGGCAAGTCATGTTACATATTCTATATCGTCATAAATCATATTCAGCGTACTAAATCATATATATACGTCATAAATCATATTATTCGTACGGAACGATGTGTGTCAAAAACAACATTATTTTGCCCGAACCGATGACCCCACGCGTGGCAGGCGCGCTGGCCACCACTAGATCAACGAGGAAGTAAAGTAATTACTAACAATTAATATTTATATAAGCGAATGCGTCTATAATGTTCTTGCACAACGCAATGTTATTACATGTAATTTGCATACAAAATATGTTACCTATTGTAATACTAATGCAAATTGCAAGTCCTATCTGGTCGAAATTATGAGGGGTTAACTTGCGTAACGGGTCCTACACCTGGTTTAGGTCAGCAGTATTTATTAAACAACAAAGCCGACCCGAAACCATTAGTAGACATATTCAGCTTTCATTCGGCTCTTGATTCCATCGACCAACTACGTTCTGCTTCTACCATCGCTGAATCATGTTGCCTCGACATACTCGTAAGTCGGTCTAAGCCGAGAGGCTTTTTCACGAATACACGGCTCTGCCGAATCATGTTTTGGCGACACGGTTGGCGCAGTGCCTGAGTGATCGATTGCTGCGCTGCGTGTTGTGGGTTCGATTCCCGCACGGAAAAAATATTTGTATTGCCTACAGGTAGTTGTTCCGGGTCTGGCTGTTTGTGTATGTGAGTTTAAATGTTTGTAAACGCACCCACGATACAGGAGTAATTCCTAGTGTGGCAAAGTAATTTTTAAAAAAAAATGTTGACCCTAACAAGTGTGTAGCAGACCTAAGCAATATTACTTCTATAAGATAGTTCCATCTGCTAGATATATTGCTACATTTGTTACCAATGATGACCAATTAACAACTGCAATAGCGATCTGATTGGAGCCAGCTCCGTTGTAGTTAATGCGATATCTTAGCGTTGCTTAGCTCTTTACGTGTCACCTCGTGGGTATCTAGAATGTACAAGTGCACTTGGAACACAATTATTTCTGTACCTACAGGTTCCGTCTTAAGACACCTGTTTGTAAAGCGAAATTGCGCGGTCATGCCTTCTCTCTTTCGTATTTGTAAGTTCAAGGTTTCGTCGTTAAGTCATGAAAAGGACGACTTTACCACGTCGTTAAAATTTATATTCTGGTGTACACTGGGTAAACTTGAATTAAAATTTTGAATGCAAGCCGTCCACACGAGCGGGGAAAACACAAGTGACCTTCGCCATGGAAATCTCGTCATTGTGAAAAATGCAATTTGATTCCTTTGACACGTTAGAACTTTTTGCAGGGACGCAGATTGCGTTGCCATATTCAACCCAATGTAAAAGTTACATACGAGTTGTAATGTTACCACACGCAGTATAATAAAACCTGCAAGTCAAATATTTTCTCATTTTAGGAGCGGACACGGAGTTTTGTTCACGCTCGTGTAGCCATTGTGTCCTCTTTACTGGAATTATGTTTGTTCGCAAGCGTGGGTACATAGAAATAGAACTGTATTCTAGATTAAAGGTTTTTGGGATTGTACAATATGGAAACCAGCATGGATGAACATTTTAGTGGACCTTAGTGGAAAACATGTTGTGTACAGCCTATCTCTAAAAGCAATAGTAGATTTATGCGATTTTAGCGTAAAATAACATCACGTATGTTCCCCGAAGGCTGGTGCAGAGGTGTACCACTCACATTAGCTACATAATTAACAAACTATCTTCGTATTCTTGTTTTTGGTACTATGCTATTTTAGAGCTGCATCGGCAAGGCTCAAACGGGTCATTGAACTCTTATGAAAGCCTTGACATAGGTACCTTTGAAGGAAGAGAAAATAATAATCAGTTTATTTTCAAAGTAAGTAGCCGCCGTCGCGCAGTGTTCGGTTCAATCAGGCTCAGTTCGCGTTACTGCCGCTAGGGAGCTCTGTGTGCGGTTGTGGAACAATAACGTAGAATGAAATGATTAATAACATTAAATATGTTTATTATAGAACTATATGTTGCCCTCGACTTCGTCTGCGATCCAGGTTAAAAAGTATGTCTATCTGTGCGCCAAATCCGTACAGCCGTTTTAGCGTGAAAGCGTAAGAAACAAAGAATCTCAGTTTCACATTATTATATTAAAGTTAGGATTGTTAATCCATATTGTTATTACTAACTAACTAATACTATGTTGTATCGACCGTTACTACGAGTATATTCAATAGCCATTGTTTCAAGTAGATAAGTTTTTTATTACATGTCATCTGTAGGGATATTTCTTACTATACCCAATAGATAGGGAAGCCAAGACCATTGTAGGCTTGAACTAGGCTCAATATGCGACTGTCCCAAAACCTAACCTAGCTTTAGCTAGGCTTTATTTAGTTCATCATACAGACCATAATATCAAGTCTATCTTCTCCAGTGCCTCCCTCTTGTGGAAGTCCAGACAAACTGCTCAACACGACAATCGAAGGCAACAACTACCAGGTTGGAGCTTCCATCGGATACCGGTGTCCAGAAGGGCACATGCTTTTGGGCGACAAGAGTAGAGAGTGCAAGAAAGATGGCTTCTGGTCAGGGAGTGCTCCGAGCTGCAAATGTAAGTTGATTTTGTTTTTCTTTCTTTTTATATGAACTCCTACTTACAGGTATTAAAGTTGTAAAAATTACAGGTATAATATGAAAAGGTGCAACTAAACGTGGCATAAATAAAGGACGAATTAGAAACATTGCTCATTTTATCCCCACTCTACCAAATTATAGACAGAGCATTCGTCTTTCGTTGACCCATCCATACTAAAATATCAAGAAATGAATGCTCTTATTCTTGTTCTGGTTCTATGTAATCGGGGTTGATCGCCGACACCGTTACTCGATGGAACTACTGTAGATACATCACATTGTGGAGGGTGGATACATCATTATAATATCGTGGACTGTTCATTTAAAGGCAGTTACTGTTTATAGGGTGACATGAAGACTTAGGTGACTACTCATCCGCAAAATATTTCATCCGAATTAGGTTATTGGTGGCAGATCAGTACCCTAATGGCTTAACACACCATCAAGCACAATTTGAATAATTTTGATGGATATTGTTAATCCATTGCTTCATATGTTGGAAAAATTTGTCTGCTCAGCAACGTAAATGACGCAATGAATGTTGTTGAACTGTCAATACGAAAACCATTGCTATTATAAGTGTGGTAATGAATAACCCCGCAATTTTGCGAAAATTTTCGTGACACTCATAGCTACCTATTTACAAAGACCTACTATATAAACATGAAAGCTATTTTCGTCCACAATTAATTTCCATTGTTACCTCGATACTATCCTGAGTTCTACTGGCAAAGTTGTCTAAACCTAAATAAACTTTACAGACGTCAACTGCGGTGGACTGACACCAATCCAGGACGGCGAAGTGTCTCTAGTCGACGACAGGACAACACACGGAGCAAAAGCAGTATACTCCTGTCGAGAAAACTATACCCTGGTTGGAGAACCAATACGAATGTGCGCAGACGAAGGCATCTGGAGTGGAGAAGCTCCTAAATGTTTGTTCGACTGGTGTCCTGAACCACCGCCAGTTACTGGAGCTATTGTTGCTGTTGACGGTCACAAGGCTGGATCTTTGGCCATTTACACCTGCCAGAATGGATTCATACTGTTTGGACCACCGGTGAGTGATAAAGTATTATCTATTCTATTATCTTTGTTTCAAGGCTGCTTTCGACTCGATGGCGCAGTGATGCTATGTTGCCGCGACTGCTTGTGTCTCTGCGCTATAGTCGGGTTTAATTCCGCCCAAAAATAACTTTTTTTTTATAGAGCCTTCGCCCACGCCCAATTTTGCTGGAGTAAAAAGTACCTATCCTATGTGTTACTCCAGGTGATAAACTATCTGTGTGCCAAAATACGTTCAAACTTTTTGCGTGATTGAGTACCATACATCTAAACATAAGTACAATCTTACACACACACACACACACACATACACACACATTACATCACATTACACACACATTACATTACATAGGTATTAGGTACATTTGTAATATTAATATTTAAAATAACACTGTCATTACACCTACTACCTGTTCCTGAGGCATTGACGCTTTCTATATCCATACTAATATTACAAATTCGAAAGTAACTCTGTCTGTATGTTACCTTTTCACGCCTAAACACTGAACGGATTTCGATAATAGCAAAGCAAGGAGATAGCCATCTATCTCCTTGTTTTGATCCTGGGAAACAAAACATTTGAATTACATCTCCTGGATTAAATTATTACGAGTATTTCCTAGTATCATTCAATGAATAAACTCAATATGGATATACACCGTTAAATTTTGATCATTTTAATCCTTAAAAGGGGTCATTGTACTCATCATTATGAACAACTTTTACTACGGGACCAAGCCTGAAATCGTGAGGAACCCTGGAATCGTAGTAAAAGTTGTTCATAATGATATTGATGAGATTTTCAGTGATATAATTAATAAATCCCGGAATTCCCGGAGCCTCAATAGGAGGAGGCCGTCCCATTTCCCGGGAAATATACCAAAGTTCACCTAGATATGAGTCAGTGCATTTGCAGCAGGTATCCATTAAGTGGGAATGTCATTCAATTTAGTTCTCGAATAGCGAAACTATTTATTCCCGATTCCAGAACTAAATTGATTGGCATTTATTTAATATATAACATTGTTTGCAGTCGACAAAATCCGACAGCGAGTGTGACACTCGTTTGGGAATTATTTTAGCGCCATGAATTGAATGTGTAATAAAGGAATGTGTGGGTATTCCTAGAACATTGCCTACAATAATTATTCTCTAAATATTAATCATAGTTTTACTCTTGCATAATTATCATTATTATTATTACAAAATGACGTCATGACGCACAATTATTGTACACAAGCTTCTGCCAGTGACTTCGTTCGGGTGGAAGTCGTAAGACACCACAATATACTAAATTTAACAGCCACATTTTTACTAACCCCTTTATTTCCCTGTATACTTACTAGCATAGTTGTAGTTTTGGTCTGAGTAACTAAAATATACAAAGAGTCAGGACTGGTGATGCGACAGCAAGCGACGTACAGTTGTCTGTGTGAGAAACAGTCTGCTCGTCCTGAGGTCGACACCCGCAGTAGCAATTTACAACTATTGGGAATCAAAGGTTTGCAAAGCAGTAGCCGAGCCGCTAAGCTATTTGCTTCGTTGAAAATTGTTAAAATAGCCATAGATATGTTTTAAATTTCTAAGAAAATGGCCATACTAATCTATTTCATGATTGACCTAAGATTATCATAATATCTTCAGAAAGATATTATGATAATCATTTAAAAATTAAAATCTGTAACTATCTGCTATATTCGTCCGTATTCGGCCCCGTTACTGTGATACCGAGGCTATTTGGATAAAACACATTTATGAACACCACAATTAATATAATACACAACGAGTTTTTTCCTTGGCGGAACATAATGACATCTCTCTCATTATCTGCAACCTTAAAAGTAACGCCGAAGGTTACAACAACATTACCCTTGATATAGCACTCGTAAATGTGACTCTGCCATACGCTGACATAATAAACTACTCAATATAAATGGTAAATTGCTTCCGTTAGACACTTACCATAAAATGCCAACGCAATTGGAAGTAAAAGACCAACTCCCTATTAGCATTTTACCGAGTCTGTCTAAACTGTCTCTCCAGAGTCTAGATTTGTGCGCGGCTCGCCCCTATTACATGAGACTCAAACATAACTGGCGACGTGTGGGTGTACTACAGGCACACCTCTGCCGAACCTTTCGGGAAAAACAGGCGTGATGCTATGTCATGAAGCTGTTAAAAAAAGAATTTTCGATTGAATCGGATTTTATGCCTACTTTCAGAGCGTAACCTGTACTCTCGGCGGATCTTGGTCGGGCACTCCGCCATCTTGCAAATACGTGGACTGCGGCACTCCTGCGCAGGTGCACAAGGGCTCCTTCATCCTGCTCAACGGCACCACGACCTACGGCTCCATCGCTCGGTTCAACTGTGAGGCTGACTACTGGCTGGCCGGTGCCGAGACACTCACGTGTAACAGAGACGGAAAGTGGTCCCATGATATACCATCGTGTGAATGTAAGTCAACGAGAGTAGTTTAGTTTATTAGTTTTCAAGCCGTGTGCCCGATGGACGAGATCCCCATTCCCATCAACAAGAATGACAAACTTCGACACATAATCTAATAGTTTAAAATGAATATTCTTTAAATTTTACTTCTGTTTCAATTTAAATTCAATATTTTGTTTAATAATTAAGATTTTAAAAACTCATTAATCAAGTTTTGCTGCTGACTGTGCCTAACTACCAGGATAAAAATACGAATACTTATGCCGATAATCCAGAGACAAAGACTTTCACATCCTCAAGAAATTAATGTTATTAGAAGAAAGGAACTAAGGATGTTACCTCCTAATTCAGATCAGCGAACAGTTTCCGTTGTCTATTCTATTATTGAGATACTTTATGTAGTTATCATAATCTTTATTTTACTCCAGTAAACATTGACAGGAAATACTCGTAGATAGATACTAGAAATAATAAATCACTTCCTGTAGGCCCCTCCCAGTATAGCACCTCGGCGGATACTCATTAATTACGCTCCTATTAATCCAACTAAGATACCTGTACAGTTTGGTACTAAGTGACAACTTTTATCGAAAATAAACAACAAGCTTGCAACCCAGAAAGATTCGACAACGTTTTAAGCCAGTCTTCATTTAAAGCTTTCACACGATAAGCCAGAATTGGATGTAATAAGACCGAACTTAATTTTAAACCAAATTAATATCTCAGTCTCGTTAAGTGTAGGACAATAGATACTTAATTGGCTTAACCTGAGCTGTTCCACCGGAATAGCAACTTAGCCAACATCAGACCCCTCATTAGTTTAGGCGAAGCGGCGAAATGAAGGGTCATTGTCCTAGATTGATACGAAAATCGGAACCTAACCAATGCAGTTTGTATTATACAAACTAGCGATGTTGCAGAAAACCCTTATTTGATCATAATTATAACTTAACCTAACAAATTCCAAGGGATTGTGTCTGAGAAATTAATAAACGGTCGCCATCGTTTGTGTCTCGAACGAAGATAAGATAAGATAACATTTATTTGTCATAAAACACGTGTAGGTTTTACAATGAGATGGAAAAAGAGAAAAAAGAAGTCTCAACATGTTTTGCCTAGAAAGGCGTACAAATACAATCGAAATAAATTATTCGTATTAAAAAGAAGTAGACAATATTGACTAATTCATAACAAGCGATACAATTGATAGTTAAATAGAGTTGTTAAAATACAGATAATTCCTTAATGTCCAATAGCAAATATGTTCAAAAGTAAAATGTCAATAAGCTTTAAAATATGTAATGTCAAGAGTGTTAATAATGTCAGAATGTTCAAAATCATAATTTAAAATAATAATTAATTACATAAGCATGTATGTCTAAAGTAATTTATCATTTAAATAGTCGGCAACGTTATAATAGCATTTATTTATTAAAAGTTTTTTAATGCTTTTATTAAAACTATTTATATTTAAATCTTTGTATGCCTTTGGTAGCTTGTTGTATAATTTTGGGGCCATGCAGAATACACTCTTACTCATGAGAGCGGTTTTAGACCTGTGTAAACGAAGTATGCGATTATCACGTTGACTTCGTTCGGAACCATCTGATTACTTTGGAAACAGTTGGGGATTCTTTTTAACAAATAATACCGTTTCGAGAATATACAAGGAAGGAAGTGAGAGAATTTGATGTTTTACAAAATATGGTTTGCAACTGTCTATATTTTTAAAGCCAAACATAGCTCTTATGCATCGTTTTTGCATTCTAAATAATACATCTTTATGTGTGGAGTTACCCCAGAAAATAATGCCGTATCTAAGGATCGATGCCACCAGTCCGTGATAGGCAGTAAGCAATGTATCTATATTTACGATTCGAGCGAGTTTATACAATGCGTAGGAAGAACTACTCACTTTTTTACTAATTGTTTCTATGTGGTCTTTCCAATGCAGTTTTTGGTCAATAGTTAGTCCAAGAAATTTGGCATTACTAACTCTGTATTTAATGTGATTTTTATATTTAAATTTAATGTCATTTTTTACTGGTATTCTTTGATTAAAATGTAAAATTTGTGTTTTATTTAAATTAATTTTTAGATTATTATTGTCTAACCAGCAAATTACAGAAGCTAAAGCATTATTAGGGGTTTTACTATTGATGTTTTCATACCATCAGGAAAGGTACCCGTGCTGATACATAGATTTATGATGTGACTTAAGTGACTGCATATTAAATCACCAACAGATTTAATTATTTTAGTGGAGACACCATCATAACCCACACTACTAGTGTTTTTTAATTGTTTTATAATATTTAAAATATCACACGGTAAACTTGGGGCCATAAACATTGATTTTTGACTGTTTAAAATGCTTGTGGTGACGTTTTTTCCCGACTCTTGTATGCCTTTTTGTACAACTCTATCAACGAAGTGATTATTAAACTGATTCGAAATTGCTTCTGGATTTGTAACTACTCTATTGTCAGCATTAATAATTTTCAGTAAACAATCCCGCGGTATATTTAATTTTTTATTATTTTTTATTTGCCATGTCGATCTAGTTTTATTTTCAGACGTTTTGATTTTCTAATTAATTTACGCCCTTTGGGTAAGTCGTATAATTTTTTAAAATAATTTACTATATTTAATAAAGTGAGACTTATTAGTTCCAGATGGTTTACGTCTATATTTCCATAACAGTTGTCGCTTTTTCTTACAACAAATTTTAACACCTCGTGAGATCCATTTAGACTTTCTGTTTATGTTAATAGTTATAAGTTTACATGGAAAACCAAGGTCATAAAACAACGTAATTTGTTTGATGTAATTTTCATTGTCATTTATACTATTCATCGTATTCTCCGGTAAACTCATTGCAGAAGTATCAAACATTGAGCACGAAGAATTATTCAAAGAATCAGATTTGTTAGTTTTACGGTATGTTATGTAGTCGGAATCCATTATTATGAGTTTTTATGTGAATACAAATCACAAAAAGAGACCGCACTTCGTGGGGCACGAACTCGATACTTAGCGTCTGAGGTGATCGCTGAGGTAGACACTTAGCAAACTAAGCCACTTAAACATTATATGTGAGGTCCAAATTACGCTGTAGATACTAGCACAGTGTCATTTGAAATACCTTAAACAGTTTTTGAATTCAAATATGTTATTAAGGTTCAAACGTCATTCCTTTGTTTAATCGTACATGTTATGTTTTATTGTTTGTTTCTTTTTATCACTTCTTTAAGACTTTAATTTTGTAGAATCTAAAGTTTCAATTGTTTTCTAATGCACGTTGATCACTGCTATATAGTTTGTCACAATGTTTAAGTTTATAAAATCGAGTTTTGTGGGAGATACATATTTCCGTAATGTTAATGTTCACTGCAGTACTTTTGATTTTATAGCACTTCCACATATAAACAACACACATCAGTTTCATAACTTAACAATTTTATAACAGTTTAAGAGGTTTTACTATTTTTAAACATTTAATAACACGGAGCACAAACTTGTCGTGGCGGTGCAGCGCCATCTATCGAAATCTTACATTGCGCGAAATATGATTGAAACATTACACTATCGTTAATTCTCTCTTACAGTGATATCCTGCGCCGACCCCGAAGTCCCTGCAGGCGGCTACATGGAAGCCTACGACTACAATGTTCACTCCACCATCGACTTCCACTGTGAAAAGGGGCATAAGCTGGTTGGAGAGCCCAGCCTCATGTGCCAGCAAGATGGAGAGTGGTCCGGGGACTCGCCCAAATGTGAATGTAAGTATTTAGCCTACATGAATACTCTAGTATAAAAGAACTAATCATAAAAAGTCACGAATGACATTTAGTAACACATATGTGAGAATCACCCGGAGCCCATAACCATAATAAATGGCCATGCTGATCAAGTTTGATGAATCAGTCACTGAGCTAGTCAAAAGCCTCGATAAAATCCACTTGAGTTAAGCCAATAACTACTCCGGATTCCTAAAGATGAACTTCATTAAAACATCTTTCACCTCTTTCAGATGTGGACTGTGGCAAGCTTCCATCTCTAACGTACGGTGCGGCGGAACTACTGAACGGAACCACTCACCTGGGCAGTGTGATTCAGTACTCGTGCACCACAAACTTCAGGCTCGTTGGCCCCGTCAGGAGGACTTGCACTGAAGACTTCCAATGGAGTGATTCTTCACCCAGATGTGAAGGTAAGGAGCTAAACCGAATTTATTAAGAACTTATCTATGGGAAAAACGTTTTGAACAGACTGCCTTTCAATACGGATTATAGGTACGAATTACTTGGATTCGATTAAGATTTGCAAATACTCATCAGCCTACTTAAAAAAAATTACACCATTTTCTTCTACGCAAAAACTTACACCGTTATCTATATTTGCAGAAATCCGCTGCTCCGACCCTGTTGTACCGGAGAACAGCATCGTATCAGTGACTGGCAACGACCGCAACCACGGACGCACGCTGATCAGAACCGCCGTCACCACCAGCGTCGGCAACAGCTACCGAATCGGTGCCCTGGTCAAGTACCGCTGTGAACGAGGGTATAAGGTTGTTGGAGAGAGCATCTCGACCTGCGAGGATAATGGACAGTGGAGCGGAGTCACGCCAAGGTGCCAATGTAAGTTGAGTTCGGAGTGTCATTGTAAACTAATCCGATCAGCAATCCGAAACCGAAAGCAGAAATCCGCTGGATGCGGGCAGTGCGAGGCCAGTCGGTGAGGCATTCCTTGGGAGAGGCCGGAGGGGTCTTAGCAATGGACTGTGTCGGTGAAATAATGGTAAAGTCACAAGAAACGCACAACTCGTTATTAGGGACGCAGAGGTAGTCATTTTGAGTGTCCAGAAAGAACTGCATAGATACACTAAATGCCTTTTCTAAAATCCTTTCTAACTTTCTCCCCAGACGTAGACTGCGGTAACCCAGGTCCAATCCAGAATGGCGTAGTTACGTTGGCGACGAACGCGACGTACTACGGCGCGGCTGTACTGTATGAGTGTCATGAACACTGGCAGTTAGATGGCGTGTCCAGAAGACTGTGCCAGGATAACGGCACGTGGAGCTCGGAGGCGCCAGTGTGTAAAGGTGAGCTTCTTATATAAAGTATGACGTAGTTAAAGTAAAGCCAACAGCATCCTTCGACAAGATGTTATCAGACCGATTTCGGACACTGTCCAAAGGTCACATTCTTACGAGTTATTTAAGAATTTCGACGGGGTTACCGTAAAAGAAACCAGTGATGTTTTATGTGCACACCCATCATTTTCCTGCTGCTGGGACTTGGACCTTTTCTATGTAAGAGCCGTGACGGGGCTTAACTTTTTTGTACTTCCTACAGAAATTACGTGCACAGACCCGTCGATCCAGATCAAGGGCAGTGTAGGACTATTAGTAGCCACTTCGACACTAAGCATCGGAGGAGAAGCTCACTACCGTTGCGAGCGAGGGTACGGGCTGCAAGGAAACCAGACCAGGACCTGCAAACCGAAGGGAGTGTGGAATGGGGCACCGCCAGTCTGTATACGTAAGTATTTGTTTTACGTGATCTTAAAGCAGGGCTTTTTAACTGTAAGAAGATCTTGTATAGTAGCCGCAAAATAGATGTCCATCCGACAATAAAGATTTGTTGAATGTTAGTACTTTTTTATTACCAATCTTTTCTACATAACCTCTTTCCCCTCAGCAATCGACTGCAAATCTCCGGGCACGATCGAGAATGGTCGCATCATCATCTCGAACAGCTCCACACTGTTCGGCAGTTCGATCGAGTACCACTGCTTGCCACAGTTCCAACGTGTTGGGCCATTCCTCCGCAAGTGCATGGACGATGGCAAATGGTCCGGTGAAGAGCCCAGCTGTGAGATAGTCTCCAACGAGGCCGCTGAGAACGGAACATTGCCGCTCAGCGTCGGCGTTGGATGCGGCGTAGTCCTGTTCTTGCTAATGCTGCTTGGAGTTATTTATTTAAGGCTGTGAGTAATTTAAAAAAGTTCTCCCTTTATTCATAAACGTTGCTTAAACTTAAGTAGTGATTAGCGCCAGTTTAACCATACATTTTTGACGTTTGACCGTTACTTAACTTTCATCATCGTTTATAAATAAACCCGTTTATTTTTAATTGTTACGTGTGTAGTCATTTCCTAGGTTTTTTATTAAAATGTCAATCTAATTCCCTAGCCGAAAAGCCACCCCAGTTAAGAATACGGAGAACATAGAAGGCGCCGAACGCAAGGAAGATCAAAACGCTGCAGTCATGAGCTACGCGACTCTCCACGACACGAATGGACGACATATCTATGACCACGTGTCAGACAACGTATATGACTCACCCTACAGTGAGAGGATCACCGACAACGTGGCGTATGGACGGCGCAGCGAGTCGGACGCGTACGAGCCCGAGCCGACGGGCCCGAACGCCGTCGTCACGATCAACGGAGTCGCCGTGCGCTGACCGGTGACTGACTCGTAGTGGCTCGAAAAACTTTTTAGGTAACCAAATCCGAAGCTAAATTGGTGTTCCTCAGTGTAAATGTTACCTGTAAATTTTCCCTTTCAAGTGGTTACCATTGACTCGAGTGTTCAAACGATACGATAGTTTTAGGGTTAATATTATGAATTCCATTTGCTAGTTGATCACCAACCCTTACTAGGTATTGTACCAAAGATGTAAATGTGTTGGATTCGTGTGGAATATTTAATTTAAGACTGCAATTCTCATTTACCTCCAAAAACTCGTTTATAATTAAGACTCTTGTTCTCAGGATACATTGGAACTACGCAAATGCTAAGCCTAACTTAGCATAATAGTGAAGACAGATTTCCTACATACCTAATACCCAGAAAAAGTCTAGTCTATCGTTCGAACGGTTTCCAGAAACCAGTTTGACTGAACCTTTCGAGGCGCACATAAGAATTGCAATCTTAAATCGTGTGTCCTTTTTGTTCATAATTATTACACGAAAACCCTACAATACGAACAAAGAGTATTACGAATACCTACTTTATGTATTTAGATAAAAAATGTATTTATTGTTGTATATCGAGTGATTAGAATTTGATGCCAAAATAATTCTGCTAATAAGCTTTGTAAACGCGTTAAATTAAGGAATATCACTTAGTTTATGTTCTTATTGTTCCTTTCGGATTATTTAGTTTCTTTATCGGGATACCTAAGTACTTTAAATTCAGAATTATTTAGGGATAACCGTGGTGTTGAATGGTGGAGTTAACCTAACACATGCCTATTCCATATCGCTTTATGTTTTCATTTATTGTTTTGTAAATATTATTTAAGTTAGTATTAATATTAAATAATACGTAGATTCCTACCCAATGCCTGTAAAAATCTATATTACCTGCTACGAACTATAAATTATTAGACTTGAACTTATCTAAAATAAAATGTGTGGACTGTACGATGAATTAGAGGAGTTATATAAATTATATTGTATGCTTTTTATACGAACAACTAGATAGGGATTTTCTCATAACACTGTACTTCTTATACTTTCACAAAAAACTTTTACTAAATATTGGACTAATTTAAAGTATACAAATGCTCAATACCTACAGCAGATAATAATTGGATGAAGACGATAAGACCGTGGCCTGTACAAAGTTCTAGATGACGTACAGACGTAAGCACATCAAGCTACCCGAAACTGTCAAATTTTCACAATCAACCTTGAACCTAATGCTTTAGCGATAAAGTAGAAAATCAATTGAAGAAATTTGACAGATTTTAGTAGCTTGGTGTGCTAGCGTTTGTACCTTCCATACCTTAAACCATCCTTTAACTATTTCTTGATAATATTGATCTCGATACAATACATCACTTGCTGGTCTCATTCTAGGCCTGCCACTGCCAAGGCCACGGCTTATAAAAAAAAATGAGTTGCACTCCGGGAGTGCCGGCAGAAGTGAAAACTTGAATATTAACGTTGTGCATTTTTGATATTTTGGAATGCGGTGTACGAATTTTCGATCAGGTCACATGTCCTGACGCGAGCTCCGTCTTACGAATTTTCGATAAGGTCACGTGTCCTGACGCGAGTTTAACATTTTTTACCCATCACAACAAAAGTGCACAACGCCGCTAAAGAAGTTTTCACTTCAAAAACTTTTTTTAAGTGGTACTTACCTAGTACCTACACAAGCAACGACATTATAAACTAATAATATTGTGATTAAATATTAAGTGTTCATCATATTATACAGTAATATTTTTGTTATATTTTATATGTACAATTTTTTTTATTTAGACAGATTCGTTAAATAAATGTTCTGAATGTGGACTCGTGTATTGTTTTATTTAAACTACGCAAAAACTGTAGGTACCTACCTTAGGCTTTATCTATCTTTTAAGTGTGTCGGTAAAGAATTAATTGAGATATTTTTACAATCATTCAAACAAGTACAATATGCTTTTTAATCTCCATAGATTAAAGGGGCTCGTGGTTAAATAATAACAGCCGCACGGGTTGATCTTCAAGGTTAAGGGCCGTTTGTTTCAAACGGTTGGTTACGTAACATACGTACGTCAAATAATAATGATTGCTTACTCGTTCTTATTTGACGTACGGCAAGATCATAGTTTTGTAATTGTAATTTGAAACAACGCTTTGTTTGATTTGACTATTTGTTACCTAACTGTACAACATTTGGTGACTTGAGAATCTGGTGAGCAGAGAATCCAGTGTGTTGAGAATCTGGTAAATCGAGAACCAGTGAAATTGCGAATCCAGTGAACTGCTCATGAGCCCTATTTAGTGCCATTTTTGACATATACGCGTGTTAAGTACGGATCCTTAATGGATATCGCTGACCTTGCAATTCCTTCAGTTTACGCCGAGCGCATAAAAACTGCATCGATGACATCCGCCCAGCCACGAATCGCCGACGCAGCGAAATTTGACATTAGCTATTAGTTACTTTTAATACATATTTTTGTCATTCCATATTCTAGCATCGAATAGGTTTCAGCAATTTTAATTGTAATAATTTCCCTTAAAATAACTTATAATAAATTAGTTTTAAAGTAACTTTGGTTTTTTTCGATCCATCGTCTGCAGCTTACATTATTGGCGCAGTCGGTAGGATACTCGCGGGCCGGTTCGCGAAGCGCGATAGAGTCATCTCATATCGATAACCACGATCACGAGTCGCCCGGGCTGCTATGAAGCCACGTCACGAGTATCCTGAATCTACAGTAAAGCTGCGGAGTCGAGTGGAGGATCCAGACATCGATTTACGGAGAACAACCAGAGATGAAATATATGTGAGTACACCAGAATCATTCTCGTGTTGCTTCCTATCTATTCCTAGTTACTTTTATGTCCAAGATTTTCCATCACGAAGGATCTTATCCCCGGGAACCTGCATCGCGACAGGCATGCCGACGTATACTAGATATTAACAGAGATTTAGACAGTGAATTCGATTTTAATTTGAGTAGTTTATTTGAACCTAAAATGCCATACGACCCCGACGTAATTTTTAAGGCCTTACGCCTTGTACTCGATTCTGACGGAAACCCCAATATATTGACCAGGTTTATTAACATCTGTGACCGGATAGTATCTCAGTATGCAAGCCCAAAGCCAGGCAGTGAGCTAGGGAATCGGTGTCTTCTAAATGGCATTTTAAACAAGATCACAGGGCCTGCCTTGTCTACTATGAACTCGAATGGTATTCCTGAAACTTGGGCAGGTATTCGATCAGCTCTAATTAACAACTTCTCGGACCAAAGAGACGAAACGGCTTTATACAATGACCTCTCGGTGGCTACACAGGGTAATAGAACCCCTCATGAATTTTACGATCAAAGCCAAACGTTGTTTAGTACAATAATGACTTATGTGACGTTACACGAGAACTTACAAATGACTATTGAAGCGAAACGGACGCTTTATAAGAAAGTTACCATGCAGGCTTTTGGACGTGGACTAAAATAACCCTTAGGCTCATGTATACGGTGCATGCATCTAGAAACCATAGAGAAACCTCTGGAGTTCGTGCAGGAAGAATTAAATATTATGTACTTGCAGCAGCGTAATGATAGCCCAAGGGCTCAGACTGCTCAGAGCGCAGCTAAAATATATAGACCTCCTATTATGCCTACTATGCCGGTTAACGCATTAAATGTTCCGCGACCCCCAGTACCTAACTGACCTGCTCCAGTAGGACAGCGTGGCTATCAACCTCAGCCTCAGGCCTTTAAATTCAATATGCCTAACTCGCACACAACAAATGTTCCGTGCACCATTACCAAACTACCATCCTCAAAGTAACGTTTTTAAATTACCGTCCAGAAAGAATCCACTACAAAATTCAGGTCCGAAACCCATGAGCGGTGTTCAACATTTCATTCCGAAACTATTACCCATGATGCCAGGACAAGATTGACAAAGAAACGGGAACCCACCAGAGTAATTATTTCAAGACGCGTGAATTAAACGTAAATGAACTTGCTTTGCCTAATAGTTCTTTTTATTTTCGCAATTACTACTATGAGCCGGGATATGACTACTACACGGAGTATAATGAATATTAAATTTTTTATGACTGTGATTATAACACTAATATGACTGACTCTAATGCAACTTGCGATAATCAGGCCCTAGCCGTGCAAATGAGAACCAAAATTTTCAGTCGGACCAGATTTTCAAAGATCAAAAATAGACCTCAATTTACACACTCAAAGACAGTTACCCTACATTGAAATCTCTAGCCCTTCTTTAACATTTTTGATTGACACTGGCGCTAACCAGTCATTAGACAGTTACCCTACATTGAAATCTCTAGCCCTTCTTTAAAATTTTTGATTGACACTGGCGCTAACCAGTCATTTATTAGCCCCGAGGCGGTACAAAAGTTTTTCCATGACTATCTCCTCAACTATGACCCTTTCGAGGTTACAAATGTTCATGGCGTTAGTAAAAATGTTTATTCCATAACGCTACCTTGTTTTTATGAATTCAAGGAACCGGTACACGAATAATTTTATACTATCGACATAGTATAAAATTATTCGTGTACCGGTTTCACGATTACTTTGATGGCCTAATAGGATTAGATTTATTATACAAATGGGAGGCTAAAATAGATTTAAAAGATTTCCAATTAATATCGCGAACTACTACGAATCAGATTAAAGTATATAATTCACGCAACGTCAACCTGTATCAGGATATTATCCCTGCTAAAAGTTCCAAATTAGTTAGGATACCTATTAATGCCCCGGATGGTGATGTATTAGTAAGCGAAAAAGTCTTTTGTAATTGTATAATCCACGAGTGCCTTACCACTGTAGTTAATAGTCGTGGATATGTGGAGTTAGAAAATCCAACACTCAACGACGTCATATTTTCGTTAGACCAGCCAACTTGTGCAGAAATGTTCAATGCTAAGTGCACGCAAGTCAAACAATCGAATCGTGTAGGACGAATGACGTATTATCGCGATTGCGTACGGACCACCTTAATGAAGAGGAAAAAGCTAATCTCTTTACACTTTGCTCTCGCTATACCGACGTATTTTACATTGACGGAGAACCATTGACATTCACTAACAAAATAAAACATCGTATAAGAACAACAGATGAAATACCCGCGTATACTAAAAGCTATGGCTACCCTTTCGTTCATCGGGATGAAGTTAGGGACCAAATAGCCAAAATGCTGCAGCAAGGTATAATAGACGACAAATACCCCATACCAAACATCAGTCACGTCCTTGACAAGTTAGCAAAGTGCATTGGCACTTTCCTAACTTGGTCCATCTCAACTTGATAGAAACCACTTGGCAAATCTAAGGTCGTAAAGTATTGACTTTACGACCTTAGATTTGCCAAGTGGTTTCTATCAAGTTGAGATGGACCCTCAGTATATATCAAAAACCGCATTTAATGTGGAACACGGGCATTTTGCATTCCTTCGAATGCCCATGGGACTTAAAAATTCAACGTCCACCTTCCAACGAGTTATGGACAATGTTCTAAGTGGTCATCAAAATAATATATTCCTGTATGTATTCCTGTAGTGTATCTCGACGATATTATCGTGTACAGCACCTCTCTTCAAGAGTATATGGATAATTTGGAAAAAGTTTTCCAAAGACTTTAGGGAGTCCAATTTCATAATTCAGATAGACAAGTCCCAGTTTCTGATTCTCGAAACTGCTTATCTGCATCAAGCCGAACCCCGACAAAATCTCCGCAGTCCAAAAATATCCAATCCCAAAGACCCCTAAGGAAATCAAGCAATTTCTAATCCTTCTAGGTTACTACCGGAAATTTATTCCCGATTTTGCCCGCATCACCAAACCACTTACTCTATGCTTAAAGAAAGGCAGTAAAATCACCCTTATCTCAATGCCTTCGAAAGTTGTAAGACCTTACTAACCATTGATCCTATTCTACAATACCCAGACTTCAAAAAAGAATTTAATCTCACAACAGACGCTTCGAATGTCGCTATTGGAGCAATGTTATCCCAGGGACCAATAGGTTCCGACAAACCCGTCTGTTACGCTTCTCGCACACTTAATGAAAGTGAGCTAAATTATAGTACCATCGAGAAAGAGTTGCTTGCTATAGTCTGGGCCACGAAGTACTTTAGACCTTATCTTTTCGGTAGAAAATTTAAAAAGGTACTGAATGACCACAAACCTCTGTAATGGATGATGAACTTGAGAGAATCTAATTCACGACTGACTAGATGGCGAGTATGACTAAGCGAATATGATGTTACTGTAGTGTACAAGAAAGGAAAGTTTAACACCAATGCTGATGCTCTTTCCCGTGTAAAAATGTACAATGAGGAAACAGATGAGATTAACTCGTTGATCGAAAGAGTATTAAGGATCGAAGTACCTATTAAGGATCTTAGCTCGATGATTAAAAACCCATCAGTGGCACCACCTCCACCAACAAATTCCTCTACTGACACCGTAGGTACATACCAGTATTATATATACATTATCAATGCTATCAAAGAATACGTCAACCCTAAGGTAAGAACAGCCATACTAACTAAAACACCGTTAGCGATGTATTCAATAGTACCTATCATACTAACTAAAACACCGTTAGCGATGTATTCAATAGTACCTATCATACTAACTAAAACACCGTTAGCGATGTATTCAATAGTACCTATCATACTAACTAAAACACCGTTAGCGATGTATTCAATAGTACCTATCATACTAACTAAAACACCGTTAGCGATGTATTCAATAGTACCTATCATACTAACTAAAACACCGTTAGCGATGTATTCAATAGTACCTATCATACTAACTAAAACACCGTTAGCGATGTATTCAATAGTACCTATCATACTAACTAAAACACCGTTAGCGATGTATTCAATAGTACCTATCATACTAACTAAAACACCGTTAGCGATGTATTCAATAGTACCTATCATACTAACTAAAACACCGTTAGCGATGTATTCAATAGTACCTATCATACTAACTAAAACACCGTTAGCGATGTATTCAATAGTACCTATCATACTAACTAAAACACCGTTAGCGATGTATTCAATAGTACCTATCATACTAACTAAAACACCGTTAGCGATGTATTCAATAGTACCTATCATACTAACTAAAACACCGTTAGCGATGTATTCAATAGTACCTATCATACTAACTAAAACACCGTTAGCGATGTATTCAATAGTACCTATCATACTAACTAAAACACCGTTAGCGATGTATTCAATAGTACCTATCATACTAACTAAAACACCGTTAGCGATGTATTCAATAGTACCTATCATACTAACTAAAACACCGTTAGCGATGTATTCAATAGTACCTATCATACATGATAATTTTAGAAGTTCCTCACTTAACCTCGTATTAGCTAAGACAGAACTCGAAAATGTTAAAGAATACCTCCGACAACAAGACATTATCCGACACTATCATGACGGTAAGACGAACCACCGTGGGAATAATGAATGTCATCTAGCCCTCTCACGAAAATACTATTGGCCAAAGATGAAAGAACAAATCACCAAGTTTATCAATGAGTGTACCATCTGCGGGCAAGCTAAGTACGACAGGAATCCAATTAGACCCCAATTTAACATAGTGCCTCCAGCTACCAAACCACTTGAAACTATCCACATGGACCTATTTACAGTTCAGAATAAAAAGTACTTAACTTTCATTGACGTTTTTACAAAATATGGTCAAGCGTATCATTTGCGAGACGGTACCGCTATTAGCATTATACAAGCACTACTACGTTTCTGTACCCATCATGGACTACCTATGACTATCATCATTGATAATGGCACAGAATTCACAAATCAACTTTTTTCCGAATTTATACGACTTCATAAGATAATTTATCATAAAATTGAACCTCGCAGTCCAAATGACAATGGTTACATCAAACATTTTCACTCACCGTTATTGGAGCACATTAGAATTCTTAAACTGCAAAATAAAGACGAACCAATAGTTAATCTTATGCAATACGCCATCATAGCATATAATAGTTCCATCCATAGTTTTACCAAGTGCAGACCCTTTGACTTATTGACTGGACATTTTGACCCTAGGGACCCAATGGACATAGCCCTGACCGAGCATATATTACAATATGCACAGAATCATAGACAACAAATGAAACAAATTTATGAAATCATTAACGAATCGTCTCTTGCAAATCGTACAGCCTTAATTAACAATAGGAATAAAACCCGCGAGCTCGAAATAGGACATACCCCATAGCAACAGGTTTTTATTAAAAACCCTTTTGCCAGTCGCCAAATAGCTGCACCACGTTTTACGCAGGATACAGTACTAGCTGATCTGCCTATACATATATATACCTCGAAAAAACGTGGCCCCATCGCCAAATCGCGGCTGAAACGTGTTCCTAAAGCGAGCCAATTGTTACAGAATCCTGCTGCTACTGACAATCCAAGCGACACACCCTCAGGAGATAAGACTTGAGACTTTAGCTGATGGACCAGGACTGTTACCATACAGATTAAGACCGACCAGACTAACGACACTTTACCACTCATTCATACAGTATATACTAGTAACCGATATCGAAGATAAAATTAATTCCGTGCAGATGCAACTTAAGACTTTTAGAACTAAACTTACTAATGAGACTTATATGATTTATGAATATCAGATTGATTATCTCACTAACAAACTTACAAAGGTACTACAACAAGTGGAACCTGTTAGAGTCAAAAGAGGTCTTGTAGATAGCCTTGGGTCAGTAATAAAAAGTGTTACTGGCAATTTAAATTATCTAGTTGCCCTAAAATATGACGAGACCATTAAAACTTTACAAAATAATGAAAATAAAATAGTTTCAAAATTCAATAATCATATCAGTCTCAGTAAAGAATGGATGTCCCAACATGGTACCATCTTAGACCAAATAACAAATAATCAGGAAAAAGTTAATGCAACGTTAGAACTACATCTAGAAAAAAGTGCTTATAGTGATTACAGTTTAATAAAATTTGCAAAGTTTGCCGAAATTTTAGGAATCATAACTAATAATGTAGTTGTAATGTTAGAGATAATTAGGTTAGAAAATATAATGGTTTTTATACACGCGTCCAGTACCCATCACTCTATGATTGATATAGATTAAGTGTTAAGATCTATGATAGATATGCTAAAATCAATATACAATCAAGATCAAATCTTAAATTTAGAGTTACGAGAATATTATGATCTAATAAAACCAGGTTCCAACTTTATTGAGAAGAGAATAGTAATAGTATACAGTTTCCCCATAGTCTCTAAAGACTTTTACGACTTATACAAACTATCCATTGTACCTAATAAGAAACAACTCGCTCTTATTCCTCCCATCCCTATAAAGCAACAAACGAGAAATCATTCGTGTACATAGAGGCTGAATGCCCGAAGTACAGTAGCATCCATCTCTTTGAAAAGAAGACGAGCCATCAGATCCGGACGAAGCCTGATTGTATCCAACAGCTCATCATCAAACGAGGTCTAGAAGACACCTGCCAATTCACCAAGATCTCACTCTCCAAAGAAGCAGTAGAACAACTGGATGATCAACACTATGTTCTCTCATTGCCGCAACCGACCAAAGTATAATTAGCCTGCGGTAGAAAGGACTTTAACATTCTACAAGGAAATTATCTCGTCACTATCCCCATAGACTGCTACCTGCAAACAACAGAATTGACAATCATTAACGACAGCAACGAGATGAAAGGACAGCCACTAAAGTTATCAAAAATTCCTTATAACGAGATGAAAACAGCTGATTCCACCTACATAGTCGGATTCAATTCAGTGAACTTGGAAGAACTCCACAGCATCCAGAACAGAATATTAACAGAAAGCCCAATTCAGATCGACAAGACTCAGCCGGTTGTCTTATATCATACAACTTTACCATTCTACATCATTGTACTATGCGCAACCATACTAATCATTTTGGTAATAAGCCGCAGACACAAATGCTGGAACCTCAGAGCAAACGACAAGGAGAAGCAGCGAATTCTTAAGACACATACATATAAAGATGTAACCAGAGATACCAGGAAACGAGATGAAGTCCCAGCAACATTTTCACTCAACATGGTCAAATAGTTGCTGATCTGTGGGTGGAGATGTTAAGTACGGATCCCTAATGGATATCGCCGACCTTGCAATTCCTTCAGTTTACGCCGAGCGCATAAAAACTGCATCGATGACATGCACGAGTCGCCGACGCAGCCAAATTCGACATTAGCTATTAGTTATTTTTAATACATATTTTTGTCATTCCATATTCTAGCATCGAATAGGTTTCACCAATTTTAATTGTAATAATTTCCCTTAAAATAAACTAGTTTTAAAGTAACTTTGGGTTTTTGTCGATCCATCGTCTGCAGCTTACATAATACGCGTGCGTTAAGTGGCCCGTGCTAAATAATGACAGCCGCACAGGTCGATCGATCAGGTTAAGCTACGCTTGCCGCGGTTGGTCTGTGGATAGGTGACCATCTATAAATACCGAAACCTCTCCGTGCCTCGAAAAGCATGTTAAACCGTTGGTCCCGGCTACCATTCGTGGATCTTTGACAGTCGTTACGGGTAATCAGAACCCCGAAAGTCTGAAAACCAATCTTACCGAGGGGTATCATATTACCCAGTAACTGGGTAGTGGAGGTCAGATAGGCAGACGCTCCATGTAAAATACTGGTATTCAGCTGAATCCGGTTAGACTGGAAGCCAATCCCAACATAGTTGGAAAAGGCTACTAGGAAAATGATGATGCATGCGTTGAGTGGACGTAAAACAACCTAAGCAACGCTTGCCGAGGTCGGGCCATGGATGGGTTCATTACATACCGATATCGTGTCTCGGAAAACACGTTAATTCTTCTGTCATTTTTAGATCTTAGACAGTCGTTACGGGTAATTACAAGTCCTAAAATATGAAAACCAGTCACTAGGTTGTGGAGGTCCGATAGGCTGTCGCTTCATGTATAATACCTACTGGCATTTAGCTGCATCCGGTTAGACTGGAAGCCGACCCCAACATAGTTAGGAAAGGATTGGCAGATGATGTTTAAATGAACGACTACATGCTAAGGGATGGATTAGGGAAGGACCGGTTCTGGGCTTAGGGCGTCGCTGGGGGAGTGCAGCAAAGAGGTGGACTGGATCGGATTTGGATCATTTAGGGACGAATTTAAAGCTACAGGCTCAGAGATGAACTGGGACGCAGTATAGATGCGCAATTTGCAATTGACAGACAATTAATTAACGACGTTAACATTTCGAGTGACGTATTAACTTTAAGTTAACTATAAAAAATATCAACAAACTCATTAACTTCCGTTAACTTACGACCTTGCATATCTATTCACAACCATCCCACGGGCTATCGTATCGAAAATAACACATTTCGATAACCTGATTTGCTTTACCCCAGACGGCAAACAGCTGTCGGAAGAATAGCGGTCGTCTATTTGATTAAGGGCTGATTTCTCAATCGACAGATATCTTTTATCATCTTTGCTTGGGCATTGTCTTTGAGATGCTTATAAATAAGCCTCTCGTAGATTTTGCCTGCCTCAGACTTCGGTTTGCCTGGCTTAGGGATCGGATACCAACACGTATAGTCATTAGCATTATGAGAGGATCATGGAGGAGTTTGTATACCTTAATTGGTAATTCTGTCCATTTGGACTTTTACTGAATGAACAGAGTCGAAGCAGGCCCTAGGGCTGGAAGGACGACTGGCCTGAGAGGCGCCGTAAGAGGGGGTGGTGCGTACCTTTTGGCCATACTAACTTGAGAGGATGCTCTCTTTCCTCCCGGCAACTCCTCTGAGGAAGAGGCCGAGCGGACATCCTCGGAGTCAAAGAGCGGGGCCATCGTGTCCATAGTCTGCGGTTGCACGAGGTTTGCAGCTACGCTACGCAGCTGCGATGGGCCCATTGTTTTAGGGACAATGAGTGCAGAAACTATAACTGCGGGGGATTCGCAGGACCCTATTTTTGGGAGAGACAATAGAGCCGGGATTTCGAGAGAGGCATTAATAAAGCCGCCTGAGAAATGCCTTTGCCGGCCGAAGGCGGGGAGAGGGGCCTCTCTAGAACGTCGCCGAAGTCAGCAACTGAACCGGACAGACGGGGAAGGGGTACGGACTTGCTGAATTTCAGATAATACCTTGCCATATTTGGCAATCATTCGGGGGTCCTTTAAGAAAACTTCTTTGATTATAGCGTCTGACATAATTGGGCAGGGAAATTACTATAATTATATCTAAATATAAACCTAACTCCCCGAGTGGATGGGCCCGGGGATGTGTGACCCTCCCTATCGGGTACAGACAGGGAGGTGAGTACCTACATAATGCCTAAGCTTGTAAACCCGTCGCCAGTCTTATTGTGCAAACGGGGCTCTGACCAGTCTAGTGCGAAGGGTGTAGACAAACCCAACCGACACTAGGTAAGTAGCTGTAAAGGAAGTCAGACACTAGATTCGACTAGGAGATGCCCCAAGGCTTTTAGCTCCCGATGTCAATTGACTTCCTCACCCTGAAAGGGCTCTGAGATTGTGATTGGGTCAACGCCCCCTCGGCTTCGTTGGCACCGTATGGTATCCACCAAGGACCACGAAAATGTGGTTTTGCCCTGAAGGGGCCAAATGACCTCGCGAAACGTTTGACAATAACGTTAAAGAAATACACTATCAACCGCCGCCTTGAAAGAGGCAGCTATTGATAAAAACTGATTAGGTATAATCTATGTCCTGTACTGCAAAACCTCACTCAAGACTTAGGCGTTACTCACAACTAATTTCAACCAACCAAATAACTAGTTTTGTCTTGAGTGACGTTCTGTAATACGGTCCTAAAACTACGGAGATCACACGGCAAGATCACGGCGGGCGTCGGGCGGCAAGTGATCGGCTTCGCAGATGATGACGCTTTTTTATCTATAAAAATAATGTGCAGACGCTATCACATCAAGCTACTACAATGTATCAAATTTCTTTAATAGATTTTCAACTTTATCGCAAAACCATTAAGCTTCAAGGTTGATTGGAATAATTTGACAGTTTCTGGTAGCTTGATGTGCTGGCTTCTATACATAGTAAATTTTTGTAAGGGAAGTAAATCGCTCGAAAAATCTATATAATCAATCGTCATAATCCTGTTTAAATCTGTTTAGACCTCTTGGTGATAAGTTCGTCCGGGGTAACTACCACTATTGCTAGGTACGTACCTATTTATGCAGCCAAGCAGCGTTGTTAAGCTCAGGTTTGACGTGTCGTTATGCCGGTGAATTTTATTTTATTTTGTAAGATAAAACAGTTATATGTTAAAATTAAACAGAAATAACAATACAACAAATATACTACCCAGTACATTTTTCACAGATGAAAGAACTTTTATGTTACAATAATTATGTACAGACGCCAGTACCTACATCAAGCTACCCGAAACTGTCAAACTTTCCCAATCAACCTTGAACCTAATGCTTAAGCGATAAAGTTGAAAATATATTAAATAAATTTGACAGATTGTAGTAGCTTGATGTCCTGGCGTCTGTACGCTAACTTACTTGCTTATAATAATCGCACGAGTCGAAATGAGTACCTACTTTACCAAACTTCTTCAGCATTTTATTTAGATACTCCTTTATTTGTATAAAATTGACAAGACATCGAGAAGAACGATAGCTATATAACATAGTAGTTATAATTACAAATATCATCATATAATTTTCATTTAGTAATGGTTATTTACAAAACATAATATATTACCATCGTTAATTCCTATTTTTTGACTGATATACCACCTTAATTACTAACAGTGATGTTATAACAATAATTGTAGTAGTCTACTAATAATATTATATGCTAGTACTTAAACGTTATATATATAGGTAGGTAAGTCACCGCGCAAATAGTTCTGCAAAAAAGATAATAATCTAACTAAAATTAAACAAGTTTCGAACAATTACATTTGTATCATTAGTAGGTATTGTTAAAAATACACAAATCTGAACAAGAAACATGTACTTACTTAGATATTTAATTAACACATAAGTTAGGTACAATCAAAATATTTCCTTTACACATGAGAATGTAGAACATCGGATTAGTATTTTCTCTAACATTGAGTTGTTTAAAAATATTACTAGATAAATTTGACCAAAACATTAATGTCATGAAATGAATATTAAAATTAGTTAGTAGCCAGATTAGTGTTAATGTTTCTTTTAACATGCATAGGTACCCATACACATATATTTGGTTACCTTTTAGATCTAAGTATAATTTTTATTATTAACTATACTGAAACCGTTGCATTTGTTAACTTTTTTAAGTCACACTATTTGTCGAAAGAGACTGGATCCTGCGACACAGGGTATCCTAGTGCGGGATCCAGTCTCAAACCTCTAAGTAACACTTGTTTTTTTTAAATCAATAAACTTGATTATTACCTGCTTACACCTAATTGTTAATAAAAATGCTTACGTTAACTAATCAAACTGTTAACAGTTCTAAACAATATAGTATATAATAAATTATATATCAATCAAACTCTCTCGTAAACAAAACTACAAATATTAGGAATCGTGCATAAGTCATCTTGTATTGACATTGTAATTTTTCTGTTGTTGTAGGAATATCAAACAATGTACTTAATTGATATGTATACAAAAAACGGAGAAACAAAATATTAATACTAGCCTTTTATTATTTCTCTGCAGGGCAAATAGTTACCTACCTCAGAGTATTGATCACCATGCTTGGTCAAGGCGGATTGGCGATTTCAGACTTATAATAATGAGTCTATGTTTCTGTATTGACATTAATAATAACAAAATGATTATGGCAAAGATACTGTGAGATATAATGGTATTTCGCAAATACCCAGATATAGGTACTTGCGAATATATAGGTAACCTATAATATATATAATATATAGGTAACCTATAATATATAGGTAACCTATAATATGTAGGTAACCTATATACATCTTTCTCCTGCCCTGCCCAATTTATTCGTGGTCGGCGCAACGTGTCTTTTTCTTCCATATTTCTCTATTAGTCGTCATCTCGGTAGTCACCCCCTTTCATATACAGGGTGACTGGTAACTCGATGTGTTCCTTCCAGTGCGTGATAGTGTGACCCATTTGCAACAATTAAGCACCCCATAAAGGTTAGGTGAAAATTCATGGAATCCGAGAAAAAGGAAACCCATTCAATTAGATAGTTTAGAGATCAGTGATATATAGTGACGAATTCTGGGAAATTTTCAAAAAAACATGAAAATCGGTTTTCTCGGATTCCATGAATTTTCGCCTAGGCTTTATGGGGTGCTTAATTATTGCAAATGGGTCACACTATCACGCCCTGGAAGGAATACGACGAGTTACCAGTCACGCTGTATAACCCATATTCAATACAAAATGTCTTATACATTATCAATCATTACCTTCAGGAACCTAAAATAAGTCTATTTAAGTCTATGATATTGTATTTTTATTGGTAACAGTACGTATGTAATAGATACTCAGATAATACATTTATTAAATAGTTTTCTTTGAATATTATATAGGTATTTAACACGGCTGAACTTTATATATGGACAGATATTTTAAGATAGGTAAATATGTTCACAAAATGCGTAGGTACCTAGATAAATGGAAAAATCGAGAAAATATTGAGGATACGACTTCTAAAATATTCGAAGGCTTTTAAATGGTATCTAAAAATATCAGAATGAATTATTTATGCACATACTTAGTTAGAACTAAGTTCAGGACAGTATTCTTATTACGTAGGTACATAAAAGATTATAGCCAAAAGAACAAGGCTATTTGTTTATCTATTCGCGAAACTGTACATACGTGTTTCACCAATCATCTTTCTGTCATAGAATTTTGTATCCACTAACAAAAAAGGGTGAAAATAAAAGTGAAGACCGTTCGGAAAACGGCAGGCGTATACATTTCTAAAAATAAAATCAGAAAATTTTAAGTAGAATTCTTACTGATAAGCAACACGTCAATGGATAGTTTTTTTTTATAGTTTTTAGAATTTTAATTAACATATTTATCTAATCACACTAAGGTTTACGTACATATCACCCGAACTTTGTTTGTGCATAGATCCGTTTTTCTTTCAGGTCTGCAATTTTTAAAGGTTTGTAAAATCGGCCCGCGCACAAAATCATGCGGAACATCATCGAGGTCGGACCATCAACTTCTTTTTTTAAATAAGCTCTAACCGCCTTTGTTTTCGAAAAAGAAGAACATGAGACTTTAAATTTATTTATTTATTTATTAATAACCAACTTATATTCACAGTTTCTTTTAAATTGCGTTGTAATGTCGAGTATTGTCATTTTTCGCCCAGCCTTTAATATTAGCCAACGACTTTATAAAAGCACCTAATCTAAAGAGAAAATATAGTCCTTTCCGTAAGCCACCTGTGTCTATAAGGCAGTTGATTTCCTAAATATACACACTAGCTTCTGCACGCGTGAAAGCACTTGTTCCCCAGACCCACCCCGTCGCATTGCATCGCATCGTATCGCCTGCTCACGCTATTACTTCGTTTTCGCTTAGCGTTCTTTCTGAGGTTTTTTATTTGCTCGACCTCTATCGTGATATTAAATAGTCTTCCTCAATTGGGCTATCAATTTCAAATATATTTTTTTTTAATCAGGCTGGTTGTTCCAGAGATTAGCGCGTTTAAACGAACAAACAAACTCTTTAGCTTTATTATTCGTATTCGTCGAAAAAAGACCAACAGTATTTTCATGTTTGTTCATTTTCTAGTAATAAATGTCTAATCACTTTCATTACCTACCTACGGGCATGGCTAAGGCTACGCGGGACGGGTTTTGGTGTTGGCGCCAGTCATTAGATGAATGACTGAGCGCTAGCGACATGTCAAACCCCCCCCCCCCCTCCAGTCCACCCGCACAGGCTAGTGCCTGTGACGGTTCTTAGTTACGGGCATAGATTATACACTATATATAGGGTTATTGGGTAGGCCTGTAAGTACTGCTTGTAGCCAGCACTTATTATAATACCGGGGGCACAGAACGCAGCCTAGATCTATCTATCTATCTAATCTCGTCAGTCATTATAATGGCAGTATTTTTTTTAAAGTGTGTGTTATACTGTCATTTGAAGTTAAATAAGCAATTCGTTATCAAACGGTTGGACAAGCGGAATAGCAACCTTCGAAAGTAACAAAGCTGTTGTTGCCAATTTATTTAACCAGACTAGTGCCCTAAATAAAAACGTGTAAGTTTTTAAGGACGGCGAGTCATAATTTACTTTTATCAATCAGCATACATTAAGCGCCGATTTTCGGTCTCCCGGTTTACCCTGTCGTACAAAGCGAAGCGAATATAAAAAAGATGAATAAAAAAAAAATGTGACAAGAGATGTATGGAAAAAGAAAAAAGATGACAAAACAAAACAAAAATATAATGAAGAACTGTTTATTTTAACTTTCTTTTCAAATAAATAAAAACTTAAATGAACAAAAATTTTCAGGATCACTACGTAAATGAAAATGTAGGTTTACAAATTTTATACAGAATATTATAGTTTAGGCGAATATCATTTTACCACTTTAACAAACTTATAAAAGTCCCTTTAATCTTTATCAATGTTCACGACATTACTTTTAACAAGCTTACATAAACGTTCTTTTTAATAATAATTAACGTTAATTTCATTACAGCTCGGCAAAAAAACTGAGATAATAAACAGCTACATAAACATACGAGGTCTTTCAAACCTAGTTACGTATTTATTGTCAAACAAATGGGCGGCGAGGCCGGTGTATGTAGGCCAGAGCCGGCACATCGACCACAATCTTTGACTGGATAGATATGAAAGCCTCAAATAATATTATCAATAACTGTTAACGGTACTACATAATTACAAACAACTGCTGGGAACATGGCAAAGATTTAATGCAGACAAACGTGTTTGATTCGTAGGTACGAGGCCGTTTGGACCGCATCTAACGCGGAGAAATATTCTCCGCTAATTTAGACTAGCATTTTAGTGCCCTACTGGGGCCAATGAACTCGACAGTATTATATAGGCATCACTAGTGACTTAATACGTTGAATAGATGTATAACACACATTTCATAGGCCGAGTCACTTTGTGTCAGTGTTCGAGTCCGTGGCGTGGAGTCGTGAGTTAAGTTATCAGACCTAGATATTTGAGAAACTCATCAATGACAAGGTGTTCACTAGTCATTAGAACGTACGATATAGTTTTGGTCCGTAGAGGAGCTAGGCCTTATTCAGTAGAGGCAACACATATTATAAACATTCACTTTATGGCCCCGATAAATTCATATTTTATAGGTAATCAACAGTCTATTTCGCTAATACAAAAAAAAGTTTCTATGATTGTCGTACAAAATCGATATATCACAAATCAATCCAATCGGCTATAGACTATTGCCTAGAAAAAAAACTATACATTAATATATTAGTAATTCGAGATACATATGTCGCGGAGATATTGTTTTTTTTATCAATTTTGAGGTATATCTCAATGAGGAGATGTTTCGTCAATACAATATCTAGGCGACATACATAGCTATATATAACATTTATGTCGGGTGAATCAAGCCCTCTACAAAAAAAATCATAGTAAAAACTAATCTACTTTACACTTATTTAGGAATATGTCAAAAGTTATCGACAAGAAATACACCTCGAGAAATGTGGTATTTTAATGTCACGTCCCATTTTAATAGCAGGTTCAGTTTATATGTAAACACTGATAACATAATTTCGAAGTATACAAAACAATTTCTACTGTCGTACAGTTCTGTAAATTTTTTTATTATTTTATTTATATTGGTTCAACATTATTCCTGCAGTTCAAAAAACAGCTCATCTAATAATTCATCGATAGGCCGTACTATGACCTGGAACGAAACATAACTATTAAAATGAAACATTACACGCATACACAGTCCATGCGTCCAAGTTGATACTGATGACTCCGCGACGTCACTAAGTACGAATGACGTTCAATAAGTACATAATACTTTCTCAAAAAAAAAAAAAATGAACAGGTGCGTTATACATTTAAATATAAACACACATTCAATACAACACACATCTCAAGTCAATTTAACTAAAACAATCTGAATGTAGGTCGATGTGGGGAAATTCACGTTGACGACTAAAGTGAAGGCAGATAACCAAATTATAGGATTGATATAAATATTGTGATGATAGTTTAGTTGTATTGTACATAAGCGCCTGGGCATAGGCGTCAGGTGATTTATCTCTCGCCAAGACATGCGCTTTCATTACACGCTAGTGTTCTGTCTATACATTCAGGCAGCACTGACGCGCCAAAGGCTGTTTACAATGTATTTTTGTTTACAAAATTAACCTTTTTTTTTTCACTTATAGCTGTCGACACAAAAACAAAAACATTTGACGATATAAATAATAAGGAAAATAAAATGTATGTCAAACATTACTATGAGAGGATTTTTTAATACTAACAGTGAGTGAATCTACGGAAGTGATATCTTGAGGGGAATTGTGAATTGATTCTCCCCAACCTTTACAGAATCACAGCGCTCATGGGTTGTATCATAAGAACAATCTTATGATACTCATAAATGTGATCCAGGAAGCCACATTAGTCTATTGCTGTTGGACAAATTATTATGGTTTTATAATAAAAGCCAATTGAGATAAAATTAAAACAATTACTTGATGTTGGTCAATGATTTGGTGTAATATAACTATTACGTCCAATATCATGCCTATCAATCAAGTAACTTCATTATATAAATGCTTATAAAGTAGGTATAACCCAAATACTTGTCAGTATTACAAAAAAAAAAAGATGCACGCACTTTTGGTAAAAAAAAAGAACAATAGTGAGTTCTCAGGATCAGCTTAACTAGGCAATCGATTTCCAATATTTACCTAGTTTATTGGCATAATGCTTTCTCGGCCAACTGGTTGTTGAAAGACGAACCATCTTTTGAACCATAGATAAGAATCCTCTAATATTGGTATTATTAGAGAATTATACAGATCTATGTTATTTAAATTTTACTGTACCTCTTACTAATGTTATTTGGAACAACAGCTAATGCAGCGATGTGAATTAAGAAAAGCTGTTTTCTGGAACCTCACTATAGTCAGAAACGTATGGAACAGTATTCAAACCTTATGACAGGAACCAAAAGTCAAATACATAAAAGTACAGAAAATAAACATAAAGTACTGCTATATCGAAGCATAATATACAGATTTTGTACTGCAGTCATTATCGTCAGATTGTGAATATATTGCCCGATAATCCGTTATTAGAGAGTGTTATTCAGCTGCATCTGGTTAGACTGTAAGCCGACCGCAACATAGTTGGGAAAAGGCTACGCAGATGATGAATCTGTTATTAAAGAATACTTGGGGTTGGCCTAACATTTACTTTAGACTAAATACATTAAATTTAAATGGCGAAAAGATCATTAATAATTTATACTGGCTGAAAATATTTCATAATTAGAGGGATAAATATATCATGTCACTTTATAATAACTTACATTCATAAATATCATTTTAGATAGCAGCAACAAAGTTTGGCGGATCGACTATACACATTTGTTTCAGAACAATTTGGGCGATATTACATAAAATACTCCCAAACTAAAAAGATTACTAAACATGTTACTGTTTAGTTCAAGTGCCTATCAACATTAAATAAATAACACGAAATATATATGGATAAACCTTTGAAATAACAGACTAAAGAGCACGTCGATAAAGGACGTAGTTGGCGAGCTATATATACTATGTTATGTTACTATATGATTGTAGGAGACGCCAGACGCGCGGCGCGAGGTGCCGTTCACTTGGACAGTTTGCTGATCACCCGGATGAGGGCCCCGTTCTCGTCCTTCAGCCGCTGGTTTTCAGCTTGGAGCGTATGTTGATACTGTAAATGTTATAAGTGGTATGTCAATACAATGTGTAATAAATACTGATGGAGGTGTGATGCGTTTTCATTCATTATAATATATGAGTTTGAAATATTTTTTATCAATATTTTTAGGTAATAAAGTTGGACAGAATTTTTAAAGCTTCACATACAGTTTTTGAATGAATACGCAAACAAGGTTGCCAAACAGAACGTACAGATACAACGGGGGTACAACATTGGGAGTCTCACAACAAATCCTATGATACAATGACATAGAGCAAACCAATGGGAGCGACACAGCTGTACTAGCTGCACATTTATTTAGTCAAATTTTTGGTTAAAAAAAAAAACAATACGAACATTTCTCTTAGGAAGGGGAACAGTTACAAATTGAACTTTTATGTAATGGAGTACACACGATGCGTATGCAAAATGAAAACATTCTGATACCTAAAACCTAAGAATATTGTCAAAACACAAGTTTATATACCAGTCCAATATATTTTTGAGAAGAAAGGTATGGTGTGTATGTTACGCATCGTGTATACGAAGATAGTTCAATATTTTATCATTCAAATATACAGAGTTAGCATCAAGCCCCATACATCACGTATGAAAAAAAAACGGGAATTCAATACAAAATTTATATAAATCTTTGACCTGTATTTTAGGCACAGTGACAAATCAGCAATTTTATCCCGTATCTTTGTCGCCTGGTTAAAAATAGCTGTCATAATATAAAGACATTACTCTCTTTCTGGAGCGGTCAGAAAAAAAGTTAAAAAAAACTACTAAAATTTTAAATGAAGGTCAGTCTTTTTCTGTGACTTGTAAACCTCTCTGCGATGTTAGAACGAATATACAAATTCAAACAGATCTGTGGCGTTACATTCACTTGATATTTTTTCAAAACGCATCATGTCATATCATCGAGCATGGGGCTTGAAGCGTAGTCACGAGCATAAATATATTAGTGCGGACAGTTCGGCAAAAATATCTTGATTTTATGATTCATTCATAAATATCTGTTTTCAAGAAGACAACTAATACGTGTGATCATCTGTGGAAAGCAGGTATTATGTCACTAATTTGTGCCGCTACTTGTATTGCGGTCCACGGATAATCACAGATGTTTGTTTTCATTTTGAGAACAGATAAATAATAGGAAATAATAAATTAATAAATAATTTATAATAATAATTTCATAAATCAATCATGAAATCAGATATTATTGCCAAACTGTCAATAGTAACATATTTATGCTCATGACTATTCAGTAACTCCATACCAGTAGTACTAAAAGCTATATCACATATTTACAAGTGCACAACGCGGTGGATGTTAGATTCGTTCAAACCTTATAGTTATAAAGCCTTTGATGGCATGTGCTGCACCTATTTATGGCAGCCTAGTATATTCAAACTGAAGGCTTATTTACGTGCTACTGTTAATTAAATACCTTGCTAATTTGTTTTAAATTGCCAGTATATTAAACGGCAACCTGGATTTTATGAAAATGAAGGTATTAAAAACTTTTGGTTGGTGGCAGATCCTAATATTTTAACTAAATCCAGTGCATGACAATGTGGAATTACTGCAAATATTTCATTGATGTTTTTTTTATGAATACAATACAGGTAATGTATATTCTTTGCATCACAGGTCATGCAACACACGCTAGCCAACGGGTTTAAACATTGTGTTTTAGTCAGACTTTTAACATTTTTGATAATGCCATTCAATAACTATTATTGAATTAAGATTGTCTACATTGAGAAAAGATAGAGAGACTTAATTCTTCCCTACTACGTCACATAATATAACATTTTAAAAAAATCAGTTGAAATTATGTAACTTTGTTATTATCTGATGGTACCAAATGGTAAGCGATAATGCGGTCGACGATTCATTATTAACAGTAACGAAATAATAAACCTGTTCCAACATTATCTAAAAAATAAATTGCAGCCTGATAGCAAAAAGTATCTTGTAAATGAAGCCTTGGATCACCACACATAAGTTTCATTTTCGCGTATAATAATTTTGGGTTTTTAATTATTGAATAAAACATTATCATTAATAAGTAGAACTTCTGATAAAATCACAATGGATGAAAGCTTGTGTATGTAATACATAAATTACGCACACGCGACGCAAACGGTACGCACACGAAACGTTACCATTACATTGACGACACATGCCAGTGACGATATTCACCGCTGGGCAGTTTACGTAAAGGTTTGTGAAAAGGTGATCTAAACTGCAGTCAGTCGATCGAAGACACGCACTGGTCAAATCAATTCAGTGTTTGGTCAAAGAAGGGTTTAACATGCAGGTGCAAAATAAACATCTTTGCTGTACGCACTTTGTAATTGCGTACGTAATCATTTGACCATTACACTCAGACGAGTAATCACAAAAACGTGGGTATCACAGGATAGTTTCAAACGAAGTAGTAGTTGGCTGCCTGCATAATTTTTTTTATTAAATAGTTGAATGTACGTCTTGTGGTTTACAAATTTTAGCAAGAAAAACATTCTATGATCTATCATAGTTAAGGGACCTGTTACATCGCAGAGTACCACACAAAATGACATACAATAACCGTCCTGATAAAATCGATCAATGAAAAAGAAACTAAGTCAAAAATCGATCACCAAGAAAAAGCGATGTCATCAACTGAGTGAGTCGTTACATATTCATCTGTTCTATATCGATGGACGGCAGTTTGGTTGCACCTTATCTATAACGCTACGTGTGCGCAGATGACGTCACGTGCACGTAACATGGACGCAATACACGCGCTACAACTTCCGCACGCAAGTTAGACATGTACCAAAGCATGCTCGCCATAACACACTGTTAATCATAGTGGGGCGGGGCCTCGACAAATACCGCGACGCTGCGTGACTGTGCTCTGGCCATCGTGTCGTCTCGCTCACACGCCTGTGTCATGAGTGGGATAGATGGTGTGGTTGAATAAAGACTTTTTTGAATGACACTTGTATCAATTTCTGCTTCAAAGCTGCTATTAATGCAGCTGTTCCACAGCAATGTATTGGGTACCTACTCCTCAAGCATTTAATGCCTTAGAATAGGGGAACACGAATTAACTTTGATGCGTTACCCTCTTCAGGGTACTTTTTTTGAACAAGAGGTGGAAGTCCTTTCTTTATTTATATTTTAATTGTACAGAAAAGGGTGATCTATCTTTTTAATAGCTATCATTCGACATTATCATTCAGTCTCTCAAAAAGGTCTTTTTGGAGGTTCAAATTACAAATATTATATTCAAAACTTGCTTTTTGAAAAATTTTGTAGGTAATGAGAGTTTATTTTACACACAATACAACTTTGTTCAATAACACTAGCATACTTCACTCAGTATACCTCAGTTTAGTTAAAAAGCCAAACATTGTGTAAAGATTGATAAAAAAAGTAAGTAAATCGAAAATGTCACTCATATGCAAGTTAGATCACACATGTTCTCAATTTACCGCTCTGTATAAAAGTTAAAAAGCGTGCCAAAGCGTATGTATTTAAATAAATCGCTTATGTCGCTAAAATTTGTAAATTTCATGCGATGCCACTTGAAGTTCATTTCCTGTGGTAAAAGGAGGACGTGTGAGATTGCCTAGCGAAAATATCAACAGTGTTTGTGTGAGAAATGTGAATATATCAACGTGTAAGCGAGAGCGACAATCGGTTTAGTTCCGGCGCAAGCCGCACGGTGTCGCCACTGAACTGAGCGCTCAATTATATACACATTTACCTATTTGGCGGCAGAGTTGGTCAATTTGCTCACGACCCGCGTAAGGGCACGATTCTCAGCCCTCAGCCTTTCGTTCTCGGCTTTTAGTTTTTGCAATTGCTATAAAACGAACACCAACATGTCAATTTTATTATTATCTCTTTTCTTGTCTGGCGGCAGCAGCTATCTTGACGTCCGCCATTTTGGTTTAGATTCAAACTTGATAAGCTAACGGTTATGCTAGATTTTTATATCAACTAATGTTTGCAGATATATATAATGTGTTGTGTATGTGTCTGCCACGAGTGTGTTTAAGAATTATTCGAAAGTTACCTTTAATTCTTCCTCCATCTCTGAAAGTTTCCGCTCCATAGCCCTTTTTTCTCTTTTGTCCGTCTCGGACGACGAGTTCTGTAATTCAAGGAAATATATACTTTTAAACACCTACTCGGTTAGATAGCATCTACATAAAGGACACAAGCATAAATGATCATAAAGTACAATTAATCAACAGTAAACAACTCATAAATCGAAAGCAACACCAATAATTAAATTACAATACGTACTTTCGCTTTACAAATGTAGTAAAACAGCGTAGCATATGCGCACATAAATATAAATGGTAAGGTGGGGAACTCGCGCCAATCTGTCAGCTGTCTATACTAATAATTAGTGTTGTGCCGTAGGCGGGAATTAGTCAAACTATCGAAAATAGTCGAGCTAATTACGTTACAAAAACACGTAGTCACGGTGAAGGTGATACTCACGTTTGAAATATTAATAGATCAATGTGTCAATTTCTGGGTTCGCAATGTTCTTAAAAAGGCGAGTATTGAGGTTTCCAGTGTAAATTAATAAATAAATTCAAATTGGACTGGGAAGCAATTTTTAGTCAACAACATGTTCGGATATATGATTATCATCACCTGATTCAATAACTACGCGAGCGAGAATGAAAAATAATGTTTAAGATTTTGTCGGGATGATTTCCATGAATTGATAAGTCAAACAAAAATATATGCGAGTCAAGTGGTTCGGTACACGCCAAAAATAATACATTTATCAACAAATCGCACACACAAAACAAACCTGTTTAACGTTTGCAAAGGCATGGGTACACAAATGTTCGCTATATCTTAAACATTGCAATTGTAAGCACATATTATTTAGTTTTAGATATCGTATGTGAAATACACAATTGAAGTTATCGTTCCTTGTTACTAAATAATAGTTGATAGTGGTCTTTATTGTGTAATAAACATACGACATTACTGACACAGACTGAAGCTGAAACTGGGATACTGGGGAACTGTATTGGGATTCTTAGAGCAAAACAATAGATTGAGTGAGAATACTCATAAGGTATAATGTCCCTGACGTAATACTATACACTACGCTGTTTACAGGACCATGGCGGATACGAAGAATAACTAATGTTATACAATGCCACAATACCACGAAAGGAAGCAGAAAGCTTGTATAAAACCGGGTATATCTACAAGATAAGTGATGCCGAAGGAAGGTGATGTTGATGGCTCACTAGAGAATCAATGATAAACGCATGCACACCATATAGTACATACTTGCTGAAGACACATACAGCAAAACATTACGATATGTTTTTACAACTACACAAAAAACTGCATTATGAATACGTTAGTAGGACATTTAACAGCCAGCTTTTGCATAGCTAAAACATCTGCTGTCAAACATTGGATTCTAATTCATTGAGAATTTTGCAACAATGCATTTGCAAGTCGTATTGTCTTTGCGGTCATAGTCACTGACATTTAAAACATACATTGCCGGGCAAAAACTGTTGAAGGTTATACCTGCACTAGCGTCAGGCAAAGTGGCAGCTATCGAGTTAAATAACAAATACAAAACAAAAGAGAGAAATAGACAAAAACATATGTGCTCGCATAGCGCAAGCCATACCACAAATAACTACTGAATGTGATCGTACCACTTGTGAGAGCCTGGTGATGGTGGCGTGTGCCTCGCGCAGCTGTTGCTCGGAGGTGTTGAGCAAGGCGCGGAGGCGCTGCACATCGCTCTCTGACGCCTCATACAGCGCCTTGTAGTCCTTTTCCTCGCCTTCCTCTGTGCGTTCGCTGCCAGACTGGAATGATACAGGGAAATTATATTAGTATTAAGTAGACGGATGAATGACGTTTCAAAAATTGATTGGTACTGCATTCAGTTGTTCTGTAAACCTTTAGCTACAGAATATTTTGCAGTTCCACTGTATAACCATTATAAAGAGCAGATTCATCAGTGAATTATGGTAGGAAGTTAATACTTACAGTAATATTTAATGGATCTTGACAAGTATTCATTGTAACAAGTTTATGAAAGCTAAGCTAGAAATCGGTACCCAAAAAGCAAACTTGACATGAAATCGTAAAACACGCGCTTGGGCGTGAAGTTGCGGACACCAGCCCGTTATAAAATGCAATATAAGGTCTATTAGTAATTTCATAAACATATTTTAATATGTATGTTAACTATCAGTAAAAGGTGCAATTAGGATTAAAGTCAATGTTTTCTAAAATTGCTTGGTAACTATATTTAAAGTTCAAACGAATACAACAAATTCTATATCTAATAAAAGATGACAAGCTCAGTTTTATCGATAAAGAATAATTACTAAAAACGAAACTCCTATAAATAGAAATGATGAGCTAACACCAAAGCTGTCAAAACCACGCGATTGTTCTTGATAGCGTTCATGTGAATTCAGATACTTTCCACAACACGGTTTGAGAAAACAATAAGTTAATTATCGCATAGTTTCCGAAACAAAGATGGGCATTTATAAGAAATTTTATTACATAGACAAGTCCGATGTTCTTATTTGAAATGTGAAAGTTTTCTTAGAAATTGAATCCGTAAACAGAAAAATGCTTAATAAGTTTTTATAAAATATTTTAGATAGCTTTTGCCTACGAACCCAGTTGTTACTCAACATTAGTAACTCTCCATAATTAAACCTCTCACTACCGCCCCGTGCCGTTGAAGTAATTCTCAACATGAAAATAAGTTCATAAAAAGTTTCTAAACTGCATCCATCAAATGAACAATCCGTCGTTATATTCTTCTCAGCACTTGATATTCGTAAACTGTAAATTTTTATGGACTGTTAAATTTGTTATGAGGTCTTTAAAACTACAATAAACTACTAGCAGTAACTAACAAGTTCTTTGTACGTCATTACTACAAGGACATAAAATATGCCTTGGCTGTGAGAAACTAGAACGAGAATAAGGCAATCCACAAATCTAGGTGAATTTTAATAATAAACACATAAGGTTTTCAGCTTCACAAACACCTCAGTTAAGATATATTTGCGATTCGATATTCCACGAAGCAGCACGTAAACAAACAAAGCAGTTCTTTGAATGTTTTAGGGACCGTTCTAAAAAGTCTTGACTATCAAAACTTTATGAGCTGTAGGCTTTACGTACACAGTATCCATCCGAAGCGAGGGAATTTAAGCTGAGGGAGCGAGAGCCAAACGCTCCCGCCGTCTCTAAGGAGCTGAGCGAGCGCGACCGCTCCTTGTCCAAGTTCCCGGCTTTGTTCGCGCGGGACTTGCGCTCCGGCCTCACTGGCGGAACGTCAGGCACCTCCGGCACAGCCAGCACCACCGGCACATCCGCCGGCGCCTCTGTAGGCTCCTGAACCTTCGCCAACGGCACAGGCTTAGGCTTAAAGTCTTTCTTACTCGCCAACAACCTTTTGTCCAACTTTTTCAACACTGGTGTCATCAAATTCAACGATCCCAAAGAAGAACCACCTAAGTACACGCCCCCATACCCCGAACTCGTACCGCCGTATATACCGAGATTAGATGACGGCCGCCCTAGACCCGCACTGTAAGGATTGTAGTTTCTATACGCGCTAGAACTGTAGTTGGAATAATTGTTAGAGTAAGGACTGTATTGACTACCGAGCATCGTGCCCAGCATGCTGGGAGATGAGCTGTAATGCGAAGTAAGGCTTCGCGGCCTCGAAGTGTACCTATCTTGTTTACGACTCATTTTTGCACATTTCACTGGGAGCGACTAGTCAAACAGTCGGCGGGCGAACGCCGCGCGCTACGTAAACACACTGACCGTTTCCCAAGTTTTATTCTACGCGATGTGAAAATATTGTGTGCGCCCACGTCGCGGGCTGCAGGATCGCGCGTGTTTGACGCTAGTGACGCACTGACATGTTCAGACGAGAGGGCGATATTCACGGGACACGTGAGACAGACACAGACCATCACCTGTAAATATAACGGCGTAGCGCAGGGAGCGCCGGCCGGTGGCGCGTGGCCCGTACCCGCCGAACCGCAAGGACGTCGCTACGTAAATAGAGATTACAGCCCTCTATTATTATCAGCGACGCCTCATCAATCAGTCGACAGTTTACTTCATAATAAGTGCGCTAATCGAAGGCCATCCGCGACCGACTCGCGCCTCCGCCCTGATCGTACAGGTACACAACGCACGTGCTAAAAATAAGCTCGCACCTCATATAAACATTGTATGTTACACCAAACACAAATAAGCCCTGCAGATGTAGAGAAGCGAGTGCATCGTAAACTGTATACTCGGGCGTTCCTGAAAGCTATCGCAACGTGCAATCAAAGTGCTAATTTATGAAATACGCATCAGTTTCTTGTCTTCGTATTATACGCTATATTTAAATTCTATTTTCAAGTTTACGCGTCTCGGATTCCGAAAGCGATGACCCAAATACTATCTTGTTGGGAACTACCTAAACATTTCACTGAAATTTTGAACCACTCGCCTATAATAATCAACCGCAACGCGTTCCAAATCGTATAGTTTTTATCACCGAAACGTAAGATATCCTCAAGATTACAAGTAGAACTTATTCTTAAAAATCCTGCAATTATGTGGTGAATTCATTGAGACGGTGGCCTAATTCTATTTCCCACGGTGAAGTCATGTCGACAGGGCCAAATCGTTTTTCAAAATTTCGTCATATACTCTAACATTTATTTCGAAATTGTCTCGGGGAAACTCGGCTGTTAACTCCACGTCCCACGTGGGCGATAGACGCTACGCATACGACACGATGTCTGTCCTACATTGTGGACATTGACAAAGTAGTTATAAATTGTTCGTGAACCATAAAATTAGCGTCTTAGCACTTGGCTAGTGAATACGTTATAGCAATGACGCCGTACCTAAATCTTGGAGTTTCCGATGCAAACTGGCGGATCAAAGGTGTTTCACGTGTACCAAGTTTTTATTTTTTGTATTTACGAGCGTCTGTTTTTAGCCCACTTGCTGTTTTTGATTATCAAAAATAAAATTTATTTTTCAGTAAAACAATCGGGAAAAATATTTTATGATTAATATTTCCCGTGGAATTGACATGATAAATCCCGCATGATAATGCGGGATTTAAAATCAAATGATTTTAAAACCGCCCACGAACAGTAGTTGATATTACAATATCGTAATAATATTAGAGGCGTTTACATTGTGGACGGGTTGGCGACGTCATCGGCCATGTGTGCTGGAGAGCCGCGTCACGGACGGATACGCTAAAAATAATAAGGCTCCAGATCAACGTTCAATATAGTAACCACGATGATAAATACCAGATTTATAGCTTACAAAATATTGATTAATACTTGCACTAACCGGCGGATTTTCTTGATTAAAATGTCTAAGGCATCGAAATTTGAAGATGATACTGACTAAAGGAGATGACTACTGATTTACATAATCGCCTATGTCCTTTACAAAATCAATGGATCTCCAAAATTACTAAACTTGCCTCGACTTTGCCTAGATTTTTCGATAAACATGCCATTGCATATGCTATCAGCAGATAGTGTCAGAGCTTCCTTCAATCCTACTACTACCACCTGTTTTAAACTGCGAAAACATAGAGTTACAAAACTGGGGATAAATTGGCATTTGCCACGTAAACAATTTAATGCAAACCAGGATAACAAGCGGACTTGCAAGACGCATGAATTGAATGTTCGCATATCTATCATGTCAAGTTCCACAATCTTAGACAGGTGTCTAGCAAGTATTAACGTTAGCAAATTCTGCCCTGCAGTGAATTGTCACACTAACATTTCAGTACGTTTTATGATTTGTTCATTAAACATTTCATTATTTTTAGTGTTTCAAGGAATCCAATGCGGTTTATTGTTTACTTCCTTAGTGTTGAATTTTAGCCACATTTACACGAAATGCTAATTGTTTTAACTTCAATGAAATTCTGTTCACACTTTAAACCATAACATTTACTCAGTTTAGAAGTCAAGCTAATAAAATGGGACAGTCGGTTCACATAACTACTATTCTTTTTGTTCTGAGAGCTTTCGATTTGGTCGTTTGTTCCTTTCGTTTTGAGTAGGTTTTTTTATCAACAGAAAATGCCCAAAAGCATCACGTTATTCACGTCTAAAACCAACTAAAATTAACTCTTCTTAAACCTTAATTACTGGCAAAACACGTGAAAACAATTCATATGCAGATAAATAAACAGTGTTTACAGAATCACTAAACGTGGTTGACTAGTGACCACTCAAACGTAATTAATGTGTCGTCCATAGCGATGTTGGAATTACGCCAGTTCTTGCCACGTTGACCACAAAAAAACCTGGATATTTATTGTGGAGCACGAGACATACATTGATTTATAACTTTTTTCGTACTTCAAATTAACTTCCCGAATGCCGAAAACGTTAATGGACGCGATTGTACACATTTTGTATTAAATAGATCAGAGAGACAAATCTCGTAATTTTAAGAACGTTCACAGTCTGATCTCAGTCTCAATCTGTCAAAAATTTCTCTAATTTCCCTACATTTTGATAAGTTTTTGACATTTGTTTGTCGCCGAGATGAGACTGCGACTAGATTATGAACGTTTTAAATTACGAGAATTGACCTTCAGATGTATCAGTAATGGTTTTTGTAAAGCAGTGCCTCAACTCTACATAAGGTGATGAATAGTTCGGGAAGAAAGCATTATGGTCAAGGTTAGCCTGTCTAATAGAGTTAACTTTGAAAATAGTCGCAGCACGCACGGTATATGGTATACTTAAGACTTCACTTAGCGGTTGACATATTTGGCACTGAAAGACAATCAAAGCCATTGAGACCAAATGATCCAAGGTTTGATTAGCAAGTCTAGGATAATTGAGATTGGATATGTTAAATGTCAACGGCAGACGGCGTTTTGGAGTGCAAAATTGAAGTTTGGACGTGGTTTTTATTTCTTGGCATAGCTTCATTGTAACTGTCGACTGATTGTACAGGCAGCATGCAGTTCTATCTTCTTCATTAGATTCAACAAATTTTTGTCAACTGCACAAAAACCACATCCCAACATTTGGTTGGCCATCCACATCCACACCGTCTGCATAGACATTTACACTACTTCCGAATCTGTCGATTTGTATGTATGACGCGGGACCTATTGATTAGATTGAGTATTCGTAAACTATGTATGTAAGTACGACACTACGCTTTTTATTCCACACTTCGTATACCACACACGCGTAGGTTTTCTTCGGTAATACGAAATTTGATAACATAAACAAGTACACTTTAGTCACTTTCTCTACTAACTAGATATACAGGGCCATGTCTCCGTTGATACTGAATTAAAACGGTGGAATGACGCCAAAGCAAGCACAGTTATCGTAGATAACTTGAAGATATCAATAAGAAAGATCTCTTTTTTTTAAAATCGGCAACGCAATCTATCACTCGAAGACTGTGTGACTAAGATGTAACGACAAGCTGTCTGTTATCTTCAACAAGAAGTTTTTATCGCGTGTTCTCAAATTTGAACTGCGACGTACTCGTAAGACCATTGATCTCTTTGTATGATCGTAGGTAATTCTAATTTCAAATAGTATTGATTTAGCAATGTGACAGTGCTACTTACTCCCTTATTTTACGTGAGCTCGTGATTTTGTAACTAATATCTTAGGTTTGTCATTGGAGTGCAAAGGGAAGAAAGTTGACCACGACCATAATTTAACTACACATGAAAGGAAACACAAAAAAATACATGTGATGTATCTTGTTCTACTCTTGGGGCAAACCCCACTCATGCGCAAATAGTTATTCCAAAAGAGACGTCAAAAATAATATTAGCACCTCGTCCGTCCGTCTACATTTTAAGACGAACATAACATTTTACTATCAGGAAATTGGCTAAATGACAGCTAAAGCATATATGTGAAACGACTTAGTCCACTGACATGGAAATTCACCTAGCCATAAATTTTCCAAGGAGAAACGGACCATTAACATCCCTTGACGCACGAACCTTTCACCGGAACAGATTAATTTTGCAGAAAACACATGTTTAGAGTCAGTGACGTCAGGACATGAGTTGCCAAAATCGAGTCCCTTTTAAAATGGTCGTATTTCACCGACCTTGCACATGAGCCTGTAAATAACGCGGTGTCATTTATAATTTTAGCGTGTGAATCATTGCGGGGAAGCGCACTGAGGCCGAGAACCGACATTTCTAAAAAGTTCATCATCGTAGATGCCCCTACATTCAGAGCTTGCGATCCCCAACAGGTTACTGTGACAAAATCTCATAAACTCCCCAAATATCGATGTCAGATTTTAATTAGACATTTTCTACAGGTTGAGAAACATTGGGCGTCTAAATTCTATAGAACTGTTTAAAATAGCAGACCAATAACTTTTTCAAGAACAGAAATGAAGACTTACAGAAAATATAGATATGATTTTCACACATAACATTGACATGATTTCACTTCCGTCATAAGGAAACTGACTACGAACACGCAGTAGAAGTTTGATTACCAGTCAAGGTTACTCTTATTAATTTTATTAAAAGATATATTTTTAAGAGTTTTTTTGTCACTGTCCGCTCCTAAGCCCTACCAAGTCCGGCTCGCTCTCTACTTTTGAAAACTTAAGAAAGAATTATTACTTCTATTAATTTATACTAAAAAAAAATTAAATTATAATAATAAAATTTTAAACCCTAAAAAAAATAATAAAAAATTTAAAGAAATTGGTAAATATCTTTTTCAAGCTTCTATCCTAATTATACTTTGCAAAATAGGTGTCCGCAATATAAACACGCATAATATTCCATACAAAAATTGTTATTATACCTACCATATTCTGCAATGTTTAGAGCTTGCTACACAACATTAAGTTCAACACTTTCTACTCAGTTAAATTGGGTCGGAGAAGTGCCAAAACTTGACTCATTTTAAAATAATCAAAAATGTTTTATCTGACTGTGAAAGCAACACTATATCTTACGTTGATTGAAATGTAGAAGTTTTTGTGTGAATTTCAGTTCAAATAAAAGTGAAAAACTGGGTATTGAGAACATTGAAATGAGAATTGAGATCAGCGTTGAGAACTTTGTTTACAACTGAATATTTAGATCTGCGTTCAATTTGTGTATTTATATACTGCCAACGCCTTCATTTTCTGTAAAAGTACCTTGAGAATCGCATATCAAAGTTATGTATTTTCAGCAATAAATCACCGCAACTGTGCAGTATCTAGGCGTTAAAATGTTTTACATCTGAGCTAAACATGTAACATTGTGTACGTCAAACTGCAGGTACACCTTATGTAACAAAAGCTTCTCATGAGAAAACTCTATTAGGCTTTCAGATAACTGACAGTCACGTAAGTAGAGAGGCATGCCTAAACAACAACAGAACTACCAACATTTAATTCAAATTGTATATGTACTTGCAATGCCTATTAATTTTCACCACCCACGTTTCTACCTACTGCATAATGGAACAGCACGATAGAGTTATCAAATACTTCTCGTTTGACAGCATATCGAGAGTGGTAATCGGGCTATACAAATGGAAATCTTACTATCGTGCCAAAACATACTGGAGGTACCATTAGGTTTTATGCTAACATAAGTGCATTACGTTTTTGAAACAGGGTTATCTTCTATACTAATAATAAAGCTGAAGAGTTTGTTTTCTCTAGAACTACCACTCGAATTTGGAAATTTCTTTTTGCATTTGATAGCCTAGTTCTTGAAGAAGGCTAGGCTTTATATATATTTAACATAACGCTAGGTCTCTTAGGGACTGAGCAAAAAGAAAAACAGTCAGAAAGAACGCGAAAACGAAGTCATAGTGATGCGACGGGGTTGGTCGGGGAACAAGAAATATGCACGTGTTTTAAAGGAACATCTTCTGGCAAGATAAAACTGTTAACCATTCAGCAAGTAGGTATAGTTTCTTAAATATTTTATGAATGAACAATAAAAGTCTTCTAATTCGATCAGAAGGCCAATTCCTGTTAAAAACGTTGAAAATCTAGTCGCAATCTCATCACAGCATTACAGCACATAAGAGATTCTGACCGAGATCAGACTGTGAATGTTCTTAAAATTACGGGAATTGCCCCTCTGAACACCCAATCAATGATCCACTAGCATGGAAGCCTACAAGACCATGGACAATTTTTAAATCCTCCGAGTAGCAGAATAAAAATAATATCGAAATACATTTTTAAGTAGTTGTACTGACTTTTACATGAAATATTTTCTCGAGAAATTCTACGAAAGAAATCGACGTGTCAAAAGTGAAATTACGTTGTTAATTATTTTGTCGTAATGTCAAAACACGAAAATCAGCAGACATGCGATGTAATTTATTAGCATCATTGTCACATAACCAGACGATTGATGATCAGAAACCACAGAATTGGAACTAAAACCATCTTTATTTGCCTGTGAGATCATTGATTTCGTAAATGTTGGCAATTTTCAGTTAACTGCTAAACTAAGTTGAACATTTTTTCTAGAGAACGATTTAATACCAAGAGAGCCCGAAAGTGACGTCTCATGTCATTTTCTATGTATGGACTAGTACGCTAGTCCTACCTACATAGTGTATTTTATAAGAAACACTTTCAGAACTAAATTTTTGAAATATGGGTGGGTTAAACATCAGTGATAATTTACGTACTCTATTTAAAATAGTTCCCAAATCAAAGAACTGGTACAGAGAAAAGCTTTTATACTTGAGAAGTTTGTGCTTCTTGAAAAGTATAGTAGTATTTATTTTTGTATCTCACGTGGTCTATTTGCTATGGATCAAACGAAACTACCGAACAACTGTTATGATCAGATAATATGTTAAGCTTCACATAGCAACGGAAATACCTACAAGATATCGAATATCTTGCAAGAAATAAAAGCCCCTAAAAATAGTTTCACTCGAATTTAAACGATCGATATAAATCATATGGACCAGCTGAGTTCATAGCATTTGACGAATACGAGTTACGATATAACATCCAGAAATACCCCGCACCTATTGTTCGGTGACGTCAACCAGCGAGGTGAACGCTGTTAAAATGACGCTGTAGCAGCGTATTCCAAGCAATATTTAAATAAATATGACGGTTGCGTATTTTGTGCAATTTTTAAGAATTTCAAAGGCAATTTATTTATAAAATTACTGTCATGTTTCCTGTCAATTATTTAAATTACAAATATTTTCTTGAATTTTTATATAAAGCCGTGGGTGGGCTAATTCTTGGTACCGCATAATACAGCTCAAATTAATAAAGCTTAGGTACTCTGTTGCGTAGTTACAAATGTTGTGTTACATGCAGCATACAGTTCCCGAGTGAATCTATTAGTCAGAAGCTTACAATTGACTCATGATTTATTTCAGAAATTTGCTTCCGCCGCACGCAAAGAACAGAATGACGTCGAAATTGTACGTCCCATTGAGAGATCGACTGTTCTATGTATAACGTTCTCAAGAACTCCTCACTCAACGCAGCATTTTAAAACTCTTTCAGCTAAGTAACAGGTGTCAGTAAACTATAATGAGTGTCACGGGGAGTCTCGCGGCCTAATGACACAATGATGTGATAATGGCAAGCATGAAAATATTTAGTACATCTAACTAGTTTCATGGCCTTCCAATTGTTGCCTGGGCTTCTGTTTTCAAGAGTAGAAAATGTTGTATGCGAAAGCTTTCAGCCCCGAGTCGAGTAGAAGTAATAAGAAGTATTTAAATACTCATGAAATAAGACTAGTATTTTGAACTTCAAAAGAAGCGTAACCAAATAATTAATTACATTGAATGGCAGATCATTTGCAGTAGTGTCATTTTAATCACGACCTAAATACCTACATAACTAATACGTGATCATTATTACTGTCATGTTTTAATAGTTCAATATATAATATTAGTATTTTAAGAGTTCGCTGCAACACGACATGCAACAGCCCGACGATCACTGCCTTCAATTCAATATAAATTGTGACCTTTTTTATTTGTTTCACTTTTCATGTCACATTATAAATGATAATCGTTTTAGGTGATTTTGTGATTGTGGATTAAACACGCGCCATAACCTTTCCTAAACCCTAAAACTAGCCTTGTTAAATGGTAGTCTTAAATCTAACTCTTTCATCTTTGTATTGTTGCGTTTCACAGACAGATTTATAGCGTCATTATAGCCCTCCTCTCCTAAATCCGTCATCAACAGGTGTCTCAACAGTCACGCGGTCAAATGATCCAATAAACAACAATACACGATAATCATGTACTCTCACGTAATTAGTAAGGATTAGGAGATTATGAAACAAGTTGTTGGGCGCCAAGGTCCGTGTTAACGGAAAATCGTTTTGACATTTTGATATTAGATTGAATGTGTAGATAAACTACTACGAACCTAAATGCAATTGAACCTTGACGCGTCATATATTTGCTGCGGTCTTGAAAAATTTAACTATGAATTTCTTTTCTGTTTTTCCAAACTGCCCAATTTTTCAATTTCAGACTAAAATAATAAATCTCCCCAAAACACTGAAAATATAATATTATTTAAATTCTTATATCAATAAGATAAAAATAAGCTTAGGGCAGTGTGACTGTATGATATATAGCAAACAACAAAGTCATAATTTCATACGCCCCCTTCAGGCGTTGGCAGCGAACTCCGGTCATTGAATTAAAACACATTCATTGCTCGTCTCACATACTAACTTGATTAAAGTAGTGAGTAAAGACGCCAATGGATGTAAATCGTTGGCCTTGATCTGACAACGAGTGCAAAGAGGGTTCGGATGTATGCAGCATCAAGACTAATGGATAGCCGACATGAACAATACAAACATTGTTTGGAAGTAGCAAAGTGCTAAAAGTTAAATGTGTCTACGTTTTTCACGTTGACAGGTTGTCACCAGTCATTGACCGACAAACAAAACATGAATATTTTTATATTTACTACATACTAGGCCCAATTTCAAAAAACTTTTGATGTCATTAGCCAGCTTTTTATTTCATAAAATACAAGGCGATACACTCAGGGCTTCTCTATTGCACTTGCCAGTACAAAGGGGAGTCAGATGTTGTCCTAACCCTTTCTAGACTCACTAAAAAGACTAGCCTCATTCTTGACCAGAAAATATGCAGCGTAATCGTTTGTAATGTGTTCCATAAACAATATGGAACTGCATCACTAAACATTTCGTATCATAACAAGATGAGATTTGTCCAAGGAAATGAAATAAACTGGTGACTAACAGGATTCATTAAATTAAATTGCTGTACGTGTCCAAAGGAAGCTGTTTTGAAGTTTCTCATGACGCATTATGTATGATGCGCGTGTTCATATCTACATGACTATTTTAGTTGTTCACGTGGGTTTGATGTATGGCGAATATCCATCTGATTTGATGTGAGATTACGTGCCTTAACTTTAAATACCATTCCGATATAAATAATAATTATCTCAATGGTATTGGGGCACAGGCGAGTGATTCATAGTCGCGGGTTGAGTGGTAAGCGTGGTATCCGAAGACGAAAAGTACTAATTATTTTATTTGCTTTCTGGTCAACAAAATTTCGAAACATAGTCTTAATTCAGCAAATCCATTAATATCCACCTACTATGGCGCTATCGTCACTTCACTATAAATAACATGAGATTTCGAGCGATCCCCGCCCACACGAGTTAAACATAACTAGCTAACAAACTACTCAGTAAATAATGTTTTGATGAAAACAACTAAAAAGTTCACTTTCAACCAAATCTTAGAAACTAATACAACAGTTTTTTTGTGGGCATTACCCGACTTATAATAATATAAAATTATGTTAGAGCAAGCAAATTTGTATGTTTGATACTCTATAACGTATAAAATGCCATACGGTTTTGAGTGGAACTCGGTACATAAATAGACCATTTCTTGGATAATTACGCATACAAACACATAGCGGCCATTTACACGTCGCTGTCCTGTACGATATTTTATGGTAAAAAGATGGGATCACACGTTAACATCCCATTGTTCATACGGATAAAAACAAATGCAGTATGAAAACGCCACGTGATCCCAAATTATAAAGTAAAATAGAGTACTGATCACTGCCGTATGAAGAGGGCCTCCGGGCAAAACGTTGTATTAAATAAGGTAATTAATGTAACTTACCGTCGGTGCCTCGTTATCCGCGTCACAGCCTTCACCGCCTCCGCCGCGGTCATTTACGATATCCTGAGAACAGATAAAGGAGTGTTAATTATAATGAGATGCGAAAGTTTTGATAGCGAGAACAAACTGAGCTCGAGGTACAGGCAATTCGCTTAGACGATCTTTAGGGGTCGAATACCAATTGTTTTAATTTCTGGGCCCTTCATATCTTTGAGAAAACCTGCGAGTAATGCGGTCGGGGATGCCATCCTAACGTGCTGGCGACGTCAGCAAACCTGAGCATAAATTTTGGTTATACTTTTTGTACACACATATCAATTTGAAATGTCCTTTGAACCCTGCAGCTGTACCGTACCTGCTATAGGTACACCTCTACCCAACCCTTCGGGATTAAGGCGTAGTGATGTTGTGTTAAATACCTGAAATATATGAAATTGTTACCTTGATCCGGCCATCTAAATGAAGAGAGTTTTACATTGTTATTCGACTTAACAACAAGATGGACGAAACAACACGTAACAACAAAAGGTGCGATCTTTTGTAACACGCAAAGCAGACACTGACAACTGTCGACATGCCGTGATACTGGTCGATGGTACGTGCCGGCGAGTTGTTTTGTGCTTAATGAAGAAGATGAAGAGTTGTGTAAGTGTCGTAAAACTAAGTACGTATTAATGGTGGTCGTGTGAACATAAACTATCAATAAGCCCACAAATAACATTTTGTCCTGTGAATCATCCAACAACTGGGCCGCAGTATGCGCGTGACATTTTACAAAGCCATGGATCGTAAACACGAACTACGGCCGTTGTCATCAATTTCGTAACAGATATTTTACGTTATTATTATTATTGTCCGACTTCTAGTACGGGAGGTACTGCTCGATTTGTGCGGTCAAATTTATACCAAATAAATTTTATTGCTAGGAGTTCTACGACATTAAATAATTACAAGAATCAGAGTCCACAAGTGAAATCCAAAGTTACAGCGTGTACAAGTTGATAAAAATAATAATTTCATACCGGTTCAAAACCCTATGGGACGATTTTTGGGATCATGATAAACCCAAAAAAATAAAGTTAGCTTCATGGAATTGGGGAGAATGTATGTAATGTCACTTGCGTAAATGAACATGACTCCGTTAAATCGGTTAAATCCGAAACTATAGGTAGTAGGTCAACGTGGTCAATAGGAAAAAGACATGTTTTGCAGGAAAATAAAATTATATAGTTATGTTTATTGAAAAAGTTTCTGTCTGCTCTAGGAATCGAACACGATTCCTTTTGTAAAAAGCATTCTGTATTTTTATACCGCGCGATAGTGTTGGTGATAAGGATCAAATACTGCAAAAGAATACTATGTGTAAAATTAAGGAATTGCCATTATTTGCAGATCAGAATGGTGTTCTATAGACCATCAAACTGTACAACTTTCTCCATAAGACTACCATCGTAATCGCGAAAAAAATATCAGCCGTTTCGTACATTTGGGTCGAGTAGGTACGGAAGTTTTGTATGGGAGTTGATATTATTTTCTCGATACTTAGTAAATTATTTTATTATTGTAATTTTTTTTTATATTTTCTATTATTTATTAATTTTATGTATATATAACTATAACTATTTACACTAGATACTAAATTAAATGACAAACTAACTAACTATACAAATAAATACAACAACAAAGGACACTTAGGCTTCGAAGTAGTCGTCCGCATCGCTGTCATCCGGAAACGTCCCCAGAAGACCTTAAGTAGGTTTGTACGAACACGTTTACGTCGATCATATTTTAAAAACTAGATGAGGTCGGCGCTTCTTATCAAACTATTCTGAGAAGGAAGCCCGAAACAAAGTCAGAGGTCACAGTTTCTTTTAAAGTTCAGAAATAATTTGGTTAGATCATGCGAGGACCATGTATGTTTGTGTCTGAGATGGTCTTTTGAGGAAAGAACCACACAGATTTGAGTGGACCTGTCCAGTCAGTGCACGCATGTGTCAGTAATCGTGCAGCTCAACTCAGAAGTTAACGAGCTTAACGACTCGACGAACAATACAAAAGAAAGGACATTTGGGTAGGCCGTATAAAGTACTCAAACTGCCAGACCAACATCTAAACTAACTGAGGAAAGAACTAAAAAACCCACATAGTCCTGACATCTATACATATTTTAAATTGAAATCGGATTTCGTGTCTGCCTGTGTGACCGCGTTGCTCTTCTAAACTATGCAAGGATTTTGATATGGTTTTCACTATCATTTAGAGAATTTAATCTAGAAGGTTTATGTATATATATAGTACATTAAAATTAAACTTACATATAATGAAGAAATGACCATCTTTTGTCAAGTCATAAAAACCGTGCGAAGCATGACCGGCTCGTTAGTTCACAATAGTTAATATAATACTTTACAAAGTTATTGTGCACTTAAAATTCATCAATGTCAATGGGCGTTTTTACAATTTCTAACGAGATGATATGAAGACGCTTTTAAATTTTCGACCACGAAAACATTATGACGTGCACGTATTTCCATACATTGTATAGACGTGAACATCTACAATAATATCATCAGAAATTATAAGAGCGCACATTGTGTATAGAAAAATCCAGATACAATCTTGGTCAGATCATGCGAGGACCATGTAGGTTTGTGTCTGAGATGGTCTTTTGAGGAAAGAACCACACAGATTTGAGTGGACCTGTCCAGTCAGTGCACGCATGTGTCAGAAATCGTGCAGCTCAACTCAGAAGTTAACGAGCTTAACGACTCGACGAACAATACAAAAGAAAGGACATTTGAGTAGGCCGTATAAAGTACTCAAACTGCCAGACCAACATCTAAACTAACTGAGGAAAGAACTAAAAAACCCACATAGTCCTGACATCTATACATATTTTAAATTGAAATTGGATTTCGTTTCTGCCTGTGTGACCGCGTTGCTCTTGTAAACTATGCAAAGGATTTTGATGTGGTTTTCACTATCATTTAGAGAATTTAATCCGGAAGGTTTATGTATATATATAGTACATTAAAATTAAACTTACATATTATGAGGAAATTACCGTGTTTTGTCAAGTCATAAAAACCGTGCGAAGCATGGCCGGCTCGCTAGTTCACAATAGTTAATATAATACTTTACAAAGTTATTGTGCACTTAAAATTCATCAATGTTAATGGGCGTTTTTACAATTTCTAACGAGATGATATGAAGACGCTTTTAAATTTTCGATCACGAAAACGTTATGACGTGCACGTATTTCCATACATTATATAGACGTGAACATCTACAATAATATCATCAGAAATTATAAGAGCGCACATTGTGTATATAAAAATCCAGATATAATGTTGGTCAGATCATGCGAGGACCATGTAGGTTTGTGTCTGAGATGGTCTTTTGAGGAAAGAACCACACAGATTTGAGTGGACCTGTCCAGTCAGTGCACGCATGTGTCAGTAATCGTGCAGCTCAACTCAGAAGTTAACGAGCTTAACGACTCGACGAACAATACAAAAGAAAGGACATTTGGGTAGGCCGTATAAAGTACTCAAACTGCCAGACCAACATCTAAACTAACTGAGGAAAGAACTAAAAAACCCACATAGTCCTGACATCTATACATATTTTAAATTGAAATCGGATTTCGTGTCTGCCTGTGTGACCGCGTTGCTCTTGTAAACTATGCAAAGGATTTTGATGTGGTTTTCACTATCATTTAGAGAATTTAATCCGGAAGGTTTATGTATATTGTAATAATAAATTTATTTCTGAGCATATGGTACATTAAGGTCTTAATATTAAACAGTTTCACATACACTACCGTTGCCGGTGTAGAAATATTAAAATTAACTTACAATCAATTACAATGTCAAAGTGGCCAAGTATTGATAAAATGTAATGTATATATAGTACATTAAAATGAAATTCACATATAATGGAGAAATGTCCATGTTTTGTCAAGTCATAAAAACCGTGCGAAGCAGGGCCGGCTCGCTGGTTCACAATAGTTAACATAATACTTTACAAAGTTATTGTGCACTTAAAATTCATCAATGTCAATGGGCGTTTTTACAATTTCTAACGAGATGATATGAAGACGCTTTTAAATTTTCGATCACGAAAACGTTTGACGTGCACGTATTTCCATACATTATATAGACGTGAACATCTACAATAATATCATCAGAAATTATAAGAGCGCACATTGTGTATATAAAAATCCAGATATAATCTTGGTCAGATCATGCGAGGACCATGTAGGTTTGTGTCTGAGATGGTCTTTTGAGGAAAGAACCACACAGATTTGAGTGGACCTGTCCAGTCAGTGCACGCATGTGTCAGAAATCGTGCAGCTCAACTCAGAAGTTAACGAGCTTAACGACCTGACGAACAATACAAAAGAAAGGACATTTGGGTAGGCCGTATAAAGTACTCAAACTGCCAGACCAACATCTAAACTAACTGAGGAAAGAACTAAAAAAACCCACATAGTCCTGACATTTATACATATTTTAAATTGAAATCGGATTTCGTGTCTGCCTGTGTGACCGCGTTGCTCTTGTAAACTATGCAAAGGATCTTGATGTGGTTTTCACTAACATTTAGAGAATTTAATCCGGAAGGTTTATGTTTATATAGTACATTAAAATTAAACTTACATATAATGAAGAAATGACCATCTTTTGTCAAGTCATAAAAACCGTGCGAAGCATGACCGGCTCGTTAGTTCACAATAGTTAATATAATACTTTACAAAGTTATTGTGCACTTAAAATTCATCAATGTCAATGGGCGTTTTTACAATTTCTAACGAGATGATATGAAGACGCTTTTAAATTTTCGACCACGAAAACATTATGACGTGCACGTATTTCCATACATTGTATAGACGTGAACATCTACAATAATATCATCAGAAATTATAAGAGCGCACATTGTGTATATAAAAATCCAGATACAATCTTGGTCAGATCATGCGAGGACCATGTAGGTTTGTGTCTGAGATGGTCTTTTGAGGAAAGAACCACACAGATTTGAGTGGACCTGTCCAGTCAGTGCACGCATGTGTCAGAAATCGTGCAGCTCAACTCAGAAGTTAACGAGCTTAACGACTCGACGAACAATACAAAAGAAAGGACATTTGGGTAGGCCGTATAAAGTACTCAAACTGCCAGACCAACATCTAAACTAACTGAGGAAAGAACTAAAAAACCCACATAGTCCTGACATCTATACATATTTTAAATTGAAATTGGATTTCGTGTCTGCCTGTGTGACCGCGTTGCTCTTGTAAACTATGCAAAGGATTTTGATGTGGTTTTCACTATCATTTAGAGAATTTAATCCGGAAGGTTTATGTATATTGTAATAATAAATTTATTTCTGAGCATATGGTACATTAAGGTCTTAATATTAAACAGTTTCACATACACTACCGTTGCCGGTGTAGAAATATTAAAATTAACTTACAATCAATTACAATGTCAAAGTGGCCAAGTATTGATAAAATGTAATGTATATATAGTACATTAAAATGAAATTCACATATAATGGAGAAATGTCCATGTTTTGTCAAGTCATAAAAACCGTGCGAAGCAGGGCCGGCTCGCTGGTTCACAATAGTTAACATAATACTTTACAAAGTTATTGTGCACTTAAAATTCATCAATGTCAATGGGCGTTTTTACAATTTCTAACGAGATGATATGAAGACGCTTTTAAATTTTCGATCACGAAAACGTTATGACGTGCACGTATTTCCATACATTATATAGACGTGAACATCTACAATAATATCATCAGAAATTATAAGAGCGCACATTGTGTATATAAAAATCCAGATATAATCTTGGTCAGATCATGCGAGGACCATGTAGGTTTGTGTCTGAGATGGTCTTTTGAGGAAAGAACCACACAGATTTGAGTGGACCTGTCCAGTCAGTGCACGCATGTGTCAGAAATCGTGCAGCTCAACTCAGAAGTTAACGAGCTTAACGACCTGACGAACAATACAAAAGAAAGGACATTTGGGTAGGCCGTATAAAGTACTCAAACTGCCAGACCAACATCTAAACTAACTGAGGAAAGAACTAAAAAACCCACATAGTCTTGACATTTATACATATTTTAAATTGAAATCGGATTTCGTGTCTGCCTGCGTGACCGCGTTGCTCTTGTAAACTATGCAAAGGATCTTGATGTGGTTTTCACTATCATTTAGAGAATTTAATCCGGAAGGTTTATGTATATGTATAGTACATTAAAATTAAACTGACATATAGTGAAGAAATGACCATGTTTTGTCAAGTCATAAAAACCGTGCGAAGCAGGGCCGGCTCGCTAGTTCACAATAGTTAACATAATACTTTACAAAGTTATTGTGCACTTAAAATTCATCAATGACAATGGGCGTTTTTACAATTTCTAACGAGATGATATGAAGATGCTTTTAAATTTTCGATCACGAAAACGTTATGACGTGCACGTATTTCCATACATGATATAGACGTGACCATCTACAATAATATCATCAGAAATTATAAGAGCGCACATTGTGTATATAAAAATACAGATATAATCTTGGTCAGATCATGCGAGGACCATCCTGTCCAGTCAGTGCAAGCGTATTTTTTTTTTTTTCTTTTCTTTTATCTTTTTTTTTTTCTTTTCTTTTTTCTTTTCTTTTTTTTTCTTTTCTTTTCTCTTTTCTTTTCTTTTCTTTTTTCTTATCTTTTTTTTTTTTCTTCTTTTTTCTTTTCTTTTTTTTTTCTTTTTTTTCTTTTATGTATATTGTATTTATCTTTTTTATTTTTTTGTTTTTTTTTTTTTTTTTTTATTTTTTTTTTCTTTTTTTTTTCTTTTCTTTTTTTTATATTTTTTACTTTTTTTTTTCTTTTCTTTTTTTTTAATATTTTAAATTATTCTCTTTTTTATTTCTTTTTTCTTCTTTTTTATTTCTTTATTGCTTTGTTTCTTTTTTTTTGTCTTAACAGTATATTCTTACATAGTTTCCGTTTTACAAATAAACTCATTTTATTTCTGATCCATAAATTGTTAGTAAACAGGTTTGAACTTAAAATATTATTGTTATACCCTGTCAATTAGGTTAACCGTTTTTTGACAGCTGTCTTAGAACGTACAGACATCAAGCTACTACAATCTGTCAAATTTCTTTAGTAGATTTTTAACTTTATCGCTAAAGCATAAGGTTCAAAGTTGATTGGGATAATTTGACAGTTTGGGGTAGCTTGATGTACTGGCGTCTATACATAATTCCAAATTACGTAAAAGTTAACTTTAAAATTCCTTGGTAATAAAATAAATATAGAAACTGACTATACTTATTGAATTATTTTATTTATGACTTCTCACAAACATTATAAAACCGTACGTGTATCAGTTTTGGCAAAAACTATATAATTGCTCACTAGTTCGATCTGTCAAAAAACGGATAACCTAGTGGACAGAGTATAGTAAGTCAAATTCATAGAAAGAACACCAAAAAACTAGACATAAGAAGGAATCTAGCATACCTGCATATTGCAAATTCCACCAACCGCGAATTGGGCCAACTACGAATTGGACCAACTGCGAATTGGACCAACTGCGAATTGGACCAACTGCGAATTGGACATTTTTTTGAACATTGGACCAATCGCGCCTAAAGGTTTAAAAAGTGTAATTTTTACTTGATCAGTACACTGAGAAATCTTTGTGCCAACATATTACCTATGTCCACCAGAGTCCTACGCTCGCTGCAATATCACCGTGGTCACTAAGGTCGTCAGTAAGAAAATAGCCAAGATATTTAAATTTCGTGAGTTCGCATACTGTCGTACCGTTAATGGTAAATTGTGTAATTTCCCGACACTTACCAGCGACCCCAGGAACCATATGTTCACATTTTTTTCGCATTATAGACCAGTCCATGTACTGCTGCGTAAACTATTTGTCAGCATGCTTGACACTTAAGATAGTGCTTTCAGTGGATAGCCCAGGGCAAAACCCAAACTGCATCGTGTAGCTTTACATTCTGTGCCAATAGAGTCAAGCATACTGACCAACACCAGCATGCCAATTCTCGTAATTTAAAACGATCAAAATCTAGTCGCAGTCTCATCTCGGCGACAAAAAATTGTCAAAAACTTGTCAAAATGTAGGTAAATTTGATGTATTTTTGACAGATTGAGACTGAGATCAGACTGTGAACATTTTTAAATTTACCAGAATTGCCCCTCTTATCCATAACAGTTGCAATCAAAATCAGGCGATAGTAGCTTATGTCCGAGGTGTATCGTAACCTATTCTTTACGATGCATACTACAATGATCTTGATTAAGTCTGAATGTTAATACGAATGGCTGGGACACATCGTATAGAACAAGGACAGAAATATGCAGGCATATACATACCTGCATATTGCAAATGATTTGATTTTGTTAAGGCCCCATGTAGAAAATTATTCAGTTTGATGGTCTGTACCACACCTCTCTCACACATGTTGTATTAATTATTTTCACAGCATTTGATCTATAGTAGCTACACCATCGATTAGTGCCACAAAACAGCGAACAGAAGCTTTGTCAATAATTAAAAAATGAGTTCTTTTTTCCTGCCAAATTGAGGTCATCTTTCCTTTCACGTTGCCCTACTATCCATAGTTTCAAATTTAACCCTGATCGAAAAATCATGTTCATTTACGCACCTGATAATTATAATATATTCCTCCACTTCTAAGAAGCGCACAATTTTTATTGGGTGTGAGATGATTGTTCCTGACGTCACATCGGGCCACATACCGCGATCGCGAGCTTCCACACTCCTGCCACTCATTCGCCGACACCTTGAGCGTGCGCACACAATCGGTCGTCTCCATATATATTTTGTAATCAGCATCCAAAACTACAGTCATTGTAGTTTTATTATTAAGTCAAGACCACCAGCATCACACCTGGAGCTTGACACTCAATAATGATCGATCAAAAATCGTCCCATAAGGTTTTGGTGCGATTTGAAATTCCTTTTTTATTGTCATTTTACATCTTTGACATGCTTTGGATTCCCTCCTGGAGCAGCTGATGCTCAGATCTCTTATGCACTAACAACAACTATTGCACTAACTATTGTTATGATTTTCAACCGGTATGAAGTAACTTGTTCAAACTAACGCCACCTCCCGTACTATTCGGATCCAAATAGTTGTAAAGAGGATCTTTGTTTTATCGATACTTGATTATTCAAATACTGGATCGGTCTGATTAATGGATCGCACCACTTAGCGTCGATGATTCGAGTTATTTTAACCAAAATGGTCTGATTTGTGTTACCTGTGTATTAATCTTGTTGTGATTATTCGGTTTCATACAGATGTTAATACAAAGTGTAATGCGAATGTGTAAATGAAGGTGCGAATGTAACTTTAAGATGGTCCGAAAGAAAGCGTATGGATGCAGGAGTTTATGTGTTTTGTAGGCAAATGTCTAGTTGTTACAGTAGAGTTCCTTTTCTTTCAACGTAAGTCAGAAATTACGGTGAAGTAAAATATCTTGCGGAAGCCTGGACTTAAGTGAATAATAAGTAAGTAATATCACCAACGCATGCGCAACTGTAGTCAATGGTCATAACTACTGTTTAAGATGAAGCCTCAATATGACGGTGAAGTAAAATATCGTGAAAAAGCCCGGACTTAACTATAATATCACCAACGCATGCGCAACAGTAGTCAATGATCGACACTACTGTCTACGATGAAGTCATTTCTAAGTCTACGATGAAGTCGTTTCTAAGTCTACAATGAGATCATAACATGCTTGTAATGTCCAGACTACTGACAGGTTCGCAAATTATCAACAAAGAGATTCACGATTCAGATCTGATTGTCAACGCGAAGCTTAGACCAGCGAATATTGAAACTTTTATACCATCAATGTACGGTTGAAAGTGTAACATAGCTTTAGTTGAAAAAGTTAGTAATTGACATTCATTGTGACTTTTGCTAACTTCATTTTACTTTCAATATTAAGAGCTACCACACATAAACACGATACGACGTAGCGTCGTAAGTCCTTCGATTTACATAACAAAGGTGCCACCATTCATGGTCAGATGGTGACCGTCAACGATTGTCCGAACGGCTGCTAGTGACAGACTTGGCATGTATCATGCTGTCTTGTATATGCTTGAAGGCGAGATCACAACGTAATGGCATTGTCTGATATTGGCATTGTACGGCGCGACGTCGTATCGTGTTTATGTGTGGGAGCCCTAAGTTTTACTTGAATGTATTGACGATGAATTTAAACTAATCTAGAAAAGTTAAATATCGATTACAATTTGCACCTGTCATTGCCCCGGACAATATCACAGTAACTTAACACTACCGACTTACATCGAAGCGCTTGGCAGACTGGGTCAAAAATAAATTAATTTCGGAGTCACACCTTACACCCAAAGGAACGCATGGTGCTCGCGCGCGGTAGCGGTAGGAGGTGCCTCGCGAAGCGTTGCGCGTCCGTAGAAAACTTCCTCGTTCTCGAGAGCGCTCGTTGTTCCCGCTCCGCAGCCACTAGCTCGGGCAGTAACGTAGGCAGCCGCTCGCCCCCGACCGGATGCCGACGGTGCCGCAACCTTCGCGCACCCTTCGGCAGCCGGTCGGATGCGGACGGATCCACACGTATGCACGTACAAGCCACCGCATTCGATTGGCGCTTTAGATGTTTACAGAACACATAATGAACCAAAATATTCGTAAACAAACATGTATTCTGCTGGAAAAAATAGTGAATAACACACCAACTGGTTCCATAATAAAAACACATAACAATGGCGCTTATTCCTATTAATTTATTGGTTTATAATATTTTTGTAGTAACTAATTTAGTTTTGATATTAGGTTTAATATTCTGCAAAGGTTCGCAACTTGGATTAGCAATTTGATTGTATGGTTCAAAATAAACCAATTTATATTATTTTAGATTTCATATCTGGCAGGGATACAATAATCACTATCAATTGTACGCAGTTTTGGAATAAATGATTTGTATTACAAAATTTCGTATTTTACAAATTCAATGCAAATTGGAAAATTCGCGCTCCGCAGCGCTCCGTAAAGCGGGGAACGGGCGAAGGCAGGTACACCGGGTTTTCGAAGTTAGTAATCAGAAGTTAAACATATAAAACAAATTTCGGACGAAGTATCCGTAAATGCCAAAAAAACCAAGAGCCAGGCTGCCAAAGGCGAAGGCAAATAACTAAAATCGTAATTAACATAATTAGATTACTATAAAGCCACTTTAAAATTCCAACTTGTAATTAAAACTACGCTTACATGATTTTAACTAGGAATAAAATGATAATAATGACTAAAGATATAGATAGAATAGTAAAAATTATTAAAACGGTAAATAAACAAACAGTTAGCAGAAGTGCGCGTGCTGCTGGAGGGACGGGGAGCCATTGGTTAGTTGGGGGGGGGGGGGGGACGAAAAGCGTTTGTGAAGATATTATGATATTAATGATCCTTTATTACATTTTCATACTTACATATTATTTACATTTATAAATATTTTTATAAATAATGTAAAAAGAGACATTTAAAAATATAAAAATAGTGGCCCATCGGCATCAGGAACAAGGTCCAGGCTGCCGGTGGTCAGGGCATATTAATGATTATTATTATAGACAAAGCGTATTATCTACTATACAATCTCTAATCATTTTTATACAACGGCCGCATTATGTTATTATTCATTTACGGCCGTGTCTAATCCTACTACAACACATTGTTGATGATGATGTTTTATTTAAGTTTGTGTAGGCTTACCGTCTATATATTTTTCATACTTTTTACATGAAAAGAAACGTTGCGCCGACCCAAAAAAAAATTGAATAAGGGGAGCAGTGTAGAAGGTATAGAAAAAATAGGCAGCCCTGGGCAGTAAGTGCCGCTGCTCGCTTCAGCTAGTCTCGTGTTTGTACGGATTGTAAGTGTCAGGCAACTCCCTTTCAGGGAGAGGCCGTTCCATACTTAGTCTCACGCCCGTTTTCAACCTGGAAGTGTCGTACAAACATAAAGCATAGAAGAATCAGTGTCGTAAGTTGAATCACCGCCTTTTAATTATGCTTTTTAGCGCAACTTTGTTTAATGTCAACGCAGTTGTCGCACATTGGTAGTGAAAACGGGCATTCATAAAAAATATAGTATAGTAGTAAAAATCTCCTACGTCCATATCGACGTGTCCAACGCCGGTGGAGCGTCGCTTGGGCCTGCGCCGGCGCTGTATGACGTTGAGCGCAGCTTGCGTGCTCGCCGGGGACGCGTTGCTTGAAGATTTGCTTTCTGTACTGCTCTCGCGCTCTTTCTCTTCCTCGGCAGCGGGTTCTGGTAGAGATACAAAATTGTCTTAGCCTGATCAACACAGGATTTTTGAACCATGCTTGTAAATTGTTATAAATAGGTTTTAAGTATATATAATAATAAATAAATAAGTTGCAGCTAGATTGTAATCGATCGTTGACATCGCCTGTTCAGATCGAATAAATGTGGTGCTAAGCAACGAGTGGATAACCATCTTTGACGTAAACCGATACTGCGGAATTGATTAAACCAAGCAGTCTGTTTCACAATGTATACCGATCGATGGTCGGCCGTACATCAATCGCTCAGTTCGCTTGATACAGACGATCGATTATGTTTTGAGGCGATCAAAATCCACTGTTCAACGTCAACCGCAAGTTCAACCTTTAAATACATCTCGACAATCGTTTGTACATGTACGGCTGACTTACCATACACATTGACATATTATAACACACATTATATATATATGACACATTATTATTATTATTTAATGGGGACGTCGAAAATGTGACATATTACTTACACGAGACGAGTTTAGTGTGAGAACGTCCAAAAATGATCAACGTTGTCGTAACGTGATATTACCTGTCCGATTGTCGTCTTTCGCTGATATGAAGGTGGTATTGGCGTTGGATCCGGTGGGAGGGCGGCGGAACGGCAGCGTCACAGTCGCCTCGGCTGCCGTAGTGGCCGGCCGCGGCGACGCTCGCCCAGCGTCCTCTAGCTCAAACTGTTACAACATTACCACTTATTAGTTTACGAAGAGGATGTTTGTTTGGGACTTCAACGTTTACAATGGGAGCTAAGCAAATATAGAAGCGTAGAAGTTAAGCTCGTTTTTCAACTAAAATCAGGAAGGTTCCTCTTATTCAGAAAGAGGTGCTTTAAAAGACGTAGCAAACTGCTCTCCCTCATAGTATTCATGAGACAATTGGATCTGCTTATGTTGAAGTCAATCAGTATTAAGTCAACCGAGCAAGGATACAAAATGTGTACAAACCATTGTAAAAACAATTATTTTCCAAAACTGCACCTTACGTAGCACTCAGACATTCATGCATCTCATCCCAATGTAACGCCGGCTACAGATTGATGAAACGTTAAACACATTGAAACAAAGGCTTCAGGTTCAATTGCATAAGGCATTGTTGCATTTGGGTAGCTCACTTGTACTTGTGTTACACTCCATGGTACGTTTCATCAATCTGTACCCAGCACAAGAACAACGTGCGTAAAGCAAACATACAGACAGCTTTTGAATTTGATTTAATCCTTCTCTAAAATGGTGTACTGAGATTATAAGCTGCGTCATTAAAGAAAACATGTACCTAGTCTTTTATTTTAGTATATTCTTATGGCATCTTAAAATTTAAATGCGAACTTTAACAACTGGTTTATCTGGTGTACTAATCTTGCGTGTGTGCAACCACATTCCCGACTCCTAAATCGAACCATACCCTGCACTTTTTGTATAGAAGTCTATAATTTTAACAAAGTATATCAATCTATAACTAAGGGCTGATTTTTCCATTGCCCGATAACTTTTATTCGTAGTATAATATTGAAATTTTGACAGTTAGTCAAAACACCACGAATAACGTTATCAGAAGGCCAATTCTCGTAATTTAAAATGTTCAAGATCTAGTCGCAGTCTCATCTCAGTGACAAACAAATGTCAAAAACTTGTCAAAATGTAGGGAAATTAGAAGTATATTTTGACCGATTGAGACTGAGATCAGACTGTGAACGATCTTAAATTTACGAGAATTGCCCCTCTGATGATTTAAAAATCAGCCCTAACTCGAACATGACATGACAACCAACATTATGGCCAGCAATACTGCATATTTTTTTTTGACTCATCATTATTTTGATGTTTTAGGCCTCAAATGTTTTTGGCATCAAAACTGCATAAAAACTTTTTTGACTCATAATTATTTTTATGTTTTGGTAGCTCGATTTAGGACTCCGAGAATTTATTATGGTTATTCTCCATAAAGTGCATAGTTCTATCTAAAACAAAAATACTCTATATCTTGTTAGTAAATCAGCGAATTTGTATTTCTACAAGCACATTGCATTTATTTAGTGATATTAATAAAGCATAGCATAATCAGCCTATGATGTTCCCATTGCCGGGACACAGGCCTCCTATCTTCAAGAGTGGGCTATAATTCACCACGCGGGCCCAGTGCGGGTTGGTAATGTCACATGTATTCGATTTTTTGGTTCAAGGACATGCCGGTTTTCTCACGGTGTTTTCCTTCACCGTTAATAAAGCATGCAAAGTAAATAAACTACGTGAATTATAATATAACTAGACAACAGGTTCTCCATTAATTTGCAAGGATTTTATTACATAAATTATCTATTGAAATTCTAGCCTAAAGTCGCAACGAATGAAACGTATTTTGGATTATTCAATTTAATCCATAAAATCACTGGCCTGCAAAACTAAGTATCACACTTTTAAAATGGGAATTACTTTTTAAGTACATAAGATATTCTTTCGAAATAAAAAGGAATCGAAAAAAAGAGTTTAATTTTGTATGTAAAAACTTCATAGTCGAGAACCTTATTTTAAGAAATGGCTGAAAAGAGCTTTAAAAACAAAAATAATCCTTTTCGAATTACAATTTTACCATTCATTTTTTTTGTTTCTGTTTTTGTTTTCTAATCCTTTCTTGATCGATGATTCTTGTTACAAAAGCTAAGTTAGACAACAGCACATAAATTTTATTTATCATGCCTCTTTCACCTTAAGAATGTGCTAGGATCATGACTTTTCTGGAACTAGGCATCAGTATGCGTCGTACTGCAAGAATACGAACGGTTACGAACGGTCCAGAAGGTGAAGCGAAGATACGAAGAGACTAGAAACCATCTGAGGAGACCTCGTAATGGCAGACCCAGGTGTACTAGTGCCCGAGAAGACCGTTATATTGTTTCCACTGTGTTGAGAAATCGCCACCTTAATGCAGTTGAAGTCCAGCAACAGCTTCTTCAGACCCGAAGGGACTACATTAGTGACAGTACAGTGAGAAGAAGGCTTGCTGAAGCAAATCTGAAACCCCGAAACCAGCGAGTGGCCTCAAACTCAAGAGCAGGGATTGAAAACCGGTACGAATTTGGGTTCCGGTTCTTCATATCTGTTCTTGAAAAGGTTCTCCTTTTCGGTACGGTTCCGGTTCAGGTTCCGGTTTGGTTCTGGTTCTAAAGTACCGGTTCCAAATAAAGGTTCCAATATACCGGTTCCGTAAGGTTCTCTAAGAAAGAAGGCATATATATATGACGCGTGCCGGGCGAATCTTTTCTTTCAGTTCGCCTTCGAATTATTGGCGAGTGGAAGTCTGGATAAGCAACGAATGATGCGAATGATCTACAAAAGCAAATGTGCCCCTCTCCCCTCACAAAAACTCCCACCCGCGCGGCGGCCGCCCGTAGGTACAGTGGAGTCAAAATATTAATATTTCTGCGAAAATATTTCTGCGGGAGCGCAGCTAGTGACAAACCACACTCCTTCCTGGTTTCGCCCAATTAGAGACATTATACATTTGTGTGACTAAGGGCATTCGGACTCGCTTTGACGAACCGGTAAAATAAACGTTCTTAAAGGTTCCAATTTAGGTTCCGGTTCCGGTTCGGGTTCTTGTACCCGGAACCACTAAATACCGGTTCTTTACCGGTATTTTAGGAACCTTTTCAATCCCTGCTCAAGAGAGAGCATCGAGTAGCGAAACTGGGACACGCCCGTGAACACATACAGTGGGATGAAGAAGAGTGGTCAAGAATTATGTTCACAGATGAGGCTCGATTCTCACTTTACACTTCGATGGAAGGCGAAGGCGGCCTGGTGAGCGATACCTTCAAGACTGCGTCTCAGAAAGAGTCCAGCATGGTGGAGGCAGTGTACATGTAAGGGCTAGCATATCTTCAGAAGGTCGCACAGAGTTAGTGGCCATAGAAAATGGCACTCTGACTGGGGAAAGATATGCCCAAGACATTCTTAAGGAGTATGCAGGGCCGTATTCAACAAATATGGGTAATGGATCGATGCTGATGCATGATGATGCCCGGCCACACATAGCTCAGGTCGTGCAAGAGTATATTCAGGAGGTTGGTATCAGCGTGATAGCTTGGCCATCAAGAAGTACTGATCTCAACCCGATTGAGCACGCCTGGGATGAGCTAGGGAGGCTAGTCAGAAGCCGCAAACCCCTCAGGGCACTAAAACAGGCCCTGATTGAAGAATGGGAGAATATTCCCCAACATTGGCTCCGAAACTTAGTGTTCAGTATGCCAAACCGGCTCGAAGCTGTATTCAGAGCCCGAGGAGGCAATACCAGTTATTAAAAATTAAATAACATGTAAAACATACTTATAAATGTTAATTGAGTTTTTTGACACTAAGCTAAAAATGGCTATTTTTATTGTTTTATCTTTTCTTTTAAGTTAAAAATGTTACTAATGAATAGTTTACTAGTTTCAAAGAAAGCTGATAAAATTTGCTATAAAACGTTTTATATTTTAAATCTATAGTTTAGAGAATAAAAAAATGAAAAGTGTGGTACTTAGTGTTGCAGGAAACTGTAGTTTCATTCATTCACCTACAAATAAAAAGTTATATAGTATCTTACTTTCAAGTTAAAGCGGTAAGGGTTCTAACAATATTTTCATATCGGGGTGCAGTGGAACATACATGCAAACAGACAAGAAAGAGGAGGAGACATCACGGAGCAGAAGACAAGAACAAAAGATGTGCTTTACAGATACTCGACCTACTATGTCCGTCGCAGTCACCCTAAGGCCTAAATTCCTCTGACGTAGTCGGTTTTGTACAGGTAACCGCACATCAGTGTTAACAATTTGACAGTGATAGCACCTTTTTGTCGTAGTAGTAAGGGCAGTTTTCATAGTGAAAATTTTTCCACTGATGTGCGGTTGACTGTAAAAAAATTGAGAGATCAGTTTAGGTCTAAATAAGCAAGCGCGAAGGCGCGAAAAACGTCGAGAAGTGATTTATTTAATCGTATAATTTCGTGTAGGCACAACGGACGTCAAACACACCGGGCGACGTTACATGTCTAGCAAGTAAGTCGAGTGTCTGTGTAAGATGTAGTTTGTGCAGGAAGTTTCACACATGGCACGCTAAGAATGTGGTGCAAGAAACAACTGACAGAAATGCTAAGGGCCGACATACACGGACTGCTTGAAGCAGTCAGGATGGACTGCTTCAAGTTGCGACTGCATAGTGAATTACAGTCTTCTTCGTACACACATACACGAAACCGCTCGAGCAGTTGCAACTGCTTCGGGCGGTCGTGCGGTCAAGCAGTCGCCAGGCATACACTGACTGCTCGAGCTGTCGACTGCTCTCGCGCAGTTACCTGATTTGAATGACGAGCAGTTGGTATCAACAGCTCCAGCAGTTATCAATGGTAACTTCAAGCTGTTGACTATGACTGCAAGAGCGGTCCGTCTATGTTGATTAATCGCTAACTGATCGAGCAGTATGTGTATGTCGGCCCTAAGAATACGCGAATTCTGATGTTGGGAGAGAATTACACTAAACATGTAATGATGTCAACGATGTCGTATGCTATGTTGTTATGTCAATTTAACCTTTTTACCGCCACGGACGTTTGGGCGCGAAGACTTTTAGAGTGTCGTGAAATAAAAAAAGATGAAAAGTAAAATTATAGATAAATAAATGAATGATGGAATATAATCATCACAAATCAAGTATTGCTCTTTTTCTTAATATACGTTCCTAAAAGTAAACGGGGCACTGTAATTAAACTTTGGGGAAAAATAACAAATAAACATTTTCGTATTTATATTTTGGTGTAAGGTGGCAATTTGTGGTACGAGCGTGGCGGTCAGAGGGTTAAAAATTATATTTTTGAAATACTGTTGCATTTTATTCTGGCTTATACCCTCTATAAACGGAACTACAAGCTTTACCAATTCGGTAACACTTTTAGTTTACCGCAAAAAGCCATACACAGCAGATTAGTCTTTAATTTCTACACATAATGACTAAAGTCCCAAAATCAGAATTTTAACACCGATTTGCGAAAGAAAATTTATTTCACACCATGCGCGTCCCGTTCAGCGACTGAGTCGAACGAGGTTGTCGACAGAGAATAAATGCTCTATAATGATTTAACAGGATTAACTAACGTTTGTTACGTTACTTGCTCTTTTAGGAATCTTTCAAAAATGTCAACAATTTAAAATTATGAGTACAAGTATTTCTCGATTTCAAGACAGATAAATTACTATTGGCTATCGGATTTTTTTTATCTAAGTACGAGTTCAATTTCGCCACATAAATAGAAAAAAAATGCGATATTAAGATGCAAATGCACCTTAAATAAAACAAGGTGTTTGATTATGACATCACAATTTGTAAAGCAATGAATGACATGAAAACTGTAAATAAATTCCAAAACGTTCGTCTAAAACCGACGATGCTATTGCTTGCTATCGACAACTTCATTTGGCCATCGCGGTGCTATAGCCACCTTGTTAGTGGGGTCGAGCCTGAGCCGCCATGAGGGGCGGCGCTCGCTGTTGGCGGCGATGGTAGCCGTCGCCGTCGCGGACGCGCACGCCAGCGCTAGCGACACCGCCACGTCGCCGCCCGGAACTGACGCACGCGCCTATACACACCTCACAAGTAAGTTAACCTTTATGGTACTATTCCGAAGGCGACGCCAAGGGCAAGCCCGCCCAATGGCGATGAAAGATTGCAGCGGCACCACTGGTTTCTACGTAACTCGATGAAAACGGTGACAGGTACAAAGATTTTTTAGCGTGTGACCAAAATCGGAACTAACGCCGCCTCTCGTTTTTTTTTTTTTTTTTTTCAGTACATTTTCCGTGACTATTTCACAAATATTAAGCAACAAACCTTGAGTCATGTCATTAAGGATGTACGACACGACGACAGGCGCCAAAAGATTCATGTAGCTCTACGGAAATAGAGCTACATAGATCTTTTGGCGCCTGAATGTAACTCTAACACAACAACACGTTTAAGTAACAACTATGTTACATAGTTGTGGAGCATTGTTGTGGGTGTGTTTATCGATTTAAAAAAAAGCCTTTGATACTGTAAGTCACAAACTGCTATTAGAAAAACTAGAAAAGTTGGTATCAAAGGCAATGCACTTAAAATGTTCAAATCTTACCTAACAAATAGATCCCAAGTAGTCGAGTTTGATAATGTTGAAAGCAATGCTTTACCTATCACATATAAAGTCCCACAAGGATCCATATAACCGTTATTATTTTTGATATACATAAATAATATACCAGAGCTAGGACTACATGGACATTTAACTTTATACGCACATGACACATGCTTGTTTTATTTCGGAACTAGACGCTATTTCACGAGCCCAAGAAGATTTAAAAATTCTGTTTGAATGGTTCCAACATAATTTGCTAACTGTAAACATCTCAAAGACATGTTACATTATCTTTAAAGCCAAAAATAAAAAAAATCCGCTGCATGACCCGTTAACTATAGACAACATTCCATTAGAGAAAAAAACCTACGAAAAATACCTTGGCCTTAGAATAAAAAATTTTTTGACATGGAACAAGCAAATTGATTATATTAGAAATAAAATTTCCTCACTTATTGGATCACTCCGCAATATAAGTCAATGTATACCCAAAAAACTGCGTTTAAAAATTTACAATTCACGTGTCATATCACATTTATTAAATCTCATGGAAATTTGGGGGAACACCAGTAAAACAAAACTACAGGAACTGCAAAGAATGCAGAACAGGATCATAAAGATATTGTTTCGCTATCCATACTTGACACCAACGCACAAAATTTTTAAAGAAACAAAACTATGAATATCAAATAACTGTATATGTATAACTCTTGCATCTTGATTAGAAAAGTAATGGATGGAACCATTCACGCAAACGTAACATTTACCAAAAAATGTCAAACATGTAAACACAGTCTTCTTCGACCCAGCTTACTTGTCCTGCCAAAGACACGTACAAATTATGCTAAACAAATATCATCTATGAAGGAGCACAAATTTATAATAATTTACCATCCTACATAAAAAATGTAAACTCTTTCAGTGGTTTTAAATCAAAGCTGTCACATCACATAGTGGAAACCACTCAGTAATAATGTTACTAGCCCTAACTACATAGTTAAGAATAAAACCCAACAAATTCAAAAACAAAATAATTCTAACCTATTGTATTGAACCAGTGACCGTTACCTAGAATAAGTTAATTACAATATGTTATCTTATGTTCTCATGTAAGTGGCTTTTTGTCTTTTTGAGAATTAAACCTACATAGAAACCAGTCGTGTCGCTGCGGTCTGTCATTGCGATTGGGTGGCGTTGCCGCTGCGGTTTGCAGTTGCGGTCGCCTTCAGAAGAGCAACAGAGACCCGACTCGCAAGAGAGAATAAATTTCTCAGTCGAAGCTTGATAGGTTTAACATGGATTCATTAAACGAATTCGCAAATAATTTTGAATAATAATCAAAAATATATTTGGTTTTCGTTTTTCTTTATATTTTATTTGATATTCTTCTGTACATCTGTATGTCACTGAACTCCTCCTAAACAGCTGGACCGACTTTGATGATTTTTGTTTGTGTGTGAGTGGGTCCCTGGATGGTCTAGATTGGCAATTGGACCCGATAAGTGGCGCTGTTATGGAAGCATAGTCTGTAAGGTCCACTAGTTTGTAATATAATTCTAGGTACACCATAACTTTTAGACATTAGGAGAATTTATTGATTTCTAGATTATGAGAATTTAGAAATCAATCTAGAAATCGTCAAGAGAAATAAATGGGATTCCAGGTTTTCCTTTTCGGTAACAAAACAAATTTTACTTTATAAATCATCTTGTTCATCTCAAATAATTAAGTTACATTAAACCATTATTTGTTTTCAATTCCGTTTATGGGATGATCTATGAACATCATGACAATATTCCGGATGGTCGAATTAACAAAAGACGACAAGAAAATAAAAAAGCAAACATTGGACTAATGAATGGAGGTGTAAAATTATAAAAAGATAACTCAAAAAATACAAACTCAACGTATGTACAGGTATTGCAGTTGTCTGTGCATGGTCTAATAAATAAATTCTGCAACTTTGTCTCTCATCTCAAGTGTAAAAGTACAAGAGTTACAGTTTTTTTTTAAATTACCTACTCTTTACGTGGCCAAGACATGTTGTATGTTAATCTAACTAACCCTCAAATCACCCAATTCAAATAACACTAGTCTACATTAGATCTATTTTGAAACTTCGTCCAATCAAACTTTACACAGTAAAATAATTTGGTGTTATTTCCTTTTTCCAGTAGTTAATAGCCTTCCCTTTTCCGATTAGTCACTTTGGTAAGCAAATTGTTTTGAGAAAACCAAATTGTTTTAGTATCTTTCTATCCGTCCTTTTATCCCTCTACTACCGAATATAACTCTGTAACTAATGCGTTAGTTCTTGGTTCAGAGAAGCAATTCCAGTCTATTTAACAACATTCGCATTCTAGTCTCAGTCTTAATCTCTCAAAAATACAAAGACACAGAGGTTTTCTTTTTTTAAATGAAAGAAAATTTTAGAATTGTTATAGCATTTTCCAAGTGTTTGTCACTGAAATGAGATGGCGACTAGATTTTGAACGTCGTTTGACTACGGGAATTGACCTCCTAATATTTTGTGTTGGGTACATACCGAGCCGTTGTCTGGTGTGGGCGCTACGGCAGCAGCAGGTGCGGGTTCATCTTTCTTCAAGCTGCCGGGGGAGGGGCTTTCTGTGGTCCCATTACCGGCTTTCTTTTTGACGAGTTGTTCTGCAGACTTGATCTCGTCCAAGGTAACGCCTTGGGTGGAACGCCGTGTCTCACGCACGCGCTTCGCGTGAGCTTTTCTTTGAGTTTCACTCTCCTCATCCCGAACCGGGGGTACAAACGACCTGTTAGACAAATTGTGTTAGAATTTGCTCCTCACATAGGACTTCACAAAATAAAGCAAAAAAAGAATTATTGCAAATTCTCTAAACAAAGACTCTGTTAGACATGCAACTCGTCTAAAATATAAATATCAAACTTGACATGCCTGATATCATAGAAATCATAGTATCAACAAAACGCAAATAAAATCGTCAGAGCACAAAAAAAGACGAAGCGCAAATGATAACTAACACACAAATAAAACCGAGTTTGCTTGAACACGAGAACTGTCATAATTTTAACGGTAATGACAAGAGATCAATTGTTTTGTTTTTTTTGTTTTTTCTCAAACTGATCATCGCTGACATTGCAAAACTCCTTGAGTGCCAATATATCATTTAAATGATTGACTCAGTACAAAGTTTCGTTGCATTCGGCATTATAACTCTGCGTAGACATCCATTTGCTCAACGAAAAATCAACGTTACTTAAACGCAATAAGGTCACAATTCCCGTGTCCAAGTATTGTACATAACATCACGGTTACTTGAAGAAGTTCTTGAATATGTTCCCGGGCGACAATTTGGTCGGCGTGGCGGAGCTGGGTGTCGAATTGCTACTGTTCGACTCTACGCTCTCCGGGGAACTGTAGTAACACAATACCTTACTTTGTATTGAAAATTTAACACAAATTATGTGAAGTTTAAGATGCTTATTTTCATCAGCATCAATGCTGCTACAAATCCTTTTCTACAATCGGTCATGTTTAGACAGACGACATTTGTAGTTATTTTAAATACAAACTTTAAATTCAGACATTCCCTATTATTTTATCTAGTAGTTCTGTATGTCGGTTTTCTAAAGTTATTCTAGGACAAACACCAATTACCTAACACAGACACACTGCAGTAGTGCAGACTATCTACTTATGAACTTACTTTCTAAATAATTACTTGAATTACATAAGAATTATAATAGTTCACAATAGTACACATATTAAACAAAATTAACTAAGTGTTAAACTAATTGAAAAGAGAATTGATAGTAAGATTCAGTAACGACTGGCTTCTGCCAATCGTCGCGCTTCTGCACTATCTGACCAAAATAACATGTACAAGCGCACTTGTTTGTTGTCTGCGCCAATGTTTGATCAAATTCGGAATTTATGACACTAAAAACAAAGTTCATTATTCACTGTGATCAGATAATCCTCTGCTCTGCGTTGCTTGGTCTGCGCAAACCATACCGTGTACATGTATGCGTACCCACTATTATGGTTGGTGGTGATGGTAGACCGTGCCGTCCAAATACGGAAAATAATAAAATGTAACACAACAACTAGGCGAATTTGTTTCAACGTGTTACATTTCATGTTACGTTTCACATAATTATATGTATTGTACCACCATAAGGTCGAATTCTCTTAAAAAAGTTTTCTCCCGCACGTGATTATCAAAGCACGAGTACAACTCTACCATACCTTCTGACTGTGGTGGTTGTGGTGGTATTAGTGGGGCTGGCGCTTGGCGTGGTGGTTGTAGGGCCACTCCACGTGTTCACCTCCCTCTCCCGTCTCTCCGTTGGGTTTATTCTAAGCACGTAATGAAATACACTGACTATGGCATCAAGATTAATACACAAATTACACAAATATACAAATTGGTTACTGTATATTATGATCAGTAATCGAATTTTGGCGTGCAATTACTGGGATTTAATGACGTTATCAGAATGGATAAGCCGTATGATCCCATGTCCCGAGAATATGGAGTTTGATAATATGTACTGGTTATACTAAGTTGTAATATCGATTGAAGAGGTCTATATTATCACATTAAATCACATTAATAGCACGCCAAATTCCGATCACTGATTATGATATAGCTATATAATTTGTTTTTGTGTGTATTTAAATTCTGTTCATAAAAAAATCATTTCACATGCATTGTTGAAAAACTTATTGGTTTTGTTCAATGAGTGGAGAAATATCCTGTAAGTAGCAGTGACTACGTAGTTTTATAGAAAACTGTATTTATCAAGAAATGAGACAAGTTCTGACAGTTTTACAGACTGCAACTGTAAAAGTTGTGGGTGTGTAATGTAATGTACATGTATAAAATAAAAATAAAATATATACAAATAATATAAATAGCAACATATAAACAAATACACATATAGAACAACAGTAATAAGCGTAAAAGGCGAGACATAAATAACAGTTATTTTGATGAATATTAAATATTCAAGTTTTCATGAATGGTAACGATCATTGCGGTTCGTTCATAAGAATTTAAGTATTATAAAAACTTTCTGAAGTAACATAAAAGCAATTCATGTATTCAATTAAACAAGATAATGCGTTGTCATCCCAGAGACAGAGCTGAAATGTCACTTATGCCTGATATTACACCAACACCCATACTCTTCAAACTAGTTCACAACAATGCTGCTTCGCAGTATAAATAATAAATACTGACAACTTTACAAAAGCACTAAAATGTATTGAATTTCAATAGCGCCAACATGAAAACAAATTCCAACTTAATTTTAAGTTCAAGAAGACTGCACAAATACTCGGTGAACAAAGAATAACTCTTTTAATTATAATAGGCCTTTGTTTTTTAATTTTTTTATTAATAATTTTAGTGAAAATGTCGTGATAACCCAGTAGTTAAGGCCTCGCCTCTCATGCAGGAGGATGTGAGTTCAAATCAGAGCAAGAGCCATTGTGACTGTTTCAATTCCTTTCTAGGTTTATATTGGACATCACTGACATCGGTGAAGGAAACCATCATGAGAAAACCCGGGCTTATAAATTAATATAAGTCTGGAATCACCAATCCGCATTGAGCAAGCATGGTAATATGCTAATGCCTTCTTCGTATGAGAAATGACCTTTGCCCTGCATGGGTTAACTGGTATTTTTTTTTATGATTTTAGTACTACGCTATCAGCTTTCTGTAAGCACATATTTCTGAGTTTATTTTTGATTATTCTGTGACAATTAAACATTTTTTTTCTCTTTCTAATGAATATTTCAAAACGAACCGCAGCGATCGCGAGCTTATATTTAACGAGCACCTTGTTTGTACATCGTCGTTAGTACTCTCTGTCGCATTGTTAGTGTGCTCTTGAGATTTTTTCCTCTCCGCTGCTGGCTGCGACGGCGGTATTGAAGGACAGGACGACGCCTTTATACGTGCCGTCACGTCTCGGTACCGTTGGTAGAAGCTACAATGCACACAAGCATGCGACATGTACGTAGCGTATGCGATGTTAAATGTTAAAGAGAGTTGAAGACTTCGCTGGGCAGTCGACACTGCCACTGGCTGAGAATTTTGTGAATGATGTCACAAAAGTGTACGGTGAATTTTAAAATTGTAGTACCTTGGACGGGCCCTTTGTTCGATACGTTAGGATACAAAAATAATCATAATTTTTAGTATCGATACTCAATTTATCCTGTATGTTGACGTTTCATCGAAATTGACGTCATACAGTACACAAAATGATATTATGGGAAACTAAAGCATTCTACTGTGACAATATCGTTACAGGGTAGTATTGTCAAGAAGGTATCCCTGTTTATGAATTGCAGTTTATTGATTTTGTGGTAGCAAATAACCGATATGTAACCGAAATCTCGACATTTCAACGTACACTTTTGATGGAAATTCTCAAATATATAAGAGAGCTTAAAACAGTATTTGTTTGTTTTCAATTTAAAATGAATATTATATTGTTTTCAGCAGTTACTCATACGTTAGCACATTGTTAAACGTTATTCTTTAACTATTCCTTTATATTTTTGGTTAGTGCTAGCATAACAAAGAGAGCTTTGCATAAGCATTTTGATATCGCCAAATTCCTTGGACAACAGTTTTATTAAAACACGTCCATTCATAGACGGGACAAAACATAAGCTGTTACTTCATTATGCAGCATAATTATTGGATGTAAAAATTAAACATCAAGAGTTCCGTCGTACCGCAAAAAGCCAGAATAGCCATCCCGTAGAACCTTTCCGATTTTAATCCCAGGCCCATAATTATCGAAATTCGACGAACATTCGCGCTATCGCTGGAAAATTAAAATTACGTGCCAAATTTTGTGTTGGCTATACCAGTTGTAACATCACGAATCTTTGTCGAAAACGAGTAAGTAGCCCAAAACATTACATTACAAGAAAACACGCCAATTTGTATGCCAGCACTAATCATAAACCCTTGAACATGACTTTATAAAAGCTTTTAACATTTCTAAAGAATTGTGAGCTAAATAATTGGTATGAAAATGTTGTGTAGCAACAAAAAATTAAAGTGCTTATTAATTTCTCTAACATTTAAAACTACATTTAGAACAGATGTACCTAAATAGATGAAGAATGAGTTACAGTTATTTTGATATTCTTACTTTTTAATTTAATAACAAATCCAATGCAATTAATTGTATGAATGTATGACAAGTTTCAATTAATTAAGATTCTATTAAATCTTTTCATCGCATCAGCGTACGATGTCCAGTATTGGACATAGGCCCCCCTCAAAGATTTCCATATCAAACTGTTTTGAGTCGCTTGCATCCAACGGCACCCCGCGACCGTCACCAGGTCGACTGCCCATCTAGTCAAAATCGTTCAAAGATATATAAACTCCGGGCTCACAATTCTCTAAGAATGTTTATATTTTAATTGATATTTTAGTTGTCATGCCAAATTTTAACGACATACAATTAATTTTGTATATACAGCGATACTTTAACATTGCACAACAGTTCAGTTGGTTTAGACGTTCAATAAAAATAAAACCTGGCCGTCTGCCATTTGCGGCATCCTACATATATTTATAGTATTCTGTTAAAGATTTTTAAAATATAATTAATTTGATAAATCAGTCTGTCTTTACTACTGAAATGTTGATTTAAAATCGAATTGTTTGATCTTTATTTTAGATCAGGATCAATTATAGGGTTTGCTGTGGCTAATGATGAAACGGACAGTTTTACTGTCTAACATCATTGACTAAAAACATCTTTTTGTCAGTATAACAGGATAGTTGCCTATTTATCCCAGTTTATCATGTTAGCGGATAGTAAATAAGCCGTTGACCCACCTGATGTTATAAAGTGGTTACTGCCGTCTATGGATATCTGCAATACCACAGGTAGCACTGTATAGACATAGCTCAAATGGCTCATGAACCCGTGATTACATCCATACCTTTCAAACCTAATCAAGAAATACGGAAATCCGTAGAAATTAAGTTTGGGGCTTGAACTAATAATGAATGACAATAAGGTTTGACAGTTTTCCCTACACCCGATACGGCCTTCCGAACAATTTGATTTGACACCTGTTTTGACGGATAACTACTTACGGACGGGCCCGTATCTTCGTTGATGGACTTAGAGAGTATACACCCAGTTTGCCACCAAGCAGCATAGCCGTGTGCTATGCTGCTTGGTGGCAAACTTTGGTATAAGTTCGCCGTTCGAGCTCTAGTTTTTCTTTTTACGGAACGCCTTCGCAAAACAGTGTGCACTATTAAAATATGAGATAGGGTGTGACGCGTTGCATCGAATCGGTACCTCTTGTCGTTTTCAAAGCTATGTGTCCTCCTTAGTATGGTGTCGCTGTCACTGACTGCGTTGTTAGCAGTCTTGTTGTTGTCCCCTGAAAATGTACGAAATGTAGAGTTAATTAAAGCTATTTTAGACGATACAGTGCAACCTTAATATAACGTACCTCAATATAACAAATTCTTCGTAATCCCCTTGAATTGTCCGTAAGAGTCAATGTAAAATATACCTTTAACCTCTTTATAACGAATTTTCAACTATGAAAAAATAGTGTAAACCTCTAATTAACGAATTTTGTCAACCCAAAACCTTTATAAATAACGTTCCCAATAGTATGTGATTGAGTCGCGACAGGTTTCGACACTATTTTACCTCTTTATAACAAATTTTAGACCAACCTAACCTCAAAATAACAAACCTCAGTTCAACGAATTACTTGATATAACGAATATTTACTTGTTCTCTTCCGATTTGTTATATCGAGGTTGCACTGTATTGGTAACAGTCTGTACATATAAAGAGATACGACTATAAGAACCGCTAGCGATCTGTCTCATGTAATCATGTTTTCTTTCAATAGACCTATAGGTATAGGTACACCCTACGGCCCCGCACTCTACAAATACCTACTAACTTGATACGCGTTTAGAAACACCTTGTTTTAAGGAGTGTCGTATTCAGCACCATTTGCAGAAAAAACACGTTTAAAACAAATGGATTTTACTAAAGCTACAACTAGTTGTCGATCGACGATCAGATACGGAGATCGTTCTACGTCGATTGTTTTAATTCGACGTTGATCGATTGATTACTACCGGCATCAGGGCAGAGTTTTAACTGTAAATCGATCGATTGTATTAGATATGAAATATTAACTTAAGTTTAACGTTGTTCGACCGTAGTTCGTCAGTCAGTTCGAAAGAAACGAGCACTTCTCTT